>OX374632.1:10000000-20000000 GCA_947347705.1 Nymphula nitidulata
ATGCTTATCCATTATGTATAAGAAGTATTCCGTTGAGACTGTACGAAATAAAATTCAAAAACAGGATACAAAGCAATGGAGATATAGTGACAAGCTCAAATTTTACTACAGTGTTTCACAAGGAAGTGTTTTGGGTCTCCTGTTTCAGTCTTTTTTCTTTTTTAAGTAATTATTAACAATTTGTTATACTTCTTTACCAACTTAGGATTCTACTTAAAAAATCTTATTAAAGATATTCCTTTCCTTTTTTGGACTATATATCTTCAATTTTGTTGTTTGTTTCACTCATTCCTCGTCACATCCCACAGCAGGGGGAACTTTCTGCAGTAATTAACTTTGCAACACTTGTTAGGTATATTGAGAAGAAAATCGGCACATAGACATAAACAATTTGAGACACATTTTACTAAGTTTGTTTATCTATCAGTACATATATCGCAAGCAGTCTCTTTTCTGAATCATTTACCTACCGTTTCATAAAAACGGGGTTTGTGAATATTTATCCCACAAATCCCACATCTTATTACAAAACCTTCTGAAAAAGCTTGTTTATAAAGTATTTCCTTAAGCCCGCTAGAAAATCTTATAACACCCTTTTGTTTGCGACGGAGACTCAAAATAAGTGTCGACTGAAAATGAAATGTTCCTCAAAAATATACGTTGCTTTTAAACATAACAACAATATTTCGCCAGTTCATTGCTCGAAGAACCCTAAACGAGTCCACATGTTCCACGTTTCATTTGTCTTCATCACGCTAAAGTGAGATTGGCCACCGTGACTGGAGGGGTTATTAACTAAAAGACCCACGGAACTGTGGCATTACAACAATCTTTCTGGTCGTGTAATATCTCTAGATTCCAAGCTTTCTGTTCTTGTGTTTTATTGTGTATATTCTAGTTCTTCGTGTGGTTTGGATTGTCTCAACTTGTATTAAATTATTCTCAAGATAAAGTAAGATAGAAATGTTATACAACGTGTGGTTATTGGTAAATAATTTTCCGTGCATGTAAATCAGATATTTTTATATTTGTGAATAGTTTTGAAGATTTCAACCCAGATTGCTTTAAAAATAGTATTTTTCCTATGGCGTTACTTATATGGCAGGCCTCTGCTCTCTACAAAATATGGATGCATGGTATTTCAATGTAGTCGACTTACAAACAGATGAGTCGATAAAGATGTCGTCCACCTACGTAGCATTGGCTAATAAATTGTTTAAATAATTAGATGATGAATAAAACTACAAAACTGACTTCGAAGCACGATAAAGGCCATAAATAAAAGAAAGGGCTTTAAATAAAAGAAAATATTTAAATTAAACCTTAAATTGAAAAAAAAAATGTCGCTTTATAGGTTTTTTCTTGGTTGGCTATGCTTCATTTGTAGGAACATTTTGCGAATAGGTACTTATTTTTGGTTAGTTGGTACCATAATAGTCTCTTAAACAGATATATTTGATTAAAACTTTAGCAACGTTGATAAAATTACAATATTTTTATAAAAATAAATGATAAAGGACTGAGCACATAAAAATATAATCATCATGCGGTACATACCTAATATGCACAATTCAAAGAGTGCGTGAAACCGGCAAAGATTTAATTATGACGCATGAACAGATGAATGAATATGTCATACTGTTTCAAGTTAAGCCTTCTAAGTGTGGAGAAAATCATTTCCTTTACAAATTGTTTAATAAACTTATTTGACGCCATTCCTTAGTAAAATTTTATTACAATGAAAGACAATATTTTTATTATATTTCACTTCTACCGAAAAAAATACTTTAACCCCTTGCAATGAAGTGGTATACTTGTTTGTTAATTTTATTACAAAAAAGGAAATAAACAACATTTATTATCAACATCGCATTCAATTAACTTTGCAAATATTTTGTGGCAATGTAACAATTTAATCGGCACTTTTTAGGACCAAAATTAACTACTACTTAAAATCTTACACATGAAAACCGTAAATAATAACACTTTGAAAGCCAGGTTAACGAGCTGAGGCGTAAATATTTGAGATACATATTTCTTTATTTCTTCAGTTATGCAGTTGCGCATTATCTTTCCAATAAAACACCTACTTTACTTTGAAATTCAGCGATTACGTTCAATTTATACAAATATATCCAAACACTACATTATTATAAAGTGAACTTTGAATGTCAAATATTTCCTTTAGGGCACAGTTCCAATATCACATTTCTAGTTTTTTTAGTGGTGTTATCATGTATTAGTACCATACCAAATATGGTTGATTGCTATTGAAAAAGAAACGACGCCAGCTTTCATACATTTTTGCCCATTGTTCTTTACGATAAAAAAGTGGTTTTATTATCAATATCACATTTCTAGTTCTTTTAGTGGTGTTATCATGTATTAGTACCATACCAAATATGGTTGATTGCTATTGAAAAAGAAACGACGCCAGCCTTCATACATTTTTGCCCATTGTTCTTTACGATAAAAAAAGTGATTTTATTTTTTTATACAAACAACTGTCGGCCCACCTGATGGTAAGCGGTAACCGCCACCTATAGACACCTGCAATAAGAAGAAAAAAACACTTGATATTGCAGGTCCGTTGTCGTCCTGGGGCCTAAGATGAAATGCCGTCCATGCCCAGTAATTACAAGTAATGACAATTATTAAGGGAAATTGTAATGAAAATTGATGATTAATTTAAAAAACAAAATAAAGAGAATTTGTCACATTTTTATGGGTTTTGATGCGTTTAAACGCCTACTTTATTGATGAAAAAATATTATGCTCCAGCCGGGAATCGATCTGCATTTTTTTATCGTTTTCTTTCTTTATTTGTAATTGTTACAACAAAGGTGATTTGGTTGAGGCTGTTTCCAGAAACAATAGAGAGTGAAACATGGACTTCACAATAGGGTATCAAACACTTTAGTAACAGTCAAAGTTTGACCTTTCCTTTTTTTTGAAGTAGGTAGATGAAGTGATCATTTTTTGTATCTTAAATAAATGGCTATCCACTATTCCACCAAATTCTTAGTTACAACAAAACTTTTCGTGAATCTGCCAAAATTTATTCTGTTATAAGATGGAAAACTTTGAAATGTAAGACATATTAAGTAGCTGTTACTTAAGAGTTATAAGAGGCTATTGTTGGAGAAAAATCTGCTGAGTGTGTAAAGAGGAAAGTTGCGAAGGGTGGCGTCGTAGCACTCTGGAGTAAGGCTGGCGTAATCTGAAGTAGTTCGGTGTAGCAGCCACCTTATAAAATTGGCTGTCTAACAAATAAATTATTGCGGTAAAAGCGCTAAAAAACATCTAAAGACAGAAAAGTTGTTAGAAAAATTATCTTACAAGCTTAATTTGTTCAGCCGCGTATGACTATCAAAATTAAAAACATTCTGTCTTGAAAGTTTGGCTTTGTAAGTCAAAAGAGGATCCAGTTAAAATTATTCTAGCCTGCTTGGAAAATAAAATGTATTTTCATTGTATTGTTCATGTATTTTCAAACCATTTTAATGGTTTTAACACGAGGAGGTTGGTGTAACTGCCACGGCTTCTAAAGTTCCTCGAGTGAGATAATGTAAATATAAGATAGATTCCAACTTGCTTGTACAAACTGATTATATATGAATTTATGCGTTTACTTTATTTACAGTTTACAATAATAATAACATAAATTACAATCAAAAATGTCAATATTGTAAGACCGCATGTATTATCGGACGTATTTTTACCTACGTTTTATAGTCATGTCTTTTGAGATTAAAAATGTTCTTGAATTCTACAAAATGTCTACCGAGATTTTGAATAACTTTGTGTTTTGAAAAGTAAAGAAAAAGTATTGCCACAATTAAGTATTAAATATGTATATTAATGCTCTATATTTTGTTCAAGAACGATGATGACGATAGGTATCGAAAATTGTTGAATCAAAAATAGGACTGAATGGTTGATTAGCAGTTTCAATGCAGTCGTGAAAACTTGCTCAAAGCTGAAATTTAATAGTCGCAGTGCAGTTGAAATGCTACAGGGGAGACAGAAGTCTGCCCTTTACGGACGTCATTATTTTTTTGTGTAAAATAAACATTTTATCATTTAATTTTTTAATAAAAATCTGAAGTAGTCTTTCATAGTCGAATTAAGATCAATTCACTGCACCAGTTAGTGAGGGTTGACATTACAATGCCATGTCTGCCTCTAAGTGCAGCGCATTTCTACTGCTCAAACATATCTACATTAAGGCCTCAACAACACATATTATTTTCAAACTCAATTGAGAAATTTCATCATATTTGGGCATTATGAGAAAAGTTACATTGCCTAACTTTTCCTAGGTTACTGCAAAGTTAAGCAGCTATGGAGGCCACGGAGGGCTTAGGGTTGAGTAATAACTATGCAAGGCAGACTCACTAGTTGCTTTTTTAACCATTATTAAGCTGCACATGTATCCAGGTTTCCCCACTAATAATCTAGATTATTGTATCTGTGTCTCCGTGTCAGGACATGTAATACAAAAAAATCGTCTCGGGCTATGAAAACTTCTTTGTTCTTTGTTCTTCTTCTTAGTCAGTTATTTATTTATACATGCATCTGAGTATTGTTAAACATTTTCCTCTACCATGGATCTTAACCTCTTGATCGGTTATCTTGATCCACTTCTCTTCACACGTCATAATCGTCATAATTATGCGTCTTATATAATAATAATAATAATCATACACTCACACCTATTATCTAGCCCAAAGTAAGCATCATTAAGAGCTTGTATTATGGATACTAGATAACGGAGAATAGTGATAATAATATGTACATATATGTAAATATTAGAAATGTACTAAATAAACATTTTTTTTTTTTTTTTTTATACAAAGCACGGCAATTGACCCAACACCACCTGATGTGAAGCGGTAAGGAGAGTCCATATGCGAAGACAGCTAGTGCAGAAACGGACAATGCACTAGCTGCCTCCACCTTGCCGGCCCAAAAGGTGCTTTTTCACGCCTCTCTTGAAGGACCCCATGTTATAGGAAGGAGGAAACACATGCGCTGGCAAAGAATTCCAAGTTCTGGAAGTACGACAAAGAAACGAAGAACTAAATTTCTTTGTGCGTGATGTTGAGGTGGAGACAGTAAATGGATGACTCCGAAGACCAGCACGCGTGCTCCTGAGCAGAAAGGGGGAAGGTGGGATAAGGTCGAAAAGCTCTTCAGAGCACTCTCCGTGATAAAGCCGATAAAAGGCGCTAAGCGACGCAATGTCCCGACGCAATTGTAGAGGCTCAAGTTTGTTCGTGACCTCTACATCGCCAATGATACGGACAGCACGACGCTGCAATCTGTCCAGTGCATCGAGGAGGTACTTGGCGGAGCCATCCCATAAGTGCGAGCAATATTCCACGCAAGACCGGACCTGAGTTTTGTACAGCAGGCATAGCTGGTCAGGCGTGAAAAATCGACGCACCTTGTTCAGGACACCGAGCTTCCGTGAGGCTGTTTTTATCACGGTTTCGATGTAGTTTCTAGAATTGAGATCGCAGCATATCTCCATACCGAGTAAGTTCAAGGAGGCCTGTGCCGAAAGAGTAGTACCCTGAAGAGAGGGAAGGGGAAGGAACGGCGACATTTTGGCTGTAAACGCACACACCTGTGTTTTCTTAGCATTGAACTCAACAAGATTGTTAGATCCCCATTCAGATACGAGGTTCAACACCCTGTTGAGCTCAATAGTAAGATTCTCCCTCTCTTTCTCGGTTTCAGCGCGCCCAGCCCCTGGGCGACCGTAATATCCCCCATGCACTGTACTGTCATCCGCATAACAATGAATGCTTCCTAATGGAAGCATATCATTGATATGAAGAAGAAAGAGTGTGGGGGATAAAACAGAGCCTTGTGGTACACCAGCATTCACAGACATGAACCGCGAAGCGCATCCATCTGCGAGGACGCGTATTCTCCGCTCATGTAGGAAGCCGGCGATCCAGTTGCAGAGCTGATCGGGCAGACCGTATGCCGGGAGCTTGGAGAGAAGAGCCTTGTGCCAGACCCGATCAAAAGCTTTGGCAATGTCAAGGCTAACAGCCAGTGACTCACCACGTTTATCAATAGCTTCACCCCAGACATGCATTAAGTACGCTAGAAGATCACCCGTTGACCGTTTCGGCCGAAACCCGTACTGTCGATCATTAATTAATGAGTGACCTTCTAGGTATCGGATCAGCTGGTTATTTATGATCCGCTCCATGACCTTGCAAAGAACTGAGGTGACAGCTATTGGGCGGTAGTTTGCTGGGTCTGATCGGTCTCCCTTTTTGGGGACCGGTTGCACATTAGCCTCTCTCCAAGATTCAGGCACACACCCAGAAGAGAGAGAAAGGCGGTATAGCCGGGTTAAGATGGGAGACAACTCCGCTGCGCATTTATTTAGTACTATCGCTGGGATGCCATCAGGTCCACTAGCTTTCCGGACGTCGATTGACTGCAGCTCCGCACGTACATCACATTGCCTGATACGGATATTAGGCATTGTGTGGCCACAGTGGGAGAGTGTTGGTGGCTGTGAGTTGCAGTCATCGATTCGGGAATGAGCAGCAAAGAGTTTTACCAAAAGATCGGCTTTCTCTTGCGGCTTGTGAGCTAGCGAGCCGTCAGAACATCTCAACGGGGGCAGCGAGGGTTGACAGAAGTTGGACTGCACGGCTTTGGCCAGACGCCAGTAGCTACGGCTTCCCGTAGGATGCGTGAGTAGTTCTTGGCCAACTCGTGCAACGCGCTGTGCATCCGCTCTGATGAATGCCCTCTTGCAGGACTTGGTGGCGTTGTTATAAGCTGCTTTCAGCGAGTCAATGTTAGGATCTCCGCAAGCTCGACCCCTGATCCAAGCGCGGTATGCCGACTGTCTGTTCTCAACAGCTATGGCACACTCCCGGTTGAACCAGAGGTTACGCCTACCCCTACTGATGAGATCGGAGTGAGGGATATAGTACTCCATCCCTAACATGATCTCATCAGCAACAGCAGTAGCGCTAGCGCTCGGGTCCAGCTCACTGAAGCAGCGCTGCCTCCAAGGGACAGATGTGAAGTAATCCCGCATACCATCCCAATCTGCCGACGCATAGTGCCAGATGCGGCGTTTGGCAACCATAGGTACCGGTGGCGACGCCCGTGGCACCCCAGCGGATATCAGGCAGTGATCCGATGTTCCCAAAGGAGCACGAACCTCTAGCCGATATCCGTCCGGACGAGACGTCAGCAGAAGGTCCAACAATGAGGGCGCGTGACCGACAATGTCTGGAATCCTGGTGGGCTGGTTTACCAGTTGTGTCAGGTCGTGCGTGAGAGCGAAAGCATGGGCAGTTCTACCAGCATGGTCAGTTTTAGAGGAACTTAACCACGACTCGTGGTGAGCATTAAAGTCCCCTAAAAACACCAATTCCGCGGTTGGATACTGCTCCAGCGCAACATCTGCCACCCGACTAAGATGTTCGAAAAGTCGAGTTGTCTCCATGTCACCGCTGTGAGATCTATACAGGCACACGTAGACACGGCTATGTGTGCCCAGGTCCACATGCACCCCAAGAATCGAGTAGGAAGGGTCCTCCAAGCAGCGCAGACGGCGACAGCAAACATCCGCCCGGACAAACAAGCATACCCCGGCTTTCGCTTTGAAGGACTCCTCAAGAGCGTAGCCGGGGTAATCCAAGTAGCTAGTGTCAGCCGGGCGAAGTATTTGTGTCTCCGTCAAAAACAGCATAGCCGGTCGAGCCGTCTCGAGATGTTGGTGGACGGCATTGAGGTTAGCATGGAGCCCACGGATGTTAGTGAGCCCGACCTCAAACAGCGTGGTTGTGGTGGGGGTGTGCACCGCTGATCGACCGTTCATGTTTTTGAGCGCTGCCATAGAATATGATGTAAGGAGGAGAGGCGTGAATTGAGGGAACGTTGCCGCGATATAGACGGTCAAAGCGTGTGGCCTGTTTCCCCAGTTAACAGCCGACAGAAGAGAAGCGCTGACCCGCCGAACGGAAGGGCCCCCGAACCCCCCCGGGAATGGCCGCCGGGACCCCACCACCCGGTCACCAACCGGCACGACGGACCACCCCAAGATTATGCGTGGCATGATAGGGCAGCCTCACGAACTGGTTAGGTTCGCTTGGGCCCCTGTACTGTACCACGGGCGGCCAGCGGAACAGCCGTTTCTTCGGGTCTCCCTGGTCGGCGGGTCAACGCAGTCCACCTGGCTCTGGTTAGACAGAAGCCGTCACTGACCGAATCCATCGCCGCAACGTCTCCCCAAGCTCTGGTTGTACGCTGACTGATCCCGGAACGCGACCACAAGTGGTCACTTGGCGGGTTTTACGCCATGCGTACGGTGGTCACTAACCAGACGGGTGTTCAGACCCTACCACCAGTCGAGCAGTTGGTAGCTCGGTAATCCCTTAGTCGCCTCTTACGACACCCACGGGAAGAAATGGGGCGGTGGATTGTATTCTTAATCCGTCACCGCACGGACTAGAATTAAACATCCATGACTCGTAAACAAATGCTCGTACTCATCATACAAACATTTGCTCCTACCGGGATTCGAACCCGGGACCTCTTAACCGAGTAGCCTGTATAGCAGACCACTCGACCAGCCGGTCGTCATTATATAATTCACATAATATATGAATTCGCACGGATATGTACGGATAATACGGATATGCGCGAATCCGTGCGGATTCAATTTTAAATTGTCTCCGCAGGCACAACATTATAAAATAGTGTTATTTAGCTGCGATCTTATGTAAGATGAAGGCTACTCGAGACGAGTTTACTTTTATTTTAGACGGCAAATTACTACTATGCTATACCTAAAGATACACCTAAGAAAACCCAAAAAACGTTACGGAAAATACTGAAAACGTAGCGATTCTAATGAGACTTTTCATGCATATGCAAAGCAGCTAGTCTAAAGACCTAGTTGTCTTTTAACTTGTCCAAGTTTTTTTAGGATCGGTTTCTTCTAATATTTTCGACTTAAGAGTTTGTATGAAAAACCGTACAACTAAAACGCCCTTAAATTGACTTACCCACGACTAAGTTGATGATATTATATCTGTGCCTTAGATATTTTCACTCAAGTGAAATTATAACGAGGGTCGGCCACGCCTCAACGCTTTTTTGGGTTATTAACACCTCGCTGTAATGGCTTAACATTACAAGGGTAAAATTATGCTTTTCTAAAATAGGTTTGTAATAAACTATAATGCTAAAATGTGTTTTGTTTGAGGCAAAGGACATACTAATAATTTATAAATACTAATAGCCGACCGCGGTTTCGCCCACGTGAATATGGTTAACGCGCCAAAAGGCAGCCCATGTCCTTTCTCAGGATGTAATCTATCTGAATGGGAAATTTAATCTAAATTGGTTCAGGGGCTTGAGAGTGAAAAGGTACCAGGCATCTGTCTGTTACACTGTACGACAGTGACAGTAAAGCATGTAAGTAAGTTACTTTCGCAAGTATCATGTTAGTATAGATACTCGAATTTGTATCTTACCATATCAAGGCAGATCATAACATATTAAAAATATATTTCATGGACAAAATTTTTTGTGTTACTACTGAATATACAGAGTGGTGCCGTCAAAACTACAATAAATTGAAACATGAGCTATATTACTTCACAGAAACGGTTTGGCACTTTCAAAAAAATCTTATTCAATCGATAATTTCATGACATTTGTATGAAATAATTAAACTCTGGCAGCTGCATTTCATAGAAATGTCATGAAATTATGAAATCAATAAGATGTTTTTGAAAGTGGCAAACAATTTACTAGGTGGTAGGCCCGTATGTAGGGTCGTCTGGGTAGGTACCACCGCCTTTCTTATTTCAGCCGTGAAACAGTTCGCTGTGTTTCGGATTGAAGGGAAAGGTAGCCAGTGTAATTACTGGGCATGGAAGGCATTTCATCTTAGGCCCCAGGATGACAACGGATCTGCAATATCAAGTGATTCTTCCTTGTTATTGCAGGTGTCTATAGGCGGCGGTAACCACTTACCATCAAGTGGGCCGTCAGCTTGTTTGTCATCTAGTTGTATAAAAAAAAACTATGAACTGACGGCACCACCCTGTATATTTCCGGACCTAGAATATATTGGAAGTACCTATTTGGAAGCACCTATTTCTGGGCATGGGAAGTAATTTTAAGCATAATTATTATGCCCGGCCTTCGTCACCATCATCACCAGCCTATGTGTGTCCCACTGCTGGGCAGAGACCTTCCTACATAGAAGGAAACACATGAGGATGCCCGGCATTGAATGATATAAATTATTGTTTGATTCTTCAAACGTAAAGTAACAATAAGGCTACAAACAGAATGTGTTTCAATTACAAGAATACTTTAACTAACTTATATTTAAATCCTCCGTTAATACGTAGTTATTGTGGTTCATTTTTTTGTGCTACAATAAGAATACAAAGAAATATACTTTAGTAAGAAGCCATACTCAAGGTTGAATCGATACAATTGATTTTTAACATGTGAACTGTGTCATGGGTGGAGGGTTTGTTGACCTTAATTATAATACAACTACAAATTTATGGAATTTATGTAAAAAATAGAGAAATGAAGTAGCGTACTTCATTAGTCTATTTGTTACATAAATTTCTTTCTTAATCTTTTAATTATGTTGGTAATTGCTCCAAAAGTATGATGTACTTTCTCTGGACTCCATGCCCAATCTCATCTTAATCGTTTCAGCGGCTTAGGAGTAAAAACTTGACATACAGACACACGGACAGAGCTACTTCTAATTTATAATATTAGTGAGAATTGCACACAAAATAAATTAATTAACACTACAAACGGTCCAATGGAGCGGTCTTATTTATAAAAACCATTTTCTTCCAGGCAACGTAAGGTGAAATACCTAAATAATACGAAGAAGACAAATATATAAAATACCTTTAAATAGAAAATCCACGGCATAAAAAGTCATTTCGAAGTGATATAGTAAGAAAAGTATGTAAACTAGAAAAAATCATGTCCTCAGGCAGGAGCTAACCCGCCACCTATCACAATCTGGGTGACTACTAACCATCTGAGCTACCGAGGACTTGGGATGACCCTCTGATTTTACTCTAGTCCATCTACATTTGCGTTAGATGTAGTTCATTCGCGACCAAAAAGTTGTATGCACCGTGATTTTTGCGCAACTTATTGGATGGTTTGTGGATAAAAGAGGTCCTATAGCTGGCAAGTGATTTTTCGTTCCAATTAAGTCTTCTTACAGTTTTACTGCTCATTGTAACGTGACAATCTTCTTGGAACGTGTTCTTAAGATCAAAAAATTTCAAACAAAAATTAAAACCGACGTCAAAAAACGACTTGAAAAGGATAAAATAATTTTTAAGTAGGTACTCATCACCTACAAACATATTTTTAAGAGTTGGTGCTAAGTTGTTTCCAGAAATAATAGAACGTTAAGCAATCGGTTTTAATTTTTGTTTATTTTTTTTTTATAATTTTTATTGATAACTTTCTAAGGTTAAAGTTAGACGGGTGCTGACCGTCAGCTTATATTGTTTCCTACTATCGTATCGTTTCAGTAATAAAAAGTCATAGGAAAGCAAAAATCCGCCATTTCGCATTACGTAGACAACTTACTGATCTCAGTTTTAATTTGATTTAAAAAACAAACTACCCAACTGATATCGAAACAAAAAAAGAATCACGTTAATCGGATCAGAAATCTCAGCGTAATCGGTGTACACATACAACGAAAAAAAAAACCCGACCGAATTGAGAACCTCCTCGTTTTTGTAGTCGGTTAAAGAAGTCTAAATGCAATCCCTTAGTACAGTAGTTACGATAAACCTGTCATCCATCGCTGTAGCGACACGCTTGCGACCTTATCCTCTGCGTCTTGTAGACTGTCCTCATGCACAAACACTTTCAAATTTCGAATCGCCTTCGTATCGAGTAGTTATTTTAGCTTTTGTCTGGCTTTTGTTTGAAATTTTTAGCGTACGTGAACGATACGTTACGATTCTAAATTTTAAAAAATTCGTGATAGGGGTACAGTCCGTCTATAACGGCTACTATACACTACTATACATTTTCAATCAAAATCACAGTTTTCGACAATTGTGATAAAGTAAGATCTGGCGTTTCCAGTCAAACAAATCCATCAAGGTGTATTTATCTAAGTAACAGTAAAAGTTTCACAATAAAATAAAGTTTCAGTGTTATTGAAATTAAAAAACAAACGCACATTAACTTATCGTCCAAAAACGGTTACTTTTAGCAAAATCATTGCTGAAGAAAATAATTGAAAATTAAAACCAAAAATTTTTGAAATTGTTATCTTTTCAAAGTTACGTTAACAAAAAAATTTACAGTCCTTTTTTAACGTTTTTCTAAAAAAGTCCACGAGTGTAGTTGAAAAATGAATGAAATAAAGCCACAAAAGCATTCTATTGTTGAATTTTATTGTCGCAATAAATGATCGCCAAATTGACAATTAACATTTATGAAACATGATTAAACTTTGACCTATTCTTGGAGAGAAGCTATTAGACTTTGGGAAAATTAGATTTCAAATCCAATTAACACAATATCAAATTGTAATGAAAATTGTATAGGGGTACGATTGATTTATGAATTTTTTCGTACATTTTTTATTCTAGCATCTAGTAAATTTATTTTTATACAACTAGATGAAAAACAATATTAGGGACATTGAGCGTGAACAATTTTGCGTAATAGGTGGTCAGGCTATGCGACGTCTACTATAAATCTATGCCTATCGGAAGAACCAATTTGCTCTAGCACCAATTATGTCCGATTTCAAACTTTAAAGAATGATGTTTATATTTAATCCCGTAAATCAAATCCAATCCCAAGTGTTAACGATCGTCTAGTTCCGAAAACGAGACTGCAAAATCGATGCTTGCATTAAACTTCGTACACTGATTTCGTACTCTTCGCCACTCACTCTAAGCCATATAAAATACATTAAAATGTTATTTCCTTCATCAAAATAAACCCCGTAAACTTTTGATGGTGATAATAATTCTATTTCCAGTAGTGTAGGTACTCCCCTTACAGGGCCAAGATATGAAAGAACAGTAGGTTATCCAATCCCAGATGTGGATGAGAATGCGTCCCCGAGGATTGCCCCTTTTGGAGAAATCTGACTCCTTAACACGTTCATGTTCCAATCTCATGGAGTCATTGCTATTTTTCGCGTACCTTTCTGTTTGTTCACTTGTAAAGCTATCGCACCTATTGTTAGGATGTTGTGAGAATGTACCGACTTAGTATTGACGTTATTTTTCAAACAAATGTATTTTGATTGAAGATTATAACTATCATGTTTCTTTGGTGGTGTTACAATCAAAACAACTTTAAATAATTTTTCCATTTAGGAAGGCCTATACCCAGCTGTGAGATCCGTATAGGATATTTATGTGAGTAATAAAGCAGCTCTCAGATTAAAAAAGGTTAACAGTCAAGACTCTATTACATATTTTTTTAGCCAAGACATTTCCTGCGATTCACGGTGGTTTTTCTCCTGGCGATCAAACCAATTAAAATTTTTGCAGTGTACCTCATCTGGAACATTGCACAGATAGGGATTTTTTGTTTAGTTAGTGGTCTTCCAAAGAGCACAATACAATTTTACACGTGAAAAAATCGTGCTAATTCGCTTCCATATACCAATTTGATGTTTATTAAAGGAGATTTATAAAAATGTAAAGTTTATTTCTGTTTATACTTATTTCTTTCTTAAATTATTTTTCTTTTTTTTTAGTTATCAGTGAACCCTTGAACCATTCAAGGGTTGCCATTTAAAAGCATTCATGTGCCTCAGTCTTTATATTATCATATCGCTAGGATGCTAGTTAGAATTCTTCAATTTAATTTCAAACTATAAATAATATATACTAGCTTCCGCCCGCGACTTCATCCGCTTTATCCCATGGGAACATATTAACGGGATAATAACTATCCTATGTGCTATTCCAGACTATAATCTATCTCTGTGCCAAATTTTATGCAGTAACAAATCACCAGTAAAAAACTTTCTCATTTATAGTATTACTACCTTTTGGCCGCGGCTCCGCTCACATGAATGTTGGTTATCGCCCCAAAAAGTATTCTATGTTCTTCCCATGGTTTCAAGCTGTCTCTGTGTTTTATCTCAATTGGTTCAGTAGCTTAGGCGTGAGAGTGCGATAAACAAACAAACAAACTTACTTGCGCAATTAAAATATTCGATAGGATGAGTGAAGTCAAACTAATGCTCAAAATAAAAATTTGATAAATAGAACAAATAATAATTAAAGGTATAGTAATGAAATGTACACATACAACACACATAAATATAAACTAGTAGATCAATAAACTTGCCGTGTTATAAACTTTTATGACCTATTTATCAAAAGTCAAATAACGTTTTATCCTAATAATAACTTTGTCAAGTTCAGAGTTAATCTATAAAAATCTGTGAATATTATTTTCTGGGTCATCCTTAAGGGAAAGGTATCCAGTGCATTACTGGATACCTTTCCCTTTAATCCGAAATACAAGGAACTGGCTTTTAGGCAGAAATAACAAAGGTAGGATCGTCTACCCACTGTCATCTCTCATGTCTGTCGTCTGTCCCTTCCCTGCGATTCTGCGGGATTCCTCCTGCCCTTGTTATTTTGGCCTTAAAGCACCATCCCACCACGCCTACCTTGAGCCTAACACCTAGTGAACTATCTATCTTGACTTTTATTACTAAAGCAATATTGAATGGGTTGTTTCAGCGTAGGCAATCAAATATCATAGCCCTAGGCGCAAGCAATGTGTACTATGAATCCAATACAGATTGTTCAAACAATTAACTGAATATATTATTATAATCCCTTTGTGTACACACACACACACATAATTATTTGCCAAATAAGCTTTATCCCCAATGATAGTATGATACTTCATAACTAATTTGAAAACGAAAAGGATTATACAAAATTGTATGAACGGGATTTTAGTAATAATTGTTATCTATTCTGACGTGATGTTAGAAAGCCATTTAGTAAAAATAGCAACTTTTGAGATGGAAACCAAATTGGTGGGAAAAATGTTTACAATGGCCAAGAAGCTCCACATAATCTCAAAAACTATAAACTAAGAAAAATATGTCCCAAATTGTCTGGTGAATTTAATGATATCATGAACTAAGATGGCGGTGACAGTCAGTCAACGGCTTTGTCTCATATCAAGGGAATATTACAAAGTTATATAGTACACAATTTATTCCATATAAAACTTAATGCTTCCTAAAAAATGACGTCAAAAGGCTTCTTCAATAAAGACTTAGGGTATTTTTTTAAAAGGATTTCTATAAGTGACATAAAATCGTAGTACTTCCTTAATTTGTGCTTACAAATAGTTTAAGTAATAGAGTGCATAGTTAGCACTAAGTAAAGAAGGATCAAGAAGGACGTGATCACGCCAGGGAATTGTAAATAGTATACATTAAAGAGATCGGCAAAATAGGCAAAATAAGTAACGGTCAGTATAAATTCCATTAACAAATTGTAAATTTTGGTGTTCAAATCAGTTTTTTTGTTGTTGAAATGCTACGCGACGGACGTACTGCAGATACTTTCACGTGCCCTAACTTAACTCGCGATCATCAGTCTTACTATTAGTCTATTTAGTACCTAATATAGAATTACAGTCCACTATATAGTTTCCATTCAATTCCCTTATGTTAAGACCCTAACTGCAAGCGGTATTAGATCTTTGTCATTAGATCCATTTAATAGCAGGCCAATGCTACATCTTCAGTTACTTAGGCTTTTTAATAGGTTTGCCCATCATCATTCATCACTGCTATAAGCTGCAGTTAAGCTTATCTAAACTTAAGGCCGATTTCATTGGGAGATCATGTTAACTAACAGTTGCACAGTTTTCAGAACACAATACAATCACAAGAACAATTAAGTCTCTAAAACGTTACATAGCACAAAACACTTTGCAATTGTATCGCTTCAAAAGTATCGCTTTGTAATTCGAAACAGAGCTGGATGTCACTGAGCAAAAGTAACATTGTAAAAAATTTACGAAGTTTTCACAATGTTACTTTCTTAAAACAAAAATGCTATATTGTTCTTTATGTGGTATAGCTTACAGTCTCTCCCTACTTTCCACAAGATTCTTCTTCTGACTTAGTCTAGTTATGGACTCCCAATACCATTAACATCTCTTGACTCCAGAATGCAAATATATTCGAATTATTTATGAATTTTTATGATATTGCAGACTTTTAAGGATTAAACATTCCTTGACCTAGAAACGAAATAATATTTACCTATAGTTAGTGTATAAGAATTTGGATAAACGGTTTTTGCGATTTCAATAACCTTTTTCTGGTAGAAACACTTTAAAAAAAAATACTATAAAGTAAGAAAAACAAATTCAGATTCGAATTCAGAATATTTTTTATTTCATTAACGTGTACTTATTGACGTTAAATATCTACAGGAGTAGATTAACAATTATTTAAGTATTGTAAATAAGTGTCTATGTGCGTAGGTGTCTATATGCGACGGTAACCACTTACCACCAGGGGGACCGTCAGCTGGTTTGTCATCTAGTTGTATTTATCAAAGGTTACAACTTTAAAACATTTAACGGTGTTTTAACTAAAACAGGTATAATTATAAGGAGCATCGTTGATTGTTAAATCAAAGTGGATTATTGTGGTTACACAATCTAATTTACTTTGATATGTGCGTGATTCGGACCGCTCAAAATATAACATAAAGTGACGGTAGTTAAACTTATCAAAGACATTTGACATCTTCAGTCTTCCCGTGACCACGATCGCTGTAAAATAATCGAAACGTCGGGTGTAGGTATAATAATAATGAGCTAAATCCGGTAAATTGGTTTTATTTCAATTGTGGTTACACTAGAAAAGAGTTTAAGTTCGCTTCCTTTTCTCAATATAAATTTAAAAGGATAGCAGATAATAGACGAATTGTAAATTTATCAAATCAAGGTAGCTCTCACAGAACATTGAATACAATGTGAGACAAAACACGAAATACCATTTAATAATTGTTACCAAATGGTTATTCTTATTACAATGTTCCCAGGATTTTCCCAAGAATTATTTCTCGAGAACTCATTATGAACGTTTATGTTGATTGTAAGTGTGGTTTAATAAATTCAACCATAACCCACAAGTGAGATTTAATTAGCACGTAAAAATAATTGCTTGAAAGGCTATTTTTAACATTTTAATTTAGTTATGAATGAAAGTTTTGTCATACCAGGATATTTAAATTTGTTAGTTTGTGTCCGTATTTGACTTTTGCTAAGGTACAAAAGTTCTCCTTTTGCTCACTTCCGATCATTTTTAGAGTAATATTGAAAACATTCCATTTCTTTTATATCTAAAAGAGACGAGTACTTTTTTCCTTTATCTCTATCAATATCGCCTGTTTTTAATAGAATCACCACCAATGTCCAGAGATTGAGTAATCAACAAGTCTGAAAGTATCGCAGACACCGATTGAAAGAATGAATTAACATACTTATTTGCTTTTCTCTGATCATCCGAATTTCTAAAGAAAGTCGTTATTGCCTTCCAGCGGCTACATTTGACCTTCACCAGATCGTCAGTCCACCTTGTTGAAGGTCTGCTCATGTTGTTTTCGGATTTTACACATGTAGACCAAAAATGTAGAGCAAGTTCTAATGTACTTTTCTACATTATCAATGAACAAATTACAGCATTGCACTTCGAGACGCTTTACCTGTTACAGTAGTAGGGAGATATTCATTATACTGTGCTATTAGTCTATTGAATCATCTGTAGTCTGTTCATCCTTCCCATCCACAGTTTCTATTATAGACATCTGACACATAATTAAAGGAGTTTCCAGCAAAGTCCAGGTTGATGTATTATGCTAGCATTAACAGAGAAAAATTCCTATGCTGACAGTACACTGTATTCTCGCAGACATAAACAGGAACAAACGATAACGATTATATCCTTTGGGGTCTGGTCAGACCCCAGGAGACGCGCGTGTGATTCCTGACTGGCGCATACAATTTTTTCGTCATTTTCTTTCTTTATTTGTATTCATTATAATAAAGTAGGCGTTATAAACGCACGAAATCAAACATGTAAATGTTATTTTTATCCTTTTTGATACCATCCTTCAAAATTAATTTAAAAACTTTGTAGGAAATCTCTATAAATAGTAAATCCATAGCACCATATATCGCCGCCAACGCAAAAATGCTTTATAACTACTACCTACTTCCAAAATTAAATCCTAATGGTTTGTGGTATTCGAAACGTAATATTGATTCATATACGACGCGTGGCCCTGTTTACCTGCGTCATTTAAAATGCCAAAGAGTAAAGTAATCGAATCTAACTAACAACTTCCGTGGTACCGATCGACGTGGAAACTGTTTGATCAATACATTGTTTCCCTAGTAGCGTGTGACTCGATTTTCTATACATAAAGTGACCACTGTCACTACTATGACTTTGTGTTATACTACTAATTGAATTTAGGTAGCATAAAAAGGGAAAAAGTTGTAATAATATGTGTATTTTTTATTTTATTTATAAGTCTTCCCTGTACATTAACCAGATACAAAAATCATACGCGTAAGTTAGTACATTTTATAAAAATAAAACCGACTGCAAAACACTAAAAAGGACAAAATAATTAAATTTAAGTACTTATCTCCTAAAAATGGATTTTTTGGAGTCGGTGCTTCACTTTCTATTGTTTCTGTAAACAGCTTAGCGCCAACCCCAAAAATAAATTTTTAGGGGTTATCCCCTACTTATGTACTTATTTTTTTAAATAACACCACCACGCTGGCCCAATGCGGGTCGGTAGGTTAAATCGGTTGCAGTAACAACCAGGATCAACGGCTTAACCCGAAGTACGGAGGAGCTGGAGATAACACATTTTGATTGACCCATCCCGGGGTCGACCTTGGCGAAAGTTGCTTGGTTTCCGTGAACGAAAAAAAAGTGCTCAAACCATTACACCGTCGAGCTCCTTGATAGTTTATAGTTGTCGAAAAACCTTCTAAGCTCAACAATGTTGTTGAGTGAAAAAATAAGTAATTCTAAATCATTTAAAGAAAATAACTCTCTTGATAATGTGCTTCAATATTGTAAAATATTAAGCATAAAAATTCTAATGTTTAAATGTTTAAATTATTATTAAGCATAAGTCTTTTTAATGTTACCCTGTCATGGAAGAGCGGTGCTTCCTAACACAAGCAAATCCCTTGCTTAAATGGAAGCTCCAGACACTATAAACTATAGTAGACTCTAAGTTACGAAATAAATATTTTTGTCTTTTTTTTTGTCTTTTTTTAAAAAAAATACCTTACAGTACCCAATTTAGTTCGTAGACTTGAATAAAATGTAACTTTGCTTACTGTCGGCTAATCTGATTACAATCTTCGACCCGGGGATCGATCCGTAGGCACTTGAATTTTATTAAAGATCCTATAATAGTTATTTATTTAATATTGGTTTACTGTCGCTTCGATTTTCGCTTTAACTGGTGGAGTTTCTGTAGATGGCTGTAATGCCACTTCGGCGATACCTTGTTTAATAACCAGATATAATAGCTTCTTCACTTCAAAACTATTATGATTTTCAATATAACAGAACTAGCGACGGTAATATACTCATAAACAGTGTTCTAAAAGTTTCTGCAAAAGATCTCACGAGTTCAATTTCAGAATTTGAAATACTATCTGCCAAAACATTGTGATTTTACAAATGCAGTTTTAAATTTTAACCCTCAGTACCTAACAAATATGGTTTTAATATTTGGTTTTAGGGATCTGCATTTAACATCTTTTTAGCCAGTCATAAAAAGTGCTATGTTTTTTTTTTAGTTGTTGCATTGAAATTTGGGTATAACACATATCCATGAGTCTTGGAAGAGTTTGGCGCCAATTATGATGAGTCTCCATGATGCTACTCCATTGAAGTGGATACCACTAAAAAAATAAATTATCAATGTCTTTTACACAAAGTAAAGCTTTATCACAATGGTTTTTCATATTTATCGGCTATACAAATACTTGCTTCACAAAACGACACCAATTTTTTAACATAATGTTTCACTCAAACAAAATTTTGTAAATAAAAAATATCGACCGTTGCCATTATAAAACTCCAGCAACATATCAGTCCATCTACTGACAAAGCTTTTGCGTAACAGCCAATTTCTCGTCGACTAAAGTTGATAAGAAAAGAAATTATATTTCCCAAGAGGACTGAAACCTCAAAAGACGTTAATTAATTTGAATACCCAATTGCGTTGTTCTCGGTCAAAAAACCGTACTGCAACCAAGTACCTCCTTAAGTTATTACCGTGTACCCAAAATAGACTGGAGGAACAATCCCATTCAATAAAGTTCTATATGAGAGGCAATTTTGACTTAATGGTTGCCTCTAATTTAACTGGTAGGGCTTTCGACGTTGAGATATTTCTGGACCTTACTTTGTGTGCCTAGTAGCAGTCTATTTGATTAATGAATAGTATTTAATCATAGCTTACTTAACACACGGTTTTACCAATCAATTCATATCATTTACAAGCAGTTCTGTTAATTTAGTTATTTAATATGATTGTTGTTGCTGCAACAGTATTCACCCACTAATCAGTGTCACTAATTTTGCCAGCGTGTTCTGAAAATGGTCCAACCTCTTTAAATATATTATTCCACCTATGTAGAAAGATTTATCGTGTCGAACGCTGCGAACTTTAGTTTCTTTTGTAATTACGATACAACCTACTTCTTAACCTGGAATGCTAGCGGAATGCAAAAGCACTGGGATAGTATGCAATTCTCTATGCGGTGTTACTCATGGAACGTCTCTGGGTATAATCGGATTAAAGCAAGGTGGCGGCGCCTGCTCGTTTATCACTTTAAGAAAAAGGTGAAAACAAGACATTATGCTGAACAACTAAGGTTTATTAAAAATATATTGTTCCTGTTCGGGTTCCTCTGTCTCTACCAGGATTCAAACCTGGACTGAAGGTGTTGTAAACAGAACAGTCTGATACTCAATTATGACAGTTTTATGACAGTATCTATAAAATTGACGCGACGTGTCCTCATTGAAAATCCTTACATTGTTATTTTTTACAAAAATGGTGTTTTTACTTTGAGCTTAGGGTATGTAAGGCACATAACACGTGCAATCTTTGTTTGGAACTCGAGTGCTTTACAAAATCATGATTTCGTATATCTGTTATTGTTATGTATGCGTTTGATGTAGTTATATGTATTATTACTAGAAATTGATTTGTGAATAATTTTAGTAGTTTCATAAATCAAAGAGTTTCAAACGATCTTTATGAGATGGGCTCTAAAAATAAACAAGCTTTACTAACGAAAACTTACGAGCGTATGTAAAATTAACTCTATGGTGCTGCATAGTGATTTTTAATATATAAGTACACAGTAACTTTTCGGACGTTGTCACTGCGAACTCCGTTCATTAACCTCAATCAATCGAAGCAAAACGTCTCGATTGCATTTGCCTTCAGCTGTTCAGACCATACGTATAAAAATACAGTTTCCAATAACTTCAAAAAAACAGGCGTTGCTGTAACTTAAATTATATTTGACAGCTGAATGTAAAATCAAGACGAGTCGATTGAGACATAGAGTTCGGTGAGCATCATCTCTATGTGAGTGCATCAATTGGCGAAGTTGTATTTATCTGCGTATATAAGTCATACCATAACATCTATTATATGAGTAAAACCATACCAACTTACACACATTAAGTGAATGGCAATATAACTTGGAAAATTTCAACGCCATAAATAAGAACTTTTATTACTTAATTTCAAATTCTATTTTATCAACAAAGGTTTTTTGATGTAGAGATATTAAAAAACCAAAGAATTATTCGGTTATGAAATAAATCTTTCTAGAGTTAGTCTGAAATATTTTAGTTTTCTACCTAAAATGTTTCAAGCAAATTTAACTTGCAGCCTTTGTTCTTTTCTGTAGCTAGTACGACACATACAAATTGTCGACTTTTTGCAAACGTTACTTTTATTGTTGTTTTATTTTCGGAACCGCCGCCTGAACTATGTCAAGTGTACGTATTAAAAATTCTCTCTAAAATCTCAACGAGCCGACTTTAAAACTAAATAACTAGCCCGAGGCGCTTGAAACGAAGCCCTTGTTTTATGTCTGTCATGAAGCTCGGAGAGATATGAATATTATGATATACATAAAACTTCACTAACGTTTTCTGATATGAACTTACAGTCTACATCATAATGATGTATAATGGAACAGTTCCACTACAAAAATCGCCCTTATTACGACTGAATAAAGTGAGTCTTCAGTTTTTAGGTAAATCTTTATTTATAATGCTGTCGAATGTAAATTAATTTTTCAAATAAGATTAAAATAACAAATTGTAAAATTCATTAACACAAATATTCGGTAACCACAACGTAATGTGCGTTTTATTTTGTAGATTGGTACAGTTTGTAAATTAAATTAAAGCGAATAAATGTTTTGTTAATATTGATAGTGGGATTAATTTAATCAAATTAAGTGTAGTACCTACTTACTTAACTGTAGCTCGAAGAAATAACTATTTGACCCAAGAGACTATCGTGAAAAACGGTGTTTTTATTTTTATAAAACTAAATGACAAACAAGCTGACGGCCCACCTGGTGGTAGGCGGTTACCGCCGCCTATAGACACCTGCAATAACAAGGAAAAGCACTTGATATTGCAGGTGCGTTGTCATCCTGAGGCCTAAGATGAAATGCCGTCCATGCCCAGTAATTACACTGGCTGCCTTTCCCTTCAATCCGAAACACAGCGAACTGTTTCACGGCTGAAATAAGAAAGGCGGCGGTCCCTACCCAGACGACCCTACATACGGGTCTAGCACCTATTTTACTGAAATATTGACAAAAGAAGACAAAAAGAAGACTCG
The DNA here is from genome assembly GCA_947347705.1 of Nymphula nitidulata. Taxonomy (NCBI): domain Eukaryota; kingdom Metazoa; phylum Arthropoda; class Insecta; order Lepidoptera; family Crambidae; genus Nymphula; species Nymphula nitidulata. Next base: position 10,023,010 of record OX374632.1, read on the forward strand.
ACCGGCTTACTAGTATCTGTATAATTAGGTACTATGTAATGAGATCAGTGGGCCTATTCAATGCGTTGATAGCTTGCCACATTTTTAGTCTAGTTTTTGGAATATGATAGAAAGAAAAGCAGAAAAGAACGTGCAAGAAACTAATTAAGTTTGTCGTCCCCTTTACGACAATAATGGTTGCTTAGCAAATCCTTGAACACACAAAGTCAAGTTTATATCTTAATAAAACATTTATTAATTTCAATGTGTCTATGCATTCTTATCATCTAAATATTCCTGAACCTTCTAGTAGCCGTTTTCACTAAAGCTTGTTTGACAAATAGTTTGCTGTTTAGTGAAATTCAGTAAGACTTTATTAAAAAAAATCCCATGAATGAGCGATTTGTTTTGTGATGAGAATGAGAATCATTATGTTTTGAAAAAGAATGTAGGTAAATGTTTTGTGGGCATAAATATACTATGGCAGCTACTCCTGTACATCGAGCAAACTATAACTTTAGTCATTTTTATATTTATTTTATAACTATTAAGTACCCCTTCAGTTTTGTTGATTGTAATGTATTCTACATATTTATAAAGCAACTATGGCAGGGGAGTGACTTAAGTAATTGACTACTGACATACCTACTGACTAGCGACGTAGAAAAAGTATGAAAGTTATTACTCAGGTAATATTATTTTAATTTGCAGTAGCTATTACGGTTTTTCTGTAGGAATTCAATTCTCTTAGCATGTTTATGTCAGTCTTCGCTTCATTGAGGTTTCAAGGATAAACGTTTCTCTAAATACTATTTAACTTTATGTTTGGTATACAGTTAATTTGTTTTTACTTGGTACATTTACAGTATGTGATAAACATATTATAATCAATTTCAATGGTAAATCTTGAATGAAACCGAGAGATAGTGAACAAAGTTTCGATAGTCTTTTATTTTTCCTTTTCAATTGAAAAAATGTCGTAAATATTAAAAATAGCGTTAACGGAGACGCATAACTCTGTAAAAGTCTGAGTCTTCCAGAACGTTGGCTATTGTATTAGCTGGACCCGCCGGAGGAACTACCTATACCTTCGTTAATTAATAATAATAATTGATAACAATAATATTTGTCAATTATCAATGAATCGTGACACTAATTTAACACATTATTTTCAAAAAGAACTGATGTATTTTACGTATTCGTAACGTCAAAATGATTTTTTCCTCGTGGTCGTTATACAGGATGGTGACAACAATAACATGACATTATTACATCTTATACATTTGATAATTTTCATGAAACAATATGACATTGGGTGCATTATTTCATAGAAATGTTATAAAATTATCGAATGAATAAGATGCATTTGAAAGTTGCTAAACATTTCTATGAACTAATTTTGCCCATATTTTAATTTATTTTCGTTGCACGACAACGACGACCGTCAATATAATGGGTGGTGACCCATTATATTGACGGTCGTCGTTGTCGTGCAAATCCAAAGTAGTTGCTTTGATAAAAATCGAATATCTCAAAACTATTACAGTCTTTTCAATATTCTATCTACAGAGAGAAGTGAGTTTAGTAATGTTTTGTTGCCAAGCATTTTTTATTGATTTACTAAAAATAACAAAGGTTGCTCGGTAACTAAGTAAACTCTGATAGGTCTAGCTCTAGTCAACACTGAAACCAGTTTTAATATTATATTACGTGACATCACTCGCACGAATTCGCACATAATGAAGCCATACGGACGCGTATAGATTGGCATGTATATTATGTACACTGGATAAAAACTTCACGTTCACCTAGCATCTATCTGTCTTTAGAGTAGAGTGCTGAATATAGTGCCCACGCTCTTGGCCTGGGATCGAACATGGGTCTTTTTTTTAGCCAGCAGAAAGATATTATCAACTGTTGTTTTCTATCATGATGTACAGGCACGAGCGAGCACTAATATGTCCTGTTTCGAAAATTTTAGCTTTGCAATAAGATATACCGGACTAAATTAACTGTGCTAAAGAATAAATAGTCTTTCGCAAACGTACCACAATTTTACATCATTGTTACCTTCGGAGGCCTGTTGATAGCTCTTTACGACTTATTTAATTTCCAAGCTGCGATAGACTTCCGGGAGCATAATAAGATGACAATGTGAAAACCGCTGTGGAATGTGTGGATTGAAAGGTTGATAATGTAATTTTCTATATTTTAAACTGCAAGTCCCCCAAAATAAATTAAATAAATTACTATGCGTGACTGATCATTGTCTCGTTCAAAATCACCCCGCGGTCAGAATTAGCCCAGTCTCCCTATCAAACAAAAGAGGTTGTAAACGAGGAAAATAAGCCATCACGTAACAATCACTTTTATTGCGCCTGCTTTTAATTTATCATATTTCAATTTATCACTTTTAATTTATTTTTTTTATTTATCATATTTATATACATATTAATATCATTGTTTCTCCGTTATCTAGTATCCATAACACAAGCTTTTAATGATGCTTATTTTTGGGCTAGATAATAGGTGTGAGTGTATGAACATTATTATTATTATTATTAAATTATATTATTGTTAAATTTGGACGAAGGTAGTAATCCCCGAAATTACTTAAGTGAATTCCGAAATTCTTGCACCAATACTTAGAATTAACCTTCAGACTGGACAAATGCGAGCGAAGCCGTGGTACAGTAGTTATGTAAAAGTGTGGCAAATGAGTACGTCTTTGGTAGTAGATGCTAACAATACCCTAAATCAAATGCTAAGATGGCAACATAGAGGATCCCTTCTTTGCTTCGAACACAGCGCTGAATTACTCTCGGGACGCACACAATACAAAATCTCTCTCATTTTGTTGCTATCTTATGTAAAGAAGGTAGCTCTCGGTGGCATGCTTAAATTTTAACCTTTCGTTACATACAGGTTAGTCACAACAATACGACAATAAATCAAAACATGGGCTACATTAGCTTAAAGAAATGTTTAACAACTTTCAAATACATCTTATTCATTGGATAATTTATTGACTTTTACAGATTAATTTGAATGAAAACTAATAAATCAAATGAACTCAATGGTGTAAAAAATATAATTTTCTAGCAAAGCTGCTTAAATTTTTATGCGATTTGATAATTTAACGTTAACACGATTGTAGTAGAACATGAGGCGTTAATAGCATTTTCAGTTTAATATGTTTGCCAAAGGTGAAATTACAACCTTCTTGAATTAGTTATCGTGTATTTTCATATTGTTAAACACACGTCAAATGTCAATTCAGTACTGACAGGCCTTATCGCATAGTCGATGAATCAGATTTCACAAAGCCGTGTTGAACTTAGGCATATATATTGATAGCCCTTAGAAGCTAGTGCTGGGTATTAATTAACAACAAACGATAATAATGGTTTCAGCAATTACCTCAAAGAACCTTTTCTTAATCAGTTGATAACGTCGGTTGATAAGATATTGTTAATGATCATCTCGTTTAATGGGTATCGAGGCTCAACGTATCTTAATTAATTTGTGATCAGTTTTACTAAGCTTCCAGATTTAGGCCATGCTAATTTAATACTTGAAAGCTAAATATAATTTAATATTTTTATTCGGTAGAAAACAAAAAAATAGCAGGTATAAAATAGCTCTTAAATAAAACACTTCAGAGCACAGAGGTTGATAGCGACTGGCTAACATCCACATAACCTTTTTTTGTGATGGAAAAGCTTTTATAGCTACCCAGCTATGATAAAGGGCCACAGTTGGGTTATGTGAGACTCTCCGACTAGCATAATCACTAAAAACCATCAGTTCTTCCTCCCTCGATGCCTAGCGACGCAATCACATGGGGAACTTGGTAGTCGTCCACGTGGCCACTTGCAGCTGGTCTCATCAGGCCACCACCACATAACCTAATTCAACAAACACTCAAGACACCATGTAACCGCCAACTGATGCAAAAACAGTACATTCAAGGTAGAAAAGAACATTAATGTTAAAAGGTTAGCATTTTATCCATTAAATCAGAAATAAGAACATTTATAAGAGGACCAAAGTCTCAGACGTAGCTAATAGGATTAGCATGATAAAGTGGCAGTGCACATAGCACGCAGAACGGACGTTCAATTGGGCGCTAAAGTTTAAACATAAGAACAAAGTAGGGACAGACAATCTGGTCAGGGTTACGGGGAGCCGTTAGATCTAGGCTGCACCGATTCGTTCCGTTTGAAAGGCCAAGAGAAAATTGTGGAGGCCTTTGTCCGGCAGTAGAAATCATAGGTTAAGATATTATGATGATGATGACACACACAACACAGACGAATTTCATGGAAACTATACATTTAATAATGCTGTCACAGAATTGGCAACTTTGTGAGTTTACTTATTTTATAGAGAGGCGGCATGTCTGTGCCGGCGCACGCCTGCGATCAGCTAGAGTTTGTATATCGACGGCAGTTGCGAGATGTTTCGTGACTACGATCCCTGAATGACTCCATAATGATGGCAAAAATATTCTAAATAGTCGGTAGCCTCTTGTATCATCTGCTCGTGTAATACATTTTGCTAACTCAATGTGTAAGCACTTTGGTTTCGAGCGCGCAAAGAAAGCTTCTTCATGCTGCAAAAGACATCTGATTATTCCTGCTACCGATACAATATAATCCGCACTGGTGTCATGATTCAAATCTCCCTATGCATCTCCAAAATGTATTACCATAATAATATACATATGGGATTTGTGCTCAGTAACTCATAAAACTGCTGTAAAACGTGAACAAGCTGTTGTTTGTTCGTTAGTTTTTCTCGATAGCTTTTGTAAGAGCTCCAATTTTTTTCAGAATCCAGGGTCATGTTTTTCGTAGTGGCTGTCTTATTAAAGTAAATATGAACAGTGCACTTGAGAAAATCCCCAACAGTACAAGGTAATACATAGTAATACCCTACGTCTGAAAAGACCTTATTTCAATATAAAAATGCTAAGCTGTTAAAACAGGTAATTGCCGGTTGGCGGGAATATAAAAGACGATGAATGTCTTTTTTATACGTCGGTAAATGGAGCATATATTTTTAAGGGATAGATATTGTGTTAGCCTCTTTGTTACGTTTTGGGATCGTTCGCTGTAAAGATTGGTATATTGTAGACGGTCCTGGTTTATACATTAGAGATGAGATGTGATTTTAAGTTAACCCCTGTCATTTGAACAGGATTTTTTTCTACGACGTAGGTAGGTATGTCTATGACGTACAAAAATATTTAAAAATAAGCATTTTCAACGACTATATTTTTTATTCATCATCGGTATATAACTCGTTCTTGTGAATGTTAATGCATGCCAACTGTTCACTTATATTATCAACATGCCTTGAACTAAGTAGATATGTAAGAAACTATGTAAGCCATGTTATGAACACCATATGAAATATGATTTTCAACGTCACAAAAAAGTTTTTCAAGTCATTATTATTTGAAAACTTGAGAATCTCCACCCCAGCGGCCGTCAGTCCCCATTTTAATGGGGCCTTCCAACTGCCACTTGAGCCTCGTAATTCTTTGAGCTATATCGGCGACCTTAGTTCTCCTGCGGATTTCATCATTTTTGATTCAATCACGCAGAGAAACCCCTAGCCTATTGTTAGCGGCCACGTTTCGGTTCTGTATTTCATCACTGGCATCACAAGAATTGAAGACTTTCGTCTTGAGAATCTGCGGAAGTTGGGCCGAATACTTCCCGAATGCTGCACAGCCGAGTTGGATCCCTCGATTGACCTCTCTCTTGAAGTTGAACATACCAAGCTGGACTATTCATCCCAGGTAAATATATTCGTTAAAAAATCCCAGTGTAGAGCTTTCAACCTTTACAGGAGTGGGTACGACATGAGAATACGACATAATTTATGTCTTGTCAATGTTTAAGACCTACTTATTGGGAGAATCTACACCGATATGTACGCGTGTTATACGTTACCAGAGCCAAGGTCGTATGACGGAATGTTGTTGCCATACGACGATTCTTCGCACCCCTGGTCCCGGCTCCTCGCCAACATCCGTCACCGCCGGCACGGCGTCCACTACCACCGGATACTTGGGGAATCGTGTTATTGGGATTCATTATTGGAGAGTTTTGGCAGTCTGCCACCACGCTGGCCCAGTGCATGAGTTGGAAGACGCCAGAACCTCGTCCGTTGATCAGCATGGTGCATATGCAGGTGAGGTTGGGGTCTCGTGAGCTGTTATTCGCGTTCCCTTACCCAAGTTCAATGTCAGGCACTGAGCACGAGCTTATTATTCTTTTCTATCATAGTTTAAATAGGCCTCGTTTGCAGTTACTTGCTTCGTAGCAATCTCATCACCTGTCTATAGACGTTCCACTGCTGGGCACAAGCCTTTTAAATAAGAGAAACACATGAGGAGTTTGGAGGAGGAACACCACCACTCTGGCCCGCGGTTTGGTTGTTTTAAGCGGTTGCAGTGAAAACCTTTGCGAAGCATGAACGAGCTTACGAGCATTACAAATTAGGATCCATGACAAAAGTTGCTACTAGGGCACCGTGTTCCTCGTAACATGTACATAAAAGATATAGGGTTACCAGGGGACTTAATATTTTATTTCATGTAGATATTTTTTTGCACATGGGTTTTAGTTTGCATGTAATGATAAATTACTTTACACATTGTATATCATATTTGGTGTCATATAAAATAAATAAAAATAAATAAAAAGTAGAATACTAATAAAACAGAGTGGTAACAATAAGAAAATATGACGTTAATATGAGCTGGTATCATTCCACATTCATATCACCTCGTCATGTCTAGTAAAGTTATTACGCGTATGGTTTCAACATTAATGAAATTACTACAGATAAAAATAACTCTATATTGCAGACAAAGTGATGGTTGAAAAACTCGCTCAGTATTTAAGTGAAAAGAAACCATATAAGATAAAAGCCTGTGAATTGAATACGACTTTCAACGTATTAAGTAACGCTATTCGTACGTGTAGATTTTGTGAGTAGATATAGTGTAGCTGATCTAATATCTACCCTTTAAATAAAGCAAACAAGAGTCAAAATAGAAAAAGTTAGGCGCTGAAAACTAATCAAAATCTGTCTGACTTGGCACGTTGCAGATGTCAACATCATTGAGTATAGAGAAGACATCACTCATTACCACTTATTGCCATATAATGCCTCTTTTAAAGGAGCCCGTGTAATAGGAAGGAGGGAAAACATGTAATCATGGTCACCAGCTTTTATACCTCCGTCCCATTGCTGGGCAGAGGTCTTCCTACATCGGAGAAACACATAAAGAATTTGGGCCATAACACCACCACGTTGGCCCAATGCGGGTTTGGGGGTCAAAGTATTTGCAGTAACATCCGAGACTCATTGGTTCAACTTGCCTTCCGAAGCACGGAGGAGGTTTAGAAATTTTGATTGACCCATCCCTGGGTCGATCATAGCTAAAGTTGTTTTGTTTTCGTAATCGAAACCAGAGCGCTGAAACCACTTCGCCACCGAGCTCCTTACAAGACCACATTCGGTGGTAAAGAATTCCAAGTTTTGGAAATACGACTGAGAAACGAGTTACTAAACTTCTTTGTGCGTGATGTTGAGGTGGAGACAGTGATTAGATGACTCCGAAGACCGATACGCGTGCTGCTGAGTAGGAAGGGGGAGGGTAGGATAAGGTCGAAAAGCTCTACATAGTATTCTCCGTAATATAACCGATTGATCGCGCAATGCGACGCAATGTCTCGACGCAATTGCAGAGGCTCAAGGTTGTTCGTGACATCTACATCATCAACATCATTATCTACATATGGACAGTCCGGCGCTGCAATCCGTCCAGTGCGTCGAGAAGGAACTTGGCAGAGCCATCACACAAATGGCAGCAATATTCCACGCAAGACGGGACCTGAGTTTTGTAAATAACGCTTTCATTATAAGCTCGTTTTCAATAATAAACAAAAATTTTAAAATTCTATGTTTATTTTCACACCAGAATTATTCATACTATGAAATTCATGCATTAAACATTCACATTTCGCTTATTTATATCTGTTTCTACAATAAAGCTGTATCCTATACGCAAATCAAATAAAAGTTACTTTTTTGTATTGCTGGAATTTTCATTTTTTCCTTCCGAGTCGCGCTTGTAATAAAAAATGTATTTACGACATACTCGACACAAAGCGTATTGCTTTTTAATATGCTGCCTATATATAAATAAATCATCTTCTATTGTGTAAATATTGATTTGTTACCCTAAATCTAAGTTTATTGTATTGTGTGTCAATCATGACGTATTGTCGTTGAACCAGTGGTATTAAATTAACTTTATTTAAGTATGTATTTCTGTTAAAAGGACCTACTTGGTGGACCCATCTCACACATTAAACAATATCTACATAAATCTGTAATGAAGTTTATATGGCACTTTAAACATACATTTCTCTTACTCTTGTTTGGTGCCATTGCAATGTGTAGGTGATTTATACAGGATAGATATTACCTAAAGAAATTTTCTAAACTTCAACTCACTCTCTTTAGTTAAAAAAAAAATTGGTGGTAATTTATCATTATTTACCGTTTATGCTTGAACTAGCTACTCCCAACCTATGCCGTGGGCTGCTAAGTCACAAAAAGGCTACTCTTAATGCTTTATGAATGGACTATCCAGTCAATAAGCATTTTTTTCATACAACTAGATTACAAACAAGCTGACGGCTCACCTGGTGCCGGAATATATATATAAATATCAAGGAAAAATCACTTGATATTGCACGTGCGTTGTCATCTTAAGGCCTAAGATAAAGTGCTGGCTACCTTTCCCTTTAATCTGAAACACAGCGAACTGTTTCACGGCTGAAATAAGAAAGATGTGAAATATTTTATTTTGCAGGTATTGAATTAGCACAACTGAACTAAATCCGATAAAGTACACACCAAGATCTCCCAGCACTGCCAAACAGAAAATACTTTCGAAATAAACGTAAAATCGTTCGATTCTAATTTCGTAAGTGCACATGATTTGTGATTCGAATCCTACTCGCTAAGAATAGCTCGATCAAGGTTTGAGCTTATTCAAAACGTCTGCAAATATCTGACGTTCTATTTGTACGTTTTAACGTCAACGATGTAATAAAATAATGCGATAAAAGCGTGTTTTTCACGTCGACGTGTCATAACCTGTAGTTATTCTTCGTTACTTAATTTTGTTGAACGTATTTCATAAATTTGTTTTATCAATTTTCTTTTATATTCATGAGAATTTCTCGTGGTGGACAGTTATGAAATGGAAAAAAGGTTCCCCGTGTTTATGAATACCATAATAATATAAATATATTACTGTCTCTTTCAATGTCGTCTCACTAGCGAAAAAGGGTTACATGAGGCACTTTTAAACCATCCAAACAATATTTTGCTGCATTACTAGGTATACGGGGCGTAACAGAATTCCGATATAAATATGGAATTCTGGGGATGCGGGGGGTCGCTGTCGTATAATTTGTGCGCCGGTTGTGTGTGTTCGTTTTCATTTTTTAGTGTTGTCACGAGCAGGACAATGTTTTTATTAATTTAATTAGAAAATAAAAGTGGGCTGAAAGGTGTCAAACTATCAGAGGTAACTCTTGACAAGGAACACAACTACCCCCTTAATTTTATTTTAGACTTTCGGAACACTCTATATTACGCTTGTCTTAAGAGCGTTTACGCGCAAGACTTTTCATACAAACTTTCAAGTCTCAAATATTGGAAACTAAGATTCCAATATTTGAGACTTGAAAGACTTGAAAGACCGATTCCGATAATACTTTACATGCATAAGCAAGTCAAGCTAGTCTAAATAGTTATCAGAGGATTTTTCGAAAAGCAATCTTATTTTTAAGTAAAAGTTATATTTAGCAGTTCATACAAACCAAAATCTCTTATAATTTCTTTATAGTTAGACTTCTAAAAAAACTTTTTCGACTTGCCGCACTTGCTTATGCATGACTTTATTGGAATAGGTTTGTTCTACGCTCATAGGTACCTCTGTATTACAGATATTTTTACCGCCGAAAAAAGAGGGGTGCTATAAGTTTGACGTGTCTGTCTGGGTATCTGTCACTGGCATCGTAGCTTCTCAACGAAAGGTCCAATTTTGATTCTTCTTAGTTTGTTTGAAAGCTGGCATCATCGAGATAGTTTTAGCTATAGTTTATAATAATTTGTACAGGCGTTTGATGACTATTTACTAAAGGGCAAAAGGGAAAAGAGGGCTACTTGACAAAAGGGTCTTATTAACATCCACAGATCCGTTTGATTTGAAATTTGGTTTACTCTTACTTCGGTAGTGTTTCCAAGACAGTTTACTGTTTTCGGTAGTGTTTCTCAAGGATAACCTTGAGCTGATCCTGTATCATCAAATAGTCTGCGGGGTGTTCAATTCTTCACAAACCTACAGAAGATAATAGAGTATTTGGGCTCATGAGACTATTCTTATTAGCCCAAACACGCAATATATCCATTAATTATCTATCTAACAACATATCTTGGAGAGTATTCTCAATAAGATGATGTTAGTTAGATGATCAATGAGGCAAAGGGTTACTTAAAGTTTTAAATTTTATATTATCTTTCGATACATTTGACTTCGGTACTTTTTCAAAAGAGTTTTTATCCCGAATTAATCAATTAATCCATAGCTTTGTGTTCAGTGGAAAGTAAAAAAATGAATATGGGAATCAATAAGCCTTAAGGATGCTTTTTACAATGAAATAATTACTCAATAAAGTACAAAATTATCACATAGATATTTTTATACATTTTATGTTCTATGTTCTACTATAACCTAAGTACTAAATACTTAGGTTAGGTTGAGTTAGTACGGTGAAGGTCAGACATATGGACATATCGAGAGTGACATATGGATGTCGTATTCACACAGCTACTCATGAACGCTATCAATCACGGATTGGAAGTATGTATGTGGCTGTGTCCTAATAATTTAACACACTTTTTTTCTCTCATTTGTATTACAAAATTATGTTAGCCTGAGTTTTAAATCGCACTCGTGTTTTTTTTTAAATACACATATGTGTGGATTACAATCTTGATGTGAATTGTATAAATATAGGTAAGTTAAGTGTTTAGTCAATTGTATTATGTTTTGTGTATAAAATAAATAATAAAAATCCAACGCCAATGAATATAACCGTTTAATTTACATTTTTACTTAAATTGCAAAATAACACGCAAACATCGATTACACCACTTGGGAATTGGAAATTAGCGTAATTACTAGAATTAAGTCAGCAATTTGAGTCTATGGAAACGCTTAGTTAACAAATGTCTCGCTATAAAGCAAATTTACGGTGCCGAGTAGAGAAGTACGTGAGAGTAATTTATATTACACCCCGGATACGTCCCGGTGCCTACCTTCGGTGTTCATTAGCGTTACTTTCATTATGTTCGTGTTTTATAATGTTGTATTTATTTATTTGGGTTTTTCGGGAACTTCGCAACGTTAATTTGATTGTTGTTTCTTCCAGTTCATCTCAGAACATGTACTCTTATAAGTACTCGTGAACCTTTATAGTGTCGCTGTGAATCCGCAGCAACATTTGGAGGAATGTCACGTTAATACATTTTTTTTATAAACATACAAAATAACGCTACCTATGGGGCGCTTTAATAATTTGTAACGCGACGATATTATCGTGGACGGCCACGGTACAACGATAACACAGGGAAGTAAAGTATGACGTGGACGTGCACGATAAAACATTACCGTTGACGGAAATTTAAAAGCGTCTTTCGTAAGAGAGTCAAAGAATATAGTTTAGCTCGACAATTGAACGGCATAACTGAACATTTATTATAATACTGATGATATACATAATATATAAACATTTACCAGTATAATCTACATTTTTTTTTTTAAGTTGTTTCATGTCCCTGACAAAATGTGTTGTATCATAGTTAGTTTTTATCAGCAGCCTATAATATTACTCCTAGAGTATGATATAGATTTCACCTATTTTGTTTTGTGTACAAGTTATTATATTATTATATACCTATCTTTTATCTTTTGGCAATGTAATTTTTTATTATTGTTATTATTTTTTGTATCTAATTAGCCATCAACCCGTCACACGGACCCAGCAGAAAATCAAGTGTTGTGGCTCTGCGTAGCCATGACATCATGCTGAGCTGGTCACCCTTTTGGTTACATCTGGTCTAATATTATTTCTCTTTTGTAATCTTCTGAAATTATGACCAAATAAACGTCTTTTCTTTCTTTCTTTCTTTCTTTCTTATATATTTCCATACTATTTGCTCTGATGTTTGTTCTTACTAGTTTATTTAGGTATTTAGACTAAATAATTTGATTAAAGTAAACATGAACTGAGGAGCTCGGTGGCGTAGTGGTTTGAAGGCTCTGGTTTTGTTTACGAAAATAAAGTAACTTTCGCCATTGTTGATCTCGGAATAGGTCAATCAAAATTTATAATATCGAGCTCCTCCGTGCTTTGGAAGGCACGTTAAGCCGTTGGTCCCGGTTGTTACTGCAACCGCTTTAACCTCCAACGCGCATTGGGTCAGCGAGGTGATGTTATGGCCCAATCTCCCCATGTGTTTCTACTATGTAGAAAGACCTGTGCCCAGCTGTGGGACGTATAGCAGGCTGGTGAAGATGATGACCTAAATATACTTTTAAAATACTCGTACCTATATTACTTATTTAAAAAAATAATTATCGGTCCAAGTGGGTTAATATTTTGCTTCTTTAACAGCCATAATGAATCAATAAAAAACCTATTGTGTATTATGTGGATGCTTCGCAGATTCCACGATATTATGAAGTTTTTTTTGAATAATAAATAAATTTTTACGTTAATTTCATAAATTTTGAATTGATTTGATATTTTAAAATAATTATAAGAGTTATAACTGCTATATTGACGATTAGCTGGCCAACTAGTTAGTATCCTTAGCTACTACTTACAGGCTACTCGGAGTCCCTGGTGCGAAGCGGCAGATGTTTGTGTGATAAACACAAATATTTGTATTCGGGTCATATTAGTTCCACCAGCTCCCTTTTATCATCGATGGACCAGACGTGGTGGCTTTTAACCCTTATGTTGTGGATATTCCAACCATCCGCACAAAGCATTTCGCCAAGTCCTTTCTAATGAACTGCCGAGGAGTGGAACTCTCTGCCTGCCAATCTGTTTCCCGAAACCAACATATTGGACGTCTTTAAGGCTAGAGTGAATAGGCACCTTCTAGGTTAACATGTATCATCGTAGGCCATGTCACTATAGATCAGGTGTGATTGTGGTCAAGTGTTTGCCTATAAATTCGTAAAATATATATCTTATGGTGCTTATTTTAGGCTAGCTAAATAGGTGTGAGTGTGTAGGTATATGAATGTTATTATAATCATTTTAAATATTAAGTCTTCAGTAAAAATTTAATGCCTAACGTGCCGTGCTCGCTGTCGTATAAATATGTATTGTGTAAGTCGAAGGAAAATACTCCACGTTAAAGTGCTACGTTGATACAGTGAGCGATGGTATTCAAATGACCTTTCACGCACTGCCGATGTTACTATATAGATAACACATAGAGAATACAGTGAATAAATACAATACAGCAGAACTTTATGGAAATGTGTTTGAAGATATTACATTAGATAAGTGTTTTGTATTACGCTACAGAAGTAGTAACCACCTAGAACATTGAGACTTTTTCAAGTTGAGTCGGGCTTATAAAATATCTAGTTCATTTAAATTGTAAAATGCACATGTTGTCAGAATTAAATTAAAAAGCAGAACAGTTAAAAAAGAGAGACAGTTAATAAAGAGAGATGAAAAGATCGAGCCAAAACAACAAACAACAAATGAGTTGCGTACGATACTTTTAAAGGTAAAAATAAAATTTTCTTAAACGCAAACTAATCAGAGCTTTGGCGGGTATGTATATAAAATTGGGTATCTTCCTTCTTTATAACACGGAAAAAGCCGATAAGTATTCTTTGATTAATGTTTGACCTACTTCACTTAGTTTTACCAATGAAAACGTTAAGGCTATCAAACTGTCTATTATGTAAACTAGCTGTCAGTCGATATTCTTAGTTTTATGTATTAGTAGGTAAAACATTAATATTGTTAATTTGTCGATGACAATTCAAACCTCATTTCCCTCTATCATAAAACGTGGACAAAAAGAGATGTTCCAAAAAATGTATGATGACCCGGCCAGGTCTATGTACAATATTCTGAAAAATAGGTAAAATATGCAAAACAGTGTTCAATTGTCCGTTTCCTTTTTATTTGCTTTGTTGCGTGGTACAAAGCAAGAATTTTGTATAGAAAAAACTGTAATGCAGCCAAATTTCCATCATAGCGTCCATGTCACGTTTAGTTTACTTTTATGTCGCCCGCTATATTTCCATGTTGAATAACGGTGAAATCTGTGAAAATTTTCAACTTTTGTACAAACAAACTATGCATGAAAACGAATGTGGTCTGTACCCCTTGCTATACGGGCTGCTCGGTTAGAGGTCCCGGGTTCGAAACCCGGCAGGGGCAAATGTTTGTATGATGAATACGAGCATTTGTTCATGAGGCATGGGTGTTTATTTAGTATATTTCTAATATTTAAATACATATTATTGTCATTAATGATGCTTACTTTGGGCTAGAAAATAGGTGTGAGTGTACATATATTATTATTATACCTGGCCGGATATGTCAGTCTAACTTTATTCTCAATTTTATAATAAGGGGGATTGTATCTGGAATGTGTAGCTTGACAGGTCCAATCATGACCAACAAAATACGGTTGAAATCGAAATGTCAAAAAAATATGGACTGCCAATTTAAACAGTAGGCACAGAATACATAAAAAGAGGCAGAAGGTACTCTCCGCATAATAATTCAAATAAATAGCGACTCTTGCATTGACAAAATAAAGTGCAATTTAGGTTGCACGGCGCTCTTTTCGACTACGGCAGCAGCACCGGATTATACCGATACGTCAAAGCCGCTATGAACTTATAGCTTCACAGTTAAACACGTTCTGCAGCAGGTAAGGGCGATTCATATCCAAATTTCGAATTCAAATAAATTAAAAGAACATTAGTTTTATAGGGACACCTTTATATAAACGCTCAGTAATAATATAACATCTTGAGCATCGGTTTTCTTCGTGTCCATATTAGATTTTCTGTGAATTATATATGCGATGTTTGGCCACGCAACAAGAGGGTCGATAATGAGAGGATGAACAGTTCAGTATAAGTTAAAGGTAGATATCGAAGGGTATTTTAAGGGTACCTGTAATCAACGGAAGAGAATTAGAGTCAAAGCTTTCGGGCTTTACCTCACTTAGATTAATACTTTGGTATCGGATGTATTAAAATAACCATTTGAATAAACACATTTACATGTTTGATTTCGTGCATTTGTAACGCTTACTTTATTGTTATTTTTCATCGTTTTCTTTCTTTATTTGTTTTTCTTACATTCAATTAAAAATTGATTAGACAGGAATTTGAGATAGGAATCTAGCTTTAATTTATTATATGAGACATACTTCGAAACGTCAGTATCTTTTTTTTATTTCTAAACTAGATATGTCTATACTTAGTGCTCAAGGTTTTCTTAACATGGTCTTAGATTAAATTTTAGATTTGAATGATTTGATTACTGATTTTTCGATTTTTGATTTGGTTTGAGATTTTTAATGGAGATAAAATCAAATAATCCACGTGATGTTGAGTGAGACTGCTAGTGTATTATACCTTGCTTTGTTAGTTCAAATAAGGTATTAGTACTAAGGCACTGATTATTTCTAAAGAAATTTCTGGCAGCAGACCTGCGAGACAAGTCATGTCATGTAGACACAGAGTGTAGACAAATATGAATTGACTAAAATAAAATATATTATGAATAATTAAAAAGATACATATACAGGGTTGTACCGTCAATACGACAATAAATTGAATAATGGGCTATATTAGTTAACAGAAGTGGTTTGCTACTTTCAAAAACATCTTATCCATTGCATAATTCTGTGAAATAATGCAGCCAATGTTATATTCTTTCATACAAATGTCATCAAATCATCAAATGAATAAGATGTTTTTGTAAGTGGAAAACCATTTCTATCAACTAATATAGCCCATGTTTCATTTTTTTTGTCGTATTGACAGCACCACCCGGTTTACTTCTATAACATAGGTAGATATAAAAAACATTTACGGAAGGGAGGAAAGATAGTGTTTATTCTATTTTAATTACTAAAGATAGTGTTCTTTGACGCGTCGCTTGAAGGCGGAAATAATGTGGTTGAGAAAAGTCAAAGCCTAGTTAGTGAGATAACAAGGGCTAATTTAGTCTGAAACTTACTACCAGTCCACGTATCCAGATACGTAATACAATAGGAATACCTTGTTAGAGACCCAGCTAACTTGATACTAAGTATTGAGTTACGAAAGGGACCCGGATTAATCACTGCTGCTGGCTTATCTCTCAGCATTGAAACAGATTTTGGTTACGTAGCTAATCAATTCGATTATTTACTGGTGAAGTTAACAATATAAAGTGTTTTGTTTTCTTGAGTAAATAATATAACAAAAGGAGATGTTCGATATTGGTACATCAAAGCTACCACGATAAATTATACGAGAGTCAGAGAATCTCGAATTTGCCATTTTTTATGTTTGAATCCTAGCATTTTTGAGTAATCACATTTTAATGTTAATTATGCGTTTAAACACTTACTTTATTGTAACAATTACAAATAGAGAAAGAAAACGATGAAAAAATATATGCTCCAGGCGGGACTCGAACCCGCGTCTCCTGATCTCCGGCCAGAAGCGATTGCCACTACCCCACCGGAGCACTAGGTATAACCTGCTAATGTCTTCAGCGCTTTCTTTCCTTTTCCAACATTTTATAGCAACGTTTATCTCACCACCATTGAAGTTAACACCTGTAAAAAAATACAAGTTTTGTAATATTTAACAAATAACATAGGACTGCTAAATAGGTAACAGCCAAACCCTCCCAACAATCGCGTAAGCATGTTCTTGAGCTCCTGATTCATTCCTTTAAGAGTCCATTTTCCTGTCGATTACACCAAGGAGGCTGTCATTTATCCCTTTCCCTTATTGAAAGATTAAGATTATCCAAAAACAATTCTACCAACAAATTGTTCCTTGATTGCTGGTAGTCCAACTTGTGCGATCCCATTGAGCGGAATGATTATCGTGTGCGTTCCTCTTAATAAATGGCAGTAAAAAGAAAATTATACGGGTAACATCCGAGGATTACATAAGATTGTTAATTTGCCTCATTTGTGGATAATACAAACGGCTATTCCGTATGGTGTTGCGTGTTACGATACGGTAAAAGTTTTACCTCCCAAATTCTTTTACCTACATTAAATATTTATTTATAAACTTTGTTAGTGAAGAGTTTTGTTTTTATATAAAAAAAATATATTGGAGTATCTATCCGCGGAGTTTTTGATTGTAGTGACGATAACATCACCACCAGCCTATATACGACCCACTGCTGGGCACAGGCTTACGTGGAAGAAACACACGAGGAGCTTAGGCCATGACACCACAACGCTGGTTCAATGAGGGTTGGTAGGTTAAAGCGGTTGCAGTAACAACCAGGACCAAACGGCTTAACGTGCTTTCCGAACCAAGAAGATAACAGGTTAAAAAATATTGATGTTAAAGTTTGAGAAAAGTTCGTGACGAATTAGCTGTATAATTTGGATGCCAATTACGTCAAGCCAAAGTTAACCTTATCGTGAATGATAATAACGGGCTAAAAGCGAAACTAAATTTGTATTAGCTAATATTATCTTCTTTTTTGCAATTGTGTTATTATAATATATCTTCAGAGCAATCGCATTACGTTATCTGGAATCCACTTCGAGAATCTAAATAATATTAAAACCCTTACCTATACATGGGCCGTCAGCTGTAAGAATAACCTGAGCCAGTATTTACCTTTGATTCATGGAATGACTTACCCACATCAAAAGTAGATACAATAACATGAATGATTTGAATGGCAATGTAAAAATGTATCAGAAAGAAACTGAAATTTATTTGTGTGTGAGGAGGTTTCTGAACAGGCTTGAACGATTTGATCGATTATAAAAACAGTGCAACTTTCGCGGTTTATCTATTTATTTATTTAATCACATGCAAGCTAACAGAATGCATCACGAAAGAAAAGTATCTAACAATAATGGTCCAGGCTCAAAACTTATGATTGGAGAGAGTCTTTATCATGTAAATTCTAATATTTATACCCAAGTACAAAGTCAAGATTAATAAATGGCATAGTATAAGTTTCAAAAATCTAAATTTGTAATATTGTGCTTCGGGAGGCACTATAAAATCTTGCTCTTGCATCTCACCTTTAAACCATGCAACGTATTATTATAATAAGTTTAAAAATTAAAAATAATCGTTTATTACCAAACTGTCCGTCTAGCTAGACCAAATTCTTTCACTCTAAGTTTCCTGGATGAAACAAATTGAAAAGTTTGGACTTGTAAACTAAGTATTAGTGGTAATATTATCTTGTATGCTTTGCTTTGAAGTTCACGACGAGCCTTCAAAACTTCCAAAAAAAACTCAAGTTTGGTCATAATGAGCTTACCGAACAGTAAAAATGTAATATTCAACATGAGAATTTTCAACTTTAACGATGTTAAAGTCGAGTAATTAAGTCAGTCAAGTATTACTCGAAGCATATAACGAAGCAAGTGCTTGCAGTCTCTCTGTGATATATTATTCTCGCGTGTAGCCGGTTTTTTCCTTCTTTTTAACATCCAGAGAAATTTTCTTTCATTTCTTTTCGAAAAGATCTCTTGCTGAAACGTTATCAATGATAATTGTTAAGGTTTTACCGAGTGCCGTAGCAGTAATTCTCAAGTAATAGTTTTTTAATTATAAAATAACTAACACACTGTCGCCATGAAACGCAGAAATTAGATTTATGATTTTAGGTAACTTAATTTTCTATTCATATTGCGGATAAGCTTGCCTCTCAAATAGAGTATATTGACCAACTGGATTAATATGAAGAAAAAGTAATAACTGTTCAGAATAAAACTCTTTTCTTTCTCATAATGGCCTTTGGTTTTCAAAATTTCAAAAATTATATAATGAAATGCTCGTCTTTCCATGTTGGAGCCTTTATGCCATTGATATAATTTCATTATCGCCTTGTTTTAAGCCGTCTTGCTGAAAAAGCTTAAGAGCTTTCAGTGACTACGAACGGTGGCCAATTTTCATGTTTTGAGGTTGAATGTATAGTTTACAGTTAAGTATACTTTGAAAGACACGATACCCTTTACTAGGTAGTAGGCCCGTCATTTGGGAAGGTAGGTACATCTTTTGTTCCATGTCACATTGAGTATTGTGCACGTGCTTAATAGTTAAAGCAGATCAAATCAGATCTTGTTATTAAAAGCTACAAAATCTGGTATTACTGTACAATCTTCAATAAACAGTTTTAAAAACAATATATAATGGTCACACATTAGTATACCGATAGCAACTTCAGAATAGATTATAACTTACTTTAGCTAATCTGTAATAAGGGTGTTTTGCGTTGACAGAACAAGGGACAAGTGCTTTTGTTGGATTACGACAGGACCCTTTGCTCCCAACTTTCTTGGGGGAGCTCCGGATTTTTTTGCTATTGGACTACAAAACTATAAAGCAGTGCAAATTGATTACGAACTCGTGTGAGGAAGAGGTAGTATTTTTAAAGACTTGACTTTTTCTTCTATACAAGAAATAACCTTGAGGTATGTTACTAGGGATGCAAGATTAATATATAAGCTTCATCTGCATTGTATGTTCGTAAATAAAACAGCTTTACTTTAATAAGAAAGAGATTTACAATTAAAATGATATACCTGCCACCGAAAAAGTCGGAAATAACTGACCTTGAACTATCATAATTATTGCCAATAGGTTAGGGGACAACTCACCCTATGTCGAACTCGGCCATTTCACTCAGCTGGTTTCACAGTTGTAGCCTTTTTTATGCTGAAGAAAGCTTTAATAGGTACCGAGAGTCAAATGAGGCTGCCATTGGGTAATTGTGAGACACTCCAGAACTAGTCTCCGGCATACTCACTTAAAACTAACGCGTTCCGTTCAGTTAAAGGCTTCAATGCACGACTCATCGTAATTACTGTTATGCGCCAAAGATTGGACAATTCTGCCCACTTCCTCACCTTGGGACTAGAATACATTTGGAACAGAAATCTGCTCCCTTACGCAAGGATGTTTGGTTCAAGTGATGAAGCTCACTTCATCAAACGCTAACCCACAGTTCTAGCCTGATAACCAATTCAATTATTTAGTTTGGAATTTCATAAATATATGTCATAAAAAAGGTTACGTTAGAACTGTGATCTGAAAAATAAACAAAATTAAAAGTAGGCCGAGTTTGACACTGGGCGAGTTATCCTCAGTAGGACGAGTGATCGTTCTACCGTTTTTAGTATTTTGTTTGTAAACGAATCACGCACAAATCCTAAATGCACTGTCGTAAAGTTCTCAGTATGAGAGCATTATGTTGTGCTTTATGTCCATACGTGGTCTGTAAATGAAATATGTTACAGCCAACATTCTTTTATGAAATCGTGGTAAAACTTATTTAATATCGAAATATTGGCGTCCATTCTGAGATTTACCATACCCTTAACTTTTACGGTTAAATTCTTTGATGTAGGTATGTTATACTCCACGATATTCTTCGCTGATGTGAATCATAATCAATATCAATTACTATTGGTACTTGCTTAATTTCGTAAAGGAGATTATTAATCCTTTAATGCCAAAACGGCAACTTAAGTTGACATGACAATTAAAATTCAATTGTGTCTGGTTTATCGGGCTTCAAAGACAAAACATCCTAAAGATCTTAAGAGAACAAATATTTAAAAATAAATTTTAGTGCACAGGGCTTATGAAAATTCAAAGGAATGAACATCTTTTGAGTTAAGATATAATAAATAAATCTCCATTATTAGGGGAATCTATAAGTATCACCTTTGCGTTATATTCTGACGCAAATAAAAATATTGTTTTATTATTTTTAATTTATTATTTACTTTTGTACCTCAGATGGTTAGAGTAGTCAACCGGATTGCAAATAGTCGAAGGTTCGGTCCCCGGCCCCGGATATGATTTTTTTCTAGTTTAGATACTTTTCTAACAATTCATGTACCTACTTACGTTAAATCCAACGGGCATTCTGAAACATAATGTTAAGTCCAAGTAGAAACAAAATGGTCTGGTGAATTTGCTTCGCAGACCCTGGACCACCTCCGCGAAAGCCACAGAAGTTATTCAGGAATTTTAGCGGGTATTCCCAGGGTCAATTTAGACGCTGGGCGAGCCCCGCACACGACCGCTACTGCGGTGGCGGGTATGTCCCTAAATGGATTTCTCCTGGTAAAAAAGGTAGAAACAAGATCAGGTTTAAAGTAAAGGTAAACACAATTTTAAATTAAATGTTAAAAAATTCAAACGCACATGCGGTAGACGCAAGTTACGGTTTCGTTTTGGTTTCAGATGCAATGGCAAATATGATGTGAAAGGGCAATGCTTAAAATTTGTGAATTTCGTTTTTTTTAGCGGCAGTCGATCGGATGTAAAAAAAATGATGGAGATTAATGTAACGAATAAAAAAATGTTTTAGGTGTTATATCACCGTAAACACAGAACGGACTGAGTTATATTAGTTTAAAGGTCAACAAGTAAGTATTTTCATATTATAAGGTATCGTTTCAGTTCAGGACATCTTTTTGAATTTTCCAAGTGCTGTTTACTATTCATTTACTAGTTTTAACTATAAATACATGTCTATAGATCAATTATATTGGTTTGAAAATAGAAAACAGGTCGAAAGTTGATTTCTAAAACATAATTGATTACACCTAAGCTCACTCGGTTTATCATCAACCTCATTTTCGACATCGTGCTTTACAAATGCAGTGTAGAAAGTGTGCTGACGGGGACTTAGATAAGAATCATGCCTGCCCATCCTAAGTAGAACCCCATCCTAAGCAGCTAAGGGTTCTTCTTCCAGAAATGTATCTGCAGTGCGCTTCTCCACTAGTGCGGTGGCTTTAAAAATGATTTAGTCGCAACCTGTACCAGAAAGCAGCTCTGAAACAGCTCAAGAACAACAAGGTGCTGCGCGATGTTCAAGTTACAGTAGAGCTTTTGAAGGCAGGTGGACGACCAGTCCTGAAAGCTCTTCAGGAGATATTTAACTCCATCATGTTCGCGGGTAAAGGCCAAAGACATGGCACGGGCGCATAGTGACACTTTTACAAAAAAGGTGACAGAAGTCCTGAAAGGTCCTGAGTCATGTTCACAAGCTGATAACAGGAATGATACTTACCTTAAAATAGAGAAATACGTGTTGACCTTTAAACTGGTATACTTTACTGAGCTCGGACTGTGTTTACGATATCAAATGATTTTTTATTCGTTACATTTTTTAAAGTCGTTTTTGAAGTCGGTTAAAAAATGATAGATAGTAACGAGAACGTCGTTACTATCTATCATTTTTTAACCGACTTCAAAAACGAGGAGGTTCTCAATTCGGCCGGTATATTTTTTTCTTTGTATGTACACCGATTACGCCGAGATTACTGATCCGATTTACGTGATTATTTTTTTGTTCGATGCGGAATTGCTGCTATTTGGACCCAAAAAAATTTTTTCAACATCAGTTCGGTAGTTTGGTTTTTATAAGTAAAAAAAAACTGAAATTAGTAAGTCATCTACGTATTTTTTTTTCTTTGTATGTACGTACACCGATCACGCCGAGATTACTGATCCGATCTACTTGATTCTTTTTTTTGTTCGATGCCATTTGGTCCCATAAAATTTAGTTCAAAATTAGTTGGGTAGTTTGGTATTTAAATAAAAAAAAACTGAGATCAGTAAGTCGTCTACGTATGCGAAATTGCGGATTTTTGCTTTCCTATGACTTTTTAGTGAAATGATACGATAGTGGGAAACAATATAAAATGACGGTCACCCATCTAGCTTCGACCTTAGAAAGTTAACTCAAAATATTGTGAAAAAAAATTTTAAACAAAAATTAAAACCGTCTTCTAAAAATTGCAAAGGATAAAATAATCAAATTTACGTAATTAATTATTATATCTTTTTCAGTTTTTTGAAGACGGTTTTAATTATTTCTCCATACTAATTTGGTCATTGCCTTTTTAAGTTCTTTCATTCGTCGCCAAGTACAAATTAACCCGAACAAGATTCAGGAAACAGGAGGAGACTTCGAATAATGCTAACACAATTATACTGTTTTCAAATTTCGTCCTAATGAACCAAGAGCAATCTCTTAAGTTAATTGTCAGGTCTTGTAATTTTGTCAGTCTACACTCATTGTTGTTCTGTATACAGGAAAATAAGGATTGCTACTAAAAGTTTGATCAATAAGATTTAACTTTGTCATGGTTATAACTAATTGTCCATGAAAAATGGCTTAAGTGCTTAGTAACCCGAGGTGTTGCGTGTCCATAAGCCGACTAGGAAGTAGAATAATGTAATTTGAAAGACATTTCTATACGACAAAAGTGGCAGGAAAGCGCTTGGCTCGTCTGATAGTAACCGGTCCATCATCATCATCAACATCCTATTTACACGTCCAGCTGCTGGGCCTAAGACTTTCTACATGGGAGAAACACTTAAGGAGTTTTGGCCATAGCATCAGCGGAATGTAGGTACGATAACATAAGTTTCTTTGGTTTGTAAACGAAATCAAAACGGACTCACCCTAAGTCACCCGGCGTCTGAAACAACCCCAATCTGCCATATAATCGCGTCGTCGTTCAGTTGTCAAATCGTATGAAAACAACAGTAAGGTCTCTGCTGAACTGGATATTCTTAGGACTAGCACTTGACACAAAAAGTATCGTGATTACGGTAGCTCTAAGATAAAGTCGTGTCTCCTTCAATTTTCCATCTCGCTGACTTATAGGCGAGGTAACTTTAGGACCAATTTTATTGACATCCCTAAGGATTTCGATTATCCATTTTCCCTTTTATATTCAAAGAATGAATTGAGCATTTTCATACTTTAATATGTCTGCAATAGAGCTGTAAATCTCCGATAACCCTTCCGTCCAAAAGGACTGAAAACTATATAAATTGAACCAATTTATTTCTCAATAACTCACAATCTCTTTTCAAATTCAAAGTCGAAGTATTCCAATTGGATCGCAATTAAATAAGTTATCTCGGTTTCGATTTGGTTTACCACTTATGGTTGGGCCCTTGGCTGGGCCGCTTTTATTTAACAAAAAAGGTCCAGATTAACCGGAGTTCTTTACACTGTGATTCTACTATCTTCCTCTCTTAATCTTCAATAAATTTTTGGTTAAACTGTGTTCAAAGTTCTAGTGTTTGAAGAAGCTGATGTTAGTGTGATGGTTCGAACATTTATTTGTTCTCCAGCTATGGTCGTCTACATGGTTTCTTGTGCATAGGTAATATTTAATTAGGCGACCGGCTGGCCGAATGATCTGTACCCCTTACTATACAGGCTACTCCCTGTTGGTATAATTATTTTCCACTGTGGGCTACTCGGTCAGGGGTCCTGAGTTCGAATCCCGGTAGGAGATAATATTTATATGATAAGTACGAGCTATTGTTCACGAGTCGTGGATGTCTAAAAGTTTATTTAGTATAATTCCTAAGTAGATATGGATTATTTGTGAGCGCCGGCGGATGCAAGGTTAACATATTAGATAACAATTAGACATGTGTGAGTAATGCGCGTAATATCACAAATGTGATATCACTCAAACGCGTGATGTTACATTACGCATCACTCCGAGAAATCAAGTATCACATTAAACATCACGCGAAATCACATTACATTAGCTCCGAGCGCGAGCGAAAGGGACCGACGACCGACCGAAGCTGTGATGTGATGTTTCATCTAGCGCGCGTTGCATGCACATCTGTTCGGGTGATGTGATATCTCAGTGTAATATACGTTGCGTGCGCATCGCAGGATATGCAGCATCACATCTGTTCGGGTGATGTTTCGAGTGATGTGATATCTCAGTGTAATATTGTGCGTGCGCATCGCACGATACGCAGCATCTCATCTGTTCGGGTGATGTTTCGAGTGATGTGATATCTCAGTGTAATATGTTGAGTTCGCTTCGCACGATACGCAGCATCTCATCTGTTCGCGTGATGTTTCGAGTGATGTGATATCACGCTATCACAGTGTAATATTACGTTTTCGTAAAAGTGATGTGATATAGCATTACTTTTTGAAGCACTGTTTCGCGCATGTCTATTTATTCTGGTCAACTAGGAATAATATTTCACCACCACTTGGGAATTGTATTTTAATTTTAAGAATATTTTTTTTAAGAAAATTGTTGAATTAACGTATTATTTTCAAGAAAATAAAGAATGTCTTTCATAATAGGTACTATCACATACCGTTTCAAATAAAATCAAGTTTATTATTACCTATTCGCTGAAAGCAGGCTAATAAGAGCCTGTCTTAAGAAAAATGAGTCGTATTTGAGGTCTTGACATATTTCAGTATTGTTCACTTCTTCCAAGTAGCATAATTACTGCTTTTGTTATCAAAGAGCCTTTTCTAGAAGACGTATTTCATTTATAATGACGTCTTTCACAGTCTTTGCTACCCGGCAAAAAATTAAGCCGATTAAAATGGTTTATTTTCATTATTGTATCGAATTATTATGAAAGTTTTGAGTGTTCAAAACGCATTAGAGTCGTTTAATGTTTAGAAAAAGTAATGCGAAAAGTTTACAATTGCATAAGATTGTAACAATCTTATGTAAAATGCATAGAAAATATACGATGGGGTTCTTCAAAAATGTCGTGAAATTGTTTTTACAGGTTTTATCCCTAGGGTTGCAAGCATTCAAAGCCTATGGTCATTATATTACCTTTAGGCGGGACGTAGGTATGCTTGGTTGCCGATTTAGTGTTATAAAAAATCCTATTCCCTTTACACGTCATGCTAGGTTATTCTTATTCTTGCGACGATTTATGTTTTGTTGTTACTCGTAGTATAATAATATATTGGATTTTGAATCCCATCTTCTAAAAGTAAAGTATGTTTGTAAACATAAGTATTTAGCCTCTTGTTCGTTCTTGAGTCTTAATTTCAACGGCTTCTAGAACAATTAATTCCAAACTCGCCATTCTTTAGAGTATGCACTTCAAAATTAGGGCCAGTGGTAACTATTTATACGATCGGAACATTTTCCATTGATGCATACCGTCAACGCTCCATTATCATATAATGGATACAATAGAAGCCTGGAACGACCTGAAATATTGCTGGACTGAAATACTTCATTTACATAATACCCGGCGGTTCATCGGACCATTTCACTTGTGGATAGTAAAAAGGATAGTGTATAGATGACAGTATAAACTGCTGGTGTTTGCATATTAATACTACCATTTTCTTCACAGTTAAGACTTAACTGGAATGTAGCGGGTAGAAAACCTTCATGTTTTCGTTTATGTTATAATTATAAGTTTTTGGGTTTTTTACTGACGTTGTCACTCACACTCTCTTTTTTGATGTCGTTAATCATCGTAATGTTTTTCTAAGTTGATTTTACTAGCAATAAATTCATCTCTAATACGCAAAGGTTTTCTTTATCGTATTTAGGGCAAGGCGCCACGCCAGTCAGCTAGGTAACTATCCATCTCAGAACCTTAAGGGAAACCTCCTCCCACATATGGCGACCGTGACAGGACGAAGCGAGCTTAAACCAAATAGAGATGTACACTGCCTTGTGTGAAGTAGAGGCCGTGATCAACGCCCGTCCGATTACTTATGTCACTGACAGCACAGAAAATTTGAAACCACTCACTCCGTCTATGTTTTTAGGTAATAGGTTAGGAAATGATAATGATAGTTTAGGTGTTTTAGATTCGAAGAATTTAACTGTCCGTTGGCGCTATATTCAGAAGCTGATCAATGATCTGAAAATTCGGTTTCGTAATGAGTACTTATCAGCTTTGGTAGAAAAGAGTTGCGGAAATAGGTCTAAACCTATAAAGATTGGGGATATTGTTTTGATCGGGTCAGACGGTTTGAAAAGAGTTAATTGGCCTTTAGGGTTAATTGTAAGCATTTATAAAGGGGTTGATGGGCTGTGTCGGGTTGCTAGAATCAGAACAGCTACTGGGGAGATAGTTAGGCCACTGCAGAGGTTGTTCCCACTAGAGGTCTCAATCCCAAAGGAACAGGATACGGCTGTGGGTTCGGATGTGGGTCCTGGACTATCCAAACCACCAGAAGCCATGATGGAATCACAGGTCACTCGTTCTGGGCGTCCCATCAGGATTCTTGTCAGGTTAGATTTGTAAATATGTTTGAGTTTATTGCAGATTTAGTCTGGTTAAGTGTCCATATCTGCAACGCCGGGAGTATGTCGCGGGTAGAAAACCTTCATGTTTTCGTTTATGTTATAATTATAAGTTTTTGGGTTTTTTACTGACGTTGTCACTCACACTCTCTTTTTTAATGTCGTAAATCATCGTAATGTTTTTCTAAGTTGATTTTACTAGCAATAAATTCATCTCTAATACGCAAAGGTTTTCTTAATCGTATTTAGGGCAAGGCGCCACGCCAGTCAGCTAGGTAACTATCCATCTCAGAACCTTAAGGGAAACCTCCTCCCACATGGAACATAAATTAAAATGATTTGCAATATTGTGCTGCTTTATCGCCGAGCGTTGCACGCTTATGCTATTCAAGTAAAAGAAAATGGAAAGAAATCGGAAAAATACTCAGATAATATTTAGATTGGAGAAAAGACTTGAATGAGAAAGGAACCCACCACCTTTCCAAGTCGGAGGACTGATCTGTCTACTAAACAAAGTAAACATTTTTTATGAATATGTTGCTACTTTTACTTTTATAATTACATTTGTAACGAAACTTCGTTAAAAATACCCACTATCATATTTATCGACTAAATAGTGCACATAGAAATTTATTTATGCCACGATTGTGGATTATTATTGTATCAACCAAAAGACGTCGTAGTTAATATCTCAGAGTTGTGACCTTCTGGTGTACTGCTATGTGATTCTCTAAAGTCAGCAGCCCTGATTTCGTGGCTGTGGCAGTGCTGTGATACCTTTTGTTGTTTGTTTGACAACAGCACGGCGTAAACCAAAACTGAAAAGTTGATTAATTTTATATCTCTAAGTAAAAGTCAATAAAATATTGAATGAAGTCACTATAATACATTTTAAACACAAAAAAAACTAAATCTAATAGTATCAATCAGTATCAGTATAAAACAGCTACAAACATAGCCCTAAAACAGCCAAGAAATCGATGGTGAGTTTTACTGAATATGCTTACGTACAGCGCTGTGTTGAAACGTCAAAATCAATGGCGGCTCGACTTCATGCTCAATGTCGAACCTTTCTGTTAGTGAATCACACTGCTGGTAGAGTGGTTCGAGTCCTAGCAGGGAGGTATGTATGTATGATGAATATAAAACACTTGTCCACAAGTCATTATCTTTAAGAATATGTTTCCTTACAACCTTTTATTGGTGCTTAGTTTAAGCTAGATAGCTGTGAAGCTAGAGAGTATTATTGATACTGTTTTTTTTTATTATTTATTTATATAGGTATAGGCCGTTGCTAACGTATGCCTGCGTAGTCTGGGGGAAAAAAGTCAGGCAAATAACAACCATCAATAAGCTAACCAGCTTACAACGCACCGCGTGCTTGATGGCAACTGGTGCTATGCGCACAACCCCGGCGGCAGCCCTTAATGCTCTTCTCAACCTACCGCCTCTGGATCTATTTATTGGAAAAGAGGCAAAGGCTGGAATGTATAGGGCAGGCGTCACTGGGAAAGCACAATGGGCATCTCAAACATTGCGATCATTACATCAAGCTGTGTTTGAACTACCTCCATTAGCAATGACTTCTGACGTCATGCTACCACAACTCAACTTCCACAAAAACTATACAGTTGAACTGCCTATCAGGGAAGACTGGGCAAATATCCAAAACAACATTTGTCCACAAGTCACTACTCCCTCCGAAGCTGGATGCCTCACATGGTTTACAGATGGCTCCAAAATGGGTAATAACGTAAGATGTGGGGTGTATGGAGTCAGACCAAGGTTTAGTAAAAGCGTCAACCTCGGAAAATACGCCACCATTTTCCAGGCGGAAGTCTACGCCATTATTGAATGTGTGCAGGCCAACCGCCTAAGGAACTACGTTAACCAAAGAATTTACATCTACTCTGACAGCCAAGCAGCGCTTAATGCTATAAATGCGAATCCACTGCACTCAAAACTAGTAAAAGACTGCGTGGAGGAATTAAATATACTGGGGATCAACAACAGAATCACTCTGAGATGGGTGCCTGGTCACTCTGGCGTCATAGGCAACGAAAAGGCCGATGAATTAGCCAGAGCTGGGGCTCAGGGACGACAGATTGGACCTGAACCTTTCTGCGGAATCTCAAAGAACCAGGCCATGCACTATCTCAAAAGCAAACTCATACAGAAGTCCTCTGAACAATGGCTAAGGACACCTGGTTTGATACATTCAAAGTCTCTGATACATGGCTACCATGCTAAACGAACTGAAGAGCTAATAAAGCTCAGCAGGAGTAACGCGAGTGCCATGATTAGAGCTTTGACAGGCCACTGCAAACTGAACAGACACTTATTCAACCTAAAATTAAGTGATTCTGATGTCCGCAGATTCTGTGCACAGGAGCGCGAAGCCCCAATGCACCTCCTTTGCAACTGTGGACCCATTATCCACAAACGAAGCCTTTATCTGGGGAGACACACTATTCACCCAAATGAAGTTGAGACCCTTGAGGTTGGGAAAATCCTAAAATTTATGGAAAGTGCCCAAATCAAGGCTTTATTATAACTATTGGTGGCAAGTCACAATAGATCTTTTAGGTCGCAGTGACAAATCAGTGTGAACAAGACCGAAAAGCCCCAAATACAAGATAATAATAATAATATAGGTATTTGTTAATAGCATGGGGAGTAGAGGTCATTCGATTTATGGCTTAATTTTGTTGGACATAAAACTCTCACTTACAAGTTACTGTTTATTTATTTATTTATTTAACAATTTATGTACACACAATAAAAAACAACAATGAAAACATAAACAACGACAACAGAGTACAAGGGAACTGCTTATTCCTAAAAGAAATCTCTTCCAGCAGCCCTACGACTAGGAGAATAAATAAATAATGGTAGAAATGGTGTGTACTAAAATATAATAAAAATGATAATTATATAAATAATATGTATATAAACAAAAATTCTCTACAAAACATACAAATATAACTTAAAACACAAAATTATAATAAAAATAAAACAAGTAAAAAGAGGATTATAGAACGGAAAGATAATGTGCTTTAACTCGTGATTTGAAAATTGATACAGTTTCGCAATCACGGATAGCGGACGGAAGTGAGTTCCACAGTCTAACGGCGTGAACAGAGAAGGAATAGGAAAAGAAATCAGATGTATGGGAAGGAAAATTAAGGATAGAACGGAGGTGAGACCGACAAGGTTTATCGGGAGACCAGGTATAAGAGAAGCGCTCACGTAAGTAGGAAGGATACAAGGGGTTATGGAGGACATTAAAAAGAAGACAAAGGATACGAGTATTCCGACGATGGCGAATAGGTAGCCACTTGAGACTGCTGCGATGTAGCGAAATATGGTCGTATTTCCGAAGCCCAAAGATAAAACGGATGCAGAGGTTCTGCAAACGCTCCAACTGGTTCAGCAGTTCCTCACTGGCATCGAGGTAGCAAGCATCAGCATAATCAAAAATAGGTTGGATTAACAACTGTGCGAGTGTAATTTTTGTTTGCAAGGGCAGAAAATTTTGAAGACATTTCAGCGAATGAAACGAATAATGCACCTTCCTACTGACTTCGTTGACGTGGTGGACCCAAGATAGGTTAGCATCAAACACGACACCCAAATTTTTCGCAGTATCAGAAAGAGTAATCGGGGTGGAATCAAAGAGAATTGCAGGAAGAGTAGAAAAATCTAAGGAGTTACGAATGCGCCGACTGCCAACAATCAAGGCCTGCGATTTATTAGGGTTCACCAGCAGACCAAAGCTAGAAGCCCAGGCGCTGATGCGTTTTAAGTCCTCATTTAATGAAGCAATAGCACATATAGCATCAGATGCAGAGAAGTGTCTGTAAAGCTGCAAATCGTCAGCATACAAATGAAAACTCGAAGAAAGGACATTAGTGACAGAATTAATGAAGATAGAAAATAATAAAGGGGAAAGGACGCCACCCTGGGGCACCCCCGCACGGAGTTCACACCAATCAGAGAACAACTCATCTTGGCGAACGCACTGTAAGCGACCCCGAAGATAGGAATCAAACCAGAATATGGATGAAGAGGAAATATTAACTGACTTAAGTATACCGATTAAAACATCAAAATCGACGGAGTTAAATGCGTTCGTAAAATCCAAAAGGACAAGAGCAGTGAGGCGCTTGTTCTCCATTGCCCAACGGATGTCATCGGTGACCTTCAATAGAGCGGTGACAGTGCTATGTCCTGCCCGGAAGCCAGACTGGAAGGGACTAATGAGATTGTGGTCAGAGAGAAACGAAGAAAGTTGCTTATGAACAATGTGCTCGAGGACTTTGGAGAGGAAAGGTAAAATGGAAATTGGACGGAAATGAGATGGCAAAGTCGGGTTAGAGATTTTCGGCAAAGGAATAACATGCGCGGATTTCCATGCTGATGGAAAAGCATTGGTTGACAAGGAATAGTTAAATATGTGAGTTAGGACGGGAAGAACAAAAGGCATGATAGGAGATAACATCCTCGAGCACACATTGTCACAGCCTACAGCAGGAGAGGATATAGCGGAAATAGATTTCTTAACATCATTCTCTGACACATCCTTAAAGAAGAAAGGGGTACAAGATGGCAAAGGCATCTCAGACAGCTTTGATAAGGTACAGCATTTTACATGAGGAACAATGTTAAAAGGAGGGGAGGAAAAATGATTGTTGAGTGTGTTCAAGTCAATAACCCCGTTAACAACTTCAGGAGACTTACCAATACCAACCGACTTGAGAAATTTCCACACATCCGCGGGGTTCTTATTTACTAGAGATTCGTGGAAGTGTCGTCGCTTAGCAACTCTACAAAGACGACTACAGCGGTTACGGAGGAGCTGTTCTCCGTTTCTACTTGTCTAATATTTCATATCATCCTTTTTAAACTTAGACTATCATCTGCTAAATTATCCTGTCAAAAATAGTGATAAACCTACTGTTTTTGTGTTTTTACTATGTCGAAAAGGGTACGATGCAACTGAACGATAAAGGAATTATTGATGTGCCCCAACTGAATAAATATGGCGAACATCTTTAAAGCCTTGATTTTAAATATTGGTTTTGCACAATACATATCAAGAGAAGTAATATACAATATTTTTAACCGACTTCAAGAAGGAGCAGGGTATCAATTCGGTTGGTATTTTTTTCATTAGAAAAAAATACCAACCTTCGGATCAGAAATTGCGGCGTAACCAGTGTACATACTACACTGATTTACGTGTTCTTTTTTTGTTCGATTTGAAATAGTTGCCGTTTGGTTCCATAAAAATTATCTAACATCTATAGAGTAGGTTGGTCTTTAAAAAAAAAGTGGAATTACTAAATCGTCTATGTATGGGAAATTGCAGACTTTTTCCTATGACTTTTTAGTGTAAATAATTCTGGAAATATTTACATTTTGAATAATAAAATTATTACATACTTATAATACTTTATTTTCAACTGCGTCTTGCCTTGCAAGCTGTACTCGATGTCGTGAGATTCGACGTAACGAGAACCCGACGTGTCGAGAATCACCCTAGCGAGACTCGAAGTAATTAGAGTCGACACAGAGGGAATAATTCAGACTATACGACAGTAGAAAACAATATAATATGCTGACGATATATCTAGCTTTGATTTTAGAAAGATATACCCAGACGACTCTGCATATGGGTCGTATGCAGAGTAGTCTGGGTGGGTACCACCGCCGTTTTATTTCAGCCGTGAAACAGTTCGCTGTGTTTTGGATTGAACTGTAAGGTTGACAGTGTAATTAGTGGGTATAGAAGGCATTTCATCATAAGCTGCATGATGACAACGCACCTGCAATGGGAGGACCATGGGATTTTTCCTTGTTATAGCAGGTGTCTATTGGCGAAGGTAACCACGTTCTACCAGGTGGGCCGTCAGCTTGTTTGTCCTCCAGTTGTAAGGTTAACAGTCTCATTACGGCAGTAGTCAAAATAAACGCAATTTTGGGAGGTACCTCCGTAATAGGCGTTGCTATCGCCGTAAGAGGATTATATGCGTAAAAAATAAATATTTAATAGTTATTATTAAAAAGGCAACTCCGTGAAAACTCAAAGTTTTTCAATTAACTAAGCCACATAAACTATTTTGGTTGTGCGCAGAATAAATTGCACGCAACACTTTTTGAGTCAACGGAGAAACCATTTTATTTCGCGGCTTTATGGAATTGAAATCCTAATTGAATCAGATGTAATATTACCTGGAAATCGTATGTAGTGGCGTTCTGGATAAGTTAAGCCCTAATGATCTGACATCATTAGTGACTTTAGTAATTAAGTAACTATAGTCTGTTCTCATGTGGCGAACACAGCTAGTTTCATACTATTAACTTTTTAATGACGTACCTACATACACTAATAGTATCTATTGGTGGTTGACAGTATTTAGGTGTACAAATTGTCTACATCTGCCTCTGTCACAGACGCAATTCTATAACATTAAAGTAAACAGAGAAATGTACAAGCAATTTGTACCTATTTACACTGATTCGCCTTTTATGAGAGTCAATTAAACGGTACTTAGATGTAACTCAATTACACTTTATAAAGCAGTTAACGCTTCATTAATTACAAGTTAATTATTTGCATTGTTTGATGGTAAGAGTAATTTATTTTATTGGTTACTGATTTTATTTCCTTCTTATTTGACTGACAATTTCACAAGATCTATTAGTTTTATTGTATCAATTATCTGAAACCGAAATTGAGTTCATTTCAAGAAGAAATAAGTCAACGTGAAAACTCTTCATTGCACTTTAACATTATTTAAAAAATTTGGTATTTAAATTTAAAGGGGCCTCAATATTTTAATAGCTATGCTATGACAGATGATACATTTTTTAAAAAAGTGCAGCTTAAATGCATTTGACCTATCTCATATTTATAATTAAAATTATTTATTTTGATTTTTATTATTTTTTTATTTGTAAATAAGTCTAAGGGTAAGTCCACGTCGAATAGAGCAAGTTTCGCCATTATTGATTCCGGATAAGACAATCTAACAATTTCAAATATTCCTAATGTTATTTTAAAATTGTTATAAATGAGTGGAAAGTATATTTACATAAAAAATATCTAAACTAGAAAAATATTACGTCCTGGGGCGGGGAACTCCCCTGTGCTTAGAAGGCATGCAGCTGCAACTGCTTTCACAAAATGTCATCAAGCCGCATTGGGCGATCGTGGTAATTTTCCCAAGTGTTCCTTATGTGTCTGTCCCATACAGAAAAGCCTGTATCCAGAAGTGGGACGTGTACCTATATAGGCTGTTGAACGATAAATTAAGATGATAGAAATCACATCTAACATTAGTGATTAAAAATTACAATAAGCTTTTGCTTTTTTAACAAGAAATAATATTGCACTTACATTTCAAATAAAGTAAAGTACTTAGTTGAAGCTTTACATAATTTTCTTGAGATACTTGACCTTATTTAAAACCTTTCAGAGACTTTACAAAAACGGGGGTAAACTTTGCCAAGTTTTATGGCCCCTAGACATGAGGAGGTTGTATTACGAATAACTTAAAAAATTCTTAACGGTTTATTACATAATACTTGCAAAAGTTACAGTGAGGCCTAATGCAGACGAGAGATTATAGTCCAATGCTGAACGGATATCAGACAAGTAACGATCGAGGGTCGGTTTTTAACTGCCTTACTTAACACACACTCGTCGTATTGTCTGTTATCTGAGTAACTACGTACCGAAAATAGTCCGATACCAACGTGTGACAATGGCCCACGGAGCCTAGATAAGTTATGATCAATAGTCCTTTTTTTGCCACTTTAGCACACTAATCCTAATGTTACATTAGGATCTGAGTTTGCATGTACAGTCGACAGCACGTCGTGCGTAATAGTTTGACCTTGAGACCGCCCTTGCCGTGTTCGTAATAAAGCCGGCTTTCGTAGTGCAACAGTTACACTCGATGTGCTGTCGTCTGTACCTATTAGCTTCATATACTCTTTAATAAATAGTGGATATAATGATACCATTCTCTGATTAAGTAATTTTAATGAAGATAAGTGCTTCAAAATACACGAGCATTCTTGGGTTCGCATTGTCAAAGTCTCAAAGAATACCTATACAATAAGAAATCGTGTTTAATTTATAAGAAATCCAATTACCAGGTGCTAATAAACTTACGTAGGTAATTAAGAGGTGGATTAGCAGGAATCCGTCAGACTAGTTGCTCCAATTCTTTTCGGGTACATTTCTTATGAATTGACTTTTGCTGTAGTGACTGAAGTCGGTCGTCTGTATTTGGCCAAATAGTATGAAAATATTTCTTAAGAAATGAAGGCAAGATAAAATCAAACAAAAATAAACATTTGGCGTCATGATTAATCCTGTAATTCACCTTTTTTATGGTCTCTAAGGTCCAAATAGGTAATTCTGAAGATATTTTTAGTACCAAAGTCACGGCCAAGTTAAGTATCACTTCTTATTGAAATGTAGTTTGTAATCTATGGAGCTCCTCATGTGTTTTTCCCATGTTGGAAGGCATGAGCTCAGGAGTGGAATGTATATAGGCTGATGATGATGATGATGATGTTGAATTGATGTTGAGGAAGGTTATTAGACGCATTAGACTCACATACATTTGAAATTTATGAAATCACATACCTGACACTTACGGTAAATTATCGTTACACTTAGCACTTACCATTAGTAGTTTGAGTCAGTTTTCATGGTCTGTAATATAATATATTAGGTTGGGGAAAAATTTCTTCGCATTTTTTAAGAAAATTCAAAACATTTTTAATATAGTTTATTTACATTTAACTAAAGTATGTAGGTACCATTTTGTTCGATAACTTTTTGCCACCTTGAAGGTAGGGACATGATCCCATTGCTATAGAAATTTTGGGGCTTCTGATCAAAATACCGCGACAAGTGGTTTTGGCAGTCCTCTCGTGATGTTAACATGACACTGATTAGAGAATTCTGAAGAGAGCGAAACAGCTGTAAATCTGAAGGTGCAAGGTCAGGACTATACGGCGGATGCATTAACAACTCCCAGCCAAACTCTTTTAATTTTTGCTGAGTGGCTAAAGATGTGTGAGGTCTAGCGTTATCATGATGAAAAACCTCACCCCTTCTGTTGATTAATTCCGGCCGCTTTCTCTCAACTTCTTGCTTTAATCTCATCAGTTGTTCGCAGTAGAATTTAGAATCGATGGTCCTGCCTGGTGGTAACATCTCATAATGAATATGCCCTTCCAATCCCACCACACACACAGCATCACCTTGTTGCGAGTTAACCCAGGTTTCGCCACAGTCTGTGAAGCCTGACCGGCCTTTGACCACGACCTTTTTCGCACGTTCTTGTCGTACGTGATCCACTTTTCATCACCTTTTCCATCACCTTTCATCATTTATCAGCTTCTTCAAAATTGGTTCGGTTTCATTACGTCGTAATAAAGAATCACAAATGAGTACACGGTTCATTAGGTTTCTTTCAGTGAGCTCGTGGGGTACCCTAATATCGAGCTTTTTTGTGTACCCATTTTTTTTTAAATGCGCTAAAACTGTTTTGTGGTCAATTCCCAGTTCTTCAGTTACGTCGTAACTACTGATATGCCGATGTTGCTCCAGTTTTTCAAAAATGGCATCAATTTTATCCGTTATAGGGAGACCAGAGCGACGTGCATCTTTGACATCAAAATTTCCGGATTGAAAACGTTTAATCCAAATTTGTGCTACTCTCACAGACACTGTACTAGGTCCATAAACATCGCAATTTTTTTTCGCGGCTTGCGTTGCATTTTTACCTTTTATGTAGTAAAATTTAAAATGTATCGAATCTCTTCATTAGATTCACTCATCTTGACAGTATCGAATTTCTTCATTACATTCACTCATCTTGACAGTACGAAAAACAAATGAAAAACACACATTTTGCTAATTTGAATATGGAATTATCTTTTTTAAAATCTAAACTTTTAATGATACCAAAACCAGCCAGATACAAATAGTACAGCCAAAGAGATTTTATTACAAGTTCATACATACTATAATGCGAAAAGACTTTTTCCCCAACCTATTATTTATCAAACTCGATCATACAAAAAGGCGTAGGTACTTTACGGGCGGGCCACACTCGGTTTCTATATTGAATTAGCTCGCTTTCGGACGTCCGGGAGGCCACACACAATCAAATTAGGCTTTACCAATAACAATTTGAGGGAATAATTCCACTTGGATTTCCTCTGGTTGCATGATTACATGACATAATTACAGTGAAGAGGCACTTTCGAAGTCGAACATGTCATGAACAGAACTTGATCGATTTGAAAGATGCTCTTATTGATTAACTATGTCAATGTGAAATTGTATATTGATGTTTTGCCAACTCATAATGGAAACTGGTAGCCTGTCGTGTGATAGATGGATAAACTCAAGGATTGAGTAGGCGTGACGTCATTATATATTCAATGGTGTGAAGTTTCCTTTTAAGCTAAAAGTCAAAATCACATACGCATTATTATGCAGTCAAAATAGCATACCTACTTAAGAAGATTTCGCAATAAATTCTGCTGGTCTATTTTGAGCTGCCAAATATTGGTACAGTGACCAAGCGATAATTTATTTTGCTGGGCACTTCTATATTAAAAACATTTTAAACGCGCTTTCTGTGATTATCTCCGATAAAATTCCCCCGTTAATGTTCATTACTGACTGTGACATTTTCACAATATTCAGACGACCTGATCTATTTAAATAAAAGTTATACGTTGTCGTTACAAGGTACAATTTTTTAACAATTCATTTGCTATACTCGTATATTTATATCTAACGTCACTATATTACAATTTATTAAGGTAAAATTAAACATTTTGACACCAAATATAAAAAAGGCTTATGAATGAGGTATTTATAAAAAGTGCTTTTAATCTTTATTATCTATGTGTCTCTGCTTTTGTCCACTTAGGGACTTTCAGGGTTCTTAGGCGTGATTCGACAAGATTACAGATACTTAATACTAAAATCGATCAAGTGTCATGGTGTCACAAAAGATTTTGAATAAGTCATGACGTCATTTATTATCATTCTTTCAGAATTTCGTGCATACCTATTTATTGTGCAAAAGAAAAAAGCTTGCGTTTATGTTACAGCCCTCAGCCATGCGAAGGTTTTTTGGCGCGAAATAGTTTTCTTTCATAGTATTGTATGTTTTGTTATACTAGTCAAGCGAACCGTATTCAAGAATTGAATTATTCTATACATACATCATTGCTTCAAAGTTTTTGTTAACGATGCACTTTGAATTTACTCATATAAAAGTAGGCAGTTATATGAGGTTTCATTACTTTATAATGATCCTAGCTACGTAAGCGTCGCAGCAGGCACATGAGTAAACCTTAAATAATTATTTGTTTCTAGCCTATTTTCCGATACCATTTTAGTAGGTGTTCACTACTGGAAATGGCAGAGATTTCATCATAGGCGCCAGGATAACAAATCAACTGCAATACCAAGTGATTTTTCCTTGCTATTGCAGGTGTCTATATAGCCGACGGTAATCACTAACTACCAGGAGGGCCGTCAGCTTGCTTATTCATCTAGTCATACAGTAACTTACTTTATTAATTGTATTATTTCGCATCATACTAACTGAGCATCATAATAACCTAACCTAACCAACGAAAATACTAAGTGAGCAACTAAAAAGTCTCATTTCGGCAACAAATCGTTGAAAAGTTGACCAAAATAGATTTTTAATCGATAACTTAGTATTTATAGTTGCTCAGTTTATTATATTCCTTTAAAAAGTGTATTTTATTTGTTTCTACAAAAGGATGGAAAGAATTAAAAAATAAAAACGAAAAATTCGGAACTATAAAATCGAAAGTATCCTCATCAAAAAGTAGAGAAGACGTGATCGAGACAGCTGATAAGAGAACCAATTTAAATCCCCGCGATTTTTCCGTATTATCAACTTGTCGGATGTTCCGCGATAGCTTATTTCCGATTACATTTTTCAGTAAAGTTAGAGCTTTCAATTCTAACCTATCGGAGACTTCTCTTTGATTGAATTTCATTATACCTAGTTTAATTATTAGGAGACGTAGATCTTAAAATATGATTAATTATTAATTTTAAAAAGTAAGTCTCAAGGATAACTCAAGAAATAATTACTACCGAAAACAAATGTTTTCAAGGTAGGCAATGCGTGTCACCCTTCTTGGTGTAACTAAATTATACCAGGCTACGACCTGGTATTATTTAATTCATAAAATGTGCTTTATTTTATCCTACTCATTCATGAAAATTTTTGTCAAATTCATATTAAATATTTCCTTATCTCATTTATACCTTAACTAAGGTTTATTTTACTCGCTTACTATAAAGATCAGCTATACATTTCTGAAACAAAACTTGCAGATCACTTAGAATCAACCTTCTTACACAGGAGCGAGCGTGCCGGTCTTCGGAGTCATCAATTCACTGTCTCTACATTAACATCACGCACAACGTAAATTAGTAACACGTTGCTTTGTCCTACTTCCAAAACTTGAAATTATTTACCATTTTGTGTTTTCCTTTCTTCCTAAGAATGGGTTCCTTCAAAGAAGGCGTGTAAAGGGACCTTATAGGCCAGCAAAGTGGAAGCAGTGTGGTCATGCTTCATTGGCTGTCATCGCACAACGACTTCTTCGTACTGCTTAAAGTCAGGTGGTGTTCAACCGTCAAACAAAGCACTTTTTTATATTATGACAGATGAAATCAAAGTGTCTAGTACAAAGATGCGATGTTGTCATAGATACGAGTTCTGTTAGTGAATAGCACGGCTGACGTCTAATTATAGCCACATTTTGACGTCCGATCGACGCAAATAATATTCTGTGCCTAAAATGGAAACTAGAACAATCAAACAATAACGCCTTCGAGCTATTCATTAAAATCACTCAATACCTGCATATACAGATATAATTATCTAACAGTACTAGCACCATAACACGCAATTCTCCAAAACTTCGTTCCGCAAAACTATCACTTTAAGATAGGTATCAAACTATATGGAGGATAAAACATAATTTTAGTTAAATATACTCATCATCACAAGGTTCAATGAGACATTCCTGTAAAAGTATGTCTGTAAACTTTGAAAGTGCTTTCGAAGAATATAGTGGTTTTCTTTGTTTTCCTTATAATTTCTTATAAACTGTACGATACATGTAATGTTAGAAAAACTTCTAAAATAATACCTACATTTCCTTTTCTACATTTACAATTATACAGGTCTCGATTTTGTTCTTCTTCTAAACTAAAATTAAGTTTTAACTTTTAACTTTAAACTTTCTTCTTGTGGAGAGACTACAAGAAGAAATATATATAATTACTTTTAGAAACGTCAAGTTAGTCATGTCAGACACTTTGCCTACCTATACGCTTTTAATTGAGTATTTATTTTTTTACTTTTTTATTCGGCATGTTTTAGATGTGCGCAAGAAAATAAGTCTGAAATGCTTTAAAATTGCTTGTTCTTGCACAAAAGAATCGGGGCCAATATCCAGCTTAGATTAGGTATTATTAAGGAGCTTTTTAATGCCTAGTATCCATAATAAAGGCTCTTAATCTTACTCATAATGGTTAACGGAGAAATAAAATACGTATTTAAATAAACACCAATATACCAATGAGTTGTAAACGTTTATTAAATTCTAACTTTGACACCTTCCTTGCGGAGCTCGGTGGCGTAGTGGTTTACCTAAATTGGGCCAGCGATATGGTGTTATAGCCCAAACTCCTCATGTGTTTCTCCCATGTAGGAAGGCCTGAGCCCATCAGTGGGACGTATGTAGACTGGAGATGATGATTATGACTCACACTTTATTAAGCCCGTTGTTATGGGTAATGAGTAACGGAAAAAAATAGATAGCTTGTGGCCAACCGCGGATACTGAGATCACGCCAAGAGTCTTTCTCAGGATGTACGTTATCCGACTCCATTATGAAGTTGACCTAAATCAGTTTCAGGGTTTAGGACACAAAAAGACGGAGCAACTATCACATTAAAAATATTAATATGGATAATTTGTGCATTATAAATATACTAAATAAACACAAACGTCCTTTACTCGGGACCAAAGCTACATGTGCATCACACAAACATCCCTTACCGGGACTCGAACCTGAGATTTCTGG
This sequence comes from Nymphula nitidulata, assembly GCA_947347705.1. Taxonomy (NCBI): domain Eukaryota; kingdom Metazoa; phylum Arthropoda; class Insecta; order Lepidoptera; family Crambidae; genus Nymphula; species Nymphula nitidulata. The sequence goes on from OX374632.1 coordinate 10,064,632, forward strand.
TAGACGCAGAGCATTGACCACTAAGAGATCTGTTTTCTTTTATGGTCCTCACCACGTGGAACTACTCTTTTCGTTGATTGCTGGTGCTTTGCAGGTCTATCTATATCTGTTACATCATGATTCCAACACCCGTATTCACAAACGACACTATGAGGTCTCACAGTGCCCGCGGACGCACAGGGTGCCAAATTTCTATTTATAAACAATACTTGAGTGACAATCGGCACTATGCGTTTGTCATAATGAACACTTAGCTAAGGGAGCCCCTGATAGCTATATTAATCAACGCATAGTGTCGAGCTCACCAAAGAGAATGTAATTACTACGGAGTTTACGATAAAAAGCAAACAAACAATAAAATCGAAATGTCAGTCAGTGAAGTGAACTACGTAACACTAATCAACCAATCACAGAGCTATATTCAATGCTATGCGTCCGCATAGTAAAGATTAGTTTGAGTATTGTTTGTGAATTGAAAGGCTTGTCAAAGTGAACGCACTGAGAAATGCCTTGCTCCTTTACTTACATAAGTATCGTTTGTGAATACGGGTGCAAGACTGAATTCATAAACGAGAAGGGAACTACGCGGATTTGTATGTATAGGAAATTTTAGAATTAATTTTACAATTTTGAATTCTTAATACCAGCTTATTATTTATATGACTATTTTAACATGGCCAAGTTGCCCGTTTTTCATACTGTGTACCAAAAACATGTATAATAAAGTAGAGGAACTCAATAAAAACATTCTTAAAGTTTCTTTTTCCGCTTTCATATATAAATCGGTAGATACATAGGTAAACACCTATTTTTATGTAATCAGAGGGTCGCTGCCGCTGTTTAAGGGTTGTGGGCTTGTCGATTGCCGTATCCTATAAATATGGACTTAATAATGTCAGATTAAATTGTATTCAGTGCTGGTTCAATGGAGTGGTAAGTGACATTGTCTGCTTCGATTCTTGTTACTTCCAAAATTAAATATTGGTCACATCAATGCACATTTGCATCGTTAGTAGGTAATTACGTAAACTTTGTTTTTGGAATAAAAAAACTTTAATATGATAAATTTTAATGATTTCAACTAACTAACAAACTATTTAGGGGGATTTTAATCTATTACTTATTATTATATTAACCACTTTCTGTTCCCAAAAAAAGAATTACGGGGGACAAACAAACAAATAAACTAAATGTTATCCTGCAGTATGTTACCTTAATAGGTATAGAATAACAATGATTTATTTTATAATAATTAATTTTGTTTCATATTAAATTTTTCAATTGTCTCTACCTTTTTTTCTTAATGAGACTAGAAGCATGTGACGAGGAAAGTTATTATATGCGTATGTTTTCCTAATCTTTTGTAACATTTTCTTCTACCACTCAGGTTGGCAATCAAGCATACGGCCCACCTGATGATAAGCATTACCGTAGCATATGTCCTATGGATTGCCAACATTACATTCATATACAATAACACACATTACGCATACACTCAGTCCATTACGTTGAATTATAATAAATTTTTGAAAGATACTTAGTTTTTTTTAAAACCGAACCCACTATTGAGCAACCGATGACTTGGGCGAGTCCTGTGAAGTTCTACAGTCTTTTGGTTCTTACGTTTTTTTAGTAACGTCAAAATAGTTATATTTTATGAATGTGTATTGTTATATTGGGAGAGAAGGACCGAAAGAAAGGTGAAAAGACTGGACGATTTAAAAGCATTTTAACATAGCGATATATGAGAATGAAGACGATGACATTTGTTTGAATCCAATATACAAAACAGGTTAGCTTATTTGTCACAACCCTACAACCACTTGTAACTTAATTAAGTTACGAGACTCACGTGTACCGCTAAGTAAATTAAAGGGGTTGGCACCTCACTATGAGTCAGATGTTAAGGGTAGGTAAGTATTTGTATTGCAGTTGACATTTTAAAAATAGGTAGAAATTGAATATGAGTACGCCAGTGAGGATATTCTATAACGAATAAATGTATGGTTCTCTAAGTGAAAAGAGGAGTTTTTTGATTTGTTGATTGGTTACTCATTAAATAAAAATAATAGTCTCTAATCGAAAAACACTTACCTACTGTTAACTCGGCAGACCCAGGGCACTTGTTTTGCACACAAATTTCATATATTTTGATATTATTAAGGAAGCGCCCTGGTCTGCCAGCCGGCGTAGAATTCTTATTTTTTATTTTCTTTGGTTAGTTTAAGGCATTGGTGTTGCGCCTATTGGACGAACGTTTATTTAACTTGTGAAAAGAAATTAACAGATTAAAACCAAAATCTAGCATCGTTGTTGAAGATAGCCAAAGACACATGTTGCAACTTTTTTCCTACAACTGCAAAGACAAACAAGCCGATAGCCCACCTGGTGGTAAGTGGTTACTGCTGCCTTTAGACAACTGCAATAATAAGGAAGTAATCACTTGTTATTTCAGGTGTGTTGTTATCCTGAGGCCAAGGATGAACCGTTTTCCATGCCCAGTTATTACTTATTGCAACAATAGTAATAACTTATTCACGTATTGCAACTTGCAACAAATGAGCTTGCAGCTAATGGGTGAAATGATTACCTATAAGGGATGTAAGAGAAAGTTCTCGAAAACAAAGGCAGATGGCAGTGCCGGTCATCATAAGCACAACTTGTTAAAAAATATTTGAAATCACGGAAATGAAAATTTGAATTGACTTTCGTTTTCAAGAACGTTCCACTTTCCTACATGTACAATTTTTTGTAGTGTAAAAAAAAATATTTATGTCAAAGACACCTGTATAACATACCAAAATTATTACAAATAACAGGTATGTCGTACGCCTGGTCATTTACGTGAGAGTTAGTTTAGTATTTTGTTTCTCTTACTCGTAAGTATCTATAACTAGTGTATTGCGCATTCATGACTAAGCTCGTAAATATATTTATTTGTTCCATTTCAAATGAGATATGAGATAAACTTGAAACTATGCCTACACAATTTTGAAGATTAACTCCGTACATTTATCATCGCACGTGTCTTCATATAAATACACGAGTTAATTAGTCATCCGTGACTTTTAGATTTAAATTAGTAGCCTTTTGATGCAACGTTTACTTTGATATAGGTGTACCTTAGGAAAAGAAAAGGTACTTGGCACAATTATTATCAAAAAGTAAGTCAGAAAACAGGTGTTCTATATTTTTAATATTGGCAAATTTCAAAATCAGTACAAACTACAAATATTAAGTTTATTGCTAGACGTATCCATCTGGAGTTTTATGCCTCTACTAAGTTTTTATTTATTAGAGGCTTAGATGGTCTAAGATTAGAGGCATACAAGTCTGTATCCAGTTGGATACTGATACTTGTTTATTCATGTTGTTACACGGGAACCAGAAAAAGATCTAAATTTATAAAACAAATTATTCTTTGGAATCATACTTATATTGATTACTCGTAGCATCCGTAAGCTTTTGTACTCTGTTTTAATTTTTCGTGCCAATAGCCGCAATTTTTTTTTATCTTCAAAGAAACTGTATGAAGTGCCTCAAATATAGCAATCAGCGTTCTTAAAAGGAAAAGATTACAGCCGTGTACAGGGCCGCTTGAACTTTGTCCCTTTATTGAACAAAACTATCAATTGTGTCTGATTTCTGGGTTCAGTCTGCATGAAAACGATATAAATATATATCATAATATTGACATTACATTCTGTATCCTACAGCATGTATGAGGAGCTCGGTGGCGAAGTGGTTTAAGCGCTCTGGTTTCAATTACGAAATTAAAGCAACTTTCGTCGTGGTCGATCCCGGGATGGGTCAATCAAAATTTATGATCTCGAGCTCCTCCGTGCTCCGGAAGGCACGCTAAGCGGTTGGTCCGGTTGCTACTGCAACTGCTTTAGCCCACCCACCTGCATTGGACCAACGGGGTGATGTTGTGGCCCAAACTCCTCGTGTGTTTCTTCCATTTAGACAGGCCTGTGCCACCAGTGGGATCTATATAGGCTGAGATGACGAAAATTACCATTTTAATCTCCTCAATAATAGATTCTGTAATATCTGATTTGCGAGTAATTTACTAATTAACGGTACCAAAAATATTTGACTTGAAGTCAGGTCTCCGTGTCACAAATATAATAATTCCCAGAGTAAAACAAAACGAAAAATTATCACCTATCGATCGGATCATTTACGATATTTTCCTAGAGAAAAATACCTAATTCGCTTCAGGGGAATGAAACGGAGATGTAAATAATCTACGATTATTATGAGTCTCGTTATTTCCGTCTCTTTACAAGCACTTGAATACCACTTTCATTAGGAATCATATGTATAGTCGTTTGCTTTAGTAATTGGGTACTGCCCTGTTTGCCGCTTTTATTACCTTCGGAGAGATAAACTTTGTTAGCTGTGTTACAGGCACGGATTTGGGGAAAAAGTGACACAGATTGCTTTTAACATAAATAATCGACGAAACAAACAGTCGTTACTTTTAGTTATTTATTATGATCATCATAATGATTTTAGTGGGCAGGCGTTCAACGCTAGACAAAGGCCTCGTCTAAATGATCAGTATTAAAATTGATAATTATTTATCAATTTGACAGTTTAGTTTAATAGTAATGTAATGCCAAATTAAACTAAAAAGTGAAGCTTGGTAAGGTTGTCTGTTAGATATCGCTTCTAGCGATAAGACCGCCTTTTTTGGCATTTTGTGTTTATTTTATCTCTGTGATGTTTAGGTGAATGTGCAATATAAAGAATTACTATCTATCTATGTACAACCAATCATATTGTTACGTTCCTATATTTATTGAGTACCTACTTATAGGTTACCTGTAAGCAGTTCCGACGTTGTCTTACGGAGAAGAATAAAAAATAGTCTGTTTAGAATTCAAATATTTAAAGGAATAACTAACTGTACTTAAGTTTTATTCAAACTCAGTGATACAGGCGAGGACGACAAAACATTTAGTTGATTCAAGAGATGCTCGTTATTGTAGGCTATTTCGTTGTATTTATTAAGTCGAGATGTATTTGGACAATGATTTTACCCAAGAAGATGTTACTTAACGGGAACACAGCGTTCTGTTGAGTTACATTATCACTCAACGAGAAAAAATGCGGCATTGTGTTACAGTGTTACTAATCAGTAATTTTTTCCTAATGGGTAACAGTGTTACACAAAATGGTATAACTCAACGGGAACAAAGGATGCCCAGCAATATATCTCTCACGAGTATAATAAAAATACCTAGGTCGTAACGATATTTTCCACTCGAACTAACCTCCTCCTCCAGAAGACAGTAGGTAAATAACACTACTTTGCTGTTCCTACAGAGAGTCGGGAGAGCGTTATGTTGTGAACAGTGAAACTCATCTCCTGTGCTATTAACATAGCGCTTTTGTAGGGAAGGGAACACGAGTAGAGGAAACCGCATAGGACCAGACGGGCCGTAAGTTTGTATGCCACGCTTGTCATCTAAATAATTAAAGCTCAATCTTGCATGCAATTGACATTTCCTAGCAAGGTCCAGTCGAACACAACAGTGGCGCCCTTTTTCCTCCAAAATTTTAACCAGTCGACTGGGCACTAGTTTTTAATGCTACGTTGCTAAATTGCTTTGGCAGAGCCTAGTTGATCAAGGCTATCCTCGCGAAGGGTAGTGGAGTTATCGGGTAGTTTTAGCGGGTATTTCCAAATTTGCAGTCGTTACGATCAGGCACTGGGCGACCCTCATACACGCCCGTCGCTTAGCTAGCGGTAGGTAGGTCTGTAAGAGGATTTCACAACGAAAAGAAAGTTATGGTAAGATTGTTAGATCCAGTAAAGAAACCAAAAAGCCTTGGTGGTTGTGGTCAGTAGAAAGATTTGTTTCTGATGCCACCATTATGCTTTGATTTCATAGGATGAATAAAGTGTGAGTAATGATACATCGAGGTGCTCGGTGCATGGCGTAGTGGCTTAAGCGCTCTGGTTTCGAATACGAAAACAAAGCAACCTTCACAATGGTCGATCCCGGGATGGGTCAACTAAAATTCATAATCTCGAACTCCTCCGTGCTTCGGAAGGCACGTTGAGCCATTGGACCCTGTTATTACTGCAGCCGCTTTAACCCACAAATCCGCATTATGCCAGCGTGAAGGTAGGCCTGTGCCCAGCAGTGGAACGTAAATAGGCTGGTGATGATAAATATTTCATCGTGTTCCAAGCATTTCTAAGCTCTAGGTGAAAAATCTTTCTTATGAGATTTCGTAAAGTTATTGAGTAAAATAAACTTCACAACAAAAGTAATTTGAATATTTCGTCTGTCTAATTCTCCCCTGTTTTTCAAGTAGACTGAAGCGCTCCAAGCCTTTCGAATCATTAATGTCGAATGCGGCGGACGTGAAGTTAATTTCTTTTACAAAGTAAAGAGAAGTAGGAACTACTTGCTTTGGAAATATTTTGTAAGCATGAATTATTTTGTGTCAATTCACACCAGAAATATGCCTAAAAGTAATTAAGAGTAATCAAATAATGGGGACAATTCATTCCCTAATTTTATACTTTTTTATAGCACTTATGTGGCTATCCTTATTAAGTAAGCGGTTTTCGTATCTTATGGACGCTTGCAACACCAGGGGTATCATTTGCGCGTTTGCGACCCTTCAAAAACCTTTTCACACCTTTTTTGAAGAACCCCATGCTGTACTCATTCTTCATTCGTTATTTTAGGCTTTTCACTTTTTTCTAATTCGAAGCTTTCTTTAATTGCAGATATGCCTTATTCGTAACTTTACCAGATAGTTTTTAGTCATGTGCAGCGCAGTAACTAAATCCTGTAAGAGGCATTTGTCCAGCAGTCGACTTATTTCGACTGAAATAATAACAATATAATGATAATGAAAATGAATTCATACGAAAGCTAGGGAAGTAATAATATAACAGAAAAGAATGAATAACATTGCCTTTATACTTTTTAAAATGTCAATAAGTTTATTGAATCCTAATTATTTGAATCTGAAAACGTCAATTTCAAATCGGATTAAAGCTGTCATAATCGGAATAAGAAAATTCAATATTCCTTTGTGTTGTAAAGAAAATAACAATTCCAACCAAATCAGACTTTCATTCATGTTAGTCCCAGATTTGTCAAGAAAGTAGCAGAGAATTATTCGGTGAACTTTGAAGGACTCCAACTTAGTTTTACAGCGTAAAGTCATTTCAGTAACATTGTTATAAATTTGTATTTTGTGACAGATTTTAATCGCAGTTCGCGAGAGGCACTTATTAACTTCTACTCTATGGTTGGATATAGCTTTTGCACATCAAAGTGCTTTATGGTATCTGAAGTAGCCACATCATTAGTTTTAATTGTGCGTGATAGGAACGTGTATACTGTATTATATGAATAAGTAACGGATTGATTTTCAAACCATTAATCAGGTACAATTATCTACAGCTTTAGACGAGCGAGCAGAGAAGCGTGCTCCGAAGCTGGGGAAACGACAGAATAAAAAAGTGCATATTATAGGTTATAGTGCAAATCGGATGGACCGTTACAATTGTTGATAGCAATAACAAGATAAGATGATTATTTCCTAACCATTTACAACATTAACCTTTCGCATAGAAAGGTATTTAATTATGTAGAATTTTTCGTTTATTTTTTTAACTGTCAGTAATAATGTTAACAATGTAAATAAATACACGTGATTCGAAGACATTTTATAGGCCTTATATCTTATCTTAACAAAGTTATTAAATTAAAAACAATAACAAAAACAACGCACCATCTTTACCCTATGAATAAAAAGACTTGATGAAATGCTCACAATTATCACTTCCAGAAAACTAATTGCACTTAGTATTAGTGATAGAAGAGTTTTTAGATCGTAAGTATACATACTAGCAGACCAATTTAAACATTTAATCCACTGTAATAAAAGTCAATTCTAAACTTACACGTTACACTTGATGCGCCACCGTCAGTACTTATCGAGACTCGCTAACTTTATAAATAAAAGGTTTGAAAATAACTTTTCAATAGGAAGTATTCATTCCAGTTCCAATAACGAATCCGTAATAATTAACGTGACTTCGGAATAAAGAATCAACTTACCTACGTACAGAATTTAAATGAGTTCCATTTCCTCAGAATCTGTTCTCTAAAAAGGAAATTTATCTGAAAGGGGAAGAAAAGAAAAAACTTTTTGTTAAGGGTCAAATAGTTTTACCTACTTGTAGTTAAAGTCGTAAGATGTAAGTTATATTTCGTATTACTGAAGCCTTTTAGCATTTTAGTATTGATTTACTTCGGAAACTCGGAACATTAGGTATAGAATCTGAATATTGCTTGTAATGTTTATGGTAGAGTGAGGTTGCTACGAACGTAGAGTGACTCCGAATGAGGAGGTATGTATGATGATAGAAAAGGTTAAAGACGAGAAGAGATTGAGAGACATATTCAATGCCAGACATATGCTCTGTGCCAGACATTGAATATATATCTCTCTGTCCCTCTTCCAAAAGAAGGGATCATTAATTACATTTTTCTTTCATGATTCCCCAGCCTCGTTCAAATCTGCAGTTTGATATTAGGGTAGTTTTCTTTTTGTGACGCAGTTTGAGAATGCGGGAGAACTAACAACATTTAGGTCAATGTTAATATATCCAAACATTTCTTATCTAAAAAGAAAAGGCGAAAAAAGACGAAATCGTTACTTAATGTAGCAAGCCTAAGATATTTGTAGAAACTAACATTCTTTATATAGACAAATCGCTTCCGCAGTGTTACCGTTAAATTTAACTTCATGACTCAACAGATTCGTACTTTAACTCACAGTGCATTGCTCTCGCGATGAAAATAGAATTGCATTTAAATGATGTGTCCCGGCTCAAAATAAACTATCGATTGACACTTGCACTCCGTGGGAAATCGCAGAGATAACTACCGATCTTTTAATAGAAAGAAATTTGATTGTTACGTCGGAAGCACGTGTGTGATTTAATTTTTCAATATTGGATTCATCAGGGATCAAACTGGATTGCGCTATGGTGTACGTATGTGTTTACGTAGCAACGAATTTCAAGAAATATACTTATGTCTGAAGTCTATCTACTTAGAAATGGTGTCATATTCTTGTATCAAAAAAAGCTTAAAGAAAAGGCAATAAAAATAAATATATTAAAAGGAGCCGGCGCGATAGACGAATGAATATGATAATAAATGTATACATATTGAAACCAACTATTATTTCTAATTATTCCATTAAACCTAGTTTAAAGTGACATCAGATAATCTAGAGACTCATTAGTATAAGGGTGATTCACTCACATCGGGAGTGTAGGTACATGACCTATTATGAATTGACCTTTTTGTTGGATTATTAGCCTCAAAAATTACAAATTAATTTTCAAGTTAGAACGGATAACTTGAAGCTTTTGATTTTACAGGCATAAAGTTGAAAGTTTAAATTCAATCTAGAAACCTATTAGGTCTCTTCAATGAACATCGGATCAAAGCCAGCTAGACGTCTTTCGCACAGTTGACTTAATAAATATTTGAAATTGATGAATACTACGATCACTTGAGCATTATTTAGGTACTGTACATTGCTTTACCTATTCTAGATTGCATATATTTTAAAAAAAACGAGAGTACGAGGACTGAGAATAAGCAGCAAAAACAATTTCTGACATTTTTAGATTGTTTGTCTGGCTGTCGGTTTATCTGTGTGTTTGAAAGAGCATCAAACCAAAACTACTGAATTAAGTTAAAAGGTTTGATAATATATATTTAATGTCTGTATCTTGGGATATGAGCAGCTCGGTGGCGTATTGGTTTGAGCGCTCAGGTTTCGATTACGAAAACAAAGCAACTTTCGCCATGGTTGGTCCCGGGATGGGTCAATCAAATTTAAAATTTCGAGCTCCTCCGTGCTTCGGAAGGCACGTTAAGCCGTTGGTCCCGGTTGTTACTGCAACCGTTTTAACCCACCAACCCGCATTGGGCCACAGTGGTGGTGTTATGGCCCAGTCTCCTCATGTGTTTCTCCTATGTAGGAAGGCCTGTGCCCAAATACTTTCATGAATGCGGAGTTCGAGTTTACCGGTAAAATAGTTAGATGAGCTTTGAAAATCCTAATTGGCTCTGTTGAGATTTTTTTAGAGTAATAATAATGACTGTCCGCCATATATTATTTTAGTATTAAAAAAAAATCGTCAGCTAGGAAATCTGACATTATTAAAGTGTTTGTCGTTTTTTGTGTACCAATTTTCGATATCGACAAATAATGATTATTTGACGACCGGCTGGTCGAGTGGTCTGCACTAAAGAGTAGATTGAATGTCTGCACTCTGCAGTGTGATTCACAAACAAAAATATTCGACATCGAGCTTGACGTCTGACAAGACGACGAGCTTTCATTGATTTTGACGTGCGCGAAAGCGTATTCACTAATCTCTACATCGGTCTCTTGGTATGATTATCTAGTAGGTATCCATTACACAAGCTCTGCATGATGCTTTCTTTGGGCTAGATAATAGGTGTAAGTGTATGAATATTATTATTATTGTATCCAGAAACCTTTGCGGGCTTCCCCAGGCCATCCTAGCGAAGTTTCATCATAATTCTCATCACTGCTATCAGTTACAGCACCGGGGTTGTTTTAGTTAGTCTCGTCCTATACCATCTTGGGTTAAAGAGCCCTACATGCCCATGCCTCTCTCGCCCCATAGTCCAGGACAGGCGTATTCGCCTTTATTTGCCTGTAAAAAAAATCACGCGGGCGAGCCGCGGGCAGCTAGTCTAGAATAAAATCTAAATATAAGTAAAATTTTGATGGTTCTCTGATCAACTATTTTTTCAATGATAATTATTTATTATTTAGATCACAAGCCTTAACGTAATACATTAAATATGTCTGTTTTAATACGACGCAAATTTATAGTCTGAACAACATAAATTTTACGTGCTCTTGCTATAATAATACGACGCCGTGAAGCAATAAAAATAAAAAGTCAACATCACATACTTACTGACTTTTGACATATTTTGTTGCAAAAGCTACCGACGTTTATATCCATTTTATTATTTTTCTATGTGCTTAAGTCGCATTCGAATAAGAAGTACGGTTTTATTACTTCGAGCTCTAAAATCCTTATTAATTGTTCATTTTTAACCCCCGATGAAAAAGGAGGGGTTTTATAAGTTTGATGTGTCTGTCTGTGTATCTGTGTGTCTGTCTGTGGCATCATAGCTCCGAAACGAATATACCGATTTTGAATTGTTTTTTTTGTTTGATAGCTGACTAGGATGGTTTTAGCTATAATTTATGAAGATCGGTTCAGGCGTTTGATGACTATCAGCTGGTTTTCTACATGATAAAAAGATTTACTAACTTTCACAGATCCGATTGATTTGAAACTGTGTTTACTGACACCTCGGTGACATTCCCATGACCTACTGATCTTGAGCTGATCCTGTACCATCAAAAAGTCTGCGGGATGCTTAATTCTTCACAAACTTACAACAGACATGGCGTGTTTGGCTTCTTATCAGCTTTTAACGTCCGAAATCATGCGAGATGCTCGCGCCGATTCGGCGCAGTTACCACGGCCAGCAAAATAAAGCTTCTAACTTTCTAACCTAATAACGGGAAAAGAAGCAGAAAATAATGTCGTCAAGCTAATTAAATAACGATTTCAATGATATACCGACATGATATACATAACTAGTAGTAAAATGTTTACATTGGATGAATACTCTCTACAGCAAAAATTTTCGTCTTACTTCCATTTTAGTAGCTTTATATTCTACACCGTCTGTATGAATCCTTATACAATATTTTATATTTAATGTTTAGGTACTTTATCTAGCTTTGTCCTAATACTACATTAAAATTTGTGTATTCATTTGTTTCTCCAGAAACACAATAAAACCTCCATACATCCATGGTTACTTTTGTATGAGAAATATTCATATGTAATTATTACAAAATAAGCATTAGCCGGGCTTTTATATTAAATTAATTTAATTATTTATTATTTCATATATATTTTATGTATTTAACAATTAATAATAGTAATAACTCAACAAAACGGGGAAGCCGTCATTGCCGCGTTGGCGGGTTGGTGGGTCTGAACTTCTCGGACAATTTTTGCAATAAAAACTTATGAAATGGTAAAGAAAATTTATAATATGTTTACCATTTCATCTAAAGTATGATTAATGACGAATATATTAATGGAGTAAAATCAATACTTAAGGCATTCTAAGAGAAAAAATAACGACATATATTACGCGCACAAAAGTGAAAGGTGTCACAGATATAATGCCAATGTTTTTTTTGTAATTGTGTTGCGGGAAAATCGAAAGCAGGACAAGGCAAAGGGGCATAGTTGTTATACGGCTTTTATATTGATCTTTCTTTAAGCGTTTGGTTTATGGATGTCCGATGATTGTGGATTTTTTTTTAATAAAAATAGCGGGGCGGGTGAGCGTAACGACACTGGTAACAATAGTCAGTCTCAATGAGATAGTACTGTTTAACTTTTTATTATGAATCATACGAGAGTTTTTTATACAACTAGACAACAAACAAGCTGACGGCCCATCTGGTGGTAAGCGGTTACCGCTGCCACCGGCAATAACAAGAAAAAATCGCTTAATATTGCAGGTGCGTTGTCATCCCGAGGCCTAAGTTGAAATGCCGTCCATGCTCAGTGATTACACTATCGTTACTTTTCCCTTCAATCCAAAACACAGCGAGCTGTTTCACGGCTCAAATAAGAATGGCGGTGGTACCTATCTAGACGACCCTACATAAGGGCGTGCCAATTAGTATTACAAATTTTCGTCTAGCTATGATAAGAGGACGTGGCTAAGTTCACTTTTGAGTAGACGCCAGATTTTGTATTAATAATACACAAAGCTAATTAAATAAGAGAAATATCAGTTCATAGTGAAATGCATATCTTTTTAACTGTTTTAAAACTGTAACAATCAGTGTAATTCTTTACAAGCAAGCATTGCGATTTCTACTTTCCTCCAGAAGAATAAAGAATAAAATAAAGTTCTGAGTACTGCTAATAGTAAAAACAGAATAGGTTTTAGTCGAAAAATACACGAAATATTTGAAAAGGAAATTAATGTATTGAGACAGGTAGTCTCTTAGTGAAACGACTTTTTGATGTGGAAAATGTATAGCGAGCATGTACTGTGACGTCAATTGGAAATCGATGGGAAAGGCCTTTGTTCAGCAGTGGACATCATAGGCTGATATGATGATAACTGTGACGTCAAACTCTATATCGGATCTCTTTATCTAGAACATAACTTTAATTAGCTGCCAGTTGGGTATTTATTAATATTATTCTGTAATTATTTCAATTTTCCATTTTAATGATCGTAATACCTATGGTGTGTCTATATGGTTTTTTGTTACATTCATGTCATTTACAATACCAATATCTTATTATTACTAAGCATTATGTAGCTGCAAAAAAGTAGGGTATTCTGATACTATACTATTTTATACATAATGGAGGATCCCAACGTCCATTAATTTGTCAAGCGGCGTTATACCTCTGGAGGTCTTTGACAATTGAAAAATCAATTGTGTCTGGAATATGATGCTCGACGGGTTAATAGAATAGGAATATAATTTAACCAAAAGCATTTTACTTATCTTTTTTATTCTTAACCTATGAAATATAAACCGGAAACCTTCAATTTGAAACGCTGTACATTCTCATTTAACTTTTCTCTTATTTCATAATGAGAGCAGAAATATTAGGGAACGAGAAATATTGAGGCTATTAGTTGGTAGCAGCTATTGTATGGTTTCAGTCGTTAAACGAATGACTGCGTAACGTGAGGTTTAATTACTTTGGTGCGAAAGAACTGCTCATAAGACTGAATATTTAAATAAAATATTTTAACTCTGAAGCACGTATATGAGATATGCTTTTCATAGCTTTTTTTATCTCTTTAGTTAAATTTTGTTTGTTTAACAGCTTGAGATCCTTCATTAGACTCTACCACAAATAACACAAGTTGTTTCATAATGTCACACGCCGCGAAATTCAATTAGCTTAGATTTTATCTACAGGCGTTGAAATAAAAAACAAACTGGTTTTCCATCATAAATACTATCAAAGATACAGTCATCTATTCAAACACATTGGTATTAAGACAGAGTATGACTAAGCTCTTGACCATCTGATAGCATTACATCACACTCTTAAAAAAAATATTATTTAAACAAAAAATAAACCGACTCCAAAAAACTGAAAAGGATAAAATAATTAAATTTAAGTAGGTACTTATCCCCTAGGAACATATTTTTGGAGTCGGTGCTTTATCTATGGTTTCTGGAATCAACTTGGCACCAACTCCAAAAATATGTTCCTAGGGGATGAGTACCTACTAAAATTTAATTATTTTATACTTTTCAGTTTTTTGGAGTCTGTTTTAATTTTTGTTTAAATATTTATTTTTTCACAATTTTTAGTGATAACTTTTGAAGGTCAAAGCTAGATGGTTGACCGTGAGCTTAAATTATTTCTACTATCGTATCATTTCACCAAAAATTCATAGGAAAGCAAAAATCCGAAATTTGGGATGTAGACGACTTCATTTTTCCAGTTTTTTTGATTTAAAAACCAAACTACCTAATGGATTTTCAAAAAAATTTTATGGGACCAAATGGGAACTATTGCGCATTGAACAAAAAAATAATCATCAATATCGGTATACCCAGTCAAAAGTTCTGAGGTAACAAACATAAAAAAAAACATACAGACGAATTGATAACCTTCTCCTTTTTTTGAAGTCGGTTAAATGGTTATTGCCGACGAAAGACTTCTCAAGCAACTATTTATTCGCTATTATAAGCTTAATTAAGGATAAGAGTCAGCTTACATCTCTATTGTGATTATAATAGTATTTAGGTAGTGCTCTTGGACCTTGAGAAATAAGCACTACAAATAAATTATGAATCTGCTTAAAGTTGACGATTAATACTAGGCGTTCTATGTTAGAGATTTAAATTGCTATTGTAAAGCCAAAAGGAGTACCTACTTCTTTCAACAATGTCAGTCGTAAACCGTAACCGTAATTTCATAAAAGTATACAATTTATGCTTTATTTAGCACAGCTTTGAATTTACTTTTACTCTTTAGTGCAGCATTTTTAAAGCAGGTGCCATTGAACTGGTCTAAGATGTTTTTCGGCCTCAATATTGACAAGGATACCATCAAATAACCTATCTTGAAAACATACAACAATTTGCTACCAACAATATTTTTTTAAACTTGAGACGTGTTATTGAACCGTCCAAGCTTCCAACAAGCAGACCGCTTTCGCTATAAACACGGCTGATCATTACTGGTGAAAAGTGTCACCTATTCTCTGTATGTCATAGCACTACAGCAAATTGCTTTTCCGTTGTGCACTAGTTTGTCGTCCACTATAGGGTCATACAGTGTTGGAAACATTTATTTTACTGGCTCGTCATCTTTTGTTGCTCGTAACTATTCAAATGGAAGTATTGTTGTTCTTTCTTTCCAATGTGTGTCTGAATCCATAGGTGCAATAGCAAACGTGACATAAAATCTTTGAATACGTGAATTTTACCTTAAACGTCTATATTTAGCATAGGGGAGTCACTGGTAAACTTTTGAATATGGTATTACTGCAAAGAAAATGAAATCTCTATAGTGAAATATACCTACAGCGAAAAATTATGCAACATGCACGAAATACTCCCTGATTCCTTAATTCCCGAGGTATTAATTTCAAGAAATTGCTTTTCAGCGCAAGCTTTTTAAATTGAAGCTTGCTTAGATAAACACTTTTTCGAAATATACTATGAGATAGAAAGTTGAATTTAATTTTGTTTCTTGGGGTTCTGTTCATATCTTTGGGATTTAGGTCAGAGATTACCTGTTAAAGTTATGATTACATTTAGCCAAGAAGAAATTTATTTTCCATAGAATTATTTTAAGAATGTAAATATAGTAATCTAAAATCTTATCTTGTTAATTAAATACTGCTCTTTAATTAATTATTGTTCTTTGAATAATGTCTATGTCACCCACTAAGTATTATTATGTATCTACTGTTTTAATTAAGCACTGAATAAAATTCATTTCTTTCTATCTTTCTTTCGAAATTTTCTTTGTGGTTTAGAAGGAATTCAAGCACTTTAAGATGCCCATAAATATGTTATAGTACATAAAGTGTTATTAACCGTACAGTTTCAGGGACTCCTTTACAGTATTATCATGGGTAAATAATCTTCATTAAAATACTGTTTAGCAGTTTGATATTTACATCTTTTGCTAGCGTCTATTCCAAGGGAGTAATCTAGGCAAATCACTCGCACCATTTCACTAAAATGACTCAGTTACTGCGTGGACATTACCACGTCTACTACTCGACCCTTTGAAATGCAAATCTAATTTCCAGATTGCAATCAACTGTAGTGCGCGGCCATCTTTAGTAGATTTGTGTTCTGTTATAACAATTCCAGTTCCATTAGCAATGTTTACCGTTCTTTGAGTGCCTTCGTAGTTGGACTACAAAATTTCTATGTTTAGTAATAATCATTGCTTTATACAGGGTGTTTGGTACATGATATAACAAGCGGGCACCTACCCATGTTAACATAGTCATATATAAATACTATGGCGTTATCAAAAATTTTAAATAATAAAATTCATTTAAAATTTCTTCATACAAAAAGTTCGGTCAGTAAAACAAAATGTATAGGAAAATTCAAAATTAATTTTACAATTTTGAATTTTTGATAACGGCATAGTATTTATATGACTATGTTAACATGGGTAGGTGCCCGCTTGTTATACCATGTACCAAACACCTTGTATAGTTACACAGTGCTTGGTCACGTTCGTTCGCATGGCATTTTAAATTCGAGCAAAAGAGATAAAATACTCTTTAGATTAGGGCATTCTTCATGCCAATCCGTGAAGTATCCACAAGCCCGACACGGTAAATATATGACAACAAACATACCGAATATGGGTTGCCTTACATTTACTAGAAGTTTATAAAATTACTTACGAATTTTATTTAGAGCTCGTACTGTATGAAAATTAGAATGCAGTGAAAAATTATTATGGCGGAATATTCTGCAAGCTGTAAAATTTAATATATTAGTAAGAATGAGTAATATCAGTAAGCACGTGTTAAAAAGTAAAATTTAAGCGCACTTTTAGCAAATTTATGTTAATTATTCCTTATAATTAAACAGTTGGCGGGTTCTTTGTAATAATTTTTAATAAAATGTGTTAAGCTTATATAATGATGCTCGTATTTTGTATCTTACAGACTTATTTCTATTCAAATCAATTTAACAGAGTCAGAATGAAAATAAATTTGTTTATATTTTTAATAATAATAATTATAATGATAACGTGAACATACGTTCATACTCATCATACCAACATCTGTCCCTACTGGGATTCAAACCCCACTATAGGTACCACCAGAGATACCGGGGGTTGTCTGGTCGAGTGGTCAGTCGGTTATCATTATGCCTGTCATTAGTATAGTAACATTGAACTAAGTGCGACGCAAATCATGTGCAACTGAATCTAAATCAGATTTTATTCGTAACATTAATATTCGTTAACTCACAACCAACAAAATTATTGACTGTAATCAATTTGATCCAAATAAAAATTACTTTCACTCTTCTCCAACCTTTCTAACTCCCATCTTAAGTTTTTATTGGAGAAATTTTGACGCGCAACTTTGGGGAAAGTAACATTTATAAGTCTCATTACTTTGCGTACGGATTGGTGAATGAAATATCATTATAATTACGAAGTTTAATTAATCGTAAATCATTTAGGGATCACTTCTCGATTGCTTCTTATTAATTCTTCATAAAACTTTGTTGATTTGTCGTAATTAAGTTAGTAAACTTGTGTTTTTTTTTTATATTTCTTGCGTTTTTATACCACTTGCTGGAACGGAACATATTGTAGTAAAAGCTAAGTATTTAAGTCCACCAACATTTCAAACAAAATTCACTATATTCAACGATTGAAAATATAAACAATGTCATATTATGTTTTGTTATGGCATACAAAATGTTACAATATTTAAACTACAAGTGTTTTGTACCAAAATACAATAAACACCTACGTATTTACAAATATAAAAGGAGAATGAAATCAATGCTTACATAACAGTGAGTTTCTAAATAATGGTTTATTGTAATAATTAAAAAAATATATTATTAGTTGTGGACGTTTTCCGACAGAAATGATGACAATGATAATATCAACCCGACGTTTTGTTACAGTTTACAGCGTTCGTTTACAAGCTATAATAATGTACCCACTTTATACACTTCGTGACTCATAAAGCATATTCATACGACGATTTTTCAAATGACCACACTACGGACGATACCAATCAACATAAATAAGATGCGCTGCTGACGCGATTCAGAAGACCTACGAAAGATGCCTTTTGTCAATTATCATCATAATATCAGTCTGTGATGTCCATTTCTTAGCAAAGGCCTCCCCTATCAATTTATGTGCGTTCCCATTGAGGGTCCACATCGGAATTTTGAGCTTTTGAATGTGTCACCCTTTAGTAAAAGTTCTCAAACGATTGTAAATTGAACCACTAATTTGTAAAAGTCAGCACTCAAAAGTTACATTCAGTTAAAGGTGGACCCTCAGTCGTGACTGACCGGTATCCATATTTAATAATCTACCTAAAATTTACAACTGTTGTAAATGGCTACTCTTAGTAAAAGATTTGTAAAACTAATTTCATTAATTGTCACTCCTTCCTGCTAAGTCAATAAGAAAATGTAGCATCTAGAAGGTGGTCCCTCAATTGATCGCGATAAATTCATATTAAGTGAGAACAACAGTAATAATTAAAATATAGGTATTACTGACAGTTAGTAAAAGTACTAGAACCAATGTAAATTCAATCTCTAGTTTGTAAAAGAAGCTATTCAAAAGTTTCAATCGATTAAAGGTGGTCCCTCAATTGAAACGCTTGTCATAAAAATAAATCAATTTACGTAACATTTGGTTGAGAACTAGACAATTGCTATAGCCTATTCGTTAGTAAAAAAAATTAACTAACTATTGCTCCACCGAACAGTATAAACAAATGTACCGTTTTACTTAAAATACAAATCAAACTGCTGTGAAGAAATACTACGGTCGAGGTGACCACATATTAGGATTTTATGGGATAAGTAAATAAAAATAATTACTGTTTGTTGACATTATTCATGTATTATTTTTAGGTTTGACATATCTTAGCTAATCAAATCACAATAAGAACATCAATCACAATGAAAAAGGTTGTTAAATGATGTTATAATAAAAAAATTACACTGCACTGACAATGTTACCCTGATCTTTTTAATAATAATAATAACATTCATACACTCACACCTATTATCTAGCCCAAAGTAAGCATCATTAAGAGCTTGTGGTATAGATACTAGATAACAGAGAAATAATGGTACAGACCACTCGGCCAGCCGGTCGTCTGATGGTCGATTTTTAATTCAGACATTACTACTAATTTGACAGTACGTATGTATAAAAATTAGTTCGTTTGGAGGACTTACGTCAAATTTCAAGCGAAAGTCGTCGTAACAGCGTATGCTCTCATTAAAGAAGTAGTGACATCTGTAATGGCCGATGTCACCGGCGCTAGCTGCTGTAATAAATTCCATAGCCCCAACTAATTTGTAAAATTTTTGTTTGAAATTGATCGTCCGAGGTAATTTGTTAATATAATTTTTAGATGTGTCATTTAAATCAAGTAGCGTATAATGAAAATGTAAAATTTATTAAAAACGGAAACATATGTCCATCTCTGAAGGTTGACTATAATAATATTTGTTGTGTGAAACTTATGACAAAAATGATAATTTTCGATGTAAATTTGTGGCAAATGGTAATATCCAGAGGTCGGAATTAGTTAGAGTTATTAATGTACTTACACTGATTTCATGTATCGAAAGAATAAATTGGCTATATCTCAAATCCCGAGATTAATTTTAAAGAGCACCGTGATTTATTTAATATAAAAGTTATCTACTTTTACACAATTTAAACCACTGCAGGCGCGAAGTTGCCAAATTTACATCAACGACATTGGATGTCGGAAGTTGCAAAATTTGACGATCAAGTCGGACGAACAAAATTAAACAAATTTTTTACAAATTAGTTGGGGCTATTGAATTTATTCCCGCAGCTAGCGCCGGTGACATCAATTACAGATGTCACTACTTCTTTAATGAGAGCATACGCTGTTGCGACGACTTACGCTTGACTTACGAATCATTTTTTAAACATACGCCAAGCTACCTTAGCGTATACTTTAAGTTAATATTGTTACTAACATAACTAATAAAATGTAATTAATGTAAATGCAATATATATATAGTTAATCTGAAATAAATGAATTATTATTATTATTATAGTATGTTTCAAAAATTATTCGTTTGGAGGACTCTCGTCAAATTAATAATTTAAACATTACTACTAATTGACAGTAGTGTCAAATTAGTAGTAATGTTTTTTTTTAACAAATATAAAACCGACTTCAAAACACATAAGGAAAAAATAATTAAAATTCAGTAGCTAGGTACTTACCTCCTAAAATGTATTTTCTGGAGTTCGTGCTTCACTGTCTATTGTCTCTGGAAACAGCTTAGCATGCTTAGCAAGTGATTTCCTAAGGTCAAAGCAAGATGGATGACCATCAGCACTATCGACTTGTCTGTCTCTCAGTCTTTGGTTGAAATATATAGTGAAAGAATTATCTTCTAACTCCTAATCGTTAATGAGTTGTACCTTCAATCATCAGCTCATTAATATGAGATGATGACTAACAGCAGCAAATACTTGAATAGCTTTGGGAAAACAGTAAGGCATGTCATACATGCCTATGAATTTGAGGTTCGGCCTCGATTTCCTTGGGATCCCATCATTAGATCAGGGCTTAGTGACAATGGGACCACCTCTGGAGTATATTATATCGAATAAAAAAATAATTTTAAAAATCGGTTCACAATTGACGGAGAAATCGGTACAAAAAATACAAAAACAAAATACATACCTACATTGGAAAATATAACCTCCTTATTTTTGAAGTCGGTTAAAAAGATCAGGGTAATATTGTCAGTGCAGTGTAATTTTTATTTATTATAACATCATTTAACAACCTTTTTCATTGTGATTGATGTTCTTATTGTGATTTGATTAGCTAAGATATGTCAAACCTAAAAATAATACATGAATAATGTCAACAAACAGTAATTATTTTTATTTACTTATCCCATAAAATCCTAATATGTGGTCACCTCGACCGTAGTATTTCTTCACAGCAGTTTGATTTGTATTTTAAGTAAAACGGTACATTTGTTTATACTGTTCGGTGGAGCAATAGTTAGTTAATTTTTTTTACTAACGAATAGGCTATAGCAATTGTCTAGTTCTCAACCAAATGTTACGTAAATTGATTTATTTTTATGACAAGCGTTTCAATTGAGGGACCACCTTTAATCGATTGAAACTTTTGAATAGCTTCTTTTACAAACTAGAGATTGAATTTACATTGGTTCTAGTACTTTTACTAACTGTCAGTAATACCTATATTTTAATTATTACTGTTGTTCTCACTTAATATGAATTTATCGCGATCAATTGAGGGACCACCTTCTAGATGCTACATTTTCTTATTGACTTAGCAGGAAGGAGTGACAATTAATGAAATTAGTTTTACAAATCTTTTACTAAGAGTAGCCATTTACAACAGTTGTAAATTTTAGGTAGATTATTAAATATGGATACCGGTCAGTCACGACTGAGGGTCCACCTTTAACTGAATGTAACTTTTGAGTGCTGACTTTTACAAATTAGTGGTTCAATTTACAATCGTTTGAGAACTTTTACTAAAGGGTGACACATTCAAAAGCTCAAAATTCCGATGTGGACCCTCAATGGGAACGCACATTATCAATTTCTGTCTATCTAGTGGCAGGCCGTTTTGTTGGTTTCGATAATCGCAAAGCGGAATATGAATGGAATTTGACATAAGCCTTCGATTGACTTTCGCGCGCAATCCTCAAATCCCACACATTTTATATTTAGCGATAGCGAGGGTCAAAAGCATCTTGTCTACAGGGGCAGTGAGAATACGAACTCAATATTCATCTACAACCACGTTTCGGGAAAAACAGTGTGGGGCGTCTCTCTGCTAGGTCCGACGAGCGATAACTTAAGAAGGTGGCAAGTGGTGGCTGGTTGGGGAAAGTGGGAGACTGTGTACTGTGGTGGAGCCTTGGGGAGGCCTACGTCCAGCAGTAGACTGTAAAAGACTAATATGATGATGATTGATCCACAAACACCCCCAGACAACGCGCAAAGTACGCGCGTATCAAAAACACACATCGTCTGCTAGGTAAAAAACGTCGTGTCCAAAGGCCCTTAATGAAAAGTTGTGAAGGATGATGAAATATGGAAAGTGGGAAGATACCTTATTATTGCTCGTGACTGTAAATCAAAAAGAAATGTACAGTAGACAACAATCAAGTGAAACAGTTGCACTACAAAAGCCGCCTCTATTACAAATAGAGAAAGGGCAAGGTCAAACTGTCACGCTTGATGCGCTGTCGACTGTACGTATTAGCTACGTTATATTTTCGGTCATTCGACTGTTGAAGAAACGTGCGTAATCCGTTCACACTTTCTGTTTGATCTTGATCATTCACTCACCACGTCAATCGTCGAAGCTGAATAATGCATAACCCTTTAACCGGCGACCTTTTCAGACCACCCAGTCCATCCGGGACTACATTATGCGAACCAAATGTATTTACTTTCCGGGTTTCAGGCGCTATTAAGTAGATATAGAAATGAAAAAATACGATTTACCATTTCCTCTCATCTAAACTAGATAAATACCTCTGCCTTGATTGGGCTTCAAAGAGTTGAGTATTGACAACTGACAGATTGTTGACATAATTTCTAAGAAGGTAGCCATTTTTGAATTTGATTTTTATTTCCTCGTTCGTTGTTAGTTCTTCAAGTTCTTATTCCAGTTGGGGTGATATTGCAATGTTGACATTAGAAAAAGGATCTAACAGTCTGGTATTTCCAATTTCAAAATATCCTGGAATTTTTCAATCAAATCATTGTGAAGATTTTCCAAATGTTGGCAGTAGACAAGCAAGTCGTCGTTGTTGCAGGATACTGATAAACCAGCCTGTGTACCTATGAACTTAAAATAATGCTTGACCCATCCCGGGATCAACTATGGCGAAAGTTGTTTTGTTTTCGTATCGAAACCAGAGCGCTAAACCGCTATACCACCGATCTCCTCTGAAAAACCCAATAATTATTAAAATTTTAAAACCAACACTATTACATTTTATTGAGCCGCTGCACCGATATAGATGAAACCTTTTGGCTACAAGTTACAGGTTACTGAGCCGCGAGCCAATACTATAGTACAGTCTAGTGATTGATTGTCACAGAGTACTTTTAACCCCCGATGCAAAAAGAGTGGTGTTATAAGTTTGACGTGTCTGTATGCGTGTATCTGTGTGTCTGTGGCATCGTAGCCCTTGAACGAATAGACCGATTTTCATTCAGTTTTTTTTTGTTTGATAACTGACGTGATCAAGATGTTTCTGAGCTGTAATTTATAAAGATCTGTTCAGGAGTTTCAGATGACTATCTGCCCATTTATACTCGACAAAAAGGTCTCACTAACTTTCACAGATCAGATTGACTTGAAATTTGATTTTCTGTTACTTCGGTTGTATTTTCAGGACACGCAAACCTTGAGTTGATCTTTTATCATCAATTAGTCTGCGGAATGCTTAATTCTATAAAAACTTATAGCGGTTATAGCGTATTTGGGCTTATAATAATAGTTTCAACGAGATTGTGTTAGATAAATGATTAATGAGACCGGTGGTAACATAAAATATCATTTTTTTATCTTTTATGACTATAAGTGGTATTTTCGGTTAATAAAACAATAAAAATACTAAAAAAGATCGGGAAATTGCAATATAAGTTGTGTTTGTTATCAGCATAGATGTCTGTATTTACGTCGCTTTGTCACATAAAAATAATCATCTAACCATTTTAGTAGACGAGAACTCTTTATGATTTGTACCATTATTTCAGTCGGACTATCATAAAACGTGTACTTTACGATAGCACACTTACTTTTATGGCTCTCTTCTAACATTAGAAGATAGAAGAATATTATTTTATCAAATTTATTTGAGCATTATGATAAACTAGTGGCTGTTCGTGGCTCTGCCCGAGTGCACAGATTAGATATGCCGAATGTATAGCAGCCATTGCATCGCAAAAAGTATACTTTGTCCTATTACATATTCAAATTTGTTAATATCTTATTATAGTTAAGTACCTTAAAATTTACAAAAGTATCATATAAAAAGAGAACATGCAATTCTTTACTTAGACCGTGTTTTGCGTTTTAAGTTCTAGCATCTTATGAAATAGTCAATCACAATAATAATTCAAATTGATTCGCGCCAGCTTAGGTAAGAACATATCGTTTGCATTCATCAGCTTGCACCTACTCGAGTTGTGAAACAAATACAATTTTTATTTCCTTTATACAAGTGGTTGTGAAACTGTGTTGCTATGTCGGCTGGAATGTTAAAATTAAATCAGAACGTATATTACAAAGACAACATAGGTATATAAAAAATCATGAAAACCATTTTCTATGTTTATGCGCAGTTAATCCTTTAGTAATACAGTAAATAGGTGTTAAATGGCGAAATGAAAGTTTCGACGATAAAGCAAATAAATACGTGAGTATCCAATTTAATTAGGAAAATTTAATTGGAAAATTTAATTGGATTGGACGTTTTCTTAGAAACTTGTAAGCCAGATATTAATCAGAAATATTTATATCAAATAAAGCGCAAATTTATAAAAAATTTATTAATTTTATACAGTATCAAATAAATGACGATAAGTTCTGAAAGATGGTGATTCTTGTCCATCTTTGGTCATGATTATTTTCATAGATGATATGAAACAAGAGTTTAAAAATAACATACAAAAATAACTTTTACATCGAATATCATTGATGGCATGTTATGCTACATAGGTACAGATGACACCACATCAAGTGTAACAGTTACACTACGAAAGCCGCCTCTATTAAGAGCACAGTAAGGGCGATTTCAAGGTTAAACTGCTTCTGTTTAAAATTGAATTTTGAGTGAGTTTTATTTTCATAATCGAAACTAGGGGTTAGAACTACTATGCCACCGATCTACTCTGAACAGTATGAATGCTTGTAACTAGACTTACATTTTGATTGGCGTTCTTAAGTTGGTTAAAGGGACGATTTTCTCAGCTGCCAACATCACACTTGTATAAGGAGAGCTGGCAACCAGCCAACTCATGGCAGAAACCCAACTATGTGAAATTTCTGTTATTTCTCCGAGATGTTCCATTAGGTGTAGGTAACTTGTTTAAAACTATTTTAGTTTGTCAAAAAACAGAATAGCCTTTCAGCTTAATTTTACAGTTGAATGTAAGATTTTTTAATAAATTGAAATAATGAAAAGCATTTGGTTTCGAGAAGATCGAAAAATTCTTAGTCTTCTACTGTATTTTGTTTTTATTTCTCAGGTTTGGTATAATTTATTCAAAGAGTAGAGATTTTTAATATGTAATTGTGAAGCTGAAAGCAACATCGTAGACTGACTGCACAATATAATACATAGGAAATGAAACCCAAAGAAATTGACCATAAATTACTTAGTAATTAAAATATAATAAAACTAGTAAAATTTCACGTCCTGAGGCAGGATGTGCAGGGGACGTAATTAAAATATAATAAAACTAGAAAAATTTCACGTCCTGCCTATTTATCAAACATTTACAATAATGTTAAAATAAAAATTAAGAATAATTGACCATAACTTTAAAACTACAATAAACTGAGGTAAATTACTAGTGATGTGCTAATGAGGAATATTTCTTTTCTCGAAAATCTCTATTTTTCTCTAGTGAGAGTCTTGTCTCTGATAATCACAGCCAATAGATATTTTTATAATGAGATTTCGCAAATGGGTTGTAAATCATTAATAAATAATTGAACTTATGCGGTAAGTAATTATGTTCTATGAGTAATCCGCTTATGCATAGTAAGTCAAATGTCATGTACCTAATTATTAGAATACATTTCGACGACCGACTGGCCGAGTGGTCTGTACCCCTTCCTATACAGGCTACTCGGTCAAGAGGTTCCGGGTCCTCCGAATCTCGGTAGGAGCAAATGTTTGTATGATGAGTGTGAGCATTTGTTTATGAGTCATGGATGTTTATATGTTTATTAATTGTATTTCTAATATTTATATACATATTAGTATCATTTCTCCGTTATCTAATATCCATAATACAAGCTCATAATTATGCTTACTTTGGGCTTGATAATAGGTGGGAGTGTATGAATATTATTAATATTCTTAGTGTAAAGAAGACTCAGTCCTTATTCAAACGAGTATAAACTTTACTGATCATTATGACACTTCATGTCAACTTAATAGTCGCATCGCGTGACGACCTCGGCACAGTTTTCATCACTCATATTCGATAGTACAAGTCAATTTTATCGATTAAGTACCAACTAAAACTTGTGTAGTATCGATTTACTTTTCAATTACTAAGTCAAACAAGTCTGTTTTAGGGGAACGGGTACGGGGAACGGTATTTGAGTATTACTAGCGGCTATTTGCAATTTTGCTTATGTAGAGTGACAGTCATGATTATGATTTATAATCATGTCATATGCTTAGCTACACGATTATTAATGATTACAAATAAAAAATTGAAGCCCAGAGTGCTTTGAAGAGATTTTTGACATAAAACCACCTTTACCCTTTCCTACTCAGGAGCACACGTGCCATTCTTCGGAGTCATCAATTTACTGTCGCCACTTCAACTTACCACGCAAAGAAATTTCGTCCCGATTTCGTCATTGTCTTTAAATTTATTGCCGTACACCCAAAAATTTTAATTATGAAGTAAAATTGATAAAAATTTGAATAAACCTTTATTCTTTGCCATCTTTACTTTATTAATTCACCTTCGTCTCAGAACAAGCTTGCCCAGGTGATTTGTGAACGGGTGTCTTAATGTATGTATATAGCTATTATGTATGTTCGAAGTTGAATAAAACATTTTGTCTTTGAATTGTTGGTCTACAGACTATTTTTCAACTTTAATCGCTTTTTAACTCTTAATTCGACCCTATTGTTTGTACAGACAATGTTAATACTCATAGTATGCGATCAAGGCCACTTCACAATTTTCAACTTGAACTTTTAAAGTGTCAATCAATAGCTGAAAGTTCTATCAATATAGATTTAGTTTCTTGTCAAATACTTAGATATATGAAAAAGCATCTTTACTTATATGACATTTTATGACTTATATTCATTTTGATTTAGATTTATTTTTTATACAATTTGGCTCTAGTATAAGTGATTACATAGATATCCAAAGATATCAGTTTATTAAACATGTTGCCATTGTGCAATAATCATAGGGACATTAAGTATAAAGTACATGACTTATTTACTTACAGTACATATAATATATTTTGTATAATAAGGGTGTCCAGATGTAGATAGATGTCCAGAGGTCTTTGAGGAAGCTTTGTATTAGAGGGTAAGGGACTTTCCTCTTATGCCATTAACATAACACTTCCTCTTAATTTTTAACATAGTAGGTAATAAGTGAGTCTACGGTAACCACTTACCATCAGGTCGCCCGTATACTTGTTCGCCTGACACGAACAAAAAAGTTCAAAATTAAAATATACTTACTGAAATGGTATTTACCATCGCCTTTATACCACTTCTTGAGGACAGTATTTTTAACTTTTTTTATTTTGTTTAGGAAATGGAATCAACTCCTGCTACTGAAAGGTATGGCTTCTTTAAAATAACAGATATATTAGCTAATAACTTCTGTTGATCAATTACTAACATTAAAATAAAATGGTTGTGCGCTTCTAACGTCAGTGGTAGCAAACATTTTTTGCTTTTGTGATATAGGATGGCAAGTTTGTTTAGTAAGCAGTTATACCGTATTATGATAAGCCCCATTATGTCAAGTGAAAATTCTAAAGCCCATATTACACGGCTCAATTTCGGTTCAATATTGCTTTCAATTCGATTGCATCAATGCGATTGACACGTCTAAATACATATCAATGTGATTTCCACATATCAGGCATGTTTTCAGTGGCAAGCGACATTATAAATAACAAAAATGTCGGGCAAGCTAATTGTTTACTAAATAAATTGAGAAAAACAGGATTTTCGCGTTTTGTTCATGCTTCGTTATCCAAACAATAGGAATGTTGACGTCACGTACACTTTAAGCTGATCCCATCAATACTTCTTTCTTAGCTGGACCTGGAAAACCTCTCTGCTAAATTTTAATCCCTTTTTTTCTGGCGTTTGTTTGAGATAAGTTTTCTTTTTCTCAATTTTATTGTTAGTTAGATTTCCTAATGTAACAATAACATATATTAATGCTCAGTGCTATATTATTAGGGTATATTATTATGCTATATTATAAGTTGACTTTGTTTTTCACTAGCAAATTAGCCTATAAAATTTCCGCGAAGCAAAAAACGATGCCTGGTGTATTTTTGGTGTTAATTATTGCTTTTTAAATGCGAAAAAAGTAAAATCCTTGACATATTACTTTAAAATCTTTGGTAAAACCATTTTGAAGTTTAATGACAATCAACGAATACTTAGAACGTAATGACACAATGACATAATATCGACTCTATCCTTTTTTGCTTAATTGAATTTTCAGAGAGGAATTGAATTATTTATTTGCAAAAAAAAGAGGTCATAATTTAATTCTGCGAATTCTAGACAAACGCGGTAGAAATATTATGCTTGGTAATGTCAGACGAATTCGCAGGAAGAAATATAAAGACATACAATTTCTCTTTGTCTCTAACAAAGTGTCTTGTGCCTCGGATCTTTTTAGTGGGGGTAACAGCTATGCTTGGTCTTGAACAACCTTATTCTAACGCAATATAACTGTTTTTCGCGTAATTAATAATGTTAGCTAATTAGTTCTAGTTCCAGCCACAGTCAATACACATATTTATAATAGTAAACGTAAGTAACGTAACGCTATTATTAAGTGTTCGCGTACTTTATGGTTTTGGAGAAACTTTCTCAGATTGTGAAATGAGCTCCCTGCAAAGGTTTTGTCGAACGAGAACAGCATGGGGTTCTTCAAAAAACACGTGAAAAGGTTTTTCACAGGGTCGGCAACGCGCAAGTGATACATCGATAGGCTACGGTAACCGCTTACCATCAGGTAGGCTGTATGCTTCATTGCCACCTTAGTGGAATATAAAAAATAGTAAATAGATCTAAAGTGAATTTCATCGTTAGATATTCCTTAACGCCTAAATTAATTTTAAATTAGTGTTTTTATCTATATTCTAAGACTTAAATAGTTATCACAAAGCTGTATAGGTAAGTAGTAATGAGTTGATTGGAATGTCTAATGGCTATCTTTCCTTTTTACTTATTAAATATTTTCTACTTAAATCTGGAGCTTCCATATTGACAAACATCGCCGAAATAGCACTGTAGTGGAGTGCCTATACAGTTTTCCAATTACTTTTAATGTAGTGATGTAAAGCCTTCTGAATCATGTTTTATAGATAAACTATTAAAATAATTTTTTTTCGTTGATTTTCAAAAAATACATATTTAAAATGCATAGCATTTCCTTGTATTTTTATAAAATAACCATCACTTAACTTAAATGAACACTGAGAAATATCTTTTATTACAATTACAAATAATCATCATCATCTTTGTCTGTCTTTATTTGTAATTATTAAACTTATACTTCCCTGGTAGTTCCATCCAATAATAGATCCTGAGACGAACTAAAAACTTCCTCTATTTAGAAGTCGGTTGGAAAAGTAATTAATTTTAATGGCTTAACTTAGTAATATACCTTTATATGATTATGTTACCATAGGTAGGTGCCCGCTTGTTATATCATGTACCAAACCTTCTGTATATTTATACTAAAAAATGATTCTATCTGTCAAAGCGTCTTCTGTGGAGTCACGCCAGTGAGGTCACGGAAGATGCCATGACTGCTGATGCTTTCAGTAGGAACAACTTTTCGCTCGCATAATAATTTTACAAAAAACTACTCTTACTAAGAAAACTCACCGTTTCTGAGTAGCGCAAAAATAATGAAATTTCTTATCCCTTCAAAACCTCAAACCATCCTGTGCCATAACAAATTGGAGGTAAATCCTAAACGGGCCAGTTTGAGATTGACATTTTTTCATACAAATTACCTTAAAATTAAAATTGAATGGTTAATTAGAATGACGTAATTTATTGTTTAAAACTATTGCTTGATTAAATTTTATTATATAATAAAACAAAATTATTCGCTTTCTTTTGACTTCGATTGGTTAGGACATAGTCAAAATCAATTTTTCAGAATTTTAAAATGTTTGAAATATTTGAGAAATTTCAAATATATTTGGAAATTCCAGAACCTTCATGAATTCTATTGGATTTATTTGTCTGTCTTTATATTATTTTAAATCCTATTCCATTTAAAAAAAGGTTCCACAGCCGGGAAAGTAATCGTCACTAGCGGTCGCTTCATAATTTTCTCTGAAAATTTTAAATCAAATACGGATGATATTTAATGTTTACTTTTTAACTTTTAATACGGCTGCTAATATTCCAGACACTGTTCTTAGAGCAAGCCAGGCCTCCATAAAAGGCTTTATTATGAAACAGAGATAATATCATGTAACGAACGGCTTTCAACCCCACGTACTCCAACAATATGTTAGCGTTGACATGCAATGCTCTGGTGAATTTGGAAGATGTGGGTTGATCCTGACTCAACGGGAATTAAACGTCTCCGTAAAACGTAAAATGGTTTGAATTTCCTACAAAAATATATATTTTTGACACAGATTAGATAATAGTTATTTTGATTTGATATTTGATTGATTTAATTGGGCTCGCAGGATTGATATTATTATCATCGTATTTTTAACTAAGTTGTAGTGGTACGCCTATAACATATTTAGGGCCAAAGTTCTCAAGAATTTTTATTTACTCCCAATTTGTGCCTGTATAAAATACCTAAAAATTATAAAAAATGATTCCGCCGGTGGAAACAACTTTGACTTCCGTCATTGCTCAGCAAACAAAAGAAACAAACGCTTCAGTTGCGTGCGAGAACGCTTAATGATAAATTATACGTGACAATACCGTTTTGTTTAGCGGAAATAGCATTCTACGTAAATCTTTACAAGAAATGCGACTAATGAGGTTGGGGAAATTGGGTTTTACACGAGCAAATGGTTCAAGGCAAGCTTGCTCAATAAACATTTCCTAATTTATAGCAAAATGGTTGGAATTTCTTTCGTTGGACTTTGCTCCTTACCCGTCAAGCATGAGATTCCAGACACAATAATTTTTTCTATTGTCATCGCCCACCGGTGGTATATTGCCGCTTTACATATTAAAACAATTTATAATGATTTAAGTTAAGATCACCAACAGATGATGTCGTTAACATATCGTATTATATTAAAGCTCTTATCGCCTATGAAATAAACCTCCTGCTTGTATTTTTTATTTATTTTTTATACAACTACATGACAAACAAGTTGTCGGTCCACCTGGTGGTAAGCGGTTACCGCCGCCTATATAGACACCTGCAATAACAAGAAAAAAATAACTTGATATTGCAGGTGCTTTAAAATAAATAAATAAAAAAATAAAAAAAATATTTATCGGACAACAATGATCCATTAGTGTTAGTAAGTACATTATAACTTAATTACTAATGTTGGTACTTAATAACTAAAAGTGACTTCGTTATCCTGCATAGATGCTCGACTAGTGGACAGTCCCCGCTGTCAGCAATCGCCTTAAGTACATTGTTACGGCTGCCGCGCACTCGCCGTAAAAGTGAGCCGGCTTTTTTACGCAGTATGGCCGGGAAACTGTCGACCCCTGCGTGCGCGAACATGCTAGAGGCACTGCAGTATCGCGGCAGCCCCAACAATGCCCTGAAGGCGTTATTGTATTGTATGCGGAGGGCGTTGTACGACTTTTGAGTACAGCTGACCCACAGACTGCTCGTGTAGAACGAAGTGCAGTAAGCTTTAAAAAGCGTGACCTTAACTGGGGTCGAGCAACGAGCGAATCTGCGTGCCAGCATGTTCGCCCTGATCGACAACGCCCTTCGCTCTCGCTCCACATCAATATCATCCTTTAGATCTTCTGTAACAACGTGACCTAAGTACTTGAAATGGCGTACTCTAACAAGAGGTGCCCCGTATAGCTTGATTTCGGGCACGAGTTCGGGTAGTTTATTGCCAGCCTTAAAGAGTAGGTATACACTCTTCTTGTTATTGTACACCAATCCATGAGCATCAGCATATGACTCACAAACATCCAACATCTTCCTGATTGCACTGACGGAAGGGGCCAGCAGCACCATGTCATCCGCGTAGCTGATGTTATTAAAACATACACCACCAATGTGACATCCAACCCTCATACCGCTTAGCCCCTCAATCAGCGCATTGACATACAGGTTGAATAGCTTAGGCGAGCTTAGCCCTCCCTGTCTTACCCCGCATTCCAACCTATACGGCTCCTAATACTCGTTTGCCCATTTCACAGTATTCAGTTGATTGCCATACTAATACTCGAACAAGGAAATCAACTCTGGAGGCATTCCCACCTGCTCCAACTTCTTCCACAGGATGTTGTACACGACCTAATCGAACGCTTTAGACAAATCCAGGAAGCAGGCATACACAGGAGTGCTTCTGTTTGTGTAGTACCTAACGGCGTGCTTTAGAGTTAGGATTGCACTTTCCGTAGATAATTGTGACCTGAATCCAAATTGAAGTTCGTGAATGTTTAAGTGACAATCCAATTGAGCGTTCAGCACACCGTCAAGCACCTTGGCTATGATTGTTGCTAATGAGATAGGTCTATAGTTCGATCTGCTCGCCACATCACCTGTTTTGTTCTTAATAATAGGTACCACAACCGTTCTCATCAAGTCCTCCGGCAAATAAGAATGCACTATACACAAATTCAAAAGCAACGCAAGTACTCTAGGAAGGTGCGGCCCCGCGTATTGAAGATGCTCAATGCTGAGACCGTCATGACCTGGTGATTTACCTTTTGTCATCGACCGTATAATATTATCGACAGTTTTACTATTCACCAAAGTGGTAATGTATTTAAATTTGGTCACAGCATTGGGCATCGCCCCCGCGGGCCGCAGTGAGGACTGCACGGCAAAATGTTCCTTAAAATGGTTCGCTATAGCTTTGGGCTCACCTACACCATCAATAACCGCTGGCAAGCCAGATCTAGAATTCAATTTATTCGTGGATTTCCAGAATTTTCCAAAATCACCCTTTTCATGATGCATCGCAAGGGCGTCCATCTTTATTTGTTCCTGATGGTTTTGACACCATTTCAGTCTGCCTTTAAAGATTTTACGACTAGCTACCATGTCGTCATACAAAGTGCCACTATTAGGTCGGCCGTACCAAACCCATATAAGAAACTTAGAACTGGCCTCCCTATGCGCACTACTTACATGACTATTCCACCCTCTAAGTCTATTTGGCAAACGACCACTCGGATTATCACCCTTCATATACCATAGGGTACCGTTGACGCTCGGGATAATATTGATACCACGCAATCATATAAATTATCTCTTTGTTGCTTTATCGCTTTGTTCACAAACATGTTGATTGTTCTCAATTGAAGGTATTTAGCAAAAAAATCTGAAGAATTCTATATACTCAGTATTAATTTTTCAAACACCTACAAGCTACTTTACGCTTTGTTAAGTCTTAGTCAGTGTTATTAATGAAACGTTTATAAACCAACTTAAAACTTTTGTGACATCCTCATACATTGTAATAAGAGCTAGTTTTCAACGCTTGATGTGAAATACTAGTGACATTCAGATAAGTCAAAAGTGTTGAATTAGTCCCTTATTTTCGTTTGTTCTTCTTTTTTTTACTTAGCTTTACACTTATTAGTACAAAGCTCAGATACGTAGATAACAACGTATCTGAGCTTTAAACTAATAAGTGTAAGCTCCAGTTAAATTAGTATCAAAATTTGAAAAGTATTTATTAATCACAAAGCCACGGAAGTCATTATAGTCTTACGTAAGCTTTACACTTATAGTACAAAGCTCAGATACGTAGATAACAACGTAGGTATCTGAGCTTTGTACTAATAAGTGTAAGCTCCAGTTTAATTAGAATAAAAATTTGAAAAGTATTAACCCTTAAAGTCATTTTGTCTATTATACTATACACCCGACTTCAAAAAATTCTCACACGTTTAAAGAGTGTTTTTCAACTCGAATTTTTTAACAGTTTGCGTTTTCGAACGTTCCTTTAACTGTCAAAATCAAAAAATGACAGTTGCCTTGAGTAATTTCAAACAGTCTGTCAAATAACAACATAATGGTGCGCAAATGGAATATGAAAAATTTCACGAAGTGGCTTCGGGAATAATCCTTATGAACTGCAAAGGAGTTATTAGAATAAAATAATAAATTTTGATTTCATTTCTAAGACACTAATTGTGTATCAACTTATTTTATAATTTGTATCCTAACTCTAGTAACATGTGAAGAATCCTAATGTTTAATATTACCTGTAAGACCCACTGTAACCATATTTGAAGCGAATAATTTGTAATTATTATAAATATCTACAGCATTGCAACTTGAAAACCTTATTTATGTATGCAAAAACATTACAGACGTCATAGAGAAACGTAATAAAAATAATGTTTTTTTTTGTACAGCCGGGGAATTTTATTATTTAGCAAGTTAAAGATTTTCTGTTTTTTTTTCATATTATAACGGCAAATGAGAGAACAGTTATTTTCAATCCATCAAATTTCTACGTTATAGTTCGTGTATCGCTATTATTCGACTAAATGCAAATATTCGTTAACGTCCTAAACAATTAATTCCCTGACTGCAGATGGTACTAGCCTGTATAGAAAAAAACTAGGTTAAGGGGTACCTATTATATTTTACAATAATTATCATCATGATTTAAGAGACTGGAAATCAATTAACATAATTAAAATTGATAACATTACATAAAACAATAATTTTGTTACAATATGTCTATAAATATGAAATTGCCGTTTTTTTTTAAATCAACTAAATGTAATGTGTTAGTTGAAAATGAAATTATAATGGTCAATTAAAGTCTCAAACTATTTCCATACCAAATTTCATTTTAATCGGTTCAGTGGTTGAGGCGTAAAAAGCATAACAAACAAACAAACTCACTTTTGCATTGCTATTATTAGTTAGGATTTGTAGAATAGAATATCTTTATTTGCGTCAAACATGTATGTGTATTTAAAATAAAATAATCATTTTATAATTAAGTTGGTTTCATTTAAATATTTTAGATTAGGAACGATCTGTCACTTTCAAATTTCGCGCCAATCCGCGCCACTGAAAAGTTTCCGGTGGGTCCCACAAACGGCGCTGGTGTCGTATTTTGTAACCGCCTTTTTTGTATGAAGTTGGCATTCTTCTCCTTGGAGTAAAAGTGTTCTGTGATGGTGCGTCCGACACTTTTTGCTAAGGTAAGTTTTAAACAATTTCAATATTTTTAATACTAATCATGGATATCTGATAGTTATACACATTTGGCAAGACATGTGTCTTGCCAAATGTGTATACAAAAGCTTTATTATATAAATAATGGCCTTGGTACGATAATTCAAACATTCATTTTACTATTTATTTCGACGTATAGTATTCTATACAGTGCTACTTTAGCATGGATCAGCCATTGTTTTCATATGTATAGAATAATATACATTGCTACTAAGTCACAACTAATAATCAAAACAAATTATTACTCATTTTTTTTGCAAAAAAAAATCTGTACCCAACTTTCTGGTTGACTGGCAGAGAAAGCCTAATAGCATTAAGTCCGTCGTTTGTACCCTTATTGTGTGCAATAAAGCTTAAATAAATAAATATACGATAAATCTGTGCTGTACCAATTATAACAGAAACATTAAATGATCACGAAATGATTTGTAATTGCTAAATTAATTAACTGATCAATAAAATGATCTTCTTGCCATTTGCGCATTTTTTGTTATGGTTTTGGTTGCTTGCATGTTTTTGCAGAGAGGCCATGTGATGACAAATTTGACCACTGGCCGCAAATGACTGGGTACCAGCGATGTAAATATTGTACAACTGGCCAAGCTAGTACAATCTGCACAAAATGTAACGTTCATCTATGCTACGTCAAAAACAGATATTGTTGTTTGGCGTATCACAACAAACAATATAATGCGTAATGTATAGAATACTGTACATTTCAATTATCAATATTTTTTATGTTAGACGCGACGAATTTGGCGATGTATAGTATTTCATACATAAGATATTTCCAAAACACGTTTGATTTAAATTTTATTTTTATTTTTTCCATGTCTTTTTATAAGTAATATATAAATAAAACTTACATATTTTTGTTTTTCTTTACATCAATTATTTTGCGACTTTAAGGGTTAATTAATCACAAAGCCACGGAAGTAATTATAATCTTTGACAAAAGTATTGTCTTTGACAACAGTTGGTTTGGCAAACCAACTGATGCAAGTGATTTGAAACCAGAACAAGGATCACAAGGCTCTTCGATACAAAAACACGTAATGGTGGTCCAATAAAATGGTTTTATGGCTTTACTGCTATCATATTTTTTGTTCATAAATATCATTGCACCGTTATTGTACCTATATCTTTACTACCTTACTGGTCGACTGGGAAAGAATGCCCTATAGCATTAATTCCAGCATTTGTACCTTTTCTGTGTAATAAAAAATAAATAACTAAAGAAATATATATTACTAGCTGACCCAGTGAATCTCCAATTTATCTCTTTTTTGCACGATGAAAGGTAGCTCGTCGCACATTTAGTTGACTTTGATGACTTATGTCAGCTCGTCTTCTCCTCGGCATTAGAAGTAATAAAAGTAAGAGTCCTCGAAACTACAATTTGTGGGTAAAAATGAATAATTGCAAAGTGCACCTAAATTTTATTAACCAAGTATTCTTTAAAGAAATTAACGTGTTATATTGTCATTTCTTCTTTATTCATTTCTTCGTTATTACAAAGAAATGAATAAATGAAGCACTCAAAACTAAATGACAATAATTGAAATCGATCAAGCCGTTTCTGACTTTTAGCGAAACAAACCAACACCATTTCATTTTTAGGAAGAAAATGGCCACTGGTAATTCAAAAATTTATCGATATTTTAAGGATATTTAAATAAACAAACCAAGATCTAAGAATTGGAAATAAATGTTAGTATTACCTAATCGTAAAACATTGTTCTCTAACGGGATTCCAACTCAGGATTTCGGATTTAGTAGATAGATGTACAAACAACTCAAGCTGACGTGCCACCTGATGGCAAGCGGTTACCGTCGCCTATAGACACCTGTAATAACAAGGAAAAATCACTTGATATTGCAGGTGCGTTGTCATACTTAGGCCTAAAGACCTACGCAGGCCGGGACGGCATGGCAAGGGATTTTGCCGTACGCACACTAGCCGCTTAGATACCGCGGCATTCCAGCGCCTTGCCACGGCGTGCCGCGGTACGACCAAGGACGCCTCGGCAACTCCTGCTGCCCGATACACTTTTAGTATTCAGTTGCGTTTGATCGAGTGTTGATGTGCCTCAGTTTTTAACCGACTTCAAAAAGGCGGAGGTTATATGTTCCACTGTATGTATTTTTTTTTATATGTATGTTCACCGATTTCTCTGTCAATTGTGAACCGATTTTCAAAATTCCTTTTTTTATTCGATAGAGTATACTCCAGGGGTGGTCCCATTGTCTCCAAGTCAGGATCTGATGATGGGATCCTAGGGAAATCGAGGGCAAACCAAAATTTTTATAGGCACGTGTGATATGTTTAACTTTTTTCCAAAGCTATTCAAGTATTTGCTTCTGTTAGTCATCATCTCATGTTGATGAGCTGATGATAGAAGGTACAACTCCTTAACGGTTAGGAGTTAGAAGAGAATTCTTTCACTGTGTATTTCAACCAAGGACAGACGAGTCGAAAGTGCTGACGGTCAGCCATCTTGCTTTGACCTTAAAAAATCACTTAAAAATGTGTTTTTTTTTAACAAAACTAAAACCGACTTCAAAACACTAAAAAGAAAAAAATAATTAATTTCAGTACCTAGGTAACAACTTACCTCCTGAAATGTATTTTTTGGAGTTGGTGCTAAGCTGTTTCCAGACACAATAGAAAGTGAAGCATCAACTCCAAAAAATACATTTCAGGAGGTAAGTAGGTACCTAGGTACTGGTATTGAATTATTTTTTCCTTTTAAAATGGTAGATTGGGATTTGGTGTTGGTATCGATTGGGTTCCGGTTTGAGTTGGACGCGGGCGCAAATAGTGTGCATTCCCCGCTTCTCTACTCCCGCCGCGGTATGTCACAACGAGCGTCGGAGTCCGTGGCATGCCGTTGCCTACCGCAGTACGCCACGGCATCCCACTACAGGATCCCGTGGCGCGTCTTTCAATGCCGTGCAATGAAATCCCTTTCGATGCCACGGCATCATTTTAAAGCATAGCAATTTATGTCGTATTTCTGTATCGATACGTTTGAATGTCCATTAGTAAAAATGTCTTGCCATGCCGTCCCGGTCTACATAGGCCTTAAGATGAAATGCCGTCTATTCCCAGTAATTACACTAATTAATTATGAAATAAGGATGAAATTAGTTCTTCAATTATAAACACGTTCTAGTTTGATAATTAAGATCCCTGTTAATTAGTATAATCCTAGACTTAGTAGTATCGTAACAAATAGGGGAGAAATAGGTATAGTCACAGCGGCTCGTAATCATTTTTGTAAATACGAGTCACGAACACCGAAAATTGGTACAGACGACAGCACATCAAGTGTAACAGTTGCACTACGAAAGTAGCCTCTATTACGAACGCAGTAAGGGCGGTCTTGAGTTCAAACTGTTACGATTGATGTGCTATCGACTGTTCATGGTATAGCCTCTGCATGTACTACGATAATAGGCATCACTCGTTGTAATCATCATCACCATGTCAGCTGAGAGACGCCCATTGCTCGGCATAGGACTGGTGATCTGTTGGGTTTCATTTGTTGTGGGATTTTGGGCCGTCTTCTAACACGCTGGCCCAGTGCGGATAAGTAGGAAGCACCAGAGACTCTACTGTTGAACAGCAAGGTGCACCACGTGCAATTGAAGTTATTTGGGACCCCTTACATCCCTGTCATTGTAAAACCTTAATTATAGGGTAGTGTTTTGTCCGAAGGAAATGAAACAGAGTCATAAGGATTCATTTTCAAAGTTTTTCTATTAGTTTTGAAAAAGAAGGATCGATTTCACATTCCATTTCATTCCACCCAAACTAAGCGCGAAAAAGTTACGAAACTTTTAGTGTTTATAGCACCTGGTCGTAAAGTTGTCAAAGTTACTTCCAAACTTTGATTATATGGCCAAGCAACTGAAGTTAGACAGTGTTTTATTTAGGGTCTCCCCACATTTATCGACGCGGAATCGTCTTAAGCCGAGTGGGTCCCACCACAATAACTTGGCTGTTTACATGCGAACGGCAGTCGATTCCCCCGAACGGCCATTGCGACGGCTGTTCACCTACGTTCTGCGATCAACTTCTCCTGATAGCTTTCATAAAGGGCTGGCCGATGTATCATGTCCCCAAGAATATTCACAAAAGCTGTCAACGCAGGTTCGACGTGCATTCTGAGCGGTACGGACATTTAGGCCTTACATTCATTTGAGTTTTTGAAGTATTCCGATATGAATATGCTATCTACTCGGGCAAGAATACCGCCATCGCCATCCAGTTGGCGAAGTTTGGTTGCCATCAGAGATGAAAGCATGCGAATGTCGACTGATGTCCAACGCCGATTGGTCGTCTCCGGCGCCGATTGATTTATACACGCCGCACGGATGCGATCAGCTAATCGACAAACTGCTAGTTTCGCCGTTGGCCGAAACGCGATGCGTTGTCCGAGCCGAGCCGTTGCGATGGGCTATTGCGTTACTATTGTAAGGCCCTTATTCCGTTGACATAAAGGTTTTTCTGACCAACTTAAGCCTCTTTCTGGGACGATAAATGTGGGAAGACCCTAACTATATCTTTTTTCTATGGAATCCACGCTAATATTAATAATACGAAAGTAACTCCGTCTGTCTATCTGTATGTTACGTTTTCACTTCTAAAGCAATTTAGATAAAATTTGGCATGGAGATAGATTACATCCTGAGAAAGGGCATAATTAGGCTACCTTTAGGCGCGATAGCAGATAAAATCCCATTGATAGAGATCTCGAGATCCTGTGACGACTTAACAAGAATGTTGCATGTCACTTCTGACCACCGATGCCTTTTAGCATATAATACTTAGGTTATAAGTAGAATGGCCACTCTTCGTCCCACACCAATATGTATCAGATTTCGCATGAGGGCACGCCCACGACGATTCGAGAGTGCTAGCTAGGACTTGTGGAGTCTTTATTCGCAGGAGCGCAGGCTGTGATTAGAGTTTGTGTGCGCACATAAACAGTTGCGCGTGTTATCTATGTTCGTTTGAGTAAAACCACTGCGACTGCATGAAGATTTTACGAGTGTTCAGGCTGTGCCGTTAGTCAAATTGATTAATTTTGTAAACATGAAGAAAACTTAGGAAAACGAGAATTCTTATCATGAGAGGCAGTTCGTAGTGGTCTTTTCCACTAGAATCCCGAGAATCTGACTTCGCTAGCACCTTCGCTGTACAGAAGTTTGCAGCAAAGTTACGCTATTTCGTAGTATTGCGTTCGCTGGAGCTCATCGAGAAAGAGTTATCATAAGAGCAGAGGATCTCTTCTCCTATGCTGTCAACTTAAGCCTCTGTGATTGAGGACCACCTTAATGGCAGAATATTACGTTATCTGCTATCAAACTGTTAAGTATGTTGCCAATAATAATAAGTGACATCGAGTGTTGAAGCTCTGGTTCGTTTATCACAACAGTTCGCCAAGATGTATCGCGGACAGCGATATATATGTAGATATGTATATATATATATATATATATATATATATATATATATATATATATATATATATAATACCAACTCCTAAAAATACATTTTAGGAGGTAAGTACTTAGGTACTATAATTATTTTAAACTATTTTTTCCTTTTTAGTGTTTTAAAGTCGGTATTATTTTTGTTAAAAAAAATTATATGACAGAAAAAAGCAGATATGTTTCCAAATTTATTTCTATATATATATATATATTTATATATATATAGCAAATAGTTTATAGCAAATAGTGTAAATTTATTTCTATATATATATATATATATATATTTATATATATATATATATATAGAAATAAATTTGGAAACATATCTGCTTTTTTCTGTCATATATTTTTTTTTAACAAAAATAATACCGACTTTAAAACACTAAAAAGGAAAAAATAGTTTAAAATAATTATAGTACCTAAGTACTTACCTCCTAAAATGTATTTTTAGGAGTTGGTATTGTCTACTTAGGAAAACAATTGATACTCGTAAACAAAATCCAAATGAACGAATTATATATTATTTCTAGATAGATATCTTAGACCTGCACTTACCACCCCTAAAGAAGTCAAAAAGTTTTTAGGAACAGCTAGGTAGTACAGACGTTTTGTACCAGAGCTTAGCACCCTTGTAGCCCCACTCACAAACTTACATCAACTTCAAAAAATCGCCTCCCTTCAAATGGACTTCTGAAAGTGATAATGCTTTTAGGAAAATCAAGGAATCATTGGTATCTACCCCAATCCTTGCTTGTCCTGATTTTTCCAAACTATTTGCAGTTCATTGTGATGCATCAAGTTATGGTATTGGTGCTATGCTTACCCAATGAAATGAGAAATCGGTGAACATACAAACAAACAAAAAATACGTACAGTGGAACAATAACCTTGTTCTTTTTTGGAAGTCGGTTGAAAATAATATCGTTTTTGATTAATTTAAACACTAACCATTTACACACATTTGCTCAGACAAAGGAAGAGGAAGATTAATTAAGAAATTGATGAACTAAGATAGCGCTAACAGGGAAAAGGCATTAAATCCTTCAAACACCATTTCTTGGAAACATCTCTGAGTTAAAAGCTGTCTTACTTAGAAACGCTCAATAAACTTTTTTATTTGAAATACGTGCCGTCGAAAACATTTCTTTAATTTCAAGCCATATTATGCAAATTATCAACAAATTAAAATTTTGTTTTGACAAACGCTAAATTGGGCACTAAACAGATAACAAGCAAAGTTGACGCGACTGACAGTAGTAAGTTAATTCCATCGCCTATTATAGACCCTTTTGATCGAGTTACCTTACACCTGCAATAATAAGGAAAAAATAACCTAGTATAGCTTAACCTCAGGATTATAATGCTCCTGCATTATAATCGCCTGCATAATCAATGGACTTGCATTGTAATCCTAATAAAAAAGATGAAATGCCTTTCATGCCCAGTATTACACTTGCTACCTTTCCCTTCAATCTAAAACTGCAACCTGCGAATGAATTTGAGTAAAGTTTTGAGTCAGTTTGATTCTTTAGACCAATATCATTTAGTTATTGTTCTGAGAGGTATTCGCTCGTTTAATTTGACTTTTTCGTTTGACGTGAGCGAGAGGAATAAACAAAGTTAGCACATAACAGTTTTAACTAAAATATTTTTATTAGTCTTTGACAAAAGTTACTCTTACTAATGGTGTCAGCCGGATCACACGTTAATGTTTCCGGAATAATTAAGTCACCCTACTTCTTGATTAAAATCCGCTTACTAATATGTGCAAGCGACTGAAAAGAATCGGTAGAATCAAGTGGATTCGACTTACCATATACAAGAATACCTATTTTCACCCATAATAACGCGCTTTCTGAACCATTCCCCTATTCTATCTTTATGAATGTTTTCCCTTCGCTCGCCCACCTGATCCGATTTAGTTATCCTGTTTAAATCCTCATCCAATAAATCTAAGATATCCCACATATTTCTCTTCCGGTAATTTGATGACCGGCTGGCCGAGTGGTCTGCGCCCTTTGCTATACAAGTTACTCGGTCAGGGGTCTCGGGTTTAAATCCCGGTAAGAGCAAATGTTTGTGTGATGAGTACGAGCATTTGTTTACGAGTCGTGGTTGTTTGTATGTTTATTGTTTGTATATTTCTAATATTTATATACATATTACCATTACTATTATCTAGTATCTACAACACAAGCTCCTAATGATGCTTACTTTGAGCTAGATAATAGGTGAGATTGTATGATTAAGTTATTATTATTATTATTAATAATAATGTACCCAGATTTAATGAGGTGTGTAACTCAACACCACCTTTTTTTAATCCAGGAGAAATCCATTGACGGACCTACCCGCCGCTGTCGGGCCAAATTGACCATTTTTTTTTCAACGGGGAGAAATCTGTTTACAGACCTACCCGTCGCTAGCGAGGCGACGGGCGTGTGTAGGGGTCGCCCGGCGCTAAATGACACTGGAAATACCCACTAAAACTCCCCGGTAACTCCAATACCCTTCGCGGGGGTAGCCTGGGCTCCGCCGAAGTAATTTCACCAGTCCCCCCCCAGGCAACCCGGCCTTGCGGCCAGGTTTCGCGCCGATGGAGATTACCCAGAGGCACTTGGGTAATCCCAGACGTAGCGGCCTGTAAAATGCATGCGTGGGGGCCAACCACGCACACGGTCGCGTCTGGCCCAAAGTGACATTGGAATAGCCGCTAAAACACCTAGATAACTACTGTGCCTTTCGCGGAGGTAGTTTGGG
Source organism: Nymphula nitidulata (assembly GCA_947347705.1). Classification (NCBI taxonomy): domain Eukaryota; kingdom Metazoa; phylum Arthropoda; class Insecta; order Lepidoptera; family Crambidae; genus Nymphula; species Nymphula nitidulata. Next base: position 10,108,694 of record OX374632.1, read on the forward strand.
TTCTGCGAAGCAAATTTACCAGGCAACTTGCTCTTGCGGCCGGTCATCGATCTTTGGAGATTTCCCAGAGTTACCATGGGCAATCTCAGACGTTTCAAGGCTTCATCATCATCACCAGCCTATATACGTCCCACTGCTGTGCACAAGCCTTCCTACATGCGAGAAACACATGAGGAGTTTGAGCCATTAAACAACCACGCTAGCGCAAGGCGAGTTGGTGCTTAACGAACAGTTTAACGTGCCTTCCGAATCACGAAGGAAATCAAGATTACAAATTTTTGACTGACCCATCACAGAATCGACCATGGCGAAATATGCTTAGTTTTCGTAAATAATCGAAACCTGAGCGCCTAACCCACTACTCCACCGAGCTTCTCACCCACTAGCCACCGAGCTCCTCACCTCAAGAAACGACATAATAATAAAATATCTTGGACCTTTTATCCAACTCAAAAAGGAGTTTTTAATCTAACAATACTTTTTGTATGTTCGTTACACGATTACGATGTGCCGCCAAAACTTTTATTTGAAAAGATATATACCGGATTGGGCCATTTTTTACATGGTGTGATCTGATGACGATCTCCAGAGATAGAGACAGAACTCTTCAACGAATAACTGTCAAGAAATAGTAATCAAGATAACTTAATATTATTTTCAGTCAGCCACTGAAAGGTAGACATGTCCTTTAGAATTGACGGAATTTCCAAATATCAAAACTAGATAAACAAGCCAGAGTAGCAAGCTTCGACATTGGAACAAGAAACGAAGAAGAACAAGCTACGGCAAACGTAATATTAAGCACGAAGGAATAAAATTGTATAATGCCTTACCTGAGAAATTAAAAACTCGGACTCATTTTATATTTTTAAGAAAACACTATTTTTCAACAAGACTTGGTATTATAGCTAAGCCATGTCACAAGAAGAGATGAATATCATAGCTTATAATCAGCGGCGATCGCATGAAATATTACTATTACCTCCTTTTTGTCAAAAAATATGTTTCTTTTTGAGTGAATTGTAAAATTCTTAAAGAAATAAATATCTTAAATCCTAAACAGGTAAAAAAAAACAAAAAAAAACAAAAAAAAAGAAATTAATAAATTTAGGTGGTTTGGAGTTTTTGCTATTCCGATTCTAAAAATAGAAATTGAAGCACCTATTTTAATTCCATTATTTTATTTCAATAATTCCGGACATTATTATCTCTTTTAAGTTCGCGTAGTCGCGTTTGACTGCAATTCCCACTCAGCGAACTGTATTCAAATGTACCTGTAAAATTAGGAACATAGCGATTTGGGTCGATTCAGTATTCGAAGGTATGTAGGTTCACAATTTTGTCCCATGGGAAGTTGATGTCAATTAGCCTAATTACGGGCGTAAAGAGCAACCTTTTTAATTCGTTGATTTGTAGCAAGTAAGATAAAAGTTTTTAATTAAAAAGTTGGCTTTTAATTAAGGATTACATTTTTTATATTCAGTACAATCTCACACATACTATTTCACTCGTACTTAATAGTTGCTACCGTACTTTATTAACGCCACAGTTATTGTAAGATGGTACAAAAGTGTTCAGCTGCTTCTGTGGTCGGTTACTACAAGGGCAGTAAACAAGAGCACGGTCTGCCTGATGGTAAGCGGTGACCGTAATCTAGCACCATCAAGAGCAAACGTTATGTTTACAGCATAAGGGAAAAGTGTCCCTTCTCTCAACGTAATGAGAACCATTATACCCTTTTTTACCTCGGCGGGATAATTCTTGGCCCTCATCTCACCTGATGTTAAGTGAAGATAAGGCCGACGATGGAAGCGAGCTACATCCGGATTCCTCAACCACAGAGGAACTGGCTATCTTACCTCTAACTGCCGGAAAACAACATAATGCTGGTAACATTATTGTTATGGCGGCAGACTTAGGTAAGATGGTGGTAGCTAGCCAGGCGGACTTAGAATAGCCCTACCACCAACCAAACCGAGCAGAAAAATCCCCCGGACCTCTAGATCTGAGGTAAGTGGCCTCAACCACTAGACCGCAGAGGCGGTTAGAACCCTTTCTTTCTACAAATATTTAGGTTTTCATAATACTCTTGGTCATTTCCAGGACTTCTGGAATCCATTGTTTAAGAATGATTAATAATGGTCTTTGATATTTCTAATCCTAATCTCACTTAGTTCAAGCGATACGCTAGATCTGCCATCCAATCAGTTTTTTAATATATGGATGATATATTTGTATGTATATTCATTTGATTAGCTAGTGAAGTTAGTTTATGTGATTACATGAACTAATTTCAGCAGCTTCTTTTCACCATAGTGGAATCAGACGCGGAATGGCTTTTCACCCTTACATTATGGATATTCCGTCCATCTGCACAAAGCATTTTGCCATGATAACCGCAGAGTAGAACTCTCTTCCATCTCATCTGTTTAAGAAACTTACAATTTGAATATTTTATGGCTAGAGTAAACCATTATAGGCCAAATCAAATGTTTGCCTATTACCCAATCGTAAAAAATAGTTTGTTACTACTCATGCTCTTATATTTTTGGATAGAAACTATTTATTGCTGAAAATCTCTAGGTTCATACCTAGAGATCTGAAAAAAAAGGGTTGTCTTTATCTGTTCACCATGATTATATCTAAACATATATAGCTTATCTAAACAACTTAAGTGCTTGAGTATTAAAAATACCCAAATGATGGCCGTTTAATTATTTGCTAGGCAAGCACGTTAGCTTTTTTTGGTGATTCTTTAATATTTTCCCTCAAAAGCTTATTTGCACGTTTTGAATTCGCAAAATAAGTTCCTTTAAATTTTGTTTGAGCTTGGGACGTTCCATTTCCGTATTTTATTTCAAATGGAATCAGAATGATTGTGCTTCTGTATCGCATATCTTACAAAGTCTGCAGGCTGCTGACTATAGAGAATCGCATGGCTGGTCTCGAATATCTTTTTTATATTTGGTAGACAGAGGACGGTCACGTTTGAAGATACTCAAAGCAAAAATGTTTATATGTACTTAGCAATAAGATGTTGTATACCTATTTTTTAAACCTTAACTGTAAAGGTACATCTTTTTTTAGACGGGTCTGTACGATACTAAGAAAACCTATTGCTTTGATTAAAAGGTTTAACAATGACACGACTGAGATTAAAACGATCTAATTCTTTCAGTGTCCCCTTAATAACTCAATCCAAAGTGTAAATCAAGAACACACATAGAGATTCAATCTGGCTTATACCGGCCATCCAGCCGCGTGCTAGTTTCTCACGTGTGAAAATACGACAACAGGAAAATTGGTTTCCTTTCATTGCGGAGAAATGTTTGCTTGTAAAGCTGGGGTTGTTTTGTTTACAATAGCGATTCTAAGTTATTTCCGTATATTATGATTTAGTTACAAGAAGAAGAATATCAAGATCTTATCATCATCTTCATTAAAATACGTCATCAGTGGCAAATAAAGTGCCCTTCTAAAGGTAAGTGCTCACAGCTGCTCACGCGTTGCCTATACCTTGTAAAATACAAGGGAAAGCTGCGGGACCCCTCCTCTTCAAACAACATATTTTTCAATGAAGTTTGGCGATCTTTATCACTGCAGGAATACAACGTTACAAAATAAAACAAAATGGATGAGATCCGAGAGCTAGAACAAAATAAACAAGCGAAAGAAAAATGGTTAAAACGTGACTTAGGATGTGATTAAATCACTCACGAAACTACTGTTTTGAAACTTTGTATTTTCAAAACAGTTTTTTTTTTAAATTTTATTTGGCTTTCACGAATGCACGTAAATACAATAAAGAGAGCGTGTATTTTGAGCGGGTTGATCTAAAATTGAGATTTTGCTCGCTGAATACGTAAACAGGAAAAAACTTTTTAGGTTGAGTTGCCTAGGATTTCAAAGTCAATGCGGGCCGGTAAGCACTGGATTACGTTTGTTATATTAAATTAAATCATAATTAAAGGGCGAATATAGATAACCTATTCATAAGAGGTATGACTGTGTTAATGAAAGAGATTTGTAGCTAATTAACTGTTTACAAGATATACCGTTATTACAAAACATGTTTAATTTTTAAAATATACTAGGAGACTCCAAAAGGCTGCTAACGAATATTTTTTTAAAAATAAAGTAAAATATAACGTTACTTCAAAACACAAAAAAAAAAATTTAAATACCTACTTCTAATCTAGCATCCTAAATAATAGTATAATCTGAAAGTGAGTTATTTTTTGTTTGTTTATTTGTAATCGGTTTTAAACTCATAAATGAATTTTATTATGGCGATAGATTGAGAATCTAGGAAAAACATAGGATCCCTTTTGGAGCGATAACCAATATTCACAAGGGTAGAGCCGCGGGCAAAAGCCTATTTAATAAGATGTAATTTGATGTTGGTGCTAAGCTGTTTACAGAATCAATAGAAAATTATATTAGATAAGTAAGTAGATACCTATTTGAAGTATTTCTTGTCTTTTCGACGGCTTTTTTTGCTCAAAAGTGTTTAAAAGACTTATTCTTTTAGACTTATTCTTTTTCTCCATAATTGTATTGAATCAGTTTACCTCATAATAATAGGTAAATGTAGGAGTATCACAAACGAAGGGTGACTCGATCTAGTACAATGCTTACTATAGCCACTTCCGTCCATCAAATTGACCTAATGTGCCACTTTATCTAAGTGTAAGTGGATGTCAATGACTATTGACTTTCATAGACAAGAATCAGGTAGAATACCTTTTTTGTACTATTAGGTTTAGAGACCTACCCTATTTATGAGTGTAGGCGTTGACTGTACGATATCGTTACGATATCACTACGACACTTTCATTTCAGCGATTATTTTAATTAAAAAAAGTAATTGAGGTGCAAATGTGACATCGCCTACGCCCTTAAAAGAGGTTTGAGTAATACAAATAATTTTAAGCTGGCTAAAGGATATTTAGTCGATTTCTAGTATTTTTGTTATTATTTGCTTTTTTGAAGCATTTTTAACGATACTTTTTGTGGCATTGACTTAGGATATCCTATATTTTGAAACTTCTGCAGCGTTTACTGCATTCCTTTCCATGAAGGCTTCTAAAAGTTAAATGAAGTATGAAATAACTTGTGTTATAGGTTCACTGAATCGTGTGAACATAAGAGCTACAAGGAGAAAAAACAAACTTTTTTCTGTAGTACAATATTTATAATGTTACAGCAGGGGTGACAAAATCATACCTCTCGATTTTTTGCTCAATTTTTTTATTAAAAAGTTATTCAAACTCATCATCATCATATAAGCCTATGATGTTCACTGCTGAACAAAGGCTTCTCCTATCAATTTCCGAACGCATCAGTTTTGCACATTCTGTATCCAACGGCTCCTCGTGACCGTGAGGGTCAGGTCGTCTGTCCACCTAGTGGGAGGCCGTCTTCAGAGGCCGTTTCCAGTCTGTGGTCACCATGCTTTAACGCCCCATCGGCTGTTCGTTCTGCCTGCATATACATACCTCCCTACTGCCACTTCAACTTGCTACTCCTTTATGCTACGTCAGTCACTTTAGTTCTCCTCAAACTCATTTTTTAAATTATTTTTAATATACCCATTTAATGTAAGATCAGTTCTCAGGAGCTTTTAGACAGCGCTTTTTTCTTCCTTCCTTCCTTCCTTTCCTCCATAAAGGTTCCATTGCTTCTGTCTACTGATTCTAATTGAATTATCTGCAATCAGATTCCTCTTTTAGCGAAACATTAGGGGGAGTCAGTCACGCTTTATGTTGAAAGCAGCTACGTAACTACAGGAAGCTTGTTAAAATAATAAACATGTTAACAAGCCGTAATTAATTTAACAATATGCCAGATTCTGTACGAAAAAGTAAGATAATAGTTTTGATCCCAACAACTATGCTCCCCTGGTTTGGGATGGTGTTGCACGAAGCGTAATATTATTTTTTTCTAGACGAGGTATTTCAAACGCTGCCCTCATTTTGTTTACTCATTTGACTGAAGTCTGTTAGCACTCAAAAATATTGCATTCGATTACTGTAGGTGCTAACATTTTTCATAAAAGTAGTTTCTATAGGCAAGGATCATTTGGATTAAACGCTTAAAGTCAGATACGTGAAATGGCAGATAAGCAGAATGCCGGAGAAAGCAAAATGTCAGATATGCGAAATTTTATTAATAGGTATTGAAAAATAAAGGCGTGAGCCAGAATATAAGTCTTTATCTAAAGAAAATGGTAAAAGTTTCTATCGGATTTGGGCACCATATGAATTTTCGTATTTCTATTTTAGTAAGAAACCATTAAATCTTATGATTTCATTATAACTTGACGGCATAAAGCGGAAAAAATATTTGAATTTGGGGAATAGCGTCACACAGTCAGCCATCTTGAAGAAAACGAAATGTCAAAGTAAAAGTGCATTTAGCTTTTTTACGACTTTACGTTAAATATTGTTGGTTTATTTCTTCATAGCCAGAGTTATCCAATCCCAAACATCCACAAAAATACCCAACCATAGCATTCACGGTCGAAACATTGACTGACCATAAAGAATAAATGCTAAAAAACGTGACCTTAAATTCAACTTTTTTAAACTGCGTCATTATGGCTATGGACCATTATGGATATGGATGTATTTGGCCATTTTTGTGACATCCGTGTTGCCATTTTTATACAATAATTATTTTATTTCAATATTTTTTGCAATAAATATATAAAGAGTTAATTACAGAAAACAATCTTATCTATAATATGAAATGGGGTTTAAGGATCAAAAATTTGCAATCTCCTTTTAAGTTATATGATATCTGGAACCTTCTTATCCGTGAAGGAGAAAACTATGTACTGAAATTTATCTAATGTAATTCAAGTTTCGTAAGATTAATTAATACAATAATCTAATCGAGAAATCACTAACCTTGTGAGCATCAATCTAGAGTAGTTTGCGAAAATAGGAGAAGCTTCCATGTGTTAGAGGATGGATACTTCACCACCTTAGCCAGAGAAAAACATTATGCAATATGGGAAAATCTCCTCTAGTTATTCACACTGTTTCACACTGTTCTTGGATTCCAATCTCGGCAGAAACCGATTTTCGTGTGATGTCCCAACACGAACATTTTCGTTCTCTTTTCACGGGCGTTTCAAGTATATTTCTAATATTCAAGTACATTTGATTTGATATGCATGTAAATCTGATCTTCTGGTATCACAAAATCACTAAGTTTGATTTAGATAGTAAGAGTGAGTGTAGGAATATTATGGAATATATTATATTCCACAGGTCTAAGTGGAATTACAACCCTTAGTCAAACGTGAGTTCTGGAATGATAATGGAACACTCATGTGTTCCACGTGTAGCTGGTATGACCCAGATAAAATGCTTTTACGATGGTTAGTTCGTTTAATCCTTTTTATAGGACTCTCGTAAACCATATTTGACGGTATGTTGACGCCTTTCTTCCAATGAATTTAGATAGAGTGTTGTTTTGTTGAAACTTCGTTATTTATAACCAACGTAATTAGGTTGTAGATGTTATATCGTAATTAAGCTTTCTTTTTTGTTAAATACTTTACAAGTTATGCCAACTGACGTATGAATTAGTGGTCAGTGTTCCTATATATCTCGTACACCCGAAGTCATCATCATCATTACAAGCGTATATACGTCCCATTGCTGGGCACAGGCCTTCCTACGAAGGGAGAAACACATGAGGAGTTGGGCCATAATACCACCACGCTGGCCCAATGTGGGTTAGTGGGTTATAGCGGTTGCAATAGCAACCGGGAGTAACGCTCAAGTAACTATGTCACCGAGCTCATCCCAACACCCGGAGCCCCAGGTTCAAATCCCGGTACGGGCTTGGTAGAAGTTTGTACGATAAGTACGAACATTCACTTACGAGTTCGCAATTATGTTTATTTAATTGATTTCTAATAGTTTTACATGCATAGGTACTATTCTTTAATAATACATGACATATCTGAGTATATAGGTATACAGTAAATTAAATCATGGGCTATATTAGTTCATTGAAATGTTTTACAACTTTCAAATACATATTATTCATTTGATAATTTTATAACATTTCTGTGAAATAATGAAGCCAATGTTAAATTACTTTGTAGAAATGTCATGAAACTATCAAATAAATAAGATGTTCAAACATTTCTATAAACTAATGTAGTCCATGTTTTAATTTAATGTCGTAATGTCGTCCCACCCTGTATTTCAATAACCAATTACATACATAATTTGTTTAATTAAATATCCAACGAGGGTTGAGCCCAATTTAGAAACATTGTACTTAGTTGCAATTAACATTCGGAAACAGCACACTTTCCTTTTTGGGAATGAATTCACTAATGAGTTAGAAAATTTCGGCCGATGTCGAAAGTCGGACATTGTGGGAGCCTCTGTTAATTTATTAGTGTTTTAACCTGCCACTACCCATTATGGTATCCCACTTCGGGGTAAAGAAGGAACAACACTTGAAAAAAATCGAAAGTCTTTCATAAGTTACTTTAACATCATAAAGCTCAAGAGTCCTGGGTAATGGTGGCTGCATTGTGGTCAGAACAGAGCAGATTCCGAAAAGAACTGTTCCCACCCACATACATGTTAAATTTTATGAATATCTTTGCAACATTCATAATAAGATAAAATTAAGACGTTATTACAAAAATGCCTATTTTTACCAAATCGACGATATTTGTAAAACTATTATTTGTACGTAATAATAATTCCACTACATATCCACGCCATATAATAATTTTCATTCTGTAAGTAGACGTTAGTTTACAGCGCAAAAAAAGAAAGACTAAGAAATTTGTCTGTCTTTAGTCCTCAATAGGTCAAAACAGTCACCGGATTGTGAGATTTTGATTATTTTCGTTTTTTTATTTGCTGTCAACAAAATACTGCCTGTTAATTTTGTGAGTAACCTTGGTACAGTTGACAGCACATCAAGTTTTACAGTTTGACCTAAAGACGACCCTTAGTATGTTTGTAATAGAGGCGGTTTTCGGAGTGCAACTGTTAAACTTGATGTGCTGCTGTCTTTACCTACCTAGGGCACAGTCATGGAACGGTGACCGCTTACTATTAGGTGGTGTGTATGCTAATTTAGCACCGTCGTTGTTTAAAAAATCATAATTTCTTTCTTTATAATGTTTATCTACACATAAGTTTTAAAATTCGAAATCAGATCTCAATGGTGAACATTTTGACATATTTTTGAACACAGATAATGAAAATGAAAATTAAAAAAAAACCTGTGCTATAATGATCATTAAACCATCGGTTCGCCTCATTATATTACTACTATTTTGCTTCCTAAATATCAAATCTATCGCAAAAGTGTTTCAGACAGCCAAATCAAGTTCCTACAGTTACTAGTTGACACTTGAAAAACCTAATTGACACAGTAGAGATCCTAAACCTTGATCGCTCGCTGCGATAACCCATAGAGTGGAATATAGATTTGTAATTTTTTACATCAATTTATAAAAAATCTCTGGTGTTAGTAGTGACTTTTCTGAATGAATTAATTTTTGAATGTAGATAAATTAGTAGTAGCTCTACAAAACTAGATATTGAAACAAAAATCATCTGTATTATGTGACAGTTACATTATCTACTATTCTACTTAACGGCATATACGTCAAAAATGAATAATATAATTACGTCAATAATATAACTACCACCTACCTACTTATATTTTTATACAGGTCAACATTTCAAACATTTTATTGCTACAAACCAGCTAACGGAATTTAATTGTGTGTGATCGTAATTTGGGCGTATTTTCCTCCAATCGTCGTGATCTTTGATTGATCAGAAAACAATTGGACGACGCCAAAGGTGCTGACCCGGTAAAAACAAAATGGAAGGCGTTATGTGGTACGACAAGGGGCAAGACCCCCTGCTGTTACTACTACCCTTGATATAAAAGCTGATGCTTTCAATGGACCAAAGAAGCGCGTATTAAGGACACCAGGTGAAAGGACAGACCTCGGCACTCGGCAAAGGCAGTCACATTCAAAACAAGAGGGTAGTCGAATTAGGAAATTTGTTGGAAATCGTTTAACATCAAACCGGTTTCAGTTATCAAACACGATTATTGTATCCAACTCGCATCAGCAGCATTTGGGAAATTACGTATGGTCTCATGGTCCAAAATTTTCCAGTGTCTCAAGTTGAAAGTCTTAGACTGGTGTGAGTTGCTAACGATAACGCGGTTGTGACACGTGGTCTCTTACTAAAGGCGTTCTGAGTAAGTTCTCAGTCTCAATGGGATACGAGGTAACTTTTTGAGTTATCTTTCTCTAGGACATACAATAAATAATGTTAACATATTTAGAGAAAACCAAAGTCACTGACATAGTTAACGGGATTCTTTGCGATTTCCTGTCTCCCACAAGATGGTCAAAGAAAAATTCATAGGAAAGCAAATATCCGTAACTTCGCATACGTAGACGACTTAATTTTTCTAGTTTTTTTTATTTAAAAACCAAACTACCTATTGGAATTTCAAAAAATTTTTATGAGACTAAATGGAGACTATTTCGCATCGAACAAAAAAAGAATCATCAATATCGGTTCATCCACTCAAAAGTTCTGAGGTAACAAACATAAAAAAACAACATACACAGACGAATTGATAACCTCTTCCTTTTTTTGAAGTCGGTTAAAAAGCCGATGGATACAGAGTACGCAGCACTATTTTGGTTAGAAATCAATAGGAAAGGCCTTTGTTCGGCACTGTCATAATCAGCATATATGATGACTGCATGGCATGTTTAATCAAGAACACTGTGTCATTTATTGTTCATCTCAAAGAATTGCTATCCTTCGTTACGTAATACCAAAATTTTTTTAATTGAATGTGGGTATTTGAAGAACAGTAACAAACCGTAATAAAAAACCAACCTATTCGAGAATTTTTCAAAGCATTCTGTTCGTTCGTTCATTACGCTCCTGTCCCCAAACCGAACGTTGCCTGTGGCAATTTAACCAACGTACATAGAACATATGCTACGATTTCCAATTAAATATTGACTCTTGGCTTGAGTCAAACTGTTTGCAACTGCGTCGTTTCGTCTGTTAAAGCTTCCCTGACTTTTTAAGTACAAACGGCCGCACATGGAGCGTAACACGGCAGTGAGCAAATAACTGTTATAGCAACAGACACTAAATAAATATGTATATCTAAAGTGACAATGACGCATTCAAATCTTAGCATGGGCAGGCCTCCAACAAGGTGAAGCGGTGATCTGGTGATGATCAAAGGTAGCCGCTGGATACGTGTAGCCCAGGACCGAACGTAGTGGCTTTAACCAGCAGTGGCATCATTCGGCTAAAATAGTGGTCTTATTTTAATATTTTTTTTATTCTCTGATAAGATCCGTTGTGATGTGAGAATAGCATAAGATAAAAAATATTCCGATAACAGGAAAAGGTTTAACTAAAATCTTTTACGCTTCTGTTTTGAAAGTTATATTAAAATAATTCTTTTTATGACTATACTGTACGGACGAAAGCACATCAAGTGTAACAGTTGTACTACGAAAGCCGTCTCTATTAAGAACGCAATAAGGCCGGTCTCAAGGTCAAATTGTTACGCTTGGTGTGCTGTCAACTGTATATAACGCTTAAATACAAAAATGCGATTTGACAATACTGCTATTAGATCAATCTAGCAAACGCGATTCCAAATAATTTAAAATCTATCTGGATAACGCTAATATTTTTAACGCTGGCAGTAAAATTATATGATAATTATGTAAAGACACTGCAGATTGTTTCCTTAATGACGTAAATTGGGTGGGGAACATCTTCAGCTCGAAGAAGTGTATACTCAAAAAGACTGTGTCTTCCGACTTTTTAAGTTGATCAAAAATTTATTATTATTAACAACGTAAATATGAGACGTGGTGAATGGGAATTTTGAAGTCATCTCAATTTTATTTATGTAGTAATAAATAATAACATTTTCGCTATTCGTTTTGTTTGTTTTAAAATTGTGCCTATTTTATTTCTTAGACGTCAAAACTCACACTAGGGACTCAGAGGAGGTGTTGTAAAATCGTTGTCTTGTGAGCAGCTTTTATATTGCAGATGTCGTATCATGCCTTTTAACCGGTAATCTTGAAAGTGCATAACTCTAACACAGACAACATCGCGAGACCGACTGTTGTTCTTTGCTGAAGAAGTTGTTTGACCTAGAAACGTGCTGTGTGCTTTGAGATATGAAAAAGTTTTGTCTTATAAAAAGCTTTTATGACAAGACTCAAGGTGATTTTATGAATCCATGTTTAGTGTTGCTGGTGGCTAATCAGCATCTTTTTAGTTTTATTTTATATTTTAATCCCCCGGCGCAAAAAAAGGGGTGTTTTTTTATAGAACTAGATGACAAACAAGCTAACGGCACACCTGATGGTAAGCGGTTACCGCCGCCTATAGACACCTGCAATAACAAGGGGAAATCCGGTGATATTGCAGGTGCGTTGTCATCCTGAGGCCTAAGATGAAATGCCATCCATGCCCAGTAATTACACTGGCTACGTTTCCCTTCAATCCGACACACAGTGAACTGTTTCACGGCTGAAATAAGAAAGGCGGTGGTACCAACCCAGACGACCCTACATACGGGCCTACCACCTTGTGAATAATAGTACTGTCTTATATTTTCGCGAGCACATTTTAAATAAAACCACTTTACCGGATTTAACACGGATTTAATTACTTCATCATCATCATCATCATCATCATATCAGCCGAGAGACGCCCACTGCTGGGCATAGGCCTCCCCCAAGGATCTCCAAACCGATCGGTCCTGCGCTGCCCTCATCCAACGGCTTCCCGCGACCCTTACCAGATCATCGGTCCACCTTGTGGGGGGCCTACCAACGCTGCGTCTCCCGGTGCGCGGCCGCCATTCGAGGACCTTTCCGCCCCAACGGCCGTCAGTCCTCCTCGCAATGTGACCTGCCCACTGCCACTTGAGACTCGCAATTCTTTGGGCTATGTCAGCGACCTTAGTTCTCCTGCGGATCTCATCATTTCTGATTCGATCACGCAGAGAAACACCAAGCATAGCCCTCTCCATTGCTCTTTGGGTGACTTTGAGCCTTTGTATAAGGCCCATTGTAAGCGGCCACGTCTCGGTTCCGTACGTCATCACTGGCAACACACACGAATTAAAGACTTTCGTCTTGAGACACTGCGGTAGTTGTGCCGAGAATATGCTGCGTAGCTTCCCGAACGCTGCCCAGCCGAGTTGGATCCGTCGATTGACCTCTTTCTGGAAGTTGGACCTACCAAGTTGGACTATTTAATTACTTGTTACATTATTATTATTATATACCCGACGCTTCGATTACTTCACATCCATCGTGGTCACGGGAAGACTGAACATGTCAGGGGCCTTACCACCATCTTTGTAAAAGCGATTCATATTCCGCTCGGTTCAGTATTGGTTCCTTAACTGCATCGCTGTCATAGTCGTAGATAGCGTCGTAGTACGAATATAACGATTCTACTCAGTTTAGGTCCTAAACTGGATCGCGATAAAAGATGGTGGCACGGGTGCAGTTGTCTTTTTGTCACTTTGTGTTATATTTTGAGTCGTCCGTTTCACGCATACGGACCGCACGGTGTCATTTTGTGAAATAAGGATGTTTTTTCATTGTCTTTTTTCAAGCTGCCGAAGAAAATTAACCGTCCAGAAACGCGAGTTAAATCCGCTGAAGCGGTTTTATTTAAAAAGGGTATTATGAGTTTGACGTGTCTGTCTATGGCATCTTTGCTCCTAAACGAATAGTTCTTAGCTATAATTTATGAAGATCTGCTCAGGCGTTTGATGATTATCAGCTCACCTCCTACTTTACAAAATGATTTTACTAACTTTCATAGATCCAATTGATTTGATATTTGATTTACTGTTACTTCGATGGTTGACGTGCTTAGACATGCTAAACTCTGAGCTGATTCCGTACAAACAAACAGTTTGCGAGATGTCCAATTCTTCAGAAACCTACAGCAGGTATAGCGTGTTTGGGCTTATAGGAATAGTCTCAATAGGACGGTGTTAGATGATCAATGAGACAGGAAATTACTTAAAAAAATACAATTTTATATTATCGTAATAGGTTGGGTAAAAAGTTTCTTCGCATTTTTTAAGAAAATTCAAAACATTTTTTAATATTGTTTATTGACATTTAACTAAAGTATGTAGGTACACTTTGTTCGATAACTTTTTGCCATCTTGTAGGTAGGGACATGATTCCATTGCTATAGAAATTTTGGGGCTTCTGATCAAAATACCGCGACAAGTGGTTTTGGCAGTCCTCTCGTGATGTTAACCTGGCACTGCCTAGAGAATTCTGAAGAGAGCCAAACAGGTGGAAATCTGAAGGTGCAAGGTCAGGACTATACGGCAGATGCATTAACACCTCCCAGCCAAACTCTCTTAATTTTTGCTGAGTGGCTAAAGATGTGTGAGGTCTAGCGTGGAAAAGTCTTTTCCCCAACCTAATATATACACCTTAAAGTCAATTTGTAGATTTTGCAAAACATCTGTTTTGTTGTTGTCAAGATACTGGTGCTAGGTATGTGATGTCGTAGATTTCTGGTTTTCCACTTTTGAATACCTCTAAAAAAAACCTCTAAAAATTAGATTTTATTCGATCAGAATATTAAATATACTACAAATCTTTGTGCTAAGTATGACTTTTCTGTCAAACATAACTTTGCCTTAAGTTGGTGGACCTAGAAAAACTGCTGCTGATAAAATTTTCATTAAATTTGACGCTTTAACAAAGAATAAGTATTGGAAAATGAAAAAGTTATCTAATATTCAGCACGAGATCGGTGTTCAATAAGACGTCAATTAAACCGACAAAGAACTAAATTTGCGTGCTTGGTCGGGTTTTTCTCGTAGTAGCCCATTATTACAAAATCAGGTCTATTTAAAACCAGATTTTGTGATAAAAACAGTACTTACTGCGTATGTTTTTATTTGATTTGTTTAAACTGAAAGTTATTTTAATAGGATGAGGGTTCCAAAAAAGCGGACGGTCCGTTTGATGGTAAGGGGTCCATAGCGTAATTCACACGCTCGTAGCACTTTGGGTATTACACACGCGCTACCTACCCTACAAAAATAAAGAGAAAGCCTTGTGTTCCTCAGAAGACAAGCCTCCTGCACACAGCATAACGCTTTCTTAATGAGCCCTGGCGACCTTAGTCACCGCCTAGCCACCCCCGAATGGGCGCGAGAAGGCGGGCGGCAATCGCCCGTCTGCCTGTGCCCTCGGTGCGGCCGCGTGCGTCGGGTGGCCCCCACGCGCGCAATACAAAGGCCGCCACGTCTGAGATTGCCCATGGTAACTCTGGGCAATCTCCATCCGCGCGAAGCCGGGCCGTAAGGCCGGGTTGCCTGGGGGTGGTCTGATGAATTTGCTTCGTAGACCACAAACCGCCTCCGCAAAAGGCACAGGAGTAATCCAGGAGTTTTAGCGGGTATTTCTAGGGTCAATTTAGACGCTGGGCGAGTCCCGCACACCCCCACTGCTTCGCCAGCGGTGGGTAGGGTCAATGGATTTCTCCTGGTAACAAAAAAGGCACACAACACTACGAAGTTGTGTGCCGTAAACATTCGAGTGGTGAATACTATTGATGTGCACAATATTTCACCACTCACATTTTTTGGGGTCCTCCTCCTCCAAGCTCCTAAAAACCAGTTTGGTGTTGCCATTATCATTGCCGCGCTAATCGAAACAAAACTATGTTGGGTGCAACCCTACAGATGTTCATAGCTTTTGTTTTTGCAACCATATACTGTCAATTTTACAAACCTACCATAAACCTAGTCATTTATCGTACTTTTTTTTATCACATTGCCATTTATATAAATGATTTATTATAAATTTGTAATAGTAAATTCCTGATTAATTTCTTTGACAGATTTCGTCTGTAAGCTGAAAGGCAAAGTTTTTTGATTAAAATATCTCTTTATAATATTATTTTGCGTAATAGCCATCTAATCAGAGAAAAGGTTTCCAGAACTGGCACGTTTTTACTTTAATGGACAGTAACCTACGATGTTTCAAAGAAAACGTATTGAAAAGGAAATATAGGTGTACTTAGAGGAAGACATTCTATTAAAACAAAGTGAAATGGGGTAAGCTTTTGTGCTTTAAGCCTAATACCTGCAATTTTAGGGTAGACGTGTTTGGAAATACAAATGTTTCATATATTTTATGTAATGTTAGTGAGATTTTACTACTAACGGGAAAATTATTTTCTTTCATAAAAGTATAACAAGGCTATCAAGCAAGCATTTGACCCGCCTGGTGGTTAGCGGTTACCGTTATCGTAGCCTATAGTCGAATGTTGCCCCTTATTCTCAACGGTCGAAATTTTTGGCGAGATTTTATGGTGTCAGTAAAGATTTTTATTACAATAATTATTACAACATTGTGTCTGAACGAGCGAACAGGAAGCAAGTGTTTGTGTTGACGTGTAATATGAAAAATCATTATAAAAGCTGACTTGGTGTGAAAAACGTTGAAAGTTTAAAAGTCAACCGCATATAGTTTATTTTCTGATAGCTTCTTTTTTTTCTTTCTTTCTTCTTTCTTTCTATATAAGTCCTTATCATTACTTACCATCAGATGAGATGACGGCCAAAAGCTACCCCTTTAAGTTTTTTTTTTACAACAAGTTGACAAACAAGCTGACGGCCCCTCTGATGGTAAGCGGGTGCCGCCGGCTATAGATACCTGCAATAGTAAGGAAAATCACTTGATATTGCAGGTGCGATATCATCCTGAGGCCTAAGATGAAATGCCGTTCATGCCCAGTAATTACACTGGCTACCTTGCCCTTCAAACCGAAACACAGCAAACTGTTTCACGGCTGAAATAAGAAAGGCGGCGGTACCTACCCAGACGACCCTACATACGGGCCTACCATGCACCTGTAGAATTTAAAAATGCCATAAATTTAACACCATATTTTTCACCTTTAGAGGATTTCACTTGACAAAATGCTGCATTAAGTTTATTTTCAAAATTATAAAAATGTTTGAAAATATTAGAAAAGTAATTAAACTATAAAAAAACACGTCGACGGACTGAATCCGCGACCTTTCACTGTCCGGACGACTGCTCTAACCATCTGAGCTACCGAGGACTTGGGAAGACCATGTGAGTTTTGTTAAGTCTAAATGTATTTGCGTTATAAGCTAAAGTAGGTATAACCTACGATATCGAAATATTCCAATTTCAAATTACAAATATGTTTATTTGCAAAGTATGTAGACACATATTTAAAGTTCATTATTACATCTGAACGAGTATTTTTTCAAATACCTACGAATCGGTTATGTTGGACATTGCTTTAAATTTTCTTAGTTTCTCCGCTTAAAGATTTGTTTTTATTGCTAGTTTAAACACTTTTCCAATATTTAAGTTTAATTTGAATACAAATAGATAAGACAGAGATTTGTGTCCTCTCTTTTGATTAAGAAAAAAATCTCCTTAGTGAGTCTCTGCGTCTTACAAGGAACTAATGTCCAAATTTCATGTTTCAAGCTTCAGCAGCTCTGGTTGGGCGTCGATGAGTCAGTTTGAACCGTGATGTTATAAGTAACATTGCGATTTTATAGCAACTCTTTGTTGTTTTCCAAAATTACTGGCAATCGTAAAAATGATACAAATTTAAATTCACATTTTGGCGTTAGATACGGGTTTCCCTGACATGAATTCTTTAAATTGCTAACCGTGAGAGGAGACGTTTCTCTATACAAACGAGCATTTCTAAGCCCGCCGTAGAGCTCAGGCGATCTTATATTAAAAAGTAAATTATTATGGAAATAAACCTATTCCTAGGCAACTACTTGTGCCTTTGTATAATACTTTAATAAGTTATATAGTAGCGTTATTCAGTGTCTTAGTCCTACTTCTCCGATCTCCATCACACTGTAGCATTACAAGTCAACCAGTCGAAATATGATGGAATGATGGAACATTAAATCAATCAACAAAACATTAAAAGTAAATACAAGCACAAGCTAAGAAACCCTTAGTATGGCCGGTTTTTACATTAGATCCTGTTGAATTTCGGTTTCACCAGGACACACGATAAATTTTCTTTATCCTTAGTATGTTTTCATATCAACTGTGCAAATCCTTCTGGTTTATGGAGAATCCATGATAATCCCGCTTTGAGTCCCTGTGGACAGGAAGAAAAATGTTTTTACACGCTGATAAACATAAAACGGGAAATTTTTTTCTAAAGCAAACAAATAAGCAATTCAATGTTGTTATTGTGACAATGTAAAGCAAAGATTGTTTGTTCTTGAGAAAACACATGTAATAAAACAATTGGTAAAACCGACTTTGTTTCAATAATTACGGTATTTTAAGGTCACAAATAATAATTATTACTATTTGTGACCCGAAATAAACTATCTCTTTTCCATACTATTTTAGTTTATTCTATTCTAAATAAATATCAAACACTTAATGTAAGAAAAGGCTTTTATAAAGCGATCAAATCAACTGATAAAATCCCCTGAATGACTATAAAATTTTCTTCATTAATTTTGACGTTCACGTCGAAGAGAATAAAGGGGTAACAGTAGCTGTCAATTAATTTTAACAAAATATATTGATTAATTCACAAAAATGTTATTTGAAATTTAATCAAGATGGAGACTTTATCTGAATATTATAAATTAAGCGTAAGTATACAGGATAGGCGTCAATACGACGGCAATATATGAACATATATGAACGATACAACAATGAATTTAAACATGGCCTATATTAAGTTATAGAAACGGTTTGCCACTTTCAGAAACATCTTATTCATGTGATAATTTCATGTCATTTGTATGAAATAAAGCAGCCATTATTATTTTATTTTATACAAATGTCATGAAATTATCAAATGAATAAAATGTTTTGGAAAGTAGCAAACCATATCTATGAACTATTAAAGTCTATGATTTAATTAATTAATTGTCGTATTGACGGCACCAGCCTGTATAAAGTGTATTGTTTTGTTAAAGAAATTCATATATTTTTTTTGTTTTGTTTCAGATAGCCTGTCAACATGTCAGCCCCTACAACAGATAGTACAGAAGCCATTACTAATTCCGGATACGGAAGTAGCGATGAAACTGCCAGCCTTCTCATATCAGGGCCGTCCGTCACTGTCATAGTTCCATCAACAGAAAACCGAACCGTAAAACCCGTGTTACAAAGGCAGGACTGCACCACTCACCTGCGACCACAGTTATCAGGCGGCCCAGGCAGTGAAGAAAGTGCAACATCCTTAAGAATGGAAGAAGGGGCTGCAAGAAGCGTTCCGGATATAGAATTACAATGTCGCGACCAGGCGGCGGACCGACCGCAAACACTAGTCTCCCCTGTCGCAACATGCTCCCACAGAGGATCCGTGACCGCCTGCCAGTTAGTTCCGCATACGTATTCAAGATGTCGCGTCTGTGAACGAAGGCAGTCTACAGCACCCATGTCGGCGTTGCAACTAGCGCGATCTGTGTCCAGAGAAAGTGTACGATCTGCTTTACACTATCCTTGTGGTTGTAGCTCACTACACGCTGTCAGTACCTGTCCTGTCATCCAACCTCCAGCCTTATTATTACCGGCGTCAAGTACTAGAATCATCCGGCAGAGTTCACAGCCAGAGTCCAGCGCATGCGCGGCGCACTGCCCTCACCACGCCCATCATCACCCTAGCGCCTCACTGCGGCAACTGAGAGAACCAGGAGACGGGATTGCCGGCATAGCAGCCGACTCGCTGCGAATCAACGGGGGAATGCGACCCTTCAAACAGGTAAGTCCACCCACCGGTAGATGACGCTGATAGTGAAAACTCCAGAAATTTTCATAAGAGACGATTGTTAAAATAAAGTAATGGGATTTGATTGGCATAAAACGTTATAAATTTTAATTACAATAGTGAGAAAAAAACTTATTCCAAATTTTGTAGAAGTAACATTACATTATGCTATTTTATGCTTTCAATGTGCTTAAAAATATTTTTATCTTCAGATTTCGTGGATTGCCCTAAAATGAGAAATGAATAGTTACATATAACCAATATAAACTCTAATCTGAACTAAATCTTTATTCGTTTTTAATTATTAAACGGTTTGGTAAGAATTAATTATACTACGCTAAATACTTTGGAATAAAATTTTCGTCCTTTATTTACCCGAAAGAGTTCTTTATAAATTGCTATTGCAATGAAATAAGCTTTCATTAATCGGCCTTTGCCAACCCACTGCCACTGAAATTGTTGTTGAGGCACTTAGCAGCGTTCTAACGCTTTTTGGCCATGTAGTAGAAATTTTAGCAATAGCAATGGCGCCAAAGTGTTATTATTGCAATTAATTCCGAACAAACGTGATAGCTAGCATGTTACCGAGGTTACCTACTATGTCATTGGTAAGTGTTGTGAACAAAATATCATCACATAATACATAAATAGCAGTAGACCCCATATTCATTATGCCCTACATATCATTAAACGACACTTATTGTTTACTTATGTATATTTTAAAACATGATTTTCACAGTTACTGTGTAAGTGCTGTGTAAGGATCTTGAGACGGGTTTCCATAAGTCAAATCAAGTTCGGAATTAGAATTGATTTGTTTTCGACCTACAGGGGCTGCTCCTCTGTCCACAAACCCTGTCGCAGAGTCGCCGGGCCCGACTGAGACGCGCGTTCACAGAAGCGACGGGAGATACTGTTACCTACGTAAAAACGGTGGGCTTCAAATTATTGGATTATGCACCACCAATTACCGCTATCGACTGTACAACCCACTACTCAAATATTCACGCTCACGAGTTTCCGATCGACATACAAATTACTCTAACATGACAACAAATTAACGTTACAGCGCAATTTAATACACCAAAGAAAGCCACAATTCCATGTATTACATTGTCAATAATAGAACACAAGAAAATTGTAGGGACGTGTAGATCAAATGCATGTATAAACAGCTTTATACTTAATTTCTAGAAAAGTTAGCGAAGGTAGTGATTTAGATATGAAATTATTATTGTTAGATCTAGATAATAAATAGGTGGGAATTAGATAAAGCATTGACACTTTTAGTGTCAGGTTGTACAGTCGATGAGCAGGTACAAGTGAAACAATCACCAAAGTAATTTTTAGTTGGCGAATGTGTCGTCCCTATAGCTTCGTCTAATGACCACCGTTAGCCTTTCCCCTCACGCCCCCAACATCTTCCCTAGCACCGAAAACGCTTTTCACGAACAAATCGTTTTCTATACATCACTGTGTCCAAAAATGTCATTACATTGAGCACTTTTGTCGGCAAGTTCACCTTCGAAGTGTCCTGTTTCAGAATTTTATGTTACAGGTGTTTCATCACATTTTTGTGACATCTAAAGCCACAACAGTACTATGAGTTATTTTTATTTAAGAAAACGTTTTGTCATCGCTTAAGGAACCCATCAGTCAAGCAATATACACAGCACCTACACTGCTATTAGAGGTCAAACCATCATAATTGATGGACATGGTAATGCACCTTAGATGACACAGCCGCACAGTGCTTATTAGAAACTGTTACAGCAACAATTACACACATTACTATTAGTTGGTGTAAATATTAATTTAACCTTGTTACCGTTTGCCAAAATTCAAACAATATTATTCTTAACGACGTACTAAAACTTACGTTCATAATAATCATACGTATAATAGGAACATTGTTTCTTATAGTACCATTATTTATAGAATAATAATTTAGTTAATTTATTTATTAATTAATATTATTTTATTAATATTTTATTAATATATAAATTTTATTAATAATAATTTATTTATTAACTTATAGAATAATTATTTAGTTACACAATATTCTATATTTTATATGTCATAAATACTTACAGAATAATAGTTTAAATTTAGATAGCAGTTGAGACACAAAACTACCTTCAAACACATTCATGAGTTTTGGCTTATACATTTGTATAATACGCTTGGATTTTCTCTTGGAATTCTAAATTTGTAAAACATAATTCCGGACCACTTCCCAAGATTCCCTGGCGAATTTACACAAAGAGATTTAACGCTAACCGTTATCCTTTAATGTACATACGTAAGTACCATATACCTAAAAGTTTCAAAATTGAATGTTTTCTTTACTAATAAAAAAAAATTTGAATTAGAAAATCTACATAAAAATATTCTAAGATGAGTTTAGTGGCACTGAAATTGTCACTAGATATAGTTTATTGGGCGTCAGATTTGCCTTGCAAAGTAAGTAACCGTGATATTGGAGATTATTCTGCGCCAAGGCACCTCATCATTTATTGTCGTCAAAAGAAAAGTGCTTCCACCTGATGGCTTCAAGCACTTCAATTATTTCCGAGCGCTTCAAAACGTTTTGTGGCTTTATTTTTCTGAAGATAGCCCATTTTTACAGACCTGGTTAAAACTGTTTGGTTAGATTTAGGTAATTGATTCTTAGTAATGATAGTTTGGAGGCGTGCCAAACCAGTAAACTATTCCAAAATTGCCCAGGTAATTGGATAGAGATTCACCTGCAAACTAATTACTCGTATTTGATGCGGAGCACTGCCACATGAATAATAATGTTGCTCATTTGAAAGACGTGAATCTAGTACGTGCCTTATTAGTGGTTTGGAATCAAAAATATGAAATACAAGCACTTTATACAGTATAGTTTATTGCATCGCTAGAAAGCTAGCCTAAGTTAGAGATCATTAGCCTTGACTTGTACTTTAGATATTGTGCTAGCAAACTTCTTTCTTGTACTCTCGTTTCGGTAACGAAATACCAACCTTATTTCTCCCTAATGGACCGCTGTTCTGTATAGAAATATGCCAAGTTGTTAGTGCATTGGTAACAGTTTCAATTACATTTCATTTAGATAGGTAGCAATATGTTGAATGGTACGTGATCTTATATTTTATATTGTTATCAAATTTGCTACCTGAATACTACAGTTAATCGTTTTTAGGTCTTATTTAATTATCTTTCTAGTATCTATTCTTCAAGAATATGATGATCAGTTGTCATTGATTTTGACATAATCCGACAGATATTATCCGAGATAAAGACAGGATAAATAAATTATATCATAACTCCCTCTGGCAGAAATTTGACAGACCAACCAAGCGATAAGCTCAATTACGCTCACAAAAAAGATAAATCTTATTTACTTCTGAAACGATTTGATCCAAAATAATACACAGTGGACTATAAAATTTCTGTTCCCTTAACCGAAAAATTGTTTATAGAAAAGTCGTATCTTGTTTAAATTATGAATTAGACTGACATTCATATTTCAGAATGGTGTTGTATTATTTATTACAGTCAGCAATGATTTCTACAATATACGATGTGC
The DNA here is from genome assembly GCA_947347705.1 of Nymphula nitidulata. Taxonomy (NCBI): domain Eukaryota; kingdom Metazoa; phylum Arthropoda; class Insecta; order Lepidoptera; family Crambidae; genus Nymphula; species Nymphula nitidulata. The sequence continues at coordinate 10,132,136 of OX374632.1, forward strand.
TTAAATCACTAAGGCAAATCCTTTGGGAAGTCTTCCAACTACCATAATATAATCAACTTTTGGAAACTTGCCCGTATCCAATGAGCGCCCATCTAAGGCCAGAACTGTATCATTACGATCCAGACTGCTATTTTCCACTTAAGCCTAGTTTAGGCAAGCTAGCGATCTAATATTAACACCTTAGCAAAATTTACGTAATGTTAAATAATTTTACATAATGTTTTCATATAATAATAACTTCGTACAAGACTAAGAAATTCGTAACAAAATTTTGAAATGACATAACGGGTATTCATTAATAAATTTACACTTCGTATCAAAATTTATCGTATCACATCTATATTTATATTTCATTCATTCTTGTTTAAGAATTTTGTTATTACAAAGATAAATTAAATTACTTAATTAATATACTTTATTCACAGCCAGATGCTTATAATATGTCCAACAATAAGTTTTTTTCTGATAACAAAGTGTTTTTAATGTAAAACTCATAATTAATATATTAATTTTATAGACATTTACTTTCATGATGATGTATACATATAGCGGTTCTCGTACATAATGATTGTTTTTAGGATTGTTATTATGGTGAAGTGGCGAAAATCATGAAATGACTGTTATATTTATTTGTGTTTTAAATATTACTAACGTAAGCGATAACAGGGAAAGATAAAATCAGAATTATAAATAATGTTCTTCGAGACATACTGAAACGGCGTCTCATTTTAAGACGCCATGACTGATTTTGTGTCACTTTGCTTACTTATTTAGAAATAATGTAGTTGAAAGAAAGGGTCTTTTTAGCTAAGCATTTTATTTGAATGATGTAGTTGAAATAAAGTTTTTTATGAAACTCATACTTCATACTTCATGTCGTGTTCTTTTGTATATACGGAGCATACCAGTTACTGCATTTTTAATGAAGACACTGTTTATTTTACACTAAGATTTTTTTAATAGTACAATTTTATTTCAAATAATGCACTGGCTGAATCTTTTATTCAAGAATGTCGAAAACCATTTGAAGAATGAAAACTATATCTGACACTTATTATGGCGCGTTAAAGAGAGACGGGCTGTGAGTTTACGAATCGAAACCGTAACCCGTAAAACTTTGACTAGTATTCGTTTCATAGCTAATATAGAAACAGACAAAATGTATAAAATGATTTAGCTTTGACCACGGAATTCGAACACATAATAAATCTTATGAAGCTAGCGTACAGAAATTCATGTTGCCTGTATTTAACGTGACTCGTCGCTAGATGCATATTTTCTTGTGTACCTATATTATTGGTTTCACAAACGTACCTTCATGACGTCACCAAGAAATTCAACATGAAAATGTTGATGTTCAACTCCCTAGAGCAAGTTCAACGAGTCTCTGCTATTATGAACACATCGTCGTCGACATTCGTAGTAAATTTTGCTGTTTGTTCTGTTATGGAATTTCAGGTAGCACCAAAAGGATCAGAGAAACTATTAATGCTTTATTTTAACTACTTGACTTTGAAAATAAACCGAACATTGAAAATTCGCAATAACGTAATTCAATTAAAACGCTGATTAAATTTGCTCCTATCCGATGTTCCTGCGGCCGGAATAAAGATAATTACATCCGACCACAGAACAAAGCGATGTTCAGTCAACGGATCTAGACAGTGTTATGGTGACACTACAAATATGGTCTTTATGACATTGATATAGGTATTCATTGATGTTCAGCATGTCACGTGACTACGATTCAAGTTCTTGAGTTATTTTGTACTATTCTATTGCAGAGTTTTGATAGACAAGTGAAAACGTATCTGGTTGCATTATTGGCAATAAGAATTTAGAGTTTTCAAGATAACATAATAGACATATACATAATTTTATTTGCAACTTTGGCACACATAAATAATATGATACCTATAGCTATTCACTAAACACATGAAATGGTTGAAACAATGTACGGTACACAGAGTATAGATAACGTAGATTAATAAATTATAAAAAAAACAGTCATCAAACAAACAGTCAGTCAGTCAAAACACGTACTCAAATTTCACGAAGGCATAGTGATTAAGTCAATGAATTGAACATGCTCCATCGATTTTCAAATTGAGCATTCAATATTGAATGTACTGGAAAGGTTAGGAAAGATGAACTAAAAAAATTAATACACGACTCTCGCCCACGTTTATTTATAAATTTAATGACGATGTGAATAGTTGAGAGTTAAATAAGTATGATATATTCGACAGCATTTAAGTGAAACTGATACATCCATTAACTTTCCAGAAAAAGAGAACGGTTCTCAGTGGTTCCATTGGATATTGTCCCATGGAACTACTGATACTTTTTATTCTCATTAGTGCGTGTATAGCGATCAATGGAACAGGGAATGCCTGCAGTGGTGGTTTGGAGGCCATTTAGGGACCGTAGGGTACCGCCATAATGAACATCGCTTGCGAGATGGCAAATGGTTCTCACTAGTTCTCATTGTATGCTGTCCCATAAAAGCTACTGATACTTTTTATTCTCACTAGTACCATCGTCAAGTGCAATATAACTCCCATCTTTAGTGAGAATAAAAAGTATCAGTAGTTCCATGGGACAATATCCAATGGCACCAGTGAGAACCTTTATATTTTTAAACAATTAAAGCTGAATATTCTTCGGTATCGCCTAATATTTTTGTCGAGTAGGTATTAGAAGCCAGTTTTCCTTTGCTACTAGATTCACAAGAACTTCTTAATTTTTTTTAGATTTCTTATGGCAAATAAAAGACAACTAAAGACTAATCAAGAATAAAGAAGACAAATAAAAAAGGTAAATGGAATAAGAATCTTCTATCTCAGTTTCTATTGTGACTACAAATTTATAAGCAATCTCAAAATCTCAGAAAAATATTGACTTCTAAACTTGCAATGAGTTTTTTCTTCAAGGCGATCCAATTTTTTTAGTAGCATACAATTGAATTGAAGCCAGAAATGACATTTATAGTCTATACAAAACATTATTGCCTCTGTGTGTCACTGTTAAATTGTATGTTTTTTTTTGTCTTTAACCAATAGAGGAATCCATTTTTAGCAATTTTTTTTAACTCTGATAAACTTAAGCCTTATGTTATCATTTTTGACATACAAAAGCTCAGGCCCTAAATTATTATGCAACCTTTGATACTGCTTTGAGTTTAATCTGATTAATGCGCTAAGATAGTACGTGATCCATTTATTGTTCTCTTGGGTAAGATCCGGAAGTTACGTCATAATGATCGGTCTTAAAATTTATGGCCCAGAAAAACTAACCGCCCAAGTCGTTTATGCGTCTCTTGACGAATAAAGTTATTGAAACGGCTTTAATCGTTGTCTGCGCAACCAAATTTTATTGGTGCATTTTTAAAAAAACATCCATTTATTTATAATAGCCTTGTTGAGTTTAATTATAAGAAAACACAGATATGCGCGTTCAAAGACAAAATTTTTAAATTTTAAAATAGCTTTCCTTCCCTCTCTTCAGGGTACATCTCTTTCGGCACATCAACTTGCTAGGTATAGTGATATGCTGCGATCTAAATCCCAGGAACTACATCAAAACCGTAATCAGAACAGTCTCTCGGAAGCTCGGTTTCCTGATCAAGGTGCGTCAATTTTCCACGCCTAATCAGTCATGTCTGCTTTACATAACTCAGGTCCGGTCTTGCGCGGAATAATGCTGGCACTTGTGGGATAGTTTCGCTAAGTACCTCCTCGATGCACTGGATAGATTGCAGTGTCGTGCTATGAACAGCACGACGCTCAATCATTGCGTCGATTAGCGCCATCTATCGGATATATCATGATGAGTGCTCTGAAGAGCTTTTTGACCTCATCTCACGTTCCCCCTTTTTGTACTCAGGAACACGCGTGCTAGACTTTGGAGTCATCAATTCACTATCTCCACCACAACATCGCACTAAGAAATTTAGTACCTCGTTTCTTTATCGTACACCCAGAACTTGGAATTTTTTGCCAGCACACTTGATCCCTCCTTTGTATAATATGGGTTCCTTCAAAACAGCCGTTAAAACGCAGTTTATAGGCCGGCAAGGTGGAGGCGGCTAGAATGGTGTGTTCAACCTTCTTACACCAGGCACGCACTTCAGGTGGTGTTGAGTCATTTGCCGTGCTTAAAAAAATAATTGCCCCCATTTTGATAAATTTTATAATTTTAAATCCATCACTATCATGTCGTTCCGTCTCAATAACATCTGTAATACAGGAATTTTAAATATCTTGAAAGAACGTAGACAAACAGTTTACATCCGATTTCTATCGTGATTGAATCAGTCAATAGATGTGATTGGCTGATGTCAAGTTTTTATCAGTCCAGCAGATGATTCAAACTTATGGGAGTTAAAAAATAAAAAGATATTACTAGCGATTTGAAATAACTATCTACAGTCTGACCTTGACCAATATCTAATCGATAATACCTTGGATATACTTTTGTGATGCAGATGAGAAAAAAATTAAAACAGAACTGCTCATGTTAAGCTTGATCTGATTGCTGTTTAAGAATAATACTTTTCTTCTCTTAGAGCCTTGCATTCCGCATACCAACACTAAGTAAGCTATTACTTAATTTAAAGTATTGTATGAGCCGATAAATCTAGCATAATGGTCAGTTCTAGAAGCGTGCACCATCTGTGGCTTCGCGTTGATTATGGCATAGTTCCAATTCCCTACAATAGTCGCGCTATGCTGTGCCTTGTCATATAAATTATGCTCTGGATGCGACCGCACAATACGTTCCATTACATTGAACTAATGCGTCCGTGATCGGGATGCGATATCCCGATTAAAACGTGATTGCGTTAATTGGGATTCTAGTTATAAATTTGAATTCAGGAATGTAGATATTGGAAGTTTCTACTGGTTTCTAACTGGCTGAGAAACTCTTCAAAGATAAGCAGATATAAATAGCATTAGATAGGTACTAATTTATTATTGTTTTCGTGCAGTAAGTTTGAGTTAAGTTTCACTCGTAAATTGAGTTTTCTTTCGCCTGGCAGAACGCGTTGTAAGCCAACGAATCCTATTTTATAGAGTAACATAATAGAATGTGAATTCAAAGGGCAGACACGCTATTGTAGTGTATTTTTCTTTGAATGTGACAAGAAGTAGGATTAGGTAGTGCATCTTATACCCTTACTTCTTTAATTTTAAAACTAGCAATGTTAATGTGATAAGTGTTATTTTTTTTTAGGAGATCATCATTTAGCTTAGCTAAAGATTCCCCGCTATTAAGTTCTTAATATACAACAGGAAGCTACCTTGTACTGACAATAATCAGAATATTAAAAGAAGTTAAACCGGTAGCAAAAGTAAATTAAAAAACATGTCCAGCACTGAAAAAGACTGGAACTTACATGCTCTATAAAAATAAAGACAGCAATTATAATACTTTTTCTTTCTACGAATAATAATGGACAGCAAAATTAAAGGGATTGATCCTCGAAAATAATGTCTGTGATATATTACGAAACGATGATGTGACAATACACGCGATCTGTTTATTTTTACTGTAACCAAGATATTGATTTATGATACATCAACTTGGTTACGCAATTTGTAATAGTAACCCTATCGATCATGTTACGTACGACAGGACGCAACAATATAAAGATACTTTTGTGTAGCCACGTGTTAATAATTTTGTACCTTTAAAAAAATATTTGCCTAAGATCTATTTTAGTGAGTTTTTGGCGCCATTTTATGGCGGCGGTTGAGAATTTCATTTACAAAGATAGTGTAGTATTAAATTGTGTTATGAAATTGGTGTGTTTGTGCGAAATGAGTGTCGGTTTCAATGAACAATATCATGTATACTATACTGCATAATATAATTGGTGCGAACTCTCCCAAGATGCATTGAAATTTGATAGACCCGCAACTACATACAAATATAATAAAATTAAGAGGACATTGACTTGAACTCTTTGTCTTCCATTTGAGGGAGGATTCAACCAAAAATACATACATATATTTACGCCAATAGATCGATAGGTATTGAACTTTTATAAACCAGTATTCTGGTTTTTTTTTCTTACATACCAAAAGACAAAAATCATCATCATCATCAGTCTATAAACGTCCCACTGCTGGGCACAGACCTTCCTACATGGGAGAAATACATGAGGAGATTGGACCGTAACACCACCACGCTGGCCCAATGCGGGTTGGTGGGTTAAAACGGTTGCAGTAACAACCGGGACCAACGGCTTAACGTGCCTTCCGAAGCACGGAGGAGCTCGAGATTATAAATTTGATTGACCCATCCCGGGACCAACTATGGCGAAAGTTGCATTGTTTTTCGTGAGAAACCAGAGCGCTCAAACCTCTACGCCACCGAGCTCCTCGACAGACAAAAATATCCTGACCTATATTTGTGACGATAACATGACAGTTTCGAAGTATTAAATGAATTCGCACACAAAAGTGGAATATCTTTAGTATTTTCTTATACAAACTGAATTATTTGTGCGTGTTTTTTTAAGGGGGACATAGTAAATTTATTATTTCTCAGAACATCACGTACGCTTCGAGTAGAAAGTGGAAAGATGTGATAAAGTGAAAAGGCTCTCTACTTTCTTAAATGTACAGTCAGCAGCAAAATATTGTATTCACTCTGTGTATTATATCAATGCGATAGGGCTCAAAATCGTTCATATCTTTTTGATTCTGACTGTACTACAGAGTGTGTTAAGCGATGCAAAAGTCTCTCGTCGTGAAAATGTCACTCGTATGGAAATATGTCAAGAGGCAACTTGGATTAGAAGTGCCTTAGTCTATGCCAGGGGTGAAGTACCAAAGGGCTACAATAATAATTTACCTGGTGTCAATTAGTATTGAAGCTTTGATGACTTCACTATGCTCATAATACAATTTCAAATCAATTACCTACTTAGACAATTACTAATTTTAGTTTTATTGGTCACCCATCAGATGACTGCAGGAAACAGCTTGACTCTGACGATTGTTGCTTAAATACAAACGCAAAAGGAGTATGAAAGCTTTATATTGTTAAAACAGTTTTTACTATGTTTAAATAGCTACAACTTCTTTAAAACAACTATTTTTACTTTGTTTAGCGTGAAAATGAGATTATCTAATTGGGGTAAGAAATCATTGCAAAGTTAAGTAATTATCTGACGGTTTTTATTACCTTTGCCATGAACTTACTACAGAAACCAATTTATAATCGCAGCTTCTGGAGGGAAACCACTAAGTATCATTTAGGGAGAAATTGAAATGACGTCGGCATCGCAGCGTGGGTCTTCTGCTCTTATAGTGTTGTGTAGCCATTTTGTATTAACAGAGAATGAAATCATTCGAATGAATGTTCTATATTCCTTGATGAAGAGTTTGATTTCCTTTAAAGTTACGAATTTCAAGTTTCTTACAAGAACAAAGTGAATACCAGAGAAAAAATTACAAGATCTAATTTTTTTTAACCATGTAATCATATTCATATTCTTGTAACGTAAAAACGGAAAAAGAAAAGTAACATGTAACGTAAAAAGAAAAGTTTCAGTCTATAAGTTTCAGTTTTTAATAATGATTTATGTAAAAGATCTACTCAAAATGGACAAAATATAATTTTCTCCTTAAGACTAAAAACGTAATATATGCCATAATTAATAACTTAATTTACTACCAGTATATTATTATATTTGAATACAACGGACATTCAGCGATTGGAAACTAATCATATAAAAGCTTTAAAAATATAGGCAGTGCACACTATGTTAGTTGAATTTTCCTTTGAAAGGGAAGGCAAAAGGTCAAACCCATATAGTCACGTCTGATGTATTTTATTATTGTTGCAGTTCCTTCATTAAAATGTGGGTGTTATAAATTTGAATTCATCTATAATTTCTTATCTTATCGTATAATGGGACCGTGACCACGCCACGACTTCCGTGCACCATTCCATGGGCCATGCACTTCGACCCTTCGGGATCTTTTGTGCTTCAATGATTTAGAATGTATAAAGTACCATACATTGTAGAATATTCCATTGCTGTTAGTTCTGAGCGAAAAATTAATGAACACGAAAATTATTCCTTTTGTGTAAAATAAAAATTATGAGCAGATAATATTTTAAATAATAATAATAAAAACATAATGAATATTGGCAATCATTAAGCATTAAAATATTATTATTGATTGCAAAATCTATGTAGATTGGTAAAGTTACATTTAAAAGGAATAAAATAGTAAAATCTGCCCGAATGATAACATAAATTTCATTTTATATTATGCAGAGGTCTTTAAGAGGCTTTAAAATTCATAGTCATATTTTCTCCACATTATTACAATATTATGCTCCGTTAACTGGATATTAAGCCGTAAAGTAGCCACTTCGAGTAAGTTGGTTTCTTATATGTTTCAAAAATCTTTAGTCTTACAATGTTTTTCGTTTAGAGTTCAGCGTTACATAGTAATATGTCATAGAGCAATTTCAATGCGCTTTCTTTTCATGAACCTAATCATTCCTTATTGAATTTCTCGAAAGAGTCTAAAATGTTACCAGAGTTGAAATAATCCGATTCCTCTGACCGTAGTAGTTGCCACATTAAGTTTATGATCCGTTTTACGAGCGCGGGGATTTCTCGTGAGATTGGAAACGACGTGTGAAATTATTTGCAGCTCTTGTTAAGGCTTCTTCCTTTTTAGGGTTGCGTAGTCAACCAAGAAACTTTATAGTTTCTCCATGTACTTACGTCTGTCCACGACTTACCTCTGAGACTGAGTATTAGAAAGCTGTAATTTGGCTGGGTATAGGTACATAATAATGACACCGACAAGTAGTAAAATAAAATATTGAAAAGGAATATGTTTTGGGTGTACCTCCCCTATGCTTAAAATCAGAATGTTATTATTACTATGTTAAAAAGTTATCTAATCAATCAGTTACCGACGCCAAAATATTTAGTTTTATAGTCCTAATTTATTATTTACCTTTTAACTGTGAACTAAATTAATATGACTATATTTAGCTGTCAAGCAATAAGCTCACTCCTAAGTCCGCATAATAACATTGTGACGTACAACTACGAAACTCTACACTGCGGGTTGGGCGACTCGCACTTGGCCGGTTTTTATATTAGCGAGATTGGAGAAGTTTTGAGGTAGTTTTATTTATCTACTAATCCGTAGCTTACAGATATGTGATCTTTCTAAGGACTAAAACCTGGAGAAGAAAAAATAAAACAAAATGTTTTAGAGTGATGAACAATAAAAATACACCCGCGATACCATATACGTATACAGCTTATTCAGTAGCCAGCTAATAGCTGGCTGGTAAAATGGTCAATGAACGTGTAAAAACCAGAGGTCCTCTAATCCCAGCAGAGACAGTCATATTATGTGAGGGAAAAAAATAATCTTTCGCTGGGCAAAGTTAATTTACATAAATTAGGAATTAATCTCACGATAATTAACTTAAGGGATGTGTAACGTAGGCCTCTCCGTAAGATATAGAAAGAAAAACTAGTTAGAATAGAAAGCTTTTCGTCTTCAATCAGTATTGAGTGTATGGTGTCTGTATTATGGAAGCTCTAAAAATTTTTTTTGTAGATTACAATAGGTGCGTTGTCATCCTAAGACCTAAGCTATGGGAACTATTAGTTGGTAAAATGGTTTCCGGAAACATGTTCGGGACTCGCAGCTGAAATAAGAAAGGCGGTTTTTCCTACCCAAACGACCTTTCCTACCAATACGAGCCTACCACCTAGATAAAAAGTAAAAATTAGAAAAATATTATTAAAACACCATATTATCAATACATTTTTAAATAAACTAATACTAAAGACAAAAACGCTCGTAGAGGTAACGAATCGTAGAAGGTATTAAGTATCATTATATTTATCATATTAGATGGATTTTTTTAAGTCCGTACACTGCTTCGTAAGAAGGTGGCGTGTAGTCTACTACCCGTATATAAATGTACTCTATGTAGTCTACATTTACACACGAGCGGTCGAGGCACGTATATCTATAAAAATAGAGTAATTCTAAGAAGGGCGCGCGTATTGAAGTTATTCAATAAATTTAAAACTTGCTCTGTGAAGTACGCACATAATCAGACACCTACAATATATATTTTTTTAGAAGTTAGTCAGAACTTTGAGAGTTTCAAAGCATTGCGGCATTTTCACTCAATGGTATTACAACCATTATTTATTCACAGCTGAATATTATAACATTCTTTTATTTGTTTTCTGTTTCTGCGTTCCTCGAGAATACAACCATACTAAGTAAAAAATATTAGCACCTGCCTTCACATAGACGTAGTATAATAAAGGTTTCTTTATCCTTTTTTCGCACTATAAAATGTTTTTCCAGAGCCCAATAGTCCGCTCTTGTATAGTTTGGAGCTCTCGTAATGCATAAGAGGAAGAATTGGGCCTAAGTGCTGCTTTCAAAGAATGCTTAAGGTAATCCCTTACCTTACCGGACAACATACTTATTTACTATTTTGTTTGGCGTCTACTGAACCCTAAAAACTAATTAGCCCACCTGACTTTAAAGGCGTGTCTTTTGAAAATGTCTCATTAAGCACGTACGTATATCATGATTTAATTTTGTCAAAACATTGATAATATTTAGTGACATCCGCTAATCAACTTCTGTGTAGGGTTATCGATTAATGTGTAGGGTTATATTAAACATTAACAATTCATTATAATTGGCTTCCGGAAGTCTTATGCGGCCCTAAAAATTAAGTTATGGTTACAATAAAAAAGTAATGCAGGCCTTTACATTTATTCTTTATGTTACGGCTGCGACTGGCGACCAGTATCAGGGACAGCACAACTATTATTGCCACCGTATTCTCGTAGCGATCGGTCGGTAGGATGCGATGGCGATTCGAAATTACCATAGTAATGAGTCGTTACGACTGATCTGTTGCCTGTAGTGGTCGCTGTCCGTGGCCAAATCAAAACTTTATCTTTAGATCTGGTGCGCTGGGGCCGTATTCGTGATTGAACGTTTGTAGATCACATGATTGCGTCACTATTTAAAGTCTCACAAGCTATTTCTAGACTGTTTATTGATCTGGTTTAGCAGATAAGGGCAGAAAGTTGGGCACTTACTAGGTAGTAGGCCCGTATGTAGGGTCGTCTGGGTAGGTAACACGCCTTTGTTATTTCAGCCGTGAAACAGTTCGCTGTGTTTCAGATTGAAGGGAAAGGTAGCCAGTGTAATTACGGGGCATGGACGGCATTTGATCTTAGGTCTCAGGATGACAGCGCACCTGCAATATCAAGTTTTTTTCCTTGTTATATATGGTGTCTATAGGCGGCGGTAACCGCTTACCATAAGGTGGGCCGTCAGCTTGTTTGTCATCTAGTTGTATAAAAAAAAGAGTAATTTTACAGCTGACGTGTTACACGTGTTACACGTGATGTGCTGCTATCTGTACTTTAGATCAACTAGACATTTTTAAAAGAAAATGTTACCATGAAGTGAGACTGCACTGTCTGTCACTTATTGAAGTGTAAGCCCGTTACAATTTATAATATTAAGGTCAAATATTCCGCACTATATTCTTTTACATAAAGAAATACTTAGGTATTCCTCTGCAACAAAAATTTTCAATTATTGTAAGCAAATGTATATTTTTTGTACAAATGAATTAATGCTTCACCAATGTTAGATGTGATTACGGAAATTGTCTGTCAAATAAGGAAAAAACAAAAAAAATATTCGCATTGTTAATCGAGCATTTTGGAATTCCTTTTTTTTAATCTACAGAATATTTAAGGAAAAATACGTAATAAATACAGAATTAAATAAAAAAAAATAAAAAAATGCCAAAAAAAATATAGTCTCCACACAGCATAATATTGCAGCAATCCTAACATTATTAGATATTAATAATTGACAAAAGGAAGATTCTAGTATATTTATTGACTAACAACTGTTGTGGGGTATTTTCCAACCTCAGTCGATTAGTCAGAATTTACATGAATTCAAAGAATGATCTAGTATGATTGATAATATTATCTGAGACTCAAATAAAGTTCACATGAAGCCATATCATACCAAACGCTATCAGCCGACAAGTACAGAACGTGTTAAGCCTATTTGCATAAAAGGGCTTAACTTCGACATCGTATATTATATCACTACTCTATTTATAGGAAAATGCAATTTTTACGTGGCGCCGAACATCCCTGTTACGACTGAGCGATCTCTCATCTCACTTTTCCACTTTTTGAACAAAACAAAGTACGAATATAAAAGGTTTTGAACGTTAAAGAATACCTAATAAAGAATATTTTCCAAAACATTTCACATAACGTTACTTTGGCCTTGGAACTTTCTCGCGGTATCAAATATCATAATGTAGGTATACGTATTTTATATTAACATATTTTTTGTTCCCGCGCAGGCAATGTATTGTTAGCGGCTCTTTTGCATTCGGATGTTTTGGCAAGAGACCCTTTTCAATTTCTTCAAGAGGACTTAAGTAAAAGGGCACTACCTACCTCTTCTTTACTTATTCTGCCTCTGACGCAATGGTATTGTAATTTGCGAGGCAATTTTTAATATTTCAAAGTTAAAAAACAAATTCTTTATCTGAGTCTTTTTTTGGAAATAATATAAACCTAATTTATCTACATAATTTTGATAATATTCCTACTTTGTAATTATTTTCATGCTATTATCGGATTAGCACCACTGTTTTAATATATTGGTTATCCTTAAGTTGCACTATAAGACCAATGCAAATATGAGCAGATTATTGGCGAACGCAGTCACTATTAATAATGCCTTCACCTTAATCTCCTTATCACCGTTAAACGCTGAATTCAGGATATGGCTTTATTCGTACTTGGTATAAAAGGCTTAGGGTAAATGTATTAGAAACATAAAGCACAAGCGTTATCTGCAAATTATTGATTTGATGTAGTATCAAATTTTAGGCTAGACAAAGATAAACAATTACTCAAATGAAAAAAAATATTCGATTCCTGCCTCAGGACGTGAAATTTTTCTAGTTTTATTATATTTTAATTACTTAGTAATTTTTCAAACATTTATAATAATGTTAAAATCAAAAATTAAGAAAAAAAATATATTAATGTTTACAGAACCTCCTATTTTTATATTTCGATGGTTGGTAAAAGGTATATCAAATTATTTGGCTTCTTACGCAAAATGGCTAGAAAAATTAACTGTTCATATTTCAAAATTCGAACCGTTCGGGTTCGAATTTCGAAATTTGAACTAGTTTCCTGTCATTACATATTAAATTTGAATATCTATACCTACTAATACTACAAAATAATAAAAGCAAAAACCTCAGAAAGTTTGTGATAAAAAAATATAATTCAGAAAGGTTAAAATTGAAGAAACATAATTGTATTTTGATAAAGAAAAATAAATCTCAACGTGTCAATTAAAGTGGTTCATCCAACATCCAACATAGGACTAAAAAGTTACAAAACCAGCTTTCATATTATACCCTCGTAGGAACTTTCACAGTGTTAAATGCACTTCCATTTTCATGCCGGCTTAAGTGAAACAGAAAAACAATTTACATTTTAACTGACACGATTAAAAGTCAATTGTGAATTCAAAACACAAGCGTCTCACTTTGATCCGAGGACTCTTTGTAGTAAGCTCGAGGTCACCAACGTAACTCATACCGTAATCCTACAATCCAAGGCTGACGGACCATTTTGTCAATGAGATTAGGGCTCGTGCATTTCGGATAGGTGTTCTTCTCCAATTTTCCTTTCGCTCAGGTCAACCAAGATTGTATCTTTCAAATAATTCTGTTTCTGTGGTTCATGTGACACGAAGGATCAAAAATACGGATGATTTTCCTCTTGATGATTAGCCGCCTGATGATTAGCAAAGCATTCAATTGTGAGGACATTCTCGCAGCATGAATCATATTGTCCTCGCCGCTTCTACCCAGTTAGCCCACCGAATGCAGCCCAAACTACTTAGGTAGGTCTATAGGTGCCTGGGAGCGGTCTGGTGATTTTGATTCGGCAGACCGCAGATCATCCGCGCAGAAGGTGGTGAAGTTATCCAAAAGTTTAAGGTGGGTAGGTCACTCAGTAGATTTCTCCTGGTTAATTTGTCAAGCTGCGTAAGACTCCTGGACGCTGGACTTATAAGACAAATAAAAAGCTATTAGGTCTAGAATATGTGGTTTGACAACTCAAAGTAATGCTAGGTCTGTAAGTACCACTTTAAATCGAAATCTGTCAGTGGCTTCACGATTATTATCTCATCTTTTGATAGATAGATAAACCGTTTATTTTGCTATGACACACAAATTACTAAAGTCACACAATTATACATAAAAGAAAATAAATTGCAAGTGTGCTTAAACAAGTAAGGGTCTATGCTCATTGTATGTATGTGTCCGTGTATGATAACTTATAGCTCAAGTAAGATGAAGTGGCAAATAAAAATCAAGCTTTGCATTGCTGGCCAACGTCAAGGTATAAAGTAATAATAACTATAGTAGTGAATTAGCTTGCAGTACGTAGGTACTCTATGTTCAGAACAAATATTAAATGGACGATGGAAGCTGTAAGGGTTCTATTTGAACAACCGTTATGAACTTCGATGATAGTGCAGGTACTTCAGACGTTATGTCTGAATTAAAAGAGATTGTAAAAAGCTGATGTTTGGTTATTGCATAATGGGATAAACAATTTTAAACGGCTTCTATGGTCTAGTTGTTGAGAGGTGGTCTCAACCTCAGATCTAGCGGTCCGGCGTTCGATTCCCATGGGGGCAGTAATTTTCTGCTTGGTTTGGTTGGTGGTAGGACTTTTCTTAGTCCGCCTGGCTGATCCTAAGTCTGTCGCCATAACAATAATGTTAACAGCATTGTTTGGTTCCGGCAGTGAGAGGTAAGATAGCCAGTTCCTCTGTGGTTGAGGAATCCGGGTGTAACTTCCATCATCGGCTTTATTTTCACTTACCATGAGGTGAGATGAAGGCCAAGAGTTACCCCGTTAGCATAAAAAAAAAATTAGTTTGCCGCCTTGACATCAATCATTGTTGTTTAGTAGAAAAATATATTTGTAAACGATGGCATAATTTTTACTTACAAAACTTTTACATATTCGAAATATATTCACTTGTTTAACTAAAAACGTTTCTCATTTACAATTCCTTAGTTCTTTTTTGTGAAAGTTCTAGCGCGTCCCAAAAACTATTCGTAATAAGTATACTCAAACAGAATTGGTTCTATGGGACTAAGCCATTGGGTAAGGGTCATGGTTCATAAAAAATTCAAAGCGCAAAATTAAAAAGAAACAAGCAACGTGCGGAAACTAAGGGAAGTTTCGTTGTATTTGCTTAAATAAATAATACAACCTGTTGCTGATGTATTCCCACAGTGAAGACTTTCAAATTAGCGCCTCTTGCACTAATCCATTACAAAAACATAGCATTATTAAAAAGGAATTTTTAATAATGTTGTTTTTGAATTTTAAAATACATCTTTTAATATAGATGCCTATCACAGGAATGAAAATAACTTTACAGGCATCAATCAGTGCTACAGAAGCTTTGCCATCAATTATATTTTCTAACCGTTTGACTGTCATACGAGATAACCTGCTTTTTCTGTCATAATATTGACTAACCTCGTTCATCAATCAAGCTTATATAAACAATCGCAAGGATACTGTACCATTTTTTCATAAAAAATAATATCTGCATACCAAGAAAGCGGATTATTTATATACAAAAATAATGCACCTGGTTTTGCGGAAAATTCAATTTCGTGGCGAGGGTTAAATAAATGATATGTAAATTTTTGGGAATATAATGAAATCAGCAGTTTGTTGACAATATTTGCTGATTCTACGCTTCAGGTGCACGTTTAATATTTGGAGAGAATACAAGTATGTAAACACGTAACGAAATCTTCCTGTTACGTTTGTATAAACAAACACTTGGCTGCTTCTTCAAAAATTCCCTGCTCGCTTTTTGGGTCAATGTAGAACTTTCAAAAGGATTAGTATTATTTATTTAACAAGAAAATTTCAGCAGTGTTAAATAAGCATGTTGTAACTTAAAATACATTCATTTAAAAAGCTACTAACCGCTATTTCGTGAGTATTTCGTGTATTTTGGGATCCGTGTGTTTTCCGGAAAAGAAAGTAAGTTTTTGCTCTAGGCAGTAAAGTTATTTCAATTAAACAATACAGCTATTGTAAGTGGCGTAACATACTTCACCGGATATGTTTTGGCTTTTTTTTTTTTTCTAGTTAAAGCATTAAAAAAAAAAAAAACGCGTGGCCGCTTGCAGCTGGCCTCAGTAGGCCACCACAAAGGGTTAAGGATATCCCTGAAGAACAACGGATATTCCAACCATACCGGGTGTCGATGTAGCCCTACTCTATCGCCTACATTCTAGCTAGGGGAGAAAGAGCGCAGCAAAAAGGCTCTTCCATTAGCTTTTATGACTCCTTCGGGACGGGGCCGTGAGAGCACTTGCTCGCAGAAGAAGGCAACCGCCTCCCATCACGTCACAATGCTGACTATCGACTTAGTCAACGTCGGCAATGAGAGATCTAACACCCAGTGCCACGATGAGGACACTGCTTTCATCGGCCCACGCAGGACAGTTTCCAGCGTGTGTTGCGCCGTGTCGTCATGACCTCCAGATGCGTGACACCAGGGACCCGGCTCTCGTCCGATCCTGTGCAGGTAAAGCCCGAAGCATTCATGCTCCGACATCATCTGAACAAGCCTATATAAAAGAGGGCCGAGCTCCTGGTCCACCCATTCGGCCAAGTATGGCCTCACTGCAGTGACGGTCCAGTGTCCATAAACTGGAACTAGCAAACTGCCTGTAAATCAATAACAACATGTTGAAATTATACAGCTTATAATTGTATCAAATGCTACATTATATTTGTAATTCATAATAATTATTGTACAGTATTCTTTGTGCAAGCCAGGCTATATTTACATATTTCCAACGTAGAATTTTAAAAGCGAGTACGTTATGACACTTTATAATTAAATTACCAAATATAATTAAATAACCTTTGTTTACCAGTGCTAATAAAATAATAAATCTTTTTGATGAAGCCTGTGATTATTAAAAATAAATAGACTGATATTGTGAGTAAAAATAAACACAAAATAGCTTTTACTTAAATGAAATTCTGTAGACTAAGCTCTATACACAGGAAGTAAGAGAATATTCTGTTTTGCTGAACAAACACTTCAGTCGGGAAAACGATGCGATTGCAACTTTTGTATGTCAGTTCGTTCTGTTTAAATAAGCCGATATACGGAGGCTGACACGTACGACGACGTACGTAGATAATAGGGTCATCGTAATAATGTTTAGTGATTGTAATAATTTTTTAAGGTTCATGAATATTTTAATGATAAGAATGGACGGCAATGGCAAAATGTTTTTTTTATATTTAAAAATGCGTCGCATATAGATACATATACGTTTTTTTTAAATCGTCGTCGCTTTTATAAATATCATTAACAAAGAAAAAATCACTTGGTCTTGCTAGTGAATTATTTAGTATTGCAGTTTATTTAGTATTTCACATAATAATGATGGAAATTATTGAAAAATACAAATTTTCCACAATACCACACTACTAAAAATTTCTTTTTTTTATAAGAAGCAAGACAAATGACTCAACACCACCGGATGTGAAGTGGTAAGAAGAGCTAATATTATGCGAAGATGGCCAGTGTAACTTGAAGCACTGTCCCAGCCATCACCGCCTTTCTGGCCCGAAAGGTGCTTTTCACACCTCTTTACAAGGAACTCATGTTAGAGAAAGGAGGGAACATGCTGGCAGGGAATTCCAAATTTTGGAAGTACGACAATTAAACGAGTCATTCGAAAGGAAAAAAAACTAAATCATTAAAAACTGAATCATTAACGGTCCACACATTACAATATTTTTTTATACTGTATTTTTATTATGTAAATGTTTAAAATATGTAAATGTTTGAATTATCTTCAGCTTGAAATTCAAAATTATAAAGACCATTTTCGAATTTCTGCTCATTATTAGTAAAAAAAGAAGTTATATGAATCCACGTTTATTATAAATGCTTCGCAAATCCTGTGAATGTTTTGATATAACATTACTACATTTGATCCCAAAACAGCGCACATTCGAGAATATCTCAAGCTTTATCCAATGCAGTACGAGAAATAACATTGCAATATGTAAAAGCGATATTAAGCCGATGTGAGCTCCTGTCAGATCTAGGCTCTCGTTGTTGAGCTTTTTGGACGAATAATTCCGCTAGATTTTGTTATTCAATATGGAGGCAACGATAAATAATGTTCATGCTGAAAAATATTAAACATTTTTCCAATGAAATCTGGTGTCTCGCCAATTAGAATTCAATAGCCTATTTTTGCTTCAATGAATATGTTGATATATTGTCGTAATGAATTTTAATAAATAAATATTGTGTTAAAATTATTTTCTTGTAATATAAATAGGAAAGAGTAAGGTAATAACGAACATAAAGATATTCGAAACTAGGTCGTTTTGAAATCATTTTAGCAAAGAATAAACAGCCAATGCTCAGTGCCTAGCATTGAACATGGTTCTCTCTCTTAGAGAGCAAAAAGAGATTATCAACTTACCTTTAAATGTTATTCAACCAAATTTTGTTATTCATGTTATTCAACCAAATTTTGTACTCACAATATTACTCACAATAATTATTTATTAATAATCCACGGAGTAGCAATAGCGATGCGGACTTTGTTTCAAAAGGAGCACCAATTATTAAAATAACTGAAATTACTCCAGAGAAGAGAAGTAAATATTCTTATTCCAGACATCGCTGGACACTAGCAATGGTAATTGTAAGTGAAGTGAAATGTCGATTTTCGGATTTGATATAGCAGTGGATCTGAATAATTATGTTAATGTTGATTGCTAGATCCATTATGCTAAGCTCTTGTAATGCTAACAAATCCGGTAACTTTAATCACAAATTGTATGAAGTTTATTTATTTATTCTTAGGTAGAGGTAGAGGAATTTTGTGGCCCGAGTGTAACTTTTATGCAGATTTAGCTACAGTTTCATCTTTTCAGACTTTTATTAAATTCTACAGTAACGCAAAAGAAGAAGTAAAATGCAAGACATATAGCAGTCGAGGCTAAGCTCTAAGTCATTGTTAAAACATGAGACCAGTATAAGTTTTCACTATAAATAACTACTTTTGATATTGTGACAACAGAAAAACTTGCGGACTGTTCGCACAGACTTCGCAAGTTAGCGTGTGATATGCATGTTTTGGATCAGAGGTGACTGAAACACTCTATCCAGCTCTGTTCCTCCAGAAAGCCTCCCATTGCAATGTTGAGAAGATCTCTTGGAGATTTCTAAGATGCGTGAAAGGCAACCTAAGTCGATAAGGTGGAGTTGGCTAGTGTAATCATGCTGAACTAGCTGTCTTTCGCATTTTGACTCTTATTATCCCTTCTCACCCCGTGGTGTTGACTCATTTGCCATGCTTTGTCTACAAAGGCTATCTGAATTTCTCTGGTAATGGATACTCTATTGAACAATAAATTAGGCGTTTGAACGCATTAAAAAAAAAATGTGAATATTGATTTAGTTACCATAAAAAGCTACATTTCACATAATGCTTCTTTTACCAGAGTCGGCACCAAATTCATTTTATTCTGTGTTCTTCCTTATCACTGTCGAAATTAATGAGTTTTTTTTTATTATTTGAGTTTTATACCAACTGTCGTAAATTCATGCACCTGAACATTCAACATCAGGCGTTTCCCTTCTGAATGATTAATTAGTCATTAAATGAAACCGCTCAACGGCACGCTATAAATAAAAGAGTGGATCTTTGCGGCACAGTGTCCTTCATCTTGGTGCTCCTATGAGAGTTACGGTGAACAAAAAACGTGGAATTTTCTCCAGAGACGAACAAGAAATTGTATCACTGTTACATAATATATTATTATTTAGCATAGAACACCACAAATGCTCAAGTAGGAATCCGTTGTAAAAAACTATTGAGAATTTATTTATTACAATTAAAAAACGGTCGCGGAGAGCCGTTGGATGCCGACGGGCCGGCCAGGGCGCAGAACCGTTCAGTTATGAAATCGATGGGGTAGGCCTTTGTTCCGCAGTGGACATCATGGGCTAATATGATGTTGGTGATGATTTATTGTTAAATAAAAGGACTTTATGTTTAAATTTCATACTGTCGCGGTGCGTATTATGTTATTAAGAATAATTGTTTAATTTGGCCGTTATGAATCCAAACCTATTGATCATCACCATTTTACCTGAAAAACGTCCACTGCTAGACAAATGCCTCCTCCTATGACTGTCGGCTATGTGCTCCAAGTATGTATTTCAAATAGTAGAATGAAATCTTTTGAAAATATAAGTTTTTTCGAGACACACTAAAAATGCTTACTTTTATAGATTCCAGCAAACAAATGGTAATTCATGCATCTTCAAAAAACTCTTTCAGTTTGTAGTAGATATGCTTTCTCTTCGCTTGTGAATGATTTTATACTTTCTAATTATTTGATCGAAATAATCGAGAACTTTAAAAACCCATGAAAGTTACATAGTCTCGAAACCAAAACCGTCTCTATAATCTCAAGACTTGTCAATCCTTTAATCTGATTGAAAGTCGCCCTGCAATGCAGCAGTTGGGATTGGGACCAATAGATTAATGTTTCCTTTGAAGCATAATGCTTAAACTAAAACCACAGATTAGATAATAGCTTATATACCCTTATATTAGAATGGACTTTACTTATCAAGACTATTATAGACAACGGATGCCATAAAGCTGTTACCATATTAGTGGGCCTCAATTGTATCACATCAGCATTATCAGTAGCCACATCACTTGTTTATTAGATACTAAATTATTATTTAGCTATTGACGCGATATATACAATACATAAGTAGTGCAATTTAAGCTCATTTTGACCAAGTGGCATATTATAAAATTAAAATTTATTTTGCCTTTTTATAGTAACAGAATAATACCAGATTCTTGGGTGCGTTGAAGGTTACAGAAATATTTTTCTATTGCAAGATTTTGTTATTTTCTGTTTATTTTCTTATTATAGCAGCTGCCTAAAAACTTTAAGTTAGCTAAGTAATGGTTAAGTAAATTCATATGTAACTTCCAATATACCATATACAAAAATCAAACATAATACTCTCAACTATGCCCTCAGGGATATGAACAAACACTGCAGTAAAAGTTCCAGTGCTTTTTAGAATAGCTCTTTAACAACCACTATTAGCGCAGCGGTTGAGATCGAGGCGGTAACGGCTTGTGACGGATTACGGTTAAGTGGAAGCTAATGTTCCCAGTAACACTTATACGCTCAAGATTAGCATTTGGTTTTATGAATATCTAGTGTATTCCCTATATAATATACATAATATAATCTAATAATAATATAATCGAGTCCTTTGTCAAAAATACATTGAATTGCGCCGTCTACGCTATATTTCATAACTTTGCCCGGTACTTCAGCCGCGTGGATGTCAAGGGAATCGAACATTTTTCTAAAATAAAAGCACCCAATATCCTTTGTTGAATTATATTCTTTGTCTCTCTCAAATTTTATCTAGATCCGTTCAGTCGTTATGGCGTGATTTAGTAACAAACAACCATCCATGCAAATTCTCATTTAAATTATTTGTTACATCTTTGCTATATAGTTTATAACGAACAAGAGTCCTTGAATAGAACAATAGAGCCTTGTAAAGAAGTGGCCATTGAGAGCCGAGGTAGGCGTAATTTGAAATATATTTTCACTCCCCCTCATTCGGTTGTACGTGCTGAATTGTACAAAATCTAAAAATATAATAATGGCGCACGGTAACTGCTCCTTTCAAAAGTAATTCAACAAGTAAAATATAATAGGTAAAATTACTAATAGTATTCTTACATACATACTTACTACATAGCCCAAATCAAGCATCACTAAGAGCTTATCTTATGCTACCAGATAACAGAGATATATGAATAAGAATTCAGATATTAGACATATACTTAACAAACATAGGTAATGATATAAACATCCATGACTCGTGAACAAAGGTTCGTACTTATCATACAAACATCTACCCCTACTGGCGTTCAAGCCAGAGATCCATATTAAGCTATATTTATAACTGATTATCCTCTTTTGTTGACAATTTTGTTCCAATTCTAACACATGAATAAAGTGGGGAATATTTCGAGACCAAACTTGGTGCGGTACTGTAAGGGATTAGTTCTATGATGTAGTTGAATGATCACTTAGCAAAATTTTTTTTAACAAAAATAGAACCGATTTCAAAGCACTAAAAAGGAAAAAATAATTAAATTTCAGTACCTAAGTCCTAAAATGTATTTTTTGGAGTTGGTGCTTCACTTTCTATTGTCTCTGGAAACAACTTAGCACCAACACCAAAAAATACATATTAGGAGGTAAGTATTTATAGGTAATTAAATTTTTATAATTTTATCCTTTTTAGTGTTTAGAAGTCGGTTCTATTTTTGTTAAAAAGAAAATCTCATTTTTTAGGGATTTCTAAGGTCAAAGCAAGATGTGGTGACCGTCAGTACTATCAACTTGTCTGTCTCTCAGTCTTTGGTTGAAATACATAATATTGTTTCATATTATCGTATCGTACCACTGATAAAGTATTATCTAACTCCACACACCGTTACGGTGACTGTTACCTTCCATCATCAATTCACCCGAATAACCCGATAGAATACAATTATTCCTTAATACGTACCTATAATAGTGAAATAATTATCTTCCAACTCTTAACCGTTTAGGAGTTGTATCTTCCATCACCAGCTCATCAACATGAGATGATGACTAACAGAAGCAAATACATGAATAGCTTTGGAAAATGAGGTTCGCCCTCGATTTCCCTGGGATCCCATAATCAGATCCTGACTTGGTGACAATATGACTACCTCAGGAGTGGTCCTATTGTCACCAATACTCTATCAAATAAAAAAAGAATTTTAAAAATCGGTTCACAATTGACAGAGAAATCGGTAAACATACCTAAAAAAAATACATACAGTGGAACATAGAACCTCCTTCTTTTTTTAAGTCGGTTTAAAAAAGACATAGCAAGACGCGTCAGACATGTACATTGCACATGGACTGTCTAGTCAGGTTTTGAACTCAGGTATAAAAGCCAGCATCAAACAACTGAAAGTATCATAAAGACAGTACTTAGAGGGGAACAGTAGTTGTTGTGATCGGGATAGTAAAACATCGCCGTCGAAAATTCTTAGCAAAAAAAGGATTTTGAAATAAGTGCAGACCAAAGACTGATTAACATTCAGATTGATTTACCGTTCCAACGAGAAAAAAAACTCCAACTTACTTACTAAAATTGTAGAGTTTCATAGTACCACTCTGACTAAATTTCGTTTCAAGCATTAGACATTACTGTTATAGTCTCCCAAAGGTCATTTGAGGTAGCAGTTCTGCCGTTTTCTTTATGGTGAAATTATATGAACAGCTACGGATTTCACACGTGTTGGTAGTGACTAAAAATATGTTTATATTTTTAAACAAAACTTGAAGACTTGACAGTGCTAAGTATATTGACCATTAGTTTACTTTCTTGTATCTGGAACCTGGATAACCGTATCATTTTTTGGCAATGGAGTTGAAGAGGATGCGACAATAATTATTTGTCTGTACAATTTGCAAACAAAAACCGATAGAGAATGTTTAATTAAAACAGAAATTGCCTTTCCAAGTCATTTGCAAAATATCGCTTAGCTTAACAATGAATTTTCCACAAGAATTAATCCTCGTGGAGTAATTAGTGTAGGAACAATATATCACACTTATCGTGAAGGTGAATTTTTCTTTTGTGATGTAGCCATTTGGAACCGAGGACAGAATGTTCATAGCGGAAAGAATTATGTCGGAAGGAGATATCGTGGCCTTAAATCCTCGGAAGAGTTATTGAGGTTCATTTTGCTGTACTGCGATTTTTTTTGTCGAATTTAATTGTTCTTAAACGGGTCTTCTTCATATCATAATTACATTGAGTTAAGCCCGTACGCGTTTTGATGTTACCAAGAATATTAATTGAATTTTGTACGATGACTGGGTTAAATTGAGCATAAATTTAGTAATGCTTACCATTCGTCGCGATAACAATAAATTATTTTACGACACTGGTTGTCCATAAATCATTTTACAAAAGCACGTACATCATTAATTTAAGAAGCTAAAGGAATTATACAGACGGCTGCACAGTAAGAGTGACTCGTTTGTTGGAAAGTACTCTATTTACCGGGTAACGGTTCTCATTAATGTCAAAGTGTTTTGCTTGATTTCCTGGCGTGTGTACGTAATTTTAATAGAGAGTTCATAAATCTGCCACTTTAACTATAACATGAATAAAGCTTTTAAATCGACTTCAAAACAGGAGAAGATTATCAATTCCACAAGTTTTTTTTTTCATAATTAATGTTGGGAGATTTCCACCTAAAGATTTTAAAATTACTTTTATAATTTTGTATTTTTGAGCGAGTTAAACCCTCTCACTGACAAGTTTATTAAGGCGACAACTCGTAAATATTTAGCATTTTAAATAAGCTATGAATATACTTCGTTCTGGAAATTATCCATGTAGAAAGTTTGGATTTCTGATTGTGAATTGCGAACTGTGTAGCGTTTTAGAAGATATACAACACTTGATGGTGGAATGTGTCCGGCATCAGGAAGAGAAACGCACGCTACTCACTACATTATAACAAAATGCATAGGATATAGGCATATTTCACACTATTTTGGCTCAACCAGTGTCAGAGGAAGTCAAAATGGTGTATCATTTTATGTTTTCCGCAACTTCCTTCCGAAGAGCAATGAAAATTTTTAAAATAATATTATTTCACTGTCGTTTAAATTATTAAAATTCAAAATTAAAATTTATAAGTCACCCCCGGCCACATTAATTATCTATCTAACACCATCCCAAAAAGGTTATTCTCTTAATGAGAGGGTGTTAGAGCCCAAACACGCTATATCTGCTGTAAGTTTCTGAACAATTAAGCATCCCGCAGACTTATTGATGTTATAGGATCAGCATAAGGTTAGTATGTCAGGGGAATGTCACAGAAGTGACAATGCACCAAATTTCAAATCAATTGGATCTATTAAAGTTAGTAAAACCCTTTCATCGTGTAGAAAATGAGCTGATAGTCATCAAACGCCTAAATTGTTCGTCATAAATTATAGCTAACAACCATCCTAATCACGTGAGCTTTCAAACAAAAAAAAACATATCAAAATCGGTCTATTCGTTTAGGAGCTACGATGCCACAGACAGACACACAGACAGGCACGTCAAACTTATAACACTCCTCTTTTTTCTTCGGGGGTTAAAAATAAGTTAGCGAATCATGA
Source organism: Nymphula nitidulata (assembly GCA_947347705.1). Lineage (NCBI taxonomy): Eukaryota > Metazoa > Arthropoda > Insecta > Lepidoptera > Crambidae > Nymphula > Nymphula nitidulata. Next base: position 10,157,604 of record OX374632.1, read on the forward strand.
AACGTATCGTTGTTTTGAATGCAGGCGGAAAAATCCTTTATGTAGTCATCGAAGCGAGACATGAGAATCGATTGGCGTTTGTGAGAAAAATAGTCGTAAAGTATCGTACGATTTTAAATTTATAGGCATTAAAGTCACGCGTTTTAAACCGTGTGATATCAACATAAAAATCATCTCTCTCAGGAAACGTCGCTCTTCTAATGCATAAAACAATTTTCTTGGAAGTACCACTATTTAGAATATATATAGGTAATTTCAATCATAATATGCACCTCTAAATCAATATGGCTTAGCGATATTTTTCAGACTTCCGATAGATATTACAAAGTTCAGGAAAACATTCACATACAAAAATAACAAACAACAACTCACTATACGGTATGCAAATATGCAGGAAGCTAAAAAAACAGGTGAAACATTTCCCAAGGCAAAAGTAAACAGTAAACATTTCTCAAAATAAATTACATCGTATTCCTACATACGTAACAGATAACATTGGTAGCTGCGTTAAGTTTCTCGTAGACTTTCGATAAGCTTATTTCGTAGACAAATGACGATGAGATACGAAACTCACATATAATTTTATCTCGCATACTGAGGAAAATACGGAACATTTTTAACTCGCGTGGAGGATTAGCCCTTGAAGCACAGTATTCTCGACACAATGATTTTTTAATTTTAATAGAAGAGTCGCGGGAACGCGTTTTAAGTTATTAAAATGGTTACTGTAAGATAGGATATTGACACAACTATGTTTTAGCACATTTTTCTGTGAGCGTTTTCAGAAATTCATATGTTTTATACATTTCTTATGGTTATATATAGCCAACATATAATAAGCCATGTGAGCGCTCCAAAACAGTATGCTTTACTTAAACCAGTATCCCACTTCTCCTTTTGGACATTGTCTGATTGTACATAGTCTAAACCCTTTCCGTAAAAACTCCCTGTCTCACAAAAAAACCACATCGAAATCAATATTGTTATCAAGTTACAGTCTTATAAAGATACAAACAGATTTTGTTTCAATAAGGTATAGTTTTCATTACAATAACTCCTTTAATTTCATTGCTAGCATTTAAAGTTTAGAGCCCCAAGTTTGCTACATGATTCTGATCTGGAGTAACGTTTGATGAAGTTCGAGGGTAATTAGGTAGATATGTATCTATTCATAGCAACAAAAGCAGTCGTTTTGTATTCATTAACAATATCGTACAAACTTAGCCATTAGAACTCTGGACAATGATGAGGGCAAACGTATAACTAAGGGAATAACTTTATCAAACTTATCTATTAGCTATTTGTTCCAACTACCCCGAACTTGAGAAGAAGTGAACGTGAATAACTTCATCATGAAATCATGCACCGTGTAAATAGTTTAAACGAATCACACAATCACGAATATAGGCCACGAAAAATTAGAAAAAGACAAACGGTTGGTTTGTATGTGATCTATATAGCAGCGAGAAGACGAACTAGCGAAGCGAGCGTGCCGCAACAAAGTCCGGCCAGCACCAGAATCGAAATGGTCTCGATTTTACAAATTGTTAACATAACCCCGACAAGAGAAAATAATATCCCAAATGGCTTCATTTTGTGGCCTTTATATTCGTGGTTGCGGGATTCGTAAGTACTATATTCTAGTTAGCGTAAATTTGTGATAAAGCAGGTAGGTATCACTTCTCTAACAAATATTTACTCGAGTTGGAATCAAACATGTGATCTCGGTCGATGGAACTTTAATCAAGTAACTTGATAGCCCTTCAAGCTTTCTAATGTTCAATTCGCGATCTTTCTTGATTGCAATCGCTGCAGAGCATGTGAACATGACTACCAATCAGGCTTCAATAGTCAAATGGAAATTCTGCCATATCGCAAACCAGTTTAATTGTTCCAATATAACCGTTAGCTGCCGACATAGGTCATAAAATATAACTACAGTAAGTATATGTATGTTTCACGTTATTATTTAGTCCAGATTTTAATTCACTGGAAGTGATTGTGATACTACTCTGCATATTATTTTATATGATTCTACTTTTTGTCGCCATTGGCCATCTAGAAAAATAACTTGGTAAATTTCATTATTAATGCTAATTGTTACAATGTCTTGGTAAAATTAAAACAGAATTTGTAATAATGAAAATGAAAATGAAAATAACTTATTCAATTAGGCCCCCCCCAAGAAGCACTTTCGAATCGTCAAAAAACCCTTATGCCTAACACATAAAATAATATTAACTAACAATGTCATAATGTTTGTCTTTCTGTCTTGTCTGGATCTACGTAAGCTAACAATGTTATAATCTCAGTCTGTCTATCGGTCTGTCTGTCGATCTGTCTGAATTTACACCGGTTCCAAAAGTTGAACTACCGAGAAGATTCCGGCAACAAACTCGTGTAGTCACTCTTATCAATTATTAAGTTACAATGTTTAGTTACATAGTAATAGTATTTAGCAGTGCAGTGTCACACAGAGTATAAAAACTAGGTATATAAGCATACCAAGAAGTACCTAGTGACAAGATTATTTACTTTATTTAAAGGCTGTCCGACAATGCACCAATAAAGTTTATAATAAGAGAGATTATTCATTTATTTCAAAACTTTAACAGAATGTAAAAAATTGTACTGACATCTGGCAAATCATCTAGAATCTGATAATGACAAACCAGAGCTGTTTTAAAAAAAAAAAAATGCTATTTGCATAGACCTTATTACGTACGTGTACACACAAAAACACGCACACACATCACAGACCCACACACACACGCGGACACAATGTAATCTGTCCCTATGTATGAATATATATTAGTTTTAATGTAGTATTAAAATTAAGTTAAGCCGTCAACTATTAATTGTAATATTTGTTACATGAAATAATGTAATGAAAGAGTAGAGTCGCCGGGTATAAGCACTCTTTTTTCCTATAAGGAGGCTCCGGCCACAAATTACTGTATCGAAAATTTTTTCTAGGTGATTGCCAATATTTAATTTTTGTTTTACCCACATTACCTTAATAAAAACTAAATAAAAGAAATTAAAATGATAACTTCAAAAAATATTTCTCTCTTAATTAAAATTAAAGAGATTAAAAGTTGATTAGATTTCCTTGCATAAAAATGTATTTTCTTCTGCCGTGTCAATATCAAATCAAAATATTTTAATACTCACAAAAACAGTCAATATATCACCAAAAATCTATATCAAATGCATAAAGCTTCCGAAATCAATTTAAAACCACGTACAGTTAATCTGTCAAGCGGGTGTCTGGAATCCAATGCTCGGGCTGAAGTTTAATAACAAATATGTACCGACCTAATTTCACCTTATCACAAAGAAAATAAGGATGCCTAAGTATTTGGGAAATAGATGCAGGTATTATCATCCCTATATTATAGTTATTATATTTATTCTACCGCGGTTAATACATAGGTACTTTTACTTAACCCGTCAAACATCTGATTGCAGACACATTGATTTTGCAATTGTAATAGACCTCCAGAGGTTAACGCCGCTTGACAGATTATGCTTACAAAATCAAACACTTTGGATATGGACGAGCATCATCATTTCAGCCGAGAGACACCCACTGCTGGGCATAAACCTCCCCCAGGGATCTCCAAACCGATTGGAAATTTGGAAGATGATTCGATCATAAGGATTGCCATATTAATTTTTGAAATATTTTCTTGGTAAAGTTTTTATCATGTTTCCATTCGTACCAATCCGTTTTGACAAAGCACGCCACTGAGTGGCAGTGGCATATGATATTTCATTGCTACTCTTAGAGCTACAAATCTACCTCAATTTACGAGATTGACATCGTGTTCGCAAGTGTACATTAGTACACTAAAGCCTCACTTAAAGCACAGCAAACTTTTCAGTATTAACTGAAAAAGTTTGCTGTGCCTTAAGTGAGGCTTTATCAAACGTAGCTATCGTAACTATTCCGAAAATTGTATTCCGTTATGAAAATGAAAATGAAAATGAAAATATCTTTATTCAATTAGGCCCCCAAGAAGCACTTTTGAATCGTCAACAAAAAAACCCTTAAGTCTATCACATAAAAATAATATTAACTAACTAACAATTTCATAATGTTTGTCTCTCTGTCTTATCTGCATCTACGTAAGCTAAGACTAGACTTTTTTTAAGTTAAGTTAGCCTTTTTTTTTGATTAAAATAAATTAGATCCTCCCCGATATCATTTTATATCATTTTATTAAAATGATCATGATATAAAAATGATATTATAAAATTTATATTGATACCAGGGATGCTGCTTAGATTTATTTTGATCTACTCACAAGTCTAACGGTATAGTTTTCGGAAAGATCAAATAACTAAGAATTTCGTAAAATGATAAAATATTATTAGTTTTAAGCACGGCTCGGCTAACGGCTCAACCCCACCTCATCAAGCGGAAAGTGGAATCAAAATACGAAGACGTCTAGACTAGTGCAGTGAATCATACAGTCCTAGCCGTCTTTGCGCTGCTCGCCATTAAGGTGCTTCTTTACGGTTCATTTGAAGGGAACGCATGTCTTAGAACGAAGTAAAAACGCTTACGGGCAAGGAGTACTATAATTTGGGAATATGACAGAGAAACGGGGAAACGATAAGTGGTGACGGAGACAGTGTAAGAACAAATAAGACTAACAACCGTGCACCTTTAACGGAAGGGGGAGTTGGGATGAAGTCTAGAGAAACACATAACTCTAGTATATTTATTTAGGAAACTTTTCATAAATAAATCATGCATTTTACATCAACCTGCAGGTTTGAATCAAAACACTTACATAGTCTAAAAGGATCAATGCCGAACAGCAGATGAAACAAACCGTCTTAAAAACCTAACTAATTACTATAAACATAAAGCTTTTGCTGTTACTAATATTGGATACATGAGCGGCGTAAAACAATATATTACTAAAAACATTCAAAACCCTTATCAGAGTCTGTTGGAAAATTTTACGTATTGCTCAACAAAACTATTTTATATTCTGCGATATTAGATGTGACATGATCATATAAAACTAATAAAATTGAAGTAGTTAGAAAGTAATGAAATTGTTCATGATGTATATGTGTTTGAAATAATTTATATTTACTAGTTTGTACATGCTTGTGATCTATGGTAAATAAAATGATAAGAAGCTTACTTCAAAGAAATATAATTTATTGATATATTAATAATTGAATGATAAAAAATAATAATAATAAAATTTTAAAAAATAAAGTTTTACTTTTTAAATCGCTTAACAGTTTCGTGTTTATACCTCATTAGTTAAATACACGTTTAGTAGGTATCGTGTTATTTTGATTCAACACATTTGAGTATTGAAATTAATAAAAATCATAATATTCATACACTCACACCTATTATCTATCCCATTGTGTTCCATAACACAATGGGATAGATAATAGGTGCGAGTGTACTAGAGAATTGAGAAATAATGCTAGAAATATACTAAAAAAACTGGTTAACATCCATGACTCGTAAACAAATGCTCGAACTCATCATACAAACATTTGCTCCTACCAGGATTCGAACCCGGGACCTCTGATCGGGTAGCCTGTCTAGCAAGGGGTACAGACCACTCGGCCAACCGGTCGTCAAAATCGACAAAATTAGCATTATCGTTGTTATAATTATTAAAGTCTCAAACATAGAGCTGAATCTAGGACTCTAAGATCAGTCACGGTTCAAAACGTGTTCTTTACTGAAGAAAGTCTTTATGATAATATGCACTGACGGACGATAAAATGAACTTCACGCTTGGCGTAGTCACATGCACACAACGATGACAGTGAAATAAAATTTAAAATTTAATGTTGGTTGGACACATTTTGTCTCAAATTCTTTCGGAAGATATATTAAAATATTTTCCAGGGATAAAATCAAAGCCTTTACAACCATTTAAGCCGTGATGTTTTCTGTAGAGACGCCTGCCTGAAGATTACAATTCTAGCCCTTCATTTATCGGTTTATTTCCGGAGGTAGATACAAATCCATCTAAAAGTTTGCCTCCTGTTCCTTGAAACTATGCCATTCAAAGATATTTCGATCGATATTCAAACTTTGAAGAAGTGTAAGAGATAATAGACGTATTTATTCGAAGAACAAAGTTTTAAGTCGTCTAAGTTGTTGTCTGTTTAGGTTGACTCGTATCGCAGATTATAACAAATTAACAACAAAATATTCTGGCTGCTTATTGATTGTAATTTACAATTCATTTTATAAATATTCAGTATTTAGGTAGGTAGTGAATAAGCGAGTATAGTTTTTTTTACTGATATTACCCCGCTTATGACTGAAACAAAGTGTCTAGTGCATGGCACTCGACTATATGGTCCGATATGGTCATGTAATTATATCCATAATATTACAACGTATCTTACGCGATTTATAGTGTCTTAATTTCTGTTGTAGTAAAAAAATAACACTATGACTTATTGGCTACTTGGTATGATTCATATTGTCTGTTCCCCAGGCTAAATAATGAATGGTCAGAATTACAAGTAGACTACTGTCATAACGTGATAACTGAAGATTCTCTTTAATAAGACTCAAGACAGCAAATAAAACACACTGGTTAGTAAAAATTTAACGACCTAGCATATGTGGAGACATATATCATTATACTTTCTATAAGCATCACCTTTTATGAACCGACAGCTTGATATATAGTGAAGCTTAATTTCATTAACTCGTCTCTCTGCGGTTGTCACACGCAGGGAGTCTGATTGTGAAACAATTTAATGTAGGCAAAGTCTAAATGTAATTAACAAACAATTCAGACAGTAATTTAAATTTAGAACTTTTTTTACAAGTTTAATTTATTTCCAAACTTTAATAAAAACGTAAAAAAAATATTAACTTAGAAAGAAAGGTAGAAATTAGTAAATGTAATCTGGTGTATACCGATTGTGGAAAATTCAGTAAGGTGTCATGATATAGGTAAGATAAAAGGTTATCAATATTAGTTTTTCATTCGATGTAAGTATGTTCTGAATGTATTACGTTACGAATGTATTACAATCATGGTAGTTCAAATCATATAATATTATTCTATTCTGCCTGTCGATTCTGTAACAAAACTCGCACCTCACTTCGAAAGTCAAATCGAATTCAACTGTCAAATAGAGCAAATTGTCATACATTTTTTGCTCTATTTGACAGTTGAATTCGAAGTGACTTGCGAACTGAAGTGCGAGATTCGTTACAGAACCGCACCCCTGAGCGGACAAGACAAATAATACACGGAACTGATGTACACTAGCTTACGCCCGCGGCTTCGTCTGCGTTATTACATGGAAACGTATTACCTATGGGCTGTTGCAGACTTTGTCTCTCTCTTGATCTCTGTGCCAACTTTCATCCAGATCTGATTAGCCGTTCTGGTGTGATTCAGTAACAAACATCCATCCGAACATTGCTTTTATTTATTTATTTATTTATTTATTTAAACTTTAATTGCACAAAAAGAGTTACAATTAATATGATTGCTTTTAATATGATTAGGATTAATCAAGTGATGGTGATAAAAGTCTTCGCAACTTATCTTACTTGAACAAAACGTTATTAAACATCGAATGCTACGATGAAATACTTTAGTCGAACAAACATTTAAATAATGCGATATAAAGTATTTTACTGAAATAAAAAAATATTCCTGAATAATGAAGCGCTTTGTTCAATTTCCAATTTGGAATCGTGACTCCACGTATTCAGAACAATTTGAATATAGACTGATATCGTTGTTTAAACTAATAAAGAATTTACGCACATTCTATAAAGGTTATAAAAAGAATATGCTGCAATAAATACTCATACTGTCCAAGACAAAGGACTATAAATAAATTTATGGCAACGACAAATGGCTGAAGAGTTATTACGAACGAGGACTTCCTATAACGGCGTTATTCTTTTACTTTCTTAGAAATAGCTCGGTAAAATCATTTAACTGGAACATTATCATTATTAAAATGAAACTATAAAAAGCGATAAGCAAACAGGAATAAATATCAGCATAAAATGCAAATAAAATATCGATTTGAGAGTGAAATTTACATTAATATTTTTCTTGTGTAGTATTACAATTTATTGTTGAGTTTAATCTGCGCATGGTTTTTGAGCCTTTTTTTCATGTATTTTTATGTTACGTCTTTCATCGATAAAAAATTTTGATGTATTATTTTAAAGCTTGATTTACAAACAAACTCTCTTTTTGCTGATAGAAATAGTGAAATTTCTATGCTGAAATTTTATCAATCAACCTAAAAGGATAATAAATAAATATCTGTGTAGTTAAATTTAACGAGCATGACGAATATTTGATACTACCTCCAGTATTTAACAATACGTACAATATTTCGCTGGGATTTTTCCCAGAATTTGCCTGATAAAATGATATGAACGAATATTAGAAGCGATTTATGTGATTCGTAATGCTTCTACTTTTAGGTTGTTGTTAATATTATTATTTTATATATTCTAACTTAAGATTAATTGATTTGTCCTCCATTTATTTATTGTAATTCATTTGATCTTTTTATTAAATTTTATATTTGTTTATTTTTCAATGTTTTATATATTGAATTTATGTCACAGTATATTTTTGTGGAACTCGTAAGTATAAATAACCTCAAATATTCTTAATTTTTATTATAACATTATTATAAATGTTTGATATTTTCATTACTAACCTCAAATAATTTATGAACGAATGTTTTCGACTATAAGAAAATACTGGCTAATGGCCCATTCAAACTATGCAACTTTCTTGCCTGTAGCATACAATTAAAGCAAGAAAGGACTTGCATAGTCTAATCAAAACATAAGACTATGCAATTTATTTCATGTTTCAATTTGATTGAATACTACAGGTGAGAATCTTGCATGGTTAAAATGGGCCTTGACAGACACTCTCGATTTCGTATGAAAATAAAATACAAAACGCAAACTCGCATCTTTCCTGTAAGGCTTAAGGTTCCAACCACGTTCGTAGAAGCTCGTTCTTCAATAAATCATTACATAGGAATGTATCGACACGTGAATATGGATGTAACGGAAATCTCTACCCCATTGTATTAGCTTGGCTTAATGCCAAGAGTGCACTATTGTAGGAACACTTAACTTCAAATGGTAAACCAACTTTTATATTCCCCTATTCTTTTCATAACTAAAAGTTTTAAAACCCAATTATTTGACTCCAGATCTTTTCTCCAGAATTGAAGTTGTGAACTGACAGGGCGCTGCTTTAGTTCAAAGTGCAAACTTTGAAAGAGCAGTTCATGTTACTGGGAAAGGAATTGTTTGTGTTATTAATGAAGATTCTGTTCCAAGTATAGACCCAAGATTTTCTTTTCAATTAGAATAAAATAAATTATACGTATGGTATGAACACTTTTATTAGTTTCTTTAAATATTGTCCCTGATCGTTTAGGTAAGTGATTTCCTGACATGCCGGGAAGTATGTGAAGAAATAAAATAAGGAAATTAAAGATTTATTTTTCTTCAAATACAATTTTAAAAGTATACAACATACCTACAAAAATTTATTACCCGACGTAAGCCTGATCGGATTGTAATACCACATAATCAGCAATAATTAAACACTACAATACAAATTTATGCTAAGCTGATTGAGCAATTAATGACATTATGGATATATATAATAGTATATACTTACATACAGGATGGTGCCGTCAATGCGACAATAAATTTAAACATGGGCTTTAATAGTCCATAGAAATGGATTGCCACTTTCAAAAATATCGTATTCATTAGATAATTTCGTGACATTTGTATGAAATAATGCTGCCAACGTTAGACTATTCCATACAAATGTCATGAATTATACATTTTATCGAAGCAATTGCACTGAAATTATTTTTAGTACTAACACTGAACTTGTATCATAGTATCGTATTAAAGGATGAAATACTTACTACTCATTACACAAGGTTTCAGAATACCTACCATGATGGTTTCAATCACTGTTTATGGTTGGTTGTTGCGTCTAATAATAGAAAATTCGGAAAGACACTTAGGGCCTGGCCACGGCAACGGGCGGCGGCGTCTCGGCAACCACTGCGCGGTCACGACGACGCTCTGCGAGACCGACCTCGCGACAGCGCGCAGTGGTTGCAAAATGGGATGAATGGTTGTACAATACTAATTTATACACTAGGGGCACAGACCGCTAGTGTAAGTTTCAATCGAATTGAAACGAAAACGTTCGCCGTCGAGACAACTGTTAAATCGTATGGAAACTACAGCAGCGCCTCTGTTGTGAATTATTGGAAACCTCTTTTTTCAAGGATTTGAGAGGTGAACACGACGATGATCGTTTTCGTTTCGATTCGATTCAAACTTACGCTTTGCTTACACTAGGGGTAAGGAGGGGAGGAAAACAAAATTTGCGTTTCCTCAGTTACATTTCCAAATTTACATTTGATAAACTGAGCATGAGCTTAAGCCGAACAGTTTCATTTGCTTGTAGCTAGCTGAAACTTTATTCAATAGAATTTATGTTTGAATTCTCAAGAGCTAAGTATCACTGTGTAAATAATATTTGCATAACAACTTCATTAAGCAACCCTTAGCTATCATTTATCATTGGATTTTGACGTTTCATTTACAATGATGCTTTTAATAGAATTATGTTTATTGACATGCCTCACAGACTGCCTAATGAATGTTATTCACCTTTTTTGAAGCGAATATTTTATCGATCACAATAATATTATACAGTCTCTTTAAATTCTGTTTTAGGCCTGTACAACTCGGGATCCGATGACTCAGGTAAAGCTAGATAAAATACTATTAAAATGTTTTCTGTAATTATTTGCTTATTTTTGTATAAAACAAATTGAGATTGTCTGAAAACGTTACGTGAAAACTCGAAAACGTAAATCGAATATTCCAGTCGAACTTACAATCTCGATTTGATCTTTTATATTATTCCTGTGTCTGAGAAGTAACAGGTAACGTTTTTAAGTTTAATTTAATTGTTAACATAAATCTAGAGCGCTTCGTTAAAATAATGTATACTCTACAAAAATAAGATTAAGGTTTTAATGAATACAATAATTCGTAATTCGTTTATCTGAATAAGAATACAAAAAAATGACTGCTGTCATTTAGAATGGTGAGTGTTATTTTAGACCTTATTGAATGTGATAAAATTCAGTATTTAGGAAGCATCTTCTTACACGAAGCCGTCTAAAATTGTCTATCGTTTCATTAAATCTATCTAAATTTAGTTGACAGCTCTTATTAAATTCTTGCTATCTAGTATTGTCTTACATTTTCGCGAGCACTACACATTTGAAATAAAACCAATTTACCGGATTTAAAATAAAACTAATTTACTGGAATAATAATAATGTAACATCTAATTAAACGCGAGTTAAATCCGGTAAATTGGTTTTATTTCTTGCTATCTGTTTCTTAAGAGATATACTGTACTTAAATTTAGATTTGGAGTGTGTCTTTAAAATTAGAACCATTATTTCGAATTTATACTAACTCTAGCAGTGCGTGAGTACGGAAAACCGCATTGCTAGTAAAAATTTACGGACTTTATTTGTTAGGCTTCTTCCTTCTTTAGTCTTGTACTCAATAAACTAAAAGGATTACACTAGAATCTTGTCTTTGAAAACCATCGACCGATAAGTAAGATTTATACTATGAATGTTCATTTGTATTATTAAATGAAATTGTCTAGCTTTACGTTACGTAGGCATACATTCAAGTTCACATTTTTTTGTACTGGAAATTGAAAACAAAGATAATGATTTGTCCGTCATAGATAAATGGGCTATCACAATGATTACCATAATGCACTGTCCATTAAAGAATTTTTATGACATACCGAGAAAGTTATTTCAAAAAGTCAGGGACATTAATAATGTTCGTTAACATGAGCATTGAGTATGTTGCTTACCAATTTAAAATAAGAATGAAATTGTAAAAGTAGCAAATTATGTAGGAACCCCTTAATCTGACATGAAATTTAAGTTTAGCGGAGATAGGAAGGGGAACCCTTCGGATGTTTCTACCCTCGATAGCAACAAATCTTGTTAGGAACAGACAGTCTAAAAAGCAGTCTCATTTTCCGGAAAGCGGAGCGTCGGTTGACCGATTAATTATTCGTTTGCGTTGGCAAAGCTACGACTGCCAAGAGTCTTAGCCATGCCAACGACATCGATTCCCGATAGACGAATGTTATGTAACCTAAGCTGTGTTGACGTGATGCGACTTAACTATTGATGCAAGTGAAATTAACAAAGCGTTTTGCATTCGACGAGACGGTAACGAGATAAATCCGATTTCACGTTGCACATTCATGCTTCGACTATATTCACGTAACTTGCTAGCTTAGTACTACTGCCACTGAGTTCATTAAAACTAAACTCAAAGGTCTCGCGGTGAATGAAAATAGCTTACGAAACCTAGTATTTCTCTATTTTCTGAGATATGAATTTTCGTATTAGAGTGTATACACTGATATTACGGTAAAGCTATCCGCATATGTTATACAAGTAGTGCGATCGTGAATCTCTTGATTGCCACAAATCATTAATATGCCCTAGTGACTAGTGGAATAGGTAGACAATAATTTTTATTTTTTCTGATTACATTTAAAATGTGATTCAAACGAAGGTGACAAAGTAACTGTACAAGGCTTATAAAATGGCTATCAGCATCAGCCTGTATATGTCCCACTGCTGGGCACAGGCCTTCCTACATGGGAGAAACCCATGAGGAGCTTGGGCCATAACACCAGCACGCTGGGCGAGTGCGGGTTGGTGGGTTAAAGCGGTTGCAGTAAGAACCAGGAACAATGGCTTAATGTGCTTTCCGAAGCACATGGAGATCGAGATTAGAAATTTGATTGACCCATCCCGGGACCGACTATGGCCAAAGTTGCTTTGTTTTTGTAATCCAAACCAGAGCGCTTAAACCACTACGCCACCAAGCTCCAATGGTTATAGTAATACCCAGAGGACGTAAATCGAATATGAGTCAATGGCGATTATGGTAAACAGTGCGTTGTTTGAAAACACGATCGAATACTATTCAAGTGATTCATATTTTAATTAAGACATTTCGGTATTCGAATATCGTCAAGATACGTAATTTTGCACATATTTTTATTACAATAATTTACTTCTATAGTCTAATAACTAACAAAAGAAGGTTATATTTACATGTAAATAAGGGTTAAAAAGTTAAAAATATAACTATAACAACAAAGTTTATGAAAACTATTACCATAGTAAAGTTAAATTTACTGATCCCGAGGGTATGCGTTTCCTTTATTGGTATATTTAATTGGTTTCTTTGTATATTTCCTTTAAAACAATAAAAGAATAATCTCGTTGCATACTTAATTATTTTTATTGCTAGACTCTTTAATTAACATACAGTTCCAAGTCATAGCCCGACTGTAGTATATTTGCGTCTATTTATAATTTGCTTTGCATTAGGAAAAGTCACGTTTTTCGTATTGGGTCATATCTAAATACTTGTGGCTCTATATAAAAAAATACATGTCAAACAAAGTTCAATATAAAGCTTCATAAATAAATCCTAATCGTATGCTATAAAGCTAATAAACTTTCTTAAGCCACACGCGACGCACCTGTAATAAAAGTATTTATTACTCGTCGACTAGTGGGTTAAGTACACACTTGATATTAAGTAAGTGTGGCTTAGCAATGTTGCGTATATAATTATTGTGTTGCCTTTATTTATATTAATAAAGGGCCAAAGAAATTGTTATCAAGGTGTAATACACTTCTATTCGAGAAGATTTTTCTATTCGTAAAGCGATTTTCCAGCATTCAATATAAAAAATAGCTTTTATAACTTTTTAGTAACTATTGTTTTTATTGCAATAAAATTGTATAACTATCGTTTGAAACTTTCATCGTTTCATTCATCAGTTGCTTACAAGCAACGAGGTCAGTAATAAAACCAAGTTTCCTTATCACATGTCCAGATTAAGTTCTCCCAACTTCCAGTCGATTGGAGTAAACACTCGGCCAATACTTATCTGTAAAGTCTCCAAATATTGGACAAAGCTGTGGAAAGGTCATCGATTTTGACGTACGAAGTTGACCTACTTATGTTTTATCACGTATAATAATATCTTATTATTTTTCGATTTATTTAGGATGAAAATCTTTCCCATTACATAAGTAATTATGTCTGTTTGTCCATCCAGCTACTTTCTCACTCTTAGCCGCCGAACCAATTTAAAACTACCAATAATCGCTGAACTGAATATTTAATTTATGGGGATGATTAGCATTCCCGGGTTCGAGCCCCGGTAGGAACAGATGTTTGTATGATAAGCACGTACTTTTTTTACTAGTAATGGATGTTTGATTGATGTTTTGTTTGTTTAGTTACACCACACTTAAAACTTAATGTTATTTTCTAAACAGCACTGTCAAAATTTAAAAGGTTCAAATTTAAATTTTAAATTTGAAACCTTACAACATTTTATACCTATATTTTTACAATGGAGGAGATAAATCCTGTTGATTTATGATAACCTGTAAAGTACCCACGTTTCAGGCTCAATGTATTTTCTATTTTGTATGAGTACCAGGAGGCTAGTAGGGACGAAAGATCAGCAGGAATCTAGGTCGGTACTATCCGCGACAGTTCCAAAGTACGAAATTAAATGAGTGAAACACTTTTTTCAGTAAGAAATGAAGAATTTTAATACTGAAAAAAGTGAAAAGTAGTCACTAAATTGTTGTTGCCGAACAGGCTTTATCTCCTTGCTTGTGAAAATATAGACATAAAATGTTAAAAAGTCTTTTAATCAGTATTCTGCGATAAAAATAATACCTTAATCAAATGATTTTTATATTCCCTGTGACAAGTTAGAATGAAAAATACAATTCTCTGGTTTGAAAACGGTCTAATATTGCCACAATTTTGCATATGAAACAATGAGGTTTATAGATAATTTAGCTTCTTTCATTTTTTGGTTATTTTCGCGGCGGCTTTTACGCAAGCTTGACTTAATTCCGCTTTTGAACCTTACTGAGATTGCCTAACGCCTGAAGCTAAATTACTTTTAACATCAGGGGTAATATATTGTACCTTAAAAGTTTCGTATGTGCTTGTGAATGCCTGTATAATTATGTTTGACAACAAATGCGGATTTAAGGGTTTCTTATAATACATGCCTTTTATTCTTAATTTTGATTTTAACATTATTAAAATGATTGAAAAATTATTTAGTATTTAAAATATATCAAAACTAGAAAACTTTCACGTCCCGAGGCGAGGATCGAACCCGTGAAATTTTTGTTTTTTTTTTACATCTGAAATCCGTATCTTTCAAAACAGATATCGTAGATACTTCTTTGCAGGTTCGCCTATGTACAAGTTGACAGTAAATTCATGTTAGATTCAAGATGTAATTACGAAGTCTGATTCTATGATAATGATGTAGTGGTAGGCTATGCGTAAAAACAAAAACAAAATGTGCTAAGTACTTCGTAATAAAAGATAATTATCATTAGAAAATGTGTCCGTAATTTCGAAATTTCCTCTTGTTTTCTACCAAACCAATTTAGCAATAAATTAGATAAGTTAAGTTATCGGAAAGAAAATATTATTGAGTTTTATTTTTATTTTGTAAATAATTTCTAGTTTAGTTTTAATTTTGGTTTTACGAAATTCTTATTCATAAATTTCCAAGGTTATAGCTAAATAAGTGACCGTTAACTTTAACGTCTTATCTGTTTATCAGTCGATGGTTGAAATACACAAAAATCTTTTTCTTAACACTTGACTCACGTTTTTTATCTCCGAAGATCTTTATCAGATCACTACCAAATAATAATAGGATCAATCCGGTAGTATACCCTCTCAAACAAAAAAAATAGTACCTAATTGAAATCTAATTTGATTTGATGAATATACACAAAAAAGAAACACTTGAAATGAGAACCTATTCTTCCACTTTGTATACCTAGGTGATATCACACAGGTGCACTAAGTGGAAATTCTAGTAATCTTTGTTCACCTTGAAATAACATCACCTTAGCAATGTCACCTAAGTGAAAAAAGTAGACGCAATGATTTAATAATATTTAAGAAATAATCCCTTCCTTTTGAAAGTCTGATAAAAAGCTCTTATTGCCAAGATTATTAATGTTTCAACTTTATTCATTACTTGCGCCAATACAAACTTAACAGGTAGGTAATAGATAACAGTCGTAATTTGTTAAGTATACTATGGTTGAACAAGGGTAATTAGATACAATTGTAATAAGCAAAAGTCCTTTTTGAGCTGTTTATGTTCAGCAGCGGGAATTCGCTAATGTATACATTACAGAGGAGTAGTATAACAAAGTTTAATTACGTAATGTCTTAAATCGTAACTAAAAGCAACCTGGAAATTTGGGAATTACCTAACGAATAGTCATAGTATGTTAGGATAAGTTATTCCTCTGATGTGAAAAAATATCTGCGTTAAAGATTTTTAAAAGCGATTTGACTCAGCCGAGTCGATATCATCAAAACGAGAATCCAATACTCAATACTCAATCATTTATTGCAACCATAATGTAGTACATAGGCGTTACACATAATTATACAGATCAGATTATGGACCCTGTCAGGCATCGCAATAGGTAGAGGAGAGGACGACGTCTTACTCATTTAACAATTACCAATTATTTAAACTTAATAATGCGTACATGCATTTGTGTATAACAGTTAACAGATAAATAATAACTAGACACTCTTATAGTTTAATTTATTTTGTCGTTTAGGTACTCTTGGAGACTGTAATATCATTTATGTGATAAAATTTCTTTTCAGTATTTTATGAATATTTTATCGTGTTTTTCTTGACGTAGTTTATATGGTAGTTTGTTATAGATCTTGATGGACATATAATAGGTACAAGATGAACATAGATTTAGCTGAGCAGATGGAACAATCAGCTTATTTTTATGCCTTATAGAATATTTTGTAGGTAGATCCTCCCGCCTTATATAAAACTCACTATATTTCCTGACAAATTTCCAAATCTCAAAAATGTATATGCAAGGTAGACAAAGTATTTTATATTTTTGAAAAAATCGTTTACAGCTTTCTGTTGGTTCAATGTTTCCTATAATGCTAACAAGTTTCTTTCGACAAGTGAACAGGGAGGATGCGCCCGAGCTGTTCCCCCAAAGTATGACTCCATAATTAAGCCAACGCAACCCATACGCATACGCATAATAAGTGACCAATGCGGTATTTAGGTCAGTTGTTTTTTTTATTTCTCGAAGTTCATATGCAAAACTGGATAATTTAGTTTTTAGTTTCTGAACGTGGGTTTTACAATTTAAGTTTATGTCAATGCTTTAGCCAAGTAGAGTAAAATCTTTAACGCATTCAATTTTTTTATCGTTGAGTGTCATTGTGTCAAGTTCTAATGGGGTTTTTTGACGCGGGTGGAAAGTCATTAATTTGGTTTTGTCGAAATTTATCTCAAGATTATGTTCACATTTAGCCAGTTAAAGGTTTTGTATAGTATAGAATTTAATTTACTTTATATATTTGTATTATTTGGACATGACGTGAGGAGTGAAATATCGTCCGCAAATAAGACACATGGCTCCTCCATAATTAGGGAGGTTGTTGATATAAATTGAAAATAGCAGTCAACCAACAACACTCCCTTGGGGTATGGAGGCGTTTATATTTCTACTATCAAATCAAATATTTACTATTTCTCGGTTGCTATGATCAAAATATTCAATTTCCACATATTGTTGCCTATCTTTTAAATATGATGCAAACCAATTATGAGCTGTACCGCGGATACCTATTCCATATAATTTATTTAATAATATTTTATGTTGCACCCTATCATATGCCTTGGCCATGACTAGTAAAATCCTAATTGCATATTTTTTACAGTCCAAAACTTGTAGGTAGGGACATGATCCCATTGCTATATAAATTTTGGGGCTTTTGATCAAAATACCGGACAAGTGGTTTTGGCAGTCCTCTCGTGACACTGCCTAGAGAATTCTAAAGAGAGCGAAACAGGTGGAAATCTGAAGGTGCAAGGTCAGGACTATACGGCGGATACATTAACACCTCCCAGCCAAACTCTCTTAATTTTTGCTGAGTGGCTAAAGATGTGTGAGGTCTAGCGTTATCATGATGAAAAACCACACCCCTTCTGTTGATTAATTCCGGCCGCTTTCTCTCAACTTCTTGCTTTAATCTCATCAGTTGTTCGCAGTAGAGTTCAGAATCGGTGGTCCTGCCTGGTGGTAACAGCTCATAATGAATAATGCCCTTCCAATCCCACCACACACACAGCATTACCTTGTTGCGAGTTAACCCGGGTTTCGCCACAGACTGTGAAGCCTGACCGGCCTTTGACCACGACCTTTTTCGCACGTTCTTGTCGTACGTGATCCACTTTTCATCACCAGTTATCAGCTTCTTCAAAAATGGTTCGGTTTCATTACGTCGTAATAAAGAATCACAAATGAGTACACGGTTCATTAGGTTTCTTTCAGTGAGCTCGTGGGGTACCCAAATATCGAGCTTTTTGTGTACCCATTTTTTTTTAAATGCGCCAAAACTGTTTTGTGGTCAATTCCCAGTTCTTCAGCTACGTCGTAACTACTGATATGCCGATCTTGCTCCAGTTTTTCAAAAATGGCATCAATTTTATCCGTAATAAGGCGACCAGAGCGACGTGCATCTTTAACATCAAAATTTCCGGATTGAAAACGCTTAAACCAAATTTGTGCTACTCTCACAGACAGTGCACTAGGTCCATAAACATCGCAAATTTTTTTCCCGGCTTGCGTTGCATTTTTACCTTTTTTGTAGTAAAATTTTAAAATGTATCGAATTTCTTCATAATATTGACTCATCTTGACAGTACGAAAAACAAATGAAAATCACACATTTTCCTAATTTGAATTTGGAATTATCTTTTTTAAAATCTAAACTTTTAATGATACCAAAACCAGCCAGATACAAATAGTACAGCCAAAGAGATTTTATTACAAGTTCATATATACTATAATGCGAAAATACTTTTTCCCAAACCTAATAATTATGTCCTGATGTATTTGTATACAGCTAGAATAGTAGACCGTTTTTTCCTAAACCTGTTTCGGCACTCATCAAAAATCTTATATTTTTCGCAGAACTTATTGCGATCGCACATTGCTTTCTCAAAACCCTTTGACGATGTAGGCAAAAGGGCAATGGGCCAGTAATTATTAGGGTCAGATTTTTCTTTTTTCTTGTGTATTAGCTTAATTAAGAATTAATTAAGAATATTTGAAAGCACTGCCCCAACTTAACCGAATCGTAGGTATTTGTAAAAATACTCGTTTCGGATGTTGAAATAGAATATTTCTACATTGTAGGGTGGACGTTAGCTCATAAACGCAAATACATTTCACAGGGATATCCCAAGTCCTGGGTGGCTCAGTGGTCAGAGCAGTCGCCCGGATTGCGAAAGGTCGCGGGTTCGATTCCTGCCTCAGGACGTAAATTTTTCTAGTTTTATTATATTTTAATTATCCAACTGATTTTGAAAAAAAATTATTGGACCAAATGGCAGCTATTTTGCATCAAAAAAAAAAGAATAACGTAAATCGGTTCAGTAGACTCGGCGTAATCGGTGTACATACATAGAAAAAAAAACATACCGGCCGAATTGAGAACCTCCTCGTTTTTGAAGTCGGTTAAAAACATGTCTTAAATTAAAAAAATACGTATATATAGTGAATAACTCTGACAGATATCTGCGAATAGAAATACTAATAGACGCAACTTTACCTGTTCTGTATTTGGTACTTTAATTATAATACCCTTATAATGTTACTCAAGGTACCTACTGCTCTGCTTTTAGGTTTCATATTAATGTTCATAAATATATCAATGATAGCAAAGGAATTTAAGCCAATGCCACCAGTGACAGTAAAATATAGGTTTAACTAATTTGAAAAAGCTTAGCTCTATAGATAAAGGAAGACTCGTTATAATTTAGTAGCGGCTCTACACCCAATGACTAAATCGAGTTGAAGTGATATTTTTTTTGTTTTAAAATGCAATGATAATGGTATAAGCCGTCATTGAACGGATCTACTAAGATTTAATCGCTACAAGCAACATTGTTCGTCAGTCTACAATGTTTATTCGACTATCAATTCAATTCAATTATATGGCGCGTAACCGTGTAATCAGACAATTCAACATAATATGATCAAGACAGGAACTTTATAGGAATCCTTGGGAGGATCTTCGAATAGTTGATGAGGAAATTGCATTCGTCGAAATGAATGTCCGTACGGATCGGAAGGATTACCTAGATCGCATCGAGCGAACAATCCTCTTTATACGGTTTGGAATTCTAGTAATAACTTTGATGGTTTATAAAATTGAACAACGTCTGATAGTAACCCGGTTTCGGATTTCGCTAGAGGAGTGAGCTGAGATACTTTGATACTTTATTTATGAACGTTATGAAAGCTCTAGCTACATAGTGATTGGCACTGAATTCGAATGAGTTTTGGTATTATATATTTGTATTTGGAAATTCAATAGTAGATGTTTCTCCTTTTAATGACAATTTGGTCTAAAACATTGGCACGGACGCAAGCAAATACCAAATGTTAGAGTTGAAATATTAATTGCATGAATATTGCAGCCGATTCTCTTCAATCTCAATAATAATTGTGATTATAATCATTTATATTTCGCAAAATCGTGACAATATTGAATGCGACAATTTATGTAACATTGGTAAGTTTTGTAGTTATTTTATTTGATTCAATTAAGAAAAATTAATTAATTCAATGATATAATTTGTTTCATGGAAGTATTTACTTTTTTTAAATAATTTGAATACCTACAACAGCTTATCGTCGAGGACTGAAAATTATTAGCACAACGATTCCTTCTTGCACTGAGTGCAACAAGGTATAAGATGCAATATCAGAAGCCACGGTTCGCGTCAGTGTTCTCCTCTACGCGAACAGTGGCGTGCAAAAATCCTTTGACAACTTTATAGACTAGCCTAAATTGTTTATGCATGTGAAGTCTTATTAGAATCGGTTTCTTCGTTTCCAATATTCTACTTGAAGTTTGTATGAAAAGCCATGCGATGTGCGCCATGCGATGTTAAGCGCGCTTAAAATAGACACCTACGAGAAGTAAACGTTTTGTTCCCTAATAAAAATGTTTCCTGTATAAAAAAAATGTATGTAAACTAGAAAAATTGTACGTCCTGAGGCGGAACATGCATATTAATGTAAAAATTTGATTTTTGATTAAGAATTTTTGTTCCTGTCAAATAATTTTATTCTATTCAAACGTTGCATCGTATAAATCAAACGTATATTATATATTCTTCAAAATATCTTATGAAAGTTATTATATTATAGGATAACATTGTAAAAGGAATAGTACACTGAAAAAAATGACAACTGACCGTTCGACTAACAAGTGACACATAACTTAGGCTAGCCACCTAGAAGGAGGGAGGTTACAGCCTCCGGGAGTTAAGATTGCACAGCAATCACCTGCTCTGGTGATGGAAATGGATGACATGTCACCACAGGCTGCCCATAATACCACCAGCTAGCAGTAAAGAAGGTGTATGGCAGGGGTTTTAGTGGGTACGAGTCCCACACATTCTTCTCTTCGTTTCCCAGAAGAGAGGACGCGCATAAGGCGTTTCCCCTGCTACAAAAAAAGGGGTAACCATCGAGACAACAATAAAGTTGCATAGAGATGCACTGTTTTGTTAAATCAAATAAACTGTAATTACACCTCGCTACATTTTAATGTGCCACTGAAGTAGTTTGGCTAAATATTTGTTTTCCAGTGTAGGTACTACAATGGACAGCACATCAAGTGTAACAGTTGCACTACAAAGGCCGCTTCTACTACGAACAAAATAAGGGCGGTCTCAAGGTCAAACTGTTACGCTTGATGTGCTGTCAACCATACAAGACTTATTTAAATTTATCAGCATCTACACCCAAAATTGTCGTACGTAAATTGAAAATTATATTTATAATCCCCGAAAACAACATTATATTTTTTCTGAGATAAAAACATTCTGCTACTTTAGCACTGTCAATTTTCTTTGAAATAGCTCCAACATTATTCAGTAACATGCCGAATTTTAAATAATTTATTAGCTTTAATACTGTTTAAGCGTAAGTAGGCACCTACCGTCCCATTTTCCTGAATAATATTATTTAAAATATTGCATAAGCCAAAACAACAAACAGAGATCCCCTTTCCAAAATCTGATAAAGTCCTGACTGATAGAAACAAAGGAACGTAAGACAGCAAGCTTTTAAAATTTCTGTCGGGGTTTTTATCCACTTTGTAGGATGCTGAAAGATAAAAACCATGACGTGCAACCAGTAGATAAATGTTTACCTCTTTTCACACAGCCAAAACTTGCCTAACGAACCAAATGAAAAATGTAAATCCATCCGCTTGTTACTTTTATTTCACGCAACATATCTATAACAAACTTTTCGAAATACGAATAAAATATGTGATGCGAAAATCTAATCAACCCTCAAGCCGCTTTAACAATGGCAGATTCATTAAAAGAACACAAAAAAGAAAAATGCCCGGCCGATAAACGAACTGTGAAAACCTAGCAATTAATGCATGCCATTTTATTTACATTTTGCTGTTGAATAGTCCTATCTCGTGAAAAATGTGATATCGCTAATGAAGATTAAGTGAAAAACACATTGTAACGCTCATGTTGGAAGGTCGATTTTCATTTGTATGAAGATTTTGTAATAGGATTGTTATTTGAGCCGTATCGAGGTGAACGTTTCACTTGGGTGGGGCTTTTCTGTAATAAAACGAGCGCTTTCCTGTGTCTGGACGTCGATAGCTATGCGTGTAGTGAATTTTTGGTTGATACATCGACGCGGAAGCAGTTAGTGAGTTTCTCGCGGTCGCTTTTATACCCGAAGCCTTAATTAACTCACTACAAAAGGTTATATTTAACATTTTACCATGACCTGATTGTAACTTCCACTACAAAACGTGGGAGCTTGTTAACATAATGTGGATAAATTAAACTTAATAGTTTTGATACAAAAAAGAGGGTTACTACGTTACTGCTTTACCTACATTTAAAATCACGATCTTTTTTAAAAAAATATCTAGACCAGAAGAAGAACATGTCTTGCGGCGTGATTCAATACAGTAGTTTTAAAACAATGATTAGGGTAGAGTGAGGTAATTTCAGTCTCGGGGTAACCCGTTTACATCCTAATAAGCATGCTCAATGCCAGGCTCTATGTGTGGGTTCATTGGTCGACTTACCCTATACCAAGTCAGAAATAGATTACCAAGTATCATTATTTATTATAATGTAAGCTGCCTTGACTGTGTCTGTGTAACACGCCTCATAATATTATGTTATATGTAAATAATAATAACACATACTTGTATAAATATCTTAAGACTGCGGTCTTATTCGCTAATTCAAGCTACCACGTCACCAAACTCTTCACAATCTCTTTAGATAACGATCTTCTAGATTTTTTTTAGTTTGATTTAGGACAAAAACTGTTTCACTTAAAAGTACCCGAGACTAAAAGCTTTACCAGAATATCTGATATGTTTGCCTCCCTTTGTTCGGAACAGACGTTTATTTTTGTCAAGCATTTAGCGATGTATTGAAAATGCACTGTATAGGGGCTGCGAGGAGCACTTTAGCTACTTTTATCATTGTTTCAGTAAATAATTCTGAACTGCCTAGTTTATCCATTATTGCTCTATTCTTCTCCACGGATTTTGTAGCGATTTTGAGTCGAGTCAGATGAATTTATTTTACGTTCATTTATTTCGCTTTCTTGTGCATAGGCATATTTTAGTCATCATCATATTATTAGCCTGTTGCAGTCCACTGCTGGACAATGGTGTCGCCACACGCCGTATAACATTAATAATGAGGGTGTAACTTATTCTATGACAGCATGTGAGACACAGATATATAATATAATGTTCCCCGGACAGAACAACTATGATTAACTACTCTTGGAGAGCTGCACGTATGTGGACAACACTTAGGAACATTGTTCCCAGTTACTCTCCGTCGCTCCCAGGTGAAGACTACGAACTTGCCTTCGTAGTCCTCTAGAAAGCCACACGCATGTGATACATTCTAATGGACATTGGCTCGGGACCGCAGTCCCTGTGTTGGACCTCCACCTCCCCTACAGTCCTACCCTGGCCTTCCGTTACTACTACAATGTCCATCCCTGGGGGAGCGACCTCAACTAATAACTCATGTAGCTATCTCATAAGATGCTATGTCCACAGAACACTAAATTGACCTTATGCATGCGTGATAATAGAACACAACTCACCAGGTTTGCGTTAGCTATATTACCACTAAACGTCGTCCTCTCGTTTCTCGCCATCGTTCCTCAGTAGAACTGATAGCACCGCTTCGCACCTCGGCTCGTTGGCATCTGAAAACCCGCCTTTTCTCTCCCGCGGTACACAACCAAAAAGTGTCCGTCACGCAATGCCGCCAACGGTCAACCACAGACGCAACCATAGATACAAGGCATAGACACAAAGTTACTTATCGATTGCTAAGCTCGTATCGATAACAATATCAAGTTATTTACATTACGAATTTTAATACTTACGATTGGCACTTAATTAACTGAACTCGCGAACTTCGCGACAAATGGCCTCCCTCACAATAGTCTGCTGCATCACAATACACGTTCTCTCACTTTCCTAATCTAGCCACGAGTAAAACTTGACAATTGAACATTCGAAATAAAACCACTTTACCGGATGTAACTCGCGTTTAATTAGATGTTACATTATTATTTTACACCCGACGTTTCGTTTACTTTACAGCGATTGTGGTTTTTTGTCTTCCCGGGAACACGATTGCTTTATAGTATTCGAAACGTCGAGGATATAATAATAATGTAATATCTAAACGCGAGTTAAATCCGGTAAATTGGTTTTATTTCAAATACACATTTGAATTACACATTATATTTTCGCGAGATAAATTAATGCGTGGTTAAAACGGACAAGGTAGAGAGAGGTACAATAAAATTGAATTAATTTACAATGTAAATATTCACAATATTAAAACTATGAAAGTGAAAAAAATAAACTATAAACAAGCGACAGTCATGAAGCTACAGTAGAACGGAGTTTTTAAACATAACGATGTTATTTAACTACAATCATCATAATATTTTTTTGTTTTATAATAAATCATTTTTTTGTAGTATTGCTGCGTAACCTTTGTTTCATAAAGTCGCTTGGGTTGTTTAAATTTATTTTAAAAGAAAGCCAAGTTTTTTGTATGTACTTAGAATTTACGGTACCCAGAATTCAAAGCTATTAAAAAACATGTCCTTGGCGATTTACGACCATTCATTTTCATTGGTAGCCAGTGTAATTACTGGGCATGGAAAGCATTTCATCCTAGGCCTCAGGATGACAACGCACCTGTAATACCAAGTGATTTTTTCCTTGTTATTGCAGGTTTCTATAGGCGACGGTAACCACTTACTACCAGGTCGGCCGTCAGATTGTTCGTTTTCTAGTTGTATAAAAAAATCATAAACTAGAAGACGACTAAAATGTCTTAACCTATTAACTCTGGGAAATAAAACTTTTGTAAGTTCATATATTCGTTCAGTTATTATTTTAAATAATATGCAAGTTAAACTAAAGGAAGACTCGAAAAGTAAATTGGATACGGTCATACCATAAAGCAGAATTAATTAATATGCTATCTTAATTAAAACACCAACTCAAATTAAACTTTGTCAGGTTTTGCCGCGACCACTGAACTGACTGCTATTAAAAAGTCCACGCAAAGCCGGAGCTTCCTGATTTCCGAAGTAAATTCGGCTTGTGGTCCCGCGGCCCTAGCTGGTGAGCCGACCGCACCGAAATTTTCATTGAAGAACTTTTTGCGTTGCTATTTTGAAAAATAAGTTTTTATTAAATATTTAATAAAGTCTGGTATGAGAAGCTAAGTGTTTGTTCTTCGAGGTTCTAGTATCTGATTAGAAACTTATAAACCATTCCACTAATTCTCACTATCCCATTACTTCAAGATAGTATCTCTTGCTATCTCTAAAAGTATTTGGTTCCCGAAGATTAAAGACATGTTTACTGCAATAATATTGTAGGAGTTTTACTTATATTTCGAAATTAAGATGTTTCTTTGTCGTAATTCCAGAACTTGGAATTCTTTGCCAGCACCATGTGTTCCTTCCTTCCTATAACATGGGTTCCTATAACATGGGTTCCTTCAAAAGAGGAGTGAAAAAGCACCCTTTGGGCCAGTAAGACGGAGGCGGCTAGAGCAGTTTCTAAACTGCACTAGCTGTTTATATAGAGAAACGTAGAGAGTGTAGAGTGCAAAATGCTAAAAGTTTTTTAAAATTATGCATTAAATATACATTAAATCAAAAATTAAAACATTACAAAACACTATCATGTATTTGACAAACACGCATATAATATGTCAAACTAAGATTAGATTAATATTGTTTGTTATTTGTCTATAGTATTATTAAATGTCAGACATAACCATAATAAAAAAAAAGAAAAAAAAACCTTAATAATGTTCAAACGTATAATTTAAATTAATTATGGTCGAATTTCGAGCACAAGGCGACCATAAAATAGTTATCAAATACCCATCAGCTTGCATATCAGTAGCGCCTTCAGATCAATATGATGTATTAAGCTTAGGCTGCCTAACAAAACAAAATTTGATTCAACCTTGGAAGCATCATTTAATGGCAGAATTAATTATTTGAGCTCGGGTTTTAAGTGCCGTCACTTCTTCCTATAGACATCCTACATCACTCTTCTAAATCTTCGTACTGACGATAAATTAAGTAGATAGAGAATGCTCCCGCCATGAAATCTTCAAACTAAGTTCAGTTCACTTCTCATGTCCCAGTTTTAAGTTCTGTTAGTTCATAAATCATTATTGGTTTTCTTGTACCAATGCTTTTCTTCCTTCTTCATAATATTTAAATCAAAGTTGCAGGAAAAATATTTTGGAAGTTAAGACTAAAATAAGTACCCTACCTTATTTTAAACTGTATTCATAGAGTTCGCTAATTAAGTATTAACGTATTTTGCCACGACACTTGTTTCATGAAAATTCAATTTCTTGGCCTCCATAATAATAGCTATTTCTTCAACTGAAGTTGAATTAATTTTCTCAGTTGAATTAAAACCTCATGATCGCATTAATCTCGCGTTTATTTAGTTGTCAACATATTATTTTTACTCGTTTTAGGTTAGTGTAACGTAGATTTCAAAGTTCACTTCAGCACAACACCGAATATTATTTTTTTGTTGCAATAAGTTACAGCAGAACATAATAATATAGTTCCCTTTATATTTCATGTCAGGGTCTTACTGAATATTACACATAGAGCTACGAACGTCCAAAAATTTAACCCCGTAGCTTGTAACGTGAAATTTATGGACTTGACCTTAGCTAGTTCCACCGATTTTATTTTTTGAAGGAAATAGAGCCCACAATAATGAATACACGTGTAAAAAAAATTATTAAATATGATATCATCAAAATTATTAAGTTAGTTCTGTATTTATAAAATAAAATAAAAAGAAATATAAGTTGTTATATTAATAACATTCGTACGACAGGAACAAGCTCTCCTATATAGGTAAACAACATGATGATATTGTTTCAAAGCTCACCAGGGTTGGTGGGGAAAGTGTTTGTAAGAACATTTACCGCCGTTTTTATAAATCAATATACCTACACTATGAGTAGGATAGATTAACACATTTATTTTTAACACAGGATAAAAATATTAAAGCCTTTTTTATTCAGTTTACAAACCACGCTTATGAAAAAAAGTTAGCAGCCACATAAACTTTCCTATCCATATGTAATCTCCGTATTAGGTTTTCACTTACGCTTTAAACTGAAAAATGACGTGGGTAAAGGCAACAAACAAAAGGCAACAGGTATAATGGTTCTATCTCACAATCTGAGTAATGAGATGGCTACAATGATATCAGACAGACAGAAACGCGTCACTGGCATTGTTTTGCGATGCACTGCTCATTTATTCTATATAGTAAAAAGTAACCATCCCATTGCAAAAAGTCATTGTAAAAAGTAACGGGTTTCATAGCTGCGTAGCTAACTATAATAACATATTAGGATAAAATTGATGCCATTTTTGAAAAACTGGAGCAAGATCGGCATATCAGTAGTTACGACGCAGCTGAAGAACTCGGAATTGACCACAAAACAGTTTTGGCGTATTATTTAAAAAAGGGTACACAAAAAAGCTCAACTGACAGAAACCTAATGAACCGTGTACTCATTTGTGATTCTTTATTACGACGTAATGACACCGAACCATTCTTGAAGAAGCTGATAACTGGTGATGAAAAGTAGATCACGTACGACAAGAACGTGCGAAAAAGGTCGTGGTCAAAGGCCGGTCAGGCTTCACAGACTGTGGCGAAACCCGGGTTAACTCGCAACAAGGTGATGCTGTGTATGTGGTGGGATTGGAAGAGCATTATTCATTATGAGCTGTTACCACCAGGCAGGACCATCGATTCTGAACTCTACTGCGAACAACTGATGAGATTAAAGCAAGAAGTTGAGAGAAAGCGGCCGGAATTAATAAACAGAAGGGGTGTGGTTTTTCATCATGATAACGATAGATCTCACACATCTTTAGCCATTCAGCAAAAATTAAGAGAGTTTTGCTGGGAGGTGTTAGTGCATCCGCCGTATAGTCCTGACCTTGCACCTTCAGATTTCCACCTGTTTCGCTCTCTTCAGAATTCTCTAGGCAGTGTCAGGTTAACATCACGAGAGGACTGCCATAACCACTTGTCGCGGTATTTTGATCAGAAGCCCCAAAATTTCTATAGCAATGGGATCATGTCCCTATCTACAAGATGGAAAAAAGTTATCGAACAAAATGGTACCTACATACTTTAGTTAAATGTAAATAAACTATATTAAAAAATGTTTTGAATTTTCTTAAAAAATGCGAAGAAACTTTTTCCATATATATTCGGCATTTTCTATATATATTTTTTCAAGAATTGATTTTAACGCACGAATAAAGCAAAATATAGCTTTGGGAAAAATCTGTTTATTTTATTAAGAAAGAACATGCATAGAACAATATTATAGGACCGGAGATTCAGAATTCTTAATATTAAAGATAATAGTTATCCCTGGAGAGTTACTCATAGTTATACTTTATAGAGAAGTAAACATTTAATTTTTTATTCTAATTAATTATGTTAGGTAGCACTCATTCATTAGCTTGATTATACATCCTTGTCCATACACTTTCTAGGAATATAATAGCATTTTAAGATTTATCTAATCTAATGAATCATTTTATTATTTATTTATTATTTCTTTATGATATGTATTTAGTATACAGGTTGGTGACGACAATGCGACAATAAATGAAAACATGGGCTATATTAGTTCATAGAAATGTTTTACAACTTTCAAATACATCTTATTCATTTGATAATTCCATGATATTTCTATGAAATAATGCAGTCTATGCTTTATTTTTTCATAGACATATCATGAAATTTTCAAATCACTAAGATTTATTTGAA
Source organism: Nymphula nitidulata (assembly GCA_947347705.1). Taxonomy (NCBI): domain Eukaryota; kingdom Metazoa; phylum Arthropoda; class Insecta; order Lepidoptera; family Crambidae; genus Nymphula; species Nymphula nitidulata. Next base: position 10,187,314 of record OX374632.1, read on the forward strand.
AGTTACAAAACATTCCTATGAACTAATATCGCCCTTCTTTTAATTTACTGTCGTCACCACCATGTATTATGAAGGATTTAAGACTACATTTTTTTACATAATTAATTTTTAAATTTATATAACTCAACTGTAGCAATATTTTGTTATTTACGAATGTAACTCAACCTATTTTTTTTATTGATATATTAATTAAAATTAAAGCTGTCCTTGTATTAGTAATGGTAACCGAGAAAAGTATTTTCAAATACTCTAATGCTAGCAGTCTTTAAAACAAGCACTTCGATGTTTCAATGACTACTTCAAAACTTTCCTGGTCAGTTATACATAATAATGATTGTCATTTTTATTTGCTAAAGAAATAATTATTAAGGTTTCTATTTAAAATCTTCATACATTAACCGGTCAAGCGTCAGATTCTAGCCACTATTGATTTTTCAATTGTCATAGACCTCCAGAGGTATAAAGTTGCATGACAGATTGATTGGAAGATGCAATGTTTCATGGTAAATTATCTGTCTATTTGATTGGAAAGTACCAATAAGAAATGAAATGTATGAATGGGCTTACGACAGCGATAAAAGAAAATTCATTAGAACATTTCGCCATGACGAAGTTGTGGCCACTGCAAGTCGTAAAACAGCCACAAGCTTTGATAGAAATAAATGAATGTGTTTTTATACATACAAAGGCATTTAATTTTTTATTTTATGCACTTACATTAGTTTAATGAATATAATATAAAAAGAAGAGTACCTCCAAAGTAAAACTTTTGTACATATTTTACAATCGAGTTCAAATCAAACAAAATTAAATTAAGCTATAAGTGGATACTCTGTGTATATAAAATAATGCATTCTGGCTGTGGAGGCAGATCAGGTGATGTTCTCTGTCTCAGTTTACTTAATTAACAAGATTTTATTATTAAATTAAACCAGAATAAGGTTTAAAATTAAAAAGGGACCTTATAAGAAACAAACAATTCACTGTCTCTATAAACACAAGTTTTTTTATTGTTTTTTGTAATTATTTTATATTATTGTTAATTTATTTTTATTATGGTGTGAGTGTATAAATATTATTATTATTATTATTATTATTATTCTTTGGGTCCAAGATGTAAACAAACACCAAACTTGTAAAAATCTCGTAAGCTTTGAACAATCCACTAGACCAAAGTTATACACATTTCACTTTTTAAATGTTGCTTTGCTGCAAAATACTCAAATTAGTAACATATTCACAAAAAACATTAAATATTCGTCAACAAATTTAATAAAGCATTGAAAAAAACGTGACATTGGTTGTCAAGCTATTTATTTTTAATTTGATCATAACCATAGTGTTGAGTGTTTTCAGTTCAAATGAGCAAATTAACTGTTACGTTTATTTTTCGTCTTTAATTATTATTTATTCTTTGTAGTATTTATTTATTCTTTGTACCACAAAAATGGGTTCAAATGGTGGATTTATTGCTAGACGCTTACACTTTTGTTATAAAAATATTATAGTTGTTGTTATTTAGTTATGTTTGTTCAAAGTAACTATTTCACATTACCGAACTAAGGATTTTCCATCTTTAGCTGTGTCATAAAAGTTATAGTCGGCATATTTGTTTATCGGTAAGTGGAAAATAGGACTCTCACTAGATGGACAGATCACCTGGTCAGGGTCACGGCGAGCCGTTGGATGTAGGCTGCGTAGAATAGATCCGTTTGAAAATTATTGGGATGCTTTGTCCTCTCATCATTGGACAACATAGGCTGATATGATGAACGTATCATTCATCGTATTCATTAAAATCTAATAAAAACTAAATTTATTTAAGAAATAAGATAGCAGAACATTTTAATGAGTGTCAGGATGTCAAGTGGTACGAATTTCGGCGGATCAGCTATTTGTTAAATAAAGAAACAAAATAAAAATACCTTACCGTATCAAGGTGCTACGAACTTCTAGGCTACGGTAACAGCTGAGTAAAGCCCAAAGTGCTACTAAAGCCCAAGGTGCTACGAAAGCCCAAGGTGCTACGAAAGCCCAAACTGCTACAAAATCCCAAGGCTTCGGTAACCGTTTACTATCAAACGGGCCGTGTGCTAGTTTGCCACCTTTGCCGTATAAAAAATAGTCTACTATGACTGCAAATAGCTAAAAACCGTAGATCTCTTGATCTTTAATCTAATAGTTGAACCGATTTGCTTATGCTGAATTCAATTATGGACAAAACGCTCGTAAAAGCATGCTTTGACTAGTTCCGCAGTAAAACGAACAATAAATGACGCAGTTTCCTCAAACATTACTCATTTCATAAAGAAAGCCACAAAAGAATAACTTATTTCTTCACGCAGGGAAATGGTCATTAAGTAGAAAGGTTTCTTTAGGTTGTTATATTGACGAAACTTGCATTTATATTGTTGGGTACTTCGACTTGTATTATAATGTTCGCACGCGGCCTTTTTCTTTTGACCTTGTCTGAATTGCCGTGTTCCCTTGCTATTTTCTTAAGCAAGATCCACGACCTACGTAATGGAGCTATAACAGAAGTGGAATATTCAGGAATTCCCGAGAGAGAAGGAGAAAAACTTTGTTTATTTATTAAAATTTCTTGATAAAAAATAAGTTGTCGAGCGAAAGTTAACTGTTGTTCCTTATCAATTACGTTATTTATAACCGTTCAGTAATTTTAATACTTGATTTATTTTGTTGGTTATTCCACGTTTTTTATTCAACCGACAAATGTCAGTTATTTTAATAGATTAATATTATCAGGAGATTGCAAGGCAGAGTTTTAAACTAGACATTAAAATTTTAAATAGTCCTGATTTTTTAAGTTCGCTCATATTTTAAAATATTTTTGAACAAAATTTTACATTCCAAGAACTGTTTGATTATTTTTTATTCCATTTTGAAAGTTTTAATTTATAATTGAATACAGTGGGTTTTATTGTCATCATAATAATAGAATAGACTTTGTAACTTATTTTTTTTGTTGCTTGGATATATTCAAACAAAAATTGAAGTACTTACAAAGAAAAAAAAATATCTAAAAGTCCTTGAACTCGAGAAAATCCAAATGTAGAAGGAAACTATGCCATCTATACGAATTTATATACAATGTCGTGGACATGCGTATTGGCCGCTTATACGAACCGAAGCACGAATCTTCTTCACCACAAAGTGGGGTGCAAACAAATTTGAACCATACGTAGCTAAGGTTTTGTCTCAATTCTCTTTAAGCCGAGAGTCGAGCAAGCGCTCTATGTTGGGCGGAGGCATCGAATCGGCGGTGATTCAGTTGAAACCTTACCGTGAAAGGGGGTAGTGCCGCGTTCGCACCCCGCTCAATACATTATCACTGAGCAAAACCTTCCGAGATAACACCATCTAATCCATCCACGGATGTCATGTAGTAGAATGTCAGTGTCCTAAATTATTTCCACCTTAAGTAATAGGCTCTATAATTTTGATGACATTAAGTCGGAAGCCGGCTGTCAGTCTAAGCCAATATAAATAGAAACTTGTTATTCGGCGACGTATAGATAATGTATAAATTAAATATTTGTAAAATATGTTTAATGTAGGTATTGTGCATCATAATCGCGTTTTAGTGTTGACGTCTTCAGACAGGTGTCTAGATTTTTGAGTGATCGAGTCTCAACAATAACATTGAATGGATAATACCTAATGCCTGAGTGCATCTGCAATGGCTGTCATATAAACCTTCGTCGCTGGGTATTCCAAATATTTGTTGTTTATTTTTAACTATTAAGTCGCTTATAGGCTTCTGTAGAAATAATTGGCAAGTACTGACGCGCTAAAAATATAAAATTTTATCACAAACACGCTTATTTTTCTTGAAAATTTTTAAAAATAAACTCAATGCTTATGTAAAATTCACCGCCACAAGCATTATGAGATCAATGTGAATCATTTTAAAATATTTAATTAAACTTTTTAATATTTTGAGCATAATCGCAGTTTAAGGAAACGTGTACTTGAAGTTGAAATATTATTACATCAATGATTTATTTGTACTTAATAAACTTACATTACTTTAAAGCTCCATCCCCCACAAACTAACAGTAAACCTACTTTTCTGGTAATAAAAATGCTCCAATTTTGTTACAACCTACATTCCCTCCGCAGTACGTGAAAGATTAATAAGATTTTTTTAATTAAAGCGCTTGTATGATGTACAAAGTAGGAGGGGTATTTTTACGGTAATTTAAAAATAATAACGCTGGCTTGTGTTTCGAGTTCTTGTTAAACATGAGCATAATCACCGTTTTGTTACTAAATACTAAAGTACATATCGCGTGAGGTAAAGTAAAACTATATATTTAGGAACGAATATAAATAATCATGTTCTTTCCACAATAGCTAGGATAGTAAAAGCATCATTAAATTTGGTAAATTAAGTCGTTAACAATGCCCTTTGCTAAGGTTAATTACTTTAATCAACATTAGTTTTTATTTTTAAGTCAACACTAAAACTAGCAGTAGAAACTATTTCCTAATTTCTTTTTAATATATAGAAAACTTGATTTATAATCATTTTTTCTACAAATATAAAACTTACGAATTCTCAAACACCCGTTATTGACGCATTATATTTGACTTTAATTTTATTTAAATAAATTTAAATTTAGTATTGCTCATGAATGATTAACAGTGTAAATTTGTGCATAATATTTTGACCATTTTATTGCACCATTTGCTTCCGTTGCAACATGGCAATAGCCTAATGCACACCAAATGACTATTCAAATATTCGTACTCCTCACGCACCTGACCCTACAGGGAATCGAGCCTGGGACATCTGGCTTGATAGAATACTCGACCAGACACCCGTCTGGTTCATCGTAGTTCGTTAAGCGTATTTAAAATAGTAGAGTAATTTCAAATGTAAATTATAAATCTCTTTTACAATATTAGTAATTCGTCTTTTTATACGATACTACAATTTTCATAATATTTCAATACTCAAAACATAATTATGATCCCTTTGAAAAATACTCTTTGCAATTAGAGTCTCTAGACTACGTCAGCAAGCAGAATGTGGTTTGTGGGGTGGCATCGTATATGCATTAGCTGTTATCGTCTGAGTCAAACCGACATCCAATCTGTGTTTGAAATCTATCAGCGTGAACGGTCAAACGCAACCCTATTTCAAATGAAATAAATTCTAATCAATGTCTGTTGGGGAATACTATGATATTTTGCCTAAATCGTGTATAGGCTGGTATTACATGAAGTTCTTTTGTTCTGCCTAGATGTCATAAATAGTTTTGACTTTATGAACAATAGTATACGTTATTTCTAAATACCTAATTGCTATTGTATGGCTAGTTTCCGCCAGCAGAACCGCTTGCATGGATGTAAGGTATAGCTCGAAAAAGTAGGTATTAAACTCCCTAGGGTCTTAAACTATCCCTCTACCGAATTTCATCTTAATAAGTTAAGTGGTTTAAACGTAAAAGAATAACAGACAGACAGAGTAACTTTCCTATTTATAATATTAGTGTGAGTGTAACCTAAAAATTTTTATAAAGAAACAATTCGTACTGAAGCATTTGAGAGCAATGAATGCCTAAAATTCATCACCTGGTAGACACGTAATCATACATTTGAGGTATAAATTTGTCGTTATAATCCGATTTGTATAAAGTGCCAATACCTCTATGGATATGACTATAACTACGTCTATCGTAAGAATTTATATTTTGATCACATAGCGTCGCTCCTTCTAATAATGATATTCAAATATTAAGGGAGAATGAGTCAGTAGAGTTTTTTTTCTTTGTTACTCTGAAATTAGATAGTTATGTTAAGTCTATTAAAATGAAACGTGCCTAAGTACCTACTTATACATTTTTTATTGATTCATTTATATCGATATTCATATCAAAGTTACTAATTAATTTAAAGAATAAAATTGTTTGCTGATCAATACTTTAACCAATATAGCCAGTTAGGTTAATAATATCGGCAGAGACAGACGAAGTGGACACAGTTATTGATTATTCCAATACCATAAGAAGGGCATTGTTGAGCCAATCATTATTTATCAATAATAATAATTTCAATGTTTAACAATTATGATTTTTTTCTGCTTTATAAACTTCTCATTTTAAGAGTAACATAACTCAAAATACCTAAGCTGTGTCGACATTTTAACTTTTAATTTCTTCAATATTCGCAAATATTTGCAAACTTGATTTTACAAAGTGTTAGCATGCCAATAACATAGAGTCAAGCTTCAGATGAAAAGTTCTCTTTTGCAACGTGATGAAAATTTTTAATCTTTATTGTTTAACTAATTTCTATGTACCAACAGCTCTGATAATTGACCAACTAACGTAGATTACCCAAAAACCGAGCAGACCGAAAGAAATTTCATTTGGATGAAAACTTTCAATTTAATTTTTCTATCGCTTTAAAAATCGTTAGTTTGTCCTTTATAATGATATTGTAACATGCAACAGTCATTCAATGGATCTATTTTGGAATTCTACAAACAATTTTCTCCAGTACTGGTATCGGTTGGATAAAAGCACGTTTATTTCATATTCATAACAGTATTACTTGCGAAATAACTACAACGTCGTTCCTTTTATTCTTCTATAAATATAAATGTGTGCAATATTGTCAGTTGATTATTTCCATAAGACTTTCCATACGATTTTCTAAGAGTAAAAATAAGCGATTCGGAACAACATTCTATGACCAAAATAAGTGTTACCTACATTTATTTTGGTCATAGAATTTTGTTCCGAATCGCTTATTCCAATAGCTATGATTACCAGTACAGACCACAAGTGTTCCTAAACCTAGGTTTCTGGGAAAAGAATTAGGATTTCCTCAAGTCGTATGGTCGACCAGTGGGCTAATCAAAAGTTTAAATGGCTTACCGATTCCAATGTTACTTGAAAATCTAACACCAATTTGGACATTATTTGAAAGAAAGCTACTTCTTAAAAGATTTATCTATGAAGACGAAAATAAATAGAAGGTATAATCCAACAGATTTAAAGTGGTACAGTTGGCGTCAGAGTGACGATAGCGAAGTTTTTATTGTGATGCGTGCATCGACCGGCCTCTGTCGCCGGCTAGTCTGCCACAATCTCCGTCTCATAGTGGGAGTAAGTACATCGAATAAATAACCCGGGAGTTTTCAGAATAGCCCTCACAGGAAGTTTCGAGAAGTCATTATCAATGTTGAGGCGTTACACAGTTGTTAGTCAGTTTCATTAGTTGCTCTTTGTTCAAATTTTCGTTTCCATAATAACGTGAGGGCTCTTTGTCTGAGAATTGATTGGCATTTAATTGCGATAAGTTGTTTAACATTATGCTTTTAAAATAAGGATAGAAACTAATATTTTCGATCTAAATCAATAAAGTTGAATGAGTTACCATCACAACACGTACTTTTTTAGCACTCTTACTTGAAAATACTTTAAAAAAATGGTAAGGGCATTTACCATATTTTATTCTTTCAAATATTTTTAACTTCTTAGCAAAATAAAAGGTAACCTTTAGAAAACAATATAAATGTTGCTCAACTATTAATCGAAAATACTTCTACGTTTCTTATTTGTTATATTTTAAATATACTATCAAAATTTTAAAATGTTTACTATGGAAAAACAGTTGAACCTACTTTGATCTCGTGAGAATAATTTCGCAGTATTTATTTTAAGAACGCTCGTTTCAAATTAGTGGAAAATTAATTATTTATATATAGTTATTTGAAGCTCTGTGTATTCGACAGTTATTGACTGGACTAAATTAATATTACTTTATAAATGTAGTTGTACTGACAAAGATAACTAACCTTCCATGTCGTTATACTACCATCATACTTACATTAAGAAGGAGAGTAAAAGCTTGTGATTGAGGTTAGCAAATCTGGTGTTGTCATAGACAAAGGAGGATGCCAATCCTAGTATGAAGCCTTGTCCACCTAAAAACTGACACATCCAAAAGTGACTCAGGGCGGAATAAGATATTATTAAGACATACAATCTTAAGATACCAATACATTTTGTATAAAGATGCGGTTTCTGAGAATACGTGAAATAAAACCGGATTAAAATAACAAATATATCACGAGCAATGTTTGTCATCTGTCAAAGAGCGTTTTGTTATTTTGTTCCTATATTAAACTTGTTCAAGTCAATTATATGTATATAAATATCATTTGTAAAGAAATAATAATAATTTAAAAATCCATGATAAATACCTTTTATGGTTTTCAAAACATGAAAAAGTATTTTGTTTTCTATGAAACAAAACGCACTAGACAATATTGACCAAATATTAAGATTCCGGAATTAAAGATTTTTGAACGTTTTATTTACGTTGGCAACAAAATCTTAGCTTTCAATCAACTCAAACTTTTTCCAAAAATAATCTTTCTATTTATGAGGTATTATTGGAAATATTGTTTTGTTGGACATTAAACTTGGGTTAGGGCAAAATTTGGCACCCTCCTTTGTGTGGCCATAGCTACGTATTATCACGTTGCGTAATGGTATTAAAACGTCCAATATGTTAATACATCACGTATACTTATTTATTTAATAACACTAAAAACCTATAATTACTGTAACCTAAATTTTACCGTTATGATTTGGAAATAAACAAAATTTTATTGTACTCTCTAGATCAAACAAGAACGCATTATAGTATAAACTCATCCACACCCTTTGTCACGCACTTACGTACTCATAATAGTTATACCTTTAAGTGTACATATTGGTAGGTACACCTTCTTTATTATATTTAACTAAAAGCCGGTGAAAATCATTGTAAGGCATTTTTACATAGTCATGTTTTTCAATGTAACAAATATTATATGAAAAACTAGCTGACCCCGCAAACGTTGCTTTGCCATAAAAAAAAATGTCCAAAAAATAATAATATTAGCAGCCGATTTTCAGACCTACCTAATATACATATCAAATTTCATGAAAATCGGTGAAGCCGTTTCGGAGGAGTATGGTAACTAAATTTGTGAGTCGAGAATTTTATATATTAGATACATTACAGTAAATCCATTGGTTTATAGATAATAATAATATAATAATATTCATACACTCACACCTATTGTCTAGCCCAAAGTAAGCATCATTAAGAGCTTGTGTTATGGATACTAGATAACGGAGATATAATGATAATAATATGTATATAAATATTAGAAATATACTAAATAAACATATAAACATCGATAACTCGGCCGGCCGGCCGGTCGTCAACATGAACAAAGAACATAACAACACACAACAACAGATCATGAACATTTAATGATTTCGAATTGTAATTGTAATGTATTGCTCCGCTAGAATACCGCTCAATATTTTACACTAAGATTACGTACCTACGTTAAGAGCTTGACACAATTAAAATTCAACCACGTGACCTTCATTATTTTACAATAGAGAACTTTGATCATATATTGTGATACAATATTCCAAATTTTCAACGTAATTTATGTGAAAGATGTGGCTCCAGCAGCTTTTGTTATGAAAATTATTTCAAAAATTCTTGTCCTGAATGCAAATAGGTTTTTTATGGGCAATCAGCTGCCAACTTCATTAAAAACAAGCCCTGTGAATTGGAATCCCCAAATATTTCCATACTTACATCATAAAAAAAACTTTGGTATGAAAATACACAAACTTTGCGAATGTAATGAATAAACGGTTAACGTAAAACACTTTTTGGATGTTTTCATTCAAGAAAACGTCTTTTAAAAATAAAGTTATATAAAAAAAAATCTTACTTAAATTTCAAGTCCTTTTCTAACCATGGCAAACCAGTATATGGCCCATCTGATGGTAAGTAGTAACTGATGCCGTATATTATTATCACCACTCACGTGTATCCCACACTTCGCTCACCGTGTATTAATCAAGCGGAAACATTTTTAAGTAGAATAAGTGACAAGTCTGCTGCCAATACACCGCTTCTTCGACGAGATATGCAGAAATTACGCGCAGCAGAATAACAACACTACAATTTTTAAAAAATTAAATATTATTGTTAAAAGATTTAAATACTTCATATTCATAAATCTGTTTCAGTGGAATTTTACGCTGATGCTACACAGACTTTATAAAATGTAATTTGCTTTAAAAAGTTAAGTAAAATAAAGTAAAAATATTAATTCGCAATATCTCTATACACACAGATTTACACTACATTCGAGAGTTAAATCTATTACAATATTAAATAATAAAATCATGTACATATATCGTACATGCCCCGATATTTCAAGTAATCATCTTTGCCGTGGAAGGTATGCTTATTTATGATTGTAGCTTGCGAATCATAGAAGAAACGTAATGGAATTAAAAAAGGGATTCTATAATTTGCTGCGCCTATATCCTCAATAAAATTTCATTTCCGATACAAGTTATGGAAAAAGTAATAGTCCCAAATATCGAAGATTCAATTTCCGAGATACAAGAAACCTTCTACTATGTTCGGGGTTTCCACGTGACCGGTTTTTATTAATCCATTGTTTTGGCTACCCTCTTCAAACAAGTTCAGTACTTTTATTTGATCTGATGAAGAGATATTGAGTTCATTGATAAGTTGGTCACGAATCGTGCTAGTTTATTGTTGTTCATTGTTATGGCTGTAAAGAGAAATATTGAAGATAAGAGTCAATCAGTGACATTTTCTCCTTGTCCAACAAAAGTAAACATTTACTGGTAATCAAATATGCGGAAGTCAGTAAACTGAGTAATATTCACCGAGAATTCCCCTTTTCATCCAATCCTTGAATTTAAGTCGTTAGTTAAGAAAGGCAAATTGGAGGCAATCAAATTTTATTGGATTATTTCTTAGTCCATTTCGTTTTAGAATCTTTGTCGCTTTGGTAAATCTTGAGATGACTTATTAAGCGATCTAGAAAATGCAAATCTGTTTCATGGTTGATTAAATATAACAACTTTTGCATCAAAATTTTAAACTACCTTAACTGCCACAAAACTTCCAAACATTTAAGCGTAATGCTATTATGACAATTTTAAAACTCTCAATGCATTCCTCACATACAAAATGATGTAAATCATCACTGTAATAAGTATATGTCTCCTCAATATTGCTCTGGTGCGACAAACTATCAGTTATATTCTATTGTGCTGGAACATACAAGGGTTTATGCTACTATCCCAACTTGATCTATGTGTATTGTACGGCAGCTGTCTACACTAACTCAACAATGTTGGCACGTTGAATAACGATGCTTTGTTAGGGTAAAACTGATAGGTAAAAAAAGCCGTAGGTGCTAGTTTTGAACACTCTTATCCAATGAATACGTCATTATAGTCTGCACGATGAAATCAACAGACTAACTGAATTTAAAAATTTATAGCAGCAACGAATGTAGTAAATATAAATAGAACAATGTGAACTCGCAAACAAGCAACTAACTAAATCATCTAAGTATGGCAGACTGTTGAGTGACCTTGAAACTGAATTCTAAAGCAAGTGTTCAATAGTGAAGTGACTCAGAAATGAATATACTTTTGATATCTATGTTTGGGGACGTTGGGAGTATGAAGATGAGTTGAAGGAAGCGGTCCCAGCAGAACATGACGTCAAGTCGACGTTCACGCCGACGAGTTTATATTTCTAGCTGATGCTGCATAACCCTGTCGATGATAGTCTGCTTTGTCGCTGAACTTACGTCGTTTCAGGTATGTTCAATTATTTATATGAATCTTTATGCTAGCAAGTAGAAATATCCTTAATTTTTTATATTTATTACTGTAAGTATATTAATAAAAAGTGTTTACAAAGAGTATATTAAGTGCTTGAAATGACCTCTTTGCACAAAACTTTTTTTTTACAAGATTATATGTTTTTATGCAAGTATGTAAAATTATATAACTAACTAAATAAAAATAAGTTGTTTTAAAAACTGATAATCACTTTATATATAGAAACTATTGTTACTAAACTCGTTGTGACTACACCCGAAATTCAGCCAATTCCCATAATTGCTTATTGATAGGACTACGATCGCTGCAGAGTTCATTTGCTAAAGTCACTTGTTGTGACAGATTGAGCGACAGCCTAGAGTGGCCAAACAATGTGGCTTGAAGACATCCGTCAAGATTAATCTTTCTTAGTCATTATTGAAACCAATTCGACGGAAAGAGGATCATTGTTGAATTTTGTCTTTAAGAATCTAGTGAAAATTTTGTCTGAAAAAATATATCAATATTATGCAACGCCACTCTCATGTGGATTGAAGTTTAAAAAAATGTTAGATATCACTGCAATTCGTTTGTTTGGGGCTGATTTACGTATTAAGAGTAAGAGTACTAAAGAGGCACAATGATTCAATGTTTATTTTCTCTACGAGATAAATTGTAATCCTCCGAAAGATTAATGCATTATTATCATTCATGTAAGAAAAGAACTGCAACAAAAGCTATGACCTGACATAAATGTATAAAGGGAATAAAGAGGTGAAATACTATTCCGAGCTTTGTCACATCATCGTAATAATAGGCGGCTCGTTTCACCTCTAGCGTCTCCGTTTTGTTCAAAAAGATAAGAGCGAATAAGCATTCGTGACGTAACTGGGGAAGCGCTGACTTAGCTCGATTTTTTTTAAAACAACCGCAAATCTGGTAGCACCGTCTACTTTAAATTTTGATGTGAAAGAATATGCAAATTTTCTCCTTTACTGTTTTTGTTGCTCGTGAAATTATCAGTAAAGACAGGAAGAGAAAAATAATAAATACGCTCATAATTCACTGCCTCAGATGTCTTTAGTGAAAAACTGTTACTTTTGTCTACAGCAGATGGGTTTTATTACGAAAGTTCTTTTTGGGATAGCGAAAATTCAGTTCCCAAACCTTTTTTTGTCATATCTTCGGGACGTTGTAGTTATTTGAATAACAGTATAGATAGTTAGTTGTTATTATGTGAGTGAACGTGTGCCGAATACAATAAGGAATTGAGATGACTTGTTCAGGTCGTAGCGGTATTTATAACGAAGAATCGATTCTCATACATGACAAGAACTGGTAGATTACGCATTATTTTAAGTCGCCAGCTTATGATGTATACTAACTGCTAGTTTTACATATAGTTTGAGCACTCGTTAACGATTTCGAAGGCTATTAAAGTTTATATATGAAACTTTTATCAAAAGCATCTTAATAAAAATATTGAAATGCTTTTTTAACAATCAGTACTTATTAAAAGTCTCTACAATATTTTTTTAGCTTATTATTATTATTATATAAAAATAATAAAATAAACTTTGTATCATAAATTCATTAAAAGTGATATTTAAACATTATTATAGCACACGAGAAGACGGATTTATTCAAAATCTTGTTGTTTCTTCTTACAAATTGTGAGAAACTGAATAATTACAAGATGAATAGTAATAGTGTTGTTTTTCATGAAGACAGAATAGCCTACTAGGTAAGGCACTTGGAACGTGATTTATATTGCCGCTAAAGTCTAGGAGGGGGAAAGTTTCCCACCATCTGAATTATGTAGATTAAAATTTAGGCAGTTGCTGAAATCAGGGCCGTAGTTTCCTATTTAGCAGGTATTTGCAGACCTCGTATTAATATTCCATAATTTACTGCTGACGCCGCACCGTAAGGTAACTGCTCTCATATTGAATTTTAGACCTCAAAATCGTATAATAAAATACCGCTCGAAGAGGGTTATAATTATTATGTATGGTAGCCCTTACCTTTTTGAGGCGTAAAATGTAGAATAACGTATCAGTATATTTCCACAGATCCTTTTACATTTTTAATATTTTTTAAAACAATTTAAATTTATAAGACGTGTGAGAACGCCAGCGATGTGATAAGGTAAAATCTAACATATGATTAAATTCCGTTTTTTTTCTCTGACATTTTATATGAAGGCAAGGACAAACACGCAAAGAGATTTTTGTTGAATTAGTTGCAATGCAAATCCCCTTTTAAATGTTGCGAAAAACAATCTAGCTCATTTATCGCCGTATTGTTTTGTAGTGAGTTACTTTGCGACTTTTATTCGTAGAGCAATAATAATAATTTCTCATGTGAATTGAAAAGAAGTGGATTAAAACCGTTTTTGTTTTGTATATATCGTTTAGAAAATATAAAATATTTTTTTATAAAGCTAAATTATGAAAACCTTTTGACTAATTAGGTAACTCACAACTTCTCATTATAAATGAGAAGTTGTTACCTAACTTTTTTTTAACCTAACCTAACCTTATTTTGCTAACCTAGTAAGCAAAATAAATTGCGCACTTTTGGTAACAATATACAAGATTCGAATAAAAGTAACTCAAGTATTCGCAAATAAATAAACGACCAGAGAACATTATAATAAGCTCCGTAAAGAAAAACAGCGATAAAAGGTTAATCATTCCGAATGGATTTCTGACACCAATAAACTGAATCGCTGCCTAGATTTTTCAAACCGCAGAATGAAGATGGTTTATTTATAATAAATACTGTGACAGAGAGATGAATAGTTGTTTATTCCAGGTGAAAAATTTATATAAACCTGTGAGCCCAGTATGAAAAAAAGATGGAATCATCTGTTGAGATAAAACGTCCGCTCTCGCTGAGCGTAAATGTCAACTGTTATGTATGTTTTATTTATTCTGCTTATTTTCTATATTTATTATTTCTATTTTGTATTGATAGCTACCAAAAGTAATGATTTGTTTGATAAGCTCTCAAATTCAGTGCGTTTGACTAGATAATCAGAGAGATTAATACAACTATTTTATATGTTGTAATATTCATGCGATACTCATTAGACTATAATTACTGGAGCTCATTAAAGAAGCTAGTATTAACCTAACCTGCTTACTCAAACTTCAGCATTGGGTGAATTTTAAGCGTGTTTGACAATCTAATTCAATAATAAAGCCACTATTGCTATATATGCCGTAAATTTGGAAATTGAAATGGATAGAACTAATGAAAGTCTTTAAAAAAAATATTAGAATTAATGAAATCCTTCAGAAGTCCAGATACTAAAATATATTTACTGCGACACAACAAACAGAAAAAGAGTAATAAAAATAATTGAAGTATTAAAAACTATTACACAAATAAAAATAATATGTATAGTATAAGAACATGTACAACCTCTAACCGAAATAACTTTCCCGCTATATTTTATTAGCTTTATTTAGATTTAGGTTTGCTAAGCACTTTTCAAACACTTTTTATTAATTACTCCCGAAAATAAAAATGCCGTTGACGTACTTTCTAAAGGGCAGATTGAAAAAATTTAGCATTGATATCCGGTACCAATAAGTTAACGTGAATTCCTAAGCATGTTGTATTTTATTCGGCCTTAACTGCGAAGAATATTTAGACAAATATTCTTCGCAATCGTAAAGTAACACGCCACTAAGTTTCCGAGCCACCTTATTCATGTAGATAAAATCTCAGTACGATAATACAAGTAAAAAACAATGTGACCTTGACGTCGGTATGTGCAACATGACGTCACAATTTTTTTCATAAAACTCGTATAAAAGCAACAGAATGGAATCGTTGCCGGCGATCATTGCGTGTTATGTCCAACCCTGAAGCACATATTATCAAGTGACATGCGTGCTGTTGTCGACCTTATCCTGAATATTTTAGGATATCTTGTATATTTGGACACGGGCCATGTCACAACTTGGCTAACGTATTAACAACTATTATTCAGTATTCTCAGAGGCATCACGCTTCATTGCTTTTAAAGCGTCGCCAAGTAAGCCTGAGAATGGTATCAACGAAGGATATGCATAGAGGCCCATGTGTTTCCCGCAAACGTCTAACGATGTAGATTTCTCTTGCTGTTTATCCGAGCATATATTTTCAAGCTTTGGATGTGTCTAGTTTAATGATGAAGTATTTATCGTATCTAACGAGTAACAGTATTTCGTTCTTTATTCCTTGCAACTTAATCATTATCTAATAAAATTCGTGATTTTTTGTTAAGGTCAAATTTGTAGATACAGGAAAGAAAAATACCACTTGCTTTGTACAGAAATTGAGGGAACCGAACGAAAAGTTTTCGGTAAACAAACTACATTTCACCCTTTCTCACTAAGAAAATAAAGCTATGTAAAGTTAGACTAATTTTGCTTAATAAGAGTAGGTACATAGCAACGTAATGTACGGAACGTCTGTCGGTCTGCGCAAACATCCATTTAATTAAGTAGGAAGTTCTGAGGACATCCGTCCCCCGGTTTGTTTTTGACGATGAAATCCCTTGTGTTTCCTCATATAAAGGCCTCGATGACAAACAGCTGAATTGCGTGTACGGCTGTCAAGAATTTAAATTTTTGAAATGGTCGGTTGTAATAGTCCTCTTTTGTTTGCGCTCTTTTATTTCTTTCTGCAATTCTAATGGTCTTTGCATAACAACTCGACTAAATATATTGACCGTATGCTATCTGTCAGGGGGTTATTTTTGAAATAGAAACTGAAGTGTTTCACACTTTCCGATTTGACAATTTAATGCAAACGCATTAGTGCATTTAAATACCATAAAATACGCATAAAATTCTGTTAACATTATCGAGACATGACAGTATCTGTCACTAATGACTGAGAGCTATAAAAACTTGCAGTCCAACCAGAAGCACTCAGTATTCGACTAAGCTCAAGGAAAATTTAACACATTTACCGAGGGCCATTTTAGTAATACGTCACCAATCTCCTAGAGATGATAAATTGGTTTGAGCATAACAGATAAAAAACGAGAATACTCAAAATTCCGGACATTAAGCACTTTTCCTTTCGAAATATCATTATTCTGATTTAATTCACAGTCGCTACTTAATTAAGAACGAAAAAGACTCTAACAGGCACTAGTATGAATAGACCCATAATTAAGCTATATGCTGGTGATTTTTTTTAAGGATTTGAACAAAATTAGTTTATTTCATCGGTCTAACCGTGTCCGTCCATCTGACATTATGTCAGGGCCAACTTATTGGGTGATATTTATTGAGCTTTAGTTACTCGATACCAAATCTATTAGAATAGTTTGCATGACATGGTTTCATACAAGAAGAATTAAGCTGTTTTCAGAAAATAAGTGATCATGTCGTTAAATGTCACTAAATGACTTGCTGAGGTTTATCCTTTCCCTCCTTGCTATGTTACTTACATCCTGCGTTTAGCGAGCGTTGCTAAGTTATCTGTTTTTTTTCTATTGCATCTGTATTAATTTTATAATTAATCTGTCAAGCGGTGTTATACCCCTGGAGGTGTAAGACAATTGCAAATCAATTTTATTGAAATAATATTTAACGTCATATCTATTCCAAACCATATTATTATTATTATTTAAATTAGCAACCATACGGTCCACCTGATTGTCAGCTATACGACTCATGTTACGATAAAAATAAAGGTTGTTAAGATGAAAAAAATTATCATAAAATGATTTTGATGACTTTGGAACTCTATCGAGTGGGGCGTGTCTCGGCTTGCCACCCGTACGGAATAAATGATATCGTTTTTTATTTCACTTCATTGTTTTAAAATAATACAATATGAAAAATACTCTATTTTTATGCCTTAATCGATTGTTGCCCTTTTTTACACTAAATGTGTCTTGTCGGCATACATGCACCCGTTGTTTGATACCCTCACGATGATTTTATCTAAATATACTGCTGAAAATTTGCAAACACTTTTCAAAACTACAGATTCTTTGACAAATATATTCAACAAATAAAACGATAAAAAAAATTGTATGCTCTAGCCGGGAATCAAAATCGAGTCTCCTGAGGTCCGGCTAGACGCGCCACCGGCACCGGATCACTAGAACTAGCCTTGAGCATACAATTTTTTCAACGTTTTCTTTGTTTATTTTTGTAATTGTTACAATAAAGTAGGCGTTATGAACGCAGAAAACCGTCTCAGAATATACCGTCGAGTATATCTATTTCAAAAACTTAACGCGGATAGATCCGCGGGCTGAAGCTAGTATTCTATAAAAGTTCACAATCTTCTCTCTTCTCGATTTCACTGCCGGTTTCTGTAAAATGAATACTGTTACGCTTGTACTAGCTTCATGTTAATAAATATAGCCTTCAAGGTTTCTAAAGTATGATTATCATTGTTGGTTGTAGTTTCTCTTTATGTCAGTGTTACGTTCTGTTATATTGTTGAAAGCATTGCTTTGAGCGCTTTGTGAAAGCAACACGTAGGTATTTGTGTTCGTCCAAACAATTGTGACGCTAACGAGCTTACGTAGAACAACCAACGTAGAACGTAGAGCAAGTGGTTAGTTCCAGACTAATGTAGAGCTTCTTGTAGTCGCTCACAATGGATCTCATTAATAGACTTAAATCATTTAAAAGGCAAGGGGGAGTCTAACGGTCGGAGTTTGTCCCAGAGATCGAACCAGAAATGACGAGATTCGTAGGAGAAACAAAGTCACCGACATTGCTGACAGAGATGCCAAACTTAAGGAAGGGAAGGGGCAAGACATCGCTCGTAGAACCGGTGGCCGTTGGTTATAAAATGTTTTACAGTGGCGACAACGGATCGGAAAACGCAGTGTGGGCAGGCCTTCAATAAGGTAGTCTGACGATCTGGTGAATGCTATCACAATAACTTTTCCTCTTGAACACTCGTTTCGGAAATACTCGTTTCGGATGTTGAAATAGAATATTTCGACATTGTAGGGTGGACGTTAGCTCATAAACGCAAATACAGATAGACTAGAAGAATTTCACAGGGATATCCCAAGTCCTGGGTGGCTCAGTGGTCAGAGCAGTCGCCCGGATTGCGAAAGGTCGCAGGTTCGATTCCTGCCTCAGGACGTGAAATTTTTCTAGTTTTATTCTATTTTAATTACTAAGTAATTTTTCAAACATTTATAATAATGTTAAAATCAAAAATTAAGAATATTTTCCTCTTGATTTCAACAAAGTGAGCAATGAGTAATATAGTAAGAGAAAACACGTTTTATGTGTCTATTGCATTTCTAACATGATCAAATTACCGTTTATCACCTGGCGTGATGGGTGGTATTATAGCTCGTCTGCTACAGTAATAATAGGATATTATTATCTATAGTAATAATATTTATTTGCGTGAACATTGGTGTTAATTTCATTATGTTGCTTCAGATACCACAGACGATCATTATTATTCGTCTGTCCGTCTAACGAAAAGTATCAAATACTTTTCTTGTAATGGACAGAGACGCGGGGAGCCGTTGGATGCGGGCTACGCAGCACCGTTCCATTCGGCAATCGATGAGGGAGGCCTTTGTTCAGCAGTGAACATGATAGGCTGGTATGATGATGATGACTTTTCGTTTGTTTTATGTTCACATACGTGGTCACGAACCCAATAGAAATTGATTGAAAACTTGCTTTATACCTAATCCTTAGAAGAAAATATACATGAAATGAGAGAAATTCAGACGTATTAGATTTTGTATTATGAGAGAGCGCCGGCGGGCTGGTGGACGACTAAAGATTATTTTTCTTATTATAAAATCAATACGAGCAATAGATAAAACTTCGGGTACGTGATAGCAAAACTTAATAAAGCCTACATCCCATTTAGGCTAAGTTCTAAACCTGTTTGCAGTTGACTCTCCGGACTCATTACCTGCTTCATTAACGCGAGTGTATACTTCAAAAGGCGCTGCAGTCTTTTTCAGAAAGCACCGTTTAAAGAAGTGCAAGGATTTACATTTCTTTCGCTTTTAATTGTATAGCAAATTCTATTTCGTTTATTTCTTCAATTGCATACCCAGCAGCTCGTAGTGAGTGAAAGAATTTTAAAGAAAATTCCATGTGTCAAAAATGATTTAAGGATGTAAAATATTAAATAAATTAAAAATGTACATTTATCAAATTGATGAAGCTTAACACTGATAACTACATTTGAAACCAACCGTAATAATTAAATTTAAATTATGTTAGCGTAAAATCTAATAATAAAGCAATTACAAGCACACAACTGAAACTTTAAAGGTCTAAATTCATTTGTCAGTATAAATTATCGTATGATAATATGCTTTATGTTTAGAAGCTGTTTTAAAAGGGAACCCATCAAGAGGTACAGTACAAACCGTAATGTGTTTTGTTTTCCCTTGGAGTTTTAAACGGTCATTAGTAAACAATAGCCACTGACAATAATATGGGCATTTGCAAAACATTTTAACAGCCGAGCAAAAGTGATTTTACGTTGTATCCACTCTACAAGAATCGTAACTGAACTAAACTAATTCCAATTACTTTAACATAATTTCGTAGGGCTATCCCAAATCTTTGGTAGCTCAGATGGTTGGAGCAGTCACCCGGATCCCCGCTTATTTTCTAGTTTAGATATGTTTCAGTGTATTTTTTTATTAGATTGGCGAAAGGCTATTGAATTTGAATCCATATATGTATAGCTTTTAGAATCGTTCTAGTTTGATTTATTGATGACATGTACTTAAATACCACTCAACAATACCTCATGTATTTCGATATTTAAAAAATCACACACATTAAACTTGAATGCCGTTTCTTGTTTACAAGTAGCACACTTTCAAACGATTAGATAGGAACTAGACACAATTCTACACCGTTGTTTCCAATAGATGTTGTATTTATACCTTCAGCATCAAAACACCGACAATATCACGATCGCTGAATAAAGCCAGTTAAGCACGAAAGTTGTGTCGTATTCCTGCATCGTAAAACAGCAATGTCTACATGCAAAATTTTAGCGTACCTACATAGTCGAGCGGTCAATGACAATTTTATGTTTATCACCGATGTAAAAACGTACCGACATGTTATATTTGCAGATTATTGTCGCATTTATACTTATGTCTTTGTTATTTGCTTCGCTTTTCGTCTCGCTACTTACTCTTACGACGGTAAAGTTATATAAAAAGGAAATAGCACAACACTAACTCTAAAAAGATTCAACGCATTGTCTTCTGTGAAAAATTTTGTAATATAAAACGTTTGTTTAGGCTGCATGAACCCTCCATATTATAATGTACAGGCGCCAGCACATCAGGTGTAACAGTTGCGCTACGAAACCCGCCTCTATTTCGATCGGATAAAGGGCGGGCATAAGCTCAAACTGTCACGCTTCATGTGCTGTACGCTGAACCTTGGGTGATGTTGATGATTATATTTTGTTCCTTTGAGTAAACAAAATATTTTTTTTTAGAAATAGTATCGGTAGGGACAAGCTGCAACAGGTATCTCAGCAAACTTTGTGACTAATCATTATTATTATTAATGGCGTAGAATGAGCACAACACTGTCTCAGCACACCAAGAACATTTTCTTTATGCCGTGACAAATGCATAAAATGAGTTTAAACATAATTGTTTTGCTTAGCAAAGTTTCTTGGCAAAGTATTGGACTAACTTAACGATGTGAGTGAAAGAATTAATAGCAGTCAGTCCATACAAAAAAAAAACAAAAACCTCTTTGTTTAAATGATCACAGCTGTGTCAAATACTTAAAATGTTGAGAAGAAGCGACGCAAGAAACTTCTCCAGCTTTTAGATGCTCCTAGGTGGTAGGCCACCGCCTATTTCTGTCGTACAGCAGTTTGCTGTGTTTTAGACTGGATAGGTAGCCAGTGTTATTACTGGGCTTGGAAGGCATTTCATTTTAGCCCTCAAGATAACACGCACTTGGTACTGAACCAAGTAGTTTTTTCTTGTTATTGCAGGGGCACCTACCACCAGCCCCCTAATTCTGCTATTGTATTTTGATCTGAAACGAATCGGAAACGCTTAAGTTACAACGTTTTTGTATTCTGCTAACTTAACGCAATCGAAACGTAACCGAAACGCATTAGTTTGGTATTCTACTAACAAACACGTAACGCGAACCGTTCGGTTCAATCATTGTTTCGTATTCTGCTAAATGTTTAACATTTGTGGCAGCCGAAACGTATTGATAGTTCTTTGTTCGAACTATCCAAACTTAACAACTGTCTAGTCACTAAGCCAAAATATATTTGTTTCTTGCAATATTGCTAACAATTATCGAGCCGAAGTTGAACCAACCGAGAGCGTTTCGTTAGCGTTCCGGCTTTATAAGCAATGTTAGTGAAATACCTTTTTGTATTACATTGCATTGCCGCATTGGTAACGATACCGAACCGCAGCCGATCCGTTTAGGAAAATAAATAGCAGCATTGACCCACAGTTGGGCCGTCAGCTTGCTTGTCAAGCAAATTTCAAAATTTCTTAAATTTTAATCTTATTGTTAGAAGTCTCGTCAGCTCAAAACTCTTATTATATTGTGAAGTTTTGCTACTTTTTTTAATATGTTGGTTTGTTCCTATTTGAAATCTCTGTCGGGTTTGACTGTGGAAGTAAAACCGTTTATTTCTCTCAGCGTTGTGATTATCTAACTTAAAATCCATTAGCAAGCTTTAAGGTTCCAACACTAACACTAAACCAAAATGTTGTCTCAGAAATATCGTTTGTTTTCCTCTTCATAAAAGGATAAACATAGTTTGCCTGAGTGATGTTAGCCCGCAAGCAAATTTAGTTCTTACCCTCTACACGGTGAAAGACGATAACCAGAATAATGTATACCTGCCATCTCCGTCCGCGGGTAAGTGACAACAACAAACATAGCCCTTCTAGACGAGGTAAAGGATGTTCACGTGTCGTGTTTCCAGAAGGAGATAATACAATTTAATTTATGATTTTACATTTTTATCATATTGATGTTTCTGTAGTAAGTTTAATGACTCCCTTCTGTTTAAATAAAAATAATTTGAGACACAAAAAATTATTGAATGGATTGCTTAGAGTGTTCATATCAATTAGCAGACACGTTTCTAGACGTTTCAAAATAGGGCTTTACTATAAACATTAGTTGTGTAACGTGTAAAATCCGGTAAGGTTAGTTGTAAATAAAACAAAGGTATTTTTAGGTAATTAATATAGTAATTTATTGATAATATTATTTAGTTTATGGCCACTGGCGTGGAGCTGCACGGTCACGCAATTGTTAAGTTTAAGGATTATTAGTTACAATTAATAATAAGTATAGGTAGTAACAGGTCGTGGCACACTTGGTCGATAACGCTGTTTAATGATAGTTTAAAACTTACATGTAGGTAGGTTATAAAGACTACTAAATCCTGTGGTGTCTCTGTTGAGGCGGCATGGTAGACCAGAAGGGTTCAGCACGAGGTGGTGGTACGCTTCAACATATTATCGTCGAACAGATCAACAGCAGAATATCACATTGCTTTGTAGCAGTCTATTGCAGTAGAATATTGCAGTAGAATATTACACAGCAGAATATTGCAATATATTCCTTAGCAGTATGTTACATTGTAGTAGTACATTGAAGTAGTAGGTAGTAGTACATTACAGCAGTATATAACAGCAGTGTATAACACCAGTATGTAACAGCAGTGTATAACAGCTGTATAAAACACCTCCTGGAAGGGACAAGGATAAGTTAAGTATGATCCCTCCAGAGAGAATTTAGTTAAGGGAATCAACAAAAGTTGTATTGGCAGAAATCACCATCAAAAATAATAATTTTAGGTATTCCTTGCATAAGAGTGGTAATCATATGCAAATAAGATACATAGTCTTGCTATTCTATGTATAGTTATAAGAATTTATGAAATAGTTTAGGTTAAAATACTGATTTAAGGTTATTACTTATTTCAATTAATTACTGGCAGAATATGAGATAATCTGACTAAATCATTACATGGAAAGAAGCTATTCACTATTAATTATATGTTAAATATTTAATTTGTACTTTTAATGCAGTATTTTAATAAGTTAATGTAGATTGTATGTTTTTAATTAAATTGGTATATTTAAGAAGAACAAGTTAAATTAGTATTAAATTGTAGTTATTAGAATATAATTGGGTTACACTGAAAACTAATTATTAAATAATATTGATATAAATACCTGTCGGAGGTGGAGATAAATGTGGTTCCCTTTCACATAATGTATATCACATAGGTATGTTTAAGTAATATCTTGGGATTCTTTGGTACAGTCTGTAAATCAATTTATATTCCAAATGAATATGGTAAAAGGTAATTGTTAGATGAGTAATTTGGACTAAAACGTTGTCCAAGGGAGGTTATGAACACAATTAAAGGCATGATTTTATCTACTCAATTTAAATTAAATTGTGTCAGAAATTGTATAACACTGATCAAATAGGGTTAAAGTAAATGTAGTATTTGCTTACCAAAAGAATTCAGTGTCCCATTTGATATTAATCTAAGTAAGTACATAAGTAAGATTTTTTAATGTTTAAAAATCAGTGTAAAAGGTGGTCTCTTTGTATGATCTGCAAAGAATAAGCAATGGTGAATAACCAATTGTATGATTTTAAGGGTTTATAATAATTTTGATATTTAATTGCTTACCAATAGAAAATACGTGAGACGCCACGAGGTTATAAAATGTAGAAAAAAGGTAAGTCAAAGAGATGTGAAATCTTCGTCGATAATTTTTTCGAAAAGTAGAAGGCAAAAGGAACTAGCCTTCATACAGCCAAACAGCCGTAGACCATAAACGAAAAATAGGGCTACAGTTGATGTGACGCTGGCGCATCCCCAAGTTTAGGTTAAGAAGTAAAACTTTAAATTTTTTATGACCGTATAGTTATCTAACTACAAAGATTTCACTGGAATCAACGTTTAAAGGAATAGTGCCAAGTTATCTTTATAGTCAGGCGACTTATAATTGGTATCTGTGTCACTTAGCATTGACTACAACCTTCCTAAGAAAAACAAAATTTTTTGTTGTTAAAGTAATAGTTTATAGTGACAATTACAAATAAAGAAAGAAAACGATGAAAAAAAATATATATTATTTTTTAAATGCTCCTGCTATGCGATTCTCTAAAGTCAACAGCCATGAATTCGTGGCTGTCGGCAGCGCCGTCATACTTTTGGCGTTTGTTTGACAACCGTTGGCGACACCAGCGTTCCGACGTCGTCGAGCACGGCGTGAACCGGAACTAAAAAGTGGTTGATTTTTATATCTTTAAGTAAAAAATCTATCAAATATTGAATGAAGTCATTGCGATACAATTTTAACACAACATAAAATCCACTTTTCATCACCAGTTATCGGCTTCTTCAAAAATGGTTTGTTTTCTTTACGTCGTAATAAAGTATCACAAATGAGTACACTGTTCATTAGGTTTCTTTCAGTAAGCTCGTGGGGTGCCCAAATATCGAGCCTTTTTGTGTACCCATTTTTTTTAAATGCGCCAAAACTGTTTTGTGGTCAATGCCCAGTTCTTCAGCTACGTCGTAATAACTGATATGCCGATCTTGCTCCAGTTTTTCAAAAATGGCATCAATTTTATCTCTAATAGGGCGACCAGAGCGATGTGCATCTTTGACATCAAAATTTCCGGATTGAAAACGATTAAACCAAATTTGTGCTACTCTCACAGACACTACACTAGGTCCATGAACATCGCAAATTTTTTCGCGGCATGCGTTGCATTTTTACCTTTTTGTAGTAAAATTTTAAAATGTATCGAATTTCTTCATTAGATTCACTCATCTTGACAGTACGAAAAACAAATGAAAAACACACATTTTCCTAATTTGAATTTGGAATTATCTTTTTTAAAATCTAAAATTTTAATGATACCAAAACCAGCCAGATACAAATAGTACAGCCAAAGAGACTTTATTACAAGTTCATACATACTATACTTAATGCGAAAAGACTTTTTCCCTAACCTAATATGTTACTCATTAAACTACGGTATGTTGGGACTGAGAGACTTGTATCCTGTGCTTCAAACGTGAAGATTACTCTAAATAATTTGAATTAGAATTATTTACGGGATATTTACCATGTAATTTTATAGTTTTGAGTTTCCGATATTTCGGCACAGTTGCATGCGCCATGATCACGGGTAGACTGCTGAAGCTGCGAGTAGAAGTCAACTTCATTGCGGGCAGATATATCGATCTACCCTCTTTCGTTGACGCTTGCTACGATCGATGCCCCTACCGTTGGACTCGGTCTCACTACTAACACAAACTGGTTCCCGACACACAACACTCACAGTATCGACTCGCGGCACTGATACGCGACGCTTTTTTCCACATAACCGTAACACTGGATTCCAGACACTCGACAGTTGAAACCCGTCTTCTCGATTAAAATTACTATATTTTATAATTTCTATCGCTTCACGAACCAAACGTGGTATGTAGTGGCGTTCTGTCGAAATTATCTGTGGGTTATAAAACTCGATCCAGTGATTAGGCCCTGACTCTATGAGATGTTCTGCAATAGCCGATCCGCGAATGTCGTTCTTTTTGACTGCGTTGATGTGCTCCTTGATCCGACAGGCAACTGTGCGTTTAGTTTGACCAATATACGAGCTACCGCAACTACAGTCGATCTTGTACACACCCGGTCTCTCTAAGGGAAAGTTGTCCTTTGGTGAGCGGAAGCATCGACCAACCCTTTTAAGGGGAGTAAATACAGTTTTTACTGAAAGTTTATTAAGTAGGTTTGAGATCTTATCTGTCACTCCCTTCACGAAGGGCAAGAATGCTGGCTGTCTTTCTACCTTGTGCACGGAGTGTTTAATTTTTCTCTCCCTGTGTAACCATTCTGCTGTAGTACCTCACGTACATAATTTAATTCTCCTTGTAACTGATCTCTATCACATAGGGCATATGCACGGTTAGTAAGCGCGGTCACTACAGAATTTAGGGCATATGCACGGTTAGTAAGCGCGGTCACTACAGAATTTAGGTGGGCAGGGTGATGATGTGAGTTTGCGTTCAGATATCGGTCGGAGTGGGTTGGTTTTCTGTATACAGTGTGATGGCAAGAACCATCTTCCCTGACGCTACATCTAGGAATGCTAAACTTCTATCGGTCTTAATCTAACAGGTAAACTTGATCTTCGGATGTATGTTATTAATGTGGGATAAATAGGCTGCTATGTCATGTTGGTCCCCCTTTATTATCCCGAAAACGTCATCTACGTACCTTTTCCACAGCTTGATTGAAAATGGTGCAGTGGTGATAGCCATATTTTCAAAATGTTCCATCCAAATATTGGCTACCACTGGAGCTACAGGGCTGCCAATAGCTACACCATCCAATTACATGGTAAATATCCCGTAAATAATTCTAATTCAAATGTTAATAACCATGAAAGTATAAAGTGCTGCTCTAAATAACTTTGCTAACCAGCGTTTCTAGGCTACGGTAACAGTTAACCACCAGGCGGGTCGTATGTTTGTTTGCCATCACTATCCTTCTGATAAGGAGGTTTTTTATTATTATTAGCCAGTGTGTGACTGATTATAATTATCATTTAATAAATTTAATTTTTTATCAAAACTATTTTGTTTTGATCTTGTCTATTAATGAAAATACACAACCGCGACTGGTTAGAGTTTTGGGTATAAATTGTTTTGGTGTTTTTCGTATAAAAAAACATAAATGTTTTTCCCACAAAGATTTTGGTATAAATAAAAATAAAACTGTTAGATGTTTATCTTTTCTTATTGATAATTATATCAATATTTTGATTCGTTTTCGTAAAGAATCTAGAATCACGTGGTGTTTGAAAATAAAATGTGAAAATTGGAATAAGACATATAAGTAGTATAACGTATAACGTTCTTAGACACGCCTTGAAATAGCAATTATTCATGAAGGTTCCTTTTAGTGAGAGATAAGAAGGGTTTTGTAACGTCCAGCCTCGGGGGAACTTGAATTGTTTTAATAAATATTCAACCAACTCATGCTTGCTTAATTTACTAGCATTACGAGAGATACCATAGTTTTGTTTCTTTATCTAGATGAATTTTGTTAGTAGGAGAATGTGTTCTCATAAATCAAGGGCCATTCAAACCCGGAAAAGTATTTCTGCTGCAATATAGTAATAATTTATTTTTACTTTACCAAAAGCTATATCATCATCATCATCAGCCTATATACGTCCCACTGCTGGGCACAGGCCTTCCTACATGGGAGGAACACATGAGGAGATTGGGCCATAACTCCACCACGCTGGCCCAATGCGGGTTGGTGGGTTAAAACGGTTGCAGTAACAACCGGGACCAACGGCTTAACGTGCCTTTCGAAGCACGGAACAGTTCGAGATTAGAAATTTTGGTTGACCCATCCCGGGACCAACCATGGCGAAAGTTGCTTTGTTTTCGTGATCGAAACCAGAGCGCTCAAACCACTACGCCACCGAGCTCCTCAAAAAACCAAAAGCTTATACAGCTTAAACTTTGCACTCACTTGAAATTATTATGAAAGCCATCAGAGCCAAATTTTGATACTTACTCAAACTTATTAGCTGAATATTTTTCAACAGTTGCTTGTAATAGAATAAAACAAAGAAAAATTCACGTCGTGAGGCAGGAATCGAACCCGCGAAAGGTCGCGGGTTCGATTCCTGCCTCACGACGTGAATTTTTTCTAGTTTTATTCTATTTTAATTACTAAGTAATTTTTCAAACATTTATAATAATGTTAAAATCAAAAATTAAGAATAGTTGCTTGTAATTCAAAGTCTTGTAAACAAAACGAAAATTAATTTCAAGGGAACTCCGAACTGAGGAAGGGTAGTCGTAAGAAAATAGAGATAATTGGGTTACGTTTACCTAGATATTTGACGGACTTTGGCATGCCTATTACTCTTATAATTTTATTGAAGTCATCCTTTCAATGTCTTGACTGAGAAAGGTATTCTAAAGGCCTTTATTTAATTTTGTGCCTCTAAAAATTTTGTATAAGACTATATACATTTTCAGGAGTAAAATTAATAATAATAATAATAATATACATACACTCACACCTATTATCTAGCCCAAAGTAAGCATCATTAAGACCTTTTGTTATGGATTCTAGATAACGGATAAATATTGATGATAATATGTATGTAAATATTAGAAATATACTAAATAAACATATAATCATCCATGACTCGTGAAAAAATGCTCGTATTCATCATACAAACATTTGCCCCTACCGGGATTTGAACCCGGGACCTCTTGATCGAGCAGCCCGTATAGCAAGGGGTACAGACCACTCGACCAGCCGGTCGGTCCTATTAAAACTAGGTTGACCAAAAGGTACCAAAAAGGCACAACACACTGAATTGTGTGCGGCTAGAACAGTATGTTTCAAGCTGCACTAGCTGTCTCCGCATAACGACCCTTCTTACCGATTCACGTCAGGTTGTGTTGAGTCATTTGCCGTGCTTAGTATGAAAAAAAAAAACTGTCGCGACAGGGACTGTCAAGGCGCTGGTATTTTGTGGATAGTTCACCTAACCTAACTATTCGCAAAATACCAGTGAGCATAAATTAAAAGTATTATAACTAACCTTAGGTAAAATACTTTTAATTTATCGATATATAAACATTGGCATAAATATTGTTTATTCAGACGTTAGAATAATAGTTTCTATCGAAAAATAAACATTTAAAGAAGTCCACTGGGTTCACATAAGACCTAGTCTCTCAGAGTTAAAATTATCACTCACATTATATATAGTTAACGTTCGTGGGATCTCACAGCAGGACACGTTTATTTTCTATTTTTATAGCATTAAGGTGACAATCAAGCACAATGGTAAGCAGTGGCACCCACTCGCGCGTTATCAATATTTCACATATTTTTTTTCATATCACATCTTTCTAATGTTAATCTGTATGTACTCCTCTGTGACCGTAATTACTCGTCATCATTATCTTAACATACATCTCATTGATATTCAAATGATCGGTTCTGTGCAGCCTGCATACAACGGGCGTGATTATTACTGAAACCATTTTCACCCATCACACCTCATGAGCTAGCCTGAAGGTGTTGTGTCCCAACATCCTCATAATTTGTGTCTTCCGCATAGAAAGACCTGTACCCAACAGTGTATTAACGCTGTTGATAATGATATCAGTATTTTTTAAAACAAGAAGAATAATTTTTATATCTTATTTTGTAATACCACCAACGTGGCAATCAAGCATACGGCCCACCTGATGGTAATCGGTTACCGTAAGCCTATGGACGCTTGCAGCACCAGCACTAGGTAGGTATCACTTGCGCGTTGCCGACCCGGTAAAAACCTTTCCACGCCATTTATAAATAATTATGAAGACTTAAATTTATAATGTAGAATAATACTTTTGTAATACTTTAAGGATAGGAAGAGAGAGTGTTTTTTTTCACTAAGAAGAAAAGTAGTTCTTGTCCTTCAGACTGCGGACACTCAAAATTCTTCTGGTATTAAAGCTTCTCAGCTTTTTTGAATTTGAAGAATTCAAAAAAGCTGAGAAGCAGAAGAATTTTAAGTGTCCGCATGGGGTAGCACCCCAGTAACAACTCTATAGTATTACTGCACTAAATAAGATTGTCAGAGTCTACCAGTCTTCTATAGTTTTAACGTAAAGCTTTTTATTAATTTTAATAAGGTAAGTACCGCGTGATAAGTAAGGTGCTACAAACGTCTATGGGCTTCGGTAATCGTTTACCCTTATGGAGAGCTTGACAGATGCTTTACACTCTTGCGGCATAAAAAAAGTATGAATAAATAGCATTCAAACCTTTGCGACTTATGACACGCAGAAATATTTAGTATGTCGTATCAAGGAATACCCGGCGAAATCTGCTACGTATTCATGTTTACTCGTTCCCGTATTTTCGTCACCATCCTTATTCCGGGATAAACAACATTACATTTCTCCAAATATAGCTTTAGTATTAAGTTATGGGTTTGTTTTTGTCTGTTTATCTATTCCGTTATTTGTCTTCGATTACATAATATTTCACAGTACAATTGGGTTTGTAAATAGCTTTCGTTTACAGTTTCATGCATTAGACTCAGTTAAGACATTTCATTATTATACAGGGTGGTAACGACAACTGACAATAAATTAAAACATGGGCTATATTAGTTCATAAAATGGTTTTCCACTTTCAAAAACTTCTTCATTTGATAATTTCATGACATTTCTATGAAATAATGCAGCCAATGTTATATTATTTCATACAAATGTCATGAAATTATCTGATGAAGAAGTTTTTAAAGGTGGCAAACCATTTCTAGGAACTAATCTAACCCATGTTTTAATTTATTGTCAGTTGTCGTTACCACCCTGTATACGTCCCTAAACTGGGCTCTCGCCTTCCTACATGGGAGGAATACATGAGGAGTTTGGACCATAGCACCACTACGCTGGCCCAATGCGGGTTGGTGGGCTAAAGCGGTTGTAGTAACAGCTGAGACCAAAGGCTCAACGTGCCTTCCGAAGCACGGAGGAGTTTGAGATCATAAATTTTGATTGACTCATCCCGGGATCGACCATGGCGAAATATGATTTTTTTTACGTACTCGAAACCAAGCCACTCAAACCACTACGCTACCGAGATCCTCCTGATTGACTTAGATGGATTTTATGATGAAGTAGATGGTAGGGCTTTTCCAATCCTTAGATGGTGGTAGCACCATCTTATATAAGTCTAATCCGCCATAACAATTATGTAAACAACATTATTCCTCTGTGTTTTTTTATACAAAGCACGACAGATGACTTAACACCACCTGATGTGAAGCAGTAAGAAGAGTCCATATGCGAAGATACCTAGTGCAGTTCAAACACTGCTCTAGCCGCCTCCACAGTGCCGGTCCGAAAGGTGCTTTTTCACGCCTCTTTTGAAGGAACCTATGTTATAGGAAGGAGGAAACACATGTGCTGGAAAAGAATTCCAAGTTCTGGAAGTGTGTTTGAGGTATCCAGATGTAGGTTGCTTTCTACCTTGAGCTAGATGAACCATCAGGTTAGATGAAGACCAAGAGCTACCCCATTAGGAGTAATAAAGAAACGTAGAAGACATCCTGAGTGAGGACAAAGCCTATTTTTTGGCGCGCAACTGAGATCACGTGAAGCCGCTGGCCACTAGTGATTTATTAATGAAAAATGTGCTTCACTCCGCTCCACCCTACTTTACTACGCTCATTGTTAAGGTCGTGAGCACGGCTTTAACGTTACTATACCGTTAGTAAAGTGGAATCTCTACAGAGAAATGGTTTATCATACTTCCTAGCAGAAGCGCTGTACACTTAAAATACTACTATTCAAAAATTCTAATGTTTTTTTTTTATATTGTAGTAAGTCAAGAAAGCTAAAAGTATGTTCATTTAACATTGTTCTGTGCGAAACTTTGATTGTTTTTAAATTTTTGACAACCGGCGGCCGAGTGGTCTGTACCCCAGGCTACTCGGGCAAGAGGTCCCGGGTTCGAATCCTGGTAGGAACAAATGTTTGTATGATGAGTACGAGCATTTGTTTACGAGTCATGGATGTTTTTATGTTTATTTAGTATAGTTCTAATATTTATATACATATTATTATCATTTTTTCTACGTTATCTGGTATCCATAACACAAGGTCTTAATGATGCTTACTTTGGGCTAGATAATAGGTGTGAGTGTCTAAAAAAAAATAGAAAAAAAAATATTATTCTGGTGTTTCTACATATACCTAGTTACCAACTATATACACTTTATTCTATAACGCACATTAGCACCTCGTGTGAATTATTTGCTATTGTAGATTGCATTATATTGCGTAGTCAAGGCCTCGTCATGCTTATTTGTGACGAGTAGAATACTACTAATGTTAAAATATAATACTTCTATGCTTTTCAATTCAAATAGTGGCTGAAACGATGTAACGTTCGCTGCAACTACTGTTTTTGTCATTAAAATAACTGTGAATATATAAACATTGAGTATATAGTTACAATGAATCTTTTCTATGTAATCGTTGCTCGTACTAATAATCGGCAACACCTAATTTTTATGAACTTACATCACTGGTTTGTTGTTTCGGCCAAAGCCTAAACAATTTTGTAAGATACATAGCTTGTATAAAAATAAATTATAATTGCGTGTAAGCGACAAACTTAAAAAAAATACTTATCTCGGACGAGGTCAAAATCCCGAAATAAATTATCTACGAAACGAAAAAGTTTTCGATCATCAGTCACCTGCTTGCTTCGGGCTTAACTTTGAGGGAAATTTCGCTAGATCTAAGCGAACATACCTATCGGTGAGGATTTATGAGCAGCTTTTAAAATTCTTGAATTATATAAATCTTTTTAAAGCTGCAGTTGGGCGACCGACATTTTCAGGGTTCTGTAACTAAGGTAGCTAAAAAAGATCTACTATGGAATGACAATTCTTTGAGCATGGAAGGCATTTAATATTAGGCCTAAGGATGACAACGGACTGCAATATTGCAGGTGTCAACAGGCGATGGTAGTCACTTACCACCAGGTGGGCCGTCGCTTGCTTGTCATCTAGTTATATTAAAAAAGATCCTGCGTACTTTCATTTTATGTCTTTCTCTATATTTGAGGAGATTGGGTTAATTCTGAACTCATCATGGTAAGTTTGAGCGAGTAGAGTCACGAGTAAAAATGATATAATTTTGCGGTCTCGTGTGACTTATTGCCACTTAACTTATTGCATGTACATCATGATAGAAAATAATACCTAGTTTATAATCTATTTTTGGTGGCTAAGATTTTCAACCCCATTTTCAATACCAGGCACTGATCATGGACTTCTTAGTTATCAAAGTGATCTTTTTACAAACACAGTTAATTCTGAAACTGCTACGGAACTTTAATAATATGCTTGACTTTGCCAGTTTCCAGTCTCTGGTCTCAAGGAACATCACGCTATTAATCTCGAGCGTTGTAGTGGTAAATCTGTCGTGGTCCACAAAAATGCATTGTGCTTGCAGCATTAACCTCGTTCAGATTCTTAAATTTTTAAACAAAATTCCTTAAAATTGCTAAGCTAAAACATTTTTAAAACATTATGTCAAAACATAAGCGGTGTTTAAAAATGAATGTCGAAAACTAACAGCAACCTCATAACAAGAAAACAGTCCCTATCGTAATTCTGAAAGTATATTCTCTTACTCGGAGGAAGAAATTCATGTATTTATTATAAAATTTGTTCTGGAAGAAATAATTTAGGAAGTTTTAGTAAGTACTTTAAAATATTTTTTCTTTAGTATATGATAGCTTATAGTCAACAAAACTAAGAAAGGAACAGTCGCGCAAAATTCTACATCATTTACGTCCTTAAAAGATATTTGTTCGAAATGTAATAACTCCTATACAGGGTGGCACATTTAGATCGGTCAGTATGGGAAAGTCTGAAATTATAAGACATACGAAAATCTCTGCTTAGGAACCATGTCATCGATTTTAGAAAAAAGAAAAACTGCATTCATACATTTTAAAAAAATGTGTACTCAGCTCGAGAATCAAACCCGGACTTTTTGAAAAATAAAACTAATGCTATTTATATTTCGATATCGATTGTGTAGGTCTTAAGTAGTAAACGTTACTATGAAACATGATGTATAAAATGCATTGTTTTCATATCCTTTAATTTATTTTAGTAAGTGTTCGATATTACCACCATTCTTTCAATACAACATTTCTAACAACCAAGACGTTACATTTTAAAATGAGGTTTATCACGTCTCTGTTCAAACCAAAACATTCCATTTTCAAATGAGGTTAATAACGTCTTTGTATCTACATACTTTTTCTAAGTGGGCTTTCCAATTGATTATTAGGGCAAGTATGATTAATAGCAGTAAGCAATTACAATCATAGATAGATAATATTATCGCAGCTAACATTAAGTAAAGCAGTGTATGTAACAAGTTGCGACACCAGCAAAGAGCTACAAACAACCATAGAGACAATTTTACGCACCTAAACGAGTTGAATGCTGTATTGAAAAAATGGTGGTAATTTCGAACACTTAATAAACTAAATTATAGGATATGAAAACAATGCATTTTAATCATTTTAGACATCATGTTTTATAGTAACGTTTACTGCTTAAGACCTACACAATCGATATCTAAACAGAAATAGTGTTAGTTTCAGTTTTCAAAAAGTCCAGGTTCGATTTCCGAGCTGGGTACAAGATTTTTTTAATGTATGAATGCAGTTTTTCTTTTAACTAAAATCGATGACATGGTTCCTAAGAAGAGATTTTCGTGTGTCTTATAGTTTCAGACTTTCCCATACTGACCGATGTAAATGTGCCATCCTGTATACCTATTTTGAAAGATTGACTTATGTCAATCTTTCAAAATACAATTCAAATTCAATTCAATACAGGATGGCACATTCAGATTTTTTTAAGCAAACTTAAAAAAATCTGAATTCAAAAAACAAACTTAAGCCTTTAACATGTAGAAATTAAAACATAAATCTAGAAAATTTTCATATAATTGAATTAATTTTGAATTTTTTCCTTTAACATGTTTTAAAAATGTAGCTGGGTTTTATTAAACATCAATTAAATTTCCCGCTTGACTTTTCGAATCAATCTCAATAATAGAAAACCGATGCATATTAATCAACTCAGATTGGCTTTGATAAGATTACAGATTCTCAGCTACTTAGGATTACATTCGTACAGTCCCAATTTCACGCAAGATCGATTACTTGCTGCAGTGAAACCGAAAAGACGTAACAAAATTGACCCCTCAATTTTCTTTTCGTCGCTTTCCGAAGGCCAGATAAAAACTGGGAACGAGCCCAAAGTTTTATTTATTTTTATGGCCGACCATTTGTTAAGGCGCAACTGATTCTTCGACCCGCCCTTAAGTGTGGCACATACAGTTAAAGGAGCTATCATACGCTTACAACTTCAAGGAAATGGAAAAAGGAAATCATATTCTATCGTTGTATTCATTTCATTTATAAATTTCTTTTCTAGAAGGAAAAAATTGCTAGAAGGAAAAAAGGCATGTATAATGTAATGTAAATAACTTTGCAAATTTAAAACATGTGAAATATTGGAATTTATAAGTGCCTCTTTTGAGACTTGGTTATTAATTCCGGCTCTGAACGTACCTACTTAAAAAATAAAAATACATATTAAACTTGCCAATTCTCTTTGTAATAGATAAGTAGCTTATTTTTAGTGGCAATTAAATGACAGACGTTAGCTTATACGAATACTTCCATCCATGTTGATTAAAATAATTGAGATATCATTGAAAATAAATTTTCTTGTGAAAGACGGTGATTATTCTCACCGTGAGCGCTGTTATTATACATTTGGCGCTAAACTCCCACAATATGCACTCGAATGTTTTAAAAAACTTAATAAACAAAATGAACATAGTGGATGTCATAAAAAAGACGTTTGATGCGCGCTTTATTTGTCGGCCATCGTGAATTAACTTAGAACGGCTTGGTAATGGGTAACAGACGGGTTCAGCTATGCGATTCTCTAAAGTCAGCAGCCTTGAATTAGTGGCTGTCGGCAGGGCTGTCATACCTTTTGACGTTTGTTGGACAACCGTTGGTGACACCAGCGTTCCGACGACGAGCACGGCGTGAGCCGAAACTAATAAGTTGTTTATTTTTATATCTTATTGTAGAAATCAATCAAATATTGAATGAAGTCATTGCGATACACAAGAAAAACGAAGTCAAAAAATATCGATTGTACTTCATGTCGTATATCCAAAACAGCGACAACCATACACAGCCATGAGATCGACGTAGACATTAGTGAATACGCGTACGCGCAGCGCCGTGCTTAAACGTCAAAATCAATGGCAGCTCGTCGTCTTGTCAGACGTCAAGCTTGCTGTCGAATATTTCTGTTTGTGAATCACACTGCAGAGAGGTAGGGCAGTGTGGTAGTTATCACTCGAATTTAGAGCATGAGCTACGAGCGTTATATAAGCTACGGTAACCACTTACCATCAGGCGGATCGTATTTGCCACCCTTGTCATAGAAAAAAAAAACACTCAATCTTGTACTAACAGTTACGATTTTGTTTTCCTTTCATCCAGCTTTACTAACGGGCGAGGGGAATGCAATATCTGAATTTCATCACGAAACATTCTTCAGTTTTAAATATCTTATATGAGGCAGAGCGGCGAAGTCTCGCATACTTTTTGAATAGTTAAAATGGATTATATTTATTTCCCTACGATAGATAAAGAAAATTCATATTTAAAGGAAGATAAGAACTTAATGTGCTCATTAAGGTCTTATCTTCTTTTGAATTTGAATTTTCTCGCACTCGCTGTGTCTCCTCCCAAGGGTGATTTCCTAATCACCCTTGCTATGAGACACAGCGAGTGCGAGTGCGAGTGACCCGTATATATATATATATATATATATCTTCAAGGCGTGGGCGGTGGTGTAGAGTCACTAGCCCCGTAACACGATTAGATTTACGAGCCGAAACAAAAATGTGTAACTTATCCATTGTTAGACTAATACTGTGCAAATTTGATGGAGAACCGGCAAAATTTGTAATGTAGTTTTCACTCAGTAGGTGAACTACCTACAAAGGTCATACCGACAACTAGCTAAATAATTTAGAATGTAATTCAGATGCTTTATTATTGACAGATTCGAGGAATATGTAAATAGATTGCAAGGTGCATTTTGCTGGTACAGACTTGCCCCATAGACGGGCTTCCCGCTCCACCTTAGTTATTTGTTTGTAAGTTTTATTTTATTCCAATATTTTTCATAATTTTCTACTAGTTCCTGTTTTGGTAGTCTGTACCTAAAGGTTATTTAATCGTCGCCATATTCAACAGCATGCTATGTTGTATAAATAATGACTCGAAGCAACGCAACAAAATGACATTTCGTAATGAAACGAACAAAGCTACGGGCGACCATAATCCAATTTGTCCGAACACGTGTTTCAGGCAACTGTTTTTGCTGTAACTCGAGTATCAACGTTAATTGCGATATTTAGCGCAAGTCATGAATTTGAGAAAAAGTTGATGGCGATAAAATGAAAAAGACCAAGAGCACGTTGGACTTACATTAATGATTCCGTAGCCATTTGGAGAACGAATTTCGCGAAATTTATTTAGCAATTATTGTCTCAAAATCTAAATACTTATATTAAGTTAAATAAAAGGCATTATTTTAAGAGATAAATATAAAATCAATTTTAACATTTAAATGATATTTGCAATATATTTAGAAAAATATCTAGTATATTTTCTGTCTGCATGTCCTATATGTGACTCCTTCAATCATACACATTAGAAAGATAAGCCCAGAGTAATGGAACAATCATTATTTCATAATAATAGATAACAAGCAATCTGATGACCTGGTGGTAAGTGGCTACCGTAGCATATCGACACCCATAATAACAAGGTAAAAATCACTCAAGGAGAAATATCTCTTTTAAAAATATCAATTCAGTCAGTATCACAAAAATCGGCTATATAAGTTGCAGAAGAATCACGCTATTAGCCGTTTTCCATTATTATTATTTGTTAAAAAAGTAACAAAATATAATGACGTTTTGTTCTGTCTATCCAGTTGAATACAGCTGGATTGACATTTCACTAATTTTTGACGTGAAGCTGCTGCACGAGTTTCACAACAACCCACCATTTTTTATACAACTAGACAAACATGCAAACAAGTTGACGTCCCACTTGGTGGTAAGTGGTTTCCGTCGCCTATAGACACCTGCAACACCAAAAAAGTCACGTGGTATTGCAGGTGCGTTGTCACTCAGAGGCCAAAGATAAAGTGCCTTCAATGCCCAGTAATTTCACTGGCTACCTGTCCCTTCAATTCGAAACACAGCGGACTATTTCACGGCTGAAATAAGAAAGGCGGTGGTACCTACCCAGACGACGCTACATAGGGCATACCACCTAGTAAACAACCATTGTTAAGATGATTCAACATTTAAATAAAAGTTTAGAGCTGGATTTTAAAAATGAACTGGTAAACAGTGAATAAGCAGAAGCTAATATATACCTATTATAATATATAAAGTTAAGTTGAGACCTGGGCCGTGCTTCAGTCACTCTAGAGGTGCCAAATTGACTATCGGTACATCCAAGTGCTGCAGTCAAAGTACGAAAATGCCACTATGTCAGTCCGTCTCAAGGATCAAAACTCGAAACCAATACGACTTCAGCGTGGTGTGAGACAGGGCGATGTTATTTCGCCGAAACTGTTCACAGCCGCGTTGGAGGATGTGTTTAAGCTTTTGGACTGGAGAGAACCTAGTATCATCATTAACGGGGAGTACATTACTCACCTTCGTTTTTCATCATAGTCATGGCTAAGACCCTGGAGGACTTAGGTACAATGCTCGACGACCTCTGTAGAATCTCCCAACAAGTAAGGACAATTTTCGTTTCTTAAAATGAACATGGATAATATGAAAATTATTTTAAAATTCCCATGTGGTACCTACTCCTGTGAAGATTGGACGCTCTACACTGGAAGTTGTTGACGAATATGTTTACCTGGGGCAAAGAGTCCAACTCGGTAAGTCCTACTTCCAGAAAGAGGGTAATCGACGTATCCAACACGGCTGGGTAGCGTTCGGGAAGCTTCGCAGCATATTCTCAGCCCAACTACCACAGTGTCTCAAGACGAAAGTCTTATTCGTGTGTGTTGCCAGTGATGACTTACGGAACTGAGACGTGGCTGCCTACAATGGGCCTCATAAGAAGGCTCAATGTCACCCAAAGCAAGAGGGCTATGCTCGGGGTTTCTCTGCGTGATCAAAACAGAAATGATGAGATCCGCAGGAGAACTAAGGTCACCGTCATAGCCCGAAGAATTGCGAACCTCAAATGGCAGTGGGCGGGCCACATTGCAAGGAGGACTGACAGCCGTTGGGGCGGAAATGTCTTCGAGTGGCGACCCAGCAGTGGGCGTCTCTCGGCTGAAACGATGATGATGATATTAAGTTAAAATTACATGGCCGTTTTGGGTGACTGTTGGTACTCTTAAAAATATTTATATCATTGTTACATAGTTTGAGCAATAAATGGTAATCATTCTATTCAGTTTTAACTGTAACATGATGTTTTATTTTACAGTATTATAAATAACCTCTAATGAATCCCGGTGCATAGATAAATGAAAAACTTCTTGTTAAAGTTCAGTAATTATGAAAAACCGCTAAACGTTGTGCAGCTGTCTTACATAACGGATCTATTTTAAAACAGCTAATTAAGCTATCCACCTGCGACAGATATAGCTAATTTATAAATAGGCATTGACATAATTAAGGGTTCTGAAACCCTAACCGATAACCCTAAAAGGACTGCGTGTGTGATATGGGCTATCTAGTTCGCTGAGTTCCAATCAACGTAAATCGAACTGTGTCATTCTATCAGCTTTCATTTTACAAAGCTTGTCAATCAAATAGTATGATATTGAAATGCTCTCAACTACAATAGAGAAATGCGCGGGCAATTTCTGTTTGTACTATTTTGTTGCTGGAAAGTTTTCATTTCCAAACTATAAAATATTTTAAGCTAATATCAAACGCCCGCCACATTGTCAATATTTCATCAAACTTTTTGGGGTATAGAACGAGAGTAAAATTGTTTCTTCTCACCAGCCTAAATACGTCTGCTGGGCTCATGCTTTCTTACATGGAAACACTGTGGACGGAATGCCCGTGAAACACTGTTTACCAATTTAAAATCTACATTTTCATCACTTCCAAATTTAAAAAACAATTTCCAGAATTATGAAATTAATACGTGACACTGATAAGCTATGAAAATAATTCATGGGTCAGTTTCTTTTCTTTTTAAATGTAAGTATTCTGAATATAAATTTTGCCTCTTGGATGGAACCGTTAGATATTGTGGTCGAGGCTTGAATATTGGGTTTTCACCATTTTTATAAGGATTAAATCGTAAATAGGAATTTTTTCGTAATTTTTTAAGCTCTCTTAAGAACTATATAAACGGTTATACTCACCCAACTTCGGTTCCAACCACGTCTGATGGAAATTTAACATGTCA
The DNA here is from genome assembly GCA_947347705.1 of Nymphula nitidulata. Taxonomy (NCBI): domain Eukaryota; kingdom Metazoa; phylum Arthropoda; class Insecta; order Lepidoptera; family Crambidae; genus Nymphula; species Nymphula nitidulata. The sequence goes on from OX374632.1 coordinate 10,228,183, forward strand.
ATTAGTTGTTCGGTACAAGTTGCATTCGTGTAAACATTACAAATCTAAAACAAAGTGAATTGAAATAGACTCTATTTTAATTCACTTTAAGTACTTACTTGGATTTTTTGAATGGATAATATTTTTTTTGTACCGGGCAAGATCAAAGATTATGTCATTTTAAGCTTTAAGCTCTTGCTATAAATGCTTGAATTTAAATCAATTAAAAGTTTTGATGTATACAAATAGTACTACCTCGTATACATAACAATTTAAAAAAATTGCTAGGTATCATTATTGCTTTCGGGCAGCTAACGGGCACTTAGGTAAGTAAATAGTACCTGCAAATAGGATCCAACTATGCGGAACAATGTCCGCAATAACTATTTCGACATTTGCATTTCCGCTAATTAAGCTTGAATGGTAATACGCCAGACTAAGTGACAGTTGACTGTTAATTACAAACTAAGTGATATTAAACGACTAATCAAGTTACTGAGCTGACTGTATCAACGGCTGACATCTTGACTGACTGATAGATTGACTCACTAATTGGACTTATGATTCGTGATATTCGTAGTTAGTTACTAACGTTGCAGTGATTTGCGAAATCAAGAGGAAGTATTATGATGATCAGCATAGCAGACAAGTCCAACTCTTCCCCAATTACCTATAGCTTACTAACCACATGAATTGAACAATATGGAGTAGGTAGCCCATCGTACTTTTAAATTTTTGTAAGTGTTATACTTCCAAAAATTTACCTACCTACTCCATAGTGTTTCTGCTAGAATTTCAATTATCAGTAAACGGTATGATAAAATTTTCACCACCAGATTAATTTTTTACTTTCATTTTGTTAGTCAATAAAGTTTTAACGTATATTTTATTTTGCAGAAATTGATCAGATTATTAAAGCCATTTTTTTCTTTTGGCATGAAGTTGAAAATTATTGTACAAAATTTTTATTACTAGAATATTAGACATCGAAATAAAAGGGTGCGAGCTAAGCCATAGGAGCGAGCATGCCGATGCCTGCAACGGCTGGCGAGGCGCAATCAATCTAGTTTGCTTGCGTTGTAGCTTCAAAATCATTTTGTAGTTTAGGCGAGGTTAATTTTTAAAGGAACTTTATCATCTTACATTGATAATTTCCGCCAAGGATTTCAAAATGTATAAAATTAAAAAATAGAGTAATGAAATTCGTAATTTAAAAACTTTGTCAATTAATCAGTTAAATGAAAATTATGGAACACAAAAAGAGCAAAACGATTTCGGAAAACTAAAATTCGTACATAACAAATTCAATTGGAGTTATTTAAGAGTATGTTACAAATTAAGTGTTATTTGGCTGCGATATACTGCAAGGTGGGGCAAGCGCTTGGTTGGGTGTTCAAGTGGATGATTCCACTTTATTGTTGAGGACACAAATCATTAACATATACAAGGAAATATTTAGTAGTCTAAAAAATTTACAGGCTTGTAATAATTGTATTGCAGAGAAGACTTAATTAGCTTATTCCTAGTCTGGCAGTTAATAAGGTGAGCAACATCTTTTATAGCCACATCGTACATAAGACAGGGATAAGCTGGTCTTATTACTACAGTTATGTGGCGGATTGCGGTGCCAAAGTTTTTCCATTCGAACAATGACTTTGTTTTTGGCAACACGACGTAGTTTATGGTTGACTGCTCCATTATATTAGCGGTCGAATGGATATACGATGGGCCTGTTGTTTCAATTACTTATGAAAAAACTGATTGAATCCTCTCGTTTTCGGCATTTGTTGGATAGTTTAACTGGGATTAGGACACAGGGTGCTGTAAATAAAACTAAAGGAGATTTTTTTCTCTTTATGTCACATACTTAAGTAGTTGTGTAGAATATGCGTATTAGCTAGAAATTTATAGCAGTAGTGGAGAGTTTTTAGCAATGTTAAACGAAGCCGTGTGGGTCCTAATGACAGAAAAGGATAGTTGATAATCTCTTTCTGCTGGCTGAGAGAAAGACCCATATTCAAGCAAAGTATGGTTGTCATTCTGAGAACTTATAATTTACATCTCGAAATCAATATTTGATTTTTTCTTCTCCCTACATAAGTATAGACACTCATCCTTATTCTGAGCCTTTTTTTTCTTTGATAAATAAGTAATCCGTCGAACTAGCATTTCTAAGGTCTACCATGAGCTGACTTTTTTATATATAGTTAGGTAAAGTCATTAGACGAACAAAATCCAAATAAAGCTGAGTAGTAGAAGCCGTATTAAGTGTAATAATAATCATTCAAATCCAAGTCAATCAGTATTCCTGTTCAAAAAGAGACCCGAGATTTGTCTACAGTCTTGAGAAATGACACCAATAAAGAGGTCGACCGCTTTAACATTTTCATTTCTCGACAGTGCATTACGATGTCACTTCAAAGAATTTACACCGGGGAATTCTGGCCTTTAATAATCGTGAACAAGGTGAGAAAAAGATATGAAAATGAAGGCAGAGCTGTTGCTCTTTTGTGAGGCCGTGTAAAATTTATTCACTCCACTGGATTATACTTACTTGAACTTCAAAGCGTTGAAAATTTTGGGATGCTTGACGCTGACACTAAGATTGAGTCTTTAATAAACTGACGCTATACCTATACATATTTTTCCTGAATAGGTACTCTCAATAATTGGACGATTTTTATAAGTGCTACGAAATCCTTTCATCATCACCAGACTATATACATCCCACTGCTGGGCACAGGCCTTCCTACATGGCAGAAACACATGAGGAGTTTGGGCCATAACACCACCTCGCTGGCCCAATGCGGGTTGGTGGGTTAAAGCGGTTGCAGTAACAACCAGGACCAACGGCTTAACGTGCCTTCCGAAGCACGGAGGAGCTCAAGATTATAAATTTGATTGACTCATCCAGGGACCAACCATGGCGAAAGTTGCTTTGTTTTCGTAATCGAAACCAGAGCGCTCAAACCACTACGCCACCGAGCTCCTCACTACGCCACCGAGCTCCTCCTCCTTTAGATAATTATAACTATTCAGTATTCTTTGATGTTTAAATTGGACATAGACACAATATAAAATACTCTTAGGAGAAATGAAAGTTGTTGATAAGTTTAAATTTAAGAATTTTATGACATTTCATTTGACTTTTTCAAGCATGCGTGAATGGTTGAATCCAAAATTTTAGGAAATATACCTACTCGGAGGAGTCCTGTGGCGTATTTCGCAAACGCAGTTTACGTCGGCTAAGTTTACTCGTCCTGCCAATGGTACGTACAAATTATGCTAAAAAAAGCATCACTTTTGAGGAAGCACAACTTTTTAACAATCTACCTTCATACATAAAAAAGTTAAAAGTGTATAACAGCTTTACGTCCAAATTGTCTCATTATACTATCGAAAATTACGAGCTTTATACTTTAAAAAAAAATCTGAATATTGTTTTATACTAGATATTGTACCATCGAAACTTATTTTTAAATTTCATTTTCATGTAAGTGTGTGGCTTATTTAAGTCTTTATGGAAATAAAAGTCTTTGAACCTAATATTTATAATCAATTTCAATATGCCTATATGAATTAATTGAAAGCGTGGTGTCTCGAAGCAGTATGCCTCACTCAAACATAAGCGCTTATTTACAGGAAAAATTTTAATACTGTCAGTATCTATAAAAGTCCGAGCGCACGAGCCAAGGAATAGCTATCGCCAGTTGCGAGCTTTTCCATAACAATAAGCGGAATCTATTTTGCCGATTTGAGTTTGAAATGTTGGCAGCTGCTCCGCTGTATTTCAGCTACCTGTCAAGCCAATATCAAGAATGACAGGTGTTAGTCATCGATATTTTGAATAGAAGCATTCGAGTGGAAAAAATTTGGCTGTTCATATTTGTTTCAAAAAAGTTGCAAATAAGTAAATGGTAATAAGGCGTTGTGGTTTATACAAGTAAAGATGCAATCATTTCAAACTGTTTTAGATTTTATTTTATTTTTTTATAAACAGAACCATCAGCGTTCCAAAAAAGATATTAAGAGCAAAGTATATTAGTCAATTACAGGTGACCCTTAGCATATTAATATGAAAGGTTTACTGTTCACACCGAAAATGTTGATTTTACTTTTACACTTTAAATTTACTGTTTTTGTATTTTCAGCTTCCAAAATAAATGATTAGCCTACATTAATGAAAGAATAAAACAAAGTTTATTTTTAAATTACCTCTAAAATGAAGAATCGGCTGCTTAACACTTATTCTTTAAAAGCGATGCAAGCAATTGAAAAATATCTACACGAGAGAAACTTCGAGTCATAAAGCGGAAAACATACCCACCCTTCATAATAATCTAACTTTCAAACATATAATATTTTTTTTTATACAACTAGATGACAAACAAGCTGACGGCCCACCTGATGGTAAGCGGTTACCGCCGCCTATATATAGGTACACCTGCAATAACAAGGAAAAATCACTTAACATTGCAGGTGGGTTGTCATCCTGAGACCTAAGTTGAAATGCCGTCCATGCCCAGTAATTACACTGGCTACTTTTCCGTTCAAACGGAAACACAGCGAACTGTTTCACGGCTGAAATAAGAAAGGCGGTGGTACCTACCCAGACGACCATACATACGGGCCTACCATCTAGTAAATAAACACCAAGTAATATAATGAAAAATTAGGGAAGATAGGTACTTCACTAAATGTTAAGTTATACACTAAACTTGATCAAAAGACCTGATGGGTATGCTCGTACGTGTGTGTTTTGTAAGAGGTGTATTTTTGGAGGTATTTTATTAAATTATCCTGCAACAATGAGAACTTTTCATAAACTTTGTAAATAACATTCGTTGAAGAAACCAAGCGTGCAAGCTCGTTGCGATATTCGCATCGCTAAGAATGTATCGTTTACGTCGTTTCGTAAACCGCTATATAAAGTCAATTTGTCTGAGTGATGCCTTGCAATACGCTGAACTTTACGTAATAAGCGTCGGGTCTCACATGTCACAGTCTGAGAGTAATTTGCTGTAATACACAACGGCAGATGACATGCAAATGTAACCTCAAACTTGCTACCACGTAATGCCCCTTTATGATGGCGGCTTATTTATAGGCAGAGATATAGCTTTTTCGGAAGTAAAAATGTCATCAGTGATAAGTACAGTCACACTTGAAAAGATGAGCACACTTAAATCTTATTTATTACACATATAAAAATATGTTTAAATGGACTCTATTTTAGTAGCAATGAGTTGTTGAATATTTAACATTTTTGAAGCCTTAAATGCCGTATACATTACATGAGTCTAGTCTTCTAGGTATCTTACAAACAGTTACACTTATTTATTAGAAATATATGTACAGTCGAAAGCACATCAAGCGTAACAGTTCGACCTTGAGGCCACCCTTACTGCAATAGTAATAGAGGCAGCTTTCGTAGTACAACTGTTAAACTTGACATGCTGTCATCTGTACACACAAAACTAAGCGAAAATGAGAATAAATAAAAGGACAACACAGTACAAAGTATTGAAAAAACTAAATTATGAAAAAAAATTAAGTAGTATTAATTTTGTCTATGTTTTGATTTTGTATCCATCCTTTTCAACACTCAACTGTCTGGTACGCCTGTTTGCATCCGTCTTTCCTTTATCGGCCATAAACAAGTTTATCCGTGATCTATTAGTTTGCAGGGAAAAATAGCAGCATTGTAGACTTAAAAAAATTACGTGTCTGTATGTAAATGACATCTTTGACTTTGTAAGTGTCTAAGTGCCATTAGGATAGGGGACCATCTGATCGCGATTAACAATCCATGTAATAGAAAACTAAATTTTATGAACAAATAGTTCATGAGATGGTAGGACCTATAGGCACCTACAATGAAGTATGCATACTACGAGTACACTCACAATTAGCGACTCTTTCTTTGCCGGCCTACTCTGAACTCGAAATTTAATGATGGATCTGATCGTTTGGATCGTTGAATTTTTGGAGCAAGTTGGGATTCACCACTATTGATTGGTTAATAGGTATTCAAATATTTGCACTGAACACTTCACTTTGCCTTTTGTTATTATTATTATTATTAAATAATATTATTATGATTATTATTTGTAATGTGCACTGTTTGGGAATACGTAATTTGTAGCACAGCTTCAACTCAATTGATCTATGATCGTTTTATGTTGCCGTAATCGAATCCAGAGGTCCCAAAAGCAAACTAGTAGATTTGGCAGCTATCTGTTACCAGTTTGCGGAATTTCCATTTCCAGTAGGCTTTATTCAGTCATTTCGATTGGTGTCAATAACGATTATTTTATATTGATTGCGTAAGCTTCTGGAAAACCTGTCAACAATATTTTACTTTGATCTGTTCATCTGATCATTTTATTCGATGAAAATATAGGTAGTAATCTAAAATTAGTTGGCAATGTAAGTGGGGCCTTTTTATTTTGAATTCATCGTTTCTAATCCTTGAATAATTTTATACACATACGCTAAAATGTTAAATGAATCAGTTAAATATTTACTCAAAATACCATTCGAACAAACTGATATCTATTTATCAAAAGTGAATCCCCAAATAAATTACCTAAGCCCCTACGCGTTTATCTACTACGGCTATAGATTCAAATATACCTACAAGTATGCAAGCGACATTGTATTAGCCAATGAACGCAAAATTCAATTTTCGATTTGTAAAGTTCTCTACCTGTTAAATATAAATGAAAATGTTCATTATAAAAACTACTGCAGCAGCGCTTGTCGATAATATTTTGTCAGTGAAGCTGAAAACGTAGAGTTTTCTAGCAAAAGCTTTAGACAAAAGTGGTTGTTAAGTTTTACATGCTTCGATATATTACCAAATGGAATTTACGAGTCGTATTCTAAAGTAAATATACAAGTTATCATAATAATTCAATCAGGAAAGGAAATGATCAGAGAAGTAGACAACAAAAAAAAGGAAACTAAAATATAAACGAAAAGGACTAAAGGATGTTGATCAAGTAACATACCTCAAAATTAAATAATTTTATTAAAACAATGTGTTTTCAAAGCTCATATGGGTTAAAATTACATTCATTCACATATAATTCTGAATAAATTTTGATTACGAAAATAATGAACAGAAAAATAAATATTAGGTTGGGGAAAAAGTTTCTTCGCATTTTTTAAGAAAATTCAAAACATTTTTTAATATAGTTTATTTACATTTAACTAAAGTATGTAGGTACCATTTTGTTCGATAACTTTTTGCCATCTTGTAGGTAGGGACATGATCCCATTGCTATGGAAATTTGGGGTTTCTTATCAAAATACCGCGACAAGTAGTTTTTGCAGTCCTCTTGTGATGTTAACCTGACACTGCCTAGAGAATTCTGAAGAGAGCGAAACAGGTGGAAATCTGAAGGTGCAAGGTCAGGACTATACGGCGGATGCGTTAACACCTCCCAGACAAACTCTCTTAATTTTTGCTGAGTGGCTAAAGATGTGTGAGGTCTAGCGTTATCATGATGAAAAACCACACCCCTTCTGTTGATTAATTCCGGCCGCATTCTTTTAACTTCTTGCTTTAATCTCATCAGTTGTTTGCAGTAGAGTTCAGAATCGATGGTGCTGCCTGGTGGTAACAGCTCATAATGAATAATGCCCTTCCAATCCCACCACACACAATTACACAGCATCACCTTGTTGCGAGTTAACCCGGGTTTCGCCACAGTCTGTGAAGCCTGACCGGCCTTTGACCACGACCTTTTTTGCACGTTCTTGTCGTACGTGATCCACTTTTTATCACCAGTTATCAGCTTCTTCAAAAATGGTTCGGTTTCATTACGTCGTAAAAAAGAATCACAAATGAGTACACGGTTCATTAGGTTTCTTTCAGTGAGCTCGTGGGGTACCCAAATATCGAGCTTTTTTGTGTACCCATTTTTTTTTAAATGCGCCAAAACTGTTTTGTGGTCGATTCCCAGTTCTTCAGCTACGTCGTAACTACTGATATGCCGATCTTGCTCCAGTTTTTCAAAAATGGCAATTTTATCCGTAATAGGGTGACCAGAGCGACGTGCATCTTTGATATCAAAATTTCCGGATTGCACTGCACTAGGTCCATAAACATCGCAATTTTTTTTCGCGGCTTGCGTTTTTTGGCTTATTTTTTTTGTAGTAAATTTATAACATGTATCGAATTTCTTCATTAGATTCACTCATCTTGACAGTACGAAAAACAAATGAAAAACACACATTTTCCTAATTTGAATTTGGAATTATCTTTTTTAAAATCTAAACTTTTAATGATACCAAAACCAGCCAGATACAAATAGTACAGCTAAAGAGATTTTATTACAAGTTCATACATACTATGATTCGAAAAGACTTTTTCCCCAACCTATTAGAAATAGAATAATGAATAGTTTATTAATTTACTGATGGACATAAAAAAATATCAACTAAATTATGACTTTACAGAAATAGAAATCTGATCCTGGAGGATGCCTTTGCCGATTGATTTAAACCATTTTTGATAAATTTATAATGTCAAGTACATAAAGATAACGGTTGAAAACCAATTATCTAAATTGGTTAGTAAATGACTGAGTTCTGACGTAACAAACATAAAAAACATACAGCCGAATTCATAACCTCCTTCTTTTTAAAGTCGGTTCAAAAAAGGGACAACGTTAAAATATTCTAAACTAAACCAATGAATTCTAATTTCACCCTAGGACTACACTCTAAATTGACGTTTTAATTGGATACACGTTTTTCCAATTACATGGGTAGCTTTGCCATTAACTCGCCAAGCTGTTTTAGGGTCTCCCCACATTTATAGACGCGTAATCGAATTCAGGTGGTCAGAAGAACCTTTATGTCTACGAAATAAGGTTGTTACTATTGCCCGTCGCATCGGCTCGGCTCTGACGACGCGTCGCGACTTCGGCCGAAACGAGCAGTTTGCCAATCCGTACGGCGCTGAAAGTAGACGAACACCCACGTGTGCCGACACGTGGGCATTTGGCTACTTTCGTTCGGCTTCGGTGTTTAAGTTTCTGACAACAGCCAAACGGCGCCGGAGATGGCCGATTGGCGTTAGGCAGCAGTCGACGCTCGCATGATTTTATCTCCGACGGCAACCGAACCTAACCGACCAAATACCGATGGCAGTGGCGCCACACCACGAACGCCGAACGGTGAACAGCCATCGCGACGTTCTTTAGTAGGAGTTGAGTTGACTGCCTATCGCCGATCGAACCGCCCGCGCCGTGTCAACAGCAAAATGGCGTTAAGCCGATGCGCACTCGGCTTAAGCCGATTCCGAGTCGATAAATGTGGGGAGACCCTAAAATAGGGTTTATTGGTACTAATAACCTATCATTTATGCTTTACGAATAACCAAATTTATTTTATGATACTTGAATTTCACTAACTTTAAAAATAATATTATAAATAAAATGTGAGAAAATCATAAATTGGACCATTAAAAGCTAAGACGTAGTTTGTGTTCGCTACCAAGATTAAATCTGTTTTTGACGGACAAGTTGGGCAGTAAATTCATATACTTCATTAGGTAATTTAGAAGGTCCGAAGTTCGCATTTGCTAACTAAAGTCATTAGCAGTCATAACATCGCATATGGCAAGATCAACCCTAAGCGAACATCAACATAAGTAATAAGTAGTATGGATATTCCCTTCAAGAAAAATATATTTTAAACGTAAATTATTTAACTAATTTGAAATGAAAATCGCTTGTCAACCTCTACATGAAAGAGAGAGAAAGATACCAACCGCGTCGAAGTGTAGATACTAATCTTTGTAAGCACAATGCCAAATTTCGACATCCGAATTCTCCAACTTGTTTTCAACTTTCTGTTTGAAAGAGCGCCAAAAATTTTTTACCCTTTCAAAGATATAAGTATTTTGACGGAATCCTTTGAACAGTATCGTCTACATAACCTTAAATTTTTGCTTTGTAGGCGAATTTTTGTTATTGTTAACAACTACCAATTTTAGTCGTCGTAGAAAGAAAGTGCTACAGCTATTTTTGAGGAAACTTTATTCAGTTAATACTGGATAAGGTTCCGTCAAAAATAACTAGATAATGATATATGCTAATATTACACTAACTGTACCTTTCTAGATGTTGTCAAGAAAAATATGCAGTGACCAACTTCATTAACTTTGCAAGAATGTACTGTATGATTTTTCCGTTGTGGTTAATCACTATAATCGCTTAAAATATGATTTCAAGTTACCATTTATCACAAAAAAATCACGCTTCGGTCATGACATCGGTGTCAGTCTATTAAAATTTTTTCTTCGAAAATGATGTTGGAAATTAAATAACAAAACGCGGAATAATTTTACCAAAGAGGTATTATTGTGAGTATCGACATAATATTTTTAGCACATGAAATTTTATACTTGTACAATGAAAGCCACCTCTATTGTAAATGGAGTAAGGACGGTATCAAGGTCCAATTGTAACGTTTGATGTGCCATCGACTGTATATTACTAATAATTTTTAAAACCGAGTAATGTTTAAACTACTTCCAGATACTGATGAATGAGGAGTTGTACAGTGTAACAACAGTGTATAACTCTTCATACTTCAGTCAGTCAATCAGATCTGAGCTTTGTAATTCCCCAAATCTAGCTTATCTCGGGCAATTTGCTTTCACTTTTGGCTATCAGATGGACACTTTTCAAGCTTCTAGCCTTTGCTTTTATTTCAAGGTTTTCATGCCGAGTGTCTGGTAATCGATGTAGACATACAGAATGCATTTAATAAAAAAAGTGGTAGGCCCGTGGCAACTAGGTGGTAGGCCCGTATGTATGGTCGTCTGGGTAGGTACCACCGCCTTTCTTATTTCAGCCGTGAAACAGTTCGCTGGGCATGGACGGCATTTCAACTTAGGCCTCAGGATGCAATATCAAGTGCTTTTCCTTGTTATTGCAGGTATCTATAGGCGGCGGTAACCGCTTACCGCCAGGTGGGCCGTCAGCTTGTTTGTCATCTAGTTGTATAAAAAAAACGTACTTATTAACTTTGAAATAATAAACCGCTTGACAGATTAAAGGAATAACTTTTCATAACAAAAAAAATCGAAATCTACTACTTTTAAAGTAAGTGAAAAAAAACATAAGAAAATATCAGCAGTAACGATCATTTATAATCATAGCAACTGCCGGTTCGGAAATATAACTACAGAAATGTAACCGATACGAGCATTTGGATTCATTTCCACTTCGGCAATTCTGCCTATTCATGTTCGAAATTAAGCTCAATCGGATGCATGTGGTCGGTAAAACAGCTATTCAACAAGAAGCAAGTAATATTTTTGGCAGTCGGATCATTTGAAGTGAATAATGTGCACTAGGGAGTATTGATAAAGTTGCTTATATAACGTGAGTTGATAAAAGATTTTCTGAAATAAAAGACCATTTACACAAAGTCACTAACTGTGCTACCTAATTAACTTTACGTAGGTTTGCATTAATGTTTTTATTTAATTTAATTGTATAATAGACAAATACAGCAAAAGCATTCTCATTTTTTGGTATTTTTGATACACAAAAAATCATTGTTTGATTATATTTAATATAAATTTATTTACCTCTCTTTCTATATACATATATTTAAATTCTATTTCATGCTGACTCATTCAATTTTATCTTTTCTTTTTTGTAAAGTTATTTAATATTCACGAAAAGTTCCCGCTGCTTACAAAGATCTTGCATTTGCTTAGAGTACATGTTGTGTTTTCACATTTTCATTTAGCAATAGCTTGACTACGTCACACTACTTGGTACATCTTTGGTACGTATTTTGGAAGAAAATATTGCGAAATTTTAGGCTGGCCACCACACTGGCCCAACACGGCTTGGCCAGTGAAATCAATCGAAGTAACAACCGTAACCAATGGAAAACCTTGTGATTACCAATTTTGATTTACCTATTCGTGATTGCCCATGGCGAAAGTTGTTTTGTTTCCGCTATCGAACCTGAGCACTCAAGCCACAGCGTCATCGAGTCTCTTTACATTTATCTTGAAAATATTAAAAGATCTAAAATACAAGGAAATTACAGGCTTGACAGTCTCAACAGTTACTTTATTCGATTTCCGAGTCATTTCAAAACATGAAAAACTTTCTTGGTTTTATTGTTTACATTACAACAAATGTTTGAATGATTAAAAAAGTATTTAAACTAGAAAAAATCATGTCTCCAGGCAAGAACTGAACCAGCGACCTTCGACCATCCGGGTCACTACTCTAAACATCTGAGCTACCAAGCACTTATGAAAAACTTTCTTCAAATATGTAATAGTCCATTAATCTCGATAAAACTAAAAAAAATATTCCAGGACGAGGAACTATCAATGCAACGTAAAATTTAGACATCTCAAATATGTAGTTTAAACGCTAAAAGCAATATCAAGCGAAACATCGCGTATGAAATGAATTTTTTGTGTCGTTCAAGCTTTGAGTCAGAAATGGAACGGGTTGCTTAATTATTCACAGCTAAGCCAACTTATTTGTCCGTTTTAATAATCCAAATGCAACTGGAAGAGCCAGAAAATCAATGGAGTGCTCTATAAGCGTTTCGTTCCGGCGACCTCGCACGTTCGTGTCCAAAATTAACCACAATACAGTTCAGAGTTGGTCACCGGAGTAACGATTAACTTGTTTCTATTGTTGTATTGGACCCGAGGGACGGACTTAAATCTAAGTTTACTGTAGTTTCTGGTTTTGATACAAAATGTTACCATTAGAACTGTTACAAAATAAAATATATGCAACATCAGTTTAACGCAACAAAGTCCTCTCGTAATCATTGCGAATGGAACCTAGGGAATATCTATGTATGAGTTAAGTGATAGTAATCATCATTATCATCACCACCCTATATACGTCCCACTGCTGGGCACAGGTCTTCCTACATGGGAGAACTACATGAGGAATCATAGTAATAAGAATAAAATTTATGTAGCCTATAAGACGCTCGAATACCATTAGCAATACCTCACGCGGTGCCACCTTGTAAAAATCGAGAGAATGCTTTATTTTAAGGATAAAAGACGAGTCCCCCTGTTCCCAATATAGCACTTATTCGATCAGCCTTAACAACCTTATTTACCACAGGAATTCAGCACTACAGTATAGTACTATTGAGTTGTAATCTTTCTTATGGTGGTGGCGCTACCCCAGTCGGGCTCTCAATATTCGATTTCTATGCCCTATCCACAGCCCTACATAATATCTACCACTATTTCCCATAAGCCTGTTAAGATGACACTTGTCCATATCATCATCATCATCATCATTTCAGCCGAGAGACGCCCACTGCTGGGCATAGGCCTCCCCCAAAGATCTCCATACCGATCGGTTCTGCGCTGTCCGCATCCATCGGCTTCCCGCGACCCTCACCAAATCGTCGGTCCACCTTGTGGGAGGCCTACCAACGCTGCGTCTCCCGGTAAATTCATGGAATTCACTCAAACGGAAACAAAGTAATTTGTACTTATATTTGAAAATTTTCATCAATTTTTTTTATATAAAATGTCTTTGAAATACTAAGTGAGTGATTACTTAATCACTCAAGGTGAAAATGAAATAAAAGGAAAATATTTTTTTTATTCTCATTCCAAGTCTCGATCAAAATGGAAAAACAATACCGTGTTTTATCAAAGTATTGTTTGTTATTGGGCAACGAAATTAAATTACACTTGCAAGGCGATAAAGGAATGTTTTTTACGCTTTTCAACGAAGCCAGAACAAGACCGATTGCGTAAATGTTTCTCCAGTAAAATAAAAGCGTCTTTTTTTCTTTGAAGAAAAAAAATTTAAAATGTAATCGACATAGTTTTTAATCAAATCAGATCCTAAGTTATTGAAGACTTAAAACAGTAGGTATTAATAATTAAAGACAACATTATAAATATCCTTTATTCTCACTAGTTCGACGATCGAACTAATAAATCGAACTAGTGAGAATAATCGATAAATATAAGTGGTGTGCTTTCTACCCAAAAGGTAAAATATTTTACAAAAGATTCTGAATGAATTTCTTGGCAGCTGCGGCTGGGCGGCTGACACCTAACCAGCACATGCAGCAAACATGGTATTTAGCGTCAGCAAACTATTATTTTATTTCATTTATTGTCATGAAAATCTTAATTTTGTGCTGTTCAGTATACGATGACCATATTATAAAGATGCTCAAAATTATCACAAGCTTAATAATTTAAATAATATTATCTTACGTATTTAAGTTCTCAGTTGCAATTTATATTTGCTGCAGCTTTTGGAGTAACTAAGGAAATATCAAAAAATATATAAGTAGGTATGCATTTTGACACCAGTTTCTTGGCATTACATGGTGAGACCATATAAATTTTCGTCAGCGTTGTTTGTTGCCATCCTTATTATTGTTTTCTTTATTGTTACGACAAAAAACTTTTGATCATAAATTAAATAAATCTGTACGATTGCATAAACATTTCTGAAGGAAGCCAACTCCAATTTGGCACAGACGCTACCAAATATTTTATTACAAATGCACCCAAGTGCAGCAGAAATAATAATCTCCTTTTAATTGTTCTCACAACTAAGCCGGTTTCAAGTAGTTTAAGCTGGAAGTGCCATGCATCAAGCCGTTTCAAGTTAGGCAGTACAATTGAAACCAGTTCTAGTTGAGTTAGCTAATATAACAAATCAGTCCGCTGCCTCAGTCCATTTGTTCTGACCACTAAAGCAGCATTTAACCGTACTCAGTTTAAATTACAGCTAGTTTTAGAGCACGGTATTTACGACAAACTCAATAAAACACGTTCAACTGGAAATGTGACCGAATAGAGTGTGAAATTTTGGCAAAATTTTCAATAGCAACAGCGATTTCAATTATATTCCCATGTTGTTTTGGCATATAGTAATCTGTTTTACTCGGGAGGAGCTCGGTGGCGTATTCGTTTGAACGCTCTGGTTTCGATACGAAAAACAAAGCAACTTTCGCCATGGTCGATCTTGGGATGGGCTAATCAAAGTTTGTTATCTCGAGCTCCTCCGTACTTCGGAAGGCACGTTAAGCCGTTGGTCCCGTTTGTTACTTCAACCGCTTTAACCCACCAACCCGCATTGGGCCATATGGCCCAAACTCCTCATGTGTTTCTCCCATGTAGGAAGGCCTGTGCCCAGCAGTGAGACCTATATAGGCAGGTGAGGATGAATCTGTTTTACAAATAAAAAATTAGGTCATAGTGGTATTTGCTTTCCACTCGAACCTTTTTCATACGTGAATACATATACATACCTAAATTATGCTACTTTGAAATATTGTGAGCTTAAATTTATCTCATTGAAGAAGCGTCGCGTTGAAAACAGGAGGATTTTGTCTTCTATGCTATCAATATTACGATTGAAAAGCGTGAGTGATATCTTTGGGATTACAACCCTATATAGTCTATGGTTTTAGCTGTGTTTCTCCTAGAACTAAGACCCAACATTGGGACGTCTTAATGACGATTATACTTAGTCTTTTTCTAATGAAATTTGATTAGTTATAAAATGTAATATGATGAGGTACATACACACACAAATATACGTAAATAAACATAGTTAACTCCCATTTTGGTAAGTTGTGCATAATATATATACATGAAATTAGCTTCTGCATTCGACTTTGCGCGTGATCGTATTTCGCTAAAAAGGATCTGATGACTTAATCCAGATAATCTTTTTTTTTATACAACTAGATGACAAACAAGCTGACGGCCCACCTGGTGGTAAGCAGTTACCGCCGCCTATAGACACCTGCAATAACAAGGAAAAGCACTTGATATTGCAGGTGCGTTGTGTCATCCTGAGGCCTAAGATGAAATGCCGTCCATGCCCAGTAATTACACTGGCTACCTTTCCCTTCAATCCGAAACACAGCGAACTGTTTCACGGCTGAAATAAGAAAGGCGGTGGTACCTACCCAGGTGACCCTACATATGGGTCTACCACCTAGTAAAATCTATCTCTGTGCCAAGCTTCATCTAGATCCATTAGTGTTTCTAGTTTGATTGAGTAAAAAATATACATTTTATATAAATTTCACATTTTATTATATTATTAAGATGCCAAGTTAAAATAATATTGCTTACTTTTTTAGGTTTCATAATATCTGGTTTAGTCATACCAGCAATGTCCGAAGCAATTCCTGAATTTTAGTTCCGCTAAAAGTGTAATTAAAAAAGTTATTCTTCACTTCTTACACTTGCACGACTAAAAGCTCAGGTTACTGATGTTAATAGCACACATTTATATCCCAATCTCTCCCTGCTGGGTGCTTTAATTGTGTGGGATGAGTCACTTTAAATTTAGTTTCCACTTTTACAAGCGCAGTTTAAAATTTCTTCGGGAGTAAGGAACGTGTTAGCCTTTTCTTAATTAGGATTAGAATTCCAAGATAAGAATTTTATATGCAAAATATGTGTACATTTGTTACAATAAGTAAAGCCAAAGTGGTAGGACTTTTGACCTCGAAATATATATAGGCTGTAGGTGTTTAGTATATAGGCTAGTGATGATGACAAATGTCAAATTAATCACAAGAATAAAAATATGGCAAATTCGTAAGTTATACAAAATGTTGATATAATGTCATAATCATAATATTGCTTAAAATAATCATGTTTGCTTAAAAATTAATAATAATAGTATATTAGTTTGATGGACTAGAACTAGAGTGAATTGACGTGAAATACTCGTACCTACTTACATAATAGGTTGAATCCTTTATAGTGTCAAGTTCCAAGCTTAAAATTATTAAAAATAAAATAATCATTTTAACCATATGTTACCACCACGGGGTTCCAGATGCAATTAATTATACATTCTTACTTTATTAATCTTCGAACATGGCACAAAGTATCAAGTGGCCATGTCATACGAATTGTATCCCGTAGAGTTGATTAATTTACACAGGATTTGTTAATTAACAATTCAATAGTTTATCACTACATTTTTCTATGCAGCTCAGTTTAGTTGAGATAAACGAGGTGTTTAGAATGCGTGAGCTAAGCGAGCAAAGCGAATAAGCTACGGTATTAAAATCCGCGAGCGATGAACCCGAATACTCGTAGAAATTTTGTTTTGTGAGTTAGTATCTAGCTTAATTCCAATAAATCTGAAAATGATTATTTCCTTAAAGTATATTTGATGTGCGAACCAAATTGTTACAGTAATACCAATTATAGTAATACCAACGCAGCATTGGCGTTACGTTTTATTGTACCATTAATTAGCTACTACAATCAATCACAGATGTAGGTACAGTAATCAATTTAACAAGAGCAACATTTGCGCTCCTAAAATCGTTTCTTTACTAACAGAGAACGATGAAATATATTTTGTGTCTGGTTTGAAAATACTTCACAAATTAAGGACGTCCAAATTATTATAACTGCTTTACATTTTTCCGGGTTTCGTAAAGTTTTTATGACAATAAATAAAAAGATTTCTTTTGGATAGATGTGAAGTTGACAGTGGACAGGTGCACGCGGAAATGGGGTCATCATGGGAAACATTTATTTTCGGCTACGTAAGGGATAGACAAAACGTGTTTAGGGTCCCAAAATATTGTTTAACATTACCCATTGACAATAGAGATATGTTTTGCAAAGCATAATATCGCTGGATTACTCAAACGCTATTTAAATTTTAAAGAGTTCTGAATTTGATGTTTGCTAGTACACATTTTTGCACCTTGAAAATGCTTTAAATAATTAAGAGGGTTTCAATCTATTAAGCGTTTCAGTATTCGGCCCTAAGAGCAATAAAAAAATGCTATTTCAGTTAATACAATTGAAAATGCCATAGTAAATTTAGATTAGTGGTAAGTGCAAAATTTAAGTTTACATAAAAAACAATGTAACGTCACAATGACCCTATTATCCGTTTAATTTGTCAAGCGTAACCCCTAGCACGAACATTTTTAAATTTAGAATCGTAATCGTATTGTTCACACACGACATAAAAAACAATGTAACGTCACAATTACCCTATTATCCGTTTAATTTGTCAAGCGTAACCCCTAGCACGAACATTTTTAAATTTAGAATCGTAATCGTATTGTTCACACACGCTTAAAATTTCAAACAAAAGCTAACGTAACTACTAGAGATGATGGCGATTCGAAATTTAAAAATGTTCGTCCTAGAGGTTAAGTACCTCTACGACGAACACTTTAATACACTTTTACAATTTAATACCGTCTTATATAATTGCGTCTAAAGTCTGTGGCTAGTGGCAGGTTAATAGACCTATTCTTAAACAAAGAAAATTAAGAACATAATAAGTACAGATATAGTTTTCTTATTCACAGTTAGTTGTCTAATATACGTTCAGATATCGCAGAAACAGTTAAGAAAAAAAAAACAATTTCTCGTGCTATTTCTGGAACGCTTTTCCAGACCGGATACTACTTGGCTAATCTTATTATATACTATACGTTCCGGTTTGCTTAGGTTTCCTCTTAGAACATGGTTTTTAATATTACTGATACTGCCTTTTTTAGTTAAGTAACTATCTACTAAGATCTTAGCAACAAAACTGCTCACGCTAGCAACCAGTTTATAATAAAATTGTATCAAATATTATAATAAAATAAACAAAATTGCAAAAATATCCCAGAAAACTAACAAAACTTGCTTTGCGTGTCACTATTCCGTTATCCTCAAATATACAAATTTTCATTTTCGTAATAATATTACTTTTTATGGAAAAATTAATGTATAGAAAAACATATTTAAATCTTACACAAAAGAAATCTTAGTGCGTTTGAACATGCAACTGACTTGAGTCATAGCTGATCCTTATTTTGATAAGAAAACTGGAACATGCCGCTTATTTTTAACCTTATTTTATGTAAATAGTGTTTTCTACATTAAGCTTATTCACTTGAAGGCATTGCTTACATTTTTGTGTTGATGAATTAATTTTATTTAATTTTACAAGTATTGCATGAATTTTCCTGACGTGAAAGTAAGAAGCAATTGAGTAAGATTAATATTATGAAGAGATTTTAGGAATGTGAAATATATTTATAAAGCCGGGTACTTTTTAGAGAGCTGTAACCGTAACCGTTGCATGTATTGTTACCAAAAAACATAGTGTGTACGTGGTTCGCGAGCCTGCAACGAGCGCTACACGAGCGACTCGCAGCGAGCCTACAATTGTCGGTTTTTGCCGCGCATCAAAGGGCGCTCGCAGTGCGCTCGTGGACGTCAAGAGTGGAGTGGTTGTAGATGATGCAAAGTATAAATGAATGAATGAAAATATCTTTATTCAATTAGGCCCCCCAAGAAGCACTTTCGAATCGTTAACAAAAAACACTTATATCTATCACATAAAAATAATATTAACTAACTATCAATTTCATAATGTTTGTCTCTTTGTCTTATCTGGATCTACGTAAGCTAAGAATATTATAATGTCAGTCTGTCTATCGGTCTGTCTGTCGGTCCGTCTGTCCATCAGTCAGTCTGTCTGTCTGTCCGTCAGTCAGTCTGTCTGTCAGTCTGTCTGAATTTACACCGGTTCCAAAAGTTGAACTACCGAGAAAATTCCGGCAACAAACTCGTGTAGTCACTCTTTTCAATTATTAAGTTACAATGTTTAATTACACAGTAATAGTATTTAGCAGCGCAGTGTCGCACAGAGTATAAATAGATCACTTCTTTCCCGATACATTTTATGAATCCACCATCTTCGTTTGTGATCATCGAGTAAAACATCTATAAGTACCTATGTATACTACACACACATGACATGCACATGAAAGACACTTCGTCCGACATCGTGGAGTTACAAACCAAAACTGCGGACAGATCTGCCTTGTCATTACGGTTACAGTGATGTGGCCTGCTTGTACCCACTAGAACCTCGTTACTGTATCTGTTTGGTTACAGTTACAGCTCTCAAAATGAGTACGCTCGGTGCAAGCTTTTTAGGCGACGTCATGAGCCTAAACTTTAATACGCGTACACACCAGAACCTCGTTACCACATAAGTTACGGGTACGGCTCGCTAATGAGTACCCGGCTAGAAGCTGCTTCCACTACTGATAATTTTATTCTTCTGGTAAAGGTTAAACAGTCTGTTTCTAGCGTTGGGCATTCACTAAAACGTAACATTTTATTATATACTTTTAATACATCATTCATAACAGATTTAGTTCTAGTAACTTCTAAATAAAGTTATTTTATTTTGATAAATATGTTCTACTGACGGCTGTTACCAGAAAGAAGTTTTTTCCTGAATTTGCATCTATCAGTTCATTTATAAAAACATTAATGAAAAAAAGTAACGTACCTAAAATTATGATTAAATCAGTGTCATTGTCTTTGACTAATCTGTATAAATAAAATCAATGTTTGTTTGTATGTTTGTCCTCTATGCATTTGAAGAGCACGGGTCTAATTGTATTACAAAATTGTTTTTTATCATTAATAAATCTAACAGTTTTCCCTTTATGGGCATTGTATAGCATGCCGGATGCAGCTAGTAAATGATAAATATGTATAACGACAGATACTTTTAATAGTACGTAAAATCTATTCGTGCTAATAAAATGGAGCTCTGTAGCATGTAATGAAATCCAATATTAAGTTTGAATAAACTATAAAACTTATTTTAGTCTAAAATTACTAAATGTAACCATAGCTTTTCGTTTAATAGATAAGACATAAAATTATTATACAACTCAATACGTTTTGATTGAATTTTATGATAGCAGTATTGTGCAAGATTAAAAACCTTGAAGCCATTTTATTTTTTGAACAATATGAAATTTATTTTATTTGCCGTTGGATGAGGACAGCGTGGGACCGATCGGTTTGGAGATCATTGGGGGAGGCCTATGCTCAGCAGTGGGCGTCTCTCGGCTGATATGATGATGATGATGAATTTTATATATTTTTTGGAAACAATATTTTATTCAACTTAAGGGTCATAGGTAACAGTAAAATACATATAGATAGGTTACGTATGAATATAAAATTTTGTTCATTTTTTTTTTGTATAAACGGCAGCACATCAAGTGTAACAGTTTCACATAGCCGCCTCCGCTACGCTTAACGTACTGTCCACTGTACTATTACTCGTGTTATAAGATGTGCAGTTTCTATATTATGACCAGTATTTAAAAGTATGTATAAAGGTGCCAGCGATAATTGATAGAAACTCGATAAGCTAAGAAAAAATGGAATTAAGAAAAAACCATGTCCTGGGGTTGGGACTCAATCCGGTACCTTTCACAAGGTAAGTAACTGCTCTTACCACCAAACTTGCGATGACTCTTTGACCCTGTGAATTCCATCTTGCGTTAGAAGCAAACTTGATAAGATTAGAATTTCTTACAAATTTACGAGAACCAATGCTGTAGGAAATGCGAAATCCATTGCAAATTTGGTTCGAAATCCTCAAGGAACGACTTGCTCCGAGCTTGATATCCTAGTTCCAGATTAAAGTCGATAAACGTCTGATTTATGGTTACCGTTGAAAATTAGGAGGCCAAAATAGGAAAACATATCTAAAGTATGCTATTTTTGCACAGGGAACAATTCGTTGTATATTTCAAAGTAAGATGTTGATGTTGATTATGGGCCGATTTTTAAAATTCTTTTACATTGTTATTATTATTATTAATAATAATAATCATACACTCGCAACTCTTATGTATTCCATAGTAAGCATCATTAAGAGCTTGTGCTATGGATACTATCATACTAGATGACGGAGAAATATTGATAATAATATATATTATATATAAATATATGAAATATACTAATTGAAAATATACAATTTATATGTTTAATTAGTATATTTCATATATTGAGTGTAATCGACGGAAGTTTAATCATTTAAAATTATGTTTTTAAAATAATAATTTTACGTAACTTTAAGTTAATATAACTATTTACCTGTTTATAACGTGAGCAAGATTGTCTCCACTGACGACAGAATCAATTTCCCTCACAGCAGTGCGTCTGTGCCAATTTATAGTGACAAATTCCAATGTTACGACTAGCATTCCCAAATATAACAATAAAATATCCATGATTCGTGAACAAATGCTCCTACTCATCATACAAACATTTGCCTCTACCGGCATTCGAACCCGGGACCCCTAACCGAGTAGCCTGTATAGTAAGGGGTATAGACCACATGGCCAGCCGGTCGTCATTCGATAGAGTATACTCGTGACGTGGTTTCATTGTCACCAAGTCGTGATCTGGTGATGGGATCCCAGGGAAACTGAGGGTAGCCTTTAAATTTTGTAGGCATATGTTGTTTTTAATAATATATTTATGTATAGACCGATAGTTGTATTCTTTCAGGATATTCAGGTGAGCTAATGATGGAAGGTAAAAATCCGTAACGGTACGGAGTTGAATGATACTCTGTCAATGAGCACTATACAATATTAAGTGTTTCGAGCAGAGACTAAACGACAGACAAGTCGATAACTTTACTTTTATGGAGAACTTCGTTTTTATTGGTTTGTTTGGGATAGTGATTTACTGACTGAAAACAGCCTCATAAATTCACTTTCCAAAAGATAAAACTAAATGACTTTTATTTTCTAATCTAGACGTTTTATGAAATGTCTTTGAAAGGTTTATTTTACTGTTGGAATATAATTTAAGAAAATATTGAAAATTTATTCCAAATTCAATTGTTGTTGAATTTAGAATACAGTTATTATTATTAATAATAATAGATGTTATAAATTATTGCTTAATAATCTTAATTAATGAATGTTTATCCCATTTTAATGGTTCACGATGATTTCATTAATAATAGCTTATAGAAGTAGTGCCGTATGCAATAAATGCTTTAGTTTAAGTTAGGAGATAGAGTTACTTGGTGTGTGAGGGTAAACTTATAGAAATCATAAACTACAGTACGAGCATTGCTTACTGCCCGAGTCACGTTCAGGCCGGGGAAACCGCTTGTCTTCGGAGCAAATGCATAGTAATAAATGTGTCTATTTAGCCGGCCATTAGATATTGGCCTGCCGTATCAGTTTTTGTATTTATCCACGAAAATATCTTCAAATAATAAACTATGCTTTTACTTTACTTATGGATTATATGATTGTCATATCAGCCGAGAGACGCCTACTGCTGGACATAGGTCTCCCTCAAAGATCTCCAATCCGATCAGTCCTCCGCTGCCCGCATCTATCAGCTTCCCGCGACATTGCTAGGTCTCCCACAAGGTGAACTGACGATCAGGTATCGTCAGTTCACTTTGTGGGAGACCTAGCAACGCTGCGTCTCCCGGTATGCTACCGTCACTCATCCTTTTTTTATGTGTGGCCTGCCCACTGCCACTTTGATTATTACGATTTTAATCAGCCGTATTTTTAAGCAACTTTTTAAATAATTTCAATATATAAATGAATTGTAAATGTCACCTAATTTTGATACACTTAAATGCAGAAAGAAAAATAAATGCGAATCAAGCTGACACGCTTACGGTTTTTTGGAGTTTGAAATAAAATCAGATTTTAGTTAGTTTTACAGTTACAAAAATCAAGAACACTATAAAATTCATCACATTACATTAAGAGCATATCCAGATAAATTCATGCAGTGCTCAAACCACAAACACAGTAAATATACAGTTATAATTTAATGTTTTTAAACAATAAGTCGCCTGTGCATGCCTATACTTTTCCACTCTAAGCTCTATACTATAAATAAATCGCTTCTTATAAATTTATTTCTGGACAGTACTGATTTATAGGAGAATTAAGAAAGAAGAATAGCATTAATAAAATAAAGGGACCGTTTTTAAGATTTAACCTCTTTATATGAGAACAGAGCGCTGCAGTTGCACATTGCTCTATTTTATTGTCAAGACTTTCTCGTACGGATTTTCATTTAGGAATCTCGGAAGCTAAATATCGCGAAGTCATCTCTTTTCACGAGTCTTTAATGCAAACTTTGCATCTTTGAGGAAATGTTTTCAGTTCTTATATTATGTGTGGTAAATTTTCCTTTCGAAAATTTATAGCTTACACAAAGGACCGTGTGTGTACCTTACAATGCAAATCTTTTAGAGAACATTTTCAACTTTCAGCTAGCGTTGCGGTTTTACTTCCACCTGCAAATATAATAACAGTAAAATAACCGGGTGCTATCGACGTTGGGTCATATTAACCCGCAAACCGGGAATCGAAGTAAGGGACACGAGTGTTTTTAGTGGGTAGGCTCAGCCGTAAACTTCTTGGGCAGAGGAGCCCCACATCACCCCAAGATGCAGTGGATGCATATTTGCATTTTTTCCCCTTAAAAAAAAGATGTTACCTACCCATTTAGCCACCGCTACCTACCCTTTTTTAATGTTTTTATAGCAACATTTATCTCATCGCTCATTGAAGTTTACACCTCAATTGATCTATAAGTACTTTATGCATTTAAAAAACCTGTACACTACTATCATTAGAAGAAGAGTAGTAGTAATAGTGGCTAAAAATAATCCAGCGCCATGCTTCAACTGCTTATTTTAGATATTTTCTGTTAGATCCTAAACATTGATAAAAATTTGGAATGATATCTCACAGAGCAGTACGTGATACAACATACGCATCCCGTCTTGAAACTGGGTCATAATAGCAATATACATTCGTAGATAACGTTGTAGATGGTACATGTCGTACTAAAGTGTAATTGCTGACTCTTCTAATTTAGATTTTATTTTGAGATATGTTGAAAATTCGTAAGAGAATTCTTTGAATATTACAAGCTGCAATAATAATGATGATGAGTACTAATGTAGCTGTTAGACAATCCAGGTAAATAAATTAAGTAGTATTTGTGACCTCACTTCTCTTGGTATCAGATGCTCTAAATACAATACAAAAACCGCACCTTTTCATGAGGGTTGGAGAAACTTCCCCTGAAAGTGTTAAAGTATAGGTGTAAAGTATGAAAAACTAACTTAACAACAAGTCACATACGTCATGAAGTTGTCATTTCTATATATGCAGACTATTTGCTATCGCTATGTGAAGGTGTACTTCAAAACTTGCGATAGAGAAAGCTTTGGACATGGGACAAGGTGCTAAAATAGTAAAAACTAAACGTTTAAATAGCTATATCATATCTCTTCATGTTATAGTTTTACGTGTAGTAATAATGAAAAACTTATTTGAGTATTTAGGGCTATAATATTGTGACCATACAATTCAAAAATGTCAAAGTCAACGTGACTGGTTCAGAACAATAAGCAGTGTTAACAATGTTAACTTGTCAGAATTTCTTCTCGAGCAGCTGCACCTGTGTTCCGACCACATATATTCTTAGTTGCAAATAGTTTACCAAAGCTTGACTGTATAAGGCCTGAGTTTATTAAATCTACTGATGCTATCAGTACTAAGCGCTTAGTTCAGGAGAAGTTGATACGAAGCTAAAGGAAGCTCGCTTGACTTTGTCTTAGATAGAATTGAAAATCGTTAACTTTTGTTTGCGAAACAGCTGCAGTGTCTAGTGTTTCTACTTAAGCCTATGACTGTTGTGATAGCAGACAATAACTATATTTTTATCAGTCTGAAAACATCAATTTACATCTCGTGATTGATATTGAAAAGTTGATGTATAGAAAAGTTTTGGGATAAAGAAAGACCTTGACGTTTAGAAATAGAAAAAAATATCCAAATTTTGAGATAAATTTCGAAAATCGATATTAAATGGTTTGTTTACTTAAGGAATACTTCTAGAACAAGATATTTGTGTTTTTAAGATATCTAATGACATTTTTTTTGAGTGTTCAATCTATTCAGAACCAGGATGGCGATTATAGCATAGTGTGCATAGCGTCGAATTCGAAGTTTATGTTAAAATAAAATAGCGCTTCCCGGAAGATCTCGAAAATATCTTTAATTCAATACACGTTATTTAACCTTACACCTCTGCTGAAAAATGTCATCTGACTATGACCACTCCTGCAATGACAAGTTTTAAGGTGGGATGCTTTCACAGTCCGGATGACTACTATTAGAACTAAGCTGCTGAGTTAATTGGAACACTCCAAATATAACGCAATGTGACGGTAGTTAACTTAAAAATTATCAAAGAAAAACTGATATATTCATTCTTCCCGTTGTTACGAGCGCTGTAAAGTAATCGAAACGTCGGATGATAAATATCAATAATAGTAGGTAATATCTAAATGATCGCGAGTTAAGGCCCAAAAAGTGTTTTTGTATCAAATACAACACACAGATTCACAGCAAAACTTTAGCCTAGTCCTCAATAAATAAAAGAACGAAATGAAAATAGTTTCTTCCACTTAATGGGGCTTTACTAAACAGAAGATCAAGAGCAGTATTTACACTTAGCATTCCGAGCATACGCCTCACCAACCTACTTTGTCTAGTCAAAACTTTTCCGTGTGCAGAGTTAGTGGGCTTTATTAAAGGATGCTATCTAGTGGAAAGAGGTTATGGCGTTATCCACAACAGCTTGACGTACCTACATCAGCTTGAAAATCTTGAAATTAGTTATGGCGAGATAGGTGAGAAGTTGACATGCCCATTTTTCCCTTTGGCGTCTGATATTCACAATTTGTATTTTCACTTGTAGTGTTACAATTTCAAAATAATAAAAGAGTATTTTAATGCCCGGAGCCAGCTTGCAACACTTACCTTTGTTAAAATATTTTACGGAAATATTTATGTACGTATTTTTTTGTTTTCATGTTTTTTTTCAACCGTAACAAATATTTCGTATTTATACAAATCGTATTTTTTAAAACCGATACAAATTGCTTGCTCTTACTTATAAATAAGCAATAGCAAGCAATGTGTATCTTCTGAGATCTAGTTTCTAAAATTTACTAATAAGTTAATTCAACACAACTTCACATTTTATAAGTTTTTGTACCACTAAGGTGGCATTCAAGCATGTAGGTTGGATGAATGCCTGTAGCGCCGGGAGCGTCCCTCGGGCGTTGCCTGCCCTGTAAAAACTTTTTACGCCTTTTTTGAATAAGTAAAAAACCGTGTGACTGTATATCGCTTTCACTAGCGATATACAGTTGTCTTCTGAGGAATTGTTTGACATGATGCTCACGGCCTCTTTCTATCAGCGCACCGCTCGCCACCACCGCCAGGGAGTTCATCCTCACATGTTGAAAGCAAAATGGCTTTTTCATAAAAACTTTCTCCATGCTCAGTTTGTAGAATGATCTTCCTGCAGAAGTTTCCTACAAGAAGTGCAATATGGAGCTTCTTCAAGAAGGACGCGAAAAGGTTTTTACAGGGTCGGCATCCTACAAGTAATACCTCTAGTGCTGCAAGGGTCCATAAGCTACGGTAACCGCTTATCAAAAAAGTAGTAGGGGAGTGTGGGGTGGCGACAGTTTACCTCATGATGATAAGCATGCTTAATGCCAGGCACTAGAAATGGGTTATTTGGGGTGGACTAACCTGTATATTTTTGTTATACAACTAGATGACAAACAACCTTTCGTCCCACCTGGTGGTAAGGGGAAACCACCGCCTATAGACACCTCTGCAATAACAAGGAAAAATCAATCGATACTGCAGGTGCATTGTCATCTTTAGGCCTAATAAGAAATGCCGTCCAAACCCAGTAATTACACTGGCTACGTTTGCCTTCAATCCTAAGCACACCGAACTGTTTCACGGCTGAAATAAGAAAAGCGGAAAGAAATATATCAAGGCAGAAATAAATGATCAAATATTTATCATGATGTTGCCAGCCTTATCCGGAGTTACCCGAGTAACCCCGCGTCCGTAATTACCCCACTCTTCCCTACCTATGTACAATTTTTCCTTAAATATCTTTTTCCTCGTTTTATTATTCATGTACACACGGCACCACATCAAGTGCAACAGTTGCACTAAGAAAGCCACCTTTATTACGAACGCAGTAAGGACGGTCTCAAGGTCAAACTATTACTCTTGATGTGCTGTCAACATTAACTGTTAAATAAATTAATAATAAAATAAGCTCCATAGTGTCCCTGTTTGTTTATCTTCATACGTAAGATATACACAAATGTTCTTACAAGAAACTGGGCTACTTAAAAGTTCCGTGCAAAGAAGAACTTATCTTTTGTAAACAATCGGTTGAGTTTCGAGTTATTATATTCTTTTTTTTTATTAGGCATGCGAGCTAAACTCATAAAACTCTTTCTAACTTTGCATTAATTTTGTATTACCTAGACTGCTGCGACTTGTAAATTATGAATACATTGGAGGATTAGTGATGGCTACTTCTGTCACAGTCAGAATAGTGCGTGTATAAATCATACGTATTCGTCGCTTATCGCCGACCATTGATGACAGGCTTGTTAGTTTAATTAAGGTTTATTGTTCACTGAAGTTTTAAAATAACTTAATATTATTATGAGCTCCAGTAATCACAAATTTATGATTCATGAATTTCATGAAAATTGGCGACTATTTTTACCTAAGCCCATTGCCCAAAATTAGCCCCAGTTTGGTATTGTCATTCACAAACAACCTATATTCACGTCCCACGGGCATAAAGCCTTCCTACTCATGAGAAATGTAGGAGGAGTTTGGGCCATACTTAACACCATCAGTTAATGGTTTGTGCTACTATAAAATAAAATTGATCTATTCTAAAGAGCTCTATGGGAATGTATGCTATGTATTGTACCATTTTTAAGCCCTTCTAATAAGAAAATACAATAATATTTACAAATTACCATAATATATTGATTGCATTAATAGTTGTCGGATATAATATATGTATAATATGTGATCTTAATAATATCCGGTATTTATAAAGCACAATTGGATTCACCAAAATTTTACATATTTTTGTAGCAGCCTAAATTTACTTAGAAAACTTTCAAATGATAGAAAGAAAGAAAGAAAAAATATTTTATTTAAATAGGCCACAAAGAAGCACTTTTAAATCGTCAAAAAACACGTTTTTATAACTATTACTCTCTGCCGGCGCGCATTTCCTCTCCTTCTGTATACCTACATAGGGGTTCAAACGAAATGACAAAATAACATTTGGGTCGTATTAATTATAGATCAAGACATGGTTAGCTACAAATTCTTAACTTAGAAACGCCCTTAGAGCTTTTCTGAGTGCGTAACCCAAGGGTTATTTCTGAATACGCTTCTATTAAACTACGTCTCAGTGGTTAGAAATTGTAGGAAGAAAACATATTCCTTATCTTCTGGTTATACCTAAAGTAATATATGAGCCATAAAATTTAAAAAGAAAATAACTTGATGTCCCAAATATTCATTCCTAATTTTTAATTTTAACATTATTAGAATTTTTTTTAAGGTCCTGAGGGAATCGGACCCGGGAAGAGCAGTCGCCCGGATTGCGAAAGGTCGCGGGTTCGATTACCGCCTCAGGACGTGAAATTTTTCTAGTTTTATATTTTAATTACTAACTTGATGTCAATTAAAAAAATCTTAGATAGTAAATATAATTATTGCAAATGATAAAAGTAAAAATCTCGTAAACCTGCCATAATTTAAAACTAATAATGAAAATAAAATAACAAATTAAACAAACACCTTGAGGCACAACTATTTTTCGTAAGGGCACAATTTCCCACAAGCAGAAGTCCTTTACATAATTCAGTAAACATTATACCCTAATGAAAACTTAATGGTAATGTATTATGCAGGTTTTATTACGTATTAAATTTGTCTAATGACAATAAAATGGAACTAATATTTTAGGGGCGTTTAGCTGTCTCTCACACACCCCAATAGGCTTGTTAGACCGAATCCAGTACGAATACGGAATTATTTACGTTTCTAGAAGCGTCATTAGCATAACGGTACTTGTTTTAAGCTGTCTACGAGTGTCTACGTTATCCACTAATACTAATGGATACTAATATCCCTAACACAAGCTTTTAATGATGCTTTCTTTTGGCTAGGTCAGAGGTTCCCAGACTCTTTTTCTCATAGACCACTTATAACTTAGCTAGTTCCGGCTGGTTCCTGCGGCTACATTTCTACTATATTCTCAAACAAATAGTTTTTTGTCACGTCAATTGAAGGGACAGGGGTCTGTCGAGTCTCCCCGTGGACCCCTGCGGGTCGGGAACTAAGAGGCTAGATAATAGGTGTGAGTGTAGGAATATTATTATTATTTGACAGCTAGCGTGACGACGAACGTTTTCGTTTCAATTCGATTGAAACCTGCACTAGGTGTACAGACCCCGGGGGGTGGATGCAGAGAACCTCCCCGTGGTACCCCCTGGAAACTGATCTGGACCCGGTAACGCAGGTGTCCAGTCAGGCTGATCCTCTGCTTGGATTGCTAATATTGTTCTAAAGAATACTCAACATGTCAACCGTACGGCGCTCAACTCGTTTGTCAAAAGGCCCTTCTCAGGGCCAACCCGATGGGCTGGTTTTGGTTCCGTCTCGTGTAGGATCGGTCTCTCCGTCATACTCGGAGGTGGCCAGGGCTTGCGACTGGTCCATGGAGTCGGAGGGACAGTCGGATGTCGAGGCTGTTGGTGGGGCGGCAGAGAGGGCTTCCCCCATTGTGACGTACGCTGAAGCTGTTAGTCATGCGGAAGTAACGAGGGAAAGCCGTTCTGGCCGGCACTCAGAAGAAGAGTCCCTCAGAGGGGAGTCTAGAGCCTCGTCGCGAAAGCGACCCCTCGGGGGAAAGTTCTTTGGTGGACTATCTTCGGACGATGAATCCGACGTAGAGGTGCGGCGCCCAGGGCGTTCAGCGCCGAAGGTCGCACGCTCACGGGGTGGAAGAGGAGCCTACCATCATACGGGCCTTACTGAAGCTCGCAGAGAGTTGAAGGAAGGCCTGGACTCGGACTCTGAGTCAACTCTCACTGAGGCGAAACCCGAGTCAGAAGTTAGGACTGCACAAAAGGGCTCCCCTGAGCCATCAGTGGACGACCTTATAAAGAAAGCGGAGGACGGGGCGGGCCTCATCTATCAGGTAACCCGGAAATCTAAGAACCTAAAGGGGGCTTGTGTCAGGGAAATAGATGAGGCCTCGCAGGCGATGCTGGCGGCTGTGCGGTCGCTTGCCAATCGGGGCTCCTCAGAAGAGATGCGGAGGCTGCAGGCGGACAACAAGCGCCTAAAGGGTCAGTTGTCCGCTGTGATGAAAGAGGTAGCGGCCTTGAGGCGGGCGTTCTCCGAGCGCATAAGCCCTCGGGGCGAAAAAAGAAGAAAAAGCCCCGTGTCTCTGGTTGTGAGCCTTGAGCCGGAGCCGGTGAGTCCGATCAGGCAGGTAAGTGACCCAGGCGGCGCGATGACCAGATCTGAATTTGCAGATGCGTTCGGCCATCTCCAAAGGGAGTTGATGTCCCACGTCGGGGCAGTGGTCGGGGCCAGGCTGGAGGGCCTGGAGGTGGATGGCAGACTATTGCCCACCCAATCCCACCGACCCCCACTAGCGGCGGACAAACGTGGCGCCGGTGCCCAAGCAGCTCCCCTGGCCACCCCGTCGGTGCCAACCACCCTCGCCCCCCCGGCAAATATGCCGAAAGAAGCGAGGGTAAAGAAATCTAAGACTGTGTCTCGTAAGCCCCCAGCTGCTCGAGCAGAGGAGCAGATCCCGGGGCCCTCGTGCCAGGAGCAGCCAGTTGTGTTGGAGGAGGAAGGCTGGAAAACCGTGGGCAAGAAGAACGGGAAGACTCGAGTCTCTACAAAGCCGGTGCAGGGGACCCCAAATGATCGTCAGACCAAACCGGCCAAGAAGATGGCCAGGCTTCCCAAGGCTCCAAAAACATTGGCAGTTGTTGTCACCCTTAAGCCTGAGGCTGTGGCTGAGGGGGCCACCTACAAGGAGGCTATTTCAAAGGCCAAGTCGGCGGTCAGTTTGGGAGCTCTGGGCATCGTGGGACCCCCAAAATTTAGAAGGACCATGACGGGGGCTCGACTTTTTGAGCTCCCCAAAGAAACCACCGCAGCCCAGGCTGATGCCTTTGCCACCAAGGTTGGGGAGGTGCTGGGCGATGCAGCGAGGGTGGTGCGCCCCATGAAAATGGCCGACATCCGCATCGTCGGTTTAGATGACTCGGTGTCAGCTGATGAGCTCCGGTCTGCCCTATCAGAAAGGACGGGCTGCTCTCCGGATGCTATCAGGATTGGCACCATCTCTAATGGCGCTAGGGGTGTGGGGTCGGCTATGGCTTCCCTCCCTGTGGAAGTAGTTGGCCGGTTGGTGGAAACTGGACGCCTCTCTGTGGGGTGGAGCTCTGCCTCAGTGAAGGTCATTGAACAGCGCCCCATACGGTGCCACCGCTGCTGTGAAGTCGGGCACACATCGCAGCGGTGCCCCTCCAAAAAGGATCGGAGTGCATTGTGCTTCCGCTGCGGTGCAGAAGGGCATAAGTCGGTGGACTGCCAGGCTGCCGTCGCCAGGTGCACCGTCTGTGCGGACCGGGGACTCCCTTCGGCGCATCGGATGACGGGAGCGAGATGTAATCCACCCCCAGTCAAAGGCCGTCCCATCACTCCGGACGTGGCTCCCTCCCGAGCAGCAGCGCCTTGCGCCGCCCCTGTAGTGCCGATGGAAGCCAGCAATGCCAATTAGGTCCATCGGAAACATACTACAGGGGAATTTAAACCACTGTGCCGCGGCCCAGGATCTTTTGTGCCAGGCGATGGCGGAGTGGGAAATAGACGTGGCGGTCATTTCGGAGCCGTACTTCATCTCCCCCTCCCCTAGGTGGTTTGGAGCAACTGACGGCCTTGCCGCTGTAGTAGGGTCCGCATCTAACGGTGCCCCCCCACTAATCCCTGTAGATAGGGGTCCAGGATATGTGGCGGTGCGATGGGGAGGGGTAGTAGTTGTCTCCACCTACTTCTCTCCAAACCGCGGGATGGCCGAATTTGAAGGGTTCCTGACTGCGGTTGAGGGGGTGGTGCGGCGGGCCGCTCCTCTCCCAGTGCTGGTAGCGGGGGACCTAAACGCAAAGTCTTGTGCGTGGGGATCCCCCAGTACCACTCCTCGTGGTGGTGTCCTGGAGCTCTGGGTTTTGTCCCTGGGGCTCCAAATCCTCAACCGGGGCACCACTCCGACCTGTGTCCGATGGCAGGGCACGTCGAGGGTCGACGTGTCCTTCGCTACACCATTGCTTGCGGCCCAAATAAGAGATTGGCGGGTGATGGAAGATGTGGAGACCCTATCGGACCATCTATATATCCGATACGAGGTCTCCACGGCATCCCCTGGGGCCCCCATCCACCTTGGTCCCACGAGAAGGCCCACTAATTTTCAGCGGTGGGCTCTTGCCAAACTAGATAAGGAGCTGGCGGAGGAGGCGGCGATGGTGCGGGCCTGGTGTGACGGGCCAGATACTAATGCCGGGGATGCTGACGGCATGGCGGAGCAGTTTGCGGACGACATAGAGGCTGTCTGCACTGCCGCTATGCCAAAGACACGGGGCCGCCCCCGCCGGGAGCAGGTATACTGGTGGACGCAGGAAATATCCGACCTACGTACCATCAGTATGGTGGCGAGGCGCGCCTATAATAGGTGCAGAAGGCGCGCCTCAGCAACGCCTGGCGAAGAGGAAGAAAGACACCGGGCGTATCGAGAGGCACATAAAGCTCTGCGGACGGCGATCTGCAGGGCCAAGTCCGAATCCCAGGAGCGGTTCATTGCGCTTCTGGACGACGACCCCTGGGGAAGGCCGTACAGGATGGTGCGGGGCAAATTCACCAACGCCGCCCCCTCCACATCATGTATTGAGCCGGGGCTCATGCGAAGGGTGCTGGGGTCTTTGTTCCCAAATCCTGGACCCTTCGTGCCCCCCCGGATGGTCCCCTTCAGCCCCGCATTGGAGGTGTGGGCTGACGGTCCCCCTGTGTCAGATATGGAGTTTGACATGGGCAGGGAGAGGCTCCGGTGCAAAAACAAAGCACCGGGGCCAGATGGCGCCCCATCAAAGGTGGTGGGGATAGCTCTCGGCCCCCTGGAGGAGCGGTTCCGCGCGTTGCTCGACACGTGCATCGCGTTGGGTCGCTTCCCCGGGAGATGGAAGGCGGGGAGGCTGTGCTTACTCAGGAAGGAGGGCCGCCCCGCCGACTCGCCGTCGGGTTACAGGCCTGTGGTGCTGCTCGATGAGTCCGGGAAGTTTTTTGAGAAAATTCTCGCCTCCCGGATCATTGAGCACCTAGAAGACAGGGGACCGGACTTGGCAGAGTGCCAGTTCGGCTTCCGCACTGGCCGGTCCACGATGGACGCGGTGGCCCGCCTTAAAAGGTGGACTGAGACGGCAACAGCACGAGGGGAGGCTGTGATCGCGGTATCTCTTGATATCGCGAACGCGTTCAATAGCCTCCCCCACGAGTGCATAGAGGAGGCACTCAAGTTTCACCGAGTGCCTCTCTACCTTCGCGTCCTCGTGGCGGACTACCTCTGCGGAAGACAGGTCCTCTATGAGGACGCAGAAGGCCGCGTTCAATCGTGGGCGATGACAGCAGGTGTGCCCCAGGGTTCCGTACTAGGCCCCTTACTATGGAACCTGGGGTACAACTGGGTTTTGCGTGGCGCGCTCTTGCCGCAGATGGATGTCGTATGTTTTGCAGATGACACGCTAGTTGCGGCAAGAGCTCGTGAATGGGAGGAGGCGGTCCAGCTTGCGTCGGTTGGCACAACTATGATCGTCCGGCGCATCCGCCTCCTAGGGCTGGAGGTGGCTCTCACCAAAACGAGAGCCATGTCCTTCCACGCTCCGAGACGCAGAACCCCACCGGGGCTAGAGGTCCGAGTTGAGAGGGTCCGGATCCCCGTCGAGGTACACCTAAAGTACCTCGGCCTGGTCCTGGACCCTCGTTGGAGATTCGAGGAGCACTTTAAGCTCCTCGCTCCCCGGTTGTGTGCTGCCGCAGCCGCGCTCGGACGGGTCCTCCCGAATGTGGGGGGGCCCAGCGCGTCGTGCCGTCGGCTTTACCACGGGGTGGTAAAGTCGATGGCACTGTATGGAGCCCCGGTGTGGGCAGAGTGCCTTTCCCTCCGCACACGGGCCCTCTTGCGGCAGCCGCAGAGGGTCATCGCGATTCGGGCCGTGCGGGCCTACCGCACGGTCAGCCACGGGGCTGCTTGCGTTCTAGCAGGCACGGTCCCGTGGGAGATTGATGCCCTGGTTCTGGCTAGGGTGCATCAGTACCGGGTCGCAGCAAGAGAGCGGGGGGAACGACTCGACCTTGTCGAAGTGAGGCGGGTCCGCACCCTGGCGCAGATGGAGGCTCTGCACCGATGGGGCGAGGCACTCTCCACCCCAGCAGCCGGCCACCGGACAATCGAAGCAATTCGTCCGGTGTTGGAGGAGTGGGTTGGGCGCCGGCTGGGTAGCCTCACCTACCGAATGGTGCAGGTACTGACCGGACATGGTTGCTTCGGTCACTACCTGTACCGTATCGCCCGTCGGGAGGAAACACCACGGTGTCATCACTGTGACTCCCCCGACGATACGGCTGAGCACACCCTTATAGAGTGCCCGGCCTGGCAACGCGAGCGCCGTGAGCTTCGTGCGGTGCTCGGCGGCGGTCACCTCTCGCTGCCAACCATGGTAAGAGACATGGTTGGTAGCGACAGGGTATGGGAGGCTGTCGCCTCCTTCTGTGAGACTGTGCTCTTGCAGAAGGAGGCAGCGGAGAGGGAGCGGGAGGAGGATGCTCTGGCCGCCCCAATCCGGCGTAGACGGGTGGGCGTGAGAAGGCGGGCGGCGATCGCTCGTCTTCCTGCGCCCTAAGTGCGGCCGCGTGCGTGGGAGGCCACCACGCATGCATTGCACAGGTCGCCACGTCTGGGATTACCCAAGTGACTCTGGGTAATCCCCATGGGCGCGAAACCTGGCCGCAAGGCTGGGTTGCCTGGGGGTGGGGTGGTGAAATTGCTTCGGCAGAGCCCAGCCTACCCCCGTGAAGGGCAGTGGGGTTACCGGGGAGTTTTAGTGGGTATTCCTAGTGCCAATACGATCAGGCACTGGGCGACCCCCACACACGCCCGTCGCTTAGCCAGCGGCGGGTAGGTCCGTAAGCGGATTCCTCCCCGAAAAAAAAAAAAAAAAAAAAAAAAAAAAGGTGTACAGACCCTACAAGACTATGTTATCGCATATAAAAAATAAAAAAAACCATAACCCGACTAGGTACGAGAAAAAAGGGCAAACCAAAAAAAATATTTACATAGAAATCCAGAAATGCATAGATACAAAAATGATCAAGGTAGAACCGTGGTAGCACCTACTAGGCAAAAAAGGCATTTCATCCTAGACCTCAGGATGACAACGCACCGATGACAATAGCAAGTGAATTTTCCTTCCTAATGCAGGTGTCTAAAGGCGGTGGTAACCGCTTACCACCAGGTGGGCAGTCAGCTTGTTTATCATCTAGTTGTATAAATAAATCATCGGTGCCTCGCATTGTGTCTACCTCAGCTAGCATAAAGAGATTATAAACTATCCCTTTCATCATGATGTGCATGCCTCGTTGAATAATCTATGTTCGGAATCACCCCACTCTACCCTGATTATACTGTAGGCCGTCTATCTGAACTCTGAACATAGCCAAAGATGACTCACTGACCTTTCATTGGTGGGTCGTTAATACCCACCTCGCCATCTTACGACTTCAACCAAGATCTTTACGACTTAACCTTTCATTGATTGCTTTATTGGATAAAACTCCATGAAGAAGGTAATAACATCCATTTAAGTACTGACTTTATTTGGGAAAAAGTGACTATACAATTTAACATTAAATACTTAATTGTTTTTAAATGTTAAAAGCATGAAAAATAATGTTTAGTACCTTCACTCGCTCAAAGGTTATTTTTTTCTGCAAACTTTACCACTGAAGGACCGTTCCGCACCCATGATATCAAATGACATGGGCGTTCTTTGGTCACGCACACAATTATATCTCTCTTTCGAAATTGAGTCGTGACACTCATGACAGAAAAGCTATTTTTGAACTAACTTAAATTGGGGTAACGGTGACCTCGCTGCAGTAATTACTGGCGCAGATAACAGGACAAAATGAATTGTGATTTATAACGACACAGTTTCTTTAATAGCTAGCAGTAATACTAAACTTATGTACGAAATAATTATGTACTTAACGACCGAACTCTGACACACCACATAAATTTAAACTGACTCAATAAATTCAAAGGACTCAAATTGACTTTTATAATGCTCAAAATATTAGGTTGGGGAAAAAGTCTTTTCGCATTATAGTATGTATGAACTTGTAATAAAATCTCTTTGGCTGTACTATTTTTATCTGGCTGGTTTTGGTATCATTAAAAGTTTAGGTTATAAAAAAGGTAATTCCAAATTCAAATTAGGAAAATGTGTGTTTTTCATTTGTTTTTTGTACTGTCAAGATGAGTGAATCTAATGAAGAAATTCGATACATTTTAAAATTTTACTACAAAAAAGGTAAAAATGCAACGCAAGCCGCGAAAAAAAATTGCGATGTTTATGGACCTAGTGCAGTGTCTGTGAGAGTAGTACAAATTTGGTTTAAGCGTTTTCAATCCGGAAATTTTGATGTCAAAGATTATTACGGATAAAATAGATGCCATTTTTGAAAAACTGGAGCAAGATCGGCATATCAGTAGTTACAACGTAGCTGAAGAACTGAAAATTGACCACAACAGTTTTAGCGCATTTAAAAAAAAATGGATACACAAAAAAGCTCGATATTTGGGTACCCCACGAGCTGACTGAAAGAAACCCAATGAACCGAGTACTCATTTGTGATTATTTATTACGACGTAATGAAACCGAACCATTTTTGAAGAAGCTAATAACTGGTGATGAAAAGTGGATCACGTACGACAAGAACGTGCGAAAAAGGTCGTGGTCAAAGGCCGGTCAGGCTTCACAGACTGTGGCGAAACCCGGGTTAACTCGCAACAAGGCGATGCTGTGTGTGTGGTGGGATTGGAAGGGCATTATTCATTATGAGCTGTTACCATCAGGCAGGACCATCGATTCTGAACTCTACTGCGAACAACTGATGAGATTAAAGCAAGAAGTTGAGAGAAAGCGGCCGGAATTAATAAACAGAAGGGGTGTGGTTTTTCATCATGATAACGCTAGACCTCACACATCTTTAGCCACTCAGAAAAAATTAAGAGAGTTTGGCTGGGAGGTGTTAATGCATCGGCCGTATAGTCCTGACCTTGCACCTTCAGATTTACACCTGTTTCGCTTTCTTCAGAATTCTCTAGGCAGTGTCAGGTTAACATCACGAGAGGACTGCCATAACCACTTGTCGCGGTATTTTGATCAGAAGCCCCAAAATTTCTATAGCAATGGGATCATGTACCGGCAAAAAGTTATGGAACAAAATGGTACCTACATACTTTAGTTAAATGTAAATAAACTATATTGAAAAATGTTTTGAATTTTCTTAAAAAATGCGAAGAAACTTGTTCCCGAACCTATTATTAAAAAGCGCCTCAAATTTGGGAAGGTGCGGCTATTGAAATAAAAAAAAAGCACTCTAATTTCAATCAAGAAGATGGTTAGACTGTACCACCAGTTTGGGATCTCATTATGCGAATTATAAAGTCTCAAGCTTGTTTTCATATTGACCGACATGCGTGAATCGGAACACTCAAAATATAAAAGCCACCATAGTTAACCTATCAAAGACAACTGACATCTTCAGTCTTCCCGT
The DNA here is from genome assembly GCA_947347705.1 of Nymphula nitidulata. Classification (NCBI taxonomy): domain Eukaryota; kingdom Metazoa; phylum Arthropoda; class Insecta; order Lepidoptera; family Crambidae; genus Nymphula; species Nymphula nitidulata. Next base: position 10,266,865 of record OX374632.1, read on the forward strand.
GAACATGACCCCTGTCACATTATTATGTGACATCTAACTAAACGCGAGCTAAATGCGGTAAAGTGGTTTAATTACAAATGTGTAGTACCTACTCGCGAAAATGTAGTGAATAATTTCCTATTGTATTGACTTTAGGAAAGTGTTCACTGTCTTATGTATGAAGACAGCTCATCAAGTGTAACCTGTGCAACGTAATGATCTGCAGAACTAGTTTTTATTATATTATTATTGCAAAGTTCAAACAAAGTTCATTTTGTAAGCTGTTTCAATTAATGAAGAACTATTCTGCTTCTAGTTTTTTCATATTATGGTACAAAAATTTATGTCGGCAATTTAGCGCTATCCTCACAATTAATCAAATGTTTATCTTACAAAATTTTCTACCAAATAGAAATCTCTTCTGAAATGAGAAACATGATTAAATCATAATCAGATTAACAAAGGAATGTAATTACAAAAAAAATTAAGCAATTTATATGAACTCTGAAATATAATAAAGGTATCTACTGGCTGTAGAATAGATATTTTTTTGGGAAAATGATTTTATCTTCCTCAGGCTGTCATTATAATTTCCTTTTCGATATCACAAGACCCTGTCGTACGGAAATATAATGAAAATTTACTTATTTTATTTTGTGCGAATATAATATTTTCTTGGTATTATGTTCAGCATTTGTGCTGATCTTGAACTCCCTTTGTACATACAAGTGGGGGAATAATAGAGATTTCAAAGACATTGAATCATATATTAGTTTAATATATAAGACAACCGGCTAGCCGAGTGGTCTGTACCCCTTGCTTTACAGCGCTATTCGGTCTAGGGTCCCGGGTTCAAATCCCGGTAGGCGCAAACGTTTGTATGATGAGTATGAGCATTTGTTCACGAGTCATTGATGTTTACCTATATGTTTATTTAGTTTTTTTTTTTTTTTTTATACCACTAAGGTGGCAATCAAGCATACGGCCCACCTGATGGTAAGCGGTTACCGTAGCCTATGGACGCTTGCAACACCAGGGGTATCACTTGCGCGTTGCCGACCCTGTAAAAACCTTTTCACGCCTTTTTTGAAGAACCCCATGCTGTACTCATTCGAGAAAACCTCTGCAGGGAGCTCATTCCACAACTTGAGCGTACGCGGGAGAAAGTTTTTCAGAAACCGTACAGTACGCGACCACTTTGGTTCCAATTTGTGAGGGTGAACTCCCTGCCGATGGCGAGCGGTGCGATGATAGAAAGAAGCCGCAGGCATCATGTCAAATAATTCCTCAGAACACGCCCCGTTATACAAACGGTAGAACACACACATGGAGGCAAAATCTCTCCTTAGGCTTAAAGGTTCAATACCGCTTGTGAGCTCAGGATCGTCGACAATTCTCATAGCGCGTCTTTGGAGCACGTCAAATGGTCCAAGCTGGTATCTAGGCGCTCCCGCCCATAAATGGCAGCAGTACTCCATATGGGGCCTGACTTGAGACTTATACAGTAACAGTCTTTGCCCCGAAGTGAAATACCGCCGCGCTCTATTGAGCACACCAAGCTTCTTGGATGCCAGCTTGACTTTATCCTCCAAATGACTGCGGAACTGCTAGAGATATCAACACCAAGGATCCCGATACTCGTAGAGATGGAAAGCGGTGTGTCGAGGAATTGTGGAGCTACAGCGAATGGGGGTTTCATTTCTAATATTAGACATATTACTCTCAATATTTCTCCGTTATCAAGTATCTTAATTATGCTTACTTTTGGCTAATATGTGTAAGTGTATGAATATTATTATTATTATCACTATTGATATAATGATCGTCAAAAAATTTCACAACCCACATATTGACTATACAGGGTGGTGACGACAATGCGATAATAAATTAAAACATGGGCTATATTAGTTCATAGAAATGTTTAGCAACTTTCAGATACATCTTATTCATTTGATAATTTTATGACATTTGTATGAAATACTTATTGGGTGCATTATTTCATAGAAATGTTACAAAATTATCAAATGAATAAGATGAATTTGAAATTTTGGAAACATTTTTATAAACTAATATAGCCCCTGTTTTAGTTTACTGTCGTAGAGTCGTCACCTTTAAATCAATATCTGTTTTATCTTTTTTTAATACTCTCACACTCACTACCGAGTGAGCCGAGTGTTATGTACCCCTTAGTACAGGCTGCTCGGTGAGGGTGCCCTGGAGGAAAACCCTCAAAGAGTATCCACCTCACCTCATCGAAGTTGAAGACATCATCATCATCATTTCAGCCGAGAGACGCCCACTGCTGGGCATAGGCCTCCCCTAAAGATTTCCATACCGATCGGTTCTGCGCTGTCCGCATCCATCGGCTTCCCGCGACCCTCATCAGATCATCGGTCCACCTTGTGGGAGGCCTACCAACGCTGCATCTCCTGGTACGCGGCCGCCACTCGAGGACCTTTCCGCCCCAACGGCCGTCAGTCCTCCTTGCAATGTGGCCTGACCACTGCCACTTGAGGCTCGCAATTCTTCGGGCTGTGTCGGTGACCTTAGTTCTCCTGCGGATCTCACCATTTCTGATTCGATCACGCATAGAAACCCCGAGCATAGCCCTCTCCATTGCCCTTTGGGTGACATTGAGCCTTCTTATGAGGCCCATTGTAAGCGGCCACGGCGTGGTGCACCCGGCCGACCAACAGACGAGGCTCTGGCGCCCCCACCAATCCGCACTGGGCCAGCGTGGTGGGAGATGGCCCAAACCCCCCCATCAATATCTACAACCCAAGGCCCCAAGTTAAAGACAGCCATCACATATTTAGATCCAAACCCATCCAAAGCCCTGAATTGTGCTACATCCCTATTCTAATGCAAAACTGGAAAAATAATAAAACTACATCAGATAATGGCTGTGAACAATTGATTCCTTTTCCTTCTCTTTTTGGAGTCAGTTCACTAAGGAAATAACACGTTTTCATTTTAGTTATTCAATTATTTTCTCCTGAAGTGCTACAAAGGATTTTAATTCTACTTTCGTTTGTTCAAAATAAATATTTTATTTCTTTGCAGAATATTTTGCAACAATACAAATACGAATTTTCATTCTGCATAAAAATGGTTTGTTAAGCAACGGTTCGTTACCCACAAACAGTGGAGATGGTGCAAAAATTCTTTTGAAATTCTTGGCTAAGACTCTACAGTGTAAAGTGATTCGGTGCAGGAAATTCGTGTTGTTTTATTGACACAACTGGTACATTGAAAATCTTTCAGCTTTACTTTGTGTATCTAAATAGAATAAGCTTTAGTAACACGCTCAGTGTATTGTAGAACGAAGGAAGGAAGAACGAAGTGAGTCGCAAGGTCTTTTCCTCCTTCCACAAGCTTAAATCTTTGCAACACTTCCTACTGATCCAAACCAGAATCTCTTTGGCCCAGTCGTTGATTCTTCCCACCTTAGACTACGCAGATGCTTGTTATCTTGATATCACAGAGGAACTATTAAACAAGCTTGAGCGACTGCAGAACCTATGCATACGTTTCATTTTTGAGTTACGTAAATATGACCAAGTCTCTCATTTCCGATCTCAGTTTAAGTGGCTCCCTATTCGACTTCGAAGAAACTCACGCATTCTTTGTCTTTTTTTTAATATCTTATTTAACCCAATACAACCAACATACCTTCGTGAGCGCTTTTTTGCTCGTCCTCCTGGCATACTCTGCAGATCGCACCTCCGCACTCGTCATAAGCTTCCTTCCAATCCTTACCGTACTGATTTCTTCATCGACTCTTTCACTGTTCACGCAGTCAAGCTATGGAATGCACTACCGCCAGCAATACGAGAAATCTCGTCACTTCCAGTTTTCAGGAAGAGAGTTAAAGAGCACTTCCTTTCCTTGACATAAAATTCATTTCTTAGTTTTAGACTTATTCTATCGTAACTTCCTTGTGTTCATAATTAGTTTATGTATTCATTGTAAATATAATTGTATTGTATAACTATATAATATGTATTATATTGTATAGTAGATATATTTTATGTATTGTATTTGTATGTATCATATATTATATTTATCAGTACACACGACATCCTTATCTCGCAGCACATCTCCTATTGTAGGTGGGTTGGAAGAGTTTTTTTTTAGAAATAAGCCACACCTTTTGTACATTTTTTATAATTATGTTTTTCTTGTATTGTTTCTATGTGTACAATAAATTATTAAATAAATAAAATAAATGAATAGAACTGATGTTCGTAAATACATAAATAACGCACAAAGCCCAATTTTTATGGACACAAACACAGGGCCGTTTACAGCAGCTCCATAATTCCAGTCGAAAAATCCTAAAATAATAATGTTCTCACTGCAAACATAAAAATAAAGGGATTTGCGGGTCCTCTATCTCTAAATTATGACCAGTCGTAAAATGTACCAGTACTTTCCCTTCTTATCAAATGTCCTTCTTCTTGCAAATATACAACTTCCCTACCCTGATACCAGAGTGAAATAATGTTGTATTATCTAGTGTCCTTTATTATACGACAAAGGTGGTAAACAAGCGTAGGGCCCGCCTGATGGAAAACGGTTACCGTAGCCTATACACGTTCAAAGCAATGTGGGTACTACTCGCATGTTACAGACCCTCCAAAAACAATGAAATTTCAATAAAGGTAAGACTACCTACCTCTCTTGAAGTTAAATTACGTTTGAAGAGGATTCAATACTGAACTATGTTTAAACTGGTTTCTAGGAAAGAATTTTAAGAATAATGTTACTAATGATTCATCTTTTACAACCAAATAAAATTGAAAGAAAATGATAAATGAGATGTCCTAAACTGTGTAGAGACATAGCCACATCTATGTACACTTTTTTAAAATTCAAATAGATGACAAACAAGCTGACGGCCCATCTGATGGTAAGCGGTTACAGCCACCTATAGACACCTGCAATAACATGGTTTATACTGCAGGTGCGTTGTCGTCCTGAGGCCTAAGATGAAATGCCGTCCAGGCCCAGTAATTACACTGGCTACCTTTCCCTTCAATCTGAAACACAACGAACTGTTTCACGGCAGAAATAAGAAAGGCGGTGGTACCTACCCAGACGACCCTACATACGGGCCTACCATCAAAAATAAGCAGAACACTGTTCAATTGTGCATTTTTTTCTTCGCTTAGTTTCGTGGTACGAAATAACAATTTTTATACAAATGTACACATACGTTTGTCACTTTGGTGACGTTTAGTTGACTTATAAAACGCTCGAAATATTGCCATATATAGAATTAAATTGACGAATCTCTCTGAATTTTGTACTACTACACATAAAATCTTAAGCGAATTATGACTATTATAGTCTATGAGATGCATCATCATATTATTATGAGCCGATAGACGCCCAATGTTGGGCATAGGCCTCCCCCAAGGATCTCCAAACTGATCGGTCCTGCGCTGGCAATCGGTCAAGCTCTTTTTTGTTCCGGGTTCAAAACCTGGTTAGGAATATTGATTTTACAAGAATCCAATGATGCCGTTTTGGTTTTCATCAAAATCGGACCCGAGATTCATTTGAGTACTTTTCGCTATTCCTCATAGTTTCGGATTTGATCATCCACGCCCGCTTGAAAAATTCACTCTGAATATAGGTACCTAGCCGGATATAAAACATCTCCTTTTCATAATATGAACTATTTTTTGCAGGCGGACTTGTCTCACATGCTTTTAACTTAACTTTTTTCTTGATTTTCGTAGGGTTGGCATTGCGTGGGTAATGTTCAAGATGCTAGGAACTTCTCTAGGATACGATAACCATCCCTGTCGTAGCCTGTCATACAAAAAGTATTTTTCCTTAGACCCACATTTAGCACGTTCAATAAGGTTGAAATTTGAACACTCCTTTTGAATATCAAATTATAAAACACCTTTCCTTTTCGCCTACTTATACCAGATGCACTGTACTTAAATTTAGATTACACGGATTTAGTACACGGTGTGTACTATGTACAGTCGACAGCACATCAAGCGTAAGAGTTTGACTTTGAGACCGCCCTTCTACTGTTTATGATAGAGGCGGCTTGCGATGTGCAATTGTTACACTAGTTGTGCTGTCGTCTGTACATAAGAAGGCCCAATCGCAAAAACAATATTAAAGTTATCTGCTTCTTTTTTATTTTGAGTCACTGAGAAAGAGATAGAAATAGTACCACTGACCTTACTCTGTGAATCACTTACATAATCAGATGCAATAGATTTGCTATTGTGTGTTAGCGCTGGTGGGCTGGTAAGGGTTGAAAGGTTAATGAGCTTATTTGAGACTCATTTGTTGAGTAAAGGGATTTACCAGACCTTCATTGTCTATATTGTGTACGAAATTCCTGTCAGCTGTCTTGATTGTGATGACCCTTGTCAGCCGAAACAATCAAATATGGGTATAATGGGCAATGATCAATAGCTGGGAGTTTACCAATTGTATGAATTATATAATTAATTATTTAAATTAATGATTTGTAGATCAGAATAACCCAAAAGATAAATACAAATAAAAAAAAATACTTATTAAAATTTTATATTAAATAAAAAATACAGACGCGTTATAAATTTCTATATTTGGGTTAAAGTTATTTGGGGAAGAAAATCAATATTTAAAAGTTATAACAATTTCTTATAAGATTCGTATTTTTAATATTTAACGAAATTCGTCTTGTTTAGAAATCTATACTCAATTTAAAGTTTTTTTGCAAACTCTGTGTGTATGCAAGACTCCACTTCCAAACGGAATTCACCCATATTTAATTTTACAATGGAAAATTTAATTTTAATTAGTTGTAAAGTGGAATATTTTAATTTAAAGAGATACAGACTCCTCTAGGATCTGGCTAACATCCAATAAAATCTGTCGTTGCGCTCCAGACCCTAATATTTCTTTAGCGGAATGAGTCGGATTGAAATACAACAATAGTAATATTAAGCATAATGACTTGCTGTTCACAAAATGACTAAGTAATATTTTTTACTATCTACTTGGGACTGGAGATGAGATATAAACTTTTTGGTTTATATATTTAACTTTTTTAAACCTTGTTGAATAAACATATAAATAAATAATGTAAAGTATGGAATACAACACCTTATTGCCACTATTATACAGTCCCTGTACACATATTTCGAAGCGTTGAGTGATTTTTTTTTCAATTTTCAGGTTACGAATGAAAAACATTAATCGATATACGATAAAATTAAAGATACTTTCACCTGTGCTGGAAAGAGGTCTTATGGCTACATCAGACATTTAATTTTACATCTGTAAGGTTTCATAAATAATTCAACATATTTGCAAAACAGGTTAAAAGTCAACGACACTAATATAAATATTTATGGGGTATTTTAAATACACTTGGGAGTAAAACTATATTTAGTTACATGATTGTCTTTAAATATTATGACTATGCTATGTTTTAATTATACTATTAAAAAGCTTGCTTAGGTTTTTTCATTTAAGAAGTAAAAGTTAAAACTAAGCAATATGTGATGATCTTTATCGTTTGTGAAATATGTAAAAGCGCTTTATTAACACGCTTTTAGTAGTTTCACCAGTATGTTTGTTTGTTTGTATGTATGTAACTGACTCGTTGGGGCTCAATTTCGCCCCACTTAAAGCGATCAGATTTACTTTAAATGTTGTAGACTTATCAACGACCACCGACAATACAATATTTTGATAAGCTTATCTCATTATCCTGATTAGGATTGCCAGGATTAGTGATTTTAATACAGGTTCTTTGCGTGATACGTAATAATTCATAAGACTTGTTCGCAAATAAAGTTAGACCACTGTGTCTCGCTGTTTATGTTGGCAACATAGAAATCCTTGAATATGTTTTCTATCGAGATGCAACTGTTAACACATCTGTACATATTAAAGACGGTTTCATAGCAAATCGAACTAAAAAGTTAAAAATAAAATATAGTTTAAAAAAACTAAAGAAACACGCTTTAATAGCAAATCGAACTAAAAATCAGAAAATATATTTTAATTTATATTTTATTCAACGGTTACAAAAAGTATACTAACTCATCAATATGTTTCAATAATTTTCAAAAATTCTAAAATAAAAATAAAGTTATGAAAAGAAAATTAATTTAATTGTAAAAAAGCGTGAAAATAATTTAATTGTAAAATTGCAATAGCTGTCTTATTTATTTAAGTTTTCGCATATGGACTCTCCTCACCGCTTCACATCAGGTTGTATCGGGTCAATACAATAGTTTTTTTTAAAAAAAACTCACAATTAATTCATATTTGTGGAATGAGGTAAATGAGCTAAAATAAGGACGGGGGTATTACAATGAGCACTGAAGGCAATAATGACCTTCGGAAAATGAAGCAATCAGGACAACTTACAACGTCAGTTAAAAGGGCTAAAAGTTGAAGACACAATAAAAAAAGAGACTATAAAAAAGAGACTATAAAGAAGAAAGAATTCTTGGAATGTTGGAACGAGCAAAACATATTGGAAAAGTACCTACACATCTAAATTTAACTTATCATTTTTTCAAGCAAGAATAAAATACGAAAATAGAAATACCTCCATAATAGGCACCGATTTTGACTACCGCTATATTAAGACTGTTTACGTCATTTACTTATCAAAATAAATCAGGAACACCCTTCTTCTTGAAAGTGTAGGTTGTATTGCTGTAAGTGAGACACGGTCCTTTGCGGTCTCCCAGTCTCCCTATTTTATGAGATATTCTGTATAGTGGATCGCGGTATCGAACATTATTTACGACCTGGTTTATGATAGTGCTCTTACGTACAGAGCCGTATAAAAATTCTTCGTGTTTATTTCAAATAAATAAACGAATACCTATATTCTAGGTGCTATAGAACAACTTGTATATTTACCACCAATGAGCTAAGAACTCTCATCGTAAATGAAATAAGTAAAGATTTTAGACCATAGCCTACCATTGCAGACCTTATGGGTTAGCAAGACAGGATAGATGAAAAGGTCAAAATTAATACAAAAAAGTTATGATTTCAGCACATTATTTATTGTGCTTCTCCAATCGTCATTGATATAATTATATGTGTGTGTGTGTGTGTGTGTGTGTCTGTAAATCATGGGATCCTTTTTTCCCATAGTGTGATTCCTCATAAAGACGCGGCATAACTTAATTAGAGAGCCGTAAAACATCTAATACCAACGGGAATCTAACCCTGGATCTCTAGATCTGAGGTAAGTAGTCTCAACCACTAGAACATAACGACAGTTTTGGTATTTACACAAGACAGGTCAGTAGGCACTGAAAACATACATTTTACACCTAAATCGCTTACCCACGAAGGCAGCCTCGATCTTTATGTACTCATGCTAAAGAACACCACATTTTGGCAAGTCGGCAGGTTGATGTGTTATTCATTACTATTGCGATAAGAATTTGGCAGTACCGGCAGAATGGGCCTAATTCTGGGAACACACTTTAATTCTAAATTTAAGTACAGTATATCTCTTTCTCGCAATAAGTAATAGGAAAAGGATAGCAAGAATCTGTTTACAGCTGTCACTTAAATTTAGATAGATTTCAAAGAAACCATAGACAATTTTAGACGGCATGTACGGAGGTGCCTCCTAAACACTGCATTTTATCACGTTCATTAAGGTCGAAAATTGAACGCACGTATCTAAATGTCAAATTATATGACAGCCATCCTTGTCGTATTCCTTTTGATAGAAAGAAATGCACTGAACTTAAATTTAGACTTAGCATGTGTTCACGAGAATTAGGTCCAATATCTCTCGAGACACAGTTATTATGAAATTGTTAGTTAGTTAATATTATTTTTATGTGATAGACTTAAGGGTTTTTTTGTTGACGATTCGAAAGTGCTTCTTGGGGGCCTAATTGAATAAAAATATTTTCATTTTCATTTTCATTTTATTTTGAACTAGTAATGAACTTTGACGGATACTTGTAAAAAAATGGAACTGGTCATTAGATTTTCATGTAGTTTATATTTTGTATGTAATGCCTACCGTTTAAGGAGAAACATATGGGAATTCGGGTCTGGAAAAGTTTTACAAATACAAGGGAAAATAAAATGTCAACATTTTTGACAAAGGCAAAAATTCATTAAGTATGCTGACAAAATTGCATGTCGTGTCACAACTTTTTAGTAAAATGTTTAGAACATCGTTGCTTTGTACAGTTAAACAAAAACAACGTAAAACTCATGAGACTTTGAACGAAGTTGAGCAAACATTTTGAAAAATTCATGTTTGCCGCAAAATGGTACGTGCGTTTTATTTTATCAGCATGACATTCTTTCATCTGTGAAATGTAAAATGTAAATAAAAAGATGAAATCTGTTTTTACCGTTATTCGGCGTGTATTGAAAGTGTGAACGTGATTTTATTTAACACGCGGCAGTGTTTTCATTCGTTGGTTTCTGCATTTGTATGCTTGCTTGTGCAAGAAATATTAACATGATTGCAAGCAATGCAATCTTCTTATGTGAAACTTTTTCAATAGTTTTGAAATTATTCGCTTACACTTAATTGTCTTTTGTGTAAATTTTAAGCATTAATAATAAAACGACTCGTAATAAATTGCCTTCATATCATTTGTAGTAATAATACTTCGACGAAATTAGCTCTGTGCTTGAGATTGTTAAACTCTGTTAAGATCCACGGAAATGTAGTTTTAGAGAAGTGAAGACCTTTAATTTGAGTTGAACGAACAGAACTGTGTTTAAAGCGATTTTAAAATCTAGGCCGATTCATTGTTCTTCGAGTTGGCTCTAGAGATTTCCAAGTAGATTCGACAAGTTTAATAAAACCTTCAATCTGATTCATTGTGCATATATTTCCCTGGCCTGACAGTGAGGGATACACGCTTCAGAAAGAGGAATAGAAAAGGACAACAGTAATAATTGATTGTATTCAAGTCGGGCACTGGTTGTATTGTGAATTCGACCAGCTCTCGTCTCCGAGAAAAAGTAATTTGAAAAGCATCGGGGGCCTGGACACGAGAAAATTACAATTCAAATCGACACTTGTTAAGCTTACTTTTAAATACTTTTTATGTGTCCTTTTTATTGCACTTGGAAGGCTTAAATGAATTGGGTCGTAATTTTAGTTTTATGTTTACCGTGTAAATCTTGTCGTACCAAATTGAAGAGATTGAAGAACACATGTTAAATTAATTAAAAGTATATGCCTATTATGAATTATATCACATAAATATTCACAATAGAAAAAATTAATTCGGGATTAAATATGTTTTCTCTGAATACAAAATTCCATATTTCATCCTTCAATATTATGACAGATTCAAAGATGAAAAAAAATGTAGGTAATATTGAGTTGAGTATCAAATAATTGAACCCATAGACGAGCTACGCTCTAAAGACACGTACTAAGAAAATCACCCAACTGCTCGGGCTCTCCAACAAAAATATCTACAATTTAGTTTAGAATAATGTCAACTTTGTAACCGTAAGCGATGAGAATTTTATGTAAGCACCTGAGAGCCGTATAAAATGTAACACCACACCTGATTTTAATTCCAAGAATTTGCTTACACTTGCAATTTTATTCCACAGCTAATTTTTCCTTGCTTTCCCAAGTCAATAAATGAAAAAGCTAATAGGTGCTTATAAAAAATAGTGTGTTATTATTCTATTGATAGCCAGACTGAAAGGCGAGCTAATCCAAGACCTGTAGATTTTTCTTGTAGTATCTTAGCCCCCTAAGAAAATTCTGCATCAGACCATAAAATATAATATGTAGAAAAAGCTGGCTCTATTCTGCTGGTTATTCAGTGGACGATAACAGACGCACACATCTAATGATGCCTATGTAAATCAAAACAAAGAAATGATTAGTTTGACTTAAAATCATCAGTAATTAATTAACTTATATTAATCCCACTAAAAAATTATGTCTGTCTGTCACATTAAAAAAATTAAAAATCATCACATACCGTTATTAATTACTATTATTTAGATCTATAGCTAAGACCACTATTTTTGAATGCAAATAAATTGTTATATTAATAGTAAGTATAATTTTTAGTTTTCAACTTTTGTAAATGAGAATATTTCATTAAATAAGTTTTATTTAATTTCGTATATATAACTCAAGCGTATTGGTTTGAGCGCTCTGGTTTCGATACAAAAACAAAGCAACTTTCGTCATGGTCGACCTGGGATGGGTCAATCAAAGTTTGTTATCTCGAGCTCCTCCGGGCTTCGGAAGGCACGCTAAGCCGTTGGTCCCGGTTGTTCTTGCAACCACTTAAAACCCACATTGGGCCAGCGTGGTGGTGTTATGGCCCAAACTCATCATGTGTTTCTCCCATGTAGAAAGGTCTGTGGTAGCAGTGGGACGTATATAGGCTGGTAATAAAATAACTTAAAATATTCTACCTCAAAGTTATAATTTACGATCTGGCCCACATACAGCGCTAAACGACAGTCACGTTATATACTTAACTAATAGTTAGTACTGATTAGTGCATTAAAAATAACAAGTGTCTAATTCACGGTTCCTATAAGCAACAAGTCGCTTTAATTTAGGTACTTTGCAGACCATGGGTTCATTACGACTTGTAGCTGGCAAATGATGATCATTAATTATAGAAACGGAGCGCTAACGCATACTAATCAAATATACAATACATACAACAATACAAATATACTTTATTTTTGTTTTAAGTTAACAATATCAAAATATTATATTTCAACACTGAACGAGTATTTTTACAAAAAACTATGATTCGGTTGAGTTGTACATTTTGTTAATTAAATAAATATAATTATATTTTTTGCATTATCATAAATCTTGAAAATTACGTATGCAGAAAAATATCTGAAAAAGATATATTTCTAAATACATAATCAAACTTGCTTACAATTTCACAGATTTAAAAAATAATAATTTTGGATTAACCAATTGAAAAATTTGAGAAACACGTTAATGTAAAAGTATCAATTTACTATTGAACTTAGTGGAGATTGCTATTTCATAATTTCCCGATGATTTAACCTTGAACGTTTCAAATGCGTTCTCTATTTCTTTATAGAACAGTTTCGTGCCTATGTGAGCCGAGATAGTAACAAGGATCTCATAAGTAAGAATAAGCTGTAGTCATCCATCATCCCAGTACTACGGGAGTTCTTATTTTGATCAACGGTAGCTTCGTCGGACAAAGATCGATGACGCATTCCGTGATTAGAGTTGAATCGGTATGGTGTCATAGAGAACATTGTGAAGCTAAATGGAATATACCGGTGAAATTAAATAGTAAAATAAGTACCTAAAGGGCACCTTTATTTTAAAGTAAAATTATATTTATCATATTATATTATGAAAAAAAGCAAAAATATAGTACTTGTGGAAAATGAAGGAAAAAAGTACTTACCTACACGTTTCTTTTAAAATCATTCTGTATTTTTCTATATTTGTTATTGCTCTTCGCTTCAGCCATCAATGATCTATTGATAAGAATCTTAGCATTTTAGATTCATATTAAAATTAATCAACTGTTTATTTTTAATTGAATTAATAGATGCTCCATTTTTTTCTTCATTCCATTATACATTTTTGACGTTAAAAAATCTTAGAAAAAAAAAGCTTATGATTATAAATATATTAGTTATATGTAGATCTGTAGTTTTGAAAAGTATTAATTATGTTTCAATTCTTTTTTAAGATAGAAACATTGCGTACGGGCATTAAACAACGAGTGCATTCCAGACTGGTGGAACAATTCTGCTATTCATTGCCCTAAACGGATCGTAACTAATGCGGTTGTAATACAAAAAGGTATTCCACTAACATTGCTTATTAAATTGGAACGCCAATGATACTCTATCTCTATCGTTTGGTTTAACGTCGGCTAGATGATTCTTAACATTATTACAAGAAACAAATAGTTTATCATAGTGCGTTCAGAGTTCTTAACTTTTAACAGTTCAACCAAAGAAGTATCGATGCGTTTCGACTGCCACAAATGTCAAATATTTTGCAGAATACAAAACAACGGTTGAACCGAACTGTAAAACGGTTACGTGTTTGTTAGTAGGATACCACACCGATGCGATTTGGCTACGTTCCGATTGCTTGTTTAGCAATCAGAGTTAGCAGAATACAAAAACGTTCTAACTTAAGCATCTCTCGTTCATTTCAGATCAAAATACAATATCGGAATTAGGGGGCAGTCACCGTTAATGTAAAAAAGCACGACAACTGAATCAGGGATAAAAAATATAGTATTTTTTATACCTAAGATATTATTTTTCTGTATTGTGTAACAATATTAACTGAAATACAATATGATACTATTTGTTATGGTATGGGTGGCAACCTTTAAGTAAACTAAGTTATGTTAAAATATCAAAATCAATATTAAGCTTACTAGATGTTAGGCCCGTATCTGGGTAGGTCAGGTTTATCATATTCGGCCTCAAGGAGACAACGCACCTGTAGTACAAAGTGATTTTTCTCTTCATATACGCGACGGCAGCTACTTACCACCAGGTGGGCTGTCAGCTTGTTTGTCAACTAGTTGTATATAAAAAGCCGTTTGACTCATACCAGCCCGCGGCATCTTCTCCGAATCAAGCATCATTAATAATTATAAGGAATAAATATTTATAATAATAATAATACCGGATAGTATATCCATACTAACAAATATTTTAAATGCGAAAGTAACTATGTCAGTCTGTCTATTTTGTGTGACAAAACCATTAAATACATCATTATTACACATATTAGCAGCATACAACAAAATCACAACTCCTTTGTTTTTAAATTTAGTTTGTATAACACTAAAATGTTTATTTCAAGTACAAAATATTAAAGACGCAATTAAGTCAACTTAATGGGACAAGTTGTTTGTTTGAAGACATAAAGTTGAACAGCAAATATGAAGAAGAAAAGTAAAAGCTATTGAAAGCTCATTTAGTAAAACACAATGAAGTTTGTTCTTACATCTTTTTTTCTGGACGGACTATTGCTGTTGGTCAAATATGACCTTTACAGCGTAAGTTACCAGGGTATTAAGGAGGCGAGAACCTTGGTGAGTCCTCTAAGCCTTGAGGGGCGAATTCGCCTCTGAAGGATTTTTAATCGGCAGGCATCACCTCCGGGGGAGGTGTCCCGCTGGCCGTAAGTGGTAACCGTCACCTTAAGACTCCTTCAATGTCTTAATGAACTTTCAGGAGACATGAGATGTTAAGGCCTCTCGCGCTCTGAATCACACTTATACCTTTCCCTTCACATTGAAGCTCAGTGATACATAAAGTGGTAGCAAAAAGCACCATTTATAAATAAACATAAAATATCTAATTCAAGATTCTCGTTATTACGTTTTAATTTATTTACCCAGCAACACAGAGTAATAAGTTCTCCTCGTCTAAATTAATGCTGTACCGCGTCTATTAAAAACTATACGTATCAGTGACGTCACGTAAACATTCAAATTAGAAACATTGTTATGTAACAATGTTCCTAATTTGAATGTTTATAGGAGTCTATAATGTGTATGGAGTATGGAGGTTTTATTAGTTAGGCTTCTAACAATAAGTAGAACGCTTAAAGGAGCATTTTTCATACTAAGGATGAACAAAGGCCGAGATATCATTTTTTTCATACAAAGCACGGCAAATGACTCAACACCATCTGATGTGAAGCGGTAATATGAGTCCATAATATGCGAAGAATGCTAGTGCAGTTTAGACACTGCTCTAGCCGCCTCCGTCATACCTGCGCAAAAGGTGCTTTTCCACTCCTTCTGGAACGAACTCCTTCTGTCAAAGAAACGAGGTACTAAATTTCTTTGTGCTTGATGTTGAGGTGCTGACAGTGAATTGATGTAAAGGAACTGAAGTAGTAACGATGCAATTTTATTGTCAAGTTCGGATAATTTTAAAACATAATTACAACTCCTCATGGAAATTCAAGTCATGAGATACGTCAAAATTTCTTATCATGCGACTAGTACTAATGAAAGTGATACATTCTTATTCTGAATGCTGCATTAACATAACATAAATATGTATTACCTTGGTAGCGTTATATATGGGCTATGGAAAATCTTTTCCATTTACTCGTACACAACATTTTTTGTAGTTATCGAATATTCCGAATACATTTAGTTCGCGGAATACATTTTATTAATTGTTTTACGAATATCCACCGCTTATTGTACTAACACTCTTATGTCATAAATATACAGGACGAACAGTAAAAATAAGTAAAATAATAATAAAAAATATAATTCACATTCATAAGGTTAGCATTAAGATATTAGGAAAACTAGGCTAATCAGTTTACAGTGGGGTGGCAGAGATTTTCTGCTCAGTTAAATTGGTGGTTGGACTTTTCTAAGTAAGCCAGGCTAGCTAGCACTATTTCACTTGGTTGGAGGTTAGATAGCCAGTTCTTCTGTGGTTGAGGAATCCGGGTGTAGTTCGTTTCCATCTTTCGGCATCTTCATCACTTACCATGATGAGATGAAGACCAAAATATACACCATTAAAAATAAAAAAATAAATAAACATGACTACAAACAGTAAGACAGCGCAAACGTGTAATTTGCCAATAACAGATTCTCATTATGCTAACAGATAGAGAATTAGTATGTAAAGTCAATGTGAAATATACATTGAGATTTTTATAACATTCGGATAAGTAGTTAAAATCATATAAAAAATATGTATTTAAGATCGACTACATACCGTTACCATTTTGTTACTGGTTTAATTTTTAAGTAAAGAACATTATTTTTTAAAAAAGAAAACTCGTTGATTAAGTTCTAAAAAATGTTATAATTTTTAAATGTAATATTTTTAAACAAAATAAGATGCAACATCTTTAACGTGATAACGTGCAAAGTTTTCAGTCTTAAACAAGCCAGAATGAACAATGAATGTCAATGATCTGTGAAATATTTGAATTTTAAATCATCAAGCGGAATAAATTTTAAAATTTGCATACCTACGTTAGGTACATTGAGAAAAGGAACCAGCAGGGACAAACAAGTTTACTGTATGTTACAAATAATTTTATATTATTAATATAAATAAATAAGAAAAGGGTAATATAGTATAACTTACTTATTCAATAACAGTGTTATTGAGTAGGTTATACTTATATGTTTTACAACTAGTGCCTTGTCTTAATCTGTCAAGCCACACATTTTAGATTTTTTTCAAGCCACGTAAATTTTGCTAGACGTCTGTTGCATCACGTTATTAGATGGATAAAGCTCACCGAACTAATCAAGTTATATAGTAATGTAGACAGGGCCGCAGCCGTCTAGTATGGCGGCACCGGACCGCAAGTTAATTAATGGTTTCCTCTAAGCACCGTAATTGACATAATAACGGCTGTCATGTCATTTTTTATGTAAAAATGGATATTAAAGGTATCAAAACAATATTATTAACGGCCGCTTATCTACAAAAGTATTTTGAGCTTTTCTTTAACGTGAGTTAGAACCTTACGTATAAAACTACAAATTGCAATCATTAATTACTATGATATTTGTTTCTTAGAAGGACCTGCACCAAAAGTTAAATAAGGTTATGATACTAGATTAGCCAGTTTCTATAATTCTAACATGACTATATATTATGGTTTGTTTTTCGTTGCAAGATATTGTGATATTTTAATTGAATTTGTGAAATAACCACAAACCAGACAAAAGCTTTCCTGTTGATGAGGATACGCCAGTGCCGGATTTCCAGTATACATATTGGACAAAAGGTTACTTGTATATTCTTCAAACTAGCCCCTAAAAAGTTATAGTGTAAAAACACTGGTCAGTTTGAATTTCGATATTTTGCAAACGACTTTACGTTCCAAATTTAAATAAAATATTATAAGCATTTAAACCCTTAATTGGCCTCCTGATGTCACCAAACTAATTACTTGAAAGTTATCTGATAAAGTTATCCATCACAGAAAAACAAGACGACTAGTTTAAGAATATGATTTTAACATCAGTTTAAAACGTTTCCTAGTCGCTTCTGTAACAATAGCGAACCACGGTTACTTTAGCCAAATTATTTGCTTGTCAGCTTTAAGCTGCAAGACGAACTTATGCAAACTTAGCTAGATTGCGCGTTTTCTTAAACTATTAATTCAGTGAAAACTATTTTCCGTGCGGTTTAAGTATGCTATCTACTCGTTCAAAGCAAGTTCCTAACTTGCATTTATTGTGTCGGATCAAACAGTTAACTGTATTATTATGTTGGTGTAAAGTTTAGTATGGTTTTGTGTATTTACCAAAGAGCAACAGTTTCAATGTATAATTTTAATTATAATTTTAAGTGGTAGATCCGAATCCAAGGTCCTCTGTATACTTATGCATCTGTTAAGATTTATGGAAAATTTACTAGTGTCACAGGGGAGGCACCCACTTCTCTTACTCTTACTACTTATTTAGTGGTCCATCTACCTAGCACTCGTACCTTATTTTCTGGCTTTAAAGAAGACGTTGCACGATTTATAAAAAAATTAAGCTAAAATTTAGCAACTTGAGCTTAATATTATTATGTTTCTATAATCGTGTTCATAACACAAAGATATTTCTGCTAGTAAATGACAGATGTCACAGACTCATCTGATGATATTTCAGGGGCATGAGCACCTTCCGCGCATCTACTGACGACACTGGAACTCCTTTGTATTTATTAAGTATTAGAAGTATAATTAGAATCTGTACTGTAAAGAAATATAAAGGAAGTTAATTACTTCGAAATTCAATACTATAGTCCAAGCCCTTGTCTGTACAGTGGTGTGACTGAGAATTGGATATGTTTAATTTCCTGTCTGTCTTATTTTTCATCTCCCCTTATCTCGTGAACATTAAAACGTGAACGTGTTACATAAGCATCTGTCTGCTGAGGATTTCATGTGTAGCGATCCTTAGGGTTTATAGTATTTAAGCATTAGAACAGGCATATTGTTACTATGATAGAGTTACTACTATGTTGTTTTAATGTCTTCCATAATCAGATGCGTGTAACACCAGATTCAAATGGAGCCAATCAGAAGCTTTAAAATAGGGGGTAGGCTGGTACATTCAATCATAAAGGTACAGCAAAAAGATGCTCCACATTGACAGTATACGCCAAGTAGAATAAAAGATCAAACTTACTTATTTTAGTCATATGTATCATAAATTTGGTGGACAAAATATGGGTCTTGTCTAAAAGCAAGATAATTTTTAGACAAATATTTGACGCATCCTTGAATATTTTCCAAGTTTATAAAGATCAACTTGAAACGCGGATTGTTTGTTCTTTTCTAAGTAGGTTATATATATCTTTATTAGTCAACTTTTTAGAAACTGTTTGTCGACATCAAAAATCTTGATGATGCATTTTGTTTATGCTCATCTGTTAGTATGGACTGTGACGTAATTGGCATTCCAAAATACAATTTATATCATTATAATATCCCCAAAGTCAAAGCCAATAAAAAAACATTTCCCATCGAATTCAAGAAAACGTGACAATTTCGTGCGTAGCCCGCCATATTGGGTACCAGCCAATACTTTATACGAATGAGACCATTACAGTTAGATCACCCAAGTTTAACCGAATTGGCTACGTGATACCGCATTGCTATTCAAAGTGAAATTAAACAAATTCTGCGTCTATGAAACATGCAGGAAAAGAAATATAATTTTTAGGTGCCTAAATAATTTTTTATTGCAATCTTACTTTGTGATCAATAACAAAGTTATATACAGAACAAAGGAAGTACTACCCAAGAATTACTTTTATTGAGTTCGACCAAAAGATTAGAATGCTAAAGGAACATCAATAACAAACCGTTGATGTTGAAGGAGCACGTTAAAAAGTTGAAGGGAATTTTATTGCAACTCATATTATAAGTTTAAAATTCCATTGTTCAACTCTTAACTATAATATTAACACTGGCTCTACAAGTTTGATTGGGGGAGAAACTTCTAATCACAAACAAGGAGTTTTAGTTTTAATTTTATTAGAGATCTTTGATATGAATTCGCCAAAGCTGGTATAAACTTTGTGTGTGTATTAGAGTTGCTAGTATAGCAACTACAGAATTTCATTTCATATTTAAAAAAACCTACATAATAATTTTAATCGTAATCATTTAATGCCTTTCAAAAGACTTTCAAAATATTATTGAACTACGTAGCAGTAGCAATCAATTTCGAATCATCACATTACGGCAGCCGACAATCCAATAACAAAATTGAGTTACACGACGAAAATCTATCAGTCTTCTTTCTGGCTGTCATCGTTCATCTTCCACATTACAATTTTGTCGTTCATAAAACCATATGGATAGTACAATCTAGTAATTATTTACCATTATAAGATATCTCATCATATTATTTCTGTTAAAATATTTGACTTTGCATAAATTTAAGAGCTTCTAGATTTACGGTAACGAATATAAAAAAAATATCTTTCACAAAAAATATAGCAATTGTAATTTTTATATCAAAATTATTACTGGAAAGTTTCTAGCGCATCAAAATGATTAAACAGTATAAATGATTTCGATCAGCTTAAAATTATTAATTTGATTGCTGTTGGAACAAAATAGGAGTTGTTTCATTGTATTATAACTTTGTTAATTTTCCATTGTCTTACTGTGTACTGCAGAATATTGAATTTAAGTTGTGTCTATCTCCAAGCTGCATGTTATAATCAAATTATAAAGTGTAGACGCTGTTACTCTCAGTGGCAGTGTGGCTGGCAACAGCAACAAGTTTTCGCAATAATTTACAAAAATGTTTCCCGTCAGGAAAATAAAAGTAAAAATGTAGGTTTTTCAAATACATTTTGAAATTATAAGTTATCTAACTAAAACAAGCTTTGCAAAGTATTTTTTTGTATTATATCAAAGTTATGTGGCTTAGAAATAAAAAAATGAGAAATAAATATTAATGCTCAGTATTTAGGGCATGAAAAGTATTTCATCTTGACTGATAACAACTCTCTCGCAAAAGCGATTTTTTCATTGTTATTGCATGTGTCTTTATAGGCTACGGTAGCCACTTACCACCGGACCGAAAACTTGATTTCTTGTCATCTAGTTGTATAAAAAATACAACTTTACAGCAAAACCATCAATGCAATAATAGTTATTTATTATTGACAATGCAGATGTTTAACGTCACTATGTTGTCTTTCAGCTGCGCAAGCCGGTTTCGACGCTGTCGATCCCCGGCGCGATGAAGGCGTACTCCGGCGGAGGGCGAGACGTGGCGGGCGAGGAGGCCGGCGTCGCTCTCGTCGGAGTGCACAGCGAGTACCCGCGCTTTGGCGAGGAGCGGGCGCTCGGCGGCGGCACCTACAAGGGCGGGGGGACGGCCAAGCACAAACCCAATATAGGATATAGGTTAGTAAATCGAAATAAATCCTCAAATTTGCAACATGAAGCTGGTTGAGTGGGGTGATTACGAACCTTCCTTGCCATGTACCTACGGGTGCACAATGGACAGCAGCATTCTGGGTGCTCATGGAGCGTAACTTCAATGTAGCTTCCAAATAGACGTGGCGGGCGAGGAGGCCGGCGTCGCTCTCGTCGGAGTGCACAGCGAGTACCCGCGCTTTGGCAAGGAGCGGGTGCTCGGCGGCGGCACCTACAAGGGTGGGGGGACGGCCAAGCACAAACCCAATTTAGGATATAGGTTAGTAAATCGCAACCAACGTCAGATCACTGCAAAGGATCCAAAACAAAGTTATCAAAGTGTTGTTCCATTATCCCTATCTAACCCCAACAAAAGATCTGTATGAAAAAAACGAATTATTAAATATGAAACAACTCTACGCATATGGTTCTATTCCTCTAGTTCAAAAGATAATTAATAATTCTATTAAAACTAATATAACGCTAAGTAAAAAAATATCAACTCACCACTTTCGGAATAAAAACAAACTCCCGTTAATCAACCCGCGCACTTATTATGGCAAGAGAACGATATTGTTCGAGGGAGCACAGTTGTACAACGCATTACCAAATAACATAAAATAATGTGATAGCATACCTTTATACTACATGAACTAATTAAAGTTTGTATGAGAAATAAATTTCTTTAAACCTAAATCGAATTAAATCCTCAAATTTGCAATATGAAGCTGGTTGAGTGGGGTGATTATGAACCTTCCTTGTCATGTAAAGTCGACAGTACATCAAGTGTAATAGTTTGACCTTGAGACCGCCCTTACTACGTTCGTAATAGAGGCGGCTTTCGTAGTGCTACTATTTCACTTGACGTGCTGTCGTCTGTACCGACGGGCAAACAATGGACAGCAGCATTCTGGGTGCTCATGGAGCGAACTTCCATGTAGCTTCCAAATAGCTTGAAGTGCCAATCATCATCATACTCTAATTAGGCCGTTAGGACTTTTCATGTGGAAATTTTAGATATCCTTATGAGTCTCTGAATTTCGATAGCGTTAATAATGATACCCAAATTGTATGTTACAAGTTAAAGTTTTTCAGTCTATGTTTCTTTTCGTTTTGATTCGAGAGACGAAATTGAATTTGCAGTATTTTAATGGATAAAACTAAGCATCTTATAAGAAAGGGAAGGCTCGGGTGAAGCATAAACAAACCCAACGAAATACTCACATAATTTTGCGTTGGAATTGTTTTACTAAACTTTAATAATTTCATATTGGGGATATGTTATGCCGAATGATAAATATGTGTTAATTCTTTTATTTAATAATTTCAACGATCACCTAAAAGTTAAAGCTTTGTAATTTACATATTGATACAGTTCCTTAATTGCATTACATTACTTACATATTATTGAATATTTGCTCAACACACGAAAAACTATCATTTAACAATTACTTACCGAAAATCGTGTAAAGTAGTAAGTCACCAATAATATCTTTGGCTATTAAATCATAGAAAACCAAAACTTTGTCAACTCAATTTGCTACGCACATTGATCGATATGTAGATATAGACATTATAATAACTCAAACCTCTTCGTAGTGTCCATTCTTGATAAAATAAAAGCAACCGCTTAAATATGGCGTGATGCAATCGATAAGAACGGTGAGAAGGTCAAGTATAAATCCAATTAGTCTGTATGCTAGTACTATGTTATCGTTAATCTTATAAAAGATAAAATCAAAATTCCTCCGAAATAGAAGACTATCCCTTCGGAGAATGGCTGAAAAGTCAATAACCGTACTAAATACTAAGAATACGAAAGTATCTTGCAGTCAGACTAAGAAGATACCCTGAAGATAATCATTATTCCTAGTCAATACAACATCTGTGTTACGGGGCGCGGTAGGGGGAGGGGGGGCAACGAATGATGAAAATTATGACCGTCTACATCGGTAGCACGCAGCTACTGGTTCATTATCATATTTGCTTGTAATGTTCCAAGTTGATTTATGTCTGTATTTGGTTCTAGTAGTTTCGTAGGTGATATTGTGAAACTATATTTTTTATGAGAAGGGGTTTTCAAATTTTTGCAGCTAGTAACTGCCCGCGGCTTCGCTCGCGTATAATAGTCAGTTATCATGCCAAAAGGTAGCCTGTGTTCTTTCAACTTTCGCATTTATAAAATATATTGACTGTATGTATATAAATATTGAAAATATCCAAATAATTACTCGTATACAAACATCTCTTGAGGAACTCGGTGGCGTATTGGTTTTAGTGCTCTGATTTCGATACGAAGAACAAAACAACTCAAATGCTCGATCCTGGGATGGGTAAATCAAACTCATGTGCTTCTCTCATGTAGGAAGGTCGCCTGCGCCGCGGAAAGTGCTCTGAACAGCTGTGCAGCTTTTTAACCTTATCTCTCCCCCCCTTCTTCTCAGGAGCACGCGTGCCGGTCTTCGGGGTCATAATTCAGGCGGCTGGAATAGTCTGTTTTAAACTGCACGATTCACATCAGGTGTTGTTGAGTCATTTGCCGTGCTGTCAACAATAATAACATCATATTTGGGTTAGAACTCGTGACCTCCAGTTTAGTGGACATGGGCACATTCTCAGCGTTCTCGACCAGCACTCTAAGAAGAAAAAATCAAATACTGAAAAAACGGTAACATAATCGGTAGTATTGTCCAAATTAGGTAATCATTTTTCATGGACCTTTATAAGAATCACTTAAAATTTATTTAATTTATTAATTAACTTTTAAACATGTTAGCATACTATTGATTCATAATATTGAAACACTAAAGTAATTAGTTTCAGCTACAACAATATCCCACTGCATTGTTCTCAAGGCTGTTCCTTTAATTTACTGAATATCTATGTAGTTACAAGCTTTCATCTTAATTATCCTAATCCGATTAACATAAATGCTTGATGCCTACCCATGTTCTTGTAGTTAAATTATAATAGGTCTTCATCAAGAACCTCATTTCTAAGTGAATAATGAAGAGTCATCATTTTAACAACGAGTAACTTATTAAAGAACACTCAGTTAAATCAAGAAAGCTTTATTTTCAGAAACGGTATTTTTACAAATTCTCTGCCAAATCCGCCGAAAAGCACGTTAAATAAAGATCACATTTATGGCTATAATCATTTGATGACATGGTGTATATATTTTGTATATTATTGAAAATTAAATATTCACATTTTAATGTTTTTGATGCGTTTAAATGTTTACTTTATTATAACAATTACAAATAAAGAAAGAAAACGTCTGGCCGTACATCAGGAGACGGGGGTTTGATTCCCGCCTGGAGCATATTTTTTTCATCGTTATATTTCTTTATTTATATGGTGGGAAGGAATTTTACTGCATTTGGTGTTTTAAATAATATTCTGAGTTTAAAAATTTGCTAAGTGTGGTTCAGCGCCTTTTATTTCTATTTAATGTAATTATATTCTTTAGTTAAGTTTAGCCTGTATTAATATATGTTGTTATATTAAGAAAGATGCCGCTTTACAAAACAGCACCACTTTGTAAGCGGGTTAATAGACGCTAAGCCGGAATATAATACGGCTACACAGGAAGTATGCCACTTAATAGAGCTTCGTTTTCTCCAGTGCGGCTAATCAACGCATACCTATTTCCATATTTAGGTATTTCACATTTTGAGAAAGGGATACAGATATGATTGACTCAGCAGTACGAAAAAGACAAAATGGCGATTGCGCGTGTAAAGTAATCGAAAATACACAAATTATTTTTTGAAAAATAACTCCAAGGACTACAAAAAATGCTTCTATGCAATTGTAAATTTTAATGATACCTACTATTTAAAGTAGTTGAAAACAATTATCGATTGTACCAATAATCTTGTTTTCTTATTTATAGGCGGACTTTTCGGAAAATAAATGTATCGAGGTAAAATATAGCCTGGTATTGAATATAATGAAATGTCACTCGAGGAGCTCAAACGGTGGGCAGGTTACTAGGAAAAAATTGTTTTAGTATCAGCAGGGATTGTTTAACGATATATATATTATTATCTTCTATATAAAAATGATTGGCAATAAGAGAAAAATCTGTAGTGTTTCTAACCTCTTAGATGAAATGAAATTTCGAATTCAGGAATTACGGCTGTTCGAAAGCATACTAGGGAGGAGATCGGTGGTGTGTTGGCTTGAGTGCTCTGGTTTCGATACCAAAAACAAAGCAACTTTCGCCTTGGTGGATCCTGGGATGGGTCAATCTAAGTTTGTTATCTCGAGATCCTCCGTGCTTCGGAAGGCACGTTAAGCCGTTGGTCCCGGTTGTTCTTGCAACCGCTTTAACCCACCAACCCGCATTGGGCCAGTGCGGTGGTGTTATGGCCCAAACTTCTCATGTGTTCCTCCTCATTGTCTCCCATGTAGGAAGGCCTGTGCCCACCAGTGGGACGTATAGTATAGACTGATGATGATATCATAGTATTATTTATTATTATTATGATACCTAAGGTGAAATGCCGTCCATGCCCAGTAATTACACTGGCTACTATTCCCTTCAATCCGAAACACAGGGAACTATTTCACGGCTAAAATAAAAAAGACGGTGTTAACTTCTTTTTTTCTTTTTTTTCGGGTAGGAATCCGTTTACGGACCCACCCGCCGCTGGCTAAGCGACGGGCGTGCGTGGGGGTCGCACAGTGCCTGATCATATTGGCACTAGGAATACCCACTCAAACTCCCTAGCAACTCCACTGCCCTTCACGGGGGTAGCCTGGGCTCTGCCGAAGCAATTTAGCAATTTCACAAACCCACCCCCAGACGACCCTATACATACAGGTCTACCACCTAGTAATAAATTTAATTTAATTTCGGACTTTTGTATACACTCCATACTAAAACTTTTGTATACACTTCATACTAAAACGCCCAGTCGACGCGTCGTATACTTACGTATCAAAACTTGTGTCGTATGCTCAATTTAAAAATGACATGTAAATGAGCTTTACCCACATCATCAAGCGTAACGTATGCTTATTTGCAGTTAGGATGCTCGAGTGACCCAAAAAGCTTAGGAGATTTTTATATTTGAACATGCTATTTTGCTTACAATTTCCATATGTATTTGAATCATTTTCCACTGAAATTTCAATTATAAATGCTACTAATGTAATTAATGTAAAAGTTTGGATGGATGAATCGCGCCACCATAGGTAGGTTATGTAGTGGGTCTGAGTTATCTATGTAGGTCTGAAGTAAAACAGAATACTTTTTCTCCCAAAATGCGAATCCATGGGATAGTGTAGACGGAGTCGCGGGCAGAAGCCAGTTTGAGTTAAAATCCAAAGCTCATTAAATAAACAAACGTAAAACGGTTAAAAGATTACAAAAAACAATTTGTCATGTGTTTGTCAGTCGAAATCCAATTCTACCTGTTACTATTAAAATTTTGGTCAGCAAAAACTGCAGTGGAATGGATAACAGGAAAGCAGATAATCTGATCAACCACTGAAACCGCAAACCCACTGTAGATTTAATGAAACTGCTGTTGAATTTAATGGGTAAATCCAACCACTATCCTTTGAAACAGTAAATTTGTGGACTATTCCTACTGCTAGTAAGATAAGGTCAATATTTCTTGAAGTTAGTTGCTAAATTCCTTGTAACTATAGTTACATAACAACGGCTTTGACAAACTTACATCTAAAGCACAATACACATAATAAGCTAAGTTGTAATTTCAATACTGTTTTTTAAATATGACAACAGTTATTTACTAGGTGGTAGGCCCATATGTAGGGTCAGGGTAAGTACCACTAGGAGGCAGCGGAGAGGGAGCGGGGGGAGGATGCTCTAGCCGCCCCTATCCGGCGTAGACGGGTGTTGGTTTCTTTCTTTCTTTCTTTCTTTAATCTCCATCGGCGCGAAACCTGGCCACAAGGTCAGGTTGCTTGGGGGTGGGCTGGTGAAATTGCTTTGGCAGAGCCCAGGCTACCCCCGCGAAGGGCATTGAAGTTACCGGGGAGTTTTGGTGGGTATTTCCAGTGCTGCTAGCGCTGGACGACCCCCACACACGCCCGTTGCTTGGCCAGCGGCGGGTAGGTCGGTAATCGGATTTCCCCCGTTAAAAAAAACTTGCCTTTCTTATTTTAGCCGTGAAACAGTTCGCTGCGTGGGATTGAAGGGAAACGTAGTCAGTGTTATTCCTGCTCATAGAAGGCATTTTATTTTAGGCCTCAGGACGCACCTGCAATATCAAGTGATTTTGCTTGTTATTTCAGGAGGCAGCGGTAACTGCTTACCATCAGGTAGGTCGTCAGCTTGTTTGTCATCTAGTTATATAAAATATAGCAGACGGCTCTCCTGATGGTAAGCACTCACCCTTGCCTTCAGACTATTGTACCAACTAGATCTTGCTTTAGAATAATTCAGAAAACCTCTTCCAAATATGAATATTAACTGGTAGTGCTCCTGTGGTAAGTGAGGGCTCCAGAGCTCATCTAGGAGGCGCAGGCGTTGTGTTAGTTGTTTAAAATATTTGATTATCATAATTTATGCTAAGGCGTTGGAGTGAATTGCTCAAAGATGTTACATAAAAAAACATGATTAATTTACAAACGCTGAAAAGGAGGAGTTTTTATAAATTTATCGTCAAATCGGTTCAAAAAAGGTGATTTAAAAGAACGTACTTTGAGTGAGTGCACATTAATTTTGTTTTTGTAATTACGATAAGATACTATACTTAGTGCATACCCGTGTACATGTCGGTTTTTGCGCTTGTGTGTGTAATTTCATCTAAATTAGTTTAGCGGTTTCGAATTGAAAGTGTAGGTAACAGACCGACGGAGTTACTTTCTCATTTGCAATATTGGTATGGTTTTAACGTTCCTCTCATTACAATGTTTATTTTGCATCAACCACAATAATGATACTCAGAATATCATAATTACCAACCAAAACGCTTTGATCAATAATTAATTACACCGAATTTGGCATTACATTACATTTAACAGTAAGCAATCAAAATAAATTTCATGACGTAATTATTGAACGAACGCAAGTAAACAATACTCGATATTGATAGATTGCAAAGCCAGTAACCACATTCATTCCCACGGGACATGTAAAAGCAATAATAAAAATAATAAAGCTAAAGTTAATTGCCTGGAAAAGTCATCAACTTGGCTCATCGGGGAATTCCCGAGTGACGTAAGGTATTATTCAAAATAATCTGTGGTATCGCTATGATAAATAATAAAGTAAGATTTTCTTCGAACAAAAATAATTACATTCTAGTCAATTTGCATTAAATATTTTTTTTTTGTGGCAACGGTGACAAGCACACGGTCCGCCTTGTAGCACTACTCGTGGCCCACCCTGAAATAATCAAAAACAACATGTTGGTAACATTGACATCATAGAATAGCGTTGAGGATGAGTCGCGTCGAGAGTGAGGCAATTCTTGCTCCACCTCTTTCCTCGGTACAGTCATGTGCCTGGACGCTTCTCTCCCATTCCTCCACGACGCAACTCACCCGAGCCGACGATCGAGCGTTAATAGGCTCAGTATTTACGCTCCCTCGTGGCTCGTGCACCCTTTTTTTTCTTGGGGAGGAATCCGCTTACGGACCTACCCGCCGCTGGCGAAGCGACGGGCGTATGTGGGGGTCGCCCAGTGCTTGATCGTAATGGCACTGGGAATACTCACTAAAACTGCCCGGTAACTCCACAGCCCTTATTGGGAATGGACTGGGCTTTGCCGAAGCAATTTCCTCTAGAGACTCTAAGCGTCAGCGGGACACCTCCCCCCGAGGTGATGCCTGTCGATTAGAAGTCTTCCAGACGCGAATTCGCCCCTCAAGAGTTGAGGCCGACAGCAATAGTCAGTGCAAAAAAAAACCATGCCTCTTTCTTTTCTTCTTTGGTAACCACAGTAACCAAGTAAGCTTTTCTAGCTCTTTTTCTAGTCTATGTATAGATGTTTTTCTAGACATCCTTTAGAAAAAATGAATAAGAAAATGTTGATCGGTATTTGTAAAAAATCTTGCTTGGGTGTTGAATATATTTCAACACCTTACGACATAGTGAACATAGAAATTATCTCGTAACGCAAAAACAGAAAACCAAGAAGAAATCCTCAGGGTTACCCCAAGTCTTCGATAGCTGAGTGATCAGAACAAGTTCTCGGATTGTGAAAAGTCGCCCGTTAAGTGCAGGTTCGGTTCCCTCCCCAAACATTTTTTTTTTATTTTGGACATTTTATTTGACATATTTGAAAATTAAATAAAAAAAACGACGGAGAACTTTTAGTTAGCTTAGTTAGTTAACAAGAAATATTCATATATGCATACCTGTATTACATAGGTAATTAGGGTTTGGGTAAGAAAGTTAATACTTCATAAATTTCGCGCAGACGGTAAACACCCCAGAAAGGTTTTAATAATTACTAAACATTTTAAAACAGCCTTGAACGATCGGAAATAGCTTGCACCGGGGCCGCATCGATTTTGTACGATGTCAGAATTATTTAAGTGCATTCTCTGTCGCATTTATAATTCCACTTACATCGTGTTTACTAAGATTGTTATTTTTCAATTGGAATCAGGAAACAGTTTTCCCAGAATTAAGGAATGACAAAGTCAAGGTATTTTTTATTCAGCTTCTACTGAACAAAAGCGTAAGCAACCTTGATAATTTAAATGCGAATAACCTTTATTCAATACTTCAGTTGCTATGACCGAGTCAGAAATGTATGATTCATTTAATGCCGCTACGTCTATGTCAAATTTTGTAGGTAGTTAAAGCTTGTAGCTCTTATACTTTGGAGAGGATAAATATGAGAGATACTTTCGTCTGTGCTGATAGCTGTAATGAAACGCTAAGGCGTGTGTTGCAGCAGACAGAATTTTAGTTTTTAGCTCCATGTAGATGTCTATAGGTAGGTTCCCTCCTACCTATAGACATTATAGGCTCCCTGCAGAGGTTTTTTCGAATGAGTACAGCATGGGGTTCTTCAAAAAAGGCGTGAAAAGGTTTTTACAAGGTCGGCAACGCGCAAGTGATACCTCTGGTGTTGCAAGCGTCCATAGGCTACGGTAACCGCTTACCATCAGGTGGGCCGTATGCTTGATTGCCACCTTAATGGTATAAAAGAAAAAAAGGTACACTGTCACATAAGGTTTATCTGACAGCGTGTGGCAACCTTTTCAGATTTTTTTTTCTATTAAAGAAATACATATACCTAGTCATATCTGTGGTATTTTTTAATATTCTTGAAATGCGGATGAAACATGCTAAGGTATATTAGGATAGTTTGGCGCCAAGTAGTGATGACGAACGAGATGATAGTCATTCGATGATGTGGTTAAAAATCTACGTCTTTCACACCAAGTAAAAATTTATTTTAATGATTTAACTTATTGTTCGTCAAAACTTACATATTGAAGTGCTGGATAATGAACGAGGTTAATTATTTTGAATTCAGCCTTAGTACCCTTTAGTAATTATTGAACAAAATTTTGTTTTTTATTTCATTTTGGAATTTATTGATCGATCTATGTGCTCAATTATTTTTCACATACAGGTTATAAAAATAGTTTAACTTCAACAATAAGGTTAAGTTAGTCACTTAATTATCTCTCTCACGATCGTTCACTATCTGTTTCTTGAAAATAAACATCATTTAATCATCAGCACTGGCCGCTTATTCATATATTAATTCAGACAAATAATAATCCTCCAGATCAAATCTACCTATTTCACTTGGAAATCCATTTAAATCACTGAGAGTAACAACGGGCAACTCATCATAATATATATATAAAAAGTTAATCCCTGCATTCTGGATGTCGGCACGAAACGGACCCAGAACGAGGGGCGATATTCACGTTCAATTGGAATTGGATCCAAATCGTTTAAGAATTGCCTCAACTGTAGATTAATGTCAAATTAATATAAAAAATGGTGTAATATATGATACCTATGTTCATACTTTATGAAAATGTTAACGGCGGTATTACAGTCATCGCGCATCGGTCAAAATAAGTGATAGCTTCTTACTTTCAGAAACACTAAGAACTATTTTGTCTGGACTTTCTGGCTTGACAGACTAAAATCAATGTGCGATAAGGGATTCATTTTTAGGTAATATTTAATTCATCATTATGGAGGTTCATTTTTTCTTCTTCCATATGACGAGATTTCTAAAACCTAATTTTACAATTTGGTTAGTAACAGACAGGGACAGATGTTGTTTCAAATTTCACTCGTAACCCTTGTCACACTAGGATTATTGAAAGATGTGGGATGTCGCATTATAAAACAACAGAAAATGTGCGTTGACTTAAGCTTACTAGACTCCTAGCGGATTAGAATTTTTTCCTAAGATTACAATCATTGTCATTCAAAATAATGTTTTAAATTGTAAGGAACTTTATCTAATAGGACACATTTGTGTCTTAAAAAATGTTTCATAAAATATTTTTATCATACCAATTTTTTTGATATCGATCAAAATTCAACGTATGTACCTATAGGTAAAATTCATAGTTCGATGCCGCATTGGTGACTTTTTGCTTGCTCCACTGGGAGAACATTGATACTTCAATATTTTTATACTATCTTCTACGATAAAACAGATTTAGATCAACTAGCTATATTGTTTATAATTTATCAACAGTCTTTACCTATATCCCGTGCTTTTTACACGACTCCTTGCACGGCAGAAACAATATCATCCTTATTCATACCCATTGCATGTTGGTAAGTAAAAATAGTTGCAGTAACAAAAGGGGTCAAAGCGGTGTACCTTCCGAAGCGTAAATAAGCTAGGCTTAAGAAATATTAATCGAAAAATGCGAAGTTTCGAAAAATATCTAAACTAAAAAAAGCTGCGGCGTTATGCGAATCCTTTCACAATCCTGCTCTAATCATTAATCTACCGAGGACTTAGCAAGGAAAACTATGACTTTCTTCTGATCTTTCTAAGTTAAGTGGAAAGTGCAGGAAGCAATCTTTTCCGGCTCAGAGCACGGCTGACTGTCTTCAGAATTATCAGCTTACTCTCTCCACCTCAACATCTCGTAAAAAGAAATTTAGTAACTTGTTTCTTTGTAGTACTTTCAAAACTTTAAATTCCTGAACAGCAAATGTGTTCCCTCTTTCCTCTAACATGGGTTCCTTCAAAAGAGGCGTGTAAAGGCAAAAGAAGCGGCTAGAACAGTAATTTCATTCTGCACTAGCCGTTTTTCACGCGGTCTATTTAATTCTGATCGGTGCTTATCAGGTCGTGTTGAGTTATTTAAAGGTTTCATATTTTAATAATGGTTCCTGTTACGCTTCAAAACTTTTCTTATAATGATACTCGGAAGATTTATGTGACAGATATTGTCAAAAAGATCTGCATTGTGTTAAATGGTGTACGATAACGTCGAATAACTCCGTTTCCAAGGATCCTTTTATCACTTTAGAAGCACAAACTATCTCATAAGTCATTCTTGTCTTGATTACGACCTTTTGCAAAGGGATTATTTTTTATGTGTGAGTTGTTATGAACAGAGTATTCGGTGGCTTTGATGCGTGATTTAATGTTTGTAAAAATGATAGCGGCGTTCCTATTGAAAACCATATTTAAATAATGGAGTTCATACGGTAGCCGCGGTAGCGGTAACTTATACTAAAGGTATCGAGTTTTTTTTATATTTTTTAATTCTAAAAGTAACTTGTAGTATTACTTGCATTTAAAAGTATTGGGCGTTGACATGTCTTTAGAATTAACAGAAAACTTGTAGAAAACGTTGAATTTTACTAATAAAAAAAATATTATTGGTCTGATGCTGGCGTTTTTTTCTTTAAGCTTTTCTCAAAAAATTGTATATAAATATCGAAGAAGTTCATTGATATTTTGATACCATTTTTATATGAAATAGTTTGATTATTAAATTTATAAATAGAATTAATATTTGCTGTTAT
Organism: Nymphula nitidulata; assembly: GCA_947347705.1. Taxonomy (NCBI): domain Eukaryota; kingdom Metazoa; phylum Arthropoda; class Insecta; order Lepidoptera; family Crambidae; genus Nymphula; species Nymphula nitidulata. Next base: position 10,300,227 of record OX374632.1, read on the forward strand.
AAACTATCTCTCGATATGCTAACTAGACTCAATGATACCAACAGTACAATTCAGATCTTCAAAATGTTTGCGGTCGCTGTGCTTCTTTACTTTAAAACTTGTTATTTTTCATTATATGTGATTTTCCAGCTCACTAATATCCGAATTTACTCGTAACAATGTTAAAACGCTATCCTCCAAGAGATATCTTAGTTGTGTTCTGGACCAAAAGTTTTATTATTATTATTGATGAGTTTTACTGACTGACTAGTCGATATTTATATTTTTAGTTGAAAATTTAATTTATAAATTAAATTGTCAACTAAAAGTTGTCTGTGTAAAGTTAACTTTTAGATAAATAAATCAAGTATCGTAACATTTCGGTTTGAGGAGCTCGGTGGCGTATTGGTTTGAGCGCTCTGGTTTCGATACGAAAAACAAAGCAACTCTCGCCATGGTCGATCCGGGGATGGGTTAATCAAAGTCTGTTATCTCGAGCTCCTCCGTGCTTCGGAAGGCAAGTTAAGCTGTTGGTCCCGGTTGTTCCTGCAACCTTTTAACCCACCAACCCGCATTGGGCCAGCGTGGTGGTGTTATGGCCTAAACTCCTCATGTGTTTCTCTCATGTAGGAAGGCCTGTGCCCAGCAGTGGGACGTATGTAGGCTGGTGATGATGAATATTTCGGTGCTCTCATAGGCTCTTTGACATGAAATGAAAATTAAATACAAGAATGCTTTTTTCTGCCATCTTTGGATGTAAAAACTTTGTTTATAATCTTCGATCTCTGAATATTTCTAATTAGTGTTATAAAATTGTAAGTATATTTGTTATAATGGCTCTATTTTTCTAATTTCAGATTAGGTAGAAGAAAGGCGCTATTTGAAAAAAGAAAACGAATAAGTGACTACGCTTTAGTAATGGGAATGTTTGGTATTATAATAATGGTTATAGAAAATGAACTCTCTAGTGCTGGTGTATACACTAAGGTAAGCAAGTGTATCATATATTATCTTGCCTTAATTATGTTATCCCACTTACGGGCAAAGGCCTTTTCTTCCACCTCCTTTGTCTGTAGACTACCGTCAAATAAGAGTTTATGATATATTTCTGAAGAAGATATAACAAGTGTTTTAAAAGTAAAAAAGACCAGGTACATTCCTAATGATAAAAATAATCACTTTCCAACCCTGTCTTATACAGTTCCCTACTACCCTACATTTTAAGGTAGGCTGAGAGAATATAGGTACAAGGACAAATAGCTTCGGAACATAAATCAAAAAGACGTAATATTTTTCGCTTTGTTCTTCATTTTAGTCAAGTCATCTTCTGGCTGAAGCACGTATAAACTGTTTTGATCATATCGAGACGTGAATACGTCACATATTTTTGTAAGAATTTCGGTGATCTAAGCGTTATGTACTAAGATTTTTCTGCAAAGATATTACCATTTTCTCACCCTGTACTCCAAAAGGCGTTTGTCGCTGCTATCGAGTATTCGAAATGAAATTTTCTGTAATAGATCTAATGTTTTGTTCTTTGAGGGAAGATCTTGGCTCGACAGTGGGGTAGAAGTAGATTTTAGCCATTTGATTTTCTTATTGTACTGTATTTTAAATTAATATTCTCATTTTTATAGCCCGTTTGCAATCAAATGTGATTTAAGAAAGTGCAAAAATATATACTACTCAGTGTACTACTGTGTTTTTTTTTTATATACAAAGCACGACAAATGACTCAACACCACCTGATGTGAAGCAGTAAGAAGAGTCCATATGCGAAGACAGCTAGTGCAGTTCAGACACTGCTCTAGCTGCCTCCACCTTGCCGGCCCGAAAGGTGCTTTTTCACGCCTCTTTTGAAGGAACCCATGTTATAGGAAGGAGGGAACACATGTGCTGGCAAAGAATTCCAAGTTCTGGAAGACTTACAAGACCCGTCTACTGGTTCTGAACTAAATACATTTGAAGTATCAATAATACCTAAACTATATTCCTTTTATTCCAGGCATCAATTTATTCTCAGGCGTTAAAGACGCTTATATCAATGTCGACTGTGATTTTACTTGGCCTAATCGTCGCGTATCACGCGTTAGAAGTACAGGTAAGGTATTATTTTAATACTTATAATAGTAATGCATTATGATAATGGTTAGATTTTTTTTATATACAACTAGATAACAAACAAGCTGACGGCCCACCTGATAGTAAGCTTATAGACACCTGCAATAACAAGGGAAAGTCACTTGATATTGCAGGTGCGTTGTCATCCTGAGGCCTAAGATGAAATGCCGTCCATGCCCAGTAATTACACTGGCTTTTCATTGAAGGTCGTAAATGGCATTATATAAATAATTTGACAAGCGTTGTATTAATATTGTAATGACTGCCACAACACAATAATTCAGGTATTATTTTTAACATTTCAGTTATTTATGATAGACAACTGCGCTGACGACTGGCGGATAGCTATGACGTGGCAGCGAATAGCCCAGATCACCCTAGAACTTGGTATATGCGCCGTCCATCCAATACCGGGGCAGTATACCTTCACTTGGACGACCAAGTTGGCCAATAAGGGGGGCGTCATAGGGGTTGAAGTTGTAAGTATACTCTTATTTTAAAGCCAATATTATTTTATTCTCAATTTAAAAAAAATGAAAATGTACTCTCTCGACAGAATACGAATCGACAAACGCTAAACCAAAAATTCATCCTCCATAAAAAAAAGCGCAAACTAATCCTACAATTATGCAAAAAAAAATTTCTTCCATACAATTTGTAAAAGGTTTTTGAAAATAAAACCCGATTTCCAATTTGTAAAGGCTCCTTATTAAGATACGGCACCCGCTTATGATGATGCTTGTAGCCACGCTTATTGTATAAAAACTGGGTCATTCAGACATGTCTTCTCTTCGAAATCTAAATATGATGAGAATAATGTATTGGTAACAAAGGGTTACCAAATTTTAATAATATCTTTAGGCTTACATAAAAAAGATATGTTATTGGGTACTTCAAACTTTACACATTGATCAGAATTTTCTATTTGTAAAACTCTACTATATTCTCATATTAGACTGATGAATTATTTGGAATTTATATACGTTAAAAAAGCCATCAACTTCAATGTATACTATCCTTTATAAGCCTCGTGATAAAAGTTGTATTACCAGACCAGTCAATCTGTGCGTTGACCCAATTAGGGTTGATGGGCACTGTACACAGCTCACGGTTGCTTATGTAATTAAATTTCGACAGAGATAACAGATGAGTCTCATTTCCGTGGACCAGCAACCGTGAAATGGTGTTGTGATTTTTTTTATTAGGTGTGTTAGTGATACGAGTTCGATGTTACTAGTAAAATAAATACTCAGCTACCCTTTTCTGTGCCTATTAATGTATGATCTCCATTATGAAAATTTGTTTACCGAGGCAGTCCTGTCATTTTCATACGATTTGACGACTGGACTCAGCCACGATAGACTTACGATCGATCTTCAAAACTTGCACTTACCTATCAAACATCAGATTCCAGACACAATTGATTTTTCAATTGTCATAGACCTCCAGAGGTATAACGCAGCTTGACAGATTAAGGCTTCTGAAATGAGATTATAAAATTTAGGTCATTCACAAAAGAAATTTTCCTCCTAAAATGAAAAAGATGTACGTGCGAAAATTATTTTATTTAAAAAAAAATGAAATGAAAATTTAATAACATCAAATAAAATTACAGTTGACACTTTAAAGCTTTGGTTTCCGAAAACAGCGGGAGTTTTACGGTGTCAACAAACTATGTAGAAACATTCAACACTTTTATATAATCAAGCCCACTTTACTGCGGTAGTGTTACTAGGAAATTCCTAACAAAAGCTTTTTGATTATGTGCTGTATAAATCGTGGTGGTAATATTTGCTTTTCATTCGTAGAAGTCTATTATATATTTTATTTTAACGTTTTAATTGAAAAAGCTTTTCCTGTTATATATAACGTTTGATTTGAAACGCTTTAAAATTGCTGTGAGAGCACTGGAAGACATGCTACTTTACGACGATAAGCGTTTTTTTATTTATTAAAATACAGCATATTTTGACACCTATCAGAATATGCTGTATTTTTTTTATTAAAACATTGTTACAGTCAAGATAAGTTAGTCAAAAATATTAGCTTAACGCATTCCAATCATAGAAAACCCTACTGAGCAGCAGCTAGCTGAGTGTACTAGTCCGGAAATTTCATTTTTATTTTATTGTGTCATTATATTATGGCTGCTGCGATTACTATCACAAACGAAAACCATGATTTTGTTTCTTGTAAAGTATTCGTGTAAAGTATTTCTAAAGTACAGTTAGGTGCGCAAAATATGTAAACACTTTCCACAGTCAGTAACTCTTATTGCAAAGAGAATAAGCTACATGAAATCTCAAAATTACTTGCATCTTATTGCACGTAAATGTAAAGTCGACAGCACATAAAGCGAAACAGTTTGACCCTGAGACCGCCGTTACTCCGTACGTAATAGAGGAGTCTTTCGTAGTGCGACTGTTACACTTAATCCCCCTTATTATAAAACGTGGACTAAAGTTGCTGCTGTCACTAGAAGCTGTCACTTATATTTGTTAACAGATAGACAGTGACAGCGTCAGTTTTAGACCAGTACTAACATTAGTCCGCGTTTTATAATAAGAGGGAATGTGTTTGTATACACGACAGCACATCAAGTGTATCAGTTGCACTACGAAAGTCGCCTCTATTAAGAACGGAGCAAGGGCGGTCTCAAGGTCAAACTGTTACGCTTGATGTGCTGTCGACTGTACATGTTTTCACATTCAACTTCTAAATTAAAACCCCGTACAAATAATAGAGACGCCGTAATTATGTGCCTTAAAAAAATAGTCGTGGACATATTCTGTCGTGGTAGTATCAATCGCGCTTCAGTTCGCATTACCGTTGTACCTACGAGCGGAAAATTGTTTCTGTATATTTTTTCATTTCAATAATAACGTTCCGAGCTCATAGCTAAATCTGCTAACCATGATTTACACTCTGAAATGTTATTATTGAAACAGCAATATTATTTTCTCTTATTTGCATTTTATAAGTTTGCTTACTGACAGTCCTTTTTCAATTTTCTCCGTAGGGCACAATGTATAAGCAAATTCAGGTCTGTATTCATTTTAGATTTTGAAAGTTTCAAGTGATGTTGGTGTGTCATAGCATGTGTTGGGTTTTGTTTATAGTGTGCATTGAAATCAGTTTTGTTAATGTCAGTGATGTTTCCTTTACTAATGTGAGTGTTGAACAATATGTCTTGTGATAGTGATAGTCATTGGCCGCTCATTGCTTGGCTACAACACTAACTACCTACCTACTAATATTTTAAGTGCGAGGTGAAAATTTAAAATACAATATATTATATAATGTAGACTTTTAATATTATAACTTTAATCTAATCACTATATAATTTTGTTCGTAATTAAAATATTTGTCAATTACACATACATTTAAGCAGACATAGTTTAAAAGGTTGCCTCTTTTGATAAAACTAATTAATCATAATGGTTTATTACATTACATGAAACCTTGAATTATAGAAGCGTAGCTTTGAGACAGCGAGGCTATATTCTGGGTCAGGTATTTTGAATGTTTTTAAAAATAATATAGATGTTTTAATATACTTTATATATTATGATTATCGAGAGCATGCCAGTGGGTCAAGTCTGCTATTTATTTTCTTAAACGGTTCGCAGTGGTTCAGTATCGTCGGTATCGTTATTAATAAAGTAGTTAAACAAAAGGTATTTCACTAACATTGCTTATAAAGCCGGAACGCTAACGAAACACTCTCGGTTGGTTCAACTTCGGCTGGATAATCGTTAACAATGTTGCAAGAAACAAATATAGTTTAACTCAGCGAGTGGACAGTTGTTAACTTTTGATAGTTTAACCAGCGAAGTATCAATGCATTTCGGCTGCCACAAATGATAAATATTTTGCAGAATACCAAGCAATGCGTTACGTGTTTGTTAGTAGAACACCAAACTGAACGTTTAGGTTACGTTGTAACTAACGCCCGTATTCACAAACGATACTTATGTAAGTGAAGGAGCAATACTATGCGAAGTAAGGCATTTCTCAGTGGGTTCACTATGTCAAGCCTTTCAATCCACAAACAATACTCAAACGAATCTTTACTATGCGGACGCATAGCGTTGAATATAGCTCTGTGATTGGTTGATGAGTGTTACGTAGTTCACTTCACTGACTGACATTTCAATTTTATTGTTTATTTGCTTTTAATCGTATACTCCGTAGTGATTACGTTCTCTTTGGTAAGTTAGACACTATGCGTTGATTAATATAGCTATCAGGCTCCCTTAGCTAAGTGTTCATTATGACAAACGCATAGTGCCGATTGTCACTCAAGTATTGTTTATGAATAGGAATTTAGCACCCTGTGCGTCCGCGGGCACTGTGAGACCTCATAGTGTCGTTTGTGAATACGGGTGTAAATCTTTCTGATGCGAGATCATAATACAAATGCAAAATTGGGGAGCAGTGCTGCATGTATTGTGCAGTCACGTGTAAAAAATATACATATAAATCTTGTGACTCTTGTGAATTGAAGAAATAATAAGACCAAAGCAGACGTACATTTTGCAAGCTTCTAACTTTACAAATTAAAAATAAGTAGAAGATTTTATAATATGTATATTTTGAGAGTTTATAACTTTTTAAAATTACAAAAATACAATAGAGCATTTAAGATCTAATATTAAGAGCTTGTGACTCTTGTAAATTGCAACTACTATAGAGCATTTTATACGTACAGCCGACCACAGAAGTAGCTAAACACTTTAGTACCTTGTCACACCGACTATTGCGCACGTACTAAATAGTTGCTACCGTACTATATTAACGTCATGGTTATTGTGACATGACACTTCTGTCTGTGGTGGACCGTACATTAAGGCTTGTACGTAACTATTGCAAATCGAAAATAAAATAGAGCATATTAGAAGTACATTGGAAAGCTTTTGAATCTTGCAAATTGAAAATACAATAGAGAAATTTTGACCTAAGTACGTACAAAAACCACTAAAACCGGTAGAACGTCCCAGCGCCCTTTGGTGACTATAGTCACCGCGATTCCAGATCGTATAAGTCCACTTTCATTTTGGTTCCATATGGAACCAAGAAAAAAGGCGCGAAAAGTCCACGCCGACCACGCGCACATTTTTATTTTTCAAAAATTCCACAAAAATCGGATCAGCAAAAACTAAACGCTAATATCAAGCTGAAGAGTATAGCTGTATAACGCAACGCTCCTTTTGCCGTCCCGAATTTATGGTTAAGCCACAGCGAAATAAGAAACGAAAAAAATGAAGTTCAGATTTTTTACCTGTGACAAGTTGCCGTCATCTGTGCCGTGTGTTAATGTTTTTTATTGTGTTATCTAACTAAGTGTTGTGGATAATCTTGATTATACATCAAAATATTCGTCATTAAACAGGCTTTATATCATTAGAACATACTCTTTACACCATTTAAATAGTGTTTTTTCTAAAAATGTGCGAAGTTCCGACCCGCTGACGCGGCTATGTACGACGGTTCTGGTGAGTTATTATTAATATTAAATGTGATAAATACATAAAATTTTTACTAAATAACGTTGTTTATTTAATAATAAAGCCCGTGTAATTTTTATTTTGTAACAATAACTTTATTATTTCTCATACCAACCAATAATATGAGGCCGCACCCCACAATTTTTGTCAGAATTGTCCCGGTAACTAATGAAACTGAGACTTTTCAAGATTTTTATTATTTTCCTAGAGATGTTAGCATATACAAATGTGGTATTAGTAGAAAGCTAGTTAAATTACCTACACATTAAATATAAAATAAAGGATAAGGATTCATACCGACAATGTAGAATAAGCTACTAACACGGGAGGTTGGACGAAACTTAGACGAAAATTTCTGCCGCCGCGGTAAATGCGGAGTTTAGTTTTTGAATTTAAAGAATCTTCTACTAGTTATGTTTAACATGTTAGTACATCATTAGAATCGTTCTTTAATCAAATTGACGACAGTATTTTTTGTTTTTTTTTCCGTTACTTGGTTAAAGAGTTAGAAGCAATAAAAGGAGGCCGCCACAAACTTTTTTCATTAATGTCCCGCTATCTAGAGGAATCGAGACTTTTTTTCAAGATTTTTTTTATTTTTCCTGGTGATGTTAGCATATACAAATGTGGTATTATTAGAAAGCTAGTTAAATTACCTACACATTAACTATAAAATAAAGGAGAAAAATTCATACCGACTATGTAAAAAGAGGGCCTATGTAGGACGGGAGACGACCGACTTACCCCCTGCGGCAAGTTGTCGGCCCATTTACGTATATATTTACTACTATTATGTCTACATTTTAATATATCATTGGAATTGTTATTTAATTAGCTCGACGACAGTATTTTTTGCGTATTTTTCCGATGTCTGGTTAGAGAGTTAGAATTTTTTTTTCGCGCCGCGGCGCGCCCTGGCGAGTGCTCAGGACCTAGGAGGTACGTCTTCCAAAAGCCTTGGACGTTCAACCCTCTAGCTGATTTTCCGAGGCGTTTTGGACGTTCAAGCGGCGTCATAATCAGTGATCGGAATAGGCTGAGTATATTTACCTACAGTTTGTAGAACAGAGATAAAAATTGGAGACTTCCGTGCAATATTTTTTTTACCGGTAAATTTACCGGGTCTTTAATTACGTGAATTTAAACATCTTATTATTAATATTTACCGCGTAACAAACATACAAAAAAACGATCAAAAATAGTCGAATGAAAACCTTTTATTTTTGAAGTTATTAAAAATGAAGGGCCATGTGAAAAATTTTATATGGAAAAATATTTAGCAGAAGGACTTTCTATTTAATTAATTTGATGTTTGAATTTACGTAGTTAAAATTCCGGTAAATTATCGATGAGGTAAAAAAAATATTTTAACGAAGTCTCCGATTTTTAACTCTGTTCTACAAACTGTAGGCAAATATACTCACCCAATTCCGATCACTGGTCATAATAGTACACGCGGAATGCATTTTTATATCGCAATTTACAAAAAATTACTAGAATTTTTAACATTTACGAGTTAGTGCTTTTTGTATTAGATATATTTTTCAGAGCTTTTGACTCTTGTTAATGGTAGATACAATAGATCATTATTAGACGATAAAAGTGTATCATATTGAACCCTAAATTTTAAATTTTTACCCCACTAAATGTCAGTTTTATTTGTATAAATAAAACAAAACTTTTATTTCACGAGGTAGCCTTGACCAATAGCGACCATTGTTTAAATATCCCTCAAGGATTTCTCACTTTCTTTAAATTATAAGTTCACATCAATGTACATAGTGATCTTGTCACGTTTTCAGTGCGTGTTAGTTTGATACAGATATAGTCTAAGCAGATATAATAATTTCTTTTGTTTAAAATGTTTGGGGTACCTACCTATATTTATAAAATTGTCCTCATTAGATAAAATAAGGACTGAGATGGGATACATATCTAATATATTTCACAATACTAATGACTGCTCTAACCGGCGATTACCGAGGACTAACTCGGGAAACCCCTTTAATAATTATTTGAAGACTTCTTCGGGCATGCAAATGTTTTTGGCATTAGGAAAGTACCCAAGCTTTGGCTAGTAGTGTAAAATAAAAAAGGCCAAAAGAAGTTCAGTGTTCACCCAAGCAGGGTCTCATAATGCACCACAAAAAGTTACGTTCTTTAGTTGGTTTTCTGGAAAAAAACGGCATTTTTCTATCGTTACCAAAAATAGCGAAATATATAGATATCAATACCTTCATATCGATAAAAAACCAATGTTTCCACTTTTCATAGAGTTAACTTAAGTTTAATTTGCACGAGTTTTTGCAAATCGCAGTTTGACTAATTCCTAACCAAGACTTCAGAATAAACAAAATACAATGAAAAATGTTATTCAACTTACAACTTACTATTCTTAATTTAATTCTTAGAAATACTGATACTAAAATATTAAAATTAATTAAATATTTTAATTATAGTAAAATATTTAATTAGGTAAGTATATTTTGATAATGATATTATGTTATTGTTATCAAAATTATGTGGGTATTATGGTCCCTGCTTTCAAATCCTCGATAACTCAATGGTGAAAGCAGTCACTGATTGCAAAAGGTGGGTACGTTCCCACCTTAGGCCATGTATTCTTCAAAGACTAGATATAATAAGAAAAATTTAATAAAAGTTTTTTAAATTTGAATATTATAACTGATTTTCACTTCGCACAAATCCTCTTTTTTATTGAATAATCAAAGTTTTAGCATACAAGTGCAATTACAACTAACATCACTTAAAATGTGAGCAAATATTTATGAAAATATCTACAAAAATAAAAAAAAATGTAATTTTTTTTTTTCTGATGATGATCATTTCTCAACAGAAAAAATAATTAACGAAACCATGAACGTAAACTAAAAAGATTTTTTCTCAAACATGCTTGGTAGTTTAAGCATTTTTGACAACCTGCATCGAGATAAATCGAAATTGCTGTATTGGCCGGGGATCCATCACTTTATCGCAACTAATTAAATTGATTTTCATTTCCCATAAAACTATTCGTAGATCTTTTATTTCAATATTGAACAACTCCTCGAATCTCGTTACTTCGCATTTAAATTTTCTCTGATAGTTTTTATCAACAAACTCACCATATTGCTATTTCTTTTCCGCATTTTGGTATTTCATCGAATTAGTGTTATATCGATATTATTTTCCCATTCTTTTCTTGCCAGGTAAGTTTCAGTTTGCAAAGTATTCGTTACATCAAATTTTACTTTACCAAAATCACTTTACATCGAAAAGACGATGTTTATAATAAAATAATAAATAATTAGTAATTAAAATATAATAAAAGTAGAAAAAAAATTTTTTTTTTCTAGTTTTATTACATTTTAATTACTAAGTAATTTTTCAAACATTTTTAATAATGATAAAATCAAAAATTAAGAATAATAAATAATTGTTTGTTTGCTTAATAAATAACATATCTGCTTGCATGCTAGCGTGCATTGTACTTGATAACCTGCCTTCTAATAATACATCTCATTTATATTAGTGAATCATTGGGTCAGGTTAGGTTAGAACAGTGCCCATTAACGCGCGAAGGCGAGCGAGCGCCACATTCCGTCTATTTCAGTGACAAAAATAAAAATATAATAATTTTGGACGAAAAAAATATACTTGGTAATCATGTGCCATGTGGTAATTAAAATTCTTCACAAAATAATCAGCGAATGCCAAAACATTACAATTATTCTATTTTATACAAAGGTATTATTAATATAGAACTGACCGCAACAGATTTTTTCATCATCACACGAATGCATCGTTCGATGAAACGTTACTCCGATTAAAAGTTGTTCAATGCGTACCGTTTCATCGATAAAATAAAAATAATAATAATACGAAATATAAATTCGAAGAACCGTTCTTCTGGTAACTAAATCAAGTTTGAAACATATTCCATGAAACGTTATTCGATCGTATGAAATGGTAATGATTGTTTATTATGTTAATCAAGAAAATTAGATATTAAAAATCACGAAATAGTTTTCTGTGAAATGAAATTCGATTTTATAAAAATAAAATGTATTATAGTAGACACCCGTATTGGCCAAATACAAGCGAGCAGCGGCCAGCAAAAGTTGTATGAAAATCCATGTCTGTCGTGTTTCAGCGATCAAAAAAATTACTGTATAAACTCATATCTGCCCTATTATATATATATATATATATATATATATATAATTTAAAAATGTAACAACCTTTTACTCGGAAACATAGCAACTAAGGAGGATATCATTCAAAAGTTTTATTTAAATTTCGAACTGGCTTGCTGTTTATTGAAAAAAAAACAAATTGAATACGGGCGCGTGAAATTCGTTGCTCGTTATTGATTTTCAAAAGTAATTGTAATTATTTCAGCACATTATTTGAGAAAAGTACTATACAAGCCTTGGTCACAACTAGGCATTGATGGACTTACGTATTTGATTTATACGTCGTCTATCAATGCGTCTTTTACTGGCCGCTGCAGTAATGTACTAAAATATAAGATTTATTGATACAGGGTTTAAGGAGAACGCACTCATAGACGATGGCAGTTGAAATCATCCTAAACATTCTTATTAAAAAAAAACTCGAAAAAAACCTCAGCTGTTTCATACAAACAGATTGTTATTATTGTTATTATTATTTATATTATTAGGTATTACAATTACTATTAACTAGCTGTGCCCGCGACTTCGTTAGCATGGATGTCGAAAAACAACATGTCGTACGTAGGTGGGTCATGCGGCATGGTATATACCTCGAAGATCTTAGCCCGCCCCCCTCATGATCGTCCCCCGCCTGCGCCTTGGATATCATATCACACCTAAATGATTGTGTGGTGCTTGATTATTATTATGTTGCGGAGTTATTTCAACACTATGTCTATAGTCTTCCTCAACAATTGACTATCCAACAATATTTTTTCAATTAAAATCTGTAGTTTCTGAGATTAGCGCGTTCAATGAAAAAAACTCTTCAGCTTTATAACATTAACTAGCTGCTACGGTCTATATAATATGTATATATAGATTTATAACTAATTTTTTTCGTGGTTTCAAATTTATGACAAGTCGTGCTTAGGAAGGTCAATACGTTCTCCTTGCAACCTGTATGTGTAAATTAACTAAATAATTTGACTCGGATGTTCTTTATAGAGTAAACGTCTGTTTTTTAGAAAAACATAGAGAGCCTTGTGCTACTTTTAATTAAAATTAAAAATATTTATTTTTATCAGTATCCACACATTTTAATCCATTTATCTTTAATAGAATTTCCCTTCTTTTATCTCAAATATTCACCTTTAATTTAAAATAAAATTATAATACGCTTATTTCATGTTACAAAATTTTCATATTTTTCCAGGTGCCGTATGACGTCACGCTGTCTTTGCCGATGTTCTTTCGTCTCTATTTAATATGCAGGGTCATGTTGCTGCACAGCAAGCTATTCACAGACGCCTCATCCAGAAGTATAGGAGCTTTAAACAGGATAAATTTTAACACTAGGTAAATCCCCTTGTGAAAACTTGGTCCGACAAATCCTGCGCGAAAAACATTATTTTGTATGTAATGTGCAGCCTTTAGTCAATAAGGTCTTAGAGCATAAATAAATTGATCGTAAGTAAATAAAAAAATACCTTATTTAATATACGGTAGGTTTTTAAAGAACCAATTTTTAAATATGATGAATTGAAGATTGCCATATTAATTCATATTAAGTAAACGACGTTGTTTAATCGTTGTAGGAGCGGATTGCATAATTTATGCTGTCGCTGTCAAATAAAAATATCCTTAACGTATTAAATATTTTTTCTATACCACTAAGGTGGTAATTAAGCATACGGCCCACCTGATAGTAAGCGGTTACCCTAGCTTATGGACGCTTGCAAAACCAGGGGTATCACTTGCGCGTTACCGACCCTGTAAAAAGTACCTACTTTAAAGTACCTACTTTTTTTCAAATCTTTAAAGACGTCTAAAATAGAAAAATAAGAAATTGTTGGGGCGGAATGCAAACCCTTGGCTTTTTACAATTTGGGCTCTAACCACTGATTTACTTAGGACTTGGGAGATTCCTATAGAAATTTGTGTTATTATAAACGAATGTCAATATTGTTTTAATATTTCGACATTAGGTTATAAAGAAAAAAAAGGATGACCTTAGACCTTAGTAGGTAGTTCAAAGGTACACGGTAGCGAAGTTTCAAAGTACGACGTATGTTTTTAATGTGATTGCGAGGAGCGAAGCGAGCGTTTCGCGGCAGCGGTGCTCTTACGTACTTCGTATTCGCATACTTTAGAACTAGTATTACATTGAAATTTCATACTTCGACATTTAGTAACGGAGTCCACAGAACAATATGAGAGCGTTGTTTAATTTAACAAAAGCCACGACTATTAATGATATATCAAATGCCTGGTGATTTTTGAACTATAATATATTAAGTAATAATATTAAGCTTTAGTTGTGTGTCTCATGGGCGTAATCTATAAATACACCTTTCTTTCACTTTCTCCAAAAATTTTGACCGCCATGTTAGCGTTAATCGTATCAGATTCTATTAAACAAATCAAATCTTTATAGGAACTTTGACGTTCTTTAGTGTATAAAATGGCTTCTACTGTTTTTGGAGGAAAGTATGTCCTTATCCCCAATATCCTGTATCAAAAATCCCATAGTTTTTCATCAAAATATTTTATAAAAATTTGAGTAAATCTTAAATTTAAATATTCAAAACATATTTAGTGTCTTGAGACACTAACTAGCAGTAAGTCAAACTGTGGAAGCAGTGGGCTTACATTGGACTCGAGGACACGCATTTTTTCTCTAGGTCAAACTTTTTTTTTACGGCTAAGGTATTCAAATAAGGTAATCATAAAACATTTACAGGTTTGTTTTGAAGACACTTATGACGATATGCCCCGGCACTGTGTTATTAGTTTTTATGGTATCGCTATGGATAATCGCAAGTTGGACTCTAAGACAATGCGAAAGGTCAGTATTTCATTGTTCAGTGTGGTCAGTGATATTTATTATATTTGAGTATTTATTTACAACATCAATGAGTGGTTGATTCAACCACTCAAATATATATATACATATATTGATTTGTCAATTTTTATTTATTGATCCATAATTTGATTAAAATACAGTTTCGTTAGATCCATTCGCTTCCATTTTGTTTACCATTATCACTATATTATTGTTCACGTGTATTTGGTGTATTCATAAGTGTATTTCACCAATATTGCCTACGTGGGCATGCTGTCGCTTTATTGTGGTGTGGCGTTGTAAATTTATATTGTATCATACTGCTTTTTCGATCCACTTTGTATTATGTTTTAAATGTATACGTATTAATATTTTACGGAGGATTTTACGTAGTTACGCTAGGATCATATTCATCACAATTAAAACAAGAGTTTGACTTTGACTATTTTCGCAATCGTAGCTTTATAAGAGGTAATGAAACAACACTGCTACGCAATTAACTAGTATATGTATTAGATGTAGTAACAAAGTTAATGTGACAGCAAAAGAGGACGCTTGTTGTGATACACTAGAATTTAATTCACATAGCACTCAAGAATTTCTTAAGACAAATAAACCATATGAAAGACAATACACTAAAGCACTAAATAGCATTTAACACTGTGTCTCAGACCGTATGCTTTATAAATGTTAGAATAATAACTATATATAAGTAATATACGCACAAAATGGCTCTATAAATAAGACCAATATTCACTTAGACAGCTTACTGCCGAAGTCTACGTACACGCACCGAAGTATTGCACTTGTGACACATTCATGCATCAAAACAAGTTACCTCTTCCCTTTCTAAGCAACTTGCTTATATCTATATCACTATGTGTTTCTGTCTCTCCTATTCTCTTCTTTCTTAATGTTTATTGTCTGTGTTTCCATGAACCTTCACCTTTAGGTCAATCGAAAACTTGATTCACGCATGGCTAAAAGTAATTATTGTTTGGTACTCAGTCCAATAAATGTTTAGAATGCACGTTGTATTTAAAAATTTATTGTTATAATAATTAGCAACTAAATGTGTAGAGGGAAGTTTATTTTCAAAATTTATTGGGCATGTTGCAATGTTTAAGGTAGATTTTATGTCTATGCTTAGACAATTGTATACCAGTTTTCATTACAAATATTATATTTGATCGGGTTTTGTTATAGTCTCATAAAAAAATATTGCCACGATATACTTTTCGATCCATGCTTTTAGTCTCCAAATAATGTCATGGTTATAAATATCGACCTGCTTTTTATTTTGTATTGTCTGGTTTATGATAACAATTCGGTTATTGTGGTTCTTGTCGGGCATTTTGGCTCTCAGGTTCCACGATGAAGACCATGCCAATTTGCTAAACTCAATGTGGCTGACTGCTATAACGTTCCTCTGTGTCGGCTACGGTGATATAGTCCCCAACACTTACTGCGGCCGCGGCATTACCCTCACCTGCGGTATGGTGGTATGTATGACAACGAGTAGGATAATTTGGGTTGATATTAAGGACATCGATATTTACAGTTCTTGCGAATAGTCCGTCCTTCCTAGGCACTGCAAATTAAAGTGACAATATTCATTCAAATTTCGATTAAGAGTCAAAATCATTTTCTGTCGAACTTGCTCTGTCTAGTGGACACAATAGGTCGTAAAGGTGAGCCATTTTATGTGTTTTAACAATTACGTGTTTGGAGCAATTTTATCTATTTTAAATCAAAGTCAAACTCTTCAGCATTGAAATATAATAATTACCTACGATACTTTATTTTATTTATTCACTTTTATATCCTATTTCACTATAGCACATGAACAAATTCAATTCTTAGGTAGGCGTTGAATGACACACGGATGTTAGGCTTATGAATATCCAATTGTAGTGGACGGGTTCAATAAGTAAAGCTATGAAATTTATTAACGATTCAGGTTTCACGATGAAGAACACGCTAACCTACTGAATGCGATGTGGCTTATAGCGATTACGTTTCTCTCCGTCGGTTTTGGTGACATTGTGCCAAACACATATTGCGGCAGAGGTATAGCTGTTAGCACCGGCATCATGGTAAGTTACTGCAAACAACCCTTGTACTTGTGTTGACTGACACAAATTGTTAAATTTGTGAATTATAGTTTGAGCAGACATGAAACATACCAACACGTTTTGGTTGGAATGCTTTCTCTTTGTCTAAATTATTGATGTTTGATGTTAAAGTCAGTCAATACTCGTCTAAATGTATTGGAAAATCACACACGAAAACAAGTCGCTTTCCACTTCTGAGAGTTAACGCTAAACTCACCGAGTTATCGATGTTTCAATGTTAAAGTATTTACTTTTGAATGTGTTGAAATAATTTATTTTGTTATACTATAAACTATGAATATATATGCAATCTGTATAATTCACATAATTGTTACAATGTCACGACCCAACCACACTCAGTGTACACACTTCCTACGATACATAATAATCACACAGTTATTATCTTTTTCTTTTACCGCAACAGATTATCTCTTAACTTGATGCCGATATGATTATGTTGGATATCAGCGATTTCAAAAACTAAAGTACCGTCTTCAATGATATTTAAGTATTATTAACGTCCATTTCCCTGTTAAAACCAGCTATTAGTAAATATATATTTAGTAGAATGGAATGCTTCATTTCTCCTTACTATTTCTATATTTCTCTTCACTTGAATATTTCACTGAATTGCACAATACGTTTGTTTTTAAAATGGCTCACTTTTCCTGTAACTAATTTAACTAAAGAAGTGTATATTAAATCTTTTGCACCTAATACATAGTGTTTGTGTTAAATGTTCGTAAAATAAAAACATAGATGTTCTTAATGTTAAATGGAAGTAAACGTCTAAGTTGATTTGTGCACTAAATAGATGGAAACGCACTTAATAATATTAATCACAATTGGCTTAAGACATTTCTAATTATAATACATTTTGGCGATAGAGGTGTAAAATATCGTTGTTGAAAATTATATTTTAATAAAATATGCCTATACTAACGATTTTTGCACTTTAAGTCGTATTTTTTACGTTTTAGAGGATTGAATTTCAGCACAATGATACCATAGATACTAAAATAAATAAGACAGTTAAAATGACATACCTAACTTTATAGTAAATTGAAAAGTGACTAAATGAGACGATCTGTGATATTCCAAATTATAAACTTCTAAAGAAAATATTTAAACGTTTAAACGCATGGCTTCAAATAACAATTACCGATTGTCACGTTTAGTTCAATTTAAAAGTAATCCTAAATTTAATCTAAATGAAAGCACATAGTTGAAAAATATAATTTATTTTTGATTTTTAGCCTTCAATAACGCCTCTTATTGGAATGACAAAATTCTTGAATGCTTCTACACGTTCGCTTGCATTTTACATTAAGATATTCACTTAACAGGGAGCTGGATGCACAGCGTTATTAGTCGCGGTTGTTTCAAGAAAATTAGAATTAACTAGAGCTGAGAAGCACGTTCATAACTTCATGATGGACACACAACTTACTAAAAGAGTAAGTATACGGCGACATACGTTCATCACAATTATTTGTAATATTATTAACAGGGGGCGGGATGTACAGCATTATTAGTGACCGTTGCCTCGAGAAAATTAGAGTTGACTAGAGCGGAGAAACATGTGCATAACTTCATGATGGAAACACAACTAACGAAAAAGGTAAGGTACTGTCGCCGGAGTGACAGGTATGGACTCGGCGAAGGTAAGACTTTGAAATGCTAGACTTTGCTAAATTGTAATGTCCTGATATTAAAATATAAAGCTTCCATACCTCGGCTATTCACTTAAACACGGAATTTGTTTAGATTACAATAGTGTTCACAGAAAAAGTAAAAACGCTAGCGACGTCTAGTAATAAAACCTACAAAAACTGATAAATAAAATCTTAATAAATCACATTATCTATAGTCAATTCACATGATTTTTGCGTATTTTGAATTTACACGAAATGTTTATAAATGAATAAAATTGAATAACAGAACCGATAACAGTAATTTTGTAAGCATTGTATGTTCCACAGCTAGACACAATAAAAAAGTTGGAAATTACCTTAGGCAACACAGTTACAGTCACGGTAGAAAGCATGTTTAATCTTAAGGTGATATACTAAATGGAATATATTCAAACTTTCAGCTGAAAAATGCTGCAGCAAACGTTCTGCGGGAGACGTGGTTGATATACAAACATACTAGGCTGGTGAAAAGAGTCCATCCAGGGAGAGTGAGAACGCATCAGAGGAAATTCCTATTAGCAATATACGCGTAAGTATTGCAATTTCAAATAATCTCAAGACACATTGATGATAATGATGAGTGTAGAACGCAAATACTTTTTGAGTAATGTGGCTTTAATGGTATTATTATAAATGTGGTAACTCAATATTCCCCGCCTAAATTGACAGCTCGGCCATTAACGTACAGAGGGCTTCCTAAAGATCGTAGATAAAATTAAAGAATGTTCGTGAGTCTTAGCATCATCACTAGCCTATATACGCCCCACTGCTGGGCACAGGTAGGTGTTCCTCCCTACAAGGGAGAAGTGAAATGTAATGCATTGTTTACTCTTCCACCTACTTAAAATAAAAAAAATGCACTTAATTACTCATAGATAAAATATTTTTTTAACATTTTTACCATCCAACTGCCAGCAGTTGAATGGTAAAAATGTTAAAAAATCAAATTTCGTAGGGACTTATCCAGATAAGTCCCTGCGAAATTTGATATATGTAATTGTACTTCGTATTGTGATATTCCATCACGTATAAGTAAGGATTATTCAGCAAGTGCTTTTTAATCATCATGTGGGATTAAAAATACAACAAAACGGAAAATCTAAATTATTACGATCATCTTCAAAGCATTTCTAATTGCATCTAAAGTTTCAGACTACATACTTGTTTTACAAAGTACAATATTTGTAGGTACCAGTAAAATAGGTATACGGACACTCCGCTTATGTATCAGTGCATTTGAGTTTTCTTTTTTTGTTTCATTCCTTTCAACAATAATACGCTCACAAATATTTTCAAGCTACTTAAACACAACAAAAGACTATTTTAATAAATACCAACAAAAATTATTATTATGATTCCAGATTAAGAAAAGTTAAGATGGATCAAAGAAAGCTGATGGACAATGCCAATACAATAACGGATATGGCAAAGGTACGTTGATCTCCAAGTAAACTTTGTGGCTAATGCTACACTCGTATTTCAACACTATCATTTAGAGTTTAGTTAGCACTTAAATCGTATTGCTAGACGAATTCCTATTTCAGATTGCCCTATTGCTTAAATGATTATTGCAAGCCCATTTCCTTCCGATGATTTTCAAATTTATAAAACTTACACTTATATTGGAGTAATACTCGATATTCTATATTTTTTCAATTAGCATTTAACTTATTTTTCATATCCACTAGCTTAGCGCATGAAACCAAAGTTCATTATAGAGTTAATAGCATGTTTAAGGTTATAGGTGTAGATTTTAATAGTGACGTGTTGATAGATTTAGATGATTTTGACGTTATTCAAGAAATACGATTTAAACCACAACACACCACATTCGCAATACATACACTCAGACACATACATTCTTTTATATAGCAAATATTCATGACAAATACAGATAATACATAAAATTATGAATATAGTCGACGATCAATGATGAACTCCAAAGCGATTGATATTAGGACCCCTTTCTGTTACAGACACAGAACACAGTGTACGAAATTGTCTCTGACATGAGCACAAGGCAAGACAGTATAGAAGAGAGGCTGACTAGTTTAGAAGAAAAACTTACTTCATTACAGGTAACTTGAAACACTTATTCTGGAAATATTCAAATTTAAATAAAATAATGATTAACAAAATTAAAAATTGTCACTTTGATTCTATCGTACAAATAATAAGCAATTGTATCTCGCGTCATAAATCCTGGCCAAAGGTGGGTACTAAAAATTTTACCTATTTCATGGTAAATGAAAAGGGAAGTTTTGACGCCATTTATATTAATAACGACGGTCAAGATTCGTTACCACAATCACAAAATTGTATCTTGGGGATTATGTAAAAAATAGAAAAAACCGAACTGATGAAATTGGTGTAATTTTCTGAAAAGAAAGGGTTTTTGTTGATGTGCAAAAAAGAAAAATATTGAGACAAACGTTAATTGGCCCAAAAACGTTGTGAATTTTATCGTGGTTAACGACCTTATCAAAGTAGCATCATGAAAACTGTAATAATAATAATATACATTTAGCGCTAAACTCTCCCAAGATGCATTGAAATATGTTAAGTACACACGCATTTCATTGCAATATCTAAGGAAATATGTAAAATACACCAGATATGGCTGTATGGGCTTGAACGTATATCGACTTTTACGGGAAAACTACAATAAAATAGGTGATTTTTGGCGGGATTTGATGTCATTATATGTCATTATCAGTCAGATTTTTAAAAAATAATTACAAAATTATGTCTGAGTGGTCTTGTGTTTTAAAATTGGTGTAGTTTTGTAAAGCATGTCTTTGTGTTGATGTGCAATTGGAAGATCATTGTGATATAAGTAAATTTGTATTTTTTTATAGACGTTGAGAATTTTATCGTGGTTATCCACCTCATCAAAGTAGCATCAAGGAGTTTGTCATCATATATTTCGGTGCAAACGCTCCCAAGATTCATTGAAATGTGTTGCACCGGAATTTCAATGCAATAATTACAGAAAATACCCAAGAATGTCCTATATGGACATTAGTTTTCACTGCCTTCTCCGTAGTAGAGATAACTTAAAAACAAATAATATCTTCTAAGCTTTCCTTTTTTTCTATTAGATTGTTGTAGTAATTAATTAATTATTTCATTAATTGTCACTTCAAGGGATCAAATTCGCCCTTCAAAGAATTATATCTGAAATGAAAGCTATTTTTTGTTTTTTCCGGGACTCAAACTATCTTTTTACCAAATTTCATCTAAATCGGTTCAGCGGTTTAGTTACGAAGAGGTAACAGACAGACAGACACGCATTTATTATATTAGTATGTGTATGGATGTGGATTTTTAACGCTTTTATACATATTATCATCCATATTAAAATTTATCAGTGAACAACAAGCTCTTGGTGATGCATAATTTACGCTATGTGTAAATGCGTCTATATAAAAACAAGATTACTTATATTATTACAAAGTATATAGAAAAAAAAACATTTATAATATATCGTAAGTAATAAGCAAAACGTCTGTTATAAGAAGTACGTCTACAAAAAATGGGTAACTTATTCCAGGATCAAGTAAATAGCTTACCAGACGTGATGGCGAGGTGTCTTCAACAATGCTGGGAGCGAGCAGAACAGCGGAGAAATTTTCTACATCCAGATACTGCTGCCGCTCCCACGCCACCTTCGTCGTCAGTAGCTCCTTATGCCAGGTAAATGATTTTTCAGTTCTGAAGCTCGGAATTTGGATCTTTCTTTAACTTATACACAGGTGGACTGTTACATTTCTAACGTGTCGGGGCTTCAGTTTCAAAACGATAAGAATATCTAGAACGTACGTACTGAGCATTACTTAGTAGTAACACAGATTCAAAAATAAATTTAAAACTCTTCTGCATATTTTGTGAAGCTTTAATTAAACAAGGCTACTATAAGATTCAAGATTATATAAATGATAAGAATGCGTGGACACATAAAAGTTTCAAAATGTTTTATATGTCTATTAACGAGTATTATGAGTCAAAAGGCTCATCAGCAATAAATTATCAGTCATAATTTATTGCTGATGAGCTTTGTGTATGCTATCATTGTGTAACTACAAACATTATAAGTTATTTTTGAAAAGAATGGCTACACGAGTTGTTGCCGGAATCTTCTTCACCAGTTTTAAAAGTTGAAGTAAACTTTTAAAACTGGTGTAAATTCAGACACGACATTATGATATTGTTAGCTATCGTATATTCAGACATGACAGACAGACAGGCACTGTGACGTTGTCAACAACAACGTCAACGTGACTATCAAGTCATACAGATGGAATTTTTGACGATGCGAAAGTGATTTTTGGTGGACCTATTTGAATAAAGATATCTTTAGTATATTTCATTTCATTTGGTAATTTACATTGCATTACAAAATAAAAGTTTATCTGCCAAGTCACACTAAGACTTGGGATTCTTCTAAAAATAAGCGTATAAAAGTTCGTCTCCTTAACTGACATCGAATTGAAAGTAGTTTGTTGGAACCTGGGTTAGACCTATTTCCTGCAGTGTACATCTTACGATTAAAATAATTATCATCATAAAATATGTTAATTTTATTCTTGTATTTAGCTATATTGATATTGTATTTACATTATAATTCCAGAACTCTAACAACAACGACACATGCATGGCCGCCTAGCCCGGTCCTCCAGCCCGCAGGAAGAACGCACTCGGCTCCAGAGAGCACCATAGTCCATTCTCCTACTCCAGCCCCGCAGCCCTCCAGCCCTGCCCCCCACGTGTCTCGGCCTCCCCTACCCAGCTGAGTACCGCCTTCCAACTCCGAACTCCTGTGCTGAACTCGACGAAACTCGGCGCCCCTCCTCTGACCCCCCCTTTACCAAGACTACGCCCTATCGAGGCCGCCGGAAAACTTTTACTACTCACAAAGGTGTGAATGTACAAAAACGTATGCTAAATACTGATATGTTAACGAATTTATCTTTATACGGTGGTGGTGCCAAAACTTGACGACATGATAACAAAGAATCGTTGCCTTTAGTATAATTTGAATTTCATAAAAATCGTTGCCGTTTTTCATTTCGCCATAAATGCAGAATTGAAACTGGACCAAAGGATTTTAAACATTAATACAATAGTTTCCTAAAGCACAATTAGTATAAATTTGTAAACTTAAGGCATTAACAATTTGTAAAAGTTCATATTAAAATAATTGATCTAATGTTTCTTTCACTCCAATAACCGACCAAAATTCGTAATAATTGTAATATAGTTTAAATGTCATTAGCGATTATTTTCACTCATGTTTTCATGATTAAAATTTGTTTCTTATATTAAGGAAAAGTTAAAATGACCTTTAGTTTTGGTGTCACCACCTAAAGTTGCCAATATTTTCTTACGGATTTGAATGTTATGAATGTTGCCACGTGAGAAAATTTCTCCGGCGTGCCGTGGACCACGCCGCGGAGCGAGACAGGCCAGCCGTAGTTTTCTTCGCTGTTCCCCAGTTTCGGAAGTGCCAGACTGTTTTCTAGTGATATTTAGATAGTGAATGAAATGAGGCGGAAAGGACTCGACGTTGTGATTATACATGATGCTTTATCAATAGACGCTTTAGATGATACGTTAGAGGATATTTTGAATACATTATCAGCATTAGCATAGTTAGATGGGTACACGTCTGTTCACGTTTTATCTAAAGTTCAAGGAACCAAATTACACTGTTTTATATTAACTTCGTATGTTTTTACTAAGGTTTAATGTGTATACAACTCACAGCTACGTCACATTTTGAATCTATTGAAGCACAGTATCCAAAGTAATTAGGTTACGCTTTCTTAGATTTGTTATGTGACAGGAATAGGGAAATAGGTCAGGATATAAAAAATAGGGACTAGTTTATTAAAATAGTTTATACATAGAGGGTTTGCATTTATTGGCCAGTTACATATTCGAAGGGGTAAGGTACATTCACATTTATTGGAAAACTACACAGAAATAGCTAGATTTTAAAACAGTTGTTGGTTTTGCTCCTTAGTTTAACTATTTACTACAGTTAGCAGTAACTATATGAGTAACACAAATACTAATATCACTCGTCAGATTTAGCACTAAAGTCTGATTTTAGTATGATTTACTATCCGTTTGGATGTATATAAGTGTATGTTGTAGAGGTCAAACATTAAAATTGTTTAAAAAATAATCATAAAGTTTGACTTCGTGATATATAAATTGTATGATCCTGTATACACACTTTATTTAGATTATAGGTAAAACATAGATAAATAATTAAATTGTTACTACCTGCCTATTGACATGTAGATTATAAACATTTTTTAAGAATAATTATTTAAGTAAAAGCTTTGTATAAGATATAAGATTGATGGCTGTCTAAATAGTGCCTAAAACACTACGAAAATTTCGATAATTCAGTTTTATTATCCTAATAACTTATGAAAATGTAAATAGATAAACTTAAATTTGAGAGCATAATATTTAGTAAATATCTGAATTTGTAGAGATGTACGAAGACGTATGATGGGAACAATTTCTTTGTACGTTTTATTTAAGTAGCCAATTTCAGTTAGAAACTAAAATTTATAAAACTTACTGAAATTTCTTCTATAAAAAAATCTCCTTATCTATTTTGAAATAGTATATTTATAAATAAATGACAGAAATAAGATTTATAAAACATCAAACTAGAAACTAAAGTAAACCTAAATAAGTTTATTTGCTCCGTGCCATAATACTTTGTTCTTCTTTATTCTAAGGTCATATTAATCACATTACGTTTTCACTATCATAATTATTATAATTGATTGTGCATTCTGATCTACAGTTATTGACGAGCACAAATTTACGGTGTTGAATAGCCAATGTATTTCTAACCTATAGTAGTAAAATTTTATTGCTTTTTATTGTGATGTGGCCGTTAACCAGTACTGTAGGTAAACCGACAAAAGTGGAGGCAAAAATCGATGTATGGCTAACATTAAAAGTAAACAGTTTTATGATCAGACAAGTATAAAGATAACAAATTATGATCTTTATCGCCAATTGTTCTATCTAAATACTTTATTAAGACCCGGTCACATATTTCACGTTATTTCTGAAGTTTTTTTTTCTGGTATTCAATGTAACATACACCTTGCTTAACATTGATTTTTGTCTCCACTACTGCTATGTAGATGTCACCCGTTCAAGCTATAATCATACTTTAGGGAAACAGACCCAAATACTTAAATACTCGGGTCACTTATCACAGAGCATAGACACAATTTCTGCTTGATTGAGACTTGGTTGGCTGCTTACACTGCTAAATATATATTTTTTAACTATATGTTTTTTACAGCTTTCCTTTACAGCTTTTAAGCTGACTTTAAAACGTTTGAGTATTTATTTCAATGTCTACGAAAATGGATTTAATGCTGTTATTATTTAATTAATCGCGTAAAACGCGCTTCTTCTTACTTTTACTTCTATATATAATGCTGTATAGTTTCCGATTCTATCTTATCTTCATGAAATATTTAATATCTATCTTAATCTTGAGTCAAGATTTTTTTTTAGTAAATGACAAATAGGATTTGAATTAATCCTATTATTTGATCGTTCGTACGCAAAACACCAATTAGTATATTTAGTACCTAATACGATCGGTATAGATTATTAGATAAAAATTCTTGCAAATATTTATATTATTAGTACCTTCCCGTCTATTAAATCTTTACCTAACTCTTTCCTAACAGTGTTACAAATCTTCTATTCCGTAGTATTTATAACTACCTCGACATTTTAAAAGTCATAGGTAATTTTATCAATCTTATAATATTAACTGCCACTTTTATGATTCATTTGAAGATTCTAAATATTTCGTAATATTTACAACGAAAACGAATCCTATATGCATATACTGAAATAACATTTTCGTATAAGGAAAAAAATAACACTAAGTTCATTACCATAGCTATTTTCAACGCACAATGAATCATCAATAGGAAATAATAGTGGCATATTTTATCGGAATATATTTAATAATCTTTAATTGTAGCCTAAATTTGTCCCCAGTTTGAAACGATTTAAAATGATCTAGCCATTAAGCGTTGCTTTCTAGTCTGTTACTATCGTATTCTCAGAAGAGACTATTGAGTGACTTTCACCAATTTTTTTAGTAATTAACATCACTTTACTAAGCACTTAATGCTTCTGAGAATACATATCCTATTATAGCGGATTTGAAATTAAACTATTTATTTGTAATAAGAATTGACCAAATGTTGTTTAAGATTGATAGGTAAAATAGAATTTGTAAATAAAATAGGTGCGAGTCACAAAATATTGTGTATGATAAAATTTGATTGTGTAAATACCAGTTGTATTTGCGAATTTTAATGTAAATAAATAATTTAATGAAATAATGTTCCAGTAAATTATTTTAAATTATTACGTTCGATTGTATGATTAAAATTTTAGTTGTATGCCAACGGATTGTTCTATGAGGTGCAGAAGAAATTAAACTTTTGTGATCATTGTTGATGAAATGAAAGTGTATCTTGGATTATATGAGCTGTAGTATTTTTTAACTAGAGTTTTATTTATCCTATCCCTAAAATATTAGAAAAAGGGGAATTGTCCTATAATTTTGCGAGCACTATACATTAAAAAAAAACACTACCAGAATAAACGCTGCGTTTAATTAGATAATATTAATATTTATATTCATTTTATTTCACAATATTAATGAATACGTTTTAGTTACTATTTTAAAGGTCAAATGGTAATATAATGCCAAATAATAGCTTATAACACGCAACAGCCAAATGGCAACTTGGCAACTTTGGAGAGCTAAGCAAACTACAATGCAACTTAAGGACTTATTACATTATCCTATTTTCTAACTCTCCAAATAGGAAATAGGAAGGTGTAGTCGTAGTTAGTACAGTTAGAATCCTATTTAGTAAGTTAGAACGTCCCCTATCGCTCAGCTTCCAAAAGGCGACATTACACGGTTCAAAGATATAATTATATTGAAATTATTATAAAAACAAAACAATGAATTCATAAATATTATAAATGCGAAAGGAAATGTCTGTCTGTTACGTTTTCATTCCTTAGCCGCTGAAGTGATTTAGATGAAATTTGGCATGGAGATAGATTTAACCGTGAGAAAGGTGATAGGCTACTTTTCAATAATATCCACGCAGGCGGAGCCACTAGTTCTTTATAATTATAAATAAAACTGAACTATTAGGAATAAAAAACTATAAAATTCGTATGAGTTTTTCTTGTGATAAGATATACTTATTCTTTTGCGCAGCACTTTCTCTTAATCCTATTTTAATTATTAATATTATACTGTTAAATTAATATTTCTTCCCCATCAAACATCATTGTATAATAATAATAATAAGTGTAGCCCGTAAGTGTAGCATAAACCAGGTTTAAGCTGAGAATTCTAAATACCCATAATAATAATAATAACAGTGGTATTGATAAATATTTTTTTTATTTAGGCGTATATTCGGGTTACACGTATTGTTGACGGTGTCATCAATACGTGTAACCCGAAGCAATTATACATCGCGTCACATTGAAACCATAATCATATTTGTTAGTGAACAAAAAATCTACATAGAAAATTCTTTATTTCAACCAAACTTAAAACAGTGTTTAAAACAAACATAGTTGGCATCCAAGTTCACGGAGATCTCCAAATTGTCACTCATAAGCTCGCCAACACAAACTCTTTGTTTAATAACCACTAGCCTATGTACGTCCAACTGCTGGGCACAGGCCTTCCTATGAAGAGTTTTGGCCATAACACCACCACGTAAAATGGGGGGTGATGGGCAAAAGCGGTTGCAGTAACAACCGGGACTAACGGTTTAATGGGCCTTTCAAAGCTCTAGATTATAAACTTTGATTGTTTTGTTAAAAGCGAAAGTTGTTTTGTTTCGTATCACTACGGCACCGAGCACCTCCACTACGCCCCCGAGCTCCTCCACAATGCATACGATCATAATGCTACTAACTGCCGACAAAATGTAATGCAGTTTGGCAGATATATTTATAACAAAAATATGTATCTTTTGAAAAAAAAAAAATGAACAAATACAACGGCAGGCATTAGATTCCCGTGCCTTACAATTTGCGTATAAGAATGGGAAAAGAGACTGTATCAAAGCCTTCTTTCTTCTTTTGTGTAGCTATTTTCTGCCATTCAAAAAATGAATGGCAGAAAATAGCTACACACTTTCTACCTTCGTCTATTTCTTTTGTAATCAAAGTTGCCAAAGAGGAAATGGCATCTCCCGTATATAAGCCACGTCTTAATCTATATTAAGAATCAGATAGCATTTTCATTTCGTATAGGTATTTATCAAACGAGTATTTATGAGTTTTCAATAATTTTAGACAGTAGGTACAGAAAGCACAGAAATTGGCCTATAGCTTCTTGGTTCATCTCTCTTTCCGCCCTTATACACCGGGAGATTCATTCAATATTTTCATGGATGCAATAGAAGTAAGTCGATAGATTTGTCAATTTTTTCTTCCGATACTCACATTTGATGAAAATGCCGAAGCGGAACTAGCAATAAAAATCAACCGTTACAACATAAAATAAGAAAATACTATCTACGCCACGTGCTAGTAGCTATTTAACCCGTCAAGCATCAGATTCCAGACACAATTGATTTTTCGTAAATTCGACATGGCAGACGGACAGACCGACAGACACTATGACGTTGTCAGTTATTTTTTTTTTGTAATAGTTATAAAAATGTGTTGTTTGACAACTTGAAAGTGCTTCTTTGTGGCCTATTTGATTAAAGATATTTTCACTATCATTTCAATTGCCATCATAGACCTCCAGAGACATAACGTCGCTTGACAGATTAATGGAGGTATATTATGAAGACAATTCAGGTAAGTTGAAGACTAATTTAAAATCACATTTTGTTTTTGACAAATAAAAAATGCAATGGCGACCAATATCACATTGTAAATAGCAAATTAATGATATCATTTTACCATAACTCTTGTAGAAGTTGAATGCATGTCAACACGAATGGCAAAATAATTCTGTCTGGGGGTTAACCCAGCGTCAACACAGTGGAAAATTGTAACTCCAATGTCGGGTTAAGTAAAGATGACCCTTATTAAATATTAATGCCATTCGGTAATTTAGGAGTATTTCAAGAAATCTTGTAAAACCAAAAGAGAATTTACCAAAGAATTATATCATTTCCTAGAATATCAATTTAAGTTACCTATTCAATCTAGAGCTTTCAGTGGCTTCGAAAATTTGAGAAACAATAGAAACTATCCAAAAACAATTGGAATTGAACATTACGGCTAAGCAATATGTCTCCAACGTATGTCAGAGTTTATCGGATTAACATAGCTGCGACGAGAGTTTGACAGCAGATCGCAAGCGTCACCCTTTAGGTCATGGCACACTATACTGGCTCCGCAACAGCACGGCGTTGCCTCGAATTTAGGCTACGGCTAGCCGCCAGCGCGCTAGCTACGTGTCGTCCGGAAGGTACAAGCTCACGGCCCGCGCGCCGGCCGCGAGGTACAAGCCCGTGGTCTGCGCGTCGGCCGCAAGATCCAAGCTTGCTATTATAATATGATATAATATGTCATTTGTGATTGAACACTTGCACGTTGTTGTTTTGCTGGCGACTCGGAGTTGGCGCGTAGTAAGCACGCAGCCGGATCGCTGTAAGCACGCCGTTAGCGTTCTGTAAGGACGCGAGCTACGAGTTAATGCTCTAATTTGAATGGCAAGTTAATTGCTGGGTTGGGGCCGTGCCGTTGCGGTGCCGGTATAGTGTACCATGACCTTTGATCACGTGCTACGAACAACACTAAGCTTGACAAGCATTTCACTGTAGACTGCAAGCGTCACGTCCTTCGAAGAAGTTCTCTCAGTATAACGAGCTTTTGAATTTTTTTTTCATTTATTAGAACTACTAACAAACATACACTTTATATATTATAATGATTCAGTTATTCTAACTCGTGCAGTAGTCGCCTTATTTACAAGTTGCCACGACGGCGACGATCGTGACGACGATTATCTAGGTAGTTTGACAGTTATACATATCATATAGGTAATTTAACCGGCTTAACGGATATTTTTAAAAATTACTTAATTAATTCGATGTAAATTTATTTGCGTCAAAGCATCATACGACCAATTGCGACAAGACAGAAAACCGTTTTTGTTGTCCGAAAGGCAGCATGTCAATAAAATTCGGCAAAATGTAATAGAAGAACGACATTCTTCACTTATTTCTAAGTAGAATGTCAATCACATTGGAAGACTTATTTAACTCTCAAGATGATAACCACGATAACTATCGTTAAGATAGCAAACAAATGTGCGTAACGTTCATCACGGTCGCGTTTCTGTATTTTGAATAGTGGTGCAGTGTAGCTACATATACCTTCACATAGTGCTTAGAAATAGTTGATAAGCTTCATTAACCATTATTCAGTGACAAAATATCGGTTCGTCAAACTAATAACATTTTTGATTTCTCACCGCAACTCCCAAGGCGATCCTGCCAGTGAGTGATCGGGTTCGCGCTACATGCGGATCTCGAAATTAGGACTGTGAATTTAAAATATTACTAAAGTGGTTCCAAAATTATGACATAGCCAAATGTTCGTATAATGAAAGATATTTTTTTTTTATACAACAAGATGACAAACAAGCAAACGGCCCACCTGATGGTAAGCGGTTACCTGCAATATCAATAAAAATCACTTGATATTGCAGGTGCGTTGTCACCCTGAAGCCTAAGATGAAATACCGTCAATGCCTAGTGATTACACTGGCTACCTTTACCTTCAATCCGAAACACAGCGAACTGTTTTACCTACCCAGACAACCCTACATACGGGCCTACCAACCTAGTGACGCATAGTAATTAAATTTAAATTCATAAAAATACAACGAAATTGTAAAAAAAATATTTTAGACAATTTTGGAGCGGTTTTGTAGCGCTGATTAAATTCACTGAGAATAAAAGAGTGATAGGTGTATCTTTCAGATCAACTCTAGCTCACTATTTTTATTTTCTCAATTGACGTGTTTCGCTTGATGTTCGGTGTATACAACTAGTATCGTTCGTATTATAATACGGGAAATAATAAATTCAGCAACTAAAATCTGGTGTATTAACAAATAAAACTAAAAACTAAAGTGGGCGACAAAAATCGTGAAGTGGCATCTAATCTTTAAATAGATGCCCGAATCAGATTTTTTTGATGGCCACTTAGTATTTTCTTTGGTTAGGATAGGTTAGTATGATGCTCAGTTCAATACAAGCCTTATAAATAGTAAATACTTTAATTAAACGAAGCAATATAATCAAAAAGTATATCGTGTCGCTACACTAATGTAAAGAAAAAAGACCCATAAAAATGCGTTAAAATTCAAAATTACGTAATTTTCGCCTCGCCAAATCTTACCTTATGACATCACTGAGACTACAAAATTGTAGCTTATTTTAGTAAACGAAAGATAAATTTTGACAGAGTATAAGTGATATAGGCGTATATTCTCTCTGCGCTATATTATATCTTTTGAGTTAATTACTCCGCAATTATAGAAAAATGTCAAAATACGTCCACGTCGTCGGTCGTTGCCGCTAAATGCTACTGTACACCTTGTGTAAATTTCAATCGAAACGAATCGAAATCAATCACCGTCATGTTAAAACTCTCATATTGATAAATTAAAACTGGTTCAACATTAAAGCTCATGGCGGAAAGACGTGGAATGGCTCTGCAGTCTTCCGAAGACGCTCGTCGGCAACTTAACAAACAGATCTCTGCAAGTGCTGCAGTCACCGTACGAAAATGCCACAATGTCAGTCCACCTCCAGGACCAGAACTGGAAACCAATACAACTTCGGCGAGGTGTGAGACAGGGCGATGTCGCCGAAGCTATTCACAGCCGCGTTGGAGGATAAGCTCTTGGACTGGAGAGGCCGTGGCATCAACATAAACGGCGAGTACATGACTCACCTTCGTTTTGCTGATGATATCATAGTCATGGCTAAGAACCTGGAAGACTTGGGCACAATGTTCGACGACCTCTGTAGAGTCTCCCGACAAGTGGGTCTTAAAATGAACATGGACAAGACGAAAATTATGTCGAATTCCCATGTCATACCCACTCCTGTAAAGGTTGGAAGGTCTACACTGGAAGTTGTTGACGAATACATTTACCTTTTTTTTTTTTTAGTCAGAAACCCTTTATGGGTACCCAGGAGAGCGGCGGAGGCTTGCCTCCTGGGTTATGTGGGAGTCACCGGTGTAAAGTGCCGGTATACCCACTAAAACTGACTGTACCCGCTATCCACATTTGTGGGGCGCTACCGAGGAAGCTCGTCGCACACATCTCGGTCGTGCCTTGTGGCGTTCTTTCGAACTCTTCTTTTTGGTGGGAAGTGCCGCGGGTACTTGGCACTTCTCACACCGTCAGCGGAGTGTGTTTGGGATGAGTGGTGGAGCCCCCCGCCACCACTCCACACCCCTAGCTAGGGCGGTTGAAGCAGGTGCGCAAAGAGCCGCCTTGCCCGGCCTAGCCTCCTACGGCGGATAGGGTTCGCAAGAGGATCTGCCTCTCGAACTCTTTCCGCAGCCTCTTTTTGTGACACCACATTCTCACAAAAATCGGCTACCGCCTGCCAGGACGTCTCGCTGCCGACCATGTTATGAATGATGTTCGGCAGGGAAAGGTCCATACCAATAATTGCGGTGAGGGCAGCGCGCTGCGCTGACCACGCCGGACACACCTCCAGCGTGTGCTGCGCGGTGTCCTCGTCGCAGCCACACTCCAGACAGCGCGGGCTCGGTTCCTTTCCGGCGACCTTGTGAATGTAGCTGCCAAATCATCCATGTCCGGACAGCACCTGGGTCAGCCGGAAGGTGAGCGCACCATGCCCTCTGCGGGTCCATGTGACCAAATTAGGCCGTATTGCTTCAATGGTGCGTGCACCTGCAATAGGGTTTTCCATGCGCAACCGCCACGCTGGCATAGTCGTCATTTGGGCCCTGTCCTTGTCCAACTTCCAGAAAGAGGTCAACCGACGGATCCAACTTGGCTGGGCAGCGTTCGGGAAGCTTCGCAGCATATTCTCGGCTCAACTACCGCAGTGTCTCAAGACGAAAGTCTTTAATTCGTGTGTGTTGCCAGTGATGACTTACGGAACCGAGACGTGGCCACTTATAATGGGCCTCATAAATAGGCTCAATGTCACACAAAGGGAAATGGAGAGGGCTATGCTTGGTGTTTCTCTGCGTGATCGAATCAGAAATGATGAGATCCGCAAGAGAACTAAGGCCACTGACAAAGTCCAAAGAATTGCGAGTCTCAAGTGGCAGTGGGCAGGTCACATTGCAAAGAGGACTGACGGCCGTTGGGGCGGTAAGGTCCTCGAGTGGCGGCCGCGTACCGGGAGACGCAGCGTTGGTAGGCCCCCCACAAGGTGGACCGATGATCTTGTGAGGGTTACGGGAAGCCGTTGGATGAGGGCAGCGCAGGACCGATCGGTTTGGAGATCCTTGGGGGAGTAGTGGGTGTCTCTCGGCTGATATGATGATGATGATAATGATGAAAACTGGTTTCCATTAATTGACAACAGAGGCGCTGCTGCCGTTTCCATACAATTCGACAGTTATCACGACGACGATCGTTTTCGTTTCAATTTGATGGAAACTTACACTGAGCGGTCGTGGCATGGACGCCATTCGCCCTTAGATTTTATTCGACGCTCACTGCTAAGCCAAAAGTCGTGGCCGGGCAGTTAGGCCGCGCTCATGATCTCTGCGGCGAGCGGAGCGCCAGTGGCGCGGGCGCAGCAAGCGGCGCCTCGACGTAGACATAGTACCCCTACGCGTGGTCTGCTTAGTACATTTCCACACATTTGTTTTCATTCGGGTGAATAGAAGCCGTGGCCAGGCTGTGGATCTTATTCGACGCTCGCTGCTAAGCAAAAAGTCGTGGCCGGGCAGTTAGGCGGTCTCTCGATCTCTGCGGTGAGCGGAGCGCCAGCGGCGCTTCAATATAGACATAATGCAGACAAAAGACAGTAAGACAGTTTTGTTTTTCCGCGAATGAAGTATCTAAACTGCTACGATAACTATTTCCTTTTAAATTTTTGCACAATGTACTAAAATATAGGGGAAAGAAACAAAAATAATTGTTTCATCGGAATTATGAAGAACAAAGACAAGTGCTGATAAATTCTATGACTATACCACAGAATGAGAATACCATACTTAGAGTGAGTATAGAAACTTTTGACTGTATATTGAAGGTAAACGCTTAACTTTTATTATACTTATTGTTATTTTTCCCCTTACTGGTTAATAATTCGACTATTTTTATAGTTCATTTTTTTGCTGATCCATAGAGGTGGCTGGTCAAAAATTTCCGAAATTGTTTGCTCCACCACCATCGCAGGCATTTTAAACCGTCGTCGCGTCAGCGCGTCGGCGCCGCCGCCGGCCTGTCGCGGCGCTGCTTTTGAGAGTTCCATTTGAATCTATACATTGGAACGCGCCGCTGCCGCGTGTGGTAGCGGCCTTAAAGTGGTAACATCACCTGTAACATCTGCGAAGTTAACGCAACCTTTTCTTCGTAGCTTTTTCTTCCTTTAGTAATGCAAGCAAACATAAATATTGTTCGATAACTGTAAGTATTGACGCGTTTCATTTGCTCTTCTTTGTCTTGTAACTTTTCAATTTTGCAGGATATTTTTTTCTGCGAACTTCGCTTCGGCATTTTTTCAAACCTAATTGAAAATATCGGAAAAAAGCTTGTCAAATCTAACTACGTGCCTTCGTTGCCTTGCATGAAAAATAATGAGGCTTCCAAATAAATGACGATACCGAACACGGTATTACATTCAAAAGTTGAATATTTTTCCAATTGACTTAAGTTTGTGAGTTGCTTTTTATAGGTTCAAAGTACTACACGTTTCTTTATATCTGAAGAATGTAGAGACGTAATACAATATCACATATAATTATGCTACAGGAAAACGGAGTAGCACATTGATATTATTTGTTCACATTAACGACAACGGCTGAATATTCTTACACTCTAAATATGTTACTTACCTTCTTTGCTGAATCTTTTATTAATAGAAACAATTATTTTTGTATAAAATAAAAACATTCCATACAAATTAGTATACATTAAATTTTATTTTTCCATCCAATCGTGAGTATCAAAAACTACAAAGGCCTACTACAAGTCATTTTTATTTTCTTTATCGTTACAATTTAAAAAAAAACAGTTTTTTTTCATAATGTAATCGTGAAGAAAATCTGTATTTGCTTCCGAAAGCTACACCATGTTCATTCGTAAAATCGACACTCAAAACCAAACATCAAAACGCGAGACTTCATCGCCGTAAAAGAAACTCATAAACATTTTTCAGTATCTGTCAGCAAATTGCTATTGCAGCGCTTGAGAAATGCTTTTCTTATCGGTTTTCATTCCCTTTCCAATCAGAGCCCAGACTAATTTTCTTAAGCGAAATGACGTTTGGGAAATCACCTTTACCATACGTTTCTTTTATAACAAGCAGAAACCATAGGCCAGGGATTTTCCCTTACTTTCTTTACTTAGTTCAAAAAAAAAGAACAAAAAAAAACACAATAATAATAATATTCTCATAGAACTTGGGGGCTTGCCCCTGGGTTATGTGCTCGGCTCGACCGACGAAGCTCATCGCAAACAACTCAGGTAGCGCACTGTGATTGTCCTTTATTACGCCGCCTCTATTACGAACGCGATAAGGGCGGTCTCAAGGTCAAACTGTCAAGGTCAGACTTCTTTTGTCAGAAATGATAACGACGATTATGATGTACATTATTGACGGCTGGAGACGGTCTCGTAGACTGGTCAGGAACCCTGTCACTAAACTGGGGATTCCAGGTCCGAATCCTGGTACGGGCAGCATGTTTCTATGATATGTACAAACATTTTTTCATGGGTCACTAATTTTGGTATTAGTATTATTCTAATATATTTTTTTACTTTTTCTGATAACCAGTATCTATAGCCCTAGCCCTTCATTTTATTATGGTTAATTTGAGACAGATAATATGTGTGATTTCTGATAATTATTATTTATTAAACTTTTAACAAAAATGTTAGTAGTCAGAGACTGTGTCGTAGTTATTGTTATGTAGACAATAGAAACAACTCAAAAACAGAGTTGAGGTTACCGCATGATGTAAAAAAGTGTGTTATAATTTTCATTATCATTATTGACATATGGAGCTATTACAGAGGATGATATAGGTCCAGAAAAGTGGCAAACTTACAAACAGCTCTTGTGCATTACTTTTATCTCACAATCTTTTGTTTTCTTTTTCAATTTATTAGTCTAATCATCTAATGGATAGGTAAAGGTACTTTAGTACCTACTGACTTTTTCAGCTCAAGTATATTTCGTAACAGAAATAAAATAAAAGTTTTAGTTACATTGAGTCTGAATCTGAAGACACAGATTAAAGCTAAGTTTACTTAAATTACAGTACAGTACAGTCCACTCCAAAAAGATGTAAGTGATATTGATCAATATCTCTTATTGATATGAGAGACGGTACATCTATTTCAACCCCCGGTAAAAAAGTGGGGTGTTATAAGTTTGACCTGTCTGTCTGTGTCTCTGTCTGTGGCATCGTAGCTTCGAAACGAATGGACCGATTTTGATTTAGTTTTTTTTTTCAATTCAAAGCTTATCTGATCACGGTGGTTTTAAGCTATAATTTATGAAGGTCAGATCAGTTTCAGGCATTTGATGACTATCAGCTCATTTCCTACTATAAAAAAGGGCTAACTTTCACTGATTAGTTGGAAATTTGGTTTTCTGTTACTTTGGTGCTATTTACAAGGCATGCTTACCTCGAGCTGACCCTGTACCATCAAATAGTCTGCGGGATAGTCAGTTCTACAGAAACTTACAACAGATTTTTTTCTATATACTACTAGATGACAAACAAGCTGACGGCCTATCTGATGGTAAGCGGTAACCGACGCCTATAGACACCTGCAATAACAAGAGAAAATCACTTGATATTGAAGGTGCGTTGTCATCCTCAGGCCTAAGATGAAATGCCGTCCATGCCCAGTAATTACACTGGCTACCTTTCCCTTCAATCCGAAACACAGCGAACTGTTTCACGGCTGAAATAAGAAAGGCGGTGGTACCTACCAAGACGACCCTACATACGGGCCTACCACCTAGTTATAGATATAGAGTGCTCTTAAGAATAAGCTCAATGAGATGTTAGATAGATGATTATTGAGGCCGGGGGTTACTTTAAATATTCAAGTTTATATTTTTCTGTAGGAAAAGGATAGCATCTGTTAGAATTATCTAATTACTAAGACAGTTTTTTAGAAGACGTGAGGAGACGTATTTTTTTATAACCGGTATTAGGTAATCATGTTCTCTTAGTATTAAATTCACTTAAACCCTTATTTAGTGCTATATTAGAAGATCGAGATACCTACTGCACTTAAATTTATTTATCACATGTGCGAAAAAATCACTAACGCTCCTACTTCTTACTGATGATTATTATGCATCCATATTGTCGACTTAGTCTTACTAGTTTTACATTCTGACTCAGGTGCAGCTAAAAGTTTCTGAGGCACCCGCGTCGACCAACTTAGATTACCCAGACTAACTAACAGTGCAGTGACTGGATCCGCCTACTTGGAATTTGTACTCCTGGCTTTATAAAAATGATGATATAATAATTTATTCTTTTTCAGTAAGAAAATAATAATGGTATGTTACATGAAATAAATTTTACGAAACTATTGTTTTGGAATAGATCCGAAAGCACAGCATTTTTGTAGTATTAGGCGAAAACTTATATGAGCGTATTCATGAGTTTTTGGGGGCCTATTATGGTTGCATATCGCCTGGCCACTGACACCCTTTTGTTGCTGTTTTACTTTTTTTTTGTCTGACACTTTTGTCAAATAATATATAGACCGCGGATATTAGTTCATAGAAATGGATTGTCACTTTCAAAATCATATCTATTTGATAATTTCACGACATTACTTAGAAATAATGCAGCCAATGTTATATTGTGGACATACAAATGTCATAAAATTATGAAATGAATAAGATGTTTTTGAAAGTAGCAAACCAGTTCTATGAATTAATATAGCCCATGCTTCAATTTATTGTCGTACTGACGGTACCACCTTGTATACACTTTTGTTCTATAATTTTACTTAGAGTATTTTATGCTGAAATCAAATTGTTTCCGTAACATAAGTAGGCGGCGAGACGCATCAATTCTATAATGAATTTTGTCCTCGTATTCCCGGTTCGATTACCCGCATAAATGTGGGATTCATGGCGCCTATAATAAAGGAGCTGATTGGGACATGTATCCTCCTTGATTGGTCGCCACAAATTTTTATGAATAAAAAAAACTTAGCGTGTTGTCTAGATTTTTTCACAAAAGGAATCATTAAGTTGACCATGAAATCAACAATTTACTTACAGCAGAATACTTAAACTTCAATGAAATTTCAAGTTCCGCTTGAATTCTAAAGAGTGCTCAATTTATCATTTACCTTTACAAATGTTTGATTTTGACAGTATTCGGGTGTTAGCGAGACAAATTCTGTCCCGGCAACTTTCCTAAAGCAACCAAATAAAATAATACTGTTTTACTGCAACAGCAGTAAAAAAAACATCAAAATCCTTCGAGCATACGCCGTGTTTACAACACCTCTTAATCCTTAAGTTACGAGCTTGCTTAAATGATCTCGTAAATATAAAAAAAATCGAATTTCAGGAATGTGTATGACATTTCCTTCTAAATAAACAAAATATATCTACAATTATAGGTATAACCCTTTCTGTACTATTTTACGCAGGCAAATATTTTTAAAAAATACATAGGTACAGTTTCAATAGTACTCAGTTACCTACGTTATAAATTTTGTCACTCATAAAACATCAATGTTAAATATGGTTAGGCATTATGACTTAATTTATAAATAAAATAAACACCCATATTGAAGTTGAATTCACTTAACTTATTGTCGTTTCAAAATTTATCTAGCATTACTACGTCAGCAGTGGATTCTAATTTTATACCACCATTGGGTTCTATTGTACCACCACATACAGTGTGCCCTTGGTCGTGGTGGCGGTGAAACGCGCCCATTTCTCTTGATTGGAATTGATAGTGTTACGTAATATTTATTTCAAAATGTGCTCCTGTCAAAGTTGTAAACCGATAATCACTAAAAAACCGCATTGCCGACAATGTCTCCAAGATTTTGAAAGACCATTGCGTGATAGAAGAATCGGCGAGTATCAAAAGCTCGTTCCAAACTTCGAGTGGGATTGTAAACATTGTCAAGAAGCAACAAGGTACGTTGAAGGAATGGCTCCGCCTAATTTAGAAGATATTTTGAATGATATCAGGAATTTAAAACAAAAACTCAGTATGTTGCTAACTGATATGAACGAAGTAAAAACAGATCTTGTGGATTTGAAAACAACTGCATCGACCACATATTCCTACATGAAGGACGTGAATGGTAAAATAAGAAATTTAGAAGAGCGAATTGTGAAGTTAGATAAGACTTCTCCAGATTTTAAATCTTTGCAACAAACGATTGTAAAATTTGAACACGACGTTGGTGATAAAAGGTATATGGTTGAGACTAACAATAATGGATTGAAATATAATGCTAATGAAATGCTGTATTACGATATTCTTCCTGAAATTCCGGACAAACAGGAATCAGCTAAGGATCGGACAAGTTTTATGGATAAAGTTCAATCAAGCATAAGAAATGCTCCGAAAAGATTATGGTCTACAATTTTAACAGATGCAAACAAAAAAAGTTATTTGCC
Source organism: Nymphula nitidulata (assembly GCA_947347705.1). Lineage (NCBI taxonomy): Eukaryota > Metazoa > Arthropoda > Insecta > Lepidoptera > Crambidae > Nymphula > Nymphula nitidulata. The sequence continues at coordinate 10,340,591 of OX374632.1, forward strand.
TCGATGTGAAGTCTAAGTGAACTTAATTATAAAAATAATAGATTAAACAAGAATTAATAAAAGTTTAATATTAATTGAATAATACAAACCATAAGAATATTCCAGTTTCTATTCTTACCTTGTACAATACCGCGTACCATGCCAAATGCCCTTGAATATGTTATCGATTCTTCATTTTCACACAAATGGAATAAGAGTCGCTCGCAAAATAAAATTGCCTGTACAGTTTTGTACATAAAGCTTTGGTTGTACGTAATGTAATATTAAAATGTACTTTTTGATCAATTAAACGCTCGAGTTATAGTACCCTTTAAAAGTTTTTGTTAATTACACAGATTACACTTCAATAAGTTCTTGTTTTGACTCTTATAACCCTTGTACCTTACTAGCCCGCCGGTGTCTCCCCAACAATAGAATATCCATTGTGGCTGGTTTTGAGTACTTCACTGTTTTGTTCATACTCCCCGTAATTAATATTGTTGTGTGTAGGTTGGGAAGTATAGTACACACAGACGGACAGACAGAGATACACACGGACAGACAGACAGACAGACGGACATTGTGATATTGTGATTTAATTTTAATTCAGACATGACACATAGACAAACATTATGCCATTGTTAGTAAGTACTGTAGGGGTGTCAGGTAGCATGTTATTTTCGAATTACCAAAGTACCATTATTTTTTTGTGATAGACTTATGGGATTATTGCCGATTCAAAAGTGCTTCTTGGAGGGGCTCATTGAATAAAGATATTTTCATTTCATTCAAGTTTATTTGAAGAACATTCTATAGAATGTATGTCATGAAGTCATGGGTAGATACAACCTAAGTCTACTTGTTCTAAACTTTCGGCTCATCTAAAGCATAGAACGAAACAAAAATTTAAAAATTTGCTCGTGGTTGTGAAATATTTTTCCTCCAATATAACAATTTGGAAAAGACACATCTCTTGTCTTTATCTAAGCACCAGCTTGTATCAAAATTTACCATTATAATGAGTTGAACTGTCTGTTTGATCCACTTTGACCTTAGAATAAAATCACATGTATATTATTTCATTCTGTTACTTTTAGAGAAATGCCATTCAACTAGCGAAATTATTTTGTATTGTGTGTGCGCGTAAATTCGTGATCTGTATGAATTATGAATCGATTATTGGCTGTCCTTTCGACAATAAGGTCATGTATGGTCGATATGAAATTAGATATTATTCTTAGACTTTGACGTAAAACACAATGTAAGATAAAAATACATTGAATCTATAATTCCGATGATATTAAGTGGGTAAGAGACGCCAAGGTGTAATTACGCGTTAACACTAATTACCTCGCTATTCAGTCTGATAATTATTATTATGACAGTCTTTAAGGAAGCACAGCTGACAATCTAATCGGTCTGATGTCATGTTTATTTATTACATTATTCATTTACTTTGTACGCAATTAAGACATATTTTATGTCCAGTAAAAATGTCATTATAAATGTCAGAATGTTCAGAATAGAATTGATTGCAAATTTTCCATTTGCATTTAACCGCCTCTTAGTGTGGTCTTAGTGGTTGAGACCACCTACCTCAGATCTAGATGTCCGGGATTCGATTCTTCATGGGGGCAGAAATTATGTGCTCAGTTTGGTTGGTGGGGGGCTTTCTTCTAAGTCTGCCGACACAGCAATAATGTTAACAGCGTTGTTGTGTTCCGGTAGTTGGGGGTAAATTAAATAGCATGTTATTTTGTGGTTGGGGAATCTGGGTGTTTGGAAGCTGGCTTCCATTTCGGTCTAATCATCACATAACTTGTGAGATACCAAGTGAGATGAAGGCTAAAAGATACTCCGTTTAAAAATAATAAATAAAAAATATTTTTTTACTTACAATAATCCACCATTTTTAATCCGTGAAGTACCCGCAGATCGAAAACAATACATTGTCATTATGTTTTATGTGGGCGCGGCGTCTGGCTGGTAAGAGACAAAAGGTTAAAACACTTTTTTTTTTCAAAAAAGGGATAAAAGCCACATAAAGGAGAATGACCTGCTTTAAGTCGAGGTACCGTTTAAACTGTCAATTTGATACAGTAAGCAATAACTATATGTTATTCGCAACTATGAAGTAAAACCGAAACAAAAAACTATACCTACAAGTTGTTACAAAGAACCCTAAAAATATATATTTTATTTTTATCGAAAACTCACAATTAAAATATCACAACTCTAGTAATCGGCTGTAAATGTGATTAAAATTTTATCTGTCATTAGTAGGAGGTAACGGGTATTTTTGTACATTATGAGTGTACCGTGCTCGACAAATGAAAGAGTGATGAAAGCTTTTGCAACAAAACTCTTCTGAGAGTCACCAAAGTTAAAACTAACGCGCCAAAGGTAATATGTCTTTTCATATAACTTCAAAAAAGGAGGAGGTTTTCGAGGCACGTTTTTTAATTACATATTGATAAAAGACATTAATATAAAAATAAAGACAGTAAAATTTAAACGAAATTTATCATTAATTCATTTTGTAATTCACGTACTTACAAGAATTTGTGTACACCTTTATAAATTCGATATTAAATAACAAAGGATTTTTCTTTTAGACAGTTCAAGGAAATAATGAGCGGTTTTAAGGGTTGATCTAAGAAAATTAGCTGAACGTCGTCAAAACATTCTATAATTAATAACAGATGTCAGGTAGCATTTGGAATAAAAAGGTTTCAAATTTTCCCTGTCAGTAAAATTTGAAAAATATCATTTTAGAATTGTGATAGGGTATAGTGGGGTGCTTACGAAGGCGGTGTAATTAGTGGACAAAAAGAACAGTCAATGCTCAGCGCCAGGCATTGAACATGGGTCACCCTCTCAGCCAGCAGAATGAAATTATCAATTATCCTGTTCTATCATAATGTATAATATGCAGCCGTCTGGTTAAATCATCCGCTTAACTGGACGCCTATCCCGTTGATTGAACGCCGGCATACAATTAAACGGCTGAAGAACACCTAGCCAAGTCATTGGGCGCAACGTTTAACCAGATGGCTGAACGTCATTTCAGCTGTCTGGTTTAAATTAGCCAATAAATTGGACGCCTAGGCGGGTAGTTTAAATCTAAGAGCTTTTGTGTGACTGTGTAAGTGATTAGTGGGTTCAAGGTTATTTTTTATGACCACTTAGAACCAAAACGAAGTCGGTTATAAGTGGTCATAAAAAAATAAGCTTGAATCTACCAATCAAACCAAAACTTTTCAGTACAAAACGTTAAACGTTTAGTGAGTCTAGTTCAAATAACTATCGGGCTAGGAATTCAATTGGATGCCGGCGTTTAATCAACGGGCTCGGCATGCAATTAAGCGGCAAATTGTACCAGATGGTGGCGACACATACACAGCCTCATTCAAAATTACCCTGCCTTCGGAATTAGCCCACTTCTACCTACTACCACAAAACAATATTTTTTTAAAATCTTATAATTTATTCCTAATTTTTGATTTTAACATTATTATAAATGTTTGAAAAATTACTTAGTAATTAGTTATTAATTAATTCCTGCCTCAGGACGTGAAATTTTTCTAGTTTTATTATATCTTATAATTTAATTAAAAATGTTGATAAAAAAAATTAAGCGTTCACATAAAGAGTTATTATTATTGTAATTAATGTTTGACGAAAGATGTGTTATTATTCAACACAATATCCTTTCATCTATTCTCTGTAGTCTAGATATTGACAGAATATATATTTTATACGATAAGGTTTCCAAAGAAGCGTAGGACTAATTTCGGACGCGGGGTAACCCCGGACAAGGCCATTTATATCAAAATAAGCATGCTCAATGCCAGGCACTAGGTATGGGTTTTTGGGAGGGCCCACCTCTAAATATCAAGGCAGAAAAAAAACTTAAAAAAAAACAAAATGATTTATATTTTTGTATTGTCTATCAGTGACATAACTTTATAAATACTGATAGTGGAATCAACCTAGTAGGCTTTAAAAATATCTGTGTCAGGTTACCACGCTCTTCCATAATACAACCATACATTTATTATTGGAGAGACGGTTCTAGGTTTTGGTTTATTTTAAATAGAATTTTCGCGCGTGCTTGCGTGCTCACGAATTCGCGCGCGCGTGTTTCTGTGTGGAAAAAAAGGTTTTTTTTAAAAATTTAAATAGGCTACAAAGAAGTGCTTTCTCGTCTAGAAACAAACAGAAATTTAGTAGCTCTTTTCTTTGTCGAACTTACAGAACTTGGAATTCTTTGCCAGCACATGTGTTCCCTCCTTCCTATAACATGGGTTCCATCAAAAGTGGCGTGAAAAAGCACCTTTCGGGCCGGCAAGGCGGAGGCGGCTAGAGCAGAGTCTGAACTGCACTAGCTGTCTTCGCATATGGACTCTTCTTACCGCTTCACATCAGATGGTGTTGATTCATTTGTCGTGCTTTGTATAAAAAAAAACTCATTTTTATAACTATCACAAAAAATATATTAACTAACAACGTCATTGTGTCTGTCTGTCTTTCATGTCTGAATTTACACCGGTTCCAAAAGTTGTGTGTGTGACACTATGTTTTTTATTTAATTTCATAACTTTAAATTTCTCAATAATGATTATAAAAGTGTCTTTAAAATTTGAAATTATGTAACCATTTTGTTAAGAGACTTTTACAACTATTTAAATTTAAACTGAAAACATCTTTTTTAATGTATTTTATTATAAATGCATGTTGGTAAATATATCTTCAATTATTATTATTTAACATGATGTAAGCGGCCTCGCCAGGAGTTACCCCGCGTCCAAAATCACCCCACTCTCCCCTACGGTCCGTCTGATAGTAACCGCGCTACCCTAGCCTAAAGAGGTTTGTAGCACCATGGGTACTAATCACGCATACTATAAAACCAAGAGAAAGCGTTATCTGGACAGCATAGGAGACATATATTATTATTGATTTCCCAATTAGCCTTTTTTGACAAAAAAGGTTTTATATCTACCCCGGAGCGATGAGTGACCACAACGGAGTTATGTTGGACTCTCCGAGTTTCTATCCTACACTCAGTCCGCATGTCGGCGCGTCTATGCGAGGAACTATGTAGTCGTCCGTGTAGATACGCACGGAAAATATACAGGGCCAGAGCAAATGCAAGATATTTTTCCAATACAGTACAAACCGTATTGTACGATAGAGCCACATTCCATCGCCTGCTGCCCCAACTTCGGCGGATCGAGCAGGGCATAAAGTCGTACCCTTCGGCTTGTGAGCCTTCTGCGGATTGATCCGCGGCCACCTTCTGGCACATCTCATGCTCACAGAAGGAGGCAACTACATTTTCAGGATGTCGCATCACCGACTATAGTAGGCAGCGAGAGGTCCATTTTCTTCATTAGCCCTGAGACAACCTTACTCAACGAGGGAACAAAATTCTACAAGGTGGTGTTATTTAGCCGAATTTTGAGGTAAATACTCACCTATTAATAAGATATTTGATTCAATACCTACCTCTAAACACTAAACTAAGCTATGTCAAGAAAACAACTGTTGCATAATTTTGATAGCTCTTAAAGAGTAACTAACAGTGAAAATGAAAACCTGAACTTTACATTTATTAAAACAAAAGTAACTAAATAAAAATATGTTTGTTTGTTATACAGGATACCCATTATGTAAGGTTCTACAAAACTATCCATAAATAAGACCGTGCTTTATCTGGGAATAGCCGAACCCCAATTTGCTCAGCTGATAATATAAAATTTAGTATGTTTTGATAGGGAAAATAATGTTGATCAGATAATAGATATCCTGTCCCTATTTATGTGCTCATGTTAATATTTTAAGATCTATGTCAACAGCATTATTTACAAAACAGTGATAAAACTATGATTTAATAGATTTTTTATAAAACCCACATAATATTTTTTAAGCCTTAAAAATGTTTTACACGTATTTTACAGCAAATATGACTTATTAATATCCTTGAATACTTCTTTCTTAAGATGCTCGGATAGAATTATTCAAGGATATTACTTACTTAGACTATTAGCACAGAGTAATAATAGTCTATTACTCAGCTATGATCTGAGGTCTATTAGTTATTTTGTGATAATACTCATAAATAAAATAGTATTTAGTCCACCTCCCGACGAATAAAGCGGTAATTGTAAAATCGCAACTAAAAAAAAGGAATGTAAACATTAATGAGCTTATATTTTTAACCGACTTCAAAAACGAGGAGGTTCTCAATTCGGCCTGTATTTTTTTTTCTTTGTATGTACACCGATTACGCCGAGATTATTGATCCGATTTACGTGATTCTTTTTTTATTCGATGCGGAATAGCTGGTATTTGGTCCTATAAATTTTTTTTCACAATCAGTTCGGTAGTTTGGTTTTTATAAGTACAAAAAACTGAAATTAGTAGGTCGTCTACGTATATATTTTCTTTGTATGTGCACCGATCATGCCGAGATTACTGTTTCGATTTACGTGATTCTTTTTTTGTTCGATACGGAATAGTTGCCATTTGGTCCCATTAAAATATTTCCTTTTTACAAAAAAAAAACCGAAATCAGTAAGTCGTCTACGTATGCGAAATTGCGGATTTTTGCTATCCTATGACTTTTAAGTAAAACGATACGATAGAAGAAAAACAATATAAGTTGACGGTCACCCATCTAGGTTCGACCGTAGAAAGTTAACACAAAATAAAAACAGAACAAAAAATTGAACAAAGAAACATATTTGGAGTTGGTGCTAAGTAGTTTTCAAAAACAATAGAAAGTGAAGCACCGACTCCGAAAAATATGTTTCTAGGGGATGAGTACCTACCTACTCAAATTTAATTATTTTTCAACACACTTCCTCATAAAGTGGCTCTAATCCCATGGCAATTAGGCACATAATGACACCTATATAATCAAAATGTGACTTTTTCATTACTATTATTCACTAGTGAGTAATAGTTTTTTTTTTAATAATTAAAATTGCCAATATATATTTTTTTTCTTTTTTTGTTGTTAAATCTCCCTGTAATGGGAAGGCAAAAGGAACTAATGCCCATACAGCCATGTCTGATGTGATTGAGTTTATGTCACTTATCTATATGTATATGTGTAAGTATATGTATTTTTTTGTATTTATGTATATGTGTAAGTATATGTAGTTTAAAATCCAAAGTCACGCCCAAGGCCCTATCTTAATAACAGCGCTTCTGCGACGTTTTTTATAATGTCGCAAAAGTTTTATGCTGAGATAGGGCCTTGTTGACTGCACTTATTGTTAAGTATAAACTGTTTGTATTTGTCTATTTTTTTATTTTTATTTATTGTTTAAGCTTCTTGTTGTTGTTTGTTATGTGCATGTCAAATAAAAATATTTTTCTTTCTTTCTTTAATATTATTGGTTGAGTTACGCTTACATTTGCGCTAAAAAGCTATCCGCGAAAAGCCCAAAAAAAAGAAACCTCATTTTTTAGTCTATGGCCGGTGCGCGCGCATAGGAAAACTGATTAATTTTTCCCGCCATTACGAAACATTTTTCACAACTCGTCTCGTTTTCTCTTTTGAAGTTATTTAGTTAGTTATTAATTAAGATGTCTGCAAATACAATTTATGAAGAAAATGATTTATGTTGTACACCGCCCGATATAAGATGTGAAGCCCAGAACGTTATGGAAAGTTTACTACCAGAAAACTCAAAGGAAAAATATCTATTAGCGTACCAAAATTTCATACAATGGCAGAACAACAAGAATACGCAGTCTTTTTCAGAAAATGTGTTCATGGCGTACTTTAAAGAATTATCTTCTAAGTACAAACCTAGCTCTTTGTGGTGTATTTACTCAATATTAAAAAGTACAGTCCGAACAAAGAATGGAGTGGACTTAAAAACATACTCGAATTTGTCAGCTTATCTAAAGAGACTATCTGATGGATTTAGAAGCAAAAAATCAAAGGTTTTATCATCTGACGATATTGAAAAGTTTATTAAAGATGCTCCAGATAACCAATATTTGGCTACAAAGGTTAGTTAAATTAATTTTAATTAAATATTTAATAGCAGCTTGTTGACTTTAATTATTGTTTCTTTTGTTTCAGGTTGCTTTAATATTTGGTTTAACTGGTGCCTGTAGGATACAAGAATTAACAAATATAACTGTAAAAGATATAGAAAGCCATGGCCAGATGCTTTTGCATACGTAGAAGATTCCATACAAAACAAGAAGGAAATTTGTGCAAAAATCACAAAAAGAATTAAACTTGATTCTGAGACGCATCCTACTAGCGAAATACCAAGTACATCCAATGATTGGATTTCACCTACCTACACGAATAATGAACCATCACAAATAACAATAGAACATGAAAGTATTTCAGTAAATAATCTATCTGATGAGACCGCTATATCATCAAAAATAGTTAATTATAATTTTACTAACTGCACATTTACTAATTGTTTCTCTAAATAAACTTTTTATCTACTATGTAAAATGGTTTTTTATTTAAGTATTATTTTATTCAGAAGTGTGTTGAAAAACGTTGTATGATACACGTGTGTATTGATGATTACCGTCCTCGGCTCCTTAAGACCCTCGCCTGACGGCTCGGGCCTCAATGCGCCTCAGCGGTAATCACCAACATTACACACTTGTACCATAATGTACTATTATCCTTTTCAGGTTTTTGAAGTCGGTTTTAATTTTTGCTTAAAATTTTTTAGTTAGAAATATAAGCTCATTAATGTTTATCACCACACCAAAAGCAGTTAAAAAGTAGATAATTATTCGTTAGGTATTATAGTTATTATTTATGGCTTTATAAGAACACAAGCATTATACAACGGAAATTCATAGAATTGTCACGAATTACCGACTAGATAATAATAGCTTTTAAATTCGACTGTAAGAAATATAACCACTTATACATAATTGTACAGTCGACAGCACATCAAGCGTAACAGTTTGACCTCGATACCGCACTTACTGCGTTCGTAACAGAGGCTGCTTTCGGAGTGTAACTGTTACACTTGATGTGCTGTCGTCTGTACATACATATTCTCTGTTAGGTTCTGTTACCAACAGAAGGTATAACAAGGACAAAGCGATAGTTTTCGTGTCATGTCGGCACGTATTCTTATAGGAGCAAAAGCTGCTGTAACTATATTTTGTTAAATTTTGAAATAGGTATTACTTAACGCCGAATATTGTATTATTTTATTATATGTTCATTATATTCTAATCGTCTTTTATTATATTTTATTATTAATATGAATTTAACAAATATATATATTTCTTTATTGCACCATGCACACAGCTAAATTATAATAATGTACACATAAGTATTCAAGTGAGGACTTATATTATCATTATCTCTATTAAAGATAAATGACTTTACTTATCAATAACGATATTTATGCATTATTATTTATTTACTTACGACCTTTTTTTGTTTTTTTTTTACGACCGTCTGGTCGAGCGGTCTGTGCCCTTTGCTATAGAGGCTACTCGATCAAGAGGTCCCGGGTTCGAATCGCGGAAGGAGCAAGTGTTTGTATGATGAGTACGAGCATTTGTTTACGAGTCATGGATGTTTATATGTTTATTTAGTATATTTCTAGTATTTATATACATATTATTATAATTATTTCTCCGTTATCTAGTATCCATAACACAAGCTCTTAATGATGCTTACTTTGGGCTAGATAATAGGTGTGAGTGTATAAATATTATTATTATTATTTAATTATGGATATGGACTGGTTTGGAGATCCTTGGGAGAGGCCTATGCTCAGCAGTGGGCGTCTCTCGGCTGATATGATGATGATGATGATGATGGACGTAGATATGGACAAACTGTATCACACTTAAACTGGGTTTACATAATTATGTCGATACACTTGTATAATTCATTAAATCAAATTAGAAGTCTATGGTTTTTTTTATCTTAACGTGGTAACTCCTGACCTTCATATCACCTGATGGTAAGTGAAGATAAAGCCGACGATGGAAGCCAGCTACACCCGGATTCCTTAACCACAGAGAAGCTGGCTATCTTACCTCTAACTGCCGGAACACAACAATGACGGATGGCGGCAGACTTAGGTAAGATGGTCGTAGCTAGCCAGGTGGACTTGGAAAGTCCTACCACCAACCAAACCGAGCAGAAAATATCTGTCCCCCCGGCAATCGAACGCCGGACCGTTAAATGTGAGTTCGGTGGTCTCAACCACTAGACCACAGTGGCGGTTAATATTTTTTTAAATATGTTATACCTCGAGAAAGTGCCTTCTAGGCTAGCAATTTCGGAGTGAAAATGGTCTGCGAGAAATGTGAAACTTCGTCATTGATATATTGATAAACCTATCAAAAAGCTGTACCTATATACGGACAATGTTCTCGGAAGTACGCCTTTGTACTTCGTCATTGATCAAAATGGTCTTTTGAGTGAGTTCCTATATTAGATTACAAAATATTTTCAGAGCATCTAAAATATATTTACGGTAACATTTTTTATGGAGGTCACTTCAGTATATTATATAAAAGGTAACTAAGCTTTCTTTGTTAATAATTAAGATACTTAGAAATATAAAATTCATATATAATTTAATTTAGCGATTTAATATGTATACCTTCATTTTATTTCACAAAGACACACGAAGGAAGAGTAGATTTTTTCATTAGACACGACATCGAACAGAAAAAAGGTTCCAATGTGCTTGCAGGAGATATTTCTGAGCATAGCCTTTTGACAAGTTTAAAGACCGAGAATAATTAAATAATAATTTTCGTCTATACGCTTGCCGGCGCTAGTGCTATCAATTTGGACGAAGAATCAAGAGCCATACTTATTACTATATCGAAGATACCCCGAAGTCATTATCTGTAATAGGATAATCCACCAGTAACACAAATACCCTTAAAAAATTAATTCTAAAGAATCACGAATTTCTGAATAATAAATCATTATCATCATCACCAGCCTATTACACATCCCACTGCTGGGCACAGGCCTTCCTGCATGCGAGGACTGCATGAGGAGCTTAGGCTATATCATCACTACGCTGGCCTAATGCGGATTGGTGGGCTAGTAGGGTTCTAATAACAACCGGGACCAACGGTTAAACGTGCCTTCCAAAGCAAGGAGGAGCTCAAGATTATAAAATTTGATTGACCCATTCCCGGAGCGACCATGGCAAAAGTTGCTTTGTTTTCGTTATTGAAACTAGAGCGCTCAAAATTCTGGATAACAATCATAATGAATTAAATTCAAAATAGTATGCTTCTTATCTATAACTACCTAATTAGTACGGAAAATGAAAATATTTTAAAAGTATTTCATACTTTTGCTTCTAAAATGTAGACAAACCATTCAAGTTTTCAAAGGAAAACATTCCTTGTTATTATTCTTTTAAAAGAGGACCGAATATCTACCTATACTTGCTTATTTTAACTGCCATTTTTGCCTTACAAGGCAAGATATCTCAATGCTCAAGTAGAATAGGATCGTAAATAACTTGAGGGTAATCACTTTATTTGTCAAATGGTAAGATATAATATACTTATATTTTCCCGACATAGCGCTTTATGTTTGTTTGCCTTTACGCCTTTATTGAAGGCCGCCTTTTGCATGTTTTCATCTAAGTACATTTTTTACTTGTGTCTTTGTGCAATAAAGTATAACTAAATCTATCTTTCTATGTTCACAGAGTTGGCAACGCGTAAATTGGTGTTACATGCTTTCACATGCGTTTGTAGACTATATTACCGTCAGGCAGGCCTTATTGTATGTATCCTTTTTTTACGCTCAGGGGAAGGAAGCTGTACCAGCCTAACTTACAACTCCCCAGGAAAGGAGATGGAAAGGGCGTGGGGCTCTCCTGCTACTCTCTCACGCTCTCATCAGCTACTGAGTAATACATGTTTTTTTTTAAATACAACTGGATGCCAAACAATTTGACGACCCACCTGGTGGTAAGTGGTTCTTTAAACACAATGCTCCATTGAATTTATCCGTGACTTATTTTATGCAAGCGCCCTTGGGCTATGATATAATAAACTTAAACACTTTACATTACAGACGCTGTATAAAGTAGACTCATATCAGGTCATGCGGTTGCGCCAAGGAAACGCTGTAAATTATTACAAAATATCCGGTCAAAGTTGAAACTCTAAATCATTGTTGTAGGTACTGTTTTTTTATAAACTGTGAGAAATAGCGAACACTACTGAAAAAAGTCTCAGAGTTGATTTCGATTAAAATTAATATGACTTAGGTAGTGTCATGAAAAATTATCATGGTGACACTTTGAAACGCATAATGTTTACTGTTTAATTGACATACATAATAAGGCATACAAATTAATAAGCATAATAGTTTTTAGCAAAGTTATAATAACGCATAAACATAATAATTCAGATTTGTTGAAAGACATAATAATAAAATCCATAATCATATAAATTGCCATATTTTTCATTTGCCATATTTTTATAAAGCATACTTTGAAACGCAGATTTTAATTAAGCATAATTGACCATATTCATAATTTTGTTTGACCTACTTTTATAAAGCATAACTCAGTAAAGCCATACTTTTATAAAACGTATCTATAAATATCCATAAATTTATTGTTTACTTTTACTATGCATATTTACTTATACGTACGTATTTTTTTTTTATTCGACACAATGAAGTATTTTTAATGCTAAAATTGTGTATTAATTTCGAAGTAAAAATAAAGAAATCAATAATAATATGAAATTAATTATATTAAACCCTTTATCTTATCTTATCTTATCATAGGGTCGTGACTTGCCACGATGCACTTGGACCCTTCGGGATCTTTTGTGCCACCCCTGCCTTTACTCCTCCCACGTCCTGAATATAGCTGCCATAAGCTTCACTATATCTTTGGCGTGAAAGAGTCAATAGTCTTCTGGCTTTGGATACGCCACTTCCAGAAGACTCATTCGGATCCTAGGCAGGGCATCGCATTGACACAAAAGATGTTCCATCGATTCCTGGCCTTCACTACATGCCTGACAAGGTTGTGCAGGGGAAATCTGCATTTTTTGTAGCATGTAATTGGTGGCAAAATGTCCTGTGAGTGCTCCCGTGAGGAAGCGAGCCTGTGTTCTGCCGTTTGTACAGATGTATTTGTTAGACCAAACCTTTTTATATTAAATAGTTTATAATATACAACGCCCTGGCTGCTTTCTGACATACCTATATTTTTCTATATATATTGTATTCTTTTGTTACGTCACTTACTGTCTTGTCGAATTATATTATCACTGTGCTAACTCTGGAGATTTTATTTAACACATTTCTCAGAAGGTTATGGGCTTATACCACTTTTAAAATGAATAGTTCGACATGCCGTGCCCCTGCCGTAACCGTAAGTCATCAAAATTCTATTTTGAAGTTGAGTGGACGAGCAAATTACAACTCGTGGAGTTTCGCCATGCAGATGACGCTCATAGATGCTGAACTGTGGGAATTTATCTCGCATCCATCTACATGTGCTGAAAAACTCACCCCGGAAGAATTCAAGCGGTGCGACCAACGAGCAAGGTCAAAGATTTGTCTGAGTATTAATGAAAGTTTGTATCCTATTGTGATCGCCTGTGATACTGCTGAACAGACTTGGCTGGCTCTAAAGAAAGCCTATGCCGATAGCAGCCTAAGTAGACGCCTGTCACTATTGAAAAAGCTGTTCAATTGTAAGCTTGAGTCATATCTTGACATGGAAAGCTACATCAATGACATCCGTGAAACTCAGCAGAAGCTTTCTTCGATCGGAAAAGCTGTTGAAGACGAGTTTGTTGGTGTAGTAATGCTAGCGGGATTGACGGAAGAATACTTGCCTATGGTAATGGCAATTGAGCACTCAGGCGCTACCATCACAGCTGACTATGTCGCTACAACACTTATGAAGGAAGACCAACGTCGGGCAAATTCATCAGTCACCAACAATGGCAACAATGTTTTTGCCACTTCATCTTCGAAGACAACTGTTGTGTGCACCTACTGCAAGAAGCCGGGACACCACGTGTCTAAGTGCAGGAAACATTATTACGATTCTAAAAAGAATAAAAAGGGCATCGGTGATTCTAAAGCTAATTATAGTACAGATATTACACTTTTATCATCTTTTAATTCCATTACAGGTCACTATTCCTCTTTATCCCAGGATTGGTATGTTGACTCAGGAGCCACGAGCCATATGAGTTGTTTTAAGGATTGGTTTATAGATTTTACTCCTCTCCGTAAGCCAGTTACTGTTGCCAATAAAGAAGTTGTATATAGTGAAGGTAAAGGTACCGTGTCTGTAAATATATCTAATAGTAAAATAAAAATTTCTAATGTACTTTATGTACCACAACTTTCGACAAATTTATTATCTGTTAGGGAATTAGTTGATAAGGGTTTTATAGTTATTTTTTCTCCGAAAGGTGCGTCTATAGTTAAAAATGAAGGATCTAAAGTGTCTGGTACTCTTCTAGCTACTGCCTCTAAATTTGCAGGCATGTACAGGCTAGATTCTTCTTCTCCATGCCAAGCATACACAGCTCAAAATAAAGAGCCTATGGTATTGTGGCATAGGCGCCTAGGTCATTTAAATAACAAAGCCCTAGATATTCTAAAGAGAAAAAACATAGGCATTGATTACTCTGACAGGTTAAGTCAAACATGCGTGCCATGTTTACAAGGTAAGTTGTCGAAAAAACCTTTTAAACAAACTAGAGCTTATTCACACTGACCTTTGCGGACCAATGAGTACGCATTCGTGGGGAGGTTCTCTTTACCTGCTAACTTTTACTGACGACTATTCTCGAAAAACTTTTGGTTATTTATTAAAAACCAAAAGTGAAGTTTTTCGAAAGTTTGTCGAGTTTAAGCACCTGGTAGAAAACCAAACAGGTCTTAAAATAAAAGCTCTTCGATCTGACAATGGCCGTGAGTTTGTCAACCATGAAATGACAACATTTCTCAAAGAGAATGGTGTCATCCATCAACTGACGGTGCCATACAATCCTCAGCAAAACGGTGTAGCAGAGAGGGTTAACCGAACCGTTATAGAGAAAGCGAGGTCTATGCTTGAAGATGCTAATCTGCCTAAAGCTTATTGGGGAGAAGCTGTTAGTACAGCTATTTATCTTAAAAATCGTTCCCCAACTCAGGCATTGAATAATAAAATTCCTGAAGAAGTTTGGACAGGAAAAGCAGTCAACCTATCACATTTAAGAGTTTTTGGTTGTACGGCTCATGCCTTAGTTCCAAAAGAAAAGCGAACTAAGTTGGAGTCCAAAACTCTGGAATGTTTGTTTGTAGGTTATCCTAGTGACTGCAAAGGTTACCGTTTGGTAAATCCTGAAAATCCTAGGAACGTTATCATTGCTAGAGACGTAGTTTTTATAGAAGACAAGACCTTAAATGATTTTAATTCTTCTCAACCTAAAAATCTTGTGGATTCAGAAGTACCTATGTCTACTATAGAAGTCTCTGTCCCTATAGATCCTGTTCCTTCTCCATCTTCAACCGATACTGAAGAACTACTGGAACCTCAGCAGTCAGTTGAATTGCCCAGTATACCCATTGATACACAGTCGACGTGTACCGAAAATCCAGAAGCCACCCAGTGTGAGCCCCATCGCTATCCTCGTCGGCAGCGCAATCCTCCAGAAAGGTACGAAGCAGGTGCTTGCCTAACATCTCTCGACATCGAACCTGAGTCATTCAAACAGGTGCAAGATGACGTACATAAGGATGACTGGCTCAATGCTATGAAGGCGGAATACGACTCCTTAATGAAGCATGGTACCTGGATGCTAGTTGATAGGCCGAACGACAGGAAACCTATCAAATGTAAATGGGTGTACAAAATTAAGAAAAATACAGACGGAGACATTGTAAAATATAAGGCTAGACTTGTAGCGAAGGGATTTACGCAAGTCTATGGAGTAGACTACGGAGAAACCTTTTCACCGGTAGCAAGGTTGTCATCCGTGAGACTTCTTTTAGCGTTCGCTGCAAGGTTAAATCTTCAGGTTGATCACCTAGATGTTGAAACTGCATTTCTGAACGGCGACCTTGAAGAAGAAATCTTTATGGAACAGCCTGAAGGTTTCATTACCGAGACTAAAAAGATTTGCTTACTCAAAAAATCCCTGTATGGTCTCAAGCAAGCCCCTAGACAATGGAACAAAAAGGTCTGTGAAGCAATGCAAAAATTGTCTCTGACTCGCGCAGAAACAGAACACTGCATTTATTACAAACGAGAAGGTGACAATCTTCTTGTTGTTGCTGTTTTCGTCGACGATTTTTTCGTTTTAAGCAATAACAACGAAGTCAAAGATTTGTTTAAAACTAGGCTAAAAGAATCTTTCACAGTCAAAGACTTAGGTCCAGTCAAAGACTGTTTAGGCATGAGGGTTACAAAAAGTGTGGAAATGAACTGTAATCCTGTTTTACGATGAAATAATAACGAAAATGGTTGAAAAAGCACAATTTATGGGAATAGATAGAAAAACACCAACTGTCACAAAACACCATAATAAAAACTGACAAAACACACTTGAATTTTGATGTCAATTATAAATCCGAAAAAGCTTAGACATAAACAATGATGCAAAGAGGTGCGCAACATCCTCCCCTCCGTGCAGCACTGCACCAACGGGCTAGGCGCACCAAGACCGGATTCACTACATTGGAGAGCTGCTAAACGGGTACTTAGGTATCTCAAAGCAACAAAAAATAAAGAGCTCAAATACACAAAATCGGAGAACGATCTTGTGGGATATGCTGATGCAGACTATGGGTCCAATCTCGTAGACCGCAGATCCTACACAGGTTTTGTGTTTATGCTCAGTGGCTCTGCTATATCCTGGGAGTCACGTAAACAACGCACTGTCGCACTTTCAACCACCGAAGCAGAATATATGGCACTCAGCGAAGCATGCAAAGAGGCCATATATTTACAGTATTTGGTCAAGGAAGTCTTTGAATACAGCAAAGCAATAACGCTGTACTGCGATAACCAAAGTGCACTTCAACTCACAAAAAACAACACCCACCACTCTCGCACTAAACACATTGACGTTAGGCATCATTTCATCCGGAATTCTATCGCTAGTAAGGAAATTATTGTTGAGTACATACCTACTGGCAATATGATCGCCGATGTCCTTACCAAGTGTCTGCCAAATATTAGACATGTAAAACTTGTAAAATGTTTAGGTTTAGTATAAGCTAGTTTAAGGACGCGGTAATTTATATTTTTATTTCCTTGGGTGATTTGGTGTATATTTAATTAGTGTTAAGGTGTGTACATATTATAGGTGTAGGTTAGTGGTAGTTTTTGTGTACTTTTGATAATGCGTTTACTTGTATATAGAGTATGTATATATACAGGGTGTTTATATTACGGGGAGGTGTTAGACCAAACCTTTTTATATTAAATAGTTTATAATATACAACGCCCTGGCTGCTTTCTGACATACCTATATTTTTCTATATATATTGTATTCTTTTGTTACGTCACTTACTGTCTTGTCGAATTATATTATCACTGTGCTAACTCTGGAGATTTTATTTAACACATTTCTCAGAAGTATTTACTCCATTCCCCTACCCTCCCCCCCATAAAGGACTTGGAGTGTCTTAGTCGCAGTACCTTTTGCCATTCAATTCTATGCCTATTCTTTAAGGCTGTGTTTATAAAACTTTGTGTCAGAGATATGAAGGGCTCAGGGCCCACGTACTTATTTTCCGAGCCTTTCCGTGCCAGTTCATCAGCCTTCTCATTGCCAATCACTTCTACATGACCAGGCACCCAGATCAGTCTAACCCTATTATACCTGCCAAGCTTGTTTTTGTTTACCGCGCATTAGCTCAGACCTGGTTCTGAATGCCATACAACATTCAGAACCAGGTCTGCGCTGATGCGCGGTGAGCTCAGTGCCTTAAGGGCTGTCTGACTATCATTAAGAATATATATGGTTTTATTCTTAGTCCTCTGCTCCATAATTTCCATTGCACATAGAATAATTGCATATGTCTCCGCCTGGAAGACAGTAGCAAGCCTTCCCATGCTTAGGTATATTTGAGTGTCTCTGTTATAGACCCCAGCACCTGTTCCAGAGTCCATCTTCGATCCATCAGTAAACCAGATCTAGCTTCCCTTTTCCAGGGATGGTGGCCTACATTTCCATTCCTCTCTTGTGGGAATGCTAATCTTAAATTTCTTTTCGAATATGAATTTGGGGCAGATTTTATCTCATCCCATTTCCATATACCCGTCCAGAACAGAAGTTTCTGCCCATTTTGTGTGCTTCAACAGAGGTTTAGTAGTGTCCCACAGTGCTGCTACTTTGAGTCTATGTAACGCCTTCCTCGCCTCTGTTTCTATCACAATGTGCAGTGGCGGGATGTCAAGGAGCACCTTCATCGCTGCCGTTCGAGTTGTTCTAAACGCTCCGGTGATCGCTAGACATGCTGTCCTTTGTAACTTGCTAATTCTACCTTTCAGCATGCAGTTAATTCACTTTCTGATTGTATGTGGCACTCCATGCTTCTTAGAAGCTCTTTTAATAGATTCAAAGGTATCAATATTAAACCCTACTGGCCGTGGTCCTTCGCCGTGATACTAGTCTGCCCAATACTGGAGTGTAATTTAAAAGCCGGAGGCGCGGAGGGGCGGAAGGGTTGCACTTCCCGCAGCGCCGGAGAAGGACAGAACCTATTGCACGCTGCATGCCGGCTTGCATGCATGCATGCTTGTATGCATGCAGAAGAGTTTAGGTATTATGCTTGCATGCATGCTTGCTTTTTTGCTTGCATGCATGCTGCTTGCTTGCCTGCGTGCATGCAATCAAAATCAAATCAATAAAAAAAAATCTTTTATGCATAGAAATTTATGCTTTTAGTGAAATTATGGTAAATAAGTGTTATTTGAGTTTAGGGATTTTGCCGGTTATTCTTATTAAGTATATACTTTTTGAATATTATGTCTTTTGAATATTATGGCCAACAAAAATTATGCCTTTCAGTACTTATGCTTATCAAAATTATGCCTTTCTATGATTATGCCTTACAGGTTTTAGCCATATGATATTATGCCTCATGAAGTTATGCTATAATGGCTTATGGCAAGTGACTATTATGGCCAGTAAAATTATGAATTGTCAGTTTATGGCGAAAAACGTTATGCGTTTCAATAGGTAACGAAATTCATTCCCTGGCCGGAATTGATTTTGAAAATAGAAATAAACTGTAATTTTGTATAAACTAATCGTGGGGTTGATTTTGAAGACACATTCTGAATCTCTATTATGAAAAAGATAGCAAGAATTTAATTAGAGCCGTAAATTAAATTAAATATAAATTTAGATAACTTATCAAGAAACCATAGATGATTTTGGACGGCGTGTACCAACAGAGGTGCTTCCTAAACTCTGCTTTTTATCACGTTTATTAAAGTCTAAAATTGAATAAACCTATCTAAATGTCAAAATATATGACAGCCATCCTTTTTGAATTCATATTGACAGAACGAGATGCACTGAACTTAATTTTTTTATTAATCGTATGTCCTGCAGAATTAGAGCCATCTTCTACAGTATAAAATGATATACTACTTCATATAGACAGTGTAATTGGATGGCGTAATGCACGCACACTTTAAATAATATTTCATTTAGTATTTCATATTAAAAAAAGTAAAAGTGATCCAGGAAAATACAAGCATTTTTTAGGTTCGTTTATTTCTTACCCAAAAAAGGATGAAAAATAAGTAAGCTGCCCTTCTAGCCCTAATGGGAATCACTTATTAAGGCTAAGGTTTATAATACCAAGGACCTCAAAAATGAGAAGGATTTATTGAGGCGCTTAGTATTTTATCTTTTTTTAATAATATGAAATGAGTTTGCTCTTAACCTCAATCTGGCATAGAGATCACGACGAGGTTAATGTTATGGCGATCATATCCAGAATAGACAGTTAGAAACGAAAGTAAAATAATTTCATGAATCTTTACATTTTCTCATCATCAGCACCTTATACAAGATGGCGCTGTCAATACAACAATAAATCAAAACATGGGCTATATTAGTTCATAGAAATGGTTTACCACTTTCAAAAACTGATTGATTGGTATTTTGATTAGTATTCATTTGAAAATTTTATGACATTTCTATTAAATGATGCAGCCAATGCTATATTATTTCATACAAATGTCACGAAATTATCGAATGAATACCATGTTTTTGGAAGTGGCAAACCATATCTACGAACAAATATAGCCCATGCTTCAATTTATTGTCGTATTGACGGCAACACTTGTTTTTTTTTTATACAACTGGATGACAAACAAGCTGACGGCCCACCTGATGGAAAGCGGTAACCGCCGCCTATAGACGTCCCAGTGCTGGGCACAAGCCTTCCTACATGGGAGAAACACATGAGGAGTTTCACACCACCAACACGGTGCAAAAACCAGCATTGGGATGCTGGTTTTTGGGGTAAAGCGGTAGCAATAACAACCGGGATCAATGGCGCAACGTGCGTTTCAAAGCACAGAGGACCTCGAGATTACAAAGTTTTGATTGACCCATCAGAGATCGACGAGTAGTGAAAGTTGCACACAAACTATCACGCCACTTTTGGAAAACTTGGATGTGATATTAGAATTTCGTCGCTGACCTTACATTTTTACCTACTCTAACTACAATCACTTTTTTGGAAAGCAATTTTATTAAACTTATCCAGGAGCACGACATGATAGGAATTCGCAAGCAATCCAATTTGCAATTAAACACGCAGCTACTGTAGAGCTGTATTCTTGCGATGAGCAAAGTGGCCAGATCTCATTAACTGAACACATTTCTCATGAACTGTTATGTTGGGAGCACCGGGACTCATCCCCTTTGCGACAACACAGCGCATTCTCTTGGATTTTTTCAGCGTAAACTACGCGTGAGGAGTGCACAATATATTACGAGCGTCAAAAAATAACTTGTTATAGTCCATACTACACCAGCTGCTTCCACATTTTGGTTTTCAGTTCCCGCTAAATCAGGTAAAATTTAGTTTTTTTTTAATACAAATATATGACAAACAAGCTGACGGCCCACCTGATGGTATGCGGCTACCGCCGCCTATAGACACCTGCAATAACAAGGAAAAATCACTTGATATTGCAGGTGCGTTGTCTTCCTGGGGCCTAAGCTGAAATGCCGTCCATGCCCATTAATTACAGTAGTCGTACTTTGTCCGGAGATATATATAAAAAAGGATGAGTTGCTCTTGCCTGCTACTCCTGCTTCACTATTATCATCTTCATCGTCAGAACAGTCTATGATATCCACCGCTGCCACAGCTTACTTCTTAAGAAAAGTCGAAACTAAAAATCTTATACTACGAACACAACTGAAACTACAATAATGCTACGGGTAAGCACTAAAACAAACACATGTAATAAAGTAGAAACATTACTTCAGTCATAAAGTTGAATAGGTCCTTGTGTAACCGACACGATAAATGCTACAAGTAAATTTTCCGTTGCGTGGCTGGAGAAGTAAATGCTTTAGCTTAACTTTAGTAGAAGTTTTTAGGCAGGCTTTGTCCGATACAGAGTAAAAAAAAGTGAAATTCATGGGTTTGATATAAATCCCAATAATACGATGGTATTAATAAAGGTCCCGAAATTTAGTACTTTGGTGTATTTCTATATAATAATGCTATTAAAATATACAGCTGTGTAGTACCCATAGAGGATACGGGACAGGAGGGGACAGATTTTGTATGCTTATTTAGTAAAGTTCTTATAGGTATACACATAGTAAATTATACAGAATGGTGACGTCAAAACAACAGTAAATTATAACATGAGCTATATTCGTTCATAGAAAAGTTTAGCGATTTTCAAAAACATCTTATTCATTATCAAATGAATAAGATGTTTTTATAACATTTCAATGAAATAATGCAGCCAATGTTATATTAATTCATAAAAATGTCGTGAAATTAATAAGATGTACGGATTTGTAATGAATACAATTTCTTCTCTAATAAATTTTTGAATCTTGATATATTTGGTGACAGCTTGAGTAGTTTCAAACTAAAAATCCAACATTTTTTTGATAATAAAACTGCCATTTGACACGATTATATATTTCTGATTATATATTATTAGTTTCATTTTATTTATTGTTTTATAATTGTTAAGTCGAGTGATTTATATTGGTATTGTTCTGTTTAAGTTTTGCTTCTGATTTGTGTACTTAATTAATGAGTGTTATGTACGCCGTTTTGTGACATGCATCAGAATTGTTTGTATCTGAGATCTGATAATATTAATATTTTAATGTATGTTATGTGGCAGTACTAAATAAATAAATAAATAAATAAGATGTATTTGAAAGTTGCAATACAACTCTTTGAACTAAAATAGCCCATTTTTTAAATTTATTGTCGTATTGTCGTTACCATTCTGTATAAATATAGCTCGATAATAGGTGTACCTAAGTGTAAGTACATTAATATGTCAAGCCGCGTAAGTACCCCTTGTAACAATTAAAAACCAACTGTATCTGCAATCTGTGGCTTGACTCAGGAATTGTTACGAAAGAAACATACAGGATTCTTAGTGTACTGACTACTGTGTTAGCATCACTTACAACTACCCGTTGACAACTTTTTTTTGTTTCATAAATAAGAAGTTTGTAACACATAAAGAAATATTGCAAAAGAAATAGTATGTCTAAGATCAATAGATTCACAGATATAGTGGTATGTTTGATGTATTGCGGCGCATCGTCCAAAAACACTCCGTAGAAAATCTACGGAACAGGTGACGTCACATGTTCCCATATTACTAAGAAATGTATGGGCATACTGACAAAATTAATAATAACTATGTATTGAGTATGTTTTATTAATGGTTGTTATAATAATAGTTGTTCTAATTTATGTCAGCAATCTAATAACATTAACATTTTTGATAAATTTTGAAAAAATAAATATGACCATTTTTTAATTTTCCAATCAGTACAACTTCAACAATATTCCATATGTTTTAAGTTTGAATTATTTTTATAGGTAACAGTAGCGTATATTTTCCGAATTTGTGAAAAATAGCGCCATATTCAAACTTAGGCAACATCCCAATTCAACATTAAATAACATGGTCCGCGCTATATAGGTACATAAGTAGCGCTGAGTACCTGAAAACTTGTCAGTGTGTGTTAGACACCTTTTCTTATAGTATTTACTTTTTTGACATAAATTATACACTTACAACACAGACCATGACCCTTCCCTCCACGACAAATAAATAAGTACCTACGTAATTGGTCGGGAAATCATCTAAGTGGTTTATTAATTATCAATTAATGGTAGTAAGGCATAGACAGTAATAAAAAACACACGTCTAATATAATGTTTTCTTCTACATAGACCTTAATCAATTTTTGAAAGAGAGAACCAAAATATTTTTAATAGAGTTTTTACGAAATAGTTTACTGATCGCTTATAAATAAGGTCGTTGACAATAAAATTATACTTACCTGTCTGATCTATTTTCGTTCCCTTTATATGCGTATGTTTGTTTGTATTTTTGTATATACCTACGTCGAGCTAAAGTTCATTAGATCAGAGCAACAAGACAATGTGATTATAACGCTGTGCCCTTTTCTTATTCATTGAAGAATTGCATTCCTTGAAGACAGAAAATTGAATAAAACATCAGAAGGAAAGGTTGCCACATTAGAAGCAATAGAGTTTCTATTATGTGAAGACGCTGGTGGGCGCAGGTAATGGATGTAAGGTTAAATAAATCATGAATAACACAATCAAATAGAGATAAGTAGTGGTATTTTAGTCGAACATAGAGCGTCCAAACACCGCTCGTCGAACCCTCCCATAAACAAGGTGTACAGTAGTTATAGTTAGAAATAGAAGTCGATTGGCACTTTAGTACCATGTCACACTACTTAATTCACGAGAATGGCGTGAGTCGAAATAAAAAACGTTGATTATTTTTATATCCTTTTGTAAAAGTCAGTGAAATATTGCAAGAAATCATTATGTTATAATATATGTTAAACACTAGAGAAACTAAATCTAAATATTTTGATTGTATTTCATATCGTATCTCTAATACAGAGGCAAACATGCACAGCCAAGAGACCGACTCGTCGACCGTCGCGTCGCGACGTACAGCAGTGTGATTCACAAACAAAGATATTCGACATCGAACTTGACGTCTGACAAAGACGACAAACTGCAATTGGTTTTGACGTCTCCGCACTGCGCTGCGCGAAAACGTATTCACTAATCTCTACGTCGGTCTCTTGGCTGTGTATGATTGTCTCTGTTTTGGTTATACGAAATGAAGTATAATCGATATTTTTTGATTTCTTTTTTGTTGTGTTAAAATTG
Source organism: Nymphula nitidulata (assembly GCA_947347705.1). Taxonomy (NCBI): domain Eukaryota; kingdom Metazoa; phylum Arthropoda; class Insecta; order Lepidoptera; family Crambidae; genus Nymphula; species Nymphula nitidulata. Next base: position 10,365,012 of record OX374632.1, read on the forward strand.
TATCGCAATGACTTCATCCATTATTTGATTGATTTTTTACATTATGATATAAAAATAAACCACTTTTTAGTTCCGGTTCACGCCGTGCTCGACGTCGGAACGCTGGTGTCGCCAACGGTTGTCAAACAAACGCCAAAAGGTATGACAGCGCTGCCGACAGCCACGAATCCATGGCTGCTGACTTTAGAGAATCGCATAGCTGCAGTGTGATTCACAAACAAAGATATTCGACATCGAACTTGACGTCTGACAAAGACGACGAGCTGCCATTGGTTTTGACGTTTGCGCACTGCGCTGCGTGAATCCGTATTCACTAATCTCTACGTCGGTCTCTTGGCTGTGTACGATTGTCTCTGTTTTGGTTATACGAAATAAGGTACAATCGATATTTTTTGATTTCTTTTTTGTTGTGTTAAAATTGTATCGCAATGACTTCATTTAATATTTGATAGATTTTTTACATAAAGATATAAAAATCAACCACTTTTTAGTTCCGGTTCACGCCGTGCTCGACGTCGGAACGCTGGTGTCGCCAACGGTTGTCAAACAAACGCCAAAAGTATGACGGCGCAAAAGTGTGCCGACGGCCACGAATTCATGGCTGCTGACTTTAGAGAATCGCATAGCAGATTAGTGAATTACGCTTACGCACAGCGCTGTGCTCAAACGTCAAAATCAATGGCGGCTCGTCGTCTTGTCAGTCGTCAAGCTCGGTATCGAATATTTTTGTTAGTAAATCACACTGCAGTACGTTGCATTGAAAAAAGATAACTAAGCTTCCGACTACCTATAGTTTAAAATGGCGATTACATAACTAGGATAATATGTAGCCAAAGATAGGTGCATAGGAAGCGTATAAGCTATAATTACACCTCGCCTAATTTTGATTATTACAAATGTAATCAAAGTAGGCTTTTTTAGAGTACTACTAGTAGTGCTTTTAGTATTCAAACGCCATAGGATGAGGTAACCGCTTGCCATCAGGAAGGCCGTACGCTTGTTTAGTATCGGGAGTGGATGATTTGTTGTAATTAAACAAAGTGGTTGATTTCGTAAGAACGACTAACTCTTTTATTGTAGTATATACAAGTACATGAACTTTATAGATGGCGCCTCTCCAATGTTCGGATACACACAGTTAGTATAATTTCAATACATAATAACACCACCACTTATTGAAATACAAGTAAAACCAAATCAAAATTATACTTAAGTTACAATTTAATGCCCATATCAAATAAAAATTTGTAATGTTTAACACTTGGTAAACTTTTGGTTAATATATCTGCTGGCATATTCAAAGTACATAAGAAAAGTATTTTAATTAATTTATTTGCAACTGCACTTCTGATAAAATGATAACGCACATCTATGTGTTTACTTCTTTTGTGATATACATAATTTTCAGTAAGGTTTTTTGCACTTTGATTGTCATTATACAGAACTACAGGTACACTCTTCTTGTTTTCAAGTTCTGACATTAAATTTCTAAGAAAAATTGCCTCTTTGCTGGCTTCACAAAGTGCCATATCGGCTTCTGTACTGGAGAGTGCTACTGTTTGTTGCTTTTTGCATTCATGAGAGATTACACCAAAAAAATGGATTTTGCACCACGATAATGCGCCTTCGCACAAGGCCATCATTGTGCACGAATTTTCGAACAAACACTCAAGAACCACCATATTCACCACATATGGCTCCAGCCGACTTCTTTCTTTTTCCTAAACTCAAATTACCACTTCGTGGCACCCGTTTGCAATCGGTAGAAGACATAAAGGAGAATTCGCGGCGAGAACTGAACTCAATTCCGGAAACAGCGATTATTCGTTGGCGTAAGTGTATCGTTTCTGAAGGAGCATACTTTGAAGGAGATAAAATAAATTTGGATGAATAACTAACATTTTGTGTATTATTGATTTTTTTTGACAGAGAAGTCTACGCGCTGTGTATGTGATGTCAGAGCGCCAATGCGAAGGCAACCTAATGCATTCTTATAAGAGTCTGTTTTATATTTACACAACTGTTTCTAAAGAAAACTATACTAAGAAGGCTTAATAAACGCATTCCAACGTTATAATGTTGAAAACGATCTGTTTGATTATATTATTATGACATGTATATGAAAATTCAGACTAGAAATAAAAAAACTTGCTTTTCCAAGCTTTAGACCTCATTCATAGGGAAATGTATGCACATTTATATTAAAGTTCCACCAAATGTAGCTGACTGTCATTTACATAAAACAAATTAGTAGGTACGCACACTTTAAACTGCGTAAAACAAATTTTGATGAAAAAAGGCAACTATGCGGTGTATAAACTATGATAGTAAAGCTATAACGTAAGTAAGTCCAATTTCCAACAAGAGCTCACTCGTCGAATTCAAGACGGGTGAGCGGCGTATCTCAAAACAAAAATCTTCGACCACTGTGCGTAACTAGTAATGAATTACGGCGCCAAGACATGTTCACTCACAATGAGTCATTAAGCTAAAACTTACGCAAAGAGAAATGAAGCAAGCAATGCTTGGAGTGCCTCTTAGATCATCATACCAGCCTATGATGTCCACTGCTGAACAAAGGCCTCCCCCATCGATCTCCAAATAAAACGGTTCTGCGCAGCCTGCATCCAACGGCTCCCCGCGACCCTGACCAGGCCGTCTGTCCATCTAGTGGGAGGCCGTCCGACTTTGCGCTTTCCGGTACGTGGTCGCCATTTTAGGACTTTAACGCCACACCGGCCGTCCATTCTGCGTGCTATGTGCCCTGACCACTGCCACTTCAATTTGTTAAGTCTCTTAGATATCGAATTAGAAATGAGGAGATCCGTAGGAGAATCAAAGTCTCCGACATAGCGAAACTAAAGTGGCAGTGGGCACCGATAAATCACTCACTTAATCGATAGCTGTTGGGGCGGAAAAGTTGTACACTTGACGATTACGGACCGGATGCAGCGTGGGCAGACCACCAACAAGGTAGTTATGCAACCCCAAGCCCATAGAGTGCTGAGTGCAGTTCGTGCGCACATCTAACTCTGTGCACACGTCTCCCCATGTATTGCTTATTATAATTTAATTTGATTAAAGTCCATCTTTTTTAATTTTTAAAAAACTTAAAGTCGCTCCCCGGAACTTGACAAGGTTGACAGACAATCTAGTAACAGTTGGAGGTAGCCGCTGGATCCTTAAAGCGCAGCTCTGCTCGTCGTGAAAATCATTAGTGAAGGCTTTTGTCTAGCAGTGGACATCTTTCCGTTAAAATTATGTAGACGATGAATACTAATGAAAGGTAGTTCATTGACTTTATTGATCCGAAAAGTTTTACAAACAAACTTAATTGACGTGTAAAGAGAGAGATAAACCTTGTTGAGTTTATTGCTGGTCAATCCCAGAAAAAAAACCCAAAATATAGCTAAGAACCGACGTTCGATATTTGTGCAAATATGTATCAAAGTTGAACATAATTTTTTTCTCGATTGCTTCTGGTAACAAAATTAGTTTTCTTTTACCTAACTTCTGTACTTTCGTTAGCAAAGAGAGTAAAGAAAACCTTTTAAAAGCACAGATTAGATTATTTGACATTTGGACGTAAGTTTGCAACCATAATTTTTCTTAGTAGATCGCGAAGCTGAAGTATGTAGGTATTGTATGGACGCTATTGTATTTGACTTACAATGAAATGATTTTTGATAAATTCTATTTTGTTGGACTTCAATTTTGGTTTGTCTAAAATAGTTAACAGGGTTTTTTATATCAAAAAACGCTACTTTGTTTGCTACTTATACATCTACACAAAACAGTTAATAGTTTTATGCCCCGCCACTTGGTCGATTGTCACTCGAGCTTTTTAGAGGGCGGCTGCAGCGAGTGCATGGTGTACAATTTCACTAGCAGGACATGCGCCTTTATTGTCGCCAAAAGCAAGGCAGCGGAGTTTATTTTACTTGAACATCATTAAAATTTGAATTTGTATTAGGAAAAGTAGTACCTAACGTCAGTAGCCTGCTTTCAATACCACAAAATGAAGAGTTACGTCGCTTCCTTTTATCTTCATTATCATTTCAATAAACCAGATTATCTACGATTTACTCATACTCGACTATATTATTGCTTTATGCATTTATCTTATCTAAAAGTGTTTCCACATAATCCTTACTTAAATAGCCTTAGGGTTATTTTTCGTTCTATCTACAGATATTTAAAAAGAACAACATTCCGAATAATATTATACACTCCTAATTGCTCATAATTATTTAATAATTCGGTTTTAGTAAGTATAAATGGAAATTTATATATTTTTATTATATTTATTTACTAGGTGGTATGGGACCTTGCTTATGGGCCCATAAGCAAGGTCGTCTGGGTGGGTACCACCGCCTTTCTTATTTCAGTCGTGGCACAGTTCGCTGTGTTTCGGATTGAAGGGAAAGGTAGCAAAAGCTTAATTTTTTTCTACTGTAAATTAGTTATTTGATACGTGGTATTAATATTATAATTATTATTTGTTAATTTTATAATTATTTTATTATCATTTTAGAAAAAAATGGTATAAAACTTTTTAGCTATAATTATTGTATTTTCAACCCTTATTTCTGTCTCAATAAAATACTAGCGAGAATAATACAGTAGAATTTACTTACTCTCTGTACGTTAAAACGAATCAACTCCTTTTCTTATCAAGCAACTGGAAAAAAAAACATTTGCGTAATGTATTTTAGATACAAACGGCTTAAAGGGTAAATTTTTCGGCACGGCTGTGTGGTCTGATCTATTTGTATGCCGTTTTGTAAGGTTAATTCTTAAATGAAGTTGACTGGCAGAATTCCATTATATCCAGTACAACAAATAATTCGTAATTTACGCATGTTACCTCTTCTATTTAGATTCCCTCGTCCAAAATACGCAACGAACGAACAAAACACACAAAGGAAACATCGCAGGTGTACAGCCTTAACCTACGTCAGTAAAAGTCAAAATCCATTAATATTTTATTTTCGAATTCAGTTTTTCCGTATTCTCACAGCCCAATACGTAATTTCAAGTCCAATTTTATAGAGTGCTAGCGATTGCCAATCCAAATTATTGACTTTGACAATACTTACTTTGAATATTTACGAGTGTCTCAAATTTGAGAAAATTGGCAGTATCCGTTAGAGACGTTAATAGGCTGACAGACCTCCTTTGTAAATAATGAAAGCTAGCGACCAGGGCTCGCTCTAACGAGCTTTTGTCACAATAACTGTTTCAACACTCTCTTCAAGACCATTGATATGTATGGAGATGAGAGTAACGAAACACTAACCGCGAAGACATTATGTTACACAGAAAATTTACAAATTTCTTTATGAATAATAGATCTCTTCAGATTACAAGACACATAAATAGAATATAAATTCATAATTTTGTTCGTTGGAAGATTTTTGTTTCATACTTACTTGGATTATTATAGGCTAGTCGTTCTATTCACATTATCTAGAATATGTCATGTCTGTTTTATTGTTTGATCTTTCTTCTAGATATCTTAGAAACGTTTCAGAAATATATTATTATTGATTTTATCATAACATTTCGATATGAAAGGTATCTGATAGGGAAAGATGATTTTTATTTATAAGCAAATACATTGTTATCTGACTCGAAATTATCTTTATGCATAATAATGTGAAGGAAATGGATTTCTGGACGAGTATATTTTATTAAAAATAAATGTATTCATCCATTGTCGGAAATAAAATTCTACATTTATATAATTTAATATATGTTTAATTGTTATGTAACAAAAATACAGCTTTCCTCAGAGGTAATGTAACCTGTACAATTAAGTTCGTAACGTAAACAAGGCCAAGTCCATTATTAGAGACATAATTGATTTTATCGTAGATTCTGGAAACGCGAGAATTTATAAGAGAAAACACAAGTTGGTGTAATATTTGCCAGGCTGAGTGTACTCCTTGGTGCTGAAGGGCGCCACCAGTAAAATAAATACTGGAAATTAAACAAAAGGATACAACAGATTCTATATTGTTCTTAAAAATTGCTAATACAAAGGTCTTCTCCAAATTTCTATAAAAATGTTAAATTCTAATATTTTTAATTATATGACAATTTAGTAATATATTATATTCTATCAAATGCTGCTTTGGCAGGTTAAATTGTATTAGACAATTATCACTAACAAGTGTTCTTAAAGTTGACAAATATTTTTATAATTCTATTACTTATAACTAGGTAACTTACTATTTACTAGGTGGTAGGCCCGTATGTAGGGTCGTCTGGGTAGGTACAACCGCCTTTCTTATTTCAGCCGTGAAACAGTTCGCTGTGTTTCGGATTGAAGGGAAAGGTAGCCAGTGTAATTACTGGGCATGGACGGCATTTCATTTTAGGCCCCAGGATGACAACACACCTGCAATATCAAGTGATTTTACCTTGATATTGCAGGTGTCTATAGGCGGCGGTAACCGCTTACCAACAGGTGGGCCGTCAGCTACTTAAGTACGTACCTACTTTTTTTTTCCTTTTTAGTGTTTGAAGTCGGTTTTTATTACTGGTTAGAAAGCGAAAATTTTCAATTTCGAATGCATTGACGACTTTATTAATACAAGTGGTGGAGAGAAGTTTTGTCCACAGCCCATGATGCAAGTGCAGGTTAGACTGTGGTCAAGCCTATACAGTCATAAAAAGGCTATCATCAAAGATCCTTATAGTCCTATACTTATAGATGGGAATTTCGTAAATATTACAAGCATCTTATACTACTGTAACTCTGTCAAGCGGCGTTATACCACCGGAGGGCTATGACAATTAAAAAATCAATTGTGTCTGGAATCTTATGCTTGACGGGTTCCCTGTACCATCAGGTGGGCTATTAGATATATTTCAAAATTATAAGGTAAAGTCTAAATTAAAACACTATTCATGAAAACAGCTCCGGACAATATTTTTCAAGTAGTATTTCAAAATGATCCCTCTCGTAATTGATTTCGCTGCAAATATTATGGTAATATCTCACTTAACAAACTCTTTGGCATCCCCAATTTTCTATTTTACTAACGTTTTTCTTCAAACAGCTTATGATATTATGAATCTTATAAGTAAAAAACTTATCAGTTTTATCTAAATCTGAGTGAATGGAGAACTAGATAACAAACATTATAGATTATTATTTTTGAATGGTCGAATCTTCAATAGGGAATATGCATGAAAAAAATACCAATGAGAATATAATTACTGTCGTGAATAATATTATTGTCGAGCCAATTGAACCCCTTTTCCAGTGAAATGTTCATTCCAGCAACCTCGGAATACCTTATGCGAGTTCTTGTTATTACGCATTAATACACATTTGTCAAAAGGAATTGATATATCACACACAACTATCAAGTCAGCTAAATAACGGATCCCATTTACGTTAATACAATACCTACTTTCATAATATCAGTGTTTCCTACCCGTTATAAAACATAATTACACAAAATAATTATGTTGTTAAACGTAAAAACACAAATTAAAATCCATTACTCGCACCAGGGTCTCTGAAAAGGTTATAAGTAGGTACATCACAACTAAGGACCACTATCCAGCTTATGGAAATTAAATACGATTACAGCACGTGATTCTTAATTTAAAAAAATATAAAACCGACTTCAAAACACTAAGAACGAAAAAATAAATAAATTTTAGTACCTACCTCCTCCTCCTAGTAGGTACTTACCTACTAAAATGTACTTCTTTGGATTGTTGCGTCACTTTCTATTGTTGCCAGAGAAACAGCTTAGCACCTACTCAAAAAATTAAATTTTAGGAGGTGAGTATCTACGTACTGAAAGTTATTTTTTTTTCCTTTTTAGTGTTTTGAAGTCGGTTTTATTTATGTTAAAAAAAATCTTCACATTTTTAAGAGATTTCCTAAGATCAAGGCTAAATGGGTGTCCATCAGCACTATCGACTTGTCTGTCTCTCAGTTTTTGATTGAAATACATAATAATGTTACTGATAAAGTATTATCTAACTCTAACGGTTAATGTAACCGTTACCTTCCATTATCAGTTCACCCGAATAACCCGACAGAATACAACTATACGTTAATACGTATCTATAATAGTGAAAGAATTCTCTTCCAACTCCTAACCGTTAAGGAGTTGTACCTTCCATCACCAGCTTATCAACATGAGATGATGACTAAAAGAAGCAAATACCTGAATAGCTTTGGAAAAAAAAAACATGTCATACGTGCTTATAAATGAGGTTTGCCCTCGATTTCCCTAAGATCTCATGATTCATGATGAAGCACCTCAAAAGTGTACTCAATCGAATAAAAAAAAATTTTGCAAATCGGTTCACAATTAGCAGAGAAATCGGTGAACATACATACAAAAAAAATACATACAGTGGAACATATTATAACTTCCTTCTTTTTTTGAAGTCGGCTAAAAAAGGGTGTGGAAAATTTTTATAGGGTCGGCAACGCGTGAATAATATCCACCAGGAATATCATTTCATTTTATGCAAACTATTGCTGTTAATTTTTTAATTGATCTTTGGTTAAATCTCACAACGTAATCGCTTTTTAAGCTATGTTGACAACTCCATTTAGACATTTTAGACCAGACGTTGCAAAATCGTAATTTTTGTAGGTTCACTGATTCAGTGTTCCTGATTATGTTAGTAGTTCGTCTGTAGTAGGCTGGAAAATAGATTATGTCTAATCATTTAGTCTTAATGTAAAACCAAATTATTTCTGACTTCTTGCTGACAGATTCTTCAACAACATCATACATCATTCCATAACAGTAACATATTCCTGTAAAATCCGTAAAATGTTTAGATAAAACTTTATGTCTGGGCATTTTAATCTAAGAATTATTTAAGTGTTCTTGGTTCTTTACATCGAGCTTTAGACGACTTGGAGTAATAATAACAATAAAAACAACAACAAAATAAAAACTTTACAAATAATAATCATAAAAAAACACAGACAAACGTGTGGGGTCAAAACGATCCCATTTCTGTCACACAGAGCCAACCAGTTGCCACTAATGCTTGCAAGTTACTGGCATAAGAGTGTATCGATAAGTTTGGAAGCTACCTGGATAACTGTAAAACGTATACGCGAGTGAATAAAAATTTTAAATATTTTACATGTAAGTGGCTTTCACAGCCTCAACTTTTGACAAGGGGAACTGATTACTATAAGCTATATGAGCATAATTGTGCCCCAAATGATGGTAGGTAATCAGTTACTGAAACCTTTATCAACCAAGTTAGCGTGTTACTCACCCGGTAAAAATCAAGGGAAAGCATCTAGTGCGCAGACTACTTACTAATGCATCGCTTACTTCGATCTTTTGTAAGGTTAATATTCTTCCTCAGTCGTGCCAATGTATGAAGTTGAAACTTATTTTTAAGTGTCTTATCCAACCATAATACAATCAGCATAAGCAGTATCAACAGACTATCGAATTATTAAAGTGCATGACGTCAAAATACATAGTCCTACTATTAACAAGGCTATTACTCACCACGGGATACCGAATATATCAATTAAATAGCAATATTGTGGACACTAGCCATTCTGTCATCGTTACAATAAATTACATAATTATGTTCATAGACAGTGAATAGCGAGTGTAATGCCTATGACAACTGACAAGTATTAAATATCTCATGGGTATTGATTTCTCAAGGCTACTTTTCAAGGTCACATACTGGCTCAAAGTAACAAAGGCGAGTTATAAAATATTTAAAAACATGCGCGTTACTTAGACTATTCAGTCATTATATGCCTATTGTGGACATAAGTAGAGAGATAATAGTGTGTAAGACCACAAAATATTGTCAATAGATAGAAACATTTTTGCGTTTCTGAAAAGTTTATCATTAAAATAATCATTTGCTCTTTTCAAACATAAAACCGGGATTATAATCTATCGCGCGATTACGCTATAGAATAACTGTGAACAGCATTAAATTATTTACAATTTTACTCATAATTTTACGAGTGTTCAATATATTTATTTAATGCATACCGTCAAATTGTGAACCGGTCGAACATTTTACTAAACAATCTGCTCGTAATGCTTACTATGGCTACATTTACAACTTTGCCTTACGGAAGATGGCTCAGTAGCTTAATTCCTGTGTAAGTAGTACCTAATATATAATTTTGCCGTTGTGATATAATGAACGGCTTGATAAAATATGAACCGGATATACGGAATAAAGGGCTAATCTTCGTCTGAAATCCGCACATGAAGACAGCATGGATTTTTTCAGAAGCACATGTATAATTTAACTCAGCTTAAATTAAGAATCATCAATTACTTTTGGTATGGAGACTAAATATTGGAGGAATAACCATGATACATTTTATTTATATGAATATTAAGGGAGACTGGGGTAAATCCGAACGTTGAGTATTACTAACATCATGACAGAAAAAGGTTGGTTATAATTTGTTCCTGAAGGTAAAAGTAGGACCAATGGTCAATACAAAGCACAAAACATGAGCTTGTATCCTTTTTTCTCATGATATAAGCGACCACGTTTTGAGTTACCCAGCGTTGGTAACCACCCACCCCACTGTACCGTATAAAAAAAACGACTTATTTTATTTCATTATTTCTTCTTTTAATTTACAGAACAATAACTCAAGATAAAAAAAACAGCAAAACTTCAGTAAAGTGATGTTCTTTGAAGGGTATATCTTTTTTTAAGTTACGAGTATAGTAGATTTGTTGCACCGAGCAGAAAGTGACTTACTACTCTGTCAAGAAAGTACCGGGAAAAGATCAATAATTCATAAAATAAATTAGTTATTCATCCAAATTTGTTTTATTACCTTCAAATTATGCTCCTTCTGAAACGATACACTTACGCCAACGAATTATCCAATCATCAAAACATTTTTAAACGCTGTTTCCGGAATTGAGTTCAGTTCTCGCCGCGAATTCTCGCTTGAGCCTCTGCAATTGCGTCGAGACATTGCGCCGCTTAGCGCCTTCTATCGGCTATATCACGGAGAGTGTTATGAAGCGCTATTTGACCTTATCCCACCTTCCCCCTTCCTACTCAGGAGCACGCGTGCCGGTCTTCGGAGTCATCAATTCACTGTCTCCACCTCAACATCACGTACAAAGAAATTTAGTAGCTCTTTTCTTTGTCGAACTTCCAGAACTTGGAATTCTTTGCCAGCACATGTCATTGTGTTCCCTCCTTCCTATAACATGGGTTCCTTCAAAAGAGGCGTGAAAAAGCACCTTTCGGGCCGGCAAGGTGGAGGCAGCTAGAGCAGTGTCTGAACTGCACTAGCTGTCTTCGCATATGGACTCTTCTTACCGCTTCACATCAGGTGGTGTTGAGTCATTTGTCGTGCTTTGTATAAAAAAAAAGTCTTCTACCGATTGAAAACGGGTGGTAATTTGAGTGTAGGAAAAAGAAAGAAGTGACAGGATGCGCTACCAATCACAGTAACTAAGTAATTTGTTCGTCAGCAACACTTTGAGGTTTACTGCATTGGATACAGAGTGGATGAATCGGCTGAGTCTGAATATATTTTTTTAAGGTTGATCTGAGTGAGCTATTCCAAAAATTAGTCATTATAAGAGAGTTTAGAAGTTATTTGAAGTTTTCAATTGTTTATAGTTTTAGTTATGTTTTCGTTTATTTATTATATTACTAATAAAGCATTTCAATATTTTTTTATAATACATAATTCGTTTTATTAATTTTTCTACTCTATTTTCACTGATTTGTTTAGGGTCAGTAGTAACCCCATGCGAGTATTTGTGTGATTTTCTTTATGCGAGTAATTAAGGGTGAAGGTAGTTTTCCACCACAGGGGCTAGACGAGACGAGGCGAGACGAGATTTAAAATTTGTATGGCAAGTTTTCAATCCTCGCCTCGCGCATCTTTGGTGGAAATAGTCAGGATTGACGAGGATGTACGAGGCGTGAATTGAAATATTTGTTTGGGTAAAAATTAACCATATTACTTCCGATATAGAGTATAAATTAACTCTGCAACAGAAACACGCTTATCGCGATAGGTTTATTGTTGTGCGATTTCAATTCTCTCCTCGCCACTCTGCTGGGAAATCACCTCGCGCGAGCTAGCGCGGGCAAGTTTTAGTGGAAAAGGGTCAGTGCGATTTCAATTCTCGTCTCGCCCCTCTGGTGGAAAACCACCTTTATGGTGGTTGCTCGATGGTATTTGTTGAGTGTTTAGTCAAAAATTCGTTCACAATGATGGCCTTGTGCGGAGGCGCATTATCGTGGTGCAAAGAACAAGAAATTTCTTTCCACAAATCTGGTCTTTTTCGTCGAATTTGCTTTCTTAAACACCGCATGACGCTCAAATAATATTTCTTATTTACCGATTAACCTTCCGACCAGTATTTTCAGTCACTATTTCTCTCACTTTTGCGATGTTAACTTCAGTTTCAGACGTTGATGGCCTACCAGAGCGAGGCAAATCTTCCATCACATATCGACCGCTTTGTACCACGCACGTGATTTTGATAAAGTCGATTCACCGTAAGCCTTCTGTAACATTTTAGTAACTCCGAACACAAAATTCCTTTGGCGATGCAAAATTTAAGACAAACTCTTTGTTCAATGTTTTTGTTCATTATGAAATTCGCAATACGCACTTAATATGATATAATTATAAGATTAAACGAACTTACCTTAAGTGAAGTTCTATCTTAATTATACGAAGCTCCTTGCCCGAGAGGGTTTAACGTGTAGTAACGCTGATTGTACCAGCGCCGATCACAATTTTCAAAGCTATAAAAAAAAAATGTTTCTCTCATATGGTAACACTAAATGTATGTCATTACGTTCGAAGATTATTTTTGGAACAACCCTACAATTGGGATAATACTTGTATTAGTGGGCGGGTTTTGGGACTGCCCTCTCGGACAAGAGGAGCTTCGTATAATTAAGATAGAACTTCACTTAAGGTAAGTTCGTTTAATCTTATAATTATACTCTCTCCTTGTCCGAGAGGGTTTAACGTGTAGATGTTTGAAGATACCCCATCTTCAAACATCTACACGTTAAACCCTCTCGGAAAAAATAGAATTTAGATATCTATATTATATTAGTATAGATGTTTAGTCCAACACCTTACTAATTAATTTACAAAATAATTAGATCTTTATACAAAACCCTATAAAAAAATAAAAAACACAATTGTTATTTTAACTATCGCTTAAAATTTTTAGCAATGCCGAATGGGACATTTATATGCTTATTGCAGGAAATGTTTCAGAATAGACTGAATTTTGTATGTAAACACTCCTGTTGGCTTTTTGACTCAATCAATATTTAAACCAAATCGGCTTGCGGTCGACACCGAAGCATATCTTGTGATAAGAGTAGAGAAGACAGTTAAAACCACTAATACTCATTTCCTGCAACATGAGTTTGATCCAAATGAATTTTAGATTGAATTGATGAAATCTTGTGTTTTTTATAATTGTTTCTATTGATTTATTTATGATATAAGTGTACTTTATGAATACTTGTCTTATTATGATTTAATGAAAGTGACAAGATAGGATACATTTCTTTCCTCATTTAAAAAGATTTTTAGATACAATATGGCTGTAAAGTACCTAGTTACATAGGTTTTCACTGTCACTTTTAAATGATTTTACTTGATGTTTAATGAAGTCTTTCTGCTTTCAAGTCATGAATTGTAATAAATCAGTTGATGAGGTCCTTTAATAACATATATGTATGTCAGTAAACTGAAGAGGCTCCTTCGATTAAAATGTTTTTTATCTTTAAATCAATTCAATTTTAGGTCATTGTAATGTTGACCTGGTATTATTCATTTTATATAGTTTAGGTTCCATATAAGTAATGATATTGTTTTTACAAAACATTGACTTAGGCATTTTTATTTGTTATATAAAGCACAATGCTCTACTATACCTACAGGTGTTATGATATTGAAATTTAGAGCTAATATATATATATATATATATATATATATATATATTTAAGTAGGTAGGTATTTACCATGATCAGGTTCATTATTGATGTATTATATTTTAATTATTTGACTTTTATTTTAGTACATACAAAAAACTTTTGCTGGCATGTCATGGACATATTATTATTTTGTCCCAATATTTCACTTCTTATTGATGAAATTTAATGTGAAATTTTTTATTTCATAATTGCAGAAAGGCCACTACTCGATACCTATGTGCATGATTATTCATTATGCCTGCATGCGCACCATATGTACAGGATAAATAACTATGATGCTTATATTATGTATAGGTACATTGTACCAAATGGCCATTATATTTCTAATAATAAATCATATTGTCATTTTTCAACATTAATAATTGTCAATATTACAATTCCTTGTTTTTATACTTGACCGATAGTTGATTTGCAGCTAGGATAAGCTGGATATAAATTTAATAACATAAATCATTGATTTAAGCTCAGTATCTAAAAAAGAACTAAAAATAAAAAACCTTGTGTGAATTGCACCCGGTAGTAGGTACTTCATATGGACACTTTTATATATTAAGTACATAGCAATAAATCAATTTCTCGTATTGTGTCAAGCAAGATGACTTTTTATAAAAATACCACAAATAAAATTTGTAAAAATTCAATCGGTACTATCATTAAGTACAACAATGTCTAATATTTATTATTGTTGTGGGGATTCAATCTATGCCCCCCCCCCCCCCCCCTCGCTTTTCATGTATCCAACAACTGTGGTATTATGTACTCTCGATAATGTTTCTTATTTTATCATAACAATTATTTTTACTCATAAAATATAGTTGTTAATTCTGAGTAGTTATTATACCTAATGGTCTTTTTATTAAGACCCATTTCCATTTCTAATAGACAAGTTTATTTCAACAGTTATTAATTTCAACTTAGCTATTTTATATAATTCTGTACAAGTAGAATTGTGAAAATACTCTTAATTTTCAAGTTCTTTTTAAAAATATAGGGCATCATTTATATCACTTTATTAGGTCTGTATTGTAAGAAAATATTGCAATGGAATTGAAATAATGATAAGTTATAATAATCATTTCTTATTTTCTCTGTCTTATCTCATTTATTCATTTCATAAAATCTGTGCAATGAGGTACTTCATAAGGTGACATTTCAATGAAAAAAAATCCCATCATTTTATTACAATTGGGTTACTACTAGTTTATCTGTGTAACTGTAATTTTTTTTCTAAAGTAATGTTTTTATTTGGAATTATTAAAACAATATCTGAAAGCTTGTTTCTGAATCTTCTGGTGGTTTTGTTGATTAAATAAAGTAGGAAAGTTATGGTATTTGCTGTGTGTAACTGGTTGTTGCAACCAATGATCTGTTGGTCATGGTCACTGAAGGTTTATAAATTTTCTTTATGTTTGAACAGCTGTTTGATTTTTGAATACACTGTGTAGCTTTAACCTGTCAAGCATGAGATTCCAGACACAATTGATTTTTCAATTATCATAGCCACCCGGAGGTATATCGCGGCTTGACAGATAGTATAATCTTATTAAGTATTTATCAATGGCTGATCATTCATACAGTGATAGCAATTTTTCAGGTCATTGAATATCATTTCGGTATGCTAGAGGGTAAAGTTTTGATGAACCATAAAAGCATTGTGTAGCTAAATTTTATAGCACTTCCTCAGGCTATTGATAAACATTTATATAACTTACAGCAATTTTCAGGTTATAGAATAACATTTATTCAGGTTATAGAATAACATAATATATATCTTGATGTTAAAATTATTAATTAAATGCGGCAGCATTATCTAGCCCCCATGTGACAAACATTGGCCCAAGTTAATAAGTAAACTTTACCGGTACTTTATTGTAGAATTATTTGTCAGTCAGTCCGCAAGGTGATGGGGCTTGTTCTGATTATTAAATTACATGTACAGCTACTTTATGTTCATCATCACTAGCCTATATACGTCCCACTGCTGGGCACAGGCCTTCCTACATGGGAGAAACACATGAGGAGTTTGGGCCATAACACCACCACGCTGGCCCAATGCGGGTTGGTACTTTATGTTACATATTTTAAATATGATTAATGGCTATTTTTACATTTTTGTAGCTATCACAATTATTCATATTGAGTAATCTCTCTGCCTGATAGTTGTCTGGTAGAGATCGCTTCTAGCAATAAGATTGCCTTTTTGGCATATTGTGTTTGTTTTATCTCTGTACCTTTGTATATCTACTTGATGGAAGTTAGTAGAAGTTTCTATTTCAGTGCAAGGGTCTAGCCATAGTAGCTAGACCTGTTCAAGTGATTGCCTTTAAATCTACTTTATGGTATTAGTTATACTGTTTCTTTCAGTGTATATTGCATTTCATTTGCAGTGTATATCTCTAGTGTGATAATGCTTGTTCAGCTAAATAGTTGGTTGTCTAACCGCAGTGTGATAGTAGTTTTAAAGAAGATTACAGGCATTGTCTAACTGCAATGTGATAGCACTTGCCCAGGTTATCAATAAATTCATTTCTACTTCACTGTAGAAGTTTTAAAACAAGAGTACGGGCATTGTCTTAACACAATGTAATAGCATTTGCCCAGGTTATCTATTAGGATTCATTTCTTTTTCATTTAAATTAGAGCATTGTCTAACCGCAATGTGATAGCGCTTGCTCAGGCAAGTAATGTGATAATCATTTTCATTTCACTGTGTTGTTTAACCTCAATGTGATAGCAAATGCTTAGGTAAATAGTGTGATAACCTTTTCCATTTAATTTCATACCAATTTGAGCGTTGTCTAACCGCAATGTGATAGCGCTTGCTCTGGTAAATATTGTGATAACCTTTTTCATATAATTTCATACCCATTTGAGCGTTGTCTAACCGCAATGTGATAGCGCTTGCTCGGGTAAATATTGTGATAACCTTTTTCATATAATTTCATACCATTTAGAGCGTTGTCTAACCGCAATGTGATAGCGCATGCTCTGGTAAATAATGTGATAACCTTTTTTATTTAATTTCATATCAATTAGAGCGTTGTCTAACCGCAATGTGATAGCGCATACTCAGATAAATGTTATAATCTATTTCATGTAATTTCATACCATTCAGAGCGTTGTCTAACCGCAATGTGATAGCGCATGCTCCGGTAAATAATGTGGTAACCATTATATGTACTTGACGGTAGAAGTTTTAAATTAAGGCATAATCTTACTGTTCATTCACCTATTAATGAAGGCACTTAATATGAGTCTTCTGTTTCCTGCCTTGAGTAGGTATTTCTCATCATAAAAATTTACTTCTTGTAATTTCCTCTCTAAACCCTATATGCCGGACATAATTTTAATTGTCTTTGTTATGTTATAATTGTCACTTAAGACATCTGGGTGTTAAAGATTTAGGTAATAGATAGGTATATGACACTTGTAGTTACCACAGAACAGTTAAAGTTATCCAAAAAGTCATATTATTTTCACTTTTTGTAATCTTCTTTCTGTCCAAAGTAGGTGATTTACTTACTCCTTTTCTTTTTCCCTTTTATTTCCAAAAATCTAATTAGAAACACTAATAAAACACTGCATAAGCACTTTAAATAGGTATACATTTTTGTCTATCGCTCAAAATGAGCTATTATTGATGTTTTTAATATTTTACATGCCATTGGCAAATATTGGCAATACAAGAAAAAATAGTGTGTAAATTGATAAAACCTATAAAATATCGGAAATCATAAGCCTTGTAAAAATTCTTACAATAATATCTGGAGGGTTATATTGCTAGGTAATTAGTTTAGCTAGATTTTCTAGATTTTAGTAGTATTATTTTGATATTTTTAGGTTATGTCATAATATTCTAACAGATTAATTCTGTGACGTTTCATATTACCAGTTATCCGGTGAGAATTATTTCTCACCGGATAACGTAACGATAATGTAATATTAAATACATACCTTCAATCTCCAAATAATATTAACGTTTTCACAACAAACCTTGACCTTGTTTGCTAACGGAATACATGACCGTGTTTTGGAATAAAATACTGCATCGATATCCTGTTATTAGTGAACACATAATAACACTAGATTAATAATTATTTAAAATTTGATAACAGATCGTACTTTTTATTGGTTTAAATTGTTAAATTAATAATTTTAATGAGAGAACCAAGTGACAGCGCTGTGCACAAAAAACGTAATGAGACATACATTTAGAGTTACCATATGAGAGAAACAATTTTTTTTTTATAGCTTTGAAAATTGTGATCGGCGCTGGTACAATCAGCGTTACTACACGTTAAACCCTCTCGGACAAGGAGAGAGTATAACTAAAAATAGCACTGTATTTAATACAAATAACAGACACAACGCAAATTCTGCGCCAAAATGGCAAACTGTTGTGCCAATCCCACAAAAAAAAAATTAAATTGAATTTGGAACTATAAACAAATTATCCATTCCCGATAAATGAATGTATAATTGCATCGAATGTTAGTTTGAAGCCCAATCTCGAGGGCTCTAAAACACGAGTGCAATTATAAACGTCACTTTCGTGAGGTTCATAATCTGCTTTTCTTTCAACTACCGCTACTAACTAGCCAAAGAAATTGAAAAGGGTCGCGATTCGATTCGCGCCAATACATATCTTTTTTTTGGCAATGGTCGTACATTTATTCTGCCACTGTCCCGGGGAGTAAAAATAGCGCTGATTGGCCGGTAGAGAACTAGTTGGTCATGCTTGTAGCCTGCGATTGGCCTGTTGTGTAGTCAGAATAGCGCTGATTAGCTGGTACAAATCTATTTGGCCATGATTGTAAAGATGAAGCCTGCGATTGGACAGTCAACTAGGATTTGTGGCTTTAGGGTGAAAACAATGCAGTAATGGATTTTTATACAACTTTACTGCGCTATTTTAAAGCAAAAGCAGTGCAGCAATGAAGTTTCATATATACTTTACTGCACTTGAAGCTTTTACTCTGAAGCAGTAAAGTGCTGCTTTGTTCTCACTATTAAGGCCAGTTATGATAAAATTATTGCGTAGTTGGAAGAAAATAATAATAATTCAATCAATAGGTCGGTACTTCTTAGAACTTTAAAAAAGATTTATTAAAATCTCAGTTTATAATTAATTAAAATAAAATGTTATTCATACCGCTTAAGTTTTTTTCTGTGGTTTTATAAATATTTATTTGTGAACTAAACCTTTCAGTGGCTCCTTGATAATAGAAAAACTATTGCATTTGTTTGTAACGGAGCCATTTAACAAAAAAAAACAAAATTTATGAATCTAATTCTAAAAAAAACATTATACAGTTACCGGGCTGTAACTTAGTGATTTTTTTATTATTATTGACTACGATGGCCACTCTTCATTGCAAACACCACGTCAGCATCATTCTGCATATTTAACACAAGTTTTGAAAAGTGTTGTATAGTTGTCTTTATTGTCTGAGCGACTTTTTTTTATTATATCAGTATTATTTTTTAATGATTATACCGGGTGTTACAAAATACTTAAATAAAATTTGGAATTCTAGGATTGTGGGGGGTTGTTATCGTAGTATGTTGCGCGGGTTGTGAGATACTTTAAACACTAAAAAGGATAAAATAATGAAATTTAAGTAGGTAATTATACCCTTACAAATAAATTTTTTTGGAGTTGGTGTAAAGTTGTTTCCAGAAACAGTATGTTTCTAAGGGATGAGCAGAGCACCTACATAAGTTTATTCATTTTATCCTGTTCAGTGTTTTGAAGTTGGTTTTTATTTGTAATAGTTTAATTGGAAAATAAAAGCGGCAAGAACGGTATCAAACTTTGACGACAGGCTGGCCTAATGGTCTGTGGCCCTTGCTATATAGGCTACTCGGTCAGGCGTCCTGGGTTCGAATCCCGGTGGGAGCATATGTTTGTATGATGAGTAAGAGCATTTGTTCACGAGTCATGGATGTTTATATGTTTATTTAGTATATTTATAATATTTATATACATATTATTATCATTATTTATCCGTTATCTAGTATCCATAGCACAAGCTCTTAATGATGCTTACTTTGGGCTAGATAATAGGTGTGAGTGTATGAGTATTATATTATTATATTTATAATCCTGTATAGACTAAATTATACAAACGTCCACGACTCGTACACAAATTTTAATTAGTAATTAAAATGTAATAAAACTAGAAAAAAATCACGTCCTGAGGCAGGAAAGTGAATTATAAAAGTGAAAAAAATCTATTACTTAGTTGGTAAAATGGCTTTCGGAAACATGTTCGGGACTCGTTAAAATGAATAGGTAATAATCATATTACCACTAATATCACATCCTCATCACCAGCTTTTATACGCTATTAACATTACATCCCGAAAATCCCAGGTTGTATTAGACTTAAATCCATGCAAACCGTAACATGATCCTGTTGTTTTAAAATTGCTACTTTTATTTGTGGAGCCGCTTAATCGAGAAACAATCAAAAATCAATTTTATAGGAAATGTGCGGCCTTATAGGTTGACGTAAGATATGTTTTGAAAATGATCTAAATCAGTTCTACTTGTTCTTGAAAAAAAGGTGTTAGTCAATAAGTAATTAAGAATGGAACTAGTAAGAACAAAGGCGAATAAACACCCATGCGAGCGGAACTGCGGGCAGCTATTAGTATAAATTAGGCAATATGGTAAAATATAATTTAATACGTTATCTTGAACTATTACGCGCTAAGATAAATTTGATGTGAAATTATTTAATTATATTCTCGAAATTGTATCTAATACAGATAACGAAGATCCCTATGAAAATTAGAGACCAATACGTTTGTTTACCAAGGAAATTTCTCAAGTAGGTTGCTTACATAATCATGAAACGAAATAGTTATTCAAACTATTAATTGCCATCGTTATAACACCTAAGCTTAGGTACCTATATTTATTGATAGGCTATACATATGTATAAACATAATTTAGTTAATTCATACCAGTAATTTTTATCTATACCTATAATACACAGGGAGGGTTGTCCCTCCCTGTGTATTATATAGATAAAAATTGCTTGCTGAATTTCTTTTCCGTTCTTCACAGAACACTAGCACGGTTTATAAATCGTATGCTCTCTTCATAAAAACGGTCGAAACGCGATCATAGAATACTTTTACTCAACGCGAGTCATACCACAGATTAATAATGGTGTCATACCTACGCGCCTCGGAGTTTGGTAGACACGTGGCAGACACTCGGTGCACAACAGCCGCGAATGCTCTCAGTGACGAACGAACGACGTGATGGTTATAAGCAGTAAGCATACGATTCGTGCGTAATTGATTGAAATAAGTACAAGTGCCTACTTTATAGGGCAAAGAGCAATTATAGACAGTATTGTGCTATTTTTGGTTGCTTCAATTCTTTAATAACGCACCCAAATATAACATTTTTAGGTAAGAAAAAAGTCCTAAACGTTGCTATTTGCATCATAATAAATACTTCGTCCTTTGAATATTTTTGTTACATAACCGCTTTCAGAATTAAGAACATTACCACAAATATCTGCCTGTGGAATTACCACTTCCATGCGTCACCAAAATTACAAACATAGGCCCACTTGCGCTAAAACAACCTAGCCCCAAGTTAGGACTAACCCGGGTTATATTGATAACTCGTGTTGCACTATGGCAGGTTGACCTTGGGTTATATAAGTGCATTTTTAGTATTAAATAAAATTTTAACAATATTGATAAAAAAATAAAAATAATACTTACTAAATGAAATAACTAACAAACTGCAGTTATAATAATTTTATTGATTTCTTCAAGAGACATATTAATATTATTATCGATGACACGTAAATATATGTTTGTACTCATCATACAAACATCTGCTTCTACCAGGATTTAAACCCAGAATACGAACCACTCAACCAGACCAACAACTGGCCCGGATATTGGCATAACCTGTCAGATTAATAGGTACACATAATTTCTTATTATTGATGAACTGTTTACCTACTAAATATTTTTCATATTAACCAAGGGCAGCGTTGTGCGATTTCTGTATCGAATTGTACGTAAGCACAGACATTCCAATTATATTGATCACACTCTTAAATCAATAAACGGTATTGAAACATATGAGTAATTACTTCTGTTTATATTCTGCCATCGTAATCGAAAACACGGTAACTTGCAAAAACAAATGATATTTTGAGAAAAAATACGTAGATTCCACATTTTTAGTAGTCTATAGAAACAAATTAACCACCGTAGTTTTTAGAAAAATTATCAATGTAACAATAAAAGTCTTCATGGTAAAATTTTATCAAAAGTAATAAAATCAAAGGACATGTTCTGAAAATGTATGGGGGCTGGTACTCAGCTACCCCCCAAGAGAAAAGTTATATGGGAAGAAAGAGTATATTTTAAAGAATATTATGAGATAAAAACTATAATTTTAAATTCCTGCATATAAATAAAAAATAAAATTTTATTAATGTGACTCAGCTCAGACATAGTATAAAATGTCAATGTTGTCTATTGTCTTGTCAAATATTTTCTTAATAACAAGGCTTGGGGTTGATTTGGTTCAGCCTAGGACTATTTTGCAATTATATTTTATTATAAATGCTAGAAGAACATGGCAAATTAGTTTCTGCGCTTGTTTCTGATTAATAATAATGATTTTTTTTTTTTACTATATTTTGTCAGAGAAACTTGGATAAGAAGCTTAGAATTTTTGCAGACACTTTTCAAAATTACTAAAAAATGCCGGGGTATTAAAATGAAAAAAGGGTATATTCAAGATCCTTTGAGCATAAGCTTTCACAAAATATATAATTTATCGTGGGGGGCTTTCGAGTACCAATATTGATCATCCAATCCTTTCAAAATTGTCCACAAAAAAATACAATAATTGGTAAAATCATTATGGAATCAATGAGGAACACGTGCCCCTAGGCGATAGTACGCGCAGTATTTTTCTGTTTACACTATTGGCCGTAGATCCCATTGATAAATCCCCGAGTCATACATCAAACTTTCCCGCCCGCCCCTTCCCGCGAATAGTGGATGCGCTAGAGCGAGAGAATATGATAAATGCATTTTTGTTATGAATGGGTAAATTACATCCACAATTTCAACGTCAAGTTTTTGTAGTAATTGAAAAGTAGTGGTGTATAATCCTTATCCTTATTATTCTAATAATTATTATAATTGTATAATTAATAACGGAACTATACTTTTATGGGGAATTGTACGAACTTAAAAAACTTTTTTTTAATAATCAATCATGTATCTATTATCGCCTATATGAGTAAGTATAATTTGATAATAGTTTAATTCTTTACCAAATAGTACTTTTTTGATGTCAAAGAACTAAAACAAGTAACATACCTGAAGCACAGATTAATAAAGTCCTGAAGTTACTGTGTTTTCATTTACGACGGCAGTATTAGTTTGTTCGTTGACAGCTGATCGTAGAATTGGGTATTATGTCATGTTATATATCCTACTTTACTCAATGTGCACATCATAGTCCACATTATGAAGGGGTTATCAGGCGGCAAAATAAAAAAAATATTTTTTGTACCTTTAAATTTAAAATTTTCCTTTATGAAAATAATATAAAAATTTGAAGTTACAGATGACAGGATATCAATAGTAACAGTCGCACTTCGAAAGCCGCCTCTATTACGAACGAAATAAGGGCGGTCTAAAATTCAAACGGTTACGCTTGATGTGCTACCGACTGTACAAGAAAGTAAAGTTAAGAACAAAATGTTTGTCTATAATTTGTCTTATAAATAACCCCCTTCATTATGTGCCCCTTTAATAAGTGTATATGGCAGTGCATACTAAGCGGTATTTTCTAATAATAATATGACCACCTGACTAGGGTAGTACCCCACCTTACCTACTGAAGATTGCAGCTATATAACACTCAACATTTCACCCGATAGATGCCCACTGCTGGGCATAGGCCTACCCCAAAGATCTCTATAGCGATCGGTTCTGCGCTGTCCGCATCCATCGGCTTCCCGCAACCCTCACTAGATCGTTGGTCCACCTTGTGGGGGGCCTACCAACGCTGCGTCTCCCGGTACGCGGCGGACCTTTCCGCCCCATCGGCCGTCAGTCCTCCTTGCAATGTGGCCTGCCCACTGCCACTTGAGGTTCGCCGTCGTCGTTCGTCGGTAACCTAAGTTCTTCTGCGGATCTCATCATTTCTGATTCGATCACGCAGAGAAACCCCGAGAATAGACAGAGGGATATGCTCGCGGTTTCTCTGCGTGATCGAATGGCAAAAATGATGAGATCGAAGGGCAATGGAGAGCCAATGCCCTTTGGGTGACATTGAGCCTTCTCATGAGGCTCATTGTAAGCGGCCACGTCTCAGTTCCGTAAGTCATCACTGGCAACACACACGAATTAAAGACTTTCGTCTTGAGACACTGCGGGAGTTGGGCCGAGAATATGCTGCGAAGCTAACTATACTAGCTATATAGCAATACTTTTAAGTTTTGTGTTACTGCGGTAAGTAAGGTTACGAGAACTTAATGAGAATGTGCTATGTTAGGAGCCTGGGACTCGTCTCCCAAGCTGCTAACTAAATACTTTCCCTTATTCACATTAATGTTTGATTTTGTGCGTTTATAACGCTTACTTAACTGTAAAAATTACAAATAAAGAAATAAAATTATATGCGGGAATCGAACCCGCGTCTCTTAAGGTCCGGCCAGACGCGATAACCGCACGCCACCGGAGCAGTAACCTACCAATTTCTTCACCGCTTTCTACCTTTTTTGTAACGTTTTTATAGCAACGTTTATTATAATTGTTTCGTTTTATATTTTGTTATAGTTATTGTAATTGTTACTTTCCCTTATTTTTACGGGGTAGGTTAGGGGTAGGCAACGCGTGAGTAGTGACCACGGCGGTGCAGTCCAATAAGCTACGGCAACCGTTTGGTTTGCGTGGTTTGTGGGGTAGGTATAGGTAAAGGATATATTGAGATACAACAGTAACAATTACTATGTTTACAGGTAACATTAAACAAATGTGTCGTTTTGGAAATACATACGTGAAAATTTTGTCTTTAGCTATATAATGAGTCATGTATCGTCATAAATAATTACTTACTTTAGCTGATGACTTTACTAAAAATATCATCACCAGCCTATAAATAGCACATGAGAAGTTTGGGCCATAACACCACCGCGCTGGCGCAATGTGGGTTGGTGGGTTTAGGCAATTGCTATTACAACCGGGACCAACGGCTAAACGTGCCTTCCGAAGCATGGAGAAGTTCGAGATTTCAAATGTTTGATTGACCCATCCCAGGATCGACCATGGCGAAAGGTGATTTGTTTTCCTAATCAAAACCAGAGCGCTCAAACCACTGCGCCACCGAGCTCCTCTAAGAATATAAGAAAAAGTTAAATACTAAACGAAGAAAAAGTTAAAAAGAATTAAATTGCAGTACCCCGGGTTGCCAGGGGGTGGGTTGGTGAAATTGCTTCGGCAGATCCCAGGCTATCTACCGTGAAGGGCAGTGGAGTTACCGGGGAGTTTTAGTGTGTATTTCCAGTGCCAATACGATCAGGCACTGGGCGACCCCCACACACGCCCGTCGCTTAGCCAGCGGCGGGTAGGTCTGTAAGCCAATTCCTCCCCGAAAAAAAAAAAAATACCTACTTACCTCCTAAAATGTATTTTTAGGAGTTAGTGCTTCACATTCTATTGTCTCTGCTAACAGCTTAGCACCAACTCCAAAAAATACATTTTTTTTTGTAAAAGTTTTTTTTTTACATTTTTAAGTGATTTCCTAAGGTCAAAACTAGATGGGTGACCGTCAGCACTATCGACTTGTTTGTCTCTCAGTCTTTGGTTGAAATACATAATATTGTTTCATATTATCGTATAGTACCACTGATAAAGAATTATCTAATTCCACATACTGTTACGGTAACCGTTGATACGTTCCTATAATAGTGAAAAAAATATCTTCCAACTCCTAACTGTTAAGGAGTTGTACCTTCCATCACCAGCTCAACAACATGAGATGATGACTAACAGAAGCAATCTTGAAAAATAGTAAAACATGTCAATCGTGCCTATAAAATTTGAGGTTTGCCCTCGAATTCCCTGGGTTCTTATCATCAGATCCTGACTTGGTGACAACGGGACCATTTCAGGAGTATGCTTTATCGAATAAAAAAAGAATTTTGAAAATCGGTTCACAATTGACAGAGAAATCGGTGAACATACATACAAAAAAAATACATACAGTGGAACATAATAACCTCCTTCTTTTTTTGAAGTCGGATAAAATAGTAAATAGGGCTAAGATAACCGCTTACAGGCCTTCCAAATACTTGTTTGCCTCCCCTGTCGTATAAAAAAATAAAAAAAATAACCGCATCTTTCCTCATTGTGTTTCGAGTCACTTTAAATATGTGTAATTTGTGATTAGCAGAACTCATTCATGAGTTTTTATTTTGATTTATGCTTGTCACATTAATTTGTTATCATCATAACATTGAAGTCGTGTGGTAAACCGCAGATAACGTGTTTACCGACGAATTTACGTTGAGCCACTGACATGAATACGATCAGCTTTACTTTTTTGTGATTTTTTGTGCTGAGCACTTATCTGTATTTTAATTTAATGTACAAACTAAGTATGTGTGTTTGTATCTATGAACTAGATAATAAATATGAAAGTTATCTATAAGTACGTACTACGTTAAGTTCTATAAGCACAAAAACTATCGAAACAAAAGGGGATGCAAGCTGCAATAAACCAATAGAAAATTTATATTTACCTAATGCGTATTTAATGGAAGATATAGGTAACAAAGAGAGACGGAGGACCACGGAGAGAGAGAGAGAAAGGTACAAGGGTAAGGTATGTGGGGCACCTTGACTAAAGATGGAATAAGTCAAGACTAGCCACTACAGTGCTCCAACTTCTCGCATTTTCATAAACTCATGCAACAGTTTCCCTTATTCTTATTTCTATTTAATAAACCCACAAACAACAAAACACCCACCCACATCCCCGCAACTACCCACTTAATAATAATATTACTATGTCTAGTAACATAATGAGTTTCTGTAATTTTTTTTTTTTTTTTTTTTTTTTATACAACTAGATGACAAACAAGCTGACGGCCCACCTGGTGGTAAGCGGTTACCGCCGCCTATAGACACCTGCAATAACAAGGAAAAGCACTTGATATTGCAGGTGCGTTGTCATCCTGAGGCCTAAGATGAAATGCCGTCCATGCCCAGTAATTACACTGGCTACCTTTCCCTTCAATCCGAAACACAGCGAACTGTTTCACGGCTGAAATAAGAAAGGCGGTGGTACCTACCCAGGCGACCCTACATATGGGTCTACCACCTAGTAAACCACCCACCACCACCACCACCGCCACCTAGTAATTGGCTTATGTACTGTTTATTCGTAATTGTGTTATATAATATTTGTATGCTGTTGAATCTTTGTTGAATATATAAATAAATTTAACGATGTGTACTTGTGTACATAAGATGATAAGATGTTAGCACTCTATGACGTCGTACAGAGCACCCTTGTGAAGTCACTACACTGCATTTTACACCAAAAATGACAACAAGTATTTTGATGCTATAGAATTCAGCGTAGGTACCTTTATGGTTCTATGGTCAAGCTCAAAACTAACTAAGGGGTCCATAAGTCTACACTCAGAATTATTGATGACGGTGACGAAGAGAGGAACTTTTCCAGACATAAGTCTATCAGCTTAACTGAGTTCACAAGAAACTTGGCATGAACTGAGAGCTCATTAGAATGTCTCGAAAAATTATCTGAACTACCAACCTTGCTAATTTTTGGAGCATATTATTATGTGTTAGTAAGAAATTTCATTAATGGAGTCAATTAAAAATTGCAAATTTAAAAACAGATTAAATTTTTACTTTGTATAAATACTTATGTGCAGTCGACCATAGAAGTAGCTCAACGCTTTCTATTGCTCGAGCTTAATAGATGTTCTTGTACTATATTATCGCCACAGTTATTGTAGCATGGTACTAAAGTGTTCAGCTACTCCTGTGGTCGACTGTAAATAGTCATATTATTCTGATCAGTATACTTTTTAGCCGCTCACTTTTCCCATTTTTAGTTGCTTAATTTATTACATTGAGAAGTTAATAATACTTATTTTATGAATTTCGAGAGTCGCTTAATATCGCTGTGTATATGTACAATTTTAGTATAGGTACTTAGAAACTTGATACTTAGGTATGTACCTACGACCTTTAGTGCTTGTCCTAGGAAAATAAGTGATTTTCCACGCAATAAAAATTTAAAGGAAAAAGATGATACTATTTGAATCGCCTAGCTACCAACACTCAGGCTTTGAAATTGAAAAAGGCATTTCAATGGAGATAGAACTTATAAGTATTTAGCACTAAGACAATATTGCAGCTAAATAACACTTCTTTGTAGTGGTGTGTTCCCGCTGCGAGTAAAGTCGCCAGAGATCATAGAGAAAGCGTTATGTTAGGAGCAGGGGAACTCGTTTACAATAATATGAATAATAATTTCATTAAATTAAATAAAAAATAAATAAACAATTTAAAAGTCCGAATTAAACAAAATCGCACAAAATTAGTACCATTTTTTTTATTATAACGGGGTAACTCTTGACCTTCATCTTACCTGATGGTAAGTGAAGATAATGCCGACGATGGAAGCGAGCTGCACCCGGATTCCTCAAACACAGAGGAATACGGCTATCTTACCTCTAACTGCCGGAACACAACAATGTTGTTAGCATTATTGTTATGGCGGTAGACTTAGGTAAGATGGTGGTAGCTATCCAGGCGGACTTAGAAAAGCCCTACCACCAACCAAACCGAGCAGTAAATTTCTGCCCCCACGGGAATCGAACCCCGGACCTCTAGACCTGAAGTTGGTGGTCTCAACCACTAGACCACAGAAGCGGTTAATATTATACTATTGAAAACAGAGCTCTCTAATAACAAAGCTTTGTTTTGATCGTGAAATTTTCACTGACCTAACTATACTTACCATAAAATAGACCAGACATAACTCAAAAGAACGAAAAAGCTCACATTATTGACATAACGTGGCGTCATTCCAAAGCATGTTCACCAATCTCTGGTAATTCTCAAATTATCACAATGCGTTTTTTTTATACAACTAGATGAAGACAAGCTGAGCGCCCACCTGGTGGTAGGCGGTTAAGGCCTCCTATAGACACCTGCAATAACAAGGAAAAGTCACTTGATGTTGCACTTGCGGGTGTATTGTGATCCCTAAGATAAAGGCCTAAGATAAAATGCCGTCCATTCCCCGAAATTACAGTAGTTACCCTTCCCTTGCATCGAAACAGACCGAACTGTTTCACGGCTGAAATAAGAAAGGCAGCGGTACCTACCCAGCACACGAGCCTACTATCTAGTAAATAACAGTAACATTAAATAACAAAAGCTGGTGACTATCATTACTGTAGAATAAGTGTGCTAGAACATTTTTACAAATTGAAGACATACGAATAGATCTGAGATCGCATATCTCAGACATGCCACCGCCAATATACACCAACGCACCAAATATTTAACACTTCTACACCGGTTGAATCCCGAGACTTAGCTAGCTCTTTACCATAATAATATTCACCCATTCACACTATGATATTTTTTTTTTATACGACTAGATGACAAACAAGCTGACGACCCACCTGGTGGTAAGCGGTTACCGCCGCCTATAGACACCTGCAATAACAAGGAAAAACACTTGATATTGCAGGTGCGTTGTCATCCTGAGGTCTAAGATGAAATGCCGTCCATGCCCAATAATTACACATACGATATACGTTTTCAATATAAAATTTCCCCTTATTTTTGTAGCGTAGGCAGCGCCAGCGGGTGAATAGTGTCCGAGGTGCTATGAGCCTTTAGAGGTTACGGTAGCCGCTTACACTTACAAATATGTAATCGCTTACGCTTATATAATCGACAGCATACTGCCTTTGGGATCAAGACTCATAATTGGCACATTGTTAACATTATTATGCAACACAAGTATCTTATAATAAGTATCTATGACGACCGCCTGGCCGAGTGGTCTGTACCCCAGGCTACGCGGTCAAGAGGTCCCGGGTTCGAATCCCGGTAGGAACAAATGTTTGTATGATGAGTACGAACATTTGTTTACGAGTTTGATGGATTGGATGTTTATATGTTTATTTAGTATATTTCTAATATTTATATACATATTATTATCATTATTTCTCCGTTATCTAGTATCCATAACACAAGCTCTTAATGATGCTTACTTTGGGCTAGATAATAGGTGTGAGTGTATAAATATTATTATTATATTATCTTCAAGTAAGCATACAGCAATTTAAATATACCTACTTATTTTATTTCGCATTGTTCACTCGCCTCAGTTTAAGTTGCTTTATTATTATTATATGTATAACTTTTTAAAGTATTAATAGGAAGAAGAAAGATTTTTAGATTTTACTCGAATAAGGTTTTATCTGGCTAGGTGTGTGTGTGTGTGCGTGTCCTTTTTTTTTACCAAGTTAATATTCACTATTCCTCTGTTTGCTCAACATTACTTATCTACTATATTTCGATGTGTATTGTGTGGATCTGTAACTGGTTTACTATTTTCTACTTATTTGTCATAGTTATGTTACTTAGTTTTTTAGAAAACTGTTGATCTACCAACAAAATAAAAATAAAACATTAAAATACCTTATTTTATTTGGTATGTTAATTATCTGTTACATATGGCAACATGTCCTCGGTTTGTAGATTACCAGTGCTTTGTTCACATCCCGCAATGTGAACAAAATCCAGTCACTGAGTTGCGACCCATTTGCACTTCTAAAACGCCCAGAATGTGGTTTAATATGTATTGTTATACCTATGCAATCGTTTGTTCAAATTTGAAATATTTTTGTAGGTGATGCAGAAATGAAATATATCTCTTACTTATCTATCTATTATATATATCTATTTCCTATTCTTTTTATATAAAAATAATTGACAAGATGCCATTTTGTCTACAATTTGCCTAAGCAGCAGTACGTTTTTCTAATATCTAATGCGCATAAATTGACGCTTGTTTAGATGGATTTTTTGCTGTAGACCAATAAACAACGTACATAGGTTAAGTACTAGAGAACAAACAAACAGACACAATTACAGAAAAACAAAAAAAAAAGAAACAACAAAAAAAAACAAATTTGAATATCCCTCGATCTTTTTGAAGCCAGTTACCATGACATCGTCAATGCTTTGTATATATTTTTATTAATAAGGGTGTGTCTTACTTAATAGTACATACTATATAATAATAATAATTGGTACCTAAATAACCACTTAATAACTAACTTACACATATTTTGGCCCAAATTAAGCACCATTAAGACCTTGTGTCATGGATACTAATGGGATACAAACTCAGGAGCATTGACTATGACTGATGGCCATCAAATAGGATTTTTTTTGTTAAAGATACCAATTTAAAAATGCAACTAATGCACACAGTACGTGTGTGAAAATTATTGTGATAATAATAATAAATTATTATTTTTTCGCTACAATTAACAGTTATACGGTCTTATATTTATCTCACACTAAGATTACGGTAAATATAATTTCTTATTGTGTGAGACTGACACCTAATCTAAGTTTAAGTGCTTGTCTTGCAGATCATCAAGCCTTCTCCCAATTTTAATGTCGCTGTAGAAAAATACAAGCGGAAACAAACAATTTATTTTATTTTATTGGTTTTATGAACAATTTTGAGCACAGTACTTCAATTCATGATGGTTGGCCAACTAACATTAAAGTCAACAATTATTTAGGTAAAGCCAAACTTGAGGCACGATACATCGAAGACATACTTTTTCTTAGTCAATTGGCTTGATATGCATGATTGAAGTATCTGTCAGTTGCCACATTTTCAGTTTTTTTAAGATTCTTATATCCCGTGGCTTGTATTTAACTGAGCATCATACTAACCTAACCAAATCAACGAAAAAAGCGATTAAAAACCCTGATTTCGGCGACAAATCGTTCAATAGTCGCCCAAAACAGATTTTTAGTCGCTAACTTAGTATTTAGGGTTCCGTCATCATCATCATCATCATATCAGCCTATGACGTCCACTATTGAACAATGGCTTCCCCCATCGATTTCCAAATGGAACGGTTCTGCGCAGCGCGTGCATCCAACGGCTCCCCGTGACCCTGACTAGGTTGTCTGTCCATCTAGTGGAAGGCCGTCCTACTTTGCGCTTTCCAGTACGTGGTCGCCATTCTAGAACTTTAACGCCCCACCGGCCGTCTGCTCTGCGTGCTATGTGCCCTGCCCAATGCCACTTCAACTTACTAATCCTGTGACCCATGTCAGTTCCGTTCCCATAGGGTAAAACGGGACCCTATTAATACAGTGTAACTACAACCAGTGGGCCTTTGAATTTGCAACCCATGCCGCTTATTACTCATTGCCGCAGGGTTGTCACATTTTTTATTTTTGGAGTTTACTCCTTATAAATTTTCTTAGGAGAGTGTAATTTTCGCGGAGTCCGGGGGGTCTCGATTCCGTATACGACTATTTCGGGATCCATAAGGGCGGACGCGACTATTTAATATAAAACAACACCTATTTCGAGAGCCAAGACGGCGTACGCAACTTTTTGACATAAATTCTAAATGGCCATCATTTTTGTGGGTTTCAGGGTCTTCATTCTGAATACTTCATTCGGAAATCCAAGATGGGGGACGCGACTTTTTTTTATAAAAATTAATATGGGTATCATTTTAGTGGTTTTCAGGGGTCCTGATTCTGAATACAACACCAATTTCAAGATCCAAGATGAAGGATGCAACTTTAGACAGTTGAAATTTTCACTGATCATGATGTATTTCTGCTGCCGCTATAACAACAAATACTAATATTATAGAATAAAATAAATATATAAGGGAGCTTCCATACAACAAACGTATTTTTTTTTGCTTGTTTTTGCTCGATATTGATAACGGCAACAGGTAGACGCTTGTTTATAACTAACTAGCGACCCGCCCCGGCTTTGCACGGGTGCAATACTTATGTAAATATTATGCATGTATTATACATATTAACCTTCCTTAAGAATCACTCTATCTATTAAAAAACTGCATCAAAATCCGTTGCGTAGTTTTAAAGATCTAAGCATACATAGGGACAGACATACGGCGGATAGCGACTTTGTTTTATACTATGTAGTGATGGTACGGAACTCTTCGTGCGCGAGTCCAACTCGCACTTGGCCGTTTTTTTTAAGTTGCTCAGTTTATTATATCCCATTTCATTTTAGGTAGTACCATGGTTTTAACCCTTTCAGACGTCATGTCAAAACATATTTAACTTACTCGATAAAGTTTAATTTTTTTTAGTCGTACCCAAATTGGATCAATAGGCTATCTGTAAGGGTAATTTGCTGATAAAGTTTGATACAAATACGATGAGATTGGATTACGAAGGTTAATAAGATAATGAACAAAATAGCGAAAGCAATTCATTAATTGAACCCAAATTGGTAATTTGTTGTTTGCAAACGCACGTAACGACATCACAACTTGTGTTGAGGATCGATTGTATTTGATTATTTTGTTGGTTTAACGTTGCTTATAACAGCAACATACAGCGGAACAGGCCCATTGAGGATTAAAAAGTTATAACAATTGCGAAAACAATATTGCAAACATAATTTTGCCATTCATTTAATAACCTAAGTTGTTAAAAACTTGACCCGATCACGAATCGTTAAATTTTATTGATGTGGAAGGTCACATTGACGCCGCCATACAATTAAAAGTTAAGATTGTTTTAGACGTTGACGAGAAACAAGTTTCATTTGTACATAATAATACTTTAATAACATAGGTACAATATACACAAAAATTACTCAAAACGGGCATTAGGTGCAAATGATCGACCTTGTATCCCCAGCACAGATTTCTCCAACCGGTTTCTGCATAACATGATTCAATCAATCATTTTTATGTATTTGATAAATCATTCAAATATACAAATGTACGGCACTTTAAGTGTAACATGACTGTCGGAAAACGCATCTTATTTTAACGGACTGATGTACACACGACATTACATCAAGTGTAACAGTTGCACTAAGAAAGCCGCCTCTATTCCGAGCGCAGTAAGGCCGGTCTCAAGGTCAAACTGTTACGCTTGATGTGCTGTCGACTGTACCAATAAATGTCATAGTGGTTCCCCGTGGTGCTGTCAAAATAATATCGCCTCTAAGTAATACTCATTTTAGCGGTAATATTATCACAATGAGTTTTTTTGTGGTTATTTGTTTTGCCAGGTGATTGTTCTCTAATTTTGACACATACTGAGACAAAGAGAAGGAAACTGGTGACATATTGTTTATATTTTATACTATTTGTATTGTAAAAATATCATGAATAAAGATATTTTCGACTATAAAAACTGATATGCATTGGTTTGTAAATAATACTTAAAATTCCGTTCGCTGAAAATTAACAACAGAAAGATTTGACATTGATGGAAAACGTTTTCCTGTTTCCTTTAATACGGGTTTCCCGTGCGAGTCTAGAAAAGGTGCCTTATCGGCCTTTTTACCGACTCAAAAAGGAGGAGATTATCAATTCGCCTTGAAGTTCTTTTTCAATGTTGGTTAACTCAACACTCTTACCCTTTATAAACCGATTTAAGAAAATATATATTTTTATTGAAAAAGTTTACAGTAAATAAACGAAATTAAAACCGACTTCAACACCTTTGAAAAGGAAAAAAAATAGAAGGTACTCTATCGAATAAAAAACATACAGCCAAATTACAAACCTCCTCCCTTTTGAAGTCGGTTAAAAAGATAGTTTTCGAGTTAGTGCTAAGCTGTTTCCAGAAACAATAGAAAGTGAAGCACCGACTTTAAAAATACTTTTTATCCGATAGGTACCCACATTTTTGTCCTTTATAGTGTTTTAATGTCAATGTTAATTTTTTTATTTTTTAACTGGGTACCACGAGACTTTCATCTCACCTTATGTTAAGTGATGATAAGGCTCATTTTTAGTTACTGAATATTGTCCTACAATTCAAATACACATACTACAAAATAATACAGAAGTTTCGAGTTGATTGAACTTTTGTTTCCTTGGAAAAATGTACACGTCGAAGTTTGGTTTGAGGAGCCACATACAAAGTGTTGTAGATTTTTTGTTTTCAGCCCTACTGAGTTCAGATTTTGTGTACTAATTATTCTCAAATACTACAAAATCATACCAAATATTGTCAAAAATTCATCCATAGTATTCCTAGTTCTGAGGTGGCTCCTGAATCTAAACGTTTAGATTAAGTGATGATAAGGCTCATTTTTAGTTACCGAATATTGTCCTACAATTCAAATACACATACTACAAAATAATACAGAAGTTAAAGTTGATTGAACTTTTGTTTCCTTGGAAAAATGTACGCGTAGAAGTTTAGTCTGAGGAGCCACCTCAGAACTAGGAATACTATGGATGAATTTTTGTCAATATTTGGTATGATTTTGTAGTATTTGAGAATAATTAGTACACAAAATCTGAACTCAGTAGGGCTGAAAACAAAAAACCTACAACACTTTATATGTGGCTCCTCAGACCAAACTTCGACGCGTACATTTTTCCAAGGAAACAAAAGTTCAATCAACTTGAAACTTCTGTATTATTTTGTAGTATGTGTAAGTGAATTGTAGGACAATATTCGGTAACAAAAAATGAGCCTTATCATCACTTAACATTAGGTGAGATGAAGGTTCATTTGACATTTGAAGTATTCCACTACAAAATTCAGGATTGGGGTTACATAATTTTTTAAGCTACTACTAAATAACTTTATTAAGACTTTTAAGATGCGAAATGTGGCTCCTCAATCCAAACATACATTTTATAATAAGGGGGTAAGCGTCTAAGATAGTCTAAGGCCTCTGACTCGAATCTTGCGGGCAGCGGGGCGGCGGCGGCGGCGGCGCGGGCAATGCAGACCCGTTCTCGAAACCAGCGGGCAGGTCGCGCGGCACTATAGCGGCGTAGTGTTGTGTTCGTGGTTGTGTCGTCGAGACATTTCTAAAATATCCAAAATTTTAAATGTATTTATTCAAGTAGGCTCCTAAGAAGATCTTTCGAATCGTCAAAAATCACAAAATATGTATGTCTAATTAAAATATGGTCTAAATAATATGGTCATTTGTTTGTTTTCGCGAACGAAATGTCTGAACAACGGCGACATCTTTTTGATTCAAATTTATTCCTAACGCTCGATTTAGTGGGGGAAAAGAAGTGAATCCCTACGACAGGGCAAGGAAAATAAAAGGAGTTTTATCGAAATTATGAAGAAGATGGTTCACATCTTTGCTGTTCAATATCGGTGTCCTCTAAAAAAATGCTGAAATAATCATTTGCTCTAACACGTCCGAAGACATTATGACACGTCACAAAAATAAATTGCACAACACTACAATGCAGACGCGCGGGCGGTCACCGCTCGTCTTCGGACGTGGTAGAGCAAATACTTAATCAATAATTATTCGCTCTAGCACGTCCGAAGATATTATGACACGTCACAAAAATAAATTGCACAACACTACAATGCAGACGCGCGGGCGGTCACCGCTCGTCTTCGGACGTGGTAGAGCAAATACTTAATCAATAATTATTTGCTCTAGCACGTCCGAAGACATTATGACACGTCACAAAAATAAATTGCACAACACTACAATGCAGACGCGCGGGCGATTACCGCTCGACTGGAGTGCACCGCTCGTTGCCCGCGCCCTAGCCGCTGCCGCGCCGCTGTTTTTGAGGGTCGGTCCATTTGATTTTACGCATAAGATCCTGCCGCTCCCGCGCCGCCGCCCCGCTGCCCGCAAGATTCGAGGCAGAGGCCTTAACAGATGTAGCGTTCCCACCTTAGGAAAATTCACTCCCCGAGGAAACGTTATGTTGATAACGGGGAATATGTCCCCTATGCTGTCAATATAACGCTTCCTTTAATTTTTACAAAACATGCAACGTGTGAATAGAACCATTAGCATTACAAACTAAGGTGACTGCTTACCATAATGGCCTACGTACTTTGTTGTCATTAGAATGAGAAATCTTCGATGTTTCTCATTTTTTACCATCGTTTCTTATTATAGAACGTGTTCACGCAAACAATGATAATAGGGTTTCCAAGTGTTTAATGAAAATGTGATAAAATAGATTGACAAATTGTATGAAAAAAGATAGAACGACGGGATAAAACAGAAGAGAAACTTTTTCTTCTTCTAAAATAATCGGCGGCATCCGTCGCCAATAACTATACAAAGGAGGCCGCATGCTGCCTTCCAATACGCGATTTCTCTACAGGTTCGCGCGTGAACAGAACGTTTGAAAAATTATTTTTAATGAAACTATTTTATCGTTCTATTCAAAAGCATAGAAATCGAAACTCTCAGCAATGTTTGAAATCATTGAAATAAAATAAGTCTTCGTAAAAATTTGGGAATGATTTTAAATCAAAGCTTGAGTAAGAAAAAAAAATGTACTGAGTGTAACACAACATATAAGAAGTAAAGTAGATGTGTGTACGGTAGGTACAGGAGAAGATGTCTACTGAACGATGATGCTGATATGTTTATGTTTCCGCTCCCGTAAGATGAGATATTTTTAAAATAAATAGAAGCAGTGTAGTGTGTGCTGCGTCTCCTCTATTAGGTTAGTACATAGGTTAAATATATAGAATGTAATTAGCATAACTTTAGTAATAAATTGGCTCCTTTAACGTACACACGTGTCCTAATAACTCCCGTCATTGCATGGCGACCCTGCCAGGATAACATCTACATCCATCTGATTGGAACCACTCCCTGCGCCCAGCAGTTTTTTTTTCTTCATCTTTAGATTTTCATATTCATAAATCTATTTTTCTTCATCTTCTTTAAATATTTATTTCTTAAATCTTCTAATACTTCAATTCATCTTAAGTCATCTTACGATATTCTTCAAGTCATCTTCTAATACATAGTTTCTCTTCTGTAATTTTCTTCTTCATTTTTCTTTTGATCACAAACACGTTTTTTGCTATCTATCATGATAATTTATTTATGTCTAAGTCATTATGAATAATATTGTCCGTTTCAATTAAAAATTCTCTCATTTTTCAAAGTTTTATTCTTCTAAAGAACTATCACTGTCTCGGCTGCTCAGCGCCGCCAATAGGCAGCACTGTCAGGGTCGCCATGCAATGACTTACTTACTTACTTATTGTTTAGAATTTGATTGATTTGATATATAGAAAATGTATTTTATTTTGCTTACAGTCCCACTTCAATATTATTGTGAAATTCCTTATTTTAATAAACTGAATAGTTAACAATTTTAAAGTTAAGTACTTGTATTCGGAATCAAACCACACTCTTATAAAAATAGACGAACTTTAGTGATAGTGATAATCGAAGATATTCTTAACCATACTCATATTATTATACAAGCGAAATTACCTCATCTGTCCACTTGTCTGTCTTTCTCTTTCGCGTTCACTTATAAACCGTTAAACCGGTACCATGTAATTAATTTATCATGGAGATTTATTATTTCCTGAGGAAGGACTTACATTAGAGTTATCTAAGTAATTAAATAATTTTGGCGTGAAAATCGACGGAGCCGCAGGGGGTTACTATGTAGGTTAATTTATTTTTACAAGTAATTAGAGGATTTATAAACGTATTCTTGTTGTAAAGAACAATGGCTTCCAATTAACAGTTATAAACCTGGATTTACATATTTACAAAAATGAAAAATATCAGACCAATTTTCAGTAAAAAGAAGCAGATTATGGAATTTAAGTCAGGGGTACAAAGTCTTCATCCTTTAACCTACTCTATAATAAATATCATTATCTTGTGCATGTGGTAGAGCAACAAGCTCCATATAAAAGATGACACTTCATAGGCGTACGCACACAGTCGTATTTTAGGACATACAACAATTCCAAATAAAAACAATGAAGCGATTGACTCAACTGAATTTGAGATCGCTATAGGTACACGTCTCTGTGTGCGTGCGCAGTCATTCACTCATTGCTTGGCGCCGACTACTTACCTGTATAAATCTGTATTTATAAATTTCGTAGGTTGAATTAGAAACGGTATAAGGTACCTTATCTAAGGCCCAACTAATAACTATTGTACAAGCTTTATCTCTTTTTTTTGAATTAAAAATGTTATTCAAGTGAACGTGACAAAACATTGGGTACCTTTACTTGGTTGATAGAATGGTTACTTAAAACCCAGGATTTAATTATTGCTACAAAAAATATTGAAATCACATTGAAATACTTATCTAAGCCCAAATTCTGTCACTATGTGATCCAAGGATGAGATATAAAGGTTATCCGGGTACCTCCTTTCCTGTTTTGGTAACGAACCAATGTGAAATCAGTATTCCGAGGTCAGATTAAGGAGTGCTTTATCCTACAAATTGGCTGGTAAAATATAACAAAAGTAAGTTTGTATACTTTTTTTTAGGTATATTGAATACTTTTTATTATTCCTAATGCTCTAAATCGCCGGGGGTTTTTGAAAGCATTTGATGAAGTTGGCCACTTCTACTTTTATTTTAATGTATAAAATGTGTTGAAGTTTTAAAATTAGTGAAGTTTTGGAGCATATATTTTTTTCTATTAGTGTTAATGACAGCGAGCTATCAAAAGGCTACTCTCAGAATAATAAGGCAAACCAAATACTTAAAATGTAAATAAACTCAATATAGAGTTTTCATTATCATTATTTATGCACACATAATTAGAGTGGTCTGTCCTACTGTATACTAAACTAGAGGTAGCAGGTACGAACCCGTTTGTGGGACAGATGTTTGTATGATGAGTAAAAACATTTTTTCACGAGTTTCTTAAGTACACTCCTAATCATCATCATCATCATTTCATCCAAGAGACGCCCACTGCTAAGCATAGACCTCCACCAACGATCTCCAAACCGATCGGTCCTGCGCTGTCCGCATCCATCGGCTTCCCGCGATCCTCACCAGATCATCGGTCCACCTTGTGGGAGGCCTACCAACGCTGCGTCTTACGATACGCGGCCGCCACTCGAGGACCTTTCCGCCCCAACGGCCGTCAGTCCTCCTTGTGTGGCCTGCACACTTTCACTTGAGGTTTGCAATTCGTACGGCTATGTCCGTGACCTTGGTTCTCCTGATCATTTCTTCACGTGAATCAGAAATGGTGAGTTCTGCGGATCTCATCATTTCTGATTCGATCACGCAGAGAAATCCCGAGCATAGCCCTCTCGCCCGCATTGCTCTTTGGGTGACATTGAGCCTCCTTATGAGGCCCATTGTAAGCGGCCACGTCTCATTCCTAATATTTATATAGAAATAATCATATTCTTTATTTCTCTGTTATCTAGTACTAGTGGTAATGTCGGTTATCACTCAAAAAGTATCCGGTGTCCTTTCCAGGGTCTCAAACTATCTCCATACCATTTTTTTTTTCCTAAAACGGTCTAGTGGTTTAGGCATGAAAGCGTTTCAACCAAACAAACTCACTTTCGCATTTATAATACTAGTTTCCGCCCGTGGCTCCGCCCGCGTGAATATTAATTATAATTATCGCTCCAAAAAGTATCCTATGTTCTTTAAGGCTTCAAACTATTTCCATAAGAAAGTTTATCTATGTCACTTTAGCGGTTTAAGCGTGAAGAGGTAACAGACAGACAGACACACTTTCGCATTTATAATACTATGTATAGATTAGTCAAAAATAAACAAGATAAATATCTACAGGAAAAACTCGCGTTTTTCATGGTAGCAAAAATCAAGAACGTTACCTCATTGAATCACTATTGCCACTAATTTAATTTTAACTGAGCTTCGTTTACAAATTCGTACAATTCACACAACACTGAATGTAGTTTTTTTAATTAATAGGTACGACAAGAGTGATAGTCATCATCATCATCATCAATACCAGCCTATGATGTCCACTGCTGAATAAAGGCCTCCCCCATCGATCTCCAAATAAAACGGTTCTGCGCAGCCTGCATCCAACGGCTCCCTGTAACCCTGACCAGGTCGTCTGTCCATCTAGTGGGAGGCCATCCTACTTTGCGCTTTCCAATACGTGGTCGCCGTTCTAGAACTTTAACGCCCCACCGGCCGTCCATTCTGCGTGCTATGTGTCCTGCCCACTGCCACTTCAATTTGCTGATCCTATGAGCTATGTCAGTGACTTTGGTTCTCTTACGGGTGTCCTCATTTCTGATTCAATATCGCAGAGAAACACCTAACATAGCTCGTTCCATACCTCCTTGTGCAACTGCGAACTTGCACAGAAGGCCCTTAGTGAGCGACCACGTTTCACAGCCGTATGTCATCACTGGCAACACACACTGGTCGAAGACTTTCGACTTCAAGCACTGCGGAACTACGGACGAGAATATCTTACGAAATTTCCCGAACGCTGGCCATCCGAGTTGGATTCGTCGATTTACCTGTTTCTCGAAGTTGGACCTACCTAGCTGGATCATTTGTACGAGGAAACGTACTTACTCATCAACAACTTCGAGAACAGAACTCCCAACTGCCTGATAGTAATGAAATAATAATAGTAATCCTTTCTGCTCCTAATATCTCGCTACCTGAATGAGTTCTGGCGACCTATATCAGTAAAAAAACACAACACTATTAAGTAGTGTTATATGGGTACCATTGTCTGTATCCTAGTGGAAGTACTACCCCAAACGAGCACTCAAAACTCAACTGAAAATTACTTCTGTCATTCCTTTGGCTTTGGTGATAATATCACTTTATTATTTATCTGTGTTTCGGATTAAAGTGAAGGTAGCCAGTGTAATTACTGGGCATGGGCGGCATTTCATCTTAGGCCTCAGGATGACAACGCACCTGCATTGCTAAGTGATTTTCCTTGTTATTGGAGGTGTCTATAGGCGGCGGTAACCGCATACCATCAGGTGCGTCGTGTCGCGAACGCGATTTGGAACGACTTGAAAATCAGAATAGTCAGTGCCATTATGTTGGCAGGATGTAAAAAAAAGTTGGAGATGGGTACTATCTGTGGATGTCATTGAGAGGTAATGACCGCAAAAATGTGAGTTAATTAAATATTCTTGATAACATGAGGGCTAGCATCAAAGATTTGGTGAGTCCTTATAAGATTTTGTCAAGAGATAATGATTGTTGACTGTAACCGGTGGATAGGGAATGGCTGTAGGGGTGGTTTGGAGGCCATTTAGGGGCCGTATGGTCCCGCCATAATTATCATCGCTTAGAGAGATGGTAATATAACAAAAGAGTAAAATGTATGGTGAATTGGGTAGTACGAAAGTAAATTGTCATGCCTACTCAGATTCAATAGCAACATAATGGTAATATGAACAAAAGAGTGCAATGTATGGTGAATTGGGTAATACGAAAGTAAATTGTCGTAAGCTACTCAGATTCATTAGCAAGGCTATTTTCAACTAGGTAAGTGTTTGCACAGATTAATGATATATGTATCTACGATAGTGTTTGATTCAAGAGGCGAAGCAGATTATGTTCCCGGCAATTCTTAATTCGCA
This sequence comes from Nymphula nitidulata, assembly GCA_947347705.1. NCBI lineage: Eukaryota > Metazoa > Arthropoda > Insecta > Lepidoptera > Crambidae > Nymphula > Nymphula nitidulata. The sequence goes on from OX374632.1 coordinate 10,407,676, forward strand.
AAGTCTAGATAGGTACCCCATTTGCGACACGCCGTCAGCTTGTTTGTCATCTACTTAGTTGTATAAAATTAAATAAATAATATTTATAATATTCGGATAAGTAATTAAACATGTAGATAGATATATACATGTAATTGTTTGTAACTGCCAAGTGGTATATTATAACTCCTCCTAATATCTTGTTGAGACGTAGTAGAAAAACACAATAACAGCTGAGAAAACACTGAATCCCGATACCTTAAGTTTTCACTCAATTAAGTGCTTTATTTGAAGGCGTGAAGAGTCATAGGTATTAGTATGTACAAGTGCAAAGTTAACATTTCAGTGAAACGCTCGCGAGGTTAACGTCGAGCCAGTCTATAGTATGGTGTCGCGAAGTCTTGACGCGTCAGACAACAACGCAACAAGCGTTACGAAGAAGTTGTATGAAGCAGAAAAGTTTTTTTTTCATTAGTTTTAGGATGAATGCATTTTTTTTCAATAATTATTTGTGTGCGAGTGAGTAGTGAAATTAAGCCTAAAGTGACTTGAAACTTATGCTTGGATATTACTACATGCTAAGTTTTTGAAAGACATCACACTCTAAAAATAAAGGATTTGGTGAGTGCAAAAAGAATTTTATTATATTTTGTTAATAGAATTTTTTTAAAATAAGTATTAATTATATTGTATTTTAAGTCAAAATATGAACAAAATATTTTTCTAAGCAAAAACTTATAAAACCAAACAAATTAGCTACACTAAATGACAGTTACTAACTATATGTATATGTATTTATAATAATAAAAAAAATGTGTTATGTCTCAACAGCATGATATATTTTCAGGCTCCCTTTATTTTACGCTGTTATGTTTTAGATTCACAAACTATTTTTAAGGTTGTCTGCTACTAGCGATAAGACCGCCTTTTTGGCATATTGTGTTTGTTTTATCTCTGTGATGTCCATGTAAACTTACCAAATAAATAATTCATATCTATCTATTCTATGTATCTATATAAAACTACAAAAAATATGGTCATCATTTTAACACTCTTAATGCAACTTTGAAACTAACGTAATAATAAGTCTGTTTCCTTACCTACTCGTAGAAAGACTAAAAAGAAATTTCATTCAGAGAGAAACTTCCTTTGTATCTACACTTTCCTTTTATACTACAAAGACGCCTTCAATTATTATTGTTAGTCACAGAAAATGTACTAGTTTATATGCAATACCAAAAGTAGTCAGTGCAAAATCTATTCGTTACCCATTTTCGACATAATTTTTTAAACATTCATTCTCAAAACTTAATTATTCATGTTTCACCGAAGAAACCTCATTGCAGCAAAGTAGTTTTGAATTTAATTACTTTTAAAGTTGTTTATCGAGAGGATTAATTTATACTAGCATAACTAGTAATTAATAACTCATTTTATCGAATTCCATAATTGGCCAGTCAGACAAGATAACTTTTTTAACAAACAGGGTTGCCAATAATATCTAGTCAGTAGTAAACCATTATTTAATTTTATATTCAGTTCTTATACAAACATTTTTTTTATTTATAAAAAATATGTCCCAAACTTCACAAATTATACAGCAGTTAATGCTTTATAATTTGTGAAGTTTGGGACAATAGGTTTTTTTTATTGTGTGTGAGCGCCTTTGGGCGGGTAAGGGTTGAAAAGCTTAACTGACTAACGAAGACCGTTGTAATAAAATTTAGTAGATCGCATAATCAACACAATAACAGCACCGAGACCCTAAAATTAATACGCTAACGGGTTTCAAGAGAAAAACTCCTCGGTAGTGACCTTTTGGTCAGGTCAGTGTCATGCCATAATCAATACCTAAACATAAAAATGTATACAAATCCTTATTTTAATGGTATTCTAACTGCAAATTAGATTCGGATATTTTTCGATTGCTCATTTTATACCTTAAAATACAAACATACGGGAATTTTAAATCCGCCTTATTTTTTAAAATAATGTTTGCAAACAATTCTTGTTCACACTTTCTGGGAGTTACAGAAAAAAATAGAAATTAAGTGTTATTGACAACATTAAAGTGAGTGCTCCTGCTAAACGCAGAGCTATGACAACTTTAATCACCAGAGTCACATGACTGCAAAATTCCTATATTATTTCGCTGCGACCTTTTTAAAAACCTACAGTACTTACCTCCAGATGTCTTTAATAGTTAAAAAATCAATTGTATATGGAATTTGATACCTGACGGGTTCAGAGTATAATTTTTCTAAGGAGATAATACTACAATCCTACTTAATTTTATTTTGAAAGTATATGGATATACGACAGCGTATATCTAAAGCATGAAATTCATTACCAGCAGATGTATCTCATCAGTAGATGATGTAGAGTCGTTTGCTGTGCTCTATAAGAAAAATATCAATAACGTTTTATTTTGAGAAATAGAACACAGTCGTATTTTCCATTCCAAATTCGAATTTCTAGTGCGCGACTGGGGAAGCACATCCACGACGAAGACTAAAGGTGAATCTTCATGTTGGAAACAGGGGACTAGTCTAAATTCTGTCAACATAACGCTTGCTTGTGATGTTTAAATAAATAAATAAATTCTTTATTTTTTGCTACAGAGCTGCAACAAACACAATACAGACATATAACACAAGATTTAAGCGACAACAAATTAATATTAACACGTGTGTCTGTGTACCGCAGCGGCATATTCGAAGTAGTTATGTATGAGGTCTTCGTGCATTGTTTTGAGGCGCGGATATAAGTAATTGATTAATGTTAGTAGCATAGTGATACGGAGAAAACCCTAAAATTATATTATAAATTAAATGATATATTAACCGCCTCTGTGGTCTAGTGGTTGAGAACACCTACCTAAGATCTAGAGGTCCGGGGTTCGATTCCCGTGGGGGCAGAAATTTTCTGCTCGGTTTGGTTGGTGGTAGGGCTTTTCTAAGTCCGCCTGGCTAGCTACCACCATCTTACCTAAGTGTGCCGCCATAACAATAATGTTACCAGCATTGTTGTGTTTCGGCAGTTAGAGGAAAGATAGCCAGTACCTCTGTGGTTGAGGAATCCGGGTGTAACTTGCTTCCATCGTCGGATTTATCTTCACTTAACATCAGGTGAGATGAATGCCAAGAGTTACCCTGTTAAGGAAAAAAAAATCGCATATGGACTCTCCTTATCGCTTCACATCAGGTGGAGTTGAGTCAATTGTCGTGCTTTCTTTATAAAAAAATATCATAGTGTTTAAACAAAAATAAATAATTCAAATTTTAAACGCAGATATATTTACAATTAGTGAGTAGGTAGTGCTTTTGGTGTTACTAACAAATCGCTTTAAGCTATGGTAACTACTAACCATCACGCGGATCGCTTACTTGATTGCCTCGTTGTATAAAACATTGGGCTGATTTTCAAACCTCTTATCATATTTATTTATTTATAAATAAAAATATAATTGGTGTTGCAAGCGTTCACAGGCTACGGTAACTGCTTACTATCAGGTGACCTGTGTGCTTGATTGCCACCTTACTAGTATAAAAAAACACCCACACATGATCCAATTACAGCGTATTTGGCGCTATGCCTTTGCTTTTATCTAGAAAATGACGCTTTCAAATCGAAAATTAATCAATTAGAAAATCTGTCAGAACGTAAAAATCATTTGCTGAATAAATGCTATCTGACGATTGACAAATCCGCCCTTAACGACGTAAAGCAGTTCATCAACATTTTTTATATATTCTATAGAACACCGTCGACCGTCATTTGAATCTCCATTAATTATGATTAGTGACTGTTGCCAAGTACACAGTCGTTAGTTAATTAAGTAAAGCCTCTTTTTTATTGAAGCGATCCGAACTGTTTGTTAGTAAATTGTAACACTTTCGTGGAAAAGTTACGATTCTCTCTGAATTAGATTCATGAGGAAATCAAGGACAATTTCATATTTGCGAAAAAGAATGTAAAAGGAGGAAGTTCTTATTCAAATCAAAGGTTTGTTCTAACCATATGACTTGCATATAATTAGCCTGCCATGTGCACTTGCTTCTATAGGAAGGTGGTATGGTATTGATGCGCTGTGAAAGTCGTGTACTAACTCAAAATCAGTGATAGAATTAAATATCAATAACAATCAGTTCGACGAGAAATCTGACTGATCAACGGTAATTAAAAAGAAATGACTGCTGGTCTTACGTGACACTTTAATATTGGTATATGGGGTTTCTGCTTAACGTTCGGCACGATTGCGCTAGCCGTGGTGACTACGCAAGCCACCAGCTATGCGATTCTTTAAAGTCAGCGACCATGGATTCGTGGCTGTCGGCAGCGCTGTCATACCTTTTGGCGTTTGTTTGACAACCGTTGGCGACACCAGCGTTCCGACGTCGAGCACGGCGTGAACCGGAACTATAAAGTGGTTGATTTTTATATCTTTATGTAAAAAACCAATAAAATATTGAATGAAGTAATAGCGATTAAATTTTAACACAAAAAAAAAATATCGATTGTACTTCAGGTCGTATAACCAAAACAGAGACAATCATACAAAGCCAAGAGACCGACGTATAGATTAGTGAATACGCTTTCACGCAGCGCCGTGCGCAAACGTCAAAACTAATGGCAGTTCGTCGTCTTTGTCAGACGTCAAGCTCGATGTCGAATATCTTTGTTTGTGATGTGATTCACAAACAAAAATATTCTACATCGAGCTTGTTTTTTTCATTTTTGTTTGTGAATCACAAAGATATTCGACATCGAGCTGCCATTGATTTTGCTATGCGCTGCGAGAAAAAGTATTCACTAATCTTTACGTCGGTTTTATGACTGTGTATGATTGTCTCTGTTTTGGTTATACAAAATGAAGTACAATTGATATTTTTTGATTTCGTTTTTGTTGTGTTAAAATTGTATCACAATGACTTCATTCAATATTTGATTGAATTTTACATATAAAAAACAGAATAAGTATCAACAAACTTTTGGTTACGGTTTTTGGTTTGTCCAATTTTTGGTTTGTTGCCAACGGTTGTCAAAAGTGCTAATTCATCGTAAAGCAAGAAAGCTTAAAATTTTATAATTTATTTTTTACTTATAAAATTAAATAACCATACCGACAGAAAGGTTTCCGTAAGTTATGACCTAAAATTGCGGATGTGAATTTATTGAGCAAGCAGAAAAGCCAAACAAAATACACCAATGCTTCCCGAAGTCGTATTGGCAAACTACACATTTCACAAACTTAATTGGAAAGAGTTTGCTTAGCTTGATTAGTTCAATAAAAAAGTTGCGGGTGAGCAAATCAAGGCGCAAAGGGTTATCCTTGAATATGACATTGGAAGGCTATCCACGATGTTCACAAGAAAATTATGAAATTAGCTGTCAATTATAACGAATATGTCTTAGTGGCGACCGCAACTCGATTTGAAATGACTTAAGTTTTTTACTGTGGGGCTTTGATCGACCGACTGAGTAATAGAATCCGTCGCCTGATAAAAAATGAATTCTGTTTTCGGAACAAAATATTACCTTCTAAATTGTCATTGGAATCCTAGCAGTTTCACGTATTGATGAAACAACTTTATAGCTTTAGCATATCTCCCGAGCGACTGTCCTTAATTGGATAAATCTTTTTATGTTGTGTTCATTATTATCAGGACAAGATTAGTTTAAAAGAAAATGAAAAAGATATCTACACTTATTTTTATTTTTTGAATTTTTTTGTACTTAAACACTTAAATATTTATTACACTGATATGGAGTCCGCAAAATAAAAGTTAATTTTGTCTCATTTTTATTAGGTACATCACCCGTGCGAAGCCGGGACAGGCCACTAGTAATAATAAAAACCAAAAATTTTATCTGTTTCTACACTTAACTTCGAAACTACTGAATTTATTTTGATGCAGTTTTTACATTGAGATAGAGGGCTTCTTAAGAATAGCTTAATGCAATTGTCACACTGTGACCACAAGGAGAAAAGCGCAATGAGAAATTTAGTGATTTAAAAAGTTTGTGAGAATTTAAGTGAAATAAATGCTGCAATAACCGCATCCACTTTGCAGTCGCATTTTTTATACAACGCACGACAAATCACACTATCTCTTAAACTCACTATTCTAACCTCTATCTTTCCGGCCTATAATGTGCCCTGTCACGCCTCTTTTACCATTTGTTTTATTTTTTATATGGGCTCATTAGTCCCCTTAACACAAATTACAAGTGCCGATTGATAACATCTTCAGTGTTTTTACGAACATTAATGTTTTTCGTTGTAGCGTGAAACAGCAATGTATATAGAAGTTGATAGGCATTGTCTCTTGTCATTAAAGATAAAGGATCAGTTGTTTTTTTATTTTAAAATTTAACTTTACGTATTAACCAAACAAACAAGCAACATTGATTTGGAAATACATGTAATTTTAAAAGAATTAATATTTTTTTAAAATTGTTACATTTATTTCGTATTTTCACTGAAAAAATGATAACTGAACTTTTGCTGAAAAAAGTGACTATAAAACTTAAAGTAATACTTAGCCAAAAATAAAGTTGCCTAAAGATGCACGTTTTGTTACATCAATTAAACTATTTACTACACCTCGCTAAATTTTGGTAATTACAATTGTAGTCAAAGTAGTTTGGTTAAATATTATTCCACTGTAGTAGCATGTTATATAACTTTCTTATGCGCCTTTGTTTGTCTCAGTGTGCATATGCATAGCCTGTATCTACTATGCACATGTCTAATAAAGTATTATTTCATTAGTTTCAGACAGATTTTTCTATCATCACCTTTTTTTTAAGATATGAATATTTTTGACTTTTTGACGTATTTTTTGAAATATTTCTTGGATGAAAGTTAACAGAGGATTGAAAAATCAGCCCTTATTTAGATCAAGAACAACCTAAACTTAATCAAAAAACAATTAGTCTTTTGGTTATGTTACACAATAAAACTGTCAATTTTCAGTCAATATGGCGAAACCAAAACTTATACCTGGGGCTAATACGAAATTGAATCAAGAGTAACTGCAACTGCTATACGTGATTTCATGATATTTTAAAGATATTTTTTTTTGTTCACAATCTACACTAGTCTCTAATTCACAACATAATTTATTTAAATCACAATAGTTTAAAATAATAGTACACGGCAGAACAGGAAATTCGTATCACAAATTTGTGATAATGGGCGACGTTTTGTCTCCGTTTGGTGAATCAGACATGTAGTTTCTCTTATGTTTAAATATAGACATTCTTCGAAATAATTTAAACATCGTAAAGAACTATGCTATTTAGTAACGTGTGCTGTGAGTGTTAGTTATTAATATACCAAAATGCTGCGTTTATGTTTAGCTGACAAATCGTATCAAATTTGATATGATTTGTCAGTTTTTTATACAACTAGATGACGAACAAGCCGACGGCCCACCCGGTGGCAAGCGGTTACCGCCGCCTATAGACACCTGCACTAACAAGGAAAAATCACTTGATATTGCAAGTGCGTTGTCATCCTGAGGCCTAAGAAATGCCGTCCATGCCCAGTAATTACACTGTCTACCTTTCCCTTCAATCCGAAACACAGCGAACTGTTACACGGCTGAAATAGGAAAGGCGGAATAAGGATACTTAACATTTTCTATCTCTTTAATACTTTTAATGTGACTTTACCTCTACAAATTTCGGTAAATGTTGTCATTACACTGAATAATTCAGACCTTTTCCATTTTTTTCAAACGACTTAATTATATAAATTGCTGACTTGATATATATTATCCCTGTAACAAGTAGGTAGCATATCAGGCACCTAGTATTAATTATTAGTTAAGCTTAAGGAAACTTGGAACCTTCTTTAGTAGCATTTATTGCGTTAGACGGAAAATATCTCAAGTTGTGACAAATTTAATTAATTAATTCCTAATTCAGTAATTCTATTATTGTGTAAGTGGCTATGAAATGTTAATTATGTTTGTTTTTTAACTGACTTCAAAAAGAGGAGGAAGTTCTGATCTAGATCGTCGGAATCTTTTAATCTTTTTATTTTGATATTATTATGTGACTCTATAGAGGAGCTCTGTCGGCCTGGCCAAGGACACGGGCGGCGGCGACTCGGCAACCACTGCGCGGTCACGACGACGCGCTGCGAGGCCGACATCGAGACAGCGCGCAGTGGTTGACGATTCGCGAGTCGCAGGACGCACGTGCGGTGAGTTCGTGGCCAGGCCCTGTGGCGTAGGAGGAGCTTGGTGGCTTAGTGGTTTGAGCGCTTTGGTTTCTATTACGAAAACAAAACAACTTTCGGCATGGTTTATCCCGAGATGGCTCAATCATAATCTCGAGTTCCTCCATGCTTCGCCTTGGCCCCGGTTGCTTCTACAACCGCTTTGACCCACCAACCCACACTACGGCAGCGTGGTCGTGTTATGGCCTTTCTCATGTGTTTCTCTCATGTAAGAAGGCTTGTGCCCAGCAGTGGGACTAATAGGTTATGCAGAGTATAATAGGCCGGTGATGATGTGACTTGATTACTCGAAGACGGCAGGACCAAATTGGCTATTTCTTTTTTGTTTCTAAAAACTTGTACTTACATCAGGTCTGGATTTAATAATGGGATACTGGAAAAATCAAGGGAATTTTTCAAATACTTTAGAGACAAATACTTATACGGTTTAGTTGTATTGTTTTAGCAATTTGTCTATTTGCTTTCGGAAAGCACCATTTGGTGAAATAGAACTAATGATGAAGACCGATACCACAGACGGCCATAGAAACTAAAAATAGGTACTAAGTATTTCAGCACGACACCATTACATTAATATGGTGATGTGAAGCTGGTGAAGATATACCAGAAGAACTCCTCAACATTTAACGTCTTTGCACCGGGAACAGAAGTATTTTGTAACACGTGATAAACAGTTATTATAAGTTTATTTTAACTTAGAATTAGTCATCACGGAAAACTGTGGAAAAAAGTAAAAAAAATATACAAACAGACTTCAAAACACTAAACAGGCAAAAAAATTAGAAGTTTAGGTAACTAACCTATGTAAGTTTGTTCAAAGGTGTTTGAACCCGTCAAGCATCAGTCTCATTTAGAAGGTATTTTAGCTGCCCGTTATGCATCAGATTCCAGATATAGTTGATTTTTCAATTTTAATACACCTCCAGAGGTATAACGCCGCTTGACAGATTAAGCTGTTTCCAGGAATATTTAAAAGTGGAGCACGGACTGTGAAAAACATTTTTTGTGAGATGAGTAGACTACATGCCTACTTAAATTTGATTGTTTTTTGCCTGTTTAGTGTTTGAAAGTCGTATATTTTTTTATTGAATACCTACTGTAAGGTGATATAGTGCACAAATTGTTTATTTAATTTTCTTATCTTTGTGTAATATAGGTGAGCCAAGTTATTCTGGAGGCCTGTTTGTAGTGGGTTTAAGTAGTCATACTAAAAAAAACGCAAGTGGCGATTGAGATGAAATTTGACGTAAAGATAAATTATATCCTGAGAAAGGTAATAAAGTACCTTTAAGCATGAATATTCATTTAATTATAATTAACGCGAATATTTACATAATATACTTCTTTTGTTTTCATGATTACGCATAAAGCAGAGGTGTTCAACCCGATGGTAATTTTTAATACCTAAATATAACAGTATATCAGCTAGTTGCCTTTTATACAAACATACTGATTGTACATAGTGTTACGCATGTGTCACGATATTTCTACTTAATGTCTTCCGGGAGTGTAACATTTATTATATAAGTTTATCATAAATAAATAAAACTTATATTACCATTTTGTCATAAACAAATTTGCTCACCAGCGGATGCAAAACAATTCACATTAAATCTGTGGCACCATTATTGATTTACCACACGTATAAAATGTGAGAATAGAACACCCATCCACTAACAAAATAGATTTTTATTGAGTTGGATTATATACCAATCGACAAACGAACATTGACCCCGAGCCTTGACAGTTCTTTGGCACAATTTTCGCATGGCATCACTGATAACAGAACATTTTCTGGGTCAAATTTAAAATTATTCAGAGTATCAGAAGTGAATAATTTTGAATTCATTTTAATTCAAATTGAATTGATATTGACTACGTACTATGAAGCATAACAAACGGGTTGTTGCTCAATATGTTAAGCCACGTAAAAGTCCTGGGAGCTAAAAATCATAATAAAATAAGCCACACATTCAAAGTGTGGCTTGACAGAAAGATTCTTATGATACGATACTTCAATATAGGGTACTTAGTTGACAACTTTTTTTAATTCATAAAAAATAAGTAAATGAAACAGTATGTCTGAGGTCAATAGTTTCACAGATATAGTGGCATGTTTGATGTGTTGCGGCGCATCGTCCAAAAACGCTCCATAGAAAATCTGCGAAACAGGTGACGTCACATGTTCCTATATTACTAAGAAATGTATAGGCATTCTGACAATCATTGATAACTATATGTATGTTTTTATTTTTATAGTTGTCATAATAATCGTTGTTTTAATTGATGTGGGAAATCTAATATTATTAACATTTTTGATAAAGTTTGGAAAAAGATACTATTTTTGTAAATTTTCTAAACAGTACAACTTTAAAAATATTTAATATCTTATAAGTTTTAATTGTTTTTATGGGTAACAGTAGCGTATATTTTCAGAATTTGTAAAAAAATAGCACCATATTCAAACTTAGGCAACATCCCAATTCTTGGAAAATTTTGGGAGCATAATTAAAGTATATCAATAAATATAACTAAACATTAAAATGGTTTATCATACCTAATTATTTTAATAAAGAGAATTTTCGACATGCATCCACCTTTGCTCCATAAAAATAACACACACGATTCTAAAATTTTTGACACGAGGTCCTATAACTAAAAAATATGATTATTATTGCAACGCGCAAGCGATACCCCTGGTGTCACAAGCGACCATAGGCTACGATAACTACTTACCATCAGGTGGGCCGTATTTGCCACCATAGTAGTTTAAAAAAGCTATAGCACGCTTATTATGGTAAACATAACTAAATAGGCTAGTCGCTACAGCAGCAACGAAAGTCGATTAATACCTTAGTTTCTTTCCTTAATTTTTTTTCCATAGTAATTAAAATATGAAACTAGAAAAATTTCACGTCCTGAGGCGGGAACCGAACCTCAATCCGGGCGACTGCTCTAACCAACTGAGCCACCCAGGACTTGGGATATCACTGTGAAATTCTTCTAGTCTATCTGTATTTGCGTTTAGGAGCTAACGTCCACCCTACAATGTCGAAATATTCTATTTCAACATCCGAAACAAGTATTTTTACAAATACCTACGAATTTTCTAGTTTTATATTTCAATTACGAAGTAATTTTTCAAACATTTATAATAATGTTAAAATCAAATATTAATTTTACTAGTTTTTTTATTTAAAAACCAAAGTACCGAATGGATATAAAAAAAATGGAACAAAATGGGAACTATTCCGCATCGAACAAAAAAATAATCATCAATATCGGTTCACCCAGTCAAAAGTTCTGAGGTAACAAACATAAAAACATACAGTCGAATTGATAACCTCCTCCTCTTTTTGAAGACGGCTAAAAATATATTGCCATAAGCTCCACAATTTTTATGAACTCTGTGAATGACGTAAAATGACATAGTATTAAAAATGGTAATCGACTTCTGTTGCTGACCGTACGTAATAAAATGTTACTGTCAAATGTTTTAGATTCAGTTAACCGGGGATGAGCAAAATTTTAGATAACTCCGAAAATACTCATTAGATTCCGATACTGGAATTTTGCAAAAGCATTTGTTGATTCAACTCGTTTCAAAATAGATGGTATTTGCTCAATTTATCATCTGTTTCAAAGAACTTTTTGAATTTATAGGCGTGTTTGATAATCAAATCGGTTAAAATATTTAAGGTGAACCTGTTATGTTAACACATATTGCATCGTTTAGTTAATTAGCTGATGATGTATTTTATTAATCGACTTTCGTTGCTGATCGTGGGAATAAATAAAAAGAAACTTGACAAGGGAGAATCACAAATAGCGGAGAGTACCTATATACGTACCGCAATGGGGCAGTTCTGTAAAGCATTTGGTAAAAAAAAACACATTTAAGTAATGTGAAATTAAAAATAGCGTTTTGTATTTGGAATGTTTTGAATAACCGTTTTCTCTGCAAAATGCTTATTTTTGTAAAATAATAATATATTTTAAAAATATAACACTTGAGAATGTATCACAACACAATCTATGCACAGAGTTTCCAGATGAAAAATGAAGTGAAGCGGAAGTTGAAGCCGTAACACCAACATACTGGACCAACACTGGTTGCGATAAGAGCTGAGTCTAGCAACTTTAAAATATATCTTTATGTATGTACACATTCGGTTCCATTTTGTATTGAAGTGAAATGAAGCGAACTGCGAAATATGTAAAATTTAAAGATAATAAATGATTTCTATCACTCAAAGTTAAAAAGGAACTATCAATCAAATATAATCTAACAACATGGCATTATGAACGGCATGGAAATTTTGGTGCTATTTAATGAATGTCATTATAATGATTACAAAAATGTGACGGAGCAAATATCTTGTTATAAAATTAATGTACTTTGTTTTGTAATACAAGTGATAATTCGTTTGTATTAACTAGACGTTCTTAATTGGTTAGCTTGATAAAAAAAAAAGAAATTAATAGAAAACAGTGTTAATGCAACGCAATCGAAGTGAATAAGCAATAATTTACTCAGCATCATATTTTTCAATTAGTATAATTCATAATAATTTACTTTGTAATTGTTGAAATTTTGCTTTATTTCAAAGACAATTGTGGCAATATAAAGAACTTTGAAGGGAAAGGTAGCCAGTGTAATTACTGGGCATGGACGGCATTTCATCTTAGGCCTCAGGATGACAACGCACCTGCAATATCAAGTGCTTTTCCTTGTTATTGCAGGTGTCTATAGGCGGCGGTAACCGCTTACCACCAGGTGGGCCGTCAGCTTGTTTGTCATCTAGTTGCATATAAAAAAAACTAGTGTCAAGGAATGGGTCTATCTAGCAGGGTCACTCGAGCTAGTCAAAAAACTAGTAGCATTGCTTTATTTTTTTTTATGTACCTCACGTACTTAGTACCGAGGTTCAAAGTACCGCAACCGTTTTGACATAAATTACTAATAACCGCTTCATCCATACAACGTGGCCCTCGGCTGTATTACGCACGGAATACTTACTTAGAAATAATTCTGATTGAAACTTATCCCAAAGTACCTCTCTATTGATGTATTGACTTCTAGCGATAATTTAATAGAAGAGAAGAAACTCAGTAAGAAAGTTTTTTTCTTTTCAACAGGACCCTTTGTAATTTGTATGAATTCAAGGAGAAGAATCGCACCATTTTATTGCGTATTACCATTGTACTTACTAATTTAATTTTTAATGGTTTTCTTTTCGTTATTATAGTTACAAAATAATGTCAATGAAAGGTACCTACAGATATTTTGCGCAGTGGGGTCAAATGATAAGCTATTGCTAATGCATGATTTGATTTGAGATTTGAAATAGCAAATGGGAATCACAGGTTAGCAGCTAGTAATTTTCAGATAAACTCATTATCAAGTTTGTATTTTCATAGGTAGTTACAATGGTAAACTCCTCACGTGTTTCTCCCACCTAGGAAGGCCTGTGCCCAGCAGTGGGACGTATCTAGGCTGGTGATCATGCTGATGGGAATACATAACAAAGGTGCCATTTTTCTGCCCGTTATCATTCAAATTACAATAGGATCGTAAAAAATGACATCATTTTACCGCCTCATTTTAATTATTTTTATATAGAATGATATTTTTCATTCATGTAGCTAGTGTCTGATGATAGCACATCCATTGTAACAGTTGCACTACGAAAGCCGACTTTATAACGAACGGAGTAAGGCCGGTCTCAAGTTCAAACTGTTACGCTTGATGTTCTGTCGACTGTACATAGAAAAGCAAAGAAAACAAACTACATTTAGAAATACCGATCAAAGATACTAGTAACGAGCCACGGACTAACTACATGGATATATACGTAATATAGTAAACTATAACGACATTTTATCAATGTATGTCCAATGAACCATGTCCGCGCCGTTCTGGGAAATAAATTGTCACATAGAATAGACTGATCAAATTCGTAATCGAGATTGAATGATGCTATCAAACTTTATTTATTTAATCAAGATCGTTGTGCTTGAAATTGATGAATTCTGATATTTAATCATCGTCTGCCTTTACTTTAATAGTGAGCACTTAACGAATAATATTTCTTCATCATAAAATTCTACGGCGATTTTTAGCTATCGAAGTTTCATTCAGGCCACGTTTTAAGACGATATATCATAATGGAAAACGATAACTGTCAATTTGTTATATGAGAACGATTTATTGATGGAAATGATATGAAAAAATCTAGGAAAGCCTATTCGCCTGCTGTCTACTTTATACTTAATTGGGATTTATGGTATTTTTCTATCTGGAATATTTAATTTAAACAAGACCACTGCATTTTTCTGTTAAGTATAATTTTAATAATATTTTTTTACTAATGAAAGAACACAAGATACGTTATTCTATAGAGTTCTGTTCTTAAAATTTTATTAATTAAAAGTATTTACTAATAAGATAAATAAAAAAAAATAGTAGCCCCCGGCGTCATTAATCATCTATCTAACATCTTCTCTTTTTGGGCTCATAGGAACAGTCTCTGTTCCTATGAGCCCAAATACGCTATATCGATATAATTGAGCATCCCGCATACTATTTGATGGCAAAGGATCAGTTCAAGGTTATGCTTACCTTGAACACCACCAATGACCAAAGTAACAGTTAACCAAATTTCAAATCAATCGGATCTGTGCTAGTTAGTGAAACCCTTTTGTTAAGTAGGAAATGAGCTGATTGTCATCAAACGCCTGAACTGATCTTCATTAGTTAGAACTAAGAACCATCCTAATCACGTCAGCTTTCAAACAAGTACTCATTTAGGAGCTACGATGCCACAGACAGACACGTCAAACTTATAATACCCCTCTGTTTTCGTGGGGGTTAAAAAGATTTTACTCACTAACTTATTTTAAAGTTTATGCAATTAGGTTATGTAAAATGAAAGGTAAATATGAAACCAATTTCACTGTCAATGATTTTATGCTTGTAGGTTACATTTTGTAGAGTAACAGACATCTAATAAAAATTAACATTTTTGTTCATTATATTAAAAGAACAAAACGTATTTGCTAAAATTTTATTTCTCAGCTATTTCATGCAAACTTTCGAGATGCTTTTAACGAAATAAAAGATTCAATATCAATACAATAAAAGCAAATAAAACTTCAATTTATTTACACAATAAAATGATCTCGACGAACCGTCTTTGCTAGATTGATACAATTTTATATTGCCTCAGAAATAAACTGCGGTGTTTCACAGAACAAACATATAATCACCTGTGTGTCTATTTTGAATTCAAATTCATATATTATTATTGCAAGGAGCTATAAATTTTAAAAAATAGTTAAATTTAATTAAACGACTACAAAACGCTAAAAAGAAACAAATAATTATATTTAAGTAGGTACTGTCGCGACTCCGCTTGCACCGCAATCAAAATGTAATCGCTAATATTTCTTCCCAAACTAATACAAACAACGCTGTTTAAAATTGTATTTTTAAAACTATCTAGCAATCGGCCGTCGCGCGTGGCTCCTCGGCCGAAATCTCTCTATCTCTCTCCCTCAAAGTTTAGAATAAATCTGACAATCCAATATTATGTTAAAGAAGAATTTTTTTATAGCAGGTAAGTATAACGGCAATTTGTTCGGAGCGGTCATAATTAGTAGACTGATTTATTTTAGTGATCTTTAAATTTATATTTGCTGCTCAGGCTTTGATGGAACGCAGAGCCAAGGGGTTTACAGGAAGCCATAAGTTTGTAGAGACCAAGCTTCATAGCTTGTACCACCGTTGTAAGTTTCCTGATTTCCAGTCTTTTACAGATTATATTAAGAAGAGTACCTACTTTGGACATTGAACCAACACTTAGCTTATGCACTAAGCATAACGCATTCTCTTTATATTTTATAAAACGCACGGTAGCGTAGAACGCTCTGCTAGCTACGATGTTTCGCTTTCTCGGTTCCTCTAAAGAAAGTTCCTTCAAATAAAATACAGGCACCTGACTAAACTCTTTACTTTGCCGACCGCCTCTTAACCTCTCTCAAAGCAAGAGTAAGATCAAGAGCAAGCCCATTTTGATTCTCAAGCAATTTAATCCTTTTCGTTCTCCATCTAAGTTTAATCGCGACAACGCGAAAACGAATCTTCGCGAACAAGTCTAGCCCAACAGTATTGCATTACAACTTATGACAAACAATCTTAAACGATTAAGTAAGAAAATCTTATTACCGAATTAAAAATTAATGTCTATTGCGCCAACAACCTCTTTATTTAATATTATTTTTAAAAAATCAATGATGTACTATTTCTCTGAAGTATTGTTTGTTGTATGTGATTAAAATATTTAATCACCTATTTATTACTTTCATCACCATCATCCATAAGAAAAAAATATGAAATATAAGTCATCTTTGCATTGACAATGACCTCATAGCTACAATATCATCTAAAATATTTAAATATAAACAATATATTGTAAACTATAATAAACGCTTACGGTTGTCACTCAACTCTACTTAAATCTTACATAATACCTATGCGATTTAAAAATAATGTCAATGGAAATACTTATTTAATTCGCATAAATTTACATACATACTGTCTAAATTTAGATTGAAATGTATAATATTTATGATAATTATGATTAATATTTATTTTGTTTAAAAATATCACACAACCGCGATCAATTTTTAAAATTATTACGAAAATAAGATAGTCAGCATCAGAATTATCTGAGCCTCTCTGCTCTTATAAAAATCCTTCATAAACCCTAACTCTTTTCGCGCACATAACTTTCGTTTAAAATGTGTGTATGAAAGGACTGCACGTGAATAGGGACTCTGGCTGCTTGTCTCCGCAAGATGGCCCGAAAGAATAGTATTGCGTTAGTGTTCGGAACCGCACGCAACGAATGCTACATACTTATATATTTAATAAAACTAATAATTAACTTAAAAGTATCATCGACTTGCGATTATTTCAAAAACCACCAAAAAGCTTCTTATCATCATTCTTTGATTTATAATAGGCAAGTAGTACGCCTAATGCTTTACACAGTGCTGGAATTCGTATTGATTTTATTGCTGTGTTAGCACGTTGGAGTTAATTTTATACACGCAACTATGGTTTGCATTGCTTCGTGCGGATATACAATAGAACATGCGATAAAGTCATTACGTTATCGTTAAACTTCGAGATTTTTAGAGTTGTCGCAATGTTGAGGTTCTTGCCTTGCACACTAATTGAACACATTAATACTACCTAGGACTTTTACCTTTATCGTGAAAGAATATAAACTATTAGACATGATCGTAAAGAAAATATAAATTATTTATAGCACCAGGAGAGATTACTCTATAAAAATAAGTAGGTAGGTAGGTCCATACATGATATAGCATGAATAAATAAATAAAAAATGACAATCTTCTAATGTCGTGTGGTATTGCAGTATCGTGCAGTGTCGTTGTGTTATTTTTGAACTGTTTTTCTCTAGTAAGTGTAATGAACAGCTTAACATATTATTAACATGTGAATGAGTTTAATATATGGATTGAATTGTGTTATTCTATTTTCATGAATATCAGTAAAATCCTCATGGTGGATTTAAAAAGGTGTTGATATGACATATTTTATACCTTCGTTTTTAACGTTCCATAATTATTTTTTTAATTAAAGTCACTTTTAACCCTTCAAATAGATTTAAATGCCGACGCCTAATAGATAGAAAATAAACATAAATATTCAGATGCTAAATCAACGCCGAGTACCTCGAATAATAATGCTCCTACCCAATAATACAACTTCAGTTCCACAATTGTGCCGTCAAATATTAATAATTTTGATGTTATTTTAACTTAGCTCTTGTAATTGAAATAACCTTTATAGTAGGTACTGCCTAGATATTACATGAGTGTAGACAAAGAAGTGAATAAAACTTGGTATTAAATCACTCCTGTGAGATTTTACAAACCTCGCAAAAGTTCAGTTTTTAAACTTACACTCGTGATTTATTACCCCTTTAGGTATATGATAAAGTTTTATAAATTACTATTTGTTCTACCTAATTATACTTTCATAAATAAATCAATAATAATGTATGAAACTACAATTTGAATTTGCCACATTCATTTCAATTACATAACTATGAACTATGTTTTGTCAGATATTCTTTGACTTTGAAAAGATAATTTTCACTATGATTTCTTAAGTTACACTCATATTAAAAATGCAAAAGAAACTCTGTCTATTATGTTTGACACACTTTCACTCCTAACTCCCAAACCGCTGAACCACATAGGACGAAATTTCGCACCCAGATAGATGATATCCTGAGAAACATTACAAATATTAAAATGAATTAATTAACAGTTAATTAAAATTCTACTCTAGCTTGTTGTTTAGCCCTCTAACCATTAGCGTATGTAAGCATTCTTATATTCAATTTATTTATTAATTTGAGTATCAACTAGCCGTTCTTTAAAATATTTTCATAGAACCATATTACAAAGTACGTTGAATTTATTAATGCTTGTGATTAGACCACAGAAGAAAGAAGCGTACAGAGTGTCAGAAAGAAAAAAAGAAAGAGAAAAAATATTTTATTTAAGTAGGCCACAAAGAAGCACATTTTAATCTAGAGGCTATAGAGGACGACCCTCTCGCAGCCCCGTCCTGCAAGAGGCGCATGGGCCGTAGGAGGCGGCTTTTCGCCACGCTCCAACCGCGCCGTAGCCGGGAGTGTGGGAGACGGAATAGGGCTCCATCGGCTGCATCGTCATCCCGTGTGGTTGGGATATCCGATGTTCTTCCGGGTTATCCCTAATCCTTTGTGGTTAGATTTTTCATCAAAAAAAAAATGAGTAGATACTGTCGACTGCAAATACTAACATACAGATGGAACAGAGATAAACGTATTTTACTTTATACATATAATTATTTAATGACTATTACATCGGCACAGATGACACACACCACGGTTGCACTGCGATAGCCACCTGTATTACGAACGGAGTAAGGACGTTCTCAAGGTCAAACTGTTACGCTTGATGTGCTGGCGACTCCATGTACCTATTACAAAACATAAACACCTGTAATCCGATATCACTGATATTGTAATAAAGTAAGCTAATACAATAGGTAAATATCTACCTACTCTGTGCAACTTACTTAAAAAAACTACTAAACCAATAATAATACGTTTCGCTGCACCATCACTACAATTGATATAAGTAGTGATCACTACAATTGATATGAGTATATAAAGTAATAAATTCTATACTAATTACATTACCACTTACTTTGTGGAATCATATGGATTAAAAATGTAACATTTATTTTATTTTTGTCGTTTGGGTAGGTACCACCGCCTTTTATTCAGTCGTGAAACAGTATAGGCGGCAGTTACCACTACATCAGGTGGGCCGTCAGTTTGTGTGTCATCTAGTTGTATACAAAAAAAATTAGTTGCAGTTAAATAATTCCTATAATGTTTAATTAAACATAAATAATTCAACGCAATAATTTTACCTTAATCACGTAATGAAGTTTTCAGTTAGTGTTTTTGTTATGATAGCGTCAGCACACAAGGACTACGAGGTTAAATGATTAAGGCTACGCGCCTACGTCAGTTGATTGGTTTTGTCGGCGGGAATGAACATGCTTTTTTTTAATGACAAGGGTGGCTAAAGCGAACGCTATACGTTTGCTTGTTAGCCACCCTTGTACAAACAAGCGAACAAACCAAGTGTTGACAAATTTTGGGAAATATTTATGAAATCATAATTATTCAAATACGTCTAAAGATTCTCAAATCATGTGTCTTATATTCCGTTTTAAATTTCGCTCCAAAACGCCAATTCATGTCACGTGACCGCTTTGACGTCACCTGTCACCAACACTGGTAGGTTGCTATGGTGATTTAGATGTTATTTGTTTTGACAGCGTCTGATATCAACAGCAAGTGGCGTCAGGCACTGAGATTGATGTTCGTTGTCACGTGACTTGAGAGTGATTTCATTGAATTTGGTTTATCAAACATGATTTAAATTCCGTATTTTACACAGTAAACTAATTGCGTTTCTAGGATATTTTCTGTTATAAATACAAATATTTTTTAATTGTTTCTAGGATATTTTCTGTTATGAAAACTACTAGTACGCGTCAAAATAATATTTTAATTTGAATACCTACAGTCAACATCTCTATTCAATTGGAAATACCTTTAAACCCTACCTCTCTTTTTGATACATTTTCTGTTACATTCCGGGCAAACTGACTATTGGCGGAAAATGGAACCTCCCGAAAAGTATGCGCTTTTGCATACTGCTGACAGATAGTAGTATGTACAGACGACAGCACATCAAGTGTAACTACGAAAGCCGTCTCTAATACGAGCGGAGCAAAGACGGTCTCAAGGTCGCTGTTACGCTTCATGTCTTATCGACTGTACTAGCTAGGGAACGCCATAAAAACTAAAATCCATACTAATATTAAAAGACGAAAGTAGCTGTGTCTACGTTTTTACTCCTTATCTGCTGAAGTACTTTTCATGACATTTTACTTATAGATGAATTACATCTTGACAAAGGATGGTCTTACCTTATGGCGTAACAGCCTACATCTGTGCATTTGGAGCCACAGGCGAACACTAATCCGTGATAAAAAAATCACTGAACAGATTTACAAAAGTGCTGACGTGTGGAAGTAACCTAAGCCCCAACTAGTTTACTAACTTTTGAAAGTTTATATACATTAAACAATAAAACTACATGGGTACCTATTTCAATAATAAACAAATTATTTTGCTAACTCCACTATAACTTTAGCTAGATCACTAACCTTTCGACTCAACATACAACTTTGTTAATCATCAAAACAAAGTTGGTACTTACTAACATTGAACATTGTGGTTAAAGTTTTCAAAGCAACACCTTTAATGTTAAAGTGATTTTAGCATTAGGATAAAATGGTACTAATTTATTCAATTCTAACTGAATATACTTAGTTTGTAGCTTAAAGTTTAGCCAGACCTAAACTTTTTTCGTTGGATAGGTCAGGGATGCCAGATGGGTGGATGGATGTAAGAATGGGTGGAAGGTGAACGCCGAGAGCTTGCTGCGAAAGTGGGAGACGACCTCTCCCATTTCTAAGATGGTTGAGAGCGACAGGTCGTGGCAGGCGATGCTCACCTTCTGCGAAAGCGTCATGTCACGAAAAGAGAATGACGAGCGTGCGCGGGAAATATCCACCACACTTGACATCCGTCGCCAGCGGACGGGTCGCCGGAGGACGGCCTGTAGTCGCCTCCAGCAGCCCACTTAATTCTTGGACCTCGGGCAGTGATCAGGGCAACGCTGTCCGAATTGCACGGTCCGGTCGGCGTGTTGATGTACTAGTACGCCGACCTCAAGCTGACAGAGGGGGTCCAGGTCCCCCTGCTGAGACGAGACCGTAAACCGGTCAACCGCTTTGATGGCAAGACGGACGCTATGCCATTAGGTTGCCCGTGTCGCCGTCGGATAGTGGACCAGAGGGTGCATCGATGGGAATTTTAGTGGGTGCGAGCCCCACACTCCCGATGGGTGCGAGTGAATTATCGTACCAATATTCGAAAATTTTCGTACCAAATGAAAAATTATCGTACTACAAGTACCAGGGCCGCAAGGAACGTTTTTATGCAACTAGATGACGGCCAACCTGGTGGTAAGTGGCTACCGTCGCCTAAAGACACCGGCAATAACAAGGAAAAAGCATTCGGTATTACAGTTATTACACGGGGTACCTTTCTCATCAATCCGAAAACAAAACAAACTGTGTAAGTAAGTAGTTCGCAATCGCAACAGTAGAAATATTTTTATGTATCAAAAATGAAAAAGTAGCTTATTTATTTTACATAACAGTGGGATCATCGGAGTCACTATTCACTTCTACCTCTGTAGCAGCTCCAGCAGTTTTTGAATGAAGGACTGCTAAAACCATTCGAGGCATCATTTTTTCGGTTGCTTGAAAACCTTAACACATTTTCAGTCATTGATGGATCGTGGCTTTTATAGATTACACGGGAAACCCCCAAAAAATTTTTTATACTTTTTAAATTTGGATGATTTTAAAGCCATGATAAGATAATTTCTTCCAAGTGCGGTACTACGGCGGAGGGTTGCAAATTATCATACTTTTGCGTACGATAATACGTATTGTATCGTACATCGTACCGCTGTCGAAATTATCGTACCACAGAAGTAGCTGAACACTTTATACCATGTCACAACGACTCTAGCGTCAATATAGTACGGTAGCAACTATAAAGTACGTGCACAAGATCGGTCTGACATGGTACTAAAGTGTTCAGCTACTTCTGTGGTCGACTGTACGTCTGGCATCACTGGATAAGATAAGTAAGGTTAGTGTTTAGTTTTGGCGGTAAGTACTCAGCTTTTAGCCATAGCATACAAACAAATAAAAATTGGATTTATTTTCATAACTGTTTAATTTATTTAGACTTTTCATATTTTTATTTTTTTACCGTAATTGATGGCTTATGACGGTACATCTGCACCTAGAAGTTACCTTTTCACTCCAGCCTTGCAGTTATCCAAATTAAAAAGTTCGGGAAACAGATGGGTAGAGAGTTCCACATAGCATTACTTATAAGAAATGATTTGACGAAGTGCTTTGTGCGGATTAATTTTTTTTTTTTTTTATTATTTATTTATTTATTATCCTTCACAAACAAAAATTAATGGAATAACTACAATGAAAAAAGGGTGAAAAGGTATTTTGCGTTTGGTTCCTCAATGATTTGAAAGAGCTAGTGTACTTCATCCATTAATTTGCATTACGACAGGTACAGACGACAGCACATCAAGTGTAACAGTTGCACTACAAATGCCGCCTCTATTACAAACGTAGTAAGGGCGGTCTCAAGGTCGAACTGTTGTGCTGTTGACTGTATACAATAGCAACGATAAAAATCAAACAAATCGACTACTTTTACATTTCTATTCCTTAATACATTCGAGGAACTCGGTGGCGTAGTGGTTTGAGCGCTCTGGTTTTGATTACGAAAACAAAGTAACTTTCGCCATGGTCTATCCCGGGATGGGTCAATCAACAATAGGATAGTTGACAACTTTTTTATTTCATAAATAAGAAGTACATACTCAATAATAAATATTATAATGTATGTCTATCATCAACAGTTTCCCAGATATAGTGGTATGTTTGATGTGTTGCGGCACATCGTACAAAAACGCTCCATAGAAAATCTATGGAACAGGTGACGTCACATGTTCCTATATTACTAAGAAATATATGAGCCTACTGACAAAATTAATAATAACTATGTAATATGTATGTTTTAATTTATAGTTGTTATAATAATAGTTATTTTAATTGACCACATTATCAACGTTATTATATCCGTAAAACACGTTTAATAATTTTTGGAAAAAAATAAATTCAAACAGTTTATATATTTTAAGTTTAAATTGTTTTTATGGGTAGAAGTAGCGTATATTTTCCAAATACCTAAAAAATAGCTCCATTTTCAAACTAGGCAACATCCCAATAGGGTAGTTGACAACTTTTTTTTATTTCATAAATAGGAAGTTAATAACTCATAAAGAAATATTGCAAAACAAATAGTATGTCTAAGACCAATAGTTTCACAGATATAGTGGTATGTTTGATGTATTGCCGCGCATCGTCCAAAAACGCTCCATAGAAAATCTACGGAACAGGTGACGTCACATGTTCCGATTTTACTAAGAAATGTATGGGCATATTAACAAAATCAATTATAACTATGTAATATGTATGTTTTATATATGTATGTCCAAAGTGTACATAATAATAGTTGTTTAAATTGATGTCAGCAATCTAATATCATTTACATTTTTGGTAAATTTTGAAAAAAATATGACCATTTTTAAAATTTTCAAAACAGTACAACTTCAACAATATTACATATATTTTTAGTTGGTCGCGGTTGTTACTTTAACCGCATTAACCCACCGCACCGATCCGCATGGGGCGGCTGGGGCCGCGGCGTGGTGGTGTTATGGCCCAAGCTCGTCATGTGTTTTTCTACGTAGAAAGCCTGTGCCCAGCAGTGAGACTTATATAGGCCGGTAATGACGATGTGATAAAAAAAATCTTAAGCTCCATTTGTAAATAATTTTGTAATTGTAAATATTAAAAAGTGTCATGACACATCAAAACTAGCAACTTAATAATAATTATTAAACATGATGAAAGCTTGTTTGCCACCCTAGAAAACATTATTTTACTCTACTTGCTAAGCTTGGCTTGTTTCAAGAAATAAGATACGATCTGTCTTATAGCTATCTTAGATCTAATATCGTAATGAATGTCTTTATCAGCAGTTTTACTAAAGAGAGAGTTATGTGTTAGTAGCGTTTTCAATCTTATTTTGAGTAACTGACTGGGGTAGACCTATATCTTACAGTTAAATAATGTGTTGTGTTGTATTCTTGCGTTGAGTAAGTTCGCCAACCAAACGCTTTTTCAAAGAGCTATCTCTTTGAAAAAGCGTTTGGTTGGGAGTTAACTTAGCGCTTAACTTGATTTGTGGCAGGATTCGTTTCAGATCTCTTTAGGCTATGGCAGCCACTTAACACGGGATTTGCGGTTATTTGCACTCTTGTTGTGAAATATAAAAAAATAAATAACCCCCGGCTTCGATCATCATTCACTGACATTTTCTCATTAAGACTATTCTTATAAGCCCAAACACGCAATATCTGCTGTGAGTTTCAAGCACTTATTTGAAGCATGCTAAATCATGCACGTAAGTAATGCATTAGCTTAAGTTTGGCATGTCTTGGAAATAACACTGAAATAACTGTACACAAAATTTCAAACTAATTGGATCAGTGAAAGTTATTCAAACCAGTCATGTAGGAAATGAGCTGATCATCATCAAACGCCTGCACAAATAGTCATAAATAATAGCTAAGAACTCAAACAAAGAGAACCGAATGAAAATCAGTGTATTCGTTTAATCATAATCATTTATTACAATGACTACAAAATGTTATACCTACATGGTGTTGGAAATGTAATTTTACAGATCATTTTGGATCCTGCCGGGCACGGCAAGTCAGGAGGGAGGATGAATTTATATATAATATATAGTTTATATTGTTTGTACATAATGTTTAAATATTATTTATCTATTTAGTATGAATAGTACGAGATTCCATATTTTTTCATTGAAATATTAATTCAATGTGTAATAGGATTCTGTAATTGACAGTTTTTTCATAAGTTTTACAAATCGTTTGTCGTAAATTTCTTCGTTTCTTTAGCAGCTACGATGCCACAGACAGGCATACACATACATAGACAGATACGTCAAACTTAAAACACCTTTTATGCGTTGGGGAGTTAAGACTGCGCAGCAGTCAGCTGCCCTGCTGGAAAATGGATGACGTGTCACCACAGGCTGCACATAATGCCACCAGCTGGCAGAAAAGACTCGCACCCCGACATGTCCCTCTCTTCGTTCCCCAGAAGATAGGACAGCGCACAAGGCATTTCCCCTGCCACAAAAAAGAATAAGATTAATCCCTTAAACGGTGTTATCCCACCGGAGGGCTATGACAATTGAATAATCAATTGTGTCTGGAATCTGATGCTTGACGGGTTAACAGTGTTTCAACTGAAAAAACCTTTAATGAGCATTTTTAAGTAAGCGCGTAATATCTACAACTGATATTTTACTTGCAATGACTATATTAGTTATTTAAATACATAATATAATAGTTGAAAGACGTCTGAAATGTGTCAAGCCACACATTTTAGACGCAATGGGTTTTTAATATTCATATGCTCCCGGTATTCCTATGCGGCTTTACAAATGGAGGCACTTCGCTAACAAGTAAAGGCGGTGTTGGGATAAAGGTGCGTCCACCGAAAATAAAGTTCAAGGAAAGGCGCCTATGGTTCATAAACAAAGCAATAAACTACTTCTATTTATTTCGTCCTACGCAATAACGTACATCTTTATCTGAAATGAAATGAGAAAATGACGGATCACCTTTAAATGCGCGACCGCGCCTCGCCGTCTGCTATATTAGCGGGATTAAATTTATTTGTATTGAATTCTTATTATGCTAACCTTTTCACCTTGCAGTGGTCCCTACAACACGATTCCCGTCGGCTTCCCTTTTAAAAGAATAATTGCCAACTAATTCAACGTTGTTCATCACATCGTTTTAATATTAAATAAGAAATTACTTACACTAATACCAAGAAAATATTTAAGTTAACATTTTTTTATTATTACTAGGCACTTATTTATTGGATTGAGTGCTCTGGTTTCGATTACGAAAATGAAGCAACTTTCGCCATGGTCCGTCCCGGGATGGGGCAATCTTTATAATCTCGAGCTCCTCCGTGCTTCAGAACGCTCGCAAAGCCGTTGGTCTTGGTTGCTATTGCAATCGATTTAACCCACCAACCCGCATTGGGCCATCGTGATGGTATTATGATCCAAGCTCCTCATGTGTTTCTCCCATGTAGGAAGGCCTGTGCCCAGCAGTGGGACACACATAGGTTGATGATGATGATGATGAAGCACTGTTTTTTATCTTGACGGGGTAACTCTTGACCTTCGTCTCACCTGATGGTAAGTGAAGATAAGGCCGACGATGGAAGCGAGCTACATTCGGATTCCTCAACCACAGAGGAACTGGCTATCTTACCTCTAACTGCTGGAACAGAACAATGTTGTTAACATTATTGTTATGGCAGCAGACTTAGGTAATATGGTGGTAGCTAGACAGGCGGACTTAGAAAAGCACTAGCAACCAAACCGAGCAGAAAATTTCTGCCCCCACGGGAACCGAACCCCGGACCTCTAGATCTGAAGTAGGTGGTCTCAACCATTCTACCACAGAGCCGGTTTAGCACTTAGGTACGAAGTAAAAAATTTAAGTTTTTATTCTGGCATAAAAGTAGGTTTTATTTACATTTGTTTAATTCTCTGTTAGTGTTACCGCAGGCTTTTTTTTATGACCAAACTTTTAAAAGTAGGTTGTTGCCTTACAGACTAGGTAAAACTAAGTACACATAGGATTTGAAAGTAAAAAAATATGTAGGTATTAACCCAGTAAAGCTAGTGTCAGTTTTTCGTATTTTATTTTTGTTGGTTTATTTTCTAAACGAGGGATTGATTTACTCGCTTTATTTAAACACCATGGTAGGTATCTGCTACAATTTTGACTGTGTGTTTTTATTCCGGCTTCCCTTTTGTTATAATTCAACCTTCGCCACTGTCACACTGAGACTTACAGTTTTTGCGCGTCCGCCCTAAATCTACTTTACTTTGTCAAATTAAGTATTCTATTGTACGGCTTAGTACATTCTTGACGAACATTTTATCATTTTCATTATGTCAGCAATTTTATTGTTTTCTTCAATGGTTAAATAAACTTGGAGAGCATTAGAGGAGCTTGGTGGCGTGTGGTTTGATCCCTATGGTTTCAATAACACAAACATACCAAATTTCGCCATCGTTGATCCTGAGATGGGTCACTCAAAAGTAGAGTATCACAAATGTATGAAGCCTGGGCCTAATAAAATTTTATTTTGAACAGCAATCCTACAAAGGGTGATAAGGTATAATTATTTAGATTTTTTTAGTGCATTTAAAAATATTTTACGGCCTCCGTTTATTTTTAAGACGAACATGAAAAATTCCACGCTATAGTTGCTTTTTGCGTTTTGTTTTGCATTAATTTAACCACTATTATTTTTTACTTTTGAAAAATGGAGTTGCAGCTAAAAGTATAGTAAAAACTTCAAATATTTGAAAGAAAGAAAGAAAGAAAGAAAAAATATTTTATTTAAATAGGCCACAAAGAAGCACTTTTAAATCGTCAAACACATTCTTATAACTATTACAAAAAATATATTAACTAACAACGTCAAGTCTCTCCGTCTGTCATGTCTGAATTTACACCGGTTCCAAAAGTTGAACTACCGAGAAGATTCCGGCAACAAACTCGTGTAGTCACTCTTTTCAAATATTAAATTACAATGTTTGTAGTTACAAAAGTTTAACCTTGAGCAGTGCAATGCCGCCCAGCGAAAAAAAAAATGAAAATTAGAAAAGAAGGTAAGTCAACGTACCAAGAAAGGTACCCAATGTCAAAAATAATATCGTTATTTTCAGGCTATCTGACAGTGCACAATCACAGTATAGGTTACAGAGGTTAATAGTCACAATACTCGTAAATAAACATATAAAACATTTGAAATTTTAATGTGTCCATGCATTCTTATCATCTAAATATTCTTGGACCTTATAGTAGCCTTTTTTCATTAAAGTTTGTTTCACATATAACTTAAGTTTGTGAAAAGGCAGTTCAGTTACATTTGGTGGGACTTTGTTATAAATGTGTATACATTTCCCCATGAATGAGCGACTTATCTTGTGAAGTCTAAAACTTGGAACAGCAAGTTTATTTTTATATCTAGTGTTTAAGTTATGAATATCACTATGTTTTGAAAAGGTATGTTTATATTTGTGAACATAAATTAATAATTTAATAGACAATTCAATAATATTGTGCATTTGACTGGTGCGTTTGACACACTTCACGACATGAAAAACGAGGAAAAAGGCAAATTGCATTTAGTTTCTGCTGGAACATTTTTTACTTTTTAGACAAACGGGCAGCTCGAAAAATCCGATTGTTATAAAATCGAGTAGCTTATTTAATTAGCTTTGTGAAGAGGTGTATCACATTACTGTTCAAAATTATTCGGAATGAAAGCCCAAAAAAGACCGTGTCCTTTGTAATGTCTAGCTCCTCCGTACAAGCCGTTGGTCCCTTTAACCCACCAACCCGCTTTGGGTCAGTGCGGTGGTGTTAAGGCCCAAGCTCCTCATGTGTTCCGCCCATGTGAGAAGGCTTGTGCCCAGTAGTCGGACATATAATAAGAATAGCTAGTAATGATTATTACAGAACTAAACTGCCACTAATTAGATTCTAAAGCATTGGAACAAACAAATTTTATCGCGTCACAAATACTCACTTTTTGCGTCTAATAAAACAAGTCTATGCGTAGTAGATTGTGTATTTCATTCGTATTTAATTAAACTTTGTTTTATTATCTTTGTTTTAGTACAGATTCTTGGCCATTATAATTGTTTTTATGATCAAATAAATGTTAGGCGTAGAAAATAAAACTGCATTATTAAAAACCTTAGATGACGGATTTAGGAGGGCATGACGTTCACGAATATACTGGTAAACAAAAGTGCTTTCTTTTCCATAGAATTAAGACACATTTCAAAAACCCAGCTATTCTTTCAAGCATCCGTTAAAAGCCTTTTTTTTATCTGCGTCATTTCTAATAATAAAAATTCTTTAATGTGTATTCAACATTTCCCTTGTATTATTCAAATAATTAAGTTTGTTTTTTTAACAGTTGATGTTTCAAAAACAACGAAAATAATGTTTTTATACATACACTATTACAAAGTGAAGATAAATTTTATTGATCATCATACAACTAGTAAAATCGGCACTGGCAATGCTGAATGACTGCATGTTTAAATTATAATCATTGCACCTGGCAATCCCATCTACTAGAAGATTTTATTACTTAGAAGAACGACCAAGCAGTATATAATTGCGGCTTTTCAAAGTTTAATGTGATTGGTATATACCTAGTACCGGGGAGTAAAACGTGATTGCCTTACCTTGTACCCAAATTTATGTGGGTTCAACATCGTTTGCTATTCATATATGTAAAAGGTATTCGATGTTCTACGCTGCATATAACCTGGATACCTTTACAGCAGGATTAAATAGGCACCTTCTGGCAAGCTCGCTTCATCGTCAACCCCTTCTTAGCTCCTTCTTTTCTCCTCTGTAATTCCTATTATCAACATTATCTACATTCTCAGCTTACGATCATCATTCGCACAGTCTATCCACAGTTTTGACTCAGTCTATACTTTACTACTTTACTATATATCTCTATTTTACTCTTCAAAATCTTCCACGACACGTATTCTTTCATGACAGGTCCATGAAGTAGTCGATTACCTCCTGCAATCAATCCTAGCACTCCTAGTGCGAGTTACTAGCAAATCGAAACCTTGTTTATCATTATCATGTTTAGCTCTCAAATCCGTGGAGAAAGAGTGGTTTCCAATCATTCACAATAAATTTTCAAAGTTATAAGGCCAAAAAAGTATTCAGAACACTTTCCATAATAAAGATGATAAGAGTGCTAAGCGACTCAATGTCACAATGCAATTGGGATGCTGCCTAAGTTTCAATATGGCGCTATTTTCACAAATTTGGAAAATATACCTTACTGTTTGTTGTACCTTGTTGTTTTTACCCATAAAAACAATTCAAACTTGAAAGATGTAGAATATTGTTGAAGTTGTACGGTTTTGAAAATAATAAAAAATAGTTTTTTTTTTAATTTATCAAAAATTGTTATGATTCTAGATTAAAACAACTATTATTGTGACAACTTTTAATAAAAACGTACTTAATACATAGTTATTATTAATTTTGTCACTATGCCCCCACATTTCTTAGTAATATGGGAACATGTGACGTTCCGTAGATATTCTATGGAGCGTTTTTGGACGATGCGCCGCAACACATCAAACATACCATTATATCTGTGAAACTATTGATCTTAGACATACTATTTCTTTTGCAATATTTCTTTATGAGTTACAAACTCCTTATTTATGAAATAAAAAAAAGATGTCAACTACACTATTGTAGAGACTCAAGGCTGTTCCTGTAACAAGTAACAGCAAAAGAAAAGCCAAGAAAAGCAAACGAATCTGTTTGTACAGCAAATAGTTGTGTTTGATTGTTTCTTTATTTAAAAAATATTAACATACACACAACATAAAATGCTCCATACTCGTACGCAGGTATGTCAAGTGTTACAGATGCACTACGAAAGCCGCTTTTATTACGAACGGAGTAAGGGCAGTCTCATAATCAAACTGCTACGGTTGATGTGCTGTCGACTGTACAATAGTGCTGCTTATTTCCAAAGAAATCTACATAAAGTTAAAAGTAGATTAATTGTCCGTTTTTGTTAGTTTTGATGACGTTTTAACAATTCGCTATGGAATCACCTACGGTTGTGCGAAACTTATACAACATACATAATATTATGTAAACATCTATACAAAAGTATTAAAATTCCATTTATTTATTCAATAGATTGTACCACTTAAATTTTAATCATAACTACATAGTGTTTATTTAGGAAAACGTCGTCTAGGATTTTTAAAAATCTTTCGCAAGCTAATCTATTTGTTTACTTTCCAGTGTTGTAGAAAAATTGAAATAATTGATGAAACACAGCTGGCTATAGGCATTTGTAAGCCAGTTAAATTGAAAGGATTACATTCAATTTATCTGTCATTTGCGCTACGCTGTACATCTTCATTCTATTTCCGTATTTATGTTCAATAATCTAAGATTTGTTTTTAAAAGAGTCTAAAAGCTGCGTTTACTTAAAATGTTTTTAAATTTATGGTTTCCATCTTGAAGCCCTTCCGATCTAAGGACTTTTGATTTGTCTTCAGTATTGAATAAAGCTTAACTTAAGCTTCAATAACTAGAGTTTGTTTTTATTTACAGTGAAGGTGACGACCGTCTGGTCGAGCGGTCTGTACCCCTTGCTATGCAGGCTACTCGGTCAAGAGGTCCCGGGTTCGAATCCCGGTAGGAGCAAATGTTTGTATCATGAGTACGAGCATTTGTTTACGAGTCATGGATGTTTATATGTTTATTTAGTATATTTCTAATATTTATATACATATTATTATCAATATTTATCCGTTATTTAGTATCCATAACACAAGCTCTTAATGATGCTTACTTTGGGCTAGATAATAGGTGTGAGTGTATGAATATTATTATTATTATTATTTAGAAAAATATACAGGGTGGTGACGACAATACAACAACAAATTAAAATGTGGGCTATTTTACTTCATACAAATGTTTTGCAACTTTCAAATATATCTTATTCATTTGTTATTTGTTATTTACTATGATATTTCTATGACATTGGCTGCATTATTTCATGGCAATTTCATAAAATTAATCAAATAAATAAGATGTATTTAAAAGTTGCAAATATTTCTATGAACTAATAACGCCCGCGTTTTAATTTACTGTCGCATTGTTGTCATCACATCACCCTATATGAAACTAGAAAAAATCATCTCCTTGGGTGGGAAACGAATCCGCTACCTTTGGAATTCCGGGGTGACTGACCTGCTCACTAAGATACCAGGACTTGAGATAACTGTTAATGATTTTCTTGTATTCTATCTCTATTTATATTGTAAGCGACTAAAATAATTTCTCGCTAGACATTAAGAGACTACCTAGTCTTGCCATAAATACTGAAAAAAAGGAAAAAAAATCTATTGCAAATAACATTTATTAATTTTACAGTGTGTTAGTTTAATACATAAATATAAAATAATTTAAAATATAAAAAGCTTATTCGAAGTGGTCTCCATTGGCTGCAATACAGTCCTTTAAACGTTGAGGCCAGTTATCAATAGAAGCACGCACTCTTTCCATGGGAAAATTCTACACTGCCAATCGTACGGATTGTTTTAAGGACTGCAAATAATCATGGCGCTTAGAGCAAGCCGTGCTCTACTCTCTGAAACTGACCATAAATCATAATCCAGCGGATTAAGATCGGGACTAGACGACGGCCAGTCTTTACCTCTGATGAAGTCCGAAACGTTCGTTACCAACCAAGACTGCGTAGACCGAGCTTAATGACCCGGCGCCGAGTCTTTCTGGAAGGACAATTCTTGGTTATTGAACATGGTGTTGTTAAGGAGCCTCACGACCTTCTCAAGAATGGTATCTTGATACACTTGTGCCGATGTTTTGATACCTTTTTCACAAAAGTATGGCTCAGTCACTCCTTCATAGCTAATACCCCAACAAACCATCACTGAAGTCGGATAGTACCCACGTTGCACTCTGTCGACGAAGCTAAGGAAGCTTCCAAATTAGGGAAGCTTTCTTAGAGCTTCGAGCATAAATACGGTCATTTTGTTTGTTAAAATGTTGCTCAATAAAATTGTAAAAATTTCTCATCCGTAAACAAAAATTTTCTGTGACCTCCCTTTGCGTACCGCTTCAATAGTTGTTTCGATTTTACCCTCCTATTCTTTTATCCCTATTCTATTATCAGTTAAGAAATGACCAGTACGTCTCTTATAGGCTGCAAGTCCTAAGTCATCTTTTTAAATACGCGACATGGTTCTAGGTCTCCCGAGATGAAATCTTTTGCTTTCGGACAGGATTTCTTTGTATTCTTTCCCTTAGTGCTTTGACCACCTTTTTCGTACGAACACTACGTGAACGGTCATATCTTTTTCTGTCACAAACAGAGGAGGTCTCATTGCACAGTTTTATTTTTTTAATTTTTCGTCGGTTCAATTCCCGGGTGAGACAACCTAATCTTAGAAGATATTTGAATGCAGTTGTGTTTATTTTTAAAAATAAAGGAATATTTCCTTTTTGTAAAATGAGCTAACTAAAGGATTTAAAGTAGTTCCCCTCCAGGGCCCATAGATTTTTTCCACCCTGTAGGTATATATTTTTAATGTTCTCATGATAAGTGAATTTGTAAATTCTTAATGAGAATAAATGTCTTAAACCAGAAATTTAAAAATGTTCGTGCTAGAGGTACCGTTTTCAGTTTAACCCGGCATGGGGGTGGCAAAGTGTTACAAAGACGTAAGGGCGGGTCTCGCAGATCCGCTAATTATATATGAATAATATGTACCAGTACTTTAGTTATATTAAAGATAATAGTGCTTCGATTATTTTTTTAGGTATTGGTGTAAGTAAACAAAAGAAAATATCTTAAAATATTATATTTGAATAATAGCTATTAATAAAGCATTTAGGAAACCTTTCATGTGATAATACCTCTTTTCCCTAATATAATTACTTATTGCTTTTAATATTATGCCTTAACCTACTATCAGTTTTAGTTTGTACATTTGTTTTGTCAATTTAACGTTGCTTAATAGTTAATCATCTTAATTTACGTTTCTAGTTTATTCTTGACCTCTTAACTAATTATTTTCTAAAGATGGTAGTAATTAGAATATACAAGGGACATTTCTGATTGAAACAATCAACTTTGATTAGGATTTAATTGACAGACTAAGAAATAAATCTCTTGCCGAGCTCAGTCCAACTTATTTGACTAATTATTATTGAAGGCGCCGAGATGTTATAAATGTTTTAAATTAGGTAGGAGACGTAAATGTAAAATTTGAGTTCAATTTTGGATTTCATAAAGTAGCAAGGTAGTATACTTTTCTCAGATTAAAGTTGAACCCGTCAAGATACAATTTATTTTTCAACTGTCATAACCCTCCGGAGGGATAACGCTGCTTGACAGGTCAATAGTCTAAGGGCTAAACCACACGGGCAGTGCGACGTCGCAACGTTCTACGGTGGCACCGCGGCACCGCAGCGACCTAATCAAGCATAAATCCTTCCCAATCCCGTTCCCCTTCCCCGCCTAGTCTCGATTCAGTTGCACGTGCGATGCAGCGCCGAAGCGCACCGGACGGCGCCGTGTGGCATACAATACATTTTTGTATGAAGATAACCGATGCGGTACCACTCAGGCGCCGCACCGGAGCCGCACCACACCATGTGGGCGCGCCCTAACCCGCGACCAGCAGGAGCAGCGGAAGCAGTATCCGTATTGTGAAAGGTCAAGAGCTAGTTCTCGCCCAGGATATTTTCTTCTAACTAAGATATTTTTGAAATAGGTATATTTGAAACATTTTATCAAAAGTCAAAATAAAAATTAAGAAAAGAAAGAAGAAGAATCTTTTTGAATCTATTTCTGACTCGCCCTAAGTCATTAGGGGTTAACAAAATGGAAAAGTTGCGACACTATTCCATTTTGTAAAGCTTAATTTAGTATTCGAAAATAAGTTGTGGATTGTTCTTATGGAAATTCAAAGTCCTGATAGACTGACTGCCTAACTGAATCCGTCAGTCAGTCAGTCCATCGGGACTTATTTATCAACACACAGCCCAAGTCGCTGGACCTAAAAACATGAAATTTGGAGGGTGTATTATTTGTATCCACTAAGAAAGGGTTTCTCTAAATTTTCCCCCCTCTAGAGGGTAAAATGGGGGGTTGAATTTCCTATGAAACTTTTTCTCTGAGTCGGTTGACTAGAAAATGGTGCAATTACTCTTTAATTAAAATTATAAAGAGTACTTCAAAAGGAAGATAACAATAAATTGAGCAAATAAAAAAACTACATGGCCGATGCAAATAATTAATGCATCTAATCGTAAAAAACATGCCCAAATTAGATTTTTAACTTACTTATACATTTCACTAAATGTATGATATATTTTTTCTGAATGTTTACCGATTTCTCTGTCGATTGTAGACCGATTTTGAAAAATATTTTTTATTTGATAGAATATACTCCTGAGGTGATCCTACTGTCACCAAGTCGTAATCTGTTTATGGGATCCTAGGGAAATCGAGGGCAACCCTAAATTTTTTTAGGCACGTATTGCATCGTTTTCTTTCTTTATTTGTAATTCCTACAATAAAGTAGGTGTTTAAACGCATCAATAACTTTAAAATGTCACGTATTACATGTTTTATTTTTTTCTAAAGCTATAAAAGTATTTGTGTGTGTTAGTCATAATCTTATAAAGAGCTATTGATGGCAAGTACAGCTCGCTAACGGTTAGGAGTTGGAGAATAATTCTTTAAATTTTAT
Organism: Nymphula nitidulata; assembly: GCA_947347705.1. NCBI lineage: Eukaryota > Metazoa > Arthropoda > Insecta > Lepidoptera > Crambidae > Nymphula > Nymphula nitidulata. The sequence goes on from OX374632.1 coordinate 10,443,736, forward strand.
AGATATGTTATACAGGTGAGCTGATGATGGAAGGTAAAGTTCCGTAACAGTTAGGAGCCATATGTTTAAGAAACAATATTGTGTTTCGAGCAGAGTCCAAGAGACAGACAAGTCGAAAATTCTAATGCTAATCTAGCTTTCATCTTAGAAATTTATCTCTAAAAAAGTATTTTGATTACCTATTAGGAATAACTTAAAAAAAATACTAAAGAACAACTTTAAAAAACTTAAGTACTTAAGTATCTCATTAGGAGGTATTTTTGAAGTAAGTGCTCTGCTGTTGCCAGTTGTAAATAAAGTGAAGCTCCGACTCCAGAAAATACCTTTTCGTAAAACTTGCTCAAAAATGACATATTTAGTGTCAAGTAAATTCAACGTAAAGTTAGTCATTCTTATCCTTTATGCGGGGGCCACCCTAACGGGAGATGCTATTAATTAACACGTTAATCGTAGGTGTAGCCAAAACTTCTCGCGATAATTTGACATTGGCATTAACAGTGCCCTTTGCCGTTATGCGATAGCGCGGGTGGCGGTACATCAAAGAGATTTAATGCGATGAGCCGGCTACACTTACGTTTGTCATTGTGCGTCGTGAGCCCGGTAGGATCGGACGTGTTTCATTATAGAAAAAAATATGAAGTGGACTAATGACAAAGTACATACGTTTCTAGAGATCCTGCAAACAGAGCCATGTTTTTGAGTCCGAGAAACTAATTTTACAAGAATTTTGCAACGCAACATAAATATTTTGGGGAAGAGTTATATAATTATTACCATTCTACTTATACAACACTGGATTTTATTGAATGGTAAACATCACATTGCACAGCGAAGCAGCGTCGACGTCCGTTTGCTTTAAATTCAAGGAACATTTTATAGCCAAGCACATATCGATTTGGCGACGACATAGTGTAGCCACTCAATTATCGATGCTCCGAGCTAAACTTTAAGTTAAAATAAGTAACTTTAAGTTTAAAAGACAGGGAGAGATCGTTGCACTGAATTTCATTCTATCCCTTTCTGAATTTGGAACACCAAAATAACACAAATGTTGATTAAAACCTGTCTTGAATTTTTAAGCAAAAAAAATATGATTTTTAATCGACAACATAATAATATTCCAAAATTTGTGGAATCACTAAAATGTAACAAAAATATTTAGAAAAATCCGCAATGTTGCTTACTAAAAGGAACTTAGTACAACATTATCTTTCTATCGTGCAAATGTTTAGAATGACTAACTTTAAGTTGAATTTACTTGTCACAGAATATGTCATTTTGAGCAAATTCTACGAAATAGTACATTATATCCCAAGGGAAAATAAATCAGTATCTAATGTCACGGGTGCAGACTTGAATCGCAATCATAACGAACGAGTTTATGGTTAACTCCCGAGCAAGCAAGGGTGTTACATAATTAAATACAGAGCAAAGAGAAGAATATACTGCGAGAAAATAAGAAAAAAATTCAATAAGAAACTCCATGTTATGACACTGACTGAAGACAGCTAGTGTAGCTACACAGCCCTAGCCTTAGTAGGAAAACGGAAGGTAGATTATTATTATGGTAGAATAATCTACCTTCCCTTTTTCTACTGAGGCTAGGATCAATAAGCTCTTCAGAGCACTCTCCGCGATATAGCCGATAGAAGGCACTAAGCGACGTATTCTCTCGACGCAATTGCAAAGGCTCAAGGTTGTTCATGACCTTTACATCAGCTAGCCCTATACAATTATCCTTACCTCGTTCTTGTTAAAAACACTTGAGAGATTGGGGATAGAAATACACGAAATATTATTATGAATGTTAATTTGAGGCTTAAACTAACATTCATAATAATATTGACAAATACAGGAGCTCGGTTATAGTGGTTTGAATGCTCTGATTTCGATTACGAAAACAAAGCAAATTTCGCCAAGGTCAGTCCCGGGATGGGTCAATCAAATTTGTCATTTCGAGCTCCTCCATGCTTAGGAAGGCACGTTAAGCCGTTGGTCCTGGTTGTTACTGCAAGCGCTTTAACCCAGCTACCCGCATTGGGCCAGCGTGGTGGAGCTATGGCTCAAGCTCCTCATGTGCTTTTACCATGTAGAAAGGCCTGTACCCGGCCGTGGGATGTATATAGGCTGGTGATGATGATGATTATGAATATTGATTGATAGTGACTGTTCGATTTAGTTGGTGAAACCAAACACAATCGATATTCTATTTTATTTAAAGGCACCTGCGGGCTGGTAAGGGATAGAAGATTAGAGGAGAGAACGCCTCTTTTTTACATCAATAATTGTAATTAGAGTTTAATTCTATAAGTGACACATGTAAAATGACTGTGAAATCTAAGAAACGTTTTGGCTTCGCCGAGATAAACGCTTTTCAATTACAAAATTCTTTTGTATTCATTGCCAACGTCTTGAACTGACAGCAAAGAGGTGTATTGGTAGATAAAGCATTCAAGTTTTTAGCAGTATCTAATACAGATTAAAGTTTTCAAAGCTTTATAAATTAGTTGCTTAATAAAAAAAGAACAGATAATTATTATTGTTTATATGATAGCTCTATTTATCACATTTTAATGTTTTTGATGCGGTTAAACGCCTATTTTATTGAATCAATTACAAATAAAGAAAGAAAACGATGAAAAAATATATGCTCCAGGCGGGAACCAAACCCGCGTCTCCTGATTTCCGGCCAGACGCAATTACCACTACGCCACCGGATCACTAGCTATAACCTGCTAATTTCTTCACCGCTCTCTTTCCTTTTCTAACGTTTCTTTTCTTTTCAGGAGACGCGGGTTCGATTCCCGCCTGGTGCATATATTTATTCATCGTTTTCTTTCTTTATTTGTAATTGTGACAAGAAACTCTATTTATTTATAACCACTTAAGATCAAGTTGGTATTTTAAGGAATGCAAAACAACGATTCGAACATAATTACTGGCAAAAGTTAAATGTCCGTTGCGTTTCTGTGTGCAACTAAGGTAGCCAGTGAAATTACTGGACATGGAAGGATTGGCCGTCAACTTGTTTGTCATTTAGTTGTATAAAAAACTGCGAGACTACGACGCACTACTTTACTCACTATTGAGTAAAGTAGTAGCTAGCTAGACTACCATTATTAATCTGTGGCTAGACGTAGTTTTGCCGGTACACTGCCTGAGCATGGATGCCACACACATCTTCCCTTTTTTATGATAGCAATGCTGGTAGGTATTGCAAACAAGGCCACTGATCCATTAACTGTGTTCAAAATCTGAATTAGAAATTAAAATGTTTATTTTGTAAATGTGCAGAATAAATAATTTTTTCGTACCACTTGCTCAAAAAAGTGACATTCTATGCCACAAAAAGCGAACATAACAATAGTCATTTTTAATCTGTTAAAAACAGGGAAAGAAAATTGTACTGAATTTCATTCATCCTCTAGGGGGAGAATGTGATTTAAATTTGGAATATTTACCGAAATTTATACTGAACTACCACCGATATGCAGAGACGTTTCCTCGAAACCGCCTCCACTCGACCTTAGTCGAAGTCACCTCAAGGAAATTTTAAAAACATCCTTGAAATCGGTATGTTCAGTTACGGCTTCATCCTCCAGTGAGGAAACTCCAGTAAAGTCGAGTTGTGGTTGAGTGAAGGAATGACGTCATGAAATTTCTTATTATTATATTGGCAAAGTGTAGAGAATATGTTTATGGTTCACTTTTTTCATCTGTGGGATGTCGTCTTCCTCTGAGATTGTGTTCTGCTTCTGTGAGGTAGGTATCTTTCAGTTCTGTCATTGTCATTATTTATCATTCAACTCAACTGTCGACTGCAATGATTTATTTTAATTTATTTGATTTCATTCGTTTTTCGCGTTCAGTATGAAAATTATTATGGCCGGGAGGCAAGTTTTTAGTGAAATGGTAAAGGCGTGCTTGAGGGAATTTATCATAAAGTATAAATTAAGCACCACTGTCGGTTGACATAATTATATTTGCATCACAATATCTAGGTAAATTAATAAAGGTGTATCTAGCACATATACTCACTTGAAAGTTAGTCAATAAAATCATAGAAATCAGTCATTATGCTAATAAAACTTGAAATAACCTCAGAAATAACGTGAAAAGCACTGTTAACAACCTTTGAGGAGACCTCAAGGTAGATCGCGACGTACCTTGAGTTTGACAGTTCATTACTCGACTCAACTGAGGAATTTGCTCAAGTCGAGGATAGTTTTTTGAATTCTGCATACCGATTTTATCCTTGAGGCTGAGTCGAGTCACAGTCGAGTGGAGGAAATCTCGAGGAGCCGACTGTGCATATGGGTGTACATCTGTGTTTACACCATTGAGTTTGTATATAAAGCATTATACATCTTTTTGAAAAAGGAATACGCATTTATTGTGCAGTTATGATTAATAAATAAAATTACGAAAACCGACGAGGCCGTATTTGGCCGGCTGATACGGCCGATAATTGGACCAATGTTTCGAATGTTAACTTTTACTTTTAATTGTCATTATTTTTCATAAATGCTTATCTCATATTATTATTTTGTTAATTTTTTCGCAAATGGTACGAAAAGTAGAGTATTTTCCTCGGTGATAAAGCTGTCATTGTCTTGGGTAAACTTAAATCCCTCGCTATACTCAGGACTCGTCTTAAATCCCTCGCTTCGCTCGTGATTTAAGAGGGGGCATAAAGCAAATCACTAATCGTAGATTTAATTTTAATCATATTAAATCAAATCCAAATAAGCTGAAATTTTAAATATGGTAATTACATTATATTTGTGAGGGTTGTGTCAGAGCAAAAACATGAATTTATAAAATTTTCTCGATAGAAAAAAATCACAAAGATACCTCTGACTTTTAACGAGATTCAATTTATTGTCCAAATCACATTACTTCACAACAGGGAAAATTGATAAATATGTGAGTTACCATGTTTCCGAGGGCTTCTACTAGCGATTTTTCAATATATGTTATGGTTTGCAAGTAATTAATAAAAAACTATATTGGCGCATAATCCATTTTCCTTCCGCGCTAAACGTCATCGTCCGTCTCTGTCAGTCGCATGGTAGGCCGCATGATATTTGTTTTGTTTCACTCGCGGCTGCTCCATTGAGACGGGAAGACTATGTTTCTTCGTTCTCGCGCGCTCTCGGCAATATTTTCGCGAATAATTTGTAGTTTATAACTTAAAAACCATAATATTGTACACATATTTTAAAACTATTGCTTAAAAAGTTTAATGAAACGTTGTAAATTCTGATTTTTCATAATTATTAAAATAAAATGCTATAAAATGAAACTGAAAATTCAAATGACGGCTAGGTGTCAAACTCAAGTTTTTTGTTTACTCACTTTTTAATTGTTGATATCGACCTTATTTTTATGTACATTGAGCAGAAATCGCATTGTCTTTGCAATCTCAGGAGGCGTAGTATATGTAAAATAAAATCATGCTTTGTGTTTCTTAGTGACTTACTCGTATTTGATTTATTTGTAATAAAACTTTTTTCGATGGTAGACATTTTCATATGCAATTATAAAAATCACAATATTATAGGGCAGTTATCAATATGCAGTTGGAGAATCTAACACCGTAAGGGTTTATGCCATTCACCTATGGCATAATAAACTTTATTGCAATTTAATGATAACAATGTTTTTTTCAGATCAGCATCGGTTTAATATCACCACAACTACACCTAATTAAAAAATCTTAATAAAGTGAATTCTGTAGTAAAAAATATGGTATCTACTATAAGATTTTTTAAAACAAAAATACATTATAGTGTTTTACATAATATATGCTAGTTAAAGTTTATTTCTTTTGGATCACTATAGGTGTTAAATTCAATAAATGGCGAAATAAACTTTGCTATAAAATCGTTAAGACGAAGGATAGAAAGCGGTGAAGAAATTAGTAGGATATACCTAATGCTCCGTTGACGTAGTGGTATTCGCCTCTGGCCGGATATAAGGAGACGCGGGTCGATTCCTGGCTGGGGCATATATTTTTTCATCGTTTGCTTTTTTTACTTGTAATTGTTTTAATAAAGTAGGCGTTTTAACGCACCAAAAACATTAAAATATGAATAGTTTATTACTATTAACAACAATAAAAACAAAAAATGGCTTAGTTGATGTAACCTAAAAAATATGACAATACTTGTGTGTTGTTGTTTTTTTTAATGTAAGTTTTACTAAGTGGTGCATTTCTTCTATGTTATTTCAAGATGGAAAATTGGAAATACATTTCATAATAATATAAAACGTACAAAAATGAGTGGTGGTGCCGTTAATACAATAGTTAATTTAAAGACTGGATATATTTGTTCATAGAAATAGTTTGGGAAATAGTGGGGGATAAAGCTGAGCGCGTCCGCGGGCTTTAGCTCTAGATACCCACATGTGTCCCCTGGGTAGCGCTAAATGCTCAGTACATTACCGGTGGTAGGTTTCGACCGCGGCTGGTAACCACCCTCCAAGCAAAGCCTAGCCGCCAAGTGACTCATGTCGTGTTCCGGCTTGATGCCTGGTGTTGCCGTTCTGGGAGGGGAGTCCGAGCAGTTGCGCTGTAAAGTTAGCCGGTTTCGGTGCTGCGTGATTGCTGCGCTGGGTGACTGATCGCGGAGGGTAGCGGGATCCTAAGCACGGTTTTTCCGCTGGCCGACCGCAGGTAGTAGGGGGCCCAATTAGTAGGTTAGCCACCTATGAAAGGCTGCCCCGCCAACTCGCGAAAAATCCCAGGGTGCGCCATCGTGCCGGTTGGCGACCGGATGCGAGGGCCCGATGGTCACCTTTGGGGGGGTTAGGGCGTCCCCGCGCGCTCCAGCTCAGTCACCCGGCAGTGTGGCGTCACAGCTGCTTCGCTTGGCAGCAACTTTGCAGTGTCTCGCTCATCTGTCCCCTTCGTGCTTGTTCACTCAATTCCCATGGCAAAATGAAAATTGGTAAAAAAAAACTAGTGAAACAGCGGACACTGCACTCGCTCGCACTAAAAGTGCACCTTGCCAATATCCGAGGTCCACCGTGCAACAGAATCACCGAAAACTGGTACGCGTGCTCTTGGACCTAGGAAAAAGGAAGCTGAGATAAGGTCTAAAAGTTCATCAAAACACTCTTCATTATTATACCCAATAGAAGGCGCTTCTCATAAGCGTCACAATGTGTAGAAGCAATTTTAGAGGCCCAATTGTGCTTGTTACCTCTACATCACTAATTATATGGACAGCACGAACACTGCAATATTTCCAGTGCATATACTTAGTAGAGTGTAATCCAACAGGTGCGAGTTATATTCCACGCAAGATCGGTCCTTTGTTATAAAGCAGATATACTTGGTCAGCCGTGAAAATCAATTCACCTCGTCGTGTAGTTTCTTTGATTTGGATTTCAGTCGCCTTTCATCCAGGGGAATGAAAGGCCACATATTAGTTGTGAACGCGCATACTTGTGGTTTTTACCAATAAATTCAACAAGATTATTCGAACCCCGTTTAGATATAATAAGGCTTAACTAACACTACAAGCCGGTCTGTTGAGCTCGAGGATAATATTGATTCTCTCTTTCTCGGTTTCAATGCGCCCCGCCCCTGGGCAACCGTAATATCTATCTAGCATGCACTGTACTGTCATCTGCATAGCTATTAATGCTACAATGATTCAGTTTAAACTGATGTAGCAGCAATATTGAGTACAGTTGATGGTAACCTAAATTTTGAACGAAATATGATTTCATTTTAAAAAGTAAATAGTACCATTTAAATTCCTCTGTTTTGAATTGTTCATTAAATTTTTAGCGATTCTATAACTTTCTCCAGATGAGTGTCATATCTTTATTTCTCTTAATGTGCCAACTACATCTAATTCAAGAGCACCCACAAATAAATTACCCGCATTGATTTGCAATTAGAGATGATTTTAGTATGTTGCACCATTTACAAAAAATATATATGCAGATAGTTGATATGTATGCGAAAATAAATAGTACAAGGATACATTATATTTCATTCGATTCGATCTCATTAGATCTTAAGTTCACAACGATTTAACATATTTTTAATTTGAAAAAGATTGGTGAATTAGGAAAATAACTGTGTGTCGCCTTGACGAAAATTTAGTCTAATTTTGACCCCTAGTAACAATAAAAATCTAAATTTCAATATTAAATTGAGCCAATATAATTAATATTATAGACTAGAAATGCATTACATTTACTCCAAACAAGCTACTGTTGCTTTCATGTGAATATTTAACGTATACTATGTTATGACGTCGGCAGATGACTAGACGAGCTTGATTGACAACACTGCAAATCGTGCCTCGCCATGCGGGGGGTGCGGGTGAAATTTGATTTTTTTCTAGCTTTAGGCGCACTCTTAAGTTTTTAACACCCTCGCTACGCTCGGGAGTAAACCTCGAGTCCTTCGTTACGCTCGCGATTTAAATCGTCACCCGCGACAGAAGCTTTATTCTATAGCTACACTGCTTTATCCCCTTGGTTAATAATCTACTATTATCGACCTATCTACAGTAGATAAACACATAATAGCAATACTTTGTATAGATCTTGCTAACCTAAAAATAATATTGCTCTTCTAACAATTCAAAAATTTTTCATTGATACCATAGTCCAAATTATTATATAGTAATTATGGTAGTGTCTCCGTTGTAATTAATGCCCATATATGTATTAAAGGAAGTAAAATATCTGTAGATCGAGATCGAGGAGATATATAGGTAGATCTAAACGTTGATGGCACAAGTTCACTTTGGTCCAATGAACCTGATGAGTGACGTAATATGGAAGTCATTAGCACCTACTGAGTCAATGTCACATTAATTGAATCGTACACTCGTAAGCACGTCAATGGTAATTAACTCACTTCAAAATGAAATCTTATTACAAAGGGTTAAGGTATCTACAAAATATGTCAGTGTTTCTCTTGTGCAACCCTAAATGACGTCAAAAGTAATTCACTTAAAGCTTCAATGACAAATTATGACAGGGACAGTTTTGGAGAGCTTAATGAAAATATTCTCGGCACAACTACCGCAGTGTCTCAAGACGAAAGTCTTTAATTCGTGTGTATTGCCAGTGATGACTTACAGAACTGAGACGTGGCCGCTTACAATGGGCCTCATAAGAAGGCTCAATGGCACCCAAAGGGCAATGAAGAGGGCTATGCTTGGAGTTTCTCTGCGTGATCGAATCAGAAATGCTAAGATCCGCAGGATAACTAAGGTCACCGACATAGCCCTAAGAATTGCGAGCCTCAAGTGGCAGTGGGCAGGCCACATTGCAAGGAGGACTGACGGCCGTTGGGGTGGAAAGGTCCTCGAGTGGCGGCCGCGTACCGGGAGACTTAGCGTTGGTAGGCCTCCCACAAGGTGGACTGACGATCTGGTGAGGATCGCGGGAAGCCGATGGATGTGGACAGTTTAGAACCGATCGGTTTGGAGATCTTTAGAGGAGGCATGTGCTCAGCAGTGGGAGTCTCTCGGATGAAATGATGATGATGATGAATTAAAATATACCATTAAAAATGATTATACAATTTTAAACTATTGCATTTTAATTAATCGTTCAACATTAACCAAACAGGTCACAATTTAGGCAAATACTAAAAATCACATGAGATCACTAAAATGACTAAAGATATGGAATCTATTATGCAATTCGGAACGCTTAATTTTCTTATAGATGTCGCAGCCATCTGGTTAATTCAGCCTCTTAATTGGACGCCTAGCCCGTTAATTGAACGCCGGCATCCAATTAAACGGCTGAAGTTAATCAATATTAGTTTTAACGTCACCTTGAGTAGAGGCTTTATACTTCATTCTATTCTTAGTCGAAACCTTACTAGTCGAAACTCAATGACATCGATTATCGATTGCTATTACAATATATTACAAACAACTTTAAATCGAGTTGACAAAATCTGAACTGAAAAGATTCCTATTAGATTCAAATAATAAACAAAAGTAACTTACTCAAATTTTTAATTTTACGCAATATATTCTACAGATCCATATACATTCACTATGAGACAAACGAAGAAAACAAGCTGTTTCATACAAAAGTTCAATTCTTACTTTGATGACCACTAGCCAAAACGATTTCAGTAATAAGTAGTCATAAAATATACCTTGAACCTACGAAACACACAAACAGTCACACAAAAGTTCTTCGAACTAAACGATCTGCCCAAGCGTTGAATTAACCGGCTCATTTAATCAAACGGTTGAAATGATGTTCAGTCATCGGATTAAACGATGCGCTCCATGACTTGGCTACTTGTCCTTTAGCCATTTAATCGAATGCAAGCATATATCGATATATTGTACATCTCTGTCCTTCTTCTGTATGTAATGGCATTGATAATAATATGTACCCCCATCCTTCTGTGTGTAATCCCAGGAATTGCTATTCCTGGGACACTCAATGGACACTCAAAAAATCTAAACGCGTATTAATAAATTGCAATTGTTATTGAGGTTACAAATAAAGGCTGCTAGTTCTTAAATGAACACAAAATGGTAGAGTAGGTTAACCCGTCAAGCAACAGATTCCAGACTCAAATAATTTTTCAGCTGTCATAGCCTTCCGGTGGGTTATCCCTCATACCGCCTGAGGTATTAAGGCTCATTTACACGATACAAGGTTTTTGCCTAAAATGAAGCGAGAAATTACTTGCATATTCCAATGTGTTGTTTAGACTATGTGTTAACAATTTTTTTTTGCGAATAGCGCTAAACTTATTATTTGCCATTCGCGGCCCCCAATATGTTAACAATATAGTAACATTAATTCTTATTTTTATTTCTAAAACTTTCATCATGTGGCAATACTTTTGTAAGGTCCACACTTACGTTTACGTGGCTATAAACGGAAATTGATCTGTCAAATATAATTCATTCATGTTAAAACGTGTAAGTACTAAAGTCAATAAAACTACTGTCCCAAAAAAGGTGTTTTTACAAATCCTCTGCAACAAACCACCCACGCAAGCCATCCTACAACATACGAAAACCGCACATTATGCAAGTCATTACTTGCTTCAATTTCCGTTAATTTCTTTCTTCTGGCATGGGTTCTTGTTTTTTTTCTATTATGATGAAAACAGGCTTGATAAGAGGTAGTTACCTTCCTTACATTTACGATAGAAAATATTATTACTGCTTTTCATTGAACAGTTATAAAACACTCTTCAGTGAGAGGACTGTATTTTAACAAAAAAATATTACGTAACATATCAAACGAGACATGAAGAAGCGTAATCCAAAATGAATTACTAAATTAAGTAGAATTACGGTTTCTTCAGACGAATAACGTGGCGGTAATGAAATTAGGTTAATTGTCACCAAAAGTTTAGGTCACCTTTGTGAAAAGTATAAAATAGATTAACGCGACAAATCCTCCTTAATTTATAACCATTACCTTAATTTTATTCGTGTTACTTTGAACTAAAGTACTTACATGAGGTGGGTAGATCATTAATTATTTTGAGAAAATTACGCACAAAACTCAACACAAAAGAAATTAATCTTATAAACTATATGTTTTAATCTCAGTATTAGCATGGATATATTTTATCACAATTATTGCAATATTATTATCAATCATCCATAAATACACACGTAAAAAGGAGATGTCATGTAATAAAACCATCTGATGCCAGTTCTCTACAATTTCAAAATGCTACCAATTTGATATATTTTTATTGCTTTCTATAAATATACATTTTATTACACGTCATTGCAGCCTATTCAGTTTATTAGCTTTATATATTTATTGGCTTATAAATAGGTAATTCATATGAGAAAATAAATATTAGCTCTTTTTCCATTCCTAAAGATCAAGACAAAAGCCAATAACAAAACATTATTTTCATTGAACATCTTATGATTTACCTAAATATTTTATCAAGAAATCTGGATTTACCATGATTTATAAGTCGTGCGGCCTGTCAAGGGATTTTGAGTCAGGGGTGCTTTGTGATCCAAATTAAATTACCCTTTGGATTCACAAATCTATTTTTAAAAGCTACCTATTCCACTTTATTGTCTTTTGTTAATAAAGACAGATAGAGATAGAGATAGCACACTGAAACAAAATTTCTTTGGTCCTTTTTGTAATGAAGCAGATTGAGTTTTATTTCTCGGTGCTGTACAGATTTCTTGATATATGAGTACAGAAAACAACGAAAAGAGAAATTTAACTCTACAGAAGTCAGATTTGTAGATTTAAAATGCTCTTGTCGAAGATTTCAACAAACGTGAGTTTTGAGTTATATATACCGCAAGGAAATCTCATATTAAGACTACATTCCTACTTCTTCCGCTAACAAACTACGTAACCAAGTTACGTGTTCGACCCTAGACTGGAATTAAGAACTCCTTGGAACTTTTGCGTTATGGTTTCCTTTTGTAACATATTCCTTTCATCGGCAGTGTTTTGAAGTGATTATAATAGAAACTAATAATACAATAAAAGCACGCAGTTACCAAAAAAACTGTTCTTAACCTTTGTCATGATTTTTATTTATGCTATTAATGTTTCTGGTAATCATATACCTATTTTTAGGACTGTAATAAAATGTGATGAGGTATCAACGCGAAAATTCAACGAGTCTTTAGATTAATATGATACTTAACTTTTAGACTAGCCTGACTTGCTTATGCATGGCATGTTTTGTTAGAATCGGTTCATCCGTTAACAATATTTTCGACTTGAAAGTTTGCATGAGAAGCGTAAATGTTCTTAGGAAAATATAAGAATGTGACTCTTTTTAACCGACTTCAAAAACGCGGAGGTTCTCAATTCTGTTGGTATGTTTTTTTCTATTTATGTACACCGATTACGCCGAGATTTCTGTTCCGATTTACGTGAATCTTTTTTCTGATGCGGAATAAAAATTTCTTAAAAATCAGTTGGGTAGTTTGGCTTTTAAATCAAAAAATATGAAATGAGAAGGTCATCTACGTATGCGAAATTGTGGATTTTTACTTACGTTACGTTACGAAAGAATGTTAGCTTTGACATTTAAAGTTATCCCTAAAAATTGTTAAAAAAAATTAAAACTAAAAATAAAACCGACTTCAAGAAACTGAAAAGGATAAAATAATTAAATTTAAGTAGGTACTCGTCACCTAGAAACATATTTTTTGGAGTTGGTGCTTCATGTTCTAATATTTCTGAAAACAACTCAGCGCCAACTTTGCAAAGTTGGTGCTAAGTAACTAGTGTTAGAACGTTAAGCACCGACTCCAAAAAATATGTTTCTATGTAGCGATTACCTACTTAAATTTAATTATTTTATCCTTTTCAGTTTTTTGAAGTTGTTTTTTTTTTTAATATTTCTATCAAAACAATGAAACCGTATCACCGCGTATGCTACTAATAATATGCAACGTCAATTTAATTAGTTCTTCTGAATGACCTTTACCCAAGTTCCGACCTCGTATCTAAAATTAGATAAAACCCCAAACGTCGTGTGACGTCAACGGCAAAACACGCAAAACTGTGACAACTCTACACCACCAGTACAATCAGCATTAAAATTCAGCTTTTCACTCAGCTTTCATAGTGATCAAAATACTATAATGTTTTATGAAAGTAAACCGTATTACTATAACATTAGAATCGTGTTTCACGTGCTAAAAATTAAAGTCCTGCTACAAACAACATACGACTCTATCACTTCGGTGGTAGAATTACTTCCCTGAAGCATTGAAAATATTTTTGATCACTCTGAGATGACTAGATAAAGTCAACACCAGAATCGTCTCAGAGTGATCAAAAATAAAAAGCAATTTGTTTCATTAATTTCACTGCTGGACGAAGGCGTCTTCTTATGATTAAAATAATTCTTAATAATATTTTTTATTCCTTTTTTAAAATGTATTATTCAAAATTTGTTTTTTTTTTAATATAGCACTAGGTTTTCCTGAGAGAGGTAGTAGTATTTACCATTCGAATTTTGCATACCTTGCTAAAAATAAGGGGATAGCGTTGTTGACATCATACTCAGCCCCCTTGCACGCAATACAATTTTCTCAATAAGCTCTAGTTACTCAACCAAAGAATACAAAAATAGGAAGCACTCGTATTTTGCTCGAATTTTAAGGGTCTCTCTTTTAGCTGAAATAGTTTTACTGTAATGGGTTTTATGAGTTAAGCTTTCACTCTTATTTTTCACATTATTAGATCACAATTTTACTTAGCGTTATGTTTGCCTTTTACACTCTGTATAGAGAACCAACATTAATTCTTAAGATTTGATCTGTAACAAAATCAACCGTTTACTAACAATAGGGCAAAGAATATCAATGAGGCCCTTGATAGTTAACAGTTTAAAAATTACGAAAATAAAAACATTTCTAGACGTGACAAACAAGCAATTAAGATGTAAGCTAGCCTCAAACTTTTAAGATTCTATATAACAATGTTGTTTATACCTTTATCTTGTGCATACATTTAGAATTCAGCTTAAAGCAAATAATTTTATATTGAATATATCAATATATGTGTCGGCACCATCTGGTCGCTTAATTGGACGCCTAGCCCGTTCATAAAACGCTGGCATCCAATCAAATGCCTAGGCCGATAGTTCATTGAACTAAACTCGCCTTAAGATTTGACGACTTGGCGTGTTGAAAGGATCATTTTGTACCGAAGAGTTTTGGTTTGAATTATAAGTTCAAGGTTATTTTTATGACCACTTGTAACCGACATCGTTTTGATTATACTTGGTCATTAAAAATATCCTTGAACTTACCAATCCCTCAAACAGGCACACAAAAGCTCTTCGATTTAAACGACATGCCTAGGCGTCCAATTGAATGGCTAATTTGAATGCCAGCGTTCAATCAACGGGCTAGGCGTCCAGTTACGCAGCTAATTTAACCAGACGGCTGCGACACATACATTCGGAATGTAGCTTTAAGCGAATAATTTTTCAATTGAATGTATCAATGCTTGCACTGTTGGTGTATTTTAATAAAGAAACAAATAGATAAATGAGCAAACTGACGGCCCAACTGGTGGTAAGTGGCTACCGTCGCTCATAGACCCATATATAAGACAGAAGCCCTCTTATTACAAAGCGTGAACCAGAGTCCGGTCTGGTTTAAATCTGATCCTGATTCTTATTTTACTCGTTTTCTTTTAATCAAAAAGTGACAGCATCAGTTGAAGGCAAGTGTAACTTTAGTACACTTTTGTAGTAGGTAAGGGGAGAAATGTCTTTTACATCATGTTAAGAAATATTTGACAACCAGTTGAATTTGAATGTCACTTAATTTTATGTTTCTTAGCGGTGGTATATTCTTAATAACTGGTAAGTGATCATTAATCAAATATTTTACCCCAATAACAAGGCTTATGGAAAACAGGTGATTGGGGCGTTATCAATATTTAATAAAAGGGAGGTAAATGTTTTAAGCTGAGGCTTGGTTATATAGGGGCTCGCTTCCTTGCCGTTAACAACGCTTTCTAAACAAGATACTTTCTCAAGAGACTATGGTCAAAGTATTTTTTGAACAAAAATGATGACAAACAAGCATACGACCTGCCCGGTGGTAAGGAATTACCGTTCCATACAGCGCTTGCAATACCGAATCTACAATCAGCAATAGAAACACCTCAGCTCTCAGTATGAGAAACATCTGCGCGGTTTCCACTTTTACTTGTTAAGCATCATTAAAATGTTTAACAAGTAAAAGGCGATTTTAATTATGTTGAGATACGGTCGCTTTTCTAATACATCATACTTATTTTGGACCACGCAGAAAGCTCAGATATTTCTGATGCTGGCTTGATAACTGCTCACGCTTTGCTTACCCACCCTGTAAAATCCAGAAGATCTGTTACGTTGATACCGTGAGGGTAAGACCCTGATAATATGAAGTTATATAAGAGCTCTGATGGCGTACTCTTCAACAGAAAAACAATTACTATAAGGAGAGTTATTTGACTGCGAATTTCTGGCATCATCATCTTCACCAGTGTATATTATACGTCCTACTGTTGGGCATTCTGGCCAAGGCCTCTCTACATGCGAGAAACACAGGTGTTTGGGCTATAGCACCATCACGCTGGCCCAATGCGGGTTGGTGAGCTAAAGAAGGTGCAGTAACAACCGGGACCAACGGCTTTGCGTGCCTTCCGATGCGCGGAGGGGCTCGAAAATACTAATTTTGATTGACCTATCCCGGTTTGACCATTGCAAAAGTTGCTTTATTTTTGTTATCGAAACAAGAGCGCTCAAGTCACCACGCCACCGAACTTATGTTAAGGAGGCCTTAACCACTCAGATACTTTAAGTTCAAGTGAAGCATACCTCTGTGCTTTAAAAATTATTTGGCTTTGGTAAATTGGAGCTATTTCGAGAGGTTTCAATTTTAGGATACTTAATGCTATCTATACCGAGTAAATAAGTTATTTTATACAAATCAAATTAATTCCACTGTTATTCAAGATTACTTGACGCATTCTTAAGATATTAGTATAGCAAATAGTTGTCAAGAGCTTTATAAATAATTAAGTGATTGTATCAAATATTTAAAGCATTTGCTTTGGCATTGGCTTGATTGAGGATATTGTTAGATATTAATTCGAAGTTATATAATGTGTTTATGTCTTGTATGGAACAATGACGACACATCCATTAAAAAATACCATCTTAACCGCTTCATCAATAATTATTGACGAAGCGGTTGAGATGCGGATTATAATCAATTTAGGATGAAGTGCAATGCATAGTGCACCAGGCCATTGAATCTCGCATACAAAATTGAATTTGAATTTGAAATTAGGTACCTATAATATCTAATAATCATACACTCACACCTATTATCTAGCCCAAAGTAAGCATCATTAAGAGCTTGTATTATGGATTCTAGATAACGGATTAATATTGATAATAATATGTTTAAAAATATAAGAAATATACTAAATAAACATATAAACATCCAGGACTCGTGAACTAATGCTCGTATTCATCATACAAACATTTGCCCCTACCGGGATTTGAACCCGGGACCTCTTGATCGAGCAGCCCGTATAGCAAGGAGTACAGACCACTCGACCAGCCAGTCGTCAAACACACACACATAGGCCGGTCGGCCTATGTGTATAGGATCATAATTAATATTATAAATACGAAAGTAGTTTCTTAGTTTCTTATTTAGGTATTGTATATTGATCTAAACAAAGCAAACACTAATTTAAATGATTGGAAATGTAACAAAACAAACACTAATTTCCAGAATAACAAAAGTAATAAAATAGGTAGAAAGAAAAGTTTTCATTCACTGAAAAGAAAGACGATGTATACTTAATGATTAAAAATAATTAAGTAGGCAAATCTACGCTTACCATCAGGTGGTATAAAAATAAAAAAAGTAGGTCTTATGAAACACAGTCATTACAGGCTCTCATCATCAATCCAGAGCTTAGGGTATTGATAAGACTCAAAAATAATCACGGGGCGCTTGAAAAGTCGAATCCTAACTCGTTAAATAATTTCTATTAAATTATTTATAATTTTCTGACATGCTAAAGTAAGACCTTCTTTTTAGACACATTTTGTTTGTTTTTCTATTTCTTGTTTATTACGTTGTGCACAATGAAGAATTCCTATCTATTTAACTCACATATCATACAAATATACACAATATTTTATGAACGAGATGGATTCTTTGTTGTTGGACTGTGAATGGAGTACGAAAGTACAAACATCTGAAATAAATGAACGATCCATTTTGATTTATTATTGAGATATAACCCAATATTGGTATTGAATAAATAAAACATTTGGTCAAACAGCCTGATCTTGACTTTTGAAATTAAAGAATTCATTTTCATGAATAAATATACACAAACATCAATTCCAGGAATCAAAAAACATGGTCTGAATAAATTTATCAAATGGGTACAAGTACCGCTAATTTAGTGCAATATTTCCTATTGAAAGACTTTCATTATATTTTTAATACCCCTGTTAAATTATTGCAGAAAAAATTGTGGTAACAAAAACTTATGTTGAAAATACTTGTTTGTTTTTGGGTTTTACCACTTTAATCTGCAAAGTCGAAACGCTCGTAAATTAGACTTCTAATAATGAATAAAGCTGGGTATTGTTTAAAATTGTTTCCGCGCCGCACCTCTTTCTATAGGAATGAGCTTTCAGTTATCCAAGATAGTCCTTCTATAACTTCTTTCATAGCTCGAGTTTATCAAGGGGCACTATCTGTCACAAGATTTCTAACGTTATTTTTTTGTTACTCAACGCAATGTTATGTTGATTATTTATTAAATATTATATTAGTTAATTTATATTTATAGTATCAATAATATTGTATTTATTTATATTTGTAGTTAGGTATGCGTGTAATTAGTTTCTCAGGTTTGCGCTTTCTTGTCACTCACTTTAGTTGTAAAATTAGTTATAGAGATAAATTTACTGTGTTATGTTAATGGGCAATAAAGAATATTTAATGTTGATCATTATTTTGATGTTCTTAATAAAATTAACTCTAAAAATTCTACTAGTGATAAATGTTACCCAGTGCATTTTTAATCTTTACTTGATAATAGTGTTGGGAATCATTCGACTATAGGTACTCAGTTAGGTAGAGTTATCGAGACTCCGATTAATATAAGCTTTGAGATTATAAGTTTTGATGTGCTTCTGAGTCTTGATGACTAAGATATTTTTTTATACTACTAAAATGGCAATGAAGCATACGGCCTACCTGCTGGTAAGCGGTTACCGTATTTTGTAAATTGATTAAACCAAAAATAGACTGATAATGTTATAGTCACACAACAGTTGTTCATAATTTATAATACCTACATTACCTACATATGCTTAATTTTTCACCGTTTTGTTAGATCAAATCAGCTGATTGTGTATCACTTGAAATTTGTGTATTTTGAAACTCTTTTTTTCTAAGCATAGGTGCTTGCTTCAAAATTAGCAAGTCTTAAGAGATAAAACTCTTTGATTCTAAATTCATATTTGAAAGACTCATGAGTGATATATATTTAAAAAGTTTTTTGTTTAATTATTTACTATTCTGAATAAAGTAAAAATTGTTTAAATTGTTCGTTCAAATTATAAGCACTAAGAAACAGAACACCTACAGAAATGAGGGCATAATTACGTAATAAGATATTTGGGTGATTGCTTAGAAATGTACAGAGTAACCTTAAAAATCAATTATATCCGGAATCTGATGCTTGATATACACTATTGATTTTTCAATCGCCATAGCCATCCAGATAAACCCACTTGACAGATTATACATAATTCATAACCATATTACTAAATATTAAATTTATAATTGGCGATCAATAAATATCTGTTCTGTTCGAGGAGCTCGGTGGCGTAGTGGTTTGAGCGCTCTGGTTTCGATCACGAAAACAAAGCAACTTTCGCCATGGTTGGTCCCGGGATGGGTCAATCAAATTTATAATCTTGAGCTCCTCTGTGCTTCGGAAGGCACGTTAAGCCGTTGGTCCCGGTTGTTACTGCAACCGTTTTAACCCACCAACCCGCATTGGGCCAGCGTGGTGGTGTTATGGCCCAATCTCCTCATGTGTTATTCCCATGCAGGAAGGCCTGTGCCCAGCAGTGGGACGTATATAGGCTGATGATGATGATGATGATGAAATATCTGTTCATATTATTATTATAAAGCTTTTGAAAACAAAGCATGTACCATAAATTGCTTACTGTGCTTACAGCGATTTTGCCAAAAATATTATTGAAAAAATATAACTAGCATACGAAAAACATGTTTCATATTACGAATTGCTATATAGAACGGTAAGTATTAATTATAATAATATATGTGTTATATTCACAAGAATTATATCATTTTTTATTTATTTATTTTGGCTGACAATATAAGTTTTTTTTTTAAATCAAACGAAACTAACTTTAAATGTTTAGTGTGATATCAGCGTTTCCGGAAGTGCGTATGATTTGAAATGGCTTTCGTTTTACATAGCTTCACTTTTCTAGGTCTGTACCGTCGGTCGCCGGCTTGACATGTTAAGGATGACAGAGGTGCTTAATCAAAAAATTATATCCGAGTAAAAACTACCAGTTTTATAATCAGCGATCAGATCAGATTTACGGCAGAAATCTATTATTCGATAGAAGAACATACCTTTTCATATTTTAATAAATCAACATTTGTAAGAATGGTGAAATTTATTATTTTATTACTAACATTGACCTTTTTGATCTAAGCAACTGTTAATCTATAAATTGAGTGACGCAGAAACAATATGCCAGGAAAAGATAAAACGTGTAAGCAGGTATTTGAAAATGAAAGTGAAAGTGAAAATATCTTTATTCAATTAGGCCCCCCAAGAAGCACTTTCGAATCGTCAAAAAACCCTTATGTCTAACACATACAATAATATTAACTAACAATGTCATAATGTTTGTCTTTCTGTCTTTTATAGTTTGTAAAGGCTCTCTATGTTCGCTGTTTGTAAACCATTCGTACTTTACTAGCGCGCCGGCGCCGGCTCGTTTTACCGGATACAAAATTATAAACGTCTTGTATCTATTATTTCGATGCTTCACAGAGTAAAGTAACATATCTAGGGGTCAAAAAATTAATTGTTGCTAATTATCACCAGACAACTTTTTTATGTTCCGTGTTATTTTATTCCATTCCGATTTTACTTCCCTTTTGTACAGATAATTAAGGCAATCTAATCTAATGAGAGGTATTTAAATTAATGATGTTTATAGCTTTGCCGTCATGAACACACTCGGGTACCTATAGGTACTTCTTCCCAGGGTTTCTTGGTTTCTTATCAAACGGATTGTAAAGATAATGTTATGTTGCATATGTTTGTTATTGTTTTTTGTGTAAAGCAGGAAAACGAACATGGTTGATCTTTTTAAGTCAATGGCAGAGCTGAAAGTCGAGAGACGCCTCAAAAAATAGTTCCTAGAGGCAACTGATGTATTTTAACTTTAATAACAATTTGGTTTCAGCTTAATGTCATTACAGGGACGCGTTTCAAGCCTACAACTTTTTACTCTAAGGCTGTTTCGTGCCTTTCGGTATGACGATTGGCTGTCACTACTACCCCGTTCCGAGCCTCGGAGAGTTGCAACTTTTTGGCGATCAATTTTGATGGCTAAAAAACACTGACGTTTGAAACGTCATATATGTATTAGTGACCATCCGTCAAATGAGATGGGATATGTCAAATCTCAAAAAAAGGAATTCTTATTTTTAGTTTACTTTATATAAAAGTGAATAAAAGTTAAAATACAGACTTAATTTTCAATAATGATTGAACTCCTTCTCAAAATTTGAGGTTATAAAAACAACTTGTGTCGTTCCACACCTTAGAGCAAGACAAAAAACAACTCGGAGTGTTGTAGTGTAGGCTTGGAACTCGCCCCAGTTATAGGTGAAGACTACATGCAACTAGAGGCAACAAAAAATAAAAGAATAAAAAAAATACCGATAAGAGACAATTATACTGAGAAAAAAATGATCTCCTAAAGCTGCGCATGCCACCCGTAAACAAGTCCAAGTCTTTAGATTTGGCCAAGCTATTAAATTCAAGCTATTAAGCACGACTTGATGAAAATTTGTTTTCAATCGGACAAAGAAATCAGCTGTTTCATGCTTAATTTTAAAACTGCACTTATAAGCCAGTAATCAATAGCTTATCAAAAAATATGCGTTATAAGCATTCCTTCCCCTATAAAATTGTATTTTAAAAAAAGGGATAAAATAAATTACTTTATTCATATCACATACTGTAAATATTGATAGTTAATACATGGAACCTTTTCATTAACATTATAACTAATAAATGCTGGAATGATATTGATTTCAGGTTTTTCTAGTTTAGATATGTTAATTTAAATACCTCACTAAATAGGACCCATGTACATACCTACTTATCTAATATTTAAAACGTAAAACAGTACATTAATATTCTAAAATATTGTAATTAGGTAAACGAGACTCAAAAGAGGTTGAGCAATTTAATGAAGGTCCATTACTCCCTTTCATTCGCCAGACACAAAATTTAGACGTAATCTCACGGTTCAAGAAAATTTGAAGCGCATTCTTAGTCTTAATTTACTCATAATAAATCATCAATCTTAATTCAATTGAAATACAAAATAATACCTTCATAAATAAGGCAGTTCTGTTTCCATTTTTGTATATATTTATTCCAAAGCGTATTCACACGACGTTCTTTAAACGAACTGACGACGCGCGTTTGTATCTATACAAATGCACATGGAACACGCTGCAAACGCACGTAGTATCGATGTCGCAGCCGTCTGGTTAAATTAGACACGTAATTGAACGCCCAGGCCGTTCATTAAACGCCGGCATCCAATTAAATGACTGAAAGACAACCTTCTGTTGAAACATTGCTAAGTCATCGACCGCAACGTGTCAACAGATAGCTGAACGTCACATTTGGTTAAATCAGCTAGTTGATTTAACGCCTAGGCGAATCGTCTAATATCAAGAGTTTTTGTGTGACTGTTAATGTGAAATCATTCTGGTTATAAGTGTTCATAAAAAATAACCTTGAACCTAATAATCACAAAAACTTTTCAGTTCGAGACGACCCGTCTAGGCGTACCTAGCTTTCTAATTCCATTAACTATTTTCCTAGGTAGTTAATGACACGACGTGCCGTGTAAATAGGCCCTTATGATAAGTTTGCATGTTTGTTTTTATATTTATATCCCTACATATTACTACACTAAAAAAAACATAAAAGATATAACTGATCTACTTCGATTACATTTGTAATAACCACGCAACCTCGCTTAATTTGCTAGGTGCAATTACAGTTAATTTTATTTAACAAAACGATGTATCTCTCAGCAACTTTATCTATGGCTTCGTGTAAATTTAAGTTATGTAGCCACTTTTTTGACCTACGGTAGTCGAAAGTTCAGTTGTAATTTTTTTACCGTGTGTATCATATTTTTCCGTTATCTTGTATCAATACGTAACACAAGCTATTAATGGTGCTTATAATTTGGGCTAGATAATAATTATAAGTGTAAGTATAGTAATAATTATTATGTTAAGCTACATTGTGCTATGGGAAACAGAGGCTGCAGGCAACGAGATTCATTAGTATAATAAAGTACCTAAACCTTTGGGAGACCTCCGTTTGTATGTAATAAAGCCTTACATGGTATTTAAAGTTACTAGTCACGGAGTAAATTATACATATTTGACGAAGACCCAAGTAAATTTATGTTAATTAGATAATATAACGAACGAAGAAATATAATACATAGAGTATTTGAAAATACACACGTAAGAAAATAAAAATTTCGAACCGAGGTTTACAAAGGGTTAATAATGAAATCTTATCCCGTCATGGCTCAAGCGCCCCGGAGACTCGTAGTGTCAGCAGGATAATCCCCCGGAGGTGATATGCCTGGCGATTAGAAATCCTCCAGAGGCGAATTTGCCCCTCAGGGCTTCAGGACTCACCAAGGTTCTCGCCTCCTTATTACCCCGGTTAAGCCGTGAAGGCCATCTGCGGCCAACAGCAATACTTAACCCTAAAAAAATCCCATCTATTTTTTTGTAAAAAACTATAATAAGACGCCATTTAACAATTTCAAGGAATAAATAGAGCGGCCGTCAATAGTAAAATTACGATTAGAAATTGAAAAATGTTTGCAAGTGCTCGGGGTCCTGGACTCACTTCTAAATAAATCAGATTTGGTTCAGGTGTTCAGAAGTTATGGTAGAATACAGAAAGTCTCAACAATACAAAGAACATATATTGTCTGCCATCTACTTAGAATAAATAAGTCTTGGGTGCAAATGCCGGTAGCGGCAGATTTCATTTTGTTCACGATTCATGGATTTTTGTATGTCTATGTATTACATTTATATATTCATTATTATCTATACTTCTCTCTATATTATTGTCTAGTACCTACCTATTCATAACATAAACTCTTTAGCGATTATTAATTAAGGTTAGTTATGTAACATGTGTCAATGTAAGAATAATACTATTTTATACATTGGGTAACAAAATGGGCGCCTAATGAGCTAATCCTTTGTATATCTGCAAAGACACAATAATTTTGTTCCGGGGCGAGCCTGCCGGCTCTGAAATTAGCGGTTTTTCAAATTTAATCGCATTATAGAAATTAAAATAAATTATTGTAATTTCTACGTAACAAATTTACCGTCTGGATTTCAATTGCGGATATTATTAAACATATATTATTATCTTATTCCTGATTTAGCAGAACTTCAAAACAATAATTTCCACAGCTTAGATTTGGGTCTAACGGAAATTGTACTAATAAGTAGTCGAAGGAAGCAAATATTATCCATCAGAGATAACTATTACTCTTACTTGACTATCGGCTCGCGTTAAAAGCTTTAAGTCTCCGAATAAATTATCGTGATAAATATATCTTTATGTAACATCTCGATTTCTGTTCAGGGTTTATGTGCAATTATAGCAGCTTGGGTAGTATAAAAACTGTGACTTTTACTTTCCCTAGGCTATACTAACAATATACGCTTATTGGAAATGAGCTCGGTATTCAATTCAGACAAGACGGCCAGACATTAAGAGCTTGTTAGTTTACGCAAATTCAGGTGTGATAGACAAACCTGCGTGGAGAACCACCTTTTTTGTTCCGAAGGTGTTGCCTTTCCCTCGAGGGCCCGGCAGCAGGCAAAGTCGTTCAGCCTTTGGCGCATGATAGTGATTGCGGTAAGTACCCTGTCGTGGGTCGAAACCTCGACTTAAGTGGAACACGTTGGTTTATTAGTGGGTGTGCCGAAGAATAGCTCTGGAGAATCCCAAATAACCCAGGGGCAGCCCCACTCGCCTTTGTTAGCATAAAAGTTTTCTTCAACGTTAAAAAAAATATATGACGGACAGACAGACATTATGTTATGACATTGTAAGGTAACACATTTATAGTGTAAAAGACATTTAAATAATTATGGGATTTTAGACAATACGAAAGTATTACTTTGAAGAAAGATATTTTCATTCATTCCTTTATCTCTATCCATTTACAATAAGAGTCACGCACCGCTGTGTTTCTCGCTAAAAGTAAGTACCTACATGTTGCTCGTGACTGTACACTTTCAGCTTGTATAGTGGCTTATGACTTGGCTGCTACTATTGCCAGAGATTCATTTATTTATAATTAAGCCCTAATCGCGTCGTCGCGGGAAGCCGTTGGATGAGAGCAACGCAGAACCAATCGGTTTGGAAATCCTTGAGGGAGGCCTATGCCCAGCAGCGGGCGTCTCTCGGCTGATATGACGATGATGATTAAGCCCCAATCAGGCAACTTTACATGAGAAACATAAGCTACCTTGGTAATGCAAGCTTATACCGCTTAGCATCAGGCAGGTTTTATGTATGTTTGCCAACCTTGCTATATAAACACATCACATGACACAAATATTTTCTCTGATCTGATTTTGTAAAAGGAACAATATGAGATTTCCATCCACTTGCCTCCAAACAGGTTAGTTCTGATTATTGTATTGAGAAGTTAGAGGAAATTAAATGCCTCGCTGTAGCGTTTCATTTCATTTCATTAATAAAAGCGTCAACCCGTCTGGTCTGGTTCCTTTGTGTGTGCTAAATTCCTTTAAGTGCCTTACAGATTGTTCAGTAAATAAATCTAATCGGTTTATTTCGAGTCGTAGAGTAGTATAGATTTAAAGGATTTTTTCTTGACCTAAAACCACCTAGTCAAATTCCCTTTTTTTCTGTGCTCCCTCTTTTTTCTCAGTCTATCCCCCAACGTCCGGGGAGAAGGAGAGGCTTTCTCGATTAAGTCATTATTGGAGAAAAGAAAACATAATTCTTTCATTGAACTAAGTAAAAAATAATACTCAAAAATAAAACTGTTATATTGATTTCCATAAAACTTTTTAAAGAAAAATTAAAATTTAAGTATCTAAAACAAAGGTTTGATTTATTTTTACATTTTTTTAAATTAAATCAAAGCTAGGGATGACCGTCACCGCCGTCAGCATTTTCATTAAAAACTACACTTGCTCGAGATAATTGTGCTACCATAAATAAAAAACTTATCGAATTTTTAACCTCCTTGTTTGAAGTCGCTAGAATTTAAAGAGTATTTACCCAAGCAATACTCGGTGAGCCTTGAAAGTATAAAGGACTGTTAGCACGTTCTGTGAGTCATACCGCTTTTCACACATCTGATGACTCTTTCAATAAGGAAGGCTTTGTTTAAGTACTTTTGTAACTTGACTCTTAGGTTGGGGCCAAACCAGTCCTCTGCTATTATATAGAATATTGATTGTTACTGCGAGTAGTTTACAGTTAATCTGACAGCCGTCTAGTCGAGTGGTCAGTAATACCCCTATCTAGTCAACCAGAAGAGCTCTGGTTCGTAACCGGGTATAGACAGATGTTTGTATGGAAGAGTAGGAGAGAGAGTAGGGGAAAGTGGGGAAATTCTGGACGCCGGGTAACTCCTGACAAGGCCGTTTACATCATGGAAGCCGTGCTCAATGCCAAGGACTATAGGTATGGGTTTTTTTGGAGTGAACCTAACTCTAAATATTGATCATGGTAAATGACCTTGTCCGGAATTACCTCGCGTCCGCAACAATCACCCCACTCTCCCCTAAAAACGATCGTTCACGGGGCATGGATGTTTGTATGTCTGTTTAGTATTTCCATCAATGGCCTATATACGTGCCACTGCTGGGCGGATTCCTTCCTACACGGAAAAAAACACATAAGGAGTTTGGGCCCTAACACCACTACGCTGGCCCAATGCGGGTTGATGGCTTCCAACGGTTGCAGTGAAAACCGGATACCTACATGCAGATAACGTGCCTTGTGAAGCACGGAGTTTGCTAATTTTGATCGACTCATTCAAGATCGACCATGGCGAATTTTGCTTTGTTTTCGTAACCGCAAATAAATTACTCAAACCTCCACGCCACTGAGCTCCCATATATAGTTACATCTTAATATCTATATTTCTCCATTACATATATTACTCAAACAATATTATATTTACTCGCTCAACGACGGCAATTCGAGGAGTGGAAATGGAATTCTCAGTAATGGGGCTCTATCAGGTTTCTCTTGAAATGTTGACCGTGAAAATTGTTGACGATATCAGCGGCACTATTTTTGTAGTTATATGTAATGTGGGTTTACTACTACTATACAATTGATACGATGGCGCTTTATAGGCAACTGTAAGCAACATCGATAGACGTCTTTCAAGTGGAAACATTACGAGTAATTGTTAAATCAACTCAATATATGTAATAGGACAAATTTATTAAAGCTTCATAATATGATTGAATGTAGGTCTGTAATATTACCTATTTCTGTATAAAGTAACTTTGTTACATAATAATTATGTATGTGTTGAGTTATGAATAGAATAAACGATGGGAAAAGAGAATATTCGAAAGTTCCTTCTAGCCTTAATGTTACCATTTTTATGCGAGACAAAAAACCTTAATTGACAAAAAGGTTTAGTAACTTTAGACAAATTTGAAAACTCTGAATCTAAGATGAACAATGCTTCTAAACAACTCGTACCTTTTGACTGTTATTTTATAATATTACAAAACTGCAATGAAACTTTACCAATCCATGAAAACCGCAGCAGTAGAACGTGATGAAATTTTATATAGTTCGCATGTGTTGTGGTCCGCGTGGGAAGCACGTAAATTGAAGCTAAAGCTTTTGAAAACTCCAGAGAAAACGTTTCACACTATTTTTCAGTTGAAATAAACATAGAAATGCCTCTGTTTTGATAGCGTAATAGTATTTATTATCATTTATAACTTTAAGTACACACTCAATATCAAAAAGAAAGAATTTATAAAAAATATAAGCACAAACGCACTGCTAAGAGCTAAGTATCTGATCATATTATCAAGTAGGAAGAGTGGGGTAACTCCAAACGATGTCGTTTAATTTTATCATATGAAAAATATCTTTTTTAGGCTGAGAGGTATGTACTTCTTTTTCTATTATTGCCAAAACGACCTTGTTTGAAGTTGGCGTATATTGAATTCAGTTTCTTTAAGAATATAGGCTTTACGATAAAGTTTCTTGTATATTATTATTTTCTCACCGTGTAGTGACATGAACGTTAACGTGTAAGATATACATAAAATTTAATGAATCTACCAAACGCACATAAGGTACGCACAATTACCTTATCACAATGTGATATGGCACATGATGAAAGTGTTTTTCTTAAGGTGATGTCGACTATATTCATGAACAAGACTCTTGATCTACATCCTTAATTCCCAAAATGGTCCAGACGATCCACAGGAGACTCGACTCTACGTTGGAGTTACAAAAAAACTCATTTATGTCGAGTTTTGGCAATATGGTAGTAATGTAGCTGCAAGGGCCACCGGAACCAGCTAAATTTTGAAAGTGGTTTATAAGAAAATAAGTCTGGGAATCTCTGAGCTACATGATCAAACACTAACGACTTACGCAGAACCCTCAACTTGTCTTGGCTTTGATGCCTGAATAGTTTTTCTACAGCACCATTATGCTCTGATTACTTTGTATCTAATACATACTGTAAATACCTTGAATTCATTAAAATCGCTAATGACTGAAACGTAATACGATTGTCAACCACGGCTTCAATGGTAAATTGATATAATCTTTGATAATAATTTAATGCTCATTAAATATTACACGTTTCATTGAGCTATTTTCAGACAATGATAATCATAAGAATTACATTTTGAAATAAAACCAATTTACCGGATTTAACTCGCGAAAATGTGTAATACTAATTACATTTTGATTATATAATATCAAAATTATGGCAGGTCGCCTAAATACCGCCAGGAATTCAGATTCGTAGAACTGAATGCACGCCTTTACATACAAAATGTGTTTCAAGTCGCAAACTTTCGTATATTTTCCAAATGGAAATAAGCCTGACGTTCGTTTCGAAAATCAAAGAAAGTGTAACTTTACTAACTGGCAGTAGGTACTCCTAATACAAGAAATCGAATGTGTGCGCTAGGCTCATGAAATTCTAAATCTGAATTCCTGATAACTAAACTTAAGCGGCCTTTACATTTGGCTTACTTCAGGTAATTAAATGAGTTAGACTTTGAATTTAGACAAAAGTGAATACATTCAGACTGTTAGACACACTAATTAGCCAGATTCGTGACTGCCGATCATATTCAGTTAGCATGCTGAATTAAGCCAAGTGTAAAGCGATTTGTGTAGAGTGTTTGTAGTGTAGTGGAGGTAAATACTAGAATACATCTGTCTTTTTCACACGTCTGTACAAATAACAATATAAATTAACCACAGCATCTCGCTCATTCAGAGTTGTTTCTCGTCAGTTTGTTGAGAAATAAAGAATTAAGATTATTATTGTCAATTTGTTTGTGTTTTGTGATAGTGTTTTGTTTGAAAAAGAAGTGAAAATTTGTATATAGGTACTAATAGATAATTTTTAAACTCTACGCTACGTTACGCTGCACGGCATCTGCATCACACAATCTTTCAAGACGAAAATTTTGGCAATGAACGATCCTATTCTAACAAAACTTGCCATGCGTAAGCAAGTCATGCTAGTCAAAAAAGATAAGAGATACTTTTTTAGATCTTTATTAACTAAGAAATTACTGGCAATTTTTGTTTTGTATGAAACGCTAAGATGTGTCATATTTAACAATATATACTGTTTTTCGAAAAATCCTCTGAGAACCATTTAGATTAGCCTACCTACCCTCTTTGACAAAATGCCTTTTGACAATCGCTATCGCTAACGCTAAATGGGAAATGTAGGTATGGGATTTAACATTTAGAATCGAAAGGTGTTCGAGGGCTTACGTCAAATCTCATACATTTTCCTCTAAGCGATAACGAATCATGAGAGTGCTAAGTACGTACGATACGCCCGGAATTCGCTGTTATACTGTGTTAGCTAGCTAATTAGAAGAAGTGTAAAGAGCAAGCTTTTATTCGCCCACGCTCACTGTCTGAATTTAGCCAAATGTAAAGGCCGCTTTAATCAGGAAACTGTAGGTATTTGGTTTTGTCCGGCCTACCTAATGAATACAAAAATGACAAATTGACAATATTCCGATTTTTTTAAAATATTCAATTAAATATATCACGTAGCATCATACAAATAAAAACATGTATCATGTACCTATTGGGCCGGTAAGGTAGAGGCGGCTAGAGCAGTGTCTAAACTGCACTAGCTGTCTTCGCATATGGATTCTTCTTACCGCTTCACATCAGGTGGTGTTTGGTCAATTGCCGCGCTTCGTATAAAAAATAAAACAATGTAGGTGCAGCCCATATGCATCAAATAAAGGGCCAGGTTTTTAAAACCTCGGTCATATTTATGTACCTATCGAATAATTTATATCGTATTGACAGATTTTTAATAGATTAACTAACAACTTGCCAAAGTTATTCTCTGGATAAAAGTTACTCGAGCATTGAAAAATCAGCCTTTAAAGGCTTTGCCAGACAGAACGCGTAATTAACGCACGTCAGGGCATTAGTGCCGCGATATAGCGTCAAATTGTGTTGTACTATGAACGGTACTAGCCGTCAAACAGAGCACCGGCGTTAGCAGTACGCAACGCTCTGTCGCGGCGCTAGGACGCTTTGACGCCGGGCGTTGTATTTTTTTACAGATTGTGTTTAACGCCCGTCTGCTCGTTTGCTAAAATATTGCAATTATGACTGAAAAACTAATAGAACCGGTTCGGAAACACTTATAAAAATGTAACAATAAAGGCGAAATTGTGAGTATAAATCGGAAAAGCAATCAATACGAAAGTATGTAAAAAAAACGATCTTCATGTGATGAAAGTTCGCGACCCAAACGATTATATTCTCCTAATTCCTTTCTCTTTTTAGTAATAAAGTAAACACATACTCTTTTTTTTCGTGTTAAAGCATATAAAAGTATAATTCTTCCAAATGTGAATCACTCCACATGTCAATAGCACACAGACTTTCCAAAGACTGGTAGTTATCTGCACTGCGCTCTGTTGAATGGTACGCTGCGTTAGAGCGTTCCGCTAACTATACAATCTATTGTGTGTGACATGAAAGAACGCGACGTTAAAACGCAACGCTATTGACGCTCTAACGCGGCGCTAAGTACCTACGCGTTCTGTCTGGCAAAGCCTTTAAAGTTATTAATATTATCCAAGAGAATTTTGTCTTTTCAAAAACAGAACTTGTTCTTTTTTAAATTTTAATCGTTGGCGTCAGTAATTACATTTCTTTGAATTTGCAAAAATGATTTTGAAACAAGACGAGTCTTTGTTTAATGCCTAGATAAAACTGCAAACTATCACAGTTTCATTTTAAAAGGTAATTTGAAGATAATGATAATAATCCCTTCATCCTAAAACATTCCCTTCACTCATTGTCCGTATAGCCAAGAGGTAAATATATCTGGTATATATTTATTAATTTATTTTTGTATACGTAGAATTTTAAATTAATTTTCACTTTTTTCCACTTTTTCGTACCTATCACTTTTGTTAATTAAGTAAACTCCCTACCACAAGGTTGTCTGGTAGAGATCGCTTCTAGCGATAAGACTGCCTATTTTGTCATAATGTGTTTGTTTTATCTCTGTGATGTGTATGTGAATGTGCAAAATAAAGAATTTCTATCTATCTATCTCAATTCGATCTAGAAATTCTCAAGAAGCTGCTGAACATTCAAAGCAATAAAACAATGTCCATTCACTTAGATAATTTTCAAGGTGATCCCCGTAGACGACTTAAGCACGTATTCTGAACTTTGAGTGAATACCAAAATAAGAAATATAACGAAATAGAAATGTTTTTAACCAAGAAGCACTATTGAATCATTAGTATGTCTATCACAAAATTATGTGTTAGCTAACAATGTCATAATGGCCCTAATTCTGAAAACACAATTTTATTCTAAATTTGAGTGCATTATATCTCTTTCTCGCAATATGTCATTGGAAAAAGATAGCAAGAATCTGTTTAGATCTGTCAGTTAAATTTAGATAGATTTCAAAGAAACCATAGACAATTTTAGACGGCATGTACGGAGGTGCTTTCTAAACACTGCATTTTATCACGTTCAATAAGGTCCAAAATTGAACGCACGTTTCTAAATGTCCAATTATATGACAGCCATCCTTTTCGTATTCATTTTGAGAGAAAGAGATGTACTGAACTTAAATTTAGACTGCATGTGTTCTCCAGAATTAGGGCCAATGTCTGTCTATATGCTTGTCAATCTGTCTGAAATGTTGTCTGAATTTACACTGCTTCCAAAAAGTTACTACCGAGAGATAATTTATTATTGGGAGCGTCTTTGTTTGTCACCTTTATGGCACGGAAAATAATAATTATATTTTATCGTGCAAAACTTTTTTTAAAGTTAGTAATTAAAAAATACCAATAAAATAAGCAAATCACCTAATCACTTAAAACACAAACAAAGAACGACACTGATACCCTTTTGATATGGGACAGACTGTAGAACGGAACTTTACATACCTACAAATGGCCCTTTGATAAATCAACCACTATATCAGTAGCCAATGGTCTTTATCAGAAACAAATTACGGTTCTGTTTTTATTGAAAGAGCGAAATACGTATAAAGGCTGATGATATGATGTGATGAACCTTTTCTACGAAATTTCTTTTGCTTTTCTACTTTGTGCTTGCTTTTCTACACAATTTCAAGCAAGCACAAGCTATAAGCTTAAGCTATACTTGTAGTGTTGGTTTTGTAAATGGGTAATTTTATCGTTGGGAAGCTTATAACTCTGTCATACTTAACCTACGTGTCTACCCTTTCTATGTTATTTGTAAAGCACCCACATAATAGGTATAACACAATAGAGGCGGGTTGGGACCAGAGGTTCATAAAATGAGATTCGTTTACGATTGGTTCAATTCAAACCAATTTGTGATCAGATATTGTTATTATATCAAATTATCATTTTCGATATGAAGGCTGTTTTGCAGATATTTAATTGTTCGGTTCACCAACAATTTTAATTTATACAATTTATATAAAAATAAGAAAACACATCTCATAGTTACAAAGATAATTGCAACAATTACACAAATGTAAATACCACATGCGAGAAAAAACTCTTAGTTAAATACTTACTATTTAAGTAGTTATGTGGAGATGTTTTTGACATAATTATTCTCAACTAAGACAAATTAATGGTACGATAATTTAATGGTACATATCCATAATACTTCAAATCAAAGTCTGACCGAGTATTTAAAAATTGATGAAGTCAGATTCCCTGGCGTATCAAAATAAAGGTAAATCGGATCACTAAAACCATTAAGGATTCTGCAAAATCTTGCATTGGAGAATTTGCTCCCAAGACAGTCCTTTTGAGTGATGGATAAAGTGGCGTGACGGGATTGCACTCAACTCTAGAAGTAACACGTAGATTAAGAAGATTTAACAACTGTGGACAGTCTAACTTACTATTAAGAAGTTTAATAACCAATTTTTCATCACGACCACACCGTCTTTTTTTTTATACAACTAGATGACAAACAAGCTGGCGCTGGTAAGCGGTTACCGCCGCCTATAGACACGTGCAATAACAAGGAAAAGCACTTGATATTGCAGGTGCGTTGTCATCCTGAGGCCTAAGATGAAATGCCGTCCATGCCCAGTAATTACACTGGCTACCTTTCCCTTCAATCCGAAACACAGCGAACTGTTTCACGGCTGAAATAAGAAGGGCGGTGGTACCTACCCAGGCGACCCTACATATGGGTCTACCACCTAGTGAAATATATAATATACAGAGTAACGTCTTATAACACCTTATCCGTATGATAATTTCATGACATTTGTATGAAATAATATAATCTTGGCTTCATTTTATAGAAATATCATGAAATTATCAAATCAATAAGATTTTTTTTATAAAGTGGCAAATCATTTAGATAAGATAAGATAATCATTTATTCACTGAAAACATGGTATTACAAGATTATATGAACTAATACAGCCTATGTTTTAATTTATTGTCATATTGACGGCACCACCCTCTGTATAGTGAATTCATTTTGAAATAAAATAGTCGTAGTATAGTAGTCGTATAGTAGTAGTTTTAGATTTGCCTAAGGAAAATAACAGGTGCCAGAGATATATTTTCTGTGACATTATAATTATATCAAGAATTAATTGCAATAATACATAAAAGATACCGCTCAAATTTCAAATCAGGCTCGCTGTTACAATTTTAGAGTTAGAGTAACCTAAAAGCGAAGAATGAACTCCCCTTGCATTGATTATATAGAATAATAAAAATACTGAGGAATATTTTTTTTTAGAAAGCGTGAGTTGATCAAATATTCTTGAACCCAAAGCCAGTAAAACAAAAAATAAATAAAAATATTGCATGTCATTACAAGGATAGCATGGCGTCATTTTCATTTTACTGTCATAATTTCCAATGTTCGTGCTAGGGGTATTGAATGATTGCAGAGTGATGACGACATAAATAAAGATGCGCGCGGTAGCTCCCAGCTTTTTTGCGCCATTTTTTATTTTTATTCTTTTGACATTTATTTTACAACAGACTTATCTTCTTTAATTTATAAGCCTTTATCTGGAGTTTTTTTTTCTGAATACTAACCTTCATATTTGTTTATCGAAGTCGAGTTTTCAATATACTTCAATGATTTATGCGACATTATCTGAAACCGCAAAGCGGGGTTTATTTTATTAGTATAAAATCAATTGTGAAATAAATATGATATGGTAATGTTACATGTAATTTTTTTTATTTAGGCAAAGGTGTAATTAAATTGATCTACCTTTCGTCCCTTATTTGCCCGCTGCGTTCAATACAAAATCTATTGGATTTGAAATTTATATCAATACTTTATAAATTAAGGGTGTAATTGTCTTAATGTAAGAACAATTTCACTAATAATTTAGTGTTTGGAAATGTTCCTGTAAGTAAACCCTTTAATGAAGTAAATTTACTCCTAAAGATATTTTCGTGAGCAATGTCACTCTTCTCTGTCACTTTGTTTATTGATGCATAAGAAAGGTAATGTTGTTATTTACCTCAATCGACATAGGATTTTGGTAGTAATATATTTGTAAAGTTTTATGATGTCGACGTGTGCTCAAGTTGACGAGAAAAGTTTTTGTAGCCTTCGTGTTATATTGAATGGTTTATTGTTATCGTGGTTATAATGTTCATTGGAGATAACGTTTCAATCCGGAGCCTTTTATGTGTTTCTGGGTGACAAAAAGCTTTCATAAATTTAGACATAATAATAATAATAATAATATTTATACACTCACACCTATTATCTAGCCCAAAGTAAGCATCATTAAGAGCTTGTGTTATGGATACTAGATAACGGAGAAATAATGATAATAATATGTATATAAATATTAGAAAAATACTAAATAAACATATAAACATCCATGACTCGTAAACAAATGTTCGTACTCATCATACAAACATTTGTTCCTGCCGGGATTCGAACCCGGGACCTCTTGACCGAGTAGCCTGGGGTACAGACCACTCGGCCAGGCGGTCGTCAAACATCAGTTTAGGAAAATTTCAAAACAGCAAACACAACAAAAATATACTTTATGGGTTTTAAAATCATAAAAGAGCAATGAGCTTAAAGTACATCCATAAAGCACATCCGCTAAAAATCATTTTAGTTTTATTTTAAACATTATAATAAATGTTTGAAAGATACTTTGATAACAATTATCAAATTACAAAAAAAAACAAGTCCAAAAATTATCATTCTTTTATTTTTAAAAATTTTTACTACATATTTCGTTTTACGGAATCCTTATAAAAGTTGCCTTTACGACTTATTATATTTGGCTCGCCAAACATAATTTATTCTGTAAATTAGGATGTTAGTAACATTTCACTACCAGCGTGTAGTCTTGTTAGTCGTGTCGTAAAGCAATTATGATTATTGCTTGTTTAGAATCGACCCATACACGTTTTATAAGATTAAACAAAAAAGATAGACCCTTACTACCAAATCAAACTTTATTTATATTCCACAAAAGGCGTATATTACTTAAGTGACGAATTTACTACATACTTATCTACTGGTAAGCACAAAGTAGAGCTGCCTCAGGTCGTCTGTCCGTCTAGTTGAGACGGACAGACGACCTGGTTAGGGTCAAGGGAGCCGTTGTATGCAGACTGCGCAGAACTTTGGAAATCGATGGGGTAAAGCCTTAATTCAGCTGTGGACATCTTAAGGTGATGTGATGATCATGATGATGAGGATTTTTTACATCAGTATTATGTAAAAATTCCTACTAAAATACAGCACTATGACAGTATTTCTTTACCAACTTAGTAAATACCATCAATTCCTAGCACTTTTTTTCTAGGTAACGTTTAAGTAGCCCAAGAAATAAAAAAGCTAGATCGTAAACAGATATACTTTTTCGTTAATTTTCTTGTTTTTCGCTGAAAAGTAGCCATTTTTTCATTACAACAAATAAGTACAAAGGTATCGATATGTCGATGGTAAAAACTGAGAAAATAATATGTGTAAAAAACTCATTTTCGAACAAATGTCCTTTACGATCTTTCAGTCCAGAGATATCGATATTGTTTTGAAACATCAAGCTCAGAATTGGGGAAAAGATATTATATTCCAATACATTTATGTTATAATTTACTATTATGGTAATAAATTACTGTTAAGTCGCTACCCGTGTATAACTAAAACGTCTGATGCAGTAACTACAAATATATCGCCTTTAATTGCAGTATGATCACTATCGTTAAAAATAATAACAATGTTTGAATGTTTGTTCGAGGTTCAAATCACAACCACAAAACTTACTTAAGAGATTTCTTCAGCTTCTGGAAAATTGCACTCGAGTAATATGAAGTAACGCCCCAAATCTCTTGACGTAAAGAGAACACAACTAACTTAGGTCCTAATGGAAAGTAAATGAATAGTACTACTACGTATTGTTAATCTTATTAAGTAAACTAAATAAATAATATTTACTAAGTTAACTAAGTACGGCAAAACCACGATAACACGCGAAGGAGCGCACTTTTATAATTAAATACCCTCAAACATCAAGAATATTGACTCGTTTATCGTATTCAAAACGAGACTAGCATAACATATAATAAACATAAAAATACCTATGTGTTGGATCAGTTTGATGTATTTTTGGATTATGTTACTTAGTGTTGCCTTACTGTTTCTGATTGATTTCGGTGTTAGTGTTGTCTTATTGTTTACTATTATTATTATTTTCTTACTTTTTTGTTCCTTTCCAAAATTGTATGATAACGAACGTGCTCCAAATTTTTGTTTCATATTTAGTTCTCATGTAAGTGGTAATGGATGGACTCTTAAATGTCTTTATGAGAATTAATGTCTTTAATCTTAAACCTAATGTAGGTAACATTAGTTTGGTGATCACAGTCTTCTGATTTAGTATATCTAGTATGCAGTTACTGCACTGATATGTAGGTACGTGTAATTCAAGTTGACTCTCTGGTGGGTGCTAAATCTAGCATACAACACAGACACTTTATGTAAAAGAGAACAAGACGCTTTACGTGGCACGGATTTATTTTCTTCATAGGTATGTATGGAGAATTGAATAAATTATTTCGTACTATTGTGTACAGTGTTGTGAACTGTAGATATAAACAACAATTTTATTTAGCAACAGAGAGCTGTAATAAGCAATATTCGGTTCTCGGTTTCCACCCAGAGAAAATTCAAAAAAATAACTTGCCTTAGAAGACTGAAGCAGCGAAAATAAATGTTTGTTCAAAACAAAAAATAAAAACTTGATTTGTTTTCAAAGTAATCCAACTTTGAATTCATTTAACTTCAGAGTTCTGTTTAAAACGAGTTCTCAATCAGAACAAGTTTCTTCCTTCCTATTATTTACGTTATAATATCTTATGTAATACCTAATGTAAAATACAGTTTTTGGTGTTTGGTGGTTTCATATGTGTTTTTAACGTTTTTTTCTATAAGTAGCTTCACCACGCCCATCTGTGCGTCAGTCACCCGTTTGTATGTCATAGTTTTCTATTGCTGATTGTAATTAATATGAAATTCATGTAAATCGATTTTTCTCAATATCGATTTACGTGAATTTCATTACTCAATTCAAGTAACATCCATAATATGAACTTTGAAGCTCAGTATTACAGTGCCAGTACTATTTACAATTCATATACACATTCAAGCATTAAGCGTGGTCAACTTTATTGTTTACTTACTTAAGAACTTATTAAGTGAAATAAGAAGTTTGTGATTTCCTCTTTTAAAGCCTTTCGCGTGATACGCAGTCCGGACATTGCACGGAAATTATACGTGCACAGCCTTAAAGTTAGATTTGAATGCAGCCATTTTTTTCTTCTTGTGAGGTAGAATAGGGTATGCTTAACGCGGGGTAATTCCAAGCAAGAAATTACCCCATTTTTTGGGGGTCGATGCTACTCGCTTCCGTAGGCTTTACCCTCGAGACCCTTCAAGTGACACCTGGGCGGTGCAACAACCATCATTTTTTGCTGTGTCCAAACTACATAAGTGTGACTTAAATCACTAAAAAACCGTAAACCGTACCGTAGCGTTATCGTAAATCACTTGTATTGTTTACCGCCACTGTCACTGCAAAATTAAACTAACTCATTAACCGACTTCAAAAAAAGGAGGAGGTTATCAATTCGTCTGTATGTTTTTTTTTATGTTTGTTACCTCAGAACTTTTGACTGGGTGAACCGATATTGATGATTCTTTTTTTGTTCGATGCGGAATAGTTCCCATTTGGTCCCATAAAAAATTTTTGAAAATTCATTGGATAGTTTGGTTTTTAAATCAAAAAAACTGGAAAAATTAAGTCGTCTACATATGCGAAGTTGCGGATATTTGCTTTCCTATGAATTTTTAGTGAAATGATACGATAGTAGAAAACAATACAAGCTCACGGTCACCCATCTAGCCTTGACCTTCAAAAGTTATCACTAAAAATTGTGAAAAAAAAATTAAACAAAAAATAAAACCGACTCCAAAAAACTGAAAAGGATTAAATAATTAAATTTTAGTAAGTAGGCACTCATCCCCTAGGAACATATTTTTGGAGTTGGTGCTAAGTTGTTTCCAGAAACCATAGATAGTGAAGCACCAACTCCAAAAATATGTTCCTAGGGGATGAGTGCCTCCTTACTAAAATTTAATTATTTTATCCTTTTCAGTTTTATGGAGTCGGTTTTTTTTAATGACATTTTTATGAAACAATGCAGCCAATGTTATATTATTTCATAGAAATGTCATGAAATTATCAAATTAATAAGATGTATTTGAAAGTTGCAAAACATTTCCATGAAATAATACAGCCCGTGTTTTAATTTATTGTCGTATTGTCGTCACCACCCTCTATAAACAATAAATTACAACAGCGATAGCCTTAACTGCATAAGGCAACAGTTGTTGTAATTTATTGCTTCTGCAAAATATTTCACAGCTATATAGTTGTGAAACAGGTTTTGTGATATTTCATGAAATTTCTTTGCATAAGGTTCTTTTAACTATTGCAAAAATAGGGAATCACTTCAAATCTATTGAAAGGAGAGTTAAAAAAAGGCAGACTGTAAAAACATAATTGAACATAAGCGACAGATGAACTTCTACAAGTATGCACAAAATAATTATTGTTAAAAATATATTATTGTTAATCTGGCTTCACACTGAAATGTAAAGAGACAACTCCTGAGGTGCGTTCCGAACTTACACTCCAAACACTCCGAGTTGTTTTTTGTCTTGCTCTGAAGTGTGGAATGACACAAGTTCTCAACCTTAAATTTTGACATTACGTACACTGGTCAATGTTGTCACTTTTTTGTTGTAACAAAAAAAATATGAAATGTATTTTTGTTTACCACCAACCCTTTTAATCAACACCATCTTCATCATAACAAGGAGTTCCAACATTATCTAAAATTAATACAAATTTTCTGTATTAAGTCCCACATACAACAATAGTACTTAATAAATAAAACTTTGGATTTTTATTCACTTTAGTTTATAGTAAATTAAAAATAAGCCGTGCCTTTTCAGAGATTTGACTTATACAATCTTATTTGACCGGAGGTCACTAATCTTATACGACGTTTTATACGTCAGAGTGTTTGTGAACCATCAAAATTGATCGCCAAAAAGTTGCAATTTTCCGAGGCTCGGAACGGGTAGTTGTAACAACCGAACGTCACGCCGAAAGGCGCGGAAGGGCCATGAGTAAAAAGTTGTAGGCTTGGAACGCGCCCCTACATTGCTAAATGTGGCAGATGATAAGACACGGCATGTCATTCTAACTGACAGGTATTCCTATCAGATTCAGTAGCACCGCGTTCAATTATTTTTACTTCGATAATTAATATACTATGGTTACTCGATACTCTTTAATTTCATCTAAATAAGCGAATGGAACGAAAACGAAATGAACAGAGTGGCAGGGCTACTTTCATTTTTTTATATTAGTATTGATTAATAACCTTTCAAAGTCATAATCAATTAATGACGATAAAATAGCAATTATTTTCATATAGTAAAAACTGAAAAGGATAAAATAATTAAATTTAAGTAGGTATTCATCCCCTAGAAACATATTTTTGGAGTCGGTGCTTCAATTTCTATTGTTTTTTCTCCTCGTTTTTGAAGTCGGTTAAAAAAGAAAATTGAAAGGAACTTTGATATCCATTCTACTTTTTCAGATTTTTCATGCAATAATTAATATTCGTCTATTTTAATATTTATATTCTTATATTATATAGCTAGGATTTTTAACCCCGACTCTTAAAGAGGGGTATTTTATGTTTGACGTGTCTGTCGGTGTATCTGTGTGTCTGTCTGTGCCATCGTAGCTCCTAAACGAATAGAACGATTTGGATTCGGTTTTTTATATTTGAAAAAGCTGATAAGAACAAAATTGCTTTTAAGTTTAATTTTTTAAGTTCTGTAATCTGTTTTGTTTTTATCCTTGCTGATATCAAACGTAGTATTATATTCTTTTTTGGCAGATATCAAAGCAGTCTGTAAGTCAAAATGTTACAAATTAATAAGTATGTTATTATGTATTAGAATTATATTTACCTTATCTCTGATTGCCGTAGCTTGCTAGAGATTATACGTGGCACATGTTTAATATGAAAATTGAAAACATGTCATGACTAAAAGCTAGCACTTACTAAACTAACACTTCAATTTCATCAAGCTTAAAGTGCTAGATAGCTAGACCTATACAATTATCAGACAGTACTGACGTGTTGCTTTGTTCAACGACGTGTTTTACGGATTGAAAGAAAATAAATTAATTTTTAGGTTTTTAACTTTTGTTTTCCTTATAATTTTTATTAAAAGCGCGCCGTCTCCGAGATAACCCTGTATATCTCGGAGACGGCGCGCTTTTACGCCCCACTATAAGTATCGTTAATATAAAATATTAAGAACAAAAGAACGTGTGATTTTTTTTTATTTTTTTTTATTTTATGCGCTTAAAAATTCAAGTAACCTTGTCACTCTCCATTTGGTAGTGAAAGGGCCTACCCCTTTAGAGGAAGCGCGGGTATAACAAACGCGGCGCGGTGCGGGTATAGCGCAACCATAGAGTAGATTAATTATGCTGAGATAGAGTCATCAGTGTGAATGAAGCAACATCTGTTACCGTGTTTGCAAACTATTCCCTTGTTAATATTTTTTTTCTTAGGACATGTTCAATTTTATTGCTTATTTGGTTCGGTCAACTATTTTGTAGGGAAATCTAGAGGTTTAGTCTAAT
This sequence comes from Nymphula nitidulata, assembly GCA_947347705.1. NCBI lineage: Eukaryota > Metazoa > Arthropoda > Insecta > Lepidoptera > Crambidae > Nymphula > Nymphula nitidulata. The sequence goes on from OX374632.1 coordinate 10,485,632, forward strand.
AAATAAAACGTTTATTAATTATTTATAATATTTTCTGTTTTTTACATAGGTAATAATCATAAAATAATTCATGTAAATTCATGTGGCTGTTATATCGTGAATAATGGGAATCAAATAAAAAAGAGCTACTTCAACTTACAGAGATTTCTCATAATTTGGAACACACTAGTTTTTATTAATTTCGCGCTTGACATCACTATCACATATTCTTAATTTTTGATTTTAACATTATTATAAATGTTTGAAAAATTACTTCGAAAAATTATTTTACTCGTTTCGGATGTTGTAATAGAATATTTCGACATTGTTGGGTGGACGTTAGCTCATAAACGCAAATACAGATAGACTAGAAGAATTTCACAGGGATATCCCAAGTCCTGGGTGGCTCAGTTGGTTAGAGCAGTCGCCCGGATTGCGAAAGGTCGCGGGTTCGATTCCCGCCTCAGGACGTGAACTTTTCTAGTTTTATATTTTAATTACGAAGTAATCACTATCACAGTTCGAAAAACGAAAAAGCAGAAATCAAACAGCAGCAGTCAATAGATGAGCAAATAAAATGGTGTCCAGAAGCATAACACCTATCAACTCATCAGAAATAGCAGGAAACAATAACTAAACAGGAAATTAAATACGAAATTATTTTGTCACGAAAACTGACCATTTGATGTTAAACAAAGGTCTGTTTACAACAACAAAATTTTCTCGTATTTAATATTAATGAAATAGTTTTATAAAAAGAACAAGAAAAAATAGTTTAGTACCGAACAGTGTGTCTATGATTACCGCCGTGCTGTGGATATTTTCTAGTGAAGCTTGTTTAATTTTTTTGCTTAAAAACATGATTTTAAAAAATACGTCTCTTTTTATTTTTAAATATCTTCATTCTCTTAACATTTGCGCACTGACCCGACAGTAACCCTGTATAATGGCGCCATATTTCATTCTGATTACATTCTGAGATTTAATGTATCTCACGCATTTTAGATATTTAAACTTGTTTGAATATATAAAATGTAACGTTGTTGAATATATGTTACGATATATTTATGTTATTTAACATTTTCCAATCAAAGATCTCGTTAGTGTGTTTTATTTCTATCCATCTTTGAAGCAATGTTACTGAATTTTCTAACTCAATAATTAATATTCATACTGGAAAGTATGAATTTCTTTTCAAGCGATTAAGAATACATTAATTATCATAGCACCTTTCAAATATACTGTATTCAGTCACCAATGTATAATTTTATTTGCCTTTCGCTTACTTGATACCGCTGCGAACAAAATATCTTCGACCTCTTACATACAGAATGATGACGATTGTCGTCATACTGTACGTACTGTCGTGTGTACTTTTCAAAAAATCACGGACTATATTAGTTGATAGAGATGTTTTGCGACTTTCAAGTACATCTTATTCATTTGATAATTTCATAATATTTCTACTAAATAATGCAGCCGATGTTTTAATTCAATGTCGTATTGTTGTCTCTAGCCTGTATATGAAGACACAAACTTTTTCATGCTAATAAAGTATGCTACAAAAATTTCACGTTTTCAGGTCCAATAAAAAGCGTATTTCTATTTGGGTAAGAAAGAATCTAATGAATAACAATATCATTTTCAAACCAAAATAAGCACTAATTAAGGTTCATTAATACTTTGTGCTATTATAGTCTTTCTAATCATTTATTTTCTCGATGTCAGTTAGTTATAGTGTTGTGACCAAATAAGTGATTAGTAGATACGATATCGAGAAGAAAATAAATGAAGAAAAGAATTTATAATACATGTCGGTGAGAGCTCATCAAATGACATTGACGATTCATCAGATTTTGATTAAAATCAATAAATAATAATTACCTGTCATTAAAATGGTTTTATTTCATTGTCGATTACCTATTTATACTTATATTACTGATTAAAATGAGGAAAGATTTCTATGTTTATAACGAATAAATTAAAAAACTACTAGCTGTTTGTGGCGTACAAAGTCGCGGGAACACAACTAGTTTAATATGAATGAATACCGATACAATATCTTTTCAATCATAACATCACTATTTTGATTGCCATAGAATGTAACTTTATTAAAACGTTTGTTATTTATCGTACCTACTTAAAAAAAACCACTGCACATATCGACTCGATTTGTTTTAGATGAATATAATATGGGATCAAGGAACCAAATTAGGCAGTTGTCATATTTTTTTACCTCGCATTTTAAAGTTAGCTTTTGCGTAACATGACGCAGTTACATTCTAAGGGAGCTGTCATCGAGAAAATAAATGATTGGAAAGAGTATAGACATAGAAGAAATAAACAAAAATCGTAAGCAACCCATAACGGTAATCATTAACCATCAGTTGGACCGTATGCTTGTTTGCCACCCTTATGTATAATGGTGATATACATAACATTGACTTCTTTAACATTAAAATTACCTATCTATGACCAAATAAACACAAAATATTATAATAAACCACTCGACCGGTCGCCAAAAATAAATATCAATTTTGAAAGATAGCGCCCCAAAATTAAAAGATAACAAAACACAATCAAAATGGCAGTCCACGTGCCTTGCATTCCTCCGAGCCGAAAACAAAAACCAATTTTTGAAAGACACTTCAAATATTACTTTATTATTATTCAATTGAAAATGTTTATCCTCTTGGCAAATTAATCGCATTTCCCCAAATTACTTAATGAATAATTTATGATCGGCAGTAATGACAATCTTAATCTCTGAAATTATGGTTTGATTCTATACCTTCAATATTTTAAATTAATCCTCTCGACGTATTCGTCACTGCAGAATTTAAGCATTTTTAGATTATATCTGAATTAATAAAATTAATGCTAGCAAACAGTTAATTTTATACTTTCACGAATTTAAATGTAGCGAGATACTATACACAATCTAAGAGCCTTAAACTCATGAGGTCAATAAACCGTGACCGCGTCCTGAAAATGTATCCCAATAATTTTTGTTGAGAATGTATTTTCTCTAGTAGAAACAGATTGGTAACAAAATGAGCGTAGTTTTTCGAATTCGTTTTCGAACATCGCAGTCTAATATTGCTTTTCAATAATATTGGATTGTTAGTGAAAATACTCATTGGAGTAATTCTAAATACAAATGTGCGTTTGATTCATATCTAAGAGATTTTTATTTACATAATATAAACAGGTTTACATTTTTACCCACCTGGAAAACATATCAAATGTATTTTGACTCTTTTAACTCTAGAGATTTTTGATATATTTGTATATTTACAAAATATAAGAATAACAAGTGTCATATAAAATATAGTCGTATTTAACATATTAGGTAACTACTGTAGCAAATAAATTGCAATATAAGGAAGAGTCGGGTAATTTCGTGACGGGATAATTTAGGGCAAGGCCTTTTATGTGATTACAGAAAAGTTGATACTTAATTGGTTGCGTGAGGGGAGATCTATGCTAAATGTCAGCAGGGATAATGGATCTATGATACCAAACACTGTGGATTGGATTTTCAACCTTTTCAATCACGATATAAATAGCCTTGCTCAGAGTTACCAAGATCGTACTACCCCACTCTCTTATAACATCAAATGTTTCAAGCTTATTTGAGAGCGAAAGGCACACTATTTTTTTAGTCAAAGGTTTACTTGTAGCAATCAAAGAGTGTGAGCTACATACTCAAGGACTTTCGCGTTTGCTTAGTAAACCAGTTTATTTCAAGGCTGCTGTAAATACTTGAAACTCTTATGCACGTTTTTACTAACCATTCCCTAAGCTTAGGTGATTCTTAAGGACATTTGTCTCTTTCTATCTCCTTTAGATAGACTGAGATAAAAATCGTTATGAGACTCTTAACGCTAAGCAAATGTTACTGAAAACGGGCATTAATAGTATTATGGTGAGGTGTAATGTGTCTCCTTGTCATAAGGTTCCCGTATACGCTGGGCAAGTACTCTAGGCCACAAGCTTTTAGGTACATCCATCCATCACCCATCTTACAACTATTATGTATTTTTAAAGAGTTCTTCGAGGAGATCTTGGGTAGTCAAATAAACTCTCCTTGTAAGTATTTACTTTTTCAAGGAAAATCGTTGTTTTCAACTCAAAAACTGAATTTTATAATAGAAAAGCTCACACATACTCTTCCACACCTTTACACTGCAAGATCTCTATGGTAACTGTGTCCACAATTTTCCAGGGACAAAAATGTACGTTGTCAACTGACATTATAATTACTATTATATGTACACCTTTTTGTTGGAGCTCGGTGTCCTAAGGTTTGAGCGCTCTGGTTTCTATTATGAAAACAAAGCAACTTTCGTCATGTTCGATCCCGAGATGGGTCAATCATAATTTCTTATCTCGAGATATTCCGTGCTTCAGAAGGCACGTTCTTACTGCAACCGCATTAGCGCACCAACCCGCATTGGGCACAGAGTGGTGGTGATATGGCCCAAACTCATGTATTTCTCCCATGTAGGAAGGCCTGTGCCCAGTAGTGGGACGTATATAGGTGATGACCTTTTGTACAGTTGCTATATGTAATATATAAAATTATGGATAAAAAATATGTATATATGTATATACACAAATCAAGAACTAGCAATTTAATACGCGCTAAAAATAAAAATAAAAATTCAGACAAAGTAGTTCATTATTAGTAACAATCAATTAGCCTTAAACCTTTGTTAGTTTAGTAAATTATAATTAAATACCTATTAACAATTCAATACTATTATAGTAGCAGTAAACATTTACCTATCAGCCACATGAAAGACTCATCAAATCGCTAGAATCAACTTTATTTTTTATAATCATTATTATACATAACTCTGATAAATATATGACTACAACCGCAAAAACATACCCGGTATTAAGTGATTAATAGCCTGCGAGTTAGGTATATGTTTACCTAGAAAGTGCCTATTCACTCTAGCCTTGAAGATGTCCAAATTATAGGTTACAAAAAACAGATCACCAGGCTGAGAGTTCCACTCCATATAATGGTTTTTCTTTTATTCAAATAATACTAACACGTATTTGGTATTGATTCTCGATTTGGAGAGAAATACCATTAACAGGTATTTCGTTTTGAATAAATCTTCACGGCTTTCGGCGATTTTCCGCAGAAATTTCCGTGATTTCTGTAGCCCATGAGTAATACAATTAATTTTCGTAGTATTACGGAAATTCAACCGAATCAACTTTAATTGTGTCCATACAATCATTCGAAAATTATTGGTATGGACTCCAGTCTAAAGAATAATTTTCTATCAACTAAAATAGAACCTACTTTTGTACCTAAATATCAAAGAATAGTGGTTTTTGATAAGCCCCAAATCCTCGCCAAAGAACACCGTTTCATTCCTAGAACGTTAAGTGAGGCTATTGAAATTAAAAAAACATCCTAATTTCAATAGGGACGTCGGTTGGAGTGTGCCACCAGCTTGGGATCCCATCATGCGAATAATAAAGTCCCAAGCCCATCCTCACACTGTCCAAAAACTGACACTGTGAACTCCGTATGCGTTATTTGGACCGCTCAAAATATAACACAAAGTGACGATAGGTAACTTAAAACTTATCAAAGACAATCGACATCTTCAGTCTTCACGTGACCACGATCACTGTAAAGTAATCGAAACGTCGGGTGTATAATAATAATGTAACATCTAATTAAATGCAAGTGTAATCCGGTAAATTGGTTTTATTTCAACCCTAATAGACTTGTGACGTCACACGTCTATTGAGATCGATAGGCTGGTAATATTATATCCAATGCCTTAAAAAATAAAACAATGAATTGAACGTGACTAGGAACGCAGCAAAGTACTTAGTTATAGACGCTAAATGACAACAATACTACAGAGAAGAGTAACGGGCGATACATCGAAAAAATTCGCCTTTTTATATGTAATGCCATAAGACACTGATAGATTTTACGGATCTGAAAATCATTGAGACGTTTCTTCGTGACTTTCTATAACCAGAAACACGATAAAAGATTTTTTTTTTTTGAGAAACAAAATTATTGGTAAAGGATATTAGTTAAGTATTTTTTTTTTTTCAAATTATTGGAATAACAAACAATTACATAATAATGCTTATGTTGACAATACATAATAATAACTATTACTTATTATGTAACCAGCAGCGTTATTCACTAAATAATGTACGTTAATAAGTGAGAAGCAGTGCAATAATCAAGATACACACATATCAGTACGATTAAATTAACAACTATTTAGTTTGTTTTAAGCTTTACAAGCAAGTTTGATTTAAACTGTCCGCGGGGTAACTGAAATAGATCTAAATCTACAAAAGAATCATTATATGAATGTACTATTCGTCTCAGCGGAACGCGCTCGCCCGCCCTGGTCCTGCACAGTTTAGTATCAAAAAGTTTATGCTTATATGTGTCGTGAATACGGTGTGACCGGCTTGGAAGCCGTAAAGAGATATGGTCAGTTAAGTGAGTACAGTCAAATTGATTCCTTATAACTTTATACAATAGCATTTGATCAAGAAACAGTCGCCTTGATTTTAAAGACAGAAGAGAGTACTTTCCTAGGAGTTCATTGTATGACAGTCTTCTACGAAAACATTTGTAATGAGCACAACGTAAAAAAATCTTTTGCACCATCTCAAGTTGGTCATCATATTTTTGATAAAAAGGATTCCAAACCACTGCAGCATATTCTAATTGTGATCTAATGAGTGACTGGTATAAAACTAAGTAGGAGGTGAATTTCTTAAATTGGTTACATGTACGCATTACAAATCCATACATTTGGTACGCTTTATTTATAACATTATTTATGTGTATATTTAAATGTAATTTGGAGTCAAGATGAATACCTAAATCTCTAATTGTGGAAACCCTTTTCTAATTGCGTGTTACAAAGTGAGTAGTTTAAGTCAAGCGTATTTATATTTTTTGTAAATGATATACACTTGCATTTAGTTAGACTCAGTTGCAATTTATTTGCAGTACAGTAGGATGTAAGGCGATCCAAATCCTCTTGAAATAGTACACAGTCCTCGACTTTTGTAACAGTACGGTAGATTTTAAGATCGTCTGCGTACAAGAGGTAACGTGTATGTTTGAAGCAAGCGTCAATATCGTTCACAAAAAGCAGGAACAACAAGGGACCCAGTATGGAGCCTTGAGGCACCCCAGATGTAATATTATTTTCCTCCGAGGACGAAAATTCAATTGGGAATGACTTTAAAAAGTTGTTATCTCATTTGTATGAATACCATAAAATGATCATGAGCAAGTTGATACTCTGACTAGCACTTGGCCGATTTACGGGCTATGTGGCCACAATCTTTTTGTAGGGCTGGATCCGTGCCTGGTACTTGACCAGAGTTATGTTGTATAGTAAATGACAGATTGTAATAATAATGATAACGATAGCATAATACAGAATGAATGTAGAAAAATCATCATATTAATATGAAATTTTGTTGTTTGTCGTTCGATTAAACACACATCAACCACGTCAGTGTAAAAGGGCAGCTCTTGAGCAAATATCAATCAATCAAGTTGTCTACGGTAAGTATACCTATCGCTTAATTTGGTTGAATGATCTCGTATCGCAAAATTTGAATTTAGTGCCAGTGAATGGAAAATATTCGACTATCCAGTATTTTAGTAGGTGGTAGAACCTGCGGGTCGGCTAGGTAGATTTTTTTTCTTATTTTCTTATACGAACATCTCTCGTCAATACACTAATTAATATTGCAGATATTAGGTGATCATTTGCCATCAAGGAGATCATCTGGACATTGTTTTGTTATACATGTTCCTTAACTTAATAAACATTAATTGGATTACTTGTTGTTGGTAATACTCAAAATAAACACTGTAAAGTAGGCTGAGCCCTCTGGCATAACTCTAGTGACCTGCAAATTAAAAGGACACGTTGCGCGCTCTCAAAATTTTTGTTTTTCACTAAATTTTTTTTAATATAAATTACCTAAAGTTATCTTAGTTAAGTAGCGATACAAGTTGTCTGTATGCACTTTAAAAAGCTAAAAGTGTTCACTTTTGACAACAAGATTGTATCCATCGATATAAAACAATTCACTAGCATGTCCAATACTTAAGTATTTCATTTAATTACTAGAAGAAATAAATTGAATTAGCGTTCGTATGATTTTTTACTGTGCGCAGGAAAATATTTTCAAACAGTGTTTTATACTACGATTCTGCTAATGTATTGTATCTTTCACTAAGTTAATACCTACATCTTTTACCGAAAATCCTTTTTATCCAATTGAAATATTTATATATTTTTTATTTTGTTGCACAATGTTTTTAATGAATTATGGTATCTAAGATAACATTGAGAGCTAGGCCTGATTTTCCTTAAGCATTAACTGTATGAAGCACTTGGTAATCTTCTGCATAAGAGTCACACACCTCTCCATAGGGGCCAGTTACTTGTTTACCTACAAATTGAATCAAAGCCATCCTTGCCGAACAAAACATTAGCTCAGGTCAATAGTCTCCGTAGTGTATTTCTTAGTTCAATCAATTCAATATTTCAACTCGTTTATCCCTTACCAGCCCGCTGGCGCATACACCAAAATATAATTATCTTTTGTGTCTGATATATGGATACTTTACAAATTAAGCCCTTGAGGAAAAGAACGGGCTTAATGAAGGTTTTAGTCAAAATAAAAACATTTCATAATGAGCTTTGTTTGAAAAAGTTTGTAAATAAGTGGCCGATTACTGTCAGAAATTTACTGCAGTATTCAGTTCCCAGGATCATAATAAGCTTACAAAATAATCCAATAATAATGGTTCTCTTCTGTAAGGGATTAGAAGGCCTATTCTCTCCGTTGTAACATTTTCAGAAGTTTCAGGCAAGAACTAAGCGTGTTTTGTGGCAATAATGTTGTTAAGTATGAAATGATTTTATTTTATTGATTCTACTAAATTAAATAGTCTCTCTTAGTGCAAATGAAAGGATCGAAATTAAAACAAATTTTATGGTGGCTTCGTGTTTTGTATTTTACTATTTCATTCGTTTCAGAAAGTTTCAGAAAATTTTTCATCTTAGACCCTCTGAATTGTAGTTCGAAATGTCGCTAGCAGAGCTTCTCGAGAAGATATTTTATTTGCAGTAGGGGTATTTGTTATCTAAACTACCGGAAAATATTGCCCGATAAGTTTGACGATGCTTGAAAGAAATTTCTGCACCAATAAGTAATCATTTTTACATCATAATATGAATTATTCAAGTGTGAGTGGATAGCTAATACAAAGCTCTTGAGAATGGTAATAAATATGGACTTCGAAACAATGCTCAATTTTTTTAGACGGCTATTAGATATAATTTAGACCGAACTAATACTTGCTAAATCCTTAAGATGTAAACGTAATTGTATTAGCAGTGTAAGAAAGCAAAATAGTACTTGATTAAAACGGAATCCAATTTCGTAGACAGATAGTGCAGTTTGAACCTATGTGCCTCTGTCCTGCTGACCTTCATGGTCATTATGCCTCGATTAAATGGACAAAGTACCTACTTATAGAAGAAAAACAAGATGCTACTAGAAAGTTTCACTATTTGAAGGTTGGAGAAAGAAAATAGTGAAAGCAGTATAAAAATCTACAATCTATGATTAAACCTATTTATTTATGTATACACTTAGTATACGTTATCCTGAAATTTTTCTAAGCCCTGTCCAATCCCTTTGTTAACAGCCACTGTGACCCGTTAATGAAGAAAGATTTTCCCTCCTTAAATTAAGATTGAAGACATTATGATCTTGTCTTTACCGTAATGTTAAAAGGCTTTTACAGAAACATAAAACGCTACGCAGAACGCTTATCGGTTAGCAATAAAAACCCTAGAATACGTACGACATTAAGTTAGAGTTTCATAGCAATTTCGGACAAAGCTAACTTCGCAATAGGACCACTTCAACTTAGTTACAGCTTCAGTATATTGCGTATGAAACGAAGGCTCAGCTGATTGTGGACAGTACAAAGTGGTTAAAGTTATGAACACAAGGTAACTGTAATAATTTTCACTTCATTTATAACTAATGTTCAGTATGAATAAGAGTCTGGAAAGTGCCGGAAAATAAATAATGGAAGGTTTATTTGAGATATACCTATATTAGATGTGCACGATACTGAAGTCTGTAGTTGAAAAACAACAACATTTGCTACCGCAGCCTACATAGTAAAAAAGATTGTAATTAAAATATTTAAGTTTTGTACAGTCAGTGCCAAAAGTAAATGACGAAATCTAAGGATGCATAATAAATGATAAATTTAGTATCCACAATTCCCTAACGTAAATAACTTTCATGATTACATGACCACGATTTGTTTATAAAATAAGATGACTTTAATTAGAGCAAACGAAACTGATTTCCAGATTTTCCGAACTGATGATAAGTAAGACTTAATAGTATAGATTTTCTCCACTACATTATGAAGATTAGTTATCAAACTAAGACACTAGTATGTAACTAGAGTAACACATAATGTTTCTAAGAGAAACATCTTTTTTCTAGCATTGACTGTGAATATTTTATCATAAGGATTCAATGTGGTTTTCCTTCAGGTCCCATAGATTTTTTCCACTCTGTACCTCTTAAGTATCATTATTAATGGGAAGGACGAACAGAATGCCCCTTTATTCTGATCACTTTGATTTTCAACCTTAATTGCTGTATTGTTAAAATATTACGCTGATCTGAAGTGTCGAGAGTTTGAGGGACACCCATTTCAAAATTTACCTAGAAAATCCCAGTCAGCTTTGTGATTATAAAGTTTGATATTCTAAAAATCATTATATCATAATCGACACAAAGAGTTTTACAAATAAATACATTTCTTACAACTTGTGATGGCTCAGAATTCATAATTTCATCTAGTAAATATATTTCGATATTATCTAGATAACACTAGAGTCTACGTATTACAATGTAATGTATCTCAGCTATTCCTACCAGTAGGAATTTAAGGTAAACAAGGTCAGAACAGTGCCTAAGTTTTCAATAATTCCTACAAGTACATGTAAGCTCATCACCTCAGTTTGTGTTTCATATTGAACAAATACTTAATATCATAAATCTCATATTATTACGGACCTCTATTTACTGAGGGCTTGAAATACTGTTATAACCTCTCGTCCCTTACAAGCCCGCCAGCCGGCACTCACACACAATAGAAATCCTTAGGCCGATGTCTGGACTAGACAATAAATAAAGAAAATTTCCCAAAAAATATCCCTAAATATCCCTCTGTTCAGATTTTTTTAACTATCATTTTGCTGTCTTCATTTGTTTTTATTTTATTTCGTAGCAAAGGATGTTAAGTTCTTCTAAGGTTGTTAAGTTATTTAAGTTTGAACAATCTTCAAAGAATTATTAAGGCTCTAAATAAATCTTTATTTCGTATCGATAGGTTCACAGGGTTTGAACAAAGGATATAGGCTTCTGTAACCATAATTCAATTAGCTTCTAAGAAAATAGTAGAGCTCTAAGCTTCTGTAAATATGTTGTAAAAACGTCGACATCTACTTTTGTGACTACGATTATTAAAAAAGCTTTGGTTACAAAAGTCGAACACTTTTGCTTATTTTCAATACCGCTATGAAGGATAGTCTAATAATCTTCAGCAGTGAAAATATTTACCACTACTTCTTTTATTATAAATAGTTATAATAATATACATGATTGATTAATACTAAAGACATATATAAATCCGTAATCGCGTTTGTTAGATCCATCCCGCGCACAAATAAAGTTAACTCGTTTCTTTGTCGTAACCAGCACGCCTTTTCCCCCTTCTTGCAATATTGGCTCCAAACGAGGCGTGAAAAGACCTGGCGGGACATATAGAACACTGTGTTGACTGAGTGTGTGAGAGTTGAGTTACTTGCCGTGCCTTGTATTTACAAACATTTACATTAATGATAATTCATACATTCACACCTGTTATCTAGCCCAAAGCAAGTACCATTAAGAGCTTAAGGATGATAGACAATGGAGAACTAGGTATTATTCATATAAATGTTGATATAGTGCTTATTAAGAGTATTCTGTGAGAAACACAATTCAATTCAATTCAAGTATTAAATTAAAAGTAATTAGGGTGCTTTTACTTTTGATGAGAAAATTGTGGATTATTGATAAAACCTTTGGAGCGAATAAGAATTGGAATCACACATTCCCAGAATCTCAAATTTAGTTCAAGTACCAGCTATAACTCATTGTTGTATAAGTATTTGACATTAAAATCTTAGGCGAGCCTTCAAGGGCTCTTTGCGTGAATGTACTGACTTGTACCCCGAAAGTTATATCTTGGAATTCCTCAAGGTGAAAAGATCGAAATGAAAGGTCTAAATGAAACAATTACAAATATTTGTAATTGTTACAATAAAGTAGGCGCTTAAACGCATCAAAAACATTAAAATTTGGTCTAAATTAATCTTGGAACACATCTTCCCTAAATAATTTGGTATAGAGGTAATCATAACTTTACTATCGTAAAGATCGATAGTAGTTGAAGTCTTTATAATTTTCATAATAATTGGACTAATTAATTATAAAAAAACGTGACCTTGACCTTTTTTCATGACATTGTTTTTTTACCCTAGCTTATGATTTTCTTGAACTAGGAAATCATCGTCATCATACCACCTTTGATGTCCACTGCTGAACAAAAGCCTCCCCCATCGTTTTTCAAATGGAATGGTTCTGCGCTGCCTACACCCAACGGCTCCACGCGACCCTGACCAGGTCGTTTGTCGTCTGTTCTTGAACATGGACAAAACAAAGGTCGAATACCTATGTCGCACCTAAACCAGTTACAGTTGGGAGTTCTATTCTCGAAGTTGTTGACGAGTACGTTTACCTCGGACAAATGGTCCAGCTAGGTAGGGCCAACTTCGAGATAGAGGTGAATCGATGTATCCAACTCGGATGGGGAGCGTTCGGAAAATTGCGTAAGATCTTCTCGTCCAAAATTCCTCAGTGCTTGAAGTAGAAAGTCTCTTACCAATATCTGTTGCCAGTGATGACATACGTCTGTCAAATATGGTCACTTACTAAGGGCCTTCCGTGCAAGTTTGCAGTCTCACAACAAGCTATGGTACGTACTATGTCAGATGTTTCTCTGCAAGATATAATCAGAAATGATGACATCCGTACAATGAGAACTAAAGTCAATAACATAGCTGGTAGGATAAGTAAGTTAAAATGGCAGTGGGCTGGTCACGTAGCAGAAAAATACTAGCAAAAAATCATCGGGATTTCCTCAGATCTTAGTAGTTCAGTGGGCAGATCCTAAATTGTGAAAGGTCTTGGATTCACATCCCGTCACAGGACACGATGCTTTTATTTAATAAAATAATAGTTTTTTTATCATTACCAGCCTATTTATATCTCATTGCTGAGCACATGCCTTCCTACATGGGAGAAACACACGAGGAGCTTGGGCCATAGTATCACCAGGCCCAATGCGGGTTGGTGGGTTAAAGCAGTTGCAGTAACAACCGGTACCAACGGCTTCACGTGCCTTCCGAAGCACAGAAGAGCTCGAGATAAAAATTTTAGTTATACCATCCCTGGATCGGCCATGGCGAAAGTTTCTTTGTTTTCGTAATTGAACCAGACACACTACGCCGACGAGCTTCTCAAATTGTGAAAGATCTTGGGTTAACATCCCACCTTAAACATAATGCTAAAAAAAATAGTTCGTTTTTCAAGTTACTAAAATAACGACTCTAGAATCGCTCCCAAGACTTGCATCGACATCAGCTAAGCAGTTACAGACGTAAATTTTTAAACAAAAATCTCTCATTGAATCATAAATTCCAACAAAACTACAGATTGAAACCATTAATTATTTAGACTTTATTATAAATTATATTACTATCTACTTCTAACTTGTATCTCGTAGATTGTAGATAGGCAACCAATAATTTGACGATACGATAAGTTCTAACAAGTGCCAAAAGTAGTTTATGGTGAGAGCAATTAGAGCGTGAAACCAAGGTTTACCTATATTGTAGTGATATATAGGTATATGAAACTTTTAATCCACTCTAACAGCACTTATCTAATCAGCCATATTATTTTACTACATAGATATTGGAGAACCATTATGTATAGTAGAATAGGATATATGTTTTGGTGTCACATAACTGCTTTGTCCGTTAATTAGTGCCATGTTTATTACATAAATTTATTGTTCCCACATAAAGCTTTAGGTCGCGGATGCTATTAGATTGAGGGTCGGGAACATCAAATGTTCCGCCAAATGCGTGTAGATCAAGGTTCGAAATCGAAGGTTCTATAATGATTAAAGAACACGAACTTAGGGAGAAAGGTATTTTCTGGTTGAATTTCATAAAGCAACTCCAAGTTACAGAGGATTTCAGCCAAATAACAATACTTCTGCAGTCTTTTATTCAAGCGTTGAGGAAAATAGCTCACCGAAGAAGCGATACCTACTCATACTGCCCAAAACGGCAGTATGTAAGTATTCGATAGTACTTACGACCTGTAATTACATACTAGTAGCTGCCGTCTTATTTATAAAATTCAACCCTTAGTTTAAAAAATCCTTTCCTAATGAGTCTATACGTTTCTACTTTACAAGTTATGGCTGGGCGTTGATGAGTCACTCGACCAGCTTCTGTATTTGTAGTTGGATTAGATAGTGATATTTAATTTGTACCAATCCACTATATTGTTTAGGAGTTGGCTTAGTGTCATCAAATCAGACTATTGTAGTCTACTGCAAGCCGTAGGCCTCGCCAAGACTGCGTCACAATACCCGATCTTCCGCGTTCCACATCCAGGTTCCACCTGCCCCCTTCTTCAGGCCCTCGAAGGCTCCATCTAGAAGAGCGATGCCTTACACTACATTTGCCGAGACAAAGTTGCCATTCGAGAACCTTTTAGGAGTAGTGTATTGTAGACTGGAATGTCAGACATAGAGAAATAACACTGTAACTGATATCCTTCGAGTCTAGATTATGAACTGACAATAATAAAGACAATTTAGCGCTCTGCGGGCTTCTTTATAACTTATTTTGTAAATTAAGACTTACTGCTTGAATCTCTAAAGATTATCGAGTTAATTGTCTATTCATTACTGCGTAACAAAGCAAGATATCACAATAATGTAATAGATAAGCAGCAGTAGGTTTGATATAAACGCAATGATAATCACTTTAGAATGTCGCCAATGAAGCCCGTGCATTCAAATTTCAAGAAATATTTTTTAGTATTACTAGAATGTTCTTAATTTATTTATATTTCAGTGTTGTTAGTACTATTTTGTAGTATTGTTTAGTACACGTATTACATGGATTCTTTCAAAAGAGGCGTGAAAAGGCACCTTATGAGCCAGCAAGGTGGAAGCGGCTAGAACAGTATGTTTCACATCAAGTGGTGTTGAGTTATTTGCCGTGTTTTGTACAAAAAAAAATAATGCTTTCGTCTTCAGCCACAAATTCGTCCCTAAATCATATTATGTTTCTCCTACGAGGCCTATGCCCAGCAGTGGGATATTTATGCCCAGCCTTAATGATGACTCTTAACATTTTACAACGAAATACCAACATAATTATCTTTGATAAATATCGGAAGACAATTTTAGTTAAATTGTTTGTTTACTTTAGTAATTCAAATTTCGTCCTTGATAGTTTTTTATAAATAATATTTCAAAAGGCACATATGTTTTATGTGTATTTTATTGCCCATTAATGAAATCCCTTTAGTATCCAGTAAAAATAATTACTTCTGACGATTACCTATCATCGACCAATTGATACGGTTATTACCCAATAACAATTAATAATTACAGAAAATCAATCTTCTGACAAAAATAGACTTATTTTTTTATAATTCTATCTTTATATCAGAACCAAACGTAGGTAATAAAATATACTATTGCTAGTGGATGGTGATTTATTGGAATGACTCAAAATGTTAGTTAGTAAATATACATGTATTGAGTTTTTCAAATTAATTAATCAAATGTTATGGTCATTTTATTTCTCTGTTTTCGCAGTTTATTTATTATTGTGACACACCGGTGGACTGATATTGGGTAAAGTTTAAGCTTGTTCTACTGAAGAGTTTAATAATATTACTTGTAAACGGTAGGCTGGAGCCCGTGGACTGTATATTAAAATGGTAGAAAGAAGTGGGAACCAAGAAACCCACGTCTTTGCACTTCACCAGTATATTGACAACTATAAAAAAACAGACATATAGCAAAACAAGCAACTGACACATAGAAAAGTACAAAAATATAAAAACACCAAAAAGGCTGATAAGCTATCAGCAACATCCTCAACCCCCTGGCGGAGCCGACTTAGTTAGGGGGAGGGCAACTTACTGGCAGCTTAGCAATCTTGGTTAGTGGTCGCCTTCTAGGAGCGATTAGTGGAAGGTGCTCCCTCATCCAGCGAGACCAAAACATATCCGCAAGTCTCTGGGATTTCCTCCAATCGCTCCTACTAAGCAAAGCTCCTTTATCAGTTTTAATGGGGTGAAACGGTGATGATGAACCTATCAGAATATAAAAAGGGGGGCAGGGCTTCCGGTGCATCAGGTTCATTCGAGACATCAGTGAGTGGCCGGCTATTAATCACGGCTTCTGCTTCCGTAAGGACAGTACAAAGAAGCTCTTCCTGTGGCACTCGTTCATTCAGAACCGCCTTCAGGGTTCACTATTACGGTTCGAACCATTCTCTCCCACGCACCTATCATGTTTGTAGCTCCTGGAGGAATTAAACGCCATGAGATGTGGTTCTGAGCGCACTCGTTTCCAAACCACTCTTGGTAACTCGCCAGTAGAAGATTATTGGCCCCCACAAATGCTGTTCCACTATCGGGCAATATTCTGGATGGGGTACCTTACCCAGCGATGAGACGTCGTAAACACAACACAGCACAGCGTCGGCAGAGAGGCTAATAACAATCATAAGGTGTGGTCTGCGAAGTCTTACACGAGAACAGTGCGCCATACCTTTTCTCTCGTCTTCTTACGATTGGTCGGCGATGATGAGCTAAGCGTTCTGGTCGCTCATTGGAGGTGGAATTGGCTGGGAGCGACGGATCGTGCAAAGTATGCAACGCACGTAGCTAAATATGTTTCCAGTCGAAGAACCCAAAATCTCTGATAGTTTTCATTTACGGAGAGTTCTTTGCGTCCTTGAACTGCTTTCCTGTGGTGATGAGTTGCAAAAAGTCGAGTCACACGAAGTTGGTCATCCAGTATGATTGGACGTTTGGCGGACATGAACAAGTCTTGGGTGGCTGCTATTTTTGGACAGACGTGGATACACCCCGTCTGTATCAAGTAGGAACGGTGGAAAACACCATAAGCGATTTTGTCCTTGGAGGGCAAGCGGCGACGAAGTAGCTCCCAACTCCTCAGGGAAAGTATCTTCTTGACCCCTACGGTTGACGGGTAGCTCCGCCCGAGAAATGTCCTCATCATTACTCTAAACATATTAACAATTTAACCATATAAAGATATACATACAATTAATTAAAATAAACTCATTTTCAATATAGGTATACACGATCGTTGGCAGCTTACGTGATTACGTGAGGTGAGGTTGGTCCAAATGTTTGCCTCATCCTCTGGTACAGAAAACGCCTTGTGCCATTGGCCATCATGTTCACACCTCTCACTTGAGGACTTAGGTATATTCCAACTCTCAGATCCATTGCTAGCCTATTAAAGAACGCTATAACAGTAACAATTATCGTAAAAGCAATGAATGTTAAATTGTAGGGAATTGCAAATTAAGGGTACAGAATTTAATCACCGGATCAAAAATAAACAACGAACCACTTTGAATACCTTCACTGTGCAAAAAACATTTCCTAGAAATTTCGCTGTCATCCTGTTTCGACTAACAAACCTTAAGGCGGTTCTCCCTTAAACAGTGGCACCGCGGTAAACTTTATTCATTACTTATTTTATTTATGGAATTTTTTTTATAAAACTTTGCGATGTGTTTGAAAGACAGTCTGGGATATTTTAGAAGGTATTATTATGTTAGCTTATAATAATTCCTAGTATTGGAGGGTGGACAAGTTCGGACGCCGTTTACATCATGATAAATAAAAATACTCGAAATTTGGCGTGGGTGCCGCCTTAACATTTCGTCCTCAGAAACAAATGGTTTCAGCATTTATTGCGAAATCTGGATGTGTTGATTAAATGTATTCCTGCGTGTATCCCATCAATCGTATAAGGATGTAATGGTGAAATCTGCAAAGTATTCCGAGACGTGTATCTAAATAAAATGTTCACGCTTTTTGTGGTGCGAATATATTGTACATCTGTAAGTATATCGTGTATACAATGATATGAATATAAATATGTTGAGTCCGACTTGTAATAAGAATTTGTTAGTTAAACACCTCCTTATTCAAAGTATTAGAAATTTAATTGTTAGTTAAAATTCAATAATTTAACGTTTCACAGTAAAGAAGAGACTCTTTTCTAACAGGCTTAAAAAAACTTAACAGAGATTTCAAGATGTGTTAACTAATTTATAAATGAAAACAAAAACAAACCACAGGTTTACTTAAAGTAAAGTTAAAGTTTTAAAAATGATGTTATTATGAATAATGACAGCAATTTCAATAAAAATATTAGATGCGTTAGAACCGTTTTATTGTTTAGTGTTCATTCGTTATAAACTTATAAGTTGATTAAATTTCGAACAATAATAGTCTTAATTGTTATTCAATCAGTTTGTACAGATTTATATAGCCATAGTTGCAAGCTTTCGCAAACATTCTAAGCAGCGGTTGCCATCGTTTCTATCGGAGGAATAAATCGCAGCTTAATTTTGATTACGTTTTAATGAAACAAGAAACTTGTTCAGATTGCATCTCTAAGCAATACATTCTTAATTAGTTTTCTAATGCTGATTTGTCAACTCACCTACTTGTTTATTTATAATTTCAGTATTAATTTGATTCACATAGTACAGTCGACATCACATCAAGCGTAACAGTTTGACCTTGAGACCGCCCATACTGCGTTCGTAATAGAGGCGGCTTTCGTAGTGCAACTGTTACACTTGATATGTCGTCGTCTGTACAATAACAACTTGCCCAGTATTGTTTGAGCTCAAAATAATATATGCTATGAAAAGGTAAGAGAGGTCCTTTTTATGTAGATTGGATCGTAACCGAATTATGTTTTGAGAATACTCGCCATCGTGAAAACAAGGACATACATCAAATGCAAATATTTATCTTTAGACTACTTGATATTGCTTGCATTAACATTAATATTTTTTGCATTTGCTTAAAATTTATGTTGAAGGGTATTATCCGTTTCAAAAATATTTGCATATGACAGAGGTGCGTTCCGAGTCTACACTTCAAACACTCCGAGTTGTTTTTTGTCTTGCTGTAAGGTGTGGAACGGCACAATTTGTTTTTATAACCCCTAATTTTGACATTACATACACTGGTCAATGTTATGTTACATTTAATTTGTAACAAAAAAAAAATACATTGATATTTTGTTTACCACCAACCTTTTGGATCAAGACATCACTATCTTCATCATAATAAGGAGTTCCATCATTATCTAAAACTAATACGAAGTCTTGCATTTCACATTAAATTTTCTGTATTATGTCACACATAACAATAGTACTTAATAAATAAAGCTTTTAGACTTTTATTCACTTAAAAAATATATAGTAAATTAAAAATAAGCCGTGCATTTTTTGAGATTTGACATATCCAATCTCATTTGACGTATGGTCACTAATCTCCTATGACGTTTTATACGCCAGAGTGTTTTTTAACAATGAAAATTGATCGCCAAAAAGTTGCAACTCTTCGAGGCTCCGAATGGGGTAGTTGTGACAAAGTGACAACCAACGTCATGCCGAAAGGTACGGAACGGTGATAGAGTAAAAAGTTGTAGGCTTGGAACGCACCCCAGTAATCCTCTTAAAAATATCTAAAGTACAAAATTCATATCCTAGGCTGGGATCGGTGACTGCTTTAATCATTGAACTATCAAGGATTTGGAATGACCCTAATCTATGAATTTCTCGCAATTCTGTAGTTTTTGAATTACAATAAAAAAAAATAAGAAAATTGCGAGATTTTATAGTCGTGGTCAGCAGTCAGCGTAAGATAAACTGATCTAATTCTGATATGCTATATTAATTTGTAAAATTGCCACAAATTAATAGGTTTCATGGTTTCATGTCATTTCTAAAATATACCACTTTTTAAATATATATAAAATGTTGTCTAGACATTTTTATTTATAAACTATAATACATTTAAGAAGACAAATTATACAAACCTACAAAATAAAACGCTAAGAATTTGTTTATCTTATAACTAAATTTTATCCATCAGATCCACAGACTACTTATGTGTACGCAATAGATTCTTTTTAACTTTGTTAAAAAAGCAGCGTTATCGTTGTAAGTGTTTTATTTGTAAGTAGTTTGTGAATGTCGACGGGTAGTAAGGAACTGAAGCTTAAACTGAGTACCAATTACTCATATTCATACTATTGTTATAAACGCGAATTACTTTCGCATTTATAACAATAGTATGAATACTTACTGTGTATCTGCTATCTGAACCAAATTTGATGTTTGAGGAGTTTGGGCCATAACACCACAATGCTGGCCCAATGCTGGTTTGTGTGATAAAGCGGTTGCAGCAACAACCGCGACCAACGGATTAATGTGCCTTCCGCACGGAGGAGCTCGAGATTAGAAATTTTGTTAGACCCATCACGGGTCGAACATAGCGAAAGTTGCTTTATTTTTATAATCAAAACCAGGGCCTTAAATAACTAAGCCACCGAGCTCCTCACCCCACCGAGTTCTTTCACCATTTATGAACGTTTGGGCTTATTATAAATGATGTATTTTTTCATACTACCCTGATCAGGCAGTAATTCACCCAGTACCCCAGTAGTTCTCATTAATAAATCAGTTGGAAAATTTCAAAATTACGCTATTCATCACTTCTTACAGTATTAATTATCCCACAATTTAAATAATTTCACTAAAGCTGCTGAGGGTGTGTTGAAAATTGAAATTGATTCAATAATGAAACCAAAACGGTAGCGATAATCATAGACAAACTCAAATCGATCTAAGCGGATGTATTGTGGGCATTAAAAAATATCTTGTTATTATTATCCATAAATGTTTTAGTAATCGCATTACTTAAATGAGACCTTATAGAGCTTTGCATAGGATTAGGAGTGGTTCTTAAATGAAGAAGAATAAATTTTTCTCAACCGTCACATACATATATCGGCAAAAAGAAAACGCTCTTTGCCGAAATATGTGACTGACATTATATATAGACAGACCCGTAACATTAAATAATTTTCTCTTTCTGTATTTGTGGAATGATAATAATTTACATCTACAGACCCGCGCTGAATGAATGGCTTTAATATGAGTAGCCCGCGTATAGCTCTTACGTCAAACCTACTTTATTGAGTGGACTCCATATTGAAAAAAATATTTTTCTCGAAAAGTATTGAAACTAGCAAAATGACGTTTTATTATGAATGTTTTATTATGACGTTTTATTACTTTCGATAGAGCTTCACACTCACGGTTTTATATACTACTTACACATGGTTATTGGGAAAATTTAATAAAATAAAATAAAATTTCCCTTCTAACCGTGGTATTTCTTACATTATAATCTCAAGATTGTCAAGTACGTGCTTAAACGCTTGTGTTCTCTGATAAAATTATAGCTGACTGCATTTAAAATTATTTTTGCGTAGTAAAAGGTCAAGTGTCCAGTAATTAAGATTTAAACTTTATTGCTTGATAAGTACTAGATATTACTGCCGTGATATGATTTGATGAGTATGATAGCGCATTTTTTAAAGCAGTTTTGCCTTGGTTTCTCCCAAGAAGGAAGGTTTTTGCCTAGCAGCGGGGGCAAAAACCTTCCTTCAAAGGAGAAACACATGAGAAGTTTGGGCCATAGCACCACCACGCTAGACGAATGCTTATCAAAGTTTATATTTATAAGAAAACGCTTTGCGTTTGGGTTTCTAAAGTTGAAATATTGACAAATAAAATCAAATATTGTTATTGTTTTGGCTCAGCTTTATTATCAAACCACTATAAAAAAATGTCATATTTAAATGTTTAATTTTGTGCGTTTATAACGACAAATATATTGTAAGAAATACAAATAAAGAAAAGAAAACGATGGAAAAAATGTATGCACTACGCGGAAACCGATGCCGCGTCTCTTGGGGTCCGTTCTGACGCGATAACCGCTACGCCACCGCAGTACTAGGTGTACCTATTTCTTTACCGCTTTTTAAACCTTATTATACGTTTTTAGAGCAAAGTTTATGGGGTGACATTCATGTTTCCGAAAACCATTTTACCAACTAATAGATCTCATAGATTTTTATCACTTGTATAATTTTCATCGAATGAACTGTAGTCCAATCCACGTTTGACCAAAAAAGAAAACCAAAATAGCCACGAAAACTAGGTAGGTACCTATACTAGATCAGACAGAGCCGTCCGTGGAAGCCCGACACCGCCGTAGTAGGTTAGATATCTAAGGCGATCGCATAGAGATCGCCTGAGATTTCGTGGTTTTTTTTATTTGGTCAAACATGCTTTGGTCTACAGTTCATTCGATGAAAATTATAAAAGTGAAAAAAATCTATGGGATCTATTGGTTGGTAAAATGGTTTTCGGAAAAATGATCGGGACTCCAGTAAATATGAGAAAGCCATTTTAATCACATTTAAATGTTTGATTTTGTGCGTTTATAAAGCCTACTTTATTGTAAGAAATACAAACAGAGAAAAGAAAACGATGGAAAAAAAAATTTATCGGTTTTTTTTTTCTTTTTTGTATTTCTTACATATGTATTATGTAAGAAATGTGTATGCATTATAAAATATGTATTAAATGTCACATGCGGTAAACATACCTTATAAACGACCGCACGTTCAGTCACAAGCACATAGTAAGTCTCGAGGTAGGTAGTTCTCGTACCGTGCTGTGTTATGTGCCTAATTTTGACAGTGCATGATTGTAATTGCAAAAGAAATAAAGTCGTTGAAACCTATTACTGATTATACGGGCTGTTGTTGTTTTGCTTTAAATAATAAAAAAAAAGTGTTGAATGTCGACGTTCGGTCACTTTTGAAATGATTATGCTTCGCTATTTTCTAATTCATCCTTTGGCAGTAGATCACCTGCTAAAAGTTTACCAGCCCACCGGCATTCAAACACGATAGAAAATGTCTTGTATCTGATATGTCAGTAATTCAAAGTTACTGAAAAAGAACCTAACCCTAATTTATTTTGCACGTGTATGAAAACTAAACGTATCAGTGGCAAAAGATTAAAATGCGCACAACTTCGCAATCGGTAACGAGTTTTCGCATATCCATACTTTAATCGAATATATATCTCCCACGAGTACTCGCCTATAGCTTCCATTTTGTCTAGTAGAGTTAATATCACAAAATTCTTTTATCAAGGGTTATTGGTTATTTTTACATAGAATTTCGTACCAAATGTGGACTTCCGGAATTTTTATGAAACGATACTACGTAAACTAATATTATATTAAAAAGTATTCGGTTCTCGTCTAAGGACAAAATAAGTAGGTATATCACGAGACTAAAAATTGTTTAAGAATAATGAAGATCTAATTTTAATATGATCCTATATCCTGTGAAATACTCAAGTGATGAAATAATCACTTGAGTATTTCACAGGATATAAGGATCATATTGATTGATAAGTACTAAATATTACTGTCGAGATATGATTTGATGAGTATGATAGCGCAAAAAGATAATATTCAAAAACTATTTATTAATAGTTTTTTAATGGTAGGTATAAATTAATAGTAGGTAGTAAAAAGTATGTGGGATTATAATGATAAATTCATCTAGGTCGTTAAGTTACCATTCAAAATCTCAACAATAAGCACCGACAGAAGATAAGATGGGACTTCATTTATAAACACTTGTTTCTGTCACTATGTATCAAATGAAATAGGCAAACCAGGATTGGGTGGATTTATTTTGTTTTCATAATTCAACAAAAACAATAAGCATAAAATAATTGACTCGACTCCGCGTGTTAATATAAGTCATAATGTTAAATAAAGGTTTGACACAGAAAAATTTATGTTAGCATAACTTTTATTACTTTCTTAGAATAAAAAAATATTAACGATTTATTTCTTTTGTTACAGGGGCAGTCATCAAGGATGTTAATAGTTTGATTTGGCGTAATCTGAAGTATTCTTCTCGTAAGTATCCTACCTTATTTAAAAGATAAATTTTATCTGCTACAAATATCATAGTTTTAACACACACTACAGATTTTCTATTATGTGGGAGTGTCGGTGGGCTGATGAAAGATGAAGGACTAAATAAATAATATTCATACACTCACACCTACTATCAAGCCCAAAGCATCATTAAGAGCTTGTGTTATAGATTCTAGATAACGGATAAATATTGATAATAATATGTATACAAATATTAGAAATATACTAAATAAACATTATAAACATCCATGACTCGTGAACAAATGCTCGTATTCATCATACAAACATTTGCCCTTACCGGGATTCCAACCCGGGACCTCTTGATCGAGCAGCCCGTATAGCAAGGGGTTACAGACTACTCACGGAGTACTAAACCAGAGACCACTCGACCAGCCGGTCGTCAAAAAAATAAATAAAAATAAATGATTTTATGTTTTAGTCATTTTTTAACGAATATACGAAATCCTCATATACCTACTAAGAAATGTGCAAAATAAGTAGATAATACACGAAATTTTGATTTTTCTGGCGATTTATAAGTTTCGGAATTACTGCAGCTCAGAATAAAAAGACTTGGAGGATGTTAAAATTTATTGTTATTTTACAAAATAGTAATGTGGTTGTCTTTATAGAAGCCAAAATGATTTTTTTACCTTGATATTTCATAATATGCAAATAATGAGACCTCTGAAAATACATAGAGTTGACAGCACATCATGCATAAACAGTATGACTTAACGGTATCATACACTTTCCGAGGGCAGGCACACCTTTTAGTTTCTCATGGGAATAAACGTCAGATGAAGTCGTTACAACTTCATTTACAAAGCCGTTGATTCATTTTTGTTGTTTAATTTATTGATAATTGTTTCAAAATTTAGATTTATTTGGTAAAAGATTTTTTACCGTGGTCTCTTTGTAATTTACATCTCTTCAATTACAGTTGGTTCAACTATAAGTCATTTTTTTTAAATATACCAATTTTGTAAAATTTTTAGTCTGAGTCTGCCCTCGACTTAAAATGCTCATTGCGTGAGTCTACTGGAAGAAATTTGTCTATAAATAAGTTGGACTCTTGTACGTTCTCTCAGTTTAATTTGTATCATTTTATGTTTCTACATAAATTGTTAAATAAATAAATAAGACTATAAATAAAATCCACTTTGACTGTGAATGTACTAAAAGGGGGAAGAGTGCATATTTTAACCCAGCGTCATTGTGCCGGGAAAAGGTACAATTATTAACGTTGAAGAGGGTTATCTAATGATTCTACCTGTTCTGAAAATTTCTTTTTTTTTAAGAAAATAGGTAATCGTTTCTTTTTTTAACAGTTTCATTTGAATTTTTCTACGACCTAAACTTATATAACAAAACTTACCTACTTATCAAAAATTTCAGAAATCTGTTCTACAACTTGGAACTTTTGGAATTAAATCAAAGCAAAATCAGAAACTATTTTATACCATCATTACCATTACAAAAAGGTACATGAATCTGTTTATTTGACGAACCCCGAACTATGTCTTATCATCATTTCAATATAAAAAGGAACAATAACCTGTCCATTTGATAAACCCAGTAATGCTTTTAATAGTAAGCAGTATATTAATAGAATTGCAACAATCAAGAAGAAGAATTTCAAACAACGTCATCCTACACGTCGACCGGTTTCCAACAAAGTGGATCAAATATCCGACGTATGTCGCCGGTAGCCACTGGATGCATGTGAAAATATTCAGGAGAGGACGACTTTTGGCTGAAATTATGACGGTGAACGTCATCTTTACTGTTACTAATTGCATCCTCACTTATTTGACGATAAAAATTGTAATCATATACACATTCAGGTGAGAAGAACTACCAAATGAATGAAATTCATTTTCACTACTTTCCGAAGACTCTTTTAGCATGCCAAGACTCGACGACGTTCACGTTCCTCCGAATACATTTTAGAATTTTATCTGAAAGGAGACTGCTATTGTTGGACCCAAATATTAACAAGTTGGGACACGGTTTTAAAAAAAGATGATTTAATTATTTATTAAATTCCAAAAAAATCAGCAAGATCCGCAATCTAATGAAAAAAATGACATAACTTAATGCATCGATTATTAATTAAAATAACGTTTTAATTAGGTGCACCGATCATCAATTTCATACGTAGTAGACATCTAAGCCAATTACAGATAATTACTCTAATAACCCCATTTTAATAATAATATTCAAAAATAAATGGTTTATCGGGCTTTGATGGGTTACCCCATCAAAGCCCGATAAACCATACACAATTAAATTTTAATTGTTATGTCATACATTGATGACGTTTGGGCATTACAGGATTAGCGGCGTTTAATCTAATTAATGAGATAATTGAAAAAGTTAACAAAAGAATTAAAACTACGGTATTCTTCTTTGATATGAGCAAAGCTTTCGACTTTGTCTCGCATGATATACTTCTAAAAAAATGTGCCGCGTATGGCTTACGGGGTATTGTACTGGAATGGATCAATAGTTATATACACGGTAGAATTCAATACGTGGAAGTAAAACAACTAAATTCTGATTTGCAGGAGGTATCTTCTTTCTCTAATCCAAGGTGCAATACAGTGGGCGAACCACAAGGCTCTATATTGGGACCATTGCTATTCCTACTCTATATTAATGACCTCCCGAAAATCACCGATTTCCACTGCTCACTTTATGCTGATGACATAGCAGTCGTTATAAATGACAACCCAGATAAAAACTTTATTGACATAATTGATTCCACAATATTTGACATTATGAATTGGCTTTATTCGAATAACTTGACGGTAAATATAGGAAAAACTAAATTTATTCAGTTTTTAAATAAAGGTGCTGCAAAACTTAATCTTAACATCACTTTCAATGATGCAAGAATGACAGAAGTCAACCAAACTACATTTCTAGGAATCGAGTTCGATGACAAATGTACCTGGAAACCACATATAGAGAAAGTGTGTAACAAACTGAATAAATTTGCCTACGCTCTATGGCGCCTATCCAAAATAAGTAATAAACATACAGCATTAAAAGCCTACCATGGGTATGTGGCATCAAATATAAGGTATGGCATAGTGGTTTGGGGGAATTCGGTCAAGATAAATAGAGTTTTCATTTCACAAAAACAATGTATTAGAGCCATTGCTGACGTAAGCTCTCGTACCACCTGCAAGCCTTTGTACAAATCGTTTGGGTTGTTGACAGTCCCTTGCATTTATATTTATGAAGTATGTGTTTTTGTAAAAATGCATCCAGACTTGTTTGTAACAAAAAAACAGTGTTGTAGAATGTTCAATACTAGATATCCTAATAAGTTGTGCCACCCGAATTCTAGAACTGAAATCTGTGATAGAAATAGCTTATCAATGTCAGTAAGAATATATAATAAGTTGTCAGAAACTATACAGACACTGCCACTTTCCACATTCAAACGTCGCTTACATGGCCTTCTAGTCGAAAAAGCATATTACACAGTTGCAGAGTTTTTAAATGACTTAACATAATTGACATTTTTCATTGTCCTGTTGACATAAAATTGACTAAATTTGATTTATCTTAATTGTTTAATACTAAAATATAATAATTATTGAATGTTTGACATAAAAATTTTATAGTGTGATTAATTATATGTTTAAAGTTTTATATTAATAATAATGTAATTTTGGTCATGACATTATGAATTAACAACTGCATAGTTGCATGCTGTATGACAGTAAAAATATGTGATACAATCTAATTATTATAACACCTTCTGTACCATATTTTATTGCAATAAAGAACTGAACTAACTGGCTAAATGCCTTTTGCGCAATGCCATAACAATTCGTGACGAAACAATTGCCTGAAATAAAAGTTGTGTTGATGTTTATTTAGCTTTCACCTTGTATAAAATAATATTTGATAATTTCGTGATTCGTTCTTCCAGATTACAATTATTCACGCGCATGTGCTGCCGTCGTAAACAAATTAAAAGCAATAAAGGAGCAAACAAAGAAAAAAAAACAACTTTTTTTCTATGTGTAGGTCTTGTCATTCATACACGTTTTGTGTCGCAATTATTTTGCACGTAATTTTTGTTTCTCTATAATTTTTCGTCGTAGTCAATATGAGTCCCCTTTTTTATTGACGAGTCGGTTGAACATATTTGTCATATTTTTAGTAAGCAGGTATTTTTAGACGAAAGAAATCGTATCCAGTTACATTTACGTTTTACGTTTTTAGAGACATTTACTCTTAACGTCGCTTTTCCTAAATATTTCAATTCTCAATTATCAGATTGACCAATTAAGTCAAATTTTCAAAGATAATGTCTAATTGTGATATTTATCTAGTAATACCACTTTCATGTTGATTAGCACTCAGGCCCAGATTTGTACAAAAGAGTAAACCAGTCTCCTTTATATTACTAAAACACAATAATTTACTTAAACACAATATGTAAAATGGTTGCTGGGCAGGGTCATAATTACCCAGTCACACGTTTTAAGGCGATACCTCGACGACACTGGCGACACCACTTGATTTATATTAATTGTGGTGAATATAGATGTGCGTTATTTACGTCACAATAACGAACACTGGTAAACTAATTGATATAATGGACTGTATAGGTAATAAGAAAGTTAGAAATGTCTTCAATCCTTACAACACAACCGGCGATCAATGAGAAAAGAAAACGACTCCACCAACCTTGACTCCTCGTTCACGCAGGATAATGCTCGGCAACGCTCTGATGGTCTTCTGGCTAGGGTAGCTTGCGTGCACGCACAGGATCAGGTTTGTTGGTTGTACAAATGATGAAAACGTTTCACAGGACTAAAGTTCAAAGGTACATGGAACGTCCATGGAGATCACATACGAGGAGGCAGAACGTCTACCTTACGCGACGTGCGTGTCTATACATCATTCCCAAAATGTCCGAGAGACACTATTGGCGGGAGTTTATGTTTACTTACCCACCAATCACCGATATTTATTATAAGGATTGAACATAATAAACAAAAACGCTTTAGTGAATGACTAAATAGTGGTATTTGTAATTTTTTGAGATATGCTCGGTATAAGATATTCCGCTACATGTAACCTATTTTTTCATTATTTTTTTCATTATTGCCGAAAGTGGCCACTTTTAGCAATAATAAAAAATTTGGTTACTTTTAGGTCGACACTTTATACAAGATACATCTTTAAAAATTACAAATACCGTTCTTTAGCGTTTTTGTTTATTACGTTCTAAATTCACCATAATTCATAACAATCAATTGGTGTCGCTAGTGTGCACAAGATAGCCCCTTAAGCAAGTGTTGATCCTTTACGATACCAGCGCGCAGTATGCAGTACCGACCCTTAGATTCACGGCAGTGTACAATAAATAATGTAATAAGAATATGTTTAAAGAAAAACGTGGAGGGTCATATCGACCCTACCTCAATAACGCAGGGTTCATTGCACACTCATCAATACATCAAGCATAAAGCTTTGAACTTTCAAAAATCATGTATAATGTATCACTACATCTATTCATATGAGAATTGGAAGTAGCTATGAATAGTTAATAATTGGAACTGATAAGTCTATACTTTTCAAATCACCGAAGATGTTTTAAAAGATTAGAGAACAGTGAAATAATATATTGGCGATTCAAAATTTTACCCTTTTTTTAATATTTTAATAGAATAAAAAGTGAAATCATTGACCTTGGCTGTTCATCGTACGAAAAATACTAACTTAAAAATACATAAATGGCAAAAATTAAATCAATGTAAGTTAGTAGTTGTGTAACTGGAAAGTATATTTGGAGTCAGTTCTTCTTTTTAAATTATTTCTGGAAACAGCTTAGCACCAACTCCTAAAATACCTACCTTTAAATTCCTTTTCATTTAATTTAATGGATACCCTTAATTTAGAGTCATCCAGGTAGTCATTATTTCTTAGTGTCTAACTTAAAATCACACACAAATAGTAACTAGTTTCTTTGTCGTACTTACAGAATTCGGAAA
This sequence comes from Nymphula nitidulata, assembly GCA_947347705.1. Lineage (NCBI taxonomy): Eukaryota > Metazoa > Arthropoda > Insecta > Lepidoptera > Crambidae > Nymphula > Nymphula nitidulata. The sequence goes on from OX374632.1 coordinate 10,516,015, forward strand.
AAGGCATTTACGCCTATCCTGCGAAATGGCTTAAAAGAGGCATGTGTGTATGGGGCCTCTTTTGGGTCCTATATTTGTTTTTTCAATATCAGTTGAGTAGTTTGGTTTATAAATAAAAAAAACTGAAATGAGAAAATCATCTACGTAAGTACAATGAAAAATTGCGGATTTTTTGGACTTTTTAGTGAATGAAAAGATACGATAGCAGGAAACAATGTAAGCTGACGATCCATGTCTCATGGTGACAAAATGTTGCCATAAGATAGGGACATTAATTAATACATTATCAAACTCTTTAACTTAATTTGGTAGTTTTGGCTTGGCTTCAAACACACAGACAAACAAAAATTCAAAAAATGGCAGAAATTCGTTATGCTGCTCTGTCTCACTCCCCCAAAACTATTTTTTTTTGTAAATATTTGCAATGTACAGACTAGACAGATAGACATAATAGATAGAGGTATAGATTTACCCACGTATTCATAAAAACAAGTGAAGTTATAAGAGGCTTATAAAGTATTTTGTTTCTCTCACTCATATTATTATGAGAAAGAGAAAAGATAAAACATATTGTAGCAGTGTTTTATCTAAAATAGGTTTACTGAGCGTTTATGAATATGGGCGTTAGTGTTTTGCTGAAGTTATTGTATTTTTAAGTAGTCTGTGGGGTAAGGAGGAGCTCGGTGCGTAGTGGTTTGAGCGCTCTGGTTTCGATAACGAAAACGAAGCAACTTTCACCATGGTCGGTCCCGGGATGGGTCAATCAAATTTATAATCTCGAGCTCCTCCGTGCTTCGGAAGGCACGTTAAGCCGTTGGTCCCGGTTGTTACTGCAACCGCTTTAACCCACCAACCCGCATTGGGCCAGCGTGGTGGTGTTATGGGCCAAGCTCCTCATGTGTTTCTCCCATGTAGGAAGGCCTGTGCCCAGCAGTGGGACGTATATAGGCTGATGATGATGGGGTAAGGAACGTCAAATGTAAAAGCATACTTAACCGGAAGTTTGCACTACGGACTATTAAAGTTCTACAGGATTAATAAATATACGATAATAATCAGTATTTTATTTTTAAAATTTAAAACCTTTGTAGTGTTCTTGTAAATGCTAGAAAGTTACCTAGGCAGAAATTGGCCATGTCCTTTTGAAATTTATGTTGATATCCTTGTGATTTGTTATTGTAAAGACAGATAAAATAAAGTAAACAAAACACAATAGATTCAAGTTAATGATTTGTAAGAATGTAAAAAGCTTCTGTTATGTTATTTTTTATGGATCAAAAATTATAAATAACTTATCGGAATGGCTTTGTTAAAAGATGTTAGAGATATTACTGTTTTGGTGCGGTGCGCCAGATATGCGAAATGTTATCTGAGACCTGTGAAATGACAGTGACAGACTACTAGGGGCTATGAATACGACGAGAACTCATGCTTAAGGCTATGGGTCGGAGTTAGAATGAGAGTAGCAATAAGTCCAGCATGATTTAAAGTTCATACGGGTACAGTCAAGAGCAATAACTATACTAGATGGTAGGCCCATATGTAGGTAGGTAGGGTCGCCTGGGTAGGTACCACCGCCTTTCTTATTTCAGCCGTGAAACAGTTCGCTGTGTTTCGGATTGAAGGGAAAGGTAGCCAGTGTAATTACTGGGCATGGACGGAATTTCGTCTTAGGCCCCAGGATGACAACGCACCTGCAATATCAAGTGATTTTCCCTTGTTATTGTAAGTATCTATAGGCGGCAGTAACTGCTTACCATCAGGTGGGACGTCAGCTTGTTTGCCATCTAGTAGTATAAAAAAAACATGTACGCACTTCTCGCTGTTCGTGACTCTTAATGTAAATGGAAAAAGTGTCACGAACAGCGAGAAGTGGGTACATATTATTGCTTGTGGCTGTACCTAACAGTTATAATAATAATATTAATATTCATACACTCACACCCTATTAGCCCAAAGTAAGCATCCTTATGGATACAGATAACGTATAAATAATGATTATTATATGAATATAAATATTAGAAATATACTCAATAAACATTTAAACATCCATGACTAGTGAATAAATGCTCGTACTCATCATACAAACATTTGCTCCCACCGGGATTCGAATCCGAGACCCCCGACCGAGTAGCCTGTATAGCAAGGGGCACAGCCCACTCGGCCAGCCGGTCGTCAGTGAGTTAAAACGAATTGAAGAAAGTATAAAAATAAGCTTCTTTGCCCGTGAAGGCGCAAATTCCAGACACAATTCGTTTTATTTTCATAGGCTCCTAGAAGTCACTGGCTTAGTAGAGAGGGGGCACTGACCACCCGCCCAGATGAATATTAATATGTGTAATTTTTTTCGTAATGATTCGTGATGAAAAATGAAATAAAGAGATTAAATACTATTATCCAAATTAAAGTTGAAACAGTAGGAAAATTCCCAATATGCTAATGGACAATGAAAAAAGCGGACTATTACATTTGTAATAATGCCATTTAACTTTAGGCTTGTGTCACAGTAAAAAGTTTTTTTTATTTTTTTTTTATTTTTATACAACTGGATGACAAACAAGCTGACGGCCCACCTGATGGAAAGCGGTAACCGCCGCCTATAGACACCTGCAATAACAAGGAAAAATCACTTGATTTTGTAGGTGCGTTGTCATCCTGGGGCCTAAGATGAAATGCCGTCCATGCCCAGTAATTACACTGGCTACCTTTCCCTTCAATCCGAATCACAGCGAACTGTTTCACGGCTAAAATAAGAAAAGCGGTGGTACCTACCCGGACGACCCTGCATACGGGCCTACCACCTAGTATATTTTAATGTGTTTAAACTTACGACACGCAGACAATTAATCAAAATGTTAATAATGTATTAGACGCGGACGTCACAGCATAGTTTGACGACTCTACTGCTAAAAATAATAAATATTATGTTTGCATACGAAAAAGAGAAAAAGCTCTTAAAATAAACGACCAATGCATTAGTTGGAAAAAAATATTTAAACATAAATTAAAACCGACTCCAAAAAACTGAAAAGGTACTGAAAAATAAAAAACTGAAAATAATTAAATTTTAGTAGGTACTCATCCCCTAGGGACATATTTTTGGAGTCGGTGCTTCACTATCTATGGTTACTGGAAACAACTTAGCACCAACTCCAAAAATATGTTCCTAGGGGATGAGTACCTACTAAAATTTAATTATTTTATCCTTTTCAGTTTTTTGGAGTCGGTTTTAATTTTTGCTTATATATTTTTTTTCACAATTTTTAGTGATAACTTTTGAAGGTCAAAGCTAAATGGGTGACCGTGAGCTTAAATTGATTTCTACTATCGTATCATTTCACTAAAAATTCATAGGAAAGCAAAAATCCGCAATTTCGCATATGTAGACGACTTCATTTTTCCAGTTTTTTTATTTAAAAACCAAACTACCCAATAGATTTTCAAAAAAATTATGGGACGCTTCGAACAAAAAAAAGGAATCATCAATATCGGTTTACCCAGTCAAAAGTTCTGAGGTAACAAACATAAAAAAAACATACAAACGAATTGATAACCTCCTCCTTTTTTGAAGTCGGTTAAAAATAGCTCCTATTTCAACTGATAACGGTATTTACAAAATGTCAAAGTGATAAACTTAATTAACTTTAAAATGGCACATACGCCTATGTGCTATTTTAATACAACTTAATACGCAACGACACTACTTATTTCAAAATAGTTTGATATCATTATTCGAAAATCGTGTTCATTAATACTCTCTTTATTCCTTAGTTTAGATTGGTGTCATTACGTTCATGAGTTCTTGTTGTCTACGGTAGGACTTAAGCCTGTCCCGAAATAGAAACAGCATCAAATATAATGAAGCAATGAATTTAATATTATAAATTGTCGTACTGCGTCGCCTAGTGCCTTCTATCTTTTATGTCATGGAAAAACTCTGGAAGGCTTTTCGACCTTTTCACCATCCCCTTATCTACTGAAGAGCAGCCACGCTGATCTTCGGAGTCATCAATTTACTGTCTCCGCCTTAAAATCACGTACCAAGAAATTTAGTTTCGTTCGTCAAAAATTTGGATTTTTTTACCAGGACACGTGTTTCCTCCTTCGTATAGCATGGGTATCTACAAAAAAGGCGTGAGAAGGCACCTTATAAGTCAGCAATGTGGAGGCCACTAGAGCATTTGAGCTTAAGCTGCACTAGCTAAGTATCTTCCCATATTATGGGCTTTTATTACCGCTTCTCATGAAGACGTCTGTGTTATTGAATCAATTGTCGTGCTCAATATTCTATAAAGATTAAAAATTCACGGAGAATCTTCACGAGGAAAACTGCAATTGATTTTTCGTCTATCTTAAAGGTGATAAAGGCTTAATGTTATCATGATTATACTTTCTTGGGCCAATCTCAGAACTTCATATTTTATAGGATCAGATATACTAAATGTTTAGCTAATGTATGAAGTAGTGTATTTTCTTATTGCTTTCATAATCGATGTGAAATGGCAATTTGACGTAGGTGATTAAAATATCAGTGCTAATTTTAAACCCAATGTATTTAGGCGATCGCCCCGCAGGTCTGTACCTACATAAACCATGTGCCTCGCTATTTGCTATGTTTAGCCGAAGGCATACAAATGTTTCAACATTAGACAACGAGACTAATTTCACGCAACATGAAATTCATTATTCAAAGTACAGTCGACAGCACATCAACCGTAACAGTTTGACCTTGAGACCGCCGTTACTGCGTTCGTAATAGAGGCGGCTTTCGTAGTGCACCTGTTACATTTGATGTGCTGTCGTGTGTACAATCTTCTCATTCAAGTCCTCTGTTAAAGAAATATTTACGAAATAGACTCTTAATTTAAAGTAGTATTTTTTAGTCTCTCTTAAAAGCAATGGTAAACAAAGCAATCGCTATTGATCTAATAGGCATACCCACCGGTTTTAAATTTGTTTTTAAATTTATTGCCGCGCGAAAAAGATATAGAAATCGTTTTGTGACAGTACAGGGTAAAGCTTCTAAGAGTTCTCAGGAGAAGTTTAAGGTAGCAGATATGAAAACCCCCTTTGTTTATAAATAACGTGGATAGGAGTACAAAGGAGGTGGATATTATGGAATATATATAAGTACGCAGGATTACATACAAAATTAAACACTTTACCTCTATATTGGTGTAGATTGACATTCTAATAAAAATCTCTTTCAGATAAACAGAAAAGCAAACCCATAAAACTGCACGCTAGTCTTCTTCATTAACCATTGACGTTAAAATTAAAATTGACGTCATCGATGACGTAGTCTAACTGTTAATATATTAATTAAATCGACATTATTTTTCTATTGAGCTGTCGTTTTCGTGTTTTAACATGATATGGAAACAGTTTATAATATTCTTAGAAAGAAGTCAAAAACAGTGAGAAGTTGTACAGTAATTGAACCACAGCCTGGCCTCTCTATGAGCGGCCTTAATGTGCTTATTCCAACCAAATATATATTTCTTTTTACAAGTAGCTTTTTTCTTTTTACATGTTTATACTGAAGCTTCCTTTAAAACACTAGCTATTTGAATCGCATTTTAATATTTTTTTATGCGTTTAAACGCCTACTTTATTGAAAAATTACAAATAAAGAAAGCAAACGATGAAATAATATATGCTCCATGCGGGACTCGAACCCGCGTCTCCTGATTGCCGGCCAGACGCGATTACCACTACGCCATCAAAGCACTAGGTATATAACCTGCTAATTTATAAAAGTAAAGTAATTTATAAAGTAAGATTATTAACAAGAGTTGAGAAAACTAAAATGGTCACAGTTTTATTTTTGTCAAAATAATTATGATGGCAGTATTTCACTAACATTTTTGGCACCCCGCCGGTTCCTTCATGCGTCCTCTAATCAACTGCAGATGAACCTTGTTCGCTGTCATTCCATTGTTCGCAGGCTGTTTCGTTATTAAACCATCGAAATATGAAATAGTTTTTGCGTTAGCTAAATGAGACACTGTAAGTATGAAACCATGCGAATCTTCATTTTTATTAATGGTTGATGATACATACCTACCTGCTAGATGCTATATAACGTCTTTCCCAGACCACCGAAACTTATCACAACAGTATATCTAATGTCGGATTATGTGGGTAAGCTAAAGGATATAAACGTTTATTAGTGAACCTAAGTATCCAACATTTTTATATGTTGGTATAAATAAAACTATATAATATTTTCTTGTTATTCTGCTCAGCTACATTTTAAAAATTTACATCTATAGAATTTCTTAGAGTTTTTCCTTATATTGCAAATTAATTGACCCATATATTTTCTCTTCTTTTTAATTTTTTCCCTCTTAGGAGCCTTCGAATATGTGTAGTATTTTTATAATTCAACCCTTTTTCCATATCGACACCGGCGACAACTCGACAAAAGATGGTTCATAGATGGTGTTTGAAGTTCTATGTTTGCAGTTATCGAAGCACACACATAAAATATGTATGGGACGTAATAATTTTATGCCTTTTTAGGAGGATGATGTTTTCTTTCATTGTTTCTTTCATTTTGTCAAGAGCACGTCAACCTTTACACTGTGGCACCTTATGCGTTGTTACTAAGAGCCAATTTGCAACTAAAATGTAAAGCTTGATGTGCTCTTGACTATACCTACCTACTAATTTCTATTCTCCAGTGCATCCACCTACACTTATATTTCAGAAGCGTACGTCAACCGTACGGTTTAATTATATATCTATGGCATCCTTCCTGTTTAATCCTTTGAATCCTCTTATCTGAAGGCACGAGTTTTCTTCCTTCAGTCCTCCCACGACACTCCTACTCGGTACTCAGAATACACGTTCCGATAACACCCTTCTATTCGTGTTCCTTTCCCAAATGATTCATTTGCTGAACGTGCTATCTGGCTGTGGAACAGTGTACCTCTTTATATTGAAAGTGCGCATTTAAAAAAAATACAAAACACGGCAAATGACTCAACACCACCTGATTTGAAGCAGCCCTTAGGCGAAGACAGCTAGTGCAGCTTGAAACTATATTATGTTGTCTTAAATGATTAGTTCATAAGTATTTCTCTATACCGTGATTATCCATCTCCTTTTTTAAATTCCTCCATCGCTTTGCTTGATTAACTCATAGTGGTATTACATAAAGTTTTCCCTCACCTATCACTATGTTACGTTTTAATAAACTACCTACTGAATGGTTCTCTAGTAGCGATCGCTTCTAACGGTAAGCCAAGTTTTTCTGATGTTGTATCTGTTAAATTTCATTATTTTTATGTAAATGTTTAAAATAAAAATAAACTATTTATCTATCTATATGAATTGAAAACCTTGAAAAAGTATCGATATGACAGCAATAAAAAGTGTTTGCGAACATCCTAGACATTTATTTGGCGAATATTTTGATTTAAAAATAAGAGGTAGTAGATAATTAAATTACTAAAACATATTTACTTCGGTGCTATTTAAATGGTTAAGGTAGTAAATGGTGCTTTAAAATATTTTGACAGTTTTCAATAGGTATCTAAATCGGCCTAGAAACGATTCCATTGACCAAAATATGTTTTCGTTACTAACCTAATAACATAAAGACCTGTATAACATGTTCCCACTATCTTTTTTTTGTCTTAAAATCAAAATATCTGACACGAAACGTTTAGCTGTTATCAATACCTAATTTAAATACAAAAAAAAATGCTGTTATCAGATACAGAGTCGAGTATGAGATTAAATCGTTCAGTACCTACGTTACAGAGGCCTATGTATTTTATGATCAAAACTTTTAAAATGATTCAGAGCATGTGTTTGTCAATCTCTTACCGTCGGCTGCACATGGCAGAGTTTTGTTTGTGTTCAGAATATAAACATGAGTGCTGTTGACAACGCTCCCTGTGAGGAAATCACAATGTGTGGCAAGCGAAATAATTACAGAAGGTGCAAGCAGATACAATTATGTAGGACAAACACGTAATCGTTGGGTACAATGTCCTCATCTCTTCGCTGATTCTTGGTAAATTCGAATACAAAATTTTACACGTAGCTCTTATTCTGCGCACGTAAGCCACTCAAGATTGTATCCAAACGTTGAATGGGAAAAGTTGTTTCAGTTTCATTGGGAAAGATGACTAATGACTAAGACGAGTAATAGAGAAAGTGATGAATTGATATTTTTTGAAACAAAGAAATTGGTACTAAATAAATAATGATAACTCGGAGCTTGGTGGCGTAGTTGTTTGAGCGCTCTGGTTTCGATTACGAAAACAAAGCAACTTTCGCCATGGTTGGTCCCTGGATGGGTCAATCACATTTATAATCTTGAGCTCCTCCGTGCTTCGGAAGGCACGTTAAGCCGTTGGTCCCGGTTGTTACTACAACCGCTTTAGCCCACCAACCCGCATTGGGTCAGCGTGGTGGTGTTATGGCCCAAACTCCTCATGTGTTTCTTCCATGTAGGAAGGCCCGTGCCTCGCAGTGGGACGTATATAGGCTGGAGATGATGATGATGATCAGATAATGATATCTGACGTTTGCTTAAAATCTCGCATAGTTTTCTACCATAGAGACAGTGGTGTACCTACATCGCAAAATGGGCTAGGTACAACTTTTCTCAATGTGGACGGAAATATCACACTGGTTAAGCTCAGCATTTAGTAGGAGAAGGTTACAAATGTTATATAGAACAATAATTGTCCGTGATTTATTTAAATAATTTAAGCTTTTATATTTCTATTTCTATTTCTCTTTGTATTTAAAGAAAAATAGATCTCATGATCTAATATTCTCATGAATATTACTCGAATTGGGCACATTGTAGATTGTAGTTGAACATAATATTTATTCAACCATTGTCATAAGCTTAATTTGTGAAGCAAAATAGATATTCTATTGTTGAATTGGTAAGGGACAAAAGGTTAATGCGAAGTTCATTACTTAACGCGAAGTTCACTAGATATTGGCAGGCGCTGCTACAACAAAAGAACGTTGAGGACTAAGGGAAGAAAATGTTCTACACTGTCTTCGGTACAAGTTCTACAGCTGTAACTTCAAATGACTTCCTCTATACAAGTCTTAATGAAAATCCGTAATCATTATGTACTATGAGATATTTTTTTTAAAGGACTACATACTTAGGTACATAGTTCATAATTTTCTAATTGTTAATAACTTATCTATGGACAAATCAGTAGGTATGAAATAAAAATAATTATTTTATTATATTATTTTAAAAATAAAAACTAACTTCCAACACAATAATAAAAAAAACCATTGAATTTAATTAGTAACCTATTAATATCGAATAAAATGTATTTTTTGGCATAGTGTTTTACTCTCTATTGTTTCTGGAAACAGCCTAGCACCAACTTAAAAAGATACATAATTTGTAACATTCTTAATTTTTGATTTTAACATTATTATAAATGTTTGAAAAATTACTTAGTAATTAAAATATAATAAAACTAGAAAAATTTCACGTCCTGAGGCAGGAATCGAACCCGCGACCTTTCGCAATCCGGGCGACTGCTCTGACCACTGAGCCACCCAGGACTTGGGATATCCCTGTGAAATGAGCTAACGTCCACCCTACAATGTCGAAAATATTCTATTTCAACATCCGAAACGAGTATTTTTACAAATACCGACGATTCGGTTAAGTTGGGGTAGAGCTTTCAAAAAGAAAAAAATAATGCGCGAAATAGAATAATGTGCGTTGAAATAGAATATTTTCGACATTGTAGGGTGGACGTTAGCTCATAAACGCAAATACAGATAGACTAGAAGAATTTCACAGGGATATCCCAAGTCCTGGGTGGCTCAGTGGTCAGAGCAGTCGCCCGGATTGCGAAAGGTCGCGGGTTCGATTCCTGCCTCAGGACGTGAAATTTTTCTAGTTTTATTATATTTTAATTACTAAGTAATTTTTCAAACATTTATAATAATGTTAAAATCAAAAATTAAGAATATTTGAAAGCACTACCCCAACTTAACCGAATCGTCGGTATTTGTAAAAATACTCGTTTCGGATGATGAAATAGAATATTTTCGACATTGTAGGGTGGACGTTAGCTCATAAACGCAAATACAGATAGACTAGAAGAATTTCACTGGGATATCCCAAGTCCTGGGTGGCTCAGTGGTCAGAGCAGTCGCCCGGATTGCGAAAGGTCGCGGGTTCGATTCCTGCCTCAGGACGTGAAATTTTTCTAGTTTTATTATATTTTAATTACTATACATAATTTGATTGATTTTTTTTCATTTTCAGTGATAATTGTCTAAGGTCAAAGTTATATGGGTCGCCGACAGCAGCAGTATATTTATTCCAACGCATATAGAATTATCATAAGCACCACTGAAGTCACAGAAAAGTAAATATCTGCAATTTTGCCTACATAGGCCACTTAATGATTCCAGTTGTTTTAATTTGAAAACTAAAATACTTACTGAATTAATTTTGGTGATGTTTCAATGGAACAACTCTGAAAGTAAAGTCTTTCAATCCAAAAAAATAATTTCTAAATCAGATAGTAAATGACAGAGTTGTGAGTTGAAAAACAAAATAAAACATACAGCTATATTGATAGCGTCGAGGATAAGCTATCTAAGACAACTGTTAGTTTTTTTGTTAGTTCTTGATTTATGTATTACTCGCTGTCGTAGTTGTTCGGTTAGTCCCGGATGACTCGGTAAAATTTTGTAATTTCTAGCCCATCCCTCCTTCAGAATCCCGGTTCTATCCCGATACCGAAATCAGCACGCGTCCGGGATATGATTGCAACGACTTTCACCCACCAATCTGCATTGAGCCAGCGTGGTGGTGTTATATCCCAAATCTCTAAATCTCCCCACGGATTTCCCCTATGTCGGAAAGCTGAACGAGATGTAGTCGCATTACGGCGCGTTATAGGATATGGCTGCGACATATAGGTTTACTGATTTATAAATGAAAAGTATATATTAAATAGGCCGCTGCGCAATCAAATGTAAATCATCTCAATGCTAATAGTTCAATGCTAAGACAACACAGGTGTGCGCGTTTACAGCCAAAATGTCACCGTTCCTTCCCATTCCCTCTTTTCAGGCCACTACTCTATCGTCATAGGGCTCCTTAAAATTGCTCGGTACGGAGATAATATACTGCGATCTGAATCAGAGGAATTATAAAGAAACTGTGATCAAAACAGCCTCAAGGAAGCTCGGTGTCCTAAACAAGGTGCGTCGATTTTTCACGCCAGACAAATTATGCCTGCTGTACTAAACTTAGTGCAATGTGAAGGGGGCTAGAGCAGTGGTTAAACTACACTAGCTTTCTACGCATATGGAACACCGCCTATCACATCACATCATCATCAGTCCAAATACGTCCCACTGCTGGGCACAAGCCTGCCTATATGGTAATAGCACACGAGAAGTTTGAGCCATAATACCACCACCCTGACCTTGGGTTGGTGGATTAAAGCCTTCTGAAGAACGGAGGAGCTCGAAATTACTTTTTGATTGACCCATACCGAGATAGACCACGGCGACAGTTGCTTTGTTTTCGTAAAGGAAACCAGAGCGCTCAGGCCACTACTCCACCATCCCCACCTTCTTATCCATAATATAGAAGGTTAAATATTACAGGCGAAATGTAGTGGAAATATTGGAACCGTTATAAGCCAATGCGTAGCGAACGTGCCTTATTTTTAATAATAGTGTCATGTCAACGTTTTATGCTTTTACAAAATAGCGTAAGTATATTTATGTATACGACATACGAGTAACCACATAATATTGTAATCACCAGATTCCATATTCATGACATAATGCGTAGATAATTACGTAACAGTGAGTGACGCTGCGCTTAGCATAAATTGTCATCGAATTACAAAACATGAATAAATTATACGGCTGGCTGGTTAAGTGGTCAGTACCGCAGTTTCCTGGACAGAGGTTCCAGGTTCGAAGCTGAGTACAGGCAGACGTTTCTCGAATAACCCACACGCAAAAAGAGGAGTGTTATAAGTTTGTCGTATCTGTTTGACGTAGCTCCTAAGTGTACGGACTGTTTTTGATTCGCTGTTATTTTAAAGCTGATATGAACAAGCCATCTCGATCATATCAGGTTTAAAAAAAACGAAGCGCCTGAAAAGGTCTTCATAAACTATAAAATCAAAATCAAAATCAAAATCAAAAATATATTTATTCAAGTAGGCTCCTAAGAAGCTCTTTCGAATCGTCAAAAATCACAAATTATGTATACCTATTTAAGAAATGGTCTCACAATGTCTTATTGTAAATCTGTCTATCATGTCTAAATTTACACCGGTTCCAAAAGTTGAACTACCGAGAAGACTCCAACAAACTCGTGTAGTCACTCTTTTCAAAATATGAAGTCACAATTGTTGTGGTTACATTATTTAAATATTTTGCTGTGCAGTGCCATATAACTAAGAACCATTTCTTATCTATAATTTATGAAGACCTTTTAGGGGTTCATGACTTTCAGCTCTTTTCCTACTTGAAAAAAAGCTGCTTTTAACTTTCACAGATCCGATTGATTTGTATTTTTTTTTTACTGTTACTGTGGTGGTATTATCGGACGACCGGCTGGTTGAATGGTCTATACCCCTTGCTATACGGGCAGCTCAGTCAGGGGAATACGAGCATTTGTTTACGAGTCATGGATGTTAATATGTTTATTTACCTATATTTCAAATATTTTAAACATATTTTTATCAATATTTATCCGTTATCTAGTATCCATAACACAAGCTCTTAATGATGCTTACTTTGGGCTAAATAACGTGTGAGTCATCATCATCATATCAGCCGAGAGACGCCCACTGCTGGGCATAGGCCTCCCCCAAGGATCTCCAAACCGATCGGTCCTGCGCTGCCCTCATCCAACGGCTTCCCGCGACCCTTACCAGATCATCGGTCCACCTTGTGGGGGGCCTACCAACGCTGCGTCTCCCGGTGCGCGGCCGCCATTCGAGGACCTTTCCGCCCCAACGGCCGTCAGTCCTCCTCGCAATGTGACCTGCCCACTGCCCCTTTAGACTCGCAATTCTTTGGGCTATGTCAGCGACCTTAGTTCTCCTGCGGATCTCATCATTTCTGATTCGATCACGCAGAGAAACACCAAGCATAACCCTCTCCATTGCTCTTTGGGTGACTTTGAGCCTTTGTATAAGGCCCATTGTAAGCGGCCACGTCTCGGTTCCGTACGTCATCACTGGCAACACACACGAATTAAAGACTTTCGTCTTGAGACACTGCGGTAGTTGTGCCGAGAATATGCTGCGTAGCTTCCCGAACGCTGCCCAGCCGAGTTGGATCCGTCGATTGACCTCTTTCTGGAAGTTGGACCTACCAAGTTGGACTATTTGTCCCAGGCTTCCAACCTTCACAGGAGTGGGTACGACATGAGAATTCGACATAATCTTCGTCTTATCCATGTTCATTTTAAGACCCACTTGTTGGGAGACTCTACAGAGATCGTTGAGCATTGTGCCCAAGTCTTCCAGGTTTTTAGCCATGACTACGATATCATCAGCAAAACAAAGGTGAGTCATGTACTAGCCGTTTATGTTGATGCCAAGTCCCCTCCAGTCCAAAAGCTTAAAAACATCCTCCAACGCGGCAGTAAACAGTTTCGGAGATATAACATCGCCCTGTCTCACACCCCGCTGAAGTGGTATTGGTTTCGAGTCTTGGTCCTGGAGGCGGACTGACATAGTGGCGTTTTCGTACAGTGACTGCAGCACTTGGATGTACCGATAGTCTATTTGGCATCTCTGGAGCGACTGAAGCACGGCCCAGGTCTCGACAGAATCGAAGGCTTTCTCATAGTCCACAAACGCTAAGCATAATGGCAGGTTGTACTCTTCGGTCTTCTGTATAACCTGCCGCAGCGTATGTATGTGGTCTATGGTACTATCGGAAACCGGCTTGTTCGGCTTGTACTATGGAGAATCAGACATGACCCTGCAAGGGCACAGCAATATCTTAATGCTAGTATAGTCACTTAATTACATTACATTACATTAAATTACATTAACATTAAATTAAATTAAATTAAAATATTATCATTATTTAATTTATCCATATAACATTATTAAATCAATTTCATGCATTATGTTACATTATTATTATAAATCAATGGCTATCATTTAAAAACTTTTGCAGCAAATAATAACATTTTTCTATGAGATATTCTTTTAACATTTGTTTGAATTTATTTAATTTGTTTTCATATTTAATTTTACTGGGCAATTTAAGGCAATTTAATAGCCTCTGAAGAGATTTCAGGACCGGTCGTCCACCTGCTTTCAGAAGTTCGGCTGTAACTTCATCGTCGCCCGGCGCCTTGTCGTTCTTAAGTTGTTTGAGAGCTACACTAATCTCGTACAGGCTGACGTCCGGGATATCTTCCGTGTAATGTCGGGTTAATTTGGCTCTTGGATCGGTGGCCTAAGTGACTGGTGTGCGTGATGTCGCGTAAAGCTGTCCATAGAAGTTTTCAATCTCGGCCAAGAGCTCAGGTCGGGATGTAACGAATCTGCCATCCTCCGTTTTCAGCTTCGTCAGCAAACTCTGTCCTATCGGCAGATCTCGGGCGAACACTTTGGAGCCTTTGTTCCGCTCGATTGCCTCTCTAATACATTCTGTATTAAAGTGGCGTATGTCGCGGGTCAATGAGTTGGAGATATTTTTGTTGAGTTGCCGACGAGCGTCTTCGGAAGACTGCAGTGCACGTCTTTCCTTCATGAGCTTTAAAGTTGGCGTAGATATTTTTTTACCTCTTTTGTTACGGCTGGGTTTGAAGAGCCCTGAACCCGCCGTAAGAACAGCTTCCACGAACCTGTCATTGTACGTGTCCACATCTGTGCAGACGGCTGTGGGCCGTCTCCCACCACGCTGGCCCAGTGCTGGTTGGTGGGGAGCGCCAGAGCCTCGTCTGTTGTACAGCAGGGTGCACCACGTGCAGGTGAGGTTGGCTTGGATCCCGTGAGGTGTTATCCGGGACCCCTTACACCCCACGTGTGAGTGAACGAATATTATTATTACTAAGCCTCTATGTTTTGAGTGCCAGTAATTTTACATAAGATTGATCCTTGTCAGAATTTTTATTTTGTTCATTTCAGAAGTTTTTTCATTATTTTTTTGTTACTGTTTTCTTTAATAACTAGGAAAAATTATTAGTTTTGATTCATGTGACACCTATGCTATGATTAAGAAGACTTAATATGATCTCAAATCAATTAAGACTGAAAACTGACTAAGTTTGTTAAATTTGAAGATAATTATTAAAATATGAATAAAAGTTGATTATTTTTAGTACTCAATCTTTTATTTATAAATACTCTACACAAATAAACTACTTGCGAATGTCAGATTGGTCCAAGTATGAAAATTAGAAGAATTTTATGAACTGGGTCTCTGTGACCCGACGTCCATGGGAGTGTGATTTTTATTTCACGTCCATAGTTAAAGGTTAAGTACATACTTAGGTTCTTATCTCCTAAAAATGTATTTTTTGTAGTTGGTGCTAAGCTGTTACCAGAACTCCAAACTCCAAAAAATACACACAACCTAAGTATGTACTTAAATTTTATTATTTTTCCTTTTTAGTGTTCGGACGTCGGTTTTTTTATATAATAATATAATTAAAATGTTATTGTTTTGGCTTTTAAGTCAAAGCACTAAATATAGCTATTTGTCTCATATAAATAACCCTTAACTCATTATGGCAAGTAATATACCACTATTCTCAAGAAATCTTGTAATAACTCCGTAAACAGGAGCAGGGACACGTCAATAGTAGATTGTTGCATCGAGCAGAAAGTGACTTATAATTGCATCGAGTGTTAGTTTGGAGCCCGAGCTTTAGCGACACAGAATACTTTTACTAGGGCTCTAAACACGAGTGCAATTAAGACGTCACTTTTGCGAGGTTCCTAATCTGCTTTTCTACCAACTACCGAATAAAGAACTGAAGTCAAATAAAGTACAAACAAGTTATTTAGAACAATTATTTTTTTTGGCAGTGGTTGCCGGTCTGCCATTGTTCCCGGGAATACAAACAACGCTGATTGGCTGGTAGGAAACTAGTTAGGTATGCTTGTAGCTTGCGTTTGGCCTGTTTAGGGCGAAAACAATGCAGTAATGGATTTTCATACAACTTTACTGCACTGTTTTCAAGCAAAATTAGTGCAGTACTGATGTTGGAGTTTTCCAACTATCCTGGCAGACCCTTCATCAGTAGCATCTAAACTCCTATGCAATATTGTAGCGGTGACTAGTCAATGATTGTCAAAAATCATAAGTAACAACCATTTGTTTTTAAGTGTTTCTAGATTAGGTTACGATGGGACTGACATACTATATAGTAAAAATCCCTAAATTAAATAAAAGATAAAAAAAGTAGTGCAGTAATGGAGTTTCATACATACTTTACTGCACTGTTTTACTCTGAAGCAGTTAAGCGTTGCTTTGTTCTCGCTATTTAGGTTAGTTATGATGAAATTATTGCGTAGTTGGAAGAAAAGGTTATTTAAAAAAAAATATGGAATGAATATTTCTAGTTTGCAATCTTGTTTTTGTTTTTTACTGCCGTACAAGATGTATTTGTAACACTCTACCATTTAATTATCAAAGAAGAAGGGTTGAAAACTCGAGTTGTCTCAAAACTTATTACTATATTACCTACTCGTTTCATTATAAACTTATTATTTTCCGAATTCTTGTTTGAGAAGAGCCTGAGTTCAGTCGACAAAATCACGTTAGAAGTTTCTCGTAGAATTACTGCGACGCAACATTGATCGCGTGCTTATTTGTTCTAGTGGTAATTGGCGGAGTGACGTCGAGATTTCTTTGTGGAGATATACATAACAACATGTACAAAACAAATCTGTAGACCGTCCATGAAACGTTTTCCAAAGTTTCGTACCAATTACTGATTAAAAGATGTAGAGACGGACAAAAAAGCTGTTTGACAGGCAGGCACTATGACGTCGTCTATCTATACATATAATAAGAGTGAAAGGACCACGTGTCTGTACATTGCGTATTAAAAAATTGTTTGGGGGACTGAGAATAAGTCCCAAACTAATATCTGTCTCATTAGAAATTATGTCAGTCGGTTTATTTGTGTGTGAAAAGAGCATCAATGCCGAAACTACTAAATTAAGTTTAAAGGCTTGATAATATTTTTAATATCCGTTAAGGAAACATTTAGTTTTATTTCATTAAAATCGGTTTTATCTATTTAAAGTTATTACGCTTTGAAGACAGAAAGAAGTAACTTTTGTAAGATTTCGAGTTACGCGTAATGTTAGCTGCGTATGGTATTTATATTAGAGATATTCATCATCATCACCAGCCTAAATACGTCCCACTGCTGGGCACAGGCCTACCTACATTCCTACATAGAAGAAAAACATGAGGAGTTTGAACACCATCACGCTGGCCCAATGCGGGGTAGTGGATTGTAATTTATTTATATTAATACTAGCTGACTCCGCAAACGTTGTTTTGCCGTAAAAAATTAAAAAAAAAATACAAAAAAAACTTGATAGTAGCCTATTTTCTGACCTACTGAATATACATTAAAATATCCTAGCTGTCCCGGCAAACGTTGTTTTGCCTCTATGAAAAAAAAATAGACCAAAAACAAAAAAAAAGATAGTAGCCGATTCTCAGACCTACTGAATATACGTGTAAAATTTCTCGAAAATCGGTCAAGCCGCTTCGGAGGAGTATGGTAACTAAATTTGTGAGTCGAGAATTTTATATATAAGATATTTTTATTTTAGACATGGAAAGGATAGTTTGGCACACTGGCTTACTTTAATATTTAAGCTGAAAATATGTTATATTTTCTCAATCATTCAATTTGAAATAAAAATAATGCTACCATACAACCTTTGATGTCACTGCATAATTAAAGAGTTTATAGAGCTGAGCAGTTAGTCTATTAGATTACAGATCTAGGCAACTCCATGTGTCAGACAATGCGCCTATCGATGCTTTTCTGTAATTAAATTTGCACTTTAGCTCGTAAAGCTTTGATTGTATCTGTCAAATAAATATATCTGCTCTAATCTCAACAAGCTTTATATTCGCCCGGTGCAGAAATTTATTTACACGTTCTTGCGCCCCCTGTACTATTATTTTCCAATTTATATTTAAGTTATTTATTTAAATTTAATTCCAATTTCACGTCCAAATGGGATGGATGTTCATCTTAGAGAAAATCTGAAACAAATGACATATTAAAGAACACATACAAACTGTATAAATTTTTGTTTATTATAAAATACATATTGTAGGAATAAAACAAAAGACATTCGTTATTATAATTGAAAAAAAAACATATAGAATATTCCGTAGTACAAAATGATTAGTGAATAATAAAGCGGAGTCGTTGTTACTACAGAACATGCATTAGTTGCGTGAAAGTGGTACATAAAATTGCTCTAGGCTTCACTGTTATTTGCTATCCTTATCTAGTACTATTTACGACACAATTGCTCTTGTGATAACATTTCTTTCATTCGTACCCTTTGGGGAAAAGTCTTAGCTTAGGAGAAATATAGTTACAAATATAAATTGAGATAGTATAATCGTAGCGAATGATAAAAACTTTATGTTAGAAGAATAGTCTGATTCGGAAGTATGCAGTTACTGTATGAATGTATTTTGGGGACCGGCTGGCCGAGTTGTTAGTCACTAGCTACAGGCTACTCGGCTAGAGGTTCCAGGTTTTAGTCCTGGCCGGGGCAGATATGAATAACACCACTTCTCGCCCTCTTCTCTCTCGATCTTCTGCCCATAACACAAGCTCTTAATGATAATTTGGGCTGGATAAATAGGTGTAAATGTATGAATATTATTATTACCTATCTATTATATACTATGAAAGTAATATTATTATATTTTTATTACATAGTTTACCTTTCTGCAACGAAAGCGACGTAGCTTTCCTTAATTGAAGCAAGTTAAAGGTCAACTAACACAAGATATAGAAATCACCGTTCAATATTGGAAAACTAACTAACTTTACCATTTCTAATGTTGACTTTTCTCTGAATTGCTTTGTTGTTGTTTTCAAAGTGAAAACAGCGTCGTAATTATGCATGTTTCAGGAATCGTTTGAGGTAACAACTTCAACGTGTTTACCAATACCTTTACGTTTTTTATCAGACCCTATAAGCCTCGATATTTGGAGATATGATTGCATCAGAGACTTAAATTTCGCTGTAATCTTCAACAACACTTAATACCCTATCTTAAATTTAGTAGAAAATACAAGCGACTAGTGGTAAACTACGAATCTCTTACAACTATCTATCTATCTATACCGATGCAAAAGAACTGCCTACACAATACAAAATACCCATGGGAAATCGAGAAATATTCTTCCGTTTTTCTTTTATTTTTCGAACAAAGGCCTTGACTGTGAGTCTTGTTATAAAGTATCTTGGAAACAATAATGAACATAATGAGCAAATAAGCAGTTTTACTAAAATAATGTTTCTTTAGGGAGTTAAAAATTCCTACCAACCTACTTCTAACGTAACTACCCTGCGGAATCTAAGTTAGAATACGGCTACCAACAAAATTACAGGGGCGCTGCTGTTTTCATATGATTTGACAGTTTAACGTAGACGCGATAGTGACGTTATATGAACGTCAAAACTAAATTCTCTAGAGATAAAAATATCTTCTTTCTCTTTGCTAGTAACACTAGACTGCTAAAAAGTACTTAAGTACGGTAGAGTACAACTATACTGTTAACTATACCAATAGACAATATTGGAAAAGTCTACCAAATTATTTAAAGTTCGTATACTAGTACAAACTACAAGCGGAGAATCCGTGTCCTCGTTGATGGATGCGCTTCGGGGTTCATGTCACTGAACGCTGGTGTACCACAAGGCTCTGTTGTATCCCCCACTCTCTTTCTTCTGCATATAAATGACATGCTTTCTTATGGAAGCATTCATTGCTATGTGGATGACAGTACAGTGCATGGTGGATATTACGGTCGACCAGGGCCTGGGCGCGTTGAAACCGAGAGGGAGAGAACGAATCTTACCATTGATCTCCACAGGGTGTTACCTCATATCTGAATGAGGATCTAACAATCTTGTTGAGTTGAGTCAATACTAACAAAACACAGGTGTGCGCGCCAAAATGTCGCTATTCCTTCCCCTTCCCTCTCTTCAGGGTGTTGCTTGGTGTCCAAAACAAGGTGCGTCGATTTTTCACACCAGCCCAATCACGCCTGCTGTACAAAACTCAGGTCCGGTCTTGCGTTGAATATTGCTCGCACTTGTGGGATAGCTCCGTCTAGTACCTCCTCGATGCACTGGACAGATTGCAGCGTCGTGCCGTCTGTATAATTGACGACGTAGGGGTCACGAACAGCCTAGAGCCTTCTATCGGCTTTATCATGGAGAGTATTCTGAGTAGCTTTTCGACCTCATCCCACCTTCCACTTTCCTACTCAGGAGCACGCGTGCCCGCCTTCGGAGTCATCCATTTACTGTCTCCACCTCAACATCACGCGCAAAGAAGTTTAGTACCTCGTTCCTTTGCCAGGCTTTCAAAACTTGGAATTCTTTGCCAGCACATGTGTTCCCTACTTCCTTTAACATGGGATCCTTCAAAAGAGGCGTGAAAAGGCACCTTATAGGCCGGCAAGGTGGAGGCGGCTAGAACAGTGTGTTTCAAGCTGTATCTGGAGACAGATACATATGGACTCTTCTTACCGCTTCACATCAGGTGGTGTTAAGTCATTTGCCGTGCTTTGTATAAAAAAATACTATAACATGAGGGTAGAGTTCACACTATAATTTAATGAGCCACTGGTAGAGTACTATGGTATATTCTTCTAACCGTACAAATACACAATATTGGTAGAGTAAAGTACATACTAAAGGGTGCTGTCCACGGGTGGAATAGTACGATAGAATATAGAATAGAGTACTAACTATACTGCTAACCGTACCAATAGACAACATTCGTAGAGTAGAGTACAAACTATAATTTAAAAGTACACTCGATACTGGTAGAGTTGTAACAGTACAAATAGGCGTTTTTCACCAGGAATTACAACTTTATTTTTACAAATTTCTTTGATTTAGTCTAAACTTTATATCGCGTCTCATCTTGTTATTATAGCTTAGTGTCCCGCCAGACGGCGAGTGAGTGAATATGTGCACATGCTTCATTTCTTCCTGGTAATGTAAAATTATACTTTATGATTAATTTTTGATTTTAACATTATTATAAATGTTTGAAAAATTACTTAGTAATTAAAATAGAATAAAACTAGAAAAATTTCACGTCCTGAGGCAGGAATCGAACCCGCGACCTTTCGCAATCCGGGCGACTGCTCTGACCACTGAGCCACCCAGGACTTGGGATATACCTGTGAAATTCTTCTAGTCTATCTGTATTTGCGTTTATGAGCTAACGTCCACCCTACAATGTCGAAATATTCTATTTCAACATCCGAAACGAGTATTTTTACAAATACCGACGATTCGGTTAAGTTTTATTCTATTTTAATTACTAAGTAATTTTTCAAACATTTATAATAATGTTAAAATCAAAAATTAATCATATTTGAAAGCACTGCCCCAACTTAACCGAATCGTCGGTATTTGTAAAAATACTCGTTTCGGATGTTGAAATAGAATATTTCGACATTGTAGGGTGGACGTTAGCTCATAAACGCAAATACAGATAGACTAGAAGAATTTCACAGGTATATCCCAAGTCCTGGGTGGCTCAGTGGTCAGAGCAGTCGCCCGGATTGCGAAAGGTCGCGGGTTCGATTCCTGCCTCAGGACGTGAAATTTTTCTAGTTTTATTCTATTTTAATTACTAAATTATACTTTCGTAAAGTTTTGAAACTAATTTGAAACTTTCTGTGTTTTATACTATTCAAATTTATCTGCCTCCGATATTATGTAACAGTTTTTAAGATTGCTCAGTTGATCAAATAGCTGTCTTGATATATGTTACAAATTATATCACGGGTTTATTAGCAACAAAATCTTGGGGCTTGTCGAGTAAGTTGTAACATACAACTTGCTCCGAGTTTTATCTTAAGGCTATTAAGATGTGTTTTTTCTTCTAGAATTAAAGTGTAGGTATAAGAGAAGATCATAGAAGGCAACACAAAGCCAAGAAGTTTATGAGTTAGCTGCAGCTGCAGTTACAGAAAACAACTGTAATATTCAGAAAGCGAGTCAAAACATACTGTGATTTCTGTAATCTACTGTGATTTTAAAGCGCCATGTTGAACATAAGTATTTTCTAGCGAAACAATAAAGTTGTGGTATTTTGACAGTTGATAACTTAAATGTTTTGTGTTGATTACTTAAAATGTAGGGATATTGAAGTTATTTTTCCATAAAAAAAGAAAAATATTAAATGGAGATGTTATTTTTGTTGCCAGCAAACCAAAAATAAATGATTGAAGTGTCATATTTTGGTTTTTTATTGCCGTTACTACTTGCCCCAGATAAATGTCTCTAGAAAAATGTTAATTGTAAACTAATTACCTGCAATTATGACAGACTTTTTACTTGATTCAAAAGAGAGTGTTTGAGTGTCAATCTATGTTAATTTAGTAGTAATTCAACCAACAGATCTCAAGATATATGCATTTTTCTGAAATCTGTTACAACAAGCCCCTCGCTCCCCTAGTAGTGGTAGAGTTGTATCTTCACTGAAATAGTACAGCCATCCAAATAATTGTTTCTTTGAGGGCAATCCACTTATTTATCACACAATTGTTAAGAACCATTTTAAGCACGAACAAAATGTCGCGAAAATTGGATTAGAGTGATGACTTATTTGAAAGTGTTTGGCAAAGGGCTAGGGCTTATGGATGCAAATTGGATTGTCTGAGCCAGTATCAGTCAGAATAGAGAATTATACTAATATCATGAAAATTTCGGGCCATTTTTATTAAGTAAAAATAATTTCTTTTTTTATCCCTACTACAAGTTATGAAATGGGATTTAATAATTCATTGGGGTGATAAAAAAGTGATGGGATTCTCAGACAATAGTATCAACTTATTCTTATTTAAAAAACGTTTAATGAAATCTTTAAAAAAAAATACAGTTTCGGGCTATTCTTGATGATAGTCATAGAAAAAGTAAATTAGGCTTTAAGAAATAGTTCTGAGCGCACACCCAATTGAAAACCTAAAATTGATTAATCTAAATACACTTACAGGACGATTACGAAGAAAAGTCTATCATTTTCTTATGGAAATGTAATGAAAAGGGGGAGAAGACAGGGTCAGCACAAATGTCAAGATTATTTCGATCTAATTAACACAAGTCTTTTATTAGAAATCCGTTGTCGTGTAGATATCTGCTACCCCAAACACAGATTATAAAATACTCATAACGGCCGAATGCGTCACTAACGATAAAATTTTAAGAAAAGCTAATTTTGCCTATACAAATTTTCGACTTTAAAAATCCTTGTAAAAGTATTCTTTGATATAATAAACGAATAAACCGATTGTAATTTAAGACTTGAAATGCCGCATAAGCATGTCAGGCTGGTCTATAAACTTGTCAGAGGATTCCTAAATTTTCATGGTAACTAAAATCGCTAATAATTACTTTTTTATTAGACTTTTCGAGAAACCTCTCACAAATTTTTGCACTAGCCAGCCTTGCATTTACATGGCAAGTTTTGTTAGAATCGATTTGTTCTTGTCCAATATTTAAGCTTAAGAGTTTGTTTTTATAAAGCCGTGCGACGAACGCCCTTCAAAATAAATAAGTGCATTTGAGTGCCTATTCAGCTGTTAAACGAATAATACCGATGGTTGATACAGTTTTAATTATTTCACATATCTGGATGATGATATCTAGCAGTCATAAATTACATTATTCATTACTTAAACAGTAACTAGGTACTTACTCTAGTTTCAATCTTAACCCACATATTTTACTTAACATATGCGGGCCTAAGTGTTACGCCCGTATTGTTTTTCCGTATCAAATTAAACTTGCACTTTCATAACCAGGGGCATTACCCTGAGCTATTACTGCATTAATAAATTCATTATACTTCATAATTCAGTCATTGGCTTCATTGAAAAAACCGTCCTAATTGCTATATTTATAAAAACGGTTTTTGATAAACCATAATTATATGTTTTAAATTACAATACTTTTATTTAGAATGCCCATTTTTCCAAATAAATTTATTACCAGTCGCAATAATTATGTCTTAATAAAATTGACATTCAGTGGTATATCAATCCCCGACCACTTATGGAACAGTCACGGCGTCATTTAGCCTGCTCATGTTGAAGACAATGACCATTTTTGTCAGTGAGAATAACGAGTAATAAAGATACCTTTTGTAATCGTTACAGACCTTTATTACTCGTTATTCTCGCAATATTAAATAACTCAGTACATACCGACAGATCCAACATTTAGCGGGAAATCGAACGTTCTAAAAAGTATGCGATGAAGCTGACCACCTCACAAATAGGTAAAGTCTGGTTGAGTCAGCCAGTTCCTATTATTATCTTGTAAAAGGTGTTAGGTCGAATCCCGATAGGCGCAGATTTTTGAATAATGAAAACGAACATTTTTTTCTATTTATTATTGTTGTTTAATGTTTATTTATTATTAAGTATATTTTTCCGGTTTCTAGTATCCGGGACACAAGCTCTTAATTAAGATGCTTACTTTGGACTAGATAATAGGTGCAACTGTAACAATATATTATTTTTAGTAGATAGCAAAGATAGTATTTAGGCAACTCCGTCTGAGTCATCCCATGGGAATTCATTACCGGAATAAATATTGTCAAATTTGCTATTCAAGACAAGCTCACAGTTGATTTAGGAAAATTTTGGTATTTTAAATGTAATGACCATCTTTGTTCTTCAATTTCAAACCCTGATAAGTATCTAATGTCTTTACTGCTATAACAAAGCGGCCATTAAGCCTACGCAAGTGTTCGAAACGGTGATCCAAACTACCTTGACATTGGGTTGTTCCACGCAATCGAAGAATATAATCAAACTCAGTTATTCTAAGATCCAT
The DNA here is from genome assembly GCA_947347705.1 of Nymphula nitidulata. Taxonomy (NCBI): domain Eukaryota; kingdom Metazoa; phylum Arthropoda; class Insecta; order Lepidoptera; family Crambidae; genus Nymphula; species Nymphula nitidulata. The sequence goes on from OX374632.1 coordinate 10,541,115, forward strand.
TTGCCATCATAAAACGTTTGCTTTTCGATTCATTCCTACTTAGGCCACATTTGTAAACAAACATCGAGTTCACTTTAGACGAAAATGTGTTTACGGAAGTATCTTTAAAATCTTTTCTTTTCGTCGCTGTATTAGAGTTTGTTTAGTAGGTACATTTACGTACTTATTACAAAGGGTTTAAAAATAGAGGCGAAGAGAAAATTAATAAAATCAGTGAATTAATGAGATTTAAGATCATTTTCATAAAGCAGCAACGGGTTGTACGACACAACCCGCCTATTATATATATATGCCGCTTCTAATTTTTAAACCCTTTGTAATAAGTACGAAATGTACCTACTAAACAGACTCTAATTATAATACAGTAACAAAAAAGAAAAGATTTTAAAAAGCCAAAAATGATAATATTTTATGTATGTCACCTTTTACTTTCCATTCTGTGCTTGTTTGCGAACCTTGTCGTGTAGAAAATTTCAAAATCTTTTTCCACACAGAAAATTATGAATATTAAACTGTCTTGAGTTTATTCGTGCTTGGAATAGCAGATCGGCCGAAACTCACTGTTGTTGTTTTCTTGTTCATTATAAAAGCTTTATTTGAAAAGAAAACTTAATATATGACATTTGAAATTTATTGAAAAAATGTATAATTATTTTTAACACAACGGTGGTAAAGAAGCTTACTGTCAGACTAGATATAAAGCCATTACCGTAACTACCCACGCTTTGCCAAAAATAATAAGACAAAAAAAACGTGTAAAGAATTTGAACAGTTAATTCAATTTCATGATTCCGTTATAGCATCGCATCATAACAATCAATCAATCAATACACTTTACTGCACAAGGACACACGTAACAGATAAAAATACACGTAACAGGTTGATCAATATTTTATTGCGGAGTTATTTTAAAACTATGATGATATCCCAAAAGGTATTCATTGAAATCGAATAATGTCAAGAACAGTTTAATGAAAATTAAATACCTACTCATAATAATAATTAATTAGAAGCAATGGGTTGGAGCTTCTATGATGAGTAATATATTTATTTTGATAAGAAACAAAATTTTGTTTACAAAAATACCTACGCAGATAATGCATTACGCTAGAACAAATTTGATTACCGAAAAAGGTTATAGTGAGTCTACCTTAAAAGATAGACATATGCTGTCGCGGACTTTTTTTTAGAATTTTTGAAGGAAAACAATACATGGTTTTTGCGTTTATGCAGCGCACGCAACGAAAGCTCTTTTTTGTAGCGCGGTGTTTTATAGCCGATATATTTTTTTAACCTGAATCAGTATTTCCTGAGATTAGCGCGTTCAACCAAACAAACAAACAAACTCTTAATTTTTTTTATGTTTGTTAATTATAGAGTATAGATTACCAACATATACATACAAGCATCGAATTTTGAATCTAATATTTTACACATAATTATTATGATATACTCGGGAAAGACATAAATACTTACAATGGATACAATTTTGGTTAATTAAACTGGATATCTTTCACTTCACACAGAAACAGCGGATTTCTCCATGACCGATTTCAGAAAGGCGCTGAAACTTGCCCCCGACACATCCTAAACATCCTTTTAACTAATATATACAACAGAGTATGAGGGTTACTTGTGGTAATAATTATAATTATAATAATAAATTTTAACTAGACTCCTCTAGATCTAAGGTTCGATTCCAGTGGGGGCAGAAATTTCTGCTTGGTTTGGTTGGTAGTACCGCCTGGCAGCTATTACTATCTTACCTAAGTCTGCCGCCATAACAATTAAGTTAACAGCATTCCGGCAGTTATTAATAACAAAGCCAGTTCCTCTGTGGTTGAGAAATCTATATACAGCTGGTTTCCATTGTCAGCCATATCAATGGCAACCAATTTTGCTGACAAAGCTTGAAGCTTTTGGTTTCACGCCACACTTGTTGCAACTTTTCTCAAATTATCTTTGTGATAGACGACAGTATGTTCGGTATGCCTGCTATGTTTCCAGCTCTTATTGTACTCCTTCTGGTGTCAACCAGGGATCAATTTTAGGTCCCTTACTTTTTCTTTTGATGATTAATGATGTGGTCAGGGTATTTAAATATGTCAAATGCCTCCTTTATGCTGATGACCTGAAGATTTATATGGAAGTTAAAAATGTTAGGGATTGTGAACTAGTTCAGCGGGACATCGATGCCCTTCTTGAATGGAGCGATCTTAACGGGATGGAGCTCAATCTCGGGAAATGTTTTGTAATGACTTTTGGCAGGCTGCATCGGCCAATTTGCTACGATTACCAAATGGGCGATGCCCATATCTCGCGTACAGATACAATGACCGATCTTGGTGTTACCTTTGATGCTGCTCTGACATTTAATAGGCATACTTCTGAGTTGGCGAAGGAATCATTTTGCTGTTTAGGTTTCGTTCTACGCAATTTACAGGACATTCATAATCCACATATCATGAAACTTCTTTAAACAGCGTTAGTTAGAAGCAAGTTAGAGACTAGTGCATGTGTATGGAATCTACACGAAATAACTTACAAGTTAATGCTCGAAAAGGTCCAAAAAGCGTTTTTACGGTATCTGTATAAGAGAAGTTACGGTTATTATCCGTTCTTATATCCTATGAAATTCTTGCTGGGAATGCTCGGAATGCATTCTTTGGAGGTCAGACGACAGAATGAGCGTTAAAGATTTTACGCGGTGATATTCAATGTACCGAACTAGTTGAGAAGCTGATGCGGCTTCGCGTGCCTGAAAACCATATACGGCAACGAGCGTGTCGCCGGCGCGTGTTGTTCGCGCGGTCCGCCAGCCGCACCGTGGCGCGCGCGCAGTCCCCGGTGTGCCACATGCATACCGCACTCAATGCACTCCTAGACCATCACCCCGATATTGATGTGATGTGTGTTTTTTGATAAATGGAGCAATGTCTCGTCAACGTGCTTATCGTTCTGTGAGAGTTGTAGTAGTTTTAAGAAATATAGCTAAATTTTTTAAGTTTGATTTAATTATGTAATTGTGTATATACCCATGTAATTAAATAAAATAAATAAATATCATCATTCACCACCAGGTGAGATATAAACCAAAAGCTACCCCTTTTTTTAAAAAATTATAGTTAACTGCACGTGCACCGTGGACCGCGGTGGATGTGGACCGGCGATGTCGGTTACGCGCCAAAAAGTAGATTGTCATTTCTCACGATGCAAAATCTCCATGCCAAAATTTCATGTGAATTGATTAAGCGGTTTAGGAGTGAACTTGCCAGACAGACAGACCGACAGACAGACAATGTTACTTTCACATTTATAATATTAGTATCGTTCTTTGAAAGATATTCGGAAACATATATGAACTACGTTTCACAATCCGAGTGACTGTTCTGACTACTAAGCTATACAGAATAAGTCAAACCAATCCCCCCGGAGGGAAAGTATCCTAAATATAGTAATTAGCGAATTATACATAGGAGAAAAATTATTTTTAGGAATATTTTTAGAAATAATAATAACTGCATTCAATTGAATGTGGAATGAGCTCCCTGCAGAGGTTTTCTCGAACGAGTACAGCAAACGGTTCTTCAAAAAAGGCGTGAAAAGGTTTGTAAAGGGTCGGCAACAGGTAAGTGATACCCCTGGTGATGTAAGCGTCCATAAGGTGCTGCCACACTGCTGTTTAAAAATGTTTACAAACATTTTCTTACACTAATACATTTACTAACAAATGTTAGGAACTGTTACATTCTGTTAAATATTTTATGTGCTCCTACTCTGATGGAAAATGTTTACAAACATTTATAACATTTGAAATTATTTAAAAACAAAACATTTGGCATGGATTACATGTTTACAAACAAATGATAACAAATGTTTTATTTTGTTACAATTTGTTAACTAGTTTAGAAATGTTTACTAACATTATCTAACATGAAACCATTTTTAACATTGTGATCGTATGTTTCTTAACAAGTGTTTCCTAACGTTTGTAAACATTTTTAAACCGCAGTGTGGCAGCACCTATAGCCTACGGTAGCCGCTTACCATCAGGTGGGCCGTATGCTTGATGGCAACCTTAGTTATTTAAAAAACAAAAAATTGTCAAAAGTCACTTACCTGAGCCAGGAATAGAACCTGTCAAGTGTACAAAATGAACATCCTGTATTATTATGACACCGATCGGTTTTCTCCAGGCATTGGTTTGACTTATCCTGTATAAAGGGACTTGAAATAACCCTATTAATTTCTTCTAGTCTATTTGATATTGCCTCACAATGTCGGAACTATTATATTTCAAAACCCATAGGTGACGTCACTTCATGTGTTTTATGATGATTTTCTAATTTATTTTTAAAATTTCGTTCCGGAGGTGAAAGAAATATATATTTCGACACTTTGAGGAAATCCACAGGGCATCCCAAGTGCTGGATAGCTCAGGTGGTGAGAACCGTCACTTAGATTTTGAAAGGTCACGGGTTCAGTTCCTGCCTGATGACATGATTTTTTGTAGCTTTAATACTTTTCTTATATTTTTTCACTAATTAGAAAAATATAAAAAATTGAAAAATATTTACTGTACCCAAAAATGTTGTTCACAATTTGTTGGGGGAATTTCTCTTTAAATTTTCATAAACCTGTACTGAGAGGATTCCGCTCTTTATTATGTTACATTTATATGCCGTACAATCGGTGTGCATTAATACCTAAACATAATATATGTATGCAAGACCAACAACCATTTATGAAAATTTATTAAGATAAATTAATCAACCGCATGACGTGAAAGAGAATAATTTACAGTAAAACTCACCAATTGGATTGTAATTGTGTACAGATCATCATCGACATTACTAATTATATTACATATAAGACATTAGTTCTCTAATACTTCATTTTTCACGATTCATTTATTGGTTCCAGTTCTGGCGCCTTCACAATAAATTGCTGCAAGTGAACGAAATGACGTAATAAATCTGAAATAATAGGGTCAGCTTATGAAGGGATGGAATCCAATTTTTATTGATATATCGGCGGTATTCCGACTATTCCGGAACCCAAAGTATTTATAATCACAGTCTTAGCTCCGTATGATAAGATTTCTTTTTTCTGAAATACTTATACAAAAACAGTAGTCAAGCTTATCTTGCTAAAGGAGCTGGGTGGTGTACTAAGTGGCTTAACTACTGCTACTACTAGGTGTTAGAGCCACATTCACGATCGCCTGGGTAGGTACGGTCGACCACAGAAGTAGCTGAACACTTTAGTATTATGTCATAATACCTATGGCGTTAATGTAGTACGGTAGCAACTATTAGGTACACGCGCAATAGTCGGTGTGACATGGTACTAAAGTGTTAAGCTACTTCTGTGGTTGACTGTACCACTACCTTTCTTATTTCAGCCGTGAAACAGTTCGCTGTGTTTCGGGTTAAAGAGAAAGGTAGCCAGTGTAATTACTGGATATAGACGGCATTTCATCTTTGGCCTCAGGATGACAACGGTCCTGCAATATCAAGTGTTTTTTACTTGTTGTTGCAGATGTCTATAGGCGCCGGTAACCGCTTACCACCAGGTAATCCATCAGCTCGCTTGTTATCTAGTTGTATAAAAAATCTAAATATCCTTATTCAAGTTCTCTTTCTATTTATCTACTATCTATTGCAAAATGAATAAAAAACTGATTCTCGCAGGCGACTGGAATATAAATACTTTGAAACAGGATGATGTAACACTGAACCTTATAAACTTATTGCACAACTTTAATTTAGAATTGCACATAAGAGAACCAACACGAGCACTCTCATGCATTGACCATTTTGCTAGCAACATTCCTAATGCAAAAGGTGAGGTACATAGAGTCTGTCTTTCTGACCATGAGACTTGTCAGACTCTGTCGTTTCCGTGCACCATAGGCAAACAAAAATCTAAATTCTGGTATAAAAAAGTAAGAGACTTAAACAGTGATAATGTTTGTAGGTTCATGGATTGCATGAGGGTTCTATCATGGGAAAATGTTTATAGTGACAAAAATCTTCACTCAGCATTTGGGACTTTTCATGATGAACTTTGTATATTTTATGATTTATGCTTCCCAGAGAAACAGATTAAAGTAGGTTGTGCTTATATTAGACCAAAATGGATAACTAGAGGCATAAAAATGTCCTGTGAAACAAAGCGTAAATTAAGATTACTTTATCACAGAACTGGTTTACAACGAACAAAAGCTGCGTTTAAGAAGTACAGTAAGATCTTAAGAAAATGTATTTCTCTTTCGAAAATCAATATTAATAGAAAAACGGTTAAGTTAGCCAAAAATAAGTGTAAGGCGGCATGGGACGTTATAAGAAACCAATCAAATGATGTTAATGAAAATGTTGAAATTGAATCCATATTTGTGAGGGAGAAAAGCATCACAGACCCCCGCATAATAGCAGAGGAATTTAATGACTATTTCATTGGTTTAGCGAACGCATCACTTGTAGAGTGTACCATAGGGGTCGATGGAACTAGACTCGGAGTGGCTAACCATAACACAATTTTTTTAAAACCATGCACTGAAGAGGAGGTTTCGGGAATCATAGGATCTTTAAATAACACAAAAGCAGTGGGAGCTGACCATCTGTCAACTTATATCCTGAAGTTATGTAACTTATATCTAACACCGGTACTTGTACATTTGATTAATCTGTCCTTCACACAAGGTCTATTTCCTGAACCACTTAAGCCCTCTACCATTAAACCATTATATAAGAATAAAGGCTCTAAACAGGACTTAAATAATTATCGCCCTATAGCACTACTTCCTATACTATCAAAAATTTTTGAACGGGCTCTGAAGTCCAGACTGCTTAGCTATTTGGAGAAGTATAATATTATAGCTACAGAACAGAATGGATTCCAGAAACGCAAGTCTACCACATTGGCTGCATACAAATTAATGCGCAACATTACAAGTAATATAGATCAAGGCGTGCCGGTTACTGTGATGTTTTTTGACTTGAGTAGGGCATTTGATTTCGTGGATCATAGTATCTTGCTTGGTAAATGTGAAGGTTATGGCATTAGGGGGCCTGCACTTGACTGGATCAAAAGTTATCTTTCTAACAGAACTCAATGTGTACAAGTATCAAAAATTGACAAAAATAAAAAGCTTGTTGACTATCGATCCAGTTTTAGGCACAATAGGTGTGGGGTTCCCCAAGGAAGCGTTTTGGGGCCATTGCTTTTTATTTTGTATATTAATGATTTGCCTAAAGTCACTAGTTTTGATACAGTACTTTTTGCTGATGACATTTCACTGATCGTGCCTTACCACGATAAGGCGATACCTTATGAAGTTATAATAAATAATACTATAAAAAGCATTACAGACTGGATGCGGAGTAATAATCTTCTGATTAATTCCTCCAAGACTAACTACATTCAATTTTCAAATTATAAAACTAAGAAAAAGGATTTGACTATACAATGTGACGGTCAGACTATTCAGGAAGTTAATGATACTAAGTTTTTGGGTGTTATAGTGGACCGTCACTGTAACTGGAAGAATCATGTGTTGAACATCTGTTCTAGATTGAGTCGTTTCGTTTTTGCCCTTTATCGCCTGAGGTACACAGCCAGTGTTGATACTGCCCTTCTTGCATATCATGGATACGTAGCATCTGTGTTGAGATATGGAATCGTTTTGTGGGCTAACTCCACGGATGTAGGGAAAGTGTTTGTGATACAGAAAAAATGCATACGAGCAATATTTGGTATAGGACCTCGCGATAGCTGTCGCCCGATATTCAAAAAATATAAATTACTGACATTGACGTCGCTGTATGTTCTGGAAATAAGCACATTTGTAAAAAATAATATGTATTTCTTCAACACTCAAGAACATGAGCAAAGACTGCGCCCAAGAGACCCATGTGAGTTGACTGTCCCTCAATCTAAGAGTACTTTACATAAAAACAACTGCTTTATAATGTCACTGCGTGTGTACAATAGAATCCCAATAGAAATTAGACAACTGCCTACAGCATTGTTCATACGCAAACTGAGGACATGGCTTACCGATGAATGTTTTTATGACCTAAAGGAATATTTTGGAATACATTAGAATTAAGGCGAAAACAATTTATGAAATTAAACTAGTGTTTTTATATAATGTTACTGACAATTTTGTTATTGTAATAGTTTATTCAAGACAATTATTTTCAAATAATAGAAGTGGAATAATATTTCTCAAATGTAATTTTTTTTATAATTTTTTATCTTTATAAAGCTTTTGCACGCCTATGATTAGGCAGAACACGCTGGTCTATTTTGTATATTTTTATGATCTATCGAACCGTGTCTCTTATGCAAATAAATATATTTCATTTCATTTCATTTCATTTCATTTCATTTCATTTCATTTCATTTCATTTCAATGAATTTACACAAAGCATGGCCGCCAAAAATAACGAATTACTGTTAAACGAGCCATCACACAAGGCGAATACATTAATTCACCACCTCTGCGGTCTAGTGGTGAGACCACTTACTTCAGATACTACCACCTACATACCATCGGTCCGTGGTTCAATTCCCGTGGGGGCAGATATTGTTTTCTGCTCGGTTTGGTTGGCGATAGCACCTTTCTAAGTCCGCCTGTCTAGCTACCACCATCTTAACTTAAGTCTGCTGCTATAATAATAATGTTACCAGCATTGTTATGACCCGGCAGTAGGAGGAAAGATAACCAGTTTCTATCTCCGGATATATCATTACTTACCATGAGGTGAAATGAAGGTCAAGAGCAACCCCGTTAAGAATAAAAAATAAAATAAAAAAACCATTCAAAGTCTTTTGTAAAGCAAAATTAATTATAAGGTATTCCAGCAATGGCGTCAAAATGCTATTTTGTTGCCTTTCCTCATTATAATAAATATAGCATATTTTTTACCTGGCATCCCTTTCCTTGTTACACCTTACAAAGTGGCATTGTCGAAATTACGTCCGGCGACAGGAATGAGTAAAGTAAGACAAAGTCAATTTCATTTCCGTCTCATTATATTCAACTTCAAACGTCTTTGTTCCGTTATCAAATGAAAGTGCAGTTAATATGTATATACCTTCTTTATTTTTCTGTAAGCTACAATTCTCAGAAAATGTGACTTTTGATGTATTTTTAGAAGGATTCGCCTGGGTTAGGCACCATTCGGCAAACTACGTCAAATTTTCTCATCAACTATATCACAAAGCCTAAAGACAAATGTTCCCTTCATGACACATGATACTGAGACGTGAACACTCACGTTGCAGCTAGTACACGAGCCTATATAAAGTCGCTCAGCGATCTATGGAGATGACCAACTCGGAGTTTCTTTGAAGGACAGAATTCGGAATGAAGTGGAACGACAGAGAACTAAAGTCATTGACATAGCCGACCGAAATAGTTAGCTGAAAAGGCAGTGGGCCGGCCATATTTTCCGCAGAACTGACGACGGTAGGAGTAAGCAGGTACTTGAGTGGAGACCGCGGCTCGGCAAGCGCGATGTGTCCTCAGACTCGGTGGAGTGACCAAAATGGCTGGCAGTAACTGGATGGAGCTAGCCAATTATCGAGTTATGTAGCGTTTATATGGAGAGGCCTATGTCCAGCATTGGGCTGTTGTGGGCTGATGACAGCCCAGTGCTGGACATAGGCCTCTCCATATAAACTGGTGGGCCAGAGTCTCACGCTATCTTCATAAAAAATGCATCCAAATCGGCTTAGCGCTTTATGCGTGAAGAAATAACAGACAGACAGACATACTGAGCTACTTCTGCTTTTATAATATTAGTAGGTATGGATGAAAAAAACATCTAAACTAGAAAAATTGCGTAAAAAAACTTTTCACAATCTGGTGACTGATCTAACCATCGGAGCTACCAAGGACTTGGTTTACCCTTGTGAAATTCTTTTTGTCTACCTATATTTGCTAACCGAGCATGAAGGGGGGTACCACTCACCTTGACATCACTCGCGAAGTCGCTTGTCCGAGCGCCTCGTGCGAGCGCGAAGTGCTACCATGAAGCTTATGTTTACCCTATAACGCCGAAATATCCTTTTTCAATATCCGAACGACTATTTTTACAAATACCTACATTGCTTTTAAATATTCCAAATTTTATTTTTAACGTTATGAGAAATGTTTGAAAATTATATTATGATGAAATAGAAATATAAATAGATACATTTAAATGATTGATTTTGTGTGTTTATAACGCCTACTCTATTGTAGGTAATAAAATTTAAGAAAACGTTAAAACAATTGTATGCTGCAGGCGAAAATCGAACCGGCGTCTTCTGAGGTCCGGTCAGACGCGATAACCGCTACCCCACTATAAATAGATATATAAAAACAAAGAAAATAGATGCGGTTATGTGAAAAAGAACTATAATTTACGATAATGTTATTATATGCATTTACATAGAAAATGGTTATGATGGTGGTGCTGGCGGTGGTAATTATTATTCATTATGTTAAAATACAATATTTCTCCATTAAAGAGTAAACATTAGCTTATAATGCAAATACAGATAGACAAGAAGAATTTCACAGGGTTATCCTTAGTCTTTGGTAGCTCAGATGGTTAGAGCAGTCACTCAGATCGTGAAAGGCCGCGGGTTCCATCCCCGCCCACGCAGTCTATACAATTTTCAAACATTTATGATAATGTTGAAAATTAAAGTATGTATGGACTAGGCCAATAAAACAGTCTATATTCTGCAAGTTTATGGAACGTGTACTGAATAACCGACTTCTGGCAAACCTTAGACAGAATGATATCCTTAGCGATCGCTAAAATGGTTTTCGTGACGGCTGACCTTGTGAATGAAGCTATAAAAATACATGGCTTAGTCTTCGCTACATCACATCCCTATTGGATTCGTCAACATCATTTGAATTCTCAGGTGGCCTAATTACGACTGGACTCTTATTACCTGATCTAGAAAGGTTCAATTTGACTTATTCCGGGAGGAACTTTATTTAACCTCAAGACAATCTATGCGGGTGCTCCCTAAAATTTATGATGCCCACTAATAATTCGCTTCTTGCCGCTATAATCAAGTATCATGGAATACAGATTGTGGATAGGAACTTAATCAGTCCGAGGACCGACGGAAAAGTCTAGTTTTGTTGAGAGGCCAAAATTGAGCGCTTGAATAACTGGCAGTCTCCGGTTGAAGTAACCTCAATTGGCCAAAACGTAGGCATACTTAATTTCTGCAAAACTGAGTCTTCTTCATTAAACCACGACTTCCTACGATATCTGACCTAATATATATAGCTTATAGGTATTAAAGTTTACACAGCTAGCTTAGAGTGAGACGATACTTCATGGACGAGACAGCTGCTCCTATTCAATCAGACCCTGTATGGATTAGGGACTGTTCTCATCTTTGGAATAGTTCGTTAAAAATCAGAAAGCTGCATTTGACTCCACAGATCTGTACCAGAATACTGTGCCAGAATACTATGCCAGAAAACTTATTAAAGATCCCAAATTTGTTTCTTGCTTTTAAGATCTGTGATGTCGTCGCAGAGTAGTGGCGCGTGACTCTTGGTTTTATATTGAATATACTTCGGAAATTGTTCGAAGGAACTGTTTGAAGCCACCAGCCCCAGTGATAGCTAGATGGATGAACGGCAGCATATACTGTTTCTTTATGTCGTATCGTACCACTGAAAAGTCACAGGAAAGCAAATATCCCCACTTTCACATACTTCGCCTTAATCATTTTGATTTAAAATCCAAAACACTGAATTGATTTGATAATATTTCATTAAATCTGATTTGAAAGTATGTACTTCCGTTAAAAAGACAATTTGAAAAAAAATCTGACGTAAGACTGTAAGAATGCTTAAATATATAAATTGGCATTACATATGTGGTCCTGTACAGTCTGGTGGAAGGCGTAAACGTTTGTTATACAGTTTATATAATAAAACTAGTACGGACGTTAACGTTCAACCATCTTAAAATATTATGTTGCCAGTAAATATGTTTTCATCAATAGTATTAAGATACCTTGTATCCTAATTTATGAACAAAAAATAATAATTGCTAAATCTGTTTATAAATAACGGGTAACGGGATTCTGAGGTGACAAACATACAATGAAAACGTACAGCCAAATTGATAACCTCCTCTTTTTTGATGTCAGTGAAAATATAAGTTATGTTGAAACAGTGAAAAGGAGAGAACGACCGGATGTCGTATATTTCCATAATAAAAGAAACGGAATGAACAATGGTGAAAATGGGTTTATAACAGAATTTTACTAGGTAAGCATAAAAGGATAGTTAATAAAATAACAAGTTAAAAAAGCATAAGGTTTTGATTTTAAAAATATAAAAATAATATAAAAAGGTTAAATGGCTCAGCCAGTCGCGCAGTTTAAAAATCTCTTTTAAAAATGTAGTAAATTAAGATATAAAAAATACAAAAAACAACATCGATATTGGTTACATTGATTAGGACATCGTTATTTACAGAGGTTTTTGCCTTGCCATTCCAAAAAAGTTTTTGCCTACAACTAGTATAAATCGTCACGCCAGCGATCAAACGTCAAATTCGTAAAGTTGTCTTTGGTTTTTCGGCCCTCAATAGACATACAACATAAAACACAGAAATATCTTATATAAATATATACACCATAATAATGTTGTGTAGGTAATATACCAGACCTGGTAAAGGCGAAAAATATCTCATGAAACCGCTCTGAATAGATTCAATTTCACCGAGTCCTAATTTATTTGAATTCGCTAATACAAACCTTATTTCGTACAATTCACCAGTTTACAAAAGTTCAAAAGGACCAATTTGTTGAACAGATGAAAAAAGATTGTGTTAAAACCTGCTATCGAACTTTGGCTCATTGGGATAAATGTCTGTCTGTTGTTACTTTTTGGTGGGAAGGCGGTATTTTTTTCTCGTTTTCACAAATGAAGGCTTATGTCAGGAAAATTCGCTGGATTTTTTTTCATCTAAAAATAAAAAGGCAGACACGTAAGTATATTCGTTTTTTTTGTCACTTCAATTGTTAGTTAAAATGTAGAATAATTAAAATTTGGCTATCATCTCATTTGGATCTCATTTTGAGCCGTTGGATGCAGAATGCGCAAAACCAATCCGTTTGGAGGCCGATGGGGGAGGTTTTTATTCCGCAGTAGACTTCATAAAGTTCACTGCTGAACAAAGGCCTCCTCTATCGACCTATCTACTACCCTATGGGGTAATATGATGGTGATGTTTATGATTTAATTGATTTTATTTAACATTTTCACTGAGGATATTGAAAATTTATCTTTTAGGTAATTTCTTAAAGAAAATTATCTTAGTACTTATATTATTTACCCTTTATAGTAATTCAATGTCAATGAGGCAATAAAGGTCACATAATTGTGTGCATATTAATGCTTGAATAATGGTGTACACACGATAGCACATACAAAAGCAGATACGAAGACGCCTCTATTACGAACGCAGTAAGAGGGGGTCTCAAGATGAAACTGTTACGCTTGATGTGATGTCGACTGTACATTAATAGAATGAACTACGTGATATTATTATGGTTTATCAGGAGCTTTTGATAGTTCTCAACTGAATATTAATATTATTTTATCAACGACAGAAAAAGGAAATAATTAGCAGAATATTTTATTTTCTACGTTTAGCTAGCGATTTAGTTTTAATCGCAACAGTATGTGTGTTTGGAACCGATTTTTAAATAAGAAGGTCGACAGGTCAAACAAAACAAAATTTTAAAAACTATAATAAGTAGATCGTGGGAACCATTCAAATTGTATTCGCCGCTAATCTTTACTTGTTTTGTCCATCTTATCAAAAAGCTTGTCCAGCCAACGCTATGCACGACCGAGGGAAGAATAAACGACTTGTAGAGTTGTGTTCCTACTGTGAGTAAGGTCGCTAAAACTTATTACAAAAGCGTCATGTTGGGTGCTAGGAGACTTGTTCTAAGTTATCGCTTTCTCTTGATTTTTTAGGGTAGCCAACGAGTGAGTAGTGCCTAAGTAAGGAGCTATATTATGTATACAAGAATATAGGCTACGGAAGGAATAGTCCGAAAAATGAAGGTTTCTTTGTAAGGAGTTTCGTACAAGAAAGACGCGAACGTGTGACTCCGTGCGTGGAACTACAAAAAGTAAACGTAGTTATTATATAGGGAGACCAGTAAACGACCTATAGAAACCTCAATGGGTCGTTTGCTAGTATAGCCGAGATAGCCACCCAAACCAAAAGACCCCTTGAGATCCAACTTAGAGTTAAGTCTAAACTTATGCATTCTATTCTCTCTTATGTACTCTCAAGCCCACCTTCATCCTGAAGAATTAAAATTCTTCGTCACGTTCTGTTTTTAGAAACTCGTGTCATAGAAATGATGGAGTGAATGGGCTTATACCAAATTGTTGGTCAAAAATTTAAATACCTTAAGACTAGACTAGTTTAGCGATTATTACTAAAAATATAAACGTATTCGTTTAGTTATTTAAATCTTGAATAACTTTATGATATCTTCATAACTATATTCATGAAAAATTATAATCAAAATTTATTTATGGAAAGATTTAGAAACTGATTCATTTTGCTTGTGATGCTGTATCACTGTTATATTAAATAGTAGGATAAACTTCGAAGGAAATACTGAAGGCAATTCCGAAAATTCTATTAATGGTGCAAAGGGATTTGCTGATGAAAAGATAAAGTGGTAACTCAATAATCAGACTGTTATCTATTTAAGTCCAAACGGAGAAACAAGATCGATACATCTTGGTTACGGAGCGCGATTAAGGCGATGCTTATCACAGACACTGAAAATTTATGAGATATGAATGCTCGCAAATAGGTTCACTTAAGTCTCTGTAAAGTTGTTCTACACATGGTGAGTTAAGTTGAAATATCACCTTAAGCTGTATGTGGTTTTGAATGCAAGCAAAGACGGATCACTAATGCTTAACAAGGCTTGTCTGCTATCATGAGATAACTAATATACAAGGGTTCATGTGTATTGGGTATTCCTCTTACATATATATTTCAAGTACTTATATGAAAATTTAAAGGAAACTGACACCGTTCCATACCGTAAACGTTCTAAGGGACTACTCTGAAAAACGAAGCGTCATATAGCTTTTTTAAAGCAATATAACTATTGTAAAATCTGTCAAAGTCTGTTCTTCAGTTCTCGTTTTTACTTTTTTAGATTATAGGCCCTCTGAACCGAATTCACCTACTGATCTCCGATATTTTGTTAATGGCTGAATACTCAAAAGTCTCGTAAATTTTAAGTCCCTCTCTTAGATTTAAAGGAGTGCTCAGTTAGTCGTTTGGGAATTAATATGTTTAGTAAAAAAGCAAGATCTTACAGCACAAGTAAAAGACAGATCCGAAGCTATAAAATTAACTGACAAGGAATCGTGGGGGTTCCCCCTAAACATATTCTGAAAAAAAAAACAATTATGTCCGGTGTGTATTTGTAGTTTAATTCCATTTTTGAAGTTTAAAACTTCTTGTTACAGAGTGCCTTTTAAATAAACGTTTATCAATAAAATTACGGACGAAACATCCTTTATTATCAAGAACTTTTATAGAATAGTACCTGATAACTAGGTGGTAGACCCATATGTAGGGTCGCCTGGGTAGGTACCACCGCCTTTCTTATTTCAGCCGTGAAACAGTTCGCTGTGTTTCGGATTGAAGGGAAAGGTAGCCAGTGTAATTACTAGGCATGGACGGCATTTCATCTTAGGCCTCAGGATGACAACGCACCTGCAATATAAAGTGCTTTTCCTTGTTATTGCAGGTAACCGCTTACCACCAGGTGGGCCGTCAGCTTGTTTGTCATCTAGTTGTATAAAAAAAAAAAATATAAGCTAATATCGCTAAAATTTATTTTCCACCTGTCGCACTCTGGTTTGAATAATGTCTTGATCATAGTCAACATTTTCTTTATTACTTCCCGTTGAACAAAGATTAAAGTCACACAAAGACCGTCGCGACCCTAAAAAGTAAACGTAGCCATCGCATACTTTACCTTTTTTATGACACATTTTACTAGATATAAAGGCATTTTGAGAAGTACGTACGTAAGTAGGTATATTTTTCATTGGGAGGAAATGTTAAAAGACTCCGTTTCTGACATTTTTTTTATCTATCAAAAATATCGACTTCTTAACGAACCATCTCACTCATCATTTAGTATAATCACGTCTTAAATACGTCTAAGGCTTCAAAGATATGTCCACAACACCTTATTGGTACAGCAATAGAGTCCATCATCTCCAGCCTAATATACGTCGCGCTGTGGACAGACCTTCCTAGATGTTGAAACGCATGAGGAGCTTAGACCATAACACCTCGACGCTGACCCAATGCGAGTTGATGGGTTAAAACGGTTGCAGTAACAATCGGGACCGACAAAATTTTAACAAACCCATCCTGGGATCGACCACGGCGAAAGATTTAGAAGCTTTCAGTGTATATGTGTTTTCAGACGTCACTATAGAATTTCATGTTTCTGTAAGTTTATAGGTTAAGCATAAGTAAGACCGCCTTACTCACAAACACATTTTGCAATCTTATAATACCATGCCATTAGCAGGAGCGAGAGTAGGGTTCACTTGGGGATTCACTTGTACTTAAAAAACAGTTATCTTGTAATAGTGATTTTATCAATAATTTAATAATATTAACCTGTTAAGTGACGTTGTACCTCTGGAGGTCTGTGACAGTAGAAAAATCAATTGTGTCTGGAACCGGATGATTGACGGGTAAACTAACTCTGCTAATGATAATTATTCTTTGCCCTATTACCAAAACTAAGAACTTTTCAGAAACTTTAAAAAAGTATTTTATTACAGAGTTCTCCCTGCGTGCCTTTCAGACAGTGCTGTCAGACAGACAGACACTATAACATTGATAACTTACGTAAATCCAGACATGAGAGAGAGACAGAGAGACAAACATCATGATATTTAGTAATTAAAATAGAATAACACTAGAAAAATTTCACGTCCTGAGGCAGGAATCGAACCCGCGACCTTTCGCAATCCGGGCGACTGCTCTGACCACTGAGCCACCCAGGACCTGGGATATCCCTGTGAAATTCTTCTAGTCTATCTGTATTTGCGTTTATGAGCTAACGTCCACCCTACAATGTCGAAATATTCCATTTCAACATCCGAAACGAGTATTTTTACAAATACCGACGATTCGGTTAAGTTGGGGCAGTGCTTTCAAATATTCTTAATTTTTGATTTTAACATTATTATAAATGTTTGAAAAATTACTTAGTAATTAAAATAGAATAAAACTATCATGATATTGTTAGCTAATATCATTTTTTGTGATATACATAAGGGATTTTCGACGATTCGAAAGAGCTTCTTGAAAAGATTCTTTCATTTTCATTAAATCTACACTTCACAGCCATTATGCATTTATCTCTATGTTTTAACATAATGTAAAGATTAAAGCAGGATGCAAAAAAGATATTTATACATATATTTTAGCCGTGGCTTGCGAAGCACTTGAAACTGGCTGGCGCCAGCAGGCGCTGGTAGGCAAGGCAGGCTGCTCAGGGTCTGGCGCCTCGATGAAGCGGGCTAGGCATAACGCGGACCTTGACGTCGAGGCGGTCATTGTGTTCAACTGCCTCGGTTCGGTTTAATCTCTTTTCAGATTTTTGTCAGAATTTTTGAGTTTCTTTTCAATTAATGTAAAAATATAATAATATGAGTAATAATAAGAATAGTATAGTGTAGCTAATAATAATAAATAAGTTAAGTTCAGAGCAGCTATGCGATTCTCTAAGTCAGCAGCCATGGATTCGTGGCTGTCGGCAGCGCTGTCATAGCTTTTGGCGTTTGTTTGACAACTGTTGGCGACACCAGCGTTCCGACAATCCGAAAGCGCAGTTCCGAAAATCAACAACTTTTTACTTCCAATTCATGTCGTGTTCGTCACACGATATTAATTGGAACTAAAAAGTTTTTGATTTTTGTTACTTTTATGTCAGAATCTATCAAATATTGAATGAAGTTATTGCGATACAATTTTAACAAAAAAAAACGATATCGAAAAATATCTATTGTACTTCATGTTGTATAACCAAAACAGACACAATCATACACATGCATGAGACCTACGTAGAGATTAGTGTATACGCTTTCGCGCAGCGCAGTGCGCAAACGTCAAACCCAATAGCAACTCGACGTCTTTGTCAGGCGTCAAGCTCGATGTCGAAAATATTTGTTTGTGAATCACACTGCAGTTTCGAAGTTAGTGTGAGTCCATTTTAGGTACCTCACACAAAGTTTTACCTTTGTTTCATCATGGCTTGGGAGCCAATTCAATGTCATGTTACTTTGGACAGAGTATTTTTAAGAAAATAATTTTATTATCCTCATGATATGACATAATATCTGAGTTCCGGGTCAAAGTCAAAACCGTAGAAGCAGTGTCATCGGAATATTATGCAATGTAGTGGGTTCATTGGGCGCAAGAACGCGCCCAATGAACCCACTTCATCTGGTATCAATAGTTTAAAAATGTTTTTCAAAGATTTAAAGTATATCTTACTCATACTGTTTCAGTTGTATCGGGGTCAATAGACACCCTAATCTTAATCTAATCTTATGTTGGGTCAACGACCCCTGAAAATGAAATGGATATCGCCTTACATTAAAAAAGGAAATATCATTAAGTTAATTTTCGAGATATAATCTAGTGGTGCTATGAAAGGTATTTGCGGGGTGCGTTCACGTCAGATTTTCATAGTTTGAGGCGTAGATCCTTTCAGGCTAATTCGATAATATATTCGCTAATAAAGTAAACCCGAAATACGTGGATGGCTTGTAAGTGGGGCCATTTTCTCTTTTCTGTAGATTGAAATTGAGTTTACAAAAAGGAAATATACATTAGGCATGTTTAAACGATGCTACTTTTAAGTCCTTTGTTCCCTTTATAAGGCTATTTGAATGCCAAATTATAGTATATTTATACCTACATGACGTGCTTTTTGCGCTTATACAAATTGTATCTGGAGAAAAATATTTGTTAGTATTTACGTTGACCATAAATTTTTGTTAGCTTGTTACATTTTAAAGTGAGCATGATGTTGTTATGACTGCTTATCAAATAATTAGACATCACTTACAAATTCAAAATTTGTTTATATAGTCTGCTCATAGGAGCACATTCAATTGTCGCACAATTTCTATTGTCGGTCCAAGCGAAGTAGACGCATTTGTAGACAAAGAAGCTTGAAAAAAGTTATTACAAACTTATACTCGTAAAGTATGTGTATACTTTAAGCATGTTTAAACAGAGTAACCCTATTAACTTTGCGGAAAGAGTCCACAAACTATTAAAACGGTATACAACCAAAAACTATTATGCGTTTTCAAGCATGCCTGTAAAAATTAAGACAATAACCAAATAATGAATCTCATGGTTATGATTTTTAATATAATTGTTTACGCCTACTAACATGTTTTGCCAAAAATATTATGCTTTTTGATTTGTACGCCATATGATTTGTGCCAATCGAAATTATGACAATCAACTGTATGCGTTTCAAAGTGCCACATTTGTAAAACTTGTTTTCCTTTTCATTTTAATAAAATCAGAAAGAGAACGAATGATTTTCAGAAATAGATGACAAGTAACAAATGCTGGCTAAATTTAGATGGTAAGTGGAGAGTAGTCTCACATTACTAAGAGTATCAATGTTTATGTTTATACAATTAGGTGACAAGCAAGCTGGCGGCCGTACGTGATGGTAAATAGCTGCCGTCGCTTATAAACAGCTGCAATAACAAGGATAAAATTTCTTGGTATTGCGTTGTCATCCTGAGGCTGGAGAGGAAATTTTGGTTATGTCCAGTAATTGCACTGGCTACCTTATTATACTTTGCCATAATCTAGCTGCAGAGCAAAAATGCTATTATAAGTAATATCTATAGCCACAAGTCCTAATTTTGTCTTATTTAAAAGTTTACTATCGAGTCTGCTTGCAAAAGTAAAATTGTATGAAAACGAAGACAGCGTCTCTGTTATTGAGAAAGATTGGAAACCATATTTTACTATGGAGTCCTTACGGTAAACGCAACAGGTACGTTTCATGTGGAACTCACACAAAAGGTAATAACTTGTATCTAGATGTACAGACGGCAGCACATCAAGCGTAACAGTATGACCTTGAAGCCGCCCTTACTGCCTTCGTAATAGAGGCGGCTTTCGTAGTGCAACTGTTACACTTGATGTGCTGTCGTGTGTACAAAAACGTGTTCCAATTTACTTGGCTCTTATTGAGAGCCCATATCAGCACTGTTGGCTAACCGAATACTTAACCTATTTTCAAATATATCATAAGTAATGTCCAAATAAAAAGAATGCATTGACAAACGTCAAATTAGGCACACCTTATAATTAAAGCGGGTCATAAAGGTATCTGCGAAAAGTACTAAAAGTCTTAAATTACGAGTGCTCAAATATCAGACTCAAAATTATTTAATTCTGACGAGTCTGATACTTTTCTGTAACGAAATGATAAGTTCAATAAAACTCTTGGAACTCTTTCATTACGATTTCGAATGAAACGGATGAACAATTTCAAGTCAAGATTGGCAACAATAAATGACTTTAAATTTTAAATGTTTGAATTATGTCCATTAGGACGGCTTTAATTTATTTCAATGAAAAATATTTTTTGTTATTTACTTTATAAAAAAATTCATGGAACTAGCATAAAGAAAAAAAAATTTTTAATTTAGAACAAGACGCGTCAAATTGAAAGGCATTCAGTTGAGACGAATGTGCATGGAAGTTTTTGTTAAATAAGATTAAGTCTTTTCAAAAACTTCTAAAACCAGTCCTTTTGTATTCGAAAATTCGATAACTCTTTCCTTCTGAATAACATTAGAAATGCGAAGACAAAATTAACTGAAATCTCATGATTAAAATTAATGCAAGATATTACGAACCACAAAATCAAATACTTATGAATATTCAAACTCAACTTCACTATTACATTGTGTACAATGTCAAGTTTATGGGGCAACTTGTCATTTGATTTACTCGCACATATTTGTCTTTCATGCGGATTTGCATTATAATAATTGTTCTTTATTTGCTTCTTGCTTTGTAATTCTGTGACTTTAGTCCTTTGACATAGAGATCTCGTTTGATGCTGACAATGATGTATGCTTAAATTATCTTTGAGTCTACATGCGCCTGCAGTTCAAGTTAAGCACATTTACAGTTCTGGGTACTTTAATCCTTTGCCATAAAGTTCCATTTTATAAATGACATGTCAAGCTTTATGTGCAGGCGTCTGTACAGCTAACAATAGCCTTTAGTCACATTTAAATAATACCACTCAGAAAAATTAAGTGATTTTAATATGAATGTAAAATGTCATTAATATTCCTATTCATTTCTAGAATGTGATGAATGACATCCATAAATTAAAGTCCTAATAGCTAGACAATGTTTCGCTTTTATGATAAGGCAACAATATTGTATACCTACATAGCTTCATGTGTAATGAAGCGAATCTATTTGAAATTTGGAAAAGGTACTTCGGTCCTATGAATTATGAGTTTATTTAAGGTAACGAGTTATGCTTAGTGTACGACTGGCTGTACAGCCGAAAGCACATCAAGTGCAACACGTTACTTAAAAACTATCATCGCCTGTATATTAATATTAACACACAAGGGGAGTGGAGTGATTCCCCAATAATGGGTAATTTTGAACAAGGCCGTATAATTATAATAGAAAAGGATAGTAGATAATCTATTTCTGCTGGCTAAGAGGGAGAGCCAAGTTCAATCATACCAGGACAAGGCAATGAGCGTAGGGTCTTTGTCTTTTTATATTTATATCTTTATATAAAAACGGCCTCGATCGGAGTAACCCCGCGTAATTCCCCCATATCTACTACTATCAGTTCCATTGGGAAGCCACACGTTACATATCGTGCTATGTGTGAATATTCGCTGATTCTCTTATTTCACAAAATCATTACTAATTGCAGGAAAAAGAGATTCAACGCCATTGACAAATACGTCTCATTAAGTAGATATATAATTAATTATGAATTTTCATAATTTAGGTCTTTTAATACTGAAATTGAAAACATATTCTATTTTTGTCCAAAATAGGTTGAAATTATATTATAAAAACATGCCTTTAGGTTGAAACGTATGTACTGTCGACATCACATCAAGCGTAGCAGTTTGACCTTGAGAACCGCCCTTACTCCGTTTGTAATAGAAGCGGCTTTCGTAGTGCAACTGTTAAACTCGATGTTTTTACTTAGGGTAAGGGGGCCCAAAGTGAGCACCAGCCTAAAGCGGGCACCCCGCTCTAAAGTCAAAATTTTAAACTAACCGTCGTGTTGCGACCTATTTATGCTACCCCCCTTCCCGCCCCAGGCTGCGACAGCCGTGAGCGCCATCTCCGAGTGATAACATAGCGTGTTTGTAACAAAAACAGAAATCTTCATTTTTATACAAAAAGAAGAAGGTACGTACATTGTGTTTTCTTAATAACTGAGTAGGGTATGTTTATATCGATATGTGCCTAGTGTATTGTGTCCATTTGACTATATTTTAATGATATTTGCATTAAAAATAATAACAAAAATTGTAAGTCATGTTTTACGAAACATGCGACTGACGCAAAGGGCAAAGCGGGCAGGGCAAAGCGAGCATGCCCGCTATGCCCACTATAGGCATATCAAAATTTTAACTTGTTTCATATTCATTTCTTTAATTGTAGCTATCGTGTGGGTATCATGTTTTTATTATTTGACTTTTTAGATGGTTAATAAATATAAAGGAAAATCACAATTAAAAACAAACAAAAATTTACCTACAAGTACCAGAGATATAAAGTCTACCATTTTAACTCACGAAGTTGCTCCTATTCCTGACACGAGGCTACAAGAAACTGCAATGACGCCTACTAAAAGCGTCCCCTTGGATGACATAAGTGATACTGTCCCTTCAAACGATTTAGATTTTAGGCCACCCCCCCGGGTAAAGCGAGCACTTGTAAGGGTTTTATATTTAGGTTCCTATTTGATATTTTTAAGACAAATGAATAATTAGAAAATATAATATCAAAGTACTATAAATTTGTTATTTGATCACGATAGAAGTTAATTAAATTTTACATATTCGTACTGGTTTTTTTTTACTTTTCCTTAACGTGCCCGCTTTAGGCCCCCTTCCCCTACACATTTTAATTTTTGAATTTGAATCAAGGTGATTGTTTAAATTGCAATTGAATTCTACCAAAAATAATATATATTTCACCAAAACTAAGAGTTCCTGTTTCAAAAAATTACAGTTAAAAAAATCACAACTACTTATAAGGTTTCTTTGAAATTTTAATGAGTTTTTTTTAGACTTTTGACTTTAAAGGCAAAGGTATAGCAACCAAAATTTATGACTCCATGTATTTTTAAAACTTCTACTTTGTCTGTTACAAACAAGTCTTATTAGAATTACAATATCCCTGCCGAAAGTAAACTTGAGTGGCCTTCTGATATTAAAATACTTGCCAGCTGTTTAGTCTACCTAATAAATCGTGGTATAACAAAACCAAAATTTAAAAAGTTTACACCAAAGAAATTAAGTTGTTTTTTTCTTTGTTCCAGGTCGCTGAAGAGGCAGTCCCACACGCATGACGAAACATGGAAAACGTAGGCAACAATACCACATTATATGACGATGATGCACTCTATCCAAGAGAGCTCACCCTTCAAAGAGAATTCAGCGTGGTCAAAGATATATTTACCAGCAACAATACATGGCCCATAGAGAAATGTTTAGAAATAATTAATGACACGAAGACTGATGATATAACCAAACGTGTATTTGTATATAATGGAACCCAATTCATGTGTTTGGAACATGCACCTGTTCTTAATAAAAGCACAATTATTAGAGCGAGCATACTCTCGGCAATGGCAATTCTATCGCTATTTGGAAATTTAGCAACGATAATAAGTTTAAAAAGAGGAAAGCGGAGCAGAGGACGGGCGAGGCCGTCATGGACGGCGATATATAGTCTTATATTTCAATTAAGTGTAGCTGATATGCTCGTTACTGTTTTTTGTATAGCGGGAGAGGCGGCTTGGTCCTTTGCCGTGCAGTGGTACGCGGGGAACGTCGCCTGTAAATTGTTCAAGTTCCTACAGATGTTCGCTTTGTACTTAAGCACGTTCATCCTTGTTCTTATTGGAGTGGACCGGTGGCTTGCGGTCAAATACCCAATGAAAAGCATGGCCACTGCTACTCGAAGCGGGAAATTGGTCATCGTCGCTTGGGTACTCAGTTTCTTACTCAGCATACCTCAGGTAAGTAAATTAAGTCTATCTACATTTCAAGTACCTTTATTCTACTTATTTATTTATTAGAAGTAAAATAATGTAAAGGTAAAAATTATGTTTTAATCAACTTTGATACATATTCGTGCACACTAAAAGACGCTTAAAGTTTATAAAGCCTGACTTTCCAACGCAATTAAATGTTTTGGCTGGTATATCTGTTAGCTTTAAGAGACGATTGTAAATGTTTTATCCCTGTGAAGGTTGCAGACAATTACATAACATCTTATAGTCGCATTCTTTTTACCGAATAAAACCATATGATTCCACATTGATTACTCATTACCTATGTGAATATTATTCGTCATTTAACAAACACAGGTGTCATCTCTACTATGAAGTTCTTAGGGTATTGTTCTCATAATATACTGTAAATCTAGAAGCAGCATTTACTTAAAATAATTATCTACGCATTAAAGATATTTTGCGCCTCAACAGGTGCCAATGTCAAAATAACAGACGTTCAACACAATTCGATGCAACCTTGACGATCAAATTTTCCTTGAACTAACACATACTTTAGATCCTTTTGTTGAGTATAATGGCTAGATTTTAAAACTGCCTTATGGTAAATCCATTATTTAACAATTTAAACATATCTCCAGCAAAAAGTACGGAAAATGCATATTGTTCTTAGTGAGTTTTTATGAAACAAGACATTAATTACCTAGACATCATTTATTTAGTGTCTAGTAATATTATAATGATGATTTAATGAACTTTTTACTAGTACTAACTCAGTCATAATAAATTTTGAGAAGTTAAATATAGGAATACAATACTTCTGATTCTTTTGTGCTCTTTCATTACAATCAGCTGACAGGTTTTGTCATTTGTTGTTATTAAAACGGATTATTATAAAACATGTAGTCAATTTTTTTTTCCTATGGGTTGGCTGAGTGTGAACTTACAAGACGTTTATCCTTTACAAAACTAGATTGATATCAATCATCCCACACTAACTAAGTATCACTACATGAAGCGACGAGTTTGGGAGTCAAAATCCAAACCCATGACGCGTCACACAACGGCGTGTGAAACGGGCTCATAAAAATATATTCCACGTAAAACATTCATCAGCAAAAATCAATTGAAATTAATAACCTTGAGGTCCTCCGTGCTTCGGAAGGCAACTAAAGGCGTTGGTCCCGGTTGTTACTGCAAACGCTTTAACCCACCTACCCGGATTGGGCCAATGTGGTAGTATTATATACTCCTCATGTGCTTCTCCATACAGGAAGGCCTCCTCATGTGTTTCTTGATGGATTAGTGGGACGTATATAGACTGATTATGACACATTTCAATGCATCTTGGGACAGTCTGGCGCAAAGATATGATGACAGTATCCATGATGCTATTTCAATTAGACATTAAAATTGTTATAAAATAACACAAAGAACAAAGGCATGGACCCAATACAAAATTTTACCTGATGTTAATTTTAATCTTCTTACGAGTATGATTAAAAAATATATAAATTAAACGGGGTTCTCATCCTAAACCAAAACACATCTATCGATTTAGGAAGCGGGAAATAAAAGATATTAACTAATTTATGTGTAACTAATTTATAGGTTCATAATTTTTATTTGCTAGATCCCTTTGCCGTTGCTAGGGAAAAAATAAACATACTCAAGACGTTGTTTTTTCCCCTTTTTTAATATTTTGTTTTGCGCCTCTCATTTCAATACATTTTGAGAGTCATGAAAATTGCTGTAAGCTATCAGGTAGGTATACTTACGGGATTTTTCAAGCTAAACTATAGTTTGTTAACAATTTCATAAATATTTTACCGAAATGACCAAATAACGAATTGCCTCTAGGTTAGTTGGTTTTAGATAGTAATAAATTTTATTAGAGATACATTAGTTATTTATTTAAAGAAAGAAAAAAAAAAGAAAGCGTTTATTGGCCAATAAATAAAATAAACAAACAAAATAAATAAGTAAATAGGGGCCAATTAGGTCACTGCCTCAGCATAATGTCACAGCGACAAATGTCACTGTGGCGCTGGTCTTCTGACAGGACCTACGGTTAATCATACACTATATAAAATTATTTGACCTTAATGACAAAAAAAAGCAAACAAAAACAGTACAGTACAAACAAAAACAAACCAAAAAAATAAATAATGCATCTATAAAATTAACACAAAAACATTTGAATGGAATGAATCCTTTTGTCTAAATGGTAGGATTTTATAGCAAGTGCATATAAATATCATGAAATAATTGTCTCATCAATTTCTTGTTCTTATTTAATTTCTTGTGCAAGTACCTAACTATACACATACATTTTGAAAATGGCTTAACAATAAAAAACACAAAAGTGTATAATTTATTGCGTTTTAGAGAAGAAAATTATGACAAAATGGCATAACAACAAGCACACATCGGTACATTATACAAAAATTATATGGCCTCGTTGTCGTGGTCATGATTGTTTGCATCATCATAATTCCCAGCATGTTTCACAAATAACATCATCATCATTGACATGAAATATAATATACATAATTTAGCCTTACAATTGTTATTCAGCTTAATCCCTTTACTGTATAGAAATAAGTGGTGTGAATTTATTTAAACAGCACAATTTATTTGTAGCAGCATTTATATAGGTACAATACAGTTTGGTGAACGCTAAACTGGATCCAATAACTACTAAATATTTTTTTCCCCCTCCGACGGCGTTATCCCACCGAAAAGCTATGACAACTGAAAATCAATTATGTCTGGAATCTGATGCTTGACAGAATAAACGCTGCAAAGTTAGAATTATGTGCAATATAGTAATGAATTGGAGGTTGTTACTATCAAATAACTTAATAGGTAGGTTGCGGAAAAAAAACTTACGATTTACAAGTATATACAGTTGCAGATCATAGAACTGACCTCGTGTTCTAATTGGTTCTTATTCGTTCGGTTGGTATAATTTGGACATAGAAAATCAGAGTCCGTTTGAATAAGAACAAGTCGTCATTTACAGCAGAAATAGATATTCAGAGATCGAACGCAAAAGATCGTTAATCTCCGTTTCGTCTTTATTCTCTGTTATATTATAGAAAATCGTTTAAAATTACATAGTGAAATATTGTATATAGAATCGTACCCAATATAGTTTGATTCCTGCCTCAGGTATTATAATATTTACAGACAATTATATTCTAGAACGCTTCCTAAAACATTCAGGTATTTCTAAGCCATTGTTCTTTTGTAAAAAAATCGCCACATCGCATCGTCTCAAACTTAAATAATTGTAAAATAATAATCTTAAACATAGTAATAATAATGATCAATAGTTTTACTTTATGTATTTACAGTTTCACACCTGCACAACACAGACTAAAACAATGCTATCACGACGATAAAAGGTCGGCATACTTAATTCAGTGTCGAATTTATCTTTCGTGGCTTTATTTATTTTATGAGAAAGTAATAACCTTTAGACACAAAATTATTTCTATTACGGTATTTACCGTTTCCAATAATGAAATCCAGGAAACTTATTGGAAGTTTCACCACAAAATAAATGCCAATCAATCAAGAAACTTTCCTTTAAAAAATTACTTCAGTTACAAACTTATAACGAACCGTCGTGCGCGAAGACTTGACGAATTCCAGCCTTCAGAACAAGCCAGGTCGTGAAGAGGATATGGCACCACAGATCATATTCACGCAGTGCTTACCTGTTCTTGTACATTTCTTGAATATGTGAATATGAGAAAAGTTTTGACTTCACCGAGACCTGGATGGTTCTAGAATTCAAGTACAGAACCAGCAGAGTAACCCAAAGGGTTACTACAAGGGGATAGCCCATGCATCAAGGTGTGAGGCAAGGGGGCGTCATATCCCCCAAGTTGTTCAAATGCATTAGACGATATGCTCAAGATAGTGGACTGGAATGGACAGGATATCAACATTACTGGCAAGCGTTTCTCTCGCTTGTAATTTGCAGATGATATTGTCATTATACTGGAATGTTGCAGAATCCACAACAGATGTTGCACGACCTAGCTGAATCATCTCAACGCATCGGCCTCCGGATGAACTTGGATAAAACCAAAATTATGTTTAATGAAGATGTAATTCCGGTTTTTGTTACAAGGTGGTCTTCTCGATGTTGGTTCGGCAAACTGTCGAGTTTTCTCATTGCCTATCCTACAACACGCAAGACAAAAGTCACCTAAAGTGCGTCCTCCTCGTTATGACATAATAATTGGTGCTGAGCCGTGGACACACAGTGCACCTGGTACACAAGTTTAAAGTCGCTAAGCGATCATCTATAGAAAGGGCCATGCTCGGAGTTTCTCTGAAGGACAGAATTCGGAATGAAGTGATCCGACAGCTGATTAAAGTCATAGACATAGCTAAAGTAGTAGTGGGCCAGTCATGCTATCCGCAGAACTGATGACCATTGGAGTAAGCGAGTACTTGAGTAGAGGCCGCGGCTCAGCAAGCGCAGTGTGGGACTTCTTCTGGCTCGGTGGAGTAAAGATCTCCACAGAGTGGCCATGGATCTAGCCAAGTGGCGTTCATATAGAGAGGCCTATGTCCAGCAGTGGACTATTGTTGGCTGATGATGATGACGAACTTAAATACGGATCTTAAAATATCAAATTATAAAAAAAATGCATTATTGTCTTCGATATTCTAACTTTCATGATCAAGTAGTGTGTTCTTAATTTGAAATTTTGGGGTTGACACCGAAAATAAATCGACGGGTGCAAGGTAAATAAAGTCAACTACAAATTCACGTTTTTTTTTTATTGCATTTTCGTACTTATCAAACAAGACGCCACAACCTGACATGTTTTGTTTTGCAGATTTCACTTTATGTCAATCTATTTTCGAACGTATAAAAAGCCATCTACACATGTTTTTGCAAATAGTACGAAGTCAATGCGACCAAGTAACGTTGGTCGTTTTAGCACGGAGCGCCGTGCGGGCTCCGAGCGTACCTACACAAAATGTCATCAGGCAGTTGAGTCACATGTCACCGGCGCCGGCGCGCGCGTACTTTTTTACGCAACTTTTTTTAAAAAAGTTTTTGACTCTAACGGCTGCAATTTCGAGGTGTAATTGTAATTTCCATCTGCATTACTCCTTACAATCCTTAAAATGAATAAAGAATGACGCAAATTGTTGGTGCAATTAGGAAGAACAAGAAAACAACTGGACATCAAGGAAACGGTTGTCATATATCTTAATATTAAGTGTTCCAATAACAATTGAGATGAGTAAAATAAAGAATAAATAAATTGTATATTTATACATGAAATTTAAATTCCCGAGTATACACGACCAAGTGGTAGTTGGCTCAGTTAGCATTTTATAAAGTACGATGTAAGAACGGCTATCTGCAAAATCTCGCAAATTATCAAGAAATTAGCAAATCTAACTTAATGTACAAATAAATTAGAGTATAAATAGATTATGATAAAATTTTCAGAATTATTGGTCCACACATTAAGAAAATAACACACTTTTTCGATCTTTTCGCTCTCCTGTAAAGTTGCTATTTTGCAGATGCCTCTTTTTACTTTGCACCCGTCGAAATTTAGACTTGTATTCAAGAAGAATATTCTATGTAATTTAAAAATGGTTATTGAAGATCAGTTTGATTAGTTATACATTTTTAATTTTGAAATACCTATATTAATGATAAATATTCGCGTTAAAGTATATTTTCTTTGCTATTGTGCAAACATAACATCAAGTATATAATAACGATGGCCAAAATTTATAATTATCAATTTGTACATCCAATTTTCAGTAGCTGATGTTTTTAGTCAAATGACAACAACATTTCAATCCGACAACAACAGTGTTTGATACACTTTTAATTACATAATTATAATTAATGGAAGTCTCTCAGATGATCAAACGTACTCCATCTTGTTAAGCATTTTGTATTTCAGAATAATTCTCAAAGAATAATGGCAGAATCTATTGACAAATATTTAAACGTCCATAAATGCCGTCTTACGTTTTAGAAATAAATTTTTTTCTTTGATTTCTAAGTCCCTTAATTTTATTTGTCCAAGTGACAACTCAAACTTATTTGACTAATTATGTCCGTTCTGTTTCACAATATTTTATTATATTTTTGTTTTAAAGATATACTCCTACTATTATTATTAATGCATTATAATATAATTTGTAGGAATAAAGATGTCGTTTAATATTAATAAAATGTAGAAAGACAGAGTCGTTTGCACGCTATTAACCTATCAAAGCCCGATAAACCAGACACAATTAATTTTTAATTGTTATATCATCAATTTTATTGATGACGTCTGGGCATAAAGGATTAATTTATCGGTATCCTGCAGAAAACTATTTGCTCCGATTATTTTATTTGACTTTGCAGATTAGATTACTATAAAATTTGTGTTCGTTGGCCTAAAGGTAGTAAATATAATCCATTTTGATATCACTGTTTTATTTATTATTCATCAGTAATAAAATGGACTGATTATTGAACTTTAATATTCTCTGGCGGTTTCAGACGGACTTTAGTAATTACGTGACTAAACTGACGATATTAATTAATAGCTTTATTTCTACAATTCCTTTCATATCAAATCCTAGTATAAATTTGCTAAGCAAATTATGCAAACTATGTAGATAAAGATATTTTTGAAGTCAAGATATGAATTAATTGCTTTAAGCGGCTCATCGTTACCTTTTTTTATTTCAACATATTTGAATATCGTTTAGCTTATTCATAGTGCATGATTATTATAATTTTGAGAAAAATAGAAAAAAAATAAAAATTACTTAGTAATTAAAATATAATAAAACTAGAAAAATTTCATGTCCTGAGGCAGGAATCGAAAACAATGAAAACAAAAAAAAGGAATCGAATTCAAACATTTATATAATGTTAAAATTAAAAATTAAGAATAAAAAATAAAAAATTAAGTAACCCTTTGCTTAGATCATTATCATTCTAACACATTCTAATTAAAACTATTCTTATGAGCCCAAACACGCTATATCTGATGTAAGTTTCTTAAGAGTTGAGCATTCCACAGAATATATATTTGATTTTGATGCAGCAGCATTAGATCAAGGTTAGTATTTGTCTTGGAATTACCACAGAAGTAAGTAAGACCCTTTTGTTATGTAGGAAATTAATTAACTGAATAGATCCTTTAAATCATTGCTCAAAACCAGCTCGATTAAAATCCTTTAATGCCCAGACAATTGATGACATAACAATAGAAATTTAATTGTGTTTTGTTTATCGGGGTTTGATGGGTTAGATAAGTTTTTAAGGAAAATACTAAGTCAAAACCGGTCCATTCGTTTAGAAGCCACGATGCCATAAACAGACACACAGATTCACAGACAGACACGTTCAACTTAAAACATCCCTCCTTTATCGTCGGGTACTAAACATATACTTATAAATTCTTTATTGTTTCTTCTTATAAATTGTGTGTACATAAAGTTATAAATAAATAAATAAATAAATAAATACTTCACCGGTGTTTTTATACGTTAGAAAGGAACATTGCCGTAGCTGTTAGATGTTCGTAGCCCCTCGGGCACTACTCACGCCTGGTTTATTGCGGTATAAACATCAAAAGAAAGCGTTACCTTGACAGTACAGGAGACGAATCCTCTTGCTTATAACGCACTAACAATGAGCGCTGGCGACCATACCCACCGCAGAAGCATTACTACAAAGTAGGAGTATTTCACTGCGATATTTTCCAAGAATACTTGTAATTCGAGTGGAGTATACCATTATAGCCTAACTCTGTTAAAGATAAAATAAGGTTTATTGTAATAAGCTTTTAGAAGCAAGGCTTTTACTTATATTTTTCACATTATTAGATCACGATTTCACTTTGCGCTTTGTTTGACTTTCATATTCTGTATTCCTAATCAAAAATGTATTTACAGTGGCTTCGATTTTCATAGTGACTTATGCCTAGTTAAGTGCTTCATTAAAAATAATAAATAATAGTTGTGTTGGTCGCCGTAATTAGTGGCCGTCATAAAATTTTCACAAATTTTCTATAAAAACAACCCTCAGTATGTTTTCTGACGATAGCTCGATAGGCTATTAATTCAAAATCTTACATTTTATTAATAATAAATCTGCAACTCACCAGTATTTATAAATAATTATTTATGTATATTTATAAGGAAATTGATTTAATTGATTTCTATTATTTTATTTAACGATTTATTAAAATTATTTGATGTTTGCAATTTTTTTCAAACCAATTATAGTTTGAATTAATATTCTTGGCAATAATTCTTAAATTTAAAATTTATTCGTAATTATACTTTTCAATTTATGAATTTTGAAACTGCCCACTGGTACCTTTTTTTAAAAGCTTTTATTTAACTTGCTTATGTTTGTTCGGGTGGAATCTTGCTACTCGATTTTAAAGCAGATATCTTCAAACGATTGAGACAAGCTTTCATTATCATGTAAATTGTGTATAATGAGGTTATTAGTTTATAGTTAAAATTTAAAAGAAAAAATTATTTGCTTCTTTTAAGAGCAATTAAATGGAAGTTTTTTTTTAAAAAGGTTTCAGTGCTTTTAATTTTTAATAATTGTCATGTTTCAATGTACGTTATGTACAATGAAACATAGAGTAGTAAGTAAGTAAACTCAGCCAAAATAACGGCAGTATATTTTTTTTAACTTCGATGCTTACTATTGCTTTTTGCTCTACAGGCCGTGGTTTTCGGAGTCGCTAAAGGACCATTCGTGGAAGAGTTCTACCAATGCGTCACGCACGGCTTCTACACGGAGAGATGGCAGGAGCAGGCGTATACAACGCTCTCATTAGTTTTCATGTTCATCCTACCTCTCATCATACTTGTATCAACATACGTGTCGACAGTGAGGACGATTGCAAGTGAGTTGAATTTTTTACGAAAAGCAATTGATTGACGAGATAAATTTAAATCGGCAGATGTACGGCCTCACATCTTTAAAAATGTATTGACAGGCGAGTTAAATAAAGAATATCGGCTTGTAACCGGCGAACGTAGAGAGCCTAGAAGCATAACTTCATACAAAACTCGTCGCAAAATTGGTACCCTCGGCGGCTAGAAGAGCACGTCGGATAAAATCGGCTAATATCGAAATTGTATAGCGCCCTCTCGGTCATCTGATTGACACGCGCCGGACGGGTCATATATGCACAATGTAACCATGCAAAAAATTTTAACGACTTTAATAATTATATATCGACATTTTTAACAAATATAGTAACGTTGTAAATTGGTCCACTTACCTATTCAATTTTAAAGTTGAGACGAAAAATACTGATTTAAACAGTCAATTTAACGTAATGTCTTAATTATCTATTTTTAAAGATCAGAAATAAAATGAGTTCGCTTCATTCATTTAAGTAAAAAAAATCTAAATATCTTTCATGGTATTATTTATTTGTATTAAGGACATAAGAAAAAGTGAAATTGTCGTCAAGTGGTTTTATTTCTTGAAATAAAAGCACTTTACCGGATTTAACTTGCGTTTAATTAGATGTCACATTATGATTTTATATACCCAATGTTTCGATTACTTTATAGCGATCAAGGTCACGGGAAGACTGAAGTAAAGATACCAGTTGTCTTTGATAAGTTTAATATTAACTACCGTCATCTATTTAATAGTTATATTTTGAGTGATTCCCGCCATGGAGCTTATAGTGTCCGTAGGTCGGGAAGAGCAAATACGGGCTTGAGACTTTGTAATTCGCATGATAAGATCCCAAGCTGGTGTGGTCCAAGGGTCCAACTATCTTCTCTGTTGAAATTATTATGTTTTTTTTTATTTCAATAACCTCACGAAACTATCTTGCAGTTTACAACTTTACTTACTACGACTTATCCCTAACAGTTTAAAACAGATACCTATACTATTTCCACATCATTTTGTAAATAAGTAAATTATTAAAGTAATAATTAAATAAAAAAAATAAAAAAAACATACACATGTTAAAATAATAATGCTTAAATTTATTGAGAAATGTGTTGAAAGTGGCACCATATTGTAAGGAACTATGGTAAAATATCCTTAAATTGGAGGTTTGTTTATCATTCTTACCAAAATTATATAAGGAAACACTGTATAAGGCCATAATTGTTTATTAGTAGGTAAATTAACTATTAAACATACATAATAACAATAAGTCATCATAAAAGTTTGCAGAGTTAAAAGTTGAGTTGAAAATAAATAAATATTGTCACACACAAATGAGTGCATAACGTCATCCACTCGTGTATTTGTTCAAATTGTCCACAAATATTGGCCCAACACGGCGGCCAATATTATTGTTTATATTTGACACGATTATAAAGGTTTAGGGGAGACTTAATTGCAAAATTTGATTCCAGTGCTCTTATTGTGTTCACCTACGCGACTGACACACCATTTTACATCACTTTTGGACATATTTACTGAGATTTTATTGTTTTTTTACGAGTACATCACCGTGACGCAGTCAACTACAGACTACATCATGGCGCGGAGTCCGATTTAAGCCCCGCCCACTTCGGAGTCTCTTTAGGGGTGTCATTTTGGATGGGCTAGTTACTCGTCTATGTTATTATCGGTCGCCGCTTGTAACTATCAAAAAATCGTTTTCAATAACATTTGCTTAACGTTAAGAGTCTCTTAGCAATTTTTATCTCAGTCTATCTAAAGGAGATAGAAAGAGACAAATGTTGTCAAGAGTCACTTAAGCCAAGAGAATGGTTAGTGGAAACGGCCATTAAAGTCTTAAATCCGTATAAATGAGTACCAACTATATCAAGATTGACGTTATTTTGTGGAAGAAAAAACTTTGAAATTTCTGCGACATTTAGAAAATTAAATTTATACTCAGCTGATAAGGGTCGGGGACATAATGGATGACATACGTTCAGACACTTCTAGGGTAATCCTTTAATAATATTACTACGTAAATAAAGTCTTTTGATAATTATTTATTTTACTTTGTATTGTATTTTTAAATGACAACATTACAATTATTGTTGTATTAATTGTTGAACAAATAAAGTAATAATGTGAGAACAATACTGTATATTGTTTTATAAAGTAGATAATGGAATATAATAATAATTGTAGAAATAAAACAACGTAATAATAAATAGACAAGGTGCAACTGTCAGTATTTCGGGCTAAAAAGAAAATTCTAATTTGAAACTTTTTGATCAATTCTGTTCTTGTATTTTTGTTTTCAAAACAACATCAAAATGTTCTTTACAAACTTTACCGAGTTTTGTACACCGAACGCAACCCGAATTAACAATATTTGCTAACACTTCGAAACTTATTTCAGAGAGTGAGAAAGTCTTCCAACCGGAGGTGATGAGGCATCCCAATTACTTGACTCCAGATATGAATAGGCGGAGGCTCATAGACAGAGCGAAGATGAAGTCTTTAAGGATGTCGGTGGTGATAGTGGCGGCTTTCATCATCTGGTGGACACCTTACTATGTGATGATGATAATATTTACGTTCCTGAATCCTGATGAAAACGTAAGTCGGCAGCTTATTGTGATATAAGTATCAAAAAATGTATAGCCCCAAAAAACGTTCGGGCCAGTGTGCGAGGATCTAGACTCGAGGCAGAGTGTCCAGGCAAGTTAAAAAAACGAACTGGCAACGCACAGTGTGTAATATTACACGAACTATTTCGAGATACTTTTGACCCTTTACCAATTCGGTAACTACTTTAATCTACATACATGAAGATGAAACTCGATATTTGGTACCAAGGTAAAATATCCAATGAAAAATCTGTAAACTCAAAATTAGTAATAATTAGTATCAACAAAGTAATAATAACACTCAGTATGAAATTTAGGTCATAAGTAGATGATAGTTACTATGACATGTGTTAGGTGAAATATAATTATAGTTTCTTAATATTCTAGACAAAAAAAAGAAAAATGTTTGAAGGTACAGCAATTATTGGAATTGGAAACCAAAAATAAAATACAGCATAAACATAGGAAAATAAAGTAGTGTTAATAATAACTATATATTAATGATTAATAGTAATAATTCGTTTACAAAAATTAAATATATCCATCCCATCCATATCATCATCCCATGTGAAATAAGAGCAAAGTTCAATATGAAATAATGCGTCTTTCCCGACTTCACCGACAAAAGAATCGAGATATATAATATGTGGGTACCAAGTTCTGTATTCACTTGGGATGTAATTTTAGCTCAAGATTTGACTTGTCTATTTTTTACCAATTAACTAGAACTATGAGTGCAGTACAAACAGGAAGTACACTTACTTGCAAATATAATATAGCCAAAACGAAAAAAAAGACCCATCCTGAGCTTGAATTACACCCCGGGTGAACACAGAACTTGGCACCCACATAGGTATCGATTCTTTTGTCGGTTTGCATTCACTCATATGTCAATAGACATACCAAAATTATTAATTTTGTCTCAGTTTTTAAGCACGGAGGCTGAAAAGCATAATAAGTTTGGTATTTTGGATCAAAAATTTATAACGTAGAGAAAATGTCAATGTGCTGTCAGCAAAACAAACTAGTTTTAAGATTACTAAGGAGAATTGCGTTTTTGAGAACGACCCAACGTAAGTTGGATTGAGGGGCAAACATAACTTTGTGGATATACACAAAACCCACGAACTGTTGTTTGCTCTTTGTTGTTTTATTAGTTATTCAGTTAGTAAAATATTGAAATGCTTCCTCATACGTCACCATCAATTCATTAACTGCAAATTAATGTTTGGTGAAAGCAAATAAATATTTTTTCAACATATTTGCTCAAAAAATGCATTTACGAAGCCTGTTTATATGTTTGAAAGTTAATGCACCATACAGCGGAGCATGCGGTACAATAAGTACTTACACCTAGGTACCTGTTTTACCACACGCTCTGTTTGTATGGCACCGTGCGTATTTTTAAAGTTTTTTTTTAATTTCCTTAAAATTTATAAGAATTTACACCAAGGAGCTTCACAAAAGGAAAAATAGGCTAAATGATCGTACCTCCTTGGAAGCCCTATATCACAATACGATTATTGTCTCATTTTAATACTAAAGAAGAAATAAGACAAAAGATAAAGCTCTAATGCAAATTAGAAACCAAGCAACTTTCGCCACGATCGATCCCAGGATAGGTCAATCAAAATTTGTAATCTCGACTTTCGAGATTCTCGACTCCTCTGTACTTCGGCAGGCAACTAAGCCGCGTTGGTCCCAGTTGTTACTACGTGTCAGCGTGGTGCTCGCATACACGTTCCATTGTTTACGATCAGTTAATCACTTTAGAAAAGTATCTCGGGCCTACCCAAGTTGACATATCTGTTATTGCATTCGGCGAGTTAAACCACTGCAGAATGAGCCAAGGCGGTTATATCAACGACTTGTGTTTGAGACTTTACGGGGCCAAGAAAAATACTCTAGCGCGTTGTCTTAACGTACATGGTATTTCTTCATTAATACTATGCTTCTTGAATGAATTGCTTACTGTGATGGCTAAGACTAATGTAGCAATTTTCTACATAAGTGATTTAAATAATCTAGTAGTAACCTCGAGCTGTTTCAGTCTAATTAAGTTTTATTATACTTATAATGTAGTATACAGTTCAACAATGAAATTTGCTGTTTTGTACAACGTTATGTTGTTAGCATATCTTTCACCCAAAATAAATAGCGCGACGCAAAGCTAATGACGTATAATAATAATAAACAAAATAAGTAACAATATATTATAAAAATAAATAATAATAATCTTAATTTTTGATTTTGACATTATTATAAATGTTTGAAAAATTACTTAGTAGGGTAGGGACATTGTAGGGTGGACGTTAGCTCATAAACGCAAATACAGAGAGACTAGAAAAATTTCACAGGGATATCCCAAGTCCTGGGTGGCTCAGTTGGTTAGAGCAGTCGGCGGATTGAAAAAGGTCGCGGGTTCGATTCCCACCTCAGGACGTGAAATTTTTCTAGTTTTACATTTTAATAAATAATAATATTACACTTTAACAGTTGTACAAGGTGTTTGGTATAAAGCATAACAAGCGCTTTGTACCAAACAACCTGCATAGCCCGGATTGAGCATCATTAATAGCTTGTGCTTGTGCATAATAGATAACGGAGATATAATTATCTTTAATACATTATATTTCTATAAATACTAGCAGAAAATATACCTTTATTAATTAAAGACGACCATGACCCGTGAACAACACACTTCCGCTGACTGAGCCTAGACCCTCGAGTATAGTAGAAATGGGTACTAACCACTTAACTAGCAGTCACCTAAACCTAAATATACATTATACTAAAGAAGTGTATTTATTTAGCCAAACTTTACATTAATTAATAGGCTACATCAATGTCATTAATCAAAAATAATATTTCCTACTCCACTTACTGAAGAGAAAGCTTCAAAGTTGACTGTTTAATAAGCTTTTAATTAAAATGAACTGCCACAACCCCTTCGACCAGATTCTAGTAAATTTTAGGCTCACATTTTTACTGTAGAACCATTTTGTTGTATTTTTTTAAGTTTATACTTAAAAGGTGGAAAGGTGAAAATAATCGACGAACTCAATAAAGTTCAAGCATTATTTTCTTAATTTCTGTCTTAGGTCACTGAGATTTCTTCATTCACTATAATGGATGTATATTAGGTATGTCAATACGATGGGGATCTATTTTATTACGTTTCTGCTATAAGAACATTACATTAAACTAATTAGGATTCACAATGTTTTGACCTGATTTATATTGCACCGTGAAAAACGGCAATCATATTAACTTCATTATTACAGGTTTATTCTTGGAAAGTACTCAGTGATCTTCATAAATCATAAACTGACTTTCAAAGTAGAGGTACCTTCAATAAACGAGAGAAAGTTCATAAATTTCTAAAATCACACCTGTATTTAGAAATTTGAAGGCTAAATCAATAAAGTTCAGTCAACACCAGAATTCAAAGTTACTCGTCCAAGTTCAAAACTTTAAAGTTTGAAAGTTATATTGAAATTTGACATAAGACCTATTTATTTCATTAGAACAAGCTCGCAAATTTTTAATAGTATTTTGTAATACTTTTTGAAATTGTTTAAATTGGGTCTATTTCGTCTAAATCTCATTAATTTTGCTGGCAGAGCCCTGAAGTTGGCAACATTAGATTGATTGATCGCTATTGACTTTTCCGTTTTGTTTAATGAAAAACAGACAGTATTTAAATGACAGTAAAAAACGGAAAACGAAACATTTCAATTTGACCAATCGTTTTTCAAACCACATTTCCATTTAACATTTAAATCTTTCTGTTAAAAATTTAAGTTAATTCCTTGAATATTTGGAGTTGGAGGCATAATTACCCCGCTAGTTTTATTTACCGCAAAAAATAAAACCGACAATACGACAGTAAGTTAAAACATGGGCTAAATTTATTCATAGAAATGGTTTGCAACTTTCAAAATCATCATAATAATTTGATAATATCATGAAATTTCTATGACATAATGCAGCCAATGTTATATTATTTCATACAAATGTCATGTCATATAATTATCAAATTAATAAAATATTTTTGAAAGTTGCAAAGCATTTCTATGATCTAAGCCCATGTTTTTTTGTATAATAATAAAACGGTCACGAGATCTTATTGGAAATATTACCATACACAAATGAAAACACTGAAATGAATTGACATACTCGTACTTATATAAAAAATAGCACTGTATAGACGTAGAAAGCGGTAGGTCCAATTACAGGAAGAGGTTTTTAATGAGTTAATCTTTGCCTTTTACGATCTCATAATTTTAAAGCTAAAAAAAAACATTAGAAAACCAATGACAATGTTATCTATCACTATAACCAAGCAATTATAATTTTTTGACATAGTTTTAGGATTCTAGCACTAGATCAGATTCTTTATTTTCTAAATATTGGAAATAATGAATTTGATCAGCGGTCACCGAAGGCTGACCTACTTTTAGACAGCCTTCGGCAGTAACCTAATATTTTTGTGGGACCTAAGTGTAGAGTACACATGATTAGGGCTTTACTTATAAGCGTTTATTCAAACAAAAGTTGTATTGTTTGAGGTAATTTTACCCATATCGTTCTACTACAACCGTCAGTAGTGCTACTTAGTACTTTCCAAATAGTTTGAAGTATGGTTCTTGGCCACTAGAAAAATTTTGAGCACACAGCTTGTTTGTATTGTGATAAAGGCACTTGCGCTTCTTAAAGATCTTGATCAAAAACTTCTAATAAAGCGCTTTCTTCAAGGATATCTTGTAGCCGTCTTATCCAAAATTATCGCTATTTTGTGCACGGTCAACAGAACATCAAGCGTAATAGTTTGACCTTGAGACCGCTCTTACTAGTTTCGTAACAGCGCCTCTATTATGAGCTTTCATAGAGAAACTATTACACTTGATGTGCTATCGTCTGTAAAAATTTTAGTGAAGGTATATTCACCAATGAAATTATTTCTTTTAGAGGAAAATGCGACAAAGACCTGCTGGCTTACAGCTTATATTAAGAACTAAAAAGATGAAGATTTTGTTATTCATAGGGTTGACCCGAGTTCTTCATAATTCAGTGGTCACAGCAGTCACCCAGATTTTGAATGGTCGCGGGTTCAGTTCCCATCCTAGAATATGATATTTTTCTAGCTGAGATATTGTTCTAAACATCTTTATCACATTAATTGTAATTTTAAAAATAAAATTAAGATAATACATCATTCATCATATCAGCCTATGATGTTCACTGCTGAACAAAGGCCTTCCCAACGATTTTCAAATGGAACGGTGCTGCCCAGCCTGCATCCGACAGTTCCCCGTGACCCTGACCAGGTCGTCTGTCTATCTAGTGGGAGGCCATCCTACATTGCGCTTTCCAGTACGTGGTTGACATTCTAAAACTGTAACCACTGCCACTTCAACTTGTTAATCCTATGAGCTATGTCAGTGACTTTGGTTCTCTTACGGATGTACTCATTTCTGATTCTATCTCGCAGAGAAACACCTAATGTGGCTCGTTCCATAGCTCGTTGGGTGACTGCCAACTTTCAGAAGGCCTAAGGGCCTTCTGTGCAAGTGACCACGTTTCACAGCCGTACATCATCACTGGCAAAACACACTGGTTGAAGACTTACGACTTCAAGCAATAAGGAAATTTGGACAAGAAGATCTTACGCAATTTCCCGAACGGTGCCCATCCGAGCTGGATTCGTCGATTTACCTCTTTCTCTAAGTAGGACCTACCTAGCTGGAGCGCTCGTCCGAGGTAATCGCACTCAACAACAATTTCGAGAACAGAACTCCCAAATGTAACTGGTAAAGGTGCGACATAGATATTTGACATAACTATTGTCTGTCCATGTTCATTTTTAAAGCCACCTGTCGGGAAGTTCTGTGTAGGTCATTGAGCATTATGCTCAGTCTTCTCCAGCCTCCAGAAATTCTGCCATGAAAACTATATAATCGACATTTGATGATGAGAATGTACTCACCGCTGATGTTGATGCCGAGTCCTGTCCAGTCCAGTAGTTTGAAAACATCTTCCAAACCAGCGCTAAATAGTTTCTGAGATATTACATCTCTCTGTCTTACCCCTCTCTGCAGTTGGATAGGTTTCGTTTACTGATTCTGTACACGGAACGACATGGTGGCGCTCTCGTACAAGCGTCTCATCACCTCGATAAATCGATAATCCACGTGACACCTCTGAAGAAACTGAATTACGGCTCATATTTTATTAGTCCACAAATGCCAAGCAAAGTAGCTGGTTGTACTCCTCGGTCTTCTGTATAGCCTGCCGCAACGTATTTATGTGGTCTACGGTACTAAAGCCTTCACTGAAGCCAGCTTGTTGTTCCAAAAAGTTTTGTAACACCTTGATTTACTTGTGGACAGCAATAAAATAAATAAATAAATAACTATAATTAACATCGAAAGATCTATCAGGTATAGATTTTATGAAAAATAACTGTTTTTAAAGGCTGATTTACACTTGCATAAGTACAGTAGCGAGTTAACTTGCCGTCTTGGCGAGTTGAGTTCTTAACATTGTTTGGACGGGAATTTGAACTTAACTCGCCAAGACCGCAAGTTAACTCGCTACTGTACTTATGGATGTGTAAATCAGCCTTAATA
The DNA here is from genome assembly GCA_947347705.1 of Nymphula nitidulata. Lineage (NCBI taxonomy): Eukaryota > Metazoa > Arthropoda > Insecta > Lepidoptera > Crambidae > Nymphula > Nymphula nitidulata. Next base: position 10,583,720 of record OX374632.1, read on the forward strand.
CCCGTCGTTTCGGCGGATGGTTAGCTTAAAAAGGGTACACCAGAAGATTAGTTATCAAGGGTTAAAGCGGCGAACGTCTTGTCGGATGGATTTAATATATGTCTATTGAGATCCCGGTATAGTGACGCATCGTCTAAAGACTGCAACCTCGTTTGTCGCCATTTTTCTATGAGAGAAAGGGTGTGGTTGGATAGTTTTGAAGGTGATTTCCTGCGTTGAGTCTTACATATTTTAGAACCCACAGCTTGAAGATTTTCTACCACTCCTCTATTTATTTCATCTACTACAACGCAACTCTCCAGGCATTCGATGCGATTTGAAAGCTATCGTGGTTTTGGACTTAAACGAAGTCGTTGTTGGTCGGAGCGTAGACCTCATCAGACAAGATCTTTATAATCTGATGGTGATATTCAATCTCTTATCATACGGTGATATTCAACCTCTTATCATACTGTGATCGCTACTGGTTTTCACCCTGGCGATCACTAAGACATCGTTAAATATTTGTCTTTTAGTGGTCATGATGAAGTTAATCTTATGTCTAGTGGAACCATCGGCATCGGGGCCCATCTTGGTCCATTTCCAGTTGCGGCTTCTTGAAGTAAGAGTTTGATGAACTCTTACTTCAAGAAGAGTCCTTCTTTCAATATAAAACATACAAAATTATTAATAACTTGTAAAAATCATTAATACATTTAATATTACCTATTTAATATCTGTTTTTGTTTCAGCTAAGCGAGGAACTCTTGTCTGGGATTTTCTTCTTCGGGATGTCAAACAGTCTAGTCAATCCAGTCATTTATGGTGCATTCCATTTGTGGCCAAAGAAAAAAGTATCAAGACATAGTGACAGGTAAGAACTATGATAGGTACGGTAGCCTGAGGTAGTTACAAACGTGAGGTAACTTCGGTCGAGGCCGATTATATCATGACAGAAAAGAATAAACAGCAATTACTCACTGCCAAATATTGAACGTCAGTATCCCTCTCAGCCAGCAGAAACAGTTTAAAAATTACCCTGCAATAGAAACTACTTATCTCTCCCCTACATTGTTTGTTGGTGGACTAGCACAAGGCAAGCAAGGTTTAAGTTGGTGTGCTTGTGGACACTATTGCCATAGTTTACGATACGATATAAATGGTATACTTACTCAAGTATTTTATTGCTGTTCTTAACTGTATCTAACCCAAAACAGGTCAAAACCGGCAAAGGTTATTAAAATGTAAGCCAGTCGAAGTACAGGCAATAATGGAGATGTTTCATTTTCGGCTATGAACATGTACAGAGCATTAAAAATTGACCAAAATAGTTTAAACCACTACTAATTATTTTGCGTGACATTTTCGGCCGTTAAACCACATACAAAAATATTTTAAAGTATTCATAAAAAAACAAATACCTATGGCAATATTGGTCATATTAAGACAAAATCTCTATACTTAGTCTGTGGCCATATTTTTACAACGTTCGGGGAAGAACGATCGTTTTTAGTCTAGGATTATGGAATTATGGACTCACTAGTCTGATAGACAGTTCATTAAAGTTTTTTGCTTTCTTCAGTATATTTTGGGTGGTACAATAAATAAAAGTTTGACTTGAGTGTTGCCATTATAATGATAATTATAAGACTGTCACTTATCATCAGAAAGTATTTTGTACGGGAAAACAACAAAAAAATATTAAAAATGAATTGAAAAATAATCTTTTATTTTATTTCCATTTCCCTAACTTAAAAACCACTGTAGGTACATACTCATAGCCGAGACTCCACATAAACCTGAAACAACTCATTTATGGATAAGGCATAATAGGTGCTTTCCTAAGCGAGCTGCAGAAAGTAGGTGCTGATAGCATGTGCAGCTGCAGCGGCATTATACATATAATCCAGAAGCTGCACGTGCTGTCGGGAGCTGCATTCTGTAGCCCGCATCGGAAAAAGCACTCAAAAATTCGGTATGATACGGATGATAGGTTCGGATTTCCAATAGATTAATAATTAAGAATGTTTGTATTTTAAATAATTAAATAATTATGGTCATAAATTATACTTTATTTAATTTAAAGACTAGCACAAAGATACATGTTTCAGAAACATATTGTCTCTAATATTAGCAATTAAACTAAAAAAGTCTTTTTTTCTACAATTATGTCATCGAAAGAGCAAAATACAATTGAATAAAAGTATGTTACACCATGTCAAGTTTGATAGAAAATACGGCTTACGTTTAAAATTATTTCTTGTTATCAAGTAGTAACAAATTCATTCAAAGTAATGCAAATATTGTCAGTTTCCACGAAAGTGACTGCAACTGTAATAATACAAGTCTGCCGAGTTGGTAAACAGTTTCCTAGTTGAACTTCAATACAGGAGAAAATATTTACAAACTATTGTATTGGACTACCGGATTTCTCTTTAGCGTATTATTGGAATAAATTTCGGTTAAACAATAGTATGTTGTTATAATTTATTTACTCGTGAAATATTTAACGGTTTTTTCTTGGAAAATAATAACTTAATGGTTTTCTCATGAATAGATATTGTCTTATTATGATTTCCGATATTTCCGATGTGATCCGATTTTGTAACATAACAATTCTTGGTTCTTATTGCTAATACAATAAGGGTTGTAGTCGAAAGTGATCACTTTCTTTTGATAAAGAATATGGAAAGTGTCTTTATTTCGTAATAAAAATATTACCATACACGTGTATACGCTAATCTTAGCAATTTAAATTGGAGTAGCTATTTTACCTACCTTACGAAATATACAAAATGATAACTTAAACAAGAGTAACGTACGTACATTTGACACTGACGTGGGGTCTGAAGCCTCTCTGAAAATTTAATACTAATCCTACTCACCGAATCACGAGAATAATTCGCTGTCTCATTATTTAGTTATATGATAGTTCAATTAAAATCAGATACTTAGTTACTTCATTATCCATTGTACGTCATAAAACAAGATGTAAATATGAAGTAATAGTTAAGAAGTAGTGGATCTCTAAACTACTCAGTGATTATAGCTCTAACTGCGAAAATAGGTTAGTGCCCGCAAATCTCACGGACACTAATCCCACTTAAAATGATGTGTGTGTACCTTACTAGAAAGTTAATAAAGAAACTTAGAAAGCCTACCTCCAAAAGCAGGATTTCCTGAACTATGAATGATGATGGGCCATGCAGACCCCACGTCAACACTAAAGGGATAAAAACTTTTCTTGTAAGAGCTTCGTTATTTTTAGAAGCACACACAAACATTTTTACTGGCATGGAAGTTAGCAAGCCTAAACTTTGTGGTGGTCATGGAACGATACGACGAAAAGCGATAACCTGTTCAAAATTTAACGCTAAAGATATGTATTTGACGATGACGACCGGTTGGCCGAGTGGTCTGTACCCCTTGCTACACAGGCTACTCGGACAAGAGGTTCCGGGTTCGACCTTCTTTTTTTAAAATCGTTTCCTTTACACGCCGTATCTACCTTTACGTAAACTATGCCGCTAGGTTTCAGAACAAAAGCCTCTTAAGAGAAGGTATATTCGTTACCAGTAACGGTAACTTACATTATTTCCTTTAGAAAAAATGAATTTCACTTTTTTGTCTGCAGTCCATTTATCATGATTATCTGGGCTTTTCTCGTCTCGTTTGTGACATATTTCACTCTAGATAACAATGGTTACGGTCGATGATAAGGACATAGTCACAAAAGTTTTTTCGGATTATTTTAACGAAGTTTGGGCAAAAACCTTTTGAGTGATTTATGAAAGAAACACCACACACTCGTAAAACAATGATAATTAACGTACGCTGTTTTGGCTAACATTATATTATGTGGTGTTTCTAAGCGTCAAATAAGCGATATTTTTGACAAAAATAAAAATTAAAACCGACTCCAAAAAACTGAAAAGGATAAAATAATTAAATTTTAGTAGGTACTCATCCCCTAGGAACATATTTTTGGAGTGGGTGCTTCACTATCTATTGTTTCTGGAAACAACGTAGCACCAACTCCAAAAATATGTTTGTAGGGGATGAGTAACTACTAAAATTTAATTATTTTATCCTTTTCAGTTTTTTGGAGTCGTTTTTGATTTTTGTTTAAATTTTTTTTTTCACAAGTTTTAGTGATTACTCTTTAAGGTCAAAGCTAGATGGATGACCGTTAGCTTATATTGTTTTCTATTATGGTATCATTTCACTAGAAAGGCAAAAATCCGCAATTTCGCATACGTAGATGACTTACTTATTCCAGTTATTTTGATTTAAACACCAAACTACCAAATGGATTTTCAAAAAAAAAATACGCGATCAAATGGGAACTATTCCGCATCGAACAAAAAAAAACATTAATATCAGTTTACTCAGTCGAAAGTTTTGAGGTAACAAACAAAAAAACATACAGTCGAATTGATAACCTCCTCCTTTTTTGAAGTCGGTTAAAATCACATTAAAATTTACTTTACTACTATTTAATCATTTAATATGATTGTAAACTAATTAAAGAATTAGGTACCTAAGTAGTTTATTTATTTACTTTATGTTTTATGTGTTTCATAAATCATTGATATCAAAAATCTTAATGTATTTAGGTAGGTATCTTAATGTATTTCAAAATGATGTTGGGAATATTTCAATGCGACAAAATGATTTTTATCTCGACATAACATCTGTCCAATATACTGTCCTCATGGAATAAGCCAGTAATATTTAGACGGACGTGGCTTCTCGCCATCTCTTGGGTATTATATTTCATATTAATATAACTCTTACCTGGATATTAATATACGTTTGATATGAATTGGAAAATGAAAATTAGGACCGTTGCAAAGGACCACTTTGACTTACCTGTCCAGCTTTATCTAGTGTAAAAAAATATGAACTTAATTTATTCAATAAAACTCAAACGTAAAAGTCCCACAGTCTGGGCTTCCTGCGTGGAAGAAACATATGGGGAGTTTTGGGCAATAACAGCAGCAATATGGCCCAAAGCGGGTTGTTAGGTGAAAGCGCCTACAGTTACAACCGACTTTATTTTTAATTAATTAATTTTGTTTTGATTTGATTTTGTCTTTCATGTCTAGAGAAAAGTACTGACAGTTCCCGGCTCTTCGATTACTTACATATATCTGAAGTTACATTATTGGTAAATGTCTTCGTCTCTGGAGTGTATTATCTAATCTGTGGTATTACGTTCTTTGCCTCTGGTGTAATATTGGTTCGTCTAGTCTTAGTTAATTGTGTATCAGTCTCTATATATCGAATTGATACTTAACAATTTCCAAGTAAGAGCTGCTTTCACTTAACCTTTACGTGTCCTTCCGCAATTCACACCCCGTTACAAAATATATTTAATACCCCATGACGTTGCACAATGACGTAATCATAAAATATAAAAGGGGCCTTCTCACTGTCACTGTCTCATAAGCACCAAATGCCCTTATCGCATGAATGTCACCTGTGCTTATAAATTCAAACGGCGTACTAGAAAGAATTGTATTTCATAAAGAAATGTTATATAAATGCTTCCCTTACAGAGCCTTTCCCTTTTCCCTATTAAAGCGGGGCAATGCCGTGAATTTGGTGACACTGATTTTCTTGGCAATAAAGTTTTACGAGTGCTGGTTTAATACCATAATATATTAATCTCAATCTTAAAGACCACACTTACTTTTTAAATTCCATAGAAGGTTCTATAGAATACACCAAAGTACTGCCACTGAACCATAAAATGACTTAACAGCGCGTATCGTTTTTGTAAGGAAGCAAAATTAATTCACTATTTCTATTTACTACCTCATTGTAACGTTTTATATTTTTTGCAGAGAATCTGGTGGTCATCGTGCGTCTCTTATCAGACGAGGAGACAACACGTCATCAGTGAGACTGACTACCATCAGGTCTCTTCGGTCATCAGCGAAATACTCCAACGGACATAATGTTAGTCTTTTATAACAACAAAGAAACATAGGCTATCACCAAAGTATGATTCGGACATTGGACAAAGATAGAATCAAACCCAACGTGCTAGCAGATAGACAGTCAAACTGTGTAGTGTGTATGGAACTTAAAGCTAAGATGAACTGTATAAGTACCTAAGCTTGTGTATTGAGTGTCCAACCTGTAGTAGCGACTGTGTATGTGTTTTTCCAAAAGTTTGTTAGATTAAAGAGATTATAGTGTTACAGGTTTTGTTTGATTTTCAAGAAACAAATGGTCTATTTTGGTGAAAAAAACAAGATATTCTTATAATATAAATTCATAATAATTCACATAATTCTTATAATTATTTTATTTATTATAAGTTTGTTCTACCCTCCATGTCTACATTTAACTGCCTCTGTGGTCTAGTGGTTGAGACCACCTGGCTCAGATCTAGAGGTCCGGGGTTCGATTCCCGTGAGGGAAGAAATTTTCTGCTTGGTTTGGTTGGTGGTAGGGCTTTTCTAAGTCCGCCTGTCTAGTTACCACCATCTTACCTAAGTCTGCCGCCATAACAATAATGTTAACAGTATTGTTGTTTTCCAGCAGATACAGGTAAGATAGCCAGTTCCTCTGTGGTTGAGGAATCCGGGTGTAACTCGCTTCCATCGTCAGCCTTATCTTCACTTACCATCATGTGAGATGAAGGCCAAGAGTTACCCCGTTAAGGTTAAAAAAAACAGCTTTTTTTTTATACAACTAGATGACAAACAAGCTGACGGCCAACCTGATGGTAAGTGGTTACCGCCGCCTATAGACACCTCGCCGGCGTCTCCTCAAACATAAAAAAGCTATTGTGTCCGGCTACGCTGGGAACACTTGGTTTGACTACTTAGTCCGATAAATGGGACGATGAGAACTTATTTTAGCTTTTGGTTTGACTAGGAAGAGGACTATGAGGTTTATCAGTATTTTAGTTGGGGTTACTTCACAAATAAACTACTTGTCTGTCATGAAGTGAGAAAATTTTCAAGAGAATATACCAAAATATTTTATAGTCAGCAACATAATATATTTATTGGGTCTATTTTGTTTGTGCAAACTGGAATATCATAGTTACCATATGTATTTTGTGTTTAATTTGAAATTGGCTTATTTAAATATTTTGTGTATAATTTAAGACATTCATTGTTAAGTAAATGCGGTGAAAATTTAAAAATAGAAAATAATTAGGATAAATCTAAACATTGAAATCTAAATCATATTCTACAAGCTCTAGTTGACCCTCGTTTTCAGCTAATTAATTTGAACAAAAATTAATAATAACATTTATAAATACTGCAATTTGATAATAAGGTGAAATATTTAAAAAAAAACGGCATTGGGAAAAAACCAATACAGTACTATGACAAGGATCATTGTTAGTTTTGAGCAGTATCTAAGGATTTTATCCGATAAATATTATGCAACAGTGCCGACAAAACAAAAGTTCAAAACAAACACCATAGTATTAGGACCATCTGCACGGCTTTTCATAGAAACTTTCAAGTCAAAAATATTGAAAATGAACGAAGAACTAATTAAAACTAAGGTCGCCAACATAACACATAGAATTGCGAGCCCCAAACGGCAGTGGGGAGGCCACATTGCAAGGAGGACTGACGGCCGTTGGGGCGGAAAGGTCTTCGAGTGGCGGCCACGTACCGGGAGACGCAGCGTTGGTAGGTCCCCTGCAAGGTAGACCGACGATCTGGTTAAGGTCGCAGAAATCCGATGGATACAGGCAGCGCATGACCGATCGGTTTGGAAATCCTAGCGACAGACTGATATGATGATGATGGAAAGTCTTAAGAGAATCGGTTTCCAATATTTTTGTCTTGAAAGGTATGTAAGCCGTGTGACGAATATGTGTTTTCTTGTATCAACCTAAATTATCTATCGATCAAGGGTAATTTTAAACGATACCCTGAACATAATGATAGAAATGTATAGTTGACAATCTCTTTGTGCTAGCTGAGAGATCCATGTTGAAAATGGGATTGCATGGGATTTTTATCCTTTCTATAATTATTATAGAGTGCTTCGGTCAGAGTTAGTTGTGTTGGTGACTACCCTACTGATAGAGCATTAATTATGTTATTTTTTTAAAGAATGTTCTTTGATTCTAGTAAAAATGTTTTAAATTTTCAGTAGCTTTATGCAAAATTATCTAAGAATCAAAGAACAATAGCACAATTACCCTTGGTCAATTACCGTATTTAAATGCTCCTGGTTCTGAATTACTGATTTGCAGAACACAATAAAGCGTGTTTTGTTTGAAATTAAAATCAGGGTTTACCCTATTCTTCTAATTTGCAACCTTTTTTGAGAACTTTGTGAGGTAGACCTCACAAAGTTCTTAAAAAAGGTTGAAAAAGCTTTTTGGTAGCTTTGGTAGCTTCGTGTTTCGTATTTTACCTACTGTACATTCGCTTTAGATTATTTATAGCATTCTTGAGTCAGAGTAGCTAAAAAGCTTAAAAGTAATGTTTGATTCAGTAAATATTTATGAACTAGGTACTTATCTTACTTCTCACACAGCTCTTAAATGTTATTAGAAATAGTACGACAGAATAAATATTAATTAATTAATTAAAAGCGTAAAGCCAGCCACTTACAGAAAAATTGCCGCTTGTAATACTACTGATAGGGTTCGTATCAAAATCCGAAATGTTATTTTCCTTATGTTATTTATTAACTGTACAGGCACAAGCAATAATACGTATCCAGTTTTGAAAGTTCAGCACCCTTATTGCCTTCGCATTAGGAGTTACAAACTGTCAAAAGTGTAAAAGTAATTTTATTGCTCGTGACAGTATAATCATTGACTTTTTATTTTAGAAATACCTGATAAAGATCTCAACCCTAATGGACACTAGATATGACACGGTCTAATGACTATGAACGTATCAAACAAATTTCAACTAAGTATTTTTAAGCGAGTTAGGTGTATATTCCACACGTAAGTTTTGAGCACCTGACTGGGGGAGGCACATCTACTTTACAAAGGATCGCAGCCAAAAAAAAATCACTGTGTTATTGTATGCTACTGTGAGTGAGGGTCAAGACCCACATAACACCGGCGATCTAAGATTTGTCCATACAAAACAGCACAGTAGTATGCGAAGCCTTGTGCGCCAAACCATCGTCGATTGCCGTCCATAAGTGCAGAGTGCAGAGCAATGAAAAAAATATTTGCATATTTTTGAGTATTGTAGTATTTAATGGTGTTGACAGCGTTTATTTTTATGGCTACGGTAAAACCGCTTACCACTAGCAGAGCAACGCTTGTTTGGCGCTATTGTTGTGTGAGAAAATGATTAGATTATTCCACTTTGCGAACCTAAGGGATATCACCCAGGTGCACAAAGTAGAAATATCCCTTGTTTACCTTTTGAATAAAATCACCGGAGCCATATCATTTTAGGTGAAAAAAGTGGGATAAGTGGGTGTCCATTGTGCACCTTAGAGTTAATTCACCTAGATGAACTAGGTCATAACACAGTTGGCGCTGAACCGCCCTAATGTCCCGCGGGCGACCGACTACTTAAAGCCTTATTTATAGTATTGCTTTGAAAGCCACGCATGCCTAGTGCACTTTCATCGGTGGTACTAAATGACAATATTCATGACGTCATTAACAACACCAATTTTTAAACCTTACAATATAATATTTAGGCAGTCGCTCTGATCTTGATTTATTTGTGCTTTCAAAGTGTCCTACTACGGTTTGATTGTGTAATGGGCTGACTCGTTTATAAAGTGCAGTGGTTTACCTTTAATATAAAAGATGATGCCCCTTTCCACCACCGGACGACCAGACGCGGCGAAGGCTTTCACCCTTACGTTGTGGATATACCTCACATCCGCACGAAGCGCTTTGCTTCATCTTTCATTATGCGAACAGCTAAGGAGTGGAACTCGTTGCCAGGGTCTGTTTTCCCGGATCAATATAATCTGGATATCTTTAAGGCCAGAGTGAACAAACATCTTCTAGGCGAGCGTGTACCATCTTAGGCCTCATCTTCGCTTCACATCAGGTGAGATTGTGGCCAAACGTTCGGCCTATCATCACATAAAAAAAATGAAGTCCAGACTATTCTCAGATCTAATTTCCCAGTTGCCAACAATAATAAACGTAAGCATTGATAAACAACAGTTAGTCTGACTGAGTAATACTGTTTAGTATTCTACAGCTAATTTCTTACAAACGCAAACATTTGCGTCAGCTCATTAATTTATCATTTAATAAATTACCGGTTGGCTGGTTAAGTGTACCACAAACCACTTATCCCGAGGGCCTGGGTTCGATCCCCGCTAGGGGTAAGTGCTTGATTGTAGAACAGGTACGAACATTGTCCGTGAGACATGGATGTTTCTAATAATAAAATTATGTTTCTAGGTATAATTCTGATATTTCTATGAGTATGATTTGTCGCAGCTATTTCTCCGTTATTATCCATAACACGAGCTCCAAATTATGACTAGTGTGGGATGGATATTGATGGTAATGCATGAGAAAATATTATTACGACCCACTAGTGCTGGTGTATTGGTAATTCAACAATAATAAATTTAAACTTACATGGCTATGTCAATTAAAATTTACTAATGTTGAAATTTTCTGTGTGTTTTAAGCTGCACTAGCTGTCATCGCATATGAACTCTTCTTACCGCTTCACATCAGGTGTGGTTAAGTCATTTGCCGTGATTTGATATAAAAAAAACATTCTGAAGTACATTTTTTGCATTAATAATGCTACTTGGAACTTCAGGTAGTTATTTACTAATGTTGAAATTTTTTGGAATACGAAATACTTAAGTTTTAATATTAAGTTATTGATGCTAGATCAAAGTCACTGACAAAGCTCATAGGATAAGCAAGTTGAATCGTTGGGCGTTAAAGTTCTTGACTGGTCACTACGTACCAGAAAGCGCAAAGTACATTGCGCTTTTTGGTCGACCTCCCACTAAATAGACAGATGACCTGATCAGGGTCGCGGGGAGTCGTTGGATGCAGGCTGCGCAGAACCGTTCCATTTGGAAAATGGTGAGCCCTTTGTTCGAGGGATAGATGATGATGGTGATGCTAGATCTGGTTTTGCAGCAACACTATCTTTCGGTAACTATCAAATCGAATAATCAAAGCTCGTCGATGCAAGAAAACCATTACTTACTCTGCCTACCTATACCTACTTCGTCTTAATTTTTTACATTGAAATGAACGTATTTAACTACTTCTGTATGTCATTGCTCAGCTATGACTTGCGCGCTGCGAGAAACACATGTATTTATTTATTTTATTTCATTTATTTTTATTCTAGCAACAAACAGTGAATTACATCGATCGATCAACATAAAATAAGACATGTATACAAGTTTCAGAGACTAAGTGCATAAAATTATAGTCTATAAGATCCATGTATAATAGCAATCAAGTCAAGTTGGAGCAACATTCTATAATTTTAATAATAATTATAGTTGTTACTGTTGAAGCAATAACTTTAATTAGTATTAGAACTATAGAATGTTCGGACAGATGTATTTATGCTCCTCTATGCAATCATATTTATCTCGCGAGATGTCGTTCGATTTTTGGCCAAGATTAATCTTGATAAATATAACCAAGATTCATTGCAATAACGAGATCTCACGAGAACGAGAATGCATTCCCTAGTTGCAGCGCCGCGTCGTGCTGTCCAGATCATTAGCGATGTAGAGGTCACAAACAACTTTGAGCATCTGCAATTGCCTCGAGACATTGCGTCACTAAGCTCCTTCTATCGGCTATATCACGTAGAGTGCTATAAAGAACTTTTTAACTCATCCCACCTTCCCCCTTCCTACTCAGGAGGCCGCGTATCTGTCTTCGGAGTTATCAATTCACTGTTGACATCTTAACATCATGCATAAAGAAGCTTAGCAACTCGTTGCTTGGCTGTACTTCCAAAACTTGGAAATCTTTGTCAGCACAATGTGTCGCGTCTTTTCTATAACATAGGTTCTTTCAAAAGAGATGTCAAAAGGCACCTTTTGGGCCGGTAAGGTAGAGGCAGCTAGAGCAGTGTGTTTTAAGCTGCACTAGCTGTCATCGCATATGAACTCTGCTTACCGCTTCACATCAGGGGCCTTACCACCATCTTTATAAAAGCGATTCATATTCCGCTCGGTTCAGTATTGATTCCTAAACTGCATCGCTGCCATAGTCGTAGACAGTGTCGTAGTACGAATTAACGATTCTACTCAGTTTAGGCCCTAAACTGGATCTCAATAAAGGATGGTGGTACGGGTGCAGGTGTGGTTAAGTCATTTGCCGTGATTTGATATAAAAATGAGTGGTTTGGGTTATCCGCTGCTTGGCTGGTTTGAGTCCTATTTGAACAAACGACCTCAAACTGTTATAATTAAGGGGCATGAATCAAGATCTTATTCCGCTTTGTCTGGTGTTCCACAAGGTTCACATTTAGGGCCCATTTTATTCTTATTATTCATAAATGATATCACAGCACACATAAAGCATAGCAAATTCTGTTTATTTGCTGACGTCTGATGCAGATCTTCTTCATGGTGACCTTATTAATTTGGATTCGTGGTGTAAACAAAACGACATGATTCTCAATGCTGATAAATGCTTCCACATCACTTACACGAGGAAACGTGATCCTATTGTAACTTATTATACTTTAAATAGTGTACAGCTAAAGAGGGTTAATGAAATCCGCGACCTTGGCGTTATATGAGATAGCAAAGTTGGGTTCACTGCACATGTCGAATTCATTGTGAAAAAATCTGCTCAGCTTCTTGAATTTTTAAAACGAAACACTCGTAAATTCAAACAGATTAAGACTAAGTTAATGCTTTATAATTCGTTGGTTCGAAGTAGGTTGGAGTACGCTAGTGACGCTTGGAATCCTGTATACACTCACAGCGCATAGAGTCTTTACAGCGTGCTTTTACGAGGCATTTGGCTCTCGTGTCTCCTGGCATATCACACCGTCTTCCGTACAATGAACGACTTAATTTTTTTAACTTAAAAAGCTTACATGATCGCCGCTTTATTTTGGATCTGCTTTTTCTTTTCAAATTGGTCAACGGTTTAGTAAAATGTGACCACCTACTGGACAAAATTTCTTTAAATGTTCCGTATAGATATCCACGTAATCGATGTTCAAACTTGTTTCATGTACCACGGACGAGAACTAATCTTGGCTTACATCAACCGATCTCTAAAATGTGCATCAGTTACAATACTACTAACGCGAAAACATCTGATATCGACATATTTAACGATGATTATAGAACTTTTCGGCGAAAACTGCTGAAACACATTGGATGTGCAAAGATATAATAAATGTGTATATTTAAACATTATAATTATTATATAGTTTCCATTTTAAGTATATCCAAGATATTACAAATGTTGTGTATACCTATTATAGGCATTCATGTAAGAACTATGCATTAGACAATAATTTAATAATAGGGAATAAGTACATGTTATGTTGTTGGTGTACCTTAATATATAAATAAATAAATAAATCGTTCTAAAGTACATTTTTTGCATTTATAATGCTACTTGGAACTTCAGGTAGTTATTGACTAAATTGCCTATGACAGCTTGCCGCTCTGCCCGCGTGGATGTTGGTCATCGCACAATAACTAGTATGACATTGCGTGCTAAGTGTATAATTATGTTTGTTGCAGCTCTGACATAATTTATTTTTAGTTTTCCTATCTTTTTTGGTAGGATCGCGTCGCAGACTCGTGCTTAGAAACGGAAAGGGGAAGTTTTTAGCTTCAACTACAGAGAAAAGCGGGAACGTCACACAATATTTTCTGTTAAATACTCGCTTTTCAAAATGTCGCTGGTAATATCGAGCATACTATTCTCGATAAACAGCGAGACAAACAGAGACACAAACTGTGCGACAGTTTGGCAGACTACTAAATTAAGTTTTTTTGTAACTTCTTATGAATTAAATAAATTAAAAAAAAAACACTTTCCCACGTAATATTAGTAAAGATTTTCCCAAAATATCAAGTAAGCAGTCCAACCTCATATGAGAGCTCTTGCATCAATGAATGACTGTCTGTCAAACCCAATCGCTTTTCCCTTTTTGCACGTCGATGAAGTCTTGCTTGATCTTAAGCCATTGAACCTGTAAACATATTTTTTTCTACATTTTAACATTAGTCGTTAGGACACCTGTCAGCTTGAAAGGACTTTTATCTCATGAAAGTACGGTAGAGATAGACACAGATTGATCAGTACTTACAAGGATCATAAATTGTGTCAAACACAAAAAGGCAGAAAATAATAAAATTTAAGTAAATATATAGTAAAGGGAGGTATATTGGTGATTTAGGTAATTTGGTCATATTTTTTAAACTGACAACCACACAATTCCCTATGCGAGCACATTCATGAGACAGCGCTAGGGCGTTGCTAGGAGTGTGAGGAAGATAGATATAAATCACACACTCCACTCTAACGTTCATCTGTTTGGTATACAAACTTTTTCGACAAGTTTGTCTGTAGCGCCATTTTTCAATGATATAATATTTTTTTTAATTATTGTTTCAAAGTAATTATTATTCAAATTGTTCGATAAACTAATTAATATTGAATTAAAGCTATAGTGAAGTCGTGTCTGTGTCAAAGAAAGTATTTATTCCTTATTTTGTAACCTTTGTTTCTTAGTGTTTTCGTCAACATATTGTATACGTTTTACAGTGGTTAACTTTAGATTTATTTGGTGCTTGTATTAAGTCCAGTACACACTTTGAAAGGTTTTATTTTGATGTATCTGTAAAATGGGTTATCAGTCAAATTTAAGGTTATTTTTTTTATCGCCAAATCACCTACTTCCGCGGTTACGAATAACACAACACCTAATAGTTCTTCTTCAGATCTTAAACGTATAGTGGATCAAATTTTGGAAACACCCAATTATTAGTGCAGATTCAAATAAAAATCAATTGGAGGAAAACCTCCAACCTCAGCCTTCAACATCTAAATCTGCCCCAAAAGTGAAAAAAAGCAAAACTCGCGAGAGAGACAATGATTGGGAATGTGGGCTCTGTGAAGTCTTATACTCCACTGACGCAAAAAAAAGAATGGAGCAAAATGGATCCAGTGTTCTTACTGTCTTACTCCATACCACGAGATTTGCGTATCTCTCGAAGACGCTGATCCCGACGAACACCTGTATTACAGATGCGATCGTTGCCTGTAATAATTTACTTTTAAGGTTCATAATTTTTTATTATCATAAGTACATATTAAACTATGTAATTTAAAGTAGTTCACAGGTCGTATTGAGCGCTTCATTACCTATTTTGGCTATTTTCAATGGTGAGCTATATTATTAGTTATTAACATAACTAATAATAATCAAGAACGATGAGCTCGGTGGCGTATTGGTTTGAGCGCTCTGGTTTCGATACGAAAAACTCAAAATGAAAAAACCCAAAGTTATGGCCCAAACTGCTCATGGATTTCTCGTGCAGGTCCTCTCGGAACATGACTGCTTGGAAGGCATCATCACCAGCCTATATACGTCCCACTGCTAGCCACAGGCATTCCTACATGGGAGAAACACATGGGCAATTCTATCATCATCTTCTAAAAGTTATAGTGAGTCTACCCTAACACATAGAAATATGCCGTCGCGGATTTTTTTTGAAGGAGAACAATTCGGGCATACATGGTTTTGCGTAACTTTAACCGTTTACGCAGCGCACGCAGTGAAATCTCTAAAAAGGAATATTTTTTCCCGTTTTTGCAACATTTTTCATTGATGCTCAGCTCCTATCGGTCGTAGCGTGATGCTATATAGCCTATATAATACCTCGTTAAATGGACTATTCAACACAAAAATATTTTTTATATTTTAATCAGTAATTCCTGAGATTAGCTCGTTCAACCAAATAAACAAACTCTTCAGCTTTATAATATTAGTATAGATAGTAATGTATAGATTAAGGTCACTAAAAGACCCCCTCCGTTGTCTCTAAATCAATGTGCTCAGTTAATTAATGCAATCCAAATATAATCTAAAACACTATAATGTCTAGTCACACAATATTGTCACCATCACTTAGGTCCTCGGTGTCATGCAGATGGAATCGATTACCCAAGTGGTGGTCACGATGTGTTGGGTTTTAAAATCGGCATTAGTGTTCACCCAGACAGTGGTACATGGGTGGGAGAATAATATGGGAATCTCACTTTTAAATTCTAGGTAGATTTTGGAGCGGCAATCTGCAACAAATCAAAAAAATCCGTCACAGTCTGCCACAGTAAAAGATATTCTGTTCTACCAAGCGTTTCTATTGAGGGAAGACTAACCTGCCGCTCCTTTTATTCTATGCGCCTCTGTGGGCGCGGTGGCGAATGGTGGCGGCCACGGCGTCAGGGCACATATTTCTATATGTCGGCTCCAAAGCGGCTGCCTACAAAATAAAATCCACTAAGGAATGAACAACGAAGACTATCATTAATAGAAACCACTAAAATCAGACCGACTTCCTAGGAGCCATCATGGAAAAGAAATGGATGGGACAGGACGAACAACAATGTCGACTTAAACCGTTCAATTATCAAAATCTGTTTTAACAAAATACGTCTATTTATTTCAAACTACTACAACAAAGGTACTCTGATGTTAACTAAAACAAAATATTTAAAGACTCAAATTGAATAGTGCCATTAAAGGTACCACTATATAGGTATATTCTCTTATTTGTTTTACGAGTTTGTTACTCAAACCGTCTATGCCAGGAGCCTTATCGTTCTGTAGCTGGCTAATCAACTGGTCTACTTCATCTATGTCTGTCGGTTGCATAGAAAAGGAGTGCTGTGATAAAATTTGTATTTTCGTTCGATTGGCAAAAAGGTCTGGTTAGCAAGTTTATGACTTATTGTTGCAAAGTATTTGTTGCATTCATTCCGAATACGTATTCGGTACTTGATGTAGCTCTACAGGTTCCTGTAGAGCTAATTCAAGTACCGAATACGTTTGACGAAAAAGAGTCGCTGAATGAATTCAACTAATAAAAAACCGTATCTATTATAAAGTCATAAAACAGTGCAACATTTCAAAGTATTCCTTACCCGAGGCTAAGTCAGTTCTGCGTGAATGATTATTGGCTAGATGTTATGATGATACAGAAGAGCTATTAAATATATAATAGGTTGGGGAAAAAGTTTATTCGCATTTTGTAAGAAAATTCAATACATTTTTTAATATAGTTTATTTACATTTAACTAAAGTATGTAGGTACCATTTTGTTCGATAACTTTATGCCAGCTTTTAGGTAGGGACATGATCCCATTGCTATAGAAATTTTGGGGCTTCTGATAAAAATACCGCTACAAGTGGTTTTGGCAGCCCTCTCGTGATGTTAACCTGACACTGCCTAGAGAATTCTGAAGAGAGCGAAACAGGTGGAAATCTGAAGGTGCAAGGTCAGGACTATACTGCGGATGCATTAACACCTCCCAGCCAAACTCTCTTAATTTTTGCTGAGTGGCTAAAAATGTGTGAGGTCTAGCGTTATCATGATGAAAAACCATACCCCTTCTGTTGATTAATTCCGGCCGCTTTCTCTCAACTTCTTGCTTTAATCTCAGCAGTTGTTCGCAGTAGAGTTCAGAACCGATAGTCCTGCCTGGTGGTAACAGCTCTTAATGAATAATGCCCTTCCAATCCCACCACACACACAGCATCACCTTGTTGCGAGTTAACCCGGGCATCGCCACAGTCAGTCCCAAATTGAATTTTGTAAAGAGAAATGAATATAATAAATACCCAATCGATTAAGCTAACCAATAGTTTACCGCGTCCGCGGTGACAGCACTATAGAATAGACATATATGATCTGCGGTCTTACGTCAAACTGACTACTGACAGCGACTGACAACTTAGCATCAATAATTAAATTACATTCATATGAAGTTACAGTAAAACGATCCAATTTTAACTTAAAACCTTGGATTACCACGGGGCTGATAAAATGTATGAAGCATATCGCGACACACTGCATGCCATATCTAAAGCATCCAACTAATGAAATAATTCAGATATCATACTCACGTTACCGTAACTTCCTCACCAACCTTCTGCACAATTTAAAAAAACAATATGAAGAAGCTGAAGTATAAAAAAGTCATAGAAACCTTAAACGCCTCTGGAAAGTACGTAATTAAAGCCATAGGTATTATTATGTCATCTGTTTACCTCAAATGAAAGCGTACTTTCTCTAAGTAAGTCATTAGTTTTTAGTTCACCAATCTTTCCAGTAGCTTGGAGAACACACCTAGAAGAGAGATAGGGCGATAATTTCCAGGCACATTTTAGGTCCACTTTTGTGTATAAGTACTACCACTGCCAATTTCCATAATGTGGGAAATATACCGGAAGAAAGACTCAAATTGAATAGTGCCATTAAAGGTACCACTATATAGGTATATTCTCTTATTTGTTTTACGAGTTTGTTACTCAAACCGTCTATGCCAGGAGCCTTATCGTTCTGTAGCTGGCTAATCAACTGGTCTACTTCATCTATGTCTGTCGGTTGCATAGAAAAGGAGTGCTGTGATAAAATTTGTCTCTTCGTTCGTTTGGCAAAAAGGTCTGGTTAGCAAGTTTAAGTCTTATTGTTGCAAAGTATTTGTTGCATTCATTCCGAATACGTATTCGGTACTTGATGTAGCTCTACAGGTTCCTGTAGAGCTAATTCAAGTACCGAATACGTTTGACGAAAAAGAGTCGCTGAATGAATTCAACAAATAAAAAACCGTATCTATTCAAAAGTCTTAAAACAGTGCAAAATTTCAAAGTATTCCTTACCCGAGGCTAAGTCAGTTCTGCGTGAATGGTTATTGGCTAGATGTTATGATGATACAGAAGAGCTATTAAATATATAATAGGTTGGGGAAAAAGTTTATTCGCATTTTTTAAGAAAATTTAAAACATTTTTTAATATAGTTTATTTACATTTAACTAAAGTATGTAGGTACCATTTTGTTCGATAACTTTATGCCAGCTTTTAGGTAGGGACATGATCCCATTGCTATAGAAATTTTGGGGCTTCTGATAAAAATACCGCTACAAGTGGTTTTGGCAGCCCTCTCGTGATGTTAACCTGACACTGCCTAGAGAATTCTGAAGAGAGCGAAACAGGTGGAAATCTGAAGGTGCAAGGTCAGGACTATACTGCGGATGCATTAACACCTCCCAGCCAAACTCTCTTAATTTTTGCTGAGTGGCTAAAAATGTGCGAGGTCTAGCGTTATCACGATGAAAAACCATACCCCTTCTGTTGATTAATTCCGGCCGCTTTCTCTCAACTTCTTGCTTTAATCTTAGCAATTGCTCGCAGTAGAGTTCAGAACCGATAGTCCTGCCTGGTGGTAACAGCTCATAATGAATAATGCCCTTCCAATCTCACCACACACACAGCATCACCTTGTTGCGAGTTAACCCGGGCTTCGCCACAGTCTGTGAAGCCTGACCGGCTTTTGACAACGACTTTTTTCGCACGTTCTTGTCGTACGTGATCCACTTTTCATCACCAGTTATCAGCTTCTTCAAAAATGGTTCGGTTTCATTACGTCGTAATAAAGAATCACAAATGAGGACACGGTTCATTAGGTTTCTTTCAGTGAGCTCGTGGGGTACCCAAATATCGAGCTTTTTTTGTGTACCCATTTTTTTTAAATGAGCTAAAACTGTTTTGTGGTCGATTCCCAGTTCTTTAGCTACGTGGTAACTACTGATATGCCGATCATGCTCCAGTTTTTCAAAAATGGCATCAATTTTATCCATAATAGGGCGACCAGAGCAACGTGCATCTTTGACATAAAAATTTCCGGATTGAAAACGCTGAAACCAAATTTGTGCTACTCTCACAGACACTGCACTAGGTCCATGAACATCACAAATTTTTTTCGCGGCTTGCGTTGCAATTTTACCTTTTTTGTATTACTACAAAAAAGGTAAAAATGTATGCAAAAAATTTAAAAAGGTATCGAATTTCTTCATTAGATTCACTCATCTTGACAGTTCTAAAAACAAATGAAAAACACATATTTTCCTAATTTGAATTTGGAATTATCTTTTTTAAAATCAAAACTTTTAATGATAGCAAAACCAGCCAAAGAGATTTTATTACAAGTTCATACATAGTATAATGCGAAAAGACTTTTTCCCCAACCTAATATATATACTGAGATCACAATATATTTATTATTATTAATTAGATATTTATTATTATTAAGTATTTTACATCAAACTATTTAGAAGCAAACAAATATTTTAGTAAGCCTTTATAGTTAAGTTTCAGTTCATATTTTCATTTATTATATTTATTGTCATTAAATGCAAATTATGAGTATTTGTGTGTATTGTATGTACTTATATTTTTATCATTATAGATGATATTATGTTTTTCAATTATAGTAGAATATACTAAACTTTATTTTTAGCATTGAGTACATAAAATGTTTGAAAATCTTAGGAAATTAGTTAAACTATAAAAAAATTATAATTAAGATATAAAGTAAACAAAATTTCAAAATAGGTACAGTATTTAAATATTACTACTTGACCAATAATTACAATTTTTAAGGAAGAAGCAAATTTAAAATTAAATGAGCAGCGAACGCTACTCGTGAAATAGCGCTAACTTGGACCTGACTGTCAATAGGCCCTCACGATACAGGCTAGCCTAGTGTGAGGACCACAGGAAATCCAGTGAAGCAATCAACAGGTACAACAGGATGTCTAATATCTTGTTGTGAAATAAATATTTTTTATTTTCATTTTCACATAACAAACTCTGAATTCATGTTGTTTACGAAAGTATTTTTGATGAAAATTATCCAATTATTTATGTTTTGAATATGGGAAACCAATTAAATGTGAGGAAAAAAACACTACGCTTATGCCATTTGCGTGACGTGGAAAAATTCTACTTTAAATATTACGTGAAATATGATAAAAACTAACTGCTAGTAAGTCGATATTTGTTTACGAATTTAATGCTTTTTCTTTGGTATTCTATTTACAAGAACGTTAGTATTTAGAATACAAAGACACTATTGTTGAAAAATATTACAACCTATCAATGCATTTCTTAAATAATTTGTACAAAAAATCACTACACGAAAATAACATGTAACAGTAGAGACTTAATATGTATTAATAGTTATTTCATCCCACCTCAACGAGGAAATGACTAAACGCAAAAAAAACATTTGCGCATTATTAACAGTTTCAGTCAATTCTGTTGCCGTCATATAAACTTTTTCGTCGCTAATATCACTTATTTTAGGTATTTTTACTTGTTTTTCAAGTTTCTTGTTTTAAACCTATGGTTTTAACAAATATGTCGTGAAAAGAAAATGGCGCGCGCAAATCAAATGAAACAAAAAGTACACCTGAGTCTGAGTTTTTAACAAGTTAAAAAAGTTTATATAATAAATTCGGCACCATGGAGGTAGAAGTAAAGAGTTTTAATGATGATTTGAATTTACAAACTTAATGCACACGATGTTCTAAATTCAAATTTACTTTATCCTCTAGCGGATAAAAATGGCTTTTGCACTCAGATATCGAAGAGCAAAAATACTCTTTCCGAGATGGGGGGAAGAAATAGTTATTTGTTATACAAGAGTGCAAAGTTGCTTTTTAACCGCGTGCTCAATTTTGATGACCGAGCAAGCGAAGGATTCTAAAATTAGCGTTAGCGAGGAAATCAAAAAAGTACGAAGTGAAAAATCTTTGTACTCGAGTGCAACACGTAATTTTTCATCCCACCTCAGCGAGGAAATAACTAAATAGGTCTAAAAAAAGTACACTCAAATGTACCGAGTCAAAGTTTTTAACAAATTAAAAATGGAGGTATAAGTAAATAGGTTTAATGATGTTTTGAATTCATTAACTTAGTGCACACGATGTTCTAAATTCAATTTTACTTTATCCTCTAGCGGATAAAAACGGCTTTTACACTCAGATATCGAAGAGCAAAAATACTCTTTCCGAGATGGGGGGATAAAAAATACATGTATTAACTGCTTCATCGCCCGCTGCCGCTGCGTGCCACGTACTACTTGTCCAGCGCGGCGATCGCGCGCCGGTGCCGCCCGCCCAGAAGCCTGCCGCCAAGTCACGTGCAAAAGCTAAAGACCGCCAGTCAGTACTACACGGACCCCAACAGATAAGCTAATCACGCAGATAAAGCAACCACTTTGGTTAATGATTATCACAAACTAATCATAATTTCAGCAGTGAGTCATCACAGACTGACATATGGATATTGAATTAAAATTTCAGAATTGTTTAAAGTTATGTACTTTGACGTATTATCTATAAAAGTATTATACTAAATATCTAATATAGCCATCCACACGAGTTATAATTTTTGGTTAGAATTAACCTGTCAAACTTTGTTATAATAGATCACATAAGTACAACCTAGACAAGTAAATAAAATATAAATCATGATATTTTGAAGGTTCTTAAACAATAATAACAAAATAAAATAAGACCATATTACTTGTGTTATATTTAATTTAATAAATCAGAATCACACAAATAATTATCAGTTTCATCTTATTAATATAATAGTAATTCCGAAATCATAATCTTGTTCTTTTCTTTCTCTACTTTGAAAAGTTTAGCTCAACAATGTCTAGTCTTTGATATTTTCCTTGTTTTATTTTCGCCATAAAATAAAATAAATTATAACACCAAAAATAATTATAAAACTCTTTGTTTCAAAATTCATTTATTTTATATAAGCTAAAACCCGTGTAAAAATAAATAAAAAAAACAAAAAGTTTACGTTTTCAATCTTTCCATACTGACGCTACTAGAAGCGACTCGTGAATACAGAACCAATATACACGTCTTCCTTCGCCCGTGTAGAAATAATAATATATGAAAGGTGTCACTGACAAGATTGGCAACATCTTGAAGCGTGCTTCAATAAAACTTATTTCAAGCCGCCGCATAGCGCTGCACAGCACGAATGGTTGGTCTCACAATAACTAGCCATTCATTCTACTCACACATTTTCACTAACGCTTGATATGAATATACTCGTGTACATAGGGACTTCTCATGTGTTTCTGCCATGTAGGGAGGCCTGTGCCCAGCAGTGGGACTTATATAGGCTGGTGATGATGATGACATACGGACTTGTTCTTTTTAGGCTGGGTGCCGCTTTGGACTCCCTCCCCTGCCTGCCACTAATGAACATTGAACAGTGTGGTTAGCAAAAGCAATCGCGCATTCCAATTTGTAACTGTGTTCTAATTGGACAGTGTTCCGAAAATGTTGATAAATGATACATAACCCTATTGTTTGTGCAAAAATCAGTCTTATTTTTTGTCTCCGAAGGTCTTTATCGATTTGCTATTAATATGACAAGTTGATGGTATTTTTTTCCAATTAAATAGATATTTATTGGTAAGGGCTCAGATGGTTGGAAATATGAAGTAATTTACCCAGTATCTTAAACCGAGTTGATGTCTACTGGGCAGGTCCGTGGCATAATCGTCTGTAAGTCAATCAAATTGCTTCTAATGTTTCGGATTTAACAGAAATAGCAGTTTTCTATGAAAGCTTTAATTTCAGCATCTTTGAAGATCTAAACTAAATCACTACCAAAATATGGAACCAAATTAGTGTCCTGTTGAAGCAAAATGAAGAAATATTTCAATTAGGTACAAGATATGATTCGTAACGTTTAAAATGCGGGCTACTCCTGCTCCTGCGGTTAATCTTTTTATTTTTATTTTTTAAATAAAAAGTAATTAATGTATGTACTTGCCCGTTTCACATGCTCACTAAAATACTATTGATAATGGGTAATAATACAGTAAAGATGGCAGGCTTTACATGGCCCACCATTAGGGGGTCTTAACACGATTCTATGAATTTGTCAAACCGCGTAATGAAGGGGTCATTAATGTTAGTAAAAAGAGTCAGTGACTTGAAAGGTTAACATGCCCACAATATGGTTGACGTGTGCAAGCATGCTATTAAAGACGCGGTAAAAATATTCGCCGAATAAAAATTATATTTGCAGTAAAAGTTCACAAGATTATTACATTAGTAAAGTTATTACCTTACTGTTAGCTTAGACAATTATTAAGATTCCACACTTAAACTAGATTATCGCTGTTATTACCTGCACCTGAGCAGGTGTAACTTTGTTACTAATTATGTACCTACCTAATACAAAAAAAATGTATTATTGGAATAAATTAAGTTTTCCACGCCAATCGACATTTTATCGATCAGTAAACTTTCATATTTTCGCACCATAAAGTGCCGATAAGCAGATGGTTTATTTAGGTTAGAGCATCAGAATTACCTAGATATGTTATTTTTCCATATCAGAGAAATTGCGTTAGTGGGAATTTGACATTTATAGTAGCGCATTTGCCCACAAAGAATATTTTCTAATCAAGTCAGAAATCAACTAGGTCTATCAAGGAATGCTTCTCCATCCAATGAAAGATTACAATCAAATAATTGTATTTGCGTCTTCAAGCTACGTTAGCGGCTTACAATCTGGTAAGTTGGATTTTGTTTGCTACTCATGAGATAAATCAACACGTGCGTGTTCCTTCATCGAATAAAAGGCCACTATTCCCGAACAGAAGCTGTTTTCGGGCCAAATTAATATTTTCTCTAATTAACATAATATTTCAAGCTTCTATCCTAAATAGAAAAGTACGATCAAGGTTATTAGGTAATTTTATAAAGCTTTAATAAAAAGATAAGCAATTAATGTATTCGATATTATTTTCGTCATTGTTCGTGATTTCACAAAAAAGCCGTGCCTGTCCATTGAAAACATTCCAGATAAACAAGATATTAAGGAACGTAAACAGACCCAAACTTTTAATTTATAATTTTTATCTTTGTTTTAGACTTTTATTCGGTTTTCACTATTTAGTACTTCAAGGTCCAAATTTAAATCTAACCAATTGTTCCTTTTCAATCGGGTGGGTGGGATGCTGCTTAATTAACATCTCCGAAATATTAACGTTCAACAATGAGGTCATATAAAATGGTCCTCGTCGGCATAGGATACAGTGTCATAGAAACTTTTTTAAAGTGGAAAGTTGCTATTCTATGTCATAACCGTAATATTTTCTTCAGAATTATAATCAGGAATTAAACAAAAATAAGTTGGCATTGTAGTTCCTAAAGCTTCGTCGTTATTTTTTTCTAAAAAAGGTAGGCCATAGTGACATATCACTACTGGAATTTTAGGCGCCCGACTGTGGTAGTAACTTTAATCTAATGTAAATAGCACTTCTTTGTAATGGTGCTTTTGCTATAATTAAGGTCGTCAAGGTCATCAAGGAAGTTCTATATTTGGAGTAGATAGGCTCGTTCTTATGCTGTTAATATAAGGATTTGGCTTGATTTTTATAAGGTAGGTAATGCGTGAGTAGTGCCCAAGGTGCTACAACCGTAACCACTTTCCGTCAGGTGGGCCGTACATTTCTTTGCTACCCTTGACATACAAAAAAAAAGATTTCACCGTGTATTTGAGCCACAGAAACGCAGAAACAAATCTCCTTTGACATATAATTGAAGTACAGGCTACAGTCGTAAAATGTCTTATAAATAAATAATAACCCGTTGTCTGTTTTGCATGAATGTTATTTGCAGACGTTGAATTATGAGATTGGATTTCTAGAGACCGGTATTCGTCAAATACTTAAACGTAACTCTTTATGCTATAGCAGATGATTCACCTGATGAAAGGAGACTACATACATTAAATGTCAAGGATATAACTCAACTTTGCAGATGTGGTGACATTTTGGAGACAGGACACATCAATGACAATATAGCTATTTTTTCCTTCAATATAAAACAACGGCTTCACGGTTCAAATTTAGAAGCCGGGTACCCAGTAAATTGCTTTGTTATCTCGTCATATACATTGGCAGCATTAGTATATAGAAATGTTATGAAATTACCAAATGAATAGGATTTATCTGATAGTTATACCACTAAAGTAGTAATCAAGTACGGCCCACTTAATGGTAAGCGGTTAATGTAGCATAAGGAAGCCACGATAGTTGCAAAAATACGCTAAATTAATTACAATACGACATTTAATTAACATATAGCCTAAACTTCATTCCCCATATTTTAATTTTAGGTCGTGTCGTCATCGCCATCTTCTTTACGTTTGACATAGCATATTTTTACATCTCACGCTAGTAATAGTCAATGAATCTTATAAACAATTTAAATTTTTCGCAATGGATATTATTAATTAACTACCCTCAACTACCCTCTCTTTTTTTGCTTTGGCTGACAAGGTCCACCACGGTGTTATTTTTACCTTTAATAATAATATTCACACACTCACACCTATTATCTATCCCAAAGTAAGCATCATTAAGAGCTTGTGCTATGGATTCTAGATAACGGATTAGTATTGATAATAATATGTATATAAATATTAGAAATATACTAAATAAACAAATAAACATCCATGACTCGTGAACAAATGCTCGTATTCATCATACAAACATTTGCCCCTACCGGGATTCGAAAACGGGACCTCTTGATCGAGCAGCCCGTATAGCAAGGGGTACAGACCACTCGACCGGCCGGTCGTCATGCCACCTTTAGGCCTTAATTCTCTACCTGAGTCCCTGGGACTGACATCAATACTTTAAACCTGTATCTTTTTTGTTTTTGCGGTGAGTTACCCCTGCTTAGTATTTTCCCAAAGTGCCGCGCTTAATGCGGAGCCGTGGGGTCGTACTCGGTTGTGGTGAGCTTTTCAGCTTAGTGAGTTCCAGGGACTCATACTGGTTATTTATGTTATGATTTTTATCATTTATTTGGTTTGTCATTTGCATAATATTAGTAGCTATAATTTCTTTTAATTAAGTATGTTTTATTTTCTGTTGCAGAATTTAAAAATGGGGTATAGCAAGGATGATTAGTAAACCCTTTTCTCGGGTAATAAACGGTAATGTTGGCAATACAGAGTCCTCCTGGCTTCATTCCTGGCTTCAGAAAAACCCGTCGATGAAATTGGGATTGACAGTCATCTAGTGGTTACCTAGTATTGAAGGAAAGTATCACTATTTATGGCTTCACAAAAATAGAACAAAGACTGCTTACTTTTGTGCGAAATGTACTAAACCAATATGTTTGGCTTGCTCAAAGAAGATATGCTGACGCTGCTCATAAGTAGTGCTCTAAGCCCCTTCCCGATTTTTTATTTTAATATAGGAGCATACCATTTAGTTCTTTTTATTATATTTTTCATACCTCAAAGAGTTTATAAAATAAATGTTTTTTTTTTAATTTTAGAGCTTTTCTTAATTTTTGATTTTAACATTATTATAAATGTTTGAAAAAATTACTTAGTAATTAAAATAGAATAAAACTAGAAAAATTTCACGTCCTGAGGCAGGAATTGAACCTGCGACCTTTCGCTATCCGGGCGACTGCTCTGACCACTGAGCCACCCAGGACTTGGGATATCCCTGTGAAATTCTTCTAGTCTATCTTGTATTTGCGTTTATGAGCTAACGTCCACCCTACAATGTCGAAATATTCTATTTCAACATCCGAAACGAGTATTTTTACGAGTATTTGTAAAAATACTCGTTTCGGATGTTGAAATAGAATATTTCGACATTGTAGGGTGGACGTTAGCTCATAAACGCAAATACAAGATAGACTAGAAGAATTTCACAGGGATATCGCAAGTCCTGGGTGGCTCAGTGGTCAGAGCAGTCGCCCGGATAGCGAAAGGTCGCAGGTTCGATTCCTGCCTCAGGACGTGAAATTTTTCTAGTTTTATTCTATTTTAGAGCTTTTGTTTCATTTTAGAGAAGTTTTGAAAACGGCATTCTTTTTTGAAACTGATTAGTATACTATTTTTTTTATTTGTAAGGAGATTCCAAATTTTACTAAGTTTGATTATTTTTCCTATATATAATTAAGTCATAAATATGATAATACTTACTAAAACACGATGAAATAATGTTTGTTTTATTCCTTAAAAAATAAAAATGTGAGTCCCAGCTGGGGCTTATAGTGTGTTTACGAAACTGTATGTGAGAGAGCGTTGTTAGAATACGTTTAAAAACAAGATTTTTAGGTAGGTACATTAAACAAGAAAAGAATGGCTGTTGAAAAACCTAAGGATTGGAAAGGTAGGTACCTTGAGGTGAAGTCTTCTGAGCTGCAGGAGATCTCCTTTTCACCTTTTTCATTCAGCGATGATGGTAGGTATTTTAACGGGCGAAAACACCGGCGGCGCGGCGGGCGGCGCGGCGCGTAGCGAACAGAGGAGCGGCGCGCGTGTGCTCTGTTATGCAATCTTAGGAACACTGGTCGCGGCGCGGTCGCCTGCGTTGAGTGCGTTGACAGGCTTGCCAACCGTCTTTCGCGGGGTGAATAGTGCGAGGAGTAGGATCAGGAATGGCAACATTAAGAAATCAAAGGATAGGCATTACTTCAAGCAGCCATTGAATGTGATATTAATAATTTATTTTAAGGCGTAAACATGCCCCCCCGCTTGACAGGACTCAGGGTGCTGTCAAAGGTAATTATAATAATAACAAAGTGAAGTTAAGTATAACTCTCATTACTTGGTCATCAAAGCGAATTCAGTCGTGGAATGAATGACGATGATTTGAATTTTAGTTCATGCAGATTTAAATAGGCAAACAAATGTTGAGTTAAATTTAGATTATATAATTAGTTGATGTGGACTGTATTTTAAAATAAATAATTAATTATATTATTGACTATTGAGTGGGTAAAGGGCAGATCTTCACCACAGGACGACGATAGATGCCTGATTTAGTTCGGACATTCACAACACGAACTACACCGTCTTTCCCGGGGAAAGTTTTTTCAATAATACCCAATGGCCAATCTAAGGGTGCGCTATTATCAGATTTTAACAATACTATAGTTCCTATTTGAATAGGCGTGGTAATAGTAAGCCACTTATTACGCGTTTGTAAGGTATGTAAATATTCTAATTTCCATCTTTTCCAAAATGACTGGACAAGCTGGTCAACTATGCGTTTTCTTTGTAGAAGATTACACTTTTCAGTATTTAACGACTCTGTAGGTAACGATTTAAGCGGGGTTAATACTAGAAAATGTGAAGGTGTAAGAGCCAAGGGCTCGGACGGATCCGAACTTAAGACTGAAAGCGGACGCGAATTTAGAATAACCTCTACTTGGGTAAGGACGGTTAACATTTCTTCGAAGGTCAGTAACTGATTGCCTACTATACGGGACAAATGAGTTTTAATGCTATGAATATTGCTCTCCCAGATCCCACCAAAGTGAGGTGCTGAAGCGGGATTAAATTTCCATTCAATACGATTTTCCATAAATTCATTAGCGAATTTATCTTTATACTCTTGAGAATCAATCAACGTATATACATTATCCAGATAAGATTTAGCTCCAATAAAATTTGTACCACAGTCAGAGTAGAGAGTACTGACTGGTCCACGACGAGAGAGAAACCGCTTAAATGCGTTTAGGAAACAATCAGTACTTAAGTCGAAAGCTAATTCAATATGCACGGCTTTAGTAACTAGGCAAATAAATAGGCAAATATAGGCTTTCTGACTGCGTACACCGCGACGGCGGTATGGAATAATTTGTAGCGGGCCGGCATAATCAACGCCTGTATGACAGAATGCCTTAGCCTCCTGTACCCGACAAGGAGGCAAGTCTGCCATCAGCGGAAACCCCGGCTTAGGACTTGCCCTATAACAAATATTACATAATTGTACGCGCTGACGAACAATATTGCGTGCTGATAATATCCAGTATTTTTGACGTAATAATGACATTAATAATTGAGGTCCGGTATGTAAATATTTACGATGATAGTAATCTATTATTAGATTTGTGATCTCGTCGCGTTTAGGTAAGAGTATGGGATGTTTACTATCATAGTCCAGATGAGCGTTTGATAGCCGTCCCCCTACACGGATTATTCCGTCTTTTAAGAAAGCGTTTAAGCGCAGGAAAACAGGAGGTAATTTTTTACCCGTTTCCATGAGACGAATTATTTCAGAAAAATGAACTCGTTGTAAATCTCTAATTAAATATATCTCTGCTCTTTCTAAGTGAGTTATTTCAAATTTCACTGGTAATTTTTTAGCAAATCGTAAAATGTAAACCACTATTCTAAGTAGTTTATTCCAAGATGAAAATTTAGTAGCTAACTGACACAATAAAGAGGGTTCCGTATTTCCATTAGTCGTAGTAACCATTGAAATAATTTTTATTTCTGGAATATCGGAGTCTGTGGGTTTATTAAACTTGCGGACAGGCCACTCACTGATAGTGTTATGCGCAAATCGCGGGCCACGGAACCAAAGTGGATGTTTAAGCAACTGAGAAGGAGTCAATCCTCGTGATAAGCAATCGGCTGGATTATCTTTACCCGGAATGTGATAGAAGCAGGACGCACTTATATATTCGTGAATTTTGGCCACCCTATTCGCTACAAAGGTTTGCCATTTCGCGGGCTCCGAATGTATCCACGCAAGTGCAACAGTACTGTCCGTGAAAGCATAAATATTATTTATTTGACATCGGTCACTATATGAGGTAATAACAAGATTCATAAGCTTTGCGAGCACTAAATTTGCACAAAGTTCTAAGCGCGCGAGAGAAACAGTACGCATTGGGGCAACACGGGACTTCGCACACACCAAATTTAACGAGTAGTTATTATTATTAGGAAAATATACGTGAAGATAAACTACTCCACCATATGCTTTCTCAGAAGCGTCAGCGAACCCTAATATTGAAATAACACAGTTGTTCATATAAACACCTAAGTGACGCGGTAATTTAATATTGCGGAGAAGCGATAGTTCAGATTCGATTTGACGCCACAAAACTGTAACATCCTTTGAAGGAATTGCATCCCATTCACATTTATCGACCCACAAGCGTTTAAGTACTAATTTTGCTAATAAAGTAACAGGAGCCACGTAACCCATTATGTCCCATAGACGAGCGATGGTCGACAAAATGTTGCGTTTAGTGCAAGCACGCTGCTCAGGGTTGACACTGAAAGTAAACACGTCCTCCACCGGTAGCCAATGCATACCTAATATTTTTAAATTATTATCAGGGTGAAATTCAATAGCTTCCGACACCTGATGCGTAACTGGAATATGCGACATTACCTCTGGTGAGTTACTTGCGAATTTTACTAATTCAAACCCTCCAGAAGCAAACAGATTAATTAATTGTGTCGACAACTGTTTAGCATTATTTACTGAATCACAACTCGCACACAAATCGTCCGTGTACAGATATTTTTCAGCTACAGGAGCTGCTAAAGGGAATTTTCCCCGTTCGTCATTGATTAATTGCCGTACTGTACGTATTGCCAAATAAGGACTGCAACACAAGCCAAAGGGCACCCTAGTAAACTCATATAGGTTAATAGGACCGGTCCCCATTCGATATAATACGCGTTGAAAACGCCAGTGATCTTCTTTAGTCAAAATTCTCAAATACATCTGTCGGATGTCAGCATTTAGTGCAATCGGAAATAAGCGGAAGTTTAATAATATTTTAAATAAATCGTTCTGCAAATTTGGACCAGTGTGCAGTAAGTCATTAAGTGACTTTCCCGTGGTAGTAGCGGCGCTGGCATTCAAAACTACTCTTAATTTAGTAGTAGCCTTATCACGCCGTATCACACCGTGATGCGGTATCACATATTGTGTATTTTCACTCAAAACATTATCAATAGTTACCAAGCGTAAATAATCTTTATTAATATAATCTTTAAAAACATTATCATACTCTAATTTAACTTCGGGATCTTTTAATAACCTATGCTCGAGAGATAAGTATCTACGTTCGGCCATATTTCGCGAATCCCCTAACTTTGACGGATCGCACTTAAAAGGCAACGACACCACATATCTACCGCTCGAGTCGCGATAGGTATTATTTATATAAAACTCCTCACATTCCTGTTCCGCCAACGTCATTAACTTAGTAGAAGGGGTAGGAACATTTTCTAATTCAAAGAAACGGTACATATTATTTTCGAAACTGTCATTAAAATTATTGTTGTCAATAGAACATTGACAGTACACTATAGGGCATTCCGGGTTTGAATTAAAGACTGGAGCCTTTCCTACAATCACGTAGCCTAAAGCGGTTTCTATGGCAACTGGTTCATGAGCGGCGCGAGTTATTCTATTTGAGCGTAAAATGCGAGCGAACAAATCTGTCCCTAAAATTAGATCGATATTAGACGGTTCATAATATTGACAGTCGGCGAGCGATAAATTACGTAAATAATCTAGTTTAGAAATATCTATTTTTGCGGTAGGCAACGCGTTAGTAATGCGGTTAACAACAATAGGACGAATAGTATATTCGACAGTATTATCGTAGCGGGAGCGAATCGTCAGACAAGTTTCACCTATAATAGGGTTAGAGGACTCCCCTACACCGGTTACAAATTTATTTTTAGCGGGGTAAATAGGTAATTTTAATAATTTGCAACAATTGTCCGTAATAATATCACGTTGAGATGCACTATCCAATATGGCGCGTAATACGACAATGTTAGAGCGAGCGTCAACCACGTGACACTGCGCGGTTCCAAGCAGAACCGACGAGCGGGCGAGCCGAGACGACGACGCAGTAGGCGGCAGCGATAAAGCTGCGCACTCACCGACCGCGCACAACGTGATCGCGGCAGTTCCGGTACTACACTCATTTGCGGAACAATTTTTATCTGAAGTCACAATATTAGCGGATTTTGCATTATGCTGATTACTGTAGTTCGTAAAATTAGACGAAGCAATATTATTTTGCGGGAAATGTAATAAAGAGTGGTGATTCCGGGAACAATTACGACAGCGAGAATTTGATTTACAAGCGCTAGTAGTGTGTTTGTTACTCAAACAATTAACACACATTTTATTATTCTTAATGAATTGAAAGCGTTCATTAGGACTTACGCTGTTAAATTTAGGGCATAAGTATAGTTGGAAGTGTTCTGATTGTTTACAAAATACACAGTTTTGATCAATGTTTAAATTAACAAATGTTTTCACGCTGTTATTTCGCGATCGATACGTTGTAGCGACGGAGTTAGGGTTGGATAAATTATGATTACTGCTAGGCCTGCGAGCGGACTGTGTGTGCTGCCCCTTATTGTTAGTAGCATCGTAAGCGCGCTGTAATATCTGAGACTGATTACGAACAAATTGTATAAACTCGGAACAACTCGACATTTTGTCAGATTTTGAAGTAAGTGTTTCAAATTCTTTTACATTATCTAAGCCTATTTTCTTCAAACCAATATGAATAAATAAGAAATCTTCAAGGTTATCCAACTTTAACTGCTTTAACGCGGAAGTAGTTGCAGAAAACTTATCAACAAAATTCTCTAAATCTGCGGGTGATGATTCGTTCACTGAAGGTAAATTAAGTAATTTATCGAAATATGAAGCGGCTAAGACACGTTTGTCGTTATATTTTGCTATCAACGCGTTCCAAATAATATCATAGTTATCCCCGGTGGGAGCTACTCCCTGACAAATGCCTAAAGCTTTTCCTGATAACTTCCCTATTAGGTATTGTATTTTCTCCGTTTTAGTGAGATCCGAGTTTTCGTGAATGACCGATCTAAAAGTTTCAAAAAATGTAGGCCATGTTTCATATTCGCCATTAAGAGGCTGATAATTGCTAATTGAGCCTTACTTAAAACTTTTTTTAGCACAATTTGTTGAAATAAACGCAGTGAAAAAAATATATGTTACTCTTGGACATATTTCTGATAATATGCATGTCCCCAAAACACATTATAATCAAAATATTTGTATAAAAAAAATGCCAAAGTCACCCATCAAAATCAGCTTTCAGAACAAATTCTGCGTTATATGTCAAAGCATTTTTTCTTATTTTTAGGGAACTAACTTGTTATATAAAATTTTATAATATTGATGTTTTACAATTTCAAATAAGTAACTAGTTTTTTAGTAAATAAATTTATTCTGAATTCTTCAGCCGATTTCAATAGCGACTCGCGCCATTATCCATTCTTCTCTTTCATTTGTAGAGGAAACGACAGTGATCGCCGAGGCGTGCTGCTATGTGGACCTGTGTCGCTTCTTTGCTCGCGGTTCTTAATAATATCAGTCTGCGTCTGTTTTAATTTCCAAATATCAAATAGACAATTATATTTTAGGTTTTAGTGATTACTATGTGAGTGTATTATAGTAGATAGACAAAAAAAATGAAATCTTATGAAATAAAAATTTTATGGTATAAATATTATTTTGGACTATGGAAAACCAAGAAAAAGGTCTAAAAAGAGTCAAAAACCACTCGTATAGGGGTAAATAACACAATAATAACCTGATTATTTTTTCTTTAGATAGCTAATTTTATCTAATTTTAGGAACTATCAAAAACTCCATAATCATCTCGAATGTTGTACTTATTCAGATTCACAGTCACAGATGGAAGTTGTAAAGTAAATTTATGTTTACTTGAAGGGAAATGTATAATTTAGATAGTTAATTTCGAAATAAATGACTCTGTCGCGATTGTGTAGGGGTTGAGATGCACGACTTACTATCCGAGAGGTAGGGGTTCAATCCTTCAATGGTTCACAACTTTTTTTTTATTATTTGTATTTTTTATTTCTTATTTGTTTTTTGAATATGAAATATGAAAGTAAAAAAAAATATAAATATAAAAAACGATTAAACTATAAATACAAAAAATATTTTTTGTATCATTTTTTTTTTACTTTTGTTTTTTTTTATTATTTTTATGTATGTTTATTTCTAGTCCTTTTTTGTTTATGTTTCTTATTTTTTCATTCTTTACTAATTCTTTTTTAATATTTTTTATTTTTTTATTATTCTTTGTTTATCTAATAATAAATAAGGAAAGTAAAAAAAACTTATGTATTTATATGTAATGCATAATACAAAGATAAATTTCAACAAAGTTTTTATATAGAACTATACTTCTATCATCCTTGTATAGAACCATAAAATAAGTTTGGTTTATTTCATAGACCTACGTAATTGTCAGACCTGGCAGTTTTAAAAATCAAATGGTTCGTTTCTGTTATTTTTAATATTAATTTTTCCGGTTACAAAATGTGATTCATGACATGATGAACAACAGGCACAGTTAATTTTAGATTAATAAATGCATACAACACTAAATTAGCTTAAGCCTAGCCTAGGCTTAAAGGTTCTTTTATATGTAAATTTTAAAACCAGAACTTTTATCATATGCTATAAAAGAGATGTTTCAAAAATGTATCCCGGCCAGGTCTATACACAGTTTACTGAAAAATAGGTGAAAAATTGTAGAACGGTGTTCAAATTGTCCATTCCAGTCCACGGTGTTGAGTATTCTATATTTCAACTTTTGTACCGGCAAACTATGCATGATTCAAATATGTCCTCTTTCCACTATATTATTGTAGCACAAATTAGCTCTCAGCAATAGGGTAGTTGACAACTTGTTTTTTATTTCATAAATAAGAAGTTTATAACTCATAAAGAAATATTGCAAAAGAAATAGTATGTCTAAGATCAATACTTTCACAGATATAGTGGCATGTTGATATGTTGCGGCGCAACATCCAAAAAGGCTCCATAGAAAATCTACGGGACAGGTGACGTCACATGTTCCCATATTACTAAGAAATGTATGGGCATACTGACAAAATTAATAATAACTATGTATTAAGTATGTTTTTATTAATAGTTGTCATTATAATAGTTGCTTTCATTGATGTCAGCAATCTAATTACATTATCATTTTCGATAAATTTTGAAAATAAATGTCTTTTTTTTATTTCGAAAAGGGTACAATTTTAACAATATTCCATATCTTTTAAGTTTGAATTGTTTTTATGGGTAGCGGTAGCACATATTTTCCGATTTTGAGAAAAATAGCGCCAATTTTAAACTTAGGCAACATCCCAATTCATGTTTATTATAATTTATGTTAATGTACCTAATCTGTGGGCAATGTTGTTAGGATTACATTTAAATGTACAATTTATTATTTTTATTGTTTAGCTTAAACATACTGTAACACTGTTTATCATCATCATCATCATCACTAGCCTGTATACGTTATAAAAGCCTTCCTACATGGAAGAAACACATGATACACATGATGAATTTGGGCAATAACACTACCACGCTAGCCCAGTGCGAGTTGGTGGGGTAAAGAGGCTGTAACAACAACCGGGACCAACGGTGACCCATCCCGGGATCGACCATGGCGAAAGATGCTTTGTTTTCGTAGTTGAAACCAGAGAGTTCAATAGTCACCACCACCACGCCACAAACGCCACCGAAACATATAGTCTTCAAAACATATAGTCTTCAATAAATGAAAAAAATCCGTATCAGACCTTCGGATCTTGAGGTAAATATAACATGAACGCTGGCACATAAATAAAGATAATCACATAACGAATTCGAAAAACTACGCTCATTTTGTTACCAATCCGTTTCTACTAGAGAAAATTCATTCTCAACAAAAATTATTTGATACATTTTCAGGACGCGGTCACGGTTTATTGACCTCATGAGTTGAAGGCTCTTAGATTGTGTATAGTATCTCGCTACATTTAAATTCATACCTAACCTACAGAAAGAAATCTATAAAAAAATCTACCATGTTCCAAATTTCAATATACTCTAGACTGTTTCAGATGAGTATTTATTAAAAGACATAATTTTTCAATATCGTATATCATTTCAAAGATTACTGTTCCAGAATTTTAATAACTAAATTTCTTGATTAACCTAATAACCAATCATTACTGTTTGATACAATCATATAAAGTTTCATATGTTTCATAGAAAGTATATTTCATAATATTATTATTATTTTATCGACAAAACTCTGTATCAAAACATGAATAAATATTAAACAGCACACATTTTAATATATCATCAATCACCGCATTCCTGTGGTGACTAAAAAGCTGTTGTAGTCAGTTCTATATCAATACCTTTCCGACATTGAAGTAATAATTGAAATGTTACGGCATTCACTTTTTGTTAAAAAATTAATATTGTATTAAAAGCCTTGCGGCGTTAACGCTCTTAACTTAAAAAAATAAATACTTACTTGATTAATCTTTCTATAACTTCGAACGGACATTATTTTTACTGTGATAAGATGACACATCCATACTCTTATAATTGCGAATGTAACTGTGTCTTTCTGGGTGTTACATTTTAACACTTAAGCTGCTTAAACGATTTAGATAAAAAAATAATCTATTATGGATTCCGAATTCCAAATAGAAATAACGAAAAGTACTTAAAAGAGTATCGGGACCGATTTCGATAAAAACTAAAAGTGCAGCATTAGATTTTTGAGAAATCAAAAATTAAGGTAGAAATAGAACCCGTTAATTTTGAAAAAAAAAAAACACTATCATTACACGATTCGATAGTATCGCGGTATACAAGGAACAATACATTCCGGGAAGATATTACATATGAAAAACGGAAGGGAAATGTTGGATTTTTATAAACTGCTACATGTTTTAAAGTAATGTTAAAGGCCACAGTAAAAAAAAAATGTAAACAAGTGCGAGTAATCCACTTTACGTTTTAATAACATCGTGCCAATAATTTACATTTGGTTCGACGTTTCGTTGATTACTAGTAACTTTTTGCATACTGCTTCGTACTTTGTAGCATAATTTATAAAAGCAAAACCTACTTGAAACTTGAATTTTGTAATTTGGAATCTAATCGAATGGTGTAATACACCATGCGAGTTTTTTTTAAACAATAGTTTTGATTCCTGGCTAGGAATATTTTGTAAACATCCAATGATGCAGTTTAGTTTTTCTTTTACGTTTCGAGAGTCCTTTGAGTACTTTTCGCTATTTCTCATAGTCTCGGATTGGGCTATCCATGCACTTAAAATTTACAAGGCGTTTCAAAACCAAAATTTATTCAAGTCGAGCTCTAATTTATAGAACAGCTGACATGAAAATACGTATGTCAAAACTATTATGATTTGTCTTTTATAATTGCATCCCTGATTGTCATGTTTCGATTTCATAATAGGTCCCTTAATAAAATTTGTTAGTATAAATAAGTATATTGACCGTGTATAATATTTACCATTAATTTAAAAAAACCACATATTTTTTATAAAAGGGTATAGTTTTTTATTGTTCATTTCTATTTTTATAATGGTCTATGGAATAAAGCACGTGGAGCACGCCATCTAGTGGCATTTTTTTAGCTTGGCGCTTTTGAGGTTGTAGTAGTTACGCGGCTGGTCGGTGTAGTATTGTGAAGCCACGTTATCGGAAATATTAGTGGGCGGGGCCTCGAAATTCATTTTCTCAAGGTCGCTGGCGTTTATCAGCCTCTTAAACGAACACAGTTCCAATCGCGGTAACCTAAGATGAGATCTGCCCTTCTCCGTTCTAGTAACAGATGAAGTCGACTGTTCTAATTGATTGCGTTTATATTTAATGCGGGAATATAATTGATCGAATGAATTTAGTGCGTTGTAATTGGGCATGGGCGCGTTACTATCAGCAGCTAATAAAACATTGCTTTCCTCGACTGCATTCACATAGTCACTGCGAATTAAATCAATCGAAAAAGAGTCCGATAAAAAATTGTCAATACTAATAGGATCATCGCTGGCAGGTATTGAGTCATATAATGACTGCGTGCGTTGATATAGAACTTCAATTTTATTTTGTAATCGTTTGAATCCGCGTTCATCGAACGATTCCTCCGTTATTTCAACAACTTTACTGGGTTTAATAGGCATCTTTGCGATAAATATTTAAATTTCAAAAGGTGGCGGTTAGTAAGTACCTACCCACTATATAGCGCGAGCGAAAATTAATTACTTTATGCGTAACTAGGAATAATCCGGTTCGTTTGGACCAAAAAATGAGAGAGCGTTGTTAGAATACGTTTAAAAACAAGATTTTTAGGTAGGTACATTAAACAAGAAAAGAATGGCTGTTGAAAAACCTAAGGATTGGAAAGGTAGGTACCTTGAGGTGAAGTCTTCTGAGCTGCAGGAGATCTCCTTTTCACCTTTTTCATTCAGCGATGATGGTAGGTATTTTAACGGGCGAAAACACCGGCGGCGCGGCGGGCGGCGCGGCGCGTAGCGAACAGAGGAGCGGCGCGCGTGTGCTCTGTTATGCAATCTTAGGAACACTGGTCGCGGCGCGGTCGCCTGCGTTGAGTGCGTTGACAGGCTTGCCAACCGTCTTTCGCGGGGTGAATAGTGCGAGGAGTAGGATCAGGAATGGCAACATTAAGAAATCAAAGGATAGGCATTACTTCAAGCAGCCATTGAATGTGATATTAATAATTTATTTTAAGGCGTAAACAGTATGAAAATCGCCAAGTTTATTGATGGTCAAGATCTTATTTGCAACATTATGGTGCAATATAAGCTTCAGCTTAAGTTTAAACATTTATAGAGGTTCAATTTTGCATAGTGAAGTAAGCTTCAACTAAGAAAAAATGTATGTTGCTCTTTTTATGTAGGTATGTCCGACGCACTCTCGACCTGTTTTTTAATAATGTCACTTTGCTGTCGAGTTAAAGACTCCATTCTTTATAGTTATGAACAGAATAATTCAAGAAACACTTTGTTTTTCAGTCTGCTAAATTTCTTCAATATTTCCTTAGCTCTCTCTTCAGGGTACATTTTTTTCAGATCAGGACTACACTAACTTGCTCGGCTAGGAGGTTTTCTATTTTTTTTTTATTTTTTTTTATACAAAGCACGGCAATTGACCCAACACCACCTGATGTGAAGCGGTAAGGAGAGTCCATATGCGAAGACAGCTAGTGCAGAAACGGACAATGCACTAGCTGCCTCCACCTTGCCGGCCCAAAAGGTGCTTTTTCACGCCTCTCTTGAAGGACCCCATGTTATAGGAAGGAGGAAACACATGCGCTGGCAAAGAATTCCAAGTTCTGGAAGTACGACAAAGAAACGAAGAACTAAATTTCTTTGTGCGTGATGTTGAGGTGGAGACAGTAAATGGATGACTCCGAAGACCAGCACGCGTGCTCCTGAGCAGAAAGGGGGAAGGTGGGATAAGGTCGAAAAGCTCTTCAGAGCACTCTCCGTGATAAAGCCGATAAAAGGCGCTAAGCGACGCAATGTCCCGACGCAATTGTAGAGGCTCAAGTTTGTTCGTGACCTCTACATCGCCAATGATACGGACAGCACGACGCTGCAATCTGTCCAGTGCATCGAGGAGGTACTTGGCGGAGCCATCCCATAAGTGCGAGCAATATTCCACGCAAGACCGGACCTGAGTTTTGTACAGTAGGCATAGCTGGTCAGGCGTGAAAAATCGACGCACCTTGTTCAGGACACCGAGCTTCCGTGAGGCTGTTTTTATCACGGTTTCGATGTAGTTTCTAGAATTGAGATCGCAGCATATCTCCATACCGAGTAAGTTCAAGGAGGCCTGTGCCGAAAGAGTAGTACCCTGAAGAGAGGGAAGGGGAAGGAACGGCGACATTTTGGCTGTAAACACACACACCTGTGTTTTCTTAGCATTGAACTCAACAAGATTGTTAGATCCCCATTCAGATACGAGGTTCAACACCCTGTTGAGCTCAATAGTAAGATTCTCCCTCTCTTTCTCGGTTTCAGCGCGCCCAGCCCCTGGGCGACCGTAATATCCCCCATGCACTGTACTGTCATCCGCATAACAATGAATGCTTCCTAATGGAAGCATATCATTGATATGAAGAAGAAACAGTGTGGGGGATAAAACAGAGCCTTGTGGTACACCAGCATTTACAGACACGAACCGCGAAGCGAATCCATCTGCGAGGACGCGTATTCTCCGCTCATGTAGGAAGCCGGCGATCCAGTTGCAGAGCTGATCGGGCAGACCGTATGCCGGGAGCTTGGAGAGAAGAGCCTTGTGCCAGACCCGATCAAAAGCTTTGGCAATGTCAAGGCTAACAGCCAGTGACTCACCACGTTTATCAATAGCTTCACCCCAGACATGCATTAAGTACGCTAGAAGATCACCCGTTGACCGTTTCGGCCGAAACCCGTACTGTCGATCATTAATTAATGAGTGACCTTCTAGGTATCGGATCAGCTGGTTATTTATGATCCGCTCCATGACCTTGCAAAGAACTGAGGTGACAGCTATTGGGCGGTAGTTTGCTGGGTCTGATCGGTCTCCCTTTTTGGGGACCGGTTGCACATTAGCCTCTCTCCAAGATTCAGGCACACACCCAGAAGAGAGAGAAAGGCGGTATAGCCGGGTTAAGATGGGAGACAACTCCGCTGCGCATTTATTTAGTACTATCGCTGGGATGCCATCAGGTCCACTAGCTTTCCGGACGTCGATTGACTGCAGCTCCGCACGTACATCACATTGCCTGATACGGATATTAGGCATTGTGTGGCCACAGTGGGAGAGTGTTGGTGGCTGTGAGTTGCAGTCATCTATTCGGGAATGAGCAGCAAAGAGTTTTACCAAAAGATCGGCTTTCTCTTGCGGCTTGTGAGCTAGCGAGCCGTCAGAACATCTCAACGGGGGCAGCGAGGGTTGACAGAAGTTGGACTGCACGGCTTTGGCCAGACGCCAGTAGCTACGGCTTCCCGTAGGATGCGTGAGTAGTTCTTGGCCAACTCGTGCAACGCGCTGTGCATCCGCTCTGATGAATGCCCTCTTGCAGGACTTGGTGGCGTTGTTATAAGCTGCTTTCAGCGAGTCAATGTTAGGATCTCCGCAAGCTCGACCCCTGATCCAAGCGCGGTATGCCGACTGTCTGTTCTCAACAGCTATGGCACACTCCCGGTTGAACCAGAGGTTACGCCTACCCCTACTGATGAGATCGGAGTGAGGGATATAGTACTCCATCCCTAACATGATCTCATCAGCAACAGCAGTAGCGCTAGCGCTCGGGTCCAGCTCACTGAAGCAGCGCTGCCTCCAAGGGACAGATGCGAAGTAATCCCGCATACCATCCCAATCTGCCGACGCATAGTGCCAGATGCGGCGTTTGGCAACCATAGGTACCGGTGGCGACGCCCGTGGCACCCCAGCGGATATCAGGCAGTGATCCGATGTTCCCAAAGGAGCACGAACCTCTAGCCGATATCCGTCCGGACGAGACGTCAGCAGAAGGTCCAACAATGAGGGCGCGTGACCGACAATGTCTGGAATCCTGGTGGGCTGGTTTACCAGTTGTGTCAGGTCGTGCGTGAGAGCGAAAGCATGGGCAGTTCTACCAGCATGGTCAGTTTTAGAGGAACTTAACCACGCCTCGTGGTGAGCATTAAAGTCCCCTAAAAACACCAATTCCGCGGTTGGATACTGCTCCAGCGCAACATCTGCCACCCGACTAAGATGTTCGAAAAGTCGAGTTGTCTCCATGTCACCGCTGTGAGATCTATACAGGCACACGTAGACACGGCTATGTGTGCCCAGGTCCACATGCACCCCAAGAATCGAGTAGGAAGGGTCCTCCAAGCAGCGCAGACGGCGACAGCAAACATCCGCCCGGACAAACAAGCATACCCCGGCCTTCGCTTTGAAGGACTCCTCAAGAGCGTAGCCGGGGTAATCCAAGTAGCTAGTGTCAGCCGGGCGAAGTATTTGCGTCTCCGTCAAAAACAGCATAGCCGGTCGAGCCGTCTCGAGATGTTGGTGGACGGCATTGAGGTTAGCATGGAGCCCACGGATGTTAGTGAGCCCGACCTCAAACAGCGTGGTTGTGGTGGGGGTGTGCACCGCTGATCGACCGTTCATGTTTTTGAGCGCTGCCATAGAATATGATGTAAGGAGGAGAGGCGTGAATTGAGGGAACGTTGCCGCGATATAGACGGTCAAAGCGTGTGGCCTGTTTCCCCAGTTAACAGCCGACAGAAGAGAAGCGCTGACCCGC
This sequence comes from Nymphula nitidulata, assembly GCA_947347705.1. Classification (NCBI taxonomy): domain Eukaryota; kingdom Metazoa; phylum Arthropoda; class Insecta; order Lepidoptera; family Crambidae; genus Nymphula; species Nymphula nitidulata. Next base: position 10,626,690 of record OX374632.1, read on the forward strand.
CGAACGGAAGGGCCCCCGAACCCCCCCGGGAATGGCCGCCGGGACCCCACCACCCGGTCACCAACCGGCACGACGGACCACCCCAAGATTATGCGTGGCATGATAGGGCAGCCTCACGAACTGGTTAGGTTCGCTTGGGCCCCTGTACTGTACCACGGGCGGCCAGCGGAACAGCCGTTTCTTCGGGTCTCCCTGGTCGGCGGGTCAACGCAGTCCACCTGGCTCTGGTTAGACGGAAGCCGTCACTGACCGAATCCATCGCCGCAACGTCTCCCCAAGCTCTGGTTGTACGCTGACTGATCCCGGAACGCGACCACAAGTGGTCACTTGGCGGGTTTTACGCCATGCGTACGGTGGTCACTAACCAGACGGGTGTTCAGACCCTACCACCAGTCGAGCAGTTGGTAGCTCGGTAATCCCTTAGTCGCCTCTTACGACACCCACGGGAAGAAATGGGGCGGTGAATTGTATTCTTAATCCGTCACCGCACGGACAAAATGCACGGACGGACGGACTATGCACGGTTGTAAAGTAATCCCAACAACTACTCCTCGATGCCATAGACAGACTGTAGTGTCATGTAGTCCGTATCCTTAGAGATGTAGAGGTCACGAACAACCATGAGCCTCTGCAATCTGCAAATGATGAATATTTGGCGGTGTTGTAGTTTTTCTATAAAAAATATTATTCTGTAGCATGCAACAATGCAATTATAAATAAAAAGGATTGTTTAACACTGTTCTGTATATTTTTTATCTATTTTTCAGTATAGTGTACATAGACCTGGCAGGATAGCCATACATTTTTGGAACATCTCTTTTCAAACTATTATTAGTTTAGGTAATAGTTATTAGTGTTTCAATTAAGGGTTTACTTACATGTTACAATAATATTTTACACAAAAACAACAAACATACATACTAACATTCTTAAACCAAAACATTAAAAAAACACATAACATGAATGTATTTCGAGTTTCTGCAGTTTTGTATCTAAGCGGCGAAACAATGACTACTTGACAAATTTTCGTACCTATTTGACAAACATACATAATTTTTAATATAAATTATTCACCTCTTCATCTTTTCTGAATTAGCTAATTATTGGCTGACATAAAACAAATGCTATGTACTTTCTCCTGAAGTTCATTACTGAGAAGCTTCCTCGGTGAGTTCTTCGAAAATATTGCTTTGTACTTAGTTATAATATTCGTGTGAACCTGGTTTGTGGTAAGAATCTTGAGCTTTGAAAGTGCGCAAGTTAAAATTTATAAGCTCTTTCTCTTCTTTTCTGATAAACTACGCTTTAATTAATTAAAATATGAAACTAGAAAAATTTCACGTCCTGAGGCAGGAATCGAACCCGCGACCTTTCGCAATCGCTACGCTTACACGCCAAGTATTTAACTTAATATTGCAGTTATTTGGTTTATATCTTGTCACAATTAATTAAAAATATTTTTTCCATAAAATCAGAACCCTATGTTATATCCCAACTTTTCTTCAGTTTATTGTTTCGTTGCTTTTTTTAGTTAGTCACTCGGAAGAGTGATAGGTTCAATAAATTTTCGCTACAGGCGACTTGGTCTATATTAAAAATAATCACTGTAATATTTCACTAATAAAACTTGTGTGTGAAGAATATAAAATAATGCTTTAGCTAGAATAAACGGGTAAACAAAATTTTCTGGTAAATCTTTTGTTTAGAATTGTTTTTGACATAAATTTCCTTTGACGGCAAGAAATTATAAGTTTGTGGATACATTATAAATTTTAATTAATGGATATTCGTGTTAAACTTTTACAAAAGTTTCAAAAGAAGCGATTGCTAGTCTAAGGGGTCAATCTGAGAATATGTGTAGGTGTATACTTCACGGATCGAAATAGACATTATGTGATCTAATTGCGCTGGCGATGGCGGTGGCGGCACGTTAGTGTTTAATAATATATTCTTTAGCGACGGGATAAGAAACAAAATACCCTGAAAAATATTGAGAATTGGAGAGTAAGAAGGAAGAGACTTTGTGTGCTCAATAAATTGCATAATATAGATTTAATATGAAGTAAATTCAATTTGCACGGTTTGTGTTATTGTTAAGGCGCTCTTTTCCCGTTTTGAACATTTTCGATTGATTGTACCACCACGAATATAAAACATTCAATGCTGAAATTCTTATATAATATAGTTGACCGTATTATCTATTAGTTGTAAAGACAGAAACATGATTGGTAATACTTCACTCGATAGAAAAAAAATTCAAAGATTGCTCTGCTCAACATTTTTAAAGTCATTTAAGTCAGATAATACATTACTAAATGACGTAAAAAATATACAAATTGATGTAACTTTTCATCAACTATAAAATGATAATAACGGATTTTTTTACGTCATACATTTTTATTACGATGTAGGCAAAAAACCTATAAAATTCAAATTACGGGGAGTGATCATGACGCTCCGCTGTTACTTCATTACCCGTCGAGAGCTTCCCGAGTAAGGTCACGTCGCTTTATGCTCCGCAGATCCCGCGCGATAGTTTGTATTTGAATAGGTGTAAATATAAAATAGGTTAGGTTTTTTTTAAGTTTGCTTATGTTTATTTTAGTTTGTTTAGGTTTGTTTTAGTTAATTTAAAATAAGTTTTAGTTGGTAAATAATAAGGTTCTAATTAAAATGGGAAACAAAAATAATAAATCAAATTTTAATAAGCGAACCCATAGAAAAATGTTGCAATATAAATGGTTAGTACCTACTACCTTTCTAACATATTTGTTCTGTTCATAAACCACCCACTAAATGATTCTTAGGATGTACACGATGTACTGTTTGTTCCTAGTTATATAGTCTCACAATATAACAAGGGACAGTATGATTTCAAAGCCAGTTATAAGTTTCATCTTATATATAAAATTCTCGACTCACAGTTTTAGTTACCATACTCCTCCGAAACGGCTTGACCGATGATCATGAAATTGAATATGTATATTCATTCAGTAGGTCTGAGAATCGGCTATTATCTATTTTTTTTTTCACATTTTGTTTTTTATGGCAAGACAACGTTTGCCTGGTCAACTAGTGATTATCTAAATATTTCGTAGGACGCTTTTTGTACCACAGTGTAATTGCACAGAACAGTATAACTTCAAACCCGGTTCTGAAATTTTTATTGTTTTTTTTTCGTTTATATAAGTTTAGTTCTAATTTAATCATATATGTTTTATAAACGCTGGCCTATTTTTTAGTGCTTTTATGCGCCAGAAAAGAAATTCGAGTGTTGTGGTCTCAGGGGTTGAAAATAGCTCTGTAGTATATGTATGTGTAAAACACATTGGACCTAATTCTGGAGGAACACTCTTAAGTTTAAATTTAAGTACAATCTATCTCTTTCTTACAATATGTCATAAGAAAGAGATAGCATTATTTTTAGAGCTGTCATCTAAATTCAGACAGATTTCATACGAACCATAGACAATTATTTTAGACGGCATGTATGGAGGTGCCTTCTAAATACTGCATTTTATCACGTTTAATAAGGTCGAAAATTGAATGCATGTTTCTAAATGTCAAATTTTAAGTCGGCGATACTTTTCGTATTCAAATTGAGAGAAAGAGGTAGACTGAACTTAAATTTAATCTTAGCATGTGCTCTCCAGAATTAGGGCCATTATTTCTTTAGATCGTCATTTAAAATTAAATATTTGTTTTAAAATTGGCATTCATATGCAGGTTAATAATAATATTATTTTACTTATACCAATTATTTAGATCCAAATAAGTATCATCAGTCCGTGATGACGTCATTGAGATTTTATTTGGTTACAAAAGTTACCAAGGACAATAAATTAAAACATAGGCTATATTAGTTCATTAAAATCGTAGACCACTTTCAAAAACATCTTATTCGTTTGATAATTTCAAGACATTTCTATGAAATAATGCAGTCAATGTTATATTATTTCATACAAATGTCATAAAATTATCAAACGAATACGATGTTTCTGAAAGTGGCAAACCGTTTCTAAGAACTAATATAGCCCATGTTTTATTGTCGTATTGATGGCACCACCCTGTATACAACTTTAAACACCGTGTTAGGGGTCGCTCTCGAAAACGAAGACAGGTGGCAGTGCTGGTCACCCTTAATACGATTTGTTAGAAAATACCATTTGAAATCGTGAAAAAAAAACAGCTGTTCTATACAAACAGGTCCATACAAATAAAACTAACACTATTTCTATTTAGATATCGATTGTGTGACCTACACACTTAAGCAGTAAACGTTAAAACTGCTTAAGACCTACACAATCGATATCTAAATAGAAATAGTGTTAGTTTAATTTTTCAAAACGTCCGGGTTTGATTCCCGAGCCGAGTAGGTACATGTTTTTTTTAAATGTGTGAATGCATTTGAAATAAAACCAATCAAACCAAGTAAATTGGTTTCATTTCAAATGTGTAGTGCTCGTGAAAATGTAAGACAATACTATGAATGCAGTTTTTTCTAAAATTAAATCATTAAATCGACGACATGGTTCCTAAGAAGAGATTTTCGCATGTCTTATAGTTTCAGACTTTCCCACACTGACCTATCTAAATGTGCCACCCTGTATGTAGGGTATCTATGATTTTACCTACAATTAGTGTAAGTATTTTTTTATTGGATGTGTGTGTTTTGTTAATCTTTCTTTTTAATGCTCGTTTTTTTTCATTTCCTTTACTTTTCCTGTAGGACTTGCGTTTAGAAAAGCTTTTTGCAATTTGGAAATAGATGATTCATCGTTGAAAGAGACAACAGCTGATGAGCATCTTGCTTGATAACCTCTTCTTTGTGTGAAGTTGACTCGTTTACCGCCTACAAATTTAGCAACAACACTGTTGAAGCGCTCGTTTTTAATCAAACTACGAGATTGAGCCGCAACAATAGCAATAATCGCATTTAATCTAAATAAAAACGTCGAATTCCTAATCCAGTTGAAACAATTATTACTTACATGATTTTAGCGTAACTTTAACCATTTGCGCAGCGCACGCAACTAAAGCTCTGAAAAGGAATATTTTTCCCCCGTTTCTGAAATATTTTTCATTGATGCTCATCTGCTATAAGTCGTAGCGTGATGTTATATAGCCTATATAATACCTCGATAAATGGACTATCCAATACAAAAAGAATTTTTCAATATGAATCAGTAGTTTTTTAACTTTTTTGCGGCTGGAATATGAAGAGGTATTTGGGACTCCCAGGCTCTAACGGCTGCCACCGCCCGTTCCCGTGGTCAGGCCGTAAGGTGCAAGTACTACCCCTACCCAAATAAAATACATATTTTTTTGTCAAGTTAAACGGTTTCATTGTGTAGCTATTGTAGCGAACGCTAGGAAATATAATTAGGTCCTAGGTCATCACAATACACACCGCTGTCTTCACCAATCCAGGGCATTGATCAGACTCAAAAATAAAATCGTAAGACGTAGCGCGACTGGAGAAAATATATAAATAGCATTTATGATAATACTAGTATCTTACCGCGGCTCCAACTTGGTTATCGTTTCAAAAAAGTATCCTACATCCCTTTTAAGTTCTCAAACTATCTCCTTACCAAATGTCATCTGAATCGGTTACCTAAGTGGTTTAGGCGTGAATGCGTAACATACAAACAAACTCATTTTCATTATTTCAATATTACAGTTAGGATGAGCGGTTGACTGTTGATACAAATTTTTACAGCTGACCATCTGGTGGACCGTATGATCATGAAAAAAGTTAGTACCTATCTAAATAATCTATAACGTAATACCATAATGTTACTGTATGCAATTTTACTATGGCACATCGTACCGCTTGGACCGGGCGGCCGCGGCCGGCGCGGTGTCATCTCGCGCGCGTCGGATTTGCTTACGTTATGCTACTTATTGGCGGGGGCTGAGAAAGCATTTTTACCTACGATTGCTCGGAATACCTCGCCTTAAATAACTATCTACCGCACGCAACTTATTTTATGCCACAAAGTAAGCTAATAGTTATCGCTCGGGACGCCCCGAATCATCAACCTTTCACAATCCAAGTGGTTTCTCTGACCACTGATCTAACAAGTACAATAACCTAATGAATTACACGTAGTCTTCCTGTTATATCATATTGCAACACCCGAAAAAGACAAATACCGACGATTCATTTCATTGAGACATTGTTTTTCAATATTTAAGACTAAGTAGTACCTAAGCTCGTATGTAGGGTTGTCTGGGTAGGTACCATCGCCTTTCTCATTTCGACCGTGAAACAGTTCGCTGTGTTTCAGATTTAAGGGAAAGGTAGCCAGTGAAATTACTGGGCACGGAAGGCATTTCATCTTAGGCCTCAGGATGACAACTCACCTGTAATACCAAGTGATTTTTTTTCTTGTTATTGCAGGTTTCTATAGGTAACCATTTTCCACGTCAGCTTAATAATCGTCAACATTCAACAATATAGTGAATGTTTCAGAGATATTTATAAAAATTTCATGATGTTATAACCTGTCAAAAGTAATCACTTACTTTTGCTAATGGCCACCTAAAAGTAGCTGGGCCTGAATTGGAGTCTACAAAAATAGGTATTTTGTTTACCATGAGACTTTTCAAGTACTTATTCAGTGGTTTATACGTCAGCTTCTTAGTTCCACAGGATGTAGAGCAATATTAAGGTAGAGTGGTAAAATTCAAAGAGTCGTATGTAGTCGGAAACGTAATAGCCACACGTGTCATATCTCCTTTTTGACAGCAGAAATGGATAGATAATCCATTTCTGCTATCCTTTTTTATCATGGTATAAAAGAGCTAATGCTATATCAGGGAGACTCAAAGCTTTTTTGTGCAATCAGCAACTAAAGCCGGTGAACACTTTAGTTCATTTCTTAAGAACATATTAGTATACTCTTGACAATTTGTATGTATCTGTGAATGATGTAGTGTGACATAAAACTAAATTCTCAATCGACTTCTGATGCCTGTGTTTTTACTCATTTGATACTGTCGACTGTGGCAACTTTGGCTTTTATGAGTGACTTTACCGGAGTGCACCCAACATCAGATATCGGACAATAATTTTTTATCTAGGTATATTTTTTACAGAAGAATTTACCCTTTGGGAGAAATCTATAATTGTGGCAACACAAAAAGTGTTTCACCCTTACAGCACTGATGTCAGTCGAAATATTGTCATACTTCGTTACCTATGGCAAAATGTGTTCGTTCTGTGCTCGAAAATAATTTAGTATTCTGTAGACAAATCAACTCTAAGGTAAGTGTTTTTTTGGCTCCTATAGGACATTATGATATAAGTGCGGTAAGTTGAAAATTATAGCCGAGGCGATATTGCTACAAGAAAGCAGAGGCTGTAATTATCAAAGCGCACGTATATCATACGATGTTTTATAACATATTTGCGAGGAAATAAATAAAACTCGGACTTTCTTAAACGAATAATCACTTGTTATAGCAGTTATAAAAATTGAACAATTTGCAAAATTGTTAATTATTACGTTGCCAGTTGGCATCTTTAATGTTGTCACGTAAGTTAATATTTTTGGGTTTTTGTTACAGATAAATGGTTGTTAATGACTGTCAAAACTAATGAAATTAAAAATTTAAAGTTTTATTCATTATATTTACCTCTCAAAGTTAATTTTATTCATAAAATGTTGACCACTTTTATGACATAAAAACTCTTTGCTAATATTTAAAAAAGTACCGTTCGTTTTGAGACGGAGCATCTTGATAAACCGTCTTACTTTATTAAAAAAAACTCGTGCGTTTTAGATTACAATAACGTACAAGTACGTAATGAGATACAATACGATATAGAAATTGGTGAAATATAAGAGACCCTTTTCGAGCAAATGTGTTATAAATGAATATTACATTCCTAAATAATGGTACTTCTGTTGTTGATTCCACCATACCATGATATACATTGCCAATACTATTTAAAATATATCACGGTGTCGAAATTTCAATTTCAATTATTAATCGAAATATTTTTATACCAAAGTGTTTTTAAAAACATTTTGTATGAGATATTTATGAATGGCTATTTAGCTTGAATATCAAAACATTTCCATAACCAAATCGCAAAGTGGCTGCCCTATGTCCTCGATAGCTTCACGAATTCCGTCTTTGAGATCTTGAATCGACGCTGGGCTGTTGGCGTAGACCTTCTCTTTCACGTGGCCAAAAAGGAAGAAGTCGCAAGGTGTTAAATCACAAGATCTCGGTGGCCAATTGTGATCACGTCTTCGAGAGATATTATAACAATAATGTTCAAACTTATAATTTATATCAATCGGGCCAATTTCTACCACAGGGTGACCACTAGTGCCAAGTAGTGTTATAAATAGCCAAGTTAGGATGGGTGGATGTTTGTTATTCAATCACACCAGAGCGGCTACATGGATCTGGATGAAATTCTACACAGAGATCGATTATAGTATGGAATAGCACATAAGTACCTTTTATTCTAGGAGCATGTAAGGTTCTCGAGAGATAGAACCGACATTCACGCAGAAGAATTTGCTTGCGGGCAAGAGCTAGGCAATATTAAATGTTCATTATAATTTACAGCAGTATTGTAATAAATAATTAAAAGGGTGCCATACACTTAGGATATTATTATTTTTGCCTTTAAACACTTGTGATTTATTTAAGCAAAGACACTCTTTGTAAGCAAGCAACATACTATTTCTGTTCAAATAAAGTATCCCTTCGATTTCCACTGGAATGTTATTTTCACGCCCTCCCTGTGTCCCACTTTTCATTGTCAAGAGACGTTGTTACTGTCAGGTTGTATTCCTAAGCCAGAAAGCCAAACAAAATTGAGCGCCTATCTATGTCATTGTACCAAAGAGTAAATAATTCCCACTTGCGTCAAAGGAATCAATTTACATTAAATTAACAGTTTTATTTGGAATACGCCGTTCGTTGACTTATAACGTCAAATGAGTACCTAACTGCTGTGATTTATACTTGAAGTGTGATGAATTTAAGTTTGATTTTACAAGCCACATATTCCAAACACAATGGTTTTTACGTGACTTGCCAGATAGGTAAGTTTGTCAGTAATTAATAATAAAGCAGTGTGATTTACCAACAGGAATAACCGTCATCGAGCTTGACGACTGACAACACGATGATTCGCCATTGATTTTGATATTTAAGCACAGCGCTGCGCGTAAAGTGTACTTATTCACTAAACTCTTCGTCGATCTCCTGGCTGCGTATGTTCGTCACTGGTTTAGAAATACAACATGATGTACAATCGATTTTTTATTAAATTTTTCTTGTATTTAAAATGTATCGCAATCACTTCATTCAATATTTAATAGGCTTTTTTTACTTATAAGTATAAAAATAAACAACTTATTGATCCGGCTGACGGCAATGTCGGGCAGATAACAATTGCCTGTAAGGCTTCTTTGGGAAATAATAATAATAATATTTTTTTCAACTATTCTTTTTTATTTTGGAAAATAATCGATTCCGCAACTTTATTTCAAATTAATGACCATATACTGCTTTAGCTTAAAAAATGTTTCAACTTTGTTATCTGTTTTCCTCCATCAAAGCTTTTAAGAATTACTTTATTAGTACGAAGGCTTAAAAATTGGTGTGGTTATAACATTTTGTTCGACCCTTACTTGTTTCTCAAAATTATAATGATTTTTATTGACATTGACAAAGTATGCAGTGAAAATACAACAATAAATTCCAATATTCTGCGCTGGCAGAATTGTTATCTATAGATAAATAGATTGGATTATTAAAAAAAGAAAAAAATATAATATTATTATCTATATCAAAAATTTTTAGGAGCTCGGTGGCGTGATGGTTTGAGCGCTCTGGTTTCGATAACGAAAACAAAGCAAATTTTGCCATGGTCGGTCCCACGATGGGTCAATCAAATTTATAATCTCGAGCTCCTCCGTGCTTCGGAAGGCACGTTAAGCCGTTGGTCCCGGTTGTTACTGCAACCGCTTTAACCCACCAACCCGCATTGGGCCAGCGTGGTGGTGTTATCGCCCAAGCTCCTCATGTGTTTCTCGCATCTAGGAAGGCCTGTGCCCAGCAGTGGGACGTATATAGGCTGATGATTATATCAAAAATTTAACCGGCCAGCTTGTGTTACTTAACAAAAGAATGTCCAGAAAAAAATTTAGACTAACAAAATGAAACGTCGAGTTGAAGGTATAAAATAATAGTGTAATATCTATTGTAAGAAATACAAACAATAAAAAACGTTAAATAAACGGGTCTCCTGGGGTCTTCAACGCTTTCCACTTTTTAACGTTTTTATAGCAACGCGTCTGGCTGCGGGTTCGATTTCCGCCTGGAGCATACAAATTTTTCATCGTTTTCTTTATTTATTTGTATTCCTTATAATAAAGTTCTCCTTATAATAAGTTACTCCTTTTTTAAGTCGTTTAAAAAATACTGTCCTGGGACTGGATGCGAACCTGCGATCAGTAACAATTCGGGTGACTTCCCTAATCACTGATATATCAAGGAATACGTATTGAACCTGGTTAGTGCGTTCTTTCCAATTTTTTATTTTTATTTTTATTGAACTATAAGCAACAATTACAGTAAGTAAAGGATTATTGTAGGTGTCAAGGAAATATTTTCTATGAACACATCATACCAAAGTACAATAATAATTCTTCTAAAATATAATACGGACCCTTAATATTGCTGCATTCTTTAGGAAATATATTAAATTCTGTACGAATAATAATAATGTAACATATACAAGCAAATACAAAGTTTAAATAACCGTGCATACCCCTTATATGTGCTTGTTACCTAAGGGGCAACTAAGATGAATTATTTGATAAAATGTCTGTTGTTACTGGTGCGAAAGAGATTTAGAGAAAAACAGAAATCTTACCGACATATTGCTTGTTACAGATAATTCCTTTACACTTGTCGTACTAAGAAGACAATATAAAATAGAAAATTCCTAGTGAAACTACGCACTTCTTTAACGACGAAAAACGAATATTTTATTTGGTATTTTGTACAATTTTATTGACAAATTCAACATATTTACTACATTTCTCCATTATGAAATGCATACATAGTATGAGTACAGTGGTTTCTTAATGCAAACCCTACATTCGAATGATTCCATTTACGTCGATTGCTTATTAAGTATTAAATTATTACAATAAATATTGCTCATTTTTATTTTTTGAAGTGGTAACTTCAAGTAGTTATTTATTCATTATTTAAAAATAAGTTTTATATTACGTAATAGGTTGGGGAAAAAGTTTCTTCGCATTTTTTAAGAAAATTCAAAACATTTTTTAATATAGTTTATTTACATTTAACTGAAGTATGTAGGGACCATTTTGTTCTATAACTTTTTGCCATCTTGCAGGTAGGGACATGATCTCATTGCTATAGAAATTTTGGGGCTTCTGATCAAAATACCGCGACATGTGGTTTTGGCAGTCCTCTCGTGATGTTAACCTGACACTGCCTAGAAAATTCTGAAGAGAGCAAAACAGGTGGAAATCTGAAGGTGCAAGGTCAGGACTATACGGTGGATGCATTAACACCTCCCACCCAAACTCTCTTAATTTTTGCTGAGTGGCTTAAGATGTGTGAGGACTAGCGTTATCATGATGAAAAACCACACCTCTTCTGTTGATTAATTCCGGCCGCTTTCTCTCAACTTCTTGCTTTAATCTCATCAGTTGTTCGCAGTAGAGTTCAGAATCGATGGTCTTGCCTGGTAGTAACAGCTCATAATGAATAATGCCCTTCCAATCCCACCACACACACAGCATCACCTTGTTGCGAGTTAACCCGGGTTTCGCCACAGTCTGTGAAGCCTGGCCGGCCTTTGACCACGACCTTTTTCGCACGTTCTTGTCGTATGTGATCCACTTTTCATCACCAGTGATCAGTTTCTTAAAAAATGGTTCGGTTTCATTACGTAAAATGAGTACACGGTTCATTAGGTTTCTTTCAGTGAGCTCATGGGGTACCCAAATATCGAGCTTTTTTGTGTACCCATTTTTTTTAAATGCGCCAAAAGTGTTTTGTGGTCAATTCCCAGTTCTTCAGCTACGTCGTAACTACTGATATCTTGCTCCAGTTTTTCAAAAATGGCATCAATTTTATCCGTAATAGGGCGACCAGAGCGACGTGCATCTTTGACATCAAAATTTCTGGATTGAAAACGCTTAAACCAAATTTGAGCTACTCTCACAGACACTGCACTTGGTTCATAAAATCGCAAATTTTTTTCGCGGCTTGCGTTGCATTTTTACCTTTTTTGTAGTAAAATTTTAAAATGTATCGAATTTCTTCATTAGATTCACTCATCTTGACAGTATGAAAAACACACATTTTCCTAATTTGAATTTGGAATTATGTTTTTTAAAATCTAAACTTTTAATGATACCAAAACCAGCCAGATACAAATAGTACAGCCAAAGAGATTTTATTACAAGTTCATACATACGAAAAGACTTTTTCCCCAACCTAATATTTTGGTAAAACGTCAAGCTGTAATTAAATTTGCAAAAGTGTGTAGAAATTGAACGCTAACCAAAGATTTGAATAAAATTTAAAATAAGATGAGCGTCCTCTGTCTCAAACTGAATATAAACCTTGTATCTATTTGAAAGCATACGAGTGGCGCCATCTAGATAAACTTTATGAAACTAGAAATCTTTTCAGCGGCTTACCTAGCGCTCTATTGTGAGCTTGTCTGAAATCAAAAGGTTTAATAATGTATATTCATTTGTATAGATGGCGCTAGTGAAGTAACAATACGCTGCCATCTGTTGCCTTATTTCAAAATCTTTGCTACGGGGGCTACGACTATGACTTTGTACTTTTGTAGCAAAGTAGAGCGCGAACAGCGCTTGTTTATTCATCGCATCGCTATGAGTATGTTTGTTTGCCATCCATATTTATTATAATATATTCAGTTCTCTTCTCTACGTCCACGTTCATGACTAAATAGGTGCTTTGCTTCCAACACACATACGCTCAGCGATATATGTCGTCCCTAGGGAAGCATTCCGTTGATAGATATTACTTGTGACTATTGTTTGTGAGTATAGAATCCATTTTACTGATAAAGTATTGTTTCCGTAGGGTAAGTTTGACATTGTTATTACATACGTAATTTTATTATTGGAAAATTCATACGTACAATAAAAATGACGCATATTTTTGTGCTAACAATAAGCTGGTAAAAAACAAGAGCCGACATCTTTTTTTTGTCAAAAAGCTTTTAATGTTACCAGCATCGTCTAGTTTAGGTCAGATTACTGAGTTGCAGTCTAACGACTAAAACTGAGGTGCTCGATGGCGTATTAGTTTGAGAGCTCTGGTCTCGATACGAAAAACAAAGCAAGTTTCACCATGGGCGATTCTGGGATGGGTCAAACAAAGTTTGTTATCTCGAGCTCCTCCGAGTTTCGGAAGGCACTAAGCCGTTGGTCCCGGTAGTTCCTACAACCGCTTTAACCCACCAACTCGCATTGAGCCAGCGTGGTGGTGTTATGGCCCAAACTCCTCATGTGTTTCTCCCATGTAGGAAGGCCTGTGGCCAGCAGTGGGACGTAAATCGGCTGGTGATGATGATGATGACTAAAACTGACCGTGTTTTCATCATGCTGTGCTATCGTATACGGCTACGCGAGAAACTTTGCAGTCGGCTGCATGAACAATTGAGCAGTCCTTTAGGCCTCTACATCCGGTAGGAGATATCCCAATAACACATTGAGATATTGCCTTCAATGACATGGGAAAATTGTATCAACGATGAAGCCTCATTCTATCACCTGGAGCAGAGCATGAAACCGTCTTCTCCAGCACGTCACCTGCGGCACTCCGCGGCATTGCCGAGGGGTCTTCCCACCTGGCTCGATCCGCGGTCTGATCCTCAGGAATTACAATAACATTATGAGCCCAACGCCTGATATTCTCTTGCTCTCAACGCAATGATCCCTCGATGGCGATTTTATACTCAGCGTGTAAACACGAAAAGATAATAGTTATGGCACATGTCAGAATTCTATTTAAAATACTATTTTGTTATCCTACAACCTATACCTTTGCGCCGCGAATGCACCCACGACGCGAGCGTTGACTCTCATAGGCGATATACTCGCTCAGCACGAGGATCTAGATTTATTTGCCGACAGTCTGACAGAGTTGTGTCACAAATTTCATGACTTTTTGAGTGTGACACGTTAGCCGTATTATTCAAATTAATTAATATTTCAAATCTTGTTTTGTTTATGAATATAATGAAAATGATTGTTTTATTTATATTTAATTATTTAATGAACAATTAATATTTAATTATCTGATAATAATTCAATTTAGACTATAACTACTTTTAATTATGACTTTTAAAATGATTTAACTATGACAATTTTATTATTACATTGTGTTTTAATGTACATATACTTAATGACAATTTTCCATTCAATTAAATTATGTATACTTAATAATATAACATTGTATTTAAATTAGACTTGCTGGTGCTTTGGTGATAAACTGTAAATCTGCAAGTATTTTGACATAAATAAATAAATAAATAAATACCTTTGTTAGGTGGAAAATTATAACTGATTTTTAACCGACTTCAAAAAAGAAGGAGGTTATAGTTCCACTGTATGTTTTTTTTTGTATGTATGTTCACCGATTTCTCTGTCAATGGTGAACCGATTTTCAAAATTCTTTTTGCATTCGATAGAGTATACTTCAGAGGTGGTCCCATCGTCACCAAGTCAGGATCTGATGATGAGATCCTAGGGAAATCGATGGCAAACCAAAATTTTTATAGGCACATTTGACATGTTTTACTTTTTTCCAAAGCTATTCAAGTGTTTGCTTCTGTTAGTCATCATCTCATATTGATGAGCTGAAGTTGGAAGGTACAATTCCTTAAAGGTGAGGAGTTAGAAGATAGTTCTTTCACTGTGTATTTCAACCAAGGACTGAGAGACAGACAAGTTGATAGTGCTGACGGTCACCCATCTTGCTTTGACCTTAGTAAATCACTGAAAAATGTGAAATTTTTTTTTATTAACAAAAATAAAACCGACTTCAAAACACTAAAAAGAAAAAAATAATTAAATTTCAGTACCTTGGAACCTACTTACCTCCTGAAAAGTATTTTTTGGAGTTGGTGCTAAGCTGTTTCCAGAGACAATAGAAAGTGAAGAAAAAATTAAATTTAAAATTGAAAAAAAAACACTAAAAAGGAGTACCTAGGTACTCCTTTTTAGTGTTTTTTATAATAATATTAAAGGGCGTGGACTTTTGTATTTGAAATAAATAAAAAACGTTTATTTTATTTAGCCATAGGTACTTTATTTACCATAAAAAAACACAGTAAAGAAGCAGTGATCGTAAACCCCTTTCTCCAGTATTAAGATGGGTAAAGAAAAACATCGTGATCTTATCGTTAGCTTTATCTATTTCCTTTCAACGAAAAGCAACAACAACATTAACAATAGGAAATTATCAAAGAGGTCACCAGATAACCTCCTTTTATGAAGTCGGCTAAGAAAATCTAAATGGTCCCCAAGATAATTAAACGGTCAGCAATAATTATGGAAATCATTGATTTGGCGATTTTATATACATTTTTGTTGGTCAATCAACTGATAGAGCACTGGAAATTTCAAACCTTAAGTAGTAACTTTGGTGGTTTAATTTATGTACCTAAGTAAGGTAAACAGCTTATCATACGCCCTAATAAAAATCAAAAAAACTAAATAGTAAGCAAACCAGTGGCCGATTACTTCATAAATTGGAAGCCCTCTTAAATATTTTATGTATTATCAATATCACATTTATATTAGCAAACGTCAATAATGTAGTATCAGTATTCGGCCGTATGTAGGGATATTGGCAGGATAATATAAGGGTATGCTTTAATTCAAGAATGTATCTGTGATTTAAACATTTCTATAGAAAAGCAAAATTTAGTATAACTAGTAATCTGACAACCTTTTTGTCTATCAATATTGATTTGATAACTCATAAAAGATATACTTTTCCCAAGAACTTATCCTAAAAGTCAACTATAGCATATAGCGTGTAGTTAAGTTTTTTTACTGAATTAAGCATCTATATAACTAATAGAATATTAGGTTGATACAAAGATATTTTATAATATATTGTAAAATAATAATTAAAAAAAATGTTTTATTTATGAAATACACAATGATCTTCGTGTATAGAAAGTCATTGGATGTACTAGACATATTATATACTTACCTATTTGACAAAAGTTTATTTATTTTTTATTTATTGGTTCACCAACAATTCTGTACATAAGAAAAAACACACATTTCATAATTACACAGATAAGTGTGATGTACGAGTATGTGAGTAGGTGAGTGTGATATAGTTATTTACTTCACCAATATAGAATTTACTGTACATAATAGAAAAGTTTATTTAGGCATATATTTTAAGCCGAACAAACTTAAGTTTTGTCGGTACCTCTTCAAAAAGATAAGCTTTCGATTAACTCGCTTAACTTCATTGACTTTTATCAATAGGGATTACAGTTTATTTATTACAGTGAGTTTATTTTGGACTTTTTGTGTAAAGCAAGCTAAATCAGGCAAGCCACAGATTCCCGACACGATTTTTTTAAATAATCATAAGGCTCCCAGAAGTTTTGTGCGCCTGGATAAATTAAACTTACTTTGTTATAATGAAAAATATCATTAAACGTTTCATCGAGCGCGCCGGTTATTGTTTATATTAGAAAACCTCTTATGTCTGGCTTATGGTTACTTTACAGTTTCAAAATACACAATCCGATCCATATTTTTACTAGTCGAAGCAAAATTACATTAATAGCAATTTAAAAACTTTTTAAACTATCGATGTAGAACACTAACAAACAGTGATACTTAACAGATGATTGTAGTGTCTTGCCAAGACAAGAAATCAAGTTTTTTAGTGTATTTTGCCAAGCTAGCAATATTTAGAGACGTACAATTCACTGGGCAAATGGCGAGCATGAATGTCTAAAGTGCTCATTTTATACGAGAAAAACATTATGACAAATAGCCCTGTCGGTTTTTAATGTTCTTTCAGTTACTTACTGCAAACACTTGGGTTTTTATGTTGGATAATAAAATGGTTCAAACATATATAACTAAGATTTATTTTAAGCACATTGAAAAAGTTTTACAGCAGATATCGGTAGTTATTTCAGACTTACCTCGCTTCAGCTACCCTAATTCAGCTTTAACCAGGTAATGATGTGTTATTTCAATGTTAGGGGACATATTTTTAGTAAACATTGAACCAGGAAAATCAAGTGCTAGTGCAGATTCAAAACACATAAAGTGAAAGGCATGAGGATGATATGCTAAGACAAGGTATTAGGATGTTGTGTGTTTATTATAAAATAAAGTAAATATCAATGTCTTACATACAATACAAAATAGCTTTGATAAAATTTAGGTACAGAAACTATATGCCGCACTTATAAGCATATAACTTATTGGAAATAGAAAAATAAAAATTAGTTTAACTAGAGGGTGAATATTTCCCATTGTTTGATTGTAGTTAACTCTAAAAAGCGATAGTTAAATTTACAAATGAATTAAAGTGACAAAATACTGTTGTTTGATGAATAGTTAAACTTACTAAGGTTAAAATCGATGACAAATTGTTAAAAAAGGTAAACACTCATGAACGGAGTAGTTAACTTTGACAATTTGCAACACAAATGACTATTATGTCAACGATTAAATTATTGTTACTTGACAATTAGTCAAATTAACTAATAGTAAAATTTAACTACGTATCAAACAATGGGCCTAAGGTAAGTTAACTAATTTTCATTTAGTCATTAAAATATAATAAAACATTTATAAATTCATTTCATACATTTATAATAATGTTAAAATCAAAAATTAAGAATAATTTTCATTTTTTTATTTTTAAAAGTTTGGAGGAAAGTTATGCACAAAAATATCCGCTGTCCCTACGCTTTTGATAAATAGTAGGTGTTTATTAAGATTCATCGTTTAATGAGTTCTAGTTATCACAGTTTTCATCCTACGAAAACAACATTGCTTTTGTAGGATACAGAAATCATTTCGGGTTCGCGTGGGCGGTACTATTATAAATAGGTACCTAATAGAAATTATTAATAGGTACTATTATATTATATTTATTACTTCAACCAAAGTCTTTAAAATATTTCTTTAAGACATGGTAATTTTATTAACTAGAGATCACTTCTGTGGTATTCCTCTTGTCGTTTGAAGTCATTAAAACAAGCATATTTTCATCGCAGTCATACAAGAAAACGATAAATATTTTACCTCATTTTAATCAAAGTATGAAAGTATATATGAAGCTATACTTTTCATCTGAAATACAAAGTTATTATAGAGTCTTGGTGTCTCCTATCTATATTTTATTTCCGATGGAAAAAGCCAACGACATTTGAAATTTTAAAATAAGGTGTTATCTTTTTCATATTTGGTCTCGTTATAATACATAAACAGTAATTATTGTTTCATTCAAAGAATTCGCACTAAATTATAAAGCTGTATCAAGAAACATAATCGCAAGGAAGGACACACTAATTTAAAAAAAAATGTTAATTATTTTGTCTTCACCACTTATAATTGACGTAGTTTTCATGAGAGTTAAATTCACATAATTAATTCCCGATAACTTTTTCTCACGAAAACTGCTCGTTTTATTTAGGACTGACCTAGTTCAAGACAAGATTAAAACTTAGATTACTTTTCACAGTAGTCAGGAGGGGTAAACGCGAATATAGCTTACTCTCGCATTTTGTACGTCAAAAGAGAATAAAATAATTATTTTTTATTTTAGGAGGCTTCATACCGCTCTGGTAAATAATTTCGCGCCGGGTAAACATTTTTCCTTATCAACGTAGGTCTTCCGAAAGTTTTGTAACCTCTCATAATTCTATAAATATAAAATTCAATTGCTACATCGTTTGTTCAGTTACTATTTTAGTCATTGTTATGTTTGTAATGCTTTATGTTTAGCTGTTTTGTTATGAAATAAAATGACAAGGAACCGCAAGATAACTCACAACTAAATAACAACATTATTTTAATGTTATAATCCTGTTAATTTTAATAAAATAATTTGGAATACCTAGTGATATTTAAGTTAATTTGAAGAGTTAAAAAACTAAATGTGCTTGAATTTCAAATGACTATTTTTTTCGTGTAGAAAATTAAAAAAATATACTGCAATCGCATTAGAAACGGCTTTTGTGCTACAACTGTTACACTTGACGTGCTGTCGTCTGTACCAGGCCTCACGTATTGTTAACGACGTTGGGCGTATGTCCGGTGCGTTATCATACATCCATACTCACGTAAAGAACACGGCGCAACGGTTATCGGACCGTTGCAAAAATCGGTCCGGTGTCCGGCGTCGCTAATAAGCGGCCTTTATGTTTCTATACTTACTCAAGCCAACTTCATTAGTTATTTAGGTTTGTCTCTTTCACTCGCTACCTTTTTATTCATCACTTATACAAAAATGATATTCTATATCGATGTTGGCTGAAGTCTAAGTACGCGAATAAAACTGGCACTTACATTTGCTTAGCGTTAAGAGTCTATTAGAATTTTTTATATCAGTCTATTTAAAGGAGATAGAAAAATACAAATATTGCAAAGAGTCTCCTAAGTCTAGGGATTGGTTAGTGAAAGCGGATTTCATAGTTGATTCTAATGTTCTTAGCCGACACTATCAAATAATTTCCTATTGGTTTCTTACTCCTTATTTTTCTACTCGCTGGGAAAATGTCGTTCAACAAGCAACATTATTTTCATTTTAGTGTGCGTGACGCACTATATAAGTACAGAACCACGAATGGGTTTTAACTTCACGCTGCAGTTAGGAATGAAACCATTGTTCTAGGCCTTATTATTCTAACTTTTAACCGCGTCTCCTGGGGTCCGCCCAGACGCGATTACCACTACGCGTCTGGCCGGACCCTAGGAGACGCGGGTTCGATCCCCGCCTTGAGCATATAATTTTTTCATCGTTATCTTTCTTCATTGTTTTCTTTCTTTATTTGGAATTGTTACAATAAAGTAGGCGTTAAAAACGCAGAAAATTAATCATAGATTTCCTTTATGATTTAATCATAGACCTTTTTCGTCGTGGGTAGTCGTGAAGTGAAAACATCTGTCATTGTTGCTCTCAGTTATTTTAAAAATTAAAATACATAAAGGAATTTACATTAAAATTTTAATGCACTAATTACCTTTTAACTCACGCCTGCACCCACCACTACAATAATCTTCACTGTAATTCTATTGTATTCATATCACCACAAATCACACTTTGAAATGGACACCAATATTACAAATAATATGGAAGCTTTACACAAACTGTTTGAGTCACGGATGCAGGAATACGAGACCAAGCTGCAACAGGCCACTGCGGATAGTAAAACTGCTCCTTCAATTTCAACGGACATCTCAACATTGTCATGTGAGTTTTCCGAGTTTAAGGATTTCGTCTGGGAAGCCATGTCGGCTATTAAAAGCCAACTGGAACTACTATCTCTTGGTTTTGATAGACATGAGACAGCCATGCGTAGAAAGGTGCTGCTGCTTCATGGTATACCTGAGTCGAAAGATGAACAGTTGCCCAGTGTTGTCCTCAAGGTGTTATCCAGCCAATTGAAATTAACAGACATAACACAGTCTGATTTACATGTTTGTCACCGGCTTGGAGGTGCGACTCCTATTAAAACTAGACCTGTGCTGGTAAGATTTAGCTCTTATGAACATCGATGCTTGACGTGGGACAATAAGAGCTCACTTAAAGGTTCTGGCATAACGGTGTCCGAATTTCTGACAAAAGCCAGGCATAGTACCTTTCTTGCTGCTCGAAAGCACTTTGGTATTAGTAAGTGCTGGACTATGCAGGGCAGTATATATATTATTCTCCCCAACAACACAAGACTCAAAGTTGAATCGATGTCTCAGCTGCAACCGCTTCTATCGAAATATCCTTCCACGCCTGCAGACAACGAAGCCACGAGAGCTGGTGAAACACGGTCCCCAGCTGATAAGTTGATCAGGAAGAGGACAGTGAAGGCATCGTCGAAGATAGTTACGAAAGTCGCATCTAAAGCAACTAAATAGTATTTGCATTCTAGATGTTCTCGTTTTCTTCAGTGTATAATGTCTACCCGCAATGTTTTGTATTCCGAATCCGATTTTCGTCCACATAATGTCACTGGTTCATATTTTATTGTTTCTACCCGTTTGTTATTGTATTGTATTAGAAGTAATTTGTTTATTTTTATCACTCACAGTCACTGACTGTCATGAGTTTTGATTTTGAGTGTCATATGTGTAAATGTCAAACTCGGTTTTTAATTTTTTTTTTTTTTCTCAATGGCTTCTGTCAATAGTATTTTAAGCCACTTTGTAAATAGCTTTTTGGAAGTACAGGACAAGGGGCTATTGCTCATACAGCCACTCTTGTGTGTGTATTATTTGTTTAATTTTTGTTTTTGTGCTGTAATTATTTTTTTATTATTTATATTTATTCACTTTTGTTTAGTAATTTGCATATATATACTGTATTCTTTGTTGTATTCTAACTAGTTTGTTGTCTCAATCAGCCGTAAATATATTTTACTATGTATTTTATTTGTGAATCTTAGATAGAATTAGTCCAACATTAGAAAATTAGAAATAAGCCACCATAATTTGTACTCTCTCTCTCTCTCTCTCTCTCTCTCTCTCTTTCTCTCTCTCTCTCAAACTGTTTGTGGTGGGTGCTGGTTTCGGTGACGAGGTAAACGTCGTATTGTTATTGAAATTTTATATTGTATAGAGTATTATACTCTTATAATTTTTAGTTTATATATCTTATTATATATTATAGTATTTATATTGTAATGAACATAACCGACAATATTTTAAATGATAGTTTTTTCTCGTGCTCTTCTAGTTCTACATCAGATAGCTTTCTAAGTGCAGGTGATTCTTCCCCGGATCCTTAGACACTGCATGAACAGTTGTCGTCCGTTTTTTCTTCTTTTTCGAACCTTTTTAATGTGGTGCATATTAATGCACAGAGTATACCTTCGCACCATGCTGACATGTTGGCATCTTTTTCCACTACCTGTATTGATGCTATACTCGTTTCAGAATCTTTTTTAAAACCTTCTCTTTTATCCACTTCTTACTCTCTCCCAGGTTTTGTTCTCATTCGGAACGACAGAACTGGAAAGGGTGGTGGTGGAGTAGCTATCTACTTGCGTGCAGATTTTCCTTATAAAATCATTGTCTCCTCGCCTAGCCTTTTCAGTGAATCTGCAGAGTACTTGTTTATAGAAGTAATTATTAACCACAAGAAAGTACTGCTTGGGGTATTATATAGCCCAAACCTTAATGTTAATTACTTCTCTACACTAGATAACCTACTTAAAGATCTGTGTCCGGTATACTCTGATATTCTCCTTCTGGGTGACTTTAACACGTGCCTGCTAAAAAACAACTCTCGTTCTCGACTCCTTCAGGACACTGTTAAATCTTTCAACCTGCATATCCTTCCTTCCTCTCCTACACACTTCTCCCCTCATTGCGTTCCATCTCTTCTTGACCTCTCAATTGTCTCCTCTGTAGATAAGGTGGCTACACATGGTCAGCTTACTGCGATTTTCTCATATCATGATTTAATTTACTTATCTTATAAAATACGTCCTCCTAGAAGAAAGTCGCAGTATCGTGCTTACCGTAGTTTTAAAAACATGGATCTCGATGCTTTGAAGAATGATGCTTCCCTGATAGATTGGGCTGATGTTGCTGACGATAATGCGATGGATGATAAGATTCACAAATTTAATTCTCGCCTCTTAAGTTTGTTCGACAGGCATGCCCCGGTGAAACGCGTTAGAGTTAAACATCTTCCTGCGCCTTGGCTTACACCTGACATCAAGGAAATGATGGCGAAAAGAGACAAAGCCAAGAACCGCCTCAAACGCTTCCCTAATGATAAAAATCTCACGCGTTTCAAATTGTGGCAAAACCGCTGTAACCGACTTTGTAGGGATGCCAAGAGACAGTACTTCCATGATTCATTGAACGGCAAGTCGCCTTCGGAAGTGTGGAAGTTCCTCAAATCTGTCGGCATAGGCAAGTCATATAATCAGAACATTGATATTAGTACCGAATCTCTGAATCTACATTTCGCTTCTTCGTCCAGTCTGTTAGGGGCCAACATCAAAGCGAACACCTTGCGTCATTTGTCGGATGTTCCCAAGCCTTCCTGTACTCCTTTCCGTTTCATCCCAGTTTCCATTGACAACGTGAGGAAATCGATTTTGTCAATCTCTTCTACTGCATGCGGCTATGACAAAATATGCTCGAAAATGATCTTACCACTGCTTCCTGAACTTTCCCCTATACTTACCCATATCTTTAACTATTCACTCACTAGCAACTGTTTTTCTTCTGCTTGGAAACAAGCTCACATAATTCCTTTACCCAAGATCACCCACCCTCAAGTTCTGTCGGATTTCCGACCTATTTCTATTTTACCTTTCCTTTCCAAAGTTCTTGAGCACTTATCCCATAGCCAACTTTCCCAGTATTTGTCTTCCAACAATTTACTCAGTCCTTTCCAATCCGGTTTCCGACAGGGTCACAGCACAGTTAGCGCTCTTATCAAAGTAACTGATGACATAAGGTTTGCCATGGAGAATAAATCTCTCACCTGTCTTTTGCTTCTGGACTTCAGTAACGCCTTTAACGGCGTTGATTTCGATATTCTTCTTGGCATTCTCAGTTCACTTAACATATTACCTGATGCTGTCGCCTGGTTTGATTCCTACCTTCGTGATCGTTCCCAATGCATCCGATTAAATGACGAATTTTCCAGCTGGTGCAATTTGGCAACAGGGGTTCCTCAGGGTGGTATACTGTCTCCTCTCCTATTTTCCTGCTTTATTAACACAGTTTCGTGTACAATTTCTAGCAACTTCCATTTATATGCCGATGACCTGCAGGTGTACACCCACTTTCCTATTTCCGAAATTGATAAGGCTATTAAAAGCCTAAACGAGGACTTAGAGAATATAAGTGTCTGGGCCAAGTCTTTTGGACTTCATATCAATCCTGCTAAGTCGAAAGCTTTAATAATAGGTAGTAGACACTCAACTATGCAACTGGACGTCAACGCTTTGTCTCCTTTGACCTTGGATGGCGCAATAATTCCTTTCTGTAAAACTGCCAAAAATCTTGGAGTCATTTTCAACAGCAACTTGGACTGGAGGGAGCATGTAAATGAAGTGAGTCGCAAAGTTTATTGTTCTTATCACACTTTAAGATCTATGCAATACTTTTTGCCACTCCAGACCAGAATTTCCTTGGCCCAGACACTGATTCTCCCTACTTTAGATTATGCCGACGCGTGTTACCTGCACCTCACGGAAGAACTTCTTAATAAGCTCAAGCGACTGCAAAATTTGTGCCTACGCTTCATCTTACAGTTTCGTAAGCAACTTAAATGGCTTCCAATCCGCCTTCGCAGAAATTCGCGTATTCTTTTTCTCCTTTTCAATATTTTATATAACCCAGTATATCCTTCATATCTTCGCGAGCGCTTTGATTTTGCTCATCCTCCCGACGTTATTTGCAGATCGCATCTCCGTACCCTTCTGAAACTGCCATCAAATACTTTCCGAACTACTTTCTTCCTCGACTCATTCACTGTTCATGCAGTGAAACTGTGGAATGCACTACAACCATCAGTACGCGATATTCGCTCACTACCACTATTTAAAACTAGAGTAAAAGAGCACTATCTATCCTTAACTTAAGATTTTGTTCTCCTAGTATCTTTTCCTATCTTTCTTCTTCTTATACATTTATGTTCATGATATATGGTATTTATTTATTAGTATAAATTGTATATATAAAATAAATTATATATATTTATATATGTATATAGGCCTATATCTAGTATAAGTATTTTATTTATATTAGGCATATTTATTTATTGGTACACGCGACATCCACGTTTCTCAGCATGTCTCCTATCACAGGTGGGTTGGAAGAGATTTCTTATAGAAATAAGCCACACCTTTTGTACTCTTTATTATTTTTTGTTTTCCTATTTTTGTATTTCTTGTGTACAATAAACTATTAAATAAATAAATAAATAAATAAAATAGATGTGATAGTTTCATTAGTTTTTAAAACAGTGATATTAATACTTTTCTAGAAGGCAGTATTCATTTTAATTTCAAAGTCATTTTGTTAATTTCAGCTCTCTTAAGTCAGTAAAATAATGTTGTCCTCTGTAAACTGAATATTTAAATATTTTAAATTAAATTAAAAAAATGCAAATAAAAGTCTCCTATGACGAAACTGAAGAGCTTATGTAGTCTCATAATGATAAGTACATAAAATGAAATAAAATGAGAGTGAGTAGGTAGTTTTTTTTGCTTTGATATAATTGATCCCAAGATTACATAAATAATATAAAGAAAACGACCAAAACACAGCTTAAATTTTCTTAACGGACAAACCCTGATAAAACACAGCGTATGTCAATTACAGTTTTTCAATAAAACTGAAACAACAATATATTATTGCACAACTGTATTTCAAAAATTGAGCCTTTTGTAGGTTTTTTATAGTTTCTGTTAAGTTATAGCTTTTTTTTAAATACACTCATACGTGTTATAGATACTAGATATCGGAGAAATAATGATAATAATATGTATATAAATATTAATTAAAATATCAAAAATATCAATAAATATTAATAAATATCAATAAATATCAAATTAAAATATTTTCAAACATTTATAATAATGTTAAAATCAAAAATTAAGAATGTATATAAATATTTGAAATATACTACATAAACATGCAAACATCAATGACTCGTGAACGTGCTCGTACTCATCATACAAACATTTGCTCCCAACAGGATTCGAACCCGGGACCCCCGACCGAGTAGCCTATATAGCAAGGGGCACAGATCACTCGGTCAGCCGGTCGTCTGTTTGTTTGTCTTGTAAATTGTTATTATTTGTCTTATTAATGATGATTCACAAATATAATAGATAAATAACCTAAACTCAAACTCAAAATCATTTATTCAATTTAGGTTTGAATTATCATGAACGACAAAATCTATTACCATACATTGGAAAATCCACCAGAGGGTCTTTTTTTAGAAGAACGGACAGGAAAACCATTAAAATATTAGATACAGGCATATTTTGCACAAACCTGATACAATCAGTCCAAAAATATTAGTTAATACATTGTTGTGTAACAAAAACTACAAGAATTACCGCAATGCAACCTAGTCAAACAAACACAAAAGTGAAACAAATCATAGAGCAGCCAGAGCCATTCCAGCCTAATTAATGCGAGCGATGCGAGTAGTGCTAAAAAAATAACACCGCCATTTTTAGCTTTCCTTAGAGTGTTCGTTTTTTCATTGATTTTGAGTTTAGTTTTTTTTACAGGTTTCCGTTTTGGTCGTCCAAAATCTCATAATGTGTGGATTGAGTTATCCAAGAGCCAAAAAAGCACCCATAAACCTCTTGTTATTCATGTTGCTGTAGAAAAACAATTTATTTGGTTGCGAGGACCAAGACTTTAATAGCTTTCTTAATTGTACATGAAATTGTCTCGTCTCTCCTGTTGCTACACTGAAAATATGATGTTCTATTTCAAGCAGTCGGATGTTTCTGATATAATTCTTTTCAACTCCGCTTGATAGAAGTGATTGTTTTAAAGCTGATTATGTTGAGCAAATAACTATTATGAATCTTTCTACAAATGGCGGAGGCAATTTCAGAAACCTTATGATATATTACTAACGTAACAAAGCGGTTTGCTTCGCAAATAATATAACGGTTGCACACAATCTTGAATCTGCGGAAATCGTAGCAAAAAGTTCTATTGTTTTGAGAAATCTTGGCTTACTAACAGATACCAATTAGTTTGAGTTGTTAGACATTTCTTTTAGATTTGCTGTAACTAATAAAACCGACATATTTCTTTAAAAAAATAAGGACAGAAAGCTACGTACGGCCTTCTCAGTGGCCACTAAGCGGCCATAGTAGCTTATAGGCGATTAATTGTAGCACTAAGACTTCATCCAGCCAACTGAAGAATACAGAATAAATATAAAAAAACCACTGTCATTTTTATATGAGTAATGAGCAAGAAAGATAACGAGTAAAAGAGACAAACCTGTAAAAAATGATATTTAGTGTTTTTTTTTCATTTATTCTTTATCTAAGTTGGCTAAAGTATAAGAGAAATACTCACGCGTTGCTGTCGTCGTAAAATCATGAGTCAGCATTATATTGGCAGCATAGGTGGCCAAGTGCTCCAAATGCAAAGCTTCCTCAGACAAAAAAGTGTGTAACTATGAAACTACCTTGAAATAATGGTCGCATATGCAGCTTTTATAATATTTTATTATTCAATGAAAAAGCACTAGCGCACGTGCGAATTAGCTCGCTTAACATTAGGGGAGAGTCGAATAATTTTGAACAAACTCGAGAGTGAAATGCCTCTTATCTCTCCTAATGTACCTTCTTGAAAACTGAACAGCTCCGAAGTTGTTGGTGATGAAAACGTACTTAAGAGCGTTTACACCGCACGGCTTTTCATACAATTTTTCTATTATATTGTTGGAAAGAAATTCGATTCTAATACGACTATATATTTATGCAAGTCAGGCTGGTCTAAATAGTTAACAGAGGATTTGTCGAAGAATAACTCTTATCGTATTGTCTTATATTTTCGCTACACATTTGAAGTTAACCCAGATTTACTGGATTTTATCATTATACACCTGAAGTTTCGATAACTTTACAGCGACCGTGATCACGGGATGACTAAAGATTTCAATTGTCATTGTCAAGTTATAAGATAAACTTTGTGTTTATTTTGAGCGGTCCAATTCACGCATACGGAGCCCTCGGTGTCAGATTGTCGGTCGTGAGCACGATCGCTGTAAAGTAATCGAAACTTCGCGTCGGGTGTATAAAACTTAGGATTAATATCAGTGCTACTTGTGAAGGCTTGTTACTGGCTTCTGGTAATGTATTATATTGTATATTTCTCTATGTGAGCTGTAAGCCCCTCAAATAAAATAAAATTTAAATAATAATAATAATGTAACATCTAATTAAACGCGAGTTAAATCCGGTAACATTTTCAGTCATTTTTAGCTTTTAGCATACAAAACAAAAATCGCCAGTAATTTCTTTATTATCAGACTTTAAAAAAATCATGATATCTTTATAGACCAGCCCGACTCGCTTATGCATGACAAGTTAGAATCAGTTTGTTTGTTTACAATATTTTCGACTTGAAAGTTTGTATGTAAAGTCGTGCGGTGTAAACGCTCTTAGGTTAAAAAGTTAAAAAAGTAATGCTACCATTTAGGAATTGCAACTAAAACAATCTTTTAGTGCCTGCGAAAGATTTAATACCTCTAGAGGAAATTAAGTTTTTGTTGGCTGAAAAATAGCTTAAACTAGAAAAGTGTTAATAGGTTAAACAAAATGCTAGTTTTTCTGTCATGAAAACCGACCGCAAAACGTATCAAGATTAATGGAAATATCCGAGGATAGGCTAACAGCTAACAGTTAAAACTTACTGGGAAATGAAGTGTGAGCGACAATTCAATTAAAATTTAAAATGTTTTCGAAAAAGTATCATGACTATTATAATTATTTAATACCTATATTTTAATCTAGACGGCTTTTGATCCGAAATCTTATCTTAGTGCTCCAAATCGCTATTTTGCGGCAACCGAGTTAATCACCTTTTCGAAATACATCTACACGCGCCAGAGTAGATTAAATGTAAATAAGACACCGGATATTAGCCGTCGGCAAAAAATAAATTTGCAAAGTATTTTATTTTTTTCGCTTTCATTGTTAAGGCTACAAATCGAGAAATGTTAGATTTTCGTAGATTATAGACCTTGAATATCTGTCTATTTGCAAACTTTACATTAATAAATAGTTTTATAGCAATATACCAAACGTATCTCATAAATAAAGATTCAGCTTACGCAGAAGAACAACGTAAACTACGACCTACCGCTGTGATCGGGCAACGTTAAAGTCTAACTCAGTAGGTGATAAAAGTAAGTAAGTCGTTCTAACTCAGTACATGATAAAAATAATTATAGTCTATGCCCTGTCTGCCTATGCTGTTCAAAATATTTTTTTTTTAATTCAAGCAGTTTCTCCAATTACAGTTTTATGGGTATAATAAATTTATTCTTATAATATTGGCCAATTAAGTATTACGTTCATCGGAAAACCGTCCATATGATAACTAACGGGGACAATTTTTCAATGAGCCAAAATTTGTAAGTAGGATAAGTGTGACAAAAAGATTAGGAAACGGAAAAGCTAGGAACTATATTTAATGAGTATGGCGCTTCACGTGCAAGTATTGGTATGGTGTCAGCGACGCCAGCACTCTTGTTTTGTTTCTTCTTTGTAAGTCACACTTCAAGATGTTTTTAAATAAATGTATAGACTTCTCTATGATATCGGAACTACATTTATTGACTATGTCAATACACGTGCGTTCGCATGTGGTTAGTAGAGTTTGTTCAGTGTTTGTAGAAAAGGGTGCTAGCGTCACGCCATCATCCTCATTTTTTTATGATGTACTGTAAGATCTACTTAAATAAAGTGGCATCCTTCTGTATGCTCATTTGTAAATAAGATTATTAATAGATTCTTTACTCTCACAGCAAGAATACTCAACGTACTCAAAATTTATGCCCTGCTTAAATTTTTAAGGATTTTTTTATCAATACTTAAAATCCTTAAGACGCATGATTATAATTTGTCCATTACTCTCTCTTACAAATTTGTGTTTTCCGATTCCCTCTCTATGTTGTTAGAATAAGATAAAAATAATATTAATGCTTACCATCATAATGAAAGATTAGTACATAAATAAGACTGGGCATATACTGATAAATTACCGATAGAAGACAATTTTGATATGAGTGAGGATTACAGATAGGTTAGAGTAATGAAGTAACGAACACCAATCAATGTCCAACTTAGACAGTACTTTAGTATACTAAGTCTGCGTGTATGATAATATATTAAAAATATAACTAGGAATTACAATTTCATCCTAAAAATTTCTAAGTTTTATTACTAAACAAATAGACGTAAAAAATAATAAAATAATAAAAAATTACCTTTAAATAGAAATTGAAATTGAAAAAAATATAAATAAAATAATAATACTGAACCAAAATAATCAAATCAAGAACAAAATACATTTTCGGATGGTCGTTTGTGTCAAACGAATTTTTTATATACAACTAGATGACAAACAATCTGACGGCCCACCTGCACCCGTACCACCATCTTTTATCGTGATACAGTTTAGGACCTAAACTGAGTAGAATCGTTAATTCGTACTACGACGCTATCTACGACTATGACAGCGATGCAGTTTAGAAACCGATACTAAACCGAGCGAAATATAAATCGCTTTTATAAAGATGGTGGTAAGGCCCCGTGGTAAGCGGTTACCGCCGCCTATAGACACCTGCCATAACAAGGAATAATTCACTTGGTATTGCAGGTGTGTTGTCATTCTGAGGCCTAAGATGAAATGCCTTCCATGCCCAGTAATTACACTATTTTTTATTTTATTTTTATTTATTTTAGTTTATTTGGAAAACTTACAGTATTATATAACATTATTTAGGATAACTCAAAAATAACTATACTATATGGAGCATATTTGATAAAAATGTATAGTTGATATCATAAAAATCGAAACAACCTCTTCAAAACTTTGAATAAATTAATTTTCTATAATCAAAGCTTAAAATATAGAAACTCCACAAATTACTGAGATATTGTATTTATGTTTTGCAATTTAAAATTATGTTTCACGTTTACTTAAACTAGGAAATGGATTTCTATCCATTTGTTTTGCAATTTAAAATTATGTTTCACGTTTACTTAAACTAGGAAATGGATTTCTATCCATTTCCTAGTATAAGGAAACGTGAAACATAATTTCGTAATAATAATTGGCAATTCTCGATGGAGCGTTTCCTTGATTAACTTCGATCAAAATAACTTTCATTCGAATGAAAACAAATAAGTTTGGTCATTCCATTGAAACGATTCAGTATAATTGGCAAACAACAGCGACCCTGTTAATATAACTTGTTTACTTCGTAAAATAAGTTTTTTAATTAAATCACTGTGTAAAAGTCAATTCGAGAGAACAACACGTTTGCGAATACTCAACAGTATTACAAAATCTAAACATCAATTGGTTTGCTCGTAAAACTCAAATGATATTTCATTAATTTTATGCCTTTGCACAGAACGGCCAACAATAATATATGTATTATGTGATAATAATTATTAATCGTATTCTATTTTTTCTTAGCATAATTGTAAAATAAGGTTTTTAATGAGTTTATAATATAACACGTGAGAAACAAATTATTGTAGTAATATGGTAAACATTATTAAATTATTTTCTGTAAACACTTACACCTATTAATTTGCCCAAAGTGAGCAACATTAAAAGCTTGTGTTATTATTTATGTAACGTATTAGGGAACTGAAAACATTTTAAACATAAATTTTCATTTTCATATTGTAGATTACATATCTACGAGAACAAATATACGTGTTTATCACATAAACATCTGCACCAGCCGGGACTCTAACCCGGGAACCCTGAATGAGTAGCATGTGACAAGGGGTAATGACCACTCGGCTAGACGATTGTCCAATGTATTTATGTTTAATTATTTTATTCGTAACTTGGAGCCTTTTTGGTAACCTTTTCTTTGGTATTTTTTTCAACACAGGGTGTTGTGTGTCGTCCGTCGAAGATGATAAAGACCGAGACTACCCACTAATACGACCCCAGTGTTCCTTCTTCATCGCAGTACAGGGTTGCCCTTATACCAGACAGTTACAGTATTACTCTTACTTGCTCTAACCACTAGAACTTTTTGTTGTGCCTTTTATTGTCCCTTTTATGTATAGTATACATTATAATCATACGTACTTACCTCATAATAACCAGCCTATATACGTAGCACTGCTGGGCACAGGCCATCCTACATGGGAGAAACACATGAGGCGTTTGGGTCGTAACACCACCACGCTGGCCCAATGCGGGTTAATGGGTTAAAGCGATTGCACGAACAACCAGGACCAACGGCTTAACGTGCCTTCCGAAGCACGGAGGAGCTCCAGATAACAAACTTTGATTGACCCATCCCAGGATCGACCGAGGCGAAAGTTACTTGGGTTTTCGTATCGAAACCAGAGCGCTCAAACCAATACGCCACCGAGCTCCTCGTACTACATATTTCTAAATTATTTATGTCTAGTTGTAAGGTACTTCACTGATTCATCGCAATCTTGCCTATCCAATGGTTGTTGGAGAATTCTTTTCTATCTATCTATCTATCAGAATCTATCCAGTATAAAAATCAATTTATAAGCAAGATAATATTTCGAGTCGTTCTGTATCAAACTCGATATCATTTCAAAGAATTGAATGCGCGTGTCGCGTGTGTTTTTCCAATCTTCTCTTTGGGAACATATGTGAGTGCATGCACTATTTATTCGCGCGCAAGTTCATACATGCACTAGTGCTATAGAAACACTCACACTTTATCGAAATAATGAAACCGTGCAGATTATTAGATAGTAGGCCCGTATGTAGGGTCGTTTGGGTAGGTATCACCGCTTGTCTTATTTCAGCAGTGAAATAGTTTGCTGCGTTTCAAATTGAAGGGAAAGGTGGTCAGTGTAGTTACTGGACATGGACGGCATTTCATCTTAGGCCTCAGGATTACAACGCACCTGTAATATCAAGTGATTTTTTCATGTTATTAATTGCAGGTCTCTAAAGGCGGTAACCGTTTACCATCAGGTGGGCCGTCAGCTTGTTTGTCATCAAAAAGATTAAAAAGATATTCTTGTTGTGTGATAATAAAACGTTTTTTTATCACAACAAAAATTAACTCGTAAATTTATGTACAGCACGAGCAATAATATAGACTCTTAATGCAAAGGTAATAAGGATGCTGATATTATTGCTATAATATAAATTATTGCTCGTAACTTTACAATATATTATTACTAAAAAACATCAGATGCTTCTAATCTAATTTTGTCGAGAATGATTAGCTTTACTAATTCCTACTATTATTTAACTTAAATCCTTAAATTATTATTTTATAAATATAATAAAACATTGAAGTGATTTAGCAAAATTACAAACTTTTATACGTGGTAATTAAACTAACTCAACGTGAGCATGGATCTATTCATCGATAAAATTTTATATCATATATTCTATCAAATATTCTATAATGGTTTCCATCATATAAATTAAGGATATTATAGTTCAACAAAATAATAAAAAGTATTTTCGAAAATAAATCTGGAAGGGGGTTGAATACAGGATGAAAGTCTGTAGTCATTTTTGCAGTATCTGAGATTATGCTCATGGGCATATCATAGTTAAAATATTTCACATATATTTTACATTTTTTTTTTTATACAACTAGGACAAACAAGCTGACGGCCCACCTGATGGTAAGTGGTTACCGCCGCCTATAGACACCTGCAATAACAAGGAAAAATCACTTGATAATGCAGGTGCGTTGTCATCCTGGGGCCTAAGATGAAATGCCGTCCATGCCCAGTAATTACACTGGCTACCTTTCCCTTCAATCCGAAACACAGCGAACTGTTTCGCGGCTGAAATAAGAATGGCGGTGGTACCTACCCAGACGACCCTACATACGGGCCTACCACCTAGTAAAACCCACCTAATAATAACAATATTCATATATATCATTAAAGGTAGTATTGACATAATCCATGCTAATTTATTAATGATAAAACATCCATAAAAATCGAGTAAAAGTTCTTGCGATAATCACAAAAAAAGTGATAAAATAAAAATTTACCTTCATCAACTAGATATCATGTTTTGATTGTTTTCGGTAGCCGTAATATGTAAATAGGTACCACGGGGGTATTTTAATAAAAAATAAATGTTTGGTTTTACACTTCATTGAATTTCTACTCAGATTATGGTCGCTAGAGAGAAATTTCCAATCGAAAACATTCGACCGAATTTTTATTGCGTGTTTCAGTTGAACACAAAGGGTAATGAAAATGTGGATCGCCTATTGAATCATATACCGTTATTAGCTTCAGCTTTAATTTTATTTACACCTAAATTGTAATGGCTTAATAAATGCTGAAAACATGTTTCAATGGACTGGTTAAATATTCACAAGAGCTCCGGTTGGTTACACGAACGGCACTAGGATATTTTGTTGAAAAAACATTTCGTTTCAACAATGTTGATTGTCTCTCGTGTACACTAGTTCATAAGAGTGTAACACTTAGAGTAGCGTTACTACAATGAGATATAGTCTAGTTATTATACGAACCATTTCAATTACGTATAAGTAATTTGAGGTAAGAGGTAGGTTAAAAGCATGTGCCACAGTGCTAATCGGCTTACTTCGACGTGATGCAGTGAAGCACTACCAACGCTACTGTCTTACTTTATTCATTCAAGGTTTTACTGTCTTTACGTTCGGTAAAAAAATATGTCTATCTGTAAATGTAAAAATAAAATGAAATCAAAATACGAATGTAAAAGAAAAACGTTAAAAACATGATAAAGTTCACTGCTACTAGGTACCTCGTAGGTGGATTCTAGATATTATGCATGAAATATGTGGCGCGCTCTTGAAGGAAATAACAAAGTATACCCCAACGGCCTGCCTCTAAAATTTTGACGTGAAAATTTTAACCTACCAAGCCTATTCTAAAGGAAATTGGAAAAATCTAAACCAAACATCCTGCGGTGCAGGATATTGCTTGCAGGAAATGAAAAATAGTGTTAGTGAAAAATTCTAAAGTGCGGTGTACAAAATCTGACAGTGGGGTTTCATTTGGACGAATCGAAACAGGTGGGGGAAACTACCAGAAATAGTAAAAATAATACAGTAGAAATAGTAAACATGATAAAAGCCGGTTCACTACCAACTGCTCAAATATGACTTTTTCAAGGAATGCTCAATTTGTCATTTTTTTTACTTTAAGGACACTTAAAATATTGAAACTGAAGAAGAGTTTGAGTATTGGGCTGTTTGTGCTTTATACATTTCAACGACTTCCATCTTTGTGTTAAAAAAGTCATAATCTTTTTCTACTTTTGTATAAATTTCTTTGTCTTAGATATGTTTTTTTTATCCTACACTACATTTGTACAAAGTAGAAACTATACTACTTCGTATTTTTTTTTCAAAAACATATACTTATATCGTTGCATTTGCCGCTAGCGCCTATTTTTTTAAATGAACCTAGTAATAGACGAAGATAATTAGCGCACTCTCTATTTAGTTTTTGATCTATTTTATTTAACTATTCACTAGTCAAATTATGTACTAAAACTAAGGTATTAAATAAAAGAGATCTGCACTATCGGAATCTTATTCATTTCAAGTTATATTACGAGGAAAAGGCCTTCTCTCTACAAATAAACACAATAGGAGCCAGGTCTATTATAGAACTACGACCCAATACAAGTTTGTGAATGATTACGATCGTGATAACAATCGGGACCAATCGATTAATGTGCCTTTGGGAGCGCATTGTAATTCGAGATTATTAGGCATCCGGCGATTGTTCATACTCTACTATAGGGAAGAGTGGAGTAGTACCGAATTTTAGGTTATTTAGAACCTTGCCGTGTACATTATGATAGAAAAGGAAAGTTAATAATATTGTCCTGATGGCTGAAGGTGAGACCCATGTTCAATGCCAGGCACAGAGCAAGGGCTTTGTAACTTGAACTACCTATTTACCATATTTTATGTAAAATAAAAGTCTTTGTTACATGTCAAATTATAAGTCTTTGTCTTTAACTGGTTTGAACCTAAAAAATAAAATCTACTGCGGTAGATTTGCTGGTTATACGATTTCTAGTTCAATTGATTTATGTCACGATAT
The DNA here is from genome assembly GCA_947347705.1 of Nymphula nitidulata. NCBI lineage: Eukaryota > Metazoa > Arthropoda > Insecta > Lepidoptera > Crambidae > Nymphula > Nymphula nitidulata. The sequence goes on from OX374632.1 coordinate 10,662,793, forward strand.
TCACCAGTAACACTAGCAAAACATTTTTAAATTTCGAAAAAACATAAAACGAAAATTGAATACAGAAACTAACGAGCATTATGCGAAAAACCTTTTTCAATTAAAACATTATCAAACTATAGTCTGTTTCTCTCACTAATATTTCTGAATATATCAAATAAAAAAGACAAAAAAATTTAACAGTACTCTAACTACTTAAATAGGTAAAATAGGCGTTTATAAGTACGACCGTTAGCATATTAGGCTTTAAAAAATCAGACAAGGATTTATTTAGTTCAGTTTATTGGACGATCGTAAATAAAATCCTGCTTGGTCCTGCCAATTCCGAAGGGAAAACCCTTAAGCTTTGACACAATAGCCTAAAATGTAAATGTATGCGAACATTGCAAATGTACCTTAATTATCTTATTGTTCATATTGATTGCTTTGACCACCGTAGAGGTATATTCAGTTCGGTTCCCAATGCGGTTTTACGAGTTGAAGCATTTGCAGTAACCACCGGGACCAAAGGCTTTACGTGCCTTCCGAAACACGGATGAGCTCGAGATAATTTTCATTGTTCATACGCTACCGAGCGTTGCATGATAGATACGCATAATATTAATTCCGCAAATCTGTCCATGCATATTTTTTAAACGCCTACTGTACCTAAATATAAATTGGAATTAAATACACTGTTCTATCCACCACATTCTTGCCGATACATTCAGGCGCCTCATTACACCTCTTTTAAAGAAAAACGATGGTAAAAATTTCGAAGTATTGGATGTACGAAAGAAAATCGAGTTTCAACATTTCTTCGTGCTTGATGTAGAGGTGGAGATAGTAAATTGATGACTCTGAAGACCAGCTTATGTACTCCTGAGTAGGAAAGAAAAGGATTAGGACAAAAAGCTTTTAAGAGCACTCTCCATAATATAAGAATAGAAGGCGCAAAGCGACGCAATATCTCGCGGCAGTTGTAAAAGGTTCACGGCTGCTTATGGCCGTTGCGTCATTTAATGATATTTATTGATATTCAGTGCTTTGTTCCTATTATTTAAATAAATAAAGACCATATTCTTTTTAGTTTCAAAAAGGAGAATGTATCTATTAATTACAAAAGAAAAACATTATAATTAATTAATAATTCTCCCAAGGATAAAAACCGGACTTACACCGTATTTTATTAACGCAAGTCAATGAGGCGGCCAGTAGATCCGAACTAAAATTAATCTTTATTTTAAAATTAACTTATGTATTTGATAATGTTGAAATGAAAACTACCTCCAGGGCACTTAAAAATCGTTCAAAGTCTATTGATGTGCAATTCTAGATCAATGCGTTTTTATTATCAAAAAAACAATGGTGAGCTCAGATACATTTTTTTTGTTGAGTAATCATGTCGCGTCTTGATGTAAAAATATCTTAAAATATTTAATACCATTTCTTGAGCAAATTTATACAAGGTTTTCTATAAAAAAAAAAAGTTTTTTCTACTGTCAATACCATCAGTGAGAAAATGAAGAAGAAAATAATTTCGAAATTCAGTAGTAGAGTCAATATAATCATATTTATAACGTCGGATCGTTTCACAAGATTACGTAAGCTCATTTACCTGCTTGATAAAAAAATCTGTTAAAATTTCTCTTGAAATCGGAAGGAGTTATCTAAGTCTATTAAACAGTCTTGCTTTCATAAATTAATATTTTAAATATTAATATTGTAAGTAAAACATTAGCTGTTAGCATTAACTTTAAACAACTTTAAACTAACAAACAATTCTGAAACAGCCAGCTCTCTCGTGTTTATTTGTTCATTTTAAAAATACAATTCTTTTTATAAGACTGCATAAAATAATAATTCATCAATTCAATAAATAGGTAACTGATCAAACTTTTTTAACTTTTAATTGCTTTGTTGAACTGTAAAAGTATAATAGCATAAAGAACAATGTTAAAATAAAACATCGTGAAAAGAAAATAACACGATAAAATTAGTAAAATGTGTTTCCGAAAACCACTTTATTTCTATTTTTTTTTTCTAACGTTGATTGGAGAAAGTTTATAAAGAAACCAATAAAAATAATTCCGAGTTTTCTGAGCAAAACGCCCTTACAGGCATTTATTTCTCAAAGAATAATGTCCTCTGAACAAAAATGTCTGTATGGAAGAAAGACCAGGGAGCAAATAGTCCACAATTAAAAATGCCCTTATAGCAAGTCGTCACTATCGGAAATTGTCATGAAAGCAAAGCGTCCTCAAAGCAAAATTAGTACTTACCTATTAATAGATACCCAACATTCGGGGTCCTAATTGAATTTTCAAGATCTCTTTAGTAATTTTACATGTCGTATAGTAATTAACGTGCATTAAACCCTTTTGGAAGCCATTCGAGATTTTTTTTAATGCAGTATCTTTTAAATTGAGGACGTTTTGCTCCCATGCCGTTTTACGCTATGGACATTTTTTTAATGCTGATATTTTGCTTAGTGAAGTAACTGATCTGAATTGAGAGCAATACCTAATACACAAACAAAAGTAAAGTCTCCTCTAATGGTACAAAACCTCGATAGTAATTAAATTAAAAGTCTTGTAATTAATATTAAGTGATGTTGTGTTAAATTAAATTTGCGATTTGTATATAAACAGTTACTGGATTATAAGCAGGCTCGATTTACTTGATCTATAAAATTTAAGCTCCTCGTTTCATTAATTTAATCAGATCTCAATTTTTGATTTCACAAAGCAAATCTTTCGCTGCGCCTATAAGGGCATTATAAAAGCCTTGTAATACTAAACGTTTTACAAAAGACTCAAGTTCCTTAGCATCAAGTAAACCAATTATTGTTTGCACGATTTATATCCGTAACGTGCTATTGATGATATTCATTTTTAAAAAGATTTTAATGGCTCGTAAAAATTTAGCTGGTATCATGTTTTTCGTTCGGACGGTTTAACGGTCTTATAAAAATGTACAGTTCCGATAACTTTATAGCCTTTGGAAATGAGTATTTTGTCCGATACTTTCGCTGTAACAGGGTTCATTGTAAACATTTTGTTTTAAAATTACATTACAAGTAAAAAGGTTTATAGAAATTGAGGTCAGAGCTTAAATATACAGATTTATCTCAATGCAAACAATACTAACTTAACTATAGATTGTAAAATTGCAACAATGTTTAGTCAAAACGTCTCGCTGAATTCCTTCATTTATTTTCATCGCATGTTTTGAAACAAAACTATACATTCACGTTGAAATTGTAATTGCAATATTCAGTTGCCATCATGCGTAGTTTTCAAATATTACCGTTTTATACCAAACCGTCTCCTTGTTCCTAAAGTATTTTTACTTTGTAAATCTCAGTATGAGAGAAAGTTTCGTAGTGCCTGTGTATTGCAGTCTCTTTGAGATAAAAAAGCAGATCTCAGCGAATGCATAACAACGCAAATGGGATCATTATGGAGATCACTTTGCATCTAGTACTTGCATTACAATTCTAGACCAGGCTTTATTTAATTGGAGTGTTTCTTTCTTTCAAGATTCTTCATAGTCGGTTATAGCAAGGATGATATTATAGGCAGTGATAAAAATGAAATTGTACCACTGAATGATTAGTTTCTTTCAAGAAGTAGTAGGCAAGATAGAAGAATCATAGCAGTACTGCAATAAATTGAACTGAGTTTTTTTTACCTTGGATACTTTTATCTACAATAGAAAATCTATTTGATTTTATAATTACTTGGATATTTCATAGATATAGTTCTCACAAATAAACTTAATTTGTTTGATGATTTTCTAACCTTGGTTATTGTAATACAGTTGGCAGGCTTGAATTCTGACTTGCTGATTAAACTTCCGACATTATGCAAGTTTTAAATTGTGTCCATTATGTAAATAGACGCCTTTTTTAATAGGCATCACTACTTTTTGATAGCACATTAACTTTAACGACTAATAAGCACAGAGCTTGTTATTACACTTGTTATGTCAAAACTTTACTATATTCATATAAAGCTAGGTTATTAGCATTTCTTTTTTACCCAAAATATCGCCTATTTTATGGACGTAATTTACAACCCATTTATAGAGTTCGCTCACGACTCGCGTCGTGTTCTCCCGTGCTTGGCGGGCCCTGTCCATCAGCTAATAGTGCTACCTACCTTTCCTAATTGTTGTCAATTTAAAACTAATACAATTAATTTCTCTTATTTAGTTGGAAACTAAGGGGTAAAATAAAAAAGCAAACTTAAAATAACAGGCACTTTATTCTGAAATGTTAACCTCTCAATGAAAAAAAAAACAATACAAAAAAGTAAAAAGGAATTTAAAATGAAATCCTCCCAATAAAAAAGATAACCTTGGCGTATTTAAAAACTTAGAATCAGCTGATTTTTACAATAATTTACCTACGTATTTAGTTACACAAGTTATGAACTTACAAGCATTTTATTTGTTCTTCAAACGTACACCTCCATTGTCAATGCACAGACTGGCACAATATCAAAGTTCTTAAAGATTTTTTGTAATTGAATTTGTAGTTTTGGAGAGCAGTCTCAAAAGTTTAAATAATTAATGCAGATTCTCTTTTTTATTTATATTTTGCTTAGCAAATGGTATCGTATATCTAAAAAACGTCATGGGATGCCCACTTGGGGCAAACAAAAACATTATTACGTAGGTAGTTTTCATTTCAAAACTGTAAACCCTTTAAAAAAAATGGGAAAAAAATATACGTAAAACCTTCTGTTTAGTAAACTTTGTACAGTCAAGTAGAGATCGATTATTAAGTACATGCAGTTTGAATATTAATTAAATAATCTGTTAAGTTTTAGAATACGAAGCAGTTGAATTTTTTGTAATGACTCGTGGCGGATATTATCAAAAAGAAAGATTTATTGATACCTAATAACTTTCATAGAAAACAATCACAAGCATTGCGATGCCCCGCAGTGAGCATAAATTCAGACATATTGTTGAATGCCTTTGACAACCAATTACCATCTTGACAGGGTACCATTGTTGTCGTGAACAAAGGTCACTAATCTGATGGAACGGCAACTTCCACAAACCTTTGTCCCATTTTAAGACTTGTGAAATTTGGGACGTTTTTCACGTGAGTTTGTTGCTCGCAAAAATTTTATATTATTCGAGAACAATGGAAAATCCGTTTTGAAATTTTCAACAAAGCACGCTGGATGAGGGCATCCTACATAGATTCAGACGTGATGAATAGAACTTTGGGACACGCGTAAATTTTTATCATACCGCAGAAATCTTAACGATAAAAATATACAAATAATAAGAATTGTGACTTCTTCTTGATTCTTAATGCTCGAATATGAAAATCCAGTATTTTAAACTCTTAGCCATGTTTTGGTATATTGAATAAAATTTCATTTAATTTTTAGTTTTATTTTATGATTTCGTCTAATGCTTCCGTAGAGCAGACGAATTGTTGCAGAATGGTCACAAGATCATGTTACAGGGAAATACAAATTTTAATATCTTTGTCATCATCATCAGCTTATATGCGTCCCACTGCTGGGCACGGGCCTCCCTACATAGGAGAAACATGGCTGGCCTACTACGCTGGCCCAATGCGGGTTGGTGGGTTAAAGCGGTTGCAGTAACAACCGGAACCAACGGCTTAACGTGCCTTCCGAAGCACGGAGAAGCTCGAGATTATAAAATTGATTGGCCCATCCCGGGACCAACCTTTGCGAAAGTTGCTTTGTTTTCGTAATCGAAACCAGAGCGCTCAAACCACTACGCCACCGAGCTCCTCCCGAATATCGAATTCTAGAAAACAATATTAAAAAAATCTTCATATTATATATGGCTGCCATTATATCATTATCAAAGAACTAGCTGTGCCCGCGACTTCGTTCGCGTGGATGTCGGAAAATAACAACGGTGGGGTAGGCAGGCTAAGGATTTGAATCATGTTTATAAAACACCTTTGTAATTAATGCATTGATCGCCCTGCCCGCGCCCGGCCGCCTTGAAAATCATAAATGCGTGCATGATATTTTAAAACTATGATGTCTCTTAAGATATTTTTTGAAATCAAATGATGTAAGGAACAATTTTGCTCAAAATTAAATACTTGTGGTGAATAATGTATTTATTTCGATATGGAACAATAATATCATGTTTACAAAAACACCTTCGCAGATAGTACATTATTTTAGAACAAATCTGATTACCAAAAAATGGTTCTAGAGAGCCAATTTCAAAGAATAGACATATGCTGTCGCGGACTTTTTTTTAGAACTTTTAAAGGAGAACAATTTCTGCATACATGATTTATACGTAACCTTAACCGTTTACGCAGCGCACGCAACGAAAGCTCAGAAAAGGAATATTTTTTCCCCGTTTCTGCAACACTTTTAATTAATGCTCAGCATCTTTTGGTGGTAGCGTGATGTTATATAGCCTATATAATACCTCGATAAATGGACTATCCAACAGAAAAATAATTTTTTAATTTGAATCAGTAGTTCCTATGATTAACTTGTTCAACCAAACAAACAAGCAAACAAACTCTTCAGCTTTATAATATTAGTTTACTTAGATATTCTTAACGCGAATCATTATGGCGTTCCCTGTCAACACCACCTATACAACCATATTGGAATTTAAATGCTAAACTAGGTTGGTTTCGACTCGATGAGATTATTGGAGCGAAACTGCGCCACTCAATTAAAAACAGTCGTGTGATTTCTGAAGACTGCGACTTCATTATAAGCTCCAGTAGAAGCGCACTGCACACGTATCTGCGTGTGGGTGGCAAATGGCAAATTCAGGTAATACTCACTGTATTACCTCATCCAATGCAAGTAAACGAAACAAGAAAATAGCTGAAATGTGTGTTCCTGGCTTAGTATTAAAGCTTATTTTAAAATATATTATTAAAAAGTAAATAATATCTAGTAAACTTTTTAATTGCGTTCGGGATATTGCATAAGATGTTCTGGACCAAAATGCTCAAGCGCCTCAAACCAGTGTGTGTTGCCAGTGACGACATAAATACGGAGGTAAAGTCCACAGTCGCCCAACGATCTATGAAACGAGCTATGTTGTTTCTAACTTCACTTTTACACGGCAGCGTGTCCAGACAAGTTCAGACAAAAAAAGAAACTGGCAACACACCATTTCGAGCTACTCTTGACCATTTCACAACTCGTAAACTATTTAATCTAAATACTTGAAATTTGGCACATTTAGTAGAATTAGCGAGTTGTAAGTGGCAGTACGCAAGCCACAGAGTACGCAGAACTGTCGGCCAATAGGGCGTTAAAGTCAGCATGGCGACCACGTACCGGAAATTGCAAAGTAGGACGCTCTCCCATAAGATGGACAGACGAACTGGTCAAGGTGGCTGGTATCCGTTGGATGCAGGCTGCAGAGAACTGATCCATTTGGAAATTGATGGGAGAGGCCTTTGTTCAGCAGTGGACATCATAGGCTGATATGATGATGATGATGATGAAACTGTTTAATCCCCAATAAAGCAAATTATAACAAACAGTATCTATTCATGTTTTAATATTTTTAACAAAAAACTTAAATTACGCTACATTACTGAAATATAATTGTAAGACCACTACATTTTCTCCCTTCTTACCGGTGGTACAGCTGGTAGTACCAAGGTGATTATTTTTTGTCCGTAGTACTACTATGTTGTCTGGTAGTACCACTGGAGATTTACATTGCCCCTTTTGCTACTTATTAACTTTGACAAAATAATATATTTTTTACTAATAAGTAACAACAATCATTATAAAAGGACAATTTTAACTATTTTTTTTTTACTTTATCTTTGTATTCAAAATTAGTATTTTCTACATAGCATTTATTTAACGAGTCCAACCCTTCTCACACTGAACATTCACACTAGTGTTAAGGTTGTGAAATTGAATCAGCATAACTAGAATATGCTTGTTTTTTTATTATGTCAAACTGATAAGTAGCACCAGGTGTACCTACTACGGGCAATAACAATCCCCTTGGTACTACCAGTTGTACCACCGGTACTACCACGGGTAAGACTCGTCATGTCGCTAAAGTTTTGTGTAAGCTAAGTAACGTATTAGTCCAAAAGTCCAGGGAAAAATACGAAGGCTTACTTACATTTCAAAAATTTCAGACTTAAATTATGCTTGTCACGTGTTTATTTGGAATTCTTTCTTCAACTCACCAATGGGGAGACCATTGGACCAAAAATAAGTAACAACAATCATTATAAAAGGACAATTTTAACTATTTTTTTTTACTTTATCTTTGTATTCAAAATTAGTATTTTCTACATAGCATTTATTTAACGAGTCCAACCCTTCTCACACTGAACATTCACACTAGTGTTAAGGTTGTGAAATTGAATCAGCATAACTAGAATATGCTTGTTTTTTTATTATGTCAAACTGATAAGTAGCACCAGGTGTACCTACTACGGGCAATAACAATCCCCTTGGTACTACCAGTTGTACCACCGGTACTACCACGGGTAAGACTCGTCATGTCGCTAAAGTTTTGTGTAAGCTAAGTAACGTATTAGTCCAAAAGTCCAGGGAAAAATACGAAGGCTTACTTACATTTCAAAAATTTCAGACTTAAATTATGCTTGTCACGTGTTTATTTGGAATTCTTTCTTCAACTCACCAATGGTCTCCATAGGTCCAAGCGAAAATTTCAGAAAACAAATACCTAACCCTGATAGAAACTAAGTCATACATATTTCATGGTCATAATTTATTCATGAATTTTCGCATAGATTTTATCTTGGTGCTGAAATCTTTAGCGAAATCGACAATATCAATGAACATTCCGCTAAGACAACATCCATTAAAATTTAGTAGCTAAAATTGTGACTTTATCACGAAAGACGAGTAAAACTTCATTATGAAGCAAAACAAAGGCTTAATAAGAACATTCGTACGCAACGATCCTTACAATAAGCATTCGCTTTTAGTCGTAAAACGTAGGAAACGCACACACTGTGAAAAATCGGAATAAAAGTCTATTGGCTTCCACGATTGTCATGTGGTACTAAAGTACGAACGTTATATTTTGTCATATTCCCCGGTATCACCTGTATTACAGGTCGTGATTTTTTTACGTACCCCTCTCAATTTATGAAATTGAGAATCTTTTTACTGACAACATTCCCTGTTTTCTCACGACATAAAGTATTCAATGGATAGATTTAATGTAAAAGGAAGTATACAGATAGCAAGTTAGATATACAGGCATTATGTATGAAAGAGTTTGTTGAAACCTGAGTTAGTGTTAGCTTTTCAAACGCTCAAGTCATGAATATTGAAAACTAACAAACTGATTTTAACAAAACTAACTATAGTCATCAGAAGATTTTTCAAAAAGTTTAATACTTAAGTAATAAAGAAATGATTGGCGACAAGTGGAAGAAAAAAGTTAATATCTTGGATATTTCTACACATTTTTTTTGACTGATGTTGTTTGGGATTACTCTGGGTGTTTTTTTAATGAGAATCTAGTATAAGGAAATCAGCGCTAAGAGCCCGCCTTCGAGATATTTCAAATTTGCGACTTTTGTAAATGCGGTATTACAAACTGCTCTTACGAGGTCTTGCACGGCCACGGACAATATTATTATTCTCTTTTTATACTACAGGAGTGGCAAACGAGCATTCGTTTGTAATACCAATATTATTCTGCGATGAGCTAGAGGGACTTTAATTACAGCGAGAACACAATACTACAAGATAATGTAACTTGGCTGCAATCTTCTGTGAAGTAAATGTGTTTGCACATCGGGCGTTTTAATTTCGATTGGAGATGCGCTGCCTCTTAAGCATTTATATTCTGGACGTGGGAAGAGAAAATGCAGGAGAAGGGTAGAATATTTCAATGGGTCAAAGTGCACTATGACTAATGGTCCCAAGACAAGATGAACTACCTCTTAATACTATGGTTTAATTGCTACAGACCATGTTCGGTCGATACTCTAAAAATATGTTGGCTGTGTAGTAAATTTTCCCTTAAATTACATTCAAACTACTCATAATCATCATCATTTCAGCCGAAAGACGACCATTGCTGGACAAAGACCTCCGCTAATGATTTCTGAGACGATCTGTGCTGCGCTACACGCATCCAGTAGCTACCTACATCGTTCACCAGATGGACTGTTCATCTTGTTGGAGCTCGCGCTGTGTCTTTCGGTTCGTGGTTGTTAATGCAGAACTTTTCTGCCCCAACGGCCATCGGTTCTGCGAACGATGTGTCCTGCCCACTGCCACTTTAATTTGGCAACTCTTTGAGCTATTTCGGTGGCTTTGGTTCTCCTACGGATTTCTTAGAATAGAATAGAATATTGATTTCCTTTCTCTCACATTTGTTACATTTTTTTTTTGAATATAGTGTAGGTACATTGGTTTTAGGGCATGAACCCTTGTGTGAGAGACTGGAGCCTGAGATAGGTTTCTAACAGAAACCCGTAGTACAGATATCCAGTCTTCATTTTTGATTCTATCCCTAATAGAAACTCTGTGCGTTGCTCGCTCCATTAATCTTTGAGCGACTTTGTGACTCTTGATGAGACCTATTGTGAGCGACCACATCTCAGAGCCGTGGGTCTTCGTTGGCAACACAACTGATCGAAAACTTTTGTCTTGAGACACTGCGGTATCTGGACGTAAAGATATGGCGTAGCTTCCCGAACGCCGCCCATCCAAGTTGGATTCGACGAGTGACCTCTTGCTCGAAATTGAACTTCCTTGCCGGACTCAAGTTACGACCAAGTCGGCTCAAGTTAGCTATATTAACCCGTCAAGCATGAGATTCCAGACACAATTGATTCTTCCATTGTCATCGTCCCCCGGTGGTATCTCGCCGCTTGACAGATTAAAATAATTATATTTATAATAATCTTGACTTCTTAATTTTGAAATAAGTCTGCTTTCATTTTAAAGATGATTGAAATGAAATCTTAATAAGGTCAAATTACATTAAAATAAGAAAACGACCTCAATCTTTATCGTCTGGATAAATGTTGCCACAACGATAGAAATGTTTGCAATAAATTCGTAACAGGACAGCAGTAAAGATGCCGGTAAAGTTAAAGTATCCTTTTATTGGAAAACAGGTATTTTGAACAAATAAACTTTATTGATTGTACAGGAGACAGAACGTCAAGTGTAACAGTTGCACTACGAAAGTCGCCTGTATTCGGAATGTAGTAAGGACAGTCTCAAGTTCACATAGTGACGCTTAATGCAGTATCGATTGTACTATCGTTAAATTTACCACAAGTCACATAATCCGATTCCATTACGCAGGCTTTTATTCACTGATTAAGAGCTTTAGGGGCCAAGAATCAATTATTTCGTCACAAAATGTTATTGTCAAGAGAATGTTGTATCTACGAAGAAGAACTAAATCTAAATAATATTTACTATGTGCAGACGACAGCACATAAAGTGTAGCAGTTACACTACGAAAGTCACTTCTATTACGAGCGGAGTAAAGGCGATGTCAAGGTCAAATTCTTAAGCTTGATGTGCTGTCGAGTGTACTTATTTATTTATTTATTTACTTCAGGCAAATTACACCCTTAAAGTAACAATTCCAATTCATTATAAAAATTAAAATCATAGTTAAAATTAAAAATTAATTTAAATTTAAATTTAAATACAAAAAAAATCAAAATTAAAATCAAAATAAAAATCAAAATTAAATCAAAATTAAAATCAAGATTTAAATTTAAATAAAAATTAAATTAAAATAAGTCTAGCACACGTGAAATAATAACTTTACTTTACTTTACTTTATTGGTTCACCAACAGCTTATACACTAATACAATTTTGTTAATTATACTAACGAAAACTAGAACTAAGTGCACAGCCAATTACTGGTAAACACCACATGCTTAGAGTTAAGAATCGAAATATATAATTTAAAATTTAAAGTGAAATGTGACATTAACAATAACAGGTACTGACATATTACGGATTAGAAAAAGTTAAATTAAAAAAATATATAATATTACATGTAGTATAATGGTTAAAATTGAGTAGGAACTGTTAGTCAATACAAGTGTGGCCTTTCAATGTGTAAGTCAGAGTGTCTCAAAAATGACCTTGCGAAATTTAGTTAGGGGAGAATGGTTGACGTCGATGAGGTCACTAACCTTATTTATCAGCTTTGTCATTCTGCATATAGGCGAATTGGATCCCATTATAGTGCGACGCAGAGGAGGACAGAGTGGTGTGTCTGTGTGTGTGTGATAACAGTCAATATTATCAAAGTCACCACAAGTTATAATTTTCAAAATAATATTTTGACATTTCTCAGTATACTCAGTGCAGTGACAGGTTCAGGTACTGACAGTCAAACCTTTCTGCAAATACCTTCAGGATACCGTTATGGCTAGCCCTCACCCTACGCACCAGGGATGTGCACCGTTTGCGCATGATGGAGTGAAAGCTATCCACGCGCGCCTCGGCGAACATCCCAGATGCACTGCAGAATCTTGGCAACCCCAACATCGTCCTGAATGCATTATTATACTGTACACGTAGCGCGCTGTACTGTTTTAACGAATAGCTCACCCACAAACTGCTCGTGTAAAAGGATGTACAAAAGGCCTTGAAAAGAGTTATTTTGACCTCTCTCGAACAACGAGCAAACCTGCGAGCTATCATATTAGCCCTTACAGACAGTGCCCTACGCTCCCTCCCCCCTAATAATACTGAAAAAAAATGTTTAGCCCAAATAATCTCAACGTTAGCAAAATATGTCCAGGATTGTCCAGTATAAATAGACCTGCGAAGAAAATTTATGTGAAAGTAGAAAAACCATCTTACAGAGATGATCGCAGCAGCCAAGTAATATTACTTTTGTTGACATTACTCAGTTTTATTAAGTAAAATTACTTTACCTTAACTTATATTGCTGCGACAAGTCGGTGACTAAAGTAACAAGAGCTCGGCAAACGTCTTGAACCATTTTTGACGACCGGCTACTTGGCCGGGAGTTAGCCTGTATGGCAAGGGGCACACACCACCAGACATTCGAACCCGGGGCCAGTAGGGGCAAATGTTTGTATTTTACAATTTTTTTGTGATTTTCTAAGGTCAAGCTAGATGGGTCACCGTCAGCATTATCGACTTGTCTATTTCTTAGTCTCTGGTTGAAATACATAATATTGTTTCATATTATCGTATCTTACCACTGATAAAGTGCCTATTATCTAACTCTACACCGTTACGGACTTTTACATTCCATCATCAGTTCACCCGAATAACCCGATCATCATCACCAGCCTATAAACGTCCCACTGCTGGGCACAGGCCTTCCTATGTGGAAGAAACACATGAGGAGTTTGGGCCATAACACCACCACGCTGGCCCAATGCGGGTTGGTGGGTTAAAGCGGTTGTAGTAACAACCGGGACCAACGGCTTAACGTGCCTTCCGAAGCACGGAGGAGCTCGAGATTATAAATTTTGGTTGACCCATCCCAGGGTCGACCATGGCGAAAGTTGCTTTGTTTTCGTATTCGAAACCAGAGCGCTCAAACCAATACGCCACCGAGCTCCTCAATAACCCGATAGAATTCAACTATTAGTCTAAACGTACCTGTGATATTTAAAGAATTATCTTCTAACTTCTAGCCGTTGCAGAGTTGTACAGAAGCAAATACTTAAATAGCTTTAGAAAAAAAACAGGCAATACGTGCCTATAAATTTTAAGGTTTGCCCTCGATTTTACTGGGATTTAACCATCAGATCTTTTGACTTTGTGACAATGGGACCACCTCGGGAGTATACTCTATCGATTAAAAAAGAATTTTGAAAATCGGTTCACAATTGACAAAGAACAGAGTAAGAGACAGGTAAACATACATACAAAAAAAATACCTACAGTGGATAATAGAACCTCCTCCTTTTGGAAGAAAAATGAATGTACATATCATTAAAATACGGCACCCAAAAACCTCTTCCGAATCGTCAAGAAAAACACAAAAAAATTGTGATAACTAACAACGACATAGTGTCTGTCTGTAATGTCTGAATTTAAGTTAACTAACAATGTCATAATGTCTGTCGTGTTCGAATTTACACTTGTGCCAAAAGTTGAACTGTCGAGAAGATTCAAAAGCTAAACATAAACGTTTAGCTTTTTCTTTATCGTCAATTTTCTGACGATGAACCTGACCACATATAACGTCCCTAAGCTATTTGAAATTCAGTAGCGCGAACCGTTCGATAAAAGCTACCCCCAATTGACCTCTTGATTACATCGAACCATCTCGCTAGCGTTTTACCCTGAGCGCGCCCCTACTATCCTGCCGAGGATTAATTGCCTTTACAGATATGCTTAGGCTGCGGAATTTGTAATTAAGAAACTGACAGGATATTCTTAAAACATTCCACAATCCGAAATAAAATGATAAAGTTGAAACAAACTTAAAACTGTGATGTTTGGAATACAAATAAATTTTAATAGGAACAAGCAATGCAGGGAGTTCAAATTGAATAATTGGAGGTAAATTGAGAGAAGTAGCTAAAATTGATACATGCGCGGGTCCACTTAGAGCTTTACCAGTGTTTTAGGTACCAAAATAGTTTCACTGGACGTTTATGAGAAATGCCGAGGATAATTCAGGTGAACTAAGCAGGGCATCGCCGCAGCGAAAAGAAATAGCGTTATTTTATTTGATTTGATTGATAGTCAACAGCAGTGTTTAATAAAATAAACATCGATCACAACTACCTTATGCATTGGCTATTTGTGATAGCTTATTTGAAAGATAAATAGCCTAAAAATTATTAAACTAAAACCTAGAAACCAAGACAGCCAACACGCGTCTTCACACACATTCCTGCCACATTGAAGTTCTCTTGATGCTAAGAGTACTATCATAAAAAAGTGTATGAAATAAGTTACTAGCTCTAATAATAAAATTGTTAGTTGGTACAGAGTACATAGGGACATGTCTCCTAAGCTGTCGGCTTAACACGTAGGCAGCGTGTGAGTTTCAAGCGCTATTGGTTTCGGTGGTCGCTTACCATCAGGTGAGTCACCCTTGCTTGACACCCTTGGTGGATAATAAATAGCAGTGTAAATGAAATTATTGTTTTCTTCCTACCTATCCATGATGCCCGCCCGTAATCCAAGAAATGTATTTTTGTATTATATTACACCGTGTGTTATTTTATTTACTCACAAACAACCTGCCTCGACTTATTCGATTATCTGAGTGCTGAATCAATTTCCATCGAAAACTTGAAGTCTTATGTTCTCTTTTATTTGATAGTTCGCTTTTATTGGTCCGCTAGTGCACTTAGCTTAGACGAAGCACTTCTAACTGTTACAAATAGTTGACCAGTAACAAATAATGTCGCGTGACAGCCGAGAGAATCAGTAGCTTGCCGACATGTTCGCCGACACTGTTTGCTAGTTGTTAGCTAGAACTATTCTTGTCGTCGGCTTCCTTTCTGCAACTATCAGAGTTTGCTAAACACGAGTTTATATGTACCTACGTCTAAGATATATTCATCGTGTAATTGCACTGCAACTTTTGTAAAATCGTCCGTAAAATGAGCCGTTACTTAATTAAAAACGAAACCCTTCAAAGTACTTCAGTACTTCGTTAATTTACGCGCATGTGTTCCTCTTACCTATCTTAAATCATATTTTTTGGTACTTTAACCGTAACTGAGCAAAGATTAATTTTAGGGAATCCCTTTGTTTTCATAGAATCCAAGTTATAACAGTCCTTTAATAAAGCTATTCAAAATTAATTTAATTTGCTAAGTCACGTTACATTTTCAGAAGCATAATGAAAATAAAAAAACCCAATGTATCTATATTATGGCGATGCCTTGTAATAAATACTATTGTATTATTGTATTACGTTTATTTAAAAGACAAAGACATATAGACATTATAATATAAACTATAGAGACGACGCTATTAGCTATAAGTTAGGTTAATCACGAGGACGCTAGTGCTGTGACATACACACTAGAGTTGTGCTATATCAACTATCATAACATGTTCCTTTTTTTTATAAAAGAAAGTACTGAATTACAAATTATGTTACATAAGATTTAACTGAAATTAATTACAATTTAGAATTTTGTTTTATTTTCATAACCTTTTAAACTCTTAATTTATTAAGTTCTTACAATTAGAATTTAGTAGCAATTAATTTATTTAAGTAATTACAAAATAATTAGGCACACAATCAATACAAGCAAACAATACTGTGTACTTTATAAATTATACCTTTTTGGTGGCCTGACCTGTCGTCCAAATTTGTTTACTTTTACTGAATCAGAATTTGTGTTTCCTTCTTCTACTTTTTCCTTTTCATTTATTTTTTCTTGTTGTTCCTGTACTTTATCTTCTTCAGGTGAGTATTTTTCTTTTATAGGTTGACTTCGAGGTTTCAGCAAATGTTGTCTATTGCGACGATATTTAACACCATCTAAGGATTCTTTAATAAATGATCTTGGTTCATCACACTTTTTAATTACTATCCTTGGTGACCATTTAGCTTCTGGTGTCTTTTAAAAAAAATAGTATCACCTCTATCTATTGGTGGTAAAGGTCTAGCATGTTTATTAAAATGATACTGCTGTTGCTCTTGACTATGTTTCTTCTTATCTATAAATTCTTTAAATCTAACCACTTTTGGCTTCAAATGGTTTTTTGTAGTAGGTAATTGTGTTCTCAAACAGCGTGACATCAGTAGCTGTGCAGGCGAAGGAATGCTAGCTCTTGGTGTTGTTCTGTACTGCAATAAAGCTAAATGTGGATCACCACCTGACTCATCACACTTGGAAAGTATGTGTTTAATTATTTTTACTCCTGACTCAACCAGTCCGTTCGATCTAGGAACATAAGGACTTGACGTGTTATGTTCCATAGACCAATCCTTAATAAAATTTTGAAATTCAGTGGAATTAAATGGAGAAACATTGTCACTTATTATGGTCATGGTACAACTTTAGTAGTACAACTTTGAGTTACATTTTCAATATCATGTGACATTAAAGGCCAAAAAACTACACCTCTTGCAAAACTTTTTGTTTTTTGTATACCTTGATGACCACTATAATTTTAAGCATTTCTGACTTTAATTTAGTAGATATGATAAGACTGTTACCTTTTAAAACGATATCATCTAAGACATGTATTTCATGACGATAATTCCAATATGGTTTACCTATTGATTGACATCTGACTAAGTATTAGGCCATCCATCTTTATAGTACTTCTTAAGCAGTTGCATAGTTTCATCTTTATTAGTAGCATTTGATAACCATGCCAGACGTTCACCAGATATAGGCAAATTATTCTTTAAATGGACAATGACTTCTTTATTAAGATCATCTTGATCATCGATGCATAGAAAAAAATCGACAAAAATATTATAAATAATTATGATTTTAGTGTTGTATAATTTAAGATAGGGATCGAACCCTCGACCGTATATATTTATATAATAGCAAGCTGTAAATGAACATGCTCATTTCTAGCAAAGCGTATACACACTCGCTTCTAAGCAGCAATTGCTCAATAGTGGAATGATTTCGTGTTAGTAATGAGCATATCTGTCTGTACCTTAAAATTGACCTTAAGTCGATTCTTTAATGCCCAGATAACTTTTACCCAGACAATAACTTTGACAAGTTAATCTATAGATAATCTGTCGAAACGTGAAAATTATTCTTTTGGTATTATAATATCTGAGTATTCAAAAATCAGGCCTAAGTTTAAAAAAATGTAAATTGTAGCCAAACCTTATAATGCAGCTTTTATCGATCCGTAGAATAGAGGTCGCTGTAATGGACGCCTATTAATAACTAACTGTGGACAGAAGCTGCTTGCCAATTAGGTGATGACACTCTTTATACGAACTACGCTTTCAATATTCAATTTTGCTTCACCATTTATAACGACACTGGCTTCCCCGCGCGACCTCGTCTTATCAAGAAAAAAGTATTTCATATTTTAATCCAAACTTTAATCTATTTCCGTGCCAAATTTCATCCAGATCCATTTAGCCGTTCTGGCGTGATTGAGTAACAAACACCCATCCTTTCACATTTAAAATATAAGTAGGATTAGATTTATGTTGCCTGCTTTTAATTCGTTAGTTAGAAGTTGTTATGATACAGTGCAACAACTTAACGCATCGTAGTGACAGCTTACGTCACATCGACTGACTTACGTCCCGCGCATTATGCTGTCATCCTCATTCTCTTATATTGTTAATTACAATCCATGTCTTTGTTAGAAAGTCTTTTATTTATCATAAGAATCTTAACATGGTGGTAGCAAATTAAACAATATTAGTAGTGGAAGACTATTACTCCAACTACATTGAAATTGCTAATGTCAGTTCCACAAGTGCAACAATTCTAATAAATTGTTTAAAATCTATATTTAGTAGACATGGGATACCTGTAGAAATAATGTCTGATAATAGTCCTCCATATAACTCAAAAGGATTCAAAGAATTTCTGGATGCATGGGGAATTCAACGCACCACGTCTAGTCCATACTTGCCACGGTCTAATGGCTTAGTTGAGTCAGGTGTCAAAATAGTAAAAGCTATATTTACAAAATGTGCTGAGTCTGGTGATGATCCTCATCTCGGTTTGCTGCAGTATCGCACTATGCCTCGAGGAAACCTACCTTCACCTTCAGAGCTGTTAATGTCACGTCGTCTGAGAACTCTCATACCTACTGTTGAAAACCATCTGAAACCTAAAATAATGAAATATAAAAATTACAGTAAAATAAAACATCATAATCAGGAGAAACAAAAATTCTACTATGATAAAAAAACAAAAAACTTACCTCTCTTGAAACAAGGTGAGAAAGTAATGTTTAAGAAAAATCCAGATTCCAAATGGTTACCGGCAGCAATTGTGGAAAAATGTGAGGAACCTAGATCCTATATAATTGAAGATTCTATTGGAAACATATACAGAAGAAATCGACAACACTTACTATCTTCCAAAAGTTCAGGAATTTAAATGATAAAAATTTAGAAACTAACATAATGGAAAAAAAAAAATAATGAACAAGAACTATATCAGGAACAAGGTGAAGAACAGAGGAATAGTGGAATGGAAACTAGTAATAGTATTGTAGGTGATAATGTAATGGGAACGGAAAATGAAAATAATACACTCGGTACAGTAAAACGGACATTAAGTGGTAGACGGGTCATACTTCCGGCTAGATATAGGTTGTAATTTAAAGTAATTATTTTAAGTATTATTCTAAATTGCTGTATTCATTAAATTAGTTAGTTTATCAATTTTAACATGTATTTGTAAGAGTTGCATTCTATTATAACAAAACATAGTAAACATAAAAATAAACATTTGAAAAGGAAGATGTTATGATACAGTGCAACAACTTAACGCATCGTAGTGACAGCTTACGTCACATCGACTGACTTACGTCCCGCGCATTATGCTGTCATCCTCATTCTCTTATATTGTTAATTACAATCCATGTCTTTGTTAGAAAGTCTTTTATTTATCATAAGAATCTTAACAGAAGTAAGGATTAATCTTTTTATAATTGATGAATTAAATTACTTAGATTCTCTTTACACATCGCGTCTCACAAACAGAAAAATCGAAATCACTTTTAAAAGGCACTCATTATAATTTTACATGCCGTTAAATATTCTCCACACACAATACACTGCTTGCGGTAAAAGTGTTTTGTCGAACCTTTACAATGGGCGCTGTTCTCGTGAATATAAATATCTAGAATTAATTTTATTTTCATTTCTAGCTAAGGTCCCAACTCTTTTTTTAAATTTACGAGTATTTTGTTTCACCCACATAAAAATTAGCACTTTTATATACGACAAAGGTAAATACGGTCCACCTGATGGTAGGCGGTTTATAGAACTGTGAAAATGAAGATAAATCATTATGTTGACAACATAATGAGACGGATCTCTCTGCTCTCGATATAAAGCTTCCTAAATGAGCTCCGGTGACCTAAACCCCCATAGGAATATAACATGAGGAAGAAGTGATATTTGGCTGCGTTCTTTGGGGGTGCTAGCTCGCAAAAAGGCGCTTAAATCAATCATCATCATCTAAATCACTTCAGCCTAATGATTTCCACGACAATCGGTGCTGCGCTACAAGCATCCCGTAGATACCTGCGTCCTTCACCAGATCATTGGTCCACCTTGTTGGTAGCTTGGCCACGTGACGTCGTCGGTTGAATTTTATGAAATTATTTTTTGTTATTTAAAGCGGAATAAAGAATAATAATTTACGCGTACCTTGAATTTCGCCTTTAACACAAAATTAGTACACTTAATTAATTGTAAACCAAATAATGTTGACAGGGTCAGCCAAAATAATATAATTGATCTACAAATTAGGACTTATTAAACCATTTACGTATAATTTTTACTGTAGTGTTTTGTCTATTCACCATTTTTTGTTGTTGTGTTAAGATAAGTGAGCTCATCTAAGAAATAAACATTTTACGTCAAATTTATTCAGTAATGTTACTTCATTTTCAGCATTAGTCAAAACACAAACAAGCAACCAGTGATCGTTAACATTATCCTTCGAAGATTAAATTTATAAAGTTAAGGGAAAACATAATCGTTATCTTCACTTCATCTACTGCCGAAGGAGAAACATCAGAAAGAACAATAACAACTCAAATGATACAATTTTTTTCACTGAGTAATGCCAAATCCTCGAGAGAGTTACTGAAAGTTACGTTTCAATTAGACTTTGACATGCAATGGACCTCTCTGTAATGATTACTATTAAATGGTACTTGTGGAATGAGCAGAGGTTTTCTCAAATGAATACAGCATGGGGTTCTTCAATAAAGGCGTGAAAAGGTTTTTCCATTCCTCATGCTCGGAAAGTTGCGTTTTCTTGATCTGAGTATTGGGAGGAAAACGCTAGTTCCCACCACCGGGCGGGAAAAACTCATACTAATTGCTTCCTGTCCTAGGGCGGGAATAAAAAATTTTTAATAGAACTGAATTTGGTTACGTACAATCTGAGGTAAAGATTGACTGTTACGTAGATTTGCTAAGGAATGTTTCTGGACATCAAACATACCACTATATCTATAAAACGATTTCTTTTGAAACAATTATTTCTTTTTGAGTTTCAAGGTGATAAACTTCTACTTATTTATAAAATAAAAAAAGGTAATCAACTACCCTAGTATTGTACCTAAAAGTATCTTACAATAAAGAAAAAAAAGTATTCGGCTGAATGGCCAGTAGGCGGTAACGCGATGTGTTCCAAATTTATAAAGTACTCTTTTCCACACAAATAGGCATACAGTTCTCAAATTGTACTAAAGTTACAATTAGTTTGAAATAGGTTCTACTCATGTTAGGAGTATTTTTATTTATAAATTTTATTAGAAAAACTATTTTTTTTCCTTGCATTTGAAATGAAAATTAGAGTGCTACACACAGGTAAAAGGAATCAAACCCTACTCGGACTATAGCCGCCGTCACTGCGCTCGGGCGTCTAACAACCTCGTAGGGATTGATCGCTTTCCACCCTTATAAAGCAATCTACTATAACAGCGTCGGCAACGCGCAAGTGATACCCCTGGTATTGCAAGCGTTCATAGGCTACGGTAACAGCTTACCATCAGGTGGGCCGTATGCTTGATTGCTACCTTAGTGGTATAAAAAAGATAGGTATTTATTGCGTGTATGTTTCGCGATTTATTTTATAGGTATTTAAATAGTTTGTTTCTGTGAGTATATTTCAATTTAATGGAAACAGGAATACATATTAAAATACACGGGTAGCATACTGAAGTCAAAAGAGAAGAGCACCATTTATTAAAATCTATTGGGACGTTGCAGTACATTTATTTATTGTGCGTCGTTTCTAGATATGAATATATTTTCAATGATTTATGAGAAATAAAATAAGAAAAGAAGTTTAAAATCCAATTTTTGCTGGTGTCACTTCTGTCTGATGGACATGAATACTCACACACCCATGACGGATTCGCTGCAAAGGATCTTTAATAGAAATAAGTCCTCCCTGGCACACCCTACTTTTTTCCTTGCTTCCTTTTATTGTAAACATCTATTTTGGTATTAAGTGCAATATGAAGTTTATGTAACTCAACAAATATTAAGTTTCTTGTTCTCATTGCTAAAATACTGAAAAGTTCATACCAACCGGCAAACCTACGTAAAATTACTTTATTAAAGGCTATTTCTCGAACCACTCTCGATAGGGTTCCGTGCACACTGCGTTTATTATTCTGCCAACGCACAGCTCGCTATCGAGTGCAAAATACACCGGGTAATAGCAACACGACGGGTATTGCCTGGTATTGCTCTATTCCACGCCATGTGGATAGATCCATCTGAAAAGTTAATTGCCTGACTAGCAATACTAGCCTTTAGGGTTGTAAGAAACATTGAAGTTGTTTTAACTATTTTATTAAACTTGTGATATTTATTAAAAGATTAAAACTTATCTTTTAGGCTTCATCATGGAGAGTGCTCAGAACAGCTTATCGGCCTTATCATAATTTCCTCTTTTTTACTCAGGAGCACGCGTGCCTATCTTCGGACTCGTCCATTCACTGTCTCTTCCTCAACACCACGCACAAAGAAGTTAAGTAACACATCTCTTTATCGTACTACCACAACTTGGAATTCTTTGTCAGCATATGCGTTCCCTCCTTCCTATAGCACACCCATGTTGGTGCCTTTTTACGCCTCTTTTGAATGTCCTTCAAAAGAGGCGTGAAAAGGTACATTATGGGCCAGCAAGGTGGAGACGGATAGAACAGTGTGTTTCAAGCTGCACTAGCTGTCTTCGCATATGGACTTTGCCTCTTCAAATATGTTGCAATTGTTTCGTTTCGTTATACTACTCTTTCAATATAATGCTTGCTCTTGATTTGATGAAGGTGTAGCAATGTATCAATGGGCAACGGTAACCGCTTACCTACCACGAGGCAGTTGCAATCCCCTCGTTCAAAAAATCATATTTACACTATATTAAAGAATAGACAATTTACGACAGTTCATACGCATAATTATGCACTGCTAATTTCTAAAGTAATGTCTACCAATAGACTTATTTATTTGTATTGCGTTAAATATACTTAGTTAGAAAAAGATAATTAAAGTAATTTAATTATCTTTGATCATTCTATTCTTTCCGACATCTTTATTTTACCTTCAATCTTACTTTGGATATTCTTACTCATTTTACTGATTTCCTCTCCTATTCTTTTTCCGTGCATGGTCTTCGGTTATGTTTTTTCCACCAGAGCTCATCAGGGGAGCTCGCATATAAGATTCTTTTAAGCGTCAAATTACCTAAGTCATTTATTTACATTTATCTAAATAGATATGTATTGTATTTCACTGCATACTGTATCAGATTGTGATGAAACTTAGGTAAGGTAGATTTTTTCTAAATAAACCTCACGGTTTCCTCATTACAGGCATTGCAAAGCATTCCGATTGCAGCTAGTTTAAGATAAATGTATAATTTTGGTGCCACTTCTTCATTACAATCCATTACGAAAAAAAAACAAAGTGCCATAATTAAACCTTTTTAAATTTGTTTTTGTATAGATTACAATCTTGTGTTGTATTTATTCTTCCAGCAAAAGCGGAAGGTTGCAATTTTATAAATTGAAAAGAACAATATAAGTAATAGTACTGTTTCCTATTTTATAAAAAAATATAGTAGGTATTGATTTTCTTTATAAAGCGGTAGCCCTAACCCGGGCAGGATGCGAGGAACTCAATACAATTGCTTCGTCATTCTTTCAACACTTGATTGCTGGATTCTCGGAATATTGTAATAATATTGATAATGTAATTTGTGAAGCAGCTATAAACCAAACACAAAAACTATTGTTGAGATGATGCCGGAGGACTAATAAGGGTCAAAAATACCTTGTAATAGAAATTACAGTAAAAACGGAATGGCGGTGAAAGGTGAAAAGGTGACATAAGTCTTTTGGTCTTCACCAGGGAAGTGGAAAAATTACGTCTATAAAAAGGTATACAGTATAATTATTATACACAATTTGCGTTATATTTATGAGAGGCTTAAATTACAATAGAGCAAGCAATGCTCAGAGTTCTCTCAGACATAAAAATATCAAACGTTCATTCTACATTTAATCAACACCATAATTTTCATCTACCTTGGTCCGTAAAGTAACTTCATAAGTATCAGATATTATAGACTTCCTATTATGTATGTATCAGCGGGCTGGGTTAAAAAGATTAATACTCCCAAAGCAGTTATATTTTTTCTGCAAAAACAATGACTGTGAATCAAAAAAAACCTATTTTGTATGCAAATTTAGGTGACATATTTGGCGTGCCTCCAAAAGAGGAAAAAATAAAACTTAAGGGGCGCGGTTTTCACTGATAAATTCAGGATTATTTATTCGAAATGCGTGACATTACGATGTAAATGATTCAGCCTACCGTTCGCCTCGGGATAATCTCCATTCGACTCTGTTGTAATTTCCGTGGAGAAGTTTAATAAAAATTTATGTCTGATCAAGTACGATCCAAGTAATTCCCAAGGATTGATACAAATAATGAGAATGCGTCATAATCTTGGCAATCATCGTGTATTTGGAATAATTTTATTGCAGGATTAGGTTCAAGATATTTTGGGACAGCGTTTGTAGCGAGTGCGTAGGAAGTCCTTTCATTGAAAAACATATTTGTAATTTCCGATTGAGGTTGAAAAAGGAATAATTGCGTAAATTAATTTAATCATCCTG
Source organism: Nymphula nitidulata (assembly GCA_947347705.1). NCBI lineage: Eukaryota > Metazoa > Arthropoda > Insecta > Lepidoptera > Crambidae > Nymphula > Nymphula nitidulata. Next base: position 10,687,585 of record OX374632.1, read on the forward strand.
TCAACCCGATGTGGTGGTTAATTTAAATGTGGTCGGTAATCAATTATGTTTATTATAGTTTACTAAATGTAATTATTTGTATATACTATTTTCATTTATTATTTACTTAAAAATTTAATTATCATTAAATTAATGGAACGCATTCCATCTTAAGCCTCAGGATGATAACGCACCTGCTAAAAGGTACCAAGACTACCAAGTGATTTTTTTCGTTATTATTGCAGGTGTCTAGACGTGACAGTAGCTAGTTAGCACTAGTTGAGCTGTCAGTTTGTATGTCATCTAGTTGTATAAAAAAGTAATGCATAGATAAGGTAAAAACTTCCGCAGAGACTTTTACGGTGTATAATTGATATCAATCTTGACCTTTATTGCTAGTTCTTTGTTTTAGACACTTTTCAGACACTTTTTTATGAGTTGTGCTGATGCCCATCAGTGGGGGAAAATCTCACGACTTTTAAAATTATTCTCGTTTGCCACCGCCGTGGGCAGTGCCACTACTTTTTGTGTAACATTTCACTTGTCACGGGAGGTGGCCAGTGAAACTATGTCTAAATTTATTTCTCACTGTCCACCACTGGTGAACAGTCATACAAACATGGTCCCAGTCAACCATTTCAAAGTTCATTATTGCTACTCTTCGCGTAGCCCAACAGTTAATAGTAAATTGATATTATGACTACAGGTCTACTTCAAGTATTACCAATGTTATATCACTTAATTCCATTTCCGCATATTGCAATGTACTTCCACACGTCGTAGAAATGACAAGGGTTCTACTCGCTTACCGATCCAATCTGACAAATATTGCTTTCAATATTTGAGCATAGTCCAGAGAAAGTTATTTTTTCATTTCGCAGCAATTGCCTAGTATAAATAGGTTTTTGTGAACTGATTTACCCTATTAGACCCGTTACTTCATAAGAAATATGGTTGGATGAATGAATGCCTACCAAGCTATTAAAAATACAGTACTTATTGAAATACGAATAAAGCCTGTTTATTAGTTTTAATATAATGTTTGGAATGTTTTAGAAGCTCAATACTATTTCTCAAGATCATATTGTAGGTAATTATCAATTCAGTGATAATCATTATTCTTCTGGGACAGTGAAATTTTCTTATTTAAAAATGTAAATAAGTCTATTTAGTTTCAAAAGCAATCTTACATACCTTAACAAAAATAAAAGAAATTCATTTCTCTTAGACTAATGGACCTTTTCACGGGCAATTTTAAATAGCCCCTCGAATCACCCCTTAATTGCCTTTACACTAAAATAGTATACAGACGCCTACCCTTTAAGATCCAATTAAATATCTAACCGTTTTCTTCCATTTAAATTTGAATAGACGCTCGAAGCTTGAGAGAAAGTGAAAAACGAGATCTGCGGTTTCTATGCAGATATACCTACTGACAATTTTATCTTTCAACAAGAAACTATGTCACAAATTCTATTGTTATTTTGAAGATGTATCGCATTATTAAGATATGGTATTACTAATAAAATAGAATAGATTGATAGACGGATAACTTGGTCAGTTATTTTGGCACATAAAGAAATAGCAAAATAAAAATGAAATGACAACGCTGACCTAGAAACGTTCTCATATTTAAATCGTAATGACAAAGAAAAAATAACCAGCTCAGTGCCTGGCATTGAACACGGGTCTCCCCTTTCAGCCAGGAGAAGGAGATCAGCAACTATCCTTTCTACCATGATGTACCTACACACATTCAAAATTACTCCGCGTTCGGAATGAACCCTCTCCATACGTAAATAAAAGCCACGACCATGGAGATACCATAACAAGTGGAAATTAATAAAGTAGTCATAGGAAAACGAAAATCCGCAATTTTGATTGCCATCAATACGCAGTAAATTATTTTTTCGTTCGACGCGGAATAGTCTATACAGACTACAGAGTGGAGCCGTCAACACGACAATAAAATAAAACATGGGCTATATTACTGCATAGAAATGTTTTGCAACTTTCATATACTTTCATTTGATAATTTTATAACATTTCTATGAAATAATGCAGCCAATGTGATATTTATTCAGGTAATTTTATAATTCTTCGTTTAACCGTTAAAATCATGAAATCATTATTCTGAGTTTGCATTACATTGACTTGTTCGAAGTATTATTGCAGTAAATCTCTTTCTTTCGGCATGAATGGAAAATGGGCAGCTGCTTAAAGTATTTTATTTTCAACCTTATTGAACATCGTTTCATTGCAGTATTCAAAGCCTGATAAATCGATTCTTATCAATTTATGCAAAATAGGATACTTAGATTAATAGAGGTTTTATGACAGAGGTTTGGAATATTTTATAAATAAATTATTTTGAGTGTCGCGTTAAGCTATGTAATTTATAGCGTAATTCAAAACTCTTTCAAAATGGCATTTGTACTTTCTCGCCTGAAGCTCAGTTATCTAACATTGTTTTATCTGTCAAGCGACGTTATCTCTCTGGAGGTCTATGAGAATTGAAAATACAACTGCGTCTAGAATCTCAGGCTTGATAGGTTAAGGAAATTTATATTGCACCGTTTTTTAAGATATCTCTAAATAATAAAAAGAAATATTGTTATTAATCAAATCAAATCAAATTCTTTATTGCGAACTATGTGTATTACAATAGGTCTTATAAGATACATTGTGCTCAGAACTTAGTTGCCCTTTTCTGGCACTGCAACATTGTAATGTATTTAAGTTTACATAATATTAGTAGTTAAAAAGAAGTTTTATTAATTTAACATTCAACAATAATATTTCCATACAATAATTACAAAATATGTCAATTATAGGTACAATACAATAAATTATTAAATAAGTGAATTATTTTCAATTCTTTTAGTGTGTGGTAAGCTTTTAGAGATAAGATAGTTATTTAGATTTTTTAAAGTGGATAAATTTAGTTTCTGTTTTTTATCAGAAGGGATTTTGTTGTAAATTTTTATCGTCATATAAAATGTGCTACAATTGAGCATCTTTATCCTCGAGGGGGGAGACAGAGTCTGTCTTTATGTCTGGTATTTATGTTATGAGTATCTTTCGCCTTTTTAAATAAGTCTATGTTTTTAAAAACCAAAATGCACATGTCCGTTAAATAAATTGATGTCAATGTCAATAAGTTAAATTTTATGAAATATGGCCGGCAACTTGTAGTATTGTCAATTTGAGCTATTATTCTAATTATGAATAATTAAGGATATTTTTTTTTGTAGTAAAAAGAGTACGTTTGCATTAACGCTTTTGCCCCAAAGTATTACGTGGTATTACTCCATACTTCAGCCACGAATAAGCGAAGGAGTAGTATGCTCGTAGTATATTAAATAAAAGTAGTATATTATAATCGTTCTCACTAGAAAAATAAGCGCAACGGATCTGTAGAGAAAAAAAAGAAAACGAAAATAATAGATACAGTATAAGAACCAAAACTCAAGAAAAACAGAAATACTTAGATTGCTACCGAGATAAAGCTTATTTACAAATAATTTTGAAAGTTATAGCCATAAATCAGTCCAACTATCATCATCAGCAGCCCATATATGACCCACTGCTGACCACAGGCCTTCCTACATGGGAGAAACACATGAGGAGCTTGGGCCATAACACCACCACGCTGGCCCAATGCGGGTTGGTGGGTTAAAGCTGTTACAGTAACAACCGGGACCAACGGCTTTAACGTGCCTTCCGTAGCACGGAGGAGTTCGGGACTATAAATTTAATTGACTCATCCCGGGACCGACCATGGCGAAACTTGCTTTGTTATCGTAATCGAAACCAGAGCGCTCAAACCACTTCACCACCGAGCTCCTCTCCTCCTCCTCTCCTCCTCCTATAGAAAATTCAGAAATTACTTATACCTACCTTATTACTAAGTAGGTACAGAAGCGGTAAACAGTACAGCTACAGGTGATACAGTAATTAAATTGTGTTCGTACTCAATTACTGTTCGACTAGTTTACATTAACCACATAAATATGAATAGTCTCGCCTTTCATTTCGTTGAGGAATAGTCAAACCAGGTAAAATACGTGGCACAAAACGACAAAGTGACACAAACTGCATTGCGGCTTCCGGAAGTGCATAATTGTGGAGCTGCGAAGAGCTCGTCCAGAGCGACCATTAGTACACGTCATTTTCCTGCCTGTTTACGCCGGTTTATTGAATAAACGCATGACCTCTTTTAACAATAATCGCGTTACCCATTAAGCTTGGTGTGAAATCGCTGAAACGAAATGTTTCGCTGTTTTAATTCATACACTAAAACGTGAATTAAGAATATTGCAGCTCGCAATAAAACTTATTAGAGTTAATTTTTACTACCTTACCTCGTTCGGTAATAGCTGAATATCTGCTTAATAGATGAGTAAAAAGTATTCCAGAGTGGAGGATATTCCAAGGTGAGATATAGGGGTTGAGTACCTGATACCGAATGACGAAACAGAATAAATCCCCGATCACTCGTCACCGATGACTTATTTGACCGAAGTGACAAAAGCCTGAATGCTTACAATCTTAAGCGTTCATGAGATTGAAAATCGAAAACACGAATGAAAAACCCGAATAAGTACTTACAATCTCAAACCTCCATAAGACTGAAAATCAAAAGCCTCAATGCTCAAAAGTTTCGTTTGCCACCCTGTTATATTAAGAAGAAAGGGGTGGCATCTAGAAATAAAGGATATTAAAACATAAAATATACTTTTGGAACATTCAGTACAATTTACCAATATATTTTAGAATCAAGTAATTCAATAGTTCAAGTAATTAAAATTGCTGTATAAAACGATACTTTTTGAGGGGTCATATTTCTCTGGGGTCCTCTATTCAATAACTATTGTTGGCTAAATAATTATTCGGGTAGTCTAGGCAATTAACTATAACAGATCTTCAGCTTTGTTCAGCCGCAAACATCAGGCAGCATTGATAATGATAACGTGGCTGACTATATGTGTTCTAAGATATTGGTTTGTGGAAGCTAAAATATTTCTTTTTAAATTATAAATTTAAGAGCGGCCGTCTGGCATTTATAAAAATATCTGTACCTACTAAATTACACTAATCCAGTAAAAACTTTTAAAATAAATAACCCTTAGCAGCTGATATCGTAAATTTGACAAACGTGCCTGGTATTGTGGGGCCGCGCGACCTCCAAGCAAAATTTGCCTAGCAACAGTTTTCATAAATTTTGTATGGGCTCGCCACACACGGTCGCCGGTGGTGGCCACTCGTAAATATGCTATTGTAGCAATAATGTCAATGTCAGGATCATAACTTGCATTTCCAAATCCTCCACTTCAGACTCCAGACTCCAAGAGGTATACCTTAGACACCTCGCTCCTACTTTAGGGCATCGTAATCAATCTGCCATATGCTAATGACTTTATACTCAATTTTATCAATGCTCCTTCGTATGTAGTAAAAGAACATTTATAAAGGCGCATAGGCAAAATAGAGGACAATAACAAGTAGACTGCTATGAATTACATTTGAATCCTCTCCCCCTCGGACCGCGACAGCGTTTAGATGTGCAATATGTGCCAGTGATAATCAAATTTTGATTTGTTTTAAATAATTACTATAAAATTCGAAAGAAGTACCAGGAACGCATAAACTCGGAGCAGTGACTCTGTGAATTACGCTGCGTACACGCCTTGATTGTCGTCAGCACTACGTCATATTTGTTGTTTGCCATAAATCATAAGCGGAAGCGATAACGCTCAAAAAAATGCCGAATATTATGCGGTCTCCTATTCTAAACAAGTCACACAGCCTGTCTGACTCGGACGTGGACAGGATTGCAGAATCCACCCTCAGGCTAGATGAACCGCTTCATATTACTCAACGTGACAGCAAGAGACGACGTGTGTCTGAAGATCAAACAGATTTACTTATAGGAACTGATCTTCGTCGTATCATACGAGAAGAACTCAGAGACATACTGAGCGAAATTCAAGCACAACAAAACTTGCGCATGGACACCATAGAACAACACATATCAGATATAAAGATACAAAATGATTCCATGCACAAGACGGCTACTGAAATTGGCATATCTATGGAGTTTGTTTCTGATAAAGTAGAAGAGATTCAATCTGCGATCTCCGGCTTAGAGGAAGCGCGAAGAGAAATCGCCTCTCAAATATCCAAAATCGAAGACAAATGTGACTCGCTGGAGAGGCTATCTCGCAAAACCAGCATACAGATAAGAAACGTTCCGAAGCAAAAAGGTGAAACCAAAGAAAATCTGTTTGGTACTATTCAAAAATTATCTACTTCTCTGGGAGTCAACCTACATACTTCAGAACTACGTGATGTTTACCGAGTACCTAATAAGCAAGATCGGACTACCTCTATGATTGTAGCTGAGTTCGCCTCGACTCTCACCAAGGGAAACATTCTAATAGCTGCTAAGAAATTTCAGTCTTCGGCTATCAGATTCAAGACTGAACGTTTAAGCACTTTCCATCTTGGATTGGACGGACCTAAAGCGGATATATATCTAGCAGAGCATCTGACCCCACTAGCATCGCGACTTTACTTCCTTGCCAGAGAATTCCGCAAGAGTATGGGCTACGATTTCTGTTGGACATCAAACGGATTGGTGTACCTCCGTAAGAAGCAAGGTGACCCCTATATCCTGATAAAAAGCGAATCCCAACTGCACACGTTAAGGAATAAATGACTAGATAGATGTTGTTATCATGTTAATTGTAAGTTTTTTATTATTCTAACATCAATATACTACACTCTACACCTACAAAATCATAATACACACAATCACTTCATCCACTTTTATACCACATTAAATCTACAACCAATAAACATAAGTAATGTAATGACATCATTGAGCAAGCGTGTAAGTCAAATAATTGCCAAACTGAACCCACAATACTACATTAATACCATTTATAAAACTAGAAAAACCTGTACCACTACTTTACTTTTCTTTATACAAACGCATATAAAATGTGCCCTCAGCATACCTCATCCACTACGAAATAGAAAAAATAATCTCATCATAGATACTTCTCTCTATATACCAAATCAACATGGACTGTAACTCTATTCTCAACGACCTAGAAAATTTAAATTCAAACACTTGCAAGCTTATTGCAAGCCCTAATGACATCAAATATGAACTGAGAGAACTGTATGATAAATCTAAAAATGTATTTAATATTTTATCTGCAAATATTAGAAGCGTCAATAAAAACTTAGACAATCTCTTAATATTCTTGACTAGACTCAATACTGAGGTACATATACTAGTTCTCACAGAATGTTGGTGTAATGAATACTCAGTCGCCCCTTTTGTTGAAGGATACTATGCATTTTCAACCAAAAAAAGCTACAACCAAAATGATGGGGTAATTATTTATGTCAGATCGAACATCAACGCTAACGTTCACGAATTAGATATGGAGGAGGCTAATTGCCTGATAGCTGAAATTGATAACACGACCATTCTGGGTATTTACCGACCCTACTGCTTCAGATACCCCGGCGCATTTTTAGACTCGCTGGATCAACAACTTTCAGTTATCAAAACAAGAAATATTATTATAACCGGGGATATAAATATTAATACTCTAGCCACTGGTGATTCCATTGTAAGTGATTATATGGAAATCATTGGCTCACATGGTCTAGTAAATGCGATTGGTATTCCTACCCATGGTCTAACATGCTTAGATCATTTTATGTGCAGAATTGCTGGCGAATTCCAAGGCCTTGTATTTCAGACCGATATAACTGACCACCTGCCAATTTGGCTATCTTTCACCGGTTCACAAGGACACTGCACTTCTCCTTCCAATGTGATAAACAAAACGAAACTAAATTTTGAGGCCCTGGAAACGTCGATTAAAGAACATAATTGGAGTCCTTTCCTTGCAATCAACGACCCAGACGAAGCGGCCAAAGTACTTATCTCAATGATCCAGGACCACACTATGCAAAACACAAACTCAGTTACTTATACTAGAAGGAGAAGACCTATAAAACCATGGATTACGGTCCAGCTTATCAGAAGCTTTGAAAAAAGAGACAAAATGCATTTACTTGTTAGAAAGAATCCGAATAATCTAGAGATTAAATGCGCATATCAAAAATATCGAAACTCCTGCAACGATTTTGCAAAAATGCTAAAAAATCAATACTTCAAAGATAAATTTAACAAAACCATTAAAAACAGTAAAGGCACTTGGGATGTAGTAAAAGAGGTATGTAACATTAAAAAACTCCCAACTAAAGCTACAGCTCTTTTAAAGGTGTTGGAGTCACCTAAAGAGTCATTGAACTATGTTAATAGGTATTTTACGTCTGTGGGAGAAGACTTAGCCAACGTGATCATGGAAACTACTAACTCAACTGAATCCCAGCTTGCAGTAAATAGTCTTAATCATAAATTTCCTCACTCAATGACCTTAGCTCCCACAGATTACATAGAAATAGATAAAATAATTCGTAACCTTAAAAACAATTGTGCCCCGGGTATAGACCATATTCCTACCAGAGTTTTGAAGAATTCGCATTACATCCTTTGCTCCATGATAGCTCACGTCTGCAATCTCAGTATTTCGTCCGGAACCTTTCCAAAGGTTTTTAAGCAAGCAGTGGTTATTCCAGTACACAAGGATGGAGATAAAATGCTAGCCTCTAATTACCGACCAATATCTTTACTTAGCACGATCAGTAAAATAATAGAGAAGGTAATTAACCACAGATTGATAAACTACCTGGAAAGTCAACATCTGCTTGCAGATAACCAATTTGGCTTTAGGAAAGACAAGAGTACGGAGGATGCAGTGAGCTTCCTCTCTACAAAGGTATGTCAGTACTTAGACAAAGGGCAGTGTTGTGTTGGAATTTTTCTCGATTTAAAGAAAGCCTTTGACACCGTTTCCATACCAATACTTTTGTCTAGGTTGGAAAATTTGGGTATTCGAGGAATAGTGCATAAATGGTTCGGCGACTACATTACTGACAGAGGACAGGTTGTTAGGATCGGGGATGAACACAGTGACATCTTATGCAACAAATATGGTATTCCGCAGGGGAGCACACTTGGCCCTACACTCTTCCTTATTTATATTAATGAGCTCTGTAAACTGCACATGGAGAATGGACATGTGATTACATTTGCTGATGACACAACTCTGATATTTGGAGGCGAGACTTGGTCAGAAGTTCAGAGGTTTGCGGAAATTGGTATGAGGAAAATTATGGAATGGCTAGATCAAAACCTGCTCACTCTTAATATCTCTAAAACAAAATTCATATGTTTCAGAGTGAACAGCAGATCAGACCCTCCACCACAGTTCAAAATAAAAGCTCACACTAGTACTTGCTACAATGGGCCTCTAGACTCTATTGACTGTAACTGTATTAACATTGTACAGGTCAACGACCACAAATACCTTGGCGTTACCATAGATAAAAACGTAAATTGGCAACCTCACATTACCACCTTAAGCAAAAAAGTGAGAAAACTTCTCCCTATCTTTAAAAACCTCAGAGAAGTAGCTGACCCAGTCCTAATAAAACAAATTTATGTGTCATTATGTCAATCAATTTTGACATATTGCATCCCCATTTGGGGCGGAGCAGCGGCCACTCACCTTATGGAATTGGAGAGAGCACAAAGAGCCGTCTTGAAGGTTATGTTAAAGAAACCAAGACGATTTTCCACTGAATTGCTTTACGAAGAATGCAAACTTATGACAGTACGACAATTATATATATATAGTGCCGTCTTGAGCCGCATAAACTCATTGACCCCTCACTAATACCTCAAGACAAACGCCGTGTTCATATTATCACTCCTCGTCTTAATACCAAATTTTCTCAACGCCAGTTTTTGTATATGGGTTCTTTCCTTTACAAAAATATCAATAAAAAGTACAAAATTATTAATATGAATAGAAAGTCATTAAAAACCAAATTGAATAATTTTTTGCAAGTATTAAATTACGATTGTACAGAAAAGATCTTAAAAAATAATATAATATAATAACAGCATTTAGCTTTTGACTTGGACCACACCCTAATACGCACGCTAACATTTATTACCAATTTTGCCATTCATTATTACGCGCGTTCACCACGCAGTAATACAAGCTTCTTTCCCATACTACCCACTCACATTTTTATCATATGTATATATTTTTTTGTAAATATAAATGATAATATAATTGATACATATAAATGTAATGTAATAACTTCTTGGATTATTGCTAAATTGAATATATTAATTCAATAAAGAGGAGGAGGGTTGATAACCTGAGATACAGGTCTTACCTAGTTCAGGTATCAGCCCGCCATAATTATTAGTTTAATAAAATTTTGTGTTTTTAGCATAGGTTATAACTGTAATGATTATGGTGAGTAATAAACGATTATTATTATTATTATTATTATTATAATCCGGAGATAAATGTGACAGCGAAACAGCTTGAATAATGTATTTTCTAATTATTTGCGCTAAATGCACAACTAACTGTGGATACCTAGTATTATCATTAATAAGAGCGATGTTGCCACTATAAGGACAGCATTGACGTGAACAAACGATTTTTCGGTTTTGCTTGCTATGAACACCTAGCCACTATTATCGCCCACAAAAAGATTATCAACAAAGAGCAGAGCGCATCTCTAAAATAATTAGTTACGGGATATAAATCATGTTATCTTCGTGTAGGCTACGACAGCCAATAAGCGTTTTACGCGAATTACGCCAAGATAAATTGCCTGCTCCTGACATTAATGCGAATTTTCTTCCGAAAATAAATTACCTGTATCAGGCCCTCATTCGGCCCTGTGTCCCGAGTATTTTATACAAGGTGACTCATCAATGCCTATGTCAAAGTCAAGCTTCTCGAACTTTTTCGGTCGGATGATTTACGAAATGATGACTGAGATGAATTACTGAGATTGGTAGTCACTCTTACCATATAAGCGTCTAAGATAAATTCGTTTCTTTATAACTCGTCAAGTGCTTCTTGGGAGGTAAAAATAACAAAATAAATACGTACTTAATAAGGAAAATAACAACCCACTTGACACAAATATTACACACGCCCACAGATAAAAACATTGACAAATATCTTTTTTTTGTTTATCAGACACTTTACTACTCGTACCTCAGTCCGTTGCATTTTCCTAATTCATGTTCCAGAATCAAGCGTTTTACGTCGCATTTTACTTATTACCTATGTGTTTTAGGATACCTAATCTTGAATTTGCCTCAGGACTATTCTCTATTAGTGAAAATGAAAAATTAAAACTGAAAACCAATTTTATACATGCGAGCGACTCGTGTTGAGTGAAACTTTTTACCTCATGTGAATTGGTAGGAAGAGTCCATGCCCAAAAGCTGCTTTGTCACGCCTCTTTTCAAAGAACCCATGTTATAGGAAGGAGGGAGCACAATTATTATGCTGGCAAAGAATTTTCAACCAACTTCGTTGATAAAAACGTTGTAGCCGGGCAAAAAGAGTCGCAGTTTACATAAGAACTCTGTATATCGTCACACACCTACCGGTTACAACCCGGCGCCGGTGATATTTCCTCAGCTTTGCGATTCTCTACAGTCAGCAGCCTTGGATTCGTGGCTGTCGGCAGCGTTGTCATACCTTTTGGCGTTTGTTTGACAACCATTTTACAACCGTTCAACACTAGCGTTCCGACGACGAGCGCGGCGTGAGCTGGAACTAAAAAGTTTCTTATTTTTATATCTCTATGTAAAAGTCAATCAAATATGAAATAGAGTCAGTGCCATATTTTTTAAATACAAAAAAAACTAAAATTAAAAAATATCGATCTGTGCTGGAATGTCAAAATCAATGGCAGATCGCCGCCTTGTCAGTTGTCAAGCTTGATGTCGAATATGTCTGTTAGAGAATAACACTGCAGGGCAGGCAACGCGTGATTACTGCCCAAGGTGTTACAAGCGTCTTATAAGCTATTGGTACTCGCTTATTACCACCAGGCGAGCAGGACACGGGTTTGCTAGCCTTGCTGTATAAAACATGGAACTAAAATGATGGCACAGTCATTGATCACTTTTATACGTTATTTTTTTGTTCCTTTTAGCTTAAAACGTGTATTGTGTCTAGTTAGCAAGCCTACTTTACAAATTACAGCTAAGTTTTAAAATATTCAACTACAAGCGAGTCTGTGTCGCTTAGTTTTTTTAACAAAATAAATAATGACTGCTGATTAAATACAGAACTTGATACACGCAACACATAAACACAATAATTCTACGTTAATTATTTGAAGTTAGAACAGAGATAGAAATTTATCTCTAAGTAAGACATTTATCGGCGATAAAGATGATTTGATTTTGCATATTGTAACATTATCTGCTGAATAAAGCAATTTATATTATTAACTGCGCAATCTATGTTCGGAACGGCATCGATTCCAGCATTTCAGTATAAATTAGTATTCGTTTCACGTATTTGAAGTGGGAAAAGGTTAATTTAAAGCATTCTCGTAACAAAGGCAGTTAAGATGTTGTTTCAGGCCTTCATTTAAAAATCAAACGGTAGCTTCTCTTTATTAGGGTTCGTAGAAATGGCACTTACTAGGAGTAATGTCCTCTTACCTCCGGTGTCTCGAACGGTGATCAAAGTAATTCAGCCACCAAATCAAATAACTTAGATACATTCATGCTTAAAATGTGCTATTAAGTTAGTAAATTAAATGTAGGCACAAAAATATCAAAAATATTTTAAGTGAACCCTAAAAAAATTAATATCATAAACCTTTTGTAATATTGTAAGTTTTTTGTTTAATGACTTAAAACCATATCAATTAAATTAAATTATCATTAATCATACTTGATAATCTATTTCTGCCTTGATATTTAGAGCAGAGTCCACCCCAAAGAACTTTTCGTATAATGTCGATTGTCCTAAAGTCGTTTGTCATACATATTGGCATATTGGCATAAATAGCATAACACTAATGACACCTAATTTTTCATTCGCATAACTATTAAGTAGTGTAACTGTCTAAATGTATATTATTAATTTCATTTAGCATAATATTAGGCAGTCCTAAAATCCCTTAGCATAATTTTATTTGCCATAACTATAGAAAAACCTAATTTTATTTGGCATATTATAGATAGTCCTAAATCTTATTGATTAAATCGAATTATCACCCAGATTCGAACTAGCACAAGCCGACTCCACGTGGCCCGACCTTGCCCTACACTAGAGTGTAATTTAGGCCCGCGTAGGCGCGAAGGGATTCCATACAAATGTCATGAAATTATCAAATGAATACGATATTTTTGAAAGTGGCAAACCATTTCTATGGACTAATATAGCTCATGTTTAAATTTATTGTCGCATTGACGGCACCACCCTATATAAGTTAACAACTTTCACTTAGTGTTATATTAATTTTACACGTGGGTACACATAAATACATAGTTATATTAATACATCACGATAGAATAACACAATTTCGTACTATTATTTGTTACGTCAGAAAAGACTTATAAAATTGTTTTAAACAGAACGGCTTGTAACGGACGTGTCCTTTATTTTAAAATATACAATATTATTACCTTTATTTCGAATTATCATTTAAACAAAAATTTACTTCGGAAGAGTAGATCTAAGTACCGAACGCGTCACCGGCAATATGTCTTAACAATAAAACAATATAACTCGAGCTCGCTTTAGCGTTCATTATCTTTTTATAAATAAGGACCTTATTTGTTCTACGTTAAGTATGAATATAGATTAGCTTATTATTTTGGAGAAACACCGACACTTTTGTGCGTAGAATAATGACGAACTAGGAACTAGCGAATTTGTATCTTTCGAGTATGATTTAAGGGTTGAGAATTATGTAACTTAAGTTTTGCGTGTGCGCAGAGTTAAAAAGAAATGCCTTGTTTTGATTGGTTTGTTAGATCTAGAAAAAAATGTGTTTGCGTGGGAATTTTGGGGATTTCAATAAAACCAAGAGAGAGGGAAAAGACGGGACAGTTCTCGGGGTGTGTGGTAGCGAGTGGTCAGTAGTTGGAGCTAGGTGTCTGGTTTGGTAAGTTATTTTGTTTATTTATTTATTTTCTTCTTTTTTCTCTCTCTCGTGGTTTAGAAATGTTAATTTGAAGTTATTTATTGAGAATTTCGATTATTCGCAATGAATAATTATTTTGATAATTAGAATCGAATTTTAGTTAATACGTAATTTATTTTAACTTTTCTCATGATTGAAATTTTATATTAAACATATTACTTTTGGTTTTATTTTAGAATTGTTGTAAAATAATTATTAAAAAAAATAATCTAATTTCAGAATAAATTTGAATTTTAGTTTGGTTAGGATGTTTGTGTTAATGGTTGGACTATTGTAAGTTTTGTTACGAAATTCAACATAAATTTAGAATGGGAAAATTGTTAACACGTGCAATTTATTATTTTTACTGTATTTTCATTTTGTATGTCCTGTGTTATTCCAAATATAATACTCATTAAACACTGGGTTTAGAATTAAGGTGATGGTTTAATCGTTCGATTGGATTACTTTAACTTTTATTATCATATTGAAATTCACAGTTCAAGTAAATTTATTTACAACTTAATTTGTTTAACTAAAACACGACTCTTTAAGTCGTTGGTCTCTGTCGTTGTTGCAACCGCTTCACCCATCAACACGCATTAGGTTTACATGGTGATGTTATGGCCTAAACTCCGCATGTGCTTCTCTCATGTAGGAAGGCCTGTGCCCAGCAGTAAGGCGTTTATAGGCTGATGATGATGATGATGATGATGAAAATAATACAGCAAGTTATTCATTAGTTTCGTTATTGGTTTCATGTAAAAGTATCTGATCGAACCACAGGAATGATTAGTAATCTCATGAATAGTATTTAAGGGTGTTAAATTTAATGGTTTACTACTCGATTGAGGAAAACGTAAATCATTATTCAAAGATGGTACATTAGTTATATAATTTAGATTTAGTTTAAAAATAAATATAAATATATATATGGGGATATTACACATATACATAACACTGTAAAATTTGTAGCTTTTGGATTTATTCAATAGTTCGAGATGAAATTGTAGAGTAATCTCCAGATATTAGTTTTAAGTGTTAGGAGAATTCATCCAAGTAGCTGAGGTTTTAACCTCTTAGTTTATGTACAAAACACATGACACAATTTTATTGATGAAACAATGAGTATTATGTTGGAAATAAGTTAGTTATAGATGGGGTACACCCAAGAATAGGAACTGTACTTTTCTAGTGTAAATATATTTATAGAAAAAAAACATTGCAAGTTACTATAATAATGTAACTATAGACTAACAAAGACAGGATTATTATTATAAATAATACTATCTTTGCAAGAAAGATGGCACTTCCATCGGAAGGCTGTTTTTTGTGTTGGGAGTCTATATTAATATATTAAATACTAATTTTGTTACGAAGTACAGATCGCGGTTTGAATTAGTATTTTGTTAGATGTGTAAATTTTGTTCGAAATTATTAAAACACCAATATGAAGGCTACTATAGTGCAGCGAAAGACAAAAACTCAAGGGGAACCAAGGGGTAATTTATTATAAAATATTTATTTATTTACCGTCAAGTAACGGCTCTAGATAGTCTTTTTTACTGGTGTAATAAAGTGATATGGGTAAAAAAAGACAAATCAACCGTGGTTGGGATATCGTGCTGGGGAGGTTGGTGTAGGTTAAGATTGATAATCCTTTTATTTCAGCTCTACGGGTAGATTAAATAAGTTAAGAAAATATGTAGTTAGTAAGCACCAACCACTTGTGATCCAGTGATCCTTTAAACCACTCCATATCATTTCGCGTTCAGTAAAGAATTAAATTTAGATACATATATCGTTTACCATAGGAATGGTGATGGGTACTAATTATGCTTCTTGCAGAATTCGAGAAGAGTGTTCCTGGTAATCCGGATAGGTCTTGGGTCTCCATGCTATTAATAGGGTTTAGAGGTAGGTAGATAGAATTAGGGGGTGTATTGTTTTGTAATTTTCAGAGATAGCTGGAGATTCTAGACCGAGAAAACTACGTAGGTTTGTGTCCGTTTTTATGAAACTTGCTTGGTTTTGACCGTCGAGATATTTTATTATGTGTTTATGTTTCATAAATATTGATTTAAAATAAAAGCTCATTAGATTGGACAATCTATATTAATAATTTTTGATTTTAACATTATTATAAATGTTTGAATTGTTATTCTATTTTAATTACTAATCTATATTAAATTCAGAACCAAGTAGGAGAAGGTCATTTTCAAATAGAGTGATTTTAGTTGAATTCAATTTTATAACATAATATAGTTTATAATCCCTCTATTTTTAATGACTCGGTGGTGGAATGGGTTTTAGAATATTTTGTTTTGTGTATTATTTCGAATTGATTATTATTTATTGAATGTGTTTTACTTCCGAAAATCCAAATAAATATGTTTACAGCTAAACATTAAAATGGCGATCGTTTGTTATTATTAATAGGCGTAGGTACGTTTTACTCAATTATAATGACATAACATAAGTATTAGGGAATTACACGTCGAATATTTTGTGCGTATTTACGGAATCAAAACTGACAATATTAATATCGTTTTGTTGAGAAACCAATTTTATACTCATACATTGAATATTTTAATACTTTATAACCTGGTTTTATAACCGAATTCTCTTAACCCAAAATAACTTGATCTTCGTAACTCTATAACTGAATCTTCGTAGTATTTCTTAACCTCACTTTATACTAAATATCTATAACACTAAATAGACTAGATTATAACTAAATTTCAATAACATAAGTTTAGTATAGATTCGAAATATTCGATTGATAAAATGATTAGGGTTGCAATATATTGTAGGTAAAATAGAAATCGTTTTAATAATTTATAAATCAAAGATATGGAGGTAATTTCTTAACATTTCGTCATGGATTTACACCTGAGCTTATTTGTGGGCATAGGTTAAATAAGTCATATTTCAAAGGACTTTGCGAACCAAAATAAACTCAATACTCTACACGCAGGAAAGCAATTACCAATAGAATTTTACTATTTTCAAGTTTCACTCCTACTAATTGTCTCTTTTCTCTGTTTCTTATTTTATTCTCTTACACTCTAAAAGAACTTGGGTTACTAAATCACAACATGGGTTCTGGACGATATTTGGCCTTAGAATATTAGGAATCTTCGAAAAATTTTATAGTCAATAGTGCTCATATACATGCGAGTATATTTAAGTTTTACTTTGATTCTTTTCGTTCTTTATCGGAGGGTGAGGTTAGTTACAGGCTTATTCATTATTATATAATTTGAGGGTAAAGACGTTGGCTCTAGAATTAGACGTTTTTAAAAAGCAACTAATTTAAATTACTTTCTTTATACAACTAGATGACAAACAAGCTGACGGCCCATCTGGTGGCAAATGGTTACCATCGCCTATGTACACCTGCAATATAACAAAGAAAGAATCACTTGGTATTGCAGGTGCGTTGTCATCCTGAGGCCCAAGATGAAATGCCTTCCATGCCCAGTAATAATTACACTGGCTTCCTTTCCCTTCTACCCGGAACACAGCGAACTATTTCACGGCTGAAATAAGAAAGGCATTGATATCTACGCAGACCAACCTACATACGGGCCTACCACCTAGTAAATACTTTTAATAAAATTAATTACTTATTTAATAAAACTTTATTTTATTTTGAATTTCATTTCTAATTCTTTAAAACAGAATCTTAATGTACAGAAAAATATAATTGTAAGGCATTATTGAGTTAACGAAAGAGCAAACACCACTGCTTCTACCAAACTCTTTGTTTGAATGGCTTTTAAGTATAAAGGTCACTAGCACAACATAAGTCTGCTTGCCAATTACCTCTATCTGTATTTCAGTGTACGAATACTTCACATTTGAAACTCAAAATATGTCGAGAGGCAAATTGCTATCTACGCTTCTCGAAACTGAAATCTAGATTTATATTCTACCGTATTTTGAATCGACTACAAACAACAAAATTCTACAAAAAAGATCACTGATGTCGATGGCTCAACTATTAAACTTAATAATTATCAATGTTTGGACGATGTTGCTGTAAAAATAGCAATACAAACACCTTCAGCGAGGGACGAAAAGTGCGTACATACTGACTTAGCCCATCAAAGTCATCGGGCTTTATCGAAACCAGACAGAATTAAATTTTAATTGTTATGTCATCAATTGATGAAGTCTGGGCATTAAAGGATTAAAAAGCCTGCCCGTTCAGCCAGTATCCGGCTCCTGTAGAGTGTAGAGTAAGATTGTTCTCCATCCACATCTATTATAAAGATACATAATAACTTTGCTGAATTCACGAGGCTAGTCACGAGGTGACGTGCATGGAAGAATAACGAACGCTTGCTATTCACTCCAACACTCACTAGCTACTGGCACGACCATTGATCTCGGTTGCATCAGCAACAAGATATAAAATATGATGCCTACACTTTCGTATACGTGGAAGAAACACAAAGAAAAACGCGATTAGATGAATTTGCAAATAGAACCTATTTCTATGCTCAAATATGCAGATAATGTCAATTTTGACGATATTAGATATGTTTATGTACAGGATTATGCTGGCAAATTAGACATGTCTCTGTCGTTTTCCTTTCTATTAAACATAAATAGCGATTGTCATCAATATCTATTCCAGGCTGAACGTGTCTTTATGGCGCCGGCTCAGGGGATCTATTCTCAAAGTCCGTAAACAAAGTTCTAAACGAATCAAAAAATCTCTAAATTGAAATGCAGTTCTCAAATTAAGTTTTTCAATTCGTGGGTTTCATATGAGAACTTTGGCAAGAAAATGATTACGTAGCCTTAGCTCGAAAATACAATCTTTGTGCATCAAGAGTAGACCCCCAGGTCTGTTGTGTTCCGAATCCAATTTATTTAGATACAGATCTTTATACGCCGTCTGTGGTGATACACAATACGTGAACTGTCTATATTCTATTACGGAATGACAGAATATATTTTCCATTATTACATTTCCCTCAAACATTCCACTTATTGAAAATGATATGTTTATCTGCTTTTTCTTCTTTGACCCTTTTTGAAAACAGCAAATCGTGTATGCCGATAGGCTTTACGGCTTAATAATGTGTATCAAGGAAAAGACAAGAATCAATTTCTTTTAAAGCCATTGGTCCTCGTATTATAGACTTTTTTCGATCATTAAACACGTAAGACCAATAGATTGGGTTTATAAGAGTGGACGTGACGATAAATTTAGGGAATCGTATGTAGACCCCAGTTTTCCTTATTCGGAATCCTAATTTACATCAATTCTGAATAAAATGGTGTGATCAAGTCACTTATGTGTGAATAAGGTTTAACAGCACGTCAGTATGGTCGACACCAGTCTTGAGAACAGTATACGGATTAAACTTGATAAAAAATATTTTTTAAGTTTATCGTAGTATTAGGTACTTTGTAAAATAATAATATTGTAATAATAGTATTACATATAATAATAGTATTACATATAATAATAGTATTACATATAATAATAGTAAAATGTAATTTATTGTTTTTTATACCTATTAGCTAGTTAACTGTATTCGCTTTTCTTAAGAATAGACAGCACGTCAAGTGTAGAGAGACGCCCAATATAGAGCATAGGCCAGCAGTGGGCCGATTCACATAAATAAGCATAGCACCACATTCACCATCACCACACCACCACCACCTTAGGCAACGCACGTGCAATACCAAGTTCTGGTTTCCTTGTTATTGCAAGTGTCTATAGGCGTCTCTTGTTACTTACCACCAGGCATTCAGCTTGAGGAGCTCAGTGGCGTATTGGTTTGAGCGCTCTGGTTTCGATATGAAAAACAAAGCAACTTTCGCCATGGTCGATCCTGGGATGGGTCAATCAAAGTTTGTTATTTCGAGCTCCACCGTGCTTCGGAAGGCACGTTAAGCCGTTGGTCCCGGTTGTTCCTGCAACCGCTTTAACCCACCAACCCGCATTGGGCCAGCGTGGTGGTGTTATAGCCCAAACTCCTCATGTGTTTCTCCCATGTAGGAAGGCCTGTGCCCAACAGTGGGATGTATATAGGCTGGTGATGATGATGATGATTCAGATTGTTTGTCATGGTTATATAAAAAAAGATGAAATAAAAGACGGTGAAATAAATTATTTTGCTCCTACTCCATGTTTGATTCTAGTTTCAGCTGATTGGCTCCTAAAATGCGACCTGTAATAAGCTGCGCAATTAAGTAGTGATCTTCTTAATTGCTCAGCTTATTACAGGACTAAAACTGAAAACTAGTTTCGAGAGATTCGAGTTCAAACGCTGCTTGAGCAGTTTTCTATAATACTGGGATACAACTTTTTGATGACATGATTTTCAGGAATAAACTTGGCATTAAAACTGTATTTTTTTTTACTGTATAAATGTTTTTGATGTTACCGAGGGATCATAACATTTATTCAACCCGAAGATTTGGCGGGAATATGGAATAGTGACCTTTGGTAGTGTGATTCCGTTTTTATTATTTCTCTTATAAAGAAGTTTCTTTGAAATCAGTAATACAATAAATAAAGTATACAACTGTTCAAACTGCTTCAGCAAAGAGCTTGTTACGGCTCCACGATTCCTGAAGAGCAATAACTCAAAAAGTTAACTTACAAACTATTGGCAATCGAAAAGCGATTAATCCTCCACGGATGAGACTTCTGCTGTTGAAAATTAATTTCGTATAGATTTATTGCAGTTTTCAACTTGAAAGTCTCCAGATTACTATTATTAATTCTGTACGTACTTACTATCTATGAAATGCATTTCTTTTTATAAAATAATCTCGCGTTTGTTTCAAAAATTCACTGCTACTTATTATATTTTCAGATAAGGTTATGAAGCTGTCTGATTTACGAAAGTCAATGATTTCTGTGTTCTGACGCAATCCTAACTTTTTACATAAATGAGAGGATTGAATATTATTACATGTAAATCAATTTGAATCACCCTAATTCAGGCTTTCTCGTTTTTATTACACCCAGTGAACAATTTCGCCTCCAGCCATTTGTTTTATTTGTATTTTGCGATCAATTCTGTGGTTTAAATTTGTATTTCGAGTACACTGAAATGTGGCTGCAATTGAATATAGATTAATATTGTTTATCGTCACAAAAAAATCAATTACTGTATTCACATAAGCCTTGGTGGTTTGTGGTTCTGGCCACACCAATTTACGTTTTTTACAATTGAATAAATATCATGCTAATGTGTGAATAATAATGCAAATTGTTACGTCTATATCAAAAACTGTAGTGCAATGTTTTGCATTCTTGAAATATTATTAATAATAATACTATTCCTCCTCACATTTAACAGTTTAGCATCATTAACCATATGGTTCCCATTTTTGTGTAATCATTGAAATACATAAGCCAATCTTTTACTTATTTAATTTCTTTGTTTTTTACTAAATAATTATTTTAAAGACACGCACACTAAATCTTCACATCTACATAAGTACCAACATTAACCGCTACACACATACACACACTTAAGTATAAACGTAACCCATATATTTCTCGTTTTGTGGTTGTAGTTATATCGCAGTGACCTGTTTAAATTAGCCACTTAATTGGGCACCGTCACATAGCACAACACTAATTAATCACTAATCGCACTGATATCGCTTCAAAGTAATCGCTTGATCTCCTGTGCCGCTACGCAAGTACTTTTAAAGTCGATGAACTACTGGACAATTCTCGAAGGTTCCACAATATTACTTTGTTTAATTCAGAATGCTACAATTCTCCTTATATGGAATAACATGCTACCTCTCGCACTATTCTCCCGAAGTTTCTTTGTCTGTCCTTATCTAGTGTAGCGCGATACCCATTTTACTTCTTTCTCGAAGGTTCTTTATCTGTCCTTGTCTAATATAATAGCGGTCTGTCTATTTTACTTGTTTCGCGAAAATTCTTCATCTGTTCTTGTGTATTATAGCTCGCTATCTTTTCGCAACCGATCTAGAAAGTTTCTTCTGTCCCTGTCTAGCATTAGCTCTATCTCACTCACTCTGATAGATTTTTCCACATGTAGGTGAAATAGCTATAAGGGGTCCTGAAAACGCATGAAAAAGGGTTTTTAGAAAATAGTGGCATCGGATTAGTTGCCTACTAAAACGACCTGAAAACATGTTTCAGGCACCTGTGAATGTTGGTAATTAGGTCAAAATTTTGATTCCTTGGTATGTGATAGATCTTTCTCTAAATCGGACTGAAACTGCATTAAAGCCTGCTGAAAACGTCTTTTAGTACGCGAAGATTATCAGAAGATCGCGAAGACTTCAAAGTTACGTAAGGCCACCACGCTACGTACACAGCCGTTACAATATTTTGAATAATGATATTCACAAACTCACACCTATTATCTAGCCCAAAGTAAGCATCATTAAGAGCCTGTGCTATGGATACTAGATAACGGAGTAATATTGATAATACTATGTATATAAATGTTAGAAATATACTAAATAAATTTACAAACATCCATGACTTATAAACTAATGCTCGTACTCATCATACAAACATTTGCCTCTACCAGGATTCGAACCCGGGACTCCAGACCGAGTAGCCTCTATAGTAAGGGGTACAGACCACTCGACCAGCTGGTCGTCATATGAGCATGAATAATATGTAGGTAGTAATAGTGTCATATATACCACAGGTACAGAGGAAAATCTGAAAACTATACATTTGTAATCAATCATCGCGGTTAAACACGCGGTCATAATTATATAGTTAACCAAGTTTTTTGTAAATTTTAAAAATTTTGCAAATTTGTACAGAAGAAAAATCTGAAAGCCGTATTTTTAATTAAATCACAAAAAACTGCTGAAATTAATTCAACAAAAAAAGTTTGGGCCAACAATTTGCCGAACAAATATATTTGCCTGATTATTTACCCTACTTAATTGTTTCCGTGTGATTGATCAACTTATTTGATTAAACCTCATTTAGTCTTCCGCATGATGACACATCAACAAATGACCGCAATCAGCGGGCGGTAAAATTAACAAAAAGTAAAAAAAAACTGTTTCATTGCATCGAATTTGTACTTAAGTACACAATTAGCACTATTTATTAATCAATATTTATTAAATACTATTTTTTACGGTTTTTACGGTAAATAACGTAAGATCTTCTCGTCCAAATTTCCTTAGTGCTTGAAGTCGAAAGTCTTCGACCAGTATGTGTTGCCAGTGATGACAATCGGCTGTGAAACGTAGTCGCTTACTAAGGTTCACAGTCGCACAACGAGCTGTGGAACGAGCTATGTTATCTCTGCGACATAGAAACAGAAATGAGTACATCCGTAGGAGAACCAAAGTCACTGACATAGCTCATAGCATTAGCAAGTTGAAGTGTCAGTGGGCAGGACACATTACATGTAGAACAGACAGCCAGTGGAGCGCTAAAGTTCTAGAATGGCGACCACGTACCGGAAAGCGCAAAGTAGAACGGCCTCCCACTAGATAGACAGACGACCTGGTCGGGGTCGCGGAGAGCCATTGGATGCCGGCTGCGCAGAGCCGTTCCATTTGGAAATCGATGGGGGAGACCTTCATTCAGCAGTAGACATCATAGGGTAATATAATGATAATGTGATAGCAATCAAATATACGCCACCACCGATGATGGGGGCAAGCAAACAAGGGGTAGATAGCACTAGTACGGTTGCCAGTCCTATAAAAACTAAGTTTTCATGCTATACTTGCTTGTACACTCCACAGCGGGGTCACTTCACCTAAATGTGCGCGTGAGAAAGTTTCGCTAAATCCATTCACGTGTTCTGTGATTTGCGTATGGAGGAGGTTAGTAAGACACCGCTTTTTCGAAAAGTAGTTTCTTCTTATTGTTTGTATTTGGAATGAATGGTGTACGTCTGCTAACAAAGCATATTCAACTTACTTGTGATTACAATTTTCCCAATGAACGTCTTTTTTTTTATTATTTTAACAACAATCGAATTAATGATTGAAAAAAAAACAATTAAAATACTTGTCAAATATTATATTATTGCCTTATATTTTCGCGAAAACTACATATTAGAAATAAATCCAATATACCGGATTTAACTCGCGACTCGGACCGCTCAAAATATAACACAAAGTGAGGGTAGTTAGCTTAAAACTTATCAAATACAATTGACATTTTCAGTCTTCCCGTGATCGCTGTAAAGAAATCGAAACGTCGGGTGTATAATAATGATGTAATATTTAATTAAACGCAAGTTAGATCCGTTAAATTGGTTTCATTAAAATATTCATGTTTATCTGAACAGTGATACCGAAATCGTATTTTCTAGTGGTTCCATAAATTAAAGGCAACCCTATGCTTTCCCATCAAAATGTCAAACTTTTTCCCAACTCAAAGCAATTACGCTGTTTTTATAGTAGGTACTCTATCTCAAGTTACCACAATTCGTTACGACTGCCTCAGATACACAAACCTTGGAGAGTAGATAATAAAGCCAGGACACGTTTTCGTACTAATTTAACTTGTTCTGACATTGGTTACGCCAGAAATCCAGTGTGGATTCTGTGTTAAAAAAACTAGAAGAGTTTATTAATGAATAGAACTTTATGATCGTTATAAAATGTTTTAAAGTGGTAGTTTATACATTGGCGCTTTTGTTCCAACAAAATGTGCTACAGGTGTAGTGCATTTTGTTGGAACCAAACGGTCCCACGGTGCGTGATTTTACGGATGATTGTAGGTACCGCATCGTGCCTCGTTCAACGGTGGAATACCTCACGCACCGCTACGGATATGTCTGGACAACCACGGACAAAACTCTTCTTACGGAGAGTCGGTCGGTGCGGGATTGTCTGCGTCCGCCCGCAATAAGGAACCTTTCAGCGCCCCATATACGGTGCGATTCGTTGATACGATCCGTCGCTTCAGACCGATCGAAACGACTAATCGACAGTGGTTGTCCATTTACTTGATCGGAAACGATATCGGAGATCACAACAAAAACTCATGTAATCATGCATATCGTAACGACAAATCGATAGCGCATGGCTCTTTGCGATCTACGATTCGATTTTTAGATTAGTCTGTGCAAAGAGTACCTTTTTTATACGGGTGCAGACACATCACTCGAATTTATTGTTAATCTAAACTGGTAACTCACATTTAATTCTTTCGAATATTAAAGCTATTATTTTTTTTATAAAAAAGGAAATGTAAATAAAACAATAGTTGCAAAAAAGTTTATTTATTTATTTATATTTAAAAATCAAATTTCCTCACCCGCTTTCGAACCCGTAATTAATAAAAGTAGATCTCTGTCTGCGATGGCAGCTCTTCGTTTAAATCGAAGCGATTCGTCGTTGCGATCGCACCATATTTGGGGTCCTTTACAAAAGATTTTACAAAAAATGTATCCGCAATAAAGAACCTTTATAGAAGATGGCAGCCAACACTGCTTTTAACATTTGTAATAGTATCGTATTTCTGTGATTAGTAACGTGAGTGCAAAAATAAAAATAAGTGACTTTTATGTATTGCTACAATCCCTCATGACAATCTTCAGAATAAAGTATCATTAGTCCGAAGTCAACCTCATTTCCTATAAATCTCTAATGGCAACGGGCTTCATGTAAACTTATATGCCTGTCTATTGATGCGTTACAAGGCTAGATACCCTTTTTTTCCGTCTGTGTTTCACAATTATGCTTACATTTCAAAAATATGTTTACTGTTGTTGTTTCATCTTCATGTGTTATTACATGTCGAATACTCCTTCACCGTAACCGAATATGGTAATATTATTTGATCTATTCCGTTACACATTATTTGAATTTGAGGAAATAATACATTGTACCTACGTCGCCATTTCTGAAATTGAATTATAAAATCAACACTACTACTCTATTCGTTGAATTGATTATCATCGCAAATTTTAACATAAACCATAGAGTTTTTATTCCAACATCCGTATCAGCGTTTATCATAAATTGGAAACGTGCCAATTCCCATAACTTGTGGTCAGCGTTCAAACATAGAGTTCATATTTGAATGGTTGTCACCACAGTTTATTTTACAGGAATTCTATTTTCAGACTTCTGTATTTGTAATAAGAATTAAGATTCCTTGATAAATGAAGTTGCTCCGTAAATATTCTGTCATTTTCTATGTGAACATATTATTCTCAGTTATATCGTGTAATATATATTTTTTGTCAATATATCTTTAGTAGTTAGACGTTTTTGTTGTTTGTGTTTAACAATATAGCTCGAAGGACCAAACAATGACCTTTCTAGCATCTCTCTACGAGGAAGATAAAAAGTGTGTTGCCTTAGAAAATTAATTAGTGACCCATACAACAATAAGAGGTTGACCAAGTAAACGTAAAACCGCTGGCACAACCTACACATTGTTTATATTGTTTTGATAAATTGTTTATCCAACAATATTTTAATTATGGATTATTCACGGGCAACTCATAATTAAGTTTAGTAATAGTTCATTCATCATTAGTTTTATTCATTACCCACCCACAACTGAAAGTCTTAATGAAACTATATTAATTTGGGCTATATAATTATAAGATTAAACGAACTTACCTTAAGTGAAGTTCTATCTTAATTATACGAAGCTCCTTGTCCGAGAGGGTTTAACGTGTAGTAACGCTGATTGTACCAGCGCCGATCACAATTTTCAAAGCTATAAAAAAAAAAATTGTTTCTCTCATATGGTAACTCTAAATGTATGTCATTACGTTCGAAGATTATTTTTGGAACAACCCTACAATTGGGATAATACTTGTATTAGTGGGCGGGTTTTGGGACTGCCCTCTCGGACAAGGAGCTTCGTATAATTAAGATAGAACTTCACTTAAGGTAAGTTCGTTTAATCTTATAATTATACTCTCTCCTTGTCCGAGAGGGTTTAACGTGTAGATGTTTGAAGATGGGGTTGTGAAAAAATAGAATTTAGATATCTATATTATATTAGTATAGATGTTTAGTCCAACACCTTACTAATTAATTTACAAAATAATTAGATTTTTATACAAAACCCTATAAAAAAATAAAAAACACAATTGTTATTTTAACTATCGCTTAAAATTTTTAGCAATGCCGAATGGGACATTTATATGCTTATTGCAGGAAATGTTTCAGAATTTTGACTCAGAATTTTAAACTGAATTTTGTATGTAAACACTCCTGTTGGCTTTTTGACTCAATCAATATTTAAACCAAATCGGCTTGCGGTCGACACCGAAGCATATCTTGTGATAAGAGTAGAGAAGACAGTTAAAACCACTAATACTCATTTCCTGCAACATTAGTTTGATCCAAATGAATTTTAGATTGAATTGATGAAATCTTGTGTTTTTTATAATTGTTTCTATTGATTTATTTATGATATAAGTGTATTCATAAAGTACTTGTCTTATTATGATTTAATGAAAGTGACAAGATAGGATACATTTCTATCCTCATTTAAAAAGATTTTTAGATACAATATGGCTGTAAAGTACCTAGTTACATAGGTTTTTATTATTTCGATAGTGGTCACTACTGATTGTCACTTTTAAATGATTTTACTTGATGTTTAATGAAGTCTTTCTGCTTTCAAGTCATGAATTGTAATAAATCAGTTGATGAGGTCCTTTAATAACATTTTTGATTTATCATTGCCTTATTATTGCATTAAATATTTTTAATACCAGTTCTGGATTCCAAATCATATATGTATGTCAGTAAACTGAAGAGGCTCCTTCGATTAAAATGTTTTTTTATCTTTAAATCAATTCAATTTTAGGTCATTGTAATGTTGACCTGGTATTATTCATTTTATATAGTTTAGGTACCATATAAGTAATGATATTGTTTTTACAAAACATTGACTTAGGCATTTTTATTTGTTATATAAAGCACAATGCTCTACTATACCTACAGGTGTTATGATATTGAAATTTAGAGCTAATATATATATATATATATATATATATATATATATATATATATATATATATTTAAGTAGGTAGGTATTTACCATGATCAGGTTGATTATTGATGTATTATATTTTAATTATTTGACTTTTATTTTAGTACATACAAAAAACTTTTGCTGGCATGTCATGGACATATTATTATTTTGTCCCAATATTTCACTTCTTATTGATGAAATTTAATGTGAAATTTTTTATTTCATAATTGCAGAAAGGCCACTACTCGATACCTATGTGCATGATTATTCATTATGCCTGCATGCGCACCATATGTACAGGATAAATAACTATGATGCTTATATTATGTATAGGTACATTGTACCAAATGGCCATTATATTTCTAATAATAAATCATATTGTCATTTTTCAACATTAATAATTGTCAATATTGCAATTCCTTGTTTTATTACTTGACCGATAGTTGATTTGCAGCTAGGATAAGCTGGATATAAATTTAATAACATAAATCATTGATTTAAGCTCAGTATCTAAAAAAGAACTAAAAATAAAAAACCTTGTATGAATTGCACCCGGTAGTAGGTACTTCATATGGACACTTTTATATATTAAGTACATAGCAATAAATCAATTTCTCGTATTGTGTCAAGCAAGATGACTTTTTATAAAAATACCACAAATAAAATTTGTAAAAATTCAATCGGTACTATCATTAAGTACAACAATGTCTAATATTTATTATTGTTGTGGGGATTCAATCTATGCCCCCCCCTCCCCCCTCGATTTTCATGTATCCAACAACTGTGGTATTATGTACTCTCGATAATGTTTCTTATTTTATCATAACAATTATTTTTACTCATAAAATATAGTTGTTAATTCTGAGTAGTTATTATACCTAATGGTCTTTTTATTAAGACCCATTTCCATTTCTAATAGACAAGTTTATTTCAACAGTTATTAATTTCAACTTAGCTATTTTATATAATTCTGTACAAGTAGAATTGTGAAAATACTCTTAATTTTCAAGTTCTTTTAAAAATATAGGGCATCATTTATATCACTTTATTAGGTCTGTATTGTAAGAAAATATTGCAATGGAATTGAAATAATGATTAGTTATAATAATCATTTCTTATTTTCTCTGTCTTATCTCATTTATTCATTTCATAAAATCTGTGCAATGAGGTACTTCATAAGGTGACATTTCAATGAAAAAAAAATCCCATCATTTTATTACAATTGGGTTACTAGTTTATCTGTGTAACTAATTTTTTTTTCTAAAGTAATGTTTTTATTTGGAATTATTAAAACAATATCTGAAAGCTTGTTTCTGAATCTTCTGGTGGTTTTGTTGATTAAATAAAGTAGGAAAGTTATGGTATTTGCTGTGTGTAACTGGTTGTTGCAACCAATGATCTGTTGGTCATGGTCACTGAAGGTTTATAAATTTTCTTTATGTTTGAACAGCTGTTTGATTTTTGAATACACTGTGTAGCTTTAACCTGTCAAGCATGAGATTCCAGACACAATTGATTTTTCAATTATCATAGCCACCCGGAGGTATATCGCGGCTTGACAGATAGTATAATCTTATTTAGTATTTATCAATGGCTGATCATTCATACAGTGATAGCAATTTTTCAGGTCATTGAATATCATTTCGGTATGCTAGAGGGTAAAGTTTTGATGAACCATAAAAGCATTGTGTAACTAAATTTTATAGCACTTCCTCAGGCTATTGATAAACATTTATATAACTTACAGCAATTTTCAGGTTACAGAATAACATTTATTCAGGTTATAGAATAACAAAATATATTTTGATGTTAAAATTATTAATTAAATGCGGCAGCATTATCTAGCCCCCATGTGACAAACATTGGCCCAAGTTAATAAGTAAACTTTACCGGTACTTTATTGTAGAATTATTTGTCAGTCTGTCCGCAAGGTGATGGGGCTTGTTCTGATTATTAAATTACATGTACAGCTACTTTATGTTCATCATCACTAGCCTATATACGTCCCACTGCTGGGCACAGGCCTTCCTACATGGGAGAAACACATGAGGAGTTTGGGCCATAACACCACCACGCTGGCCCAATGCGGGTTGGTACTTTGTTACATATTTTAAATATGATTAATGGCTATTTTTACATTTTTGTAGCTATCACAATTATTCATATTGAGTAATCTCTCTGCCTTATAGTTGTCTGGTAGAGATCGCTTCTAGCAATAAGATTGCCTTTTTGGCATATTGTGTTTGTTTTATCTCTGTACCTTTGTATATCTACTTGATGGAAGTTAGTAGAAGTTTCTATTTCAGTGCAAGGGTCTAGCCATAGTAGCTAGGCCTGTTCAAGTGATTGCCTTTAAATCTACTTTATGGTATTAGTTATACTGTTTCTTTCAGTGTATATTGCATTTCATTTGCAGTGTATATCTCTAGTGTGATAATGCTTGTTCAGCTAAATAGTTGGTTGTCTAACCGCAGTGTGATAGTAGTTTTAAAGAAGATTACAGGCATTGTCTAACTGCAATGTGATAGCACTTGCCCAGGTTATCAATAAATTCATTTCTACTTCACTGTAGAAGTTTTAAAACAAGAGTACGGGCATTGTCTTAACACAA
Organism: Nymphula nitidulata; assembly: GCA_947347705.1. Taxonomy (NCBI): domain Eukaryota; kingdom Metazoa; phylum Arthropoda; class Insecta; order Lepidoptera; family Crambidae; genus Nymphula; species Nymphula nitidulata. The sequence continues at coordinate 10,718,253 of OX374632.1, forward strand.
TGTAATAGCATTTGCCCAGGTTATCTATTAGCATTCATTTCTTTTTCATTTAAATTAGAGCATTGTCTAACCGCAATGTGATAGCGCTTGCTCAGGCAAGTAATGTGATAAACATTTTCATTTCACTGTGTTGTTTAACCTCAATGTGATAGCAAATGCTTAGGTAAATAGTGTGATAACCTTTTCCATTTAATTTCATACCAATTTGAGCGTTGTCTAACCGCAATGTGATAGCGCTTGCTCTGGTAAATATTGTGATAACCTTTTTCATATAATTTCATACCCATTTGAGCGTTGTCTAACCTCAATGTGATAGCGCTTGCTCGGGTAAATATTGTGATAACCTTTTTCATATAATTTCATACCCATTTGAGCGTTGTCTAACCTCAATGTGATAGCGCTTGCTCGGGTAAATATTGTGATAACCTTTTTCATATAATTTCATACCATTTAGAGCGTTGTCTAACCGCAATGTGATAGCGCATGCTCTGGTAAATAATGTGATAACCTTTTTTATTTAATTTCATATCAATTAGAGCGTTGTCTAACCGCAATGTGATAGCGCATACTCAGATAAATGTTATAATCTATTTCATGTAATTTCATACCATTTAGAGCGTTGTCTAACCGCAATGTGATAGCGCATGCTCCGGTAAATAATGTGGTAACCATTATATGTACTTGACGGTAGAAGTTTTAAATTAAGGCATAATCTTACTGTTCATTCACCTATTAATGAAGGCACTTAATATGAGTCTTCTGTTTCCTGCCTTGAGTAGGTATTTCTCATCATAAAAATTTACTTCTTGTAATTTCCTCTCTAAACCCTATATGCCAGACATAATTTTAATTGTCTTTGTTATGTTATAATTGTCACTTACGACATCTGGGTGTTAAAGATTTAGGTAATAGATAGGTATATGACACTTGTAGTTACCACAGAACAGTTAAAGTTATCCAAAAAGTCATATTATTTTCACTTTTTGTAATCTTCTTTCTGTCCAAAGTAGGTGATTTACTTACTCCTTTTCTTTTTCCCTTTTATTTCCAAAAATCTAATTAGAAACACTAATAAAACACTGCATAAGCACTTTAAATAGGTATACATTTTTGTCTATCGCTCAAAATGAGCTATTATTTATGTTTTTAATATTTTACATGCCATTGGCAAATATTGGCAATACAAGAAAAAATAGTGTGTAAATTGATAAAACCTATAAAATATCGGAAATCATAAGCCTTGTAAAAATTCTTAAAATAATATCTGGAGGGTTATATTGCTAGGTAAGTAGTTTAGCTAGATTTTCTAGATTTTAGTAGTATTATTTTGATATTTTTAGGTTATGTCATAATATTCTAATAGATTAATTCTGTGACGTTTCATATTACCAGTTATCCGGTGAGAATTATTTCTCACCGGATAACGTAACGATAATGTAATATTAAATACATACCTTCAATCTTCAAATAATATTAACGTTTTCACAACAAACCTTGACCTTGTTTGCTAACGGAATACCTGACCGTGTTTGGGAATAAAATACTGCATCGATATCCTGTTATTAGTGAACACATAATAACACTAGATTAATAATTCTTTAAAATTTGGATCACAGATCGTACTTTTTATTGGTTTAAATTGTTAAATTAATAATTTTAATGAGAGAACCAAGTGACAGCGCTGTGCACAAAAAACGTAATGACATACATTTAGAGTTACCATATGAGAGAAACAATTTTTTTTTTATAGCTTTGAAAATTGTGATCGGCGCTGGTACAATCAGCGTTACTACACGTTAAACCCTCTCGGACAAGGAGAGAGTATAATAATGTAGGTCCTCATGTGTTTTTCCTATGTAGGAAGGTCTGTGCCCAGCAGTGGGACGTATAATAGGCTGGTGATGAATTACTTAGGTATGAGTGTAAGAAATACTATAGGGCTATAAGCAGATAAAAGGCAATATTATCACATGAAGGATAATAAGAAAGAAATATGTCAAGACTAGAAAATGACTTGTCTTGGGGTGGAATGCAAATCCGAGACCATGCACAGTCTGGTTATGAAAGGCATTAATTTTTATTTTTTTTAAAAGAAATACTTTACCGAATTTTAGGTACTTGTTCGTACCTAAAATTAGAGTAAGGTATTTATTAGGTAAAGAAGAACGGCGAGAGTCGCCCAATTTTTTTACAAAGTCATATACTATCGGAAACATAAGCAATAAACGATGTTAAATTTTTACACATTTTTTAACAAACGCATAGTTTTTTAATGAAGGGAATAAAAAGATAACTAAATTTTTAAATCGCAATTAATTGATTGAATAAAACGCTTTGTTTGGTGTAAAAACTAAACTCAAGTTACAATATAGAATACGTTACAATCAACGCAGAAGTGACATTACCGGAGGCTAAATATTTTAAGTAACTTGATATCTTAGGTGATGAATATTGAGAAGCTCACAGAATCACTAGAAATTAATAACCTCGCATTCTCAGTCGTTCTGATGCATATCTAATAATTCTAATGCTACTGAGATTTCCACTATAGACATATTCCTTTGCTTTCCTAATTTTAGGAGATTAATGAGTGACATTTTTACGTCAAATCTGTGGCTTGAGTTTGTTTTGGTGATCCTTCGTTGAGATTTGTTGGTTTTTAAATTGATACTACGCATATTTTATGGACTTTCGGTTCTTGCCTCTACGTTGACAACAGCATTGCCCTCTGGATTTTGATTTGCAAGTGATTTGGTGTAATTAAAATGAAAATTCGGTGTGACCATTGTTTTTTGCGCCATGATCGAATAAGACGACATTGCTTAACCGAAGAAAGTGAGCAAACAGTGGAAAGGATAAGGAGATGGGTCTATCCCCGTGACGTAAGTATACACATTAATTAATATATAATAAATAATTAATAATTATAAATTTATTCATATATAATATATAATAATAGAATTTATTTGTAAAAATCAGAGATTAAAATCCTAACCTCTATATTTTAATGTTATTACATATCTCTGTAATCCCAACTTTACAAAGGTATAAACAATTTACTTTTTTGTTAGTCTAGCGGAGTTCTTCAAGTATTATTTGATTTACTTCATGAACGGGCTATTTATATAGCGGTCTAAAAATACATGGAAGCTCGCCAGTCTCCTTTGATTGACCAATCCCGGAACCAACCATGGCGAAAGTTGCTTTGTCTTCGTAATCGAAACCAGAGCGCTCAACTACGCCACCGAGCTCCTCCCATTTTTCTGAATATTTAATTAATATTATAAAATAAAATATTAACAAATAAAATTTTATCTAATAAGCCTATACATACACGTCGCACTGCTGGTAACCAGCCTTCCTACATGGGAGAAAAATAATGAGCAGTTTTGGGTTATAATACAGACGCTCTGGTCCAATTATCGTAATTGACTTATATCTAAAATTAACTACTTATAGAGAAAATTGCTTGGTTTTCTGAAATCGGAACCAGAAGCTCTAGTGATAGTTCTGAAGTAAGTGAATGTGTTTCTCTCTATGTGGGAAAGCCTGTGTCCAGCAGTGGGACGTATATAGGCTGTTAATGATGATGATTATGTCTTTACTGAAATATTATTACGACTTAGATACTTTCTTCATTTTAAATAAATAAAGTAAGTAAGTAGTAATTTCTTTATAACTTATAGGCAAGTACTTGGCTACAATCTTAATTACGATGGAGCATGTTTGCCTAGAAAAAGGTAAGTCATGATAAATATAGAAATAAGTATTCAACTATTATGACGAGATTCAATACACGTTTTGACCATTGAGACCACAGCGCACTTTAATAGGCTCACAATCTAAATTCTATCGGCCCTTCGTAAATAAAATTCCCTTTTCCTGGTACAAAATACTAACATCTAACCAAGAGTCGATTTGCCTTTTACCGTAGGGCTACCCGGCATCTCATTTGGTTCGGAAAATTTCAATCATTCCGGGGCATTTTAATTAAAGTTTGGTGTGCGATGTACTACTTCAGTGTTTTCGTGCCAACAAACCAAGTGGTGGTATGAAAACTATGTAATGAGGTAATATTTTTTTCTGCTGTTTTACTACTTTTCCTAATGAAGTTTGACTTAGAACGTTCAAATAAAATAACTGCCTACTTACGAAACTTCCTGTTGCCATAATTTGTCATTAAGTTGGTTTTACAATTGATTCATTGGCTGCGTTGTTGTATTTTATAAATCTCTAAAAAAACGCAAAAATTACAGATCGTCGGTCCACTTGGCGGGACGTAAGGTTCAGGGAAGCAAACTTTATTAATTTAAGTATTACAAAGTTCAATTGTGAAATTAAAATATTACCGTGATTCGCGCGAAGGATTAACCCAATCCTAAGCAATTAAATTCGCTGAAATATGATGCTAATAACCTTGGATTTTCGCAGAGTTCGGCATTAGAAACAATTTGAGCGTTTATTCTGTTGCTCCCCACTGCCTTCCTTCCTTGAAATGTGAATACTGCGGAGAAAGAGTATTCACTCTGCTGGAATCTCAGTAAAGAAGGACAACAGAAGCTCCGTATCTATTGATGCCGCAGTCCAACTGACTTCCTTTCATCCATAATTATAGTTTTAATGAGAGCTTACTCCATGAATAACGTAAGGTCCTTTGAAAATTGTTAAGACGTTCGCTCCGAATAGGCATATAAAGGTCTTTGTATATTCAATTATAACTTCCTATGGTAGCTGTTATCGTCCACACACAGAATGGCTGCCTCAGCTTACCTGAGATAACTTAAATCCTTTTATACGGTGATTCTTTTGTGCATATCTCTGACCCCGAGTTTTATTTAAAATTGTCTTTCATACTGAGTCTGCAGCTTACGGAAGATTAATAACCTACTATTTAAAACTGTATACGCGTTAATTTCACCAGCGGCTGGCAAAGTGCTGAGTAGTTGTATACTAAATCAGAGGTACCATGTTCGAGTCAGAGTTAGTTCTGAGTGTCAAAAGTCATAAACATAGCAAAGGGTTATGTAATAGCAAACTATGTATATGTCGCAGCTATCTGGTTAAATTCGCTTAATTGGATGCCTAGCCCGTTGATTAAACGCCGGCATCCAATCAAATGCCTAGGCCGATGATTAACTTTAACTTAAATTAATATGAAATAATAGTATGAAAGTTTCTTTTATTTATATTTATGACTAACTAGGAGATAGGCCATCTGGGTAGTTACCACTGTCTTTCTTGTTTCAGCCGTTAAATAGTTCGCTGTATTTGGGATTGAAAGGAAAGGTAACAAGTATAATTACTTGGCATGGAAGGCATTTCTTCTTAGTATGACAACGCTCCTGCAATACCAAGTGATTTTTTTCTTATAACCGAACCGAAACGAACATATTGCAGGTGTCTAAATATTCTAATAGACGTAGACTCTTGCCGGGCTCTTCGACGATGTGGGGTGGAGATGCCCTCGGATCACGAGAGCCATCTAGATGAACCTAGCATTATGCTGGCATAGAAGCTTATTTTAAAATCAAATAACTTAATGAAGGTGACCGGAGTTTTTTAAACGCTATAATGAATAGCGGCCATAATAATATGACAAATTAGAAAAGTTTTAGAAAAGAATTTGATCGATTTAATTTAGCTAGTTATACTAGAACTAATGAACATAATTATATAGTCGACAGTTCTAAAGAAGTACCAACATAATTTTAACTTTGGATTTTTGAACAAAAAAGCATAGCTAAAACTTAGGTATGTACCTACTAATAATTATTAGTGTTTCAGCAAGATTAGAACATACATTAATGTGTATACCATTTGTTTGAAACAAAAGAATAAAAGTATAAACATTCAAATATCCCGTAGCTCAGCCATTTTTGGCTGTCGCCACTTCCCGGATAGGATATGGTACTGGCCCAAAGGCTTCCCACCGCATGAGGACTTTTGTGAGGTAGCGAGGGGCCACCTCCTTGCCACTGTTCTCCGCAAGCCTAGGAGGCTTGCTACCCCACGATTCTCTCTTAGTGGGGAGTCCGCTGGTCTTGAAAAAGGACCGCGGGGCGTTAGCGTTCTGTTTTTCCGGCTATGACGGGGCTGGGCGGGTTGGTTTACTAATGTTTGGCCAAAAAACGATTCCCAAAATATTACATTGCAAACTATTTTACACAAATTTTCATTTGGCAAAAAAACGTTTGTCAAAACAACGGATTGCAAATTTTTATGCAGGAAATCTTTTTTTGGCATACTATTGTTTCACAAATTATTGTTTGGCAATGTTTCATTTAACCAAACATTATTTAATCAAATGTTTCATTTGGCAAAACTTACTCTTCCCAATACATTTCGTATATAAAAAAATCATGTTGGCGGCTAAGGGGTGGCCCGCCGCACCTTAATCTACTATTGCATTACAAAGTATTGTAACATAAATACGTTTGTTTTACTTATATTTTAAATTCCTGTATTAGCAATAAAATCATTTGCATACTCTTTGATTTGAGTACCTAAGTATGCGAAGTGATAATTAGAGCCAATATTTTTTTGGATTGTAATATTTTCTAAAATAAAACATTTCCTATAATAACATTTGTCCTAATGAAACTTGACTAAGTAAAAGTTTGCCAAATAATAATTTTAATGTAATATGTCTGCAATATACAGCTGCGAAATGAAACTTAGGCGATAAGTTTTTTGCGAAGTTAAATTTGACGAAAAATAATTTGGCCAAAGGGAGGGATAACGGGCGGGTCACAAGCACTTATGGTATATAGCAATTATAGTGCTTGTGACTCGCCCAACACCGAAAATATAGCGTACCCAACAGGGCCACATAAAGCGGCCCACAGGCCTTGGAGGCTGGCATCCATCTGGCAGCCATCCACCAACCCCCAAAGGGTAAGCTGCTCCTGAATGGGGCGTCAGCAAAGGCGCCGAGCGGTACAGGTAATCTGCACAAGGCAGACCACCGTCCGCTATCCGCAGACCCATACCACGACCATCAAAGATGGTCTTCTAGCCCGCTACCCACAACAATTAGTAAGTGTTAAAAGTTTTGTCTCAGAATAAAATAAAAGCTTACGAATCTAACTATAGTATTTGCTTGTATGTCAATCTATGCCTAACGTGTAGGTATAGTTTATTCTTTCTTAAAAGGTTTTAAAGCTAATAAAAAATAGCATCATTAACTTAAAATACAAATCTTTGATCAGAGGTTGGAGCTTTTGAACCCAATTAAGCATCAAATTCTAGACACAATTTATTTTTCAATTGTCATAGACCAGACAAAATGGGTTTTCAATTGTCATGTGCTCGCGGAAGTCTGGTGCCACCAATAAGATAGTAAATTAAAACATTTGAAAGAAAGTAACAAAGAAATACATTTATTCAACGCCACACAAAGGGGTTGGTCTTGGACTGTCTAGAACACATTTTGACAACATACACAAAGTAGGTATACACATTAATCATATTTATAAGTTTGAAAGGACCCCACCCAGCATAATGTCAAGGCAGTTGTTGGCGCCCCGACGTTGGTCTTCCGTGGGTACAAGATTGTCTGGATGTAAAAGGAATTTGCTTTATTACTTCATAAAAATAAAAATAATATGTATTTTTTAATTCAATAAATATTTTTTAGGCTTTATTATGGCCAACACTTTCTCATGATAGGGTCCTTGTTGCAGTGGTAATGAAAATGCTTTCTTCAAATAAGCCATCATTTTCAATTATACCCTATTATATTATTATTTTTATATATATTGTATTATCGTTCGTGGCGATTAAGGCATATTGATGTAAAAACAAATAATGTATGAAAATGTTGATATGTGTGTGCATGTGTGATGTGATGTGAATATAAAATAAAACATTGAAATGATATAAAACGTGTCAATATTGAAGGAGAAGTAAAACAAAAAGCTTCAGTTACCATAATAATTATAATATTAAAGAATGATACGAATATTCGATGTAAGAAATATGAATCATTGCTCTACGTAGACGGCTAGCGTCTACTATGTTAGCTGTAAAAGAAACCAGTTACCAGAAATACATAATTGATGTTCCCTCTGCTTCTCCTACGCATCGTCGGCGGTACACACCGATGTCCAATGATCCGTCAAATTCTCTCCGAGTTGAAGCATTTAATTGACGGGAGGAGGGCAGATGTTTTTGAATGCTCGCAGAAATGTCGCTTTCCTGGACTTCTGTTCGGCCCCTCGCATCGTCCCGTCACTTCATCGTCAGCCGTTTAAGGAGCCAAAGCAAAGAAGGTAGTCTTCATCCCTGAATAAGAACGCGTCAGCTGTTCCATTGGTCAGCTGATCTGTTGACGTCACTCAGTTGGTTTTGGTTAGTGTAAAGAGATATATTCTTAGTAAAATATTTTCCAAGAATATTGCTTTGATGTGCCCCACTCTTTGATAGCGATCTAGTCTGGTGATGTAACGTCAGATACCTGTTGATGTGGAATAGACATAAGCGGTCCTTTGATCAAGAAATAGAAGGGAGTTGGGGCTGTTAAATCTAAAGAAATAGATGAGAATGGGACGAAAATATGATATTAAAACTAAACAGTGTCTCTATTTAAGCTATTTCTTTATCAATGAAGTACTTTAATTAAAGTAGCCTATTTAAATCATTCCTAGTAGACCAAACATCGACTTTCAGCGAATCCGTTAAAATAAAAAGAATATGGAGCATTATTTAACAATATTTTCTCAGACTACAACGTAAGATAGTTTGGCAGTATTAGATCGGGTGTCCATTACTAATAGAAGTGGCTACCTATATCTTGAAATGTGTATTTCTGACACACGAGAAGCATCTAAACAAACGGGAGTGTTTGTTCACAAACCAAACACAGCATTGCCTAAACAATGGTCGCTTGTAATACTGTCTACAATAAGGTCTACATATAATGCCTAGCTGTCTAGCGGGCCACCAAGAAAACAGTTTTATGAGGTAGCAGCTATGCCTGTGACTTTGTCGGTCTAGTAATTAAATTTTAAGCAACACTTTCATATTTTAATTAAACGAAGGCACAAAGTTAAGCCTTTTTATTTTTATTTCATATCTGTATTTGTTTGGTTGGTTTTACTGTACCTACTTACTTGTAACATCATCTAAAGATTATGTTTTCTGATGATAAATGAGATATAATTACCTACTGTTATGTTATAGTCATTCTGCAGTATATATAAGTAATTTTATTCTACGTACCTACTTTATACAGAATGTTGACGACAATACGACAGTAAATTAAAATATGGATTATATGGGCATAGCAACGTTCATATAATAAAATGGTTTTCAATTCAATTCAAACATTTATTGCATACATGTTGTTTACAAGAGGTGGTACTTAAAAATTAATTAGTTCCAAACATGAACCCCGTTAGGGCACCGCAATATAATTATTAATAATAAAAAATGATTGTTAAACAATGAAAATTGAATAATTGTAATAAAATGAGATTTCCAAACATAAAAATTGACATTAGTATTAAATAAAATTATTCAACAATATAATCAAAAGTAAAGTATATTAAAAAAAATAGAATAATAATAGATGTCTATATAAATAAAATAACAATTCTTGTTCAAATATAAATAAAATTAAAATTAAAATATACTTTTAAAGGTCATCTTTAAAAAACTCCTGCTATGAATAATAACCCATTTAAATTAAAATATTTTTTAGAAGCGCTTTAAATTTTTTAATTTTTTTTTCAGCCTGTATAGGTTTCGGTATTTTATTATAAATTTTAATGGACATTGCATAAGGCCCAGAATTAAATATTGTAGTTTTGAGGTGGTTATGTGGTTTTGCAACTTATACGTGTTATTCATCTGAAAATCTTATAAATTTGTATGAAATAATGCAGCTAATGTTATACTATTTCATAGTAATGTCATAAAATTATCAAACGAATAAGATGTATTTGAAAGTTGGAAAACACTTATATGAGCTAATATAGCTCATGTTTTAATATATTGTCCTATTGCCGTGACCATCCTGTATAATAATAAATTTCAGTAAAGTATTTCATTCTAAGCCAAAAATAAATAGGATTCTCTGGAAGATTATAAGGTTTTAAATAGGTATATTGATTTCTATTATAACAATCTTAGAAGTGCGATGAAAATATATTATTATTATTATCTAGACGGATTCATGTTCATATTTAATTTTAGCAGGGACAGTATCGACGGCTTCTATCTTCGCTCAGATGGTATTTATGATGGAGCTTTCATTATCAAGTAAGGTATAGTCGAGAAGACGATTGATAGATTTGCAAAATAAAAGAAAAGTAAAGCCTTAGAGTAGGGCTTAGATAATTTCATCACCAAGTATACTGATGAAATATATTTAAAATGGAATTTTTGTTCGCTAAGTTAGTTTTAAAGAAATACAATTCTATTTGGCTTAAATCTTACTTAGTGTTAGAATATCGCTGATGATGAAGAATGTTATTTAGTTAATTAACCAGTTTGCAAACAAAATAATTATGACTCATCAGAGCTTATCGTAATATTCAAGCAACATATCATGTGCACGGCTTAGCCTTAAATTAAAACATTTTTATTCACACTAAATGAACATGAAAATGAAAATATTTTTATTCAATTAGGCCCCCCAAGAAGCACTTTCGAATCGTCAAAAAACCCTTATGTATAACACATAAAATAATATTAACTAACAATGTCATAATGTTTGTCTTTTTTTTTATACAAAGCACGAGAAATGACTTAACACCACCTGATGTAAAGCGGTAAGAAGAGTCTGTATGCGAAGACAGCTAGTGCAGTTCAGACACTGCTCTAGCCGCCTCCACCTTGCCGGCCTGAAAGGTGCTTTTTCACGCCTCTTTTGAAGGAACCTTTGTTATAGGAAGGAGGGAACACATGTGCCGGCAAAGAATTCCAAGTTCTGGAAGTACGACAAAGAAAAGAGCTACTAAATTTCTCTCTGTCTTGTCTGGATCTACGTAAGCTAACAATGTTATAATGTCAGTCTGTCTATAGGTCTGTCTGTCGATCTGTCTATCGGTCCGTCTGTCAGCCTGAGTCTGTCAATCAGTCTGTCTGTCTATATGTCAGTCTATCTGAATTTACACCGCTTCCAAAAGTTGAACTACCGAGAAGACTTTATGAAGTCTTAGATCAACTTTTTTTTTATTTCTTGTATTTAATGCATGTACATCGCTGTCTTTTTTTTTTTATTATTATTATTTTTTTATACGACTAGATGACAAACAAGCTGACGGCCCACCTGGTGGTAAGCGGTTACCGCCGCCTATAGACACCTGCAATAACAAGGAAAAGCACTTGATATTGCAGGTGCGTTGTCATCCTGAGGCCTAAGATGAAATGCCGTCCATGCCCAGTAATTACACTGGCTACCTTTCCCTTCAATCCGAAACACAGCGAACTGTTTCACGGCTGAAATAAGAAAGGCGGTGGTACCTACCCAGGCGACCCTACATATGGGTCTACCACCTAGTAAATTCGTTTTATATTTTGACGCACAAAAATTATGCAAGCATTAATATATTGAGAAGCAACTGTTAGTATATCTATTTCTTTAAATAAGTCTCTACGAGCAGCAAGGCAGTAGATTGCTCTAATAGCACGCATTTGCAAGATAAATACTGTCTCAATATCTGCTTCTTTACCCCACAGAAGAATACGATAAGAGACACCGCACATATACAATTTCAAGTAGGCCGACTAAATCGCAGAATGTCTAATAGACATAGAATCTTATGATAGCCCGCACATCATATCCAACTAAGTCGTTCAACTAAACGATGGCATTAAAATAGTTGACCAACTATCGGCCGATAGCTTATTAGAACGGGCGTACTATGCAAGTCCGCAGACTATAACAACTTAGTTGGTCAGTCACACGGTAAGATGCAGTATGACCAGACCCGTGCGCGTGATTTCCCCACGCTTGGATTTTTGCCGACGGGCACGCAGTCGCCCAGTCGATCTCTGCATTCCCTACTTGTAACAAATGAAAAAATAGAACTGCTGATCGACGAAGTCCAAAAAAGGCCAGCCCTTAAAAAACTTATCTGGGTAACATCTCAGTTTAGAATGTAAGGTATGATGTTTCCCACGCACTAATCTGTCACTTAATATCGGATGCACCCTAAATGTTTTGTTCTGTTTTCGTCTTCTTTTTATTAATTTAAGAAGTTGTGCGTTGTTGAGACTTCACCGCGCTAGCAACACTGTCACCAACTAAGTCGGCGAAGTCTGCGGCCCATGAAAGCACGCAATTTAGTTGTTCGATAGTTGGCTAACTTGAAATTGTAAGTCTGCGGTGTCTCTAAGACATAATACTATGAAAGTAACTAAAATAAACCAAGTGTGCCATGGCAATATCAGTATATTGCCTTATTTTTCTAATAGCTTAAGCCGCGGAGCTAAGTCTACTACAAAGTGTTGTGATGTGAGGGTTCCACTTCTTTTTCGAGTTTCGCATCAACTGTAATGCCTAAAAAAGTGGTGGATTGAATTAAATTTAGTGATTCATTATTTAATTTTATGTTTGTATCCACTTCCCTAAAATTAAGTAAAATAAATTTAATACAGTTAGTTTTCTTTGCATTCAGTTGTAAATTATTCACATTAAACCAATTCATTACTTGAGATAGCGCATTGTTTACTTCCTCAAAGTTTTCTTTATTTCTATCACATTTTAAAATCTACAACCTGTAATGTATAAAAAGATATACAATATTTCCGTTCGCATGAAATCATTCATATCCCAAAACACGTTTGTCTGCAAAACAACTTAATTTGTATTCAAAACGACAAACCTTTGCCAGCCCGATTTTGAGAGTGAACATTGGAAAGGGGTCAATTACCAAAATAAACTCGTAAAGCGACGTCCAGTCAGATAGATAATATAAAGCTTTGCTCACATTAGGCATCTGGTTACCATTCGAAAAGTCGAAGGCGATATAACATCTGGGAATGTGCTACGTTAACGAAATTATACGGGTTCGGACCTTCGATGATAATAACGGAAATCGTTGAAGCGAAACTATAACGTAACATGTATGAAGGTGACTGTTTAGATATATAATTCTGTACAGGCGAAGTATATGATACCAAATGTAAGAAAAACTTTGGAAATCGAAACAATTCTCTTAGAAAAGAAAGTAGTAGATAGTTGTTTTTACACAATGTTGTACATAATATAAAACATATTGTTCTCCTGCACCTAATATTGTTTTGTTACTCTACACGGCAGCAATTTTATTTTTAGGGAAAGCAATTTGAGACTTTATATATGATATTTTTCTTTATACATTAATATGCGGCACTTGAAATGTCAAACCATGTCAAGAAATATGGCTCGGCTCAAAAAATGTTTGTATGACTGTTACTGTTCTGTTCTTTTTTCTTAATACCCTAGTATTAAAATTACATAAAAATATTATCATTTTTAGCTCTGCAAGAAATGTTAAAACATAATTTATACAAAAAGCATAGTTACCTCAATTTATTAAAGAAAAATATCAATTAAAAACCAGCCCGCTGGTTTAAAGTATTCTATATTGAAGTAATAGGTAGAACATTTTTGTAAATATACTTAAAACGAGGAGGAGCTCGGTGGCGTAGTGGTTTGAGCGCTCTGGTTTCGATCACGAAAACAAAGAAACTTTCGCCAAGGTTGGTCCTTGGATGGGTCAATCAAATTTATAATCTTGAGCTCCTCCGTGCTTCGGTAGGCACGTCAAGCCGTTGGTCCCGGTTGTTACTGCAACCGCTTCAACCCACCAACCCGCATTGGGCCAGCGTGGTGGTGATATGGCCCAAACTCCTCATGTGTTTCTGCCATGTAGGAAGGCCTGTGTCCAGCAGTAGGACGTATATAGGCTGGTGATGATGACTAAAAACGATTTTTGTTTCCTGATTACATAACTGCCGGTAATTTAAATAAGAATGAAAAGTCAATATCGCAGACAAGCAGTTACATACAACTTTTGTTCTTTTAATCATTACTTCATAATAATATCTATTTTATGCAAACGGTAACCGGTTGAGCACTTTGAAGCAGTCATTTTAACGGCTACGGCGAGTATCGTAGACGGCCTCTACGGTTTCCTGTAGCTAGCTACGATTTATCGTAGCATACTACGGCACAAATCGTAGCTTTCGTAGACAATCGCTAACCAACAAGTTGACGAAAATAGTATTTTATTGACAATGTGTTAAATAGTAATTAAAATATAATAAAACTAGAAAAATTTCACGCCCTGAGGCAGGAATCAAACCCGCGACCTTTCGCAATCCGGGCGACTGCTCTGACCACTGAGCCACCCAGGACTTGGGATATCCCTGTGAAATTCTTCTAGTCTATCTGTATTTGCGTTTATGAGCTAACGTCCACCCTACAATGTCTAAATATTCTATTTCAACATCCGAAACGAGTATTTTTACAAATACCTACGATTCAGTTAAGTTGGGGCAGCTGTGCTTTCAAATACTCTTAATTTTTGATTTTAACATTATTATAAATGTTTGAAAAATTACTTAGTAATTAAAATATAATAAAACGGACCGGACGGATATAACGGGTTTCGGATGTTGAAATAGAATATTTCGACATTGTAGGGTGGACGTTAGCTCATAAACGCAAATACAGATAGACTAGAAGAATTTCACAGGGATATCCCAAGTCCTGGGTGGCTCAGTGGTCAGAGCAGTCGCCCGGATTGCGAAAGGTCGCGGGTTCGATTCCTGCCTCAGGACGTGAAATTTTTCTAGTTTTATTATATTTTAATTACTAAGTAATTTTTCAAACATTTATAATAATGTTAAAATCAAAAATTAAGAATGTGTTAAATACATAAAATAAGATAAAATGCTTCAGTGCTAATATTTTTTTTTCTACGTTGCCCTTGGCATAAATGTAACTTTCACACATAGTACTAATATGTTATTATATTAATTGTGTTTTGGAAAATATAATTAGCGAACTAAGCATCAAAATAGACGGCCATTCATTATGACGCTGGCAACTATGTTGTTCTCCTTGATTTTCAGATGGGCTCTTTCACAAATAAATCACTCTGCGAAGCAATAAATTATGAACGCCAACAATCGCGTTGTATTGGGTTAATTAGTGTATGGACTGTCCGTTTGGAAACACAGCCCATATATACAGAGATCAATAATAAAGTGTTTTTTTATCTTTTTTATTAACTATTCCGAGTGCCGGTAATTAATTTACCAATCATTATTATTTAACTGTGAAATATCGACATATCAGACAATATTTTTTTACTATTCAGTGGCGTTAGGTTTATCCGGCTTAGCATTACTTAGCCCCAACCATACCAGCTCACACTTTTATGGTTGGGACTGTGAAAATTTAAAAATATGAAATCCATTTAAACATTGTGATTTCTTCTGATTTTACTACACGGTTAGCAGAACGAAACAACTAAGGTGCTAAATGATTTACATCAACTGTAGTTTGATTATAAGATGAGGACAGGCATAAAGCAATGAGTAAACGCTCTCTACTCGTTCTGACAGTTTCACGCTCAAACCTGGTTAGCATATTTGTATGCGTGGTAGCATCTCACGAGACAAATGTGTGAACGTGGTTTTAGAAATTATAATAAAGTCAGAGATGAGAAATCTTCAGAAGATGTGAATTTGCAAAGCCTCTTCAGAACCAAAACTTGGGTGTTCGATATACATATAAATAACCTACCTACCTACCTACCTATATATACCTTTGCAGTAGAATTTAAATATAGAAATATAAGAGAAAAGTATGAATTAAGCCACACTGTAACAAGATGAAAAATATGAATTGTTGGGCACAGGCCTTCCTACATGGGAGAAACACGTGAAGAGTTTTGGCCATAACACCGCCACGCTGAGTAAAAGCGGTTGCAATAACAGACAGGAAAAACGGATTAACTTGCCTTTCAAAGCGTGGACAAGCTCAAGATTAGAAACTTCGATTGACCTATCCAGGAAATCAGAGCGTCCAAACCACTATGTCACCCAGCTCCTTTGTAAGAGGTTAAAGAAACCTGTATATTTTGCATAGGATACCATGCAAGTCACTATATTTATCATCATAGACCCTAAGAATGAGTGTTACAATTCTAGGAGCTATTAAGATATAATATATGTCCGAGAGTCAGCATGATGACATCTCCATGTATTCAGGAAGCTTCAACAGTATGCCGTATTGTCGTATACGTATGATTTTACCTAGCTGTATGCGGTTCTGCTGTGTGCTGCCTGCCTGGCTGCATGGAGTATGACTCTTTTGCCTTTGGCTGACTATAAACAAACGTAAAGTGCATCGTTATGGAATACAGTTTGTTTTTGAGGGAAGTAAGGAACGGATTGCAACTGGTGTAGCAATCCATGATCATCTAGGTGTTGGTGTAGTGGTTTAATAATGGTAGCTTTCTATAATGGTTATGTCGGGTGTGGATTACAATATGGTTAAGCGGAGCGATGGCTGGCACATGCGTCATACTTGTGAACTGGTGCCACTAGTGGAAATGGTCATCTCTGAGCTTCCTTGATTTTGTAAGAATTTACCTACAATATTCATCAATAGTATAATTTTTGAGGGATTTTTGAGGTATATTATATATAAAACAATACAATTATTATTGTAATGACGAGCTCAGACTAGTGTTTATAATTAATGAAAGATGTTTAGCTTTATTAGGTCTTTGTATATTAATTGTTGACCTTTGTGTATTGTAATACCTATATTGTGATGGTGCATTGTCGGACAGCCTTTAAATACAGTAAATATTCTTATTATTAGGTACTTATTGGTACGTTAATATACCTTTTTTATACTCTGTGCGACACTGCGCTGCTAAATACTATTACTGTGTAATTAAACATTGTAACTTAATGATTGAAAAGAGTGAGTACACGAGTTTGTTGCCGGAATCTTCTCGGTAGTTAAACTTTTGGAACCGGTGTAAATTCAGACAGACTGACAGACAGACTGACTGACAGACTGACTGACGGACAGACAGACAGACTGACTGACGGACAGACGGACCGACAGACAGACCGATAGACAGACTGACATAACATTCTTAGCTTAAGTAGATCCAGATAAGACAGAGAGACAAACATTATGAAATTGTTAGTTAGTTAATATTATTTTTATGTGATAGACATAAGGGTTTTTTTTGTTGACGATTCGAAAGTGCTTCTTGGGGGCCTAATTGAATAAAGATATTTTCATTTTTCATTTTCATTTTCATTATTACTGCGTTGTCATTTGTTGGGATTGTGCGCAGGGGCGTGGATAGAATAGCAGGTACCTACAGTAAAGAATAGGGATAAGAAGCAGGATCGGAAACCAGTGACATCAGAGGTCAGGCGGACAGTCTGGTTCCACTGGTTGGTGAATTCCGGTGAGTTTGTTCCATGTTGTTATTTATCGTGTGAGATCGTAGTTCTATTGGTGAATAGTAGAAAGACCGCAATTTGTGGCGTAAGGATGAGGATGGAGGGGTTGGAGGTTGCACCCTCCCGGGGCCCCATGGGCTCTGCAGTGTGATTCACAAACAAAGATATTTGACATCGAACTTGACGTCTGACAAAGACGACGAGCTGCCATTGGTTTTGACGTTTGCGCACTGCGCTGCGTGAATCCGTATTCTGTAATCTCTACGTCGGTCTCTTGGCTGTGTACAATTGTCTCTGTTTTGGTTATACAACATGAAGTACAATTGATATTTTTTGATTTCTTTTTTGTTGTGTTAAAATTTTATCGCAATGACTTCATTTAGTATTTGATAGATTTTTTACATAAAGATAAAAAAATCAACCACTTTTTAGTTCCGGTTCATGCCGTGCTCGACGTCGGAACGCTGGTGTCGCCACCGGTTCGCCAAAAGTAGGACGCCGCTGCCGACAGCCACGAATTCTGACTTTAGAGAATCGCATAGCTGGTCGCGTTTGTATCGGCTTACATAGTAAAACTCATTGACTAGGTATTATTTTACTGATGTGAAAATTGATAAGAGAATGTATTCTATTAGGCTTGGCAAATAAATCTTTATTTAATTTTCGAAAATATCAGAAGTGGTGGAGGATTACCTTTTTCGCCGACATATACAATTTAATATAAGTTAAAAAAATGTTTTTATGAAATAATTGACGGGTATATATACCATAATAAGTAAGTTTTCAAGAAAAAGTTTTTTCAAGACAAATAACGTTTATTTTAAAATAAACTTGCTTATGTTAAGTAGGACGTACCAAATCTCCAGAGATTGAGTCTGCACCAAACATCTTAGATGCGGAGATTAAATATGTATTAGTGAAGGCTACGCTGCTACGGTAATAGTACATATAGTATGCTCTGGACCAGCTTACACATGTCATTAATAAAAACAACAGCTGATGAAATTCAAATCTATAGTTATTACAACTAGTACCTAAATCATTCTTATTAATATTATTTTAAATTAGCAAAAACAAAGTGTAAATAAAAGATAAATATTCATACAATATTATTATGTGCCTCTATATTATGTTAAAATAAAACAACCACATCATCAATCGACTGAACTCTATAGAGAAAGGTACACTTGAATGTATCTCTTACAAGAAGGTATTTGCTAGTTCATGGCAGAGACAATATTTAAGTTTTCATTGGATTTAACAGTTTAATACATACAATCGGTCAATCGATCGATTTCGATTCGATTCGTATCGATTTGGAAAGAGCGAACGCGCATAAATAACACTCAAATTTATCCATGTAGATAATATAATTTTCAGTAGTTGAATAAAATTACGAAAACAATATAAGAAAGAAAGAGAGAATAACATTTATGGACTTGCGTAATACAACACGCTCAATATAGAACATTAAATACTAATGATAATACTAATAATACTCACAAATAGATATACTTAAAAATAATGCTTATGTGTGCAAAGCCAATAGGCCCTGTCTCAGCACTTATGCTTCCACGTCATTTGCCGCAGAAGTGCTGTTATTATGACAGGGCCTCGACGATGACGCGCCGTTATAAATGGACAAAAAAAAATATAAATAACATTAAGGCTAATGTTTAAAAGGATGAAATAAAGCTAACAATATAAAATAAAAAATAAGAAAAGTAACAATTTATCATACATGGCTGTATGGGCTTCATCCTTTGCCTTCCCTTATGGGGAGAGAGAACACAATGCAAATGAATAGATACAAAATTAAAAATAAAATAAAACGAGAAATAAAAAATAAAAAGAATTACCATTATATAATTATTCTTTACATTCAAAAGTATTTATGTTATTTTTACGGTAGCAAGAAAATGGAAATGAAAATATCTTTATTCAAATAGGCCACAAATAAGCACTATCAAATCGTCACAAAACACATTTTTATGACTATCACAAGAATATATTACCTAACAACGTCATAGTGTCTGGTTGTCCATCTGTCTGTCTGTCTATTAAATCTGAATTCACGTTACCTAACAATGTCATAATGTCTGTCTGTCCGTCGTTAAGAGACAGCATTTTGTTGACAGCGTATAGGAAGCAAGTCCCTTTGCTCCCAAAACTAAGCTTCCAATCTGAGGTCTGGTGACCTTATTCAATGAAATAACACAATACTACAAAGTAATTTTATTAAGCTGCGACTTTCTGTACGCTTTCTCCAGTCGGGCCCTAATTGAAGAGGCAATTACCTATCCCTTTTAAAAACCAATTTCATAATTTCAAAATGTTTTTGGTAAAGCCGTGTTTCAAATAAAACTTAATTTTTCTTATCGACCCAAATAATTTAATACTGTTTATAAACATTTTAGTAAACCAATCGTAATGGACTTTTAAAAGCGTGTCTAAATTGAAAAAAAAACGGATCAACTTCTAACTGTAGCTAGACTTTTTAATAGATGGACAGATAAATTACTTCTTTGATGTTTTTTTAATAGTTGTGCTTAAATTTCAAAGGAATAAGTAACGTAAAAGAAAAATAAATTATATATTTATTTGGAATTGTAGGAGATAAGCTCTTCGTGTGCTTCTTACAGGACATGAAATTTGTGCCTAGCGGACATTATTATATAACTATAGGCTGTTATTGATAATTTGCATGTCGGTCCACCTTGTAGGAGGCCTACCAACGCTGCGTCTCCCCATCACTGGCAACACACACTAATTAAAGACTTTTGTCTTGAGACACTGCGGTAGTTGAGCCAAGAATATGCTGCGAAGCTTCCCGAACGCTGCTCAGCCGAGTTGGATCCGTCGATTGACCTCTTTCTGGAAGTTAGACTTACCGAGTTGGACTATTTGTCCCAGGGGAACATATTCGTCAACAACTTCCAGTTCCAGAGCTTCCAATCTTTACAGGGGTGGGTACGACATGGGAATTCGACATTATTTTCGTCTTATCCATGTTCATTTACAGAGATGGTCGAGCATTGTGCCCAAGTCTTCCACGTTTTTAGCCATGACTACGATATCATCAGCAAAACGAAGGTGAGTCTTGTACTCGCCGTTTATGTTGATGCCAAGTCCTCTCCAGTCCGAAGCTGCAAAAGAAATAGTATGATGAAGGTGCTACGCCTATGATAACTTAAAATATTAGTTCAGAACGTTTGCATACAGACCACGTTTATTAAGTTCTATTACTGTACGAAGGGTTTTAGTATAACTGCTGCACTAACAGTACTAACTTACATAATAAGCGGTGCGACCTTTTGTTGTCTACCTCCAGCGTATTCATTACAAAAAAATACAGAAGAACAATAACATCGTATGAGAGCGGCACATGTTCAGGCAGGTGTATCAATTACGCGCCGCGTAAAATACAGGGGAAAATTTACGATATTTTCTTGAATTATTTATTTATGAAAATTATTAAAATGTCCTTGGTATTCAAGTTGTTTTTTTTTTCGAAAATTATAGTTTTTTATCGGAAAAGGAATTATTTCGTATTGCCGAGTATTCGTAATAGTTTTTATAACGTTGAACAATCAAATCAAAATCGTACAATGCAATACGGAGCATGCAATTTTCGTAGAATTTTTTAATATTATAATGTTCTTTAAAGTACGCTAAAAAACAATTAAAATTTGTCACTATTTTAAATAAAGTTATATCTATAACGAGTTGTTTTCGTTTCGACGCATAATGCCAAAAACGCAAAACGCCATTTATACGCAAAACGCCAAAAACGTGTATTGCCAAATTCTGGTAATGCCAAACACGCATAATGCCAAAGCTGCATAAAAACTAAATACGCTTAATGCCAAACACCTGTATTGCCAAATCCTGGTTATACCAAATACGCATAAGGCCACAGCTAAATACGCAAAATGCCAAATACGCATCCGCTGCGTACTACTTACTGTTAACTAATATAAAATATAATAATAAACTTTTAATTGATATCTGATATAGTGATCCCATCAAAAACATAAATGTGGACTCGCGGTCCCACTGCTTTTGTTCCACTGATATTCGATCACATTCCTTTTCGTCAGAAATCAATTTTAATTCTGCAAAAGTCCGGTATGTTGGGTTCGTTAAGCATAAGGAAGGGCAAAATCGCCCAGAAATAGGAGGCTACGTCGAATAGCAGTGGGACAAAGGCAGTGGGACCATGAGTCTTGCTTGGAAATGAAGTCCAAGTTTAATATTATAATATATGCCTTGGTTGTTGACTTCAACGACAAAAGAAGTGAGATATAAACGACAAAGTGGCATTTTGCGTTTTTGGCACCAAGCATTTCGGCATTCTGCGTATTTGGTATTATGCGTATTTGGTATTATGCGTATTTGGCATTCTGCGTATTTGGTATTATGCGTGGAGTTTTTTTCCATTACGCAAAACAACAATGTGGCGTTTTGCGTTTTTGGTATTATGCGTCGAAAGGGTTGTTTCGTTTCGACGCATAATGCCAAAAACGCAAAACGCCATTTATACGCAAAACGCCAAAAACGTGTATTGCCAAATTCTGGTAATGCCAAACACGCATAATGCCAAAGCTGCATAAAAACTAAATACGCTTAATGCCAAACACCTGTATTGCCAAATCCTGGTTATACCAAATACGCATAAGGCCACAGCTAAATACGCAAAATGCCAAATACGCATCCGCTGCGTACTACTTACTGTTAACTAATATAAAATATAATAATAAACTTTTAATTGATATCTGATATAGTGATCCCATCAAAAACATAAATGTGGACTCGCGGTCCCACTGCTTTTGTTCCACTGATATTCGATCACATTCCTTTTCGTCAGAAATCAATTTTAATTCTGCAAAAGTCCGGTATGTTGGGTTCGTTAAGCATAAGGAAGGGCAAAATCGCCCAGAAATAGGAGGCTACGTCGAATAGCAGTGGGACAAAGGCAGTGGGACCATGAGTCTTGCTTGGAAATGAAGTCCAAGTTTAATATTATAATATATGCCTTGGTTGTTGACTTCAACGACAAAAGAAGTGAGATATAAACGACAAAGTGGCATTTTGCGTTTTTGGCACCAAGCATTTCGGCATTCTGCGTATTTGGTATTATGCGTATTTGGTATTATGCGTATTTGGCATTCTGCGTATTTGGTATTATGCGTGGAGTTTTTTTCCATTACGCAAAACAACAATGTGGCGTTTTGCGTTTTTGGTATTATGCGTCGAAAGGGTTGTTTTCATACAATTTATGTAGTCTCATTTTTTTGACACACATCCAAAGCAAGGTATTTTTTGTGTACCAGCACATTACAGTGTATCATCTTTTCTACTACATACTTACAAAAAAGGCGTGAAAAGCCACCTTAGGGGTAGAGGTAGCTAGAGAAGTATATAAGCGACTTTGCGGTCTTCTCTAACAGCTTGCCATCAAAGTAGTGTGAAGCCATAATGTCGAGCCAAAAAAATATTTTAATAATTTATTAATGACAGTTCGTACATCTAAAGCAATAAGGCTTGTGAACTGTCATTGTAGAATAGAATAGAATACAATAAATATCTATTTGGAACAAATTTAAAAAACATTAAAGTATACAAAACTTGAATCTTAACAATTTGTACTAAAAACTGGCCACGACACTGGTTTTCTGCGGATGTGTTTGGGCAAATTGGGCAAACAAATTACCAGACATTACAATTATAGTTACAAAAATAAAAAATTCACAGGACTTAACACAAAATCTCATAATAATATTGTAATTTTTTTCATAAATCTTTATTATAGTAATATGCAATCCTTCTATACACATACCTCTTTGCACAGATTTATTGCACAGGCATACCTCTTTCAAATAATAACATTTGTAAACTATTACTTACTAGCGTTTCTTAACTGTTTCTATAGCGACTTTTAAATTATTAGTAAGTATTATTTTACCAGGTGGTAGGCCCGTATGTAGGGTCGTATTGGTAGGTACCACCGCCTTTCTTATTTCAGCCGTGAAACGTAGCCAGTGTAATTAGTGGGCATCCACGGTATTGCATCATACTTTCATACATACTATTATTTCTTAAATTCATACTGGGCATGAATGACAACGAACCTGTAATATAAAGTGAATTTCCCTTGTTATTACAGGAGTCTAAAGGCGGCGGTAATCGTTTACCATCAGGTGGGCCGCCAGCTTGATTGTCATCTAGTTAAATAAAAAAAACTAGAGATATTTTTAATAGGTAGCGGTATGCTGTTCCAACACATAGTGGACAAGTGTCAAAAACTACATGGAAATGCAGAAGTATTGAAAGTTGGGCATATCAATCGGTCTTTAAATTGTTTTTTGGCGTTCATTAAAATTCAGCTTAGTATACAAATATGATGGAGATTTACTTTTAATTAAAATGACCACTTACTTTTGTTGATGACTGTACAACGTACAATTAGTACAGGGTATAATATTCATAACTCACAATTATTACCAGCGCAGTGTAATAATGAATATTACTTTGTTACTTTCTTTTATGACTGTTAGTATACGTAATTGAGATTTGTTATTTTTCAAGGAATTCTTTATCTACAATAATATCTTGATAATGGTTAGTAGGAAGTCTTTTGTCTCGTTGAATTATTTTAAATTGCAAGTTGATATTTGTTTGCTTTTTCCATAAGAATGCAGCCAATTGTGCTAATTAGCTTTTTTTAGCGTTACATTGGTTGTTTTATTCTGTTAGTATCATTTGACAATACTACGCAAAATATTATGTTAATGTCAAAGTGACTTTTTTTTAGAAAATGAGTTACGTAGACACACAAATGTGACAAACAAACGTTTGGCTCTCATGATGGTGAATATTATTGCTAATGATCTAGTAAAAATCAAAATCCAACGTAATGGGAGGTGAAAACCAAGGACGCATAATTTTGAACCATAGTGTTTACTACTCGCTTAGGCAATATTCTATTCATAAAAGACGATTAAGACGGCCGTCTATGGTTTCAATATACTGAAACTATAGTTGCCGTCTTGTGAGTCGTCAGTACGTCTGTTTTGCTCACGAGACTAAGATATCTGTATGTTTATTATTTAGTATATTTTTCTCCGTCATACATAAGACTCGGGGCTCGGCGTTTTGGTTTAAGCGCTCTAGTTTCGAATACGAAAACAAAGTATCTTTCACTATTGTCGATCCCGAGATGGGTCAATCAAATTCCTCATGTGTTTCTCCATCGAGGAAGGCCAGTGGGACGTATTCGCTGGTGATGATGATGATGATACATAACACAAACTCATCATTATAATTGGTGTGAGTGTGGGATTATTATTATTCCTAGTCTCTAACCCCGGTTCTTCCCGCGTGAATGTTGGCTATCTCTACAAAAGTTAGCCTATGTCCTTTCTCAGGGTTTAATCTATCTCCATGCCATATCTTATTCTGTTTAGTGGCTTGAGACTAATAGACGGAGAGAGTCACTTTGGCTTTTATAATAATGGTATGATATGTAAAATATGTATATAAATACTGCCTAGTGCATTCTATCTTCAAAATAAAATCAAAAACGGCTTTGCTTTTCCTTTGAAGTCTATTTCTCTTTGGGCCTTTAAAGCACGCTGTGCTGAGTTTCATCGCAAATAAGTTCAAGTCTCTGACTGAGTTGCTCATGCTGCATAACTTAACCTAGTAAATAAACTTCTGTGATAATGTGCTCAAAACAAAATTACGTCGCCTTACGACCGCTTTCGGCCGTCATAAATCACTTGATTCCACAGGTACAGATATAGTAGCTATGGTTTTGACTTACGCAAATATTTATACAGTCCCGGTGTGCTTTTGGGCGTGTTGAAGCATCGTTACTTAACTATTTGTGTTGTATAGTAACTGTATTCCTTCCATTTATTGACTGTTAATCATACTTACCGTCTGGCGCCAAAATGGTTGTATCTAAAAATAGCAGCCAAACCTTGAAAATGTAGAAAATATATATTTTATTTAATAAACATATTTTTTGCGCTAGAGCCTAAACTAAGTGTCATCAAGAACTCGTTTTATGAATACTAAATAACAATGAAATATTATACATAATATAGTACAACTGTAAAATAATAATAAACTGAACTCAATTCCGGAAACAGCGTTTAAAAAATGTTTTGATGATTGGATTAATAGTTGGCGTAAGTGTATCGTTTCTGAAGGAGCATACTTTGAAGGTGATAAAATAAATTTGGATGAATAACTCACATTTTGTGTATTATTGATCTTTTCCCGGTACTTTCTTGGCAGAGTAGTAACAAACAAAAACCTAAAGTAATTAGGTTCTCAGCTTTTTGCTACACTCACACAAATTAAACCGTTCACCACTAAATCGTATTTATGCTGCAAAAAGGTAGGGGACACAAAAAGTTAGAACAGCGGGGTAAGCATTCGATCACTTCATGTTCAAAAGTTGTGAATCCAGAGACACACTTATTTAGCACGACGCCGCATTGTTTCGGTTAATGTAACCCATATATCGCTGTCCGCTCTTAACCCGTACACAAAAGCGCCGCTAAATGAAAAAGCATTTATTTCGTATTCTTCCTTCATTTCGCATTCTGTGTTTTAAAAAAGTAACAAGGACTAAATTATTTCGACGTTTCGGTTGGAATGGATAAAACAGTACCCCTAGCACAAACATTTTTAAATTTCGAATCGTAATCGTATTGTTCACGCACGCTGAAAATATCAAACAAATGCCAGACAAAAGCTAACGTAACTACTCGATACGAAATATAAACGGCTTTTCGAAATTTAAAAGTGTTCGTGCTAGGGGTAGGGTTGTTTAAAAAATGATTATTACTACGTTTCGTAACAAACCTACATAGATGGGTAACGAGTTGCAGAAGTAAGTTTATATATAATAAGCGTAATAATTGAGATTTGAAAGTAAAATAACACTAATTTTATGTCAGGCACTGTGAAAATCGCATCCCCGTCTAAGTGCTTTATTATTTAATTTCGACTACATTAACCAGGATATATACAGTGTGTTTCCAAAGTCCGAAATAAATTTTAAAGGCTGTTCATGTTGTCAGACACGTGTGTTGGTCAGATAGGGGTTTAAGAATACAACCACCAAAGACCACTTTTTTCCAACAAGCTGCTACCCGCGGCATCGCTTGTGTGAACTTTTTTGTGAGCAAAAAAGGTAATTACACCTGTCTTGGGGTGAGTGAGGCATTATTATGCGTGGCTCCTCAACAAAACATAGTACAGGTCGAGAATGACCACTAAAACAACCCCGGTCCTCTAATTTTCGTATTATCAGAATTTCGGGCAACATTTTTTTCCCTATCTCTATTTCTGGTATGCGTTTGTACGTATACCGTGCTATAACAAAGATATTACCACTCTATGGCGTCGTCGTCATCATCATCATCATCATCACCGGACTATATGTATACAAATGACGAACGATGGAGAAACACATGAGGAGTTGGGGTCATAACAGCCTAGTGCAGGTTGGTGGATTAAGGCGGTTGCAGACCCATCCCAGGATTGACTATGACGAAAGTTGTTTTGTTTCCGTTATTAAAACCAGAGCACTTAAACTACTACGCCACTGAGTTCTTCTATGGTGTGATCACAAAATATCAAGGATACCCTATAGTTTGTGATGGCGTCGCACGGAGCACTCTTGTAACACTACTATACTGCGGGCAGTTAGACTCTAGTAATGGGGGCCCCCACCTGTCTCCGTGGGACCACTTCAAGGATCGAGGACCAAGGATCCTCCTCTTTTTCACTTTTTGACTGCCTCACAGAATATGGGGAAAGCTTTCCAGGCGTTCTCCTCCCTTACTATGGATGGTAAAGTGAGTCCGCCGGTGGTGATTACTGCCGTCAGCAATTTCTCTTGACCATCTTGGGCACAGTGTGAGTGGGCAGATTGGAGTTCTCTCAATTTGTCACTATTTTTAGCAGATACCGCTCGAAGCAGCCATGATCCAAAAGGATCTGAACCATGCGGAAGAAGAGCGATACCTATCGTCTCGTTACCCATTCACTAAGGATAGGGTATAACCGCGATGATGGAGTGCATGTGGGTAAGCGAGCCTTACCTTACCAAATCGTAATAACTATTGAGAGAAAGAAAGAAAGAAAGAAATATTTTTATTGACTTGCACATTACACATTTACAATAAAATAATAATAATAACAATTACAAGAGTGCAACGCCAATAGGCCCCTGTCTCAGCACTTAGCTTCTACGACATTCGCAGAATGCCGCAGAAGCGCTGATATTATGACAGGGCCCAGCCGATGACGCGAAGTAATATAAAAATATATATAAAACAAAGAAGATAATACAAGTGATATTTTAAAACTAAGGTATGGGCTACCAAAACAAACCGAAAAACAGATACCTTCCGAATAAATAAATATACTTATACATACACACATACATATACATACATATACACATATAGCATTAGACATAAGATTAGATTTTGCGGCGTCTCAGTCAATATTTTTATCACAATAATAAAAAAAAAAAATGTGCCAGAGCGAACCATGCCTTACAAAATTGGTGTAGTTTTATAAATCATGTGTCTGTGCTGACGTGCAACTAAAAGATCATTAGAATAAAAGTGATTATGGTGTGAAATACGATGAAATTTTTTTTGTGTTTATCCTCCTCATCAAGTAGCATCATATGGATACCGTCATCATACACTTCGCGTCAAATACTCCCAAGGTGCATTAAAATCAAGAAAAAAGAGACACTGAAGATATGGCTGTATGGGCACTAGCACCCTCTGCCTTCCCTTTATAGGGAGAAATTAACATAAAAAGTGGATGAAAGGGAAATACAAAGAAATGAAAACGTGATTGTCATTCTCCTTGCATTCCCTAATTAGTTATACTCTTTCATATCTGTGACGTTGTTATTGTTTAGCAAGTCTTTGAAACAATATCACAGACATCTAGATAAATAATCAAAGCATTTAATAAAGTTAGTATATAATCAAAGCCTGTATTACAACAACATATGTTGCCGAATCTCCGCATGAGATGCAGCTACGAAGCAGCCAGCATTTACAGAATACAAAGAGCATAATTTCTAAGCAACAAAGCCAAACAAGATACCCTGACTGTCGTGTTTAGTAATGAGGTAAGCAACCAACCATTTATTTATTGTTTACTTTCTGCATTAGCAAAAGATGCTTTTTAAAACATCTCTTAAACGTTTCCTTCGTTTTTAGGTCACGCATTGGGGGCGGTATGTCATACCAACACCGAGAGGCAGCAAATCTGAAAGAACCACGAAAGGCTGCAGTACGATGTTTCGGAGTTAAAAATAAGTTAGTACAAATTCTTTTCTGATGACTGCGGAATTCCTGGGCCCAGACAAGTTTTGTTATACAGGTACTGAGGCTTCCCTGTATGTATAATGCCAAACAAAAGGGACGCAAGATGTAGTTTCCTTCGAGACTCCATTCTGAGTATATCTGCATTATTATGATAAGGAGTAACGTGTGAACGAGGTGGAATATGAAAACAGAAGCGGGCACAGGCATTCTGTACTCGTTGAACAAGTTTTGCCGTTCTTGACAGTAGGCATGTACCATAAACTGTATCACAGTAATTAAGTTTTGATAAGACCAGTGACTCACATAATTTAATTCTTATGGTTTCTGATAAGTAGGGTCGTATTTTGTACAATAAATTTAACCTGTAGAAACAATTGCGAGCACACTCCATGATGTGAGCTTCAAAATTGAGGTGGTTGTCGAGGGTAAGCCCCAGATTCCTGACTATGGCAACATGTTCAATGATTTCCCCATTTATAGATATGTCAAAAGAGCCAGTGCTTCTGAGCTTGGACAGATTTTTCTTAGTGCCAATCAACATGAGCTTGGACTTAGAGGGATTGAGGACAAGACAGTTCAGCCTACACCAAGAAGATATATGTGCTAGGTCATTGTTAATCTTTTGCTTTGCCCCAGCACAATCCACAGGTGCAAATGGGAGGTAAAGTTGCATATCATCGGCATACAAATGATGGTTACAATGCTCAATTCCTTCCAAGATGACGGCACTATACAGCACATAAAGGATTGGACCCAGTATTGAACCTTGAGGCACACCCCGTGTGACAGGCAGCGCTGAAGATCGTAACCTTGACCCGTCAGGCATGGACAACTCCACATACTGCTGTCTGTGTGTTAGGTAGCTGTCGAACCATTTAACCGATCTAGCATCCACGCCATAATAACTGAGAGCATTAACCCATTTTGATTAAATAAAGACCAAGACCTACCTGTACCTGAGATACAGACAATCAATAAATTATCAAACTCATAACCTTTATTTACTAGTTTTGATTTGATGCTGGTTCAAATACAGAAACAAACGACAGACACATAAAAATTCTTAAATGATTTTTTCCAAGCCCCCAAAACTATGGTTTTTTTTTAAATATATGCAATGTACAGATGCACGGTCTTTCCATGCTAATTATTTGTAAAGATTAAATCAATAAAACATTGACGTGACAACCTTTTTTTTTCGGGGGGGAATCAGATAACAGACCTACAGATAGCGTTAATGACACTGGGAATACCTACTAAAACTGCTTGATACCTCCACTGCCCTTTGCGGGAATAGCCTAAGCTCTGCCAAAGCAATTTCACTAGCCTAATCACAGGCAAGCCAGCCTTACGCCCAGCTTACGCGCCGTTACAGATCACTCGGGTCACTTGGTTAATTCCAGACGTGGTGGCCTGTGCAATGCGTGCATGGGGAGGGGCAGCCAGAGGATACCGTTGCAGCTTCTTCTCTGGTACCTCCTTCTGTGTAATAACAGTCTTGCAGATGGACCATCACAGAGCACACCATGAATTTCCCGGCGCTCGTGTCACCAGGCCGGACACTCTAAAAGAGTGTGCTCGGCTGTATCGTCGGGCCGACGAGCGATAGGGTACACGCAGTGGCCAAAGCAACCATGTCCGGTCACTACCTGTACCATGCGATTAGTTTGAGGCTACTCAGCCACCGACTAATCAACTCCTGCAATACCGGACGAATCGCTTCAATCATCCGGGGGCCGGCTGCTGGAGTGACGAGTGCCTCATTCCATTGGTGCAGAGCCTACCTCTGTGCCAGGGTACGGACCCGCCTTGCTTTGTCGAGATTGGGTCGCTCTCCCGCTTTCTTGCCGCGACCTGGTGTTGATGCAGATATGCTGCTCGTGATAGCCCAAAAAATGCGTACTGTTGTATAAAGTTTCACCACACACATACATAATAAGCCGCGCACATACTACGATATTGACTTTCCGCAAACCCCAGAACTCGGTGCCTAGTGCCGGTGGAGGAGCTCGGTGGCCTAGTGGTTTACGCGCTCTGGTTTCGATCACGAAAACAAAGCAACTTTCGCCATGGATGGTCCCGGGATGAGTCAGTCAAATTTATAATCTCGGGCTCCTCCGTGCTGCGGAAGGCACGTTAAGCCGTTGGTCACGGTTGTTACTGCAACCGCTTTAACCCACCAACCCGCATTGGGCCAGCGTGGTGGTGTTATTGCCCAATCTTCTCATGTGTTTCTCCCATGTAGGAAGGCCTGTGCCCAGCAGTGGGACCTATATAGGCTGATGATGATGAAACCCCAGAACTCGAAATGTTATTTCGGTATTCTGTAACACCCAGTATTTTGATAGTGTATCGTGAAGTAAGTATATCGTGTTACTACTTATTAGGTTATCTAAATCAAAATCAAAATCAAAAATATATTTATTCAAGTAGGCTCCTAAGAAGCTCTTTCGAATCGTCAAAAATCACAAATTATGTATATCTATTTAAGAAATGGTCTTACAATGTCTTATTGTAAATCTGTCTATCATGTCTAAATTTACACCGGTTCCAAAAGTTGAACTACCGAGAAGACTCCGGCAACAAACTCGTGTAGTCACTCTTTTCAAAATATGAAGTCACAATTGTTGTGGTTACATTATTTCAATATTTTGCTGTGCAGTGCCATACAGAAAAAAAAATAGTAAAAGTATATCTAGTTAGAAACGATATACAAACTTAATAACAAAAGTATTAACTTTATTTTAAGGCTGTCCGACAATGCACAGTCACAACAACACAATACATATTATAAAATTAAATAAATTAAATATTATATATTATCAAATTGGCATATCTAGTGAAAATTGGAGTACAGTTTCTTTCCACACAAATTTGTCATTCACATAATCATTAATAGTGTAATAACCTTTAGTTTGCAAGGTGTTTTTGACTAATAATTTAAATTTATGTAGTGGTAAATTAGTAATTGCTGCGGGAATTTTGTTATAAAAGCGTATACCTTGCCCAATAAAAGAATTGCGTGTTTTTTTTAGTCTATAACTTAAAATAGCTAACTTATTCTTATTTCTAGTATTTATATTGTGAGTGTCACTGTTTTTTTCAAAAGTGTATTTGTTCTGATAAATATAAATTATACAGCTGTAAATGTATTGGGAAGGTACAGTAAGTATTTTTATTTCTTTAAACAATTCACGAAGGGAATCTCTAGAGCCTAACTTGTAAATAGCTCTTATTGCACGTTTTTGTAGGACAAAGATAGTTTGAATATCGGCTGCTTTACCCCACAGCAAAATACCGTAAGACATGACACTATGAAAATAACTGAAATACACCAGTCGAGCTGTGTCAACATCAGTTAGGTTTCTAATTTTTCTAACAGCATAAGCAGCTGAGCTAAGCTTTCCTGCAAGAGTTTCTATATGACCAAACCACTGTAGCTTAGAATCTAACGTTATGCCTAAAAATACAGTAGTGTTAACTAATTCAAGCTCTTCATTATTCATTTTTAAAAAGGTTTGAACATTATTCACATTAGGTAGAGAGAATTTTACACACTTGGTCTTCTTAGTATTCAATTGTAAATTATTCAAAGTAAACCAATCTAAGACCCTCGAAAGTGCCCTGTTTACATCGTCAAAACAATTATTTTTCCGGTCAACTTTAAATATGAGAGAGGTATCATCATCTATTGTTGATTGTGTTTATTTCATTTGCTCATTATTGTGAAATTATTATGAAGGTTGGAATTAGTAATTTATAACCTAAGTTTTTGGTGCTGTTAAATTATTACTCCCACAGATAGATACAACAGTAATCAGGTAATTATCCCTTGTCTTTTCGTATTATCTGTCAAAACTTAAAAATATGTATAACGAATCATCGTTAACTCTAACACTTGAGAGTGTCAATCATGTTACTTGATTGAACTTTATATTATAAGTTTGCCGCCAAACAACCTAATAAAATAAAATTAACCTAATCTCTTCCTATTAGCTGGTGCGTTGTTAAAAAAGTAATCGTAATAATCACTGGCTGTTCTGAAAATGCTGTTGTAACACATGCTTGTCACACTTTATGAACACAGGTTTGTAGGTTACTACAAACCTGTGTTCATAAAGTGTGAACACAAATAAAGCTATAATCAGTTATTTCATTCGCCAACAGTTGGCATGGTCATCAATCTTGCGTCTGGTTTTGCGCATCAACATCGAAACCAACTGCTCCCCGGTGCCAAGCTACTCTTAATTTGTACATTTTTGAATGGATTTATTACAGAGAATAAATGTTTTGGTGAGAAAGATTCAATTTACACAACAAAAACCGTAGTCTTTAATCACATTTAAATGTTTGATTCTGTGCGTTTATAACGCCTACTTTATTGGAAGCAATACAAATAAAGAAAGCTTCCGGTGGAGTACTATGTGTAACCTACCAATATCTTTACCGATTTATACTTTTTAACTTATGGCATCGTTTATCTCACCAGTCATTGAAGTTTTCGCCTCAAATGATCCGAAAGAATACTTTTACAAGCGTTGGTTGTACCACCTAGTGCTCCGGTGTTATCGTTTTTACCTAAAGACGTTGGGCGTTTGCCAAGCCTACCTCATATGGTACTTTGTTATAACTTTTATTAAGTACTGCCAGCTCCTTGTCTTTTGTTACTTTTCGTTACCTCCTGTGTTTTACCAATAACCAAACCAAAGATAAATTTATCGTCTTATACTCTGGTTCTCATGATCACTCACTGTGTTTTACTATTAGGTCCTTTTCCTCGTTTTTAAACTAGTTTCATATAAATCCATGCCGTTTTTTATCAGGAACATCACGTTTAGTTAAATTAAAAAGGTTTTGATGGGAACATACGCACCTGTGTTTATGAGAGTTCTACAAAATCGATGACTTAAGTTCATTTCTACAAGCTGACCGCCAATGCGCCGTAAGCTTGAACATAAAAAGAGCTTATCTGCCTTGGAACAAAATAAATCGAAGATGAAGAGTTACGTGTAGATTTAACTGTCATTGTAGCTACCTCCGAACCTTCACATGGCTCTCTCAGCCGCTCCTCATCTTAAAGACTTTTAGCTTAAGTAAATGACGCGGTAAAAAGTTAAGTAGTTTTATCTCTGCTGGTTACTTATATTTCTGCATCACATGAGGGTTGGAAATTGTTGTCTGGCAGTAATGTCCAACCCTCATATAAGGAGAATCCTAGTCAATCACATTCGACTGCCACGAAGGAAGGATGTTGCACTACGATTAGCAAATAATTTTACTGTGAATCCAATGGGATTTGCAGTAAAATTATGATAAGTCGTCTTCATGCTATTGGAAGTGTTTAATGATACATTCCCATTAGTACAAAGATGCATAAGAGCTATACCAATATCCGTAGCATTGTCTATATGCTAACTGGTCCTTTGCCATCCAAATCCAATCTGCACCGAAAACAACAAGGCCCACTCTTGTCTTTATTGCTTGATGGATATCATCTAGCCGGATGTTTGCACACATAATATTGTTATTTACTAAACAATGGTACATGTTGACGAGCTTGCGTCTATACTAAGTCAGTATCACCGATGAAGACTAGGAGACAACAACGCCGTTTTCTTAACTAGCCAGTCATATTCATTTTATTATTTTCGGCGATGCTTACAGATTTTGTCTTCATTCCTCTGTTTCACTTCAGAATCAACTAGTTTCGAAGGCGCGTCATTATAATGGCGACGACAACATGCCACAAGGGATTTCGACGGTTCACATAGCGAACACTTACCCCGGGCATGATAGAGTGATAACGGAAGTCAAAGTTTCGATTAAGGAAATATCTATGCGCCAGTCAACAGGGTTTTCGACATCTCATCATTAACTTCATTGTGCTATTACTCTACCCGAGCTTAGCTTTTTCCCATTAGAGAGCCCCCCTTCTCATGGAAATACGATAAGCTTGGGTGGTGACGTGGTAATCCGACCGCATTGCTTTGTTATAACTTTTTAATATGTCGGCTCAGTTTATAACTTATTTACTAGGTATATATACAATTTTACTTTGGACTGATAGTTTAATACATATACATAATTCAGTAAAATAAACAGTTTTTAAAGAAGAGTTGAAAGTAGTAAATTTATGGATTTCACTCTCTTGTACCTTGTGCTAAGCAGCCGAAAGAGTTAAGAAAGAATATTCAATGCTATGTTTTAAATATATTATAATATATTTCAAAAGTTAGTAAGATGAATATTAAGCACGTTGCATGTGCCTTTATTATTTAAGGCCGTTGAGCTGTCTTCTAAACTGAAATTTTTGCTTTGCATAGGTAATAAAATATCAAAGTTTCCTGCTCTGTGATGAACACTGAGGCTTATTGTAAGTTTCAGACAGATGAATTATTAAAATATTATAACAATATACCGGAGCCTGAGTCTCTTTATGGAAAAAGAAAAACTTATTGAAAGCTTAAGAATCGGGAGCATTTTCTCGCGAGGCTGCATTTGAGAAGTGGGTCGGGAAATAAATAAAATATGATGTCTCTCCTCTAGTTGGCATGCGTGGAATAATATTTCTGAGGCGTTTGCTGCGGTATACCAGCTGCTTTAAACAGCGTGAGTTCGACTGCAGTTATATATAGCCGCTTACACTACCGAAGGCAATGCAAAGTTTTATTTGTTATATGTTAAAAAGAACATGCTAGAGACAGATGATAAAATGATTCAATTTATTAGATGACTGAAAATCATGTCATAATATCCTTTCACTCATACCATTTGTCTTGGCCAAATGAATTATATAAGATTTTGTATTGTTTTACAATGCGGTTGACTACGAATTGATCATTTTATTGATTGACGATTTGATAGAACCTTGATTACCTTAATGAACTTTTTTCATTATGTAGATGATTATAAAAATATATTAATATAAAATAACGTGCTGTGGAAAAACCTTTTTTCTAAAAATACGTGTTACAATATGACCAGGAGTACATGTATATCCTCGTGGTCATATTGATATGACAAATTAGTATGACCACCAGGAAACGGCGGTGAAGACGCTGCGATTTTGCAGAAAGATGACAGGGTACATTATTTCTGTGTCTGTATTGGAATGTCTCTAAGTTTATAATAATAAATGTATACTTATTTTGGTGAGCATGTTGGTTTATTCTTTATTTTTTTAAATATTATCCTTGTGATATTTATGAGTTATATCTAATTGATCATCATAATGTTTTTTACATCGAAACTTAGTGCTGACAAACCAGCTAAAAGCGGTCTTCCTACAAACCGCGAAAACTTTTTTGGGGTATCTCATCGCAGAAACCAAATTGTGCTAGTAACAAACACATCCTGAAAGAGATAAGAGCCATATTTCAATCACTTATTGTGCCTTATGCCCTGTATTACGCAATGTAAATGAGTGTCACACAACATAATAACTTTAATTTTATTACCATAATACAGCCTGCAAACAAACAAGAAAATCAATAAAAGGTTTCTCTAATTAGTGTTATTGCTCATCGAAAATTGCAGCTGCACCCGGAAAAAAAACGACGAGCAGTCTTCATAGATATTGTAAATTTATTTAATGCTCCACGAGTTCGCCCCGGGGTTTGTGAAGTTGCTGTATTATTTTTCATCCAATACCGGATACGCTAACGATTGTGAGTACTCGTTTCTTTCTTTTCTAAATGATCATGTATAAGTTTTATTCCATATACTTGCAATGCGAAATGTTTTACTTTTAAGCTCTTTCAGAAAAATATACTGATTGAAAATGTAAACTTTATTGAATTTATTCGAGTTTTTCTCGCCAGTATTTTATTGAATCAAAAACAAAAAACTCTTTATCAACTTCGAAGGTCAGATTTAAAATCACATTTTTAGAAGTACCTACTCGGATGGCTGAGAATTCAAAATTTTCTTCTAGCAAGGATTGTTATTGATTGACATTTGAAATGTTGATGACTTTATCAAGCTTTTCTGTTACTTGCAATTGTCATCTGTTACCTGTAACAATGTTTGGTCGTAGCGTGCATGTCGCAACTGTCTGGTAAAATTAGCTACTTAATTGAACGCCTAGGATGTTGATAAAACGCCGGCATCCACTAGAACAGCTGAAGGATAACTAGCCAAATCATTGAGCGCAACGTTTCACCAGATCGGCGTGTCAGCCGTTTGGTTAAATTAGCCATTCCATTGGACTCCTAGGCAGGTAGTTTAAATTGAAAAGCTTTTGTTAGACTATTTGTGTGATTGGTAGGTTCAAGGCAATTTTATGATGACTTATAACCGAAAACGAAAACCAATCATACCATAACTCTTCA
Organism: Nymphula nitidulata; assembly: GCA_947347705.1. Classification (NCBI taxonomy): domain Eukaryota; kingdom Metazoa; phylum Arthropoda; class Insecta; order Lepidoptera; family Crambidae; genus Nymphula; species Nymphula nitidulata. The sequence goes on from OX374632.1 coordinate 10,755,388, forward strand.
GTACAAGACGATCCGCCAAGGCATCTAACTGAGCGGACTTTCAATACGCCATTAAGCGTTGAGTAATTCAAGCTCAAATAATTATTAGCTTAGACATTTAATTGAATGCCGGCGTTTTATCAACGGCCTAGGCATCAAATTAAGTGGCTGATTTTCCAGATGGCGGCAAATGCATTTTGTTTCATGTTCAGTTTGATAGTTTAAACACCGAGGACATGAATTCAAAGTAATTTAATGTTCACCTTGTATATTGTAAGTTAACAACATCAGGCTAATAAGAGTAAAAAGCTTTATTATCTCTAGTTTTTGTGATTACCGCAGAACTCTGATAGTTTGGGTCTTAACGCTATACGATATAGTTAGCTAATTTACATTTGTTTATAGATACATTTTTTTTCAATTCTTTTTTGGGGAGCTCGGTGGCGTAATGTTTTGAGCGCTCTTGTTTCGATTACGAAAACAAAGCAACTTTCGCCATGGTTGGTCCCGGGATGGGTCAATCAAATTTATAATCTCGAGCTCCTCCGTGCTTCGGAAGGAACGTTAAGCCGTTGGTCCCGGTTGCTACTGCAACCGCTTTAACCCACCAACCCGCACTGGGCCAGCGTGGTGGTGTTATGGCCCAAACTCCTCATCTGTTTCTGCCATGTAGGAAGGCCTTGTAACTAACCTTACCCTCCGATAAGGAACGAAAAGAATCAAAGTAAAACCTAAATATACTCGCATGTATATGAGCACTATTGACTATAAAATTTTTCGAAGATTCCTAATATTCTAAGACCAAATATCGTCCAGAACCCATGTTGTGATTTAGTAACCCAAGTTCTTTTAGAGTGTAAGAGAATAAAATAAGAAACAGAGAAAAGAGACAATTAGTAAGAGTGAAACTTGAAAATAGTAAAATTCTATTGGTAATTGCATTAAAAAATAAAGAGGAAGTGTTGGGCTTCGTCCTACGCCCCACACGGTGAGTAGTCAACACCGCCTAGTTACACTCCCCCTTTCCACGCCACAGGAAATTCCTCACCGCGACTAAAATCAGAAGTATGAAAATATCTTTATTAACATTTTTCCATGGACTGGGTGATGTGGTGTGTTTTTAAAAAAAATGTTAGAAAGCCATTATAAGATTGAAAACACCAAACTTCTGGCACCCTAAGCGTGAATAAATACAATTCTCACATGGACATCCAAACTTTGCAAGGGAACTTAGTTGTGAGTTAAGTCAGCGCTAGTCGCAATATATTGTTAGAGTTAGTTCTAAAACCAATAATATAAATATTATTGGAGTTGCAATATACCCCTTCCCCAATCTAGACTGTCCACTTTTTTAGTTTGAACGATATCCATTCTGTTCGCCGTAATTGCGTCGTTCAGAGCTTTCGCATAAAGTAATCACTTTCGACATTTTGGAGCATGTGGAGTGTATTTAGGTTTATGCTTTCCTGCGTGTAGAGTATTGAGTTTATTTTGGTTCGCAAAGTCCTTTGAAATATGACTTATTTAACCTATGCCCACAAATAAGCTCAGGTGTAAATCCATGACGAAATGTCAAGAAATTACCTCCATATCTCCGATTTATAATTATTAAAACGATTTCTATTCTACCGACAACATATTGCAACCCTAATCATTTTACCAATCGAATACTTCGAATCTATACTAAACTTATGTTATTGAAATTTAGTTATAATCTAGTCTATTTAGTGTTATAGTTATTTAGTGTAAAGTGAGGTTAAGAAATTCTACGAAGATTCAGTTATAGAGTTACGAAGATCAAGTTATTTTGGGCTAAGAGATTTCGGTTATAAAACCAGGTTATAAAGTATTAAAGAGATTCAGTGTATGAGTATAAAATTAGTTTCTCAACAAACGATATTAATATTGTAAGTTTTAATTCCGCAAATACGCACTAAATATTTAACGTGTAATTCCCTAATAATTATTTTATTATAATTTAGTAAAACGTACGTCTAATAATAATAACGAACGACCGCCATTTTAATGTTTAGTTGTACACATATTTATTTGGATTTTCGGAAGTAAAACAATTTCAATAAAGAATAAACAATTCGAAATAATACACAAAACAAAATATCCTAAAACCCATTCCACCACCTAGTCATTAAAAATAGAGGGATTATAAATTATATTATGTTATAAAATTGAATTCAACTAAAATCACTCTATTTGAAAATGACCTTCTCCTACTTGGTTCTGAATTTAATATAGATTGTCAAATCTAATGAGCTTTTATTTTAAATAAATATTTATGAAACATAAACTCATAATAAAATATCTCGACGGTCAAAACCAAGCAAGTTTCATGAAAAAGACACAAACCTACGTAGTTTTCTCGGTCTAGGATCTCCAGCTATCTCTGAAAATTACAAAACAATACACCCCCTAATTCTATCTACCTACCTCTAAACCCTATTAATAGCATGGAGACCCAAGACCTATCCGGATTACCAGGAACACTCTTCTCGAAATCTGCAAGAAGCATAATTAGTACCCATCACCGTTCCTATGGTAAACGATATATGTATCTAAATTTAATTCAAACTTTACTGAACGCGAAATGATATGGAGTGGTATAAGGATCACTGGATCACAAGTGGTTGGTGCTTACTAACTACATATTTTCTTAACTAATTTAAATCTACACGCAGAGCTGAAATAAAAGAATTATGAATCTTAACCTACACCAACCTCCCCAGCACGATATCCCAACCACGGTTGATTTGTCTTTTTTTTACCCATATCACTTTATTACACCAGTAAAAAAAGACTATCTAGAGCCGTTACTTGACGGTAAATAAATAAATATTTTATAATAAATTACCCCTTGGTTCCCCTTGAGTTTTTGTCTTTCGCTGCACTATAGTAGCCTTCATATTGGTGTTTTAATAATTTCGAACAAAATTTACACATCTAACAAAATACTAGTTCAAACCGCGATCTGTACTTCGTAACAAAATGAGTACTTTAATATATTAATATAGACTCCCAACACAAAAACAGCCTTCCGATGGAAGTGCCATCTTTCTTGCAAAGATAGTATTATTTATAATATATAATCCTGTCTTTGTTAGTCTATAGTTACATTATTATTAGTAACTTGCAATGTTTTTTTTTTCTATAAATATATTTACACTAGAAAAGTACAGTTCCTATTCTTGGGTGTACCCCATCTGTAACTAACTTATTTCCAATATAATACTCATTGTTTCATCTATAAAATTGTGTCATGTGTTTTGTAAATAAACTAAGAGGTTAAAACCTCAGCTACTTGGATGAATTCTCCTAACACTTAAAACTAATATCTGGAGATTACTCTACAATTTCATCTCGAACTATTGAATAAATCCAAAAGCTACAAATTTTACAGTGTTATGTATATGTGTAATATCCCCATATATATATTTATATTTATTTTTAAACTAAATCTAAATTATATAACTAATGTACCATCTTTGAATAATGATTTACGTTTTCCTCAATCGAGTAGTAAACCATTAAATTTAACACCCTTAAATACTATTCATGAGATTACTAATCATTCCTGTGGTTCGATCAGATACTTTTACATGAAACCAATAACAAAACTAATGAATAACTTGCTGTATTATTATTATCATCATCATCATCAGCCTATAAACGCCTTACTGCTGGGCACAGGCCTTCCTAAATGAGAGAAGCTCATGTGGAGTTTGGACAAAACACCACCATGTAAACCCAATGCAGGATGGTGGGTGAAGTGATTGCAACAACGACAGAGACCAACGACTTAAAGAGTTGTGTTTTAGTTAGATAAATTAGGTTGTAAATAAATTTACTTGAACTGTGAATTTCAATATGATAATAAAAGTTAAAGTAATCCAATCGAACGATTAAACCATCACCTTAATTCTAAACCCAGTGTTTAATGAGTATTAAATTTGGAATAACACAGGACATACAAAATGGAAAATACAGTAAAAATAATAAATTGCACGTGTTAACAATTTCCCCATTCTAAATTTATGTTGAATTTCGTAACAAAACTTACAATAGTCCAACCATTAACACAAACATCCTAACCAAACTAAAATTCAAATTTATTCTGAAATTAGATTATTTTTAATAATTATTTTACAACAATTCTAAAATAAAACCAAAAGTAATATGTTTAACATGAAATTTCAACCATGAGAAAAGTTAAAATAAATTACGTATTAACTAAAATTCGATTCTAATTACCAAAATAATTATCCATTGCGAATAATCGAAATTCTCAATAAATAACTTCAAATTAACATTTCTAAACCACGAAAGAGAGAAAAATAAGAAGAAAATAAATAAATAAACAAAATAACTTACCAAACCAGACACCTAGCTCCAACTACTGACCACTCGCTACCACACACCCCCGAGAACTGACCCGTCTTTTCCCTCTCTCTTGGTTTTATTGAAATCCCCAAAATTCCCACGCAAACACATTTTTTTCTAGATCTAACAAACCAATCAAAACAAGGCATTTCTTTTTAACTCTGGCCACACGCAAAACTTAAGTTACATAATTCTCAACCATTAAATCATACTCGAAAGATACAAATTCGCTAGTTCCTAGTTCGTCATTATTCTACGCACAAAAGTGTCGGTGTTTCTCCAAAATAATAAGCTAATCTATATTCATACTTAACGTAGAACAAATAAGGTCCTTATTTATAAAAATAATAATGAACGCTAAAGCGAGCTCGAGTTATATTGCTTTATTGTTAAGACATATTGCCGGTGACGCGTTCGGTACTTAGATCTACTCATCCGAAGTAAATTTTTGTTTAAATGATAATTCGAAATAAAGGTTATAATATTGTATATTTTAAAATAAAGGACGCGTCCGTTACAGCCTGTGCCCAACAGTGGGAGGTATATAGGCTGGTGATGATGATGATGATGACATTTTTTTTGTAAATACTACACGAAATGTACGAATTATGCAGGAATCGTTTCGCACATACCTAATTGCTGTCAAATTTATGATATAAGCCTTACTCATGTGTCAGAAATGGTCGGCATTATGTATGATGATAGTACAATCTTAGGTACGTAAGTCGCTCAACAAAGGGATCCCTTGTCAATGATAGAATAGGATCGTTTGTATTTCAGTTCGTTAGGTCGAAGTTGTATGCAGTATTCAGTAATTAACGCAATAACTCAGTTGGCAATTAGCTCACGGGAATGTGGTTGTTATTATGTTGGCGGTAAAACAAGGATAATATATATTACAACAGATGTAGGTACTAACTACCTGGATCCTACCCTTTAAAATAAAAGGTAGGATCATTTTCTAGCCGCCAGGATACTACCTTTTAAAATAATAGGAAATTCGCGAAAATATTAAGTCTACACCAAAATAGCTAAGCGTCATCATCATCAAAACAAACGTTTCCTTGAAAGCTTCTATTACCATTGGTCATGCGTTGTACGCATCTAGGCTCAAAAACGCTAAACGGCCAATAAAAATTTTACAAGTAATTGATTTGGCGAACATTTACATAATTTTGGTGCTCATTCGCTTATATTTTTTTTTGGTGTTTGGTTTTTCTCGATTATATTGTGAACCTTTTATAGAATACTCAGGTTCGCTCTCGCGTAGGATATTGTTCGCATCTTTAGAATTGCTCCCCCCTAGAAACCTAATCTTTTGGGCCGAATGCAGAATGGCCTGAATTATTGGCGATACGGAGGCCCCAAACGTCTTTTGATTTGTAGTGTTCAATGAATAACTGAACATTTGTTGACTGTAAATCAAAACCAGGCAGATTATTAAGATTTTTTCAACATAGTTTAGATTTTTTGAAATACACTGGCCTAAAGGACATGCCTCCAGGCCAGTAAAATACCAAAAAAGAAAAAATCATCAAAATCCCGTATTTGAAATTTTTAAAAAAAATCTCACCTGTGAGCTAAATACAACTTTGCTGCGTATTTTAAGCAGTATAAACATAAAAGGGTAAAGGGCAAAAAAGTTCGTAACATTAAAAATAAATCCCAACGTTATCAGTACCTACTTTCATATTTTGTTTTCCTCACATAATTTAGGTACATAAAATAATTACAATTGACTGTTATATCAAAATCTGCTCAAATTATATTCGAATGTTGAGTTTTTTAACTAAAACACAAAAAGCCAATGGATAGATTGATTTATAGTAGCCGAAACCTCCAACGAGTCACCGTTAACGGGAAACTTCCGTGAAAAATGTAATTTAGGTTAGAAATCCACACATTTTTGTGCGCCGCGTATGAATACCACGGAATAGAATGAAAGTTCCACTTCACAGTTGTGGTTTTTATTCCAGGGGAATGTAAAACCTTAAATTTTCCAACGAATGTGGTAACGTAGAATGGTTGGTGGTGAGCGGTTAGGGTTTGGCAGGTCAGCCTTGTTTTAGGGACAATCACCCACACGTCCCTTGTCTACGGGGTTTTGTCGGCACTTAATACCGTGCGTTGGCTTAAATTTTAATTACAGTGGCTTATAATAACTGTATGGATCTGGCTTACAGCTATAAGATAATTGATATTTATCTATCTCTAACTCCTAGTGAAGCTAAATTTAGATAGGATATATTTTTATACAACTAAATGGGTTAATTGTTTGTCATCAAACTTTAAGCTACCGTCGCCTATATACACCTAAAATAACAAAGAAATCACTTATAGTATAGTGCTTTGTCATCCTGAGGTTTAAGATGGAAGGCCTTTCATACCCATTAATTACACTGGCTACCTTCCCTTCAATCCGAAACACGGCGAACTGTTTGTTATAAAAATAGGAAAGACGGTGGTACCTACCTAGATGACCCTAGATAGCCTTTCTGATAAAGAATTATTGTGATATCATCATTTTTTATTTTGTTAACTTAATACAAGAGTTACTATTAGTTAGGTATAATACTTATGTTTCACCTCTTAATGAAGGAAAACGAGAATTACATATGGAGCTCCTGTTCTGCGTGGGAGAAGGTCACAAGCTTCATATATTTAATTAGCGGCAAATGCGTATGTAAGTGTAGGTTCTAGAACGATGTGTTGTGTACATACATGTCACCTCTTGCCTGTGTGTTTGTGTTGACGGGTCCCGCGCCCCGGGGATAGGTCGGCGTGATTTTGTGTCGACCCCAGATTTCGGACGTTTCGCATCATTAGTTGGGCATTTTACGAGGTAGCCATCTTTAGTAAGTCCACGATGTGACTTTTATTTTTTGACATTTTCGTATGGGTTCGTATTATTTTTGATGATATTATCCTTCATTACGTCATCCGTCGTTCTTCCGATACGATTACAATTTATTGCGTAAAAATGAAGAAAATTATTGATTATGACTCTAGGGAATTCCCGGCGAATATCTTCATGTTTTTATGTTTTACATGTATTTTGATGACGACCAAATCATTTGAGGCTTAGTTTATCTAATGATGTAAGGCTCAGGCATAAGATAACACTTATTGAAATATACCTAACAGTTTTTTAGGAGACTTCAACTTTAATCGGCATTAGTTTTGTTACAAAGATTTTATGGAGAATTTTGATGTCTACTACCAGGGCCTTATTTTTTTTTCAATAAGTGTTATCCAAGCCTCACATCGAGACAGTAATCTACAAAGTAACCCACAACTACACACAGGACACAATATATTTTCTACTGTAAACAAATATTTGACTATAAGCTTTCATGCAAAAATTGGCAATGTCTTTAAAAAAAAATAGCAATCGTGTTCCATAAAACCTAATTATGCACTTTAAAGTTTAAGCAACAGAAACTTTATTATTGAACTTTATTTTTTATCATGTGGGAGTGATGGTGAGGAACGAAAGTAAATAACATTCTAAAAATCATAGTCTTTATTTATCTCACAAAAAGGTGTCATGATTTTCAGAAATTATTTATGCTTTATTAGTTTTGTTCTTATTGTGGACAATATAAGTAAAGCAACACGTAACTTTTCATCCCACCTCATCGAGGAAATGACTAAATCGGTCTAAAAAAAGTACACCAAAAAGGTTCAGAGTCTGAGTTTTTAACAAAGTAAAAAATGTTGTATGATAAATTCGACACCATAGTAAAGAGGTTTAATGATGTTTGGAATTCACAAACTTAGTGCACACGATGTTCTAAATTCAATTTTACTTTATCGTCTAGCGGATAAAAACTGCTTTTGCACTCAGATATCGAAGAGCAAAAATACTCTTTCCGAGATGGGGGGATGAAAAAGTATTAATATCGGTAGCCGGTATACACGGAGGAATGAGGCTCGAACAGCCCAGCAAGACTTTCTACTAGAACCTAATAAAGAAATTTGATAGTAAACTTTTAAATTCATAAATTTTATCTCACTTGTAACTTAGTTCTATGAATAATCAAGGAGTATGTGAATTTTCTCTTAAGGTTAATTCACACATATCAGTGAAGCCACAGTTCCGTGACAGTACCGGCACAGTGCGAAATATTATTTCATACATTATCTATGAACGTATCTCCACTTGTCCGTGTCAGTGACGGCACAGTGCTCTCAGTGTCCGTGCCGGCACCGGCAAGCACGAAAGGGATCGTCGACAACAATATTTTTTGCCGGACGGAAAGATCACGGACGCCGGCATCAACAAAAACAAAATGTAGGACGAGCGATTAATAGAATTGGTTCGTGAAAATAGAGTTTTATATGATTTATCTCATGCAAAGTATATGGATACGAAATACAATCACGATTGACGACGGACACGTTTTCACTGAAGCTCCGTGAACTGAGCAGGCACTGACATGTGTGAATTGAATCACTGACGCAACACTGAAGCACTGATACGGAACTGTGCCGGTACTGTGTCGGAACTGTACTGTGTCGGAACGCTAAAGGTCTATTCACACATATCAGTGAAGCCTCACTGATATGTGTGAATAGACCTTTAGCGTGCAACCGTTGATTAAAAAAAACATACTTCCAATAGCGTTGTTTTTGAGGATTCAATTCTGTGGAGTAATTTGATCATTTTGGACAAAATTGTGCGATTTGTATGGAGTGATAGCAATATTTTCAATAGCCTCAAGGAGTCTACTGCGTTCAGCAACCAAAGATTATTGATAACTTTAGAGCATTTCAGATGCGTGTTTAAAAATGCACCATTTTTATGACTGAATCAACTTGAAAATATGAAAGTAAATTAATAAAATGAAAGGAATGAAGTTACATTTAGTTTGCCGTATGTCATTACTTGAATAATTGAATTCTTACTCGCGAAATTATCAGATATAGCTATGCTATGTTTTAAAACAACGGATTCAATGACCAACTAGGACAATGAATTTTAAAAAGTCTAATAATGCAGTTTTAGTTATGTTTAATTAAAATCAACCCCTAAACTCTTTTCAGTACTATTCGTTATTATTTCGGCGTTAGTACATGAAAAATTTATCCTTATTTTTATTTGACAGTGACCAATAAACATTTGCAGTTATTTTTGAACAAGTAATAAGCTTCTTAAAATAAATCATGGATAAACGTTCTCCAAGTTGGAAATCAAAATGCTGCATTGCATTATTTTAAAAAAGTCCCGCTTAAAAGCTTTTCTTAGTATTACACTGTTTTAAGTTTTCTATAAGGTTAATCCTAACAACTTTATGCGCGTCCTGAGGATGTTTTATTTTAAAAAATACAATGCTTCAAATGAAGCTTTATAAGGCCTTAGGGCGGGCTAAGACAGTATTCCACGTTATGAATACTGTAAAACGCTTACAGTGAAACCGACTACCGTTGTAATCTTCTACAGAAGTTATTACTTAGACGATAAAATTATGAAACTTTATTGCAATAAGAATAAAATTTTCTTTCATAAAAAATGCTTTCGTTTTTTTAACAACGTATATAGCGTGGTGGTGCCCAAACTCCTCATGTGTTTCTCCCATGTAGGAAGGCCTGTGCCCAGCAGTGGGACGTATATATGCTGGTGATGATGATATAGGTGATAAGTTATAGTATTGTGGGCTTTTAGGCAAAGGAGATAGTAGAAGTTTCTACGGGACTTAGGCCAGCTCATGAAAACCATTTTTTGTACAGTTATTTTTTAAGAATCCATCTTACCTTATTCATTCCCACCTATTTGTCTGATAGAAGCGGCAAAAAAACTATTTTGATTTGCTAAAAAACATCACAGAGGTCGCCATTTTGAAGAAAGCAAAACGTCAATGTCTTTATACATTCTTTTATGACTTATCGTAGAGAATTGCCGTTTTATTTCTTCATAGCTAGTTCATAGGTCAAACAATTTCGGAAAACAACAAAAATACTTCAAGCGTACCCAACCCAAAACATTCCCGGTTGAAAATACGGGATGAGAATTTTATAACTTACTATAATATGTCAATATGACATTAAAGTCAACTTTATATCAGTGTTATTGTAGCTATGGAGTACTTTTGGGCACTTATGACTTCTATGTTGCTATTTTATACTGAACTTATTTTATTTCGTTATTTTTTGTAGTACAATAAAAAAGTTTTGTGTCACTTAATCCAAACCATGTTATTCAGTACATTATTGTCTACAATCTGAAATGATGCTCATGAGCTGGCCCAAAACTTTACCATCTCCTTGTATCTACAATACGGACCTTTCTTCACTTTCTGTGAGAGTAGGCAATGACTTATTTCGAGTGAAATGGTATGTCATTATTGAGTGTTTAATAGTTTTTACAATACTACTAACGAATAAAGGTTTGTTTTTGATATTGTAATAAATAAACTCATAATAACATACTCGTATTGCAGTCAAATTCAAAGCAGTTTCCCATTATGACTCTATAGCACAAAAATTCGCACAAAAAAGCACAAAAATCCGTGCTTCGGAAGGCACGTTAAGCCGTTGGTCCCGGTTGTTCCTGCAACCGCTTTAACCCACCAACCCGCATTGGGCCAGCGTGGTGGTGTTATGGCCCAAACTCCTCATGTGTTTCTCCCATGTAGGAAGGCCTGTGCCCAGCAGTGGGACGTATATAGGCTGGTGATGATGATGATGATGAGCACAAAAATTTACCTAAACTATTTATTTTGTGGCAAACTATCAGCACTTAACAGTGCTATTTACCTCAAAATATTTCATTAGAAGTTGTGGAGTACGTAATGCCATTTAGGCCCACCAAATTAATCAACAATAAGGACATTTTAAGCAAAAAGATTACAACATCGCGTATGGATTCGCTCATGAAATAGGCGTTGACCACAACAAAGTAACATAATACCAGTATTTGGAGGGTAATTAAGGGGATTAGGCATTAAAACATGACAATGCAAACGATTACATATTTAGCACGAAACGTTATTAAATTATTTTGTTTTGAACACATCCTGTGTTTTGTTTAAGGTTATTAACGTAATATATTATTCAAATAAGTATTTTCACATGGCTAAGTAAAAATGGATACCCATAAAAGTAAGCATAGTCTTTTGTTATGTGTTCCTTGCAGTTGTGTGGGTCTTACGATTTCATCAAAGTATGAAAATGGTCTAAGATTCATGCTAAAGCGTAAATCGCTCGCAAATGATAAATGTCATAACTCTCAAATATGACAAGTGATATTAAGGCTATTTATGTATTTTGTAAATGTACTAGTTGGTAGGGCCGCATACAGGATCGTCTAGATAGGTACCTATTGTAATTACTAGGCATTGAAAGCATTTCAAGCCTCGGGACGACAGCATAACTGCAATACCACGTGGTTTTTCCTTCTTATTGCAGGTGTCTATAGACGACGCTAGCCACTCACCTTCAGATGGGTCGTCAGCTTGCTTCTCAACTAGTTGTATATATAAAAAAAAATACATACTAACATACATTTTATTATCTGACAGCCACTACTGGATGAAGTCAGCTTCTTACTTGACAAGATTCGGACATTAGAAGCCCTTTTATGTTATTATTAATGTTGGAAAGCTCTGAAGTTGCTGGCGCTGCTTTTTCTTCATTGATGCAATATTCATTAACATTCCGACAAGATGATTAAAAAAAAAACTTGGTATGAGTTCATTTTAAATTTAAGTTAATTCGGTATTGAATTTCCAGAAGTTACAGGCGCCTAAAAATTCATCAGTACGACCAGAACAAGTGTCTGTCATAACAGGTCTTTGATTCTCACCGACCAGTCTGAACAACAGCTTGGTTGGAATAACTAATTGGGCTCTCCGCTTCCAACCCAAGATAATTTATATGTCTGCAGTTGACGCAGAAGTTTAATTTTTTCTAGATACCTATATGGGTGAACAGAAATAGTATATACTAATTATAAATTATTTTTGAGAATACCTGAATAATCTTGATCTTTAATACTGTAAGTTTTTTAATACAACTTATCATAATCATTTATTTATTTGTAATACACACGAGATAAGAATCAAGATGACAACCTATCTGGTGGTAAGTGGCTACCTTACTATTGTGACACCTGCAATAAGAAGGAAAAAACACTTGGTGTTGCAGGTGCATTTTTATCCTGAGTTCTTATAAGAAATGACTCATTAAGTCTTCCGAAAAAAGTAATAGGTACCTATTACTTTATTCGGAAAACTAAAACTTAAGCTGCACAACGTATCTCCGACAGTCATTTCGCCGTTCGAACCTTCGCCGACAAAACGTTTCGTCACCGACAGAATATTTCACCGAATAACGATTCGCCGGCAGATCGTTTCGCCATCGGGCGGGTATTAAACAAGATCAGGGCTGTCCGCGGAAGCCCGACACGGCTGTGGTTGGTTATTTTTTACTCGACTCCCGCCTACGTACTTCTGTCGGCAAATAACGTTCTGGCGGCGAATCGTTATTCGATGAAAGGTTCTGTCGGTGAACTGCCCGATGACGAAACGTTTTGTCGGCGAAGGGTCAAACGGCGAAATGACTGTCGGAGATAAGTTGTAGATTCAATAGGTACCTATACTATTACGATAGTTAAATCGTAGCAAGTGTGTACCTGGATAGTAATTCCGAAACTCAAGCACTTGTGTGGACGACGACGATTTAAGCAAGATTACATAGTTTTTTCAATTTCTTGTTTCACCTTTTATTTGTCCTTTATAGCTGGAATCACCTCGTCCAAGCCAATTATCCCAAAATGGGTGCGCTATTACGGAACTTTACCTGTACACTTGTATCCGAAGTAATTACCTAACCACAGAGTTCTAGCAATTCAAAGTATTTTTACTTATAAAAACCAAATAGACTACAACATAATAATGCTAAAAATAAATATGATTATACAAAATACCTGGCTTAGTGGTTTGTGTGTTTTGGTTTCGATTGCGAAAACACAGCAATTTTCGCCTTGGTTACTCACGGATGGGTCGACCAAAATAATAATATTAAGTACTCTCGAGCAGGAGCTAGATAAACACAAAGGACCGTGCTTCGGAATGCACCTTGCCATTCGTTGGTCCCGGTTGTTTTGCAACTGCTTTTACCCATCTCCATTTTAGCGTGGTGGTTGGTGGTGCTATGTACCATAAACTTTTCATTTGTTTGTCCTATGTAGGAAAGCTTGTGCCTATCAGTAGAACATACCTATGTAGGCGCGTGATGTGATAGAAAGCATCAAACATTACAAAATACATATACACGCATGCATGGGCGTAGCGAGGTACGGGCAGGGGGAAGATGCAGGAATGCTCACAAACCGTAACTTGTTCCATAGTTCATGCAGCATTTACCTTAGATAAAATACTTGGTTTGTCTACGCCCCCCCCCCCCCCCCCCCACACCTTAACAAATTCCTAGCTACGACCTTGCACGCATGTCGCACATGGACTCATCTTTCCTCATCATATCATGTATTTCACGTGCTATGTATGTATTTGTTCGAAAACATCCGGAATTTTACACAAAAAGATCAGAAAACTCCACAACATACCACCTACGCCATAAAAACAAACTAAATTTACCAACCTCTCCAATGACTCTGTACTCAAATAGCCCTTTAGTAATGTCAATAAAAATATTTAATAAATTGCCTAAAAATATAAAGGAAGAAGTTAAAGATAAACAATTTGTAAAACTTATAAAAAAACTGTTAGTTACAAAATCATATTACACATTAAATGAATATTTAAATGAAAAATTATGAACCCTTACTACTTATCACACTTAATAGATAAATAGTATGAATACTATTACAAAAAATATACCTAAATTTAAATTATATATAAATTCATCCTCCCTTCTAACTTGCCGTGCCCGACAGGGTCCAAAATGATCTGTAAAATTTCATTTCTAACACCATGTATTACATTTTGGAGTGCAATAAATGATTATGATTATGATTATGAAAAAGTTTTTTAATTTTAACTATTCCATGCAGCTAAAATATAAATTACTTCAAACTATATTGATCAAAACTGCAATTTTAATCGATATTTATCTAAATTCAAATCTACGCATGACATGAACGTGCAACGTTACAGCCGTTTCTTGTTTTATAATATTTTAAAATTTGTATTTTTAAATACAAAATCAATAAATTCTCTCTGAAACTATAATTTTATTTATTTCAACAAGACTCAATTAAAAATAAATTCACTTTGCCGAATTTCAGAACAAAGTGACGGTGGTTAACTTATAAACTTATCAAAGGAAACTTACTGATATCTTTAGTCGTTCCGTGACCACGACTGCTATATTAAACGAGACATCGGGTGTAAAGTAATAATGATAGTTGCTTAAAAAACTTGTCAGATACTGCCTCAAATTCTGTCCTTAAGCGCAAGATAAATCTGGTAAAGTGGCTTTATTTCAAATGTGTAGTACTCGCGAAATAACAGCACAATCATCATCACCAGACTATTTAAATTTCCCACTGCTGGGCACAGGCCTATTACATTGAAGAATTACATCAGGAGCTTAGGCCATAACACCAACACGCTGGCCCAATGCGGATTGGTGGGTAGAAGCGGTTGTAGTAACAGCCGGGACCAACGGCTTAACGCGCCTTCCGTACCACGAAAGAGTTCGGATACCTATATATTTTGATTGATCCATCCCGGGATCGACCATGGCGAAAGCTGCTCTGTTTTCGCAATCGAAACCAGAGCGCTCAAACCACTACGCCACCGAGCTCCTCAGAACGAACGATGCTTAGGTTCAATTTCCTTGTGATTGTGGACATATATTAATGTTTTCCATTTCTACTTTCATAATCAATCAAACGCTTTGTGATTCCATACTCTTATAAAGTGAAGACATTTTGTGACTATATCTACTTTTTTTTCTAAAGAAAGAGGTCAATGTTGTATTATTAATTTTTTGTAAAAAATTACGGTTGTCAGAGATGCTTCCGTTCCCTTTGCGTATTCAAATGACGTCTCTGACAACGGTACAACGCTGTCTACGTACGACAAGGTACGCGCACACTGCTTATTACAAACAATCCTATTATAGGTACATTTAAAAAAAAATTGAGTTTGAACTATAAGCTACTAAATTGTCCTTTATTGAAAGGTAACTTAAGTACTGCACTGGCCGTTTTAAAAAACATTGAAACCTTTTTTAAATTAAAATTACCTATAATATCACTGTTATTCCAATTTATTGTTATTTTGTTTAAAAATTGGTCTTATTCAAATATTCCTTAATCAAATTTTGTAAATAGACATTTAAACTTAACTATTCTAGATAATTTAAAGAATCAAACGTATCACGGATATTGTTAAAACACTTGAGTCATAATATCGTCGGTGGGCAAGCAAGACCACACAAGAGCAGTTTGTAAATACCGCGTAATTACAAAAGTACAAAATTGAAATATCGTGTCAGCGGGTTCTTAGCGCTGATGCGCTTAAACTAGATTCTCATTAACCAACACGCAGAGAAATCCCAAATAAGTTTAGTCAAAGAAATGTGAATAATATACAGGATGGTGCCGTCAATACGACAATTAATTGAAACATGGGCTACTAGTTCATATAAATGATTAGCGACTTTCAAATACGTCTTATTCATTTGATAGTTATATAATAATTTTATGAAATAAGGCAGCCAATGTTATTGTATTTCATACAAATGTCATTAAATTATCAAATGTATTTGAAATTTTCAAAACATTTCTATGAACTGTGTCTTCTTAACCCATGTTTTAATTTATTGCCGCATTGACGGCACCAACCTGTGTAATAGTGATTTATTTTTTATTTTATTTTTCTTGAATGCGAGTGAAAATTAAATAAAGTATATAAATAATGAGCTGTATAGACTGAAGAATTTTTTGCTTCTTTTATAATTTTTTTTTATTTCAGATTGAACATAAATTAGCAAGGCACACGACTCCCATAAATGTTATTATTAACCATTTAAAGACATTTGCTCTTTCGCTGGTTTTGTTATCGTCTCTAAAACCCAAATTGCAATTATCTTTATCTCTTACATCTCACTTCTTTTTCATAACATTTCAAAAAAGATATTTTAATAACTCTTAGAAATGTCGAGACATTGAACCGATTCTTATGTCTACCAATGGCTTATTTTAACCAATATGTGCTAAGAAGAAAATCTCTTTAGCAATATATATGTTACCAAATTTTATTATCAATTATAATTATGTACGTATGTTCATTCCTCGCTGTCAAAGATAGGGGCATTTCCTCGGGGGCTTATTCTGGGAGAGCGTGCTCCAGGAAGTTGAATTTCGATCTTTTTCCGCTTGCAAAGCCTGCTGGATAATCATTGCTAATTTAGTATTTTTGGTATGTACTTCCCAAAGTACCGAACCATCAGAGGAGCTCACCCACAATAGTTGAATGTTTCCGGTTTTCGAAGCGTTTATTGTAGAGCATTCAATCATTATCTACGCTGAATATATCAATGGTAGTGGATACCGGTTTAATATTCCCAAAACTGTTATTACAGTTACAAAAATCTTAGTATAAGGAAACTACGGTAAAAACCCGGTCCTTTCTAAGTCAACAATTATGTTATTACAAAACCTTCCAATTAGAGGCTCCACGTAAGCTTCGGCGTTGGGGACAGTGTAAGCCCGCCGCGCCGGCCCGACGAAAAGCGACGTACGTCAGTTCGTTCCTGTTCGGTCTCTAGTTTAGCTCCGACTCAGTACCACGCAGCCTCTCGTCGAGAGAACGTTGTCCTTAGATCCCGCGTGTTCTGTCCCACTAAGCTTCGCTCGCAAGCGTTTTTCGTGTGGAGTGCAGTGATTGTTCATATAAGTGCTCCTGTCAGATTATGAATGCTTGTTACCTGTTGGGGTTATAACAATGAGTTAAGATGTAAGTACTATGTGCTGTTGTTATGTCTAATTTAATATTATTTAACGAAGCTTATTAATTGTATTAAAAGAAAAACTAAAAGTTTAAAAAAATATTAAATAAAATTGACGATTATTTTGAATTTACAAAAAAGGCGTGAAGTAGTTCCCAGTGCTCGAAAATACGCACGTAAGAACCCCAGTGTTGCGGGTCAATAGAAGGTTTTCATTTACCATAATTGAGAATTAAGAACTATTTTTATCTTTCCACTGGTCATTACTATAAACATTTTACAAATGAATATACAAGATTTATTATAAAAGCTTTACATTCTAGCAACGCGTTGATTTCATCGCTCCTGACGGCTAAGAAATTTTCAAGTAACATCAATTACGTTCTTACGATTAAACCTTTACAAATAAGTTATCCATCAATTTCATTCGATATATTTCAACCTAGAAAAACCACTCAATTATATTTAGTAGTTTTACCTATTGAATAAAAAAAAATCAATCGATCAATCAAATACTCATTATTGCACAATAGGACCCATACATAATTAACAACAATAAAAAAAACAATACTGTTGGCGACCTTATTGCTAAGCAACAATCTCTTCTAGACAACCTTGACTAAAAGGAAATAATACATAAGAAAACAAAGAGAACGGGATAAATGAAAATATAAGGCCACTTTTATTTAATTATATTAATAAAACTGTAATTTTTAACATGTTTAGAAACGATTTTAAAACCGCATTGTTCTTATTAGTTACATCATTAGGCGGATATAAAAAATTCATTTTTTTTATCAAGAAAATACAAAATTAATTTAATTTGTTCCAGTCTGTGTTTTGGCTACATGCTTTAATTTTATTGCTTTTAATTGTCAAATTTCAGGAAAGCTTTTCACGGGCTCTAGGTCACTACTAAACATTTCATATTATTTTTTCTACCAAAAAGAAACCTGAAGTCTTTTTGAATGTTCGACGACGGTTTTTACTTAGTCCCATTAAGGCCGAGTTTATTTAAAGACTTATATTTCTCCACTTTATTCGTTGGAATAAAATTCTTAGGAATTCTTCTTGAATGGGTCTGCTTCTAAGTGTTTCCTGAAATTTATAAGGGAGGATCCATCTTTCGTATATTTTAAACTTACTAAGCTTACTTACTTATTAACTTACCTAAATAAATAAGGTATGGTTAAGCGATTTGGAATAAGAGAGACCATTTTGAATTACACATGGTTCTAGATCCACTCTCATTTCTTCACTAGCCTCTTAGCACATTGCTCTTAGCAACAAATAATTATTTCAAACATTCGTGATCTAACTCAAATTATTATTTTTGCCCTATATATCCATAATTATTATTTAACTGTGTCTAAAACATTGACTTTGAGCAAGAAAAATAATAAGGTCACGGAAGTGTTTGAAGAGGTAAATACCTCTTCAAACACTTCAAATAACTGTTGTTCTAATTGAAGTGAATTCTAAATAAGCAAAGAAATAATTACGTTTTTTCAATTGTTAGATTTTGAAGTAGGTGATTTCAGATAAGTTTTTAGAAAACCAATCATTATTAAGTGCTAAAATTATAGCTTGATTATACTTTTTAGTTCAGAATATATTCACCATTTGAAACCATAACTATTACTATGATAATATTCCACGATACAAAGATTTTATAACTACGCATATATAACACTCTGTTATAAAATTCACATATAAATTTCAGTGGAAATTGCAATTTTATTCAACGGGAGTCCGGATTCAGTAATCCTATCTTGGAGACACAGACGTATTCTGGAGAATATTCTCTAGAATGTCTACAAGACAAATGCATATAGTGTAAATCTGACCTATTTGTAATTTATGATTATTATAACAAGATGGGAAGGGAAGCCGATGATGCGGGCAGCGCAGGACAGATACGTTTGGAGATCCTTGGGGGAGGATAATTCTCAGCAGTGAGCGTCTCTCAGCTGATGTGATGATGATGATGATGATGATGATGATAAAAAGAAAGTTATAACAGAACGTATATTATGAGGAATACGGTGGCGTAGTGGTTTGAGCGCTCTGGTTTCGATTACGAAAACAAAGCAACTTTCCCCATGGTCGATCCCGGGATGGGTCAATCAAATTTATAATCTCGAGCTCCTCCGTGCTTCGGAAAGCACGTTAAGCCGTCGGTCCCGGTTGTTACTGCAACCGCTTTAACCTACCAACCCGCATTGGGCCAGCGTGGTGGTGTTATGGCCCAAGCTCCTCATGTGTTTCTTCCATGTAGGAAGGCCTGTGCCTAGCAGTGGGACGTATATAAGCTGGTGATGGTGACGATGATGATATAATGCCGAGAGCCAGCCGAGAGAAACTTTAGCTTGTATAATAAACCTGGAGTATAGCGAACACAGAAAGTGTAGGTATTGATAAATTTGGTGATCTTATATGTCTTACAAGATCAATATCTACTTATCAGAATTATACAACGCACTTTGTTAGAGAGCCAAGAGAAAATTAATATTATTTACTAGTAGGGTTTCATTAATGACTACTATTACACGCTGATTACCGCTATTTTGAAAGCCTTTCGTTGGAAGCTTTCGTTGTCTTATTTATTTTTTTGTAAGTGGCTGTCATCATAAAATACCAATTACATAGTTAATTAACTAATCCGAGATTTTATTTTATTTTTATTTATCAATTTATAAATAGATAATTGTAACTGTTATTGTCCCTATAGTTAAAATAATAATATAATTTATTGAGATTATATTATTATTTTAACTATAGGGGCAATAACAGTTACCCACAATGTATTTAAAATCTGACAGGAATGAAAGCGTAGGTATCTTTTATCTACTAACAAAGTAAGAACTTTTTGTTATATCGTATATTTATCCATATGATAATAATAACACATTTCAATAATGATATAATTACGTTTATAAAGTATTACTACGTATTATAATATATAAATATACATTCATATACATATATACATACTAACTTATACAATATATAGATATATAAATATATACAACAATCAAATATCGCTATACGGCGAGTCGCAGAACATTTCATACACATTGGGATCTATTTTGGAGCTAAGTTCACTTATAACAAACAATAAAAGACATCAAATTCATATTCACTGACTATTTTCGTAAGTTTTCTATTCTTCCAATATTTTCACAAACAAGCCCTCTAACCCCTATCGCGAAGGGTTTTCAGGCCATTATTGGCTTTTTATACATGCTTATTACTCTACTTTATCCAACCATTCTCGAAATACGAAAACTTTTTCAACTTTATTTTTAGATCGTGTTATTATGAATTAATTTTTGAAGAATATTTAAAAAACTACACTAAAATTTAAAAAAAATATCTATGTAGGCAGCACAGAACATCAAAACGTTATAATGAGGTACTCTAAAAGTTTAACGTGCTTCGCAAACATTACAAAGTTTTTCAAATTGAAGAGGTCTCATAAGAGCTGAGAATACTCAAAAGACGCACGCACCTGCAATATCAAATTATTTTCCCTTGTTATTGCAGGTGTCTATAGGCGGCGGCGGCGGTAACCGCTTACCATCAGGTGGGCCGTCAGCTTGTTTGTCATGTAGTTGTATTAAAAAAAGACTTATTCCTTAATAATGCTCACGCTGCTGGTTAAAATCTAACTCGTTTGATATCAGCCCTAATTATTTGAAATAGTTTGGTGTTACCACACCAAATTTTGGCACAAGCTTAGCTCTCAACATTTTACGGTCGATCTGCTACAAATTAGCTAATGCAGTTTATAGAACCGTTTGGACGTGCTTCCTAATACGAGCGTAGTCTATTTAAGCAATTGTTATCTCTGTTTACGATGTAAGTTCGAAAGCTTACGACAAATTTTGGTCTTGTGTTAGTGTATTATGCTTAATTATTAGCGGTAATAGACTTCTTCTGCACTAAGGTGGCTTTTCGTACAAAATTTTCAAATCAAAAATATTAGAAACGAACCTATGCAAGTTAGGCTACTCTAATTAGTTACTAGAAGGTTTCTCGTAAAACAGTCTTAATGTTGAGTAAGATTAAGTTTTAGCTTTTCATACAAACTAAAAATCGACAGTAAAAAATTAAATAAATATAGGTTATTTTAGACATTTGATCCATATAGGTAAGTAAGAAATGAAAAATGAAATAAAAACATCTTCAGAACTATGTGAAATTATGCAAACTTACACATATGCTTTGTGCGAACAGCAACCAATAGGATTCAAAGTATCCTTACGCGATAACTCTCCATACAAGCTCCCCCTCTCAATGTAATGTTTACATTGCCATACTGCTACAGTTTGCCACAAGCAGAAAAAAATATTATTGGGTAAAAAATAAATTTAGTGTTGTCCAACATGGCACATTATAGTGACAAAATACATGTTATCGACTTAAATAAATTGACCACCTTAAATAATAAATTTTACCTGAGTAAAGATAGAATAAATCTATCTAAGTATTCTAAACGACAAATAGCTGAATTGCTAAGATTTAATTTTTTAACTTTAGCCAGAAATTTGGCTATTCAACCCTCTGCTTCTATTGAGCAGATCTGTATTAATGACCTTGCTTCTATTGAGCAATTTTCTTCTGACAATGCTTCTATTGAGCAATTTAGATTGACAAATGATAGTGTTTTGGAATCTATTCCAATTCATTTAAATTAGATAATAGGACAACAGAGAAAGTCTCTGGCAAAATAAAAACAACAGAAAAGTCTAATTATTTAAATATTGTTCATCAAAATGTACAGGGCTTTTCTGGCAAAGATCTAGAAATTAGTTTATTTTTGCAGACCATGGAAGTGCATGTGTTGTGTGTTACAGAACATTGGTTAAAAAGAAATGAAATTTTGACCTGTATTGAAAACTATAATATTGTAAGTGCTTTTACAAGAGAATCTACTATTAGAGGTGGATCCTTGATATTATTATTAAATAATATAAAATATAAAGAACGACCAGATATTGTTCGTCACTCTATTGAGCGAACTATTGAAATTTCCTGCGTAGAACTCGAGCAGCATATTGTTGTATGTGTATACAGACCTCCCTCTGGAAACTATGATCTATTTGAGACTTCAATAGAAAATGTTTTAAATATAATATGTAGCAATAACAAGAAGATAGTTGTGTGTGGTGACTTCAATATAAACATTTTAGTATCTTGTTCATACTCAGATAGGTTCCTTAACTTATTCAGATGTTTTAATCTTCTTCATACTTTCTTTGAACCTACTAGAATTACACCAATATCAGCTACCTGCTTGGATAATATTTTTTGTAACTGTGATGTACTTGAACAATCAATTATAAATTGTATAAACTCTGATCATAGTGGACAGAAAATCGCTATTGAGCACCATCATGTTAACCAAATTAAAAAAAGTTACTTATAGGCCTATTACAGATAGTCGCTTGAAGAAATTTGAAAATAATGTAATGAATACAATTCACTGTCTTAAAAAAACCGATGATCCCAATAAGTTATATAGCAATTTATTTGATAATTTAAATATAGAATTCCAAAATATTTTTAAACAAAATACTTTTACAGTCAGTTCTAAAAGGAAGTTTAGTGATTGGGCAACTCCGGGTATTTATATTAGTAGAATTAAATTATTTGAACTATACTATCAAAAGTCCACTTCCACTGATCCATTTTTTATTGATTATGTCAGAAAGTACTCCAAAATCTTTAAAAGGGTTTGTAATACTGCTAAAGCGAACTTTTTGAGTAATAAAATTAAGACATCAGACAATAAAATAAAAGCCACTTGGAAAGTTATAAATCAAGAAAGTGGTAAAACAAAAGTTACTGATAGGTGTTTTAAAATTAATGTCAATGGCAAAACGATAGAAACAGATGATGGAGTTGCAAATACCTTCGAGACTTTTTTTTCCGAAATACCTATTAAAATCACAAAAGAATTGAATTCGTGTACTAAGCGCGCACTTGCTCTCATAGAGTCGAATGTTTATAAGTGCAATATTCCTTTCAATTTCCATGAAATCAATGTTAATACGATCATAGAAGCTTTTAACTCTTTGAATATGAAAAAGACTGAGGATTTATGGGGCTTTTCTGTTAGTGTTATAAATTCGATAATAAATGTTATCTCTCCTAAATTATCGTTTATATTTAATAAATGTATTAATGATGGTGTATTTCCCAATCAAATGAAATTAAGTAAAATAATACCTTTGTTTAAGGCAGGAGATATCAATGACCCCACTAATTTCCGTCCCATTTCTATTTTGCCGACTCTTAGCAAAATTTTTGAAAAAATTATTCTTAACCAATTACTTTCTCATTTTACGAGAAATGAATTGCTTCACAATAGACAGTTCGGATTTACTAAAGGAAAAAAATACTACAGACGCGGGAATTGCGCTTATAAAACACATATTTGATGCTTGGGAAAATAGGCAGGATGCTCTAGGTATCTTCTGCGACTTATCCAAGGCGTTTGACTGTGTTGACCATCAAACATTATTAGGTAAATTAAAGCATTATGGTGTATCAATAAACTCATTAAAACTTATTGAATCCTATTTGACCAATAGAATTCAAAAAGTTGTTATAAACAAAACTGAGTCTTCTGGTGTGCCTGTGCATATGGGCGTGCCTCAGGGTTCGATATTAGGGCCATTGCTTTTTTTAATTTATATCAACGACCTCCCTTACTTTTCAAAAAAATTGTGTGAGACGGTATTGTTTGCAGACGACACCTCACTAATTTTTAAAATAGACCGAACTAAAACTGACTTTGAGGATGTAAATAATGCCATTTCAAAAGTGCTATCCTGGTTTGAAAATAATAATTTATTGTTAAATTCAAAGAAAACTAAGTGTATTAAATTTACTTTACCAAATGTAAGGCAGGTTAGTACTCATGTTGAAATCAATAAAGAAACTATTGAATGTGTTGACTCTACAGTATTTTTGGGAATTAAGTTAGATTCTCGTTTACAATGGTATCCTCATATCTCGTCCCTATCTAAAAGACTTAGTTCAGCTGCTTATGCTGTTAAAAAAATTAGGTCTTTGTGTGATGTTGAAACAGCAAGACTTGTTTACTTTGGTTACTTCCACAGTGTTATGTCATATGGCTTGTTATTGTGGGGCACAGCAGCCGACATTGAAGATATTTTTATTTTACAAAAAAGGGCTGTGCGTGCTATTTACAGACTCAAGCCACGTGATACACTGAGGGATTTATTTAAAGAAATTAATATTTTGACCGTTGCTTCTCAATATATATATGAGAACATAATTTATGTTCACAAATATAAACATACCTTTTCGAAACATAGTGATATTCATAACTTAAACACTAGATATAAAAATAAACTTGCTGTTCCAAGTTTTAGACTTCACAAGATAAGTCGCTCATTCATGGGGAAATGTATACACATTTATAACAAAGTCCCACCAAATGTAACTGAACTGCCTTTTCACAAACTTAAGTTATATGTGAAACAAACTTTAATGAAAAAAGGCTACTATAAGGTCCAAGAATATTTAGACGATAAGAATGCATGGACACATTAAAATTTCAAATGTTTTATATATTTATTTACGAGTATTGTGACTATTAATCTCTGTAACCTATACTGTGATTGTGCACTGTCAGATAGCCTGAAAATAACGATATTATTTTTGACATTGGGTACCTTTCTTGGTACGTTGACTTACCTTCTTTTCTAATTTTCATTTTTTTTTTCGCTGGGCGGCATTGCACTGCTCAAGGTTAAACTTTTGTAACTACAAACATTGTAATTTAATATTTGAAAAGAGTGACTACACGAGTTTGTTGCCGGAATCTTCTCGGTAGTTCAACTTTTGGAACCGGTGTAAATTCTGACATGACAGACGGAGAGACTTGACGTTGTTAGTTAATATATTTTTTGTAATAGTTATAAGAATGTGTTTGACGATTTAAAAGTGCTTCTTTGTGGCCTATTTAAATAAAATATTTTTTCTTTCTTTCTTTCTTTCTTACTCCCAAAAGTGGCGAAGTTAGTATACCTATTAGCTAAGGTCTTGTAACTGTCACGCACTCTGCGGGGAAGCAGTTTTCTAAGCCAATGCTCGTAATTTATTTTTTATTACTTTTCGTAAAATCCTCTGATTACTTTTAAGACTAGCCTGACTTATTATGCATGGAAAATTTTGTCAGAATAGGTTTCTTCGCTTTCAATATTTTTGACTTGAAAGTTTGTATGAAAAACCGTAAGGAATAAACACCCTTGAACTTGATACTTAAATAACGGAGAAATTAAGAAAACAATACCTATTTTTGTATATATTATAAATATTAGAAAAAGGAGTATTAAATAAACATACCAACACCTATGATTCGTGGACAATTGCTTACTCATCAGAAAAACATCTGCCCCTACCGGGATTTGAACCCGGGACCTCTGGCTTAGTAGACAGGGTACTGACCACTTGATCAGACGGCCGTTTAGAGTATAACGGTTTCTATGGCTTTTATAAAGTGGGTAACACGTACGAGTAAGTTCTACACAAGCTTCTAAGTATAGACTTTGGTCATCGCTTACCATTATGCAGGCGTTATGCTTAAATTGTATAAAAAATGGTTGTTAAGATGGGCACTGAAAAAACAGAATTTCCTGACATTTCCATACTTATATACACAAAGTAATGTGTTGTGTAGGCGAATAAGCATCCACTTGACCTTAATGCATAATTCAAAAACATAGCCATATTTGCATAAACCATAAATCAACCACAACCATAAGTATATACAAAACTATGGATTTCTCTTTGTTTATATTGGTGTTAGCGTAACCGAGAAAAGAAGGAAGAGATAGTTCATCAATTACGATAATATCGCACTTTCACAGAAAACATTTTGTTCGTTCACCAAAAGCGGTCGGTAAAGCCATTTTTAGCCTAAAAGTCTGCGTTTAACGTTTCTACCCGCATGGCAAGCGTTATGTTCTTAATGGCTCCATCTATCGCTCCATGGGAAGCTCCATGTTACGTCATCCACAGTGAGGAAACGATAAATGAAGACAGGCGTTTATTTTCGTAGTTGCTCAAAACTAAATCTCGATATCGAAATTGCGTCCGAACTTCATGAATATCATTTAGGCAAACTATCGTAAATTCTATAAATTAATGAAGTCTATACCTATAGGTGAAAAGTCGTATTAACCCGACAAGCATCAGATTCCAGGCACAATTGATTTTTCGATTATTATAGAGCTCCAAAGGCATAACGCCGCTTGTAAAATTAATCTACATTTATATTTAAAATATATATGCATATTTATTTGTGAAATATATACGCATACGCATGTGATCTATATATGTATATTTATACGCTGCAACAGAATTTTTGTACGCTACAGTATGTGCTTAAAATTACTATACAATATTGGCAACAAAATCGAAATGTAATATTCCCGAAATATAGTACTAACATCGACGATATCCAATGTTTCATGCAAAATATCAGTGGAAAGTAATAATATTCTTATATATTTAATTAACATTCTCACAATAATTCTGGTTTGACTTTACAAGGAATTACTAAAGTTTGATATTATTATCTCTGGAAATGATCACCATTTAAGCGTATTAAATACTCGCTTTCATGCATTGCTCGCTGTTGTGTTGGAAGTATATATTTCTCATATAAGCCACGGAATACCAGCGACCGAAGTGGTAGCTTGCAGTAAAGTAAAGAGCAATGACATAATAATATTACCCACTGCTCACAGTGAGGGATTCTTATTGCTGATATAAGAAGGATGCCACGTGATTGTATAATAATATGAAAAAAAAATCGTTATGCCACTCAGGATTACGAGGCATAGATGACAACTGATGAGATTCTATTTAAGTCTGCGTTATATACCTATCTATTATATGCGCGTGTGCCACTTTCAAGTTTTGTCACTCCAAATGCAGTCCCAAGCATATAAGCGAGTAATTATGAAAATAACATAAAACATTATATACTACAGCTAAATTACATTACTTTGTAGTGGTTGTGTTTCTGCGGTGAGTTATGTTAGAAATGCGTAGGTAATTTGCCTCCTATGCTGTCAAAAACCACCACCACTTGATTTTCGCAACCCATGATTATTACCTACCTGAGGTACGATATTGTTATAAAGCAGTATTTTCTCTTCAATCAAACGGCCGGTACGCGAGTCATACCTACGTGCCTCGGAGTTCGGTAGACACGTGGTAGACACTCGGTGCACAACAGCCGCGAATGCTCTCAATGAGGAACGAACGACGTAATGGTTTTTTTAAGCAGTAAGCATACAATTTGTGAATATTTTATTGAAATAAATACAAGTACTTACTTTTCATGGCAACGAGCAATTATAGATTGTTTTATTCTGTTTTTGGTTGCTTGAATTCTTTAATAACTGAAATTCTGATAATGCGAAAAGTTAGAGCACAGGGGTTGTTTTAGTGGTTAGTTCGACCTATACCATCTTTGGTCGAGGAGCCTCACATACCCTCTCTCACTCCGTGGCGCAGAACAGACGCAAATGCCTTTTTTGACCGCAAAAAAGGCACGTGGGCGAAGCCGCGGGCAGCAGCTAGTATATAATATTTACGATGTCAAAACTAGAAAGAAACTTAAGTAGGCGGTTGAAATAAAAATAGGTACTGGCGGGCATCCCTATAGCGCGCTTACGTAACGTGCAGCTCTCGTCAAGGACAAGGGCGAGAAAAAATACTGGACACATAACGACGGTGAGCGTGCAAGACAGCGTAAGAGCAGTTTGCAATACCGCGTATTTACAAAAGTCGCAAAATTGAAATATTTCGCCAACGGGTTCTTAGCGCTGATTCGCTTATACTAGATTCTCATTGAACAACACCCAGTGAAATCCCAAACAAGCTCAGTCATAGAAATGTGTAGAAATATCCAAGATATTATCTTTTTTCTTCCATCCTGTGAAATAAACGCACATACGCGGTATTGCAAACTGCTGTTACGCGGTCTTGCACGCCCACCTACGATAAAATTACCGTGGCTACGGTAACCGCTTACCATCAGGTGGCTCGTATGAAAAAAAGGTAAACATACCGTAATATGTCATTTTGTATAGGTTTGTCCCATTCACTCGCTGCCTTTCGTGCTCACCACTCATAAAAAAATTATAGTGTTTTTTTTTTACATATTTTATTTTTTATCTACGTTTGCTGAAGTATAGTTGATTTATTTGCCGCACTCATTCTATTCATAAAAAGGCAGGTAATGTGCTTATTTGACATCTTAATTGTAATGTCTACTTTGCATTTTAACTGTTTTAATGAAAGAGTCGTAAAATTCGTCCTTGAATGTTTTAAAATAACATCTCGTCTTTGTTGTGACAATGTAATACAGCCTTCGAGACAAAATGCTTTTCTGAGATTCTGGACGCTAAGAAATTAGCCCAAAGATGCTAAGGTATTTGCTTAATTACATTACTATTGCGCTCTTATTCTGTATCTTTACAGAGCCCATTGTAAAGCAAGTACGGTCAGCAAACGGATGGCGATTAAGACTGGAGAGTAAACAAATTAGCAGGAACATAAAAAACAAAACACATGACTGAATGCAGTAGAAATAATAAAACAATAGGGTATTTGACATTTTTTTGCATGTATGAATAGTACCTTTGTCAGTAAACATTAAAATATTGCAGAAGCAATTATACGAGTATATTCGCAATAAATAAGTTTCTTAGCTATAGCGATTTGGTTGAGGAGGTGTTACAAATTGTCAAAAAGGGTCCATAAAAATGATTATAAATTTTGACGTCACACTTCAGTCATCATCATCATCATCATCACCAGCCTATATACGTCCCACTGCTGGACACGGGCCTTCCTACATGGGAGAAACACATGAGGAGTTCGGGCCATAAGACCACCACGCTGGCCCTAAGTAGGTTGGTGGGTTAAAGCGGTTGCAGGAGCAACCGGGACCAACGGCTTAACGTGCCTTCCGAAGCACGGAGGCAAACTTTGATTGACCCATCCCAGGATCGACCATGGCGAAAGTTACTTTGCTTTTCGTATCGAAACCAGAGCGCTCAAACCAATCTACAATAGTAGCTATTAAATATGTATAGGCGCATGGACAAAATAATGATATCTTTGTAATTAATGTTTTACCATACATGTGCGTAAACGAACCGTTTAAGTGGTTTAGCTATGTAAATTATGTAATATTAGATTCACGTTTTTTATACGCGATTTATATAATACAAAAAAAAGTACTTTGTAAAGCTTTTTTATATCAATCAAATCATATTTTCGAATAATAATATAAAAACCTACTTTTTTCCTTGTAGACAATATCCTTATTAACATCACAGAACTACAAACAGCTGTGAACTATCCCACAATTAAATTGATCAGAGGGGCTACCACGAAAAATTATATCCGAAACTGCGAAGACAAATGACATAGTGAGATAAGAAACACAAATTTATCATGGGGTTTATTTCAATATTGAACCTTTCATTTAGCTAATAACGAACATTATTGAGGTAAACTAAAAAAAAGGTTTCCTAACAAATATGGGTGTGTCACGAAACTCGCTTAATTTTTCCGAAACTTTGGATAACGTTTCATGGTATGCCGTTTTTTAGTATA
Organism: Nymphula nitidulata; assembly: GCA_947347705.1. NCBI lineage: Eukaryota > Metazoa > Arthropoda > Insecta > Lepidoptera > Crambidae > Nymphula > Nymphula nitidulata. The sequence continues at coordinate 10,785,352 of OX374632.1, forward strand.
GTGAATGGTAATTTTTAAAGTGTTGACCGACATAGTTGCTGGCTGCACACATTTTACCTGTCTTAATTGTAAAACATATATATTTTTATATGAATCTAAAAAAAGCTGCTTGTATTTAACATTAAGGCAAGTTTTTTAATACTGAAACATCGCAACGTTTTAATTTGCTAATCCTAAGCCTGATTCAGCATTATCAAGTAATTCATAAAATACTGATCTGTTGTCAGTGAGTTCTAATAATAGCTATTTTACGGTCCTCTCAAATCATTCGAGAACACGTTTGATAGAATCAGTTACCAACCCAAGTGCTGACCACAGTGTACTTACGTGTTACAGAACATTTCTCAGTAACGAATCTAGTTTTAAAACAAATTTTGATACGAGATTTAAATTTAGAACTTTACTTGAAACGTAATACATTGATCAACTCTCAGCGGAGTAATTGCCTATTTTAGAACGATACCTACTTACGTCAAAATCTGCGCTCAAGTAAAGATTTGATCTTTATTTATGGTCGACACTATATTCTTGAGAACGGATCACGTTGTAATGCTAGTTCAATATGCTTGACATAACGCTATATTGTTTTATAATCTGACGGGTTATATTCGCCCATGTTTTGACAGTTTTGCTTTTCTGTACTTGTCATTGTTGCTTTGTCTATTATTGATTCTAGTTTCAGCTGATCGAGTCTTAAAACGCAACCTGTAATAAGCTGGGAAATTAAGTAGTGATCTACACTTGAAACTAGTTTTGAGTGATTCGAGTTCAAACGATGCTTGATCCGCGTTCTGTAATACGGGCCTAAGTCTTGTGTAGTACGCGTACTAAGTACTAATAGGTGATGTTACTTGGCACTGTACTAAAAGACACGTTACAGAAAGCACACTATAAATCGGACAATCGGACTATTCGTACACCGTCCGTGTTGCCATAAAGTAGAACGTGTAATACGCGTACTAGGTAGGAACTACTCGCACCGAATGAAACGTTACCGAACCATTGATACGAGTACTCAACGAACGTGAGCTATTTAGTTGGACAATCGGACACTTCGTACACCACTGTCCGATTATCGATAACGAGCTTTACTTCCGTTACGCTGAAGCGCGGATTTGCATATACCTTTCTATCAATATTTGTACTTTAAATAAAACAGTAGCGGGACAAGATTTTTACTTTAGATTTTATGTGTATTGAAGATAGTCAAATAAAATTTAATTTAGTGTTAATAACTTTCTCTACCTCAATAAGGCTTTGCGTAAATAAAGTTTAATTAAAATAAAGTTTTGCGTACCTACTCAGAGAGTAATCGCGCATCGTTAGCAGTGAGTTTTCACACCCTCGACGAAAAAGAGGGGTGTTATAAGTTTCACGTGTGTGTCTGTGTATCTGTGTGTCTGTCTGTGGCATCGTAGCTTCTTTGAAAGCTGACGTGATGGAGACAGTTCCTAGCTATGATTTATGAAGATCTGATCAGGTGTTTGATGACTATCAGCTCATTTCCTACTTAAGAAAAGAGTCTTACTAACTTTCACAGATCCGATTGATTATTAGTCGTGTCATAATAAGGACTTTAGAACCTTAGTTTTTGTTCCACCTCCGCTTATTGACAAAGATTTTATGTATTTTAGCGATATGAGAAGCATCGCAAAATGCCCTATCAGCTGTCTTAGTATTAGCTACGTGATATTCATATGTAATTAGGAATGTTTGAATTATTAGCTTCTTCAGACACTCCATGTCATTATGTATGATACAGCCGATGTATTCCGTCATCTTGAAATATATTGAGCTTAATTTTTGCACGGAGATATTATCTATTTGTTTTTGGACCTCACCCGACTAGGAAAACAGTTTTTTTCGTGTAAATGTAATAAAGTATTGATTTTTATTTCAAAAATCGTTAAAAGACTATCATGAAGTGATGTAGGTAGTTATGCTCTAGGTGTAACAAAAACTACAGGGTTTTTAATCCTACTGATATACCTATCACACTAAAGTTGTGGTATTCTGATCTTATACCAAAGAAGGCCGTTACCTGACGATAACGGCCTTTTATAATTATGTGACAAACAAACTCAGCAGAAGATTCCACCCGACCCATCTTTATCTTTATTTGCCATCGCGACGCGGGTTTTTGCCGTTAAGTGCAGTGTTTTAAGATAGTCATAAACAAAAAGAAGTTTTTATAATTATATTTCACCTTGTTAACTCTGAAAACATTTACAATATTTTTGTGATCTTTTTTACAAATCATTCTCTAACGAATGTTAACGAAACGGCAACGTTCTAGGCAAAATAGAGGAAATTATTCTACTGAGCCTTGAATAGAAAAGTCGCTCGTGCGCGGTCATGTTTCAATCGCAAAAGATAGGAAAGGTTGATCTTGTTAAAACCCGGATAACAATATAAAGTCGCCATATTAAGTTATGTCTCACGCATCAAAGAATTTGAGCAATATTGTTCTCTTGCATGTTACTGTGTTCATTTATGTTTTGAATTGTAAGTATTAGATTCTTAAAAAGATTAAAGAAATAAATAAAAGACGAATAGAAGATACTATGTCTACAAAATCAAAATCAAAGATGTATTTATTCAAATAGTATCTCTTTTGAATCGTCAAAAATCAAAGAATAATAATGTATGGCTTTCCCAAAAAAAAAACACTATCAATGTCTGAATGTCTGTCTGTACAAATTTTTATTTCCTAAAAATATCCTAAAATTGAACTATAATAGGGAATCAGGGATAAATCAGCAAATTTAATCTCGCCTTTGTCTTCAAAATGATAAAATTACGACTATTCTTAATTTTTGATTTTAACATTATTATAAATGTTTGAAAAATTACTTTGTCGTGGTCGTGGGTTCGATTCCCGCCTCAGGACGTGAAATTTTTCTAGTTTTATATTATTTTAATTACAAAATTACGATTTATAGAACTTTATCAGTCACAATTTTGTATCCGGTAGATAAACATCGATATTTTATTTTATTATGACCAGTTTTCCAGTCGAGTAGAAACAATGTTCAAATCTATCCAAAATGTAAAGGTTCGAATAAAAGCAAAAAACACAATAATAACAATATTCTATTACCTTCAAGTAAAAAAGGTTTAAAGCACCTGATTGGTTTTAGATTTCAACTTAATATTTCAAGGAAACAACAGACTTTACTTCTCATACACTGGTTAATATTCTTTCATATCAGATAAAAACGCTAGCTCAGCGGCGTACCTTCTAAAAGCAATTTAAGGAGCTTATTGTCAAGCGCAAACCACTGCTGTCGTTTCTATCGAAAATCTGTTTTTATTGACACAAAACATAAAGGAAAAAATATTTTGCCGAAAATCCGCCCCAAAAAGGTTCCATCGGATACGTGAAGAATGTGACATTGTCTTTATTGGAGAGACAAGGTTTTTCTGGACAAGTAGGTACCTATTTGAACTTTCTCTGCAAAATTATTTATAGAAAAAAGAGACAACCAAAGGAGTAGTGAAATTGATTACACAGACTTAATATTGAATTGGCCTTACAAAATTAATAGCTAAAGTTTTTTTGTATTGTACTTCCATGCCTTATTTCTATCATAATTATAATCCGGTATGAGTAAATTTAAGTGCTTACTATGCTATTATTTACTAAATATTAGCCCACGTCATAGCATTTTGGGTCAATTCAACAAATATCTCAAGTACATTTATGATAGAAATCGTTGCTAAGCCTTTCGTCCGCTCACACATTATTACAAAATTATTCGTAATATTTTTAGTAGATTTTCTATTGAAAATCTACTAAAAATATTACGAATAATTTTCAATAAATATAAGGAAACGTAGACTATTTGTCAAGATTTCCAATAGAAGCAAATAAAGGAAACATTATCAATCAACACAGCTATTTAAAAATTCAACAAATAAATAGCTACATTAGATGTAAGTCCTACGAAGATCGCGCAAATACCTAAAAATGACCCGGAACTAAGAGCTCTACTATCAACTTTCCAAAGAGGACAATCAGTAAAAGAATATGGCTTCAAAGACAACGTGCTCACTTTGCAAAATGATTGTATATTCAGAGGGGCACGGGTAATGATTTCATAAATTTTATGTTCTGTTGAAGATGAAACTTCTTGTCCGTAGCTATGTTTACTAGAGGAACATTGATCAGGACATCGGAAATAAAGTAAAATCTTGCAGAGATTGCTGATTGGAACGTAACGAACCAGCTAAGACGTCCCCACATCATTAGGTTAGTCCTACCGGACCATGGCAGAGGGTGCATATTGATTTCGCCGTTCCCATTTTTTTACAATATTTATTTATTTTGGTAGCTGCATTTACGAAATGTACTGATGTCGTTCCGACCAAGACAACCATGGCTAGTTGGTGTGTGACAAAATTCAAAGAAATCTTTTGCACATTCGGATCCCCTTATACTTATATATTGGTATCAGACAACGGCAGGCAGTTTATATCACAAGAATTCAAGACTTTCCTAAATGATTATGGTTATACTAAAACCTATTTCCCTATACCACCCTGCTACGAACAGACAGGCAGAGCGATATGTTTACACAGCAATGGCAGGGGAGAGAGGTGATATAACCAATAATTTGTTAACTCTAAAAGCAAGGTTGAGACGCACGCCTATCTTGGAGGTTCAGTCAGCCTATCAGCTCGTGTCGTGTTTGGACGCGAGGTAAGGACTAAATTACACGTTGCATACGCCACACATCAACCAAGAGTTACAAGACAATTCAACCAAGGTGACCGTTTCCACGTGCGCAGCTATACTTAGTCTGGCCATAAATACTGTTACAATTAAAAATAAACAAAATATTACATTTTAATTTGGAATCTGTCATTTTTATATGATTGTTCATTGAGTTTCCTCATTTCGGCGCCAATACATTGTACAATATTTTGCGATATTAAAATGGAGTGGGGTGATAAAGAGAACCGAATCGCTGTGATTGCATTACACAAAGTAGGTACGGAGCCAAATGCAATTTTTTTAACTCTCCATACGCTAGGTCTTAGTAAAATGTTTGTGTACCGGGCTATTAATAGGTACAATGAGGCCACCTCTGTTTGTGACATCTACGTAGTGTTCATACGAAAAAGGTGGTCAAAGCAGTAAGGGAAAGAATTTGAAGAAATTCGGTCCGAAAGTAAGATTTTATCTCGGGAGATGAAGATAACACCTAGAACTATAATCATAATCATTTATTCTGCTTAAAACATGGTAAATACAGATGTTGACACTAGATACAATGAGCATACATGTTTCGCCATCGTGGCATGCAAAAATTCGGTAGGTACTATTAACATTCATTATATGACAATTATATTAAATTATGAAAATCAACCACAATATTAAAGATAGTCAAATATGAAATAAAAAAATGTCAAAATGTATATTAATAAGTTCTTACATATCATGTCAAGTCCATTCATTCATAATAATTATTTAAATTTAATATCTAAATATTCCTTTACATTATAAAATACATGTTGTCGTAACAAATTCCCTAATCTATATTTAAACATGTGCAAAGAAAATGTGTCCTTTACTTCCTTAGTTAATTTATTATAAATCTTAACAGTCATCGCAAGGCAACTCTTACTGTACAGGCTAGTTCTGGGCATATGAGATAATACTAATCTGTTTGGATTCCTACCTGAACGTGCATATATTTCTTTGGCAGTTGTAAAAAGAGTTAAATTTTGTCGTACAAAAAGACGCAGGACTCATAAATGTAAACTATGTCGCGTTTATGACACGTACTGGTCATTTCTTAACTGATAATTTAAAAAAGAATAGGGTGGTAAAATCGAAACTACTACTGAAGCGGTACGCAAAGGGACTTCCTTTTGCGCACAGAAAAAAATTGTTTACGAATAAGAAAATTTTTACAATTATTGAGCAACATTTTAACAAATAAAATGACCGTAATTATGCTCAAATCTCTAAGGAAAGCTTCCCAATTAGTCGACAGAGTGCAACGTGGGCACTATCCGACTTCAATGTTGGTTTAGTGGGGTATTAGCTATGAAGGCGTGACTGAGCCATACTTTTGTAAATAAGGTATCAAAACATCGGCACAAGTGTATCAATACCATTCTTGAGAAGGTAGTGAAGCCCCTTAACAACCACCATGTTCAATAACCAAGAATGGTCTTTCCAGCAAGACTCGGCGCCGGGTCATAAAGCTCGGTCTACGCAGTCTTGGTTGGAAAAGAACGTTTCGGCCTTCAAAAGAGCTGAAGGCCGTCGCCTGGTTCCGATGTTAATCTGCTGGATTATGATTTATGGTCAGTTTTAGAGAGTATAGCTTGGTCTAAACGCCATGATAATTTGGAGTCCCTAAAACAATCCTGTTGACTATGCTAAGCTGCCAATCTATAATTTACATGTTTTTTATACGATTTTGAAATGTTCCTTTTTTATTCTTTGACATTTGTTATTCTTTTATTCTTTTATCTTTATTATACGTCTTTGATAGCAAACGGACGTTTCATTCTTTACAAAAGTGGTGTCAGAAGAATTATTTTTTATTTCAATATGTTTACACGCTCAAAAGCCAGGGAGATGGAAAGGGAAACTAATGACAATACTAACAAATCTTCGGGTAAGTCCAAACATTCTGTTTCTACTTCGGCACGACTGCAGATCGAGGCAGAGCACGCGGAGCGCACTGCAGCTGCAGCTAGGGAGCTTGCTGCCGCTGAGGCGCGCGTTATCGCGGCCGAGCGTGAAGCCGCAGCCCGTGTTGCTGCGGCTGAGCGTGACGCCGCCGCTCGCGTCGCCGCGGCAGACCTCACTGCTGCGGATGCAGATCGTCTTGCTCAGCTCGCAAGATTAAACTCTGTCAGTCGTACCGCATCTAGCCGACATACTCATAGTTCTAGTAATGCTAGCCGTACACAAGCGTGGGTAGAAGCTCACGGCAGTACGCAGTCGGTGCCCTCTGCGCATGGAGCGCTTTGCGAGGGCCCGTCCGCGGTTCCCTCAGCGCTTGATGCGCACTTTGAGGGCCTGCCCGTGGAGCCCTTAGCGCGTATAGCGCTCTCTATGGGGCCCACGGTATCCGCGCCGACTGCCGTGCAGCCTACGCCTTTTTGTGTTTCGGTACCTTGTAGCTTTAGACCAACAGTTTCCTGCCATCCCACTTTGGCCTCCTGCCACCCGTCAGTGGCCTCTTGTCACCCTAAGGCCCCTCATAGCCATGTGACAGCAGCCCCCGACTGCACGTCCGCGGCTCATTGCCGTACATCTGCGACACCCTGCCACACCCCACAAGTGGCCCCTTGTCGCCAGGCAGCTGCGGCTTGTTGTGCGTCGGCTGACCCTTGTCACTTTTCACACTCTACATTAGGCACACTACCTCAAAATTATAACATTAATAAAGAAAATCATACAGACTCATCACATTTATTACAATTGGCTGCAGCCATAGCCAATGTTGCTACCGGCGCTGCCGCTGCTGCTAAAAAGGTAAGTGTCCCTAGCCCTCTCCCTATTTTCGGTGGCCACCCGACAGAATGGCTCATTTTTAAAAGGCTGTATGATGCCTCTAGGTCTTCATTTTCGGACACCGAAAATGTGGCGAGGATTAGCTCTGCGTTGCGCGGGGCTGCGCGTGAATGTGTGAGCGTTCTAATAGCAGTCGCCCGCGACCCCGCGGAGATCATTCAAGCTCTCGAAGCTGCGTTCGCTCGACCCGAACATATTATTTTGTCAGAGCTTTCGATAATGCGCAGTTTGCCAAAATTACCTAGCATCGAGAGCTCGAAAGATCTCAACAACTTTGCGTGTAAGGTACGCAATTGCGTAGAAGTTGTTCGACTTTTAGAGCGGCCGGAGTATTTGGCATCCCCAGAGTTATGCAACGAGGTGGTTGGCAAGTTGACACCGCTGCTGAGGACTCGCTGGGCAGACTTTGCATCTAAAAACGAGCATCTTTATCATTCCAGGCTAGAACTTTTGTCAAAATTTTTAGTGTTTGAATCAAATCTTCGCGTAAGATTTGAGTACATTGAGCCTATTAAACATTTTAATAATTTTAATATTTTTACGAATGACAGACGTAAAGTGGTCAGAGACGTAACTTGTCATTCTAAAACTTCTTCTTTTTCGGCCAATAATAAAGCTAGCGACTCAAAAACCAAAAGGTCTGATTATTGTTTTTATTGTGAAAAAATCGGGCATATCATTTTAGACTGCAAAGAGTTCCGATCTCTTTCAGTTGATAAGAGATGGGAATTTGTTGTAAATAAAAAGATTTGCTATAAGTGCTTGGGGAAAAATCATTCATTTCGTTTATGCAAACGTTTTTATTGCAGAGAGGATTTATGTTCTAAAAAATTTACACATCATTCAGTTTTACATAGGTCTGATTTTAATAATAGTGATACAGTTTCTTGTGTACAGTCAGCACCAGAAACTTCAGTTGTCACCGGCAATAACTCGCCGGACGTAGTAGCCCATAGTGCTGAAACCTCACCTTCTCGCCCGCTCCTCAAAATAATTGCGGTGACCGTGTCCGGCCCTAAGGGTGCAATTGATACCTTTGCCCTTTTAGACGACGGCTCCACCGCCACCTTTATAGACTCGTCCCTAGCCACTGCTATTGGCGCTGAAGGTTCTAGCGGCTTTGTTACAGTTGAGGGAATTAGCAACATGTCCAGCACTATGAAAATTAATTTTGTAAATATTTCAGTCAAGGGTCGTCATAGATCAGAAGTGTTTGAACTCAAAAATGTTCGTGCTTTACCCGACTTAGCAATAACTAAGCAGTCGGTCAAGCTAGGTGACGTTAAGCAATTTGATTATCTTTCGGACATCACAGAGTTTCTGAGCTATGACGACGCTAAGCCATCGTTACTCATCGGCGCAGATAATTGGCATCTTTTGCTACCACATTCTGTACGGCGTGGTACGCGTACGCAACCGGTGGCCACCTTGACCTCTCTCGGCTGGGTTTTGTTTGGTAGGTTAAAATATGCCAACTGTCGCTTGGATTTTGTCAACCATTGCCTTGTCAAAAGTGCTGCTTCCGAATGTGAGCCGCTCGATAATCTGTTGAGGGAGTACCATCGAGTTGAATCTATCGGCATCGTTAAGAAGCAGTATCTGTGCGCCAGCGATAAGCGGGCTGTTCAAATTTTAGAGGAGACAACGAGACGCCTTCCATCAGGACGGTTTGAGACTGGTCTGGTCTGGCGAGCTGGGATTAACAGGGTTCCAGACAGTCGTCCTTTAGCGATGTCTAGGTTTCGGAACCTTGAGAACAGATTTCAACGTGACCCTGAGTACGCTGCATCGTATAAGAATAACATTCAGGCAACCATCAGTAAAGGCTATGCAGAGTTATGCGCTGGCCCACCAGAGGGTACAGTCACGTGGTATTTGCCTCATTTTGGTGTTGTCCACCCTCAAAAGTCAAAGTTGAGGGTGGTGCACGATGCAGCCGCCCAGGTTCACGGGGTAAGTCTGAACTCCCTATTACTTCCCGGACCCGACCTGTTACAACCGCTTCTTGCTCTTTTAATGCGATTTCGCGAAGGTAGGGTAGCCCTAAATGCCGACATTCGCGAAATGTTTCCTCAGACGAAGATTCGCGAGGTCGACCGTGATGCACAGAGGTTTTTGTGGCGCGACAACTCCTCTCAGCCGATTCAAGAGTACAGAATGTCGTCAATGATTTTCGGTGCCACTTCCAGCCCTTTCACGGCCATATATTTAAAAAACCGAAATGCTGAGGAGCATAGCCAGTCTGACCCAGCAGCTGCTTCCGCCATCATTCAGGACTCCTATATGGATGACTATTTAGGCAGTGTTGATACTCCTGAAGAAGCAGCTACCTTGGCACGTGACATAGTTTTTGTTATCTCCCAGGCTTGCATGGAAATGCGCTCCTGGGTGTCTAATTTTAAAGAGGCGTTATCATCTTTGTCTCCCAACTTATGTGGTCCTTATGCGTCTTCGGTGCCTGTTCGTATTCTCGGGGTGAACTGGAATGTTGGTGACGACACTCTGTGCTTTTCAAGAGCTAACTTGGGTGAATTTCCTACAAAATTTACCAAACGGTCGGTTTTGTCATATATAATGCGTGTTTATGACCCCCTAGGGCTATTAACCCCTATTATTATTCGGGGACGTGTGATTTTTCAACAGACTTGGAAATTAAGTTTAGACTGGGACCAACAGCTGCCTTCTTTTTTGATTGACAAATGGAACTCTTGGTTTCAGGAGTTGTCAGTTATATTCTCCGGATCTGTGCCTAGGCATTATTTTTCTCATCATATCATTCACGACGTTGAGCTTCACGTTTTCGCCGATGCCAGTGAACTCGCTTACGCTTGCGTCGCTTATTGGAGATTCGTGTGCCCCGGCCAGAAGGTGATGCTCAGCCTCATTGGTGGCAAGGCTCGGCTTGCTCCGCTGAAGCCGATGTCTATACCGCGCTTAGAGCTTCAGGCCGCGCTTATAGCAGCGCGTTTTGCTCAGTACATCATTGAAGCTCATCGGCGAAAGCCTACAAAACAATTTTTTTGGACAGACAGTTTGACAGTGCTCCGGTGGTTGCGTAGCGATGCCCGCTCGTTCAAACCTTTTGTTGCTCACCGGGTGGGTGAAATTTCCGAAGCGACTGATGTTTCCAGCTGGCGATATGTTCCGTCAGGTTTGAATGTTGCGGACGACGCTACGCGCACCACCCATAAATTCGAAATTGATTCTCGATGGTTCTTGGGACCTTCCTTTTTGGCCTTACCTTCCCACGAATGGCCACAAGAACCATCAACTCGACCACCTACCGTTCTAGAGGAGCAGAAACGAGGTACTTTAGACCCTCATTTGGAGGTGGTAGGAGCAATCGTTCCGCGCGAACTGCCTTCACCGGTAGTTGCGGACGCCACTCGTTTCAGTAAGTGGCTTCGATTATTGCGTGCTACCGCTCGTGTTATTTTATGCGCTGAAAGATTTAAGGCAGTTTTGGCAATTATACCTCCAAATTCTAAATTTGAGATGTCCGCACATCACCTCGCGAAGGCTGAACTACAAATTCTTCTCGCTTCACAATTAGACTCCTTTTGGACGAGTATGCGTTTACCCAGCGTGGTCAGACTTTGCCGAGGACTAGTCGCCTGAGGAATTTGGCTTTATATATTTGCCAGGATGGATTACTGCGTCTGGCTGGGAGAATTTCGGCGGTCAAAGATGTTCCCGTTTATAATGACCCTATAGTGCTCGATGGGAAGAACACGCGTGTCCAGTTGTTGATTGCTTCAGTTCACCAGTTGATGGCCCACTCAAACAACGAGGCCGTCGTAAACGAGCTGCGCCAAAGGTTTCATATCATCGGGCTTCGTTCAGCTGTCAAGAGGGTCGCCAGAGACTGCCGCCACTGCCACGTCAGGAAAGTCCTTCCAACGACACCTCGAGTTGGTGATTTACCTCCAGAACGGTTGGCCCACCACGAGAGACTGTTCACTCACGTTGGGTTGGACTATTTTGGACCTCTTTTTGTCTCCATTGGACGACGGACGGAGAAACGATATGTTGCACTCTTCACCTGCCTTACCATACGCGCCGTCCATCTTGAAGTTGTGTCCAGCTTGAGCACAGATTCTGCCATCATGGGCATTCGTCGCTTCATGGCGCGACGTGGAACTCCGTTAACCATCTATTCAGACAACGGAACAGCCTTTGTTGGTGCAAATCGAGAGCTGCAGAGATTGTTTGGCCAGCCCGTTGAGGAGTTCGCATGCAACCAGAGGATCGTGTGGAAGTTTATCCCGCCTTCAGCTCCGTTCATGGGAGGATGCTGGGAACGGCTCGTGAGGAGCGTTAAGACCGCCCTTTTTACCACCTTGAAGGAGCGCACCCCTTGCGAGGAAGTTTTGAATAGGCTGCTACTGGAAGCAGAAGCCATAGTAAATTCCAGGCCACTGACGCACGTTTCGGTTGATCCGGCTGCCGAAGAAGCCATTACGCCGTCGCATTTTATTTTGGGCTCATCCTCGCCCTACTCCCTTTTGGCGAAAGTTGACGACGATGATTTGATTCGCCGAGTAAGGTGGAAAAAGGGGCTGAGATTGGCAGACCACTTTTGGGCACGCTGGGTAAAGGAGTACTTACCGGAACTCAGACCACGTCCGGCAGTTGGGAACAGTTGCGCGATTTCGATTGGCGATCCAGTTCTCGTAGTTGACAGTAATCTTCCCCAGGGAGTCTGGCCCCGTGGCCGAGTCACTAGTGTGTTCCCAGGTCGTGACGGCGTGGTCCGGGTAGCTGAGGTCGCGACCAAAGCGGGCGCTTTACGACGGCCAGTGCGAAAACTTGCCCTGCTGACTTAGCATAGTCTCCTACTGCTTTTGTGTTGCCACACCGGGGGGACCATGTTGACTATGCTAAGCTGCCAATCTATAATTTACATGTTTTTTATACGATTTTGAAATGTTCCTTTTTTATTCTTGGACATTTGTTATTCTTTTATTCTTTTATCTTTATTATACGTCTTTGATAGCAAACGGACGTTTCATTCTTTACAAATCCGTACGATTGGCAGTGAAGAATTTTCCCATGGAAAGAGTGCGTGCTTCTATTGATAACTGGCCCTAACGTTTAAAGGACTGTATTGCGGCCAATGGAGACCACTTCGAATATGCTACATTTTAAATTATTTTATGTCTGTAAAAGTAATAAATGTTATTTGCAATAGAAAATTGTTTTTTTCTTTGTTTCAGTATTTATGGCAAGACTAGGTATATAACCAATATGTCACCAAAGGTGTGTTTGGGACTGCAACTCAACGGTTAGGACATGTGCATTGTGCGGAAGTAGCCACGGACGGTGTCCATATATGGCGACAACACTTGGACCAGCTACTACCAGCTCCCGTGGTGCTGTAACCAAGAATCGCCGCGAAAGAGTGCCATATCACATTGTAAAACTATGTACACTCGTGTTTTCACAAATAAATTATTACTTACTTACCATCTTATAACGGAATATGCCATGTCTTATAACGGAATGTGGTTGCCATGCAACGCGTGTGTTATTCATTATTAATTAAATATATTTATTTAATAGATGTAAATAATATCAAGGTTCAAACAACACACAAGTATAGATGTAATACATAGTTTTGTCTAAATTGCAACCACGTCAATACAATTAATTCAATTCCTCAATATACAGGAAAATGTATATTGAGGATAAGGATAAAATATAACGTTAAATGGGAACTGAAAGAACATACTATGTAGTTCAACTAGACTTGCACAAACAGTGTTTGAACTCCAATCCGTCAAAACTAGTTTTAAGTGTAATTTATTACTTATTACAGCTCCCGTTTTAAGAGCAAATCAGCTGAAACTAGAATTAAACATGGACTAGGGGCAAAAAAGTCCGTATCAAAATATTTTTTTTTTTTTTTTACAAATAGATGACAAACAAGTTGACGGCCCACCTGGTGATAAGTGATTGCTATCGCCTATAAACATCAGAATAACAAGGAAAACATCACTCACTGATATTACAGGTGCGTTGTCATCCTGAGGATGGATAAGGAGGCGGTAGTGGTGCTAAAGATCCTGAACCCTAAGGAGATAGATGGTGGTAATACTAAATGTGGTGCTATGCTTATTTATGTGAATGTCGGCGTCTCTCTACACTTGACGTGCTGTCTATCATTGTACAAACACGGTTTTTTTTTTATAGTTTTTAATTAGAAAAGATTTATATTTGACGCCTCTCTTCACTCGACGTACTAGTCAGTCACCTATAAATAGATGTATAACTTCCAGCGCTGGCCTATGCCCACAATACCCAGTTGTCTCGTTCTGTAATACGTAGTCACCCAGCCGAGCTTCGATCAATGTATGTCGTTTTAAGTAACGTTTTAAATTAAATCTCGAATTAGAACTACTTCTTACTGAGGAACTTTTCATAATATGGGCTTAATAAAAATATGTAATGAATTGAAATAAATTAAATTATTATAGTAAAAATTATAGAAATGAAAGTTTTTTAATCGAAGAAAATAATTAACAATGAATCATCAATAAAAATACCTAATACAAAACAATCAACGAACGACAAATCATACATAAAATATTGAAACAAGTTTTCAACATCTTCAACGCAAAAAAAAAACGAATATTAAAAATAGCCTTTTCCACTTGTAATGGAAAAAGGAATTGGACGGGACCTCGACTACACTGTGTTTTTGCTCTTATCTCTGCCACAAGTAACTGACATTTGCACTGACATGAGAAACACAATTCTTATTGGCTTGTATTTTAATGATCACCATTTTTAACTTTTTTTAACTCGACCTTACCAACCTCAAAAATATAATGAATTATCAAAAATAATAATTTGGTCCACAAAATACCGATGAAGATGAAATTAACTATTTGTAGATCAACTAACATATTATTTCTGATGACCACGCTAATATTTTTTGTAGGCCCTTAAAATTTTTACTAATTTTATATGTATATTGTTATTTTCGACTGTTTTACATTAGGCTTATAGAAGTTCAGAATGTAATATAATTTCAAAATATGAACATGAAGTAATTCAATGTGAGCTTTATGCTACTAATTACATAAGTGTAAAGAGCAGGCGGAATAGGATTAAGATAAGAGCTAGCTCTTTATCTAAGAAAAAGGTACAACGACCTAATTTGATCATAGTGAGAAAGGGAAAGAAAATAATATATACTCACCTATTTTCTCGACCTCAAAGACAAGTATGATGACAAATTGAAGATAAGAATAAAAGAACCACGGAATGTGAACAAGGAAAAATACATTACGCTCACTTTGTCGAATGGCGTGTCAAATAACTTACTACGTGTCATCAAACATGTCACATTACTTTTCAAAGAGATAAACGTCATTACAATATCTCAATTTAAATAGAAAATGTTCTAAGTTGTTAAAAAAAATAACTAGTTTTTTATCTTCCAGAAAGACTGGTCAATATGATGCGGATTTACATAGATGGGGAAATAAGTTTTTTTAACACAACTATATGACAAACAAGCTGACGGCCCATCTGCTAGTAACGGTTACCTCCGCCTATAGTTACCTGCAATAACAAGGAAAAATCACTCGATATTGCAGGTATCCTGAGGCCCAAAATGCCGTCCATGCACAGTAATTACACTGGTTTCCTTTCCCTTCAATCCAAAAACTAATGATTGTTCGAAAAAGATCCACAAAGTCAGCTTAAAAAACAAATAACAGGACAGCAACAATGTCAAGTCAATAGGCAACCGGTACTAAGTCGGTACTGGCTGTATATATTGTCGATACAACCGACAGACGTAAATTGTTGTTAGTTTAAATTCTACCATAAATTAACGTCTGTAAAAGATCTCAAAATGAATGAACTACTGTGCACGAGCTGCCGAGTTGCCGATCATGCACAGTAAGTAAAGTACCCCTAGCAAGAACATTTTTAAATTTCGAATCGTAATCGTATCGTTTATGCACGCTTAAAATTTCAAACAAAGGCCAGTCAAAAGCTAACGTAACTACTCGATACGATAGCAATTCGAAATTTAAAAGTGTTCGTGCTAGAGGTACTGTTCAATATCGATAGCACTGTCTATCTACAGACACGTCACAGCCATGTGTCGTATACCGGAATTAAACATTGATTACCTAACATATATAAAATACATAGCGAATCATCCCTTGCATTTCAGACGAAATACGTTCACTGCCGGACAGAGAAATCTCCCAAGATTTCCGCGACGATTTTCCTGTGCTTCACGCATCCAGCGGCTACCTGTGACCTTCACTAGATCGTCGGTCCACCTTGTTGGAGGCCTGCCCGGTCGCCACTGCTGAACCTTCCCGCCCCAACGGCCACCGTTTCTGCGAGCTCTGTGTCCTGCCCACTGCCACTTGAGCTTAGCAACACTATGAGCTATGTCGGTGACTTTGGCTCTGCTACGGATCTCTTCATTCTGATTCAATCCCTAAGAGATACGCCAAACATTGCTCGCTCCATTGCCCTTTGAGTAACTTTGAACCTCTTAATGAGATCCATCGTGAGCGACTACGTCTCAACACCATATGTTATTACTGGCAACATACAATGGTCGTAGACTTTCGTCTTGAGACACTGCCGTATTCGACAAGTGAAGATATGGCATGTTGGGTACTCGATTTCAGTAGTAAATTAATTACTCTGTATTTTATTCGATTAATTTTATGTTGACTTGGTAAAAATTTTTAGTAAAATATTTTTTGTGGTGCTTTGCAGAATGAACACTTCAGTGAGGCCTATTAAGCAAATGTGTACAGGGATACTTAATTTTTTATAAAGCCTCTCAACCTGTCCGCTGCTGTAATATAACGGTAGAATTTAGATTCAGGATTTATTTTCATTACGAAATAACTATCCGACTCGAACTTGTCGAGATTTAGACAGAGGTTATCTCGATTCGAAATGTCGAATCGAATAAAATGACTTATGCAGATACAAGTCACAATAGCTATTCCTGTGTGCTGTCATACCCATGTTTCCTTGGAACCGGCCGGCGTGTAATTGTGATTCGTCGTTCGGGATCACAACTTAGTTGTTAACAAGTCCATATCAACGGGTCATAAGAATAAAGGCCAAAGTGCCAAAAGCGAATATAGAACTATCGGAGCTAATTTTTGGCAGGGAGGGCGGAGAGTAGCACGCTGTAGCGTAATTTCACATGGACATTAGGATAATACATATAGTAATTTACCGAATTAGCTCGCTCGGTAAGATAGTTGAAATTACGCTATTAGCTGTGATGCGGGTGAGTAGGAAACAAATAATACTCGTATTCCTCGCAATAATATCTATAATTTGTCGTCTAGTGTCAGTTACCCTTCAAACGGAATCTTTACTTGGTAGTATGTACCTTTTTCATAAAGGAGAACTAAATAATTACTAAACAATTTCAAATACATTCAACTCGATTATCAAGATTCTCTCGAAAACTGGTCACCCTTAACACGATTTGTTAGAAAAAAAGTTTGAAAACGCGAAAAAAAATCAGCTGTTTCATACAATTTTACCAATCTACATGACCTGTTTTCATGGAACAACTGTTATTTTTCGCAATTTCGAATTTATTTTCTGACAAATCGTGTTTAAGGCGACCAGTACTGCTTTTTGGCTTCGTTTACGAGAATGTTCCCTTACACTCTGTATAATAAAATGAATAGAGAACTAGATACCTTTACACGAAATACCGACCCTGTAAAAACCTTTTTACGCCTTTTTTGAAGAACCCCATGCTGTACTCATTTGAGAAACCCTCTGCAGGGAGACAGTGGAAACTAGGATTTAACAGACTAAAACTCAAAACATCTAAAATACTTAAAATTGTAAATGTATGGAAGTTCATATATAACGCCTACTCGATACAATTTCAATTTTAAAAATCAATAAGATTTCATATGAGATTTTATATAAGATTTTAACAAAACAATAAAATAACCACATGATATACATATATCATGTGGTTTTTTTTATTGTTTTGTTTTCTCGAATGAGTAGGTACAGTTTTTACAGGGTCGGCAACACGCAAGTGATACCCCTGGTGTTGCAAGCGTCTATAAGCTACGGTAACCGCTTACTATCTGGTGGGCCTTATACTTGATTGCCAATACAATAAAACAACAGTATAGTCTGGTAACTTAAAAAAAAAACCTTACGTAAAAGTGAAAACTAATAAAATATATTATCAAAATTTGTATAATTATTATCAATAAGTAAAGTAATACATTATTTATTTGCATTGTATCGTTTAGGTAATCTTAGTTTTAGGCATTTTGCTACTAAGCCAAATTATTTTTAGGAATTGATTTTAGGCATTTTACTACTTAGGCATTTTGCATTTTAGACGTCGCGCTCACGATTGCTTTTGAATTGTTACCTTACGAACGAACTTAGAAGTTTTGATTTTTTTTTAAACCATATTTTTTTTTTATACAACCGGATGACAAACAAGCTGACGGCCCACCTGATGGAAAGCGGTAACCGCCGCCTATAGACACCTGCAATAACAAGCAAAAATCACTTGATATTGCAGGTGCGTTGTCATCCTGGGGCCTAAGATGAAATACTGTCCATGCCCAGTAATTACACTGGCTACCTTTCCCTTCAATCCGAAACACAGCGAACTGTTTCACGTCTGAAATAAGAAAGGCGGTGGTACCTACCCAGACAACCCTGCATACGGGCCTACCACCTAGTATATTTACATTCTGATTTCTATTCACGAATTATAATTAATTTAATATTTTATTTAGTTATAGATGATAATACCTAATAATGCTTGTGATTTATACGGTAATAATTCTAATATAGAGAGTGACATATAATAGTAAATAACTCAATATATAGAATAGTCCTTAAGGACTATTTTCATTTATACAATAATATTCTTAATAAATAGTATCTATATTTTTCGTAAAGTCGATGCATATGCAAATACACAATATATGTACTTTGTATATTGATAATTAAAATGAATCTCTCTTATCATTGTCTAATAATGAAATTTTGGTAATGACTTTTCAAAGCTTCGGTTCTATCTCGCGAAGACAATAGAAAATTGAATCAAAGACTTAAGTAACTTTTGCATATCTTCCAATTAGCATCTCAATGTGATAATCACAAGATTATGGCCGTCAATCCTATTAATCTACCTATTATCTCAATTTATCTCAATAAGCATCTTATTGTTTCGAAAAGACGTAAGTCCTTAATTAGGTGGTTTACTACGAAATTTCTGGCATAATAATAATTAATAGAATAAAGCGCTGTATTTAGCAGAGTACGTACCTATTTACTTTTTACTAGAACACTGTTGCTTGCTTATGTTACAATAAAAAAAATGGCACTTTTTTCATTGGTGTAAACGATGGATTAACATTATATAAGAGCTTTATGTTTCAATTTAACACGATTCGATTGATTTAACCTAAAACTTATCTTTTTTTTTCTATTTATCTACCTTACTACCTCTGATTATAAAGATAATGTTACTCTTAAAACATGTTTTTGTGATAAGTAAATAAAATCATTGTGCAAAACATTATAATATATGGAAATGAGAAAAAAAACACGACAAAATTTAAATGAAACCATTATGCCAGCTCATTTCCTTTGTAATTTCTCTCATGTGGGTTATAAAGGCAATCGAGACATAATCAAGGCCCGTATTCCATCATGTTTTAGAAGAAACTTACGCAATTTATGTGTAAGCTAACTAGTATTTAGAGTATGTAAATATTTACTTGAGAACTTGAACGCTCCCTCAAGTACATTGTCAAATAAGGTGTAAGTGGGTAATGTTTGTTTCTGTTTAACTATTACTGACAGAGTGAGATGAAGATATTGTTCCTATTGTACCAATTATTCAATAAACACCGTGAAACGACATGCCGCGTGAATAATGTCTGAACATACTAAAACATTTCACAGTAAAGTAGAGTAAGGGTACAGGGACAATAAGACTCATCGAAATAAATTGCTGAATCTGATTGAAACATTATCCTTTTGGTTATTTCGATTCAATTATATTAATTAAAAGAGCTGCGGTTACAAATTTCGAGAGAGAATGAAATATCAATACTTATATGGCAGAACTCTTTGCAATCAAGAATTTGTTTTTTTTTAGGTTTCGACTTCATGATGATTTTGTCAGTTTGTAAATTGTGTTTTTGTTCAATGAGATTCATAAATAATAATAAATAAAATTAGTTAAACAAATTTTATCCTGAACAATAATCCTACCGATTCGTATAAGAAAATAGCGAGGGTTTTTTTTTAATTTTTAGTTGGTTTGATTCCCGGGTGAGACAAGCGAATTTTAGAAGATCTTTGAATGCAGTTTTGTTGCTTTTCTAAAATAAAGGAATGTTTCCTTTCAGTAAAATGAGCTAACTAAAGGATTTAAAGTAGTTCCCCTCCAGGGCCCATAGATTTTTTCCACCCTGTATACTGCGTGAAATCTCGCTGCAAAAGCCAGCGGCATCCAGCGGGTTTATCATGACGTAAGTAGTACAATTGGGATGTTGCCTAAGTTTGAATACGGCGCTATTTTTCACCAAGTCGGAATAATATACGCTACTGTTACCCATAAAAAAGGCACAAAAGATCCCAATGGGTCGAAGTGCACTGTGACTTAGTCATGGCCCCACTATAAGATACCCATAAAAACAATTCAGACTTAGAGCCACCGCACTTAGACAATTTCAAGTTGGCCAACTAAATCGCAGAATGTCTAATAGGCATGAGTCTTATGATAGCCCGCACATTATATCAACTAAGTCGTTCAACTAAATAGTTGGCGAACTATCGGCCGATAGCCCGCACACTATAACAACTTAGTTGGTCAGTCGCACGGTAAGATGCAGTGTGACCAAACCCGTGCGCGTGATTTCCCCACGCTTAAATTTTGTCCGACGGGCACGCAGCCGCCGCAGCCAGACGATCTCTGCATTCTCTTCTTGTAACAAATAAAAAAATAGAACTGCTGATCGACGAAGTCCAAAAAAGGCAAGCCCTTAAAAAACTTATCTGGGTAACATCTCAGTTTAGAATGTAAGGTATGATGTTTCCCACGCACTAATCTGTCACTTAATATCGGATGCACCCTAAATGCTTTGTTCTGTTTTCGTCTTCTTTTTATTAAGTTAAGAAGTGCGTTGTTTTTCCGCATTTTATCGCAGACTTCACCGCACTAGCAACACTGTCCACCAACTAAGTCGACGAAGTGTGCGGCCTATGACAGCACGCAATTTAGTTGTTCGATAGTTGGCCAACTTGAAATTGTATATGTGCGGTGTCTCTTAAAAAGTGATCTTATTTTAGTACATAGGTACTACTACTTGATCGAATGTTTGACGTATTATAACGCACTGCGACATTTATTACGTAAAATAGTTCAGGTACAATTTTAGATAAGATATAAATAAAAATATAGCCAGATCCCAAAGTATTCAGTAAACATTTAAATGGTAAGGCGTTTTTTACGAAAAAGGGGCTATTTTCTAAGGGCGCTTGCTACTTAACGTTGTTGCGATAAGTTAAACATATTTACTTGGGAAATTAACGTGCTGGGAGCGTTTACTGTATCAGACCCAGGCTTTCGTGTTTTTATAAGGGTTCTTAAAAGTGATTTAACAGTTAAGTACAAATTTCTGTTACAGATGGTTATTTGTATTTTTTATTGTTGTAGCATTTTTTCTATAAACATTAGTGTTAATTATATTTATAACTAGCTGCTGCTCGCGGCTTCGCCCACGTGACTTTTTTTTGCCATGGAGTGAGAGAGGCATGGGTATGTGGAGCTCCTCGACCAAAGAATGGTATAGGTCGAACTAACCACTAAAACTAGCACAGTGCTCTAACTTTTCGAATTATCAGAATTTCGGGCAACAGTTTGCCCTATCCCTTTTTTGTTATACTTTTATAATATTACCACTCTATGGCGTAAATCGCCAGCCTATATACATTCCACTGCTAGAAGTCTCAGCCATAACACCGCCACGCTGGCCCAATGCGGGTTGGTGGGCTAATGCGGTTGTAGTAACAACCGGTAACCGGAGAAGCTCGAGATGACACATTTTGATTGATCCATCCCGGGATCGACCATGACGAAAGTTGCTTTGTTTCTAATATTAAAGCCAGAGCGCTTAAAGCACTACGTCACCAAGCTCCTCTATGGCGTCATCTCAAACTATCAAGGACACCTATAGTTTGTGATGGCGTCGCACGATGCACCCTTGTGAAGCCACTATACTGCGGGCAGTTGCCTCTCTCCCTGAGCGATTTGAGTTTGCCCATCTACGTACTTCGGAGATCGTATTTTTTTATTTTATTTATTAGGAAACTCAACAGCGTTTTTTAAAAATCATGCTTCATACAACTTATACATAACTCTTAACCAATTACAGAGTTTCACAACATACATAAATAACACTTACGAAGCAAAGTAGTTTCTAAGCAAGTCTACGTTGTACGCGTGAAGAACTAAAAGGTCCTAGGTCTGGTATGGTTTAGCAGCTAAAATGTAGAAGAAATATTAATAAATTTTATTCCATGCTAGTTAATATGCGTGCACATGCGCTAAAAAATGGATTAATAGTCATGTTAGTCGTGTGTTGGATTTTTTTATTTGTTGTAAAAACTAAAAATATGCAAAAGATGTATTCATGTTAATAGATAAAAAAACATAAACTTTGTCCATTCTTCAAGATTTATCCTTCCTATCCAACACTCACCCATCTCTACGTATCTCCGTACTTTGCACAAACTTCCTTCGCAACCTAGTCGTACGGACTTCTTTTTCGATTCCTTCAATGTTCATGCGCTCATATTATAGAACCTCCTCTAAGAGTAAGTGACTGTTAGTCGATTTCTTTATTTTAAAAAAGATCAAAAGAGCACTTGTTTATGCAATTTTTAAGCATATGTATGTTTAAGTATTTTTGTTATATTTATTTTATGTAAGTATATACATAATTTTAAAAAGTTTTTTAATTTATTAGCATTTATAATATTAGTATGTATATAATCTTCATTCCCAATGATTGGTACTCGTGACATATATTTTCCCTGACCATATGGGTATCCTACTCTCCGCTTTCCGGTACGTAGTCCCCATGCTAGAACTTTGACGCCTCATCGGCTGTCCCTTCAGTCTACGTACTAAATGTCCCACCTACTGCTACTTAAACTTGCTAAACCTATGGCCTATCAAAAAATCAGCTGTTTCATACAAAAGTGCAAAAGTGGTTGCACTTTTGTATGAAACAGCTAATTTTTTTTTCGCATTTTCGATGTTGGCCCATAGGAAAAAATGTTTGTATGTACTGTGGAAATAACCCCCTAAATCAGCTGTTCCATACTTTTGTACACCCGGTATAGGTACATGTGAGTGTATGAACATTTTCTTTTTTTAAACAATCTCAAAATTACGCATCATTGATGGCTTTTGTCATAAAATTAACTAGACAAAGGAGAGATATAGATATAAACATGAATATAAATATTAGTAATATTCTAAGTAGACATATAATAGACTGCAATAATAGTCTTTAAACTATACTTAATAACAAAAAATAATACCTTAAAGCAAAAACGGAAAGAAAAATAAACAGAGATCTGAATTCTACGTCTTGAAGGAAATGACAGTGGTACAGAAATAATTTGGTCTACAAGCTTAAACCAACACAGAGACGTTAAGATAAATAGACTAGATCTATCTTATTGTGGTATTTGATGTAGCTATTTAGGTTTAAATGTCCTTTCATTAAGATAACAAAACCGAATTCGCTGTTAAAAATTGTTTGTCTATTCAAAATGTCTGCCCTTCCCTTCTTACTACATATACTTAAAAATCATAATTTCAAATCATTCGGAAACACTGTGAAAATTAACGATGATTATCAATTTGACTTGCTATATATTTGTCATGTCTCTTTCCCATGTGTTTCTCCCTCCCACAGCAGTACCAACTACAACTCGTCCAGTTTTTAATACAAATCACGCCAAATCATTTGTATTAAAAAACTACTTATAATTTCAAATTATTTGTAAATGATTAAGTGTGAGTATAACACAATCATTGAAAGCAAATTCCGAAATTAGTTATTATATCTTCAATGTACAGAAAGAATTTGACAACTCAATAGATCCTTACCCAGCTATTTTTGTTGATAGTCGCCCGCCATTCCTTCAGTTCTGATACGCAATTTGTGAGTTTCAGAGCCCGTCTTGTTGAAGTTCAGAAATAAACGAAATTGTCCGTAAATGTCTATATGGGTAAAGAATTTTGTGTTGATACGGTTGATTTTAAATCCTTTATTGGATTAAGCGCTGTTACGTCTAATTTAGTATAATATTGAATTAATATGATTGGTCAAATTAGTCAAATCATAGAAAATGATTTGATTAATCCATTACCTACTATTTGTAAAACACAAACGGTTCAAGGGAAAATACTTAGAATAATTGAGTACAAAGGCACTGTTTTTGAATTCTAAGCTTTTTTGTATTAAGTATAGATTGGTTAACAGGTTTTGTCGAACAGATAATTTAATACACCGAGGCAAAGTCGGTTCTTGAGATATTAAGGATAGGATAGCTATTATTGACGGAACACTTTAATTTATTTATATAAAATATTTTTATACTGGCTGCACCTGGCATGCTTTGCAATGCCCATAAAGAGAAAACTATTGGTTTTATAATAAAAGATTTTAAAAGGTTTTCATAATTCAGGAACCTTTGAAGGGCGTCCGACGAACACCTTAACAAAGTATCATCACAATCTCATCAAGCGTGCATAGAAGTCAAACATGCAAACATTGATTTTTTAACCGACTCCAAAAAAAGAAGGAGGTTCTATGTTCCACTGTATGTATTTTTTTTGTAAGTATGTTCACCGATTTCTCTGTCAATTGTGAAACGATTTTCAAAATTCTTTTTTTATTCGATAGATTGTCACCAAGTCAGGATCTGATGATGGGATACCAGGGAAATCGAGGGCGAACCTTAAAATTTTATAGGCGCGTAAGTATGACATTTTTACTTTTTTCCAAAGATATTCAAGTATTTGCTTCTGTAAGTTATCATCTCATTTTGATGAGCTGGTGATGGAAGGAACAACTCCTTAACGGTTAGGAGTTGGAAGATAATTTTTTCACTATTATAGGTACCTATTAACGAATAGTTGTGTTATTCGGGTTAACTGATGATGGACGGTAACGGTTACTGTAATGGTGTGTGGAGTTAGATAATACTTTATCAGTGTTGCGCAACGATAATATGAAACAATATTATGTATTTCAACCAAAGACTGACAGACAGACAAGTCGATAGTGCTGACGGTCACCCATCTAGCTTTGCCCTTAGAAATCACTTAAAAATGTAAAAAGAAAATTTTGAGCAAAAATAAAACCGACTTCAATACACTATTACGGAAAAAATAATAAAGAAAGTGAATCACCAACTCCAAAAAATACATTTTAGGAGGTAAGGTACTAAAGATTTTTTTTCCCCCTTTTTAGTGTTTTGAAGTCGCTTTTCTTTTTGTTAAAAAAAATATCTATATAATTTTACGATTCCAAAAGGATCAAATTATGTTAAGCCATAATGTTATGGTCCAAGCTAGTTATGTGTTTCTTCCTTTATCCTCATCTTTATCACCAGTCTATATGCGTCCCACTGCTGGGCACAGGCCTTCTTACATGGGAGTAACACATGAGAGGGTTGGATTGGTGGGTCAAAGCGGTTGCAGTATCAACCGGGACCAACGTTTTAGCGTGCTTTCCGAAGCATGGCGGAGTTTGAGATTAGTAATTTTTGATTGACCCATGATCAACTATGACGAAAGTTTCTTTGTTATCGTAATCGAAACCAGAGAGCTCAAACCACTACGCCACCGAGTTCCTAGTGTTTCTTCCATGCTGGAAAGCATATTAATAGATATGCTGTATGCCATTAATAATAAATAATAATATGATGATTCAATTATTATTTTTTAAAACATACACTACTTTCCATATGCTTAAGAAAGAAACGAAATATTGAGAGCAAGAAAGGGGGTTAACCTGCTACAATATCCAAAATTTTGTACCTCTATATCTAGAAGGTTAGGCGTTTCACTAGGTGGTAGGTGGTGGTAGGCCCGTATGTAGGGTCGTCTGGGTAGATATTAACACCTTTCTTATTTCACTCATGAAAAACTTTCTTAGCTTCGGGTGACCGCCTAACTTTATTGGTATGAACTTAAGTATTGTTTATGACGACAAAATTGTCATATTGAATTCAATACTAACATTAACTGCCGTGGGAATGTCATAATTAAATTCAATATGACAATATCATGTCATAAACAATACTTATGTTCATATCAATAAAGTTAAGCATTCGCCCCGCCACCGCCAGCCTCTGTTTCGGATCACTTCATGTAAATTAATATTCAATGCGTGTTGCATAGACAAACGTGATAAGGTAAAGTTGCGAATTCAACTATAAGCTCATAAGGATCTCGGCTCTGTAGATATTGTATAATGTATGTTTGAGGTTTTTATTCAAACTTTACCTAAGCTGTATTTATAATAATTTTCATATTTAACGCATGATAAAGCGAACAAGAGGATGATAAGAAACCTCTTAGGCAATTATGTCCTCCAAATAAAGACTATTGTAGGTGGATGTAATTACTTCTGAAGCGAAACTTGAAATTACAATTACTGAGTAATTGTGATACAAAGCAAAATGAGAAAAGAATTAACATTTATATTTTAGTACGACGACATCTTTCTAATAAGCACTCCTTTCAAATATAGGTAAAAATATGTAGCTAAATATATTTTAATGATAGATCAATTAAAATAATCTTTAAATATGTCATTGTCGTTGTTTTCCAATGCAGTTTTTTTAAAATAATTTTGAATAAACGTCTACCCAAAAAATAATAATTTATATTCAAAGTGCAATAGACAAGCAGTCGTAAACGAATGGAATGATTATTTTATTGTTAAAATTTATTAGTTGAAAATGAGGGCCAATCAGAGCTTGTGTTTTCACTGCGTTTACTTAACAATGAATGTCCTGAATTATCCACAAAATTTAAAAACAATTGGTCAAACCAATCACAAATTAAATACAAAAACAAGGTATGGTAATTCCAGTTAGCATAAAATACTTCATACAAAAAAGCAATTTCATACTTAAAGACCTAATAATAATGTTAGATTTTCCCCACGGTCGGGGCTTAGACGCGTGACCGACTAAAAGTGATTTTGAACCCATTTGTGCTTCGGGCGGCAAGTTAAGCCAACGGCTTGCTATCACAAGGTTGCAATCGTTAAACTAAGCCTGTTAGTGACCTGGGAGGTGGCTTGAAAACAAGGCCATCTCCTATGGGTTCTTATATTTCTAACGCTAATCTTACACTGTATTCACACGCTTTTTATTGGTGACTTTTTAATTAAAAATTTGCAAAGCTTTAAAACTTTCGATTTACAGATATTGTTTTCAGATGATTTTTAGCTAAATATTTATTTTTCGAAGTAGATATAGGTGTAAATAACCAAATTCAGATACCTATATACCATAGGTACCATTATTATAATGCTTCGGTGAAAAGAGGAAAAGTAAGATTCGGGTTAAGTGCTGTGCATTTAGATAACAATAAAAAGGGGTATATTAAATCTTTGTATATCGAACAATGTGTATTCTTCATAATGTAATGTGAATAATAGGTCGTTGTCTATCGTTTGCATATTTCGTAAGCAAATTTGTAAAGAATCTGACTAAAAGGAAAGTCATGATATTAATATTTTTATAAAGAAAAAACATTTTAAAAATACAATACCTATTGGAGGGTATAAGTTATTTTTTTGCACATTTTAAACGGACTTGTATTTAATTGTCCGTAAAACTCTCGTCAGCATGTGTGTACTAACAAAGATATGTGATACCTCAGATATGTGTATGCTGATTATTGTAGAAAGCTGTTGAGTTTCCTAACAAAAACAAAAAAGGCCGGTCATAAAAGGTAATCGTGTACCGTAAGATATAATTTACTTTTCTCTTCAACAGACTTCAAAAAAGGGAGGCTCTCAATTCGGCTGCATTTTTTATGTTTGTTACCTCAGATCTTCCAACTGGGTGAACCGATATGGATTTTTTTTTATTTGATGCGAAATAGTTGTTGAAAGATCACGATAGAGTCAATGATGATAATGATCAATAAAACTATCAACGGTTTAGAAGCCTCATTATGATGAGCCGATATTTATTCTTTCCAACACGTCACCAGCCTATACCGGGTGTAAGGAGGACGCTCTCGAAAACGAAGGCAGATGGCAGTGCTCGTCATCCTAACGGCCTGTTTGTATGGAACAGCTGATATTTCTCGCGATTTCCAATTTATTTTTATTCAAGTTGTGTTTAGGGTGACCAACACTGCCACCTGCCTTCGTTTTCGAGAGGGAGACGTCCCTTACACACTGTATACGTCCCACAGCTGGGCACGGGGCTTCCTGCATGGGGGAAGCTTATGAGCAGTTTTGGCAATAATATCACCACGCTGGCCTAATGTTTGTTGGTGGGTTAAAGTGGTTGCAGTAACAGCCGGGGCAACGGCTTAGCAGCATTAATGTCGTACGCCTTTTCATACAAACTCTCAAGCAAAAAGTATTAGAAACGAACCAACCACTTGTTAGTAGACTTGCTATGCAATAACAAGTCAGGCTAGTCTGAAAAGTTGACAGAGGATTTTTCGAGAAGTCTATTAAAAAGTAATTAATTGCGATTTTCGGTTATACTAAAAGCTGAAAATTGTTCTTACTTTACTATTTTGTGTTAATATTCTTTTTCGAAAAATCCTCGTACAGCTTAGTACGAAATGCTTATGCTTAGAAAGTGGTCTAAAATCTGTTTGTTAGTTTGCAATAGTTTTGACTACATAGACAGTGTATGAAAAGCGTCGCACACGTTAATGCCTGCTTTCGGAGCAAGGGGGAGCTCGAGATTACATATTTTTAGCATCTTAAGTGAAGTAATGCGGCTTCTTTCCCTTCAATCCGAAACACAGCGAACCTTATTTCTGAGCAGCGAACTGTTTCACGGCTGAAATAAGAAAGGCAGTGGTACCACCCAGAAGACCCTACATACGGGCCTACCGCCTAGTGAACTTTATTCGTTTTTATAATAAACTACGCGTTTATTCGAGTGTAAATAAGAAAAAGTTTTAAACATTTTTGCTTTTGTAAACTTAGGTCGATGCTATCAATAGTCCAATTTACATGTTTTTTGGTGTATAGTACTCGTAATGGTCTGTATGTTTACAACTTCCAACGGTTCTTGTAACTGGCTAAAGAAATATATTTTTGGATTAACCTCAAAACCAAAAATATATTTCTTTAGTTTTGACGAATACCTTGTATTTATATGTATACCTACCTATCGTCTGATTTCACCCGAGGCTCAATACTACTCAAGACATAGCAGGTATTTCTATACCTGCTATGTCTTGAAACCTTCTAAGAAACCTTCGGCAGTTGCTACACTTAAAAGCTTTTTAAATTTATTACAAATAGGAGAGTTATTAAACTAACTGGAGAGCTTTCCTCGTTTTATGAAAAATATTGATTTCATATAAAGTACATTACATTGTATCACAATATTAAACATTGAACAACATTACATTATAAACAGGGTGGTGGCGTCAATACGACAATAAATTAAAACATGGGCTATATTACTTCATAGAAATGGTTTGCCACTTTCAAAAACATCTTATTTATTTGATAATTTCATGACATTTGTATGAAATAATGCAGCCAATGTTATAATATATTATTTCATACAAATGTCGTAAAATTATCAAATGAATAAGAAGTTTTTGAAAATGGCAAACCATTTCTATGAACTAATATAGCCATTTTTTAATTTATTGTCGTACTGACGGCACCACCCTGTATACATGGCTATTAAGATTCTGTGCCTCCTGTGAAAAGTAATACAACTTGTTTTTTACCGAATTATCTTTTTTCAGTGCACCTGAATTATAATAAAATTTTGCATTTGTGCATAATCGACATTTTGATACAACTCATACTTTCTAAGATAGTATGGTACAAGTCCAATTGAAAACGCGTTTCTTATTCTATGTTGTTGAATAAAGGAATATGATATAGAAAATATATATCGCACTCAATATTTCGTACGTAAAAAAACATTTTGTGGCTTAAAATGTATTTTAACTTATTTATATTGTTTTTGAGAATATTGAAAAAGGTCGTAACTGATTTAATTTAATTTGTATTTATTTTCACGGGTTTATTGTGCGTAATGCATCAGTCCTATTATTAAGTGAAAAATACGATGTAAAAAATATATCGACAAAAGATGAGGCTGATTTTCATTTCTTTTCTTTTAAAAAGATGTGATGTATAATTATTATGTGTTTCAAGATTTATTTTTTTGTTTGAGTGTGATTATTACATTGAAATTTAAGTCTGATCCTAACGTTAATGTTTATACTAAGAATGGGCATACTTAGTATGTGCATTTTATTTATACTTATTGAAATTCGTGTATTTTATAAAATGATTGATCTCTTTTTAAAATATTTCAAACAAAAAATCACCTTACTGAAAAGCTGTCAATTTGAACATGTACCACTTTTCTCAGGAGGTACAAAATATATTCGGAGGATTCGCGTGGTATTTACTACCATAAACGTTGCTTTTTTTTATACAACTAGATGACAAACAAGCGGCTTGGAACGAGCTCCTGATATTTTAGCGCACAAACAAACGGATATTTACTATATCCGAAATATATTTCTAATTATATTTAATTTGCATATTTTATAATATTGCTATGTATTTTAAAGTCAATTTTGACAGATAGATTGACAGACCACATCCGATCACAACCCACAACCCAACCGGTGTTTGAGTAAGATTGTCAGCGGGAAACTCATACCCACTTCCTTACAGATAATACTTTTATTTTAATCACAAATAATCTATTCCCACATAATCTTGTAAGCTTTAGCACATACATATACTACGTACCATAAGCGTAATCTAAGTTAGATTAACTCCTGGTAAGGTAATAACTTGTTGTAATATTCAACAGGTGAAGGGCGTGATGCATCAGCTGTGATGTTCCCTCTAATATGCAGTGGGACGGCCTCTACTTCGTGTGTTTAGCATTATGCTGCCTTCATACCGCATCTGGTAATTATATTTGAATTTGTTTATGTTTCATTAAGGTTTTTTCAACTATTGACAACAATTTTGTCCATGTTCTTTCTCAGTTTTTATAAAGATAAAGTAGTCCCATTTCAATATGGTCATTTTGTTATACGGATATAAAAAATTATAGAAACATTTATATTTGTATATTTTTCCTAAGTCCTAATGGACTTCTTAACAAATTCGATTGCAAAGAAAAATTCTTAGCAGTAAAATAAGATGAGTCGGCATTAAAATACTTTTTTTTATATACAACTTGATATATTACTTCGACGAATTCTGTTAATTAATGCTAATTGCATTTCCTACCTTTAAATTTAAATTACAACTGTTAAACAACAAATATTATCGTTTTCTTTCTGCACAATGTGTGTTTCATTTTATAGAGTAGGAAAACGAGAAAGTTTTGACAACGAATCAGCCATTCCATCTCATGGGGAACACCTCGCAAATGAGATGAAAACGTAACTAAGTAGGAATTATGTATGTTGTACCTACTCATCGCTTCCTTTTGAATGAACAACCGGCGCTACGTCTGGCAATGTGAATAATTATAGGACCTACAGCTAGTGTTGTAAAATGCACACGTTAGCGCTTAAGCGCTGTTGGTTCGCTACTTTGTTAAAACGCTTGAAAACGCAGCTGAAATATTCATCCTAGAATACTGAAACAGCTGTTTACACGTGCTTACATCAAAAACCTAAATAATAAAACATAAAAAAATAAGTAAGAGACGGATAGTTGCCTCGGTGGGAAAGATGCGCCAGTTTCGAATAGGTACAGTATGTTACAGATGTCCCTGACATTAATGCACTTTTATGATTAGTAGCCCTAATCTAGAAGGCCTCAGGGCCAAATAAGTTGAAGAACAGCGCGTACGCATTTCGCCTGTGTGATCGAAAATCTTCTGCGGCGCACCCTCAACGACCGCTGAAATTAAATTTGTCAGTGAATAATTAATATAATCCTTGACGTGTCTGTCTGTGTATCTGTGTGTCTGTTTGTGGCATCGTAGCTCCTAAACGAATATAGCGATTTTGATTCCTTTTTTTTCCTTTAAAAGCTGATGTGATCGAGATGGTTCTTAGTTATACTTGATAAAAAGATTTAATAATCTCTTAAGGGTTTTAATCATCTCGATGGGCAATGGGGTTCCGTATTCAAAACTGTTATATTCTGCACATAGGACGCAGCAAATTAATTCCTTTACCTTTAGACAATGAGGGCAGCAAAATGGCTACCCGCCCAATAGACTGCTAAACAGTTTTGTCTGAAAATTAAGGATTTCTCGATTTTTCATCGCTTCTACATTTAATTAAAAACCTCACTTTTTAAATTATTAGTAACGCTCTTAAATGCAGCTGAAAATTTTAAACGCTCAAGAGTCAATGCTTGAATATCAAAGGCCGGAGTGTTTGACTATCGAGTCTATAATAGTCATAAGCGTTATCTACGCTCGACGCGCTTATTTTTATGTTCGCTGTTGACAGTAATTTAATACTTGTGAATTGATTAGGTTATTACATAAAGACTATCATTTACCGCCTCGGTTGAGACCATTTACTCATATCTAGAGGTCCGGGGATCAGTTCTTGTATGGGCGGAAATTTTCTACTCGGTTTGGGTGGTGGGTAGGTATTTTCTAAGTTCACTTGGC
This sequence comes from Nymphula nitidulata, assembly GCA_947347705.1. Lineage (NCBI taxonomy): Eukaryota > Metazoa > Arthropoda > Insecta > Lepidoptera > Crambidae > Nymphula > Nymphula nitidulata. Next base: position 10,817,816 of record OX374632.1, read on the forward strand.
TGGCTACTAAGTCTGCCGTCATAACAATAATGTTAACTAGCCAGTTACCAGTTGAGAAATCTGGGTGTGGATCGCTTCTATCTTCGGTCTTATAATTACCTACTTACTGTCAATAGCTTCCTTGTAAAATGAAAAAAAAAATCGTTAGTAACATAACATGTTTTAAATAAAACCCTTGTGAACACTTGGTCCGACTGCTTAGTCCGATCGATTGGACGTCGTGATTTTTTTTTACTTTTGATCCGATTCATCGGAGGGATAAGAATCAAAAATTTTCTTGGTCCGATCTATCGGAAAACGTGAACCGAAAGCAAACAAATCTTCCTTACATCTCTTTTTTGTAATCCACTCATCACCATTTTACCATAACATTAAACGACCAATCTTGAGCTTCTGCATTTGCGTCGAGACATTGCGCCTCTTAGCGCCTTTTATCGGCTATATCACGAAGAGTGTTCTGAAGAGCTTTTTGATCTTATCCCACCTTTCCCTTTCCTGCTCAAGAGCATGCGTGCCGGTCTTCAGAGTTATAAATTCACTGTCTCCATCACAACATCACGCATAAAGAAATTCAGTGCCTGGTTTCTTTGTCGTACTTCCAAAACTTGGAATTCTTAGCCAGCACAGTGTTCCCTCCTTCCTATAACATGGGTTCCTTCAAGAGTGGCGTGAAAAATCACCTTTTGGGCTGGCAAGGTGAAGGCGGCTAGAGCAGTGTCTAAACTGCACTAGCTGTCTTCGCATATGGAGTCTTCTTACCTTACATCAGGTGGTGTTGCTTCAAATTCCTTGCTTCGTATAAAAAAAGCTTGCCGGCAGTAATAGTTATTCAATCCGTTAGTTCAGTTGATCAGTTAATATTTAAGTATATTTCCAACCTGAAGTACCCGGCCACCATAACTTTGTATTAGATACTAATAATACAGCATACTATAAATCCATAACCAACTAAGAGTATATTAAAAAGTTCTGATATTCATATGGTAGGCTGTTAATTTGAGGTAGGAGCACTGTAACTGCATGCATCATTTTTTAAAGGTTTTTAAATTCATTCTACAAAGTTACAACTTAGAAAACTGAAAGAATTATACAAAAATATCGTTGGATACGTGACTTACAACATAAAGTTGCGTGTTAAACAAATAAATCCGATTTGAACTTGGAAGTAAGTATATTGTTTTTTTCATACATATTCCCCATTGGCCTAATGTATAACGACGATGGCACTAAAAGTGTAACAATAATTTGGAAATAAAATGTCAGAGAGTCATACAGTTCGATCATCGTACTACTGGTACATACTAAGCAGGCGAATCACACTATCACTGAATAGTCCACAATAGGTAGGTCATCAAACCATTTGGAAATAAAATTTCACATTGTATAATGAATCGGACCATAATTATTCTAAAAGAACGACAAAGTCAAAATGTTCGTCAAATCGTCAAAAATAATTTTGTACGACTATCAAAAAAATATATTAACTTACAACTTCATAATGTCTGTCTCTCTGTCTGTTCGTCTGTCTGTCCGTCTGTCTGTCCGTCTGTCTGTCCGTCTGTCTGTCCGTCTGTCTGTCCGTCTGTCTGTCTATCTGTCTGTATGTCTATCTGTTATGTCTAAATTTATGTTAACTAACAATTTTATAATGTCTGTCTGTTGTGTCTGTCTATATACCTTTTAGTCCGACTCTTTAATCGAACCAAAAGTAAAAAAATCACATCGTCCGATCGAAAGGACCATAAGCCCTTAATTAAATAACAATATACCTCTTAGTCCGATTCCTTAGTTGGACCAAAAGTAAAAATAAGTCCACGTCGTCCGATTGATAGGACTAAGCAGTCGGACCAAGTGTTCCCAAAAATTATAACAAGTAACTGATGGTAAGCTTTTTTTTCTACAAATCATGGCAAATGACTCAATACCACCTGATGCGAAGAGGTAAAAAGAATATAGGAAGATAGCTGAAACAGCATGAAACACAGTGTTCTAGCCGCCTCCACCTTGTTGGCGCACAACGTGCCTTTTGACGCCTCTTTTGAAGGAACCAATGTGGATGAAAGGAACGAACACATGTGCTGCAAAAGAATTCCAAGTTTGGGAAATACAACAAAGAAACGAGCTACTAAACTTCTTTGTGCGTAATGTTGAGGTGGAGACAGTGAATTGATGACTTCGAAAGCTGGCACGCGTACTTTTGAGTAGAAAGGGGAAGGTGGGATATGGTTAAAATGTTAAAATGCACTCTTCATGAAGCTGCTAAGCGACGCAATGCTAAGTAATTACAAAATACCATTTTTTGTCATTAAAATATTACCTAATCATTATAATAATCATTCTGTAGGTAGGTACCATTTGTTAAAGTTGTTACAGGCATTTGTTACGACAACCTACTTCTTTAAGTTTATATCTTTATTGCTAACACCCCAATTATTATCAAATCTATTTTTTATAATCCATCGAAATTCTATGACATTCTTGAACACGATTCCATGCTCACAATTTTTTAATTATCATCCATTTAAATAATTCTACCCAAACTTCTACGCCTGCAATTAAAACTGTAATCAAATTCTATCCTTAATATATACAAACGTAATTGAAACTAAATAAACCACAAGTTTGATTATATGCTCAATAATTTCAATAGGTACTTTAAAGACAAGCAAAACATGGAATAACACAACCATTATATTAATAAATTTATGAAGGCTTACGTTAATTATATAAATACCTAATGGTTTTTGAAAATTAATTACAAAACTTCAATTTCAATTTCAATTCATTTATTTATTCTGTGTACATAGGTATAATAAGTTGATACAGTGTAAATATAGTAAGTTCTCTATGCACCGCCAATGGGCATACAAAATATTATAAACATACTAAAACATTTACTTCAATTTATCTAAATGGTCAAAATTCAAATGTCAATTAATTAAATAGATTATGGCAAAAATAACTCCAATAAAATAAAATTTCAAATTAAAATATAATAAATTCAAATTATAGCTTCAATTAATAAAATAAACGATTAAGCATGACATAATAATATTATATAAAATTTAAACATGCTTCTATTATGATTAGGTATTAGGTATATATTATATTAGTTTGTCACTTAAGTATTCGTCAATGGAGTAATAAGCTTTGTCAGTAAGAAATTTGGTAAGGCATCGTTTACACTTATTCATATTTGTACATAGTCTCACATGTTTGGGCAACTTATTATACAATTTAGGTGCCGTTGCTTACACGCTTTTATGTGAAAAAAGAAAAAAAAAGAAATGCAGTTTTCGTTTGCATTAATTGTAGCTTGTCGCAGCGACGCTGACTTTCAACAAACAAATTTCAAAAGATTTATATTATTTTTCACAAATGTAACAACCTCATATATATAAAGCGAAGGGAATGTCACTATCCGTAGTTTTTGAAAGTGTGGTTTACAAGAGTCAGTTCTTTTTAGTTTACAAATTGCACGAAGACATTTTTTTTGTGCAATGAATACATTTTCTTTATTCGTAGCGATACCCCAAAATATAACGCCGTATCTTAAGGTAGACGCGACGTAGCCGTGATATGCTGCGAGAAGCGCTGTCAAATTGGCAACTTTATTTAACATATACAAAGCATACGAAAACTGATGGAGCCCACCACATACGTGGTCAATTTGTCAAAATCGTTAATGCCCAAATGATTCTTAAATTCAACTTCGACTTGTTTAGATTGTGGCTATGTTTTTGTTAAATCATAATATTTATTATTTTTAACTCCACCTGTGTTTCTCCTATGTAGAATGCCCTGTGCCCAACAGTGGGGCGTATATAAGCTGGTAATGATGATTTATTATTATGAAAAAGGTGGGACTTACGTGAGCTTTATATTTCCTACACCTGCTTATCTGTTCAAAAAAACTGAATAAACGACCAAAAAAATATCAGATTACTTATGTCTTTTCTGGAAAAAATATTTGTTAACATGTCAGAATTTCAGATACAAATATTTTGTTTTTCGAACCTTTATGTCTATAAGTAAAACTTTTAATATTTATCTAGATAAGGCCGACAAAATTTACAATATACAACATTAAAAAAGTATGTAACGACAAAAATAAAATTAAGTAAAAACCACAAAAAATTGAATTTGTGGAAACTGAGCAAAGTAACTGAAATTCTTCTTTGAGTTGTAACGTTAATAATTTATATTTTGAATATTCTAAAAACCATTAAAGATCTTTTTTAAAACTAATTTAAGCCGCAAGAGTACATTACCTAGCCATCTAGCCGTGAAATTTCATAGAAAATATCCATCCAAAGTATAATAAATTTTTAAATTTATTTATTTAGATTTGTTATACTTAGAATGTTAGACTTCCATTATAATAGGATGTCCGTTACCAAGTAATTCGTCTGGACTCGCTGTAGGATAATATTTTTGATTGATTTGATCAATATTCAATTATTATTGTTTACCTTATATCAGCAGTGGGTATTGAATTTCCTCATTATCTACAAATCCAGTTACTTGTAACCATTAGATTGTATTATCAAGTTTGTTGTTTACCTAAACAAAGGTTATTGCTTAATATTAATACTCGAATTTTGTGCACATGGAAAGCATTTCTTCCAATTGCAAAATATTGTCCGTATGTTGCAGAAAACGTATTTCGAATTTTTTCACTTCCTTGATCTGTCTCAAAGTTTTATTAGAATCGCAAATAGCAGCGTAAATCGAAACAACTTATGTTTTTGATACTTTCTAGAGCTAGAACTTCTCAAGTTTTCATACGATTGGAAAGTTTAACAAAACTCTTTTCTTTTTATACGACGGGCGTGGCAATCAAACATACCGCCCGCCTAATGGCACGCGGTTGCGGTTGCTATAGCCTATAGACGCTCATAGCACCTTGGGCACTACTCACGGGTTACTTAACCTATAAACATTAGGAAAAAGATCTATCTTGACAGCATATAAGATGAGTTCTTCTGCTTCCAACATAACGGTTTCTCAGTGAGCTCTGGTGACCTTATGAAATATAGTTAGATTATTCAGCTATTTAAATCAAGTGATAGAGAGGATCCTAGTAATTTTCGTCCAATTTCTATTTTACCAGTGCTCAGTAAAATATTTGAAAAAAATATTTTGGAACAATTGATTCATCATATCAGCCGAGAGAAGCCCACTGTTGGGCATAGGCTTCTCCCAAGGATCTCCAAACCGATCGGTCCTGCGCTGCTCTCATCTAACGGCTTCCTGCGACCCTTACCAGATCATCGGTCCACCTTGTGGGGGGCCTACCAACGCTGCGTCTCCCGGTACGCGGATTCGAGGACCTTTCCGCCCCAACGGCCGTCAGTCCTCCTCGCAATGTGACCTGCCCACTGCCACTTGAGACTCGCAATTCTTTGGGCTATGTCAGCGACCTTAGTTCTCCTGCGGATCTCATCATTTCTGATTCAATCACGCAGAGAAACACCAAGCATAGCCCTCTCCATTGCTCTTTGGGTGACTTTGAGCCTTTGTATAAGGCCCATTGTAAGCGGCCACGTCTCGGTTCCGTACGTCATCACTGGCAACACACACGAATTAAAGACTTTCGTCTTGAGACACTGCGGTAGTTGTGCCGAGAATATGCTGCGTAGCTTCCCGAACGCTGCCCAGCCGAGTTGGATCCGTCGATTAACCTCTTTCTGGAAGTTGGACCTACAAAGTTGGACTATTTGTCCCAGGTAAATGTATTTGTCAACAACTTCCAGTGTAGAGCTTCCAACCTTCACAGGAGTGGGTACGACATGGGGATTTGACATAATCTTCGTCTTATCCGTGTTCATTTTAAGACCCACTTGTTGGGAGACTCTACAGAGGTCGTCGAGCATTGTGCCCAAGTCTTCCAGGTTTTTAGCCATGACTATGATATCATCAGCAAAACAAAGGTGAGTCATGTACTAGCCGTTTATGTTGATGCCAAGTCCCCTCCAGTCCAAAAGCTTAAAAACATCCTCCATCGCGGCAGTAAACAGTTTCGGAGATATAACATCGCCCTGTCTCACACCCCGCTGAAGTGGTATTGGTTTCGAGTTTTGGTCCTGGAGGCGGACTGGCATAGTGGCGTTTTCGTACAGTGACTACAGCACTTGGATGTACCGATAGTCTATTTGGCATCTCTGGAGCGACTGAAGCACGGCCCAGGTCTCGACAGAATCAAAGGCTTTCTCATAGTCCACGAACGCTAAGCATAATGGCAGGTTGTACTCTTCGGTCTTCTGTATAACCTGTGGTCTACGGTACTAAAGCCTTTTCGGAAACCGGCTTGTTCGGGAGGCAAGTCGTCAAATCTGCGTGTGAGACGATTCGTAATAACCCTCGAAAACAACTTGTAGACATGACTCAGGAGCGTGACGGATCTGTAGTTCTTCAATAGAGTGGAGTGGAACAATTGATTAAGCATTTTAATTTAAATAATGTTTTCCATAGTGCGCAATATGGATTTACAAGGGGTCGTTCTACTACTGATGCTGGTGTGGCTCTGTTAAGATACATATTTGATGCATGGGAGAATTCACAAAATGCTCTTGGTATGTTCTGTGACTTATCAAAGGCTTTTGACTGCGTTGATCATCAGATGCTAATTTTAAAATAACAACACTATGGGCTTAGAAATTCAGCTCTGAAGTTAATCTCATATTACTTAAGTTCTAGAACTCAAATAGTTGACATCAATGGAACAAAATCTTCAGGGTCTTATATCAAAATGAGAGTTCCACAGGGTTCGATTCTAGGGTCCTTTTTATTTTTAATATACGTTTTTTAGTATAAATTCTGTTGTTTGCAGATGATACTTCTTTAATTTTTAAATGTGATAGAAATTAAGAAAACTTTGATGACGTAAACAATGCGCTATCTCAAGTAATGAATTGGTTTAATGTGAATAATTTACAATTGAATGCCAAAAAAATTAAATGTATTAAATTTATTTTACCTAATGTTAGGCTAGTGGATACATACATTAAATTAAATAATCATCGCTAAATTTAATTCAATCCACCACATTTTTAGGAATTACAGTCGATGCGAAACTCCAGTGGAAACTTCACATCACAACACTTTGTAGTAGACTTAGCTCCGCGGCTTATGCTATTAGAAAAATAAGGCAATATACTGATATTGCTACGGCGCGCTTGGTTTATTTTAGTTACTTTCATAGTATTATGTCCTATGGTATTCTTCTGTGGGGTAAACCAGCAGACATTGAAACAGTATTTATCTTGCAAAATCGTGCAATTAGAGCAATCTACTGCCTTGTTGCTGGAACATCTCTTAGAAACTTATTTAAAGAAATAGCTATACTAACAGATGCTTCTCAATATATTTATGCTTGCATAATTTTTGTGCATCAAAATATAAAATCATACTTAAGACACAGCGATATACATGCCTTAAATATAAGAAATAAAAATAAGTCGATCTTACCGTCTCTAAGACTGCATAAAGTTTTTAATACTTTTAAGGGTCAAAGCATACTTTACTATAACAAGATTCCTAATAACGTACTAGACATGCCATTTGACAAATTTAAAATGCACATTAAGAACACTCTAATGTCCAAAGGTTTTTTTAAATTCAAAATTTGTTTATTTTCCTTACAAGAAATTACGTACACGTTTTGGGATCTCTTCTGTTAAGTTTTTGAAACCTGTAGTAGAAGAGTCCCCTCTTCACTGTGGAATATAAACTATTACCTAATTAATTAATTTTATTTTTTATTATTTTTACTATACTATTAACGATTATATAAATGACAAAAATGCTTGGTTGTAACTTGTAGTGTCATATAGTTATTTCCACCAATTGCATTTAATTGATTTAGTGGTTGCTGGAAGATGTCATGCTCTCTATAAGTTTCTGCGGTGGTGGCATCGTGTGCCGGGTCGCTCCGCTCCCTATAATATGGTTGAGTGGAGCGATGGCTGGCACATGCGTCATACCTGTGAACAGGTGCCACTAGTGGAAATGGTCATCTCTAAGCTTCCTTGATTTGGTAATAATTTACTTACCTAGACACCAATAGTATCATTTTTGAGGGATGTAGGTATATGGGCATTAGAATTGGCATAGGAATTATTTAGAACAATACAATTATTATTGTAATGACGTGGTCAGACAAGTGTTTAAAATTAATTAAAGATGTTTAGCTTTATCATGCCTTTGTATATAAACTGTTGACCTTTGTATATTATAATACCTATATTGTGATGGTGCATTGTCGGGCAGCCGTAGAATTAATTAAATAATTTTGTCATTAGGTACTTCTTGGTATGTTAATATACCTATCTTTTATACTCTGTGTGACACTGCACTGCTAAATACTATTACTATGTAACTAAACATTGTAACTTAATAATTGAAAAGACTGACTACACGAGTTTGTTGCTGGAATCTTCTCGGTAGTTCAACTTTTGGAACCGGTGTAAATTCAGACACACTGACAAACAGACAGACATACTGACTGACACAGACTGTCTAACTGACCGACAGATCGACAGACAGACCGATCAACAGACTGAATTATAACATTGTTAGCTTACGTAGATCCAAACAAGACAGAAAGACGAACATTATGACATTGTTATTTAATATAACTTTATGTGATAGACATAGGGTTTTTTGACGATTCGAAAGTGCTTCTTGGGGGGCCTAATCGAATAAAGATATGGGCTTTCATTCATTCATTACTCACCGCAGAAGCACTAATATAAAGTAGCGTAGCTGCGATCTTCTCTAAGATGGAGGTGAATACCACACAAAGGTGTGGTCTCTGGGTACAGCTGCCTTTCCTATTTCGGTCGTAAAGTAGTTCGCTGTATTTCGGATTGAAGGGAAAGGTAGCCAGTGTAATTACCAGGCATCTTAGACCTCATTATGTCAGCAGATCGGCAATACCAACTGCTAAGCGCTTTTTTCCTTATTATTGCAAGTGTTTATAGGCGACGGAAGCCACTTACCACCAGGTCAGCTGTCAGCTTGCTTATCATCTAGTTGTATGTAAATAAGAATGATTGTATTTATACCGCAAACAATTACCATAATACCGATGTGGCTTTCCGAATAATCAGAATCGTATATGTACGGACAAAATACACCATTAAACTGATGTATCGGAAACCAAATTTTATCGCGTTACAAAATGGACTGTGCGAAACATAAATTATTTCTCGCACCCTGATAACAAAACAAGGGCTTTTTTGTTTTTCGCTTCTCATAATTGGTACTGTTTTGTTAATGGGAAACCCTTTGTTATTAAAAACGACTTAACTCTAATCTCGGTTTGAATTTGGGAGCTCCACTGAAGACAATTCAATTTTATCTAAAGAGCTTCATGAAATTACCACAATTGAGACGTCAATCTGAAAAGGCGACTTATCAATCTCGTATTATGAGTGATGAACTGTCAAAAGTGATCCCTCATTTTGCTGATGATTGTACAAGTTATAATGAGGCTTTGTTCCTCGATATAACGATTCATTACTTTCTCGTTCAGACAGCAAAAAAGGTTCGAGCCTTCTTTGCTGTTTGAACGAGTTGTCTGTTCTATAGACTTATTTCATTTAACTGGGAGACTTTATGATTTATTTCACTTTTAATAATATCGTGCTAAGTAGGTACCGCCACTCGAAACGTATGGCCTTAAATTATTTACCAACTATACAAAATGGTGATGACAATACGATAATAAATTAAAACAAGGGCTATATTAGTTCATAGAAATGTTTTGCAACTTTTAAATACGTCTTAGTCATTTGATAATTTTATAACATTTCTGAAGTGATTCAGCCAATGTTATAGTGATCCATAGAAATGTTATAAGATTAACAAATGTTAGGTATTAAGATTCAAATTTCCCACATTCCCAACATACCCACTCTGAAATTGTTCCCTATCACATCCAAAGCACGGTACATCGAAAACTCCGTGACAAGGTCATTCGGTGGTCAAATAAAACCGCTATATTACTGCTTTCGCATCTCGCGTACGTGCAACATCACCTTCGCGTCGGGAAGAGCTATCGGTTCTTAGTAGTCGAGATTATCGTATAATTCTCCTACTTTGCGTGTACTGGGGTCCCGGTCAGCGTAGCACGTGAAAAGAACGGAAAATCACCCAAATATAAACCGAAGAAAAGAAGTACAGTGAAACGCGGCGTATAAGATCTAGCCCGAACGGTGGCCTAAGGAGAACCAGCGCAAACAGGTACCGTGCAATCCTTATTTTCCTAGGTTTCATATTTTCCATGGTCCTTCAGTCGAATCTTAATACTTTATTTCAAGGTACAATCATCTTTTCATTAATTTAAAGGTGTTTTTCTTTTTCAATATTTTTTTTATTTTTGTAAGGTAGTTTAACTTGGGTAGTAGTAAAACTTTTATTATGCTACATAGATTAAATTAACGATTCAAACACTTTTTTGTTCTATAATCTGTGCTGTGAACTGGAACGCATCCGCTTCTTCAACAAAATTGTTTGTTTAATCTGTGACATTTGTCATATTTCTGTTATCTGTGCTGAGTGTTCTATTTTTTGACTTGTCATTTTAAGGTTAATTGTTTACAATTTAATACGAATTAATTTTTACTTTTCAACATGGGAAAGGATGATATTTCGTATGAACAAGCTACTAAAAAATCTCCGCAATCTATTTCTATGACTGTTTGTGAGAAGTTTTTAAGCAGTGTTTACAAGTTAGCTTTTGATATTCACGCGAATCCTAATAAAAATCAAGAACTTGTACCGGCTTTGAAAGCCAGACTGCTCGATTTGGAAACATTTCGCGATCGTTTTTATGATGCATATACGGTTTATTCATCTCAGTGTACTTCGTCCAAAGCTCAGGATGAAATTGACAAACGTTTTACACAATTCTTCGACATGTTTTATTCTATACAAGTACTTAAGGATAACATTTTTCCAAATTCATCGAATTCAAGTGATATCAAAACACCAATAAGGAATGAAACATCGAATAAATCAAGCAACTTTTGTTTACCCAAAATAGAAATTAATAGCTTCAATGGTAATTATACTGATTGGCCAAATTTTATAGCATTGTTTGATAGTTTAATACATAATAATAGTGATTTAAATAAGGTTCAAAAAATGCATTATTTAATTAACTCTCTTGGCAAAGAGCCATATAATTTGATCAAACATTTGGAACTTTCTAAAGACAATTATGACATTTCATATACTATTTTAAAAGAGCGCTATGACAATAAGCGTCTCATTGCTGATAAACATTTAGAGTCAATTTTATCATTAAATTCACTTAATCAAAATAATGCTAATTCTGGTCTAAGGAAATTTGTAAACATTATAAAGGAGAACACTCATGCTCTCAACGCCTTAGGTTTTGAAGTAAAACAATGGAGTTTTATTTTACTTCATATAATTTTAAGGAAATTACCGTCCGATATTCGCAGTAGATTTGAACTTTCTTTAGCATCTCCTAAGGATATTCCTAGTTTTGATTCATTGTTGGATTACTTAGAAAATCAACTCAGGGTTATGGAAACAGTTGGTAGTTTTAAAACTTCCAATGTTTCAAGCGGTACTCATTCCATTGCAACTAAGTCGTTGACAGTTAGCACTTTAGTTTGCAACATGTGTAAAGGTAGTCACGTACTCTATAACTGTGAACAATTTAATAAGATGTCACCTACTCAACGAAGGGAGTTTGTGATAAAGGAACATTTATGTTTTAATTGTTTGCGACCACATTCAGTTAAAAAATGCTTGTCTCAAAGTCGATGCTCTTTATGTCAAGGAAAGCATCACACAAAATTGCATCTTAAGGATAATCAAGGGAATCCTGCTCCGATAGTCAAGGAGGCTGCTGTGTCATCGTTGAGTTCCACAGTCCAGTCTGATTCTGGTGAAGTTTCAAACAACTTCACTATTCTTTTGGGAACGGCTATTATTGGGGTCCAGGATGTCAACGGTTACACTCATAAGGCTAGAGCTCTCTTAGATAGTGGTTCGCAAGTGTCCATTATTACGGAGAATCTCGCACAAAAACTAAAACTGCCTCGCACAATGTCAGGGACTTTGGTTGGTGTAGGAGGTACTGTTAAGCAACGTACCAATGGTAGAACACAATGCGTTCTCCAATCTCTCAAGGATAAAACACAAATGCCTTTAGTCACCACAGCCATAATAATGAAGCATATTACAAACCTTTTGCCTAGTATACCCGTGTCCTCCTCAGTTCTCGATAAATGTATTCGTGCTTCCATACATTTAGCCGATGAAAGGTTTCATATACCCGGACCCATTGACGTTCTTGTAGGGGCAGATCTTATTAACGAGGTATTTGATGGTAAGCGTTATACCCTGGGTCCAGGGTTGCCAACGGCTCACAGTACTATTTTTGGCTGGGTTTTGTTAGGGAAAGCTCCTACTAGGCACACATATATGGAAGGTAACACCTCGCTGCACTGCTGTATAGACCTGGACAATGCTCTCACCAGGTTTTGGGAGACCGAGGAGCCTCCGGTATCCGCAGTGCGCGACCCTGAGGACTTGTTATGTGAGCAGCATTTCGTGGATACTCATGCTCGTGATGAGTCTGGACGGTTTATTGTTAGGTTACCCTTTAAGCACATTCGGAAGCCGATCGGTGACACTCGCTCTAACGCCTTGAAGCGCTTCTACAACCTTGAACGTAGGCTGCTGAAAGACAGTAAGCTAAAGGACAGCTATGTAGCTTTCATGGCGGATTATTTGGAAGCGGGTCACATGAGGTCGATACCTGCCGACTCATCTAAACTTCGCTATTACATACCCCACCATGGGGTACTTAAGGAAAGTAGCAGTACCACAAAGCTCCGCGCAGTCTTTGATGCTTCCTCTCCCAGTAATTCAGGCATTTCATTAAACCAGGTTCTCATGTCGGGGCCAAAGCTTCAACAGAATGTAGAGGACATCATTCTAAGGTTTCGAACACATTCAGTAGTTTTTACGTGTGATATAAAACAGATGTACCGCCAGATTAGATTACACGATGATGACTGCAAATATCAAACAATATTTTGGCGTGACTCTCCAGATGCGCCTCTGGAAATCTTCGAGCTCACCACGGTAACTTACGGTGTCACTAGTTCTGCTTATCTGGCGATGCGCGTAGTGCACGAGTTAGCAAGGCTTAACGAGTCTACACATCCAGAAGCTTCGCTCGCGCTGCAGCAAGACACGTTCGTTGACGATGTGGTAACTGGTGCACAGGATATAGAGGCAGCCAAGGACTTGCAGCGTCAGATAGTCGAGGTCTTATCCCAAGGTGGTCTATCTGTAAGGAAGTGGATTAGTAATAAGAAGGAAATTTTACAAGGTTATCCCACTGAACACCTGGAGGTACCCTACCGATTTGAGGAGTCTGGAGATAAGGTTTTTAAGGTTCTAGGAGTGGAATGGAGAGCTGAGTCTGACAATTTTATATTTCGCATAGGGTCACTCACACCATGCTCCACTAAAAGACACATTTTATCTAACATTGCAAGGATATATGATCCCTGCGGGTTTCTTGCTCCAGTGATCTTCTATGCTAAAAGCATTATGCAATGCTTATGGCTTCACAAGGACATTTCATGGGATGATCCTCTACCGGAGGATATATCTCAGAAATGGAATTCGTTCGCTTCGGGTTTCAGTTTATTAAATATTCCATACATTCCAAGGTTTATTTTGTGTAGAAGTTATGTTTCTCTTAACTTGATAGGGTTTTGTGATGCATCAGAGAAGGGTTTTGCTGCTGTCGTTTATTTGAGGGTACAGGATTCTAATGACAATGTCAATATTCATTTACTGCTGGCCAAGAGTAGGGTTGCACCAACAAAACATCGACGTACCATTCCTCAGCTTGAGCTATCTGGTGCATTGTTGCTAGCTGAATTAATTAATCATGCTAAAGAAGTTTTAGACGGTATCATTAAGATCACAAGTACAATCGTCTGGTGCGATTCCAGTATAGTTCTTAACTGGCTAGCTACACCTCCTCACAAGCTCAAGGTTTTTGAAGGCAATAGGGTTTCTCGTATTCAGGGACTCTTACCTGACGTCACATGGCGACACGTCCCTGGTGAAATGAATCCTGCTGACTGTGCTAGTCGCGGTTTATTACCACAGGATATTGTTGGTCATGTCTTGTGGTGGTTACCAGGTTGGCTTAAGAATAATCCTGAAACTTGGCCTGCTAATTTGTGTTCTCCAACCGAAATTCCAGAGGTCTGCGGTCAAGTTAATCTCAGCGCGTCAGTACACATTGATGATTCTTATGACATCACAAATCTCTATAGTTCTTATTCTAAACTTCTTCGCGTCGTAGCTTGGTCGCTACGCTTTATATCTAACATTCGTAATCCAAAAAATTTAAGATCGGGTTTTCTAACGGCGCACGAATTGGAAATGGCTTTGCATAGGGTTGTAGGATTCGTTCAAAGAAAGGTTTTCAGCGGCCATTTTGAGGCACTCCAAGCGGGGCGTTCTTTGAAAGGTCCAATCTGTCGTCTCCACCCATTTATAGATAAGGAAGGTTTGCTTCGGGTGGGCGGCAGGCTCAAGAACTCCAACCTTAAATTTTCAGCAAAGCATCCAATCTTGTTGCCCAAATCACATAATTTTACTAATTTACTTATCGATTATCATCACCGGTTACATTTACATGCAGGTGCTTCGTACCTTATCGCTATTCTCCAACAAAGGTTCTGGATTCTGTCCGCACGTCGTGTAGTTCGACATCGGATTTTTCAATGTCGGCGTTGCAATCAGCTCAGAGTTAAACCCATCGAGCCTCTCATGGGGGATCTTCCTCCTGATCGTGTGCGTCCAGTAAGACCTTTTCTGAAGGTTGGCATCGACTTCGCCGGGCCTTTCAATCTGAAAGTCTCGAGCGGACGAAGTGCCAAGATCGGGAAGGCTTACCTCTGCCTCTTCGTTTGTCTCGCCGTAAAGGCGATACATTTAGAAGTTGTGTCAGATTTATCGACGGACGCTTTCATGGCATCCTTTCACAGGTTTTTCTCTAGACGCGGTGCAGTATCTGATGTTTATACCGACTGTGGCAAAAACTTTCAAGGGGCTAAACGCCAATTATCCGAGGCCGAAGCATTTGTAAAGGAAAATTTCAAGGAATTGGGTGACGAGCTCTCCAAAACCAGCGTAAATTGGCATATGAACCCGCCGTATAGTCCACATATGGGAGGCATATGGGAAAGTTCTGTCAAATCTGCTAAGCAGCTTTTCAAACGTACAATAGGGGATAGACCTCTGACTTTTGAGGAGTTATCCACAGTTTTTATCAGAATTGAGGCTGTTCTTAATTCTAGGCCATTGTGTCCTATATCCAATGACCCAAATGACCAGGAAGCATTAACACCTGGACATTTCTTGATAGGGCAACCACTTCTAGCACCTCCGGAATACTGTTTCGAACATGTTCCATCTTCCCGTCTACAGCGCTGGCAACTAACGCAGCAAATTTCTCAACATTTCTGGCGTAGATGGCAACATGAATACTTACACAACTTGCAACAGCGCTGGAAGTGGTATACTTCTAAGCCTAATCTCAAGGTCGGCGACTTAGTCATTCTAAAAGAGGACAACTTGCCACCTCTACAATGGCGTATGGCTCGTGTTCTCAAGTTGCATCCAGGTTCTGATGATGTGGTTAGGGTTGTGGAGCTTAAAGTTGGTACAGGAACTTGCCTTAGATCCGTTTCAAAGGTGTGTCCACTGCCTAACAGTGACACAGTAAACTTCTAGTACTGACAGTCATATAAATATTTAGCTAAGTAAAATTTAATTAAGGAATTCTTATTATATTAAAAGGAAAATCATCATTTAAGGAACATCAGCACATTTAAAGGTTTATTCAAGTAATATAGGTAGTATGAAAATGTTAAGGAATATAACAACTAACTTAAAGGTAACTCAAATGAAAGAGCTGGGTAGCTCTTTGGGGGGCGATTATGTTAGGTATTAAGATTCAAATTTCCCACATTCCCAACATACCCACTCTGAAATTGTTCCCTATCACATCCAAAGCACGGTACATCGAAAACTCCGTGACAAGGTCATTCGGTGGTCAAATAAAACCGCTATATTACTGCTTTCGCATCTCGCGTACGTGCAACATCACCTTCGCGTCGGGAAGAGCTATCGGTTCTTAGTAGTCGAGATTATCGTATAATTCTCCTACTTTGCGTGTACTGGGGTCCCGGTCAGCGTAGCACGTGAAAAGAACGGAAAATCACCCAAATATAAACCGAAGAAAAGAAGTACAGTGAAACGCGGCGTATAAGATCTAGCCCGAACGGTGGCCTAAGGAGAACCAGCGCAAACAGGTACCGTGCAATCCTTATTTTCCTAGGTTTCATATTTTCCAACAAATGAATAAGATATATTTGAAAGTTGCAAAACATTTCTATCTTTTAATACAGCCCATGTTTTAATTTATTGCCGTATTGTCGTCACCACCCTGTATAATACTCTAGGAATAATTACATGATAGCAAGGCACTTCTGAATAAAGGTCCTTACCCTTATTCAAGAATACTACACCTTTGTGTAGTATTCTTTAATAAAGGTAAGGACCAAGACGAAGGACTAAGGGATGATCAGCAAGCTGACAGCTGACCTGGTGGTAAGTGGCTACCATCGCCTATAAACACTTGCAATAACAAAAGCGCCTAGCAGTTGGTATTGCAGATTTGTTGCATACTGAGGTCTAAGATGAAATGCCTTCCATGCTCGGTAATTACGCTGGCTACCTTTCCCTTCAATCCGGAATACAGCGAACTACTTTACACCCGAAATAGGAAAGGTGTACAACAAACACCTTTAATACGGGCCTTCCATCTCTGTAGGGTTGTCTAGTAAATGTAGCTTAAAACTTCAAAGAGACATTATTATAATGATTGCTTCTGTATAAAAAACTTGCTTAAAATATTTGTTTCATTTAAGTCAACTGTACCTACTTTGTACTGAATTACAATTTAATACTTTTGAAAGTAAGACCTCTATGCCTGGATTTAATTTTATGTCGAACGTAACTTTGGAGTAAAACGAGTGGGCTCGATATTTTAAAAAAGCTTTTGATACAATTCCGGTGTTGTAGGCACTGGGTAGTGGGTACGCAAAATAATAATAGTCTTGATCTTGTTGCCGATAGGCATCGTGGTTTTATAATTTTAAATAAAATATAATTGCTATTTATGAAAATAAAATAATAAATAATAAATTCCGCATGTCTCGGCAAAATGACCGATTTATAGAGAGAACTATACCTTTACGAAAGCATAAATAAAAATAGTATCTTTGGCGGAATTTGGTTACCAATAACCATCAAACGGGTTATCTGCCTGTTTGAAATTTATTGACAAAAATAAAAATATATTTTTAATCCCCCCATCTAGGAAAGAGTATTTTGGCTCTTCGATATCTGAGTGCAAAGGCCGTTTTTATCCGCTAGAGGATAAAGTAAAATTGAATGTAAAACATCGTGTGAACTAAGTTTGTGAATTCAAAACATCATTAGGTAAACCTCTTTACTTCTACCTCCATGGTGCCGAATTTATCAGACAACCTTTTTTAACTTGTTATAAACTCAGACTCGGCACCTTCTTGGTGTACTTTTTGTTTAATTTGCTTTGCGCGCGCCATTTTCTTTTCACGGCATATTTGTTAAAACCATAGGTTTAAAACAATTAAATTGAAAACTAGTATAAAACCTAAAATGAGTGACTCTAGTGACGAAGAAGTTTATTTGACGACAACATAATTGACTGAAACTGTTAATAATGCGCAAATGTGTATTTTTTGTGTTTAGTCATTTCCTCATTGAGGCGGGATGAAAAGCTACGTGTTGCACTCAGGGTTGCCAGGTCTTTTCCAAAAAAATACCGAAAAGTGAGCAAAAAAAAAATTTACATTTGGCTTTTAGTTAACTAATTTAACTTGATTTTGATTTTAGACAAATGTAAAGACATTAACACTCATAACACTAAGTTTTTTCTCTTTGTCGTCCACGCCCACTGTCTTAATTTAGCTAACTAAATTTAAAAAGAGAGAGAATAGAAAAAGAGATGTAAAAAGATCATGCACCATCCGCAATCCGCGAAATGGCTCTAAAACAGTGAGCGCGTGCACGAAGCGGCCGCATCGCACAAACTAAGTAGGGATACTAAGCAACATCGATTGCCGATTGCGTAAAATTTGACAGTCCATTCGTTATTTAGGGAGAAAAATTAATCACGAAAAAATACCAAACCTCCCATACTTCGGTATTTTTGTCATACCGAACACCGAACACGGTGCTAAGATACCGAACGGTTCGGTAGAATACCGAACAGCTGGCAACCCTGGTTGCACTCGAGTGCAAAGATTTTTCACCTCTTGCTCTTTTGATTCCCTCGCTAACGCTCAGGATTCTAATTTTTGAATCAATCCTTCGCTTGCTCGGTCATCAAAATTGAGCACGCGGTTAAAAAGCAACTTTGCACTCTTTTAAAACAAATAACTATTGGGTGACGGTCACAGAAACTTACAACGCTATGAGTGCTCCAAATCATACCAATTCGAGCTTAAGCATCAAAACGTTTGAACATTTTCAAGTGTTTAATCATTTCCAGCGAGTTTCTGACAATTCGTGAAGTGCCGGAAACCAGATACAATAGGTTTCTTCCAGATACAATAGGTTACTTTTGTTGGAACGAGGTGAAAGCGTAAGACAATTATAGCTGTTTTTTGAAAGTACTTAGGGTAAAAAGTGGCGTGTTTAAAGTCATGAATTTTCAATTATAAAAAAAAATATTTAACTTTGATGTCGTTCCACTTTACAAAATCCTGTATCCTGGCTTTTTATTTATAGGATATTATAGATTTTTTTATATTGTTTAATAATTCATACACTCTCCCGTGATATTATCTGACCCAAAGGAAGCATTATTTTCGTATAATAATTTATATTCAATTATAAAATACAATGCAATGCAATGCAATGTAATACAGTACAATACAATGCAAAAAACATTTTAATGTGTAAGCTGCCACATACCCACAATAATTTATCTGTTGATTTATCTATTACTTATTATATATTAGAGAAAAAAAAAATCGTCGATTTCGTGCCTATAAAATTTGAGGTTTGCCCTCCGTTTCCCTGAGATTCCATCATCCGATCCTGACTTGGTGATAATGGGACCACCTTAGGGGTACCTATACTCTATCGAATAAAAATTAATTTTAAACATCGGTTCATAATTGACAGAGAAATCGGTGAAAATACATACAAAAAATACAGTGCAAAATAGAACCTCACCCTCACTCGCCATAACGTTCTCTTGTTCAATGCCATGCCCTGATCATGGGCTTTTTATGATTCTCTATGATTATATAAACGGCCTCGTTTGGAGTTTCCCCACCCTACTCTATACAATTCGAGATCAATAAAACAAAAATTGACTCTGATGTCATGATAACAGATAAAGAAGAAAGGAAAGAAAGCCCGTCAATGTCAGATGTCGCTGCTTAAATGGGATTGTTATAAGCTTAATCACTCATGCGCAGGTGAAACAGGATCCTCCTTCGTATTTTTGTCTTGGTATTGTTTGCGCTATCCTTATTTACAGCGGCCATTTTTCACAACGCAGTTACGTTATGTTACGCTTTTTTATTAGGAAACGCAAACTCCATAATTCCTTGATTGAATACTACGCACTGAGATGTGCTTAGATCCTCTCCTAGGTAATTGCGAAACCATCTGATTCGCAATGACATAGTTCGTAGCTAGAGTTGGTTCTTTACTAAAATTCCTTATTCATTGTTGCGTGTAGAACCACTCCGGTTCCCGGAAGACTACAGTTCAAATGGTGTACGAAGAAGACGGAGCGATGATAAGGACACTCTCGCACTGTCCAGGGAGATATTCAGGAACATCACAAAGCAACTCCGAGAGAATATCAAGAGAGAAGGGGCCACAGACAAGAACGATATATTACAAAGTGAGTAATATACCTACCACTCAGATAATATGTGAAAGAAGGTCGTTGAATCACCAAAGTCACTTTTATTTTTACCAGCAGTTAATTGAACAGGAAATGTGCCACCAGCCAATCTTAGTTGATTTTAGCATTCTAGTTTCTGAGATACATAATTCTCACATAATCATGCGAGGATTCCATTTAAAATAGTTACTTCATGCATTTAACTGCCTTCTTTCATAAAAATGCTCACATTAATAATTATATCACTCTTATCGAGTAATTAAGAAGTTGAAGAGTCAATTTACTCTGTTTACAAATTAACGGTAATATCAAAATGAAGGGAGAAATTATATACTTTAATGTAGATCCTCCGATTAGGGAAGCATATCTTTACATATAAGATCGCAAGCTAATGACACTATTATGTAGTGTTTTGTTTTGACGGTAGTAAAATCGTCGGAACTCATCGAGGAATTGTTGATTTTATATCACGAAATAGCGAAGTAGTCTAGGATTGTATTATGAGGAGTCCAGAGTATAGTAAGTGATTCTTAAATATACTACCTACTGAGCACTGTTAGTGGTTGAAAGACACACGAGACGTCAAAAAACTAGCTCTTGTGTGAAGCATACAACTTTTCACCTCTACCTGCGAGAAAAACATACGTTACAATAAAAATATAACCAGCTAACGTAATATTTTATGTGCCTACATAAGTAGGAAATAAAGCATTGAACTTCATTCATATCTTTAAACAATTTAATATTATTATTAGGTCAAAAGTGAAGTAGCTGCAATTCAACAAATATTCTTTTATTTACGTCTCAAAATTGCATTGTTAGTGGGTTTTTTTTTACAATATCTATGTTCAATGAATAATTGTATATTTTACTTTAAATTCAAACCAGGCGGATTATTAAAAAATATTGACATACCTTGTCTAGATTTTTCTGAGCTGCAGGCCAGTAAATATAAAAAATACTGCACCGCATTACACTAAAATGATTCAAATTATTTTTGCTCACATGTGAGCTAAACATCTGACGTTGCATTGCAAACAATGACTTTTGTTTTTAGCTGTTATAATTTCATCAGAGTCACATTGTAACTTAATGAGTACTAACGATAGATAGTTATGATTTCGAACGCTTACTGATACTCACCTATAAACCACTAGTTTTACAATGCTTCGGTAGCCGCGATCCATCGAGCAGAATAACTTGCTACAGCACAGTAGTGCTTGTTTGTTACCATAATTCGGTAAACAAAGTTTCATATTTCCAAACAATTTTTAAAACTCACTCGCAAAAAATAAAAAACTGCCGTAGATTTTAGACCTCCTGAAATATCAGAATACACAGCAAAACAAGCAGGAAGACGCGTCTGACAGGAGAGACCATTTGTTACAGAGCGGGTATCGATCACGCCCGCTGGCGAGTGTTAGATGTTTTACCGGTTTTTTTTTCCAACCAACTTGCTTACTGAACTGAGAGATTTCTTAGTTTGAAATTGCAAACGTAGGTAGCAATGCAACCGAACAGTTGAAACTTAACATTATGATGTAAATTTCCACCATCGGCTTTGAAAGACGAAATCCAATTTTGACACTCACTAAATTTACAATGAATTGACAATTTATATCGTAAATATGATTATGCCGAAGTTTGTTCAACTGCTACAACCCAAGCTCAAATCTAAAATTCAATTTCGTATCGGTAGGTAAGTCAATTATATTGTATTTTGTCATAAAATTATACCAAAGCTGGGACAGTAATGAAACAATTTATTCCGAAACTTTAAACTGATAACTATCATCCCTGGGAAACGACGTTATGTTTTGCATAATTATTTGACAAAGCGAACTCTAGCAGAATGCTTATGTATGACTCATGAAAGTTGTAAAAGTCATACATAAGCAATCCGCTAGAGTTGGTTTGTTTATTCAATTGCAGAATTATATTGATTTAGCTTTACTTGGTAGAGAATAACATGTATGATATTACTAGCCGCTCCCGGCATGATTTGTAATGCCCGTAAAAAAAAACTGTTAGGTTTTATATTAAAAAAAGTTTTTATAATCCAGGAACTTTGCCGGCGTCCCCAGATGTCAGCTTATCTACATCACATGTATACCATATACTAAAAATTACACAATTTAAAGAAAACAATATAATAATAATAACATGCTTGGCCAAAAGTCAGCATTTTTTGGCAAAACACCTCTATCAAGAGAGATATTTTTTAAAAAATAAACATTTAAAATAATAATAATCATACACTCACACCTATTATCCAGCCCAATGTAAGCATTATTAAGAGCTTGTGTTATGGATACTAGATAAAGGAGAAATAATGATAATAATATGTGTATAAATATTCTAAAAAAATATATATGACCAATATATAAAATATATGTTTAAGTGATATTTATAAATATGCGATTAAATAATAAAAATAATACTCACCTAAAATTATTGATAATAAGTTATCTTGAATTGGTGACACATTAGGTTTTGTAATTTAAAAAATCGTTTACTAATTAAAACATTTATATCAATTAGGCAGTCGTGAACTAAAGTTTCCAATTTCCTCAGAGGCGCTAAAAATGAAACTGTCCGGTAAATTTATCATACACACGAATGGACATACAGTATGAGTCATAATAATATGAGTAGGAATGGGATTTTTGACAGTTCGAAACAGCCTCTTGGGCCTATTTGAATTAATATATTTTTGTTTTAAAGAGCTCGGTGACGTATGGTATTGGTTTGAGCGCTTTGGTTTCGATACGAAAAACAAAGCAACTTTCGCCATGGTCGATCCTGTGATGGGTCAATCAAAGTTTGTTATCTCGAGCTCCTCCGTGCTTCGGAAGGCACGCTAAGCCGTTGGTCCCGGATGTTCCTGCAACCGCTTTAACCCACCAACCTGGTGCAGCGTGGTGGTATTATGGCCAAAACTCTTGATGTGTTTCTCCCATGTAGGAAGGCCTGTGCCCAGCAGTGGGACGTATATAGGCTGGTGATAATAATGATGATTTATTATTTTGATTTTTGAATAATGTCTTTGTAATGTTAACAGCTTTTATGCATTATTGCCTGCTCTCCGGTTTCTTTCAAACAAATAAACAAAGTAGATTAAAAGCTCGAAGTATGTTAAATCGTAGGATTTACCAGCTAAGTATAGCACAACACTAACCTAACCTAACCATCAAGTAAATGATAAGAGTTTTCGGTGAATCTTAAGATTTACCATCGGTACTTCCGGCATTAGCAATAGCTTAGATGAATAAACATCGTAATGATTGTTTTTTTTAATAAAGGTTTTTGTAACATTCAAACGGTCCTACTTCATAAAAAAAGCGAAAGAGTCTATAACTTAGATAAATTGAATACTGATCTCAAATTAAGCTAAATAACTAGTAAACATGAGATAAGATAGCATGGCTTTTTCATATTTAGCTTGGTATATTTGAAATAAAAGATTCAACATAAATATTTGTATCCGTGCCAATGTAGTAGGTACGCTCGCATCCATAAAATCGTATTTTCAATCAATCATTGTATTCTTCGTGATTTATTTATCTACATCAAAATGGATTTAACCTTGTTCTGGATATTAATTTAATCTATGGTCGGGAATAAAATACATTTTTTTTCGGTTACATTACACGAACAATTTATTCCGGATTACGTGCACTTTCGGAGCATGTTACGGAGTATTGCACGTGAAGGATTAGTTTTACCAAAAACTTTGATAAATAAATAATACATTACGTCAAACGACCATAGGTAACTACTTAATATGGACGAACAGACCGGCTGACTAAGTGGTCATCAAGTCTGTCCCTGTTTGCTAACTGCTGCGGGTTCTAATCTCGTTAGGGATAGCTATAATGAATACGAAAATACACGAGTCATTATTGCTCAGTAAAGTTAGCTTATGTTTATTTCTAATATTTACTAAAGTATAGTACTTTAGTACGGCCGCTCTAATAGTCTAATTTAGTCACATGTGGTAGATTTGATTTTGAAGGTGCGTACAAATTTCAAAGTTTTTAATTCAACTAATATGCATTAATAATCCTACTTTTTAAATGAAGGGGATTACTCAGGTTATTATATTATTTTCAACTACTTGGTAATCTGTAAAATATTCCTCGAATTAATAACAACATTTATTGAAACGCATCTACGCTTGTACAAGTTTATTATATCGTTCAGAACTAAGTGACAGAGACGTACACATTGTCGACATAACTGATGAAATTAATAATCACTATAAATAATAAATATGTAAATTATATCCATGATATAACTGCTTATTGGTGATTACCAATAATAATAATAATATATAAAATGTCTATCAATATATGGATTTGATAGAAATTAAAATATAATAAAAACTAGAAAAATTTCACGTCCTGAGGCAGGAATCGAACCCGCGACCTTTCGCAATCCGGGCGACTGCTCTGACCACTGAGCCACCCAGGACTTGGGATATCCCTGTGAAATTCTTCTAGTCTATCTGTATTTGCGTTTATGAGCTAACGTCCACCCTACAATGTCGAAATATTCTATTTCAACATCCGAAACGAGTATTTTTACAAATACCGACGATTCGGTTAAGTTGGGGCAGTGCTTTCCTGCCTCAGGACGTGACATTTTTCTAGTTTTATTATATTTTAATTACTAAGTAATTTTTCAAACATTTATTATAATGTTAAAATCAAAAAATTAAGAATATGGATTTGATGTTCCCATGGAACTAATTATTAGTACCTGGCATATGTTAGTATATAATGTTATCATCTATGTACATGATTCTTTAACATAATTCTAAAACTTTGTTTAATTTTTTCCCACAAATAAAAATATGTGGGCAAAAATTAAACAAAGTTTTTCTAAAAACTACAATATTAGGTAAAATCCCGATATCTCAAATCTTTTGTATCCCAAGTAATTCCAAACTAGTTGTGTCATAATAACATGTGTTAAAATTAGGCTACTAGAGCGGCCGTACTGGTAGGCAGAGTGTGATTAGGGCATGAGTAGCTATGAAAGCTACGGTACAGTCGACCACAGAAGTAGCTTAAACTTTATTACAATGTCACACCGACTATTGCGCTTGTACCTAATAATAATAATAATAATAATATTCAGACACTCACACCTATTATCTAGCCCAAAGTAAGCATCATTAAGAGCTTGAGTTATGGATTCTAGATAACGGATAATTATTGATAATAATGTGTATATAAATATTAGAAATATACTAAATAAACATACAAACATCTATGACTCGTGAACAAATGTTCGTATTCATCATGCAAACACCGTAGCAACTAATAAGTACAAGCTCGGTAGGGGCAACCCTACCGAGCTTGTACCTACTTATTAGTTGCTACGGTATATCATCAAAGAAAATATTATTTATTACGAATATTTTTCCAATATCTAGCATCCGTAGTACGATCTCGTTATGATGTTTATTTTAAACTTTTTAATTGATTTATTTTTGTGACTGTGAAAGTATTATTATCATTGAAGTAACAATAATTCATTTTATTAGGTAAATAACCCGCTAAAGTAAACATATGGGGATAAATCCACAGTGATAGCAAGCTACTTATAGAGAAGTAATATAATAAAGTTTTTTTTGTTCAACAGGTAAGGTAGAAGACTCAAGACACAATGTTCCATATCCAAGCTACCATGATCATCATCACGAGCACCATTGGGGTCCCTTTTTTGAAGAAGAGAAATACACCCAAGTGACCGCCCACGTCGGTTCAGAGGCGCTGTTCAACTGCAGAGTCGTCATGCTAAAAGATAAAACGGTATGATTTTTTTTTATAGGGCTTACAAAACTGCTGGTTACAAATTGAATAAGAGTCACAAAAGATAAAACATCTTATTTGTAAATTATAAGCTTGAATGTTTCCTTCTAGATGTTAGCGTAACATAACCATCTATATTCAGTATTCATTCATAACCAAATATTCCAAGAAGGAAAGAGAAGAAGAAAAAGTAAGATTAATAAGCAAACAGTTGAAATTATACTAATAATATTGGATATTAAAATACATATTAAAGATAAGAAAATTATTAAAAATGCAAAAATAATAATTAGTATACTTAATCAAGATACTTACTATTTTTTTTATAATTTTGTACATTGAAACTTTTTTAATGTACAAAATTAAAGGTTTGCAAAATATATTTTTTTACAAAGGATCAAAGCGTTTAATTAATTCTTAATTTAGTTATCATATTGCAGCCATATAGATTTATGATATTATCTATGGATATATGGAACATAAGTAGTATCTTCGTTTAACGCTGCTGTTACTGACATGAAAAATGAGTTTTACTTTAACCAGGAACTAGTTTTCGCTACCATATTTCCAATAATAGCATTTCGAGCGTATTTCACACGACATTAAGGGTGTGCATTTAAGTATTGGAGCACAAACCAAAGGAAAGAATAGGTTGATATTAATAAATTGAATTAATTGAAATAAGAATTTTAAATGTATGTAGTTATATTTATTTATTTATTATATTATTTGTTATATTTACTTAAAATATTGAGCCATTGAGATTCATTGTTGCAGGACTGCTGGAAGAGGTTTCAGTGAGAAAATATTATGCCGTACCATTTATACGTCTTTTCCTCAAATTTAATTTTCATTGTTCTGCTATTTGTGTAATTAGTTGCTAAAATAATCATAGGTACTTTTTTTTATACAACTAGATGACAAACAAGCTGACGGCCCACCTGGTGGTAAGCGGTTACCGCCGCCTATAGACACCTGCAATAACAAGGAAAAGTACTTGATATTGCAGGTGCGTTGTCATCCTGAGGCCTAAGATGAAATGCCGTCCATGCCCAGTAATTACACTGGCTACCGGTACCCTGGTACTTATTCTATTGGCTCACCAATTCATAACCAATGGACAACGGCATCCCTCGCCCTTTCGCCAGACGGCCTCCCGCTCTTCAGTGACAGTTGGGAACTTGAGGAGTCCCCAAGGTGGGGTTCCGGCCAGAGCACACGACGCCGCGAAGCTTACCGAGCGGTAGGCCTGCACCAGTCGTTGTGCGATGGCCTTTTTGGGGCGCCCGGATGCTGGTGTCATTCTCCCTGCTTTGAAGGGAGACTGCTCAGATGGGCCGCCCATACAGGGCCATGCTCGTCAGAATGCTGGCGTAAAGACGCCGGCATTGCCCACACGGCCCTCTCAGGTATGGCATTAGCCAGGAGAAGGCCCCCGCCGCCTTGAGCGAGCGCGATAGTCAGCTAAAATGCGGACCGAAGCGCCACATGTTGTCGAGCGTAAAGCCCAGATACTTCATCTGCCCGTCTTCATTCTTCGTGCCCCGGAGAAGGGTGCCCCGCAGCAGCCAGTCGAACCCGATGTTCCACAGCAGAGGTCCTAGGACTGACCCCTGCGGAACGCCAGACTCGACGGCGTACCGGCGGACCTGGCCAGCTTTGTCTACGAGGAGTACCACTCGGTCCTCCAGATAGCTAGCCAGGAGACCCCTCACGTATTGAGGCACTCCATTATAACGGAGTACCTCAAGGATGGTGGAGTGGGGAGGCGAAGCGCCACCGCGCGAAATTCAGACTTTGCTACGGGTGGAATATCCTCGTCCTCCTCCCGAGCACCAATTCATAACCTAACGTAACTTAAAAAAAGAACCAGAGTTGAAAACAATGTTCGTACTACTTATTTTTCGGTAGCTGCACAAGCAATATCAATAACCTTTCATCGAAGCAAGTATACGTGCCTTTAGACTTCTTTGAAAGGAACCATTGTGATGAAAATTGCACAAAGTGAAAATATTTTAGCAGCTTCTAAAACGTCGGGAATGCATGGAAAGCGACGATAGGCTTCCATTTATTGTACTGAGACGAAAAATCTCGGCAGCGGGTAAAACTCAGGTGAAATGTGAAGCGTAAGTAAAACGGCCCGGTTATAAATGACATTTCAAATATCTCCGTTTACGAATTTCGAGGGTCGGTACCTATTTGGAACGACGCTGTGTTATATGGATATCATTTTATCATCATCGCTTTTCTTGTTTTTTAGGGTAAATTATGGTAAAGCGGTGGCGAGGAGCTCCGTGGTGTATTCGTTTGAGCGCTCTGTATTCGATTACGAAACTCAAGCAACTTTTACCATGGTTGAATCCGGGATTGGCCAATCAAATTTTGTGATCCCGAGCTCATCTGTGCTTCGGTAGACATTTGAAGCCATTGGTGTCGGTTGTAACTGCAACCGCTTTAATCCATCGACCCTCATTGGGCGAGCGCCCAAACGCCGTGAATGAAAAGCGCCGTGATATGGCCCAAAGTACTCATTTGCTTCTTCCATGTTCCGACATGTGGGACGTGTATAGGCTAGTAATGTTGATATTTAAACCGATGCGCGAGTACTTAGTTGTTTCGATTCTTTACCCATCGAGATGATCTCGACTAAGACTCGAGTTTGACTCAGCCTGCTTATACGGTTACATTTGTTGGCGCGTTCATTCGAGAGCTCTTGTCTTGCGTAGTGATTGCAAGAGCAACTAATTTATCAAAAATAATCAACTGACTGAAAGCAATTCACCAGAGCGTGCAGCCGAGTGACTGTGCGATTCCTCTGACTCGAAAAATTCGAAGAATTTTTCTATTGTTATGTGAGAAAAGCGAGTCGATAGTTGACTCGATGGTAGGTGTAATTTTACTTCTACAATTCTTTCGATTGTTACAACATTTAAAAATCCCCCATAGTTATGCTTTATCCCTCACCATTTTTAGTTCAATATGAACGTAACATAAGTTTAATGTATAGTTTTCGAGGTACTGAACTTTCATGATAGTGCATTGTTAAAACGCACCGCAAGTTCTTATCTTTACGACTTAGTAGTAAAGTTGCGAATAAAAGCAGCCAAGGAACGTACTATTGAAGACATTTAATCACCACTGCAAATGTAAGAGATTTAAACGATAGCTAAACACAAAATAAAGTCAACATATAAATTTCTAAAGGTAAATAACTGTATTTACCTTTGGAAACTTATATGTTGACTATACGATATATGTAGCATATTACTATTAGATAAGTCTACAACAAGACTTTCTGTGCATAATCAATTCAGGATAGTCTAAATTGTTATGAGAAGATTTTTCTAAAAGTCTAATAAAATAGTAATTATTGTCGATTTCTTGAAAGTGTTTGTATGAAAAGATAAAAATTGCTATTACTCAACTTATTTTATTTTACAAAAAATCCCCTGACGATTATTTAGGCTACATTGCCTTGCTTATGCATGTGAAGTCTTATTAGAATCGGTTTGATGATCATTTCCAATATTTTGACCCGACTTTAATAAAAGAAGGAGGTTCTATGTTCCATTGTATGTATTTTTTGTATGTATGTTCATCGATTTCTCGGTCAATTGACGATCAATTTTCGAAATTCTTTTTATTTGATAAAGTATACTCCTGAGGTAGTCCAATTGTCACTAAGTCAGGATCTGATGATGGAATCCCAAGGAAATCGAGAGCACACTCAAATTTTAACTATTTAAGTATTTGCTACTGTCATTCACCATATTATGTTGATGACCTGGTGGTGTAAAGGTGCAACTCCTTAGCGGTTACGAGCTGGAAAATAATTCTTTAAATATTATAGGAACGAATTAACAGTTAAATAGTGGTATTCTGTCGGGTTATTTTGGTGGGTACCAGACACAATAGAAAGGGAAGCACCAACTCCAAAAAATACATATTTAGGGCATAAGTACCTAAGCATGTACTTATTTAAAATTTAGACTTGAAAGTTTATGTGAAAAGCCTTTAGACGTTAACACTCTTTATTTAATTATTATCCATTTTAATTAAATGGTACACCGATAATTTTTATACAATTATACATATACAATTTATACAAATTTATTGTTACAACAAGCGTGATACGGTCTTCTAAAGTACTCTGTGATACGGTCGCTTGACAGTATGTAGAGGATGACAAGACGTGGATAGACAGTGCTCTTTATATTTGAA
This sequence comes from Nymphula nitidulata, assembly GCA_947347705.1. Lineage (NCBI taxonomy): Eukaryota > Metazoa > Arthropoda > Insecta > Lepidoptera > Crambidae > Nymphula > Nymphula nitidulata. Next base: position 10,847,906 of record OX374632.1, read on the forward strand.
CTAGAGTTATATTCGGGATATTTACCATGTAATTCAAATGTTAATAACCATGAAAGTATAAAGTGCTTTAGTGCTCTTTATATTATTAAGCGCAAAGGCAATTCTGTGTCAAAAAGTCAACTATTTTTATTTAGATATACTAAATTGTTTGGAAAGAAGGTAATTAAGAATGCTATTTGAATTCTAAATAAATATTTTTGAAAAAAAAGTTAATGTCTTCAGGCGGGGACTGGGCGAGGACATTATTTTTTTCTAGCTTATATGCTTACCTAATATACTCAAACAATAATTAAAAATAAATAAAAAACACCACCTAAATCTTGTGTAAACGGAAGTGTACCAATAAGACTGATCGTATTACCTCACTGAATTGCAAAGCTTCTTCTTTGTGCGAAATACATACCAGCCTTATTGTCACTTAAAGTTTCACATAAACGATCTGAAATGTCCGTAAGCAGTCCAGCAGCTCCTGGACCCCAAGGTCCTAATGTCTCAACTCCAAACGGTCAAAATATGTAATCTCCAGATAAGTCAGCATATTTGCGCCGTTTAAGAGATTCAGCGGAAGCAGCAGCCGATCCTGGTGTCAACGAGGTACTTGGAAGATGGGACATGGCTAAGAAAAGTAGCGTCCCACCCCCCAAATTAAGAATAGTAAATATATTTACATGTACCGGTCATTCAGAGCCCTAGTGTTGGCTTTAAAGTTCATAAAACATTCCTTTTGAGTCTGCGTTTAGCTGTAAAATCGTATGAAAATGACAGCAGCGTCGAACCAAATTTTAATAGCGAAGTCCGTAAATGTTATTTTTTACGTAGAACTTACATAAGAAGCAAAGTTCCTGCTTCTCTGCAGCGTGGATAAATGAACTTGTGACAATATCCTGATACGCATTAAAATGATAACAAAAAGCTGAAAGGATTGAAAAAAATCCTGTTTAATCAAATTAAACTTTTGACAAAGCATTTTTTTGAGATTCTAATAAGATAAAGGCACAAATTTATCTATCAATATTCTTTTCCGTTTAATTTTATGAGTTTTAAGAAATTGAGTTTCACTGAGGTTTATGTTGGAAATAAATAAACTAGGTAAAATAAATAAAACGGCATGCTTGGGCGAAACAACCGAATCGAGAGTGTCGGATTATTTTTAATCCGACACTCTCAATTACCAAGAATATGGTTATAGAGTTGTTAATGAAGCAGTTCGTGATGACAGACCTAGGTCCAATAAAACATGTGTTAGGGATGCATGTTTACAAAAATGATGATGGAAGAGTCATTTTGGAGCAATTTGCAACATGACAGACGTAAGTACGCCAATGGAAGCTGGCTTATACAAATTTCAGAAAGCGACTGAAGTATGTAATTTGGACTACTGGAATCTGATAGGCTGTCTCCTGTACGTAGCTGTGTGCAGTCGGCCAGATATCGCGCACACCGTCGGAGTCTTAAGTCAGTTTAACAGTAGTTATTCAGAAGTTCACTGGAAGGTAGCTAAGTGAGTTTTGCGCTATTTGAAAGGTACGCAAGATTATCGTCTTACTTTTAAAAAGTCTGGTCTACAGGTAACGGGATATGTAGATGCGGATTGGGCAGGAAGTGCTAATCGACGATCAAACACTGGTTTCCTGTTTAGAATAGGTGAGTCTCTGACTTCGTGGGAGAGTCGTAAACAGAAAACCGTAGCACTATCGAGTACAGAAGCAGAGGATATGCCATTATCCGATGCATGCAATGAGGTGTTGTTCATCAATTAATTTCTAAAGGGGTGTCTAATAAGTAGAAGTGAACCAATAGTGTTGTTGAACGATAATCAATCAGCACAAGAGCCATGTGTGAATGCTAGGCTTCACGCACGAACGAAGCACATAGACATTAGGCACCACTTCGTTAGGGAATTGGTTGAAGATGACACTGTTGTCGTCAGGTACCCACCCTCTGATCAGATGTTGGCTGATTTTTGACCAAACCTGTAAATACTGTTGTTTTAAAGAGATGCATAAAAGGAATAGGGTTTGGTTGTTAAGTTAATTTTCTGGTAGGCTAGGTAGTTTAGGTATTTTGGATAAGTGTTATGTACATGTTTGTTTTAAAGTCATTTGTGTTTAAGGAGGCGCGGCGTGTTGAATATATATAAACTTTATGACTATTATCGAAAAGATTTGTACTACACTGAAAAATAAACTGACACTCGATTCGTCTGTTTCGCCCAAACATGGGCGTTTTATTTCTATTTGCCTAATTGAATTAATTCCAACAGTTTCTAATTGATAAATTAAAAGAAAATGCGAGTTCAGTTCCTTCTTGAAATATTTATTTATTTATTTAAACTTTAATTGCACAAAATGAGTAACAATTTGGCGGACTTAATGCCATTAGGCATTATCTACAAGTCAACCGGAAAAATTACTTCAAAATAATTAAATAGGTAGTGCAAGAACAATTGTTATAAATATAAAATATACAATAACAATGAATACACTGCATAATAATTAATATATATATATATATATATATATATATATATATATATTGTTAAGATGTATAACTATGGATAAATACGCAATTGTAAGAATATTGTAAAATATTTTATAAAACTGGGATCAAATCAATACACACAGTAATATCGGAATTCCTCATTATTACATAGTTTATTTGTTGTATGACTAAGAGCGGCGTTAAGCCAGTAAGGGACGATAAGCCAAAACCTACAATCGTTTATATTGTTTAAAATTACCAGTAAATACTTTAAACTCGCGAATGTTAACATAACAACGAAGCGTCATTATCCTAGCAATTTTTAATCATTATGACTACGTTGGTATGTTAATGTCTCAATTAGGATTTAGGAGAACTCCAAATCTAAACTTTTTATGTGGTTCACGAAACGAAAGCCATTAGTAAAACAAAAAAGTAGGTTGTTGGTGATTTTAAACTAAACTATTTGTTTAAATAATGGAATCCATTAGCGTGTGACCGTTTGTATATATAGAGTAGTCAGCTTGACGGCCATGTAGTCGAGTGGTCAGTACTCCCGTCTGTCTAGTGGTTAGTCTACTAAACCATACGTCTCAGGTTCAAATTTCGGTACGCGCACATGGTTGTATGATTTACTAGGTGGTAGGCCCGTATGTAGGGTCGTCTGGGTAGGTACCACCGCCTTTCTTATTTCAGCCGTAAAACAGTTCGCTGTGAATCGGATTGAAGGGAAAGGTAGCCAGTGTAATTCATGGGCATGGACGGCATTTCATTTTAGGCCTCATGGTGGCAACGCACCTGCAATATCAAGTGATATTTCCTTGTTATTGCAAGTGTCTATAGGCGGCGGTAACCGCTTACCACCAGGTGGGCCGTCAACTTGTTTGTTCTCTAGTCATATAAAAAAAATGATGAGTACAAACAATGTATTTGTTCACGAGTCATGTATGTTTGGCTTATTTTTTGGAGACGTATGTTGCCAGGCTGAGAGTACCTATTATAAAATAATTCTGGAATCACATCATCATAATTATCAGCATGTGATGTCCACTGCTGAACAAAGATCTCCCCATTTTCCAAAAGAAATTGTTCGCGCGGCCTGCATCCAACAACTCACGACCCTGACGTATTGTCAATCTTTTGGGAAGTCGCCCTTGTAATCATATAATTTTAGAACCACGTAGCTCTTCTAATATTTCTTTACCTATAAACTATTTATCAGCATTGCTGTGTAGTATGTTAGTTTACAGGTTCTGTGCATGAGTCGATCACCGTTGAACTCGCCTATTTCTATGTCCAGTCTTTTTTTTAATTCGTCTACATAAGTTTATCGAAATGTAACAAAAGAGTTGTTTACTTTGAAAAAAAGAGTGTGCCTACTTAGTAAAGATAAATAAAGATATATTATTGTGAACTGCACCAAAAATAGAGATTGACTTATTCAAGGCTTATACTGAATTTTGTTCACAGGTTATGTGGATGAGAAACTCCACCGATTCTGCTCAACTTCTCACTGTTGGTCCAGCACCATACACAGGAGATAATCGGATAGCAGTTAAGTTCCAATACCCTAACAATTGGAGACTGAGTATGAACCCTGTGAAGAGAACCGACGCGGGAAACTATATGTGCCAAATATCCACCCACCCACCACGAACAATATTTGTTAACCTCACTGTACTACGTAAGTCTATTTATTTGGATTTCTGAAAGAATAATGGCAAATAGTGAAATAATAAACAACGAACCTTAGTTCTCATTAGTATTATAAAGTTGAAGAAATATAATATTCAATTTGGTATAATATCGTTTTGTAATGTGACCAGTGTGTTTGGCTAATGACTCTTTTTATTAAGTAATAGGTACTAAGGATCTCCTACATGTCTACCGGGAATATCTGAGTGTTATTAGCAAAAGTCATAAAGTTAGAAAAACTCTGCAATTCTTAAAAAATACCCAACCAAAACATAAACAATAATCTCTAGTAGTCATGATAGATTTTAAGGTCCCATAGACGTATGTTCCAAAAGGGTATTAAAAAAATGAAATGAAATATAAATATCTTTCTTCAAGCCAAGGCCACCAAGCAGCACTTTCGAATCGTCACAAATGACATTTGTATGACTATCACACAATAAATATTAACTAACAACGTCAAAGTTTCTGTCTGTCTGTCTATCTGTCATCTCTAAATTTACTTAACTAACAATACCATAATGTCTGTCTGCATTACGTGTCTGAATTTACACCGGTTCTACAAGTTGACTACCGAATTCTGGCAACAAACTCATGTAGTCACTCTTTTCAAATATTAAGTTATAATATTTGTAGTTACAAAATGATTTTAGTAGTGCAGTGCCACCCAGAGAAAAAATATATATTACAATTAGAAGAGAACGTATATAGATATTTTAAGCTCTCTGACAATGCACAATCACAATAAAGCTATTTTAATAAACATAATTATAAAACATTTTGAAATTTAATTTGTCTACGGATTCTAATCATCTAAATATTCTTGGACCTTATAGTAGCCTTTTTTCATTAAAGTTTGTTTGACATATAGCTTAATTTTTTAAAGATGGTAGTTCAGTTACATTTGGTGGGAGTTTGTTATAAATGTGTATACATTTCCCCGTGAATGAGCGACTTGTCCTGTGAAGTCTAAAACTTGAAAGAGTAAGTTTATTTTTATATCTAGTGTTTAAGTTATGAATATCGCAATGTTTTGAATAAGTATGTTTATATTTGTGAACATAAATTATATTATCATATATGTATTGCGAAGCCACAGACAAAATAATTATTTCTTTAAATAAATCCCCGAGTGAACGATGCCTGATGCGCGAGTCCCGTGAGTCACGTGGCTTGAGTTTGTAAATAGCACGTACAGACCTCTTTTGTAAAAATAAAACTATATCGGCCGCTGTGCCTCACGAAAAGTTCTCTAGATAAAGTAAAAAAATAATTATATTGATATCAATGATCTGTTTATACAGCAACCTAGTCAAATAAAAATATCGTACCAATAATCCACGAAAACAAACATACTAAGCGACTGACATTTTTTTCTTATCAGTGACAGTAAAATTTTACGTTTTAGTTTACTATTTATGACGAAACGTATTTGTTTCAGTCTGGATGAAGATAACTGTAATTTAATATTCAACGGGTAGGAAACAATTACAATAATTAATAAATTTTTCAAAAATACCTAAGTTTTCATAACACCTATAAACACTAGTTTAGAGAAAATAAGAATCGTATAGACGCTCAAATATTTTTTGCCAGTCGACTAAGATTTGCCATTGTTCTTATTATTTAATTATCTTTTAAGTTAATTAATACGTTAGGTTACTGTTTTCAACGCTTTTTTTATATGTTTTAGCACCAGTTCTAACGATAAACAGTGACCAAACACACGAAGTAAAAGACAGATTCTATAAAGCTGGAAGCTCTATAAAGTTGTCATGTATTATATCAGAAGACTTTGTCTCAAGTTTGCCTACAAAAGCACCCGTTACTGTCATCCCTTCCACATCGACGACTCCTTCAACGACAACAACGGAATTTACAACAAGAACGCCTACTGTATTTAATAGAATAGATTTAATGATGAACAAAAGTTGGAGCGTTGAAACTACAACAATCACTTCAACCGTTAGTGTAAGCACGGCCTCGACAAAGGCACCGGAATCGGAGACGACCGTGGTGACAACAGCGAGACCAACTGCTCGGCCGGTTGTGAATAATATTTATGGGTTAGCGTGGAAAAAACAAGGAAATGACTTTTTTGATAATGTTACATTTCAAAATATGAGGTAAGATTATTTACTTTACTGTACAAAACATATCTAACACGACAACACTTTCTTAATAACTCTTAATTTCTTTTCTTAATAACGTACGTAACACAAAAGTATCGAAATAAACACTTTGTGTCACATAAGGCATGTAACACAAAAATTTGAAATTTCCAAGACTTTTGATTTAAAAACGGCAATACCTGTGTAAAAAAAACTGTCGCCGTAATGTAAGAACAGAAAACAAAAGTATCCAAAGAAATACATTATAATATAATTATGACGAAAAATTAAATATTTACTATCCAACCTTTATATGGTCAACACCTTTTGATAAATTTCTAATAAATATTATCTATTTTATCTACTCCTTAGACAAAGTTTCTTTCAACACACCTTGTCTAAGAAGTAGATGAAAAAACATCATAGGTGGCTAACGCTTGTATTATCATAGAGTTAAGAAGGAAAAAATAAGATGGTGCTTGCCTGTTAGTGTTTATTACAATAATAATGCTTGGCACAATAAAATCAGTACACGAATCTGATATAGTACAGTCTTAATCCGAGCAAAACTTTGCTGTAAAAAAAAATCTCGGGTATCGCGTATAATATTAAAAGGTGTGTGTGTCTTGTATAAGCAGAGTTGCTAAAATGCTAGCTGGATCGTGCTTTACCACTATATCCTTATATAAAAAAAGAAAAAAAATCCACATAGCTGTAATATCAAAACCAAACAGAACTGTTAGGTTGAGGTTAGTGGAGCTGATATTTCCTCCGGATATTTGATTAATGTAAATATTAATATGCTCACTTACCCATATACCCTCCCGTGCTCATACTCACACGTCTCATTACACAAAGGGACGGCATGTGCACACATACATTCACATCTCATATTGATTTGGTAATAGTTAAGGATTTGTACTTCAAAAAACTCTTTGAATTTAGTTGCTGCTGTTCAATCGTAATAGGGTCAATTTTTGCGCAAAAAATGTTATTTGATGTGTATTCGACTGTAACTAAATAAAATTACTAACGGATTACCTTGTATGGTACAAAATATCGCCACTCTATTCATAATTTTTGCCAATGAATTCATTATACTTATTACTAGTTTTATTTATATGTATGTTTTGAAAAATAATTAAATAACCCATACGAGACTATTTAATTATTTTTCAAAACATAGAGACCCTAAACAGAAATTACTGTAATTTATGGGACACTCAATCGTTAAATTCTCGGTTTGATTTTTCAAAATAAAATATATTGTTTTAACCCGTCGAGCACACATTCCAGGCACAATTTATTTTCCCTACGGAGGGATAACGCCGCTTGACAGATTAATATTATTATGTGAACTATATTTCGCAACGAGCGTATAAAATTATGTCGGTAAAAACCAGAATAAAAAAATTCTTATCAAAAAAAATTACACTTTACAAGGCGATGAAGTGTTCTTTGAATAAAATTTATCAAACTTTCATTACTTTTGACAATAACTAAGCTGTCAACAATTCGATGTCACAAACTTAATCAACATTGCAGGTATAATTGGTATCCAATAATCAGTTTTAATTGAGTCGTTTGTGTGTGAATTGATAGTCTCTAGTCATCACTAGGCTTTTTACATGTAAAAAAAAACGGTTTTAGGGTTCTGCAACATAATAAAGGAACTAAATTGATTAATTTCCTAAAAACTACAGGGCTTACGTTCTAATATAGACGACTTTATATCATTTTTACTGCAAGTAATCAGGTTCCCTATTGAAACGCATAAAGTTTTTCGCCATAAACTGACAATTCATAATACTACTGGTCATAATAGTCACTTGCCATAAGCCATTATAGCATAACTTCATGACGCATAATATCATATGGCTGAAACCTGTAAGGCATAATCATAGAAAGGCATAATTTTGATAAGCATAGGTAATGAAAGGCATAATTTTTGTTGGCCATAATACTCAAAAGACATAATATATTATTCAAAAAGCATATGTACCTGCAAATCCTTAAACTCCTAAGAAATAACACTTATACCATAATTTAAAAAAGCATAAATGTCTATGCATAAAAGAAAATTTTATTTTTTAACAATAAATATTTTTATATGATATGCTTTTTTATTTACTATACTACTGCAAAGAACATGCAAGCAAGCAAGCAGCATGTATGCATGCAAGCAAGCGGCATACATGTAAGCAGTCATGCACGCATCAAACATAATACCTAAACTCTTCTGCATGCATAAAAGCAGGCATGCATGCATGCAAGAAGAGCAGAACTGCTGCTCTTCTCCAGCGCTGCGGGAAATGCAGCCCTTCCGCCCTCGCGTAACGAGTCTCTTGCACCCAGGCGAACTTCCGCGCCTTTGGCTTTTAAATTACACTCTAGTATTGGGCTGACTAGTATCACGGCGAAGGACCACGGCCAGTCGGGTTTAATATAATTATTTCGTATTAATATTGATTTCTTTATTTTTTTTACCACCTTTTTCATACGAACACTACGTGGACGGCCAGATCTTTCTCTGTCACAAACAAAGGAGGTCTCATCGTACCTATTAATAGCCCGGTACACAAACATTTTACTAATACCAAGCGTATGGAGAGTTTTAAAAATTACATTTGGCTCCATACCTACTTTGTGTTATGCAATCACAGCGATTCGGTTCTCTTTATCACCCCACTCCATTGTAATATCGCAAAATATTTTACAATGTATTGGCGCCAAAATGAGAAATCTTAATGAACAAACATATAAAAATGACCGATTCCAAATTCAAATGTGATACTAAGTAATTTGTTTGTCAGCAACACTTTGAGGCTTTAAAATTAAAACAATTTGACTATCAATATACTTAGGGCATATTGATATTCTAATTGTTTTTAAATACATATTACCATCAACATTACTAGGTATCCATAACATAAGCTCTTATTAATGCTAAATTTTGCATACACCTTACTACCATAATAATACGATCCATAATTCCAAGCTATAAGCACTTTTCAATGACGAATCCTCCAAACATTAAAATCAAGATAGACATTCCTTGTGTAAATCGGAATCCCTAACGAACTCCGAATTGATCGTCGTCTTTGTATTTCAGTGCTTCAATCAGCGTGGCATCTGCATCGCAAAATGACAGTGGTACATATACATGTATACTTCAGAATCACTCGCAAGTTATAGTCAACGTTCATGTTTTGATTGGTAAGTAAGGTAAATAAAGAAATAAATGTCTAAATCACGATTTCAGACTATTTTTTTATCGTTTTGTATAAAACTAAACATAATAAAACAAATTATAAGTCTGCAATCAGTGCATTGATCAGCCCTCTTATTTGCTAACTCAAATAACAAGTGCCGATGGATAAAACCTTCGGTGTTTTTACGCACATTGGTGGTTCACAACGAAACGTTTTGGTTTCAAGGTGGTAGGTATCGGCATCTACCATTAAAAAAATATCCGAACTTCAGAGACAAACGAAATACAAACTACCAATACAGAATCTTTTAAACAATAGTAATACATTCGTGGGGTGAACGGAAGAATATGGATCCCATAATTAAATTAACTACATAGTATCCTTAAACACTTTTTCGTTGAATTTAAAAATACGTTTCATAGTAGCCCTAGTAATTTGATGTTTTAGAACAAACATTCTTTAGTCGTTCAGTTTTCACCTGATTTATTATTCCATTTAATTCTTATTTACATAAATAATTATTTTCTTCTTTTTAAATAAATATTTATGTCACTGTTAGTAACTTAAAGAAATATAATTTTGTATCGCCTTTAATAGGACCTACAAATTGCGATTGATTACCCTTGACTCTACACTAGAATTTAAGTTTCGAAACCAATTTCACGCATAATGACATAATTACACATACATACGCATAATGACACATACGTATACGAGCTATGTTTGTATTATCTAGTATTGGTTGAGTTACATATCTACATATTGAAAATACTATCTGATACCTTCTAAAATATAATTTATATTTGTACATAAATAAAAATGCAAAACTAGGTTCCAGTTGAAGATAGACAAATTGTAATTTAATCAATTCCAACTTGGATAAGCTCACTACTTTGTAGATATCTCAACAGTAATTTTTCTAACACGAACAATACACGAAACTTTAAGTTGATAATATTAACCTTAAGGAATATGTTAGTAAATGAAACAGTGAAAAAGATAATCCCAGGCGAAAAAATTCATAAAAAAATGTTACGCACAACATTTCATTTTCTAATTACATTAAGAATGTCGTGTTTTAGCTGTCTCATTAATTTTAATCATATTTTTATATATGTTGACGTTATATCACCATGTCTGACTACACTGTATCTTCATACCTAAATGTACGATGCCTGTTTTAAATGTCCCAAAAAGGAAATGTTTTATTTTTCTTCTTTTTCTTTTCATCAGGTGAGAATCAAGCTGCCGTACATCATGATACGTGGAACAAAGGATCGCTTTTCTGGCAGCCTCAAAAGTTTTTTATTATGTTCATTGTAATATTTATTTTATCCTTAACTTGAATTTTAATATCAACTCAATTGTTTTGATGATATAACATTTCTTTGTACAACGTAAAAATGTTTATTGTTGTCCAAAGTTGGATACTGTGGGTAAACGAATATATACTTCGTTACTTAAGTACATAAATTTGAATCAACCACTAGAGCTATTCAAGGTAATCATACAATTTAATACGCTAAACGAATTCAGTTCGTTAGCCTATATATGCTGGAAATAAGCATTCAATTTTATATCTACAGATTTTACCTTGTGAGCGTCACTTAGCTTCAAATATATGATATTTTTAAATGGGAGCAATTTCAGCGAATTCAAAGCAAACAATAACAGGGCAACGAACCCAGCTTGAAGCCAATAATGTGCACTAACAAATTAAATGTTCGAAGGTACGACACGACAACCCTTTACTCTTCAAAATACCTTTGCATCGAGTCGTAATTTGAAAAATAAAATGATAAAAATATTTATTATACTACGCAAAACCCTGCCAAACACTGTTTTTGTTGGTAATTTACAATATAAGTATTTAAAAAATAATGTATTTATTGTTTTTTCAAAATTATTGGACTAGCATATTATAACCTCTTAAATCATAGGTATACCGGTTACCAAGTTTTTTGCCAAATATAATATTACTACAAAACATAGTGTGTTTAGACATAAGAATTTGATTCTGCTCTTATAAGGCTAATAAATATAAATATTGTGTAGAATGTAAATATTAACTTTCGTTATAAATTATAATTATTATCTTCGTAAGGGAAACATTTAATAGATAAACAATACGAGTATATATAACGTACGGTGTATTTTATTACAAAAATGTACAGTTAAGTTACAAAATTCTTGTTCTAAGATTAGATACTTCTCTTGTTTGTAATATACATATTATAGGCGTTATGAAAGGCTAAGCCAAATATGTAAGTAGACATTTAAAACCTAAGATATTTTATATGTTGTTGCACATTTTTGTTAATATCACACAAAATCTTCACATCTGTAAACAGAAAAAAGACTATGTTAAATGACTGTAAAGATATGAATAAACCTAATGATTCGAATAAATTGATTTATTTTATTTTACCAAGATAAAAATACCAAACCCAGTGAAATTGTACGTTTTTCCACATATGTGGCAAAAAATCGTACGGACGGTCCGATGATGGTATTTTAGCTTATGTTTGAAGCGCTTTTGGCAATATTCTCACGTTAGATACCCCGTGAAAACAAGAAAACGTGATAGACAGCATAGGAGACAAAACCCTCTGCTCCAACTTTAAGCCTTTCTAATGATCTCTGGCAAATTTATCACTACAGGACCATAAGAGTATAAACAAAGTATAGTCAAATTAATTTATTGTTGCAGGGCCACTACTTACAAACTATAATCAAAAAAATTATTGCAGGACCACTGCAGACTATAGTCAAAATAATAATAATGACTGCAGAATCATAAGAATACAAACTATTCTCAATTTTGATTTTAACATTATTATAAATGTTTGAAAAATTATTTACTAATACAAATTTATCTAAACAAGAAAAATTCCACGTCCTGAGGTGGGTATCGAACCCGCGCCCTTTCGCAATCCGGGCGACTGCTCTAACTAACCATCTGAGCTACCCAGGACTTGGGATATCCCCGTGAAATTCTTCTCGTCTATCTGTATTTGCGTTATGAGCTAACGCCCACCCTACAATGTCGAAATCTTCAATTTCAACATCCGAAACGAGTATTTTGTAATATTTTTCTAGTTTAGATAGATTTTTATTAGAAAATAATTTTTCAAACATTAACAAATTAAGAATATTTGAAAGCACTGCCCCAACTTAACCGAATCGTAGGTATTTGTAAAAATACTCGTTCCGGATGTTGAAATAGAACATTCACATAACACGTTTTTTTTAAATGTATGAATGCAGTTTTTCTTATGACTAAAAGCGATGACATGGGTTCCTAAGAAAAGATTTTCGTATGTCTTATAGTTTCAGACTTACCCATACTGACCTATCTAAATGTGTCAGCCTGTATATGTCGCCGCCGTCGGGTTAAATCGCCCGCTTATCAATTGGATGCCGGCGTTTAATTAAGGGGCTAGCTTGATTAAACGCCGGCATCCAATTGAATGCCTAGCCCAATATTTAATTGAACTAAACTCACTTAACGTTTAACGACTTGGCGTATTGAATGGATCGTCTTGTTGTACCTACTGAAAAGTTTTGGTTTGATTGGTAGGTTCAAGGTTATTTTTTATGACCACTTATAACCGACATCGTTTTGGTTCTAAGTGGTCATAAAAAAAAACCTTGAACCTACCAATCACTCAAAGAGTCACATAAAGGCTCTTCGATTTAAACGACATGCCTAGGCGTCCAATTGAATGGCTATTTTAAACCAGACGGCTGTGACATAAATATAATATGATTTCATCTTATTCCTCAGGATGACAACGCACCTGCAATATCAAGTGATTTTTTCTTGTTATTGCAGGTGTCTATAGCCGCGGTAACCACTTACCACCAAGTGGACCATCAGCTTGTTTGCTATCTAGTTGTTTATTAAAAATATTTTATTTAATAATAAGCTACCTACTCGAAAGAACAAAATGTAGTTGAAAGTAAAAATAAATCAATATTGAACCTAATTGAAACGTTTTCATAGAAGCGTCAAGGCAAGGCATAATATCATCAACGTTCTATGAGCCGTAAGATAATCATCTTCACCTTTTGACACAGAAATAGGAAAAGGGATCGACGATGTAGAAAATCAATTACACAGCTGACTTCAGAATGTATTAAAGAAACCGCCGCTAGCAATGTTTCTATTCAAGGCTTTCGTATTGAATTACGGGACTTTTTCTACTACAGTCATTATTTGATTTTATTTGAAGTATCCTAGAGATTTTATATCACTAAGGTAGCAAACCATCATACGTTATAGTGTGAATTTTTATTTCTTTATACGGTAATTGGTAAAAACGTTATTGGCACCTAGTGCAGTGACTGCGTCATAGCGCTACATTGAGTTTAGTATCGAGTTATCGAGAAACGGTTAATCAACTAAAGTACAATGTAAACACAAAGCCGAGACACGACACAGATACCCTACAGTACTAAATACTAATGTCTGAATCACGGTTACGAAGTTTTCGAGGTACATCAGTATTTATACAAGTTCCAATGATACCTACAGATCCAGTCGAATAAAAATCTTCCAGAAGCGAATTCAACGCTCAAGGCTCGAAGACTCACCAAGGTTCTCGTCTCCTTAATCCAGGTTATTTTGTAAAGACAATCTGCGACCAAAAGCAATAGTCAGTCCAAAAAAACCTACCGAAGTCTAGAAAAGGTCCTCGAGCGAACAGCTAGCTTGTAGGGAAAGTCTTGCCTCCTGCTGACGATGGGGCATACACCACATAGAATAAAGGTGGCAAACAAACATACGACCTGCCTGATGATAAGCGGTATGAGAAAGTGAGATATTTGCTGTCTTGGGGTTACTCCAGAGGATGCCGTTAACAATGATAAATAATAATTGATAATCTATCTCTGCTGTGATATTTAGAGGTGGTTCAACCTAAAATAACTCATACCTAGTGCCTGGTATTAAGCGTGTTTATCATGATGTAAACAGCCTTTTCCGGAGCTCCTCCGCGTCCGCAATACGCCACTTACCCCTAACCGTAGCCTATATGCTATAGACGCTTGATGTATCTTCAGAAAAGTAAGCGTTATGTTGATGGCGTAGGAAACAAGACTCCTTGCTGTGAATAGACGTTTCATAAACGAGTTCTTGTGATCCTCACCACAGATACACAAAACCGCCATATGATATTTTTGGCTGCGATCTTCTATATGATGGGTAACTTTAACGATCACGCTGTAATTTTGAATGGAACTGTCTTCAGAAAGATAAGGCCTTCTAGTATCTTTATACCTTTACTCTTCTACGGCAGCAGATAATAATTTCTAAAGTTCAGGATTTTGTTTTCAGCCTCAGTAATCCATCAAGCATCGGATTCCAGACACAACATTGATTTTTCAATTGTCATATAGCTCCGGAGGGATAATGCCGCTTGACAAATAATGTTGTACGTTTATTGAGTTCTTGCTGACTTATTTAAACGAGTGTTTATTTTTACATTTCCTCAAACATTTAAAATAAAACTTTTTCGAATCTCTTACCTATTATGTACTCAACAACTCTGAAGTTCCTCTTGGGAAGTTACCGAAATTAACATAAATCATACACAAAATATTGTGAAATGGAAGCAATTACCTTTTTACAAAACCCTCGTAATTTTTATGTCATATTTACCAAAAATAAAAGCATTGTATATTATAAAAGTGGAAGAAAAAAATTATTAATTCCGTAGGCATGAAATGTGCTTGTCTTTGAAAGAGAAAGCTTAATGAAGGGCGAATATAGGTCAGACTGCTTATACTGGAATCAGTCGAGCATTCGTGACTGCAAGTAAGAAAAAATCTCTAATTCAAATTAGTTTTCAACTTTTCTAATAATTATTAAAAATTGAGTAAAATGAACACATTACCCTTATTAATTATCGTCTAATCATAATTCTACATTCAATGTATTCGTATCGTACTCGTAAAAATTATAATAGACCTTATTTAAAATGTGTTTTAATTAGTTTATTTTCTTTGTTACTGAAAAATAAAGTACCTAGTCATAGGCTTAAGATGTTTTCAAATCTACATTCTATACTTTGACCAAAGTAAATGGCAAGGATTGACATTTCGTACAGTAAAATTTTTGAATTCTTGAAAGTAGAAGGTACATAATCCACACTATCCACACTAATGATTAATTCATACTTATATAATTACCACGAAATTAATCCTTCTGTCTATATGTTCAGATGAACCAAATTTTATTTAACTCGGTACATCAGGGCTTTGGATTTTAAATATGACCGAGTGAGTTTCTCTATGACGCTATTGTTGTCACACCCACGCAGATATATGAGTGTTGTAAAAACATATTCATTTTAATTATTTAGATGTTTCTATCGATTAACTCTCCAACCCCAACCAACATTAAGTTCCAGACCACTCGGAGGAAAATCCAAGCACTCTGGCGAATTCCTTTCGCAAACGGCTAAGATTCCACGGAAACTTTGTGTCTCATTGTTCAGAATGAAAACACAACTTGGAAATGAACGTACGGTTTGTGTGCAGTGATACTTATTATTGTATGAGCACTACGTTCGTTTCAATAACAGTTTTTGAATACTCTTCTCAAAACTATTATTTTGAATCGTTTCCTCTGAAACTAAATGATCGAATAAAATAATAAGATAGGGTCTCTTGTTTTAAGCGTACAATTTTTTTCTAAAACCAATTAGTTGTTTTGGAATAGGCGTACCTATTCATTTTTTATTGCTGTTCATCACTGAGGTTTGGTTTAGCGATAAGTAGTTACCTACTTTGTACTGTGTTGTTATTATTTATATTTGAATTGTTGGTTTGTACATAAATTGTTAGATAAATAGATTATTATAATGACCAACACTATTTAATTGATTATTGTGATCACAGTGGTTATTGTGATCACAATGATTACTAGGTGGTAGACCCATATGTAGGGTCGCCGCCTGGGTAGGTACCACCGCCTTTCTTATTTCAGCCGTGAAATAGTACGCTGTGTTTCGGATTGAAGGGAAAGGTAGCCAGTGACGGCCAGTGTAATTACTGGGCATGGACGGCATTTCATCTTAGGCCTCAGGTTGACAACGCACCTGCAATATCAAGTGCTTTTCCTTGTTATTGCAGGTATCTATAGGCGGCGGTAACCGCTTACCACCAGATGGGCCGTCAGCTTATTAGCCATCTAGTTTTTTTTTATACAAAGCACGACAAATGACTCAACACCACCTGATGTGAAGCGGTAAGAAAAGTCCATATGCGAAGACAGCTAGTGCAGTTCAGACACTGCTCTAGACGTCTCCACCTTGCCGGCCCGAAAGGTGGTTTTTCACGCCTCTTTTGAAGGAACCCCTGTTATAGGAAGGAGGGAACACATGTGCTGGCAAAGAATTCCAAGTTCTGGAAGTACGACAAAGAAAAAGCTACTAAATTTCTTTGTACGTGATGTTGAGGTGGAGACAGTGAATTGATGACTCCGAAGACCGGCACGTGTGCTCCTGAGTAGGAAGGGGGAAGGTGGGATAAGGTCAAATAGCTCCTCAGAGTACTCTTTTTTTATTTATTTTTTCAAAATGACTCATTTCTATGGACAACTCACGCTTGGCCAAAAAAATTACTATGTCAATTTTTTTTACAATAAAAGAATAAATGTCTGTCCTGTCTGTCCCAGTTAAAAAAAACACACCGTATACCAGCCTTATTGTCGCCTAAAGTTTCACAAAGACTACCTGCAATGTCCCTAAAAAGTCGGTGAGCTCCTGGACCCCAACAAGGTCCTGAAGTCTCAACCCCAAATGGCTCAAATATGTAGTCCCCAGATAAACCAGCAACCTTTTGATTGAAACTACCCCAATCTCCCTTATAGTTTTTTAAAATATTTATTGCACTAAATAATATTATGTAACAAGATAGTGTGCAAGAAAGGACTTATCTCTATTAGAGATCTCTTCCAGACAACCTTTCATAGGTGTGTGAGTTTAAATGTCCATTCAGAAGTGACATTAATGCATTCCTTTTATTTAAAAAAATTATGATATTAATAATAACTTTAAAACTATACATTACTGTACATTTTCTATGCCTGCTGCTACCTGTTAATAAAATGAAACAAAACTCGCGCTGTATATGTATAAATTAATACTTTGACCGTGGTTGCGAACGGTCGGAAAATATACAGATTTCTTTTGAAAATGATTTCCATTTGAATACTTTTCATTTTTCATAAAAGTCAAATCACAGAGGAATCGCGATTCAGATTCAAAGAAAACTTGTCTTTAGAATCCGTTTAAACGTTTTTCCTCGTAGATTATCTGAAGATTGGTAATTCTATACAATGTTTGTGACAATTTATGAATTGTTTAATGTTTTGTAAGTTTGCGTTTTTAATTTAAAAAGGGTAAATGGAGGTTTTTTTATATACAACGCACGGCAAAGCGAAGACGGCTACTTAGTGGAGCTTAAAACACACTGTTCTTATAGACGCCTCGCCTTGCCAGCCCAAAAGGTGCCTCTCTCTTTTGATGGAACCCATGTTACAGGAAGGTGTTAATTTCATACTACTAGATGACAAACAAGCTGTCGGCCCACCTGGTGGTAAGCGATTACCGCCGCCTATAGACACCTATATTAACAAGGAAAAATCACTTGATATTTCAGGTGCGTTGTCATCCTGCGGCCTAATATGAAATCCGTCCATGCCTAGTAATTACACTGGCTACTTTTCCTTTCAATCCGGAACACAGCGAACTTTTTCATGGCTTAAATAAAAAAGATAGAGACAATAAAAAGCAATGAAAAATCAGTTCTATTCAACAAAGATATAAATGATGGGGAGCGGCCCCGGCACCGTTTGCGTGGATGTCGAAAGTCACGTCAAAAGATAGAACATCTCCTTCCCCAGGATGTAATCTATCTTTATGCCGACTTTGGTCTAAATCGGTTCAGTGGTTTTGGAGCTAAAACGCAACAAACATACAGATAGAGTACAGATAGAGTTACTTTTAGGTTGGGGAAAAAGTATTTTCGCATTATAGTTTGTATGAACTTGTAATAAAATCTCTTTGGCTGTACTATTTGTTTCTGGCTGGTTTTGGTATCATTAAAAGTTTAGACTTTAAAAAAGATAATTCCAAATTCGAATTAGGAAAATGTGTGTTTTTCATTTGTTTTTCATACTGTCAAGATAAGTGTCAAGATAAGTTTTACTAGGTGGTAGACCCATATGTAGGGTCGCCTGGGTAGGTACCACCGCCTTTCTTATTTCAGCCGTGAAACAGTTCGCTGTGTTTCGGATTGAAGGGAAAGGTAGCCAGTGTAATTACTGGGCATGGACGGCATTTCATCTTAGGCCTCAGGATGACAACGCACCTGCAGTATCAAGTGCTTTTCCTTGTTATTAGGCAGGTGTATATAGGCGGCGGTAACCGCTTACCACCAGGTGGGCCGTCAGCTTGTTTGTCATCTAGTTGTATAAAAAAAAAAAAAAAGTGAATCTAATGAAGAAATTCGATACATTTTAAAATTTTACTACAAAAAAGTTAAAAATGCAACGCAAGCCACGAAAAAAAATTGCGATGTTTATGGACCTAGTGCAGTGTCTGTGAGAGAAGCACAAATTTGGTTTAAGCGTTTTCAATCCGGAAATTTTGATGTTAAAGATGCACGTCGCTCTGGTCGCCCTATTACGGATAAAATTGATGCCATTTTTGAAAAACTGGAGCAAGATCGGCATATCAGTAGTTACGACGTAGTTGAAGAACTGGGAATTGACCACAAAACAGTATTGGCGCATTTAAAAAAAATGGGTACACAAAAAGCTCGATATTTGGGTACCCCACGAGCTCACTAAAAGAAACCTAATGAACCGTGTACTCATTAGTGATTCTTTATTACGACGTAATGAAACCGAACCATTTTTGAAGAAGCTGATAACTGGTGATGAAAAGTGGATCACGTACGACAAGAACGTGCGAAAAAGGTCGTGGTCAAAGGCCGGTCAAGCTTCACAGACTGTGGCGAAACCCGGGTTAACTCGCAGCAAGGTGATGCTGTGTGTGTGGTGGGATTGGAAGGGCATTATTCATTATGAGCTGTTACCACCAGGCAGGACCATCGATTCTGAACTCTACTGGGAACAACTGATGATATTAAAGCAAGAAGTTGAGAGAAAGGGGCCGGAATTAATCAACAGAAGGGGTGTGGTTTTTCGTCATGATAACGCTAGACCTCACACATCTTTAGCCACTCAGCAAAAATTAAGAGAGTTTGGCTGGGAGTTGTTAATGCATCCGCCGTATAGTCCCGACCTTGCATCTTCAGATTTCCACCTGTTTCGCTCTCTTCAGAATTCTCTAGACAGTGTCAGGTTAACATCACAAGAGGACTGTCAAAACCACTTGTCACGGTATTTTGATCAGAAGCCCCAAAATTTCTATAGCAATGGGATCATGTCCCTACCTACAAGATGGCAAAAAGTTATCGAACAAAATGGTACCTACATACTTTAGTTAAATGTGAATAAACTATATTAAAATATGTTTTGAATTTTCTTAAAAAATGCGAAAAGACTTTTTCCCCAACCTATTATAATATTAGTATGGATAACACAATATTAATAATTGTTTATTTCCTATATTTTTTGGTATTAATCAGTGTTAGCGTTAACTGTTCTGAAGTTTATTTTTATTTTATTTAAGGATTGTACGTCGATGTACCAAAATAAG
The DNA here is from genome assembly GCA_947347705.1 of Nymphula nitidulata. Taxonomy (NCBI): domain Eukaryota; kingdom Metazoa; phylum Arthropoda; class Insecta; order Lepidoptera; family Crambidae; genus Nymphula; species Nymphula nitidulata. The sequence continues at coordinate 10,868,138 of OX374632.1, forward strand.
TAGACCTTTCTGACATTTTATGTATTACGTGATAATAATTTGTCCTAAGTCGAAACTTATATAAAACAAAAAAATACGAAAAAGATATTGTATAAAAAAAACATTGTCTTAACCAAGTTTTTTTTTTGTTTTTATAGAGTGGCTACGTGTTTTATTTTTATAGAGTGGCAACGTGTTTTGTTTTATAGAGTGGCAAGTTTTTTTTGTTTTTATAGAGTGGTATTACAAGCGCTAAAGCCTACGGCATATATTAATACGGTAAAGGTTTACCATCAGGCGGGCGGTATGCTTGTTTACCACCTTTTTTATATATAAATATATTTTATTCACGTGGGAGTAGAATGCTTCAAAGCTTATGTTATGTATTCATACTCATATCAGACAGTAAAAAGCGATTTATGAATAGGATGCCATAAATCTTTCTACAAAAGCACTTTATTATGAATAGCCGTCGTTCAAGGAAATCTGTATGCAATGTAAAATATTTATTAACTATGTATATTAGAATGGCAGCGTCTTCGAAGGGGTTAGTTTATGACGGTTTAGCCAAAATACGGTCGTGCCAAATTCCAAAGCGAATGATTTATCGGTCAAAGCTTTTGTGTGACTCTACATTAGAGACAATAGATGGGAGGTAATTCTTCATTTAGATCTCAGGAATGGAGAGTATCGATTTCAAGCTACAAATTTTCAGGATAAACTTGGGATTTATATGACCTTAGCTAGCTATCGTTATCATGATCATCACCAGCCTATATACGTCCCACTGCTGGGCACAGGCCTCCCTACATTGGAGAAAAACACGAGGAGCTTGAAACACCACCACGCTGGCCCAATGCGCGTTGGTGAGCTAAAGCGGTTGCAGTAACAACCGGGACCAATGGCTGAACGTTCCAAAGCACGGAGGTGCTCGAGATTACAAATTTTGGTTGACCCATTCCGGGATCACCATGGCGAAAGTTGCTTTGTTTCGTAAACGAACCAGCGCGCTCAAACTGCTACGCCACCGAGCTCCTCGACACAAAAAAACTCAAGAGCTAAGCAAAAATCTAAATAAATAAAGTAACTAGTTTAGAGACGGGGCCACCCGCGCCAGTCACGCCTGACCTTATGTACTTTAAACACTTTTTAGCACCTTGAAAGAAAGAAAGAAATGAAATTTATTCCTTGCTAAAAAAAATAGTAGCAGCGGGCTGGACCTGGCAGACTGCCAGTTTGGCTTCGCACACACACACGATGGACGCAGTCGTCAATCGTGTGCCAGCCAGTGCAGAGGCCGCCACTGAGCTTACTGAGCCACTTGGGCTCACCCCAGAAGGTGGACTGAAGCAGCCGCAGCACGACGAGAGACTGTGATAAGTCTGCAGCGGTTCTGCGAAAGTCGTTTTGCCGTGCAACTGGGATCGCGGTGTCGCTTGATATCGTGAACGCATTCAACAACCTCCCCAACGAGGGGATAATTCCACCGAGTGCCTCTGTATCTCCGCGTCCACGTGGGGACTACCTCTGCGAGAGAAAAGTCCTCTACGAGGACGCGGAGATCTGCGTCCAGTCGAGGTCGATGGCGGCTGGTGTGCTCCAGGGTTCCATAATAGCCCCCTTACTATCCTAGCTGGAGTGTCCAGCCAGACGACACGAGCGCTGCGAACTTCATGCAGCGCTCTTCGTGGTGACTGTAGGTAATCTCCAACTTACCTAGTGTTTATCGTTAATTGTGACTGTGTTTTTAATAAACGTGATATCTGAATTGAATTGGAACTTTAGTAACACCTAGCCCGTAACAATTTTAGTCCCACCTAGCCCGTGTGATAAGCAATGGGCGACCACAGTACACGCCGCGCCGTCGCCTAGCCAGCGACGGGTAGGTCTATAATCAGACCTGAAAAGGAAAGAAGTACTGGCCACATAAACAGCACAACAAAGCTGCTAACCTTGAAATAAGTGCAGTTAGATCTATTTTGATAAATTTGGGTTAAAAAAATAAATAAACATTATAAAAACTATACATTTAATCTAAAACTTAATAAATCGCATTTACTGCACATAATAGCAGAAACGAAGTGCTATATGGCCTTGACTAGCTGAAAGGTGGAAGTCCTTTCACTTTTTTATTTTTGTCATTTACACAAGCAAAGCTAGTAAAAAATAAAATTAAAAAATTTAAGTAACCCCGGCCTCATTAATCATCTATATAAAATCTCAGTGAGACTACTCATAAGAGCCCAAACACACTATATCTGCTGTAAGTTTCTAAAGAATTAAGGATCCCGCAGATTTTTTGATGGTATAGGATCAGCTCAAGGTTAGTATGTCATAAGAATGTCACCGGTGTACTGTCGTACACCAAATTTCAAATCGATCGGATCTGTGAAAGTTAGTAAAACCTTTTTATCATGTAGAAAATGAGCTGATAGTCATCAAAGGCCTGAACTGATCTTTATAAATTATAGCTAAGAACCATCCTAGTCATTTCAGCTTTTAACCAAAAAAAACTGAATCAAAATCGATCCAATCGCTTAGGAGCTACGATGCCACAGGCAGACACGTCAAGCTTATAACACCCCTATTTTTTCGTCGGGGGTTTAGAAGGAACCAAGTCAAGGTGATAACTTAATTTTGATTTTAATTATTACTTCGAAGGAAACTTTAAAACAAATTAATAATTTACTATTTTTGTCGCTGAATGCCGTTAAACATAGATAAACAATAGAATAATTATATTTGATTACAAAAGGTAAATATATAAATTATTTATTTATTTATTTATTATAAATTAAAAAAATATTTATAATATTATATTATTATATTATTATTATTTATAAATTGTTTATATGAGCATAACATGTAGACATGTGCTATATATCTGCGAGAAGGACAAAAATACAGCGTCTATAAAATTCTCAAAGTAAATTGAACCGGAAACTAGTGCCTTCTCTATTTCTTATCACGTACGCGTGTGGAATATACGATAACCAGTTACTCCGGGTTGTATTATTAAGGACAAATAAAATGGACAAATTGTTTTATTGGCTCATCTACTCCCTGTGATATTTCTAGGGCTTACAAATACCTAACGCTACCCTTCATTTACCGGTACCCTTCATTTCGTTGTATGATTTTTATAGAACGACAGTAATAAGCATTGCCTGCTTGATTACAAGTGGTTATCCATAGAACTATGCACCATGCCTTTGCTTTGTAAAGTTCTGATAACTTTACTTACCGTAGAAACGAAACACACAAAAATCTTCCAAAATATACAGACTATAAAAACTATAAAAATAGAGAGGATAATTATCATAAAGCGTGGAAATTACTCTTAGTGGGAAAGTTCAAAGAAATTAAATTGTTTCGTTACAGTATTGTCTTAGAGTATTCCCGTGACCACGATCGCTTTAAAGTAATCGAAACGGCGGGTGTATAATAATAATGTAACATCTAATTAAAAGCGAGTTAAATCCGGTCAATTGGTTATAATTCAATTGTTTCGATATAATTAAAACTACTCACGGGACTATCTTTCATAAGTATTTGATTTTAAATGACAATATTCAACGAGCGGTTTTACAGCTTATGAGCTGAATATTACAAATATGTTTAAAAGTTACGAAATGACTTTGTTTGGAATTATTGAGCCAGTAGCTGATTTACTTACGTTTATCTCTTTCTTTTGCATACAGCCGTTTCATGTATGTTGACGGCAGATTCCCGCTCGCCCTCGGCCACTTCCTTTTTGTCATGAAGGCCGGACAATATCGCTTACAGCAACACCAAACTTGGCTGCAAACCGCACAATGGATCATCCTAAGCATACAAAACAGCTTCGACTGGAACCTATCTCATACCCACGTACTCGCCGGACTTCGACTGTTTTCAATTTTTATTCAGATTTGTAACAAATTTTTACAAGGGGCTAATTATATTTTTAACGGTTTCATAATTTTTTGGACACTATTGAAAAATATCTAAACTAGTAAAATTTAATGTCGCATTTGTTGTATTCTGGAAATCACAGTTTTATTACAAGGTGTTTCGAAAATTACAGTAACTACTAGTTTCTGTCTTAACTATGCATAATATCATAAGGAAATTACATATTATTTTTCCACATTTAAAAAATATTATATAGCTTCGTTTGAAAGAAATAAAATCATACTAAATAACCTATTATTACTTTGCTAAAACTGTAAAAGTTAAAAGCTTAAGCAAAAAGTCCCACTAACCCGTCCAGCCTCAGATTCCAAACTCAATTGACTTTTCAATTATCATAGACTTCCAGAGGTATAACGCCGCTTGACTGATTATTACAGTGTGAAATGGAAAGGACAGGGCATTATAGCCAAATATTTTTCCGACACCACTGAATGTTTTATTATAAATCTAGAATTAACAACGAGGGACTGGAAAACTACAAAGATTTATTCTATTTTTATTTATTATTAAATAAAGATTCCGTTAAGCGTGATGATCTCTCGTTTTGATGCTGTCATGCTCATGCTTCTTTCGATAACACATGTCAAGTTTGTTTTATTATAGCCGTCCTTAATGTGCTAAAATAAAACATAATCCCACTCGCCAAATACGTAAAAGTGTATAAAGGATTATAAATACTCTATTTAAATTTACCGTCAACATCGTTTTGCCAAATTATACCCATAATATGAGCTCTGTAAATATTCATAAGCTCAATTTATTATTCATGGAAAACCACGTGTTCTACATTGGCGTTCACATACTATTTACGCTACGGATTAAGCCGACGAAAAATGCCTACTTACACCGTATAATTTATCCTAGGTAATTGTACTTGAACTCTCTTCGCGGTTAATAATGGCCGTGATTTTTTTGTGGTCTATGTAACTTATATTTGCCACATATAAAATATGCTCAGAATAACCTAATTTTACAACATGCTTTGTTGACAAATGTTTTATTTTTCTCATACGTAAAATGAAAAATGCAAACTCGATTCACTAGGTGGTTTGGTTTTTATATCAAAAATAATTAGATCATCAATGTAAACAAAATTTCGGATTTAGCTATCATATACGATGGTTCTGTTTGTGTTTGAATACTTCCAGCTTGGTCTTTGGTCACCCATTTGGCTTTGACTTCTAAAATAATTACAAAAATAAAAACCGACTCCAAAATAATAAAAAGAAAAAACATTTGACGTAGATAATTGTTTCCCAAAAAAAGCATTTTTTTCAGTTGGTGCTAAGCGGTTTGCAGAAACAATAGAAAGTGAAGTGTTTCGAAGTCGGTTTTTATTTTTTAAGTGATATTATTTTCAACGAACGTGATTCAGCTCATCACCGGCCTATATACGTCCCACTGCTGGGCACAGGCCTTCCTACATGGGAGAAACACATGAAGAGTTTGGGCCATAACACCATCACGCTGGCCCAATGCGGGTTGGTGAGTTAAAGCGGTTGCAAGAACAGCTGGGACCATTGGCTAACGTGCCTTCGGAAGCTAGGAGGAACTTAAGATAACAAACTTTGATTGACCCATCCTAGAATCGACCATGGCGGAAGTTGCTTTGTTTTTCATATCAAAACCAGAGCGCTCAAACCAATACGCCACCGAACTCCTCAATTCAGCTGTACATTGACTAATTTCTATGTGTTTCTGGCAAATGGATCTTCATAACAAAAACACGAGCACACGTGTGTGTACCCATAGGACATCTGCTCTATTTAGTACAGATTAATCTTTATTTAACATTAAAGCAAAGTTAAATATATAAGAATAAGATTACCTACACCTCCTTTCCATTTTTTCTTTTACAGTAACGAACAATGTTGAGTTCTGAATCTGAATCGTATTGTTTGTTGGTTACAGCCAGAGGCGCGAGCGCCGCTCAAAATTTCATACAAAAGAAAAAGCTAACAATGCTACTCAGCTCCATTTCTCTCTGCTTCTTTATGTAATTTGTTAAATTTTGATATTTCAAGTCATAAATCACAATTTTACTGTAATTACAGGCTTTTGTAACTTTCGAATTGCAAGGCTTCGCCTGATACGCTCTCGACCGCATCTACTTCCAAACAACTTCATACAAATGACAGTTACGAGGGAGCATAATTTATTCATTCCATCTTCATTTACAACACTGTATACTTAAGCTGACGTATTACTAGCAGGATTTACTTGAACACTGAATATTTATCAGCCGCTGTCACTTCGCTCATGAATAATCATCTGGTTATTAAAACATTAAATCTGTAGGTGAAACCACGTGCATTTAATTAGGGGTTGGAGAATTATATTACCTTCAGAATACTTAGGGGCTTATATACATTTTTTTAAAATACGAAAATCTTAATAATTAGTAAACATAACGCTTAAAACCATTACTTTATAGTTGGATTTTAAACGTATTTTTTTAAATTAATAAATTTACCTTAAGTACAGGCAGTGTCGATCGATACCATCTGAGCTCTCAGAGAGAGTGAAAATATTATTTATTTATTTATTTATAACTTTATAGCACAATAAACAAAACGTACAAATGGCGGACTTAACGCCTAATGGCATTCTCTACCAGTCAACCAGGGGCTAAGCAGAAAACTCAAAAAGCGGTGCACAGCTATAAAAAAGAAAAATATTTTGAATAAACTAAACTAAACAAGTTAAAATAGCTACACATATATATTAAATAAACTAAATATAAAATTTACTACATAAATTTTACACATAAGTAACAAAATTACATGCAAATAAAAAATATCAATACCTAAAAAAAAGAAGATGAAATAACATGCTAGTAACTACTCAAGTGACTTTAAGAAGTAGGCTCGCAATTCCTTCTTGAAGAGCGTCCTTTTTCTGGATTTCCGCAGACTTTCAGGTATTGAGTTCCAGAGCCGTATAGCAGAGACAACAAATGAGTCCGACATAAAGCCAGAACGAAAAGAAGCGAACAGCAGGGCAAGATGGTCGTTATATCGAAGCGAGCGTTCGTGGGAGGAATGCAAAAATTGGAAGCGTTCTTTTTCTTTCAAGTAGGAAGGAGAACTAGGAGCAAATAATATGCTATAAAGAGTGCACATGGGGCACTCAGGAAGGGTAGCCATTTAAGTTGGGAACGAAATGATGAAATATGGTCGTATTTGCGTAAACCGTTAATAAATCTAATACAATTGTTAAGAAGCCGATCTAATTTATTCAACAACTCTTGAGATAAGTTTGTACAGCACACATCACCATAATCAATTATTGGCAAAACCAAGGAGGATTTTAGTACTAACAGAGAGAAAGTGTTTAAATCTGTACAATGCTCTTAGTGTCGCAGTGACCTTACGACTGATCTCCTTAATATGCTGATTCCAACTCAAAGTACTGTCTAGCATAAGGCCTAGATTCTTAACACATGAAGTGCACTTAATAATTACAGTGTCAACCTTTAGAGGCAGAAGTGAAGATACATCAAGTTTAGCAAGTTGTCTAGAGCTACCCACAACGATTGCCTGACACTTGGCGGGGTTAACCTTTACACCAAATCTACTTGACCAGTCCTGAATTCTGATTAAATCGACATTAAGCTGAGAAATAGCATCCTCGACATTACACAACTCGGCCTGTGCATAAATTTGTAAATCATCAGCATATATATGATAATGACTCTGAAGAGAAGTGGAAAGGTGATTGATGAAAAGGGAGAAAAGGATAGGTGATAAAATTCCACCCTGCGGGACACCAAAAGTAAGCTCACAAAGACCAACACAAAGACCATTATAATAATAATAATATTTATACACTCACACCTATTATCTAGCCCAAAGTAAGCATCATTAAGAGCTTGTGTTATGGATACTAGATAACGGAGAAATAATGATAATAATATGTATATAAATATTAGAAATATACTAAATAAACATATAAACATCCATGACTCGTAAACAAATGTTCGTACTCATCATACAAACATTTGTTCCTACCGGGATTCGAACCCGGGACCTTTTGACCGAGTAGCCTGGAGTACAGACCACTCGGCCAAGCGGTCGTCAGCTCAGACCAGTCGGAGAGAGTATTTGTATGTCGGACGGCTTGCTGACGCCCACTGAGGTATGAGGAAAACCAATCAAGTACTGGCAATGAGATGTAAAGATGAGAGAGCATAGCAAGGAGTATGTCATGGTTGACTGTGTTAAAAGCGTTAGAAAAATCTATCAGGACCAGAACAGTCAGGCGGGACTCATCCATGCCCGCTCTAATATCATCAGAAACTTTAAGAAAAGCAGTAGTGGTACTATGTCCCAGGCGAAAACCAGATTGATATTGAGATAATTATTATTGCTAAATAATTATTGTTAAATATGAATTTAGTTAACTGCTTGTGGACAGCAGCTTCCAGAACTTCGGAAAGAAACGGGAGTATTGAGATGGGCCTATAATGATCGAAAGAGATTAGATTAGAGATTTTGGGAAGCACGATGACGTACGCTTGACACCAAGAAGATGGGAAACAGCCACGATCAAGTGAAAAATTTATGATATGTGTAATGACAGGAAGGATATGAACTAAAATGGAAGTAATCATAAGCCTGCCAATGTCGTCGCAACCCACAGCCTTCGATTTAATAGAAACAATTATCTTTATCTCATCATCAGATACTGGTAAAAACTCAAAAGGAGGAATATTAAGTGGTGGTAAGGATTGTATAGCTACGATGGTGGAGAGTTTGATATTGTCGTTCAAGACAGATGCAGAGGAAAAGTGGCAGTTAAGGTCATTGAGGGACTGTGTAAAAGCAGTGTCACTTTTTACAGATTTGCCGAAACCTAATGAATTAAGAAATTTCCAAATATCTGCTGAAGAAGTGTCAGAGACATTATCATAGATGTAACGTCGTTTAGCAGCCCTTACTATATAATTACAACCTGGACATCTTAAACAAATTCCAATTGTCATCACAGCGATTTTCCTTGAAAATTGAAAAATATCTAGAGTTTCAGAAAAGCAATTCTGATAGAAGAGCTATTCTATCACTATAGTGATAGAATCGTCTGTTGTTTGTTTTATAGTATCATTTGAATTTGTAAGAAGTTAAAGTCGATCCTAAGTTTAGAGATTTAGATAGTAGTATTAGTATAGTAGTATTAGTATAGTAGTATTAGATTTAGTTATAGTTATATTTGTATAGTAGTATTAGAGACGTAGATTAGTTTTACGGTTGCTTTTCTAATACATCATAATTATTTTGAGCAGTCTGCGAGCTTAGATAATTTTGATGATGAGTGTACAAATCAAACCCGAAAGGTTATTTCTTATCGAACCAGATTTGGTGTTCTAAGATAAGATAGGATAAAGATAAGAATATGATTAGTAAAACACGAATCCAAGTACAGTCGACAGCACATCAAGCGTGACAGTTTGACCTTGAGACCGCCCTTACTGCGTTCATAATAGAGGCGGCTTTCGTAGTGCAACTGTTACACTTGATGTGCTGTCGTCTACATTATTCTTACTTAATAATAATGTATACATAGGCTACGGTAACCGCTTACCATCAGGTAAAAAAACACCTAAAAAAATACATATGTAAATAAAACACGTCAGTTACTTGGTTTAACCCGAAGCTGATTTTACTTACCAGCACCGAGCTGAGATTTTAACATAATAATAATAGTACAATAATAATAAATACATAAGGTATTATACATAATATCATTTAACTCCATCATATCAACATATACAATTGTAAAATATGTAACTATAACGTTAGCGCTATAGTAACTTTTTTTACTGAAAACTTAAGTAGTACAAATTAATAGTTTTTCGTAAATTTTAATAATCTCATAATAAAGTTAGATAATATATTATCACTGAAATGATAGGTAATCTAGTTTTAAATCCATTGTGAAATCTGTAGTTACTCAAACGACTTTCAGGCTGATTTAAAATTACGATTGGGTACTACGCGACGTGGCACCAGTACCGTGTGAATTGAATGCCTTAATAGCGTCTTGAAGCCTCTATTTGGTTATTTGACTAACGAACTCATACGGTGTTTTAACTGACTCGCTTTTACAGTAGAAACTCTAAGTCAAAACATAAATTTAGATGAAGTTCTTTAAATAAAATAATGAAAAAATACCATTGTTTAAAAATAATATTTGCTAAATTATATCATGAAATAATGAAATACGCACTGAGGTAGCATCTAATGCCGTTTGTGATTTTTTTCATGCTTAGCCATTATCTATAATGTATATTTGCGTACACAATAAATTGTTAAATAAATAGCTAGTATTCACACAGATAAATTAATTAATCTGTGTTAATACCCATAATTGTTGTGTTACCCATAATTGCAAAAAAAACCTTTTCTTTATAAGTAAGCCTCAAAAAACTAGCGCACTTAAAGAAAATTATCACAATTCTGAGCCCCTTTTAACATTTGGGCAGTCAAGGATCAACGTAAAGTAGTAAAGAGGAGAAGAATGGTACAATGCTTTCATGGCGCGAGATTGTTGCCAGATAAGAAGAAAAATATTACACTGTTCGGAATGTGGCGTTATATTTTTTTCTTTGTCCTTCATCCTTTATTTTATTCATATTCTTTTATATATTTCTATTTTTTTTAATAAATGTGCATAAATCTAAAAATGTTCAAAAATGATGAATATAAACTACTCAAATTACTACACTAAAAATAGTGACAAAAGGGTAATGATTTTGATTAACTATCGATTAGTTTATTCATTTTAGCGACATTAGCAAAAATGACTAAAAAGGCTAAAATGTAGGACCGTACTTTGGATCATCTGGGTAGGTACCGCTGCTTTTTCTATGTCGAACATAAAACAGTACGCTGTGTTTCCGGTTGAAGGGAAAGGCAGCCACTGTAGTTACTGTGCATAGAAGGCATTTCATCTCAGGCCTCAGGATGACCACGCACGTGCAACACCATGTGATTTTATCCTTGTTATTGCAGGTGTCTATAGGCGGGCCACTTACCACCAGGTGAGTCGTCAGCTTGTTTTTTAAACCTATATTATAAACGTCTTGTAATATACCCTTTGTATGTACAGACAATATCAAAAATTGTAACGATACTTAATTTTTTTTCTTTGAAACTGAAATATATTATTAAAAGGCAACTAATTAGTGTGGCAAAAACTGAAAACTGAAAATTAGTCTTTTTAGAAAAAACGACACTATTTGAATTCTATAAAATTCAAAATTTTAATAATAACTTATTGAATTATTTTTGTAATAAGTATAATGAACGATTTATTTGATCACATACTTTTTCTAATACTGTATTTATTATATTTTCTGGTGTAAATAGTCTAATCGTATCTTTGAAAAGAAAACGGAACATAATTTATTATACAAAACGAGGAGAAATATTACGCTCATTAATTTACTTTGAAGGCTGACTTCCAAGAATCTAAAATCTGTTTTGTTTTTAATTCTGTCAGAATTTGTTGCAAATTTATTAATATTGAGTGATATTTTATTCGTATTCATCATTTCACGAATATTACTCAAAATAATATAATAATAATAAGTTTTTTATTTCAACAGTTTGGTATCAACAATGTATTGAACTGCTCCCAAATTAGGTTGCCCTGTGTTATGGGAGACAGGCTCTTTAAAGGACTGTTTTTAATTAAGAACTGTTTTTATTGTACAAAATTCTGGGTTCACGTGTGTGTGTGTGTGTGTGTGTGTGTGCAAATGTGTGAGTGTGAAAATATGCATAAATACAATATGTGTTAAATTTAATACCAAAATCAATGAATCTGGTCATGTTATTATTATTTATATTATTTTTTTAAAATCAAAAGCAAAAATAATAATAAACTATCTATTTAATACGTAAAAAGGTATTCCCCTCCTTTCAAAATACTTATTGAAGAAGAATTTGAGTAACAAATTTTGATACTTATTTTATTTTTCTCTCTACTAGACTTATCCAATGGAAAACACGCGCGTATCTTACTTGTATTACGTTTGTTTATGTCCTGAGCCGCTGCAAAAAAACTTTGCAATAAGGTTCCTCCAGTTTCACCAACCATTATCCTATTTCATTGAATCGTAAAATTCCCTTACAAGCATTGGCGAAACAGTATTTTATCGGGTAAACGTCTATTACGACTTTCTTGTCATAAAAATCTTTTTTTCTCTTCGTCGCGTCGAAGACGTAACTATGTATTATTACACAACTATGAATTCTGGCATATAGTTTCTCGATAGTGTTTTGACTAAAAATAATTATTATGACAAGAAATATTTTTTTAGATTTCTATTTATTTACGGAAACAAACAGTCACTTATAAAACATTTTGCAAAATATCTCATAGCATACGACTTAATTGTTTAATATACCATTGGTGCGAAGTCGTAAGAAGAGCCTATATGCGACGACAGCTAGTGCAACTTAAGTATACGGCTCGACGCCTGTTTTAAAGGAAGTTATGTTATAGATTGAATGATTGTATGCAACGTTGTCAAAATTAATGAAATTTGTTTCTTATCAGGCGAATCAAAGCATCTTACGCGTAATTACATGCGAAAGGTATTACTTCACTACGTACTCATCCGTGTCAATTGAAATTCAGTATGTGCGAAAGGGACAAATCTAGATTCGTTTGACATGTAGATCTTCCTACTTCCGACACGTACAAAATTGTTTTAATAAGTGCATTTTGACAAATGAGATAGTCACACAACAGTACTTTGCATGATTTGTGAAACACTAAAACAATTCTAATACTAGTTAAATATTTTTACATATTTCAGTTTAAAGGAGACTGATACTTTTTCATACAAACCTGAGCCTGGGTGTTAACAAGATGAAAATGGTATTACTAGATAGATATCACAACGAGAAATTATCCTTGAAAATTTGACTCAAATTGTCAATATTTAGTAAAGGTGAGGTTAGGAGTAAATTTCCAAAGAATAGCTGATTAATGTGTAGTGCACTGCATTACAATCCACCACTACGGTTTTTGATATAATTCATGTCACTTTGAAGTCCTTAATATTATGAAAAAGTTGTTTTACTAAGAATAAATAGATATTATTTTGTAGAAAGGTAAAAGCTAAATACCAACAAACACACAGATTAATGAAGACATTCCTCACAACGGTTTTTTACGGTCTGTAATACACTAACAACCAACGTTACGAATTCAAAAATAAAATGTTTACAATATTTTCACAACCTCTACGTCTTGTCCTAAAATTTGACATTTGCGCACACACTGCACTACCTCTTTTTCGTGAGCAGCATTAGCACTACTTACTTAATCTTCATGACAACACATTAGGTACGCTCGTTGGCAAGAATACGTTCAACTCGGTTCGTTCGGTGCGCAAATTGTACATTGCGGACAGGTAGGTCGCAGTAATAATATAACATTAGCTACATTATTTCATAGAAATGTCATAAAATATCAAATGAATAACATGTATTTGAAAGTGGCAAACCATTTCTACTAATATAGTCCATGTTTTAATTTATTGTCTTATTGGCGGCACCACTCTGTATACGTTGAAAAGTGCTACGTGTGTGAGTTTTAGATGCAATGACACTTGTTTATTTACTTATGCATTTTACACGCAAGCAAAACCTCTGGTGGTCATATAAAAAAAACTATCAAGCTAGCCTTTTGCCTTTTCTGTTTGTTAGACATATTTATAGATATCTTTCATAGAAAGTTCAGTTTAAAGCTACTGAGAGGTCGTTGTTGAGGTAATACAGAATAAAAAAATAAGTCATTAGTTAAAAAATAAATAACCATACATGCGCGAGTATCGATCCTCGAGGATTTCGTGCAAACTTGTTAATTCGGAAGGTATGTTAAATTAAAGGACAAACTTACCTTAGTATTATGAAGCATCTATTTCGTTATAAATGTTACATAACATTTATAGCTACAAATTATTATTTTTTATTTTTACCTTCACTTGTGCTATGAGACCTTACTTCTTACCAAATTTTATGATTCTAGTTGGGCAAGGCCAACGTTTTTACATTATTGTTGAGTTTTAAAATATACAGTACAGATGACCGTATTTTTTATTGCGTTGACTCAGCTGCTGATATTTTTTACAGTTCGAAGGGACCGTAGACCAATATAATTTTATTATAATTACAACTTGATACCTCCACCCATTCCCGAAAAAAGGGGCTTGACAAACAGACATATGGAAGGACAACAAAGCGATACGGTAAGAGTACCCTTTTTCCTTTTTAAGTTATGGAACCCTAAAAAGCGTACAATGCTAACAGTTGGTAAATAAACAGGACTTCATAAAATATGTTGACACAAACATTTTCTCGGACCAATAGGGGGATAGTTAACGGCTGTCATCATGCAGGGGTGGAACAGGGACTTAAAATATATTCTGAAATAATAACAGATAAGCTCTCTATTTCAATTATAATAATGATTCTACAGAAAAAAATGTCATTTCTGTTATTGTCATTCGCTTGGTATTGGAAAAGGATGAAAATTTCATCCTACTGGAAGCATATTTTTCGTATATGGGGCCCAAGGGGTAGCATCAAGAAAAGCTCTCGATGAGATCGAATATGAACATTGGCAGTTGTTCTAGTTTCTGTATTTTTTTGTTTATATTTGGTTTTGACAAGAGTCGGTGTGTAAGCCTAAACCCTCTTTTTAACCTCGAAAATCGGGATGGGTTGAATACCTGGTGATGCTACACTTCCGAACTTAACACAAACATAAGTAGTCATTTTTACCGAAACAGATAACTTGAAATGAAAAATTGTAAACGAAAATGGAATATAAGTACCTAATACGTATAACACAAGGAAGCTAAGTGAGTTCATGAAAAAACTTATCTTTATGAGATTTTTAAGTTTTTAAGTATTCGGAAAGTTTGCGTAGCTATATTTGTACTTGCTCCGTAAGTAAGCGTTTGACGTCAAAGTCCAATAAATAGTACTGTTATTCAAACTTTTAGGTAAAACTCTAATTCTTGTTTTGGTCGATGAATACCTAGGAATTATTCACGATAAAATACTTTTGATAGCTAAGTTGGTTAAACGAGAGCTTCGGAAGTAAGTTTTTAAGTGTTGTATTATATTTCTAGTTTTCTATTTTTATCCAACCAATCTTTTGTACAGTTGACAGCACATGACGCGTAACGGTTTGGCTTCGAGACCATCCTTATTCAATTTTTAATGAGGCTGCTTTCATAGTGCAACTGCTACACTTGATGTGCTGTTGTCTGTACAGATAGCGATAAAATATGAATAACAAAAATGGACGTAATTTAGGGAGACCGTAAATATGGAAAGCCAACAAAGCAGGGTTCATATAATACTACCTGGGAATTTATTCCTAAAGACCAAATAAACATGAACGAGTATTATACTAAACATACATGGCTGGTATTTAAACTCTTTCCGTCTTATTACAAAAAACTACTTAGTACTTGGTTTAAACTAGGACTAAGTGATCCAGGTTTATTACGGTATTAAAGCTAGTACTAGGATTGCTATTATAAATCGTAGACTTACCGAGGATCAAATAGTACCAGAGTTAGTTCATGGATTAGTAAATAATTCACAGATTATAAATAAAAACGGCATTAATCATTCATTCATTCTCGAACCGTTCAGTGGACCGTTTCGTTTCTCTAATTGTTACTATTTTAAATGCAGATTTTATAGTCATTTAGTAATTTATGAAAGTAAAAATATTAAAATATTTAATTATTCGTTATTGTTCGATTTATACAATAAGTATGATTAATAATTTTGATGCACTTTTACAAATTTTATAATATTTTGAACAACACCTCTAGCGTGAAAAGGAGTGTGGGGTTGTAGTTTTTTCCTACGAGCTTATACTGAATGTCAGACAGAAATAAGAATTATTTTTACCTTTCATAAAGTTCTTAATAGATTTCCACCTTTAGGCAAAATAAATTGACTTTAAATCGATGAATAAATATTTTTCATAAACTTACGTAACATGGAACAACAAAAGGAAAAAAAATGGAGCGAAAATTATGGGAGTGATGAAAACAAAATAAAGCTGCAATATTTTCGACAGTGTTATGTAATGCTAATCTTCAATGAAAATAATACCGAATGTTCTTATTATCCAAGGAAATATTACGCCAACTTATTGCTCAGTCGTGGTTGTAGTTTACAATGTATATGTTAAAAATAAAAGAGCAGAAAAATATAATGATCAAGTAAGTACCTAGTTGAATTTTGCTTTTTTCATACTTCAGTGCAACAGAATAGACTACAGAATAGATAATCTGAAATAATTGTTGTCTTATTGTATTTGTGTGGGTATGTACCTACATAATTAAGTACAAATAACTTACAATCACACAATCCTCTTATCTTTATATATCCGCTTTGGAATGAGTTTGTGTGTATGATGTATATTGATTGTTGGATATATAAATAAAAGAAAAAAGTAATCATAACTATAATTTAATACTAAATCCATCCAAAATACATTTGATTTCAATTTACAGATGTGAAGAAATGTGTCAGGCTATTGTAAAAAGCAATACAGAATTCAAAGAAAAGCAAAGGAAATGTTACAAGTAGAGCACACTTATAATAACAAAAGAAGATGTATTAGACTGACCGATGTAGTTGTACACTATCTTAAAAAATGGGGAAATAATAAATGAATCTAGGAAATGTACAACTAAATATAAATAATGTATAGTTTTTGGCTTAAAAACAATAGAACTTCTTAGTTCGCTTTTGATATGGGAACTATAGATAACATATCACAATAAAAAAATAAGCTGAAGCATTCCGAATTGTGTTTTGCCACATAGAAAGTCAGTACTACACACACATTACCCTGTGAACATAATATGAGGTTGAGCAAATTATGAAATAATTATTTGTGTATAAATGAAATATCCCCAACTATTAAAATATATCACATAGATTTTCAAATGTTTTGTCAACTTGTTGGGAAGAAAATATTATGAGTTATTATTGCAACTGCATATCAGGACAACATACAGTAGGTTGCTGTCTCAACACTATGACCAATGTCTGGTACCTACTTAGGTTAGCAATTATTGCTGCTCCGGCCTCGCTTCTTGGATAATATACTTGTAATGGAAGATAAATAAAAAAAATTATTAATAATGATGTTTTATTGAAATATGTCAGACTAAAAAATTATAATGAGCATGAATTTGTTCAATCTGGTTCTCCTTTAGCTTGTATTAAGTTACAAGCCCAGTGATACACATAGTTTTAGTTCTCAGGTATGATTCATGTGAAGTACATGACCAGTTAAAAGATCTGAGTTATTTATATGTAGTTGTATTTGAGTCATGCACACTATCGCGCCACCGGGCTACTATTTCCATAATTTTGAAATCAGCATCATAAACCACCTAAAATATGGTTGCTTATTACTCTTACTTTTCTAAGTATCATCAAAACAATTTTTACTAGGTTCAATACCAAATATCAACTTTATTAAATCGTAACTATTAATATTTATTACCTACCTAAATAATAACACAAAAGAAATGTATCTTTTGTTTAGTATAAAAGAATATTTAAACTAGAAAAAAAGTTCATATCCCCAGGCGGGATCCGAACCCGCAACCTTTCACGATCCGGGTGCGCTAGCCCGAGCTGCCGAGGATTTGAGACCTCATTTCCTTTAGTCCATCTGTATTTGCGTTACAGTAAAATTTCAGTTACAGTAAAGATACGCCAACGCCATGTATACAATCAGTTGTATCATCTTGGATCTGTGAATAAAATAACATATGTATATTAGTAGGTACTCGCAAACTATCTGCAATTAATATAGCTATTCATAAAAATCAGTGTTAATTGACAAATATTAAAAACACTTACATCGTGGCGATCCCAGTTGCGTAATGCACAACCCACTTGCATTTCAGGGCTCAAAGAACCTTCTCGAGGATCGTGGGCCAAATCTCTTCTCTTAATAAATCGACTATTTTCTGACCAAAACAGTAAACCTATATTTATGCTTGAAATTTTCGTCAGTCAAGTCGAAGGGGTTGACTTGTTGACGATGTCTATTAGGATGACGACTAGACATCTCCAGTAAGTCAAAGTTTATTCAATCATTAAAATTGTTGTCATTTTTTAATAACAGTAATATTACTATTATTCCAAATTATTCTAACCTGACAACAAACTTCTAGTTCGCTCTGAACACGCGTCGACTGATATGCGCGGAATGGCGCGGTAGGCGAGAAGCTGCGCAATACAGCGCGGTGCAACTTCAGAGCGAACTAGATGTTTGGCCCGAGCCCGCGAGCGTACTTACTTAGTACCTTAGTACCAAAGATAAACTAGGGGTCACGGCGGTTTATCTTTAGTACCATAGTTAGTCCATGGTTTAGCGATAGTCTTCGTTTTATAATAACGATACTGTTTAGTCCTCGTTTAAACCCAGTTTAATCCTAGTACTAAAGTTAGTCCTCGTTTTGTAATAAGACGGTTTGACTTTATTGTGTACCTCAGTCCTTTGTATTACGTGTCAACTTAGAAGTTATGCTGTCAACTGTATGCTTGACATGTTTTTATAGTCTCCAAATTAATTTTCCGACATTTATTTTGATATTTATTATATAGTGGTTCCATATAAATTGTAATTGAGGACACTGTACTATTTTTTTATCTTTCATAGCGTCGTTGGGCGTGCAAGACCGCGTAAGAGCAGTTTGCAATACCGCGTATTTACAAAAGTCGCATAATTGAAACATCACACCAGTAGGCTATTAGCGCTGATTCGCTTGTGCGAGATACTCATTAAACAACACCTATAGAAATCCCAAACAAGTTCAGTCACATTTGTGCAGCAATATCTAAGATATTAACTTTTTTTTCCATCATGTGGAATTGCCAAAAAGCACATAAGTACGCGGTATTGCAAACTGCTCTTACGCGGTCTTGCACGCTCACTGACGATAGTTTATTTATAAAAATGACCTAAATCTAAGCAAGTCCGTAAAAGGCTTACTATTTAATTAATTGATAAGAAAACTTCAGTTACATAAAAGTGCTAAGCTTACAAAGTTTTAATTAAAATTAGCATATTATATAGCATTTACTTAATTTCATTTCCCCAAATAAAATAAATAATTTAAGAAATATAAATGCTATCACACTGAGTAGACTGAGTTATAATTATATGATCAAACGAATTTACCAAGTGAAGTTCGATCTTGAATATACTGTTTTCGCTTTACGAAATGATAATAAATAATTTATATATATTACTAAATATACTGATAGATTACTAAATAGCTGGTTGGAGGGATTTTTTGTAAATCCCTCCAACCAGCACACCGCCAAGTAGTGTCTATACTGCCACCTTATGTCACCAAGTGATGGGTGTTGTGACATTTTTTTTAATATGCTAGAAATTCAATCAAATCAAAAAAAAGAGAAGAAATTCCTCAATAACGTAACATAAGGTATTGTAATAAATATAGTAACGATCAACATCAATGCTGGGCAAAGTCAAGCCGAGTAGGCTTGTCTCGAAAAAAGGATAGGTCGAATACTGGTAGGGTTCCGCCGATGTGTTAAAAAATCAGTTGTCTTGTGACAATGGCCCTATCATTACATTTTGATAATATTAACTAATGTTCCTAGTGATATTATTAGTATTTCTTGCCCTGTTACCAAAACTAAACAAGTTTTAGATTTCATTTTTCGTTTTTAAAAGTCGGCTAAATATTTTTCAAATACATTTGGGTTGCTCTGATCACGTAAATTGGATCAGAAATCACGATGTAATCGGTGTACATACATAAAAAAAATCTAACAAAATTGAGAACCTCCTCCTTTTTGAAGTCGGTTAAAATGGGTTTACTTTCTCATCCTGACCTAAACCATAAACTAAAATCTGACCTAAGCCATAAACTAAAATTTCTGTTTGTAGTGTCTAAGTTTTATGTTGTACGTTTTTTTTGTTCTGTGTTTGTCAATAAAAATATTTTTCTTTCTTCTTTCTTTCAAGAAAAAAGCCGGTCGGTGATTATTATATGTTCCGTTATATGCGGTTGTGCGCTTACTACCGCCTGACATACGTGACTTAAACACTATTTCCGCCTTCAAGCGACGCGTCAAAGACCAAATTATGTTTCCTCTCTTCCGTAAATGCTGTTTATATCTATGTTATGTTATATTATATATATTATAAGTTAAAATATATTATATCTATGTTATAAAATATAAGTATATATGTATCTGTTTAATTATTTTTATTTTATTTTAGGGTCAATTTATATTTAGGCCTCAGGATGACACCTGCAATATCAAGTGCTTTTCCTTGTTATTGCAGGTGTCTATAGGCGGCGGTAACCACTTACCACCAGGTGGGCCATCAGCTTGTTTGTCATCTAGTTGTATAAAAAAAAAATTTTTGACCTATCAATCACAGATTTTGCAAAATTTAGCTTTTTGTGGAACCTTTTTTTTTGAGGTTAGATGAGATGAGATGAGATGAGATTAGATGAGATGATAAAATTTTATGAGGTCGTTCTACTCCTGAAACAGCAATTGTCTCCAAAAAACATGGGTAGAATTACCAAAAATTTTGCGTTTTTTTAAATATTTTAATTGTTATCTTTTTAAAAAATGATACAAATAATCGTAATTAAATTTTAAAAACCTTTGCCTAACAAACATTCGTTATTTTTATTATCAAATATTAATAAAGGTCTCAACAGGCATACTTATTCATAATTTTTGAATTTTTTAAATAAGAAAAAAAAAAAAAAATTTTAAAAAAATAATTAGAAGAATTATTCAACTATATTATTACCCCTTTAATAAAAAATATATATTAAGTCTCAACATTTATAATCATACTATAAAAAACCACAATAAAGAGATCATTCGGATAGTCTTTACATAAAATAATTTAAAAATATACACTGACATCATAAATGGGCATATAAGGTGCATGTAGGGATAGATGCCCTTAGTAAATCGGCATATATGGAGTATGCTCGAAAAATCAGGGCAACTATCCTTTTTGATAGGGATAGATGCCCAAGTAGTTTTAAATAAATTAAAAACCAAACAACAATTATTTACATCCAGCTGCACACTTAATGAACCAGTGCATTGACGTAATAAAAAATATAAACGAATTGCCGTCGTATAAGTACTTAAAAAGTTATACGACGGCAAATACTTACCTTTAAAACTTTTACGTTTTCATGAAGTTCACCGCGGAGATAGTTGCACGCACGAGCGAAATGCCACCAACCCTTACGGCAGCCGGTGGGCAGCATAGGTGACTGCGGCTCCTACTTATGCTATCAATTCGTAGTTGCTACTTATGCTATTAATTCGTAGTTGCGAGTTTGGGAAGTAAGGTATTTTGAAAATGAGGCGTCTATCCCACTGCGGCATTTATCCCGGTTTTACCCTATTCACACATTGGTACATACTAGTAGATTAGAAAGTGTAATGTCTCACAGATCACCAATATATATATTTTGTTGTTCAATCTCCCTGTAATCTGAAGGCAAAAGGAACTAATGCCCATACAGCCATGTCTGATGTGTTTTTTTTTATACAACTAGATGACGAACAAGCTGACGGCCCACCTGGTGGTAAGCGGTTACCGCCGCCTATAGACACCTTCAATAACAAGGAAAAGCACTTGATATTGCAGGTGCGCTGTCATCCTGAGGCCTAAGATGAAATGCCGTCCATGCCCAGTAATTTCACAGTGTTTGAGTGTATGTCACATGTGTAAGTATATGTATTGTGATTTAATATATTTATGTAATTTTATTTCCATATACTTAAAGTTTAAATCCCAAGTCACACCCAAGGCCCTATCATAATAACAGCGCTTCTGCGACGTTTTTTATAATGTCGCAAAAGTTTTATGCTGAGATAGGGCCTTGTTGACTGCACTTATTGTTAAGTCTAAACTGTTTGTATTTGTCTATTTTTTTTGTTTTATTGTTTAAGCTTCATGTTGTATGTATGTTATGTGCATGTCAAATAAAAATATTTTTCTTTCTTTCTATAGATTGCAGCGTCCGTCGTGACGACCGTATCATTGACGATGTGGAGGTCATGAACAGCCTAGAGCGTCTATAATTAGAGACGAGCGGCTGGTCAAGCGGTCTGTACCCTTTGCTATACAGGCTACTCGGTCAAGAGGTCCCAGGTTCGAATCCCGGTAGGAGAAAATGTTTGTATGATAAGTAGGAGCATTTGTTTACGAGTCATGGATGGTTATATGTTTATTTAGTATCTTTCTAGTATTTATTTATATATTATTATCATTATTTCTCCGTTATCTAGTATCCATAACACAAGCTCTTAATGATGCTTACTTTGGGCTAGATAATAGGTGTGAGTGTATGAATATTATTATATAATTGCGTCATGACATTGTATCGCTTAGCGCCTTCTATTGGCTTTATTATGGAGAGTATTCTGAGGATCTTTTCGACCCTATCAAACCTTCCCATTTCTACCCAGGAGTACGCGTGCCGGTCTTTGGAGACATCAATTTACTGACTCGCCCTCAACATCATGGACAGAAGTTTAGTAACTCGTTTCTTTGTCGTTATTCCAAAACTTGGAATTATTTGCCATCACATTTGTTCCCTCTTTTCTACAACATGGGTTTCTACATAAGAGGCGGTAATAGTCATCTTATGGGCCGGAACAGTGGTGTTTCAAACTGTGTTGAAGACTAAAATACGTCTAACAAACACAATAGCAAAAACAAGTTAAAAAAATTAGCTTATTCCTCAACAAACTGCATTAGCTGTCGTCGCATATGGACTCTTCTTACCGTTTCACATCAGGTGTTGTTGAGTTATTTGCCGTCCTTTGTATAAAAAGAAATTGCCAAAGCTTAGCCGTTATAAGGAATCAGTATCATTGTTATCATTATTATCAAGGAAATTATCAGATATCGCACTTAAATTTCATTGAAATCAAAATATTATTATTCTCTTTGAACTTTCCCAATTTACTATGTTAGCCTCTCATTTTATTTATTCAGAAATGAAAACTTGAAGGATGTAAACGGAATTCCTAAACATTTTGAAGTCGAACAATTTTGAATGGTTCGCGGAGTTGTCTACATTAAATCGCCTGAACAATAACAGACCTCCTACCTTCAAATGTAACTCAATCAATCTGCACTTGTTTATAAGATAAACTTAACTTCAAGATTTCTTACTAATTTTAATCATGTTTTTGAACTTTGGCATCGTGTTAATAATATTATTGCTCATTGTTTCACAAAGGAATTTCTTTCTAGGTCTTAAGGATTTTTTTAAGAAGGATAATCTGTTTCTATACTGGTGTCGGTAAATAGAGAGCTCTAAATAAAAGGCAGTAGATTGGTAAACTAAATTCCACTTAAAAATTATTGTCGTGATTTTTAATTTTATTTTAAGATAAAGCTTTTTGTTCTATAAATTTAATTGACATTTTTTCCCACCATTTTAGTCTTTGGTTTACTACAAAATACATTCGACACAAGCAACTGATTTTCAATGGTAAAGGTTTAATGTCAAAGATCTGTATCACTCACAGACCAACGATAGAGTACATCACTACCAACTCTCTTTACTAATGTTTCAACTAAACAGTAAAAAAGAGTTGGAATGAGAAATATTTTTTCCGTTGCCAACACATCAAACACATACAATCATATTATTTTAACTACTACTCCATTATGGAATATTTTTTTTAATTGTTTATGTTTTTTTTTATAAAAAATATTATATTCTCAATAGTATAAACTTTTGTGAGTATTCAAATTGTACTTGACTAAGTTAGTTCATTTGTATTTTTTATTACGAATTTATTAATTAGCAGGCTATGTTTAATTAGTGGTATTAGTGGTAACTTATATATCTACAAATAACAAGTATTGTATTTGAAACAGGTAACACACACGCAGCTTTAAAATATCAATAAATAAAATCAATTGTGTTTACTTAAACTGTATTTAAAGTTAGCAAATCTTACGTGTGAGCTACTTGATTGAGACTACAAACATTCATGGCTCCTCAAAGAGACATACTTTGCCTGCATGCCCTTTAATAAAACAATTATTATAATTGTATTTTAATTTTACACTTTCAATTTGTCGATAAAACTTAATTACAGTCAATCATCGTGGATGACTAGCAATTAAGTGAATTGTTAATCTAGTTGTTGTGCTGAAAGCAATTAGCTTATTTATAGAATAGTATATTTTTAATATTGTTACTTTTCTAAGTGTAAACGTTGTCAAAATATAATAAACTTTTTGTTCAGATTTTTTAAATCAGAAATGATTAATATTTTCCATGTAGCTACATTACGATACTGTTATTAAAACTTAATTTGGGTGGAAGATCTTCATCTTTTTTCAACAAATAATGATTTAAAATGAGTAGATGCTTTGTTACATAAAATCACTTTGGAGTATGTATTTAATATTATGATAGTATTAGTTGTATAAGTATATATTCTTTAGTATTAGTCCAGTTCTGTTTCAAACTATATTATATGCTTATACTGTTACCTTTCACAAAAGATTTTAAAAGCTTTAAAAAGTGTGGGGTTCTAATCTCCTAAACGGCCGCAAAAATTCACAGATTCGTTTCAGTTTCAACTGTCGTAGAAGCAATATACACCCAGCGGAATCCCACCATCAGCTCTACAGCTAAATGATTAAAAATGCCTTGATCGATACACAGGCATTCTCGGAGCCATAAAGGATAATCCTTTGAAAATCGAATCCGCGTTGGATAGATTGAACGCCTTTTTTCCGCCGCCGCAAACTAAAACAGCGCCAACAACACTTCTTGGAAAAGCCGATGAAAATTGGAAGTTGAATGCTTATTTCATTAATTATGGTTATGAAAAACTGCGAGTGAAAAAAGTTGGACAAAGTGAAGTTCAGTAAATGTTTACTTTCATAACTTTGATATAATCGAGGAAATTTAAACTTAGGTAAGTGACTCACTCATTGCTAAGTTGAAACACACTCGATCAATAGAAAATAACAAATTATGTAATCTTCTTTTGAATCCTGACGCTGAGTTGTGTTAATATAATAGTTTGACTGTTTGTGTCTATCCGTGGCATCGTTCAGATCCTAAACGAATATACCGATTTTGATTTGGTTTTCTTTTTTTGTTTAAAAGCTGACGTGATCGAGATGGTTCTTAGCTAAAATTTATGAAGATCTGTTCAGACATATTTCCAATATATGCTAACCTTTAGCTGGTATTGCAGCATCAAATAGTCTGCAGGATGCTTTATTTTTCAAAAACTTATTTATTTATTTATTTAAATTTATTGTACACATAGAAACAACGAAAGAAAAACATAGTAATAAAAAATGTACAAAAGGTGTGGCTTGTTTCTAAAAGAAAACTCTTCTAACCCACCTACAATAGGAGATGTGCTGCGAGATGATGATATCGTGTGTACCTACTGATAATTATAATAAATGTTACATAGAAATACAATACATAAAATATGTCTACTATACCATACTTGGGACTAACACCTTGATTTACTTGTGGAGAGCAATAAATAAAAAAAAAAAAAAAAAAAAAAAATACAATATAATACATATTACAGCAAATGTAATGTACATATAGCAAATGTAGCGTGTTTCAGCTCTTATAAATAGTGTCACTTTATAAGAAGGTGGTGCAACTGTGGTAAGTTGAGGGTGGTAGAGGTTAAGTAAAATCGGTAAGTCGATGGGTAGACATTATTGTATTCTCTCGTAAGTACCTAAATACAACAAAAAGAAGGCTTCTTACTAATTACATCATATTTAAATTAATATTATTGCTTATTCGACGACGTCCGTCAATGTTGCAGTCACTTGCATTAAGTCGTAGTTCAAGTGTTAATTGAGACACATACTACAGCATCGGATATTACTTAAAATTTTATTTTTATTTTGTTGATAAAGCAACGATGAAACATATTGAAATATTGGAATCTATTGTTATCTATTTATTTACTTTTTGCCTGGTCGAGCAGTCAGTACGTCTGGCTACTAAATTACATCTGATTTCCGGATTTAAACAGTACCTCTACCGGGTTCGCATCCTGGCAGGGGCAGATATTTTTTACTTGAAGTACGAATCTTATTTCTCGTCGTTGATTATTGTAAGCATATTTTAGTTTATCACAAATATTTACATTCATAATATTATCTTTACTATTTAGTTGCCTAGAATTCTTAAGACAAGTTCAATATTGCCTAATTTAGACTAAATAAAAGGTGTATAAAAATAAAACAACGGCATGCTGGAGTAGATTGAAAAATTGAGGCTTTTCCTCAAGACCTTTTAAGGCCTTTTTACATTTTAAGTAAAAATAACGAGGCACGTCAGTTTGACGCCCGCTTTTTATTTGTTTAGCCTCAACTTTTGCTATTGTGAGCTACCAGCCTTATATTGTCGTTTGTTTGTCTTGGAGTGGATAACAAAGTTATTGTTTATTCATGAACTCAAACACTTCATACTCAAATAGAAGGGTTTTCTTGAATAAATTCGCGTATCTAACATACATATAGATACAACTCTTTGTGAGTGTTTGTATATAGAATAGGTATTGTGTGAAATGTGAAATCTAGTCGACAACACTATCTCGACGTCACCAATCAAAAAAAATTGATATGATAAGCATTGTGCCTTGAACTGCCAGACTAACCAACATCACAAAATATTAGTAGAGTCAGTATTTCATGGGAATAATTGGCTTAGAAAGTGCAGATTTTGATTAAAACCGCATTAACGCTCGAATATAACTAAATTTCTTACAATCAAATCAAAAAATAATCGCATCAGTCTCGAAAATTATTTCAAGACGAACCGTCATATTACGAAAACATATTTCTTCACAGCTCAATAACACTGCTTACCTATACTCCAGCCAACTTAGTTAAAGAATCAATGTAAGAAAACCACTGTAATTTTTGTATGAGCAAGAAAGGTAGCTAGTGAAAGGGACAAACCTATGCAAAATGACATTTGTTTTGTTTATTTTGTTGTTTTTATTCTTTACCAAGTTGGCTGAAGTATATTAGTGTTGCATTCCTGCGATGAGTAAGGTCACCAGAGCTCACTGAGAAAGCGTTATGTTGGAAGCAGGGGAACTGTACCTTTAGCACGAACATTTTTAAATTTTGAAAAGCCATCGTATCGAGTATATCGTTAGCTTTTGTCTGGCTTTTGTTTGAAATGTAAGGCGTGCGTGAACGATACGATTACGTTTCGAAATTTAAAAATTCGTCATGTTGATGGTGCATTTTTTTAAATTTTACAGTGAAGGTGAGTGAATATCCTGTATAAAAAAACATATAACAAGTTATTTTCATCCTGGTGTGATGTGATTCTAGTTGGTAAAACGCTTTACACATAAAAATATATGTTGCTAATGTAATTTAAGTACCCACCAACCAGACACAAGAGATTGTTTTGTAATTAAGCCGGCAGGAAAGCGACAACAGGTTTTTTTTTCTATTTTAGGAAAATAAATCGTCGCCCAATTGTTGAACTTTTTTGCATAAATTTGGCCACTACCTACATGACTTTTGGCCAGTTATATGATAATCTTAATCTTAATATTGGTATTTGAGTATGAGATTTCCGAACTGTATGAAGTATTTTGGGCAAAATTTTTTGTATTTAATTTGAAATTGACTTGGTCGAAAAGTCGCGGGTAAATGCTAGAGTCGTATGGTATCACCCATAATGGTTTCACAGTCGTCAAAAGTGATCATTTACTTCTTCTGATAATTTTACAGTCGACAGCACATCAAGCGTAACAGTTTGAGCTTGAGTTTGAGGTTGAGCGTTGCCGCTGTTCCACTTGATGTGCTGTCATCTGTACGTATATTCGTATAATAATTTTATATGTCAGATATAGTTTTCAATTCCCATTGTGGCAAGTCCTGTATCAAAAATGTTTGTTATTCTTAATACTTTGACAGTTACTCATGTCACCAAATGTAACGGTACTATGTTCACCAAAAAACCTTCCGACAAAAAATTTTTGATAAACACATCGTTTAAAAATTTAACCCAATACGTCCAGTTATAATAGGATATACTCGAATGTCAATATTATCGCTGTCTCA
The DNA here is from genome assembly GCA_947347705.1 of Nymphula nitidulata. NCBI lineage: Eukaryota > Metazoa > Arthropoda > Insecta > Lepidoptera > Crambidae > Nymphula > Nymphula nitidulata. The sequence goes on from OX374632.1 coordinate 10,896,263, forward strand.
TTGTCAATTCAGCAGAAAAATTATGTAAAACATTCTATCTTTAACATCAATGCGGTAGAGATCAAAATCGTTTACGTATATATTTTTTATGCTGACTAGGTATTCGTCCCGATTCTGGCACAGCCCTTCACACATGAGAGAAACAATAATATGACGAGATAGGAGCATAACACCAAAATGTTGGTCCAATGCAGGACCAAAACAGCTAAACGAAGAAGATACACACTGCAAATTTCGACTTACCGATCAGGGATCAACTTTCATATTTTCGCCATCGTCGTCTTAATTATTTTTTTAAAGACTAAGTATGCATAGCGACAGTTTGAGTATAAACGGGACATTATTTTTTATACGACAAAGGTGGCAAGCAAATGTACAGTCCGCCTATCGTAGGTGCTCGTTGCACCTTGGGAACTACCCACGTCACGCGATGCCTAACCTGTCAAAATTAAAAGAAAATGTTATGTTGACAGCTTATCAGAGTAGTTCCTTTGGTCCCAACATAGCGCTTCATCAATTGTGTTTGAATCTGATGATTGACGGGTTAATAAGTGGTGACGACTTATTCACCTACCTCCACTGTTTGCTACCCCTATTGGGAGCTCAAAATTTGAGTCTTATGTTGATACATAAGACAAAACAGGTTTATGTGAGGTAGAGCATAGTGGTGTATGATTATACCTTTTTTTTGTATTTTATTTTGAGATATTAATAATTTGGTATTTTACTAAGAATCACAACAATGCTGCTTTAATACCACACATGTCGAAAGCTTTATGTGGTAGTCGAGAGCGTAATGAGGTTCACTACATTTGTCTTATTACTTATTGGCTATACACGATACGGGCTATACAATATTGGCTTTATAATGCAGTCCACTAGACAGTGCTCAGCATTCAGAAAAATACTTTTGATCTGATATAAGTATTCACACTTTTTACCATCTTAAAAAAATATTAGCTGTGATTTTCTACGCTATCAAATTTCATTTTTAATGACTGTACGATTCGGTATACCGTTCCTGGCAAAAATGAAATTACTCACAAAAATAACTACCAAGTTCTTGGAATATTGGTTTTACGTTTTGTTTTTTTTATACCGCTACGCAATTTTATATGAAAGCTTTGATTCATGTATCACATTTCGTATATTTTTAGCTACTACTGTAGACCAAAATTCTATCGTCCTTGCTGCCTTTTCGATCCCTATGGTCTTCACATAAGACACAAAATGTATAAATCATTTTGAAGTATGACCAAAAATACGTCAGAGCGGAAATTGTGTTACGAATTGTCGTAAAACATTTGTGTGTATGTGTGTGTAGGTGTGTTTGTGTGTATTGATGTGAAATATGGAAAACAATTGAAACAAACTTTTATTTGTTGCAAAAGACGTTGAGAATTTTGTCATGGCTATCCAACTAATCGAAATAGCAGCATGAAGACAGGATGCTAACTACTAACTACAGAAATAATATAATAATATAATAGTAACGACGATAATACGTAACAATTGTTAATCTGTCAAGCCGCATTGGACTCCTTGGAGTCCTTGATAATTGAAAAATCAATTATGTCAGGAATTAGATGCTTGATGACGCGTGACGGGTTGAAAAGATTTTTCTTCAAACACAATTACCTATTTAAGTTTGTACAGCAAAGTTTGTACTTATACAGCAAACATTGGATGTTTGCAATTAAAACATGCTAACTTTATTTTTAATTTTAATAGTGCAATGGAAACATGCTAACTTTATTTTTAATTTTAAGCTGTCAGCTTTACACTATATTCGTTTCATAAAAGCCACTGTAGGTGACGCTGGTGCAATCCACTAACCGCCTTTTGCTCGATTCAACTATGCAAAATACAGCACACAAACACGGTGCTAAACGCTCCTAAAACTCACTACAAGTAGTTATGAAGTATATTACATCGTGAAAAGCTCCACTTTTCTTTATAAATCACGCTAACCATTTCGAAATTATTAACTACGCAGTTCTAACTCGCATTATAAAGTCGTAATACAATAAGTCACTAAGCATTCACAAAGTAACAGACATTAATGCTGATTATATACTCACTCACATCACAATTCAACTTCAACAATAGGCATGAGTTACGGGCATAGAAAATTTGAAAGTTCACGGCTTAAAACTTTATAATTATTTTGTACTCCTACATATCTTAAAACTTAAACATTAAAGAAATGTCTTAGGTGAATTACACGTGTATTTTTGTACAAATCTTTGTAGCAATAATAACACCAAAATAGCGTGTTGGTCCCGGCTTTGTAAATGCAATTGCATTTTTAATCATGCTTCCAATAAAACGGCTTACTGTGCGCTTACCGCTAGCTCTCATTTAGTCCGAGTTGCGCTTAGTTCGCTTAATATTTTATAAAGACTGCTTCTTTTATAACTGCGCATAAACAGAAATGTACTTAAAAGTACAGATACTAACGTAATGGTGGCGGGAGGGCTGTACAGTCAAGTTCCATAATATGTATACATTTTAAAGTTAAAAAATGAAGTTGCCACTTTAAATTAGACAAAAGAGATGTTTCAGGTTTATATGGAGTCCCGGCTATGAGCATTTACAGTGGTTTTTAAGTTAGGGAAATGAAAATGAAACATTATTTTTCGATTAATTTTCATTATATTTTTCTTTTTTCCCGTACAAAAACTGTCTGATGGTAAGTGAAAGTTTTATACTTATCAATATAATAACAACACTATAACGTCAAACTTCAAATAATTATATTCATATTCACTCAAAATATTCAGAAGAAAGCAAAAAACTTTATTAATCTATCTATCAAACTACTGAGTCCATAATTCCATATTCCTAGACTAAAAACAAACGTTTTCCCGAACGTTTTAAAAATATGGCCATAGATTATGTCTTATTATGGCCTCCTATATTGCCATATTTGGTTTGTATGGATCCTTAAATATTGTACGTGGTTTAACGGCCGCAAATATCACGCAAAATTTTTAGTGGTTTTAATCATTGTTGGTCATTTTTAGCCTACTTCAAAAAAGGAGCAGGTTATCAATTCGACTGTATGATTTTTTTATGTTTGTTACCTCAGAACTTTCGACTGGGTAAACCGATATTGATGAATCTTGTTTTGCTCGATGCGGAATAGTTCCCATTTGGTCCCATAATTTAAAAAAAAAATTCATTTGACAGAAAGTAAAGAAAAAAAGGAATGGTACTTTTTAAATTAAAATACTCCACTGTATTTTTATACTCGTACGTTTGCTATATTTGCACTACTACTTTTTAATATGTTGCCAACCATTACTATCATAACGTAACATAACGTAGCAATATTCTAGACCTAAACTTATTTAATACAAATATCCAATCGGCAAAAGAGTCAATTAGCAGGCTTCTATTCATAGATGTGTAGATTTTATTGTTAATAATATTCATTTCTTTGTATTTTTATACATGGATCTTACATTGCTGCGATGCGAGATGGCTATATTTTGTGTCTAAGCTGTTTATTATTTTGTATAGCTCACTGTACATTTGTTCAGTTAACTACTTGTGTGAATCTGTAATTAGCTTGCTATCACTATAATCATCATTCATCATTTCAGCCGAGAGACGCCCACTGCTGGGCATAGGCCTCCCCCAAAGATCTCCACACCGATCGGTTCTGCGCTGTCCGCATCCATCGGCTTCCCGCGGCCCTCACCAGATCGTCGGTCCACCTTGTAGGAGGCCTACCAACGCTGCGTCTCCCGGTACGCGGCCGCCACTCGAGGACTTTTCCGCCCCAACGGCCGTCAGTCCTCCTTGCAATGTGGCCTGCCCACTGCCACTTGAGGCTCGCAATTCTTCGGGCTATGTCGGCGACCTTAGTTCTCCTGCGGATCTCATCATTTCTGATTCGATCACGCAGAGAAACCCCGAGCATAGCCCTCTCCATTGCCCTTTGGGTGACATTGAGCCTTCTTACGAGGCCCATTGTAAGCGGCCACGTCTCAGTTCCGTAAGTCATCACTGGCAACACACACGAATTAAAGACTTTCGTCTTGAGACACTGCGGGAGTTGGGCCGAGAATATGCTGCGAAGCTTCCCGAACGCTGCCCAGCCGAGTTGGATCCGTCGATTGACCTCTTTCTGGAAGTTGGACTTACCAAGTTGGACTATTTGTCCCAGGTAAACATATTCGTCAACAACTTCCAGTGTAGAGCTTCCAACCTTTACAGGAGTGGGTACGACATGGGAATTCGACATTATTTTCGTCTTATCCATGTTCATTTTAAGACCCACTTGTTGGGAGACTCTACAGAGGTCGTCGAGCATTGTGCCCAAGTCTTCCAGGTTTTTAGCCATGACTACGATATCATCCGCAAAACGAAGGTGAGTCATGTACTCGCCGTTTATGTTGATGCCAAGTCCTCTCCAGTCCAAAAGCTTAAACACATCCTCCAACGCGGCAGTGAACAGTTTCGGCGATATAACATCGCCCTGTCTCACACCTCGCTGAAGACGTATTGGTTCCGAGTTTTGGTCCTGAAGGCGGACTGACATAGTGGCGTTTTCGTACAGTGACTGCAGCACTTGGATGTACCGATAGTCTATTTGGCATCTCTGGAGTGACTGAAGCACGGCCCAGGTCTCGACAGAATCGAAGGCTTTCTCATAGTCAACGAACGCTAAGCATAATGGCAGGTTGTACTCTTCGGTCTTCTGTATAACCTGCCGCAGCGTATGTATGTGGTCTATGGTACTAAAGCCTTTTCGGAATCCGGCTTGTTCGGGAGGCTGGAAGTCGTCAAACCTGCGTGCGAGACGATTCGTTATAACTCTCGAAAACAGCTTGTAAACATGACTCAGGAGCGTGATGGGTCTATAATTCTTCAATTGGGTTCTGTCACCCTTTTTGAAGAAGAGTGCCACCACGCCCCCGTGCCATGCTTTCGGCGTTTTGCCCTCGAGGATAATGGAGTTAAATAGCCTCTGAAGAGCTTTTAGGACCACGCGTCCACCTGCTTTCAGAAGCTCTGCTGTAACTCCATCGTCGCCCGGTGCCTTGTTGTTCTTGAGCTGTTTGAGAGCTACACTAATCTCGTACAGGCTGACGTCCGGGATATCTTCGGTGTAATGTCGGGTTAATTTGGCTCTTGGATCGCTGGCCTGAGTGACAGGTGCGCGTGATGTCGCGTAAAGCTGTCCGTAGAAGTTTTGAATCTCGGCCAAAAGCTCAGGTTGTGACGTAAGGATTCTGCCGTCCTCTGTCTTCAACTTCGTCAGCAAACTTTGTCCAAGCGACAGATCTCTGGCGAACACTTTGGAGCCTCTGTTTCGCTCGATTGCCTCTTTAACACGTTCTGTATTAAATCGGCGTATGTCGCGAGTCAATGACTTCGAGATCTGTTTATTGATCTGCCGACGAGCATCCTCAGAAGACTGCAGAACCATTTCACGTCTTTCCTGCATTAGCTTCAATGTTGGCTCAGAGATTTTCTTACTTCTTTCGTTACGGTTGGGTTTGAAGTACTTAGAACCCACCGTAAGGACAGCTTCCACAAACCTGTCGTTATATGTGTCCACATCTGTGCAGTCCTCCAGGCAATCGAAGCGATTATGCAGTTCGAGTTGAAAGCATTCGGGGTTTTGGATTTGGATAGCTTTAGGGCGGAGCGTAGACTTCATCAGTCGATACCTTTCGGATTTCACACTGAGATTCAATGTGCCTCTTACCATTCGGTGATCGCTCCCCGTGTTAAACGAATTGATCACTGAGACATCATTAAATATCCGAGTCTTAGTCGACATGATGAAGTCGATCTCATTTTTCGTTGCACCATCCGGACTTTTCCAGGTCCACTTTCGATGCTGCCGTTTCTTGAAGAAGGAGTTCATCATGAAGAGTCCCTCCCTCTCCATATAATCGGCTAGCATTTGACCACGGTAGTTCCGGATTCCAGTTCCAAATTGCCCCACTTTCAACTCATCATCGCCACGTTTGCCTAGCCTTGCGTTGAAGTCTCCCATGACAACAGTGTAGTGAGCCTTGGAAGTATGTATTGCACGAGAGATGTCCTCATACATTACCTCCACTTCCTCGTCGGGGCGTGTCGAGGTCGGGGCGTAAACCTGTATGACCTTCAACGAATACCGTTTGGTAATTCTGAGTATAAGGTACGCCACCCTATTCGACACACTCCCGATTCGTACAACGTTGTTCACGAGAGACTTGTGGACAATAAACCCGACACCACCTTGGGACAGATCTTCGCCCTCCCGGAAATAAAGCAGGTTGCCGGATTTAAGGACCATCGTGTCCTCGCCCTCTCGTCGGACTTCAGACAGTCCCACTATACTCCAGCGAATCCTACTTAATTCCTCCTCTAGTTCCAGCAGCTTCTCCTCGGTCCGCAGTGTGCGTGTGTTGTATGTTGCCAGGGCCAAGGTCGTATGACGGGAAGTCGTCGCCACCCGGGGATTCTTAGCACCCCTGGTCCCGGCGCCTCGCCGACGTCCGTCACCGCCGACACGGCCTCCGGTACCGCCGGGCACTTGGGGCCTTGGGTTAGTGGGATTTATCATGGGGGGTTTTGGGCCGTTACCCACCACGCTGGCCCAGTGCGGGTTGGTGGGGAGCGCCAGAGCCTCGTCTGTTGATCAGCAGGGTGCACCACGTGCAGGTGAGGTTGGCTTGGATCCCGTGAGGTGTTGTTCGGAACCCCTTACACCCCGTTCGGAACCCCTTACACCCCCTCACTATAAGTACCCCTCACATCACTATAAGTAACTACTTATTATGTGTACCTATTATGTGTTATCAGCTGATGATTTACCGAATAAAATAAAATATATAACAGGTATTCATTCAGATTTCAAACCAACACTCAAGATAATTATTGTTACGTTCCCCGCGCCGATGTCAACATGGTGTATGTACTATGATGTAGGACAAACGCTTAAAAGAAGGAGGTCTTATAAATGCACACTAATGGTAAGTCATGGATATTTATAATATGTTTATTTAGTATATTTATATTATTATCATAATTTCTCCGTTATCTAGTATCAAACACAAGCTCTTATTGATGCTTACTTTGGGCTAGATAATAGGTGTCAGTGTATGAATATTATTATAATTATTTTATTTTAATTATAAGTAATATACTGAGAAATAAAATTGTTGTCTTTTAAAGAATCCAAAAACAGAGGAAGCACCTCTCTTCTTTGTAAACTATAGTCAAATACCTAACATAATTAAGTTGTATTTTGTTTCTGAGGTAAATACAGTCCCCATATTTTATCCAGTGTAGGTATTTTATTTAGAGGAATGGAGGTGGACCTGTCTTTAATTCTGCCAACACAATGCTTTCTCTTCAATATCTACACGCTTACTGAAAAATAAAAAAATCTGAGAAATTTTCGCATTCTGTTTAATTTTAGGTGTCAGATAGTGTATTGTAAATCTTTGAACCCGCAATTTATCTAGCAAGGTAGCAATTTACCATCGGGCGAATTGGTGATTGTTCAGTGCCCTCGAAATAGAGACACTTTAGTTATTTCATTACATTAATCATACAGGCAGGGTGTGAAATTACGCTCGTGAGATACGCATAAAATTTGTTAGTGGCGCTGTTACTGAACGTATGACCAGCGGCGCAGGCGACGGGGAGGGGGACGGCGAAACGTCACTTCATTGACATTAACTCATAACGATCATCATAATATCTACGCTGTGTGCGGCAAATCAATTTCATCTATATTCAAAATTGTCTAAGTTTTTTTTATGTAAAATTCATCATTATACAAGTAAAAGGAACACGGTGTTTTGATTTAAACACATGAACACAAACATTTTGGTGACCCCGACGTGATCGAGAAGAGTAGTACTGGAAGGCGAAATCTCCTGCAGGAACAACACAAAGCTACTGCAAAGGGAAGTAGCCCATTCCTATCCTATACCTGTCCCAGTGTATTATTATTGCTTCTTTTGTGACAGGATTTGTGCTTAACTTCTCGGATTTACGTAAGTACTTAGCAATTTTTTCCCATTCTACCATCAACAAAATTGTTAAACTGATTCTAGTACAAATTTCCTACAAAATCATCTTTATAGTGTTTTAAAATCATTAATATAGTAACTTTAATGAACGTTTCGAACAATCTTACTAATATTTTTGATAAAATTTTATACAATTCTTTCAATTCCTGATTTAAAATATTTCGTAAGTATATTTATATTTCGCATTTATTCATCCAATAAGTGAAACAATCAGCATTTTCCCTAGTCAGTTCTTGATTTACAAGTCACTAAAATAGTACATTAACTATTCCAGTTTTTTCTGGGAGTAAATCGGCGACTATTGGAAGTAATACTGACACAGTGTACCGCGGTGTTTTCCAACTACGCACAGTGTCGCGCCGTGTTGTGTCGAAATCGTCGAGCATCTAACGGCGGCTAACCGGTTTGTTATCGGCTAGTGAAGCACGGTGAGTGAGATATTGTTCGCTGCTTGACTACTTTGTTTACTTCTTTAACAATTTGTTATTTGTAATATTTATTGCGTGCGCTTATGAAAATGACCGATTTAAAGGAACTTGTCAAGATAAGAGGACAAATTAGATCCCGTATTACATTGTTTGAGAAATTTTTAACGCCGCTTTTAGACAAAAAGGATATCACTAAAGTTCAATCTGTAGAACTAAGTGTTCGTTTAAATAAATTACAAGAAATTTCTTATCAATTTGAGGAAATTCAAGGGAAAATAGATTTATTGGATGATGATGATGTTAAGCAAATTTGTGAAAGGGAAGAAACTGAAAATAAATTATATAGTCTTATAGCTATGGCTCAAGAGTTAATGGAATTTCTTAATGAAAATAAAAATAAAATTATGACGTCATCATCGCAGTGTGGTGGCAGTTGCAATCATACTAACTTAAAATTACCTTCGATAAAATTACCAAACTTTGATGGCGATTCTAGCAAATGGTTAGAATTTAGAGACATGTTTTTATCTTTAATTCATAACAATGAGTCTATTAACGAGATTAGTAAATTCCAATATTTAAAAACATACTTAGGGGGTTCTGCTAGAGATGTCATAAATTCTGTTACAGTTTCGGCATTAAACTACACGGTTGCTTGGTCTCTTCTCTGCGATAGGTATGACAACAAGCGCTTATTAATTAACGAACATGTTAAGGGCTTGTTTTCTATAGAACCTTTGTATAAGGAATCTGAGCAAGGCTTGCGTAACCTAATTGATACAATTTCTAAAAATTTAAGTGCACTGAACTCTCTTGGTGAACCAACAGATAAATGGGACACACTCATTATTTATTTAGCATCCGCGAAATTGGACCCTGTAACTGCTAGAACGTGGGAAGAATTTAGAAGTAAGTTGGATTCTCCTACTTTAAATGAATTTTATGATTTTTTGCGACATCGAGCTACTATTTTAGAAACTGTACATTCAAATAAACCTTCAAAATTAGATAAGCGAAATATTTTTATAAAATCAAAATCATTCGTTTCGTCGTCATCTAGTCCCACTGGTTCGTTTGAGATAAACACACATAATTGTTTAGCCTGTAAACAAGGTCATAAGTTGTACGAATGTTTTAAGTTTAGATCTTTGCCAGTAGAGGAACGATGTGCAAAGGTCTTCCAATGGAAACTTTGCTGCAACTGTCTTCGAAGCGGCCACTCTTCTTATCAATGTAGGCTGGGTGGATGCCGCATCTGCAAAAAAAAGCATAACACTATGTTACATAAGCAAGCGTCATTTCAGCAAGGTCAATCACAAACTAAAGGTAGTCATGAAGAACATTCTGCATCTTTTTTAAGTAAACCTTCGAATACTACTACACACCCAGACGTACCTTCTCAGTCTTCTTCTCCAAATGTAGATACCGATCCTTGTAGCATAATAAGTATGTCTGCTGTCTCTTCTAACCAAGCTCTTCTTTCTACGGTTTTGGTAGAAGTGTCAAACAATGACAAGGTAGTAACATTGAGGGCTCTGCTGGATAGCGGGAGTCAATCCTCTTTTATTACCGAATCTGCTCATGCTAAAATCGGTCTTAATAAAATAAGAAACAAATTGCAATGCATTTCTGGTCTTAATAATATGTCAATTAACATAACGGAACATTGCAATTTACTTATCAAGTCGAGATACAATTCATTTTGTTTACCTCTTACATGTTACATCTTACCAACTATAACTGATAGGCTACCTCAGTTTCAAATAAACATTAAGGAATTAGGTATTCCCAATCATATTGAATTGGCTGACCCTACCTTCAATTGTCCTTCTGAAGTTGATATTTTACTAGGAGCAGACGTCTTTTGGGACATTATTAGCCCATCTCAATTAAAATTAGGTCTTAATAAACCTATACTTCAAGAGACTAGCTTTGGATGGATAGTTGCTGGCCCCATGGGGGGGAGCCATACATCTTCTTCAACACGACGCCAGTTCTGTCATTTTAGTAAAGAAATACAACAACAACTTACCAAGTTTTGGGAACTCGAAGAAATTCCTGGTGGTGCAGATAGTACTTCTCTGGATTCACATTATTGTGAACAATTATTCAATGACACTACTTACCGCGACAGAGATGGTCGGTTTTGTGTACAGATTCCTCTTCGTCAATCTCCTGATGTATTAGGTGAGTCGTATTTTATTGCCGAGAAGAGGTTATTGCACATGGAAAGAAAAATGAAAAAGAATGCTTCTTTGCGACATCAATATAATGATTTCATGCAGGAATATGAGAGCTTAGGGCATATGACTGAAATCCCACGGCAAATTAATGGTTGCTATTTACCTCATCATGCAGTAGTTAGAGAGCATAGCGAAACTACAAAGCTGAGGGTTGTTTTTGACGCCTCAGCCAAAACTTTGTCAGGAATATCTTTCAACGATATCCAGTACGTGGGACCAGTGGTACAGGACGACTTGTTTTCAATATTGCTTAGGTTTAGACAACATCAATATGCGGTAACAGCTGACGTCGAAAAAATGTACCGCCAATTTCTGGTACAACAGGATCAGCGTCATCTACAAATGATTTTGTGGCGAAATAGTGAAAACAGTCCTATCAAGTCATATCAACTCAATACCGTTACATATGGTACCGCATCTGCTCCTTTCTTAAGCACTAGATGTTTGCGTCAATTAGGTAACGAGTGTTCTAATAAAAGCATTTCACAGATTATTAGAGAGGATTTCTACATCGATGATTTTCTGTCTGGTAGTAATTCTAAGAGTCATCTAAGCCACATTGTTGAGACAGTTTCACAAATTCTTCATTCTGCATGTCTTCCGCTACGAAAATTTCGTACAAATGTACCTTCTATTTTCATGGATAGTCCCAGTACGGCTATACCAAAGAATTTAGATTTAACTTCGCAATCCAGTACGTTAGGTCTTCGATGGGATCCCACTTTAGATGTATTAAGCTTTCCTACGGACCTAACGCTTCCAACTACATCAACTAAAAGATCAATATTGTCAACCTCATCAAAACTATTTGATCCCCTTGGTTTACTTAGTATTTGCACAATAACACCTAAAATAATCCTTCAAAAATTATGGCTTTCAAAATTAGACTGGGACGATGAAGTTCCTGTAGATATCAGAAAAATGTGGTTGCAGTTTGTGGCGGGTATATCAAATATATCTTTTATTAAAATTCCCAGATTTATACTTACTAGTGATCCAGTTCGTATTGAGTTACATGTGTTCTGTGACGCGTCTCAAAACGCATATGCAGCGTGTTGTTACATTAGAGCAGTCGATAAGGCAGGAAAAATTACTGTACATTTGTATTGTGCGAAAACACGGGTGGCCCCTGTCAAGCCTCAGACTATCCCACGTCTAGAGCTTTGTGGTGCTTTATTGGGAGCTCGATTAGCTTCTAAGGTTTTGAAAGCTGTTCGCTTTACTGTTGACAGTACTATATTTTGGTGTGACTCCACTGTAGTTCTCGGTTGGCTACGAGTGCAGGCTCGAGATTTAAAAACCTTTGTGTCAAATCGAGTCGCAGAGATCCAACAATTGAGCTCACCAAGCTCATGGAGACATGTACCAGGGTCTCAGAATCCAGCCGATCTTGCGTCTAGGGGGTTAGATCCAATTCTCATACAGGAGGCAACTTTGTGGTGGCAGGGACCTGCATTCCTGAGTGAAATGGAATCTGATTGGCCTCATGACGTAACACCATCAGTTGATCTACCTGAAAAAAGAACTAACCTTAACTTCATTACTTGCCTTAATACTACAGTATCAAGCGATACAACTACAAGTACTACAACTAATAAATCTAGTAAAATAATCAATATTGAAAAATTTTCAAAATTTAGTACATTAAACAGAACTTTGGCTTATGTAATAAGATTCATGCATAATGTTAAGCATCCACAATCTAAGACTACAGGTCATTTAACAACAAAAGAATTAAAAGCATCTCTCAATCATTTAATAAAATTACATCAGTTTGAATGCTTTGAAACAGAATTCAAATTATTAGTTAATAAAAAACACTTACCTCATAAGTCCCGTATGTTGTCACTGGTGCCATTCATCGATGACATCGGAATCTTGCGAATCGGTTGGCGTATACAAAATTCTTCTGAAATTTATAGTAAGAAACATCCAATAATATTAGACTCAAAACATAATTTAACTAAATTATTATTTGCCCACGAGCACAAAAGGCTTCTGCATTGCGGACCACAACTATTAATAACTACTATACGACAAAACTATTGGCCAATAGCTGGTAGACGCTTAGCACGTAGTACTGTAAACAATTGTAAGATCTGTTTCGTAATGAAAGCGCAATCTATAAATCCTATAATGGGAAACCTACCGACACAAAGAGTGTCTCCGAATTTCCCGTTTCAAGTTGCAGGGGTCGATTTTGCGGGTCCGTTTCCTATCAAGGACCGTAAGGGACGTGGCTGCAAAATTATTAAATCTTACTTATGCCTTTTTGTCTGTTTTTCGACTAGAGCAGTTCATTTGGAATTGGCTTCAGATCTGACAACGGACAATTTTATTTTATGTCTAAGACGCTTATTTCTCGCAGAGGGAAACCGAATGACATATACTGTGATAACGGTAGGAATTTCGTGGGCGCAAGCAATGAGCTAAATGCATTGTTACAGTCGAGCCGTGATCCAATATCTTCATTTACCGGTGACGAAGGTATCAACTTCCACTTTTCGCCGGCGTACTCTCCCCACTTTGGTGGGCTTTGGGAGGCGGGCATTAAGTCTGCAAAATTTCATCTTGTTAGAACTATTAGCAACAATCATTTAACATTCGAGGAGTTATCTACTCTCTTTGTACAAATAGAAGCAATATTGAATTCCCGTCCACTTACACCGCTGTCCTCCGATCCCACAGACCTCTATCCTTTGACTCCTGGGCACTTCTTGATTGGCAGGCCATTGACATCACTTGCATCGCCAGAGCTACTAAGCATAAATACAAACAGACTCAATACCTACAACAGAATTGAGCAAACACGACAACAGTTTTGGAAGAGATGGCAAACTGAGTTCCTGTGTGAGCTTCAAAGGAGATCCAAATGGCGTATCACCCAAGGTCAGCTACATGATGGAGAAATGGTGGTGATAAAGGAGCCAAACTTACCTCCACTCAAATGGCGAATGGGCAGAATACAGAACCTCTACCACGGTCCAGACGGCATCGCAAGAGTAGCAGACGTTCAAACCACAAGAGGCGTCATCCGACGCGCTATAAGAAACATATGTCCACTGCTTCCTCGAAATCCCATGGTCTTCGAGAGGGGGGAGTATGTTACTGAACGTATGACCAGCGGCGCAGGCGACGGGGAGGGGGACGGCGAAACGTCACTTCATTGACATTAACTCATAACGATCATCATAATATCTACGCTGTGTGCGGCAAATCAATTTCATCTATATTCAAAATTGTCTAAGTTTTTTTTATGTAAAATTCATCATTATACAAGTAAAAGGAACACGGTGTTTTGATTTAAACACATGAACACAAACAGGCGCTATGTAAGAACCTTGATAGTAATGAATAGTAGATATTAATAAAGGGAACTAGCTAGTGCTCACAGAAATAGCTTAACATTGATACGTCATATACTTATCTTTATAAGTAATAATATAAAGGTCTGTCACAATGTGCTAAGAACCCGCTAGTGCGATATTTCAATTTTGCTACTATTGTAAGTACGCGGTATTGCAAACTGCTCTTACGCGGTCTTACACGCTGACGATATCGAACATTGTTTGAAAATTAATGTTGCATATCGTTAGTGGGCATGCAAGACCTTCTAAAAGCACCTACAACGTCCGGAACACAACAATGCTGTTAACATTATTATAATGGCGGCGAACTTAGGTAAGATGGTGGTAGCTAGCCAGCTGGACTTAAAAAAGCCCTACCACCAACCAAATCCTGCTAAATTTTGTTTTTTTTATTTTCTTGTTTCTGATTTTTGCATTGCTCCTACTAACACTCGCTTCGATCTAACGACCATCTTGCCCTGCTGTTTCCTTCTTTTCACTCTGGCTCATTTCTGGAGGCGAACTCATTTGTTATTTTCAAGAACAGGACCCTCTTTAAGAAGGAATTGCGTGAATATTTCTATAAATCACTTGAGTAGTTACTTAGTTTTCATATTATTATTGATTAGTTTTTATTTGCATGTAGTATAAGAACTCATGGAGTGTATATTATATTTATATATTTAGTATATTTTTTATGGTAGGTATAGCTATTTTAACTTTCTTTAAGTTCAGTTTGTTCAAAATAATATTTTTTTATTGCTTTGCACCGCTTTTTGAGTTTTCTGTTTAGCCCCTGGTTGGATGGTAGAATGTCACTAGGTATTAAGTCCTCTATTTGTAGATTTTTCTAAATTGTGCAATAAAGGTAAAATAAAGAAATAAATTAGTTCAACCAATATCCTAATGATCAAACATGATATAAGATTACCTAATTACTCGAAGTACGTATTTCGACAAGTAAATTCAATAAGTTACTACATTAATAACCGATTTATAGCCGCCGTAACTTGTTTCTACTAAGTAGGTATCTAGTTAATGTTTCGATTATGTAAATCATTCACAGCCGCCTGATCTAGTTTATTTAAGGTGTTAATCTTGGAAATTGGATTATTTCTATGCACATTAGAACAGTGGATACGGACTAATTTCAGAATATTCCCACGCGTAAACTTAGTTGCAATGAGATATGTTAATTGAAACCACGTAAATGTTATCGTGTTTATAACAATGTCTTAACTTATGTGTGGGACATGATAAACACCCACTTTTGTTTCGCACGTCCATTTGTACCCCATTTGTGGTTATTATACAGGACGGTGACGACAGTAAATTAAAACATGGGTCATATTTAGTTCACAGAAATGTTTTGCAACTTTCAAAAACATCTTATTCATTTGTTACTTTCATGACATTTCTATGAAATAATGCAGCTAATGTATTTTATGTTATCATTTATATGTTTAAAATCTAGACCAGTGATTTTTATTAAATCACTGGCCTGGCTTTTTTATGATAAACTAAACACATTCGGTGCGATAACCAGAATTTAGCGATTGCATATCACCATAGATGTGGGGCCAAATTTTGCTGGGATCATATACACACTAATATCTATTAATAAAAAACTAAACTAAATAGGAAAGTAACTTTGTCTGTCTGTTACATTTTACACTACTCTATTGGCTTATACAAAATTAAAATTAAAAGAAGATGGGCTACTTTTGGTGCGATAGCCGAGATCCACGCAGACGGCGCTGCAGTTGCGGTTATCCACTAGTTTCATCACGATTAAAATTAAAAATAAGATAAGATAAAATTATAATATAAATATCATGAGAGTCTACGCCGCACGGCTTTTCATACAGACTTTCAAGTCGAAATTATTGAAAAGGAATAATCAAATCGATTCTAATGGAACTCGCCGTAAAGAAAAAGTCAGATTAGTCTAAAAAGGTTTTTTTTTTTTAATCTAATAATAAAGAAATTATTGGCGATTTTTGGTTTGTGTGCAAACCTAAAGATTAGTTCCACTCCACTATAAGGCTATTTTTCGAACAACTCTGTGATGACTATTTAGCCTGACTTGCTCATGCATGTAACGTCTCATTCGAAATGGTTTGTTCATTTCCAATATTTTCGACGAAGCGTAAACGCTCCTAATTTGTTCACCTACTCAAGAAAATAACCTTTGGTATATTGAATAGTACGAAAATGGTGTGGACCTACTTATCTGCTTCGACCGCACAAAATTCAAATATTCATACATGCGTGAGTTATGAATCAGTTCCGATACGGTTCGGTATCATATAAAGTGAAATTAGTGCTATCTTGGGTTCTTACCTGGCTTGAACCCAAGATAGCACTAATTTCACTTGACGCTAACGGCCCACCTGATGGTAAGCGATTACCACCGCCTATAGAATCTGCAATAACAAGGAAAAATCACTTGATATTGCTGGTGCGTTGCCATCCTGGGGCCTAAGATTAAATGCCGTCCATGTCCAGTAATTACACTGGGTACCTTTTCCTTCAATCAGAAACACAGCGAACTGTTTGATGGCTGAAATAAGAAAGACGGTGGTACCTACCTAGACGACCCTACATACGGGCCTACCACCTAGTAAGTAGTTAATGCAACGTAAGCATGAATTTAAAAAAAAAACGAAATTTAGCGGAGTGAATTTTTCTTGGCTCCTGGATGCGTGCAGCGCATGGCTGGTCGTCGTGCAAATCTTCAGGTGAGGCCTATTTCGGCTAATTCTTGGTCTTCAACTCACCTGATGGAAGGGATGATAATGCTGAGCGTGGGAACAAGATACACTCAGATTCCTAAACCACAGAGGAACTGGCAATCTACTTCCGAATACCGCAACACAATAATGTGGTTAATACTATTGCTATGGCGGCAGACTTAGATGATAGTAATAGTCGCTAGCCAGGCCAACTTATAAAAGTCATACCACCAACCAAATATAGCAGAAAATTCCTGCTCCCACGCGAATTGAAGCCCCGGACCTCTAGATCCGAGGAAGGTGGCCTTGACCACCTATACCTAGGCGATCGATGGTTTCTCACGTAAAAAAATATTAAATAGACAGACAATCCACCTGGTGGTATCAAGTTCTAATCATCTAAAGATACCAGTAATATCAAGAAATTAGTGGTATTGTTCGTTTATTAACATTAAGAAGACCATACACAAGCTTTGAAAAAATAAAGACAAAAATTACAGATCATTGCCTACATACACAAAAATGTAGCTTACTTATTATATTTACTCAGTGTAATGCACCTGAAACCTGAGATACAAGCTATTCTTCTCACAGAATCGCATAAGTGACGTGGTAAATAGACTGTGACAAATTCAGAAAGCCACAGGGGAAATCATTCGGCGCCGACGACGGCGAAGAAATCTGAAATTGCATCCGAGTGCATTGTAGAGTGTTAAATTAGTAGGAAATACAAGAAACCGTCGTGATGTTCATTTATTTGAGTTATCCTTTCCAAGATTCTGAAGTCGGAAATGGGTGGCAAGACTTCTGCGGTATGTCACCGTTGATTTATTTTGTTATCTTTACAACTATTGAGCTCAAACTTTGACGCAGTAGTCTAAAGATGTAACTGAAAATTAGAAAAAAAAGAATAGAAGTCATTTGATAAACTGTAACCTACCGGAGTAAGAAGAAAATCATTGTTCATAATACAAAGCACGGCAAATGTCTTAACACCACCTGATGTGAAACGGTAAAAAGAGTATACAGGGTGGTGCTGTCAATATTACAATAAATTAAAACATGGGCTATAATAGTTCATAGAAATGGTTTGTCACTTTCAAAAACATAAAAACAACCTTTATGGTAAATAAATATAATAATAACGCTAAATATAACAATTCGACCTGTCATCAGTAAAAAATTGTGATCACTTTTGTCAGCGCATATTTCTTATTGCTTTCAAATTTAGATAATCAATTACACATACCCTTCTATTTCTATTAACGTGAGTAAGTAACGGATTACTCACCTATCAGCACCCGTACCACCACATTTTATCGCGATCTAGTTTAGGACCTAAACTGAGTAGAATCGTTAATTCGTACTACGACGCTATCTACGACTATGACAGCGATGCAGTTTATGAACCAATACTGAACCAAGCGGAATACGAATCGCTTTTATAAAGATGGTAGTAAGGCCCCAGATCTACAAAAGAACTATGAATCGCAAATAAATGTCTATGTTCATGACACAAACTCTGTACTAAAATACGTAGGGCCACTATCTACTCCCCCTTACCCTTACTTTTACGTTTGATTACTGTTTCCAATTTTAAAAATTTCAGAGCACAATAACATTACACAGTGACTATCTAGAGTAGGGAACAAAGCAATACTGTCATGAGAAAATTACAAAAACCCTTTGTTTTATTCCATAATGAAATTAGTCCAGCTCCAGTCTGTTGTGAACGGACTCGTTTTTATTTAGTTGGTTCATTGAATTTTCTTGATGATTGTACGTCTAATACAAGAGAAAAACAATTATTTGATAAGTATCTTATTATGATAATTATTACTCATGGAATAGGTATGGCAAAATCAAATTTAGGTACAATAAAATTGTACGATTATTATTGCAATTTAGATTTGAATCTAACGTAACATCACATTAATATTAAGGTAGCCATTGACGTGACGTCCATTTAGTCGACATCAAATGGATTCAATCCGAATGGAATAACTCCAAATTATTGCGCCACTGCTTACATACATTGCCACATTGGTTTGGACTCATCAGTATTGTCCCTTCGTTGCACACACATAAATTTAAAAATGGACGCATATTTGCGGTTAATTCAGACTTTCAAGTAGAGTAGCGTACGTTTTGACCATCTATGAAATCCTATGGATTGAATGCATAGAGTTGACTCTGGTTGGAAAGCAGACTCTGGTTGATATCATTTCAACATTAAATGGAAATAAAATTCAAGAATATGGTAAATGTTGGAAAAATACCACTCCATTTGGGTTGATGAACGCATAGTCAACGGCTAGCTTTACCCTTATTATTGTTATTCAAAATGAAACTACGCCCGGGGTAGGCATAACAAAATATTAAACAGCAATTACTTTCTTTAAATAAGTAAGAAAATTTCTCTCGGATACTTAAGTATCAATGAACGCCGTTCGTAAAGTTAAATGCCAAGGATTGGATTAAAAAATGTATTTATTCAGCTAAGCCGACGAAGGTCCCTCAGAGATATTTTCAATTATTTAAATTTATCCCACCAACCTATTTCTCTTTTCTTTGTTTTCCGCTGATTATTTTCTTCAGACATCCGCGTTGCATAACGAGCTCTCTATAAAGGTGCCTCATTTCCCAGTAGATTTGTTATTTTTAATTTTTGGTCTCCAACTTCGTTTTAAGCGCTGCTCAAAGATTTGCACCTTTAAAGTTGAAGTTCTTTTAACACAATACCGTTTAACATAACTAAGTTACCACTTTTTCATCACGAGTTTGTTTTAGTATTCATAATACATATATAGATTATCATCATCATCAACAAGCTATAAACACGTACTACTACTGGACACAACAGTGTGATTCGCTAACAGAAATATTCGAAATCGAGCTTGACGACTGACAAAATGACGCGCCGCCATTGATTTTGACGTTTTGACCACAGCGCTGCGCGTAAGCGTATTCGCTAATTTCTAAGTCTTGTTCTTGGTTATCTATGTTGGTCGCTGTTTAAGGCGCTGGCCACATAAAAAAGACGTAGGGCGAGGACGGGGCACGGACAGGGCGCAGACGGGGCGCCGTCGCGACTTATAGAAAAGACGAGGCATGGACATGACGCTATGTGTTTCTAGCGGCGTTCGAATCCCGGCACCCGCGCTCCACCCCGCCGGCACCCTCGTTCTCCCCGTCCTTTGTCGGCTCGCGCCCGTGCCCCGTCCTTTCTGTATGTTTTACGATAGGGCGCAGACGAGTAAGCGTCGTGCCCGCGCCCTGTCTTTTATGTATATTTTGCGTCGTGAGGCTTCTATACATTTTGTATGAAAGGGACGATGAAGAGACATTATGTCCACGCCCCGTCTGCATCTTACGTCCTTTCTGTGTGTCCAGCGCCTTAGAGGTTCAAAATATATCATAATGACTTCTTTCAATATTTGATTGGGCTATACACAAAGATATAAAATAAACAATCTTTTTAGTTTCGGCTCACGCCGTGCTCGTCGTTGGAATAGTGTCGGCAAAGGTTGTCAAACAAACGCAAAGGGTATGACATCGCTGAATTCAAGACTGGTGACTTTAGAAAATAGGCAGTCCTATCTAGGTGTGAGAAAGACAGGAGGAGAACATGTACATGCTTATTATAAGTAAAAATCATGTTATTTTAATTAAATTTAAGCATTTGCATTGGACTTTTATCAAATAATAACGATTTGATAACGAAAAAGACAACATTCCTAAGTTCAACGTAGTAAGTTACAACACTATGTGCCTAAGTAATTAGCAAAACAAATAAAAACAGTACTAACTACTTTTAAACAACACTTACAACAAATACATCAAAACTATTCCTGAAACAATAAACAAATAATAAAGTCATGATCACATTAAGTACATTTAATTACCTATAAGGCTATTACAACTCCATAATAATTGGTCGTACCAAAACTTTACCCACTTACACACAAGAGTAGTTTAGCTCCACTTCACCGCTAACACTTTCAAACAGGATAAACTCGCTCTAATATTGTGGTGTTGGAATAATTTGCGAACGTAAACATTGGTTACCAATTTTTGGGTAGGTACTACATTGTGTTAGTTTATTATGACGATACAATTGATATCATATTTTCGTGGAATATGTTTTAAAGCCCTGATTTTACAACGCTTATGAATTCACCATCTTCTTTTTATTCTTTTTATCCTTAAATCTTTTAATTTGCAATGGCATTAATTGATTTTATTGAAAAGTAATCAATGAACATAAATTGATATTTTAATGTGTGGATTATCATCAAACCAAACATAATAAATTATACAGATTGTGTAATATATAGACAACCTGTATAATATAATATATTCTGTATATTATGTTATATAGACATCCTGTATAATATAATATATTCTGTATATTATATGGAGGTAAAATATATCCTTAATATAGAAATTATAGCTAAGGGACCAATTCTTTTATTTTTAGAAATAACAATAACTGCGTTAAAAGATTTTTAAAAGTCATTACCTGCGCTGATAATGACCTGATAATAACCCGTAAAGTTTCGAAAATAAACATCCTGTATTATTAGGATACCGATTAATAAGGTCTAATGTCTAACTTATTGTGGAAATGCAATGAAATGAATTGGAGGAACAAATATTTCTTACAGACATGCCACCGGCAGGGAGGTTATCCTCACAAATTGGAACCAAAGTGGTCGTGTACTGTACGGTTCAGAGAGACTTTCTTTCACGTATGCCCCGGTTGTGGAATGAGCTCCCTGCAGAGGTTTTATCAAATGAGTACAGCATGGGGTTCTTCAAAGAAGGCGTTAAAAGGTTTTCACAGCGTCGCCAACGCGCAAGTGATACCCCTGGTGATGCAAGCGTCCATAGGCTACGGTAACCGCCTACCATCAGGGGGACCGTATGCTTGATTACCACCTTAGTGGTATAAAAAAAATATCTTTTAAATTTCGGGACGATCATAAAATCTAACAATGTATAGATTTCATGAGATACGACGAAGCACTTACTATTGGAATTTCTCAAGAGTTCTTATTTTAGATTTGCGACGAAAATCTCAATTGTATTTACCTGTTGGTATTAATTAGCAACCTTATTGCCTCTAAAGTCATTTGTTTATTAAGATAGTAAAGAATTACTTAGATTAAAGAATTGCATTTATTACTTAGCACGTCGCGTATGTGTAAACAAAATTCATAAAGTAAGCGTTAATTTTTTTTTTCTCTTTATTTAGTTTGGGGCTTTTATCCACACGGATATGCCAGCCCCATTATATCTTCTAAATTACAAAAAAAACGGTTTTAATTTTTTTACGCATAAAAAATATATACAATTGAATGCCTTATTACTAATGAAGTGATACAAAGGAAAAGAAATCACTGATCTGACAGTTGGACTAGATTGCATAATTTTTTAGCTGCTTTTGATTTTGGTTCTGCCAGAATGTTTTGTATTAGACCTACATCTTTAATATTTAATTGCAACTCTTTAACTAGTGATTCCCTTTCTGCTCTGTTCTTGACACAGTCCATCAGCATATGTTGTACATCTTCTAATTTATCACAAGCACTGCAGTTAGGTGAGTCAGTTTTTTTCATTAAATATGTAAACTTCGCCGATGGATAGTGCCCAGAACGAAGGCGTAGTGCAATTTTGATATAGTTTCTATTCAATTTACTATCGTCAAACCAAGGCGCGCGAGTAGGTTCTCCTTGTATAGATTTATACCATATCCCTTTGTCAATGCAAACTACATCAAAATGCTGTTTCCATTTTTGAAAACATATATTTATATATCTAGGTACATATTCCGAATAGTCTGGTAAATATTCTAACAGATTCCCCACACTCGCTGCTTTTTTTGATGCCAGATCCGCCTTCTCGTTGCCTAAAAGGCCAATATGAGCCGGAACCCATTGCAACATCAGTTCAATATTAGAATTTTTTAAACTTTGAATAACTTTAAGAATGTCATAGGCTATCGTTGCACCTCTGAGACCAGAGGCGCAGCGAGCCAAATCCTGTAGCGCGCTTTTGCTGTCGGAGAGAATAACAATTTTATTAAATTTCTTATTTATCGCATACGTTATAGCTTCAGATATTGCAATGAGTTCCAGCGTCATAATTGACACTTGCGTCAAAATTTTGAAACCAGCTGATAAATTCATTTTTTTATCAAAGAAACCAGCACCCAAACCTTGAGGACTCTTTGAGCCGTCAGTAAAAATCTTATGCCAACCTTCATATCTTTTATAAATTTCTCTAGTGACATTGTTTTTCAATAAATTAGGTTCGTATGAATTTTTAGGTTCTTGGATACTTCTTAAATTAAAATTTACAATATTATCAATTTCAATACTGGTTACCCAAATATCCAAGCTAAACATATTGAGAACTTCAGCAGAAACATAATTGGAGTTACAAACTTCGCTGTACACTTTTGTAAGCAGAGGTTTTTTCTTGTTTTGCCAGTAATTATTTTGATCACACAGGTTACTTAGTTCAGATACATCCGAAGTTATTATATTGTTCGTAAATGAAAAGCATTACGAGACATACTTATAGGCTAGATATAGTCTGCGAATAAATAATGGAGGTATACTCAATTCACTTTCCATTACATGAATAGGTGTGCTTTTAATGAATCCTCTTATTAACCTCAAAGCCTGGTTTTGTAGTTTGTCAAGTTTCGAAACATGACATTTTGCACTGCAATCGTATAAAAAGGAGCCATAGTCTACTCTACTTCTAATTAGTGCAATATACAATCGACGGATATGTTTGGTATGCATTCCCCAAGAGCTCCCTGCTAACAATTTTATTAAATTCAGAAATTTTGAACATTTATCCATAACTTCATTGATCTGTTTCCTCCATAAAAGGCTCCTGTCTAACCATAGACCTAAGTACTTAACACATTCTGTCGAAGTTAATACTTGGTCGTAAATTTTTATTATTGGTTTAATTCTTCGCTGTCCTCGACTAAATACACAAAGGTTGGTTTTAGTTACTGATAGTGATAACCCAAGTTCATCTAATAGCTCAATAACAGTGTTTAATGTAATCTGAACATATCGTTCACATTTTTTAATATCTTTATTATTTACAAAAATTACAAAGTCATCGGCATATTGTGATACCAGAACATTTTGCAGACCGTGACAAATTTTATGAGTAATGATATTAAAAATAAGAGGTGAGAGGGGGTCCCCTTGGGCTAAGCCCCTATTCGTAGACCTTGTAATAATATTATTCTCTTTGTTTAACTTGATTCGTAAATGTCTTTCACTGAGAAAAGCCCACAGATACGTACAAAGTTTGGAGCCAACATTAAGATCATCAAGCACTTTTACAGTTACATCGATAGATACATTAATATAGGCATTTTCAATGTCCAAGAAACATGCCAATGTTGGTATATTCTTCGTGAAACCTAGTTGAATATTAGTCACAAATCTCGTTAATGCATCTAAACAAGATTGAGATTTTCTGAATCCTACTGTGGATGGAGATAGGATTTTGTTTTTTTCGATGTACCATTCTAAACGTTCTAAGATCATTAAATGAAAAATTTTGCATAAACAAGAAAGTAAAGAGATGGGTCTTAATTTTATTTGAAAATTAATATCATTACATGGATTACTAGCCTTAGGAATGGGGATAACGTTAACATTTCTCCATTGCTCTGGTATCCTTCCATCAGTGTATATTTTATTATATAAATTTAATAAGAAAAGTTTCATTTTGTCAGGTGTGTGATAAATCATTGAATAGGAGATCTCATCATTTCCCGGTGCTGAATCTTTTTTCTTTAATTTGTATTTACTTTTATAGTTTCCTTATCTCTTCTTCATTTTAGATGCTTCGTTTGTAGGAGAGATTTTTGTCATTATTTAGGATGATATATGTTCATTATGATGGACCCTATTAATCGGCATCATAATAATAATAATAAGTCATTTATTCAGACAAATAGAAATTACATTTTTAACCAAATTATTCCAAATTAAATTTCAAATATTCAAACATTTTTAATTTCTCCCAAATATTAAATTCATAATAGCAGTGTTTAAATTCCTTGTTATTTGTTTTTATAATCCATTATTTATGATGTTTACCTGCAAGTCTGTTTGCCAGTAGGCAAAGGCCACCTCTAATCTCTTACATTGTTGATGTTTAAATACACTGACAACTTATTTTGTTGAGGACCGTGGTATAATCCACATTAACGGATGCACTGGCCACTAAAGTTTATTGTGATGTATTCTTTATGTTGTCATATAGTTTGAATTGGGTAACTATGTAAACAGGGATTACTGGTTAGTACACAAAATAAAGAACTTCTGGCGATTCACGGTGTTTCAGGTTATGGGCCCAGGCAGTATTTTTATCAAAAATAGTCGTAAATAGTTTATTTTTCAAGCATAATGGCACAATCTACAAGGATAGAGTTGTTAGATAAAGAAAATTATGAAACTTGGAAAATACAAGTCCAGGCTTTACTAGTGAAAGCTGATTCATGGAGCTATGTAAGCGGCAGAACTGCGAGGCCAGAAGTGAGTAGCAGTGACGAAGTTTCGATCGATAAATGGATTGCGGCAGACGAAAAGGCAAAAGCAGATTTGGTGCTATCAATCAGTCCAAGTGAGCTTAAGCATATTAGAGGATGCGATACATCACGTGACATGTGGTTGAAGCTAGAATCAGTCTATGCGTCAAAAGGTCCTGCACGTAAGGCAATTTTATTAAAACAGTTGACTCTATGCCGTATGCAAGAGGGCGAGGATGTTAGAGAGCACCTATCTAAATTTATAGGAGCAGTAGACAAGCTCAACGATATAGGTATACAAATTCATGATGATTTGCTATCAATTTTGTTGCTGTACAGTCTACCTGCGAGCTACGAGAATTTCAGATGTGCAATGGAATCCCGCGATGAGTTACCTAAGGTCGATGTTCTAAAGATTAAGATTTTAGAGGAGGATAGCTCACGCCGTCAATCTAATATTCTTGAGGTACAAGGAGCTATGTATGTGAAAGGAAATGGACCAAAAGGGAAGAAATCCTTGTCAAAGAAAACTAAGCATGAGAGTAGTACTTCCAACACCAATGAAGGTTTTAAATATAAATGTTTTAAATGTCACAATGTAGGTCATAAAGCGAGTGAATGTCGTATAAAGAAAAACAACCAAGATTCTAGGTGTGCAACTGTAGAAAAAGTAGAAGATATTTTTGAAGTTTTTAATTGTAATCAATCTTTTAATAATTTTCAGAATAATTTTATTTTAGATAGCGGTTGTACATCACATCTTTGTAACAAGAGGGAACGATTTGGTAAAGACTTTGTACATTACGATGCGAAATTAAATCTAGCGAGTAATCTGTCGACAAGTGTCAAAGGTAAGGGTAATATAACTCTTTATGCTTCAAATGATCAATCCAAAGGTCAGATCAAATTTCAAAACACTTTATTTGTCCCTGATTTGAGAAGTAATTTGGTTTCCGTGGCAAAAATTACTGATACTGGTCACGATGTCATTTTCAAAAGAGATAACGCCCTTGTTATCGACAAACAGGGTTTGGTTAAAATGACTGCAGATCGCGTGGGGAATTTATATCGTGTAAGAGAAATGAAAGATCCGATGAATGTAGCTTTGATTGCTGAAAATGTAGATTTACGTTTGTGGCATGAGCGCATGGGACATTTGAACGCGAGAGACCTTAAAAGGTTACTAAATGCTTATGAAATTGACGTAAAGACAGATGAGATGAATGCGTTGTATGACTGTGACATTTGTGCGAAAGGGAAGATGACTACGTTACCGTTTTCGAAAACGAATGGTCCATGTAATACAAAACTTTTGATTGTACATTCGGATGTGATGGGTCCGATGAGAACACAATCACTTGGTGGAGCTAAATATTTTGTTACTTTTATAGATGACTGTACTCGTTGGTGTGAAGTCTATCTTTTAAGTAAGAAAAGCGAAGTATTAAACGCTTTTAAAACATATAAGGCTTATGTTGACAACCAAACAGGTATGAAGATAAAATCTCTTCAATCGGACAATGGTGGTGAATATTGCAACAAGGAATTCGACGAATTGGTACGAGCTGAAGGTATTCAACGTCGATTAACGGTGGCACACACACCTCAAATGAATTCTGTCAGCGAACGTCTGAACCGTACACTTACCGAGATGGCGCGATGTATGTTGTTATCTTCAGGATTAAGTACAGGTTTTTGGGCTGATGCTGTTGTGACTGCTTGTCATATTAGGAATCGTTGTCCGACGAGTAGCTTAAATGGTGACACTCCATATGTAAGGTGGTATGGAAAACCAGAGAACCTTGATTATATTAGAAGTTTTGGTTCAAAATGTTTCGTCTTGGACAAAACGCCTAATAAAAATAAGTTCGTGGCTAGAGCACGTGAAGGTATTATGGTTGGATATCCAAGAATGTCCAAGGGATATCGAGTGTGGATACCACAAGAGCATAAGGTTGTCATTGCAAGAGATGTCAAATTTCAAGAAAATGCTTTAATGGAAACTGTCATTGAATCTGCAATATCAGAAAATAAATCTGAGATACAGAAGAAGTTTGTGGAAATAGAGACCACCGAGAGTATTTCTAGTAATAAAGAAATAGATAATGTTTCTAACAGTAGAGATATAGAAGCAGATGAAAATGTTATAGAGTTATTACCAATGGAAAACAATACTGTAAATAATGAAAACATCAGCAGCGAACCTATTTCAATATTGAAACGTGGTCCAGGTAGACCGAAATTACTAAGGGGTCAACAAGGTAGGCCAAAAAAGGTCTTCAATATGATCAGAGTAGAGGAGCCACTTACGACAGCTGATGAGATTATTACAAGTGATCAACTAATTCAAGAAACGCGAGATGAAATAGAACATTTAGCTGCTGCAATAGAAATTTCATTAGATGATGCGATGTCTAGTGATGAACGTCAGGGCTGGATGGATGCTATTGTCTCCGAAGTAAAAAGTCTTGTCACAAATGAAACTTTTGAAATTGTGAAAAAACCCGTTGATCGTCAAATTGTTGGATGTAGATATGTTTTAGTTAATAAGTGCAATGTCGATGGATCTGTGAAGAAGAAAGCACGACTGGTAGCAAAGGGCTATAGCCAGAAATATGGCGTAGACTACTACAAAACTTTTGCACCTGTGGCCAGACTTCAAACAATTAGATTGTTGAGCGCAATCGCTGCGGAGATGGATATGGATATTCATCAAATGGACGTGAACACAGCATATTTGAATGGTTTTCTTGATGAGGAAGTGTATATGAAAATTCCTGACTTGATGGAAGATACTTTACGTAAGCTTATTGATCAAGAAAATGATAATTCAATTGTGGGACAGCGTGCCACAAAGATGTTGAATAATATCCATGCAGGAGGAAACGCTTGTATCTTAAAGAGATCATTGTATGGATTAAAACAATCGGGTCGTCAATGGTATTTACGGTTGGATGAAAAACTAAAAGCGATGGGTATGCAACCTACGATAAATGAACCTTGTCTATACTTCAAGAAAAATGCGGATGACAGAATGCTTTTTGTGACAGTATACGTCGACGATATTTTGATTGCCTGTCAAGATAATCAATGGATTATTGAATTCAAGAAAGATTTATCAACAGAATTTGAACTTAAGGATTTTGGACCCGCAAAATGTTGTCTGGGTATTGAAATATACAAAAACGTTAGTGGTATAAGACTATCGCAAAGGAAGTATGTAAATAGTATTTTAAAAAGGTTCAGTATGGGTGATTGTAATCCCGTTTCAACACCAATGGATACTGGAACAAAATTCGATATCAGTATGAAAGCAAGTGGAAATGAAAAATGGCCTTATCGTGAGTTGATTGGAGCTCTTATGTATTTAAGTGTTAGGACAAGACCTGATATTTCTAATACTGTTTCAAAGCTTGCACAGTTTACTGAAAATCCATGTAAAGTACATTGGTTGTGTGCTAAAAGAGTTCTTCGATATTTAAAGAAGACTATTGATTATTGTTTATATTACAGAAAAACAGGACAATCAGTTCAAGGTTTTTGTGATGCTGATTGGGGTAACTGCAGTATAGATAGACGGTCATATTCTGGATACGGATTTATACTTGGAGGTGCAGCTATTTCTTGGAAGTCACAGAAGCAGAGGACGGTAGCGACATCTACAACAGAGGCTGAATATGTAAGTTTGGCTGAGGCAATGAAAGAAGCTGTGTACCTGAATAGTTTAATGAATGAGATTGGTATGATAGGGCTGTCCAAAATAGAAATGCATGTTGATAACAGAGGTGCGCTTTGTCTCGCCGAAGATCCGGTTTTCCATAGTAGGAGTAAACACATTGACATAAAATATCATTTCATGCGTAATGTGTTGAAGGATAAGAATATTACTTTGAGACATTTGTCGACAGATTCAATGATAGCCGACATCCTTACCAAGTCCTTACCTAGTGCTAAACATTTAAAATGTGTTGATGGCTTAGGGTTAGTGCGCTTAGGTTAATGCAGATTATGAGGGGCGTGTTGAGGACCGTGGTATAATCCACATTAACGGATGCACTGGCCACTATAGTTTATTGTGATGTATTCTTTATGTTGTCATATAGTTTGAATTGGGTAACTATGTAAACAGGGATTACTGGTTAGTACACAAAATAAAGAACTTCTGGCGATTCACGGTGTTTCATATTTCTGGTCTTATGTTTATATAAGATTGTTGGTAATTAACAAAAACATAAAATACAATAATTTGTAAATGTCATTAGAAATCTTCTCCACGCTTAAGGTATTCTTAGAAGCGGTTTTTAAATTATTTCGATAGTGCAAAACTCAGCTTTTGATTTTGAACTTATACAGAAGTTCACAATTATTGTTTTTACAGCTTTGGTTTTTATTTCAATTTTGAGAGTATCTAAAACATCGGAAGGAGGTATATGTTCCACTGTATGTTTTTTTTTTGTATGTATGTTCACCGATTTCTCTGTCAATTGTGAACCGATTTTTAAAATTCTTTTTTTATTCGATAAAATATACTCCTGAGGTGGTCCCATTGTCACCAAGAGGATGATGAGATACCAGGGAAATGGAGGGCAAACCTCAAATTTTATAGGCACGTATGACATGTTTTACTTTTTTCCAAAGCTATTCAAGTATTTGTTTCTGTTAGTCATCATCTCATGTTGACGAGCTGGTGATAGAAGGTACAACTCCTTAACGGTTAGGAGTTAGAAGATAAATCTTTCACTATGTATTTCAACCAAAGCCTGAGAGACAGGCAAGTCGATAGTGCTGACGGTCACCCATCTTGCTTTGACTTTAGGAAATCACTTAAAAATGTAAAGAAAAAAATATTTAACAAAAATAAAACCGACTTCAAAACACTAATAAGGAAAAAATAATTAAATTTCAGTATCTAGGTACTTACCTCCTAAAATCTTAAAATCACTTTCTATTGTCTCTGGAAACAGCTTAGCACCAACTCCAAAAAATACATTTTAGGAGGTAAGTACCTATGTACTGAAATTTAATTATTTTTTCCTTTTTAGTGTTTTGAAGTCGGTTTTGGTGTTGGCTTTTGAATAAACTTACGTGCTTAAAAATCTTGATTAATTATTAGCATATTACATACGCTGTAATATGCTAATAATTAATCAAGATTTTGAAGTTTGGTGTGTTAGAGATTTTAGTTTTTTAGATCTCCGTCTCTGAATAATATTAATATGTCGTCTTCATATTTACAAAGGTACGCTTTGCCTTATTCATTGAAAAAAATCATTACATTTCGGATATCAAATTACCAAAAAGCATAATTACAACGGTCGACCATAATTATGCAAACTGTTTTCGGTCAGTTCGTAATCGTTGTGGTTGTCACCTGCAATAAATCATCAATATTAATTTATGTATGGGATTCGGTTTCCTAGATTAGTGCTGTAATACAATACATGATACGCATATTGATATTGAAAGCCTTTATAATTGAGCCTTGTTTTAAAAAAGATTGAAGTATTTTTTCAAATTGTAAGCTCTGATGATGGATCCATATTATAGTATAAAGTAAATAATTGCCGCTACCAAGATGGAGGTATCCTGAGGGAATCTGAGTCGGCCGCTCTAAAACTCTGTTAACAATAATTTGCTTAATCTTTTGACCCGGGTCTATTTCGGGTCGCCTAATTTTTTGAACTTCTAATTGGCAATGGCACACAAACGGTTAGCCTAATTTTTTTTCGCATAATTTCACTCTTTATAATCGTGTTTGGTCTAATTTCACTTCGCCTAACTTTTTATCGCCATATTGTTATTTACCAAATGCGACATTTGACAGAACAATTCGTAATCCCTAAAGTATGCAATTATTAAATATTATTTTCAATAAAATAAAAATTATAAAGTATAAAACGCCGACTCATTTTAATAAGGCAAAGTAACTTGGCCAAAAATTTGTATTTGTTGCAAATTGATTTAATCAAACATATTATTATGTAGGTATTCTTTTTTTTTTTTTTTTTTTATACAACTGGATGACAAACAAGCTGACGGCCCACCTGATGGTAAGCGGTTACCGCCGCCTATAGACACCTGCAATAACAAGGAAAAGTCACTTCATATTGCAGGTGCGTTGTCATCCTGGGGCCTAAGATGAAATGCCGTCCATGCCCAGTAATTGCACTGGCTACCTTTCCCTTCAATCCGAAACACAGCGAACTGTTCTAACAAAAAGTAGATGTTTTTCCTTTTAATTCAAGGCCAGCAAGCCGAAGCTGCTGTCAAAACCACCTGCTCCTCAGCTCGCGGGCCGCCTCCACCCTCCGCGCCTTCGCGGGCTTAAATTACACTCTAGGGGTAGGGCAGACAAGACTACGTGGTGTCGGATTTGCAGCGATTCGCTTCTGCCAATTTATTTATTCAAAAAATTTGTTTTTGTATTTTGTATTAGGCTGATAAATTTTTGGCATATTTAATATAGGATATGCTAAAATTAGAGCTTTATTAAGCGAAATCGTCGTAGTGCCAAAATAACGTTATGCCAATATATTTTAGGGTATTTCACATTATAGATCCAAAAATTAGGGTTTTCAATTCTAAGACCAAATTATAATGGTGGCTAAACAATTGTTAGGCGAAAAAATTATTTTTCGCTTTAAGTTTAGGCCAATACGGTTTGGCCATGTAATATTAGGACTAAATTTTTTAGGCGAACCGAAGGGCACCCTTTTGACCCTCATCAGCCACTCGCCATGGGCAGGGAGTTCCACGTTGGAATGAATGTGATCGCATATTAATCGATTACAGGGAAACTTTCTTCCACGTACTCTCAGGTTGTGTAATGAGCTTGGAACAGGGTCAGCGACACGTGAGTGATAATAACGTCCATATGCTACAGTAACCGCAAACCATTAGGTGGGCCTTGAGCTTGATTGCCAACTTAGTGGAGTAAAAAAATAGTTTGACTATTGTGTCTGGTTTTTGGGTTGATCATTATAAAAGATTGTGTCCAAAGACACTTCATATGTCACAATATTCAATCATTAACCTCCATTAACTACTTAGTGCCGCGATATTTCGCCATCGCGGCATCGCGCGCCACCGCGATTACATAATCGCGGTTAATGTGTCAAATACTTTGTGTCTTTTTTTGTGTCGTAATTTGTAATATTTCCAATAAAAAAAAACTTTCTTTCTTTCATTAACTCATGATAAGACATATTCCTCTCCCTCAAGTGAACACTCACTCTTTCTAATGTTACCAAGTCTTTGTGACAAGATTGACTCGTTTGATATCAATAATAACAGAAAAAAACTGATAGAGAAAATTCTTTGTAAGAGTTACACATTTACAAAAATCATTGCCCAATAAGAATTTATTATCAATAAAGAGAATAAAGACAAATGACACTAAATGAAATATCTCTGAAACATACCTAAGCCTTTTCTTGGAAAGTGTGATATTTATGTCAATTAAGTCATATGTGAAAGTAGCTGCGCACTGAAGATAACTGGCTATACCTAAATATTGCAGACATATTAGCAAAGACAATTTACTTACTATGCATTCAAACGTCCAATGTTTTAACCCAATGTTTGTTAAAATTTCCTTATTTATTAGTTTGTTTTTTTTATTTATTAGTTATAGTATTTAGTCGCGGGCGTCTATTGGACCCCAAGCCAGTAAGTGTCATATTTCGGCAAACATTACACTTAAGTGACCGTAAGTTTTAGTAACTTTCTAATTAACTCGCCCCTCTGTCTTAGTTTTTCTCTAGTCACTGCGTTTATTACACGTACCGTACGGAGGTGTTTAGGTTCCAAGGGCCCCCGCGCAACTAATAACGTAGTACAAATGTTGGTAATTATATTATAATGATTATTTTTTGGTTTCAAAATTTGATGTAAACTTGTTTTATATGTTTATGATTAAATTTGTTAAGCTTTGCAGGCAAAATAATACAAACGACAAATTGTGTTCAACTTGTTACGTTGCGCTGCAAACCAATAGATTGCTTATGGTACTTTTTATTTATCTTTTAATTGTAGCAGCAATAAACGCATAATTTATTTATATCATATAATAGCAGGGAATTTATCAAGAAGGGAATCTTCAAAACAAACCACAACAGGACTTGCAAAAACTAAACAAAGACACTTGACTTACAAATAGACTTTGACTTTGGAATTACTAATCTTTCACAAATGGCCCAAATGCGGTAAATGCAACAAATTTTAAGTGTAATAAACACATTAATAACGTTTGTGATTCTAGTACTTAGTAATTTGTGATTATTTTGATCATTATTTAAAAGTTTATATTTTGTTGTTCTGGGACATTGTTTTGTTAATTTCGATGTTGTTTTTAAAGTAATTTACTCTTCATTATTATTTATTCTTCTTTTATTATTTTATTTATTTTTTTCCTTTTCTTTTCTACTTTTCATTAATTTGTTTCTTTTTCGAAATTAAACCCTGGGGTCGTACGGACCCCAAGCGATTAATTAGTTTATGTATATAAGTAGGACAAGCTAAAGGTTAACATTAGCGGCTACCGTTGCCAACAGAAGCTTGTAAAGTAACTAGCACCGAAATGAGTCACCGGAGAAATACAACACACAAAAGATATATTATTCATTGTACCTTGCCGAGCGGTAACTACCACCTCTATGGTCTATTGGTTAGGACCACCCACCTCAGATCTAGAGGTATCGGGATCAATTCTTGTGCCAGCAAAATTTTTATGCTCGGCTTAGTTGGTGGTAAGGCTTTTCCTAAGTCCGTCCAATTACCACCATCTTACAATAATGTACAATTATTGCAATAACAATCATTGTGCTATTGTATTTCGGCATTTCTATGTAAGATTGTGAGTTACTACTTATGTAGTTGAGGAATCGGGGTAGCTCGCTTCCATCTTCAGCCTTATCATAGAGTGAGATGAAGATAAAGAGACAAATAAGTAAACATAATGTTATCCGAATTTATTTTACGGTAGTGTAAAAAAAATGAAAATTATTTGTAGGTTCTACGCAGCTGTTAAGAGGCAGAATATTACCAATAAATAGAGCTATATTTAATAAAAGCAATTATGATCAGAACGTAATTTGCTATTGGATATTAAATAAGTATGAACTTCATTTGATATTTCTCCAATACAGTAAATTAAGTTATAGTTACATCGGTGTATTAAACAATGTTTTCGTTAAATAATAGAAAACCTTAAGTGCCTTAGGTAATTTACTAAGAAGCTAACAACTACCAAACACAATTAACGTAATTTACTGAGAAGCAATTTATTTAACAATAAATATTTCATAGTTAAGTTAAATATAAATCACAGACACATTTTTCTAACTTTGAGATTATTCGAATTTATTTTCGCTATCTTGTATTTTGTATTGAATTACACTACGCATAAAATTTCAGCGATATGAAATTGTCCTCTACGCACAAAAAGGCTTCTAGTGATGAAATTAAACTTGTTCCTTTTATATTGGAATGTTCGCGTCACAAAACCTCAATACCGCGATATATCACTACGCTTATTTCGATTTACGCATCAAAAAACTAGTTCAGGAATAATGTCATAAATACTATGAGCCATATTTGGTTCGAAGTCGCAGCCGAAAAGTGCGATTCCAAATTCAGAATAGCGAGTTCATATCGCACTATCCTACGTAGATTTTATAAAAATAACTCAAAAGAAAGCTCCGTTTATTTATGATGTAAATTATAATTTATGTAAAAGCATTCAGTGAGCTGGAGAGAGGCTGTACAGAATAATTAGAATAAATTGTTCTCATTACCAAGTTCAGAGCAAAACTGGCGCAACGCCGTTGAGCGTGTGCAAAACCATACATCAAACACATGGACGTACTAAATAAAATAACAAGAAACAGTACAGAGATTAATAAAAACGTGGCGGAGATAATAATTATTTGGGGTAAATACTAAAATTCAATTTAAGACGCATGAACTAATCACAATGGTTACGTAACTTTATAAAATACGTTAGTACACATAATTATCATAGCGTTGACTATTCCAAGTTAAGCTTTGGTAATGCAAAATACAGTACTTGCATTAATATATTACAAAAGTTGGATAGTAGATCTAACATAAAAAACCGGCCAAGTGCAAGTCGGACTCGCGCATGAAGGGTTCCGTACCATTATCTATAAACAAGCGTCTACCTGTTGCCGTTATCAATATCGAGCAAAAACAAGCAAAAAATCATGTTTTTTGTATTGGAGCCCCCTTAAATATTTATTTTATTCTGTTTATTAGTATTTGTTGTTACAGCGGCAACAGAAATACATCATCTGTGAAAATTTCAACTGTCTAGCCATAACGTTTCATGAGATACAGCCTGGTGACAGACGGACGGACAGTCAGCGGAGTCCTAGTAATAGGGTCCCGTTTTACCCTTTGGATACGGAACCCTAAAAATGTACTCTATGGATCTAACTAACTTATACAACATACATAGCGGAACCAATATAACTATGATGCAATTTTTTATTTGTACTACATGTCAAGCACAAGTTCAGTTAACTTATATACATTTTTCGATATTAGTGTTTTCTTTTCATTTCACTTTTAAACACGAGTAAACTAAAAAGTGAAGTCGTCTTTTAGTATTAGCGACAAGGCACTGTTTCTTAACTTTTTATATTTATTTTGCCATTGTCAATTCGAATACTAACATACCCTACCTTATAAAAGATTACTGGTTAAACCAGTCACCATCACTCAGAACATAGCTGACAACCAACTGTGTATGTGCTTCCTAGAGGATAATTTTGTGATCATTGCTATTATTGACCACCCATTACTTACTTTGTTGCTGTAGCTGCTTTCGTTCAAATAGCTCAACAAGAGTACGCTAATACACTCACACACGACACTAGCCTATACCTATAGGTTTCACTGCTGGGCACAGGTCTTTGTACATGGGAGAAACAAATGAGGAGTTTGGGTCATAGCACCACCACGCTGGCCCCGTGCGGGTTAGTGGATCAAAGCGGTTGCAGGAACAACCGGTGCCTACTAAAGCGCGTAGGAAATAGAAATACTGCTTTGTTTTCGTAATCGAAACCAAAGCACTTAAACCACTACGCCACCAAAAGCTCCTCACGCTGACGAGTTGATCTTAATACATAGTTGTTGTGAAAGTTGCCTTTAACAATAATGCCCAACAGTAAATATAGTAGTCCATTTCTTCCAACGACTAGGGGTTTATACCGTAGTTAGATTGCTTGCCAATTATTTATTGAAGAACCGGTAGATATATTAATATGTAAAATTCAAATTTCAGACTAAAATCAGTGCTTTTTCATCAGAAAAACGAGAACACAATTAATAAGCGTTAGCGGGAAACATTAGCAGCAAATGTATTAATTTTTAATATTTTCTTAATTCTGATTTTATTCTACTTTTTATCAACATTTTATTACTTAGTGTCATTACTTTTTTCATTGGCTAAAATGAAGTCATAGGGTCACACAGTTTGTGAAAGGTCACGGTACAGTTCACGCTCTAACATTATTATTTTTAAAAGCTTTTATTTAACGTTCGGGTGGAATCTTGCTACTCGATTTTGAAGCAGATAGCTTCAATCGATTGAGCTGAAATTTTGTATACACGTTTAGTTTGGATGACAATACACGCTAAGCTATGTGACGTCATTCTAAATACAATATGGCGAACCATCCAAGATGTCGGAATAGTTATTTTAAATATATTTCTACAATATGGGTATCAAATGAAAGGGCTTATTGAGAGTAACGCGGAAAATAATGTGACGTCATTCTAAATCCAATACGGCTGAACTTCCAAGATGGCGGAATAGTTATTTTTTGTGCACTTCTGCAATATGGGAATCAAATGAAAGGGTTTGCTTGCCGAGACTCAGAAAGCCAGCGATAACTCAAAAGTAAAAAATAAATTAAAAAATTAAAAGAAAAAAAAACTTATTTAAAAAAGCTTTTATTTAAATGTATAAAAAAAAAGAAGAAAAAAAAATTTCCGTTAAAATTTTAACTACAAACTAATAACCTCATTATACACAATTTATACGATCATAAAAGCTTGTCGCGCGATTTACTTGTGAAAATAAACTATGTAGTACCTATTTAATTGAGCGACAAGCTTAAATAAAAGCTTTTTTAAAATAAGTTTTTTTTGCTTTTAATTTTTTTAATTCTAAATACTTTTCTGGGTATTTATTTTTACAAAAATTTCAAGAATTGGCTTCCCACTGCCAAATTTACCATCTGTTGATAACAGGCTGAGAGAGCAAAGAGGACAGAAACTAATTTATATAATAACCAACAATTTTAGAACCAGGTCGCATAAAGGTCTCATTATTTACAGAATCACCTGGCATTCTGACCCAACGCGAGAATGCTCCCGTTGGTTAACAACTAGCTAGAATTTTAAAGACATTTTGTTTCCCGAGATAAACATAATTAAAGCTCCAATGAATACGCTAGTAATTACGTGCACACCTGTTTTGTTGTGTATTGTTCTATTCTCTTTAAAAGATTTGTTTGTTTCTTTTAACCTTCCGTACGTAAAGTCTAGCAAGAACTAGCCCACTGACACTGATACACAATAAAAAAAATATTGTATGTAGACAGGTAAGTAGCTTTTACTAGGTGGTAGGCCCGTATGTAGGGTCGTCTGGGTAGGTACCACCGCCTTTCTTACTTCAGCCGTGAAACAGTTCGCTGTTTCGGGTTGAAGGGAAAGGTAGCCAGTGTAATTAGTGGGCATGGACGGCGTTTCATCTCAGGCCTCAGGATGACAAAGCACCTGCAATATCAAGTGATTTTCCCTTGTTATTGCAGGTGTCTGTAGGCGGCGGTAACCGCTTACAATCAAGTGGGACGTCAGCTTGTTTGTCATCTAGTAGTATAAAAAAAATTGACATGAAATTACCACATCCATTAAATCGTCGTGTCGTGACTGATCAAAACGTTCTCAACAAATTCTCGTTTGCTACTTTTGAATATTCGACAGGCAGCAAAAAGTTTGCAGCTCTGCTGGGTAATGAACGAACTTAGGCCACCGAAAGGGTTAAAAGTGGCAAAGTCAAGACTTTGTTATGAAGAAAATTAGTAATTCATTGCTGAGATTGAGTTTACTTTACTTGGCTAATAGGTTTCCGAGTATTGGGAAAACTTTTTTGCTAATAAAAACGTATGACACTTTAACTTTAGAAATGAGACTTTCTTTCACTTTTATCTATATTTCATTCGGCTAAAAATATCAACATAATACCTTTCGATAAACTCCCCTCACGAAAATAAAAAGGTGAAAGTAATGTTTTTGTTTTGTTAGCTTAGTAGTAGTTTGTATCGAAGTTTGTGACATTTAATAAATAAACATAATATTTACTTTGATGGTAGTGTGCTAAGCTAAGCCGAAGCTTAGAAATTCGGACATCTTTTTCATTTCCATTTACACAAAAGCCTGGAAAGATAAAATAACATTCCGTGTAATCCATTTAAACAAATGATAAAGCGTTGACCTTATATTAGCATAATGGGTAAAGTTAAAAGGGACTGTAGAACTATTTTCTCTGTGGATGTGAGGAATGTAAAGAGATTTTTCTTTTTCTGAATGCGGGCTTTAACTATTGTGTTTTTAACAAAGACTTCCAATTTTTAAAAAATATGCTTTACACTCTTTTTCCACCTCATTGACATGATCTTTGGTTTGGGGACTCGTTGTGTCTTGCATTCATTTTATTCTGCTAACCAATTCAATTCAAAAGACGGCTATGCTGAAGTGAAAATTACTTAATCGCGCTGCATTTGGTTTTCAAGTCTGGCTTCAAGATCTCCGCCTCAATATCCCGCAAAAAGAAATTAAGTAAAATTAAAATATGTATTTGAATTAAAACCTTTTTTTTATACAACTAGATGACAAACAAGCTGACAGCCCACCTGATGATAAGCGGTTACCGCCGCCTATAGACACCTGCAATAACAAGTAAAAATCACTTGATATTTTAGGTGCGTTGTCATCCTGGGGCCTAAGATGAAATAGCGTCCATGCCTAGTAATTACACTGGCTACCTTCAATCCGAAACACAGCGAACTGTTTCACGGCTGAAATAAGAAAGGCGGTGGTACCTACCCAGACGACCCTACATACGGGCTTACCTATTACTACTACTATTTAACTCCCGTTTAAAAATTTGATGTTACATTATTACGTGTGGTTCTCGCGCAAATGTAAGACAATAGTAAATTAAAAAACTTTAAAATACTATTTTAATAAATATTTCCTGTTTCAGCGTATTGTTTTAAAGAGGATTTATTAGCCACACATTCCGCTGAATTTTAATAAATAGTTGGTTTGTAAAATTCGATATTTATGAATTGTTGTAAAGCTGGTATGTACCCTAATAAACAATAACTAGCCTGCCAGATCCTGTCGGTATTCACGTGGAAAAAAGGAGTATTTTTTTTTAAATTAAATAACACTCTCAAACTACTTTTCAAAAACATATCACAATGAAAAAGAGACGCAAGAGGTCCCACAGTGTTGAAGTGTGAAGGGTAAGTTTTGTAAAGACAATTACCTCAAATTATATTTGCCATAATTTTAAAAATTAACAAATCGTAAATAAATTCTCTCATACCAACATCCTGTACCGACCACAGCACATCAAATGTAACCGTTGCACTACGAAAGCCGCCTCTATAACGAACGCAGTATAGGTAGTATTAAGGTCGAACTGTTACTCTTGATGTGCTGTCGACTGTATATTTGAAAACATTACTAAAGTATCAAACACAAGGATGAAGCAAACAAATAATTCGTTTTTAAAACAAAGAAAATTCTTTGTTCAAATCTTCGGTAAATTGTACCTCGTTCGTATATCCAACTTAGTAAGAAGCAACTCTAGTCTTATTTACCGTTTGGAATTGCTCTCCAACCTGAAGAATACAGTTTATTTACAGCAGCGAAGTGTGCAAGTAGGTATGTAAAAGATAATTATTTCCGTTAAGACTGGCTGGCGGAGTGACTAAGTATACTGAGATAGAAGAGTCTTCACTTCGAGTCCCTAAAGAGGCGTGTGCTTTAAAAATGGATACCAATAATTTTGTTTTGCTATTTAAAAATATATATTTTTTATTAGCTTTCGACGATCTTCTTATGACGACCGGCTGGCCGAGTGGTCTGTGCCCCTTGCTATAAAGGCTACTTGGTCGGGAGGTCCCGGGTTCAAATCCCGGTAGGAGCAAATGTTTGTATGATGAGTGCGAGCATTTGTTCACGAGTCATGGATGTTTAAATGTTTATTTAG
Organism: Nymphula nitidulata; assembly: GCA_947347705.1. NCBI lineage: Eukaryota > Metazoa > Arthropoda > Insecta > Lepidoptera > Crambidae > Nymphula > Nymphula nitidulata. Next base: position 10,936,946 of record OX374632.1, read on the forward strand.
TATATTTCTAATATTTATATACATATTATTATCATTATTTATCCGTTATCTAGTATCCATAACACAAGCTCTTAATGATGTTTACTTTGGGCTAGATAATAGGTATGCGTGTATGAATATTATTATATTATTATTATTATATTAAATAGATGTTTACTGTTATTATATTGTCTGTCCGTTATAATATATTGTCCTTAACTCCTCAGCCATAATTATATCTCACAGATGGTAGAAAAATAAATAATTGGCATTTTCTTAAGTTTTGATGATGCTGAGGGAGCTTGTCACGTGTAATATTTTTAAAACCAGAAATATTCGTAAATACAATACAGATATAATACAGTATACATAAATTAGGTCGTTAAGTTGTTGCCTAGTAAAAAATAAAACAAGATTTTCCTGCAGAAAATCGTACCGCAGGAAGTACCTTTAAGTGAAACATGACACAAAACGTAATCAACTTTGCACCCTGTCAAAGTTTTATTACTTTCGCCCAGACGACAGTCGAAACCTGGTGAACACATTTTACGATTCGTTTGATGCGTATGAATACTGACATGAATTATTACCACACATACATCGAAGTCGAATAGACGGAGCACCTTTTTTATGACGAACGAAACGCGATATTATGTGGAGTGGGAAAAAGTGTGATCCCTTTCATTGAGGATTTATTGAATTACTAACGTTCGAGCCTGAGCAAGCGGGGGTTGGATTTTCTTTCATTACTTATTTCCAGTGACCGTATAATTGATATTAGTTGTACGTCTTACATTCTTACTTATTCACCGATGTAATAATATCTTTACCTCATGTTTTTTTAAAAAACTGACGAAATGTCTAATATTTTATTGTCTAAATATTAAATTTTTCTAAAGCATTTGTAAAAATACTCGTAATTAGATGTTGAAATGTAAGGTAGTGTGGGGTGTTTCCGAACACAGAGTAACTCCATACGCCGTGTACATCATGATAGAAAAGGATGGTAGGTACTCTCTATCTTTCCTACCAGAACGATCAGCTAGCAAAAATGTTTTCAACTACTCTTCCCTGAATAATTTGAAGTTCGTGCAAAATTATGTTGAAATTCTGTCCCTCACATCAATGCGATGGGGTTCAAAATCGCTTATTTCTTTTTGATGCTGACTACCAGAGTCTGATATAAATAAGGTATAATTGGTACCTACATAATAAGTACATTTAATTGTGCAAGATCACAAACGAGATGATGCAAGTTAGACAAAAAGCTGAGTCAAAAGTAAATTTGCTGAGCATTTGGACCTTTCGACGTGCTCCAAAGACGCGCTATGAGAATTTTCGACGAACCTGACCTCACAAGCGGTATTGATCCTTTAAGCCTAAGGAAAGATTTTGCCTCCTTGTGTGTGTTCTACCGTCTGTATAACGGGGTGTTTTCTGAGGAATTATTTGACATGATGCCCACGGCCTCTTTCTATCATCGCACCGCTCGCCACCGGCAGGGAGTTCATCCTCACACATGGAACCAACGTGGTCGCATACGGTTTCAGAGAAACTTTCTCCCACGTACGCTCAGATTGTGGAATGTTTCTCAAATGAGTACAGCATGGGGTTCTTCAAAAAAGGCGTGAAAAGGTTTTTACAGGGTCGGCAACGCGCAAGTGATACCCCTGGTGTTGCAAGCGTCCATAGGCTACGGTAACCGCTTACCGCCAGGTGGGCCGTATGCTTGATTGCCACATTAGTGGTATAAAAAAATTGTAATATAAAATCCTATTTTTGCAGTCCGTCCCTCTATCTCCAAGCACCCGATACTGCGCTTACGGTACAAGTTACGCTAAAATATATGATGAAAGGCTAAACCATAACTTTTAATTATTGAAATGCAGCAGTTTGAGAGTCGTCATGATAATGTATGTTGTATTTATTTAACTTGGACAGAGAAATAATAAAAACGAAACGCAAAGTAATAAGCGAAAGGTTTCTACGTTACCCGCAGCGACCCCCACAGGGCAGTATTTTAAGTTCAAACATTTAAAATATAATAAAAAAAATAACCAATTTACTTTGGTTACATTGGGCCTAATTCTGGCGAACACAGGCTAAGATTAAATTCAAGTTCAGTCTACCTCTTTCTCTCAATATGAATACGAAAAGGATCGCTGTCATAAAATTTGCCATTTAGAAACATGCATTCAATTTTCGACCTTATTGAACGTGATAAAATGCAGTGTTTAGGAGGCACCTCCGTACATGCCGTCTAAAATTGTCTATGGTTCGTATGAAATCTGTCTAAATTTAGATGACAGCTCTAAACAAATTCTTGCTATCTCATTCTTATTACATATTGTGAGAAAGAGATATACTGTACTTAAATTTAAACTTAGAGTGTGTCTCCAGAATTAGGCCCATTACCTACTAGGCGAGGTGAAATTCAAGTTAATTTATCTTTTTCTGTGAATGGTTTAATTTTTAAATTATGAAGAACAATATTGTTAAATCAAAAATAAGAATTTGTCTTGATATGACTCTAGTTAGGTAGACACTTTCTTAAGTTTAAGGTAGTTGAAAGTTCAGATACATTTCTGTCAGGTATGGTTTCTTTAAATTTTCATCGAAATTATCTAGAGTACTACATATTTCTTTTTAATTCGCGCATTGGAACAATAATAACTGTCTAGTGCATTTGGAAATTACATATCTTTAATTTTTTTGTAGCAGTATAATTATTTTTTTAGTCTTGTATTCCTATGTTGAGTTCACCAAGCTTATTATAACGGTTCTACTCAATTTATACAGGACGGATAACGCGTAATCATCATCATCATCATCATGGCCAGCCTATAGGTACATGTCTTACTGCGTGACATAGGCCGTCCTACATAGAAGTATTACATGAAGAGTTTGGACCATAACACCACCACGCAGGCGCAATGCGAGTTGGTGGATTAAAGGTCTATTCACACATATCAGTGAAGCCACAGTTCCGGCACAATTCCGGCACAGTTCCGTATCAGTGCGAAATATTATTTCATACATTATCTATAAACGTATCTCCACTTGTCCGTGTCAGTGACGGCTCAGTGCTCTCAGTGTTCGTTCCGGCACCGGCAAGCACAGAAGGTATCGTCGACAACGATATTTTTTGCCGGACGGACAGATCACGGACAGATCACGGACGCCGGCATCAACAAAAACAAAATGTAGGACGAGCGATGAATAGAATTGGTTCGTGAAAATAGAGTTTTATATGATTTATCTCATGCAAAGTATATGGATACGAAATACAATCACGATTGACGACGGACACGTTTTCACTGAAGCTCCGTGAACTGAGCAGGCACTGACATGTGTGAATTGAATCACTAACGCAACACGGAAGCACTGATACGGAACTGTGCCGGAACTGTGGCTTCACTGATATGTGTGAATAGACCTTTAAGCGTGAGTGACAGTTATCACACATATCAGTGAAGCCACAGTTCCGGCACAGTTCCGGCACAGTTCCGTATCAGTGCTTCAGTGTTGCGTCAGTGATTCAATTTACACATGTGAATGTTCAATTCAAACTAGTTTAGGTTTTATTTTATGAACTGTAGAGTAGGTATTGAACACAATTTGTGTGATCTTCACAATCAGTTACTATCATCATGTAATCGATAAAATAAAAAATAGGTCACTTGTACTCTTTAATTTTATTTTACAATAACGTTTCAGCCATAAAAAAAGCACTTCCTGCAATCATTTAGCAATGTTTAAATCTGAATCGTTGTTTCGCATTTTTATCTTTGGTGAAATATCTCATATCACAGTAATAACACCTAAGTACTATAGATGGAGAGGAGCTCGGTGGCGAGAGGAGCTCGGTGGCGTAGTGGTTTGAACGCTCTGGTTTCGATAACGAAAACAAAGCAACTTTCGCCATGGTCGGTCCTGGGATGGGTCAATCAAATTTATAATCTCGAGCTCCTCCGTGCTTCGGAAGGCACGTTAAGCCGTTGGTCCCGGTTGTTACTGCAACCGCTTTAACCCACCAACCCGCACTGGGCCAGCGTGGTGGTGTTATGGCCCAAGCTCCTCATGTGTTTCTCCCATGTAGGAAGGCCTGTGCCCAGCAGTGGGACGTATATAGGCTGATGATGATGATGATGATGACTATAGATGGATTGTACACCTACAACTATAAAAATGCCTGCTGTCCTAAATAAATAAAATAAATATAAATATTTTTACCCACTATATATTACCTTGTTACCTCTCTGTATTCTAGAGTCCGCTATGAGGGATCTGACTCTATCCCGTCGTGTCCCGCTAACCACTATTAGAAAAGAGGAGCGAGGAGCGAGTGCGTGCCTTATGAATAATTTATGTACGGATTGCCATCCGTATAGTCTTGACGAATGGAGGCTGTGAATCAATAAGCTTATATACTATCAAAAACAGTATTGGACGTTTATTTCAGCTTTGCTATAATTTTGGACTTTTGTTTATTTATTATAGCACATATTAATTTTCCATTCAGAAAGCCGGAATAGTTTCACTAAACTTTGACGGAATTCATGTCGGAATTGTAATGTTAACTCTTAAGACTGAAATATCCCAGCGAGAACTGTATTTAGGATGTGAAACCCTAAAGGCTTGTTATCTAAGCCAATTCTCAGAACCGTAACTAAAATCTCAACACTAGTTTGTTTATATTACACCACAGATTTGCTACGGACTCACGGGCTAACAGAAATTAAATTGTTCCTCTGAACGAAGATTACCAGACGCAAAATTGATTTTAACGCTCTCAATAATGACATATCGCACACAATTAACTAGCCAAATAAAACGATTCGAAGCGTTCTTAAAGAGATCACTTGGTAAAAACATTTACTGGAGGGTACTTAAAACTTTGTTGAGCCTTCCCCACTGTCGCTTGAAGCCATTCCCCTTGTTTCTCGGATTTCAAGACGAGGCGTTAACCACCTCTGAGATTTATGAAAGTGGCCTCTCTTTAGGCACTTGAGGGTAAATGGAAGTTATTATCTATGTCCACTCGCTTTTATTTTAGTATTCGTTTTTACGGGGACGCTTTTAATTTCAGAGGCATCAAAAGTTTCGAGCAGAGTAAATAAGAGTTGTAAAAGACGGTAGGGGAAATCTGTGTACTTGATGAATGCAACGTCATGATACAAGAAAATGGGAAACCTTTTTTCGAGTTTTCTTGTGAAGTTCTTAAATACCTGTATTTAAAGTAATCTGTTTGACTTTGTTCACACAACTGCTCTCTTAGACGGGGAAAATAAGTCTCCGACATTGCATGTTAATCTCAAAACTCGTGTCAGCGAGGAAGTAATTTATTGACTGATATATATTTTACGCTTGTTTAAATAGAGACTATAATTGTTTATAATTACATTGTTTATAATGAAGTTTTTTAAGTCATAAAATAAAGTCTTTCTTATGAGTAAGATCTTTCTTAAGAATAGGTATGTATAAAATTTAATCTAGGAATATTTCGATACCTAATAAGTTTCAAATACAATAGTAGTTCATGAAACTGTTGCATAATAAGGAGTATTAAAACATGAATGTTAATAGTATCACACGAGTGTTTTAATATCCAGTAATACCTACTACTTCATCTACACTCATAAATAAGTCACTACAACACAGGCAATGTGCTGCGCGCGCATCAAGGTGTAGGTTTTTATTCAAGTGTCAATTAGAAACTCAATTTGGCTGTCCGAAACACTTTTGCCATAGGTTTGTTAGTTTTTAACCGACTTAAAAAAAAGGATGAGGTTATCAATTCGTCTGTATGTTTCTTTTATGTTTGTCACCTCAGAACTTGTGACTAGGTGAACCGATATTGATGATTCTTTTTTTGTTCGATGCGGAATAGATCCCATTTGGTCCCATAAAATTGTTTTGAAAATCCATTGGGTAGTTTGGTTTTAAATAAAAAAACTGGAAAAATTAAGTCGTCTACGTATGCGAAGTTGCGGATATTTGCTTTCCTTTGAATTTTAGTGAAATGATACGATAGTAGAAAAACAATATAAGCTCACGGTCACCCATCTAGCTTTGACCTTCAAAAGTTTTCACTTTAAATTGCGAAAAAAAAATAAACAAAAATTAAAACCGACTCCAAAAAACTGAAAAGGATAAAATAATAAAATTTTAGTAGGTACTCATCCCCTAGCTAGGAACATATTTTTGGAGTTGGTGCTAAGTTGTTTCCAGAAACCATAGATACTGAAGCACCGGCTCCAAAAATATATTCCTAGGGGATGAGTACCTACTAAAATTATATTATTTTATCCTTTTCAGTTTTTTGGAGTCGGTTTTAATTATTGTTTAAATTTTTTTTAGAAAAATAGTTGCAATATAATGCTCGAACCTAAAATGGTCATTATGTTCTTTTAATCTTAATTTTAATTAACCGTGTTAAAAACATGTCAATAAAACTCGAATTATGACTTTTGAGGTCATAATTCAAGTTTTAAAAATTGATTGTAGATAAAATATAACCAAAATTCATTGTTACAAGTTGTTAGAGGAATCCTTTCTTGTAGTGTTGCCTGTCTAAGTATTAAACCCAAGGAATAATAATATTTTTACTCTAAAAACGTGCCTATTATGAAGTTTTGAAGTAATAATATGTTCAAAAGGAAAATTTATTCTTTTACACTTCTAGGTAATACGATTTACCCTTCACATCAAAATTTGTATTCAATCGACTTAAAGATCACAGACCAAATCGACAAAATACAGATAGACGGGCAGTTAATTGTAAGGAAACTGTAAGGATTCTGCTTATACTAATTTAAAATTGCTTATAAAATGAGATGCTGATGAAATAAGCAGAGAAAAATACACTTTAGTATAAGTATTGTTCACTAACTAAAGTGTATTTATTGTTCTGTTGCTCAGTTAAAAAAATATTTTTGAAAAAAGATGATTATTTCTCCTAATATCATGCAAATTGAAAAACTCATCGCAGTTTTTGACAAAGTTATCAAACACTAATTGACGACCGGCTGGTGTAGTGTACCCCTTAGTAAACAGACTACTAGGTCAGGGGTCCCGGCTTCTAACCCCGGTAGGGGCAGACGTTTGCTTAATGAGTACGAGCATTAGTTCACGAGTCATTGATATTTGTAAGTGTATTTAGAATATTTCTAATATTTGTAATTTATATACATAATATTAAAATGTATATTTTCCTGTCATCTAGTATCCATAACGCAAGCTCTTACTGAAAGCACCATCAAGAGCTTTGAGCTATGAACCGAAAAATACCCCCAAAAAATCGTAGGTACGGCCGACAGTAGAAGTAGCTGAACACTTTAGTACCATGTCACAACGACTCTAGCGTCAATGTAGTACGGTAGCAACTATAAAGTACGTGCACAAGATCGGTCTGACATGGTACTAAAGTGTTCAGCTACTTTTGTGGTCCACTGTACGAGTCTTCACTAATTTGAAGTGTTGTGATGTATTGAGGAAACAGCAGCGTGAGCTGAAGTATCGTTACTGAAAGGGTTGTTTAAAATTACTTCACTTACATAAGAGCCTGGTCTTTGACTATCGAGAATTGATTTCACCAATATTTATTTATCCTTCCACTATCAGGTTTTATAAAAGACTAACTTATTATTATATACTAGTTGCCGCTCCGGGGCAGAATACTATGTCTGCGTATTTTGTTGACTATCGCGGCAAAAAGTATCTAATGTCCCCCAATGGGTCTCACAAACTATGTCCACACCAAACCGATTATAAATCAGTTCGCTGCAATGCACAGTGGGACATCCATAGGTCATAAATCTTAAAAACCTGCTTTCTTGTTTTACATTTTATTCCTTGTCGTTACATTGGATAGTTGCGGTACCTTCTGAAACTATAAATAGGTCAGTAATTAGAGTGCGCCTTCATTATCTATTGTGCATTCAAAGAGAGCGCATCGCCAATCGTAAATACTGTTATCAGTGAGTCATTAAAAAGCGTGACGTCATTTGTTGTCATTGCGGGACCTGTGAGTGCTGTGTGAGTTTTTTCTGAAATGGATATCCAAGAACAGGGTATGTAATAATTAATATTTTTATTTTAATTGTATCTTAGTATATATTTTCTTTAGTATGTCATTGCTACGAGGCGACTTTTCTTGGAGTATTATATTTTAATATTCAAAGTTTGAATAAACTTTTAAATATGTTCCCACTCGCTCCGACTATGGAGGTATATTGCACCATAATCTTTAGACTTTCTTATCTTAGGAAAATTAAAACTTGGCTGCCCTTATCTGCCCTTTTGGCGATGACAAGGGTGCTACGGTTGCCAGATTATCTCGTAGCATTTGCTACGAAATTAGTTTATTTAGTCTTAGTGCTTTGTGTAGGTTTTGTGACTGAATTTTAACCGTTTTTTTTTTGTTTTAGGTAATTTATATATATGCTCGTTTTCAAGAATGCATATTCTTGAAATATGGCTAACTGTCAATACCGATAATGACTCGGAAAAGTGTCGTCAAGTCCTACAAAGTTTGTTGACTACTCTGAACGATGCTGAGAACATTGATATTCATTATTTAGAGAAAATTGTTAATAATTTATGTAAAGCTATTGCTCGATTCTGGAAAAAATGTAATAGGGATAAAACCAAGCTTTTATATAAGAATTCCGATTGGTTTAATGTTATTGAAAAAATTCAACTTGTGAAAAATAATAAGCAATGTACTCCGTCTGAAACGTCGCCGTGTCATTCACGTGGTCGTCCTCGAAAACCTTTTACGCAATGTAGTAAAAGGACTAAACGTCGGAGAGTAGCTGATTTGTCAAAGTCTAATGATTCTACTGTGAGTGCATTGCTTGATGTTTCAGACTGTTCATTCGATTCGTGTATATCTAGAGTTAGCACTGATGATGTCTTGTCACTTGTGACTGATGCTCAGTTGACAAAACATCAGTATTTATTAATTAAAAACTTTGTTAATAGTAAGATTTCTCCTAATGTATTACCATGTTACCAACAAATTACTAAAGCGAAACAGAGATGTTACCCTTCTAATATAACTGTTTCCGAGTCTTCAGCTGAAGTTGAATTACAAAGTCTTTTTGATCACACAGCTTCTCGAATCCTTGAATCTCAAAAAGAGGTCTTAGATCAGATTCCTGATGATTGTTTGTCTAATATCTCTTTACTTGGGAAATGGGGATTCGATGGCAGCACTGGACATAGTGAATACAAACAATTTTTTTCAGATTCAACTTTAGAAGATAGTAGTTTGTTTGTAACATCTTATGTACCCCTTCAAATTATTGTAAAATTAGCTGAAGATAATTGTAAAATTTTATGGAAAAATCCTCGACCCTCTTCCACTAGGTACTGCCGTCCTATTCGATTTCAATTTTTGAAAGAAAGCACAGCAGTGTCTTTGCAAGAGGAAGCTTATTTTAAGGATAAAATTGAAAGTTTGCAACCTACTTTTATTCAGATCGACAATCGTGAATTGGTCGTTTCTCATAAGTTGCAGCTTTCAATGGTAGATGGTAAAATTTGTAGTGCTTTAAGTGAAACATCTACAAGTAGATGTTATATATGTAATGCTACCCCTAAAGAGATGAATAAAATAGACGAATGTTTACAAAAACCTGTAATAGAGAGTAGATACCAATTTGGATTATCACCACTACATTCTTGGATACGTTTCTTCGAATATTTTATTCATCTTTCATATAGATTAGACATAAAAAAATGGCAAGTTAGGCTAGATAGTGATAAACAATTGTTATCAAATAAAAAACAATATGTACAGTCCCAGTTTAGGGAACGATTAGGTTTAATAGTTGACAAGCCGCGTAGTGGTGGAAGCGGGACGTCTAACGACGGAAACACGGCCAGGAAGTTTTTTTTGGAATCAGCTGTATCTGCTGAAATTACAGGTTTGAATAAGGATCTCATAGATCGTTGTTGTGTAATATTACAAACGTTATCTTCTGGACATAAAATTAATGAATGCAAGTTTAAAGACTATGCATTACAAACAGCATACAGCCTGGTCGAGGAATATCCGTGGTATAGTCTTCCTGCTTCTGTCCACAAGGTGCTCGTACATGGATCAGATATTATAAGTTATGCATTGTTATCTATAGGAGAACTTTCCGAAGAAGCTGCTGAAGCGACAAATAAGTATATCAAAATTTATAGACGAAGTCACACTCGAAAAATGTCACGTGAAGTTACCAATCAAGATTTAATACAACGACTATTATTACATTCAGATCCTTATATTACAAGTCTTCGGAAACTTCCCCCTAAAAAGAAAAATACTCTGTCACAAAGTGTAATAGAATTGTTACATGTTTAATATTGTTAGAATAAGAATAATTTATTTGTATTTTGTTAGTTGTTTTGTTTTTTTTGTATTTAATTAATTTTAATTTATTTATTTCTATTATTTTATTATAATTAAATAATGTTATCAATGTTTTGACTCTTATTTTATTTAAAATATATGTTTTACATTCCAATTTTTAAGTGTTTGTTCATGATAAATTTAGGTAAAAGTATGTTATTGTTTATATTTGTTTTTTACTGAAGTAAACGTTTTTTATTCCGTAAATACATGTACTTCTTTCATTTTAATGTTCCTAAAACACTTTTACAACTATAAGTCACTAAAATAATACAATGTATTGATAGTAACAGGACTTTAACTATTTATGACCGCCCTTGTATGGAGCGTGTCCCTCCGTGCAATGGCTTAAAAGTAAAAAGGTAACAGGCAAACAGAGTTACTTTCACACTTATAATTATACTAGAGGCCACCCGCGGCTCCGCCTGTGTAAATGCCGGTTATCACGACAAAAGTTGTATGTCCTGTCCAGGGTATCAAACTATCTCTATGCGAAATTTCATGTAAATCAATTCAGCGGTTATGGATTTCCCATATAAACTTCCAGCCCCCTTTTCATCTCATTAAAGGATGATAGCTGGGATGGATACTATTCTATGTTCTTTCCCGGGACTCAAACAATCTCTATACCAAATTTCATTTTCAATTTCAGCAGTTTAAGCGTGAAGAGTTAACAGATAGACAAACACACTTTCGCATTTATAATATTATAGTATGTATGGAAGTATGGATGTTAATATAGATTGTTAAATCAAAACCAGTGTAGAACATAATATTCATGTCACCTATATAATGTTGGCGCCGAATAGGCTTGTCTTGATTCAATTTAAAGTTCTCTCCATGTGCATATTAATTAGTTCTCTTGAACTGTAATCAAAGACAAGGACTGAACAATGAAGAACTTGTTCGGTGCAAGGGTGCGATTCTGTAACGAATCTCGCACCTCACTTCGCAAGTCACTTCGAATTCAACTGTCAAATAGAGCAAAAAATGTATGAAAATTTGCTCTATTTGACAGTTGAATTCGAAGTGACTTGCGAAGTGAGGTGCGAGTTTTGTTACAGAATCGACAGGCAATATTGAGACGTGTGTGATAATTACATCAATATTGAGTATGAACTTACTAATATTATTAATTATGACTCCAAACATTGATTAGGCGCGCAATTTGTAGAAATTATTTTGATTGGGAAAACATATAAATCTGTTTTATACATCGAATTGGAATAGCCCGAGGCTACTTATTACTTAGTGGGTGAATTGGAAACGGTCGTCAACTAATCAGAAACACTCCATCATTTGAATCGACTTCTCCAGAAACCGAATCTAACCATAATAATTTGAAAATTATCACATATTTTTGACCAATTTATTATGTGTTTCGATTATTTTGCGCGATTCGTGCTGATTAGATAAAAATCCTAAAATATCATAAAGGTTGTTAATCTATACTTTTATTCAAATGCAAAAGTAACTCTGCTGTCTGTCTGTTACCTTTTCACGCTTAAGCCGTGGAACAGATCTAGATGTATAATTCTTTATGGAGCGATGACCGACATCCCCGCGGGCGACCACTAGTTATTGACATAAAAGATTCCTCTCGTTAACTAGCAGTAAATTCGTTTCAAACTTCGACCCATCAAAAAGTTATAATCGCATTTTAAGAAGAAATAAAATATTAGAAAAAAATATCTACAATCTCATAGAACGAAAACAAAATTAATCATAATTCAGCAGAAAAGCGGTTCGATATTTTTAATGAGCAAGCGATCGTTTTTGTCTTTTTAATGTTACTAAAGAGTATCTCTTAGATCAGATAACTCTTTTCTATTGAAATGGAAAGCGAATGAGAAGCAAACACGGGTTATTTATTTAAATTGTATTAGGCGGGTCTTAATCTGCAACCACATTAATGCGTCCCTTTCTTGTATTGAAAAACTTTGCCAGTAAACCTTAAAAATTTATCCTCGCCAAGAGGGGAGCGTTCGATGTCTTTTTGAGAAATCGGTTAACATAAATCTGTCGCGAACATGCGGGTGAGATCTTTACAAAAGTCAAGCAATTTTACGAAGGTTTTCAGTCATCGTCGGTTGAGTTTGTGGATCCACTTTTCTTCAAGGGTACAAACTTATTCATTACTCACGCCCTCTTCACGGGCTTATGTAGTACAGTCTGGGGTACTTACACGCGTTGTTGGATTCGAGATATATGAGCTATTTTGCACGGCACAATATAATTAGATTAAACTTTTTAATTGAAAAGTGTCTTAGTAGCTAATATTACGGCTATTTTTATCACGTTTGGTAATTTGTATTTAAAGATCCAAAGTACCAAGAAACGTAAAAAAGTACCAAAGCCGTTTTTCGGTACTGTATTAGTTTGAATTAAGGATCTTACGTTGTGATTCATCGGTAACACAGTTTTTCACAATCAATTATTTATCAAGCGACTTCAAAAAAAGGAGATTCTATGTTTCACTATATGTATTTTTTTTTGTATGTATGTTACCGCTTTCTCTGTCAATTCTAAATCGATCATTTAAATTCTTTTTTTATTCGAAAAAGTATAGTCCTGAGGTGGTCCCATTATCATTATGTCACGATCTGATGATGGGGTCCCAGGGAAATCGAGGGCAAATATGATATGTAATAGGCATGTATGTCACGTTTTACTTTTTTTCAAAGCTATTCAAGTGTTTGCTTCTGTTAGTCATCATCTCATGTTGATGAGCTAGTGATGGAAGGTACAACTCCTGAGGTAGTCGCATGGTTAACATGTCAGGAACTGATGATGGGATCCCAGGGAAATCGAGGGCAAACCTTAAATTTTATGGGCACGCATGACATGTTTTACTTTTTTTTCCGAAGTTATTCAAGTATTTGCTCCTGTTAGTCATCATCTCATGTTGATGAACTAGTGATGGAAGTGATGGAAGGTAAAACTCCTTAATGGTTAAAAGTTGGAAGATATTTCTTTAAATATTATACGTTCGTATTGACGAATAGTTGTATTCCATCGAGTAATTCGGGTGAACTGATGATGGAAGGTAAAACTGCGTAACGGTTTGGAGTTAGATAATACTTTATCAGTGGCACGATGCGATAATATGAAACAATATTATGTATTTCAACCAAAGACCGATAGCCAGACAAGTCGATAGTGCTGACGGTCACCGATTTAGCTTTGAACTTGGCAAATCACTTATAGGTAATTTAAGAAAAAAAAATTCAAAAATAAAACCGACTTCAAAAGACTAAAAAAGAAAAATAATTAAATTTAAGTACCTAAGTACTTATCTTTTAAAAATGTATTTTTTGGAGTTGGTGCTAAGCTGTCTCCTGAAACAATAGAAGATGAAGCACTGACTCCAAAAAACAGCTTATAATAAGGTTATTATTTAAATTAAAGTATATACGGTTTTATTTTTGTTAAAAAAAATATAGGCATAATTGTATCTGACTCATATTTATGCCTATCATGTCCATGTGTTTCGATCATACGGCGAACAGCATCTATGTTTTCGTTGTTTACAGATGGACGACCATCACGACATAATTACGTCACTGATGAGATTGACACGACCGCGTTTGGATTTTGCAGACCAGCTGTAGGCGGTCAGAATGCATGGGGTTTCATCGCCAGAAGAAGTTTGAAGGCAAGAAACACTCCGCTAATGCGTCAAAACACATTAATTTGAAATAGTGACAAAACATAGGTACTGCGGAAATTTTTACGAGTTAAATCTATAATACCGTAGACATGTAATATTTAAATTGGCGCTTAAATGTAATATCAAGTAAAAATTGACAAAACGAACTGCATTTCAAATCAAATCAAGTGTTCCATTTTCAAATGCCAAAATGCGTTTCTAAATAAATATTTTTTTTTAATTTATTCTCTCTGTAAAGGGAAGGCAAGGGGAACTAATGCCCATACAGCCATGTCTTACGTATTTCTTAATTCCTTTTTGTATTGCATTAAAATGCTGGCGTAACACATTTCAATGCTTCTTGGGAGTATTTGACACGAAATATATGGTAACAGTCACTTTATGTGCTACTTGATGAGTTTAATACCACAAAAAAGTTATCATCGTATTTCACACCATAATCACTATTATTCTAATAATCTTTTAGTTGCACGTCAACACAAACACTTGAATAATAAAACTACGTTACTTTTATAACTCAATGTTCAAGCCGACACAATTTTTAATTATTGTAATAAAAATCTTGACTGACGCCACAAAAACCCGCCAAAAACTCCGTTTCTAAATATTAGTAAAGCGTGTTGCCCTTTCCAGATTTTTTAATGCGCATGGTATATATTAATATATTATATTAGATATCAATATTACAAAAAAAATGTCGATGCACAGTAGAACTCAAAAGTTGCTTATTAGCTTAGTACCATATCACACCGACTATAACATTGGGCTCGTACAATAATAGTTGCTACGAATATGAACATAAATAATTGTTATGACATGGTACTCAAATGTTAAGCTATTACTGAGGTCGACCGTACTTTACGGTATTTTTCTCTGCAGGGATCACCGCCTTTTCTTTAGTATCCCGTCTCGGTGTGAAGGGAAAAGTAGCTGGTGTGCTTAAGGGCTTAAGTGGCAGTGACTAGGCCAAATTGCAAGGAGGACTGACGGCTGTAGGGGCAGAAAGACGCAGCGTAGGTAGGGTGGCACCTGGTGGACCGATGATCTGGTCAGGGTTCACGGGAAGCCAATGGATGCAGGCAGTGCA
Source organism: Nymphula nitidulata (assembly GCA_947347705.1). NCBI lineage: Eukaryota > Metazoa > Arthropoda > Insecta > Lepidoptera > Crambidae > Nymphula > Nymphula nitidulata. Next base: position 10,952,087 of record OX374632.1, read on the forward strand.
GGACCTTGGAGGAAGACGAGGCTTGCGGATATTTGGGGGAGGCTTATGCTCAGCAGTAGGCATCTCTCAGCTGATATGATGATGATGATGATCGCCTACGGTTATTGCTAATGTATCAGGCAAGTTGTAAGCTTGTTTGCTACCTTTTTTGTATCAAAAAACAGACGTAAACATTAAATGGGTCCTTAGTTACCAACATCAAGTATAGTAAACGTTTTTTATTACTTAATTTAGCTTTCCGCGAACAGTTTATTTTGTTACTTTCACGTTGTTAGGTGAGTCGCAATAAGACGTAACATAAAAAGTTTAATATCTTCCGCGTTTGTTTTCTCTTGATCTTATAGAATTACGTCACATTACGCTGTCGGCAGGTAGTCGGGAATCCGTAAATCTTATCGTCGAGAAAGTTGGACTCATCGGTAAAGATTAGACGACAACGTTGAAAGTTTCTACATAATTATATTTTACTTGAGAATACTTAATTATAACTTTTACACTTATATCGTAAACCTGAAAATACGTATCAGTAAAACCTTTCTTTAAACATCAAAGTTAAAAACCATCAATTCGCTGATCTCGCTAAAAGTTATTTTGTTAAATCCCTGGTGAACTCGCCCAATCTCAGAATTTGCGTCTTATAATTTGAAAGTGTTTAAGCAACAAGAATTAAAATTCTTATTGTTTTATTCAACCTAATACATTACTTGTCAGCGGTGGTGTACCTAGTTACTAAAAAAAATGACAGTTTGTGCCTACTACCGCCCGTCCGTTGTATGGTCTTCCTATCCGTAACTATTTATTTTGTTCTATAAGTAGATATTATTGATACGATTTGTCATTAGAAATAAGTCCCTTCCTATTCGTTGTACCAACGAATCCCATCGCAAAGTAACTTTCCCATTAGTTGTGTTGGCGTACGGCCAAAACTTTCAATGGGTTCTCAAGTGGCCATTGTTTTTGAATAGTCCCTGTCAATATTGCTGAGGGGATTCTTCCATTGATCTATTGGATTAAGTTGACGGCAGTCTTTTACAGGAGCTGTGAGAAATAACTTGGATTCGTTATAAGAAATTCTTGCGCTCTATATTTTACCTGTTCAGAATCCAAATGGTTCGTTTTAAATCCCAGTGGATTTCAAATGTATTGATTACGAGTGAAAAAACCGTCAGAGGATAGATATTCTAGATCCTAGCGTTTTGAATTCTTTACGACTCCGGGGGACACAGGATCTTACTTGTACAGTAGAAGAAATTGAAATTGAATTAGAAAAGGATTGAATATAAATTATTTGCAGGACGAATTCATTTGAAAATCAAGCACACGGCCCGCCCGATAGTAAACGGTTACCTTTCCCGTGGCCTGGCCACAGGAAATTCGCCGCGAATATTCGCAATTCTATTAGCCTGAATGTAAACAAATGTATGGAAATGTACTAAGCAGACCACGCATAGCGGCGACCGGCGACCTCGCCAACCACGCCGTTCCAGTGGCCAGGCCGTTAGCCTATAGACGCTCGCAGTGACGTAAACACTACTGAAGCGTTGCCTACCCTGTTAAAGTCAAGGAAAAGCGGTATATTGACAGCACATGTGACGAGTCGCCCTGCTCCCAAACTAACGGCCTGGCCACGGAAACGGGAGACGGTGACGGAGACGGCGGTGACTCGGCAACCAGTGCACGGTCACGACGAGACGCGTTGCGAGGCCGACATCGAGACAGCGCGCAGTGGTTGCCGATTCGCAAGTCGCAGGACGCGCGTGCGGTGAGTTCGTGGCCAGGCCGTAACTCTTTCTTAATTAGCTCTGGCGAACTCCCAGCAGGAGCACAACACTACTAAGCAGTGTTATACAGAATGGTGATAATTATACGACATTAAATAAAAACATGTAGCCCATGTTATTTAGTTTTTTAGTTCATAGAAATATTTTGCAACTTTCAAATAAATCTTATTCATTTGATAATTTCTTGACATTTCTATGAAATAATGCAGCCAATGCTATATTATTTTATAGGAATGTCAAAAAACCTGCTATTACATTTTTAGTACAGAATCTCGACTTACATAAGAAGTCATGTGTCATATGTCATATGTTATGAAATTATCAAATAATAATAACAGTTAATAATATATTTATACTCTTGCAACTATATTATCTAGTCCAAAGTAATAATCATCGTTAAGAGCGTATGTTATGGATACCTACTAGATATGGGAGAAATATTGATAGTAATATGTTTGGAAATATTAGAAATATACTAAATAAACATTTTATAAACATCCACGAATAAATTCTCATCATACAAACATTTGCTCCTACCTGGGTTCGCTACTGAGCCACTTACGATCAGCTTGTTTGTCATCTAGTTGTATAAAAAAAGTATTTTTAGGCTTCCTGTGCACTGGAACGGAGATGAGTGGAGTAGGGTTTTCTTGAATAATATAAATTATTGCTTAAAGAATTGCAACATTCCTTGCAATACTAGCGAAATTCGAAGCGTAAAGTAGCGGAAATATGCCATCGTGAAAGGGTTAAAGTGAATGGTGTTCTATAGAAACGTAATTAGCTTGATTTTTGTTGTCTCGGTGAAGCTCCGCTCCTCTCGATTCCGCTCCAGATGACAGGTATTTGTTAAATTAATATGTCATTAACATCATCATACTAGCCAATGACGTTAACTGCTGAATATAGGCCTCCCCCATCAAATAATTTTACTCTTTAATGCACTTTAAAATAACAAGTAATAACAAAAATTAGTTTGAAAGGGTGGACTTATCTCCTCTAGAGATATCTTCCAGCCTACCCACTAATGTGTGAGACAAAACTCTGTGGAGAGCAGGAAGCACCGAGTGCATTAAAAATATTTATGAAACAATATAAAGGAGGATGCCAATTTTACTATGAAGCCTAGCCCCACCTAAAAACTGACTCGTCCAAAAGTAACTCGGGGCGCAATTATATATTATTAAGACAAAGTAATTTTACCAATACATTTTGTTTAGAGATGCTGTTTCTGAGATATACGTGAAACAAAACCGGATTGTAATGACAATTATGTAGCAATGTTTGTCATCTGTCAAAGAGCGTTTTGTTATTTTCTTCCTAGATAATAAACTTGTTTAATCCAATTACCTGTATTTAATTATGACTTATCATAATTATGATTAAATAATAATATAAGAAATCCATAAAAAGTCATTAAAATAACTTTTATGCTTTTCAAAACATAAAAAAGTATTTCTTTTCTGCGATAAAAAAACGAACTGGTTGATGGTCTCCATTGACAAAATATTACAATTCCGGAATGAAAGATTTTTGAAGCTTTTATTTATGTTATCGACAAAACCTGAGGTTTAAATTAACTTAAACCATTTCCAAAATAATATTTGTTGAATTGGAAATATTGTTTTTTGGACATAAAACTTGGGTTGGAGAAAAAATTGTCATCCTCCATTTATTTAATACTTATGCATATTTAAAAATCATCAATACTAAATAAGTAAATTATCTCTAATGTTTTTACAGCGTTCTCGAATGTGTTTTTCCAAGTGAGTTTTGCTTTATACGATCAAGTTGGAAACTGTCGCTATTGTAAGACGCCAAAACCTCTCTACGAACTTGTCTTTAAAGATGTTGACTAGTTTCCTTTCTGTTGACCATTGAACACAATGTGCAACCTATTGTTCCAAAACGAAATAGTTTTATTGAAAGTGTCCTTTAGATAGAAAGTTAACAGAGAGCTTTGTGTAGTCCAGCTAAAAACAGGGCTATAAACCACGGTAATTGTATTGGTGTCTTTGATAGTAAAAATAAGTCATGTTTTCCATTAAACCACAAAATACAACGAAACTTCATATATGTTGTGGAGAGGGTGTTGATTTCGCGGTAACTCCTGACAAGTCCTTTCACATCATGATAAGCATACTCAATGCCAGACACTACGGCAGACGTTTTCGGGCGGACCCCAACAAATATCAAGACAGAAATAGATTATCAAATACTATTATTAATCACAATATAAGCGACTACTCTCCCTAGCTCAATGGCAAATTGTGTTATCGACTATAAAACGAAATATAAATCCAGTATCAGTATTTTATTACAATCCAATATAAAAGGAAAGAAGGAAGGGGATGTCATTTTTATATAACAAGTAATGCAAGAAAGCATGCGCTCTGCCTACTCATGTGTTTCTCCCATGTAGGAAGGCATGTGCCCAGCTGTGGGACGTATACAGGTTAAAGATGATGATGTTGATGACGATAGAGCCCGCCTGATGGTAAGCTATTACCTAAACCTCATTAGAATGAACTTGCCTAATGTCTTGTGATAATTATGTTTTTGCATTGTCTATTAAATATTTTAAGTTTTTTTTACTCTCACTTTAGCTGCAGGTCCATATTTTTAGGGTGGAAAGTAATAGGTGTTATGCGAGTTTTGTAAGTAATGATGGTTTGTTGCAATAACAAAATATAAACAAGGGTTAATCTAATATGACACATTGACATTCGTCTCTTTCAGCAGCAAAATCACCTAAAGCACAATTATCTAAGTAATTGACAACATATTGCCAGTCGACATACTTCCCACTTACAGGCGTTCTTACATGGGAGGAACACATTATGAGTAATCGACAACGCATAACAAATTTTACGATCACCGCGTATGATGTCAGTAAGACGCATATGGATCTGAGGCTTACAAAGGCATTATTGTGGTTTGCAATATTATATGTGTACTGTCACAACTGTCTTTTTTATATTTTACGAAGTATTTATCTAAATGTGTGATTTTTTTTTATGTTAACGGGGTAACTCTTAACCTTCATCTCACCTGATGGTAAGTTAAGATAAGGCCAACGATGGAAGCGAGCTACACCCGGATTCCTCAATCACAGAGGAACTGGCTATCTTACCTCTAACTGCGGGACCACAACAATGCCGTTAACATTATTGCTATGGCGGCAGACTTAGGTAATATGGTGGTAGCTAGCCAAGCGGACTTAGAAAAGCTCTACAAACAACCAAACCGAGCAGAAAATTTCTGCCCCCACGGGAATCGAACCCCGGACCTCTAGATCAGCCTCCTTATTCTCAACTGTCGGATCACGGATTCGATTTGAAAAGTCACATGCCGTCTCGCTTCGACGCATAGCGATAAAAAGTGACAGGTATGGAGTTTCCGAAATTCGAGTATTTTCCGACGGTTGAGAATAAGGGGGCTGAGGCAGGTGGTCTTAACCACTAGACCACAGAGGCGGTTATCGTTTGAGTGTAGATAAAGTAGTGTATTTAACTGCACAAAACTTGGTATTAAAACACTCGCGTGATACTACTAAAGTATTTCACGCTAAGCCTCGTTTTTTAAACAATCGCTCATATTTTGATAACCTGTATTGACGGTTACATAAACCACTATGTTTATGAATCATCATCATCATCACCAGCCTATATACGTCCCACTGCGGGGCACAGGCCTTCCTGTATGGAAGAAACACATAAGTAGTTTGGGCCATAACACCACCACGCTGACCCAATGCGGGTTGGTGGGCTAAAGCGGTTGTAGTAACAACCGGGACCAACGGCTTAACGTGCCTTCCGAAGCACGGAGGAGCACGATATTAAAAATTTTGGATGACCCATCCCAGGGTCGACCATGGCGAAAGTTGCTTTGTTTTCGTATTCGAAACCAGCACTCAAACCAATACGCCACCGAGCTCCTCATGTTATGTTTATGAGTGAATCAATTTTAATACCAATAACTTTGTAACCTAAAATAATAATAATAATATAATAATAATATTTATACACTCACACCTATTATCTAGCCCAAAGTAAGCATCATTAAGAGCTTGTGTTATGGATACTAGATAACGGATAAATATTGATAATAATATATATATATAAATATTAGAAATATACTAAATAAACATATAAACATCCATGACTCGTAAACAAATGCTCGTACTCATCATACAAACATTTGCTCCTACCGGGATTCGAACCCGGGACCTCTTGACCGAGTAGCCTGCATAGCAAGGGGTACAGACCGCTCGACCAGACGGTCGTCAATAGTACGAAATGTTGTTAGAAATTACAGTTATTTTATGCTAAGGCTCCATACAGTTTTGACCTCACTTTTTAACATGATAGAAGTAAGCCGACTTTGGATGAATTCTATGGATTTTTTTAATTTACAACTCAATTTCCCCACGTTTATATGTATTTTCAGAAAATTTATTTTCATGTCGCTAGGACGACAAATGCTTGGGTTAGCTAGCCAGGTCACGTACTGCGGGCAAGCTTCCTCGTCGACTATAAGCGTTCGTGTGTGCTCGGCCTATTATTTATACTGTTTCTGAGCTTCAAGCTGTTGCTTCGGATTTCTAGTTATATCTGCTTCATATCTCAATGTGGATATACGTGTATCTGTAGGATTTAGTATTTGCAAAGATAGTACAATAAAGCTTGTTTATAGAAGCATTTGAAAATATGAAACAAACACTGGCACAATATATTATTTTTAACGTATTTTAGCTTTATGATCAACTTAGAGCAACATCATCAAAAAATCATCATCATTAAATCTGTTTAGGGTAAGGTTACAGTCATGGCTCATTCAAAACTTGTTTTTACAGCCTGAATGAATACTTTCATTTTAAGGATGACATTTAACAAAACATTTTAATTAATATGTAATTATGTATATACAGGGAGCTGACGATAATACGACAATAAATTAAAACCCATGTTTTACATGTGCTATATGTGTAATACATCTTATTAATTTGATAATTTCTTGACATTTCTATGAAGTGATTTAACGTTGGCTGCATTATTTCATAGAACTGTCATAAAATTACTAAATGATTTAGATATATTTGAACATTTCTATGGAACATGTTGTGATGTCGTCACCACCCTGATGACATTCAGAAAAATTAATTAATTCGCAATATAATTATAAATAATTTACTGTCAATATACATGCCGATTTTGGTTAATGCGCTGAATTATTTTATGAATAGCTTAAAAGGTTAATTATGTATCACTTTTCGCAAAATAAATTATTCTATTCTATTCTATTAATAATTCGTACTCTTTGCATAAGTTAAAATAACCTTTAAGACTCATTATTTGGTTTTATTTTTCGATGTTATAATGAAATATTTTCCGGTCTTATTAAAGATTTAGACGGAAATAGATGTTTATATCACACCACTTCTGGCCAAATTGAGTTTTCGATGGAAACAACAGAAGTTCGCAGGTGAGTGCACTAAACTAATGGACCTACGTAAATCTCCTATATAAATTGCTTGCAGCGCGTTTCTAACACACAAACCGCCTTTTTGTATAATGGAAAAGTTTTGTTGTTAGCATCAAATTTCATAATGATTACAACGGCCCTCATAATTTAATTTCACGGGCTAACTGTCTTTAATTACTACCTTTTTTGTGAATCTAAGGGAAATGTAAGAATTACCATTGACTTAGTCCTAATTCATTGAGTACCTACAAAATAAAGTACTTAAATGCGACACGACTGAATTCCAACCGCTCACCACCAACCTACAATTAGGATTGTTATCGTATTTTTATAATATAGTAGTATATGAACAAACAACGGTACGTCTGCAGAAAAAAAAAACAAGAAGTAAAGAAAAATAATGTTGTCTATGGTACGGCAGAATAAAGAGGCGGCCATCTTGACTCGCGGGCTCTCTCTGCTCGTAACCGTTGTGGTGAAAAAGTGTTCTGTGCAAGTAAGTGTCCGTTTGCATTAGGAGTGAAATTATTGTGAGAAGAAAATAAATTTATAAGACGGTAAACGGAGTTTCGCTTTTCCCTATCTTCTGAGCTATCTTTTAGTTCAGAAGTGGGATATTAAAAATATATAGTTGCAAAACTATCCCACGTCTACAAATCTCGAGTATATAACGCAGGTAATTAAACATTACATTTTTTATTTATTATGCTAGACTAAAAATAAAATATGATATTTACTTTTAAAAAAATACAAGTGGATTATTGAGGTGAACAATAAAAATAAAGTCTTAAGCTGAGATCGATCTGTGCCGTGTGATTTTTTACCTTATAGTTATTTTTGTGTTTACGATGTATTCGGATGCATATAAATTGCAAAAAAAAAAAAATATTTTTGTAATAACAAACCAATTTGTCCCCTTATCGGTCGCGACAGCGGCAGTCACGAGGGTATATTATAGTATACTTACTATGCATGAAAAACAAAAAGTTTTTTTTTCTCTCTTATTCCCTTTCTTATGGTAATTCACTTTGAGATTTTATTGTTACACATTCCATTTATTTATGATTGAATGAAATATATTACAATTTAAACTTTTTGAGTTCTTATGAGATTATTGGAAATATTTAAACATATGTTATTTTTATCTGTTGGAATATGAACTAATGCTTGCGGAAGTTGCAGATACGGTTTAAAATGGAGTCTGATGAAGATTGGGAGTCACGGGGTAAAACACCTCCTCGAGTCGAGCGAAATCGACGTCGATCTCGATCAACGAGACGCGTGGCCCGCAGGAGTTCATCGGGGTCTCCGCAAAGAAAGAAACGATGCAGAGATCGGTCGACTAGCCGACGGATGACGAAAACACGCCACGCTCGACAGCGGGATCACAAAGGGAGTAAAAGAAGATCTAATGTGAGTACTTCAACTAGTTCTTCTGAAAGTGAATGTTCTGGTAGATCTAGTGATTATAATAAAAGAAAGACTAAGCGTTCTGGGAAACGTAAAGGTAGTCTATCGAGAGATAAAGTTAATAATATTTCAGCTGAGGAATTATTGAATATATTGAAAGCTTTGCCTTCTACAAGTTCTCAAAATCATTTTTCAATGATTAATAACGCCGTGCCTGAGTTCGATCCCTCTAATAAAGAACAATCGATTAACGTCTGGATAAATAAAGTCGAAGAATGCTCTAAACTTTATAATTGGAACGAAACACAGCTTTTACACTATGCTTTACCTAAGTTGTCGGGTGTAGCTAAGATATGGTACCAAGGGCTACCTTCGGTCAACTTCACCTGGTCCGAATGGAAAGAAAAATTCCTGAAAACTTTTCCCACTGTAGAGAATTACGCCGTACTTTTGAATGAGATGTTAGATAGGAAGGTTAAACATAACGAAGCATTAGAAACATACTTTTATCACAAAATTAACTTGTTGAATAGGTGCGAGATTTTCGGAAAAAAGGCTGTGGATTGTATTATTTATGGATTAGATGATAGGGGTATGCGATTAGGTGCTCAAGCGGGTAATTATTCTCAACCCGAGCAGTTATTGTCTTATTTAAAAACGATCAAGACTGAGGATGCTAAAAGTTTTAGACCTATGTTTAGAAAAAGATTAAATGTACCTAATGACAGCAATAACAAAACTGTACCAAGTGGTATTAAATGTTTTAACTGCGGTGAAATAGGACACCCTAGTTTTAAATGCTCTAAACCCTTGGTATCTTGTAATATTTGTGGGCGCTTAGGACACCAATCATCTTCTTGTAGGCGTCTTCAGAAGACGCATGATAATAATAACAAAAACACACAGATATCCGAAATAAAACTAGTGGGCTCCTATGATGATAAGTACGTATTGTCCATTGATGTAAATGGTGTAGCTATGCAATGTTACGTCGATCTTGGCAGTCAATCTACCTTAATGAGACAGGTTGATTTTGAACAATTAAATTTACCATATGTCCAGACTAATTTAATTTCTCTTAGGGGGTTTGGTGGCACTATTATTAACCCGATTGGAAAGGCAATCGTTAATTTAACAGTTCAGGGTGTGTCAGCGACAACCGAGATATATATAGTAGCTAACGAGTTGCTTAAATATCAAGTATTATTAGGGCATACGTTTACCGAACAAACTGGTATAGTTATGGTCAAGACTGATCAAGATTTAATATTTTATAAACAACCTAATGACGAGAAAGTAGAAAGTAAACTAAAATTAAGAGTCGAATCCGATATAACCATTAAATCTGTGACTGCTGTACCAATTGTAGCTGACGAGAAAATTACATGTAGCATTTATGTTAAGGGATCATTGCGGGAATATAAAAACCACAAATATTACATCATGCCTGGTGCCTATACTATTTCTGAAGGTTATGGTTGTGTTTTTATAGTAAGCTTAGGATGTGGAATCGTAACGTTGAACAAAGGTGATTTACTTATTAGGGCTCAAACGATTAAAGAAAAAGATACTATGGACATTTATAGATTAGAAAGTGAAGACGCTGCTTTTAAAATAGACCAAATATCGTTAGGAGATCGTTTAAGTGTGGATGAGGTTTCCAGTTTAGAGGATATGTTGAAAAGATATAGGGATTGTTTTTCTTTTGGACTTTCTGACCTGGGATTGACAAACTTGACTGAAATGACTATAAATCTAAAAGATGCTACGCCAGTAGTATACCGACCTTATAGGTTGGCGCATACCGAAAGAGAAAAAGTAAAGGTGATGATACAAGACATGTTAGATAGTGGTGTTATTACCGAGTCATCCTCCTCTTACGCAAGCCCAATGCTTCTAGTGCAAAAGAAAACGGGAGATAAAAGACTTTGTGTTGATTACAGAGCTTTGAATTCTAAGACTATTAGGGAACATTACCCTTTGCCAAGGATAGAGGACCAAATTGATAGCTTAGGAGGTTATAAATATTTTATCACTCTGGACTTAGCTTCTGGTTACTACCAAATACCAATCGCTCCATCTTCCCAGGATAAAACTGCTTTTGTGACCCCCGATGGTCAGTATCAGTTCACGCGGATGCCGTTTGGTCTAGCAAACGCACCTTCGGTTTTTCAAAAAACAATAAATAAAATGTTAAAAAATATCCGTAATTGCGAAGCATTCGCATTTATGGATGATATAATTATACCTGCACATAGCATACAACAAGGGATGGAGCGATTGGAATCGGTCTTCAAATTATTAAGGGAAGCTGGGTTGACTCTTAAATTAGCAAAATGCAAATTTTTTTACACTACCGTAGATTATTTAGGCTTTGAAATATCTAGGGAAGGGGTTCGCCCGGGAGCCTCAAAAACCGATGCAGTAGAAAAATATAAGGCACCGACAAATCAACACGAAGTCCGTCAATTTTTAGGACTCGTTAGTTTCTTTCGCCGTTTCGTGAAGGATTTCGCAATTATTGCTTCTCCTTTGACTTATCTTTTAAAAAAGAACGTAAAATGGAACTGGGAAAAGGAACAAAATGAGGCCTTTTCAATTTTGAAGTCTGAATTGCTGAAGAGACCTATTTTAGCGATTTATGATCCGTCGGCTAAGACACAAATTCACACTGACGCTTGTAAAACTGGCATAGCCGGCATGCTCCTCCAAGAGGATGAATCTGGTAGATTCAGAGCAGTGGCATATTACAGTCGTCAAACCACCCCCGAAGAACAGAAGTATCATTCTTTTGAGCTAGAGACCTTAGCTGTAGTTGCATCTTTAAATAGATTTAGGTTTTATGTCTTAGGTATGAAGTTTACCATCGTTACTGATTGTAATGCGTTAAGAACTACTTTGTCTAAAAGAGATATAATACCAAGGATTAGTCGATGGTGGTTACAAATTCAGGAGTATGATTGTAGTATAGAGTATCGACCGGGTTCTCGTATGTCCCATGTAGATGCGCTTAGCAGAAATGCTATTGAAATGGGTAAGGAGTCTGATTGTGTATTTGACGTATTAAGAGTAGAGTCTGAAGATTGGTTAGTTACTATGCAGAATGTAGATGACGAGATAGTTAAAATCAAGAATATTTTAGAGGATTCTAATACCAAAAATGTTATTGATATTCATCAAAACTATAAAGTCAAAAACGGGAAAGTATATCGTATTGTAAATGATCAATTAAAATGGATGGTGCCAAAAGGAGTCAGATGGCAATTACTTCAAAAGAATCATGATGAATTAGGCCATTTTGGGGTGGAGAAAACTTTGGAAAAATTAAGAGACTCATATTGGTTCCCCAAAATGAGGAGATTTGTAAAAAAATATGTCGAGTCTTGTCTCGAGTGTGCTTACCACAAAACTCCTTCGGGGAAAAAGCAAGGTTTACTTCACCCCATTCCGAAAATTGAAGAACCTTTTCACACCATTCATTTAGATCACTTAGGCCCATTTATAAAAAGTAAATCTAAAAATACATATTTACTTGTCTTGATCGATGCTTATACAAAATATATAATTTTGTACGGTGTTAAAAATACTAAAACGAAAACCACACTGAAAATATTAAATAATTATTTTAGTCTTTTTGGCGTACCTCGCAGAATAATCAGTGACAGGGGTACATCTTTTACTAGCAAGGTTTTTAAGGATTTTATTAATAAATTGGGTATACGTCATGTTTTAAATGCGGTCTCTACACCTAGGGCTAATGGGCAGGTCGAACGGTACAACCGCACAATATTAGCCTCCTTAGCTTCGAAAAATCACAACTGTCCTGAAGACGAATGGGATAAGCATTTGGAAGACATACAGTTGGGTCTAAACTCAACAATTAATAAAACAACAGGAAAGAGCCCTTCAGAAATACTATTCGGACAGAGATTACGTACTAAAGGTGATAGTGTAGTGTCGTCGTTATTGGAATGTGAAGATAAAAATACGCAATCTGTAGATGATATTAGAAGCGAAGTAAATTTAAGAGTAGCAAAAGAACAAACCAAGCAAAAGCAAAGGTTTGACTCTAAGCGTAAAGAAGCTAGGAAATATAAAATAGGAGACTTAGTGAGGATAGAAAGAGAAATTCCGCATAATAATGGTAAATCAAAAAAGTTATTACCCAAACTTCAAGGTCCTTATAGAATCGTAAAAGCTTTGGATCGCGATAGGTACGTTGTCGAAGATACACCCTTAACAAGGAAACAAAATAGGAGGTATGAGGCAGTGATTTCTGTAGATAAAATATATCCTTGGATGACATACACTCAAGAATATTTAAATGATGATACGGATAATGAGGGATCGAAAAAGGGTTGTTACAATGAATCAAATGACAGTGCAACGGAACTTGAAGGAGGCAATGATAATGTCTATATTGATTTTAACAAAGATAATAATATAATAGGGGATAAGGAATTTGATAATTAGGCCTCGATTGTAAACTACTAAAATTAATATTTTTATTAATTGATAATTGATTTGATTAATTATTGATCTTGTACAAACTACTGTTTAAATGCAATGAAGAAATAATTGAATTTGAGAAAGGAAACTATGATGCGCATGAGGCTGATAAGCCAAAAATTTGAAGCATCTTGTTTTCATGAAAGCATTTGCATACGATGGAGGCTTGGGCCAACTATGGAGTATGCCAAATGTTGAGGAAATATTTACACACAAAAGAGGCCGATAAGCCAATATTGGGAGTGTGTAAATAGTAAGTAGAATTTGTTATTTCAATTAATGAATTATTCTGATAATGAAATTGATGGAACAATTTATGAAAAGGATGGCCGGAACATGAAACTTGATTTATATAAATTGTAAAAACAAAAAAAAAATATATAACTATTGAATGAAATGAAAGTATTCATTAGTTAAAATATTATACCTATATTTATGTAATAGTAAATCACATTAAAAAAAATACAGTTAAATCATTAAAACGTTTATTAAAAGAAGTAAAATCTAGGACAGCTACAAATGTATTTTTTTTTTTAATTTGTAACCTTAGCAAACTAGTTAAATTAAATTTATATTCATGTATTATTAATTGAATCATAATGTTGGAATTAATTATGTTAAATTACAGCTACGAGAGGACTCGCAGATTCAGGATGGCCGACTGTTATCGTATTTTTATAATATAGTAGTATATGAACAAACAACGGTACGTCTGCAGAAAAAAAAAAACAAGAAGTAAAGAAAAATAATGTTGTCTATGGTACGGCAGAATAAAGAGGCGGCCATCTTGACTCGCGGGCTCTCTCTGCTCGTAACCGTTGTGGTGAAAAAGTGTTCTGTGCAAGTAAGTGTCCGTTTGCATTAGGAGTGAAATTATTGTGAGAAGAAAATAAATTTATAAGACGGTAAACGGAGTTTCGCTTTTCCCTATCTTCTGAGCTATCTTTTAGGATGCAGTTAAATTCACTCGACGACTACCAACATTAGGAGTAGTTAATTGTTACAATGCGCTTGTGCTTACAGAATAGTTTCTTTCTAGAACGTCGTTGAAACGTTAAAATCCCTGTGTTCTTTGGAATATTCAACTTTAAAATCTCATTTTCTTAATATTGAAGCCTTTGTCTTAATAAGAAGACAATATCAGAAAAAATGCTTTAGATGACGTAAATCCGATTCTTAGCAAGATTCTGAGTTCCTTGAATGTTTAGGTGGTTCTTTTGAATCCCCGTTGTGAAGTTTTTTAAATAAAAACGGTAAAAACTGTTTTTATTATCCAATATATTAACAGGTACCGGAACAAATTATTTTGAAAGCTCCTCACTACCCCTTTTTCTGAGTTTTTATTTGGTAAAATATAATAACGTTCGAATCTGAATTACACGTCTCGGTCTTAGCAGTTGTAAGAAGTATTTTTGCTAAATTCTTAACGTGGTAAATCTTGGCTTAAATCTCACCTGATAGTAAGTGATAATAAGGCCGAAGATGGAAGAGAGCTGCACCCGGATTCCACAACCGCAGAGGAACTGACTTACCCCCAATTACCGGAACACAACAATGCTGGTAACATTATTGTTATTGCGGCAGACTTAGGTAAGATGGTGGTTGTTAGCCAAGCGGACTTTGAAAGTCCTATCACCAACAAACCCTAACAGAAAGAATCGAACTCGGATCTTTAGATATAAAGTAGGTGCTCTACCACTAGACCACGGAGGCGGTTGAATTTGTTAAATTGTTTTTAACTATTAGTTACAACTATAGAAATTGAGACTTGTATAGTGTGCAAATTCTGAGCTCTCAGAATGATCAATAACATCTGCACTTCTTTAGAAAATCGATTCTTACACTATAATGCTAGAATCGTATATTGTTAACCCCCGACGAAAAAAGAGGGGTGTTATAAGGTATAGGCCTACGTCTCTGTCTGTGTATCTGTATGTGGCATCGTAGCACCTAAACGAATGAAACGATTTTAATTTAGGTTTATTTATTTGAAAGCTGACGTTATTAGGATGGTTTTAGCAATAAATTATAAATATCAGTTCAGGCGTTTAATCACTATCAACTCATTTTCTACATGTTAAAAGGGTTTTATTAACTTTCACAGTTCCGAATGATTTAAATTTAGTGTATTGTCACTTCGGTGACATTCTACGTGACATACTAACCTCATCATCAAAAAATCTGCGGAATGATTAATTCTTCAGAAACTTACAGTAGATTAGCGTGTTGGGCTCATAAGAATATTCTTAATGAGATAGTGTTAGATATATGATTAATGAGGACGGAGGTTACTAAAAATTGTGAATTTTATATTTTATTTTAATATCACTTAAGTCTTTATCAAGTAAAAGGCGGTTCTAATGTTATAGTAATACGGTTGCTTTTCTATGTATTATTTTATACATAGTTAATCTTGAGTACCTATTCTGAGAAGCTCAAATATTGATGCTGAAGCACCAGTAAGTCACCAACGAGATGCAAGACTGAATCTATAAAAATACTGCTTAGGTTTAACGTGTGCCATGGGACGTGCATTGAATCCTTTCAGAACGTTTTATTCTTGATATGCTTCTTCGTTTACAATATGCTGCCCATGAAGAAATTTCCTGATATTTATAACGACCGAGGCAAGGTCTGAGATCAATAAAATCTGCTGCAGCAGATCTTAACGTATAGCAATAACCTTTCAAACAAGATGTTGGTACTTGGATTGTATAAAGCTTAGAATGCAGCACACTTTTTTGCGTTAACTAAGATTAAAATAATCAGATACGCGAATCCATTGGATGAAAAGCGGGCGTCGCTTTCTAGGTAAGTACAGTTCAGTTCAGGACTCTTGACCCAAAACTCTCTTTGTCGGCCGAGCGAAGCTACAATACTCTAGTTTCCATTTCACGAATGAAACAAATATTTTGTGAAAGTTATGTCAAACTTAACATAGTAACGTTGGATATAAAGTAAGCTTAGTACTATATTTGATTAGGTACTACTATGCGCCAGCAGCATCCTACTAGATTTTCGTTGGAACGGCTAAAGACTTTATGGAAAACGGATTATTAATATTAGCTTTAGATATCCACAAATTTGCATTTCCAAACTGTTTTTGCAGCTATTTATTTATTTTGCAGCTATTTATTTACTAGGTGGTAGGCCCGTATGTAGGGTCGTCCGGGTAGGTACCACCGCCATTCTTATTTCAGCCGTGAAACAGTTCGCTGGGTTTCGGAGTGAAGGGAAAAGTAGCCAGTGTAATTACTGGGCGTGGACGGTATTTCATCTTAGGCCTCAGGATGACAACGCACCTGCAATATCAAGTGATTTACCCTAGTTATTGCATGTGTCTATAGGCGGCGGTAACCGCTTACCATCAGGTGGGCCGTCAGCTTGTTTGTCATCTAGTAGTATAAAAAAAATAACAGATAATGAACAGAAATAAACAAAACAAATTGAGGAAAAATTTTTGTAGTAGTTATTACCCTCCATGAATTTGAGACACTTAGTTTTAGTACCTATTGTCAAAGTGACAAAATTATATGGGTATACATCAAATTCAGCAATCCTTATTTAAGTGACATTTAAGTATTTGGCCAAAAGTAGTTGTAATTTTGGCAGTTAGACAGAATTATTTTCCTCTATTGTAATACACCTTAGAATACAATCTGCGTAGATTATAGTGATATATGAGGTTAAGCAATGTGTTTTTTATTCCGTCGACACTTAAGTTCACACTAAAGTGCCGTAAGTGGGAATTTTTACTTTAACAATCCGATTTACATTTATGAAAATGAGGCGTTTTGAGCTCGGATTGCTGTTCCAGTTTTCGGACAATATTTCCAGCATAGTCCATTCGCAGTAACTTTCGTGTGACAAAAGCATTCTCTTGTTTCACACTAATATGCATCGCACTAAAATTAATCGTCATTTAGTAGATCATCCCTTTGATCCCGTTTACGGACAAAGGGTAGTAAATGTAATACTTAGTAAAGTTTCAGGTAATAGCAGATATTGGTAAATTTTGTATAGCTGATCAGGTAGTTGGTTAGTTATGTAGGTGACTTACATTTCCTCAAATAAATATTTTGCCCAGAAGCCTAATAGCTTGCTAGTTAACTTATGACTATCGCAAAAGTAAAGAAATATTTTCCGCCATGTCAACTCAGATGGATGACCGTCTAAAAGTAAAAGTAACGTGTGTTTATAGAATTAAGAAAATATAAATATTGAAAATTGTAACCGTTTCTTAGTATTATAAATAAATAAATAAATACTTTAAAAGGATTAAAAATTATAGTATCGATTAATTTACATTGTAATTAAATTAATTGACTAAGCACGTGTCCTCTGGTAAAAAACAGAAAAAGCATCACGTGTTCTCTGCCTTTTAAAAATCACATGTTGTTTGTCAGTTTGCACTACTGGGTGGGGGATGCTTTAAAAAAGAGGGAGCGGTCGGTTGTACGGCGTACAGTCAATATGCATCCAGATTCCAGACACCGACCGAGACAGATCGCTGTCTTAATAAAAGAGTTGGAATTGTTATATAAGTACTTAACGGCCAGTGTACAATAAAAGTACTTTATCTTTGTTATAATAGTCTTTGGTTATAATGGATAAATTGATTATAATGATTCAATTATTATAATTATATAGGGTATTATAAATTTAAGGGACACTCTCGGAAACGAAGGCAGGTGGCAGTGCTCGTCACCTTAAACACGATTTGTTGAGAAATAAATTTGAAATCACGAAAAAAAAATCAGTTGTTCCATACAAACAGGCCGTGAAGATATTACAATTTGAAAGAAACAGCTGATTTTTTTCGCGATTTTCAAATTAATTTTTTAACAAGTTGTCTTTAGGGTGACCAGCACTACCAATTACCATTATGTAAAATATACGTAATTACTAGAGCTAGGTATGGTATGATGGGTTTTCTTTCTTTGATAATAATATAAAATGAAATCAAACATGTTTCTTATAACACTTAAAATCTCTTTCAATGCTTTAAATGTTTCTCAGCTCCTATAATTTTTCATTTGCCGTTTTTTGGCTTGGTTATACATAAATGTTTATGTTACTCAATCTCTAACACGTGCTTCAGAAAACAGGTTCAGCTGTTGGCCCTGGCTAATATCAAATATCAAAGTCCATAAAAATAGCTTGAAGTCTGAATGGATAACTTGTAATCTTTGACATTTAGTTATTTTTTTCTGTTTATTAGTATTTGTTGTTATATCGGAAGATTATCTCCTTAAAAGGCATGGCAAGATCCAGGAATTTCAGCGGGTATTCCTTCTCAGAGATTTTATGCCCTGGGCGACCCCCGCACACGCGCGCTGCTTCACCAGCGACGGGTAGGTCCGTAGTAGTAGAGTAGATTTCTCCTGCTTAAAATAAGTCCGCTGGGTCCAGATTAGCACTAATAACCTTTTTGCCCTAACTCTCTTACTTATACTATCTTGAGTTATCATCGTAATGATAACACTATAATAGAGAGCTTACATACATAATCTGAAAACGAAGCACTCAGGTTACCTACTTCGAAATATTTATATGAAAAGCTCATCTCTTTAGAGCGACGAAAGTTTTTTTTTCCGATTTTACTTTTTAAAACCTTTAGTAGCTAACCTATTTTTTTTCGGTATCACGGGGTAGCTCTTAGAAGTTTAGTTGAAGCATCCTTGACCTGAAACGCTTGTTGGTTAATTAAAAACACTCTTCCACCAGAAAAAGTACAAAAATAAGTCTTTAGCAGTTTTTATTTTAGGCGTTATTAAAATGTATGCAAAACTTTTGTTAATTCAATCAACTCGATTGTTAAGAACATTAGGAATGTTATTTCATAATAACACTGTATTGTAGGGTTTGTAACGAATAATAATTTAACTGTTTCAGCAATTTTACATTCGGTATTCAAAGTCACAAGATATTTTTTAGCTTAAAAACTGTATAAATTTAAACCATTCTTTTAAAATTAATTATTAAATATAAATAAATAAAGAGAATATAGCATTACTGCTGGATCACTGCCTGGTATCCGCTGGGGTGCCACGGGCGTCGCCACCGGTACCTATGGTTGCCAAACGCCGCATCTGGCACTATGCGTCGGCAGATTGGGACGGTATGCGGGATTACTTCGCATCTGTCCCTTGGAGGCAGCGCTGTTTCAGTGAGCTGGACCCGGACGCTAGCGCTACTGCTGTTGCTGATGAGATCATGTTAGGGATGGAGTACTATATCCCTCACTCCGATCTCATCAGTAGGGGTAGGCGTAACCTCTGGTTCAACCGCGATTGTGCCTTAGCTGTTGAAAACAGACAGTCGGCATACCGCGCTTGGATCAGGGGCCGAGCTTGCGGGGATCCCAACATTGACTCACTGAAAGCAGTCTATAACAACGCCACCAAGTCCTGCAAAAGGGCCTTCATCAGAGCGGATGCACAGCGCGTTGCACGAGTTGGCCAAGAACTTCTTACGCATCCTACGGGAAGCCGTAGCTACTGGCGTCTGGCCAAAGCCGTGCAATCCAACTTCTGTCAACCCTCGCTGCCCCCGTTGAGATGTTCTGACGGCTCGCTAGCTCACAAGCCGCAAGAGAAAGCCGATCTCTTGGTAAAACTCTTTGCTGCTCACTCCCGAATCGATGACTGCAACTTACAGCCACCAACACTCTCCCACTGTGGCCACACAATGCCCGATATTCGTATTAGGCAATGTGATGTACGTGCGGAGCTTCAGTCAATCGACGTCCGGAAAGCTAGTGGACCTGATGGCATTCCAGCGATAGTACTGAAAAACTGCGCAGCGGAGTTGTCTCCTGTCTTAACGCGGCTATACCGTCTTTCTCTCTCTTCTGGGTGTGTGCCGGAATCTTGGAGAGAGGCCAATGTGCAACCGGTCCCCAAAAAGGGAGACCGATCAGACCCAGCTAACTACCGCCCGATAGCTGTCACCTCAGTTCTTTGCAAGGTCATGGAACGGATCTTAAACCACCAGCTGATCCGATACCTAGAAGATCACTCATTAATTAATGATCGACAGTACGGGTTTCGGCCGAACCGGTCAACGGGTGATCTTCTAGCGTACTTAATGCATGTCTGGGGTGAAGCTATTGACAAACGTGGTGAGTCACTGGCAGTTAGCCTTGACATTGCCAAAGCGTTCGATCGGGTCTGGCACAAGGCTCTTCTCTCCAAGCTCCCGGCATACGGTCTGCCCGCTCAGCTCTGTAACTGGATCGCCGGCTTCCTGCATGAGCGAAGAATCCGTGTCCTCGCAGATGGATGCGCTTCGCGGTTCATGTCAGTGAATGCTGGTGTACCACAAGGCTCTGTTCTATCCCCCACACTCTTTCTTCTTCATATCAATGACATGATTCCGTTAGGAAACATTCATTGCTATGCAGATGACAGTACAGTGCATGGGGGATATTACAGTCGCCCAGGGGCTGGGCGCGCTGAAACCGAGAGAGAGAGAGAGAATCTTACCATTGAGCTCGACAGGGTGTTGAAGCTCGTATCTGAATGGGGATCTAACAATCTTGTTGAGTTCAATGCTAAGAAAACACAGGTGTGCGCGTTTACAGCCAAAATGTCGCCGTTCCTTCCCCTTCCGTCTCTTCAGGACACGACTCTTTCGGCACAGGGCTCCCTAAACTTGCTAGGTATGGAGATATGTTGCGATCTGAATTCCAGGAACTATATCGAAACCGTGATAAAAACAGCCTCACGGAAGCTCGGTGTCCTGAACAAGGTGCGTCGATTTTTCACGCCTGACCAATTATGCCTGCTGTATAAAACTCAGGTCCGGTCTTGCGTGGAATATTGCTCGCACTTGTGGGATGGCTCCGCCAAGTACCTACTCGATGCCCTGGACAGATTGCAGCGTCGTGCTGTCCGTATCGTTGGCGATGTAGAGGTCACCAACAACCTTGAGCCTCTGCAATTGCGTCGAGACATTGCGTCGCTTAGCGCCTTCTATCGGCTATATCACGGAGAGTGTTCTGAAGAGCTATTTGACCTTATCCCACCTTCCCCCTTCCTACTCAGGAGCACGCGTGCCGGTCTTCGGAGTCATCAATTCACTGTCTCCACCTCAACATCACGTACAAAGAAATTTAGTAGCTCTTTTCTTTGTCGAACTTCCAGAACTTGGAATTCTTTGCCAGCACATGTGTTCCCTCCTTCCTATAACATGGGGTCCTTCAAAAGAGGCGTGAAAAAGCACCTTTCGGGCCGGCAAGGTGGAGGCAGCTAGAGTAGTGTCTGAACTGCACTAGCTGTCTTCGCATATGGACTCTTCTTACTGCTTCACATCAGGTGGTGTTGAGTCATTTGTCGTGCTTAGTATAAAAAAAAAAAAAAAAAAAAAAAAAAAAAAAAAAATTACAGCCTTTTCCATGGCTACGTATTTTTATAATAGTTATCAGAAAGAAATGTAATATT
The DNA here is from genome assembly GCA_947347705.1 of Nymphula nitidulata. Classification (NCBI taxonomy): domain Eukaryota; kingdom Metazoa; phylum Arthropoda; class Insecta; order Lepidoptera; family Crambidae; genus Nymphula; species Nymphula nitidulata. The sequence continues at coordinate 10,973,715 of OX374632.1, forward strand.
GTCATTTGCTTTTACTATTGATAGAGTGTCTGGTGGTTGCTTATTATATTTAATCAACTCACCAGTTAAGTATCTTAATATTTGAGCTAATTGTGATGTGTTTTGTTTGCAAAATTCTATAGACTTACCAATCAATTAAGTGACTTTATATTTAAGGGGGAAGTTGTGTGTCTTGGTTGATATTCTAGAGACTCTTCAGTCAAGAAGCTCGATATGTAAGCCAAAAGAAGCGTTTCTTGGTTGACATTCCAGAGACTCACAAACCGAGTGACTCACCATGATTGTGTTAGCCTAAAGTTGCACCTTACTTGCGACATTCTAAAGACAATCGACAGTCGAGCGACTAATATTTGAGCCAAACTAACATTAATAATTGATAAGCGTCTCTTAAATTTAAGGACTTACTGCATTTTTTATTCAGTCACTGTGAGTACTATAATATACTTATAGATAGCTCATAACGCAAATACAGATAGACTAGAAGAATTTCACAGGGATATCCCAAGTCCTGGGTAGATCAGATGGTTAGAGCAGTCGCCCGGATTGCGAAAGGCCGCGGGTTCGATCCCCGCCTCAGGACGTGAAATTTTTCTTGTATAGATATATTTTAATTACTAGGTATGATGAATAACAAACTTTTTTCATGTAGATGACCAATTATTTCCTCTTCAAGTAGAAAATATTATGAACATTTTGGTATTTTAGTCATGCATGTCATATAACTGAGTAATCATCGAAACTAGCCCTTTCGATTATCCCTTTCTTATCTCAAAATATTAAAATTAATATGATGTTGAGATAATCCTTTATTTATTTATACGTTAATATGTTTTTCAATAAGATGAATACCACATTATATAAATAAATACATCTATTAAGATATTGAAATATAAAGACAGATTACCGCCCCAGGATTTTTTTTAACTGAAATATTTTTCTTACTATAGGCATTTAGGTACCCACATATAAAGATAGGTAAATGAATAACAGCAAGACAAAGATTACCCGAAACAAAGTAAAAAAGTTTCCATTAAAAGCCAAAAGAATATCAATTTCTTCCCGATCTGTATTTCAATGTTTGAGATGAAAATTTCCAAGCCCAATCATAATGCAAAAACGCCAAAAACTTCTCCGCTCCGGGGTGAAAGCTAAGCAAAGATTTCGATCTTATTTTAAACATTAATTTTCTTCACAAATACTTCTTGCCGGAACGACCTTTTGTTTAATGTGTTTACGGGCACGCGGCTCCCCGAATTTGAAATTATCTTGCGGAATAAATCTTTTTTGTAGAGGTGCAAAACTCGGTAAAAAATAACTAAGGGAACACATTTCGTCGTAAGTTAGCAGACACTGGATATCTCCAAAAAGCGAACACGGCATAACTCGGCGTAACTCACCACAACTCGGAGAAACTTGGAGGAACTCTGAAAAAGCTTATTTTTTTCAGAAGTTACAGCTACTCAAAATATGTCACTCCCTTGGTGGCGCAAACCGTCCCCGTTGTGATGTTGGGAAGATTCTCGGTAAGGTCGAATTGATCCCTAAGCAACGTATTTCACATTTTTCGACATGTTTTACCGCAGTACTTATAGTCACAATGCTTGCTCATAATTTATACTCCACAGGGATTAGGAAACAAAGCAACCGCATTATTTTCGTCGCATAATTACTTTGTTTAACGAGTAAAGAAAAATCTGATTGTGAATACCAGAAGCATGTTTTGTTGCAATAGTGAAACACAAATTTTACTACTTAGTTGATAAAAAAAGGCCAAGTGCGAGTCGGACTCGCGCAAGGATTCCGTACCATTATCTATAAACAAGCGTCTACCTGTTGCCGTTATCAATATCAAGCAAAAAAATCACGTTTGTTGTATGGAAGCCCCCTTAAATATTTATTTTATTTTGTTTATTAGTATTTGTTGTAGCGGCAACAGAAATACATCATCTGTGAAAATTTCAACAGTCTAACTATCACGGTTCATGAGATACAGCCTGGTGATAGACGGACGGACGGACGGACGACAGTCAGACAGCGGAGTTTTAGTAATAGGGTCCCGTTTTAAACTTTGGATACGGAACCCAAAAAATAATGTAAAGTATGCAAAGTCGCTCACGTACGCATACATAGATGTGCTATATAAATTGAACTTGCTTATACATACCAGTAAATAACGGCAGAGGCTAATGGGTATGAGCACTGACGCTCATATCTGTATTGCTATACGTGCTGAGGATCTTACTACAAGCCTTATCTACTTATAACATTATCTTATCGTACGTTAAGCTATCAGATTTAGCTCAGCCTTTCTTTACCTCTTACCAGCCTTTGCCTTTCGTTACTAGGTGGTAGGCCCGTATGCAGGCTCGTCTGGGTAGGTACCACCGCCTTTCTTATTTCAGCCGTGAAACAGTTTGCTGTGTTTCGGATTGAAGGGAAAGGTAGCCAGTGTAATTACTGGGCATGGACAGCATTTCATCTCAGGCCCCAGGATGACAACGCACCTGCAATATCAAGTGATTTTTGCTTGTTATTGCAGGTGTCTATAGGCGGCAGTTACCGCTTTCCATCAGGTGGGCCGTCAGCTTGTTTGTCATCCAGTTGTATAAAAAAAAAACCTTTCAAGCATCAGATTCCAGACACAATGATGTTTCATTGACATAGCCCTCAATAGAGGGTTTAATAAACTGACTTAATGACCTAAAATCGAATTATTTATATAATTTCCATCATCACAACAGTTATGGATTCGGTATAACAATAGCGCTAGTATTGTTACCAACAAGATTATGTATGCAAATAATTGAATAACGAGCTAATTTGAGTGTGTGTTACGTGCATAGAGTATTAGATGTGTTTACTATTATAGTACCCAAGGGGCAATTCCTTGAATCCTGTGGGTATACAAAGGTCCTACAGGTGTACAAAGATTACAATAAGTGCCTTCTAAAGTATATTTAAATGATCGTATTTTTGTTCGCAGAGTTAAGGTATCGGGATGAGATTAAAATATATGTTGCCTGCTTCCATAATTATAAAATGATATAGCCAGCTGAGCAATTTGTGTAGAAACTTACCTTATATTAGGGGTGCAAACTAAGCAGCACGCCTCGGCCACAAGTCTTGACATAGTTTATGGTCGCGATCTAACTGATTTTATGGTTATATTGTAACAATTTCACTCTCACAGATTACCATCGCTGATTTTCATTGCTGTCAAACCATCGTCCTACAAAACAAAGGCAGATGACTATGCTGGTGATCCTAATATAAGACTTGTTAAAACACACTACCAGCCATCGGCCTTCGAGAGCGTTTTCGAGAGCGCTCCGCCATTTTTATACCGCTAAGGTGGCAATCAAGCATACGGCCCACCTGATGGTAAGCTGTGGACGCTTGCTACACCAGGGGTATCACTTGCGCGTTGCCGATCCTGTAAAAACCTTAAATCATCTTTTTTGAGGAACCCCATGCTGTAATCATTCGAGAAAACCTCTGCAGGGAGCTCATTCAACAACCTGAGCGTATGTGAGAGAAAGTGACATCCGTCATTCAAAAGATTTGTCAATTTAACAATTTCAATACGTACTGTTTCTTTCGCTAGTAATGTTGAGCGGTCTGTCAGATTTGATCGCTATGGAATAATTAAGTTGGTAGTTAGTTCAGTTAACAACAATGACAATCTTTAACTTTGCGATGGATGTAACGTCCAGACTTGCAAGAATCGTTAGATAATGACATCGTTATAACTTAGTGACGGAGGAGACTGGGATGATTCCGAACGCGAACATCTTGGTAGAAAGGGATAGTTGATCTTTTTCTACTGGCTGAGAGGGACTTTCATCTTTACTTACAGGTACTGAGCATGGACTCTTTTAAACTTTTCTTTCTGGATATAATCAAGCTCGTACAAAACTACACTGTAAAAATATTTAGGCCAACAACTTTGGTTACATACATCAGTTATAAGATAACCAATTTTGCATCTCTATGAAACTTTATTTTCGGCTAGGTGTTACCCTAATTTATAAACTCACTTTTTTGTGCTACGCCGGGATAGTAATTATTACCTCGCTCTGCCTTATCTTTGTCACGTCAGCTGCCGCTGGTAGGCAAACGTAGTATAAGTACGTAGCTGCCACGTTGCCCAATCTGTAAAATTAAGATCATCTTAATTTCGCCCGAGAGGCGTCCGTTGCTGCGCATTAGGCTCCATTCGTGATAATAAGATGAATCGTTGTTATTGCAGTCTAAGGCAATAATGCTTTCAATATGGAAAATTGTCCCTTTAGCGGGAACACAATATTAATAACTTTTATTATTTAGCTACAATCTTACAGAAGTAAGGTGAAGATCGTTCACTAGTGAGGATCTACTGATTTGACTCGAGATTACTAATACATTATTCCTACCTCTCTTTTGTAGCCACGTGTCTCAGTGGAACCACTTCCCCCGTTCGTATGATCGTTCCTTTAATATTTCAAGGGTTAAAATTACCTGGTATCATGAAAGCTTATACAGACTAATACAGATTGTAGCTTTGTTTTTACGTGCCGTATTCAAACGGAAGAGAAAATTAAAATTTTATATTACTATCCTCGAAAATCTAGCTGAAAATGTTTTACTGAAACTTGGTAAATGTAAAACAACATGTGAGCTGACAATTGAAGAAACATTTGTGAAAAATATAATTAAAACGAAAACTATGTTCATTCAAAAGGAAAATCTAAAGTAGGTGCTATCAACACAAGTCAAGTAGCAATCTTTGTCAACATTAAATTTGAAGCTGCAAAGTCCGGGTGCGGAGATCACAAATTTGTATTCGAGACTCACAATAAACTTCATTTAAATATAAATGCGACAAGACCTTTACCCCAGTAAAGGCTGTACTCCTATAAACTCCGTCGTTATTTTTTATGACGATCCCAAAAATAACAGCAGGCATTTAACAAGCTTCAACAACAAAATTTTAAAATAACACTAAAAAATTTAATTGGTACCCCACATTTAGATTTTTCACAGAACTGATGATGATCACTACATATTTGAAATAAAACCACTTTAATGGATTTAACTCGCGTTTCACTAGAAATTAATTGTTACTGGTTGTGGGCTTAACCCCATGACGCAAAAGAGGGGTGTCAATGTCATAAGCTTTACTTTCTTGTCTGTGTGCGTGTCCTCTGTATCTATGTTTCTGTCTGTAGCATCGTACCTCCTTAACGGATGGACTGATTTTGATGCCGTTTTGTTTTTTTAACAGCTGACGTGGTCAAGAGAGTTTTTAGATATAATTTATAAAGATCTTATTTATCTGAGCATTAAACGTGTTTGGGCTCATAAGAAGTCTCAATGAGATGGTGATGCATAGATGTTCAATGAGGCCGGGGTTATCTAAAGTTATCAGTTTTAAAATTTTAATTTAGAAATTTATCAACTCTACTTTAAAAAATACCAGTTTGCATTGTAATGCCGAGGTGGCATAAAGTTTATAATTGAACACAGATGACGGTATAAAAATCTACAAAAGATTTTTATTGAAAAACCTATGTATTTATTATAAGCTATCATTACTAGCTGCTGTCTTCACATATGGACTCTTCTTACCGCTTCACTTCAGGTGGTGTTGAGTCATTTGCTGTGCTTGGTATAAAAAATAATAGTGTTTGTTATATTCAGTGACTACCTAGTATTTAATGAAGTATTCGTATTTTTTTTCATTTACATTTATTTATTAATTTGCATTCCACTATGTTATACAAGTGTTAACAAAAGCTTAAAGCTAAACAGATCATCAATATGTGGGCCCCGACGGGCATAACAAATATTAAGAGAGGCAATTCAAATTAATTTTATTGACATAACAACTAATTAACGAAAGAACTAAAATACATTACATTTATTTTATATGACAATGAACAACAATCTTATTAACATAACAACTAATTAACGAAATAACTAAAATACATTACATAAAATTATTTATAATAACAATGAACAACACAGTTCAGAATAATACCTAATCCAGAAAAACTATTTTAATTTAACAACATCACCTTAAGGTTGAGCAAACAATGCTTTGGTTTATACTAAGTATGTGTGCCTTTGGTATATTTCTAATATGTATTCTTTATACAGTATTTATTCTCGTTCGTTCGTAAAGCATTTAGAATGCGAACAAAAGAGATAAAACACTAACTATTTAAGGCTTAAACAATGTATATTAGTAAGGTCGTTAATGAGTAAAACTTTTTTGTATATTACCTAATATAACAGTTTCTATGTTGGTAACTAAACACCACGGCCACGGCTTGTCTGCAAAGTTTTAAATATTGAGGTCGTTATAGGAGGGTCTAAATGAGTGCTAACCGTCCCAAATGACAATATTAAAATTTTATTGAAATCTCTTCAATTCAAACAACTGTTGTTTTATAGTATTCCAATAAAAACGTTTCAATGTAGAAAAAAAGAACTATAAAATATTGCAGCAAAACGTAGCGATAAATCTGAGCAATTTAAAAATTTATTTCCCGTCTTCGCCTACGTCAATTTTCATATAAAATTCAAGGGTCGTAGGTTTAGCAGTATATGCAGAGGTTCAACATTTTAGTCTTCCGCTCAGTAAAATCCGTAACTTTTCTCGCCGAAAAATGGTAAATATTTAAAATACATAGTTTATGATGCACTTACTTTAAGTTTAAAATTTCATGCCTAAGTGGAATCGGTTAAGTCCTCAAAGAATTACAGTATGAGTTTACAATTTCATACTTATGTGGAATCAAAAAGTAAAAGTATGTGAAATCTGTTAGCTTACTAAAGTAACTGATAAGCAATAAAGGACTTTAATGACGACTTGAATGGCTTTAATACGAATTAGTAAAGTAGTAGTAAATCACATGATTCACCTATCACCCATCTTTTGAAGGCAAAAGATAGGACCTAGCTCCTACTACACCACCGAACTCCTCCTGGCCATAACATAATATGAGGTAAGGACCTTTGGCTTTGTGGTTTGAGCGCTTTATTTATTTATACTGTTACCGTAGCCTATGGACGCTTGCAACACCAGGAGTACCACTTGCGCGTTGCCGACCCTGTAAAAACTTTTTCAAGCCCTTTTTGAAGAACCCCATGCTGCACTCATTCGAGATAACCTCTGCAGGGAGGTCATTCCACAACCTGAGCGTACGCGGGAGAAAATTTGTCTGAAACCACACAGTACAAGATCATAATAGCTCCAATGTGTGAGGATGAATTCCCTGCCAATGGCGGGCGGTGCGATGGTAGAAAGAGGCCGTGGGCATCATGTCAAATAATTCCTCAGAACACACTCCGTTATACAAACGGTAGAACACACACAAGGAAGCAAAAGCTCTCCTTAGGCTTAAGGGTTCAATACCGCTTGTGACCTCGGAATCGTTGACAATTCTCATAGCGCGTCTTTGAACTGCGTCAAACGGAAGCTTCGATACGAAAACAAAGCAACTTTTGCCGTGGTCGATCCCGGGATGGGTCAATCAAAGTTTGTTATCTCGAGCTCCTCCGTGCTTCGGAAAGCATGTTCAGCCGTTGATCATGGTTGTTCCTGCAACCGCTTTAACCCACCAACCCGCATTGGGCCAGCGTTTTGGCTCAAACTCCATATGTGTTTATCCCATGTAGGAAGGCCTGTGCCAAGCAGTGGGACGGACTGGTGATAATGATCAAGGAGGGAACACATGTGCTTGCAAAGGATCCCAAGTGTTGAAAGTACGACAAAGAAACGAAATACTAAATTCCTTTGTGCTTGATGTTGATGTGAAGACAGTGAATTGATGACTCCGAAGACCGGCACGCGTGCTTCTGAGTAGGAAGAAGAAAGGTGGGATAAATTCGAAAAACTCTTCAGAGCATTTTCCATGTGCTGATAAAAGGCCGCTTGGCGATGCTATGTCTCGACGCAAAAACATATTATTTTTGACGGATTTTCTACAGACTGTAAACCTGTTAAAGTTATTCTACATATTACTTAAAGTTAACTGAGCATTGAAAAATTGGTCCTTTAATTGAGTTAATGTCATTCTTTGTTCAATGTACATAATAAGAGTTATAGTATAGTATGGTATGACACAATTCTGTTTCTCTTAAATACTTTATAGCTCATTTAATATGGTACGTAACATGGAGAAGGAACGCATGGAATGGTCATAATACCTAATAGGCCATACGGTACAACGATATCAGGGGAAAAGTATGATATCCATTTTCCAAGTAACGATAATAACATAGAGGCACAAAAAAGATTTAACGATTACTCCCTCGTGTTCGATATTTTGTCGTAAACCACAAAAAATAAGCTCCCTCTATTTATGTTTGGCACATAAAAAAAGAATTTAATCCGACTTTTGGGAAAGTTTCATTTTATGTTGTTCAGGGGCTTAGCGAGCCGTTTTTTATAGTCAGCAGGCTCGAGAATGTGTTACATTTTATTATTGGAACTCGGAATAGTTTATCGTTTTAGAATACTACAAAAGATGGATGTTGAGCAAAAAGTACGTAAAAATTGCTTGGGATAAAATGAAGAAACTTCCTACTAGGCCGTTTATGTCATGTTTCAAAAGAACAAAGAGCCCGTTCTCAGTCCCTGACATTGATCATGGCTCTCCATGCTACCGTGATATACATGATCTGGTTCAAACTACCCCACGTTCAGCATTTCCCCACTTTTCCCTAAAGAACATGTGAGTATCTTTCGCTCAATTAAAAGCCTCTTAAATTTAAGTGTCCCTTAATTTTAAGTGGTATTCTCAAATGTCAGTTAAGGGATTTGAGATCGTTATCAGGTAAGCAGCTGTTATAAGTATACTTTATAGCAACATTCATTTAAAATAGTATGTTTTCAGTGAGGTTTTCAGTTACGCTTTTGACTCACTTACGTCGCGTATTCATTACACGCAGCATTGTTTTGATAAGTAATCTGTTTTTTGCAAAAATGTTTAGTCAAATTAAGCCAAAGCAGTTTAAAATAAGTTTTTAAATAATATTAATGCTTCTTTTTTATTAAATAGCTCGTTCAAATAGAAAAAGAAGTACTCTTACGTTGAAATCGCTGCGGTGACGGTCGTAGAACGAAACGTTACCATAAATGACAGTTGACATTATTAAATTACGTGACGGTTGTTTGCCGACAAAGTTTTAAAATAAGTTAAAGTGGTGCTTTATAAATTATAATTATAAAATTACTTACTTATCTACTAATAGGATGGAAGACAACAAAAAGAAACGTACTTCCAATTATACAGCAGCCGAGAAGGAAATGCTTTTGGAATTGATCAAAAGGTATTGAAATTGATCAAAAACAATAATGTTGAAACAAAGATTGAACAATGTATAATTATATTGGTAACATTTTGTAATGGATGTACTACATGTGAGATTGTTTTTCAGGTCTTGAACTGTAAAGAGTAGATAACATTCACCGATTAAAAGTTGTATTGGCTAGTTTCAATGGTGAAATGACCTTAGGAGAAAGGTCCTAAATTCATATAATTATGTACTTTCAAATATCAGCATGTCATAGAATATAAGGAGACAAAAGCGCAAATGATTGTTAAAAAGCGAGAAACATGGGACTCTGTTTGCCAGCAATATAATGCTGTTGCAGTGAGCGGCTCTACAACAACTCCGGCACCTATATGAAAATCTTAAACAGAGGTCTAAGAAAAATTTTGCGAAAGCTAATGTAATATCATCTTTTTCTTGATTATTAAGATTACCACTGTTACATGTGATTTTATAAATAAATAATTTTATTCTGAAAAATGTGTATTTATTAGCATTGCTCTAACCATAAAGTTTTCATTACAAGCTTGCCCAGTCTGAACTGGGGTGTCGGCTCTTCCTCAAGAAAGGGTATGGAGTCTTCTACGTCTTGTAGGCCAAGGTCATCTTGCCTCAAAACTGCAATGTTGTGCAAAACTGCACAGGCCACAATAATGGGAGGGATATTCACAATTTTAAGACCCATCCCGTTTTGTAGACATGGGAATCTCCTGTTTAGAACACCAAAAAGCATTTCAACGGGATTTCTGGTACTTATTTAAGATCTATTGTATGCTTGTTCAGCAGAAGTTCGTAGGTTTAATATTGGGGTAAGTAAATAAGGGTGACATGGGTAACCACTGTCTCCAAGAATAACCATATTCCCAAAATCCCCATGCTCTAATTGGGCACACAATGGCGAATCATTAAATATAGTACAATCATGAGCTGATCCTGGCCACCTTGTTATAACATTCCTGATAAGTAGATTTGCTGGTTGAACTCTGAACTCTGAATTCCACATCATTGAGTACTTCAAAGGCGTTCAGCTTTACTGCGTTTCTGCGACTCACTCCAGATGTTTAGTCATGGTCTGAAAGAGACGATAACGACGACACAGACATTATTTAAAACTTTTATACACTTCACGGATTTTTAAGAGACCTCGCGAGCACTCTTAAACTTAATAGCTTCTCAAGACCATTTGACCGCTGAATTGAGTGACAGTTAGCGTTAAGTCGTGTTTCAGTATTCGATTTTTCATCAGAGTGGCATTTAAGTACGACTTATAATTAAGATGCTCTGAACTATTAAGACCTACTTAATTATTGCATTTGAATATGCGAAATGTGTGTTTAGGAGCTGCTTAGTTTTTTATGAAGCCGTCAAATATTTGAGTGGCCTTTCAGTATTCAAGTGTTACTAATATGTGAGCATTAGCGACTCGCGAATAACATGCTGAAGTGAAAACCTTTACTTTAGCATTTTATTCACTAGTAGCTGAATTCTCATGGTATATTTTTCTTATTGATGAGCTCTGCAAATACTGATTACCTGCTCATCGCGGGAACACAAATCTAAGAATTAAAAATAAAGAAAGAAAACGATGAAAATATATATGCTGCAGACGGGAATCGAACTCGCGTCTCCTCATGTCCGGCTAGACGAGATTACCACTGCGCCACCGGAGCACTCCGTTGCGGTCCTAGTGTGCCGGTGGCGTAGTGGTAATCTGCCTGGAGCTTATATTTTTCATCGTTTTTTTTTTATTTGTAATTGTTACAACGCATCAAAAACATTAAAATGTGACAAGTCTAAGAAATTAAGAAAATCAGGTCATAGTGGCATTTTCCGCATGTATTCAGAACGCACGATAACAAATTTTTTGGTGATAAATTTCGAAGGTCGAATCCAGATGGGTGATGGTGGTGATCAATCTGGTAGTATTCTAACACAAACAGAATTTTTCACAATTAAGCACCACTGAAAGCAAAAGCCGAAATTTCTCTTACACTGATGACAGAAATTATTTCAGTTATTTTGATTTTAAAACCAAACTAGTGAATCAATTTTGAAAATATATGGAACCAATCTGAAAGTAAAATCAGTAAATAATGTTCTAGCTTTTTATATTGTATGCCTGGCGCCTGATGGTAACAGATAATGTACCATCACCACAGGCTGCCCATAATACCACCAGCTGGCAGTAAAGAAGGTGTATGGCAGGATTTTTAGTGGGTGCGAGTCCCACACATCACTCTCTTCGTTTCCCAGAAAAGAGGACAGTGCATAAGGCGTTTTCCCTGCTACATAGAAAAAAAGAACAAATAAGAAAAGGCCCATGAGCGCTTAAAAGTACAATCACTCGCGAAGTCAAGAGAAACCGTAACATTAACAAAAAAGTTTATTATTTTCATATTGATTATAATATTCTAAACCACGAAAGGGGAAAGAAACATTTATTTAATTACATATATATTCATCATTTATATTATGTGTACGAATCACAAAGCAAAGGTTGTATAAATTATACTCATTTAAAAAAATGTGATTACATAGCGTACAGTGGTTAATTCTTTTGTGTCGTACAAATTTAATTACACGATCTTTTGTCATTTGTATTTTTATTACGTACAAAAGTGTCTATGTAGATTACTTTTCGTATTTTCTAAACAAAACCTCCACAGACCCTATAAAATTTATTCAACTCTGTTTCATTCTGGAATCATTTTAGAATTCCCCGTGTGTACTGAGTTCTATAGGAAAGGAAATATCGTCTGTTTTCGATGAAAGGACTCCGATCAAAAACAGTTTTCTTAACCATAAATTCGCCCAATTACAGAAATGCTGAGAGAAACCATTTGTCACAGGATGAAAAAAATTGCCCACGACCCATCTATCCGTCTGTCTACCACGGACCTACATCAAAAAAGACTGACAGCCTTTATTTATAAACGCATATATTTTGTCCTAAAAAGCTCAATGTCCGAATAAAATGAATTCAGGGCGGTTAAGTAAACGTAAGCGTCTAATCCGCAGGTCTGGAGCGAATAATCCTGGAACGCTAATTTATTAATAATTCTTTGTTAAAAAATATTAATATTAATAAATAATTTATAACACTCACACCCATTATTAAGCCAAAAGTCAGCACTTTGGGCTTAATAATGGGTTATAAATTATTTATTATTGTTATTTCATTAACAGTTTTTGACAAAGCATTAATAAATTAGCTCCGAAGCCAAATGCCAATGCCGAATTAAAAAAGCCAATGTCATCATAAAATATTAAATTACATTAACTATAAATTAATACTCTTCTATTATCATACAGCCCTATCTGGAAAATCCAACCCAGACAAAATGGAGCCCTGTTTCCCAATCTACTATGAGCTATTATATTTTAATAGGCTATTCAAAATCATACTTTATTAACCACAGAACATATAAAGTTAGTAACTTACCATTTCTAACTGAAAAGAAAGATACTTATCCTACTCCTCTGTTCGAAAATGAACAAAGGAATCATTATTAATGATCCAGGCAACCGTAAAATATCAAAATCGTGGAAAAAGATATGCTTAATTTCACTCCTTTGTATGATGAAACTTTCACACATCGACGCATATCCTTTCTATTAATACATACCAATGCTATAAATGTGAAATTTTCTGTGTCTGTCTATTATAATATTATTATGTCTGCTATTACACAAGGAATATTGTAAGTAACAGACATAAAAAATAGAACGAAAACAATGTCCATATTGCTAAGCGAAAATCTCTTTCAAGCAACTTCTTTTCTACTTGTAACTTTTGTCGTCTAATTTTGAGGCTACAAAGTAAACAGTTTTGAAGGTTCAAATAAAGAACTTCTATTGTTCCAATTCCTTTAAAAATCATTTGTGATCCAAACTTGACTTGTCTGACGAGGACATCGTCTTTTAAGCGATAACACTGCTGAGTACATTACTCAATGCTTACATATATTTGAGTCATAAGTGAATTTCAAGTTGCGAATTCAAACTGGCAACATTTGTTTGGACGATGGACATACAAGTGTGTTAAGAGGTTGAAAAACAAAAGTTTAGATTTAATCATCTTATAATAAATAATAAGTAGAAGAAACGATAGAAAACTAATATCCACGTTTCTTGTGCGTTGTAGCGATACATCAATATTGACTTTTTCAAAGGGTACCTACCAATGCACTGTAAATTGATAAAATCGTACGTATCTCAATTAATTATGACGTATTACGTGTGCAGAACTTTCAAGCCTATTATTAACGGTTCGTGCTTCTGAAAGGTACGTGTAAATTAAAGCTTTTTCGCGATCAATATAAATACTTACTTCAAAAAGGTGCTATTTGTGAATGTATTGTATTTTGTATGGTTTTTTAAACACTAACACCTATTATCTAGCCAAATGTAAGTATCATTAAAAGCTTGTGTTATGGATACTAGATAACCGAGAAATAATGATAATAATATGTATGTCAATATCATAAATATACTAAATAAACATATCAACATCCATGGCTCGTAAAAAAATGCTCGTACTCATCATACAAACATTTGCTCCTACTGGGATTCAAACCCGGGATCCTGACCGAGTAGCCTGTATAGCGTGGGGAACAGGCCACTCGTATTTGTGAATGTATGGAAGCGGAACCAATCCTTTTGTTAATCTTTATAAAGCTACTAGCTAAGCCCGCGACTTCGTTCGCGTGGATGTGGGGAAATAACAAGGGTGGGGTAGGTAGGCTTGAAACACCGTGAATCGCCAGAAGTTCTTTATTTTGTGTACTAACAAGTAATCCCTGTTTACATAGTTACCCAATTCAAACTATATGACAACACAAAGAATACATCACAATAAACTATAGTGGCCAGTGCATCCGTTAATGTGGATTATACCACGATCCTCAACACGCCCCTCATAATCTGCATTAACCTAAGTGCACTAACCCTAAGCCATCAACACATTTTAAATGTTTAGCACTAGGTAAGGACTTGGTAAAGATGTCGGCTATCATTGAATCTGTCGACAAATGTCTCAAAGTAATATTCTTATCCTTCAACACATTACGCATGAAATGATATTTTATGTCAATGTGTTTACTCCTACTATGGAAAACCGGATCTTCGGCGAGACAAAGCGCACCTCTGTTATCGACATGCATTTCTATTTTGGACAGCCCTATCATACCAATCTCATTCATTAAACTATTCAGGTACACAGCTTCTTTCATTGCCTCAGCCAAACTTACATATTCAGCCTCTGTTGTAGATGTCGCTACCGTCCTCTGCTTCTGTGACTTCCAAGAAATAGCTGCACCTCCAAGTATAAATCCGTATCCAGAATATGACCGTCTATCTATACTGCAGTTACCCCAATCAGCATCACAAAAACCTTGAACTGATTGTCCTGTTTTTCTGTAATATAAACAATAATCAATGGTCTTCTTTAAATATCGAAGAACTCTTTTAGCACACAACCAATGTACTTTACATGGATTTTCAGTAAACTGTGCAAGCTTAGAAACAGTATTAGAAATATCAGGTCTTGTCCCAACACTTAAATACATAAGAGCTCCAATCAATTCACGATAAGGCCATTTCTCATTTCCACTTGCTTTCATACTGATATCGAATTTTGTTCCAGTATCCATTGGTGTTGAAACGGGATTACAATCACCCATACTGAACCTTTTTAGAATACTATTTACATACTTCCTTTGCGATAGTCTTATACCACTAACGTTTTTGTCTATTTCAATACCCAGACAACATTTTGCGGGTCCAAAATCCTTAAGTTCAAATTCTGTTGATAAATCTTTCTTGAATTCAATAATCCATTGATTATCTAGACAAGCAATCAAAATATCGTCGACGTATACTGTCACAAAAAGCATTCTGTCATTCGCATTTTTCTTGAAGTATAGACAAGGTTCATTTATCGTAGGTTGCATACCCATCGCTTTTAGTTTTTCATCCAACCGTAAATACCATTGACGACCCGATTGTTTTAATCCATACAATGATCTCTTTAAGATACAAGCGTTTCCTCCTGCATGAATATTATTCAACATCTTTCTGGCACGCTGTCCTACAATTGAATTATCATTTTCTTGATCAATAAGCTTACGTAAAGTATCTTCCATCAAGTCAGGAATTTTCATATACACTTCCTCATCAAGAAAACCATTCAAATATGCTGTGTTCACGTCCATCTGATGAATATCCATATCCATCTCCGCAGCGATTGCGCTCAACAATCTAATTGTTTGAAGTCTGGCCACAGGTGCAAAAGTTTTGTAGTAGTCTACGCCATATTTCTGGCTATAGCCCTTTGCTACCAGTCGTGCTTTCTTCTTCACAGATCCATCGACATTGCACTTATTAACTAAAACATATCTACATCCAACAATTTGACGATCAACGGGTTTTTTCACAATTTCAAAAGTTTCATTTTTGACAAGACTTTTTACTTCGGAGACAATAGCATCCATCCAGCCCTGACGTTCATCACTAGACATCGCATCATCTAATGAAATTTCTATTGCAGCAGCTAAATGTTCTATTTCATCTCGCGTTTCTTCAATTAGTTGATCACTTGTAATAATCTCATCAGCTTTCGTAAGTGGCTCCTCTACTCTGATCATATTGAAGACCCTTTTTGGCCTACCTCGTTGACCCTTTTGTAATTTCGGTCTACCTGGACCACGTTTCAATATCGAAATAGGTTCGCTACTGATGTTTTCATTATTTACAGTATTGTTTTCCATTGGTAATAACTCTATAACATTTTCATCTGCTTCTATATTATTATCTCTACTGTTAGAAACATTATCTATTTCTTTATTACTAGAAATATTCTCGGTGGTCTCTATTTCCACAAACTTCTTCTGAATCTCAGATTTATTTTCTGATATTGCAGATTCAATGACAGTTTTCATTAAAGCATTTTCTTGAAATTTGACATCTCTTGCAATGACAACCTTATGCTCTTGTGGTATCCACACTCGATATCCCTTGGACATTCTTGGATATCCAACCATAATACCTTCACGTGCTTTTGCCACGAACTTACTTTTATTAGGCGTTTTGTCCAAGACGAAACATTTTGAACCAAAACTTCTAATATAATCAAGATTCTCTGGTTTTCCATACCACCTTTCATATGGAGTGTCACCATTTAAGCTACTCGTCGGACAACGATTTCTAATATGACAAGCAGTCACAACAGCATCAGCCCAAAAACCTGTACTCAATCCTGAAGATAACAACATACATCGCGCCATCTCGGTAAGTGTACGGTTCATGCGTTCGCTGACAGAATTCATTTGAGGTGTGTGTGCCACCGTTAATCGACGTTGAATACCTTCAGCTCGTACCAATTCGTCGAATTCCTTGTTGCAATATTCACCACCATTGTCCGATTGAATAGATTTTATCTTCATGCCTGTTTGGTTTTCAACATAAGCCTTATATGTTTTAAAAGCGTTTAATACTTCGCTTTTCTTACTTAAAAGATAGACTTCACACCAACGAGTACAGTCATCTATAAAAGTAACAAAATATTTAGCTCCACCAAGTGATTGTGTTCTCATCGGACCCACCACATCCGAATGTACAATCAAAAGTTTTGTATTACATGGACCATTTGTTTTTGAAAACGGTAACGTAGTCATCTTCCCTTTCGCACAAATGTCACAGTCATACAACGCATTCATCTCATCTGTCTTTACGTCAATTTCATAAGCATTTAGTAACTTTTTAAGATCTCTCGCGTTCAAATGTTCCATGCGCTCATGCCACAAACGTAAATCTACATTTTCAGCATTCAAAGCTACATTCATCGGATCTTTCATTTCTCTCACACGATATAAATTCCCCACGCGATCTGCAGTCACTTTAACCAAACCCTGTTTGTCGATAACAAGGGCGTTATCTCTTTTGAAAATGACATCGTGACAAGTATCAGTAATTTTTGCCACGGAAACCAAATTACTTCTCAAATCAGGGACAAATAGAGTGTTTTGAAATTTGATCTGACCTTTGGATTGATCATTTGAAGCATAAAGAGTTATATTACCCTTACCTTTGACACTTGTCGACAGATTACTCGCTAGATTTAATTTCGCATCGTAATGTACAAAGTCTTTACCAAATCGTTCCCTCTTGTTACAAAGATGTGATGTACAACCGCTATCTAAAATAAAATTATTCTGAAAATTATTAAAAGATTGATTACAATTAAAAACTTCAAAAATATCTTCTACTTTTTCTACAGTTGCACACCTAGAATCGTGGTTGTTTTTCTTTATACGACATTCACTAGCTTTATGACCTACATTGTGACATTTAAAACATTTATATTTAAAACCTTCATTGGTGTTGGAAGTACTACTCTCATGCTTAGTTTTCTTTGTCAAGGATTTCTTCCCTTTTGGTCCATTTCCTTTCACATACATAGATCCTTGTACCTCAAGAATATTAGATTGACGTCGTGAGCTATCCTCCTCTAAAATCTTAATCTTTAGAACATCGACCTTAGGTAACTCATCGCGGGATTCCATTGCACATCTGAAATTCTCATAGCTCGCAGGTAGACTGTACAGCAACAAAATTGATAGCAAATCATCATGAATTTGTATACCTATATCGTTGAGCTTGTCTACTGCTCCTATAAATTTAGATAGGTGCTCTCTAACATCCTCGCCCTCTTGCATACGGCATAGAGTCAACTGTTTTAATAAAATTGCCTTACGTGCAGGACCTTTTGACGCATAGACTGATTCTAGCTTCAACCACATGTCACGTGATGTATCGCATCCTCTAATATGCTTAAGCTCACTTGGACGGATTGATAGCACCAAATCTGCTTTTGCCTTTTCGTCTGCCGCAATCCATTTATCGATCGAAACTTCGTCACTGCTACTCACTTCTGGCCTCGCAGTTCTGCCGCTTACATAGCTCCATGAATCGGCTTTCACTAGTAAAGCCTGGACTTGTATTTTCCAAGTTTCATAATTTTCTTTATCTAACAACTCTATCCTTGTAGATTGTGCCATTATGCTTGAAAAATAAACTATTTACGACTATTTTTTGATAAAAATACTGCCTGGGCCCATAACCTGAAACACCGTGAATCGCCAGAAGTTCTTTATTTTGTGTACTAACAAGTAATCCCTGTTTACATAGTTACCCAATTCAAACTATATGACAACACAAAGAATACATCACAATAAACTATAGTGGCCAGTGCATCCGTTAATGTGGATTATACCACGATCCTCAACAAGGCTAAGGATTTAAATCATGTTTATATTTGCAATTAATGCTTTGATCGCCCTGCCCGCGCTTGCCTGCCTTGAAAATCATAATTGCGTGTATGATATTTTAAAACTTTGATATCTCTTAACATATTCATTGAAATCAAATGATGGCGAAAACAATTTTGCTCAAAATTAAATACTTGTGGTGAATATTGTATTTATTTCGATAAGGAATAATATTATGTTTACAAAAACACCTTCGTAGATAGTACATTATTTTAGAAATGAATTTGATTACCAAAAAATGATTCTAGAGAGTCAATTTCCAAGAATAGACATATGGTGTCGCGGACTTTTTTTAGCACTTTTATAGGAGAACAATTCCGGCATACATGATTTATACGTAACTTTAACCATTTACGCAGCGCACGCAACGAAAGCTCTGAAAAGGAATATTCTTTCAGCTTAACCTTTTCAAAATCTGGCTTGTGGCGCTGCTGGGGGGTATCATGCTCTTTTTTACAACACTTTTAATTAATGCTCAGCTCCTATTGGTGAAAGCGTGATGTTTTATAGCCTTTACAATTTCTCAATAAATAGACTATCCAACACAAAAAGAATTTTTCAATTTAAATCAGTAGTTCCTGAGATTAGCGCGTACAACCAAACAAACAAACTCTTCAGCTTTATAATATTAAGTATATAATAATATAATATAATATTAGTATAGATGAAATAAATCTTTACTCTTATCTATGATGAAACGCAGACTGTTTCATTGTAGAAACACAATGATGGTACATACTCGGACACCGAGGTTTGAGTTCTAGCGTGCTCTGCGTGACAACTGTTACACAAAGACGATTTTATGTAGCTAGTTGGTATATATTTGATGTATGGTACATGAAGGTAGGTAACTAAGGATAATAATACATGTATTTTAGGAAGATAGTAACTTTTTAGCAATACACCGAGGAGCAAAATTAGCCCCTAAAATTTATAGGACACATTCTGGAAATAAAAAATATGATTAGGTGAGGTTAACTATAGATAAATTAAAGTTAACATAAAACGATTCGTTTCACGTTACCTACACGTTATTTTGCGAAACTAATTTCGTTTTTAGAGATGTAAAGATGGTTTTTGACTTACCAAATTATTAAGTTCGATTTAAGAGTCCTGTAGACGCTCACGGCTTTAATATCGCTATAAAGGCTGCTCGTAATTTGATAAAAATTAGTCAGTGTAATGTATGCTTCTTAGCTTTAGTTTTCAAACCCACTAACTTAACACAATAGATATTAAAGATACCTACTGATCATACGTTGGCTAGAATAAGTAATTAATAATTACAAAATAAAAAAAAATAAGTAACCCCCGGCGTCATTTTTTTGTTATACAACTAGATGACAAACAAGCTGACGGCCCACCTGATGGTAAGTGGTTACCGCCGCCTATAGACACCTGCAATAACAAGGAAAAATCACTTGATATTGCAGGTGCGTTGTCATCCTCAGGCCTAAGATGAAATGCCGTCATGCCCAGTAATTACACTGGCTACCTTCATATATTTATCTAAAACCATATCATTAAGACTATTCATAAGAGCCCAAACACGCTATATCTGCTGTAAGTTTCAGAAGAATTAGGCATTTCGCAGACTTTATAGTTCATATCATAAGTCTATTGCATATACTTCAATAGCAATTTTAGTAACATTTGCGAATTTATTGTGTTTTTCTTTTCATTTCACCATAATAATACTGATATTGTAAATGCAAAAGTGTGTCAGTCTGTGTGTCTGTCTGTTACCTCTACACGCTGAAACATTTAAATATTCATAAATAGTAACGTACTTACAGAATAAAGATTACTATCTAGGCATCGTGGCGCAGCTTCAAGTATCAAATCGAGCATGTATCTTCCTTAATTGGATTCAAGTGTAGGTTCTCAAGCGAAACTTAGGATTGGCTGAACCGTTGACTTAGTGTGGCAAGTACTAGTTGTCAGCCACAAAATTATGAAACATTGTAATGAATGCTTCAGTTCAATTTATCTTTTAGATAAAAATAAACAGACACATTTTTTTTATAAATAAAGGAATAAAAAGTTTAAAATAAATAATAAAACTGGTATTCGATGGTATAAAATATTTATTAAAATTAAACGACATTGACATTACACGAAACAAACACTATTTTTAAATCATATTATTTTTCACACGAATCAAGAAAGTTTTTTTCTAAAATACATATAAAATTAATGAATTTCTACAAAAGTTTCCTACGGACTCCAAAGTTTTCTGCTTGTTTAAAGAATAAAGTACTCAGTGTAAGTTGAAAAAATAGACATTTTTCTTTGTTCTCTTGAACATCTATCGATCGTGACATGAATATTAAGTGTGAAATCGGGCCACTATTTTGCGCTTCAATCATTTCTATCTATTTCGTCCTGTATACTTCTATTTTATTGGATTCATCGGAATTCCTGATTAAAATATATCTTATAAATATTAATAAAATACATAGCTTGGTGGTGAAAGAAGTACGCTTTTATTTTTCAGTTAGAACCTGAAGGAACCCATTTTATAGGAAGGAGAGAACACACATATTTTGAATTGTTGGTCTTATGTTGTTGATGTTTTAATTGTCGATATTATGACTTGATATTCAGTATGTAACCCCATTTAGTCCTTATTCTGTTTCACAAAATCGTAAAATCAAAGTAATAGCATCAACAAACTAATGTCATCAGTGATAGGTACCAACACCATCAAAATGCTCTGTACTGCATCTTTACTCTGTTGTGATTACTTTTTAATTCAGTTAAAAACTTAGTAAATTATTCATATCATAAGTCTATTGCATATACTACAATAGCGATTTTAGTAACATTTGCGAATTTATAATGTTTTCTTTTCATTTCACTATAAAGATTCCCTTACATTTAAATTTATATCCATACTGATATTATAAATGCAAAAGTGTGTCAGTCTGTGTGTCTGTCTGTTACCTCTACACGCTGAAACATATTAAATTACCATCCATTGTGAAGTCAGGAATCTATGACGCATCTGTTGCGTCATTGTGATGCCCTGACTAGAACCAGAATGAGCCTTCTGGGAGTGCCGCATCCAAAACCAGAAGACTACAGACTCTTTTTGCCTAAAGATATAGTAAGGCTAATGGCAACTATATTCTGGACACAGGAAGAGTACATGCAGGGGAGGCACAAAAGATCCCAATGGGTCGAAGTGCACTGTGACTCAGTCATGGCCCCATTGAGATGAAAATAAAACATGTCTTAGATATTAACTTTAAATCAATATCAAAATCTGTTCAGCGGTATTTGCGTGATGCACGCATAGACAGATAGAAAAAAATAAACAAAAAAACTTGGTCGAAATCTCAGGCAAAAGGTAGTGAAGTAATATTGTTAAAAACGAATTCAGTGACGAAAAGCTAATAAAAATAACGATCATAAACCAAATAAGAAAAGTGAAGGTAAATAAATATTATTTATAATGGCAATACTTGTATATAAAATGAGACATTCAACTTGCTTGTATTTACAATGGGGAGGAAAGGTTAAATTATTAATAACGTTTTCAATTGAAGCTTGAGAATTGACGTCATAAAACATCTGTACATGAAGCACCGAGGCGAGTCAATTTCAATGAGCGCGTGTACGGAGCTTCTAAAATTATCAAATCTTATTTAAGTACTTCATTAAAGCTTTTTGCTACAGTATACTCCACAATAGAATTCTATTATAAGATAAAACTTTAATTGACACAAAAAAGGCGTGGGTTCTAGATCCCAATCAGATAAATTTTATAATTTTGATTTTGAATAGTCAATATTTTTTTTAGCGTTCACAATTAAGCGAAAAGAGAGCAGCTGTTTTGAGTTCCGATGT
Organism: Nymphula nitidulata; assembly: GCA_947347705.1. Taxonomy (NCBI): domain Eukaryota; kingdom Metazoa; phylum Arthropoda; class Insecta; order Lepidoptera; family Crambidae; genus Nymphula; species Nymphula nitidulata. The sequence continues at coordinate 10,996,214 of OX374632.1, forward strand.
GACTCCACGGTAAACAAATTGTTAAAAATATCAATTATGTTCGCAAAGTATTGCGCCGTGGCCGATACCGGGATGGGTCAATCAAAATTTGTAATCTCAATCTCCGTTAATTTTTGAGGCACATTAATCCATTGGTCCTAGTTGTTACTGCAACCGCTTTAGCCCACCAGTCCGCGTTGCGCCAGCAAGGTGGCCTGTGCTCAGCAGTGGAACGTTTATAGTCTGGTAATGACTAGTTGACGTCAGATTTCGATTTTTAAAAAAGATTACATTCATCATTTTAGGGCCAATTTTTTTTATCCTCCGACAATTTTCATTTAAAGAATAATCTTAAAGTTTTGACAGATTACTCTAGATAAGCTGTCATCTTATCAAAGGTATTATCTGGATATATTTTATCCGCGGATTGGAAAATCACCATTGATTGTATTATTTCTTATGTGGAGCAATTTCAGCTTTAAAGTGTACTTAAAATGTAATATTATTAATTTCGGACCACTACTTTATAGATGAATAAATATGCGACATTGCGACGTATAACATATGAAAAGGGATCAATATACTCATTAATAAACAAGTATTACTACGGAACCAACTTTGACGTCGTAAAAAAATTACCTGTTTCATAGAAATTTGAATACCTACTGCACTGAAATGTATGAATTAACTGTTTTTTTAAAATTCTTAAGTTTGGTGCTATATTAGTAGTTCATTTCGATGAATTGAGCTTTTTTCAGTATGTGCGTCAGTTTTATATAATTTATATCACAATATAAGTTCATGTTAGTTTTGAAACTCAAATGGACATCACTTTGGCCGTTGACTATACAAAAGAACACTTTAGGGAAAATGGCGCGATAGGAAATGTGACGCTTTTTCAGTCTTATCCCTTTGTTAATGCTATCAGCCGCCGACTTTGGACCCGTAACATGCAGACGTGGGCTATTCATAAAACTAAGACGGACTGTAACGGCTTCATAAATTTCGTCCCTTTCTGACTTCAAAGGACTGACAGTGACATAATATTGTCCTTACTTCCTACTTATGAATATGTCACGGAACGTTGTATGAGAAAGTTTCGTGTTCATTTTTTATGTGCTGCTTATTATTTTTTATTTACGGTCATCTTTAAGTATTTTTTTACATGCATCAATCTTAAACAATTGCGTAAACTCACGTACATACAGTACGTAATAATACCTTTATTATTTTTGTAATAAGGCTAGTAGTACTAAATATAAAAATAAATCATTAACTTTTGTCGATAGTTATTTTTATCTCTATTGCACAAGCAACAGCACATCAAGCGTAACAGTTTGACATTGAGACCGCCCTTGCTCCGATCGTAATAGATACTTGTTTGTTGTCGTCTGCGCGTATTAAAAAGGTCAAGTTTGTTCACACAAATATAAAGTAAAAAGAATTATACCAGTTAAAAATGGTAGCACTGAAAATTGAAAGGTTCATTTACGAGAATGATCGCGAGAATTTCTACTTCCTTCCAACGGGAGCTGGGAAGCGCGCGGACGGACACCTGAAAATAAGACGGAAGATTAATTTTGAATTTCATGATCTATTAAAATCATATTACACATCTCATTGCTCCCTTTTGAGCTATGGTTGGATTGCTACTTCAGTAGTTCGAGTGCTTTTATAAAGAAGGTACGAAATCTTGTAAGACACTTAATTATGAAGAATATTTACGAAAAATAGAACAGTTTTCCTTGTTTACATTACATTAACATTAATTTTCACACTTTGGTTATTGTGTGCTTTGTGGGCAGCCTGGTTTAATGCAGTGTATTTTTTAATTAGATTATTACAAATATGTTTTTAAGAAAAACTCTACATACCAAACGTTTCCGGTGAAGAGGTTTTTTTCTGGTAATAATAAACGAAACGTAAGAAAACCAGAACATCTCATCAATGTTTCATTAAAGTTGTAATAACAATTATGAGCTTTAATACATGTCAACAGCAACTTGTCTAAGTTTGAAAACAATTTTGTTGCAAAACTTCTTACATTTGAAAACATAGTAAATTTTCCAAACGCACAAACTTTACTTGTTGGTTAAACGAATGTATAGTTGTTGACCAAGCGTCCGAAAAAGGACCTATCTGAATTATTCAAATATATTCATATGATGGAATCCCCGAAAATGTCTGGAATGTCCTGATGTGTGTTACCTATTGAAAATTTGTATATACAATTATATAATAGTTTTTTTTACATATAGTTCACTTTAGTTAATTATTGTAATATCCGAATAAAACTAATTAACTATGAGGGGGAGAATAAATCTTACCATTAAGCTCAATAGGGTGTTGAACCTTATTTCTGAATATGTCTGAATCTAATAACCTTGGAGCGTCCATTCTTCACGTCTATGCTTGTTTTGCAAAACTCTGGTCTATAATATGAATATTGTTCGCACTTGTATGAATTTCCTCAATGCACTGGAAATATTGCAGCTTCCGTATCATTGGCGATGTGGACGCCACGAATAACCTTGAACCTCTACAAAAACGTTTCTACGTTTGTCAGAAAGTAATATAGGATGAATCATATGATTGGGATTTTTTGTTATCTTGAAGTGCCTACTGAATTTCGTAGGTAAACATTTCTTGTCTTTTTTAGGTCCGAGTTATAAACCTTATTAATCATTATTTTAAACGACCCAACAAAATATTATGAAATTGGAAAATAAATTCAATTCCTTCGGTTATGTTAGAACTGCCACTGAAAATCAACAAAAAATCAAAATGGGCAAGTTGGACACTGGGCGACTTTCCCCTTAGGCTATTGAACTTTATCAGCCTGCTTTTATAATTAGCCGTTACGTACGTAAAAACCATGTTTTATCCTATAATACACCTAAGAACGTTTCTTTTTTTCGGAAGTGGCGCATTTATATCACTGTTCAGTGCCAAAACGGATTAATAGCAGTGTCACGCACGGTAAATCAGTCCTATACAATTTCCAAAACAGTGACGCAGATCTCAAAACAGTGACGCACTGGCTGCTATAGGACCTTTAAAGTAATTTTTCAAACTATACTAGAGTTTATATGTCACTTCATTTATTCTTTCACAAACAAGACTGTAAAAAATAAATAAAATTTGCTAAAGGATTTATTTAAACTACAATATAAGTTTGAGTCAAGATTTTATTTTGTCATTATAATATTCTTTTATTACGATGGAAAAGATGTGCGACCGAAGTTTTACTGATAAACTAAGGTTACATTTAGCATGAATTTTAAGTGCCCTCCTCGAATTAGCGAGCTTTTACTAAAATATTTATCTATTAAAGTAACTTTGACTTTCAAAGGGCCATTATTGTAGGTGCTTGTTGTGACATTGTTTTCACTGTAAGCCTAGTATCAAACTGAAAGAATATAGAAGATGAAGCTACTTTCTCATTACGTCCATTCACTTGTTTTAAATATGTTCCTTTGCGTTGATAATTTTTTCTATTTTTAAGTCCATAATTTCCACTAAATAAAAATGTCTGACCGCTGCTGTAAAAGAGAGAAAAAAAAACTCTTTTATGACATAATTGTCATTTAACAGCAACATTTATCTACTTTTATGTATTGCTTTCATATTATTAAAGAGATAGATAGCCTGTTATAATACCAAAACGTGTATTAAAGGAACTAAAAAGGCATTATACATCAATTCTGCTCTAAAAAAGTGTCCCTGCGTTAAGTTTGTCAGTAAAACTATAACAGGCATCTAAAAACGAGTATATCACAATTACGTTATTTATGCGTAATCTGTAACCAGACTACATCACAAAATCACTACAACACACTAAGTACTATATCCGCGGTCTAAATATCTGCAATACCACAATATTGCCTTCTAGTTGAGTATTTATCACTCTTTAAAGTAAATTACTATAGCAGTTTATTTGTAACCGTTTATTACGCAAATCAGACGAATTAAGGCATCTGCGGACAATTTTATAGAGCAAAATCGTTTTGTACTAGTAACATTTAAACTTACTATTGCACCTGATTATAACGGCTGTGTAAAATGACGTAGTAATTGTTTTCATCAATTGTTTATATGCCATTTTAGCTCTATAAGCTTATATAAATGTAAAATGTATTTTCGAACGCTTTTATAGAATACGCTGTCACCGCTAAAACCTTTATGAATCGTTTACACAGCTTTTTAGAGATATAACTTAAGTTATAGTACTATTTTGCTGCTTGGCGTGACGATGTTAAACTACCCAACATTAGATTTTAAAGCAAAGGACGACGATTAATAAAATTATTGCCTATCTATTGATTTCTTACTTCAAAGAATGACAAACGCAGGTGATATTTCATTTTGTAGATAAGTACATTTCAAACAATAAAGTTAGTTGGAACTCTTAGCTTTGCTTTCGAACTCCTAACTTTACATTTCAGAACTTTGAGTTTAAGATTGATCACAGAAATGTCGTTACCGATGTTGACGAGAAAAAGAAACGTGCAAACTTCAAAGCGAAAATTAGATAAGATTGAACTAGAGTAACCCCAGAGGAGGCAAAATGTCGTATTACTCAACTTTTCAAAGGAAACTTTGATAAGTACAAAAAAGACCGATGCTTTACATTACAGCCAACTGAAATTAGTTTATAGTTTTTAGGGTTCCGTACCCGAAAGGTAAAACGGGACCTTATTACTAAGACACCACTGTCCGCCCGTCCGTCTATCACCAGGCTGTATCTCATGAACCGTGATTGTTGCGTGACTGTGTTGCCGCTATAACAAAAAATACTAATAAACAGAATAAAATAAATATTTATCTACCTATACAACAAACGTGATCTTTTTTCTTGTTTTTGCTCGATATTGATAACAGCAACAGGCAGAAGCTTGTTTATAGATAATGGTACGGAACCCTTCGTGCGCGTTTCCGACTCGCACTTGGCCGGTTTTTGTTACTTTATTTTATTCCGTCATTTGAAATCCGAAACTATCAATGTCTAAAGTTCTCTTAACGTGTTGAATATAAGTTTTAGACAAATATGGCCGTCCCTCAGGATAACTTTTTTCCATATGATAAGGGTCGCAAACAAGCGTACGGCTCGCCTGATGTTAACCGGTTAGAGTAGCGTATAGACACTCGTGGCACCTTTGTAAAGATGACATCATAGGAGACAAGTCACCCTGCTCCCAATATAACGCTTTCTTAATGAGTTCTGGCGACCTTAGATAGGGGAGAGTGGGGTAATTCCGAAAAGGGGGTAATTTTTGACGAGTTCGTTTCGTTTATTGATACCATGACGGTGATAGTAAACGGTAGTTGAAAGCTAATAAAATTACTCTTACTCAACTATTATACTGTTTTTCGAAAAATCTTCTGGAAACTATTTAGTTTAGACTAATCTAACTTGCTTGTACATGTAGTCTTATTAAAATCTTTTGGATCGTCCCTAAATTTTTTGACCTGAAAGTTTGCATGAAAATCCGTGCGATGTAAAATGCTTACTCCGTTCGTAATAGAGGTGGCTTTCGTAATGCAACTATTACACTTGATGTGCTATCGTCTGTACCATTATGCCGTAATTGTAAATGGTTGACCTACATTAACTTGAAATAAGCCATTACTTAATCAGAAATCACCATTTCGCACCTTGTTTATTAATTATCTGACTTTGTTCAACCGGTTCGACCTCAATGGATCATCAATCAATCTATTCATTTAATTAACTAGAAATACTTGTGGGAAACTTCGGATTCGCTTCTTAACATACCGGCTTGGAAGTAACTTTCTCCTAGGAATGGCTTAATAAAGTCTGTGAAGTAATTAAAAATCAGTCTGCATTGTTTAAAAAGAGCACCGCGCAGCAATTAAAAGATTTCTGTATCAAAAACTCCATAATTTTCCTTTATAGGTACTATCCTAGATTTCTTTTAATTGCTTAAAAAATGAGAACTTTGCACTTATTCATTTAAGCTATTTTCTAAAGCCAACAGCATTGGGTTCGTGGCAGAAGCGCTGTAATAACTTTTGGCGTCCTTTAACAACCATTTGACAACCATTGGCGACACTAGCGCTCCGACGACGAGCATGGGCGTAAGCCGGAACTAAAAATTCGATTGTTTTTTTTTATATATTTATGTAAAAGTCAATCAAATATTGAATGGAGACATTGTGATACATTTTATATCAAGAATAACGAAATCAAAAAATATCGATTGTACTTCATGTCGCATTTCTAAACCAACAACGAACATGCACAGTCAGGAGATCGATGTAGAGTTTAGTGAATACGCATACGCGCAGCGCTGTGCTTAAACGTCAAAAGCAATAGCGGATCGTCGTCTTCTCAGTCTTCAAGCTCGATGTCGAAAATTTCTGCTGGTGAATCACACTACAGGGCAACTGTGTACCTTAGTGTGTTTAAGTTTCAAAGGCTTAATTAAAAATTAAAGTACAAAGATCGGTAATATTTCTACTTCTAAACAAACATTTGCTTACAACTTGTTTAAAGTTTCCTTTTAATGTTCTGTTCGTTATTGGTTTTTTAAGCTACGTTCCGGTTATTTCACTGAAATCAATTAGGGGCTATGTACATTAGTTGGCTGCTAATAAAACTGGAATATGATGAAAAATGTTTACAACCATTTTTGAAACTTTTTTTACATAAGTTTATAAGGGATGTATTAAACAGAGATTCGGGATGAATCAATTAAGGTCTTTTTCTAAGAAATACTAAAATTACTGTAAGAAGTTTTTATGTTTCTTCTGTTCAATATTTTGGACCTAAGTATATCGCTCTATATTTTTCGTTGCGTAACGAAAAATATAGAGCGATATTCTTCGGCTTATCTCTATGGACTGTCTCAAACAAGGTGCGTCGATTTTCCACGCCTGACCAATTATAGTTGTTTTACAAAACTCTGGTCCGGTCTTGCGTAAAATATTGCTCGCACTTGTAGGATTGCTCCCCCAAGTACCTCCTCGATGTACTATGCACTAGACAGATTGCAGCGTCATGCTGTCCGTATCATTGGCGATGTAAATGTCACGAACAACATTGAGCTTCTGCAATATCGTCGAGACATTGCGTCGCTTAGCGTTTTCTATCGGATATATCAGGGAGAGTGCTCTGAAGAGCTTTTTGACCTAATTTGACCTTCCCCTTCCTACTCAGGAGCACGCGTGCCGGTCATCGGAATCATCAATTTACCTTCTCCACCTCAGCATCACCCACAAAGAAATTTAGTGCCTCGTTTCTTTGTCGTACTCCCAGAACTTGGAATTATTTGCCAGCACATGTGTTTCCTCCTTCCTATAACATAGGTTCCTTCAAAAGAGGCGTGAAATAGCACCATTTGGAACGGCAAGGTGGAGGAGGCTAGAGCAGTGTCTTAACTGCACTAGCTGTCTTCGTATATGGACTCTTTTTACCGCTTCACATCAGGTGGCGATGAGTCATTTGTCGTGCTTTGTATAAAAAATGGACATATTGTCTGGTTGCGCAGTATTTTTTACTTGTCTCATTTATTCACAACAGTAGATTATGAAAACTAAGCAACACCATCAGGTAAAAATATCAGTAGTATTTTGTATACTATAACGCAGTACCTATGTTTCACACTAGTACACTTGTCGCATTATATTGAATTCACTCGATTAGCGCTCTAGTTTCTTAAAACATAAAAATCATACTTGAATCACAGACCTTTAAGTCGCCGTTTTGGAACACAGGAATAGAGTTATGAGCTTTATCTGTATGTGGTAACAACGAATCTACGTTATATAAGGACTTTTCTTATGAACTTACACACAGAACGATAGATACTGAGAAACAGGGAAAACGAGAGTTATTATATCAAACCGATGCGATTATGCAGTTATAACTAACATAAACATATTTTTTAGAAAAAAACATGTTTGTACCATTTAATGAAACCTTTAACCGCTTAAGTAAACAGTAAAAGCTATACCGGTCCCTATGTCGGTACTCCTACCGGTATGTAGGTACATAATTAAGAAATACTCATAACGGGGTTCTAGTAATTTATATGCGATTAGTAAAGGGAAAAGAAAAGTAATGTTAGGAATATTATTTTTCTTTATTTGAGTAGAGATTAGATTTAGTGCCCAAAGTGTTATGAACGTCCATAGGCTATGGTAACCGCTTACAATTAGGTGGGCCGTATGCTTGAGGCCAATTTAGTGTTATAAAACATATGTATTTTTGTGAGATCAATTACCGTATTTGTAGAAAATTAGCAAAAATAAAAACGAAAGCAGCCTTGCTTAGCTCCATAGTTGTTATAAATGGCTAAAATTTATTTGACTTTATAATTATGATAAGGAATCATATCGATAAAACTAAGAATACCTAAATAGATTTAGATATAGATTTTTATTTAACTATACTAGCTGCACAAGACCTGCTTTGCAATGTCCGCAAAGAGAAAACTGTCGAGTTTAAGATAATTAAAAAAAAAAGTTTTTGCAATCCAAACATTGATTTTATACACGATATGCAATATGGCATATAAATAGGTTAATGGATTCCAGCTAACTGGAACACATGCGTGTATTTTTTTATAACAAAGTTACTCAATGTTATTTTAAATAAAACCACTCTACATCATTTAACTCGGATTTATTTAAATGTTGCGTTAGATTTTACGAAACAACTGGTATGTAATAAAAATGTTGATTCTAATTAACAGCAAGTTTATTTATTTATGTATTTATTTATTTAACACTTTATTGCACAGCACACATCACACAAATAAAGAAACAGAATGAAATAACAAAAACCGTTAAATCCATTACATTGTCATTGTTTCTAATGTGTTGTGCTTACGAAAATAGAATAAAACGCAATCGTGTTATTTTATGTCATTAATTTAAATTCATGTAATTACAAAAAAGGTTTTTCAGATTAATCTACAATCAGGTTAAGAGGCAGCTGATAAGTAAAAAGCTGCTTAATTAACTCAGTTTAAAATTGGTTTCCATTGTTATTGTGTAAAAAAAATGACACAACAGCAACATCATTTTTATTATAAATTAAATGTAAGTGTAATTACTGGGCATGGACGGCATTTCATCTTAGGCCTCAGGATGACAACGCACCTGCAATATCAAGTGCTATTCCTTGTTATTGCAGGTGTCTATAGGCGGCGGTAACCGCTTACCACCAGGTGGGCCGTCAGCTTGTTTGTCATCTAGTTGTATAAAAAAAAAAAAAAATTTCGGCGCTAGCTTAATCGATGTCAACATATAGCTTCTACATTCCATTGCATTTAACTCCGATACGAAAAACCTATACCCATTGTACATAATGATAAGCAATCGAGCATTAATAGCCGACGAAGTGAATCGGAAATCTCCGATAGTAAGAACATCCTCCGATGAACGACGTCAAGGAAGCACTTGCCACTAAATGGATACTCCAAATGGGAAACAGTGGGGTGAAAGGAAGCTTACTTTCATCCGGTTATAGCACCTAAGCTGTAAGATATAAGAGATACGATTCCGGTCTACTGAATAATATTCGACCGTAGGCGTCGACATTATAAATGCGAAATTTATCTGGCTTCTCCTACTAGGAGTATTCGTCGAAACTACCAAACATTTTTTATTGAAATTCGGCGAGCGGTGACGAGACATGACGTTATAATAAGTTCTAGAAGAATCTATGTTGGTGAAATAGACTTTTAATAGCTTATCGAAATACCAGAGAAATAGTAAATACAATACCAGCGAAAATACTGCTGCCAGACAATATTTGCACAGAAAAAATAATTTTCAAAGTCATTCAAAAAACTCTTATCCCGTGGTGATGACTTTCACCAATTAATGGGAATCAGCTCCAGTTTTTTGAAGCAGTGTAAATGCCTTTATCTCTTCTGGTGGTAACTAATGTATAAGATCGAAGATGGAAGTGAGCTACACCTGGATCTCTCAAGCACAGAGGAACTATTTAGAACAATATATTGATCTATCAAGACTACAGCCGAACAACCCATAGTAACTCCAACTCCTAGTGACAGATGTATCTACACTGAATGTCAATTTTGACAGATTCCGATATAAGTTAGTAAGTACACTGTAGAGAGCAGAATAATTTGTACTAAAATAACTTTTTCTACTGCTGCTTATATTACTACTGCTTACCCCATCTTCCATTTTGGCAAAGCACACCCGAAGAGAAGGATTGCACGTAATAAGTCAAAATATTTGTACAACCTTTACTTAATTGAATACAAACATTAATTCCATGAGGATACCTTACTTTAACTTACAATAATAACAATTAGTGTGGAAGTTTAAAGCTGATTGTGATATGGCCTTCATATCATTATTTTAGTTAAGTAATGTTTATTATATTGAATTGAATAAAGCAAGTAACACAAGTTGATACACTTTTTTTGTTAATTTCCTCATATCACAGTTTTAATCCTACCTTAGCTCTGTGCTGTTCTGTTTATTTCTTGTGCGCCTGTAATGAATAATAATTGTGATAGAGATATAATTTTTACTAAGGTACCTACTCACACTTCCTTAAATAATCATAAATCATATCATCAAATTGCCATTAAATTAGGTACTTGATGTTATTTACCTATGTCCGAAGGTAAATGTATGTTTTTTGCTTAAGAAAAAAGTTTTAGGTTCTAAATGTTCTCAACCGACACCGCGACCTGCAGCTTATACGTGGTCATCATATCTACCAGGCACATCGAAAGCATATTTAAAGTAGCATATTTTTTTTTTTTTTTTTAACAACCAATATGGTATAACGCTGTAATGTAGCGTTATTTAGCTGTATTCTTCTGTACGATGAAGAAGCTACACCAATGGAGTGCACATTACCTCACCTTTTTTTTTTTTTTTTTTATACAAAGCACGACAAATGACTCAACACCACCTGATGTGAAGCGGTAAGAAGAGTCCATATGCGAAGATAGCTAGTGCAGACACTGCTCTAGCCGCCTCCACCTTGCCGGCCCGAAAGGTGCTTTTTCACGCCTCTTTTGAAGGAACCCATGTTATAGGAAGGAGGGAACACATGTGCTGGCAAATAATTCCACGTTCTGGAAGTTCGACAAAGAAAAGAGCTACTAAATTTCTTTGTACGTGATGTTGAGGTGGAGACAGTGAATTGATGACTCCGAAGACCGGCACGCGTGCTCCTGAGTAGGAAGGGGGAAGGTGGGATAAGGTCAAATAGCTCTTCAGAACACTCTCCGTGATATAGCCGATAGAAGGCGCTAAGCGACGCAATGTCTCGACGCAATTGCAGAGGCTCAAGGTTGTTGGTGACCTCTACATCGCCAACGATACGGACAGCACGACGCTGCAATCTGTCCAGGGCATCGAGTAGGTACTTGGCGGAGCCATCCCACAAGTGCGAGCAATATTCCACGCAAGACCGGACCTGAGTTTTATACAGCAGGCATAATTGGTCAGGCGTGAAAAATCGACGCACCTTGTTCAGGACACCGAGCTTCCGTGAGGCTGTTTTTATCACGGTTTCGATGTAGTTCCTGGAATTCAGATCGCAACATATCTCCATACCTAGCAAGTTGAGGGAGCCCTGTGCCGAAAGAGTCGTGCCCTGAAGAGACGGAAGGGGAAGGAACGGCGACATTTTGGCTGTAAACGCGCACACCTGTGTTTTCTTAGACATTGCGTCGCTTAGCGTTTTCTATCGGATATATCAGGGAGAGTGCTCTGAAGAGCTTTTTGACCTAATTTGACCTTCCCCTTCCTACTCAGGAGCACGCGTGCCGGTCATCGGAATCATCAATTTACCTTCTCCACCTCAGCATCACCCACAAAGAAATTTAGTGCCTCGTTTCTTTGTCGTACTCCCAGAACTTGGAATTATTTGCCAGCACATGTGTTTCCTCCTTCCTATAACATAGGTTCCTTCAAAAGAGGCGTGAAATAGCACCATTTGGAACGGCAAGGTGGAGGAGGCTAGAGCAGTGTCTTAACTGCACTAGCTGTCTTCGTATATGGACTCTTTTTACCGCTTCACATCAGGTGGCGATGAGTCATTTGTCGTGCTTTGTATAAAAAATGGACATATTGTCTGGTTGCGCAGTATTTTTTACTTGTCTCATTTATTCACAACAGTAGATTATGAAAACTAAGCAACACCATCAGGTAAAAATATCAGTAGTATTTTGTATACTATAACGCAGTACCTATGTTTCACACTAGTACACTTGTCGCATTATATTGAATTCACTCGATTAGCGCTCTAGTTTCTTAAAACATAAAAATCATACTTGAATCACAGACCTTTAAGTCGCCGTTTTGGAACACAGGAATAGAGTTATGAGCTTTATCTGTATGTGGTAACAACGAATCTACGTTATATAAGGACTTTTCTTATGAACTTACACACAGAACGATAGATACTGAGAAACAGGGAAAACGAGAGTTATTATATCAAACCGATGCGATTATGCAGTTATAACTAACATAAACATATTTTTTAGAAAAAAACATGTTTGTACCATTTAATGAAACCTTTAACCGCTTAAGTAAACAGTAAAAGCTATACCGGTCCCTATGTCGGTACTCCTACCGGTATGTAGGTACATAATTAAGAAATACTCATAACGGGGTTCTAGTAATTTATATGCGATTAGTAAAGGGAAAAGAAAAGTAATGTTAGGAATATTATTTTTCTTTATTTGAGTAGAGATTAGATTTAGTGCCCAAAGTGTTATGAACGTCCATAGGCTATGGTAACCGCTTACAATTAGGTGGGCCGTATGCTTGAGGCCAATTTAGTGTTATAAAACATATGTATTTTTGTGAGATCAATTACCGTATTTGTAGAAAATTAGCAAAAATAAAAACGAAAGCAGCCTTGCTTAGCTCCATAGTTGTTATAAATGGCTAAAATTTATTTGACTTTATAATTATGATAAGGAATCATATCGATAAAACTAAGAATACCTAAATAGATTTAGATATAGATTTTTATTTAACTATACTAGCTGCACAAGACCTGCTTTGCAATGTCCGCAAAGAGAAAACTGTCGAGTTTAAGATAATTAAAAAAAAAAGTTTTTGCAATCCAAACATTGATTTTATACACGATATGCAATATGGCATATAAATAGGTTAATGGATTCCAGCTAACTGGAACACATGCGTGTATTTTTTTATAACAAAGTTACTCAATGTTATTTTAAATAAAACCACTCTACATCATTTAACTCGGATTTATTTAAATGTTGCGTTAGATTTTACGAAACAACTGGTATGTAATAAAAATGTTGATTCTAATTAACAGCAAGTTTATTTATTTATGTATTTATTTATTTAACACTTTATTGCACAGCACACATCACACAAATAAAGAAACAGAATGAAATAACAAAAACCGTTAAATCCATTACATTGTCATTGTTTCTAATGTGTTGTGCTTACGAAAATAGAATAAAACGCAATCGTGTTATTTTATGTCATTAATTTAAATTCATGTAATTACAAAAAAGGTTTTTCAGATTAATCTACAATCAGGTTAAGAGGCAGCTGATAAGTAAAAAGCTGCTTAATTAACTCAGTTTAAAATTGGTTTCCATTGTTATTGTGTAAAAAAAATGACACAACAGCAACATCATTTTTATTATAAATTAAATGTAAGTGTAATTACTGGGCATGGACGGCATTTCATCTTAGGCCTCAGGATGACAACGCACCTGCAATATCAAGTGCTATTCCTTGTTATTGCAGGGGTCTATAGGCGGCGGTAACCGCTTACCACCAGGTGGGCCGTCAGCTTGTTTGTCATCTAGTTGTATAAAAAAAAAAAAAAAATTTCGGCGCTAGCTTAATCGATGTCAACATATAGCTTCTACATTCCATTGCATTTAACTCCGATACGAAAAACCTATACCCATTGTACATAATGATAAGCAATCGAGCATTAATAGCCGACGAAGTGAATCGGAAATCTCCGATAGTAAGAACATCCTCCGATGAACGACGTCAAGGAAGCACTTGCCACTAAATGGATACTCCAAATGGGAAACAGTGGGGTGAAAGGAAGCTTACTTTCATCCGGTTATAGCACCTAAGCTGTAAGATATAAGAGATACGATTCCGGTCTACTGAATAATATTCGACCGTAGGCGTCGACATTATAAATGCGAAATTTATCTGGCTTCTCCTACTAGGAGTATTCGTCGAAACTACCAAACATTTTTTATTGAAATTCGGCGAGCGGTGACGAGACATGACGTTATAATAAGTTCTAGAAGAATCTATATTGGTGAAATAGACTTTTAATAGCTTATCGAAATACCAGAGATATAGTAAATACAATACCAGCGAAAATACTGCTGCCAGACAATATTTGCACAGAAAAAATAATTTTCAAAGTCATTCAAAAAACTCTTATCCCGTGGTGATGACTTTCACCAATTAATGGGAATCAGCTCCAGTTTTTTGGAGCAGTGTAAATGCCTTTGTCTCTTCTGGTGGTAACTAATGTATAAGATCGAAGATGGAAGTGAGCTACACCTGGATCTCTTAAGCACAGAGGAACTATATAAAACAATATATTGATCTATCAAGACTACAGCCGAACAACCCATAGTAACTCCAACTCCTAGTGACAGATGTATCTACACTAAATGTCAATTTTGACAGATTCCGATATAAGTTAGTAAGTAGACTGTAGAGAGCAGAATAATTTGGACTAAAATAACTTATTCTACTGCTGCTTATATTACTACTGCTTACCCCATCTTCCATTTTGGCAAAGCACACCCGAAGAGAAGGATTGCACGTAATAAGTCAAAATATTTGTACAACCTTTACTTAATTGAACACAAACATTAATTCCATGAGGATACCTTACTTTAACTTACAATAATAACAATTAGTGTGGAAGTTTAAAGCTGATTGTGATATGGCCTTCATATCATTATTTTAGTTAAGTAATGTTTATTATATTGAATTGAATAAAGCAAGTAACACAAGTTGATACACTTTTTTTGTTAATTTCCTCATATCACAGTTTTAATCCTACCTTAGCTCTGTGCTGTTCTGTTTATTTCTTGTGCGCCTGTAATGAATAATAATTGTGATAGAGATATAATTTTTACTAAGGTACCTACTCACACTTCCTTAAATAATCATAAATCATATCATCAAATTGCCATTAAATTAGGTACTTGATGTTATTTACCTATGTCCGAAGGTAAATGTATGTTTTTTGCTTAAGAAAAAAGTTTTAGGTTCTAAATGTTCTCAACCGACAACGCGACCTGCAGCTTATACGTGGTCATCATATCTACCAGGCACATCGAAAGCATATTTAAAGTAGCATATTTTTTTTTTTTTATACTAAGCACGACAAATGACTCAACACCACCTGATGTGAAGCAGTAAGAAGAGTCCATATGCGAAGACAGCTAGTGCAGTTCAGACACTGCTCTAGCTGCCTCCACCTTGCCGGCCCGAAAGGTGCTTTTTCACGCCTCTTTTGAAGGAACCCATGTTATAGGAAGGAGGGAACACATGTGCTGGCAAATAATTCCAAGTTCTGGAAGTTCGACAAAGAAAAGAGCTACTAAATTTCTTTGTACGTGATGTTGAGGTGGAGACAGTGAATTGATGACTCCGAAGACCGGCACGCGTGCTTCTGAGTAGGAAGGGGGAAGGTGGGATAAGGTCAAATAGCTCTTCAGAACACTCTCCGTGATATAGCCGATAGAAGGCGCTAAGCGACGCAATGTCTCGACGCAATTGCAGAGGCTCAAGGTTGTTGGTGACCTCTACATCGCCAACGATACGGACAGCACGACGCTGCAATCTGTCCAGGGCATCGAGTAGGTACTTGGCGGAGCCATCCCACAAGTGCGAGCAATATTCCACGCAAGACCGGACCTGAGTTTTATACAGCAGGCATAATTGGTCAGGCGTGAAAAATCGACGCACCTTGTTCAGGACACCGAGCTTCCGTGAGACTGTTTTTATCACGGTTTCGATGTAGTTCCTGGAATTCAGATCGCAACATATCTCCATACCTAGCAAGTTGAGGGAGCCCTGTGCCGAAAGAGTCGTGCCCTGAAGAGACGGAAGGGGAAGGAACGGCGACATTTTGGCTGTAAACGCGCACACCTGTGTTTTCTTAGCATTGAACTCAACAAGATTGTTAGATCCCCATTCAGATACGAGGTTCAACACCCTGTCGAGCTCAATGGTAAGATTCTCTCTCTCCCTCTCGGAGAGATAATATTGAGATAATTTTGTACAGATTCAAAATAAGTTTTGCAAACAGGCTGCAGGAATTAGTCTCCTATATACATATATACCTACTTTATTACATCGCCATAAAGAATTCAAAAATATGTTTGCCACCACAGGTTTCCATCCACATTACATACGGTACTAATACCTACAGAATAGATATTTCTGAAATTGGCTGATTTTTTTTATATACTACTAGATGACAAACTACCTGACGGCCCACCTGATGGTAAGCGGTTACCGCCGCCTATAGACACCTCCAATAACAAGGGAAAATCACTTGATATTGCAGGTGTGTTGTCATCCTGAGACCTAAGATGAAATGCCGTCCATGCCTAATAATTATACTGGCTACTTTTCCCTTCAATCCGAAACACAGCGAACTGTTTCACGGCTGAAACAAGAAAGGCGGTGATACAGTCAAGAGCACGTCAACCTTTACACTGTGGCACGTTATGCGTTGGTAATAAGAGCCAATTTGCAACTAAAATGTAAAGCTTGATGTACTCTTGACTGTACCTACCCAGACGATCCTACATACGGACTTACTACCTAGTAAAAATTAAATAAATTTTATAAATCTTAGGACACATTCGTGCCTTTCTTGACTATAACACACCAAGCGATGTCGCTACTGAGAAGTTTATAATATCTTAATACGATGACGTAAAACTAATACCACTCCATCTCATAGCTCGTAAAATAACAATATTCCAAATTATATCCTCCCAGAGACCGAGAGATAGGAAGGATGGGTATATCGGATCCCCACTAAACTAATTTCTGACTCTAAAACTTAATCTATCATTGACTACTTACAGTCATTATAACACCGAATAGCAAATTTCATTGCTATGATTATACCGAAAACTAAATGAGGGGTGTTTCATGATTAATAAATGAATAAAATAGGGTGTGTACTAATAATTACAAATGTTTGTAAATCTTCAACTGACAACAATGGAGCAGCTCGGGGGCGTATTGGTTTGAGCGCTCTGGTTTCGATACGAAAAACAAAGCAACTTTCGCCATGATCGATCCTGGGATGGGTCAATCAAAATTTGTTATCTCGAGCTCCTCCGTGTTTCGGAAGGCACAAAAAATACTGTCGTCAAGCTAATTTAATAACGATTCCAATGATGTACCAAAATGTATACATAAATAGTAGTAGATTCTTGAAATTGGATGAAAACTTCCCGCAGGGGCAGAAATTTGCTCTTTTTTAGTATCTTATTCTACATCGTCAGTATGAATCCTTATCAAATATTTTATACTTAATGTGTAGGTAATTTAGAAAGAAAGAAAGAGAAAGAAAATATTTAACTAGTTTTCTTCTTCAGAAACACAATATAACCCTAAACGCCCAAGTTTGCTTTTCTCCTAATGATAGAATGTGTGGTGCGGCCTCATTTTATTGCTTCTAACTTTTTAACCAAACAATGGAAAAAAAAGCAAAAAATACTGTCGTGAAGCTGATTAAATAACAATTCTAATGACAATGATATACATGATATCCATAACTACACTCGCGAGCAAAAGTTTGGAATCAGTTACTTGAAATTGGTTGCGCGTTATCTTGAGTAATTAATACTTTTTTAATAATCGTAAAAATGACATCATTTTAAAGGTTCAACTATTTACTTTTAAACTGATACCGAATTCATAAAAACAAGCCAGTATTTATGGAGCCATTCCGCATTAAGTGAAGGTGTATCGAAAAAGTCGTGTTTCAATTGTTTGATACGTCCCGAGTTGCGACCTATTGACCCCCTATAAATGCACCTGTTATCGGATTTTCTTTATCAGTCGACTTTCACACGTTGACTGGTATACATCTTTTGACCCTTTACCTTGTACGACAATGGAGACAACACCTACAGAAGCAGCACAAATCGTAGCCCTATTGCAAGAAGGGCTCAGCCAGCGGGTTGTCGCTCGTTGGCTCCACATAAGCCAGTCCTGTGTTTCGAAAGTTTACAAGCGCTTTCGGGAGACTGGTGGCTTTATCCCGAGACCAAGATCTGGACGGCGCCGGTGCACATCGGAGAGGGATGACCGTTTTATCTGTCAACCTCCAGCACTCGCTGGCTGGACAGTTCGTCGACGACTCAAACAAGCGAATCTGACTCCAAAAAGGCCTGCCACAGGCCCGAAACTCACGGCAGCTCACCGACAAGCATGCCTTCAGTTTGCTCGCACCCATTTTGATTGGTAGGTTGAGCAATGGAGGCAAGTCCTGTTCTCCGACGAGAGCAGGATGTGTTTGCACGGTAGCGACAGAAGAGGACGGGTCTACAGGCGGCCTGAGGAGCGATTTGCACAGTGCTGTGTCGGTGAAACAGTGGCTTGTGGGGGCGGCTCTTGTATGATGTGGGCCGGCATTTCCTTCGATGGTAAAACCGAGCTTGTTTTCGTGCCTGGCGGGGGACGAGGAGGCGATCTAACTTCGAGCCGGTACATTTCAGATATCCTGCTGAAACATGTCGTTCCCTATGCGGGATTCACTGGTGATGACTTCCTCCCTATGCAAGATAACGCTCGTTGCCACACTGCCCGTGTAACAACGGAATACCTCGAAGAAGTCGGTATTGCCACATTGGACTGGCCAGCGCTCAGCCCTGACTTGAATCCCATTGAGCACGTGTGGGATGAACTGAAAAGGAAGGTTCGTTCCAGAACTCCTGCTCCTTCATGTCTGAATTATCTGAAATCAGCGTTGATTGAGGAGTGGGAAGGTATTCCACAAGAATCAATTCAGAAGCTGATCAGGTCTATGAAGAATCGTCTTGGAGCAGTTATTAGGGCTAGGGGAGGGAACACAAAATATTGACACTTATTTTTAAAGATAAATAATTTTTTTATTTAATATTTTTTGTTGTTTTATTCATTCATTATTTTTCCCTATTTTCGTTGTTTTCCTCCCTCCTTCACTTAATCCGGGATAACTCCACAATTACGGGCTCGATATGAATTAATTTGATATCAATTTAAAGTGGACAGTTGCACCTTTAACATGATGTCATCTTTATGATTATTAAATATTTATTTAGTAAGCAAGATCACGCGGAACCAATTTCAATAGTAACTGATCCCAAACTTTTGCTCGCGAGTGTAGTAGTAGATTCTTTAAATTGGATCAAAACTTGCCGCATTTTCCGCAGCGGCAGAAATTTTCCTCTTAATTTTTGTCCAACTTCCATTTTAGTAGCTTATTCTACATCGTGGGTATGAATCCTTATCCAATATTTTGTATTTAATGTGTAGGTAATTTAACTAGCTTTTTTTAATACCAAATTTGTGTATGTTAGCATCTCCAAGAAAAACAACAAAAAGATATAATTCCGCTTAAAACTTAATATTACAGACTTCGGCTAACATTGCTTTACTTTTATTGCATGATGCATGGGGTTGCGTATGCATTAGTAAGCAAACAGGCTCGTGGCAGTATTAATTTCAACTGTAATATTCAAAACAAATGACGTTCTTTTCTATAGAATTTAGATGAGGTTAGATAAATAATTCATTTTTAATAAAAAAAAATAAACCCCACGTATAAATCACTGCGTTTTATTTACAAAAAATGAGACGATAAAATCATATCCTTGTCTTCAGGGAATGCAATATCTACAAATTACCTATTGTAAGCGTCTCATAATACTTAGAGACCGCAAAGCTTCATAGACAATAATAGTTCCATTTGAGGTAGGTATCTACAGACATATACCTACACATTATATACAGTATTCACTATTGCTTTATTGTCCCGATAATAATGAGGCTATATGCTACGTAAATGTTACAAACTTATTTCTCCGGAGAATGGGAACAGATGTATGTATGTACGTAAGACTGGCAGCAGCAGTTAAGTAGTAGCCTATCACAGAAGATTTATTTGTTGTGAAAGTGTTAAGTGGTGAAAGAAGGTAATTTATCATATTTCATCCTTTTATTCAATCTTTTGTGCCCACTTTTACACTCTACCCTGAAAGACGTAAATTGACTTAATATGTAGGTGTAAGTCTGTGCGGATCCGAAGTACAAACTAACAATGTGTTGTATGCGGATGCATATTCTCTTCTAAACAGCTAAGATCGTAAAAGTTTGTACACTGTACAGGTTGTGGGGCAGCTTACAATCGCCATTTTTTTGTTAAAACAAACCTGTAAGATACTGTAAAATCAGTAGATTTTTTTACGCTTCAATTAGTCTAATTAAAAGGATTTAACTTAAATAATTATATGTGTAAAATACATAAGATGAATGAAAAGAAAAGCTAATGCTAAAGTCAAAAACAAAAGTACCAAAATGCAAAACAAGTGAAGTCGAGTCACCAAGGACGGTGGATCGGCTAACAGAAGCAAGATAAGTAATTATGAAAAGTCCAAAAAGCGAAGCCACGGTCAAATTTTAAAATAATATCTTTGATTATTTAAATTATGTCGATCGCAAGTTTGAAAAATGCGAATGGCAATAGTGTCAGACTATCTGTCAGTTAGCCACGGACTTTGTTTTTGACTTTTATCTTAGTTGTTTATGGCTTTAGATGGCTGTGCATTTGACTTGCTGATTCATACTTTTATTGTGCTTTCAAAGCACGTCAATCAGCTGCGTCGGAGCACTACACGTCACTTGTGAGTTATATTTTATTAATTTTTGGCTTATTTTAGCAAATGATAGTTAATTTATTGCCATTTGAGACGTACTACCTACGCATGTGTTTGTTTATTTCTTGTTTACAATTTAAGAGAGCAAATAACAGAAACCATAATAATCAGAAGTATAATTTTCTCTTTTATCTGTAAAGGCAATTTTATTGTGACATTGACTGTTTACTCCACGCCACGTTTTTTTTTATACAACTTAATAAAATGCAGGTGCAAATGTGCGTTCCGTGTTTGCAGATGCGTTGTCAGCCTGAGGTCTAAGATGATATGCTGAATCCGTTAATTGATTTTTAGTAAATAATTTATTTTATTTCATAATAATATATTATTATTTTTCCACTGTTGTTGTATATCTTTCATTTCTTACTGGTCGACTGGGAGAGATTGCTGAATAGCATTAAATCCGGATTCGGACCTTTTTGTGCAATGAAGAACGATTAAATGAATAAATAAATGTCTTCTGTGCCCTATGTATTAGTTACCTTGCCCTTCAATCCTAACTAGTGATATACAAAGCTCGAGGCCTCCGAGTCCTTTTGTCTTGAGCTCGGTGTCGATCACAGGGCTCGCCTCGTTTGTATGAAGCTCGACGACACGGGAGTATTTTTCAGGGCTCGAGCCCTTTTTAGAGCTTGAGCCCTTTTGAAAGCTCGATCGATCTCGAGACTTTTTCAGGGCTCGAGTCTTTTCCTGCGCTTTAGTTGTGATGAACTGCTGATGAACGAGGATAAGTAGAAGTAAAGCACTATAGATAAAACATCTAAGGTCCTCTTTATTACTTAGGCCCGTATTACAGAACGCGGATCAAGCATCGTTTAAACTCGAATCACTCAAAACTAGTTTTAAGTGTAGATCACTACTTGAGTGCCCAGCTTATTACAGGTTGCGTTTTAAGACTCAATCAGCTGAAACTAGAATCAATAATTGTCAAAGCAACAATGACAAGTACAGAAAAGCGAAACTGTCAAAACATGGGCGAATATAACCCGTCAGATTAAAACAATATAGCGTTATGTCAAGCATGTTGAACTAGCATTACAACTTTATTTGGGAGTATAGTAGTGAGTATAGTACGTGATCCATTCTCAAGAATGGTGTCGACCATAAACAAAGATTAAATCTTTACTTGAGCGCAGATTTTGAAGTAAGTAGGTATCGTTCTAAAAAAGGCAAATACTCAGCTGAGAGTTGATCAATGTATAACGTAAAGTTCTATTTGTTTTAAAACTAGATTCGTTACTGAGAAATGTTCTGTAATACGGGCGTTAGAGCATTCATCTTTTTGAGTTCTAATTTTGGAGACTCGAGTCAGATTTGGGCTCTGAACTCGATAGGCTTGGATCTCGAGTCCCGGTCCCTACTTATATTGATAGGTACTTACGAAAATATTAAAGTCATAAACATAAATTTGAGCTTTTATTGAAGGCTCGCGATCATTTTAAGACTCGAACTCTTCTGAAGGCTCGCGCTCTTTTGATAGGCTCGAGCTTTTTTGAATCGGTTTGGTGGCTCGGAAAGCTCACGTCTCAGCTAGGCTCGGGTCTAGGAGCCTTTCGAGCTCACAGACGGCTTGGCAACGACATCACCGCACGCGCAACCTGCGTCTCGCGTATAGGCAATCACTGCGCGCTGATTCGATATCGGCCTCGCAGCGCGTCGTGATGACCGCGCAGTGGTTGCCGAGATACCGCCGCCGCCACCGCCACCCGTTCCCGTGGCCAGGCCCTGAGTCCTGCCAATCTGCCTCGAGGCTTCAAAAGTAGAACTTGAAGCTTCGAGGTTTGTACATCACGATTCAAAACACAGCGGGATTTTTCGATAAGGATCTTATTTTGTCATCAGTTAAAGTGATGACCGCTGTTATACTTTTCAAATCGAATCTGTGATCGGACAGTTACGAACAAGGGTGCTTGTCTTGTAACGCAGATATATATAACTACCAGCACAGTGGTGGCCATTTCAATTTTTAAACTAAATTATTGAATAAGCACACTATAACAAAAATCTGTACTCGGTATTGCTTTCGATTTATGGTCTCATCCAGGTAAAATAAATCCTCATTCATTCCTCAGCCTTCATTCTCTTCCATTAAGTTAAAAGTTTAACCAAAGAGAATGTAATCACTAAATGTCAACAATTAATTATTTTCATTTTGTTATGCTATTGTTTTACAATTTCTTTCGTTTCATTTTTGAAAAACATCGTCAGGATGGAAAGCCAAATCACAGATTGACTTAACAGCTTTTCAATTAAACCATTACTATTTTCATGTGAAACGAATATCACTGTCAGGAAGGTCTGGCACCAAACCCTCGAGTGATGGATGAACGGATAAAACATTAATTTAAAACATAAACGAGGCACTTTCAGGTTTGAATTTTGGCAAGTAATTTTTGAAGTCGTGATTGAAAGGTTAGAGGGACGCGTAATAGCAAATATAAGATGTGATTATGAATAATTTCTCGATGTGCTTAAGCAAAAAAGTTAATTATAATGCTTTTATTGTTTTTTGCGTTTATTTATTTTTGTTTTCATTCCTCACTATCGATGGTAAATTTGCTTCCAGAGTTTTATAACTTTGATAATATAATTGAAAGTGTCGGTGACATTTGGAAAACCTTAATGTGTTGGCAGATTATTATATATGATTACTGTAAAAGTTGTGTAAATTTGTTTAAGAAACAATAATTATAATACTAACAAATAAATATAGTCATCTTTTGAAGTTAATCTTCAGACACATACTTTCCACTCTCAGAATCATGGAATAAATGCTTACAATAATCCATGATATTTTATAGCTTCATCGCATAATACGAGCTTATCATACTTAGGTGTGAAAATGGCACCTACTTAAGAACATGACAGCTACGTGCAAATGCTTACATTTTGTGTTATGTCTGGAAATAAATTCTCTTGCTATCTCTTTCAATGGGTATTATCATTTTGTGTACAACTGCAAGAGACTGTGCTCAGTAATAATATAGTAATAAGTCACTCTGTTTGCGTGGTATGTTTAAGTCGAAACTCTGATATTTGATTTCAATTTACTCTGATGACTTAACTCATCACAGCAGCACACCAAGTGTTATCTAGTTGCGATCTTCTGTAAGGTGGAAGTCCTACCAAAGTCAGGCGCTTACAATCAAGCATCAGATTCCAGACACAATTGATTTTTAATTGTTTAACGCCGCTTGACAGATAAATATTTGATGGTAAATACCTACTAATGTATATGTACCCTACCTCTCTGTATATCCTTGATTGATCTTATTTTTGTTTGATTGTATGTTTGTGATTGATTCAATATATGGTACATAATACAACATTTGATATGTTAGAAATGGAACATCGAGTTCAGTAGGTCGCTGATATTAGTTCAGTCTTAGTCAGGATTGAGTTTGCTTTGATATACTGGGGAGTTCTCTGTCTAATTTATAGTACTTATGTTGCTTGTATAATCACGAGAGCTGTCGGTGAATCTAATTTCCCGTACAGGTAGGTACTAGTTTCCAGTTATGATTATGTGAATGGGTTTGTCTGGGTTGTGTGTTTCGATTGTGGTAAAAGTGTGTGCTGTGTGTTTCGATTGTAGAATACATAGTCCTCTCCTTTTTATGGCTATTATTGTTAACCGCAGATGGCATTTACAACGTAACCGGGGTTTTAAGAAAGCGAAAACCCTTTGTAAGTCCCTCTGTAAGTACCCTTGGTAAGTCCTTACGCTATAGGGGCGAATTGCCTCTGGAGGAGTATTTCATAATCGACAGGCGTCACCTCCCGCTGTTGCTTAGAGTCTCCGGGGCCCTTGAGCCATGAAAGAGCCTTCAACATAGATCGCTAAGCGACTTTTTACTTGTGCACCACTTTCAACGTGAATGTTTACGTCACAGCACCGTATGTCATTACGGAAAGGATTCACCGATTGATTACTTATTTTACAGTTGCTGAATACTGGTAAGTATTGAGATGCGTTTCATAGAAAGTTCAGAAATAAATCGGTAATTCTAACTACTTATAATGTTCGAATGATCAGTGAGCTCCCAAATCATTGACGATACTAATCAGGCGCATTAATAGCTGCGCGCCAATACATACATAGGGAAGAGTGGGGTAAATCCGGACGCGGGATAACTTTGAAAGAGAACGTGTTAGTGATGTTTTTCTGCTAGTTGAAAGAAAATCTCATATTTAACATGGTGCTGTAATATTACTATGTTATAACAGCTCTTTTTTTCAAAATTACTGACATTCGTTGAAAATAATATAAATTCAAAATTCTCATTCATATTTTGGCGCTAAATTCGGGTTTCCCTCTCATGAATTCATTCGGTTGCTGACCGTGAGAAAAGACGTTTCTTCGATAGGTAAACTTTACCAGCAACTCGACGCCCGTTATTTAGCTTGGGCGATTTAATATTATGATCTGAGTTAATCAAACAGTCCCAAAAGTCCATAAGCAGACAAAAAGCAAATTACATTTAAAATACAAATGTACCTTGGCACTTATTTGTGCTTTTATTTTTACTACAGTAAACATAATGTACTGTCGTTGTTCGGTGTCTTATAGATACTACTTCACCAAGCCTACGCACCGATGCGATACACATGTTTAATGCCATGTTCTGAGCATGACCTCTTTACCCTTTTCTATCATGACACAAACGGCCAAGTTTTGAAGTTAAACTTCTTATCCACCCCACTTTCCCATACGTACCATACTTTTCTCACTAATTTAAAAACCTAGTGACAAGTAACTTAATTAATCAGAAACTGTATTTAGCCCTCATACCTCACACAATTTTCTAATATACACAATATATTGTTCTCAAAGCCTTGAACTGCGTAACGTTTAAAGTTTAATTACATTCATATTACAATGACAATTGTGTGATCCAATAATCTAATAATTATCACATACCTACATAA
Organism: Nymphula nitidulata; assembly: GCA_947347705.1. Classification (NCBI taxonomy): domain Eukaryota; kingdom Metazoa; phylum Arthropoda; class Insecta; order Lepidoptera; family Crambidae; genus Nymphula; species Nymphula nitidulata. The sequence continues at coordinate 11,022,064 of OX374632.1, forward strand.
CAAACCCATGAAGTACTAGTTTACCAAAGCAAACTCAATATAAGGTAGGTAGTAAAATACCTACAAAGAAAATCCTGTGACAAGATTGATCGCAACTCGCACTTGAATTCAGCGAAGATGAGAAAATAATATTGTTAACACGAAATAGCTTCATTACAAAAGAAGCAACCTATTTACTGTAGGTATTTGTAACATTTATACGGTCATTATTCTGAGATTCACGTGTATTTTTTAAAGTAGCACGCTGAAAGCCAACGTACCTATTTCAAAACCTAAATTTACTTGTAATTAATTAATTTAGATCTAACTCATCAATCTGACGTTTCAAAGAGCGTGAACCTAACAAGCTCTGAGAACGGTAGTAGTATTTTACTTTTGATATTCAAAAGACGGTGAAAATTGTAAGAAGCACTATTGGATCATTTCGGCGTAAGTTGACAGAGCTGTTCATTAATCAATCTTACAAATGATTAATTATACAATTTTTCTGTTAAAGTATGGTGACTTTGATGTTATAGAATTATCTCTAACAAAATCCGATGGAAATTATTTATAGTAAGTAGCCCAATCTTGGGATGAGACTAATTAAGGATGACGATGAATAGATTACTAATCGGGATGAGAATTTATTGAGAAATAGCGTCGTCTTTAGAAGACAATATCCATACTATTATTTGTAGCGTTACGTTTCTATAGTGACTGAGGTTGACAAAGCTCCATTTGGAAGAGCCATTGTGCTGGCAGAATATGGCATGTCCATATTCTGTCAGCACAATGGCAATCCAATTGGTGATAACCACATTGAACTCGATTATCAATGCATGTGTTGCTCCTCAATGATAAAAATTTCGCATCCAAAATCTACAATGAAGATAATGTTTTATTAGGACCATAAACAATCATGTATGTTAATTAACGTGTAAGCACTATCAAAGATTTTTAAGCTATGACTGTAAAATTACACTATTTCCTTTGATATCGTAAGTTGATAGAGTAAGGAAAAACCATCTCTTTTTTTCTAAAATTATAGTAAACTAGTGGTCTCTTAATTAAACTATTGCGCCTAAAGGTAGCCTATGTTCTTTCTCAGAGTATAATCAATATCCATACTAAATTTCATCAAAATCAATTCATTGGAAGGAAAACGTAACAGACAGACAGAGGTAATTTCTCATTCATAATATTAGTATATATTCTTTAGGTAACAATAATATTTGTAAAATCTAATAGCTAAATCACTTTTTAAAATTTATTGTTTGCACATGAAAACATTGAATTTTAAAAAGTGCTATCACTTAATTGTAGGAAGCCACTACTAGCATCAAATGTTCTCAAGTTCAAACCTAGGAAGATTTTTTATTCCTGATGCTGTAGTACCTCCTCGTTTCTCTCTATAAATATCTACTCGCCCTGCCTTGTAAGGCCACCATGAATTACTTCCCAATCTAGTTTTTTTGTTGTTGATTAATTTAAGTACTAGTAAACTATTCCTAGGTTACTTTTTTTAATCAGAGAAGACAAGGGGTACAGTATGTATGTGCCCCGAGGACAAAGGCTGATATATGAGTATACCTCCACCCTACTGGGTGGGCTCGAAAAGTAGTGTCCATCTCCCGACTTTGGGGAGAGCTTGAGAGAATTTACTAGCAAAGTTTACCAGTCTGGTTAGTTACCAAGACCTTAGCCAAATGCTGTACAATTGACGGACAACTTGTACTCCAGGATTGAGAAGACAACTGATCAACTTTTAGGTAAACGAGGAATAATAATGGGTTTTTCTCGGTGATGCTATCATATACCTCATCAAAACTAGTCAAAATTGAAAATTGTGTGAAGTAAAAATGTTTTATTAAACTTTTGTACTATTGAATATCAATTCTAAGCTATCCGTTCGTAAGTCTTGTGGCTCTATTTACGCGTATTTGATGCGGTTGGTTTCGACCGTTCGCTGTGTTTCGGATTGAAGGGAAAGAATACCAATGTAATTATTGAACATGAAGGCATTTCATCTTAGGTGACAACGCACCTGCAACGCCAAGTGATTTTTGCCTTGTTATTGCAGGTGTCTATAGGCAACAGTGGCCACTTACCACAAGGTGTTCACCTTGCTTGTCATTTAATTGCATAAAAAGGTCAGTAAACAACTAGATGGTCAAAATAACTCCAAGACAAATAAAAAAAAATGTGACCTTTTATAAATTTTTGAGTTATCAATAAATTTTAAATTTATTCCAGTAAGCGATGATATCGCGTTTGTTTTCATTTATTTTACCTCGCCTGTATAATTCATAAGCAAACAAGCTGGAATATCAAACGTGGGAACCGAGACGTCTATGAATAAATTTTTATCTCCACCTTGAGTTCTATCGAATAACAAATAGGAAAAACTTAGGACAGTGTTATACTTGACTTAGTGGAAGTTTTGCCTAAAAATATTATTATACCATACTCGTAAGAAGTAGCAAACTTTGAAATAACAGGTCTATTGCTATCATTTTTTATGGTATTAAATAAATAAAGAAAATCTCTTCTTGACTGAGAATAAAACTCCGATTGATTGAATAAGGTAATTTGGATGAAAAAAGGGGTAACTTGACATACGGCAAATTTATTTGACCGCTTTAAATTTGATTATAAAAATCAAGCAACTCTTGCCGCGGATAATCCCGAATGGGTCAATAAGAAACCACATCCTGTGGCTGGTCCCGGTTGCTGATGCAAAAGTTTTCATCAGCAATCTTGGATTTGGCCAGGGTAGTGGTGATTTGGCCTAAATATAAGTAGGTATTAAGTAGGCACTGTCTACTAAGTCAGAAGTCCCAGGTTCAAGTTCTGATAGGGGCCGACGTTTGTATGATGAGCACGAACATTTGTTCACGAGTCATGGATGTTTTTCTATTTAGAGTATTATAATATTTAATTTTATAAACATTATTGTCTGTACTTGTCCGTTATAGAGTATCTATAACTTGTTCTCTATGTAAATAAATTATTTATGACAATGCTCTGGAAATTATATTAATAATTTCTATATTTATAGAAATATAGAAATTATTAATATAATTTCCAAGTCAAGCATCGAAGCAAAGCAATAACATTGATAACATTAATATTCAAGATTTGTATGTGTTTTACGCTAATGTTTTTTTGTTTGTTCAATAGTTAAGCTTATGTATGCTTTTTATATAAACAGGTGCTATCGGACTACACCTGTCTATATGAGCTTGTTTTTTAAAGGTCTTATCGTTTGTTTTGATTTGGTATTGCTGTATATGCAATTAGTTTAGTTATGATTATGTTGTAGTAATATTGAATGTTGGTAAATAAATAAGTTAATGCGTGTGTGTGCGTGTATTTGTGTGTGTGTGTGTGTGTGTGTGTGTGTGTGTGTGTATGTATGTGTGTGTGCGTGCGTGTGTTTGTGTGTGATGAAGTACAATATGGCGTCTATTCCGTGTTTGTTTGTCTTGTTCGGGTTTTATTTACTTAGGTATTGTTGAAATTTTTTAGATTATTAATTATGTGGTTGATGTGGCTCAGCAACAGCTCAGATGTTGTCGCCTTTTCAGTAATTTGGTTTAGGTTATGAGGGTCGATGTTCATAAGGTTACAGGCGGTTATGAGGTTATGTCTTGTTACGTTGAACCGGGGGCAGTTATAAAATAGATGGTGGAGTGTATGTGTGGAAAAGGAGTCACAAGGACAAAGAGACTCGGATATTATATGAAACCGATGGAGGTAGAATTTATGGTAGCCGTGGTTTGTGAGGAATTGTGAAGTATATTTAATATTTAATAAAAAGAGTAATAACAAGAATTAAAAGCTTTAGGTACTTACGTAGGTTGTTACTTTTATGATAAAAAATCAAAATTTTATAGTAATTGGTACATTATGAAAAATAGGTAATAGCTATATAAGTTAAGCTTAAAAAACTATTAATCTCATCGCCAAAAAATATTTAAAAAGCTAAAGAAAATTAAGGGATATATTTCGTGTGCAAGATAACTAAGCAGTTCTTTCGCTATCGTATTATATTGAAAATTTCATTGATAGTATAAAAGACTGCTCGTGCCTTCCTGCAATAATTTGAATTCCATTTACGTTCCATTCAGTGTCGTAATTCCTAAATACCTAACATTAGATCGCTCTGCTTCGATGAAACAAAATCATTAACTAGAATATCTTTGATATTTGGGAAGACAAATTTATCCCTGGAATGTCGGTTATAATTAACTTAGATTACTTTATATGACACGGATTTAAATAAATAGACACGTATAAAAAAAACAATCAAAGTTACGTTATTTATCTTATATTACTATAAGTTTACTGTTGATTGCTTAGTAAACATAATCATAAGGATTCTTCAGGGACTTAATTTTATATTATACTAGCTGATGCCCACGAGATATTTTTTATACATGGTTACTGTTAAACAATATGAGAGATAATTATGAGTTACTTTTGTAGATTCAGGTCTTTCTAAGATCCATAATTTTATTTTTTATTATTTTGATGTATCTCATAAGATTTAGCCCGCGTAAGCCATAATAGCCGCTCGAAAACAGTAAATAAATTATCTAACGTCTTTGTGTGATTTTAGATACCTCGAAACCACAAAACTTAACCAAAATTTTCACCCTTACCTCCGTTATCCATTAAGTAAAAACCGCATCAAAATCCATTAACTTCGTAAGGACCTACACAGATTTTGTTCCAATACTTCTTATTTCATATTCTTCCAATATCTCTACATCAATAACAACAACAAATATAATACGAATCAAAAATACACCGAATTCTTAATATATATTTTTCTTAAGACGTATTCGCAAATATATGGTGTTTGCAGATTTCAATTAAATCAAAAAGTCCCCGGCATCAGCTGCGCTGTTACTTTCACCTGGAGATAATTGCCCTGCAAGTATTTTTCGTCAGAAAAATTTGCTGAAGCATTTTAGTGTGATGAACATGCCACGTTTTTATAAATGTATTCGTGTGAAATTATGATTGGTTATTGCGTTGAAATTTTCTTTTCATTCTATTTGAGAAATAATATTTCACGTAACGTGTAGGTATGCTAATATCTGACAGACTTTCGAGAAGAAATGTTTAATATATTATGATAAAAAGAAAAACAAAATTATGGTCTTACGGCTTGCGAAAAATATTGAAACGATATACGCCGGAAGCAAAATTTCCCTTGCCACCAATATAAGGTTTATCGAGCTGTTCTAGTGTCTTTACGTATGAAAAGAGCACTGAAGAAAGAAGTTTTATGTGACTTCCAATATTTCTGTAAGTTTCTCCTCAGTTGTTTCATCGGTCAGGACATAAAATTTAAGCAGTAAATGCCACTGTGCTCTTCTCTCCTTACACTGACTTGATGAATGTGATAAGGGTAAAGATCTGAGTCTCCGGTCCTTTGTGAATATCTAGCCCATTAGTTTAAGACCGCATTATGGTTGGCAAAATAATGGTATTTGTTCGAATTGTCTGTAAACGTAAGTATTAGTCTGCTTAAGATAACATATTATCATCATTATATTAATCATCAATGTTTTATTTTCCTAATTACAAGTATATAAAATCATAAAATCTTATTACTAAAACAAAATTGCTTTCCTTCTGAATAATTACGTATACTCATGCGAACCAGAGGCAAGACTAGCGGTCCGTCACGTACACTGGTTTACGGGATAAAAGTGTGTGGTCAACCAATTACTGGGTCAGCTATACTATGTGGTACATAATGTGTAATTTCCTGACATATAGACCTAAGGCTCAACGTTTAAGATGTTTTTACAAGTAATCAATGAGATTGCAATTTTTTTTTTTGAAAATTCTAGATAAGTGCAACATTTGAGTTTGTTGTTTATAACGTTTTTTTTTATACTACTAAATGACAAACAAGCTGACGGCCCACCTGATGGTAAGCGGTTACCACCGCCTATAGACACCTGCAATAACAAGGGAAAATCACTTGATATTGCAGGGCCTGAGTCCTAAGATGAAATGCCTTCCATGCCCAGTAATTACACTGGCTACCTTTCCCTTCAATCCGAAACACAGCGAACTGTTTCACGGCTGAATTAAGAAAGGCGGTGGTACCTACCCAGAAGACCCTACATACGTAATACGTATAGTAAGTAATCGATTTTGGGTTAACACAGATACATAAACTTTTTTTTCTTTCATACACGAAGTAAACTAGAATTACATGATTAGCTTTGCCTTTCTATGCAGCTAATGAGTGATAATAATATGTGGCTGTAATGGTCATCACATATTTTTTTGTTCTAATATTAAAAAAATAATGCAATATAAATGGAGTTTTCAGTTAGAGGCAACTGCTGTTTAGTTACAAGGAATCTGTGTTATTTTAAGTTGCGCTTAGAAATAGGCAGTACTTTTGTACATTTTTACCTTAAATGCATTTTTGAATGTTTAATAACATAATAATTACGCAATCCGGTCGACAGCTCTAACAATTCAAGTGAAATTCTTCTAGTCTATCTGTATTTGAGTTATGAGCTGACGTCTACCCTACAATGTCGAAATGTTCTATTTCCACATCCGAAACGAGTATTTTTACAAATACCTACGATTCGGTTAAGTTCGGGCATTGCTTACAAATATTCATAATTTTGATTCTAACATTATTATATATGTTTGAAAAAATTATTTACTAATAGAAATGTATCTAAACTAGAAAAATGTAGTTCCCGTCTCAGGACATGAAATTTTTCTAGTTTGTTAATTTTTTATTAGTAAGTATTTTTCTCAAACATTTATAATAATGTTAAAATCAAAATTAAGAATATAATAATTACGTTCATTCACTTTAAATAAAATAAATAAATAAATAATATACTTAAAAGTTCAGTAAGCTACTTCTATCTGTGGATATAATAGGGTTTGAAACTAGCCGTTAATGAGATAAAATTATAGGACAGGAAAAATATATTAAATCAAATCTTAAATTCATTTTCCTTGAATTAGATGATTAACTTATTGTATACTGTAGCTCTGTTTTCTGATTTAATGGTTAGGAAAGTAAAAGTAATTGTTTAGACTAGTTTGGTATTTTTAGGAGTCATTAGTATTGTTTTGTCTTCATTTAGCTTGTTAATTAATTGTTCGCGTCCTATCTGACAAACCTTAGTGTTTTATTTAAATGTTCATATTAAAAAATTTTAAACAAAAATTAAAACCGACTTCAAAAAACTGAAAAGGATAAAATAATTAAATTTAAGTAGGTATTCATCCCCTAGAAACATATTTTTGGAGTCGGTGCTTCACTTTCTATTGTTTTTGGAAATTGGGGATGAATACCTACTTAAATTTAATTATTTTATCCTTTTCAGTTTTTTGAAGTCGGTTTTAATTTTTGTTTAAAATTTTTTTTTCACAATTTTTAGTGGTAACTTTCTACGGTCGAAGCTAGATGGGCGATCGTAAACTTATATTGTTTCCTACTATCGTATCGTTTCACTAAAAAGTCATTTGAAATGCAAAACTTCGCAATTTCGCATATGTAGACGACTTCATAATTTAAGTTTTTTTAAATTTAAAACCAAAGTACCCAACTGTTTTTGAAAAAATTTTTATGGGACCAAATGGCAGCTATTCCGCATCGAACAAAAAAAGAATCACGTAAATCGGATCAGTAATCTCGGCGTAATCGGTGTACATACATAGAAAAAAAAAAAAAAAAAAAAAAACATACCGGCCGAATTGAGAACCTCCTCGTTTTTGAAGTCGGTTAATAATAAGTGCTATTGCTATGATCTACTTTTATATTGATAATAAACGAACACAAGAGAATTAGTAGGTACCAACTGTGAAAGCACTTTATAACCTTTGTAAAGCTAGCGTGCTTGAAACTGAATCTTTGCATCTCACCGCTTCCGATGATTCATTATCATTATTTCCCATTTTTACTTACAACCTAAACTAGAAAAAGAAATACCTAATCAACTGTAACTGCTAAACACTATTCACTATTATTGCAATTTGACACACTATAGATTCGTAATTATAATAAATAATCGACAAGAGACTTTTCTTAAGAATCAAATTAAAATTTGGTAGTATCTACCTATGTCTTAGTTTTTAGAATTTTTTTAACGGGTACGGTAGCGGGGTAGCTCTTGGTCATCTTACCTGATGGTTGTGATGATAAGTCCGAACACGGAGACTTCCTCAACCACAGAGGAACTGGCTATCTTACCTCCAACTGCCGGAACACAACTATGGTGCTTACATTATTGTTATGGCAGACTTAAGTTAGATGGTGGCAGCTAGCCAGGCGGATTAAAAAAAGCCTAACTACCAACAAAATTCCTGCTCCCATGAGGAATTGAGCGCTGGACCTAGGTCTGAGTTAGGTAGTCTAAACCACTGGACTAAAGATACGGGAGAGTACAATTGATCAAAATTGAAATTGGCTATCCGACTGTAGCAGTTAAAGTGCAATGAATCGATCGATTACCTAAAACGTCCGGCTCTCGTGGTTAAACAAACTAATACAGTTACTGTTTCCACTATTGGTAAGCGATGGACTCTCAGTTTAAGCTAGGACTAACTTTGGTATGATTAACATCAAAACTGGTATGTGAAGTTTGAATCAGTTTCGACTTTTAACAGCTGTTCTTCAAGAGATATGTTGCCAGTAATGAAGTTTGGCTATGAAAGGGAACACAATTTACGTCTTTCGACGAAGGTTTATTTTTCTTGTTTCTTCTTTTCGTTTACTTTGAAACAAAGTTTTCGACGTTTCTGTTGCTTAGGCTGTTTTGGACTTTGACTTACAACGATTAATTCTACATTTTGTCGCAAATTTTTATTTTTTAATATAGTTGTAAGGTTTTCTATTACTTTCAGTACACAATCAGAAAAGTGACAAAACGAAATACGACAGTATAAGAATTTTGAATTTCAATTTTATTAAGTCCAGTTTTACTTTCCAAATATCAAAAACACATAATCTAATCAGTATTGTGATTTTCATTAAACAAAATCTAGAACTAAACTCACCCTGTAAGTCTTTTGTTAAAATTGATACATAAATTTGCCGACCAAACAAATTAAATATGAAATTATAGACAAAGTTTTCCGCTAATGGCAGTTGCAAATTGTTTTCGGCATTATTTCACTTTTCTTTCACGTTTCAGTAGCGAGTTAGTAAATACAATTATTATGAGCGTGTAAATGTAACTTGGAAAGCCTTAGTTCCTTTATTACTCGGCAGAAAATATCAGCTTTCATGGAGTTTTATGTCCACAGTATTTGTTGTGAAATTTATTTCGTTGTATCGCCAGGGGTGTATTTTCTAGTCGAACGTTATCAACTTACAGAAACTTACAAGGATTTCGAAACTTTTTTAAAACTAGTGTGCCACCCGCGGCTTCTCTCGCGTGGATAACAGTTATCGCTCGAAAAAGTATCCAGTGTTCTTTCCTGAGTCTCAAACTATCTCTATACCCAATTTCATCTAAATCGGTTACAGCGAGGTAATACATAGACATAGAGTTTCTTTCGCATATACAATATTAGTATAGATCGGCGATATAATAAACCTTTTTTGTTTACTTACTCTTTTCATTGTGTCCTGGGTACACTGCAACACTAAAACCGTTTTCTTGTTCTTTTTTTAGTCATTTTTGTTTGAGTTTAACTTTCTATAGAAAGGAGCACTCAGTTTCAGGTGATTTAAAAATGAACCTTTTGTAGAGCTACCATCTAATCAAACTACAAAGAAATAATATTTTTGGAAGCAATTATTCAAAAAGCGTTTTCCATTGCGCAAAAAAAGAGAATACCTTTTTAACGATAGTTCTCTTTTAAAGATGGACGTAAATTGAAAATGAACTTAAGTCCACACTTCGCCCGACAGCTGAAGCGGGTATAAATGTTTACCCGTCCACTGCCGATTGCTAGATTTACATTTGGAATGCATGGGTCACAGCTTTATTGCGTTTTTGAGCGACAAATTTAGACCTGCACGGAAAAATCTAGTTGGTTTACGGTTGAGTTACAGTCAGCTTCAAAATGATGTAATATATATTATGTCTCTTATGTGCAAGCTGTAGGGATCAAAATTGATTATATCTGCTTGATGCTAACTGTACGACACAGAATATCTACTTTAATGTAGTTCCTATCAATTGATAGAAGCAGATGAAAAATACTGTCCTATTCTGTATTCTAAGTGTGAAAACGTTATTTTAGTAGCAGAGGACATTGTCCTAAAGTATTTATCTTTTTAACATTCTCAGTTTCACGTATTATTTTTAAAGTGGCCCCTAGTTATATGAATAGAGCTAGACGATGAAGCTAAATTTTCCAATAGCAATGAGAACCGGTTTCGGCGCTTGCAGATGATAAAAGAAAACAAACAACTCTCCGGGTATTAGAACGGCCACCAAGTTCCAAGCAAATTTCTTTCCTCCTTCCATCAATTAAGTTATTTACTTTACTTAATTGATGAAAGGGGATTCAAATGCGGAATAGTACCTAGCACACAAAAATAAATTCTTACTACGATGATAATGAAACTATTATTTTAACAGTTTGGACGTGGATGAAGTTGAGTTGAAAACACAGAAAATGTTTCCCAGAAAAATTATAAAATTAGTGACGTCATATTTCTTATTTCTTATTTCATTTGAAATGATTCACTGAGATGAGCACTGTCAGTCTCGTAAGATTTGCAACAGTCGTTCTACATGGAGAAGATGACTACAGCTGGCAGCATAATAATATGCAGAACCGGTTACGTGATATCCAGAAATAAAAAAGACTCAAAATTTCAATCTTTTAACCCGTCAAGCATCAGATTCCAGACACAATTGATTTTTGACAGATTTTCAACATTTAAGTGGTCCGTTAAACTGAAGGAATTAGACTAACGCAATATTTTTTTGATAAAATGTAGAATATCATACCTATTTGTAAAGTATCGAATTCATATCGGAAACCATGATACAACAAGAATTCAAAATAAAAATGGAAAACAATTAAGAAACTGATTTTCATAATAACTTATATTGATAAATTAAATCTTCTTACCCCGGAATACTTAGATTCTTCGGATTCAAAACAGCAACCCAACACAAAATGTGATTACTCAAAAATTGCATTCGTAAATATTTATCTTTAAATTATTTTAGTTTCTAATAATAAAATTGCTTTGTGTGACTGGAATTCCTAACGACGCGGCGACGTCCTAAAGCCTTTATTATTTGCTGCGTCGCTCGCTGATCATTTTTTGATCCACTCAATAAATCATAATCACAGATATTAAAAATTCTTCCATAGAATATTCTATATTCAGAATGAAAACATCCATTTACGAACTTAAAATCAGTGGGCGGAGCAATCTGTCGACAGATATTACCTATTTTCATTATCAATACAGACTTATTTATTTATTTATTTTTGGAAGACTAATGACTACATAAACAAGGTATAAATGCTATTAAATACACGAAGTCTGTGAAAGTCTCCGCATAATTATAATAATAAAAAATGGAGACAGTTAAAGAAACAAGATTGACAGTAAAGTAAAACTGGTACATTATTAAGCCTAATATAACTAAATAGCTACACATATTGCCTACTATATATAATATTCATTAGTGTCAAGTCACTCGCCTTTGAAGAATAATGATGATAATATATTTTTAACCGTATCAGCGCTCATACAGAACGGATCCAAGTCGCACTCTTGTGCCTTAATATTAAGTAGATTGCACGCTCGCCAAAGAAAGGAATTTTGTTTGTAATTAGATGAGACGAGTGGTAAACTAAATAGTTTATAAGAAGTCTGTCTACAGCTGTAACTTGGTACCGAGAACGAAAGCCTACTTAGGAGTGGGGTAGAATCGATTTGGTTGTGAATAATTTTGAGTAAAAATAATAAGTCTGCGATTGCGCGTCTCTCGGACAGCGGAAGTAAATGGTAGTGTTTACAAGCTTGAGCGTAATCAGGAAATCCTAATTTTGTCTTATATTTAAGATATCGTAAGAACTTGGCGTGAATGCGCTCAAGCCTATCGATATAGACGTTGTAACGTGGATTCCATATTTGAGAGGCATATTCTAAATTGCTACGTACAAAAGAACAATACAATATTTTTATCACTTTATGTTGCTAAAGTCGGAAGATGTACGCATAACAAATCCGAGCATTTTCAGTGTTTTGAATTGACGTGATTTTCGAAGATAAATTTGGAGTCGAGAATCACCCCAAGATCCCTGACTTCAGTAACTCTTCGAAGTCGGTGAGACGATAAAGAATATTCATATATTAAGGGATGGCGTTTCCTAGCAAAAGTTATTCAAGTGCATTTAGAGATGTTCAGGTCCAGCCTGTTGAGGTGACAATACCTATCGAGCCTGCAGAGGTCCTCCTGTAGTAAATCGCTATCATGATGACTGGAATTTTTTTTGAAAATCTTCATGTCGTCAGCAAAACATAAAATATTAGAATTTACAAAACAAGAACCGATGTCCGAGATGAAAATGGTAAACAGCAATGGCCCAAGAAGAGAGCCCTGCGGGACTCCACTAGGAACATTCATCCACGTAGAGACGTAGTTGCTTGTCACGACCGCCTGAGACCTATTGGAGATATACGAGGTAAGCCATCTCAACAGGTCGCCCCTATACCGGCGTACTGAAATTTCTGAAGCAGGATACTATGATCAATACGATCGAAACACTTGCTGTAATCAGTGTAAATTGTATCTGTTTGATAACCCTCACTCATTGAATCCAGTACATCCTCACTGAAAATTATAAGATTAGAGACGGTAGAGCGACCCTTCAGGAAGCCATGTTGGGAATCAGTAAATGAGTTCTTTAAAACACTATATAGTTCATTATAGATTATTTTTTCCAATAATTTCGATATTATACATAACTTCGAGATGGGTCTGTAGTTCATAACGTCAGTCCTAGACCTTTTTTTGAAAACAGGTGTAATAAAAGCCGACTTCCCTCTGGAAGTCGGCTTTTATTACACCTGTTCCGTCCCTCTGGACGGAACAAGGCCCTCTTTTATAGATCTACGGAGCAATATATAAATAGGGAGTGTCAAGCTATCAACACAGCTTTTAATGAAAATCGGAGGAATATGGTCGGGTCCAGCCGATTTTGAAACATCTATCTTAAGAATGTATTGCCGCACGATGTCGGGACTTAAATTGATCGTGGAAATATCTACGTTAAATGGCATGTGATTTGGGATGTTAAAGTTCTAAGAAGAGTTGCAATCAAGGAACGTTGAGTAAAAGTAAGAGGCGAACCAGTTACAAATATCCACTCCAGTGTTTGCTATTTTATCGAGATAATTAATACATTTAGGAATAGTGCTTGAATTATTCTGATTACTTGATTGACTGACATTATTCAATCCAGTCATGTAATATTTACTGTAAATAATATTTATAAGAATAAACTTACTAATACAATTTGGTAATTGTAAGGGAAAAGTCATCGTCAGCCTATATAAGTCCCCTCCCCAGGCACAGGCCTTCCTGCATGTAAGAAACACATGAGGAGTTTGGGCCATAACACTACCACGCTGGCCCAATGCGGGTTGGTGTGTTGTAGCCGTTGTAGTTGCAACCGGGACCTACTGCTTCACGTGCCTTCCGAAGCACGGAGGAGGGCAAGATAACATATTTTTTTGACCTAGCCCGGGATCGACCATGGCAAAAGTTGTTTTGTTTTCGTTAATCCTTGAAACGGATCACACGCATGTCGTCAGATACGCAAGTGGTCAAATACGTATTCAAACCGCTATGACACGGAGTTCCTCAAATATTATATTTTAAGGTTATTTAAAGTTCTATATTATGTAACAAATTTTTAAACCTAAACAATAAAATTGTAATCTGTAGTTGATGTTGGACTGAGAGACGTTTTCAATTCACAAGATTACCAATTCTTATAAAAAAATAATATAACACAGTAGGTAAAATGTATTTATCTATTACGCTGTGCAATCAGTATATTATAAACTTCTTAGTTCAGTTTATTTAAGCGTTAAATACTATTGGTGACGCAAATACCTACAGCGATGCTTGATATGAGTATGATGTTATTTCGATCTAAAATTTTGTTTATTTTTAAGCGATAGTAGCAAATGAACTTGGATCACCTACATGTAATATCAGATTTCTTTTTGAATCTCCAACTGTAAAATTTCTATTCGTTTCTTATTTTTACAAATAACAGTCACCCAGTACCAGGTAATCAAAGTGTAAAATTGCTCCTTCAATTTCTGGAAGCACTATCTGAATTGTACAAAACGGGGAAGCCGCTGAAAGCAAGCAGATAGTTGCATTTTTATCTCCTAAACGTAAGTAGAGTTAACTGTGCAAACGACTTTGCAGTGAGAAGCCAAGCAGTTTTATCAGGCAGATGTTTCTGCGCTCTGCTCGGCCTCTATTTGATTTACAATTTAGAATGCAAATTGCGGACGCCGCATCGTAAGTACTAGAAAGAGAATTAAGGCATTCCCACTTCATAAAATCTTTAGAAATGGCATGTGCTTATTCTATTAGAAAGAAAATTAGCCGGCACCTACGCGTCGCCAAAATTAAATTACTTCGAATATAAATGAGTTATGTAATTAACGCTCGCGTTCGTGATTAGTGTTACGAGTTTGTTGGAAAGTTTCCGCGCGAGGGAGAGGCATAATTCGGAATTTCCAAATCCCTCGGTGCTACGATTCAATTCATGACAGTCGTCAATCAAAACATGTAGAAACATTTTTGATAAATTGCGGGCAAGAATATCAAGATTAAAGAAACTGGAGGTAAAATTCTTTATTATAAAACGTGAATTTTGAAAAGAATGGCATTTCCTATAATGCCCCAGAAGCTTTCAGTGAAAATATACATTACTGCATAGAGACTGCCTTACTATTCAAATATCTTTGTCCTTGAAAGCAGAAATTGTAATGTACTTGAAATAATTCCTATCAGTTATAATACAGAGCTCAAAGTTTAAGTTAACTTTGCACTGCTACAATATTTTAATTTGTAATAATTACATTTAAACGCAGCTACAATCCCACCAGATTTTATAACAGGGGTATTAAGTTGAATTAACATTATTGTTTCCTTTCCTGCAGATGTTTTCTTTGCTTGCATTAAATGCATTAAATTTTCAGAGGGTTTCTCTAGAAATAAGCTTTGTGATTATATTGAGCGCGATGTGCCTAGTTACTATTATTAATTTGTGGCTGAAAATATTTCTGTAGCAGTCTTAACTCAGCTTCATGTCAGGATTTAATTATCATGGGTAGACTTCAGTATTTTTTCTTGTATCGAAGTTATCACTAGATTTTAGCGCAAGTAATTTGTTGATTCTATTGGTGTTTATTAAAGATATGCAGTGTTTCCACGAAAATTTATACAAAACATATAATATACGTAGTTGTATAATGTAGCTTTATCTATATATATAAAAGAAAGTCGTGTTAGTTACGCTATTTATAACTGAAGAACGGCTCAACCGATTTGGCTGAAAATTGTTGGAGAGATAGCTTAGAACTAGGAGACGGACATAGGATACTTTTTATCCTATTCCCGTGGGACGTCACGTGAATAGGATAAAAACGTGGTATAACAAAACGCAACTGACATGGAATAACAAAACGCAACTGACAGCAAATCAAAAAATTTATCAGTCAAAACATCAATCTGGCCGTTCATTTGTTAAAAAATTTACAACACGCAACTGACAGCTAAACGTAATGTTGTCTATGGTTAAGTATGGTTGAAAATTTTTAATTTTGAAGTCAACCGGTTGATGTGTTTGTTTCGAGTTTCTATTTAATAAATAACAATCATTGCCAATTTAAATAAAAAGTGAAGTGAACTATAAAAGGTGGTAAACCAAAAACGCATCAGACTTGGAACAACAAAACGCGCATCTGGAACCCCCTTATTCTCAACTGTCGGATCACGGATTCGATTCGAAAAGTCACATGCCGTCTCGCTTTGACGTATAGCGATAAAATGTGACAGGTATAGAGTTTCCGAAATTCGAATATTTTCCGACAGTTGAGAATAAGGGGGCAGCTAAGTAATTTTGTCTTATCAACAATGTATTTCGAAACATTATTTCTAACTCAAAAATAATGAATAAGTAGTTGAGTGAGCGAGCAATTTTAGCGGCTAAGAATAAAGATGTAGATGACCTGAACTACATAATTCAAAATAAGATCATTGGAACAATGCATTCATTCAAATCTATTGACTGCGTCACAAATGAAGATGAAGCTACCAACTATCCAATTGAATCTTTAAACTCCTTGGATGTGCCTGGCTTAGCACCGCACAATTTACGCCTAAAGGTTGGCTCCGTAGTAATCATGCTTCGAAACATAAACCAACCAAAACTGTGCAACGGTACGCGTTTGGTGGTTAGAAAATTGATGAACAATGTAATTTACGTGACGATACTGAAAGGAAAATTCAAAAGTGAGGAAGTTCTCATTCCGAGGATACCGATGATCCCAACCGATATGCCGTTTGAATTTAAAAGACTTCAATTTCCGATCCGTCTTGCATTTGCCATGACCATCAACAAATCACAAGGCCAATCCTTAAAAGTTTGTGGTTTGAATCTAGAACATCCATGTTTTTTCCATGGTCAATTATATGTGGCATGTTCACGGGTCAGAAAACCATCTGCGTTGTTTGTTTTTGCGCCTAATAATAAAACGAAAAATGTTGTGTATCACAAGGTACTTAAGTGAAGAGCAACCTATGTACTGAAATACAGACATAATAATGAATGATTAATGTAGGTACTTAATTTATTTTTGTATTTTTTCTAATAAAAAAACAAATTCCAAAATCTGCTTATTTATTGCCTTTAAGGCGGAACAGAGTTCGCCGGGTCAGCTAGTTAAATATAAAGGAATTCTCTGTAATTCTTAGTTTTTCACTCAAAGATAGACTTTGTTCTTACATTTACAAGAATGTAGCATTGAAACTAATATTTTCACTTATTATTATGATTGTGTAGTAAATGCATAGAAACGACAATACACGCCAAGTAAATGATCATACTTCTATGATAGTACGGTAGCGGAGTAGTTTACTTCTAGGGTTACATAAATATCTGTAGTCTATGGTTACAGCTACTGCTCCTCGTATGCCTTTGACGTCTTTTGAATCAAAGCAAAATAGAGTACTCAGGCATTCATAATATTTTAATGAAACGCAGTTTGCGACAAACTCAGATTCCGTACACAGCTGAATTGAATGTAAAATTAAATATGTTTGCTAATAAGAACCTAAATGTACATTAACAAACATTGAAAAGTGAAAAATAGCGAATATTTAAGAATGGTATTAAACTTTGTGGTTTTTAGTTTTAGTAGTAGGTACATGTTGTACAATATTTTTCGCATTTAGTGACTAACTTATTTCAAATTTAATTTTTATTTATTTTAACTTTTGAATATTGACAGTGAGGTAATGTGCACTCAATTGGTGTAGCTTCTTCACCGTACAGAAGAATACAGCTAAATAACGCTACATTACAGCGTTATACCATATTGGGGACTCCTTTGTAGAGTGCCCAGCCGCTCATCTTCATACGGCATTCGGCGGCGGATATCTCATGCTGCCAACCAAGGTAAGAGCCATGGTTGTCCCTCGAGGAGCTGACCCTTTCCGGAGTAGACGGGTGGGTGTGAGGGTCGTTCCTTCTTGTGCCCTAATTGCAGCTGCGTGAGTGGGTGGCTCCTACGTACACATTGCACAGGCCGCCACGTTTGGGATTGCCCAAGTGACTCTGGGTAATCTACAAAAGTGGCCCGGGGTAGGCTAGTGAAATTGCTATTCGGCAGAGCCCAGGCTATCCTTACGAAAGGCAGTGGAGTTATCGGAGAGTCTAAGTGGGTATTTCTAGTGCCGCTTTACAGGCACTAGGTGACCCCCACAAACGCCTGCCAGCGTCCGGTAGGACTGTATGGGTATTTCTCCCCGAAAAAAGGGTAGACCAGGCATTAGTAGTGTCCAACGTGATACAAGAGTCGATAGGCTACGATAACCGCTTACCACACACCAGACATCCAGAGGTCATACATAAGCTTGCTTGCCACCATTTTCGTTACAATACTTACAATACATTAGATGTTTTTCTTGTCAAAAGAAATAGAAAATGATGTTTCAGTATGGTGTTTGTTGTTAAAGTTTAATTATATGTACTATATTGTATGTTTCTATCTATTTCTTCATATAAGTAAGTTGTGTTTATCTGACATTTCATTTATTGCTTTCACCCAAGGTTGCCTGGAAGCGATTGCTTGTCACCTTTAGGTCGCCTTTTGTATTTTATGTTTGATTGCTTTGCAGTCTTACATTTTTACCCGTGTGCAATAAAGCATATTTTGTAGTGTAATTTTCAAGATACATCATAATAAAATTGTCAACTCAAAACCCTTCCGCATGTCTGTTGTAAGAATGTTTTGGTCTGGATAGTCCAAGACTGATACAGCTTTGTATACACCTAATCAAATTTTCAACTGCTCGGCACAAAAACGAAGTGGTTTTCAAATTTAATTGTCTTCTGTACTTCCATTCCCCGAATTTAGTATAAATGATTTTGGTTCCTATTTATATGTAAATAGTTAATACCGCGAGCCGATTTGTTTGAATATATTTTGTGCTTCAATTAATTCAGTTATTTCAGACGCAAGGAAACTCCTTTCATTTTTTGGTGTATGAATTTCTTAGTGAATAACTTTTCATTACAATTACTAATGAGTGATGACATTAGCTAATTATTAAGGAGTCTTCTTACTATTATTTCAATTGACTCAGTAGGGAAACTTAAAATTCACAATCTCATTTATCATATTAATTAATCTATCCAATCGCTTTCATACGCTTTCAACGTCACAGAACTGCCATTATTTCAGAGACCTTTGACCGGATTAGGCATGCTTTTTCAGCACGCTTTCTTCATACGGTGTTGCAGCTGCTTCCAGGATTTAATCTGAGTATTTGAGTGATCGTTGAAGGTTGCTCTTATAGGTAATGTTACTTACCGGAGCTCTCACTGAACCTATTTTTGTCTTGGTCATCAATGACATGTATATGCCTAACATTGTTAGACATGCAAATGGCAGTACTGCTATGGTCAGATACATGTCTAGTGAAAAGTACAGTTTGGCTGAAATTCAACTCCTCGGAGCAAATAAAGTGAACCGAAGGATAAGACTTCAAAATATTGTGTCTCGCTAGGGAGACGATAATATAAAAATGGTAAAGTTCAATGCAACCAAAATACAAGCGTGAATCTTCACCGCAAACAAGACTCCTTTTAGTGGACCTTTTACTATCCGGGCGACATTTGTATATTTTCAAAAATTTCAGAACCTATTGATTTACAATCAAAATGACCTTTTTTTAAAAAAAAAACATTAATGAATTGCGGTAGCATCAACTCTATAACGCTCAAGTAGCTTTTAGCCGACTTCAAAACTTGAGGTTATCAATTGGACATTATTTAACCCTATTAATTGTATGTATTTAACCCGTAAAGCATCAAAGTCCAGATAGAAATGAATTTTCAATTGTTACATCCCTCTGGAAGGATAACGCCGCTTAACAGATTAAAATTAGTGAAACTGCAAAATATTCACAAACTAAACACAATCTATTAGGGCTTCCAATCACATAATATATAATATAATATAAAATGTTAAATGTATATGTAGATGAAGCTGACCCCGCAAACGTTGTTTTGCCATAAAAAAAATTGTCCAAAAAATAAAAAATAAATAGATAGTAGCCGATTCTCAGACCTTATACATAAAAAAATTTATGAGAATCGGTCAAGCCGTTTCGGAGGAGAATGGTAACTAAAAATGTGAGTCGAGAATTTTATTTATAAGATAAAATGTTAAATGTATATGTAGATGAAGTAAATCACTTGACTTGTATTTATTTTAAAAAATAACTAAGATACCTACTTATACTAAGACAATAAAAAAAATATTTGAAGCTCATGTACTTACAACATTTTCGAATAAAATTCAGCGTAGACAATGTAAATAAATAATTTCAGAGGAAAACAATCTTGAGTTGACAGACATAATTCTGAAATGCTCTTACCTCCCCTACGAGTACGAAATGTTAAGTATAATAAATTACATCGCGAACACTGGTGTAAGCCGTGCTTATTCGATCAAGTTGCTATTTATGTGGAAAATAGCATATTGGAATGTCGACCACATTATCAATGCCAGGTATGACACATATTATTATACGGAATAGCTGTTTTCAGTGTAGTTGAAGTGTTAGTTAGTTGGTGCGTTATAGATTTTTATTTTTTATTTTTTAATGATAACAACAAAAAATATTATTATTATTTTAACTATAGGGGCAATAATAGTTACCCACTAATGTATTAGGTTAGGGAAAAAGTCTTTCCGCATTATAGTATGTATGAACTTGTAATAAAATCTCTTTGGCTGTACTATTTGAATCTGGCTGGTTTTGGTATCATTAAAAGTTTAGATTTTAAAAAAGATAATCCCAAATTCAAATAAGGAAAATGTGTGTTTTCCATTTGTTTTTCGTACTGTCAAGATGAGTGAATTTAATGAAGAAATTCGATACATTTTAAAATTTTACTACAAAAATGGTAAAAATGCAACGCAAGCCGCGAAAAAAATTTGCGATGTTTATGGACCTAGTGCAGTGTCTGTGAGAGTAGCACAAATTTGGTTTAGGCGTTTTCAATCTGGAAATTTTGATGTCAAAGATGCACGTCGCTCTGGCCGCCCTATTACGGATAAAATTGATGCCATTTTCGAAAAACTGGAGCAAGATCGGCATATCAGTAGTTACGACGTAGCTGAAGAACTGGGAATTATACTCTCTCCTTGTCCAACACGGTTTTTACTTATTGTAGTAAGCATTCCAATGCATGCGCCACCACACGTTTCTAAGCCTCAAACAAAAAAAAATACACACAGTTTTTGTTCTGACAACACTAGATCGACCTTCATTATGTATTCGTGTGCGTGAATGACACCACGGTGTATTTTGTAAAAATCGTTTTGTGATGTTTTTTAGAATAACATTAACAAAGTCTAAATATAAATAAGACACCAACAAAAGGTGATGTTATGAAATTTAAGTCTGGTATATCACAAAAACACTGAAATCAAACTCCAATAATATATGACGCAATAATGGGTTGTGTTGGTAAGAAAATACTAACAGAAAAACGTAAGTAAGACTATTTTATTACTGCAATCAATAAATAAAACATTCTTTCGAAATAAAGAACAGTGAGCGTTCGTGCATATCTTTTTATTGAATGCAGAACAGCCGGCTTTATTTTTACGTTTGTTGGAACATTTCCGTCGGAACCAAAAATGCTAAAATAGTTTTCTTAATTAGAACGTCGGTTTGAACACTTTAGCATACTATTTTTTCTTAGAAATTGGCAGCAAGTAAATACTTGTATTATTGTTTTCTTTATACTGTGTTTTCGTAATAATTTGATCACTTTCGGTCGACGGTCTTTTTCCGCTCTCGCGTTTGCAATATAGCTGCATTTTACTAAATAACATTGACTAAAGGTTCATAAAAATTTGAAACAATAAAGAACAGTGCAAAGATTGAAAAATAAAATAAGAAAACTTCAAGATAAATTGGAGAATGGAAGTAATTCCACCAAGAACACCATCGAGTTAACTTGATAATATATAGCTCTAGAGGAATCCGGTGTGTAAACAAGCATTTTCTTCAGTTTAGTTAGAGTGCATTGGTTAATATGTCATATTAATAATGATGTCAGGTCAATATATTAGTACTTTACTACAATCATGAAGGATGGAAGTAGAGATGACTACCTACCTAATTTAAATAAAAATAATATTTAATTTGAAATCAATAAGAATCAAATTGACTTTGTGTAATTATTTTTATCAGACATATGCGCTACTATTTGTTAGTAGACAATGTCTGTGCATTCTTGACATAAGTATTACTGATTTGAAATAAACACACCTTACCGGAGTACAACAACAAGAAAATACTATAAGTGCTACTACTTGTGAGTAGGCAATATCTGTGTAATTTTGACTTAAGAGCTACTACGTATGAGACTAATGAGCACATAATATTTTAATATTCTGGACATAAGCGCTACTACTTGTGAGTAGACAATGTCTATGTATTCTTGACATAAGTGCTACTGATTTGAAATAAACATACCTTACCGGATTACAACAATAAGAAAATACTATAAGTGCTACTACTTGTGAGTAGGCAATATCTGTGTAATTTTGACTTAAGAGCTAATACGTATGAGACTAATGAGCACATAATATTTTTATATTCTGGACATAAGCGCTACTACTTGTGAGTAGACAATGTCTATGCATTCTGGACATAAGTGCTCCTACTTCGAAGGAGAAAAATCTGTATATTCTTTATGAGCATAAAATATTTTATATTCTGGACATAAGCACTACTACTTGCGAGTAGACAATGTCTGTGCATTCTTGACATAACTGTTCCTACTTCTAAGGAGAAAAGATCTGTATATTCTTTATTTTTATATTCCGGACATTTAGCGCTACTACTTGCGAGTAGACAATGTCTATGTATTCTTCACATGTGCTGCTACTTCTAATGAGAAAAAATCTGTACATTCTTGACAGAAGCACTACTACTTATGAGTAGACAATATCTGTGTATTCTTGACTCAAACACTACTACTTATGAAAGTTGTGAGAAGATAATCACTGAAAATTCTGGACATAAGAGCTACTACTTGTGAGTAGACAATGTCTTTGTATTCTTAATTTCAGCGCTACTAATTATCAGAGTAGTGAAAAGACAGATTTTATAAATTAATGTGTTTAAATAATGTGTATTCTTTACTCACACAGTAGTACAAGTAGTAACTTGTGAGTAGACATGTCATCAAAAAATAAGAGGAGGGTGCGTAAAAGAATACTAATGGGCAAATGTAAAATTAAAATAAGATAAAATAAATAAAAATATGAAAAATTATCCCATACCTATAAATTTTTATAGCCCCCCCCCCCCCCCCTCCAAAAATTAATGATGAAATACTAGCAGCTCTTCCTTGTATAAACACTAAACGAGACCAATGGCTTAAATTCCTTCAATGCCCAGATGGCAGCTTAAGTTGTCATGACAATTGAAATTTAATTGTGTCTTGTTTATCAGTCTTTGATGGGTTAACTGACAAGGGATAATTTCAACTGTAATTGGACATACAATCAAAAATATTTTGAAGGGTAACAAAGAAGAGTTGTCAGATGCAGCAAAAATGACTGCTCAAACTTTTTATGATGATAACGTATCTCAATTTTTTTTGGCATTTGATTAGTTTTGCAATTATAAATGCTCTTGAAGATGAATATGCTTGGATGAATATTTGATTTATGAAGATTGTGGAGCAAAAATCAAGACAGCCCAGACAGTACCAAAGACTGGCCAATAAATAAAAAACAAGGACAAACTGTCTCCAAAATAGGAAAACTGGGAAGGCCTGCTGCAAGGTTATCAGCAACATCCCAGCGGGGCTTATCGCCGGCTATCCCAACTAGCAAAACCTCGACAGCCCAGGAAGATAATGCTACAAACGACTGGACTACACCAACGCAGTTACCTCTGAGAAATGTGGGAAGTCAGAAATAAGATTTTTTGCAAAATAAATGAGTCAACTCATACTAATGTTTTTTCATAAATGGGTATCAAAATTCCCTTTATTTTAATACCACCTCCATAAGGGCCTATCTCAAAACTAACCTTATAAAGAAAAACAAACAATTTCATAGATTTGCATCATTTTAAATTAGAAGAACAGCATGGAATTGATTTCCAAAAATTGTTACTTACCTTTTTAATATTAGAGGTTTGAAAGATGCTTACTCTTAAGTTCCAATACCAATTACAAATGGGTCAAAAATATTTTTTTGAAGTTTAAATTTCATAAAAGATTTTTATGAAATGAAAAGCTGTTCAACTTATGGCCTTTATGCAGCACTTTGTTTTTTTTGTACCAAACTAATAAAACTTATTTTTACATCTGTGGGAAAAAACAACATTATTTGAACATTTTATTTGTATGACAATATTAATACTAAGGTATTTTAATTTCTTAAGTGTTTCTTCACCCATACAGGACAGCCTATGCCCAGCAGTGGGACATGTATAGGCTAATGATGATGATGATTTATGTTTATCTGCCAGAAGAATGTAAATAATTTCAAATATGTTTGTAAGGTACTAATTAATTATGAAAAAAAGCATAATAACACCAAAATCAAGTTGTAAATATTTAGGACAAAACTTGATTTCCACTGTTATGTCTCTGTCCGTCGTACCTAAGGAAAAACAGATAGGTAGCAATTTCAAATAAAATATCAGTGGTAAGGCAGCCCTTTGTATGTTGGATAAACATATTCTATTTTTTTTTTCATGTGGTTGTACAATAAAGTTCTAAATAAATTAAATATATTATTTTCAAAATGCGAAATAAGATATTTTTTAAATTATAATAGATATATCCAGCCTTTCCTTACAGATGGGTATTCAAAAAACTGGTAGAAAGTGTAATTTTAATAGCACAGTGCACAAATGGCAGTCTTAGTACCTATATGTATAAAGAAAATTAGAATGGTGTATTATAGATCTAGGCAATGAAATTAAAATACAATAAATGGTGTGTTGTAATACATGCAGATGCATCAACCACGCGCTGAGAAGCTATGTGTAATTACCAGAAAAAGCTTAAAGATCTTGGTCCTCCATAACAATAAAAATTCCTTAACATCATAACCAAATTGGAATTCAAGATACCTAGCGATTTGGGTGCATCAAGGGTTAATTATAAATGTAAAAAGTTTGTTTCTTGGCTAGGAGATCCGGAAGCAATAACAATAGATACATTTACATTGTGTCAAAAGTCATACTTTTTTACATTATACAAAAATGCATTCATAAAATTTAAGCGTATAAATCATCTGGCATTCTAATTTTATCCATAGTGGCTTGGTTTCCTTTGTAAAAATCTATATTAAAATATAATTTCTAAATGAACTTTTTCAGTTAGGACATCAGCTATCTCCATACGGATAAGTCCTTGAATAGAAGATGAACGAATCAAAAGACTTTTTAAAGGGTATTCTTAATCTTAAACCACCGGTACCATTAAAGAACACAATTTAGGACCCAGGATTAGTTTTAATATATTTAGCTTCATAGTACCCCTCTGAAAATTTAAAAATTACAGTTGTCAATTAAGAAACTTGTCACTTCACTAGCACTAATAACACAGGTGCAAAGTCCAAACTTTGTCTTTTATTTATAAAATTAAATCATATAAAATTCACATCAAGTGGTGTACAAATAAAAATTCCAGATAGATATACCACAAGTGTAAGTGCACCAACCTTTATTACATGTAGAAGCATATGAAAAGTAGATTTTTTTTCAATTGCACAGTAACCACTATACCTTTAAAAAACCTTATAAGAGTGCCTTGTTCCTGAGTTATAGGTCATTGTATAAAGTATACAATAAGAGAGACTGGTGTGGATATTATGTACCTAAATTTACAGCTCTCAGTAGCTGCTAGACTTGCTGTTACACCTGCTGCTAATAGGCAGGACTCAGAATTGATTGTCAATTTTTATAATAGGCCTTTGCCAGATAATAATTACCTCTAATTTTTCAAATACCTTACTATCTATATGTGATACATACATAATTTACTAAGTAAATATATTTGTAACTAGGAATAAGTTTTTAGCTAGTTACCTAAATTCAAGATTTAATTTCAAATAGAGAAAATCATAATTCATTCACAACCCTATCTTCAAACATCTACAATAAGTAAAAACCGTGTTGAACAAGGAGAGAGTATAATTATAAGATAAAACGAACTTACCTAAGTGAAGTTCAATCTTAATTATACGAAGCTCCTTGTCCAACACGGTCAGTCCCCAGTCCCCCCCCCCCCCCCCATGATATACTTACCCTAATGGAAAGGGTTGTTCATGAAGTCTTTGAACATAATGAAGATCGATCTAGTGTTGTCAGAACAAAAACTGTGTGTATTTTTTTTGTTTCAGGCTTGGAAACGTGCGGTGGCGCATGCATTGGAATGCTTACTACAATAAGTAAAAACCGTGTTGGATAAGGAGCTTCGTATAATTAAGATTGAACTTCACTTAGGTAAGTTCGTTTAATCTTATAATTGACCACAAAACACATATTCTTATAAGCAAAAATTATTATCAGTACAATAACTTTTAGTATTGATGCGACAAAAGAACCTTAGCGTTACGTCCCTTGCGTCTTCGACAACTAGTAAAGTATGATATTATCTCCCTTAAGACTGTAAATATTTACTGATCTCCTGGAGATGCAAATAACAAAAGAGCCTCCTTTCAATGTCGAAATATAGTCAAATATCTTTATGTTTGAGCAATACAATGTTATTGTATTTTCTTGAATTTATGATTCCAATTCTTCTTTTAATATAATTATAATAATAATATTTATACACTCACACCTATTATCTAGCCAAAAGTAAGCATCATTAAGAGCTTGTAGTATGGATACTAGATAACGGATAAATAATGATAATAATATGTATATAAATATTAGAAATACACTAAATAAACATATAAACAGCCATGACTCGTAAACAAATGCTCGTACTCATCACACAAACATTTGTTCCTACCTGGATTCGAACCCGGGACCTCTTGACCGAGTAGCCTGGGGTACAGACCACTCGGCCAGCCGGTCGCCAAATTCTGCATGATTCTATCGGGTAATATTGGCGGTAATGTATTTCTATACTATACTAAACGTCAATTTGTGTATTTGTAGATAAATGGCACAAAACCACTATGACTAATAAACAAAAAAATCCGTCCTCATCAACATTATCTTTAACCTATGTAGGTTGTAGTAGGACGTATGTAGGTCCCACTGCTGGGCATAGGCCTTCTTACATGTGAGAACCACATGAGACCCTCTTGCCGCTTGCTAATGGCAAATCATGGACCTCGGCAGCTGGTTTGGTACATAGTTGAGGCCACTATGACCTACCCACCAGTCAATCGTCGATTTATTAAGGGCGTGTGCTTCTTGCCTCATATTTAATAAACAAAACTTCTTTCATATTAATCTTCTTCTACTATTCTTTCACATTCAAATGTATTATTTTTAAACATTTAGGTTTGACCTTAGAACTTTATCACTTTAATATATATAAAAATATACTTTTGAAATCTTCTCCATTTTGGAAGTCGCTTAATGAAATAGGCAACGTTGTGATTTAAAGCCTGTTCAGCGATACCTATTGAAGCTAAAAATCTCCGGGAGCCTTTACAGAATGTAATAAGTTTTCGAGGAAATTTTCTTGCAGCGACTTCTTTGGCTCAGCAAAATATGGATATCATATAAAATAATTAAGCTTTACCATGTCACGTTTCGTTGAGTTTTGTAGTTATTCATATAAATTTAAAGTTTCACTTTTAGTGTATTAATTAAAACTGTCTGCAGAACTTGAATTCTGGGTAAATGTTTGGATTTATAGCTTACCGTCACGAAAAGTTACTGCTAGTGAACTGTGATTGCAGATGTGCACTAATTGTGACGCATGTCTGACTTTAACGCAGTTCGAATGATAAAATAGAGTGATTTCAGCCTAGTGGTTCTGTGAGGAGCTCGGTGGCGTAGCGGTAGTAGGTTCAAGCGCTCTGGTTTCGATCACGAAAACAAAGCAACTTTCGCCATGGTTGGTCCCTGGATGGGTCCATCAAAATTATAATCTTGAGCTCCTCCGTGCTTCGGAAGGCACGTTAAGCCGTTGGTCCCGGTTGTTACTGCAACCGCTTTAACCCACCAACCCGCATTGGGCCAGCGTGGTGGTGTTATGGCCCAAAACTCCTCATGTGTTTCTGCCATGTAGGAAGGCCTGTGCCCAGCAGTGGGACGTATATAGGCTGGTGATGATGATTCTGTAACGAATCTCGCACCTCGCTTCGCAAGTCACATCGAATTCAACAGTCAAATAGAGCGTATGAAAATTGCTCTATTTGACAGTTGAATTCGAAGTGACTTGCGAAGTGAGGTGCGAGATTCATTACAGAATCACTAGGCAGTAAGGAACGTAAAAAACAAGGTCATAGTCGAATCCTGTAATTATAAACATCCGTTTCAATTAAAACGATGCTTTAGCTATCTGTTTTAACCATAGATAGAGGAGCTAACATCATCGGTATTGATTGGCTATTATACTAATCAACGGCAGTTTATTCTTACAAAAGTTGTATAAAACATCACAAATACGATTTCATTATTGCCTACGCACTTGTTCTTACTCAGTCTACGTCTTCATTTTGAAACGATTTACATTATGAGACAAAGTATGGTCATGGTGTTTTTATATCATAGAATCACAAATAAATAAAAAACGGTTTTGTCAATGTTGTTGATGAAAACGAGGTGGGATGTGTAAAAAAGAAAAAAAAGAGAAAAACACAAATAATAATAATAAATGTACTATAAAAACATTATACATTAAGGCGTGAAAAAACTTGGTGACAATAATATGTAATATCTTTTTCTTTTAACAAAAACATCAACTTTGTACACTATAAGGAGTAAATTAAAACAGAATATAATAAACTGAGCAACTAAAAATACTAAGTTAGCGATTCAAAATCTGTTTTGGTCGACTATTCCACTATTTGTCGCTGAAAGCAGGTTTTTTAGTTGGTCACTTAGTATTTTCGTTGGTCATATTAGATTGGGGTGATGCTCAGTTATATACAATCCAATTAAAACTATTTTTATCATTTACTATGTCTATATGTATAAGAACATAAATGTCAATGAAAGTCTTTATAATGCTAGAATAATTATATGAAAAATGCAAAAGCAACTGTCTGTGGACCTGTCTGTCTTTCTTTCATCTTTTTACGCTTATATAATCGGCTGAACCGATTTAGATGAAATTTAGTATAAAAATAGTATGAGATACTGGGAAATACATGATATTCTTTTTGGGGCGATATTCCGATGCCCACGCGGGTGGAGCCGAAATAATATAATGACGATAGTCCCTTTTTGTCAGTACTTACCTAAAATTGGTTTTGGCAGGTGAGTAGGTATATATTTATAACATAAATAAGTTTTTTACCATTAAGCTTTAAGTATAAATTAAATCTACTAAGCTCAAGTAAATCCTTCTGTAAAATAAACAAACCACAAAAAAGCGAATCGAGGAATATCCTACGTAATAACATTTAGACTTACAATAATATTGAACATTAGCGTAACCCCAGTAGTTGAATTTAAAGCCATTCTGAGAGAATCATACGGGATTCGCGGCTCATAAAACTTTCCAACTCCAGGGCAAATAATGTTTCTATACATTAAATGGAACATAAATTACAGACTTTGGACAAGACGATAGTAGTGAAACTGTACCAATGCGAATACGATTGCAATTACAAAATATATGACGACCGAATGCCGTATGCACGCAGTATGCTCGTCTAAATATGTGAAAAGGAGATGTGTTTTTTTTATTTTCACTTCGGGTTTCTTGAAATATTTTTTTCAAACTGTTTCTACATTACTAAAAATACCTTTCGATTGCTGGCTAAAACTTATGGACTGTTAATGCTTTTGATAAAATTTTGAAACAAAAATAAAAGTCAACTTCAAAACACTAAAAATTTAAAAAGTATTAAATTTAAGTAGATAGGTACTTATATCGCATAAAAAGATATTTTTCAGAGTAGTATTTCAGAATTTTTTGTGATCACTTTCTACGGTCAAAGCTAGAGGGGTGACCGTCAGCTTATATTGTTGCCTACTGTCGTATCTTTCACTAAAAAGTCTTATGGAATGGAAGCAAAACTCCGCAATTTTGCATACTTAGACGCCTTACTCATTCCAGTTATTTTGATTTAAAAACCATACACATTTTTATGGGACTAAATGGCAACTATTTCGCATCGAACAAAAAAAGAATCACGTAAATCGGATCAGAGATCTCGGCGTAATCGGTGTACACACATAGGAAAAAACATACCAACCGAATTGAGAACCTTCTCTTTTTTGAAGTCGGTACCAAACTAGTAAATCTAGTTTGATAAAATTTATATGGCACCTACCTGAAAGTATACTTTTTCAATCAATTTTTTGAATCAGTTTTTAAAGGACGGAGTTCTGGTACAAGAAAACATACAGCTGAATTGATTAACTCTTCCTTTTTTGAAGTCGTTAATTATATTATGCTAAACCCAGAACAATAAAGCACCTTTGTGGATTGTAACATTTTTCAAACAATAATTATTGACCTGTAAAAAGAGTTTGTCCACCTTGATAACTTCCTTCTTCAGCTAAGACTAAACAAAGTTTAATGATTTTTTCCAATTTTTTACCTCTCTTTTATTTTACATTCATTTTACTACTATTGGCCACTAGCTTTTCAACGGTTTCACGTTCTATAAACTACACTAACTGGCCTTAAAGCTTAGAATGCACAGTAAAACTTCCCGCATCCACAATTAAAGAAGTTGTAGCCTGATGAGTTCACCTAAACTTTGCTACTGGACACGTCGATGGGGACTTCTCTCTAAAGAATTCCGAACCTTTGGACTCTTTTGTTTGAATTTTTGTGGAATAAATACTTAAAAATTTAATTTCTCTTGATTGACTAATATTTTTATACATATGATGTTTTAACATTAATAATCGCTAAAGAAAGGAATTAATAAATTATAAGACTTCATATTTATTTGAAAACGAACTCAATGCTGTGTAGTCTTCTGCATTTCTAGAGTGTAAGTGCCGTCACGGAATCAAAGTGCTTGCTTGTGTGTTTTATTTGGGATGTGCCCCCAAACCAGACACAATATAATAAGTATATGCATAGTAATTAAAATAGAATAAAACTAGAAAAAATTTTTCAAACACTAAGTAATGTTTCAAACATTTATAATAATGTTAAAATCAAAAATTAAAAGTATATGCATCTCTGGATATCTATGCATAGGGTATCCAGACGATCCTAAACACCGGCCTACCACCTATTCCTATTCTATACTGCCCAGCTGATGTATCGTATCATAATTGGCACAATTTATTTAGTGCGACAGCTCGGACTACGCATGGAGGTACCTCCATGCGAAGTCCGTACATAAGGACAGTGGAGAGTAGAGTAATTCTGAACGAGGCCGTGTACATCAGAATAGAAATGGATAATAGATAATTTATTCTTGCTCGCTGAGTTGATACTGACCGTGAGTCTCCCACTCACGGTCAATCAAGATATCAGCAACATTTATATTTGTGTTTCTCCCATATGTCACCCAACCAACGCGCAATGCGCATGGCCCAACGGCCATAATACCACCACGCTCTGGCCCAATGCCGGGACGAGTAACTTAATATTTGAATAGAGTGACTACATACACGAGTTTGCTACCGGATTCTTCTCGGTAGTTCAACTTTTCCAACCGGTGAAACTTCCAACTTGTCAAACAGATAGACATTGTAAAATTGAATGTTGATGCAAATTCAGATATGACATTATGACACTGTAAGGTAACGATAAATATTTTTTTCATTGTAAAACCTAGTGCAATGAAAAAAATATATACGTTTCGCTTAAAGTCGCTAAAAGTCTGTGGGTACTAAAGCTGCGGATTGCTACAGAAAAGCTAAAATGCTACAATCTTTCCATGTAATATGATCTTGGAAAATGTAACATAACCTCGGCACGTTCCGGGAATATAGGTTGAAATTTTGTGAAAATCAATGGTAGTAATAGCCAAACTGTGTCTAGCTTCCAAGAAAAAAAGGCAAGGATTTATTATTAAACCTAAAATACCTAATATTCCGTTATTAAATAAAACTAACAGTACAAAGAAAATACCTGCCTCCTTTTTCCTCAATTACAAATTAACTATATACTTATTAGTGGTTTGACATATAGTTAAATACTTAAATTATTGGATTTGAGCACAAAATACGAAGTGGATTTTGAATATCAAGCCAAAAGGTAACCTATATCCTTTTACAGGATATAAACTATTTCTATGCCAAATTCCATTGAGATCGATTAAGTGGCTTAAGAGTTAAAATATAACAGACAGAGTTACATACAAACTTATATATTTTTGTTTAATTTAAGCGAAATGTACTTACTATAATTTGAGGCTTAAGTCGTCATAAAATGTATCATCTTTGTAGGACGTTGGATCGTTCCTGTGCTTGAGCATTCCAAGAGTCCTGCTATTGTATAACAAAACATAAAGTGGAAAATTTAAATTGAGTTTCTGTTGGCACCGTTTACGACATTTAACACTTACAAAGTTGAATTATGCTTTTATATACTGCGAAGCGGTCTTATGAATAAATTAGTAGTTTAGATACATTAATCCAGTGGTTGCAGTATGTCGTTAAATGCTTCAAAACAACGGGAATAGCTGCAAAGTTATAACAAAGTTATACTGTATATTCGAACGTACGACAGTAATAAAGCTAATGAATTAAATGCCCTGTCACGTGCATCTTAAAGTGGTTTAATGCTTGCATCAAAATCTAATTTAAGTTCATAGCTAGATAAAATCAGTAGACTTAACGATTTCTTTTGTACTTGTCGTTATTGTTGTTTCTTTTATTCTTTTTCTAAAGAAAGTCGTGACACTTAGTTACGTGGTTTAGCAATAAACGTTAAGCTACCATTCTAAAACTAAATATTACTGAGGGTTGCACGACGCGAACCTGAAATATTCTTTGCTGACAGAAATGCCATTTCAAACGTAATTCCTTAGGTTCATCGCAAAATTCATTTACACGAGT
The DNA here is from genome assembly GCA_947347705.1 of Nymphula nitidulata. NCBI lineage: Eukaryota > Metazoa > Arthropoda > Insecta > Lepidoptera > Crambidae > Nymphula > Nymphula nitidulata. The sequence continues at coordinate 11,054,991 of OX374632.1, forward strand.
AGATAGGTGATATACTTCACTGGATGTTAAACTTTTTGCTTTCTTAGAAAACAAATGGTGATAAATAATAAAATTCTAACTAAACAGGTAAAAGTTAGCTGGAGTTAAATTTTTATATCTCTCTCCAATCCATGCCGGAGTTCAATGAAAGAAATTATAGAGATTAAATATCAGTGCAACTGTTTTTATTGGCATTTGATGACGTAGTTTTTCCATGACCACGATCGCTGTAAAGTAATCGAAACGTCGGGTGTTTATGTAACATCTAATTAAACGCGAGTTAAATCCGGTAAATTGGTTTTATTTCAAACTAAAGATCATGTTTTGTACTATATAATTCAAACTTACAATTTCACTTTGAATCAAATTAAATTATTCTACTGATACAAATGACTGATGCCTTTATCAACTCAAAGAGAAAGGAACTAATTGTCTTTTAATTAAACCACTGGACTAATGACGCAGATTAAATGAACCTTGGCAAATAACATTACTGGTCACAGCGTATTTTAGCAAAGCTTTTGCGTTAATTATAAATGTAGTTGTATTATGTAGTGAATAGATAATATTTTTTTTGTACATTTAAGCCACTGTGTTATGATTTGGCTTATTAAAAAAATGATTATCTTGCCAACTTTTAAACCAAATAAGCTGATTCTCTTTCAACGCTTTGTTAGTGGTTTGTTATATTTCAAAATTTGCTACTCAAACCATGTTTTGCTATATGGTATTATGGTCTTTGTAACTTTCTACAATATGATGTAGACGGCCAAATTTATGGCGTTCAATATCTTTTTACACAGCGAAGCATCCCTTTGAAACTTCGGTCAGCTTTTTTGATATTTCCTTTCCAATTTCACCATGTTTTGTAAGTCCGAGCTTTTCATATTCGTTTTATGAGGTTACCACATTCAATGCAAATGGCAAAAGTTTGTCAAAATGTTTTTTACACAATGGTTTATTCTTTAGACCGAGAGAGATTAAACCAATGTTTTCTTTGTCATAATACGGCCGGATCCAAGCATTTCTTGCTTTCAGCAAGTATAAAAGATAACGTTAAATAACTGAACAAGGCGGTGTATTGTTGACGGCTTTGGATAAAAGTGCCGAAGGGCAATGTTTGAATTATTTTTATTCAATGAAAGGCAAAGTTGCAGTTTGCATAAGGCTATACATATGCATGAGGTGACAGGCATGGAGCGCGCCTGGTGCATGTAAATTCAATAGGCAAAACGCGCAGCAAAAATAACACAGTGGAAAACAGAGCCGTGACGCGCTGTGACAAATCCGTTTTATATTAAACAACTGAGTGATTTTGAAATTCTGGAACCATGTAATTTATACCAGATATCCGGTAGTGTTGTTTAAATTTTCGTTAAAATATTCAATATCTACTGTTTATTTGATTTTACCGTATTAAGTTACACGATCATATTTGTTTGTGGAAGAGTTAATTGCGTTTTAATAATGAAATTTGCAAGTGGACATATTTTGGCACGACTGGTGGTAAGAGTTTTGGAACGAAAACATCATGATAAATGATTGAAACAATTTATTTAGTGACACAATAACTGATATGCGATAAAGAATTTGGACTAAAAATAAAAATAAATCAAACTAATAACTTTCCCTCTGTCTCTCTAGTTGCATGGCAAGTTAACGTGTTGCCTAAAGCAAAAAAAAAATGATACACAATCCAAAATTTAAATTAAAACAAATTATCAACATGCAATTAGTTGCAATATAACCTTTTTAAAAAGATAAGAACTTAAATTAAAAAAAAACCTTTTTAGTGTCTTTAAGTACTAGGTGGTAGACCCGTATGTAGGGTCGTCTAGGTAAGTACCACTTTTCTTATTTCAGCCGTGAGACAGTTCGCTGTGTTTCGGATTGATGGGAAAGGTAGCCAATGTAATTACTAGGCATGGGCGGCATTTCAATAACGCACCTGCAATATCAAATGATTTTTCCTTGTTATTGCAGGTGTCAATAGGCGGCGGTAACCGCTTACCATCAGGTGGGCCGTCAGCTTGTTAGTCATCTAGTTGTATAAAAGAAGACAGTTTTTTTTGCTTCAGTTAAATGTTTCAACAGTATTAAGCATTTACTTCTTATCAACTGGAAAGTTGAGTCCAAAATTAAGTAATGAGATTAAAAACTAGGTGATGCAGGAATAATTGTTTTAAAAATTAATAAAATATTATATACATACGAGCCTACCACGTAAGTAGGCTCAATGTTAGGTTAGGACGTATTAGTAGGTACCACCGCCTTTTCAATTTCAGCCGTCAAACAGTTCACTGTGTTTTGGATTGAAGGGAAAGGTAGGCAGTGCAAGAATGGAGTTACGTCTGACTTGAACTTTGGTGTTACCATTGAGTCTAAGGCTCAAATTGCGCCAAGAAACTGGGCATCCTCAATAAGGTAAAGCAGTACTTCATTATCTAATAATAACCTAGTGCTGCAACCGACGGCGACACCTTTCACAATCCAGGTGACTGCTCTAACCATTTGGGCTAATAAAAACTTGGGATGACCCTTTGCTTGATTACAGAAAAGTGGGGCAGCCGCCCAACTTTATTGGTATTGATTATGAACACACAATGTCATTTTGAAATAGATATTGGCATAATTTGTAGGAAAAACAGTCCGTTCTTTACAAATTTCTCCATTTCTTTAATCCAATTACCGACTTCGTGAATGCCACATCTCTTTCAAAAGACATCGTGGCGCCATAAACAATAACAAAGTTCATACCACTTCATAGCAATACAGCTAGGTAATTGCCAAACAGGACATTATTTTTTGTAAGCTTAGATTGTACACACGACAGCACATCTAGTGTAACAGTTGCACTACGAAAGCCGCCTCTATTACGAACGGCATAAGGGCGGTCTCAAAGTCATACTGTTACGCTTGATGTGCTGTTGACTGTACCTTTTGACCATAGTTAAAAAAATGACATAGATAATACATAGCAGTCATTGTATACCTAAGGACCATCAAAAAGCCCTGTTTTTTTATCCATTCTCGTTTGTTTCCGTGACATATCCTGTTCTACCTCAAAGGAAGTAATTTCAAAGGTTAGACCTTTTATTTTTAAAGCTTCGCAGGAGGCTTGTTCAGTTAGATAATCCTGCGACGCAAAGAAATTTGTGAGGCTTTACATTTGGTATAAAAATATGTAGGTCTTGAAGATTGTTTAAGTGATAAAATTTGTCTTTAGTTAAGTTCAGTCTTAAAAAGTTTTGTTAACCCCAGTATTCTTATACTTATATAAAATTCTCGACACACAAACTTAGTTACTATACTTACTCCTCCGAAACGGCTTGACCGATTTTCATAAAATTTTATATGTATATTCAGTAGGTCTGAGAATCGGATACTTTCTATTTTGTTTTTATTTTTGGATATTTTTTTATGGCAAAACTACGTTTGCCGGGTCAGCTAGGAATTTTATATGTATATTCAGTAGGTCTGAGAATCGGCTACTATGTATTTCTTTTTAATTTTTGTGTTTTTGATGGCAAAACAACGTTTGCTGGGTCAGCTAGTTTTGTTTTATAAAAAAGCATGTTATAACATATTTTTATCATCGACTATTTATGCAATAACAACAAACCAAATAACTTTTTCTATGTGTGATTTATCGTAATACTATGTCCAAAGAGAACTTTAAAATTGCAGTATCCATATATGTATGCTAAAAGAATATTCTCTATAAACCGAATTTTTCGGTATACGGAAAAAGTCCGGTGAAATATCAGATTAAAATACGCGCGAGTCAATGAATGCTCAAATGGATTCTCGTGCCGTATTCAAATAGTACCGAATGAGTCAAAACAAACCGATCAATCATATAGCTGAGCGTTTAATATTCAGCTTAAGTAATTGTTGATGCCTGATGAATGAGCAACGTACCATGTTAACAATACATTTACTTTTAATTTCGTTTTGGACTCTGTCTGTCCGTACGTGACTTTTCCATATTACTTGCTCAGCAATGTTATTTGATACGAAATGAATATTAAATATGAAAGTGCACATAAAATTATCACGTCTGAGCCTACTCACGAGAGGTATAAAAATTACTACCTATGTTAAATTTATGAAGTGAGAAATGAGTTTTTTAATGTTCTTTAAATATGAGAAAGTGCTCATTGATTTCGCATTATGTTTTACGAATGTACAATACCATGAATCTCTATTTTTCTAGCAAATTTGATGTGCTTAGTGTAAGTAGGTATGTTTCTTTGATTTTTGGCCCAGTAGTACTGTATACTTAGGTAAAAAGTGTTGATTTAAAAGAAATACTTACTGCAAAATGTCATGAAATACGCTAAGTAGCATCGCTTGATGTGCATCATTTTGACGCAAAGGGTTTATAATAAAGTTACTAGCTGACACCGCGAAAGTTGTTTTACCATAATAAAAATTGTCCAAAAAAAAAAGACAGTAGCCGATTTTCAGACCTACTGAATATACATATAAAATTTAATAAAAATCGGTCAAGCCGTTTCGGAGGAGAATGGTAACTAAATTTGTGAGTCGAGGATTTTATATAAAAGATGTTCACATCAAGTACACATATTTCTCTCACTAGCAAGATTATATAGAGCAAGATGTACATTTAAGTAGAAAATATATTGTAGTGACTTCGTTTCGGTCATTTTTCGTCTAACAAGTTTGCATATTTAATGAAAAAAATAGACTCTCCAAATTGTGCGGACGATGTGCAACATGACGGAATGTGTCAAAAACCAACGAGAGCGACAATTATTGACGAGTCAACTAAACATAAGAACATCTGATGTTGGAGTTTCTCAAACTATTCTGGCAGACCCTTCATCAGAACAGAAGCATCTGAACTCCTATGCAACATGATATTGGTGACTTGTCAATGATTGTCAAAAATCGCGAGTAACAACCATTTTGTTTAAAATTGTTTGTAGATTAGGTTACGATGGGACTGACATACTTCATAGTAAAAGTCCCTAAACTAAATAAAAGATTTTTAAAAAATATTGTTATTACATACAAAATCAATAAAGAAAAGAGAAACATCTGACTATTTAGAGGTCCATGTGCTGATGGTCAACCTCCAGCAATGAGTGAGTTTTCATCGAAAAAAAAATATATATTTTTAATCACATTTTTCTAACTATACCAAACTATACCAGGTATTTTTCCATTATTATAACAGTTAAAAATACAGTGTCTTTAAAACATTCTCACTAATGTCACTAGAGCTAAGTTTCTCAAACCCCTAAGAATATTATTAATAATAATAATAATATTCAGACACTCACACCTATTATCTAGCCCAAAGTAAGCACCATTAAGAGTTTGTGTTATGGATACTAGATAGTTTAATCTAAGATTACTGTATTTCAGGAACTTGTAAAATAGGTGCTTTCTTATTTTTAGTTTACTATTGATAATTTAAGTTTCAATATTAATACTTAAAGGGTACTTTACAACTTTTTTTTACTTCATAATATAAATATTAACTATGTGAAGTTACAAGTTGTCAAAAACCGCTCTATAGAAAATGTTATGCCACCGAATCTGTATGGGCGCGTGGACAATAGTTATTTGTTCAAAAAGTGAGCAAAATTATATTTGTAGTAGTAGTTATAATTGTGTACTATAGTGAAGCAAGTGCTGATGTTAAATCATGAACCAGCGAAGTAGTCTTAAATTGAATCACGAGCATAGCGAGTGATTCACAATTAGACTACTGAGCGCAGTGAGCGATATAAAGGCACGAGACAAAAAAAATTGCTCTCGTGTGAAACATACAACTTTTCACCTCTCCAGCGAGAATATTGTTATAAGTGAGATACACAAAGATGAACTCATATATGTAATTAAATTACCAAAATAATCACAATTAATTTTAAAACACAAGTCGAAAAATCAAAACAATCTGATTTTTTTCCCCGCTTTGTCCACAGATTATATAGACTATTTTTAAGTTGCGTTCCGAAATCGTTATACAGGTTGGTGCCGTCAATGCGACAATAAATTTAAACATGGGCTATATTAGTCCATAGAAATGGTTTGCCACTTTCAAAAATATCGTATTCATTTGATAATTTCATGACATTTGTATGAAATAATGATGCCAATGTAACATTATTCCTATAATATTTTTCAAGAAAACGTCCATAAATTAAAATAGTTAAGCTTATAAACTAAAATAAATTTCAATTTTAAATTTCATACTTAGTTGTGCGACTAAAGCTAGTCCTGAGTTTCGGAACGTGCTACTGCCTATCTCAAATTTATTTAAAAACTTACTTTGCCTCATGCTCGCTGCAAAAACCGGTTTTCCTTCGAGATTTTACGAAGCAAAAGAGCTATTTTGCTGCTGGAGAGGTGAAAATAGTTATTTGTTATACAAGAGTGCAAAGTTGCTTTTAAACCGCGTGCTCAATTTTGATGACCGAGCAAGCAAAGGATTCTAAAAAAAATTAGAATCCTGAGCGTTAGCGAGGGAATCAAAAGAGCACGAGGTGAAAAATCTTTGCACTCGAGTGCAACACGTTACTTTTCATCCCACCTCAACGAGGAAATGACTAAATGCAAAAAAAATGCGCCATTTTTTTGCGCACGCAGTTTCAGTCAATTCTGTTGGCTCAAATAAACTTCTTCGTCGCTAGAATCACTCATTTTAGGTTTTTTACTTGTTTTAAAATTTCTTGTTTTAAACCTATGGTTTTAACAAATATGTCGCGAAAAGAAAACAGCACGCGCAAAGCACATTAAACAAAAAGTACACCAAGAACGTACCGAGTCTGAGTTATTAACTAGTTCAAAAAGGTTGTATGATAAATTCGGCACCATGGAGGTAGAAGTAAAGAGGTTTTATGATGTTTTGAATTCACAAACTTAGGGCACACGATGTTCTAAATTCAATTTTACTTTATCCTCTAGCGGATAAAAACGGCTTTTGCACTCAGATATCAAAGAGCAAAAATACTCTTTCCGAGATAGGGGGATGAAAATTAATTTTAACTTTGTAATCAATGCGTTTACACGCATTGTTGACTTATAAAAACTTGTAACATTTAATGTGAGCAAAGTAATACTACTAATATTTTTCAGGAATTTTGTAATATTTATATCGTCCTTTTTTTATTTCCAAGCCACATAAGTTTGATACCAAAAAAAATACTCTGCAAAGTATTTAAGTAATAATAACTCATATTTTCGAAATGTATCTGAAAAACCTCGATTCCAACAGCTAGCAAAAACACCCTTAATCAAACGTCTTCTATTCAAAAATATTTTTATTTAGAAAAAATAAATCAAATCTCAGGTCTAGAGCTTATTATGACTTTTATAGACTATTCGTGTGTAAGCGGTTTCCGATATCGCTGTAGCCTGCGATATTCCAACAGTCGCCAAGTTGCTATTTCACAGCTATAAGTAACTGGTATTGCTATAACTTAGTTATACACTCTTGATATTTAGAGATTTCAGCATTTGAAAAATGCACTGAAAATATATTCAGTGACATCAGAGAAGACAGTATTAAGTTTTAAATACAATCTTTAGAAATTATATTGATAAAACCATGGCCCAAATTCAATGATAAAACTAATTGTATTGAAAATCATGTTTCCTCTTTAGCTCTTCTAATGTCCAAATTCAGCTACCGTATATATTTTTGTATTACATAATTAAATGTCATTTTTATTTACTTCAAATATGGTAAAAACTTTAACCCCCGACGAAAAAAGAGGGGTGTTATAAGTTCGACGTGTCTGTCTGTGTATCTGTGTGTCTGTCTGTGGCAGCGTAGCTCCTAAACGAATGGACCAATTTTGATTTAGTTTTTTTGTTTGAAAGCTGACGTGATTAAAATGGTTTAAAGCTATTATTTATGAATATCAATTGAGAGGTTTAATGACTAAAGCTCATTTTTTACATGATGAAGAGTTTTACTGTCTTTCACAGATCCAATTGATTTCTTATACCATCAAAAAGTCTGTGGAATGCATCATTCTTCAGAAATTTACAGCAGATAACGCGCGTTTTGGCTCATAAGAATAGTATCAATGAGATGGTGTTAGATAGAAGGTGATTAATGAGGCCGGGGGTTACTAAACATTTTTAATTTATATTCTTTTTTAATTCAAATATGAGTAATCTAGTTGTCTCTTTCATTATGCTTTATCTTACGACATTTTATTATTTCATCTTTATTCAGTTATGCACATGATCTTATCCATCTTAATTTCAGCCTTTTACTATCTACATAATCATACAAATTTGTGTCTATTTTAATTATTGTTCTAGGTTTAAAAAACTTATTATCAAGCAGTTTCACCAACACGTAACTGCAACAAATAAGCTTCAATCTGAAATAGGCGATCTATTCATCAATTTACCTTTTATCATCATTCTACCAGACATATTGATATTAGACAGGTTTAAATATTTCGAAGCATCTAGGCAACCACGGATCGGAAGACGCAGCGTGTGCAGACCTCCAACTAGCTGGACCTACGATCTGGTGAAGGTAGCATGTAGCCGCTGGATGCATCCGGCGCAAGAACGATCGTAGTGTAAAATCTTTAGGGGAGGCAGCCAGGGATGCCTTTCAGTATTAATGGTGCTAAGTAAAAAGATGGCAGCAAAAGAAGATAGCCTATTTGCTTTACAAATCATTGATTTGAAGTGCTCAGTTTGTATCAGTTATGGTTAATTTGGTTGATACTACAGAGTCATAATCATCAACTATCTTTATTTTGCACATTCACATCAACAGTTCAGACATGAAACAACACAATATGCCAAAAGAGACCATCTTATTTCCGCAAGCGAGCTCTACCACACAACCATGAGGTGGAAGAGGTATCAAGCTGACTCAAATATGTGACGCCGAAAACAAATTGCAGCGCCGCAATTCATTTATATTTTGACATATTACAAATATCTACAACCAGTCAGGTAAATTGATTTACAACTTGTTGTTCTATCAAATTGGACCAGTTAGAAGTGGTTAACAAGGCCAAGCATGATTTAAATAAACAGTGTGTTAAATTTAACTGTTTCGTGTTCTGGTTTCGGGCAAATCAACACAATTTTCATTCGGTGTTTGCTTAAATACTGCAAATTTCACTAGCAATACTAACTTTGAGAACTACCTTTTGAAGGTTCTCGCAGTCTGGCATTTTTCCCAGCTATTGCAACAAGCCAGAATTTTATTGTTGAAGAGACGAAAGATTAGCAGTGAGAAACATATGGTCGTATATCTCTAAAGTGTTCACTTTATTTTTCACTCCAAACTTTTTTATTTTTCTCTCATTAGCTTTAAACTTAAATAAAGAAAAAAAAAATGCAATATAAAAAATACAAGAATGCAACCAAAAAATAAACCGGTGTACTTTTATGTAGAGTCGTCTGGGTAGGTACAGTCGACCACAGAAGTAGCTTAACACTTTAGTACCATGTCACGCCGACTATTGCTCGTGCCTGCATAATAGTTGCTACTATATTGATGCCATATGTCACTGTGACATGGTACTAAAGTGTTCAGCTACTTCTGTGGTCGATCGTACCACCGTCTTTCTTATTTCAGAGGTGAAACAGTTTCGGATTGAAGGAAAAGGTAGCCAGTGTAATTACTGGGCATGGAAGGCATTTTACCTTAGGCCTCAGGCTGACAACGCACCTACATTACCAACTGATTTGATCTATTATATGTGATGGTAACCATTTACCACGAGATGGGCTGCCAGCTCGGTGGGGTTGTCGATTAGGAAAACAAAGCAACTTCGAGCTAATCCATGCTTCGGAAGGCACAATAAACCGTCGTTGGTCCCGGTTGTTACTGCAGCCGCTTTAGCCCACCAACCCGCATTAGGCCAGGCGTAGTGGTGTTACGGCCCAAACTTCTCATGTTTTTCTCACATATTATAGGAAGGCCTTTGCTCAGTAGGTACTGGGACGTATGTAGGCTGGTGATGATGATGATGATGGGCCATCAGCTTTTTTGTCAACTTGTCGTTGAAAAAAATAAAAAAAACACCAAAAGCGTGTTGAGCCACGCGCTGAGCAGAGAAAAGATTTTTTTTAAGATTACATAAAAACTACTTTTCGGCCTGATACCTTAATTATATACCCGCCCGTGCCAAATTATTTCTTTCTAGTAGTAGTCTTTGAACTTAGCCGCGTAACATACAGTCGGAGAAATGGACTGACGGGCAGACGTGGAGAAAGTATAAGGATTCTTTTTTGACTAGAGAATCCTAAAAAATACCTTCATAGTATTGGTTACAAGTTTGTGCACTTTGGCGACTATAGACTCCAAAATCTTTTTGTGGACTGTATTCTAAAAGATGGCAAGCTTTTCCCAATAAGAAATTAAACTGAAAACTCACCGGCCATGTCCAAGTCTGCCGCCATAGCAATAATGTTAATAGCATTGTTGTGTTCCGGCAGTTAGAGGGAAGCCAGTTTCTTTGTGGTCGAGAAAGCCAGTTGAAACTCGCTTCCATCTTCGGCCTTATACTTATCATCAGGTGAGATGAAGGCCAAGAGCTAGAATTGTAATAATTTTAGTATATTGAAATGTAATTTCAATATACTTTGGAAAATTTCCTTATTTTTGCGCGCCCAAGTCTGCCGCCATAGCAATAATGTTAATAGCATTGTTGTGTTCCGGCAGTTAGAGGGAAGCCAGTTTCTTTGTGGTCGAGAAAGCCAGTTGAAACTCGCTTCCATCTTCGGCCTTATACTTATCATCAGGTGAGATGAAGGCCAAGAGCTACCTAGTTAAGAATAAAAAAACTAAGCTCTAAAAACTGATTTGTAATTAATGGCCAATCTTATTGAGTCATACAGAGAGTATTTTTGTAGTAAAACTATTACAACAGATGTGTTGTCGAATGCGTCTGCGGGATACTACTAGGCCTCTGACAAATGAACAGATCTCTGGCACTGACAGCCTTGCGGCTCGGCCACTCCCTCCATAAATTGTACATACCAAGGGATGAGATCGAGGAACAATTGAAACTTTAACTATTCAGACACAGCAGCTTCAATTTGAATTAAAAATACCAAATAAATTGAAAATCGCTTGAGTTTCAATTACTTACTGGACTGCTAAATGCGCTTTCGTTTTAAGTTTAGCTATTTATTTGAAAGTGTCTCAATGAACAAAATCTAAATTGTTTCTGAAACTTTAAAAGACTTTGCAAGTTTTAACCGTACTATAATGCTGTGAAGTACAGAGAATTTTTAGAAACGTGAACAAAGGGTTCAAAGGGTAAACGTGAAATGACATTTGCTCTTCTGTGCTTGACTCGTCAAGCATCAGATACAATTGATTTTTCAACTGTCATAGACCTTCAGAGGTGTATCCCGCTTGATAGATTACGAAGGTTATTACTGTTGTTTATATTACACTCATCAATCCCATGACTGACCCACCGTACCACCGACCGTACCCCCCGGGGGCGGTGGGTTATTATTTTAAAAACCATACCACCAATTAATAGTGATGTTTTATGTATTGTATAGTACTTATAGAGATTTTGTAGCACGATGCCTATCGCCCTTCGTTAACTTTTCGATTGTTTCAAGCAATCGGTACTTTATGGAACCTTCATACATAAGATCGCACTATGCCTATAATCGCAACTTGACAAATTTTTTTTTGATAATGTATTTAGTAACAGTATGCCTACTTTATTATAAGTGCGTTCTTTGAATAGCAAGTTGCCTACAAAGTGTACAATCAAAAACTGAAGTAATTATTATTTTCTGAAGATTTTTCTATTTTATTTTATAATTAAACGACGATCTGGTGAGGGTCGCGGGAAGCCGATGGATGCGGACAGCGCAGAACCGATCGGTATGGAGATCTTTGGGGGAGGCCTATGCCCAGCAGTGGGCGTCTCTCGGCTGAAATGATGATGATGATGATGATAATCAAACAAAACCGTACAATGCGACAAAGAGCAAGTAATTCAGTCCGTTGATTCATTTCATCCGTTAATACCTAATAAATTTATATTTCCAATCTGGAGTACCAGGCTACCATAAGTGTATCAGAGGTTATTTATTGTACCCCTACGATTATAATATAAATAAAATTAACAGTATGCTAAACATCTCCTACATATATATGGCAGCCTGGTACTTGAGGGGATGATTATAGAATAGAGCACCTATAGTTAGTATCATTTACAATAAAAAAACTTAACAAAACACGAATTCTTCCTAATTCTGAGAAAAACAAAACGTGACACATTATTACAGATTACTTTTCCCCTAATTTACCTAAGATTACACCATTGTAATCGCAATCCGTGTCTCAGCACTACGGTGGTATCGTAGGGAAAAATAATTACCCACCATACCACTGGGGGTATGGTCGGTGGTACGGTGGGTCAGTCATGACCAATCCCTACTGGACTAGTGTTTTTTTGTGCTTATGTCTCGTTTGAGTAAGCTTAAGTACCTATATCAAAATAGAATCAATACGTCCAGAACCTCTTAGAGTTATTCACTTGACGTTTTTTAATTTTGAATATCAGAATTAAAAAACGTCGCAATAAACGCAGAAAACACAGCTTTCCGACTAAAAGTTTCATTTCTTGAAAAATCACAATAATCTGCTTCTGGCACGTCTTACTCTGCTAAATCTATTGTAAATAAGCGTCACAAGCCATGAAGTTCACACCAAGGGATTATATTCAAACTTATTACGACAAGATTAAGTGCAAACGAGAAAGTTAAAGCTCACTTCTAGTTGTAAAGATATTGAAATTGTTATGGGTTTGTTTCCTTATTCGAATTTCAGAGAAAAGTGTAGTCTTCGCGGTTTTAGCCCCCCACGAAAAAAGAGGGGTGCTATAAGTTTGACGTGTCTGCCTGTGTGTCTGTGTATTTATGTATCTGTCTGTGGCATCGGCCTAAACGAATGGACTGATTTTAATTTGTTTTTTTTTTCTTTGAAAGCTGACGTGACTGGTTTTTTTTTAGCTATAATTTATGAAAATCAGTTGAGGCGTTTGATCACTATAAGCTCATTTTCTACATGATAAAAGAGTTTAACTAACTTTTACAGATCCAATTGATTTGAAATTTGGCGTACTGTCACTTCAGTGACATTCCTATGACATACTAACCTTGAGCTGATCCTATACTATCAAAAAGTCTGCTGCTTAACTCTACAGAAACTTACAGCAGAATAGAATAGAATAGAATAGAATACTTTATTGCATTTCATGTGGTAACAATTAAGGTCCAATATACATTTAAGTTCTAACACATGAGCCCTGTAAGGACATAACAATATTAACATAAAACTTATTAATAAAGTAGCAATTATCATTTTATATTTACAATCAAGTTTAAATATCAAATTAAATGAATTATACTCTTTTAAAATCAAATTTTTAAATAAAATTCAATTTAATCTACACCAAATTATATAACTAATTATCATTCAACTATCAACTATCATTATCATTCAATAAATTCTTAATTTTTAAAGCATATTTTTTGCAAATAAGTCTTAACCAATTCCATTTAATAAACTACATTAATTATATATGAAACATGTTACATTTCGAGTTAAATTCTGATTAACAAAATTAAGCTCAAATTTCAAAAAACTCCTGCATAGAGTAGAAACTGTTTTCCAACAAAAACTTTTTTAATTTTCTTATGAAAGAATTTATTTTGTATTCATTTTTAACGGCTTTGGGAAGTTTATTATAAATTTTTATGGCGTGGGCATATGTACCCGAACTATGGAGTTTAAGGTTTGATCGAGGTAACGCTAAGCGGTTTTTATGTCTAAGATTCATTGTTCCTGTGTAGAGGTCTTTTATTTGGGGGAATAAGTGAATATTTTTCCTAACAAATTTAGAGATTTCCAAAATATATAAGCAGGTCAAGGTCAAAATGTTAAGATTTTGGAAATGGGGTCTACAACTTTCTGTCACGTCTATATTTGCAAGGATTCGTATACATCTCTTTTGAATAAGGAATATCTTAGAGGCGTCTGTGCTGTTACCCCACAATATAATACCATAGCCTATCCAGGAGTGGGCGTAGGCATAGTAAGCAATCTTTGCTGTTTTTTGATCGGTAGATTTTTTTAAGTGATATAATGCGTAGGTGAAACTAGACAATTTTCCGGATATTTTATTTATATGGCTCTTCCAGTTTATGTTGCTATCTATATTTATTCCTAATAGGTTAAAATCCTTAACACATTCTAAAATATTGTTTCCAAAACCATATTCAATGTTAAGTGGCTGCTTCTGGAAAGGTTTAAATTGTATAAGTTTAGTTTTAGAGAAATTTATTAGTAGGTTATGGTCATTTAGCCAATGTGATATATTATTTAATATTTGATCTAGGTTAGAATTTAAACTATCTTCATTATCGCAAGGAAATATAACTGACATGTCATCCGCGAAGAGCACACATGTCGTATTTTGGGGTAAAATCTTGGGAAGGTCGTTTATGTATAATAAAAATAGTATACATCCAATGACGCTTCCTTGCGGTATAGACATTTTGACATCTGATATGTCAGATCGAATTTTAGTTATAAAGCCCGATTGATAATTATGGTTTTCTACTTCAACAACTTGAGTGCGATTAGATAGGTACGATTCGAACCACCCATAAACAACCCCTCTCACTCCAATTCCATATAGTTTTTTAAGTAATATATTATAGGATACGCGATCGTAGGCCCGACTCATATCCAGTAGGATACCCACAGCATATTTTCTATTATTTAGTATATTCAATGCATCCTGTATATATTTGTAAACTGCTAACGTTGTGGACTTGTTTTTCCGGAAACCGTTTTGACTTTCATCCAGGATTTCATATTTACTACAATAAGAGTATAGACGTCTCGTCATCGCAGATTCGAATATTTTTGAGAAAACCGATAACAATGAGATAGGCCTATAATTTCGCTTATCTGTAGGATCTCCTTTTTTTAATACAGGTCGCACTATAGATGATTTCAATAAATCAGGGAAACTACCCTCTTCAAATGATTTATTTATTAGGATCATAAGTGGTAAAGCCAGTTCTTCAGCACAATGTCTAATTAATATAGGAGGAAATTCATCAACGCCAAAACTTTTTTTGTTTTTTAATTTTCTAATTATGTGGTATATTTCATCGCAATCTGTAGGGTTTAGGTAGAAGGAGTTAGGAGAAGGTAAAATAACCGGCCGACCCATTGCTGGTTGGAGCGTTGGTGACGTCATATTGTCGCCATGCTCACTCCCCGCAGATATAAAGTAATCGTTAAAAATATTTGATACTAATGCAGGGTCTTCTATTGTACTACCGTTTATTTTTAATTTAATATTATTTTTATCTTTATTTGTGAGTTTATTTGTGCGCTCTTTTACAATATGCCACATTGTTTTTGTTATGTTATCAGAGCTATTTATTTTTCGAATATAGTCCATCTTTTTAGAAAGTTTTACAGTGTTTTTAAGTAATTTCTCATATGATTTATGATGGTCATTCAAAATTGGATTGTTTGTTTGTAAGTTTAGGATTTTTAGTAGTCTCTTATGCCTGGATGATATTTTAATACCTTTGGTGAGCCATGTCTTTTTTGTTTTGTTTTGTAGTTTAATTTTTATTCGTGGTATAAAATTATTTAATATATTTGTTATTGTTTGTAAAAAATAGCCAAAATTTTTATTTATATTTTCTTTTCTATTCCTATCGATTATTAAGTCCCAATTCACATTTTTTAAGTTAATTCTAAATTTTTCTATATTCGCAGAATTGAAAAGCCTTTTTTCGACAAACCAGACTTTTCTTTCAGTTTGTGTGTTCTTAATGCTTACTAAAATACCTTTATGGTCTGAGAGTCCATATTCAGTAACATTAGTTTTCATGTGTTTACTTTCAAAGTTAATAAATAATAAATCGAGACAGGTGGCTGACGTTGGTGTTATTCTTGTTGGCTCACTTATGAGTTGTTTGTAGTTATAGCTTTTCATAAGATTTATAAGGGTGGTTGCGATTTTATCTTGTACTAGCATGTCAATATTA
The DNA here is from genome assembly GCA_947347705.1 of Nymphula nitidulata. Classification (NCBI taxonomy): domain Eukaryota; kingdom Metazoa; phylum Arthropoda; class Insecta; order Lepidoptera; family Crambidae; genus Nymphula; species Nymphula nitidulata. The sequence goes on from OX374632.1 coordinate 11,071,059, forward strand.
AAGTCACCACCGATCATAATTTTTCTTTTAAGGTTTTTTATTGTTAACATATGCAGAAGCTTTTCTAGTGAGTTTAAAAACAATTCTGTCTGCCTATTTTTTTCAGGCCAATATACTACAACAACAATTAAATTTAATTTAGGTATTTCAATTGCACAGGTTTCAAAAATATATTCAATCGATAATGATACAATATCAGCCCTTTCCACAAATTCAATACTCTTCCTTACAAATATGCATACTCCCCCGCAATCGTAATTCACTCTATGAAAAGACGTGGCGCGTTGGAAGCCCTCTAGTTGTAACAGATCTTTCTTTACACCTGTAATCCAGGTTTCTTCAGGCATAATACTTGTAGGTCATCCTCTTCATTGCATATTTCATCGAGTAAATGTGACTTATTGTAGAAGCTTTGCATATTTTGATACATTATTTCAAAATTTTCTCGTGTTTCGAAAGCTACGAAAGATACGTTTTCCTATTGGTTGCGTATCGTTTTCTGGTTTTGATACGTTATTCGGAAGGTCAGGATTGTTTGACAGTTCATTTTCAGAGCAGTCAGCAATAGTTGAACTTTCAACTCGGTTAGAATGCTGTTCGGCTCCATCAATGTAAAGAACGTTATTTCTAATTACAGCGTGATGCCCTTCACGCCTTGCATTGGCCAGTGCTTCCCTTCGTCTTCTGTGCAGATCTAAGCTCTTCCCCTCTAAGAATTCAGCTAACACTAAACCTGAGTTTCTGAACGCCCGTTTGTTTGCAAGAAGATATTTCATCATTCGCTTACTTAACATTTCAATCATTATTGGTCTGCGGTTGCCTTTTCTTCCAAGTCTTTTTACGTCTTCTAGGTACCCCGTCAGGTTGATATTAAGGATATCCTGGAAAGCATATATTATACGGACATAAAGTTCTTGTTCCGTCTCTCTTTGGTATTCCATCATACCGTAAAGAACAATCTTTTTTGAGTGATCATGCTCACATTGATATTCAGGAACAGAAAGTGCACTATTTTGAAGGTTACCGGGTGATGTAATTCTCAATTCTAGTTCTTTGATTTGTTTTTGCAATGTTGTGTTTTCAGCTCCCAGTTTATTGATTTGGCAGTTCAGGCTTTCCAACTTCTGTTCAGTAAGGTTTTGTGAAGTTATAATTTTTTTGTTAGTTTCCTTTAATTCATTTTCCAGACTTCTAATATTTTTTAAAAATTCAGGCAGAATAGTAGTTCTTAATTCCATAAGCAACGATTGTTTAATCGATTCTAATTTTTTATCAAGTGTTACTTCTAATTGTTGAATAATATTTGGAACTTGACCTGGAACTTGAATAGATGTGGTTATATTTTCATCTATAGTATCTCCCAATATACTTATATCGCCTTGGGAGATGAGACTTTCTTTGGAGTAGCATTGTCTCTTTCTAAATGTGATATTACATTGATCATCACTTTCCTCCGAATTGGCGAGTGGTGGTGGTCGAAGAGACGTGTTGATGTTATTAGTTTTTGGTATTTTACTGAGGCAATTAGGACATTTCCATTTATTTTTATGTTCGGCGGTCAAAGTGTTAAGAAACCGTTGAATTGATACGCCTGCGCAGTATAAATCGAAAGTGTTTTGACAGAGGCAACAAATTAGGTATTCTCTTCTTTCTATATTTTGTAAACACCCCGAACATTGAAGCGCCATCTTCTGATGATTCTTGTCTTTTATTAGTTCCCTTGTTCAAAAAAAAAAAAAAAAAAAAAAAAAAAAAAAAAAAAAACGTGCTTCAGAAAGCGTACTTTGGAAAGCAAGAGTAGCTTGAAAGTATGCTATTTACAAAGCCTGCTGTATCTCACCGCTCTAAATGTTATTGCTACTTCCCGATAGATGTCACTAGTCGAAACAAGTTATTGATTTGAAAATCAATGAAAGGAACGAATGTTTTGGTTTCAATAATAATTATATCTTTGCTTATCACTTAAATCACTGGAGCACTCATTTAGATGATTCACATGGTTTTTCTCTCGATTCGATGTTTGTTTATAAGATGTGTAAACACTTTTTATAGATGTAACTGTTGGAGGTAAGTTTGAATTTAGAACTGCTATAGCGTGTTTGGGCTCTAATGAAAGTCTCAATGAGATGGTGTTAGATAGATGATTTAAATGTTTTTAACTTTATATTTTTTAATATATAAAATATATTAAAGACAATTCCATTGCTTTTCAACTTAATTTTATGTAATAGGTAATATTTTACAAACAATAAATACACTAATAAATATGCTGTACAATGTAAAGCTAGCACGAACCCATGGGACGACAAAAATCGTGTGATTCTTTGCAAAAGCAAATAATAATATTTGACGCCTTATAAGTGGAACTAATCGCCAGTAATTTACTTATACATTGACTACGCTTTTTTACATAAATCATGCTTTAGAAGAACGCGCTTATTTCTCGGTAGGCTATAATAAATATGCTACAACTAAGTACTACAATAATTATTAAATAAAAGCCGTAACTCAACCGTAACGTCACAATGGAATGTAAGAAAGCTACTGAATGATACGGTTAATCTCTTTGAGAGATCTTCAAAATCAAAAAACCCAAAAGTGAATTTTCTTAGTAATTAAAATGTAATAAAACTAGAAAAATTTTCACGTCCTGAGGCAGGAATCGAACCCGCGACCTTTCGCAATCCGGGCGACTGCTCGCTGAATTTTCTTCTTATTGCTGGTGTCTATAGAATTACCCCCAGGTGGGCCGGATATATTTTTTTTAATTTGAATGCTTTTTAATTTAAAGTGGCGCTCGGCAGCACATGTTTATATTACAACTTAAAATAAATATCGTTTCAAAGAGCAATTCGGACAATTTAATCGCGAATATATTTTTGTATGGACAGGACGATTTTATAGGATGTATGGAAAATGAAAACATACAAGCAGAGTAATAATATCTACGCTAATAACAAAGCATTGTTATTTTGAAGGAATGTAATATCGTTGATTGCTATTCAAATTTCGTGTTAAAAATTGTAAATTTTTATGACGAAATGTAAAATAAACTGTTTTGCGCTTCTGGCCTCAGGACTCATATAAAAATTATTATCTTTATTGCAAAATTTTAATAACGGCTTTACAGCTCCAAGCGTAAAATAGCAAATAAAAACAGGGGAAAATTTATGCACTCAATCACTTATACAATATTTGATGTTTTGCTTAGTCTAAGAAATCAAATATCTCTTTCTTATTGTATGATTGGAATGCACTGTCATTTCGTGTGGATTTTTATTCCGAATAAATCAATTTAATGTATTTTGTTATTCATTGTTTAATCTTCTATGTAAATGAAAATCAATGTTTGTGGGGTACAGCTATTTTTCTTATAAATCTAGACCAAAATCCCGGATGAATGTCAAGCGAGTTCCTAAAATATCAATCTAAAATTACACAAAAGGTATTTCCTATTACGCCTCAGTAATTTTGATACTCGTTCGTTTACTATTCATTGCTTAAGCTCCTTACTGATGAATTTGCCTAATTGAAAGCACCTAAGTAGTTAATTGTTTTATCATGTACTTTCCTAAACTTTTGGCGGTCGAGTTTGGCGAAGAAATGTATTTGTAATAGAGATTGTAAGCTTATATAGCTTAGGTAGCTCTCTCAGTCGCCTGAAATATAAAATGAAGGGGTTTCCGTTGATGGATTAAAAACTTCGACATTAAACCTTAAATGGAATCAGCGAGGAACCATTATCAGATATTTTATTTTTGGTATCAGAATTTGCAGCGGGAACTGGGGATTTTCGCACGATTTACGACTGTTATCATACTATTGTTGCTGAAATCAAGGGTTTACGTGTTTTCCGATAAGCACAAGAAAATTCTTCAGAATACTCGTATTGTGACTTGTATCGTAGCCACTATTTTTGAGCATGCTTGAGCCTGTTGTTGCAGGTTGTTTTATTCCAAATTTCAAATCATTTTTTCAGTCAAGGTATTTCGTAAGTATTATTTAGATCGTTCCGTTATCAGGTTAACTACATATTGGATACTAATGTTTATTGATATTGGAACGCTAACTGAACAGAAGGGTATACTTACGCTTTATTCTGGTCCAGTGAGAGCTAGTATTAAGACTTTAAACATCGTTTGGGACGAATAGTTTAATTAACGAACTTTGTGATGCGTGACGGACCCCATAGGCCGTACCCGCAAATGGTTTCATCAAACTTACCAATCGAATATCAAGGTTCGTCTCTCTCTCTCTTTCTGAATTCCCTGAAGGGAATTACATAGAAAAGTATTATGAGTTTTCCGATTCTGATTAATTAAAAAGAGATCAATGAAAGTTCTAATTTGTCAGTTTGTGAAAATTAAAAGAGTTACATGGTACACACGACTGCAAATAATGTTGAACAATTAACATTTTTCAATAAAAAAATATAGGTAGGTACGTATATAATATCCTAAAATTTTCTACAGTAGAAATGCAGTTTTCGGATGCTTAATATTGGAAATGCACCCTGTTGCAATAGCATAAAGCTCACGTGTAAGAATTTAATAAGTTTCGATTCATTAAGCAGAAACCACTTTGACAAATACTGCCGTAGTTTCATGTTTCGCGAACTTATTCGAACTTATTTGAAAAGAAGTGAATGCGGCGCTGCTCACTTACAAAATCGAAACATTAACCCTGTTCGCTGACTGTCGACGGTATTCGGGGATGTTTGTGAAATTGTTTCGAGAAACTTTTACCTTGGAATATCTCAGCTTTGCGTATTTATTTGGATAGACATCGAAGCTTTAACGTCTGAGGTTAGTGGCATTTGCAATACATAGTATTAGTGACGACTTCACAGTTTGACTTTAACTTTTTAAGAATTAACATGAAAATAAAAGTTTAACGAGTCTTTTCTCTTTTATTCTTTTTAAACGCATAATTCTAATAGCCAACTATTAGAATTACTTCGTGTCAGGAGATATCAAGCCATCGTATAAGCTTCGGACATGGATTGATTAATGTTAGCCTTATAATATTAGCAGCTGGGATCAACAGCTTAACGTGCCTTGAATTATGCTCTGGTAACGTCTGATAAGGGTAAACAGTCAGAAGGATCACCCATAAGATATTTGTCTTTATTAAAATATAGCATACTAGCGGCAGCCCTGGTTTTGTCGTCGTGAATGTCAGTTACCGCTCCAAGAAGTACCCTATGTACTTTCTAGATTCATAAACCGTCGCCATACCAAATTTCATCTAAGTCGGTCCAGCGGCTTAACCGTGATATCAAATCAAAAAAACTGTTCATCATCATCATATCAGCCGAGCAACGCCCACAGCTGGGAATAAGCTTTCTCTCTCTAAGCCCTCACGGATCTCGAAACGGATCGGTCCTGCACAGCCCATATCTATCGGCTTCCCGCGACCCAATCGTCGGTCTTTTGCGGATCTGTTTGATTCGTTTTTATTGTTTGAAAGCTGATGTGACTACGATGATTCTTAGCTATAATTTATGAAGATCAGTTCAGGCTTTTGATAACTATCAGCTTATTTTCTACATGATGATAGGATTTTACTAACTTTTACAGATCCGATTGAGTTCAAATTTCGTGTACTATTACTTCGATGACATACTAACTTTGAGCTGATCCTATACCATCAAAAAGACTGCAAAATGCTTAATTCTTCAGAAAGATTACTTAAAATTTTTAATTTTGCAATTTTGGTTATGAATAAAAAATATAACGAAGAATTTCATAATTTTAGTGCTGAATATACAGTAAGTACATAATAATTGAATCTTTAAAATTATCTTAGGTAATACAACTTCTTTATTTTTTTCATGTTGAAATAATTGTTGTTGATATATCTTGGTCAAAACTCTGGGCTGGCAGAATTGTTATCGTTAAGATAAGCACATTGCCATTATTAAAAGAAGAAGAAGAATTGTTAGAGGCTCATAGACATACTCCTTTTACTTTGTATTAAAGTTTTTAATTTAAGACACCATTCTATGTCAATTTTATATTTTTTGATTACTCTTTGGCCCTTCTTACATTACGCTACTTAAAGACGACAAGTATGTACCTATGTGAGTTGCGAAGATGAGTCACCGAGGGGTATCTCACATACATTGGTATAGTGGTCCACATGCTACACTACCGGTATCCTACGCGTCGTCGTAGGTGAAACGTATCTTCTATGTATGCGACTAAAGTGAAGAATTTCATTAATTCTATTAAGAATATTCTATAAAATAAAATACATCATGTAATTTGGTGTCACATAAACAAATTCAATGATGCACCCCTATAATTTAAAAAAATAATATTAAAATGGTGTCTGACAATGTCAGTTCTCCATTCACAGATCTACAAAAAATGATACTTTCGAACAATAATGTAATATGTAATTAATACAAAAAAACTACATATTCTTGAGATCAAATATTTAGTGAATATGTGTAAAACATATAATCTTTTGAATAGTAAACATCTGTAACTGAAAATCTTGAGCAAATTGAGTATCTGTAGCTGAGCCCAAGAAAAAGTTGTCAACTACTGTATTGTCGATAATTTTGTTGATTCACTTACTTCTTTATCTGAATATAAAGATCTTGTTCATTTCTGATTCGACCACACAGAGAAACAACATTCTCAGTTGAATAAACTGCTATTTTCGTATGTATAATATTAGTATGGATTTTCAACTGGCTTTCTCTTCTTTTTAATAATAACATTGAAATATGTTAGCGATCACTATTGACAATTCATAAGTTTACAAAAGCATTACGGATTATGAGCTGTCAGAAGTGTTTTACTCTTGCTGATAACTTCTCAACTTCGGACTTACGGGTCACTATTGAACGTTATTTAGTAGGAGACACCACCTTCCGATGTTTGTAAATTTACTATGTGACTTGTGGGCCTATTCGCGAGGTCGTTTATACATTTAAAGTGATAAACACTGATTTAATCGCATATCCATTGCTGTGTAAGTTACGACACAAGGCAAAGACGTCAGAGTGATGTCATAGTTACACTGAAAAAAAATATTTAAAACTACTTCGGTAATATTTGTAATAACTAATATTTGGCATGGTAGCTAATTAACAACGTTGACATCAAGGGAAATCGTTCTTCTTCTTCTTCGTCGTGCGAGCAGTTTCCTCAAAACGATGTCAGTTGCGCCTATTTTGCGTCGGAGGATGGTGAGCTGGGTTACTCGAGCCATTCCAGTTCCTCCAGGAAGTCACACAGCGCCTTAACGTTGCCGAGCACCTACCGAAGGCTACCCGGGTTGCCCAGGTAGTTCGCCTGGTAGTTAGCCTCACCTCCGCATTCCAGCAGAACATGAGCGGCTGTTTCTTCTGTCTCCGTGCATGCTGGACTGTCCATGATACCTAAGTTAAAGGTGTCTGCTAAAATTGCTATGACCAGTCAACGCACCCGTAATGAGGCATAGGCGTGATCTCCTAAGCTGAATGAGAGTCTTGGAGAGCCGAGGGTCAACTTGGAGTAGTGCAAGTTTTGCCTGTATGCAATCCTCCAGACTGTTCCAGTGGTTCATGTGAAGGCTGTGGATATGTTCGCATAAGCGACCACATTTCACAGCGGTATGTCATCACTGGCAACATACACTGAACTATATTACGAAAGAAACACGTCATAAAATGAAATGAAATAAAAATAATTGAAATCAAATTAAATGTAATGAAAATATCTATATTCAATGAGGCCCCCCAATAAGTTCTTTCGAATCGTCAAAATCCCTTATCTCTATCGTCCCACTGCTGAGTACAGGGTTTCCTACATGGAAGAAACACATGAGGAGTTTGCAAAGGAGGAGGAATTAATAGTTCACAGGCTTTAAAATGGAAATAATTTCGTTTACTAGTTAACAATATTAAGATATTTTTGATAAAAAAAGGTAACATTAAATGAGTTTTCGGATATCAATATTGTATTTTAGGTACGGGTAAGTCACTTTGAAAAATTGTCTGACCACGTCTTTTTAATAATAATTGTCAACAAAATTCTTCAATTTTTATAACATTCCAATAATTCCAATACGTATGTCCTATACGTATGTAACTATACTATTGGTGAAAAGGTAAGTCGTCATCATCATCATCATCATATCGAAGGGTGCAAAGTAAAAAGAGACATCTGCAAGATAGCAACTTTACAGGAGAGCGAAAAGATCGAAAAAGTGTGTTATTTTCTTAATGAGTGGACCAATAATTCTGAAAATCTTATCATAATCTATTTATACTCTAAATTATTTGTACATTAAGTTAGTTAAGCTAATTTCTTGATAATTTACGAGATTCCGGACTTTAAATTTTATGTATAAATATACAATTTATTTATTCTTTATTTTACTAATCTCAAATGTTATTGGAACACTTAATATTACGATATATGACAACCGTTTCCTTGATGTCCAATTGTTTTCTTGTTCTTCCTAATTTCACCAACAATTCGCGTCATTCCTTAATTATTTTAAGGATTGTAAGGAGTAACAATTACACCTCGAAATTGCTGCCGTTATAGACAAAAACTTTTTTTTAACAAAGTTACGTAAAAACGGACGCGCGCGCCGGCGCCGGTGACAAGTGAGTCAACTGCCTGATGACATTTTGTGTACGCTCGGAGTCCGCCCTGCGCCCCGCGTAGAAACGACCAACGTTACTTGGTCGCATTGACTTCGTACTATTTTCAAAAACATGCGTAGATGGCTTCTTATACGTTCGAAAATTGATTGAAATAAAGATAAATCAGAAAAACAAAATATGTCAGGTTGTGGCGTCTTGTTTGATAAGTACGAAAATGCAATAAAAAAAAACGTGAATTTGTAGTTGACTTTATTTACTTTGCACCCGTCGATATCAGCCTATAATGTCCACTGCTGAAGAAAGGCCTCCCCCATCGATTTCCAAATGAAACGGTTCTGCGCAGCCTGCATCCAACGGTTCCCCGCGACCCTGACCAGGTCGTCTGTCCATCTAGTGGGAGGCCGTCCTACTTTTCGCTTTCCAGTACGTTGTCGCCATTCTAGAACTTTAACGCTCCACCGGCCGTCTGCTCTGTGTGCTATATGCCCTGCCTACTTCTACTTACTAATCCTACTAGCTATGTCAGTGACTTTGGTTCTCTTTCGATGTCGTCATTTCTGATTCTATCTTGCAGAGAAACACCCAAAATTGCTCGTTCCATAGCTCGTTGTACGACTGCGAACTTGCACAGAAGGCCCTTAGTAGTGTGCATGCGGATTGAGTGATCCTATCTTCAATCATTACAATAATCGACGAGGATTTAGTAAATAATTGTTAAATTCGTCACAGTAAAGTAAAAAAATTGTAAAACCTGAGATAAAACAGATATAGTCAATAAAGGGGATCACTCATACCGCATGCATTATATAAATGTCATAATGTTTATCTCATAATATATAACAGTTTTGCTTCTTATTTATACATCAAAAAATTGTAAAAAATTGTTAAATACCATTACCAAATTATGAATTAGTTTGCATGTCCTGTTTAAAAATTATAACGATTTATTTGGATCACTCACACCGCATGGTGGCCGTATGCGTGCTCTTTAAAAATATCACCTTATACTGAATATATACATATTATATTTTTGTATATTATAGCTAAACGTGAGGTTGAATTTGTTAAACAGTGATCTTGACAAAAACTTATAATAGATGGAAGAAATTCAAGTTTTCCGTTTCCTTCAGCATGCCGTCTGAGTGATCCACATTTCGGCCTCTATTTACTTTCGTATACCACCTACATAAACTGAAGATATACCCAAAATTGTTAAATTTTATTTACTAAAATTTGGATTATTTTCTGTTAATGTACGTGCGATACTATAGGAAATATCTCGATTCGTAAATTCCTGAAGAAAATGACTGAGTAGGGTGTCTTTAATTTTTCATTGTGTGAGACTATGTGAAATATCCTAACTGGGACAGGACCAGGCGTTTTTATTATATTTATTCATATTATTTAATATTTTATGGAAAAGATTACCTTGGGCTCCGAGCATTCTGGTTGCCTAAAATTTACAGGGCTGTTGATTGAGACCGATGATTAGTATTCTGGTGCATTTATTTCTATTAATCTTTTTATATTTTATTCACCTACTTATATGTTATAATGAAAGTTATACATGCTGTGTAAATGAAAAACCACATGTTCTAGAAAACATATATTATAATTAAAAAATCCTATATCATACATTTTATTGACGGTACAATTTATCTATAAATTATTTACATCAATGAAGATACTCTCAATATGGGTCTTTCCCTGTGCTCAGTTCGGAACTCGATTGGTAGGAGGAGCGGAAATCTTTTTTCCCATTCCTCCGATAGAATGTTTTTGTTTTTATCACTTACTTAACTTAACCAAAAGTACAGTCAAGCCCATTATACAGGCCATATCCTAAGATCGGTACTCCGATTGGTAGGAGGAGCAGAATTTTTTTTTCCCATATTTTACAATATGACAAGTTGACATTGGGCATAGTTTTCATTTTAAATTTTTCATAAATAATTCTTTGTTTAAATTTACTACCAGCATTGCGCTAGAAAAAGTGTTATGAATGTAATCAGCTTTGTAGAAATTATGTAGAAGAAAAAAAAAGCCAACAGTGTCGCACGCTTGTATGTTTCAAATATGATACAATCACTAGTACGGTTAAGTGAGGGAAGCATTGTGTTCCGTCCGTGTGCGGTTTTCCAGTCTGCCATCGGACCCGTCCCCAAGGTTGCGGATAGGGGATCGCCACCCTTGAGTGGGCTTTTGTGTACTGGATCAGGGAAATCCGTTGCTCAAGCTTAGGCCCAGGAGTAATAAGGGCACCACTGGGTACCCCTCGTGACACTACAGAGACGCACAGGAAAGATAGGAAGATATCTCCTACAAATGGATTTTTTGGAGTTGGTGCTAAGCTGTTACCGGAAACAATAGAAAATGAAGCACCAACTCCAAAAAATACATTTTGAGGATTAAATTTAATTATTTTTCCTTTTTAGTGTTTTGTATGTATGTTATTCGATCACGAATTCACGACAGGACGTTAGGTTCTTACGTGTCATTGGTTTAAATGGCATTTTTTTCATTAAAGAGAAATTTTATTTGATTATATTAAAAATGTTGATTTTTGAATGAGCCAACCAACAACAGCGTATTCGCTTCATCAACTACAGACTACTTATCTGGAATGAAGAGTAAAAGTTAAATCATGTCGTGTGGTATTTTAAATTAATAAATTGGCGTGTTTTGAAGTTGGTTTTTATTTTTGATTAATCAAATGTATAGTGCTAGCGAAAATAAAAGGCGATTCTGTTTTTTACAAGCTTTTATTTAGTTTCATCTGTCCCAGTAAGGATATATCACGTCTCACACAATGAAAAATCAAAGACACCCTACTCAGTCATTTTCTTCAGGAATTTACGAAACGAGATATTTCCTATAGTATCGCACGTACATTAACAGAAAATAATCCAAATTTTAGTAAATAAAATTTAACAATTTTGGGTATATCTTCAGTTTATGTAGGTGGTATACGAAAGTAAATAGAGGCCGAAATGTGGATCACTCAGACGGCATGCTGAAGGAAACGGAAAACTTGAATTTCTTCCATCTATTATAAGTTTTTGTCAAGATCAATGTTTAACAAATTCAACCTCACGTTTAGCTATAATATCAAAAAATATAATATGTATGTATTCAGTATAAGGTGATATTTTTAAAGAGCACTCATACGGCCACCATGCGGTGTGAGTGATCCAAATAAATCGTTATAATTTTTAAACGGGACATGCAAACTAATTCATAATTTGGTAATGGTATTTAACAATTTTTTACAATTTTTTGATGTATAAATAAGAAGCAGAACTGTTATATATTATGAGATATACATTATGACCTTTATATAATGCATGCGATATGAGTGATCCACTTTATTGACTATATCTGTTTTTTCTCAGGTTTTACAATTTTTTTACTTCACTGTGACGAATTTAACAATTATTTACTAAATCCTCGTCGATTATTGTAAAGATTGAAGATAGGATCACTCAATCCGCATGCACACCCCTTAGTAAGCGACCACGTCTCACAGCCGTATGTCATCACTGGCAACACACACTGGTCGAAGATTTTCGACTTCAAGCACTGAAGAATTTTGGACGAGAAGATCTTACGCAATTTCCCGAACGCTGCCTATCCGAGTTGGATTCGAAGATTTACCTCTTTCTCAAGGTTGCCCTACCTAGCTCGAACATTTGTCTAAGGTAAACGTAGCCGTCAACAACTTCGAGAACAGAACTCCCAACTGTAACTGGTATAGGTTGGACATGGGTATTTGACATAACCTTTGTTTTGTCTATATTCATTTTTAGACCCACTAGTCGGCAGGTTCTGTCGAGGTCGTCGAGCATTGTGTTCAATTGCTCCAGGGATTCTGCTATAACTACTATATCATCGGCAAATCGGTTCATGTTGAATCAAATCAAATCAAATCATTAATTTACAAGAAACATGGTAATAACAAAGATGTTGATTTAAATAATTAATATCCATACATGTCTCGCTTAATAGATTAGCATGCAAATGTCAAAGAATAAATTAATTTATAGCATTATCTACATTTAACGTATATATTTGGTGTCATTACACAGTTGTAGTCTTTAGATATTGTAATTCTTAACATTTACACCCATATGCATAGTCGGTTCCTCGAGATTTCCTCCACTCGACTGTAACTCGACTCAACCTCAAGGATAAAATCGGTATGCAGAACTCAAAAAACTATCCTCGACTTGAGCAAATTCCTCTGTTGAGTCAAGTAATGAACTGTCAAACTCAAGGTACGTCGCGATCTACCTTGAGGTCTACTCAAAGCTTGTTAACAGTGCTTTTCACGTTATTTCTGAGGTTATTTTAAGTTTTATTAGCATAATGACTGATTTCCATGATTTTATTGACAAACTTTCTAGTGAGTATATGTGCTAGATACAACTTTATTAATTTATCTAGATATTGTGATGCAAATATAAGGTTAAGGGAAAAAGTCTTTTCGCATTATAGTATGTATTAACTTGTAATAAAATCTCTTTGGCTGTACTATTTGTATCTGGCTGGTTTTGGTATCATTAAAAGTTTAGATTTTAAAAAAGAATTCCAAATTCAAATTAGGAAATGTGTGTTTTTCATTCGTTTTTCGTAGTGTCAAGATAAGTGAATCTAATGAAGAAATTCGATACATTTTATAATTTTACTACAAAAATGGTAAAAATGCAACGCAAGCCGCGAAAGAAAATTGCGCTGTTAATGGACCTAGTGCAGTGTCTGTGAGAGTAGCACAAATTTGGTTTAAGCGTTTTCAATCCGGAAATTTTGATGTCAAAGATGCACGTCGCTCTGGTCGCCCTATTACGGATAAAATTGATGCCATTTTTGAAAAACTGGAGCAAGATCGGCATATCAGTAGTTACGACGTAGCTCAAGAACTGGGAATTGACCACAAAACAGTTTTGGCGCATTTAAAAAAAATGGGTACACAAAAAAACTCGATATTTGGGTACCCCACGAGCTCACTGAAAGAAACCTAATGAACCGTGTACTCATTTGTGATTCTTTAATACGACGTAAAGAAACCGAACCATTTTTGAAGAAGCTGATAACTGGTGATGAAAAGTGAATCACGTACGACTGAACGTGCGAAAAAGGTCGTGGTCAAAGGCCGGTCAGGCTTCACAGACTGTGGCGAAACCCGGGTTAACTCGCAACAAGGTGATGCTGTGTGTGTGTGGTGGGATTGGAAGGGCATTATTCATTATGAGCTGTTACCACCAGGCAGGACCATCGATTCTGAACTCTACTACGAACAACTGATGAGATTAAAGCAAGAAGTTGAGAGAAAGCGGCCGGAAATAATCAACAGAAGGGGTGTGGTTTTTCATCATGATAACGCTAGACCTCATACATCTTTAGCCACTCAGCAAAAATTAAGAGAGTTTGGCTGGAAGGTGTTAATGCATCCGCCGTATAGTCCTGACCTTGCACCTTCAGATTTTCACCTGTTTCGTTCTCTTCAGAATTCTCTAGGCAATGTCAGGTTAACATCACGAGAGGACTGCCAAAAACTACTTGTCGCGGTATTTTGATCAGAAGCCCCAAAATTTCTATAGCAATGGGATGATGTCCCTGCCTACAAGATGGCAAAAAGTTATCGAACAAAATGGTACCTACATACTTTAGTTCAATGTAAATAGACTATATTAAAAAATGTTTTGAATTTTCTTAAAAAATGCGAAGAAACATACCGATTTCAAGGATGTTTTTAAGATTTCCTTGAGGTCACTTCGACTAAGGTCGACTAAGGTGTAGTTTCGGTCTAAGCTGAGGATTCAAGTACTCCCCAACAGAGTGTTACATTTAACATAAATATTTGGTGTTATTACACAGTTGTAGTCTTAAGATATTGTAATTCTTAACATTTAGTCTTGATCTAAACATAGGATTCAAGTACTCCCAGAGTAAAAACACCGTTCTTGTAGCCATATTTTTACCGCTCTACGGAAGCGCGTTTTAGGTAATGTTTGAACTTCAGCTGACTAGGCGTTGAATACCTTAATACACATGGCTTGACAATTTTTAGCATAGATACTAGTCCTTGGTTGTACCTACTATAATTTATATTCGCCCCCTACTAAAACTAAATCCTTTATAAAAAGGGCAACGTTTGTAGCGCTGAAGAAATTTATTTCACTATATTTTTTCGAAATAAAAATACATCATTCATGACTGAATATACTTAGTTTCCTTATTCATGTCGGATGGAATAATCGGATTAAAGAAAACATGTTTTTTAAGTTGAGGAAAAGGGTCAAGCGATAGAGGTAGATAGAAACAAATTACGGAAGCCCCATGGATGTAATAAAATTATTTGTATGCCTGGATCCAAACTCGTTCGAGCAGAGAAGGGCCTTGCTACGATATGAGCAATGTAGGAGAGGTAAACTAAAGAGGTTTCAAACAATATAAGCAAATTAGTAGGGATAAGGTCGCGTTGTACAGAAACAGAGGCAATACCGCTTGATTTGAAATTCTGGTAATATTTTCACATAATCCTTACGGCCAAGTGTAAGCCCCGCTTTAACTAAAACTTACTAATAAGGGATGTAGCTATGAAACATATTAGGCCGTAAATTAACCCCAATATTAAATCGCCTGTCTTTAATTAAATACCTAAACCTAATTGTTTCTCCAATTTTACAATGATTGATGTGTACAAATATTAATTACAAGTACAATATGCTGCAGATCAAGCGAAACACTATGACAAATGAATAGTTAAATGTTCTAGCACGGTCGAGTAAATAAAACAATAATTCACAAAACCGAGAAATATAAGTAAGTAATTTGTTTTGGAACGAAAGATGTGTGAATTAGCTTAATTGATGAACGTTTTGGAATTGATAGAGTTTATATTTTTCGTAGACTATAAATAAGACATTATTATTCTTTGATAATCTGTTACAAAGCAAAATACTGAATGAATGATTCCTAAATAAAATCAAGTAATGTTTCACAGAAATCGTGGGCTTCTTATTTTTTTCTCACATCTATATTGATATTTTTTCTATTTTATACAGTGGGACTTTAAAAAAAATTGAATTCCCGAAGGAGAAGAAAACTCTATCAAAAATGATATACAAAATAATAGCACAAAAGAATAAAGTAAACGAATAAAGATTTCATTACTTACAATGGACTGAAAGGCAACCATGAGTAAAACTAAAAATTTGGTATAATATATTTGAAACAGTTTTTTAATTTTATGACTGGTTATGATTCTCGAATAAAAGAAGTTTATTTTAAGGCGAAAGGCCTACTTATTTTAAAAGAGATACATTTATTGAATAAAAAAGAATCTTTAATAAATAGTTTTAAAAAAATATTTCATACATGAGCAAGATGGCAAACAAGCTTACGGTCCGCCTGGTGGAACTTTTTTTTAACTTAACGGGGTAACTCTTGGCCTTCATCTCATCTGATGGTAGGTGAAGAAAAGGCCGACGATGGAAGCGAGCTACACCCGGATTCCGCAACCACAGAGGAACTGGCTAGCTTTAATACTCACAATCAATTAGAAAAGTAGTGCTCTTTCAATTACTGATGAACTCTCACGAATCTCTCGCGGCAATTTATTCCATAGACGAGTAGCACGCACAGTGAATGAACCACCGAAAAATTTGGAATTGGCGGGAGTATGCACAAGGGTATTTTTGACACAGGAACGCTTAGGACGGGTACTGGGAGGAAGATACTGGACCCGGGCATCAAGATAATTAGGAAGCTGAGGATTATTAAGGATTTTATATAAAAGACAGAGCATGTGCACGTTTCGAAGATGCCGAATAGGGAGCCACTTCAACTCCAACCGGTATTCAGAAATATGATCGATCTTTTTCAAGACGATGATAAACCGAATAGCCAGATTCTGATTGTATCATCACTAAGCAATTCGCTCCCACCCTTTAGTGTCACTAAGATAATCAGTTACCTTATAGTGCTTTCTTACACAGATTCACTTCTACTGTGGTTTTAAATTTGATAGTGGTTAAGTCTTTATTACTTTCTGGATGCTTGTTATAAAAGCGTCTACAGTGCCCCATAAAAATATTGCATATTCTGTGAAGACAGCAAGATTATACTTCTTCCTTATATTATCATTATGCGTATCGTATTTTTGATAGAATTGTGTAATATTTTCCGTGCATACATTAGATTTTCATATTAGGCGGCGGTAACTGCTTACCACCAGGTGGGCCGTCAGCTTGTTTGTCATCTAGTTGTATATAAAAAAAAAATGTATTGCGATGGTACAGTTGGTATTGTTCTCACATCCCTTTTTATTGAAAATTAAAAATTGAATTTATTTCTGAAGTATACTATTCTAGCTGCATCGACATCAGTTACCCTAGCACAAACACTTTTAAATTTTGAATCACCATCTTATCGAAATACGATGGCGATTAAAAATTGTTACTCAAATTTAAAAATGTTCATGCTAAGGGTACAATAAACCATCTGATCGTTTGAACTGCGTATGCTGCAGAACTAAGTTTTTCTAATATAAACGCTCGTATGAAAACATATTATAAATTTACTACCACCTTGTAAATAAAAATCCAACTATACAGGCTTTTTATTAAAATACTTTTATATTTATTATAAAATCTATTCTTAGCTTCAATTTTCAAAGAAATGTTATTATATAAATGAATTTTAAGATGTCGAAAGCACAACGTTAGAGTTTGATTAGTTTGACGAAACTCCAGGCTGTTCTAAAAGTTCTCGTCCGTGCAAAACAAACGACGATTAATTAAAGTTTAATTGAAACTGTTAGATTTACGGTGATAAGGTTTTTATTATTTACGCTTCAGATGAAAGCGCAAATGCGTAAAGTTTACAGGTCTGCTTAATGAGGTCAAGACATTATCAGTTTTATTTCTAAAGGTTAAAACTTAAATTCGAATGATCCGCCAAAGATTAAGAAAAGTTTTTCATTTGACTTTGCAGGGCTCAAGAGAAAAACCAATTTTTGAAAAGTCATATTAGTATTCATTTTATTAAGAAAACTAATTTTCCATTATTCTCTTAGAAAACAAATTACGACTGCTCATCAATATACGAAAAAGTTTATGTTTACTTTAAAAAATAGGTAATGTATTCCTTGGATAAAAAGACAACATAACTAAAGAGTTTTATATCGAGCATAAATGTCATATCATGGTTATTATTTGACAACCAAAAGTATTGCGCTTGAAATAAATAAAAATACCGCTCATCACATGTATGCTGTATTTTTTTATTTCTTCTTAGCAATAAGTGAAACAAAATAAATAAAATCGGCACCAGAGTTTAGATTACTTTCAAAAGATCGAAGAAGATCACGGTAGCTTTCTACAAAAGCGAACATTATTGAAGCGTACCGTTTATTGAAATGCTCTCTGTTTTGAGCGAGACATATAGCAGGCATCTCTTAATGGAAGAAATGAGAGCTCCGTGACACAGGAAGCAAGACGCTAACTTCATGCAAGTTTAGCCGAGACGCTTAGTTATGCAGCGCGGTATACTCAAGCAACTTGTGGAAAGGCTTCAAGTTGGCACAACTTATGCACGTGTCGCGGCTGCCTTTGTGAGAGCGCCTATTTTAATTCGTTTATACTTGCGCGGAGGGGGTGTTACTTGGATCTTGAGCTGCAACTGGAGTTGGAATTCCAAACTTTTAAGCTATAAAAGCTACAGTCATGTGGTAGTTTGGACAATAATTTTCTTCTACACAAAATAAACAAAAGTTGGCCTAGCGTCTTCTCAGTAGTTTTTTTATTCAACTAGATAACAAGCAGGCTTATGGCTCACCTGGTAGTGATTGGCGAACGTTGCCTATAGCAACCTACACCAAGGAAAATTCACATGGTATTGCAGGTGCGTTGTCATCCTGAGGCCTTAAAAACGGACCCGTTTGTTTACCGTCCATGCCCAGTAATTACACTGGCTATTTTTCCCTTTAATCCGAAATACAGTAAGCTGCTTTACGGTCGAAATAGGAGAGGCGGTGTGGCACCTACCCAGACGACTCTACATAGGGTAATAACCCATTATGTCAGAAAATTTATCATCAGAATCTGACAAAAAGTTTTCCTAAGTGAAAAGTTTTTTGATAGTAGGTTTGGGAAAAAATAGACGTTCTGCGCTAATAAAAAGGTTGTTAGTCCGAACTGGGAATATCCGGAACTCATAACGCAATTCCATGAAATCCAATTAAAAGGTGCAATAATGTTGGATGATGGTGAGATGCCTTACATACCCAGTAAATACAATTGGCCTTCAATCTGAAATACAGCGAACTTTTGTTTTGTTGCCAAAAATGTTACGTTATTTCCATTTTTCATTAAAAATACTAATTATATTCATGAGAGTAGTATTATAATCTTATCCTTTCGATGAACTTTAAGTTTCACGGGCGAAATTCTCCAATACCTACTAACAAGAAAACTTAACTGAAAAGCTACTAGCCCGAATAAGGAGATGATATAGGATTTTCAAGTCTCGCCTTGAATATAATATTCTGACACTCACGACTATTATCTAGCGCAAATTAAGCATCATCAAGAGCTTATGTTATCGATACTAGGAAATATAAATTAGAATTCTAGATAACGGAGAAATATTTATGGTTAATATGTCTAAAATATTTCAAATAGTACTTACTAACGTTCCTGACTCGTGAAAAATATTTGTGCTTGTCACACAAATGTTTTCTCTTACTGGGATTCGAACCTGGGATCTCTAGTTTAATAGATAGGGAAATACTCGACCAGAGAGCCGTTAAATATAAAAAAATAGGTATTATTGTTAAGACGATTGCATTTTGTCCACCGTTATTAAACTGAACATTTAGACTTTGAGCAAAAGCTTTATCCCACCGGGGGGCAATGACAATTGAAAAATTAATTGTGTCGGGACTCTGATGCTTTACGGGTTAATCTTTACTCTAACTTTGAATATAAAGTTGAATAGGTATAGCAATCATAGTAATATTATCAATTTATGATTGAAAAAATGCTCTTGAACTGAGCTATTAATAGGTTTTTTTTTATTCGGTAATTGCGTGAAATGAGAATACTCATAAACCACCAACAATTTTTTTTTTAATCGCTACCGACGATAAATTTTTATCATATTTTACTAAATAAACTACTACCTTTAAACCCTTTGAAGCAAACAAATGAAAATATTAATCCAGTTGCAATTTGAATTATAATTAATATGGTTTTAAATGTAATATGTCACAGTTATAGTGATTAAATAGCTATTATACATAATGACTCTTCATTATTTATAATACCAAAATTGTTTAGACAATGTGATAAATTAATCACTTTTTATAATACCGGGTAAAAGTTAGCCAAAGTAATAAATACGGTCCAATTAACTTGTAAAGATTTGATAAAAAGAAACAAGATATTGGAGACATCAGAAAATTAGTTGTACAATCTCTGAAATAGCATTTGAGTTTCCTGCAGTTAACCGAATGAATATTAGACCGTAAAACCATTGATATTTTGTACAATTTCCTACTCCACTTACTGGGCGGGTTCGATCGTCGCCTCAGGAGTACACGATATTAGAGCTTTCCGCGGAAGCCCGACATGACTATGGTAGGTCAGAAATCATAAAAGAAAGAAATTACCACGAAATCTTTATGGGACCGCCTTAGATTTCATGGTTATTTTTTTTCTTCTTTTACACGACTCCCGATTTATACGTAGTACCTACGTACCACCAAATTGATAATACCTATCTACTAACAACTTGCATTAAAAACTGAAGAGATTCCATGACATTTGAATGAAATAATATAACATTGGCTGCATTATTTCATAGAAATGTCATGAAATCATGAAACGAATAAGATGTATTTGAAAGTTGCAAACCATTTCTATGAACGCATATAGCCCATGTTTTAATTTATTGTTGTTTTGTCGGCGCCACCCTGTATAGCTACGTCTGCTTAGGGCAAATTGAAATATAACTTTATAATCTTTACTTATATCTACTTATTTTATTACTTTATCCAAGTCTTCGAATATATTATATAAAATCCAACCATTATTTACTTATAATGGCCCTAATTCTGGTAAACACATGCTAAGTCTAAATTTAAGTTCAGTGCATTTCTTACTATCAAAAGGAATACGAAAAGGATGGCTGTCATATAATTTGACATATAAAAACGTGCGTTCAATTTTCGACCTTATTGAACGTAATAAAATGCAGTGTTTAGGAGGCACCTCCGTACATGCCGTCTAAAATTGTCTATGGTTTCTTAGAAATCTATCTAAATTTAAGTGACAGCTCTAAACAGATTCTTGCTATCTTTTTCCTATTACTTATTGCGAGAAAGAGATATACTGTACTTAAATTTAGAATTAAAGTGTGTTCCTAGAATTAAGCCCAATGTCTACCCAATTTAGACAAAGTGATAATTGACACAGAATTAATCACATTAACTAGCAATTTTATACAATGTGATTAATTCTGTGGTAATTATCACTTTGTCTAAATTAGGTAGATATTATAAGTAAATAATGGCTGGATAGTATATATAATATCCGGATTTATTACTTTGGCTGTAACATATATATACATACAAAATGTACGAGCATTGAATATATTTCCAGGAAAATAGAGACGGTATGCCTTTGATAGGTGGCTTTAATCTAAATACAAAAAGACAAAATAATTTAATTATTGTCAGATTAATTCGGTGTTCATTCCGTGTTATACACACATTTTTAAATGTGAACACTTGGCGTAATAAATATCAAGCACTAGATTAACAAAATTAAATAACTTTACAAGGTGGAATAAATATCGTTACTAGGTAGGCTACCGCAGTCGGTTGCTCGAAAAGCGAGTCTATCTCTCTTGTGGAGGAATCACGTCCTTTACCAAATCTTCGCATATATGCCGCTGGGCACATTGGGCCAAGGGGCTGGTCCAACAAATTGGGTCAGCGTGTAGATGGCTACTTGGCGTGTTCTTGCGTCTGGATCAGGAATTCAGATTTAGACACCTAAATTTACAACTTAACATAGAAAATATACCTATACGTATATTTTTTTAGCCGACCGGCTGGTCGACGGGTCTGTACCCCTTGCTATGCAGGCTACTCGGTCAAGAGGTCCCGGGTTCGAATCCCGGTCGGAGCAAATGTTTGTATGATGAGTACGAGCATTTGTTTACGAGTCATGGATGCTTATATGTTTATTTAGTATATTTCTAATATTTATATACATATTATTATCAATATTTATCCGTTATCTAGTATCCATTATACAAGCCATTAATGATGCTTACTTTGGGCTTTATAATAGGTGTGAGTGTATGTTATTTATTATTTATTTATTTATTTCCTAATGGAAGAAACCTGACGTTTGTTTTAAAAGTAATGCGCGCGTTCAAGCCAAGAAAAATTGAATATCTACGCTAGGCTCAAGGAATTCCGAATCTGAATTTCTGATCAGGAAACCTAATCAGGAAACTGTAAAAGTGCGTCCAACCTTAACCAACCAACTACCTTAAACTACCGAATCATGTCGCTGTTTCCTTATGATGTTCATTCTCACATATAACTGAAACCACAGTTTTTAACAAAAAAAAATAACAACAAGGTAGTTAACACATATTTTTATTTCGTAAATAGGAAGTTTATAACTCATAGAGAAATATTGCAAAAAGGAAAAAGTGTGTCTAAGATCAATAGTTTCACAGGTATAGTGGTATATTTGATGTGTTGCGGCGTATCGTCCAAAAACGCTCCATAGAAAATCTACGGAACAGGTGACGTCACATGTTTTAAGTACACCTATTCTATCACCATCTAGCGCAAAGTAAGCATCATTAAAAGCTTGTGTTATGGACACTAGATAACGGAGAAATAATGATAATAATACGTATAAAAATATTAGAAATATACTAAATAAACATGTCAGTCATGGATGTTTATAAATGACGTGAACAAATGCTCGTACTCATGATACAAACATTTGCTCCACCGTGATTCGAACCCGGAACCCCTGACCGAGTAGCCTGTATAACAAGGGGCACAGACCACTCGACCAGCCGGTCGTTAATATGCTAAGAAATGTATGGGCATACAGACAAAATTAATAATAACTATATAAAATTTATGTTTTTATTTATAGTTGTTTTAATAAATGACAGAATGTTGAATCTTATATCATTAACATTTTTGATAAATTTTGGAAAATAAAATTGACCATTTTTAAGAATTTTCTTAAAAGTAAGACTTAAACGCATCAAAATCATTAAAATGTCGTAAAACTTAAATAATATTCCATGTCTTTTCAGTTTCAATTATTTTTATCCCGATTCCTCTAAATTTTTCAGTAAATTGGAATGTTTTGTGATCAAGAAAACTAAGCTATCTGCGAAAGTGAATATATATATTCACTTTCGCAGATAGCTTAGTTTTCTGCCTTTAAATCTAGGTGGTAACTGATAACCATATGAGCATATTTTATGCTCGGTGTAAATATATTTGGACTGTATTCCAAATTATGTTTATGAAAAGTGCTAACTAAGTTACGCATCCTGCTTAACAAATAAAACAATCCTAACGAATAGGACGATTAGATATTCATCCAGTAAATTATGTCACTAAATATATAACGGTTTACCTTGGCTTATCTATAACAATAAAGGCTTTAGCCCTTAGCCTAAACAAAAAGGATTCTTATCAATAAATATGTGTGTTCTTTAATATAAGACTGCCTAAGCGCCCCGAGATATTTTATTACTTTTACTGACATCAGATGAAATAAAATGAGTTCAAATGTGCTGTGCAAAGAGTTCAGTTTCGTATGCCCGTAGAAATCTGGTAGTGTTGTTTTACAAGGGCTGGGCTGTAAGCCGTGACACACGCAAATTGTAGTGCAAAGTGCCATAATCGTAAATTGAGTGTAAATTGGCTTTATTTTAGTGAAATATCTACGCATAAGGTCTACAATTCAATAACAATAACTAACTTCTATATAAGGTACAATTCAAATAATAAATCTATTTACAACCAATGTGTGTTATGCTACAATTTCAGATATGGATTCCCGTTATACATTTCGCACACAAAATTATCTGTCAAAACCAGAAACTAGGTAATTTCGAAATGCTTTAATAAAATTATATGTTAGGTTAGAACAATAATTATGGTATTGGATTATTTGATACTGGTAGTATTTAAATTATAATCTGACGTTTCGGTTGATAGTATTAAATAATAGTGATTTCAGTACGAAATCAGAATATCTTAACTTTAAATTGATGTTTTCTCCATTTCAAGATAAATATGGTACTAGGCTTTGCCGCCGGTCCAATCTCATATTCGAACGCCACAAAACAGTCGCATTTAGTAGCAGTTTCCGATATCAAGCAACCAAATGCGGGAACAACATACCGCCACCGATCAGAAATTTGACACCTTTATCTACTATCAAAAAAATTAAAGTTCTCACCTTTTAGAAAAGTAATAACTAGGTATACCGAAACGATACCTGTAGCGGTCTGTTCCCACACAGAATGGAGCTTGAAAGCTGCCTCTTTTTTACAATTCACATAATGTATTTAATATATATTCATACTAATGTTATTGTATGCAATAATATTAGTAATTATTCAAGAAATTTATATACTTATATCTATTAATTTAATCTTCTAGTACCATAATGTAGTGTACGATATGAATATGTACCTAGTCTAATATTTACAAAGCTCAAAAATTAACATTAAAAAAAACTTACAAATAATAAACACTACTTAAATCTTGAGAAACAGGAAGTGTACCAATTAGGCTGGTCGCATTACCTCGCTGAATTGCGAGGCTTAATCTTTGTGCAAAATATATACCAGCCAGTAAATAGTAGGTTTTGAATTTCACCACAGTTTATTTGCATGGTGTCCATTGAGTTGGTGTCATGACTGAGGTTCCGTCGAGCATTGTCCTTACACTAGTTACATACTATTTCTGTACTGAATACACTTTACAAAACATTTTCACTCTGATAGATGCGCACTCGCCCCCACTTTGGATAGTAAATTAGTAAATAAAAAAACACCATATCCACTATGTTGTCGATTTTAGTATACTTAATGGATTGTATGATTTTATATTACGTGTGCAAATAAACTGTTTTATCTATCTATTTCAAAACTTATAAGAGTTATAAGTTACCAGTTTTTTTTGTCATCATCATCATTTCAACCAAAAGATGCCTGCGTATGGACAAAGGCTTCCACCAGCTACCGGTAACCTTTACCAAATCGACGGACCACTTTGTTGGAGGCATGCCCAATGCTGCATCTTGCACTAGCGGCCATCGATTCTGCGAGCGATGTGTCCTGCCCACTGACACTTAAGTTTAGCAACTCTTTAGGCTGTCAGTGAAGTTTTATTATTTTGATATACTTATTTATAATATTATGTTATGTTATTTACTTAACACCTAAAAACTAATATATTTTCGTCACCTGTCACATTATAAAGTATCACGCCCTATCTCTCAAACAACGCACGGATTCGTCACTCAGCAGAAACGAGGTTGCTTGTTCGCATCGAACTTGCGTACGGGCAAGTGTAGATTTCCCAAGAGTTCATAATAAAAGTACTTTTACAAGTAATAAGTTATATCCCGGGGCGGCCAACTTTTCGCAAAATAGATTACAACAACGTTCTTAGGCCCCTAAGCCTCATTTTGAAGGCTATAGTTATTGAACCGAAGCGATTATTACATGATCCTATTAAACCTTCCTCCGTCATTGGGGCGAGAGTTTTCCGTAGATATAGGTACATTTTCTTATGAATAATAAATAATATTCGAGTAAGAAAACGGACGCAAACCATTTACGTAGGCATAAATGTATATATACACAGTTTTATACAATCACGCTTTTAAGATTTATCTATTATATTGGCTCCCAATCGCATTAGCATTCACTAAGCTAAAAACATTTAAGTGCTTCGCTTTTATACTTGTTAAATTCTTAAATTACAAACGATTTAATTATAAACGTTGAACTTTAAATGTTTCTTTCAACATAATACCTGATACCATTGCACAAGATTTTAAATTACAGAGTTCATGATCTTTATGTCATATCTAACCTTACAATTTAAATCAAGCTTAGTTTATTTAATAAAATTTTGAACTTTTCAATGCGCAAAGGAGGGAGAGATTTTTTAGTAATTTGATATTTTTATATAAGCTAATTTTTATTTTGTTTTATTATTATTTTATAGTTTTTATTTACGAGGAGCTCGGTGGGGCTTGCCTTTTTTGGACTTCGTCGATCAGCAGTTCTATTTTTTCATTTGTTACAAGAAGAGAATGCAGAGATCGCCCGTCGGCAAAAATCCAAGCGTGGGGAAATCACGCGCACAGGTCTAGTCACACTGCATCTTACCGTGCGACTGACCAACTAAGTTGTTATAGTGTGCGGGCAATCGGCCGATAGTTGGCCAACTATTTAGTTGAACGACTTAGTTGATATAATGTGCGGGCTATCATAAGATTCTATGCCTATTAGACAATTTAGTTGGCTAACTTGAAATTGTATATGTGCGGTGGCTCTTATAACCCAAACTCCGCATGTGTTTCTGCCATGCAGCTAATTTGTAAATTAGCGCGATCGGGACCCTGCACGTATTTGTAACGTTGTAACATTACCACAGCAAAACCAAAAACGTTCAGTTGAGCACAATTTGTATCTCGTGACAGTATTTAGATCCAAAGACGTTACTATCCAAACCATTATTCATAGGAACGTATTTTCCGCTGTTCAACAAATACCTTTGACGATTTTTTCCAAACTTTTGTGACGCTAACAGAAGCTGCTAGGCTTCTAAACTAAATCAAAAACGTTCGTCCGACAGCGATAAATACATTCCCATATATGGTTGCCCTAAATGCTGTCAAAAACCGCTCGATAAGTTTTATTTTAATAATTTCAATGTACTTAATACTAAATAAATTATATTTAATATAATTATTATCAAAGGCATCATCGTATGTTCCGAAAAAAAAGCTAATTGGTTGCCGTCAAAATGTATAGCGCATCAAAAATTGTGCGCCATGTAGGTAACGTTTTTGGATTTGCTTTGGTAAATACGTTGAAAATTAGCGCGATTGGGGCCTTGGAGTAACGTAAGTCCGCTTTTTATAATAAGGGGGATTATGTCTGCAATTTGTAGCTTGACAGGTGACATCCGAAATTTCGAAGTCGAAAGGAAAAGTGAAATGCGAAATATGAA
Organism: Nymphula nitidulata; assembly: GCA_947347705.1. Taxonomy (NCBI): domain Eukaryota; kingdom Metazoa; phylum Arthropoda; class Insecta; order Lepidoptera; family Crambidae; genus Nymphula; species Nymphula nitidulata. The sequence goes on from OX374632.1 coordinate 11,097,974, forward strand.
GCTACCATAAAATTAGTTTCAATTTTGAGCCTACACAATATTCTGTTGGATAAATAACTGGTGTTAAGTATTTACGAAGAATATTTGATGACAAATTAGGTTTTAATTCTCATGACGATGCTATTGTACATATCTCCTTTGTATTTTGTTCGTTATTGAATTACGTTGGATTAGTGAGGCACATAGTTCCAAATGCCTGGTTACTCCGAAAGAATGCGTTTACGTTGTGGTAGAAAATTCTCAGTGCCTAGTATTTAAAATTCTCAGTAAGCACGGGCCCCCTACTCAGCCTGCATTATCAACTATCCTTTTTTCACGCCCGGGAGTTGGGAGCTAAGCCCAGGAAGCTTCCATTCAGGAAGCCTCAGACTACTCTCCCGATGTAAAAAAAACGAAGCTCTACTGGTCGTCTAGTGCGCGGGATCGACTGGTTTTAAGTAAACTTACAACTGAGAAGCGTCTCCCTCCCGCACCTTTCGCCCCTCGTATTCACATTAGCCTTACAACATTTTTTTTTGTTTATTTTTATTTTATTTTATTTTATTTTATTTATTCAACAAAGTTTCTACAGCATACAAATATTATATTACACAATTATGATTAAACAGTACATAAGCCAATTACAGAAACTCATTATGTTACTAGACATAATTATAACATTGTTAAGTGGGTAGGTTCATAAATAGATTATTACAATGGGAATAATTGAGTCATAATATTAATTTAATTTAAATCAATAATAGTAATTATATAAGTTTTATAAGTCGCTTGATGTTGTGTGTGGATGTGTAGTGTGTAGTGTGTTTTGTGTGTATGGACGTGTAAACGTGCGTGTGTGTGCCTCCATGTGCAAATATTCAATTCAAAGTTACTCGTCTAGTCACCTGGTAAAGTTATATTAGTGGTGTTTAATTACACATAGTAAATAGTTTTGTAATTTTTATGCTATATTACACCTTATGTACCGAATAAAGAAGACGCGTCGCTTACAGGACTTTGGACATTACCATTTTACCGTACTTATCAACGAAAATTGATAACTTCAGTCTTTTCGTCACCACGATCGCTGTAAATTAATCGACGTCGGGTGTATAATAATAATGTAACCTCTAATTAAGCGCGAGTTAAATCCGCTAAAGTTGTTTTATTTCGAATGTGTATTGCTTGCAAAAACATAAGACAATACTACAAGGGACTTTGACACATTGACTGCCATGTAGGCCACCGGTGACCGGAGGCGGTCTTGTATCAAGGAGCCGCGTAGGACATCGGTGACCTCACGGTAGATCTGTTTTTGGAGTTCATTTATGCGCCGTAGGACGCGTTTTCTATAGATTTCTTATTAATAAGTGACCGGAATAGCGCCCTGGAGTATTTTTTTTATATACAACTAGATGACAAACAAACTGAGCGCCCACCTGGTGGTAAGCGGTTACCGCCGCCTATAGACACCTGCAATAAAAAGGAAAAGCACTTGATATTGCAGGTGCGTTGTCATCCTGAGGCCTAAGATGACATGCCGTCCATGCCCAGTAATTACACTGGCTACCTTTCCCTTCAATCCGAAACACAGCGATCTGTTTCACGGCTGAAATAAGAAAGGCGGTGGTACCTACCCAGGCGACCCTACACATGGGTCTACCACCTAGTAATACTTTTTTAATATTAATTATTATTAAATTAATATATTTATTAATTTAATAATAATTTAATTATTGAAATTAACCCTTAAATGTCGTGAAAAAGCCATGAACATAAGCTTCAATTTATTTGAATCCAAATTTATTCCGAAATGATTGTAAATGCATTATAATAGAAAAACGAGTTAATAATAAAAAAAATGAGAATTTAATGAAACTCTTTGTCTTTTAGTACAAAATTGCCGATTTATTTGAAAATTTTACAAAAGACGTAAAGTTTATATCTAACTCGGGCATTGTTAATAGGCAAGACACGACGCAAGAACGTTGTAATCGCAATATGAGGCAAAACGTACTACGTTCCGTGTAAAGGGGTGTAAGCGTCTGAAGTGCGCGGGTGCCCGGAGAGGTGACCTCACCGGCGCCTTAGTAACGGAAATCGACATATTTACTTCAGTGCCCCACGTAGGGCACCGGTGACCTAATGATGTTTTTTTGAATTTTCTACGGAACCATGCCTCCCATTGACCCCAAAATTTAACTGTTTTTTTTTATGATTTTCGTTATTGTTACTCTGGCAGTTAATTTGTTAATCTTACTACAGATTGGATATCAACCTTTCTTAGCCCGACATACCAGACACAATTAAAGTTTAATTATCTATATCAAACATTAATGACGTCTGGTAATAAGTTACTACGTCACAGAATGTATCTTCTTTATAGAAAACACGATTGACTGCTGATTACAATACAAGCCGTCAGCAAGTTATGTGTACCCACACCTGGCTAATATACCAAACATTCGCACAAAGCGCTTCTTGTCATATTTTGTAATACGCAGGCCAGATAGTTATTACCTACCTGAGGTGATTCAATGCTGGATGAAATGCACCTCTTGGGTAAGCGCCCTACATCGTCGACTTAACTTCTCTAGGAGCAAAAGTGATGGGATTAAGAGCAAGCCCATTTTAATAAAAACAAAATGAAGTGTAAGTGCTAAGTTGACAGAAAATAATAAAAACTTGACCCAACGTGCACTGGCATAAAGTAAGGTCTATTCTACGCACAAATACGACACTACAGGGCAGTCTTATTTGACTGTGTACTTGCCCCAATGGGCACTGGCCGAATGAAAGGTCCACTCTAAGCACAAATACGACACTACAGGGCAGCCTTTTTGACTGTGAACTTGCCCCAATGGGCACTGGCACAAAGTAAAGTCTACTCTAAGAACAAATACGATACTACAGAGCAGTCTTTTGACTGTGAATTTGCCCCAATGGGCACTGGCACAAAGTAAGGTATACTCTAAGCACAAATACGACACTACAGGGCAGTCTTATTTAACTCTGAAATTGCTCCGATGGGCACTAGAACAAAGTAAGGTCTACTCTGAGCACAAATACGACACTAAAGGACAGTGTTATTTGAATTTGAACTTCTGTTTGGTGGAGATAATTTCCCAGTCGGGGCCTTAATTACCTTAGGAAATACCAGTGCGCTCTACCTCTATTCACTGCTCTATGGTATATTCCAAGAAAAACTCAATTTCGTTCTCTGTTTCCTTTTCGTTAGGGTTCATTTGTAAGAAAGTTTGTTTACTAACCATTATTCTTTTTGTGCCTTACTCGTATCAGACACAATACAAAAAACCTAAAATTTTCTATGTTTATTAGTAAAATTCTATGATAACTAAACGTTGTCATGTTTACTAGCGACATTGTGTCCAAGAGGTGAAACTAGTTTTGTGTTTCCTAAACGATCATAAGTTTTCTAAATTAAAAGTTCGTTTTATTAGAGATTTATGTAACAACTTATGAACTTCTATTTCCATTTTTGTTACTATGTAGCAACTCTTTCTTTGTTCCGGATTAACCGAAGGTAGCACCAAAGTACGGACGTGAACACATAAAACTGACAACTACACATATAATTCCTTGTACAGTTTTGACTTTTATGTTCGGTGCAAGCGATAAAGTCAGAAAATATGCCATTCCAACTCAGAACTGGGTGAGCCTGAACACAGGGTAATTCGAAAATTGGCTAGCGAATAATATCATGGTGCTTGTATCGGGAATTGGGTTATTTGGAATTCGTTGTCTATTCAAAATGAATGTACCTATAGTTCCATAAATTATAGCAACAACCGTACGAATATTATAAATGTGAAAGATTAGATGGATATTTGTTACTCAATCACTCAAGAACAGCTAAACGAATCTGAATGAAATTTGGCACAGCGATAAATTATAATTTAAATAATATTTCTTGCAGGAATAGGTTATGTTGACGAAGTCGAGGGCAAAAGCTAGTGTTACATTGATCAAATAGACTTCTAACGCATGAACACATGAATTGTTTCCAATTAAATTAGATTTCAATTTAATAGAAGCCTTATGAATAAATATAATGACTAGGCTTAACAGTAATTTATATTATGTAGCAAATGTTCCAAGCCTTTTGATTGTTATATTAAGTGTAGAATGCTTATTATAGGTGGATTATATAATTCAAACCTTACTTTCAACTGTTAAGAAAACAATCTAGATTTCAAGTGGGTAATATTAATACAGGAGATGATAGTATAATGTATTATACCGCTTGAAACTTAAATTACATTATGTAATTTTCGTTCCTTTATATTTCCCTCCCAAAACGGCTATTCTTATCTTAAACTATTCATTAATCATTGTATTCATAATCTGAACCTGTGGAATTTGCCAATAAACATTTTGTTATAATACCGCTTGAGAATAAATTTCCAATAGGAATTTTATTGAAATATATAATAACACCTTCCGATCTTGGCAACATTTCGGATTGCTTTGCGCTTAGAAGTAAAACCGATAGAAGGCGCAAAGCGACGCAATGTCCCAAGCCCAACGCAATCGCAGAGGCTCAAGGCTGTTCGTGACCTCTACGTCACCAATAATATACGGACTGCACCAACTCTGCAAGCTGTGTATGGGTCACCAGGTATAGGTGATCGTGTATGTTTCACTTCAATAAATCAACAGCTGATAGCATGTAACACTATATTGATTCATACACGGTTTGCACTACACACAATAGTTATAATAATAAAAGAAGGTTTTAGAAAAAGGCAAGCCTAGGGCATACACTAAATACTATGCCACAATAACTAAGGTAAGCGTTCATACGTTAGCACATTAGCACATCGATAAAGCTAGTTAACAAGCTCCGCGTCAGAGGCAATATCTCGACTGGCGATCGGGCGGCCGGCTCCCACCGAGCGCTTGCGACGTCACACGTTCTTTTGTCTAAGCGACCGGTTTTGTCGCTAAACGTACGTTTCCAAACGACTACGACAAGCGGGCGCACTATGCAATCCGAATAGTATTCGGATGATATTGATATTGTTTTAATTATTTTATTGTGTGAATATGTAAACAAATTATTATAATGTATAATTCTTATTTCTAGTAAATAGTTGTAAGTATAGGTACAATATATATTTTAAGTAGATGTTAATTATTTTAGACAATATAATGTTAGAATTTAATATGCAATGTACAAATAAATAAATAAATGTGAGTTACCTACACTGTGTATTGAGGAGGCACTTAGCGTAGCCATCCCACAAGTGAAAACAATATTACAGGGCAAGCCAGACCTGGCCTTTACAGCAAGCATTTTGATAGGCATAAAAATGACGTACCTTGTTCAAGCAGGACTGGTTAATTCTGAAGAAGAATGTACTTTCCGTCACCACAGACTCCGCATATTATTTTAATATTTTTGTTATAAAACTAAAAATCTAAAGAGGTCGATATATTACATTACAAGTCTGTTAGTCACTAACAGAAAAGAATTACCTGTTCCTTCACCACATTTTTAGAAAGAATTGGCCTATTTAAATTTTCACTTTATTTTAATTTTCAATAGGCACACTGCCCAACAGTAATACTGGAAAAAAAACTTTACAACCTCGTCGTGAAAATGTAAAGCTTTTGAGGTTTTGACCTCAAAAGCTTTACATTGCAAGGCATTTCAATACCTACAATCAAACTAATGATAAAAATGTAGGAAACAAAAGGCGTTCTCTCTATAAAGGAAAAAAAGATAAGATTTATTTGTATAAAGTCGGAAACGTTTGATCTTAGTTCGGTTTTAACACTCTGGCTTCATGAAAGTTAGCTTTCAAAGGATTTGAGGCGAGCCAGCTATATTTCAAAGTCTGTATGGCCTAAGCCACCTCACCTCGGACATCTTTCCGTTTTATCTTCATTTTATTTTTGGCTAAGTAAAGCACCCAAATGCTTTTTACACAAATGTTAGATATCTTTCCTGTCGTTTTGCCTTAGTATGTATTTTTATATATATATATAACTACTACTAGACGATAAAGTCGACGGGCCAGCTGGTGGTAAGTGGTTACCGCCATCTATAGACACCTGCAACAGGACTTTCTCAATTGTGTCCCAATCTGAAGCTATAAAAAGTAGTGAAAATTACTTAAAGAATTGTAGAGATCAATTTTGGTGAAAACTAAATCTGAATTAGAACATTTTTGAAAAATCAATTTCCTTAGCGGGGAATGTGTGAGTTGTTTTCATAAATTAACATTTTCAAAAAAGTAGCACACATAATCACACATTGTTTCATCATCAGCACCTTTGTTCTCAACTCAGATAACTGATTCGATTCGAAATCTCACATTCCGTCTCGCTATAATACAGCGTGATAAAAACTGACAGCAATAGTTACTGATATTCAATTGTTTTCCAACAGTTGTAATTTAGAGGGCTGATAGTGTACCGAGAATCTGAGTTTTATAAGTAAGTTATAACAAACAGAAAAGTAAAGGAAAATATTTTTTTTTTTAATATTTACCCAAGTAATAGTTGTAACTATGGTTACTCTGTGAATAAAAACTTTTTAAATTTAATACAGCGTAAAGTTAATCTGAAATCTAAGGATTCGCTTATTCGACAGTCTGGCTCTTCAAACTTTGTTCATTTAAATCAATGAATATTATAAATTAACTTGTTCTTAGACGTGACGACGACAAAATACAATTATAAAGTGTTTTGTGTTAGAACTCCAAAACTTGCGTCAAACAAGCAAGAATAAATTATTTTATTATTTTTAAAACGAATTTTTATTTTTTAGGCATCATCATGCATGATGCTTACTTTGGGCTAGATAATAGGTGTGAGTGTATAGAAATAATAATAATAATAATAATCATAAAGTTTGTTATCTCGAGCTCCGCCGTGCTTCGGAAGGCACGTTAAGCCGTTGGTCCCGGTTGTTGCTGCAACCGCTTTAACCCACCAACTCGCCTTAGGCCATCGTGGTGGTGTTAAGGCCCAAACTCCTCATGTGCTTCTTCCATATAGGAAGGCCCGTGCTTAGCATTGGGACGTATATAGGATGGTGATGACGATGATGACGAGGCATCATTCTTACTATCTTTGTTTGAAAAAAGGAGTTGAAAAAACATAAATAATGACAAGGATACATAATTTATTACGCTAAAATAATTTTTCATTTCAAAACGAAGAGTGTGTAAAATGAAAGCATTTAAATATATAAAAAAATATATGCAATGTTCAAAAACATTTAATTTTATAAACACACGGTACTAGTTCAGAACATATATAAATAGAAAGAAGCGAATTAAAATTCTTGTTATGTTCGCCTACGTTGCTGACGTTACATTTTTAACCAGAATCTCATTTTCTGTGCTGTCTTTTGTTATTTTACTCTAGACATAGAATTTATACTAAGGAGTGGAATGCTTTGCCGGCTTCGGTGTTCCCCGCCGCATATAACCTGAATTCCTTCAGAGCTAAATTAAATAGGCACCTTATGGGTAAGCTCGCTACGTCTTCAACGCCCTATTAAGCTCTCGGAGCAAGAATAGGACCAAGAGTGAACCCATTTCTATAAAAACTAATATATTTTTACACTAGTGCTTATTTATCTAGCCTAAGCTAAAAATCATAAAGTGCTTGTGTTAATGGATACTAGATAATGTTAAATTATAAATAATTTTACTGTGTAGAAATATAACAAAATATTTAAAAAAACATATAACCTACGACCAATTGTTCGTACTCATCATATGTACAAACATCTGCTACTACAGGATTCAAATTTGGGAATTTCCAGCGGACTTCATTTCAAACCATTATTATATTATTTTCATAATTATTAAAATGACGATTCGAAGAGAACTAATGCTATGTAGGAAAATTTTTTCCACTCAAATGACAATGATACAATTTCAGTTGAAAAATATGGAACATGATTTCTATTTCGTTCATTCCTACTTACCATGAAAAACCATCTGGAATTTCGGAAACAAACTAAACCTGACCTCCCACCGACTGACAGTGCCACTAAAACAGGAGAAGCGAGTTAGCGTATCGCCTTCTTCTCCCCTGTGACCATCTTCAACTGATAGGACGGGTCTATCTGGAACAATACTGACTCACTGAAGGACATCATCCCCTTCCACACTGATCCCCGCCAATGATGGCCATCAATTTGTACTTCTGAGGACGTGTACCTAGTTGTGCCATAAATTATGTCCCTAATATAAACATGTCTAGAGAAAAGAAAAACAAATAAGGGAAATTTTAAAACCATGTATTTAGCCTTAACACATTTCACCAAACATTTATGGCCGCACGTACCACATCCAATGGTATCGAGGTGGTTGAAAGAAAGAAAGAAAGAAAAAATATTTTATTTAAATAGGCCACAAAGAAGCACTTTTAAATCGTCAAAAAAACACATTTTTACAACTATCACAAAAAAAATATTAACTAACAACGTCATAGTCTCTGTCTGTCTGTCATGTCTGAATTTACACCGGTTCCAAAAGTTGAACTACCGAGAAGATTCCGGCAACAAACTCGTGTAGTCACTCTTTTCAAAATAAATATTCAAATACAATGTTTGTAGTTAAAAAAAAAATATAACTTTTAGCAGTGCAGTGCCGCCCAGCGATAAAAATAATTAAAATTAGAAGAGAATCTATATCATCGTACCGACAAAGTAGGTACCCAATGTCAAAAGTATTATCGTTATTTTCAAGCTATCTGACAATGCACAATCACAAAATAGGTATACAGAGGTTAATAGTCATAATACTTACACGTAAATAAACTTAAAAACATTTTGGAATTTTAATGTTTCCATGCATTCTTATCATCTAAATATTCTTGGACCTTATAGTAGCCTTTTTTCATTAAAGTTTGTTTGACATATTTTACATTTGTTTGGCATTATTTACATCTTCAAAGTCAGTTTTAGTTCGGTCTATTTTAAAAATTAGTGAGGTGTCATCTGCAAACAATACCGTCTCACACAATTTTTTTGAAAAGTAAGGGAGGTCGTTGATATAAATTAAAAAAAGCAATGGCCCTAATATCGAACCCTGAGGCACGCCCATATGCACAGGCGCACCAGAAGACTCAGTTTTGTTTATAACAACTTTTTGAATTCTATTGGTCAAATAGGATTCAATAAGTTTTAATGAGTTTATTGATACACCATAATGCTTTAATTTACCCAATAATATTTGATGATCAACACAGTCAAACGCCTTGGACAAGTCGCAGAAGATACCTAGAGCATCCTGCCGATTTTCCCAAGCATCAAATATGTGTTTTATAAGTGCAATTCCCGCGTCTGTAGTATTTTTTCCTTTAGTAAATCCGAACTGTCTATTGTGAAGCAATTCATTTCTCGTAAAATGAGAAAGCAATTGGTTAAGAATAATTTTTTCAAAAATTTTGCTAAGAGTCGGCAAAATAGAAATGGGACGGAAATTTGTGGGGTCATTGCTATCTTCCGCCTTAAACAAAGGTATTATTTTACTTAATTTCATTTGATTGGGAAATACACCATCATCAATACATTTATTAAATATAAACGATAGTTGAGGAGATATAACATTTATTATAGAATTTATAACACTAACAGAAAAGCCCCATAAATCCTCAGTCTTTTTCATATTCAAAGACTTGAAAGCTTCTATGATCGTATTAACGTTAATTTCATGGAAATTGAAAGGAATACTGCACTTATGAACATTCGTCTCTATGAGAGCAAGTGCGCGCTTAGTACACGAATTCAATTCTTTTGTAATTTTAATAGGTATATTGGAAAAAAAAGTCTCGAAGGTATTTGCAACTCCATCATCTGTTTCTATAGTTTTTCCATTGACATTAATTTTAAAACACCTATTATTAACTTTTGATTTACCACTTTCTTGATTTCTAACTTTCCAAGTGGCTTTTATTTTATTATCAGATTTCTTAATTTTATTACTCAAAAAGTTTGCTTTGGCAGTATTACAAACCTTTTTAAAGATTTTGGAGTACAGTCTGACATAATCAATAAAAAATGGATCAGTGGAAGTCGACTTCTGATAGTATAGTTCAAATAATTTTCTTCTACTTATATAAATACCCGGAGTTGCCCAATCACTAAACTTCCCTTTAGAACTGACTTTAAAGCTTTTTTGTTTAAAAATATTCTTGAATTCAATATTTAAATTATCAAATAAACTGCTATATAACTTATTGGGATCATCGGTTTCTTTTAGACAGTGAATTCTATTCATTACATTATTTTCAAATTTCCTCAAGCGACTATCTGTAATAGGCCTATAAGTTATTTTTTTTATTTGGTTAACATGATGGTGCTCAATAGCGATTTTCTGTCCACTATGATCTGAATTTATACAATATATAATTGATTGTTCAAGTACATCACAGTTACAAAAAATATTATCGGAAAACCTTCACTGCACACGGTTGCCTTCACTAAATCGGCTTTTAGCGACTCGATATTTCGATGGGGTTATGAGCAGGTCTTCTCCTTTAAAATATTCCATAAGCAATAATCTAAAGGATTAATATCAGGACTTGCGGGAGGCCAATCTTCAGAGGCGATGAAATCCGTTAAATTCACGTCTAACCAGCGCAGGGTTGATTTCGCTTTGTGCGCTTGTGCTGAGTCTTGTTGAAATATCCATTGTATACCAGCAAACACAGTGTTACTTAGTGGCTTAACTACCTTCTCTAAAATATCGCTTTGGTAGTTAATCGCTCGTGTCTTCACCACTTGTTCAGAAAAATGGAGCTTTATCGCCTCTTGGTGGCCTCTTTTGACCTTCGGAATTAACGCAGTAGTTTCTTGGGAGCTGTTTGCATAGACCCTGTCGTTTTGACGATTTAATTTCTCTTCATCCGTAAAAAAAATCTCATCAGTAAAAAGAATTTTCCGATGACCACTATCTGCGAGTTTCTACAACATCTTCTTCTCTCTCGTAGTTCGTTTGAGATGAAGGGCTGCAGTTAATAGCTGACCTGTCTTTCTTCGATAAGCCCTAAGCTTATGGTCTTCTTTTATGATTCGAGACATAGAAATAGGGGAAATTTTCGTTTCCCTAGCCATGATTTTCAGCTTACGGATCGGATTTCTTCGGATTGTCTCTCTGACGGCTCTGATAGCAGCTGATGTGCTTGTTGTTTAAACTCGACCGGTCTCTGGCCTATCATTGACAGAAGACAAATTCTTGAGAATGGATCACGTACTACTTATAATTCCAAATAAAGTTGTAATGCTAGTTCAATATGTTTGACATAACGCTATATTGTTTTAAAATGGGGATCTAACAATCTTGTTGAGTTCAATGCTAAGAAAACACAGGTGTGCGCGTTTACAGCCAAAATGTCGCCGTTCCTTCCCCTTCCGTCTCTTCAGGGCACGACTCTTTCGGCACAGGGCTCCCTCAACTAGCTAGGTATGGAGATATGTTGCGATCTGAATTCCAGGAACTACATCGAAACCGTGATAAAAACAGCCTCACGGAAGCTCGGTGTCCTGAACAAGGTGCGTCGATTTTTCACGCCTGACCAATTATGCCTGCTGTATAAACCTCAGGTCCGGTCTTGCGTGGAATATTGCTCGCACTTGTGGGATGGCTCCGCCAAGTACCTACTCGATGCCCTGGACAGATTGCAGCGTCGTGCTGTCCGTATCGTTGGCGATGTAGAGGTCACCAACAACCTTGAGCCTCTGCAATTGCGTCGAGACATTGCGTCGCTTAGCGCCTTCTATCGGCTATATCACGGAGAGTGTTCTGAAGAGCTATTTGACCTTATCCCACCTTCCCCCTTCCTACTCAGGAGCACGCGTGCTGGTCTTCAGAGTCATCAATTCACTGTCTCCACCTCAACATCACGTACAAAGAAATTTAGTAGCTCTTTTCTTTGTCGAACTTCCAGAACTTGGAATTCTTTGCCAGCACATGTGTTCCCTCCTTCCTATAACATGGGTTCCTTCAAAAGAGGCGTGAAAAAGCACCTTTCGGGCCGGCAAGGTGGAGGCAGCTAGAGCAGTGTCTGAACTGCACTAGCTGTCTTCGCATATGGACTCTTCTTACTGCTTCACATCAGGTGGTGTTGAGTCATTTGTCGTGCTTAGTATAAAAAAAAAAAAAAAAAATCTGACGGGTCATATTCGCCCATGTTTTGACAGTTTCGCTTATCTGTACTAGTCATTGTTGCTTAGTCAAATTTGATCAGCTAATTCGCAAGCTGTAATAAGCTGGGCAATCAAGTAGTATTTTACACTTAAGACTAGTTTTGAGTGATTCGAGTTCAAACGATGCTGGAGCCGCGTTCTGTAATACGGGCCTAAAGTGTCACAAGTAATTTGTAACACTTGTTGCCAGAGGTGTAAATACGAGTTCAATTGTCAAAAGCGAATTTATTCGTGAGCAATCTAAGAATCTATGGGATTGCCAATGTGCAACTGGTCTGGTAAAGGAAAATTTAAGTCTTGAATACAAATTTACAGTATCAGCGGAGCGATATCACCCTCATGACTGTTGTTGCAAAATAAAGTAATCTTTTAAAATGAGCATTTATTCGGTATTATGTGTATCAAAATGTTAGATATTAAATTCATGTATTGTTTAAAATAAGTTATTAATATAAATAAATTAAGATATTTGCCCAACATAGGTATTTCCCGTGTATTCGGATAGAATACAAAAAAATCAGTGTATTAAAAAGCAAGTACTAAAAATGTATAAGCCATAATTTCATTCTTAGGCACACATCGGAGTGTAATCAAATGTTTCTTCAGTAATAAATATACCAGAATTCCGTATCATAAAAAAGAATTAATAAAGGTGCCGGCAATATCCCGCAAGGGGGCGCTGCGAGAGAACATTACACTAAACTTCGATCCGGGCTTGCACAGAATTCTCCATGGTAAATATTATAGTTGGAATGCCTACGAGAAATGAACGGCTGTATAAACAACGAACGTGTTTTGTAAAATAATTTCCGTTTCCTTGTTAATATATTGAGAATTTTTCGTACTCGCATAGAGTTGGTTTTATATTTATATTCGTGTTAAGCATGCCCTGTTTATGATAAAAAAAAAGTTAAAAAACGTTCATGCACTCACTCCTACGGAAAGAACAAATTATGGAATATTTGTTCCGTGTATACAGGAACAAATATTCCCTAATAATAATAATAATATAGATTTGATGCTACTATATAGTACTTTATTCCTGCGGTAAGGAAGATTGCCAGAGCTCACTGAGACGTTTTCTCATGTTGACAACGCCTGAATAGTGCCCAAGCTATGAGTGTCCATATGCTAAGACAACAAGGTTATACAGGCTGGAGACGACAATACGTCAATAAATTAAAACATGGGCTATATTAGTTCTTAAAAATGTTTTGCAACTTTCAAATACATCCAATTAATTTCATAAAATTACTATGAAATAATATAACATTGACTGAAGAAATACTCATATGAACTAATATTGCCCATATTTTAATTTAATGTCCTATTGTGGTTATTAACCTACTTGTATTCTATTAGGCGGAACATACGCTTGTTTGCCATCGTTATCCTATAAATAAAAGTGAACTAGTCATGTACACTAGCACTTAATTCTTAGACGAATAGGTTAAACTATAAACTGGAGGATGTGCAACACTTTTTGACGGAATGTGTCAAAAACGAGCGACAATTATTGACGATATTCTTAATTTTTGATTTTAACATTATTATAAATGTTTGAAAAATTACTTAGTAATTAAAATATAATAAAACTAGAAAAATTTCACGTCCTGAGGCAGGAATCGAACCTGCGACCTTTCGCAATCCGGGCGACTGCTCTGACCACTGAGCCACCCAGGACTTGAGATATCCCTGTGAAATTCTTCTAGTCTATCTTGTATTTGCGTTACTTACTAAGTTAATTACTAAGTCATTTTTCAAACATTTATAATAATGTTAAAATCAAAAATTAAGAATATTTGAAAGCACTGCCCCAACTTAACCGAATCGTCGGTATTTGTAAAAATACTCGTTTCGGATGTTGAAATAGAATATTTCGACATTGTAGGTTGGACGTTAGCTCATAAACGCAAATACAAGATAGACTAGAAGAATTTCACAGGGATATCCCAAGTTCTGGGTGGCTCAGTGGTCAGAGCAGTCGCCCGGATTGCGAAAGGTCGCAGGTTCGATTCCTGCCTCAGGACGTGAAAAATTTTTCTAGTTTTATTCTATTTTAATAACTAAATTATTGACGAGTCAACTAAACATTAGAACATCTGATGTTGGAGTTTTTCAAACTATTCTGGCAGACCCTACATCAGATGCATCTAAACTCCTATGCAATATGGTATTGGTGACTCGTCAATGATTGTCAAGAATCGCAAGTAGTTGTTTTAAAATTGTTTCTAGATTAGCTTACGATGGGACTGACACACTTTATAGTAAAAGCCCCTAAATTAAATAAAAGATAAAAAAAAACTGTAAACAAGTTATCTCTTACACTAATAAATATTAGGTATTATTTTTGTAATCTCTTTTTTTCTCAGCAAAAGGTGGGTGTTTAATTTAAAGAAAGTAACAGACATATATTTCCATCAGGTTCTGTAGAGTCTGCTACCTAAGTGCGGAGCATGGAAGTGCGAATAACAGCAATGCGAAAGCACGCAAGTGTGAAATCTACAATGTCTCCCCTTCGGTCTTATGTATGTAGTATTTATGATCTTGTAAAAGCGCCGAACCATTTTAAATGTGGCAGTTTTTCAGAAAGTATTCTCTGGAAGATCTAACGTTCTGTAGTTTCTAATGGGTAACCTCTGTGGTAAAGAGCACAAGCGTCATTATTCAAAGTCGAATTCAAAATAGTAGATAAGCTGTAACGATTTAGATTTTTAGAGATCCTCAATAATTATCCTTTTAGGCGTACTACGTGTTCTGCAAATATTTTCCATAGTTTCATTCTTTTAGATCTGAACTAAGACGCTGCCCTAAGAATATAATAAAATGAAGAGCTAAAAAATATTTTTCTAAGTACGCCTACTTTTTTCGTGTCGCTACGGTGAAGTTACATTATTGATGGTTCTCCAAAACCGATAAATCATCTATTTTGTACTCACTATCTATTAAGTAGTGTAGCCCTTATTCCCAAAAAGTGATATCAAAAAATTTAAATTCTATGTACCTAACTCAAATCGTTTCAATGAATAACAATCACAAGGCTGTTTCTTATAAAATAATATTGTCTTATCGCAATTTAGCATTAAATTTTTATGTCACCTTTTATATAACTCCTGAATTTGCTGCGCACTTACGATCTCGGGAAGACAGTTGACCGCCTGATAAATAGACATTATAACCGTCTCTCACCGTTCTCTCATTTATGCGGCTTTATTCCGTCTAAAAACATATTTTGTGCCTTTTTCTGATTCTTTTCTTGTCCCTAGGGAAATCCGGACAAATGCGGGAGTCAGATAAACAAAGGACTATCGACGCTCATGACAGCCGCTTGTATTATGATGAAGTACTCCGTCAATGTTAGATACGCTTAAGTGTGTATCTCGTCTTCCTTTTACGGTTACAGCGTTATCATGAGTCGGTGATAAGGAAAACGAGTTCCCTTCACGAGAAAACCGCTATCATTTTTTAGAACGCAATTTTCTCAAACTTTAGTTATTTTTGTTTAGTCTTGTCTAGACATCTACTAGATTTTATGAATACCCACAAATCAGAAAGAGTAGATATTCTATTGCCGAAGAGACGCCAGCGGGAAAAAGTCTAAAGTTAATTCTGTATTGCTTCACGCAAGTCTTGTATACATTACAACTTTAAAATTCTCTTCTTTCAAAATATAATAAAACTAGAAAAATTTCACGTCCTGATGCAGGAATCGAACCCGCGACCTTTCGCAATCCGGGCGACTGCTCTGACCACTGAGCCACCCAGGACTTGGGATATCCCGGTGAAATTCTTCTAGTCTATCTGTATTTGCGTTTATGAGCTAACGTCCACCCTACAATGTCGAAATATCATCATCTCTCTCATCACGTCTCTTCTTTCATCATTATTACTATTATTTCAGCCGAAAGACGTTGAATGCTGAACAAAAGGCCTCCCGTAATGATTTCCACAATGATCAGTCCTGGCTGACTGCTACCTGCGACCTTGATTTCTTTCTTTAGCTATAATCAGTCTAAGTTCTCATTAAGAATGCTAAACATTCTTGAGTCTTTATTGTTAAGACCTCGTTCGGTCTTCTTAATTTTATTTTAACATTATTGTAAATGTGTGTGTGTGTTCTATGTAAATATACCTCGTACGGTCTCAACACTAAAGTTGTGAAAACTAAGCCGATATTTCAAATTAAAACATGACGGTAATGTTAAGCTTTGACTTGGTTATTGTAAAATCGTGGCGTTGAGTAAGATGCAGCTACGTAGATCACTTCAGGCACAAGATGCCATCTTAGAGCCACTTTGCGCGTCCTCTAAAGTGCATTGTCGCATAAAACTGTGTTTTCACGGCACGAATAGTACAAAGATACCTTTTCTCCATAAAGATCGCCGCGAAATAAGCATTGTATATATTATTATTATATATTTTCTGCTATGGTTTATTTAGACTTTATTGCACTAAGATGAAATGAAATAAAACTATTCAGTACCTACGTAAATATTAAACAAAAATTAAATGTTATAATAGCAACCAGATTGAAAAAAATGTTCACGCAGTAGCTATATTAAACATAGTCTTGTTCTTGGGTGAGGTATTGAATTCCAGAGCCGTACCTAGTAGAAACAGCAAATGAGCCTAACATGAAGCCGGAGCGATAAGCGGGGAAATAAGAAGAATAATAACACTGATCCTAAATGAAAGGAAATTGCTCATCTCAGTCAAATATATAGATATTATCTTTAGCGTCTCTATTTTATGATGCTTTCGTCAGCGGATTCGCCTCCCAAATATAAACAAAAAGACTATCTCTACCCTTGATCTATCTAGCTGAAGTGTCTTGACCGTTTATGGATTTACTGACTTTATTTAACTTATCTATTAGATTAATGCTTATCAAAATAAATATTAAATTTTAAGTTGAATTGAGTTTTTTTTATATATTCAAGAGGTTGCCCGCATCTCAGCCCGCGTAGATGTCAGTTACCGCGACAAAAAGTAGTTAATTTAGTTTCTAGTAAATAAACAAATTTTTTCACGGTTACAATCTATATCTATACCAAATTTTATCTAAATCGGTTTAGCACTTTAGGAGTGAAAACGTAACGGACAGACAGAGTTGCGGTCGAATCTATATTTATTACTAGTCGCCGCCCGCGGCTCTGCCAGCGTGGATGTCGGTTATCGCTCCAAAACGTATCCGTTGTCCTTTGCAGGGTCTTAAACTATCTCTACACAAAGTTTATCTAAATCGGTTCAGGGGTTTAAGCGTGAAGAGGTAACAGGCAGACAGAAAGACAGACTGACACACTTACGCATTTATAATATTAAGTATGGATTATGGATTTTCATCAGCACTTGCGCCTAAACGTATAGCTTTCATTTATCTGTTAACGTAGACAACATTGTTACCAAGACACCTGCAATAACAAGGAAAAAATATTGCGTTAGACACCTGTAATAACAAGGAAAAAGGTGCGTTGTCATCCTGAGGCCTAAATACCGTCCATGCCCAGTAATTACCCTGGCAGTAATTTCTTGTCAGGGCCTAGTCTTGCATAGTAGGACCTTAATCATCAACGACACCACCAAACAGTTTGACGGCAATTGACTAACGTATTAAAGATCTTACTGGTAATCAGCAGCATCAAGTATCTTTTTTTCCGAATTTAAGTTCGTCACTGCTACCTAGTGGTTGTCAAAGTTATATCTGACAGCTCAGCAAAGTTAAATGCAATTGACGTATCGGTAATATAGTTACGGCTTTGTATACATTTAATGCGTGTGACCAAAGTGATGATGACCACCACAATGGTGGCTCAGCGAAGCTTTTGACACGTGTCACTAGCAGTTAAATATGTGTGCTTATAAATTATTATAGGTACGATATTTCATCAGTTATTGTTGGCTGAACGAGCTACAATCCCTTTACTTCAACTCACGAGAGAATACCAAAATAAATTACTTTCGATACAACTTTATCGTTCATCGATGTGCTTAGAGTAAATGTTATATTTACCTCATAAAATTTTTGAAAGATACTTCGAGAAATATTTAGATTCGTCGTTCGGGCATTGAATTTGTTATGATTGATAAAACAGACCTCAGTAATTAAAATTTACAGATAAATTATTTCCCAAGGATAAGGTAGTTCATCGATAGTTAACATTATGAGAGGGAAGGAATGTACACCCTAAAATCAAAATCAAAATCAAAAATATATTTATTCAAGTAGGCTCCTAAGAAGCTCTTTGGAATCGTCAAAAATCACAAATTATGTATATCTATTTAAGAAATGGTCTCACAATGTCATATTGTATATCTGTCTATCATGTCTAAATTTACACCGGTTCCAAAAGTTGAACTACCAAGAAGACTCCGGCAACAAACTCGTGTAGTCACTCTTTTCAAAATATGAAGTCACAATTGTTGTGGTTACATTATTTAAATATTTTGCTGTGCAGTGCCATACAGAAAAAAAATTAGTAAAAGTATATCAAGTTAGAAACGTCTAACTTGATATACTTTTACTAATTTTTTTTAATAACAAAAGTATTAACTTTATTTTAAGAACTAAGTAATGTATTTTTCTAGACTTAAAACTTTTCAAAGTATGTCTACGCCTTTCAATATGTTTTTTAGAATAACGATGATTTTAATTATGTACCTACTCACACTAATATTTTTCATCTATAGACTCAACCAATTTTGATTTTCCATTATATAGTTAAAGACTCATATAATATGGTGTCTTTAACTTTCCTCGATAAAAAGAACCAATTTTTCTTCAAACCATTCAATCAAACAATGAGTTATCGAATCAATAAAATGAGAATTAATTTCCTCAACGGTTGTGAGAATCAGCCGAAAAGAATAACTGGAACTATCTCAGAGGAATAACTCGAAAAGGAAATCAATCACAAACCGACGTGACCCCGACTTGGGTTTCGCAGCCAACATTGCTTGAATTCGCGGCTTTGCATTCGAATTTAAAATTTAAAATTTTCGGTTCTGGAACGCTCCACAATATGCAACCTTGATTGAATTGTAATCGCGTACCTCTTCGCAATTTTGTTTTCGGATGAGGAAACAAGTTTAATAATTGTAAAACATATTTAATGTACAGTGGACAGCACATCAAGCGTAACAATATGACCTTGAGGGGTCTCAAGTAACGACGAGGGGTCGGAGTAAGGGTTTACTCCGTTCGTAATAGAGACGGATTTCGTAGTGCAACTATTCAGCGTATCCCCCAAAAAATTAATTGTAACCTCAATAACTAATTTCGTCACTTCGTCTCCCCCAGGCTTCATCTTTACAATCATGGGCAACTAGATTTATACCAGCCCATCAGCGCTATTCTGACCACACAACAGGAAAATCACAGGCTACAAGCGTGCCCAACTAGTTTTCTAGCGCTATTTTCATTCCCGGGAACAATGGCCGAATAAATTTACGACCATTACCAAAAAAAAATTCTATGTAAATATTTTTTTCTACTTTATCTGACTTCAGTTCTTTATTCGGTAGTTGAAAGAAAAGCAGATTACGAACCTCGCAACAGTGACGTAAATAATTGCAGTCGTGTTTTAGAGCCCTCGCTAACCAAGTCACTATCTGCTCGATACAACAATCAACTATTACGATATTGAATATTTGATGACACTTTAGTACCTATTTAACATGGGTGCCCGCTTGTTATGCCATGTAACAAACAACAAACATGTATATAAATTTAGGTTTGCTTATAAATTATCAACGCAAGTTCCATGAGCTTAATTTGGACTAGATAATTGATGTGAGCGTTAGAATAAGTAATTCAGAGTTGCTAGGTTGGCGTACGGGCTTTAGTGTATGGTAACTATTGCAAAAGGAACGTTCGCCTTCTAGCCTCTTATGGGTGGCTGATTCAACGTGATGCTTCGGAAGGCACGTTAATCTGCTAGTCCAGGAGGCTGTAGAATGTTGGCAGTAGTCAAAAAAAATCACTTTGGAAGCGGTAGCGTTTTAAAACTTGGACACCATGAATAGTAAGTACAGCAAGTAAAATAAATTCGCATCCTTCATCAATTCAATGGAATTGATGAAGAATGCGAATTTATTTTTGATATGGCAACGGGCAAGCGTTGATATCTCTAACGATTTCATCTTTTAACCCGTCAAACACACAGTCACAAATGATTTTTCAATTGTCAAAACCCTCCAGGGGGATAACGCTGCTTGATGAGTAAGCCACACGGCGCACATTATTCAAGTCATTTTTTATACAAACTTTCAAGTCAAAAATATTGGAAATGAACATATCGCTTCTAATGAAACTTTACATGTCAGGCTAGTCTAAATAGTCATCAAGGGATTTTTCGAAAAACAGTCTTATCAAAAAAGAAGGGTAGAAAGCGGTGAAGAAATTAGTAGATTGTTCCTAGTGATCCAGTGGCGTAGTGGTAAACGCGTTTGGCTGGACGCTAGAAGACGCGGGTTTGATTCCCGCCTTGAGCATATAATTGTTTCATTATTTTCTTTCTTTATTTGTAATTGTTATAATAATAAACGTATCAAAACCATTAAAATGAGAATAGTTTTAATGTTGAGTAAGAGAAATTTTTACCTTTTCTTACAAACCAAGAATCGCTAGTAATATCTGTATTATTATACTTTTGAAAAATCGTCTAATAACTTTTTAGACTAGCCTAACTTATTTAAGCATGGCAAGTTTTGTTAGAATCGGTTTGTTGGTCTCTATTTTCGACAGTATGTATGAAAATCTGCGCGGCATAAACGCTCTCGTGTTGCGTATTATATAATTGGCCATTTTCAGAACGGTAGTAAAAAGCTTCGCCGAGGAATTTTTCGTCGACGAACGCTTACCAGACAAATCCAAAGCTCTTTTCTTAAATACCAGACAAAATATCCAACTCTGCTTGATCATAAAAAAAAACCATGAACCTACTAGCAATACCTACCACTATTTCTATTGCATTATTTCAAGTGGTATTTGTGGAATGGATTTTGAATCTGTCGGCGAAACGTCCGTCGACGAAAAATTCGTCGGCGAAGCGTTTGACACCGTTTCAGAAAAGGTGACGTGTCATTGTTTGTACCACTGTGTTGGCAGTGTATAAAAAAAGTTACAGATTGGTATTGTTGGAAATGAAAATGCAAAGACATATGTCTGACATATGTATGACATATGTCATTGAGAGGTAGAGAGCGCCAAAATGTGAGTTAATTAATAATTCTTGTTATCATGAAGGCTAGCATCAAAGATTTGGTGAGTTCTTATAAGATTTTGTCAAGAGATAATGATTGACTGTACCGGTGGACAGGAAATAGCTGTAGGGGTGGTAGATTGGAGGCCAATTAGGGACAGTAGGGTCGCGCCATAATTATCATCGCTTAGAGAGATGGTAATATGAACAAAAGAGTAAAACCTATGGTGGATTGGATAGTACGAAAGTGAATAGTCGTACCTACTGAGATTCAATAGCAAGATTATTTTCAACTAGGTAAGTGTTTAATTCAATAATTTTTTATAGGCGAAACAGAGTAAGTACCCGGCAATTCTTAATTCGAAAATTCTAGATTCTCCATTTGCGACAAGGGGTATTCGTCACTCGAATTTTTAATGCCAGAGTTGGGTAGGACCAAGGTACGGAATATCATTAACAGAACGCATGCTCTTGATTTTACATAAGGTGTGGAGCGCGTGAATAGTGTGCATGATGCTATGAGCGAATACAGGCTATGGTAACCTCTTACCATCAGGCAGACAGTACGTTTGATACACTTGTTGTATTTAAAAAATCTTGAGTATCAGTAGTAGCATTCAAAGCTCCAATTCAAACATTTTTGTTCAAGGTTTGGTTGTGTCATACGCCCGAACGGCGTATTCTACTCGCTAATAGTCACCATCCTTAAATATCAGATCCTCTTAAATACTCGGAACCCACATTAATAAATTACACTGGGCATTGTCTATTGTTAGAACACGTTAGGCGGGTGTTCCCCAAAACACGGCAATAAAAAATGAGGCAGGCTGAGACCACTTTTGTTTAATGCCTTCCGGCCGGCGGTTAAGGCGAGGTTTGAAAAATTATGTTCCAAGTATTACGTGAATAGTTTACGTAGAAATAATTCAGTAATATTCTCTGTGCCATTTTAAAAAAAAGAATATTATGATGATAAAATTATCATGTCGTCATCATAATATCAACTGAGAAACTCCCACTGCTGGTATGCCCAGCCCCCTAGAAAACTATAAGCTGATCAATCCTACGCTGCCCGCATCTATCGCCTTCCCACGACGACTTGAGACACTGCGGAAACTGAACCAAAAATATGCCGCGAAGCTTTCCGAACGCTGTCCAGCCTAGTTAGATCAGGACTACCTCCTGTGAAAACATAACCATAAAAACAATTAAAAGATATGGAATATTGTTAAAGTTGTTCTGTTTAAAAAAATCATAAAAATAAACATTTAAACGACCATGACTCGTAAACAAATTCTCGTACTCATCATACAAACATTTGCTCCCGGGACCTCTTGAACGAGTAGCCTGCATAGCAAGGGGTACAGACCGCTCGACCAGCCGGTCGTCGATTTATCTTTGCATTATACAGGATGGTGACGTCAATACGATTAAAAATTAATATGTTATTTCATATAAGCTATATTACTTCATAAAAATGTTTTTCAACTTTCGAATACCTCTTATTTGTTTGATGATTTTATAAAATAATGCAGCCAATGATAAATTATTTCATAGAAATGTCATGAAATTATCCATGAATAATATTGTATTTGACAGTTGCAAAACATTTATCTAGTTTACTAATATAGCCCATATTTTCATTAATACTGTCGTATTGTCCAACCAACCCGAATACAAAGCAGTAGCGACCAGTTTGACCTAAGATGTATCTTTGTTCTTGCGGCGCAATCAGTCTTGATCGTAATATTTTACCGAGCCGTGTTCCGTGGCTTTTTGTTCCGGTTCGCTTTAGGCTACGCTCTGGAGAATTTATTAATTTCGCAAGTCCTGCAAGTGATGTTTTGATATTTAGATTCGTAGATGATACCTATTTATATTTGAAACCAAAAACCACTTTACCGGATTTAATTTGACGACCGGCTGGTCGAGCGGTCTGTACCCCTTGCTATGCAGGCTACTCGGTCAAGAGGTCCCGGGTTCAAATCCCGTTAGGAGCAAATGTTTGTATGATGAGTACGAGCATTTTTTTACGAGTCATGGATGTTTATAAAGTATATTTCTAATATTTATACACATATTATTATCAATATTTATCCGTTATCTAGTATCCATAACACAAGCTCTTAATGATGATTACTTTGGGCTAGATAATAGGTGTGAGTGTATGAATATTTGAAAAAAACTTGCATTTGATTAGATGTTACATTATACACCCGACGTTTCGATTACTTTACAGCGATCGTGGCCACGACACGTGAAGTGGATTTATTTCAAATGTGTAGTGCTCGCAAAAATGTAAGACAATTCTATGATACCTATTTTTAGCTAAAAAATACTTCATATTAGTCTCTTTAATATCTGCTTTTGAATTTAAAACGATTAATTCATATAATTGTACCATACTTACGTCAGTAAATGATAGGTATATGATTTATACTACTATCTATAATACTATGCTACTTTCCCATGGTCGATCTCGGGATGGGTCAATCAATTTTTTTTTTGTGTTAGAGCTCCTCCGTGCTTCGGAAGGCACGCTAAGTCAGTCCCGATTGTCACTGCAACCGTTTTAACCCACCAACCCACTTTGGGCTAGCGTGGTTGTGTTACGGCCCAAACTCCTCATGTCTTTTTCCCTTCAGGAAAGCTTGTGCCCAAACTCCTCATGTCTTTTTCCCTTGTAGGAAAGCCTGTGCCCAGTGAATCTTATATAGGCCAGTGATGATGATGATGATGATGATGATGATGATGATAATGATCATTATTATAATATTATCAGCATTTAAATTCGACTGCTGAACAAACTCCTCTCGCAAAAAAGGTTTTGTGGAGTCTACATCCAACGTCTCCCCGAGACCCTGACCAGGTCGTCGGTCCATCTAGTGGGAGTCCGTCCTATTTTGCGTCCTAATCCTAATTGAGGTATGCGACTTGGGTGCAAAACTCAGTAAACATAATAATCATTTGGGTGATATCGCCTGGATGGCCATAGGCGTCAGCTTAGTGTGTTCTGATGATGCGTGATTATAATCACAACAGGTGAACATTTTAGTCTACAATCAATTCATGGTTTTCCTTCACCACAGCCACAGATCCTAGACACTATCCGTCTTATTACATAACATGGACTAACGTTAGTCCTGGTTTAAACCAGGTATAAGTTGACGCTGTCTCTATCTATGTATATTGACACAAGTAAAAGCGCACTACGTTTAAACCAAGACTAACTTAAGACCAGGTTTTGTAATAAGACCGTATATGTTTTTTTACTGTCATAAGACCTATGGAGGTCTAACGTGTCTTGTTAAATCAAATAATTATTTGTGTAGCATCAACATATAAGAGCGAGTGTATATATATTATTACACCTAATATTATATTCAACACAGCGTAGTGTGTCTTTGAATTTACAATTGATATTGTATCGTAACAGAGCAGTGTTTGCTATTAACAGAACTATTCCTAGAATACGCGCTACAGCCTTGTATGATAAAATTTTTCAATGATTAATTCATTACATCATTTTGTTTAAAGACTGCGAAAGGATTTGATTCCTGCCTTCAGACAATATTTTTTCTAGTCTTTTTCTGATCGAAAAGTAACAACATTGTTGTTACTTTTTAGATCAGAAAAAATGGTTCACCATTCGAGTTTAAAAATGGTTTCGTCGAAAGTCGTAATTCCATTAAGTTTTTTTAAGGTGTTATACTTTTAAGGATGGAGCTTTCCAATAAATAACTAGAACTTTAAAATATCTTAGTTTTACATTTATAAAAAGAACCTCAAACATTGGACTTCAATTAACAAAATTGTTGTTACTTTTTTAAGTAATTATAGATGCTTCATCATCAGCTATGATTAGCTGGTGCGCAAAATAATTTAGTGAAATTGTCACCCATTGTCACCTAGGTAACGTCAAACAAATGATCATAATGGAAGTTACCTTACATGTATTGAGTATTGCTTCCGAGAAATTCATATTCTAACATTAATATTTGACGTCAATCAACCTCGTCTCATAAAACTTTATGCGTTAAATATATTTTTAGCCCCTTTCTAAATGTTTCTGACAGAAAGGAAATTAAACATGTCACAGAAAAAGATGAAATAAACAGAAATGTATAAAGCTGTATTCAATTGAAATTAACGAGGCGTGCGCATACAGATTTTGGTAAAATTGGCCATGAAATAAAAAAAAATACGTAAATTATCATGTGGCGAGTAAGTAAAGCGTATACAAGCTCGGCAATCTACAACCTTCATGCATTTCAACGTAATTCCACCGAAGGAAGCAGTGCTCTTTCAAGACTTGAATATTCCAAGCAGGATTTAATTTTCGTTGATGTTTCGGGGTCAGCGGGGAATGAAATACCTATGTCGTGCTTGGCCGCGATACTACATAATACATCTGTCTTCCCATAACACAAAAAAGAAATTTCTTTTGTTTCGCCTCTTATTTCAAAAGCGAAATGAGCGATTGTCTTTTGTCGGTCCTCACGGTACGAGTTCATGTTAAAATACTTCAATCCTAATGAGATCGTAAAAACAACAGATAAAACAAGATTTATCACGGCGCCCCAGGGATCTTAACTTGACAGCGATGTAATCGATAGGTGTTAAAAGATCACATCTTTTTCAAGCGAATACGGTTATACGTACCTTTTGCTTGTTTAGTTTGGAGGATGAAAGCGATTTAGAGTCGAATAAATCTAAATCGGAATCGTGAATCAAAAGTAAATTATCTCACTGATATTTTCGAAGCGGATTGTTACAGATCTAAGTATTCATTGATCGGATTATTTTCTTTTTACGATCTTTGCGTTATGATGATATTGTATTTAAGAGATTAATTTTTTTAAAAATTAGTAATATTTACCATAAAATTGGTTTATTTTGTAGAAATTTAAAAAAATAATTACGTACGATAATGCCGTAAATTAAGAAAAACCTTGGTTTATTTACAAAGTTTTTGTCCGTATTTAAACTAGTAGCATTTGGTTCAATTTACAATATGACTTGTATTTATTTCAGTTTACTTTATAGCTTGATAAAGCTGTAGGTATTGATAAATTTAAATAATAGTTAACAAAACCAAAAGTACTTTCATAAAATATAACTAACAGTATTCTTCAAGCTTTCTGTTTTGTATTCTGTTTTGTTTTAAAACATTTCTTGACAATGAAATGTTATAAAACAAAACAGAGATAATAATTATCTAAAGACGCTTCTATATAAATTAGTTGAGATGTTTGGATTTCATTAAAGTTAAACTTGAAAATGAATCTGCGATATAGAATTGTGAAAGGTATTCTAATTTGTGTTTTGAGATTCAGTCTTGTTTGAAACTCTTATCACTGCGACTTGGAGTACCTATTGTGATTGACCAACACTTTAAAGAAGGTCCTTGATTTGGGCACTTTTTGAATATTTCCAGTCGCCTCAGTGGTTGACTATTTTTTTTTTTGACATTTTTTTTATGGTAAAACAACGTTTGCAGGGTTAGCTAGTATTTTATAAATGAAAGATGTTTTTTTCCTAATTATTTATTATCGACTATCAACTCTCGTATTGGGGACATATCAAGTTTTCTTTTTTGAATAACTCAAATTAGTAAAAATACAAACAATAAAAAATATTTACAAGTATTATTATATTTACAATTAGTCAACCATAGGAAATGCAGCGATGTTTACAAGTTGATTAATTCCATTAATTAGAAGGAAAATTAAAGAAAAAAGTTCATTCGGCCAATCGTTCATCGACCATTAAATACTTCGGCAAAAGGCTTTTCTCTTTTACGATCTATCGAGCAATAGTTGGTCGGCAAATAATTCATTCGACAAATCGTTCATCGACCATGTGTATTTCGCATAACCGTTGCGGATCCCAACTCCCTTGGGAGAAGAAATTTTCTGACCAGTTTGGGTGGTGGTATCTGGTAGGGCTTTTTCTAAGTTCAACTGATTAGCGACCACCATCTTACCTAAGTCTGCCACCTTTTCATAAATGTTAGCAGAATCAGGTATTGTGTTCCGGCGATTGGAGGGAAGCCCGTTCCTCTGGGGATGAGGAATTCGGGTGCAGCTCGTTTCCATCTTCGGCCTTATCATCATTTATCATCAGGTTTACCTGATGGTTAGTGGTTACCGTCGCCTATAGACACCTGCAATAACAAGGAAAACATCACTTGGTATTGCAGGTGCGTTGTCATCTTAAGGCCTGAGGTGAAATGCCGTCCATGCCTAGTAATTACCTAGCTACCTTTCCTTTCAATTCTATACACAGCCAACTACTTTAAGGCTGAAATAGTAAGGCGGTAGTACATACCCAGACGACTCTACATACCGGCCAACCACCCAGTAAAGATGAGATAACGGCTGAAAAAAGGTGATAAGTAGATTTTAAAGGCTTTAGTTTTAATTTCATCCACCACGTTCACATTATTTCTATGCCTATTTTTGTTTACTTTCTTTAAATTACAATTGCTCAAAAGCATAAACTTATTGTGTTCTGTTTCTAAAATTGGGCTACGTAATTAAACGAAACGCGTAAAGCCTCTTAGGTATAACGACGCGATAATGTGCCTAAATTAAATTTACCTAATTAAGCGTTATGCAATAAAATTAATGGGTTTGTTTATACGCACATTGCTTATTTTGAAAGCGCTATCATAATTATGTGTTTTAATGACAATAGGACTAAGGCTCACTGAATTTGATAAAAAGATTTCACTCGTACATATTTAATTAAAGGCTTTAAAATGTTATTATATCCATTTTAATAAATAAAAGGATAAGTTAATTTCAAGGAACTCAAAAGTTATCAATTTATATATACGTTAAATTTTGAAGACAGATCAAAGTTAAATGTTATTTGCAGGTTTGATTTTAGTTCCATACATTTAATTTACAATTTTTATTATGAATTTAGAATTTTCTACTTAATAACAGTTATTTTTGTCGTTACGTGATACAAGTAAATTAAGTTAATTGAAACAAAAAACTTTACTGAAAAATAAATAAAACATGGTTCTATATATTAAGACTAGCATTTTGCAGGTTTAATAATAATATAAACTGAGAAAAAAAAGAGTTTTCAAAAATTTTTACAATAACATTGTTAACAAATTTGTCTATGCTTTCATTAATAATGCATTTCGTTCAAGTTATTGCTTAAAAGAAAAGCATTACTAGGAAGGTTTATTAAAAATCAACTTGTACATAATTTTTCTTTAGAAAAGTAGGCTTTTAATTTTTTCTTAGCACTAAGATAAGTTGTCCAGCTATTTCACAGTTAATAGTGTTGTCAATAAAGAAAACAATTAGTTTCCTTTCCCTTCTAGACTTTTTGCCTAGCTGCCTCATTCATAATAATTATTAGGTCTATAAGTATAAAATTGCCGTTTTGTATAAAGTATTTAAGGCAAACTGTAATAACCACACTGTGTTCTTTGTATTTAATTTGAAATGGGCTTGAACGATTTTTATGAATTTTTGTGGATAATTCAAAACATTCGTTTTTGAGTCAATGCAGTTAAAAAATCATATTAAAATAATAGATATTATCATCACTGGCCTATATACGTCCCACTGCTGGGCACATGCATTCCTACATGGGAGAAACACATGAGGATTTTGGGCCATAACACCACCACGCTAGCCCAACGCGGGTTGGTGGGTTAAAGTGGTTGCTGGAACAACCGGGACCAACGGCTTAACGTGCCTTCCGAAGCACGGAGGAGCTCGAAATAACAAACTTTGATTGACTCATTCCAGAATCGACCATAGAAAGTTGCTTTGTTTTTCGTGTCGAAACCAGAGCGCTCAAACCAATACGCCACCGGGCTCCTCCAATAGAAAATAATTACCACAAATTCTGACATTAAATTGCCTCCATGTGCTACAAGCTCTAATTGACCCTAATTTTTAACCCTCGACGAAAACAGAGGGGTGTTATAAGTTTGACGTGTCTGCGTGTCTGTGTGCCTGTGGCATCGTATCTCCTAAAAGAATGAACCGATATTGATGTAGTTTTTTTTGTTTCAAAGCTGACGTGACTAGGATGTTTCTTAGCTACAATTTATAAAGATCAGTTCAGACGATTGATCACTATCATCTCATTTTTAAAATGATAAAAGGCTTTTACTAACTTTCACATATCCGATTGATTTGAAATTTCTATGTGACATTCCTATGACATACTAACCTTGAGCTGATCCTATACCATCAAAAAGTCTGCGGGATGCTTAATTTTTCAGAAACTTACAGCATATACTTATGGCGTATTTGGGCTCATTAGAATATGTCTCAATGAGATGGTGTTATATAGATGATTAATATGGACGGGGGATACTTAAAAAAAAGATATATTTTCAATGAATAAATTTTAGCAAAAATTAAAAATTCCGTTCGTAAAATCCTGCTTATAAGTATACAAAATACTAAAATACAGATACCGGTTTAGGTAGACATACATTTAAAATTATTTGGAAAAAACAGTGCATTAAAGAACCTCCTAGTTTTTGTAGTCGGTTAAAAAAACGGCAATTACATGACCGATTACAATATTTTTACTAAGACATACTATTAACCTGTCAAGCCACAGATTCCATACACTGTCATACGACCTCCGGAGATCTTACGCGACTTGACAAATTAAAACGTAACATGACACAGAAGATTAGAATACACTAACTTTAAGTAATAATAATTCCGTTCTGTCTCCATTAATAAAACACTTTTGAACACTTAAAGTTACCCTCAGATATAACGGTAGAACAAATTTCACAAGATGTTACTAAGATTATTCCGTTAGATTGAAGACAAAAAGATACTGTGAAGGTTCAATCTTTTGTGGCAAAACTTCGTATCTCATTTGTCAGGAAACCTCAGGAGCCAGATAAAATGGGCGGATTTGAGGCTGGTGAGTTCCACAGCTAGCTCAGCAATAATTCATGCTCAGCCCTATATTAGCGGGAGTTTCTTAAATCCCCCGGAATCTGTTTTATTACCATGTTACCGTCGTAACTATTTTAGATTCTGTTTTCTAGATAATAAAGTTGTATTTTTCTTCTTTGTAACATTTCACAGGCAAGATATTAGTGGAAAACGTTGGGAGATACCATTGCCATAGGTTAAATAACTATATGTTGCTGGTTACTACTAGCTTCTGTCCGCAAGTTTGCCTACATTGTCCCGTGAGAAGACATTCCCGGGATAAAAGTATTCTTTGTTTCAATCCATATTATATTCTATGACAGTGCCAAATTTCATCCAGAGCCGCTTAGCTGTTCTAGCGTCTCTAACGTCCATCTATCTATATAAACTTAAACATTTATAATAAGAAGGGGGTTGCAATCATTAACATCGACCTGAACTAGAATAAATTATGGTGGTTATAAGTCTCAATTGACTTTATGAATAGTGTACATCAGGAGAAATATGTGTGTAGCAGTAGATTTTTTATACAAAGCACAAATGACTCAATACCACCTGATGTGAAGCGCTAAGAAGAGTCCGTATACGAAGATAGCTAATACAGTTTAGACACACCTTGCCGGCCCAACACGCCTCTTTTGAAGGATCCCATGCTAAAGGAAGACGGGAGCACAAGTGCTGGCAAAGAATTCGAACTAAGTTAACAGACAGCAAATATTATTTTCCAAACCAAAAACGTATACCAAGTTTAAATAACATTATTATAGTGCATTATCCAAGACTTGGCAACAAGAAACATTCGCGAAGAAAACATTGGAACTATTCAAACCAATTATGCCCAAACTTAGTCTGGAGATTGTTCGGCTGTCTGGGCTCTGGAACATTTCTCTGAACATATTTGTTGCAACATAAAAATAATCAGACACAAAGATGCTTATTTTGTACTCTCTTGAAAATGTATACTGATTAAAATTTTCTATCAAGGGCTAAAAGTAATCGAGATTTAGAGTTAAAGTTGAAAACTATTATTAGAAAACTTATAAAAAGTTATTTAAATAAAACTTAAATAAATTTTGAGATCATATTATATATTCAACGTAAGTAGTCTTATCTAAGTGCTTGCTGATATCAAATATTACTATATTTACTTAACTTATAAATCTTATAACATAAGTATAATAAATAAGCAGCTTAACCGCTGGTATTGAAACTCCTTTAGTTTTACCTTTGTTTCATCAAAGATATCATATTGTTATCTAATTACCGAAAATATTTAAATTTTAGAGCTCCTGAAGTATTAATTTATAATATTGTAATGAAAGATGTTCTAAGCCACAAATGATGAACCTGTCTTAATCATTAGTTTAGTGTTGCAAGCAATGGTATAAAATATCGCTAGTCTATCGATACTACCGTGGCCTCGAACAGCAGTCACAATATCGATAGGACTATCGACAGTATCGATAGCCAATAGTTTGCAATACTATTGTGAAACCTAAAACCATCGATAGTATCGATACTATTTAATTTAGATAGAATCGATAGTTTTTAATCAATACAATCGATAGTATCAATTATATTAATACTATTGTTACTATTTGTATGAAGAACCTCAATAGCCAAAGGTTATAGTGAGTCTACCTTAAAAGATAGACATATGCTATTGCTAATTTTTTTTTAAAACTTTCAAAGGAGGACAATTTCAACGTAAATGATTTTTCCGTAACTTTAATCGTTTACGCAGCGCATGCAACGAAAGCTCTGAAAAGGAATATTTGAAAACTGACACCGTGAGCTCCGTATGCGTAATTCGGACCGCTCAAAATATAACACAAAGTGACGGTAGTTAACTTAAAACTTATCAAAGACAACTGACATCTTCAGTCTTCCCGTGACCACGATCGCTGTAAAGTAATCGAAACGTCGGGTGAATAATAATAATGTAACATCTAATTAAACGCGAGTTAAATCCGGTAAATTGGTTTTATTTCAAGGAATATTTTTTTCCTATTTTTGCAGCATTTTTTAGTTCCTATTGGTCGTAGCGTGATGCTATATAGCCTATATAATACCTCGATAAATGAACTATTCAACACATATATTTTTTCCGGATCTATAGTTCCTGAGATTAGCGTTTTCAAAACAAACAAACAAACTGTTCGGCTTTATAATATTAGTATAGATTTATAGGTAAGTATTTTGTATAACAACAATATTGATTTTTTCTTACATAATACAAAGTGTAACTCTTTTCAAATTAAGCGAACACAATGCCAAAATTCTCTGGCACTACTTTGCATTTAAATTAATGTTTGTGCCTAATTAACAAAAATACTAATGTCGCACGTTTTTCTTTGAAGATTTGTGCTATTGATGAAGAATACTTCTATTGTACTTATGTATGTTCGATGTAATTTATACAGAGTGGGCACGTTTGTATTCACTTTGTCCCTTCGCCATTACTTTTTCTCTTTCAACCTTATCCTCAGATGCCTTGAAGTGAAACATCCAACTGAAATATTTACGGGGGCGGAAGAGTCAACAAATTCAATTTGTATGCGTCTTGCGGAAGGTTCGTAGGAAATTAAATAATTCCCAGATATACCTTAGTGTCAAGGGCATGGTGACAGGATTTTTATATCGGTTGCCATATGCCATATTCAGATAGAAATAAGTTTTATCTACGTATATTTTAGGATAAGGTGGGGTAATTACGAACGCAAGGTAACCCCGATTGTCCCCACTTACATTATGATGAAAGATATTAAGCTCATGCTCAGTCCCTGTCCTCCCTCTCAACCGGAAGAAATATATAATTAGCTATCATTTTTAACCATTAAAATGCCTTGTTTGGAGTTAGGTACCCCTCGTTCGAAAATGGCCTAACTTTATCTTCAAGATTACTGTCTGTTAATTTAAGATATGTGTATCTAAAAAATCATTAATACTTTAAATGATTTTAAGGCACTCCATAATTAATTATTATTATTTTTTTTATTTTTATTTATTAGGAAACTCAACAGCGTTTTTTTAACAATCATGCTTAATACAACTTATACATAACTCTTAGCCAATTACAGAGTTTCACAACATACATAAATAACACTTACGAAGCAAAGTAGTAATCTAAGCAAGTCTGCGTTGTACGCGTAAAGAACAAGAAAAAAATCCCACTTGGGCTTGGTATGGTTTGGCAGCCTAAAATTACAGAATAAATATTATAATTATTCCATGCTCGTTAATATGCGTTCACATGCGCTAAAGATGGATTAATAGCCATTATTGGACGGGTGGTGGGATATTATTTTATTTGCTGTAAAAACTAAAAACATACAAAATATGCATTCATGTAGAATAAAAAAAATAAAAAAACAACAAATTTGTTCTTTCTTAAAAAAAATTCCCTCCTTTCCAACACTCACCCATCCCACCTTAGAAATAGATGCATATATATATATATATATATATACATACATACATCCCATAAGCACACATTTCATTAAATCATTCTAGTCGAACGTTATTTTTATACTCTATTTAGTATTATAGTGTAATTGTTACACCTATATTATATCATAAATGTGTTTTGTATTTATTATATAAAATAAATTAAATGAAATGTATAAATATTTCATTTATTTTGATGTTAATGTTATTTTTTAATTCTATTAAATATATATATTTAATATCTATTAAATATTAAATATACTACTATATTTCTATATTTCATTATAATTTGATTTCATTATGATAATTTGATCACCAAAGAACTCAAATTAATATTCTTAATTAAGATGGTTAGAGCTGTCGCCCGGATTGCGGAAGGTCGCGGGTTAGATCCCCGCGCCTCAGGACGTGAAATTTTTCTAGTTTAGATATATTTTAATTAGTAAACTCAAATTAACTATAGAAATATTAGGAATAAGGTTGGTTGGTCAAAAAAACAAAGGTCTATAAAATTTCTCTTATAGTAATTCAAAAGGAAAATTAAAGTAGCATAAATTGTATTGATAAGTCCGCCCATTGTATTTTGGTGCAATTAGAATTTAACCTGCCTTGATTTTTCAAATATTATATACACTTAGAGCTATATGTGATAATAACTTGTCATTTCATTTGAAACAAAGAGGTACTGGGTATTTTCTTATAGTTTCGCGAGCACTACATAAAACTAATTTAGCGGATTTAACTCGCGTGTGATTAGTTTCGATTACTTTACAGCGATTTTGGTCACGGGAAGACTGAAGATGTCAATTGTGGTTGTTAATACTGATGGACTGATAGGTACCTCAATGGTGACACATCACCACCCCGTTCAGTTAGCTACCGTAGGGAAATCTTTGTTTCAAAGAGCACGAGGCAACGGTGACAACCAACGACAATTGACATGGTAAAGCTCACCTGTCAGGAGACATGTGAGCTTCACCATGTCAAGCATGTATTGCGGGACAACAAACTGGGGCGCGTTCCGAGCCTACACTTCAAACACTCCGAGTTGTTTTTTGTCTTGCTCTAAAGTGTGGAACGACACAAGTTGTTTTTATAACCTCAAATTTTAACAAAGAGTTCAATCATTATCTTAAACTAATATCAAGTCTTCCATTCCGCATTAAATTATCTGTATTAAGTCTGTGTTTCAACTTTTATTCACTTTTATTTCAAGTAAACTAAAAATAAGAATTATTTTTTTGAGATTTAACATCTCCCATCTCATTTGACGGATGATCACTAATACATATGACGTTTTAAGCGTCAGTGTTTTTTAACCATCAAAATTGATCGCCAAAAAGTTGCAACTCTCCGAGGCTCGGAAAGGGGTAGTCGTGACAGTCAAACATCATACCGAAAGGCACGGAACGGCCTTAGAGTAAAAAGTTGTAGGCTTGGAACGCGCCCCTGCAATACCACGCCAGAGTCATAGAATCAGAGCGAAACCTTTTACAGTCGAATGTCTAATAATTTCATAAAATTCTTCTAAGGAATAATATAACATTGGCTGCACTATTTCATAGAAATGTCATGAAATTATCATATGAATAGGATGTATTTGGATGGAAAGTTGCAAAACATTTCTATGGACTTATATAGCCCATGTTTTGATTTATTGTCGTATTGTTGCCACCACCCTGTATAGTGAATGCATAATTAATCATTGTCACGGAGTCGTTATAAATTATTTCAATAAGTACGACTTTTATGACGAATTAAATTTCAGTTGCGGGTCAATTTGACCCAAAGAACCGAGGAAGGTTAGTAAATATGTTTCATGCACTTTTTCAATAAAAACTGCAACAAGGAAATGACATTACTCGCATTTTGACGTTCGCAAGATATTACCATCTTCTGCTGTCAAAATGTATGAAAATGGTTACAGTGCGCAGCGTCTCGAACTCGAAGTGTTGGAAGCCATACATTAATAAGGAGTCTAATACGGTAACCGCGGTAGTTTCCTTTGACGTCGAACTCATACTTGCACAGATTAAGGTTTATTTAGTTGTTAATGGTAATGGCGAGGAATAAATGATTCCTCCTGTAGCTTGAGTCTGATAGCGGTCTAATCTAAGTGTTTACTTATTTTTACATTTAAATAATATTCCGTTTTTAATTAATTAAAAAAATATGTTACTGTTCTTTATTGTAATTTGTCAAGCCGCGTAAGACCTTCGAAGGTCTTATGACAATTAAAAACAAAAGTCATTCGCAAATTTAAGAACGCACGAATAAATTATGTCGTAAAATAATCTTACAAGTATAATTAAGTACAATTTGTAAATCTCTTTATGAAGAATGTAAGCAAGGCCTCTCAGATACTGCCTAATCATCTCAAATATTATAATAGCTTTTACGTTATTTTATATATCGGTAAGTCTCTCTCTCTTATGAAAGAAAATTGTTAGTAAATTCATCGTTTTAATATTATTAGATCATTTTTAAGTGTTCTTCAATTACATTCAATATTATTTATTTACACTGTAACTTATCTGTTTAGTTGACTCATGCGAATATTTTTTTTTAAATTGATTCTTTTCTTCGATGTTACTTCAATTACTAGAATGACAATCAATTTATTGCCTTTTTTGGTTTCATGTGGGCTTGTCAGAAACTTAAGAGGTAACTATAAACTAGATTGATCACAATTAATAGATATGACAGACCGAGCTTTGATACTTTCGTGTAAGTATTGTGTTAACGTTGGATCAAAACCGCCTGCGCGGTGTTAATTTGAAAATTTTTCGTCATAAAATATGCACCTTTGCGAAACACCATATCTTATGAAAGTTTAAACAGCGTTTCTTAAGTATCTTTGAAGTTGCGTTCTGGTTTGACCCAAGAAGTACCTAGTTACGTTAATAATAGAAGTTTAGTGCCGTTTATTCTGAAAGATTAATATTATCGAGTAATTAAAATAAAAACCCCAATGTTTTTACTTCTTAATATTACTCTCAGAATATGTTGCAATAACTTGAACCGAGATAGCGTACCTGAAACCGTGGCCGGCATTAATTCAACAGGCCATAATAATACAATGCCAATTGCGTACATTTAGCTCTTAGAGCCGCCCGGCCTATAAAAGAGGCTCAGTTAATGAGGGAGCCCTGTGAAATATTCCTCAAATTTACATTTTAATTGGAAAGACAATGTAACTGCATCACAATTTTATTTTCCGTGTGCGTGTGTCATTTGTTGTCGTCGCTGGTAAATGGTTCAGTATTTTTTCAGCTTGTCATATAGTGCGCTGAGTTTTATATCAAACGTGGTTTTGGCAGAAATAAAGAGAGATTGGATGATTTCAATACTTTGTGCCAAATGCGGTTTGCGGATTGGTTATTCAATGTAAGAATTGAAGTATAACAGCTGTTTTAAACTACATAACTGACTAGTTCTAAACACTAATCTACAAAACTATCTAATAAAAATGAAGAAATATTTCATAAATCATGTTTACTGCTTTTATAGTACTTTTATAACAGGTACCTACTTGCATGTATAAATAGCTTGATAGGTACAAGTTTTATTTATCGAGATGAGTAAGAATACACCTCTTACTCATCCTAGCTAAGCAGAGCTTGAGGAAGAATATGAATAGAATTCCTATTGCGAATTCCACTTCCATCTGCCTGAAGCCAATTAAAAAGTAATAATAAATAGAATCATGTGTCGAAAGAGTTAGACGTGAGAAGACCCACAATTGTCAGTATTTAATTAACTTTAAAGTTAGTTTCGGAACAATCGTAGTTCCAGCGGCAATTAAACGTTTCATAGCTCTTTGGGGACATTTATTCCGATAACGCGTGGAATTTGCAACGTTATTTAAATGAATTTATCTGAAGTAAAAACGCAATGTTAGTTATAGTTTTGCCTCAGAATTATGTCGCTTTTACTTTTAGTAAAAATTAACTAGGTATAGTATTATGCTGGCAACGAATCGATCGCGATTTTAGTGAGAAAACAATGAGTAATCTATAAAATACCCCTTGTTACAAAATAGTGTGTGTCGGAGAATGTGCTAGACAATCACATTAATTAATTTCACTAGTTTCTTTTCACTATCGATAAACCCAGAAAGAGAATGGTTTTCGC
Source organism: Nymphula nitidulata (assembly GCA_947347705.1). Lineage (NCBI taxonomy): Eukaryota > Metazoa > Arthropoda > Insecta > Lepidoptera > Crambidae > Nymphula > Nymphula nitidulata. The sequence continues at coordinate 11,135,866 of OX374632.1, forward strand.
TTTTACATTGGTGTTATTGTGTTATTCCTGTTCTCCTATTAATAATAATAAAAAGAAAACGCAATGCTTGTTAATTGACTTCGCCGCAGTATGCCACTGTGACACTTAATAGGTCACCGATGGATATAAACGAATGTCTTAGTGCTATTGATTTTGAAGACTCAGAGAACTCAGAGATTAGTCAGAGATTGTGAGCAGCCATATACTGTAAGGATTAAAAACGACGGTAAAATCACGCGTATCATGGTTTTTTATTGTTCTCCTTTTACACCGAAATTTTCTCAAAGGACGCCGCACCGAGCCGCTTCACTTGATATATTTTAACCTCGTAGAAACAGAACTTTTGGTTAAAGACAAACAATGTTCTTGCGTGTTCCGATGGCATTAAGGTAAGCTGAGAAAAGACGCATAGCGGATTAATGGTGGGTAACGCAACTCACTTTTGATGGACTTATCTTGGAATTCATTTAGTATAACTTCAACGAAAGACTTTCGGGGAATTACCGATTAGCATAACAGGAATCGGGATTTTTTATTATATCAACATAACATTGAGTGGATTTAAACAGCATTTAATGTTATGGGAAACCGAAAAATACTGATCTATTATATCTGGTTAAAATTGCTAAATGAGCAATAAAGTGTGATTATAAAAGACTACGATAGCGACCATCACCGTAAGCTACACAACTGGAAAATTGTACCCTATTGTCGTTACGATAGTTTACAATTTTACTTTGACATTATTCGGCCGTAATGTATGAACTCAAAGCGAATATTTGATACACTTGTACATTTAAAAAAGGCTTAGAAGAGTATAATAAAAACTATGTTTTATTTCAATTTAAGAATAACAATCAACCATTTACCATATTTTCAATGGATTCTATAAAGCAAAATACACTTTATAATTTAGTTTTACGATCAGAAATTTATTGTGACATAAAAAGGAGTCCAAAATATTGGATACATCAAAGAAAGTAATGTTGATTAATTGAAAATAAAATTTAATTTATTGTAATTTTATAATACTTAGCTATAGCAACTATTCGGTCCTTTTGCTATTAATTATTACCAAAGATTTTGTTTGAAGATAGGAAAAGTATTACTATTTATTTATTTTCTTAATTATTAACTTACTACTCTACACAACTACTAACACATAAAAGCAATTAATATGAATGTACAAAAACTTAAAATGTTTTAAAAAGAGTATCTAAAACATCCCATTTCCTATTTAAAAGGACGCGAAAAGTAATTTAATTTGCCGCTGAGGGCAAAACATTTTATATAAATTACTTTAATATTGCGCTCTGTATGCCAAACACTACATTGCTTTTAACTTCACCAAAGCGAATTGAAAATAGAACTTCAAATATCTTATGAATCGTGAAATAAAATTTGGAAGTTTAATTTGCAATTCCGAGAACTTTTCATCTAGATTATGGTTCTTCGATAACTTTTTCATAAACATAATATTTTATTTTCTTATGAATCTTTTTCGCTTAAGTGCTTGGGAAAAATTTAATTTTGTTTTTTCAAACCACTTAACTACTTGATTTAATTTAGTGATAGCCGGGCTAAAAGGAAAAATATAACGATTAGTCAACTGTTGCTGAGAACCTAGCAATTAATACCTTTGTGTGATTTTTTTTATGCAACTAAAGGGTCTTTCAAATAGAGCGGGTCGATGTTAATAATTTGTGGCGGCCATTTTGTTTTGGCGGCATCTGTCAAATCTGTTTTTTCTTATTCACTCACTGATGCCAAATCACCATGGCAAGTTACACGGTTCAGCAGCATGTGCAAATGATAAAATTTTATTATCAAAATGAGTGTTCGTTAGTGCGAACGTTGCGTGCATTGCGCCCATTTTACGCCAGACGCGGTGGCCCTTCAAAGTCTACTCTCCAACGATTGTTGACCAAATTTGAGACGACCGGTTCGGTTGACAACCAACCAACACCTTTACGTCAAAGGAACGCCAGATCGGCCGAGAACATCGCCGCTTTACGTGAGAGTGTTCAGGAGACTCCGAGGCAGTCGATTTCTCGCCGTGCACAAGAACTCGGCCTTTCGCAGACTTCAACTTGGAGAATTTGCGTCGGGACTTGGGCTTGCATCCATACAAGATCCAACTGACCCAAGAGCTCAAAGTTAATGACCATAGACAACGCCGTATGTTCGCTGAATGGGCTTCTGAACGCTTGGAAGAGGACCCCGATTTTGGCCGAAAAATAATCTTTAGCGACGAGGCACATTTTTTGATGAATGGTTTTGTTAATAAGCAAAATTGCCGTATATGGGATGACCACAACCCACATGAGGTTCACCAGGTGGCAATGCATCCACAAAAAAATACTGTTTGGTGCGGATTTTGGTCTGGCGGCGTCATTGGTCCCTACTTCTTCGAAAACGACGTTGGTGAGGCCATCACCGTCAACGGCGAGCGCTACAGATCAATGATTAACATTTTTTTTGGGCTTGAATTGAACAATATGGACGTGGACGACATGTGGTTCCAGCAAGACGGCGCTACATGCCACACAGCGAACGACACAATGGACATTCTGCATGAACGGTTTGAGGATAGGGTTATCTCTCGCAAAGGTGACGTGATTTGGCCACCAAGATCGTGTGATTTGACTCCGCTAGACTTTTTCTTGTGGGGTTTTCTGAAGTCGCAGGTCTATGCCAATAAGCCACAATCGATCGTTGCCCTGAAAGCCAACATAACGCAGACCATCGCCCAGATTCAGCCGGATCTATGCAGCAGAGTCATTAAAAATTGGACCTCTCGGATTCGTGCCACTATTCGAAGCCGCGGCGGACATTTGATCGATGTTATATTCCATTCATAATGGCATAAATGGGCCTTTCAAATAAAAAAAATTTTTCGTTAAAATCTCACATATATCTTGTTTTATTTAATTTTAACATCGACCCGTCCTTGTTGAAAGACCCTTTAGATGACAAACAAGCTGACGGCCCACCTGATGGTAAGCGGTTACCGTTGCCTATATACACCTGCAATAACAAGGAAAAATCACTTGATATTGCAGGTGCGTTGTCATCCTGAGGCCTAAAATGAAATGCCAGTGCCAATTACACTAGCTACCTTTCCCTTCAATTTTTAAGTGTTATTCTTAATAATTTTATACATAAGTTTAATGTGTAATAAATAAAAAATAAATATTGAAAACAAAGTTTATCTTCTTTTGAAGATTTTAAGTAATATAGTCTATCATTTGACTATAGTCAAACCAAAAAAAAACTTCAGCAGTACTTCATCCAAATATGTAATCTTTCACAGACAGAAAAAAATAGAAAAACACGTTAATGTCAAATAAATTGACAGCAAACAAAATTCAATCTAAATTATAAATAATTTTGAATGCACTTCGTGAAAGAATTTATTACTTATGTCTATTTCTGTACTTGCGTCGGATGCCTGTGTGAAATATTTTGGTTTGATGACGTTAACTATGAGTGATATCTATGACGTCGACTATAACTAATAATGTAGTGGTATTGCAAAAGATAGTAACAGTAATGTCCTTAATCTTACTGTCTTTTGACAATACCAAGTCATAATATCACATCACCAGCCTACATACGTCAACATGGGAGAAACACATGAGGAGTTTGGGCCATAACACTACCACGCTGGCCCGAAGGGCTTAACTCACCATTGAAAGGAATTAAAACGTGTATTTACATCCAACATTATTAAATCAAATGTCCAAAAAACGTAAAAAATTGCTTAAAAGTTTTGTTTGACGCCAAAAACGAGTGGAACTTTCCAAATACTTCGACAAATTTAATGAAAAAAGTTAAGGAAATCTTCATAAAAAATAGCTTTTGGGTTAAAGGCAAACCCTTTGTAAATTTCATTTGAAAATAATTAGTGTGGAACCCTCTCATTTTTAAATTTAAAAAAGTTTGAGGCTGACATTAATGCGTAAACCTATCTCAGAACCATTCTAAGAAGTTTTGATATGCCCAAAACTATAAAAAATACAGTATAATAAAGTAGCAATTTGAATAACATTTATATTGACGAGGGAAGCAGAAGATATAGGTACTAGATTCTTAAATAATTCAAAAAATGATAATAAATTCCACTTTGCGCGTTGGGCCAGCATCAAAGATCGAGTTGCGGCAAAGAATACATAATATGCACGTTGCGGTTCAAACCCTACGTGTGTTTTTCTCATAGAGTTCCATTTTCATATATCGAAGCCAGTTTTAAAATATTGTAGTGGCAAGTTGCAGAAATTCTTAGTGCGCTCTGTTTAGTATACTCGTATAGTCCGTTCGCCGGTATGATCCATGTGTCCCGTAGCGGGAAAAACAAAATAGCCAAATTTGGCGTAGTCCGTCTCGTCTTAAAAATAATTTTAAAAAACGTCGTATGGTCCACCTAATTTACAAAGTCCGCATCGTGGTTGAATTACACTGACCTAAAATTAACACTAGACTGAATAAGTCCTCACAATAGATCAATGAGAATTCTGACGAAGGACGTAAGGCAAGGAAACGATAACACAGAGGGTGTTACAATATTGACAGCTCAAGACAGTAACGAATGTCACTAAACAATACACTCAAAACGAATTATATCTTGCGGCTTTTGGCTGACAGGTCAAACATAGGCAATATTGACCTGCGGATCAAAAACCGCTGTGTTTATTTGTGAGAAATAGAGAGCAACCGAATATAAGAGTGAGAGAATGTCCTCGTAACTTCTACGGTCAATAATAACTCTCAGAAGATCCACGTATTGATTAGTGTTCTGTTTTAGTTAAGTCTATTTATTTATCATCAAGGTTAAGTTACAGAAGTGGATCTATCCAATACCCATGAATTATTATTCTGAATTATGATATTTTCATTCTGATCTTTAAAGATTCGAAAGCCTGAAAACGAACTTGAGCTCGCTTATATTCAAATTACTTCGGGATTACTTTCATTTAGATAAATTTAATAGCATCCAACTTAGATTGTAGTAAGTAATTTAAGTGGAGTATGTGTTCGCGCCTAAAGAACCGGTTCTGGAGAGGGTCGCGGGCGGCGGATGAAGATCGGCTCGGCTCGGCGCGCGGCGATCCTCACACACTGAATTCTACACTAAGATTGCACGGACAACGTACATTATTAATTTGTAAATGATAATAAGAAATGATTAAAGGAATTTGAAGACTGGAAATTCGACGTTTATTTCTTGTAGTATACAGTATGATATTTTTAAATATTTTGAAAGCTGAAAGAACAAATTCGTGGAATAGACGCTTGAAAATCTTTGAAGGACTATTATGTAGTATAGTTCCGTAGAAGAAGATAAAAAACCAAGTAAACGTCTAAAAGTCAAATCCAAAGTCAAGATGAAAACCTTTTTTTAATCACTATGTCTAACATTTTCAAACTTCTCGAAAATCTCCCGCTATCTTACAAAATGCGAAATATCCAAAAGTGCATAATTTGCATTTTGTTGGGTTTTTTTCTTTCTTCTGTTGCAATAAGTAAAAAATATTCAACTACTAACTCACTTTTCCATTTAATTGTAGGTATACCTAACATCAATGGTACTGTAATTTGTCCTACTGTACTATTAATGTTACAACTAATATCCACATAAATAAATAACTTTATATTCCAATAAATTAAATTTAGAACAACATTTTCATATTATGGAATTTAATGTTAAGAAATCTGAAGGCATACTAAAAATTTAACATTATACAGGACGTCAGGCTTGGTATGCTCGTTTTATACTTTATTATCTGTAAATTTTTTACACGTGTAATTTATTATCTTGGTTTTCAATTCAATAAAAGTTGTTAGACTGTACTTTACTATTTAGGCAACCAAATCACAAATTCACTCAAACAAATAGACAAATACAATGGTTTTAAATACTTATATCTACCAATAGAGGCAAATAGTATATTTTGTTCGGGCTCAACTATTCTTAATATTAATCTAGTCGTGGGCGGGACTGTAAAACAGATTCTTAAAAATAAATTGGTATTAAATATACAATACTCATCTTATTCACTAAAATGTTTGTCAAATTTATAACAGATTGCTCCTAGTACCCTGCAGTATCTCTGAGTTATCACGCCAACACAAACTGTCGAAAATTGTTCAAATTATTAACCGGAGCTCATTGTTAATTCATTGTCAGCTGCTTGTAACAACTTTGGAAGTGTAAATGGACCTTGACTGTGGGTCTATTTGAATGAAATTAATAGCAATAAAAGGAGCAGTCCCGTCTCTATGCATTAGATTTAATGCGGTCTTATATTATTATTTATGACCCAAACGGAAACTTTATTAGATGAGTTTTGAGTAATAATTGCGCATTAGACCAGCCTCATTTAACATTTAAAATGAACTTTAGTAGCTAGAGAAATGATTTACAGTTACATTACTCGAGATTCAACATTTTAATTTAAAATTTTCATTTCACACACGTTGTGATGTACGGACAGCAAAAATCTATGTACATAGGAAAGTAGGTACACACTATTTTCATATGTGAGTATACTGTAGATGACTTCATTGATTCTCATTTCCATAGTACAAGGCCTTTTACTCAGGGGCTTAGTATAGGATTGTATGTGACGTTGTGGCATATTTATTTATTATGTATTCCGAATGACAAAGGTCGAAGGGTGGCAGTGACATTATAGATATTGACATCCTACACGTTGTATTTGATGCTCAACATAAACTTTATACTTTTGTTTGCTAAGCTTAGAGTTTTATGTTAAACCCTCTCGAACTAAGTATTTACCATTTTAATATATGCACTGCTGCCATTTTATGGCAGTTGCTTGATGCCTGTGCTGTTTATAGGAATCGTTGAGGCGTGTATTGCTTCCTCGTTGGTGTTTTCATTTTTTTTATTGCAAACAAACGCTGCTTTTTTAAATCATAAAACAAAAATATTTAGCCAGCTATCAATAATGGAAAGGATCATTGACTACTAACTAAAGCAAATAAAGATTGACTAATTAAATTAGTAGTTAGGTACCAATAGCTGTAATCGAAATACTTATCTCGAGACATTTTCATCATCGAGCAGTTTCATTTGAAGAGAAGTGTCTCACAACTGCCGTCCTCTATGTTTCAATAACTGTAATAAAGACGGTTGACTCTTGATAGATAGACTTGATGAAAATATATGAATACCATTAACTGACGACCGGCTGGCCGAGTGGTCTGTGCCCCGGGCTCGAATCCCGGTAGGAGCAAATATTTGTATGATATTGATGAGTACGAGCATTTGTTCACGAGTCATGGATGTTTATATGTTTATTTAGTATATTTCTTATATTTATATACATATTATTATCATTATTTCTCCGTTATTTAATATCCATAGCGCATGCTCTTAATGACGCGTAGTTTGGGCGAGATAATTGGTGTAAGTGTATAAAAAAATAACTTAGATTGCGCTTTGCACATTTTTTTTTACTCCTTACTCTCGCAATATGCACACGTCATACTTACGTAATTTTCACGCATTTTACACGGCATCGGCTCATATAAGTCGAGTAAGTAATCCTCACGCCTTGTACACTTAATTCGCTCTTAGCACTATGCGGTCGTCCATCTCTAGTAAATACATCCTAAAATATTATTATTTTCATCACTCTATTATAGAGCAATAACGTTAATATTTTTAAGAAAACGGAAGCTTATAGACGCTTGTAATACTTAGGGGACTATTCAATCGTTGCTGACCCTGTAAAAATCAAGAGAACGCGTTACAGCCCTTTTAATAATAAATCGAGCAACTAAAAATACCAAGAGGGTGTCAAAATCATGAAGTGGCATCTAATCGTTAAATAAATGCCCGAATCGGAGTTTTTAGATACCCCCTTAGTATTGTCGTTGGTTAGGTTCGCATGATGCTCAGTTAATGTATTTAAAACAAGAAAATAGTGTTATTTAGCAGCTTTATTCTGTAACGTAGATGTTCTACACCAGTTCACCGGAATTTTAAAGCTTTCTTAATTATTCAGCTATTTACAAACGAAGGATGTCGATGAGAAAATTGAAATACACTGACTAGTTGTAACTACAGACGTTTTTGTTGTGAAGAAGTAAATAGACGTTTTTGTTGTGAAGAAGTAAATAAATTACAAAAAAAACCGGCCAAGTGCGAGTCGGACTCGCGCACGAAGGGTTCCGGACCATTATCTATAAACAAGCTTCTACCTGTTGCCGTCATAAATATCCAGCAAAACAAGCAAAAAAAACACGTTTGTTATATGGGAGCCCCTTAAATATTTATTTTAATCTGTTTATTAGTATTTGTTGTTATAGCAGCAACAGAAATACATCATCTGTGAAAATTTCAGCTGTCTAACTATCACGGTTAATGAGATACAGCCTGGTGACAGACGGACGGACGGACAGCGGAGTCTTATTAATAGGGTCCCATTTTACTCTTTGGATACGGAACCCTAAAAAGGTAAGTACAATATTGCAACGGCAACAGTTGCTTTCTTGGAAGTATTTATTTTATTTCAGGTGATTGAACCTATGACAAGTAGAGTGCTTTTATCTAATAGCAGATGATGAACGTTCCACCGCAAGCTAATGTACCTCCATTTACAGGACCTAATGACCGGGAAAAGATTTAAGACGTTCGATGTAAGAAAGCTTTATAACTAGGTCCTCGTCTGTCTTTGTAGACAAAATAATTATCTGATTCTTTTCGTTTTAATATAGGCTCAGAAAGTTGTTAAAACAGAGTAATTCAATTGAAATAAATAATTTGTATACTATGTTCAGACAGTGCTGAACAAAAGCCCAGTGGCTTTTATATTTTACCATGTTTTTTCATTGTTTTTCTTTTTATTACTAGTTTGTACTTAATATGACAGAAAATGCCAGTTGTCGCCGTATCTACCCTTCGTCGCTGTGTTTCCCTTAACTCCCCTTTTACTTGCGAATTTCTCCCTATTTTATTAGCCATCGTCAACATAACACTATAAGCATACAAATTATGTAATTCACGTCTAAATTTAAGTTCGGTGCATCTGGTTCTCTCAATATGAATTTAAAACGGACGGCTGGCTTAAAATTTGTTATTTAAATAGGTTTGTTCAATTTTTGACCTAATTGAACGTGATAAGATGCAGGTTTTAGGAAGCATCTCCCTACATGCCTTTTAAAATTTCTATAATTTCTTTGAAAATGTTCTTATTCTTGCTATCGTATTCCTATATATTTTGGGAAAAAGTGATTATTGTAGGGAAGACTGATTGTTGAGTGAGTTCTTACTTAACTTTTGTTACTTAAAATACTCTTTTTCTAGATAAAGAAAATCTTCCTGCATTTATGACTTTACAAAGCATCGTGTGCATAGATAATGGACGTGTCAGTATGTAAGAAACTTCTTTGAACTATGAATGGAGTTGAGAGCACATTCATTATATACAAAATGGAAAGTTTCACGTCTACTCTTTCAAGAAGAAAATGTTTTGTTTCATGAAACAGTAGATTATTAAATGAGTAATGAATTTGATACGAACAAAACAACTCAAGGTTCCAGAAACTGTGTTTTATTAAGTAAAACAATTATAAGTTGCGGTATTATATCTGAATTCCTTAAAAGTTAGTTTTTCGCTAGAACGGATGAAGTTAATAAAATCATCTAAATTTCAGCTTAGTAATTTGATTTCGGTTGACTACAGGCTACTCGGTCATGTGTCCTGGGTTCGAATCCTGATAGGGTGTTTGTATTATGAGTACGATCATTTGTGCATGAGTTATGGATGTTTCTGTATTTATTTAGTATTTTTCATATATTAACATAGGTATTATTAGTAATATTTCTCCGTTATCTAGTATGTATAGCACAAGCTCTTAATGATGCTTACTTTGAGCTCGATAATGTGAGTGTAGGGATATTATTATCCTTTAATCCTTTTATCCTTTCATAACTTTAAAATAAGCGCAAAATTTATGTTGATTGACTGCATCGGAAAACAAAATCTCAACCTATAAAACTTGGTTTTCGTTTCAACAAAGTGCACATACCAAGTCGAAACTTTGAAATAGATTTTCGCTAAGTTAAATTTCTGATATCCCTGTGCTTGTAAAATCCATTTGACATTACATTTTTTATTTTTGTAATGTTACTTTTGATTTTTATATAATAATAATAATGTAGATTTCTTTACCGTTGAGTTTTCTAAAGGTTAACCTAAAGAAAAATCAACCTAATTGAAAAATTCGCTCTTCTTTAGCATATAGTTTATTAAAATTAATTTTCATATTATTTATTTTGTAATAGCAAAAACATGCTTGTGTGTGTGTATGTATGTGTGTGCATGTGTGTGGGTGTATTTGTCCAAGTATCTGCTATGTTACGGACTTTAGGATAAGTTCAGTTTCTGTGTAATTTTCTTTGCAGTTTCTAAACTTTTATTTATTTAATTGTACAAAAATGGAGAAAGACATGAAAATGGCTTTGCACAAACCGCGTTTTAGTAGTTGATATGGCTATTAATAGATAAAATACATAGCAAATGAAATAATATATAGGGATTAAAATTTACGATCTGTAGTCAACACTGTCAATAAAAGTATTAACCTATTCTCGGTTCTAATTCTATCGTAAATTTTCCTCCAAACCAACTTTTCACTCGCAAAAATTCCAAACTTTGTACATTTTTCTTAAACTTTAGCTGGACACGAATTGTGTTTTACTCAAACGAAAAGAACGGGAGGACTGTCTGTTTTGTATTTACTCTAGAAAAAGGTGCTAATTGTAAGACCAATTCTACTGCTTGAACCAGTTTGAACAATTTATGGGAATTGCAATTCTTTTAATTATTTTACATTACGATGAAAACTAGTTAACGAGTTTACACTTAATTCGTAAATACTGAAAACAAATTCAAAAAAATGTTTCTTAAGTCTTCATAATCATCATCAAAAGCTTTTATAAGTCCCGCTGCTGGGCGCATAACTTCCTAAATGGGAGAAGCACATGAGACGTTTGGGCCATAGCACCACCACACTGGCCCAATGCCGGTTGGGTTGAACTAACGGCTTTACGTGCCTTTCAAAGTATAGAGCAGCTCGAGATTTCCATTTTTTAATGGATCATCAGGTATCTTTGCTATAGCTTTGTTTTTGCAATCCAATTTCCAATTTTATAGGACCTGTTTGCTGGCCTAGAGGTCAGTTTGAGGTAATTTACTAACGATTGATACTTTAATAAACTAATAACATTGCAAAGTAAACCTTTGCTTTGAAAATAACTTCTCACCTATCCATATATCCTTTTCTATATTTAGAAATCGATGTAACTAATTCCATGTAGCTTAGCTCACACAGTGAGCCTCTGAATGTCCTCGAGTATGGTTTCCACTCCAGACATGACTTCTTCTAGTCTATTTTTTTTTGCATGACAAATAAATAACCACAAAGACCACCAAAAACCAAAATGTCCGACTTCAAATTGTTAGCGGGGAACCTAAGCCAAAATTTTGATCAGAACTACCTTATTAGTTATCTCGAGTAATATCTTAAAGACTAAAAAGTACTTTTGTCACATTCCGCCCACACATAATCGACCCAAATGAAATCAGGACCCTTGAGGCTGGGGAAGAAATTTATGGAAAGTGCCCAAATCAAGGGTCTACTTTAACCCAATCGTGGCAAGCTACAATAGATCTTTTCAGGTCGCAGTCTTAGGAGACTGAATGTCCCAAATACAAATAGTAAAAATCCTGCCCAGCACATTTCTTTAAAAATTCTATTTTTTTTATTATTTGCACAGCAACAATGACTCAAAATCACATGATGAGTAACAATTAAAAAAGCCATAATATGGGAAGATAAAGTTAGTGGAGCATGAACACACAGCCCTCTCCTTGCCAGCCTATAAAATGCATTTTCACGTCTGTTTTGAAGGAAACCATGTAATAGGAAGGAGGAAACACATTTAAGAATATAGGTACCTTTTTATTTTATATTTCTAGAATTAGACCCTACAAAAGCTATAAGTAATACTTTTCTATATTTCTGTTCGACACTGCACTGCTGGCTTTATGGTACTACAAAAAGAGCGACTACACGAGAGTTTGATGTGGTTTGATGCGAGAGTCCTCTCGGTAATTCAACTTTTGGAACTGGTTTTAATTCAGAAATTAAAGGCAGACAGACATTATGACTCTGTTGGAAGTAGCTTTAATTCGTTTTTTGTGATAGACATAACATTGACCACTTGGAATAGCTTAAGAGGGGGCATAAAGCAAATCTCTAATCGTAGATTTAATTTTAATCATATTAAATCAAATCCAAATGAGCTGAAATTTTAAATATGGTAATTACATTATATTTGTGAGGGTTGTGTCAGAGCAAAAACATGAATTTATAAAATTTTCTCGATAGAAAAAAATCACAAAGATACCTCTGACTTTCAACGAGATTCAATTTATTGTCCAAATCACATTACTTCACAACAGGGAAAATTGATAAATATGTGAGTCACCATGTTTCCGAGGGCTTCTACTAGCGATTTTTCAATATATGTTATGGTTTGCAAGTAATTAATAAAAAACTATATTGGCGCATACTCCATTTTCCTTCCGCGCTAAACGTCATCGTCCGTCTCTGTCAGTCGCATGGTAGGCCACATGATATTTGTTTTGTTTCACTCGCGGCTGCTCCATTGAGACGGGAAGACTATGTTTCTGCGTTTTTGCGCGCCCTCGGCAATATTTTCGCGAATAATTTGTAGTTTATAACTTAAAAACCATAATATTGTACATATATTTTAAAACTATTGCTTAAAAAGTTTAATGAAACGTTGTAAATTCTGATTTTTCATAATTATTAAAATAAAATGCTATAAAATGAAACTGAAAATTCAAATGACGGCTAGGTGTCAAACTCAAGTGTTTCGTTTACTCACTTTTTAATTGTTGATATCGACCTTATTTTTATCCTCATTGAGCAGAAATCGCATTGTCTTTGCAATCTCAGGAGGCGTAGTATATGTAAAATAAAATCATGCTTTGTGTTTCTTAGTGACTTACACGTATTTGATTTATTTGCAATAAAACTTTTTTCGATGGTAGACATTTTCATATGCAATTATAAAAATCACAATATTATAGGGCAGTTATCAATATGCAGTTGGAGAATCTAACACCGTAAGGGTTTATGCCATTCACCTATGGCATAATAAACTTTATTGCAATTTAATGATACCAATGTTTTTTCAGATCAGCATCGGTTTAATATGACCACAACTACACCTAATTAAAAAATCTTAATAAAGTGAATTCTGTAGTAAAAAAATATGGTATCTACTATAAGATTTTTTAAAACAAAAATACATTATAGTGTCTTACATAATATATGCTAGTTAAAGTTTATTTCTTTTGGATCACTATAGGTGTTAAATTCAATAAATGGCGAGATAAACTTTGCTATAAAATCGTTAAGACGAAGGATAGAAAGCGGTGAAGAAATTAGTAGGATATACCTAATGCTCCTTTGACGTAGTGGTATTCGCCTCTGGCCGGATATAAGGAGACGCGGGTCGATTCCTGGCTGGGGCATATATTTTTTCATCGTTAGCTTTTTTTACTTGTAATTGTTTTAATAAAGTAGGCGTTTTAACGCACCAAAAACATTAAAATATGAATAGTTTATTACTATTAACAACAATAAAAACAAAAAATGGCTCAGTTGATTTAATCTAAAAAATATGACAATACTTGTGTATTGTTGTTTTTTTTAATGTAATTTTTACTAAGTGGTGCATTTCTTCTATGTTATTTCAAGATGGAAAATTTAAAGACTGGATATATTTGTTCATAGAAATAGTTTGGGAAATAGTGGGGGATAAAGCTGAGCGCGTCCGTGGGCTTTAGCTCTAGATACCCACATGTGTCCCCTGGGTAGCGCTAAATGCTCAGTACATTACCGGTGGTAGGTTTCGACTGCGACTGGTAACCACTCTCCAAGCAAAGCCTAGCCGCCAAGCGACTCATGTCGTGTTCCGGCTTGATGCCTGGTGTTGCCGTTCTGGGAGGGGAGTCCGAGCAGTTGCGCTGTAAAGTTAGCCGGTTTCGGTGCTGCGTGATTGCTGCGCTGGGTGACTGATCGCGGAGGGTAGCGGGATCCTAAGCACGGTTTTTCGGCAGGCCGACCGCAGGTAGTAGGGGGCCCAATTAGTAGGTTAGCCACCTATGAAAGGCTGCCCCGCCAACTCGCGAGAAATCCCAGGGTGCGCCATCGTGCCGGTTGGCGACCGGATGCGAGGGCCCGATGGACACCTTTGGGGGGGGGGGGGGGGGGTTATAGGGCATCCCCGCGCGCTCCAGCTCCGTCACCCGGTAGTGTGGCGTCACAGCTGCTTCGCTTGGCAGCAACTTTGCAGTGTCTCGCTCATCTGTCCCCTTCGTGCTTGTTGCACTCAATTCCCATGGCAAAATGAAAATTGGTAAAAAAAAACTAGTGAAACAGCGGATGCACTCCATCGCACTAAAAGTGCACTTTGCCAATATCCGAGGTCCACCGTGCAACAGAATTGATTACACTGAAAACTGGTACGCGTGCTCTTGGACCTAGGAAAAAGGAAGCTGAGATAAGGTCTAAAAGTTCATCAAAGCACTCTTCATTATTATACCCAATAGAAGGCGCTTCTCATAAGCAACACAATGTGTCAAAGCAATTTTAGAGGCTCAATTGTGCTTGTTACCTCTACATCACTAATTATAGGGACAGCACGAACACTGCAGTATTTCCAGTGCATATACTTAGTAGAGTGTAATCCAACAGGTGCGTTATATATTTCACGCAAGATCGGTCCTTTATAAAGCAGATATACTTGGTCAGCCGTGAAAGATCAATTCACCTCGTCGTGTAGTTTCTGTGATTTGGATTTCAGTCGCCTTTCATCCAGGGGAATGAAAGGCCACATATTAGTTGTGAACGCGCATACTTGTGGTTTTTACCAATAAACTCAACGAGATTATTCGAACCCCGTTTAGACATAATAAGGTTTAACTAACACAACAACCCTGTCTGTTGAGCTCGAGGATAATATTGATTCTCTCTTTCTCGGTTTCAATGCGCCCCGCCCCCGGACAACCGTAATATCTATCTAGCATTCACTGTACTGTCATCTGCATAGCTATGAATGTTACAATGATTCAGTTTAAACTGATGTAGCAGCAATATTGAGTACAGTTGATGGTAACCTAAATTTTGAACGAAATATGATTTCATTTAAAAAAGTAAATAGTACCATTTAAATTCCTCTGTTTTGAATTGTTCATTAAATTTTTTAGCGATTCTATAACTTTTTCCAGATGAGTGACATATCTTTATTTCTCTTAATGTGCCAACTACATCTAATTCAAGAGCACCCACAAATAAATTACCCGCATTGATTTGCAATTAGAGATGATTTTAGTATGTTGCACCATTTACAAAAATTATAGATAGTTGATATGTATGCGAAAATAAATAGTACAAGGATACATTATATTTCATTCGATTCGATCTCATTAGATCTTAAGTTCACAACGATGTTTAATTTGAAAAAGATTGTTGAATTAGGAAAATAACTGTGTGTCGCCTTGACGAAAATTTAGTCTAATTTTGACCCCTAGTAACAATAAAAATCTAAAGTTCAATATAAAATTGAGCCAATATAATTAATATTATAGACTAGAAATGCATAACATTTACTCCAAAGCTACTGTTGCTTTCATGAGAATATTTTACGTATACTATGTTATGACGTCGGCAGGTGACTAGACGAGCTTGATTGACAACCCACTGCAAATCGTGCCTCGCCATGCGGGGGGTGCGGGTGAAATTTGATTTTTTTCTAGCTTTAGGCGCACTCTTAAGGAGCCTACATAAATAAAGATATTTTTGAGTTTCAGTTTTAAATTTGGTTAATATCTTTATGATTAACATAAGTCCACATGCGTTTTATCGTGTTTCTCGCTTGTAGGAACTAGGAAGGTTTGTGACTAAAAATAGTACGTATATAATTATAGTAGGTAATAAGAATTTTACCACTATTTTCAAGTGTAATCAAATCAAAATGAAAAACAGGCAGCTAGTGCAGTATGTTTAAGCAGTCTTCGCATATGGACTTTTCTTACCTCTTCACATCAGGTGGTATTGAGTCATTTGCCGTTCTTTGTTTAAAAAAATCTCTTTATTCAAATGGGCTTAAATTAAGTTTTTTGTATGCGTCATAATTTAACTCTAGCACCGCTTCGACGAATATTTTAAATGTGTAGTATTCTTATTTTGTATGTATTGTCTTTTACCATATCACTCCCATGCTTTATTCTCATCAGGATAATCAGTTATCATACATTCAACTGATTCGAACGTTGATGTCACCAGATCCTATGTATGAGTTTTCACCATGAAAGTGGTTCTATTAGACCTATCCAACTGATTTAGACGGTTTGATACAGAGACGGGCAGCTTCTGTGCTTGCAACTCGTAAATGTTTCCTAAGGGATTTGAAACTGCGTTATTGGCAGCCGTATATAACCGGCAAGAAGCTTCCCGGAGCTACAGAGTTTAAAAAGTTTGAAATTGAAGATAAAAGGTCAGTAAAATTAAGTGTCTGTCAATGGAGAATAATAAGAGTCGTTCAATTTCTCTTTATTGATTTAAGACAAGTTTGATAAGAATAACTCTGACATTTTTATTGGAGGTGACTAAAGGCCGATCACAATATAACTACTACCAACAGAGAGAGATAATATGCTTACTTAAGTTTTGTTGCCTAGTAAACTTTATTATTTTACTAAAAATAACAGAAGTATATTTTTTCATTGTTTTCTTTCTGTATTTCTAGTTGTTTCAATAACAGAAGTAAGCTGCGGTAGGCCTATCCATTTCTGTGGAAGTAGGTATATTAGCCTAGGAGCTCGGTGGCGTAGTGGATTGAGCGCTCTGGTTTCGATCACGAAAACAAAGCAACTTTCGCCATGGTCGGTCCCTGGATGGGTCAATCAAATTTATAATCTTGAGCTCCTCCGTGCTTCGGAAGGCACGTTAAGCCGTTGGTCCCGGTTGTTACTGCAACCGCTTTAACCCACCAACCCGCATTGGGCCAGCGTGGTGGTGTTATGGCCCAAACTCCTCATGTGTTTCTGCCATGTAGGAAGGCCTGTGCCCAGCAGTGGGACGTATATAGGCTGGTGATGATGATGATGATGATGAGGTATATTAGAACCGGCCGTAAATGATAAAGATACTTAGCATTCTCATTTACTGCTGATTCTAACATACCATCAAACGCGTTTTATGGTACGCGCAGTCGTAAACATGAGTTTTATCCAAATCTGTGGTCTAATGGTTCAGACCACTTTAGATCTAGAGGTCCAGGGTTCATTTCATGTGGGGGCAGAGAATTTCTGCTCCTGGCTAGCTATTACCATCTTATCTAAAACAGCCACCATAAACAACAATGTTGACAACATTGTGTTCCGGCAGTTGGAAGTGAGATCGCCAGTTCCTCTGTTGTTGAGGAATCCGGGTGTAGCTCGCTTTCGCTCCGGGTGTAGAGATAAAGGCCAAGAGCTTCTCCATAAAGAATTAAAAAAAAAAGATTACCGGGCGTACCAT
This sequence comes from Nymphula nitidulata, assembly GCA_947347705.1. Classification (NCBI taxonomy): domain Eukaryota; kingdom Metazoa; phylum Arthropoda; class Insecta; order Lepidoptera; family Crambidae; genus Nymphula; species Nymphula nitidulata. The sequence goes on from OX374632.1 coordinate 11,153,515, forward strand.
CAGACTGGTAACAGTAACGCTTTTAAAAATAAAACCGAACTCTGTAACATTTATTTATTTATTTCAACTTTAATTGCACAAAATGCCTTACAATTTGGCGGACTTAATGCCATTAGGCATTCTCTACCAGTCAACCGGAAAGTTGAGTTCAAAATAATTAAATAGGTAGTGCAAGAACAACTGTTTTAAAAATTAAAATATACAATACAATGAATACACTGCATAATAATTAAAATATATATATTTTTAAGATGTATAACTATGGATAAATACGCAATTAATATATATATACATATATATAACAAATGCATATGCTTACAACATTATTGCTTTCTTAATTTAAATTCAAAATTCAGCTACCTAGAGTCTCCGCTACTATATGCTAGTTGTGTTTCTAGCAGTAAGCCGACTTTTAATAGGTTCAACTATTTATATAGGCGGAACCAAACACTCGAGTTAACATGCAAACATTTCAATTCCGGAAATTATATTATCACTGCACAGACGTTTAAGTTTGTGGTTTACCGGAATTCTAACAGCACGGGGGTTGTCAACGTTAGCCGAAGTAATAAATTTATGTACATTGCAAAACGCTGTGTCTACATTTAGTGCTTTTAGTCAGTCAAAAGCAAAAGTGTTTAATTTAACAAAAATATCCAAACTGGAACCAATTTACGACACTTTGATAGGACAGTTTCTGAAGAATTGAGCATCTAGCAGACTATTTGATGCTAGAGCATCAGCTAAAGGTTAGGATGTCTTGGAAAAGCCACCGGCGTAACAGCACACCAATTTTTTGACAGCACATCAAGCATAACAGTCTGGCCTTGAGACCGCCCTTACTCCGTTCGTAATGGCCTGGCCACGGGAAATTTGCCGCGGCGAATATTCGCGCTACTATTCGCCCGAATGAAAACAATTGTATTTTAATTAATTTTATTGTCTTTAATGTTTTTAATAATTTAGGATTCGATTGGATAAACACTGATATTTAACTAGACTGAAATACTTAGTAATTAAAATAGAATAAAACTAGAAAAATTTCACGTCCTGAGGCAGGAAACGAACCTGCGACCTTTCGCTATCCGGGCGACTGCTCTGACCACTGAGCCACCCAGGACCTGGGACATCCCTGTGAAACTCCTCTAGTCTATCTTGTATTTGCGTTTATGAGCTAACGTCCACCCTACAATGTCGAAATATTCTATTTCAACATCCGAAACGAGTATTTTTACAAATACCGACGAATCGGTTAAGTTGGGGCAGTGCTTTCAAATATTCTTGAGGCAGGAGACGCCTCAGGGCGTGAAATTTTTCTAGTTTTATTCTATTTTAATTACTAAGTAATTTTTCATACATTTTAATAATGTTAAAATCAAAAATTAAGAATAGACTGAAATAATCAAAAATAATAGAATAATGATAATAATAATAATGTAATTGAATACCTATTGTCAATTTTATTGTTCTAAGCATATTAATAATAATGGATTCTAATGTTAATGTTAATTACCTACACCTATATGTAATATTTTGCTTGCCAAAAGGCTGAATATGGATTCCAAGCGCTTTATTTGTATTTGAGTACCACCTGTATATGACCCATGTTCGCGAATAAATAATTTTGAATTTGAATTTGAAATATACTAAGCTGGCCACGCGTAGCGGCGACCGGCGACCTCGCCAGTTGCGCCGCCGCCGCCGCTGTTCTCATGGCCAGGCCGTAATAGAGGTGAGGTGGCTTTGGTCATGGCTATAAGAAATAGTCATTGAATATTTATGTTTATAAATTATAATAAAGTTCTCTGATCCATCTGTATGTGGGTATGTTCAGTCGACAGCACTTACTCCTGTGCCAACCCTAAGAGAAAAGGTTAACACTTTGGCCTCTCCTTAGAAGCTCAGACTCTGTGCGCTTCTTAACTCCTGTGGTCCGACTGTAAACCTAGTGAACCATCCCTACGTCCCCTCCTAACCAGGAAGGTACTTCCACTGGAACCAAATTGTTTGGTGACTATGTCTACATCGTTGGCACCTAAAAAACTATTTCAGGGCCTGCTACTGTCTTGTATGCCATTGTCGAAGATTTCATAAGGTATTTCATAAGCCACATATTGTATATCCAAGTCAGCATTTTTCTGTGCAATATTAATAATGTGCTTAAAAACCCACTTATAAAAAACTGTAGGTAATTAGTAATTATTTAACGGACCATAACAGCATGCCTCACTCATTTTGTTTGAAGAACAATAGCCGAGTTAGTCGGCATGTATACTATATGCAACTTACATTGGCCCTAATTCTGGTAAACACATGCTAAGTCTAAATTTAAGTTCAGTGCATTTCTTTCTATCAAAAGGAATACGATAAGGATGGCTGTCATATAATTTGACATTTAGAAACGTGCGTTAAATTTTCGACCTTATTGAACGTGATAAAATGCGTGTTTAGGAGGCACCTCCGTATATGCCGTCTAAAATTGTCTATGGTTTCTTAGAAATCTATCTAAATTTAAGTGACAGCTCTAAACAGATTCTTGCCATCTTTTTCCTATTACTTATTGCGAGAAAGAGATATACTGTACTTAAATTTAGTATTAAAGTGTGTTCCCAGAATTAGGCCCATTGTGACTTATTAAATAGTTGAAATATTTCATAAATTTATATGGAAGTTTAATTACAGTAGTAAATTATTTTATAGTCCTCATCAAAATTAGGTTGTAAATGAGTACTAATATTAGCTTAATCTTCTAAGATATCCGAATTCTGTACCGCAAAAAGCTGTAACGTTCGCGGCCGTTAATAATTTTCAGTTTAACCAAGTTGTCTGCAAACAGCAACTTCATCAAAGGGATTTGGTTAATTCAATTTCTGTGTTCGGCCTCTGCCTTTCGCCGCTTGGCTACAAGAACGTAATGTTTAATTCCAATATCACCTTAAGATTGGATTGGTTTATAGAAGTATCGGAGTTTCGTATAATAAACCCCGATCACATAGAAGTTTCTGCTGACTTAGAATAATGTTTAAATTATTCAATTACAATATGTATCAGTTCAGTGTTAATATGCTATACTATCTTGCAGAAGACGCTCTTTAATATATTTCTGAATTACTTACACAGTTTAAATTGAACTGAGTCTCTCAGATATCTCTCCGATTCCTATCGTGCTGGAGATTGGATAAATGAAACAAATACAATAGGTACTACAAATTATGTAAGTAGGTATAGTTTTACAGGCGTAGTCTATTCAAGATAATTAAGTTACCAAATAGCAGATAATAGTCAGATTATTTTGCGTTCCTTTGCTTGCGATTTGTACACTACAATCATTTAAAAAATATGCCGAAGAGTAATAGCATTATTATTTGGCTGAAAAGAAACAGCCAAATAATAATGCTATTACTAGTAATAATAATAATATTCATAAACTCACACCTATTATCTAGCCCAAAGTAAGCATCTTTAAGAACTTGTGTTATAGATACTAGACAGCGGAGAAATAATGATAATAATATGTATATAAATATACTAAATAAACAGAAAAACTACCATGAATCGTAAACAAATGCTCGTACTCATCATACAAACATTTTCTCCTACCGGGATTCGAACCCGGGACCTCTTGACCGAGTAGCCTGTATAGCAAGAGGTACAGACCACTGGGCCAGCCGTCGTCAAATACATGTCATATACATACACATACAGTACTACACAAGTGTACTATATATGTCATATACATACAGTACTACGAATTATGTAGGTATAGTTTTACTAGTGTATTCAAGATAATTAAGAAAGCAAATAGCAGATAATAATCAGATTGCTTTGCGTTTCTAGAATTTCAGATGCCTGCGATTAGTACACGCAATTAAAAATATGCCGAAGAGGTATTCCTTTTTATTCAAATAATTATTTCTTTACATCCAAATAATAATGGTATAATGTACAGTTTTTCGAAATTTCAGGCTAAATCAACCGCACGTTATGCTTATGCCATGCCGCTCATCATGAAACCCGATTAGCTAATGGAAATTTAAGCGCCGAGAACCTTATTAGTGTCAATAAAAGGTTCTAGATCCAAACAACTTTTCAATTTCGTTTTATTTTCATGATAAGGTTGCTGATTATGCACAATAGCCTCATAACCTCAGCACAAGTTTTATCAAAAATCACATTTAAGTATTTTTTTTTATTTATTTATTATCCTTTACGTCTACATTACAACATGTGTAACATAGTATCCATATGCAATAATTACTCAGTTAAATGAATACAAAAAATTAATCTTTACGAAAATTAACTTTAATTAACCCCCTAGAGACATTAAGGCCGCGTGTCCTAACATAATGTATTGTTATCATATTACCCCGGGACCTCGGCTCAGATCTCCGTAACGTAACTAATGAAACGTAGCCTTATATCTACGCAGTGATAATCCCTTCATAGACTGGGGGAGTATCTTTTGTAAGCAATCATTTATTTCGATTACGTTAATAGTTCCAGGTCTCGTTTCTGCTAAATAATATATCAATAGATTTTCTTTAAGACATAGCTATGTGTAGGTATTCAGTGTTGTATAACTGATTGTACCAATTATTGTGCAGATATAACTACCTTTATAAGTTATAGTTATATCTGTACAATGAATATTCTTAATATTCTGATAGTCATATTGTTTATTTCTAAATTTTTATACAGATACCATCGAGGTCCTATACTTACTTATACCTACTATATTACTACTTATACCTATACCGCTTCACGCGGTTGGTTCATGAACAAACAGACTGCTCGTCGCTTTGTTCCTTCCAGGCACTATTTATTCCATCTTGTTTTCACCTTATCTAATTATATGTTTTTCTAACCTCCGAGTTGGTTCGTTAAGTCAACCCATCATTGGAATATTGATAATCTGAATACTGATTTCCAAAATGTTGATATTACAGAAGAATTCGTAATTTTACCATTGGTTAAATCTGTATTAGAAGCAATGCAATGGCAAAGACGATGTTACAACTAAAACAACATACAAGAATAAAAAAGCGCAGAAGTTATTTAAACAAATACATTTTATTGCACTCGAGTAAATACTTATAACAGCAGAGCAAAGAAAACAATATGCGAAAGACAATCTGCCTTTTTTACTTTAGTAACATGTAACGAGTACTTACTTATGTTAAGTAAAAACAGCGAATGATATAATTGTTCTACGAGACAACAAATTGTATTTATTTTACGCTTTAAATGTGAAAAATGCGTTTACCGAATAGCAAAATTATGTAAAATATACTTGTCAGCATATTTTATCTCTTTATTTTGTACCGTCATTTCGTGAATGTGACCATCAAACTTAATTAGGGCTTGGTTTGACCAAAATAATTCATTACTTAAAAATATACACATACGAGTAGCAGGGACGCAAATTATACGAATATTGTTGGTACTCCTAGGACATATTTCATTGATACTTATTAGATCCTTGAGGATTTGATATCTGACTTGCTGTTATTGCCAATTCCGTTATTACAGAAAGGCTTTTAAATTAAAAATGTACAACACATAATTGGCCAACATACCGGGATTTGGTTTACAGTGTTGAGCGGGATGATATTATCAATAAATAATTAGAGTACCTATCTCATTTATATTAATTAACGGTAGGAGTAAGCGATAATTGTTTAATATCGCATGTCGTCGGATAGACTGTGTTTGGTTTTCATTTATTACAACGTTAATGATGGGCTGATAAAATTACAACGTAATAACAATGAATAATTTTCAAACAATTACACTTTGTTATAAAAAAAATTATGAGGAATTTAATATATGTACCTTGCTTATTTTACAGCTGAAACAAAAGTTTGTTTACAGTTTATAACTTTGCTTGTAAGGTGCACTCATTATAAATTACACCACCGTGCGCCATACTTATTGTTATAAAATAGTTGAATAAGCATTAATAAAATGGTTATAGACACGACGGCGAAATACTATACTATCATTTTCTATAGCAAATTTAGGCAGTTTCGAATGTGTTTTCATTATAATTATGTAAATTATAGAGCACATGTTATAAACAGCTGAAATGATTAACCTTCATCAATTAAGCATTAAAGGAAAAATTAGATACATGACATATTATTTATTAAACAAACCTCTTTTTAAAGTTTCAGAGTCGAAACGAAACCCTTGCATTTTTATAATCTCCGTTGGACCTTTCATCTGCACATCTTAGATCTGAAATTTTGCACTTAATCGTAAAAGAGTGTCAAAAAACAAAATTAAATCGGAAATAATTGGTTATATCTGATATACTCTTTCATGTAACAAAAAAAGATTTTGTGCTATTGAAAAAATCTGTATTTTTTATTAAGATAACATAGGTGGCGCCAGATGCCAAAGCCAAATCAAGATAAAGATGATGATGGAGATGAAGTGTTTTGTCGACAGCACAGGAGAAAGTTCTTCCTCTTTACACAATTCCTCCTCGATGACTTTTTATGACCTTATTCTCCGCGGCAACAATATACTACAAAGTTGTGATCTTCTGTAAAAATGAGGTATTTCTCTTGGTGTGCGTAAAAACTGAAATAGAATATACCACTATGCTCTACCTCTTTTTAAGTTAACCATTATTGTTCTAGAATGTGCTTTAAACAATAAAGCCGATGTTTTTTTTTTTTTTTTTTTTATACAAAGCACGGCAATTGACCCAACACCACCTGATGTGAAGCGGTAAGGATATGCGAAGACAGCTAGTGCAGAAACGGACAATGCACTAGCTGCCTCCACCTTGCCGGCCCAAAAGGTGCTTTTTCACGCCTCTCTTGAAGGACCCCATGTTATAGGAAGGAGGAAACACATGCGCTGGCAAAGAATTCCAAGTTCTGGAAGTACGACAAAGAAACGAAGAACTAAATTTCTTTGTGCGTGATGTTGAGGTGGAGACAGTAAATGGATGACTCCGAAGACCAGCACGCGTGCTCCTGAGCAGAAAGGGGGAAGGTGGGATAAGGTCGAAAAGCTCTTCAGAGCACTCTCCGTGATAAAGCCGATAAAAGGCGCTAAGCGACGTAATGTTCCGACGCAATTGTAGAGGCTCAAGTTTGTTCATGACCTCTACATCGCCAATGATACGGACAGCACGACGCTGCAATCTGTCCAGTGCATCGAGGAGGTACTTGGCGGAGCCATCCCATAAGTGCGAGCAATATTCCACGCAAGACCGGACCTGAGTTTTGTACAGCAGGCATAGCTGGTCAGGCGTGAAAAATCGACGCACCTTGTTCAAGACACCGAGCTTCCGTGAGGCTGTTTTTATCACGGTTTCGATGTAGTTTCTAGAATTGAGATCGCAGCATATCTCCATACCGAGTAAGTTCAAGGAGGCCTGTGCCGAAAGAGTAGTACCCTGAAGAGATGGAAAGGGAAGGAACGGCGACATTTTGGCTGTAAACGCACACACCTGTGTTTTCTTAGCATTGAACTCAACAAGATTGTTAGATCCCCATTCAGATACGAGGTTCAACACCCTGTTGAGCTCAATAGTAAGATTCTCCCTCTCTTTCTCGGTTTCAGCGCGCCCAGCCCCTGGGCGACCGTAATATCCCCCATGCACTGTACTGTCATCCGCATAACAATGAATGCTTCCTAATGGAAGCATATCATTGATATGAAGAAGAAAGAGTGTGGGGGATAAAACAGAGCCTTGTGGTACACCAGCATTCACAGACATGAACCGCGAAGCGCATCCATCTGCGAGGACGCGTATTCTCCGCTCATGTAGGAAGCCGGCGATCCAGTTGCAGAGCTGATCGGGCAGACCGTATGCCGGGAGCTTGGAGAGAAGAGCCTTGTGCCAGACCCGATCAAAAGCTTTGGCAATGTCAAGGCTAACAGCCAGTGACTCACCACGTTTATCAATAGCTTCACCCCAGACATGCATTAAGTACGCTAGAAGATCACCCGTTGACCGTTTCGGCCGAAACCCGTACTGTCGATCATTAATTAATGAGTGACCTTCTAGGTATCGGATCAGCTGGTTATTTATGATCCGCTCCATGACCTTGCAAAGAACTGAGGTGACAGCTATTGGGCGGTAGTTTGCTGGGTCTGATCGGTCTCCCTTTTTGGGGACCGGTTGCACATTGGCCTCTCTCCAAGACTCAGGCACACACCCAGAAGAGAGAGAAAGGCGGTATAGCCGGGTTAAGATGGGAGACAACTCCGCTGCGCATTTATTTAGTACTATCGCTGGGATGCCATCAGGTCCACTAACTTTCCGGACGTCGATTGACTGCAGCTCCGCACGTACATCACATTGCCTGATACGGATATTAGGCATTGTGTGGCCACAGTGGGAGAGTGTTGGTGGCTGTGAGTTGCAGTCATCGATTCGGGAATAAGCAGCAAAGAGTTTTACCAAAAGATCGGCTTTCTCTTGCGGCTTGTGAGCTAGCGAGCCGTCAGAACATCTCAACGGGGGCAGCGAGGGTTGACAGAAGTTGGACTGCACGGCTTTGGCCAGACGCCAGTAGCTACGGCTTCCCGTAGGATGCGTGAGTAGTTCTTGGCCAACTCGTGCAACGCGCTGTGCATCCGCTCTGATGAATGCCCTCTTGCAGGACTTGGTGGCGTTGTTATAAGCTGCTTTCAGCGAGTCAATGTTAGGATCTCCGCAAGCTCGACCCCTGATCCAAGCGCGGTATGCCGACTGTCTGTTCTCAACAGCTATGGCACACTCCCGGTTGAACCAGAGGCTACGCCTACCCCTACTGATGAGATCGGAGTGAGGGATATAGTACTCCATCCCTAACATGATCTCATCAGCAACAGCAGTAGCGCTAGCGCTCGGGTCCAGCTCACTGAAGCAGCGCTGCCTCCAAGGGACAGATGCGAAGTAATCCCGCATACCATCCCAATCTGCCGACGCATAGTGCCAGATGCGGCGTTTGGCAACCATAGGTACCGGTGGCGACGCCCGTGGCACCCCAGCGGATATCAGGCAGTGATCCGATGTTCCCAAAGGAGCACGAACCTCTAGCCGATATCCGTCCGGACGAGACGTCAGCAGAAGGTCCAACAATGAGGGCGCGTGACCGACAATGTCTGGAATCCTGGTGGGCTGGTTTACCAGTTGTGTCAGGTCGTGCGTGAGAGCGAAAGCATGGGCAGTTCTACCAGCATGGTCAGTTTTAGAGGAACTTAACCACGACTCGTGGTGAGCATTAAAGTCCCCTAAAAACACCAATTCCGCGGTTGGATAGTGCTCCAGCGCAACATCTGCCACCCGACTAAGATGTTCGAAAAGTCGAGTTGTCTCCATGTCACCGCTGTGAGATCTATAGAGGCACACGTAGACACGGCTATGTGTGCCCAGGTCCACATGCACCCCAAGAATCGAGTAGGAAGGGTCCTCCAAGCAGCGCAGACGGCGACAGCAAACATCCGCCCGGACAAACAAGCATACCCCGGCCTTCGCTTTGAAGGACTCCTCAAGAGCGTAGCCGGGGTAATCCAAGTAGCTAGTGTCAGCCGGGCGAAGTATTTGCGTCTCCGTCAAAAACAGCATAGCCGGTCGAGCCGTCTCGAGATGTTGGTGGACGGCATTGAGGTTAGCATGGAGCCCACGGATGTTAGTAAGCCCGACCTCAAACAGCGTGGTTGTGGTGGGGGTGTGCACCGCTGATCGACCGTTCATGTTCTTGAGCGCTGCCATAGAAGATGATGTAAGGAGGAGAGGCGTGAATTGAGGGAACGTTGCCGCGATATAGACGGTCAAAGCGTGAGGCCTGTTTCCCCAGTTAACAGCCGACAGAAGAGAAGCGCTGACCCGCCGAACGGAAGGGCCCCCGAACCCCCCCGGGAATGGCCGCCGGGACCCCACCACCCGGTCACCAACCGGCACGACGGACCACCCCAAGATTATGCGTGGCATGATAGGGCAGCCTCACGAACTGGTTAGGTTCGCTTGGGCCCCTGTACTGTACCACGGGCGGCCAGCGGAACAGCCGTTTCTTCGGGTCTCCCTGGTCGGCGGGTCAACGCAGTCCACCTGGCTCTGGTTAGACGGAAGCCGTCACTGACCGAATCCATCGCCGCAACGTCTCCCCAAGCTCTGGTTGTACGCTGACTGATCCCGGAACGCGACCACAAGTGGTCACTTGGCGGGTTTTACGCCATGCGTACGGTGGTCACTAACCAGACGGGTGTTCAGACCCTACCACCAGTCGAGCAGTTGGTAGCTCGGTAATCCCTTAGTCGCCTCTTACGACACCCACGGGAAGAAATGGGGCGGTGAATTGTATTCTTAATCCGTCACCGCACGGATTATATTTTGTATATTTTCGGCTTTAAGAGACTTTAATACACTCATAAAGGCAGCATCTGGCTAGAAAATACGAGTATAATTTAGTACTCTATAAAAAAAGAAATGAAAGGAATTTTTTATAACATTTAAAATGATTGTCGACGCAGTCAAAAAGTTTATACAGCCTAAGTGATTCAAGCTTGGAGTCAAGTGTCTTGAGACCTCAAGACACGAAGCAAGTGTCATTATATCTTCTTAGCGACATAGGTACTTACTTAAGAGACTCTCACACTTCTTGGGAATGTTTCCGTTACTGTACGCTACATTTTGATGACTAAACTTTTTCTGTTTCTATTGCAAAGCTTGCTATTATCATCTTGCATAAGCTAAAAGCGGAGAATATTTCATAAGCGAAAATTAAACATCAAATATTATTGTGCAGACGACAGCACATCTATTGCAACAGTTGCACTACGAAAGCCGCCTCCATCACGAACGGAATAAGGGCAGTTTCAAGGTCAGCCGTTACGCTTTATGTGCTGTCGACTGTTCCTTAGTAAAAAAAAAACATTCGTTAGAAACTAAACTCGTGAAATGCAATGCCAACCACTTATTTTCATCACTTAAACATGTTTTACGTAATTTTTAAAACACTCAGGAACCCAACACAATATTATGCTTATACTATTATTGTGAAGGCGCCGGGCGGGCTGGTTAAGTTAATCTAATTATAACGAAGGCGAAGAATTTTGATTTAAACTAAAAGTATCATGCATATTTCTAATTTTACCAATATTTTCCGAGACGTGGCCACTTCATTTGCTTTTGTAATGACTCCAAGACAAATAAGAGTGCCCGTTGTTCAACTATTTTTCTTTTAATTGTATCCCTCCTCTATTGTTCGGTACGTTCTTTATATCTCGTAGTAGCATTTATTAAAAATATAATTTCTTTGCGTCCTGAGTGGAAAAATCAAGAAAAATTTTCATTAGCCAAAAAAGGAACTTTTTCCTGTACGACTAGGGTGGCGAACGAAACGTTTCAACAAGTGTTAGATAAAAAAAGCCTGCCAGTGTACCACCTATTTATTTGTCTGATTCATAACTTCATCTTATTTTGTCAATTTAAGTACCTGGGACATACATATAGTCACTGAACTGAAGATGATTTAGACCTTGGCTAAAAGTAATATGCTGGGCAGAAGGTTTGCTAAATGTTCAAACGATATAAAAATAGCAATGTTTCCGGCTTCCTACCTGTATCGTTCCTATAATATATGTTTAAATCTTAAATTACAATATCACATAATATTTCATCAGAAATTACAGTTGTGCGCTGTGACAAATAAATGTCCCTAACCTTTTATGACAAATATTTTAACTCCATTGACAAAGATTTTATATTTATTACTTTGGCTTGGTCTCTATTGGCTAGATTCCCAATTTCTAAACCTGGGTTCCATGGACCCCTAAGGGGTTCATGATGTGATTATCTTTATAATTATGTCACTCCACTGCAACTGCTGCAACTTGTGTTAGTTACCACATACCCAAGTACGTACCATCTGGAATTTGAAACTAATCCGCGAGTTCAAAAGGGTAAGGAAACCGATGTTTAAAATTTCAGATGTATGTTACGCTCTTAAAATTGTTGCTTGAAAAGAGATCGAAAAATATATAACGCGATTGAGCACGGGTGTACAAAGTGCCGCAATATTTTGTTCCTCGATCTCAATGTATGTACGTACGAGGTACACTCGAGTAACTCGTGTTCCGAAAGGAACCGCAAAGAGCGCAAACCAATGAGAACAATAAATTTCAAGTTGTGCTCAACTCAGTGTAAGAGATTTAGGGAAGTCGATAACGGACTGTTTTGGCGACGGTAGTTTCCGAACGAGTGGCGTCACGGATTTGTGCACGGGTAAAATTTGCGCCACTGAAAGAAAACACCGTGCGCGACTTTCGGATATTAGTAATTTATGTGTTGATCCTTCAAGATATCAAGTTTTAAAAGGTTTTTGGTACGTAAAATTCTGGAATGGAAATCTGGCTGATGTGACACAGTGTACGATCGCAATAAACTGTATTCTTCGAAGCTTGTATTTTCTTATTTTTTATAGAATGTACTGTTGTCGTCGATTTGGATGAACTTATATAAAGATAAAAATAGTTTTGACTTATTGCCGCTCTATTTTCTTCGAGAAAGAACGATGCAGAAACACTTGATCTAAAACTTATGAAAACTTTTTCTTAGGATCTTATCCATTCCACGTCGATAAATAGAGTGCAATAAAAAGTGACTTTTTATGCGCCAATCATACGGTCTGTCTGGTGGTAAGCGATAGCCTATAAATGCTCGTAGCACCTTTGGCACCCACGAGTTGCCCACCCTGTAGAATTCAAAAGAAAACGTTATGTTGACAGCTTATGAGACGAGACCCCCGGCTCCCAACAAAACGCTTTCTCAATGAGTTTTGACGACCTAATTTACCGTAGGACCACGACACTACAAGGCAGTTATTATGTGTGACATTCCGTGAGGTAGAAGTTCTAAGCCAGTCGGGCGATAAAAATGCGAGTAGTAAATACCACTACACACTTCTTCTCTCGTCATTAGTCTAATGCAAAATATACAAATAAAAAATATGTAAATTTAGGGTCGGCAACGCGCAAGTCATCATATCCCTGGTGTTGCAAGCGTCCATAGTTTACGGTAACCGCATACCATCAGGTGGGTCGTATGCTTGATTGCCACCTTAGTGGTATAAAAAAGCTATATGTATAAAAAAATGTTTCTATATTTGTCCCCGAAATGTTATGCGCTCCAAAACTATTGATCAGATTGTGATGAAACTTTGGTAGGGTATTCTGAGAACGCCTACGAAGGTTTTCTTTTTTTATATACAACTAGATGACAAATAAGCTGACGGCCCACCTGGTGGTAAACGGCTACCGCCGCCTATAGACACCTGCAATAACAAGGAAAAATCACTTGATATTGCAGGTGCGTTGCCATCCTGAGGCCTAAGATAAAATGCCGTCTATGCCCAGTAATAACACTCGTAGCACCTTTGGCACCTAGTTCCAGATTTAGGTTCCTGGATTATGAAACTTTTATTTTATAATTGTAAAACCAAACAGTTTTCTCTTTACGGGCATCGCAAAGCATGCCAGGTGCATTTTATAAAGCAAATATACGTCATTATTATTGAAGTACCCCTTAATTCCTTCCTCTGCAGACTTTTATACGTCCATCTCACTTACATTATTCGAAAAATAAGGAGCACGTTTTCTTGAGAGCATTAGCTGCTAAGTATAGATAAGTAAAGTGCTAAATGTAGCATTTACGAAGTGCTCTAAGTAGGAAGCCTTCGTAACTATTAGCTTTAGCCCCAGCTCCGTCGCTTTACATAGTTTGACGCACAAAGGATGCATCAATGCGTTAAATGCATACTAATTCAACTGGAAGCCACACTGGATAAGGAGCTCTATTTTAAACTTTAAGGACGTGTTTCAGAAAATACAGGTCGAGAAGCATTATCAACCTATAGGTATCACAGTTTTCCCTTAGCTACACCGTAATTATAATTATAATTAATAAAATATTGTCAGACTCATACCTAATTTTTGCCCTAAAATAATTCAGAGATTTTTGGTAAATTTGGTACATTTTTGGGATGGACTATCTTACTATATCCACCTGCTTTTACAGGCTTTTCTAAATTAGTTGCTTATTTAGCTTCAGTTTTTTTTATTCTTAACAGGGTAGCTCTTGGTCTTCATCTCATCTGATGGATTTCTTAATCACAGAGGAACTGGCTATCTTACCTTCAACTGCCGGAACACAACAAAGCTGTTAACATTACTGTTGCAGGGGTTATTAAAAAATATGCGTTTAATTTTAGCAACAAGGGTGGGAACAAGCGTACTGCCCGGCTGAACCGTGAGCGGTAAGTGAAAAGTGAATGCCACTTACCAAAGTGGTATTCAAACTACTTATAAAGTTAAGAATTTTTTAATTGGAAACCTTGCTTGTAACTGGATCCCTGGAAGCCAACTCCCAAAGTTGCAGAACACTTGACCCATCCTTTTAGTCATTGCACCTAAATCATCATACAGTGAGTGATGCAGTGAGAAGCCTTCTGCAGCTGTCTGAACTGTCTTCTGCAGGGTTCTAATTGATAAAAAAATACTTAAGTATTTGCTAACGTGAAGTCTTCACACAGCGATCTGTTTTTCAAAGTCCGCTTGCTACTGGTTTGTGTTAAATTTTTAAGCCTTTTGACATTTTAAGTAGTCCTTTTCTGATATATGTTAAAGAAAACTGTTTACCTAAGTCTTGCCAAAGAACACGTACGTCTTACTAAAGTCCAATCGATTTCGTACATAGTTCATTAGGTCTATAATAACAGTATTACTATACGAAATCCGCCTGCATAACAAACAGGGTAATGACGTTCTGAAATTCGAACGCTTTATCTCACGCTTGAAAATATTATTTATATTGAAAATCTAGCAAAAACTATATATTTCGCAGCCGTCGGTTAACATAGCCGCTTAACTGAATGCCTAGTCCGTTGTTTGAGCGCCGGCATCCAATGAAACGCTCGCACAATGTTTAACCAGGTTAAATACGAAAGAAAGAAAGAAATGAAATTTATTCAGTGATAAAAAAATAATAGATACAGAACAATAGTGGATAACATAGACATTAGCCATTCAATTGGATGCCTAGGCAAGTCGTTTAAATCAAAGAACTTTTGTGTGATTGTTTGAGTGATGGGTAGGTTCAAGGTTATTTTTTTATGACGTCGTTAAGCGTTACGAGTCTAGTTTTATTAACTATCGGCCTAGGCTTTAAAGCCATAGTTTTTCTTTCTTTTACACTTATCTATTTTAAAATCTATTATCGAGTTTACTAATAAAATTCTGTTCTCGACTCTCAAGGCTACTTTGTGTTAAATAATATTTAATATCTTTAACGTATGACTAAGATCTTTTGAGCAGAGAAAAGGGCTAAAGTAGATTTTCATTAAGTCTATTTAGCGCAGCAGAGCGTGAGTAACATCCATTTACTGCGGTTTAGCAGCAAAAATACTTATTTCCTTGTGAAGCATATTCACATAAGTTTATTAGCGCAGGAACTGGTGAATGTAACCGCAGATTTTAATTTCGCCTCTTGTGCTCTTAATTTAGTATGTGCTACTTCCGAGATCCCAACATGCTCGCCCAGGTTACATAATTTGAATACGACAGTACACATCTTGGTCGCTGCTTTTGAAAACAACGGAAGATACAGTCAACGTTACAATCATATGCTACACAAACAGTTTTCTACTTGTATCTGCTGCTACACCTACTTGCACTAGGATAGGTGTCAGGTAAGTAGGTAGGTGTGTTCAATCGATATTTTACTTTTTGAGGAAGAGCAAACCGTTATAAATGCATCATATTCTAGGGTTAGGCTGTCTCATTTAGCAAGAATGCAGTCAACAGTGCTAATGATAGTTTTCTAATATATTGACAATAATTTGTGCTACAAGCGTCTATAGGCCACAGTTATCGTTTATCATCATGCGGCCCTAAATTTTGTTTTGTTGTATTGCTGATGGATTGACTCTTTTATATAAATAAATATTATATTTTACCGATTCAATTTCGTGCGTATACGTGGCTTGCTAGATTTGGTAGTCCCAGAGTAGTGACAAGGCTGCCTGCGAAACATCCATTAGTGTATCAGTATTCGTATTTGGGTGTTTATTCGTAATAAATTTGTTCGGAGGTGTATTGGCTTAATGAACGTGGTAATGAAGACGTATTATTGCTATTGATTTCTAATGTAAATAATTGATAATATATTTGATTTGTTCAAAACTAAATATAATAAATAATACAGACTTCATATTGTTTGTTGATAATATAATATCTATGTTTCTTTATGTGACAAGGGTGGCAAACAACATAAACACAAGTTTAAAAGACAGCCTTTTCGAAAAAAATATACTTATATTTGGAGGCTGCAATATTAGCAGCTGCTTAAATAATTATGTTGTGATTTCGCATGTACCTTCATAGAAAATGATTACGTTACGTTATTTATTATATTCACTTATTAGTGTATTTTTATTACGATCGTGGTGTCCCTCTGTTATCAGTGGCTTATTCATATTATAATTGTGTACCTAATTACGAATTTCCAGCTGAACAGGGTTCTAAATTTCCAAGCTAAGTATGGCAAATATTAAAATACTTAAATTACTAGGCATGTATTTAAACTTATAAGAAAGCTACAATCTTACTTTGCTTTGCGTCAATAAATTTCTACATTCATTACTATATTCCCCTAACAATATTAAAGACATTTTAACACAAAACTAATGATTGTTAACCAATTATTCGTCTAGAACTCAGCTCATTATTATTTAAAAAGTCGATCATACCGTAAGCGTTGCGCCACAAAGCGCCAATTAATTATATCAGTTAGTTTTCCAATAATTGCTTCGCTTCTGGCCAACTCAAGGACTGTTCGTACTTTGACCTTTTCGTCTACTTTTACAAAGCTTTCTAATTTCCTAACGACCTATTAAAGCTAACTGCAAGAACTTTTCTATTCAACTTGTCTTGTACCTTTATTGAACGTAGAACTTCCTTTCTTTGCCGCGGTACTTTATCTTTATCTTTTGAGAAAGTGACAATGTTTCATAAAACTTTTTTTTGTACAGAAATATAAAATAAATACAGGTAAAAATCTAATCTGGGCTGTCAAGATAATGATGGAGTGTTGCAATTTCAAATTTAAACTGAAATACTATGCCATTATGCTATATTTGATAGTCACTAGGTACTGTTTTTATAAAAAAATATCTATGTTATAATTTATAAAATTAATAGCACGCAAACGCAAAATTGTTTTAATAGTCCTATTAAATGTGATAGTTGGGCACAAAGTGTTCAAAGTACGGTCAAGCACATCTCTTCATTGTCATTTCAAATACTTTCCAACTTTATTATCTTAATGACCTTCCAGAGGTTGCACCCTTGCGCCCAACATAAGTGGAATGACAGTCCGCATCTTTGACTATCTGTTTTGAGATAACTAATGAGTATTTGTATCATTTTATGACATATAATAATAACAGGTCTTTTATTTAAATAAAAGAAAGTAAATACACGGCTTCATTAATTTACCTATTCATTGTAATATCAAAAAGTACTAAAGACTATAAAAACATCAAAATTCATCTCGTTATTATAATATATCTATGCAACAAAAACAAGAATACATTACAATTAGAATTCTTTTTAATTTTAAACAACACGGAGATCACGGATTCAATAATGTTTTTCTTAAAATATATTTTTGCTATTGCCTAATTTTTAATGAAATAAAATAAAACAAAAACAAAGACAAGAAAAATCTTGAAACTTTTTAAAAGTTCTGTAATACTTTACTCATTATTTGAATCTTAAAAGCTACATATTCCAGGCTCAAACGTTTTTCATACTAGAAAACGGAATCTCATTTTGTTCTGCTGATCAAGGCTTTCGTAGCTCAATATCTAGAAAAAATAATGCTATTAACAATCAAACATTTGTAAAGTTTATTATTTTAAATAAAGTACAAAAAACGTTAAATATATAAGTTTATTTGTACACCAATTTTTTTGCCGAGAGACGAGTGGGCCGGAGTCTCAGACCGAAATACGTAATTACTGTTCATGTGCACCATTGACAACGGTTAAATTATAGATATTGAGGAATGCTATTCCAAGCCCTTGTAAGAAAGAAAGACAAAAAGATTTTATTTAAATAGGCCACAAAGAAGAACTTTTAAATCGTCAATCGTCTTGAAAAAATTACGGACGCATAGTGCGTAAAAAAAATTAATTTCCTAAAATTACTTTGCTGCGCACACATAGACCGCGCGCGACCACTCTGGAAGGCTAATTATTGCCCTTGATAGGAAGCTCTCACTTATCACTAGTAGAGTTCACTTGCAATATGGTCTAAAGCAGTGGGTGTGACAATAGTCTCTCATTCTCATGAAGCTTTTTCACACTTAATTCCTTCAAGAATTCTTTACTTAGCAGTAGAACAGTCACATTAGTTATGGCAAAACAAAACAAAAGCAAAGATAAAGTCTGTTTCAGTTACCAGTAATGAAAATAAACATTCCCTATCCCCTTCGAGTGCGTACTGAATGTAGACTGAGCCAGATGTTCCAGTGAAAGCCACGCTCATGATTTCCACACAGATTTTACACCTAGCTACATACCTACTAGATAAAAAAACATTAAAAGCAGCTTTGAAACCTGTGATCGAAACGTGCCATTTTCAATGGTATGCATTGCGTAAAATAAAATTCACAGTGGAACGTGAGACGAGTGTTAAAAGTAAGAATGACATGAGAGTATGCAATTTCTTTAATTTTCCAGTCGCTCAATAGAATCACTGTAAACATTTTTTGAAGACTTCATCTAATATTGTCGATTGCGTGGAGTGGTAGAACTTCACTTACTTCATGAAATTTTAGTAGAAAGATACAAAAGGGTAATTCTTATTCCTTTATAGCTTTAATTCTAGTGTTTAGAAAAAGAGCGTGATTGTGGATTGGTTTTAAAATGGTTATAAAGTTTATTAATTATTCTATCTTTTACCTCTCTTTAGACATATTTTATCATTTTATTTTCTTATTACTTTCTCGTCAATCAACTCAATTTACAAACTACGTCAAAAGTAGGCTTACATATCAATAGAAGTTTGTGTATTCAATTTTCCCGACCTGACCGCGTGATGCCAAACAAAATTGAAACTTTTACAGCGTGTTTTGAATTTGTTATCAGCCTCGGATTATGTTACCGCTCTGTTTTCATTTAATTTCAACTTTTATTACTGTTAAATATTTAAACTAAATAATAAAGCAACAAAATTTTGATTAAGTATAATTTAAAAAAAACAGATTAAAATTACTTTTCTTTAATTTTCTTCTACAATTTCTTCGCCGTATCATTTTATGTACCTACCTAGTAAAAACTTTCACTCATATAAGTTTTAATTATTTTTAAATTTCTGAGACACGGCTTATTGATTTTTTTTTCCACAAAAACGCACTAGAGTTTTAAGTTCAAAACGGTTCAAATATTTCACTCGAGTTGTACGTTCTTTGTTATTTACCAAAAAAAAGTTCTTCATGATTGCCGTATCTCGCTGTGAGGACTGAATGTTTCAAATTTGTTGAAAAAATTTGATTCATTCTTCATTCCGTTATGATATGCTGCTATTGTTATATTTGCCAAATTTATACATAGTCATACGTTTTTGTGTGTTATATATACCTACCTACGTATCAATAAGTACAGGCCGTATCATAGGCGCTATGTAGAGGTCATTATGCTTAAGCCTATTGCCAGTTTGATCATGTGTCGCTGAATAAGACAATCAGGACTTTTTTACCAGGAAAAATCCATAGACGGACCTACCCCATATGCCACTGGCGAAGTAGCGGGCGGGTGCAGGGGTCACCTAGTATCTCAATTGGCTCTGAGAATACACATTAAAATGATAACTCCCGTGAAGTGGTCTTTACGGTCCGATTTCTCGCCGATGGAGATTGCCCATAGTTACCATGAGCAATCTCAGATATGGTGACCTTTGTATTGCGCACGTGGGAAACACCCGACAGTCAGGCCTGGAAGCCACAAATTTTAGCATCCTGATATCACTACCATGCACGTGTCAGAAATATGGTGGGTATGTAGATGTATATATAGATCTATATGATTAGCAATTTAAGTACATGGAACAAATAAAATCAAAGTATAAAGGAAAACTCATTTATTTGACAGTGATCACTATTTAATAAAGCATAAATGCATTTTTATGCTATTCAATAGTAACTTACACGGAAATTATCAGATATTTAGCAATATCACAGAATAAATACCATTTTCACTTTACAAAGCTATAGAAAGGAAACAATATAATTTATATTGAAAGAAAAGGATTATCATCCTCAATCACATTGACATAACACCTGTCAATGAGTTTCACTATGTGAGCCGATACAAACACGACCGGAGCCCATGGGGCCCCGGGAGGATGCAACCTCCAACCCCTCCATCCTCATCCTTACGCCACCTTTTTAATGTATAAGCTAACAATATTCTTACTGTATTATATTCACATTTTAAACAAAACACAAGTAATACTTAACTGGCGCTGTGCTCGGTCCGAGGGCTCGACAAAGAATGTCCCGACTAGGCCGGAGCTCACGCTTTTTATAAACAGTGACAAACAAGTAACGTCATCGAACGATCACCGACCACGTGTACAAAAAAGAAGCAACTCTTTTCTTTATTCAAATAATTTGAGACATGAAAATGTGTCCTAAAATCGTAATACCTTATAAGATTAAACATTTTAACAACTAAATTGTTTATGTCTTGATGTAACAAACAATAATCATGATTGAAGTACTTACTACCAATACAAGAATAATTCCAATAAAATAAGTCAATCTCAATAATATTTAAACAACTAAAAATATGATCCTGAAACTTTTATAATTCGCTTAAAAACTGTTCAACATATTATTATGACACACGCGATACACCAAAAAGGCCGATTTCCAACGCATAGCAGCGTGAAAACTATCATCATCATTTAACATTAGGTATTTATTAGAAACAAGCTGCTATCTCTATTTTTTATAAGTTAACCTAAAAATATCACACATTGCTTGTCTAAAAAATTAAATTATAAAAAATGGTTAAATATAAATATAAATTTAAGTTATAAAAAATGGTTGTATTCGACTCCGTAGTGATAAATCCCTAGCGTTGTCTTTTATTCCAGTGTATTGATGTGGTACTATACCTACTATTCTAATCACAGATTAATGATATAAGTATGCATCTACGATAATACGTACGGTCACCTGGGTATGTAGGGTCGCCTGGGTAGGTACCACCGCCTTTCTTTTTTCAGCCGTGAAACAGTTCGATGTGTTTCGGATTGAAGGGAAAGGTAGCCAGTGTAATTACTGGGCATGGAAGGCATTTCATCTTAGGCCTCAGGATGACAACACACCTGCCATACCAAGTGATTTTTTCCTTGTTATTGCAGGTGTCTATAGGCAGCGGTAACTGCTTACCACCAGGTGGGCCGTCAGCTAGTTTGTCATCTAGTTGTATTAAAAAATTATTTTGGGTTAACATTTGTGCAAGTTAAATCTATTACGAGACAGTCGCAGTCACAGAATATATTTAGCCTTGCTATTATTTTTAATGTTATGTCTCATTATGTTTCAAGTATTGGGTAACTTATGAATTGCTTAAGCTTTATCTAAATATGGTTGTCATCAATGAGAAAAAAATTTCAGGGCTACAATATTAAGAAACGTTTTCCGAAGTTTCAAAATTATGCGTGTTTCGTAACAATATAGAGGTTAGAAAACCCCAACCTATATTACCTCGTAAATTAGTTAGTATTAATGAAATATTTAACTTTGTGTTAGTCAACAACCATTCTATTTTCTGATTTTTTTAAATTTACAGTCGTTTATTTATTTTGTGAACTCTTAAAATAAAAACAAAATTTGACGTGTAAAGGAAGGGGACAAACTTTGCCGAGTTTCTTTCCCATTCTCAGAAGAAGACCGTCTGGTAGAGTTACGAACTGATGGTTTACAATTAACATACAATAAGTTTACAAATAAAACTTTTTTTATTTTTACTTTACTAGTACCTATCAACAAAATTAATAATTGGGTGTATTAACACCCACACAGTTCCTTTGTATGGAACAGCTGATTTGTTATTGGCATTTGAAATAATACCAATTGGTTTTATTTCAAATGCCAAATACCGGATTTAATTTGCGTTTAATTAGATGTTACATTATAATTTTACACACGACGTTACGATTACTTTAATGCGATCGTAGTCACGGGAAGACTGACTATGTCAATTGTCTTGGATGAGTTTATAAGTTACCTACCGTCACTTTGTTTTATATTTTGAGCGGTCCGATTCACGCATACAGAGCTCACGGTGTCATTTGTCGGACAGTGTGAAGACGGACTTGGGACTTTATTATTCGCTTGATGGGATCCCAAACTGGTGGTACACTCCAACCATCTGCTCTAGTAAAATTAGGATTATTTAATTTTAATAACCTCACGTCACATTCTAGGATTGGAGCGGTATTCTGTGGCGAGAATTTGGGGCTTATCTAATCTAAAGTAGTGATCGGGTCCGTCAAGAGCGTGTTCACACACTGCCGACTTCATTTCGTGCCTGTGTTTTATGTCAGCTATGCAATATACTATGATGTTTTACGCATTTTAAAATTTTCTTTGAACAAGTCGTGTTTTGAATTACCAGCTCAGGATTATTGGTAGTAGTATAATATTCATAAAAAATGTGAAAGCCCAGAATGTGATGAGTTTTTTATATAAACTCCTTTCTTAACTTCGCATTAAGCGCCTTAATTGAAAATAGGATACGACAGTAAGCTACTTACCGCACCAGCCTGATTTGTTTACCTTTGAAATTGGGTATAACAGAGCATTATTAGGGGATACTGCTAGCGAAAATTTAATTTGACACAGGCAGTGCTTTACTTACCCTGTGTGAAAATTTTATCTGAGCTTTGGATGCCTTAAGGCTTTCTAATGCTTTTAAATAAGTCTAGATTGGTTGTAAAATCCATCTAGCCATTGAGCTGTGGAAAGTAGATAAATAAAATTTATTGTTATAGTTGGTTTGCCTTATCAAAAGAATCCTGCGATAGGTCGTGGAAACACAATGGGCACCAGCCCAGCACCCGTGTTTTTAGAAAGAAAGTAAGTACCTCGGGAAATCAATATAAAATATAGGCACACTTACCTTGTTTATTTCTCGTCGTCAATCCAGCCATCTTTCTCTTGTTCAATGTGTTCTTGTCACTGGATTTTGATGCGAGCACACAAGTCTTAGTCCGTTTAGAAATGTGAATGTATTTGAAATAAAACCAATTTACCGGATTTAACTAGCGTTTAATTAATTAACTGTTAAAAAAAATATAGAATAAAACTATAGTAAAAAATAAATAAATAGTAATATAGAAGAAAAAATACGTAATAGTAATTTAAATAATGATAATAAAAAATAACAAAAAGAAAACTACATTTGAAATAAGTTGCAAGAAAACCATATCTACATCATTATGAGGCTATTCATGGTTGGTTTGGCATCGCACGCGCACGGACTCAGTGCAGCAAAATGGAGGATGTTACGTTGGCCGCCTCATCGACTGCTGGTGTGATATTTTGATATCAATTGGAGATTGTGTAGAAAACATTGGTAAGTAGTTATTAGTCGATGGTTGGAAAGATTTTTGCACATTGAGTAAATGTGTTTTATAATGTTTTCTGAATAAATCTTTATGGGGATAACAACCCCAACCTTACAGTAGTAACAGGGTAGACTACACGTGAGTAGTACTTAAGGTGCTATGAGCGTCTATAGGCACAGAATTATTAAAAGTCTAACTGAAGTCACTCTTGAACAAAAGTCAAGTTAAGGTATAAACATAATCATTGGTTACTTTTACGACCGTTACCTGCTTGCATGCTAAATTGAAACTTACGGTGTAAATCCAGCGTTTATATTCCGTTGGGCACCGCTTAACCTAAACTGATTTAGCGGCAAGAGCAGGGTTCTCACTTTCTCATCCAGTCATTTCGATTTCTTGTTCTTTTGAGAAGAGCCCTGTGCCAACAGCCACTGACTCACCACGTTTGTCAATAGCTTCACCCCATACATGCATTAAGTACGCTAGAAGATCACCTGTTGACCGTTTCGGGCGAAACTCGTACTGTCGATCATTAACTGAAGAGTGACCTTCTAGGTATCGGATCAGCTGTTTATTTATGATCCATTCCATGACCTTGCAAAGAATAGAGGTGACAGCTAGTGGGCGGTAGTTAGCTGGATCTGATCGGTCTCCCTTTTTGGGGACTGGTTGCTCATTGGCCTCTCTCCAAGATTCCGGCACACACCCAGAAGAGAGAAAGACGGTTTAGCCGCGTTAAGACGGGAGACAACTCCGCTCTGCATTTATTCAGTACTATCGCTTTCCTTTAGAAAAAAGTAAATAAATGTAAGGTAGAGTTTTAAAAGTGAATATTATGGTAGTCTAGACTCGAATTATGACAGCTTGTCTGCAAAGTACCACCAAGTAACGTTACTTTATTTATAGTAACGTTTTCTTTGCTGTGAACATGCAAACGTCTGTAAAGATGACTCACATTGTGCCAAACTGTAATAACGTTTATAACATACCTAGTATTGTCTTATATTTTCGCGAGCACTACTTTGAAATAAAATCACTGTACCGGATTTTACTCGCGAGTTAAATCCGATAAAGTGGTTTTATTTCAAAGGTATGAAACATATTTAGGTATCTGAATAGGTAGCTTAACAAAATAATTTTATGTGGTAAAGTATAAGTACCTATTTTATCGTTTACCGTTAAATTTCTAAACGAGAGCTTGCACTTTTGTAACTATTTTTTTTTTTTTTTTTTTTTATGTGATGATAGGCAGAACGTTTGGCCACAATCTCACCTGATGTGAAGCGAAGATGAGGCCTAAGATGGTACACGCTCGCCTAGAAGATGCTTGTTCACTCTGGCCTTAAAGATATCCAGATTATATTGATCCGGGAAAACAGACCCTGGCAACGAGTTCCACTCCTTAGCTGTTCGCATAATGAAAGATGAAGCAAAGCGCTTCGTGCGGATGGGAGGTATATCCACAACGTAAGGGTGAAAGCCTTCGCCGCGTCTGGTCGTCCGGTGGTGGAAAGGGGCGGGGGGGATCAAATTATGAAGAACCTCCGCACACTCTCCGAAATGCAGCCGATAAAAGACCGAGAGGCAAGCTACACGCCTTCGGTGGTCAAGGCTCTGGAGATTAGCCTCAGCGAGTGTCTCACTGCCGATGAGTCGCCTCGCTCGGTGCTCCACCGAATCCAGTGCATCCAACTGATAACGTGCAGATCCGTCCCAAAGGTGACAACAGTACTCCATGCAGGAGCGTACTTGGGCTCGATAAAGGCTTCGGAGCTGCTCAGATGTAAAATATCGTTTAACCTTTGAAAGAATGCCAAGTTTTTTGGCTGCAGTTACAGCAATGGATTCGAGGTAGCGACCGAAATTGAGATTGGCAGAGATATCTAGACTCAAGAGGTCCAGATGGTCTTTAACCGGAACGGAGACATTTCGGAAAGTCGGAGTCAGATGAAATGGACTCCGTTTCGCCGAGAAGAGACATGCCTGCGTTTTGGACGGATTGAACCCAACCAAGTTGGCCTCACCCCAGAGGGAAACAGCTTCCAAGGTTGCATTCACTCCCTCCACCATCGCCTCCCTCAAAGATCGGACATCAGCTCCAGACTTCGCATCAGACAAGTACCTCTCCGAAACTGTGCTGTCGTCCGCGTACCCAAAGATACCGGGAATTAGAAGCAGGATAGACCTCAGGGACGGGGCTTTCAGTCTTTTAATTACTTATATTCGAATAAATGTTGTCTATTTTTTACAAACAAGAATAAAACTCAAAAAATAAAAAATAAAAATTTGAAGTAACCCCCGGTGTCATTAATCATCTATCTAACACCATTTCACTAAGACTATTCATAAGAGCCCAAACACGCTATATCTGCTGTAAGCTTATGAAGAATTAAGCATTTCGCAGACTTGTTGATGGTATAGGATCAGCTCAGGGTTAGTATGTCATGAGAATGTCACCGAAGTGACAGTACACCAAATTTGAAATCAATCGGATCTGTAAAAGTTAGTAAAATCCTATTATTATGTAGAAAATGAGCTGATATTCATCAAATGCCTGAACTGATCTTCATAAATTATAGCTAAGAACCATCGTAGTCACATCAGCTTTCAAACAAAAAAAAACGAATAAAAATCGGTCCATTCGTTTAGGCGCTACGATGCCACAGACAGACACACAGATACACCGATACACAGACAGACACGTCAAACTTAAAACACCCCTCTTTTTCTTCGGGGGTTAAAAATAGCTACAAGGAATAAAGTATATTTCTTTTAGTGAAAATAAAAAAAACTCCACAATTGGAACGTTTCAGTTACTATGAAATATTGAAAATACACAATGATTATCTTTTAATAACTTGACACAGTTTTTTATTATAATTATTGAATTAAATGTAAGATTTATTATGACGTTGATCAATTTCAGTAATTGGTATTCTAATGGATGTTTACTAAATGTATGGCTTCTGTAAGATAAACACCAGATTCCCTTGAAGATCATGGCGTGAATATAGGGTTATAGCGTGTTGTTTCGCAATATGGGGCTGTAAACAAGTGTAATAAAAGGCTTCTGGTCGGTCCATAGAGTGTATGGGGATATTTTATTGCGAGGGTAATTTTTCGGGCTCTTAGTAGTATGAATCATGTTCAACCTCCTTTTAATTTAAGAGGGAAACTATTGTTTGTGTAATTTACGATGCAGCTGCTCTTTAAGGTTATACGTGGTAAAATTTATATACAAGCGTGAAAATGAATAGCCTTGAAGTGTATATACCGTTACAACGATCAACTGCATTTTCTATCTCTAGTCATTCTAATATCCGAAAATATATAGATATTGCAAATTCCTAATTTAATAAGAGTTTAATAATATATGTAATGAGTTCTAGGAAGTCCCTAAAATACAAATTTTGCACCACTGAGTGTTGGAGACTGGCCGCCAACTAATATACTTTTTAATCATTTTGGGCTACGCTAGTTATTTAGAATCGTCTTTTAAATTTAAACAGTATGAATCCTAGGTTACAGATTAATGCTATTATGTATGCACACTTCAAGTAGCCTGTTATTTATTCAACTATGTCCGTGCGCTCGTTTACATTGACCTTTTTCTGTTCAAAGTAAACATATATACTTTAAATATATGGAGTCAGATGTAAGTACATCATCTTATCATAATCACCAGCCTATATTCATCCCACTGCTGGACACGGGCCAATCAACTGTACAATCCATTTATTCAAGCTCTCTTAAAGAGCTTTGACGACCTTACTCTCAGCAGGAACACAACTAACATTTTTAATATCACTATTGTGCACTATTGATGGCAATGACAAAAATGGGACGTATTTTATAAGCATACTTTATGCGCCACTAAAAAAAAATTCAGTTAACACGTTAGCAAAAAAGCTGTCAAAAACAACGGAATTTCTGTTTCTCTTTAAATTAAACGCTTAATGGATACTTAATAAATTGCAAAACTTTCGGAATGCACTCGTAAATTTTGCACCAACTGCAGTTTAAATAAATTTTGAAGATACTTTAGCTGAAGTCGAAATAAACTCTTAGTTCTTCTCACGAAATGCCAAGTTTATACAGTAAGTTTTATTATAAAAACTTGTTAGTAAAAAGCGCTGTTGTGTATTGTTTCTATAGACAGTACTTTTTTTATTTCTTAAGAAAGGATAACAAAAGCTAAATCGCCATGATTATGACTTTTTTTATAATTTCAAACGCTAACTTGTGGAGAGAAATGAAATGAAAATATCTTTATTTAATTAGGCCCCCAAGAAGCACTTTCGAATCGTCAAACAACCCTTATGTCTATTACAGAAAATAATATTAACTAACAATGTCATAATGTTTGTCTCTCTATCTTGTCTGGATTTACGTAAGCTAACAATGTTATAATGTCAGTCTGTCTATCGGTCTGTTTGTCGATCTGTCTGTCGGTCCGTCTGTCTGTCAGACAGTCTGTGTCTGTTAGTCTGTCTGTCTGTCTGTCAGTATGTCTGTCTGTCTGTTTGCCTGTTCGTGTGTCTGTATGTCTGTCTATCTGTCTGTCTGAATTTACACCGGTTCCAAGAGTAAAAAAAGGAAGCCTCGACTACAATAATATTCGCTATTAATTTATAAAATACTTTTTATGCAACAAATAATCAGTGTGTCAGCACCTCAGCTTTCACAATGACATACAAGTTTTCTGAGATGAATGGTGACATACAACATTTATCTGAGACGCGAGGAAATGTGCTAACAGTACTCCACCCTTTTAAAAAGAAAAATATCACATATTTAACTTTCTCTATAAAACAAAATTATCAAAGTTAACTCTAATGGCATTGTATAATTTTAAAAATTGTAATCCATCATCATCAGTAGCAGCCTATATACGTCCCACTGCTGGGCTCAAGCCTTCCTACATGGCAGAAAGACATGAGGAGTTTGGGCCATAGCACCACCACGCTTGCCCAATGCGGCTTGGTGAGTTAAAGCGGTTGCAGTAACAACCGGGACCAACATCGTAACGTGCCTTCCGAAGCACGTAGGAACTCTTAATTCCAAATTTTGATTAACCCATCCCGCTATCGATCATGGCGAAAGATGCTTCGTTTTCGTAATCGAAGCCAAAGCGCTCAAACAACTGCGCCACCGAGCTCCTCCAGTTGTTGTCTTTTATAAATGACAATTGATAAAATGACACTTGGAAAGAAGTACAAACAAAACGCTAAAAGCAATTGAATCATCCCAATTATTTGGACAAAAAGGCGAGGACTTTCATCTTACATAGAGTACCTTTTGATTGCGGGACTAGGCATAGTACTGTACTACATTAATGTATCTTCATCCTAATGCCTCAATGTCGAGCCAATCCGACTATTCATACAAATAGGTTCATGAGCTATGAAAAGGCATTTCGCAAATCCCGCGACATATTACGATTATGTATCTCAACGAAAATGTATCGAATAGAAGAGCCCAATTCTTCAACAGTGACGTAGAATATTTCGAGTGTGTCTTACGATTCGACTTCCTTTACCTTTGCCGTTGAGTTATTTACGTTAGAGACGAGTGGATGCTTCTTTTATTATCCAAAATACACTTGATTCAAACAAGCGTTCCACGGCCCTTGACACAAAAGAGCGGGGCATCCGAAAAGCAAATAAAACGCGACTGCTCTTGTTGAATTATCATTATTTACATGATATATTTTGTACGGCTACGTCTCGATAAAGCAATATTTTTCTTTTCTTATCTCTAATAAGGTTATGACGTTAGTGGACACGTACATGGGTTCGAAACGGACGAGTGGACAAATTCTAATATTGTGTATACCTATTATTATTTCTTTTTCATATTCCATCTAGAATATTCACAAAGGAGAATGCTTGAAATCCCGGGCATGATGCTTATAAAATTCGAAAATGTATTATGGACAATAGAAACGATATACCAAATACATAACTGAAATTACAGAAGTCAATGAAAAATACCTTTTTTGTCTATTCTTCAAAAGGACAGAGGAAAAAACAAGTTTAGGTCCCACCTGATATAAAGCGGATACCATAGTATAAAAAAATATTTTCAACATCAAGGGTATCATTACATTAAGGGTCATCAAAGGTCATTTTCATTAAGGGGTTTAAGAAGAATTATTTTAGCATAGTCATGATATTTCTTGCTAATATTAACGGTGATCTGAAATAAAGACCTAGTATTAGATGTCTTTCGGATCACTAAATACACAAATTTATTGTAATTCAACCATCCGCACAAAGCATTTCGCCAAGTCCTTTCTAATACGAACTGCCAAGGAGTGGGACTCTCTGCCTGCCAATCTGTTTTCCGAAACCTACATTTTGGACGTCTTTAAGGCTAGAGTGAATAGGCACCTTCTAGGTAAGCATGTATCATCGTAGGCCATGTCACTACTTAACATCAGGTGTGATTGTGGTCAAATGTTTGCCTATAATGCATAAAAAAATGGCATGAATAGTGAAAGTATAAAAATCCGTCATTTTTTTTTCAAAAACACGCAGTTAATTGGCATTATCAGTGGGTTAAAAGGAAGTTACCAGTTTCTCGATATGTTAAGTTTCATCATTATCATCATCATCATCACCAGCCTAAATACGTCCCACTGCTGGGCACAGGCCTTCCTACATGCGAGAAACACATAAGGAGATGTCAAGATTGTTTGTCTTTAATAATAAATAAAACGTCATTGTCTAAACTAGCAATTTTCGGAACCAAACCCAATTTTGCTTACCATTCATCAACGTCAGTCACCAAAACAGATAACTAACAAAGTGATATATGCAGTGAATTCACTGTGAAACTAGTTCCGACGTATGATGGTGAGAACTGAATACCATTTGATTTTTAAAAATTCGAGTATGTTTTAACTTTTTTTGCTTGAAATATTACGCTATTAAGGCTTGTCACACTGAGTTAAAACAATATTTATTTCGAAATAACGAACATTTTAAAAGCGTCCATATTTTAGTTAGCTTACAGCTATTTTCTCTTGCCATTTATTTTTGATTCAAAGAGTTTTTTTACATACATATTAATGGTGAACTCACGCGTTATCTACTCAGCAAAAAACCAATTGGAAGCATAAGAAAACATGATTGATAACACCGCCTGCTGCAATGCTTCTTCAATAGGCTCCAGTTGTTGAAACTCTTAAAGAACGAGGAGCTTCTTCTTTTTCTTTCGTCATTTCAGGTTCTTTGCGCCTATCTTGGATCTGAAGGTATGGTCATAATTAACCTTACCTAGCTCCTTCGAGGAAGTCTTCCAACACCTTGACGTCGCGAAAAGCCTCCCGGAGGCTACCTAGAAAGAAACAGGAGCTGCAAGAATACAACATTGTAATGTAATGTTATTTGGCTGCGATCTCAAAGGTGGCAGGGCTTCCCTTGTCAGGCGCCTTAATTTAGAGTGGGCAAATATTACCATGCCGTACCTCTTATTTATATCTGTATCGATATTCGTTTAATTGCTAGTTTGAAAGTGGTTAGCATCATCATTATACTCACCAGCCTATATACGTACCACTGCTGGGCACAGGCCTTCCTACATGAATTACACACATGAGGAGTTTGGCCATAACACCATCAAGCTGGCCTGATGCGGGTTGGTAGGCAATAACAACCGGTACCGACGGCTTACCGCGGTTTGCATTATAATAACAAAAATGTAATACGAGTTTATTATTATTTTAAACAACTATGTGACAAGCCAGCTGACGACCCACCTGATAGTAATCCTGAGTTGTTATTCTAAGGCTATTGTTTGTATTCTTTTGTTTTCCGGCCAAAATAAGAAAAGCGGAGGCTACCCGCACAACCCACGGGCCTACCACCTCGCCTTTATTGACATACGACTACGCTTATATATAACTTCGTTTTCTTTACGAAGATTACACTCTAATTACTCTTAAAAATTTAAATTGAAAATTTTAAGGAACCCCTGGCCTTATTAATCATCTACCTAACACCATTTCATTGAGACTATTAATAAAAGCCCAAACAGGCTATATCTGCTGTAAGTTTCTGAAGAATTAGGGAACCCGCAGACTTTTTGATAGTATAGGTTCAGCTCAAGGTTAATATGAAATGAGAATGTCACCGAAGTGACAGTACACCAAATTTCAAATCCATCGGATCTGTCAAAGTTAGTAAAACCATTTTATCATGTACAAAATGAGCTGATAGTCATCAAACGCCTGAACTGTATAAATTATTATATATATAAAATATTC
The DNA here is from genome assembly GCA_947347705.1 of Nymphula nitidulata. Lineage (NCBI taxonomy): Eukaryota > Metazoa > Arthropoda > Insecta > Lepidoptera > Crambidae > Nymphula > Nymphula nitidulata. The sequence continues at coordinate 11,185,427 of OX374632.1, forward strand.
TCTCATAAATTATAGCAAAGAATCGTCCTTGTTACGTCAGCTTTCAAACAACAAAGAACTGAATCAAAATCGGTCCTTTCGTTTAGGAGATATGATGCCACAGACAGACACACAGATATACAGTCAGACACGTCAAACTTTAAGACGCCTCTTTTTTCGACGAGGGTTCAAAACAAATGCTCTTAAAAGCCAACTCAGTCGACCTTAACTTCACGTACTCTTGTCTGGCCTACCCCTAGAGAGTAATTTAGAGCCGCGTAGGCGCGGAGGGGCAAGATGGCCGTCGGGCTAAGAAGCAGGTAATGAGTGAAAGCCATCAAATTCAAACTCAAAATCTTTTATTGTGCCATGTGGTACAGAAAATGTAAATATAGAACTTTCACATAACCCTGTAAAGGCACTTTAATCTCTGCGAAGATTAGCACTTGCATCAGAGACGTCTAAGCCGCTCATATATAAAATGTTATTCGCAAACATATTGATCCATGTAAGTAAGTAGTGAAAAAGAGGTTCTAGGCTATTACCAAAATAAAAAACAAATATGTTCCTCGTTTATAAAGGTAGGTAAACGAGAAGCCGTTTTAAAAACTGAGCTATGAAGAGTAGTTTTAATAATCCACAAGTAGAGCTGAATCGTTCATAATTTTGTGAGTTTACATCAAACGACACTGCGGCTTAAATCAAGTGTAAGGATTTTACATAATAAATAAAAATTAGTTTTTGATACTTTTCCGTAGAGACTCAACCGAACCGTCTGCGCTGCTTAACTTTTAATTTGGTATTACAATTTAAATGCAGCTGTAATGTTTGTTTGTGGGTCTGATTTGTTTTTGTCTAAGTTGTTATTTATCATGTTATCATTTATTGATTTATTGTCTATTCCAAATAAAAAGTTCTTAAAGTTTTTGGAAAGAATTGTGTTCGCGAAATTAAGTTTAATTTTATTTTATTAAGTGCCGAAAATTTAAACTCGGATAATTTAGGCTTTCCTTTTATTTGAGATATTCGGTTGGGAGAAACGAAATAAGCCGGGAAGCTTAAGAAGAGATTGAAGTAGGGAGATATCTAGAGACGCCAGGAGAGAGTTAACTATATTAGTCTATAAAAGTCAGCTGTATACTATATTTAGTGTAGAGCAGGGGTGTCAAACTCAACTCACTAATCACACTTGAAGTGGTTTCAAACATACTTCGACCGATTAGTCTGTAATCAAGAAGAATTAATGGCATCTGCCATCTGTCCGGACTAAATATCATGCAACTCACGAAGAAGAAGAGCGTTCAAAATGTGAAGCCCCAATTTTTCGTATGTGTAACATAAATTAGCAAGGCCTTTTTGCTTACACCCCCATCAAACACTTTCATTCCAAATGAGGTGTGTTCGAGTATAGCGTGAAAACCTTCAATATTTTTCAGACCTATGTGAACAACTGGTATTCATCCTAATCAACTTGATTCATTACAGAAATATAGAGTTTACTTCATATCTAAATGTTTTGTTAAGGAAAGAGCATTCCGAATTTTCGTCATCCTTTGTATCGCGCACGATCAGAGAGTGGAATGCACTGCTGACCTCGGTGTTCCCTTCTGCTTATAACATGAGTTCCTTCAAAGCTGGATTAAATAGGCACTCAGGGTAAGCTCGGTACATCGTCGACCCCCTTTTAACTTCTCACGGAGCGAGTGGGGTCAGGAGCAAGCCCAAAAAAATGTAAGACTAGTTAGGCGAAGTAGGGCATGATGATATTTACCACCCGAATTGAGGGGTAGCTACTTAAAGTCGCCACTAATTGTGTTATTAAATGTGTTTCTGTGGAGAGTAAGGTCGCCAGAGATCATCGAGGAAGCATTGTAATAGACAATGGAACTTTCTTCATATGCCCTTAATACGAAACGTTTTTTTATATATACAAAGCAAGGCAATTGACTCAATACCACCTGATATGAAGTGGTGATATGACGTGGACTACGTGTGACGACAGTTAATGCAGTTAAACAAGCAAGACGCATCCGCCTGACGGTAAGCTGGAAGCTGAATTTGTGCTCCAAGTTTTTCAGGGTAGGCTTTGTGCGCTTGCAAAGGTTTCCACCACCACACTCCACTATCTTTATTTCCTTCTGTATTATTCCCTGTCACTCCGGATTGCCTCGAACAGCTGCTTAGCAATAAGGCTGCCAATTGTACTGTTTTCTTACTAGTTGTTGTTTTAATTATGTATGTGTCCTATAGTGCAATAAGGAGTATTTGATTAATCGATAATTGAATTTATTACTACCATGATAACCGCTTACCACAAACGGTCCGAAAACTTGTTTCACATTGTTTTGACATTAAAACGAGCAATATAAGTCAATTGAAACGAATAAAGGAACTCTTTTAAACATGTTCCTACACGCTCCTAATAAGAACATTGTGTTTATTAGCGCTTAACACACGTTCGACCCATGTCACGTAACATTCACTATATTGGAACGAGGGTACTGGAATACATTTGAATCACCATTGAACAAGCTACGGGGTTTGCGATTCCTATTTTATTATAAGCCAACATAACTTTAAAAAAATCTATTTCGTTGATAAATCCTAGTGGTAAATAAAAATGAGCTCATATATTTTGTGATCCAAATTTCGGTTTAATATGTAAAAGTAATCCCATTGAATAAAGAAGATGTTTCATATCCGGCCAGGTATATGTACACTATCTCAAAAAATGAGGAAAAATCTCCTCCATGAATCCTGGAAAAATACTAATAATTCGTTTACATTTATAGTTCGCTTGTACGAATTCAAAATGATTCGCTGATTTTACCATTACGCAATATGGCAATATGGCGGGTGACATAGAAGTCAACTAAACGTCACCAAAGTGACATAGGCGCCATGATGAATATTTGACTAAGTATACTGCAGTTTTTTCTGTAAAAATCTTTTATTGTACCATACCGTACAAAGCAAATAAAAAGAAAATAGACAATTGAAAATTGTTTTGCATGTTTTTGCCTATTTTTGAGTTAAGTGTACTAGACCTGACTGGGTCTCTGTATATTTTTGGGACAAGTCCTTTAGCCCCTAAAGTAAAATCTTTTTTTTTCATACATATCACAGCAAATGACTCAATATCACATGATGTGAAGCGGTTCGAAGAGTCCATATGCTAGTACAGCTTGAAACACGTTCTAGCCGCCTCAACCTTAAGTTGCCTTTTCACGCCTCTTTTGAAGGAACCCATGTTATAGGAAGGAACATGTGCTGGCAAAGAATTACAAGTTCTTCATTATTTATTTAAAAAACGATTTATCGAGAAATTGAAGATAGAGTTATCACCAAATAATTAAGGTGTTCTTTTATTGACTTACTTACTTGTTCTGGTTTGGCGAATTAAAAGAATCCTTCGATAGGTCATGGAAAAACACGGGTGCTGGTCACCATTAGAAAACTAAGAAAATAAAGTAAAGTACCTCGTTAAATCAATGTAAAATATAGGCACACTTACCTAGTTTGTTTCTCGTCGTCAATCCAGCAATCTTTCCCTTATTCGAGGACACCTTCACTTGATTACTATGTACCTATCTCCCGGGAGAGAAATTAAATACTTATATACGATTTTTTATGCGAGCACACAAGTCTCAGTCGGTTTTGAAATCTGAATGAATACTGAACATAGCTGCGAGTCTATAAACTGGACGGTCCGCAATATCCTCGGTCGCACCAACTTCACTCGATTCATTCTTGAAGCGCTTACTGATTAAAAGCGCGCGTAATTTAAAATAGTAGAAGGGTCGAGTAGCAGGTACACAAAAGCTTCAGACTTTCGACTATGACTACAAACACTGGTTTTTAGTGTACCTAATCAAATTAATATAACGAGGAATATCAATGTAAGGCATCAATGAGATCAATCAAAGTGGCGTAACCATGTTCTTTTATTAAACTAACGAAAAGTGACACGTTCTTAGCCAGCCATATGGTGCCGAATTTAAAGTTAAGCTTGGATACAGTTTTATCTCTCTCTAGCTTTCTGTTTGAATATTAAAGCTGATTAATTCTATCATCTTTGCACCCACAGAGGTTCTGCTATCGTTTTAAACCATTTGACTGCCTCGTTTTATTTTTAACCGCCTCTGTCGTCTAATGGTTGAGACCACCTACCTCAGATCTAGAGATCCGGGGTTCGAATCCCCGTGAGGCTAAAAACTTTTCCGCTCAGTTTGGTTGGTGGTAGGACTTCTCCTAATACCATCTTACCTAAGCTTACCGCAATAACAATATTGTAAGCCGTTCCGTTTCAAAAAATTGAAGGTAAGGCTACAGATTAAATAAAGCAAGTTTCTCTGTGGGTGAGTCCGGCAGTAGCTTTCTTCCATCTTCGCCCTTATCATCACTAAGGTAACATGCCAAGTGTCAACACATTACAAATAAAATAAAATTACTACAGCAGCACCACGATAGTAACTTTTAGAAATATCAAACTTAAGCTACTAAAATTCATCAAGATAAAAACTAACCTAAACCCTAACCCGATTAGACCACTCATCATAATTCAAAGTTGTTTTTGTCTGAAATTACTGCCAAACCCTGAATTCCGATAACCGATACGGTTTCTCGATCAGTTTTTTGGGTATTAATTCACATAATAATTAAATGTTAGACCGCAACGTAATGTAAATTTTTTCTATATTAAAATTTCCATGTAATGATCAATTTATAATTTGAAAATGTTGAGGTATATTCTGCTTCACTTTTGGTCTATTAAATACTTGTATCCCAGGTATGTGAAAAGGTTTGTTTTTCTTTTTAATTAATATGTGAAATGTAGGCATATCAGGTGTAAAAGGCCTGGGGCGTTTTACGCCCGAAAGCTTACATTACTTTTAACAAGGATTTTTAACTTAAAATATTGGTATACGTTCGGCTTACAAGCGGTAATAGTTAAAAAAATACTGAAAAAAAAAACACTTCAGTCGTTTAACTTACGTGTTGTTGAAACATTATATTAGTTTGTTGCTGTCTACTGCTGGACGTAGCCCTTCCCATTGCTGCGCCAAAATACACGATCACCAGCGTTCCTCATCTAGCTACCACCTACCAGCTTTAGGTTTTTGCACCCAGCAGATAATCGCCCTACGTTTGCGAAGATGTTCGTCACCTTTCCAGAACTTTTTTGCTTCATCGGCACCGCTCATCGGTTCTGCGACACATGCCACTTTAGCCTGCTATGATTCTAGACGAATAATTTCGTTCCGGATTTTATCCCTTCATTCGTGAAGGAATAAAATTCTATTCCTTCGTTCGTTATTCCTTTATTCGTCTCCTTTTATTTTTTTTACGAAGCACGGAAATTGACTAAACACCACCTGACGTGAAGCGGTAAGAAGAGTCCATATGCGAAGACACCTAGTGCAGTTTAGACTGCTCTAGCTGCCTTCACCTTGCCGGCTCAAAAGGTACATTTTCACGCCTCTCTTGAAGAAGTCCATGTTATAGGAAGTAGCGAACACATGTGCTGGCAAATAATTCCAAGTTCTGGAACTACGACAAAGAAACAAGGCACTAAATTTCTTTGTGCGTGATAATGAGATGGAGACAGTGAATTGATGACTCCGAAGACCGGCACGCGTGCTCCTGAGCAGGAAGGAGGAAGGTGGGATAAGGTGAGCGTAGCCTAGCAATCCCACCTACTTCATGTGTGTTGTCGGTGGTTATTCTACGTACTTTCGACACCGTAAATAAATTTAACTACCTAAGTCCAGGCTCATTGAGTTTGAGTCGGACGCAGTACTAAAACACAGAATAATGATCCTCCAAATACGTACTAAATTGTGTATACAAAATGAAACTTTAAATTGTGGTTCATCGACAAGCCGTCCTTATGTTGATAATTAATCAAAATAATGACAATTTTTTTCTATGAATCAATTACATATAACACGAGAATGCTATTTCCAGAAGCTTGGTGGCGTTGTGGTTGCAGTGTTCTTGTTTCGATAACGAAATCCAAGCAACTTTCGTCATGGTCGATCCCGGGATGGGTCAATCAATTTATGGTCTTGAGCTCCTCCGTGGTTCGTAAGGCACGTTAAGCCCTTGTTCCCGGTTGTTAGAATAGACTGTCTGGGGTTTTCTCGCACACTATCCCCAATTTTATCCAACGATCTTGCGTTTCTTTGCCGTACAGGCACTGCTTTATCGATCACCGACCCGGTTGTCTCAAATTTATTCATTAAACGATGCATTGTGGACTTTGCAGTACGGCCATAACGCCATAAATGGACGCAATGCACGGAATGTTAGGCGAATAGAGCACTGATTTTGATAATATTTTTTAACAATTTCTACGCGTTGTTGATGCGTGTAGCGTTCCATGGTGAAATGTCACGACTAAATATGTGTCCAGCTATCGCTTTACCAAGATGGCCGCTATGCGCTGTCAAAGTTTGCGCGTCCCTATTGGAAAACACTTTATAGACCTTATGAGACGGGTTGATGTTTTTCACCAATGATTTTGCCATTGCTCACAAATGAAGTACGTAATAAGTATTTGGATTCTTAAACACGACTTGTTAAAAATTAATTCGAAATCGCGAAAATAAAATCAGTTGTTTCATAGACATTGTAATATCCACACGACATGTTTAGCCATTAAAGATTTTTGGAGCCAGGCCACAGCGCTTACTTACCATCCTATGGCTTGCCAGAGGACCATGCTTTGCTTGCAGATTTCAGTCTGCGCTCAAAGTGACTGCCCCAGTACAGTTTGCTGTCTAAGGTTATACCTAGGTACTTTTCCTCCTTTGACACCTTAAGTGTTGTTCCAAACATGCTGGGTAGGCAATAGTTGCCTAAATTACGATTGTTTGTGCACAATACCAGTTCCGCTTTTTTAGGGTTTACGGTCAGGTCGTTCTACTTGCACTATTCGGAGAGCTGTTTGAATAGTGTCGCATGCCACATAAGCACGTCGCCCTATTGTAAGAATGATGATGTTATCATCTTATCCTATTGGGAAAGAAATGCCTGGCGTTGAGGCGAGTAATGAGTTCATTCACAACCGAGTTCCACGAAAGTAGTGATAGGACTCCATCTTGTAGGCATTCCCTCACCATGACAGTTCCCTGCTTATTTTACCTATTTATTCTGACATACCTGTTGCGTAACATGTTGACAAAGTCCCAACGGTTCAAATCAACTTCTTAAATTATTTATTGTATAACATTATTATTTATGGACTAAGATGATTTTATATAACATTCACAGATAACACTTATCCAAAGAAGAACTTTGACAAGTTGACAGCTTAATCAATAGAAAACCTGTCTAAGCGTCAAAATATTCGCTGGAAAAACAGTATCTGATAATTTTTAAATTAGTCCTATGAATAATAAATATAGATACACTTTTTTCAACATTTCTTATATTATTAAATTCTATATTAAATAGCTTAACCAGTCAAGCCACAGATTCCAGACACAAGTGGTTTTAAGCCCCCGGCGAAAAAAGAGAAGTGTTATAAGTTTGACGGATCTGTCTGTGTGTTTGTCTGTGACATCGTAGCTTCTAAACGAATGAACCGATTTTGATATGATTTATTTGGTTTGAAAGCTGACGTGATTAGGATGTTTTTTAGCTGTAATTTATGAAGATCAGTTCAGGTGTTTGATGACTACCAGCTCATTTTCTACGTGATAAAAGAGGTTTTCTAATTTTCACAGATCCGATTTATTTTTTTGGTGTACTGTCACTTCGGTGACATTCCTATGACATACTAACCTTCCGCTGATCCTATACCAACTGATCTGCGTGTTTGTGTGTCTGATATAGCGTGTTTGTGCTCATAAGTAATAGTCTCAGTAAGATGTTGTTAGATAGATGATCAAGGAGGCCGGGGGTTACTTAATTATTATTATTTTTTACTGTCATAAGAGCCTGGGGGCTCTGACGCAGCTTGACAAATCAAGAAATTATGGGGAATATAATCTAAGACATTTCTGAGCTCAAGTCTCGAAAAATTCGTACGAGAGCTCGCCATTGTTTTTTATTCTTGAATTTTCTTACGCATATATTACAAAGCGAGGACAGGGCCTTTTAAATATTTATAGAGGTGAAGCTGTAAATCAGTCAAGAAACGAAAAGCGTTCCACTTATTTAGTCGCGAAATGCTACGTAGGTAAGTGTTTTTACGTGTACGACTTCACCACAGCTAGCGAACGGAATGCGGTCCCTCGTCGACTTTTCAATTTACTTCTAACTGTGCTCCCCTGGAACCAAACACATAGAGTTGTTTGGGCGCCAATTGTACTGAAGATACTTGTTTTACAATTGCCTTGTTTAATTAAACTTATTGTGAATACAGTCTTGAGTTATTCTGACTTTTGAAAATTTGTATTATTAAATGAAGATATAATTTTCTAAAGAGATTAAATTCGTTTTCATAGTTGGTTAACCAGTTTTTTTATACAGCAAGGGAATAAAGATAGACTAGAAAAAAAATGTTATGGCTATCCCAAGTCCTTGGTAGCTCAAATGGCTAGAGCTATCGCCAGGATTGTAAAAGATCGTGGGCAGACTCCGCCTCAGGACATGATTTCTTTTAAACTTAAGTACTTACAGTAGATAAAGTACTTACATCACATCTCTATCGTTGTGTAAAGGAAAACACAAAAAAATAATTGAAACGTAATCTCTACCATTACCATTTAATACCATTTCTTATTATGCAGTATCGTTCGCTGTAAAATGCTTCTGAAAATAAAAGGAATATGATGCATAAGCAGCCCTCCCCTTGAGTAGGTAAATCAAACTGCTTGCTCTTCGCAGTGTCGTGTGATTTCCTGAAAACTTGCACGAACATTTTAAAATTTCGAATCGTAATCGTATCGTTCACGCACGCTTGAAATTTCATTCATCAGGCAGAGTATCAGCTTGTTTGATGTACCTAGTTTAGAAATCCATCCATTCTAATACTATAAATCCGAAAGTTACTCAGTCGGTCTGTGTGGCCGTCTTTTCTTTCCTAATTTCAGTGGGGACCAATTTAGATGAAATTGAGCATGGAGACAGATTACATCCTGAGAAAGGATTCCACCTTTTCGTGCGATAACTGCCAACTGCGCGGACAGACCCGCGGGCGTCCTCTAGTAGACAATAATTTTCGGTTTCCTAAATAAGTAGCCGAAACTGACTCCGTGAGTTACGTACAAGCTGTTACGGCTTAGAATCCAAACCATATTGTGGTTATTTGTACCCAATAAATAACAATCCACATCTCACTAGACAAAATTAACAGTCCACATCTCACAAGTTCATTTGAACTTAGTTTAGGATAAGTTCATATGGTGCAAGATTTACTTCACTTTAATGATCAAAGCTCGCTCATATTATAACAAAGTATATACAGGATATAACGATATAGGTAATATACTGTAATATACATGACATAACATAATATAATATACAAGATATAAGATCAATGAATTACGTTTAAATTACCATTATTGATATGAAGTCTTAATATGGTTTAGAATAGAATTACATTATTTTATAATTTTTCATATTAAATTTATACTTTTTAATAATATTTTTTGTGTCGAGAAAACCTACACCCATGGCTGTATTTCTCTGCAAGTATGGTAAATGAAATCTATAATAGTTATTTGTTATACAAGAGTGCAAAGTTGCTTTTTAACCGCGTGCTCAATTTTGATGACCGAGCGAAAAATCATTGCACTCGAGTGCAACACGTAACTTTTCATCCCACCTCAACGAGGAAATGACTTTATGCAAAAAAAAAACATTTGCGCATTATAAACAGTTTCAGTCAATTCTGTTGGCGTCAAATAAACTTCTTCGACGCTAGAATCACTCATTTTAGGTTTTTACTTGTTTTCTAGTTTTTTGTTTTACAAATATAACTATGGTTTTAACAAATATGTTGTGAAAAGAAAATGGCGCGCGCAAAGCAAATTAAACAAAAAGTACACCAATAAGAAGCCGAGTCTGAGTTTTTAACAAGTTAGAAAAGGTTGTATGATAAATTCGGCACCATGGAGGTAGAAGTTTGAATGTTTTGAATTGAATTAAAGAATGTTTTTAATTCACAAACATAGTGCACACGATGTTCTAAATTCAATTTTACTTTATCCTCTAGCTAGCGGATAAAAACGGCTTTTGCACTCAGATATCGAAGAGCAAAAGTACTCTTTCTGAGATGGGGGGATGAAAATATTATTTAATCATCCATGTCATTCATCTTAACTCTTCAAAAAAACTCATAACGGTTCGAAAACAAACCCAATTTGCAACAACAAAAAACTATTGTTACGTAACGGACGTGTATGAAACCCTTTATCTACAATTGCAAAAACATGTTGATTTTGGAATAAATTGTCTATTTATTAATGTTCAATATGAGAGAGCTATTTTCTTGAATACTAAATCAACGCTACGAATGTTAGTGTATATTTCCGAATATCTAAATTAAAATTTCCGTGACTTGTTACTGCACTCTAGGACTTTCAATTTTATTTGTGCCTGTGCTCAAGGGGGACATAACGATAGGAATTATTTGGGGCCAATGTTGTGACGGTTATTATTCACGCAGCGAAAACGGCTATCGCGCGCGCCATCTGTTGCCATTCGAAATTTGAAATTTGAATTTCGAGCATTTATTAAAACAGCTGCTCCGTTTCTTTTAATCCGTGCTGGATTGTAAGACTTTGATATTAGGCCCGTTATCACATACTGAGGTAACGAATGATTTTATGAAATTCCTGTGATTAGCCTGCAGAGATAATTTTAATTAAAGGAGAAATTAAAATAGTCCATCAGCGTTAATAGGAACAAACTATTTACGTAACTTGTTCACTATCCAATATCAAACCTCATTGCTGTAGCTTAACAATCGACAAGTAACTGTCTGCTTAAACATTATTTTACTTCTATCCGGAAAGAGAAATTTTCTTTGGAGTAGAATAAAGACTTAAGTAGTGAAATCGTTATTCAGGCTACGAAATTAGCAAAAGAAACTTAGCTAGTTCTTGATAAACCAACCCTTTTGTAGCAATTGACATTTATAAGAACAAAGGAATATAGGTCTCCCTCCAACCACAGTTCAAATTGGAAAATCGATATCGGATTACGCCAAGAATCTATTGCAAACCTTAATATCTATTAATGTCAGCAGTCAGGATCTTTCCACTAGCGCTGCGGGCTTGTTTTAATCCGAATTACCGCGAACAGTCCCTTTAATGTTTTGTGGTTTGAACCGCCCAAAACTTTATCAATCACAATCATGAGGCTTTTAATCGTATTTAATATTCATGCTAATAGCATTAAACTTAGAGATGCAAGTAATAAGGCATATTTTTCGACTGAAAATAGTTTAAACACTCTCGAAGTAAGGTACTCTTCAAAAGAACCATGTCTTCCGTAAAGGGCTGGTCTGAGTAAGTACTTTCGAGCATTATTGTAACGGTTTTTCCTGAACCGTAATAAAACGTTTCACATGTCGGCCACAGCCCTGTCGACCGCGTGCGGTCGGCGTGAAGCTAAATTGATGGGTCACTCCATCGCCAATGTAATGGTCCTTCAAAACGAACGATCCCTGGCCAGTAAGTGAAATTCACGTTTGATTAACTTTTACTAGAGGGTGGTGTTTTAGAGAAAGTGCTGGTCCCATGTTTGGCGCTAATAGGAAATGCTTATTGTAAGAGAAATTCAATAAAATTTGTTTTAAGAAGATCGCTGATAGTTCACGGGAGCCTTCCTCGCAGAAGGGAAGCCAAAGTTGGATGAGCTTTTAAATTTATGCTTAAACATTTATAGCCCGTTTTACAGAAAAGGAAAACAGCGAGCTCTTGCCTGGGGAGAAGATTCCGATGTACTTTAACCTCATGCATGAACGACGAAGGCAGTGCTTTCATCGTACGGTCGATAGCTAATCAAACGTATCAGTTTGACTTTGAGACAACACCCACAGAGTCGGCTATCGTAGTGCAACTGTTTACACTTGATGTACGTCGTCTGTGTAATATAAAATGTAAACTTTAAAAATATCATTTGTCCCTGATCGAGGAGTGGGAAACTAAAAATGAGATGTAAAATTATGTAAATATGGGTTATTTACAATGTAAAGAAATGCAAAATTAAAATTAGCCAATTGACATTTCCGTACAATCTGGCATAGATCGGCATAGACACTGACTTAATCTATCAGAAAGGAAAAAAAATGGTGCCCAGGATATGTTTGTAGTGTTTGGCCTAGAGGCCAGAGTTCCCTTGGTAGCGTTGAGTCAGCTAAGACAACGATATCTCCTACTTTAATGCTTAAAGGTCTATTCACACATATCAGTGAAGCCACAGTTCCGGCACAGTTCCGTGACAGTACCGGCACAGTGCGAAATATTATTTCATACATTATCTATGAACGTATCTCCACTTGTCCGTATCAGTGACGGCACAGTGCTCTCAGTGTCTGTGCCGGCACCGGCAAGCACGGAAGGGATCGTCGACAACGATATTTTTTGCCGGACGGACAGATCACGGACGCCGGCATCAACAAAAACGAAATGGAGGACGAGCGATTAATAGAATTGGTTCGTGAAAATAGAGTTTTATATGATTTATCTCATGCAAAGTATATGGATACGAAATACAATCACGATCGACGACGGACACGTTTTCACTGAAGCTCCGTGAACTGAGCAGGCACTGACATGTGTGAATTGAATCACTGACGCAACACTGAAGCACTGATACGGAACTGTGCCTGTACTGTGTCGGAACTGTGGCTTCACTGATATGTGTGAATAGACCTTAAGGCGGAACAGCTGGTGGATGGCCTCCTAATAAGACTTGGCAGGTACTCGCTAACCCATCTTTTCAAAAAGTGGTCCGCTAGTCGAAGCGCCTGCTTCCGGTGTATACGCTGTCATCTAGTTCTCCCGCTATCCACTGGTTCTTGGATGATGTGCCAAGGATGAAGTGAAAAGGTGTGATGTGGTGTATTATCAGAGGATGCCACGTACGTCAACGGTCAAGAGTTGCATGAAGCCTCAACTTCTAGTAAATAGGAATGAGGTGTCTCTTCTATTGGGGCCCGCTCTCGCTTTGTAACTGCCCATAAATGGAGTGAACACGACCTTCAAATGCTATGCACGTGCTACTGTACATGAGTAGACAGAAGGCACCCAGCCCTTCTTGTGTCGTCGTCCACTCGTAACTTCGATTGGCTCAAAGAAGTCAAGCCCTAAGTTAATAACAGGACGGGTTGTAATGTTCTAGTCGCTGTCTAAAGGTTACAACGTAAATCATTAGTTTCTATAGCTGTTGATGTCGATGCTACTACCAGGTTCTTTGATGGTGGTGACGTTCGCGCTGCTGCTTGGCTGCGTGTAACAACGCGTGATAACGACGAAGGCATTTATCTACATCACATGGTTTAGTTTTGCATGTATTCCATCGGTGTGGGTTGCCCTTACACAATTCCACCTATCTTTGACAGATAAAGTTTTAACATAATTACAAAATTGTAGCTTACGGTATTGCTTGCATAACGGACACGAGGTAACTGTATTGTGGGAATTCGTTCAGTGAAAACGTTCATGCCCTTTAGGAGGAATATGTGTTAGTTTTGGTGAGTATGCATAGGCCGATAAAAATCCCTTAAAAAATCAGGAACCAAATTGAATCTAAGTAATTTGTCTGTCGGCCTCTTGATGTAGGAAACGGGAAAGTGTTCCAAGCATTGTAGATTTTCCCATATAAGTGTCAGCTGCATAATTGGAAAGTCTAGTTTTTGTTAGGTCGTTTTATTTCGACAGGATACATTTAAAAATTTCTGTTGAATACATTTTTTGTCCTAGTGCTTTAATGATAGCAACTCTGTTTGTACTTTTTATGCGAACTTGCTTTGTAGTTCAGCGGCGCAAACTTTATCGTGTGCCCGAAGGTAGTGATGTCTCACGCTACTACTATCTCTGGTCGGGCGAAAGTCTGCTCCAATGCGTGGAACACGTCGTCGGGATCCGCCGTAGTGTGCAGCAGCGCCTCGGCTGCTTCGCAAGCGTTGCCAACCGTTGCCAGGTCCCGGCAACGGTTTACTATTGTAAAAAAAACGTATGACAAACGATCATTTTATAAACAACGTTTGAAAAACTAATCATTTGACAAACTTTCATTTCCCAAACATATTACTTTAAAAAGAATCATTTGACAAAATACAGGTTTCGCAAATTTTTACTTAGAAAATATTTCAATTGTTAAAATATTATTTTAAAAACTTTCATATGACTAAACAATTCGTTTGCCAAATTGGTGATTTTGCAAAAAGTACTTAAGTGGATAAATTATTAGTTTGACGAAAACACAAGAGTTCTGTCACGGCTCCGGCATTACGGGATTCCGGCGGTCCCTCGCGTGCTAATCGTCGCAGATGGCTTTCGCTCAGCACCGCAGCTTCGCGCGGCGCCTCGCTCATGGCCACCTGCTCCTCAGCCCGCGGGCCGCCGCGCCCCTCCATACCTACGCACTCATAAGTTGCACTCTAGGGGTAGGGCAGACAAGTACCACGTGGTGTCGGGGTTGGTTGAGTCGGAATTGCCCGGAAGTAGAAATTAATAAAGAGAACGTTGCATGACAAAAACATTATTCAAAGTGAAAGTTCTGTAAAACAAACGTTATAATAAATTTTGTTAGAGTAAACAATTGTTGTATGAAATAAAATTTTAGGTAAAATTAAATTAGATTATTTGTCTTTATAATTATTGAAAAATCTATCATTTGAATGTTATTTCAATTGAAATTTATATTTTCGATACACTAGCCATTCTTTATAGTTAAAGTGAAAAATAGGCAAAGGAATTTTAGGTAAACTGTTGAATGTTCCTAATCGAGGAACTTTATCAAAGAAACGAAAATGAAGATGTAAATTGATGTATTATGAGTTATTTACAATGCAGTAAAAATTCATAATCATCATCACCAGCCCATATACATCCCGCTGCTGGGCACAGGCCTTCCTATATGGGAGAAACACATGAGGAGTTTGGGCCATAGCACCACCACGCTGACCCAATGCGGGTTGGTGAGCTGAAGCGGTTGCAGGAACAACCGAGACCAACTGCTTAACGTGCCTTCCGAAGCACGGAGGAGCTTCAGATAACAAATTTTGATTGACCCATCGGAGAATTGACCATGGCGAAAAATGCTTTGTTTTTCGTATCAAAACCAGAGCTCTCAAACTCAAATACGCCATCATGCTCATCAAGTAAAAAATACAAAATTGAAACTCTCCGATTGACACTTCCGTACATGTATCCGGCATAGATACTCTCTTAATCTATCAAAAAATTCCACCACGCAGAACGGAACCGTGGTTATGATATAGCCAGTGATATCCACCAAGACGATTTGTATTGTCACGTTTAATATATTTTGTAAATATGCTATATCCTTAATTCTTTATCTTGTTTTAAGCTTACATGACCAACGCACTGGCGTCTCATCAACAATGGAAAATCAAATGCGTCTGATGTATGGGTACCTACCCTCACGAATACGTACTTCATTGAAAATCTGTGACCCTCATTTAAACATTTAACTAAATTAAAAATTTATATACAACGTATTCAAGTTACTGCTCATTGCGAGCAGCAAAGGGTAGCTGATATTTGATAACACCGTAAGAGTATTTATTATCCTCAACAATATTTCTCTTTCAAACTTACCAGACCATAAAATATGGATACTTTGTCATAGAATCCTCAATATTCCTAATCATTTATTTTCCTTTTAGTCTGGTGCTCATAAATGCTCGATTTTACGTTATATCTGGCTGGGATATAGTAAAATTGATCAACAGATTAGATCAATTTAGCAAATAAGTACAGTAGCAACTTTAGACATTTTTCGAAATGTCGCATTTTTTATACACTGAACAGTAAACCGCATAACACTTTGGACTTTAAAAACCAAACCTGAAAATGCTTTTTTGACGAAAACGGAGATATTTTTATGCGGCTCTAGTAAACCGTAATTGGAAAACACGTAATATAGTCAATATGACTTGTCTATGTCTATTTTACTTTTTTACAACTTAATTTCTGAATTCTTCATATACTTACTTATACCTGATATAATTTATACGTAGTAAAAAATACGAGACAGGGCTTTTGTAATTAATGGCCCCTTGAAAAGGGTGTCAGGTTGACATAGTTGACATATCTTCGTAAAATGACTTCTTATTATGTTCGAGAAGCTATTATCTACGCAACGGTAGAATGCACAGTAAAATAACGCTTCTGTTACTTGAAATATAAGTCTAAAAGATTGTATTTTTCTGAATTTTTTCTTTATTTCTAAGAATATGGTGGTACTAATTGATATTGACATGATTTCCATCAATTTCATATTCTGTTGTTTCCAGCGTTGAATTTAAACAAGTTCATAAAAATGTGCTGGGAAATGTAGGTAGGTCACAAAATTAAATTCATATAAACTGCATATGTAAAAATCCGGCGAAGTGCGGGTCGGACTTGCGCACGAAGGATTCTGTATCATTATCTATAAACAAGCGTCTACCTGTTGCCATTATCAATATAAAGCAAAAACAAGCAAAAAAATATGAGATACAACCTGGTGACAGACGAACGGACGTCCGGACGGACGGACGGTCGGACGGAGAGCGGAGTTTTAGTAATAGAATCCCGTTATATCCTTTGGGTACGGAACCCTACAAGACGTTAGAACATTATATTCTTAATTTTTGATTTTAACATTATTATAAATGTTTGGAAAAGTACTTAGTAATTAAAATATAAAACTAGAAAAATTCAGCTCAGTTGGTTAGAGCAGTCGCCCGGATTGCGAAAGGTCGCGGGTTCGAATCCCGCCTCAGGATGTGAAATTTTTCTAGTTTTATAATAGGTTGGAGAAAAAGTTACTTCGCATTTTTTAAGAAAATTCAAAACATTTTTTAATATAGTATATTTACATTTAACTAAAGTATGTAGGTACCATTTTGTTCGATAACTTTTGCCATCTCGTAGGTAGGGACGTGATCCCATTGCTGTAGAAATTTTGGGGCTTCTGATCAAAATGCCGCGACAAGTGGTTTTCGCAGTCCTCTCGTGATGTAAATCCGTCACTGCCTATAGAATTCTGAAGAGAGCGAAACAGGTGGAAATCTGAAGGTTCAAGGTCAGGACTATACGGCGGATGCATTAACACCTCCCAGCCAAACTCTCTTAATTTTTGCTGAGTGGCTAAAGATGTGCAAGGTCTAGCGTTATCATGATGAAAAACCACACCCCTTCTGTTGATTAATTTCGGCCGCTCTCTCTTAACTTCTTGCTTTCATCTCATCAGTTGTTCGCAGTAGAGTTCAGAATCAATGGTCCTGCCTGGTGGTAACAGCTCATAATGAATAATGCCCTTCCAATCCCACCACACACACAGCATCACCTTGTTACGAGTTAACCCGGGTTTCGCCACAGTCTGTGAAGCCTGA
Organism: Nymphula nitidulata; assembly: GCA_947347705.1. Taxonomy (NCBI): domain Eukaryota; kingdom Metazoa; phylum Arthropoda; class Insecta; order Lepidoptera; family Crambidae; genus Nymphula; species Nymphula nitidulata. The sequence continues at coordinate 11,202,930 of OX374632.1, forward strand.
CCGGCCTTTGACCACGACCTTTTTCGCACGTTCTTGTCGTACGTGATCCACTTTCCATCACCAGTTATCAGTTCTTCAAAAATGGTTCGGTTTCATTACGTCGTAATAAAGAATCACAAATGAATACACGATTCATTAGGTTTCTTTCAGTGAGCTCGTGGGGTACCCAAATATCACGCTTTTTTGTGTACCAATTTTTTTTTAAATGCACCAAAACTGTTTTGTGGTCAATTCACAGTTCTTCAGCTACGTCGTAACTACTGATATGCCGATCTTGCTCTAGATTTTCAAAAATGGCATCAATTTTATCCGTAATAGGGCGACCAGAGCAACGTGCATCTTTGACATCAAATTTTCCGGATTGAAAACGCTTAAACCAAATTTGTGCTACTCTCACAAACCCTGCACTAGGTCTATAAACATCGCATATTTTTTTCGCGGCTTGAGTTGCATTTTTACCTTTTATGTAGTAAAATTTTAAAATGTATCGAATTTCTTCATTAGATACACTCATCTTGACAGTACAAAAAACAAATGAAAAACACACATTTTCCTAATTTGAATTTGGAATTATCTTTTTTAAAATCTAAACTTTTAATGATACCAAAACCAGCCAGATACAAATAGTACATCCAAAGAGATTTTATTACAAGTTCATACATACTATAATGCAATACATACTTTTTCCCCAACCTAATATTTTAATTATCAAGATGATATTCATTAAATAAAAATAAAATAAATAATACCGTAATTTTAGAATGTTTAAGATGGATATAAGTATAAGAATCAATATCTAATAAAATAGTTGATGGTCTGAGAGTCTACGGAAAATTTATTTCGGTCTCACTATAGAATATACTAAGCTATATTTCTATATTAAATAACAACAGCCCGTCTCAGTCTTTGACACAGATTTGCCAGCCCAATAATCAAGGGTGGAACTGATTTCGCGAACATGTTTGATCAAGTTTGATGACGATAATGTTTGTTGTAATGTAACTCAATAAGTATAATATTTTTCTTACTTTCCTTTTTATATCACTTCACTCTCTAACATTCCATTTGTGTAGATTATTATTGTACTTATGTCATTATATTTCGTTGCTTCATTCTTCAGATATACAGGGTGGTGCCGTCAATGCGACAATAAATTTAAACAGGGGCTATATTAGTCCATAGAAATGGTTTGCCACTTTCAAAAATATCGTATTCATTTGATAATTTCATGACATTTGTATGGAATAGTGTAACGTTGGCAGCATTATCAACAAGCTCTTAATGATGCTTACTTTGGGCTAGATAATAGGTGTGAGTGTATAAATATTATTATTATTATTATTAGCCCATGTTTAAATTTATTGTCGCATTGACGGCACCAGCCTGTATATAATGAAGCAACTCATATAATAACGATCGAACTTCACTTGGTAAGTTCGTTTAATCATATATTATTCATCATTACAATGACTTATAAGATGGTGGCGCGAGATTTCTATAAATAAACCAAAATTTAATTCAATATGACCTTTCGGTGCAAGTATTTATAATAATGTATATAGGATACGGTTAAACGAAGCTCGCTTTGCACACTCGGCTCGAGCCTTGCATTTGCAAGTCACAAGCAAAGCGATCGTGTAGGAACTATGGCAGCAGGCAACATAACGCCGGTCCAGAATAAAAGAATGTATTTTGTTGAACATAACAAGAAATCGTTTTAATACTTTTACCTAATCTGTAAATAATTATATATATAATATTCTTACACTCACACCTATTGTCTAGCCCAAAGTAAGCATCATTAAGAACTTGTGTTATGGATACTAGATAACGGAGAAATAATGATAATAATATTTATATAAATACTAGAAATATACTAAATAAACATATAAACATCCATGACTCGTAAACAAATGCTCGTACTCATCATACAAACATTTGCTCCTACCGGGTTTCGAACCCGGGACCTCTTGACCAAGTAGCCTGTACAGCAAGGGGCACAGACCGCTCGACCAGCCGATCGTCAATAATTAAATAGATGGAAACATAATATTTGCCATTTGTTTCCGCGCTGTATAAAGAACTCAGCGCTATAATAAACTACATCTGATTAAAGCCATAAATAGAGACATTAATGTACATCTTGGTTATAAAATGGGTATAATTTTACTGCCAAAGCGCCACTGCCAAGTTTTATTTCATTAACTCGTGACTCGTACAGATAACATTGAGTTTTTTGAAGACAAACATATAATATATCGTATCACTTCTGCGCAGCAAAATTAAAATCCAATTCTAGGAAAGATCTCAGCTAAATAGCACTACTATAAAGTTAATAGTGTTTAATCGTGCGGTTATCTAAAAGGCCAGAGGGACTAGACAAGACGCCTTTCGATAATCGATATCGCTATCGTTAAGCGGCAAATGTATGGGATTTGACATAAGACATCGAACGGCTTTCTATCATAAATGTCAAATCCTACACATTTTTCTTTTAGCGATAGCGATAGCGATTGTCAAATGGCATCTTGTCTAGGCCCTCAGACCTGATTGAGAAATCGTTATATTGGGAGCAGAGGGACCCGTTTCCTTTACTCTCAACCAGGGACTGAAATACCGCTATCAACCGGTAATTCATAAATCGGGTATCATTATTAACGATATCCGAATTCACTAAATCATGAAGATATCAAAAATTTACGGTAACTGTCACACGCGACCGATATATCAAAACTCTTAACGGATACCTCAGTAATGGTAACTGTTTCTAATCAGATTACCAATGGCACTAGCTGGCAAAATTACGTGTCAAACCATTTTAAAATACAGGTTTCCAACCTATAAATTAAGACACTTTTATTACGGGTACCCATTTAGTTATGGTATTTTTAGAATTATAGGTACCGAAAAAATACCGTTTAAAACCGTTTCATCTGGTACCATTACAGTCACTCCCTGCTGTCAACATAACGTTTTCTATTCATTTTACAGAGGGTCTATAGGCTTTAGTATAGTAGCCGCTTTCTATCAGACGGACCGTACGCTTCGTATGCCATCCCTGTCGTATAAAAAAAGGCTTTATTTCAAAACTACAGTCTCTTATTTTTAAAAAGTAGGTACTTAAGATTAGATTTTTTTTAAAAGAAGATAGCTTGATTTCACCAACTATTGACCAGCTTGAAGTATCTAAAGAAGTTCTAAGTACATTTTTCTAGTGTGAGATAAATATTGATAATAGTCATCTAATCCTTTTTTTTATTTTAGTTTTCGGGGAGGAATCTGATCGCAGACCTACCCGCCGCTCGCTGGCTAGGCGACGGGCGAGTGTGGGGGTCGCCCAGTGCTAAAATGACACTGGGAATACCCACGAAAACTCCACTCCACTGCCCTTCGCAGGGGTAGGCTAGGCTCTGCCGAAGCAATTTCACCAGCCCACCCCCAGAAGAGTCATCTAAGCCTAGGAAAGTTAAATGAAAACAGGTATGAGTACAAATTTGAAGATGTTTTGCTATAAAGATTCTACGTTTACCAACTGCCCGAAAATTGCTTTAAAAGCTTATCATATTCTACTTATTAGTATTTTAAGTTTGTATTTAGTTTGTATTTTTTTTTTTCAAATTTTAATAATTAATTTCCAACGTCCTCCTTTTTAAATTAAGTTTAAAAGAAACATTATCTACTAAAAGTGCACTGTATCTGGTTTTATTTACAATTTGACTAGTTTATAATTTATGTTACTTAAGACCATTTCTTTGTGACCTCATACGTTGCAATTAATGATTACAAATATAAAAATCTCTATGTTGACCTCCTGTAACGCAATGGAACCTAAGCAAAATTAATCTTTATTATTATTCTGATGATTTCATTTTCCATCTTTGATGAAGTACATTTATGAATTTAAATAGTGAGACAGTCACGTTAATTATATTCTTGGAAACTAATTAAATTAGGCTTGTTTCGAGAATAATAACTCTAGACAAACATGAAATCTTGTAGAATGGGCTGTAACTTCGTTTCTATTTAAATTTGGCCAATAAGGACAATTATTACAGTTATAAATGCTCGTCGCGGATCGTAATCATGGTATATTAGTACTAAAGCAAGACAAAGACAAGACAACTGTATAATAACTACATTACATCGGTCCAATGACCGCATCCCTACTTTATAGTCCAATAACATTGGCATAGGAAATTTATAAAAGCCATTACGACGAAACGTCGGGATTTACGAACTGTGAATTTTTACTTCTTCGGCTCTCTTATTTATTTACTCCGCGACTTTCTTTAATACTGATTGATACATGTTATTCGCACGGGATATAAAACAGATTACTGCTCTCAATTTTATCGGTCTGGACGGGACGGGTATGACGTATAGTGACTTCTAGTGCTTAATATGTTTAAAAAGCCAGCCTAAACTGCATTCATAGTCAAAACCAACTACGAATACTTTTTAGGTTCCTAAATTTGTTTTTGGGTTACCGTGCAGCTTACATCAAATGTAAGTTGCTAATATAATGGAATACATTGACCGAATAGATTTAACAAGTTTTATAAAATATTTACTAGGTGGTAGGTCCGTATGTAGAGTCGTCTGGGTAGGTACCACCGCCTTTCTTATTTCAGCCGTGTAACAGTTCGCCGTGTTTCTGATTGAAGGGAAAGGTAGCCAATGTAATTACTGGGAGTGGATTGCATTTCATCTTCAAAAAAAAGGCCTCAGGATGATAACGCACCTGCAATATCAGGTGATTATTCCTGGTTATTGCAGGTGTCTATAGCCGGCGGTAACCGCTTAACACCAGGTGGGCCGTCAGCTTTTTGTCATCTAGTTGTATAAAAAAAAGTTTAATAGAAATCACAACCTATCACGAATACGGTTGATTTAATAGAAAGTTATTTTTTCTCTACGATACAGAAAGTGGTAGGCTTAAGCTTTTGATAAAAAATGAGTGATAAATTCTATCTTACTACTGCATTTTTGTACAACATCTTTAGAGAAAGCAACTTCGTTTTCTCGAAATTATCTATCATCTTGTGTCTAAACACCATCTCATGCAAAAAATCCTCGTTTAGCTTTTTAATGAAATTGTATTAAACCAACGTTTCTTTATTTATTTAACTTCTACATCTAAACGATTTTATTTTGTGACAACTATATATTTTAAACTTGCTCCTGAGTAGGGGAAAGTGGCATGAGGTCGAAAAGCTCTTTAGAGCACTTTCTATGATACAACCGATAGAAAGCACTAAGCGCCGCAATATCACGAGTCACGACGCAATTGTAGAGGCTCAAGACTGTTCGTGCCCTCTACATTGCCCAATACAAGTAGGTGTAGGTAGTAGTGTATTCTTTACCTACTCACGTATACGTGACTCAAATTGAAAAAGAAATAATTTATGCAAGCTCTCAGTAACGACTGTTGCCTGATTGGAAATTGAATACTCATTTACAAAAATTTTACGGCCTCGTGGGTGTATACAAATTAAAAGAGAAGAAAACTGACCTCTTTTGTGGGTGAAATAAAATGTTACAGACGATTTCCCTAGCCAGAACTATAATTGCCTTGTCGGCGTGAGGGGTAAATAAATGGTTCTTTTACAATAAAACATTATTACAGAAACTACAGAAACGACGACCGCCTGGTCGAGCGGTCTGTACCCCTTGCTATGCAGGCTACTCGGTCAAGAGGTCCCGGGTTCGAATCCCGGTAGGAGCAAATATTTGTATAATGAGTACGAGCATTTGTTTACGAGTCAAGGATGTTTATTTAGTATATTTCTAGTATTTATATACATATTATTATCATTATTTCTCCGTTATCTAGTATCCATAACACAAGCTCTAAATGATGCTTACTTCGGGCTAGTTAATAGGTGTTAGTGTATGAATATTATTATTATTATTATAGAATCACATTTACTTACAAGCACCGTAAGTACTAAAGTGTGACGTAAGTGTAAAAAAAACATTTTATAACATGGTGTACTTAACGATTTATAAATTTATTACCCGTATGATCGTAATCTATGTGACCGTAGAAGCCTTCTCAATTCGTACCACAGATTAGAAAGAGATTCGTACGTACATTACTTACTCTGACGCATATTAAGTTATAAATTTAACATGCTTGTGTGTTTCGCCGAAAGTCTTTTGGAATCTACTTGGTCAATTCTTGACGTGCAACTTTAGTTACTGCAAAGTTGCACGTCAAATCTACACATATACAGTTTGAAGCTTTGTGTACTTTGGCTTTTATTTATTTTTGCTTTGAGTGATTCTTGTAATTAGACAGGTTACCTTGGGTTTGTTTATTATTAAAGTAGATTTTAACTGTTGCCGACTATCTGTATTTATTAATCAGTTTATAGTTAAAATTTTATAGTTATTTAATTTATAGTTTATAGTTAGAATCATGTTTATAAAACACCTTTTGTCAATAATTAAAAAATATCCAAAAGTTTGAGTCGAATCGTTTCCATCACCATTAATTTCACCATCTCCGATAATCTTCACTGTCTAAACAATGAGTACACTGTACAATAATAGCAAACCGATGACTCTTGTGCTGAAATCGCGCATGTTTTAATGGATTCCTTCTATGAATCAATATTTGGGCACATTTCGACTCGGCTATCTTGGGATTGTACACTGGACAGACACTAGATTTACTATCTTTACACATGAGCGGGTACTGATGGCTTGGCGGTTGGCGCTAACGCGCCTGGGACCCGTTTCCTAACGGAAGTCGAATATATTTGCCACCACCGATAGATAATGTTAATAGGTTTAAATAGAATTCGAACGGATTAATAGACGCACTGTATATAAATACAAAATAAACCAAAAATTAAAACCAACCTGAAAAAAGGTAATAATTTTATTAGCAAGGTTTTTGGGTATTGCGTAGAAAAAAACTTTATCGTCTATAAAATCAAATGGCTACCTTTTACCGAAAAGCATGCGGGTGGAGCCGCGGGCGGGCCACTAGTGAATATTGTATATTTGACTTACATTTGATTCGATTTTAAAAACAATCTTTAGTTGTCCAAACAAGGTCACTGTCCACTTCATAACGTCCTAAGGTTTACAAAGAAACCTTAGGTTCTTTGTAAATTGAAATATTGATATCGCTCAAAATATAATTACGCTTTTGTTTCAATACACTGAGCAATAATATGTTTAAATCGACAAAGTATGAAAAGGGTTTCCTAAATTTCTTATAATAAAAATGTTTCAACCCGTTTCTCGGTAAAATGGACATCCCTTGTTAATCGTGTTCAATTTATTTCTTTAGGTACTAATCACAAATCCAGCCGCAAACACAACCTTGATGCTCAACATGATAAACTTATCACCCGTTGTGCGTTTTATTGTTTATTAATTAATTCCTTCCTAGCTTTTGCCCGCGACTTTGTCCGTTTTAAATATCGTCCTCATTGTATGCAAGTCAGCACTACTTTTGTCAATAGCTGTATATTTGGTCTACCCACCAAACAGAGATGAAACAGGGCTTTCTAAACAGTGAAAATCGATATAGCACTTTATAATTTCATGACTATTAACATTTACCGTGTAATTTTATAGTTGTGATGTTGTGTATGTACCATGTAATTTTATAGATGTATATTTTATAGTGTATTTACCATGTAATTTTATAGTTGTGAGTTCCCGATATTTCGGGAACTCACAACTATAAAATTACATTGTAAATATCCCGTAAATAATTCTAATTCAAGTGAAAATCGAATCCAAATCTTTTCGGCGTTTTAAGGCAGGTTTATGTTCTGGGTACATACCATATTTTTCAGGAAAATCTTCAATGTACAGACACAGATTTTTTACAGTTTCATATAATTAATAAGATTGCAGAAAAAAATGCTACAAATGGTGGATGTAATGCCATACAAAATTCTATCCCAGTCAACCAGTAACAAAGTATAAGATATTAATAAATAAGAACAACTTGTTTGTTTCTGTTCCATATAGTTTGATTGTTTTATGTGTTTAGCTATACGTTAACTCACATGTTGTGCGTTAAGTGTTGCCAGTATAAAGATGGGTTCGGTTATAATTAAATTCCAGCTTTTATTAAGGCAATGTGCACGTTTTTACACTTTAACTTTTTTCGCTTTATTACGTCTAAACACTTACATCACGTTTCTTGACGCATTACTTTGGTGTAGATGTTTCGTGGTTACGTTGATTTAGTTGCAAAGATATTTAGGGTGTCGAGTTTTAGAAGTGCAATTAAATGCTGGTAATAATTTCGTAATTCAGTAGCAGAGTTACACATAGTAAAACGTAGAACTAAATGACAGCTGATGGCTGCTTCGTAACAATGGTGTAGTTTTAACACAAAGTAGTATTGTATGATAGATAACCGCTAAATAAGATTTTCGCGGATTTTCTGGAAGATGTCTAAATTGAGTAGCTAGTGTGTTTGTAATGTCTTTTTAATTTAAAGTCTTCATAAGATTAACCTTGAATAATTTCTTGTATTTGGTAGGCATGCAGCTTCTAGCTTTTACCTAAGGGCCTGGCCACGAACTCACCGCACGCGCGTCCCGCGACTGGCGAATCGGCAACCACTGCGCGCTGTCTCGATGTCGGCCTCGCATCGCGTCGTCGTGACCGCGCAGTGGTTGCCGAGTCGCCGCTGCCACTGCCGCCGCCGCTCGTTCCCGTGGCCAGGCCGTAAGTCGAAAGCTCCAAAAAATTCGCCATTTTCAATAATTTTGTGAAAACCCGGATTTTCCCGATTATCCTACGGCATGGACGAGATCTAATTATAATGTGTTTTACTAAATTTATGCCTAATGTTATGAACATTTAACGACCATCAAGGATAATACAACTTCGTACAAGTTGATTAAAATTATTTTAGTCAATATAATATCGATAGGTAATCTGTCATTTTTCTGCTCAAAAAGTAATAATTGAGTTGGAAGCACTTTCCTAATCATAAGACCTGTGACTTTAAATAAATCATTTGAATCTGTTATTTGTCTATTTCTAAGTGAACTCACTTTAGGACGGTTCTCTTTACCACATCCTCGTTAAGCTTAATCTTGAGAATTATAAGCCATATACTGCGCGTATAAATTAATAATCGTCAAGTCAAGTAACTAATTTTCCATTATTATATCCTTGTCACGCTCCCCGGCATCTGTCCCTGGCCTAATGCCTTTAAAACCAGCACGTCATTTGTTACAAAACGTCAGTTTGCTGCTGAAAATTAACTGCGTATGACAGTGCTCTATCCTATTGTTTTTGTTTTAATAACTTTTCAGGGTTCCGTACTTCAAAGGAAAAAAGACATCCTAAAACTATCTGCATGGTTAATGTAAAAGTCAATCAAAATAGATAATAATGAAATAATGTAATTTATAATAATATTGATATAGAGAAGTAATGAAATTAATTAATTTGACATTCTTACTTAGGAATTATATTTCCATGCTTAATTAAGTGGAGTACGTGTGACTTATTTTATTTGTAACATCATTTGTAATACCGTATTCTTGCAAATAAATAATATCTTATCTTATCAAATATTGAAAGAAATTACTATGCTATAAAAATATCGATTTTACTTCATTTTACTAGGTGGTAGGCCCTATGTAGGGTCGTCTGGGTAGGTACCGCCGCCTTTCTTATTTCAGCCGTGAAACAGTTTGCTGTGTTTCGGATTAAAAGGAAAGGTAAGCCAGTGTAATTACTGGGCATGGACGGCATTTCATCGACAACGCACCTGCAATATCATGTAATTTTCCCGTGTTATTGCAGGTGGCTATAGGCGGTGGTAACCGCTTACCACTAGGTGGGCCTTCAGCTTGTTTTTAATATAGTTGTATAAAAAATTGTCGTATCTCTTAAACAGCGAAAAACATACACGACCAAGAGATCGACGTAGAGATTAGTGAATACGCTTTCGCGCAGCGCTGTGCTCAAACATCAAACTTAACGGCGCGCGGCGGCTCGTCATCTTGTCAATCGTCAAGCTCTATGTCAAATATTCTTGTGCACGACGTGCTCGTCGTTGAAACGCTAGTTCCTCCAATGGTTATCAAATGGTTGTCAAATAAACGCCAAAAGGTATGATAGCGCTGCCATAACCACGATTTCAAGGCCGCTGACTTTAGAAAATCGCATGGCTGAACTTCGGCACGCGAGTCAGGCTCACACTCGTCCAGCTTTTTAAGTTTAGAAGCATTCGCAAAACATGCATACCTACACTTGATGGTAAGCGGTTACCGTAGCCTATGGTTGCAACACCGGGGCCTTTGTTAAGCTCTTTTTGAAGAATTCCGTGCTGTACACGTAAAATATAAAGTATTTTTCATGCGACTTTCGGGACCGGTGTCCTAAACGACACCTTGGAATTAATAATTATTTGTTGTAATTTGGAACCATAAATTAAAACAGTCCCTATCTTAATTCCCTGTCGGAAAAGTACAGTCAAAGAAAAAACAACATCTTTAAAATATATTTTTTATATTTGAAAGAACGTTATTTTGCCTCATATGTTGACAACATGGCGCTCTCTGGATTTTTACAAGATGGGCAGCGAGTAAGTAATGCCCAAAATGCTACTATTATAGGTAGGCACCTATACCTAGGTAACGGTAAGTACCATCATGTGGCTCGTACGCTTTTACCCCTATATACTACCACTTTGAATTGATATTTTAAAATTATTTTTAAATCTCCCTATCGCAACTGCCAGATAAGTAATTGACATACTAAAAAATCTATGGGACATTCAGGTGAGCCTCCAAGGAAGAGTGATCATCATTCTTTACGTGACGTATTCCCGTTAATGGCAAACTGTCGCCTAAGCGTCTCGTCAATTTGAAGGTGCCAAGCGATAACGATGTCGCTTGTGTTCTACGCATGCGTCAAAACAATGCAAATGATGTGAGGCGAGACCGGCTGCTCACACAAAGATTCCGGCTTCCTATAGTGAATATTCATTCGAGGAATAGCATAGTCACACAATGACACAACACTATACACTTTCACATTTACTGTATGAAAAGCTGTGTAAGATTGAGATAAATGTGGAAGAAATTTTGTAAATCGTTTCTTTTTCATACTTCCAAAACCTTGAAAACTTTGCCAGCACTACATGGTATTACATGGGTAAAAGAGGCGTGAAAAGGCATCTGAAACGCTGGCAAGCTGCAGGGTCTAGAACAGGTTGTTGAAGCTGTACTTAGGTGTCTTCGCGTATGGACTCATCGTACCGCTGACATTAGGCGGTGTTGAGGTATTTGCTGTACTCTGTTTACAAAAAAAAAAATATTCACAAGTAAACAATTTGACATCCGCTTGGAGGTTCACTAGTGCTAGATGTATCTAAGCCAAGAGGTATTTAAATTGTCATCATCATCCCACAACAGTCCACTACTGGACATTAGACACAGACCTCTCCATAAGAACTAAAGTATCCATATTAAGTGGATTATAATTAAATGCACTGGTGTCACGTACGTTTGGACATTATAACTCACATACCCGTGACGGGTTGGCTGGAAGAGATCTCTTATAGAGATAAGTCCTCCCTTGCATACTACTGTATACATTTATTTTGTTTTTATGTTTGGTGCAATAAAGAGAGTTTATAAGAACACCACTTAGCTTGATCCTTGGCTAGCCTGATCCAGTTACTGCAAGCACTCTGCGAAGATTGTCAGCCCGCCGTGCCTGGGGACATCCCACATTTTCTGAAAGGTCTTCACTTAAATACCCGCTTACTTACATTCAAATTGTAATTATAATAGTTCTCACCCGAATTTAAAGCGGCCGATTGAAGAAGTGCCTTTACTGACTAAATCATATTTATTTCGTTACAATAACGCGACAATTTATCACCACTTTATCCTGATGTATACAAAGTATTGTTGTTAGTATTGTTTGATGCTTACTTTGAGCTAGATAATAGGTGTAAGTGTATGAATATTATTATTATTTAGAAGTTTAAAAATATCTCAGCTTTTTCAGGTGGTTTAAACTGCACTTGCGGGCTGCAAGAGCAGAAATATTGCTGCTGAGATTATTATTCTTTTTTATCATCATGTTTTTTTATAAATTTTATATCTCAGAATCTTTCCTGGTAAGTATAAAAACACACAGGCTACTGCCAAGTGTGATTTTATGTTTTCTTTAGTGACTGATAGAATGATTGGTTTTGGAATCCAATTGCAGAAATTTTCGGACTATGAATTAATGTTGCAGGATGGTTGCTTTCTGTAGTGTGAGGTATGTGAATTCGTAAAGAAGTGGGTTTAAACTATTAAAGAGATATTTTGAATTATGGCACTTGCTGAGACTACTATAGGAACTAATGTGTCTTTATTCATTTTCCAAACCCTTTTAACTTATTCCTGTAATTCGGTATACTTTCTTATTTTTTCAGATATAGTTGTTTGTAGGTTATTTGTGTGTGGTACTGCTATATCTATTAAAAATGTGTATTTGTTTTCTTTATCTACCTACTAGAGTAATGTCTGGTCTGTTGATATGTGTAGGATGGTCAGTGTTATTATTATTATTGTTCAGAGTTCTGTAAAAATTTTAGTTAGAAGCACTCCGAATTGGAGTCTGCTATGCTGTCAAATATTACAGGGTCGGATAATGTGTAAGCTTTTTTGACTACTAGATGACAAACAAGCTGACAGCCCACCCGGTGGTAAGTGGTTATAGACACCTGCATTAACAAGGAATAAATCACTTTGTGTTGCGGATGGCTTCCCTTTAACCCGTTAAGCTTGAGATTCCAGACACAATTGATTTTTCAACTGTCATAGCGCCCCGGTGGTATATCGCGGGTTGACAGATTAATCCGAAATACCGCAAATTGTTGTCTTACGTCTCGTTTCTTTTACTTTCAGAAAGTGGACTATTATTTTGTCATCGTTGAATGAACTGCTTGAAGCCTAGAGAATATAGTATGTTCAACTAAAACGGCAATTTATTGAAACGATATTTCGGCCGAGACAGATAGAGATGTGACTGACTCAGCTAGAGGAAAAAAAACAAAAAGCGATCGCGCGTTTAAAGTAAGCGAAAATACACAAATTATTTAATTAAAAAATAACTTCCAAGGATTGCAAAAGAAATGCTTCCACACGATTGCGAATATTACTGATATCCACTTTACTTTATATAGTAGATATCATTAATATTCACAATTAAATATTAAATCCTACTGAATATCGCTTACAAATAATCCTAAGTTTTTTTATTTTTAAGTGGTATTTTAAGAAATAAAATGTATCTAGGCAAAATCCTTTGATCGTGTCGTGGTTCTACGCTTGTCTAGATATGAAAAAATGTACTGATTTTCGGATACATAAGATCTTTCAGCAACCTATGACATTACTAAAAAATGTGCATTCTTTTTTCAATATATCACCTTTACTATGAAATACGGCAACCGCATACCATCAGGTGGCCCGTATGCATATAAGGTATCCTTGTTTAAATATATACAAGGTGGTACATTTGGATCGGTCAGTATGGGTAAGTCTGAAACTATAAGACATACAAAAATCTCTTCTTAGGAACCATGTCATCGCTATTAGTAATAAGAAAAACTGCAGTCATACATTTAAAAAAAACGCGTACTCAGCTCGGGAATCGAACGCGAACATTTTGAAAAATATAACTAATATTATTTCTATTTAAATATCGATTGTGTAGGTCTTAAGCAGTCAAGGTTACTATGAAACATGATGTCTAAATGAATAACGTGCATTATTTTCATAATAATCGCTGTGACAGAGATTATTCTCGTACTGGAGAGAACTACGGCGGAGGAGTACTTATTGCAGTACGACGGGAGTTGGCCGCAGTCAAGCGCCCTGAATAGAACTCCTCAGCGGAAGATATCTGGATTACCATAACTCCTAAGCATGCTCGTCGTTATTCTCCGAAACTAAATATATATGTACAATTTATCTTTGTACTGAGAAGCACGGATACTCGTTCAACTCGCAATTACTAAACTTCTCAAATAAATTATTACTAATTATTAACTCGTGCCCTGACGATTCTTTTCTCATAATGGGTAATTTTAATCTACCCAACATTAACTGGCACAATGATAATAATTGCATGCAGCCGTCCGGTATCGCAGGTGAAACTCAGTTATTCGATTTTGTCGGCAGAATTGGCGATCGGCTTGCAAGATACCCTTCTGGGAGTCGTGCTTTCTGGTCACTCGCCAAAGCTGCCGAAGGAAACTTTTGTAGGTCGTCCTTGCCACCACTCCGTAAGCCTGACGGAAACTTGGCCCACAGCGCTAAGGAGAAAGCCGATTTACTGGGTGTTCTCTTTGCCTCGAACTCGACTTTGAATGACGGAGGTGCTGTACCACCTACCATACCCTGGTGCGGCAACTCTATGCCTGAGATCTCCATTACGCAACGGGAGGTACGACGTGAGTTGTTATCTCTGGATATTCATAAGTCGAGCGGGCCAGACGGTATACCGGCAGTGGTACTGAAGCAGTGTGCTCCTGAGTTGTGTCCTATTCTGACGCGCCTTTTCGCGCTTTCGTACTCCACCAGGCAAGTTCCGTCTTCGTGGAAGACTGCCCATGTGCATCCTGTGCCCAAGAAGGGCGACAGATCAGATCCATCGAATTACAGGCCAATCGCTATAACCTCCCTTCTCTCAAAGGTGATGAAGCGCGTCATAAATACGCAACTCCTCAGGTACCTAGAAGATCACGACCTAATCAGCGACCGCCAATACGGCTTTAGACATAATCGCTCGACGGGTGATCTTCTACTGTACCTAACACACCGCTGGGCTCTTGCCATTGAGAGTCAAGGTGAGGCATTGGCTGTTAGCCTAGATGTAGCGAAGGCGTTCGATCGGGTCTGGCACAGGGGTCTTCTTTCGAACTTACGGGCTACCTGAGGGGCTTTGCAAATGGGTCGCTAGCTTTTTGTCCGGCAGATGCATAAGAGCCGTCGTTGATGGCAGTTGCTCGGATAGCATGGAAATTAACGCTGGCATTCCGCAAGGCTCGGTGCTGTCTCCAACGCTGTTCTTGCTGCATATCAATGATATGCTGTCTATTGACGGACTACATTGTTATGCAGATGACAGTACTGGTGACGCTTACTATACGAGTCGTGCTAATACCCCTCGGTCTACTGTGGAGGAAAGTCGCGGTCGACTTGTGTCTGAAATCGAGAGTTCTCTAGTCAGAGTCTCCGATTGGGGCCGACTAAACTTAGTCCAATTTAACCCGACGAAGACACAAGTCTCCGCGTTTACCGCTAAGAAAACCCCATTCGCTGTGTCTCCACAATTTCTTGACACACCCCTTTCCATCTCTAAGAGTATCGGGATCCTTGGTGTCGATATCTCTAGTGACGTGCAGTTCCGCGGACATTTACAAGATAAAGTCAAGCTGGCATCCAAGAAACTTGGTGTGCTCAATAAAGCGCGGCGGTACTTCTCTTCGGGGCAAAGACTGTTACTGTATAAGTCTCAAGTCAGGCCCCATATGGAATACTGCTGCCACCTATGGGCGGGAGCACCTAGATACCAGCTTGGACCGTTTGACGCAGTTCAAAGACGCGCTATGACAATTGTCGACGATCCCGAACTCACAAGCGGTATTGAACCCTTAAGCCTAAGGAGAGATTTTGCTTCCTTATGTGTGTTCTACCGGTTGTATAACGGAGTGTGTTCTGAGGAATTATTTGACATGATGCCCACGGCCTCTTTCTACCATCGCACCGCTCGCCATCGGCAGGGAATTCATCCTCACACGTTGGAACTAAAATGGTCTCGTACTGTGCGGTTTCAGAGAAACTTTCTCCCGCGTACGCTCAGGTTGTGGAATGACCTCCCTGCAGAGGTTTTCTCGAACGAGTACAGCATGGGGTTCTTCAAAAAGGGTTTGAAAAAGTTTTTACAGGGTCGGCAACGCGCAAGTGATACCCCTGGTGTTGCAAGCGTCCATAGGCTACGGTAACCGCAATACAATTCAAACCGTAACGTTAACAATAGAGTCTTGGACCTCGTTTTATATAACTCAGAACTATCTATATCTTCGGTAAGTGCGGTAATCCCCTGGTGCGAGAGGATGTGCATCACAAGTCTCTTAATATCTATATTAACTGTAACACGAATGAATCACTGAGTACAAAACCCAGCCAAAAATATTTTTATGAATCCGGAGATTATGACAAAATTAATTATAGTTTAGGTGAGCATGACTGGAAGGTCTGTTTGAGTGGCAACTGTTTGAAAACTGCAGTTGATTATTTTTATAAATGCTTATATGACTTGCGAGATAAATACATACCGCATAAGATTGTCTCATCATCGACCTTTTCACTTTGGTACAATACACCTTTAAAAAAAATACTTAAATTAAAAAAAGGTTTGTCAAAACCTTTTTTTTAAAATGCCCATTTGTCCACCAGCAACATAGATTTGTCGAAAATCGATCCACTACGACCAACTTACTGTCATTTATAGAATATACATCGTCTGAAATGGACTCCGTGGACAAGAAGATACAATATTTACTGACTACAGTAAAGCATTCGGCCGAATTGCCCATTCCATACTTTTGAAGGAGATGTTCTCAGCAGGAATACATGGAAATCTATTACGATGGTTCACTTCATATATTAACAATCGATCGCAGGCTGTAGCGTTAAATGGTTACTCATCTAAATGGTGCACTATTCCATCTGGCGTGCCCCAGGGATCACTGCTCGGACCTCTCCTTTTTAATTTTTAATATGTTCATCAATGACATACACACCTGTTTTGTTTACTCCAATTTTTTAATGTACGCTGATGACATGAAAATATATAGACAAATTAATGATATTGAGGACTGCCACTTACTGCAGCAGGATCTAGACAGAGTTGAAGAATACTGTGAATTAAATAAGCTTGACCTGAACGTATCTAAATGCTCCTGCATGGCTTTCAGTCGTAAGCCAAAAATATTACATTTTGAATACAAACTCAAAGGTCAAAATCTTAATCGTGTTGATGAAGTTCGTGATCTGGGTATTATAGGTACATGACTCCAAGTTAATTTATGATAAACATATTGATTACATTGCTAAAAAAGCCAAAAAAGCATTGGGTTTTGTTATAAGATCCAAGCACAAGCAACACAAACACAAGCTCATAATGATGCTTACTTTGGGCTAGATAATAGGTGTGAGTGTATAAATATTATTATTATTATTATTATTATTAAGATCAAGTTCCCAATTTCGTACTATAAAAGTAGTTAAAATCCTATATTGTTCTTACTTGCGCAGTATCCTCGAGTATTGTTCTCAACCCACAGTATAACACTCATAGCAATAGGCTTGAATCCATACAACGAAAGTTTTTAAAATTTGAAACACATGAAAATGACTATTTGGCGAGATGTAGATACCAACATATACATCCTCTTTGTGAAAGGAGGAATATTGTTGATATTACTACATTAGTAAAAATAGCTCAATCCATATTAATTCCCCACATCTTCTTTCTCTTATAAATCTCAGAGTTCCTCACAGGAACCGCGGACGACCCATTACTCTCCATGTTCCTCAAAGTGCTACCAATTACAAAAGTAACTCATTTTTCATACGAACTGCAAACTCCTTTAATAGATTGATGGACCTTCCTGAGCTGGAGATTGATCTTTTTAATACTCATCTGAATACTTTGAAATCCAAACTCATTAAACACTGATTTGACTTGACTCCCTAATGAACTGCATCGTCTCTATACTCATATACTCTAGTTGAAATGGTACAATTTGTAATAGTGTAGAAACAATCAATTTTTTTAGATACCCATATGTGAAAACTGAAATAGTATATAATTATTTTTGAGATATCCAAAATAATGTTATACAATACTGTAAGTTTTCCAAACAAATTTAAATAAAATAAAATAAATATCCTTTTATTTATTTTAGTAAGTGTTCGAAATTACTACCATTATTTCAATACAACTTTCAACTCGTTTAAGTGCGTAAAATTGTTTTTATAGTTGTTTGTAGATCTTTGCTGGTGTCGCAACTTGTTACATACACTGCTTTACATATTGTTATCTGCGATAATATTATCTATCTATGATTGTAATTGCTTACTTCTATTAATCATGCTTACAATAATAATCAATTGAAAAGTCCACTTAGAATAAGTATGTAGATACCCTAGTTCATATGGTCTAAGGTAGATACAAAGAAGTGATAAACTTCATTTAAAAATGGAACGTCTTGGTTTGAACAGAGACGTGGTAAACCTCATAATCATGGTGGTAATGGTGGTAATTTCGAACACTTACTAAAATAAATTAAAGGATATAAAAACAATGCATTTTATTTTGTTTGAGACATTATGTTTATAGAAAAGTTTACTGCTCAAGACCTATACAATTGATATCTAAATAGAAATAGTGTTAGTTTTATTTTCAAAACGTCCGGGTTCTAATCCCGAGCTGAGTACATGTTTTTTTTAAATGTATGAATGCAGCTTTTCTTATTACTAAGACCGATGAAATGGTTCCTAAGAAGAGATTTTCGCACGTCTTATAGTTTCAGACTTTCCCATACTGACCGATCTATATGTGCCACTCTGTATTTAAAGTTACATTCGCCTTTCTATCGACCTGTGTAATGGAACCTTCAAGTAAATGTTTGAGTAGACTACAAAAAGAATTTATCAATGTGATAAAGCGAAGCCCGAATTGAATAGGTACATTGAAATTGAATGTGTGATCGCTGTTATGGCAATACACTGTACATTTTCATACATAGGGTATGTAAATAAACAGAAAGGAGACAGGGCTAGATAATCTGGAGTTCCGCTGTAAATATTTGCATTGGAATTGAGACGCAAATATGAGCTTACGGACGAGCATCAGTGTACCCCATCTTTTTACACAACTGTAAATAATGTAGTATTTTGTTTTAGCATTCATATTTATAATACGAAATTCGCCGCGGCGAATATTCGCGCTTCTATTCGCCCGAATGAAAACAAATGTCCTAAGCACGCCACGCATTTACGGCCTGGCATCACCGCACGCGCGTCCAGCGTCACGCGTCTAGGCAACCACTGCGCGCTGTCTCGATGTCGGCCTCGCAGCGCGTCGTCGTGAGCGCGCAGTGGTTGCCGAGACGCCGCCGCCGCCGGCGCCGCAGGTGACCGGCGAAATTACCCGAGCGAATAGCGCGCGTGAACGGGCTAATAAAAAAATGTACGAGATAGTACAGCGTATGCTACGGCGTCGGGCGCCAGACGCGGCTACTAGAGCAGGAGGATAATTCATTAAAAAAAATTAACACGACTATAGTGTAGGTATGTTAATAGCGTAATTCGTAATTTATATTATTAAGTATTTAAAGATAGATAGCAGCAAGTTAGCATTTCCCACATAATGTAAGCAGGTAAATTATTTTAATTAATAATAACATTTTTCTAATAAATATTCATTTAACTTAATACAAAAATTATTTATCTGTGCATTGATTCTTATGGCATTCTTGTTCTTACTCTAAATTCTTTTCCAAATAGAATGTTTTGGGCTGCCCTCGAAACATTGTCGAGACAACGTTGATAAATGCATTCTAGCTCTCATTCTTCTGGTCGCGGCGACTATCGCCACTGCGCGTGGCGTGAAATTCGCGGCGGGCGAATATCCGACCCGCACCGCGCCGCCGTCGCCGCACCCTGTTCCTGTGGCCAGGTCGTAAGGTAGCAATCAAGTATCTATACAGCCCACCTGATGGTAAGCGCTTACCGTAGCCTATGGAGGCTTCCAACACCAAAAGTATCACTTGTGCGTTGCCGACCCTGTAAAAATCTTTTCACGACCTTATTGAAGAGCCTTATCCTGTATTAGTTCGAAAAAACCGCTGCGGGGAGCTCAATCCACAACCTGAGTGTACACGGGAGAAAGATTTTCTGAAACCATACAGTACGCGACCACTTTGGTTCCAACGTGCTAGGATTCTTCCTAAATCTCCCTGCCGGTGGCGAGCGGTGCGATGATGAAAAGAGGTCGGCATCATGTCTTATTTCTAGTCTTGGACTATTTTATGTTTACTTTTAAGCTGAATATTTATCGCTGAGCGGGTTATTTAAGGGTTGTTTTGCTGAAGCATTTTGTATCCGATTTTAATGCGCCGCCAACAACAGTCCGTAGAAGCACTGTTTTCCCTGATTTCATTTCTCCGAATAATCGTTAGCCAGAATGATTATTTTGCCAGAAAACCATTCACATTCTTTCTTCTTTGTTGCTTATTTGGATATTCCTCCATTTGCTTACACAACGGGCTCAAGCTTAAGTTTACTTGTTAAGGTGAGACATTTGCAGTACATTTTTAAAAGGAAATGTTTTGAGGTTTATTCTCAGTGCTTTCAAAAGTAAACTTAAAAGTACGCGCATTTAATTTTAAATCTTTTTAGTTTTGGTAATACAAACACCCTGGCCGGTTTTATAAATGTCTATTGACTCTTTTGTTTTATATTAATTACGTCTCTCTGTTACTCTGTCTTCTATGTTGATGTTTACGTCTAGCTAATATTATATTAATTTTCGAAGACATTTCTAGATTTTTTCCATCGCTATTCCTTCATAACTTAAATATTCATAATATTAGTAAATCTATTCCTTGGTATCGATCCCGTAGTGACAGCTTAACAGGCACAAAGCAAAGGTACTACCCTAATACAAAGCCTTCGGTGCGGGTTGGTAATTGCAGACTGTTTACACTGGTCATTCGCAGATGATTATCTTGGCATTATTTGCTCTAGTTGAGCCGGGCACTAATTAAAGACGGACGATATTCAATGTAATGATAAATTAATGGGGTTCTTAAAAAAGGTCTTGTTTTTACAGGGTCGGCAACAAGTGATACCCCTGGTATTGCAAGTGTCCATAGGCTACGGTAAACGCTTACCATCAGGTGGGCCGTATGCTTGATTGCCACCTTAGTGGTATAAAAAAAATACCACCACCAGTATTCTCTAATAATGCCTAGACGAGGCTAATTCTCTAATTCATAAAAACTAATAAAAATACTGAGAGCATTTAATAAAGAGCGTTTTTTATACAACTAGATGACAAGCTGGTGGTAAGTAGTTACCGCCGCTTATGGACACCTGAAATAACAAGGAAAAAATCTCTTGTTCTTGCAGGTGCGTTGTCATCTTGAGGCCTAACATCAAATGCCGTCCATGCCCAGTAATTTCACTGGCTACATTTCCCTTTAATCCGAAATACAGCGAACTGTTTCACGGTTGAAATAAGAAAGGCGGAAAGATCGCTGAAAGTAAGATTGCTGAAAATGTGGTATTTTAAGAAAGCGTCGATGGTACGTTTGTTAATAAGCTGTTTGCTTATGTCATTCGCCGATACGGCTCATCGGGGTGTTATGTGCTCTTACTCATCCGATTCAATTTCCTAATCCATGCGGAACTTAACCTTTTTTATGTCCCAATACTTTTTTATATGAAGGGAGTATTGAAATATAAAAAAAAATATTGCAACTGCCAAATCTCGGTAATTTGCAAGCTAATGATGATTTTAACGTACTTTTCCGCGTTAAATTGTTTACACAAAATCTTAAAGCAATATTTTACTTAACATAGAAACGAAAACATCGAAAACATTTCACACAATTGATATTTTATGGAAATTTAGAAGCAACGTCTGTGAACAAATTTATTTATTTGCAGGCTAAATTTAAACCCTTTCAAGCTGAGAACCGCCATTGAAAACTGAACTGGATTCCAATTTGTAAAATAGCGGAGCTTTCGGATGTTTAATCAGAAATATAATTAGATTTAGGGAAAATAATTTTAGTAAGCTCTATATAAATTAACAATGTACCATAATATTTCCGTCTCTTCCAATAGCTTATTAGTTTGAAAATGAAAATATCTTTATTCAATTAGGCCCCCCAAGAAGCACTTTCGAATCGTCAATAAAAAACCCTTATGTCTATCACAAAAAATAATATTAACTAACTAACAATTTCATAATGTCTGTCTCTCTGTCTTATCTGGATCTACGTAAGCTAAGAATGTTATAATGTCAGTCTGTCTGTCGGTCCGTCTGTCCGTCAGTCAGTCTGTCTGTCTGTCCGTCAGTCAGTCTGTCTGTCAGTCTGTCTGAATTTACACCGGTTCCAAAAGTTGAACTACCGAGAAGATTCCGGCAACAAACTCGTGTAGTCACTCTTTTCAATTATTAAGTTACAATGTTTAATTACACAGTAATAGTATTTAGCAGCGCAGTGTCGCACAGAGTATAAAAAAGGTATATTAACGTACCAATAAGTACTAATGACAAGAATATTTACTGTATTTATAGGCTGTCCGACAATGCACCATCACAAACCACACAAAGGTCAACAATTAATATACAAAGACCTAATAAAGCTAAACATCTTTCATTAATTTTAAACACTTGTCTGACCACGTCATTACAATAATCATTGTATTGTTTTATATATAATATCCTATAAAGCCATATATCTCATAAATCCCTCAAAAATGATACTATTCATGAATATGTAGGTAAATTATTACAAAATCAAGGAAGCTTAGAGATGACCATTTTCCACAAGTGGCACCTGTTCACAAGTATGACGCATGTGCCAGCCATCGCTCCGCTCAACCATATTATAGGGAACGGAGCGACCCGGCACACGACGCCACCACCGTTTAAATGCTTAGCTTACTAATAATACTTAAAGTAAGAGTTGGGTTAAATGCTTAGCTTACTAATAATACTTAAAGAGAGTTGATTGAAACTTCTTCGTAAAAAGTTTATAAGAATCCCTTTTATAACCGTTCCGGTAAATTTTATTTAATTTACACTTTATTAGGTATATATAATATATACAATCTTCAAAATTGAAATTCCGTCCATCCCACAGGCACTTGGAAAGTGCTACGAAATTAAACATTGTATTCTAAATCAAACAAATTAATACCAGCGAATATAATTTCAGATAGAATTTGCAACAATCATTCCCCGGGGACAATTGATTACGTGGCCTAACATCCGTTCATCAATTGTAGAGAGATAAACGTCAGGCAGAGTTTGCAAATGACAAATGTTTGCTAATGACTCGCCCGCCGAAAACCGAATAATTTTGCGAATATTTTACGGGGACGCTATTATGCTCGGAGAAAATAATAATTATTGTTATACGTCTATCTCTCGAGAGCGTCGCTTCGAATCGAAAAATATTTTTAATTTTCACAGATGGTTCTTGAGACGTCAGCTCGAACGACTTAGAGTTATTGTTTTAAAGGCGCTGTGTTACGAATGATAGTAGCAGAAAAACACTTAAAAGAAAAATCGGATTCTTTAAAATCTGGATTTCTTCCCCGAGCAGTTCGGCCCGAATTTGGGAATGCATTGTGTAGGTCTTCAGTAAGGTCACGATAAGCTTCACAATGACAGAAATACTTATGCCCTTAGCAGTGGCATTAAAAGGGTGCTTAACACTCAACGGATTGTGCTCTGTGAATAATGGCGAAAGAATAGCCAGAGGGGCCACCGTTTTTAACGGCCGCTGAAAAGAGTCGTAACTCCACAGTCATTCAACGCAGTAATGTGAGTTACGTGATGTCGCGAGCGGCACGTCGTTGGGATCGGTTCGATTTCGTTTGCTTTCGCATCGGTAGCAATTCAATGTGGCATATGCGATTTATATACAAATAAAATATATGGCACGGCACTAAGCAGGCTGAACAACTTGCGGTTTGCATACACCGCATGATTTCTCTGATATCATACCTAGATAGACTCATAAACTTGCGTAACCTTCAACACGAACCTTTTATTAGTCAGTTTTATAAAGGTCAGACTTTATTAGAATTATAATTTCATTTGGAAACAATCTAAACTATTCTAACTCAATTTAGGACTGGTAGAATATTAAGTAGGTACTATGGTTTAATTATCTAAAAGTAATAGAAAAAAATTAAATAAGCATTCATTGGCTGTAGTTCTGTGTAGATACAATATTGTATCATACAATATTTTATATAGTTATAAATCTTATAATTAAAAGAAAGTCGGCAGATTTCTGACGCACAATGTTTTAAGAACCTGTAATACAATATTAAAATAATTATAAGAGTTTTATTCAGTAATTATTATCGCTTGATGTTATTATTAAAAGCAATCACGAATATTTATTTATTTATTAGGGCAATTAAATGGCAAAACAATTGACAATTGAATATAGAATTAAACCCATTTCCCTTATTACCACTTTTTGGGTGTTTTATCGATTCCCACCAGGAGTTGTTCACACCATAGTGCGAATTGCATTAAGTTCACTCTTTTTGAATTCGTTGTTTCACACTATAGTATGATGAATCGGCAAATACTTTTTCTACTTTTTATGGCTTGGTCATTGAACTTCTTTGAAATATGAAATCCTTGGTTTCGCAAATAACACAGTTTTGAACTAAATTTAAGTACAATTACAAGAAAAATGCAGTCCAGCGCTGTTTAAGATTTTTAACCGACTTCAAAAAAATGAGGAGGTTATCAATTCGTCTGTATGTTTTTTTTTATGTTTGTTACCTCAGAACTTTTGACTTGGTGAACCGATATTGATGATTTTTTTTTTGATCGATGCGGAATAGTTCCCATTTGGTACCATAAATTTTTTTTGAAAATCCATTGGGTAGTTTGGTTTTTAAATCAAAAAAACTGGAAAAATGAAGTCGTCTACATATGCGTAATTGCGGATTTTTGCTTTCCTATGAATTTTTAGTGTAATGATACGATAGTAGAAATCAATATAAGCTCACGGTCACCCATCTAGCTTTGACCTTCAAAAGTTATCACTAAAAATTGTGAAAAAAAATATATTTGAACAAAAATTAAAACCGACTCCAAAAAACTGAAAAGGATAAAATAATTAAATTTTAGTAGGTACTCATCCCCTAGGAACATATTTTTGGAGTTGGTGCTAAGTAGTTTCCAGAAACCATAGATAGTAAAGCACCGACTCCAAAAATATGTTCCTAGGGGATGAGTACCTACTAAAATTTAATTATTTTATCCTTTTCAGTTTTTTGGAGTCGGTTTTAATTTGTGATCAAATATTTTTTTATGACATTTGAAAGTTTGAAAGCCCCACTAAAATGAGTAGCGACTACCGGCTGGCCGATCGGTCTGTACCCCTTGCTATACAGGCTACTCAGTCACGAGGTCCCGGGTTCGAATCCAGGTAGGAGCAAATGTTTGTATGATGAGTACGGCCATTTGTTTACGAGTCATGGATGTTTTCATAATTATTTTGTATATTTCTAATATTGATATACATATTATTATCATTATTTCTCCGTTGTCTAGTATCCATAACACAAGCTCTTAATGATGCTTACTTTGGGCTAGGTATATGAATACATATTTTTTTTAATTTTTAGTATTGTGTTCTTACTCAGAACATTATTCTCATCGTAGTTAAGACTTTTATATTATAATATACATTTTGCTTACATTTACTTAATAATTTACGCAAAACCCCAGCTGGAACTTTCAATCTCAATATATAGCCATATACCTATGACTTCTTCAATTTGATTCAATTCCGAACTGAAAAGGACCTATAAGTATTCCTCACAATGCTCTAATAATTTAAAATGGTATGGCAGACATTTTTATAGAAAATATTTTACGGTAAAAGCTTCGTCATACGAACGTTGACCAATGAGATCCAGTCTGCTTACACGAGGGACATTCCACTCACGTATATTTCAAGGAGAAATGCATTCGCTTCCATAACCCCCATTCTGTTGTAAGGCTTTGGCTTAGAATTCCACTTTGAACCGATCTTAGCCAATAGAATAGTTATGTTTTTTTTTCTATAGAACTTTTTGCAGATGGGTTCAAGAGAATTTAAATGAGTGAAATATTCAAGTATGACAATACTGCGACTGTAATGAATGTTAATATAATAATATTATTAATAATGACTGCCCGCGGCTCCACCTATGCAGTGAAAAAATTACAACTGAACTTTCGACTAAGTACCTGTAGCTCAACTGTAGGTAAACCTCGCCTAATTTTTGTTGTTGCAAATGTGACCGAAGTAGTTTGGTTTAATATTTTTTTCAGTCTGTCAGCCACCTCTCCTAAAAGTATCCTATGTCCAGCCCAGAGTCTCAAACTATCTCCATACCAAATTTCATCTAAATCGGTTCCGCAGTTTAATTGTAAAAGCTAACAGACAGACAGTTACTTTCGTATTTATAATATTAGTGAACATGGCTAAATATCTTTAAGTAACAGTGATTCGGAGAAAATTAAGAAAATGGACATGACGTCGGAAAGATTTTATAATACCTACCTTACAGAAAGAAAAGAAAAGAAAGATTTTATATTAACTATACCTTATTACGAACAGTGCTATGCAAGATGTTTCCCATTACCTGTCATGTAAACCAATTGGGTTACTGGGTTAGCTTAATGAAAGTAGAAATCCGGTGCTATCATCTTGTAAAATAGCTGTAATAACAGTTAACACTAACTACCTCGAAAAAAGTGTTCCGAAGGTGCAAAACGTAATTACGTATACCAATTTCAGCTTTAGATAATTGCATTAAGCATCAGGAAGCATTCGCCATTGGCAACACTACTTAGAAGTTTTTGTGTGTGTTTCCTCAATAAAAGAATGTTACAATAACATTTTCCTAGTCACATGTTTTTTTATTTTTTAAAAAAACATAAGTTGAAGTGTTTTGTGTGACTCATTTTTATGTAAAATATAAACAGTATTAAAATAGAATTAGGATTAATTTTCGGCGTTTATGCAGGCTAGTCTTTTGAAGGCAGTTTAGATATATGCATCCCCCGTAGAAATCGAAGTAACCGAAGTAACTGAATCTACCATCAGCTAACTATTACATGAGCAATTAATAGATTCTTGCACGAGTGACATTTTGTTTTAAGTTATTCATTAACAAATTATAAAGGTTGAGGTGCTATCACATTGTTGTTGAGTGTGCTGGAAAAATTAATAATTCTTTCAGCTTCACTCTGGAAAAGTTTTAAGTGAAATTAACTGCTCTATTTTAATATTCATTAAAAAATTGTAAAAAAGTTTTTAATATCAATTTTGTACATTAACCCTGACTGTGTATGATAATTTTAAATATTATCTTATGTCTGAAAAAAAATATGTGAAAACCTATTGTTATGGTCTACAGCACACTTTTATTAATCTTGTAAACCGTATAGCAATTTTTTTCATACTTATCTAAATCTTTGTATAACGCTGCTAAGCAGCCGTCTAAAAAGCCATTTTTATAAATAGTGGCGGCCGTCTACTTTATTGAGAAATATAGCTAGTCACAACTGAATCCAACACACGTACAAGTACAAGTCAGAACTTTCGGTTAGATGGAATTGTATCAGCCCCCACTTGTAGTCATTCAAAACACGTCTCTATAGTGCTATACAGCCAATGCTCTCTCGTAGACAAGAAATTGCCCTCTTTACGGCTTCGTGGCGAAGGTTTTATGTGTGCCACTTACGAACAGTGACTTCCGAGGTCGACAATTTCCTATATTCTAAACGTGTTACGTTTAGAAAACGACTTTCGATGAGGCTTCGATATTCAGTGCATTACGATGGTTTTGGATAGGTCTTGTACAAGTACAGACGACAGTATGTCAAGTGTAACAGTTGCAATACGACAGCCGCCTCTATTGTGAACGGAATAAGGGCGGTCTCAAGGTGCAACTGTTACGCTTGATGTACTGTCGGCTGTACATTACCGGTGTGGAACTATTTAAACTTTCCTGTTATTTTGTAAAACCACCAAATTCGTTCGTGGCAGCAAAATACATTCAAATTTTTAAAAAATATAGAACCTTTTCATAGATAACGAGTCGTTTTACTACCATTTAATTTTACTTTTTGCCTGTGACTATTTAAAAAATATTGCATCAGCTTGATTTTAAAGATATTTCGGCTTAGTTAGAATCAGTTAGAATCAGTTTATTCGTTTGTATGTTTGTATATCAGGCTGGTAAAAAAGATTTAATTTTGTACTTCACAGAGCAAAGGAAAAAATTAAACAGAGCAAATCCGTAGTTTTCATATTCAAATCATTTTAATAATGTTTTTCAGATTTTGGTTCCGAATGGTTTCTTTCAGTAATTTATTGATGTGAAATTGGATGGTTCAATTGTATCGCCCTACAGACATCTATCCCACTGCGGGCGTGAATTTCCTAATTTATGGGAAAGAATTTGTGAATTTCGCCTATAGGGAAATAAAGTCTTCAGAAATGTACTGGAGATACTGGTAGATTCTCAATGGAGCGTCAGCAACAATATTTAAAACAAATACTTGTTTTCGTTTTAAATATTTTTATTCATAACACATTTTATTTATCATAGTTTTCGCATGCGGTTATTATTCCCACGATAATCATCTTCAAAGTATCGAATTGTACTCAATACACCAAACAAACAGTATTTGGATCGCCTCCAAAACAATGTTTGCCAGAACGAGCCGTTGGTAGCGTTTCGGCTAATAAATTAAGCATTTGTTTTTTCTTTTATGTCCAATCACTCTCACAAGAATTACACTATATTCTGGGCAGATTCTGACATATAAATCCGTGAACATTAAATACCTAATAACTCGAAGTAGTGAGTTTTGTCTGTTGTGTTTGTTATAGACATAACAATGTTACAAACTTCGTTGTGTTAACGAAAGGTGTTAATAAAATTCGCTCTTGTCGGTATATTGTTTCCTTAAAAAATTATTGCAAAGGTATTCACTACTTTATTGTAAGTTAAAAACACATTAATGCACTCCGATCATGCAATCTGTAAATTATTCACAAATTAGACGATAGATTTTTATTGTTGAGTAGCCAATTTCCGAAAGGTCACACTATTACAGAAACACAACAACAACAACATTCATTAATCACAACTTAGCGAAATTCTGTATGTTTCTGTAATCTACAGTCTGATATTATGTGACACCAAAAAGAGACATTTGCCTTGTTACCGTTAATCCTTATTGACGAACGATATACCCAGATTTGGAGTCAACTAAACTGGAACTGTTCACTAACAAACTTCCTTGATCCCATCTGAGAATTATAGCTTATACCTTTTGATAGGTATGTACGCAAATGTTAAGTTACACGTTTTGATTCAGAACATATTGGCTAATTATTTTATTTCATTGAAAGCAATAATAATGTTCACCTGATTTTATTTTCGATTCTATTGTCCTAGATCGATGAGGAGATTGGTGTGATAACTCATTTTTTAGCTTTACTAAATGCTACTACGAGATGTACTAAAAGCTATTTTTCTTTTCAATAAAACCGTTTAACTAAGATTTTTTAATTACTTTTTTTAAATTTATATACAGTGTGTTAGGGATCGGACTACCGATACTTTACCAACGTGTTGTATGTTAAATTTTATCGACAAAAAACTATACAAAGGGGGTTGGAACCCATCACCCCTATGATCTGGAGCCATTTTAAAATTTAATTTCTCGTACTTTTACAAGTTTATTGAAACTCGTTGTTTTATGATTGTATGTTGTCTACGTACTGTAGTAACCGGCCTCCTTGATAGGCATTGGCACATTCTGTGCTAATGTGAAAAAGAAATTAATATTTAAAATAAATTCGATTTGTCAGAATCGTGTGGGCTTTGTGGTAGAGAGACAGATAGATTCGGGCCGAGGAGCCACGCGCGGCGGCCGATTACTAAAATAGTTTTTAAAATACATTTTATACAGCATTGATTGTACCAGTTGCCCAAGAAATATAGCGATTAAACGATACCCCGGAGTTTGATTGCGGCGAAAGCCGGGTCGCGACAGTACACAAAAGTGACCTTATTTTAAAGACATTGAAATGTACTAGCATTTAAAACGGTATTTGTTAAGAAGTTACTGAAAATAATAAACAAAACCCTTTGATTTAGAATAAAAACTTGGAAAAAAAATGTGATTTTTTTTTAGTTATTGTGCTCTACCTAGAATACCGGGCCGACCGGACTCCGTTTCTTAATTATTAGCGCGATTAACGGTAAACATTTGAGGTTCAATTGTTAGCATAGCCTTTTGCGAACAAATTAGAAGTAAAAAAACGATATGTTAACGGCCCGGTATTCTAGGTAGAGCACAATAACTAAAAAAAAATCCAAGTTTTTCGTCTAAATCAAAGGGTTTTGTTTATTCTTTTCAGTAATTTCTTAAAAAATACCATTTTAAATGCTAGTACATTTCAATATCTTTAAAATAAAGTTACTTTTGTGTACTTAGACAACATAAAATCATAAAACAACAAGTTTCAATAAACTCGTAAAAGTACGAGAAATGAAATTTTAAAATGGCTCCAATTCATAAGGGTGAGGGGTGCGACCCCCCTTTGCATAGTTTTTTGTCGATAAAATTTAACATACAACACGTTGGTAAAGTATCGGTAGTCCGATCCCTAACACACTGTATATTCAAAACTTTCAATTTTACACATATAGGTACAATATAGCTGCAGTTAATGATCTCCTTCATTTGGAATAAGCTAAGTAGATATGATGATGTAAGGAATTAGGTATGTTTTTTAATTGTGTATAAAATTTAGTTTATTTATTTGCACCTCTGCCTGCAGGTTAAATATATGGGACTTTAATCTTCGTAACAGCATTGTATTACCTGTATTTACGCATATAAATGATTTGATTCATCGATTATCTACGGCTACCTTACATACCGCAGAAACACAATGCTACAAGCAAAGGATAATAAAAGTATCTACAAAGTAGTGCAATTTGTCTGCGATTTTCCGTAAGGTGGCGGTAATGCTATTTAGATTTAGGTAACACTGTATATTAGGGATTCGTAATACCCCTTCCGAGATGAGATTACTGCGGTTAGATAGTGGATTGAAGATCGTGTTACGCGACGAAAAGCTTCTTCAAGATCGTATAAAGTATATAAGATGGTTTGATTGAATTTTTATCACAATTGGTTTCTATTCATACATGTATTGATAATAATAGATAATAAAAAAATTGTCAACACCCATTCGCACATTATGATTCCAAAACATTCTTGGGCAAAAGTCCGCATATTTTGGCAAAATTACTATTTCAAAGAAAGAATTATTATAAAACTATCTATATGTATAATTATAATCAAACTTTTACACTCACACTCTTAATCTAATTATGATAAAGATGAAACATACTATGTAGATAACGGAGAATAAACATGTTATAGATTATTATAAAAATACAAATAAACATACAATCACCTTATTACGAAAACAATAAGTGTTAAAGCTTTTGCTGATAACTGTATATACTATTTTGACACTCGGCAGAGTTATTAGTGAGCTTCTTAAAATGCTAATACCTACGAATAACATAAATTCCCTTGCTTCTTCATAAACTATAATAAATGGCTTAATTTAAAAACCCTTTGAATCTGTGAATATTTCAAAAGTATGGTTCCAAGAAAGTTAAAAATATTATCTACGCTGCTAAAGGCAATTTTTTTTTATGAGAACTTAATAAATAAGTAGGTTAATTAAGTTCCGTTTTTGAAGCCCTTTGGAGATTACTTACCCAACGGTGGCCCTGAAATATAACCTTATTTGATTGCTGAGTTTGACATTAAAAATTATTCTTGTTTCTAAAAGACAGTTTCTGTTAAAGTACCATTTTAACCGACTTCAAAAAAAGGAGGTGGTTATCAATTCGTCGGTATGTTTTTTTTTATGTTTGTTACCTCAGAACTTTTGACTGGGTGAACCGATATTGATGATTCTTTTTTTTGTTCGATGCGGAATAGTTCCCATTTGCTCCCATAATTTTTTTATGAAAATTCATTGGTGAGTTTGCTTTTTAAATAAAAAAAACTGGAAAAATTAAGTCGTCTACGTATGCGAAGTTGCGGATATCTGCTTTCCTATGATTTTTTTAGTGAAATGATACGATAGTAGAATACAATATAAGTTGACGGTCATATATCTAGCTTTGACCTTCAAAAGTTATCACTAAAAATCGTGAAAAAAAAAAGTTAAACAAAAAATAAAACCGACTCCAAAAAACTGAAAAGAATAAAATAATAAAATTTTAGTAGGTAACATATTTTTGGAGTTGGTGCTAAGTTATTTCCAGACACCATAGATAATGAAGCACCGACTCCAAAAATATGTTCCTAGGGGATGAGTACCTACTAAAATTTAATTATTTTATCCTTTTCAGTTTTTTGAAGTCAGTTTTATTTTTTTAACGTTACAGTTTCATGTTACAGTACCTGCTATCTAAGTTATAATAATAAGGCCGTAGTATTTCATAAAGATTATATCCAAATGTGATGGCGAAACAGAACTAATTAGAAAACTATATTAAATGCCGGGACTGATTTAAATAATAATTAAAAGTGCATTTATATGACCACTGGGTATTTTTGTTGACACGTTTATGTGATATCGAGTTGCATATTTTTTATATTATTTGAAAATTTATACATGTTTATTTTTAGGCTTAAGTCTTGTTTCAATAGAACTTTTGCCGCGGGAACATCGATTGAAATTTAAAGCAAGTTTTATTTTAACTTTTACTTTACTTTTAGTTCAGTTTTTTTTTCAATTATAGCACGTTTTAAATTATATTTTTCTCCTTTATTTTTCACTTTGTAGTCTTAAACCGTTTAAACTTATATTTTACTTGTTTATCGAAGTACGCTACTTAAAAAGAAAGCTGTATGTAATAAAAAGTTTAAAAGACTAAATTATTAAACTGAATCCAATATTTGTAATGTTTTGTTTGTATTTGTCCAATATTTGTAACTGAACCCAATTGTATTGTTTACCTTACTTTTATTGTTTTGTTGATATGTAAGTGTCCTATTGTGCAATAAAGAATATTTGATTGATTGATTTACTAAGTAGGTAGTCTATTTACTATTTAGAGCAAGGTGGGATGTTTGGATAAACATGTGTTCTTTTTAGTCTACACATTTTACCAATAAATATATTTTTAAAAGAAATAAAATATATCTACATAATGTACCAGTGATGACCAAAAATAAACCTACTACTTCGCGTTAGTGACCACTGCGAAAGTCACTCGCCTAGAGCGCAGCGTGGTGACAAATTTATATCATACTGAAAGGGTTTTCAGACACAGATGTTTTTCAGGAAATACGAATACCTACGTTAAAAACGAATGGGCGGTGTCCACGGAAACCGTAAATGTTAGGGTTTGGTGCAAAATTATTGTCCAGTCTTGTATTATTTTATTTTTACAAAATGCTCCGTTATATATCTCTGTGATATAAAACAAAGCGCATTTTGTAAAAATTGTTTATTCTGTGCCTTGATTTATTTCCTTATTTGAGCATACGGTACGTCTGATTAATTTTAAATAAGTAACAATAACTTTATTTTAAAGAAAATGCTTGGTGTAATTAATAATAATGCCCTGCTAATAAGCTGTAAGTTTTAACTTTAGTCTAAGAGACAGAATATCCCCGAAACGATTTTTAATATTTTGTACTGGAAACAATGCAAAAAAATTACTTGTGAATAATTAAATAATTATGTGCCAAAGTTATATAGGTGCTAAATAGGTGCGTATGGTATGTCTATGTTTTTATGACTTTTTCATGAGTGTGTAGACTTTAGTTTACAATTTAAGGCGGGTTTTCATTTCAGTACTACTTAAAACTAACAAGAATTAAAACAGTTTGGCTATTAAGCTTATGGTATACTTATTTAATGGTTCTTGCATTGGAGTTGATGAAAACGTGCACTCTTAGTGCAAAGAAATCACAAAGCTACGCAAACTAGGTACTTTTAGTTACCGGTACTAGACCCTTATGCAACATCGAAAAAGAGGACTCGAGGGGTGAAACGCGTTGTAGGTGTTTAATTTGTATACTAAGCTGAGTTATTCTGTAAGGTATTTGAAGAGTATTAAATAAATTTATGAGCGACCGATGCTGATTTAAATATTGCGACAGTCATAAAAGAACAAATAACCAACCAATTTTATCTAAAAGTATATCTTGAAGCAGAAAAACTCAGTCTTAAAACTACTTTAGATGATTTGCCACTAGTTCTGAAATATTGTATATTTCTACATCACATAATAATGTTTCTTGAGCAAAGAAAAATGGAACCATTAAGTTGTCAAATACCTATCTGCTGGGAATCCCTTGTGACATAAATGTTTTTGTCGTGCAATGATCCTTGGTTGTTGGGATATTAGACTTTTTTAATTTAATTATTTATGACATGATATTTATGTGATATGAGATCTCACGCGTGTTCCATATCAGGTAATAAAATATTTATAATACAGGTTCATTTTGCATGACAGAAGTCTCGGCACAATATTAAAATGCAAGAAAAGAAACGGAAACGTAATATAAGTGAACAGCCGATTACTAAGATACAAGTAATGATTTAGGAATTAAAGGGTCATTACCCACTCTTCATTCATCAATCATTCTTCAATCATTTCATCATTAATCGTTGTGTTCCCCAAAGCCTCAACTATAGGCAAAAAGAAAGTGGGCTTTTTGACCGCGGTCCTGCTCTACAAAGTATACACACCTATAATTTGTGTGCCATTCCGAATTGATGAACACAAAAATATCAATATTTTTAACATAAATTTATGAATAATGCATTCAATGTAATATTATAATATGTTTTTGAAAACAAGATGTTTTTGAAAGTGGCAAACCATTATAGTACGAGAGCCCACGACCAAAACCATGACTCATAGCAATACGGCAAAAACCCTATAAAATCGTTAGATTGTATGATTCTGAACCCGACTAGGTGTGTAGTAACGGTCGAAAGTGTAGCAACTGCGTGGGAGGCCATTTCTGCTGTGTCAAAAAAAAAAGACAGTCGGTATTATAGCAATACGTCTGATAGTGAAAATGTACATAGATTTTATAATTGTATTACGAAAAAGTTTGTTTTCAGACATTTTGCGCGTAGCATATAGCCTGAGCGCATTTTTGAAAATGTCAACAAATTTAGCCGACCTGTATCATAGCAATACGGATAATTTTTTTTTTTCAACTTTTCGTATTGCTGCCATGATTACCAAAAACCTGTTTTCAGACACTTTAAGTGTAGCATATACTCCCAAAAACGAAAGTAACGTTTCGGAGTCGCCTGGCCGACGCCTCTGTTAAATGTTTTTTTAAATTTACAGCCTTCATAGATATTCAAGAATCTCCCTTGTCTATTATATGTACTTTGACAGATGACAGATGTCGATGTCGATGTTGCGATTTATTTCAGTCCTTCAACTTCAATGTTACGGTTTCGGGTAAATTCTTTGTTAATTATCATCTAATAAATTCAGGGTCGCAACGTATTCATTGGTTTGTAACAGAAAATTCAAGATGCCTCAATACGATTTTTAAATGATATCTGAGTATCGAAAAGTTGTCTGATAGAGAAGGTGCTACACTTAATTTGTCTGATATAAATTTTTTGCACATGTGGACAACTTATTTTATCATGTCCAACAATTTTCAGACATATTGCTATGATACCGATCGGTAAAATTTGTTAACATTTTCAAAACGGTCTCAAAATTTAATGCGTTCACATTTCCGTCTGAAAATTGTTTTGTTCGCATCAAATAACCAAAATTTACTAATAAAAAAGATTTTTAGACGTATTGCTATGAGACATTTTTTTTGTCTCATTTTTAATTTTTTTAAGTGATTTTACGGGTTTGCGCTACACCACTAACGTCTGAAAAATATGTTTCCGGTATCTCAGAACTATCATTCAACTACAGTCTGCAAATCAGACATATTGCTATGATGCAGTTCGGTAAAATTCTTTGACAATTTTGAAAATTCGGTCAGATCAAACGCTACGCGGAAAATGTCTGATATTGGTATTTTCGAGTTCAGGATAATCGTATCTATCGATTTGATGCGGTTTTGGCCGTATTGCTATGAGACAAAAATTTTGGTCGTGGGCTCTCGTACTATTACTATGAACTAATATAGCCCATGTGTTAATTTATTGTCGTATTGACGGCACCACCCTGTAGATAAAATATTATGTAGATTATATTTTAGTACACAGATTATGTTTTAGTACACCTTTCTACTTTTTCTCCTAGTCATAGGTATAAGCAATTCCTTTTTGTCTTTACATTTTCATTGTAGCTTTCTTCCGTGTGTATGAATTGTTGAATAAGTAATAATCACCTTATTTATGTCACGCAAACTTATCTTCTCTCTCTTACCAGCCCCCCGGCTTCTCTTTGTCAATACAATATCTATTACGTCTGGTTTGTTGGTTACTTTACAAATTAATCAACATTCCACACGAAACTGTAAGCAAGAAAATAAAACACGCACAGTCTGTTTGTACAATTAATCTCATGTAATAAGTGGGTCAGCGAACTGGACGCGCAATAATTCATATTGTTGAGACACAGTACTTTCATGACTAAAAATATAGCATGAACGAATATACTCCAATCTTGGTATTTCACAGATATAAAACACTAAAATTCATGTAACCTAACCGTATATAGTTGAAAAAATATATTAACAGTTATATTAGTTCATTTGAACTAAGTTTTTGAGAAGCTTGAGTATACTTCTTTTACTTACATCAATAAGATATTAAGAAACATATTTAGTACCTACTTTTAAATCGAATCTTGTCTCGCCTGATAAAATATGCACCACTTATTCCTTTTTTGTAGTTCAATCGGAATATAAAACATATTTTATTTAGCGTTTCAACTTAAACTGTCATGATTTAACACATTGGATTTAAAATTTAAAAACGCTTCCTCTATTGGTCTCATTAAAGAATTTTTTTGTTTGATTTGATTCGACTCCTCCAATAAAAAAAACTTTCCCCGAACTTCGGGGCAAGTTTGGATCGGGGGGAGATGGACTTAACCCAATGTCCTAATCGTATTTCTATTTTATCACATCACACCTACCCATCTTTACCTTACCTTCTACACTAGAAAACCTTCATGTACAAGGGTAGGATGCGAATCGTGAGCTTTTGCAATCCAAGAGACTTGAACACAGATCTACCGAGGAATTAGGCTAACACATTTTTTTTTACCAAGCACGGCAAATGACTCAACACCACCTGGTGTGAAACGGTAAGAAGAGTCCATATGCAAAGAGATCTAGTGTACATCATGATAAGCATGCTCAATGCCAGTCACTTAGTATGGGTTCTTTGGGGTGGACCCTCCTCTTTATATCAAGGTAGAAATGGATTATCAAGTCTTATTATTTAACATTGCAAACGGCCTTGTCCGGAGTTATCCTGTGTCCGAAATTACCCTAATCTCCCCTAATCTCAAGCTATTAGAAATAAAATGAAATAATTTATCCAGCAACACATAATTATTTAAATCCACACCTAAAGAGAGTTCATAACTAAAAACCAGTACGAGCAAAATATAAACGTCATTCAACAGCAACGGTCAGTGATTTGTGTACGTTCGTGTCGCAAACAGAAACATTATGTTCGAGCTGCCAGCGTGTAACGATATCGCTATAAATGGTGACGCTCACTTGTGTTGGAAGTATGTAGCTGAGCGCAGAGTTTTTAATATTATAGTATCGAAATAACCGCCAAGGCTTTACTTTAGTACAGTAGTACATGTTATGTGCACGAAATATTATCTGCAGGCTTAATTAATTTAATGTTTATATTTATAAACGTCTACATTTTTGTCTTTTTCATACAACTAAGAAACCTGAAAAAAAATGTCTTGTGGTATGTGACTACCGTTGCCTAAAGACATTTTTTTATACCACTTATAAATGGCAATCAAGCATAAGGCCCACCTGATGGTAAGCGGTTACAGTAGCCTCTGGACGCTTGCAACACCAGGGGTATCACTTGCGCGTTGTCGACCCTGTTAAAACCTTTTCACGCCTTTTTTTAAGAACTCATTCAAGAAAACCTCTGCAGGGAGCTCATTCCACAACCTGAGCGTACGTGGAAGAAAGTTTATCCGAAACCGTACAGTACGCGACCACGTTGGTTCCAAATTGTGAGGATGAACTTCCTGTCGGTGGCAAGCGGTGCGATGATAGAAAGAGGCCGTGGGCATCATGTCAAATAATTTCTCAGAACACGTCCCGTTATACAAACGGTAGAACACACACAAGGAGGCAAAATCTCTCCTTAGGCTTAAAGGTTCAATACCGCTTGTGAGCTCGATCGTCGACAATCTCATAGTGCGTCTTTGGAGTACGTCAAATGGTCCAAGCTGGTATCTAGGTGCTAAGTACACCTGCAATAATAAACAATAAATCACATGGTATTGCAAGGTGCGTCCTAAGACCTAAGTTAAAATACATTCTTTGCCATGTAATTACACTGGCTGCCTTTCCCTTGAATCCAAAAAACAGCGAACTCCTTTACAGGTATACCACCTATCATACAATCTTCAATCAATGTCGAGATATTTAATTTTACCGTTGCTTCTAAACAATGATTTTGAATATATTATAATTTTGGAAATTAAACCATAAATAGTCCTTGAACCTTCAAACTCCTTACGCTCCTGTGCCACAGATTAATAACAGTACTGTGCTTTCATTGTAAAAATTCCGCGCCAAGTCTTATTGGTCTCCGCCTAACCACATGCAAAATTAAGCTAAATACAAAACCATCTTTCACAATCCTACAATTATTTTGACGATTTAGGTATTAATTTCCTTTACGCGATGGCACAAACAGAAGTAGCCTCTTTTCTTAAATTGAAGTTAATTCAAGAACTAAGTAGATACTTAAATTAGAACTGATAACTGCCGGATAGATCTTACTAGATAAATACGTTATTTATTGCCTTTAAGATCGCCTGTTATCGACAAAATGTCTTTTGTCTGGCGCAGTAACCTGTTCAAATGTATGTATATCTTATCAATGCCAATTGCCTTCGCTAAAGACACCCTTCAAAAGACTTTTAAACCCTTATTGTAAAAAAAGTAATCCTGAAAACAAATAAAAGGAAAAGCCCTAGACAAATAGCTTTAGTCGATGGTAATCCATTTCCCAATGCAGATCACGAGAGATAATATGCCTACACGTATAGCTGACCCGACATTGTCCTGCGTGTTCGACCCTGATTTCTGGGCAAATAGTCGTATGTTCCGAGGCTGAGAGAGAAATCTCTTTATCGAACGCTTTATATTGAAATTTCGCTATCCAACTCTGAGCTCGTACAACTTTGATTGCCTTATTCGAGTTAGTTTTAGTTTAGAAAACTGATATGACGTCTATAAAGCGGTCAACAGCAGAAAATCTACGTTTGGACTGAATGGGTATTTCCAATTTTTGTTAAAGAAAAAGCTGAATTTTGTAGAACCCTTGTAAAGCGGATATGAAGTAATCCTTGCCAGGTGAGCGCAAGCTGATCGTAACACAGGCGACATTACAGCTCGCAGCAGTCATAAGCACCGGCTTTCTTGACCCTATGCCGAGGTTATTGCATGAGCGTTCCCCGTCCAATATCGAGAGCCTGTTCGCCGCCGTCAGCATCATTAAGATTTCCGCTTAGATATCTTTGTTGTGTAATGCTGTGTATCTTTATGTTTTATTACTAAAGAAAACAGTAATTAGGAAATGTCTTTTTCTCCGCACACAAATATAAAAACTGTTTGCTAAATGCTTCAGAATTAAAAACATAATTCTTTATTACTATAGAATCTTAATTGGAAGGCTATTTATTTACAGACCCTATTTATATTCATCGGGTAAATGAGCAGAGAAAATTATAAAAAGGATCTTAATGGAACTAGGTACAGTAAAATGAAATCTTATTAGAAATGCGAGAATTTTAAATGCTTTATTAGCTTGAGAATATTATTACTTCATTGCTGAGGACGTTTCTTGAAAATTATGAGTTTTAATAAGTGCATATAAGGGTCAAAAATGCATGAAAAATCTTTTTTCTTCTTTTAAGTACCTATTACGCTCAGTAGGTAGAAACACTTTGATTAGTAAATTAAGTACGTAGATACACTTACAAGACAATTTACTCAACACCACCTGAGATGTGAAGCGGTAAGAACAGGCCATATGCGAAGACAGATAGTGCAACTTGAAACACGCTGTTCCAACCGCCTCTTTTGAAGGAACCCGTGTTATAGGAAGGCGGGAACACACACGCTGGCAAAGAATTCGTAGTTTAAGAAGTGCAACAATGAAACGAGTTACTAAATTTCTTTGTGCGTGATGTTGAGGTGGAGACAGTGAATTACTGACTCCGAGGACCGGCACGCGTGCTCCTGAGTAGGAAGACGGAAGGTGGAATAAGTCGAAAAGCTTTTCAAATCACTCTGCATAATAAGGCGAATAAGAAGGCGCTAAGCGTCGCAATGTCGCAACGGTGAAACTATCTAAATTCGCATTAATTTTATTTTCAATGTTAAAATATTATATATTTCATACTTAAATATTATTATATAATTTTTTAAATTATATTTACTGTCCTTCCACAATCCGTGAGTGTGCTCAGTTAGCGGGATATTTAAGTAAACATTTTTAGGGAAGAGTCGATACTTACCTACGTGAATTAAAATCTGAATATTTTAAAAACATTGATTTATTTAGACTTTCTTCAACCCTATTGGTTTGTAAACATGATTCTAAAGCAAACCTAAGCAAGACAAGTACTACCAACAACAAGAAGTTCACCGCAAGAGATCAATCCTGGTTCCCGGAATATCCTGGTTAGTACCGAGCAAACAGTTTACTGATAATGATAATCATTGCATATCGATATAGTATAGTGTAGCAGTTTGCTGTGTTTCGGATTGAAGGGAAAGATAGCCAGTGTAATTACTGGGCATGGAAGGCATTTCTTCTTAGGCCTCAGGATGACGATAATCGATAAATCACCTGCAACATCAAGTGATTTTCCTTATTATTGCAGGTGTCTATAGGCGGCGATAACTGCTTCACATCAGGTGGGCCGTCAGCTTGTTTGTCATCTAGTTGTATAAAAAAGTACCTAAGTATAAATAAGTATATAAGTATTTTTTAGATTTTATTTTTTTAATTATGTGTTTGAAATATATTTACAAAAATATTTAAGCAAGAAAAAGTTAATGTCGTGCTGGGACGGGAACTGAACCCTTGACTTACAACTGAGCTACCGAGAACTTTGGGTAACCTTATGAATTCCTTTTAAAACGGGTTCATTTTCCGCTCTCAATTTTTCCTAATTTAGATATTTTTCTTGGTAGTTATATTAGTACTTTTACTACCTGATTTTATTAAAATGCACAGTATTTTGAACAAACATACAGCTTTTATCACTTCGACATAATACGACTAGTTTTGTTTCAATTTACTGGCAAAAAGCAGTATTTATTTTATTTTATTTTATTTGGAGGGCTTACAGCTTACATAAAGAAATATACAAAAAAATACATTGCAAGAAGCCAGTAACAAGCCTCCACAAGTAGCACTGATAATTAAATCCTAAGTTCTTACATTACTAAAATATACCTCATTTAAAAAAAACAATGCTATAATAAATACACAATAATAAATTATACAGCATTTAGTCACCTGCCAGCATTTTATTAACACTACTTATACTACTACAGAATAAATCTATGTTGTTTGCAGGGAAGATTTTCCCTGCAAACATCATTAAATTGTCTAACGACTCGAATCAAATAAGAGTTGCTATGATGCACTGTACGTACATCGTAGTATGTCGAACTAAAAAAATTGTAATAATGAAGATTATCATTAAAAATAAAATAACTAATGATTTGTAATCGTATCGAGCATCGTAGTTTAGCTGTTGTATAAAGTTTGAAGCAACGAACGCCTGATACGAGTACCTATGCTTTGAAAGTTTTAAAAAATCTGAGCTAACTAATAGAACCAGATAAATAATTATGTAGACTAGCTAAGTTATGTAGGCATTGTTAGGTCGTTATTTCTCACTACTTTTGTTTATAGTAATTTATAGTGTTTGCGACGGAGCTCACTTGGTCGGCGACTCGCGAACGCACTGGGTGTTTCTTTTTATCATTATCTGTGACTTTCCTTTTGGTTGAAATAGTGGTTTGGTTGATTTGATTAAGGTTGTGTCTGCAGAGGATTCCATTTTTTTTTATCTTTTCCACTTCAGGTTTTTAATAGTATAGTAAATACACCTAGGTACTTAAAAAAATCTTTTTCAGACGATTAATCAATGTAAGATTGGTATATATTATTAAATTATACTAAGTAGCTGCACCCGGCATGCTTTTCAATGCCCATAAAAAGAAAACTGTTAGGTTTTATATATAATCCAGGAACTTTTGCGGGCGTCCCCAGAACACCCTACCAAAGTTTTACTCGTATGACAATCTAGATCAATGGTTTCGTAGCCCATAGAAGACAAATTATACAAACATTGATTTTTCTTATACATGAAGTGGGTTTAATTTTTAGTATATAGTAGGTAAGCATAGGCTTACCCACTCCATACTTAATATTAAGCCCACTTTTGCATTATTGTCACAATTACAAATAAAGAAAGAAAACTTCACATTTCACTTTTGCATTTTTTTCGTATGATAAAATCGTATGTTGATGTTACAAGTCCATATTTATTTTTTAGGCATTTCACGCCATCGAGAGTATTGTAGAAAAAAATAATTCGCACTCTTTATCGTTTCGTCACGATTGGTCAGCGCTACATACGCGTATTGCTGACCCGGACCGGACTGTTATTGAGCATTTAGTTCTACTCTTGATTTCAGACAAAGTAGACAAACGAAAAAAATATATTTTGCTTTTTAGCAATCATCACTTATGATTTGTGACTAATAAATGTTTGTGAATGTCTTCAATATTTTTTCTCTATCTAGGAAT
The DNA here is from genome assembly GCA_947347705.1 of Nymphula nitidulata. NCBI lineage: Eukaryota > Metazoa > Arthropoda > Insecta > Lepidoptera > Crambidae > Nymphula > Nymphula nitidulata. The sequence goes on from OX374632.1 coordinate 11,245,873, forward strand.
GTGTAGAAGTGGCTAAGAAATACATGGCTTTATCGTATCAGCCTATGATGTACACTGCTGCCCCAACTTTGGGCTTTCCGGTACGTGGTCGCCATTTTGTATAGCCAACTTGTATATGGGCACATACAAGTTAGATTGTGATGTGGGCGCATCTTGTAAGGGAATGTTAAACTTAACAGGTGGTAGGAATTGGTTAAGCTTCTTTGGCGGCTTAAAATAAGTTTTAATTTAAAGACGCTTCAAGATGTTGCTAATCTTCTCAGTGACACCTTTCATATATGGTAGTACAGCAAGTTGACGTTCGACTGTGTGACAGGTTTAGGTTCTCGGCTTCTATGACTCTGGCGTGGTATTTGCAGTTTGTTGTCCCGCGGTACATGCTTGACATGCAGAAGCTCAGCTGTCAGGTGTTGGTTGACACAGATGCCTCGCGCTCTCTGAAACAAGGATTTCCCTACGGTAGCTAACTGAATGAGAGTCACCATTGAGGTACCTATCAGTATGGGTTGCTTTACGATACACAGAGGGGCTCAAGTAGTAATCTGGATTTCTGGTGATTAAAATATCTAAAAAAGCTAGTCTATTAGCTAGTCAAGCAATAGCTTGACTCTAACTACATGGTGAATTGAATTTTAGGATCCACGAACGCTGTAAAGTATTCGAAACGTCGGTGTCGGGTGTATAATAATTAAACGCGAGTTACATCCGGTAAATTGGTTTTATTTCGGGCGAGAAGATCCTACGCAATTTCTCGAACGCTGTTCATCCGAGTTGGATTCGCCGATGTGCCTCTTTCTCGAAATTGGACTTAGCTAGCTGGACTATTAGATAGACGTACTCGTCAACAACTTCGAGAACAGAACTCCAAACTGTAACTGGTATAGGTACGACATGGATACTCGACATTATCATTGTCTTTTCCGTGTTTATTTTTGGACCCACCTGAACAGTGTCGGGGACTGGGGTCTGTGTCCTGTTATACATAATGAGGGGATTTTGCCATAATCACCACGTTTGGCAAACGGATTGGTGATCGCAGTGATTTGCCAGTATCCAGACAATTCTGCTGCCTGTCATCTGGGGGAGATTATACCTAAGTAGGCTCTTACGAGAACCACGGGAGGAGATGGGGAGGTGCTATTGTAGAATATATTAATAATAATAAAAATAATATTCATACACTCACACCTATTACCTACCCAAAGTAAGCATCATTAAGATCTTGCGTTATGGATACTAGATAACGGAGAAATAATGATAATAATATGTATGTAAATATTAGAAATATACTAAATAAACATATAAACATCCATGACTCGTGAACAAATGCTCGTACTCATCATACAAACATTTGCTCCTATCGGGATTCGGACCCGAGACCTCCCGACCAAGTAGCCTGTATAGCAAGGGGCACAGACCACTCGGCCAGCCGGTCGTCAATAACGATTAAACGAATATATAACTATTATAAAAGTCTAACCAGAGACTTAGGTACCTATACTAAATTCTGTTTTGGCTCCATTTACAAGCGTGCAGAAGTCGAGCAACTAAAATTGTTTCTAATTATTGGAATGCTCAAAATATGCGAAAAGGCGCAAACACAAAATAAAGTGAAACATCTTAATGCTACAACGATAAGCGAATGAGAGGTCAGCCAAAACAAGTATTTGATATATTTAGATATTAAAAGTAAATACTAAAATTATATCCATATTATAAAAATAAGATGCGACTTTATCTATAAAATCCTGTATTAACAAATTGCATTCCTAAAAAAAGGAAATGGTAATTATTGCTCAGAACATTGTTCTCATAGAAAAACTTGTGAACTGTCTAAAAGTGCTTACTTTTTCTGGCTTAGTGCTGGTTGGCTACTGCGCAAATTAGAAAGATTTTTTTAAAAAAGAAGAGATAAAATAATTCATTGTTACTTCCTCATGCATTGCACATATAATATACGTGTATAAATCATGCCATGTTTAATTCCCCTAAGATTCTGTATTCCGGGTAGTAGTACTCTCGGAAAAATAATAAATTTCACGAGCACTTAGAAGTGAATGAATGGAATTAGTGTTGATCGTTTTACTTTAAGAAATTAAGGCTCACTTTCGAAAGTAAATAATCGGATCAGGAAATTCTATTAACTTGATGTAGTTTTCAGACACATGTAGCGAAGTTGGCTTTGATTTATATCCACATGAACTTTGTTTATAGCTTAAGTTATGAAACTTACAGCTGAAAATCCAATAGCATGTTCAAATGCACAAAACTAAATTGACTTAATTTTATTAGTTTTATTTCAGGTAGTCCCTTTCTTCTCTGAATATCGATCGTCCGAAAATCATAATCCCTAACACGTTTGCTATAATTATCACTTTTCATAATGGTCGCGTATACGAAGTTGTACATATTACCTAATCGCCTTCAGTTCTAATGCTTTTGTGTCAATATATCCTAATTTTTCTTGCTATAAAGTCACATGTCCTAAGTGTTATATTGTATAATGTATGTTAGATCGAATCGTGGTTTATAATAACATTGTTAGTCCTAAAACATATGTTTAAAAGTAGGTTTATCTTGGTTATGTTATCAATATCATAAAGCTTAGTTATTATAAGACTTATTATCAAGAAAATCATTTTATCCAGAGACAGTTTCAATTACATTTAAAATAATTTAACTAAAATGTTGTCTTATGAACCTAAACAGCCGTTGCGTTTTAAAATTCAGTGACAGAAATATATCGCTGTAAAACCGACACCACGTAGTCTTGTCTGCCATAACCCTAGAGTGTAATTTAAGCCCGCGGAGGCGCGCAGCGCCGGAGCCGTGACTGCATGCTTGCATGCTGCTTGCTTGCACGCTTGAGGCTTGCTTGCATGCTGCATGCTTGCTTGCATGCATGTTTATCTTGTATCCATTACAAAAGTTCTTATGATACTTATTTATATTTTATATTTATGTGTTTCAAATATTATAGATAGAAATATTTATAGGAAAAAATATTAGGTCATTTTATATTTATGGAATTTTGATTATAGGGCACGTTATATTATGAGATATTACGTTAGGACTTACAACCACTATAGAAAAGTCTTTTATGACTTTTAAATATCATAGATTGTGATATTTATAGCAATTATATTTAGGGATTTCCGTTTTCGGGCAAGTGATATTATGAGACATTAAATTATCATTCGTACACATGATGATTATGTCACAAAACATTATGACACGTTAGATTATGGATAAAAAAGTTATGAGACAAAATAGAGAACCTCGTTGGTTTAGATTAGAACTATATTTAAACAGATTTTAGACTTGAAAAACAAGGCATGTTAATCAATTATCTTGCACATATACGTAAAATATTTTCATGCAGTAAATCTCTAATTCAATTGAATTACGCTTCGATGTCCTCAAAGTAAAGGAAATTAAAAAGAAGTACGGCATAGAGGGAGTGTGAGGAGCTCGGTGGCGTATTGGTTTGAGTGCTCTGGTTTCGATACAAAAAACAAAGCAACTTTCGCCATGGTCGATCCTGGGATGGGTCAATCAAAGTTTGTTATCTCGAGCTCCTCCTTGCTTCGGAAGGCACGTTAAGCCGTTGGTCCCGGTGGTTCCTGCAAACGCTTTAATCCGTATTGGGCCTGCGTGGTGGTGTTATGGCCCAAACTCCTCATGTGTTTCTCCCATGTAGGAAGGTCTGTGCCCAGCAGTGGGACGTATATAGGCTGGTGATGATGATGATGATGACTTAGTACCTCCACCTTATATCAGTAGATTGCAGCTAAATAAAAAGGGTAGCTAGAGCCCATTGAGAAAGCATTATTTTTGGAGCAGGTAGACTCATCTCCTATTATGCGGCTTACATAACGCTGTCTCTTTATTTTTATAAGGTAGGCAGCGAATGTAAAGTAACAATCCCACATGTGTTTCAAGTGTTTTCCAAGGTGCTACGACCGTCTCTATATAGGCTAAGGCATGCCTTCAAGGCTTGCTTGCCATCTTTGCCATGCATGCCAGCCCAAAACGTGTAACATAATTTTTTTTAAGGAAAATAAACAAATTTTGAATTTGAAATTTTTTGAATCTTTGTCGTTTATGAAAATGTATAATGTAAGAGACCGACGTAATACTTGAAAATACTCATGTGTTTAATTTATATAAAAGAATCAACTCACACACTGTGGAATACAATGACTTAAGATAGATTAAATGCCATCATTATACTCTGGCCTATGCCCAGCAGTGGGCGTCTCTCGGCTGAAGTTATTATAGTCAGTGTGTATTTTACGGAAGAATTGCAAAGATTCCCGCTTAGTACTTATATGACTTTTTATATTTTAGATACTTTTTCTAAATTACTTATAAGCTTAGCATAGCTCAGGCTTGAATAATGAAGACCTTGCGTCACATTGTTTCACACCAGAGAGACAATTTTAATTTTTTCTCTAACAAATGCCAATACTTGTAATTATTTTCAAATGAAGTTTTTCCTTTGCTTGGAAGCCGGACACCGATCGTTACTAAAAATTAATTATCACAGACCACCACAGTGTGCAACTTCAGAATGATTAAGGATTATCTTGAGAAGTAAGAAGAGTAAATTAATAAAATCCCCTCTAAGAGGAGTAAATTATTTTGCCGATATCATACCGCCTCAAAATTTTTCATCAAAAAAATGTGTGAAATAGTTCTAGAAATAAGTACTTTACAATGATAAATGATTACTTATTCCAACACTATGAAAAGTTTTTGGGCACTCAATTAAAAATTTGGTTGTGAGGTCGATGTCTATCGAATGTGTGCGTACATACTCACTTACACAAATGGTTCGGCAATATAATAATTACTTAAATTGACCATTAAACATAATAGCTGTTATAAAAAATCTATTTCCATTTTATTTTGCATATTTCAATTTCCAAAAGCATAGTAGGTGTATGATAAAAATATACCCAGTTAAAGTAGTTAAGCCGTCGACACGTGAATAAGGAACATTTCAATTATATATTATTTAGTAATAATGTTGTTCTGTGTTGTAATGTTTTGTTATTATGTGTCATTTTGTAATAATGGGTTGTTTAAAATATATTTATAAATTAATTTACAATTGCAATTCAATTTTTAAATGCACTTCGTGTTGCCTACATTTCAACAGTATGTCTCACACATTTATGGTTTGGCTGGAAGAGATCTCTTATAGAGATAAGTCCACCTTTGATAACTTTGGTTATAAATTATGTTTTTGTATTTTTTTAAAGTGCAGTATATAATTTATATAGAAATATAACTAAACGTAAAAGTTACGAATAAATTAACCCGTCAAGTATCAGATTACAGACACAATTGATGTTTCAATTGTCATAGCCCTCCGGTGGGGTAACGCCGTTTGAGGGATTAAAATGATAAAAACCTTAATTAAATGGCCGAAAGTTATTTAGAAGTAATTTTTGTGTTGAAAGAATATCTTTAATTACGCAGATCCGTGCCCGAAACGAACAGCAACTAAGTCCTCGTTTACGGGACCACATAAAGTCTCATCGTGTTGTATATTAAAATAACTGCAACGAATATCGTCGCCTGGAACTTGTTTACATTTTAATGTATACTTAAGAATGAAATATGTGGTCATACTAGAGGCTTTGGCTATATTAAAAACGTCCTACTTATTGTACTTAATGAAAAATGTTAAGAAAGCCAGCGTTTTAATATCGAGGGAACTCACGATAGGACAATTAAGTTAACTTACCAAAATTTTGAAGTCATGAAGTGACGAAATATTAGGAATTCTAAGTAAATTACGTACACGGCTCAAAGAACTGGCTACCAAATATATTTTTTATACAGGATGGGCCTTGTAACAGGAGCAAAAAATCAAAATACACATCAGTAATTACCTCCAAATGGTATTAATTAATAATGAAGAAAAATATTTTTACTATTATTTTCTAACAAAATTAATCGTGCCAGTAACACTACAGACATTGTGTCCAGTCGCTATAATTGCCGTTGACATTTAGTGACACTAATACATGTTAAAATCGATTAAAATGCCCGATACCAAGATATCTTACGACCATTAGGTGACAATATCTCAATGTAAAAATTGATTGATGGGAAATATTAACTTTAAATGACTATTTCTCCTAATTTAAGAATTTTGGAACATTGGGACGACGTAACCACGTGGTTGGGTTTCGTTTGATAATTTAATGACATTTGTATGAAATAATATAACATTGGTTGCATTATTTCATAGCAATGTCATGAAATTATCAAACGAATAAAATGATTTTGACTGTGGCAAACCATTTCTACGAACTAATTATAGCCCATGTTTAAATTTATTGTCCTATTGACGGCACCACCTTGTATAGAGTTATTTATACAGTGTGTTACAAAAGTCTAAAATAACATTTAAGGCCATCATACCACCACCCTGGCCCTATGCGGGTTAGTGGGTTTAAGCGGTTTCACTAACAACCGGGACCAATAACTTAACGTACCTTCCGAAGCACGGAGGAGCATGAGGTTATAAATTTTTATTGACCCATCCCGGGACCGACCATGGCGAAAATTGCTTTGTTTTCGTAATTGAAACCAGAGCGCTCAAACTCTGGAAAACAGCTCAGTGAGGAGATCGGTGGCGTGGTACCACCGATCTCCTCACTGAGCTGTTTTCCTCGCTGATACTGAAAATAAAGAAATCAATAAGCGACCAACAGTTCGTATCTATCACCTGACCCGACCGGGACACTAACCGACCGTCAAAGTTATTAAAAGTTAATCTAATAATAATTTCGTTACAAGATATTACATTAACGTTAGATTTCAATTAGATGAGAATATTAATAAAGTATAATAAATATTTAAAATTAATTTGATAATAATGACTGAGCTAGTTAAATTAAATTCTAAAATAGTAAACACACGAAGTAATATCAATATTCCCCAAAGCTATTCGCTGAATTTTCAACAAGTACTAAATCGAATAAAAGCATTTATGTAAACACTTTTAATACTCCTAAGAGCTTACTGGTAAGTCCGTATTTGCACTGTTAACTTCGAGTTGTGTACAATTAAACAATTCAAATTGTTCGCTTGGGTGATATTTATATAAACCATCTGTGTACACACCCCACAGGTTAAAAGGGCTGTTTGGCAGTAATCCATCCTTAATATTATAAATGCGAAAGTCCCCCTGTCTGTCTGTTACCTCTTCAAGGTTAAAATGCTGAACCGATTGCTGAACTATTTAGATTAAAGGTATGGAGGTAGTTTTCGACCTTGGGAAGGATCGTAGGATACTTCTTGGAGCGATAACCGACATCCATGCGGGGCGAGTCACGGTTAGTACTTATAAAATAAACATGATTCTTTCAGATCCACTTCCAACTTAAGGTTTATTGTAATTGTTCAAGATACGGTTGATATTTTCAGCTGCAATAAAGGGTAGGTTTGTATGTAAATTTTACAAACAATTAACATTCCTTAGTTGCGTCTTACAGTAAAATGTAGAGCAGACACTCAGTTGGGAAATCGAAGTTTTACTTGGTGGTAGGCCTGTATGATAAGTCTTATGGATAGTGTACTTTGGATGACAAAAATGTAAGGGTTTTATATGATATCTAATGTACTATTTCTTGTGTATTGCAAACTAGACAGACAGACTTTCAACTCTTATTACCATAGAGCTTTGAATTCAAATTTGCGTAACAATGAACACAGCTGAAAAAACAAAAATATCACGGTGGAGCCGTGATTGATCAGCACGATCGGGTACACAATACATTGATAGATATACAAAAAAGTGCTATCTAATTCATTAAACATGTAGCGGCGGTTGTTTTCAAACAAACCTGTTTCAGGGAGCTTGTTTAGGACCTCATCAATCAACGTCGTGGTGCAGATAACTGAAGCCGTGATGTATAGACCGGGAGACAAGCCCACGAGAATTTTGCGAATAGTTCAAAATGGCTCTTTTAATAAAGATGTCAGACATAAGTAGACATTTCCTTTTTTAAATAATGTTATAAATTTATATTAAGTAACTAGCACTGCACTAGCTATCTTCGCATATGGACTCTTCTTACCGCTTCACATCAGGTGGTGTTGGGTCAATTGCCGTGCTACGTATGAAAAATTAAAAAAGAGTATTGGCGATAAGAGAGAAGTAGGTATTCCTGTCCCGACACCAATGAACCACCTCAATCGTGCCGTAAGTTCTGCCAGAAAAAGTAAAAAAAAACACTGATAGCTTTTGAAACGAACTAGTTGAGTCGATTGAAGTAGTCATTTAGAAATTAAAATATAATATATTTACTAGGTGGTAGGCCTGTATGTAGGGTCGCCTGGGTAGGTACCACCGCCTTTCTTATTTCAGCCGTGAAACAGTTCGCTGTGTTTCGGATTGAAGGAAAGGTAGCCAGTGTAATTACTGGGCATGGACGGCATTTCATCTTAGGCCCCAGGATGACAACGCACCTGCAATATCAAGTAATTTTTCCTTGTTATTGCAGGTGTCTATAGGCCGCGGTTACCGCTTTCCATCAGGTGGGCCGTCAGCTTGTTTGTCATCCAGTTGTATAAAAAAAAAAAACTAGAAAAATTTCTCGTAGTGAAAAAATTATAAAAATAATGAGAAAGGAGTTGATTATATATTTTAGAGACTCTAACGCCCTTAGTATGTATTTACACCGACGCGTTCGCATGCGGCAGCGAAACAACGAATAAAACTGTAAGTTGTTTACTAGGTGGTAGGCCCGTATGTAGGGTCGTCTGGGTAGGTACTAACGCCTTTCTTATTTCAACCGTGACAACGTTCAACAGTTTGCTTGCTTTGGGTTGAAGGGAAAGGTAGCCAGTTAAATTACTGGGCATGGAAGGCGTTTCATCTTAGGCCTCACGATGACAACGCACCTGTATTAATAACTGATTTTTCCTTGTTTTTGCAGGTGTTTTTCGGTGGTGGTTACCACTTACCGCCAGGTGGGCTGGCAGCTTGTTTGTCATCTAGGGCTATAAAAAAAGGTGTGTGGCAATGTTTTGCAAAATTATGCTACTTATATAAACTATTATTGAGATGAGATAGGTGCGTCCTTTTCATAACTGTTTCGCAGATATCTACTAAATGTTTGTTACACAGACGCAGACCATTCCGTTTATTATTAAAGAGTTTATCATCGCAAGACGTTGACCGCTGGTTCTGTCCGGACAGATTTTCACATAATGGAAGCCGAACATGTAGAAATATTAATTTAGCTTATCACGAATTTTATGGAGACGGTAACGTGGATTACAAAAACACGGTGTAATCAAATTAAAACGAATTTTGTTTTCATCTCTTTTATTTTATTCCTAGAGCCCAAATTAACATGATGGTATAATTAGTTTAATAATTATTTAACTAGAAGATGTCTAATGGAATATGAAAAAGAGACAATGCTCAGTTTGGCTTTGAGCATGATCTTCATGTGGTTGAAGTTCGACGTCCACAGTCAGTTTTTTTTTAAACTACAGCAGTGTACTAATGCTTCGCATATTTTTGTCGCTGCTGCAATAGTTTCGCATGATTTGCTTCCGCATGCGAACGCGTCGGTGTACAAAGAGCCTAAGTATTGATGATTTCTTATTAGTTCGACTTTATTTAAAATTTCTTGAGGGATTTCCGATAAAAATATTTTTATTATTCCCCAACGAAAGATGAGAGAAATCTGTTCTCCCTTTCTGAGGGTTAATAATAACTTTATTTATTGTTATTTGTTTATAACTTTATTGTACATACATCAACCACATGGACAAAATATAATACACTTAGTTTAAACAACTAACAAAGGGTGGCCTTATCGCTAAAAGTGATCTCTTCCAAGCAACCTTAGGATGGAAAGGATTTATGTAAACTTTAAATTATTATTGTTCTCGTGTCTTCAATAATAACTCAACAAATTCAATTCAAATATAAATATTAAACTACATTTTTTTTTACCTATCCGAACATTTCTAATCAACATTAATACTCGTGCCCAAAAAATAATTTCGGATTGAACCGTAGGTAGTCTACACACCTATTTAAAAGTTTTAATATTATATCTAAAAGCACTCAAAAGAGTGCCTCTTATAACGTAGCCAACATATTAATCACAAACCAAATTATAAAGTTCAAAAGTGGACACGACTTTCAATTACTCAAAGCCTTTTTCGTATCGTATATTTGGACAGGTGCAGAAAGATTCAGAAATCGAAGTGGGTTGTCCCTAAAATTTCCAATTCACCCAGCCCTCTAAATCTTCCGCAAACGTGAATCCAATTGAGCCGCTTGATATTCCGATAAATATTTTATCAGTCGTGTTTTAGGGAAGCCGCGTCGTTTGCGTATTTATCTACACAAATAAAGTGATACGTTTTGTAATAAATCTGCGTTTCGATTACAACTTATTGACTTTTAATTTCATAAACTTTGTATTTATTTAGTTTTATTTAAATATCAATAATCGTGTTATCATTAAATGGGTTACTTATTTCGCTACCAATGCTTAGTTTTTATTAATGATAAAATTTTTCATTCTAGAAAGTCGAAATTCACAAATTACTAAATATATTCACATGTATATTAGTAGATATTTCAATTCAATACAAAGATACTCAAGTATGTTTAACTACAGTTCATCATCACCAGCCTATATATGTCCCACTGCTGGGCACAGGCTTTCCTATCCATAGGGAGGACACATGAGGAACTTGAGCCATTGAACCACCACGCTGGCCCAAAGCGGTTGCATTAACTACCAGGACCAACAGCATAACATGCTTTCCGTAGCACGGAGGCGCTCGAGATTGAAAAATTTTGATTGACCCATCCCGGGATCGACCATGGCGAAAGTTGCTTTGTTTTCGTAATCGAGCGCTCAAACCACTGCACCACCGAGCTCCTCAACTAGCTCACTAAATCGTTTGAATAATGAAAATCCGTAACTAGCAGTACTAATAGCATATTATTATAGAAATGCATAGTATATTATATATAGAATATTATATATAGTATATATGTGTAATTGTATAGTATATTAAAAAATTGTATGCTCCAGGTGGGAAATGAACCCGCGTCTCCTGGGATCCGGCTAGAATCGATAATTATTCGCGATATTTTCCATTATAATGACTAAATTTATGATCATATTTAATTCTTCGATGGTATCGAATGTACCCAAGGTGTGACGGGCGTCTATGGACTACGGTAACCGCTTACCATCAGGCGGGCCATTTTGTTAGCGACCTTTGCCTTGTCGTTTAAATACGTTTCTATCAAAAATTGTTTGATTCCGTTACAAATACTATGTTAAATAACATACTATTTATTACTTTAGTAAAGTAGCATTACGGAAGTCCAATGATATCTCGCGATAACATGTTCTCTTTTTTTAGGTAATTAATAAGTGTCTTACTAATTAATTTATTACTAGTGACCGCCCTCGACTACGCCCTCGTGAATATCGGTAATCCGTCTAAAAGGTTCTATTTGTCATTTCTCAGGATAACATCTGTGTAACAAATTCCAATTTTGCATCTAAATTGGTTTGGCGGCTTAGAAGTGAAAGCGTCAAACACAGAAAGACAGACAAACAAAGTTACTTTCATTGATACATTACATATTACTTTCGCATTTTTAATATTTTTATTAGCATTGATATTACTTTCGCATTTTTAATATTACTACGGATTCGTCAAAATAGACTAGCCAGCGTGTAAACCACAAAATAGTTATTTCCATAAAAATATTGAATTCCTGTTCATTTTCATAAAATCAACTGTCGCAGCTCAAATGCTTCCACGAGTCACTCAAGGAAATTGAGTCACACTGAATACGGCTACACTGAGTTGTGTGAATAAATAGCGCTATGGAAAGGACACATATAATTTAAAATGAAACTCGAGCCAAGACATCGTGAAAGTTTTAAGGTAGTACTTAAATTGCCGTTTTTTAGGAAGCATTTTGTTCAAACTGGAATGGCCATACTATGTTCGTATATTTAAATTGAAATTGTCATAATTGATTTTTAGAAATTTTGTGGATTCAATTTAAGACATTTAGTGGTAACTAAATGCAGTAAAAAATCTTAATAGAAAGTAATTACAACATATCTAAACATTAAAATCTACGTGGGATACACCAAGGGATCACAGGGATATCCCAAGCCCTGGGTGGCTCAGTGGTCAGAGCAGTCGCCCGGATTGCGAAATGTCGCAGGTTCGATTCCTGCCTCAGGACGTGAATTTTTTCTAGTTTTATTATAATTTAATTACTAAGTAGTTTTTCAAACATTTATAATTATGTTAAAATAAAAATTAAGAATACAAAATTAATATTTATCCACTACAATATAGGTATATAATAATATATCCATGCAGACTATGATAACATTGTTATGCCACCAACGTATTGAAGAAAAACATACGATTTAACAGCAGTCACAAATTGGCCGTCAGATGCAACAATGGCGGAGACAAATTGGGAAACACTGGCGAATCGACATTTTCATTGTTCGCCGTAATTTTTGCGATGAAGTCTCTAACAATAGTTTGTACTATATCAGTTGGTAAAAGGCTAATCATTGTTCTTTGTGATGAAATATTGAACATAATGAGGGCGAGTCTTCTGTTTTGCTGTGTCACGTACATAGATAGCTATTTAAAGGTTTCCTGTTGTTTTGTGGTCTCATTTCAAAGCGACTCTAGGGACTCATGTGTTCAAATTAGGAAAAGAACATAATGACACTTTCGGTTGTAATATAACTTTGCTTTTAGAAAACTAAATGTCAGTTACGCCCTGTTATATTTCTTACGGTCTTTTAACGAAAATTTAAAACTATAATATTTAGATAAACCGTTTGCTTTTAGCGAGACCATTTTTTCTGTCGGCTTAACGATAAATAATTTATGATGATTTAAGTGAAAAGGAATAAGCATTACTAATGACATATAAACTCTCGGAAACGAGATAAAAGTTAACAAATTTCGGTGGAAAAATCGTGAGCTGCTGAAACTTTTTAAAGAGATCAGATCAGCTTTTATGAAATTCTGCTTACTCGTGATCGAAGCTCTGTCGTATCTTGTATCTTTGATGGATTTTCAGCATTCCATGGGAAAATGGGAAAAAAATATTTGCCTTTTTTATAAAATTATGTTGAGGTTTGACTTTGATACACATTTTTGTCATCTCGAAAGGTACATTTTAAATTGTGAATTATGATTTCTTTTATTATGATGATAATATTCTTTGATGTTGAAAATACTTTTACTATACCTAGTAAGATTATATGTTTGATGTCTAATAAACAAAAAAAAATATACGATATATTCAAACAGTTGTACATATTTGTCAATTTTTTTTTTGTTGCATGAGTGTGTAATCTCATATATTATAATATATACATAGTGTTATATGAACCTTTTTTTGTCGGGGAGAAATCTGTTTACAGACCTACCCGCCGCTGGCTAGGCGACGGGCGTGTGTGGGACTGGGAATACCCACTAAAACTCCCCGGTAACTCCACTGCCCTTCCCAGGGGTAGCCTAGGCTCTGCCGAAGCAATTTCACCAGGCCACAACCCCAGACAACCTAGCCTTACGGCCAGGTTTCGCGCCGATGGAGATTACCCTGAGTCACTTGGGCAGTGTTATATGAAACTAAGAGTTAATTACTAGTCTGCATACCTAACCTTTGTTATGTAAATAAAATAAGTTAGTGATGTTTAGTTGTTTTTTAATAAATGTCAAAAGTGACTTGGCTTGCCCTGAACGTTTCAGAATCTTTCGTCGTGACAAAATTTGTTTAAAGTAACTTATCCCTTATCCATCACATTTTTCTTAATTGCCGGTTTTATGTTCTGATGATCTGATGGTTACTGGGTAATATCTGTAAGATTAAAGTTGCAGATATCACATATTCTGGACTAGGTGGTATACCCATATGTAGGGTCGCCTGGGTAGGTACCACCGCCTTTCTTATTTCGGCCGTGAAACAGTTCGCTGTGTTTCGGATTGAAGGTAAAGGTAGCCAGTGTAATTACTGGGCATGGACGGCATTTCATCTTAGGCCTCAGGATGACAACGCACCTGCAATATCAAGTGCTTTTCCTTGTTATTGCAGGTGTCTATAGGCGGCGGTAGCCGCTTACCACCAGGTGGGCCTTCAGCTTGTTTGTCATCTAGTTGTATAAAAAAAAAGTAATGAAACCAAAATCAAAGATTTATCTATTACATTAGTTCTAAGTTGAAATAAAAGGATCATTCATTAGTAGAATTTTAGCAAACAGGAGTTCTACTGAACCCATTCAGTAAAATGGCTCTTAACAAAACTAAAAGCACTAAGAGTGTGCGTCTATTTAATTGAATACGTCCGTTTGTAATGGCAAAGTACTCTTTCATGTGAAAGCTTTAACAACCTTGCGCTAGCGGAATAAGTGTCAAATTACGCAGGCAGGGACATTCAGTAATGGTCGGCAGTACTTACTACTTACATCACATGAGACAAAAGGGCGTGGATGTCGCGTAATGGTGTCAGCAACATTTCATGCGTCAAAACATTTGTTGTGACGGTAGGTGCTTACGTTCGCAGCATTTTGTATGTACAGTAGAAGCAAATGAATGTGCATTTCTCTGCTCGTAATCATGATTTCGTTCGTAACAGCTGGAGCTCCTTAAAATATTACAGAGATTTGTAAAATTTAAACGCAGACAGTTCTGTACACAAAATGTCTAAACATATCTTCTGTGTAACTCTAATCTACTCAAAAGAGGTCAAGAATAGAGTATAAGTAAGTAGTTAGGTACGGTTTTTATTGCTTAGTGACATCATCAGCCTTAAAACTGAGCAAAGGCCATTGCAGGAGAATAATTTATTTAGATAACAGACTGGCCGAGTGGTCTGTGCCCCGTGCTATATAGACTACTCGGTCAGGGGTTCCGGGTTCGAATCCCGGTAGGAGCAAATGCTTGTATGAATAAAAAAAACGAGCATTTGGTCAAGAGTCATGTATGCTTATATATTTATTTAGTATATTTCTATTACACAAGCTCTTAATGATGCTTATTTTGGGATAGATAAGAGGTGTGAGTCGTGAGTGTATAATTATTAAATTACTATTATTTTTATTAGGTAATCCCGAATCATGTACTCCAGTAATGTGATAACATCTACCAACGCAGCAGTAAACAGTTTCGATGATATAACAGGAAATGAGTTTTGGAAATACGTGTGAGTCTAGATATCTCTTGATACATACTTTGTACCACATTATCAGGATGTGTCGAGGTCGGCGCAATCCACCTGTATGACCTATAGCGAATACCGGTTGGTGATTCTGAGTATAAGGTACCCTCGCCAACACACTCTGAATCGTCAAAATATTGTTAATGAGGGACTTGGAGATGAGGAACCCAACACTACCTTGAGAAAGATAGAGCTATCTGAGTTTCGTCGTGTTCTTCCCCTGTCTTCGGTTCGGACTTCAGATAATCCTATAATATCCCAATGTAACTTGTGTATTACTTCTTTTAGCTCTATTATCTTTTCGTCAGTCCTCAATGTGTGCGTGTTAAATGGTGCCAAGTCCAGTCGTCGTTATTGGTAGCCGAATCGCCGACGGCAATTCTTAGCACCCGCGCCCCACCGTTACTGTGACTGCTACCGTAGTCCGGAATAGCAGGGCCTCGGGTACTGAGGGGGCAATACCGTGTCCTGTTTAACATGAGGATTTTTTTCATAATCACCACGCTTGGCAGACGGGCCCAGCCAAGCGTGGTGTACCCGGTACCCAGCCAAGCGTGGTGTACCCGGTACCCAGACAACGCTGCTGCCCGGCATCTGGGGACGATTATCCCTAAGACGGTTTTTACGACACCCACAGGAGGAGATAGGGAGGTGCTTTTACCCTGGCACCACTGAACAACGCCTTCCGAAGCATGGATCAGCTCGAAATCCCAAATCTTGATTGAATTGCCCGGGATAAGCGATGGCGAAAGCTTCTTTGTTTTCGTAGTCAAAAACAGATGGTCTACTCTGAAACACGCAAACGAACAGACGGTAACATGACTGTTTTAAAGCAATTTATAAATCTTCATACCCCACATTTGTGACTTTCATTAATACAGAAAAATGGAATAACGGACAGAAGTGATAAAATCATGAGTGTTAATTTTTTCCATACATCGTTCCCTCGTGTGATGACCACTTACCACCAGGCGGGCCGCATGCTTGTTTTGCCAGCCTTGTTATACACCAAAAAAACATGTTATGCAATTAGCTATATTTAAATTAAAGCTAACATTTACCTACTTTCAATATAATAGATAGGTATAGTAATTAATTGTTTAAATATATTTTTTTCGCATTTAAGGAGATGCCAGTGTAATATTCATTCAAAAGAAAAGCCTTAGGCGTTGTTGCCATAGAGACGTCAATCGCACAAATGTTAATTTTGCAGCGACGTCGACTAATTAAGGAATTACTGCAACGATACAGTGGTCCAAAGCGCATCAGCTTCATAATTTATCAAGAAGACGAGGGTCTGGGCTTCACTTGCGCTGACAACTGTCCAGATAGAATTAGCCTCAACTAGGCTTAGTCGCGGACATCGTTTGTCTTGCTTACCCATTGTGCGAAAAACTTAGAAGAGTCCTCACATAATATTTCCTCGCTTAATGGTGTTAGGAAGCAATAAACTTTTTTATTGGATGATAATACTAATGGCATTAGGGGATTGGCTGGCACCACTTGGAGTTCTGCCACAATTGTTTGATTAAGTACAACGGTAAGATGCATACGTAATTTATGACAAGGAAGCTGTTGTACACTGTGTGTACACTCTCAACAAGCCTTTTTCTTTTCGGTCTGGTGCCATCGATTCTAAAGTCAAGCACTCTACCTCATGGTATTATTGACGTACTATGCCAATTAAAAAGTAGAACTACCATTAAAAGGCTTAAATTTATTTGGCCATTGAACCTCATTGAACTTTAGGTTACTAAAACTCCAGCAGCTAAGTATACATCATTATTAAAACATAAACTCGAATAATATTATCGTGCATTGTAATATTAACATATATTAAATATAAATCTCATTAAGATACTGCCAATGTGAACGAAGGAGTTCATGCAGCTAAAGGTTAATTCACAAAAACCGTCATTTATCCCGATAAGGTTGCGAATAAAGAAAGTTAACCGGCTGTTTAGGTTGATATTAATACATCACAATGGCGGACGTCAATTTATCAAGCGGACAGGGGACTGAGCTGCGGCGACACAGTCACCAGTTGAAATTACTTGTAACCTCGCGGAGGTCGTCCTTCATCCATCTTGTTATCATTTATCAATTGTTTGTTAATAAGCAAGGATCGCCTGGTTTGACTTTAGATGAGTTTCTTGCACCGCTTCCATTCTAAATATACCTACTACAGCTAATGTGCTTGTCAAAGCGGTGGTAGAGACAATACTAGAACTTTTAGCTTTTTGTTTTGGTTTATGACAATTATTTGTTCTTGACTGGCGCATGACTTATAAGTTGTAGTATTGTTAATGTCACATCTGCACTAAAATTGCCGATTCTATTGTCTATGTCGCAACCGTCTGGTTAAATTAGCCGCTCAACTGGACGCCTAGCCCGTTGATTAAACACCGGCATCCAATTAAATGGGTGAAGGACAACTAGCCAAGTCATTCAGCGCAACGTTTAACCAGATGGCTGACCGTCATGTCACCCGTCTGCTTTAAATTAGCCATTCCATTGGACGCCTAGGCAGGTCGTTTAAATCGAAGAGCTTTTGTGTGACTGTTTGAGTGATTGGTAGATTCAAGGCTATTTTTATGACCACACATAACCAAAACGATGTCAGTTATAAGTGGTCATAAAAATTATCATCACCTATGGAAACTCAACGGCGATCATCAAGTCAATAGGTACATCATATTTCATTCGTTCGTGCTTCCGATTCATACAAATTTCTAATACAGACCATCCCTTAATTCATCATCATCATCATCAGCCTATAAACGTCCCACTGCTGGGCACAAGCCTTCCTACACGAGAGATACACGCATCAGGAGTTTGGGCCATAGCATCACCAAGCTGGCCCAATGCGAGTTGGTGGGTTAAACTGGTTGCAAGAATAACCGGGACTAACGGTTTAACGTGCCTTCCGAAGCACGGAGGAGCTCGAGATAACAAACTTTGATTGACCCAACCCAGGATCGACCATGGCGAAAGTTGAAAGTTGCTTTGTTTTTCGTATCGAAACCAGAGCGCTCCAACCAATACGCCATCGAGCTCATAAATTAGCTTCTGTGCAATATTGTAACATCTACCTACTAAAATTACATTTATTCTTTCATAATACCCCTTTTGTTCATCGTGAACACTAGGTGAACATTATGACTCTAGTTACGCGAATCGCGGCATAAGATTGATTCGTTTGAGAAAGTCTATAATACTACGACGCGGAGGTACGCTGTACACCCTTCCATATGTGACCGTATCGATACTTGCAAACAAAAAAATTCTTTGTATAAATAAGTATGAAATTACTAACGCGCACTAAATCTTAACGTCATTCATTTCATAGCACAGTCAAGGTATGGAACGATATAGTGATATTCTAATGCGAATTGTCCTTCCCATGAAATTCAAATTGATGGAATATTTTTTATAAATCAAGGGTAAGGGTATTTATAGCATATCGCTTTATCAAGGTAGGCAACGCGAGTGTGAGGTGGTGCTACTACTAATTATCATAACTCAAAGTGGCCACTAATAACATTGATCATTTGGAATTATCTAGTTTAAATGCTCTAAGTCACTCCTCCAAGATTATACCTAATGAGAAAATGTTGGCCAAATAGTTAGTACCTACATAAAAATATTTTCTATTTACAATTAAATTCCTATCCTCTGTAAGTAGAATGTTTTGATTGATTTTTAAATAAGAATACGATAGCTAGACCATCCAGACGTATTGGAATATTCCTATCTGAATCACGTCCCAGTGATTTTGAGGACACAGAAACGTGAACAATTATTTCATGAAGTGCCACGAAAATTAAATTATCCAATTCGTTTTCGCTTTTGAAAAACTTTTCATGACAAAACCGTCTGACTTTTTCCATCCCGTTATTGCGTTTGGATACTTTGGATACCAGAATGATTTATCAGGACAACCGCAAATCGTCATTCCCCTGTCAGCCAGTGAGATACAAATGCGGGCCTTTTGTTTAATATTTATTCAGGTTTCGGCTTATTGGTTTTACTAAAGCAAAAAAAGTTTCATCACGTAACTCGTATTTGAACAACATAAATGAATCACTAATTCGGTGTCAATATTGTTGCTTAGATAAAGTAGTTTCAATGTTATTTTCAGTACCTACTACTTTTTGTATTAGTGCAATAATAATAATAATATTCATACACTCACACCCATTATCTAACCCAAAGTAATCCATAGGCGCTTGTGTTATTAACAGTATTTCTCGGTTATCTGGTTAACGCAGAAATAATATGTAGGTACAGTCTAAAGCACATCAAACGTAACAGATTGACCTTGAGACCGCCCTTACTGCGTTCGTGATAGAGGCGGCTTTCGTAGTGCAACTGTTACACTTGATGTGCTATCGTGTGTACATAACTATTAGAAAGAAATATACTAAATAAACAAACCAATGTGTTGCTTTTTTACTTTAAACCAACTATAACGTGTGTTTTGTAAAAAAGTTCTATCATACATACATGTACATCTAAGCCATATTTACAGAATTAAGACAAAAAAATCGGCCTAATTGTTGAAATACTGGTTGGTAATCAAAGCTCCATGTATTCAAATAAGTTTTTAAGATAGAGCTATTCTATGGTGACATCTGTCTGTTACAAAAATAAACAGAAGTGTATGACATGAACGTCTAATTATTTTAATATTTTCTTTATTTTACAACACGTTATCAGCACGAGAATGGTAGAATTGTAAAGGTTGTGTGATTAAAAGTACTTTACGTGAATTTTTTGCTTTGATAATTTTAAAAAAAAATGGGAAGTCACGGAGATGGAGCTACTTCAAGCAGAGGTACGATGAATTTGTTTGGTTCGTCTCTATCAAAAAGAGAACAGTACTCTGAATGGAAGTTTAAGCTTAGAATGTACTTGATTCACGAAAATCTTTGGGAGACCATAACAGGTTATCCAGGTGATAGTCCAGTATCGACTTCGGTTAGAGAACGAAACGATCAACTGGCCTTATCAAAGATTTGCCTTACATTAAATGGATCTGCTATAGTTCATGTCAGAAATTGTAAAACTGCCAAAGAGGCATGGGATGCCCTCGCTGCGGCATATGAAGACAAGAGTCTTGGTAGACGTCTCTCTTTAGAACGCAGATTATATCGTTTATGTCTTCAAGATTTCGATAATATTGAATCTTATATTAATGCAGTGCTGACAACTGCTCAGGAGCTGTCTGATATTGGAAAGACGACAGAGGACGCAACTCTTGCTGCTATCCTTTTAGGCGGTTTAACTACTAAGTTTGACCCTCTAGTTATGGCATTAGAAAATTCAAACATTGCTATTACCACTGAAGTGGTAAAAGGTAAGCTGTTGAGTTACATAGAGGATGATTCTGGTAGAAATAATACAATGGCATTAGAAATTAGGCGACAAGGTAAGAAAAAGAAGTCGGTTATCTGTTACAAGTGTAAAAAGCCTGGGCATAAGAGCCCGAATTGTCCGTTAAGATTAAAAGGAACAGAAGCCATTCATCATCATAAAGGAGGCTTATATGGAGCTTGTAACATCAGTGAGCTAGATAACCGGGATAAATGGATCATAGACTCAGGAGCGTCAATGCATATGACTTCAAGGTCGGAATGGATGAATGACTTGAAGCTTATCAATTGTGGGCAAGTAACCATTGCAGATGGTAAGAAACTGGATTGCGCCGGTACTGGTATTGTGTCGATTGTTTCTAATTTTAAAGCAAAGACTTGCGATTTTATAATTGATAATATTTCTGATGTCGTTTACGTTCCTAATTTAAAGTCTAATTTGATTTCTATAAAACAGTGTGTAGATAAAGGTTATGTTATAGTTTTTGATACTAACGGTTGTAATTTTTATCTTTCGAATAATTTTTCTTGTACTGGAAGTGTCGTTATGCATGGTTCTACTACTGGTGGGCTGTATACTTTAGACTGTACAACTAATCCACCACCTGAATTAAAGGCTCTTGATGTAAATTGTGACTCTTCTAGGTTCCTGCTCTGGCATAGACGTTTAGGACATTTATGTCGGCTCGGTATGGACTTGCTCAAAAGGTCCGCTGTAGAAGGTGTCAATTTTGGAGCTGTAGATACAAGACCATGTGTAGCTTGCATTGAAGGTAAGCAGGCTAAGAAACCACGTCCTAAAGAAAAGTACAAGAGAGCTACCACACTTCTTGAATTAGTTCATACAGACCTGTGTGGTCCGATGTCAGAAACTTCTTTTCAAGGTAATAAATATGCATTATTTTTAATAGACGATTATAGTAGAATGGTGTTTATTTATTTTATGAATTCTAAAACTCAAGTTAAAGAAAAGTTTGATGAATTTCAAAGTAAAGTAGAGCGTGCTACTAATACTAAAATTAAATATTTAAGGAGTGACTGTGGAACTGAATACCTTAATTCAGATTTTTCTAACTATCTGACTTCGCTTGGTATTCAACACCAAACTTCGGCTCCGTATAATCCTGAATCCAATGGGTTAAGTGAAAGAACCATTCGTTCTATTACTGAGAAGGCACGTGCTATGCTTTCAGATAGTTCACTTTCAAAGGCATATTGGGAAGATGCGATGAAGGCAGCAGTTTATCTCAAAAATAGATGTCCTCACCGAGCACTTCAAAGTTGTACAACGCCTTTTGACAAATGGTATAATAATAAACCCACATACTCTCACTTGCGAATATTTGGTTGTCGAGCAATGGTTCGTATTCCTGATTGTCATAGAAGTAAGTTTGATAAAAAATCGAAACAACACATTTTCGTGGGATATACGGATGATGCTAACACTTATTTGTTTAGAGATTCACAATGCCCAAGACGCCTAGTTAAATCTAGAGATGTGGTTTTCTTTGAAGAAAACTTCTCAGATTTATTGGAACAGGCTGGTTCAGCAAAGGGTGAATGCGATGGTAATTCGACGTCCCCTATTATAGTGCTTGACAACTGTTCTCAACCAAATTTAGACGTATTTGAGAATCCTACTCCTGGAACTAGCCGTCAGGGTGATGTATGTGAAGAATCAGAAAGTAGCAAACAAGTTGAGAGGTGTGAAGAATCTCAGTTAACTGATGATACTGAGTTTGTCTTAGCTGAAATTCCACTTGGACTAGAAAGTATTCAGTCCGCCGAAAGGCTTTCACCAAATGAAGTGGAGAATGTGGAAGTAGAACGACGTTATCCGCTAAGAAACCGTAAAGCAAAAACCTTTGGTCCAGATTTTACGACTTTTTCGTGCTTGTTGCAAAGCGTGAACACAAAAGTTGATGAACCTCGTTCTTACTTAGAAGCTGTTAACTCACCGGATAAAAATTATTGGATGGAAGCTATGGAGGCGGAATATAAATCGCTGATAGACAAGCAAACTTGGACTTTAGTGAATAAACCAAATAAAAAGGTTATACCCTGTAAATGGGTCTTTAAGTTGAAGAAGAATAGTAAAGGAGAAATCATAAAATATAAAGCCAGACTGGTTGCGAAGGGCTATAATCAAGTGGAAGGTATAGACTTTAATGAAACCTTTTCTCCTGTAGTAAGAAACTCTTCCCTCCGTACACTGTTTGCGTTGGCAGCGGAGATGGACTTAAAAATGAGACACTTAGATGTCGATACTGCCTTTCTCAACGGAGATCTGGAGGAAGAGGTATTCATGGCTCAACCTGAAGGTTTCCAAGCACGTGACCAAGAAAAGGTTTGCCTGCTGAAGAAGTCCCTTTATGGACTTAAGCAAGCACCTCGAGCTTGGAATATGAAGCTAAACGAAACTTTATCCAAACTAGGGTTTAAACAAACTCCTTCAGAACCCTGTGTTTATACTAAACAGGTTGAAGGCCAGCTGTTAATTCTGGCAGTATATGTCGATGACATTATTATTTTTCATAATAGTGACAAATTAGTTGACAATGTCAAATGTCAATTAGGAAAGTTTTTTGGTCTGAAAGATCTAGGTGATCTAAATTATTATCTCGGACTGAACGTTAATAGAAAGGATGAGTGTATCATTCTTAATCAGAAAACTTTCATATTAAAAGTTTTGGAGCGTTTTGGAATGCAAGAGTGTAAGAGTTCAAATACGCCTTTACAAAAGGTAGCTTTGAAAAAAGGATTATGTGACGAAAATCTACCTTATCAGTCTTTGATAGGCTGTCTAATGTATATTTCAGTAAATTCTAGACCTGATATATCATATTCGGTAAGTTACCTCAGTCAGTTTCTTACGTGCTATAATGTTTCGCATTGGAATGCTGCAAAAAGAGTTCTACGTTATTTAAAAGGAACTACTGATTACAGTATAACTTTCAAGAAGACGGGAGAATACTTGAAAGGCTATGTTGATGCAGACTGGGCAAATAACCAAGCTGATAGGCGGTCGTATGGTGGTTATGTCTTTAAGTTGGCAAATGGGCCTATCTCTTGGGAATCCCGAAAGCAGTCTACTGTTGCCCTGTCCTCAACAGAAGCGGAGTACATGGCCTTGACGTCAGCTGCAAAGGAGGCAATTTTTCTTCGAAGGTTCTTATGGGAGGTAATTGGTAAAGTCGATGTAGTTACTTTATACACCGACAGTCAAAGTGCCAAAAATATTGCTCTTAATCCAGTTCATCATAGTAGAACCAAGCATATAGACACGAAGTTTCACTTTATTAGAGATAAAGTAACTGAAAAGACTGTGGCCCTTTCCTTTATACCTTCGTGTGAGATGCAAGCAGATATATTCACTAAGCCTCTAGGACATGATAAGCTTTTAAAATGTGTTAAATATATAAACCTTTGTTAAGTTCCTAGGCTTATAGTTATAAGGACGTCTGTATTTTGAATTGACTAACAATTATTACCTATGTGAGCTCTGATTAAGGGTGGCTGTTGAAATACTGGTTGGTAATCAAAGCTCCATGTATTCAAATAAGTTTTTAAGATAGAGCTATTCTATGGTGACATCTGTCTGTTACAAAAATAAACAGAAGTGTATGACATGAACGTCTAATTATTTTAATATTTTCTTTATTTTACAACACTAATGCTACAGATGAATCATTATAATAAAGCTGTAGTTATCTACGGAGCTTAAAATAGACACTGGTTTCAATGAGTTCGATCAAAATGTGGAATTATTAGTGAAACAGTACTGCAATTTTTGTACCTAAGTCAAAAAGTTTAAAGACACGGTATGAATGAATATTAGCGCAGTGTGTATGATATAAGTAAGAGAACAATCAAATGTAACATTAATTTCATTGGGTAAAAACCAGGTTCAATCAATCTAAAGAAAAAAATTGCGGTTTACTAAACAAACGTGGCATCACCAGATCAGCCGAGAGACGCCAACTAGGCTAAGACCTAAAAAAAACAAATGTGTGTTTGTTGTCATTAATATAAAAACATGACAACATATTAGTTTTGTCTTAAAATTATGCTTGAATCTTTTCTTTTTCATACGACTAACAAGCGAAGGGCTCGCCTGATGGTAAGCGGTTACCGTTACCTATAAAAGCTTGTAGTCTCACGTTACTTACACTGTTGAAATCTAGAAAAGAGCTATATTTAGAGCATGGGGACGAGTGCCCTGCTCCTATCATAAGGCACTCACGTTTTGCAAGTGAAATACCTACATAGATAACCTTAGGAATCTCATACGAGTATTTCAATATTATATAAAAATCAAACATTCTGCAACACGTAACATAACCTAGAAGATAGTCATAATAACTAGCTCGAATTTGAGTAGATCTTTGTTACGTATTCTACCCAGAAACAAAACGTGATCCTGACGAAAAAACAGTTCTTTTTTCGGCCGATAATACTGAAAGAACAGGGATATTGTAAGGCAAAGTTCCAAGTTTAATTAGTTAGCAAAAAGTTTGTAGACCGCTCAGTTACGCACTTAATCGATTAGTTAAAAGTTCCCGTACTTACGTAATATGTCGAGAATGTAATTAGCAATTATTCGAATAGAATCGTTTTTCACGTAAAAAGTTTCATATTAAATAGTTCAGACGTGATTCTCGAACAAGGAAGGCCAAGGTCTATGAGGAGCTACACAACGCCTACGCCTGCTTAATTATGTTAGTACTACAAGTTCTTCACCTATAGTCTTTATAACTTCTAAACATATCCTCTAAGAAGAAGTTTCTCAATCTGTTAGTATCAATATTGTCTACTGAATTTTGGCTTAGTATGTAACTTGATTTATGGAGTAGGTATTATTCAACAAGACACAATAGGTACTCTTTTGTTCAGGTGACGCCGGCAGACTGGTAACGGACTAATATAACATGATAAAAAATAATTAATTATGCAGCGTCTATATAAATATTTATTAATATAGACCAATCCGATCTTAGTACGTAGGTCCAAAGTACGCATGAACTCTGGTAGAGGAATTATTAAGACAATCAATTTTTTTCTGCTCATTTGCTCAGAAAATGCATTTACGAAGCCTGTGTACATTGTTCGAAAGTTAAATATTACGCACCGTATAACGGAGCTTGCGGTAAAGCAGGTAGTCACACCTAAATACCTGTTCTACTGCGCCGTGCGTATTCTTTACGGGTTTTTTTTAATTTCCTTAAAAATATATAAGAATACCACCAAGTTTCACATTATGACAATGAATAGGCTAAATGATCGAACCTCTTTAGAAGCGCATTAGCTCAATACAATTATCTCATTTTAATACTAAAGAGAAATTGAGATCAGACCGCTATTTGTACAATCGCAGTCTAAAAAACAGCACATGAAGCGTAACAGTGAGACAGCCCTTATTCCGTTCGTAGTAGAGGCGGCTCTCGTAGTTCAACTATTCAACTGTTACACTTGATGTGCTGTCGTGTGTACATAAACAGAAAAATATTACAAAATGCATAGTTCAAAGTTGTAGTGCACTAATATAATTAATAATGTTGAACTCGTTTACATTAACTAGTGTGCTACAAAAACTTTCCAACACTTGTTACTGCGAAGAGAAAGAAGTAATCAAATTAAAAGTTGTTTCCTGCCGACAGAAGTTCGCTTCCACTATCATTATAATCTCACTCCGTGTTTTGGGGTTACAGCTCTTAATTTAACTTTGTAAGTGAAGTATTGATTATATTATTGTTGAGGTAAATTAGTTTGTGCGCTTATGGAAGCTTTGAACAGTAACTGCGATTATAAATGTGTATCAAACACATTTAGAATCTTTGTGATGCTTTGAAGTAATAACTAATGGGGTAGTGATTAATGTATTCAGATTAACAAATCAACGTTTACTGTGTTCTGATAGGGGACGGGAAGGTTGGTTGCATATTATGAAAATCACATAATTATTATTATACTTGAGAAAATATATTGCGCACTTATTTCAAATACATAAGGATAAAGTTGGTACATTTCTAAGTTAAATTATTGAAATTTCAAATTTAATATGTATATCGAAATATTTAAATCATTAATATTAATATTTTTTTCATTTCATCGAATTTAATTTTATACCGTTGATTTATAATTAATTTTCTGCGGGAACGTAACTGTTCCCAATTCTATTTACATATGTAAAGGTATGTAGGTAGTAATTGTATATTATGTCATGAAATTGTTCGTTATGCCAATTAATAATAATATATGTATTAAACTTGTTAAAAACCGGCACCCTCTGTAACAATAACGCTACATTTAAAATAAATTATATTTCTTGCTAATATTGTAAAAGCATAATTATTAATAACGTATTTATCAAATCATAAAAATCAGAAAACAGTTCCATGCTGTATTCAGTATAAATATTTAACATGCGGAAATATAAGTAGTATTACAATTTTAGCATACTTATAATGGATAAATATATTCCAATGTAAGTAGATATCAACGATCTTTTACTCCGTATTAAATTACAGTTATATTACTGTATTATGAACAGACAGACATGTTTTGCTAACACAAAAATCTGTAGTTAGCAGAAGTTATCAACTCGTGTCATCCATGCTATTATTATAAATTCGAAAGTAACTCTGTCTGGCTATCTATGTGCCTGTTAGCTTTGTACGGCTAAACCACTGACCAATTTTAACGAATTTCGGCGCAGAGATAGGCGTTTTTAAACTAAAATTACTTACTCAATTTTCTGTTTTTTTTTATATACAAAGCACGACTGACACACCACCCGATGTGAAGCGGTAAGAACAGTCCATATGCGAATACAGCTAGTGCAATTTAGACACTTCTCTAGCCGCCTCCACCTTTTCGGCCCAAAAGGTGCTTTTTCACACCTTCTTTGAAGGAACCCATGTTATAGGAAGGAGGGAACACGTGTGCTGGCAAAGAATTCCAAGTTCTGGAAATACGACAAAGAAAAGAGATACTAAATTTCTTTGTGCGTGATGTTGAGGTGGAGATAGTAAATTGAAGACTCCGAAGACCAACACGCGTGCTCCTGAGTAGGAATAGAGAAGGTTTGATAAAATCAAAAAGCTCTTCAGAGGACTCTCCGTGATATAGCCGATAGAAGGTGCTAAAAGACGCAATGTCTCGACGCAATGGCAGAGGCTCAAGGTTGTTCATGACCTCTACATCGCCGACGATACGGAAAGCACGACGCTACAATCTGTCCAGCTATGTGATTCTCTAAAGTCAACAGCCATGAAATCGTGGCTGTCGGCAGCGCTGTCATACCTTTTGGCGTTCGTTTGAAAACCTTTGGCGACACCAGCGTTCCGACGACGAGCACAGCGTGAACCGGAACTAAAAAGTTGTTGATTTTTATATATTTATGTAAAAATCAATCAAATATTGAATGAAGTCATTGCGTTACAATTTTAATTATTATTATAATATATTATTATTATTAATGGCAGCTCGTCGTCTTGTCAGACGTCAAGCTCGATGTCGAATATTTTTGTTTGTGAATCACACTGCAGGGCATCGAGCAGGTAATTGGCGAAGCCATCCCACAAGAAAAATCGACGCACCATGTTCAGGACGCCGAGTTTCCGTTGTTGTTTTGATCTTGTTTCGATTTAGTTTCTGGAATTCAGATCGCAAAATATCTCCATGCCCAGCAAGTGTAAGGAGCCCTGTGCCGAAAGAGTGGTAGCCTGAAGAAAGGTAAGGGGACGGAACGGCGACATTTTGGCTGTGAACGCGCATACCTGTGTTTTCTTAGCATTGAACTCAACACGATTGTTAGATCCCTATTCAGAATAAGGTTCAACACCCTGTTGAGCTCAATGGTAAGATTCTCTCTCTCTCTCCCCCGTTTCAGCGTGCCCAGCCCCTGAGCGACCGTAATATCCCCCATGCACTGTAATGTCATCCGCATAGCAATGAATGCTTCCTAACGGAAGCATATCATTGACACGGAGAAGAAAGAGTGTGGGATATTAAACAGAGCCTTGTGGTACGCCAGCTTTCACTGACATGAACCGCGAAGCGCATCCATCTGCGAGGACACGGATTCTTCGCTCATGCAGAAAGCCGGCAATCCAGTTGCAAAGCTAAGCGGGCAGACCGTATGCCGGAAGCTTGGAGAGAAGAGCCCTATGCTAGACCCCGATCAAACCCTTTAGCATTATCAAGGCTAACAGCCACTGATTTACCACGTTTGTCAATAGCTTCACCCCAGACATGCATTTAATACGCTAGAAGATCACCCGTTGACCGTTTCGGCAGAAACCGATACTGACGATCATTAATTAATAAGTGGTCTTCTAGATCAGCTGATTGTTTAAGAACCGTTCCATGACCTTGCAAAGAACTAAAGTGACAGCTATTGGGCGGTAGTTAGCTGGGTCTCACTTTTTGGGTACCAGTTGCACATTGGCCTCTGTCCAAGATTCCGGCACACAACCAGAAGAGAGACAAAGACGGTACAGCCGCGTTAAGACGGGAGACAACTCCGCTGCGCAGTTTTTCAGAATTATCGCTGGGATGCCATCAGGTCCACTAGCTTTCCGGACGTCGATTGACTAAAGCTCCGCACGTAAATCACATTGTCTGATACGGATGTCGGGCATTGTGTGGCCACAGTGGGATAGTGTTGGTGGCTGTGAGTTGTAATCATCGATTCGGGAGTGAGCAGCAAAGAGTTTTACCAAGAGATCAGCATTCTCTTGCGGCTTGTGAGCTAGCGAGTCGTCAGAACATCTCAACGGAGGCAGCGAGGGTTGACAGAAGGTGGACTGCACGGCTTTGGCCAGACGCCAGTAGCTACGGCTTGTCGTAGGATGCGTAAGAAGTTCTTGGCAAGCTCGTGCAACGCGCTGTGCATCCGCTCTGATGAAGGCTCTTTTCCAGGCCTTGGTGGAGACGTTATAGACTGCTTTCAGTGAGTCAGTCAGTGTTATCTTTATTGATTTGTTTTAATATTTACTATTTACCTATATATATCGACAATAATGAGTGATTAACTAAGAACCCTGTGCATTAACGCTTGTGTCACACAATAAGTTTAAATATCGCGCGCAAGCAGGTAACGGTCGTAAATAGGCAATTTTTTTTATATATTTTTTTTATACAACTAAATGACAAACAAGCTGACGGCCAACCTGGTGGTAAACGATTACCGCCGCCTATAGACACCTGCAGTAACAAGGAAAAGCACTTGATATTGCAGGTGCGTTGTCATCCTGAGGCCTAAGATGAAATGCCGTCCATGCCCAGTAATTACACTGGTTACCTTTCCCTTCAATCCGAAACACAGCGAACTGTTTCACGGCTGAAATAAGCAAGGCGGTTTTATACCTAAACGCGATTTTGTTCGAGAGTGAACCTTCTGTAGACCATCAGTTATTCTGTGGTTGTATTCCTGCGGTAAGTAAGGTTGACAGAACTCATTAAGAAGGTACTTGTTGTTGTGAGCAGAGAAACTCGTCTTCTATTCTGGAACATTACACTTTCTATTAATTTTATAAATGGTTTTTAAATTAATACTACACGGAGGCAACTAACAAAACCGAGTGAATTTTAGAAAAAAAAAACATTAAATAACCGACTTTCAACCACTTAAAATTGCTTGCTAGTTAAGGAAAATTAATAAATGAAATGAAATGAAATGAAAAGGAGTAGGTACACGCCGGCATACATTTCTCATAGGAAAAAGACAGGTAAGTATACTGCAATTTCTAATCCAATTATCTCGTGTATTTTTTTAAAATCAATTATATTCCAGTGTATTGGCAGTATGAGTTAACGTATTTTTCATAAATGTATTCAGAACAGTGTTTTTCCATTCATAAGTTGCCTATTTGCTACGAGCGTTTAATAGGCTACGCTAACCGCTTGCGGGCCGTACGCTTTTAAAAAAGGAAACCTCTATAAGGACGCATTATGGAAGCGTCTTTGCACTAGCCAGCACAACATAAGCTAGCTAGCAAGTTAGATGTATATCGAAACAACAACAACAACATTAATAATTTTAAACGATAACCACCGCCTTTTGTCAACGATATTTTGCCATAAAGACAATGTTCTAAATATATAGAATAGTTCTCTTGACAATACTCGCCGCAGCAGCATCAATTATATTATTATTATTATCGCATCAATTATAGCATCAATTATAACTGTGCTTTAATATTTTTTATTAATAAAAGTAATATCCCTTTTAAATTCTCGCTGAGTTCGATAAAAACGTACATCTTTCATAAGTTATTGCCATTTCAAAGATGTGCCTGCCTTTTCCCTGTGACACGAATTCCGCAGAAACATTGGCCTTTGAGGCAAAATATTTTTCAGTATTTGACTTCGTCTCTTACCTAAAACATGTCCCGAATCGACATTTAAACCAAAACGACAAAATAGACTCTCAACTCAGGAGAATGTAATGTAAATTTTTTGCAATTTCTGATTTAGCTGGTATTTGTATTACTTTTGTTTGAAGATGTAGGTATTATAATTAAAGAAAACATTTTGTTTCAAATATACGTTGAAAATACGGAAAGGGCCAATTAAGCACCTTTACGTATCTATGTCGAGTAAATGTTTAACGAGTAGTACTTTTTGTATAGTATCAACGAAAATAATGCGGACTTTAATTGCTTCCATGTGCTCCGTGTTTATAATATTTTATGATACATATTATGTTCCTACTTAAAACACAATGCTACCTGAAGAACGCTGGCGGTCTTTAGTCATACTCATAGTTTTTTTCAATGTAGGCTTTCAATAAATCACTTATTGGCATAAGTAGGCGTTTAAACCCATCAAAAACATTAAAATGTCACTTATTGACGTTAAAATTAGAACATTAAATTTAATAATAATTAAGTATTTTTAAATTCTGCTTTGTGGAAATATAAATTATTACCAGCTTGTAATGTATTTATTACACATCGTTAAACATAACTTTTTTTTGCTCTGGGTAGCTATCTTCAGGGAAGTCTTTGACACGCAAACACAGGGAAATTACTAGCACGCAAGCAGCATGTTCACCGTCTCTCGGTCATTGGTGTCTTCATACGTGGCTTTCGTGAACGCATATTCTCTTTCTTCGAACCACGATCTTCGTCCCGTCGGTGACTTTCGTGACGCAGTTATTCATAAGCAATTACAATTAAAATCAGTGATAGTAGATCCCGAACTCGGGTCCCAATTTACGAGTTGGAACCTTGGACACGCCCTTTTGTCGCGGTCGGGCTGGAGAGAGTAAAAGAGGAGGCCAAACCTGGACGTTCCCGACGGACTACGGACTCCCAATCACCACCATCATCACAGGGCAGTACTTGACCAACCTGGCTCCTTAGGAAGGTTTGGAATGCAACGCAACTGGCGGTAGACCCTTACGACCCTGACCCCTTTTCTTTTAAAAAAAATTGTCTACTGGTGTTGGTTGTTTTTCTTCCCACGCAAACCCTAAAGTATCACTGGCTTTTGTATGCTTTAGCAATCAGTTGACTTTTAATTTTCTTCTTGAACTGTATATCTGTCAAAGTTAACATTTTGTCAGGCATTCTAATAAAAAACCTTATGATATTCCCTTCCCTACAAATGAAT
Source organism: Nymphula nitidulata (assembly GCA_947347705.1). Classification (NCBI taxonomy): domain Eukaryota; kingdom Metazoa; phylum Arthropoda; class Insecta; order Lepidoptera; family Crambidae; genus Nymphula; species Nymphula nitidulata. The sequence continues at coordinate 11,278,141 of OX374632.1, forward strand.
GATTAGTCTTAGCAAGTTTCAGCTTTGGAACTAATAATTTATTTCAAACTTTATGACTGCTACTTCGCAAAAGTAGACCGTAAGTGGGTATTACTTTATCTGGCCGCCTTCTTCTTTAAGGTGAAGCCCTCTTCCAGAGGGGCGCTTCAGAGTGGTCAATCACTAATTTCCAAAAGCAAGATTTATCGTTTTAATTAAAAAATAAAAAAAACTTGTTGACAGATAATCACAACTATTAATCATCACATGACGAGCTCGGTGGCGTAGTGGTTTGAGCGCTCTGGTTTCGATTATGAAAACAAAGCAACTTCCGCCATGTTCGGTCCCGGGATGGGCCAATCAAATTTATAATCTTGAGCTCTTCCGTGTTTCGGAAGGCACGTTAAGCCGTTGGTTCCGGTTGTTACTAAAATCCCACCAACCCGCATTGGGCCAGCGTGGTGGTGTTATGGCTGAAGCTCCTCATTTGTTTTTTCCATGTAGGAAGGCCTGGTGTGCCCAGCAGTTGGACGTATATAGACTGATGATGATGATGATAATGATGAATCATCATAACAGTATTTTACTGTTAGGTAAGAAAGATGGCAAGAAATGGCCAGAGAAGAAAGCATAATTAAAATGTATTAAAATAAGCTCTGTGAACTGCACATCAAGAGCATTTGAAACTGTCCAGCCTCTTTGAAATTGGATCTTATTATAATTTTATTTTTAACAACCATATGAAAAACAAGCTGACGGCCCACGTTAGTAAGTGGTTACCGCCGCCTATAGACACCTGCAATAATAAGAAAAAATCACTTGATATTGCAGGAGCGTTATCATCCTGAGGCCTAGGATAAAATGCCGTCCATGTCCAGTAATTACACTGGCTACCTTCAATCCGTAACACTTTTTCACGGCTGAAATAAGAAAGGCGGTGGTACCTACCTAGATAACCCTACATACGGGCCTATAGCCTAGTAAATAAAATATCTAGTAATATTTAATTTTTAATTAAAATATCCCTATTTTCTTCATGCTTAGAGTAGTATACTGTTGAATAGCAGCTGTAAATTTTTATACTTCATTGTCTTTGTTAGTTTAAATTTAGCGCATTCTTTAATTTACAGCCAACAAACAATAGTTAGAAAATTCAACACGCTCAAAATAAAGGATGCGAAAGAAAATAAAAACAAATGCAAAACATAACGAACAAAAGAGAAATCGCAGGCTATGAACAATAAAAAGCAATCTATTAAAGTGAAAAATTGAGCAGTTAAGTCACAGAGCGGACTAGAAATAAGTTATGATTCGCTAATAGCATGCTAAGGAGCAGCAAAGAGCTGGCTCATAACGAAGCAGCAAGCTCTGAGCGCAGTTATTACTCACGGACCATTTTAAAACCATCTCAAATAGTACTTTTATTTTTCCATCGTTCTGTTGAGCGAGGAATTGCGTTTGTAGTTCCCGATTCACGTTTGCATTACAATACTTTTTTGAAATGCGCATTGTTCTTCTGAAATTGCATGGCGCCATTGCTAGACATTTTACCCCGATTTAAATCCAAATAAATGGACAAGATTTTTTTTATTAAAAATAGAAATAACACCGACATTACCACAGGATGTAAGGATTTTATAAGAATAACGTTTTAAAAAATATGCTGAGTAATAAAAGGTGGAAAACTGAATGCGGAACTTGAAATAAAAACAGTGTGAACAGAGTGCTGCCGTGGCACTAACTAAGTAGAGGTGGCTAAATTAATGGTTCCGTTGGAACAATAGACGTTTCACACATAGTTTATTTCTTTAAATCAAAGCGAATTTTCAGGAACTAAAAATGTCCGAATTACACTCAAGGATAGACAAACCTTTACACAATAGTAGTTAATACTTTACTTAAAGGTTTTTACAGGGTCGGCAGCGCGCAAGTGATACCCCTGGTGTTGCAAGCGTCCATAGGCAACGGTAACCGCTTGCCACAAGGTGGATCTTATGCTTGATTGCCACCTTAAAGGTATGAAAAAAAACCTTTTCATCGGTGGGGACAGACTAACCCAATGCTGGCGTAGCGATGGGAGTGTGATGGGGTCACCCAGCGTAAATGGTACTGGGAATACCTATTAAAATTCCCCGTTAACTCCAGTACATTTCGGAGGGTATCCTAGTCTCTGCCAAAGCAACTTCAGCAGCCCATCCCCAGACAACTCGGCTTTGAGGCCAGGTTTTGCACAGTTGGAGATTACACTACGAGTATTCCTTACTAAATGGAAGTAGCATAATTGTATTTTCTACTCAAATTAAGAATGCCTGAGGTGGAAGGAACTCCACATTATAGAATGTCGAAGTCATGGGTAGGTCTTCTTCTAGGGTAGGTCGTCATCATTTTGGGTTCCTATGTATTGTTTCATCATAATAAAAAAAAAAATTCATATGTAACCATAATTGAATCTTGGTGTTTCTTGTGTATTTTATTTATTTATTTTATTTTCTCTTTCACAATATAGCCATTACACAGAGTATAATTTTAAAAAAATAGTAATCATTAGTAATTAAAATATAATAAAACTAGAAAAATTTCACGTCCTGAGGCAGGAATCAAACCCGCGACCTTTCGCAATCCAGGCGACTGCTCTGACCACTGAGCCACCCAGGACTTGGGATATCCCTGTGAAATTCTTCTAGTCTATCTGTATTTGCGTTTATGAGCTAACGTCCACCCTACATTGTCGAAATATTCTATTTCAACATCAGAAACGAGTATTTTTACAAATACCTACGATTCGGTTAAGTTGGCGCAGTGCTTTCCATTATTCTTAATTTTTGATTTTAACATTATTATAAATGTTTAAAAAATTACTTAGTAATTAAAATATAATAAAACTAGAAAAATTTCACGTCCTGAGACAGGAATCGAACCCGCGACCTTTCGCAATCCGGGCGACTGCTCTGACCACTGAGCCACCCAGGACTTGGGATATCCCTGTTCTAGTTTTATTATATTTTAATTACTAAGTAATTTTTCAAACATTTATTAATAATGTTAAAATCAAAAATTAAGAATAGTAATCATTAGTTATGGCAGTAAATTTCAGATTATGAAACACACATTAGTGCTTATAAAACACAAATTTCACTCTCAGTTTACTTAACACTTTCAATTTACCTGTCAATAAGAGAATTTCCGAACGACAAAATAGGAATGATATCTAATTTCATCACAGAATAGCACTTTTTTCTAGTCGAATAAATTTCTCCATTTGTTGTTAAATAAACAACCCTACACAAGAAGCGTTGTAGCAGAACAAAAGATTTGCATTTTTAATAAAAATCTCCGTTGTCAACTAGGAAAAGTGTAATTATAACACTTCAGTTTTTCTTTACACTGAATTCATTTACAATCTGCATAATAGTTCGTAATAATCATAATTAAGGTTATTATTTCTTTTGTCTGCTTCTTTTCAGCACAATGATGATATTTTGATGGATAAATTATACTTTCATTAAAGATGATTTTAAAATAAACCTTGAGGAACGTTGTGTAACAGTAATTTATACACACATTTTTTCCCCCAGTTTTTAATTCAATGTTCTAAAACAACTGATGAACGAAAACAAAACTGCGACTAAAACATCTCAACATAATTAACTACTCCGTTACGGCAGAGAGCAGCCATGTCGCTGGTTTGCAGTGGCACGACAATAGCGCTGCCATCTTCTTTTTAGACCTGGCTGACTAGTAGAAAATGCCATTAGGCGTTCAATCCACCATTTGTACACTTTTCTGTGCTGTAAAGTATCAATAACAATAATACAAACAGATTTTAAATGACAATATTATCTAGATGTAACTTCAGAAATTAAATAAACATTGAATTAATTAATAACTACGCTGTTTAACAACTTGTCGCCGGAAGATACTATGACAGGAACAGACTATGTATATTTAAGAAACACTGAAATAATTTAGCATGTGTGTATGTGGAAAACATCATTTACTTAGACCTTGTACTTTGTTTGAAGTTGTGTTATCCCACAACAATATACGACTAAGGACGCATTTAGATTAGAAATAAATACATGGGCCACCAACGTTCAACTTAGAATATTTAAGTGATACAAATCCTATTGAAATTAATTTAAATTAGAATATCAAAGTTGCTCTGTTCTGTGTCTTAGCATTCGTGGACACCATTCAATTTACATTTAGTATTATGTTATTCTAGCAGCATTGAGATAGTGAAACAGTTATTTCTGTTAGTTGGGTTTAGAGTTTATTTTTGGGTGGAATAAATTAAGTGTATCGAATTAAAAATAGTAATACCGAATATTTAAGATATAACTCTTTGTGAAAAAGGGCAATATATTTTGTCTCATTTTATTTTGTATCATTGAACTGTGGTTGTGTCATTATAATGTAAATAGTTCCATAAGGTGTTATATTGAATGTTTGTTTTTCATTTTGGGTGGTTAGGACTATCTATGCTCACTAGACGAGGTCTAACTACTTTTCTCGCCATCAAAAAATATAAGCCAGGCTATTTGTCTACGTCCATCTATCAGGTTAAGATGCATCATGACTTGTAGTAGATTATTATTTAAAAACAAATTCAAATCAATTCTTACGCAGATGTGCACAACAAAATAAACTTTGGTTACATCTAAATAAAACTGGTTACCAGACTAGCCAATTCAATTGTTATTCATCGGTATACACTGAAGCCCCCGCGAGTCAGATTTGCGTCGGCGGGCCATCGAGCCAGCTATTTCCTTTTCTTGGGGAAATTGGCTTCCGGGAGCTCGTGTCGGCAGTTTTTTTAGATTTACTCATACATTGCAGTCAGTCGTGTGTTGCTTCCGTTATTAGGTTGTGACTTCAAATGTGTAAATTCAATTTAAACGCAATGCAGCATGATTTGTACTGTATTGCTGTTTAAATATTTTATTATAATATCCCAATTTACCAGCTGGTTTTTTTTTGCTGAAAAGGAATAAGCATTAAAAAGGAAGGAACATTAAATGTTATTGATTATAAACGTAGAGTCGGTAACATAAACATATAAGAAAACAAAAAATTTACAAGTTAATTATGAAATTTTAGTGATTTTAAACAGTTTCTTGAAAATTCAGAAATATATTATCCTGTTCGGAAGGAATATACTCCTATTCGGAGAAAGATATTTCTGAGTTTGAATTACCTATAACTATGAGTTTGTAATTTGATTGGGAGCATCAAGCATGTATCAATAACTAGTTTAATTGCTCATTACTAAATTTGATATTTGCATTGTAAGGAATTCCACCTAACAGATTTAGAACAGAAGCCCTATTAGTACTAATTGTCTGAGCTTAATTAGTACAGGTCTAATACAATCTATTAATTATCAAATAAATCAACACCGCATGCAAATTGATTGCATAATATTCGTGATAGATACAGTTGCTTGATCGTGCTTTGATATTGAATACCTTTCAGGTGTCGCCAAGATTGATTGACTACGTTTATATTACAGTTAACTTTAAATTCAGAGCCATGGTTATTTTTATCACAAAGTTCTACGCAAGAGTTCACGATAAAACCATTTATTACTATAGATCTGATTTTCACCTGATTAAAAAGATTTGTTAGACGGTTGCATCAATCGCATTTTTATCGGTTTTCAAATCAATATCATAGCATAGGGACGATCGCGGTCTAAAAATGTTTATCAGTTTTCTAGTTAGATTCTCTGTCACATTGTGTGCACTATAGGCTAAAAAACCTCATACTTGGGATACTCATTACTTTTTAATATTTGTGAAGCATCTAGTCTCTGAAAGAGTGTTAATGACTTTTGATCTTTTGATGATCAAACTCATTTCTTAATTTAAATATTGGCCCATTTAAAATGAAATGTGTCTTTAGCAGATAACATTTTGTATTTTTTAACAAAAAAGATATTCGATATCCTGGATAAAAACCATCACAATGTGGCCAATTTTCGTGTGTGAATTAATCTATGCCCTATGTCTAATTAAATTATATCATCAACCCTGTGACACAGATTTGTGCATGGAATTATAAACCTTATGGTGGTAAACATTTTTAGACCGCAATTGTACATTAAGTTCTCTCCATTTTTAAAATTAAGATAAATAAAATAAATCGCTGAAATGTATAACATCTGAACGACTGCAGCAAATTGGATAATTATTATTTTTTGTGTCCGTATTTGTCAAGACAAGGTTCGTATAGAAAAAAAAATAATTAAAAAACTTTTCCTAAAAAGTCTTTTTAAACTCTTATATTGTGAAAGTAAGTAAGTGAGACAGAAGACAGTGGGGGAGATTTTCAAAATTTTGACAAAGAACACGAATATATGCCTATACTGATAAAGAGACCACAACTGAAAAAGTTAATTTTGACTCCTTTGGGTATACTACCCGTGAAGCCGAGGCGGGTAACTGATATTTGACTACCTGTATGGCTGTATCTCAAAAAAGTGCCTATAATACGGTTGCATAGAGATGCACTGTTTTCTTAAATCAAATAAACTGTAATTCATCATCTCTCAAAATTTTTGTTCTTACCAATTTAACCGAAGTAGGTACTTTCCCTAAATATTTTTTTCATTTATATATGAATATATTATATATCTAGGATCTATATATGAGGAGCTCGGTGACGTAGTGGTTTGAGCGCTCTGATTTCGATTACGTAAACAAAGCAACTTTCGCCATGGTTGGTCCCGGGATGGGTCAATCAAATTTATAATCTCGAGCTCCTCCGTGCTTCGGAAGGCACGTTAAGCCGTTGGTCCCGGTTGTTCCTGCAACCACTTTAACCCACCAACCCGCATTGGGCCAGCGTGGTGGTGTTATGGCCCAAACTCCTCATGTGTTTCTTCCATGCAGGAAGGTCTGTGCCCAGCAGTGGGACGTATATAGGCTGGTGATGATGATATTATATATCATAGATTTATTAAATAATTATTAAAGAAAGTCGAGAATCAAAACATAGTTTCATAAAAAAATATTCGTATTATTTAGAAAAATTAAATTAATATTAAAAAACTTAATAACAAAGAATTCCCAAACAGTTGGAAAGGCAACACAATAATACATCACATGGTTTTTCAACCAACTTTAAAATTATTTTTATCGATAAATCCTTACGGCGAAATGTTAATGCGTTTATAGTCATTTTTAACCGACTTCAAAAAAGAAGGAGGTTATATGTTTCACTGTATTTTTTTTGTATGTATGTTTACCGATTTCTCTGTCAATTGTGAACTGATTTTTAAAATTCTTTTTTTATTCGATAGAGTATACTCCAGTGGTGGTCCCATTGTCACCAAGTCAGGATCTGATAATGGGATCCCAGGAAAAGCGAGGGCAAACCTCAAATTTTATTGGTATGTATGACAGGTTTTACTTTTTTGCAAAGCTATTCAAGTATTTGCTTCTGTTAGTCATCATCTCATGTTAATGAGCTGATGATGGAAGGTACAACTTCTTAACGGTTGGGAGTTAGAAGATAATTCTTTCACTATGTATTTCAACCAAAGACTGAGAGACAGACAAGTCGATAGTGCTGACGGTCACCCATCTTGCTTTGACCATAGAAAATCACTTAGAAATGTGAAAAAAAAAATTGTTAACAAAAATAAAACCGACTTCAAAACTCTAAAAAGTAAAAAATAATTCAATTTCGTTACCTAGGTACTTACCTCCTAAAATGTAGTTTTTGGAGTTGGAGCTAAGCTGTTTCCAGAGACAGTAGAAAGTGAAGCACCAACTCCAAAAAATACATTTTAGGAGGTAAGTACCTAGGTACCGAAATTGAATTATTTTTTACTTTTTATATTAGTATGCGGTTACTGTGGTCTACGCGTTTAATAACAGGCAAGCCTTAAACTCGTATATTTTTATCTCCTTTGGATAAAAAAAAACTTGGTTGATTATAATTTAATACTGGCAGTATTACATAATTATTTTAATACATAATAATACTTTTTATTTTAAGAAGAATTATTGTTCAAATAAAATTATGTCATTCCCAAAGTTATCGGAGAATTTCACAGTGAAATAATCCCCAATGTTTAGATTGGGCCGTTTCGTGGAAAATATAGATGATATTAAATACTGTAAAACCGTCCCATCTGACTGGGAATGACGCTTTTATTAATTATTACGTCTTCTGCGTATTGGTCGAATTCTTAAATAAGTACAGTCGTGTCAAAAACATAAGTACACCTTTGATATCTCGTGAGTCGTGTTATCTTTGTAATAAGACTCACTGACTGTCGCAAGTGACTCTTATATACATATTAGTCCACATGACTGTACAATTGCTTGTATCTTTGTAGAGAAGCTTATTTTAAAATAAGCAGTCATACCGAATAAATAATGAATATTTAAAGTATCTTTTTTTGCCTTCAGTACCTATTCAAAGACGTCGCCTTATAAGTATGCTTAACGCTATTATGTCGAATACATTTGAATACGTGTCAGAAAACTGAAATTGCCAAATCGCTAGTAAGAAATTTCTTCTATGTGCCGCGGAAATGTATGCGAATGCTCCTACGACTCTGTTACGGGCAAGCGCGTACCAAGTAACATTAGATTCGCGGTTACGCGCCATTAGCGAAGATTTCGCAGTTTCACCCTGTCTCAATTCCGTGGACTATTAAAGGGGAAATTTCATTATAAGAATGGATCCCTTGAACAGGCTATGAACGTTGAGGTGGGTAGATTTAACGTTAGCTTGGATCAAAGGTGCTTTCAAATTGTTTAGAATTATAAATTAGTGGGTACAATAAAGATTTGAATGCATGAAAGAGGTAAAGCGTGATATACGTTACACTAACCAATTGCTCTAAATCCCGAGGTAAGATAAAGCTGGGTCCACACTTGTGAAACTGCGTCGTAGGCGTAATTAACATGACAAATTTACAACTTTTAAAATTCTACGCCATTTGGCTAGAATCGTGGCTTATCTAGATCAGTGGGGTTGCAGCCGAATCCCAAGATGAATAAATATTACAAATAATGACAGAGTTACTACACCTAAGCTTCTATTGCGTATTATGTATTTTTATTTTCTTGTTTTATTATCTTATTGAATGATATTCGCGTTTTAAAACCGTCGTGCTAATAAACTCTATGAGATTTTGGATGAGTAACTTCCATTTTAATGATTAAGCTCACTCAAACGAGAGAAAAACATGAAAATAAATTACAGCCGTAATTGGAACCGAATTCAACTACCTTCGTAATAGGAGATTTTCCCTTGTGAGTATATCGTGTTTGTGAATTGATGTGTCTGGTTTAGTGAGGGGTCGCAAAGTGATCCGCTGAAGAAAGACTTCTATACAATACTTAAGCCACCCCGAGCATTGTTCTATAATACCAGCATAAGTCTTGGTAAGTTTCTTCTGTGAAGCGAATATGGTCCTTGCATTTTAAGCGCGAACCGCCCTCTATGGAGGTTAATTTTAATTTGCACTAACAAAGATTATTCGACATAATCTCGGTATCATTTGCCTTAATAACTTATTTAATAGTTTTACAATTTGTTAAGGAGCAAATAGAAAAACAAATCCTTACCCCGGTGGGCTCAAATAGGTACAATAAAAACCTACTGATGGCGATGTGCCATTAACTCCTCTTACTTTTTTTGCCGATAAATTGGCTTTCTTATAATCTATAACTTTAACTCGACAAACAACAGATTCCAGACACCATGATAAATCCAGTTATATGTATTTTAACATCAACTGAAAAAAATAAATGTGGAAATAGTTTTTTACTTTTTACTAGCGTGCCTATGTGATTAATGGTTAATAAACGTATTTTTTGAGATTTTGTTACTTAATTAAGTTTTTTATATACTTAATTTTATTTTAATATTATATTAAAAGTTGTAAAGATATTCTTCTAGTCTAGACATTTTTATAAATTTATTATTTCTTTGAAAAAGAGTCTTTAGGTTAGGTACCCTAATTTAGTTTCTACATTAGGCAGCTAAGTCTTTAACTTCACGCATAAATTAAGATACTTTTGATAAGTTTCAACACCACATAGTTGTTAGTGAGAAACTATTGTAGAAAAACAAAAACCTTTCCAGTATCAGATCAAAGAAGATGTACGGTTTGCCAATATTTTGATGGACCAAAGCAAAAAATTATACATTTATTATAAGGTTAAAATATTAAGTACTTATAGCAGTAGTATTTCTTAAATGAACAAAGTTAAATCACAATTTTTGAAAGAATCTTTGAAATCCTAAATATTATACATACAATAATACATTGTGTACCTATATGTATATCAATGTGATTAATGTAAAATATGAAAAATAATTCAATTTCTATTCTTCGGACAAGGCACAAAACACTCACGTCATTGTCAACAAAATAACGCTCTTTGCAACACCTCACAATAATTCAATCCGGTGCTTCACTCCGCCAATAAAAGGACATGAAATACAGCGAACGGGTGTCTTTAATGACAAATCCATACGTCAAATTGATATGACAAGGCGCCCAGAAAGGGTGTCCCATTCATCAACGGATTGCAAAAAAGCCAACGTTTTAACGACAAAGCCGGTCAAGGGTGCGTTGGATTTACATCGGTTGACAGTTCAGTAGAAAATGTTGCTTTAATAGCTTTAGGAGAGTGTCGGGAAACATGGAGAGAGAGTTCTGATGTTATTACGAATCACCACTAAGTGTAACATTTTTCGCTAATATTTTTATTCAACTAGTTGACAAAATAAATAAAGTGGTTGATATTATCTACAAATGTAGCAAGCTAAAGTGGCAGTGGGCCGGTCACATCTGTCGCAGAACCGATGACCGTAGAAAGGTTCTCGAATGGAGACCACGCCTCGGCAAACGTAGTGTAGAGCGTCCCTCTGCTAGGTGGACCGACGATATAAAGAAGCTAGCAGGTGGTACCTGGATGAGAAAAGCTGAACATCGTGTTTTGTGGCGCAGCCTTGGAGAGGATTACTTCCAGCAGTGGACTGCAATAGGCTAATATGATGAACTAGTTGACAATCAAGCCGACGGCCTGGTATTACCTAAGTGACTACCGTCGCCTATAGTATAGACACCTGTAATAACACGGAAAAAATCACTTGCTATTGCAGGTGCGTCGTCATCCTGAGGCTTAAGATGAAATGCTTTCCGTGCCCAGTAATTACACTGGCTAGCTTTACGTTTAATGTTAAGCACAGTGAAAAACTTATTTGACAGCTGACATAGAAAAGGAGACATCTACTCAAACGACACTACATACGGACCTACCGCCAAAAAACTGATATTATTTAGTCGCAATGCGATCTATCTAAGTATTACTACAATTAAAATTTTAATATGTTCTCTACTGTACACCCCAGTTATTCATTTCATGTAACAATCTCAACAATCCTTCATCTTTATTATAGTGATTGTTGGTGAGCGGATAGAAATTCTTTTCCTCTTTTGCTATAAGTCCTGTCCATCCTAATGTTTCCTGGAAGAGGTCGCTCTTGGTGATAAGGTCAACCATTGTGCAAACATTGTTTACTTATTATTACTATTGTTTTTCTGTTATTTTATTTGTGTGAAGTGTGTGGCATATATGTCTTCACCAAAGGGTTAAATAAATAAATCTGTCTGGGCATTACTTATGGACACTCATTTAATATTTTCTGTAGCCTTTATATAGGCGCAGTAAGTCATTTAACCATTTCCTAAGTTAGGACTTAATAGTTTTGGTTACGGAACTCACAAAAACTGAGGTGTATCATGAATCTCCAACCCATATGCTCTTGGCGGTGTCAATAAAATTCTGCGCCTGTAAATCTCCGGCTTGGAGTACGTACTGTTCACTATCAATATTTTTCATGCTCTTTGTGTAAAATATGGCAGTTTTAAAATAGCGTGGGACCCGCATTCGCTTTTTCATCGACCCAAACAATAAAGTATATTTTGGGTTCAGGTCACGATAAAATATTCAACATTTTATTTTACAACAAAGCCATTCTGATTCACCGTCAGACGGTATTCTTTTGAACGAGTTAATTGGAATTATTGTGAGTATCTCATTGTTATCTTAAAATATAACAAACGGTTGTCAAAAAAATTTTGTTGTTGTTTGCCGGGAACTGATTTATTATTTTGTTTTCTTACTCAAATTCTATATTAAATATTTGCAAAACAGTAAGTCTATAAAGTTAAACGTACACAGAAATATCGTACTCCACCACATACAACATTATTTCATGGTCATTTCCAAAGTACGCCTTCCAGCTACGTTTACCGCATGCCATCAACTTAGACGTATACGAATATTAAGTATACTTGCTTACTTACAACTAATACAAAAATATGTAGGTAGGTGTTATTATGATTTTAGTCAAAAAGCTTTGTCCACGCAATATACATATAATATAAATAGCAGTACCACATTCTATCAGAATATTTTAGTGTTAGAATAATTTTTAGATGCCTTTTTTCATTGCTATGATATAAAAATTACTAAAAATTAAAAAAAAAAAATTTTGAAACTACTTGTCGACAGTTTGATGTCAAATGTCTATATTTGTACAGACGACAATACTAACAGTGTAACAGTTGCACTGCGAATGCCGCCTCTATTACAGAGATGTAAGGCTGGTCTCAAGGTCATACTGATATGCTTGTTGTGGTGTTGACTGTACATGCTTATTTTTCAATGACTGTCATTATCTTATAGGTATATAAAATTCTTGACTAACAAATTTAGTTACCATACTCCTCCAAAACGGATGGACCGATTTTTATGAATTTTATATGTCTGAGAATCGGCTACTATCTATTTATTTATTTTTTGGTCATTTTTTTTATATGGCAAAACAAAGTTTGCGGGGTCAGTTAGTTTTCATGTATAATTGAGTAGTTAGGCATTATTTACAAGGTAATTTATCGTCACATCCAGATATTTCTGGATACATCTGGTGTGTAAACAGAACTTTCGCTTACAACTAAGAAGTTACAACGCAACGTCCGGGACATGATTACTGCACTGATTACGCTTTGAAGATTAAAAGTCTTTGAAATAGCTTCTGTGAGCCTCGAACGGTCTATCAAATTTCGTTAGACACCGCTCCTGAGTTCTAATTAAAGTTAGCTAGACGAACTTTTCTCACGGTGAAAACACGACGCGGCGAAAAAGAAATTAAATTTTAAAAAATAAAAAATATCCTTCGGCTTTGATCACGTCGTCGGTTGTTCGAGTTGAGTTTTAAATCGATTGCTGAAAAATTGCTGTTATTAGTTTTCTTTACTTTCTTCCGGGAAAAAATTCTTATAACAAATCTGGTTGCCTTCTTGTTAAAAGATTTCTTGACTTTATTATTATATATATTACTTCATATCTATGTAATATACCTATGAATTGGATAAACATTTCTCTTTAAAGTTTTATCGTTATTTTTTTAAACAATTAATTTAAAACTCTAGTATTCAATAAAAAACTGAGATTATTATTGTTTTAATATTTCTAATTTTATTTTTGACGCTACAACACCTTGGCAGCTCAGTCGTTAGAGCAGTATTGTGAAATGTCGCGAGTTTGGTTCCCGCACCAAGACATGTTTTTTCTTGTATGTTTATTTTTTCTAAATATTGCTTTAAGACTTATCGTTATTATCATCACTAGGCGCGAATTGAATTTCTATATTTTTTAATCAATAAACCGTCACACTACTCATAGTTACTCGTACCTATAAATCAGTACCAAGATATATTAGATATTAATTTGGTAAGTACACTTATTTGTTTAAAACCATGTAGATTTTCATCATTCCTGTAAGCAAAGGAGAGTAATCCTTGCATTACCAGTGTAATACGAATCTTCTTTAGACTGTGTTTATCCTCACAAAATGCGGAACACATGTACGTAAATGTATTTAGATGCTTCAGTGGCTTTTTCATTTGCCTCTTTCACGACTTAATGGCTGGCGTCATTTTTAAAAAATTGACGGCAAAAGCATAAGAGAAAGCAAAGTCCATGATATAAATCACCTCGAATTTCAAAGCTCGGTTGCTCAATGGTTGCTTTCAGAAGGATTGACCCAAAAAGCCTTTGATATCGTCCTGTTTGTTGTCATCATTATAATTGATATTATTCTTGTGTTGTTGAAGCTGTTTATTACTTCATAATCTAAAAGAGCTTGGTGGCGTAGTGGTTTGAGCGCTCTGGTTTCGATTACGGAAACAAAGCAACTTTCGCCATGGTCGGTCCCGGGATGGGTCAATCAAATTTATAATCTCGAGCTGCTCCGTGCTTGGTTCAGACGGCACGTTAAGACGTTGGTCCCGGTTGTTACTGCAACCGCTTTAACCCACCAACCCGCATTCAGCCAGTCATTTTTGCTATTCAACGAAGTAAGTTTTAGGCACCCGTGGCAAGAGCTACCCTCTTAAAAAATAAAAAAAAATACAAATAAAGAAAGAAAGCGATGAAAAATAAATATATTACATATATATTTTTATCGTTTTTTATTGCATACTTATTTTTTTATTGTTTTCTTTCTTTATTTATAATTGTTACAATAAAGTAGGCGTTTAAACGCATCAAAAACATTAAAAACGAGCTTTCTTACCTTAACTGGAAGTTTAAAAATATTTGTAAAAATATCCTTGCGGATCATTAGAGGTATTACCTTCAATGAGTGGTGCGAAAAACGTTGCTAGAAAAATGTTGGAAAAGGAAAGAAAGCGGTGAAGAAGATAGTAGGTTGTACCTAGTGCTCCGGTGGCGTAGTGGTAATCGCGTCTGGCCGGAAATCAGGAGACGCGGGTTCGAATCCCGCCTGGAGCCTTTTTTTTATCGGTGTCTTTCTTTATTTGTAATTGTTACAATAAAGTAAAAACATAAAAATGTGATGAAAAAAATCTTTAACTTTTCCAGAGCTTGTATGGATGTGAAAAGGTGTCCTTTATCTGTAAAGGACACCTTTCCACATCACATTTTTTGTCCTTTAATTTGAAAGCAACCATAAACAAGTTTAAGACTTAGCTAGCACTGCTTGTTGTGTTTATTTTGTAGTGTGTAGGATGCAGCAATAAATTGAGACCATTAAATAGGTACTTAAGGTTGGTAATTAAAACTTAGATGATAAACAGAAAACACTGCTCCTAATGCCCTTTTCTAAACCATCATCATACTGTGTTGCTTTTACTAAGCAATGGATCGACGGTTTCATTTTAAGCTTTGAACTGTAAATTAGACTGGTAATTTTGAATAATGGTATGCATTTTTGTGATGTTTCAATTTCGGTGAATTACATAAATTAACATTTCTGATTTTAAAATGAGCCTTCTGTACTTTACGGATCGATGAAGAATAAAGGAGAGAACCTGAAATTGAACGAAAATATGTTACACATACCTGCAGTCCAATTGGAACTAACATTTTTACCTTCGATCACTGTTTTAAGAGCCATTTTCAAACTGAAGTATCACGCTTAATGTGTCGCCACCTGTACAATTGACTGTAAAATTGACTCTTAACACAAAAAACAAATAACTAAGCTACAAATGTTTTGCTGGATTTGCTTCCCGTCGTACTAAAAAAGGTAGAATTTATTTCTTACTTAAGAGGCTGATAATTGCTAATTGAGCCTTACTTAAAACTTTTTTTAGCACAATTTGTTGAAATAAACGCAGTGAAAAAAATATATGTTACTCTTGGACATATTTCTGATAATATGCATGTCCCCAAAACACATTATAATCAAAATGTTTGTATAAAAAAAATGCCAAAGTCACCCATCAAAATCAGCTTTCAGAACAAATTCTGCGTTATATGTCAAAGGTTTTTTTCTTATTTTTAGGGAACAAACTTGTTATATAAAATTTTATAATATTGATGTTTTACAATTTCAAATAAGTAACTAGTTTTTTAGTAAATAAATTTATTCTGAATTCTTCAGCCGATTTCAATAGCGACTCGCGCCATTATCCATTCTTCTCTTTCATTTGTAGAGGAAACGACAGTGATCGCCGAGGCGTGGTGCTAGTTGGACCTGTGTCGCTTCTTTGCTCGCGGTTCTTAATAATGCTGCGTCTGTTTTAATTTGCAAATATCAAATAGACAATTATATTTTAGGTTTTAGTGATTACTATGTGAGTGTATTATAGTAGATAGACAAAAATGAGTAAATAATTTCGTAAATTTTTATTGTGAAAATTTTATTTCATTAATAATATTATTTATGAAATAAAGATTTTATGGTATAAATATTATTTTGGACTATGGAAAACCAAGAAAAAGGTCTAAAAAGAGTCAAAAGCCACTCGTATAGGGGTAAATAACACAATAATAACCTGATTATTTTTTCTTTACATAGCTAATTTTATCTAATTTTCGGAACTATCAAAAACTCCATAATCATCTCGAAAGTTGTACTTATTCAGATTCACAGTCACAGATGGAAGTTGTAAAGTAAGTTTATGTTTACTTGAAGGGAAATGTATAAGTATATTGTATAATTTAGATAGTTAATTTCGAAATAAATGACTCTGTCGCGATTGTGTAGGGGTTGAGATGCACGACTTACTATCCGAGAGGTAGGGGTTCAATCCTTCAATGGTTTACAACTTTTTTTTATTATTTGTATTTTTTATTTCTTATTTGTTTTTTGAATATGAAATATGAAAGTGAAAAAAATATAAATATAAAAAACGATTAAACTATAAATACAAAAAATATTTTTGTATAATTTTTTTTTTACTTTTGTTTTTTTATATTTTTTTTATGTATGTTTATTTCTAGTCATTTTTTGTTTATGTTTCTTATTTTTTCATTCTTTACTAATTCTTTTTTAATATTTTTTATTTTTTTATTATTCTTTGTTTATCTAATAATGAATAAGGAAAGTAAAAAAAACTTATGTATTTATATGTAATACATAATACAAAGATAAATTTCAACAAAGTTTTTATATAGAACCATAAAATAAGTTTGGTTTATTTCATAGACCTACGTAATTGTCAGACCCGGCAGTCTTAAAAATAATCAAATGGTTCGTTTCTGTTCTTTTTAATATTAATTTTTCCGGTTACAAAATGTGATTCATGAAGAACAACAGGCACAGTTAATTTTAGATTATTAAATGCATACAACACTAAATTAGCTTAAGCCTAGCCTAAAGGTTCTTTTATATGTAAATTTTAAAACCAGAACTTTTATCATATGCTATAAAAGAGATGTTTCAAAAATGTATGTAGACCCGGCCAGGTCTATACACAGTTTACTGAAAAATAGGTAAAAAATTGTAGAACGGTGTTCAATTGTCCATTCCAGTCCACGGTGTTGAGTATTCTATATTTCAACTTTTGTACCGGCAAACTATGCATGATTCAAATATGTCCTCTTTCCACTATATTATTGTAGCACAAATTAGCTCTCAGCAATAGGGTAGTTAACAACTTGTTTTTTATTTCATAAATAAGAAGTTTATAACTCATAAAGAAATATTGCAAACGAAATAGTATGTCTAATATCAATACTTTCACAGATATAGTGGCATGTTGATATGTTGCGGCGCAAAATCCAAAAAGGCTCCATAGAAAATCTACGGGACAGGTGACGTCACATGTTCCCATATTACTAAGAAATGTATGGGCATACTGACAAAATTAATAATAACTATGTATTAAGTATGGTTTTATTAATAGTTGTCATTATAATAGTTGCTTTAATTGATGTCAGCAATCTAATTCCATTATCATTTTTGATAAATTTTGAAAATAAATGTCTTTTTTTTTATTTCTAAAAGGGTACAATTTTAACTATATTTCATATCTTTTAAGTTTGAATTGTTTTTATGGGTAGTGGTAGCACATATTTTCCGATTTTGTGAAAAATAGCGCCAATTTTAAACTTAGGCAACATCCCAATTCATGTTTATTATAATTTATGTTAATGTACCTAATCTGTGGGCAATGTTGTTAGGATTACATTTAAATGTACTATTTATTATTTATATTGTTTAGCTTTAACATACTGTAACACTGTTTATCATCATCATCATCATCACTAGCCTGTATACGTTATATAAGCCTTCCTATATGGAAGAAACACATGATACACATGATGAATTTGGGCAATAACACTACCACGCTAGCCCAGTGCGAGTTGGTGGGGTAAAGAGGTTGTAACAACAACCGGGACCAACGGTGACCCATCCCGGGATCGACCATGGCGAAAGATGCTTTGTTTTCATAGTTGAAACCAGAGAGTTCAATCTACTACGCCACCGAAACATATAGTCTTCAAAACATATAGTCTTCAATAAATGAAAAAAATCCGTATCAGACCTTCGGATCTTGAGGTAAATATAACATGAACGCTGGCACATAAATAAAGATAATCACATACCTAACCTACAGAAAGAAATCTATAAAAAAATCTAACATGTTCCAAATTTCAATATACTCTAGACTGTTTCAGATGAGTATTTATTAAAACACATAATTTTTCAATTTCGTATATCATTTCAAAGATTACTGTTCCAGAATTTTAATAACTAAATTTCTTGATTAACCTAATAACCAATCATTACTGCTTGATACAATCGAATAAAGTTTCATATGTTTCATAGAAATACTTTCTATGAAACATATGAAACTTTATTCGATTTCATAATATTATTATTATTTTATCGACAAAACTCTGTATCGAAACATGAATAAATATTAAACAGCACACATTTTAATATATCATCAATCACCGCATTCCTGTGGTGACTAAAAAGCTGTTGTAGTCAGTTCTATATCAATAATACCTTTCCGACATTGAAGTAATAATTGAAATGTTACGGCATTCACTTTTTGTTAAAAAATTAAGTTTGTATTGAAAGCCTTGCGGCGTAAACGCTCTTAACTTAAAAAAATAAATACTTACTTGATTAATCTTTCTATTACTTCGAACGGACATTATTTTTACTGTGATAAGATCCATACTCTTATAATTGCGAATGTAACTGTGTCTTTCTAGGTGTTACATTTTAACACTTAAGCTGCTTAAACGATTTAGATAAAAAAATAATCTATTATGGATTCCGAATTCCAAATAGAAATAACGAAAAGTACTTAAAAAAGTATCGGGACCGATTTCGATAAAAACTAAAAGTGCAGCATTAGATTTTTGAGAAATCAAAAATTAAGGTAGTAATAGAACCCGTTGATTTTGAAAAAAAAACCACTATAATTACACGATTCGATAGTATCGCGGTATACAAGGAACAATACATTCCGGGAAGATATTACATATGAAAAACGGAAGGGAAATGTTGGATTTTTATAAACTGCTACATGTTTTAAAGTAATGTTAAAGGCCACAGTGAAAAAGAAATAAAATGTAAACAAGTGCGAGTAATCCACTTTACGTTTTAATAACATCGTGCCAATAATTTACATTTGGTTCGTCGTTTCGTTGATTACTAGTAACTTTTGTGTGCATGCGGATTGAGTGATCCTATCTTCAATCTTTACAATAATCGACGAGGATTTAGTAAATAATTGTTAAATTCGTCACAGTGAAGTAAAAAAATTGTAAAACCTGAGATAAAACAGATATAGTCAATAAAGTGGATCACTCATACCGCATGCATTATAAAAATGTCATAATGTATATCTCATAATATATAACAGTTCTGCTTCTTATTTATACATCAAAAAATTGTAAAAAATTGTAAAATACCATTACCAAATTATGGATTAGTTTGCATGTCCCGTTTAAAAATTATAACGATTTATTTGGATCACTCACACCGCATGGTGGCCGTATGAGTGCTCTTTAAAAATATCACCTTATACTCGATAAATACATATTATTTTTTTGTACATTATAGCTAAACGTGAGGTTGAATTTGTTAAACAGTGATCTTGACAAAAACTTATAATAGATGGAAGAAATTCAAGTTTCCCGTTTTCTTCAGCATGCCGTCTGAGTGATCCACATTTCGTCCTCTATTTACTTTCGTATACTACCTACATAAACTGAAGATATACCCAAAATTGTTAAATTTTATTTACTAAAATTTGGCATATTTTCTGTGAATGTACGTGCGATACTTTAGGAAATATCTCGTTTCGTAAATTCCTGAAGAAAATTACTGAGTAGGGTGTGTTTGACTTTTCATTGTGTGAGACTATGTGATATATCCTTACTGGGACAGATGATGAAACTAAATAAAATCTTGTAAAAAACAGAACCACCTTCTATTTTCGCTAGCACTATATATTTGATTAATCAAAAATTAAAACAAACTTCAAAACACGCCAATTTATTTATTTAAAATACCACACGACAAGATTCACCTTTTACTCTTCATTCCAGATAATTAGTCTGCAGTTGATGAAGCGGGCGTGAATTGTGGGGTGAATTGAAGGCTCATTCTAAAATCAACATTTTTAATATAATCAAATAGAATTTCTCTTTAATGTAAAAAATGCCATTTAAACCAATGACACGTAAGAACCTACCGTCCTGTCGTGATCGAATAACATACATACAAAACACTAAAAAGGAAAAATAATTAAATTTAATCCTCAAAATGTATTTTTTTGGAGTTGGTGCTTCATTTTCTATTGTTTCAGGCAACAGCTTAGCACCAACTCCAAAAAATCCATTTGTAGGTGATATCTTCCTATCTTTCCTGTGCGTCTCTGTAGTGTCACGAGGGGTACCCAGTGGTACCGTTATTACTCCTGGGCCGTAGCTTGAGCAACGGATTTCCCTGATCCAGTACACAAAAGCCCACTCAAGGGGGGCGATCCCCTATCCGCAACCCTGGGGACGGGTCCGATGGCAGACTGGAAAATCGCACACGGAACACAATGCTTCCCTCACTTAACCGTACTAGTGATTGTATCCTATTTGAAACATACAAGCGTGCGACAGTGTTGGCTTATTTTTTTTTCTTCTACATAATTTCTACAAAGCGGATTATAATCATAATACTTTTTCTAGCGCAATGCTGGTAATAAATTTTAACAAAGAATTATTTATGAAAAATTGAAAATGAAGACTATGCCTAATGTCAACTTGTCAAATTGTAAAATATGGGAAAAAATATTTCTAGCTCCTCCTACCAATCGGAGTACCGATCTTAGGATATGGCCTGTATAATGGGCTTGACTGTACTTTTGGTTAAGTTAAGTAAGTGATAAAAACAAAAACATTCAATCGGAGGAATGGGAAAAAAGATTCCCGCTCCTCCTACCAATCGGAGTTCCGATATGAGGACAGGGAAAGACCCATTGAGAGTATCTTCATTGACGTAAATAATTTATAGATAAATTGTACCGTCAATAAACTGTATGATATAGGATTTTTTAATTAAAATATATGTTTTCTAGAACATGTGGTTTTTCATTTACAGAGCATGTATAACTTTCATTATAACATATAAGTAGGTGAATAAAATATAAAAAGATTAATAGAAATAAATGCACCAGAATACTAATCATCGGTCTCAATCAACAGCCCTGTAAATTTTAGGCATCCAGAATGCTCGGAGCACAAGGTAATCTTTTCCATAAAATATTAAATAATATGAATAAATATAATAAAAACGCCTGGTCCTGTCCCAGTAAGGATATATCACATAGTCTCACACAATGAAAAATCAAACACACCCTACTCAGTAATTTTCTTCAGGAATTTACGAAACGAGATATTTCCTAAAGTATCGCACGTACATTAACAGAAAATATGCCAAATTTTAGTAAATAAAATTTAACAATTTTGGGTATATCTTCAGTTTATGTAGGTGGTATACAAAAGTAAATAGAGGCCGAAATGTGGATCACTCAGACGACTTGCTGAAGGAAACGGAAAACTTGAATTTCTTCCATCTATTATAAGTTTTTGTCAAGATCACTGTTTAAAAAATTCAACCTCACGTTTAGCTATAATATACAAAAAAATAATATGTATATATTCAGTATAAGGTGATATTTTTAAAGAGCACTCATACGGCCACCATGCGGTGTGAGTGATCCAAATAAATCGTTATAATTTTTAAACGGGACATGCAAACTAATCCATAATTTGGTAATGGTATTTTACAATTTTTTACAATTTTTTGATGTATAAATAAGAAGCAGAACTGTTATATATTATGAGATATACATTATGACATTTTATAATGCATGCGGTATGAGTGATCCACTTTATTGACTATATCTGTATTATCTCAGGTTTTACAATTTTTTTACTTCACTGTGACGAATTTAACAATTATTTACTAAATCCTCGTCGATTATTGTAAAGATTGAAGATAGGATCACTCAATCCGCATGCACACGTAACTTTTTGCATACTGCTTCGTACTTTGTAGCATAATTTATAAAAGCAAAACCTACTTGAAACTTGAATTTTGTAATTTGGAATCTAATCGAATAGTGTAATACACCATGTGAGTTTTTTTTAAACAATAGTTTTGATTCCTGGCTAGGAATATTTTGTAAACATCCAATGATGCAGTTTAGTTTTTCTTTTACGTTTCGAGAGTCCTTTGAGTACTTTTCGCTATTTCTCATAGTGTCGGATTGGGCTATCCATGCACTTAAAAATTTACAAGGCGTTTCAAAACCAAAATTTATTCAAGTCGAGCTCTAATTTATAGAACAGCTGACATGAAAATACGTATGTCAAAACTATTATGATTTGTCTTTTATAATTGCATCCCTGATTGTCAAGTTTCGATTTCATAATAGGTCCCTTAATAAAATTTGTTAGTATAAATAAGTATATTGACCGTGTATAATATTTACCAATAATTTAAAAAAAACACATTTTTTATAAAAGTGTATAGTTTTTTATTGTTCATTTCTATTCTTATAATGGTCTATGGGATAAAGCACGTGGAGCACGCCATCTAGTGGCATTTTGTTAGCTTGGCGCTTTTGAGGTTGTAGTAGTTACGCGGCTGGTCGGTGTAGTATTGTGGAGCCACGTTATCGGAAATATTAGTGGGCGGGGCCTCGAAATTCATTTTCTCAAGGTCGCTGGCGTTTATCAGCCTCTTAAAAGTATACTTAATCCTTCCCGAGGTCTCAAGCTATCTCCTTGCCAAATTTTATCTAAATTGGTTCAGCGGTTTAAGAGTGAAAATATAACAAATAGACATTACTTTAAAATAAATAATATTAGTATGGATACACATTACGTAATATAATTCCTATAATAGTAGCAAGTATGTAGAGAATATTTACAATTAAAAAAAAATCAGAAAGTTCTCAGTTCAATATTGAAAATTTATTTCTAACCTTAACCTTTCGTTCCTAACCAACCCACCGTTCGTCTCCTGAATAATATAAAACCTATTGTATCTGGTCTGGGAGTACTTCATGAGTTAAGCTGGTTCAAACTAACTTTTGATTATGAGTTCTATGCATTAAATTAATGGAATAGTTATTGAAATTCAAGATAGTTTGCCGCAAGGGACAAGATTCTATTAAATTACAAAGTTAAACCCGAGTATTATCTCCGTTAGAACTAATTTTGGTCAGCCACTAAACTTGCAACTGGCGATCTTAAATGCCCTTTTGCAGATAATGCGGGTAAATTAAGAGTAACTTAGCTCAGTATTGAGTTCAGTGATTTTATAACTATTAATAATTGATTGGCTTTGAGAGCTTAGGAAGCTGGGGTATGATTTTGTTTCCATTTTTTCCTGTTGTGTACTACATTCCCAAATCGCAATTTACCACATAAATTTCCGGGCTGACACATCTATCTATAAATATAAAATCAAGTTAAAGCCAGTGAAGCAAAGTAAATCAATGAAACCAATCAAATATTCTTTATGGCACAATAGGACACATACATAATAATGTAAAGTAAAGTAAAGTAATGTAATGTAATGTATTAATGTAATCTTCAAAAGACTGTAACGACTCATTTGTAATGTATTGTTTTAAAGACAATTTTATTAGGCGCTTGTTAATATTGAGCATTTCAAAAACGAAAAGGAACTATTACAATGAACAAGTATTTATTATTCGAGTACGAAATTTAAGTTCATACTAAAATATTTATCCTAAATAAGCGATGCGATGCACCACACAGGTAAGTTTGGGCACCACATTATAAACTTATAAATGAAAGTGCTTTGAACGACGTACCGTCACCTGTCCTAACTACGCTGTTAATATTACCCACTGTTGAACAACTCGCTCGAACTAAAGCTCCGTCAAAGGGAATCGGCTAATTTGATTTCAGTGTTCGGCCGCCGCAAGGGGGCGCTGTCTATCGGACACGACACGCATTCACGAAACAGCTAAACGGCAAACTGAACAAGCTCCGATACATGCAACTTTACTAAACACACTTTACTCTGCTCGAGTCCTAGAAACGTCCGCTTAACTCTGTTACTGTTGAATTTAGTACCCTTGCTGTTACTCAAATTCAGGTGACGGAAAACCCAAAAGTTTGTCACTATGGATGGTCCGAATACAAAATGTTTTTGCCAACGGGTATTGTATCATTTATATAAGGCGCAATCAATTTTAGATCAATAACAGATGACAGTCAGTTGTGTGTTGTTGCAGAATCGAATGCATAAAAGTGATTTATTTGCTTTGTCAGGTAAAAAGTGTAGGCGGAAATATTGTAAAAAGTGAGCTATCCAGTCATCTATTCATTGTTCGAAAATATTTGTTGCATCATGCCGACATAATCATTCATAAATTTCATCGAACAATATTTACGCAAACAAGTTTAAGAGGAAACAAAAGTTTCAGTTCGGTGAAACCACGTTCTGTTGGAAACTCAAAACAAGCATGGAGTATTCTTTTACGTACATGCAGAGTTTTAACTCGTACATGTATAAAGAGGGGAGGATGCACGTCGAAGAATACTTAGAAGACTTTGTTTTCAAAGAGAAAGTAGCGTGTACCCATAAATAATACAACTCATATAATTATTTATTTACATTGAGGCAAGGATTCTATCATCATGGTTGTCTTTAAAGTTTCATCCCTTATCAGCCCGCCGCGCCGCTAAAAAAAGCGGCACGTTTGGTGGGCGCCAATACAACAATTTTGAAAATTTTGTAATGGCGTTTAGTGTTTTTTTTACAAATGAACTAGTTTCCAATATATGAAGATAGGCAAGTGACAGTAAGAATATTATGTTTTATGCATAAGTTTTTTTTATTATTAGATGTGTTGAGTGCTAATAGATGATTTGACTACGTATACAAAGACTAATAAGACATATTGGATGGAATTTTATAGCTCCGCGTCCTTACAATCAACAAATTAGCAACGATGTTTAACATTACTCTCCGCCCGGAGGTTAGTCGGCTCTACAAACATTATCACAATGTGTGAACCTCAATTATATTCGCATGGGGCGGCCCTAAATAAATTCCTACGCTACAGTATTTGTGTTTTATTCAACTAAAGATACGGAACTATTATGTAGTTCAGAACTTAAAATAAGGATTTTTTAAAATTATTATTTTGCCGTTCTATTTATGAATTTTATTAATTAGCCTCTCAGCTTGTTTTTATTTTAGTATCTTTTTAAATTCTGTGATTTTTAAAATCGTACATACTGAAATGAATTCTTATCTATAAATAATACATTGGTAGGTAACTAAGTAATTATAAGCTGTGCACTACCTGCTACTTTACCATTACGAAACTAAACACTCTGAAATTATTTTTGAGCACCATGGACTCCCCAAAGTCAGTAGTGAAATTTATGCTGCACGGGAGGTCTTCAAAAGAGGCATAGAAAAAAAATTAAACAAAATAAAACCAACTTCAACAAACTGAAATTGATAAAATAATAAAATTTTAGTAGGTATACTTAAATTTAATTATTTTATCCTTTTCAGTTTTTTGAAGTTGGTTTTTTTTTGTTTTATTTTTTTTTTAAATAATTTGTTCACATTTTTTTGTGATAACTTTCTTAGGTCAAAGCTAGACGGGTGACGGTCAGATTATATTGTTTTCTACTATCGTACCATTTCACTAAAAAAAATTCGTAGGTAAGTAGGAATTTCGCATACGTAGACGACTTACTCATTCCAGTTATTTTGATTTAAAACCAAACTACCCAATGGGTGTTCAAAAAATTTTGGAACAAAAAAAAATTATCAATATCGGTTTACCCAGTCGAAAGATCTGAGATAACAAACATAAAAAAATACAGACGAATTGATAACCCCCTCCTTTTTTTGAAGTCGGTTGAAAAATAAACCTTATGGGCTGGCAATGTGGAGGCGTCTAGAACAGTATGCTTAGGTATACTGCACTAGCCATCATCGCATAATAATATGGAGTATTCTTTGTGCTTATCATTTAGGTAGAATCATTTGCCGTATTCTATCTTAAAAACACACAAATCTATCTTAAAACATTTTTTTTAAATAGTGCAATCATTCAAATGATTGGCCTACGCTTCCCTATTGCTTAGTCATATTATTATGGCTGTACAGTCATATGACTGTGCGATTTTTCATAAAAACAAGTCATATAAGATACCTACGTCACCACTGGATACAAAATCTTTTCGGTACACTTAAAGCTTATTTTATTCCTTTCTATTTGGATCAGGGCCGTAGAAAGAACACAAATACAAAATGTATTTTAGTATATGTACAGTCGAAAATACATCAACGATAGCAATTTTTACATAAATATCGAGAGGTAATAGAAACGGTTTTTGCAATGCAACATGACACTGTCTACTTCTTTACGCTTTTCTTGTCTTCAGAAGTATCTAGACGGTTTTCTTACTACGCCCGTTCAATGCAGTTTGATTAACGGACCACGGCTACAGACGCTTTTCAATTTAAGACCTTTAAGTAATTTTATCAAGAGCTACACCAAATGAGTATTTGAAATTAATTGTTTTTCTTGGTTTAGTGTATTCTATGTACAGGTGAATTTAGATTAAAAATTCATAATGGTTACAAAAGAGAAAATATAACGTTACGAACAAAAAAGATAAAAGAAAGTTATTCTTCTTTGATCTTTATGCTTACTTCTGTTTCCAAATCTTTTAAAGATTATAACTAAGTTAATCTGAAATCTGAGACACCAATTATTATTCTATGCCTACGTGAAATCACACATCAAAAAAATTCAGACGTAATACAGTCTTCGCGGCGTAAGCTCAGCTTTGTTGAGTGCACACGTAGTGTATTTAGAGTGAGATACGGCTTGAGGCGTAGCGCGTCCCGCGCATCGTTTAAACCAGTTTATACGGGTTTTCGAAACACTGCCTGAGGCGCGGGGCGACCGTCAAGGCCTACGCAGACCGGGACGGCATGACAAAGGATTAAAAATTTTACTATTGGACATTCAAACGTATCGATACAGAAATACGACATAAATTGCTATGCTTTAAAATGATGCCGTGGCATCGAAAGGGATTTCATTGCAATGAAAGACGAGCCACGGGATTCCGTAGCGGGATGCCGTGGCGTACTGCGGTAGGCAACGGCATGTCACGGACTCCGGCGCTCGTTGTGACATACCGCGGGGTGCGGCGGCGGGGGTAGAGAAGCGGGGAAAATCTTCTTCTATCCCTATTATTAGCCTGTGCAACTTCTTCATTTGCAATAATCGATAACACCAAATCCCAATCTACCATTTTAAAACTGAGGTACATCAACACTCGATCAAACGCAACTGAATACTAAAAGTGTATCGGGCAGCAAGAGTTGCCGAGGCGTGCTTGGTCGTGCCGCGGCACGCCGTGGCATGCCGTGGCAAGGCGCGGTATAGATACTTAGATGTACTAAGCGAAAAATATATGTCATTAGTATTATTACATCAGCCTAATTGGTAACGACATCGACGAGAATTCCCCTGCCCACAGTCAAAAACATGAAAACAATTTAAAATTGGTAATTTAAGTTAACATATCTGTGAAATGGGATATATCCACCCTTATTCTGTTTTTCTGAACAGTTTTAACATGTTTTTACGACACATTAAAAGTAAAAAAAAGGATGTCATGCGACGTCCGTTCGAAGAAACCTACGCCGCCACACTGCGACTTTTTGTTCCAAATGAGTTTGAGCGACTTCACTCGCTGTTTCAAAATGTTCTGTCTAGTTTATTCTTATGGTCTAAGTTTTTATTACATTGTCTTAATCATTTTTACTATCTTAGTTTTTATAAAACGGGTTGCCTTTTAAAAAAAACTTATTTATGTACCTAGGTTAATAACATAATTTCTGTTAATTACTTTTTTTTAAATTTTTTTTTACTTACTCTACTTTTGGCGATCACTTACACATATGCAAAGCTGAGCACGGAACCTAACCTTTAATCTGTGACCCTTAAACCAGACACAATATATTTTCTATTGTGTGTGAAGGCCCGCGCGCTGGTAAGGTACGAATGGTGAATGTGGGCTTTGTGGTCCAATTACAATTTAAAAACGTTTAGGTAGCTACTTAAGATGCCCTTGGGCGAAGCTGTCAACCCGTATAAAAACAATAACGACGCCTCTGTAGTTAAGTATTATGGTGAATGCTTGCGTTAGTTCTTTAGTTCTTTATTGTTGCCGTAAATAAGTTATATCGTCCAATATAACAGTTACATTTTACCAATAAACCAAGTAACAAATTTACTATGTAAATAATTTTCATAAAAATCATTATTACTAAATCACAGACCCCAATAAGCGAGCCGCACTGACGTAATCCACAGGCCAAATAAAAATATGGCTTTTTATTATTATTACGGCAGTTAGACTTTATTCGTAGAGCAAGACGATTTCATGCTCAGTATACCGTGAGTCGTGTGGTATAAGTATGCGGGTTAAGCGATGATAAGTTCTCTGTGGGCTGTCTTCGACCCGCAATAAGTGCTTGACTTGGTAATATGGTAGCATTTCTATGTTACAGCTAGACTCCTAACTGAAACTAAATCGATTGGAAATCACTTTGATGTCATATCTATGATATCAAGAGAGAATAACATAGTTATGTCAAGATTAAATTCTAAAAATAATCTTTTTACCAATGTTATTTATTTTGGAGGGAAAGGTAGGTAGGTAGTGTACTGGGCATGTAAGACATTTTATCTTAGGCCTCAGGATGACAACGCAGTTGAAATACCAAGTGATTTTTGCCTCGTTACTGCAGATGTCTGTACGCGGCGGTTACCACTTACCACCAGGTGGGCCGTTAGCTTGTTTGTCATCTAGCTGAATAAATATAAAATTAAAAATTAAAAGTTAATGGCCAACCGCGGCCCCGCCCGCGTTGGGCGCTAAAAAGTAGATTATACCCTTTCTCAGTAGGTATCTAATCTATCATTTCATCTAAATTGTTTCACCAGTTTAGGAATGAAAACATAACTTGCAGATAGAGTTACTTTTGTATTCATAATAATAGTATGGATATAGCATCTCTGACTTCTATTAAACGTCTAACTTCCAACGTCTTGAAATCCCGTTACGCTGTCGCAAATTAAACTCACTACAATGTATTCGACAAGTCTATCATATTAGTAATTGGCAGAACACCGCTCGGTTATCAATTCAATTATAAATTGAAGTATCAGTTTACAAAGGACATTGTTCTCCGCCCAAACATTGTTTGCCCATGAACCAAAGGCTGGGGACAACATGTTGTGTGCGAAATAATTAAAACATTCCCATGAAATCCTGTTTAAATAAGCTGATAAATGCTTTGATGCGTTACAAAGTCTTCCGCTCCTTGTTGAGGTTGTAAAAGACTATTATTCAAAGTTAAACGAGAGTATGAAACGATTTTGTATACAATGCACCACACTCCGGTAAAATCTGTGCGGTGAAAAATGTCTGAGCCTCAGACTCTGAGACGCCAAATTATTGTTCGACCTGTAAAATACCGACACATCAGACAAAAATTTATATTTACTGTGAGCGCCGGAGGACTTGGAACGTGGGAAGGGACGAAAGGGTAAAAAGTACCCACAAATTAGACACTGGTTTTCTATTGCTAAGGAAACGCTCGGGAGCTGGAAGGGTACAAAATTTTAAATATTACAGGATCGCACCGAAGCCTGGTGCGCCTTCTCTCTGGTATTGCGGTACGTAGATGCGTGCTCGTCCGTGAAATCACACCCTGGGAATATACATTAGACTTCCACATGAAAAGTACGAAGTCGTTTTTCAACACCCCGCTACTACACAATGCCATTACGAAAGAGCGAGAGTATGGTACGATATGTATGCTAAAAGCCAATGTCAATAGATCTGTTCACGAAACGATGCCGCGCTGATTTGAACGCGTAGTGAACTTCTGAAATGAATTACGCCTATTACCTTCGTGTGATTAATGTTATTATTAATAAAAAAATATTTTAATCACAAATTCAATTACATAAAAAATGAGATATAAATGAATTGAATGAATTGCTGGACATACAATAGAAAGCATATTAATATTGTCCTTATCAGTATCCACTAGGTGGTAGACCTGTATGTAGGGTCGTCTGGGTAGGTACCACCGCCTTTCTTATTTCAGCCGTGAAACAGTTCGCTGTGTTTCGGATTGAAGGGAAAGGTAGCCAGTGCAATTACTGGGCATGGACGGCATTTCATCTTAGGCCCCAGAATTACAACGCACCTGCAATATGAAGTGACTTTTCCTTGTTATTGCAGGTGTCTATAGGCGGCGGTAACCGCTTACCATCAGGTGGGCCGTCAGCTTGTTTGTCATCCAGTTGTATAAAAAAAAAAAAAAAAAAATCATTATCATATCAGCCTATCTATGATGTTCACTGCTGAACAAAGGCCTTTCCCATCGATTTCCAAACGGAACGGTCCTACGCAGCCTGTATCCAACAGCTCCCCGCGACTCTGACCAGGCCGTCTGTGCATTTATGAGTAGTTAGACACCGTCCTCTAGGTACGTGGCGCCATGCTAGAACTTTAACGCCCAATCGGCCGTCCGTTCTGCGTGCTATGTTCCCTGCTCACTGCCTCTTCAACTTACTAATCCTATGAGCTTATTCAGTGACTTTGGTTCTCTTAGGGATGTCCTCATTTCTGATTCTATCTCGCAAAGAAACATCTAGCATAGCTCGTTGGATGACTGAGAACTTGCACAGACGGTCTTTAGGATGCGACTATGTTTCACAGCTGTATGTCATCAAACACTGGTCGAAGACGTTCGACTTCAGGCACTGAGGGATTTTGATTGTTATTGTAGCTCTATATAAATAGACCCTGCTGCGACTAAATAAAAAATATCAGTATTTTACTAGGTAACAGGCCCGTATGTAGAGTCGTTTGGGTAGGTGCCTTTCGTTGGTGAACGTGCAAGACCGCTTAAGAGCAGTTTGCAATACCGCGTATTTACAAAAATCGCACAATTGAAATATCACGCCATAGGGCTCTTAGCGCTGATTCGCATTATACTAGATTCTCATTAAGCAACATCCAGAGAAATCCCAAAACAAGCTTAGTCAAAGGAATGTGTTGAAATATCCAAGATATTATATTTTTCTTCCATCCGGTGAAATAAACAAAAAGCACATACGCGGTATTGCAAACTTCTCTTACGCGGTCTTGCACGCCCACCGACGCTTTGCTTTTTCTATTTCAGTCGTTAAACAGTTCGTTATTAATTAAGTTAAATTAAATATGCCTAATATGTTTGAGTTACGCGTGTATTGAGTTGTGAGCATTTACTTATATTGCTAGGTTGTAAGTATCGTTTCTTATTTCTTGTCTAGATGTTGTTGATTCTTTAAGGGTTGACTATTCAATCGTTATAAATTATTTAAAACTAAAAATTTTGACATCCCGACAGATTTTTCTTAGATTAACTGTCAACTTGCCTCTGGGTTCACATCTTGGATGCCCGGCCCAGGGCTCTTTTGGATTTCTTGTCTAGATATTTTATAATATACCAGACTGTGTCACTACACTATCATGACTACTACAGAATATTTCTTAACTATGATGAAATGTCAAAAGCTGTGCTCGCTTTAATATAATTTAGAAATCGTGACTACTCTTTTCCCGACTTTAAAAAGGAGAAGCTTCTCAATTCAGTTCGTATGTTTTACTTGATTACAATTAAGTAGGTACCAATATTGATTTTCCAAGCCGCATGAGATTCCCAGAGATAATTATAAAAACCATTGGAATCTGTGGTTTGAAAGGCACATATAAAGTTAATCCATATATACAGGATGGTGCCGGCAATAATTTCATGACATTTGTATGAAATAATATAAAGTTGGCTGCATTATTTCATAGAAACATCATGAAATTATCAAATGAATAAGATTTTTTTTTTAAACAACTAGATGACAAACAAGCTGACGGCCCACCTGATGGTAACCGGTTACCGCCGCATATTGACACCTGCAATAACAAAGAAAAATCACTTGATATTGCAGGTGCGTTGTCATCCTGGCGCCTAAGATGAAATGCCGTCCATGCCCAGTAATTACACTGGCTACCTTTCCTTTCCTTTACCTAATATTCTCTGTTACGAAACTAAAATATAAATGGGTCAGAGGTTTAATAAAATAGAAGTAGGTACGCGGATACTTTAAAGTTCTGTGATCCGAGATTCTAGTACGTTCGTGGGACAGCGCTCAATTGAAACATTCTAAATCTTGCTATCTCTCAAACCGATTTCCATTCGGTATTTTATTTTAAGACCAGAAATAAAAGCGCGCTTCGTTTGAACGACAAATGAATAAAGAATAAAAGTAAATCGGGAAAGCAGTTCAGCTTAGATTTGCCGCGCCGGATAACCTCGCACCTTCGTCAACCTTCTAACAGCGATACGTTTTGTATATGAACACGAACAATCCAATCTATCGTCGCCTTGAGCGCCGAAAACGACTACATGAATAAACCATCGACCGAATGTGGAACTCGTGTTAAGTGCGAACTTGTTGACTGACGGCTCGACCGGCGTATTATTGCAACTGCCAAACTGCCAATCGGTGATCGATTTGCTGTGCTCATTTCGCTATCGGTATGTGTTGATAAAACGTATCAATGAGTTTATGTCATCTGTATATCTGTCTGCCTTTTCAAGCAGTGGAAGTCATTAGGCAGAAATGATGTTGATGATATATCTGTATGTAAAAAATTCAGAGTCCTGATTCTCCTGATAGACTGGCTGATCAACGCACAGCCGAAACCGCTGTTAAGAGACATGAAATTTGGAGGGAAGTGTGAGAAGGTATCCACTAATACCTAAGTGTTTTAGAAATTTCAACTCTAAAAGTGAGGGGTTGAGTTTTCTGCGAAGCTTCTTATTCTCTGGATTGATCGACTCGAAAATTGGTACAAATACAAATACACGTTTACAACAGTCTTTCCAAAATCTTCTTCCAACAGACTCAAATGGGGCTTCGAAAATCCAACACGACATGGTAGACGGGCGCATGGTACTTCTGTTAGTCTCCTAATTAGATCTTTTCACACACGCTTTAAGTTTTCTATTAAAACTATGCTACTCTCATCTCAGAGATTAGTCAAGTTTTAGCGATATTGTATGTTTGTAT
Organism: Nymphula nitidulata; assembly: GCA_947347705.1. NCBI lineage: Eukaryota > Metazoa > Arthropoda > Insecta > Lepidoptera > Crambidae > Nymphula > Nymphula nitidulata. Next base: position 11,311,637 of record OX374632.1, read on the forward strand.
ATCAAATTTAAAGGTAGTTACGGCCTGGCCACGGGAATGGGCGGCGGCGGCAGCGGCGACTCGGCAATCACTGCGCGGTCACGACGACGCGCTGCGAGGCGGACATTCAGACAGCGCGCAGTGGTTGCCGATTCGCGAGTTGCAGGACGCGCGTGCGGTGAGTTCGTGGCCAGGCCGTTAGAGTTCTAATAATATTTTTTTCTGAAAAGAAAAATGACAATTATATCCTGTAGGCCACTCAAGCGAAGCCGCGGGCAAAAGTTATATGGTGGTGCCGTCAATACGACAATAAATTAAAACATGGGCTATATTAATTCATAGTAATGGATTCCCACATTCAAAAACATCGTATTCATTTGATAATTTCAGGACAGTTCTATGACATAATGAAGCCATGTTATACTGTAATACAAATGTCATGAAATTATCAAATGAATAAGATGTTTTTGAAAGTCATTTCTATATGAACTATAGCCGGGCCGAATCCTAAATTCCCGTATGACAGTTCAACAATAGATCGCCACAACCTTGGCACAGCGTAATCATTTCAAATCGAAATTCATTTATAGTTTATCTCCGCAATCAATTACAAACGAAACAAATAGCTAATTGTAAATATAGAACAAAAAATAGTATTTCCAGTATTAAAATTGTTTCATATGCAAGAAAACATTAAATTACGATGAATTACGAATTATATTTTATCTTTATTTCTAGTGATGTTACCTCAGATATCACATGGTCATGGGCAGCAAACATGGAAAATAATAGTCTACCTAATAATAGCCTATCTTATAATTTCATTTGCGTTTTTTATTTAAACGCTTTATGAAAAAAGTAGTTTTTGAAGTTTTTTTTGAGGCATGTGAGAAAGTGACCAAAGAAGCTTGGGAGAAGGTGGTAGAAAATACCAAAAATCTTATATTGTCCGATTATGATTGTGACATTAATTAGATGTTATAATTCACAGTGAAATATTTATGTATGTTAGTGAAAGTGTAGTTCAGAAGATGATAATTCTGATTAGGAAAAATAATTATTGGATTTGTTTTTTTTTTACCTATCAATAACTATTTAAACAAAAAGTACTGTTATTACATACTTGGTATCAAATAATCGCAGCGATACGCAAGGGCGTCGCCAAGGGGGGGGGGCTAGAGATTCCAAAATCAAAATATAGCCAACAAAACTCCAACGAATTCGCTAAGATTTGTACCATAGAGTAACATTTTATAGACTGGTTTAGAATAAAATATACTTTCATAAAAATGTGGTCGAAAAAATTAAAGAAAAACCACGAAACTTATGTTTTTATTAGCTGTCGTAAATTCTTTTCGTTGGATATTTCTTATTATTTAGTAACTTTGCTGTCAAGAGCTGCTGCTGAAGATACACATTGAACTTTTAACCGTTCTAATTAAAATCTTGCTCTTGAGTCTTAACTGTACCTACAATTTTTTTTCTACCACTAAGATGGCAATCAAGCATACGGCATACGGCTCCCCTCACCTAATTGTAAGCGGTCGCCGTAGCATATTGACGCTTGCAATTGCAACACCAGCTCTTTTTAAAGAACTCCATGCTGAACTTTATTTTATACAGCTAGATGACAAACAAGCTGGCGGCCCACCTGGTGGTAAGTGGACCACCAGGTGTTCCGCCAGCTTGTTTGTCATCCGATATACACACCTATAGACACCTGTAACAACGAAGAAAAAATCACTTGTTATTGTACGTGCGTTGTCATCAGGAGGCCTAAGATCAAATGCCTTCCATGCACAGTAATTACACTGGCTATATTGCCCTTCAATCCGAAACACAGCGAACTTTTTTACGGCTAAAATAAGAAAGGCGGTGGTACTTGTTCAAACAACTTCAGCAAGGAGCTCATTCCACAACCTGAGCGGCGTACGCTGGAGAATGTGGAGAATCTGCAACAGTACAGTTCGGGACCACTTTCAAACGGTTCAAACGTGTGAGGTTGAAATTCCCTACCAAAAGCGAGCGGTGCGATGACAGAACGAGGCCGTGGGCATCATATCGAATGATTTCTTAGAACACAACTCGCTATAAAAACAGTAGAATGCACCTAAGGAGGCATAATCTCTCCTTAGGCTTAAGGGTCCAATATTTCTCGTGAGCTCAAGATCATCGACAATTCTCATAGTGCGTCTTCGAACCGCGATAAATGGTCCTAGTGAGTATCGAGGTGCTCCCGCCTATATGTGGCAGCAGTATTTCAATAGGGCCTTTTTTTAACGCGGGGAGAGGCGGTTACAGGTTCAGAGGCCTATACCTGAGCCCGGGGGTACCCTGACGATTTTGTGGGTCTCCCGGACAAAAATATCCGTACTACCCACTAAAATCCACCACTAAAACCCTCTTCCGTCATCATGGGGAGACATGGGAACGAACAAGCAGTCAACTCTGCCACTCCGAAGGTCAGTCCGCACAACTGCAAACCTCTTCCAGCTCCAGTCCATTCATATTTGACGGGCCATTTTATTCGGCGGTGAGGCCCCTTGACCTTACATCTAAGGCACCACTACAACGGGAGAAGCAAGTGGACGTAACGCCTTCTTTATCCCCGTGGCCGTCTGCGACTGATCGGGTCAGCTAAGGGCGACCCGTCTCTGACCAGCTCCGCAGTCTCCTAATTTATATGGGACTTGAGACTTATACCACACCAAGCTACTGCATGCTAGCTTGACTTTATCCTCTAAATGACTGCTGATCTGAACGTCACTAGGAATATCCCAAAATCCCGTTACTCTTAGACATGTGAAAGGTTGCTAAGGAAATGTGAAGCCACAGTTAATGGGGCGAATTTCTTATTAGGGGTATTAGCACGAGCCGCATACTAGGTGTCTCTAGTACTGTCATCCGCATAACAATACAGTCTGTCAATAGACAGCTTATCATTGATATGCATCAGAAACTGTTGGAGACAGCACCCAGCCTTGCGGGACGCCACCATTAATGTCCATGCTATCCAAGCAACTGCCCTCAACGGCTCTAATCCATCCGCATCCGCTGCAAAAAAGCTAGCGACCCATTAGCAAAAGCCGTCAGGCAGCTCCTAAGTTGGTAACTTCTAAAGAAGTTCTCTGTGCCTTTGCTACATCTAGACTAACAACGCCTCACCTTGACTTTCAATGGCAAGGGTCCAACGGTGTGTGTTAGAAGATTTCTCATAGAGTTACTGTTGCGAACGTCGTTTTGTTGACGGTCGTCATATATTTTTTTCCATTTGTTCTTTCTTTTTCTTTTTTTTTCTTTTAGTGCAGTTGTCTATAGGCGACGGTAGCCACTTACCACCAGGTGCTCCGTCAGCTTGTTTGTCATCTAGTTGTATAAAAAAATCTCCATTAGGTATATCAACTTGCCCCCCCCCCCCCCCCCCTGGCCCATGGGCTGGCGACGCCCTTGATACGTGTATAGGTTGTGCAAAGATACATCACTAGTATTGTCGAACTGACATACGTCATACGGGAGTCTAGGATTCGGCCCTACTGTAATATAGATGATGTTTTAATTTATTGTCGTATTGACGGCACCACCATGTATTTATAAAAAACTAATGAGATCAATAAAACATGGGTAACGCGTTCTATTATTTAAGTAACACATTTAATTCTTCAAAAAAAAAATGTTACTGATCTTTTTAGTACAGACGACGGCACTTCAAATGTAACAGTTACACTACGAAAGCCGCCTTTATTACGAAAGTAGTTAGGGCGGTCTACAGGCGGTCAAACTGTTAAGCTTGATGTGCTGTCAACGGTACATTGTTATTCTAAAATAAAAGTTCTACGTTTGTACCGTTAACCAAAACCGAAGTAAAGAGAATTGGCCCTTGAAGTTAATACCACGAATATTGCGACTGGCTCCATTGTAGTGGATTAATCCTGTTATATCAACATATCTAGCAAGTCTGCAGACGCCATATCAGATAGCTGTACTCCCTCAGTATTGAATGTCGCGTTCACGCTCTGGTTACTTGTCCCCTGAGAATACACCGCCTAACAAGTGGGTCGGAAATATGCGACAGAGTAATGGCCCACGTTTCCTTAGGCTTATTCCAATCCCAGAATTTTGTGCCCTAAGTATAACTTATGTTAAACTCAAATATGTCGTGAATCGATCGGATTCAACAAACAAAGATCTTTTATGTTTTCTCTTATCAGACAGCGTTTGCGAACTCAGCGATTAGCGGGGCGTGGTGGAAAGAAGCGATTTGACAGGCGACATTTGTCTTTTCATAAATACACTGTCGTAACATAACGAAATCAAGGGTGGATTTTGTCCACTCCAACTATTACCACATATTTTAGGATTATTATTATTACTATTATTAACTTTATTTTTACATTTAATAAATCTATACTATAAAATATTTTTCTAAATGTCTTTCTTACCTTTGATATAATAGGTTGGGGAAAAAGTTTCTTCACATTTTTTAAGAAAATTCAATACATTTTTTGTATTGTGTAAGGACATGATCACATTGCTATAGAAATTTTGGGGCTTCTGATCAAAATACCGCGACAAGTGGTTTTGGCAGTCCTCTCGTGATGTTAACCTGACACTGCCTAGAGAATTCTGAAGAGAGCGAAACAGGCGGCGGATGCATTAACACCTCCCAGCCAAACTCTCTTAATTATTGCTGTGTGGTTAAAGATGTGTGAGGTCTAGCGTTATCATGATGAAAAACCACACCCCTTCTGTTGATTAATTCCGGCCGTTTTCTCTCAACTTCTTGCTTTAATCGCATCAGTTGTTCGCAGTAGAGTTCAGAATCGATGGTCCTGCCTGGTGGTAACAGCTTACAATGAATAATGCCCTTCCAATCCCACCACACACACTGCATCACCTTGTTGCGAGTTAACCCGGGTTTCGCCACAGCCTGTGAAGCCTGACTCGCCTTTGACCACGACCTTTTTCGCACGTTCTTGTCGTACGTGATCCACTTTTCATCACCAGTTATCAGCTTCTTAAAAAATGGTTCGGTTTCATTACGTCGTAATAAAGAATCACAAATGAGTACACGGTTCATCAGGTTTCTTTCAATGAGCTCGTGGGGTACCCAAATATCGAGCTTTTTTGTGTGCCATTTTTTTTTAAATGCGACAAAACTGTTTTGTGGTCAATTACCAGTTCTTCAGCTACGTCGTAACTACTGTTATGCCGATCTTGCTCCAGTTTTTCAAAAATGGCATCAATTTTGTCCTTAATAGGGCGACCAGAGCGACGTGCATCTTTGACATCAAAATTTCCGGATTGAAAACGCTTAAACCAAATTTGTGCTACTCTCACAGACACTGCACTAGGTCTATAAACATCGTAAATTTTTTTCGCGGCTTGCGTTGCATTTTTGACCTTACCTACCGTTACCTTACCGTTACCTTTTTTGTAGTAAAATTTTAAAATGTATCGAATTTCTTCATTAGATTCACTCATCGTGACAGTACGAAAAACAAATGAAAAACACACATTTTCCTAATTTGAATTTGGAATTATTTTTTTTAAATCTAAACTTTTAATGATACCAATACCAGCCAGATACAAATAGTACAGCCAAAGAGATTTTATTACAAGTTCATACATACTATAATGCGAAAAGACTTTTCCCCAACATATTAAAATAATAATTAAACAATATATTAAAATAACATTTTAAGAACATTAAAAAGCAATGTCGAACCTATCCGAACTGTCGGTATTTGTAAAACCACTCGTTCGGGTGTTAATTTTAATATTTTCGACATTATGGAGACGTTGGCGTAAAATGCAAAAGCAGAAATGCTAGATGATAATTTAAAGTTAAGATAATACATAGGGTTATGTCAAGTCCTTAGTTTTAAATCTCATAGTACCTACAGCAAAGTCGCAAAACTTTAAATATTGCAATATTAAAAATTAAGTCAGGTATAATAAGTATAACATACTTAGATTACTACCTATACCTATATAGGTAGATACTTATGAAATCAAAAATTAAAATTAAAAACAAAAAGGCTCTGGCCCCCCAAGAAGCTCTTTCGAATCGTCAAAAATGCCTTAATAATATGTATGTACCTATTACAAAAAAAAGTTAACTAACAATGTCATAATGTCTATCTGTCTATCCGTCTGTCTGTCTGTCATAATATACGTAAACCAGCAATGTCTGAATGTCTGTATTCCTATGTGTCTGTCTGTCTGTATGTTAGTCTGTCTATCTTTCTATTTGTCTGTCTGCCTGTCTGTTATGTCTGAATTTGGAACCAGTAGCTATACGGTTCTAAAAGTTGAACTACTGAGAAGATTCCGCCAACAAACTCGAGTAGACACTCTTTTTAATTATTAAACTAAAATGTTTCTAATTTTGTAGTGATAATATTTAGCAGTGCAGTGTCGCACAGAGAACAAAATACATATTTATAAAAATTCAACGAATTTAACTACTTAATGTTCTTTTTAGTGTTTTGAAGTCGATTTAATTTTTAAATTTATTTTTTATTTCTTCATTTTTAGCCGACTTGAAAAAAGGAGGTCATTGATTCCACCCATATGTATGTAATATTGTCGGAATCGCACAGTTTTTGTATATATTATGTTAGTCTAAACCATATTCTGAATATGGGTGCCAAATTTCATGAAGGATGGTATGTATTAGGTATGTTTGTATATTTGTATGTTTGTCTGTACCTACATATCTCAAAAACTATAGAGAAAATTGCAAAAATTCGTTTTTTGTTTTGCTTAAGATAGTCCGACTTAGGGAACTGTGCAAGTATCATCAAAATCGGTTCAGTACTTTTTGATATAGTGATTTAAGTCTGTATCAGTCACTAACAAAACGTTGGCTGGTTGGCTTTCCTAACAGCGTAGTACTAAAACATACGTACACAAGTAACACATATTTGCAGTAATAAACTATTTATGTATTTTATTATTATCATCCTGGTTTGGAATATGCCGTATCCTTACACCTAGGTGTGTACAAAGAAGCGACATACGGTAGCAGGTCATTAACGAAATTAACATCCTGCACCAAACATCCTGAACGACGCTCACTTTGTATGCATGCTTTAACGAACGCGCTAATGTTATTAATAGTTCTAAGCACGTTTACTCTGTTATCGTTGGAAGATTGCCTGTTTTTATAATCAAGAAAGTAAAAAACTCTGGTCAAGTGGAACTCTCACTCTGTGCATGGAACACATATTATTATTAGCCCTAAAAGTTCTATACATTTTAGGGAAAAACAAAGTTGAAAAAGACTACTAAAAGTCTTATAAAAATAAAAATGGCTAAAGAATACAGTATAATAATAGACTTAAAAAGAAATTGTCACAATAAAAACAATAACAATATTTGAATCGGGCTTAAACACTGTTGTTTGGTTTTTTGACTGTTATTTGATTATTTGATGACCGGCTGGTCCAGCGGTCTATACCCCTTGCTATACAGGCTACTCGGTCAAGAGGTCCCGGGTTCGAATCCCGGTAGAAGCAAATGTTTGTATGATGAGTACGAGTATTTGTTTACGAGTCATGGAATGACATGAAATCTAATATGGTTCCATACTCGTCAAGACGCCTTTATAGCCACTACGCGTTGTGGTCTTATAACATGATAGCCACGACATGCAATTTCACTATGTGGTCTTTCTGTGTTGCTTAGAACGCGTCGTGAGCGTTTTCATAACAACCGTAACACAAATTTCGCGATATTTTAATGTCACCGCGTTGTGAACTGTTTTTTGTCCGATAAGCGTTTTTGGTCTTTGAGCATAACATATACACAAAAAGATCTATTAAACTTGAAGATTAAAAGACTAAGACTACTTGATTCAAATAATAATCAATCTCAATTTTATAGATCTTTGAATTTTTTGCAGACCGTACACCGATAGTGTTACAAGCGTCTATAGGTAATAGCTGCTGTGACAGCTTAGCATCAGGCTTGTCGTATATTTACTTGCCACCCCTTTGTGAAAAAACTTATTTCTTTTTTGAAAATCAAGCTGTAAGATAATAACCACATAGATAGATCTGATTCACACACAGAAATATATTAAGGGCCGATTTTTCAATGCTGAGATAAACAGTCAGATAGGGTTTATTCGATAGATAGCAAAAAAGTGGGTTTTTTAAGCGTCAGATAGACTTTATTCGACGAATAATTCACTTAACTTAAGAATAAATCTATCTGCCCCTTCGACGGCCAGATAACCGCTTATTCTATAGATAAATTATGCTTGTGCTTTCTCAAAACATGTTAGAAAACACATGTAAAATGGTATACAGTAGAATTCCGTCGTAGATTCAGACTTACTAAAGAATCGGTGCAATATTTGCAAACTTTTGTAAAAGATAAATTATGTAAGTAATGAAATCACAAAAAATACATATTTAATTTTGTTTCTGAAACCACTGCATTCCTCCTACAGCTGCCAATCACTGATTCTTTGCCCTATGAGTTTCTATATCACTACTCCTATATAGTTTGGCGGTATTAATAATTCCACTTCATGTCGTATTATAAAAAAAATTAGGTACTGTTGCAATTACATCTTTGAGGAAAAAATTAAATTGTGACAATTTTTTCATTTCCATGAGGAAGCATAAATGAGCTAAGGTTTCTTGATTGATATCAGCTATAGTTTGCACTTACATGTTAAGTGTCAAATAAAATACCACAGAACTTGATGTATGTATGAATGTCGAATGAAATAAGATGCCAGATGCTTGCTTGTTTTTGACAATAGATGTGAAGTTAACAGCAAACAAAGAAATTGTCTGTCCCGCTCTAACATTAGTGTCCTCTATACATTTGTCTCAACTACCTAAAGCTGGCGTTATTATGGAAGACCTAAACGGTCAGATAGTTATTCTTAGGATAAATGTTGATTGAAAAATTGACAGTCACTTATCGGACGAATAAACAGTGTAATAACTTTATTCCTTAGGTAGCTATCTGTAGTTTTATCAGGGGATTGAAAAATCGGCCCTAAGTAGGTTATAGGCCTAGAACTATTACTTTGTTTTTAGACATGTATTTCACTAGCTTTTGCTAGTTTGGTCCAAGTAGCTATCGCTCCAAAAAGTATCCTATGCTATTCCCAGAGTTTCAAACTATCTACATACTAAATTTTATCTAAATCGGTTTCATGGTTCAGGCATGAAAGCGTAACAAACAAGCTCACTTTCGTATTTATAATATTAGTTAGGATGACTTCAAAAAATCTACACACCTTACTTAATTGGGTACTTGGTCGGAGTTTAAAGCGGCTATAAATTTAAAGCATTTTCTCGCCCCCGCTAGTCTCGCCCCCAACTGAAGTCTGAGAGACCCTTATTCCTGAGCCCTAAACATATCGAGTTCCTCAAAAGTTTTAAACTAATCCCTACATCTATTACAATTATAAATTCATTTGTCTTAGAATCATCTCTCCATTAAAGAGATTAATGGTTTCTGTTATAGGTATATATTCTACCTCGTCATAATTTATTATACACTTTGATTTATTACTTCTAACTGACTAAAATTAATATTATAATCTCATCAAGTAATAAAAAACCCAACTTTAATTATTTTTAGATTAATAAGTACACTCTAAGTAGGCAATAACTTACCTCCGAAAAAAAAATTACGTTGAAAATTAAATTGTAAGTAAAAATCTTTTCGGCGACTATTTAATTTTATTGAGCCAGGGCCTTAATTTATTAGGTAACAAACGAGAGCTAATGAAATTAATGCTAATCAAAGACAACACGCAGATAATTAAGCAGCAAAATTAATATTTTTTTGAGCCAACGGAATATTTTTAGCGGTTTTGTCGTACGTATCATCTGATTACTCTAAGGGCGAAACTCACGTTTAACAGACAGGAAGTTACAATGAATTTAGCCAATTATTGGAAATAGCCTCTAGCCATTGGCTAGGTGATTTGTTTGTAAAGTTTTTGAAGCGATGGTCCCCATGGAACAATGAACTTCGCAAGTCGGCCTTAGCTTCATAAATTATCCGAAGGTTTTATAAATAGGTGCAGCTATAGGCAGAGGTTTGGGTTTAAAGAAAGGCTGTAAGTTAAATGAATAAAATAAAAAAAACACAGTGATTATGTATTTATTGTAATCTTCTTGATATCTACAACTTCATATAACGTAACCAATTAGATGTAAGCAAATTATAATAATCTGGGTTATCACAAAGTAAACTTTATCTCATGGTTGTTTCGCAGTAGGCACACAAAATAGTTAGTCTAAGATTTTTATACAGTTTAGTCTTGAAATTCGTAGGAAAGCTTTGTACATTTAAGTTATTCCGTTTTCATTATTACAAGTTTTAATTTTTCTTGGGTAAGTATTTGTTTGTTAGGGGTATAACTCACGGTCTTCCAGGCTAATCCCATCATTTCGTTCCGTAATCTCAGAAGGCTCTTAGTCATAATGAAGAGATTAAAAATTCTGGCTTTAGTAATTGCTTAAGTGCTTAAACCTGAATTCTTACGAAGGCCTTCAAAACAAATTTATTTTGCAATGTTGTTTAAAATATACATAAATATCCTGAACTAATTTAGTAGGTAAGTAATGGGATGAAAGAAGGTTAATTTTCTTTCAAAATACAAAAAGGAAAAATATTATTTACTGTGTAACGAGTAATCCGTTGTGAATCACCCAATTACAAAGTAAACTCTTAAGTAACATTGTTTTCTTAAAACTTTAGGATTACAACCCTATGAAATACTTTAGCTATTCGCAATATTGGAGACTGCAAGAATTTTCATAAAATCGAACAACGACGCGGCAAGCTTGATAAATTTGTTTTGAGTTTTATCAAGATGTTAACCTTATGTAATGATTACATTTCTTAAGCACTTTTAATGAATTCTTGTAATATTGCTCTCCTTCAAATGTTACAATGTTGTTGGGAACTTATGAACAGGACCTCCCATAACGAAGACAAGATAATGGAAAAGTTTATTTTCAACTTTAAAAACAAAATATAACAATTCTTTCTTAAGTCTAATATGATATAATACAGTTTGACACTAAAGATCTTATTTTGATAATATAAAATACTAAGAGAAAAGTAGTCTTTTGCGGGTGTCAAATCCTGAGTTTGGGTGCCATCTTTGTCAGCGTTAGGCGCGGTTATTCTGATCACGGAACTCGCATAAAGTTTCATGGCTAACTTATTGCGTATTTGTGTCGAAAACCAATTACATGGGAAGCCGGATTCGTTTTTACTTTCTCATTGAAAAGCAGGGTAGCCAGCATTTTAATTTTCAGATTACAGTACCAACTTATCGATTTTGTAAATGTTTTGAGAACTGAGAAACGTAAATTAAGGTATAATGATGACGTTTTTTTATTTAGTATTTTAATACAGGTGAGACAGGGCATGATGGTGCTATTCGCTTAACAGAAGATCGCAGCCAAGTAGGTAACTGTATTTAGTAGTACCTACATATATGGTGTTGCTGCGGTGAATATATTCACATAAGTAAGGACGTCAGAGCTTATTGAAGAAGCATTGTGTTGGGAGCAGACGAGCTTGTCGCCTTTACCACCAACATAATGCTGTCTTTTAATTCTTACTGGTTGGACAACACCGAGGACCTGTTCCGAGGGTCTATACCAGGGATGGCGAACCAATGGCACGCGATACAATATTTTGGGCACCAGACACATTTTATTGTTTGAAGAAGCTGGATCATGCTATTTTAACAATATTTTTATCAACCTCTGCCTGCGAGTCATTATTTTCCTAGAAGAATAAATAACAATAAAAACTCGGTTAGAAACTGTTTGGTTATTTGTCTTCTAATCTGCAACAATAGAAGTCACACTAATTTTACTTTAATTTATATTACTCGTAAGCAATTGAAACATTGCAAAATGTTCCTATTTTTCTGTAGTAAATAAAGAGTTTTGAGTTGGTAGTATTTATTAAGTACTATGAATTTCCCAATAATCACAAAGTCAAAATTAATTGATGGCACGTCTATGACCTCATTAAACATTTCTTGCACTTTTCATGGCACGTTGGTACGTAAAGGTTCGCCATCCCTGGTCTATATTAAAGGACCGTCTACATATCGACCATTCTTATTGAATAAAAAATTGAAACAAGTGCGAGTCTACTCACCGAGGGTTCCGTGAAATTTTTATATGTTCTCCCATACATCGCATGGTCAATTCTTGCTGAGTAAGTTTGTGATTGCAAAATAAGAATATTTTTTATTCTGATATAAAAGACTAAGTTTATTCCTTAGCTTGCTTGTTGCCACATTTCATGATATTACTAGGGCAACAGTAACCTACCGGTTTTCATTTAGAGTCAAAATATGTTGCACAAACAGCTGTATTTTTTTTAATGTGTTAAGGCGATACGTTGAAAAAATTCGCACTTCTATATGTAATCTCATAGGTCCGTAGAAAGATCTTACGGATCTGGTAACGTCATATTATCTTTGTCTAGACAGTGTTAAACATGATTAAAGGATTTCACCTCGATACATTTCATTTCCGAAAAGACCGCTCAAGAATAAATGACATACACAAATTTTCAAATCAATCGGATCTTTGAAAGTTAGTAAAACAATTTTATCATCAATGAGCTGATAGTCATCAAACGCCTGACCATAAATTATAGCTACGAACCATTCTAATCTTGTCACCTTTCAAATATAAGAAACTATATCAAAATCGGTCCATTAGTTTAGGAGCTACGAAGCCACACAGATACACAGATAACAGATACAGAAACAGACACGTCGAACTTATAACACCCCTCTTTTTTCGTCGGGAGTTAAAAATAAGAAACCTTAAGATTAATGGTAAACGAAAATTTGTAAACAATAGGAAATTACTTAAAATAGTAGACATAATTAATATTCAGAATCGTGTAGAAGCGTTTTTTAAAATAATTTGTGTATTTTACTTACTTTACACGCGCAATTGCTCTTTTTTGTCTATTTTCCTCTCGCTGAGCCATTCATATCTCCAGCCCTATTGTCTCGGCCGAAACAACGTTTTGATAGATCACCTTAACTTAGAAACATAGGAGACCTTATTGTATATAGTGTGTTACAAAAGTCTTAAATAAAATTCAAGGGGGTGGTTGTGTTCCTTGTCAACCTCTGAAAGGTGAAACGTGAAACCTTTCAGACAACTTTAATTTTCCGATTAAATTTTTAAAACTCTGTCACACCTGCTCGAGACAACCCAAAAAATGTACACTATAGTTTTTTTTATCTTAACGGGGTAGCTCTTGACCTTCATCTCAGCTGATGGTAAGTAAAGATAAGGCCGACGATGGAAGCGAGCTACACCCGGATTCCTCAACCATAGAGGAACTGGCTATCTTACCTCCAACTGCCGGAACACAACAATGCCGTTAACATTATTGCTATGGTGGCTGACTTAGGTAAGATAGTGGTAGCTAGCCAGGCGGACTTAGAAATGCCCTATAACCAACCAAACCAAGCAGAAAATTTCTGCCCCCACGGGAATTGAACCCCGGACCTCTAGATCTAAGTTCGGTGGTCTCAAACACTAGACCACAGAGGCGGTTATCACACACAGCCCCCGCACATACTACAATATCGACACCCCCCAACCCCAGAATTCCAAATGTTAATTTCGGATTTTTGTAAAAACAGGTTTAAAGATTCTGAAGTAAGAATCACTAAAAATTACAAACTAAAAAGATACAAAGCGTTGAAAGCCACTATGCTTTGGACGATTAAACTACCAAGTATGAACTTACATTAGATCAATAGAAATATATCTTTAAAGAAACTTTTAACAAGAATTATATTGATTGGCTGAATGTTTCTACTGACGAGTGAAAAGCACTGAATAGCTACCTACGGTTTTCTCTCACAACATACTCAACATAGTAAGATATCGAGTAAGCTTAGATATTGAAAGTAAATAATACAACTTGGTTTGTTAGCATGCTAAAGATTGGTTGCATCGACGTAACGTTTTGATTAATCCACTGCATTCAGTGTTCGATGTAGATACACATCCGTCTGCACACACACCTAGTTTCAATTTAGAAAGTGCATGCAATGTAATGGAGGACTGCGTATTTTTCTAATAAATTCCTTGAAATCACCTTTGATGTTGTCTATCTCTTCGGCCGTTAAGGCATATTATACTTTGGGCACTGCATAATCAATTTTATTTTAGATAAAATCATAAATTATAAAATTCACCATTAGGTAGAGTATTACACTTATATGAATATCCTTTTAGCTTTGAAGGCACGGTTGCCGATATCATATTACATTGTATTGAAACCCAGATTAAGAGCTATTGCATTCGTAATACTCGTAAATTGAATTTTACGTAGACTTTTACTAATAACTACATTTTGATTGGTAACATTCTGAAATTGAAATGCACTGGGAAATATTAATTAATTATCGATTTATATTGTTACCAAAATGCAATTCATATTTTCATATAAATATGACTATTGGTGAAAGCTTATTGTGTTATTAAACCAATGATGCTTGCCATACTAAGCTCTAGCCCGGTCTTGCATGAAATATTACTTGCACTGGAATGGCTAAGTACAACCTCAATGCACCGGATAGATTATCAGTATCATTAGTGATGTAGTGGTCACGAACAGAGCCTCTACGATTGCGTCGAGGCAATGTTCAATTAGCGCTTTTAAAGCTGTCTCAAAGGAACTCCAGTTATGTGCAGTGTATTCCAGTATCTAGCCGTGTTCACTCATGACTCTAGCGCCATGGAGACTCTTAAAGTCAGCGGGACACCTCCCCCGGAGGTGATGCCGGTCGATTAGACATCGTCCAGAGGCGAATGAGCCCCTCAAGGCTTGAGGACTCACCAAGGTTTTAGACTCCTTAAAACCCCGGTTACGCTGTAAAGGCCATCAACCTTAATAGTCAGTCAACAAAAAAATAGTTGTGCGCATTATAAAAGTCGAGAAAAACTTTTAGCGCGGATTTTTGGTGAACCAACCAAGTGTGGGTTGTAGCCTGCCAAACATTCTGTATTTCCTTGGTAAAATGGACTAGGCGGGATGAGCTGATGAAGCTTCTGAACAAACAGACCGTCAAGCAGGCAACTATACGGCGGACGTATGCTTTCTAAAGTAAAAGTTACTGTCCAGATAGTGATATCGCTTCACCTTATTAAGGATGCACACACTTTAAAGTTTGGATTCGATGTTGACACTTTAGTTGCGATTAGACATTAACTCTATTCGAAGTAACGCTAAATCGTTGGCAATTGGACCGAATTCCTATAATGGGTTCTTAGAGGCGTGAAAAGGTACCTTTTGGGCCGGAAAGGTGGAAGCAGCCACAGAGTACATATTTTGTAAAGCAGCTAAAACAGTGTGTTAATGCTGAAACTAGCTGTCTTTGCATTTGGACTCATCTTACCGTTTCTCATCTGGTACTGTTTAAAACTTCTTTCTTTTATAACTCTTTTACGTTTTTATTGGCTAAGGAAGTTGAAACCTTGTTACATACGAGTATACCTACAGAGTTTCCGGTGCTTTGGGGTTTGCCGTGCAAACTTTTGGATTGAATTAATTTTAACAACAAATAGAACATTTCATTTACATTTGCTTCGCTGCTCGAGTGAATTATGTAAAAGAGTTAGTAAACCAAACAACGAACCCGTTGACCTTTTACTGTCGGTAAATTGTCAGCAAAAAGGAATAATTTTATATTAAGGCGTCGATGAATATACAGGCTGGTGCTGTCAATGCGACAATAAATTCAAACATGGGCTATATTAGTTCATTGAAATGGTTTGCCACTTTCAAAAACATGTTATTCGTTTGTTAATTTCATGACTTTTTTATGAAATAGTATAACATTGGCTGCATTATTTCATAGAAATGTCATGAAATTATCAAATGAATAACATGCTTTTGAAAGTGCCAAACAATTTCTAAAAACTAATATAGCCCATATTTGGATTTATTATCGCATTGACGGCACCAACCTGTATATGTCTTCCTGACAGTACGCCGTAAAAAATATGTTTCGTGAATGAAAATTATATTGAAGAAAAGAACATCTCAAAGACTGTATTACCATCACAGTTTCTGAACAACAACAGATAAATGTCAAACGCAAATATAGTTGGATTTGGATACTTCCACCGCTAGCAGACAGATCTTCAATGCACGTAAGTGGATTTGCTATCACAATATCAGTTTGGCAGACAAGTAGCAGGGATGCATTGAGGCATTATTTAGTCTTAATGTAGATTTTTAAAATTTTAAAATTTCTGATTATATGGAGTTTTCATTAGGAGTGTGGGGAGAACATTTTGTACTGGGTAGGCACTTTAACAAAGCTACCTCATTTTTAATTGCTTACATTAATCAAATAGGTTAGGTTCGAACTGGTTTTTAATCAAAAACCTGACTTTATCATAAACCGAAAGAAGGTAGAAAGTGGCGTATTATAGAATACTTTTCTATAAAAACTATTTCTCTACTTAGAATGAGTACTCAAAAAACTTAGGGTTCATTATATCTAAAAATATATTTCACCGAAAACTGATAGCATAAGAACAAGTTTTTTTATGCGACTGATTTATCTGAATCCATCCCTGTAAATACGGTTGACGTCAACACGTTAATATCCTGTGCATCCATCAGTGAGACCTGAATCGAGTGTTGGGATAGCATTTTATGGCAGACGACATTTGCATTTAGCAAATTTAGGATCGTTAAAAATCTGTAAGTGTGTAAAAAGTAATACAGTAACATATTCTTCTAATTATTAAAATACTCGTTCGGGAGTTGGTATATTAATAATGACACTGAGAGAGAGAGATAAACGTTAGCATAATACGTAAAAACAGGAAGATTAAAAGAAATTTGGTTCTACCAAATCCTCGGTAATTCAGTGGTTAGAGCCAGTCAGTCGGATTGCGGAAATACAATATTTAACTACATACATTTCGTTTCAAAAACCAAAATCATCGGCCTATCATACATCCCACTGCTGGGCACAAAATTGGTTCATTAATTAGTTCTCTGATCAAAATATCATAATTAAAAAATGTTTATAGCGCAAAACGGTATGGGAGCAGAACGTCCTCAAATTTAGCGGTAAGTACTGCAAAATGTCCTTTTTACAAAACGAACCCAATTCCCAATTTTATAGTCACGAGAGCTAAACGTCTGCAATTTAAAAAATACTCTTTACATAATTTGTAACCTAAATGGGCGGCGAAAAAATATATTTTTTGAAATAATGCATTTAATTTAAAAAAATATATACTATATTTTTTATTTCCTTTTGCTTTTCTACTATATCTTCCATAAAGATTTTACTTGCGTTATTTACTAACGTTATACGTTCTTAATAACGACGACTTGCTGTAAGGGCATTTTTATTTGCGTACGATTTGCTTTACGGTCTTTCTTCCATACGGTCACTTCTGTTTAGCTGACATTATGGTTTGAGAACTAAATGCCTGTTAGAACGTTTTGAGAATAATTCATTAATAATTCAAAGTCATGATTCATAGTCATAATTATAACAAAATATGCATTTATTATTTTACTATCCACGAAAATATGATTATGCCAATAGTTTTTTTTTTTAAAGTCAGTTAGAGAGTAGAAGTTTTTGAATTTAAGCCGTTTTGTCAAATGTATTTTAAATATATCAATGGGTACCAATTTTGTTTCATTAGACATAGCATTCTAGACGTAAACACACATTGCATCATTTTACTTTTGATATGTACTTCAGTTTTGGATATGTAACGTGCATTTTGAAGCACGGAGGAGCTCGAGATTATAAATTTTGGATTGGCCCACGCGGAATCGAGAAAGGCGAAAGTCGTTTGGTTTTCGTAATCGAAACCAAAGCGCCCAAACAACTACCCTAGTTGGCTCTAGCGCTCTGGTTTCCATAGAGATATTAATGGTTGATAGAAATGGTTTGTAACTTTCAAATACATCTTATTCATTTGATAATTTTATATTTTTGTTATGAAATAATGCAGCCATTATAGGAATTATTTCTTCATAGAAATGTCATAATATTTTCAAATGAATAAGATGTGTTTGAAAGATGTATTTTAATTTATTGTCGTATAGTCGTCATCAGCCAGTATAGCCAATTAGCGATTCTATAATATTAATCTACAAACCGTTGAGAGGCAATAAGTACGTGGCAGTAGTATAGGTAATACATACATCGCTCTATATCTACGCCGATATATTCCTAATTAGTATTCCCATTTCGTCATTTGTTACAAGCGATTGTATCTAATACGACGACCCTGTCAAGAACTATCGTGATTAATATTCTCGTAACCGTGTGAAGTGTCTACACTAGACATAACTATTATAACAGTCAATCCAAAATGATACTAAAGGTCAATAGGATACGATTCAGTTTCTCTGTTCAAGTCGTAGATATTATGTGATATATAATTACTGGTATGGTTCGTTAGCTTAGCTTAGATATTGTGCTACATGAAATTTTATGGAGAGGACTGGTCGATAGATTTTTTGTCTAGAAGGATACTTTACACAGTAAATATACGATTCATATACTTACTTGTATGTAGCTGATCTAGTTCTTTAGTTTAGCTTAGATATTGTATGTACTTCATTAAATATTATGAAGACGGGACCATATTGTCTATAAACATTACGTAAAAATGTAATTGTCAAGAGATTTTTTTGTCTAGAAAGGTACTTTAAGTACTTAATAATAAATAATAATATAATAAAGGTACCTAATAATAAATAATAATAATATTCATACACTCATACATTTTATGATATGAATAAATGTAAAAACGTCGGATATCATAATAATTTGACATTTAGAAAGGTGTGTTCAGTTTTCAACGTTGATTATATAGTGATATTTTTAATGTAAAGGACATGTTCTTAAAATGTATAGGCGCTGGTACTCTGCTACCCCCCAAGACAAATTTATACGAGAAAAAAGAGTATATTGTATAGTACATTATGATATAAGTGCGGTAAGTTGAAAATTACAGCTGAGGCGATATTGCTAGCCCGAGCCGTAAAGCAGAGGCTGTAATTATCAAAGCGCACGTATGTGATTTATTGTATATAATATGTAATTTATTTTCAAAAGTAATTAAATTAAAAATTAAATGTTTTTTTTATTATATATTTATTTTTATCTCCCAAAGTTAATTTTATTCATAAAATGTTGACCACTTTTATGACATAAAAACTCTTTTCTAAGATTTCATAAAGTACCGTTCGTTTTTAAACCGATAAACCGTTCGTTTTTAAACCGATAAACCTTGATAAACCGTGCATTTTACATTACAATAACGCAGAAGTACGTATAATTAAAATTGGTGAAATAGGAGACCGAAAAAAAGTATGATTTTAAATGCCTGCATATAAATAAACAATAACATTTCATTCTGATGTGAGCCTCAAGTGGCAGTCGAAACGTTGCAAAGAGGGCTGACGGCCGTTGGGATAGAAATGTCCTCAAAAGGGCAAGGTTTACCGGCGGCGATCTGGTGAGGGCTGTGGGAAAAGGATAGATACGGGCAGCGCGGGACTTATCGGTTTTGAGATCCTTGGGGGAGGGCTATGCCCAGCAGTGGGCGTCTGTAGGCTGATATGATGATGACGAAAAGTTGAAATGTTGTTTGAGCTGTCTTAATTTTAATTATTCGAACAGTTCTGACAGTTCCGATTTCTATCCATTTCCGAAACATATTGAGAAAAATTTTGATTATTATTTCCTTCCACATAAACGCTCAGTCCTCTTATCTCAAACCCTTAGTTGTCATACATACACAATATGAAGCCGAAATATTAGAACAAGTCGCAGTGATAGTATAAAAGGAACCCCTTTAAATTTCTTTGGTTATTTACGGTTGTCAAATATGAATAATGGAGTAAGTACAATGAAGCGATTTCAATAAATGACGTTTGACATTGACTGATGGGGCACCTTAATTTACTGATTGAAGTTTTGTAATTTGCTGCAAAATTAAATATAAATATCAAATCAAATATTTACGATGGCTCAACAAAAGCTAAAATATTCTTAACTTCAGTTTCTAAATGATATTAAATATTAAAATGGATATTTTATTTGAAAAATATCTAAACTAGAAAAAAATCATATCTTAAGTTGTAGACTGATCTTGAAGCCTTTTACAATCCGGGTGACTGCTCTAACCATCTGAGCTACCAAGGAATTAGCTAACGTGTGATTTTTTTCTAGTTTAGAAATATATTTTTTTTAAATCAAAATTTAAAAAAATGCTAGCAACATCGTTTTTTACATTGACCACGTAAAGGCCGAGGGTAGTAATAACTCTGATGAGTGCAATGTATCCACGTCTGTTTACCCATTTGTTCTTTCAGTTGGTGCCCTTTTTGCACGAAATATTGATGAAGCTTTCGGTCTGAGTGTTTGCAGAAAATGTGCTTTGAACTGAAATAAAACACGTTGACATAATATTTTCCTCTCATTTACTTTTAAAGCTAATGAAGAGGTGTGTTGCATTACTTGCATTACAGGGATAATATTGTACGTAGTACGTAGTACGTATAATAAATAATTTCTTATTTACCTACACAGCAGAATCTAACTTTACTAACGAGAGTGACAGTGAAAAAGACAGGGTATTTATCATAAATTTATAAATGGAGAATAGAAAAAAAAAATCTTTTATATGGTAATTTTTACACTAAAGAAAGTAATTATTATTATTTTTATAAGTTTTACGTGTCACATTTAACTTATTATTATGTTATATCATGACAGGAGTGACGTGTTTTTTTATATTTTTAATCATCTTATTCAGTTTTCATAGCATGATTAAGTAGTTACTTATATACAATTGTACATATTTATAAAGTTTCATCGGAGATAAATAAAACTACAGTAGTTATAATATTACTTTTCCCCAAGCCATAGGAAATTAATTGCGAAACTATTAGTACTACTTTAATATTGGCTATAAAGCCCGTATAGTGACGTATTTCTCTCTGTATTTTGAAGTTGCTACTTCAGTTGGTAGAGGAAAATAAACTGCTTATGCCAAAACAGACGCCGGCATTGGTTGAAGTAGCAGTACATAAAATCTCGCTCGGTGTCGCTGAATGGCTTAATTTAGAGGCTAAATAAGCCGCCGGCTGCACCCGCCAGCCAGATGACGTGCTTTGACATCCTCGAATGACTCGCAAACTATTTAATAAGAACGTAGAGCTAGTTAGTTTTCAAGCAAGACTACTGAAACTGCTATTTTTATTAAATGCGAAAATAATTAAAGATTAGTTAATTGTATTATGTAATCCTTTTTCATTTCTTCAATTTTTTTTTACATGCGACGTATAACATCTAATTAAAAGCGAGTTAAATCCGGTAAATTTGGTAAATCTTCAAATACACATACTATGATCATTCGATGCGTCATGTCTAGAGGGTACATAAATACAATTTCTTATAATATTTCCCTACCTATCCATATTGCCCTTCCGTATCCTTGTCAAAATACACAATAATTTGAACCACTAGTTTTAGTTTTATTAATTAAACTTATATGTCCACACTAATGTTTCGATCGAGTCTTTTATTAGAGAATAAGAATGAGAAGAGTCTTACATTGGCTCCAGTGCATTTACTAGTTCTTTTCTTCAAATAATTTTTAGTGGAGAACTACTTAATCGTGTGAAACTATTGGGTGCTTCCCATACAAACGAGTTTAATTAATTGCTTTTCCGCTTCGGCGAAACGTTCGAGTTCCTTTTATTTTAGTTTAAAGCGTACAAAAGCTTCAGTAAATTGTACGTACTGATTAGATTCTGACTTTGAAAGATGTTCCTTAACTTGAAATGTTCGAGGTTGTTATGGATTTCTGATGTAAATTACTGCTATAGTGCAACAAACAAGCATAACTGAACCGGTGGTGAAAATTGGAACTGAGCGGCTATTTTAAAATGTCATTTCACTGTCAAGTTTGTTATTGTGTATGACGGTTAGTATTTATACATAACAGGATGGAGATTATTGAAAATATGTATATTTTTAACAAAACTGAGAACTGAATCTTTTAGACTTTTTACTTACCTACCTTGGAAATGATACAGTTAGGGCATTTCTAGTTTAGTTTAGTTTAGTTTATTTATTAGTTTAGTTTATTTCTTTCTAGTTTTATTCTATTTTAATTACTAAGTAATTTTTCAAACATTTATAATAATGTTAAAATCAAAAATTAAGAATAGGGCATTGCTATTAACAATTTTTTAAATTTCTATTTTAACATTATTGAGTGTTTGAAATACATATTTATAACGTGACTAGATGCCGACGCTTGTCTTCTAATCCATATATTTTTCGAAAGTTTTTGGATCATAAGTACAATTTATTATAACACGTATTCCACGAAACATCTATGTTTATAACGCTGACTTCTATTAAATAGCTGTAGCATATCAAACTAACTATGGCAATAATACATGAGGCAACTGTCAAACTGTCAGTCAACATGTTTACACTTCATATTTTCATAGTATGTATTTACTTCTGCTTCAGCTTAAATGTTCATACCACGCTAACGCTATCAATGCTATCAAACTTTGAATAAGTTTTTCTATGTTAAAACAGCTGACTTAAAAATATGTTACAAATAAATGATGTTACGAACAATATAATCACAAATAACTAATAGAAAATAATATTCATTTTTATTAATAAATCAAAACATATAGATGTGTTACAATAATCTAATAAAATGTTAACTAATTATTATAAAGTATGTTACAAAAGTCCGTGATCAAATTTAAGGGGGTGGTTGTATTCCTTGTCAAGAGTTGAGACCATATATTGAGGATGGTCAATCAATCAGCTGTCAGCCAGCAGCCATATAATAAATTGAGATAAAAATTTGACTCAGATATCTCAAAAAAACTTTAAAACGAATCTAGAAACTTTTTACTGATAATCAAATAAGGGAATAAAAATCCATAATGGTTGTCCTAAGCGGAGCAATTTATATAATTTTAAAAGTGATAGAGGCACCTGGTGTTCACCACTCGAATTTTGGGCGCCTGACTGGGGCAGCAGTTACACCTTACAGAAGATCGTAGTAAAATAACCCTTCTTAGTAGAATGTTCCTGGTGTGAGTAAAGTCGCCACAGCTCATTGTGAAAGCGTTATGTTGGGAGCAGGTGGCTTTCTTGATTTTAGTCAGTGGAAGTGTAGGCAGTGCGTGAGTAGTGCCTAAGGTGCTATAAGCGTATATAGGCTACGGTAACCGCTTACCATCAAAAAATTCAAAAAAAAATTCAAAATTTGATTATTTTCCTTACAAGAATATATGTTACACGTATTGGGATCTCTTCTGTTGAGTTTTTGAAACCTGTAGTAGAAGAGTCCTCTCTTCACTGTGGAATATAAACTATTACCTAATTAATTATGTCTAAATACAATGTAGGTATATTACACGTTAGATAAGTATAATCAACTTACAATTTTTTATTTTTTATTACCATCAGGAGGGCTGTACGCTTGTTTGCTAACCCAGCTTGCTAAGTAATGTGAGAGCGGCATTTAACGTAAAATTTTTCTAGTGTTATATTTTAATTACTAAGTAATTTTCAAACATTTTTATTAATGTTTAAATCAAAAATTAAGATTATTATAAATGTTTAAAAAATTACTTAGTAATTAAAACATTTATAATAATTTTAAAATAAAAAATTAAGAATATCTTATGATAAGCTTCAAAATAAGCGATATCTTCGTATTAAATCTTCATCTAGACTTTTTGTGACAAATACATTTATTTACTACTACCGGTGTCATGACATTCCGTCGTGAATGTGAGTGCATTAATCTGTCATACGTAGACTAAACAATTTTTACGTTTTTTGGTACAAATCCTCCGTAAATTGGAAATAAATCTTGTAATTAGAACGATCTGGCAGCGAGAAAGTTTATACAGTCTCGGCCTAAAGTTCAGAAGATACGTTAAGTCGGTTACTGTAGTAAAATTGCTATCGTTAACACCACCAATGTGCTAACGTATCGAGCTAATCACAAAAACTTTTCACATCATTGATTGGATTATACAACGTTTTGGCGTACGAACTTGACCTCAGGTATGAGCACATACCTGAAGTCAAGTTCGTACTACGAGTTTATTCTTGAATGCGAGTTCTTGGTAAAATGATACATAATTTGATCAATACTTATGTTATATTTTAATTACATTTATAATAATGTTAAAATCAAAAATTAAGAATATTTGAAAGCACTGCTCCAACTTAACCGAATCGTAGGTATTTGTAAAATACTCGTTTCGGGTGTTGAAATAGAACATTCGGCATTGTAGGCTCTTAACGCAAATTCATATAGACTAAAAGAATTTCACAGGGATATCCCAAGTCCTGCCCCCATATTCTCAACTGTAGGAAAGTATTCGAATTTCGGAAACTCTATACCTGTCACTTTTTATCGCGGTGCGTCAAAACGAGACGGCATGTGACTTTTCGAATCGAATCCGTAATCCGACAATTGAGAATGAGGGGGCTGGGTGGCTCAGTCGGTTAGAGCAGTCGCCCGGATTGCGAAAGGTCGCGGGTTCGATTCCCGCCTCAGGACGTGAAAATTTTCTAGTTTTGATATATTTTAATTATTATCATAAGATATTAATTTACAAAACTGAAGTAGATCTTATTTTACATAATCGTACTGGAAAGTTGTTAGAGTATACTTTCAAATTAGTCCAAAAGTATTTTTCAAAATCGGTTTACTAGTTTGGTTTCAACATTAAAATTACTGGAATAATTAACAATTTAAGAGTAATTGCGGATTTTCGCTTTCATGCTACTTTCGCTGGTGCTTATGGTTTAAGATATTTATTCTCATTAAGAATTTACAAATTCACTTGACATGAGAACATTAAAAATATTATCTATTCAACATTGTTACAAAGCGGACATCTAAGACAGGTAGTTACAAACATTTTTTTATCAACAAATTAAATATACCCTCATAGTTTCTTTGGAAATATTATTCACCGACTCGCACTGACTCGGGCGCAGATGTATATTGTCAAAACATTACTAGAAGTGGCTGAGTTTCCAATATGGAAACATAGAAAGATTGAAATACTAATTTAAATGCGAAGAGTATGGGTAGATATGCTGTTTTGGTGTAGTTTTATTTAATATTTATATACATATATATATTGAATATAATTATTTATTTATTTTATATTTAAATCTATATAAGTAGGTACTAGTACTTAATTCATGTTTAGATAATTTTAAGCTTTTGTAATTTAAGTAGATGAAATTTTAACAGTTTTTTAAAAGTAATTATAGATTGCGATTCCTTAATGTCTCTGGGTAATTTGTTGTATAATTTTACGCCTTCGAACATGAGGCTCTTTTTGCCATAGTTGGTTCTAGGTAGCCGTAATACTAGATCGTTTGCGTTTCTTAGTATGATTTTTTGTACCTGTTTGTTTTTTGTAAATTCTATTTGTGTTTGTATATTTTTCATTAATATTTTCCGCACCAATAAACAGGTAAAATATATATATGTTTGTGATAAATTGAACAGTTTTGTTTTTTCATATAGCAAGCTAGTAGATGTGAAGTAATTAAAATGAAAAAGAACTTTTACTATTTTGTTTTGTGTTCTTTGTATTAAGTTCAGATTAGATATTGCAGCCGAGCCCCATACTTCAATCAAATAATCTAAATGGGGCTTAACAAGAGAATTGTAAATATAATATCGTATCTTTTGTGGGAGGCAATGAGAAATGCCCCGGATGACTCCAGTGAGGACACATAATTTATTTTTAATTTTCTCGATATGTGGTTTCCATGTAAGATTGCTGTCAAGAATGAGACCTAGGTATTTCTCGCTAGTTACTCTGTTAATTTTTTGGTTATTTATTTTTAGAGGTTCATAATCCGTGATTATCTTATTTTTAGCCTTAAATATTATATAATTAGTTTTTGTGACGTTAATAGTTAAGAGATTGTACTGGAACCATTTATTTAGTAGGTTGAGATCATTTTGTGCATCAGTGATAACTGTTTCTATTGAGTGTCCAAAATAAAATAAACTTGTGTCATCTGCGTAAAGTGTGACATCTACTTTTAGACCTATTTCGTGCATGTTATTGATATATGTTAAAAATAATAGAGGTCCCAGAATTGAGCCTTGTGGGACGCCGTAGGTTATAGATTTAAGTTGACTTTGATTATTACCTATTTTTACTAGCTGTTTTCGGCCAAAAATATACGATTCAAACATTTTATATGCAGTTCCAGTAATGCCAATATTGTTTAGTTTTTTCAGAAGGATTTTATGACTAACAGTGTCGAAAGCTTTTATCAAGTCTATGAAAACACCCAGTGCAATATGTTTTTGATCTATGTTTATTTTTAATTTAGTTACAAGATCTATCGTTGCGGCAAGAGTGTTAGACTTCGGTCTAAAACCGTACTGCTTATTGTTGAAAAAATTTATTGAGTTTAAAAATGTTTCAAGTCGATTGTATAAAATCTTTTCAAACACCTTGGATAGTATTGGTAGGACTGATATTGGTCGGTAGTTACTGGGATTAGATTTATTCCCTGACTTAAAAATGGGAGTTACTTTTGCAAGTTTTAAACTATCTGGAAAGATCCCCAACTCCATGCATTTGTTTATACATTTGGTAAGATCTTCAACGATTAAATTTCTAACACATTTGATTACTTTAGCACCAATACCATCTACGCCCCAAGCCGTTTTACAATTTAAATTATTACAAATTTTATTAACCTCATCTGTGGTTGCTGGTGAGAGTTGACACAGTGTTTTTCTATTTGATTGGGGTGGATGATTGCCGGTAAAAATATTGTTCTTATGGTACTTCGTGGGTATTTCATTTGCTAAAGTCTCACCAATAGTTGAGAAGTAGTGGTTGAAATGTTCACATATTTCTTTTTCGTCTGCAATAACATTAGTTCCTATTTGGAGGTGAACTGGAGCGCTGACTTCCTTGATTTTATTACGGCAAAGATTGTTTATTAGAGACCACATTTTTCCCGGCTTGTTTTCGCAATCTTTAAACGCTTTAGAGTAATACTGTGATTTTGTATTATAAACAATTGTAGCAACACTTTTTCTTACCTTCAAGAAATCCTCTTCTATATTCAGATCCCCGGGGTTTTTCTTGTGTTCAAGCCATAAAGAATTTCTTTTATTGATTGCATCTATTATTTTCTTGTTTATCCAGTCTTGTCTCGGTGGGTTAGATTTTTCAGATTTTTTTATTTTACTCTTGCCAACACTTGATATTAAATTTAGTTCCAAAGTAGCATAATCACATATCTTAGTGTTGTTACGTACGTCCTCGAATGTTTTGTATAATTTATCGTAGTTAACAGCTTCATATTCAATGGTCTTTATAGGGTTAGGTTTGCAGTTTTTTATTTCAAAGTAAATCTGTTTGTGATCTGACATACTTGACTCTATAATGGCCAAGTGTAATTTACTTTTTCCTATATTTGAGGTTACATGGTCTAAAATAGAACAGGTTTTACTCGTTTCTCGAGTGCAGTATTTTTTATCAATTTTGTTAATTATATAAAAGCCACTCTCTCTGACCATTCTTTTGTAATTATTGATAACTCTGTTTGAACTTAGTAAATCGTAGTTAAAATCGCCAAAATTGAGTGCTCTTTTCCTTTTTTCCAGCTTCATTGAGTAATGCTCTAAAAAGTTGTTATGATCGGTACGCCCTGGTTTGTAGATAGCACCTATATCCAAAGACAGTCTATTTATGTGGATTCAAAGAAAGTGATTATCATCAACTTGTTCATTTTCGATTTCGTTGTGTTTAAGGCTATTGTGAACAAAAATTGAGACTCCACCACCCCTAGTGTTTTTTCTGTAGTTAAAGTAATGAGTATACCCTGGTAGCTGTAATCTTTCGACTTCATCGTTGGAGCTTATCCAAGTTTCAGTTAAAATTATTATATGAATAACAGTTTTCAAAGATGGAACGACACAACACAGTTCATCAAATTTGCCGGGTTTTACGATACTGCGAACATTGGCATATAAAAATTTTAGGCATTTTTTGTCTGACTGTACATTGTTATAGTTACTGGCGACTTGATGGGAAATGATATTATTAGTTTTATGATCAATAGTAGGAGTATCTACTAATTGGAGTTTTTTGGAATAATATTAACTATCTTGGGCATACCTCTTACGTATTTTATAGTGAGGTCCTTTTCGCCGTCTTTACGACGGCGATCAAGTTCTTCTTTAAGGACTTTCATGTATGCTTGTTGCTGGGGAGTTTGATCGGAGAAAATCCTAATATTATTATCTTTTATGTTTTGTTTACTTCGCAAAATTTGCATTGCTATTACTTGCGATGAAAAGCACACTTTAAGAGGTCGAGTTTTACCTGAGTGGTACTTCCCTAAGCGAAAGATTTTTTCTGGATCAGGGCAGTCACTAAATATTGCATTTATTATATTGAAAAATGCAGTTTTGTCATGTTCCTTCCTCTCTTTAGGATTTGAAGAAGCCGATTCGGCTATTCCAGACAAAATGATATTTTTACATCTCAAGCTACGTTCGTTGAGCTCGGTTACAATTTCTTCTTGTGTATGTAGTGAAGAGCTTATACTCGCTGAGCTTGTTTCCATCAGCGTAATTCTTGATTCAAAACAGTTAATTTTCGTCTTTGCGTTATTTTTAAAGTCCTTGATGCTAGTTATATCCAATTACAGTTTTCTTTGTTCTTCAGCTAGACAATCTGTGGTTATTTTAATGTTATTAAATTGTTCTTTAATAGCCGAGATATCTTCACTTAATTTATTAAAATTTTCAACTTGCATGCTATTGTTGGATGTTAACTATCCCATCATTTTGCTCATTTGATTCTGCATAGCCAACATTTGTTTTCTCATTTCAGTAAATTCAGTCTTCATATCAGTAAATTCCATCTTCATTTCTTCATTTTCGTTTGTTAGCTTTCTCTTGTTACGAAACGTTATTTGTGTCATATCAGAAGAGTCAGAAAGTTGACTTTTATGAACTAGTTCTGGGTAAGAACCACTTCGTCCGATACTTGGGCCACTTCCAGTTGGAGATCGTTGTACGCTCATATTGATCTTTGTTTTACTCGCTGGATATAACTGGTTTTGCTTCGGCCCGTAGCGCAGAACTTCAACAATATTTGCAACAAAATCACTTAATAAGACCGCTCTAAGATCGGAAATCGATTAGCAACTATTATTAATTCTTAGAATTTTTAGCAGCACGTCCGCTCAGAACAACGTAACTCGGGCAATTCTATTTGCGTTGGAATACTACCAGGTTGATCAACAATCAGCCATTGATCTGACTTTGACCTTCGAAATTTATCACAAAAAAAATATGAAAATAAAAACAACAAAACAGGTCGGTTTGTATTTTTTTTGAACAAAATTAAAAACCGACTTCCCAACACTAAAAAGCAAAAAATAATTAAAAATAATAACGTACTTATTTCAAAGTTCTTTTTCGGAGTTGGTGCTACACTTTATGGAAAATCAGCTTAGACCCAAATTCAAAAAATAACTTTTTATGAAATAAATACCCAATTAAATTTAATTATTTTTCATTTTTTGTGTCAAAATCAGTTTTTATTTTTGTTTAATTTTTTTTAATAAGGTAGATAAATGTATAAACTGCAAATATTATCAGCGAAATTCAACACACTTTAAGATTATAAAACAAAAAGCTTGAGTAAAATAAGGAACAAGCATAATAATATAGAGAAGTAACAATGAAATATATAAGTGGACAAAGAATATTCGATACAGCCAAGAACTGGACGTTGCCATAAAAGACAATTACACTCGTGATAAGCCACCTAACGAGCATTTTCGCTTCTTAGGAGTCGTTCCTAGCGCTTAGTGCATCTACCATAAGTGTAATTTCAAAGTCCTTTAAGCTGCTGCCGAAGCAGAAAACACATTTATAGCTGATACGCTTCCCCTAACTTTTGCATCGTTTTCGTTTCCTTAAAAGCGATCTCTTCCATGTTTGAAAAGGACAGATGTGCTTCGTTTTTCGAATTTTCGCGATAGTAACCAGTGAGTTTATTCCCCAGATGAAACAAGTTGTGTCGTCGGTAAGTTTATGCACTCTATCTCCTCGGGGCAGCGTCATTGAAACTTGTTATGAGATGGAAACGTCCTGGTTTATGCCGTTCAGAGTTTTGAGACAAGCTAGAGTGAAACGTTTGATGCCTATAAAAATTACTTATGTGGCGTGTTTTTAACAGAAGTTTTGTTAAAAGTTTCGTAAAGGTTGTTTTTTTTTTCATATCTAATTACAAAGGACTTAACGATTAGCATCGTTTTAGGCATATTTAAGAAGTTATTCACTGTATTTATAAAGAAACTAGAAAATATTTGTTTGTTTATGATTTGTGCCTACTATAATTATTTTAAATTTCTTGTACCTACTTTACTGTTTTAGAGTATGTTTATTACCTATCTAACTTACCTACCTATCTAAGATAAAGATAAATAAATAATCACAGTTCAGTAGTATTTAACCGACTTCAAAAACGAGGAGGTTCTCAAAATTTCTCATTTGGAATGTTTCTTAAGACCCATTTACACGACGCAAGTTTCTTGCCTGTGGCATACAATGAAGCCAGAAATGACTTGAGTAGTCTTAAAAACAAATAAGCCTTGCAAATCTTATCTACTTAGCTTCATTTTAATTGTATGCTACAGGCAAGAAGCTTGCATCGCGTAAATGGGCCTTTGGTATCTACAATGCCACTTCAATATCGTTTTAATGATGCTTCAAACTTTTTCATTTTATGAGTTTAACATTTTTTTTATTGTCTTATTAGTATTCTTATGAACCATATTCTTGGAATATCATTGACTCGAAATGAAATCTATAGCAATATTATCAAAAAATTACACGGATAACCTATTTACTTTTGTTCAATACACTAGTCTGCTATACAATACATAAGGGTTTGCATCAACATTTTTTAAAGCGAAAGTATTAAATAAATCATAAAAGTGTCTCCTACTAAAATAATAATAAAATAAGCGCAGGAATATTTTTCAGGATGTTTGTGACAGCACTGTAACCACTATTTTCTTTTACGTAACAGTATTTTCTCACGAATTGCGCAATGCAGACTCTGTTTTAATCTAATAACCTTGATCTGGGTTAAAACCTAATTAGGACCGAATGGTAAATCGTGACTTGATTTCCCTGTGTAATCGGAGCCAGTTGCTCTAATAGAATAGCGAAATTGCTGTCAAAATATTACGTAATAAAATTACGCAATGTCATTTATTGGTACTATACATAAATAACATCAGTATTGACAAAATTATATATCATTTTACCAAAGGACTCGCATTCAAGAATGTACTCTTAGTCAACTTTTACACAGCACGATAAAACTCACGTAGCCGTAGCACAGTAAGCTGCTACATGCTACGTCGGGGACGCATCGTAGCCACTTGACTGCGAATGATCATGCATTATGTACAAAATCATACTACGCTTGCACGCTGCTGGTCGCCGAGTGTGCTATAAGGCCACTATATTCACATGTTCATATAGCCACTAGAAACTAATAATTGAGCATTACGTAGCATATAGCGTTTGTGGTCGCTCTAACCAAAAGCGGTCACAAAATACATCAGCTGCTAGCACAAACCCTAATATTTCCCCAGGCGATTTACAGCTTCTGTGTTGCAAAACTGGGAAATGTGGTAACTAACGGTATTGTAACTGTTTACGTCATTAATTAAACGCGCTGATTGCTTCCTAACTATTTTCAGGCCTATCATAGTTGTGCATTGTTGTTCATTCATTAAGTACTACGCACATGGATAATTGTTTGAAATTTATTTCGATTTAATTAAATTGTAGTACTACAAAATATTGTAAGGTTGTTATGAATTTTAAACATAAACAAATGAGAAGTTTCTAATTATTTTATAATAAAGTTCTCATACCCAAAATGCCTTCATGGCAAATAATTACAAATTCTGAAAATGAACGATACTCCTAAAATATTAACATACACTGCTACAGTGCGTTTATTGTGATTAATGAGAAGCAGAGACACGTAGATCACTCTTAGACTTGACACGTAATTATTCAACACATACATTATTATTTTTCATTAAAAATAAAATATACCGAAATATTACAAGGGACTTAACGATTAGCATCGTTTTAGGCATTGTTTAACAAGTTATTCACTGTAGTTATAAAGAAACTAGAAAATATTTGTTCATGATTTGTGCCAACTATAATTATTTTAACTTTCTTGTACCTAGTTTACTGTTTTAGAGTCTGTTTTAGTGCCTATATGAGAGTTTGGTAGCTTCTAGCGATAAGACCACTTTTTGCCTTGTTGTGTTTGTTTTATCTCTGTAATTTTCATGTAAATGTGCGAAATAAATAATTTCTCTTTTTCCATGTACTTTTTAATGTGATTGATTAGTTATACGTACAAATTTAATCAAGCTTAAAATGATTAGTTATTTGTTGTTACTATCTTCTATGTTGAAAACTGTACCACAAATGCCTTTGATAAACTTTCTAACTCCAAGCCCGCTAAGTAAAGGCATTAGTAATTATTCCATGAAATGGGACATCAATTCTTTGATGTTGGAACTCGTATTGTTTGCGAGAGTTTACGATTACGATGTGAGGATGAGCAGTTTGTGCTTCGGTTTACTGCGTCATATAGTTATATTAATTGTATTTATACGAAAACAACTAAGACGGGCGTCTTATTTACCGTGTCTGATACTTTTGTGGGCGCTTCCCAGATAAATGAACACGTTCCTTTTATAGATGTTGTATAAAAGAAACGAGTCCATTTATCTGGGAACCCGCCTCATGGCAAACGGTACCGTAGCCCATAGATCCTTGCAAACAAACACACAACCCGCCTCAGAGTAAACGGTACCGTAGCCCACAAATCCTAGCCAACCAACCCACAATCCGCCTCATGGTAAATAGAACTGTAGCCCACAGATCCTTGCAAACAAGAACACAATCCGCCTCGTAGTAAATGATGGTACCGTAGACCACAGATCCCTGAAAACAAGCACACAACCCCCTCAGGGTAAACTGTACCGTAACCAACAAATCCTTGCAAACATGTATACAATACACCTCATGCTAAACGATACCGTGGCCAACAGATGGCCACGCCGCTGGCCGCTGGTGGCCGCTTCATGGCAAACGGTACTGTAGCAACATATCACAAGTCCTTGCAACGCCGAAATTTGCGCGTTGTCCGCTATTTAAAAGTCAAGATGAAGCTTAATGTTGACCTGACACTCGACTTTTTCATCGCAGGAAAACAACACTACTAAGTAATAATTATTAAGCTGATGCTGACCTTTAGGTGATGTGTAGTCATTTGTCGTGGGATGTGTAGTAAGATTTATTCTAATGCAGACTGATTTTTTGTAGCTACGTTGAAAAAATAAAATACTTTGCAAATTAGGCGTCTTTATATTTCAATGACAAAACCGTGAACTAAGGACTGTGACAAGTTTTTAGAGAGTACATAATATTAAGACTCGGTTGCTTCAGGCCAGAGAAAGATGTAAATGCCTTTTTCTGCACGAAAAAATAAGTTGGAAACTACAACCACAACAGCGCGAGGCGAGCGCCAGAACCGTGCTGGCCTAGAATGCAAATGTAACAGTAAATTAATTAACGATATACTCATCATACTTTTTGCTAGAAGATTACACTAAGAATGATTATTATGAAATATTTGAAGAGTTTTTATGGCAACAAACTGTCATTGTTTGTTTAAATAAGATAAATTATTTCAAACCAACGAATAATTAGCATGGAATTAGTAATTTCGTTCATGACAATTAGCGGGCCTCGTTGTTTAACTGGCAGTTTATTAACGAATAACTTGATTTAATGATGCATGTGGCCTAATGAACCCTGGACTAAAAAGGTCGACACACATTTAGGACTCTGATGTTACATACTGATTTAGTAAGAGTATTAAAACATAAAATAAATTAAAAATTACTGGCATGGAAGGGATTTCATCTTGGGCCTCAGGATGACAACGCACATGCAATACCAAGTGATTTTTTCCTTGTTATTAAAGGTGTCTATAGGCATTGGCTACTACCAGGTGGTCCGCCAGCTTGTTTGTCCTCTAGTAGTATAAAAAACATACCTTACACATATACCGGGTGTTACAGAATTAATAAAAAAATTGGAATTCTGGGGTATTTCGTAGTATGCGCGCGGGTTGGGTGTGTGCGCGCGTTGTGTGTGTGTGCGTTTGTGTATGTGTGAAGTGTGCCGTACGATACGCGATTTAGGGTTGTCACGA
Source organism: Nymphula nitidulata (assembly GCA_947347705.1). Classification (NCBI taxonomy): domain Eukaryota; kingdom Metazoa; phylum Arthropoda; class Insecta; order Lepidoptera; family Crambidae; genus Nymphula; species Nymphula nitidulata. The sequence goes on from OX374632.1 coordinate 11,346,047, forward strand.
GCAAATGGTGGTGACAACCCTAAAAAAAGTGGTCTGAATGGTGTCAAACAAGGAATACAACCACTCCCCAAAATTTTATTTCATACTTTTGTAGCACACTGTCGAAATTTGGTTACATAAATAATAATAATCATCATTCACTTACACCTATTATCTAGCCCAAAGGAATTTGTGTTATGGATACTAGATAAGGGAGAAATAATAAAAATAATATGTTTATAAATATTAGAAATATATTTAATAAACAAATTAAACATCCATGACTCGTGAACAAAGCTCGTACTCATCATTCAAACATTTGCCCCTACCGGGATTCGAACCCGGGACCCCTGACCGAGTAGTCTGTATAGCAAGGGGCACAGACCACTCGGCCAGTCTGTCACCCGCCCGGTCGGTCGGATAATTTTTGTTTTCCTTGAAACGAACCCCTTGAAGTCGGGAGTCTGCCGCTACATCAATATAGACCTCTTTAGAACTCTGAGATTATTTGAGATCAACGTATTACATAATATAAATATGTAATATTATAATAGACGATCGACTGGCCAATAAGTCAGTACCTACCCCTGCCTACTTACTAGTGGTCTCTGGTGCGAATACCAGAAATTGTTTGTTAATCAGGATAATTACATTTCATCATGTTTATAAAAACTTCTGCCTCTACCGGGCCTCGAACCATTCGAATAGTACTTTACTTATTTCTACAGCATACTTATATAAATAATTAATATAATCAAACAGACCAACCCACCAACCCGCACTGGGCCAGCGTGGTGGTGTTATGGCCCAAACTCCTCATGTGTTTCTGCCATGTAGGAAGGCCTGTGCCCAGCAGTGGGACGTATATAGGCTGGTGATGATGATGAATCAAACAGAACGTACATTCAGGAACTCATTCTGTTATTTGATATACTAATTGTCATAGATATTTCTTTACAGTAGAAGGCTTAAATTTGAATATTTTAACAGATAGGTATAATATTTATGAACTACGCCGATAAATAAATAAGAAATAGAATAGAAAAGTTGGCGCAGATATAAGAACCATTGATCTCAAATAAGAGGCAAAGACATTTTTCTGCTTAAAATATATCCCGAGGGAATTCCTCCCAACATCCCGGCATAGTTTGTGCATTCCGCGTTGGTTGCGGCGGGCGCATCGCTGCAACTGCGATATAACTAAAGTGCTCCAACAGCCTCCAACAATATCTTTTGTGGTAATCTATTTAAAATATATTACCTTTAAGCCTATTAACCTCTTCTTTTTTATTTTAGAAATTACACACGGAGCTCTAAAAACATTTCAAGAACATTTAAATGATTCATGATGATGATAAAGAATTCGTAGACACATTGAAGTTTCAAAATGTCTATTGTTTTGAATAACGTCTCATTTAATTAAATACCCATACCTACATGTGCAACTTGAATGTATATTGTATGATTTTACACTTTTGCAATGGACATTTTGGAAACCCAAATTTTTTTTTTATCTAGAGTTAGCTCTAGATATGAAAAATGTGGGTTTCCAAAATCTCAACATCAATACATATAAGTCGGTCAAAAGCTATAAATGTAAGCTTTTGACTAACTTTGTGGATTTGAACATTGGTATATCAAACAATTATTGACGTATAAAGGGAGGGACAAACCCTGGTATCTGGCCCGTTCTTCCCAGAACAAGAACCCTGGCAGATTTACGAACGAGTGGCTTAGAATTAACGGTCAATAAATGTTTCTATGTGTAAAATACAGTCAGCAACAGAAGTCGATAACCACTTTAGTACATTTTCATAACATAATATAATAATAATTCATTTATATCAGATTTCAATCCATATGCGTTTACATTAACATTATTTTATTAGTTATGTTAGTAACAATATTAACTTAAAGTATGTTAGATGGTTAGTAACAGGAATAAAATTTTGATATGTAATTATAATAAATGTCATAAATATTAGGAGTCATAGACGGTCTACTAGTAATTTTTAAGTAAATGTAATAATAATGTCACTAAATATACGAAAAATTGAATTTTGAAATTGAGCAAACATAGGCAAACTCCTAAAAATTTCTATGAGCTCTGTGAATGAAAAGTACGACATGGTACAAAGTGTTAGTCGACTCAGAAGTCGACTAACACTTTGTACCATGTACGGTCAGCACAGATGCTGACCGTAACAAACATGACTATTTTTTTAAAAAAATTATATATACGTAAATACGTTTTTGCTTTTTAAAAAAACTAACGTCTTCCCGCGCTATGCTGAAATATTCCATTAGGTACCTACGATACCCGGAGGACTATTTTGAACGAGTTTCAAAAATTACTACTACCATTCACTACTACTTTTTTAAAAATACCTCTCTTTAACGATGCTTGATATTGGCATCATTAACGTCTATCGTATATCTGCAAAGTAAGAAGAATTCCTCTGAATATCCGTGCATAGTTCTCGCGTTCCGTAACGTTCTAGTTAGAGCTGTGCTTTTAAAAGAAATCTAGATCATTTTAATATTGCAATATGTTTGAAATAAATCTGTTTTTTAATAATATTTAAAAGTATATTTGAGAACATAATAATTAAAAAGTAAAAATTGGTTAGCTTATGTTAGAACCCAGGAAGGGCAGAATCCATAGTTCTGGCCTTCCATAAAACCAAAAGTATCAATTCGTATCTCCGGCACTGAACCACATTTCCTTTTCAACATCAAATAATGTAGGTACATAAATAATTAAATTATGTTTTGAAATTCATTTATTTTTGCATTTTCTTATCCAAAAATAAGGATGGAGTATTTTAGAAGTCTCCAAGAGATTGTTATCGGTAGTTAGTTTTACGTTTATGTTCTTTAAAGCAATGTAATCTGTAAGGTATATACTTTTGATTGCAAATTATTTGACTGATAGTTTAGGGTGTAAGTTGTAGGTTAGTTCAGTTGTTATAAAATATATGAAGAATGTCAATTTTCACTGAAAGAAATAAAATAAAAAATTTATGGGACATTCTTAATTTTTGATTTTAACATTATTATAAATGTTTGAAAAATTACTCAGTAAATTAAATATAATAAAACTAGAAAAATTCCACGTCCTGAGGTAGGAATCGAACCCGCGACCTTTCTCAATCCGGGCGACTGCTCTGACCACTGAGCCACCCAGGACTTGGGGTATCCCTGTGAAATTCTTCTAGTACATGTAGTTATGGGACATCAATATTGATCATCAAATTTATAATTTGATGAAAAATGAGTTAGAGACACTTTAAAAATATATTATTAACTCTTTGACAATATAGCTTTCGTTTTACGCTTTGTTTTTTTCAGTGTGTACTTTGTAGATCTCCGGGAAGAATAAAACCACTCAAGAAACTAAAATTAAGTAAACTTTATAACCAACAAGCGTTTTCACGAAGTGATCTTAATGGAGTAAGGACGGCCACTATAACCAAGAACCATCCTTGAGAGATTCACCGCGGACCGCGGACTGATCCTAAGTAAAGGGAACAATGCCAACATGCCAATGACGGCTACAGAAAGTTTGCGGACAGCATACCACGTTAACCTTTTTAGGGTTCTATGTCAAAACAAAGCTTAACTACAAGGGTTATTTTGGCGAGATTTTCACTATACTTATCTGAATCCCTCTGTCTAAGAAGTGGAAATGAAAAACTAAAGTTTACTTAATAAAAAAATATGCAAAAATTACCCTTGTAGTAACGCTTTGTTATGTCACAGAAATTTACAGAAGAGACCAAACACGTTACAATACAAATTTTACATTTATGAGAGCCTTAATAAATTTAAAAAGCGTTTGAGAATTTGGTCGTCAGCGCAGCGTTCTGAAGAAAAGCAAGAGCGCTGTCTTTGTAAATGCAAAGCAAATGAGATTCAGCGTGTACTCTTTCTCTATGACAAAATTTACCTAAACCGGTTCAGCCCCCTTATTCTCAACTGTCGGATCACGGATTCGATTCGAAAAGTCACATGCTGTCTCGCTTTGACGCAGCGCGATAAAAAGTGACAGGTATAGAGTTTCCGAAATTCGAATTCTTTCCGACAGTTGAGAATAAGGGGGAAGCAGTAGTACAAGCGTAACAGGCAGACCGAAAGAGAATAGACGGACGGCCAGAGTTACTTTCGCATTTATCATATTATATATTAGTATGGATTCATTGATTTTGGAGCATAAAACTAAAATAAAGATTTCTAATACTTTTTAGGCGTTATATGGAATCGTTGTTTCGGCCGTGGCAGACAGGGATAGAGATATGACTGACTCATCGGGAGGAAAAAGACAAAATAGCGATCGCGCGTGTAAAACAAGCGAAAATACACAAATTATTTATTTAAAAAATATATAAGGATTACAAAAACTTTTCTACCAGATTATGAATATTAATGACATCTAATTCCTATTTAAAGTAATTTCCTATTGAAAACATATTCATCATCACCGGCCTATATACGTCCCACTGCTGGGCACAGGCCTTCCTACATGGGAGAAACACATGAGGAGATTGGGCCATATCACCACCACGCTGGCCCAATGCGGGTTGGTGGGTTAAAGCAGTTGTAGTAACAACCGGGACCAACGGCTTAACGTGCCTTCCGAAGCACGGGGGAGTTAGAGATTATAAATTTGATAGACCCATCCCGGCACCGACCATGGCGAAAGTTGCTTTGTTTTTCGTATCGAAAACAGAGCGCTCAAACCAATACGCCACCGAGCTCCTCATATTATCGTTTAAAAATTATCTGGAGTATCTAATCTCAAGGACCTGAAAAACTCTGCTAGGGAACGTTGTAAATGTAACTGAAATAAATACTGATCCAATCTATTTTCTGTTTAAAGTGACAAGAGGGAGGAACATTCCTTCAAGTATACAGGAATGGTTTGAGCATTCCACATCACTTGCGGTGGCAGAGATACGATATTGAGTACTGAATATGACTGCACACGCCTCGCTTGACGCACTTTCCTGCCGGAAAATCGTTAAAATCGACTCCAACGAATTTATTTTACTAGTTTACTGAAATAAATAATAGCTTAGAGACAATAAGTCACTGATAAGTATTAAAATAGTGTATGATGTATAAGTTAGGTATCGCAGGCTGTGAGCTTATAATGGACCTTAAAAAAAATACAAAATAAATATATGATTGTATCAAATTCAAAATATATTAACAACGTAAAAAGACCACAGCAGGTTCTGTGTTCTTTTTACTTTTCTTTTATTATGTCTACCTATAATATAAAAAACTAAAAATTCTATCCCCTTTTTAACCGACTTCAAAAACGAGGAGGTTCTCAATTCGGTCGGTATGTTTTTTTTTCTATATATGTACACCGATTACGCCGAGATTACTGATCCTATTTACGTGATTCTTTTTTTGTTCGATGCGGAATAGTTGCCATTTGGTACCATAAAAAAATCCCAAAATCAGTTCAGTAGTTTGGTTTTAAATTTAAAAAAAAACTGAAATTATTAAGTCGTCTACGTATGCGATATTGCGAATTTTTGCTTTCCTATGACTTTTTAGTGAAACGATACGATAGTAGGAAACAATATAAGTTAAAGGCCACCCATCTGGCTTCGACCTTAGAAAGTTATCACTAAAAATTGTGAAAAAAAAATTAAACAAAAATAATTATAATTTTATCCTGAAAAGGATAAAATAATTAAATTTAAGTAGGTACTCATCCCCTAGGAACATATTTTTGGAGTTGGTGCTAATTAATAACCGACTCCAAAAAATATGTTTCTAGGGGATGAGTACCTACTTAATTTAATTATTTTATCCTTTAATATATAAACCAAACTACCGAACTGATTTAGGGTTTTTTTTATGGGACCAAATGGCAACTATTCCGCATCGAACAAAAAAAGAATCACGTAAATCGGATCAGTAATCTCGGCGTAATCGGTGTACATATATAGAAAAAAAAACATACCGGCCGAATTGAGAACCTCCTCGTTTTGAAGTCGGTTAAAAGGGGGATAGATTTTTTTTATACCCATAAAGAATGAAAAGAGGTGTTCCAAATATGTATATGGAGACCCGGCCAGGTCTTTGTACAATATACCTACCGGAAATAGGTAAAAATTTGCAGAACAGTATTCAATTGTCCAGTTTCATTTTATTCGCTTTGTTTCTTAGTACAAACAAAATTTTGAAAGAAAAACTGCAACACAGCAGAATATTCATCATGGCGCTTATGTCACTTTAGTGATGCTTAGTTGATTTCTGTGTCATCCGCCATAGCGGCGTATTGAATAACAGTGAAATCGACGAAAATTTTTAACTATTATACAAACAAACTATGCATGAAATCGAATTATAGTATTTTTTCCGGATTCAGAAGATTTTTCCTGATTTTTTGACATAGTGTACATATACCTGGTTGAATATGAAACATCTCCTTTGACTAATTCTGAAACGGTTTTTTCTTTATTTTTTATTGAATAAAATTAATGCTTAATTTTACTGTGGGGCCACACTTAATCGCGAAGATTCGTGTTCGCGTTGTTGCGATAAAACTTCTTATAGATAAACATTCTTTGTTTCCCGTACAAACTTTGCTTTAAGGGTTGAATTTCGAAAAATCTCTCTACGTTACCAAATGCAACAACTGTTAAATTTTTTTTCGTGAAACATGAATTTGAAATAAACGATTACATAGCACTGCATGAATCCGACTCGATATTTTTAAAAGGCTGATTTTAAATAAAACAAGCCACGAATTTTCAATTAGGCCTATTCAATGATACCTTAGTTACTTAATATATTTGTCCATCAGATTCGGCTTCAAATTCCTTCAAAACAAGATTAAATAGGTACGTTCTGGGTAAGCTCGCTCCATTTTTCTTAACTAGAATGAGGTCAAGGATAAGCCCATTTCAATTATTTTTTAAATTAATAGTTTAGCCTCTGGAAAAAAATGTCCCTTAAAGTGTAAAGAAAACTTAATATATAAGGGACGATTTTTGACTAGTTTTAATTTAGCAAATTTTGCTACGAATCCCTAAAAATTCTCCAGATGGGCCTCCGGCCCAGATGTTCTTTCGAGAAATTATTTTTTTAGATGCCAAACAAGATTTAATGAAATAACCCTTTAAAATCATAAACGTAAATCAAACGGCCTAAATACAGACTAAATATTTGTATTCTTTTACAAGCCCGCATTTATATTTAATAACGCACTAACAAACGCAATAAAAGAACACATTATTTTATTAATTTGCTTTTTACTTACTTTTGTTGGCAATCATCACTTAATAAGAAAATATTTTCATGAATCTGCATCCGCTTTACTTCTTATTGTGAAATAAAGAAATTGGCTCGATGACATGAGCTTAATACGATAATTACATTTTACTTAGTAGTAGTAATTATGTAAAATTGTATTCGAGTGACAAAGTTGTTTACGCAATTTATACTGGACCGATGTTTTATGTACTGGCAATCAGACATGAATTTACCATAGATACAGCATTTCATACCTTCATGGTTAATAACATTAGAATTAAATTCGGGAATGATATCGGGAACTCGTTTTGAACAAATTAGATAGTAAATATCTCGAGAATTTGATTAAATTTATAATTGAATATCTATATATTTGATAGATATATTATTTGAGCGGACGTATAGTTTGATTTTGTGTTATGGTATGTTTGTGTTTTCTTAAGCCCTTAAACGGCGTTAACACACCGGAGGGCTATGACAATTAAAAATTAATTGTGTCTGGAATCTGATGCTCGACGGGTTAATATATCTTTTGTTCGGTATCGATTTGATTCCCTTTTATTTTCCACTAATAGCCGCCCGCGTGGATTTCGGTTAACGCGCCAAAAGACAGACTATATTATTATACTTTCTTATAGTGTGATCCATTTCCATATCAAATGAATGAAGCGAAAACGTAACAGACAAACATCGGAATTACTTTCGAAGTTCGAACTCATAATATTAGTTTGGATAACATTTCTCACTGAATGCTGACCACCTATACATTCTCTACACGATGGCTAAATATCTTACCTTAAAATTAGATTTCTACGCTTCAATAATAGGTAACCCTCCTATTTATTTATTAATACTTTGTTCGCTTGTGGGGCATACATCGACGTGTTCGATTTCGGATTAAACCAAATTAATTTAAAAACTTTTGTACTGTTATTTTTGGATTGCAAGTTTGATATATATATATATGTATGTATGCAAAATATCATCTCAGTAGGTACAGAAACCGGCCAAGTGCGAGTCGAACTCGCGCATGAAGGGTTCCGTACCATTAGGTATCTATAAACAAGCGTCTACCTGTTGCCGATAAAAACAAGCAAAAAAAACTCGTTTGTTGTATGGGAGCCTTTTACCGTTAAATATTTATTTTATTCTGTTTATTAGTATTTTTTGTTAAAGCGTCAACAGAAATACATCATGTATTATTTCATTGTCGTATTGACGGTATGTACCACCCTGTATATGTTTCTATTTTAAATTCCATTTCAGAAAAGATGGCAAATGGATAATAAGTACCACACTATAATATAACAAAGCCCTTTTTATTAGATCTACATTTATGTGCCTAATTCGCAAAGTAACCGAACGCTGTAAGTTAACATCACCTCATACTTCACTTTTATCATATACGTGCTTGAAGTTTCTTCCGTTTCATTCATATTCATTAACCACGGAAAGCTTGACGTCCACTCATCTTAGTACTCATCCGTAAATGCTTTTATCTATCCGCATAGAAGTAAGGAAAGTCTATCAAAACGCCTAAAAGGATTTTACCGATGCCTTTCAGAGTAAAAGGTCAAGATATTAGATAAGGATAAATTATATGGCAACGGGTTCGGCAATTATTTCGGTGTGAATGAAGGTTACGATGAGAACGCTAAGCACGTGAGCATTAAACCTTTGTTTAATTTAAAAAGACGTGAGTAATTCTTTGCGGGCCGCATTAATATTGAGCAAGTCACGCCTGTGAAGATAATACTCCTTGGTATCCTTATAAATACGGGGCGTGCCGCTAGCGTTATGACATTCGGATTCTCCATTACAGGACTAAAGGCGCGAAGATTCAATTGGCGCTTGTCCAAGACACACTGGAGCGACTCCAAGTCACGCTGACTGCGGCGCCTTGTTTGGAGCACCCTATTAGCGGATTTTAACTATTTTATTTTAGGTCCAGCGGGAAGTACGAAAATTCCGCAAAGTTAATTTCATCATAGGCTATTAACATTATGTTTCACATTCAAATGCCAGCGACTTTAAAGATACAATATGGTATTTTAGTGTATCTTCACTTAAGTTTTGAAATTAAAAAAATTCTGAAATTCCTCACATTTAAATTTTAAAAAATAACCTGTAACATAATAACCAGTATAGCATGGATTCGACTTATTAGATTACAACTTTTTTTCTTAAAAAATAAAAAACCTATGGCAGACGTGTTTTAGACAGCCAAATTTAATTTACTTGTTGACAGAACAGAACCTAAAGATAAATGCGCGCGCAGCATGTATTCTGTGCTCTAAATACATAATACTTATAGTTTAACATTCATCTGTGTTCTACAGTGAATTGAATTTAGATTTGGTGCCATTCTGTCTGTGTATTAAACAATATGAATTTATAAAAATATCTGATACATACAAAAATATCTGAAAAATATCTGAGTTACTTAAGTAGGTATATATGAATGTAGATAAAGAAATGTGTACACACATAACTTGATATTGAAACATCGCGTGATACTATTAAAACACTGAAACACCTGCTCGTGTTATAATAACCGCTTTTATATGTGGCAGTTACTTAAACTACTTATGTTACAAAAATGAAAAAAAAAATATATACAGGGCGGTGCCGTCGTCAATGCGACAGTAAATTTAAATATGGGCTATATTAGTCCATAGAAATGGTTTGCCACTTTTTAAAATTTCGTATTCAATTGATAATTTCATGACCTTTATATGAAATAATGCTGCCAACGTTACACTATTCCATACAAATGTCATGAAATTATCAAATGAATACGATATTTTTGAAAGTGGCAAACCATTTCTCTGGACTAATATAGCCCATGTTTAAATTTATTGTCGCATTGACGGCACCACCCTGTATAATTGGTACATCTTGGTTACTGCTTTGACCACTGAACTATTAGGGGGTTGGAATAACTCTATGAATTTCTTTTTGTTTTTCTGATGTTACGATTTTTTTCTAGTCTAGCTAGATATTCTTCTAATGTACTTAATATAGTGTTAAATGTTTGTCATAATATAAAATCGGCGAACGTAGAGAGCCTAGAAGCATAACTTCATACAAAACTCGTCGCAAAATGGGTACCCTCGGCGGCTAGAAGAGAACGTCGGATAAAATCGGCTAATATCGAAATTGTATAGCGCCCTCTCGGTCTTCTGATTTACACGCGCCGGACGGGTCATATATGCACAATGTAACCATGCAAAATTTTATGACGACTTTCATAATTATATATCGTCATTTTTAATAAATATAGCAATGTTGGAAATCGGTCCACTTATTCAATTTTAGAGTTGAGACGAATAATACTGATTTAAACAGTCAATTTAACGTAATGTCTTAATTATCTATTTTTAAAGATCAGAAATGAAATGGGTTCGCTTCATTCATTTAAATAAAAAAAATCTAAATATCTGTCATGACATTATTTATTTGTATTAAGGACATAAGAAAAAAAAATTGTCATCAAGTGGTTTTATTTCTTGTAATAAATTTAATGAAATAAATTATTTCTTGAAATAAAACCACTTTACTGGATTTAACTTGCGTTTAATTAGATGTCTGTCACATTATGATTTTTTATACCCAATGTTTCGATCACTTTATAGCGATCAAGGTCTCGGGAAGACTGAAGTAAAGATGTCAGTTGTCTTTGATAAGTTTAATATTAACTACCGTCATATTTTTTATAGTTATATTTTGAGTGTTCCGATTCACGCCATGGAGCTTACAGTGTCCGAAGGAAGAGTAAATACGGGCTTGAGACTTTGTAATTTGGATGATAAGATCCCAAGCTGGTGTGGTCCAACTATCTTCTCTATTCAAATTATGATGATGTTTTATTTCAATAACCTCACGAAACTATCTTGCAGTCTACAACTTTACTAACTACGACTTATCCTTAACAGTTTAAAATAGATACCTGTACTATTTCCACATCATATTGTAAATGTAAATTATTAAAGTAATAATTAAACATAGACATGTTAAATAATAACACTTAAATTTATTGAGAAAGGTGTAGAAAATGGCATCATATTGTAAGGAACTGTGGCAAAATATCCATAAATTGGAGGTTTGTTTATCATTCTTACAAAAATTATATAAGGCAACGATGTATAAAGCCAGAATTGATTATTAGTAGGTAAATTAACTATTAAACAAACACAATAACAATAAGTCGTCATAAAAGTTTGCAGAGTTAAAAGTTGAGTTGAAAATAAATAAATACTGTCACACACAAATGACTGCATAACATCATCCACTCGTGTATTTGTTCAAATTGTCCACAAATATTGGCCCAACATGGCGGCCAATATTTTTGTTTATATTTGACTCGATTATAAAGGTTTAGGAGAGACTTACATGTAAAATTTAATTCTTGTGCTCTTATTATGTTCACCTACGCGACTGACACACCATTTTACTTCACTTTTGGACATATTTACTGAGATTTTATTATTTTTTTACGAGTACATCACCGTGACGCAGTCAATGACAAACTAAATCATGGCGCGGAGTCCGATTTAAGCCCCGCCCACTTTGGAGTCTCTTTGGGGGTGTCATTTTAGATGGGCTAGTTACTCGTCTATGTTATTATCGGTCGCCGTATAAAATAGACATGGCCGTTAAGTAGCCAACTCACCAGAATTTTTATAAAATGCAATTGGTCCTGTTAACTATGCCCCTTATCTATGACGTCAATATGTATTCTCTTTCTCATCAAAAAAGTAGATAATGTGATAAAAGAGCTATCCCAAGGGCACCCCTTTTTCACATAAGAACTACGCTCAGTGCTCCTTAAAATAAAAACGTCATTTCCTTCAAGTTATACGTTAGAATTTTCTGATCCCCGATAACGTATTCAAATCGCGGACATTACGTCATATGAAATGTATTGTAAAAACCTCAGGAATGTACCGTTGGGAAAATGAGTGAGATTGATGAAATGTGTATTGTTATATATCATTTACTAATAAAAATCTAAAGTAGAAAAAACAAACATCAAACATTTATAATAATGTTAAAATCAAAATTAAAGAATAGATATTTATTATTATTTAAATATGTTAAATTTAAAAAAAAAAATAACACTTAAAATGATCTTGTCTATATTTGAGAATATATTGCCAAAAACTAATCTTCATAGTTTCGGCCGTTAATCAAGAGCGTACAAGTTGTACAACCAACCTTATGCAGTTACTGTGCAGAATACCAAGAACAGAATTAAACTAGCAAGTCCAACATGCATTAGGAATGATTCATTCATAATGGACAAACTACAACGTACCGCATCCCTTACAATCCTAATCTTGCTTCACACATGAGTCAACTTCAACAATTTATGAAAAGTGGCTACTCCGAGCTACCATACCATAAACCTTAATTCCACTAAATATGATAGTGACGACACTCCCTCGCTGTAAACTGAATCTTACAACACCAGTATTTAAGTTGAAATTTCTAAAATGTGAAATCAATTAGCGTACAGGGCATTGAATCATACGAATTGCAATTACAGTTACGTGTTCTCTAAGTTACTATAATTTATTGGGCAAGTGAGGCGGACACAGTAACGTGAATGGTGAAGTGAGTGAGTCCGTTATGGAGTGGAGCCCTCGTGTTAATGGCTAGATGTGCGTTTTGGCTAATAGCCACAACTAAGCCGAGTCTGTTCTGGACATTTGCATTCTCTTGGCATTACTGTATTGTGGGTTGCGCATACATAAGCTAGTATTGTTCTTTGAATGTTTACAAGGAATAAACTTATGCTACATAAATGATATGAGTATATTTCCAGCGGTGGTAAGTCCCTACAAATAATCGCTGATACTTATAGTATGTTATTTGTTTGCTAGTTTTGTCGTAAATTAAAGCTAAACAAATAATTAGTAAAATCAAACATGACCGGCCATAGTCATTCGGGATATACGAAGTATAGGAACTACGACTCTATTACGGAGATAATTAGTTGTGTATTGTCTTTGTTAATTTAAAAACATTTAAACGGGAAAGAAAAGGTCCTAGGACCAACCTGGTTTAGGAAATGTAGTCTAAATATTTTTATAAATATGTTTTAAACAATTTTTAAATACAAAAAAAATATTATATATACACTTTATTGCACTTTAAAATTACAAATAACAATTACTTAAACAGTAAGTTAGCAAGGGTGGACTTATCTCTATAAGAGATCTCTTCCAGCCAACCCATAAATGTGTGAGACATCACTTTGTGGAAGCAGGCAGCACCGAGTGCATCAAAAATATTCATTAAACGATATAGATTTTATTTGAATACTAATACACATTAAAAATAATAAATATATTACATATACATATCCTAGTTATATATATACAGGGCGTCCCACGGCCACACGGAGGGAAAGTATATTAAATATTGAACGTAGGATATTTTACTAAAAGAAGGCATCGTTTTATTTTTAATAATAAGTAGAACTGCATTCACAGATTTTTTAAAAATCGCCTACCTCAACCGGGAATCGAACCCGCCAAATGTGATAGAAAAATTACATGTATTTTATAATAGCGTTTGAAAGGGCTACACATAAGCATTATTTTTTCCTAAATAACCTAGCATATTAAATGAAACTAAGATCATAAAATTTTTCATTTTATTTAAAAAAAAAAAATATCAAGTGCTCAAAATGTGATCCGTTCTGTTGTATACAAATTCTCACTCTTTTGATAATTTCTCTCCCTATCGATTTACTTATTTTTGCATGGTGGATGTTTGAAATAATACGTCTAAGTTCATTTTGTAACTCCTGCACACTGTTGTACCGGTTCCTGTAAACTAAATCTTTTACATAACCCCATAAAAAAAAATTTACTGGGGTTAGATCTGGGGATCTCGGTGGCCATCTAATTTGTCCAAAAGTGCCGATCCAGGAAGGAAAATATTCATTAAGAAACTTGGCTGTTCTCCTACTGTTATGAGCCGGAGCCCCATCTTGCTGGAATATGAGATTTCGTCGATCTGCATCAGGAAGATTATTAATCTCATTTCTTAAAATCTCAAGTATTTCTAGATATCTTTCCGTGTTCAGAGTTCCTTCGTAAAAATGTATTAAGAGAACCCGGTTACTTACAATCCCACACCAACAGTTGAAAGAAAAACGCACTTGATCATTAGTCTCGCGGATTCGTAAGGGATTCTGTCTGGACCAAATGCGATTATTACGCCGGTTGTACATACCGTTGTTACTAAAGTTTGACTCGTCTGACCAAATAATGGTGTTCAAAAAATTTTGATCCTCAAGGATGAGTCTCTCGATATGTTGGCAGAAATTAAATCGTCTTTCAGCATCTCCCGGCCGTAATTTTTGCACTAATCGCCCTTCAACATAACTTTTAAACTTGTATTTTTTCAGAACGCGATGTATTCTACTCTTTGAAAGTCCAATTTCTTCTTCACCTTCCCTTACTGAACTCTTCGGGTACGCTTCAAAGTAAATCAGAATGTTGAGTTCATCATCGCTGACGTTTATTATCTGCTGCTGTGGTTGCTGTAAGCGATGGTCAAAACGTCCTAAATTTGTTAAATTATCCACCATTCTTTTCAACACATATCGAGATGGTGTGCGTCTATCGGGATATCTTTCGCGGTACCACCGCAAAGCTAATAAAATGTCTCTGTGATTTAAAAAGTATGCTTCTATTAAATCCAAATTATTTTGGTACGCCATGGTAAGTAAATTAACACAAAAATTGCTAATAAACGAAAATGAAACTCACAATAAACAAAAGAACAGACGCTTGAAAATTTACGTGTTCCATTTTCGAATTATTTATTTTTACTAATATCAGCCAGTTGCATGGTAATTGTGAGCTCATGAAGAAATGCATACAAGTACCTACTACACTTCATGTATCGCTTTATTATTATCATGTACTTACACCACGGAAATCTCGTATCTCAAGTGGGTAGGTCTTTGAAATGATAATGTTAATTGTTGGAAGCATGGCCAAGTCAGAGGAAATTTCCCTAAACAAAATTTTAAATAAAATGAAAAATTTTATGATCTTAGTTTCATTTAATATGCTAGGTTATTTAGGAAAAAATAATGCTTATGAGTAGCCCTTTCAAACGCTATTATAAAATATAAGTAATTTTTCTATCACATTTGGCGGGTTCGCTTCCCGGTTGAGGTAGGCGATTTTTAAAAAATCTGTGAATGTAGTTCTACTTATTATTAAAAATAAAACGATGTCTTTTTTTAGTAAAATATCCTACGTTCAATATTTAATATACTTTCCCTCCGTGTGGCATGGCCGTGGGACGCCCTGTATATATATTAAATAAATATTATAAAATATATAAATATATATATTTGAACTATAGTATAGAACTATAACTATAGAATAGAAACGTACATAGATGACATTTGACAGTAAGATGTATGATAAAAGTTGTAATGATTAAGCAGTGACTTGTGCTAAGTAGTGATTCTTTAACCTAATTTTAAATGCAAATTAATGTTAATTTTAATTATTAGTATGTCATAAAACGTTATTAAAAGTATCAATGTGCCAAATATATTATTATTATTTATGTCTTGCATGGATGTGCAGTCTGTGCGTTACAACTGCGAACTGAAAAATATATTGTGACTTGACACAAAGAATTTAACGTACCTAAATCTTGAAGGTGGGTACTTTCCAGAAAGTGTAAAGTCAAAGTGTTTTAATTAAAGAACAATGTGCAAATTTGTATAGATCTTGGGCCCAGTATTGTAGCACCATAATCAATTTAGGAGGGGATTAGCCATTAATCGAATATAGGCAAAATGAAAAAATGAATGCAAGAATGAATGAGAAGGTGAAAAATGAACTTCTATGTTAGATTTTGTAGGATTTTATTTTAAGAAAATGAGTCATAATAAGTTGAAATGACCAGGCTTTTTCGAATTAATGACTGAACTAAGAGAAAAACTTAGTTTATGGCAGTATTTTTGCTAGTAGTAGAGGAAAGTAGAACAAAAAAACTTTTCTAAGTAGTTCGTCGTTTTTTTATAAGTCTTCTAAGTGAGATTAAATGTTATTTGTATTGAGTATTCTCAGATTCAATGATTAAATCGTCCCACGCACTAGCTGGACCATCAAAATATTCCAAATGCCTACCAATTTCGAAATACCAGATTATGCTGACGACATGAGCGCATGCACTAACAGTTCTCATGCCTGTGAGGCAAGAACAATAATAAGCTAGGATTGCTCTGATGCTCTCTACATTTTCGTTAATCAATAGTGATTTGTTATACAAGAGTGCAAATTTGCTTTTTAACCGCGTGCTCAATTTTGATGACCGAGCAAGCGAAGGATTCACAAATTAGAATCCTGAGCGTTATCGAGGGAATCAAAAGAGCACGAGGTGAAAAATCTTTGCACTCGAGTGCAACACGTAACTTTTCATCCCACCTCAACGAGGAAATGACTCAATGCAAAAAAAAAATTGTGCATTATTAACAGTTTCAGTCAATTCTGTTGGCGTCAAATAAACTTCTTTGACGCTAGAATAACTCATTTTAGATTTGTTACTTGTTTTCAAGTTTTTATGTTTTAAACCGATGGTTTTATCAAATATGTCGTGAAAAGAAAATGTCGCGCGCAAAGCAAATTAAACAAAACGTACACCAAGAAGGAGCCGAGTCTGAGTTTTTAACAAGTTGAAAAAGGTTGGATGATAAATTCGGCACCATGGAGGCAGAAGTAAAGAGGTTTAATGATGTTTTGAATTCACAAACTTAGTGCACACGATGTTCTAAATTCAATTTTACTTTATCCTCTAGCGAATAAAAACAGCTTTTGCACTCAGATATCGAAGAGCAAAAATACTCTTGCCGAGATGGGGGGATGAAAAATATATGTATAGTAGTTATTAGATACGTGTCGCGATAAAATACGACCCTGCATTAGTGTTGCGTTTTCTGTTGTTAGTCCATAGTCTGACATCTGCCTAAGTCCGAGGTAGTTATGAGATAATTCAACTATTCTGATCGTAAGCAAACACAAAAGTCCGATATCAAGCCAAAAAGTAGTTAGTCATAGGCAGCGAGAATTAGAGGAAAATAAACATAGGCGGGTGCACTGCAAAATACTGTAATACGACTGGCAAGCAAAAAACACCGCTACCTGCGCCTTACTTATTTATTATATTGTTACCTTCTCACTAAGGTTTACATGTTTTTATTACTCTTGCAATTTCTATTTCACTCTCAGCATAAAGTAACTACTTATCACATAAATTTTCTTAGACCATAACAAAATCTAGAGAAATGAAGAACAAAGCATTTTTGATCTACCATTTCTACAGATACTATGTATATTCGATAGCTTCTACACTCGTATAACACTCAACAAACATGAATAAGACTTCCTTCTTAGGAATATACTTGTAACGCACAATTTTTGAACTTTAATGAGCTATGATATTTATTTGTAGTAACTATTATTTTGAGTACTACTAAGTGTAATACCATTTATTATTATACTTAGCGACAGTGATTGATTTTGGCGGAAATAAAGTTATGAATATACTGAAGTTCAATAATAAATAAATGATTATACGAAGAGAAAACAAATTTCCTGAATATGAAAGGTACAAGAATGAGATTAACTTCAAGTTAAATTTTGTATAAAGGGTTAATATAATTCCAGCTTTTGTAATGAAAATTCGAAAATAATTTATACTTCTTATGAATAACACTGTCAACTTAATCTTTCATGAAAATAATTATAAGTAGCCAACGTCACAGTCTGACACTTTGACATTATTAAGTAACATTATTTTTTGTGATAGACTTAAGTACAATTTGTATTACCTAAAGATTAGCGTTTTGACTATTCGAAAGAGCTTCCTGGGGTTACGTGAATAAAGATATTTTTGATTTTGATTTTGACACTCCGTTCCATAAAACCTACAGCCACGAACCCTAACACTTCAATCATCACCCACTCAACACCGAGGTCCCACTGCTGGGCACAGGCGTTCCAACATGGGACAAACACACGATGAGTATGAGCCATAGCACCACCACGTAATCCATCAACCTGCATTGAGGTTGGTGGGTTAAAGCGGTTGCAGTAACAACCGACACCAACGGCCTTCCGAAGCTCCATGCTTAACGTTAAGCCATTGGTCCCACTTTCGGTCCGAGCTGGATTGCAAATTTTAACTGACCCATCCCGGCTTCAACCATGGCAACAGTTTCTTTGTTTTTGTAATTGAAACCAGAGCTAAGCGCTCAGGTTATTGTTACAAAAACAAAGCAACAACGCTATCAAATTCCTCATGTAGGTATCACAATTCCATCAAAAAATCCACTTTTCCCAAATTGACTAAAAGCCCAAATTAACTACAATTTAATTGACTGAAAAGAAACAGTGCTTTATAGAGGTGGGGCGTAGTTTTATTTACCACTTACAGAAAGTGGCAGCTAACCAACAACACTTTATAATGTTGTTTGAGTCCAGTAAGGTCATTAGAGCTCATTTATAAAGCGTAATTTTGGGAGCAGGAGATACGTCTCCTATGCTATCAACGTAACACTTTTTCTTAATTTTCAAACTGCAGTTTTACCGTTGCCTAAAGACATTTTTTTCACGAACTACTCACGCGCTCTTTTGTGTGACAAACGTCTATAGACCACGGTAACCGCTTACCATCAGGCGTGTTTATGACCCTTATCGTATAAAAGAGTTAAGTTAATTTTTATAGGGGTCCCTGCATCACTATAGTAAAACATACTGATATATACCATGAAAATATACCATAACTACCTAAAATGAAACTACGAAACCACCTTATGAAGAATTATTAACGTAAGCTTATTACGTCCATATAAAGTAGTGTATTATTCAGTAGTAGTTTACCCAAGGGCCCTACGTGTTAAAGAGCGGATATCAGACCTCTCTCCGGGGTGCTTGCGGCTTTACAGTATTTTTAATGTCCATCTGGGATAAAACAATGAACCAGTAAAACTTCAGAAGAAGTCTTACCCGTTCGTGTAGTTGCTGGGAGGGAATACTAATCTGCTGGACTCAAGGGGCACGTGAAAATAATCTAGGTATAATGTAGATATGCGTGCAAAATATCCATTTACTTTCATAGTGAACATGATCTCGTCAACGATTTGGTAGTATCCACAAACTTTATGTGGACAAGGATTGTGATCATTGTACTTGGGTTGTGTGTTGTTGTGTTGTTATGTTGTTGTGTTGTGTGTTGTTATGTTGTGTGTTTAGGATAGTTGTTGTTGTGTATGAACTAGAATTATAATGTTCACTTTGTTCAAAATGAATAACAGTCAATAAAATTAAAATTTTAAGTACTCCTCGATTTAAGCCCAAACATATTTTATCTGCTGTAAGGTTCTAAATAAGCATCCCGAAGACTATTTGATGCTACAGCGTCAGCTAAATGTTGACATGTCTCGAAGATACCACTGAAACCAAAAAACCTGACACTAAATTTCAAATCAGTCGGATCTGTGAAAGTTATTAGAACCCTTTAGTAAAGTAGGAAATGAGCTAATTATCATCAAACGCCTGAACAGATCTTAATAAATTATAGCTAAGAACTATATCGATCACGTCAGCTTTCAAACAAAAAACAGATTCAAAATATGTCTATTCGCTTAGGAGCTACAATGCCACAGACACAGACACACAGACAGACACGTCAAACTCGTAACACATTTTTTTTGTCGTGTCAAGTATGACCAGTACTGCCATCTGCCTTCATTTTCGAGAGCGTTAGCTTAGCGTGAGCTTACATGCTGTACTTATACAGGCTGGTGCCGTCTATTGACGGAAAAAATTGAAACATGGGCTATATTTGTTCATAAAAAAACCTTGGCCACTTTCAAAAACATCTTATTCATTTGATAATTTCATTACATTTCTATGAAATAATGCAGCCAATTTTATATTATTTCATACAATTGTCATGAAATTATGAAATGAATAAAAACGCTCAAACACGACAAACACCTTTGAGTAATAATGTTCGAATTTGTATTAAATCCATGTTCATAGAGGATATTTCAACTAAAAAAACATATTTATAACCTTATTAATTAAAAATTGCCTTCTTTTCAAACGTTGTTTATCTCTTTTTTTCGAATTAAAAATGTCATTCAAAAATGTAATAAAACAATTGTAACTTTATAAGGCTTATATAATGATTATTAAGTAGAGTCCCTAAGTTTCTAAATTAATCTTATTACTTTAGTATTTTATAACATATAATCAATAACAACACCCAATACTATTTCTATAATAATAAAAAAACAATAGCTTTTCCAAATGCCACATTTAAATCTAGGTTTGGTTATCATTAGGACGTGTTAAATACTTCTATAGGTAGATCGGTAAAAAGCGTAAATAGAGCCATAAAATGTATGTGTTGGTACGGAAGGCGCTTTATTGCACTTTGAAAATTAAAAATCATCATCACCATCAGTCTAAATACGTCTCACTGCTGGGAACGGGTCTTCTTACATAGGAGAAACACGTGAGGAATTTGAGCCATGACAATAAATAAAAAGTAAGTACATAATTAACTTATTAAAAACACTTCAAATAATTAGATAGAAACACTTAAAATAATTTTACTTTAACCGTTTTAGTAAGTCACAGTTTATGTACTGAAAAAATAATGATCGGAACAAATAACGTTCCTAGTTCCAGTGGTCAGGCAGCCACACGATTCAAAAACGGTAATCTATATTTTACCTAACACCGATCTTACGGTCTAACGTTTAATTACAACGGCCAACTTTAGGAGCGCATAATTTAATCAAATTGCTGTCAGTTGATTGACTTGAATCTCTGTGCACATAATTATGTTAATGTGAAACCAATTGATTCGATTATCTTTGCATCATTAGCAAAATCAAATCGGTTGTTAGATCAGATATTAGGTCATCCTTATTAACATCACAGCTGGGCACAGGCATTCCAACGGCTTAATATACCTTAAGAAGCGGAACTCGATATTACAAATTTTTGAAAGTCCGATCCGGGAACAATCATGACAAAAGTTGCTTTGTTTTCTTTATCGAAACCGGAGCATTCACAAATATTACAGTAGTGTTATCTTATATCTTTTATAGCTGCAGAAATCTCGTAATTCTCCTAAATTAATCTAGCACTGTACTTACTGATAAGTCTTAACTCAGCTTGATAGCGTCAAAGAGGGATACATCGCCAACATTCCATCTCTCATCGAAGCTAATAGCGGAAACCCAGTTACATTGACAAGTCGCATCGCAACTTAGGAACGTTTGAACACACAGCACAGTGCTTACTAAACTTAATCCAAGTTGTGCGATTCATAACTAAGCGACTCTAAGTTTGACTTTACGGAATATGGCGGCTTCCAGAAAGCTCTATCTCCCGTTTAGAAGACAATATTAACTGGGAACTTGTTGTGCAACTTTGTACACATAAGAAATTTAGTTAATATTGTATAAGGAAATAAGAAAAAAATAAAAACAAAAAAGTATTTGTGTGTTGACGTCCGATTTTGCTTTCCTACACGGTAGAAACAGATGAGGAGTTTTGGGTCATAACACCACCACGCTCGGCCCTAATTCGGGTGAGTGGATGAAAGAGTGACGTAACGTGACGTAAGATTACAATTTTGATAGAGCCTTATGGGATCAAACAGGACTAAAGTAGCTTGGTTTTCGTAATGGAACCCTAGCTAGAAACCTCCGCATTGCTAAAATATAGATTATTTTTATTTAGAAAAGCTTATCATCAAATAGCATTCGAAGCTGGCTCCAAAAAACATATGACATGTACGACATGCACCCAAAACTAAAATTGTTTCTACTTTAAAACAAACTATATTCTCTTATTGCCAAATAAATTTTAACATTACTTACCTTGCTCGTCATTTAATATTGAAATCAGATGCTCTGCTTATTCCAAGGATCGCAGCGAATTTGTAAAACAAATTTATAAATCTCCATGCCATATACTAAAGAACATGCATTTACATTATCAAGTGATTGATCGTTGTTTTCAATCTCGTAAAAGCAAATATATCGATGGGTCTGGTGAATAAAGACCAAACTAACATTATTAGTGCTTCAATTTTTTTAAAGTACAATACATCTTTGGACACATTTAATAAAATAACTTCTTAATTTACATGAGATGTGGTAAGGTAGCCAGTGTAATTACTGGGCATGGAGATGGACGGCATTTCATCTTAGGCCTCAGGATGACAACGCACCTGCAATATCAAGTGATTTTCCCTTGGTATTGCAGATGTCTATAGGCGGCGGTAACCGCTTACCATTTGGTGGGCCGTCTCGGCTTGTTTGTCATCTAGTTGTATAAAAAAGCAAATATTCTTAATTTTCATTTAAACAAATTAATAAATTTAAAAACGTTTATAAATAAATGTTTTAAAAATTAGAAAAGTATCTAGACTAGCAAAAAACATATCCTGGGGCGGTGAATTCGGCGCAGGTAGTTGTCTGAACAAAACGTCCTTTCAGGGATTTAGTTCTGAAAACATAATGTCCCCTGAACAAAAATGACCACATGAAATAAAGACCAGGGAGCAAATCGTTCACAAATAAATAAAAAATGCCCCTTAAGCAAGTCGTCACTGTCGAAAAATAGTCATGCAAGCAAAACGTCCGTAGCGCATTGTACCTATTTTTGCACAAATGCCTATCTATACATATAGGTCCATGTACCTACAATATTTGAGATCTCTGTAGCTTTATAATTCTTTATGTCCTTTAAAGACCCTACTAGGTGGTAGACCCATATGTAGGGTCGCCTGGGTAAGTACCACCGCCTTTCTTATTTCAGCCGTGAAACAGTTCGCTGTGTTTCGGATTGAAGGGAAAGGTAGCCAGTGTAATTATTGGGCATGGACGGCATTTCATCTTAGGCCTCAGGGTGACAACGCACCTGCAATATCAAGTGCTTTTCCTTGTTATTGCAAAAAAAAACGTACAATAATACCTTTTTGGAAGCCCTCCTAGAATGTTAAATAAATATTTTTTATTTTATTTTATTTAGTACCGCCCATTCAGGTACGTCCAAAGTATAATTTGAATAATAGGTACTTTTTGAATTGCGGACGTTTAGCTCCCATGATCATACAATTTGCGGTCGTTTTGTAAAAAGGATGTGAAAATTTTGCTTTTCTAATATAATGCAGTGTGTATATAAATTGAGGACTTGCACCTATGCCATTCAATTATGATATTTTTCTCACATGTCATTTTAAGACATGCATTTTTTTTTAATGATGACATTTTGCTCAGAAAACTATCTGCTCCGAATTGGCGGGGCAACCCAACCCGCGACCTTTCACAATCCGGATGCCTGCTCTAACCATCTAAGCTATCTTACATAGGTAATTCTAACTAAGGTTTGTTAAAATATCCACATATTTTACATATTCCAGAAACTGGTAATCAAAATACAAAATTAATATAAAAGAAAAAAGTCTTTTAGCATTTTGAGCTTTATTCTCAGGTTTATTAGATTCTTTTCCTGTACTTTATCGCATACAAGTATCCATTTTATATAAATTACTTACTAACGCTCGAGCTATCTAATCGCATACATTATTATATTATTATCTACGTCAGGTCTCTTTTTTATACATACGTAAGTTTATCAGTATTAGTAGGTACATCAATAACTATTGAATTTTTTAAGCACAAGTGTTTCTACCTGCTATTTATATTAATACATACTTATTTCAACTACTTATTATCATAAAAGTTTATATAATGAATGATAACTAATGATAACCACAGAACGAATTGTTTTTTTTATGTAATAGGTTGGGGAAAAAGTTTCTTCGCATTTTTTAAGAAAATTCAAATCATTTTGTAATATAGTTTATTTACATTTAACTAAAGTATGTAGGTACCATTTTGTTCGATAACTTTTTGCCATCTTGTAGGTAGGGACATGATCCCATTGCTATAGAAATTTTGGGGCTTCTGATCAAAATACCGCGACAAGTGGTTTTGGCAGTCCTCTCGTGATGTTAACCTAACACTGCCTTGAGAATTCTGAAGAGAGCGAAACAGGTGGAAATCTGAAGGTGCAAGGTCAGGACTATACAGCGGATGCATTAACACCTACCAGCCAAACTCTCTTAATTTTTGCTAAGTGGCTAAAGATGTGTGAAGTCTAGCGTTATCATGATGAAAAACCACACCCCTTCTGTTGATTAATTCCGGCCGCTTTCTCTCAACTTCTTGCTTTAATCTCATCAGTTGTTCGCAGTAGAGTTCAGAATCGATGGTAACAGCTCATAATTAATAATGCCCTTCCAATCCCACCACACAAACAGCATCACCTTGTTGCGAGTTAACCCGGGTTTCGCCACAGTCTGTGAAGCCTGACCGGCCTTTGACCACGACCTTTTTCGCACGTTCTTGTCGTACGTGATCCACTTTTTATCACCAATTATCAGCTCCTTAAAAAATGGTTCGGTTTCATTACGTCGTAATAAAGAATCACAAATGAGTACACGGTTCATTAGGTTTCTTTCAGTGAGTTCGTGGAGTACCCAAATATCAAGCTTTTTTGTGTACCCATTTTTTTTAAAATGCGCCAAAACTGTTTTGTGGTCAAGTCCTAGTTCTTCAGCTACGTCGTAACTACTGATATGCCGATCTTGCTCCAGTTTTTCAACAATGGCATTAATTTTATCCGTAATAGGGCGACCAGAGCGACGTGCATCGACATCAAAATTTCCGGATTGAAAACGCTTAAACCAAATTTGTGCTACTCTCACAGACACTGCACTAGGGCCATAAACATCGCAAATTTTTTTCGCGGCTTGCATTGCATTTTTACCTAGTAAGTTTTTGTAGTAAAATTTTAAAATGTATCGAATTTCTTTATTAGATTCACTCATCTTGACAGTATGAAAAACGAATGAAAAACACACATTTTCCTAATTTGAATTTGGAATTATCTTTTTAAAATCTAAACTTTTAATAATACCAAAACCAGCCAGATACAAATAGTACAGCCAAAGAAATTTTATTACAAGTTCATACATACTATAATGCGAAAAGACTTTTTCCCCAACCTAATATATACAACTAAGTAGATGACGAACAAGCAGACGGCCCACCTGGTGGTAAGCGGTTACCGCCGCCTGTAGACACCTGCAATAACAATGAAAAGCACTTGATAATGCAGGTGCGTTGTCATCCTGAGGCCTAAAATGAAATGCCGTCCATGCCCAGTAATTGCACTGTCCCTTCAATCCGAAACACAGCGAACTGTTTCACGGCTGAAATAAGAAAGGCGGAAATAAATATATAATAATATAAATATTAATTATATAATAATAGTTGATAATGAATGGTATTATTACTAATTACTATGATGATACGGTATTATTATTCTTTATTAGTTACGTATTTTAAAGACGACTTACAATGTAAAGATATTTACATATTAATTTGATTTATGGCCACAAAGATATTATTTATATTCTAAAAATAACGTTAAGAGAAATTTACCACTTGCTTTATTAGCTAATATAAGACAGAAAATCAATAAAGACTTTCATCAACAGACGTTTGCCCTAGTGGGAGTTGTTATCTTTTATCTGACGGCTTTCAACGCCCTTGTTCACGAAGTCTGATAGAATAGATTTCAAACACGCTATCTTTGCCACTGTTACTCACGTGAATTTGGAAAGGAAAAGTTATCTGAACTTAGTTTTGCTGAAAAGGCTCTAAACAGTCAAGCGGCTTGTTTATAACTATTTAGTTACAATATGACGGAATATCTCGATACACCCTGAATACTAAGGCGTGAAACTAGATTTGATTTTATCGATAAAAAAGAAAAAGAATGAAAAAAAATATTAAATAAAAACATTAGATAAGAGATAAAATACTGTGTAATTTTACGCTAATTAATAATAAATCGGTTCAAGAATGTAATCTTTTAAAAGACGTCATAATTAGAGATTTTAAAAAATGCATCAGCTAATTGTAATTTAATATTTCACACGACATTCTATTATAATTATGGTACTTTTAGCCAGTTGGGGCGAGTACCCCGCGTCTAGTTGAAAAGACTTTTACAAAACCACAAAAACAGTCTTTCACTGGAGTTCTTTCAAAGCACCCCTAACCACCTAATAAATAGAATTTTAAAAAGCGGCCTAACATTAAAGACTTTTAGGCAATCCAGTAGAGTGCACCTCAATAGTACGAGCCGGAATGGACTCGCATTATTCAGAGTGATTTACGAACCCGAGTCAACATGAGAATTCTACAAAAATCGGTCGCGCCTCTAGAGGCGTCTAGACCCCGCAAGTCTAAATTTTATTTTAGCACTAGGGAAATGCCATAGACAATGGTCGGACTCTTTTTATTAAACAATACTTACTTACCTATCCTTTGTAGAAATATTTTTTCCATTTGAAATATTTTTTTAACAAGAATTTTATATAAATTATCAAGCTTACTTTATTCTTAATCTTCATTTTAACATTATTATGAATGTTTGAAAAATTATTTACTTATAAAAATATCTAAACTAGAAAATTTTCACGTCCTGAGGCGGGGTTCGAACCCGTGACCTTTCTCAATCCGGGCGACTGCTCTAACCATTTCAGCTACCCAGGACTTGGGATAACTCTGTGAAATTCTTCTAGTCTAACTGTATGCGTTGAATACTTATTTGGAAGCAATGCCCAACTTAACCGAATATTAGGTATTTGTAAAAATACTCGTTTCGGATGTTGAAATAGAACATTGTAGGATGACGTTAGCTCAAATACAGATAGACTAGAAGAATTTCACAGGGTTATCCCAAATCCTGGGTAGCTGAGATGGCTAGAGCAGTCGCCCTGATTGCCAATGGTCGCGAGTTCGATCCCCGCCTCAGGACGTGAAATTTTTCTAGTTTAGATATATTTTTATAAATAAGCCTACTTTATTCATACTTAGTTATGTAAGTTTATAGTTCTGGAAAATAGAATATTTGCTAGTAATACGTTAACTTCTGTAACGTTTAATTTGAGAAAAAATATAAAACATTTAATGTGGTTTCTTTACAATAAAAAGGTTTTTTTGTAACTACTTCAACAATTTGAAAGACAGTTTCAAAGCCCCAGAAGCGCTTGGTAAATAATACTAAATTGCACGTCGTACAAAAGCAGTGTACAACACGGAAACCTAGTGGTTCTCTGTCGCAATAAATTAGAGCGTAGATTAAAAGTGACTCCAGAGGAAACCCGCCTTACATGCTGTTACGCACGAGGGCCCCGGGGAGAGCCGTCAGCAATAGCCGTAACGTTTTCTTATCAAGACAACACAGGCGCTACCACGACACACTACTGAAGCCTCTCCATAATACAACAAATACTATCTTTCTTATACATGGCGCGCTTCCAAAGAAAACACTCCACATCTGCTATTCAAATAGAGTAATGGATTTTAAAGTCACGCGAAATATCAACACTAGATTGAGTAATAAAATAGATGTGTTGCGTTGATAAGAATCGTAAAAAGTACAATCATGCGTAGTCCAAAAACTTTGCATTAGCTTGCGGCTTATTCTAACGTTATATGGAACAACAAATTTTGGCAAAGAATAAATCGTCAGTAGTAAAGCTGTTACGATACAGTCCCCGTAAATTAAGTACTTATATCAGTTTATCAAGGAAAAATTCTAACAATTTGGAGTTGCAAATTCACATTTCCCAAGAGGAGAAATATGTAGTTAATATTACATACATATATATTTCTGGAAACGCCTACTCAGTACGCGGTTCCTTGGATTCGGTTAATCCTAAGGCAAATCGCGGAGGGTTGATTTTACACGCGATAAACCTGAAAAAGGATTTCCGTCCGGTCGCAGTTACCAGAATTTTCTGACGCGTATCTCACTCCTCGCCATAAATCCGTTGCCGATCCGCCGGATTCTATTCATTTTATGGACATACTTTTTAACGACTCCACTTCATAAGATTTTATAACCACTTCGCACTTTGAATTAACTTAATTATGTAAATTGCGAAGTTTGTTGCTTGTAACTGAAGTGGCAAATTCGGTTGTGGAAGTTTAAGCGCAGCTGTAATCATTAGTACAAAATAATTTACGTTGGCTAAACTTAATTACGCACTCCTAAAAGTAACGGAGATTAATGAAACGGTGAAAACATTTAGTAGTATTGTACAGAAAGACACTTTTAAGACGAAACTTTAATTTTCATTAAGACTTAATAAAGAGAAAAAATATTTGCAATAAAAAGTTATAAATCAGTGATTTGGTTTTTAAAAAACTGAAATGGAGTCATTTAGGTAGTTTTAAGACGTGTCTTGGCTGCATCAAATAAATGAAACAATAAAACTTTGTATGATTTACTTTTTTGGGTGCTTTATTATCATCGACAGCGTACCTTACGACGTAAAAGTTGTCTATATCAATTTTGATATTGATGAAATATTAAAAAATAATAAAATTATGTTTCAATCTTTTTTACATACATAGTTTTCTAACTATGTAGATACATAGACATAATATACATGTTACTATAATTTTTCACCATTACGTAGTAACTAATAGATGTATTGATCGCTGCTACTGGTTTGAATTAATTTTTTATCGAGACAATAGTAGAAAGCTCTTTAGTAACAATATTACGACAACAGTAGAAAGAGTCATAGGAGTAAGTGGAAGTAATTGTTATTTTAGGAAATACAAATGAAGAAAAGATGAAAAAATTGTTATTACACTACAGTAGACGTTAAAAACGCACAAAATCAAAATGTCTCATGTCATACATAGCACATATTCAATACAAAACCTTCTACAACAATAAAACAATTCGGTCGCTTATATCGGTAAGTGCTTACCCTAGCCTATAGTATAGACGTCTGTAGCATGGTTAATGGGCAAAATGTATCATTTTTCTATTAGGTTTTAAAATTAATTTTACCCAGTTGCAATTTGAAACAAACTAAAAGAATTTTAGAAAAAGTAGCTGTTTAGAAAGAGACAAGAATACTGCAATTTAAATATTTCGGGTATTCAAATAATTCACATATCTCGGGTATTTTTTGATGACGCACACAGGATGGTGCCGTCCATCCGACAATAAATTAATACATGGGTAGATTAGTTCATAGAAATGGTTTGCCACTTTCAAAAATATCTTATTTATTTGACAATTTCATGACATTTGTACGAAATAATATAATATAACATTGGCTGCATTATTTTATAAAACTGTCATAAAATTATGTAATGAATCAGATGTTTTTGAAAGTGGAGAACCATTTCTATGAACTAATGTAGCCCGTATTGACGGCACCACCCTGTATGTATGCCTTAAGTCTCTGAATTATCAAAGCGATACAAAAATCACAATCGTAAAAGCGAACAGTGCGAAGAAATTAATTAAAAAAATGGTAAGTTAGGTACATTCGTGGTATTTTTGCGAGATATGTTTAAATTGGTTTTACGTTTTTATAACGTGTCATATAATATCCAATTTACGTTCAGAAGCACAGCGGTTGTTATACGAGCTAATGCCTAACACAAAATCTCCGGTCTTATACATTTTATGGGTGTTTGGGCTAACACAAATTAAAATAGAAAAAGGATCAAAACCTTACGGAAAATTAACATAATTTTACAATAGTAGTTTTTTTAAAAATAACAACTTTTGCAATGTCGTGTTGTTTTCAAGATCAACAACATTTAATATCAACATGGGTTGTGATGGTACTTATTTTTGCACGTTGCCCTACATATCAAGCGAAATAAATTGTCTAAGTGTTTCGCTTGACCTTAAAGTTTTAGTAATAGGGTATAATATCGAGCTAACATGCTATGCTTGATGTGCGGATGTCTGTACGTACCTGCTCTTAGAGCTATTTTGAAGTGTGGACATTAGGCTTGTGTGCTATCAACTTTACCCTGCGGTGACAGCCCTAACTCCTTAATGTGAGACACGTCCGCTTTATGAGGTCGCAGTGATATTACTTTTTTGATAAAAAAATAGGTAATGTTATAAAATCAACAGCTGCTGTCACGAGCAAGTAGCCCTAATGTTCCTAAGTGTTTACAATTTTCCCTGACATCTTTCTGTTATGGTAAGTAATAAAATGACTTACGAGTATCAAATCTACATGCATTACTTCAATCGATTCAACTTCCCTGGTAATGTTTTTGGGTTCAATACTCTTTTGTTCTTCTTTATTGATCTTAAATCTTATAAAAGTTTGTGTGATCAACAGCGTGATAGTTTCTGTTCTCCGATAACTCTACAGCCCTTTGTAGACCTTGAGCTCTCTGTGACCGGAAAACTCCAGTATACTCGAAACAGGGCGACCTCGCGTCAATTTATTGATCTGCAGGAGAAAGCGATGTGTAGGACGAACAACATTCTGGCTAGTTTCTGGTCTATCTTGAATTGTTCTGTTCATTTTGCCTAAGAAGTTAAATAGCGCAAGGCTGATTGTAAAATGATGGCAACTGAATGTATCACGCTTATTTTATGTCTTATATAATTTATTTGCTGGTTTTTTGACAGTGGTTCAAATTTAATCACATATACAGTTTTTGCTTATACTTAGTTATTGACAAAAAAAATGTAATTTGCCTTTTAAATTATTTTTTCGTCGGTTTAATTTTTCTAAGCGTTTTAGGGGTGTTTCTTAAATTTAAACTGGGCTAATTTCGAGGTTCTTCTTCGATCGAAATCGAATTACCTACTCTATAAAAATTGTGTTCTGCATTGTTATTGATGAAAAAATTATACCTCTACGCTTCGACTTGAAAATCTTCTCTTTTTTTCCTGTAAATGTATGTCCATAAGTCCCTTTTATATTTGTATGAAGCGTTAGTAAGAATGTGAATGTAGCACACACGGTTGGCTCCCTTTCCCTTCACGCTGCCCTTGTTATTTAAAAACTTTGATACCCTCATACCCAAAATAAGAAATTCTTACACTTTAAATAATTGCCACCACAAATCTTTTTCTCTCCGAAATAAAACAAGGATTAAAAACATCAACAGACTTAGCTATACCCAAAGGCGTGACGTACCTTTTTTGACAAGAGTAATTAACTTGTTTACTCAGAAAAGCGAAGTTGGCAGCTTATACGTAACATGGGTCTCGGCTTTGACTCGTTTTAAAAGGTAGCAGAGTGTTGAGTTCTTTATTAGCCAACGAAACAAGTCGTGCCAAACTTATTCGGTTGTTTTATTTGCCTAAGGGAATTAGTTAATACGGTACAGTTCGCGGCTGGTTAGATTTGCCAACAGACCAAGGGATTAGGGAAAAGCCTGTAATTGGCGTGAAACATCAGCTTAGCTGCAGTGTGTATACATCGTCAAAAATAAAAAATAATTGTTACTAAACGAATTTTGGAAAATGCAAGACGGATTACAAAATTATTCACAAATTGAATAATAAATTGTAGGAGTTATATTTACATCTGCGACAAATGAAATCGGAAATCAATAATAATAAAACTAATGGTGCAATGATTCGAATCGAATTGAGAGAACTAAATAGGCGTCGAATATTAATCTTGATATTTTCGATCACAACATAACGTGTCATGTTCAGTTTCAGTCTTTCAGTCACGACATTCTGAGTAATGTTTCGGGGAAACTCAAAACTAGCCCATATCTCTGATGTCCATATTTTTTATAGAACTAAGTCCACATTTATCTGTTCATTATCCTCGTGATTCTACTTCTCTCTCACTCTGCAGACGTGGTCCACCACGTTGCACAGGACTAAAACGTGTGCAACGTGGACCTGCAACAAAATCAACAAATTATGTAATGTAACTCATTGTATCGTATACGGACTTCCAGAAGATGTGTGCTTATTTTAGACAGACAAACAAGCTGAACCGCTTCTGAATTACCAATTCGCCTCTAGCTACGTGACGTGGAACTATTACTAGTCAGCGCTACTTAGGCAGATGTATTCAAAACAAAGTGCGTGCAGGATCAAAGGATAAGGTCTTTTTTGGGGAAAGCTTACTGTTTTATGAATAATAGTTTAAAGATAACACTTTCTTGTGGATAAGACAATCTTATATGATTTTCCTTGAAAAATAATACGTTGAATAAACTACATATTTATAAACCTTTTTTAAACCAAGTCACATATGAAATATTTGTTTTATGTAAACACGAAGATATTGTAGTAACTGAACTTACAACAGCCACTAGACTTAATAGGGGTATCACAATTTATCAGATTAATAGACATTCATTAAGAACCAAATGAACACCGACCAACAAGGTTGGTTAATTGCCAGATTGATAGTTAACAAGGGAATTGTCGCCCACCTGATACCTCTTATCAAATGAACATGCAATCTGCTATTGGTTTATTTAATTATTTATTGTAATTATTTATGCACATAAAGACAAAAATTACAATGAATAAAATGCAATGCAATTTTCATGCCTGTAGCATACAATCAAATTGAAGCAAGAAATAGTTTAATTAACTTTACTGTGTTGTTTACACTAAAAAAAGATTTTTGATAAATTCGTAACAAAATTTCTTCCAGCAACAAAAAAAAATAGAAAATCAGACATTGTGTACATTATTAATATTTACATAAAAACAAAAAACACAATTATGTAAAATAAGGCCCTTAAACTTCACATAAATGTTTAAAAAATAAAAATGTTAATTATTAAAATTAATGAAAATAAAATAAAAGGAAATGAAAATATCTTTATTCAAACGGCCCCCTATTTCAGAAGATACAAGAGACACTTATAGAAGATATTCTTGTTTAGTACAACAAACGTTTTTATATATTTGCTAACGCCTAAAATCATTTATTAGGTATATTTATGATGTAAAAAATGTCAGATTAGCAAATACTATAAATTAACTTTTTTCAAAGTAAATGCCCAAAAAAAGGAAAACGTCTGAGCAGTCATTTACCTAATTAAAAGGATAAATAACACAAGTTTGAAGTGCCTATTCATGAACAGTCATACCTAGTAGAAAAATTACTAACCGTAGGCTCGTAGGCTGACACGTCTGAGATTGCCCATCTCCATTTCCGCGAAGCCGGGCCGTAAGGCCAGTTTGCCTGGGGGTGGTCTACTGAATTTGCTTTGCAGACCCCAAACCGCCTCCGCGAAAGGCACGGGAGTTATCCAGGAGTTTTAGCGGGTATTCCTTGGGTCAATTTAGGCGTTGGGCAAGTCCCACACACGCCCGCTGCTTCGCCAGCGGCGGGTAGGTCCGTCAATGGATTTCTCCTGGTAAAAAAATTTGAAATGCCTAGTGTTGTTGCATAACATGCAATTATTCTCACTTGTGAATCTATTTTGCATTATCAAATTTGACCTAATTTTGAACACTAACAAAGACAGTTTACTACCAACCGATTTCTTTATAACATGAATGTAATGGGCAATATCACTGCTTGCTAAATATTTGCTATTTTCATATAAATCACAAAATGTGCTTAAACGACAGCTCACTAAAGGGGACGAAACTATTGAACGGTTGTTGTGAAACAACGGTCTACAAGCTAGTGACCGATTTCTATCAGGCAGGCTGTATGTACGCTTGTTAGCCACAAAAAAATATATTGCAAAAGCATCGAAATTAATGACATCAGAATATACCTACGAGTATATATATACTAAAACAGCTAGTCCTTTACTAGTCATTCGCGCCTCATTACCTCCGCAGGTAATTCACCTAAGTAATTCATTCCTAAGTAATTATTAAAACTTTTTAGAACTTTCACAATATCTAGACACGACTTAAACTTTCTCACAAGCTGTCGAGAAACTCTTTGATCCAGTACAACAACCCTGAACATACTATATACCTAATATTTTACAGTCTCATAAAATTGATTAACTTTTAAGAGGGGTACAGTGAGCGTCAGAATTATCTAAGCATCAGTTTTCATATGCTTATTACGTATTTCCAGGTAATGAATTGTAATATGCATAATGTAAATGTACTATGTAGATAATAAGTTTTTACTACAAGGCATCGTAAAAGCTGCACAGATTTCAACCTCCAAACAACACGCAATATAAAGTAACAGGTTCACGATTTTATACCGTAGTAAAAAGGCTCCCCTTTCAGTCTTGCAAATCATTTTTTTTCTTGTTGGAGTTTTAATTCCTTGCTATTGTGTTGTCTTAAAGAGTGTACTTAATGAACGCGTTGACTCAAAATGAGTTTGCCCTAGTTGCTTCCGCAAAGAAATAGCTGTAAGCATTTTGAGCTTTGGAATTTTAAAAAATCGTGGGTGGTCAAATTAATATACCATCATCATCATCACCAGCCTATATACGTCCCGCTGCTAGGCGCAGGCCTTCCGATATGGGGAAACACATAAGGAGTTTGGGCCATAACACCACCACGCTGGCGCAATGCGGGTTGGTGGGTTAGAGCGCTTGTAGGAACAACCGGAACCAACGGCTCAATGTGCCCTCCGAAGCACGGAGGAGCTCGAGATAACAAACTTTGATTGACCCATCCCAGTATCGACCATGGCGAAAGTTGCTTTGTTTTTCGTATCGAAACTAGCACGCTCAAACCAATACGCCACCGAGCTCCTGAATGAATATACCATGTTAAATTGAAAATAACTGTTGTAATAAGTGTAGTTTAAATTGCCCAAAAATTAAAAAGCCATAGTGATATAATTTTCTCCAGTATAAAAAATATCCACGTTTTGTCGGGGCTTACGAATGAGAATTATACAAAATACTCGTAATGTTTGTTTTCATTCTTTTCATTCTTAATGCAATTTTTTTATTGCATTAATTCAAGAGACAAATAACTATCTATTATTAAAGCAGACTTTTGTGAACTCAAAATAAACTGAAAGCTAAACGTGCCAACATAAAAGTTCGTGACAATTTCACGGTTAAGTTTTTGCAACTCTTTTGAAGCATTTTCCAGTGAAAATGTGGTACATTCTTGAGCGCATTTATTTGTAGGCACTTAGTAATTTTGCTCGTATGAGTGAACAAAACGCTCTCAGCCACGTACGTTATTTCGTGTGGCGGCTCGTTAGTCCAACTTCAAATGTATTGCTTACAAAGACAAAACGTCTCGCTCCGAGTCTTAGATAACGAAATGTAACGTTTTACAGAGTAGTTTTTAGTTAGAACACGTATTGTACAGAGTTCACTGCCATTTTAGATGCTATGGTTTATCTTGTTGTTTAAGTTTTACATTACTCATATTTTTTGTACATAAAAGTATGAAAAAATGTCTAAAATGGACTTGTACAGTCCCTGTTCAAAGGATTCGAAGTTTATCTCATTCAAACATCGCATATTATTCATATGAAAAAAACAGGAATACAGTATTTAGATATCTAACTACGTAACATGAACTGTCTCTGTGATGCCAATAATAACGCATCGCGAGTGTTGATGGCGATGTTTGATTACTGGCATTGTGTAGACACAATACCATATCTAGTCTGTGACAGTACGAAGGTGTCATATAGAGTTGTGCCACAAAATCGGCATTCCTTACGACTTTTGTACCATGTCCCGTCAGAGCATCTCAGCGGGGTCAGTGTGGATTTGAAAAGTTAGATTGCACGACTTTGGCCAGACGTGCGAGATGGAACTAATTTTGCCTTGTAAATAAATGTAAGGAAAACAGTATTATGTAAAGTGTGTTTTTATAGCTAACTGGTAAAACTGAAATGTCCATAAATTAGTCCAAAATATTAAGTGAACAGCAAAAGTAGTTGAATGGCTTGTATCAGCTCTACAGACATCTGCCGCCAAGTTTAAACACCTTCCCTTCAAGGGATATACTCCCTTGAACTCCCTTGACGGGAAGGTGTATAAACCTTAAGCAATGCTGCAATCAAAAGGTCAGACATCGCACTTTACCATTTTAGATTCCATAATGCTTAAAGAATTAGCCATTTTTTCAAAGTGTCGTATTGTCGTCACTACTCTGTAGATGATGATGAATCCTTATTAGCGACACTAATGAACAGTGTAATGAGTTTTAGTTTTTTTTATTGGCCTTGAGAGTCCTTATAGTATTTTTACTATCTAAGTACTAATAAAAACTCTTTAAAGTTTCAGGACTACACCATTCATTGACATCCTTTTTTATCAAAATGAGCTCACTCTTGATCCCATTCTTGCACTTAGAGAAGCTTAGAGAGAGTATATAGACGAAGTAGCGACTAGCGAGCTTACACAGACGATGCCTTTTTAATCTTGTTTTCAACTTGCACAAACGTAACACGTTAGCAGTGAAATATTCCTTATTTATTTAGTGACATTTGCCTACTTCAGGCATAACTAGTTTTAGGGCATCATGCAACTAATACAATTGATGCGCAATCGACCGTATTTCTGTACCCATAATGTACAGTCGACGGCACATCAAGCGTAACAGTTTGACTTTGTAATAGAGGCGGTTTTCGTAGCGCAACTATTACAATTGATGTGCTGCCGTGTATACAATAAACCAGAACCCTTTATTTTTCATTTCACAAAAAAAAACTAGATACGCCAATTGCTCGACCTATTAATGAAGGTTTAGTTTACAGTTAGCCTGCGACTTGCCGATTGAATTTCACGCCAAACACACATGGCCTATTGTCAAACGTTGATGTCCGGAGATTTATCAGTTTGGGCCTGGAGCGCCGGCTACCGCACGTGCATACTAAATCACAGCGGACGATTTCAAACTTAGTGATGGTCAACTCGATTTACTAAGTCGAGTTGACTCGAGCTGGGCTTAACTCAAGTTTTATTCCCTCAGACTCGAGTTAATAATTATTAACAAATAAATAATTATTAGCATAAGTTTGTATGTACCTACACCATAAAATAAGACTGATAATTTTGTAATGACTATTACAAGACTAGTTTTGTAGTTAAATAATAAAAATACTTTACAATACGACGATCTAAACTAAAAATACATGACTACGTACATTTAATTCCTATTTAATAAAATTATACCTACTTCAACCAATAATTTTGTCCCAATACATATTTAAGCTGTTTTTAATATGTCATTTTTTAAATATTTTGCTTACTGATTGGTAAAAAAAAAGAAATTTTTCACTCAGTTTCGTCTAGATAACCTGAGTTAATCTACTCGAGTTCAACTCGAGTTACGTTACGAGTTTGGTAGCGTAGTAGTTCTAGCGCTCTGATTTCGATTACGATCCATCGTATACCGTATTATACATAAACCGTATTGGGCTAGCGTAGCGATGTTAGGGCCCAAAGTGTTCAAAACCCTACGCCACCAAGCTCCTCATTTCGAGCTGGTTTGTGCATTATTGCCTAATTATTATTATCTTGAAGATTCAAAGTCAACAATCCTTCCTTATTTGAGTGGAATGAATGACAACAGAATCGACACCAATGTCGCTCTAAAGATATTTCACAAAATCAATTTCTTGTAGCTGATCTGTTCCAAGTTAGGTACAGCTTACAACCGTACCTATTACAGTAAAATAAATTGAAATCCTCAAAGGCATTACTGGGAGAGGCGATCTATAAACTCCAGTAATGAGGCATGCATAGCAACTGGCACGTAAAATCGGGAGTGCATCGATATTCAGGGGTAATGGGAATTGTACAATGCCGTAGTATTCAAGCTTCCTTACCTGCATAAAGAGCTAAATTTAGTAGGGTCGGCAAACGGGAAGTTAAAATTGGGTGATAGTTTTACCGCTTGTCAAATTTAGATTATATGTAGAAATATTATATTTTAATTTATTGTGAATATAAAAAAGCCATTTTTTTAAATTGTGACAATGTTTTGTAATCTTAAAATTTTACCTAGTACAAATTAATGTCTTACACTTAGGCCCGTATTACAGAACGCGGCTCAAGCATCGTTTGAACTCGAATCACTCAAAACAATAGTCGGGCCGAATCCTAAACTCCCGTATGACGGTTCAACAATAGATCGCCACAACCTTGGCACAGCGTAATCATTTCAAATCGAAATTCATTTATAGTTTATCTCCGCAGTCAATTACAAACGAAACTGTTATTTTTATAACAAAATATTGTGTAGTGCCATTTATGCTATTGTCCATGCCAATATATAAAAAAAAATAAAGTCAGTTCATCTCCAACAAAAACGTCGTTTAATTGCTTCAGGTTATGGGCCTCACGTTTTATAAGTTAAAATAGAAGTTAAATCGTGATTATTAGTAAAAAATGGCTGGAAATCTAATTACAAGTATTTCAAAACTAAAAGGAAGAGAACACTACGAAGAATGGGCGTTTGTAGTTGAAAATTATCTAATCCTAGAAGGCATGGAAGCGTGCATCAAAAAAGATGGCGAAGTTACGGATGCTAAGGCGCGGGCGAAAATAATTCTTACAATTGAACCAGGATTATTTGTGCATATAAAAAATGAAACAACCGCAAAGGGCTTGTGGTCTAAGCTTCAAAAAATGTTCGATGACAATGGCTTCACATGAAGAATTGGTTTATTGCGGAATCTAATTTCAATTCGACGAGAAAATTGCGAGTCAATGGTGCATTATGTGACTGCAATTGTGGAAACGAGCCAGCGACTAAACAATACCGGCTTCAAAATCAGTGAGGAATGGGTAGGTTCGCTGCTTTTAGCTGGTTTGCCTGAAAAATTTTCACCCATGATTATGGCCATAGAAAATTCGGGCATCGAAATAACGGCTGATTCAATCAAATCTAAACTTATTGACATGGATGACCAGAGTGAAAATAGCGCAGGTAGCCATCAGA
Source organism: Nymphula nitidulata (assembly GCA_947347705.1). NCBI lineage: Eukaryota > Metazoa > Arthropoda > Insecta > Lepidoptera > Crambidae > Nymphula > Nymphula nitidulata. Next base: position 11,385,115 of record OX374632.1, read on the forward strand.
GTGCGTTCGTTTCTAAAGGTTGGCATCACCCAAAACATGCAGCAAATGTCAAATCAAATGAAACGTCAAAGTCATACGTAAAATGTTACAAGTGTAAACAACAGGGGCACTATAAGAATCAATGTAAATTTAGAGAAAAGAAAACTCAATCAAATGCATTTAGTGCTATTTTTCTCAGTGGTAAATTCAATACTACGGACTGGTATATAGATTCAGGCGCCAGCATGCACATGACAACAAAGAAACATTGGTTGGAAAATGTGTCAAATCAACCACTAGTTGAAGAAATTGTTATTGCTGACCAATCAAAGATTTCTGTGGATTTGTCTTCGAAGAAATCGAAGATCTCTGTATCACCACAACAGTGGTGATACCCAGATTACAGCAATAGTAAACAGTGAAGAATACAACATATCAGTAACAAACATATTATATGTGCCTAGTCTTGCTACAAACTTGTTGTCAGTCAGCCAACTTATTAAAAAAGGGAATAAAGTGAACTTTACTAATAATCACTGCATGATTTACAACCCAAGAAACCAATTAATAGCGACGGCAGATTTGGTGAATGGTGTGTACAAATTAAATGTAAAACAAGTTGATTGTTTGTTCACACCAGTTTCGGGACGTGTATGGCATAGAAGATTCGCACATTTGAATAGCACTGATCTTGATAAAATGAGAGACGGTGCAGTCAAAGGCATGACATATACAGACAAGCCCCAGGTAAACCAAATGAACTGTATTGTGTTCTGTGAGGGAAAACAAGCACGGTTGCCATTCTCACATATTGGTAACAAAAGTGATGATTTGCTTCATACAGTACATGCAGATATTTGTGGCCCCATGGAGATCAGGTCAATCGGAGGATCCAAATATTTTTTATTGTTTGTGGATGGTAAAAGTAAAATGGCCTTTGTTTACTTTCTTAATACAAAGGATGAAGCTCTAGATAAATTCAAAATATTCAAAAATGTGACAGAGAACCAGACAGGAAAAAGAATTAAAATTTTGCGAACTGATAATGGGTTAGAGTTTTGTAATAAGCAGTTCGACAAATATTTAGAACAAGCAGGTTTATTGCACCAAAAAACAAACCCATATACACCACAACAAAATGGAATGTGTGGCTTAATATATGTGGGCTTAACCGAACTGTGGTAGAAAAAGCCAAGTGTTTGTTGTTCGATGCGGGACTAACTAAAAGATTTTGGGCAGAAGCAGTAAATACTGCAGTGTATCTCAGAAATAGATCAATAGCATCAGGATTAAATAACATGACACCATTGGAAGTGTGGACAGGAGAAAAACCTGAGGTCAGTCACTTACGCATATTCGGTAGTAAAGTCATGGTACATGTCCCAAAAGAAAAGAGGCTCAAGTGGGATAAAAAAGCAAAGGAATGTATCTTGGTTGGATATCCTGACAACATAAAAGGATATAGAGTGTACAATCCCAACAATAATAAAATAACTACGAGCCGAGATATTGTTGTGATTGAGGAGGGGAGTTGTACAGCTGAGATTCCAATAAATATTGCTGAACCAAATACAGAATTTATGGTGAAGACTGAAACATCAAAAGCTATGGCAGAAGCAGTGGGAAACATTGATCACAGTATATCAGAAATGAAACCCAAACAAGAGTCAAGTTCCAGTGCAGTTGAGGTATCAGTCAGTGAAAATCCATGCAGTAGTAATTCTGCGGAAGATGAGTTTGAGGATGCTCCAGAAATACAAGATCCTGTAGTTCCAGAGGATAGTCATAGTCATAGTCAATTGTTTTCAATGTAGGCTTTCAACAAAGCACTTATTGACGTCAAAATATAAACATAAAATTTAATATTATTTAACTACTTAGTAGAATTTAGAAATATAAATTATTACTAGCTTGTAATGTATTTATTACATATCGAGTAGGTACATACCTACCTACCCTCGTCAGTATAACTAAAAACTAAAATAACTTTTATTGCCATGGATGTTTGTCTTCGGTGAAGTCTTTGACCCTATAGTATGCCTTAGCAATCAGTTGACTTTTAATTCTCTCCTTGAATTGTGTGTCCGTCAAAGTTAATAGGTCGTCAGGTATTTTATTATAAAACTTTATGCTATTCCCTATAAATGAATTACTAGATTTAGCAAGTCTGAGCTTTGGAACTACTAATTTATTTTTGTACCTGGTATTCAAATTCCTAACGTCACTTTTCTTTTTTAAATTATGTATATTTTTGCGCGTATACATAATGTTCTCAAAAATGTACAGAGATGGAAGCGTCAGAATACTGATGTCTTTGAATTTATTTCTCAAGGAATCACAGGGCTTCATTTTGTAAATAAACCGTACCGCCCGTTTCTGTAGTACAAAAATTTTATCTATATTAGCTGCTGATCCCCACAACAAAATGCCGTACGACATGACGCTATGAAAATAGGCAAAGTAAACCAATCTTGCAGTAACCTCATCTGTTAAGTTCCTAATTGTCTTTACTGCATATGCAGCTGAACATAATCTATTTGCTATGATATCTAAATGTGTCCTCCATTGTAATTTTGAGTCTAAAATGATACCCAAAAAGTTAGTATCGTCAACAAGTTCTAAATTATATTTGTCTAGTTTAATATTTAGCGGTAGAATTCTTGTATTTGGGAGCTGGAATCTAATGCATTTTGTTTTTTTTACATTAAATACTAAATTATTTAAAGAAAACCAGCGAGAAACTTCTTCAAGAGTGTTATTTATATGACTCTCACTACGATGCGTATCAGTTCTGTCCAACGAAAAAATCAAAGAAGTGTCGTCCGCGTACAACACTATATCCGACATATCCTTGACCATGTATGGAAGGTCGTTTATATAAACGAGAAATAAAAATGGTCCAAGTATCGAGCCCTGTGGTACACCTATTTCAATCAATGAACCATCAGACACTACTCCATTGATACCTATTTTCTGTATTCTATTTTTAAGGTAGGATTTTATCAATTCCAAAGCTGTACCACATACACCATAATAATTCAACTTCCTTATCAAAGTTTCATGGTTGACGCAATCAAATGCTTTTGAAAGGTCACAAAAAATGCCAACAGAGTCACACTTTTTTTCCCAAATGTCTAAAATATTATTTATTAACTTAGCTCCCGCATCAGTAGTCGATCGTCCCTTCATAAAGCCATATTGATATTTGTGGAATATTCCATTCAAACAGAAATAGGCATTTAATTGAGTGTAAATTATTCTCTCAAATATTTTACTCAGTGCAGGTAAAACTGACACAGGCCGGTAATTAGAAGGATTATGTGTATTTCCAGATTTGAATATTGGAGTTACCCGACTTTCCTTCATCAAATCAGGAAAAATACCAGTCTCTATACATCGGTTAAATATTACAGTAAGGAAAGGTGCTATAAGATCAATTATTGGTTCCAACACTGCCACAGATATCCCCCAAATATCCTCCGTCTTCTTTTTATTTAACATCTTATAAGCTTTGACAATATCTAAGTCATTAATATGTCGAAATTGAAAATATGTTGCTACCCTACTAAAATTATCTTGTAACATACTTTCAGCAAGTTCAGAAGAAGAATTTATATACTTTGTAGTATCGATGGGAATCGTTTTGAAAAAAGTATCAAAATAGTTAGCCACTTCTTTTTTATCTACAATCAATTCGTTGTCTATTTTTAATGATATATTTGACTCTTTGTTTTTAGTTTTGCCAGTCTCTTGATTAATAATTGACCATGTCGTTTTAATTTTATTTCTAGCTCTAATTATTTTCTCCCTGATATAATCAGACTTTGCTTTTTTACATACAGTTTTGAAAATTTTTGAATATTGTTTTACATATTCTTGAAAATCTAAATTAAATATGTATGACTTTTTATCATACAAGTCATATAAGTTTTCTCTACTTTTCCTTATACCTTTTGTGGCCCATTCATTAAAAACTGTTTTTTCTTTTATAATAGTTTGTTTGAGCCTAAATGTTTTATCAAATTCGCTTCTTATAGCTGTAAATAATTTATTATAAGACACCTCAGGGTTATCATTATTTAAATTAATAGCTGTTAGGGATGTAGACATATATTCTCTAAACCTATCTAACCTATTTTTTGTCAAAGGCCTATAGTTAATCACTTTATTTTGTGTCTTGTTACCAATTATTTCGATTTCAATTTTTAACCCTTTGTGATCAGATGGCACTCCACATATTAAAGATTTTCTTTTAATTTTACAATTATTAATAATATTATCAATGCAAGTCGCAGAGTGGGAAGTTATCCTAGTAGGTTTATTGAAGAGACAGTCTAAGTTATAACATTTTAGCAAAGTCATTAAGCTATCCTTTTCACTGGAGTCACTAAGAAGATCCACATTGAAATCACCGCAGATAACAAGTGGTTTACTACTGCTAGATATCTTGTTTAATATACCCTCTAGAATATTAAGAAATGAATGAAAGTTTCCCGATGGCGGTCGATAGATGCAAACTACAATGAGCCCCTCCAGTTCAGCACCAGCTACCTCACATATACGTTCAACAGAACATTTGACAAGATCCCTACGCTCTTTACACATTACTGATTCTTTGATTAACAAAAGAGCAGGGTATAACCCTGATTCGTCCAGTTGCTGTTGGAAAAGAGCCTCGTGTTCGTAAAAAGCCAGATCGATATGGTTTTGCAAGTGTCAGTGCATTTAGTGATGTGGCCTGCAGTGATGTGGCCTACAGTGAAGTGGACTATAGTGAACTGTCAGTTCAGGAAGCACTAAGTGGACCTGAGAGTGATCAGTGGACTGTAGCGATGAACGAAGAGCTTAAATCATTCGAAGAGAATGATGCTTGGGAAGTAGTAGACTTACGTGTTAGAAGTACAGTTGTACCATGTAAATGGGTGATAATAATGTTACATACCGAGCTAGATTAGTGGCTAAAGGTTTCGTACAAAAACCTGGCATAGATTTTGATGAAACCTTTTCTCCAGTATTAAGATATTCATCTCTAAGATTGCTTTTTGCTTTGGCAGCTCAGATGAAATTAGATGTAACCCATTTAGATGTCAAAACTGCTTTCTTGAATGGGCTTTTAAAGGAAACTGTTTTTATGAAAATGCCAGTAGGTATTGAATGCGACAATAACAAAGTACTTAAATTAAAGAAAGCCATATATGGTTTAAAGCAGTCTTCGAGAGCCTGGTACCAAAAGGTTGATAGTTTTCTAGAGTCTATAGGTTTTAAAAGATCTCAGTTAGAACCTTGTCTATATACTAAAATCAATGGTTGTAATAAAATATTTATTGCTCTGTATGTCGATGATTTTTTAGTTTTTTCGAATAGTTTATCAGAAACTGAAAAAATTAAGAGAATTAACTTCTATTTTTAAAATAAAAGATATGGGATGTGTTAAACAATGCCTAGGTATGAGAGTTTTTGTAGACAAAGAAAATGGTTCAATAACTTTGGATCAACAACAGTACATTGAAAAACTATCACAGAAATTTCATGTTGAAAATTGTAAAGTTGTACATACACCTATTGAATCAAAGTTAGGCTTAGGTAAAAGTGAAAACTGTAATACCCACTTACCTTACCAACAATTAATTGGTAGCATGATGTATTTAGCAGTACTTACCAGGCCTGACATTGTTTTCTCTATTAATTATCTTAGCCAATTCAACAACTGTTATAGTGATGAACATTGGGCTTATGCCAAAAGAGTTTTAAAATATATAAATACAACCAAACATTTTCCTCTTAAATATTCTGCTAGTGGTAATTCTAAATTACAAGCTTATGTTGACGCTGATTGGGCGAGTAATGTAATAGAAAGACGCTCATATACAGGCTATTTCTTTGCTCTCGCCAATGGTGCTGTTTCTTGGGAAACTAGGAAGCAAGTCACAGTGGCTTTGTCTAGCTCAGAGGCTGAGTATATGGGTATATCTGATTGTATATAAGAAGCCATATACTTAAGGAACTTGCAGTATGAGTTAACTAATGAATTGTATGTTATAACTGTATTTAATGATAATTAGTCAGCGCAGAAGATGGCAAATAATAATTGCTTACATAAAAGGTCAAAACACATCGACATTCGTTTTCACTTCTTCAGAGAACATTTAAATAACAATGTCATTAAACTAGAATATTTGCCAACTTCCGATATGCCTGCAGATTTATTTACTAAAGGGCTGAATGCCGTTAAACATTATAAGTTTTTAAACATGTTGGGATTAAGTTAGTAATGAGGATAGTTGAATATTTTGTTAAGCAGGAGTGTTATTTTTATAACAAAATATTGTGTAGTGCCATTTATGCTATTGTCCATGCCAATATATAAAAAAAAAAAAAGTCAGTTCATCTCCAACAAAAACGTCGTTTAATTGCTTCAGAAACAAATAGGTAATCGTAAACATAGAACAAAAAATAGTATTCCCAGTATTGAAATTGTTTCATATGCAAGAAAACGTTTAATTACGATTTCTGTAATACGCTCTTGCGAGGTTATGGCGTTCGGATATATTTTATCTTTATTTCTACTGATGTTACCTCAGATATCACATGGCCATGGAAAATAATAGTCGGCCTATCTTATAATTTCATTTGCGTTTTTTATTTAAACGCTTTATGAAAAAAGTAGTTTTTGAAGTTTTTTTTACTGATGCCGTCGCCATTTTGTTTTCTCACAGTCGTCCGAAGAAGAAAGAAGACTGTACTAACCGAGGCATGTGAGAAAGTGACCAAAGAAGCTTGGGAGAAGGTGGTAGAAAAAACCATAAATCTTATATTGTCCGATTATGATTGTGACATTAAGTAGATAATATAATCCACAGTAAATTATGTATCTATGTTAGTGAAAGTGTAGCTTAGAAGATGATGATTCTGATTAAGAAAAATAATTATTTTATTTGGATTTCTTTATTTTACCTATCAATAACTATTTAAACAAAAATTACTGTTTTTACGTACTTAGTATCAAATAATCGCAGCGATACGTGTATCGTGTATACGTGTGTATACGTGTGTAGGTTGTGTAAAGATACATCACTAGTATTGTCGAACTAACATACGTCATACGGGAGTTTAGGATTCGGCTCTACTGTAGTTTTAAGTGTAGATCACTACTTGATTGCTCAGCTTATTACAGGTTGCGTTTTAAGACTCAATCAGCTGAAACTAGAATCAATAATTGTCAAAGCAACAATGACAAGTACAGAAAAGCGAAACTGTCAAAACATGGGCGAATATAACCCGTCAGATTATTAAACAATATTGCGTTATATCAAGCATGTTGAACTAGCATTACAACTTTATTTGGAAGTATAGTACGTGATCCGTTCTCAAGAATGGTGTCGACCATAAACAAAGATCAAATCTTTACTTGAGCGCAGATTTTGACTTAAGTAGGTATCGTTCTAAAATAAGCAATTACTCAGCTGAGAGTTGATCAATGTATAACGTTTCAAGTAAAGTTCTAAATTTAAATCTCGTATTAAAAGTTTTAAAACTAGATTCGTTACTGCAAAATGTTCTGTAATACGGGCCTAAGTATTATATAATCTGTGATCGAAGCCCGTTAGCCCTATGCCGTTACCTAGTTTAGATGTTTTTCTAAATGCCTTTTATCAAACATTTACTCTAATGTTAATATTTAAATTAAGAATCTTAAAATGTTTACAACATAAGCTTATATACTATAATTGTAACTTTTATTTTTATAACAATATGTATTTCTTGATAATATGTCTTTGGAACTTATCAAAGACATCTTCAGTCTTCCCGTAACACGATCGCTGATCGATGAAAGTAATAGAAACATCCGGTGTATAGTAATAATGTAGTATCTAATTATACGCGAGTTAAATCCGGTAAAGTGGTTTTATTTCTAATGTGTAGTGCTCTCAAAAATATAAGATAATACTAATATACTTATATTTCTTTTTCAAATTGATGTTGCTTGGTCATAAAAGTAATTTTTATTATCAAAAGCATCTTGAACAAAGAATTGTTTTCTAAATCGTACAAGTTAAATATAAAGATTTTTTCAACACACTTCCTCATAAAGTGGCTCTAATCCCATGGCAATTAGGCACATAATGACACCTATAATCAAACTGTGACTTTTTCATTACTATTATTCACTAGTGAGTAATAGTTTTTTTTTTAATAATTAAAATTGCCAATATATTTTTTTTTTTTCTTTTTTTGTTGTTAAATCTCCCTGTAATGGGAAGGCAAAAGGAACTAATGCCCATACAGCCATGTCTGATGTGATTGAGTTTATGTCACTTATCTATATGTATATGTGTAAGTATATGTATTTTTTTGTATTTATGTATATGTGTAAGTATATGTAGTTTAAAATCCAAAGTCACGCCCAAGGCCCTATCATAATAACAGCGCTTCTGCGACGTTTTTTTATAATGTCGCAAAAGTTTTATGCTGAGATAGGGCCTTGTTGACTGCACTTATTGTTAAGTATAAACTGTTTGTATTTGTCTATATATTTTTTTTTTTTATTGTTTAAGCTTCTTGTTGTTGTTTGTTATGTGCATGTCAAATAAAAATATTTTTCTTTCTTTCTTTCTTTCTTTAATATTATTGATTGAGTTACGCTTACATTTGCGCTAAAAAGCTATCCGCGAAAAGCCCAAAAAAAAGAAACCTCATTTTTTAGTCTATGGCCGATGCGCGCGCATAGGAAAACTGATTAATTTTTCCCGCCATTACGAAACATTTTTCACAACTCGTCTCGTTTTCTCTTTTGAAGTTATTTAGTTAGTTATTAATTAAGATGTCTGCAAATACAATTTATGAAGAAAATGATTTATGTTGTACACCGCCCGATATAAGATGTGAAGCCCAGAACGTTATGGAAAGTTTACTACCAGAAAACTCAAAGGAAAAATATCTATTAGCGTACCAAAATTTCATACAATGGCAGAACAACAAGAATACGCAGTCTTTTTCAGAAAATGTGTTCATGGCGTACTTTAAAGAATTATCTTCTAAGTACAAACCTAGCTCTTTGTGGTGTATTTACTCAATGTTAAAAAGTACAGTCCGAACAAAGAATGGAGTGGACTTAAAAACATACTCGAATTTGTCAGCTTATCTAAAGAGACTATCTGATGGATTTAGAAGCAAAAAATCAAAGGTTTTATCATCTGACGATATTGAAAAATTTATTAAAGATGCTCCAGATAACCAATATTTGGCTACAAAGGTTAGTTAAATTAATTTTAATTAAATATTTAATAGCAGCTTGTTGACTTTAATTATTGTTTCTTTTGTTTCAGGTTGCTTTAATATTTGGTGTAACTGGTGCCTGTAGGATACAAGAATTAACAAATATAACTGTAAAAGATATAGAAAACCATGGCCAGATGCTTTTGCATACGTAGAAGATTCCATACAAAACAAGAAGGAAATTTGTGCGAAAATCACAAAAAGAATTAAACTTGATTCTGAGACGCATCCTACTAGCGAAATACCAAGTACATCCAATGATTGGATTTCACCTACCTACACGAATAATGAACCATCACAAATAACAATAGAACATGAAAGTATTTCAGTAAATAATCTATCTGATGGGACCGCTATATCATCAAAAATAGTTAATTATAATTTTACTAACTGCACATTTACTAATTGTTTCTCTAAATAAACTTTTTATCTACTATGTAAAATGGTTTTTTATTTAAGTATTATTTTATTCAGAAGTGTGTTGAAAAACGTTGTATGATACACGTGTGTATTGATGATTACCGTCCTCGGCTCCTTAAGACCCTCGCCTGACGGCTCGGGCCTCAATGCGCCTCAGCGGTAATCACCAACATTACACACTTGTACCATAATGTACTAATGTTCAATTGTGCCAGAGACCTATATTTCTTTTTCAAATTGATGTGGCTTGGTCATAAAAGTAATATTTATTATCAAAAGCATCTTGAACAAAGAATTGTTTTTATAAACCGTACAAGTCAAGTAAAGATTTATGTCCAATTGTGCTAGAGACCTATGTATATATTAGGTCATATCACAGTACCACGGTTGACTGTATAAATGGACCATTTGAATATCGACAACAGGCGCGGCCGCCCCAGGGGGTAATCAGTCCGCTCTGGGCCCCACTCGATATAAAGGCATATCGTATATGCACCTGAATTCGTGAAGAGCTTCAGACCTCCATTTTGTATAACAATGGATTAAGCCAACATGGTCATTGTGAGCCTCTTAGAACAATATAAGGCCACAGTCACCTCTACGTTCATTGTCGAAATTAATTTCAGCAGCGGCAGTACTAATAAATTCTTCAATTTAGACATTTTAATAGTAATCATGGTGATTAATATTATAATATTTCAAATAAATTGAAGTCTCACAATTTCTATGTTCTACTCTAAAGTATTTGTAAGCACGTCAACGTAATAAATTGAATTTATCCTATACAAAATGTGACCGTCATACAAATTGTCAAACTTATCCAAGAATAATTACAACAACACTCATTCATCAACTGAATTGAACAGGTCAATAAGACGTCATAAATCAATGAGATTAGTTCCCATTGGCTGTAGCTCATTGATGTAGCTCTGCAGAAAGGAAATTGAATACAAAACTCGATTACCATAAATAACGTCTTGGAAACTCACCTACATTAAAACAGAAGGCTTCAAACCCAAGCATTCAAATGATGCAGAAGGATTAATTTGTTAGGATTAGGAAATCGGATTGTTAGTCTGATTGCCTGTAAATTATGTTTGTCAGTCGTTTTAACACGAAATACTGTAAGCAAAAATATCACCTTAACATAGAGGAAACTTTTTTTAATTCTTAACGGGGTTAGGTCTTGACCTTCATCTCACTTGATGCTAATGCTCGTTTTCACTAACGTCTCTTAGCGATTTTTATCTCAGTCTATCTAAAGGAGATAGAAAGAGACAAATGTCGTTAAGAGTCACCTAAGCCTAGGGAATAGTTAGTGAAAACGGGCATAAGTGATGCTACGTCCGGATACCTCAACCACAAAGGTATAATAGTAGATTATTACCCAAGGGGATAAAGCAGTGTCTTCTGTCGCGGGTGACGATTTAAATCGCGAGCGTAACGAAGGACTCAAGGTTTACTCCCGAGCGTAGCGAGGGATTTAAGACGAGTCCTGAGTGTAGCGAGGGATTTAAGTTCACCCAAGACTAAGACAGCTTTATCACCGAGGAAAATACTCTACTTTTCGTACTATTTGCGAAAAAATTAACACAATAATAATATGAGATAAGCATTTATTAAAAATAATGACAATTAAAAGTAAAAGTTAACATTCGAAACATTGGTCCAATTATTAATAGAGAGAGTTACATTTTTGTTTGGTACATTTATTGTTGATGAGTTGATTTGAGTATTTCTCTGTTCTTGCGTCTGAGGAACTTGCGTTTCATTGTAGATAGTATACGTCGGAGATAATGGTGGTGGTGCATCGTGAGTTACGGACGGAAGATAGTCCGATTGTCCTTTGGACTAATATTTTTTTGTCGGAAAAGCATAGGCATCAAGCTCATACGGCCTCGTCGGTTTTCGTAATTTTATTTAATAATCATAACTGCACAATAAATGCGTATTCCTTTTTCAAAAAGATGTATAATGCTTTATATACAAACTCAATGGTGTAAACACAGATGTAGTTCAGTATAAATTTCGGTAAGTATTCCAAATTTAAATCACATTCTCCCCCTAGAGGATGAATGAAATTCAGTACAATTTTCTTTCCCTGTTTTTATCAGATAAAAAATTACTATTGTTATAATCGCTTTTTGTGGCATAGAATGTCACTTTTTTGAGCAAGTGGTACGAAATCACTTTTATTTATTAAGGTTATAATCGTATTTTGCCTATTAAAATCAAACGGAAGAATATTTAAATCCTAAACTAAGTTTACTAGTAACGAAATAAACTATTGGAATTATTTAGAAAAAGAGTTTTTTTTTAATCTGTTCTTTCTTTATAAATAATTTATTTCCAATATGTATTGCTTATTAGGCGCGCGTGCGCTATGGTTGTCATTTTTCCGCTCGCTAAGATGTCATTGTATCTATCCATCTCTGTCTTACTCGTACGAAGTTCACGAGGTATCTTCTTAACTCAAAAGCCCTGACATTACAGACACAATTAATTTTTTAGTGTCTATGGAATTATTATAATGCCCTGTGGGCGTTAAAGAGTTAATTAACTGCCGGATCAAGACTTGGGACTTACATCACAAAGATACATTAATATTTTAATCGTTATGTTAAACAAGGATTTCCAATTTTGAAACCACTTGAATTTTCTGTTCCCGTGAAAACTAAAATGAAAAGAGGATACCTTATAGAATCACTGCTTGTCTGTCTATTAAGATAATTTTTCTTAGGAACGCGATAAATTATCTACATATATAAATTGATATCAATTATCAAGTGCAAATACTAAGGCCTTCAGTCCCTAGGAATTGTCAAAAATACGGCCTTTCTTGCTGCATATTTTAACAGTTGCCAAAAAAACAAAAGATACGGGTTCTTCCCGTTGATCTAGAATCTTGAAACTTGGCAAGAAGCAAGTTCCGACAGCAGAAATAAAGAAAAATCCGAAAGTTGCTAATTTTTAGCTAAATCTTACATATTTTTCTTTTATTACGAGCTTATATCCGACTCAGCCGGCGAACGTAGAGAGCCTAGAAGCATAACTTCATACAAAACTCGTCGCAAAATGGGTACCCTCGGCGGCTAGAAGAGCACGTCGGATAAAATCGGCTAATATCGAAATTGTATAGCGCCCTCTCGGTCTTCTGATTTACACGCGCCGGACGGGTCATATATGCAGGATGTAACCATGAAATTTTTTTTAACGACTTTATTAATTATATATCGTCATTTTTAATAAATATAGTAACGTTGTAAATCGGTAAACTTATTCAATTTTAGAGTTGAGATCAGACATCATCATTTAAATAAGAAAAATCTAAATCATATGGACATAAGAAAAAAAATTACACTGTCATCAAGTGGTTTTATTTCTTGAAATAAAACCACTTTACCGGATTTAACTTGCGTTTTTAATACCCAATGTTTTGATTACTTCATAGCGATCAATGTCAGGGGAAGACTGAAGTAAAGATGTCAGTTGTCTTTGATAAGTTTAATATTAAATACCGTCATATTTTTTATAGTTATATTTTGAGTGTTCCGATTCACGCCATGGAGCTTACAGTGTCCGAAGGTCAGGAAGAGTAAATACGGGCTTGAGACTTTGTAATTCTCATGATAAGATCCCAAGCTGGTGTGGTCCAACTATCTTCTCTATAATAATAATAATAATAATATAATAATATTTATACACTCACACCTATTATCTAGCCCAAAGTAAGCATCATTAAGAGCTTGTGTTATGGATACTAGATAACGGAGAAATAATGATAATAATATGTATATAAATATTAGAAATATACTAAATAAACATATAAACATCCATGACTCGTAAACAAATGTTCGTACTCATCATACAAACATTTGTTCCTACCGGGATTCGAACCCGGGACCTTTTGACCGAGTAGCCTGGGGTACACACCACTCGGCCAAGCGGTCGTCAAAACTCTATTGAAATTATGATGTTGTTTTATTTTAATAACCTCACGAAACTATCTTGCAGTTTACAACTTTACTTACTACGAATTATCCTTAACAGTTTAAAATAGATACCTATACTATTTCCAGATCATTTTGTAAATAGCTAAATTATTAAAGTAATAATTAAACATACACATGTTAAAATAATAATGCTTAAATTTATTGAGAAATGTGTTGAAAGTGGCATCATATTGTAAGGAACTGTGGCAAAATATCCATGAATTGGAGGTTTGTTTATCATTCTTACAAAAATCATATAAGGCAACGCTGTATAAAGCCATAATTGCTTATTAGTAGGTAAATTAACTATTAAACATACACAATAACAATAAGTCGTCATAAAAGTTTGCAGAGTTAAAAGTTGAGTTGAAAATAAATAAATACTGTCACACACAAATGACTGCATAACATCATCCACTCGTGTATTTGTTCAAATTGTCCACAAATATTGGGCCAACATGGCGGCCAATATTATTGTTTATATTTGACTCGATTATAAAGGTTTAGGAGGGACTTACATGTAAAATTTGATTCCAGTGCTCTTATTATGTTAACCTACGCGGCTGACACACCATTTTACTTCACTTTTGGACATATTTACTGAGATTTTATTGTTTTTTTACGAGTAGATCGCCGTGACGCAGTCAATGACAAACTAAATCATGGCGCGGAGTCCGATTTAAGCCCCGCCCACTTTGGAGTCTCTTTCGGGGTGTCATTTTGGATGGGCTAGTTACTCGTCTATGTTATTATCGGTCGCCGGACTCAGCTTTGTACGGAAACCTCAGTGCACTAGTCCGTTAGACTCGAACTGGTTAGGGTTTTTTGAGGAAACGTTTACAGCAAACAAACAGCATTATAATATATTATACCATAGTAATTCACTGTAATACGATTGCTACAAGAGACAATTCCGTCCATGTCATTTATAAAAGAACTTATCACCTACACGTTGAGAAAATGCTTACCATTTTCTCAACAAGCCGCAGAAAGTCATTTTGCTAAAAACTGCTTAGAACCAGGACCGTAGCAAGGTAACTTCGCTATCTGGCACTTGGCCAATGTTTGTAAGAAGTTCCACCGCAGTAGGCCCTTGACAAAGTAGCGTGGAGTTTCCAAGTTCTGCTTTTATATTACTGTTCAGTGATCTACTGTATTCTAATGTTGCCGAGCAACTTTAAAGTGACAGTTATAAACTTAAATTTCTCGAAAGCTCTGCGAGACTTACCAAATATGTATTTTACACTGGAAAGATGATTTCGACGGGCGTGGATTGATTTTAGTAACATCTTACATTTATGCAAAATAAATAATTTCTATCTTTTTTTATATTTTTTTATACCACTAAGGTGTCAATCAAACCACCGGATGCGGTTACCGTAGCCTATGGACGCTTGCAACACCAGGGGTATCACTCGCGCGTTGCCGACCCTGTAAAAACGCCTTTTTTGAAGAACTTCACGCTGTACTCGTTCGAGAAAACCTGTGCAAATCCTTTCTCCCCCAGAGAGAAAGAATCTATATTAAAGGTATACTTACTTAATAAGAAACAAAAATTTACATAGCTACTTAATATATATGAAACTCTAGCATCAATCTAAAGCGTAGGTTTATAGTACGAACTATTATTAAAAAATAATTTTCTAAGATTATAAGCGATCAAAGAATAACATATATTACGAAATGTACAATCTATTTTAGGGGATATCCCTTATCAAGTAGTATAACACCCAAACAAGAAGTGAATGAACCTATATCACAGCCTCAAACACCATGATTACATCGCAAGGGATTTGGGGAATAAGGGAGAAAATAATAAAAAAGCTATTTATGGTTCCATTATATCACGATTGACTCTTATTTGGCTCCGGTATACGTTTACGCGTATAAAAGTTTTAGATAACAGTTTAATTTGATAGAATATGTTGAACAAAGCAACTTATAATGATATTTAGATATTAATTGATTGTACATAAATGATGACAATATGGAGAATCATGGGCCAACTACTTTTTCTGTGCGCTGATTTTGAGAGATGCCTAATTAACGCTCACGCTGCGCTGGGCACAGCACAGTTACAACACCTAAAAATAAAACCTTGTTGAGTTTCGTGGTATCCTTGAATCAAAAAATGGTTTTCACACAGCCTCTACATTTGAACGACTTAATTAACGGCATCTCACATCATGAAACGAAAAAAATCATCTATACTTTACGTTTAAGATTTTATTTTACTACTTCAACAATAAGGCACAAGAGTGCGATTTGGATCCGTTCTCTATGAGTATAGGTATTGTACCAGTTTTATTTTATTGTCAATCTTGTTTGTAGTGGATGTGTGGAGACTTTTACAGACTTTATGTATTTAATTGCATTTTATACCTTGTTTATGTAGTCATTAGTCTTCCATAAATAAATAAATACTTTGCCAGCGTGATTAATATATAGTTATTTGTGGTATATGTCGCCACCATCTGGTTTAAATTTGCCTCTTAATTGGATGCCTAATCCGTTGATTAAACGCCGGCATCCAATTAAATGCCCAGGCTGATGGTTGATTGAACTAGACTTACTCAACGTTTAACAACATGGCGAAAATCCGCTCAATTAGATGTCTAAGCGAATGGTCTTGTACAAGACTTTTGATGTGATTGGTAGGTTCCAGGTTATTTTTTATGACTACCTATAACCAAAATCGTTTTGGTTATAAGTAGTCGTAAAAAATAACCTGGAACCTACCAATCACGCAAACAGTTACACGAAACTCCTGCTACTTTAACTAGACGGCTGACATGACGTTCAGCCATTTGTTTGAACGTTGCGCTCAATGACTTGGATAGTTGTCTAACAGCCGTTTTATTGGATGCCGGCGTTTAATCAACCGCCTAGGCATCCAGTTAAGTGGCTGCGACATGAACAAAAAATTACAGCTTCTAGTCCTAAGAATCTCTGACCTGAGCCGCAGACGAACAGAGGTAGGTACTCTGCAAATCCCGCTGGTGCCCGGGTAAAGATTACGTCACCCGATTGTTATACAAACTCTCAAGTCCAAACGCAACTTGCCATGCATAAGCAAGTCAGACTAGTCTAGAAAATAAATATAGGATTTTTCGAAAAGTCTAATGCTAATGATAATGCACATCATAAGCTCTTAATAATGCTAAATTTAGGACAGTCACTGTCGCGTTACACCTTTTTTTTTTTTTTTTTTTTTTTTTTTTTTAACGGGGAGAAATCTGTTTACAGACCTACCCGTCGCTAGCGAGGCGACGGGCGTGTGTGGGGGTCGCCCAGCGCCAAATGACACTGGGAATACCCACTAAAACTCCCCGGTAACTCCACTGCCCTTCGCGGGGGCGGCCCAGGCTCTGCCGAAGCAATTTCACTAGTCCACCCCCAGGCAACCCGGCCTTGCGGCCAGGTTTCGCGCCGATGGAGATTACCCAGAGTCACTTGGGTAATCCCAGACGTGGCGGCCTATTCAATGCATGCGTGGGGGCCACCCACGCACGCGGCCGCGCCTAGGGCGCAGGAAGACGGGCGATCACCGCCCGTCTCCTCACGCCCACCCGCCTACGCCGGATTGGGGCAGCAAGAGGATCCCCTTCCCGCTCCCTCTCCGCTACCTCCTTCTGCGTCAGCACAGTCTCGCAGAAGGAGGCGAACGCCTCCCATACCCTCTCGCTACCAACCATGGCCCTTACCATGGTTGGCAACGAGAGTTGACCGCCACCGAGCGCTGCTCGAAGTTCTCGGCGCTCGAGTCGCCAGGCCGGGCACTCCACGAGGGTGTGCTCAGCCGTATCGTCGGGGGAGTCGCAGTGATGACACCGCGGCGTCTCCTCCCGACGGGCGATACGGTACAGGTAGTGACCGAAGCAACCATGTCCGGTCAGCACCTGTACCATTCGGTAGGTGAGGCTGCCCAGCCGGCGCCCAACCCACTCCTCCAACACCGGACGAATTGCTTCAATCGTCCAGTGGCCGGCTGTTGGAGTGACGAGTGCCTCCCCCCACTGGCGCAGAGCCTCCCTCTGCGCCAGGGTGCGGACCCGCCTCACTTCGTCGAGGACGGGACGCTCCCCCCGCTCTCTTGTCGCCACCCGGTGTTGATGCACTCTGGCCAAAACCAGGGCATCAATCTCCCACGGGAGCGTACCTGCTAAAACGCAGGCAGCCCCATGACTGACCGTGCGGTAAGCCCGCACGGCCCGGTTTGCGATGACCCTCTGTGGCTGTCGTAAGAGGGCCCGTGTACGGAGGGAGAGGCACTCTGCCCATACCGGTGCTCCATACAGTGCCATGGACTTTACCACCCCGTGGTAAAGTCTACGGCACGACGAGCTGGGCCCTCCCACATTTGGGAGGACCCGTCCAAGCGCGGCTGCGGCGGCGCACAGCCGAGGAGCGAGGAGCTTAAAGTGCTCCTCGAAGCTCCACCGAGGGTCCAGAACCAGGCCGAGGTATTTAAGGTGCACCTCGACGGGGATCCGTACCCTCTCCACTCGGACTTCGAGCCCCGGTGGGGTTCTGCGTCTTGGGGCGTGAAAAGACATGGCTCTCGTTTTACTGAGAGCCACTTCCAGCCCCAGTAGTCGGATGCGCCGGACGACCATGGTTGTGCCGACCGACGCTAGTTGGACCGCCTCCTCCCATTCACTCGCCCTTGCTGCGACTAGTGTATCGTCCGCGAAGCAGACGACATCCATCCGCGGCAAGAGCGCGCCACGCAGAACCCAGTTGTACCCCAGGTTCCATAGTAAGGGGCCTAGTACGGAACCCTGGGGTACACCTGCCACCATCGACCACGACTGGACGCGCCCCTCCGCGTCCTCGTAGAGGATCTGTCTCCCGCGGAGGTAGTCCCCCACGAGAACGCGGAGGTACAGAGGCACTCGATGGAACTTGAGTGCCTCCTCTATACACTCGTGGGGGAGGCTATTGAACGCGTTTGCGATGTCAAGAGACACCGCGATCACAGCCTCCCCACGTGCTGTAGCTGCTTTAGTCCACCTTTTAAGGTGGGCCACTGCGTCCATACTCACAGGAGGAGAATAGGGGTAACGGATCAGTAGAGAAAACTGGAGAGATAAGAGGAAGGGAGGAAATAGGGAAAGCTCTATACTACAAAGATAAGAGAGAGGTTAGGTTAGCAACAATATGTACATTTATTTTAAAAAACACAAATCTGTATACCTAGTGTCCCTAGGGGGTAGCACTCGCGACGGAGGGACAGAGCGGGGAAATGGGGAAAAAGGGTCCGGCACTCACGTATTATTAATTCGGCACTCGCGATGGACCACCGGTGGTAGTACGAAAGGAATATATATAGGTCAGGGAGAGGGGTACGGAGTGTAGAGTACGAAGTCCAGATCCTAGCCCAGCAGCAGTGGCTAGGCGGAGCAGTCAGGCCGATCAGCCCAGCAGTATCGACGCCTTGGCGCCACGGCCCAGCAGTGGTGGTGCTCACAGCACCCGGAGCTCAGGCGACGGGGTCCAGCAGCAGCATCCAGAGCCTCGTAGTCAGATGTATCTTCCGCCACAGGCGTTTATTCAAAGACGAAAGGTTACGCGGAGCCTTCTTGAGTCCCGGGCCAATGCCAAATGGCCCGGGAACGGCCAGCACCACAGTGCGTAGTGTGCGAGAGAAACTCGACGACTGACCTCCAGTATCAGACGACCGACCTTATTTATACGGCCGTCGTTGACACATAATTTTGAAAAAGACAGAGACAAAAGCAGCCAAAATAAATAAATTACGAATTTAGAATTTCGAATAAAGACATATGCTGTTCTCTCGGTAGCCATACTAAAGAAAGAGATGGAAATATAATTACTAAAGGTGGGGACAGCCGGCTGAGATTCAAAAACAAAAGATTAAAATTACCTGGTTGAAATGGCATAGTCCGAGATTGAAATAAAATAATGAATTATTTTGTATGAACATATTTACAAAATTAAAATTATGATAAAAATAAAAACAAACTACACAGTACAAAGCAAAATAAAAATATAAAGAGAATGCTACCGAGAAAAAGCTTAATTTCTTTAAATTTATGAAGTTATTGCCAAAAAACACTTACTAACCTACAAACTTAAAAACTAACTTAAAGGTAAGCGACAGCAGGACGCTACATTATTCCCCCCCAAAGAGAAAAATTTACACTTATGTAAATTTTTTAAAAAGAATAGTACACGGCCTCAATTCTGAAAGGGGTGCGTGGCTCACACTCCATGGCTCACACTCCAGAACGCGCACTTGATAACGACCTAGGCTTATTTTTAAGGAAGTTGTCATCCGCTCCTTTGATTAAAACCCAATGTTTTAGCCTAACTATATACATATAATACAACACACAATGAAAAATGACCTATGGCTTATTTTTAGAGTAGTCAACCGCTCAAAAGTTCCCAGAGAAACAATTTCTCCCAAAAAGAGATATAGAGAAAAATAGAGATGCCCAGAGAGCTTAGCTACTCTCTTAGACCCTAAAGCTATCTTAACCTACCAAATAAGAAACACCCCCACAAACTCACGAAAAAAAAAAGTTAATAAGCCGAAAAGAAGAATGAAAAAACCTAAGCCGTACCTGCTGCCCCGATATATATAAATATTTACAACACAGTTATTTACAATATACAAATATATACACAACAAATTAACAGAAAACACAAATTTACAGTATAAAACAGAATAGTAAAAAAAACTAAAACAAAATTGGAGAACCGCAAAGAGAAGAGAGAGAGGTAGTGAGAGATAGAGATGGTAAATAGGAGAAGTTCTAAATTACACAATGATGAGCTACAAATTTACACTACAATAGAAAATTTTTAATACAAAGGAAAGTAAAAAGTAGAGTCAAAGAGAGAAACACACGCGACAAGGTAACCGGCACATGCAACGGGACGTTCTGATCACACGCGTCAAGCACCACGTCACACGCGTAAGTGAGGTGTAGAGAAAGGTACTAAGATAAGAAAAAAAAGCAGAGAGACTAGCGTGAGACGGTGAAAGAGGCGGCCTTACTGAGGCGGCCTGGCTGCGGCATTGGCAGCGTGTAGAGGCGGCCAATTGTAGCGGCCAGCCTGTAGAGGCAGCCTGGAGAGGCGGCCTGCAGAGGCGGCCTGCTCTAGCGGTCAGCCGTGGCAGCCGCGGGTCACAGCACCAGTCCAACCCCAGTCTCAGGAGATTCCCGGGCCATAACCTAAAGGGCCCGGGAGCGGCCAGAGATGTTACATTATGATAGAAGATGAAATAAAGGAAGAACTCAGCCCGTCGACAGCGAGCGGAACTCGACGACTCCCCCCAGTATCAGACGACCGACCTTATTTATACCGCCGTCGTTGACACATAATTTTGAAAAAGATAAAGACAAAAGCAGCCAAAATAAATAAATTACGAATTTAGAATTTCGAATAAAGACATATGCTGTTCTCTCGGTAGCCATACTAAAGAAAGAGATGGAAATATAATTACTAAAGGTGGGGACAGCCGGCTGAGATTCAAAAACAAAAGATTAAAATTACCTGGTTGAAATGGCATAGTCCGAGATTGAAATAAAATAATGAATTATTTTGTATGAACATATTTACAAAATTAAAATTATGATAAAAATAAAAACAAACTACACAGTACAAAGCAAAATAAAAATATAAAGAGAATGCTACCGAGAAAAAGCTTAATTTCTTTAAATTTATGAAGTTATTGCCAAAAAACACTTACTAACCTACAAACTTAAAAACTAACTTAAAGGTAAGCGACAGCAGGACGCTACATCACACAGTCATTTGGTAATCTTATAAAGCGTGAACAAATATGGTGAAAATTAGTAAATACAACATGGCGCTGCCGCTGGTTAATCCATTTAGTACAAAGTTTTCCGGGGCTTGGCATAGTTTGGACACTTCGATTACACTTGCGCCGCTCTCGGGGGACGTTCTCAGTTTCACAGGTGATAACCTAGAACAAAGAACAAGTTACTTCTGATAAACAAACAGTTGTTATTTATAAGTGACCTATTTTTTAGATATTTTCTTTTTCTATAACAGACATTAATTTGCTAAGCCGCGTAATGGTGCTTCCGCACAGGAGTTAAAAAAGTTCATTAACATTTGTAAGTTAACCTTCTATTCGCAAAATAAAATATGCGTTATCAACTTGTCTGTCTCAACTCTTAGTCTCTGGTTAAAATACATATATTATAGTTTCTTACTATCGTTTGACGCGTGTAACTTGACTATTGGGATTAAATTCTCTGTCTCCGAAAATTTCATCAGACTAGGTAGTACAGTGGCCAAAGCAGTCACCCGGATTGTAAAAGGTCGCTAGTTCTGTTCCCGTCCCACGACAGGATTTTTTTCGATCTTGGCTTAGATTTTTCCACCTCACAGTTTCTTAGTTCAGATCACCGCTTTGTTCATTCTTCTGATAGGTATATTAACCATTATTCTTGGTTTCTTTTTAAATCCCGGACGCAATAAGAGAGGTGTTATAAGTTTGACGTGTTTGACTGTGTATCTTTGTCTGTCTGTGGCTTCGTAGCTCCTAAACAAATGGACAGATTTTGATTCAGTTTATTTTTTTCAAAGCTAACGTGATCGAAATGATTCTTAGCTATAATTTATGAAGATCTGACCTGCTTGACAAAAGTGGAAATTTGAAATTTTGTTTACTGTTACTTCGGTATCATTTCCAAGATATACTAACCTTGTGCTGATCCTGTACCATCAAATAGTCTGCGGAGATTTTAATTCTTAAGAAACTTACAGCAGATAAAGCGCGGTTTGGGCTCATATGAACAGTATCAATGAGATGGTGTTAGATAGATGGATAATAAGGCCGGCGGTTACTTAAAAATTTTAATTTTATATTATTGTGACAGCTATGGTGATCGACTATAATTTCGTAAACTGAACTTTGACGCTTGTAAACTGTGTCTAATAAACTTTGTTCCTATAATTCAAATAAGCCTTTCATTCGTTTAATCTGTCAAGCGGCCTTATACATCTGGAGGTCTATATCAATCGAAAAATCAATTGTGTCTGGAATCTGATGCTTGACGGGCTAAGCAAATAACGTGGTACGTACGTATACACTATTGTACACCCTTCGGAGGCAGTTACTAAATCTTAATGAGCACTCTTGCTACATCACTGGAAGCAAGTTCTCCAAGCCGCAGAATTAGTTCTTTTGGTCTTATGAATAAAAGAAACACTTTGGTTTCTTCTGATGCAAGTTTAAACACAGAAATCCGATATCGATGTGCAGATTTCAAAATCAATCCTTAAATAAATTACTCTATAAATTTATGTCACCCAAAATAGTCTTCGTCTTTAATATGTTATAGGTGAAAATTGATAATTCCCAATAAATTAGAGTCTGAACGTTGAATATAAGAAATTAATCAAATTTATTACGGACATATCTTTAATAAGACGGGAGAAAATTCGCTTCGAGATTTTAATAGCTTCGTCGTGGAAATAATGGAAGGAATGAATATTAATATCGGGAAGTTGAATGGCAGCTCATCTTTGCAATGCAAAGAGATTTACTACCTATTCGAACGGACCCTTAGCGAAGATATGGGACCCTCTGAAGGAATGATTATTTACCTAAACCAAGCCTTATTATTGTCAGTCTTTATTTAAAAAGAAGAATAAATTTCTAAGAGTATTATTTGCTAAAATGTTAAGTTATTTTGGTAGAATTCATTTTAGACTGCTTATTTATTAATAATCAGTGTATATTTTTTTCCATTCTACCACAACAGTAATAAACCTATTACATTAGTTAGTTTATAAACACTTAAACAGCGACAAGTTTTAAAATGCATTCTTCTTTTCTTTTCTCTTGTTTTATTCAAAATTAATATCAACTTCCATAGCTTTATTATACCAACTACAATAGCTATCAGGTACGTTTTACCAGTGTAGTCGAACGCTTATCTACGTCATAAATTAGCGGTACAAAATGCTCGACAGCTCATCAAGCGTAACAGTTTGACTTTGAGACCGTCCTTACTGCGTTGGTAATAGAGGCGGCTTTCGTAGTGCAACTGACGTGCTGACATCTGTACAAGCCACAAAAATATAAAGCATGTACTTGCCAAGCATGCGTGGGAGGTAAATAATACACACATCAAAATTAGTTATATATTTCATTAACTTAATAGCTTTTTAGTAAAAAATGTTAGAACAGCCAAAAAGACTAGCATACCTATTTGATATATGTGCCTAGTGAACCTTTATCTACACTCAGGTCTTAAAATACGAATTAAGATCTCAGAGGTGAGCTTAGTATTGCCATGCTTTTAACACTGATAACTAATTTGGCTCGATTTGTCTGTGTATAAAACAATATCAATTTATAATAATGTCTGATGTTAGTATATAGGGACTTATTATATGTATCTATGTAGAATGTAAGAGTGTAGGTAAAGTGGTCTTTGTATTGAAACGCCTTCGTGATACTATAAAGAGATGCGCCAAAGCTCGTTTTTATGTTTTTTCTCTTAAATAAAATAAAATAATAATTAATAATAATAAAATAATGAATATCTAAATCAAAACAAAGATTCGATAGGCTTATTTTTAACTACATGGAATTAAATTTAATTTAATTCAAATTATCCATATAACTTCTACTTAATTTGTCAAATTTTCTTTTGACAGTGTCATGTTGGCGTGAAAATTTTCTTTGAAGTACATTGAAAATTTTCTTTGAAGTACACGTACTTTTGCTTTTGATCTGTTCTAGATCCGGAAAATTTATTTGCTTTCCGACTCACAAAAGTCTGTGCAACATCTATATAACATTTTCTGTCTATTATCTTCCTGTACCAGCTTGGTTTTTATTTTCTCTAGACTGAACTCCTTTCCACAGTTATCAACCACCATGATCAAGTGAGAAAGTATTCCGTCAGATCGCTCAGTAATATTGAGATAATCCACTCATCTTTTACTTCAGCGTCAATCTCTGCCAGTTGCTGCGCCAGGAATATTACTCTAGAAATATTTTTTCTCCATAGACTCGAAGTTTTGAACATACACTGCCAAAGTTGTCGTTGTAACATGATACGTCGCGCCATTCTTTGTCTTCATACGCTTTGCAGAAACTATTCCGCACATTTCTCGCCGTCTTGGCATTGTAAACATTCGTAAAGCACGATAGTTCCAGCACAAACATATCGTGGTTCTGGCTTTGCAATCAGCCTCAAGAAGACTGTCATCTAATTTTTCAGATTCTATGGTTCGCCACCAATCTCATTTTTTTAATAATTTTGTACTTGGAAGTTCCAATCCGCGAAATCTTCAGTGCCAAGGAGTTTTTTGATTCCACTTTCAGCCATTGATGTCTCTTCGGACATATCGAAAATAAATTATTGTTTCACCACTTTTAATACGACTACAATATTTTATAGCGAAATATTCTGCTACCTGGGCCCATAACCTGATGTGAGTTGTCCAACCGTATTATTTAATAGGCAGAGAGTATAAAAGGGGTTTTTACTATAAGATATTTATTGACAAAGCAAAAACACAATAGAAAAGACAGCAAAACAAAATACAAAAACATCTTCTCTATTTAACATTGATATATAAAAAGTATCATATTAATCCAGCCGTTTTTATTTCAGGGGGGAAAAAGACATTTGCGCCTTCGCTGCATTGTATGGAAAAAAACAATACCCGGTTATGTGGGCACGGTTATGTGGGGCTCCTCGGTCGAAGATGGTCAAGCAAGACCGAGACTACTTACTAAAACGACCCCCGTATTCTTTCTTTCCTGTTCGAAGTACAGATTAAGGTTAACAGTATCCCCTGTACCAGGTATGTACGCGATTCGCCCGTATGGGCTCAGCTCTGGCACATAGCCGTGTGCATGGTGATTACTCCGCGGCGTTACACGGAACACCCAATACGCCACTATCATTTCTTCGGGCCATTATCCGCAGTAGAGGGTTTCCTGCCTCTACTCGGAACCTACTCACGGGGCCAGCGTGCTGGGAAATGCCCGGCGTCGCCGACCAATTCTGCGTCTCCTCATAGGGTCCGCCGCTGAATTGACTTCGTGGGACCGCTCTTCTTCTTCTATTATTGTCATAGCTTTTTTGCAGACGCTATAGAAAGCTTTCCACGATTTTTCATCAAGAACGATCGCCTTTACTACGTCAGGTAGCGACACTGTGGCTCTGATCAAGATGGACAAGTCGGTTCTTTCGCTGGACCACCTTGGGCACGCAATTTGGAGTGAACTTCGTTATAATTATAAACAATATAAATTATTTATTTTCCACTTCTGGTTGTTTCTTAATTAGATCTATTCACACATGCTTTAAGTTATGTTAAAACTACGCACATCTCAAAGACTAGTTTAGTTCTACGAATAACATCGTCCTTATTGCTTCGTCATTAGATAAGCTTATGTTTGTTTCTGAAAAAAAATTACATTTATTTCTCGTAGGCCATGCAGGTGAAAACGCGGGCTAAAGCTAGTTTACTTATAAAATGGTAAAAAATAATAATATGATAAATAATATATCTCAGTGTGTTTACAACTAAACGCAAGAACAAATATAATTAAGCAGCATATTTTGTTATTGACTAAAATTTCCATTACAAATTATATAATAATTAATTCAGAAACCTTTCTCGTGTCTGTGGTTGCTATTAATTTATTTCTTTTAGCGATAAATTATACAAGTGGAAGACTGAATTCGTGGCACAGCCAATTACACTTTCAAAATAAACAAGACTAATTTGATTTACATTTAATTAACTTCATTTGAGTCACAGTCGCAGTCTTTATTTTAGTACGTAGCGTGCGACGTGATTGAAATTGTATATCAAATATAATTATTTTACAGGCAAAATTGTAGAAAGATATCTACTGAAGTGAAATTTTTCGTGGAGCTATAACATTGCGATGTTAAAGCATAATAATGTGCAACTAATAATGATGTATAAATAATTATATGCAAGCAAACCAGACGTTCGTACCTAATAGAGCCGTTTTCTTAGCCCAACTGTTAGGCCCTTCTTACATTACGCTACTTACAGACGACTAGTATTCTACGCGAATCTCAAAGATGGGTCGCCGAAGGGTATCTCACATACATTTGAATAGCGGTCCGCACACTACGCTACTGCACCCGTACCACCATGTTTTATCGCGATCCAGTTTAGGACCTAAACTGAGTAGAATCGTTAATTCGTACTACGACGCTATCTAAGAGTGACAGCGATGCAGTTTAGGAACCAATACTGAACCGAGCGGAATATGAATCGCTTATATAAAGATGGTGGTAAGGCCCCTGGTATCCTACGCGTCCGCTACTGCTAGTCGCGCGAATAAATTGTATGCCCGAATGGCGAACAATAAGTACCTATATTATTGGTATGCGACTGAGGTATCGTCTCTTGCGAATATCGTAATTTAAGAAGGGGCTTAGACTTGGTGTGCTGGTGTCTGTATCTTTAAAAGTTACTGATAATGTCATTACTTACCTCAAAATGTTCTTTTTTTATTATTTTAAAACAAGGCACTGGCAAATGCAATGTTTAATTTGTAATTACAAAGTGTTTGGTATTTGGTATAACAAGCGAGCACCTACTCATGTTTAACATAGTTATACAGGGTGGTGCTGTCAATGCGACAATAAATTTAAACATGGGCTATATTAGTCCATAGAAATGGTTCGCCACTTTCAAAAATATCGTATTCATTTGATAATTTCATGACATTTGTATGGAATAGTGTAACGTTGGCAGCATTATTTCATACAAATGTCATGAAATTATCAAATGAATACGATATTTTTGAAAGTGGCGAACCATTTCCATGGACTAATATAGCCCATGTTTAAATTTATTGTCGCATTGACGGCACCACCCTGTATAAATACTACTTATGTTGTTATCAAAAATCCTAAATAGTAAAATTAATTTTGAAATTTCTATTCATATGAAGAAATTTGAAATTCATTTTTCAATTTTTAATTTTTGATAACACCATAGTATTTACATATATGACCTAATTCACATGGGTAGGCCTGCTTGTTATGCTTTGTACCAAACACCCTATAAATAGTAAGTAAATTGTAACCAAAACTTTTCTTTCGTAAATGCCTAATTCGCTAATTATGGCTACTAATTCTCGGAAACATAAAAGCTTAGGTAATCCTAACTGTTTACCTTTTTTGACATAGTTTGGTTTTTTTCTGCTTATATCTTATACTATACATTCTATTCGGTTTTCTTAAAACAATTCCAGTTTCAGATGGCCAGACTCGAAGCTCAGGGCGAGTAAACAACTCCACTAAACGAAATTTCTATTATTTCTGCTCCAAGTTACTACATTTCGAATGGAGAAAACACACTAAATTTTATTTTGTCGAGAGATATGTAGTGTATTTTTTTTTCTTTTTATTATTAATTCGATTTTCGTCTTTAACATAAAGTGGTAGGAATATACATATGAAAGTAGAAAAAATTTATTTTGACGAAATCCGCGACCTTTCGCAGTCCGAGTGACTGCTATAAAGATCTATTAAGGACTTGGGATAGCTCTGTGAAATCATTCTGTACTATATTGGGAATTGAACCCCAGACCTCTAGATCTGAAGTAGATAGTCTCAACCACTACAGCACAGAGGCGGTTTAACAACTTAAACAAAGCAGAAGTAATGTGGGTAATATCTCCTACTTTTGAAATTTATAGCCACCAACAACAATGTTTGGCATAGTAATAGATAAAACTATAAAATATGTATAGGAAACTATGAGTAAATTTCATCAAAGGCACTTTGAAACTTTACAAGTAGAGACATTTCACTCTAACATTATAATCTTGAGACACTGTTCGCCTTAGTAGAATAATACTTTGTATCTGTACGCTATAACATTTCCCGGAGAAATGCAAATAGAGCTTGCTAGAGCAGAAAGTATATAAAGCTAGCGAGTCTATGTATGTAGGTAGGTATGTATCACAGCTTTAATAAACTTCAGACAGTTGTTATACATAGAGGGAATAGCAAATGCATTTATTAATTAAAATAGAATAAAACTAGAAAAATTTCACGTCCTGAGGCAGGAAACGACGAATAAATGAATTATAAATGCATTTATCATTCATCATGTATGCATACTGTAGTAGAGTTATCAATTCGGGTTTTTGACTATTTTGCGGAATATTTTGCTGTCTGAATTCTTCGCATGATTTGGCAGCAACTTGGTTCGACCAGATACAAGATTTTACTATGCATTCTAATCTCATAAAATGTAAATTCTTCTATTGTTTTACTTGGACTTATAAGCTATTTTTGAAATTTGTTGTTTCCTTCATTAGTCTAAAAAATTAATGTATTTATGTATATGCGTTCCAAAACCATTGATCGGATTGTGATAAAACTTTGGTAGGGTGTTCTTGGGACGCCCGTGAAGGTTCTGGGAGTATAAAACCTTTTTTTTAGCTTTACGGACATTATAAAGCATGTCGGGTACTGCTAGTCTCCTATATAAATAAACATCAACGTTTGATTGTTTGTTCCCAATGCGCTCCGAATCCATTCATCAGATTGTGATGAAACTTTTTTTAGTGTTTTGGGAACGACAGCGCTGATTCTTGCATTATAAATATTTTCACCGAAATGAAATAATGATCAACCGAAATGAAAGAGCAGTCCACCAAAATGAAGCAAGTATATACCGATTTCGTAGCACTCACCAAAATGAGAATTTTGATCATTTCGGTGAGTTTCTTATCATTTCGGTTAACAGCTTAGACCACCGAAACAATCGAAATGCAAACTCCAAAATTAAAACCACGGACAAAATTAGCATTACCAGAAAACTGTTAATTTGTTTATTATAGTGAATAATGAATACCACACGAATAAACGTAGCACGATTTGCGCACCCACAAGTAAATAATCAAATGTTCACTATATGATAAGTTATACATATACATTTTTGTGCCGTGACACCGATATGAAATACAAACGTTGTGTAAAACACACAGGTAAGCAGCGCACGTCCTCACACGATCAACATTTAGGTGGCACCGGTACGTATGTTATGAACCTATCAGGGAGAATCTAGATTTGTTCTAGACAAAAAAAAGTCCTGATAAAATTAAGCCACCGAAATGAAGGACTTTCTGGGATGCGTGCATTTTCACTTAACAGTTGTTTTGTTGAGGCTTTTTTTTTATACAACTGGATGACAAACAAGCTGACGGCCCACCTGATGGTGAGCGGTTACCGCCGCCTATAGACACCTGCAATAACAAGGAAAAGTCACTTGATATTGCAGGTGCGTTGTCATCCTGGGGCCTAAGATGAAATGCCGTCCATGCCCAGTAATTGCACTGGCTACCTTTCCCTTCAATCCGAAACACAGCGAACTGTTTCACGGCTGAAATAAGAAAGGCGGTGGTACCTACCCAGACGACCCTACATACAGGTCTACCACCTGGATGGGCAGATGTTATGATAAAATTACTTTGTAATAATACTATCTCTATTTACAATTACCAACCCGCATTGGGCCAACGCGATGGTGTCTTCGCCTAAACTCCTCGTGTGATTTTTACCATGTAGGAAGGCTTGTGCCCAGCAATGGGACGTATTTAGGATGGTGATAATGATGATAATGATTCCCGATTTCAATGAACCTAAATAACCATTAGGTTGTTTTTGTTGTTCGAGGGATAATACACTGAAAAATGTTGTGCGGACAGCCACCGAAATGAAAAATGCAGCTATGAGATTCTCTAAAATTAGCAGCCATTAATTCGTGGCTGTCGGCAGCGCCGTCGTACTTTTGGCGTTTGTTTGACAACCGTTGGCGACACCAGCGTTCCGACGTCGAGCACGGCGTGAACCGGAACTAAAAAATAGGTTGATTTTTATATCTCTACGTAAAAAATCTATCAAATATTGAATGAAGTCATTGCGATACAATTTTAACACAACAAAAAAGAAATCAAAAAATATCAATTGTACTTCATGTCGTATAACCAAAACAGAGACAATCGTACACAGCCAAGAGACCGACGTAGAGATTAGTGAATACGGATTCACGCAGCGCAGTGCGCAAACGTCGAAACCAATGGCAGCTCGTCGTCTTTGTCAGACGTCAAGTTCGATGTCGAATATCTTTGTTTGTGAATCACTCTGCAGGGCTAAACCATTTTATATGTATATAATTACTTGCAATCGTAATCAATAAATATGTGTTGCCTCGTATAGGTAACTACTCCTTCTATCCATAAAACAATATTAGAGCTGTATGTTACTATACATTTTGCACGTTCTGCACAACCGATTTTATCCATGCCGCGTAAATTGCTGTTGGGAAATCCACCCAAATATTATGTTACTCGGCTATCGAATCTACAAACAAACATGTAGCCATTTATTATTTTGCTTCTTCACTCGAAAATCGTAAAAGTTAATATAACTCTCCGAGCTAATTAAGATTCTTCGCGTAAAGCAATGGGACCGTAAAAGATATTAGAATCACGAACTCCTTAGAGTGCAAAGTCTCGATCATTACGCTGAAAATGATCGTGACCCTTTGTCGAGTACTAGTAAGCCGTGGACTGCAGACGTTGACTCTCCTGAGGCTAATCAAGTCACGACGTGGCTTGGTGTTTAGAGGTCATCAGGGATTGAACGAACACCAATTGAATGTTCATTGTCAAAAATCCCTTCTTCAACACAAAAAGACGATTAACCGTCATACTATCGAACTGTTTGAAAATAAGGTCTTATTCATAATTGTTTTTCAGGAAAACCCTACTCCGTCTTCACTAGCACTTGGAGACGAATTTTACAAGAGGTCAGAGATTTAAAATGTATTTTGTTACGTTATATTAGTCTACAAACCTATAACCACCTCATATATAATGCAGGGGAATGACGCGTCCATACGGCGCATTTCGCAAGAACAACCACCAAACTGCCTGTGAACTTTGTCGATCAAAACTTTATCAATTGCCGACCAAGTTGTATACGCTAATGCAAACTTCACACCGACCTGGGTTCTTTGATGACAGCGTATTGTTGAGCATACTATTTAAATGCATCAATACAATTAAAATCATAAACCTAACAAAATAAAAAAAATGGTTAACTCAAATTTGTTTTCGTTTATTCAAAATAGCCTTCCTGTTTATTCCTTGGCTGTCCGCATCCGTCTGCATTTTATTACAGTTAGAGAAAAGTTGGGATATTAATCGCTCTTCCAACTTTTGCAAATAAACTAATTAAAATATATCTAAACTAGAAAAATTCCACGTCCTGAATTTTTCAAACATTTGTAAATGTTAAAATCATGTTAAAATCAAAATTAAAAATATTGCACATAAATTAATAATCACTAGGGTATCTGGTTCCCTCGTGGTAAAGGGGGCTAGAGGAATGAATTCTTCACCTTTCTAACAATATTGTATCATATAAAATACCGACAGATATGCTACTTTGTGGTGATACTGTGAGGATGTCCGAATCCTCCAGGGGCTGACCACCTTGTTCTGCAGTGCAGTTGGCAACCGGCAAGGTGGGATATTTTGTTTGCGACGAGATGAATTTTAAGAATTCATCCCATATCCCATGGGAGAAACCATTAGAAGTTTGCCTAAAATAACTTGTGAACCTCTTGCATATCAGACACAATAAAGGGCAAATGTTTTTCAAGGTGCTCTCTTACCGGGAGCAATCGTAATGTAACCTCACAGATTCGAGTATTCAATTTTTGAGTGAATAAAAAGGAACATTTGAGTGCGCAAGTGCGCAGTGAAACCATCTGTATCATTACACGTTGCGCATTAATTGAATCACTTTGTAATATTTTGGTATAACTTGTAACATCAATGCCTGACCGCTTTGTCCGACTTTGTAGAAACAACAAATTCAGTTACAGCCAATTTCTCAAAATCAAATTTGAATTGTTATATTACAAGTAAAATGGTCGTCAGTCAAGAAATCTGTAACGTTACTGGCGAATGCTCTCGTTGAGGTAGCACCTCAATCTTCAATTACTTTTTATTTCCTACGTCATAACTCTAAACGTCAATCAGTCATATTTCATGGCGGTTAATGTCGTTTTATGCTACGATATCCGTTAACCCAGCAGAAAAGTAAGATATGAATCAGTGCGGGCAACATAATTCATAAACATCTGCCGAGGTCGTAAAGCTTTTACGATGGCAGGACGCAGGACTTCCCGTCCTTGTTCGAGACCTATTGTTTCAGTAAATACGTGGACCGTTATCATTGTTATTTACCCGTTTACGTAACCTTTTTCGTGCGAATAAGACAAGGAAAGTATTTTCAATTTAATGTATACTTACCTAGTAAATTCTTCATTAATTTGCTAACGCATAAGACTCGCGCTCTAAAGTCTTATAACTGGATGGCAGAACAAATTAACTTTCTTTTGTGATCGACTTTGTTACACTTGCGTTCTGTAAGTTGAAGTAAAGCATAAACCTATTCCTCATATTTTTCTATCTCTGTCAAAATATTACCTTTAACATGAAAGACCAAATCTCTCCACAAGCCAAAAAATTATACATAAAATTTCAACTTGAACACGAGTATTTTAACAATGTCACAAAAAAGGTTTTCATGTTATTAATTTCCTCTGGAGACTCGTATTGAGAATATTTTGCGACATGTTTTATTCATGTTTTTCATGCGTTTTTCTATCACGATGAAGAGATTTGATCTGTGTTGATAAATATTTGAATATAACTCTTTCAAATATTTTTAATGCTCGTTTTCACTAACATTTGCTTAGCGTTAAGAGCCTCTTAGCGATTTTTATCTCAGTCTATCTAAAGGAGATAGAAAGAGACAAATGTCGTTAAGAGTCACCTCAAATACTAATAGGTATATGTAAAAAAAATTTAACACAAAATAAAACCGACTCCAAAAACTGAAAAGGATAAAATAATTAAATTTCAGAAGTAGGCACTCATCCTCTAGGAACATATTTTTGGAGTTGGTGCTAAGCTGTTTCCAGAAACCATAGATAGTGAAGCTTTTTTGTCCTTTTCAGTTTTTTTGAGTCGGTTTTATTTTTTGTTAATTTTTTTCATTTTGTCCCTTACCAGCCGGCGTAAACATCGTTAGTAATTCTTTATTCTACCGAGTCAAGCACAAAGTCTCAGGGACCCAATCTTGCTCATTGTTTCTCGCTCTGAAGATGTCCGGCTATCGGCTTGGTGGAATGCCAAACGGCAATATTCTTGGCAGCCGCAGTCAACTCTTCCATCATCTCGAAACCACTGCATACTGTATTACAAAGAAACTAGTTTTTCTTTAAAAATTTATTTATTTGTATTAGATTCACTGACTCAGTCATTTCAGCGATTTGAGCCTAATTTAATTTAAATTGGTCGCTAATTTTGCCGATTCTAGACTCGGATGAACCAATCAGAATTTAGGATATCGGCTCCTTCATGGTTTGAAAGATACGTTATATACATTAATTTGTTGGTACTGTAACCATTTTTAACCACCAACACATATTAGGCCAACTTGGTAAAGTTACGACCCGAACTCCTCATTTTGCTTGTAATAATATAATTATTGAATACTTCATTGCCGTTTTGTTATGGCACAGGAAATCCGGCGATCTATATTGTTACGCAATTTTTTGATTAAAAATTCATTTAGTATCTTGACTTAAGTTTTCGATATAGAATACAGTACTTAACATTAGTAGATAAATTTTATTTTATAGTGACAATAAACTGAAATAATGATTATTACTTATTAACAATGTTCAACAAAGCAGTCCATTTATGTGTCGAGTCTGAAAAGTGTATGTAGCTAACATTAGCGCTCATTTAAAAGTGTCCAAAGCGCCTACACGAATAATGTTCAATTTCAAACTTTGCCCTTAATTCGAAATTAATAACAAAATTGTTCGATCGTGAACCTTCAAACTCCGTAGTTAAAATTTTATTGAATTGAACATTAATCCCTTAAAATTTCAATGTGGCGGATATAGGCCCGAGTGTAGGTGGCAAGGTTCCTTTGTGAGATCGTGTTAGGAACAGTTTTGGTGGCACGTGCGTTTTATGACGGTATATAAAAACACCCATAGACTTAAACGAAACGACACCTTTACCATTTTTGCTTACGTATTGTATTGGAAGTGAGTTGTAGAGTTGTAGCGTTTGCAGCAGTAGTAGTTACCAAATTGTACGCTTGTCCTATGATGAGCATATACGTTCAGGATTATTTAAGGACGTGTATAGAATAACTGTAGTGTTTTGTCTTATTCACAATCCACAGACCAATTAGGACATGAACATGAATGAATTATGTATATGAATTTATTAATAAATAAAAGAGATTCGCTTCTAGCGATAAGACCGCCTTTTTTGGCATATTGTGTTTGTTTTATCTCTGTGATATTTATGTGAATGTGCAAAATAATGAATTTCTATCTTGTGTGTGAATGTTTCATATCCGGCCAAGTATATGTACACTATCTAAAAATACCACGCAATAAAGAAAATAAAAAGAAAATGGACTATTGAACACTGTTTTGCATATACCTACCTATATGTTTTGCTTTACCTATTTTTCAGTATGTTTGTACATAGGCCTGGCCGGGTCTCCATACATTTTTGAAACTTCTCTTTTGATCAGTCTCACCGTGACCTCTTATAGCAATTTGATTTATAGGAAAAACTGGCCTCGTGAAAATAACTTTAAGGACGGCCTTTCGGTGAACTAAAGTTTAAAGTAACATGCTCTCCGTCACCATAACATGAGCTTATCATTTGTTTAGTTTACAATTAAAATTTATCTACACTGCCAAGTGTAATAAATATAAATATGAATATGACACACAGATATCATAATTTCATAATACACATTTAAAATAACAAAAATATACACACTCGGTTGAAAGCGACAAAACTAAATATGTTAAATTGTTTGGTAAATTAATATGTTCAAAAATAAAAAATAAATGTCTGTATCTGTCGCAAATTGATCATTATGAAGAGTACCTTTTGATAAGCTGCCAGATAGCCAAGTAAATTGTCGGGAACGTGATATGCTGGGACATAATAGCGTGCATTATGAGGTTGATGCGCAAAGACACTAGAGACACCAGAAACACGAGATTTTTAAAGACAATTTAAAACGACGTGTAGAGACAATTAATTGTAGTTCACCTTAAAAGAGTAGGAAATCGAATAGATACTAAGTACGTACAGAAATAAAATTTAGGAATAACGTTAAAGTTGAGGTATTTTTTTTTTATTATTTTTTATACAACTGGATGACAAACAAGCTGACGGCCCACCCGAATGGTAAGCGGTTACCGCCGCCTATAGACACCTGCAATAACAAGGAAAAGTCACTTGATATTGCAGGTGCGTTGTCATCCTGGGGCCTAAGATGAAATGCCGTCCATGCCCAGTAATTGGGCATGGACGGCATTAGTTGAGTTTAGTTTTGATATATTTTTACTGCTTTCTTTCTGGCTAGTTTTTGGATTATTGTCGCTATTATTCGCAGTTGGTGCAAAGCGTTTCATTGATATGTAGGTATAGCAAACATTCCGAACTAAAGCTATCTATAATTCCTTTACTCGTAAAACTTATGTGAATCTTAATATTGCGTTATGTAGGGTTTCCCTTGCAATAAAGGCTATAGGAAACAATAACCAGTGAATATTATCAGCGGGGTGTTCACAGCCCCTTTATGTCTTTATCAACGCGGCTGAGCTCATATATCGAGGTCTTGGCCCATTTCTCTTTGATCTTGTCGTAGCGTAAATTATGGACATTACCACACATAGTATATCTTGATATAATGCTAATTTCCTTTTTGTAAGAGCGTGGATTTGTCAATTTGGTTTTGAGCTTAATAAATTATAATGTCAGTGGTACAAAACACTTCTTTAACAATAAAAAATATTTTGATGTTTTTTTTTAATATTTGTAAATTCTTCTAAATTACGTATTTGTTTTAGAGTAAGATAGTTCATTTTGTATATATTTTTTCTATTGATACTTGACTATATACGCTTTTGTATTGCCACCTTACCACATACATATCCAACACACTCGTATAGACATGTTCTCTTCCTGACTAATTAAAATTCTTTTTCGTTAAAACTTTGTTACCATCGCAATAAAACCTTTTTTTTCGAAGTGTTATCCGCTTACAGACGATACCCTGAACCGCTGGTTAGGTGGACCAGCGGACCGTCAGCTAGACGTAGGCCCGTGCAGGGGTCGCCCAGCGCCTGATCATAGCGGCACTGGGAATACCTGCTAAACCACTCCGGTTTCCCCATGCCCATAATGGAGATGACCCGGGGTTTGCCGAAGAATTTCACCGAGCCGCCCCCGGGCAGCCCGACCCTAGAACCGACCAGAGCCAGTCCTAGGGCGGGGCACCAGGCCTCACCCCGGGCCGGGTCCGGTCCCGGTGTGAAGATCGCAATAATGCTTTTTTGCTTTAATGGCATACGTAAAACGATTTTTTGCTGCTATTTTGGCGTGTATACAGGGTGTAAGGGGGTCGCTTTCGAAAACGAAGGCAGATAGAAGTGCTAGTCAACCTAAAAACACGACTTACTAAAAACAAATTTGTAATCGCTAAAAAAACGTCAGTTTCATAAAACAAAAACAAAATTAGAGATAAGCTCACCCTTGTACGTGAGATTTCATTATGTTTAATTTTATGTGTTTTAAGTGTGCAATAAAGGATAAATAAAAACAGGTCGTGTAAATGTCGCAGCCGTCTGGTTAAATCAGTCGCTTGACTGGACGCCTAGACCGTTGATTGAACGCCGGCATCCAATCAAACTTCTGAAGGTACAACGAGTCATTCAGAGCAACTTTTAACCAGATGGCTGAATATCATGTCAGTCTGGTTTATAGCCATTCAACGCCATTCAGCTGTCTGGTTGAAATTATCTTAGAACCAAAACGATGTCGGTTAAAAGTGGTTATAAAAAAATTAACCTTTAACCTACCAATCACGAGTTTTACCCCAAAACTTTTCAGTACAAGACGATTCATTTAATACGCCAAGTCGTTTAACGTTAAGTGAGTATTCAATTAACTATCGGGCTAGGCATTCAATTGGATGCGTTTATTTATTCAATTTTATGCTTAGTTTTCGAGAGCCTCCCCCTTCCACTCTGTCATCATCATCATCATCAGCCTATATACGTCCCACTGCTGGGCACAGGCCTTCCTACATGGGAGAAACACATGAGGAGCTTGGGCCATAACACCACCACGCTGGCCCAATGCGGGTTGGTGGGTTAAAGCGGTTGCAGTAACAACCGGGACCAACGGCTTAACGTGCCTTCCGAAGCACGAAGCAGCTCGAGATTTTAAATTTGATTGACCCATCCCGGGACCGACCATGGCGAAAGTTGCTTTGTTCTCGTTATCGAAACCAGAGCGCTCAAACCACTACGCCACCGAGCTCCTCATTCTGTGTAAGCTGCTAATATTGGAATCCGAGAAAGTCAAAGCATTACTTGTAATCTCATTACGTTATTAACGAGAGCTCGTAAGTTCACGTCACATACAGACTATCACTTTATCAACGAGTAATTAACTCCGATTGGAGCCTTTAGTTTGAGATTATCGCCACTATTGCCTAATGGGTCTATGGTTTTGATAAAATATCTGCTCTTCCCTCTATACGCTACGTAACTGCGATTTGCATGGCATCCATCAACAAACATCACCAAAAATAAAATAAATACCTATGCCTTTCAATGAGTCAGCTACTTTTAACACCTAAGGTATTTCTTGTTAGCAATATTGACTTCGTTTATTAAAATAATAAGAATGTTATAAGTTGAAAAGTTCTACACATATTGTCTTAGGTGCGGATTTTGTGTTTCCCTAAATTAAATTACAACACTTTAGTACCGTGTCATAATATTTTTTGCGTTCATATAATACCTATGGTTGGAGAATCTAATTCCGTTACTGAATAATATTGATGATCTCGTATATTGTAAGCAATTCTCCTTCAATTACGTACTATTAGTAATAGTAGGGCCGACTATTTGTTATTAACAATTTGTACGATTATGTAATACTCATAACACGTCTGTACAATGTTAATGAGCAGCTTCTCTAATCTTTATGTGGGGTTTGAATATCATCGGTAAATTGAGCATTTTTGTATGATAGTAGCGGATATTATTAGCTGCTGCAGCCCTCTGACCTCTTTACTGGCTTTATCTGCAGGGACGGGCTCGTAAATTGACGTCACAGCTCGTTTTTCTTACACATCGCCACTAGGAGCACGCTGATTAACTAATGATTTGGTTAGTAGAATGTTATTATAGCATGTCAAAGGCGTGCGGCCTTAGCCACAACTATAAAAAATCTTGAATTCAGACTGTTTTGTGAATAAAGAAATTGCAATTCAAACGTTAGCGTTGTCAATGACAATAACTGTTAATGAGTGTGAGGTTGAAAAATACTGACATATTAAATGTTTTGATGATGAGCTCGGTAGCGTAGTGGTTTTAAGCGCTCTGGTTTCAATTACAAAAACAAAGCAACTTTCGCTATGGTCGATCCCGGGATGGGTCGACCAAAATTTCTAATCTCAAGTTCTTCCGTGCTTTGGAAGGCGTGTAAAGTCGATGGTCTCGGATGTTACAGCATTCACTTTAACCTACCAACCTGTAATAGGTGGGCCAGTGTGGTGGTGTTATGGCCCAAACTCCTCAAGTGTTTCTTCCATGTAAGAAGGTCGAAATGCGCACTCTGTCTCTTTATACCTGTGATCATGGCGTATGCAACTATATTGAAATATCGGGAACTCTTTACAAACAAATAACATGGTATTCCTGAATGAAATCTAAACTCTCCAAAACCCTGCTACATCTAGGTAGACCTGGAGTCTGAACTGGCCACAGCAATTTTGCAGATTCAATTGAGATATCATGGACAGTCCTTTGTGCAGAGCTTGCATGATGACTGAGAAAACAACAACTCATGAATGCAGCGGAGTGGCAAACTACTGGGCTCGGCGCTGGGCGCTTTCTTGGAGGAGCTGGGAGGGCTGTAGCAAACTAAGCTATACCCTCTGAGGCAAAACAGGCGCAACAGTCGTCGATTTGCGAAGCCCGTACGTAATTACTAAAATCTCACCTGTTAGAGGTATTACGACTAAGATACGGAGTTAAAATAAATCGATTTTGACTGGACGCCAAACATGAGCCTCTTTGATATTGAGTTGAGCGCTTCCAGAATTTTTGGGAAAGAAGAAGAAATTAAATTTGGTCTGAGCATAATTATTACGTATGTATATATCAAATAAATTTCTACTTCTTTTAATAGGCTATTAGGAAAGTTGACATTGTACGAGTTAGAAAAATGGAGCATTTAGGAAAGTAGGCTGAGAATATATCTGGAGATTTTTTTTCACTTTTAAGGTCGCACTGAAAGAAATCAAAATACTTTTGTTATTATAAACTTTATGTTGTAAATAAAACAAAACAAAAGCTATGGTTAACGCTGAAGTAGCTCATATGTCATTGTATTTACTGATTTTATTTTTGTTTACAACTTACCTTTATTACTCACCATTTAAGCAGTCACCAAGGTTGGTAGGGTTACTGTTTCCTAACCCAAATTAAAAACCGGGGTGATTTCGAGGTCTTGCACATCATGTTATATAAAGATAGGTGATATATCTTTCTGCTGACTGAGAGGGGTACAGCCAGGACAATACCAGGCACTGCACGCTTTCTTTCATGATATAAACAGCATCGTTCGGCGTTACCCCATTTACACATTGAGGTTTTAGGCTGCCTGGTACCAGTAAGTGTAGCTACGAAGGTACTTCAGAATCTCTTACCTTACAATTAGACATTTTGTTTAAAATATTTGTTTTCAAAATTAATCCAGTTGGTACCAGACTTCCTATAAAAAAAATATTTTATAAGCTAAATTCATACACGCAAATATTTTCTATAATTATATTAATATTATAAATGGAGTCGTTGTACACAAGCTCTGTTAGTGTGAAACCTCGGACAAAGGCTAATTTACAATAAAGCGTACATAAGTCAATAAACGGAAACTCCCGGAACATTAAACGTTTAACTAGCGCCACGTCAATGGGGAAGTTACGTTCAGCTCCTAAGTACCGGCCAGCGATCGCCATCACCAGCAATTTAGATGTTTTGATGCAAAAGTTTGCCGCGTGAGTATTCCCAGCGGTTGTTTGTCGTCTTCAATTCAAATTCAAAAACTATCAAAGTTACTTGAAGTGTAAAAGTTTAAAAAGTTAAATTTCTTGTCGTGATAGCATAAAGAGTAGTCGCATTTCAATCTTATTCGTTTCTTTCTTGGTCCCAGTACAGTAACTTTTTAAAATTGCTAGGTAAACGATGCATAAATATTTTTTTAAATTCTGAGAGTTAGTTCAAATGGGGGCTGTTTTCATTATAAAAAATACATTCACACTTTATATTTTCAACATTACTGAACAAAAGCTGCTGCTGGGTTTGAGCTCGAATCACTGAAACAGAAAACTACTTAAATTTAACCAAGTAGGCGCAGATTTTTAAAATATATTATAATGGCATTAGGATGGATTAGATCTAAACTGCAAATGTTAATGTGAACAATATAACAATCATGCGTTTAATAAATTCTTATTAGTTTGTAGGCAAGCCTATTAACATTCAAATCATAAAGGCGTTTCGGAAACGAACATAATACACAAACGTTTTCACCAAACAAAGCATTAGATATTCATTAGAGGCTGTAGCGCATTGTTCTAAGCAATTTTGCAAGTGCGTACTGCACAAAATAATAATATAGTGGTAGATATGCCCCTTATTATTATTTTTTATTGAAACTCTGCCAGAAAGTTTTCCGAATATATCAATTCGAAGATTGAGTAGGATATATAAGTCATAATAATGTTAGCGACATCAAAGTGACGCTAAATGCTTGACTAAAGACGTTCCAATAATTTTAATTTGTTAAAAAAGTTAGTAATTACAATTAGCGGAATTAAAGTCACTTTAGCAGTTACACACTATATTATAATATTCATTTTGCTTTGTAAACGCAATCTACAATTCAAACTCTACTTGGTTTGAGTTGGTAATTCGTGTGAGTGAATTAATATTCTTACGGGCGCTTCAGCTTCTAAATTCAAGAAGACGTAATCAAACTTTTCATAAGGTTCCATATTAATATAATCCTTCAAAATTCCTGGTTATTATAACTTTGTTTTTCAATTAAGGGTAGGTACTTTTTGTTTACCTGCTTCTACAATACAGAATCTAATTTTTTGATTTTTTGGTATCAAAAACAATATTCTAAACATATAAGTTTAAGTCCCTTGTCACAGTCGGGATGTCTATAATTTCAAAAAGATACGATGCATAAAATCCAAGTAAGTATGAAAGATAAAGTTATCAAATGTGACGCCATTTTCTAAAGCAAAAGTTATTCGAGTTTTTAAGATTATTTTTCCATTTTTTTGTTTTCTTACAAGTAAGGAAAACCAGAATGTACCGCGGTCTGCCTGTTGAAAGAAAGAAGAAAGAAAGAAAAAAAATTATTGACACCAGCACAAAGACAACGGTATACAAAGTAAAAACAACAACACCAATAATAATACAATAATTTTCTTAAAAACCAGACAACAAACTAACAGACAGTTTCTTTGTGCAGGGCCAACAGTTACTGCCTCAGCATTATGCTTCTGTGGCGTAGTGTCACAGAAGCGCTGTTATTCTGGCAGGCCTTTTACTCTGTGACGTACGGGTACTATAGTAGAATATATATATATATATATATATATATATAGAATAAAACTATAGTTAAAAATAAATAAATAGTAATATAGAAGAAAAAATACGTAATAGTAATTTAAATAATGATAATAAAAAATAACAAAAAGAAAACTACATTTCAAATAAGTTGCAATAAAACCATATCTACATCATCATGAGGATATTCATGGTTGGTTTGGCATCGCACGCGCACGGACTTAATGCAGCAAAATGGAGGATGTTACGTTGGCCGCCTCATCGACTGCTGGTGTGACATTTCGATATCAATTTGAGATTGTGTAGAAAACATTGGTAAGTAGTTATTAGTCGATGGTTGGAAAGATTTTTGCACATTTAGTAAATGTGTTTTATAATGTTTTCTGAATAACTCTTTTGTTTTTAGGTCACGCATGGATGGCGGAATGTCATTCCAGCACTGCAGCGGGAGGCAGCAAACTTAAAAGAGCCACGAAAAGCACAAGTGCGATGCTTGGGAGTAGAGAAGACGTTCGTGCAGGCTCTCTTCTGAGCACGGTGAGCTTGTGCCCATGTCAATTTTTGATGGAGGTACTGAGGTTTACCTGATTTTAATACACCAAACATGAGACATGCGAGGTGTAGTCTTCTTCGAGCCTCCATCCTCAAGATGTTTGCAGCATTGTGGAAGGGTGTGACATATGATCAAGGAGGGACATGAAATGAGAAGCGTGCACATGCATTCTGCACCCTTTGTATTAGTTTTGATGTCCTAGACAAAAGGCATGGACCATAAACTCTATCGCAGTAGTTTAACTTTGACAAAATCAGTGCCTCACATAGCCTAATACTTAGTCGTTCGCTTAGGTAGGGAGGGCCTCATGTTGAAAAGTATCTTTAAGCGGTAGAAACAGTTTCGAACACACTCCATGATATGTTTCTCAAAATTAAGATGGCTGTCGAAAATGAGTCCTAGATTCTTTGCCGAATCTACCCGTTCAATGACCTCTCCGTCTATGTGAATATTCAGAGGAATATTTGCAATGGTTACCTTATGCAGGCTTTTCTTTGTACCCAAAAGCATGAGCTTGGATTTATTTGGATTTAGAACAAGTGAGTTCCGCCTACACCATTGAGATAATCGAGCTAAGTCATCATTGACTCTAGCAAAGGAGTTAGCACAATCTGAGGAAGGAAATGATAGATACAGTTGGAGGTCATCTGCGTATAAGTGGTAATTGCAATTTTCTATGCATTTTACAATATCTGCGCTATACAGAATGTACAGGATGGGACCCAGAATCGAGCCTTGCGGTACACCCCGTGTGACAGGAAGCGGAGGGGACTGTAACTTTATACCACCCAC
Organism: Nymphula nitidulata; assembly: GCA_947347705.1. NCBI lineage: Eukaryota > Metazoa > Arthropoda > Insecta > Lepidoptera > Crambidae > Nymphula > Nymphula nitidulata. The sequence goes on from OX374632.1 coordinate 11,428,939, forward strand.
TTGTCTCAATTCTACATATTGCTGTCTATTAGTGAGGTAGCTATCAAACCATTTTATTGAATCATTTTCAAGACCGTAGTATCTAAGTTTAGACAGCAATAAGGTAGTGTTGATCGAATCAAAAGCACGTGAAAAGTCGAGTAGAAGCATAGCAGTGACTTTGCCTTCGTCCTGCGCAGTGAGAATGTTATCCACCATATCAGTAAGAGCAGAAGCAGTACTGTGGCTCTGGCGGAAACCCGACTGATAACAGGGCAGTATATTTTGCTGCTCAGGGTATTGTGTTAGTTGACTGCAAACGATTTTCTCTAGGACCTTGGACAAGCAGTGCAGTATACTGATAGGTTTGAGATCATGCATAGTGGTTGGCTGGTTGGTTTTGGGTAGGGGTTTGACCACTGTCATTTTCCAGATTTTAGGGAATGTGCAGCTTTTTATAGAGTGGTTGATTATAGTGGTGACAGTGTACCGAGACTGTGGTAGTGTCAGCAGTAGCATGTCGAGTGACAGTCCATCATGGCCTTGGGCATTGGACTTGAAGCCCTTAATAACTTTCAAAACGGTATCTTCAGTAACAGTCTGTAGCTTAAAGATTGCTGGACCAAATCAAAATGTTGCTAGTGGCTACGCAGATACTATACGCTTAGTATCCTGTAACACCTGTATATAAAATGTCCTTCAACTATGGTAACACCTTGGTGTTAAAAATCAAGAAAAGCGTTATACACAGTGGTGAAGACAATACGACATAAATTAAAACATGGGCTATATTAGTTCATAGAAATGGTTTGCCACTTTCAAATACATCTTATTCGTTTGTTAATTTCATAACATTTCTATGAAATATTGCAGCCAATGTTATTCAGCGTTGCCAGAATGTAACTTTTGTAACATTTTTCGATACTTTTGACCCTCTTATGTTACACGACTCAGAATGTTAGTTTTACGTAATTTCTGGGGATTAATAAAAATAGTTCGCCAAAAATTCACACCGACTAGGCATAAAACTACTCTGTGGAGTAGCCTATATTTTGTATTGAATAGTAGCCTGAAATCACCTAAAAACCGTATTGGCTAATTTTTTTAATTTTTGTCTATTAAAGTGATACATTACAGTATTAGAGTCGTTTTCTGCATAAAATAAACTAATGCTATTTTTCACTTGAAAATGTTCCTTTTTCAGCTGTCTCGTAATACTTTTGACTATGGGCTACTGGCAACACTGGTTATATTATTTCATAGAAATGTCATGTAATGATCTAATGAATAAAATGTATTTAAAAGTTGCAAAATATTTATGTAAACTAATATAGCCATGTTTTAATTTATTGTCGTATTGACGCCACCATCTGTATTGACAGCATAGGAGATAAGTCGTCCTGCTCAAAACACCGCGCTTCATCTATAATTTAACAAAAATACTGCTATTGGTCTGCAATCTTTTGTAAAGTAAAGATATCTAGCATTATGTCCCTACATTACCTCCCCTTCATTATATTTTTATTCTACTCATTCATATACAAGAAACCGTATTCCCAAGTGTATTGTATGTTAATGTTACCCAGTACCTATATTAATCAACGAGTTGAACTATGCTAATGAATACCTGTAATTGTGAAACTATGCTACCTCACAAAAGCGGTAACATTCAATGTGACCCAACTAATTTATATTACAATAAATTAAATATTTAAATGGGCCAATATTTAAATCATATTATTTGTGACTGTAGGCTAGTTTGGTACCCCACGATGTCAATGTGATTACTAATAATTAAAAATACTTTATTAGTTAAATTGATTTATTGAAAAAATGGAAAAAGAAAAAATTGATGCGAATACGTCCGTCAGTGAAATATTTAGAGCGTTCGAAAAGAGTTTAGGTTTTAGAAATGAAATTAAATGGGCGACGTTCATTGCGATCTCTTTGTACCACATTATTGGAATTTTCTGGTGTTACTACTATGCTTTTCCTGTCAAATGGCAGACTTTAGTGTTCGGTAAGTCATATTTTATTATACTATGACTATAGATATGTGAGCGGTATGTTGCTTACATTGCCATTTTTTTATATACCATTCGGTAGATCTAAGTTTTTTTCTTTTGTCTTAAAGTAAAGGCAAATTGAACTTAAAAGAAGCTTTGTTTGAAGCTGAGTTTTCGCGCGTTTACGCAGTGTGTCTCAAAATCGTCACTTTTTAGAGCCAATAATTTATTCCGATGAAATACTTATTCTACTAATATGTAAGTCATAAGAACTCTTAGATATTATTTTTATCTAAATATTTATCAGAGAGAATGTTTCAATAATACAGTTTTTGTTAAAAATAACAGAAGTTTATACACTTCATATTGGTAACAATACAAAACACAAAAAAAATATAGATAAGTGACGGGTGATATCTTAATAAAATAGTTATCATCAGCAGCTTATATACGTCCTACTGCTGGGCACAGGCCTTCCTACATGGGAGAAACACATGAGGAGATTGGGCCATAACACCACTACACTGGTTGGTAAAAAAGTAATCAAATTCAAAAGCATAAAGGTTTTTGGCAAAGTTATAATCACGCATAAATATAATAACGCAGATTTGTTGAAAGACATAATAATAAAACCCATAATCATATAAATCTATATTTTCATTTGCCATATTTTTATAAAGCATACTTTGAAACGCAGATTTTAATTAGGCATAAATGACCATATTCATAATTTTGTTTGACATACTTTAATAAAGCATAACTCAATAGCCATACTTTTATAAAACAAATCTATTAATATCCATAAATTCTTTGTTGACTTTTACTATGCATATTTACTTAAGTATACCTACGTATTTTTTTTTATTCGACACATTTAAGTATTTTTAATGCTAAAATTGTGTATAAATTTCGAAGTAATAATAAAGAGATCCATATTAATACGAAATTAATTATATTAAATCCGACTGGCCGTGGTCCTTCGCCGTGGTACTATTCTGCCCAATACTAGAGTGTAATTTAAAAGCCGGAGGCGCGGAGGGAGTGCAGCCCTCGCCCTCTGTAGCGAATCTCAGGCACCCGGGCGAGCTGGAGCGGCTGAGGCAGGTCCAAAAAGCCGAAGCTGCGGAAGCTCGCCTGGGCACATGAGACTCGTTACGCAAGGGCGGAAGGGCTGCACTTTCCGCAGCTCCGGAGAAGAGCAGAACCTATTGCACGCTGCATGCCTGCTTGCATGCTTGTATGCATGCAGAAGAGTTTAGGTATTATGCATGCCTGCTTGCATGCTTGTATGCATACATGTATGTTTGCCGCTTGCTTGCATGCATACATGCTGCTTGCTTGCTTGCATGTTCTTTGCAGTAGTATAGCAAATAAAAAACATATCTTTTAAAAATACTTATTGTAAGCGTTAAGTTATTCATATTTTAGAATCGAATTTACACTAATCGTAAATTAGAGCTTTATTTTTAATAAACAGCTATCAAAATCATTAAAAAAAATCTTTTATGCATAGAAATTTTTGCTTTTTGAAATTATGGTAAATAAGTGTTATTTCTTAGGAGTTTAGGGATTTTGCCGGTTATTCTTTATGCTTTTTGAATATCATGTCTTTTGAATATTATGGCCAACAAAAATATGCCTTTCATTACTTATGCTATCAAAATTATGCCTTTCTATGATTATGCCTTACAGGTTTCAGACATATAATATTATGCGTCATGAAGTTATGCTATAATGGCTTATGGCAAGTGACTATTATGGCCAGTAATATGATGAATTGTCAGTTTATGGCAAAAAACGTTATGCGTTTCAATAGGTAACCATTTTATTTAAGCGATTGTCATATTTAAAAATCTAATTAAACTGTAAATATTACGGAAATTCTATTACTAATATAGAATATTGCTTAATTTGAAATACGAATCAATGACGTGCTTTAAGAAAAGACCATCTTTTCTAAAAATATAAGAGTGAAAAATTAATTTAAATAAAGTAGAAAATATTTTTAAAAATGATATTAGAGGTGTGCGCGCAAACTCTTTTAATCATCATCATCATCACCAGCCTATATATGTCCCGCTGCTGGGCTCAGGCCTTCCTACATAGGAGAAACACATGAGGAGTTTTCGAAGCTGGCCCAATGCGGGTTAGTGGGTCAAAGCTATTGCAGTAACAACCGGGACCGACGCGACAGCTTAACGTGCCTTCCGAAACAGAGAGGAGCTCGAGATTATAAATTTTTCATTGTCCCATCTCAGGATCAACCATGGCGTAAGTCGCTTTGTTTTCGTAATCGAAACCAGAGCGCTCAAAGCACTACGCCACCGAGCTTAATATGTGTAACTAGCTGCGCCCGCGACTTGGTTCGCGTGAATGTCGGAAAATAACAGCTTGAAATTTGATTACAAAAAAATGGTTATAGTTAGTCAATTTCATAAGATAGACATATGCTGTCGCGGACTTTTTTTTAGAACTTTTAAAGGAGCACAATTCTTATATACATTACGCAGCGCGTTTTCGCAAAATTTTTCATTGATGTTCAGCCGTTATTATGCGTAGCGTGATGTTATATAGCCTATAATATAATACCTCGATAAAAGGACTACCCAACACAAAAAGAATTTTTCAATTAGAATCAGCAGTTCCTAAGATTAGCGCGTTCGACCAAACAAACAAACAAACTTCAGCTTCATAATATTAGTAAGTAAAGCTTTGCCGTCAGGCAGGTCCGGCACCTGTGACATTAGTATTACACCCATATTGCTCTTAAAATGCGAGTGTAGTTTATTAAAAACCTTCCTGAGTATTTGGCCGTGCCATAGCCCTGAGAAGGTACTTCTTGACCGGCATGACTAAGCATTAGGTTCATGCTGTCTTCGTTTCTGTTACTTTGATCTGTGACGTTTCTAATTGTTGAAGTGATCTATTTCCGTAAATTGTGTTTTTTTAAATCATTTTCGTTATTATTTCGTCGTTAAACAGGATTTCAGTTCATTTCTACATTTTCCCACTTACCTACGACATTAACATTTTGGTAAAATAAAAAGTATTTGTATTTATGGTCGAATTATAGATCTTTCCCTTCAAATAAACATTTAAAGAAAAACATTCCATATAGTTTTTTGTAAACCAGTTTCAAAAAATTACACCAATTTTACATCACAATATCCACTCAGATGCAAATTAAAATTATTGGAATAAAAATTGTAACCTTTTTAACGCGCGCATCTTTTCAGGCGTATTTCGGTGTACACACGGAATTCTAAATCTAAACCACTTCGCGCGCATTTTTTCAGGCGTCTTTCGGTGTACACAAGGACGTCTAAATCTAAATCACTTTTAAAACAGTTCTTCCTAATTTTATAAAATTTTCTCAAAATATTGTTTTTTAAAAGTCTAAGTAATAAAATAATTATGTGTATATTTTTATTTGTTTCTTCAGCTATTTGTGGATAACTGTATCTTTTGTATTCAGCTGCAATAATGTACGTGGCATCCGGATTCGGCATTACCGGCGGTGCGCATCGTCTCTGGACACACAGGGCGTTTAAAGTCAAATTGCCCTTGAAACTGTTCTTTCTGATGTGCTTTGCCAGTGCCGGTCAGGTAAACTAAATACATATAAGTAATACATCAATCAGATTGGGCAAATTTGTGTTTTGGAATACATTAAAATATATTTGACAAAGTAGTAGTAGTAGTAAGTAACCGTTTGCCAACACGCGGATCGATGAATAAGTCGACATTTTAGAAATTCAAAAAATTTATCAATTCGGCTTTAAGCCATTTTTCCGGTTTTCTCATTTTCCGTGCAAAATGTTCTTCTTCATATTTACTTTTCCTTTCCTCCGTATTTGTACCTGGAATCTAGCACTAACAGCCGCGACTCAAAAACCACAGAATACTTTTACCTCAAAACGTGTATGAATAAGTCCTTCCCACAGAAAAAAGGATGTTTTTTATTGTTCGTTAAAGATAAAGATAAAGATAATTTATTTGTGTAACATGTGTAACAAAGATCTTAAAAAAAAATATAAATAGACAACGCGCCAACTCATTTATTGACATAAAAATATTTCTTATTAAATTAAATTAAAAACTTTAAATAATAAAATGTAATTATCTACATAATAAAAAAAATTCAATTAATAATTTTATTCAATATTTATTCGAAAAATGCTATATCAATATTATCCATCATAAGTCAAGTGAAGAAAATAATAATAATTAATAGGTCAAAATTCATAATTTGTCTTAAAAAATCAGTCACACTGTAAGAACATTTTCCAGCTAACAATTTCTTTACTGTTTGTTTAAACGAGTTAACATTTAGTTCCTTTATAGAAGCATCGTTTGCTCTTTTAGTGCTTTAAAATTGTGTACGGTAGCAGCACATTCGCAAGCTACTACCTGTAGGTAAATTTTTATCTCGAAGGTCGAATTACTATGTACCTAATTCTGAATTTTACGAAAGGAATGTATTACTTTCAGCCCGCATCTTAGATAAACAATGACCCACTTTCAGAGTAACTACGAGAAATTATTGAAAAAATATTTTCTTTGTGTATAAGTTTCCTATCCTTATATTTCGTCACTACTTTAGAAATGAAAATAGTAATATAAAACATTGTAGGTACATATTTGTAAATGGTAGAGAGTAGAAAATTCAAATGAAATATATTATGAATTTAGGTAAATTTTAACCAATATAGCGGTTATTCATCACAGATCATCTTGGGCATTGTACCTACACTACATTGATAGGTACTACCTACGATTTAATTTAATAAAAGAAATAACACAGTTAATCGTTTGTTGTCCTGAGCAGCAGACAAGTTATTATATGTAAACAATAGCATCTCACACGCACGTAATAAGAGTTATTTTGCTACAGCGTAAAAATAAAAAACAAAAATATTGTATCATTATAAAAAAGTTCAAGAGTCCATTGTTCTTTCAAAAAGACAAATCTTTAAAGAAAATCTCAAACAAAGAAAAGTCCCTTTCCAATTTTTAAAGATTGTTCTAGACAAGTTTAAAGAGCCGAAGCTATGTATCTAACTGTTGTACTGCTTCTTAGGAAGTAACTATAGGAAATCAAAGCAATATTGAATATACATCATCATCATCATCACCAGCCTATATACGTCCCAATGCTGGGCACAGGCTTTCTTACATGGTAAAAACACAAGAGGAGTTAGGGCCATTACACCACCACGCTGGCCCGATGCGGATTGGTGGGTCAAAGCCATTGCAGTAATAACTGGGATCAACGGCTTAACGTGCCGTCCGAAGTACAGAGCTTGAGACTAAAAATTTTGGTTCACCCATCCCGGGATCGACCATGGCGCAAGTTGCTTGGTTTTCGTAATCGAAACCAGAGCGCTCAAACCACTACACTACCAAACACCTCAAACCACTACACCACCGAGTTCCTTATACTACTGATATATACAATTGGATATTACCATACGATTTAGGGCCGATTTCTCAAGCCTCGTACAATATTCATGCAGCGAATAGTATTGAATTTGATGTTTTAATAGCTTTTCTATAAATCAACTGTCAAATTGTCTTAGTGTTGTTATTTGAGATATCTTCAAAAAAAATTTAAAAATCCACAACAACTATTTTAAATTCCTCAAATTCTTTTACGCAGAACTCTCTTTATCAATGGGTCCGTGATCATCGAGTTCACCACAAGTATAGCGATACGGAAGCGGACCCCCATAACGCCAACCGAGGCTTGTTCTTCTCACATATAGGATGGCTCATGATGAAGAAGAACGAAGAAGTCATTCTCCGTGGACATCAAATGGACATGAGTGATATAGAAAATGATCCGGTACTTCGATTTTACGATAGGTGAGTATACGTGTGCGGTGTGATTCATTCTTACATTTACTAACACAACATAATACAACATTGATAGATCATCTATCTACTTTACTATCATAAAGAAAAGATTTGTTACACTGCTAACGTTGAGATTAATCTTAATGATGAAGAATAAATAGTTAATGTCCCCTAAGAAATATTAACCTTGAGTGGTAGGAATCAGAATATCTTTTTTTCTTACAGACATTTCGGCAAATTCAAATTGATCTTCTGTTACTTTCTACCTACCATGATTGGCATTTGGCTATGGGGTGAAGAATGGAAGTGCTCAGTAGCGTGGCAGTGCTTCATTCGATTCCTGAGCATGTTCCATAGCGAACTCACTGTCAACAGTTTGGCGCATACTTTTGGTTACAAGCCCTACAATAAGTAAGTTTAAATACTAGTTTTATTCCAATCAAAGAACTGGTACTTTTTTGCAGACTTTTCGACAATGAGAGAATATTTAAACATAGTAAAAATTCTAAAAAAAATAGATTGTCTCTGGTATGCTACATTTTCACAAATCTCTGGTTTTGACACCGTAAAATATACAGACCTAATTTGTTTCTTTGTTAAAATTAAAAGAACTGATTTGATTATTTCTTACAGGCACATTATACCTGCAGAAAACCGTTTTGTTGCCACATGCACGCTTGGAGAAGGCTGGCACAACTACCACCATGCTTTTCCATTCGATTATAAAGCAGCTGAACATTTCGACTTTTTTAATTTCGGTACCTGGTTCATCAGATTTTTCGAGAAATTAGGCTGGGCCTACGACCTTCGTGAAGCGACACCTGACATGATCAACTCTATAGCCCAAAGATTAGGTGATGGTACTCCTATACATTTTCCATTGAAAGAGGAGATAGTCAATAAAAATGATGAAAATGAAATAGGCTAACTCGATTTCGCTGATAAATTTTTACGAATTCATTTTATGTGTTTTGTTTGAATACAGAAACTACACTACTACGCCGTTATATTTATAAATTACGTAGATATATAATGAACTTACTAAATTAATTTAAAACTGTAATAAAACAACACCGTAACTATTTAAACCGTAAATATTTTATTTTACTTTAACGATAAAAGTCTGACATGGTCACCCCGCAATATTATTCCCGGTGTATTAAATTTCTCTATAATTATTATCCTATTAGGTATTAATTCTCTTTGGTCAGATTCATCAAATCTGCAAATTACATGACATTTTCTGTCAATCGTGACTTCATATTTTGTTTGTATTTCTAATTTGCACAAATATGTTTGTTAATTATTTTAATGCCTTCGTAGTTTTTGATTTTTTTTAGAGAAAATAATAATAAATTCAACATGCCTCTCATTGACATAACAAACCCGGATGTCATTAAGTTTCTCGTCGAAAACTATGACAAGACTGCACGTCTCCGTATGAAATGGAATCACCTGCATTCTGATAAACTAAAAGAGGCAGCAACCCTTCATCGATCAGAAATCGGTCATTATGAAACTGACGTGATACAGAAAACAATGGCTGATGGAATGGACACCATAACTAGAGACCACGAAGTTGCTGGTTTCAATAGGAGACGCAAGCCAATTCGTGATGGTGTACATATTCCTGGAATAGCTGACATGAAAAAGGGTCACTCGATCCATGAAGTTGGTCTTGGAGATCCAAAAGACGATCCAAGGCTTGCTCGACCTGACACCGATTTGTCAATAGACCCTATAATGCAGCCAGTAAAAGCTAAACATAAACAAATAATCTACGACGATATACCTACGTATGGACGTGCCGTATATTTTAAAAACCGAAGCCGTATTATTCCTGAGAAAAAATACTACTTTAGGGAGTGTAGTGGGTGGGAATATGGGTGGAGACTAAGCGAGAGTTACTTCAGAAGGAACGCACCCACCTGCGGTCGAGTGTGGCGTTTGACTCGCGATGTGAGGAGTCGTACTGGACCCCATCCTGACCCAGACCATTACAAGGACTCGGAGCCTCCAGGACCATCAAAATGCCTTATGTGACTTCAGCCCATAGCAACATACCCAGAAAGACTTATTTTCCATATGATATTTTGAATAAGCATTTATTTTTAGTTTTATGTGTACTCCAATCATTTTAGACTTCTTTAGTATTACATAATATGAAATTCTATAGAATAAAATTTTATATTTCTAATCTGCGTTTTATTTAGAGCACTTAGTATTATATGCGGCGAACGGTAACTAAGTATATTCAATTTTCTTATTTTACAGTATATTCTCTGAAGCTCTCTTGCTTATGCTTTTGAATTCAAATTAATGAAGTACCTAACAAAAATAACCGTTAGGAAATAGGTATATATTCTTGGCAAGGAAGTTCCTATGGGATATAGGCCAATATCTCAACGCGAAGTAACGGAAAATCTCAAAGGAGTAATAATTTCTCAGCGTAGCGAGCAGTAACATTATTTCACTGAGCATTTAATCACTATATTTTTGTCGTTATTGATTGGCAGTGTGCACTGAGGCACTATCTACAACGAGCTCTTAATGTGGGAAAGGATAAACTGAAAGACAGTCGAAAACCCCTGGCATTGTATATTTTTAACTGCGATGTCTGTTTTTCATCATATAATGCAGCTTTAACATGAGTTGGTATATTTTAGTGAAGTTGAGCGCCCGATTCCTAATCTTAAAAGCCATTCCACTCAGTCTGGGGCAATTACGGATGACGGGGCATTAATTTATATTTCTTAATTTTTTATTAATTAGCCTACAAAAAAGGGAATAAATAAAAACGCAATAAAGACTTTCTCTATTCTCTTTCATAATATAAGACAGCATTATATTTGATATGTATTAATTAGAAACTTTAACATATGTTACGAATGGATATGTAGTGTGTACTCAAAACCCATAGAACAGTAACTATTGATTATAAAATCACTAAGAAACGTAACCAATACTCTGTGCTTAACAATAATATTACTAAGACAACTTCTTGTTCAATGCAGCTCAACCGTCAGTCTATTAAAATGTACAACTTTGTAAACAGGAAATTAAAAATATATTATATTTTACCATTTAACAAATGTAAACAAATAGTTCAAACTGGGTAATGTCATTAAGTTATCACGAAACTGAATTGAAATATTCTGATGGCTAAATAAATTTGTTATAATAATAATAATAATATTCATACACTCACACCTATTATCTAGCCCAAAGTAATCATCATTAAGAGCTTGTGTTATGGATACTAGGTAACGGATAAATATTTGATAATAATATGTAAATAAATATTAGGAATTTACTAAATAAACATCTAAAAAAAAACTTTGCAACCATTTAAAAATTGCAAACTTTTGCTCCTGCCGGAATTCGAACCCGGGACCTCTTGACCGAGTAGCCTGCATAGCAAGGAGTACAGACCGCGCGACCAGTCGTCAATGAAATATACAATAATATAAAAAAATATATAATTATATAAAAGTTTTTATATGACTTTTAAATAACTTTATATAATATCTATAATATCTTTATATAACATGGCATATATTTTGTGTATTTTATCTGTATTATATGTATTATTTTGTGTATATGAATACTGAGTGTATAATATTATATTATATGTATTGTATCTGTGTACATATTAATATGATTTTAACTATTTAGTCCAACTAATTAATAAAAAAAAAATTATAAGTTGATTGTACTTATCCAACGTGTAATATACCTACATTGTATTTAGACATAATTAATTAGGTATTAGTTTATATTCCACAGTGAAGAGGGGACTCTTCTACTACAGGTTTAAAAAACTTAAGAAGAAGAAGATCCCAAAACATGTAAAATAATTTCTTGTAAGGAAAATAAACAAATTTTGAGTTTTAAAAATTTTGAATTTTTTTTTGTATTTTGATATGCAAATTAAATAACAAAATCCTAAAGCCGCCCGCTGCACAAAAATAGATAGTACCAGAAGACTTGATACAACACAACGGACGACAACATGCGTACTCTGACACAGACAGGTGTACGTATGACGAGACGAATTCATATAAAAGATATTTGCAATCGCTGTACCCACAGGACTGTGATGACGTGTATTATGTGAAAGGAGGGGAAGGTGGAATCAGATTAAAAACCTCTTCAGAACAGGCGTTACGTATTCATTTGGATGCCGGCGTTCAATCAACGGGCTAGGTATCCAGTTAAGCGGCTAATTTTACCAGACGGCTGCGACATAACTATTAAACCCATACCAAATTCCATTTATTCAGTTTTTAAATGGTTCTCCAACGAGACATTACTTACATAGTAAGAACTATTATCTAATCTGTGACATTACCATAAATAAAATAAATAAACAAAATTTTTCATTAACACCTTATCAAATAAAAGTAGACTCGCCCAAAAATATCAAAGTTTATAAAAGTCAATAATACCTACCTACTCGAGAGTGTACAAACAACTAATGGGCCCATAAAAATAGCAATAGTCCGGAATTAGCAGAACCCAAAAAACAGATGTTGTTAATGAACAGTATGAGAAACACGGCAAATTTTGCCCTAGAGTATAACAAACCCAACAAACATTGTATAATATCCACTGGAGAACAAACTTTTATCATCTACGTAGTAGGTATAGGGGAGGGTTAAACTTTTACTTTTAAGTCTTAAGTGAGGTTGTCAACTGTTTGGCTACCATGGATATTGTAACCGACAGTAATAATCATTGTAAGAAGATAAGAAACTCAAAATGTTACTCATTTGAAAGCGTTTTATTTGCCATCCAAAGTAGAATTCTGTGTAGATCTTAAGGTGTGGGCAAAAATATTTGACTGTGCAAAGTCTTAAGCTGTAGATAGTAATTTTCTGAGAAATAAACTTTACTCTTGAACGTAAGCAGAAAAAACTTAGGGGCAGTTTCACCACTAGCTTGGCAGTAAGTAACTATTTTGCAGGTTAGTTATCTTATCCAAGCCCGTCCCTAACTTTAAAAAGTCGCATGTAAATTATCGCTATATAATCTAACATTTCTTTTGTTTTACTATTGATATTAACATTACAGTTGTTTTGTTTTGATCGCAAGTTTGTTTTTTTTTTAAGTTTAACTGACGAATACCTGAAGCCGCAATACATTGTATTTATTAATTACTCCAAAGCATTGGGTTTTCAAAAGCCTCAAGCATTCACACATACAGTAAAGCCCGAGACAACAAGGTATTAATGAAGTCTTTACCAAATTAATTAAAAGCATTCATGGAAATAGTAAGAGCAGTATTAAACTGGAATCTTTATTAAAAGGGTACTCAGGCAAGGAGACCCGCTATCCCCAAAGCTTTTTTTAGCTCTATGTGAAAGTAACTTTAGATTATAGATTGGGAAAACCTTGGCTTAAACATTAATGGTCGCCGATTTAATCACCTTAGATACGCTGATGACTTACTTCTGTTAGAAGAGGATTCGAAACATTTAGAAGTTATGATCAAATTATTGCGAGTAAAACCAAAGTGATGACAAACTCCACCCAGGTGAACATAGTTATTGAAGGAATTATATTTGAATATGTCAATGAATATGTTCACTAAGTCAAATAATCTCCCCAAATCGCCAGACTTCTAAAGAAGTAAATAAAAGAGTAGCAAAAGGTTGGAAGAAATACTGGTCTCTAAAAGAAATTATGAAAAGCGAAGAATTACAAATACACATCAAGAGGAAGACATTTTACGCCCGTATTCTTCCATGTTTAACATATGGCTGTGAACCGTGGTCATTAACAAAATATCACTGGAAGAAGCTTTCAAGATGCCAACGTGCAATGGAAAGAAGTCTACTCGTATTGGCCAACAAAAATGGAGGTGGGCAGGGCATTTACTGAGAGCCAACCTGGATAAGTGGGGCAAGATCGTGACATGTATGTTGAGTTGAAGACGACTTAAAACTGACCTTGGGTCCTTACTGATGGATAGTGTCATCGGACAGCAGAGCCTAATGGAAAAAGCGTATGTCAAACGGCACTTAAAAATAAGGGATATAGTCTAAATCTAATGGACACCTAGTTTAGTGTATATTTCTGCAGTAAAGGGCTATTTTATTTTATTGTAATTCTCCCGCGTACGCTCAAGTTGTGGAATGAGCTCCCTGCAGAGGTTTTCTCGAATGAGTACAGCATGGGGTTCTTCAAAAAAGGCGTGAAAAGGTTTTTACAGGGTCGGCAACGCGCAAGTGACACCCCTGGTGTTGCAAGCGTCCATAGGCTACGATAACCGCTTACCATCAGGTGGGCCGTATGCTTGATTGCCACCTTAGTAGTATAAAATATATATATATATATATATATATATATATATATATATATATATATAAATATATATATATATATATATATATATATATATATATATATATATATATATATATATATATATATATAGCCCTTTATTGCAAAAATATACACTTATATATTCTAATAGACACTGACTACATTTCTTCTGTTTGCACTGTTGTCTTCTCTTTAATCTCAGTCTTAGCCAAGTATTAGCAATGGAAACTTATTATTGCTAATGAATCACAAATTGTTGTCAAATTCAAATAAAACTGTAAACTACCGTAGTTTCTTAATTAAAGAGAAGATAAACATTTGAAAAGCACAGAATTAAGATTAACCGCTTTCAGTTATTATGTGGCTTTTATCTAATAGTCAACATTTGTACGGTAACTACACACTTACACAGTAATCAAGAGCAACTAGTAAATCTGGCTCTAAGCAAAACAAAAACTTTTGTGTATTAACTAATAAGATCTACGTTGCCTGTGAAAATTCGCGTGGCAACCAATAAATTCGCGTGGGCTATGCGTCTACGAAAGTGCTACGAATTTCTATAGCACTAGAGTTTGCGTAGCAATCTGACGAATGTCCCACAATGTTGCATTTACGAACACAAAGCACTTTCATGGACTACGAATTTTTAGCCCCGACGAAAAAAGAGGGGTGTTTTAAACTTCACGTGTCTGTCTCTGTACTTGTGTATCTCTCATCGTAGCTCTTAAACAGATGGAGCGATTTTTGTTTGAAAGCTGACGTTATCAGAATGGTTCTTAGGTATAATTTATGAAGATCAGTTCAGGCGTTTGATGACTATTTGCTCTACAGAGTTTTATTAACTTACACAGATCCGATTGATTTGAAATTTGGTGTACTGTTACTTCGGTGATATTTCCAAAACATGCTAACCTTAAGCTGATCCTGTACCATCAAATAGTCTGCGAGATGTTCAATACTTCAGAAACTTACAGCAGATGCAGCGTGTTTGGGCGTGTTGGGCTCATTAGAATATTTTCAATGAGATGGTGTTAGATAGACGATTAGTAAAGCCGGGGCTTACTTAAAATTTTAAATTTTATATCATTATTTTTAATTTTTGATTTTAACATTATTATATTAATTATTACTAAGTAATTTTTCGAACATTTATAATAATGTTAAAATCAAAAATTAAGAATATTTGAAAGCACTTCCCCAACTTAACCGAATCGTAGGTATTTGTTAAAATACTCGTTTCGGATGTTGAAATAGAATATTTCGACATTGTAGGGTGGACGTTAGCTCATAAACGCAAATACAGATAGACTTGAAGAATTTCACCGGGATATCCCAAGTCCTGGGTGGCTCAGTGGTCAGAGCAGTCGCCCGGATTGCGAAAGGTCGCGGGTTTGATTCCTGCCTCCGGACGTGAAATTTTTCTAGTTTTATTATATTTTAATTACTTTATATCATTAGATTACGAATATAAATGCAGACCTCGTTGCGATGTTGTGACATTAAAATCAGTTAAATTAGCGTACACCTAGTGCCGAATTTATTAAAGTTATGAACAAAATCGTAAAGTGTAAAATAAATAGCATATCACAATTTCTGAATAGAAAACCCTCGTGGCATAAATCAACTTAAAATCTCCTCTGTGTCGTCAGCGCACTGAGGTCGTAAAGAATAAAAGTTCTAACGATAGAAGTTCGTTCCTAAATCCGTTCTAGTCGCTACTCCTGAGGCATTTGTTGAGTGTCTGAGATGAATCTAGACTTCGTGGTGGGAACATTAAATGTGGGATCTAACGGAACCGCATTAGTTTGTATTTAAAAGATCACCATCAAGCAATTATGCGAAGCCTACTTTAATAAAGATGTTTTCTACAAGTGAAAATGTAGGATAAAAGTAGAACCTTATAAAAACACAGGGGCCTTACCACCATCTTTATAAAAGCGATTCATATTCCGCTCGGTTCAGTATTGGTTCCTAAACTGCATCGCTGTCATAGTCGTAGATAGCGTTGTCAGTTTAGGTCCTAAACTGTATCGCGATAAAAGATGGTGGTACGGGTGCAGGTGGCACTGCGAACAATTACAGAATTTGATTTATCATTTATCATAATAATAACTCAAGGTCATAACCTAGCTACTAGCAAAATACGGATCACGGCTTCTTGAGTATCAGGGGCAGGAAAAAATTGATTACATATCTATATTTTATCTGTAGTTACTTATTCGGCGTATCCGGAGCCTAACTGTTCAAATAGAACAGGCGGTATGTAAAATATGTAGGTAAACAGAGACAAAAATTGTACGATAGAAAATAATCTGTTCCATCTGCAATATTCTAATAATTCAATGGCGTCGTGCTAATAGAACGCGATATCGCGATTATCGCGATGAATTCAAAACACTAAAAAGCGTAAAATAATTTAGTTTAAGTAGTTACTTTTATCCCCAAAAAACATATTTAGGTTGGTGCTAAGTTGTTTCCAGAAACAATAAAAAGCCAAAAAAGACTCCAAAAAATATGTTTCTAGGTTATAACTTATAAGTATACCTATTTATATCTCGGCGTAGGTAATTGGTGTACGTACATAAAAATATACCAACCAAATTGAGAACTTCCTCCTTTTTGAAGTCTGCTAAAAATAGCTGGTTCGCTCGAGGTGGCAAGCTAAAAATGTAACATGATTTTCACTTTAGCTAAACCATAGCTAGTTTTAGAAATTATCACTTGAATATGAAAGTTGCAAAACTATGAATGAACAAATATAGGCCATGTTTTAATTTATTGTCGTCACCAAACTGTATAGTAAAGATTTAAGGTGTCTGTCCATTAAGAGTTTGATACTTAACCATGACCTATCGTATAAAGAATTGTATAACTAGATGGATAGACCCTATTCAATAAGCCTTTTTAGTGGACGCCATCTCATCTATTAGTAAGGGCCTGAAGGAAATTGGTTATGGAAAATTAATTTATTAATGATTCCTTTAGCTCAAATAGCCATTATAAATACAAAGTTTGTAAAATTGTACGTATTATGTAATAAAATATTATGGTAATTTTAACATTTTTATTGAATCTTATCTCCTTAGATACCTATATATTTTAACTATATTTACAGAATACTACCCATCAGCATTTGTCATCATTGTTAGGGCATTCGCTGCTTTGTACGTAATCCCGCGTAGGGTGGCGATTATAGTACAAGCAGTACTTATTTGATTAATAAATTTACTATTTGGTATCTAAATACAGCACCCAAATTAAGGCGATCCTGTGATCCCCAAAACCACGCGTTCTGTACCAATGACAGTCGTCGTGGTTAGTATTCGTTTGTGTGTTTACTAGGTGGTAGGCCCGTATGTAGGGTCGTCTGGGTAGGTACCACCGCCTTTCTTATTTCAGCCGTGAAACAGTTCGCTGTGTTTCGGATTGAAGGGAAAGGTAGCCAGTGTAATTACTGGGCATGGACGGCATTTCATCTTAGGCCTCAGGATGACAACGCACCTGCAATATCAAGTGCTTTTCCTTGTTATTGCAGGTGTCTATAGGCGGCGGTAACCGCTTACCACCAGGTGGACCGTCAGCTTGTTTGTCATCTAGTTAGTGTACAAAAAAAACGTAACGGTTAGTAATTGTATTATGCAAATTCAGCATCGTGCGCGTCACTACTCGTAATACGCTCAAGGCAGCGAACGCCCTTAGTATACAAAAATACAAATAATCATTCGACACAACAATCGAGCTCTCATACCAACAGACATTAGACAATTAGCAAATGCATTCACAAAAAAACTTTTAGAAATTTAAAGAATCAAATTTTTGAACATGTAGGTATCAAATTAGAATCATACGCGGCTCTAATATCGACACATCAACAGGAATAATAATATAAAATGAATATATCTGCTTTGTGAAATAAATAGACCACGATTTATTCTGCACTATGTGATTAAAATAAGATTTATTAGAATTTGGTTAGGAAAGAGAACACTTTACAGCCATACATTTCAGTTCATTTTTTTATCTATTTGAAGAAATAGACTCGAAATTGATGACATTTTTATTTATATATCCGTCTATTGGTTGTCACAATGTCTCAAACATTATGCTTTCTCTTAGCCGACGGTTTGTCGAACACTTGCTTCATGCCGCCGCGGAAGTTGGCGAGGCGGGCTGCGGCGCCATCGTTGCTCCAAGCCGAGTCGAATTCTGTCGTGTCCTGATCTACCAAATGCGTGTACTTGGTCCTACCGGATCGACCGAACTTCTTCACTTGCATCACCTGTAAAACGGCGTTTTATTATAAGTCTCACTGTCATTATTAGCAAAAGTTCAACACAATTCACAGACTTATATGAATATAGAATAGACTTAAAGCCCTACAAGAACTTTAGAAAGTGTTTCCGTGTGGCTAGTAAATCAGGCGTAAAACGCTCATGCTATAAAACAGCGACATTTAGTCCACTAGAGGAAATTACATGGTTTTAATAACATGACACATAGTACTGTCTCACATTTTCGCGAGCACTACAGATTTGAAATAAAACCAACAACATCTAATTAAACGTGAGTTAAATTCGATAAATTGGTTTGATTTAAAAAATGACTCATTTTTAGAACATGATAATATGAGCTGTGGGTAATTCAAATCCGACCATAATCACAAACTGACATAGGGAACTTAAACTGTTTTACTTTACTAGTGCATCATATACATTAAGATAGTAAAAACAAAACTTATAAATATACGCAAATAGTTTCCTAATGAAAATAAAAACTTATATTAAAAAGTTGGCGCGAAAACTTACGAGTAAAGGCGTGACGTGACGTCACTCCATATGACTTATCTCTTGTACTCTTATCGAGCGACAATAAAACAAAATAAGTATTTAAACTAATGTTTCTTTGACGCGAACAAAACTGTATGCAAGCAGACATTACAATAACATGGCTCTAACGACTCGCATTTTCTATCTATCGTGTGATGGAGGTTACAGATAATGGCAAAGGTGAAAAGCTGTATGTTTAACACGAAACCAATTTTCTTATGTCTAGTGTCTTTACATCACTCGAGACCATCAGCACGTATAGCACAAGGAACAAGAGAAGCTCGAGAAACAGTTTTGTCTAAACTGTAAAGTCATTTTTCTCGGGATAAGGTCGAGACGAAAGTGATGCGAGAATCACCTCGACATAAAAAGTACTCTGTGTATTGTTTGAATGTCAACAACAACATCTCGATTTTGCACAAGACGGCCATGTTCTCTTCCATTGATAGACAAGTCGAAATTGACATATTTATCTAATAATCTTTAAGGTGTAGAGAAAGATTTTAGGTAATTCCTTGGATATTCCGATCAAAAGATTGGCATTAAAAACATTGTAAGAGTCAACCAACAGGTACACATAAATTTTATACCAACAAATAAAATTAATTTCATAATCAATTATTACTAAATTTTTAGAACAATGTGATTGTTTTAATATATGGATGGGTTTATGTTTATCTTTTGGGAATAATTTTTTGAAAATTATGAAGTGTGCAAAGACATAGATTAGTGTCTGTCTATTTCGGTTGTGTATGCAGATCTCGCTCCTCGCAGAGGTGTCAGACAAGATTTTTATTACAATAATTACTTATTAGTGAAGTGCTAATGGAAGATCGCTGTTATATAAGTGAATTTGTGGTGAAAGACTGAGAGTTTTATAGAGATTTTCCACCTCATCAAAGTAGCATCATAGAGACTGGCATTAAATATTTCGCGCAAATTCTCCCAAGATGCAATGAAATGTGTTACACAATATTGTCAGAATCGAAGAAAACACTTAGACATGGCTGTATGGGCATTAGTTCCCCTTGCCTTCTCTGTAATAGAGAAAATCTAAAAACAACAAGCAAAAAACCACAGATTAAGGAGGTGTTTAGCGGGATTTGGTGGTGTCAGTGAAGATTTTAATTACAATTATTAAAAATTGTGCCTGAGCGAACTTTGTGTTATAAAATTGGTGTATTGTTATGAACCAAGTGTTTGTGTTGACGTAGGACTAAAAGATTATTAGAATAAAAGTGATTATGGTGTAAAAGACGATGAGAACTTTTTCTGGGTTATCCACCTCATCAAATAGCCTCATATAGAGACTGTCATCTTATATTTCGTGTCAAATTCTCCCAAGATGCATTGAAACCAGCATATCAATGCAATAAATAAATAAAAAAAGGAATACAAGACGTGGCTGTATGGGCATTAGTTCCCTTCGCCTTCCCATTACAGGGAGAACAAAAAAACAGCTTAAAAGTGACAGAAATTCGCAAATGTCTACCGCTATAGATAAATGATTTTTTTTTCTTGTTCTACAGTGTTTGAAATTATAAAAATTATTACAATCATTTTTATATAGGAATTATCTTTCTCTGAGTCAAGAAACTTTAGTCTATCGAAGAGAGTGAGTCGAAATGGGTCGAGTAAGGTTCGAGAGCCTCTCGATCTACACCCGACAAAAGTTTCGTGTCTTGTGCTACGCATGCAGGTATCGATAGTTTTGTTACGATACTTTTTTGGTATCGATACTTTTTGATACGATACTGGTAGCGAATAAAGTATCGATCCCTATGTGTGAGTAGGCACACGGTTTTGAATTTCATGTTTTAGTAAATTTATTTTTTGTAGTAATGTTACTTTAGATTTGTCATTACAATTTTGGTGCAAGTTCCCCATTGTTATTCATCTATGAATAAAATAACAAACCAAAACTTACTTTAGGCAACACGGTCTTGTCGAAGTGATCATCAAGTGTGGGTCCCGAGAAATCTTGTTTGAACACATCTTCTTCTTTGTCCAAGTAGAAAGCACCTCTGAAAATTGGAAAACAACAAATTTACACTTGTAATAACTTTTCAAAAATGAACACTGGCTTTGTACAAAATGAATGAATGAATACTTTTCGATGCAAACTGAAGATAAAGCTGTTACTACATTTCCGTTTTTCTTTATACGAAAGACTAGTGGCCGCCCGCTGGTCCACCGGCGTGAAAACTTCTGGTAAGTTTTACAAACAAATACAAAAACTTTACTATAAATATTAGCATCGATTGCAAATTAACTTGAGTATGGTAAGCAGACGTTTCACTCGCTCAGTGAGCCTAAGACTATCCCAGTTGAAAGTTGAAGGAATATTGTGTTCATCGCGTAATTTATGTTGCGTCATTGCGCGCAGAATACGTACCGTCCAATTCGCGGGCCAATTTCGCGCAGGGGTAATTTCAGCCTTAAGAGTTTTATAGTTTCATCGACAAAACAACGCAGTTTAGTTTCTTTTTAACCGGTTTCAAAAAAAGAGGATATATTGATATCCGGTATTAATATATCCTCGTACCTGGGACTGGACAGTGGTTGGTATGTAATTGGTTAACATCAGTGTTTTTTTTATAAAACTAGATGACAAACAAGCTGACGGTAAGAGGTGGTGAGCGATTACCGCCGCCTATAGACTCCTGCAATAACAAGGAAATGCACTTGATATTGCAGGTGCGTTGTCATCCTGAGGCCTAAGATGAAATGCCGTCCATGCCCATTAATTAATCTACTCTAAGTTGGCACATAAAAGCAGTGTTTTTTAATTTACCTGTGGTAATATTTCTGCAGGAACTTGTATTTGCCCTTGGCCGCCTTGTTGGTGACTAGCTTGGGGTTGATGCGCTGCTCCACGCGTCTCTCCTCCTCAGTCATGTTACGCATGCGCTCAACCGCTAACAATTCTTTCTCCACACTAAAACATAAAAAAATTAAAGTGTTTATTACATTACAAACTACCGAACTGATTTTGAAAAATTTTTTATGGAACCAAATGGCAACTATTCCGCATCGAACAAAAAAAGAATCACGTAAATCGGATCAGTAATCTCGGCGTTATCGGTGTACATACATAGAAAAAAAAACATACCGGCCGAATTGAGAACCTCCTCGTTATTAAAGTCGGTTAAAAACAAATTGCTTTTTAATTTACATTTTTAGGCAGAATCTTAAAATTAACGATTATAATTAATTAGCTTAACTTAATAAGTATAATATTTTTATTCATTTTATTTTGAATGCGTAATCGAGTATTCATGTAGATATTTTTATCCTTGGTGGAGTATTTCTTTCATATTTTTAAATTAATGGGATATTTATTTTTCCTATTTTCTTTAATCTTTTTACTATCTGATTTAGATTGTACATCCAAGTTATTTTACCATAATCATTATTATATTTAAATTAACAAAACATAAGAGGTAAATATGATATAAAGTAGTTGATATACACAGATTTACATGAAGGGAGGGTAATATTAGTATTGGAAATAATACTACATTTTCCCGAGTCCTAGAAAATATTAAATATTCTTTTATTTTTCTTGACATGATACTTTTCTGTTGCTGCTCTGATGACTTCTTTCTATCCAAATACATAAAAATGAAAGTAGATAATTTACACATCATTCTGTCTCGTTTATACATCATGATGACACAAAAAAAATCTAAAGAAGATATTCTTAATGTTTGATTTTAACATTATTATAAATGTTTGAAAAATTACTTAGTAATTAAAAAAAGGATAAAATAATTAAATTTAAGTAGGTATTCATCCCCTAGAAACATATTTTTGGAGTGGGTGCTTCACTTTCTATTGTTTTTGGAAACCACTTAGCACCAACTCCAAAAATATGTTTCTAGGGGATGAATACCTACTTAAATTTAATTATTTTATCCTTTTCAGTTTTTTGAAGTCGGTTTTAATTTTTGTTTAAAATTTTTTTTTCACAATTTTTAGTGGTAACTTTCTACGGTCGAAGCTAGATGGGTGATCGTAAACTTATATTGTTTCCTACTATCGTATCGTTTCACTAAAAAGTCATTTGAAAAGCATAACTTCGCAATTTCGCATATGTAGACGACTTCATAATTTAAGTTTTTTTAAATTTAAAACCAAAGTACCCAACTGTTTTTGAAAAAATTTTTATGGGACCAAATGGCAGCTATTCCGCAATCGAACAAAAAAAGAATCACGTAAATCGGATCAGTAATCTCAGCGTAATCGGTGTACATACATAGAAAAAAAAAAAAAAAAAAAACATACCGGCCGAATTGAGAACCTCCTCGTTTTTGAAGTCGGTTAAATATAATAAAACTAGAAAAATTTCACGTCCTCAGGCAGGAATCGAACCCGCGACCTTACGCAATCCGGGCGACTGCTCTGACCACTGAGCCACCCAGGACTTGGGATATCCCTGTGAAATTCTTCTAGTCTATCTGTATTTGCGTTTATGAGCTAACCTCCACCCTACAATGTCGAAACATTCTATTCATTTTCACAGGGATATCCCAAGTCCTGGGTGGCTCAGTGGTCAGAGCAGTCACCCGGATTGCGAAAGGTCGCGGGTTCGATTCCTGCCTCAGGACGTGAAGTTTTTCTAGTTTTATTATATTTTAATTACTAATCTAAAGAAGAGTCAAAAAATGTGTGAAGCCTGAAATTCAAATATTTTAAAATTTAATAATTTCTGTAACACTAAGAGAAAAACTGCAACTGTTTGGTAGCTTTGTATATCTAATAACGCCCCATTTATTTCAATTGTAAAAAACTAAGTTTACCACACCATAACAATCTATGACTCTATAAACACTTTTTTTTCTAAATAAAGTATAGTGGCTTCAAAATGTTTGTATTCAGAGTTTTATGTAAGATCACGAAAGTATGACCACGTTATATGAATGAAACATATATTTTTTACTCGTACACTAAGTGTTTTAAAATGATAAATTGTGCAAAATGGTAAAATTACAAGTATGCTTTGACATTTATTTAAAATGTTTGTTTCATCATCATCATCACCAGCCTATATACTTCCCACGGCTGGGCACAGACCTTCCTACATGCGAGAAACACATGAGGAGTTTGGGCCATAGCACCACCACGCTAGCCCAATGTGGGCTGGTGGGTTAAAGCAGTTGCAGAAACAACCGGGACCAACAGCTTAACTCGGAGGAGCTCGAGATAACAAAATTTGATTTACTCATCCCAGGACCATGGCGAAAGTTGCTTTGTTTTTCGTTTCGAATCCAGCCCCCTTATTCTCAACTGTCGGATCACAGATTCGATTCGAAAAGTCACATGCCGTCTCGCTTTGACGCAGCGCGATAAAAAGTGACAGGTATAGAGTTTCCGAAATTCTAATTCTTTCCGACAGTTGAGAATAAGGGGGCAGAGCGCTGAAACCAATACGCCACCGAGCTTCTGTCTTTGTTAAGTCTTTATCATTAAACTTATTTCTTCAAAATAGTCTTCTTGAACAGGGAGACTTTAGAGTTGAAATGGAAAAACTTTTTTAACCGCCTCTGTCGTGTAGTGGTTGAGAACACCTACTTTAGGTTTTCTGCTAGGGTTGATTGGTGGTAGAACTTCTCTAAGTCCTAGAACAGCATTGTTGTTCCGGCAGTTGGAGGTGAGATAGTCAGTTCTTCTGTTGTTAAGGAATTCTTGTACAGCTGGCTTCCATCTTCGACCTTATCATTACTTACCAACAGATGAGATGAAGGTCAAGAACTACCTCGTAAAGTATTTTAAAAAAGCTATACTTACGCCTCTCTCTCTTCCTTGTCACGCTTTATTCTCTTCATTTCCCTCAGTTTCCACGCCTCATACTCCAGCTCATCATTTTCGTCGTCTGTGCACACATCATCGATGTTTCCTTCTTTTTGTTCTCCCTAAAAGAAAAGTCTGAAGTCATTTTTCCAGAACAAAGGTGGCTAAGCTCCGCGCTCGATCGCGAAATGATCGGACAAAGACGTGCTAAGCGAGTTCTTGGAGGCGAGAAATAAATGTTAAAATGATGAAAGCTTGTTTTAAAACTACTAGATGACAAACAAGCTGACGGCCCACCTGGTGGTAAGTGGTAACCGTCACCTATCTACTCCTGCAATCAAAAAAAAAAGGAAAGGAAAAAATCATTGTTATTGCAGGCGCATTGTCATCGTGAGGCCTAAGATCAAATGCCGTCCATGACCAGTAATTACACTGGCTACCTTTTCCTTCAATCCGAAACACAGCAAACTGTTTCACGGCTGAAATATGAAAGGCGGTGTTACCAAGCTCGACTAAAAAATAGCTGCCAGCGGTGTTAACACTAGTACGTCCCTATAGCCGGGTAAAATGATAATGAAAATATCTTTATTCAATTAGGCCCCCCAAGAAGCACTTTCGAATCGTCAAAAAACCCTTATGTCTATCACATAAAATAATATTAACTAACATGTCATAATGTTGGTCTCTCTGTCTATGTAAGCTAACAATGTTATAATGTCAGTCTGTCCATCGGTCTGTCTGTTGATCTGTCGGTCGATCTGTCTTTAGGTCAGTCTGTCAGTCAGACAGTCTGTGTCTGTCAGTCTGTCTGTCTGTCTGTCTGTCTATCTGTCTGTCTGTCTATCTGTCTGTCTGAATTTACACCGGTTCCAAAAGTTAAACTACCGAGATGATTCCGGCAACAAACTCGTGTAGTCACTCTTTTCAATTATTAAGTTACAATGTTTAGTTACATAGTAATAGTATTTAGCAGTGCAGTGTCACAGAGTGTGCACAGAGTATAAAAAAATAGGTACTTTCCACTAGTGGCCCCTGTTCACGGGTATGACGCATGTGCCAGCCATCGCTCAACCATATTAAAGGGAACGGAGCGACCTGGGTAAGAGACGGAATGTGGGAGGAGCCCCGACATCTTGCTCCGTTCGAAACTCACGTCGACGCGATGACACGGCAAAGCCTCTTTCGTCTATTTTTGCTCTTTCAGCTCAGTCTGCTAGACTCTTTCGCCCTCGAGTCTTAACTATGAAATTTATTGTTGCGAGTTAAGCGGACTCATTAACGACGTCGTTCATATCGCGGTCGAGCCCCGGCTTATGAACCAAACTAACCGCCTAACGGTTTATTAATGCTTGTAACATTTGCACGTTTCTACCAACTATCAGGAGGAAGCGATCATTATGTTGATAGCATAATAAAGAAAGAAAGTAAGGAAGAAATGTTTATTTGATACACACACTACAGAAGAATAAGGAGAAAGGAAGGAGAGGAAGGGGAGAAGAACATAGATAAAATCCTTATTGCAAAAAGACACAAGAAGGGAAAGTAAAAATAAGAAAAACATGGAAAAGGCGGCCTTATTGCTAAGGCAGTAAACTTTAGGGTAAAAAAAAGGATGAAGGAAAATGGATGACGGATAAATGGGAAGGTAGTCTAATAGAAGATAAGTCCCCCTTTTCCAATAATCTGTAGCGACCTTACCGCAGTAACACAACAATACGAGGTCGTGTTATTTGACTGTGTTGTTCACATGGAGCCTTAAATATATCTACCCCAGACGGGCGCTCTAAACCGAGTGGACAATACCACATGATCTACCTATTATAAAAAAAACACCTCATTATACAGTATGTCACAGCATTATACATTGAAATAACTAAACAACCGTCAACAAAAGTGAAGCTAAAGGCAACAAATGTGTGTTAATAATTTTGAGTAACTAAAACTGTGGAGGCCGTTCTGCCTGTGCCTCTTTTGCGTTTTTGTTATGCATTTATTTCAAAATTTGGGCCTAGCTTGGAGGTATATATTGGAGGTACCCAATACAATAAAAAAGACTCATCAAAGTCGGAATACCAACTCTATAAAAATTTTAGTGAAGACTTACGAATCGTATGGACGCAGCTGTCCTAAAAATAGGATGTCGACTTGAGAACATCCTTGTTTATTTCGTCTGTTAAAAATACAATCCAACCCACCTGTGTATTTCTTTGTTCAGATCTTATAGTTTCTTCAACTAGCTTTAGAGCTTCTCTTCTCCTGTCCTCCTTTTCCTTCCGTGCTTCAGCCTCTTCTTTCTTTTGCTGCTTCAGCTTGCGCTCTCTTTCAGCTACTGTCATTCTCTCTGATGCTCGAACAAACACAGGCTTAACTCTAGGACCTGAAATGGACCATAAAAATTAACAATGTGCAACCAGAAATGAAAGAAACAATCAGGAAAATATGTAGAATTCACTGAATAAATATGTTGTTTTCCCATAACAATGGCTAATATGCAATTCTTGTAGAGGCATAACAACTAAAATTAAGGGTGCAGTTAATTTTTTTGCATACATGCCACACTATGACATGGGCCTTATTCTCACCTGCATTGTATGCAGTGGTGGGCGTAACTTAAGAACAGAATTCGTGACTAGTGAAGGTCCCTTGTCAAAGAACAGTGCTGATGTATCGAGTAGGTTTTAAAGTGTGACTCTTTCTCTACATAATGATTGGTCAACAGCAGTAGCAAACAAGCATTGTGCATACGGGCCATAGTCTATATTGATTGAAAAACTTATGCTAAAATTAAGAGGAAGGGTTCTTGACAGCATAAACGTTAAATGCCGCTGCTTCCATCAAAACACTGCCTCAATGAGCTCTCGCAACCTTACTACAAAAATAACTACAAGATAATGTTATTGCGATCTTCTATGAGATGAAGGGAGAGGATCCTGGAGATCAGCACAAAAGCTAACATGCTCACCAAAATAACTAAATGGTAAGCGAATTCCACAACACAATGATTGGTGAGGATTTACATATTTCTAGTGCTCAATCACTTTCTTTGGTTTGTTAGATAAGTTTAATATGGTGAAATGTAAAACTATTACCTATGCGTTCTTTTTTAATTTAAAATGACACTAGGTGGTAGGCCCGTATGCAGGGTCGTCTGGGTAGGTACCACCGCCTTTCTTATTTCAGCCGTGAAACAGTTCGCTGTGTTTCGGATTGAAGGGAAAGGTAGCCAGTGTAATTACTAGGCATGGACGGCATTTCATCTTAGGCCCCAGGATGACAACGCACCTGCAATATCAAGTGATTTTTGCTTGTTATTGCAGGTGTCTATAGGCGGCGGTTACCGCTTTCCATGGCTTTTTTTCCGCTTTCAGGTGGGCCGTCAGCTTCTTTGTCATCCAGTTGTATAAAAAAAACTTTTCTGTGAATCCACTTATATTATAAATGCGAAAGTGAGTTGGTTTGTTTGTTTGGTTTCTTTTCATGCCTAACGCACTAAACCGATTTAGAGAGTGTGGAGATAGTTTGAGAAGAATATAGGATACTTTTGGAGAGACAACTGACATCCACGCGGCGGTGCAGCAGGCGGAAGCTAGTTGTTAAATAAAGTGGAAAAAGTAGATTACAATATTAGTATGATCAAGTTAGACATTCCAAAATGATGACCAAAATTGAATCGCTGTATACCTGTATCTTCTTCACTGTCAGTATATTCTGTGTCTGATGATCCACTCTCTTCTTTGACACCATCAAGCATTTCATCATCATCATCTCTTCCCAGTACTTCTTTTTCTGCTTCTCTGTAATTCAAAAGGACCGGTATTTAATAATGTTTAAACTGTCAAGCCATAAATTTCAGACAGACTGGTTTTTCAATGGTGTACTGTTTTCAATGGCACCACCCTGTATTTCACAAATACAGGGTGGTGCTGTCAATACGACAATAATATTAAACATGGGCTATATTAGTTCATAGAAATGGTTTGCCACTTTCAAAAACATCTTACTCATTTGATAAATTCATGACATTTGTATGAAATAATATAATATTGGCTTTGGCTACATTATTTCATAGAAATTTCATGAAATTATCAAACGAATAAGATGTCACGTTCAGTGGCAACCCCGTATTTTAATTTATTGTCGTATTGACAGCACCATCCTGTATGTTCCATGAAGTATAATGCGGATTTTAACAGAAATTTAAAAAAAAATTTTCATGCGTATAAACTTTTAAAGCATGTTTTAAACTGAGAAACTTTTAATTAATGATAGTGAATACTCTAATAAGATGCACACATAGTGCCCGCGGTGCTACTAATTCGTACGATTTATGATTCTAAGTTGGTCATAATTTTCAATGATTTCATTGGTAATAGACCTATCTATAGACGATAAGGCAACATAGAATCATAAATGCATTCCATTTATAGTATTATACAACTTCTAAATACATATAGTTACTTTAAAAATCTTTTTACCTGTTTACAATCTTCATATTAATCTTTATAAGACAGAGTTCTAACTTGTTGTGATGATACCAATAATACATACCTAGCTGCAAGTTTTGCTTTAAGAGCTTGTCTGCGCCTCTCAATCTCGTCTTCATCAAGTTCATCTTCACTTTCAGAGCTATCCTTTGCCTCATTCTCACTTGATTCAGATTCTCGCTCTGGTTCAGCATCAATTATTTCTGGCTTGTGTTCAGCTCGTCGTTTCGGAGAACGAGCCGCAATTCGAAGACGCCGAAGACGAGGATCATCTACCTATTAGATAAGTAGGTATTATTTTTAAGTAATCAAGTTTTTGACAACTAAATGACAACCAGCTAATGGCCCACCTGGTGTTAGGTGGCCTCCGTCGCCCATAGACACCCGCAGTAACAAGTGAAAAATCACTTAGTATTGCAGATGCATTGTCTTTCTATTGTCTCAGATGTAATGCCTTCTATGTCCAGTAATTATACTGGCTACAAATGGCCTCATGCCTCAGCAAGGCCATTACTACACTGTTTTATTATACTGCTTAATAATACTAAATTTTAACATCCCAAAGTATCTATCAATTGATTTATTAACTCCATAGGACCATAACAAGAATAGAAGAATTTCAGCCATTAAGTTTAATCTTTGATTTCACAGTGATTTAGTATGGCAATATGGTGGGGGACATAGAAGTCAACTAAACATCACCAAAGTAACATGGCCGCCATGATTAATATTTTACTGTGTTGCAGTTTTTACCATATTCTTGTTTTGTACCATGCAAGAAATCAAATAAATAGAAAATGGACAATTGAACACCATTCTGCATATTGTTACCTACTTTTCAGTACATAGACCTGGCCGGCTCTCCATTAGGGATTGCAATCCCGCAGCTGCTTCGATCCCGCGGGATCCACATTCGGTATCATCTTTAAAAATTGGGCATAGTTGAATAGTTTTGTTTAATTTTACTTTCCCTTACTCCAAACAATAGTTTAATAAGTTTAGTTATTTATACACTGACTCCTAATAATTTTAGTAATTTATATTTAACGCCAGACTGTAAATACGAAAACACTCGTCATCTATAATAGAAAGACGTGCGCAGCGCAGGCCACCAACCGTCCGCTAGTCGCTTGCGGCGCGCTGTGCTGAACTGCAACGTCGCGCTCGTGCTACTGTCGATTTACGCGAAAGTTTTAGGGCCAAATTTTTTATTTGCGGGATCCGCGGATCTGGGCTTTGAATGTGCGGGATCCGCGGATACGCGCTTTGTAGGTGCGGGATCCGCGGATCCGCGCTTTGAAGGTGCGGGATCCACCAGAATGATAAATGCTGCGGGATCCCGCGGGATTGCGTGATCCCGTTTTGCGGGATTGCAAACCCTAGTCTCCATACATTATTGGAACATCTGTTTTAAATAAATATTACAGTTACATAACAGTTACATATTTTTATGGTTTTTTTCTACACTTTGTTTTAGTAACAAAATTATGATATTAGTAGGTAGTAGAAGGGGCTTGGTAAGGTAAGATAAAAAAATGTTTCTTTTTACACTCACACCAAAGTAAGCATCATTAAGAGCTTGTGTTATGGATACCAGTTAAAATAGAAGCATTAATTTGACGACTGGATGGCCGAGTGGTCTATACCCCAGGCTACTCGGTCATGAGGTCCCGGGTTCGAATCAAAATCAGGCAGGAACAAATGTTTGTATGATGAGTACGAGCATTTGTTTACGGGTCATGGATGTTTATATGTTTATTTAGTATATTTCTAATATTTATATACATATTATTATCATTATTTCTCCGTTATTTAGTATCCATAACACAAGCTCTTAATGATGCTTACTTTGGGCTAAATCATAGGTGGAGTTATTATTATTATTATTATTATATTAATACTAATATGTATATAAAAAATTAAAATATACTAAATAAACATACAAACATCTATGATTAGTGAACAAATGCTCATACTCATCATAGAAACATCTATCCCTAGCAGGATTTAAATTCGGGACACCTGATCAAGTAGCCTGCAGTTAGGAGTGCTGACCACTGGACCATTCAGTGGTCAATTATTATCCGTACCTTTCAGGCGTTTTCGAAACCAAGTTTCAAAACCACTTGCAAAAAATACTAATAATTCTTGTTTTGAGTTCAGTTAGCTACTAAAGAAAATGAAGACAGAATAATGATTATTTTATTGAAAATAGTTTCTATACAAAAAACAAAGCAACTTTCGCCATGTTCAATCCTGGTATGGGTCATTCAAAGTCTGTTATCTCAAGTTCCTCTATGCTTCGGAAGGCATGTTAAGCTGTTGTTCCCAGTTGTTCCTGCAACTGCTTTAACCCAAACTCTACTCCAGAAAGACATGAGTCTTTCTCCCATGTAGGAAGGCCTGTGCCCAGCAGTGGGATGTATATAGGCTGGTGATGATAATTAGGTAATCAGGTAGACCACGGTCTACCCACAGGACTATCCATTCTGTCCACCTGGGAGGACCACAAACATTCCAAAAGCAAAGTATTGCCACTAGTTTTATAAGTCCATCTTGAGTGGCCGCATTAGATATAAGCACATCAAACCTGCCCGCCTAGCATGACCACCGAAACGCGATATGAGAAAGCTATTTATCGTTTTAAATTGTCAAAAATCATTAGATATAACCGCTGTCTTGAAATTTTATCGAAACTGCGAACATGTATATATATAATACAAGTTCACAGTTTTGATAAAATTTCAATTTGGCGGTTATATCCAATGATTTTTGACAGTTCAAAGCGGTAAATGGCTTTATCATATCGCGTTTTGGTGGTCATGCTAGGCGGGCAGGGTAGTAAAGGAATGGTTAAGCAAACATTTAAAGCCTCATTTAGTCATAATAAAATATGAATAATAAAATCTTTTAATACCTCTCTCTCAGAATCACTATGACCATCTTCTTTATGAGCAATTATCTGTGGCAGCACTTGCTGTTTGCGTTCGGGTCGTTGCTGCTCAATAAAATCATCAGCATCGGACTCCTCAGATGATGTTACACCTTGTGCATAGTCAGGCTTCTTACCAGAGATATATCTCTGAACTTTCACCTTTTGCATAGATATCTCACCTGAAAAGAAATGCATAGTAATTAGACAATGGTACTGGAACTGAGAGGTAGGAAATTCCTGGTATAGAAGGATGGTGAATATTTAATACAAAAAGTATTCAACTTTTTACTCATTTTGTGAATAATTGCGTTAGGTACTACCTTATCATTCAAGAATCATAGGCAGATGAATTAGCTAGAGCTTGGGTTCAAAGATTACATATTAGACCAGAAATCTTCTGCTGAATCGTATCAAATCAGGCTACCCATTTTCTCCAAAACAAACTATGCAGGAGTCCACATAAAAGTGAGTAAGGAAAGCTGGATTGATGCAGTGTTTAACTCAGTGCTACTTTAAGTTTTGACAGGTTTTCTACAGATGATAATGTCAAGTTATTCCCTGAATTCTCTGAGAATTTACAAATCGAGATAAAACTATGATTCTACGATAAAAAAAACTACAGCAGCAAAACGTCAACACATTTGCTGCAGCAGTACAAAATACAAAATACATTTACCTTTTTCATTTCGTATAGGCACTGCTCCAGCAGTACTTTGGATACCTATAGGCTGAGCAGGTAACGTATTCATGATGCAGCAAACGGCGAGAGAAATATATCAGCAGTGTAATACAACTTTTTTTTGCTATTAATGTAAATATCTCAAAATAGTTAAGATTTATCACAGGCAATTGTTTCTCATAGTCAATGAATCTACGAAGGTAATTGTAACAGTTCAATTTAATTTACTTTCAGCATTATTCTTATTTAGATTCATAGAATCATACATCCAAAATATACAAATTTATTTAGGTTTGAAGTTTCCACTTTCATTCGGGTAGAAGATATTTTATTCACAGATAATTCATTACTTCTGTTTTATTCACTTCAATCCACAGATTACAAAGAGTATGTAATCACATAACATATCACCTCAGAGCAAATAAATCAATCTGAGAACATCACAGATTACTACACAGATTATTACTACACAGATACATTATAGATTCTTTACATGTTTACTTTCTCTGACATACTCTTTGTAATCTGTGCTCTCGAATCCACAGATCAGATTAGGATGCAGGATTTTAAAAATATCGATATCGATATAAGTCGAACAAATGCGATATTGATATTGATATATCGGTCAAGTTGACGGATATATCGCAATTTTATCTATATTTTTACTTTTTTTTAAAAGCTTATACAACAGGATATTTTTTTATAACACATTTGCTCTCTCATTTCACCAATTTCAATATCGTAATCACGGTGCTATATAACTTCATACTAAAATAACCATAATAATATCATATATTCATATATTCATTTATTTGCGTTAAATAGAGAGTACAGAGATGTCATTTTCCAAATATTAAGTAGCTTATACCTATTTAGCTATTACAATAACATGCAAATTTAGCGCGCAGAACTTATTTCATATTACAATTAAAAACATTACATTTCATAATAAAAATCAATAAATTATAAGTCAGTAAAATCATTAATTAATTAATACCTATATACATACATTAATAGTCACTATTTTAAAAGTTGGCAAGTCCAATAGAAATAAATAATTTTTCCGACACATAATAAAGAAGATAAGTATGTCAAAATAAAGTACATTAATCATAATTGTCATGCACAAGAACATTAATGACTGATACCCGTTTTTCATTTACCACAATCCATTAACTCCTTAATGCTATAATAGTACATTATGGTACAAGTGTGTAATGTTGGTGATTACCGCTGAGGCGCATTGAGGCCCGAGCCGTCAGGCGAGGGTCTTAAGGAGCCGAGGACGGTAATCATCAATACACACGTGTATCATACAACGTTTTTCAACACACTTCTGAATAAAATAATACTTAAATAAAAAACCATTTTACATAGTAGATAAAAAGTTTATTTAGAGAAACAATTAGTAAATGTGCAGTTAGTAAAATTATAATTAACTATTTTTGATGATATAGCGGTCTCATCAGATAGATTATTTACTGAAATACTTTCATGTTCTATTGTTATTTGTGATGGTTCATTATTCGTGTAGGTAGGTGAAATCCAATCATTGGATGTACTTGGTATTTCGCTAGTAGGATGCGTCTCAGAATCAAGTTTAATTCTTTTTGTGATTTTCGCACAAATTTCCTTCTTGTTTTGTATGGAATCTTCTACGTATGCAAAAGCATCTGGCCATGGTTTTCTATATCTTTTACAGTTATATTTGTTAATTCTTGTATCCTACAGGCACCAGTTACACCAAATATTAAAGCAACCTGAAACAAAAGAAACAATAATTAAAGTCAACAAGCTGCTATTAAATATTAAATTAAAATTAATTTAACTAACCTTTGTAGCCAAATATTGGTTATCTGGAGCATCTTTAATAAATTTTTCAATATCGTCAGATGATAAAACCTTTGATTTTTTGCTTCTAAATCCATCAGATAGTCTCTTTAGATAAGCTGACAAATTCGAGTATGTTTTTAAGTCCACTCCATTCTTTGTTCGGACTGTACTTTTTAACATTGAGTAAATACACCACAAAGAGCTAGGTTTGTACTTAGAAGATAATTCTTTAAAGTACGCCATGAACACATTTTCTGAAAAAGACTGCGTATTCTTGTTGTTCTGCCATTGTATGAAATTTTGGTACGCTAATAGATATTTTTCCTTTGAGTTTTCTGGTAGTAAACTTTCCATAACGTTCTGGGCTTCACGTCTTATATCGGGCGGTGTACAACATCAATCATTTTCTTCATAAATTGTATTTGCAGACATCTTAATTAATAACTAACTAAATAACTTCAAAAGAGAAAAAGAGACGAGTTGCGAAAAATGTTTCGTAATGGCGGGAAAAATTAATCAGTTTTCCTATGCGCACGCATCGGCCATAGACTAAAAAATGAGGTTTCTTTTTTTTGGGCTTTTCGCGGATAGCTTTTTAGCGCAAATGTAAGCGTAACTCAACCAATAATATTAAAGAAAGAAAGAAAGAAAGAAAAATATTTTTATTTGACATGCACATAACAAACAACAACAAGAAGCTTAAACAATAAAAAAAAAAAATAGACAAATACAAACAGTTTATACTTAACAATAAGTGCAGTCAACAAGGCCCTATCTCAGCATAAAACTTTTGCGACATTATAAAAAACGTCGCAGAAGCGCTGTTATTATGATAGGGCCTTGGGCGTGACTTTGGATTTTAAACTACATATACTTACACATATACATAAATACAAAAAAATACATATACTTACACATATACATATAGATAAGTGACATAAACTCAATCACATCAGACATGGCTGTATGGGCATTAGTTCCTTTTGCCTTCCCATTACAGGGAGATTTAACAACAAAAAAAGAAAAAAAATATATATTGGCAATTTTAATTATTAAAAAAAAAACTGTTACTCACTAGTGAATAATAGTAATGAAAAAGTCACAGTTTGATTATAGGTGTCATTATGTGCCTAATTGCCATGGGATTAGAGCCACTTTATGAGGAAGTGTGTTGAAAAAAGTATTCTCTAATAACCATTTCCGAAATGCCATCTTAAATTTATTATACGGGAGTTGTTTTATTTCTTCTGGTATTTTATTGTAAATCTTTATCACCATTGCCGGTGCGTTTGATTGGAAACGTTTAGTTTTTGGTATTGTACGACCAATTGCAGTTAACATTGAAGTATGGACGAAGAACATTCGTTTAACCTGATATTTAATTTGGTCGTCTTATTATCGGTTAGAAATTCAGTTCCAAGTCGAGATGACGCTGTAACCATAAAAAAGTAGTGACTTCGAAAAATATTACCAAAACATATTTAAAATTTAATTTACTACATTTAAGATGTTATTTATAAAACTGAGAAAAAATAATTAGTTCAATTTTTAATCAATATTAGGTAACTTTGATATTTTTTCACTATGTCGTTAGTAATATTCTTGCCATAACTTATATTATAATATCTTGCCCAAATTATTAATTACTTAATTAGAGTAGCGACCTATGTATTGGGATTTAAATCTAGGCCGTCATATAAGTTCCTATCAGTTTTGAATTTTTCATGACATTGTAATTTTTTGATGAGAATTTGGTGTTCATTGTTTTAACGATATAATTTTCATACAGTATTTTTCAATTAATTACCATTATAAATATTTTAGTTAAGATAATATTAATTAGATTTGTATCTCTCTCGGCAAGCGCTAGAGAACGACTGAGCGCCAAATAAGAAAGGCCCACTGGTTGTAACTACACTGTGCTAATACGTTGTACGTTCATATTAATTAGACTGGTTGTAGTTACACTGTGCCAATACGTTGTACGTTCATATTAATTAGATTAGTACCTCTATCGGCAAGCGCTAGAGAACGACTGAGCGCCAAATAAGAAAGGCCGGCAACCGGTGTGTGTGTGACGATGAGCCCGTTTTTATGATCCTTTCTAGGTAGAACGCCGGAACCGGTAGGTGTGGGGCCGCGCTAAGTGTGTGCCCGCGCTAAGTGTGTGCCCGCGCTCATACGGGAGTTTAGGATTCGGCCCAACTATAATTACCTATGACGAAGAAATACTATGGACTGGCCCCAACTACCTACTTCGCGTGCCTACCTAAAGTTCTTGGACCACTAAAGATGGCTGCCTCTTAAGTGTTGTAACTCTCTATGTGCATCTGTTGTCGATATAAAATTCAAAAACTTATGGATGAAGCAAAGATAGGTTTATTATTAATGAAAAAATATATATATAAAAATCTTCTTCAGTAAGTCAGTTTACGTGGCTAATTTCAAAAGAACTTATAAATTACAACGTGACCACAACAAAATATCGTTTGACAAAAAAATATTTTAGCTCGGACTAGCTAAAAGTCGATTTTGACTTACCTTGTATATTAGGTTGTAAGTAAGTAAATAAGTAAGTAAAAAGTTTATTTGGTACCAAAAAACAATCATAAACACATAATATTCATAACAATTTGAAATAAGTACCAAAAAGGTCTCCGCTCAGCAATATGTCGCAGCAAAAAACTACGACGCTGGTATTCTGCGAATGCCTTTTATTTGTAGAAAAAATAGTACACATAGCTCGTAGCATTAAGCTTGCACACAACTCACTACTAAAATAATGCAAAACACAATTAAGTTTAAGTTTTATGGGAGCAGAATATGATCAAGCAATAAATAGAATAATAAATATAATAATAAGCTAGCACTAAATTAGTAGATATAACAATAAAATATAATTAATACAAATTTAGCACTCACTCGGACATGGCAATATATACACATTTGTATATTATGATGATGATAAAACACATACATATACCTACCACATACATACATATTATAGCAATTAAAGCTGTAGATAATTTCTATTCATTGTTTTTGAATGTTCAATAAGAATCTCTTGTAGTTAATCTTAAAGGAGTTAATCGTCTCAGAATTTCTAATTGGCGGAGGGATGTTATTCCAACATTTTGTTGCAGAATAGCTAAAGCTACCACGGAATGCAGCTGTAACAAACTTAGGACATGTCAAGCGCAATGCAATTCTCGGGTGTCGTTTTGTTACATTTAACTTACGGAAGAGATATGACGGGCTGCTATTCTTAATCACACCGAATAACAAACTTGCGAAA
Source organism: Nymphula nitidulata (assembly GCA_947347705.1). Taxonomy (NCBI): domain Eukaryota; kingdom Metazoa; phylum Arthropoda; class Insecta; order Lepidoptera; family Crambidae; genus Nymphula; species Nymphula nitidulata. The sequence continues at coordinate 11,466,952 of OX374632.1, forward strand.
TGCAAGGCTCGCCTTGATTCCATGTTCATTAAATTGTTTTTATTTAGATATGGTGTAATATGAGCTCTATACGGGATTGAGAAACAGAACCTGGAACAAGCATTTTGAACCCTTTGGATAATCTTTTTCGTGCGACTTAACAAACATTCCCCTATTACAGTATCAACATAATTCAGTTTGGATAGTATTAAAGACTCGCACAAGTATATACGCATATTCACATTTATGTATTTCCGAATACGATACAAGACCTTCAGCCGATAATAGCAACCTTTTACTGTTTCAGCCACATGTCCCTCGAATTTCAGTTTATCGTTCATCAAAACACCGAGATTGCGCGTCTTAGTCACTTGCTCTATTATGTCACCTTTAATCCTTAATTCTGACTTTAAACTATTTATATTCATTATCTGTTTCTTCGTACCCAGAACCATAAACTTAGTTTTAGACGGGTTCAAAAACAGACAATTTCTTTCAGACCACATATCTATTTGTTCTAAGTCATTAATAATGTTTTCTACTGCCGTTTTAGTTTCACAAGGATTTAATGTTTTATAGATTTGCAGGTCATCAGCATATATATGATATTCACAATTATTGATACAATTGGGCAAATCAGTAGTATACAGTATAAAGAGAAGCGGCCCCAATATTGAGCCCTGTGGTACTCCCTGGTGTACTGGAACTAAAGCCGAATATTTTTTTGTCCCATCATCACAGCAAATCTCCACTCCTTGCGAGCGTCCCGTTAGGTAACTAGTAAACCACTTCAGCGCCGCACTGTCAAAGCCATAATATTTTAGTTTCGATAAGAGCAACATTGTATTCAAGGTATCGAAGGCGCGAGAGAAATCAAGTGAGACTAAAATTGCCCCTTTCCCTTTATCTTGCCCGGTCAAGATATCGTCAATTACGTCAATGAGTGCCGTTGCTGTGCTTTTTCCTTTCCGGAAACCCGATTGTTTTTGGGGTAAGATATTATTGGCGTTTAAATATTCTGTTAATTGCATACATATTACCTTTTCGACCAGTTTCGAAAAAAATGGCAGAATGCTTATAGGGCGCAAATCTTTAAGAATCGTCGGGTTATTTTATTTTGGAAGTGGCTTCACTATAGCTACCTTCCAGACGTCAGGGAAGTCGCCCGTCTCGATTGAACTATTTAGATGGCAGTGATAACCGCTAATGTGAAAAAAGTTGCTTCGCATTTTTTAAGAAAATTGAAAACATTTTTTAATATAGTTTATTTACATTTAACTAATGTATGTAGGTACCATTTTGTTCGATAACTTTTTGCCATCTTGTAGGTAGGGACATGATCCCATTGCTATAAAATTTTAGGGTTTCTGATCAAAATACCGCGACAAGTGGTTTTGGCAGTCCTCTCGTGATGTTAACCTGACAATAAATTTAAACATGGGCTATATTAGTCCATAAAAATGGTTTGCTACTTTCAAAAATATCGTATTAATTTGATAATTTCATGACATTTGTATGGGATAGTGTAACGTTGGCAGCATTATTTCATACAAATGTCATGAAATTATCAAATGACTACGATATTTTTGAAAGTGGCAAACCATTTCTATGGAGTAATATAGCCCATGTTTAAATTTATTGTCCCATTGACGGCACCACCCTGTATACGTCACTGTTTCAGTGGCCTTTTTTCCGTAATATCGGAACCTTGAGTCTATATAATTTTATATCATCAATTTTATGAGCAGCAACCGATGATCGACGTTATGCTATGCGAGAAATCTTCTCATCACATCTGCGGACGTTCGTGTGCAATGATCTAATTTTTTTCTTTAACAAATCACACTTTCTCGATAGATATTTAATTTTGTCATTTTGTTTCCGAATCTGAAAAATAACAATAAATGGCGATTAGTTACCACTCATTTCGTTATGACATGCAAAACTTTAGTAAATCTAAGGCTCCGCGCAAACGAATCACCGGTGGCTGTTACGCTCCACTTAGTTTGGTGATTAAATAGCGCAAGTGGCTATCATTTACCTAAAAGGTGGTGCTCGTTTCCACGGAGCCTTAAATATGACAAAGTTCAAATAACAACCAATCCTATGATACGAAGTTAATGAAACTAATTAGGTGGTAAGCCCGTACGTAGAGTCCTCTGGGTAGGTAAAGAAACCTTCACAACAATGGTATTATAGGCTTACTTACTTACTTATTTATTATAAATGGCTTATTGTACATCTTAAGCCTAACCAAGGATGATAGAATATTATTTGGTCCATGGCCTAACATAGCCTAACCAACATTTGAACACCATTATTGTGGTGAAATATTAGGTTGGGGAAAAACTCTTTTCCCATTATAGTATGTATGAACTTGTAATAAAATCTCTTTGGCTGTACTATTTGTATCTGGCTGGTTTTGGTATCATTAAAAGCTTAGATTTTAAAAAAGATAATTCCAAATTCAAATTAGGAAAATGTGTGTTTTTCATTTGTTTTTCGTACTGTCAAGATGAGTGAATCTAATGAAGAAATTCGATACATTTTAAAATTTTACTACAAAAAAGGTAAAAATGCAACGCAAGCCGCGAAAAAAATTTGCGATGTTTATGGACCTAGTGCAGTGTCTGTGAGAGTAGCACAAATTTGGTTTAAGCGTTTTCAATCCGGAAATTTAGATGTCACAGATGCACGTCGCGGTCGCCTTTTACGGAATAAATTGATGCCATTTTTGAAAATTTGGAGCAAGATAGGCATATCAGTAGTTACGACGTAGCTGAAGAACTAGGAATTGACCACAAAACAGTTTTGGCACATTAAAAAAAATGGGTACACAAAAAAGCTCAATATTTGGGTACCCCACGAGCTCACTGAAAGAAACCTAATGAACCGTGAACTCATTTGTGATTCTTTATTACGTCGTAATGAAACCGAACCATTTTTGAAGAAGCTGATAACTGATGATGAACAGTGGATCACGTACGACAAGAACGTGCGAAAAAGGTCGCGGTCAAAGGCCGGTCAGGCTTCACAGACTGTGGCGAAACCCGGGTTAACTCGCAACAAGGTGATGCTGTGGGTGTGGTGGGATTGGAAGGGCATTATTCATTATGAGCTGTTACCACCAGGCAGGACCATCGATTCTGAACTCTAATGCGAACAACTGATGAGATTAAAGCAAGAAGTTGAGCGGAAGCGGCCGGAATCAATCAACAGAAGGGGTGTGGTTTTTCATCATGATAACGCTAGACCTCACACATCTCTAGCCACTCAGCAAAAATTGAGAGAGTTTGGCTGGGAGGTGTTTATGCATCCGCCGTATAGTCCTGACCTTGCACCTTCAGATTTCCACCTGTTTCGCTCTCTTCAGAATTCTCTAGGCAGTGTCAGGTTAACATCACGAGAGGACTGCCAAAACCACTTGTCGCGTTATTTTGATGAGAAGTCCCAAAATTTCTATAGCAATGGGATCATGTCCCTACCTACAAGTTGGCAAAAGTTATCGAACAAAATGGTACCTACATACCTTATTTAAATGTAAATAAACTATATTAAAAAATGTTTTGAATTTTCTTAAAAAATGCGAAGAAAATTTTTACCCAACCTATTATATTCGATACACACAAAACATATTATTTAACTCCATCTTAAGTACCTTCACATTCATTTATTATATTTTAGCAAATAAATAAATATTTATTCTATCGATACTTTAAGATAGTAAAGTCCGCACTATGTTATTGTGTGTGACAGCAAATGTACCACGTGACTGGTCGCTGACTGGCTTCAAAGGTACATGCTAATGACGTCACAGAAAAGAATTGCCAAAAGAAGTACTCGACAAGTAATATTTATCCCTCTTTTCAAATGCAACATTTGCTTTGTTAAAAAGAGACAACATGACGTTTGACGTTTTTATGATAATTACCCTTAGAATCCAACAAAGAGTAATATACAGGGTGTACCAAAAATACAAATAAAGCGAAAAGGGTGTAAATGGGTCCCTTGTGTAGAGTTTATTACCAATGTATGACAACTGTAGTATGCCATTATTACATGCTGAAAAATTAATTATTTTTGATAAAATAATAAAATAATCGACATTGAAGCGCAGCTCTATTCTAAGTTCATTCCCCCTAACAGGCGTAATTACCTCCTACTCTTAGAAACTTTTCTACTCCTGGTAGCTAATATTTATTTGATCAAATATTAACCTAAAATAAATAACCTATAATTCCTCAATTCTAGTATTTATTTTACTAGGCTAAGTACAAAAAAGATAAATACATATTAGATAACTTTATTGAATACTTTACAAGAATATTAAGTGAGTGAGAATCCAGATAGGTATGAGTCAACATAAAAACCACAAATAAATTTTAAAGTTGTATTGAAGTAACAATCTGAGTAGGTAGGTTCAATCTACCTAATAGCTCAGATGAATAAACTAAGGTTTTAAGCCGTAAACCAAAAATAAAAATAATTTTAATTGATTAGGTATGTATTTATCACACACAAGAACCCGTAAGATCGATAAATGTGGGTTAAAATTTATCACGGATCAATCAATTAGGTAAGTACTATGTAATTGTACTAGCACTATCCTACCATTTAGAAATAAAAAAGAACTTACCTCGAACTAGAAACACTTTTTTCATACAACAACGCAAGATGACAAGCAAGCTGACAGCTCACCTAACAAGCGGGGCCACTTAACTCAATCAACACAGCTTTACAGTTCACATAAATATCTTACACAACAACATAACACTTACAACAACATAGCCCTAAGATTCAAAGTGTACCTACTCCTCCTTCCTGCCTCAACAACGACGGCCGTCGTCGGGACGGACACGGCCTGTGTCGCATTTCGCACCATATTATCGTCATCGTCCTTGTAATCGATGCCAACATACCTACTCATGGCATACACATAGCATTATCTCGCAATATTTAAGAAGAATAATGACGATCAGAGATAACATTACACGCGACTACACTTTATGAACTTATGATATAATCAAGTGAGCTCAGAAACAGATGAAGTGACACTGATGAGCCGTCAAAGCGGGAAGCGGCTTTGAAATAGGTAGTCTGCGCGCGCCGCTGTTTTTTCCTTCTGCGCATGCGTACGGGGAATGACAGGGATTGTCAACATTTAACTAGTTTTTTAGTTTAGTAAAATTATTTTAGGTATGGATCGCAATAAGTAATTTAAGTATTATTGTGCCCAATAAACTTTTTTCTATTCCATTCTATTCTATTCAATAAACAACTTTGACTTTAGTATCCTTATAACTATTGGGTCCAAGCTAAGGCTGGTACCAAAAAATAATAGTTATGACGAGAACAATACAAGGTTTTCGTTTTCGTTAAGAGCGTTATTAGAGCGCTGTTCGACTTAAATTGCATTTAATTATCGTGGCAAACAAGAGCTATTTAATTAAATGTTAAGATGATTTTCCGGAGTGAATCTTCTGTATTTGTACTATTATGTATCTGTGGTATAAGAAGTAGTGTAACATTATTACGCCAACGACGCAAACAAACCGTTAAATGCTTGTCTTGCATTCGAAGCCCAGTAAGATCCATTTTTTCAACGTTAAAAAAGTAGGTTACAAAATAAGTAAAAACATATCCAAGCGAGCACGGTCGCAAACACAACCTTATCAACAGTTTATAGGCACTTAGTCATAATCCGGCAGTACTCTGCTCTGCTTTTTTTATATCGAGTATTAAAAAAAGTCTTTTGAATAAAATGTTGTGAACCAATGACACATTTGGGGGCGTTTAGGGTTTCATCGGAAAAAATGTAAACCAAATTTTTGAATCTCCTCTGAACTCCTAGTACTCACATAATCTTACAATTTAATTTTGACCGACAAAAAACCTTGATAAATCATGCTCATTTAAAGGAAAAGCTTGTAAAATAAAGGGAAGGCCGGTACTTTTTAAATCCAAGTGAGGACTTCGGCCCGCTTTAACGCGTAGGTAATTCCGTCGACAGCACGTTAATAGTACATGCGCGTTCATTGTGACCACTTACTACTACCATATCATCATTAACATCATCATACCAACCTCTGAGGTCCACTACTGAACAAAGGCCTCCCCCACCGATTTCCAAGTGAAATGGTTCTTGGCAGCTGCATCCAACGGCTCCCCGCGACTCTGACCAGGTCTTCTGTCCATCTAGCTAGTGGGAGGCCGTCCTTCTTTGCACTTTCCGGTATGTGGTCGCCATTTTAAAACTTGAACGCCCAACCAGCCGTCTGTTCAGCGTGCTATGTGCCCTGCCCACGCCACTTCAACTTGCTAATCCTATGAGCTATGTCAGTGACTTATCATACCATACATTTTTTTATAACGGCAGTCATCAGGTAGGCCATTTTACACGTAATGGTATAAAAACCAGTTTTATTGACCCAGAGCGATGCGTCACGTAGTTTATTTCCATTTAATAGTAATTTTGAACCCTGTTCTCGTTTGACCTGTCGCTTCGATTGTGCAATATCGCGCTGTGACATAAACAAAACAGCTTGAAAATAACATCACACCTTTTCACATCGCGCATTTTTGATAAAGATATGTACCTCCCACCCTGTCACTGTATTTGAATACTCCGCTATGTACGAAAACTTACGTATTATTTAAGTTTAAAAAATAAATGCGGAACCCGAGGTGTATTTTTTCAAATGGCGGTGAATTCTGCTGCAAGTCTAGTATTTTCAAAGACTAAGCGGTAGCAGATGAGTGCTTAGTTAGATTAGTGCAATTTGATTTTACATACTCTATTTATTTAAAGGTGTTTACGTAATATGCGAAATCGATACTAATAGCAATTTATTGCTTAAAAATAATAAACAACACCTAAACAAAAAGATAAATAATTGTTATAAAACTTAAAAAATAAATAATTATTTCAATAAAATTATTATTACTTGTCATCGTATTAGAAATTAAGGCATCGTACTATAAGTTATATCGGCAAAGAAAGTTTTTTGCATCTCAGAAGTAATCGACGGGACTAATAGTTTGCATATTCTAGTCTTTGGAAATATAGTCTATTAATTTGATGTAAATTTTAGGTTGAATGATATTCACAGCCGATCACTAGAGTAGTGACATTTTCATTCTGAGTTTTCGATGAAGAATTTCTTTTTTTTGGGTACTTCTGATACACCGTGTAGAATAATATAGAATCCAATCTGTGTCACAGATCTCGTAGGTATTTTTTTATTTATTTATTATTTATATTTATTTTATTTTTTATTGTTTAAGGCGTTGGCGTCAACGCCATCAGCGAATGTTAATTTACAAATTGAAAACTTAAAAAAATACAAGATAAAATTATAAAATACAGATGTAAATCAAAAGTTACAAAGGTCAATTATAAACTACCTATACAATTCTTAATAAAGTCAAAAATAACAAAGTAAAAAACTGTTTTTTCCAATAAATAAAGCGTTTGTGGGAACGCGACCTTTAGTGATTTCAAATATTCTACCAATTAGCAAAAATCGCTGCAAATTAAATTTTGGACAAGTAAAAAATAAATGTTGCAAAAGAGATGTTTTAAAATGTATGGAGACCCGGCCTATAGAGACTATGTACAGTATACTGAAATATAGGTAAAAATATGCAGAACAGTGTTCAATTGTCCGTTTTCTTTTTATATGCTTTGTTGCGTGTTACAAAACAATATTGCAACACAGTCAAATATTCATCATGGCGCCTATGTCATTTTGGTGACGTTTAGTTGACTTCTACTCAGAAGGTACCTAACTAACTAGTAAAGTCAATAGGGTGTGGGCGTAAGAATTTAAACGAGATATTGCGTATAATTATTTAATTTCTATGACGACACTGAAAATTCACTTCGCACACTTATTTGAATTTACATAAATAATCCCTACACCGAGCCAATAACTTCAGAAAATAATAATATTAATTCCTTTCGAAAGAACATCAGAACCACATTTTAATATACTGTACCAAAATATTCAAAGCTTTTTCAATAAGCAACACATTTTAGAGGCTTTTATTAACCAAAACCCTGCATATCACGCTTTCTGCATATCCGAAACTTGGCTTCAAAAAGGAAAACTGGACTTGATAAATCTGTGTAGATATAAAGTAGTAGCATCATACTGCAGGGAAACTAGGAGTGGAGGTGGCGTCTGCATCCTTCTGCAACAACACATTGACTATGTCGAGAGAAGTGAGATAGCCGACATGTCCATCGAGTACATAGTGGAAGTTTGTGGAATAGAGCTACCTAAAGAAAAATTGTTATTGATAGTAATATACTGGAATAGGAAAGAGGAAGACATATTTTATACACAATTACAAAAAATACTTATATATATAAAGCAAAAATTTTCAAAATATAATATAATACTTGGAGGTGATTTTAATATAAATTTATTAATCAAGAATTCAAAAAGTAATAAACTTTTAAATATAATGCTTGAACACAACCTTACACAGTATATAAAAGATCCAACCCATATTACACAAACAGCGGCAACATGCCTTGATTTGATATTTACAAATTTCGATAAATGTAACTTTAAAACGTCCGTTGAAGAGTTTGGTTTTTCCGATCACTGCGCGACTATAATAAATGTGAAGTCTTATCAAAAAACTAAGCCATCTCACAACTGGTATATTGAAAAAAGATTATATACTACAGCTGAAATGGAACTATTTAAAATAAACTTAAACGCTATAAATTGGCAGAATATAATAAAACCTTCTAATAATATTAATAAGAACTATAAAACATTCGATACCGTTATTAAATACATTCTAAATAAATGTATACCGAAACGAAAAATAAAATTAAAAACAAACTATAAAAAACATTGGCTCACGGTTGGTATCAAGGTATCTTCTCATAACAAAAGATTATTAAAAATACTTACATTAAAAACAAATAATAAAATTTTAATAAACTATTATAAAAATTATGAAAAACTATTAAAAAAATCAGTTAATACCTCAAAAAAATTGCACTATATTTCTAAAATGCAAAAATCACAAAATAAAATAAAAACAATGTGGAGTATAGTGAATGAATGTACAAATAAGAAAAATATTAAAGACAAATCTAATATACAATTACAAATAAATAACAAAATTATCTCTGAACCACATGAAATTGCAAACATATTTAACAATTACTTCGCTTCTATTGGCGAAAATAGTACTGGCGCTTCGGTGGGGCGCCCCGTCGTCTGCCCTTCCGAAAACTCTATGTTTCTCACCCCTGTAGATTATCAAGAAGTGTATAAAATTATTCAAAACCTGAAAAGTAAAAAAAGTTGCGGAATCGACGAGATTCCACCTATTTTATTAAAACAATGCGCCACAGAGTTGATCTTTCCATTAACATCACTTATAAATCAATCTTTTGCAGAGGGGGTTTTTCCTGATCTATTAAAAAAAAACATTAATAAAACCAATGCATAAGAAAAAAGATAAAAAAGATCCTAATAACTATCGGCCTATTGCCCTTCTGCCAGCTGCATCAAAAGTTTTTGAGAAGGCAATGTGTAATCGTGTCTATAGCTTCTGTGAAAAATACGAAATCTTTGATGATTGTCAAAATGGTTTTCGCAAGAAGCGATCTACAGTTCTGGCAGTATATAAATATATACAGGAAATTCTCAAAGTACTTAATGATAAAAAATATGCAATTGGATTGATTTTGGATATGACTAAAGCCTATGATAAAGTGCAATTCAATATATTATTAAATAAACTCTACGGAATAGGCATCCGTGGAGAATCATACAACTGGTTTAAATCTTATTTAAAAGACCGAGAACAATTTGTAGACTTAGAATATTTCAACTATAGCTCCAAAGAAATTAAACATATTAGATCTAATCGTAAAATCACAAATGCTTCCATTCCGCAGGGAAGCGTGACTGGATGCTTGTTATTTTTAATTTACATAAATGATCTCCCCAAGCTTACAAAGGAACCCTGCGTAATGTTTGCGGATGATGTATCACTCCTGACTTCTTGTCATAGTAATATCAACTTAAATAATAAACTGGAGTTGATACTTAACAAAATAAATAGTTGGATGAATGATCACAATTTAGAAATTAACTTCTCAAAAACAAAAATAATTACTTTCCACCCTCACCAAAAAAACCGTTTAAATTTTAATTTTACGTATAACAATATAAAATTAAATGTAGTTAATGAGTTCACGCTCCTAGGATTAGTCATAGACACAAACATAAATTGGAAAGCGCACATCCAAAAACTTAAAAGTAAAATTTCTAACTTTGTTTACGCCCTTTACGAAGTTAAAAAATTGACAAATATACAAACGGCGCTAAATACATACTATGCGTACGCACATGCATGGCTGAGTTACGGAATCATCATGTGGGGAAATAGTACGGACGCTCCTGATTTACTTATACTTCAAAAAAAACTAATTCGAATAATATTTAATATAAAAAATACAGATAGTTGTAAGCCCTACTTTGTCAAGCATAAAATACTTACTCTTCCATGTTTGTATATATTGGAAATATGCAAATTTGTAAAAAAATACAAGGAGTTTTATAAAACGCGTGAACATACAAATAATAGATATATGTTACGACATAACGCTAATCTATTGTTTCCAACCTCCCGCCTAAAGCTATATTCAGCAGGCCCTCAAATCATGTCCATCAAAATTTATAATAAATTGCCACAATCAATTAAAAATATACACAAGGAGCTCGACTTTGTAAAACAAATAAAACAACTATTGCTTGGCAAGCATTACTATAGCTTAAATGAATATTTAAATGATAAATCAACTACGTTATAATTTTTAAATTTCTTCTATATTTACTCAAATATACTAGTACCTACATATTAATAAAATTTAATAAATAACACGATTATTCTAACAATTATAATTAACAATTTAATAATAATATTTTTGAAATAATAATAATATTAAAAAATGTGTAATATCATATTATAAATAAGTGTTCCTCTCGCCTAAGTTGCCGTGCCCGACAGGGTCCATGATGATCTAATTATAATAATGTAACACCTACTATACATTGTGGAGTGCAATAAATATATTGAGTATTGAGTATTGAGTATTGAGTACACTTACTTCACTAAATCCTGTAACCTAACACTGTATTAAACACTGCGATACAGAACAAGGAGCGCGTTCGGTTTTTGGACGTATTATTTCGCGATAAAACATTAGACCAGCAGAGTAACGTTCATCTCCAGTCGACTCAAACAAAACTGCCTTGACTCCCAACAAGAGGCCATTTAATAGTCTATTCTCGCGCCATTTCATACTTCCGGCCATAAAACATTAAAATAATGGCGAAACATGCTACATCCGGGAACGCTGTTTCTGGTGAGCCTACTCTTTAAGTCAAAATCGCATATTATTAAAATCGGCGAATTAAAATACTTTTAAAGCGGAAGTCAAACGGTGTACTTTATACTAAAGTATAAAATTGAATAATGGTGGAAACGGAAACAACTATTTTATTTATAATAATTATTTTTTAATGAAACCGGATACGGAAGTTTCTTAAAAGGTCTTTTTTTTACTAATATTATTATTGAATTGCTAACACTAGGTACTTACCTCCTAAAATGTATTTTTTGGAGTTGGTGCTAAGCTGTTTCCAGAAACAATAGAAAGTGAAGCACCAACTCCAAAAATACATTTTAGGAGGTAAGTAACTAGGTACCGAAATTGAATTATTTTTTCCTTTTTAGTGTTTTGAAGTCGGTTTTATCTTTGTTAAAAAATATTTTTCTTTATAACAACTTTCTGAATTCTATTGGTCAAATAGTATTCAATAAGTTTTGATGAGTTTATTGATACACCATAATGCTTTAATTTACCCAATAATGTTTGATGATCAACACAGTCAAACGCCTTGGACAAGTCGCAGAAGATACCTAGAGCATCCTGCCGATTTTCCCAAGCATCAAATATGTGTTTTATAAGGGCAATTCCCGCGTCTGTAGTAGTTTTTCCTTTAGTAAATCCGAACTGTCTATTGTGAAGAAATTCATTTCTCGTAAAATGAGAAAGCAATTGGTAAAGAATTATTTTTTCAAAAATTTTGTTAGGAATCGGCAAAATTGAAATGGGACGGAAATTTGTGGGGTCATTGCTATCTCCCGCCTTAAACAAAGGTATTATTTTATTTAATTTCATTTGATTGGGAAATACACCATCATCAATACATTTATTAAATATAAACGATAGTTGAGGAGATATAACATTCATTATAGAATTTATAACACTAACAGAAAAGCCAATATGAAAAAAGGTAATAATAATATGGAAAAAAGGTAATGACAAAAATTTTAGGATTCTTTGCCTTATTTAATTTTGCAAATTAATATTTTTATCGTGAAATTATTCAGAAACAAGATACTGTCAAATACTTACTTTTAGCCGCAATTTTTCCAGTATGATGGCACGAGTAAAAATAAGAGGTGACAAAGTTGAAATTCGGAAAAAACACATCAAAATCTATAAAATTACTTTAAAACTCCCGGAATAATTTACAGGTAAAATATCACTTAAGACTGTAATATACAAGGTAATTCAAAATCGAGTTTTAGCTAGTCTGAGCTAAAATATTTTTTTGTCAAACGATATTTTGTTGTTGTCACTTTGTAATTTATAAGTTCTTTTGAAATTAGCCACGTAAACTGACTTACTGAAGAAGATTCATAAGTATTTATATATATTTCATTAATAATAAACCTATCTTTGTATACCTTCATCCATAAGATTTTAAATTTTATATCGACATCAGATGCACATAGAGAGTTACAACACATAAGAGGCAGCCATCTTTATTGGTCCAAGAACTTTAGGTAGGCACGCGAAGTAGGTAGTTGGGGCCAGTCCATAGTATTTCTGTTAAAGTAAATAAAACTGTGAGAGCAGATTTTTAATAGGAAAACTTTTATTGACAGTAAAACGGAGTAACAAAAACAAGGTAACCATAGTAACGGAGGAACCTGGCTGTATATAGCTTTAACATCTCCCCTTCTCAGTTACATGGTTAAGCCCATACTGCTCGCTAAGGCAGTTAACCTTGGTTTGTGGATAGGTTTTGTCATAAGGTCTGCAACCTGTAACTCTGACGCAATCTTCTCCACTCTCAGTACACCATCTGTTACTAATTCGCGTATAAAGAAAAATCTAACACGGATATGCTTAGTTCTTTGGTGGTATTCATATGGCGGGTTATGAGCTAACTTAATTGCAGATTCATTATCCACATAAAGCGTGGGTATCTCCTGTAGCTCTGTCATCTCGCTCACTAACCGTACGATCCATACTAGCTCACGCGACGCCTCACTGGCTGCCACTAACTCAGCTTCTGTTGTAGAGATCGCAACTGTCTTTTGTCTTTGACTCTTCCATGCAATGGCTCCACCAGAGAACATACAGACCACTCCTGTTGTTGAGCGTGCTGTGTTTAAATCCCCAGCATGATCCGCGTCACTATAACATTGTATAGTTTTATTTGTACCCATTTTGTACATGATTCCATAGTTTATGGTTCCACTAAGGTATCTTAAGACTCTTTTTACCCTGATAACATCTTGTGTTGACGGGTTTTCTAGATTTCTGGACACGATACCTACTGCATATGCAATGTCTGGTCGTGTGCCAACCATTAAATATGTTAGTGCACCTACAGCTTGTCTGTAAGGAAACCGAACCCCATCTTCTTTTTCAGCTTTAGAGTCAACATCTTTCAATATGGGTGTTTTGACTGGTTTACAACCACTCATTCCGAATCTCTCTAGAATTTTCTTTGTGTAAGCAGCCTGGTTGATTTGTATACTACCATCTGATGTTATATTTAATTCTAGGCCCAAAAAGTATGAAGCAGGTTTTGTAGTGATCTTAAATCTTGATTTCAGCTCTTCAATAAATATACTGGCATCATTGGAGTCCGAAGCCGCTACAAGTCCATCGTCGACATACAGTGCCAACATCAACTTTTTACCGTTGCTGTTTCGTATATACAGACAGGGATCAGCTTCACTTTGAACAAATTTCGATGTTGAGAAAGTGGTGGATGCATTCATTCCAGCATCTTGGTGCTTGCTTTAGCCCATACAGACTACGTTTTAGCTTACACACTTTCTTTGTGCCATCACTGAAACCTTCTGGCTGTTTCATATAAATGTCTTCTTTTAGACTCCCGTTGAGGAAAGCAGTAGACACATCAAATTGTACTAGTGACATTTTCTCATTAGCAGCTACACTGAGTAAAGTTCTTATGGTAGTTAATTTTGCAACCGGACTAAAAGTCTTGTCGTAGTCCAGACCTTTCTTTTGAGAGAATCCTTTTATGACTAAACGAGCCTTAAATCTTTCGATAGTGCCATCTGGATTAGTCTTTAATTTGAACACCCATTTACATGGCAGTGCTTTGCGGTTCTCAGGTTGGTTAACTAACTCCCAAGTATCGTTTTCTGCTAGAGATTTCATCTCACTTTCCATTGCGCTTTTCCATTCATTTAAATTATCACTTTCAATGGCTTCTTTATATGAGGATGGTTCGTTAAGCATCTCATTTTCTGCTAGCAATACATAATCCATCAGTTTCAAAGGAGCTTGAAGTTTTGTTCGATCTCTTAATACTCGCCGGCTTTCATCCGCTTCTTCTTCTTCATCGTCAATATCTTCATTAGCATCCTTAGAGTCATCATTTAAAGTTTCAACATCATCAGAAGTTTCATTGTTTTCTTCATGTATATCTTTAGGATTAGGATCAATTTGAAATTCATTAGAGACATTTGATATAGGTATTTCATTAAATAGGACATCCCTTGACCTTACCAAGATATTCTTCGCAACGTCCCAAAGTCTGTATCCTTCATCTCCGTCATAGCCAATCAAAATGCATTCTTGAGCCTTTTTGTCCAGCTTATGTCTCTTTTGCTTGGGCACATGAGCAAAACACTTACTACCAATAATTCTCAAATGTTTAATTGATGGCTTTTTATCGTACCACAATTCGTAAGGGGATTTACCTTCTGCTTGTGTTGGTCCCGTTCTATTTAATATGTAGGTAGCTGTATTTATTAATTTAGCCCAGAAACCTTGAGGGAACTTGTAATGTGCATGCATCATAGCACGTGCTACTTCCACAATAGTACGATTCTCTCGTTCGCAACAACCATTTTGTTGCGGCGTGTAAGGCATGGTGAGACGTTGCTTAATGCCACTTTCAAGTAATATATTTCGAACTTGTTCATCAAACTCACCTCCATTATCGCTCAGGAATTCTTGAATTGGATGACCAGCCGATGTACATTCAGCAATCACATTTTTAAGCTTTATTTGTACTTCTGACTTTCTTTTAAGAAAGTAAACAAAACGATATTTACTGAAGTCATCTTTGAACAGAACGAAATATTTATATCTCGACAGTGAGAAGTTAAAAGGTCCACACACATCAGCGTGTATTAGCTGACCAGGCCTGACAGCTCTGTCTCTTGTACCAAATTTTAAACGATGAGCTTTTCCATAGACGCAGCCTTCACATAGCTCCGTATTTAGACTCACTTTGATATTAAATTCTCTTTCCATAATTTGTTTTATGTGCCTTTTGTTTTGATGACCCATTCTTTCATGGTATAACTGCAATAGATCTGACTTTGACAATTGATTGACTTCTACATTTTTCATAGTAGTGACATCTAATTTATACAGACCTCCATGTTTATTTCTTCTGCCAACCAATAATGTCTTGTTATTGACTTTTAAGCAACACCTTTCTCTTGATGACTCAAAAATACTATTTTCAAGCCTATCCTGAGCATCTAAGACAGAGAATAAATTTTTATGCACTGAAGGCACATACCAAACCTCGTTTAAAATAATATCATGCCAATCATTATCTACTTTGGACTTAATTTGAACCGTGCCCTTCCCAACTGCCTCTATACACTGACCATTTGCAGTAGTTACTGTATGAGATTGATCAAAATATTTAAAACTTTGAAATATATCTGGTCTAAATGTACAATGATTAGTCGCACCGTTATCTATATACCAAATCTCATTTTCTGTTTTATTTTGACTTGAATCTATCGCC
Organism: Nymphula nitidulata; assembly: GCA_947347705.1. Lineage (NCBI taxonomy): Eukaryota > Metazoa > Arthropoda > Insecta > Lepidoptera > Crambidae > Nymphula > Nymphula nitidulata. The sequence continues at coordinate 11,483,070 of OX374632.1, forward strand.
AGTAACATCATGTTAGTAGTATTTCTAGTATTAGTTGAATTCTTGGGTGGCCGCCCATCTGATTTCCAAACATGACACTTCTTCACACCATGTCCCAATTTCCCACAGTACCTAATTACATTTACGGTTTGCATTTTTCTTGGGTAAGTTTTCTTTATTCCTTGCGACTCTAAGCTCAAGGGCTTCCATGCTGCTAGTACCTTCAGACTTGCAGGACAGTGCTTTTTCATGAGAGCAAAGTTGGCTCGTAAGATTTTCGACAGTTCGATCCTTTTTTGACATGAGTAATCAGCTTGATTTGAAAGAGAAGTATTCTTCGGGTAAGGTGTCTAGAATTTTGCAGATCAAAAGTATGTCTGGTAACTCTGACTTTTCTACTTTCAGTAACTCACTCTTCATATCATACCATAGGTTTTTCATCTTGGACATGTGTGTCGCGATGTCATGACTGGGATCTTTTTTGTATCCAAAGAATTGCATGCAAAGATCATAACTCCGATCTTCTGAAACGCCATCAAACAATCTGTGTAGCTCATCCCAGACTTCTTTGGATGTAGAAAATCTCATAACTTTTTGTAGCGTCTCTTCCGACATATTAGCCGTGAGTAAAAGCAAAGCTGTACCATCTGTGTGACAATAATTCTGGTACTCGACTTCATAGCTTTTGATAGCCTCTGTCTGTGCACCCTGATTTGGACGTTCAGGCTCTCTCAAGGTTCCATTTACTATGTCCAGGGCTCCTTTCTGGTGAGTTTTTAAAAGTATCATCATCTTATACTTCCAGGTTGCCCAGTTGCTTTTGCCTTCTAGGCGACCGATATCAATTTTTAAATTTTGCATGACTTACGGTTGACTATTCTTCAGCAACTTAATGTAGTAACGTTTTTTATAGCGCTTTATAATCACTATAATAATCCTAGCGCTCTGCTACCATGTTAAAGTAAATAAAACTGTGAGAGCAGATTTTTAATAGGAAAACTTTTATTGACAGTAAAACGGAGTAACAAAAACAAGGTAACCATAGTAACGGAGGAACCTGGCTGTATATAGCTTTAACAATTTCTTCGTCATAGTCATAGCCCAACTTATAATCTGTGTGTGTGTGAGTGAGTTCATTTCTTCTTCTTCTTCTTCTTTGTGAATGGCATTAAGGCTAGTGTTGCCATTTGCCATATGCACGTTTAGTTGCAGACGTGGTGGTAGTTTATAAGGTATCAACATTTTATTCGGCGGGTTGTTAAAAAGCAGGAAACAAAATTTTTACATAATTATATACCGGAAAGGAATTTGGAAAGGAATCAGGTGAATAAGTATAAATATATATACATATATAAAGTGAGAGATGAAAAGATGAGAGGAATAAAGAAAATGTAAAAAATAATAAAACCACCAAGGAGTAAATAAAAAATTAAATTTTTATATCGTTTTTCCTTATAAATAATGCTAAAAGTTTATAAATATCTGGATTATTGTTATATAAAAGGATGGAAATGGAAGTAGGAAAAGGAACATTCAAATTAATAAGAGAGTCTAGAAAGAAATCTCTTTCAAAACGCGGGCAAACAAAGAAAATGTGATTAGTGTCACTCTCTGCGTGACCACATTCACAAGTTGGGTCGGTAATTATTCCAAATTTAGCTAGCCGTTCAGGTGTACAAACATGACCAAGGCGCATACAAATTAGAATTGTTGTGACTGTTTTACTAAAGCTTAGTTTTGCAAACCAAGGTTTAATAAGAACAGATGGTTGAATATTTCTATAGTATTTCGCTATTGTAATACCACCCTCTGTCCACAACTTAGTCCAGGATAAATGGAGCTCTGCCTTAGATAGACTAACTAAATCAATACTAAAGCTTTTATAACAGTCAATGTCACCACACCGAACAGCATCCCGGGCAATATGATCAGCAAATTCATTACCAGTTATACCACAATGGCTAGGAACCCAAGCAAATGATACAGAATAACCTTTGGCTGAACATTGTAACAGTAAATTACGTATTTTAAATATTAAAGGATACATATTGGCTTTAAAAGGAAATTTATCTAAGGCATATAATGCACTTAGGGAGTCACTAAAGATTACGGTTTTATTTAACTTTGCTAAAAGGATAAATTCAACTGCTTTGAAAAGTCCAAGACATTCTCCAGTAAAAATGGAAGTCTGTGGAGGAAGTCGCATTTTTTGTTGGATCTTATAATTACTGTGATAAACACCCACACCGACATCCAGTAAATCGCTTTTAGATGCATCAGTAAATATTCTGTGCCAACCATACCAATACTCATCAACAGCCATATTAAAACAATGATTGGAATTTGCCTTATCTATTTTAAGGTTAAAAAAGATGTTAGGTATCAATGTTAAAGAGTCATATTCAGAGCTATACAATGGAAGAATTGGGCATTGATACGTTGATACTCCCATATTCAAATACTTATTATAAGTTTTAATCAAAGGCGGCAAAGATTTGTTATTCCAATACACTGATGATGTTATCTTGGTCGACAATAATTCAATCTTCTGCATAACTAAATTATTATTATTTAATAGTGTTGATTTGTAAAAAAACCTGTCAGCTAGAAATTGACGCCGTAAATGTAAAGGAGGATCATTGCACTCCACCTGTAATGCACATATTGGACTCGACCTCATAGCACCACTAATGATTCGTAATGCTTTAGCTTGTATGCTATCTAACTTCTTGTAATTTGCTACATTACAAGGTTCGAGAAGGAATATCCCATAATCTAAAACACTCCGTACAAGAGCGATGTAAAGTAGCCTCAACGAAAGAGGATGGCTGCCCCACCAGACTCCAGCTAGACACCTCAAAATGTTAAGACTGCGCTCACATTTCTTAATAACATATTCACAATGTGAATTACCAGTAAGTTTTGAGTCCAGAATCATTCCCAAATATTTGGCTTCCTGCCTTTGAGGAAGGCAATCTTCGCCAAAATTAACTCTCAATATATTCTGTGACCGCATTCTCGTAAATAAAACAACGGAAGTTTTAGAAATTGATAAATCTAATCTATTCTTGTCAAGCCGGGTCTTAAAAATAGTTAAACTATGATTTAAGGTGTTTGAAATATGTGATATCGAATTGCTTAAAGAGTACAGGACGACATCATCAGCGTATTGAATAATAGCACATGAGTTGTTGAGTGAGCTTTCAAGATCAAAGGTATACAAATTATAAAGTAGTGGACTCAATACCGAACCTTGAGGCAAACCTTTTGAGACACGTCTTTGTATCATAGTATCCCCAACAGAGAGCATCAGATACCGCTCCGAAAATAAATTAATGATAAAATTACAAATAATAATTGGGATTTTTAAAATGTTTAACTTTTCTCGCAATAATGTTATGTTAACATTGTCATAGGCCGCTTTTATATCAATAAAAACGGCACCAACTGACGCATTATCAGAAAATGCTATTCGAATATCAGAAACTAGAATGGAAATACATTCATAGGTACTTTTACCGCGTCTAAAGCCGAACTGACTTTTCGAAAGGAGGCCCTTACTTTCGACATACCATTCCAAACGATTTTTAATTAGGTGTTCGGCAATTTTTACAAGAACAGTAGAAAGAACAATTGGTCTGTAGGATGTTACATCTGATGGCAGTTTATTCGGTTTTAGAAAGGGTAACACTATTTTCTGTCTCCATGCTGACGGTATATTACCTGTCAACATGACATTGTTTATCAAATATAAAATAATAACCTAAAACTTTATCCCCAAGGTTCGTATCGTAATGAATGAATAAGGAATGCCATCTATACCCGGAGCGGAATCTTTCAAGTGATTTAGAATTCCTTTTAATTCTGATATTGAAAATGGTAAACTTAAACCAGAATTATCGATAGGAAGCGGAGAAAGTAAAACAGACTCTGCGACCGATAACGGCACTAAATTGCTCATAAATTCGTGAGCCATGTCTAAGGATAGACTGCAGGAAGATGGTTGAACAAAGGCAGAACGGAACCTTCGAATATTACTCCACACTAATGATGGAGGAGTCTGTGGGGAAATTGAAGTACAAAACCTTTTCCAAGCATTACTCTTTTTCTTTAGAAATGTTTTAATTCTGAAAAAATTCCCATGAGGATATTAAAGTTTTGTAAAGTCATATTTTCACGATACAACCGTTCAGCATTCTTCCTCCGAGCAATCTCTAGAGTACAGTCCTTGTCCCACCATGGCGGGGAAGGGATTGAATAACGAGATGTTTTTTTTAATGGAAAAAGTTCATCAGCTACACCAATCATACATTTAGCCAAAGCTTCAGAACATTGATCTTCATTACCATTTTCAATAATTGGCAGAGTTGAACATCTATGTTCCAAGTTATGTTTATATACATTCCAATCGACATTTTGTAATTTATATTTTAAGGTACTTTTCTTCTTTAAATTTAGTTTAGTAATAAAAGGGAATGTTATAATTATTGGAAAGTGATCACTTCCATATGTGGAATTAAGTGTGTGCCATAAAAGTGACAGAGCAAGACTTGGAGTACAAATAGAGAGGTCAACCGCACTAACACATTCATTGGGATTAGTAAGACGTGTAGCAGCACCAGTGTTCAATATACATAAGTTGTTACGATCTAAAATATCAAGTAAATGTTCACCACAACTGTTTGAAAATGAACTGCCCCAAGACTGGTGATGACTATTGAAGTCTCCAAGAATCAAAAAAGGTTTAGGAAAGTGGCATATAATGTTATTTATTTCACTAAGAATAGAAATAGAAGGATGTGGAACATAAATTGAAACAAAGCAAATGTTATTAATAATAGCACCTACAACACAATAATGGTCACTTGAGGGTAATGATAACATATTATATTGATAAGTATTTTTTATCAAAAGAGCCACACCACCGTGGCCATCTGATCTATCTTGTCTAAGACAAAAATAACCAGAAATCTTAAAATTAAAACCTGGTTTAAGCCAGGTTTCTGAAAGAGATATTACAAAAGGATTATATTTGTTAATTAAATGTATAAGATCTGATTTTTTATTATTAATGCTCCTACAATTCCACTGAACCACTTTGGCCAACTGATCCATTGTGGTGAGTGAGGTTTTCTATGGCTTTAAGCAAAGAGGCAACGTCGGACGGTCTAGAACTATTATTTTGTGTTAGTAAATTAATAAGAGAGACAATGATATCAGTGATTGTTGTATTTTGAGAGCTACTTTGAATATGAGTAATAACACTACCATTACCACTGCTACTAGGCATGTCATAGTCTCTAACCATATTATTATGTTCTGTTTGATTGTAACCTTTACTAAGGTGGCTAGATGAAAATTGCTTAGGTTTAATGTACACAGTTTTTTTATAAGAATGATTATTATTGTGAGTGAATGGTTTTGATGACGGTGGTGCTAAACTTATAGTGGGATTCGAAGGTTTCGACATTAGAACATCTGAAAAAGATTTGCCTACTGAAGGGTGTAGCTTAGCTGCCTCAAAATAAGAAATGTTATTATTTGACATGGAAACTTTAATGCTCCTCTGTCTTTCATACTCAGGACAGGAACGTTTAATCGCTAAATGAAAACCACTGCAATTACAGCAATTGGCATTTACTTCCTCCACAGAACATCCATCACCCGAGTGGTCCTGTCCACACTTGTAACAGCGCGGCTTTGAACGACATTGCAATTTAGTGTGTCCAAAGCGGCAACAGTTATAACACTGCACAGTTGGGAATATATAACGATCGACTGACAATGAATTGTAACAAAGGTATACTCTAGAAGGGAGCATCTGGCCATCAAAAGTGACCACAATTGACTGAGTGAGTGGGTGGTGACCAGTCTTGGGGAACTCCACGAATAAGACCCATACGAGTTACATTAAAGGATGGGATAAAAGCCTTATAATTATTATCAATGATTTTTTTGTCATTAATAAAACTGTTTGCCATCTAAAATTTAGAAAATGATAGTGTTATTCTATTTCTACCTATTTTCTTAACACTACCATCTACAATATTATAAAAATTATTTTTCCTAAGGAAATTTCCAAACTGTACAGGATGTAACGATACGGCGTCATTAAATGCAGTCTGCTCACGTTGGACATGTACAACATAAGGCGGCAAATCATTAGCGGTATAAACTTTACGGCCAGGAAAATTGGTACCGACCTGAGAGTGCGACAATTCATTTTTTGTTGATGGAATAGGTGGAGGTAATATTGCAGGGCTTAAAGGTAATTTGTTTGAATCTTTATTATTGATACAAATAGGTTCTTCATTAGAATGTTCAGCGGTGGAATCAGAACATAAGCAGCCTGTAGTCTTTCCCGCCATTTTATTTTTACGCTTTTTTTTGTTGCAATGCTTACAAACTTTTGTCAATTTGCCCCTTTTCCTACTTGTGCTTATAGACCACTCGGTTTGATCAGTGTCAAGGCTGGACTCATCTTGACTCATTATAACTACATTCTGACCAACAGAGGGTACCGATCCACCTGGGTGGATCGTTCATGGTAATGCATGGAAGCTACTTACCGATAATGATATTTTATATACAAACTATATACAATATACAAAATATATACAATTAATACTACCCAACTGATTCCGAAAAGTAATAAATTACAATTAAATTAATTTAAACAAAAAAAACACTCCCGCCTACTTCGACGTTTCCCGCCTTTTTTTCGAGTTCATTTCATTATATGTATTATCCTATAGTAATCTGTGCATTAGTGATGTGAACCGATTACAATTTTTAAGACCGGCATAAAACCGATTACTTTTTAAAAAAAACCGGTTTTATAAGGTTTTTTTAGGTTTTTGAAAAAATAAATGCTATATTTAATCATAGGCATTGTATTTTATTATTATTTATTTTTAAAGTTTTAGAAAGTAGTAGTACTAAACAAAAATTACAATTTATTTTTTATTTTTTTTGTTTCTAACAAATCGCAGTTCTGGTTTATAAAACTAACATGCTCTTCAGTATCTGCTTGCAGTCTGCTCCTTCTAGAGGGCATTACATATCCAGATTTAGAGAAATTCCTTTCTGAAGGGATCGATTTCGCTGGTATTGTCAGATACTTTAACGCTATTGTAATTTAAAATGTGAAAAATTTTATTAAAAAAAACACTTTCAAATCGTCAAAAATCTATTTTTTACGACAATAAAAAAAATATATGAACAAAAACATAATAACGCCTGTCTGTCCGTCTGTCATTTCTGAATTTACGGTCATAACAATGTCATAATATCTGTCTGTCTGTCGTGTCTGAATTTACACCGGATCCAAAAGTTGAACTCACAAACTCGTCTAGTAATTTAATGGCACTCGGTGTTTTAGGTGTTTGTTGCTGCACAAAAAATTTCCCGTATTTTAGCGGCTTTTGTGATCTTGGCTTCTATGTCCTACGGGCTTAGCTAGACAATATGCCTTTCGACAATCACTATCGCTAAATAGAAAATGTATAGGATTTAACATTTGCAATCGAAAGTCGATCGAGGCGTTATGTCTAATCCCATACTTTTTCTACTTAGCGATAGCAATTGTCGACAGGCATTTTATCTAGGCCCTCAGTTGTGCCTGTGTCTGAAGTATTGAATGGGCGAGTTGCTGCAACTAAACGTTACGCTTTTAGCTTCGGAACGGTTTTAGAGCGAAAAGACCGTGGTGTAACTGAAAGCAATCTAAATCAATGTTCAAAGACTCGAACACATATTTTATGATTGTAATCGGTTTTTCCAAAAAGAACCGGTGATTATCGGTTTTCATAAAAACCGGTTTTATTTAGGTTTTTGTGAAACCGGTTCCATCACTACTGTGCATTACATTACTTACGTCACTATTATGATAATTGTTATGTTATTGACAGCGTTGCCAATCTGTGGGGAATTCCCCAAACTGCGGGGATTTTCAGTTCGATTGGGTAATTTGAGGGGAGAGCGTTTATGTGGGGAAAATGCGGGGAATCAAGACATTTACGCTTAAAAATTTTGAACTTTTGAACTTAGAAGTAATAAAAGTAGTATAAGAAGTAAGTATAATTTATAAATTATGTAAGAATATTTAATTACCTTGATTATTTAAGCACCTTTTGGGCCGGCAAGGTGGAGGCGGCTAGTGCAATGGGTCAATTGCCGTGCTTTGTATAAAAAAAATGAAGTTTAAAGCAATTTCACCGGCAGAAAGGTTTTACAGTTTATTTTATGGCAACATTTATGTCCATCAAAGTTAGAGTATCGCAGAGAACTTTCTCAAACGCATCTGTCGAAAGAAAATCAGAGAACCACAATCGCCTGCACAATAACCACTAGAAGAAAGGATTAAAATTTGATCCTTCGAATGATATGTTGACAAAACAAAGGCATAATAAAGAGCTGCAATAAATACTTTGATGAAAATCATTAAATACTTAATAAGTATATGTAATAAATATATTTGATTTATAGAAACAGTACTTTTATTTCTTTCCTGAAAATTTGTGGGGAAAATGTGGGGAATATTAATTTTTTCCCCCCAAAATTGGGGATTTTCAGTAAGGTTTTTGGGTAATCGAGACCGTGGAAGTTGGCAACGCTGGTTATTGAGCTAAAATTAAACACTTATCATCTAATTTAACCTTATCTTTTATTCCTAACGTACATAAATTATTCCATTATTCTTTCTTCTGTACCAAATACATCAAAGAAAATACATAATTTAAAGTGATCTCTGAAGAATACGAATTAGTAACGATTCAGGTACTTCATATTACTTGCTACGTTAAAACTTGTAATTTCTCTTAGACCATGTCTGTTACGCCGGAACTCCCAAGTTTAGATAAAATGTTGACGAATTTACTTCCGGACAAAGAATTGCGAGAATACAATAGAATTCACTATGGTAGAAATGATCATCACGAGTTGACTATCAAACAAACAAATATAGAACGAGCCGATAATTGTAATTTTGAAATTGCTGCCTACGATTTTCCCTCTAGGAAGGAAGAAACGAGGAGCGCGCGTATTGTGAAAATAGGTATTATTCAACATTCCATAGCAGCCACTACAGACAAACTTATAGCTGAGCAACGGCTTGGTATTTTTGATAAAATCCGTAATATTATAGAATCTGCTGCTGATGAAGGAGTTAATATCATATGCTTGCAAGAGGCTTGGAGTATGCCTTTCGCATTCTGCACTAGGGAGAAATATCCATGGTGTCAATTTGCAGAATCAGTACAGGAAGGCCCAAGCACCTTATTTCTGAAAGAACTAGCTACTAAATTTGGAATAGTTATTATATCACCAATATTAGAAAGGGATGAAATACATGGTGACACTATCTGGAATACAGCTGTGGTTATTGATGAACAAGGAAAAGTTATAGGCAAGCACAGAAAAAACCATATTCCTCGTGTAGGAGATTTCAATGAATCCACATATTACTTTGAAGGGAATACAGGTCACCCAGTTTTTGAAACAAAATTTGGTAAATTGGCTATAAATATATGCTATGGTCGCCATCATCCATTAAATTGGCTTATGTTTGGAGTTAATGGAGCTGAAATAGTGTTTAATCCATCAGCAACAGTTTCTGGTTTGAGTGAACATCTGTGGGCAGTTGAAGCAAGAAATGCAGCTATTGCTAATAGTTATTTCACATGTGCTATAAATAGAGTTGGGACAGAAACTTTTCCTAATGAATTTACATCTGGCGATGGGCAACCTGCTCACAAATCATTTGGTCATTTTTATGGCTCTAGTTATGTCACTGCCCCTGATGGAACAAGGACACCAGGGCTGTCAAGGATCAAAGATGGTTTGTTGATAGCTCAAGTAGACTTAAATATGTGTCGCCAGATAAAAGATAAATGGGGTTTCACAATGACTCAACGTCTAGATCTGTATGCAGAAAGCCTAAATAAGGCAATCAAACATGATTATGAACCACAGGTTATTCACAGGAATTGATATTTTCTTATGTTCTATTTAAAATATTTTTTTTATTTAATGTAAGTCAAAAAGGTTTTATCAAATTGTTACATTCTTTTGTTAGTTAAAATTAGTAATAATTGTAATTTTAATGTATAATAATTAAGCAATCAATTAACAAAATGGGTTACCTAATATTGTGTTTTAGTAATATGTAAAACACCCACCTAGCTAAACAATAGATTTGCTATGTCAGATGTGTTGTTTTCTGTGTGTGGTTACTGGATGCTAACTGCCCATGTAATGGTAGATATTACAGGTGCAATAATTAAAATGTTCGTTTATTAAGACCATGGGTATGTCATGCATGTAAATAATATGTAAATTAGTAATTTAGATACAACTACAAAAGTTTTGATCCTAAATACTCCTTATTCACACTAGTTCCATTGGTGCTATTGTTCTGACATATTTCATTCTTGCATATGGAACTACAGTGAAAGAAAAATAAATAACAGTAGGTAGTTTCATTATTTGACTAATCAATAGACTAGTGTGAATGAAACCTAAGCAGTTTATATTTTAGTGTGTCTATTATAATTTTAATGTCAATCGGCATTATGCCTCCAGTATGTTGATTCTGTAACAAAACTCGCATCTCACTTCGCAAGTCACTTCGATTTCATCAGTCAAAATGTAAGAAAAACTGCTTTATTTGACAGTATAATTCGGAGTGACTGGCGATGTGAGGTGCGAGATTTGTTACAGAATCAACGCACAGAGAGGGCTATGACAATTGAAAAATTAATTGTGCCTAGAATCTGATGTTTGACATGTTGATAATATTTATATTGTTTTAATTTTGATAAAAATATACAATTGTTTGAAATAAAAGTGTTGATAATTTCACTTGAACCTAAATATACAATTTGATCAATTTCAGTTGCAGAAATAAAACAACTTGTTATAAAACATTGTGTATCAATGATGAGAATAATACAAGAAATGAGCTATACATATAAATATTAAAGGTCAAATTTATGGGGTACACTCAGATGACAACAAAACAAATTTCATAATATAATAACCAATTACACATTTTGAGCACATAATTTAACTTAACATCCATTGAACAAACTATCCTCTATTACCAAAATTGGAAATAAAAATGACATCAAATATCTTTTTGCTGGATATTTACTGAAACTGTTTTACTTCCTATTTAACACATCACCTGCTTATGAAGTTTAAAAATGTACAGCCATCTCTGCCTAAGTGCTTGACTGCACTTAGGTTATTAAAGATGCACAAAGTGACACAAATTCACCTTAAAATTCAACTTTACCTTTATCTTGCGAAACAATGTGCACTGAAATATAGATACATGATAGTTAGTTAAACAAATTTTTAACAGTTAATGTGTTAACCTAGTAAGTTCATACCTTTATTTAACACAGGTCTTACATAAAAGTGATTGCACAAATATTGAACACTTCTACAAAAAACAGCACCAAACTTTTAAAGACAGATAGTTTGAAAAAAATAACTGCATGTACCCCCGACCTGTGACTGTAAAATTAGTTTATCACTATGCACTAATACTTTATGCAGTCTTTGCACGAATGGCTGCACGTTTCCCAGTAACAGCCTGGAAACCTGATTTGATACTGGCAACAGAACAACGGGATCCACACGTCTCGCACTGCAAGAAGAACAACCTCGTATCTTTTTGTAAAATAGTATCAGGTGAACGACATGTGTGACAAGTTACATATTCCTTGATATAACGACGAAGAACATTTTCTATTTGTTTCTGTTGGAATCGACCTTTGATAATAAGTTGACTATTTCCATCTACAGAACCACTTGTACCCAACTCAGCAAGTAAGAAATCTAATAAATGTTTAGGTTGTCGATGAAGAGTTTTACATATCTCTGTGAAGTTTGCAAATGATGTTTTCTTTGTACCAATTCTAACAACTTGTGGAGGTCTCATTATAAACTTCTGCTTTTTCCCAGATACCATACTAGGGTTTTTCTCGCGCATAATATCGAATACACGCTCAAGAAGCTCATCATAAGTGTAGTCACGATCACTGCCAACCCAGTCCCCATGAACATCTTCAACATTCTCCTGATCTTCACCTTTAATGTCGTCATCCATTGGTATGTCGTCAACATTTTTCTTCTTTTTTTTCTTTTTAGTTTTAGAGAAATCTATATCCAAAACTAAATCGTCAATAACGTCGTCCTCTTGGGGTTCAGGTTCCTCTGCCGGAGGAGTTTCCGGTAAGGTGTTTTCTAATTCCTCTAAGTTAAAAAAAGGCTTCTTTTTCTTCTTCTTTTTCTTTCCAAAGGTATCTAAATCAAGGTTATCATCCTCAGGCACGTCGACGTCACCTGTCTCGGCGGGTGTCTCGGCACTCGTGTTCTCTTGTTCTGCGAGTGCCGCTTCCATATCGAAACCTGTCTTCTTCTTCTTTTTTTTCTTTAAAGAGGGATCAAATACCATGTCTTCGTCCATGACTAAATAAAATTAAACAACTAAATAATTGCAATGAACTCTCTTGGTTATAAATCTAATTCAGATTCAGAAGAGAGAGAGCAAATGAGGCAGGTGTCAAAACGTTGCATCAGATTTTTTCTTTATAAAAAATTATTCGTATTGAGATAGAGGTCTTTAAGCCACAATGTCGTAGTCCACCTCATCAAATAAGATATATGAAATTAAGAAGACTGTCATCATTGGTTTCGCGTCAAATTCCAAGATACATTAAAGTGTGTAACACCAGCATTTCAATGCAATAAATGAAGAAATAAAGAAATACTAAGACATTTCTGTATGGGCATTAGTTCCCTTTGCCTTCTCATTACAGGGAGAATGAACCAAAAAAAGGAGAAAGGAGTGTTTGGCGGGATTTTGTGGTGTCAGTCAAGATTTTTTATTACAATAATTAAAAATTGTGTCGAAGCGAACTTTATGTTATAAAAGTGGGGTAATTTTATAAAATAACTGTTCGTGTTCCGAAAATAAAATCCTATTATGTCAATGCTGTGAAATACGATGAGAATTTTTATGTGGTTATCCACCTCATCAAGTAGCATCACATGGAGACTGTGATCATACATTTCGCGTCAAATACTCCCAAGAAGCATTGAAATGTGTTACGCCAGCATTTTAATGCAATAAATGAAGAAGTACACAAATACTGAAGACATGGCTGTATGGACATTAGTACCCTTTGTCTTCCCATTACAGGGAGAATGAACCCCAAAAAAAACATTTGAAATCCAATTTTTCGACATACTCTTTCTAATCTGTGATCCAATTCTAACCACAGATTATCTACTTTATATAATTATAACCTAAAAAATAATAATAATTTTTTAATTTAATTTCACAAATAAAAATGTATTTAATAGGAATTCATAGATCATTTTCCAAGTTTAAAACTAATATTTCTAGATGTCTTTCTCAAGCCGCATTAATAGATCTAAATGAGTATACAGAATCACCTGAATATCCACCTATTTTGGATATGTCTATAAGTGGAAAAAGAAAACGAAAAAGAGAAGCTTTATTTGAAAAAATAAGAAATCTAAGGACTGTCGAAGAAAAGCAGTTAGCTCTGAATATGCCAAGATATTATGGCTGGAAATGTGTGGTTTTAAACGAAAATAGAGTTCCTTATAATGCATTGCCTTTAGTTCAGTGTTACACAAGGAGTCATTTTATACCTGTGGATAAACTTCCTAACTCTTACAATGAAAATACTTCTGCAGCTGATGAAATTACTAAAGAAGTTAAATCATATATTGAAGATGCAATTAGTATTGAACTAGATGGTGTAGAGTAAGCACACAATGATTTCATAAAGTTTACATTTTGAGAATGTGTTTTAATAAGGCCATATTTGTTTTCTTAGAATTGAAGTGTCATTATTCAATGCAATATTAATAAGTATTCTCTATACATTATCATTAAGCAGGGTCTGTTAAATCTGTCAAGCGGTGTTATCCCTATGGAGGGCTATACAGTCTCGTGTCTTTTCCAAAACTGGATCTTGGCGAAATTGTCAAATCTGACAGAGGCCATTAAACAAAAATTGAATTGACAATTGAAAAATAAATTATGTCTGGAATCTGATGCTTGATGGGTTACGTGGATATAAACTTCTATTTATTAATACTCATATGTTTAATTTTCAGTATGTTTAATGAGGACAGACCAATTGACATCCAAAAAGAAGATGAAATAGCAAAACGTATTGTAAGGCAGATTAATAGAATCATCACTAATAATTTAACTGAAAAAGTTTCACATATATTGTCAACACAAGTAAGTAATTGAATTTGTTAAGCTGTGTAAGACTCCAGAGAACATACAACAATTAAAGTTGTGTTTGGTATCTGGGACTTGACAGATGAGCTAAAGGAGATGTTTCATATCCGGCCAAGTGTACAGTATCTCAAAAAATCAGGAAAAATCTCCTGAATCTGTGAAAAATATTAAAAATTTGTTTCAACAAAGTTTCTTTTGTACAAAAGTTGAAATTTTTCCTCAATTTAACCAATTTTACCGTTATTTATTATGGCAATATGGCAGGCAACATAGAAGTAAAATAGATGTCACCAAAGTGACATATGTGCCATGATGAATATTGACTGTGTTGCAGTTTTTTTCTCACTGAGTGTGAATCATAATCTTTTGTGATATGGGTATTGCAATGACTGTGATTTTATTGCAGGTGTTACCCAGTCTAATAATTTCCTCTACAACCTACCTCTAAATAACCCTTATAACTCTTTATTTTTTAACAGATCCAAGGAGGACAGTAATATTATTAGCTTTAATAAACCTAATAATATTACTGTCCTCCTTGGATCTGTTGTGATTGATTTGTTGTTGAAGTTGTTAATATTTTGGACTTGCTGCCCTTTCTATGATTTTTGAATATTTAACAATTCATCTCCAGACTAACAAATCTGTGTCCAGTCCAGACTATAAAATCAATATCAGTATCATTTTCGTGGTTTTCGGAGTCCCGATTCTGAATACATCAGTTTCGAGATCAAAGATGGAGGACGCTACTTTAAAATATAAAATCAATATGACTATAATTTTCATGGGACCCGATTCCAAATATGTACAGTCAACAGCACATCAAGCGTAACACTTTGACCTTGAGAACACCCTTATTCCGTTCCTAATAGAGGCGGATTTCGTAGTGCAACTGTTACACTTGATGTGCTGTCGTCTGTACATCATTTATTTTGATATCCAAAATGGCTGACGCAACTTTTTGATATAAAATTAATATGGGTATCATATTTGTGGTATTCGGGGGTCCCGATACTGAATACAAAATCTGTTTCGAGACCTAAGATGGCGGACGCGACTTTTTAAAATAAAATCAATATGGGTATCATTTTCATGGTTTTCGGGGGTCTCGATTTCCAATACATCTATTTTGAGATCCAAAATGGCAGACGCGAATTATAAACATAAAATAATCATTTGGGTATCATTTTCTACACATTTTTCTAGAAAGCTAGTGCAGCTTAGACACTACTCTAGCCGCCTCCACCTTGCCGTCCCAAAAGATGCCTTTTCAGGCATGTGCTGGCAAAAAATTCTAAGTCCATAAAGTACGACAATGAAACGAGGTATTAAATTTCTTTGTGCGTGATGTTGAGGTGGAGACAGTGAATTGATGACTCCGAAGACCGGCACGCGTGCTCCTAAGTAGGAAAGGGGAAGGTGCGATAGGTCAAAAAGCACTTCGGAGCACTCTCTCTGAACGCCACTCGAAACCGGCTGATTGTCAAATACTAGGTTTTTGTCAATCAGCCATAAATACGTGTCGTGTGTAAACAGAGTCGTGTATTTGTGAATTGCTATGCTAATTACGCAACTCGAAACCAGCTTCTCCATCATCTTCCCTACGCAATATACAATTACGCGCTTATACTGAACGCAATTCAGAGAAGCCAGCATTACTCATGGTGAGCGGCCCTCAGTAGGTACCTACTTCAAAGTGATCGGGCTGAAAACGTGTCTTTCGCATCTGTGAAGAAGTTCAATAAAATAATAGGGCTTCAATTGAAAACTAAATTCGATTCTATTAATTTTATATTCCGACAAAATTTTGACATAAAATAACAAAAATCTTTAGTTACTAAAACAACAACCCCATGGAGTCATAACATAACCCATGTAATGGTTGACCCCGGTAACAATGTATGTGTCGCACGCAACGCAACCATATCGTAAAACGCCGTATTACAAAAAGGCGCGCCGGATTAAAATACGTCGCTGTAATTTAATCCTGCTAACTCAGGATCAGCCGGAACCTTGGTGCCTTTCGCGGATAAGCCGGCGAACGCTCCTGCTCTTGGATGTAACCTACTGCTTTTCAAAACCGTGACATGTGACTTTCACGGGGCCCCGAATGTTGGCCACAGCCTAAAGAATTAAGTATCTAGGTAATACAAATTTGGAGAAACATAATTTAGCGCTGCTTATTACAGCTAGTGTTAGTGATGTGGCTATGATGAGAGATGACTTTAAAACGGAAGGAGTACTTTGTGTAATAATATTTGTGGATAGATGTTTTTAATTATTATTTAGCAAACTCACAACAAATTGTTAGGATTTTGTTAGTAATAGAATTATATTGTTTCAGGTAGATTATGATCCTAGACATGAAGCATTTTGGTTTGTAGGTGGTGTTGACATACCCTCTAATGTTATAAAATGGCGTAAACGACACCTCCGTGACTATAAAGATCGTCTTTATGAAAACCTTGACACACCAGTTCAATACTTAGGTATAAATTTGTAAAAATGATGTTTTGGCATGTTTGGTATTTGAATGATTCATAAGGAAATGTTTTTACAGGGTCACCATTTGTGGCTTTAAGAAGCTATATACCTTTAAAACCTATAATCCCCTATAGTGAAGCTGAGAATCCTGAATTTAAAGTCCAAAAATACACACACATTCCTCAAAGTGTGGGTTATTTTGCATCTTCAAGACATGGAACAAATATACCAGGTTTAACTAATTAATAATAAATTTGTTTTTACTTTTCATTTTTTTTTAATTTAAATAATGAATTTATCTTTATTATGTAAGTACTTTTTATTTCAGGATACTGGCCGGGTGACTATGATGAATTTGGTTTATTGTCCTATCATGGCAGGGGGTATCTAGTAACAAGAAGGAAATCCTATGGCCCACAAGATAATATAGATGCATTACACTGTCAAGCAATGAAAGCCAGTTTTGGTTGGTTACTAGCACAAGCTAACTATCAAGGCTTTACTACATATAATGATGTAACATACCCCTTAGTCACACAAACAGTTATTACCAATGGACAACTTTTCTCTTTCTATACTTACCAGTTAAATACTATTGTGATGCATAATGAATACATGGATGAAAATCCCAAACACAATATTTGTTTTGGCACTAAACCAATGAAATTATTTGAAAGTATTGAAAATGGAAAAGTGAAAGGGTTTAATGATGATGTTTTGAAATATTTGATACAGTTTTATTTAAATTCACCAGAAGAGCGAGAACATAATATGAAGCCTTATTTGGGAAAAGAGGAACAGTTTGTTGCCGATATAGAGGACGACAATAAACGTTGTTGGCTAGAAAATAGATATAAGCACCTCGTGTCCAACAGACCGAAACACTATTTGCTACCTGAGATATATCTTTGGGAAAAAATTTACAAAATACAACATAATACAAGATCGTTTGAGGCAAGAAGAAGGCCATTCGAACTTGATATTAATCCCTATAAGAGAAGATTAGATGAACATCTGCCACCTTATATTCCTAAAGTTCTTAGACCATATCCAAGAAGCCGAAAGAAGTTTGAAACAACATATTATCCAGATGTGTGATGAAATATGCATTTATGTTAGCTTAGATTATCGGATTTATTAATAATCATTGTATAGTTACACAGGTAGCACTGTGTTCTATCTCTTTTTTTTCCGATTCAAAATGTCATTCGAACAAGAGTGACAAAATACCGTGTAATTATAAATGGCATACATATTAGTTTCATAGTCTTTATGTAGTTAAGTCTGTAAATGTTGAAAAAACAATATTTTTTCATTTTTTTTCTCAAACGAGTAGGTACATCATGGGGTTCTTCAAAAAAAGGCGTGAAAAAGTTTTGACAGGGTCGGCAAGTTACGTTTTATACCCCTGGGCTTAGAAGCGTGTTCTTCAATAAGGTCGAAAATTGTACGCACCTTTCTAAATGTCAATTTACATGACAGCCATCCTTTTCGTATTCGTTTTGAAAAAAAGAAATAGACTGAACTTAAATTTAAACTTAGCATGTGTTCTCCAGAATTAGGGCCACTATTTAACAGTATCGCATATTAAGTTTCTAGGTTATCTAGAAGTGGGTAAGGAAGGTTTTTGATGAGTCAGTCAGTCTGTCAAATGCCAGTTTTTAAACAGTAATATAACAATAACCGTTTGAGCTAAATTAATGCAATTTTAAGTTCTTTAAAACCTGGGGGGCTTAATTCTTTAAAATTTTATTATAATTAAGACATGGCTTAAATGACTCGTATCCAGGCCGGTAAAGCAACTACAAAAAAAGTCAAATGTGATTGGCGTAGACCTGTGTCGATCGATCATTTCCCGCGACCCGGGTCGATCACGACCTATTAGGTTGGTGATCGACTCACAATGATCCGATCAAATGATCGATCGTGAGTCTCAAGTGTTTTCGAGCCGCAAAACACATGATTCGGTTCTCTATGCTCACGGGTCGTGGATCACGCACGTCTCGGGTCGCAACGTGGGTCTCGGGTCTTTTGGGTACTGTGTACGTTTCGTGTCGCGCGCGCGTTGTTATATAATGAACACGTAATTATGTTTCGAGGTTATAAATAATAGTATATTTAAGTATTTTAAATATATTTTTTTTAAATAAATAATATTATTTATAAAGTATTTGCTCGTTTTTTGTTATTAATTCAAATTCTTAATCACGATGATTAGATTTTATCACTGTGTAAATAGAAAATTTAGTCTTTCGAAACAAAGTGAGTGATCGAGTTAAGCGCGTAATCATCGATCTCAGTGATCGAATCTTTTTGTGGCTCGCGACCCGATCACTCCTGAATGACTAGTGATCCAATCAAAGTGATTGGATCAATCACGATCGACTCAGGTCTAGATTGGCGGGATTTTGTGGTGTCAGTCAGTCAAGATTTTTATTTATAATAATTAAAAATTGTGTCGGCGCCAACTTTATGTTATAAAAGTGGCGTAGTTTTATAAAATGAGTGTTAGTGTTGACGTGTAACGAAAAGATTACTATAATAAAAGTGATTATGGTGTGAAATACGATGAGATTTTTTTGTGGTTATGCACCTCATCAAGTAGCATCATATACTAGAGTAGAGATATATATTGGTCTTTCGCAATGAGGAAGGATTTTATCGTTAAGTTTTTCCGAATCTACGTTTCCGAATTTCTAAGTTCCGAACTCTTACCATATTTTTTTTCGTTCATTCTCCCTGTAATGGAAGGCAAAGAGAACTAATGCCCATACAGCCATGTTTTAGTATTTCTATATTCTTCATTTATTGCATTGAAATGCTGGTGCTACACATTTCAATGCACCTTGGGAAAATTTGACGCGAAATATATGATGACCACAAGGATAACCATAAAAAACTTCTCATCGCCTTTACACCATAATCACTTTTATTCCAATAATCATTTAGTTATACGTCAACACAAACACTTGGTTTATAAAACTACACCAATTTTATAACACAAAGTCCGCTCAGACACAATTTTTTTATTATTGTAATAAAAATTTTGACTGACACCACACCAAAACTTGCCAAACACTCCACTCATGCTATAAACTGTGAAGTAATCTATCGCTACGGTCCACAATAAACAATTCACGCACATAGCGCGCTTACAAACAAACCGCATTGAACGTATTTGTGCCATTAAAAGTTATGTGATGTGGTGAAGGCGTGCTAACGCTGCTCACGAAAAAGAGGTAGTAATGTGTTTGTGTGCGCATATGTCAAATGTTAGGTTATGATCTTTAGATATGCTAAATATTCAAAATGTTTCGCTCATGATATTCGTGCTAATGCTAAATCGCTTTTGTCCGAGAACTGGCAATCCATTTGGTCGTACTCTCGTCTTATCAAGGGTAAACATTATGTCAATATCCAACCATTATTAGGGAATAAATTTTTGTAGAGACAAAGCTATGGTTTTTTAAGTACTGATCAGCGGACAAGTACGTTACTTCTACGATAATCCGTTTGCGACTTGGTCATGTTTGTTCTCCGGTTTTCCTGTCAAAGATAAGAATTCTGGATCACTCTTTATATGATTGTTGCCTGAACTAAGGTTCCGTTGATCAAAATATACTTCAATTGATGTAGACATCTTACCTCACTTTCCTACTATTTGCCAGGATAATTAATCAATCGTAGTCCTACTTCGTCCTTACATTTTTCCCCCATTTACAGTACTAACTTATCCTGATATCCTCCCTAAATATTATTTTATTTTCCCCTCAGGTTGGCCGACCGATCAATTGTCCTCAAACCAATCATAGTCATCAAACCATATAAATTATATCTTGTCTATGGTCATCAATCATCGTGTCTTCTCCAAACTCTCGACTTTGGCGGAAGTCAAGCTTGACTATAGCCAAAATTTAAAATATAAGAGACACCGCATATATACAATTTCAAATTGGCCAACTATCGAACAACTAAATTGCGTGCTTTCATAGGCCGCACACTTCGTCGACTTAGTTGGTGGACAGTGTTGCTAGCGCGTTGAAGTCTGCGATGAAATGCGGAAAAACAACGCACTTCTTAACTTAATAGAAAGAAGACGAAAACAGAACAAAACATTTAGGGTGCATCCGATATTAAGTGACAGATTAGAGCGTGGGAAACATACCTTACATTCTAAACTGAGATGTTACCCAGATAAGTTTTTTAAGGGCTTGCCTTTTTTGGACTTCGTCGATCAGCAGTTCTATTTTTTCATTTGTTACAAGAAGAGAATGCAGAGATCGACTGGCTGCGGCGGCTGCGTGCCCGTCGGCATAAATCGAAGCGTGGGGAAATCACGCGCACGGGTCTGGTCACACTGCATCTTACCGTGCGACTGACCAACTAAGTTGTTATAGTGTGCGGGCTATCGGCCGATAGTTGACCAACTATTTAGCTGAACGACTTAGCTGATATAATGTGCGGGCTATCATAAGATTCTATGCCTATTAGACATTCTGCGATTTAGTTGGCCAACTTGAAATTGTATATGTGCGGTGGCTCTAATAGATTATAGAATAATGAATGACATTTATTTTTGAATTCTTAAAAACTTGTTATTGTATGTATTTATGCCACAAATACTTCCTAAATATACTCTTTGTGATAAAAGATCGTAAGACGTAAGATCTTTTTAGACATTGACAGGAGTACATACGAGTGAGCTAAACTGTGGTCCGAATTGATTTCGGCCCAAGGCGTTTGCACTTTTCGTAACGTCGGTTAGATATACTCTTTCTAATCTGTGACGTCGGTAATGGCCCTAATTCTAGAATACACATGTCTAAATTTAAGTTCAGTGAATTTCTTTCTCTCAAAAGGAATACATAAAGGATGGCCGTCATATAAATCTTTTACCTATTACATATTGCTAGAAAGAGACATACCGCCAAAGAGACATAAGCCAAAAAAAAAAACAATAAAAAAACTCTAGACTTGAATGAATGAAGTTAAGCATGTTTTTTTTACGTCAAAACAGTCGTAAAGAAAAGTGATGTGTCCTGTTTACAAATTGTAAAATCATGAGAAATTTAAATATCTGGGAAGTTTCCCTAAATAATTTACTAATCGGATTTGACAACACTTTAATATGTTACTACACTCATAATGATACAAATACTGGAGAATTGTTTACATGTTCACATAACCTTATTGTATCCAACATTACTATTACTGGAACAAGTAGATGGACTAAAGATCTCACGAATATCATACCACGTAAAAGCAAACCTGTTAATTTAACTTATCTATCATTGTTGAACACTTTATGTGTGGGCCTCGGAAATGGTGAGATAATTACAATTGCAGAATCAGGTGAATCCTGTGTTATAGCAGGTGTTTGTGATAATGGGATATTGGTAAGAAACTTGTCACAAACCTACATTTCTCGTTTTTTGGGTGTCAACCATTTGATAACTTAGCAAACAATAATTCATAAATAATTTAATTTTGACACCAATTTTTCACAATAATGCTTGCAGGATGAGGAAGAATGCGGTATATAATGATTAAAAAAATTTAATTTATCACAAATAAAGAATGTTAAGTAGTCCAGTAAAACATTACACATAACATGACACATTTTTTTTCACATTTCTCATTAAGCATGCTTACATGAAAAATGTCAATTTATTGGATATTGCACTCTTTATGTTAACATACTGCTTTCACCCGCCATCTCCTATTGGGCTTGTGTGGTAGTGTTATGACCCTTATTCCTGCACATAAATGATAAACTTAAAATAATTGGGAAAATTTAAAGAATACTCTTGAAATTTTAAATAAAAAAAATAAAATGTAAAATGTAAAAAAAAAAAGTAAAATGTGGCCCAGAAAGCAATAGACAAAACTTTCAGAGAATCATGTTGAATATAAAAAAACTTTGTTATTAGAAACATGTAGAACAAGCCATGTGTAAAATAAATTTTGTGAAACATTGTTTGTGATGTGATGTAACATTATATACTAATAAAAATTAAATTAGTTAAAATAAAATAATATAATAATTATAAAATTAATTATAATAAAGTAATATAATAATTTTATTTTGAAAATGTAAATGTTTTAAATCTGGTTAAGTCAGTGTTTATTCACCGCTTGTGTAGTATATATAACCTGTTCAATTACAAGTATTTTGAGACCATCTGGCTGAGTGGTCTATACTTTTGCTATACAGGCTACTCGGTCAGGGATCGAGGGCACAAAACCCAGTAGATGCAAATGTTTGTATGATGAGTATGAGCATTTGTTAAGGAGTCATGGACATTTTTTTTTTTTAAATAATAATAATAATATTTATACACTCACACCTATTATCTAGCCCAAAGTAAGCATCATTAAGAGCTTGTGTTATGGATACTAGAGAACGGAGAAATAATGATAATAATATGTATATAAACATTAGAAATATACTAAATAAACATCCATGACTCGTAAACAAATGTTCGTACTCATCATACAAACATTTGTTCCTACCGGGACTCGAACCCGGGACCTTTTGACCGAGTAGCCTGGGGTACAGACCACTCGGCCAAGCGGTCGACATTTATATATTTATTTAGTATATTTCTAATATTTATTACCATATTATTATCAACATTTCTCTGTTATCTAGTATCCATAACATAAGCTTTTAATGATACTTACTTTGGACTAGATACTAGGTGTGAGTGTATGAATATTATCAACATTATTTTAAAGTTTATTATCTTTATTTTCTTCTGAGAGCTTATAAAGGTAAATTAACAGTTACAAATCTTAACAGGCTATGGAATGGAGCCCAGACCAGGAATTACTTGTTTTAGTAACAAATGAATTCAACACAATTTTAATGTCTTGCACATACGACCCTATCAACGAAGTTAACCTGTTGAGTCATGATTTTGGTAAAAAACAATTTATAACTGTTGGCTGGGGTAAAAAAGAAACACAGTTTCATGGCTCTGAAGGTAAACAAGCAGCAAAAGTGAAGAATGACATCAGTGCAGGTAATTTTGTAATAAAGTTATTTAGTTATGGAATACGTCTTACTACTATCTCTGTGTATTTTTGTTAATTGTTCATGTATTGTATTTTACATTTTTTTTATTTAAAGTTTATTATGTCTATTATAATCTTTATCGCACCTATTACTATCTATTACTCATTTTAGACTGTCTGGTATAGATCTCTTCCAGCAATGTTTGTTTTATCTCTATACTGTTTATGGAAATGTTTAAATTTAAATATTATCTATCTATCACTTAAAAAAATAATTTCAAATGGATGCTAATTATCACTGATCTGATCAGAGTAGGTAGATTGATTTTTTATACTTGCATCATAAATGCTCAAATAGCTTATCACAGATTAGCCATTCTTCTTCCAGATTTAAAGAAAGGTAGCAATCCTGTGATCCAAAACTTTTAGAATAGATTTTTATTTATCTGATGTACAATTAAAAAAATTAAAGTTGAAGTAACTTTGAAGTTGAAGTAACATCTAACTTTCGATTGGAAATCGAAAGTTAGATGCTTTAATATTTTTTTCATTTTAAACATAAAATAACACCTTAAAAGTTAAAATGGAATTTAAAAATCGACATTGTTGTTAATGCACAATTAAAAACTTTAATTACATTACATTAGTAAATTTTTATATGAATTCCGGAATTGGTAGGTATATCCAATGTATATGTTTCAGATCATTGACTCTAAATCAATCTAAATCAATCAGACAATGTGAACTTTTTTACGTTTGGTCTGATTCATTGTACAGAGAGAAATCACATATTCTCTTTGTCCGATTGATCAGAAAACTTGAACCAAAAACAAACAAATAACTTTCTACATCACTTTTTTGTTACAACTCTTCAGTGTTATGCTATAACTTGCCGTCAATAATAGTCATTCAGTCTGTTATTTCAGTTGATTAGTTAATACATTTCCTACCTGAAGTAGCCAGATTACCATAACTATGTAAAAGATATTTAGCATATTATTTCCTTAGACCAGAAAAACAAGATAGATAGGACGTTTTGATGCAGCTCAAACTCATCCGAAACAAGAACGTCATGCTATTCGAGTCGCAGTGTTACGGCGCACGCTATTTCGAACGGACCTCCCGAGACATCGTATTTTTTCCTTTAAATATGCCACATTGTGTAGTGAAAACGTGTAAAAACTGTTCTGAAAAACAGAAGCAAGCGGTGTACTATGACACCGTGAGCTCCGTAGGTACGCCTGAATCGGACCTCTCAAAATATAACACAAAGTGACGGTAGTTAACTTAAAACTTATCAAAGACAATTCACATCTTCAGTCTTCCCATGACCACGATCACTGTAAAGTAATCCAAACGTCGGATGTACACTAATAATGTAACATCTAATTAAACGCGAGTTAAATCCGGTAAATTGGTATTATTTCAAATGTAGTGCTACGAAAATATAAGACAATACTAGGTAAATATTTACTTAAATTATTATCTAGTGGTTAATATACTTATTGAGGTATGGATCTTCCAGCTCCTTCCTAAACTCTTTCCCATCCTGTGGTCATCAACTATTTTACAGCAACCTGGATCAAGTCCTCAGTACACCGTCTTTTTGGTATATCAACCAACGCTCACTTTTCACAATGCTCACTTCTAGTTTGTGGTTGCTATAGTTAATCTTTTGTTTATCTTGATATATAGCCAGCCTATCACCGTTTCTATCAGCGCCTGTGAGAGAGCCTACCTATGTGATTTTTTAAATGTTTCAATTTTTGTATATTCTTAATTTGAAACATACTTCTCTAAAGTTTTTTCCATTGCTCTCTGGGCTATTTTGAATTTCGGTTTAATCTCAAAAAGACCTATGTTTGGCAACCATTTAATACAATAGACGAGAATACCAGTTTTATCATAAGTAAGCTTGATTTACAAATAAAGTTTATCAATAGTAAATGTAGGCTTTCAAAATTTCAACAGCAACAAAGTGAAACTGTTGCAAAAGGTACTACCTACTCTCCTCGTGCTCTTTGCGTATGCTGTGCTTAAAACTCTCGGGAGCAATAAGCAATTTTTATTTTACGTTTTCAGATCCTCTTTCTTCGACTGATGATTCAGTAAAAATTTCATGGAGGGGAGATGGTAATTTGTATGCCATTGGATTCAGCATTGAGGGTGTCAGGAGATTCAAAGTTTTTGACAGGGAGGGTAATTTGCAATATACAAGCGAGAAACTACAAGGTTTAGAATCAAACCTCTCATGGCGACCCAGTGGAAATTGGATTGCTACAACACAAAAACTTAAGGACCAATATGTTATAGCTTTTTTTGAGAAAAATGGTTTAAAGCACGGTGGATTCACAATTCCCGTAAACACTAATACATGTGTTGAAGATATAGCCTGGAGTTCAGATTCTGATATACTTACTTTACAGTGTAAAAATACGGCAACGGATTCGCAAGAGTTGTTGTTATTTACAACTAGTAATTATCATTGGTATCTTAAGCAGACCTTGAGTTTCAAAAGTCACCAAAAAATCAACAGAATTTTATGGGATACTGATTTTGATATTACTAATAATAAAAAATTGCACATATTTCTACAAAATGGTGAGCATTACTGCTACTCCTGGATTTGGAATGTTGATCATAGTAAGGGGAGCGGAAATACTGACGATGCAGTAGTTGCAGTTATAGATGGGATGAAACTTTTACTCACTGGTTTTCGACATACAGTAGTACCACCTCCTATGGCTGCCACAGAAATAAAATGTGATGCCCCTATAAATTCTGTACATTTTGCTCCACAAGATAATAATGTATTAGATTCCAATGCCTTATTTGTAATAACTGCTGATAATAAAATGATATTGTATAAACAGAAAAATAAATTTCCTCTAGAGTATAGATTACTAAAGATTATGAGTCTTGTTAAATATGACTTTCCATTCCAATATTACAATTGGTTTTGGATGAATTGTAATACCATTTTATGTACAAATTTAGATTGTGATGCAAGTTATAATCTGATAGAATATTCAATAAAAAGTGATAAAACTACTAAAACTAACACTGCAAACTTACCTTTACCAGTAACCAGAATTCAACCGAACCCTATTGACTCTTCTAAAGTATTTTTACAATTAAATAATGGTGAAATCATGAAATATTATGAAGGAGGATCTGCAGAGCCACAAGATGTGGCATTTGTTGCTGCTTGTCCAAAGTTTAGTGTAATTTTAGTTGGTGAAACTTTCTACTTTTTGGGGCTTTCACACAAAAATAATCTATTTGTAAATGATTTATTAACCATGAATGGTGTTACTTCATATTATGTTCATTCCCACTTTCTCCTGCTGACAACACTCCAACATGTGCTATTGTGCACTGAATTAACTCAACTAGGTATTGACGCATTAGTAGAATATCATAGTAAGGAAGTATCAGAAAATATTTATAAGAGAACAATAGAAAGAGGTGCTCGTTTAGTTGTGTGTGTTCCAAATGATACTAGGACAGTTTTCCAGATGCCTAGAGGAAATTTAGAAGCTATTCAGCCAAGACCGTTGTCATTGAAACTAATTGGTGAATATTTAGACGAACTAAAATATCACGAGGCATTTGATTTAATGCGAAAACAGAGAATTAATTTAAACTTAATCCATGATCATGATCCTGAGAAGTTTGTAAAAAATATTGATGTGTTTCTTGAAACTATTAACAATAACTCTTGGTTAAGCCTTTTTCTGTCTGATTTAGAAAATGTTGATGTTACAAAGACCATGTATGCTAGTAGCTATGCAGATAAAGGAGATAAATCTAGATCTGATATAAAGGGCAAGATTAACAGGGTTTGTGATGTTGTAAGTAAACATCTTAAAAAGAGAACAGATAGCGAAAGCAAAATATTGCCAATATTGACGGCATTTGTAAAGAAAAACACTGTTTATGATTTAGAAAATGGTCTTAAACTCATTAAGGAACTTAAGTTGCGCGAGTCCAGTGGAATGAAATTACCTGTTGGATCAGACGAAGCTCTCAAGTATTTACTTTATATGGTTGAAGTTAATCATCTGTTTAATGTTGCTCTGGGAATGTATGATTTTGACTTGGTCTTACTAGTAGCTAACAAATCACAAAAAGACCCTAAAGAATACATACCAATGCTAAATGAACTAAATGAGATGGAGGAAAATTACAAACAGTTTTCTATTAATAAACATCTAAAAAGATTTAAGAATGCTGTAAAAAGTCTTGTATTATGCGGACCTGAAAAATACGAAGAACTAAAATCGTTTGTAAAATTTCATAGTCTTTATAGAGAAGCACTTGAACTGTTTTCGGACAGCGATGATATTTATAAAGAGATTTCAAATGATTTTGGTTTATATTTGCGTTTAAAGAAACAATATATCGAGGCAGCAATTATATTTGAAAGGGCTGGGAATAATGAAAAAGCTATAGATTGTTACAAAGATGCTTTGGAATGGGAAATGGCTCTTAAATTGTCATACGAGAATGGGACTCCGGAACAAATGAAGGAACTCAGTTGGTAAGTGATATTAAAAATTATGTTTTCTATACAGGGAGTACAAAAGATTGGGACTGCTGGTGAAATGGTATAAAGTACAGATAGATTTTCGGAGATAACAACATCAAAGTTTCTTTACTAAGAAACTTAAAAGTACACCAAGTTTATTTATTATATTTAAGTATATAGTAGTATTAACTATTTGAAATATGTGTGAAATAGTAGAGTACTTTATTAATATCTTTTTTTTTGTTTATACTCTTTCATCACAGATGAAAGACCTAGCATTTTCCTTGCTTTAGTAAGGTGCAAAATTGTGTGTTGCTCTCGGCAGTAAAGTCATTAGTTATTCTGCATCTCGTACCTTTAAAACCCTCGCTACAAGTACTCGCGCCAAAAAACCACTTTGCAGCCTTGCATAACTATTAATTTATATTTATGCTTTGATTATATTATAATTATAATCAAAGTATTTAAGTAGCTGATTAGTGAGGCTCTTATTTTATTTTAACTTATTGTGAATCCATTATATTTTATATCATTGATAGCTCACTAAAGCCACTGTCCCAGTTTTGTGTAGGTGCGCTCTGTGTATGCCATATTTACAGATTTTGTGATGTTTTCAAATCTTCTTTACAGGGAATTAGTTGTTGCGCTACAAGAAGAGAAGAGACACGATGAAGCAATACAAGTATTACAACAATATTACAAAGACAAAGAAAAAACTATTGCTTATGCTATAAATTGTGGCAAATACAAAACTGCGTTTAGACTTTGTGCTGAATACAACAAACCTGACATGAGAAGTATGTTTCCTTTTTTTTCAAGTCATTTGTTTCACTCTTATTTAGAAAAGTACGTTACAACTTAGCATTTTGTAAAATACGATAACACAAGGGAAAGTTGCTAGGTATATACATCAACTTAATATAACACGCCATAGTTTAAATATCTAAGGATTCATTAATAGAGACGCACAATATAACGAGCATTCATCACGTGGCTGATAAATTAGTTCTTGGTTGGGTAGTTATTTAATGAATAGGGTAGGAACCTTTGGTAATTGGCTAATAATCATCCTTTCATACCATGTCTAGTCAGGTGGTTCTTTTTTGTTATATGTCCTAAATATACATGTGTCGTTAAAATTGTACTCAATGCGAACAGGTAAATATATTTTGTTAGAAACATAAATAATTGTTTGCGCCTTATTGATGGTGGAAACAATTATTTATGTTTCTAACAAAATATATTTACATGTTTGCATTACCTACAATTGACCATTTTCTTTAGCTATTGCCTATTACAGATGGTGTATACGGTCCTTTGAGGCAGCTCGATAGACTATTTAGGTATACACTTTTGACAGTTTAAAATTATCGCAAAGTAAAGAAGATATGAATACCTGACTTAAATTAATTTAACTCCAAGTACAAAAGTTCCTTGCGTACTAAACTGCGGTAGTCTACCCGTGGACATTATATTGAAACCGGCTGTTAATGATTCCCTTGCAGATAACTGTTTAATACCATCAATAATGGACGAATATACAAACTTGAAAGAATTAATAGAGACAAACTTGAACACTTTCACTAAGCACAGAGATCGCCTTTTTGTAGTGAGAGAAAATAAAATTAAAAATCCTGTAGAGATGTATGACACTTACTGTAATAAAGACAGCGACCTATACTCCGACGCCGGGAGTACAGTGGCTTCATCCAGGGGATCTAGGTAAGTTCAATGACAACTTAAGCAGCCAATACGACAGTAAATTAAAACATGGGCATAAAAGATGTTAGTTCATAGAAATGTTTTGCAGCTTTTAATACATTTCTATAAAATAATGCAGCCAATGTTATATTATTTTATACGAATGTCATGAAATTATCAAATGAATATTTAAAAGTTGCAAAAACATTTCTGTGATCTAATATAGCCCATGTTTTAATTTATTGTCGTATTGACGGCACCACCCTGTAGACCCTCCGGTTTACTCTAAAAAACGAAAAATGGATTTAGACGATTTTTGTAAATTGCTTTAAAAACGTCAAAATAAAAAAAAACGTCATTAACAAAAAGTTGTATTTCGCAAAACTTAAGTCGATTTTCCCTTGTTTCTTACAGTCGAAGTTTTCGTTCAAGTAAGAACAGAAGAAAACATGAGCGTAAGTTGGCTTCTCTCAAAGAAGGTTCGCAATATGAAGATGTTGCATTAATAATGGCACTGCATAATTTAGTCACGTCATCATTTGACCTAAGGCTACAAGTAAAGAATGTTAATATCGCTTTGGGATGTATAAACAAGGATCAAGAAGCTTTTACATTACAGGTATATTAAGAACATAAATTATTTCCGACAGTATGTTTTTAATGTTTACTTTGTGAATTAGTTATAGTGATATTATATTTAAGGTAACTCTGGATAAACTATTGAAAGACATGAAAGACAGTTTCAAAGAAGTGTGGACCAATGAACTATTGATAGAGTCAACAAATGCAGCAATAGCTGCCCAAAATGTCCCGGAAGGCTGCAGTATAATACCACAGGGCATTGGAACTTTAGGTAAATACCATCAAAATACATTTTTACTATATTTAAAGTCCAAAAATTAGCTATTACACAATGAAAACGGATTTCTATCGCTCCTCAACACCAATTGTTGGAGTGTAAGTTTCAATCGAATCGAAACGAAACGTTTGTGGTCAGTTACGTTCAG
This sequence comes from Nymphula nitidulata, assembly GCA_947347705.1. NCBI lineage: Eukaryota > Metazoa > Arthropoda > Insecta > Lepidoptera > Crambidae > Nymphula > Nymphula nitidulata. The sequence continues at coordinate 11,514,082 of OX374632.1, forward strand.
CTATGTGATTTTATAGTCTGCAGCCTTTAGCTCGTGGTTGTGGTAGTGCTGTCATACCTTGGCGTTTGACAACCGTTGGCGCCACTAGGGTTACAACAACAAGCACGGCTTGAACCGGACCGAAAAAGTTGATTATTTTTATATCTTTATGTTATAGTTAATCAAATATTGAATAAAGTCATTATGATACTTTTTAAACAGAAGAAAAACGAAATTGAAAAATTCGTTTTTCTTGTCTTTGATACGACATGATGAAGTACAATCTACTACTACTAGATACCTACTACATCATGTCGTATCTCTAAAAAGGCATAGGAAAGCAAAAATCCGCGATTTCGCATACGTAGACGACAGTCCAGTTATTTTGATTTAAAAATCAAATTACCCAATCCATTATTTTTAAATAAATGTGGGACCAAATGGCAACTATTCTGCATCAAACAAAAAAAGAATCACGTAAATCGGATCAGAAATCTCGGCGTAATCGGTGTACACACATAGAAAAAAAACATGGCAACCGAATTGAGAACCTTCTCGTTTTTGAAGTCGGTTAAAAACAGCGACAAACATACACAGCCAAGACATCGATAGAGAATCGTGAACATGCTTACGCGTAGCGTTGTGGTATCAAATGGCGGCTCTTCGTCAAGCTTTATTTCGAATATTTCTGTTGTAGAATCGCACTGCAGCTCTCAATTCCATAGATAAAAAGTTGTTGCCGATAATCCACAACAGAGGCGCTGCTGTCGTCTTCATATGATTTGATCGCTGAACATGACGACGATCGAAAAGTTTCTATTCGATTGAATCTTTCACTATACTTGAGCCAAAGTAAACAAATCAAATGTCATTTTGTATTGGTTTGTGTCTTTCACTTTATACAAAAAATGACAGTGATTAATCGAATTTGGGTCAAGTATAGGGCTCACTATCAATTTATTTGTCAGCCGGTTGGCCGAGTGGTCTGTACCCCTTGCTTTAGAGGAGCAAAAAATGTTTGTATGATGAGTATGAGCATTTGTTCACGAGTCATGGATGTTTATGTTTCTTTAGTTTAAGTACCTATAGCTTTATTACTCTAATTAATATATTTATTATTATCATGATTTCTCCGTTATCTATTATACATAACACAAGCTCTTAATGATGCATACTTTGGGCTAGATAATATAGATGTGAGTGTATGAATATTATTATTATTTTTAGAACCCCATCAACGAATTGCTCCAGTTGTACACGAGATCAGGTGGAAGCTTGAAGGATTAGAGTAAAGTGAAATATGATGATGCTTACCTGCTATTTAAATAAGTAATGATTTGTTTTAAAAATATATGTATTTATATCATTTCAATAAAGATTTTACGAGTTATTTGTTTCTTTGTAAGACTTAAAATTTAATGAGCCATCATGACTCACGTGTCTAATCAATAAAGCACGCACCCACAGTGCGTGGAACATGGCCACGAGGCCGAGTAGTGAAAATGAACACAGGCAAGGAAGGGGTAACCAGACTGCTAGATGTTGGCACACCGGGAGGCGTTCTGCGCCGGCGCCCAAAAATGGTCCGTTAACCTTAGCCTTTCTCCATTCCGCACGCCTCACCAAGTCCGATTTAAATGCTAATAAGAAAATGACAAGGAGAAGTGTAGCAGGGTCTTCAGGATCAGTGGAGACATGACTCAAAAGTCGAGAGTTTATAATGGCTTCAACCAAAAAAATAAACCTTAGTAACTTTAATCACGATTAAAGTTAGTAAGGTTTCTTCTTTTGGCGCTCTTTCTTTGGGTGTTGCATTCTGGCCAGCGTCCTGCAAAATTTGGTGCTGATGCTGGAATAAAACTTCACTTTATACCTTTGCTTGCAGTAAAATCTTTGAGATCGTAACTGTAGATATCTTTTCGAATACGGCTAGCCCCAACAAATGCCAACTTTCGCAAACTCATAATTGCCGTATCTGCTGAAAGGCTGTGTACTACTTCTAAATGAATGGCTGTAGTCTTTAGGCATGTAAAAAGAGGCACGTAACGCTTTTATAATAGGACCAAAGTTATCAACTCCAGTAAGTGGTGGTCTGCTAGCCGTTAAGGTGGAAGGTTCATCGGCATATAAATCTCCAGTGGTACCTAAAATAATCCCCTTGGTACTACCAGTTGTACCTACCACCGGTAAGAAGGGAACGCCTTGCGTGAATAGGGTGAATAGCACTTTTTTATTCATGTTCCTGGGATACCCTGGGATGGGATAATTATTTCACACCATGCATTTCAAAATTGTAAATATTGTAATACAGCTTTGCGTTAGTACCTACTATAGCGCGATGCGATTATCAGCAGGAAAGATTTAATGCAACACTTGTTTTATAATCTATTAAACTTACACATTTTATTTATATCTATTTAATATATTTATTAATAAAGCACGTACACATATACTGCAGGTATTATTTTATTTATTTGAGATCATCAAAATAAACAATTACCTAACTTGATATCTTAAAAAAACAGTTTTCCCAAAAAAATATTTAGATATTACTTACATAAGACAGCCTTTTTGGCATATTGTGTTCGTTTTATCTCGTTCATTAAATGTGCAGAATAAAGAATCTCTTTACAACTATCTATCTACATTTTTGTATCAAATGGCAGATTTTCTCTGATTCAATTCAAAATAGGATAAATGAGCGTTTATAAGTAAGACAAACACATTTGAAAGCAATTTCAATCAATATTTATGCAGTATTTATTAAATTTCATTTATAATAAATTTACTTAAATAGATAACAAATATTAAGTTGCTGCCTTAGAAAAACATAAGGGCGAACAAAAATAACATTCAAATAAAACTGAACTATTTCTAATGTTATCAAATACTACAACATTGAAAAAAGTTTTCAAATCAAATTCTTTATTAAGATAAATTGTGTCATTTACTACTGGTGCACCACAAATACACATGTTAGCATTGTCCAGAAAATCTACTAAAGTCCATGGTATTAAATTAGGCGCATAAAGAGTTTTGTTTTTCAATATTATTTTAGAAGCCAGATGTACTAAACTACAAACATAAATTTGCCATGGGCTGAGTGTAGGATTGCCCGATTTGGTTTCAAATAATTGAAACTCGTTATAGCAAATATCTATGTGTTCCAACCGGCACTGCATAAGGCTACATGGTAATGTTTTCAGCTCATTTCTTGACATTGTTAAGTATCTGTAAAATTTTAAATTTTACCATTATTATATTCAAAAGCAATACCTAAACTAACTGAATCATAGATATTTGAATAAATACTAGTTTGGTTGTGGCAATAGATATTTTGACATTGTAATGGTAGACATTTTCCAAGACAAATACAGATACACTAAAAGCAATTCATAGGGTTAACCCAAGCCCTTGGTAGCTCAGTGGATCAGTACCCGGAGGTGACAAGTTGTGGGTTCGATTCTGCCCCATACTATATATTTTTTCAGAGTCCAAGTATTTTTATTAGTAGAGCGAGATGATAATAATGAAACAAATTTAAATGCAAAATGTGGATAAAGTTAATTTCATTTTCAATTTTTTATCATAGTTAACAAAATTTTCCAAATTCTCAATAATGATCAGAGGTCGGAATTAGATACAGTTATTTATGTACTTACACTGATTTCATACAGCAAAAGAATAAAGTTGATATGCCTCATATCCTGAGCTTTAATTTCAAAGAGTAGAAAAATTCTGTGATTTATTAAATAAAAAAGTTATGTACTTTTACACAATTTAAACCACTGCACGGGCATTGCCAAATTTACATTAACAACATTGTCCAAAGTTGCAAAATTCTAAGATCCATATTAATATTAACATTACGATGTGAGTACATAAATAACTACCTAATTCCAACCTCTGATAATAATACATATTTTTCCCCATGAACTGGACCATCTATTTAGAAGCCCCTGTGAATTTTCTTACCTTAAAGATCCAATGCGCCCTAGTGTAGAAGGAAGTTTTCTTAGTTTATTATTGTCAATTTTTAAAGTCACTAAACTCTGTAGTTTCCATATAGACTTCGGTAAGTATGAAATTTGATTACCAGTCATATCTAAGAGTTTTATCTTTTTTATTATCTAAAAATAAAAATAATTTAGACAAGTTCATAATATTCAAATTCAATTTGAAATACAAATTATAAAATCCATTACTTGTGGTCCAAAGAGCCATCTCCAATCAGGTTCGGAGCTTTTACCAAGTTTGTTATTTGTCAAAATAAGTTCAGCAAGATTTGGTAATCTGCCTGTAACATGAAATTATTCTTTAAAATTTTCTCTAATACTTAAAATATGTAATAAAATCCTAGCTGTAATTAGTTACTTACCAAATTCCGGAGGTAGTTTTTCAATTTCATTGTCACTTAAATCTAAGAAAACAAGGTTTTGAAGTAGTAAAATATCTCTACGAAAATTGTGTAATTTAAGACCAACTATATGTAGAGATTCCAATGTTCTTGGCAGACCTTTGTCTGGAAATTGACTTCTGTCTTTAATTACCATTTTAATAGGAGCATTATCTTTATGAGTGACACTCAAACTTGATACATTTGCGAGTTGAAGATCTTTACTGACACCTGTTATACAGGATTTAAGTAATCTTAAAAAGCATTTAAGTTGTGTCACTTCACATTTTATACACAAATCTACTGGTGGTTCTTCAAACCTTAATGTACACAGACCTTTCTCAATACATTTTACGAATACTTGTTTTATACATGTGACTCTGTATTTGATTCCAGTTTTATTAGTTGTTGAAAAATGAAGTATAACGTATTGGGTTTCATTTTCATTCTTGAGTTTAGGTTCTTTTGCTAAAGCCAAAGTAGATTTCAAGTATCTTCCATTTGATTTTATGTTAAAATGATTATGCAGTCTATTAACGACTTCAATCTGACATTGCAATTTCATTTCAAATTCATTCAGTTGGACCGGTATAATGTAAAAATACGTACGATACACAGAATCAATACAAATTACAAACAAAGAAAACAGAAAACAAATACTATTTTTAAAATGTCTCTAAAAATATTTGCGGGAAACAGCGGGAACACACTATGACCACAGATTAGAAAGAGTACTATGACAGACAGACAGACAGCACTTGACAGATTAAGACCACAGATGAGGGCTGCAGTCCGAAAACCACCAAAAGTAACTATCAGCGACATGCTCATAATCTCAAAACGATGGGCCTAATTCTGGGAACACACTTTAATTCTAAATTTAAATACAGTATATCTCTTTCTCGCTATAAGTAATAGGAAAAATATAGCAAGAATCTGTTTAGAGCTGTCACTTAAATTTAGATAGATTTCAAAGAAACCATAGACAATTTTAGACGGCATGGTACGGAGGTGCCTCCTAAACACTGCATTTTAGCACGTTCAATAAGGTCGAAAATTGAACGCACCTTTCCAAATGTCAATTTACATGACAGCCATCCTTTTCGTATTCATTTTGAAAAAAAGAAATAGACTGAACTTAAATTTAAACTTAGCATGTGTTCGCCAGAATTAGGGCCAATAACTAAAGCATAGAAACCTGGCTAAAATAGTAGACGGAGACATATACCTATCTCTGTAACTCTTACGACAAATTTTATGCGTTAGAGAGAGAAGTACATATATCAGTTACATTCTCATTTGTGTATCAGGTCGTCACTAGTTTGTTGCTTTGTTAGTGGTGTACTGTGTCGATTTCTAAACTATATCGATCTAGCTAATATGGATAAGTAGGGGGAAAAATAAATCGTAGCAGTGGCCTCAGCCAACCCAAACCTATTAATTATATGTGAATGTTTATAAGTGGTTGACCCATGTGTAGGGTCGTCTGGGTAAGTATCACTGCCTTTATTATTTCAGATGTGAAATGGTACTAGGCATGGAATGCATATCATTTTAGGCCTCAGGATGACAACGAACCTGCAATATCAAGTGATTTTTCCTTGTTATTGCAGGTGTCTATAGGCGGCGCTAACCACTTACCACCAGGTGGGCCGTCAGCTTGTTTAGCTGTCGGCCACTAAGTCGTTAAGTGACCGCTTTACAAAATAACAATTAAAAGTTGTGAAATTGAAGTATTTATTATTGCTTAAATTCATTTCAAGATATATGAGCATATGAGCACATATGAGCATCAAGTTGCCATAAGGTGTCCTGAAAACATCTAAAAAGGGTGATCTGGAAATGGAAGCATCGGATTAGTTAGATTTTAAACATGTTTCAGGCGCCTCAAAACGATGGTAACTAGGTCAAAATTTATTTTCTTCGGTTTGTGATCGATCGATCTAGAAGGGACTCTCACTTCTAGATCGGCCTCCTTATTCTCAACTGTCGGATCACGGATTCGATTCGAAAAGTCACATGCCGTCTCGCTTTGACGCAGTGTGATAAAAAGTGACAGGTATAGAGTTTCCGAAATTCCAATTCTTTCCGACAGTTGAGAATAAGGGGGCGGGTTGACTTACTTTTATTGATTTATATATTTTTAAAATCGATTATTTAAATTTTAAAAATTTTAAACCTTTGGTTTAGATTATTTCAATAGGTGGTAGGCCCTTATGTAGGGTCGCCTGGGTAGGTACCACCGCCTTTCTTATTTCAGCCGTGAAATAGTTCACTGTGTTTCGGATTGAAGGGAAAGGTAGCCAGTGTAATTACTGGGAATGGACGGCATTTCATCTTAGGCCTCAGGATGACAACACACCTGCAATATCAAGTGACTTTTCCTTGTTATTGCAGTTGTCTATATGCGGCGGTAACTGCTTACCACCAGGTGCGCCGTCAACTTGTTTGTCATCTAGTTGTACAAAAAAATAATAATATTATTTTTTAGCTTTAAATTCATTTGTTTTAATTAATATTATTAAGTATACAATGTTTTCTTGTATCCGTTAAGCGAATCTGCCGCTGCGGATACTGGCCCTAATTCTGGAGAACACATGCTAAGTTTAAATTTAAGTTCAGTCTGTTTCTTTCTTTCAAAATGAATACGAAAAGGATGGCTGTCATATAAATTGACATTTAGAAAAGTGCGTTCAATTTTCGGCCTTATTGAACGTGCTAAAATGCAGTGTTTAGGAGGCACCTCCGTACATGCCGTCTAAAATTGTCTATGGTTTCTGTGAAATCTATCTAAATTTAATTGACAGCTCTAAACAGATTCTTGCTATCTGTTTCCTATGACTTATTGCGAGAAAGAGATATACTGTACTTAAATTTAGAATTAAAGTGTGTTCCCAGAATTAGGCCCACTGTTTCATAATTTGCTACGTGTTATCGATAAGTGCCATTACACGATTTTAGTACATCACTATACGAAATATATAACCTCTATGAGTCGGCAGAAAATCTATATAAAATAGGGAAAAAAGGTGTAGAATTCAATCCGATGATGATTATACAAAAACTACTTTTTACACTTACTTTTAGTGCACAGACAAGAACTTATTAGTGTTAAATGAGGTTCAATGCTAGACATTTAAATTTATAGTTTGTAGGAATTGACATGTGGTGTTGCTTAGTAACGTATCGGTGTTATTTGGTTGATGTCAAACAGTTAAAATATATTATTCCTATGTTTTTCGTTTTTCCATCTACAGCCTCTGAATTAACAATTTAATAGACGATTTGACGACCGCCTGGCCGAGTGGTCTGTACCCCAGGCTACTCGGTCAAGAGGTCCCGGGTTCGAATCCCGGTAGGAACAAATGTTTGTATGATGAGTACGAACATTTGTTTACGAGTCATGGATGTTTATATGTTTATTTAGTATATTTCTAATATTTATATACATATTATTATCATTATTTCTCCGTTATCTAGTATCCATAACACAAGCTCTTAATGATGCTTACTTTGGGCTAGATAATAGGTGTGAGTGTATAAATATTATTATTATTATATTAAATAGGTTATGGGCCCAGGTGCGCTATAAAATGGAAGGTTTGTCCACGAAATTTCAAATAGGACTATTGGATGGCAGTAACTGGCCGACCTGGAGGTACAAAGTCTCAATACTACTAAGCAGTTGTGAACAAGCGCTAGAAGTATGCGAAGGCACAGTACGACAACCAGTGCTACAGCCTGAAGGTGGTGATGCACAAGTCGCAGCTTATGAATTAGCTCTTGCTAAATTTAAAAATGCTGACAGATGCGCTCTCCTTATACTCACCAATAATATGAAAGATGACATTTTACCGAAAGTAATGAGATTTAAGTCAGCAAATGAAGTTTGGAGAGAGCTACATCGATTATATGATGGCGAATCTGAAAATAGAGCTTACCAATTTTGCCTCGACTTTTTCGGGTTCAAGCATAATCTGAATGATAACGTTTCTACTCTCATGTCGAAGTTGAAAAATATCTGGAGTGATTTGAATGCTGAAATAATGAAGGAAGAAGCAAACGCGGAGCTACCTGAGATGATGCTCATCTGTAAAATTTTAGACTCTCTTGACGAAAATTTTTTTGCGTTTAGATCAAGCTGGCTTTTGATAAATAAGAAAGACAGAACTATTGAGAACTTGACTACCAATCTCTGCACCTACGAAAGGTCTTTGAAAAGTAAGGAAGAAGGTCAAGGGTCTCCTGAAGTTTTAGTTGCTAAAGATTTTGTGAAGAATAAGAAGAAGAAAGATAAAAACGTGAAATGCAACTACTGTTCAAAAGTTGGACATAGAGTTCGTAACTGCCGAAAATATATTAAGGATGGAAAGCCGCCAAAGCCTAGTAGTGCAGATAGTTCACCATCAACTTCACAAATTCAAACTATTACACTGATGGTTAATGCTTGCAGTGACAAACAACCAGTTGATAGAGAATCGTGGTTTGTGGACAGTGGAGCAATAAGGCATGTGACAAATAGAAGAGATATTTTTCATACGTTTCGTGAATTTGAATCAGATCACACAGTTGTAACTGCAGATGGTTCTTCTATTTCTGCTGCAGGTAACGGAACTGTGATTGTAGAGTCGAATGTCAATGGCCAGAAATGGAAAATTATTCTAGAAGACGTGTGGCTAGTACCATCACTCACAAAAAACTTGTTCTCAACACTGACTGCCCAAGACAAGATGCAGAACAGTATTTTTAGGTCTACTGCTAAACAGTGCCAACTTGAATTAGATGGCATCCCAGTAGTGGTTGGAACAAGAGACCTTAAAGGTGGACTTTACAAGCTGAATTTGCAAACAGTCACTCCAAAGAAGAAGACTTTAGAAGTAAATATTCTCTCAAGTAATTCCAATATGCTTCAGCTCTATCATGAACGTTTTGCACATCAAGATAAGAGACATGTGCAACAACTTGTCAAAAGAGAACTGGGCTTAGACCTAGCATTAGATGAAACAAAATGTGTGGGCTGCATATATGGAAAAGCACACAGGCTTAAATTTGGGACAAGACAAAGAGCAACCAAGCCCGGTGAGTTGATACACGCCGATGTATGTGGACCCTTTCCTCTAAGCGGTTCAAAATATAGATACTTTGTTGCATTCAAAGACGATTACTCAAGTTACCGCCACGTTTTTTTTTTTTTTTTTTATACAAAGCACGACAAATGACTCAACACCACCTGATGTGAAGCGGTAAGAAGAGTCCATATGCGAAGACAGCTAGTGCAGTTCAGACACTGCTCTAGCCGCCTCCACCTTGCCGGCCCGAAAGGTGCTTTTTCACGCCTCTTTTGAAGGAACCCATGTTATAGGAAGGAGGGAACACATGCGCTGGCAAAGAATTCCAAGTTCTGGAAGAACTGGTTTAGTTCTGGTTTTCTTCTTACGACAAAAATCCGAAGTTAAAGACAAGTTGATTCAAATGCTCAATGAATCTCAAACTGCCGGACATGTGGTAAAAACGTTGTTAAGTGACAATGGAGGAGAATTCGACAATGAAGCAGTCAGAAGAATTCTGAACAACCGCGGCATACAACAGAGACTAACAATGCCATACACACCGGAACAAAACGAGTGCAGTGAGCGAGAAAATCGCACTCTAGTCGAAGCTGCGAGGTCAATGCTGCACGCCAGAGAGGAGTTGCCACAATTTCTATGGGCTGAACTTATAAACACTGCCGCGTATGTGCTGAATCACACTGGAACTACCAGACAGAAAAGCAAAGTGCCATTCGAGCTTTGGTATGGTAAGAAGCCAAAGATTAGCCACTTGCGTATAATTGGTAGTGAGTGCTTTGCCCATATACCTAAACAGAAGCGACAGAAGTTATGTAAAAAAGCGATGAAAGGGAAACTCATTGGCTACGAAAACGATGATGGTTATCGCATCTGGACTCCAAGTGGAACTATCAGATCCAGAGACATCACCTTTGAAACTGATATTGAATACAAAATTTCAACTTCGATTACCAATAAGCCTTCTGATGTAGAGGGAGATCATCATAGGGTAGATAATGAGCGAAATGTTGTCGATCCAAGTGATGTACCTGATACGGAAAACGGACTTGCTCTGGAGAACTGGAAGAGATAGATGAGAGAAGATGAGATAGATCAAGCTCGAGAAGAAGAGTTTCAAGTCGCCGTGGATCTCCGATAGTTCAAGCACCAGATTTGCGCACATACAATCTTCGAGACAGAAGCACTCTTTCGCGACCAAAGAGATTAGACGATTACGTTTGCATAATGGATAATGTCGATGACTCACTTGAAACATTCAAAGATGCTATGAGCAAAAAGAATGAGTGGCTCACAGCCATGAAGAATGAAATAGCATCACTTGAAGAGAATGAGGTGTGGGATCTTTGTGAATTACCCAGAGATCGGAAGGCATTACCATGCAAATGGGTATTTCGTATCAAAAGGAACCCAGATGGTTCAATTGAAAAATATAAAGCTCGCCTTGTAGTAAAAGGTTTCAAGCAGCGCAAGGGCATCGATTACGAAGAGACTTATAGCCCAGTAGCAAGGTTAGCTACAATAAGATCATTATTAAGTGTGGCTGCTACTGAAAAACTTCACCTCACCCAATTTGACATTACTACAGCCTTTTTGTATGGTAAATTGGTTGAAGAAATTTACATGAAACAACCTGAAGGGTTTGAAGACGGTTCCAAAAGAGTATGTCGACTGAAAAGAAGTCTCTATGGTCTTAAACAGGCACCAAGATGCTGGAACTATAAATTTCATGAGGTTTTACTGAAGTTAGACTTTAAGCAAAGTACTGCTGATCCATGTTTATATACGAAGAAAGTAGGGGATAAGAAAATCCTGCTGACTTTATATGTTGATGACGGTCTCATTGCTGCTTCGAATCAAGAGCTTATCAATGACTTTTTGAGAAGCTTAAAAGAGCACGTTAAGACCACATCAAAGCCTGCCTCTTTTTACCTTGGTATGCAAATCAATCAGCATAAAGATAGGTCGATACTCGTTCACCAAGAATCTTACTCAAAGAAGATCCTGGATAGATTTGGGATGACGAACTGTAATCCTATTGCAACGCCTATGGACAAAGTAGTTCCCGATTTAGAAGGAGAATCTGAGGGAAATACTAGTGAAAATAATCAATTCCCATACCGAGAGGCGGTTGGAGCACTAGCTTACCTAATGGTTGCCACCCGACCAGAGATTTTTCATTTAGCGATAACGGTAGCGATTGTCAAATGGCATCTTGTCTAGGCCCTCAGATATTGCTTACGCTGTGGGTTTAGTGTCAAGGAAGCTAGAGAACCCAACAAAGGCAGACTGGCTTAGAGTAAAGCGAATTCTTCGCTATTTAAAAGGTATTATTACAATTGGTATAGCTTATGGTCCCCTTGCTGCAAAACGGATTCAAGTGTTCAGTGATGCGGATCACGGTGGATGCATGAATACTGGAAAATCTACAAAAGGAGTAATTTGTTGCTATGCACAAGGCGCAGTGTCATGGTTGAGTCAGCGTCAAGCCTCTGTAGCCATCTCAACTACCGAGTCTGAAATAGTGGCTGCCAGCGAGGCTGCGCGGGAAGTGATCTGGCTGAACAGGATATTCAACAACCTCACAACAATGGAACAGATACCATTGTTATCAGTAGATAATGAAGCTGCAGTAAGACTGGCTCATAATCCAGAATTCCATAAACGTACGAAGCATATTAGGCTCCGCCACTTCTTCGTCAGAGTGGCTGTTCATAATGGTGACTTAGAAGTGATGCATGTCAGCTCCGAGGATCAACTAGCCGACATAATGACGAAACCTCTGCCAAGACCTAGATTCCAAAAGCTAAGAGCAGCACTAGTATTAAACCAGAGGGAGTGTTAAATGAGGTTCAATGCTAGAATTTAAATTTATAGTTTGTAGATGGTTTGTAGGAATTGACATGTGGTGTTGCTTAGTAACCAGCGTTGCCAGAAGGTTACTTTTGTAACCTTTTAGGTGATTTTTAACTCCAAAAGGTTACTGCTAGGTTACACTACTCAAAAGGTTACTTTTAGGTGATTTTCCGAAATTAGAATTCATTCATAATTTCTTACATAAAACCTGAGTCAAACAGAACGCTCTTTTATTAATTTATCAGTCAGTTAGGTACCGCTAAACTTTATTCGTAGAGTGTTTGTAGTGTAATGTCTAATTTGTGGCAATTTCTGGTTTGTATGAAAAGCTAAGATATGATAACTGCCAAATATTTTCGACTTGAAAGTATGTATGAAAAGTCGAGCGACGTAAACTCTTTTGATTTGTTTAACTTTGATAGGTATTGTTTCTGAAAATTAAAACAATCGATTGACATGTACCTATTCTATCAACTATTAATACCTTCCCACTGAAAAAAATATGAAAGGTTACTTTTCACACTAAAAGGTTACTTTTTTATGTACTTAAGGTTACTTTGACTAGTCCCGGCTGGCAACACTGTTAGTAACGTATCGGTGTTATTTGGTTGATGTCAAACAGTTAAAATATATTATTCCTATGTTTTTCGTTTTTCCATCTACAGCCTCTGAATTAACAATTTAATAATTAGAATTAAAAACTATTAAAACTCACCGATGAAATATTATGGTTTCGTGGTTACTTTCTTTCCTTATTGTGTGCGATACACACCCCTCAATCGCACAAGACATTTTCATATAACATTTAAACAGTTTCACAAACAATGTTAAAGTACGCTTTCCCGAATTAAAAGAGGAATTATAAAATCCCGAATTAAAAAAGGTTTCCGAAAATGTATCAACCACTATAACGCGACTAAATTACACGCAACGAACGTATTAGTACACAATGATACCATTACAAGACATTTAATTTGGTGGTATTAAAAGACATCCAAATGACATCTGTTGACATTTTATTTGTATAAAGTAGTGACAACTTCCAAATTTCGAAACAATTTATGTATACGTGTCCTTTTTAACTCATTAAAGGCTTTATAAGTCAATTATAGCAAATATAGTGATTTCAGTTGCTATTTTATCCAGGTTTCTATGCTTTACTTATTGTTCTGAGCTCAAAATGTCTCAAATGCGTCCCGAAATACTGTAAGCGCGCTAACATAAGCCGTGGGTGGGGAACCACGTGACGTCATCGATGACATCATAGCACACTTACAGCGTTAAGTACTCTTGAGGAAAATCACTCTGAGCGAACTGTCAAACTCAAACTGTGGTTTGTTTATTTATTGTAGGTTACAAATCAATTCGGACCACACTTTTGCTCATTCATGTGTACTCCTGTCAATGACACTAAAAAAAAACATTTCTAAGATTTTACGTTTCAATCAAAAAATTAAATTTTGAAAGTATTTGTAGCAAATTAAGTATGTTAAGAAGTTTTTATCAATTCAAAAATAAAATATTTACAACATTTTTCACAAAGTCTAGGTCGTAGCCTAAAATTTGATATTAGCGCACACACTGCACTACCTCTTTTTCGCGAGCACCGTTAGCACGACTTCATGACATCACTCATGACGTCACAATAATCTCGTTGGCACGAATACGTTCAATTCGGTTCGTTTGTAAGCGCGCTATTGAAGCAAATAGTTCATTGCAGACCGTAGGGTATGTCTAAAGATTAAGAGACACCACAGACTTACAATTTCAGGTTGGCCAACTATCGAACAACTACATTGCGTGCTTTCATAGGCCGCAGACTTCACCGACTTAGTTGGTGACAGTGTTGCTAGCGCGGTGAAGTCTGCGTTAAAATGCGGAAAAACAACGCACTACTTCTTAAATTAATAAAAAGAAGACGAAAACAGAACAAAACATTTAGGGTGCATCCGATATTAAGTGACAGATTAGAGCGTGGGAAACATCATACCTTACATTCTAAACTGAGATGTTGTCCAGTTAAGGTTTTTAAGGAGTGGCCTTTTTTGGACTTCGTCGATCAGCAGTTCTATTTTTTCATTTGTTACAAGAAGAGAATGCAGAGATCGACTGAGCCGACTGACCGACTATTCTAATAATTAATCAATCGTAGTCCTACTTTGTCCTTACATTTGTCCCCCATTAACCGTACTAACTTATCCTCCCTAAATATTATTTTATTTTCCCCTCAGGTTGGCCGACCGATCAAGTGGACTCAAACCAATCATAGTCATCAAATCAAACCATATAAATTATCTCTTGTCTCCATAGACAAGAGATAATTCCATAGACACGATGATTGATGACCATTCATCAATCATCGTGTCTTCTCCAAACTCTCGACTTTGGCGGAAGTCAAGCTTGACTATAGCAAAAATTTAAAATACAAGAGACACCGCACATATACAATTTCAAATTGGCCAACTATCGAACAACTAAATTGCGTGCTTTCATAGGCCGCACACTTCGTCTACTTAGTTGGTGGACAGTGTTGCTAGCGCGGTGAAGTCTCCGATGAAATGCGGAAAAACAACTCACTTCTCAACTTAATAGAAAGAAGACGAAAACAGAACAAAACATTTAGGGTGCATCCGATATTAAGTGACAGATTAGAGCGTGGGAAACATACCTTACATTCTAAACTGAGATGTTGTCCAGTTAAGGTTTTTAGGGAGTGGCCTTTTTTGGACTTCGTCGATCAGCAGTTCTATTTTTTCATTTGTTACAAGAAGAGAATGCAGAGATCGACTGAGCGGCTGCGTGCCTGTCGGCAACAATCCAAGCGTGGGGAAATCACGCGCACGAGTCTGGTTATACTGCATTTTACCGAACGACTGACCAACTAAGTTGTTATAGTCTGCGGACTTGCATAGTACGCCCGTTCTATTAAACTTTAGGCCGATAGTTGGCCAACTATATTTAATGCGATCGGTTAGTTGAACAACTTAGTTGGATATGATGTGCGGTCATCACAAGATTCTCTGTATTTCTTCATTTATTGCGTTGAAATACTGGTGTTATATTGGGCCAGCGTGGTGGTGTTATGGGCCAAGCTTCTCATGTGTTTCTCCCATTATATGGAGACTGTCATCATATAATTCGCGTCAAATCATCCCAAAATGCATTGAAATGTGTAACACCAGCATTTCAATTCAATAAATGAAGAATTAATAATGAAACACTTCAAACATGGCTGCATGGGCATAACTTCCCTTTGCCTTCCCATTACAGGGAGAATGAACTAAAAATAATTAGCTAAGTACCTATGAAATTTAGTGAAATACTGAAATTTCGCCGAATAAATTTCGCATTTCGGATTGATTGTTGTTGATCAGGTTTCAGTGAATAATTTGTATGAGAATATTTTGCAACACATAACTACTACATTAAAAATTTATATTTCTTATAATTCCAACTTAGGTGATAAGTTGTGTGTAAGTTATTGTAGATACATCAATGATGTTTACATAAAACAATCTATTTTTGTTCAATCTTACATTTTCAATTTAATAAACTTATTTTATTGCAGTAGGTACTAAACAAGTTTCTATAATTTACCTAGGGTGAAGTGAAACGTTACTCTAATAAATAAAAATGGCTGCACTTGTTGTAAAATCTCGTTTTGCCGGGTTAAAAATTGAGGACGACGATTACACTCCCGAAAATGATGGTCAGAAATCTAAAAAAACTAAAACTGCCACTGCTAAGAAGACTGAGCAACCTAAAAAATCTAAACCCAACAACAATAAAACGCAGGTAATATTTTTACCATAAGTGCAACTTGTGTTTAAAAATATTCTACACTGTTTTGTGTATTTTACCATATTATTTTTTATGTATTATTTATATTTTTTGACTGGCAGACTGTTCCAAAGAAAAAAAAGACAAAACAATTACCTGCTTCTTCAAATCAGTGGGAGATGTGGAAACAAAAGGATGAAGAACTTGTTGATGGAAATTTTGAAAATGAATTGCAAGAGGTTTGTTATTCTACATGCTAAAGAAATAGTTTCCCATAACTCTTAATAAATTTTAAAATATTGGTAGTAATTCTTAAGTGTACCAAAGAATATTTCACAAGCTGATAATAAAATTGGTTTAGGAAGTAGAACATCTAGAAAGTGTACCAAAGAATATTTCACAAGCTGATAATAAAATTGGTTTAGGAAGTAGAACATCTAGAAAGTGTACCAAAGAATATTTCACAAGCTGATAATAAAATTGGTTTAGGAAGTAGAACATCTAGAAAGTAGATGTGATTTTTAAAAATAATATAACCACTTGTATAATTTTGTGGAGGTGTCAGTGTGAACATGATCTAGTGAATTATCTATAGTATTGTTTTTAGGCTATATTATTGTCTAAACTTGATTATGAAGAAAAGAAAGATGTGTATAAACAAACAAAAAAAGAAGCTGAAATAGAAAAAAAGTCAAATGAGCAGAATAAACCAGGAAATAAAAAACAGAAAAAGAAAAATGTAATGAGTCTTGAGCAGTTCAATGACATGGTGAATGGTGTTGAAGAACCAACTAAATGTTTGTTTAACTCTTATTTCTATTTTAAGTGTATTTCTGATTTAAACTTCACTTTGTAGGTATCTATATACTTAATTATAAATATTTTTTTTTTAGTAAATCATGAAGAATACAACAATGTTACTGTTGATGAAGTGAAACCTGTAGTAAAAGATACAGAATTTTTTGATAGAGTTGAGGATGATGCAAAAAATGAGCTCCTTAAAAATAAAATCAATGAACGAGTTAAACGGCAACAGACACACCTGACAGATGAGATTATTAGCAGGGTCCAGTTTATTGATACAATAGAAAAGAAGGATAAAGAGATAGAAATTCTGCAGCAAGAAGTCTTAAGTCTGAAACAGGAACTCTTAACTGTTAAATCAAGAAATAGAAAGTTATGTAATATACTTGGACAGGGTGAAAGTAAGAAGAATTTTTCAATAGAATATTTAAGGCTATGGATGATGATAACTGTAATATGTGTAATGATAACACTGAAGGCACCAAACAGTCTGTTTGATAAATCAGTAGTTATATACATCTTTTTATATTAATTCAATGTTTCTTCCTGTGGGTCTCATAAGACTTGACCAAAGGAATTCTAAGCTACCAACTGCTCCACTGATGGTGGAACTTTAAAGAGACCTCTTGTGGTTGTGTTTTGGGATCGGTCTGCATGCAACCATGGCTTTAGGACATGTTTCCTCAGTGTATGTGGTCAGACAGAAATAGTTAAGAATTATTTATGCATCCCATGGGAAGTTGCAGCTTAAACTGTCCAGTCCAACTTCTGTCAACCTAACCACCTCTGTATAGGTGCTCTGATAGTGTGTAGAATATGAGTGATTACTAAGGCATTTTATTAGTCTTTAAGTATGAAATTGCTGTTTTATGGGAAGTTTCTGTGCAAACTGGAATTACCATACTATGTTTTTTGCATTTAATTTGAAATTGGCATGGCTGATTTTCTTGAAATATTGTCAATAATTTAAGACATTCATTGTTAAGTAAATGCAGTGAAGAAAAAACGATTTTGAATACTGTGGAATCCGTTTATTATGACTCCGCCTATACCACCGCTTTATATGAAGAAATATCACAGCAAAGTTTGGTTTTCATATAAAATTCTTTATAGCAAATTTGGATATAATGACTTCGCTTATAGTGACATGTCGCTTATTATAACCCATTTTTAATAAGATAAGTCCGGTTATTGTGACCGACAAGATTCCCAACACTTCGGCAGTGTTTGGGAGAGTCCGTGAAGACTGACGACATTCGGCGCGTGCGTGACACGTAGCTTGTTTTTATTTTGAATCTCAGTGAGTAATTGATAGTTGAATTATATGCTGTGTTTCTCTCTATTAAAATAAAAACAAAATAGGAAGTTACTTGTTTTTCTACAAACTGCTTTGTATGACAACTGCTTAGTATGACGTATTTGCCGTTTCCCTTCTATGTCATTATAAACGGATTCCACTGTAATAGAAAATAATGACTACAGATTTAAACATTGAAATTGGCTACATATTCTATGAGCTATAATTGACTCTCATTTAAAGTAATAATTTTTAACAAAAAATAATTCCATTCTTAAAATCCTCCTTAGATCGCAGCATTCACAGCTAAATAACACTATTTTATAGTGTGTGCTCCTGCAGTGAGTTTATTCGCCAAATGAGCACATTGAGACTTATGTTGGCAGCAGAGAGACTTGTCTCCTGCCATCATCATAATCCTAGCCTATAAAGTCCACCGCTGTACAATGGCCTCTCCAATCGATTTCCAAACAGATCGGTTTTGCCTAGTCTCATCCAACGGATCCCCTCGACCCTGACCAGGTCGTCTGTCTATCTAGTTAGATGCTGTCGTACTTTGCGCTGTCCGGTACGTGGTCGCCATGCTAGAACTTTAACGCCCCACCGGTCGTCTGTTCTGCGTGCTATGTGACCTGCCCATTGACACTTCAACTTGCTAATCCTATGAGCTATGTCAGTGACTGTAGTCCTATGCGGTCGACATATCGCTTTCTCTCTATATTTACAGGGTAGGCAACACGTGAGTAATGCCCAAGGTGTTACTAGCGTTTATAGGCTACGGTAACCGTTTATCCATCAGGCGGCCCGTACGCGTACGTTTTTCCACCCTTGTCGCTTAAAACAGTGACAAAATATTTTCTTAGTCAAATTGGAATTCTGATGATGGAAGCTACAAAGTAACACCTGGCTAAAACAGCTATAATCGCCCCCCTAGACAAGATGCTTTTCGATAGTCACAAACGCTATTGCTAAGTGGAAAATAATGGTATTTTCACTCGGACATTGATTGAGGAAATCAAATTCCATTCATTAACTATTTAGCGATTGTCGAATGGCATCTTGTCTAGGGGGGGCTGATATCTTGCGAGTGAAGGCGATATATACAAACCCGCGCTTCAAAGCATTGCTTTCAAAATTGTATAAAATGTCAATATGACGTCATAAACCATAGCAATTTTATAAGCAATGCGGTTTAGGCGATGGGCTCGCTGCGACGCCTGGTCTTCTAATTTGATTTCGTCGTTCTAACCGATCCGTCATTTGGTGTCATTGTAACCGATTTCATGTAAAAATTTTAGTGAAAGACAAAGCTGAGGTGTTAGTAGAGGTGGAACGCTTACGTGCCGTCCAGACGGAGCTCACAGCGGAAATAGCAGCTTTGCACACTGACCTCGAGAAGGAACGCTCCAAAAATGCGCAAGATCCGAGGACTAAAGATAAGGTATACATTACTTTCCGCTGCATATTACTATCGAATTTGTTTTCTTTATTTACTTGGAAAGTTTTTGAATAGTTACTGTGTCTTTTCAGAAATATCACACAAAAAAGAAAAATATACGATTTGATGTTTCATCTGAAGCCTCGTTGTCAAAAGAAGCCAGTGCAGGAACTAGTTAATTAGAGAGATATTATTATCATTCATACTTCATTTATATTATAATTTAAAGAAAATATAAATAAAATTATTAAAATAATGAATACAGAATTTAATTTCTTTAGTTTAATCAGTTTTGTTTTTATTTTACATTTTTTTTGTATTTCAGAAGAAAAAAGGGGTCAGCAATGATAAAGAAAAGTAGTAAGTTTTATGTTTTAGAATATGTTGAGTAACTCAGTTTTTTTGCGCGTGTATTATGACGCAGTGTAATTATAGTATTTTCAATTGAAGTTACGACATAAATATTTTTATTTATATTTTTTAATTATATTTTTTTTATATAAATATTTTTATTTTTTATTTATATGAAAGTAAGAGATTAATGTCCGTTTTCACTAACTATTCCCTAGGATTAAGTGACACTAATCGACGTTTCTCTCTTTCCATCTCCTTTAGATAGACTGAGCTAGAAATGCCAAGAGACCGTTAACACTAAGCAAATCTTAGTGAAAACGCATACTTATAAAAATAACAGGCTTAATTACACGATGCAAGTTTCTTGCTTGTAGTGTAGCGTACAATTAAATTGCAGCAAGAAATTACTTGCATAGTCTCAACAACATATTAACTTGTTAGGTACAGGCAAGTAACTTGCATCGTGTAAATGGACCTTTCGGAATTCTTATTTCAAGTCGATGGCGTCACAACAGAAGTCAAAATGGTGGCTGTTGTTCTCGTATAAATTAATATTTTAAAAATTTGATTAATATTCAAACTGGCATAACCCATTCAATGCGGCGACAAAAATTGCTTGCATTAGCTGGCTGCGGACAGTTTTACAGAGGGAACGCCGATCGGCGTGAGCCGCACTTCGTATGGGTAAAAAAATGCCGATACGCATTTTCCGCAATGAGTAATGGATTTGTAAATTTTAATGCGCAATTCTCAAGTAAACACTAGAAGTCAACAATTTGCTTTGCATTTTAGGTAAAAAAAAAATGGTTTTCTGGAAGTTTGCACAAAATGTAACTTTTTGGTGGGGTATGTATTTGGGGAATAGAGAGGACTCCCCTCTTTCTCTCCACCCCCCAAAAACGGGGATCGTAATGTACATTTTTACCGAATTCGTTATATTTTTATAACTGTCATTTCCTAAAACGGCGATCTTATGGCTGTTGTACTGTCAAATGACATACACATATTGAAAGTATTCTTTTTTATGATATTATTTAGAAAAGTTACAAGCATTTTACGTTTAACGCCGATCGGCGTATACCGCGCTAGGATGTGAAATGGAAATACGCCGATCGGCGTTTGCCGCAGCGAATGGGAGGTAACATATTTGATAATAAGTTTTTAAGTGTCTGTTACGAATGAGTCTCATTGATTGGTAAATATAAGCATTTATCCGCCTGTATAAAAAAGTATTAAATAATTCAAATTTAATCTTATTTACATGACAAAAACAAATTAAATTTGTTTCGAATTAGGTAAGCTACTTAAGGCCTACAAATTATTACAATTTATGTAAAAAATATTAGGTATTAGTAATCATATAAAAATATTCCAAGTTCTGTGATTTTTTTACTATTCCATGTGGAAATTAGAGTTAAAATAGAAATACAGAGAAAATTATTTGTACCAAATTATTGTTTCATTACTCTGATCCAAAAATGAATGACAAACCTACCCCGTTCAATAGGGAAATGAAACGATCTACCTGCATAAATGAGATATTGGGTGATTTCTAAGACTAGTAAATAATAAAATACACTGTTTTTTAACGATGCACGATTTATTTAATGCCATGTCTAATTACATACACAATTATAATTAATACATCGATGTGATGCTGTCGATAACGCAAACATAAAATAATTACATAAGTATAGATATTACAATTTATTGAGTTAGTTTAATAAGCCTTTGTTTAAATTAAAATTGTGTATCAATTGATCGACAAGTGTCCTTTGATGTATCTTAGAACCGAAACATCAGTGAACTATTTGTATCATTTACAAGATTATACCTATACATAATATGATAATAGGTACGAGATAAATAAACATTATTACTAGGTATATAAAATTATGCATAATCACATGTGAAAAGTAAAAAAAAATTGTATGTAAGCAATTGAATAATTGTTTTTAAATATTCTCGACGTTTGTTCCAGTTGTTTTAGGCACATTTTTTACAATAATTAAATATTTTCATATCTTTACCGACATATCAAATAACATTTAAACAGATTGAATTGGGTATTTATCTACCCACATATTTCTATACGCAGTGTAAATGCAGTAGGTACAAAATCTTATGCTCTATGTAAGCTGTGTTGGCGACACACTTTCTACAATTTCAAAGATGACATGTGATAAATAACATTTCTTGTTAAAAACGTAAAACAATGCATAAGTTGTTGACTAGCGGAATACGTATTAAACTATAGTTATTTTTATTAAAATATGTAGGTACCTACTTTTATTAATTTGTATAAAAATATTAACTTATTAGTACTTACCTACATTAAGTATCCTAATTAAAACACTAACATAAATGTATAATACAAGTGTCATATTGGCAGTAACCGTGATTATGGCAACGTGAATTTGAATGCTAATTTATTTTTGGTCCAATTAAATAGTACCTACATAAAACCTTTCACATTAGTCTGCGTATTTTCAAGAATTACATACACCACTTTAATACTGAATAATATTATTAGTACATAGTTAATAACTAAGCGGAGACTATGTTAACACTAGACATTACTTATGTAATATGGCAGTAAGTGGTAATTGCAGAGGACTATTACGTGTCCTAGCGAGATTCGCACGTCACCACAAAGTGATACTATACCGTTCTTACTAGTAACTGTATAGTTTATTCGATGGGTTACTTCATTTATTGTGTAAATCGTAACTCAAATCACCAGCTTTCAGTCATAAATAACATTCTATTTATAATAAGAATTTTTTGATATTTTTGTCCCGAGCTACATTTCACCACTCGTTAACACTCCACAACTCTGTCACTTGAATCCCAAATAATTGGAGAAACCAGTTCATCTTTACAACACCTCAAACTGGTTTTCTTACAATTGTTAATGAACTAATATTTTAGTATCATTGTCTTTAGTCGTGAATGATTTGGATAAAAATCCGAGGTAGGTAACTGATCCTTGAGTAAATATCGTTGGCCGTTAACACGCCGGGACGTCTGCACATTTTATCACGCTAATTGGTTTAGTCGCAGTGTCGCATTGTGATTCATCCACGACCCCGTTCGATACTTTGTCTACGCAGTAGACGCTGCGTTGCTTTGTCGCTTCTTGGCCCTGGAAGCAAAGGTTAGTTTTTATTTTATTTATCAAAACTAAGATGGCGCAGAGAAGACTCCCGTCCGCTGCCTGAGCAAAAAATTCATTTACAAAACTTTTAAGCTGCTCGATTATAGGCCCACTGACCTACCTACACCTAATCGGAGTGACTTTGGTGATTTTTAGTAAGTGGGCCTAATTCTGGCGAACACATGCTAAGTTTAAATTTAAGTTCAGTCTATTTCTTTCTCTCAAAATGAAAAAGAAAAGGATGGCTGTCATATAAATTGACATTTAGAAAGGTGCGTTCAATTTTCGACCTTGTTGAACGTGCTAAAATGCAGTGTTTAGGAGGCACCTCCGTACATGCCGTCTAAAATTGTCCTTTGTCAATTGTCAATTGTCAATTGGCCCAAAATACTATCCATGGATAGGTCTGCTACAGCTTAGTTGCCACAGCACCAAGCAAGCAACCTCTGTTATTATTAGTAAGATATTAAAAATAGGCAACAAAACTTTAGTAAGCATATCTCTCTTTGTGGATAGTATTAAGTCCGAGTTCACAATAAATTGGTTTTATTTTTTTAAATATATTGTTTTCGTTTTATAGTACCTATACTTAGTGTCTATAGGCGGCGGTAACCGCATACCATCAGGTGGGCCGTCAGCTTGTTTGTCATCTAATTGTATAAAAAAAAGTTAGCTATCTAATTATTAATTTGCATACAAATTAATGAGATAATTAGATAGTCTGATTAATGAGTCTACTCTCTATCGAGTACGGATCTATTCCGAGCTGACGAGAGTCAAAATGTGATCAGAATTATAGCAAAATGACTATTTTTGCCTTTACAATAAAGAACGTCATACAGAGTTTTAAATATTATTAATGACAATATCACACACTATTATCATATGTAGTGAAACTAAAGTACATCCTTATTTTGAACTTTAAGTAATAAGTCGCTAAATGCATTTCACAGTGTACCTACGAGGCGAGTATCAGTCTGTGCAGTATTGTAATAAACTTGTGATTTATGCCACAATGCACTATCAACAATAAATAAGTAAACTTGAGATCGGCGACCTTAGTAGGACGCTGCGGTGTAATACTATGTTTGTTACACACTCGTACACAACCAGTGTCCTAACGGTCGGTTTGTGTCTACCCACAGTTGGAAGTAATAGCAAGCATTTATAATTAGTTTACCTAAAACAACAGACGTCGCTAGGTAAATAAACTGCGGTGGGCCTATCTCTACCTGTCGCTAGAATATTGAAACCAGGGATTGGAGGTAGGTAATACTTAAGTGGTTAACGCCTAATTGTGGTGTGGTTAGTGTTCCCGGGGCCTATAGGCTTTTAGGCCAAAAATTAAGCCTATTAGTTCTTTTTTAGGGCCATGATAGAATTGTAGGCTTTTAAAAGGCTACGCACTTTGAAAATAGGTTTAAAAAAAGCCTATAGGCCCAAAAAAGCCTATAGGCCTAAAAAAAGCCTATAAGCCTAAAAGCCTTTTAGGCTTAATTTGCGACTAAAGTCTTTTTAAAGTGGTAGGCTATAGATTATGACTTAGTATGAATTAAACAAGATTTATTTTGGTATTGTATTTTTTTTCTAGTTAAGTACGTTATATTATTTCCAAAAAAAATTAGCCATGATGACAAGCACATTGAAGATCTTATATTTTTGTCACCCAGACGATTCCTTTTTTTATTAATTAACTCAGACACTCAAACTTAATGCTTATGCCCCTGACATAAGGGCGGTATAAAGACTGAAGTAATAGGTCAGACGTGCTGTTAAAATATTCTCTGTACTATGAGTACAGTTGACGATAGCCAGGGGCGCACACCCAGATCCAAGTCAATTTAGAAAAGTTAGCTTCTTATATTGATCCGACACCGGAAATCTAACCCGGGACCTTCCGCGCTTGGGCACAATACCATATAGCCGTCATTGCGCCATCGAGGTCGTTGATTATTGTATGTTATTATAAATGATGCATGCAGGTATTGCATTTTTGCATTTGTATAAATGTTTGTCTGTATTTGGAATTTTTATACTATAGTATAATATTCCTTTCGGATTTGCGATTACATATTTCCTTTCGCCGCATCATTGACCTTTCTGTATGACCCAAAGTGTGCCCAAAGGTTGACTGGTAGATAATGCCTCTTAGCGTTAAGTTTGCATCAAATTTTATGTGGAATAAACTTTAAATAATAATAATAAAGTAAAATACATTCATGCAATTTGAAACAATATTTAAAATCTTATTATTAAGTTGACGATTATTATACTCGAACAATAAATAAAATAGACCTAGCCTAAAGGACTAAATATCTTTATAGGCTTTTAGCCTTTCAAGCCTTTTAAATATGCGCCTAGCCTACAAAAAGGCTAAAAGCCTATAGTCCTCGGGTATACAAAAAAAGGCTATGAAAAAGACCTAGCCTAAAGGCCTTTAGGCTTTTATCCCGCTGTAGCCCCTTAATTCATAGGCTAGCCTTAAAAAAAGCCTAGAAGCCTATAGGCCTCGGGAACACTAGGTGTATTGTAGGTATGGGTAAGTACCGGCATGTGGCAGGGCTTCGAGCAGGGGTTCCAGGCGCCCACCCACCAGTGCGGGCAGGGCGGCTGTCGACACTGCTGCATCAACGCCTCGTGCCGCGGCGGCTCTATGTGGTAGCATTGCGACTGGTCCACCAAATCTATTACATAATCATAAATTCATTAATTAATGTGATGTTAAGAACAGTTTACGAGGTGGTAGGCCCGTATGTAGGGTCGTCTGGGTAGGTACCACCGGCTTTCTTATTTCAGCCGTGAAGCAGTTCGCTGTGTTTCGGATTGAAGGGAAAGGTAGCTAGTGGAATTACTGGGCATCGACGGGTTTTTATCTTAGGCCTCAGGATGACAACGCACCTGCAATATCAAGTGATTTTTCCTTGTTATTGCAGGTGTCTATAGGCGGTGGTAACCGCTTACCACCAGGTGGGCCGTCAGCTTGTTTGTCATCTAGTTGTATGGGGGAAAAAACAATGCGGCGTTGTTTGCTCACAGTTTCCTTGTGAGATAGGTAGAGTCGAAGCTCTTTCTCTTTAAAGTAGGATGTTGGTCGCTTGTTCGCTACCAGTGCAGACATACTTCCAATCGTACTGGGTCGAAGATGACAACACACATACTTGGCCCATTTATGATTTCCGCTTATGAAACCATTTTGCATAGTATTTTTAATATACAATCACATCTATTTATCTAAGTATGCCAAAGTAAGCTTTATTTGGAGCCTGTACCTACTATGGACGACGAAATAATAATTATTTAGGTACCTATACATAAATTTGGTATATCTCTAATATATATTACGGAGCTCGGTGGCGTATTGGTTTGAGCGCTCTGGTTTCGATACAAAAAACAAAGCAACTTTCGCCATGGTCGATCCTGGAATGGGTCAATCTAAGTTTGTTATCTCGAGCTCCGCCGTGCTTCGGAAGGCACGTCAAGCTGTTGGTCCCGAATGTTACTGCAACCGCTTTAACCCACCAACCCGTATTGGGCCAGCGTGGTGGTGTTATGGCCCAAGCTCCTCATGTGTTTTCCCATGTAGGAAGGCGCCCAGCAGTGGGACGTAGGCTAATGATGCTGATGGTGACGTCATAAACAACACCCCGCTGCGCTGGCTTCACTGGGTCAATTCTGCTATTTATTTTCCTAAACGGATCGGCAGCGGTTTGGTATCGTTACCAATGCGGTTGTTATACAAAAAGGTATTCCACTAACATTGCTTGAGAAGCCGGAACGCAGACGAAACGTTCTCTGTTGGTTTAACTTCGGCTCCATAATTGTTAGCGATATTGCAAGAAACAAATATATTTTGGCAGACATACTCTTTCTAATCTGTGATTTTGGCTTAGTGACTTGACAGTTGACAACTTTTGACAGTTCGAACAAAGAACTATCGATGCGTTTCGGCAGCCACAAATGTTAAATATTTAGCAGAATACGAAACAATGATTGAACCGAACGGTTCGCGTTACGTGTTTGGAAGTAGAATACCAAACTGATGCGTTTTGGTAACGCTTCGATTGCGTTAAGTTAGCAGAATACAAAAACGTTGTAAGCGTTTCCGATTCGTTTCAGATCAAAATACAATAGCAGAATTGGGGTGCTGGTGTTTGGTACGTACGGTTGTGTTCGTCGACGCACTCGTAGTGTCGCCGCATGTAGCCCTGGCCGCAGGAGGCGGAGCAGGCGGACCACGCGGACAGCCGGTAGCTGAAGCGTTGCCGCGCGCGGTCCACCGTGTACTGGTACGTCACGCCGGGGTTGCGGTGTCGCCCGCGGAATATTCTTTGCTGGATAAACATTTGATTTTTGTCTCTCTATTGTGTCTGGTTTAAATTAAAACAATATTGTGCCTAATTCTGGGAACACACTTTTATTCTAAATTTAAGTAGGTACAGTATATCTCTTTCTCGCAATAAGTCATAGGAAAAAGATAGCAAGAATCTGTTTAGAGCTGTCACTTAAATTTAGATAGATTTCAAAGAAACCATAGACAATTTTAAACGACATGTACGGAGGTGCTTCCTAAACACTGCATTATATCACGTTCAATAAGGTCGAAAATTGAACGCACGTTTCTAAATGTCAAATTATAAGACAGCCATCCTTTTCGTATTCATTTTGAGAGAAAGAGATGCACTGAACTTAAATTTAGACTTAGCATGTGTTCTCCAGAATTAGGGCCAATATCTAGACTAGAAAAAAAAACATGTTTTGGAGCCTTTCATAATCCGGCTGACTGCTCTGAAGGTTTGGTATAACCCTAATGAATTCTCTCTTCTATAGTTTTTGTTAGGCGTTAGATAAATGCTCTCCACCTTCACACGATGTCGAAATTATTTTAATTTCAATACGGGTTACACCTACCTATATTTACAAACAGAACTTTCTCGACAGGTGTGTCGAAAAATGAACATGGACAAGACAAAGATTATGTCGAATATCCATATCCATGTAAGTCCACCACCACTACAAAAGGTTTTACCCTGGGTATGGTTTTTTCACGATCATTTAGAAATTGATAGGTACTTACATAAACTTTAATATCTTCTTCAATTGGTCCCGTAATTCTGACTTTTTCCCAATCTCTATCTCGTTCGTAGATCGCTTGTGCTCCCGCTACGAAATATTCGGTCAAAGTGGTGTTTCTATAAAAAAAAGTGCCAAAATTTAATACGAGGTTCGAAATGAAATAAAATATATGACAGTAAAAAGTTTTCATACCGCGCTCCACTCAAAAAAAACTTTCTTGACTTTGCGCTCCCTATAGATATGTAATTTCCTGGACTGATTTTTTCTTGGATCCTCACATTTCTTGAGCCGGCTGGTATAACAACGACCTATAAAGAAATCGATAAATAAGATTCATCAGAAGCTTCGTTATACAATGGATAACATCCTTGCATGATCACAACAGACAAAGACGAGGTTTGTCATGTGGCGCCAGTTTGTTAGGGACAGTCAAAACATCGTACAGCTCGTTATGTTATGACAACTAAATGTGAAAGTTGGATATATAAATGTTGGTTACTCAATCATGCTAGACCGTTTGAACGGATCTGGATGAAAGGCACAGAGATAGATTATAGGTAACATGGGATATGTTACCTATAATCTCTCTCTGTGCCTTTCATCCAGGGATAACGCAGATGAAGTACCGAGCGGAAGTTATTTTGAATATATGTGTTCTTAATGCTCACCTCACTAAAACCGGATTGTTTAGTGGTGCCCTTGCTGTAAATGCCCTGCACAGTCTTGCAGGCGGAGCCATTACCGCCGCACATACCGCACTCGTCTTCTTCCACATCGGAGTTCACTACCCAATCGCACCCTACCTTGTAGCACACCCCTGTACCAACAACTCTATGTTAAGAATAGGTAAGTGTTCAACTTTGAAAAGCACAAGTAATTTTAAGCTTCATGCAATTTTAGCTTTATTTAGTGCAAGATTTAGTTAGACGGCGATTTATTCAGTCCCGAGGTCTTGAATAAAATTCTTACCCACGATACACATGTCCCTAGATCCAATGCTCTGCCGGCACGGGGTACCGTCAGCAACAAAGGCAGCAGACATTAGTTCGAGTTCGTTATTCTCTCTTGGTACACATTTCAATTCGCATGGCCTATCTGTAAATAATGTTTATGATCATTTTGTTTGTAGTAAGTTGGTCAATGATAAGTTTAGGATGATGTTTTATTTATTTATTTATTCAGTAAGTAGACTAATCTCACCTTGATCGTAATATGGTATCCATTCAGCGACAGTGACGTTTTTGTAAGTTTTGTTATTGTATTTTGCACACTGCAGTTCTCTGAACGTTGGTTCATTGGTGGGGCACGGATCTGTGTTGCATATCTTGTACCTGAAAAGAAATATTAATTATTTTTAATTCTGGTTTCTGAAAAACTCGTACAAATATATGGTTAGTAGTAGGTACTGCTAGGTCTGTTTCTCTGTTTGTGTATGACCCGGGATGGGTCGATCAACATTTGTAACCTCGAATTTCTGCGTGCTTCGGAAGGCACGTTAATCCCTTGGTCCCGGTAGTAACTGCAACCGTTTGAACCCACCAACCCACATTGGGGCAGTGTGGTGGTGTAATAGCCCAACCTCCTCATGTTGGAAGCCAGCACCAGCAGGCAGCAGTGGGACTTACTGTGTCCAGCAGTGGGGCTGATATAGGCAAGATGTTGGAGTGTTTTTGGAAGGTCAGGGTTCCGCGTCTTTCCGTTGGAGTAACTCACCGGCTCCTGTCGCCGATGCAGTAGTTGCCGTTGTTGTTGGGCTCCGGGTTGTTGCACTCGCGCGACTGCGTGGAGACTCCGGCGCCGCACGTTCGCGAGCACTCGCTCCACTCGCTCCACGGGCCCCAGCCGCCGTCACGGGGCACGGGGGAGGGGGTGCGAGCCACGCACATTAGGTTCTGACACCACTGTAGAGCACCACAAATCTCACATTTATTTTAACCTTAATATTGCTTATTATCTATAGACTATGATAAAAATAATTCCTTGCCTCTTACGAATTTGCATAACGAACTAAACATATAGCATAGCAGTAGCTACGCCTACATAGGTATCTACCGTCGTACATAACTTTAGTAAACAAATAACAAACAGTCTCTAAGAATGATCGGAAAACCAGGGACCGCCTAACTTTGTTATGAACACAAGTAGGTACCTATTGTTTTTGACGTCATAGTTGAATTCAATATGACAATGTGATGTGACGTCATAAACTATACCAATACCGATTTACCGATACGCAGCTGCGAATATTGTATTAACTGCCTATTAACACGATAACAGTTTTCATTCATATCACCAAGGGTGATATCTTAAAACAATATGGATATAAGAGTGGTATAGTAGGTATCAAAACCCACTTAGTATATCGACTTTTCCCAAATCCTATATTTTTTTTTAATAAAATGAAATCATTACGAAAACGCAACTAAGTTTTACAATAGACTATATCGGCATTTCTTAGGTTTTAACGAAAATGGCATGAAATTTTACTTTCGCTTTGAAGCATTCCACGTCACGTTACACGATGTTGTTGGATATGTTTAGTCGCCGAGCATGTTTGGAGTCATAGTTCTTTTTAAATACAGCTAAATTCGTCCATTTTTCCTATAAATTTCAGTAAGAATCCACCACAGCTTTCACGCGATCACATAAAAACCACCATACTATTTAAAGTCACGTGACAGAAACAAAAGCTTTGCTATTGGTTGATGTCAAAATAGGGGATTTTAATACTAACAGACACCATTTTAGCGCGTTTTGCTACTACCTATACCTACCTAACTTTGTTTACCAGTGTTTTATTTAGGGCAGTCAACTACTTATTATATTTGACTGTCTTAAAGATTTAAACTAGTTTCTATGCGTAGTAATAGTACTGGTCTAATTTTATTTTAGCGGGTTTTGATACTATACTACTTCTCAAACATGGTTCATGGAAAAACTATCTAAATGATGAAGGTAATTGTGTTAAATTTTAAATCGAGCAAATATTTTAGTACGATGAACTCGACAGAATGTTCTGGGTACTCGTACTTATCATAAATATTCTCTCCTACTAATTATCAAGACAGAAGCCCAAATTAGGCATCATTTAGGTAGTAGCTTGCGTTAAGGATACTATGGATAACCGAGTTCATAACTATGTAAGGCGCTAGATCTGTATCTTATCTACTAAATAATAAAAAAGCGGTTTTCGAAATTCTTTTGTTTTTTTTCTAAACTAACCTCTGGTTCTTGTTGTTGGTTAGAGTAAGAAGTCTGAACATTCAAAGTCGTACCATATCAGGACCACAAGTAGTGCCGGGCGCGGCTGGCCGCAGCATCGTTTTGCAGGTGTTGTTCACCAGACACCACAGGTGCTCGCAGAGCTCGCTCGGCTTGGCACACACCACCGCCTCTGCGCCGAACTGCAGGTGACACTGCGTAGCCGCGTCGAACATTACACCTGGATACACAATTTAAACTGATTATATAAGGAGCTCGTTGGAGGAGCAGCAGCTAGCCGGCGCAGTAGTTTGCTCCATTCGAATACGACAACAAAGCAACTTTCGCTATGTTATGTATATGTTGATTCCGGATTGGTAAATCAAAAATTGTAATTTTGAGCTCATCCGTGCTTTTGAAGACACGTTTATCTGTTGTTATGGCCCAAACTCTTCATGTGTTTCGCCCAGGTTGTAGGAAAGCTGTGCCCAGCAGTGGGACGTGTATAATATAGGCTGTTGATGAAGATGATGCAAAATAAAAGTAATATCTATGTGGTAGCTTTAAGAACTCAAACTTCCGGCACCTACGTAGTATAGGTCACACAACACAATACATCAAGTCATGACAACACATCAAGTATAACAGTTGCACTGCGAAAGCGGCCTCTATTACGAACGCAGTAAGGGCGGTCTCAAGGTTAAACTGTTAAGCTTGATGTGCTGTTACTATACAAACGACTGTTTGAGTATATTTGCGCCAAAAACATTTTCGCAGTAGATACTTAAAAGGTACTGACATAATTAGATATCTACCTAATGTTATTTGCATTCTTACCTGCTGGTACTTCGGGATACGGATAAAATTCTTCTTGTGAAGGTCTATCGCTTAAGCATTCACCTAAGCCGGCACTGAAAGAAAAAATACATTTTTGCTCTTAACTGGCTTTTAAACAGCTTAATATAATTTAATTACTTAATCATAAAATGTTATCTTAATTATCTCTTCGTTATTAAATCTAATAGGTCATTAATTTATGTAAATATTAAAACGATCTAATCTTCACAAGTTTCTTATTAATAATTTTTGAATACACCTAATCGCTGCTTATTATCATAATTATGTGCTTCATTATATTTTTCTCGGAGATCTAAAAGACTATTGGTATTAAACAATCAGATACCTGCCTAATATGCTACAAGTTGATAGTTTATGGTGATTAGCGTATCTACCTATTAATGGTAGTGACAAAATACAGGTGGCGTGGACCTCGACATCTGTTTATAATAACATAATAAATATTGAGCGACAGAATCACACCGTAAATCAATTATTTTTCAAGGCCTCTCAGAGACATCCTGCCATGGGAGACGGTACCTAATAGGCAATAAATTTTAAGTGCTGAAGGATTTCTATTTCTACTTTCAATTTTATTATGATCGTAAAATCCACACAAAATGGCGTATTAGATGACAGATAACAAGCACAATATACCTAACTTTCTATGCTAAATGTCACTGGTTTTAGACTAAGTGCAATGTCGAAAGTTATAAGCGTAGTATCTACCTCATCAATATGATTGCCAGAAGCGTTAATAGTTTTGATGAATTTAATTAGTGTTGAGCAAGCAGGAAGAGTTAAAAGCTTTTTGCAATATAATTCGACGGTGTTCTTTTGTTTTAAATTTATTGCTGTATCAATTTGTAAGCATACCTACATATAATAAAGTCCTTGATGGTTGTTTATAAAGATTCACACTGGAGATAAGTGTAGCTTTTTTACTTAGTAGTCCCTTCCCCCAATCACAAGGTCCTACATGACATGATTATAATCAGAAATATTTAATTGCTGTTTAAATTATCGACCATTAAAATACAAATTTGTAATAATGTCGGCAGATTTTGACTTATTAAAAATACCACCTTTAGATTGAGCACAATAATACAAATCAAAGGTAATGTTTTATTTAATAATATTTATTATGTAGCTATAAGTATCCAAGAAATTAGGTAGGTACTTACCTAATAATAAGTATATCTATAATAATATACAAAACTTACTCCAAGAAGTTGGTGACATCCCGTTTGCTGCACCTAGACCAGGCCACTTGAACTGTATCTGCCTCGAAGATGGGAGTCATGATGTGAAGCGTAGAACCTTCGCGACGATGGCATCCAATTTTCTCGGTGTCGTGGTACAGGCCAAAGCTGGAAAAAAATGGTTGCTGATATAAATAAAACTTTCATTCGAGCTTAATTACCTTTTTCAGGTATTTATATAACACTTATCAAAAAAAAATATTGTTCTTATGAACTTGCTTTGTGTTTTTGTAGGTAGGGTTTAATTCCGAAACTAAGTTTCTAAATAACTCTAGGTAATCGTATTTAACCCGGTGTAAGCGGAACGCTTTCGAAAACGAAGACAGATGACTGTGCTAGTGATTCTTTCTACACACGACATGTTAAAAGAAAAAAATTGAAAAAAATCACCTTTTCCATAAAAACAGGTCGTGTAGGTACCTGCAATCTAGTATGAATTAGCTGAATTATTTTCTACCAGTCGTATTCTGGTTCCCCACCACTGCCATCTGCCCTCGTTTTTGAAATAGTTCCCCTTACAACCTTGACAACACTTAAATCAAGGATCTAATCTACCCTCAGGCTTTTCGTGACAATAATCATCTTTCTGCCACTTATATACTACTTACTGCTGGGTTGCTTGTAAGGTTAGGACCTATATAAGTATCTCATGATAAGTACCTATAGGCATTAAAAAACCACCTGTGATAAACTGATAAATAAAACTCTATCTCTATTGCCATCATCAAATAATTTTAATATAAGCCTTAATCAATTTAAAAAACAGTATCTTCAAGTGAATCAGTGTTGTAACAAGATCATATCATACAATGATAGTGATAAATGGCACATTGATTTATTTCATTCTTCAAAATGGTTACGTATCCGACATCTCATAACAATAATAATGGATTGTATTTACATGAACACTAATCTTGCTAGTTATTCTAAACGAAGAACAACAAAAAGTTTGAGTGACAGGTACTAGGAACATGAATTCTCTAGCCGCCCCTATCCGGCGTAGACGGGTGGGCGTGAGAAGGCGGGCGGCGATCCCCGTCTTCCTGCGCCCTAAGCGCGGCTATGTGCGTGGGGCTACGATCTGGGATTGTCCAAGTGACTCTGGGCAATCTCCATCCCCGTGAAACCCGCGCCGCAGGCCGGGATGCCTGGAGGTGGGCTGGAGAAATTGCTTCGGCAGAGCCTAGGCTATCCCCGTGTAGGGCACTAGAAGTTATAGTGGGTATTTGCTAGGCCATTACGATCAGGCACTTGGGCGATACCCACACAAGTCCAGCGGCAGCGGTGGGTAGGTCCGTAAGCGGATTACGATTATATTGGTAGCAGAAAGAAGCCTCTTAATTCCTATTTCCATCGTGAATCACTTATTCGCTGTGTTTTTAGTTTTATATCCTTATTTTTTTATTAAGGGACTTCATCGATTTAGAGTTATGTCAGTCCTATCGTAGCCTAAACTAAAATAAATTCTATAATACAAAAATAAAATAATAATTTAAAATCTGGTCTTATTCCGTTTTTTGTGTTGCTCAAGGGTTAAGCCAGGTATTATTTTAAATACCGACACAGTAAAACTTCTATCATCCTAGATAATAGCATATACCAATAAAATAGTTTACTGTGGCTGAATGTAGCCCAATTCAATTTTGATTTTTATGGTGTTTTTTTTTCATTTCAGAAACTGCTACTCGCGCTGTTTCTCTGAATGTTATAAAAGAATTGATCCTGCCAATTGTTTTTGTCACAAAGCACAATATTAAATCAGGAAGGCGATTGTTGGAAAACTCTTAGAAGTCTCTAAGTGCCTATATACGAGCTTATGTAGGTATAGTTATTTTTGTAAGAAAATTAACTCAGTTAAATGTCTGTCCTCATTCTCCTCATTATAAAATACTTCCACATACAATGCCTAGAGGCGTATGGCATATTGCTAAATCTGGTATTCAACTCAAAAATGTTGTTGTTTATTTTAGCACTGCCTCGTTAACTCTCTCAAACATCTTGCCTACTGGTTGATTCAGTAATCATTACTGCACTGTGTATTTAGTTATTCAGGTACAAACACGAATGATTTTGGTTAATCGCTTAAATAATTTTAAGTAAAAAAACAACTGCATTCACGTGTGCAGCTTAACCTGTGTTATCGTTTTAAGTCATTATTCTTTGTTAAGATAAGGACATAAAAAATAATGAACTTGTGTGGGCCGATAATACGCGAGTGCATCGCACGCGACGAATGATGCATTCATGTCTAGTCGGAAGGTCATTGCCTGTGAGCGACTTATGTAACGTCCGTTTGTATTAAGATTGTGGGTGTTGTCTAACACGATACAATTATGTTCTACCGTATATGCAGGAAAATCCAGCTAGTTCGTGTAATATGTGCCCAGACAAACGGGTGTAAAACGCTTTGCCTACGAGTTTTTCGTCGACGAACGTTTCGCCGACAAATCCAAAGCTCTTTTCTTAAATACCAGACAAAATATCATACTCTGCTAGGTTTAAATAACCATGATCCCACTAGTAATGCCATTATTTCTATTGAATTATTTCAAGTGGTATTTGTGGAATGGATTTTGATTGAGTTCGTCGTTCGTTGCACACCGAAGGCAAACAGCTATCTTCTTAATGAAAACTACTTTGCGTAATGTTGTTCCAATGTTTACTTTTACATTAGACACATAGACTGCACTTTCTATCGTGTTTGGCTTAAGCAATTATTATAAAATTGTTGTTTTTACCAAATTAATTTACAAAGTTTGGTGTTTATCTCGTAGACAATATTACAATATTTTCTTTCGCTGTGCGTATTTTTTTACAGATTGTTAAACGCAAAAGAAAATATGCATAATTATTGTGCCCCCATTCAAAATGTTGAATACTAGCCTGAAGCAAAACCATTTTCATTGAAGATCCTTTCCCTTATACCTATTGTTAGTCCGTAATAAACAGCCATTTGTGTATCTCATACAATCGCCGGTTTGTATATTACACGCGCCACTGACTTAAAATGGTTATTGTACTTTATAGTTTAGTATCAAATATAAAGCAAGTAAATATTTGTCATTTTCGCCAATTTTGATATTGTGACTCTTTTATTGAATTCGTGGTAGGTATTAAGGTGTCTACTTATAACAATTTCGCCAGCATCTATATTTTGAACCGTACCACCCTAGGCAACAATTATCAGATTTATTTTCACATTCATAATTACTGCACAAGCAACAATACATTTTACATTATTGTCGTTATCCATAGATTTGTTTTGCTTCTATGAGAGGTTTTTCCCGACTTTCAATTCTTTCTCGTCCTTGACGATCTCGAGTTAGCAACATGAGTCAGTCGCCGATAGCGAAGCGCTAGGCAACTGTTGCCAAATAAAATTAGTACTTATTTTCAAAATAATACAGCATAACAATGTAACAGTAGCCGTCGAGTTTTAAAATATCCTAGACGGGCATGACGGCCGGGTTCAGATAAACAATATATTACCACTATAAGTTTATTTACTGCTCTTGAATTAAGGCGGATGATTGAAATGTCGGTCGAACGTCGAAAGATCACTATAACGTCAGAGTTATTGAAATAACAGAACTATGGGATTACTTAGTTGAAGTAGGTATAAATTGGGGTTAGCGGCACTTTGCTAATTTGAAAGAGTTCAATTGCATGAAAATTGAAAAAACAGGACATCGAAGAAAGCATCACAAATGTAAAATTAGAATTATTTAATTATTTATCTGCAATAATGTAGCAATAATGACACTATATACTAAATGCAAGATTACTTTTTTAGGCTGCATCATAATTAGGACATATTTCTTATCCGATATGGGATATAAGTAGGTAATAATCTCAATATTATAGTAATAATATTACCTACTAGATATTAATATAAATAGAAATTGTTTTATAGCAATTATAAGTTATAAAATTATCGAAACTGTATATCTTGCCCCACTGATGGGCATAGGGCTTCCTACACTGGAGAAACGCATGAGAAGTTTGCTAACATTTGATGAAAATGTTAAGGATTACGTAAGTATAAGTTTTTATCGTAAGATTTGCTTCTTATCTCTAAATGACACTTAGTTTGGTTTGACCGACTAGAGCCGGGTTCACGAATAATGATTCTGTTGCAATATTACAATAACCCATTTGCGCGGGACCAATCGAACTTAGCTACTGTAAACGTTATATGTTGCGTAAAACTACACCATAAATACCTACAGTGGTAATTTGGTTCGGCTAGACGACGGACAACAAGCATGCTCGGAGTTTGCACTGAATCGAGCTATAATCGATACTATCATCTATTTACGTTCTGAAAAATGAGGATTGTAAAAGTCGATAGATACTAACATAATTTCTAGCTAAGATAATTAAAGAGCGCTCTATCCTAGGACAAGTTTTTATAAACTTAATTAGATGAGGCCAGTAGGTATATTTTGTTAAAGCATGTATTACTATCAATACAAATATTTGTATTTGTATTGTATTAAAAATGGTAAAATCGCTGCCATATTCTTGAATTAATTAAAAAGGGACAATTTAAATATTTCATAATTAAATTAAACATTTAAAAGGTGTTTACAAAAAGTCTACACTAGAAAAAGACATGTGCTGGGTATGCCCATGACCTTTCACAATCCGAGTGACTGGGCAGTCAATCACGAGTTGGGACAAACATATGAATTTCTTTCTGTTTTTACGTTCATCATCAGTCTACATACTACCCACTGCTGTGCTCAGGTCTTCCTACATGGAAGATGTAGATTCCATAACACCACCACGGTGGCCCAATGCGGGTTGGTGGGTTAAAGCAGTTGCAGTAACATCCGGGTCCAACGGGCTTAACCTGCGAGACGTAGGTACTCTAAGTCTAAAGTGACTCCAAACAAATAAGCAGTATAGAGTTTTTAATGTTTAGCTTATTTAAAATCTATTGTAATACGCATTATGAACCCCAGAGATTTTAATGCTTTCGATACAATATGTTCGATGTGGTGATCAAATATAAGTTTTGAATCCGGATTGATACCAAGATGACGCACTTATGATACGCTTTCCAGTGCCATACTTCCATATGATTAATCAAAAAGCAATGGGTTGCGCACCCGTTCATATGTCATTACGTTGCATTTCGAAGGATTTAGGTCAAGTTGGTTGTCGTGACAGTACTTTTTCAAGACAGAAAAGATCTTACTGCAAGGCTTTTAGTATTAGTGAAACTAGATACTAGGGAAAATCTTCATGTCATCAGCAAAGCATAAGAGGCGTGATGTTTAAAAACACCTTTCAATTTACAAAGACAAGACCCAGTAAAGACCCTTGAGGGACACGAGGGATGCCGCTGGGTATATTTAGCCAACTAGCGATGAAATTCTTGATTACAACCGCCTGTGACCGGTTCCATATATAAAACGAGAACTCTCTCAGCAGGTATCCACTAATACCTTTGCTAATCCCTGTTTTGAAAACTTTTCTTTCGCGGATCTATTGGAAGAAATTTCTTTTTAAATAAATTTCACGTCCTTTCCATTACTATGTATCACTTAATGTTGAGTATACAAGGTGGTGCCGTCAATACGACAATAAATTGAAACATGGGCTATATTAGTTCATAGAAATGGTTTGCCACTTTCAATAACATCTTAGTCGCTTGATAATTTCATGACATTTGTATGAAATAATATATCAGTGGCTGCATTATTACATAGAAATGGCATAAAATTATCATATGAATAAGATGTTTTTGAAAGTGGCGAACCATTTCTATGAACTAAAATAGCCCATGTTTTAATTTATTGTCGTATTGACCTCACCACCCTGCATACATTAATTGTTAAATAAATAATACCTACCCTTTCCAGCTTCAGCAAAAGCCGAGCATGCTCATTACTACTCTCTATGTTCTGTGCTCATTACTATCGAATGCCTTGCTGTAATCGTTATAGATAACATCAACTTGCTGACCATTATCCATAGCTTGTGTCACAAACTCGTTGAACAATATTAGATTAGTTGCTGTAGACAGCCCTTTAAAAGAACCATGCTGGAAAGGCCTGAAATTGTGCTCCAAAGAATGATGAACTTAATGAAAAAATATTTTCTCTAACAATTTGGATACTGTACATAATTTCGATATCGGTCGATAATTGGTGACAACAGTGCGAGAGCCCTTTTTTATTCAAATTCAAATTGCTTCAACAGGTAAAAAAAGTTGTATTATGTATAAGTGTCCGCCGCACAGTCTCTAGCTGATAAGCCTACGAAACTGAAATAAAATTAACCACTGAACAAATTGCAGTCAATTATGTTTCTTATATTTGTTTTTTATTATTAATGATTATTCTAGACTATTGATGAGATTATTTGTCCTGCTACCCGAGCATGACCAAGACTCCAACAGTATTCAATCAAAATATTTATATTAGAATTTATCGATTTTAAATACTTACTTTAATTATTGCCATTGCTATTATTCCTTTTGCAAAATACGCTTGCGTTAAAGTTGATTATGTAATAGCTACAGTCAATTTCATAATGAATGTTATCTATGCTACAACTTTGAAGAGGTTATTTCCAGCAGAGAATTGCGAGACTTTGAATTTATTGATGTGTGAATGCTTACGAATTGAAAGTGTTAATATTTTTAATTAAAGAAATAAGAACTACACAACAAAAAATAACTAATATAAAAAGTTTTCTTTCATTTAAAGTTTTCTTCAATAATGGAACACTTTTCAATTTTTTTCATTACCTTTTTATTTTCAATCACATGGTCGCCCTTCACGCAGGGTACGTTTGCGTTTTTAAAGTGATTTTATAAAATATTTTAATTATATTTCAATACATATCCCTATAATATTTCTATAATTACTCTTAATTAATAATGGGACCTCGGATTTTTTATGAAATTTAAAGGGGCTAAATGATTAATTTTACTATAATTTAAAAATACTTCACTAAGTTCTTTTTCGTCTCTGACTGCTGTGTATAACTATTTCTCATCAGAAAAGAAATGGTTATTTGTAATGTAGAGACAGCAGCCCGCAGAATACTTATACTCCCAGCAGCCTGACTTCGTGGTAAGTACCTATATTGTATTGTGATTTCATAATTTATCTAGGGATTTCTATATACCTAGGATGTAAATTAATGTATAGGTATTTAGAAACGTTTCGCGCAATGACTGTCTCAGCCGGTGTGTTGTGCTGTTACAACACCGAGTAAAGTTCCATTTGATTAACTGTTGTAATTTATATACTGGGCGCCAGATAAATCATATAAGTTTTACTATCCGATGTAAAGCGCGAAAGCCATTTAAATTTATCAATGGCTATTAGCGTTTTATTGTTTCTGAACACTGAACATCGGTGTAATGCGGCTGGTGGACTAAACAGTTAATGTATCGTTCTGATCGCCCAAGCCATAAATTTTCCTTATGGTCTAAATAATTTTCATACATCTAATCCAACGTTGAATTCTTTATAGCTCAGTAAAACACACAGCCGATAATATCCATTATGGATTTATGAAGGACATTGCGACTATTCCGGATCGGATACCCATTATTTGTGGTTGAAGTATCCAGATGAGCATAATAAATATAATAAAGAATTTGTAAATTATAGCTTGACAAGGATTTATTAGAAATTTACCAATAATGTAAATAAATAAATTAATTTATTTTTCTATTATAGTAATAAACAAAGAACTTTAGCATGTTTAAAAGCTGAGCAGTAAATCGTTTTCTCTCACTCGATGTCCTTTATAAAACAACTTCTAGACTAATGTTAAATTCTCACATGGTTCAAAATAAACTGCTATTGAAGGAGTACTCTGAACAAAATGACTACTGAACTTTCGACTGCCTGTAACTCAAAAAAAAGACAACATTATTTATGGTAACACTAGCCAAAAATAAAGTTAAATAGAGATGCACAGTTTTGTTAAATCAAACAAACTGTTAAATTACACCTGTCTAAGAAGAAGTAGAAGTATTTATTTCAAAACATTTGTTATTTTAGTATATATATTTTAATATTTACGTAACATGATAATAGTCTAAATACAAATTGGTAAATTATCGCACAATTAGTCCACTAAGGTTTGTAATGGTGCGACTTGAGATAACAGTTGCTAACAGAATAACAAAATCAGTAATAGTAATTACCTAAATATAAATAAAAAAAGATTAAAAAAAACACGGTCATAGTAAAAGGAATGAGTAGATGCATTACTAGGTAGTACTTAAAATAAAGATTTATACTTAATTATTAAAAAATCCGCTTTTTCTCGTGTTCATTCAAAAGTATTTAGACTCTTCTTGACAATAGTGCATCCTTGTAATCATTTCATTATGAGTCTCGAATGTCAAAAGTGACATTATTATCTTTCCTCTAGATAGGTAGTATAATCTACAGTAAATCTGAGCTACGTTCAAAGAACTGCCTACAATCTAAGCGGCGCTTAATATAAACCATTTCGGTACTTGTTCCGCGTTGTAAACAATCCAGTACTAAAATTAACGATTGTGTAATTTAAGAACAACATAAATAATGTTGAAGTTGACAGAGCTACATTAAAAATGTCGTTCGGGAGTTATGTTCGTCTGCACAGAACTACTCTTGAATATAACACATGATATCATCCTATGATACTATTCGCTTTAGGCCATAGGGCCGTGGACTTTTATTGCGTTTCATCAATGTCGAGATCGATTACTGAAACTATAACATTCTAAATATAATACCAATTTTCAGATCTTCCGATTCCATCGCAATACGTTAAGTCATGAAATTTTCATTTCTATACAGAAATGCACTGCTTCTCTTATATGAAATGCTATATCAAACATAAATTTTATTAGAAACATGTGTTAAATAAACTTATTATAGGTGTCCTTGATCTATCTGCCAAAGAAAAAACATAACATTTGTGATGCGCTAGCCGCTAGACTATAAAGATTAAAAGTTCCTAAAAGTGGCTTGTCGAACGTAAAGTTCCGTGATAATTATAGAACAGATTGATAATATTACAACATCTTACTAAACTTTCTATTGAAAAAAATAACAAAAAATACATGTTTAACGTTTTTCAAATGTTTGTTTAAACATTTTGGGACCTAATACTAAAAACATAAATGTCTTTCCGTTGGCTGGAAGGCAGACCTATGTTCAATGCCAGACACTGAGCATCTGAGCTCTTAAACTTTTTTTATCATGGATTTTTGGGAGTTATCCTGTGTTCATAATTATCCCACTCTCCCCTGATAGGTCGAATTTGCTGACTTAACATCAGGTGGGTCGTATGCCTTTTTGCCACCTCAGTGGATAATAATAGCTATAATATAAATTAAAAATTTAATTTATATTATAGCTATTAATCCCCGGCCTCGATCATCCTACCTGAGGCCTTCTCATTGACAAAATACTAATAAGCACAAACATGCTATATCTGATATAAGTTTCTGAAGAATGAAGCACCCGCAGACTATTTGATGCTACAGCATTAGCTGAAGGTTAGCATGTTTTTAAAATAAGAGATATTAATCGAAGTAACAGTACACCAATATTAAAATCTATCGGATGGGTGAAAGTAATTAAAATCCTTTAGTCAAGTAGGAAATGAGATAATTATCATCAAACGCTTAAACAGATCTTCCTAAATTGTAGCTAAAAAACCGACTTCAAAAAACTAAAAAGGAAAAAAATAATTAAATTTCAGTATCTAGGTACCTACTTACCTCCTGAAATGTATTTTTTGGAGTTGGTGCTAAGCTGTTAGAAAGCTAGATACTGAAATTTAATTATTTTTTTCCTTTTTAGTGTTTTGAAGTCGGTTTTATTTTTGTAAAACTTCCACATTTTTAAGTGATTTCTTAAGGTCAAAGCAAGATGGGTGACCGTCAGCATTAGCGAATTGTCTGTCCTTGGTTGAAATACACAGTGAAAGAATTATCTTCTAACTCCTAACCTTATACCTTCCATCATCAGCTCATAAACATGAGATGATGACTAACAGAAGCAAATACTTGAATAGCTTTGGAAAAAAGTAAAACATGTCACACGTGCCTATAAAAATTTTTGTTTGCCCTCGATTTCCCTGGGATCCCATCATCAGATCCTGACTAAGAGACAATGGGACCACCCCTGGAGTATACTCTATTGAATGAAAAAAGAATTTTAAAAATTGGTTCCTAATTGACAGAGAAATCGGTGAACATACATACAAAAAAAAATACATACAGTGGAATATAT
The DNA here is from genome assembly GCA_947347705.1 of Nymphula nitidulata. NCBI lineage: Eukaryota > Metazoa > Arthropoda > Insecta > Lepidoptera > Crambidae > Nymphula > Nymphula nitidulata. The sequence continues at coordinate 11,557,844 of OX374632.1, forward strand.
AATATAACCTCCTTCTTTTTTGAAGTCGGTTAAAAACTATCTCGATCACGTCAGCTTTAAAACAAAGATAACTCAATCAAAATTGGCTTATTCATTTAGGAGCTACGAATCCACAGATACACCGACAGACACGTCAAACCTTTATTTAGACCTTCATACATTCCTCCCCTCCTTTAATTCTTAAAAGGTAGTACTCACTTGTGACCCAGCTCGTGCGTGATGGTGTGCGCCAGCATGATGCCGTTGTCCTCATTGACGGAGCAGCTTCGGTCTGGCTTGCACATCCCCGCGACGTGCGCCACGCCCAGGGTGCTGCACAACAACATAGTCCTTTAATAAATATGTCCTTATGGTATTTGTGTCTCATTTTAATTATTTACTAGTGGCCGCCCGGGGGTCTACTCGCGTGGGTGTCAAAAGATTTAGCTTTTAGTTTAAATAGCAATTTTCATTTAAATCGGTACAGCGGTTAGGAGTGAAAACATAACGATAACAGACAGATAAAATTGCATTCGCATTTATAATATTAGCATGGATGAGCTCGGCGGCGTAAGGAGCCCGGTGGCGTAGTGGTTTGAAGGTTGTGGTTTCGATTACGAAAACAAAGCAAATTTCGTTATAGTCGATTCCGGATGGGTAAATCAGAATTTATAATTTAGAGCTGTGTCCGAAGGGCCCCGGTTGTTGCTGCTACCGCTTTAACCCACCAACCCGCATTGGGCCAGGCTGGTGGTGTTATGGCCCATAAACTCCTTATATAGGTATATTCCTCCCATGTAACACTTTGAAACAACTTATGTGCTGAGTTGCGATAAGTATTGTACTTACTGTCTAACGTTCGTATTGATTTTTCATTGGAGTAGTTTAATCGTCGTTTGAACAAATGCTCTTACTGGGCATTAATAGCCCCGTCATCTATCTTCTATTTGGAAGCACAAGTAACTCATTCGGCTTTAGTCGAAATGAAGTTTTAACCAGTGAATTCTTAGGATTCTACAATTTTTATATTTTTTATATTCTGAATGGCTCTAATTCTATGCCATAATTGTAAGCACCTACTTCAAAATAGGAATGAAATATTTGGATATCATATTAACGTTTACATAATTATTATAATAAATCAATATTAAGTTACACGTTCGTAAGTGAATTAATGTAAATTAGATTGAACGTTTGGTACGTTTGAAATAAAAATATCAAGTTTTTAAGATTTGTATATTTTCTTCACAATATATAATATTAATGATCTAATATTTGATTATTTTATTTATATTTGAGGAGCTCGGTGGCGTATAGGTTTCAGCGCTCTGGTTTCGATACGAAACAAAGCAACTTTCGCTATGGTCTATCCTGGGATGGAGTCAATCAAAGTATGTTATCTTGAGCTCCTTCGTGCTTCTGAAGGCACGTTAAGCCGTTGGTCCCGGTTGTTGCTGCAACCGCTTTAACCCACCAACCCGCATTGGGCCAGCGTAGTGGTGTTATGGCTCAAACTCTCATGTGTTTCCCCCATGTAGGAAGGCATGTGCCCAGCAGTGGGACGTATATATAGGCTAGTGATGATGATATAATAATTAATTATATTTTTATCTTTAATTTTATACTTATAACTCGGGTGTATTGTTGTCATTTTTACCGATCTAGGCTAAGCTTTTTTTTCAGAATAGTCAAACCCTTGTGTATTTGGTATTGATAAATAACTAGGTTGCCTACATTTTAATTGTTAAAAATCAAAACAACAATTTAGGCAGATGGATTATGACCAAAAACTTGAAAACATAGCATAGTTTTAAAAAAGATTCTAATCTCTAGAGGATTAAAAAATAAAAATAAATAAATAAAAAAGTATGAAGGAGTTAATTAGAGCAAAAAATTTAGAGTAGTTACGTATATCTAGTTTTGGCGTAATAAATACTTCAAATAAAATTAATAGGCATACATGTGCTTTGTCTTTCATTGGCATGTTGTGCGGCACGTAGCGTATCCCAGTAGCGCAATGATTACGGCCCGTTAATCACTAGTTACTCACTCACTACTGTGTGGCCGAGCTACGCAGCGCACAGATCTTACTGAGGCCGTTAGACGCATAGAATAAACACTATTAATTGTTTTATGGTAATTCGTTTTTTTTAAATATGCAATGCATAGATGAAGAAATAATCGATCAACATATTGGTGTAAATTATTATAAAAATCACGCATAGACTTAAATCGTATCGGTATTATAAGCTCATAGATAGGCTACGGTAACCGTTTTACCATCAGGAGCAGTTCCTCTGCATGTTTGCCTTGTCACCGTTATTTATCGAAAATTGGTTGATTGATTTTAATAATTTAAGTGCCTACTAACTTGACCTAAAATTTTTATTACTTAATTATTTATATCGCAAGACAACTTGCAAATATTTCATAATATAATCCTCGATAAGTATTTACGTTATAATAGCTAAGTTGATTAAACATTCACAAGTCTTAAAATATATTCAATTAATTAACAATATTAGAGGATAATTAGCTCCAAAATTGCTGCTCACACCTATCAAACACCCACATTTAAAGATAAAACTAGTTTTATTTAAATATTTTTTATGCCCCTAGTAAAAAGCAAAATATATTCTAAGTTTTTTTTTATAAATTACAACGTTGAATCACTAATCTCCATTTCATTGAATCTGTATTCAGATCTGCTGTGTTCTGCTCAATTACTCTATGGCGGTATGCGGGAATAGACTGGCTAAAAATACTCGTGGGCCGCTGACTCACAGCCACGCGGAAGCCGATGAAAAGCTCTATAAATTGCGGGCAATAAATTTAATACTCTCATACAAACAGTGCACGCTTAAATATATTCAAAATAAAATTGTTATTCATAAGAAGCGACCGCGGGGTTCCCGTTTTTTTACGACTCCTAAATATTGTAGTGGTTATACTTACTGACATTTTATTTTGTAATTTACCTTGCGTTTGTAATAATTCTCTCTGTGTATTTTATCACTTATGCTCACTTTCAAGTATGACTTATTTTTTTTATTAAAAATTTAAAATAATTATTAGGGTCCCCCGCGTTGATGTCTTTTGTATGAGACTATAAAGTAGACACGTAAATAATAATTATTTTCCCGCTCTGCTTCAGGAGCTTTCACTCAGACGAGCTAGTAAGAAATTAAGTTGGCTGTTATCTACATTATTTAAATAAATAAATACTATTAAATTTCACTCAGGAATAATGTTAGACCAGACGCTAAATTACAAAGAGGAAGAAAAATATGAGGAAAAAAAGCAGTGCAGCTCTTGCTGAATTGTTTACTTTTATCATTTTAATTTTATATACAAGTTTACGTTTCGAAAATTTTTATATTACATTTTTATATTATGATGTATAATATTGTAGTACTTTGATGATACCTACTAAGTGTGGGAGTGAGTTGCTCAACGACGACACATTAAAAAGATTAATGTGATATTTAATATTATATTGACAACTAATGCCATAAATAATTTATCTGTTTCTAAATATTAATACAAACTTTGGTAAGCTTGTACCATGTAATGTATAAAGTGCAATAAAAGAATATAATAAAAAGAATATACAAGATTTCAAATAACTTAGTATGAAGCTTATCTAATTATAATACTTCGAGCTTTATTGAAAAAAGTTTTTACCAAAATACTTATGAATAACTAGAAGGACCACCGTTGCAAAAAAATGCATGAAAGATAAAAATTTTGCTTTACACATAAATTTATAAGTGTTAAAACCTTGTTAAACCAAAAAATGGGTTTCGAAGTAACGAGACTTCGAAATAGGCAATTAACATTATTAACGCGTGTAGGTATTAATTGACATGGTCATTGCCCAACCTGCAAATTTAGAGGTCATTTTCCATTTATAAGTGGGACGTAATGAGGCTTTAATGTGGTATAATAACGCTTGAATTATAATTACAATTGCATTTTAAGGGGGTTAAATTTGATTATTTTTCCGTTTACAGGCTATGCGATATAGAATTTAGTTCTAATGCGTATAATCAGTGATACCTATTTATTGTTTATCAACCTATACAAAATGTTTGTATTAAATACGTAATAGGAATAATTTTAAGTCAACTTTCAAATGTGGACATTATAATTTGTGGAAAAAAATTATTTGACAAATAAAATTATAAACTTGTTGAGACTCAGTTGATTATGGAAAAATCAAGTATATTGTTCTTTCGACATAATAACATTCATAGCTATTATAATTTTTACAATACAGAATCTAAAATACTTTTAAGTAAAATTAACTTAATTAGTAAAAAAACATAAAAAGAAGAATGAATTTTTAATTAATTTAAATTTAAGCTGCAGTTTATATATGCAATTTAGCAAAAAAATAATAATTAAAGGTGATTCAAATGGAAATAAAATATCATAAACTATTTTAAAATTGACCAATTCTGTGCAGTAATTACCTAGGAATAGAGATTACTTCCTATTTTCTTTTGTTTAATTTGTTTATTTATTGATTATGTCGAAGCGGTTCCATCAAACAGCTGGAGAAAGTTGTCATGTGAAATAACATTATTGGAACAGTTACAGACCATCTATGGTAAATAATTGGCAGCAATCGGGTCGCGCGAATATGTTGCCAGTTTCGTTTGGTAAGACGCACCTGCGGCGGAATTCTGGGCTTTCGCAAAAAAATAATAAGAAGACGTAATAACAATTATGTTATTACATCTTCTTATTATTACCCACAATACTCGTCAACTTTGCTGCTTTAAGTTTACATTTTTTTACTATAACCAGTAGGTATTTGATTTCATAGGCTCTCGTGTCACATGATCACACCATTCTGTTTCTTCAAGTAACCTACATACTTTGGATATACCTACATATCACATTCTTTAACTTCCTATAGTTTTATAGTTTATGAGACAGCTGAGCTATACGCAAGCAAGTATAGTAGTAACAATAGCTACGGTACCTAACCTACACTTAAGCATGACCCGAAATGCTCTTCACGCCCTTTAGACGATAGTTTCCATCGTCCATAAATGAATAACACTTACAAGGATTACAATAATATTAATCACGGCATAACTAAACTATTTTATAAATTAAAAAGTGAGTTACGTAATTACAGGGTAGTTTGAATCTTTTACCGTCTCAATCTGTTTTTATTAACAAAAACGAGGCAGCCTCAGTTTTAAACCAGCAGCCCTATTGCCTCAATGCATTGCTTTAATTTATATTCGTTTAGATGCGGCCGAGACATCTAGAAAATATGTACCTTCAAAAAGCTAAATTGTGACCAGATTTCATCAAACCGCATTGACATATACATTTTATGACGTCCGTTTCCTGAACAACGTGCAAATGCAGAGCGTGCTATTATCGTCTGTTTGTCCTGTATTATTAGTGAGGTGTCTGGCGTCGCGTCGGCCGTGCAACCGGAGCCCGGCGGAAGACATAGGCCGTCAGACGAGACGGCGTGGCGGCGGCGCGCCACAACGAATTACAATTAACCAGAATCATTATTTTTAACGAGCGCCCTTTATGCTGAGAGCCGCTACCAAGAACAATTTTCGATTGCAAGATTAATTACTGATTAGGCGATATCGTTATCTCGACTGACCCAATTATGAAATGGGGACAACATCTGTCAAGCAGACTTTCTTCAGTTCGACGAGCTGTTACGTCCAAGAAATCAAATTGCATGATTCTTTTGTCCACATATCTATAAACATAATTGATTTGCTCACATTTCTGCACATACTTGTCGATAGACATGAGGACATAACACACGATGTTGCGTGACATCGCGGGTGTACCTGCGTGTTGTTATATATTAATTTGATCTCAAGACAAGCTTTTTAAGAACAATCTAACGTACTTGCTTACCTGCATTATAGATTTCTCGATGTTATCAAACTCACACTCATATGTAATATCTTTCGTTTGCCACACACTGTTTTTTAAAATTCGTTTTGACAATTTCTTGAGACTTAAAATTTTGCAACGGAATATCCATACAATAAACATTTAAATATGACGACGACGCTCGACTATTAGCTGGCGGACGACGGAGGAGGCTCATGGCGGCTGATTACACAAACACCAATACAAATTACTCGACGCGTTCCAATATGCATGATGTTTATATATTGATGATTGCAATTTTTTAACATGCGTTCGGATGCATAATGCATGGATGCAAGCCGCGGCCGCGGCACCGTTACAGAGACTCATTGTCTTTTGATTACCGCCTTCCCAGAATCGAATGTTCTTGGAGGCACTCGTTTGTACCGTTTACCGAAGTGCTTCCTCATTGCATTCATTACACACTGGTTTTTGGTTATACGTGCCCTGTATCGGAATCAATTTACGGTAAGAGTCGAATCTACCGCCTATGCGAGACTCTGGACCGCCCATAATTATAATTTACTACATCTTTGCGTTGGAAATGTAAATGCGATCCTAAGACTTGTTTATTATATAAGCTTGGAGCAAAGTTACTTTTTGTGATTGCCAATTGCCCCGTAATGTGATGAGGTTTCTAAGGTCTTAATCATTTCTAGTTTCGATTTTGGACCTTACATTTTATTGTGAGAAATTGTAATAGCAATTTAAATTAAGAGTCTAGTACATATTAAGTAATCTGATAATAATTTTTAGTTCCTCCAAGGAAATAAATAATAAATCAGGAATAAATTCAGAATAAAATTCAAGACCGCGCAAATATCCGATATTTGTTCCCTGTAAATGGTAGAGTTGGAACGGATGAGGAACAAAAGAAATGACACGAATTTGAGAGTAAATTGCATCGACATAAATTTGCCACGGTCGGTTAGTGCAGTTGACAGCCGAAGGCTATCTAGTGGGTCAATATCCGAAGACCAGAAATCTCAGGCCTATCACGTAGAGCAACTTGTAACTTGATTTCAACGAAGAGCCAATTAAATAGTGAAAAATAGAAAAAGATAATAATAAAATTCAATAATATGTTTCTTATTGCTTACTTGAACTTTAATTAGTAACGCAATGAATTTATTTCAGTTTAAACCTGAAATAAAAATGATTACTACGTTTTATTTTCTTTAAACCTTGAACAGAGTATCATACTGCTTTTTTTTCTACGTACCCCTCAGCTAACTTGTATAATATATTTACTTGAACGAGTAGACTGGTTTTAGCTGCACTAAGAAAGAAATATTTGATTCAAAACAAACAATTACGTGTCTGATAATTTAGTTACATAAGATCGGGCATCTGCTCAGTGTCCGATCATTATCCAGGTTAGCGGGTTATCTACGGACCCACCTAATGTTTTGTTGAAACTAACAGATTATGTTATTACAGTAGGTACTTACTGCAGTTAATCAGAGAAATGTTTAAAGATAGTTTTACCTGGGATTTTCAAGCGCAAGGATTTATATAAGTTTTCTGTTTTTTCATGTTGCTATCCGACTTACCAATAATAAATATTTACCGTAACATATGGCCAATTGCATCATGCAAAACAGATGTAGGAACATGAGTCTCGAACGTTAGATGCCGACTGGATTCTGGAAAAAGAGTTTTGTCGACCTGACTCCAACCAAGACACGATACACTACATGGACTAGTATAGTATTATTTGGTTGTGTTATTTAAAGAGTTGTTGTGTAATGAAAATTTCGCATGCCCAAAAATTATGTGACCATAATTACTTATATAATGCTACATATGGCTATGAGTTTTTGTTAAAATAATGAATTTCCAATTAATGTATACATACAATATTACAGTCAATATCCTTGGCCTTAATGCCGGCGTGTTTGATGTGACTGATGGCAGCTGCTATAGCTTATGTGACGTGTGTGAGAGTACGAAGGTATTATGTGTGTCGCAGGCGCAGCCGTCTGGTTAAATCGGCCACCCAATTGGACGGTAGCCCGTTGATCGAATGCCGGCATCCAATCAAACGGCTGAAGAACAACTAGCCATGTCATTCAGCGCAACGTTTAACCAGATGGCTGAACGTCATGTCAGTCGTCTGGTTTAAATTAGCCATCCAATTGGACGCCTAGGCAGGTCATTTAAATCGAAGAGCTTTTGTGTGACTATTTGAGTGATAGCCGTCCAATTGAGTGGCTAATTTAACCAGACTGCTGCGACATGTGCATGGTGAGCGCCGTGACTCGAAGACTCGAATACGAAGGGGAAAAAAATAACATTACGGAGAGGTCAATTTTCTTTATATATTTTTTGTGATAAAGCATTTTGGCAAATACTTTATTCGTGTGCTTTGATAATTACAAATGTAACAAGATTGATTTCAATTAATTTTTTTTTATTGTAATAAGAAAAAAAATGAGGTTTAATGAAAATCCACAAACGCACATAACGTTTAATTTTACGCATAATGTATGTTTTTAGCATTGGTAATTTTTTAATGTACATTAAGGCACTATAGGTCAAATTAAGCACCACAATGTACCTCCTTTTACGCATTCCCAGCATCGTGGGGGTAATGCTCCTCTGCCTAAGATGTGTAAGGGTAAGCCAGGATAAATTTGGGCGGCAATTGCCCTTGTACCAACATTCTGTCATGTGTGTGCCCGTATATCAGGATCAGCTCCAGCACGATCCTAGATAATTCGTATTAAGGGCAAAGACCCGCTAGCCAACTTTTAGTGATGCAATGGAAACCAGGAGACAAGTGAATAATTTATTTCAAATAGTCTATTACCTTCGCACATGACTAAGTACCTACTGTGTAGACGTGTTATGCACAAGCTACTCAAACAATTCTGTTAACGTTCAGGTATAAAATCAATAGTTAATTGTTTGTAAAATTACATATTTATCTACTTCATATGTCATTCATACATAATTGGATAAAGTGGATGCCTCATCGGCATTCTAGCAACACATGGTTTTACAACAATGTTGTGGAAGAGGAGGTTGCAATTGTAAGCCTCTTTGTTTCTGCCTCATAAAATTACTTTATGTTTTGTAGATACTTATGATAATCTGTCTAATCGAGGTTCTAGATACAATGCTGAGGAACCAGAAATTGATATTGGATTAATTTTGGTATCTTTCTATGACATTAGAAAATAGGAAGTGACGTTTTAGCAGTATCCCAATTTAACTAATATCTAAACTGTGATGTGGGTAATGTGTCTTAAATGGCAACCGGTATCTCAAATTCTCAACGAGTATCGCAATATGTATTGCAATAAAAGCTATGCTATGCTATGTATAATATAAACGTCTCAGTTATGGACGATATATTGCGTGGTCAGACATCACACTGCCGGGCTTCCAACGCTGTTCTGTGGACTATCAAACAAGACAAGCAACTTAAACATTCTATAGACTAAACATTGTGAAACACAGTATATTTAGTCGTGTCCTGTCCGATTACGACTGATTACAATGTTTCTTTATCATGCATGCATCCCTGTCTTCTATAAATTGCTCTAAAACATGTTTTACAACTAAAACCTCAGATAGTAATTCTTTATGAAATATCATATGGCTTTGGGTTTGGTGCACATTATACCAAATAAAATTGTAATTTAACAGCTACCCTCTATTGTGAATTTTACGATTTGCAATCTATTTGCGACAAAATGACAATGTTTAGCCTGTTACATTTATATTTGTTGCTGTCATTAAACGTTTGACAATATTATATATTAAACTGTCTAGACAAAATAACCACGATCAAAATAAATTAGGACAAGGTTAACTAAATTCAGTATGAGTTTCATTTTATTCGGGAGCGAAAGTTTCAAGAACATTTTCATAATTTTTCTAATATTATTCAAGTTCAATCGTCTAATTTATGGCTAAATAAAATTGAAAATGTTTGTAGTTAGAAAAGTTGCATTGACCGCGTTAGAAGCGTCGTAAAATAAAACTACTAAAAGAAAGATAGGAGGCGCCGACGCACCTGCTTCCAGGTGGCGATGATCGACGAAAGTGTTCTATTTAAAAGCCGGTTACTCATCGCAAATCTGTTTACTTTGCTAACAGACGCTTGCTGTCATTGACCTTGTCTTGATAATTGTGTTTAGAAAAAATGAATAAATGCTAATATATGTGTGCCAGCCGTGATTTTATGTTAATGACAATGCCGCTGTCTATGAAGGACTGTAAATAGATGTTGTACATAGCAGTGTTGTGTTTGCATCCGCTCGATCATATTCATTCAAGACTAATTTGCGGTAGCGGCCATTATGGGTGCATTAAAAATCTCATTCACCTGCCGAGGCATAATGTTGAAGGCAACTGAATGTGTGTAAGCTTATTTGGTTAAGAATCAAGCAAACTTACAATTTAACTGCTATAAGATGTTTCATTACTGGCTTATGATTGATAAGATCATGTTCATACCTACAAGGGTTGCCGTGCTGGCTGCAAATGTCTTCCCTTGTGATCAAGATAGCAACATCGTGATGGTAAGGGTCTGCATCGTCGTCGGGGTTGAGCTGCTGCTGCCAGCGGCAGAACGACTGCAGTGTGATATCTGCGTTCGTGGTCACTTCCAGGTCAGGTGCTGCCCCCATCTCTTCGACAAATATGATCTTCACTACCACTATCTTTATGTAGTTGCCGATAGAGGGGTCCATGTATAGCGAGGATACCTGGGGGTTGTTATAGGGGCGTATAATTTCTTATAAAAATAAATCTAAAACCAGAAATTCTTAGTTTAACAATGTTTGAAATACTGTTACAAAGCACGTGGCAGTGGCACATGTAGCAAGTTGGATATATGATTCTCAAAAATATGACTAATGATCATACATAATGATATGTTTAACAGCGTTGATTAATAATATTTGATACGAACAATAAGAATAGACGCTGGTAAATTTATTGTGTAGTTTTTATGACATAAACCAGATGGTCTGTTACATGACGTTTCATTCATTTCGTTGTGATAAGGATAGCTTGTGAAGCCATCGGTTATAGTTGCTAGGTATATCATGAGATGGCAGACCTTACCCTAATAGTTGTTAATACTAGAATAGAATAAGTCTTTTTGGAAATTTTTAATCTTATAAAATTATCTGCTATGCGAAAATAAATAAAAAAGTTAAAAGTGGAACTGGCGAGATTTCTTTGCAATAGAATTGACCAGAATTAATAAAGTCTGTTGAATTTGTAATCTTTGAGAAGAGATTTGATATTTTTGGCTTTACAGGTGTTATCTCATTACAGATTTTTATAAAACTCAAAGTTAGTTGAATAAAAATCTGGGATGAGATAACACTTCGTGGAACATGGTCATTTTATTTTTCATTTTGTAATTGGAACAAATACAAAATTAAAAATAAAATGTGTATAGTAGATACTACAAACATAAGTCCTTTATCTTTGTTAATATCTTCCAGTCGACCCGTCTTATTACACATCGACAAAGATTTATTGATACCCATTACAGTTACTAAAGTTAAAACAAGACAGTACAGTATGTTCTTGAAAAGTAAGGCCGATGAAATATCGGAAATTGCAGTTATCGTTTGACATATACATAATAAACAGGAGGCAACGATAGCATGACTGTAATATACATACCATATTCATAATTGTCAGAAGATACGTCTCCAAGTTAGAGGCGTCATGGAAATCCGTCATAGATTTGTCGGCAACCAGCAGTACTTCGACGTGTCTTGGTTTGCTCACCGACCGAGTCGATCGCTTCCCACTTTCATGGCTGTTATGGTGTAAGTGGTGCTGGTTATTTCGTTGAGAATACTGAGAAAAAACAAGATGTTTAAGTTCTATAGATTAATTAAATATGTAAAAGTTGATTTTTTCCAATTCTATTTTGCTACATTAAATTAAATACCATTTTGGTGTTATACCTTATTGTATCCTAATCTTTTATGTTCTTCAATTTCATGTTTCTCTAAATTCTTGGTTTTCCATTGGTAAGGCGGCTGCTTCGTGGCACAATTCTTCGACCTTCTATGTCTATTTTTTCTTCTATTTTTGATACGTCGTGGTCTCTGGCCATTATTCAAATTTTTTCGATTTTTATTCGCATTTATCCTTAAATTTTGTTCAATTGACTTACTTTCTACCGACGTACTCTTTGAATAAGATGCCAATCGTCTTTGCTCCATGCGGAGCCTAGCTTGTCGCCTTCTGTATTCTGTAGGATTTTTCCTCATCGCTTCTAATCTTTTTCGCCTCGCTTCTAAGTACTCTCTTCGATGACGATCTGAAGCTAACTTGCGTTCTCTTTCACGTTTTGTATTTTCATTTGTTTTTCTACTTTGCAAGCTACTGCTATTGTCAAAATGTGTTCCACTTCGTGTTTCTCTTTTTTCTCTATTATACGCTTTGATTTTATCAACAGCTGATCTTTTAAAAATAACATGAGGCCTCCCTTGAGAATTGTCTATGGGTTTCTGGTCAGATGGTTCAATCCAAAATTCTCCATGCTCGGTTCGCAAAAGTCCCGCCTGTGAATAAAACAAAATTTGTGTCATAAAGAAACAGGTCATTTTATCCTTTAATCTAGTAACGGAAACGCAGACATTTAGAGGGCAGGTGTCTTCGTTGGTCACATTTGTTAGGGCTGTATTCAATTTATAGCTATTGCGTGTTTGCAGAGCAATTGTTTGACTCGTTAGCGCAGCATTTCCCAGAACTAAAGCGAATTTCCTGTCACTTTGTTATGGCTAATTGACACTTTGCCGAAGTTGATCCAATATCAAGATGGTTTTAAGTTCGGAATAATGCTGTTTGTTCTGACAATACCAGGCAACAATATAAATACAGAAAGTTTTTATTAAAGAAAAATATTGAATTAGTATTTATTTTCTAAATATCAATTATTTCAAGGATCTGGGGCCTTTTCCTTTAATTTGTTTTTAATTATTATTTATCTAGTCCGATGAAGTGACACAACGGCACAACGCAAAATTAACACTGAATGGTAAAACGTCCATTGAGTGTCCAACCGGTTTGGGCAGTTGTAGGTCAACAAATCTACCGTCTGTTAGTAATGTTAGATAAATTGATTGATAACGAACCGAGGCGGCTTTGCGCGAAATTTAATGGAAACTATTCCATCTGAACAGATATCTTGATCAGCTTACTGCTTTGATTGTAGCAAAATTTATGCTCGATATTAAACAACATTTCTAGGATATAGCCGATTTTGTGTTATGATAATTTATAACAATTTACCGAGTCCCTTTACCTACTAATTTTGCAATCGAACTCTTTAATGTACAGAAACCTGTTATTAGCAACTAAGTCAAATATTATTAAGCCATGACTAACAACGTTAGTGTTAATTCTAATACAAGCAATCAGTTTTATGAGCTTGGCCAAGTATTAGCTGGTATTAATAGATTCGCCCACAAGTCAGATCGCATCTAAAAGTGAGTGAGTTTTTTCATAGTAAGCTCATATAATATACCTACAAACTGCTTATACAACAGCATCCAGCTAGACGACTCAGCTAGCCTGTATGTCGCCGACCTTGCGAAGCAGAAGGCCGTCCGCGAAAGTGTTATTGCGCAACAAAGTGCGTACAATCAACTCATACTTACATAACCTAATACTTTATTTGATACAAATAAATGTTTCCAGTATTTTTATTTAATATTTTTATTACTGTTCCTACAGGAAATATCGGCTACACTTTTATATTGTTTTGAGCCCAAGATGAAACATTAGCAGAATAATAAATAATGACTTTAGAAATATTTATGTAAATTTATCAAACGTCAATGTGTTCTAAAATGGATATTTTTTATAGTCCTAACCTGAGATTGATTGTTTTATCTTAAATCTTAATGTGACATGCGCGTATTGTTTTATTGAACCATATGGCTTATCCATGACTTCATCCTTTGATGTTTTAAGTATAGTCACGTCTGAAAAGTGGTACAGACTCAAAGCTGCAAAATATGTAGGTACCTATATACGAACTCTATACAACAATAATATGTTGTATACATATTTGTGAAGCCAAAAATTTATAAATATTTTCAAACATTACTGAACAAATTCAACAGAAAATGTCAAGATTTTTGCAATGTTATGTTAATGTATATAGTTTTAATTATGATTACCTTTCAATTTTAGAAATTGGTAAGGAGGTTCATATAGTCATCACTTTCGATTGACGGTAGAAAGTGATTGAGATCATAAAATTGAATTCGGGAAAGTCATAAATTATAAATCTAACTTTCAAATTTATTTTAATTTATATGTTAATATTTTGATATTCATTTATTGTTATAAATGTTTTTACTATGTATTCAGACATCGCCTGATTTTTGCGTAAGGAAAAGTTTATGCGGTGAAACACTTCTGGTATTTATGGACTTATTCATTTATTATTTAGGGTTAGTAGAAAGTGAATGGACATTACTATACGGATGTACTCACTTGAAATGCTTGATATCAAGAAGTGACTCTTAGCAGTATGTACCTACCTATAATGCATACCGTTTTATCTTTGTATTCATATAAATAACAGAAATGAACTATGGGATCTTTTTGTAATTAATCTTCTTGGTACGCTACACAGTTGTATTAATACTTGACACCCAATTTTTATTGAAAAGTGTACGCTACAGAAGTTATATACGTTACTGTGGATTTAAATAAATATTTTTTACTAAATTATAAGTCACGGTCTGAGGATAACCTCTCATAAGATAATCGCCTATTTTAATCAGATGGTGCTGGTTATAGCCCCGAGTAATGAATATAAAAAAATTAAGAATACATTTAAAACAATTATTTTTTTGAAAACGTTTGATCTCGTTTTAATGGTGGCACGTCATCTCAAAACATCATCGAGCTCATTATTAAATGAAATAACTTTTTATGCGTAATATTAGTGGCAATATTAGCCTACATTACCATCATAAAAAATCCTAATCTAAAATTAATGACTGAAAAATTATTCCATTCAAAAAACTTAAATGACCGGTACCTAAAGTTGGTATGTATGTTTAATGGACGCCTTTTTCAATTAATTCTTCTACGGTTTCGCATCTTAATTATAGCTATAGCAACCGTGCGAATAAAAAAGCTGAATGCCACAATATTAATGCATGTGCAGCAAAATAGAAGAGTAGAAAATGTGATTAATGGATCCTGACGTACCCACATGCATCGAAGGGCTGTGCTCGCGTCACGCGCATATTTCATTTGTGTACCAATATGTTTTTAAAGGGGTTTAATAATATGTATTTTTTGTTTCATATTACACTCAGTGTCTCTAAGGTTATGGGAGTTGAAAAAACTATAGATCCATTCTTACAAATTTATTTTTAAGGTTTGGTCTAAGCATATTGATATAATATTTGAATTTTATCACTATAATAAAATAGGAAATATTTAAATAAGCATCTAAAGATACTTACTATACCTATATTAATACTGATTGCCATAGAATTCGATTGGCACAATAATATCAACAAACAAAAGGCCGTTTCTTCAGTCCTCCGCTAATTCTTATATGATGCAGACAATAATAAGGCTTGGATATCCCTCTCCGTTTTCGCCAAACGACACAACTTAGAGGTGACATTGAGTTTCAAATAAAAAATCAAATTAATTTGTTGTATTCATAATTTGTTTATTTAGCGTTGACAACCCTGAGACGTTTCATTCAGCTGTTAAAATTCATTCATATGTTTTGACGTTGCATGTAGGTATAGAAGTTGTTTGCTGTACTTTTGATGTTCAACAAATTCCATCATTACAAGACAAAAGGTTTCGTGTGATAGATGAACGGTTCCGCTAATGAATTTTGTTTGATAAACATAAATGCATTTGAGTGGCCTCTTCTGAGTTTTGTATTGATGTGATCTTCAGACAATGGAAATGTTTTTGCTAAGAATTGATGTTACGCGTATTGTACAGCTGTACTCATACCGAAAATGTATCGTAAATGGCTAATAGTTACCATACCAACCAGTTGAGTAGTAGGTACGGTTTGCAATTGAATATATTATATATTTTATGATATTTTCATTCATTACCATTTTACGATATAATTTGAATAGGTATCATTGATAGAGCGTAGAAAAAAGTTGTTTTTGTGATACAAATGACCAACATCCGTTGGTCTTATTAGGTTGTATAATAAAATAAGGAAAACTAGCCACAGAAGCGTAGGTTAGGTAACATATAATAACCTTATGTGTGGTATTATTGAACCATTAAATAAGGTAATAGTTAAAGATAATGTTTTTTTTCAAGACCAGTTCACTGAGAATTATTTTAATAAGTATCTTTACTATTTTGATTTATAGTATCAAAATAACTTAATTTGTATTAAATTGTTTAGCACTTTTAAAAAAATGCTTACAAGTGATGAGCAATTTAACGATGTTCTTATTCCGCAGTCTAATCTAAGTTTCTACGATCTACCTATATCATGTTTTGCTCGAACCCGAGGCATAATATAATATAATCGAAGATATTTAAAAAAAATAGAAGTTCATAAAGGAGATGTTTTATATCCGGCCAGGTAATGTACACTATCTCAAAAAATCAGGAAAAAGCTTCTGGATCTGGGAAAAATACTAATATCCGTTTTCAGGCATAGTTTTAAATTTTAATTTTTTTGTCAACTTCACTATTATTTATTATGGCAATATGGCGGCCAATAACTAGCCGTCAGCAAAGTGACATAAGCTCCATGCTGTGTTTTCTATGTAAAAAATCTTGTTTTGTACCACGAAACAAAGTAAATAAGAAAAAAATGGACAATTGAACACTATTTTTCATATTTTTACCTATTTTTCAGTATTATAGAGTTGGCTGAATTTCCATATATTTTTGGACATCTCCTTTAATATTTTGAACAGCAATATTGTCGGACCATGCTCAGATGATTGTTTTAAAGCACATTCCACATTGGTCTCTTGAACGAGTTCTATAGTGCAACTGAGGTTCTCAATGCTGCTATAGTTATTATCTATATGTACATTGTATTGGTAACAAAGGAGAGAGACTTGCACGCTGATTATTTTGTTTTGTACTGTACGTGGTGAGAATAATTGCGGCTTTTTGATGTTCGTCTTATTCAGTCTCTTCACGTAACAACCACTGAACGGATTTATTTCCACCTGAATTCCGAAATTACAGCATCGTGAGTTGAAAGAACTCTGCTTGTCTTACGAGATAAATAACAAAAACTAAAAATAAAATACAATGAAGATAAAAAATGATCGTTGCAATGGTTGATTCAAATGATATTTTTAAACGTAAAATTGCCGCCTTTATCGATGATGATTTAATGATTATAATTAAAAGAGATTTATTTCGAAACAGATAAAGATTTTTTCAATCTGATGTGACGCCCACGCATGTAGGCAAGGTTGTAATTCAACCTTTTTGTATCGGACGAATAAATTTTAGATATCAAGTCGTTTGATCGATCACCGACATCTTCATACACGAACTACTGTTAATTAGTGTGCAAATGTCAAAACAAGAAACTTTTGTAATCGACAATAATACGTAATATCAATCATACATAATACATCACCTCAAAAATGACTCTTATTACATTAGACTGAGATAACTACAATGTTAAGGTGTTAATTTGATTTGCAGCCCACCCTAAAACTGGTGAGTGACGCCCACTTATTATCTAATTAATACTTAATACATAAGTAGGTAGGTTGTTTTTTTTTGCATTTATTAAACGTGTTTCACTGCCGGAGTTATTTTAGCCGCACTGCACTATAGTCCTTACTCTCACTAGTTTAACATTATACCTAAAATAAATTATAAGTACTCCTGTGTTTCGTTTCAAATGACTTTACAATAATAATTGATAACTATAATACTATTATGTTGGCGTGCCACGCATGTTTACCTCCTACGACTACATTATTAGGGTTCTGTTGCTAAAACAAAGAAACCAAATAAAGCCACGTTCATTGTAGGCCCGACCGTCTGCATGTCAATGTAATTTTATTCAGTGACTACTGAAACTTAAATATTTCATCCTTTTTAGTGTTTTGAAGTCGGTTTTTATTTTAGTTTAAAAAAAATTTCACAAGGATTAGTGATATTTTTCTAAGGTCAAACCTTTTTCACTAATATCGTATTATTTTAATAAACAAAAGCAAAAAAATTATTAGGAAAGCAAAAATCTGCAATTTCGCATACATAGACGATTTAATTATTCCAGTTATTTTTATTTAAAAACCAAAGTACCCAATCGATTTAAAAAAAAAATTTATGGTACTAAATGGCAACTACGCCGCAACGAACAAAAAAGAATCACGTTAATCGGATCAACATCGGTGTATACTACATACAAAGGAAAAAATCATATTACTTGAATTAAAAACCTCCTCCTTTTTGAAGTCGGTCAAAAAATTGGACGAAGTTTTAGTTTTTATTTAAAGTTCAGTGGCATATAAAAACTTAGCGCAATTAAATTTAGCTTTTTTATGATTAAGTACTTATATCAATTTACTATAAAAATAATTATATCTGGCCTAACCTATAGGTGAACCATTAGAGTATCATCTGTGTAAATCTTTATTAATATTTCGACCTTGTTCCTCAGACAGACTCCTTAGTGATTTATCTCGTTTCTTTATTGAAACTGACAATAAAATTAACGAGTTCCTATCGTAAATCTCTCGTAAAAACTGTTTAAAACAAAAAAAAACAATTATGCGTTCTCTTCCTGAGTATTCTTGCGTTTAATTAATTGTTAATTTACTTTTTGTTAATATTATATAGAGACAAACTAAAGAGAGATTGTACGGGTACATGTTAGGTAAAGGAAAAACATAGCTAAGATATTACATTATCACAGCTAAAATAGGTATAGAAATTTGAATGCAAAACATCTATTACCGCCAGTACCTAAAGAACTAAGTTTTTTCTGTTTCTTCACGTGAAGAAAAATAATCAAAATGCGCTCACCTTTTTTTGTTGAGAAATATTAAGGAAATGCGGGATGTAGTGCAATTTTTTGCCTTGAATTAAAGTGCTTATTCACTCTAGCCTTTAATTTAAGGGGTCCAAGTTGTAGAGTTCAGGGAACTTAATTTTGTTAAAGAATTAGTGTTGGTGGACTTCAAATGACATTGTCTCCCTTCAGCAGTGCTCAAGACCACGAAGGCTATAGTTTTTTGCCAATGAATTCAAAGTACTTAATAAAAAGAGTACTAGACTCATTGGCGTCACAGTCTGCTGGTATTTGGCTAATCCATTATTAAACTAACTGTTAAAAGTAAAAATATATATTCTTGTACTTCTGAAAATATAGCACTTTAGTTTAAATCATAAAGTAATTACGAAAACAGAGCTACTTTCACCATGGTTGGTTCCGGATGGGTTAACCATAATTAATCTCGAGCTACTCCTTGCATCGGACGGCACGTTAACCCGTTCATATCGTTTGTAACTTTGTAAGAAGTCAGTGAAGCCCTTTTAACTTACCATCCCGTGTTGGGCCGCATGGTGGAGTTATGGCTAAAACTCCTTATCTCTGTCTGTGCTCAGCAGTGTGAATTTTGTTGACTGAGTTTTCTTTCTTTCTTTATAATAACCGTTGTCGCGAACCTCTTTGAAGTCTTGTGTTTAAGTTCTTTTTCGGTTTTGACTTCCAAATTGTAGAGATTTTTTGTCAGCCTTTCCAACAATAATTCTATTATATTGCTATTTTTAACTATTTTCGTTAGGAATATCCTTATTCAAAAGCTGATCTACAGCCGTTGCTGTGCCTGGTATGAACTTGATATTACAAGCTCATACCTCATACTTCCATGAATAATAAGAGCATCACGACCACAGAACAGATAAGAGTTTCTTTGACCACGACATTACATCTGCGAGGGGACCACCTAACTGCATATTGTCAATTAGTACCACCTGTGAAAGTATTGCTTTCATAGATGGTACGAAGTGTACGTAAGTGGCTTTGATTTAGGCGATCGCTGGTTATTATTTGGAGTCTGTAGGTACTCACCAGTCCATCGCACGCAGAGAGTGCTATACTGGAGTCCGGCTGTCCTCGGATGGAGCCGGTGAAGTGGCAGGCGGTTGAGTCCGGATGTGGTCGATCCCGCGTGCGCCCATCCGCTCTGTGTCGCTCTACGATCAGCGCTGGAGTGATGAATGATACTGACGGTCTGGGTGCAAGAGAAATAAACATTTTATTATTGAAATGATCAATCAATTTTAGTAAAACATTGGTGCACATGAGTAATTACATTTGATCTTTTATAGACATACTTTACAGTCAATAATATATACCATTATGTATCCACTTTTGACAGGTCGTGACTCTTACTGCAATATACCATTTATACCATTTTTTTTACACTTACACCTATTATCTAGCCCAAAGTAAACATCATTAAGAGCTTGTGTTATGGATACTAGATAACGGATAAATATCGATAATGATAATAATATGTATATAAATATTAGAAATGTAATAAATAAACATATAAACATCCATGACTCGTAAATAAATGCTCGTACTCATTATACAAACATTTGCTCCTACCGGGCTTCGAACATTAACTCGGCTAAATTCTACCTTCACTTGAAAATATCATTAAGAGTTTATTTAATAATGCGAGGTTTTTATTAAGATACCGGTGTATACGCTCTCATGCAACTCGGGGGCATGCATGGAATTCCGAATCGTTTTACTCAGCGAGTCTTCCACAGTTTATTGCGTAGTCAGAGACCAGCACCTCACACGTTAAGGATTCTTTTGCACTTCAACATTCATAGGTATGATAATAAACCATCAGGGCGCAATATATCAAATAACTTTTACAACAAGCATCATTTTGATCTAATTATTTACAGGTAGGTATATTTTGGCTCAAAATTTCTTTCCTCTATCTATTAGGTCTTTTCCCCTGATACTTACTTATAATATGCCATACAAGAGATACAGTATTATTATAGTAGTGACATAAAAATAAATACACTAGTGGCCGCTCGCGGTTCCGCCCGTGTGGATGTCGGTTATCGCGCCAAAAACAGGATACATGTCCTTCACAGGGTCTCAAACAATCCCATTCTAAATTTCATTTAAATACCAAATAAACATTTTTTCTATTCTATGATATTTACTCTACACATATAACGCTTATCAACCATCTCGGTGAAAAATTATCAACTACCAGTTTTCACCCAAGTAGAACTTGAATATAGTAGTCGATTTGTTTTGGCTAGTACTAATTTTAAAATCCCACCAAACATTGGGGAATGATAGATCCTTAACCCAATACGTCATTATCAAGTATCGAACATTGAAAAACGTGCGTGGATAGCTATAAATTCAAGTCTCTTAAGCGCATATCGGCCAAGGAATCTGTCCACTATAGCGAGGACCATAAAAAGTAGATTTTGCGCAGCAGTCTGGCACACGGTCAAGATTTATCGAGTAATACCTCGGCCTTAGATACCGAGAAATTGTGGAATGCAACAATTTATTAACTCGATTCCGAAAAGGTAAATGCTGGCGCTATGTTGTCGCTATCTGATGGACTGGAGCGAGCCACAGTATTATTTTAAATTTAGGGGAATAGGAAGATAAATGCTTTTAAAATACTAAATAAATATCTTAAGCGTTCAATGTAAAAATTAAAAATTTTACCAACACTACATCTCATTAGTGGCTGAAGCTAGACTTACTGTTTCTTTGGTGTTAAGTTAAAATGCAAATCTGACAGTATTTTGACATAAGTAATACTAAATAATAAGCTGTAGTGTTGGTTAAATTTTCAGGTCAAATTGTCGAGAACAGTGCTATGTAAGTATAAATAAAAATGCGGCCTAGTTCTTCCGAAACATAAAGTATACTAATAAGACTGCTAGCTAAATATCGAGCCTAATTCAGTTACTGAAATGACCTGTAAACGGTCGTATACTGCAACTGGAAAATGAAAAATTGTAAGGATTCCTCACAGTTTTTTAAACAATAAATAATAAGAAACCCATTCAAAAAACGTATCTATGGGAAGGTACGTTTTTGAATGCGTATCCTATTTAAGTACACATAAACTAGTTGTGTTCGGTATTCAGGATTTACAATAAATTAACTTTGTTGGCTTGCACACTTTATTAATAGTTGTGGTTTACCTATCTTGTTTCTAGATAATCGTGAAAATACTGTGGAGTTATATTAAAACAATAGGCTGCTGTAAACATGAGTACCATACGGGTGCTGTTTGTAGACAATCAGCCTTGCATGAGCATCGGCTGTCGATCGCCAGGCAAACAGATCGAGTGGCGGCTATGCACACAGATAAGTCTCATTATGGCAATTAGCCGGGTAAACATGGCTGCCCCAGTTGCGTGCTGGTCCGGTGTTGACACAAATGCTGTCCACACGCATACCCTCGGTCGTGGCCACTGTCATTCATAACAGAATAATCGCTACTTCGTTACTGAGAGATTAATACTCGCTGTTTCAACTTGGACAAGCCGGAATCTTCTAAGTAAGTATATACTTAGGTACAATAACTAAAGCGTTTTTTGCCAGTGGTGTGCTACCTACTGGCTACACGCCTGAATTTTATTAACAAATTAAATGGACCCTGTGACACTGTCCAATGAATTACAAACACATAAATAGATGCTTATCTAACAACTAGGTAGTAGATTATGAGATGATCCTATGAAGCTTATATGTACTGTCAAGAAGATAGTATAAGTGTTGGTTTGACGACCGGCTGGCCGAGTGGTCTTTATCCCTTGCTATACAGGCTACTCGGTCAAGAGGTCCCGGGTCCGAATCCCGGTAGGAGCAAATGTTTGTACGATGAGCATTTGTTTACGAGTCATTGATGTTTATGTATTTATTTAGTATATTTCTAATATTTATATACATAGTATTGTCATTATTTCTCCGTTATCTAGTATCCATAACACAAGTTGTTAATGATGCTTACTTTGGGCTGGATAATAGGTGAGTGTATGAATTTTATATTGTTACTATTATTGGTAGAAGTACTGGTAATTTTGTCGTTATCAATGCAATTTTTATTCATGTAACATTATATAACATGTAATAGTTATGTATACATATACAGGGTGGTGCCGTCAATACGACAATAAATTAAAACATGGGCTACCTATATTAGTTCATAGAAATGGTTTGCCACTTTCAAAAACATCGTATTCATTTGATAATTTCATAACATTTGTTTGAAAAAATGCAGCCAATGTTATATTACTTCATACAAAATAATGTCATGAAATTATCAAATGAATTACTGGGCATGGACGGCATTTCATCTTAGGCCTCAGGATGACAACGCACCTGCAATATCAAGTGCTTTTCCTTGTTATTGCAGGTGTCTATAGGCGGCGGTAGCCGATTACCACCAGGTGGGCCGTCAGCTTGTTTGTCATCTAGTTGTATATAAAAAAAAATGTTTTCAGGGCACCACCCTGTATAAGTAAATAGTCTCGAAAGTATATTATGTGTATTTTTATATGTACAGAACTTGTTATGTAGTATGTTTTTACGTCTTGTTATTTTATTTGACTATGCGCTTTTGTAATACCGGCATTACCACATTACATATTCTACACGCTCATGGGTTGACTGGAAGATATCTCTTATAAGTCCACCCTTACTAACTAATTAATTCTCATTGTGTATTGGTAAAACTTTGTTAAAAGTGCAATAAAGAGTAATTAAATAATTAATGTATAATATTGTTATTGTAATTTGTAGTAGTGCCTAGCTAGGCCATAACAATATTTATCTATGTTGTATATATTTAAAATATAATACAATAATATAGTATTTGTATAGTTTTATTGTTCTTGTAAGCTTTAAATTGAAACACTGATTATTTATCACTACATATTAATTTTTTCTGCACTCAACTTTCTGGTTGACTGGTAAAGAATTCCCAATGTCCGCCAAATTGTACCTTACCTATTAAGTGCTATAAAGTTTAATTTATTTAATATCTTTGTAAATGAATGACTTTCTGATACCTACAACCCGACCATTATAGCCGCACATTAGACACAATAAATTACCCTTTAAAGTTTCAAATAAGGAACTTATATTAATGACATTGAATTATATGTCTGCGTAAACTGAGAGTCAAATCTTTTAGATGTAAGCTCAATGACCACGAAGTTAACAATAGCCTCGGTAATAGCCGGTAATCGAGGAGTAGGCTCTGGAACGGGCCATTAAGTTGTTATTTTAGGAACGATTTTTTGTACATAGTGCTATTAGCATGAACAATTTATACGAATCGAAAGCACGAGTTGCCGTTTTGTAGTTTCACATCTGTACTCCTAACGTAAGTGTCCATCGAATTGAAACGATAAAGTTCGTCTTCGTGACAACTGTCAAATCGTATTTAACCACAGCAGCGCCTCTATTGTGAATTTTAGGAAACTTATTTTTTTTAAGGATTTGAGAGATGAACGATCGTCGTGATCGTTTTCGTTTTGATTCAAATGAAACACACACAGGGGTGTTGTATCATGTTAGCAGTACTAAGACATAATCATTTATTATGTTGGTACCAGTGCATGCTAGTTATGTAATTATTTATGTAAAAGCGTGGCCTGGTATTAAATGTATGAATTTAACGCTTACACTCGTTAGTACTCGTTATTATTAGAGTGGGTGTAACTTTTATAATCTGTAATATCCTTATATGCTCAGCGAGTCTGACTTTGCGCTGAGAGCTTTTACAAGATAACTGGACAATTACGGCCTAATAGCCGCGATCAACATGCAAATATCTATAAAGCCAACGCCAATAATAATCTCCACGTTTACAACACCGCAAATACTGGCGTACTTTGTGATGGCGTATTAGCATTTTGACTATACTTTTACCCTGACCCCTATAGAAAATAAACAATAAATTTATAATCATCAATTTACACCAACTATGGAATTTTAAGGTCACGATTGTGAAATATAGATAAATAAGGGAAACACGTTAATTAGGTACCCACCTACCTGCAAATAACCTTATCTTGCCTATTTAGCTATGTTAAATTCTCTTATTTTTATTTTAGATAGTACGAGTTTATAGTGTAGGTAAATTCATTACGGTAATTGATATATTATTATCATAGTTTGTACCCAATGATTCCCAGTATTGGCATCTGCGATAATTTAATAATAGTGTAACTTTATCAATTTGGCGACCAATAGATGGCTTAATTACATAAATTCTGATACAATTTTATTTGCGACATTGATTTACTGCTCTTGGCTACTGCAGCAATAAATCAAAATTTAAGTTGGAGATGAATTAATAATGAAACTAAATCTTTCTTTGTGTAGGTATTAACGTTGCCAATATCACCCATATAAGACCTTAGTTATTCAGATTTCGTAGAATTTCAAATACCAGAATTAACAGGTAGAAGTTTTCTTAGAAGTAAAAAGTTTGGAAACAAAATGTGCATAAAATAATTCGTGCTTCGATTTCTTTGCTCAGTAGCCAATGAACCAGGTAAAGCTTGCAAATACAATATGCGGTATGTAGGTCCCATGTAAGGACGACGGTATGCATGAGTGCTCCGCGGTTTTGGTTCCTTACTGTACAGCCCTTTATTTTATTGGGTATTTTACGAGGTCCTTGCACTTGAGATACTATAGTAAACCGAGAACTGAGTCTTTGTTCTCCAAACGGTGCATGCTCATAAACGAAATGAAGTACTATGTTAAACAGGAAAAGAATTCACAGATTCCTTTTTGTGAAAATAGTAAATATATTCGTATTTTTTTAACATAATATTACAATTAGCTTGGAAATTAGAAACAGAAACTTTTGGTACTTTTTCTGGTTTTGCGGGTTTTCCCAAGTCCTCGATACTTCAGTGTTTAGAGCTCACACTAGGACATTAACCTTTTTCTAGTCTAAAAATATGTCGAAGTAGATAAAAATTTTGTACGCATAAATATTTTAATTAACAATAACAATAATAATAATAATATTCACACACTCACATCTATTACCTGCTTAGCCCAAAGTAAGAATCATTAAGTATCCTGGAAGAATTTGTTTTATAGCAATAAGGCCGCCCAATTGTACTGTTTTTTAAGTATGTATAATTTGATTTGTCTCTTGTGTGCAATAAAGAGTATTTATTATTATTAAATATCCATGACTCGTAAACAAATTTTCGTACTCATCATACAAACATTTGCTCTTACCGGGTTTCGAACCCGGGACCCCTGACCAAGTAGCCTGTATAGTTAGGGGGTACAGACCACTCGACCAGCCGGAATTAAAATAGAGAATTATATTTATTGAATTTTTTATATATTTTTCCGTTATGCTACGAAAACATTGTTGGTATTTCTGGAATGAGTAAAAGCAACATAATAACGAATATTACGATTTAATAATAAGAAAATACATGCTAGACGTATAGATAATCGTTTTATAGTCCTTTAAAAATGTGTATGTAATACTTATAAAACTGAAGATTACCGCACAAATGCATAACTACACCCAGATACGGTTTGTTATGTAAATTATTTTGAACCTAATGACTTGGCACGATCAGCCTGTCTGATCCCACCTCGTGCCGATGCGAGAATTTATCGTCACCGTTGCCGCTTTACCACCGTGCAACCATTATCGCGTTCCGGTGCAATTAGTTTACGGACCTTAATCGGTATTATTTGGGAACCATGTATTACTTACTATAGTGTGGCGAACAATTTATGGGTAGCCGTAATTTTGTACATGGTCAGGTTTTGACTTTGTGGCTGAAAGCTTTGTAATTTTACTTTTTGCTTCGTAAGTGATTCTAAATTTTTAGGTAGAAGTATCTATACATGTTTTTCTTCTACTCATTGTAGGTATTACACAATAAACTGAACTGGTGGTGTGTTAAAAATGGACCTTTCGCTAAAATACCAAGATGATTATTGCGTCTTAACAAAGCCACAATGTAATTAAAATAGAATAAAACTAGAAAAATGTCATGTCCTGAGGCAGGAATCGAACCCGCGACCTTTCGCAATCCGGGCGACTGCTCTGACCACTGAGCCACCCAGGACTTGGGATATCCCTGTGAAATTCTTCTAGTCTATCTGTATTTGCGTTTATGAGCTAACACGTCCACCCTTCAATGTCGATATATTCTATTTCAACATCCGAAACGAGTATTTTTACAAATACCTACGATTCGGTTAAGTTGGGGCAGTGCTTTCAAATATTCTTAATTTTTGATTTTAACATTATTATAAATGTTTGAAAAATTACTTAGTATAATAAGTAATTAAAATAGAATAAAACTAGAAAAAGTAAGTTTTTCTAGTTTTATTCTATTTTAATTATTAAGTAATTTTTCAAACATTTATAATAATGTTAAAATCAAAAATCAAGAATAGCCACAATGTTTAACTTTAACTGTTTAAGTTTAACTTAGTGGCAGTGACAGAATTTATCAATTGATATGAATTATCTGTCAATTGGTATGTAAAATGGTTCAATACTTGAGTGTTTTTTATTGTGGACCCTAAATACACTTTACGTGCGTACGAGAGGCGAGTAAATAGCAATGAATAGTTAATTTTGTCTTAACGAGAATGTATATTTCTGAAAAAGATCGATAAAGTTCCTCATCAAATAATTTTATTATTTTTCATCGAATTCGTTGACATCAACCAGTGATTAATTGTTTTACCTACCAACCTAGAGACAGTGTCAAGAATATCTTTATGTCGCAAACGACCGTTAACTGTACAAATAGACATTAACCTTGGCCTTACTACTGTATTTTTTACTCTATAAATAAATCCAAAGCGTTGAACGGGCATTACGTATTTTGATTGAAATTCAGACTGCATACTGAATATCGGTTTCTCTGCTACTGAAGTATTTTGGAACAAACTCTCATAAATTTTTATAGTAATGATTGTACATAATATATGTTTTCTTTTGAACAGCAAAATTTAACATTTAAAATTGTTTCTGGATTGATCCCATGCTGCTAATATAGTAGCTAAGTTTGAAATGTAAATGTATTACTTACCACTACAATAATTAATAAATTTCCATATTATGTAGGTATATCCATATAAAACAGAATAAGGTGGGTCTGTCGATACCTTCACGCTCGGTGTTGTTGTGCAATATTTGCAATATTCATCGTTCATTGTATTACAATAATTGGTACATACATATGTATGAATTGGGCCTCGGATACCCATATACCGACTTTCAAACAGTCAACTTTTTGTCACATTACATTAAAAATGCATAAGAGCAGCGTCCTAGATGGTTGAACTTATGGCGAAATTCAATAAGGACGACTGTGTATATAAGATTGACATGTTACTCATATAACCCTGAATTTGAAACTAAAAACTACGGAAGTAAAACTTTATCGAATTCGAATACCTACAGAAATTTACATTAAGTTGTTAAATAATAAATAATGATTTAGTTAAAAATGTGTAGGTAGGTGAGTATTCAATTACCGCATACTTTATTTTAAAAATATTTCATCATCATCATCAAAATTTCAGCTGAGAGACGCCTCCCGGGCATAAGCCTACCCCGGGGATCTCCAAACCGATCATTCCTGCCCCCTTATATTATCAACCGTCGGAAAAACGTCGAATTTCGGAAATTCTATATCCGTCACTTCCATAGTTCATCGAATCTCATCATTTCTGATTTGATCACGAAGAGAAACTCTGAGCATAGCCCTCTCCATTACCCTTTGGGTGACATTAAACCTTCTTAATAGGCCCATTGTATTGTAAAAAATATTAACGTATTTTTATTTTGTTTTCATCTATTTCTATATATTTTTTAAAATGTTAGGATCAGCGTATTATTATGTAATTTAATTATACCTCTAGCTTTATTACAAAAGATACCACTGGTAATTAATAGACCAATATAAGATTATGCGTGCATAGTGCATGAATAGGTTCTCAGTAAAATTAATGCATATTTCACACGGCTGATATGCGACAGCCGCTTCCGCGAAATGATTTGATTACACACAAACAGACTTAGGATACTACACACTAAGCCGGTATTACTAGGTACTTATAAATTCTTAAAGGCGAAGTATTTTTTCGATTGATCTATTTGTACAAGCTAGGTAATTGTTATAAAGGAGATGTGATGTGCTAACCAAAATTCTAAATAGCACTTAGCACTAATAATAATCCATACTAATATTAGAAATGCGAAAATAATTCTGTCTGTCTGTCTGTTCCTTTTCACGCTAAAACCTCTGAATTGATTTAGACAAAATTTGGTAGGTTTCCCAGAGTCTCAAACTCTTTCCAATATCAAAGCTTTTCTCCAATACGAAACCGGATCAGCAGCTTAAGCGTGAAAAGGAAAAGGAACAGAAAGAGCTACTTATGTATTTATATTATTATTATTTTATTTCAGATAGGACATTCCACTTTGACGGTAAATTTTTATCTATAACTATGTTAAATTAATGAAATCATTAGGTATTCTAAGTAATATTGTTCAATTTAGGTATTTTATAATATTAGTATGGGTAGTATGGATTGAAGCTGATGCTTTAGAAGAATATTTATTATTTAGTATTAAACACCTGTGTTTTTTAATAAATTACAAAATAGACCAAGAAGATGTTTTCACCTTTCTAGGTTTGTCATACAAAAATATTTGCATTTCTGCACCAATTGTGACGTAGATATAAAAATGATGCTGAAAAATAATGCATTACTGCTGGATCGACTTAGGATCAGTAAAAAACGGTTAACTAAGGACTTTAGACTTTTTGATATAACTTGTGCGACAAATACATTGTAACGATTGCCAAATTAACTAAAATAAAATGTATTAATACTTATACTAATACTTAGTTATAATTACTTCTAATAATAATTACTAATACTAGTAATAATAATATACAATATAACCATTTGTCTTTGCCAGGCCAGCAGACTCTTCCCAACAATATCTATTGTGTCCGGATTGCGGATACTTCATAAAATAAAAAAGATGGTTCTTATTATAAGACGAGGGAGGGTAAAGGTATGGAGTAAATATATCTGTACAAACGGTAGAACACAGGCTCGCTTCCTCACTAGAGCACTCACAGGACATTTTGCCACCAACTACATGCTACACAAAATGCAAATTTGTGTAGCATGTAGTTGGTGGCAAAATTGGTTGGTGCAAATTTCCCCTGCACAACATTGTCGGGCATGTGGTGAAGGCCAGGAATCGATGGAACATCTTTTGTGTCAATTGCGTCTTCTGGAAGTGGCGTATCTAAAGCCAGAAGACTATAGACTCTTTCACCCCAGAGATATAGTGAAGCTTATGGCAGCTTTATTCAGGACGTGAGGAGGAGTGAAGGCAGGGGTGGCTTAAAAGATCCCGAAGGGTCGAAGTGCATCGTGGCATAGTCACGGCCCCATGATAAGATAAGATATTATAAGATACAGAATACAGATACGCTGTCTGATAATCAATAACATTTATGCCCGAGAATCAAATTACATCTGTATCGCTGTCGAACCGTGATTGTGTGCTGCGTCCTTTTCCGTTGACACGGACAGAGCTTTGATCATCTGCTACAATCGCGCGCAATTGACAAACAAAATTTATCTGTTCTGTGATAAACATTATTGTAAATGTTTAAAATACTCGATGCAGAGACTTTCGCTTCTTGTCTTTCCTTATTTTTATAAAAATAATAATAATATTCATACACTCACACCTATTATCTAGTAAGCATCATTAAGAGCTTGTGATATGGATATTAGATCACGGAGAAATAATGATAATAATATGTATATAAATATACTAAACAAACATATAAACATCCATGACTCGTAAACAAATGCTCGTACTCATCATACAAACATTGCTCCTACCGAGATTCGACCCCGGGACCTCTTTACCGAGTAGCCGGCATAGCAAGGGGTACAGACCGCTCGACCAGCCGGTCGTCAGATAAATACAAAAATTATAAATACTAACTAATATGGCGATAAGGACTAATAGGTAATTTTAAAATAAATAAATATTATGTATTGCACGTGGCTGTGTCAATTAATAAGTGATTTGTGCATGCTGTGTATATAACCGTGTATCTATATTTTATTTATAATCAACATAGTGGGTTAATTATACAGAAAACCGGCAATTGTGATTACACGATACGAAATAAGTTATGCTGTAATTAATTGGAGTTAATCAGCAAAATTTATCGAATGCCTAAATGCCTTTGCTATGTTCAATTTTGTTGACTAACTCAGTCTGTTAGAAGTACAGTCACTGACAGCACGAAATCAGTAATTTATAGTTATTTAAACGTGTATATGTGTCGCAGTAAGAAAGTTATTACCTGTGATATTATAATTATATAACTAGTAATATAATCATACTATACCGGATGTTAGTTGTACAAAACCGGATCATTACTAACTCGCTAGGAATATCACTATGCCACGGTCTCTAACTAGTAATATATAACTATTCCAAGCCGATGACAGTTAAAATAGTACAAACTTCATTTGCACTATTTTAACTGTCATCCTTCGATAACGGACGCTTTGTTACCATCTCGTTTATGTAGAGCTAACCTGCGGTCTCATTGGCCAACTTCTTTTGACAGCTAAGTGATAATCACCGAGTTATTTTCAGATCCACTGTTGCACATTTATATATTTATGAATAATAATGAGATTTTGAAATCTTTCCCTGCAACACTGCAATGGATTGGCAATACTCGTCAAGCATCAGATGCCAGACACAAATGATTTTTCAACTGTCATAGACCTCCAGAGGTATAACGCCGCTTGACAGATTAACTGAGTGCTTATCACTTTAACTGTCAAAAATTGTTAGCAAATGAACTAGAACTATGCTCTACTCTACATTAATATAACTCTTTTGTCTTCAAAGTAGTGAGAGCTGAGGTAGAGTCCAACCCTGCTCTCGCTACGTTTGGTCCTCAATTATTTTACAAATTAAACCAGCAATATAATTTTTTTTCACAAATTCGGAAAATATACGCTACTGTTAACTATAAAAACAATTCTAACTTCAAATAAATGGAATATTGTTAAAACTGTACTATTTAGAAAATTCTTACCTATTTATTTTTCCAAAACTTATCAAAAATGTTAACGATATTACATACATATTACATAGTTTTTTTTTCAGTATGCCCATACATATCTTAGTAATATAGGAACATGTGACGTCCGACACCTCTTGCGTAGATTTTCTATGGAGCGTTTTTGGACGATTCGCCGCAACACTTCAAGCATACCACTACAACTTTGAAACTATTGATCTTAGACATACTAGTTCTTTTGCAATATTTTTTATGAATTATGCACTTTTTATTTATGTGAAATAAAAAAAGTTACTCGAGCCGAGATACAGTTATATTATCCAGCATATGATTATATCGCTATGGATTAATATCCGTAGTGATATAACCATAATATGCTGGATAATATATCACGATTAAAATTACCATACATTTAGACAAATGTTTGGTTAATTTGATAGGTGTGATGTCCTTTAGGAAATCTATATCTTATATCTATTTATTACATTTCTATCCGTACGTACAGGTTTGTTCCTAGTTCGAGGTCAGTGTTGTTAAGACCTGGGCAGAGCACCATTTATTATTTGAAAATAATTTTTTTTGTTAATTTTCCCTATAAAGGGACGGCAAAGGGAACTAACGCCCATACAGCCATTCTTAAGTATTTCTTATTTCTTCATTTATTGCATTGAAATGCTGGTGTTACACATTTCAATGCATCTTGGGAGTATTTGACGCGAAATATATGATGACAGTCTACTTATGTGCTACTTGATGAGGTGGATAACTAACCACAAAAAAGTTCTCATCGTATTTCACACCATAATCACTTTTATTATTCTAATAACTTTTTAGTTGTACGTCAACACAAACACTTTGTATATAAAACAACACCACTTTTATAACACAAAGTTCGCTCCGACACAATTTTAAATAATTAAAATAAAAATCTTGACCGATGCCATTAAAACCCCCCAAACACTCCTTTAAAAATACAACAACTTTTGTTTATGTACCCACTAATGCTTTATTTTGCTATATTTGTTTTACACAGAATTACTCTCATGTCACCGTGCGTGGGTAAGTAAGGCGGGTCTACTAGATTTTGGAACTTGAACATTTTACCAAGGATGAATGATTTTACTTAGTCAGTGTATTATATTACCATAAATAAATCATCTAAATCATGCAAATTATTGCAATAATAAAGATGCGTATGCAGCGAGTAAACAAGAAATAAATAAATTAAATTTAGCTAAGTTGCGCAAGACCATGCCTAGTGATAAATTATCTCCACTATTTGGTACAGGAATGTTGTTAGACCTCCTGATTAGGAATTCCTTAAATCTTAGATAAATTAAGTGTAATTTTGTATACAACAATAAGTAATTTAAGTTTCATAAAATGACTAGATAAGTAAATATAATATAACAATAATCTGTGGAGAATATCGTTTAAGGCCATCGTTGAAATTTTTAACTCAACGGTAAACAATAAAATACTCCTTATTGTAATTAGAAAAATACATGTTGTACTTCAACAGCCATTCTTGATTATTTTATGGTTCAAAACATGATATTGAATTCTATACTCAATAAAAAAAAATACGAATACAAGGAAATTTTAATTGTTTTTCGGGATCTATTTAAAGGACGTCACACAAAAATATGTCGAGGAATAGGTAATTATAGTTAGAAATATATTTTACGGTTACTTTTCTCAAATAAGTATAATTATACAAGAAAACGGTTCGCGAGAATCCCTTTTTCGCTTCAGGCAACTTTAAACACAACACAAACAGCAATTTTAAACCTTAAATATTATTATTATGTTAAGCCCCGTAGGACTCCTGGGAGCTTCATCATCATCATCATCACCAGCCTATATACGTCCCACTGCTGGGCACAGACCTTCCTGCATGGGAGAAACACATGAGGAGTTTGGGCCATAACACCAACACGCTGGCCCAATGCGGTTTGGTGGGTTAAAGCGGTTGCAGTATCAACCGGGACCAACGGCTTAACGTGCCATCCGAAGCACGGAGGAGCTCAAGATTATAAATTTGATTGACCCATCCAGAGGCCGACCATGGCGAAACTTGCTTTGTTTTCGTGATCGAAACCAGAGCGCTCAATCCACTACGCCACCGAGCTCCTCCCACTACGCCACCGAGCTCCTCATTATAGTAGAAACCATGCGTCACAATCACAATTTATATAATTTATCTTACAAAAATTGTGACTTGTTACGTTCTGACATAAATGAGCGGGAAAATAGTATGTCGTAACACATATACCTATGTAGTTACTCATCTTCTAAAAAATACAGCATATGTATTTTGATATACATACATGAATCATACTTTAAAAGTGTCACTTGATACATGATATTAATCGATACACGTTTGCTACTGATCTAATAGACTCATCATTTTACAACTCGGCATTGACCATTTCACGTCTGGGCAAACGTCTCTACCAACACTAATCTCCAGAATATAAATGGAAACTTTTTATGTAGATCAGTCTGGGTCTCTGGGTGATAAGTCCTAGTTAAAAAAATTGGCACGGAAATAGCTACGAGAAAATTTATTAGTTCCAGTAAGTAGTGCGTGTGGTATATTAGGCGGTGGGCCAACATCTTGTTCGATATTAATATCGTGTTGTATCCAACACAAATAATGAACGACATAATCATGTTACGCTATTATGTGCAATTGTAAGCTATTTGTTTATTTCGATTTTACTGGCATTGTCCTACGTATTCCTAAATTCCTAACAGCTGCAGATCTAAACTGGTGTTTTCTAAACTTTAAAAACCTTGTGTAGGAAGACCAATGTCCAATTTAAGTCCAAAATTATTGAACTCATCGACACCAGTTCTGCGAACTGAAATTAAAAATAACAAATGAGATTAAAATCGTCTCCAACAGCGACAAAAGGAGTATGACAGGATTTAAGAAGATTTATGATCTTGTTCCTTGGAAGTTAAGATTTAGGCGGTCTCAAGGATGGTGCGCTGGTCAATACTGCGGCCCGTTACGTTAAGGAGACTTTAATATCAGTTTTCACGATAAGTCCATCAATCTTTACAATTCACAAGTTACTTAGGCTCTTCATTTAACCCCATAAGTGTGTTAAAATTGATGCAAACTTTAGTCCAGGTTTGACAAAAGTGGCTGGATCACTCACAGAGTGAATATACAAGTTTTTTTTATAAGACAAGGGTAGCAAACTAGTGTACTTACGGCTCGCCTCATGGTAAACGGTCACCGTAGCCCATAGATATTCAAAATGGTGACGACAATACAACAATAAATTAAAACATGGGCTGTATTAGTACACAGAAACAAATTGAAACTTTCAAAACCATCTTATTCATTTGATAAGTTCATAATATTTCTATGAAATAATGCAGCCAACGTTGTATTATTTCATAGAAACGTCATAAAATTATCAAATGAATAAGATTTATTTCAAAGTCGCAAAACATTTCTATGAACCCAATATTTTAATTTATTGCCGTATTGTCATCACCACTCTGTAATACTTAAGTATTATTAAAATAAATTAAAATTATAGGTAAGTATTTATATACTCTTTAGGTTAATTATTCAGTTAACGATTTAAATGAGTTTATCTTATAACACGCGCCCATGTTTAATCTATATTAATTATTGTTGTCTATACAAACAAGTACTTAATGAGTTGTTTCCATGCGGTCTTTATGAATAAAACCCATCTATGTAATTATCGTAACAGAATATGCGATAACTGGACGTCAATAACAGCCGTAGCAAATAAAATAAATTTCATTCACGAACAATAATACATATTACTATCGCTGTTCACGGTCAATTGTCATCTCTCAGGTAGATTCTTAATCAATTTTATGCATTTTAAACGTAATAGATGGTTATGTTTATTTATACTTATTGCTACGATAAAATTACTTATGATGATAGATTGCTTGAAATCAAGCTTTTTTTAAATTCAACGTGTGAGTCGAGAGATAAAAATAAATCTGATGGACTTTGCGAGTTTACTAAACATATAATTAATCCTCTTACATTTAATCGGAGTATTTAAAATAAAGATTATAATGACATTACATTAGCGAGATTGGTTTTGACTGCAGCGCACTGATAGCAGTGAGTCATGTTAGAGGCAAGATAAATTATTATTAGAGTAGTTATATTCGCAAAATTAACAGTCTTTACGTTACGGGGCGCAGTAGGTATACACACGCGTCCGATGTGTCTGTTATCTCGACTCGGCAATAATCTGGCTTCACAGACTGAATTTTCACATGACCGAGGTTATCACTTTAAGACATAAATGATAAATAATGAACGTATGTAATTGTAAATTTGTGTATTAATTACGTACAATGTTTTAGATAATGATTTTATGTTTTTTTTATGGACTTTTTATAACTTTGTCACTAAAATTAAACGAAAATGAAAGTAATGAATGAATCATAATATTCATAATCAAAGTGGTAAACGTTACGCACTTAACTGTGTATAAAAGTTAAAAGAGCCAAATATAAATATTACTCATAGCTTCAAAGACGTTCAGTAAAAGGTATAGTATAATGTGTTTTTAGAGTATGCAAGTCTTCTTGCTTTTTTCAATTTCTTGCTTCAATTTAATTGTATGCTACAGGCAAGAAACTCGCATTATATAAATGGGCCCTTATTTCGATTTCACTGTTTTTCAGCTATGTGACGAAATTTTCAGAAATAAGTGTGGCAAAGATACGAGTGATTTGAAATTAAAACCGTATTAAGATCTGTAGTATGGCAAAAGCACAATTTATCTTATTCAAAGAAAAAAGAATCCCTTCTGATAGCTAACTGATATCATAGCTTGGAGACGCTTGGTTTTTCATACTTTCTCAAAAAGGCGCTGTTTGAATTTTCGCATGATTTGGCAGTTTAATGCAGACATGTGATAGGTGCGTTTTGGAATAGTAAACATACTTGGAGATATCATTTTTGTCGGGTAGAGACTGTCGATGGGAATGGCGTCTGTAGCACGAGTATATAGAGATACTTTAGTTTATAAAGAAATGTCATTTTACTCCTATCAAACTGCAACTTCCATACAAAGATTTTTTGAGTTCGTCATACTACGCATGTAGGACGAATGACGAGACTAGATTAGACTCTATTACGAGTGTACCGAGGAAAATGCTCTACATTGGGCGTTACGCTCACGCCTTTCAAACCGTGCTCGGCAAATCGACATGGCTTGTAGACAAGAGATGAGTCTCTAGATAACTACACCGGCTCAACCTCGTTTCTTATGTTACTCACGTAGGGCTTGCATTTGAATATTTGAATAATAAACTGGTTCAAATATTCGAATTGTATAAGTCACTATATGGATATTCAAGTATTCGACCAATTTCGGTTCGAAATATAATAAACTATTGCAACTCAACTTTTTTTGTGTCTTTGTGCTCTACAAGTAATGAACCGATATTATGAACCAATATGTTTTTTTTTTTATACAACTAGATGACAAACAAGCTGACGGCCCACCTAGTGGTAAGCGGTTACCGCCGCCTATAGACACCTGCAATAACAAGGAAAAGCACTTGATATTGCAGGTGCATTGTCATCCTGAGGCCTAAGATGAAATGCCGTCCATGCCCAGTAATTACACTGGCTACCTTTCCCTTCAATCCGAAACACAGCGAACTGCTTCACGGCTAAAATAAGAAAGGCGGTTTTTATAAAACGGCGTTAATACTCGTAAGTTTACGAGTATTAACACCGTTTTATAAAAACAATATCTTTTCTATAACAGTCAAATTCCAATTTTATATTCATTAACCCCCAACGAAAAAAGAAGTTTGACGTGTCTGTCTGTGTATTTGTGTGTCTGTCTGTGGCATCATAGCTCTTATACGAATGGACCAATTTTGATTAGGTTTTTTTGGCTGAAGCTGTCGTGACTAGGTATTACTAACTTTCACAGATCCGATTGATTTGATGTATCTGGTGTACTGTCACTTCGGTGACTTTCTCATGACATACCTACTAACCTTGAGCTGATCCTAGCCATCAAAAAGTTTACGGGATCCTTAATTCTTCAGAAACTTACAGCAGATAAAGCGTGTTTGGGCTCTTAGGAGTGGGCTCAATTAGAAGGTGTTAGATAGATGATCAATGACGCCAAGGGTTACTTAAAATTTTCAATTTTATGTTTTTTTTTCAACTAAAACATTTATTTTTCGAAGACTGCAAATAATAAATACCTCAAAAAGTCATTTTTTTATACCAAACCGCTGGTGCTGTATACTAAAAACTGATTATCTAATGAAATGAATGACTCACCGCAGGTCCAACGTGAGATTCCGCCCTTCAACGGTCAGGTTGTAGTGGAGAGAATGCGGCATCTTGTGCTCCTTCTCACTCAGGTCCCTCCTCGCCCGCGCGTGGCCGTGCTCGTGCGAGTGCTCCACCCCGTGGGAGACCAGCTCGCCCGCCCGCGACACCTTTACCGGTGTCACCACTTGTACTTGAGACGTGTCCAGGTGTCGGTGGGAATATATACCTGCGGGCAAATTATAAATATTAGATTTGGTTCGGTATTAAAAATTGAACCTTTTTAAACCTTCACGGGGTAACTCATGGCCTTCATCTCACCTGATTGTAAGTGATGATAAGGCCGACAATAGAAGCGAGTTACACCCGAATTCATCAACCACAGAGGAACTGGCTATCTTACCTCTAACTGCCAGAACACAACAATGCTGTTAACATTATTGTTATGGCGGCAGACTAAGGTAAGGTGGTGGTAGCTAGCCAGGCGGACTTAGAAAAGGCCTAACACCATACAAACCGAGCAGATAATGTCTGCCCCCACGGGAATCGAACCCCGGACCTCTAGATCTGAAGTAGGTGGTCTCAACCAATTGACTACAGAGGAGGTTAGAAAAATTGTACCTATCATAAAAGAAGTAGGTAATAATCATTGAATATAGAAATATTCAATAATTACTTATTTTATGTTTGCCGTCATACGGTATGTGGAGGCACCGGATTCTCTTTCAGTATACTCGGTAGGTATTCGTCGATTTGTCCCGGATTTTGTCAGTGCAACTTTAAAACATAATAGTTACTTCATTTGTGCCAGTGCAGACGTGAGATTTAACCCCGCCTTTGAAGATGTTTTCTCGAATACTCGTTTCAGAAATAATAATTGGTTATGTAGTTAAATTGTACCTTAGAGGTATTTAGATATGTATAATTATCACAAAGCAAGATAATGTACATTTTTTGTTGTGGAAGTAAGTAGTGTAAAAAAAAGTTCACTGATGACCAATTTTTCCAAACGAATCTTAGTATAGAAACAGCTAAAATAAACAGATTTGAAGGTTTTACAAAGTTTCTTTTACTTAAGTAATTTTACATGAATGTCTATATGATTTTCACGAGACACATTTGTTAACTTAACGCTTACATTAAGCGTTACCTTAACGATAACAATGACAAAAGTATTGCTAAATATAGGCACAAATCGCGGAAAAGGCGATTATGAAAGATATAAAATTTAAAATTTCATTCCTCTTTTATAAATTAAATGGTTTGCCAAAATAAAAACTTCTTTAAATATCCGCCAATTTCCTCCGAATAAAAATGTTTTTCCACTAACTTCATTCAATATGATTTATTATAACGATGCTAATTATTTTGCGTAAGAAACGAATAATAATGATGCACAAAGAAAATTTCAAAATCGCAAATGGTGCCAAAATGCATATGCAGCATGTCTCATATATTATGACAAAGCTTTCCTAGAATAAAGGAAACCAGAGGTAGTTTAGCTACGACCTGTCGCTAATAAACGCTGATAACAGTATAAACTTGGCGAGCACGCGTGGTTTGTGACATCGTGACGAAGCAGTTTAAAATCACACCATTTTTGTTTTTGTTGACTTAACAGCACGCGTAGCATGGTGAACTAGAGACCGTTTCCTACAAAAAAAATGTAGTTTTTCGCAGGCTAGCATGGAATAATATAATATAATCTTACATATTATATCATGCATGGCATCAAAACGTATTATTGTTTTACAATGTCAAATAAAAAAATATATAATTGCTTCGTCCACGAGGTAGTAGGTTATCGCTTCAAAAGGTAGCCTATGATTTTTCTCAGGATTTAATCTATCTCCACATCAAATTTTATCTTAATCGGTTCAATAGTTTAGGCGCGACAACGTAACAGACAGACACACATATACTTTCGGATTGACATATATGTCGGCATAGAAACGATCATTAAGGTATAGGTGACGGTATATAAGTTCCCAGAATTATTTTGAGTCTAATACTCTTAATGTATTTTGAAATAGACAAAAGGGTAGCGAAAACAAAAGTTACCTACTATTTATTATAACGAGATAAGGCAATTTTTAAAATGAAAAAATAATTGGTCGTAAATAACAAAAAAGGAGAATGTAATAAAATTGTTATTATAACATGTGTGTCGCAATAAACCTTTATTATATTTTATAGTTCACAATCGAATATCGTTAGTACCTATGTAATAGTAATAATCGCAATATTCTTTATTCTGCTTGATATTTTATTTTATTTTAAACAAAAATATCGATGATTACCTAATAACAATAAAAAGCATAAATAACAGATGGTGTTATTAGTCGTTAATTTTGAAAGTAAAATATTTAACTGTTTTTCTGATTTCAATACTAGTTTTTTTTTTACTTTAAATAATACATAGTTATCAAAGTTTATCCTTTTTTTTCCAACATTCCAACTAAGCCGACCCATGATTGGTTGGCGGATAAAAAGTTCAGATTTTTCAAATAGAACGCGTGAGGTGACATCAGTTTTTATGTATTTATTTCTTTTTCCTCAGTTGATCTCACACTCCTTGAGATCAAGTGAAAATCTTTAAAATTTACTTTAATAATTTAATCCGTTGTTACAAGGGCTATTTCCCAACTGAAGTGTTTCTGTTCTACATACCAGAGCACACATGTCAAGTAGAATGGCGAACATTTTTAAATGGAAATCGTCAAACAAATGATACATAATCTCTGCTGCCTCCAACCGCATCGCAACGCAATTCACATCGCAAAAATTATCTTCGCAGTGTTAACTGTTAAGAAGTTCTTTAGTCATCAGTGCCGCTTCCCCAAATCGCGTTTTCCGAAAGAAAATTTTGTATTATAAATTTTATTAAGACAAAAGTACTATCAACAAAATATATTGCAATATGGACATAATGAAGCAATAATATTTGAAGAAATTTAATCATATCTATTGCAATACATTCATTTATTAACTGCGTTGTACTTTACTGTGGCAAACGTAATTTTGAGGGTCAGTGTCATGCCCTACGCTCCGTGGCGCCAAAGCGGAGGCGCCCGTCGTGCGCCGGCGCATGTCCGTGTTTCATTATCGTTCTAATTATATATACTTATTGTACTATACAGATAGGCAGTACTACAAAGCACACATTACGTTAGTCATGTCAAAATAGGATTAGATAATTTTATTTCATTTGTCTATTTCGTGGCGTTATTTGTTGATTTGGCAGGTTTTTGAGGAAAATCTTTAAATAATAAAAGTAAGAAGTTTTTCAAAACTCAGGTGTAGAGAATAACTTTGATAAGATTTTAAGATTGAGACTTTTATAATTTTTCAAACATTTAAAATAATGTTAAAATAAAAAAAATAAGAATAACTTTGATAAGTTGATAGTTTAAATTTCTGCCGCCACTGGAATTGAACCTCAGACCTCTAGATAGGCAAGTGGTTGCAACCACTGAAGTGGTTAAAAACCATAAAATTAAATAGGCATAATTTAAATAGTTGAATCAATTTCAAAGAGAATCTAAGAATCTAAATATGTAGTTCAAATACAACGTAAAGAAAATCGTCATTGCATAAGCAAAGCAAGCTACATGACACGAAGTTCATTCGCAGATTTCCTAGTAACTAGTGTTATTTTCATTGATAATCATAGCTTATCATGGAGGATTTCATATGAAACGACCGTGCAGGGTCA
Organism: Nymphula nitidulata; assembly: GCA_947347705.1. Taxonomy (NCBI): domain Eukaryota; kingdom Metazoa; phylum Arthropoda; class Insecta; order Lepidoptera; family Crambidae; genus Nymphula; species Nymphula nitidulata. Next base: position 11,599,927 of record OX374632.1, read on the forward strand.
GCACCTCCGTGGCGCTAGACACTTGACACTCTAACATTAGGTCATACAGAAACGTCGTACGTTTGTACAACATTTCATATTATTATGTATCTACCTATCTGTGTATTACTCTTTGGAATGTGAAACTTTACAAATACAGAATTGAAAATGAAAATAAATGATTATATGTATTTCTCAATACCGTTTTCCCACTCAACAAGTTTTACAATAGTTAAAATCATGATTGTGTCTCATTTTGTAAAGGCTATATCTATTTATATGTGTTATCATCATCTATAATAAGCGGAATTCTGATCATAATTTTAATGCTGGGCTCAATTTATGAAAATTTAAGCATATATTATTTTTAACAATAGATGAGATTACAACTTAATGTTGTTCACTATGTGATCATCATCATCATCATTAGGTTATGAATTTTAAAATAAATTTGGTGCGCCTCCATGGAGCGGATAGCCTCTTTTTTATGCATTTATATATATGTTATAGTCAATCCTCGAGCCTCCGGCGCTCCTAGGTTTGACTAGTCAATCCTCAGGTCTGAGTTGAAGTCTTAGTCAAAGCCAAAACAAATGAAGTTTTTCGGCCTCTGACTAAACAGTTTTCGTCAAACCTAGGAGAAACTAATTTGGTCAGGCAAACGTCATAACTCAATTTAATGAAATCGGGGTTTGACCAGTCGTACTTCAATTTCGGAATTAGAAAGTCTTAGTTTGTTAAATTAGGTGTGATAAAACGTTTTATTTTTATTTTAATGTTTATTGTTGTTATATTGTCATAGTTTTGAGTCCCGAACATGTTGCCGAAAACCATTTTACCAACTAATAGATCCCATAGATTTTTTTCACTTTTATAATTTTCATCGAATGAACTGTAGACCAATCCACATGTGACCAAAAAAGAAAAAAATAATAATCACGAAATCCACGGCCGTGTCGGGCTTCCACGGACAGTTCTGTCTGATCTCGTATAGGTACGTACCTAGTTTTCGTGGTTATTTTGTTTTTCTTTGTCGACGTTTGATCGAGTCTGCCAGTCGCTTCTAGGATCGACTAGGCAAAGCCCGAAACAGATTATTTTACTTTCGGCGTTTGACTGAAAAGTTAGGAACTTCTAGGTTTGACTAAAAATACTTTAATCACAGGCCGAATTTGGAATTTATTTCGGGGCTAGTCCGAAGGCTTTGGTCAAACCTAGGGGATAAACCAGTCATTCCGCGAAGCCTATCGACCTTTGACTATGACATATATATTTATATTGTAAATTCTTCGTCGTGCAAGGAAAGGACGCGGGTGATAAAATTATACAGGTACAGGATACAGCACAGCAAACGAAACTGGGCTTGAGTTTGAGACCGCCCTTATACTGTGCGTAATAAAGGCGGCTTTCGTAGTGCAACGTTACACTTGATGTGCTATCGTCTGTACAATATTGATTTGTTATTAAAGCAAAAAAGTGGAAGTATTTTTTCATGCAAAGTTTTTACCGTGTGTATGTGATGCCTAATAAAAACAATATTACAAAGACATTCCTTCTTACGAAAATGTAGGTCATTTGACATTTCTAAATCAAAGGATCAATGGTATTTTTATCATTTTAAAAGTGTGCAACAGCTGCAAAGATAGTTATAAGTACTTATGCATTCAAATATTTGATTACAAACCAGACGCGTAACCACACTCAGCCACGCGGTAGCATGTGTTTGCCGGTAATTTTCATCCTTCCACTATACTGGATCGACATAGTGACTCGAATTGTGATGAACTTAAAAATCCCGGTTATATCACATTAAACAACAAGATTTATTATTAAATATTTCTGTCTGAGACTCTTGCCAGTTGGACTAGTGGAAATATGTGTACTTATCTCCGTAATCGGATACTAAATCCCTATTAGTCACAAACATAAATCGAATTAATTATCGTAAAATAAGAATTAAGCGCAGCAGACCGAGACTAACTCGTTTATTAACTGCTCTGTTCTTGGAACGTCTAGTTACAGGGAGAAATCATCTTTCCATCGAAGTTGTAGGCCTATAATAATAAATTGTACGACATTTATCTTTTATCCTGTATTTGATGCTCATGATAAAACAATTAAATATAAATATTCCTTACTGCATACGAGACAAATAAAATTAAACAATACAAACTAAAAAACACATAGACATTACAATTGGGCGGCCTTATTGCTAAAAAGCAATTTCTTCCAGGCAACCTAAGGTGATTAAAATAAAGAAGAACGCAGAAATGGTTCATGAATATGAAGAAATAAATATTTTAATTAAGTATGTATTATGTGGAAGTAAAAAAATACACAATATGTAGGTATTAGCCTGTCCGATTTTAGGATAGCCCTCAAGCAACTTAAGAACAACAAGGCACCTCAGGAGAACGGAATTACTGCAGAGCTTCTGAAAGCGGGTGGTACACCGGTACTTAAAGTCCTTCAGAGGCTAGTCAATTCCGTCATTCTCGAGGGTACAACGCCACAAGCGTGGAGCAGAGGCCTGGTGGTGTTGTTCTTCAAAAAAGGTGACAAAACCTTACTGAAGAACTACAGACACATCACTCATCTGAGTCACGTTTACAAGTTGTTTTCGAGGGTTATCACGAATCGTCTCGCGCGCAGGTTCGACGACCTCCAGCCTCCCGAACAAGCCGGTTTCCGTAAACCACATACATACGCTGCGGCAGGATATACAGAAGACCGAGGAGTATAACCGGCCACTTTGCTTGGCGTTTGTGGACTACGAGAAGGCCTTCGATTCGATCGAAACATGGGCCGTGATTCAGTCTCCTCAGAGGTGCCACATTGACTATCGGTATATCGAGGTGATGAGGTCCTTGTACGGGAGCGCCACCATGTCGGTCCGTGTACAGAATCAGAATACGAAACCTATCCAACTGCAGAGAGGGGTAAGACAGGAAGATGTAATATCTCCGAAATTGTTTACCGCTGCGTTGGAAGATGTTTTCAAACTACTGGACTGGACAGGACTCGGCATCAACATCAATGGCGAGTACATCACTCATCTTCGATTTACCGATGATATAGTAGTCATGGCAGAATCCCTGGAGGAATTGAACACAATGCTCGACGACCTCGACAGAACCTCCCGACAGGTGGGTCTAAAAATGAACATGGACAAGACAAAGGAATTCTGTTCTCGAAGTTGTTGACGAGTACGTTTACCTCTGATCCAGTTAGGTAGGTCCAACTTCGAGAAAGAGGTAAATCGACGAATCCAATTCGGATGGGCAGCGTTCGGGAAATTGCGTAAGAACTTCTCCTCCGTAATTCCGCAGTGCTTGAAGTCGAAAGTCTTCGACCAGTGTGTGTTACCAGTGATGACATACGGCTGTGAAACGTAGTCGCTCACTAAAGGCCTTCTGTGCAAGTTCGCAGTCGCACAACGAGCTATGGAACGAGCTATGTTAGGTGTTTCTTTGCGAGATAGAATCAGAAATGAGGACATCCGTAAGAGAACCAAAGTTACTGACATAGCTCATAGGATTAGCAAATTCAAATGGCAGTGGACAGGGCACATAGCGCGCAGAATGGACGGCCGGTGGGGCGTTAAAGTTCTAGAATGGCGACCACGTACCGGAAAGCGCAAAGTAGGACGGCCTCCCACTAGATGGACAGACGACCTGGTCAGGGTCGCGGGGAGCCGGTAGATGCAGGCTGCGCAGAACCGTTTATTTGGAGATCGATGGGGGAGGCCTTTGTTCAGCAGTGGACATCATAGGCTGTTATGATGATGATGATGATGATGATGTAGGTATGTTTTTTTTTAAATACTAATAGATGACAAACAAGCTGACGGCCTACCTGTCTGCCTATATGTATAATAGGGTAGTTGACAACATTTTTAAATTTCATGAAGATACATTTAAAACCAGCGGAACAAATAACGTTAAATGTTGCGATATGACTAAACAACGTATGGAGAAACTGACAACATTAATAATAACTATATGTAAATTGTATGTTTTTATTCATATTTGTCCTAATAATAGTTGTTTTAATTGATGAAAGCAATCTAATATCATTATATTTTTTGATAAATTTTATATAAAAATTGTAAATTTTTATAAATTTTCTAAACCGTACAATTTTAAAATTATTCTGTAACTTATAGGTTTGAATTGTTTTAATTTGTGAAAAATAGCTCTACTTATATTAAAACTTAGACAACATCCCTATTAAATAAATTTACATATTACTAAATAACATTTTATTTTACTAGGTGGTATGTAGGGTGGTATTTTACGAGATAGGCCGTCAGCTTGTTTGTCATGTCGTTGTATAAAAAATATAATGATACAATAAGAGCTTAGGTTATGGATGTAAATAAATAATGTTTTTAATATGTAGGTATATAAATATTAGAAATATACTAAATAAACATATAAACATTCATGACTCATGAGCAACTCGTACTCATCATAAAAGCATTTGCTCCTACCGGGATTTGAACCCGACCCCTGACCGAGTAGCCTCTTTAGCAAGGGGCACAGACCACTCGGCCAGCCGGTCGTCAAAAAGAACCGAATTTGTGAGCTTTTCTGATACACTCCGGCGCAGAAAATTTCACAAACAAACAGCAGAGAGGGAAAAGGAATAGGAGAGGAAATTAGTGAAAGGATTAGAAATGACCAAGGTAACTAAACTAAGATTTAAACTAGAACCATGTAACGCAGAGGACCAACTTAAGAATAGGAACGAAGGGTAAAGCAAATTTTAAGGTATAGTGTTAAACTTTTCGTCACAACTAAGCGCTCGCTTATTCGTTCAAAATGGTTGAACAATTATATCAATTCAATTTACATTAGGAGCGTGTCCATAAGTAATGTAGGTTTTAGTGACGGCGCGTGGGCTGTCTGGATGACTAGAGCATGGCAGCAATTACTGAAGATTAACCTGGGCACCGCCTGCTGAGGCCGAGTGCCGACCTCGCCGCGTGGGTGGAACTGCCAAACAGATAACTAGAGGCCTTCGACTTCCCAAGTACTATATCCAACTAAAGTGAAAATTTTGCAGAATTGTAATATATTAGCAGAACTGTGGCTTATGGTTAGTCAATTGGCAAGGGTAGTTTTCATCAAGCATCAAAGCAACATTCATTCATGAAACTGTAGTTATCTACAGGTAACTAAATAATGTATTGAATACGCTACGTTAATAAATAGTTTAAGGAGCAAGTTACTTATTATCACTAATTATCAGTCTACATAATTGTGATGAGCATCCTATTACATTAATGGCTGATTTTTCAATCCCCAGATAATTTTTATCTAGAAAATAATTTTGGCGTTTTGACTGATTTCCTATAGAATAACTGTCAACTTGTCAAAGTTATTCTCCGGATAAATCTTATCTGGGTATTGAAAAATCAGCCCTAAGTGAATATAATTATATTACCGTTTCATCAAGTGATATACAATAAATAGTCCCCGTAAGGCATCAATAAATCGATACAATAAAAAATATGGCAGTGTATGTACGTAATTAGGCGACACTGTGCTATAAGACCATATTTTGAAAAACAAAAAAAAATTTATTGGAAAAAATATATTCATTGCATAGAAACGTTAGTTATATAGTTAGCAAATGTTATCCTTTATTGGACAAAATTGAGGTTTGTTTTTAATCTAAAATAAAACTTCAGTTGTCTGCTCCTAACTTTTAGAAACGTCAAGTTAGGTGATACAATGTATTACTTATTTTATGAAAAAAAATTAAGCGGCCTGGTTTTTGATGTGCGATAAAACAAGGTTACTCACAGAATACTTTATCAAATATGCCATTTTAAAACGTCAAAAGGCAGCCATGCTCCTCTTTTCGTTCGGATTGTAAGGAAAGTAATGACCTTAAATTTAATTTTAGTCCGTGCTCAACAGAAGGATTTAATTAGTTTTATAGTAAATACGTACTTATCAATTAATAATGATGTGGGCTTTATTTTAATTATCTTAAGCCCTGCGACTACATTCGCATGAATGTCAGTTCCACCCCACGGGAACCGTAAATTTCCGGGATAAAGTAGCCTATTTGCTATTCCAGACCATAATCCATTTCCTGCCAATTTTCGCCCAGATCTATTCAGCCGGTCTGACATGATTGAGTAGCAAACATGCATCCAAACTTTTTCATCTGTATATCACTAGGATAATACTGAGGTTTTGACGACTAATAAAACTTACAAATCATCATCACAATCCTATATAAGTCCTACTGCTGGACACAGGTCTTCCTACATGAGAAAAGTTGACACACCATCACGCTCGCTGACCCAATGAGTGTTAGTGGGTTAAAGCGATTGCAGTAAAAAAAAGCAACAACCAAGAGCTTAACATGCCTTCAGAAGCACGGAGGAGTTCGAGATTAAAAATTTTGATTGATACAACCCCGGGATCGACAATGGCGATAGTGGCTTTGTTTCCATGATTAAAACCAGAGAGTTCAAACCACTACGCCACAGACCCACGGTAATGTTATGTATCGAGCTCATCAGTAAACTTACAAATGTTGTAATTATAAGTAAATATAAATGTCAAAAACAACGTGTTTTTTCATAATTAGGTATGTGAAGGCGACCTTTGTGTCAATGTAGGTATATTTAGACACGTTGAAGAATTGAGGCTTTATATCCTGCATCCGTATTGGCTTTACGTCCTTATCCTTTAATACGTATATTGATTGATTAGCATATTTAATGTCTCTCAACGTGAACTCGCGGTCAAACGACATTTTTTCTGTATATGTCCTCACCTATGATGGGTTGGTCCCTACTATGTCAATGCAATGTCCACATTCGCAGTGTCATATACCTAATTATTTAGGATTTTGTTGGAATGCCAGCAGGACTGTTAGATGAATGCGTGATGTATGATTGACCTATGAACAATTAGTATCACAACTATTCGCAATCATGTTTATTATATAAATACCTAGGTACAAAATTATTTGACATAATTATAAATATTTTACCATTGACTACAGATTTTAGATATGAAATTTATTTTATTGTTGACATTGTAATTGGTTATTGTGAGATTAGTATGTGATACAGGTTTTATAATTAACTTTAATTGAATACTATCATAACATAGTAAAGTATACCTACCCTAATTAATTATTGCACATCTTGACAACTATTCGATATTATAATTTAAGCGAGCTTAATTTTAATTTTCGATTGATTATTAATTTAGTTCTAATATTCTTGACATAATTATCATAATTACTGAGTGTTACAAAAGTTCGAAATAAAATTTAACGGAATGGTTGTGTTTTTTGCCAATAGTTACACCTGAAAGTGTCAACACCTGAAGGTGTCAACACCTTTCCGACCACTTTTATTTTCCGATAAACATCTTCACGCGCGTGACAACCGCGCACATACTACGATATCGACCTCCCACAACCCAATAATTTCAAATTATATTTCGGAATACACTAGATGTCATTTTTTTATATTTTATAAATAAGAAGTTAAGAACTCATAAAAAAAATATTGCAAAAGAAATAGTAAGTTGTTTTTATGGATATATTTTCATAATTTGTGAAAAATAGCTCCATATTATATCCGTATTCTGTAACGCGCAGTATAATTAGTGTTAAATACATTGACACACAAAGTACAGTCGGCTTCAAAGTGATATTACTGATTTTGATCTCTATCGCATTGACGTAACAGACAGAATGTAGGTACATAGTAATAAATACAAATTTAATTAATTATTTGAAATTTAATTTAAGAATAATTGAATAGTATTGTGAAATTAGTCTGATTTGTTAAATAACTTAAGCGGAGACCTCCTGTGGCTATAATCACAAAATCTAATTAAATAAATTATTCATCATGTTTCAATGCCGGATTAAAACGAGTCTTTTTGTAATCTTCACCTCTATGAGATATCGCTTCTACATTGAATTCGCAATAATCATTCTCGTTATTACAAATTATTTCGGGTCAAAATAAGGCCACTGTACTGTAGTCTGTAATGATTACATTCTTTGACAGAGTTATTAATTTAGAATGTAGGATATTCTTCTTAATAAATTTAATTATCAAATTATCATCACCAACAGTTTATTGTAAGGCATAGGCTTTCCTAAATGGGAGATACACATAATTAGTTTTGGGCAACACCAGCATGCTGGGTCAATGCGGGTTGGTAGGTGAAAGCGGTTGCAGTAACAACCGGGACCAAAGATTTAACGTGCACGTGATTAAAAATATGGATTGGCCCAAACGGGATCAATAAGTCAAAAGTTGGATTGTTTTTGTTAAGCCTTATAGTGACCAACCAAGACAATAGGGGGGAAGGCTCTTCTTAAAATTTAACATTTAACTTCAACATCCTCAAAATCCGGAAAAGTGCATGTCATTGTCTCGCCCCGCACAGCGCTGCAGTTACTAAAGAATCAACGATGGATAAACCTATAAAAATATCGTAAATCCAGAGACTTATATTAGCTTCATAATTTTTCTCGAACAGTTTTATGAGTCCAAAAGTTGAATGTTGAAGAAGAAGATGATGTTAAAAAATTGATTCTGATAAAATAAATCTACACCAATTTAGTATATAGATTTATTTTATCAGAATTCTTCACTTTTATCAAGTGTAATCTCGATATTAAATATCGACAAAACGTAATCTTCAATTGATGACACCTTTTCAATCTTTATTGGGTTTGGCTTTTTAGGGTTGCGTAGCAAAACAAGAAACCGTTATAGTTACAACAACTGAAGATTACGCTTTGTCGATATTTAATATTGAGATTACACTTGATAAAGTTACAAATAAAGTGAAGAATTCTGATAAAATAAATCTATACTAAATTGGTGTAGATTTATTTTATCAGAATCTATTTTTTTAACACCGTCTTCGACTTTGGACTATAATTTTGGCCAGTAACACCACCACCAAACCCGCATTGATTAATGCGGGATTTTGATTTGTGAATATGGGTTTGAGGTTTGTTTGCGGTTGCAGTATCAACAGGGTTCTACAGCTTAACTTGTCAAGCCACAGATTCCAGACACATTTTTGTTTTTTAACTGTCATTAGATCAAAGGCTGTTCATATTGTCCGTGAAATTGTAATTGTTAAGAGGACAACGAAGGCCAGTTTTATATTTAGCGACAGACGAATTATACCGTTCGTCGACGTTAATGATAAGTAATCAGACTAAGTAAACCCATAATACTAACACTAGCACTACTAGCAGGCACCACTTTTTAAGCGATTTTTTATTTTTATTTAAACTACAGAGTATTGCCGCTTATTTTGTAACTTCTCTTTATCCATTAAGTTCCTTCTTCTAATTCTCGTTTTACCAAAGAAGAAAAAAATACGCAAGGGTTAGATGCAATTACCTTAAGCTTAATATCACTTTTTCTTTTATTAAAGTTTTTTATTTTCTCCTACTCGTTATAAAACCAAATGGTTTTTTTTTAGGAATCTAGATCCTTGCCAGCGCACTGAGCAACGGACGCGGACGCTCACAGAAAATAGAAAATCTATTGTAATTTTTATTTACAAGTACTTCACAGATTACCGTGATAAAAGTTTACCTAAGTCTAAGCACACAATTTTCTAGAAATTATTAAAATAAAAAATGTCTTGAATATTATTTGGATAATAAAATAAATTTGAACAATGTCAGATCATATGATCTCAAGGAACGGTAATCAGTCTCACGTAGGCATAGAAAGTCACACGTGATATGTAGTATAATATATTTATTACTACATTACGTATTATTTGCAATATGACTACGAGTACTTCCTCAATATAAGCCCTTGGTTAAACATAAACATCCGTCATAAAGTTTTATATACTTTATAATTATAATTATTACACTGACTTTTATGCTGTGAATTTTTTTCTTCACTGTGTTTATTAACAGTTCAGTAACAGCCGAAAACAGAAAAGTCACTTACCTACATTTTTTCCCGTTTAAATTTTATAGAGTGCTCATTAGGATATATTTTGCTGATACGACTTGCCTTTGACAATACTTCGAAATCGTCGTCGTCTATGTGCGACGGTAGCCATTTATCAGCTATGCGATTCTCTAAAGTCAGTAGCCTTGAATTTGTGGCTGTCGGCAGCGTTGTCATACCTTTTGGCGTTTGTTTGACAACCGTTGGCGACACCAGCGTTCCGACAACGAGCACGGCGTGAGCCGGAATTAATAAGTTGATTATTTTTATATCCTTATGTAAAAATCAATCAAATATTAAGTAAATTAATTCATTGCGATACATTTTAAACATAAGAAAATCTAAGTAAAAATATGGATTTTACCTCATGTCGTATATCCAAAACAGAGACAATCATACACAGCCAACAATCATACACAGCCATGGGATCGACGTAGAGATTAGTGAATACGCTTTCGCGCAGCGCCGTGCTCAAACGTCAAAATTAATGGCAGCTCGTCGTCTTGTCAGACGTCAAGCTCGATGTCGAATATTTCTGTTTGTGAATCACACTGCAGGTGGGCCGTGAGCTTGTATGTCATCTAGTTGTATAAAAAATATATTTTAAGCGATCTTACGTGCGTCATGAACTTTCGGCTGACGGATAATTAGACATATGTACTTAATAAAATTGATTTCAGAAAAAAACTCTTTGGAGAATATTTCCAATAGTTAATTGTCTTAAACAATAAACGTAGTTTTGGTTAACTATTATCTAATCTGTGGTTTGGGTTATAAATATCCGTTCCTTTGCTTATGGTAAAATGGAAACAGGGAACGAGAAATATCATCTGTGGATATCTATCGAAAAAAATTATTTAAATTCATGTTTTGGATTTTGAATTGATAGAGTTGATAAATCAATAATGTATTGTACATCATTGATTTATCAACTCTAGCGTCTCTGGCATATTAGAAAACAATAATAAAACAAAAGAAAGAAAAAATAATAATCTCAAAGTGGTAGATATTATTTAGTGTCGGTGCTTCACTGAAAACAGTTTAGCACCACCTCCAAAAAGTACCTTCTTATGAGATAAGTACCAACCTAATTATTATTTTTTTCAGAGTTATTCGTTAGTTTTTTTTTATTTCATTTAACTAGAGCCTAACTGCATACAAATATTAAAACAACATGTCTAGTGTTTTAAAACGTTTTCTTATACACACTTAACTCGTTATCTCCAAAACTACTGAACCGATTTTAATGAAGTACAAAAAGTTTCTTGCAAAATATTATTGATATTTTTTTTAAGTCGGTTATAAATTTATTTAAATCCTAAAATAATTATACTTTGATGTGCATAACAAAGAATACCTCATCGATAATCAGAGTGAGTGCATGAATGTTGTTTTTAATAATTAAATTTTAATACAACGTAATTTACCTAGCGTAAATGATTATTTTAATTACGTATTCTATCTCGAAATGACGCATTGCAAATCCTACCAGAAACTAAAACGTCATTGGGATGAGATAACAGATTTCGCGACTTCTTGCCTCTTCATAGATAAGGCGGAGGTGTAGGTATATTGCAAATATTGAGATACCAGGTCCTACATAAGATAATAAGCATCATAAAGAGTTTACTCTAACAAAGATAAGTTTGGCAATATCATATGTTTCTTTATATAGGTACAGTTTTTAACTCGGGTCGTTGACGTAAAATGAGATTAGATTTGAACTTTTTTAATATTTTAAATAAGTATTGCTTCCAGTTTGCGTTTAGGAACCATCTGCAATGTCCTTTACCGTTGCCGTTGTGGTGGTATGGTCGATGATCTTGGACACCATGGCCTCTCTTGTGCAAGAAGTGCAGGTTGGTTTTAGAGGCATGCCGATATAAATGATATCATTCGTCGGGCTTTTGCTACCTCCGGGGCTCCTGCTGCTCTGGAGCCTAACGGCTTAGCGCGTGATGGGAAGAGGCCTGACGGAATGACTCTTGTTCCTTGGAAGATGGGTAAGTCTTTGGTGTAGGACGCTACTTGTGTCGACACCTTAGCCATGTCCCATCTTTCAAACACTTCATCGACACCAGGATCAGCTGCTGCTTATCCTGCATCCCTCAAACGGCGCAAATATGCTGGTTTATCTGGGGACTACATATTTGAGCCATATGGGGTTGAGACTTTAGGAACTTGGGGTCCAAGAGCTCACCGACTTTTTAGGGACATTACAGGACGTCTTTGTGGAAATTCAAGCGACAATAAGGCTGGTATATATTTTGGACAAAGATTAAGCCTCGCAACTCAGCGAGGTAATGCGACTAGCCTTATTGGTACACTTGGTGTTTCGCAAGATTTAGGTGCTGTTTATTATTTGTAAGTTTTTTTTTTAAGCTTTGTAAATATTAGGTTAGTGTTATAAAGATAAGTTTTTTTTTATACTACATGTTGCTTAAGTTGATACATAATCAAATTTTAAGAATGAATAATAATTTATATACAATTTTATTCTTTTTATGATTAGTAATCTTTACCTGTACAGGCAGCATCATAAAGACAACTAACCGATTTTGATCCCTATCGCATTGACATAAGAGAGTGAACGCTAACATCAATTTGATGCTGACTGTACTTGAAATAAAATGTACGTGCATACATGATGGAACCAAAACTAAAGGATCAATTTTAGAACCAAAGTTCGACGACCGTGTCGGCTCACATGCATAATAGGTTTGTTTTGTAAATCATGTCAGCTAATATGCCATTGTAAGTTTATTTCGCTGTTCTATTTAGTGCAGTTTAGTGGCCATTTTCGTCTAGTTATGAATCATAGTCAAGGCATATAGTATGAGTTTGTAATTCTAAAGAATTAAGTGCTATTTATTATTTAAAACTTCCGAAACACAGTAATCCTGGTAACATTGTTGGTATGGCGGCAGCTTTAGTTAAGATGGTGGTGTTAGCTAGCTAGGGGAGTTAGAACCTCCAATCAAATCGACCATAAAATTTGTGTCACTACGAGAATCAAACCTCGGACCTCTACATCGGAAGTAGATGGTCCCAAGAGATATTTTTTTCCAAAATACTCGTATTTATTTTCGAAAATAATGTAGTTTAAGTAGGTATTTCCGTTTCAGTTGTTAGGATAAACTTGTAAAAGGTCGTAAGTTCGAAAATACCACCCAACAGACATTTCATTTTACAACTATATTTTTTTATGAAATATTTTCTCACACAAATAGGTGTATAATGATTAAATAAAATTGAAAAGTAAAACATCAAAAAAATACAATATTGATTTTATAAAGTGTTCGTTAATCGAGTATTTGAAAGGAGAAACAGACAGCTATTATATTAGCTACATTAAATATACCATTTATCGTTCGAATTAATTAAAATATATAACGAGGATATATTTTTGACAAATTTGTTTTAACTTTTCTGATTAAATTGAATTACAAAACCGATGTTGAGCAAAAGTTTAACAAGGTGTTAACATTATAGGCGTAAAAAAATAAAAAAGCAACTGTCTCTTGCATTAAAGAAACCTTACTCTGGTCAAGTAATTTTATAGTTTAAGGTTTTATGTTACAACAAGACTTTATAATAATATGTAGGTAACACAAAATTGAACTCCATTATGAGGGTGGTCATAATTATGATAATTACATGTTTATGTATTCATAATCATAGCGAACGTTTTAGTTAAGCTGTTTTAAAATTGAACGCAATTTAACCATTAACATAAGACTCTGATTTATTATAATTTCCACTAAACAATTGATTTATTATCAGGAATTTATAACTTGCTTCTTAATTAAACCATTTCATTACTAAGAAATAGCAAATGAAAATGTCCAAGGTCCGAACCAGAAACGGTACATTATCTGCATAGCAACAGAAAACGTTATTATTTAAAAGAAAATATTGCTTTTAAATTTAGATACGAAAAAATAAACAAACTTAAACTTATCATACTGTCCAAGTTTCTATCCTTATGTACCGAGAATTCTGTATCCAATTAATATCTTTCAAAATGACATCTGTGACTGAGTTAGGATTGGCACGATATTCCGACGCGACGTCTTTTAAAACCGTCTAATTTCGACATGTAGGTATACGGCCCGTAATGTATAACAAATAAGATCAGCCCAGCGAAATTATTTTAACCCTCTTCAACTGTCAACTTTGATTTTTTACGGGCTTTAATTATATTTTGATTCCTTGGAACATGATTCGTTAAATGAGTTTATTATACGTTTCTGTGTAGATGCCCCCAAAAACAAGCCATTAGATATGAGTGATGTAAATATCTTAATTAAAATCAACTTACCAGTATGTACTAAATTTCTTATGCTATCCTGGACCTCTTTTTCTAAGTCCTCAGCTAGGAACTCCACTTTAGGCAGGTTAGTGTCTATCGTTATGTGCTTCGCGCTGCACCACGCCACCAAAATTTGAAATAGTAAAAGCTTGAATATCGAATGTCCAACATTCATTTTTCTAAGCATCCAACAATCACTGACCAACATTTTTATATTCTTAAAGGGTCGTAAACGGGCCCTATATTTCAAAGTGAATACGTAATTTACATAACACTTGCACTTTGTTATTTGATAGGTACAAAAATATTGTTCACGATAAAACTGTAATAGGTCACAGGTTACATTTTGTGCTTGAAGTTCGATGATAATATTATTTGTCTCTCGCTTTGATGTAATTTCATTATAATCGATCTGAAAAGAAAGAAAATTTGTATTAAACAAGTGTTGATAATTTGCATAGGTATAAATTAAAAACGTTTTTCATAAATTATTCATAGTGTAGTGTGAATTAATCTGATAGCTGTCACATCAAATAACGTGATCCACCAGAGCGAACAATCGGCAGTTAAATGGCTAGAAGCCTCTACCTGAGTGTGGAGCTTATTACAAATTCCTGTTCCGGCCAAAAACTTTGACGGCAAGGTCACGTTAGCGCAACTATTTCGCATTTGGATAATCCTGTCGAATTCAATAAGCATCCAAGGATGACTTTTTCTATTAAGCAATAGCTTTCCTTACCTCAACTTTATGACAACAGTACGCGATTCGAAGAAAAATAACTACCAATTATAATTTGAAAAATAAAAATAAATAGTTAACGACCTTTTGAATTAAGTCACTATTAATAAATTAGTGTGAGAAAAAATGTGGTTTGTTATCACTGATTTTGATCAGCGTGCGCGTAGCTGACTGTGTTTCGCGTATCTGAATACGGAATTACATAACTAACATGCACACTATCTCTAGAGTATGCCCAATTTATCGTTCACAAAGTAAAATATTACGATATGACACTTCTGAAGATTATGGGCTTAGTTTAAACTTGTCAATTTTAAACTAAAATTAATTTAACCGCAAAAAATATTTATTAATGAAATTTGCGACAATAATATTAATTTAATACCTATTTTAGCAATATTTTTACAACATTGATACTGTTCTGTTGTCAAAGGCTATTAATTATTGACTTTATAAGTATCCGGAATAAAACACATGACCGATAATTTATTAATTCAAACGAACGGTTAAAGTAAAATATGGAAGGTATTGTTTATATGTTAATATGCCTGTGACTTTGACATTGGTCGTGTTTACTTGGAGGTAACATAAGACACGTGTTTTGTGTAGACGATATTACTTTAAAGACAATGACATCACAATAATTTGCTGACGGTACCGACACCAAACTCGATCTAATGGACGACAGCGTCCACTTCCTATAAATGGCAACGCTTTCTTCTACTTACGATTCAACAAGAATGATTGACAGCCTGGGGCGTATTTATGGTTAAATACCATAAATAATAGCACTTAAGAGTAATTACGTATTGATATTTCTACAAGGATTTCTTCTCTTCATATGGATACACTATTCAAAGAGCGCCATAAGAGTCACATGTAAGACATGACCGTTTAAACGTTATATTCACGAGTCAGCTTTTTGTGTAGCGAGTACTAGTAAAAAAAGAAAAAGGCGCGTACCCTTTTTCTGTCGGAATGCGTTCTAGGAAGAATGATGAAAGGGCTAAGGTGGCCACGTGCCGATAAGACGGGCGCCGGGCACCGTGGCTCCTCTATAATAATGCTTGTTTGTGTTGCTTTGTTTGTTCCCCAGGGAGCGCAGGATAGAGGCGCCAAGACAGATTGTCTTTACTGTTTGCCGAGACGGTTTATAGGCCCTTTCTACTGATTAACTTTACGAGTCAAAACAAAGGATTGCCCCAGTTTATCTTATGTTAAAACCCATTGCTTGCCAGATGTTCTTGAACAATGATTATGTACTGCTCATTTATTTTCTGTAATATACGAGTAACTATTAATATTTCAATTTGTGCGTTTAAATCTGTTTGAAAAAATGTGATGCAAAATATTATATGTTGAAAAGAACATAGCCGATTATCAGGTATCATGGTCACACAATTACAATGTAAGTAGGTACTTACACGTTTACGATATAAATAGTTTTCAAAAAAAGTTAGGAATATTACACAAAACGTGATTATTGATTTAGTTTTTCATTCAGAACTAATAATACTTAATGTTATTTTAGTGGAATAAATTAAATAATAATTGTCTCGTGCTTCATAAATAACACTTGTGTTCCGTAACTCTTTGCATTCGATACTTTTATTTTACCACTTGTGCTAATTTTACGTCACTATTGTTAATCAAATACTTATAGTAGGTAATACCGACGTGAAGTTGAGAGGAATAAAAAGGGTTCAACGCGAATGTTAATTAATAGAGAATGATTTTATTATTTAACTTCACTAATTTTTTATACGTTAAGCGACCGGAGTTGACAAAAATTGAATTTTGATCTTAGTTTTCTCAGTGATTCATATAGTATAGTTAAAAGTATAGACGAAACTTATTAGGCTACTTCATTTTGGGAATTTAGTATTTTACTGTATGTAGACACACAAACACAGATACATGTCATGCAAGTAAAAACCGAGCAGACTAATGGCGCCAAAGAAATTACTATCGTAAGTCGCTCTAAAACCGTCTACTTGGCTCCAGGATTATATGATTGAGGACGGATATTGTAAAGAAGCTATGTGAGATTCTGGAAGTAAATGAAATAAAATCTATTGTTTATATTCCAAAGACAAAATAAGATTAAGATAAATATTACTACTACTTAAATTTGAAATAAAACCTCCACGTGTAAAGTAAATGAAACATCTAAGTAATTAAACGCGAGTTAAATCCAGTAAATTGGTTTTATTTCAAATGTATAGTGCTCGCGAAAATATAACACAATAGTTACTACAACTTAAATGTTGAGCGACCGTCTCTACCTATCGCAATCAAAATATCGTTCCTCTTGATTTTTAAGGGTGACCACCACGTGGATTTATGTACACTGATGTGATTAGCGTCTTATACCGTATGTTTTTTTGAAATGACGAAAATAAAAACGGTCCTGCGTTGCTCAAAAATGTTAGATGATTACAAAATAAAATACCTGAATATCTAACTAAAGTCTTAAAGCCGACATGCTTTGTCGGCTTTCTAGTAGTCTGTCGGTCTTCTTTCTCTTTCTTTATAACTATTTCTATTTATTTACCTTTTGTCTAGGTAAATAAATAGAAATTTGACATGAGAGAACAGTAAACTATGCTTCTTACAATTTAATTCATTCGTGCCTGTGAAGTGTTTTGTAATGTTGAATATTTTGGGAAACTCTACATTTTGTATTTATCTTTAATAATATTTATTCATATTAATGCAATAGACATCGTTAAACAGGCAAAAATAAATTATCTATACTTACAAATACTATAAATCTAAAGAGTTTGTTTGTTTGGTTGAACGCGCTTATCTGAGGAGCTACAGATTCTAATTGAAAAATTATTTTTTCATCCCCCCATCTCGGAAAGAGTATTTTTGCTCTTCGATATCTAAGTGCAAAAGCCGTTTTTATCCGCTAGAGGATAAAGTAAAATTGAATTTAGAACGTCGTGTGCACTAAGTTTGTGAATTCAAAACATCGTTAAACCTCTTTACTTCTACCTCCATGGTGCCGAATTTATCTTACAACCTTTTTTAACTTGTTAAAAACTTAGACTCGGCTCCTTCTTAGTGTAATTTTTGTATAATTTGCTTTGCGCGCGCCATTTTCTTTTCACGACATATTTGTTAAAATAATAGGTTTAAAACAAAAAACTTGAAAACTAGTAAAATACCTAAAATGAGTGATTCTAGCGTCGAAGAAGTTTATTTGACGCCAAGAGAATTGACTGAAACTATTAATAATGCGCAAATGTTTTTTTTGCATTGAGTCATTTCCTCGTTGAGGTGGGATGAAAAGTTACGTGTTGCACTTGAGTACATAGATTTTTCACCTCGTGCTCTTTTGATTCCCTCGCTAACGCTCAGGATTCTAATTTGTGAATCCTTCGCTTGCTCGGTCATCAAAATTGAGCACGCGGTTAAAAAGCAACTTTGCACTCTTGTATAACAAATAACTATTGTGTTAGATGTACATTTATCGAGGAAGGCTGCATAAAATCACGCTACAACCAATAGGCGCTGAGCATCAATGAAAAATGATGCAAAAACGGGAAAAATAATATTTTTTAGAGTTTTTGTTGCTTGCGCTGCGTAAACGGTAAAAGTTACGCAAAATCACGTATTCCGGAATTTTTCTCCCATATGTTCTCTAATATTCCGTGACAGAATATGTCAACCATAATGGTTGACTCACTATAACCTTTTTTTGGGAATCAATTTTGTTATTTTTAGGCTAATTCTCCCTATAAAGGGAAGGCAAAGGGAACTTGTACTATTTGATACAAAATATATGATTACAGTCACTTTATGTGCTACTTGATGAGGTGGATAACCACTAAAAAGTTCTCATCGTATTTCACACCATAATCACTTTTAGTCTAATAACTTTTTAGTTGTACTTCAACACTTTGTATATAAAACAACACCACTTTTATAACACAAAGTTCGCTCCGACACAATTTTTAATGATTAAAATAAAAATCTTGACCGACGCCATTAAAACCCTTGTAATTAAAATGATATAAAACTAGAAAAAATTCAACAAAGTAATTTTTCAAACATTTATAATAATGTTAAAATCAAAAATTATAAATAAACATTATTCATAACAAGTATTCAATTATGGACATAATTGTTTTTGACATCATTTGATTTCAATGAATATCTTAAGAGATGTCATAGTTTTATTTAAAACAACTCTGCAACAAAATAATGATCAAGTACCACGCACGCATTTGATACCCAAGGCTGTGATCATGAGGGGGGAAGGCTTGTGACATTTTTTTCCATAAGTCAACTCTTACTGATTATTTGTCCTAAAATAATGCATTAATTGCGTAGGTGTTTTTACAAACATGATTTAAATCCTTAACCAAATAAACACTCAAATAAAATCATGTAACACCAACCTACGTACGACATGTAATTATTTTCCGACATCCACGCGAACGAAGTACCCGGCATAGCTAGTCAATAATAAAAGAATAAACTCATTAAATACTAGGTATGTATTACTTATTATACTCATTTATTACTAGGTGGTAGGCCCGTATGTAGGGTCGTCTGGGTAGGTACCACCGCCTTTCTTATTTCAGCCGTGAAACAGTTCGCTGTGTTTCGGATTGAAGGGAAAGGTAGCCAGTGTAATTACTGGGCATAGACGGTATTTCATCTTAGGCCCCAGGATGACAACGCACCTGCAATATCAAGTGATTTTCCCTTATTATTGCAGGTGTCTATAGGCGGCGGTAACCGCTTACCATCAGGTGGGCCGTCAGCTTGTGTGTCATCTAGTCGTATAAAAAAAAAAATTTTACAAATCAAATAAAAGTAAAGTAGAAGCATTATAGAGGCTTTTTTATGTGCATTCCGGGCACATAAATTATATTTTAATCTATCGTCGTTCAATTTGGCGACTGTACTTTTCTGGCATAAGAGTACCATTCATTTTATTTTAGTGAATAAAGTGAAGTGTTTTAAGGCATTGGTGCCTATACGATTATGTCAATACATATAGTATTATATAATAATAACTAAATTTTTTATATGTTATTTCTAAGAGGCCTTTTTATGATGCGAGGAGAGCTACATCATTTGAGACCTGAAAACAATCACCGAAAAAATATCGGATCGAACTATAGTATCGCTACTATAAAACATAAACCAGTTTATGCTCAGCTTGTCTCACGTGACACATAATGTTGTTTGAACAATGATTGTAGAGAAAAGAAACCATAATGATACGAGTGAATTTACTTTTTCTTAGAAACAGTCTAATTTATATTTACCTACGTGATATTCCGTTCCGAATTAGGCACTGCTTTGAGTGTTGCCAAGTAAAGTAATTTTTAGTAATAACTAAAATATCTTTTAAATTTTCCTTTTTTGAGTTTCATACTCGTACTAAACGACTGTTTCTTAAAGAGCAAAGCGGTACTTTCACTTATAGCAAATTAGCAGACTTAGAAGAAGCATTTTTACAGTGAAAGTATAATACATATTAAGTGTAAAGGCAATTGCCTTTGCTCATGGTAATACAACGCAACTTGCCCACTGTTAGCGCAGCAGTCAGACATCTACAAAATCCGGGCGGTTCCATTCAAAGATGTTTCGCATGATGAATACTGGCATTTAGCGTCTAGTCAATAATTATTTTATGCTAGTTCATTATCGTTCATTTTGTATATTTGGCCGTAATCTAGTATCCATGACACAAGCTCTGTTTAATTTGGTGTAGATAATATTATTATTGTTAAAATGCTAAACGTACAAGATCGGTTATCAATGAAATGTTTTCATTTTGTCTTGTTAATTACAATGATTACAGAAAAAGAAACATAAAACCGAATGATCGAGTATTCAGTTACCCTATCTACCTAACTAGAGGTCCCAATTCCCGGAGGCATGCATATATTTTCTGTGGCGTTTGTGCTACGTCTTTGGCAGCCATCAATCTGTAGGTAGTTAGGTATTATCACTGATCCTCTGGTGCCGTGAAAGTGTCCAGCTTCCTTTTAGTCGGCAAGGTGCGTGCGCGACCATCCGTCATCGTCTACGCTCGCCTTTGTGCGTGGCTATTGTGCTCGCGACCGGTAGCGCCGGTTGCGTCCGCGCCGCCCGGCGTCGAATTGTTGCCCTTTCTGAACCCACACGTTCTACGGAATCCGTTGCATAGTCATATAACATTTTAAAATATGCATAACATTTATATTTATGTTTTTTTTATTCCCATTCAATGGGATGATCAAATATTTGAATTAAGACCTTTCAGGATTTAAGTTGAGTACATTGAAATGTATAATTAGTATATTTATTTTAATTCTTAGTTAATTATTAAAAAATAGTACACGAAAAGCAATACGATGACATCTCTTGCTGATTTCTCATAATCAGCCTCTTTCAAGAATATTTTTTATATACATCCAACTCCTGGTTTTTGATATTATCGGTAATATTTAATGCTGGAGAACCGAAAGGTTGTAGAAACCAGTACCTAATACAGTCCATGAGTAAGCTATGCTATAAAGTTGCGTTTTTGCCATCTTCTATTTTCTGGCTTTTTGAGTTCAGCTCTCGAAAATAATATTATGATATTTTAATCATTATCACATTTTGAAGAAACCTTTTATGTTTTATTCAAAAGAAAACATGCCTTTGAAATGTCAGTAAAATTGCAACATAAGTAAGCACAAGAATGAACTTAAGTTGTACTTATAAAAAGAAAATAAATAATATATTCTTAAAGTGCAAAGAAAAAACCAAAAGAAACCCGGTAGTATCGAAAATCCATAGCATGCACAAGGAATGTAGCCGGTTCTGGAGCCACTTTTTTGTATATCATTGTCTTGAGTATTCACCACTGTCTAACCTTGACGTTTGACAGGCGCCATTAGTAAAATGACAACTGTCACTCAAATGACCATGAGAGGCGTCAGTAAAAATTTCTCCACAAGTGACTCATAAGCTTTCTTTGTAAAAAATGTAGCTTTTTATAGATTGAAACACTTACATTAGGAACCTAAGAATCACAAGTTTACAAAATTCAACTCTTTATCTAAATCTGTATGAATTGAATTAATTTATTCTATGACAAAGAATCAGCTAAAAACTTCTCAGTAGCTCTTTTTATTCAGATTATTTCACACTTGAAGCATATCTAAATCGCAATCTTTTTATAGTAATAGCCTAGTAGAAACATTTATCGTAACTCACCAAATTAATGACGGCATATTCCATTATCCCAACATCTTGTTCCATAATAACATTAGAAAATAAAGTTAAGAGCTTTCTCAACGTTCTGTGTAGCAACGATAACGAGCGACAAGTTTCAACGATATTTTACTAATTTATATAGATGAACTAGTTTGCTACATTAGAAAATTGTAGAACGTAGACATTAAATGAATTTTCATCGATTTCCCTTCGTCATATTTATGTTATCGTGTCATTCAAATTAGTTATTTAGAACGTAGAATAAACCTAGGTACAGATTTAACTACATGTGAATTTCACTAGGTCATGAGTCAATAAAGCAAGAGGGGAGGTTCGCCACTGACAACACGGCTATTGTGCCTACTGCTATGAATAATTTATACTGCATTGTTTGTAAAAATTGACAGCTCGTGAATAAATACGATAGACGTCTGGAAACATCTATGATATTTGGGTGGCACTATTTCAATTTAAATTATACAAATCCACAGCTTAACAATAACAAAGGTATCTTACTAGCTGGTTCATGATTTGTCAAGTAATATAAATGTTTGCTTTTCATTTATATGAACCAGATCCTCAAGTTTTATTACCACTTGTATATTTAGTCACATTATGCAGTTATGACGTTTTTTGGGTACGCATAGTCAATGAAACAATTGTTTAAGCGGAAAACTTGATACTGGCGGAATTCGTAAGGACTGTGCCAATAAGTCAAATCAAGAAGAAGTATTATAAATACGACAGATGTATGGAAATTTGTATGTGGCACTATTTATTATTATTATTTATTTATGTTTAGATAAAAGGTTTAAAAGAGAATACATAAAACAAAGGCACTGTTTATTTCTAATGAAATCCCTACCAACCGACCTGCGAAGAGAAAACGAGAAAGTAAGAAAAGTAAATGTTTTTTTTTAAGTTACACTCAAAATAAACGGCGATCAGTGGCGAATTTTATATAGTTTATATTAAGAAATAACAAAGTTGAATGACTCGTTAGTCAATCGAGCTCATGTGTTTACAGACAATTGATTACGAAACGATAAGTGACCGACGCTGAATGAAACCTGAGCCAGCCGATATGATGACAGCACCCTTCTTCGCTTATTTTAAATCAACCATTAGCTGGAAATTTTAATTGATTGGTTTATTAGCGAACTTAATAAGCTTTTAAATTGGGACACGAAGAGGTAACTTTCCTATCGTTAAAGGTATTTCTATTTTTCACTTATCTGACAGATTCTATTTTTTAGATTAAGAGACTCTTTAATCCAACATTACGTAGAACCAGCGCAGTTTTTACATATTTTTATTCAACTAGATGACATACTACAAGCCGACGGACCACCTGGTGATAAGCGGTTACTGCCGCCTAAAGACACCTGCAATAACAAGGAAAAATCACTTGATATTGCAGGTGCTTTGTCATCCTGATGATGAATTGCCTTCCACGCCCGTATTTACACTGGCTACATATCCCTTCAATCGGAAACACAGCGAACTGTTTGACGGCTGAAAAAAAAAGCGGTGGTTCCTAACCAGAGGACCCTACGTACGGGCCTATCACCTAGTAATATTCTCTAAGCTCGATAAGCCTAAGAAATTTATTAACTATTTATCTGTGCCCTTTGCCTCGCAACTTATTGAGAGTAATGATGTACATACGACAGTACGTCAAGTGTAACAAGTGCACTACGAAAGCCGCCTCTATTACGAAGGCAGTAAGGGCGGTCTCAAGGTCAAACTGTTACGCCTGATGTAGGTACATGAAGTTTTAATTTTTGACCCTGTAATAAATAATACTATACTTATGTATATAAAATATCGAATGCGTAGGCCAGGATCCGTCCATATATGTACCTATCATGTAATGTTCTATTCTATTGTATTCAGCTTATTGTTACTGATCTCTGTTCAGATTACAAATTGCACTCGATTAGATTAAATTCTAAGAAGACTAGAAACGAGTGCACAATATTTGTTATACTTACATATCTTAAAGATAGTTTATAATGCAGTGTTGACATGTTATTAAAGTTTCTGTATTAGTTACCGATATTTGTAAATTGTATCTTAAAGCCAATTTTTCTAATTAGACATAACTTATTGCAAATTTAAAAAGTAGTGTACCTAAAGGAATTTGACTATCTATTGTAAATTACATGACCCTTCTCTTAGAAGAAAGTGGAGTAAAAGTCTCAACCCGAAAAACCAACATTTCGAAGAAAACAAAATAATTTTCGAGTTCCAAATGCTACGCGTAAAAAGCACCGGAGTCCATATTATCACTGCAGGATTGGCAACTAGCGTCATACACAAGCGGTGTGGTTTGGTTAGCCCATGTTTGTATGATCTATGGGTTAGCCCCAATAAAAATATAAAGATATGAGGAAAATATTCGCGTGCTTTAATGAAATGCTTGTTAATGACACTAAAAAGGATGTGAATAAAATATAATGGCTCCCATTAACAGTAGACTACAGTATATAACTAAGAACTAAATGTTTTTTTATGATAACGATGATCTAAAAATTAAAATTTAATGAGCACCCTACCCTTAACACGTCTTTGCTAAAACACGACCTTCTTTCCAGTCAATAAGCTCTACTTTTTAGTAGCTGTTGCGTATAGGAAGCAGTTTGGTGTCGTCTAATTTTAATATTTAGCAATGATTCACGTGTGTTCGCTTTACAGTCAATTACCGGTTCTATTAGAAAGAATGTTAACAGGACAGCTAAATAAAAGTGCGAATACTTTAATTTGTAATTATTTTAACAAGTTTTAGCTAAATTAATAGTGCTTGTCAACTTATACAACTGATAATTTTTTTGGAATAGAGTAGTACAGTTAACCTATATCGATGTTGTATTTTACTTAAATTTGTAAAATAACAAAAAATTACAAGACGGAAAACCGTTAATTACTCTTACATATAATTTAGTTCTTAAAAGGTACCAAGCCTTGCGTTCCTTATAACACCATAAGGTAAAAGCTAAATGTAATCATCATGCAGTTTAATGGTTCACAATTACGTACACGTAATTATCGACACTGGCGTTTTACTTAAATGATGTTTGATTATACTCAACACTACAGCACCGTCGGGCACGCGATAAAGGTGCTAATTAGATTGTGAGACGCGCGCTGTTTGCATCAGCCGCGTAGCCAGTGGACGAAGCCCTGTCCCGCCTCGGCTGAAAGGTCGTCCACTAGTGCCGCGCTTGCTGATTTTTAAACTATCGATATTAAATTCAAACTAATCTTTTAATAAAAAATAGGTATAATAAATAACTTTAATACAAATAGATAATTTTCCTCTCGATAAAATAGGTTTTCCTTTTTTCCGCTTTTCTGGCTGATTAACACACAAAATTAAAAAGTTCGTAACTTATACTAATTTATTTTAATGAAAAAATAAAGAAGTTACTTAACGCAGTGCACGCTACAAACTATTTACAATTTAACTGTTTATTTTCCGATAGTTCATTTATAACCTATTATAAATGAACTGGCTTCAATCTTGCACCACCCGGACAACTCGGCCAGTGTCAGACTTGGTCAGTTTGAAAGTTTTTTAGATCACTTTCTAACATAATCTAACCAATTGTTTTTGAAAATCCTAAAAATTATATAAAAACCAAACAAAGCTCAGTCGGTTAGGATAAGTTAGAATTGTGATCTAAAAACTGGCCAAGGATGATACGGACTACACCTTATGCGCGGATTAGCGGAAAATGTGATGTGTGTGTGTAGCTTAAAATGCAAATAAAGATCAGGAGAAATGCATGGGGTTAAATTTAAATTCAAAATATTTGTTTGCGATAAATAGGGTAAGTCACAAGCTGTATCTCGAGGCCTTGGTAGCCAGAACAGTCACATGAATATTTCTAGTGATCAGAACTTTCAGGATTGTGAAAGGGTTTGATTCCCACCCCAGAACATGATTTTTTCTAGTATAGATATTTTTCTCAGTATAAGTTTTTATTAGGGTACCCCATTTTTTTGCTTACTTCAATAATGTTCTGATTAGTCTAAATTAAAGGTTCAAAATCAAAGCAAATGAGCATGGTAGCTTCGTGTTTTGCATTTCTGTGGAATTTGTGGCTGGACATGTTAAAATATGTACAGTTAAATTTTAAATCAATAAAGGAAGATGATCTAAGCCTGAAATGGTGGAAAATTAATGTAATGCTCTTTAAATGGAAACTCTTGTTTAAAAATAGCCTCATTGAGCTTACTTTTTATTTAAAGATTTCCATTAAATGTTCAATATAAATGCTAATGTGCGACGATTTTCGATCTCCAGCTGTTTGACTTGTTTCAGGATGTTCTCTTTTAGGTATTATCTCTTTTGACGTCGGGTTCAATCGTCAAGTTATTGTGTAAACGTTCACCGTTTACCGTAACAAAAATATTCAATAAAGCACTGTTTTAGAGTAGCTAAATATTTTGAGGTTTACTAAGCCTTAAAATATTAATTACTCTAAAACATTTCAATATTTAATGAAACCATTGAATATCCAAAGGAAAATTACAATAACAGAGCGTAATCTGAATAATTTCCAAAATATATATATTTCCTTAATATAGGTACTTTAAAATGCGAATTATCGGAATTTATAATCGTACATCGTACGTACGTACGTACGTACGTACAATCGTACAATCGTACCTACAGACTAACAGACTAACTGTCTGTTAGTCTGTAGACTAACTGTCTGTTAGTCTGTAGGTATACCTGCTTTCTGGTTTTTCACGAAGAGTGAACTTCAATATCGGAATAAATCGTTAGCGTATTAAACGTAATAAATTAAGTTATAAACAAAAAATGTCACGTCAAATACTTATACTTATTTGAAATAAAAAATAGGATAGCATCTAGATTTGAGTCCACAAGATTAACGCGTGGGCCGACCCAAGAACCTATAAATCTGTCCTTAATTGTCAAGGGAAAATCGAGAAATCCACACTGATTCCGCTTCACAATACACCAAGCTTGATGCATTTAGAAATTTAATACACGTTATTCTAGACCAGAATAATATTGAGGTGGGTAAGGTACTTTCCAAACCTGCTAAGTAGTAGTGTCGTATATTTTTACATTTGTAAATATTTATTAATGTATTTAATTGCTTTAATTATTACATAACCTGCCGACTGAAAAAAACTGATTCTTATATATCCTTATCATGATGGGTACTTTTAGTACGTACCTACATTTAAAGCACGTAGGCTTAAGTAGAATAAACGGAATTACATAAATATTTAAGAGACTACAAAATTTTTTATGTAAATGAATATCAAAAAGCAGCTAAGCTTACGTTATGAATATTAAATGTTCTTAAAATACATATTATTATGCAATTCAATAACATTAAAAATTGACTGTGTACGGGTACTTATGTATTGTGCTGCGTTTGTAATACACGAGGTTCAATATTTCTCCAAAGAGTCCGCAATACTGTTAGCGCGATATGTGGTTATAGCTTTTGTTCCAGCGGTTTGCTTTCATATTATGGTAAGACACAATCTTTACAAATGAGAATAATTTTAATTTATTTATTTATTCCTATATCCTTCAAAAGAGGCGTGAAAAGGCTCCTTATGGGCCGGCAAGGTGAAGGCGGCTAGAACAGTGTGTTTCAAGCACCTCTAGCTGTCTTCGCATATGGATTCTTCTTACCGCTTCACATCAGGTGGTCTTGAGTCATATGCCGTGCTTTGTATAAAAAAAATGCCTATGAATTTTTATAAACAATTTTGAGTAAACTTAGATTCACAATGCCATAGGGTCAAATCTAAAAAAAGTTGTTTGTATTATTTACTGCTTGTTGAAACGACTTCCGTGCTCGCACAGCCTTATAAAATTGGCATATTATTGTGCTGAACTTTATCGGCTATAGGGCTTTTGGCTTGACAACTAAAATTTAAATCCTTTGCCTTACCTAAATCATAAGCTTGTAATCGTACAATAAACCCATATTTGTGGACGTATTAGTATACAACCAATAATGATGAATTTTCAAAATAGCTTTAATCAAATAATCATATTTTTTTTAATTTCCAGTAGAGCCCAATGAAGTAGTTACCGTATGTTAGAAAACGTGAGAATCTCACTCAAGTTACTAGTGTACGGGATAGTGTACAAATACGAAGCAATTAAAAGAATATATACGAGTAAGCTAAAAATACAAAATGCACGAAAAATTACTAGGTACTCATATTCAAGATTTTCCTAATTATGCAGTGTTTTTAACCGATTTCAAAAAAAGAAGCAGGTTCTAAGCTCCACTGTATGTATTATTATTTTTTTGTATGTATGTTCACCGATTTCCCTGTCAATTGTGAACCGGTTTTCAACATTTTTTTTTTATGCGATAGAGTATACTCCTGAAGTGGTCCCATTGTCACCAAGTCAGGATCTGATGACGGCTTCCCAGGGAAATCGAGGGCAAACCTCAAATTTTATAGGCACGTATGACATGTTTTACTTTTTTTGTCATCATCAAGTATTTGCTTCTGTTAGTCATCATCTCATGTTGGTGAGCTGGTGATGGAAGGTACTACTCCTTAACGGTTAAGAGTTGGAAAATAATTCCTTCACTTTTATAGGTACGTATTAACGAATACATAGTTGTATTCTATCGGGTTATTCGGGTGAACTGATGATTGAAGGTAACGGTTACCGTAACAGTGTGTGGAGTTAGATAATACTTTATCAGTGGTACGATACGATAATATGAAACAATATTATGTATTTCAACCAAAGACTGAGAGACAGACAAGTCGATAGTGCTGACGGTCACCCATCTAACTTTGACCTCAGAATTCACTTAAAAATGTAAAAATATTTTTTTTAACAAAAATAAAACCGACTTCAAAACACTAAAAAGGAAAAAATAATTAAATTTCAGTACTCTTAAAATATATATTTTTTTATTCAAAGATAAGTAGAGTTACTGACTCTGTTGCTTTAGCAACATTGCAAGAAATTAACTGCATAACTTTAATATTAAACTCGGCATAACGCAAAATACGTATTTTTTTAAAATGCTTTTGCACTTAGTAAAAACATGGCTAATTAAAACAAAAAAATATAAAAATTATCATCGAATTTTCAAAATCGCAACGAACAAGATAAAGTCTCTACTACAGAAAAATTGCACTTCAAAATGTCTATTTTTTTTTCAGTTCCTTTTGCTACGCATGGTCGTGTAGTGTTTTAGTAAATTTTTAGTGGTATCGTCAGAGAACGAGAACATTTAAAAACGTCCGTCCGCAAAAGTAACCGACTAGCAACACATAAGTAAATAATACTTATGAATGAAAACCACTGATATATCGCGATCGCGATTTTATAAATCACGGCTCAACACTACTAGGTATAATACATGACAGTTTATTGTTAGACTTCAGACTAGAGGGCATTACATTTATCAGTAGGTAGGTATAAGTTTATTTCTAATTGCCTCCGTTACTAATAACAATAATTCTTTTTGCCCGTTTATGCTCTGTTTCGAAATATTTCTTTAACAATTTTTTATATTTACAATCATTTAATAACATTTATAATTCTAGTTTAATAAAGCAGAGGAAAAATCATCAACCGTAGCTGTAGACCCAGCAATAAATTTTTAACGACTGCGCCCGCGCTACTGGTCCAAAATAAATCTGAACTTGCAACACTCACGAAAGAAAACATTAGCTGATTGGATGTGGCATTCAACATCCAATCACGGTCCGTTCTGTAATCGCACCATAAATATTTTTATAATCATTTGAGTAAGTGACAACTTACAAGGACTTTTGAAACTTACAGCGAAGATGATGGTGAATTTAAATATAATCAAATATTCCATTCCAATTTTTGTGTTCATAAGAGTGTTACGCCAGACGGCTTTTCATACAAAATTTCAAGTCGAAAATATTGAAAAGAACAAACCGATTCTAACTTCACTTGCCATGCAAATAAAGTCAGGCTAGTCAAAATAGTCATCGGAGGTTTTTCGAAAAGTCTACTAATAAAGAAATACAAACCAATATACTTTTGGTTTGTATGAGAAGCTTAAAATTGCTCTTAATCAACAATAATACTGTTTTTCGAAGAATCCTCTGATAACTTTTTAAACTAAGCTGATTTACTTATGCAAGGCACGGTTTTTATAGAATCGATTTGATCGTTTTTACTATTTTTGACTTGAAAGTATGTATGCAAAGCTGTGCAGCGTAAACCCCTTTAAATCCTCTGGTAGGTATTCTAAATTACTCGAGGGCTTAATTTAAGACTTGATAAATTATGATACTCTATTATTACACTTTAAACTCTATAGTAGCTGATTTTTTTAGCATATATAAGTACCAATAGTCCACGAACAGTGCGTAAAAAAAGACAATGATTTATCCCAGATAATCTACGACGAAGATAACTCGCCTCGCTCGCCGGATCTCACGCGATGCGATTTATAACTGAATGTAAAACAAATCTATTTTCGTTCTGAAATCTCATACAGACCAAACGCGAGCAAGTTCAGGGAAACCAGATGAGGAAGAGAGTTTTATTGAACCGATGAAAATTAGGCCATCGTGTCAGATGTCGGTCGGCTGCCCATACTAGGATCTGGGACATGTATTTATGATGTGGTCTAAGATTCGGCGAAAAACGAGGTCAGTTTTACGGGTACCCACAGATTTACATTCGCACAACTGGCAGATTCAGATAGAATCACGTACGACCTAAATGTAGCCCAACTTAGTTGCGGGGCGGTACATCGCATATGGTTTTTGGAAGAATATAATGATGAATGACACATTTCATGGACAATAACAATTACTGCTTTCTCTGATGCTTGAAATACAAAACCTGAGTATATTATTAGAAAGACAGTTTTGTATTGTTTTCCCTATACTACAAACGTTTGTCTAACAATAATAATATTAAAATACTTACTAAAGTAATACGACAAGTATTACTATAGTAAGTATTCATGTTAAATTACGAGGATGATTATAATTAATAATAAAATATAATCTTTAAATAAATCAAAACATTAATACTTCCTAGCCCTTTAAATGCTTATCGACTTAAGTGATTGTTGGTCCAAGCAAACCTCTGAAGAGGCTTATCTAAGTTAAATCAAGCTAGTGGCATGTACGGGCTAATATACGACTTCCTTAATTGCAGCAGAGCATTTCTATTGCACTGTACTGAATAGGTCACATGTTTGAACCTTTGGTAGAGCGAAGCAAGCTATGAAGCAAGTACTACTATATTTAATTAACGTGTGTCTCTTTATTATGGAATTGAGTCTACATAGACACTAAAAAAACGAATATTAATGCTATGATAGAGTACATGATCTACTTTAATTGAAACATTAATAAATTAATTGTTATGGCGTCTCTCGGATGATATGATGATATACTTATATTTTTGTAGTTTCATTTTTATTAAGTATTTTGTGTCTTCATGAATTTATAAATATATAAATATTGGTTGTGTAGTTGAAATATATGATACATTTTTTTTATTTCAAGTCAATCAATAACAATTTTATCAAGCTATTTATTCTCTTTTTTAACATTTTATTTATTATTGTTACTTAATAACTTGTCACTGGATTAGACACCGAAACACGTTGACAATAAAATAAGACGGTATCGCTACGCTGCCGCGAAGGCCGCCAGCAAGTTCATGAACGCGCACAACGACCGGCTCTTATCATTACCATTCAATACGATGCCTTGTGGATCATTACCCTCGCCTTTTCTAATAGCTCACATTGCGTATTAAGGCTAACAATTTGTATGGTAATTCATTAAGTAACACTGACGATCGCCTAAAACTAAGACGTTTGATTTGAGTGATTATGACTTTGAAGTACCTTTATTCTAAAATATAAAGCTTCGTAGGCGCGCAGCTGATTGTATTATTTTATATACCTGATATACTTCGTAAGTAATAACTTGTTAAGTATTTCTATTTGTTTGCACTACGTCAAATGAGACAAAGCTTAAATTTAAGTATAAGTCGAGTTTCTTACACCAGAAGTCACTGATCCATGTTTTCAGAAACGTCATTAACTTACATATTTATTGTTGTATTTTCTTAATTAAATTTTTAAATTTGTAAACAATCACTGAATCATATTTTAAGAAAATACTATACATCAACAAGAATAAAATCATATCCTGGGGTAGGAACCGACCCCGCGACTATTCGCTATTTGGTTGCCGAGACACCCTATGAATTTTTTCTAGTCTATCTGTTTATTATATTTTTTCTAGTTTATATATTTTTCTTTAAAAAAATGTAATTAACTGGAATCAGTCGAAATTTATACTTACTGGCTTTAAATTCTAATAGCGGTTATAATTTATTTTTGAAACTATTCAATATCTCATCATCTATTTAATAATTTTGAAACTCAGCAGAAATATTCTTACATGTTAGGCTAATCAGGTCAACGGACGGTCTCAAATCAGCCTTTAATCAGGTCTCTAATCAAAGGAGTGAATAAAATAAAGTTCAATGAATTATTTACAACGAATTAAAATTTGGATGGAGGAAAACCAAAACATTTAGGTATGTCAAACCGCAATTTAAAAATTACTCAATACTAGTCTACCACCAGCCGCCCTATTCTCAATTGTCGGATCACGGATTCGATTCGAAAAGTCACATGCCGTCTTGCTTTGACGCACCGCGATTAAAAGTGACAGGTATGGAGTTTCCGAAATTCTAATATTTTCCAACAGGTGAGAATAAGGGAGCAGGAGCGCTTACGGAGCCGTGGTATATTTCAGCGGGTAGCCCATAATTTGTAAAAGATACGGGTTTATGCGCAGTAGATCAACATTGAAGGCGATGTATCAGACAAAAACCTCCATCACAACCTGTTAACATGTCCGTTAGGTCTTCATAACTGTCGTCAAGTGTCTTGATGTTTTTTAATAAGTTCTAATGTGAAAATTAAAATGCACACCATTCATCCGCCGACTGGTGTGCAGATTGTTTCGGCGTACGCAATGTAGAGACGCACCCATCTGCAAGTCTCAGAATACATATCGATATGTTACATGCAATATCCGCGTTGAAATATTTCGTACATTGTCTTTTGTTCTTTGTACATAGCGTACGAGGCACAATCAATTAAGATGGCATTGTATAAAGTTGTAACTGACTTTGCACAGTCCGTGAAAGTAGATGCTGCGGTTATTGTGCATTCTACCGTATTGACAATGAATAGACATTGCTGAACGCTACTCGAAATATATGTACCTACCTAATGTTTTATTTCGTTTTATGACATTTACCTAGGTACTTATGCTATAAATATTCAACACAAGATCGGGATATATTTTTTGTGGTGGTATTAACTTTACATACTTATTGTACTCATGTTTGTGTAAATGAAATCTTTTATATGTTAATCCTGCTATGAAGAACTATGAGCAGATTAGTAACAAATGTTAGTGTAGTAATTATAGGAAAAAAGACGTGATGCTCCGGGGCGACACCATCTAAAAGTTCGATAGCATTGTAGACCATAAACTAAAATGGCTTATAATCTCACGTGGAACAATAATTATGGCTTCCAGAATCATAGAAGGTACAGTTGTATCCGGGATGGACACCAGTGTAGAGTGATCACTAAGTTTAATGACAGTTGGACACGACTTGTTCCACATCACTATTATTGGCGTTACTTGCCATTCAGAAATTCACATAACTTAATTGGGAATAATGTGTAAGTACTGTGAATTGTGGTATGTGTTATTACTTACCTCTCTAGCATATGCAAATAGTAGCTATCCATACAAAACATGATAATAATAATTTTCAACACTCAACAGCTTTCTATATGACCAGAAAATACTTTGTAAAGACCAAACAAACATTACGTAAGTACGTTTATGTTTGAAGTTGATAGAATTAGGAGGTACATTATCGAGCAACCGGTAATAATTCAGTGCTCAACTGAGATTCATCTAAACACAAATGAAATTAACGCAAACATTTCCTGCGCACACAGCATGAGGAGGAAATCAAGAAAAGTTTTGTTTAAACTGTCAAATTGCTCGGGTAGAGTGAGACGCGTCTCTCACAAGTCTCTCACTTTCGCGAGTTTTTGCCGCCATTTGATGACGGTCAAGATTTTTCAAATAAAACCACTTCTAATCTAATTAGATGCCTTTGTGCACGTTGAGTCACAGTACCTATCATTATTATCATATAGCCGACGTTTCGATAGGGTAACATTTAAACGCGAGCTAAATCCGGTAAAGTCCATTTCAAATGTGTTGTGCTTGCGAAAATAATGTATTATAAAATTGTGTCTGAGATAAAATTGTGTTATAAAATCGATGTAGTTTAGTGAAACAAACGTTTGCTGGAATATGGTAAATCAATGTAATGAAGTCGCGGGAAGTCGATCAATGTAATAAAGTCGAGATCCCTGGGGAGGTCTATGCCCAGTAGCATGCCAAATTCGAGACTAAGTCGGCTGTTAAAGTAAACGTCAAGAGTCGTTTAAACTCTATACTCGCGAGAGCTGTCAAATGCCTCGTAGACGAGATATGAGTCTCTCCATCTATATCGCTTAAATCACGTTCCTTAAGCTCCGCATTTTGCTCTGATTGTTGTTGTTCTAAGCCGCAAAAAAAATCACTTACAATCTTTAATCATAATCATTTAATAATAATCATCCTTCTATGAAGAGTTTACAACTTCCACTTACACCTTCTACTCTGGGGAACGCCTGACTGGGAACGGGCCTCCATCTAAGATCACAATCTAATGGAACTATTTTGTAGTGTTCATCGTAGCTTCTCAAGGAAGCGATATGTTGTTTTTACTAAAACTAAATTTAAAAAAAAAACCCTCTCCTTTGCTAAATCCAAATCATTAAAATAAGCTACTTGCTCTATAGAAATTTTTGGTAGATTTCATAGATTCCTAAAATCATTTAGTACCACCTACCGTAGCAAACATAGCATGATTGACTTGAGCCTCTTGGTAGTCATAAATTGAAGAATGGAAAGTCTAGCATTCGGGAATTCCGGGACAGACAAGTATATACTGGACACTGGAAAAGAGACAAAATTCTGGAATATTCTCGAATTTCCCGGACAACTGGCAACCCTAATACAAGGGTCTTTATATAGGCTACGGTTACGGCTTACTACCAGGAGTCCTGTGTACGCTAGTTTCTGATTTCCACCATTATATCATACAAAAATATCTTAAAATGTATTAAACGATGTCATTATAATACTTCTACATTATACCTTCCTACATAATTTATGCCAATCACGATACTTTTAAGTTACGCTTCTTTAATCAATTAGCATCTTCAAATACTACATATTGTATATGTACCTATCTACTATGTCGTCTATTTGATATTAGAATGTACCTAGCCTACCTATTTTAGCCAATTCAGAACAAATATTTGTCTATAGGCAAATATTTTGTGTTGAAGGACACAAAAAAGTTGTCAAAAATACCAAAATCATTTTTTCCATGAAACGTGAGCTCGCATAGATGAGAATGAAAGTGACATGAAGTGTTATTTACAGAGGCCACAGCGTGATAACGCGGCCTTCGGCGGGGCCGCGGGCCGGGCCGCCGAGAGTTCACGGCGAGGGCTGCTTTTATTACTACAGTCCATTTAACCCAATTCATTGACGTAATCCCATTTTATCGCTCGCCGCCGTTACCGATCTAAAAGCAATGAGCTTAAAAAACCTAGCTACAGTTTGCATACAATCTAGAAATAGGGTTGAGTGCCTCGTAAATTTATTTTACAGCTTCTGTATAGATTAATGTTAATAAAACCGGGTCACTGGTTCGTTGTCTATTAACTGCCATAAATTTTATGAGAAAATTAATTAATTTGAGTAAATTATTGTTCAGCTTTGAATCTTTAGTTTTTGAAACAAGAAATAAGTAACCTATAGATGATTTTAAGCAGCTCGAATGGCGTTTTTCAGTAAAGGTGTATGTTATTAATAAAGTAATACACAATTTGCTCATAAAGCTCTCGCAATGCACACCCTAAATAAAAAATATGTACAAAGATACGCCGTGTATACTTAGGTATTATAAATTATTGAAGAATAAAGGTACTTTCTAATCAAAACGGAAGTAAGAAAGGAAAAATATTAAAGTAGCTCACAGCTCACCAGTCTTATTTGGAGAGGCTGTCCTTTTTAAAGAGCTTGAGGGGTCTAATAAATTAAGCTGTCTTACTCAATTGTAACCCTACGAATACGTCACAGCAGTTTGACCCATGACTCCAGAAACTGTTAGAAGTTCTCACGAGCCTATCGCGAATTTACCAACGACAATTTAATTGATACAAAGTGTAAGAGGTGACGAGGACGAGCGAGAAGCTCAGTTAGCTGGGCTCACTCATGGCGTAATTAATTTGATTCTTGATAATATTAAATTTAAGGAGGAGCTCGGTGGCGTAGTACTTTGAGCGTTCTGGTTTCGATTAAGAAAACAAAGCAACATTCGCCATGGTTGATCTTGGGATGGGTCAATCGAATTCCTAATCTTAAACTCCTCCTTGCTTCGGAAGGCACGTTGATCGCGATTTCTTACTGCAAGCTTTAACCTACCAACCCGCATTGGGCCAGCGTGGTGGTGTTAAGGCCCAAGCTCTTCATGTGTTTCTCCCAGTGGGACGTATGTAGGCTGGTGATGAATATTGAATTATTTTAAGAAATATACCTATATAGTTCACATCATTAGTAACCGCTTTTCCGCATTATTGTGTTATTTATATAGTTCCAATGGTGAAACACAATCATGGGGTTGTGAAACAAAATGTTAATTTTAAATTTTAAAAGATAGTAAATTATTAACTGTATGAAATTTTAAGTGAAGAGGTACCTACCTACTTCCAATTTCACGATATTAGGTAACACAAATAAGATTGTTGATTAAATGTTGCACCTTGATAACATTACACAAGTCATGTTTAAAAGGCTAAATCAATTCTCAAGTCGAAGTGCCAAGGTTCGTTGCAACTGATGGTGAAAAATTCCATGTAGTGTCAATATGTAGCCGAGATTATCTCAGCAAGTCATTCGCTATAATCATACATCAACTCAACACAATCATTTTTAGAAGTCTAAATTATCTGTGGTCTAAATAAAACAACAGAAAAAGCTACTTCGCAATCACGAATTAAGCATAAATAATTTGAATAATCGTTACTCGTATGTGTATGTACTTATTAATGTCGTTATCATTACGGCACTGTAATAGAAGATGATTTTATTTCAATGTTATAGATGTTCACGTGGAAATATTATTTTATGATTAGTGTTTACAATAATTACAAGTTTTAACGCATAATAAAATTATTGTATCCGTAACACAAGCATCTAATCATGCATATTTTGGGCGTATATGAATATAATTTATATTTCTTATATTGTATAGTATTGTAAAAGAGAGTTTGAAAAAAAAACGGTTAATGTTATTTAAACGAGATACAGCTGTTAAAATTCCGTGTCGGAATTGGAGAAAAATTTTGACCTAATATAAAGCAAACGTCAATTGATAAAAAAAATATTACTCTCCAGATTTTTTATTCATAAAATGATAATACTTACAGTATTATTTATCTAGATCTAGAATATAAGAACTGTAAACTTTGTGTACCTATGTACATGCTTAATGGTTTTTCTTAACGAAGGTAAATTAACTAAAACCCTATATTTACTTACAAATTAGTCTACCATTATCACTATTTGAATGAGTTCAATTAAATAACAAATGATAATTAATTCATTTCTGTTATCATCGTAATATGATGCTACCTAATATACGATATCTGGGGGACTGGAAGTGCTCCTGCCAAGTCGTAGAAAAGATATTTTTCTCGAACACTCCTGGTTTAAAACACTTTTTGAGAAATGACCACAATTTTGTGAATTTGTTTGCAATCTTTATTGTATTATTTATATATTATGACTAAATTTAATTGCGAAAGGAAAACAAAAAATGAATAATATTTTATTATTATGTGGCGCGATAAATTAAATCTAGGTATGTATACTGAATATAATCTGTTGATCATTAAAATAAAATTATGTAGGTATGCAATATACCACCGAGTTTAATCAGGTATTAAAGGCAAAAATAATATTATAAATAATACTTATCTATATACACCTAAAATACCAAATTAATCAAAATATTAACACTTACACTAGAAATCACACGTCAGTCATCAAATTGAAGATAGAAGATAATTGAAGAGATTTCAGTCTTGTTTTTTTTTACGATATATTATTTTTAATTTAGAAATTATTATTTTATCTACTAGCGTAAAAAATTAAAGCATGTGTGGAATCATTTACGACATTGCGATTAGCGATAAAGTCTAATGAGTAATTAAGATAGGTCCGTTGGGATACCTTTATAATTAATTGATTATCATTATTCATATAACTAATATGAACAAATTCATTATAATGCTTAATAATAACGAATGTTACCAAAATTGTACTTTTAGATAGCTTATTTAAATTATGCTTTTAGAGTAGGATGTAGACATAAAATTTAAAAATTCATTCTTACCAAAACTACAATCAAGAGCAGACACAGCTGTACACTATTTAACTAGGTGTAAAGGTTAAAATGCTATAATTAATACTGTTACATTTTTTTACCCTAAGAACTTGGCCCTATTTTGATTTAAAACTATGGGTATGGGTCTCTATTTTATATTACATGGGCCTAGTAACTCACTGACCGATTTTATATTTTACATAAACCAATCAAATGTTGGTAAAGTTAGTTTATTCAGGTGAAATCAGACATAACCACACTATTTAAGTAACGAGGCAAATAGAAAGTAATTGACAATTAATAGTGCCGTGTTAACAGTTTGGATTTACTATTAGCAGCACACCGATCGGATGTGTGTTATTTATTCGTATAGGTATACGACATTATTATACATATACTACTTATATTCCAAATATTTCAAATAGATGGCTCTCTTTTTTACTTACAAGATTTCACTATTGCTTGTAATTAATTTTCCAAATTTCTTTTAAATCTAACCGTGAACAGTATGAGTTTTCAAAATTATGTAAGTAATTATGAAAGCTGAAACTGAAAGTCACATTACTAAAAAGCCTAAACGCGCGGCTGAAAATATGAAATTCTTTTTTAAATTCGCAAAACTATTTTCGATTTGCACTAGTAAAATTGTGAAATGAAAAACCAGTCTATCAATCGATTGTCGTAGTAGTCCTGTCGGCTCTAGATGGATTTAGTAAGACTAGTTTCGTTGCAAGTTTACTCCCTTCCCGTAGCTCATGTTCACACGTTCAATCAGAACTAACTGCACAGTCGGTTTTAGAACCTAAATTAAATATATGTATACTCACTCGAGTTAGTGATCCATTCAGGGCAGATTGTAGGTTCCAGGCTGGACAAGTGATCAGATCTTCACCGGTAAAAAGTGAAATTTCTCACGACGCCGGTCGCTAATTTATTTATTCACTTGTAGTGAAAAACGTGGTACGGCACCGAGTTTTGTTCGCGCCAACCAATATAAACACGTGCTGGTTAATTTTTTAATACAATTTTTTGAATAAAAAGATTTTATTTCTTAGGTGCATACAGTTCGATGTGCGGAGAGGTTTTTTTACGCTTGCGTTCGCATTTTCGTTTGCTGCGCGGGCAGAGCGGCTGAGTGAGCGGAGCGCGCGACGCGGCGACTTGTTAGCCACTGAGTGCGCGCGCGCAGCGACCATGCCGAGACTCTTCCAATATTAAAATTGAGTGTCTATATTCGCTTTTCAGACAATTTTCGGCGCGTGGAATAATTATTTTGTTTCAACAAATTAGAAAAATTGTACGAGGTACTTTGCGAATTGAGAATAACAGCTATGAACAAGTGATACCATTTAAAATATTTTGAAGTTTAAAATATTTTTACAGGGAGTGGCCTTAACTCTGAGCTGAAATAATAAATATTTACATTGGAAATAAAACTCAGTCGAGTTAGTTAAAACCGTTCGTTTCGTGGATGCGTTTTACGTCAGGTGAAAGAACATATAAAAACTTATCAAAGACAATTAACATCTTCAGTCTTCCCGTGACCACGATCGCTGTAAAGCAATCGAAAAGTCGGGTGTAAATAATAATGTAACATTGAATTAAATGCGAGTTAAATCCGGTAAATTGGTTTTACTTTGTAAAGGAGGCATAATTGGTCAGGCGTGAAAAATCGACGCACCTTGTTCAGGACGCCGAGCTTCCGTGCGGCTGTTCTCATCACGGTTTCGATGTAATTCCTTTCTGATTCAGATTGAAGCATATCTCCATACCAAGCAATTTGATGGAGCCTTGTGCCGAAAGAGAAAGGCCCTGAAAAGAGGGAAGGT
This sequence comes from Nymphula nitidulata, assembly GCA_947347705.1. Lineage (NCBI taxonomy): Eukaryota > Metazoa > Arthropoda > Insecta > Lepidoptera > Crambidae > Nymphula > Nymphula nitidulata. Next base: position 11,640,571 of record OX374632.1, read on the forward strand.
GAAGAAACGGCGACATATTGGCTGTGAACGCGGACATCTGTGTTTTCAACTCCGAAAAAGAATTTTTTATCAGATAAGTAACTTTTTTTTTTTTATACAACTAGATGATAAACAAGCTGACGGCCCACCTGGTGGTACCTACTTTAATTTAAGTATTTTTCCTTTTTTAACCAACTTTAAAAACGAGGAGATTCTGAATTCGGTTAGTATGTTTTTCTTCTATGTATATATGTGCAGTCGACAGCACGTCAAGTGTAACAGTTGCACTGCGTAAGCCGCCGCTATTACGAACGGAATAAGGGCGGTCTCAGGGTCAAACTGTTACGCTTGATGTGCTTGTGCTGTCGACTGTACACCGATTACGCCTAGATTTCTGATACGATTTACGTGATTTTTTTTGGTTGATGCAGAATAGTTGCCATTTGGTCGTTTGGTTTTTAAATCAAAATATCAGGAATGAGTAAATCGTCTATGTATGCGAAATTGCGGATTTTTGGTTAGCTATGACTTTTTAGTGAAACGATACGATAGTCGGAAACAATATAAGCTGACGGTCACCCATCTAGCTTTGATCTTAAAAAAATATCACTAAAAAATGTTAAAAAAGTATATTTTTAAACCAAAATAGAAACCGTCTTCAAAACACTAAAATTAAAACCGACTTCAAAATACAAAAAAAAAATAAGTTTCAGTAGGTACTTATCAAAACATATTTTTTGGAGTTGTGCTAACTTTTTTCCAGAAACAATAGAAAGTGAAGCACCGACTCCAAAAAATATGTTTCAAGGGGATGAGTACCTACTTAAATTTAATTATTTTATACTTTTCAGTTTTTTGATGTCGGATCCTACTTTAGTTTTACAATGTATTACAATTTTTAGTGATCATTTTTTAAGGTCAAAGCTAGATGGGGACCGTCAACATTATCGACTTGTCTAATCCCTTAATCTCTGATTGAAATACAAATATTGTTTTCTAACTATTGTTATCTTGACCTTTAACTTGATTGTTGGGGTTACGTTCTCCTTCTCCGAAGATTTCATCTGATCCTGACAAAATTTAGGTATACGGGTTCAACGCAAATAGAATTATCACAAGAAAGCAAAATATTCGCTCACATTTAATAAGGTTTATAACTAAACCACTGAATCGGTTTTTAAAAAATTATATGGTGCCATACAATCTGAAAGTAGGTAATATTCTCTTAATTAATTAAATAATTTTACCAGACGGTTTATAAATGACGGAGTTCTGAGGTAATACTGTCATTGAAACCTGTGTACAAAATTAAAAGTATAAAAATACTTTAGATTTTTATATATACCTAATTATGTGGCATATAAAATTACGATGAAGCGTTTTAGGTCTACCAATTATATCTCTTGAAAAATCAGGGATTTCAATAATTATGCTTAATTACGCGTATATTAATATTAGTCTTTAGATAACTATGCCTCATAAAAATTACGCGAAGAATAAATTGTAAGATGTTAATGTTTATTTAACGCCGGAGCAGGAGCTCGGTGGCGTAGTGGTTGTCGCCGTGGTCGTTCATGGTCGTTCCCGAATGGGTTGACAAACATTTTTGCTATCTCCAGTTAACTGCTTCAGCCCACCAGCCCGCATTGGGCCAGCGTGGTGGTGTTATGGGCTAAACACCTCATGTGCTATGCAGGAAGTGCCCAGCTGTGGGACTTATATAGGCTGATGATGAATGTTATTCTATTGGATAATTATGCCATGTGAGTTATGCCAAGAGTCGTAATGACAAACAATATAAATCAGATCGCAAATCTTTCACTAAGCCGGGATGATTTCTGAATTTTATGACCCTGAGCCCCATCTTGCAGTAATATGAGATTTAACGTCTCTTAAAGTCTCAAATATTTCTAGAGATCTTTCCGTGTTTAAAATCCCTTCCTAAAAACGTATTAAGAAAACCCGGTTTGTACAGTCCCGCACCAACAGTTGAATAAGAACCGCACCTTAGGTCATAGTCTCGCAGATTTGTAAGGATGATTTCATCTATTTATTAATCTTATGATCGACTCTTTATTTCAGTATCATAAAAACAGCGTGTTAGCGAGTGCGCTCACGGCTCAGGCGAGAAACTTTTTAAAAACCTTTTGAAAACAGTTCATATTTAAAACCGAATTAGTGTTTCCTATATACAATATTTAAGTTACTATACTTTCCCGCCCGGTATATAAATTTAAACCGAGTAGGTTTAGTTACATATTTCACACATACTTGGTTACGCTTTCAAGAAATTTGAACCGCGTTGTGATACACTCATTACTATGGTAATAGAAGTATCAACTCGATTTTAAGTTTATCAGATTTAACAATTATGCCACCCCCTTTTCATGAAATAGTAGATTATACACCGAGGGGATAGAACACTGTTTTATGTCACGGGCGCGATATTAAATCCTGAACGTAACGAAGGACTCCAGATTTAACTCTCGAGCGCGGTGTTATAAGTAAATTATTACGGAATTAAGACGAATCCGGAGCGCAGTGAGGAGCTCAAGCGCGCCCAAGACAAAAACAGCTTTATCCCCGAGGCGAGGAGTGTACTCTACTCTTCTCACCTTTTGCGAGACATAGTCGAAATCGTTGTAGGCTTTCAGGTATTTTTCCTTTGACTTCTCTGGGAGTACCTAGATTATGAACAATGCCTAAGGCATCCAATTTAATGGACTCCGGAGTTAAATCACTTTCATCACTCGAGATTTTAACAGAACTTTTCTTCTATTTTAATTTATTTTTGTAAAATCTTTGCAGTTACTATATATATACGTCTAATTATTGCAGCGTCTTACAATACTCGCGGCTTTTGTTTAATTTCAAATGTGTTCCATTCAGCTTGGCGTGGCCAGCTCGGTTATAGAAAAAGTTCGATTTTCAAATTACGTTCGATTTTCAAATAAGTTCGACGCGGTTCCGGCCCCGGCCTTCGAGTATTAGTTGATCTATTATTACGAAATTAGACTTTAAGGCCATTGCAATAAGAACTATGAAAAGTGAAAATATTAAAACCCAGCTGGTTATAATGAGATTCAGTCCAACATTACACCCCGGCTAAAGCCAAGGGCTTATGACTTGCTTTACGTACGGTTTGCATGAATTATGTAATTTGGCACTGTCGAGCAGGTGGTGTGAATATCTCAATGTCAGGACTTTGAAATTCTCATAATAAAAATTACAAAATTAAAAATTTCAAGTAACCCCCGGCGTTGTTAATCATCTAACTAACACCATCTTATTAAGACTATTCATAAGAGCCCAAAAACGCTGTATCTGCTGTAAGTTTCTGAAGAATTAAGCATTTCGCAGACTTTTTGATGGTATAGGATCAGCTCAAGGTTGTCATGTCATGGGAATGTCACCGAAGTGACAGTACACCAAATTTGAAATTAATCGGATCTGTAAAAGTTAGTATAATCCTATTATCATGTAGAAAATGAGCTGATAGTCATCAAACATCTGAACTGATCTTCATAAATTATAGCTAAGAACCATCGTAGTCACATCAGCTTTCAAATAAAAAAAAACGAATCAAAATCGGTCCATTCGTTTAGGCGCTACTTATGATGCCACAGACAGACACCCAGATACACCGATACACAGATACACAGACAGACACGTCAAACTTATAACACCCCTCTTTTTTCGTCGGGGGTTAAAAACGGGGGGGTTGAAAATTTGTTTTTGCAGTATCTATTAAAAAAAAATCTCAATTTCTCTCAATATGATCCCAACTACATTTTTGTTATTATGTTATATAAAAATATTTATAAAAATATCTAGACTACAAAAAATTAATGTCCAGGGGTTTTGAAATCCGGTTGACTAAACTGCTTTATTAAAATGTCATTTTAGCTGCTTTTTAAAAATTTGAAAGGAGATGTTCGATATTGGTACTCGAAAGCCCCCCACGATAAATTATATATTATGCGAAAGCTTATGCTCAGAGAATCTTGAATATACCCTTTTTTCATTTTAATACCCCTGCATTTTTGAGTAATTTTGAAAAGTGTATGTAAGAATTCTAAGCTTCTTATCCAAGTTTCTCTGACAAAATACAGTAAAAAAAAAATTGAAATCATTATTTTTAGTCAGAAACAAGTGCAGAAACTAATTTGCCATGTTCTTCTAGCATTTACAATAAAATATAATTGCAAAATAGTCGTAGGCTGAACCAAATCAACCCCATGCCTAGTTATTAAAAAAATATTTGACCAGACAATAGACGATATTGACGTTTTATACTATGTCTGGGGATGAGTCACATTTTTTAAAATGGAATTTTACATCTCTGGATAACAGTTTTTTGACCAGAATATAATGTTATTTTTTATTTATATGCAGGCATTTAAAATTATAGTTTTTATATCATAATATTCTTTAATGTATACTCTTTCTTCCTATATAACTTTTGTCTTGGGGGGTAGCTGAGTACCAGCCCTCATACATTTTCAGAACATGTCCTTTGATTTGAAAACAAGGCAACGCGTAACCTAATGATGTCGGAAACACGCTTGTGACTCAGATTGTTATATGCAAATATAGTTTTTAATATCATTAGTCTTCTGCATGTTAAAAAACTTTTCTGTCACCGACTGTTATTTATTTTACGAGGATACCATGACCAAAACCAACAAAACAGTGTAACTCTGCAGGTTAGGAGTGTGGCAAACTAGCTTTAATATCTTTTATTTTAAAAATAATCAGCGGAGTAGGTATATGATATTTTAAATGCACTAGAAAATCTAGATACCTATATCTGAATAAATAATTGATTTCATTTGATTTAATGTTTCACCTAATGTAAAATCTATGACTTTGGTGTTGCAATAAATGAATTCTATTCTATTCTATACGTACTACGTGAAAAAACATAATTTAAAAATATTTATCGCTATAGAGGACAGTTAGCCAATCGAAACAATTCCATCTTATACAGGATGTGGCGGGTTTTTATGGTAAATTAAACTTTTAACCTATGGCTCAGGTGATCTTGTGTCGAAATTCAGAATTCGGGTAAGTAAAATATTACAAAAATGATAGAGTCTGTTACCAATCTTCATTCCTATATGAATAAATACACAGTAAAGATTTAAATGATAATTGGAATCTCGTTTTGTTTTACAATCATTTCTTTTATAGATTTCAAAAAAACTATGGCCATCTATCCTCCAATTATCCTATAGCATGACAACCTTACAATGCGTAATGGTTTTATTAAAATAGACATTAAGTTCAATAAAAGGACTGTAATGAACCTTAACTTCATTTTTCGCAATCATTAATGGAGCACATGACAAACATTCAAAGTTCCCTTCACTCATTCAATTACCGAAATTATTCCCATACAGCAATTCCAATTGCCGAAGACATCCGTTGCGTATGAGGCTATTTAGTGGAAGGTCGTCCGGTAGACGATGATGTCAGCGTTGTGGTGATCCTCGCCTGATTTATCGACACCACTTGTCGGGATTAGGGCCCGGCGAGATACACATCTCATGTCAATTTGGAAGCCCTTTTAGTTCAAACACATTTAGAATTGGTGTCACGCGTTAACAAATTACATGTTGTATTGTATGAGGTGATCACAGATTGTTAATTTGGACTCTACATAGCGAAATCGCAATTACCTCTCATAAAATTATAATCATTTGAGCTGCAGCTTCGATTCATAAAATCGTTTATAAAAATTGTTACCTCAAAATACTTATTTTACCGTACAAAAACATTTCACAATTCTTTCCTTTGATTTATTAGCCCCCCGCAATATTTTTTTGAAACACCAATTTAGGATATTACATGTTATTTACATGAAACACTTTTCAAAATAAGCTAAGCATGAGTTAATCTTAGGAGATAGACAGACAAGATGCTATGTTTTTTAAGTATGTTGTAAGTATAGAGAATATGTAGTTTAATGTTAAAGCCTTTGAGTGAAACTCTCATTTAAGAAAATTTTGCCTACTACTATTTTTTTACAACATATGAAATATACCAACGTATAATCATATATAGGGTTTCCGTAATTTTCAGTATTTCATATACAATTTTAAGTCAGAGTATGAGCTATTTTTTCCACAGTAATTTCGCCTTTCATATCTCAAATAAAAGCATTAGAACGAGGCAAACTTCCAAGACTACGTGGTTTGGCCATTTCATTGTAACTGAATGACTAAAAAAAACTCGTAAGTATTCATTTTCCGCAACTGCTTTTAGTTGAAGTAAACAGATTCGCTATATTCTCGTTATAGCTCAACATTGATATGAGGAAATATTAACGATTATAGAATCAACCACCTATAGAAGAAGATTTCTGGATCATAGATTTTTAATTATTTTAATAAAGATAACTAGAGGAAAGATTTTAATCAAATCAGTAAAAATATTTACAGTCAGTAAAAACTGACCGAATTATGAAAATTCGCGGGTTCAGTCCCCTCCCGAGGACATGATTTTTTCCTAGTTTAAATACTTTCAGTGAAAACTGCAAATTAAAGGATTTATATAGTTAACGACCCTTCGAGTCTTAAATCGAGTTATAGCCAAAACACGACTAAAGAAAACGCAAAAAAAATAGAATTATTTTTGTAACAGCTCATTAGCTAAAATATTTTGACACAACTTTGATATATCATAAGATTTTTTTTAAGATTAATTGGGGAATGGTAAAATACATTTTCCCTAATACATTGTTTTAGATAAACGTTGGCTTTAGAAGCACAACCACTTTACCGGACTAAACTCGCGCTTAATTAGATGTTACATTATTATTTTATACATGACTTTTCGATTACTTTACAGAGATCGTAGTAACGGGAAGACTGAAAATGTCAGTTGTCTTTGATAAGTTAACAACCATCACTTTGTGTTACATTTAGTGTACATGTCCATTGATCAGGCAGCGTCAAGACGGGCGTGTGACCTTATCATTCGCTTGATGAGATCCCAAGCTTGGGATACACTCCAGCTATCTTCTTTATAATTGGATAGAAAATTTTAAATTTGTCTTCTAAGTATCCTAATAGGTAGATGATATTTTTGTGACATTTCAAAGAAATAGGTAGAAACAGATCGCTTGAGTAACGTCAAATGTCAATTTGGCGAAAATGAATTTTACTACACTTAAGACCCAAAGGTTCGCGCGGTTTTAGCAATATGTCAACTATAAAAACTCTCACTCAAGGGACGATCTCATCATCTATCAATCACTTATTATATTTATTATTATATTATTTATTTATTATATGCAGCAAAAATACTTTCGTTGGAAACCAGATTGATGGGCAATTATGTTTGATCGTTAACGGCATCTATTTATTTTAATCGCATCAACTAGGTAGCTGCGATTGTTTACAAGCCGAACAAGTTTACATAAATAATAGCTTAGCTTGGCCACTTCATCGGAAGCGTTTTCTAAGAAAGTTTATATCCACGTGAGCGGCGTGGGTGGTCCAATAAAGCCGTCAACCAGTCATCGGGTAATGAGCTTTCGGCTTTGATAGGCCACATCCACTCCTGTCACTGATCCTATCATTATGATTACGTCTTTAAGCTCCTATCATGGCAATCCTTCCTTCATGGCAAAACGCTCTATAATCCTCGAACTTTATCACCCTGTTCTATTAGTTTTTATAAAGAATATGATAGAGCTGTCTAAAAGAGCGATGGAAAAATCGATTAAAATTATATTTATCAGACGCTTGAAGAGGTTATAACATTTTTAGAGCCTAATATAATAATATTAAATAATAAGACATATTACCCATTTTATATCAATATATATTTATGGCAATAAATAGTACCAACATAATTCTAATACACAAGCCAATAGACTTCAAAAGTATTATTATTTTTCCTGTAATGTAATATCTCGGAAGTTATAGTTTAAAATATACAAATGTTAAAGATAAAATGTAGGTATCCGGCAGATAATTATATAGATTATAACATTTATAACAATCTAGATTATTATAACCTTCATACGGATACTCAAATCCCGTTTGAGATAATTTTCATATTTATTATTGTCGATTAAAAAAATGCATAAATTCAGAGGTTAGCTTTCACCATAAGTAGGTACCTTTAGTAGTTTAAAATCAAATGTACTAATAACAAGTAATTAAAGTAAGTATCAGATAATATAAAGTTTAATAAATTAGGAGAGAACGTAATACAAAAGAATAAATTCATCTCTACAAGCATAAAAGCGCTTAGGTAAATTAAAAATACCTAAACGACAGTAACTGCGAGTGAACATATGGTAAAACACCGTGATGATTGACGACCTCTACCGCTACACAAAAAGATAACGGTACCGACATTTTAAAATCGTAATTTTTACAGCTCATTGGGAAACAGGGGATATTTAAACAATAGCCCATGTGACTGTCGTGTCTAAAAGTAGTTTTCTCGTTTGCGGACATGACGGTCTGTCATAACATCCCATCAGCCGCCGGTCGGCCTCCGTGGCACTTCAAACAAACTGTTAAAACTCCTCGGCTTATATGCCTCTGCCTTGACCAACATCAGCTAGCATGGGCCATTCGCGCACAAGTGTTGCTGCACGATTTTACGATGTTATTCGGATATCCTCGAAAATAGCTGAGCTACTACATTGCAAAAACAAACATTGAAAATCATAACACCTATCATGCAATTATGTGAGAAATATTTCGTACGTTTTATTAATGATTGTAGGTATACCTAATTTCAGTTTACGTAAGATTAGTTTATTTTAATCCTATGATGTAAAAAACGGTCAGTGCAAGTTTGAAATGACATCGTTAGATAAGAATTAATGTCAGTCGGTGATTTTGATATTTAATTTACTTTATTAGATACATTTTCCATGTCTAGTATTTACATATCCATAAGTCCCAAAGTATAAAGAAAATATTCTTAATTTTTGATTTTAACATTATTATAAATGTTTGAAAAAATACTTAGTAATTAAAATATAATAAAACTAGATTTTTTTTTATTTTTAGTGTTTCCTGCCTCAGTACGTGAAATTTTTATAGTTTTATTATATTTTAATAATAAAGAAAATATTTTTCTTTTTCTTTTATCCTTTTAAGCAATTCACAAACCAAGAATATCTATATAATTTCGATCATTTATGATCGAAATTTAAATCAGTTTATTATTTATACTATTCATATGATTATTGGAATCGTTTGCATTACAATTAACCTTTATTAAAACGTTATATACGGTTGCAGTTAAATTATACCTACATACATTTATTGACAACATTTCAGTTGCGTAGATTTTGGCACTCAACTGGCATGTCAAACATTTAATAATATGTCCGTCGTTGCGATAATAGTTTGGACACTAACAGTGCTGATTGTGGGTAATTATGAGCATTAAACACCTCAGTCTAATCTCTTGACAAGACTAATGCTGATAAGTTTTTTCGTAATATAATCAGATTTCGAGACTTTCTCTTGGACAATTGTGAGTTACTTCTAAGACCTTAAATCTAAAGTGTAATGACTCAACAGGGCCTGGCCTAGTTCACTGCGCAAATATTATTTATTACTTTCGCGTCGAGAGCCTAATAAAGCCAATTACTAAGATAACCGTTAATATTAAAAAATATGAAGTCTAATATTCTAGTTGCTACTAGCAGCAGATCTCAATATGTCTCGTGTCATAATAAAGTGCCTGAAATATGCTCAGCGGTTATTGCACTGCTAATTTTGCTCTAGCGTTTCATCCTCGTATCTAAGTCGTCTCGAGTGATGTTGCTATTTCTCGTAACAACGCTGAATACTCTCTCTGGTTTATTCAAAATACAGATTGTTAGCATTAATTCACTGTAATTTCATGACAACTGTTGTTCCCTAGAAGAGAGGACACGTATAAAATTATTTTGGTTTACATTCCTCTACTCTACTTTGTTTAGACTCGAAAAGACAGAACTTAGTGTGATGTCTGATGTCTCAAGAAAAGTATGCTGAAAAAATAAAGAAATGATACTTTTTTATATTATATAAAAACGTTAAAGTTGTGGTTTAATTTTATAACATTAAATTAAAATTAATATGGATTTTATTTACTATTTCAACACAACGTCTGCAATGACTCAGCCGGGTGTCACAACGGTTGTAGAATGTGACAAAAAAAATCTACTGCCACTTCTGTTCGAGTAGTAACGTAATCTTTGTCCGGCAAACAGCCAAACTGTATGATTTACTGATTTTGACCGGCGCGAGCTCTGGTAGGCGCCACTTTCTTGAATCGAGTACCTACACCGCGGTTATTCAAACTGTGTCGGATAATATTATCATTTAACGTTTCTATCCTCATGTCAGTTTTGTGATAGTGGGAATGCAACCTCCTGAATATTGAGCGAAGTCATAGAAAAGTTATAAAAAACACAATTTGTGAATTTGAATCTGGTTCTATTTTTTTTGTTTATTACCTACTTAGTTAAATTAAAATTTAACAAATATAAATGTCACGCTAATTATGCAGGTCAATAGACTTCAATAGATCGCAGGGACTAGTATAATAAAATATATATTTTATACTTTACCGAGGGTCATTGCTTCCTTTAATCCCGGAATGAAAATCATGCCCCCAGGCATGATTCTTTTCAGTCAAAAATTATTTGTTAAAGAACCTTATTTTTTTATAGCTACAATCATTTAATTGTTTACATTAAAGTGATCATAGTTAGAAATAAATTTAAATTATATTTCAATAAGAACTGAAAATAAAACACGACTTCTTAACAGTATATTTTTATGAAAATAATTATTGCTTCAAAAGTTCAAACTATTTATATTCTAAGTTAGTAATGATACCTAATGTCTTTAGAACCAATACAAATGGACCACCTTAAATCAAGTTAACTATCTACTTATTGTGATATTTTTATCAAAATTAAAGTAAAGATTCTTTATTTTAGCTCCCTTTTTAAAGATCAATTGATGGATTTTTTAATTCATTTACTTGTGATCTTTCTATTCCATCATATTATTTTGTTATGTTATGTCATTTTTTTGTTTGATTTTCTAGTTTCCCTTATTTTTAACCGACTTCAAAAACGAGGAGGTTCTCAATTCGGCCGGTATGTTTTTTTTTTTTTTTTTTTCTATGTATGTACACCGATTACGCCGAGATTACTGATCCGATTTACGTGATTCTTTTTTTGTTCGATGCGGAATAGCTGCCATTTGGTCCCATAAAATTTTTTTCAAAAACAGTTGGGTACTTTGGTTTTAAATTTAAAAAAACTTAAATTATGAAGTCGTCTACATATGCGAAATTGCGAAGTTTTGCTTTTCAAATGACTTTTTAGTGAAACGATACGATAGTAGGAATCAATATAAGTTTACGATCACCCATCTAGCTTCGACCGTAGAAAGTTACCACTAAAAATTGTGAAAAAAAAATTTTAAACAAAAATTAAAACCGACTTCAAAAAACTGAAAAGGATAAAATAATTAAATTTAAGTAGGTATTCATCCCCTAGAAACATATTTTTGGAGTTGGTGCTAAGTGGTATCCAAAAACAATAGAAAGTGAAGCACCGACTCCAAAAATATGTTTCTAGGGGATGAATACCTACTTAAATTTAATTATTTTATCCTTTTCAGTTTTTTGAAGTCGGTTTTAATTTTTGTTTAAAATTTTTCATATTAGGTGTGTTTACTATTTTGTTATTTCTTTTAATAAGTACCTCTTTCTCGTAGAGTATCATTGCGCAGATTCACTAACTAATTGACATATTGATATGTATTGGCAAGATCACAGCGGTCAAACGTCATAGACAAGTCGCAGTGCAACAGTTATTTGGTGCGCAGACGGCGCCGTCAATTTTGTCAATGCCAATGAGTCAGATTCATGGCGCGCTATCTGTCAGCCCCTAATCACGTCGCCGACTATCGAGAGTCTCACTAATCGATTTGACAATAGTGCTCTGGTCACGCCCATCTATTCAGTTGCGTTTAGTTTTGATAATGGTACTAATAATCAATTAGTCTACATTAACTTTAAGTGTGTGCATAAGTAAATAAAATAATGATAAGAAATAAAGTATAAATAAATAAATCGAACGGATGATCGCAGTAGAATGCAGAAATGCTATGCAGGCTAGTATCTACATTACGAGTAGGTGATAGCTTAAAGCTTAAAGAGAAAAGCCCACCTCTTCCTCTCCTGAAAATGTCTGAAATGGAAAATAAATAAATACGGATTAGTAAAATAAATCATAAATAAATAAACATTCTTAAAATACTAGAAACAATTTATTAAAACTTTCTAGACAACCATGAAAATCAAGAGATGGTCCCAATAATGAGATTTTCCCAATCTCTTGAATACCTTACAAAAATATTTGTATCGAGATAATAATTCGTAATAATTCAATTGCTAGTAATTGATCGCGCGGCAAATTCTTAGAAATGAATAAATTACTAAAAGGTAAAAGGGGCACACAATTGAAATAAATATTTACGCCCGTATTCATAAATGCTCAATAAACCCATTTTATTTAAAACACTGGTATACTATGTTTTATCTTTTTCCTTTCTCAATTATGAGTGGGAGAAACAATACTCTTTACTTATATGCCTCTTATAACTTCACTTGTTTTTATGAATATGGGGTACACTGTAGATGGAGTATTAAATTTATAGTTTCACCATTTCAGCCATTAACAATAGCATGCAATATAGTTATATAAATTACAATTAAAAAATATTTAAAATTACGTCAATATACATGAATACTTAAATTTTCTATTCACTTAATAAAATTAAAATAATATAAATCAGTCAGCACTCAAAATAATTATTATTTATGTCAATTATTTGTAACTTATGTACTCTTTGACAGTATAGAAAGCACGTTCAATAAGCCAGCTGCGCAAAACTCTCTTAAATCTATTATAGGGCACGTCTTTTATAGCTTGAGGAATCTTGTTATACACAACTATGCACATATAAAAGCAGTTTTTTTAAAACTTGTACTTTTCGGGACTATTTCAAGAACTAGCCTGTTGCAGTGTCTAGTATTCCTGGGAAATATTTCTTGGGCTGTTTTGAAATAATGACGGTTCAACTTTACAAATTTTGCTACTTCATATATATAGAGACAAAGAAGTGGTAAAATATTTAGGGCCTTAAATAGTGGCTTGCACGGTTCGTCGGGTGCAGTACCGCATATCGCTCTTACACACTTTTTTTGTGCAACGAATGCCCTTTGAATGTCGGTACTATTACCCCAAATGATTAGTCCATATCGCAAGACTGATTCCACGTAAGCGAAATATGCTGTAAGAGCTGTGCTTTTTGTAGTTGTTTTTGTCAACTTAAATAAGGCGGAAGAAAACCTACTAATTTTATTGCAAACTTTATCTATTTGTAATTTCCAATCCAATTTTTGATTTAGTTCTATGCCCAAGAATTTTGAATTGTGTACTTTATTTATCATTTTACCTTGGTAATGTATGTTGAAATTTTTATTTTGATTAAAGTCTATAAAATTTGTTTTATCATAATATATTTGTAAATTATTGCACTTGAGCCAATCTATTACATTAGTCAATGTATTATTTATATCGGTTTCGTGGTCTTTAATATTCATGTCATTGTTTGTTGTCACTATTAACGATATATCATCCGCAAATAGGATACTTTTATGTTTGGTTATGTTTGGTAAATTGTTAATGTACACCAAAAATAAAAGAGGACCCAGCACACTGCCCTGTGGCACCCCAAATTTATTCTCTTTAAAATCTGATTTGTATTTTTGGGTTACATGTTTAGAATCAAGTTGAGTTATTTCAACCGATTGTATTCTATTTTGTAAATATGACTTAATCCAGTCAAGAGCCTTACCTCTTATACCGTTATTTTCTAGTTTTTGTAAAAGTTTACCATAAGATACGAAGTCAAATGCTTTTGACATATCTAAAAAGAGTACTGTAGTATACTTTTTGTCATTTAACTTTTTTAGAGTCTCATTAACCAGGTCAAACGCTGCATGTGTCGTACATTTACTTTTCTGAAATCCGTATTGGTTATCTTTTAACACCTTAAATCTTCTAAAGAATAAAGACAACTTATTATGCATTACTTTCTCATAGACTTTGGAAAGTATGGGAATAAGTGTAATTGGCCGGTAATTGTCTAACGATATTTTAGAACCTTTCTTATAGAGTGGTTTTATTATAGATCGTTTTAACTTCTCGGGAAAAATGCCAGACTCCATAGATAGATTTATCAGAAATGCTAGTACTGGGCTTATTTGCTCCTTACAGGCTTTAACTATATTTGTTATGTTAATTATTAACTAAAAATATAAAATTGAAAATTTTAAGTAACCCCGGCGGCATCATCACCACCAGCCTATATACGTCCCACCGCTGGGCACAGGCCTGTCTACATGGGAGAAACACATGAGGAGTTTGGGCCATAACACCACCACGCCCAATGCGGGTTGGTGGGTTAAAGCGGTTGCAGGAACCACCGAGACCAACGGCTTAACGTGCCTTCCGAAGCACAGAGGAGCTCGAGGTAACAAACTTTGATTGACCCATCCCAGGATTGACCATGGCGAAAGTTGCTTTGTTTTTCGTATCGAAACCAGAGCGCTCAAACCAATACGCCACCGACCTCCTCACCCCTGGCCACATTAATCATTTATCTAACACCATTTCATTGGGTTCTTATGGACACAAACACGCTATATCTGCTGTAAGTTTCTGAAGAATTAAGCAGCCCGCAGACTTTTTGATGGTATAGGAGGTATTTCATGGAAAGTAGGTACACGAAATTTCAAATCAATCAGATCTGTGAAAGTTAGTAAAACCCTTTTATCATGTAGATAATGTGCTGATAGTCATCAAAGGACTAAACTGATCCTAATAAATCATACCTAAGAACCATCCTAATCACGTCAACTTTAAAAAAAAACATATCAAAATCTGTCCATTTGTTTAGGAGCTACGATACACAGACAGACATGTCAAACTTGTAACACCCCTCTTTTTTCGCCGGGGGCTACTTAAATATACAAATACAAAAAGGCATTATTATTTAAAATTTAAATAGTATTATTTATCACTGACATGTTGTACCTATTATGTGTATGACGTTAGTTTTTCACGTTTGTTACGTTTTATTTTTAACACGCTTTTATTAGTTTCACTTGTATGTTTGTTTGTTTGTATGTATGTAACTGACTCGTTGGGGCTCAATTTTGCCCCACTTTAAGCGATCAGATATACTTCAAATGTTGTAGACTTATCAACGACCACCGACAATACAATATTTTGATAAGCTTATCTCATTCTAGGAGAGGATAATGATCCTGATTAGGATTGCCAGGATTAGTGATTTTAATACACATCCTTTGCGTGAGAGAAAACGAGATAGAGCAAAAGCGCGGTCTGCGCATGCGTGTAACGTAAGGTGTACTTACTTCAAATGTTGTAGACTTATCAACGACCACCGACAATACAATATTTTGATAAGCTTATCTCATTATCCTGATTAGGATTGCCAGGATTAGTGATTTTAATACAGGTCCTTTGCGTGAGAGCAAACGATGTTAGCAACATAGAAAGCCTTGAATATGTTTTCTATCGAGATGCAACTGTTAACCCATCTGTACATATTAAAGGCGGTTTTATAGCAAATCAAAAACTAAAAAGTGAAAAATAATATATAGTTTTAAAAAACTAAAAAACACGCTTTAATAGCAAATCGAACTAAAAATCAGAAAATAAATTTTAATTTATATTTTATTCAACGGTTATAAAAAACGTGTGTGCTTTTTATATCATATTTCTATACTAACTTTATGTTTACAAATAACTACTAATTATATATTTACAACAATCGATATCGAGCACCCCACGCTTTTTTACAATGAAATTAATTTTCTTTTCATAACTTTATTTTTATTTTAGAATTTTTGAAAATTATTGAGACATATTGATGAGTTAGTATACTTTTTATAACCGTTAAATAAAATATAAATTAAAATTTATTTTCTGATTATTGTTCGATTTGCTATTAAAGCGTGTTTTTTTAGTTTTTTAAACTATATTTTATTCATTCAACTAGACGACCAACATGCTGGTAGTCTATCTGGTGGTTAGTGGTAACCGCCACCTATAGACACCTGCAATAACAAGGAAAAAATCACTTCGTATTGCAGGAGGAAGGCATTTCATTTTAGGCCTATAATAAAATGCCTACCATACTCAGTAATTTATATTAGCAGAGCAAAGATGCACATAAAAAATTAACAAAGCTTATTCGAACAAATTGGTGCCCAAGTTTGTCTCTTTGAAGTCCTCAAAAAAGTAAAAGAAAATTTCACAGACACGTTCTTCTACGCATGCGCGGACATGCGCCTAACGAAATTCGCAGCTTTGAACTCCACTGACAAATTATCACATATATTATCTAGACTCATGTTTTAAAATTCGAATTATCATCGCAAAAGTGAAAATCATAATATATATTGACATACTTATTAACACATTTGATCAAAATGAAAATAAAAAACAACCTGTAACATAATGTTAAGCATCGGTTCGACTCATTATGCTACCGATATTTTTCTTAAAAAACAACAAACCTATGACAAAAGTGTTTTAACAGCTATATTGAATTACCTACTACCCTACTACAGTGTAGTTGACACTTGAAAAATCTAATTGACAACATAGAGATGTCGTGGAGTTCCACGAATCGCTGATTCTCGGTGAGTTATTACAAGACAATTAGTAGTTTATATTGTATCTATAGAATGGCAACATAAGAAATAGTTTCATTATCTATGGTTCTTTGTCTATTCCGACAGGTCAGCTGACGCGAGAAAATAATTGGCGCGTAGCGGGGAATAAGAAAGGTAGCGTAGCTACATCAAGGGGCTGACAAAAGGACCTTGCAAGCACTTGCAAGTACTGGTACTTGAGCGATATACAGTGGTAAGTCCCTGATGGCTTAGTTAAGAAATTGTGCAAGTTCATGAAGTATTGTCGGTCTGGTATAGTTGACAGTGGCCGGAGAGTGTGCTTAACGATCTCTCACAAGTTGTGCTTGACCTCCGGCGTAGCGGACGCGCTACGTCGTTAGTGAATGTGGTTGGACCACGTGGTTATGATGTGAGGCATCAGAGGTTATAGCTTTGGCTGTGGTTGGACCACAGATGATGATGTTGAGCGTCAGAAGCTGACGCGCTAGAGATGGTTGGACCATCTAGTTTTGTGAGAGATCAGTTGCGAGGCTTGGGCAGACTAGAGGGGTGGTTGGAGGTCTGATGGGGGTTAGCCCCCTACTTAGTTGTTTATAGTAAGCAGCTCTCACGGCCCCCGAACGGGAGGGACGGGTGTAATTGCCCCTGGATTTGTCTAGGACTGTCTAGGTTACCCGTCAGACTGGGATTTCCCGGCTTCCGTGCAGAGAGTAAAGCGGGCTATGAGAAACCCGTTCCATCTGATATGGCTCTCAAGGTACATAGATTAGACGATACTTCGTGAACAGCTTATTTATTATTTCCCGACTGCTTAAGTTATAAATTCATTGTGTTCTTATGTCGTTTAAACCGTATGTGTATCACGGTCGCTATAAATCGTCACGACAAGAGAACCCAAACCTTGATGCGCGCGCAGCGCTAACTCAGAAAATTTAATTACATTTGGCGACATTCAATCGGTATTTGTAACAATGATAGTATAAATAAATGTCTGATGTTAGTAGTGACTTATTCGAATGTATGTCTGTATGTAAAGTGTAGATAAATTAGTGTAACTGCACATTACTTGGTATTAAAATACTCGCGTGATACTTTTACACAACTCGCCAAGGCTCGAGTTTTAATAACCTCCATTTTATGACAGTTACATAAACAACTATTTTCAATTATACGGAAAATTTCTAATTTAAATAAATACAAACTACATCAATGAATAATTGTACAAAGTGTTTATATAATACCTCTACAAAAATGTAAACATGGTATTATTTCATAGAAAATATTATAATTACCTATTTAATAGGTATGTTACAAAAAAGTAGGAAATGAGCAATATAAATTAAGTAATAATTAAATAAAAATAAGTAATGATAGGTTGGGGAAAAAGTTTCTTCGCATTTTTTAAGAAAATTCAAAACATTTTTTAATATAGTTTATTTACATTTAACTAAAGTATGTAGGTACCATTTTGTTCGACAACTTTTTGCCATCTTGTAGGTAGAGACATGATCCCATTGCTATAGAAATTTTGGGGCTTTTGATCAAAATACCGCGACAAGTGGTTTTGGCAGCCCTCTCGTGATGTTAACCTGACACTGCCTAGAGAATTCTGAAGAGAGCGCAATATGTGGAAATCTGAAGGTGCAAGGTCAGGACTATACGGCGGATGCATTAACACCTCCCAGCCAAACTCTCTTAATTTTTTCTGAGTGGCTAAAAATGTGTGAGGTCTAGCGTTGTCATGATGAAAAACCACACCCCTTCTGTTGATTAATTCCGGCCGCTTTCTCTCAACTTCTTGCTTTAATCTCATCAGTTGTTCGCAGTAGAGTTCAGAATCGATGGTCCTGCCTGGTGGTAACAGCTCATAATGAATAATGCTTTTCCAATCCTACCACACACACAGCATCACCTTGTTGCGAGTTAAACCGGGCTTCGCCACAGTCTGTGAAGTCTGACCGGCCTTTGACCACGACCTTTTTCTCACGTTCTTGTCGTACGTGATTCACTTTTCATCACCAGTTATCAGCTTCTTCAAAAATGGTTCGGTTTCATTACGTCGTAATAAAGAATCGTAAATGAGTACACGGTTCTTTAGAAAGAAATTCAGTGAGCTCGTGGGGTACCCAAATATCGAGCTTTTTGTGTACCCCTTTTTTTTAAAATGTGCCAAAACTGTTTTGTGGTCAATTCCCAGTTCTTCAGCTACGTCGTAACTACTGATATGCCGATCTTGCTCCTGTTTTTCAAAAATGGCATCAATTTTATCCGTAATATCGCACCATAATAATTATCTCGCACACCAGAGCGACGTGCATTTTTGACATCAAAATTTCCGGATTAAAAACGCTTAAACCAAATTTGTGCTACTTTCACAGACACGGCACTAGGTCCATAAACATCGCAATTTTTTTGTGTGGCTTGCGTTGCATTTTTACCTTTTTTGTAGTAAAATTTTAAAATGTGTTGAATTTCTTTATTAGATTCAGTCATCTTGACAGTACGAAAAACAAATGAAAAACACACATTTTCCTAATTTGAATTTGGAATTATCTTTTTTAAAATCTAAACTTTTAATGATACCAAAACCAGCCAGATACAAATTGTACAACCAAAGAGATTATATTACAAGTTCATACATACTATAATGCGAAAAGACTTTTTCCCCAACCTAATAAATTACAATGCGTCCACCGAACACAGAGCGGCTTTCCCCACGCTCCGGAAAACTCATAAAATAAGCTTATATCTTTCTTTCTAGTCACATTATACAACGCTATTTTTAAAAATTGAGTAAATAGAATGGCCCTAATTCTGGTGAACACATGCTAAGTCTAAATTTAAGTTCAGTGCATTTCTTTCTATCAAACGGAATACGAAAAGGATAGCTGTCATATAATTTGACATTTAGAAATGTGCCTTCAATTATCGACCTTATTGAACGTGATAAAATGCAGTGTTTAGGAGGCACCTCCGTACATGCCGTCTAAAATTGTCTATGGTTCCTATGAAAGCTATCTAAATTTAAGTGACAGCTCTAAACAGATTCTTGCTATCTTTTTTCTATTACTTATTGCGAGAAAGAGATATACTGTTCTTAAATTTAGAATTAAAGTGAGTTCCCAGAATTAGGCCGAATATCGTAGTCACAACAACCAGTCTAAATTAATTAAATTAATCACCAACTAGGAAACGCTTTTAGAAATAGGTACCTTATATCAATACATTACATCAATCTTAAAGATATAAGGATAAATTAAAATAGGTAAATGTAATATTAATAAAATCATTTACAATATTGAAATAGCCAAACCATCATTATTACTTTTAGAACTTTTTTAATTTTGAACAATCCTTTAAAATTTTAATAATGGCTATAGAATGGCGGACCTCTTTTAAAAAGCAATAACTCAAAAAACAGTATGGTACTTAAGATTTTAGTTGAAGGTACACCAGTCACCAACTAGCACCAACTCGTTTGTAACTGTTATAGCTACTAAACATTCAAACTCTGGCTTCGTCCCGCCATTTTGATGCTCACTAAGGGTTGCAGAATTCGATTCAGAAATAACCAGTCGAATTTTTCGAGAAGCTATGTATAATGTGCGTACAAGAATAGGACGTAATTGTTATTGGTATTTTAACCTCCTCGTCAACCCATCAATGTCACGATGTAGTCCCACCGACCTATTTCTTAAAACCGCCACCATCGGCCGTTCACCTAATGATCTCATCGTCCCAGAATAAAAGTTCACTCGTTTATACCAATTGACTATGTTTACGGCACGCTTTCTTAGGCGGCTAGACGCTCTAGTTTTGTAAAGCAAAGCTCGTCTAAAATCCTTCCGCAAACCCGGGACTTGCGGATATCCAAAGAACATTGAAAAAATTAAAAAGTAAGTTAAAGTGAAAAATGTATAGGTATGTTATTTTAATTTTTTATTCACTTTTATTGTTATTTTGTGCGACACTTACCTGTAAAAATCCAACAGAAATGCTTGATAAGTACAGACAAATTTATAATGAACAGGCTTTAATTTAAACTTTAAAGAAAAAGGTTTATTGAATTCGCGGTCTTTTTTTAATACTTAACGGGGTACCTCTTGACCTTTACCTCGCCTGATATTATACATACTGATGATATAGAGGCGAAGATGGAAGCGAACGATCTTATTGAAATATTTTTCCCTTTTTTCACTACAAATTTGTAAGTTTTTTTAATATACTCGTAGCTTTACCTATTTAGATTAGATTTCGTTAGGTTAACACTGTTTATATGACGTTACGATCGAAATTGGGGGCTAGTATCTAAAATAGTTCTACTGCACGTCGGTAGTGCAGCGTCTAAGCTGGAAATATATCCACAATTAAATATATTAAAAATTGGGTTTGTCGGCCGTATCAGACGAAATGTTAGAGATTTGAATAATTTTCTCTTGTTCTCTAAAATTTCGAAAAAAACAGCGGTTCCATACAAATAAATGGTATAGGTATTTCAGTTTTAAACCGACTTCAAAAACGAGGAAGTTCTCATTTCGGTTGATATGTTTTTTTATATGCATAACAATGTAAGCTGACGGTCACCCATCTAGCTTTAACCTTAGAAAGTTATCACTAAAAATTGTGAAAAAAAAATTAAAACTAAATTTAAAACCTACTTAAAAGAACTGGAAAGGATAAAATAATTAAATTTAAGTAGGTACTCATCACCTAGAAACATATTTTTTGGATGCTAAGTTGTTTCCAGAAATAATAGAACGTGAAGCACCGACTCCAAAAAATATGTTTTTAGGTGATGAGTACCTGTATGAATTGAATTATTTTATTCTTTTCAGTTTTTTGAAGACGGTTTTAATATTTGTTTTTTTTTTAATGGAACTGTAGCAGAATATTATTAAAATATTAACGAAATATTGTAAACTCGATATTTATTAATTGACAATACAATTTTATATGACAATGTCTAACGGACAGTAAAATACGATTTCAAATCTTGACAGTTTTCGTAGCGGCCACGGAGGTCCGCTACATTACTCTGACCCCTTTGTAGCAGAATATTATTAAAATATTAACGAAATATTGTAAACTCGATATTTATTA
Organism: Nymphula nitidulata; assembly: GCA_947347705.1. NCBI lineage: Eukaryota > Metazoa > Arthropoda > Insecta > Lepidoptera > Crambidae > Nymphula > Nymphula nitidulata. The sequence continues at coordinate 11,662,426 of OX374632.1, forward strand.
ATTGACAATACAATTTTATATGACAATGTCTAACGGACAGTAAAATACGATTTCAAATCTTGACAGTTTTCGTAGCGGCCACGGAGGTCCGCTACAGAACATTTTATATATTTCATGAACTTGATAACATACCGGTTAAAATTTCATCAGCCATATCAAGAATGATTGGAATGATAGGTCTATGGCCATATCCAAAACACCTATAACTTATGTTCAATGTAATACCAAGGATAATAAACAGGTTAATACGACAATAAATTAAAACATGAGCTATATTAGTTCATAGAAATGATGTGCCACTGTCAATAACATCGTATTTATTGATAATTTCATTTCTTCAAAGATAGTTATAAATCTTGAATAACGTAATTTCTAAAAATATATAAAAAAAAAGTACCCATCTTGACCGCAATGGGGTGGGCAAAATAGACTCTTTGGTAGGACAATATGAAACTCTAGAAATTGGAACAAAACAAAACTTAATCATATTAAACTATCAACTGTATACTATGATATTGGGATAATGTATTAGCAATAAATAAATAAATTACTTCACTTACCTTACGAACTTCGATATTTTTTCGTATGTAATATATAATATAAAGGCTGGAGCAGGGGAAGAAAGTGTGCCTTCGGAATCATTGATCCGTTTTTAGTTTTTAAATTATTAACACTAATCATCTTGGCCACCCTTCCCCTATGTATCATTTGATCTAAGTATGGCATTGGTAATACAACAAATCTCATTGATTCCCATTAATTAAATCCTTGCATGTAGACGTTAATTATGTGCTAGCGATATATTTTCAAGAACTTCAAAACAAGGTTACTTAACACAACACTCAATAAAGAGTGGTCGGACTCATAGTATATCTACCTACTATTATACTAACACACAGTACCTTCCTACTGCGTAATTGTCAACACGTAATTATGTTTCCAAAAAGCTTTGCTTTATAAAAGTAAATAATTATAAAAATGTCTGCGTAACAACACGTCAAAAGTCATATGTGTACTAATGCCGTTTTAAGATTTTGTTAAAAGATCTTGTGTTTACATTGAAGGCACGCGCCGCACGCACTGATGTTCCCAATGCTCACTTTGTTTATTTGTACTATTTCTAACAATATTTAGGTTCAGAGTTTAGATTAGAGAGGTGATTTTTCACTATGAGCTGCTTGGCTAGTGAAGAAACTCTACGTTTTAGAAAACCGCTGCAAAAATAGAGACCAGAATATAGAATTTCGGAGTTGCTCGTTCAGATGTTTACACCCTTACAGGAGATCGCAGCCAAACCACAGTAATTTTGTAATAGTTATGTGCTCATCGAGAAAACATCGTATTGGGAGCAGGGGGACTCGTTTCCCAAGGCAGCAAAACAATAATAATTAATTCTTCACTTTTGGTAGGGAAAGCAATGCACGAATACTTACGAGTACCTTGGTATTAGAAGCGCCAATAGCTACGGTTACTTTTCACCAACAGGCGGACGTATGCTTTATTGCTACATAGAGGTCGATGATAACTAGGGAATTCCGCTTTTACCCTGTGCTGTTGGCTATGTTACTTCATGTTTCAATATCTGCGACTGATTGTCTATTCAGAGGTAAATTCAGGAGTAGGAAATGAGTTTAGGCTGTAACACGGAAAATTTCGAAATCACGAAATTTAATTTACCCAACTAGGTACAATTATGAAAACCAAAGCGCTGACCAATAATGAAACCAATAAGCCAGCGTGCTCTTCCACTATATGTTGAAAAAGCAATACCTAAATCAAAGATTTTAATACATTTAGACTAAAATGTCTTCTGATTTTTGATCAGCTACAAATTTGGTAGCAGTTGCACTTACGTATTCATTCATTTCTCGATTTTATTGAATTATAAAGGCGTTGAGTTTATTGAATTAGTCCGACATTCAAGGCTAGTCAATTAAATCCTGCCAGCATTCGAAGGTCAAGTTCGTGGAATCAACAGGAAAATAAGGTTTGTACTTCATGCCGCTGAAACTAAAACAAGAGACTCTGTCTACGTTTCGAGGAATACGTTGGCTCCGTTACTATCTCACATTGATACATCGCTCCAAGGCTCCGATACGGAGTCAGATAATCAGCAGTCGATGTTGCAGTCTTTATACTCGGTGATTTTTAATTATTTATCAAAGTCAATACTTATGAAGACTTCCTTACGTAAAACCCATCAAGATCGGCTACTCTCTATAAGGAACACTGTCGACAAGCCTTGCCAGTCATGGTACTATCCATAAAATACAGCACAATAAGTTGTGCAGTTTTGTATGGAAGCCTGGAAAACTAGACAACTTATTGTGCCATCCTTTTTTTAAAAAAAACAACAACATTTATTATAATGCTAAAAATAAAATCAAGAAAATTTTATTATAGGTATACAAAAAAACCGGTCAAGTGCGAGTCGGACTCGCGCACGAAAGGTTCTGTCCGTTATCTATAAACAAGCGTCTAAGTATCACGGTTCATGAGATTCAGCCTGGTGACAGACGGAGGGACGGACAGCGGAGTCTTAGTAATACAATAAAACTCTGAACCTTAACTACTAAGGTTCAGAGTTTTATTGTATGATTTTGATTGATTATCAGGATGTAGGTATAGGTACATAATTTTGTTGCTAACACCAAAACGTTAAGTACAATTTTTATAAATTAAAATGAGTGCTAAACATAAGATAGCTGACAACTTTTTTTATTTTATAATTAAGAAATATAACTCATAAAGAAATATTGCAAATGAAATAGCTTGTCTGAGATCAATAGTTTCACAGATATAGCTGTATGTTTGATGTGTTGACGTAACAGGTGACGTCACATGTTCTTATATTACTAAGAAATGTGTGGACATACTGACAAAATTAATAATAACTATGTAATAAGTATGTTTTTATTTATAGTTGTCATAATAATTGTTGAAATTTTGATGTCAGCAATCTAATGTCATATTTTATGGGTCACAGTAGCGTATGTTTTGCAAATTTGTGAAAAGTAGCACCACATTGAAACTTAAGCAACAACCCAACTACAACCCAGTCTACAAGATTTTTAGTATGAATTCCGAATTGTTAAGACGACTGCGAGACGACCGCCTAAATGCATTGGTATTGGTTTCGACATGGGCATCGCTTCTGACGTCACGTTGTTATTTTGAAAGTGATATGTCATTTAATACTCACCACACGTCAATAAAGTCACGAGGACGATAATAAATAAGTAATTTGTAAAAAACAGACTGTTTTTTTTACAAATTACCTATGCCAAAAAAAAATTTAAAGTGACAATATCGATGTTAAATCCAATACAGTTAAGCAGTCCTGCTGGAGTTTAGATCTTTAATATTGATTCAATTTCTAAAACTAGTAGGTAAACTCATAAAAAGCTTTTAATCACCATGGTACGATTTGCACCCAATATTTATAATAACAACTGATTAACGTCTCATAACAGAAACGTTCAATCAAAACAAGTTTCGTGAGCGATTTGCAAGTTACGTTACACCACAAGTAATTACTGGAATCACTTCAATTTCACAGTTAATGCTAAGTCAATTTATAATGCGCCCTTTAAGGCGATACATTGAAAATTTTACAGAGATCTGGACATTTCTATGAAATACTATTAAATGCATTATTTCATAGAAATGTCCTGAAATTATCAAATGTATAAGATGTTTTTGAAGGTGTTAAACCATTTCTATGAACTAATATAGCCCATGTTTGAATTTATTGTGGTATTGACCACCTGTATACTTACATACTAAATGTTGAAGCAAAATTTTTGTTTAGGACTCATAACATCTATCTGGTGTTGTCTATAAGTATCTGAATAATGAAGCAACCAAATATAATATAATGATCAAACAAACTTAACCCGTAAAATTCAATCAGTATTATATGAGTTGCTTCATTCGAAGATATGAACACTCATCCCACCTGAAATTCCCTGGAAAGTTTTTGCAAAAAAAGGCTCTAAAAAGAATGACGCTGCACGGGAGCCCGGAAGTTGGGATAGGCTACACAGCCGGGGTGCGGGCTGGCAGACCTCCTTGTGGTGCACTCTGGGAGGGGGGTGGGAGCAGTGCCTCAATTGCGGTGACTACTTCTGCCTCTCTGCGAACTGTCAGCGGCGGAGTCCTGTGGTAGAGTCCACATTAAGAGGGATTCCTCCCATGACTAGTGGAGCTGCTCACTGCGTTCCTCTCTTGAGAAAGGAGGTAGTGGATGTAGTGGTTTTATGGCTCTGGTGAGCTAATGTCGGATTTTTACTCTGAGTCGTGATATGGCGTACAGTTTCCGCGGATTGAAGTCTTGTGAGGGTGGCGCTCTATCGCCTTCGCACTCATGTGCTTTTATGGAAAAGGGGAGGGGCCTGGAGCCCAGTGGCCGTTTTGGGCGGCGTGGTATGGCGGACCTTCAAGGTCCGCGGCGCGGCGGGTCCGGCGGCCGTGTATTAGCGGTCGCTGGGTGGGTTTTGGCCCCCTGCCGGGCAGCCTGTTACCCCGTGTGTGTGTCGTTGATCACGTCTAGCGGCACACACGGGACCAGGAGAGCTGGCCTTAACCGGCTGGCCCTGCGAGGAAGGAAAACCTCAATAAAAAACCCTCAAGTCCTCGTAGCTGGGAACGTGGCTGCGGGGGGCCTGCGGGTGGTGGTTGGAGTAACAAACCACCAGCGAGCGCTACCCCTGGGGTATCTCCCGACCCCTCAGGTGTATAAGGGTTATCCGGCTACAGGGGGCACCAGCCGGATGGACCTCTTTTTCCCCCTTACTCTTAGGAACAAAAGGAAGGGTCCCTATATGGAACAAAATATTGAAAACAAACCCAAACTTTTAGTTTTAAGTCGTGAAGTAGGTGAAAGCAGCTCTGTAGAGAGCATAGAGAACAGTTTCGACGGTGCGCTACGCCCGAAACCAACTAACACCGTTGTGATATTGGAGAATGTCCTAGTTAAAAAAGGCGTGGACAAAGTGCCCTGTCCTATAATGGATGGTGCCACTAAGGAGATAGAAACACTGTCAGAGTCGTCGCGCGCGTCGTCATGCGCCAGTCTAGCAACAATTGAGTTACAGTCGAGGGAGTCGTTGGGAGTACCAGCTGAGGAGCCCGACAGCGGACGTCTTTGGCGCAAGAGGTTGCGCAGTGGGGACGAATCACCGATGAATCGCTCAGGCTCGGACTCCGAAGGAAGCGTATGCTCTGCTCCGGGCCGCTCGCGCCGAGCTTATACTCCTGTCAAAAGAGGAAAGGGCCGTACGAAAACAGGCGATAACGTGGGTGTTACTGCTGCCAAGGTGGCATTCTTAAAAGCTACCGAGAAGGCAATAAAGCCAGATGGTGAACAGGAGGTCCAAAAGTCCGCAGCGCTTGCGCGGGAGCAGAGGGCTACCCGGCTACAGGCCAAGGCACTTAAGGATACTCCGGGCGATGGCCATGAGGAAAAGGATGCTATGGGCCTCAGAGCTCAAATTACTAACGCGATATCTACCATTTCAAAGGTGGCGGAGAAGTCATCCAACCTCAAGGGCACTTTTGTGCGAGCCTTGAAGGATGCTAACGCCGAAATTGAGGAGGCGACGGCCGAGCTCGTCCAGCGCACGGTTACCGATGAGACTGCAATTTTGAGGGCGGAGAACCGCCGTCTTAGGGAGCGGCTAGATAAACTATGCCAAGAGATGGCTGACCTACGCGCTGAGATCATGTGCAGCAATAAGCAGCCGTCCTCTAGTCCAGTTGAGGCAATGGAGGTGACCAACTCAATGTCTCCCAAAGTGGCTGGTCCTGTGACGACGCCAATTACTGACGGTAACGGGCAATTAAGACCATTACCAGAAGACCAGAGTTTACCATCGTATTACCCTGACCTGATGAAGAGTGTAATGGAGCACGTCGGGACGATGGTGAGTGCCCGAATCGAAGGGCTTGAAGCCGGTGGGCGTTTGATGCCGGAAAACAAGTTACCGGCCCCCTCTGGCTGATGATAGAAAAAAGAGGGAGGAGGCAGCGTTGTCTATAGCTGATCCTTGCGGGAAGGGCAGTGCTGTCATAAAGGCACCAACTACAGTAGACGCAGTAAAAAAATCAACAGCTGTGAATGCTAAGGCCATCACGCAAGTTCCGGCCACTAGAAGAAAAAAGGGGAAAAGGAGCGACAAGTCTGCCAAAGATGATCCCGAAGCAGCCCAGTTGACCCTCTCCACATTGCAAGAATCACAACCGCTTCCACCCGCCACCAAACCCATGGAAGAACCGTGGACTCAGGTGGTCAAGAAGGGCGGAAAGAAAAAGGCAGTGGCTGATGCACAGTCGATACAGGCACGGAAAGCTGAGGGCCAGGCAAAACCAGTCCCCACGCCCAAGTCCGCCGTACCTCGTCCCCCCCGCTCGGTTGCAGTCGTTATAACCTTGCAACCAGAAGCCATCCAAAAGGGACTGACTTACGGCAAGGTCATCGGTGAGGCAAAGAGCCGCCTCAATTTGGAGGCCATAGGCGTCAAGGAGATGCAATGTCGCAGAACGGCCACAGGTGGTCGAATACTGGAAATCGCTGGAGCTGCCAATGGTGATAAGGCTGACATCCTGGCGGAACAGATCCGAGGAATCTTCTCTGAGGAGGACGTCCGGGTCACCAGGCCTATTAAAACTGCTAATCTGCGGATCTCAGGCTTGGACGACTCCGTGACGTCCGAAGAGGTAGCTGCTGCTGTAGCAAAGGCGGGCGAATGTTCCCCTAGCCTTGTCAAGGCAGGTGAGGTGAGAACAGACGCATCAGGAATGGGTGCCGTCTGGGTCAAGTGCCCTGTGGCGACGGCGAAAAAGGTGGCACAAGCTCGAAAGGTTCTAGTGGGATGGGTATCTGCCCGCGTCAGGCTCATGGAACAGCGGGCAGTACGCTGTTTTCGGTGCCTTAGGGCTGGACACGTACGAGAGGCATGCACCTCGGAAGTGGACCGTACTGGTCACTGCTATCGATGTGGTCAGGCCGACCATAAAGTTGCCCAGTGTCAAGCCGACCCACATTGCACCGTGTGTGCTGCGGCTAACAAACCTGCCGGGCATCGTATGGGAAGGGTAGCATGCAAAGCCCCTCTGCTGAGGCCCAGGCGAAATGAAAGAAGGATGACTGGTGGAGCATATGCAGCTTCACAACCAGTCAACCCCAGCCAGTCTGAGACACAGGATGATCCAGCAGGAATGGAATCATAATGGCCCCGCTCCAATTCCTACAGGCTAATATCAACCACTGTGCCAGGGCTCAGGATCTTCTTTACCAGAGTTTGGCGCAGTGGTCGATACAGGTGGCGGTGGTATCGGAACCATATTTTGTTCCGTGTCGGGACGACTGGGTGTCGGATCTAGAGGGCACAGTGGCTATTCACTCGAATAGAGCTGCAGATGGCCCGACCTTCGACAAGGTCTATCGAGGACGCGGGTACGTTGCAGTAGCACTCAGGCACATACTCCTGGTTGGTGTCTACTGCCCACCAAGCCGTAGTCTAGCGGAATTTGAGGCAGTGCTTGCTGACATTGGGGCCGCGATTGGGCAAAATCTCCCACTCCATGCTCTAGTTGCCGGCGATTTTAATGCTAAAAGCACCATGTGGGGGTCTCCGCTAACCAATCCGCGAGGCAGAACGCTGGAAGGCTGGCTAGTATCCACTGGGCTCAGTGTACAGAACCGTGGTACAGCTGATATGTGTGTGCGACCGCAAGGCAGGTCCATTGTGGATCTGACCCTGGCGAGCCCGTTTGTGGCGCGCCGCATCTGTAACTGGGAGGTGTTAGTGGAGGAAGAGACCCTGGCCGATCATCGTTATATCCGATTTGCTATCTCTCCTCCTACCTCCATTCCGGACAGTCGCACCCGGATGATTCGAGGAAGAGCAGGCCCACGCTGGGCGCTTAAGCGCCTGGACAGGGATATTATGGTGGAAGCGGCCATGGTCAAGGCCTGGCTGCCTGTTCATAACGAGGCTGAGATCGACTGCGAAGTGACTTGGTTTCGTGAGGCAATGACACAAGTTTGTGACGCAGCAATGCCGCGGACTAAGCCCTTTTGTCCACGCAGGCACGTCTACTGGTGGTCGGAGGAACTCTCGACCTTGCGCAGAGCTTGTATGGCTGCAAGACGACTACACAGTCACTATTGTAGACGACGCCACAGAGATGAAATCAGAGAGAGGGAGCTCCATGAAGGCTACAAGACTGCTAGGCAGGCCTTTCAAGCTGCCATCGCCGAGGCCAAAGTGAAAGCCAGGGAGGAGCTACTGGCTACACTCGATGCGGACCCATGGGGACGCCCATACAAGATGGTACGGGGAAAGCTTCGAACGTGGGCTCCACCCCTAACTGAAAGCTTACAACCGCAGCTCCTGGAGGATGTGGTAAACACGCTCTTCCCTGAGAGAACCGAGCACGTTCCCCCTTCAATTTCCCCGCCGGCGCTACCTGTTAGTGTTAGATTAGACGACGGCCTGGTGCCCGAAATTACGCAGGGCGAACTAGGGGCAGCGGTATCAAAGATGAAGGCCAAGAAGACGGCACCAGGTCTAGATGGTATTCCTGGCCGTGCATGGGCCCTAGCGCTAGGACCATTGGAGGAACGTTTGAGGAGGCTTTACACAATATCTGCCTGGGGCATGGTCGCTTCCCAAAGCCTTGGAAGGCAGGGCGTCTGGTGCTACTCCGGAAAGAGGGCAGACCGCAGGACTCACCAGCAGCGTACAGGCCCATAGTCTTATTGGATGAGGTGAGCAAGCTCTTCAAACGCATTATTGCTGCCCGCCTCAACGAGCATTTACAGGACGTTGGTCCAAACCTGTCTGACAGTCAGTTCGGCTTCCGCAGGGAAAGGTCGACCGTAGACGCGATCCTGCGCGTTCGGTCTATAACGGAGGATGCAGTTGCCCAGGGCAAGGTAGTTTTGGCGGTATCTTTAGACATCGCCAACGCATTTAATACCCTGCCCTGGAGTTGTATCGCAGAAGCGCTCAAGTTTTACAGAGTGCCTCCCTACCTCCGCCGAATACTGCAAGACTATTTAACAGACCGGTTCGTGGCATATCAATGTGAATGGCTGCGAAAAGTGGCATAGGCGGCGCATGTTCTGCGGGGTCCCACAAGGATCAGTGTTGGGCCCATTGCTGTGGAATTTGGGATACGATTGGGTCCTTCGGGGTGAAAATCTACCGGGAGTAAGCGTCATCTGCTACGCAGATGACACTCTCGTTCTAGCACGGGCAGCAACACATCGTGAGGTGAACATACTTGCGACAGCTGGAGTCACCCACGTGGTAGCACGAATCCGGCGACTGGGTCTAGAGGTGGCCCTTCCCAAATCCGAGGCTATTAGTTTTCACGGGCCTCATAAAGCACCGCCAAGAAATTCGTGCATCGTGGTTGGAGGGACACATATTGCCGTGGGCAATACGTTAATATATCTGGGGCTCATTTTGAACAGTCGCTGGGACTTCAATGCCCACATGCAACAACTGGTCCCAAAATTGGTGCGAACGGCGGCGGCGCTCAGTGGCCTGTTGCCGAATATCGCGGGGCCAGACGTCACTTGCAGGCGTCTATATACGGGAATCGTGCGATCTATGGCGCTTTATGGGGCCCCTGTATGGGCGAATACCCTCAAGAGCCGGGACATCTCTCTGCTGCATAAGCCACAGAGGATGATGGCCACGAGGGTGATACGCGGATACCGCACTATCTCCATTGAGGCTGCCTGTGTGTTAGCGGGTTCACTCCCATGGGAGCTCGATGCAAAGGCGTTAGCAGCCGTGTATTTGTGGCGTGGCGAGATGAGGAGGAATAGGAGCAGACCGGCACTAGAAGAGGTCGAGGCCCAGCGGCGAGAATTACGCGATGCGGCCATCGAAGTATGGGCGCGAAGGCTGGAGCATCCCAGTGCTGGCTTGCGCACAGTGGAGGCGATTCGTCCTGTTCTGCAGCAATGGTTGACGAGGCGACATGGCAACCCGACATTCCGGCTGTCCCAGGTACTCTCGGGACACGGGTGCTTCGGAAAATACCTGTGGAGAATAGCCGGAAGGGAGCCCACGGCCCAATGTCACCATTGCGACGGGTGCATAGAGGAGGACGCGCAGCATGCGTTGGAGGTTTGCCCTGCGTGGGCGGTTCAACGCCAAGCAATGACTGCTGTAGTGGGCCACGACCTCTCCCTCCCGACCGTCATAAATAAGATGGTCGAGAGCGACAAGTCGTGGGCGGCAGTGCAGTCCTTTTGCGAGGACATAATGTCGCAAAAGGAAGAAGCGGAGCGTGTGCGCGAGGCAGCCGCCACGTGTGCCATCCGCCGAAGGAGAGTGGGACGCAGGAGGGCAGCCTACGGGCGCCTACTGCATCCCTCGTGAACTTCAATGGGGCTACGGGTGACGGTTGGGGACCGTCGCCCCAATTACTAAGCCAGGGGTAGCTGACGCACGTGGTGTACCCGTGCATCAACCAACATATAAGGGAGGGCGTTACAGCCCCTTCGCGTAAGGTCGCGGTCGCTCCGCTCTGACAGCAAAATGGGCGAAAGGCTCAAAGAGCGCCCATAGCCGCTGTCAGCGCTGCGGATAGGAGGGTACACGGCAGGGGTTTTAGTGGGTGCGAGCCCCACACACCCCCGACCCTAGGAAGACGGGATAGCGCGTACAGGCGTTTCCCCTGCAAAAAAAAAAAAAAAAAAAAAAAGGCTACACAGCCAAATTCAACTCTTCTTTTTTTCTATACGTTTAGTAACTCTTAAATAAGCGACATTGCCTGGTAGACTAGGAGGACTATCTTCGAATGAAGCAATTCATATATTACTAATCGAACTTCACTTGGTAGGGTCGTTTGATCATTATAAAAACAGCTGTCTGCTTGCTAAATTCACATTCATCAAACGCGCGATCTGTCAAACGCGAAGTTAAAATCGACGTTGAGTTTTCTGAAATTATCAAATATTCTACGCAATTTTCTTATTTTTTCTTTCCCTATGAACCGCGTTCAAAGTAATAAGATGATTAAAATCGGTGAAGTCGTTCTCAAGTTATGGCGTGACCAAGAGAAAAAGGGATTCATTTTCATATTTGTATAATTTTTAAAAAATAACTTTAAAACATAATTAAACATTGCATCGATAAACTTATGTATCATCATCATTACCAGCTTATATACGTCCCACTGCTGGGCACAGGCCTTCCTACATGGGAGAAACACATGAGGAGTTTGGGCCATAACACCACCACGCTGGCCCAATGCGGGTTGGTGGGTTAACATATGTATAAAAGTAAAAAAAAACAAAAAAGTACTGACTTAAATAAAGTTTTAAAAAGTCAAAATATTCATATTCATTACAAAGTAACACCGAAATAAAGCTATAATAACGGAAGTGATACCGAAATCCTTATTTACTAGTAACTATAAGTATTAAGTTATAACATTTTTTCAATTTAGCGTAACTATTATAAGTACTTATAAACCTACCAATTTATATTCAGTGTAGGTTTTAAAAATCAAAGTCGGCATTTTGGCATGAATAACGTTTATTAAACAGGAATTAAATAATTCAAGGAAATCGCAAAGTTATTGGACTTTTATTTATGGTATATCAAAAATATGTACATCCTTATCCTAAATGGACTATGAATGAAGTTCGGACGGCAGTTTGCTTTCCGCTGGATGATTTGTGATGCGCGACCAACAGAATATTAAGCGGATTTTCAATGTATCGCCTGGCTACTTCTTGTCTGTGACTCAGTTCACTTCCTCTCATCGAGCGGCTTTTGCCAGCATGCTGTAACGTACGGTAACGGCTTAGGGAACCCTGACACTAGACACCCACTTAGAAATCCATCTCGAATACTTGATACAAGATGTAGATATAGATACTCCATTGTACTCGGAATCAATTTATTAGATCGACATTTAAACAATTGATGTTCCAACCTCCTAATAAATTGTTCCTTTCACTTTTAGTTTCCATTTACGAAAAATGATTCGTCAATTCACTATATCCTATACTTCTTTATATCCTGCGTTGATTTTGATGATCATGGTATTCTTGTGAGAAAGCGTTCGTCTCAAATACCTACTGATAGGAGTTGAGCAGGATTATTTTCACATTAATGGTTATATCCATTATTTCGTAGGTCCGAAATGTAGCCACAGACTAGATAATAGTTAGGTAAGTTAAGTTTAGCGACAATCATTAGAGTAACGTATTGTGTTCTGGATAATGCAAGATGACATGCAGTGCTTGTTACGCGTATGCTCATGCATGGCTGAGCTTTGGTTTGATTCTGTGGGGAATGGCAGAGATGTTCACCAACTGTTCTTTTTACAAAAAAAGTGTATCAGAATCCTAGTTAATATTACTGATCAAGAGAGCTGCAGGCCTCATTTTAGGAGTCTGAACATCGTTACCGTAACATCTATGTATGTTCTGGAAATCTGTCATTTTGTACAAAGGCATAAAAATCTTTATACCTACTCAAGCTAGGGGCTTCTCAACATACAGATTGAATAATTTGCGAGATAAAGGTATGTTGGCCCTACCATCTACAAAATTGGCTTTGGTGCGATCAGAGGTATATTGCATTTCAATAATAATTTACAATAAACTGCCTAAAAATATAAAAAATTTTGAAAATTCTTGTAAATTTTATAAAATTTTGAAAAGATGTTTTTATACCTTGCAGGAATTCTTGGATTGTAGTGATTGGTAGGTTAGTGGTTATAACTTAAGGGTAACAGGGTTTATGTGATGGATGTAAAGGCTTTTCATTCTAATAATGATGGCCAATATCCACGTATTATCAATTCACATTATATTGCATTTCGGGACAGAGAATGTGGAAAAAAAAACCTTTATTTCTAACGTTACAAATGTATCTATTACTATCACCTATACTTACTAATAGAATAGAACATAATTTCTAAAAACATACAAATTTAATTACCACTCAAGTATGAGTACGTTGTTGAGAGTACTATCATCGCGACACGGGACCTCGGAGTGAAGAGGTAATTTGAAAGTAATCGAGCGTATAATAGTTGTATGAAGGGGCGTGGGCTGCGCAGCCGCAGCAGCTGCGCCCATGAGGATACACTCCATTGACCAAAGCCAGGGAAATGCTTTGTCTTTTACGAGGGCAAAAGTAAGCAATATTGAACTCTAACGCTTAATACCTTACGAGGCTAGCTTAAATTTAACTTTTATTAACATTTCGCTCTTATGCAAATGGTGATTGGTAAAAAGATTGGTTCAGATTTCCATCTGATCTACGCCAATGCATCTTTGCCAAAGATTTATCAATATGTTATGATTGAATGAAATCTATAGCAAAAATGCATTACAGATCTCGCCGATTGATTCATAATAATTTGATCCATGATAAAATAAACTTGTTAGTATAATTATACTCTCTCCTTGTCCGAGAGGGTTTAACGTGTAGTAACGCTGATTGTACCAGCGCCGATCACAATTTTCAAAGCTATAAAAAAAAAAATTGTTTCTCTCATATGGTAACTCTAAATGTATGTCATTACGTTTTTTGTGCACAGCGCTGTCACTTGGTTCTCTCATTAAAATTATTAATTTAACAATTTAAACCAATAAAAAGTACGATCTGTGATCCAAATTTTAAAGAATTATTAATCTAGTGTTATTATGTGTTCACTAATAACAGGATATCGATGCAGTATTTTATTCCCAAACACGGTCAGGTATTCCGTTAGCAAACAAGGTCAAGGTTTGTTGTGAAAACGTTAATATTATTTGGAGATTGAAGGTATGTATTTAATATTACATTATCGTTACGTTATCCGGTGAGAAATAATTCTCACCGGATAACTGGTAATATGAAACGTCACAGAATTAATCTGTTAGAATATTATGACATAACCTAAAAATATCAAAATAATACTACTAAAATCTAGAAAATCTAGCTAAACTACTTACCTAGCAATATAACCCTCCAGATATTATTGTAAGAATTTTTACAAGGCTTATGATTTCCGATATTTTATAGGTTTTATCAATTTACACACTATTTTTTCTTGTATTGCAAATATTTGCCAATGGCATGTAAAATATTAAAAACATAAATAATAGCTCATTTTGAGCGATAGACAAAAATGTATACCTATTTAAAGTGCTTATGCAGTGTTTTATTAGTGTTTCTAATTAGATTTTTGGAAATAAAAGGGAAAAAGAAAAGGAGTAAGTAAATCACCTACTTTGGACAGAAAGAAGATTACAAAAAGTGAAAATAATATGACTTTTTGGATAACTTTAACTGTTCTGTGGTAACTACAAGTGTCATATACCTATCTATTACCTAAATCTTTAACACCCAGATGTCGTAAGTGACAATTATAACATAACAAAGACAATTAAAATTATGTCTGGCATATAGGGTTTAGAGAGGAAATTACAAGAAGTAAATTTTTATGATGAGAAATACCTACTCAAGGCAGGAAACAGAAGACTCATATTAAGTGCCTTCATTAATAGGTGAATGAACAGTAAGATTATGCCTTAATTTAAAACTTCTACCGTCAAGTACATATAATGGTTACCACATTATTATATGATTAATTATATGAAAAAGGTTATCACAATATTTACCCGAGCAAGCGCTATCACATTGAGGTTAGACAACGCTCAAATGGGTATGAAATTATATGAAAAAGGTTATCACAATATTTACCCGAGCAAGCGCTATCACATTGAGGTTAGACAACGCTCAAATGGGTATGAAATTATATGAAAAAGGTTATCACAATATTTACCAGAGCAAGCGCTATCACATTGCGGTTAGACAACGCTCAAATTGGTATGAAATTAAATGGAAAAGGTTATCACACTATTTACCTAAGCATTTGCTATCACATTGAGGTTAAACAACACAGTGAAATGAAAATGTTTATCACATTACTTGCCTGAGCAAGCGCTATCACATTGCGGTTAGACAATGCTCTAATTTAAATGAAAAAGAAATGAATGCTAATAGATAACCTGGGCAAATGCTATTACATTGTGTTAAGACAATGCCCGTACTCTTGTTTTAAAACTTCTACAGTGAAGTAGAAATGAATTTATTGATAACCTGGGCAAGTGCTATCACATTGCAGTTAGACAATGCCTGTAATCTTCTTTAAAACTACTATCACACTGCGGTTAAAACCAACTATTTAGCTGAACAAGCATTATCACACTAGAGATATACACTGCAAATGAAATGCAATATACACTGAAAGAAACAGTATAACTAATACCATAAAGTAGATTTAAAGGCAATCACTTGAACAGGTCTAGCTACTATGGCTAGACCCTTGCACTGAAATAGAAACTTCTACTAACTTCCATCAAGTAGATATACAAAGGTACAGAGATAAAACAAACACAATATGCCAAAAAGGCAATCTTATTGCTAGAAGCGATCTCTACCAGACAACTATAAGGCAGAGAGATTACTCAATATGAATAATTGTGATAGCTACAAAAATGTAAAAATAGCCATTAATCATATTTAAAATATGTAACAAAGTACCAACCCGCATTGGGCCAGCGTGGTGGTGTTATGGCCCAAACTCCTCATGTGTTTCTCCCATGTAGGAAGGCCTGTGCCCAGCAGTGGGACGTATATAGGCTAGTGATGATGAACATAAAGTAGCTGTACATGTAATTTAATAATCAGAACAAGCCCCATCACCTTGCGGACTGACTGACAAATAATTCTACAATAAAGTACCGGTAAAGTTTACTTATTAACTTGGGCCAATGTTTGTCACATGGGGGCTAGATAATGCTGCCGCATTTAATTAATAATTTTAACATCAAGATATATATTATGTTATTCTATAACCTGAAAATTGCTGTAAGTGATATAAATGTTTATCAATAGCCTGAGGAAGTGCTATAAAATTTAGCTACACAATGCTTTTATGGTTCATCAAAACTTTACCCTCTAGCATACCGAAATGATATTCAATGACCTGAAAAATTGCTATCACTGTATGAATGATCAGCCATTGATAAATACTTAATAAGATTATACTATCTGTCAAGCCGCGATATACCTCCGGGTGGCTATGATAATTGAAAATCAATTGTGTCTGGAATCTCATGCTTGACAGGTTAAAGCTACACAGTGTATTCAAAAATCAAACAGCTGTTCAAACATAAAGAAAATTTATAAACCTTCAGTGACCATGACCAACAGATCATTGGTTGCAACAACCAGTTACACACAGCAAATACCATAACTTTCATACTTTATTTAATCAACAAAACCACCAGAAGATTCAGAAACAAGCTTTCAGATATTGTTTTAATAATTCCAAATAAAAACATTACTTTAGAAAAAAAAATTAGTTACACAGATAAACTAGTAACCCAATTGTAATAAAATGATGGGATTTTTTTTTTTCATTGAAATGTCACCTTATGAAGTACCTCATTGCACAGATTTTATGAAATGAATAAATGAGATAAGACAGAGAAAATAAGAAATGATTATTATAACTAATCATTATTTCAATTCCATTGCAATATTTTCTTACAATACAGACCTAATAAAGTGATATAAATGATGCCCTATATTTTTAAAAGAACTTGAAAATTAAGAGTATTTTCACAATTCTACTTGTACAGAATTATATAAAATAGCTAAGTTGAAATTAATAACTGTTGAAATAAACTTGTCTATTAGAAATGGAAATGGGTCTTAATAAAAAGACCATTAGGTATAATAACTACTCAGAATTAACAACTATATTTTATGAGTAAAAATAATTGTTATGATAAAATAAGAAACATTATCGAGAGTACATAATACCACAGTTGTTGGATACATGAAAATCGAGGCGGGGGGGCATAGATTGAATCCCCACAACAATAATAAATATTAGACATTGTTGTACTTAATGATAGTACCGATTGAATTTTTACAAATTTTATTTTTGGTATTTTTATAAAAAGTCATCTTGCTTGACACAATACGAGAAATTGATTTATTGCTATGTACTTAATATATAAAAGTGTCCATATGAAGTACCTACTAGCGGGTGCAATTCACACAAGGTTTTTTATTTTTAGTTCTTTTTTAGATACTGAGCTTAAATCAATGATTTATGTTATTAAATTTATATCCAGCTTATCCTAGCTGCAAATCAACTATCGGTCAAGTATAAAAACAAGGAATTGCAATATTGACAATTATTAATGTTGAAAAATGACAATATGATTTATTATTAGAAATATAATGGCCATTTGGTACAATGTACCTATACATAATATAAGCATCATAGTTATTTATCCTGTACATATGGTGCGCATGCAGGCATAATGAATAATCATGCACATAGGTATCGAGTAGTGGCCTTTCTGCAATTATGAAATAAAAAATTTCACATTAAATTTCATCAATAAGAAGTGAAATATTGGGACAAAATAATAATATGTCCATGACATGCCAGCAAAAGTTTTTTGTATGTACTAAAATAAAAGTCAAATAATTAAAATATAATACATCAATAATCAACCTGATCATGGTAAATACCTACCTACTTAAATATATATATATATATATATATATATATATATATATATATATTAGCTCTAAATTTCAATATCATAACACCTGTAGGTATAGTAGAGCATTGTGCTTTATATAACAAATAAAAATGCCTAAGTCAATGTTTTGTAAAAACAATATCATTACTTATATGGTACCTAAACTATATAAAATGAATAATACCAGGTCAACATTACAATGACCTAAAATTGAATTGATTTAAAGATAAAAAACATTTTAATCGAAGGAGCCTCTTCAGTTTACTGACATACATATATGATTTGGAATCCAGAACTGGTATTAAAAATATTTAATGCAATAATAAGGCAATGATAAATCAAAAATGTTATTAAAGGACCTCATCAACTGATTTATTACAATTCATGACTTGAAAGCAGAAAGACTTCATTAAACATCAAGTAAAATCATTTAAAAGTGACAATCAGTAGTGACCACTATCGAAATAATAAAAACCTATGTAACTAGGTACTTTACAGCCATATTGTATCTAAAAATCTTTTTAAATGAGGATAGAAATGTATCCTATCTTGTCACTTTCATTAAATCATAATAAGACAAGTACTTTATGAATACACTTATATCATAAATAAATCAATAGAAACAATTATAAAAAACACAAGATTTCATCAATTCAATCTAAAATTCATTTGGATCAAACTAATGTTGCAGGAAATGAGTATTAGTGGTTTTAACTGTCTTCTCTACTCTTATCACAAGATATGCTTCGGTGTCGACCGCAAGCCGATTTGGTTTAAATATTGATTGAGTCAAAAAGCCAACAGGAGTGTTTACATACAAAATTCAGTTTAAAATTCTGAGTCAAAATTCTGAAACATTTCCTGCAATAAGCATATAAATGTCCCATTCGGCATTGCTAAAAATTTTAAGCGATAGTTAAAATAACAATTGTGTTTTTTATTTTTTTATAGGGTTTTGCATAAAAATCTAATTATTTTGTAAATTAATTAGTAAGGTGTTGGACTAAACATCTATACTAATATAATATAGATATCTAAATTCTATTTTTTCACAACCCCATCTTCAAACATCTACACGTTAAACCCTCTCGGACAAGGAGAGAGTATAATTATAAGATTAAACGAACTTACCTTAAGTGAAGTTCTATCTTAATTATACGAAGCTCCTTGTCCGAGAGGGCAGTCCCAAAACCCGCCCACTAATACAAGTATTATCCCAATTGTAGGGTTGTTCCAAAAATAATCTTCGAACGTAATGACATACATTTAGAGTTACCATATGAGAGAAACAATTTTTTTTTTTATAGCTTTGAAAATTGTGATCGGCGCTGGTACAATCAGCGTTACTACACGTTAAACCCTCTCGGACAAGGAGCTTCGTATAATTAAGATAGAACTTCACTTAAGGTAAGTTCGTTTAATCTTATAATTATTCTAAGGCTGTTAGGTAGGTATGTATTTTAGAGATGGGTAATTTTTAAGATGTTTTATATCCTAAAGATGTATTTGCGGTTGGTTCATCATGTCACACAAAATTCTCTCACTGTGTCTGTGTTTTCGTCTACCTTTTTAATGATTTGGCATAAATAAAATATAGACCAAAACACTGGCAAATACTAATCACTATAAATCAATTCGTTTTCTATACATTTTAGTTTAAAAAAAACCAGATACATCTCTTATCTAATTGCTCTAGAAAAAGCGCGATATTCGATGGTCTCCGAATCTGAAATGAGTATGTGTAGCTAAGTCGCAACCCATTCAGAGTATTTCAGAGCTTCTAAAATTAAACAGAGATGCGTGAACGACCGGCGCGCGGCGTATGCTCCGGTGAAGGCCGATCCGGTAGACGGTCAGATCTAGACAAGCTACGGATCCTACCAAACTATATCTAAGAATATTGCTGTTGCTTGTAAATACTTTAAAGAGAATAAAAATTAATTGATTCTATAATTTTATTGTTGTTATCTCCTAAAAATATCTATTTACTTTTTAAGTACCTAGTCGAAATCATCATTATTATTATTTCAGCCGAAATACACCCGCCGCTGAACGAAGGCCTGAAATCTTTCACGATGAACGTTCCTGAACTGAACGCCTCCAGTGGCTACCTGCAACCTTGCCAGCGAGGTTGGCAAGGATTGGCCTGGCCTTAAAACATCATTAAAAGTTTGTGCTTTGGACAACATAATATCTATAGCACAAGGCTTTAGAGAAAAAAGTTCATTAAGAAAGTCGCATTCATTGAAATCAATCCTAAAAAAATATTTTCACGATTTAAGTACAAGTCGACGCACGTCAAGAGTAACAGATTGACGATGACACCGCCCTCACCTCTAATAGAGGTGGCCTTCGTAGTGCGACTGTTACACTTAATGTGCTGTCGTGTGTACATAGTTTTGAATATCAAAAGTTACAATTATTAATTTGGTACTTGAGGCCGGCCGCGGCTACGGCCGCGTGGATATCTGTTATCGCTCCAAAAAGTGTCCTACCTAAGCCTTCCCAGGGTCTCAAACTATGTCCATATCAAATTTCCTCTAAATCGGTATAGCGGTTTAAACTTATAAAGCTAACAGACAGACAGTTATACAGGCAGAAAGGCAGAATTACTTTCGCAATTATAATTTATGTATGGATGTTCCATTCAGCCCAGTCTTGACATTATCAACATATTCTTGAACGAATTACATAGGTAGGTGCAATCACTATATGGATCGTGGCAATCGTGAGTCGCTGAAGTAAGTAATAAGGTTCAAAATGTAAGTACTATACAGAACATTATTTCAGATGAAACAATGCTTCAAATAAACAGTCTTCAAATACAAAGGCATTACCTACTCCTCTCATCACAACAATGCACTTAGCTTATACATGGTTCAATGTTAAAAATATTTTATTCAGCATTAGTCCATTTATACAGGGTGGTGCCGTCAATACGCCAAAAAATAGAATATGGGCTATATTAGTTTATATAAATGGTTTGCCACTTTCAAAAACATCTTATTCATTTGATAATTTCATGACGTTTGTATGAAATAATATAACATTGGCTGCATTACTTCATAGAAATGTCATGAAATTATCAAATGAATAAGATGTTTTAAAAAGTGGCAAACAATTTCTATGAAGTAATACAGCCTATGTTTTAATTTATTGTCGTATTGACGGCACCACCTGTATATGTCGCAGCCGTCTGGTTAAATTAGCCGCTTAACTGGAGCCCTAGCCCGTTGATTGAACGGCCGGTATTGAATTAAATGGCTAAAAGGCTGAACGTCATGTCAGCCGTCTGGTTTGAATCAGCCATTCGATTGGATGCCTATGCAGATCGTTTAAATCGAAGATCGTTTGTGTGATTGTTTGAATGATTGGTGGGTTCAAGGTTTTTTTATGATCACTTGGAACCACAACGATGTCGGTTATAAGTGGTCATAAAAAAATAACCTTGAGCCTACCAA
Organism: Nymphula nitidulata; assembly: GCA_947347705.1. Taxonomy (NCBI): domain Eukaryota; kingdom Metazoa; phylum Arthropoda; class Insecta; order Lepidoptera; family Crambidae; genus Nymphula; species Nymphula nitidulata. The sequence continues at coordinate 11,683,486 of OX374632.1, forward strand.
TCAAACCAAAACAGTACAAGACGATCCTTTGAATACGCCAAGTTGTTAAACGTTATGTGAGTCTAGTTCGAGGGAGGAGCACGGTGGCGTAGTGGTTTGAGCGCTTTGGTTTCGATTACAAAATTACAGTAACTTTCGCCATGGTCGGTCCCGGGATTGGTCAGTCAAATTTATAATCTCTAACTTCTCCGTGCTTCGGACAGCACGTTAATCCCATGGTCCCGGTTGTTCTGCAATCGCTTTAGCCCACCAACCCACATTGGGCCAGCGTGGTGGTGTTATGGCCCAAGCTCCTCATGTGTTTCTCACATGTAGGAAGGCCTGTACCCAGCAGTGGGACGTATATAGGCCGGTGATGATGATGATGAGTCTAGTTCAATTAACTATCGGGATAGGCATTTTATTGGATGCCGGCGTTTAATCAACGGGCTAGGCTTGCAACTAAGCGGCGAATTTAACCAGATGTTTAACCGCCTCTGTGGTCTAGTGGTTGAAACCACCTACCTCAGATCTACAGGTCCAGGGTTCGAATTCCGTGGGAGCAGAAATTTCTGCTCGGTTTGGTTGGTGGTAGGGCGATTCTTAGTCCACCTGGCTAGCTACCACCGTCTTACCGAAGTCTGCCGCCATAACAATAATGTTAACAGCGTTGTAGTGTTCCGGCAGTTAGAGGTAGATAGCCAGTTCCTCTTGGTTGAGGAATCCGGGTGTAGCTCGCTTCCATCGTGGGCCTTATCTTCACTTACCATCAGGTGAGATGAATGCCAAGAGTTACCCCGTTAAGGTTAAAAAAGATGGCGTCGACTTATACACTTATTGAACGTCAATACTATGAAGAATACCATCAAGTTAAGAACGTAGAAGATTTTTTTTATTCGTCCGGATGCCAACCAATTAGTAGGTAGGTACTAGACAACATTAAGTGGGTATGTTCTGTAAAGGGCAATCCGACACCTTATTAGGGTACTAAATTGAATGTCGTGACAACCAAAACTCAGTCCACTGACGTCATATGGTTAAATTTGTATGATTCCCACGTCACAACTTGTAATAGACTACAAAATGTAATTATATTATTGTCCACTAAGGACTGTCGAGGTCATGGATTACAAAAAAGGAATACAGAGTCTACACTGATACGGTTAATTGACGAGAAATAAATGGATCGAAAAAACTATGTCTGACCATTTGGTACCTTGATCTAAGAAAGACAAGATCAAATAAGTTACATAAAATCAATCAAATGGAATATTAAGTTTTTTTGGCTTTCTGCAGGGCATAATATGGATATTTATTAATTATTTGTACACTAGTGACTGAACGCTGCTGAGATGTCGGTTTTCGCGCCAAAAAGTAGCTTCCAAGTCTCAAACTATCTCTATACCAAAGGATGGTAAACTTTTGGGCCAGCTCATGAGCAACTCAACACCAAACTCTTATTTTATTGCAAAAAATTACGAAATAAAATAAGTATTGTATAAATGGCAACATAGAAGATATAAAAATGGTCAAAGAACAAAGGCCATAGCCACAAAGTTAACTTTAATGTCACATTGATATTTATTAAATTTGTCATTCTGTATTTTCAACAGGGAATGTTTTGAGTGCGCTTGAAGTGTTTTTTGAAATTGTTTTATCCTGGCTATATAAAGTAACAGTACCTGGTAAAGTAGTGAAAAACAAAATTGTATTATGACATTAAGTTTTCTTTAAAATGGCGGCCTTTGTGATATTTTTCAGCAAATTAAATTATTTTTGCCGCTTCTCGATATCAGTCAAGCTTAATGGAAATGTCGGGGTAAGATCCATCTTACCCCAACATTTTACAAAAATAAACAACTTACAAAAATAGCTGTACGAAAAAATGGTGCTCCTAAGCTGGCGCAAATCCCATAGGAACTTTTACTATCTCCTTTCATCTAAATTGGTTCAGGGTTATTGATTCCCCATACAAACTTCCATCCCTTTTGTCCCCCTAAAAGGATCTGTATATCTGGGATAAAACTATCCCATACCCTTTCCCGGGATTTAAACTATCTCTATACCAAATTTTATCTTAATCGGTTCAGCGGGCTTAGCGTGAAGAGATAACAGACAGACAGACACACTTTTGCATTTATAATATTATGCTATGGACTGGTATGGATAGAATGGATTTTATTATATCTACTATAAATTAATGTACATAGGTACCTACACGTAATGGAGGTTGAAACAATGCCCATAGTTCTTGGAGCCCGTGGGTTAAAAATGTAATTTATCTGATGAGACAAGACGATGAATGCTCTCGGAGCGAGTTTATATCTTTTGACGCCTTTGTTTTTTGTTCGCTGATGAACGCTGTCATTTTATATTTAGTAACAAACAACTACTTTTACCGGGTTCTTATTGCAATAATAATTGAAGTACAGTGCTATCATTTTTTTCTTAGATCTCATCTATGTATATTCCTATACTAAATGCCGTCAGATATTACTGCCACGGGCTCTGTTGACATCAGATAAGATAAGATAAGGTAAGGTAAGATAACATACTATTTATTGTCATTCATGCCCATGCTGCCCACAGACAGCCGTCCGTGATTAACACTTACGTAGGTAAAAGGTTTATTTGAATATCGCTTTACGTACGTACGATAGGTATGTTTAGATCATTGGAAGATGATTTCCTTTTTAGTTTAGATTACATTTAATCTTTCTTCGACAGTCTGAAAAATAAAATAAGTTCATTTTATTTAACTAAACCATTCATCCAATCTGACAAGCCCGCCCGCGCCGGGGCATGTATCTCTCTCGTTACAATAGAAAACCTATTCCGTCTTAATATGTACAAAACGTGAACAAAAGTTAGACTTGGCATAAACCTAATGCCCTATTTACTTTTAAAAAAACGATTTAAACCAACGTTTAACTTTAAGCCACGGGCCACGTCCATCGGCGCGAAGCCGGGTGGAAGACCGGCCCCCTTATTCTCAACTGTCGGAAAGAATTCGAATTTCGGAAACTCTATACCTGTCACTTTTTATCGCGCTGCGTCAAAGCGAGACGACATGTGACTTTTCGAATCGAATCCGTGATCCGACAGTTGAGAATAAGGGGGCGGGTTGCCTGGTGGTGGTCTGATGAATTTGCATCGGCAGACCCTAGATCACCTCATGGAAGCAAGAAAGAAACATTTATTTATCACATACACACCCATAAAAAGAACAATATTTTGTTTTTAACAATATCTAGCTTAAGTATACAATATTTAGAGGAATGACAGATAATACAGTTACCGGTGTGCAAATACGGCGGAATCAAGGATTTTTAGCGGATATATCTAGGTTCATTTAAACGCTGGGCGACCTCCACACAAATTCTTCTATTAAAAAAACGTTACTGAACAGTTAAATATATACAAAAGTCTTCAGAGAGGTAGGAAATAGTGGTATTACTACTTGAATCTTGAGCTCCCGACTGGGATAGCACCTCCACCTTACAGGAGATCTCAATTAAATAACTCTACTTTGTAATGCTGTATTCCTGCCTGAGTAAGGCTACTCTCCTAAAGCTGACGCATAACACTTTTTCCTGATTCTATAGGGTAGGCAGCGCATGAGTACCTAATAGCGACTAAAGTGTTAATAGAGAAAATGTATGTTTGGAAGGGGCCTCTCTCCTATTTGCTGACACATAACGCTTTTTCCTGATTTTATAGGGTAGGCAGCGCATGAGTACCTAATAGTGCCTAAGGTGTTCATAGAGAAAGTGTTATGTTTGGGAGGGGCCTCTCTCCTATATGCTTACACATAACGCTTTTTCCTGATTCTATAGGGTAGGCAACTAATGAGTACCTAATAGTGCCAAGGTGCTTCGATTGTCGAGGCTACGATAACCACATACCGTCAGGCGGGTTTTATACACCTGTTTGCTCGCTAAAATTATTATTATTCACGTTCCAGCATTATCAATATTATTTATATCGTAGTTTCCTCTAACAACTTTTGATTTTTCATTGTTGGTAATGCGAGTTTGCGAGATTCGAGAGCCAAATTAACCCGACATTACACCGAAGATATCCCAGACGTCAGCCTGTACGAGATTAGTGTAGCTCTCAAACAGCTTAAGAACAACAAGGCACCGGGCGACGATGGAGTTACAGCGGAGCTTTTGAAAGCAGATGGACGACCAGTCCTGTGAGCGCTTCAGAGGCTATTTAACTCTATCATCCTCGAGGGTGAAACGCCAAAGGCATGGCATGGGGGCGTGGTGACACTTTTCTTCAAAAAGGGTGACAGGACCCAATTGAAGAATTATAGACCCATCACGCTCCTGAGTCATGTTTACAAGTTGTTTTCGAGAGTTATAACGAATCGTCTCGCACGCAGATTCGACGACTTCCAACCTCCCGATCAAGCCGGATTCCGAAAAGGCTTTAGTACCATAGACCACATACATACGCTGCGGCAGGTTATACAGAAGACCGAAGAGTACAACCTGCCATTATGCTTAGCGTTCGTGGACTATGAGAAAGCCTTCGATTCTGTCGAGACCTGGGCCGTGCTTCAGTCACTCCAGAGATGCCAAATAGACTATCGGTACATCCAAGTGCTGCAGTCACTGTACGCCACTATGCCAGTCCGCCTTCAGGACCAAAACTCGGAACCAATACGTCTTCAGCGAGGTGTGAGACAGGGCGATGTTATATCGCCGAAACTGTTCACTGCCGCGTTGGAGGATGTGTTTAAGCTTTTGGACTGGAGAGGACTTGGCATCAACATAAACGGCGAGTACATGACTCACCTTCGTTTTGCGGATGATATCGTAGTCATGGCTAAAAACCTGGAAGACTTGGGCACAATGCTCGACGACCTCTGTAGAGTCTCCCAACAAGTGGGTCTTAAAATGAACATGGATAAGACGAAAATCATGTCGAATTCCCATGTCGTACCCACTCCTGTAAAGGTTGGAAGCTCTACACGGGAAGTTGTTGACGAATATGTTTACCTGGGACAAATAGTCCAACTTGTTAAGTCCAACTTCCAGAAAGAGGTCAATCGACGGATCCAACTCGGCTGGGCAGCGTTCGAGAAGCTTCGCAGCATATTCTCGGCCCAACTACCGCAGTGTCTCAAGACGAAAGTTTAATTCGTGTGTGTTGCCAGTGATGACTTACGGAACTGAGACGTGGCCGCTCACAATGGGCCTAATAAGAAGGCTCAATGTCACCCAAAGGGCAATGGAGAGGGCTTTGCTCGGGGTTTCTCTGCGTGATCGAATCAGAAATGATGATATCCGCAGGAGAACTAAGGTTACCGACATAGCCCGAAGAATTGCGAGCCTCAAGTGGCAGTGGGCAGGCCACATTGCAAGAAGGACTGACGGCCGTTGGGGCGGAAAGGTCCTCGAGTGGCGGCCGCGTACCGGGAGACGCAGCGTTGATAGGCCTCCCACAAGGTGGAACGACGATCTGGTGAGGGTCGCGGGAAGCCGATGGATGCGGACAGCGCAGAACCGATCGGTATGGAGATCTTTGGGGGAGGCCTATGCCCAGCAGTGGGCGTCTCTCGGCTGAAATGATGAATACGAGTTTATTTTTTTATACCTTGGAAACACGGCTTATTTAATTTTTTTCTGTAAGTAGAGGTATGTACTTAAGTATCAGAAAACAATAGGAATTTTAGATAATTTAGTAATCCAAATTATCTCCTTTGTGAATACTTAAACGTAAGTCTTCCGATAACTACAGGTAGGTTAAACCTATGACAAGGTAATTATAAAAGTTTCCTTGTATGATAATTACAATAAAATTTTCTTTATGTATGAACCTTAATTGCTTTATCTATAGTGAATTCTAAATTTATTCTAATAACTCTACTGTATAATAATAAACAGCAATGGACAACGTAAACAACATAATAATAATTAATAACATATTAATCACCTATTTTCCTATGGTTTCTATGATACATGTTCCTGCATCGTATGTGTAGAATCGTGACAAGTCCGCAACTGCACAATCTTGTTGCTTTGTATAAGTTAATTTATATACATAAAAATCAATGTTTGTCCCCATGCGTTCCGAAACCATTGATCAGAATGAAATGAAACTTTGTTATGGTAGTTAGGTAATATAATGAAGGTTCGTTATTTTTAAGCGCATTGCAAAGCAGGCCGGTACTAGCTGACCCGGCGAACTTCGCACCGCCTAACAGTCGATGAATGTCTTGTTACAGATTAGCTGAACTTAATTTATGCGTACGTTGTCATTCTGAGGCCTAACATGAAATGCCGTCCATGCCCAGTAATTACACTGGCTACCTTTCCCTACAGCAAACTGTTTCACGGATGAAATAAGAAAGGCGGTGGTACCGACCCAGACGACTCTACATACGGATCAAAGTACATCTATAGATACTTTACATAAAGAAGAACTTATCAAAGCCCAGCTGAAACTACTGCTAGAATTATGAAATAGTATCCTTTAGTCATGTAGAGACACACTAGGAAGGGAATTTTCGAAATTATGCCCCTTAAGGAGTATAACGAAGTGGCAATTTATGTATGGGAGTCACAGAAAAATATTTATTGTATTTAAATTAATCATGATAAAAAAAAACAAAGCACCTACTAGAGCATTTGACAAACTTTATCCTCTAAGGGTGTCAAAACGGGGATTAAAAATAGGCGTGGACTAAATGCATATAAATTACATCTTACATCTTGAAAGAGGGCATAGGTTATCTTTTGGCTCGATAACCGACATCCACACGGGCGAAGTCACGGGCGGCCACTAGTATAATATACTATATGTAAATATACAAGTACGTCAATTCTTACCGTAAAGGGATCATAAAACTGAGTCCAGCTTGATACCTCCACATGTTCCTGTAACATAATGTGTCAAACTCGAAACGTTACTGTCTATAATGCCGTGTCTCTGGTTTCTTGGGCCTTCAGCCGCCAATGTGTGTTTTGGCAGTCAGTCCATTTCAAAGGTCAAAGTAAATTTATCTATTTAAATCGTGCCGATTGTTGTTCTTTTCTTAAATAAAAGACTATTAAATATACAGAATGGTGCCATCAATACGACAATAAATTGAAACATAGGCTGTATTAGTTCATAGAAATGGTTTGCCACTTTCAAAAACATGTTATTCATTTGATAATTTCTTGTCATTTGCATGAAATATTAGGTTGGGGAAAGTCTTTTCGCATTATAGTATGTATGAACTTGTACTAAAATCTCTTTGGCTGTACTATTTGTATCTGGCTGGTTTTGGTATCATTAAAAGTTTAGATTTTAAAAAAGATAATTCCAAATTCAAATTAGGAAAATGTGTGTTTTTCATTTGTTTTTCGTACTGTCAAGATGAGTGAATCTAATGAAGAAATTCGATACATTTTAAAATTTTACTACAGAAAAGGTAAAAATGCAACGCAAGCCGCGAAAAAAAATTGCGATGTTTATGGACCTAGTGCAGTGTCTGTGAGAGTAGCACAAATTTGGTTTAAGCGTTTTCAATCCGGAAATTTTGATGTCAAAGATGCACGTCGCTCTAGTCGCCCTATTACGGATAAAATTGATGCCATTTTTGAAAAACTGGAGCATGATCCACATATCAGTAGTTACGACGTAGCTGAAGAGCTGGGAATTGACCACAAAACAATTTTGGTGCATTTAAAAAAAAATGGGTACACAAATAAACTCGATATTTGGGTACCCCACGAGCTCACTGAAAGAAACCTAATGATCCGTGTACTCATTTGTGATTCTTTATTACGACGTAATGAAACCGAACCATTTTTGAAGAAGCTGATAACTGGTGATGAAAAGTGGATCACGTATGACAAGAACGTGCGAAAAAGGTCGTGGTCAAAGGCCGGTCAGGCTTCACAGACTGTGGCGAAACCCGGGTTAACTCGCAACAAGGTGATGCTGTGTGTGTGGTGGGATTGGAAGGGCATTATTCATTATGAGCTGTTACCATCAGGCAGGACCATCGATCCTGAACTATACTGCGAACAACTGATGAGATTAAAGCAAGAAGTTGAGAGAAAGCGGCCGGAATTAATCAACAGAAGGGGTGTGGTTTTTTCATCATGCTAACGCTAGACCTCACACATCTTTAGTCACTCAGCAAAAATTAAGAGAGTTTGGCTGGGAGGTGTTAATGCATCCGCCGTATAGTCCTGACCTTGCACCTTCAGATTTCCACCTGTTTCGCTCTCTTCAGAATTCTCTAGGCAGTATCAGGTTAACATCACGAGAGGACTGCCAAAACCACTGGTCGCGGTATTTTGATCATACGCCCCAAAATTTCTATAGCAATGGGATTTTACAAGATGGCAAAAAGTTATTAAACAAAATGGTACCTACTTTAGTTAATACCATACTTTAGTTAAATGTAAATAAACTATATTAAAAAATGTTTTGAATTTTCTTAAAAAATGCGCAGAAACTTTTCCCCAACCTGTTATTATAACATTGGCTGCATTATTTCATAGAAATGTCATGAAATTATTAAATGAATAAGATGTTTTTGAAAATGGCAAACCATTTCTATGCACTAGTATATCCCATGTTTTTATTAATTGTCGTATTGACCGCACCACCCTATATATTGGTTGTTTGTGTCGCCCATCTTCACTTATCAGCTCCTTGAGTAAAAGGGAGGAAAAAAGGCAGACAGACAGACGACAGCGAAGTGACAATCCAATTTTTTTTATTTATTTTTTATGTTAACAGGGTAACTCTTGACCTTCATCTCACCTGATGGTAAGTGAAGATAAGGCCGACGGTGGAAGCGTGCTACACCCGGATTACATTTTTTCCTGTTGAGGTACGGAACAGAATTTTGTCTGATGATTCGGATTAAATTAATACTATTCACTTCTGCCACCTACCATCTGCACTCTATATTCTATTATGTTCAGTAACTATTTATAGTAGTATTTTGTTCATTTACTGAGCATGAAAAGTTAGGTCTAAAGAACTTTATTTTACAGTTTTTTATGAGAAATAAAGTTCTATAAACCTAACCCTTCATGTTCCAGTTGTTGGATGTAGGTACTTACACATGCAGCAACTGGAACATTCAATTCATAGTTATCTAAATTTGTTTATAAAGTTGTATATTACAGAATTAGCAGATACCTATAGCTAAATTGCAAAACAAATGCCAATAAATTTTGATCTCAATTTCATTTGTAACAAATATATAATAAAATGTTCTTATTCTTATTCAAAAATACACATGCCAGTGCCACGTGGCGAGTGTGAAAAATGGATTCTTGGCGCAGTCATCTTTATACATAGAAGATTGCGCTAGCAGATATGTAGTACCTAACAATAAAGAATACCTATGTAATAACATGGAGTTAGTGCACATTAGCTATTGCACAAATTCATAGTTATCTATGAGCCGTGAACTAAATTGTCTGCAAACATAAAACAACCATCTCGTAAATTGTTCTTAATTAAGTCTAGGTAAATACGGATAGTTAGACTGGTTTGAGCTTTAGATATCATTCGGCTCGTTAACGTCAGTTTACTGCATCGATTTAAATAAACTAAAGATTTTTATCGAATTGGATACTATTTGGTTAGCACTACAGTGGTGCGGTGTCTAATTTTAGTCTAAGCTCACTCAAACATGTAGCTAACTGTCCTGTAGCTAGCTCTAACGTAGCGTATCAGAGAGAAATTACCTTTTCCCCTTTTTTTCTCAAATAGGAATAATTTTTGGGTTCTCGAGTCTGAATTTGGGTTAGTTTACGTCTTTATACTAAGTTAGATTTCCAATAGGTATAAGATGACGCCATAAATAGGGTTTTCACATACAATACAAACAATACAGTTAAACATGCCAAAACTATATGCCTCTGTAGACTCTATATAAAGTAAAAAAAGTTGAGACTTCTTTTAAAATGTTGTTAGAATCAATCAATAAGTACTTACATGATTTCGTGGGAAAAACGATATCAACATGTTACGTAAGTATAATTCTTATTTTTATCCCTTCAAGAATCTTGTGAGGATGATGACTAGTGCCTCCGCACCGTGAATCTAGATGAGCAATGGCGCCATCCTGAACGTATTAATATGACATACGCGTTGCTATAATTACTTGGACGACGACGACGTGCCCACAGTTGCTCCTGTTTGTACTTATTCGGAAAAGAAGTACCTAGCTATTGTTGAAATAAGCTGAGTAAACTTATTTCTGTAAGTATAAAACTTACAGGTAACTTACCGTTAAAAGTTGCCTCAATAAATAAGTTTTAAATAACTATTTATTATTTTATTCTTAGATACATTTTAGTAAAATTTGACTACATTTATTTTTATCCTAGAGCTTAAAGTGACTACTACATAATCGGTCTGTCACTCAAATCTACTATAAAACAAGTTTAAAACTCTTAAACAAAAGTAAAAAACCGACTTCAAAAAACTGAAAAGGATAAAATAATTAAATTTAAGTATGTAGGTACTCATCCCCTGGAAACATATTTTTTGGAGTCGGTGCTTCACTTTCTATTATTTTTGGAAACCACTTAGCACCAACTCCAAAAATATGTTTCTAGAGGATAAGTACCTACCTACTTAAATTTAATTATTTTATCCTTTTCAGTTTTTTGAAGTTGGTTTTAATTTTTGTTTAAAATTTTTTTTTCACAATTGTTAGTGATAACTTTCTAAGGTCGAAGCTTGATGGGTGACCGTCGACTTATGTTATTTCCTACTATCGTATCGTTTCACTAAAAAGTCATAGAAAAACAAAAATTCGCAATTACGTAGACGACTTAATGATTTCAGTTTTTTTTTATTTAAAACCAAACTACCCAACTGATTGTGAAAAAATTTTCATGGGACTAAATGGCAGCTATTCCGCATCGAACAAAAAAAGAATCACGTAAATCGGATCAGTAATCTCGGCGTAATTGTTGTATATACGAAGAAAAAAAATATGTAGACGACTTACTAATTTCAGCTTTTTTTATTTATAAAAAAAAACATACCGGCTGAATTGAGAACATCCTCGTTTTTCAAGTCGGTTAAAAACCAAACTACCGAACTGATTTTGAAAAAATTTTTATGGGACCAAATGACAACTATTCCGCATCGAACAAAAAAAGAATCACTTATATCGGATCAGTAATCTCGGCGTAATCGGTGTACATACATAGAAAAAAAAAACATACCGGCCGAATTGAGAACCTCTTCGTTTTTGAAGTCGGTTAAAACCGTATTCAATTCACTAAAAATGCAGAAAAAAACTAAATTTATTTATTACTACTTTCTAATATACATTAATTATTTGGAGTTAATTTCTAATTTCTATTAGATAGATATCAAAATATTAACATCAATGAAGACGTCGCAAAATTTTTCGGTATATAAGGAACCTCATGCATGATTATGCCGTTTGTCTTTGATCATTTAATATGCCTCATTAAATTGGCAATATAGAGGTGGGACGCTCCGGTAAGCACACTGACGGTCACTGATATCTACTCATTTACAAGTTTCTGCAACAAAGAATCTATTGTGTGATATTGAGACCTATTCAGAATTTATTAGTGAGTATCATTGATTTTTAATCTACTTTTTCACAGTATTGTTTTGTTAAATTGGATTCTTTAATATTTCTATTGGGTAACTACGTGACAATCACAAGCTTCAAGAAGTCAATTGATTAGTTGAACTTGTCTATCTTCACATTAAAATTCTATATTATCATCATTGTTTTCAAAAAAATATTGTTAAACTAGAAACACTTTAATGTTTGTTGTCAACGGATTGTTGTAATTTAGAAATAAGTATGTACCTACTTACCGGGTAGGTATAAGGGGAAGGAACCTAAAGTAGCCGCCCTAAATACGCGATTTGTTGTAAAAGAAATGACTAGTGTAAAATAATCAGCTGTTTCAAATATATTGTATTGTAATACTTACACGGCCTGTTTGTATGGAACAGCTGTTTTTTTCGCGATTTCAAAAATCATCTGCCTTTGTTTTCGATAGTGTTCCCGTTATATCCTCTATAGAGAGATTTTGAAAACTTGTCTGGACTGTATCCGACTGCTTAGTAGAGGCGGACAAATGGCGTAGCGGTTTAAGCGCTTTGGCTTCGAATGACGAAAACAAAGCAATATTCAAAATAAATCACCATGGTCATCATCAATCATCAATTTACTGTCTCGACCTCAACATCGCGCACAAAGAAGTTTAGTAACTCTTTTCTTTGTCGGACTTCCAAAACTTGGAATTCTTTGCCAGCACATGTGTTCCCTCCTTCCTATAACATGGGTTCCTTCAAAAGAGCCGTGAAAAGGCACCTTATGGGCCGGCAAGGTGGAGGCGGCTAGAACAGTGTTGCTTCAAGCTGCACTAGCTGTCTCCGCATATAGACTCTTCTTACTGCTTCACATCAGGTGGTGTCGAGTCATTTGCTGAGCTTTGCATAAAAAAAATGGTCGATCTCGGGATGAGTCAATCAGTATTTGTAATACCTACCGAGTGCCTCCGTACTTTGGAAGACACGTTAAACCGTTGGTCTCAGTCGTTACTACAGCCGCTTCACTAACCAAGCTGCATTGGCCCAAGATACTCATGTGTGCCTCGCATAGATGATGGTGATGATGATGAATAACTGTTACCTACTTTTTATCGTTCCGTGCGTGTAAGTATATGATCTACCTACTTATATGCCATATGAATAGGTGTTCGTCTTCACTTTTGACAATTATCGTCACCTATTTATTAGCCTGTGGTTCTTATTCTAATTCTACAAGACGATAAAGTAGTTCATACGTAAAAGATTCATAGAACGAGAGCGATCGGCTTCTTACATTAATTTATTCATAATTCAATTCTTTCTAATTTACATATAGGGTTCCTGGAGAACTGTGGGTTCCCCTTGTACAGACGTACAAGGGGAACCCACAGTTCTCCAGGAGGACCTCCACCAACCCCTTAAAGACCTTCCCTGGCCACCATATCTTTTATAACATTTTACATTCTAAACATTATTCTAATTTCTATGCATTCTCACTCTCCTTCCACGAACCTACATTCTTATTGAGTAATTATAATCCTAACACAATTATTAAGTCACTTACCCAAATATTTGTAGTTCTCATATTCTACAATTCACTATTTCTATTTTCTATGTAAAAGTCTCGTCCGTAACTGCCCGCTTCGTCTTCTCGCCATCTTGAATATAATAGGTTGGGGAAAACGATCCTTCGCATTTTTTAAGAAAATTCAAAACATTTTTTAATATAGTTTATTTACATTTAACTAAAGTATGTAGGTACCATTTTGTTCGATAACTTTTTGCCATCTTGTAGGTAGGGACATAATCCCATTGCTATAGAAATTTTGGGTCTTCTGATCAAAATACCGCGACAAGTGGTTTTGGCAGTCGTCTCGTGATGTTAACCTGACACTGCCTAGAGAATTCTGAAGAGAGCGAAACAGGTGGAAATCTGAAGGTGCAAGGTCAGGACTATACGGCGGATGCATTAACACCTCCCAGCCAAACTCTCTTAATTTTTGCTGAGTGACTAAAGATGTGTGAGGTCTAGCGTTAGCATGATGAAAAACCACACCCCTTCTGTTGATTAATTCCGGCCGCTTTCTCTCAACTTCTTGCTTTAATCTCATCAGTTGTTCGCAGTATAGTTCAGGATCGATGGTCCTGCCTGATGGTAACAGCTCATAATGAATAATGCCCTTCCAATCCCACCACACACACAGCATCGCCTTGTTGCGAGTTAACCCGGGTTTCGCCACAGTCTATTAAGCCTGACCGGCCTTCGACCACTACCTTTTTCGCACGTTCTTGTCGTACGTGATCCAGTTTTCATCACCAGTTATCAGCTTCTTTAAAAATGATTCGGTTTCATTACGCCGTAATAAAGAATCACAAATGAGTACACGGTTCATTAGGTTTCTTTCAATGAGCTCGTGGGGTACCCAAATATCGAGCTTTTTGTGTACCCATTTTTTTTAATGCGCCAAAACTGTTTTGTGGTCAATTCCCAGTTCTTCAGCTACGTCGTAACTACTGATATGTGGATCTTGCTCCAGTTTTTCAAAAATGGCATCAATTTTATCCGTAATAGGGCGACCAGAGCGACGTGCATCTTTGACATTCAAATTTCCGGATTGTATGTATCGATTCGATACGAATTTCTTCATTAGATTCACTCATCTTGACAGTACGAAAAACAAATGAAAAACACACATTTTCCTAATTCGAAATAGGAATTATCTTTTTTAAAATCTAATCTTTTAATGATACCAAAACCAGCCAGATACAAATAGTACAACCAAAGAGATTTTATTACAAGTTCATACATACTATAATGCGAAAAGACTTTTTCCCCAACGTAATATGGCTACGTACATATTACGTTGGGGAAAAAGTACAACGGTAGCGTTGGGAACAATCAAAGGGTTTAACATATACAGCCGAATTCTTATGTTGGTGTTTAGTTTCTACTTATCTTTTTAATGAGGATCGCGTTCTTTCGCGACAACAATATCATAGTAAAACAGTATACTGTTAATATAAAACTATCTAGTTGGGTACTACTTATTCTAAGATTGTATAAACTTTACTATACAGGGTCAAGTCCTGTTATGTAAACCATTACATAACACGACTTGATAAACAATAAATTTTAAATCGCAAAAAAAATCAGCTGTTTCATAGAAATTGTAATATCTACACGACCAATCTGTATGGAACAGTTGAATTTTTTTGCGATTTCAAATTTATTTTTCAGCTAGTCATGTTTTAGGGTGACCAGCACTGCCATCTGCCTTTGTTTTGGAGAGCGTCCCCTTACCCCCGCGGCACAGATTAATAATGCCCCCGGTATACATTGTAGCAGGTCGTTGTTTCCTCTATTTCTGCGTAATACAGTATTACTGCGTAAAAATGTAATACAGTATTGCAGAAAATTTACAAGAAACTTAAGCTAATTTACTTAACCCATAAATGATATCCCTCTGACTACGATATGAATCCATCGTACGGCTCAGTAGATTTACGATTGCGGACTCGGAGTACGGTCCACTGTCATGATGTCATTTGTGTTTTATTGCCGAGACATAATAGAGTCTTGGGACGATTTCACTCCAGATTTGAATATATGAACAATCTGTTGCCCTTGCATTGTAAGGAGAGCAATGAATATGTAACGCTTGTAACGTCATCAAATAAACATTAATGTGATATGTACTTACTTTATCTAAAAGTATACACTCTAGTCTAGACAGACCTCTTTCTGGTATGCTCTCTTTTAGAGATAAGTTCACCCTTGCAAACTTCCTATTACATGTAACTTAGGTACTGTGTATATCTAAAGTGCAGTAAAGAGTAAACGTGAAAAGTAATAAAATTACAATATCTTCATTTTAAAAAATCCGCAATCTGCATTTTTATTAAAATAATTAAGAAGGTAAGTAAGTATACTTATTTCAAAATTCATGAGGTTCGATTACAAATATGATTTTCTTTTTCAACCAACTTCAAAAATGTTGTTATCAAAGAAGAGGACCAGAAAATGTATTACATTGTAGTAAAAACTTTAAATATTTGATAGACAATGCAACAATAGGTGCATTGACATGTTTTACGACTTGAAAAACAAGGGACAAAAGGAAATGTGCGGTTAGTTTCTGCTGGAACATTTTTAGAATAACGGGGTTCTCGCAAAATCCGATTGACTAAAATTCGAGTAGCTTATTTAATACACTTTGTTATATCACAAAAAGACCGTCTCCTTTAATTTATTTCTCGTTTTTTGGGTTTTGAAGTCAATTTTTATTTTTGTTTTAATTTTTTTACTAGAAAGGTTTCTAATGAAAACAGACAAAGTTTCAATCTAGTTAGAGTCATAGAATTCATCTATACATAATACCACTATTAAACAAGCCCTTACGACTGAATAACGTCAATTTAATTTTAAGTTTCAAGATTGATCAATTTGACGTTAGCCAATACAAAATTTTAACTGTCAAATAGGTATTAAAAATATGTAAGTAATGAATGGGCTACGGGCTTCTATATGAAGGGTTTGAGTATTCGGCCGTTAGAAACTTAAATATTATCACTTTATCATTGATTACGACGTGGAAGTTAATAATTTTAGAGTGTCAGTCATGAATTTAAAACATCTAAGATAGAACAGAAACTACAAGGGTGACATCACAACTGGCGCCCGCGGCGCGCCGGTCCGCGCCAATTGTCCACAATTGTCTCGCGCTAGTCACACTACGGCCTACGTATAATTTACAACTTAAGTACTTAATAAAATCTTTGCTCACTAATAATTATATGGTACCCTATTGAATAAACGGCATCGTAAAATTTGAGTAGCTTTTATTGCCTCTGTAACGAACCGAGACTTTCTTCCTTTATCTCTTAACGAGCCTTTAAAAAGCGAATGTTTTTAGTGATTCATACGAGCATGAATAAAGGCAAGTACAAAGGGCATCGCTCGCATCAATCAAGGCATTTGCATCAATTAGCTGATGTTGCAAAATCAGCGAAACCCGATACTTGACACAATGTAACTAACACCAGAACAAAGCCATAATTGGGCGGGGACATGTGACAATTAAACATTTGTGATTTATTATTCGCAGAATAAAGTTATACCTATGTAAGTCGAAAACTTGAGATCTTTTCTTATTGGTTGTTCAAGGCCACAGAATTCAACCCGCGTAAGACATCCGGGGCATATGACAATTATTATTAAAAACCCATTCCCTCTTAAACGTGAACTAAAGTTAGACAATTTTTTTCTTAATGGGGTAGCTCTTAATCTAATGGTTTGTAATGATAAGGCTGAAAATGGACGCGGGCTACACACGGATTCTTTATCCACAGGAATTGGCCATCTTACCTCCAACTGCCGTAACGCAACAATGCTGTTAACAATATTGTTATATTGTTATGCCATGGTATGATGTCGCGGATGAAAGAGCGGGCCTTCCCTAACACAGGTAGTTTATACTTATAAGGGGAGTCCCAAAACATTGTAAAAGTTTACTTGTAAGCAATAAAGACATTTTGTTTGTTTGTTTTTTTGTTTGGTATGATGTCGGAAGCTAGCCAGGTGAACTAGAAAAGTCCTACCACTGTCACTGTCAAGCTGTCACTTTTATTTGTTAAAAGAAAAACGGAGACAGCATCAGTTAACTTTAGCCCGCGTTTTATAATAAGGGAACAGGGGGATTGTGTCTGGGTATGGCTTGACAGGTTTTAGCGATAAATATCTAGCTGTGTATTTAATGAAAATATAAAATATAAATGAAAATGTATTCCTGCAGTTTCTAAGTAAGGTCGCCGGAGTTCGGCGATCAACGATGAAGCGTTATGGTGGGTTGGGAAGAGAAGGTTAAGCGAATTGTTGGTACATTTTAACCGACTTCAAAAACGAGGAGGTTCTCAATTCGGCCAGTATGTTTTTTTTCTATGTATGTACACCGATTACGCCGAGACTATTGATCCGATTTACGTGATTCTTAAATCGGATCAATAGTCCAGTCTAGCGCAAGTTCGTAAGATAAAATAATTGTATGAAACGTGCACGCTCAGTAATGGCGGTATAATCCGCCTCAGTGGTAGCGTAGCGTTCTATATTCTCTTTGTCAGTGTCCGTTCCGGCACCGGCAAGCACGGAAGGTATCGTCGACAACGATATTTTTTGCCGGACGGGCCGATCACGGACAGATCACTGACGGACGGATCACTGACGGACGGACGCCGACATCAACAAAAACAAAAGTTAGTGCAAGAAAAAGCTGACAAAGCTGATATATTGCAAGAAAATATTAAAGTTTTAACTGAAAAGAACGAGAAATTGGAAGCTTCTCTGAAGGTAAACACTATAACAAACGAGAATAGTATGCCGAAGTCACCATCTGAAGAACAGGCACTATCTTATGCGAAGGTAGCCAGGCAAAATCAAAATATTACGGTTGTCAACAAGGTTCCGAATAAAGATATTGGGGCCACAAAACCAGCTTCGGTGCAGCGTGTAAAAACGTTAGTAGAGAAACCAATAACTAATAACTATACCAATGACACGCCCAATATTGAAAATGACCAGGAAAAAGAAGAGTGCTGGACTAGAGTCAATAGGAGAAAGTCTAGGTATCATTATAGTCATGTGAGAAAAGGAGGAAGTACAAACTCGGTCGATATTCAAGGTACGGAGAAAAAGAAATATTTGCATGTTTGGCGACTACAAAAAGAAACAACTGTGGAAAATTTGGAAAAATATGTCTCTAATCTATGTGGAAAAGAGACGCCTGTCAAAGTAGACAAAATAAAACATAAAACAGAAAGGAATTACGCTTCATTTATAATAGGAGTTCCAGAGAGTAAGTTTGATATGCTATGTCAACCAGAAAACTGGGCAGTTAATATTGAGTTCTGCGAATGGGTGTGGTTTCGCCGACCCCCCACCAAATCAAAACCACCAGAGTAAAGCTATTGAACTTTACTATCAGAACGTACGAGGACTACGCACGAAATTGAAAGATTTTTACCTTAGTATTTCTGTTTCGAGCGCGGATTTGTACGCAATCACGGAAACTGGCTGCAATGATTCCATTCATGACTCCGAAATTATACCTCCAGGATACACAATCATTCGCTGTGATCGAGCGGATGGGCGGAAACACGGCGGCGCATTTCTCGTGGCCACACCGCGTTTCGAGCTACGACGCGTGCCGATACCGGGTAACGTAAACATCGACGATCAACTGTTCGAACTGGTTTGTGCTACTGTGTACCGTCGAAATAGATTTTTATTTTTGATTTGTGTCATTTATATTCCACCAAATAGTAATGAGACCAACTTTATGCTCCTATTTAGAAGTATTGAGCAATTATGCATAAACTACAATGATGTTATTGTATTGGGTGACTTTAATTTATATTCTTGCTCTTCGCATATTAGAAGTTACTATGAATACTTTCAGTCGTATTGTGGGTTCACTCAGTGTAACAAAGTAGCTAATCGTAGTGGCCGTCAACTCGACCTGGTGTTGAGTACGTTCGAGGAAAACGAGAGTGTGGGCGTGCGCGCGGCGGTGGAGCCGCTGGTGCCTGTGGACGCGTACCACCCGCCGCTGGCTGTCGCGGTGCGGCTACGCGCACGCCCCCCCCTCTCCCCGCGATCAGCCCGCGCCAGCGCAGATTTTCCCACACACCACGGTGCTGCAAGCTTTCGGTGGGATTTTAATAAAGCCAACTTCTCTTTATTATATTCAACGATAGCGAATATAGACTGGTCGCCAATGTATAATTTAGACATAAATTTGAGTTTGGGTTATTTTTACGACACACTATATTCTATACTAGATGATTTTGTACCACGGAAAAAACAAAACAGGATAATTTCAAGGTATGTGTACCCGGAATGGTATACTGTAGAAATCATTCGGGAAATAAAGTCGAAGGCTGCTCTTCATAAAAAATATAAAAGGAGTAAGTTAGGGAGTGATTACGAAACGTTCGCTCGGTGCAGAGCGGGGGTTAAAATTATGATTAAGTATGCGGAAGAACAGTATCAATGCCGTATTCAGAGTCGTTTGCTAGAGGACCCTAAGACCTTTTGGAATTATATTAATTCAAAAAAGGGTAGTAGAAGCCCTCGAAAGATTCTGAAGAACGGTAAGGTGATAACAGAAGAGCAGTGTGCCAAAGAGTTTGCCAGATATTTTTATTCGGTCTATAGCACTGAAAGGGCAAAGCTTAATACAAATGATGCGATATATAAAGCTGGTGGCGATAATGGTGGTGCGCGGGTTCATCTGGATAGCCTGCAGTTGATTGACGTACAGCGTGCACTCAGGCAGTTAAAGCCTAAAAAGTCAGCGGGTCCAGACGGCCTTCCTCCTTTTATATTTAAAGATTGCCGAGCAGTACTTGCAGAACCTCTGCTTTATATTTACAATGCATGTTTGGGGCGAGCAAAATTTCCGGAGAGGTGGAAAACCACTAGAGTGGTTCCGGTACCAAAGGGAGGTTCGGGTACAAGTGTAGACGGGTACAGACCGGTAGCAGTACTGTCAACGCCCGCTAAAGTGTTAGAGTCAGCTATTCAGAAAAACATACTCGCACAGATAAGCCCGCAGCTATCAGAGGCTCAACATGGATTCCGACCGGCAAGAAGTACCACAAGTAACCTGCTAAAGTACATATCAGATATTGTGCCAGTGGTGGACAGTGGGGGGCGTGTCGATGCCACCTATTTTGATTTTAAAAAAGCATTTGATTTAGTTCAAAATGATGTGCTACTAAAAAAGTTGGCTGGTATCGGTTTCACTCCCCATTTACTAAAGTTTTTTGCTAGCTACATGCAAGATAGGCAACAATATGTAGAATACGCAGGGTTTGTATCCGAGCCGTACTTTACCCGGTCAGGGGTGAGTCAGGGTAGTAATCTCGGTCCTCTAGAATTTATTATTATGGTAAACGATTTGCCAAAAGTGGTCAAAGACGCGACATGTTTGTTATTTGCAGATGATTTAAAACTGTATCTGGAGATAAAAAACAAAGAAGACTGTGAAAGGTTACAGAGGGACATAGACAGAGTGGTAACCTGGAGCAAGGACAATGTCTTGCAGTTTAACCCGTCAAAATGTGTCACTATAACATTCTCTCGCGCGCACACTACACCACAGAATAGCTATGAGGTGGATGGTGTACCGTTGACTAGAGTTACGGATGTCAAGGATCTGGGGGTACGTCTGAATAGCCAGTTAACTTTTCGTGATCATATTATTGAAATATGCAAAAAAGCATATAGGAATTTGGGTTTTCTACTTCGTAGGGTTAGTGGCTTCACAAATTTTAACATAAAAACTGTTCAGACCTTATATAATGCACTGGTGAGAAGCCAGCTAGAATTCAATGCTATGGTATGGGCCCGGCATGAAACAAAGTACAATCTGATGTTGGAACGGGTACAAAATAAATTCATCAGATATGTGTATTTGAGGTTGTATGGAGTATACCCATTTTATCCGCTCATGTATCCTACTTTATTTATTTTAGGTATGGTTGGCTACAATGAATTGCGAGTTAGGAGGGATATGGGGCTTGTGGTATACATTTTCAAAATCATCAGGGGTAAGATACATAACGCGGACGTATTGTGTCAGATAGGCTTGAGTGCTCCAGATAGATATGTATGGCGCAGGCGCATGCCTGGGTTGCTGGCAGTGCCGCGCGCTAGGACGCATTTATTAAAAGAGGCACCAATAATAAGAGCATTACGCACTCTCAACATAGTAGCTAAGGACATTGACTTATTCTTTTGTGCGCTGAGTGAATTCATAAGGGCGGCAATGTTTACCATCAGCTACAAATTGTAATATTTAAGTAAATGTATTAGTTCATATGATTTTGAATTTATTTTCTACAACAAAATTTGATTTAATTTTTGGCAAATAAGTTAAACAAAATTGTGAATATTTATTTCGAATTAGTTGGTAAATAGTAATTTTAAAATGTTAATTGTAATGCAATATGATTGTTAATTAATAAGTATGAATTGTAATTGTATAGGTATGTATAATGCAGATTGTTGTTTTTATTATTTATTATTTTAATTGTATTTCAAATTAATTAGTAGTGTTAACACTGATTTTTTTTTTATTTTTTTTTAAATGTAAACTTCTCTATCGCATTAGGTGAAATACCTGTAATGATAGTTGTAAGTTGCTCATAAATAAATAAATAAATAAATAAAATAGAGGACGAGCGATTAATAGAATTGGTTCGTGAAAATAGAGTTTTATACGATTTATCTCATGCAAAGTACACGGTGTATCAGAAGTACCCAAAAAAAAGAAATTCTTCATCGAAAACTCAAAATGAAAATGTCACTACTCTAGTGATCGGCTGTGAATGTCATTCAACCTAAAATAGGAGATAGTAAAGGTCAAAAAAAAATCAAATTAATAGACTATATTTCCAAAGACTAGAATATGCAAACTATTAGTACCGTCGATTCCTTCTGAGATGCAAAAAACTTTATTTGCCGATAAAACTTATAGTACGATGCCTTAATTTCTAATACGATGACAAGTAATAATAATTTTATTGAAATAATCATTTATTTTTTAATTTTTATAACAATTATTTATCTTTTTGTTTTTTTTATAACAATTATTTGATACGAAATACAATCACGATTGACGACGGACACGTTTTCACTGAAGCGTCGTGAACTGAGCAGGCACTGACATGTGTGAATTGAATCACTGACGCAACACTGAAGCACTGATACGGAACTGTGCCGGAACTGTGGCTTCACTGATATGTGTGAATAGACCTTAAGTCGTCTACGTATGCGAAATTGGCGGATTTTTGCTTTCCTATGACTTTTTAGTGAAACAATATGATAGTAGGAAACAATATAAGTTGACGGTCACCCATCTAGCTTCGACCTTAGAAATCTCTAATCCTGCTGCATGTTGGTTGAATGTTAACCGGAACGGTAGACTGATTATATAAATGCGCCTTGAAAATTTGTGATAGCAAAATGGTATCATAGGGTTATTGTACGGCTTCATAGAAAATCTTTCCGCAAAACCCTCAAATTAAAAAAGATGTCAGAATACCAACGAGATTGCAAAAATACCCGAACCTAAAGAGTAAGAGAATATGAGAATTGAACCTATGAATGAAATCTCCAGGACCTGCCCCCTTATTCTCAACTGTCGGAAAGAATTCGAATTTCGGAAACTCTATGCCTGTCACTTTTTATCGCGCTGCGTCAAAGCGAGACGGCATGTGACTTGTCGAATCGAATCCGTGATCCGACAGTTGAGAATAAGGGGGCTGGAGGCCATCAACGTCACATCCACAGATCACATAAATAGTGGTAACAACTTGTTCAGCCATCGACACCACAGATTAATGATATAAGTATCTACGATAATCGACACTACCAACAGGGTATTTAATCTTGATGCAGAAGTACGAGCATTTCTTCTTACAAGTGACTAGTTCATTATCTTCAGTTCAGAATTTCAGATGGCTCTTCTGTCCTCGCATTCATTGGCTGTCCCTTTTAGAGTTGCCAGTCAAAATACCCACTTGCTATTGTTAAATTTTATTTTAAATCATCGTACTGATATATTATTTTAGGTGACCAAAATATTTCTTTTATTTATATGCATAGAATAAAACATAGAAAAACAATAGTATTACGTCAAATATTTTATGAAAACGTAATAAGTTATAAAGATTTATTTAATTTACAAGCAATGGTTAGTACTACAATAACAAGAAATTGATTGGTATAATAACACCAAAAATATGTACATACTACTTTCTATAATTCTGCAAATATTGCATTGAATTGAAACACTTCCGGCCTTGCATTGCAGGTCCAACCTTAGACAAGATTCGCCTATAAATCGTTTCATAAAGGAATTCAATAACTTGGATTTGTGTACAAATGGCATTTGTAGCTCTAAGATATCACTTTCACTACGCTAATTGGGCAAAGGGTTGGACTCCTAATAGTATTTCTTCTGTTGCTCGTAGTTGCATGTAGTCTTCACCTCATAAGAAAATTAAATAAATTAAAAATAAATAAATGCTGGTGTAACAAATTTTAATGCATCTTGGAAGAGTTTGGCGCGAAATATATGATGACAGTCTTTAAGATGCTACTTTGATGAGGTGGATAATAATGATAAAGTTGTCAACCGTTCTCACGCCGTAATCATTATTATTATAATGATCTTCCAGTTTTCTAACACAACGTTAACTCAGACATAATTTTGTTATTTAGTGAAATCCCGCTAAATACTCTCTTTTTATATTCTCCTCATAAAAGGAGGCAAAGGGATCAAGCCCTTACAGAAGTGTTTTCTTTATTTCTGCAAATTTTGCATTAAAATGCTGGTGTACTACCGTGTAACACATTTCAATGCACCTTGTGAGAGCATCATATCCGACCAGGTATTTACAGTATTTCAAAAAATCAGGAAAAATCTCCTGTATCCGTGAAAAATACTAATAATTCTCCTATTGATCCTATTGAAACTATTGTTTATTTTCTGAATCTGAATATCCACAAATAAATATGTGCCTATAATGTGACAACTTATGTGAATAAATGAATTATGAATTATAGATAGTATTGATACTGATTTTCATCAGTAATATTGGCCCTAATTCTAGTAAACACATGCTAAGTCTAAATTTAAGTTCAGTGCATTTCTTTCTTGATTTCTAAGGATGGCTATCATAAAATTTGACATTTAGAAACGTGCATTCAATTTTCGACCTTATTGAACGTGATAAAATGCAGTGTTTAGGAGGCACCTCCGTACATACATGCCGTCTAAAATTGTCTATGGTTTCTTTGAAATCTATCTAAAAAGTGACAGCTCTAAACAGATTCTTGCTATCTTTTTCCTATTACTTATTGCGACAAAGAGATATACTATACTTAAATTTAGAATTAAAGTGTGTTCCCAGAATTAGGCCCAGTGTGTTCCCAGAATTAGGCCCACTGTATTTAGTTATAGAGTGTATTAAATTCAAGTTAGTAAATCAAAACGCAACTGATAAAAACAAGTATTAACACAGACACAATATCCTATAAATTATTTATGAAATATAAACTATTTATTTTTCATAAAATGATTTATATTGTCGGTTTTTACAATACTTTATAAACACACTCAACATCATACAGTCCTGTCCTGTCTCAAAAACAATTATTATGTAAAAATAATATTTCTACTTTCACAGTCCTGCCTCAACTCAACACAAAAATGTATGAAATGTGATGACATACTAGTTGAATCTGGTGGAGAAAGCCGACTCAACGGACTTTACGAAAGAGAAACAAACTAAAAATTTAAAAACTGCAAATTTTAAGGGACAAACAAGAGTAACTCCAGCGACGACGACGACCACATTTGTGTATGTATCAGCAACACTATTAACTGCCCGCTCGAGACGCAACAGACAGAAAGGTAGAAAGAGCTGAAATATAATTTCTCATAGAGAAAAATAATTTCATCTCTTTCTACCTTACTGTCTGTTGCATCTCGAACGGGGAGTTAAGATTGTTGCTGTTTGTGTAATAATGATAGCATTTTTGTTGTATACATACCAATAAGTAAGCCTTGCCTGTATGGCCATGACTTCCCGTTGCCTTCTCTGTAATAGAAAGAACTTATAATAAAAAAAATACAAAAAAGTAACAATAAAAAAATATGAGTGACTTTTGTTTTTTACTTTTTTAAGTTCTCATCATAGAGGAAAATAATTATACCAATAGGATATTCTCAGAAATGAAACCTATTCGCCCTATCGGGTTACGTCAAACGAGGATGCTCTGCCATTGGTCAAAATATTATGTTATTGAAGAAATAACCAATGATAGTCACCTTTGTAAACGGAAACATACCATGTGCTAACATGGCGATTTTTCATTAATCTTCGCGAAACGTTTGTTAACTATTGCGTGGCTGTTATGGGAAATTTGCTTATGCGGGCAGCATTCCTCTCTTTTTGACATATTTTCATAGTGTAGTTAATATAATTGATACTTTCAAAATAATGAGCGTCGACGCATACGGGCCGAGCTCTCAAACGCTCACGTTTTTGGATACTGAAGAATCTGATCTTATCGGAGCTGATACCCAGGGCTCTGAATTCGAGTTCACAGATTTTACCCTTCCATCTCAGAGCCAAACACAGGCCTCCCAACATGATCATGGCCTATCAGCTTCCAATCAGGTCAGTAAAGTTGAAAGTTAACGTGTCTTGAACTTTGTTGTTCGCATAACCCTATTAGAATGTCCATAGTAAAATTAAAACGATTCAGTAATAATTATTTCATTGTTTTAGGTGAACGGCTTGGGGCGTTCAGAACTTGGCTCTAAAATATCTAATCTTCCTAATGCTATAGCAGAGTTACAGTTTGAAGAAGAAGATGAAGCTCTGTACAGCAGTAAAGAACTTCCAGATCATGCATGTAAATACTGTGGCATCCACGATCCAGCCACCGTCGTTATGTGTAACATCTGTAACAAATGGTTAGTTATGAAATCAGTGAGTCACACTAATATAAACAGTTCATAATCTAACCTTAAAATTTCTTTAAACTTAATTTGAAATTAACATAATGTGATCTGATATTAGCCATCTACCTATTTTAAATATTATCTTGTGGGAATGTATTTTGTCTCTTAGCAGCCTGCCAGTATCTCCTTAATATGTGAAGTACCCACATAGTGGACAAAATAGATTTTCTATCGAAAGGTTAACATCAGAATATCTCTCTGTTTTCTGCACTAATTTTAATTAATTCTTAATCTTAATAATTATCGATATAATTATTAATATGTACATTGATTCATATTTATAATTATTATCAAAACTGTTTGTTTGACCAAAATACCTTCAAAAACATCATCTTTGCCATAAGTAATAAAATACCTATGTACTTATGATAATAAATTAAGCAAAAAAAATCATGAAAATAATGGACTGGCAACTAATTATTAAATAGAAGCCTAAATAAGATTTTTTAGATGTCCACTTATTATATTGGTTTCAAAGTTAAGTTAGTATGATGTTCAGTTAAATACAGGCCATAAAATATTTTTCTATTGGTAAGATTTTACAGTCATCATCATCATCTACCTATACATATACATCCCACTTTAAATCTTTGCCAAGCACACTGTGCCTTGTGAAAATTTTACAGTAAAATTAATGAATTGAAATCATTTATTTAGTAAACTGAATTGCATTATGACATTACTTTAAAACAGGTTTTGTAATGGCCGTGGCAACACATCTGGCTCCCACATTATTAATCATTTGGTGCGAGCCAAGCACAAAGAAGCAGCTCTTCATCGTGATGGACCTCTTGGAGAAACACTCCTTGAATGTTACTCATGTGGTGCCCGTAATGTGTTTGTGCTTGGTTTTATTCCTGCTAAAGCTGACTCTGTTGTAGTTCTTTTATGCCGGTAAGTATTTTATTTCTTACAAAAATTACTGATATGCTTAAGACATTAATAATAAAAAGTTTAACTTTATTTGGTCACTTTTAAGAATTCACCATTAGGACGGAATGGTGTTTTGAATTTGTAAAGATTAGTAAATCTGTGAAGCACCTGCATGTTGATACAATAGATATACTTGTATGATATGAAAGGTTAATAATGAAGTATTTTGTGGCTTAATATGTTAAATGATTGGATTTTCCCAATTCAAAATTAAAATAGGTTTTTTTTTTGTAAAATATTCAAAGTATTTGTAATGTTAATTTCAGTCAACCATGTGCAGCCCAAAGCTCCTTAAAGGATATGAATTGGGATCAAGAACAGTGGAAACCATTGATTTGTAAGTATTTTTATGTTCATACCTAGTGATGCCAGTATGTTTTAGATATATCTTAGAAGATTCCTGTTGCTTTAAATAAAATTATATAATTATTAAATGTAAGACAGTTTTAACAACTTACTAGTAACAACAACAACTACTACTTACTTACAACTAGTAGCATTTCCTATTTGATTTATATTTCAATATACAGTTTAATCTCACAAAATAAATTACAGCTGATCGGGCCTTTTTGTCGTGGCTGGTGAAAGTACCATCAGAAGCAGAACAAATGAGAGCACGCCAGGTATGGAAATATCTAATATTTACTGCATAAGATAAGCTGATATAGTAGCCTTCTTCCATATGAAATATACATGATGTTCCCTAAAATTGATTATGATTTATATCAAATTTAATAATTATAGATGCCAAGGATATGTACTTATGCATTTTTGTTACACAATTTATTATGGATTACCAACCACCGACATATAATTAATTTCCATTCACAGGTAACTCCTCAACAAATTGGTCGCTTAGAAGAATTATGGCGCGACAATGTGGATGCTACATTCCAAGATTTGGAGAAACCTGGAGTGGATGAAGAACCTAACCAGGTGCTGTTAAGGTAAGCTGAAAAATAATGTGTTTTGTTACATAATATAATTTACTAGGTGGTAGGCCGTATGTAGGGTTTTCTGGGTAGGTACCTACCCAAAGCCTTTCTTATTTCAGTCATGAAACAATTAGCTGTGCTTTGGATTGAATATTGACCATTTTTTCTGACCATAACATGGCATGTATGCCAATTATTTGCTTAAATTTATTTTTCTTGACTATTATATTAGAGCAAGAGCCAGTGCCGGCCAGACCTTCATTATTTCATTACGGCTATTTAGGTATTACAATTTGTATTGTTCTCGTGATTTCAATTTTTTTTAACAAGTCGTGTATAGGTCACTGGGTCTGGTTTGGCTGTCTCGGGCCCTTGGGCTATACTTTGTTTGATATACTAGTAAAATATTGTGCTCCTCCTGCCAAATCAACTGTAATTGCAAATTGTATTATCCTTTTGTAGATATGAAGATGGATATCAATACCAGAACATCTTTGGACCATTAGTAAAACTGGAGGCTGACTATGACAAGAAACTGAAAGAGTCTCAGACACAAGAGGGCATTGTGGTGCGCTGGGATGTAGGTCTCAACAAGAAAACTATTGCTTACTTTACACTCGCTAAAACTGACAGCGATATGAAATTGATGCATGGTGATGAACTAAGACTAAGGTATATTGAAACTTATTTTTATACTAACTAAAGAAACACTTGTATTTTTCTATTGCATCTATTACTTCGCTATTATAAATTGCTTTGCGTGCAGATACAGTCAACTTCAAAAGTAAGTGATTGTGTGATAGCTCAATCCTTGTACTGTTTAAAACTTTTCTAATGGAAAAGTTTAACCTGTCAAAAGTGATCACATACTATTATTCATGACTTCAGTTGACAGCATGTCAAGTGTAACAGTTTGCCCTTGAGACCGCCCTTACTATGTTTGTAATAAAGTGACTTTGGTAGAGCAAATTTTAAACTTGATACATGGTTGTCATCTGTATATTCACAGTGGCAAAAAGACAAAATCGCAAGAAACAAGATATTAAATGCATTTACTAAAAAACACCATGAACAATAAGGAAATTATATTATTTACGCTACACTTAAATTTTTGATACTATTACCATCTTGTCATTTTGTGATCACAATATCTTGAGACATGCTCTTGTCAATTTTATATGTGTGATACCAATCCCTTTTTACTAATTCATTTTGGTTTTATTTGAAAACAGATATTATGGATAACATACTAGTTTTTTTTTAGGTTACCTTAGCATGTTTGTAGGAGGTGACATAATATTATCATTCTTATTATTATTTTTTCTGTCTAGATATGTGGGTGAATTACACAAGGCGTGGTCTGGTGTGGGTCACGTGATCAAGGTGCCTGATAACTATGGTGATGATGTGGGTCTCGAGCTGAAGAGTGGTGCCGGAGCCCCTCTTGACTGCACATCAAACTTTGTTGTCGACTTCATATGGAAGAGCACTTCTTTTGACAGGTTTGTATTTAAAACTTATATTGATAAGGACATTGTTATCTAAACTAAAAAAAACATGTCCTAACCCGAGACCTTTCACAATCTGGGTGACTGCTCTGACCGCCTGAACTACCTCTCCTCTAGTCCATCTGGATTTGCATTAGAAGCTAATGTATACCGTCATAATAGCGAAGTATTATATTTCAACTTTATCTTGATGCTATAATAGAGCAACCTACTGTCCTACTAATATTATAAATGTGAGTTTAGATGGATGTATGTTACTCAATCATGCCAGAACGGCTAAACAGATCTCGATGAAACTTGTCACAGATATATAAAGGGCTCGACCGAGAACTCGGTCTCGGTTCTCGGCGACATTGTCGGATGTAGCCGAGACATTTTTACAGTATGAAATTCACGTTCATTGCTGGGCCCCACCGCATCGCACTTTCCTATGCTTCTATTGCTTTCTACGCGGTCGCACCGACGAGGCGGCCGCATTCCGTTCTCATGTCGCTCTAGTAAATGACAGTTCTGAGTGATAGAAAGTGATAGAAGCATTGGAAAGTGCGATGCGGTGCGGACAGATATAGCTCAACCCTTAGCTGTAGATTGTGATATTATGCAAAAAATCATGCATATTACTATCAATGTTATGTAAAATTATTTTTTTTCATTTTCACGATTTATATATTCTCGGTTTCCGTTCTCAGTCTCTGCCGAGATTTTACTTAATTTTCGGCCTCTCGGTCGAGAACGAAAACCTTGTCTATTTCGACCCCTAGATACATTATATCATATCCTGGATTAAATGGGATAACGCAAAATTAAGTCGCGGGTGGAAGGTATTTATTGTATATTTCTAATACTTTATTACTGTTCTTTGAACCAGACGACAGCACATCAGGTGTAACAGTTGAACTACAAAAACCACCTCTATTACGAACGTAGTAAGGGCGCTCTCAAGGTCAAACTGTTACGCTTGATGTCCTGTCGACTGTACATATTATACAGTACTTATCTAATAATAAACTTATTCTTTGTTTTAGAATGCAGTTAGCGCTACGTAAATTTGCAGTGGATGATTCTTCGGTGTCTGGCTATATCTATCGCCGTCTATTGGGTCATGAAGTAGAAGAAGTGTTATTCCGCGTTCACCTTCCGAAGCACTTCAGCGCTCCTAATTTGCCAGATCTTAATCGCTCACAGGTAAGAACAGTTTTGAATTACTATGTTAAAGGTCGACATTTCTCTACATTTATCTAGAAGAAATTTACTTGGAAATGTATTTCAAAACATGACACTTGAAGGGTCTGCACATTAGTTATTGGTAACAATTTTAAATATTGTCTTACTATTAGTGTATTAGCTTACCTAAAGTTCCAGAACAGTTAAATGTTCTTCACACCATCATCTGCCCTTAGTCGGCAGTCAACATAACATTACTGTTTAAATGAGTTTCAAAAGTTTAATTTGTACTTTCTGTACAGCATTTGTTTTCGAAAACAGAACTTGAATTGTTTTTCTTTTTAGGTTTATGCTGTGAAACACGCACTTCAACGTCCTCTCTCTCTGATCCAAGGACCACCAGGTACTGGCAAAACTGTAACTTCAGCAACAATTGTTTATCAGCTAGTGAGACAAAATGGCGGTCCTGTGCTTGTCTGCGCACCATCTAACACGGCGGTCGATCAGCTCACAGAAAAGATACACAGGACTGGTTTGAAGGTCGTCAGGCTCTGTGCGAAGTCTCGCGAGGCCATGGAATCGTCTGTATCGTTTTTGGCGCTCCACGAGCAAGCGCGCGTTCTAGGCTCCGCTGACAGTGAACTACGTAAACTAACAAGATTGAAGGAAGAAGCAGGAGAATTGTCCGCAGCCGACGAAAGGAGATACCGCGCTTTACGTCGGGCTGCGGAAAGGCGCCTCTTAGACGCTGCAGACGTAGTGTGCACTACTTGCGTCGGAGCAGGAGATCCCAGGGTTGCTCGTATGCGTTTCCAGTCCATTCTAATCGACGAAGCCATGCAGTCCACGGAACCCGAGTGCATGGTGCCCGTAGTCCTCGGTGCGCGACAGTTGATTCTCGTCGGTGATCATTGCCAACTGGGCCCCGTAGTCATGTGCAAGAAGGCCGCCAAAGCGGGTCTCAGTCAGAGCTTGTTCGAAAGATTGGTCGTCCTGGGTATTCGTCCTTTCCGTCTGGAGGTACAATATCGCATGCATCCGGAACTTTCACGTTTTCCCTCGGACTTCTTCTATGAAGGTTCACTACAAAACGGTGTCAGTGCAGAAGAGAGACGTTTGCACAAAATTGATTTCCCCTGGCCGAGACCAGACCGCCCTATGTTCTTCTATGTAACTCAAGGCCAAGAAGAAATCGCGGGGTCGGGGACCTCCTACTTGAACAGAACCGAAGCCGCCAACGTCGAGAAACTGACGACAAGATTCCTGAAAGCGAATGTGCGTCCCGAACAGATAGGCATCATCACACCCTACGAGGGGCAGCGATCCTACCTGGTTCAACATATGCAATATCAGGGCAGCCTGCACGCCCAACTGTATCAAAAGATCGAGGTCGCCAGCGTCGATGCTTTCCAAGGCAGAGAGAAGGACATCATAATAATGTCGTGCGTTCGCTCGAACGAACATCAAGGCATCGGATTTCTGAGCGACCCCCGGCGTCTGAACGTGGCCTTGACGCGCGCCAAGTACGGCCTGATCGTGGTGGGGAATCCCAAAGTTTTGAGCAAGCAGCCGCTCTGGAATCATCTGCTGGCGTTTTATAAGGAACGCCGCGTGCTCACGGAAGGTCCGCTGTCGAACTTGAAGGAGTCGGCTATTCAGTTCGCCAAGCCGAAGAAGCTGGTGAACGCGCAGAATCCGGGTTCGCACTTTATGTCGACGTCGATGTTCGATGCGCGCGAGGTGATGGTTCCGGGGTCGGTGTATGATCGCGCGCGGCCGTTGCGGGATCCTCTAGCTTACGTGGGGCCGGAACGCGGCGCTTTGTTGCACGCGTCCGTTCCGGCGGGAGCGTTCGCCGCCCACCGCGGGCCTCCGCGCGCGGCTTTCGGACCGCCGCAAGCGCAGCCGCTCGGGCGCCGCCGCCCGCCGCGCCTGTCCCAGGAGCCCCTGTCCCAGCAGCCACCTCTATCGCTGTCGCAGGGCGCGTCGCAGCCCGACTTCAGCCAGGAGTCTGCGGCGCCGGACTGCCCGTCGCAGCCCGACGGGCTCCTCTCGCAGGACTCCACGTACCAGGGCGGGTTCCGCGCGCGCTGCAGCCAGTACTGAGGGCGGGGCGGACCGCCGCACAGCCGACCGCACTGCTCCGGGGTGGATCCGGACACGGTACCGACGAGAAACGCCGACGCGCACACCACGCCTGACTGACGACGTAAATCCGGGTGTAGAAGCAGAAGGTCCCTCGCTCCGCGTTACCCGCTACGGGATCGTCCTCGCGCCTGCGCCGGCGGCGGGATCCGACCGCTGTCTTCGCCCATCGACCATTGCAACGAGTGCAAACTCTCAACTTAGGAAATGTGTCAGAAACGGCATCCTGGTTTTATGCGCGGAACGTACTTACGCGAACGATTCTGATGCGTGAAAATTCACCGTTTGTTACAGGGATAGAAAAAGGTAGCGAGTTCACATTAACAAAATTGAAATACCGCAGTGGGTATATAGATAATACACTACGTAAACAATTGAATTACACTTATTTCAATTGATAATTTACTAAGTATCGAAACTAATTATGGTCATAGGATTTTACACCAACATAATGCACAAATAAAGTCAACAATACTCACTGCAAAATATTGTCTTTAAAAGTTTTAATTGATGATTTAGTTTTATTTTAAATTGCACCATGCATAATAATTGATGGTTTTCTACCATTCAAACCCCACCTGCAACTTATTACTCCAATATAAGGGACTAAAATCTAAATACGGCTTGCATCTGGATAAATTATTTTTCTTTTTATTTTGGCAGGAAATTAACAGTTTTAGCCACTTAATACGTATTTTACATAGGCGATATGTATGCATACTATTCATTGTTTTCATCGTAGGGCGGTTCTCATCTTCATATTAACATTGACGATATTAAATAATATGTCCAATGAAAACTTGTAGACAAAATACAATTTAAATATCAAGACAACATCATTGTTTTTCCTTCTCATTATTATTTCCATGCATCTCATTATTAAAATTAGTACTTGATGTGCAATGATTTTATTTTTACAAATTAAAATAGGCATAATACTGTAGTCATATTAAGCTTTAAAATACGCAAGTGTAAAAATGAAAACGATTTACATTAGACAAACATATACGATATTGCGTCGTAATTGCAGGTTTAATCTGTCAATATACCTCTGGAGGTCTGTGACAATCGAAAAATCAATTGTGTCTGGAATCTGTTGCTTGACGGGTTAATGAAATTTTAGACTCGCCATGGGCCATTTTTTACAATTATGAATTTCTAATCATTATCATTTTAATTTTTTAAATGAGATTCTTCTGCTTGATAATTACTGGTACGCCTTTAGAAAAATTTAGGTTTCGTATGTTATAAAGTTTTATTTATTATATTTTTGACCATTCTTTTCACTCATCTAAACAAGTTCAAGTATTCAGCAAAAAATTGTGATATTAAATTGTGATTACTTTTTCAAGTCGATGATTCCTTTATGCGACAAGGGTGGCAAGGAACCGTACGGCCCGCCTGGTGGTAAGCGGTTACCGTAGCCTATAGACGCTAGTAGCACCTTGGGCACTCACGCGCTGCCTGCTCAGTAAAAATCTAAAGAAAGCTTTATGTAGAACGACGGTATGATACTGTTACTTCGTTTTCTTGTGTTCCCCTTATGGACTTCATCATTCGCCTATTTCAATATGTGCAACATGTGCACTAGGTTGTACATCCATAAATATTCATCTAGAAATTGTGGACTAAATTTATGTCATGAAATATTGTATTCTGTTCGTTATCTTCTTATTACCTATTTTATGTGATGTATTTATTTATGTCAATTTGCAGTCGAGCCATTTGTTTTGTGACACGACTTATTTTATAGTTACTTTTGTGAAGGAAAATCAATAAAGATATTGTCATAACACATTTATTTTTCTTTATAAATATTTGCCCATAAACATATTATACTTACAAGTTATTTAAATATTAATAAAATAACAAGGTCCGATTCTGAAGAACACTCGATAAATCTCGTTAGCAAAAAAGATAACCAACAAATAATTTGACATTTAGAAAGGTGTGTACAATTTTCAACCATAAAAGAATCATAATCAATGTAGGTTTTAGGAAGCAGCCTCTATATTCATTCCTAAATTGTCTATGGTATCTATAAAAGCTGCCTATAAGTAACTTGCCAGTTCTAACTTTTGCTATCCTAATGGGACGACCTGCTTCCGACCCTCCTATTACTAATTAAATTGAGAGAAAGAGATACTGAGATGTAACAATATACTAAACTTAAATTTAGTGTCTTCAGAATCAGGTCCATCACATTACCATATTAACTTTCGCTTGACATTAGTTATACAGAATGCTGTCTACGCTGAGTTTGTTATTGAGCACCCGTAACCATTTCAACACTTTTAATATTTAATGTTTTCTTAAGGATAATAGTATATTAGTACATATTATTTATTTCTAGAATTGTTTCAGATTTCGCCAGATGCTTATTTGCACAGTACACCTGTATAACTAATCTCTTAAGTCGGAATACGAAACATCAAATATTCTTACAATAATATATGGTTGTCTTACATATTATTGAATAAAACATTTTAATATTAAATTAAAAGTAATATTCTTATTCATTTATTGTTTAAATACAGCATTATGTATTTTGTGATAGTTTGCGTATCTGACTTTAGCAATCAAAAGGTAATACTATAGACTAGTTTGGTATAAAAAACATAATTATGTCTTTAATTTTTGCTACACAATTGGACGGTTTGCAGTCTAAGATTCATTTTACAGATTCAAAGGTTACAGTTCATTAGTACATACTTACATACTCTATAAATAAATAAACTTGCGATGAACTAACAAGTTTGGTTAGTTCCTGATTCGCCGGATTCTTGTTAAATCGGATTTTTTTGTTTAAGGAAAACTATATAAATATCGCGGCTTGACCTATCTATTCAAGAAAATCAGACATTTCGGTACATTAATAAAAATATTTATTAATTACTAAATAATAAAATGTTTAAAACCCCATTATCATAATTATGTTAATTGGCATAACCTGTTTAAACATTCTATAACTGATATTCTTCCTTTGGTGTAGTCATTGACTATGGCCCTCTCTTGTCGATTCTTGCCATGTTAATTCGACGCAACTTTTTAACATCGCGGCAATGTAGCTGCATTTTTCTTCTTGCAACTTCTTGCTGCTGTGCTTCGGCTCTGAGTAGTTTTATAAATTGGAAAAGGGGTAGTTTTTTAGGGATACTATGGTTTATTCTATTATTCCATCTCTCAACAGCGTTATTAGTTCGGAATTCTTCCTCAGTAATGCAAAACAATGAGCTCGTGTCGTAACTTTACGTAAGTCCAGGAAGTAGTTATGAAACTGGAGTATTGCATTCCAGTCCGATAACGATTCCGAAATCTCCATATAAGTGAATATTACTAAAATATAGATAGTATTTAAAAGGGAAATCGTCATTTCTTTAAAATATGAATCGAACCCATTCCTAAGTAGGTAATTTAAGTCATGTCCCATAGTGGCAACAAAATACTAATTCATACAATAATAAATACAACTACATGTTTTCTTTACTTAAGTGATTCTATTGTGTATTAATATTTCCGACAAAACTACAATCTGACGTAACAAGAATCCGGCGAATCAGGAACTAATCACAAGTTTTTTGTGCGATATAAATTTATAAATTAACAACATATAACGAAGCGTTAGTATATTTAATTAGACATATTATATTATAAAATGCCAAAAAGCTCAAAAATAGTTATAAATGCCAATTTACTGAGGTAGTGGAGGTGGCTGGACAGCAGCATAAGTAGGATAAAACGGGGCGAAATTCCTGGGTCCGGCCATAGTCGTATAGTTCGTGTCCCCTCTGTCTTGAATTGTTCTTGCTGTATACGGAGATTCCTTGTACACAGGCTGACCTAAAAAATTAAATCATTTGCTTAAAAAAATATCTACCACAATAAAACCCAAGTCCTCAGTGGTTTGGTTCCAGTCGATTTTCTCATGTTGTGCTATTTTTCTAAACGTATTTCAAACATTTATTATAATTTACTAGTTTTAATATAACTCAAGTGCAATTATATAAAAAAGTAGTATCATTATTACTTTATTAATCATCAAAACCGGCCAGGTATATGTACAGTATCTCAAAAAATCCGGAAATATCTCCTGAATCCGGGAAAAATACAAATAATTCGTTTTCATGCATTGTTTGTACAAAAGTTGTAATTTTTCGTCAATTTCACCGTTATTCATTTGGCAATATGGCGGGCGACATAGAAGTCAACTAAACGTCACCAAAGTGACATAGGCGCCATGATGAATATTTGTCTGTTTTGTACCACGCAACAAAGGAAATAAAAAGAAAATGGACAATCGAACATTGTTCTGTATATTTTTACGTATTTTTCAGAATAGTGTACATAGTCCTGGCCAGGTCTCCGTACATTTTTGGAACATCTCTTTTAATAATTTGACTTCATTCAAACACAAAAGTTTTATTATATACCATACGATTTGCTAACATAGAGGTTGGTTTTAATAAAACACCCAGTTCGACAAGGCCCTATGCTCGTACACAACTTCGTAAGGAATAAAATAAAAAAAACTTACTAACTTATATGAGTGGGTGATTCAACTCAAATTACTTTAGTGGTAATTCTTTGAGCCTATCGAATATGAGTGTACAGTCGAACTCAAAAGTAATTAAACACTTTAGTACTATATCACACACCGACGTTTGCGCTAGTATGATAATAGCTGCTACGAATAATGAATGCAAAAAACCGTCAAAAAATAAATGCCAATAAATAAACTATGCCTACAAAATACTCAACATGTCACAATTACGTGTATACTCACTCAGTGTAGGATATAGCGACTGATGCGGCGGTTGCGCCGGCATCGCACCGGGCATCACCCATCCCCCAGGACCAGATTCACCATTCGGAGCTGACGGCGCCTAAAATATACGGCCAATTTATAAGG
Organism: Nymphula nitidulata; assembly: GCA_947347705.1. Lineage (NCBI taxonomy): Eukaryota > Metazoa > Arthropoda > Insecta > Lepidoptera > Crambidae > Nymphula > Nymphula nitidulata. The sequence goes on from OX374632.1 coordinate 11,721,215, forward strand.
CTCAAACAAAAAAAGCACTTCCAAACAAAACACCCATTTCGAATTGGATAGCATGAAAATAGATTTAGTTAGATTATGACTGCTTCCGAGCTAAAACCAGATAGATATACCAATATTTTTATTTAAAAATCTAAGGACATCGCACTTAAAATATAAACTGATTAATAAAACAATTTGTACATTTCGAACACCTCATTAAGTAATTTCCTTAGGATCAATCGCGCTAGAGCAGAGTCGAAGCGTCGCATCGCATTATTTACGCGTATCAAAGAGCGTTGGTCACTCGCAGACGCGCGTATTTGTTACAAATTTTTATCTCAAAAGAAATATGTGTAGAAATATATTACATGGTTGAGATAAGGATGAATGTGCTATATTAACATTTTGACTAACGGTACGATGCGCTATGACTTTGTGCTAGCATGAATTGACCCTCAGGTCTTACGAATTAATTTTATACGACAAACTTACGGTAGGCTGAGCAGGTTGTCCAGGTGCTACAGGAAGCACAGCGGGCTGGCTGGGTGAGTACTGGGCGCTATCACCAACAGAGGGCACCGGAGCCCCTCCCATCAGAGGCACCGTGCCTATTGATAAGTACTTCTTGTCGTTCATGTTCAGGTGCATGCCTGACACCACACATTCTACCTAAAAGTTATTTTTTTTCAGTCACTACAAAGAAACCCACCTAGAATTCTGACCAAATTGAACTATGGAACTGTGCTTTGTTATGAGTCGGGAATGAGCGATTCTTAACCTGTCTAACTACACATTTCAGACAACCTACTTATTACAAAACGTGGACTTAAGTAACCTGGCTTAAAACTGATGCTGTCACTTTTATTTGTTAGAGAAAAGACAAAGTCAGCAATTCAGCATCACATTTAAGTCAGGTCTAACTTTCGCCAACGTTTTATAATAAGAGGATACGTGTTTTTATTAAGAGTCATTCGCGGATTAACAAAATACGACATGAATTCTTTCTATTTTAAATACTTTTCTAAATTAAGGGGTTTTTTGATAACTCAACAGACTCAAAAAAAAAGGTTAAAATACCCTAACCTTTGTTTTTGAGTCCGTGAAAAATGTAAAAAGGCAGGAAAGAAAGCCAGAGTTTTGATACCACGACGCAGTATATCGCAGTATAGCCTTAGGTATATCTTATCACGGCATTAGTTGCAAAAAATATATATACGTACTTCATGTTTCCATGACAAAAGTTTTCTCTACTATATACTTAGAAATCTTTTAAAAAGTGTTATTTTATCATTTTCATGGGTTTTGTTTTTTCATGGCTTTGTTTTTGTTACGGGTTTTGTTTTATATGTAATAAAAGAAATTTTATTTTTACCTTGAAATCATAATCTAAATCAATAATACTGCAATTAACGAGATTAGATGGCGGCAGCGGCGGAATCTCGAGCGTCATGTTCCAATGTTTTGTGGTACCGGCGGGAGCTGGCCCCTCCTGGATTGTTAAAATTATATTTTTCGATTTCTTCACAGCATTCGATGGTGATGTAGCTCGATAAGTAACAACCTACAACAATAAAAGATAATTATTTAATGCATTTTATTAGTTTTGGTGTGTTGACTGTTATTCTATAGATTATCTGTCAAGTTATCAAAGTTATTCGCGGGACTATATTTTTTTATACGAAAAGCGTAGCTAACAAACATACAACCCACCTAGTTACCATAGCCCTTAGGTCAGGGATTTCCAAAGTGGTCAATATCGACCCCTTGGTGTCGAAATCTGTTTCCCAGGGGTCGACATAGACGAAAACTGATTTTGGAGGTCGAAGAGGTCTAAAAATCAACCCCTATTATTTAACACAAGTTCTTATTTGAAACTTTTTTACTGTACCAACAACATGTACATAAACGGGCTTTATTGTTACAATCACAAATATAGACCGACGAACCAACCAACCAACCAACTTGTTACAAGAATGACTAGGAAGTATCATTGTTATACTTTTAAAAAACTCAAAAAGTCGTTAGGCACAAGCAAACTAGAGATAAGATTTTAAAAGTAATTTGTTTAGTTCATTTTGGAAAAAAGGTCTCTTGGCCAAAATACTTTGGGAATGCCTGCTTCAGGCACTCATAGCATCTTTGGCAGTATTCACGTCGATATGTGCCCTATGGAAATCGATTATGTTGACAGAATAGCGAACGAGTTCCCTTGCTCCTAACATAATACTTTATGAATAAAATAAATACATTAATACCTCTCTTTATAAAACGATTGAAAAACCAGCCCTTAAATTTAAAAAAATGCCCCTATATATTATCAAGCTAACTAGACAACATAACAGCTAACAAGATGTTAAAAAATAATCGATTATTGTTTTGTTGTAATCGATTTTTATAGTAATATTAATCGATTTTTAAACGACTTCAAAAAGAAGGAGGTTATATGTTCCATTATATGTATTATTATTTTTTATGTATGTTTACCGATTTCTCTGTCAATTGTGAACCGATTTTCAAAATTCTTTTTTCATTTGATAAAGTATACTCCAGGGGTGGTCCTATTGTCTCCAAGTCAGGATCTGATGATGGGATCCCAGGGAAATCGAGGGCAAACCAAAATTTTTATAGGCACATGTGACATGTTTTACTTTTTTCCAAAGTTATTCAAGTATTTGCCTCTGTTAGTCATCATCTCATGTTGATGAGTTGATGATGGAAGGTACAACTCCTTAACGGTTAGGAGTTAGAAAATAATTCTTTCACTGTATATTTCAACCAAGGACAGACAAATCGGTAGTGCTGACGGTCACCCATCTTGCTTTGACTTTAGGAAATCACTTAAAAATTGTAAAAAAATTTTTTAACTAAAATAAAACCGACTTTAAAACACTAAGTTTTTAGTGTTTTGAAGTCAGTTTTATTTTTGTTAAATATTTTTTTTTGGTAAATCGATTTTATAAATTACGCGAATAAATCGATTTTCATAAACAGCGCCATCTATGCGACGGATGAAAAAAACTTCAAGTAAGTTTCAATTTATTTATATACTACTCTTACGTAAAACAATGCTGAAAATTAGAACGAATAATTATTTTTCATTTTTTTATTGTTTATACTTAAAGATTAACGAAAGATATTTTAGTTTTTGAGACCACATAGTCGTTTAGTTTTTGATACCTACCACAACATAGTCGTTTAATTTTTGAGACCACAACATAGTCATAGTTTTTTAACTATCTTTTTAAGAGGACTGGATATTTATGGCGATATTGTAAATATTTGATTTATGTTTTAGTTTTTGTGACAATAAGGTTGTTATTTTGTTGGGATGCTCATCATTTAATTTTTATTATAAAAAAACGTTCCAAATATCATTATTTATAGATACAAAGAAGAATGGCGAACTTCCATATAGTTTGAGACCCAGATTTCAAGACCCCATTCACGAATGAAATTTATAGATATTGGTACTGCTAATTAAAACTAACAAAAAAGTTAATTAGACATAATCAATCAAAGCTAGCAGAAAAAAGATATATGTATTAGGATTAATATTACCTAAAAGTGAGGTTGTTTTTACTTAGTTGTTTTACTTACACTTTTTGTGTTTATATTTTATGTATATGATAATTTTAAGTTATTTTAATGAATTAGTAGGTATATTTTCTTCTTCTCTATACAAAAATAAGACGTCTGTCTGTTTGTACGCTTGCAACCTGAGAGCAACTAAATGGATTATGATGCGGTTTTGCTGTAAGGTATGGGGTTTCTTCATTAAAGTTTTAGGTTGTATTATTATACTCTTTATTGCACTTGTAACAAAGTTCATCAATACAATTAAAGATAATTAGTTAACAAGGATGGACTTATCTCTATAAGAGATCTCTTCCAGTCAACCCATGATTGTGTTATATATTTAATGGTAAGGCTGGCAACACAAAAGTGCAGTCTAATAAAACTTATTGTTTAAAAATTAATTAAATACGTAAAAAATATACTACATAAATACAATTCTATATAAAATACACATACTTACAAAGTCTTAACATAATACACATATACATAAATATACATATCTATTATTATTGTATTATCATTTTATGATCAAAGGGAGCGGCTAGGCGTTGTTGGCGACCAGCATAGCAAACCTTTTTCGGAGCTGGCAATCTAAATTCTAGTGAATTATAAAGTTTTTGATATAGTGTTCTTTCTTTTGATACGTCATGTAAAAACAAAGTAGTGTAGTTACGAAAATATACGGGTGACACAGCGCTAGGTGGTTTTCCTCAATATCTCGGTCCTCAACAGGCGTATTTAAGAGTTTTATTTAGTTATTCCTATACCTATATATCAATCTAAAATATTTTTTAAATGGGTTTTACCTATTTGTATTAGAGGACTGTAATATCAATAGTCCGGTACGGCTAGGCGATTTTGAGGTGCTAAGTTACAAAAATTCTAAAGTTTCTGAATTTTTGCAAGGGGATACAGTTCTACCTAAAAAGCTTATATTTAATTTTTGTGTCAAATCTTGTTATTGCATTTTCAGTAATTCAATATTTTGTGACCTAAATGTTAAAATATAAATAAAACTGCCAAAAATAATTTAATGTGTCAAATGATACTAATATTGTGTGTAAAATAGCCTAGGCTGTGTGCAAACTAAGTGTGTGTCGTTTTAGTCCAGTGCAAATTGACAGGGGGCCCAATATATGTTAAAAGTGTCAAAAAAATATTATAGTTTATAATACAAATACAACCTAACTCAGGGCACCTAATTATGACCCTGACATGATTTTGTGCCAAACTAAGCCATGGGTTATAAAGATATTTAATTATTTAGCTTTTCCAAGCCATAGCGGCTGTAAAAAAATATTAAAGTTATTAGAGTTTACACATTTAATATCATAAAAGCATAAAATATCTGCTATTAAATTTTGTGTCATTTTAATTCATGATATACTTAAAAAACATATTTAATTCCCTACATAAATATTAGTTTGCTCGCGCGTTGTGTATTGCACGGAGCATTTACACACATTTGCAAAGAGTAGCAAGTAGGAACAGTCAACCGAAGGTCACGTTAACACAAACGCCCGAATTAAGCTAAACGTTTTTGTACTTTAATCGGATTACGTTGAGGTTGAAAATTGGTTGGATTTTTTTTCTCATATTACGGTTAGCTGACCTGCTGTTGTTTTGTACAATGGACAGCACATCAAGCGTAACAGTATGACCTTGAGCTTGCCCTTACTGCGTTCGTAATAGAGGTGGCTTTCGTATTGCAACTGTTACACTTGATGTGCTGTCGTGTGTACATATAAGTAAGTGTCGTGTGTATAATGTATAAAGTAATTATACATAAAAAATATACCTACTTATAATACGAAATTGTTATGTTCTGTACACTTATTACTGTCACCACAAGGATTGATAAATTTATACTTATATGTACACACGACAGCACATCAAATGTAATATTAGTAATGGTAAGATCTGATAATACGAAATAATTTCATATCCGTTTTAAAGCCGTACACAATTAAAAATTTAAGAGCATACTTTATTTGATAAATAAAACAAGTGCGGGTACCGCATGTTGTGAGAGAAATTATATAATAATATATAGGTAACCTTTTTTTCTTTTTTTTTACGGGAGGCAAAGACTAGTGCTTAGAAATATGGACATCCCATTTCTCTGAAGCTGATTGTACAATTCTAGAGATAGTAGACTTATTAGTAGACATACTTAGTAGTAATAAAACAATTATATCTCTAAAATCTTATTTAAAAAAAATTACCGTGCGGCGCCCTATTTCTTCCCGTGGGTTTCGTAACAGGCGACTATGGGATCTCTGAGCTATCAACTGCTCCACTGGTGGTAGGGTGTGAAAACCCTGGTTAGTGACCACCGTACGCAAGGCGCAAAACCCACCAAGTGACCACATGTGGCCGCGTTCCGGGAACAGTGGGCGTACAGCTTGGGGAGACGATGCCGCGATGGATGCGGTCAATGATGGCTTCCGTCTGACTAGTGCCAGGTGAACTGCGTTGACCCGTCGGCCAGGGAGACCTGAAGATACGGCTGTTCCGCTGGCCGCCCGTGGCACGGTACAGGGGCCCAAGCTATCCTAACCAGATCGTGAGGCTGCCCCATCATGCCTCGCATAATCTCGGGGTAGTCCGTCGTGCCGGTTAGTTACCGGATGGTGGGGTTCCAGCGGCCATACCCGGGAGGGTTCGGAGGCCCTTCCGTCTTGCGGGTCAGCGCTTCTCTGCTGTCGGCTGTTACCTGGCAAAACAGGCATCACGATTTGACTGCCAATATCCATCCATGGCAGCGACAAGTAATGTGTATGGTCGTACAGCGGTGCACGACTCCACTACAGCCACGCTGTTTGAGGTCGGGCTCACTAACTTCCGTGGGCTCCATGCTAATCTCAATGTCGTCTACCAACATCTTGAGACGGCTCGGCCAGCGCTGCTTTTTTTGACGGAGACGCAAATACTCCGCCCGGCTGACACAAGGTATCTGGACTATCCCGGCTATGCTCTTGAAGAGTCCTTCAAAGCGAAGTCCGGGGTATGCTTGTTTGTCCGGACGGATGTTTGCTGTCGCCATCTACGCCACTTGAAGGACCCTTTCTTTTCCATTCTCGGGGTGAACGTGGACCTGGGCATTCATTGACGTGTCTTCGTTTGCCTCTACAGATCCCACAGCGGTGACATGGAGACGCAGTTGCGCAGGACCAGTTTCCAACCGCAGAATTGGTGTTTTTGGGAGACTTCAATGCTCACCACGAGACGTGGTTATGTTTCCCCAAAACTGACCATGCTGGTAGAACTGCCCATGCGTTCGCTCTCATGCACGACCTGACTTAACTGGTTAACCAGCCCACCAGGATTCCAGATATTGTCGGTCACGCACCCTCTTTGTTGGACATTCTGATGACGACTCGCCCGGAGGGATATCGGTTAGAGGTTCGAGCTCCCTTGGGATCATCGAGTCACTGCCTGATTTCTGCTGGGGTGCCACGGGCGTGGCCACCGTTATCTGCGGTGGCCAAGCGCCGCATCTGGCACTATGCGTCGGCAGACTAGGGCGGTATGCGGGATAACTTTGCATCTGTTGCATCTGTTCCTTGGAGGCAGCGCTGTTTCAGTGAGTCAAAGCCGAATGCTAGCGCTACTGCTAAGTTAGCTGGTGAGATAAAGTTAGGGTTGGAGTACTATATCTCTCACTCCGATCTGGTCAGTAAGAGCAGGCCTAACCACTAGTTCAATCGCGAGTGTGCCTTAGCTGTTGAGAACAAACAGTCGGCATACCGCGCTTGGATCAGGTCCAGTCAATGGGGATCCCAATATGGACACACTGAAAGCAGCCTATAACAATGCCACCAAGTCCTGCAAAAGGGCCTTCATCAGAGCGGATGCTCAGCGCGTTGCACGAGACCTGATGGCATCTCAGCGATAGTACTGAAAAACTGCGTAGTGGAGTTGTCTCCCGTCTTAACGCGGCTATACCGCCTTACTCTCTCTTCTGGGTGTGTGCCGGAATCTTGGAGCGAGGCCAATGTGCAACCAGTCCCCAAAAAGGGAGACCGATCAGACCCAGCTAACTACCGTCCAATAGCTGACACCTCTGTTCTTTGCAAGGTTATGGAACGGATCTTAATTAACTAGCTGGTCCGATACCTAGAAGATCACTCATTAATTAATGATCATCAGTGTGAGTTTCGGTCGATACGGTCAACGGGTGATCTTCTAGCATATTTAATGCATGTCTGGTGTGAAGCTATTGACAATCATGGTAAGTCAGTGGCTGTTAGCCTTGACATTGTCAAAGCTTTTGATCGGTTCTGGCACTGGGCTCTTCTCTCCAAGCTCCCGGCATACGGTCTGCCCACTCAGCTTTGCAACTGGATCGCGAGCTTCCTGCATGAGCGGAGATCCGTGTCCTCGTTGATGGGTGCGCTTTGTGATTCATGTTAGTGAATACTGGTGTACTACAAGGCTCTGTTCCACTCTCTTTCTTCTTCATATCAATGATATGCATTCATTGCTATGCGGATGACAGTACAGTGCATGGTGGATATTAAGGTCGCCCAGGGGCTGGGCGCATTGAAACCGAGAGGGTGAGAATCAATCTTACCAGGGTCAAAGCTCAACAGGATGTTAAACCTCATATCTGAATGGGGATTTAACAATCTTGTTGAGTTCAATGCTAAGAAAACACAGGTGTGCGCGTTTACAGCCAAAAGATCGCCGTTCCTTCCCCTTCCGTCTCTTCAGGGCACTAACTACTCTTTCGGCACAGAGCTACATCAACTTGCTCGGTATGGAGATATGCTGCGATCATAAATCAGAGGAAATATATCGAAACCGTGGTCAAAACAGTCTCATAGAATCTAGGTGTCCTGAACAAAGTGCGTCGATTTTTCACACCTGACCAATTATGCCTGCTATACAAAACTCTGGTCCGGTCTTGCGTTAAATATTGCTCGCTTCTGTGGGATGGCTCCGCCGAATACCTCCTCTATGCGCTGGACAGATTGCAGCGTCGTGCCGTTCATATTATTGACCACGTAGTGGTCACGAACAGCCTAGAACCTCTACAACTCCGTCGTGTCGTGACATTGCATCATTAAGCGCCTTCTATCGGCTTTATCATGGAGAGTGTTCTGAGGAGCTTTTCGACCTTATCCCACCTTCCCCTTTCCTACTCAGGAGCACGCGTGCTGGTCTTCGGAGTCATCAAAGCTACTGTCTCCACCTAAACATCACGCACAAAGAAGTTAGTAACTCGTTTCTTTGTCGGACTTCCAAAACTTGGAATTTTTGCCAGCACATGTGTTCCCTCCTTCCTATAACATGGGTTACTTCAAAAGAAGTGTTAAAAAAGCCGGCAAGGTGGGGGCGGCTAGAACAGTGTGTTTTCAAACTGCACTAGCTGTCTCCGCACATGGACTTTTCTTACCGCTTCACATCAGATGTGATGACTCATTTGCTGAGCTTTGTATATAAAAAGCGGTTTGGTGAGTTAAAGTAGTTGTGGTAACGACTGAGACCAACGGCTTAGCGTGCCTTCCAAAGCACGGGGGAGCTCGAGATTTTAAATTATGACTGACCCATCTCGGGCATGGCGAAAGTTGCTTTGTTTTTGCTATCGAAACTATAGCGTTCAAATCACTACGCCATCGCCACCGAGATACTCAAATCACTGTATAATTTAATTGAATTAAAATGAATTCATTATGATTTTGATTTTTTGGAAAAAAAAATATAAATAATTTGTATTTACAGGGAAATTTTACCATGCATATAAATGTTATTTGGAAAATATTTATTTAATACATTGACACGATTTTGCACTATTATAAATTAATTCGGAAGTCACTTTCACACTCCATCGCTATAACACCAATGAAAATGTATTTTTTGTAATAATTAACTCACATCGTATGCGCTCTTTAATCGAACAAATCACTCTGCTCTTAAAACATATAAAAAAATAGCGAATGTCGAAATGCCGAGGTCACCCAAGGGCGGGCGGCTGTGTACTTCCTCGAGGTGTCGCCGCTTCCAATTCATGAAGGCATGGGGTAATAATAATGTGTGTATATTTACGGGAGGCAATTAATGCGTTAATAAAATCCTTTCTTTTAATTTTACAGCTTTACCACCCAACATAAGCCCACAAATAAGACATGTTATATTAGTTTTCATTTTCTATGCAATTATCACAAGTCACTACTCGTACAACAACAAACAAATTATAGCGCCTCGCTCCCGGCCGGCCGGCAGCCGGTCGCCGGAGCCAGTGAATGCCTACGCGCTCCTTTTTGTTCTTCGCACAAAAATGTTGAAAACAATATAAATCAAAATCCCATGGATTAAAACGACACAAATTAAGCATAGAGCTTCCTTTTACCATAACATTAATAAAGACATAAACTCTAATAACTTGAATTTTCTTTTATGGCTATTACAGGGGGTGAAATAGGAAAAAAATTATAGTTCCGAATACCATGGATGAATATGACACAAAATGATTTAAACAATAGATACTAGAGTTAGAGAACTGTTAACACTTATTTCACCAACTTTAATATTTTTCTATAGCTATTACAGCGATAGGTAAGTATTTGGTTAAATCCAGTATTCCCATGGAGTGAGATGGCACAAAAAGCTTATGTATATCAGTAATGACTTTGTTATCATCATGGAAGCTAAATTTTCAACTCTAATTTTCTTTTTAACGAAATAATGCATAAAAAGACAAATACCTAAATTGTGACCTTAGCAACCATCAAAAATGACACAAAATCATGATTTAGGTTAGTCAAATAGTATACTAACTGTATGCAAAAAATCATAAACTTTAATATTTTTGGAACCTTAAAACCTAGCGGTACCGGACTACAAATATTATTACGTGGTCTAAAAAAATGACAAACTAGATTAATTTATTATTTTAATATACTAGGATATAATAAGTTCCGCATTGACAGCGAAGGATAAAGGCAAAGTTGGTGTCAAATAAAAATCAATATTTGAAGTTATATATTTATTAGGTAATTAATAAATCATCCAGATAAGCAGCAGGGGCTTCAATATAGCTCTGTCGACTTGCAAAGCCCATGTACCACAATATGCTCATTGTATGTGAACAGCAGCCAACTGTTCTCTTGCCTGCAGCACAGTGACAATAGTACCCTAAAATAGCTTGACGCCCATGTAGTCCCCTATCTACCACTATATAAGTGAAGTAAGACTTGCTGCCTATGTACCTAGATTTAATTCTGGCCCTTAACATATATGGCTCAATGCCATGAAATGCCGAATATATTTCGGCGTTTGTATCATCTCTGCATACTTCTATTGTATACATGCCATGCGCTCGCAAGTGTTCTCCAACATAAGATTTCGCTTGGCGAATTTGATATGTTCCGAGTGCGATCATTTCTAGATCTTCAAGGCTTAGTTCTGGAAATACTAAATTCGATCTAGATATGCTATGAAACAAAGTACGTCGCATGTTTAGATTATTTTGATGGACAATCAGGCCTAGTTGGTTTTCTTCAAATATTTTGTCCTGTACAATATGTAGAATTGTCTCCACATTTCTTCGTTCAGTAAATTGGGTAGCAAAGTTATTTAAGAATGCTGCTGCAATTGAAAACTCCTGCATGATATGAGGGCATCGCTTGTTTAAAAAGTCAGCCCTGAATATTTTAAAATCGCGACTGAAGCGTCCATTGACAGCTTCAACCACCCATCTGTTCATTGTAACACATCTTGTGATATTTGCTTGAAGAGTAGTAAGCTGCCTTTCTCCATCCTCTATTGTCTCCGGCATGTGAACTTGAAAACCTAGAATAAAAATAATAATTTAATGTTTCATCTTATGTATATTAAAAAAAAACCTGTAAAAAAGCTATGTCTGTACATTGAAAATATTTCAGGAAAAGAGAGTAACAGAATAATTCACAAAAGCAAACAAAAGTGATTAATTCAATTATGATTCATAATTATCTTTTTGAAACAAATCATCCCTACAATCTCTGAATCCTCTGTCAAGGATGAATATGTCATCTTCTCGGAATAGAATTGACAATGTATCATTTTGTAACAATTCTTTCATGATACTTGCATCATTCTTAATAGCAGCGTAAGGCCCAAAAGCTTCTAAAATATAGCCATCACAGCATACAATCAAAAATGGTTTAATTAGATTATGATATTTATGTAATGAATAGGTATTTTTTTGGAATGCATAGTTGCTGCTCTTTTGGGTGTTTAAATATGTGCCATCTGCAATAGCAATTATTTGCCTACTTTGTATTGGGTCTTTTGGATTTCCAAACATATTATTTCCTAAAATAGAATTTCTTGCCACTACTTCCTCTCTCGAAATATGGTTGAGCCCTAAATGTTGTGGAACATAATCTTGTAAAAGGATTTCTCGAGCCTGATCCATGTATCCCTCCAAAGTCCTTCTTGGTAATTGGAATAAACTTGCAATTCGTTCATCACTCTCTCCAGTGCGCATTTTGCACAATAAAGCATTCAAACCCATTTTGACTTTCAAGTTATTGAGTCTTGGAACTTGTGCTAATATTGAGGAGTACTCAGTTCTTGTACGTCCGAACCAATACATAAAAAGGTGATCATCTATATTTTCTGCTTGACTAAAGTCAAATTGTTTATTTTCCCTAAGAAGGAAGATCATATCTTCTATATGATCTGCAGTAAATGTTTGTAGAGAATTGTCAGCAGCATAGAGATCATAATAAGAATTGCGGTGGTAATCCAAGGTGGTAATCACAAATTCTTGTGTTAATAGGTATGTAAAAATTCAAATCTATAAGTATTCTTCTTCGTATGGTTTCGGGTACATGATGTCTCTCACTATCATCACACTCTGAAAATAAGCAGCGACGAGCAGTGGCAGCAGCTCTTCTTATAGTTGGTAGTGTAATCTGTGGCACAGCGTCAATATTTTCATGGTGAGTATCAGGCTCCTGGACTATTTCGGGTAGTGGTTCTTCAATATTGAATTGATTTGAAGAACCAGCAGGCACTTCAACTTGATGTTGCTGTAGGCGGCCATCTGCTACTCGCTGTGCCCTTAGCCAACATGGTATACATACCTCATCTGAGGGTTGCAACTAAAACAAAGATGGAGACTGGTTAGATGTTATCATTCAACATGTAATTTTAGAAGAGATGAGTTTACGGATTACTTGGTTAATAATCATGACAAAAACATTAATTCTCCTAATAACCTAGGTAGGAGTATGGTTGACATCAGAAGTTGATAAACATTTTAGTCCATGTCACACTACATTATTCATTGTATTCATATGAATTTTAAGAATATGCCAATATGTTATTATGAAAAGGTAGGACCTACTGGAACCTTGAGACGTCAAGTCTGTCAAGGTCGGTAGGACCTACTAAAGAGTTGATGTGTTAAATCACGTCTGAGGCTGTCCTTATTACTTAATTCACAAATAATTACCTCGCGTGGATTAATCCAATCCATGATAATTCTTCTAATTACTGTTTCCCTCTCAGACATTTCTTCTCTAAATACCATACGACTTCTTACTCTTAAAATTGACCTGCCACATGTTACACAAATATTTTGGTGGCCACGTGGCGCTTCAGATTCATGCTCTTGATCTCTAATTGTGATTTGCCAGCATGCATGGCATAGATAGTCTGCACCTGATATCTGAAAAGATTAATATTTAATATGTAGCCTTTTTTACACGATCTATGAGTAGTTAAGTATTAGTTATTAAGTATTGTGTAGTATTCAAACATACAGGCTTGACAGTTATTTTTATTTTTTAATATAGTTGAGTTGCGACGAGTTACGACTGAAACTTGAGGCATTTAAAAGAAAGTAAAATAGGTAGGAATTTGATGTTATGAAGTATAATAAAAACATGGTTTTATTACTTACATCCCGAGGATACACCCATCTTTTTACTCTGTTAAGTGTTTCAACGCTTTCTTCTGCTAAACAGTGTCGTCTTATTCGAGTTATCCGCAAAGAACAGTTGACACAACGAAGAGTCATTTTCAATACTGTCGTCAATACCAGTCGCTTGCAATAAATCGTTAAATCCAAAAAGAAATGCTAAGGTCTGTGTTGTAGTGAGAATCGATAGTCCAGAGGCACGCGAAATCGTCAGAAAAATCACAATAAAATATTCTACGCACAACAAACACCGAAACGAACGAAAGAAGTTGAAAGTTGAAACAACAGAAAAGAAAACTGACATTGACATTGAATTCGTTCATATTTTTCCGTTTCACAGAAGTTAAATCCAATATCCGTTTAAAAAAATAAAAAATTATTGAAAATAAATTATTATATTCTTTGTTTTGATGACGTTAACTTTTTTTGTTCAATTTATCTAATAATTTATAGAAGTTTGGTACTTATAGTAAGCAATAGCTGCTATTAATGTTATTTTAAAGTAGGATCTACTGCATAAGCAGGAACTGAACCACGATACTTTTTTGCGTTTTATTATTACGGTGGGTAATGTGATGTTTCAATATCTAAACCTAAATATTTTATTTTTGAATGCAATCTTTTAAAAATCTAGTTTATATTCCAAAAATTACTGTAAGTCCCCTTACCTAAAGTTTTAATGTTTCTATCATTGAATGGCTTCTAAAACATTTGGGCCTACATTCGCCGTTCTTCTTTTTAGTACCATACTGAAAATTTATATCAATAATGATATTTGGTTTCCTTATTCCTTACCTTGAAAATTTAAAGAAACATTCACTTTGATTTTTAGTTTTGAATTGTTTATTTTTTTATTCATGTCATTTTATTTAATTTTCAATATAATAGATTGTTAATATGAATCACTTAGGTTAATTATTGGAGTTTGAAAAGCATGTAATATTTTGTGGATTTCTAAATAATAGAAAAAATCATTTTTTTTCCCTAAAATTGGTTTTTTATATAAATCGATTTTGACAATGTGATCAATATTGAATGAAGAAAAATCGATTTTTATTTAATAGATTGTTTTACATCCCTAAACTAGTTTTGTCAACATCAAGGCACACATTTCAGATAAATGGGTTTTAGTTGTTGTATACTCCCAGGAGTCTTTCGCAGCTTTACAAATCAAGCATGATTGAAAGCTTGTCATGAATACTAGATAACAAGAAATATTTTACCTTCCTTAAGAATATTTTAACAAGATGCAGTTGAACATTGCTCTTATTTTCAACATCTATTGTTATAGGTATCACTTGTCCAGGACAGTACCCAGAGACGGGAGCACGGACATCTACAGACAATGGTGGGGAAGCACAGCAGAAGCAACAAAAAGTTTTCTCCAGTTGGATGTGAATTGGTTCCTGAAAAAATATTTTTTATATTTCCTTTATTCCTTTTTATTTTATACAAATTTAATGAAAAAAAAACACACTGTATTGTTTCAAAAGCAAATATAATTGGCACTATTAATTTCTTCTTTAAGAGGTGTTTATCTTAATTCAATTACTAACTCACCTTATAAGAAGGATTGAGATTCAAGTCCAAAGTATTTATCACAGTAAAAGCCATTTTGGTTTCCTGATCAAACTTCCATGGACGATCCAGTGTAACCTTGACAGTGTACCTAACATAGCCAAACTCTCCTTCAAAGGAAGATGGTAGCACGGGAGGCAATGTACATGTGAAGTTGTAAACTTGTTTGCCAGCTGGAATTTCTAATTCATTTCCTATTATACAAATAAATAATATTATTAATCCTTTTAATGCAAGCAGATTCTACAAAAAGCATCCTCTCTATACATGAATGAATAAAGTAAAATATTTACTATTTTAAGCAAATTAACTGGCCAACCATATGGCAATCCTTTGTTAGGACATAAAATTAAATATTTTCCGAAGCTTTGTAAAATACAAACTAATTACTTGTCAGAATAAAAATAAATAAATTTTGCAACATGATTTCAAAGAAATAAATATTGGATTTAATAAATAACACAAAAATAAAGAACTGTACAAAGTCATCATCAATAGCTAACAAAAATAAATAACTGTAAAAGGTCATCTATGATAGACAAAATCAAAGCTATTGCAACCACTTAAAATCAGCTGGGCTTGATTTTCCACTTAGTGGAATAAGAATTTGTATACATACTATGAGCGATCCATCATCAATAGCTAATAAAAATAAAAAACTGTAAAGAACTGTTCAAAGTCGTAATCTATGGGAAAGTAACAGTTGGCACAGCACATTTGGGGAGAAGTTAGACAAAGGCTTGTTTTTCAAAAATGATGCAGCAGCATCTTTACTAAATATCAAAAATTTTGTCTTCAACAAACGCACATTTCACAGACCTGTGTTACTTCCAAGTAGGTAATATGATATCTGGAAATACTCTTCATTGCCCACATGTAATGTATCAGTAGACTCAGTTTTGTCCTGAGAATTTTCATTCTGTTTGCTTTCACACCATTCTGTATGGGCTTCGCCCTTAAATTTAACATGGACACCTGGAAAAAACTTGTAAATATAGCATAATTGTAATAGATCTGGAAATTTTGTAAATAAAGTGTATCATTAAAAGTAATGTTTGAGTTTGCTGTTATAGCGGTAGGTACATCAGTTGAAAGTTTTTTTAGTATCTCCATTTAATTTGTGACTAAGCCTGACCACTCTGACCAGTCTCATGTGTATGATTGTCAAAAAATTAAAAGTAACTTTACCTCGAACTTTTTTTGGACTATCAAAAACATATTCAATTCTCCCATTGATGGTTTGGCCAGCGTAATAAGTGTTAAATTGATTATCCAAAAAGATACATGCCTCTTTGATACCCATGATAGACTAGACTAATAAAGTAAGAGAAATCAAATATTTTATAAAAGTACTATTATATTGAAAATACAAACAGAATTTAAGTAAGTGTACACAGATTACTAATTTAGTAAAAATAAGAGGCGCCGAAAGAATAAAAAGAAGTACTATGAGACCGGAACCGAATGACATCACTTTGACGTAGGCCTGGGTAAAAAATATCAAAATATTGATATTATTTTTCATAATTATTGATATTTAACGCCGATATTTTCAACTTCGATATTCTTTTTAAAGTACCAATTTAGTATCAAATTCGATATTTTTAAAAACTCTGTTCATGCGTCGTCGATGTAACATTATGTATCCGACCAATCCGATTTCTAAGATTAAAAAAGACTAAATATGCTACATGGGCGCAGTTCCCTTCACCTCAAACATAAAAAGAAATTTTTTAGTCTTCAACTCTTTGAAGTCTGTTTTTTGACTAACTTGATAAAACTACCAGATGTGAAAGTGATAATGTGATAAGTGATAATGATGAATGTTATCACTTTCACAGAATATTACTTTTTTCGAATATTTTATCAATACTTCTAAAGGTAACCGCGCATTGGGAAAAATCATGGGCTAAGTAAACATTGCTAAAAAAATGGGTTGGGTGCTATAACGTGGATGTTTTGAAAAGAGGCTCAGCAAGGTGTAGGCGACTTGAACAGTGTGCTTCAAGCTGTACTAACTATCTTCACATATTTTGAACTCTTATTACCATTTCACATCAGGTGGTGTTGAGTTTTTTTCGTACTTTGTATAAATAGCAATAATAATAAGATCGATATATTTTACACGATACATATTGATACTTTTGTAAAATATCGATTGATATGAATCGATATTTTTTTCAATCGCCCATCCCTACTTTGACCATTGATGATTATAATACTAATAATAATAATAATTTATTTGACCACAAAGATTTACTTAAAGGTCGATTCCCACATATCAGACATGCCTCAGTTCCGGCACAGATCCGGCACAGTTCCGTATCAGTTGCGTCAGTGATTCAATTCACACATGTCAGTGCCCGCTCAGTTCACAGAGCTTCAGTGAAAACGTGTCCGTCGTCAATCGTGATTGTATTTCGTATCCATATACTTTGCATGAGATAAATCATCTCTAAATAGAGATAAAACTCTATTTTCACGAACCAATTCTATTAATCACTCGTCCTCTATTTTGTTTTTGTTGATGTCGGCGTCCGAGATCCATCAGTGATCGGTCCGTCCGACAAAAAATATCGTTGTCGACGATACCTTCCGTGCTTGCCGGTGCCGGAACCACGCCGGAACGGACACTGAACGGACAAGTGGAGATACGTTCATAGATAATGTATGAAATAATATTTCGCACTGATACGGAACTGTGCCGGATCTGTGCCGGAACTGAGGCTTGTCTGATATGTGTGAATAGACCTTAAATTGAGCATTTAGAGCCTCCGCTCAAACGTCCGTGTTTTAAAAACAGAGAGAGTCATACGTCCGGGGAAGAGAAAGAGATTCTCCTTCAACTCCTACGCAACTCCCGCGGCGCAGAAAAAGAATTCTAACTCTCTAACCAAACATCGGAAAAATACGCAAAAAATACTGTCGTCAAGCTAATTAAATAACAATTCCAATGATATAACAACAATATATACATATCTAATAGTTATATTCTTTAAATTGGGTGTAAACTTTCCTTAATGAAAAACATTTTCTCCATTTTCCATCTTAATAGCTTATTCTACATCGTTGGTATGACTCCTTATCCTTTATTTTATAGTTAATGTGTAGGTAATTTAACTAGTTTTCTATTAATACCACATTTGTGTACGCTAATATATACAGAAAAAAATAAAAATAAAATTGTGATCTCGGTAACTTTAGTTACCAAGGGCAGTTGGGGTAGAAAGTAGGTAGCGCGACCTCCTTTTATTGCTTATAACTCTTTAACCAAGTAACGGAAAAAAAAAACAAAAAATACTGTCGTCAATCTGATTAAATAACGATTCTAATGATGTACTAACATGTTAAACATAACTAGTATTAGATTCTTTAAATTCAAAAACTAAACTCCGCATTTACCGCGGCGGCAGAAATTTTCGTCGATTTTCGTCCAACCTCCCGTGTTAGAAGCTTATTCTACATCGTCGGTATGAATCCTTATCCTTTATTTTATATTTAATGTGTAGGTAATTTAACTAGCTTTCTATTAATACCACATTTGTATATGCTAACATCTCCAGGAAAAATGATAAAAATCTTGGGCACAATAGTATCCGGGACTGTTGGGATATAAAGTAGGTAGCGCGGCCTCATATTATTTGTTGGATTGAAAAATTATAAAGTTATTTTTACAAAATAAAAATTATACGGGGTTTATTATTAAATAAAAAACGTTATTTAGTATAAATTTTATGTATCTAGCAAATATAATAGTAATAATAACTCAACAAAGCCGTCGTTCATAGCCGCGTCAGCGGGTCTGACTTCGGACATTTTTAGAATAAAAACTATTGAAATGGCGAAAAAAGTATATTATATTGACTTAAAGCCTGTTTAAAGGCTGATTTACACTTGCATAAGTACAGTAGCGAGTTAACTTGCGGTCTTGGCGAGTTAAGTTCTTAACATTGTTTGGACGGGAATTTGAACTTAACTCGCCAAGACCGCAAGTTAACTCGCTACCAGTGGTGAGAAACCCAGTACATAAAGAAATTTGTATGAACACTTTTCCTTCTTTAGCCAACTTACAGAAATAATATTTAATGTTGCCATTCATATAAACTATAAAAGTGATCGAAATAAAACATGTTTGTATGTTTTACATCTACATTCCTTTTTTAAATTCATTGTTTATGTTTTTAGTTAAAATTGTAATTTCAAATGCTCGGAATTTCTAAGAAACCGCATGAAACTATCTTATTTATCATCTTAAGATAACATTTGTCACTTAATGGTAGTATGTTATAAAAGCGGTATGGTATCCCTAAATTTAAAAATTCAATATGGCTGCTGTCTTTGCATCACATCATATTACTGTTTTAATAATTCTATTAAAATTGCATTTATTCCTACATAATTTTAATACTGGCGTCGAGTTGAGCTTCTTTGTTCCTCCGTCGTATATAATTGTGTAATAGTTGCTGTTTTTATGTGAGATAGAGACTCCATTGAACTTGTGAAAACTTTGTTAAGCAAGCTTGTTAGTTGTGTATTTTTGTAAAGCATTGCGAAGTTTAAACGCTAAAATGTCCAGAAAAGGTAGTCGCCGCACTTGCGAGATTTGCGGACTTAAAGAATCGCATTCCGAGGTTCCTGTATTTTATGCATGTTTTCCACTTGACGAGAACCGGTAAGCATTATAAATTTTTGTTTATAATAGCGATCTGCCCCAAGAGGTGCATGTAGATATTATCGTGGTATCAGTTAGAATTGCATTAAAAACTTACTCTTGAATAATCCTTATCTGTTGTTGAGAACCGCAAACAGGCAGTAACCATATATTCAAAAATGTTAGTCAAATAGATGTTTTAATTTCTCCAGCTAATAAATTACTAGTAATCTATTATTAAGATAATCGACATTATTAACTGTTTTTTAAAGGTGCAGAGAATGGGTGCGAGTTACTGGAAATGAAGATTTATTATATTTGCCAGTTGAAAAACTTAACAAAATAAAACGTATATGTAGCAATCATTTTAATAAGGAGGATTTCAACAAACGTGGAAATCGTCTAAAAAAACGAGCAGTTCCTTTATTAAACTTAACAAAAATTCCACTGAGTGCTGATCAGATGTCTGGATTCCCACTTCAGATGTGTAAGTTAATTTTAATAGTGTATTCTTTATAGAACATCACAAATAAGGAAAGCCAGCCGTCTTGTGTCCAATGATAAATGATGATGAAATGTTAGGGAATACAAGTGAACAAATAAGAATTACTCATGACCAAAATATGTATGTATATATTTAATATTTGTATGTAATAACTTTTATCATGTATGTTTTCATTATATGTCACCAAATTCCCTTTAGTACTTTAATCTTTAATCCTGTCTATCCTAAGGTTACCTAGAAGAGATCGCTTTTAGCGATAAGGTCGCCATTTTTACAAAATTAGTTAAATGTTTTTTGTGTATTTCTCTTCTTGAATTGGCTCATGTATAGTAAAGATATATTCTATTCTATTCTATGTAGTTATTGGTAATACTAACAAATGATAGGATAAATAATTTGAGTACTAGCTAAGAATAATATGAAATTACATGATTTCTCATGGTTTAATCTTAACTGCAAGGTTTCAAGAAATAGTAAATTAAAAATTTAATTTATACTTTTTAATTAATTCCAGTTTCTCAAAATATTAGCATAGGTCAAGATTATGGAACAACAACAATCAATAAACATTCTGATAGTACGGTGACTGCATCCTGTTCACATGGAGAACAAAATGTTATTGGTAAGTTTTAAAAGAAATGTTACAGCTTTTGTTATGAGTAATTAACATTATCTTCTTTATTCTTATGCATAAAAATAAATAGATTTTCGGTAGTCTCACTAAAACACAAGAACTGTCTCACCAATTTAAATAAATTTTTACTGTGTTTTTTAAATAAAACACGTAAAATAATTTATTTAAGCTATACATATTTTAGAACAATATATAAGTTTATCTCGCTATGAATTTATTATGTTCTGGAGTTGGAGAGGAGTTGTTTATATCATAAGATACTTTTTGCATATTCTAATCTGTTATTATTATATGATTTCAGTTCCTTTTTCTGAGACACACAAAAGTAAACAATCAAGTATTTTAGTGGTTGCTGCATCCAGTTCCCATGAAGAACAAACAATACCTGGTGAGTCAATTAATACCTAATAATAGCCTTTATTCAGACAGTATTATACATTACATTATTTATAATAAACTTGTCACACTTATCATTCATCAGCTCCCTGTCTGTACTTCACTTGTAGACAAAGGCCTCCTCCTACTGTCGCCATTTCTCTCTTTTCATTAGCTACTCTTAATCAGATGGTGCCTACTAAGGCTTTAATGTTGTCAATGCACTGTGTAAATGGTCTACCTTATTTTCTTTTCTTCTCACATGTGAACCAATTAATGACTAATTTGGACAATTTTTCACTTCGTCATCATCATCAACATCTTTTATTCTGGTTGGTTTTTTAATGATTCCAATTTTTATTCTATCAGTCAGTTATTTCATACTTATATTCAATGGAGTTTGACATGTTTCTAGCTTCTTATTGTGTATCTTTGTGAGTACCCAAGTTTGGCAACCATAAGTAAGTACAGGAAGTATATTTGTGGCTTTGATCAAATGTGAGTTCATGACTAATCCCACCTTTTTCGGTTTTCTCCTATCTAGTTCATTCAACATCATCTGCAAGCCTGCACTCGTCTTTGGGATTATTATATCATCTGCGAATCTAAGTGTGACAGGTTTTCACCTTTAATGGACAGGCCACATTTTTCCCTATCTAATTGGCGAAAACCGTCCTCCAGCACTGCTGTAAAAAATTCTTTACTTGTTTGATAACAAAAGTGGTCTGCAGTAGCGGTCTTAGTAATGTAGATATATGACATCAGGCTGATAGTTCTATAATTATTTATGTTGTTTTTATCTCCTTTTTTGTGCAGAAGTATTATAGTCGATGTTGTTGATTGATTGTTTGTTTTGAGGTTTACAGCAGTTTGTAAAATACTGCAAACTGCTGTAAACCTCAAGATCGCTTTGTTGTTTATATCATAATATACTTTTTGCTAATTCTAATCTGTTATTACTATATAATTTCAGTTACTTTTTCTGAGACTCACAAAAGTGAACAATCCAGTATTTTAGTGGTTGCTGCATCCAGTTCCCATGAAGAACAATCAATACCTGGTGAGTCAATTAATACCTATATAATAATATTCTCAATTAATTATTTAAATGAAACGTAATTGCGGTTATCTGTAAAGAGAAAAGATTTATTTCAGATACTTTTTTAACAACATTAAAATATAAATAATAATAACAACATAAATTCACTCACCTGTAAAGACAAAAGAAACAACATTTAAAGCCTTTATTCCAGGGTTCTTATCTTATTAAATTCTACAAATAATTATCTTAATATTAAGTAACATTCAACCAATAAAATTAACATCTGACAACTGTCAGTTTACACACTTAGTACTGCGCCGAACACAACCAGTACTAAATTAAGAAAAGAGGTTTTATATCAATAAAACAAACTATTTTCTTTACGCCTTTATTCAAACACTTACAAACATTACTCTTGTCCTATATTTTCTATGGATTCTTCCAGTTTTTCTCTTAATATTTTAGTATTTTCCAATGCTATGTTAAAGAGTCGATTTTTCTTAAGTGTTTGCAGTTTGGCGCTCTAACCATTATGTAGTTACTGTTAAAAACTGTTAAGTTATTTGATTTTGAATTGATCTAATTAGTCAACTATAAAGATTATACATGTATATAATATATAATTTCAGAAACAACAAACAAAGCAAGCACATCATCTGGACTGGTAGAAATGCCATCTAAAGGTGTGAAAAGGCAGCATAATGAACATGAAGGTAAGAAAAACGTTAATTACATACTAGGACTTATGTAACACATGAATTACTAGAGGCCTGGAGGCCGCTCGTGACTCCGCTTGCGTGCATGTCGGTTATTGTAGAAAATATTTGGGACTGATCAAAAAAATGCTATTTATTATAAAAATTTTAAAATGTAACTAATTTCTTCATTCAATTTGGTCATGACAAACAAATGAAATATATGGGAAACAACTTTTAATATTCCAGGGTTCTTATCTTATTAAATTCTACAAATAATTATCTTAATATTAAGTAACATTCAATCAATAAAATTAACATCTGACAACTGTCAGTTTACACACTTAGTACTGCGCCGAACACAACCAGTACTAAATTAAGAAAAGAGGTTTTATATCAATAAAACAAACTATTTTCTTTACGCCTTTATTCAAACACTTACAAACATTACTCTTGTCCTATATTTTCTATGGATTCTTCAAGTTTTTCTCTTAATATTTTAGTATTTTCCAATGCTATGTTAAAGAGTCGATTTTTCTTAAGTGTTTGCAGTTTGGCGCTCTAACCATTATGTAGTTACTGTTAAAAACTGTTAAGTTATTTGATTTTGAATTGAACTAATTAGTCAACTATAAAGATTATACATGTATATAATATATAATTTCAGAAACAACAAACAAAGCAAGCACATCATCTGGACTGGTAGAAATGCCATCTAAAGGTGTGAAAAGGCAGCATAATGAACATGAAGGTAAGAAAAACGTTAATTACATACTAGGACTTATGTAACACATGAATTACTAGAGACCTGGAGGCCGCTCGTGACTCCGCTTGCGTGCATGTCGGTTATTGTAGAAAATATTTGGGACTGATCAAAAAAATGCTATTTATTATAAAAATTTTAAAATGTAACTAATTTCTTCATTCAATTTGGTCATGACAAACAAATGAAATATATAGGAAACAACTTTTAATATTCCAGGGTTCTTATCTTATTAAATTCTACAAATAATTATCTTAATATTAAGTAACATTCAATCAATAAAATTAACATCTGACAACTGTCAGTTTACACACTTAGTACTGCGCCGAACACAACCAGTACTAAATTTAGAAAAGAGGTTTTATATCAATAAAACAAACTATTTTCTTTACGCCTTCATTCAAACACTTACAAACATTACTCTTGTCCTATATTTTCTATGGATTCTTCCAGTTTTTCTCTTAATATTTTAGTATTTTCCAATGCTATGTTAAAGAGTCGATTTTTCTTAAGTGTTTGCAGTTTGGCGCTCTAACCATTATGTAGTTACTGTTAAAAACTGTTAAGTTATTTGATTTTGAATTGATCTAATTAGTCAACTATAAAGATTATACATGTATATAATATATAATTTCAGAAACAACAAACAAAGCAAGCACATCATCTGGACTGGTAGAAATGCCATCTAAAGGTGTGAAAAGGCAGCATAATGAACATGAAGGTAAGAAAAACGTTAATTACATACTAGGACTTATGTAACACATGAATTACTAGAGGCCTGGAGGCCGCTCGTGACTCCGCTTGCGTGCATGTCGGTTATTGTAGAAAATATTTGGGACTGATCAAAAAAATGCTATTTATTACAAAAATTTTAAAATGTAACTAATTTCTTCATTCAATTTGGTCATGACAAACAAATGAAATATATGGGAAACAACTTTTAACTATCATATTTTGTTTCAGAATTGACACCAAGAAAAAAAAAATTAATTGAAAGATTAAATAAAACCAAATGCACTTTAAAATCGCTCAGGAAAAGTGCAATTTTAATTGAAAAAATTAAATCTCCTGTCCTGAAAGAATTTATTTTAAATTCTTGTAAAAATGAAATGAAGAAGCCTACAGCAAGAAGGTGGACTACAAAGCACAAACTATCTTGCTTGGCAATTTTGAAACGGTCACCTAAAACATACCGATATTTAAGTAATGCAGTTACATTGCCAAGTATTAAAACTCTGCAGAACATTTTAAGAAAGGTACCAATGCAGCCAGGTATTAGTCAGTCTGTATTAAATCACTTAAAATCAATTGCCCCTAATAAAAAAGAAAAAGAAAAAATATGCTGCATTGCCTTTGATGAAATGGCGATAAAATCAAGATTGATCTATAATCAGTCAAGTGACATAGTAGAAGGTTTTGAAGATGTTGGTGAGTTTGGTCGAAGTAATGAGTTGGCTGACCATGCTCTGGTGGTAATGGTACAAGGCTTGTTTAATAAATTTAAGCAGCCAATAGCTTTTTATTTTACTAAAGGGACAATTGCATCCGCCAAATTGGCAGTGATAATAAAAAATATTGTTATTGAATTAACATCATGTGGTTTTACAGTTTTAAATGTAGTGTGTGACCAAGGCCCTACCAACATGGGAGCATTAAGAATATTGAAAGAGGGATCAGGGCCCACACGCGATGGTTCGAATCACTATTTTAAAATTTGTGATAGAAATATATATATAGTTTATGATGTACCACATTTATTTAAGTCAATTAGAAACAATTTTCTAAAGGCTGGTACTATGATTTATGACGGAAAGATAGGAAAATGGGACCACTTAATTGAACTGGAAACCCACAACCAAAACTTTTTATATTTAAGTAAAATCACAGAGTCTCATGTAAATCCTAAATATAGACAGAAAATGAAAGTAAAATTAGCGGCCCAAGTGTTTAGGAATACAGTTGCGGCAGTTTTAAAACTTTTAGCACGAGCAGAAAACGATGAAAAAGCAAATGAGTTTCTGAATACAGCTCATATAGTAAGTGAATTAGACAAACTTTTCGATTTAACAAATGGTCCATCTGGTCCTCACGACATAAAAAAAGGTCAAAGACAGAATGTTTCAGAGAGATCTAGTCATATGGACTAATGGGCACAATTTATTATGAAACTCAGTGATACTAAGTTTATTAATATTAATGGATCTCAGTCCAAAAATGTGAAATGTATTGAAGGATACATAATTTCTTTAAAGAGCCTAAGGGATATTTGGGTAACAGTAAAAGCGTTAGGTTTTAAATATCTAAATTTAAGAAATCTTAATCAAGATGCCTTAGAGACTTTGTTTGGAGTAATTCGACAACACAGCCCAACAAATAGGAACCCAACTGCTTCTCATTTCATTGCTGCATTAAAAACTGCTATTGTAACTGGTCTAACAGCTCCACACAGTCGCAGTGCTAATTGTGAAAAATATAAGAAAGAATTGTTGACAGATTTTCATAATTTTGTATTTGGCGAAGAATCACATTTCACTCCCGAAAGCACTTTCACAGAAAATGATGACGAAATATTACACGAGGGCACATGTAACAATGATTACCCTGTCCTTCATTTACCTGAGGAAGAAGAAGTTATTGAGAATGACTTTTCATTCTTAATGGAACAACCAGTCGTTTACGTTGCAGGCTACCTAGCTAGCCAAATATTAAAAAATATTGATTGTCAACAATGCAAAGAAAATTTAACGGTTCAAAACCCAGTAGATAATACCATGTACAGTTACATTTTACTTAGAGAATGGTGGCAAAGTAAATTTTCACTGACATATCCTTCTTTACACTTTTGTGAAACTGTAAAGTTATTAATTGACATTACTGAATCTGATATATTACCAAATTTACATAAATGCAACATCAGTGCCCTGTGTTGCACCTTATATACGGCTGTTACTCAAAATGCATGTTTTGCAAACTGTACTTTGCATAGCAGCAATATAACAAGAATTTTATATGAAAAAATAAGCAAACTACTTATAAGACGTCAGTGCCAACGTATTAATCAAAGTCTTGCATCTAAAGAAGAAGATTTGACTTCAGTAAACAAAAGGGCCGAACAACAAGGTAAGGCTAAATAGATGGTTATTTGTCCGTAATACACAGAAAACAGGCAGTGAGAAAGCTCGATCTACACAAGCCTGGTATTTTCTAACTATTTTACTCTCACATCATTATATAGAGCAGAAGACTGGCCGTTATTATTATGACATGTTGTATATAGTGTTTCATATAACAGATGCAGCAGATTTGGTATTGTTGCTAAGCAAAGAACACTGCAAAGCATACAATGTGAGTAGCAGAAGAATATATATAAGGGCATTGATGTGATGGCTTGTCTAAATTTTGTAAAATATACACTTAGTTCTATCAGTTAATAATTTTACAGTATTAAATAATCTATAGATGAAATGTCAATCAAAATTAAATTTTATAGAGAGATTTCATAAAATAATGTTGGGAATTCAAAAACATTAATATAGAAAACATTACATTGTTGCACATGCTCTCATGTATAATTGTCATTATTATCTGTTGGAGTGGAACCGTGAGGGATACGGGTACGTTATTCAACAATTCAAAATTATATAAATTGGTCAACATTTCTTTACTGTCATTCAGTTAAAATTCATTCTTAGAGGAGAACTTGTTTTTAATTATCTTCTTGTGGTTGACTGGAGTGGACTGTATAGCTGGTGTACTGAATTAAACACGTTTCACTTCTATTTGCCACGTTTATTGGTTCGCACAAATTATAATAAAAAACTAAGTATCGGAGCTGAACAAACACTACTACTGTTAGGGCGGAAGTGACGTCACCAAACTAAGGATGTAAACCACCGGAAACATATAGGGCTGCTCGTATCTAACTATTCAATCGGTTGGTGACATACCCCTTCCCTGGCACATCTATAAGTTGCAATGTGCCACTAAACAAGCAACCGATAATGCTACTTAAACAAAGTTAACAAATTGTTAAAGCAGAGTGTACTACTTACTATCTTAAGAATTATAAATTTAACAACTGTAACTAAAGCAACAGGTAAGTAAAACACACACACACAAGTATATGTAACATTTTTTTTAAATTTTATCAATGTAATATATTTTACTTTGTTTACTATTAACAATAAAGTTTCTTATTTCCATAAACAATGTGTGTCATTTACTTTACCCAACTATGAGAATAAAGTTTACAGTAGTTATTATTATCAACCTTATTTGTTTTAATAGCTAAATATAGGTTACAATATAACTATCACTTAAGTTTGATATTTTTAAACATTTAAAGGAATACTTAATGTACTAAGTTACAGGCTGATACTTAACTCTAATATCTAATTATACATTTGAAAATATAATGAATTAACAATTTTTTGGCTCTTTAATATAATACTCAGGAAACTATCCCTATACTGGAGCATCTAAAGGAATATAACTCAAAGGTTTTTTTTTATTTTTATTTAAAGCAACTTAAATTATAGAAATACTTATCATTAACAATCAATTTTAATATGTACTTCAAACAAATTAAATCCTAGCTATTGTAGTTGTTTAAATTACTTCCTAGTAAAGCAAGTAACTTCATATAAACAGAACTTATACCTAAATGTAATTATATTTCGTTGCTTCATTCGAAGATATAGACATAACCAGGTAGTACTCTTATCCTACAAGGCAACGTCGCTTATTAAGAGTATTTAAACTGATTTCCGGTCCGTGCCGGAACTAAGAGTATTTAAAAATTTCTTATTTTTACACACAGGAAATAAGGAAATTTACAATTTTAAAAGTACATTTTTGACTAGCCGTTACTCGTTACCCGCGCTCCGATGTCACCTCATTCTTTTGTCAAGCGAGGCAACGTTCGTACCCTCTCTCTTGCGTATCAAATATTAGTTTTTTAGTGAGTTATTTTTAAATTTTTAATTTCTTTTACTCAAACGTACCAAGTTGTGATAATATCTAATAGAAAAAAAAGAAGAGAGTATAGTAGTACTACGAGGAACAATCGGAAGATTGAAGAATAAGCCGCCGCCAAAGCGTCGTCGAGTCATAGTGTATTCAGATACCCCCGACTTAGGAAAAACGAGTGAGTATATCAACTTAATGTGGCCTTTTTTCCTACGACTAAACTTCGGTTTATTCGAAACAATAAGACCTCGAAAGTTGGCCGTGAGTCAAATTCGAGGCTCGACCGTGAGTCGAATCTTATCAACTGAATGTGGCATTTTTCTGCGGTTTAACCAAGTGTTAAACAAAACAGTAAGACCTCGAAAGTTGGCCGTGAGTCAAATTCGAGGCTCGACCGTGAGTCGATCATTTGATGGCCCAGACCATCCGTGCCCACCCGCCGTGGATGCCCACCTGCCGTGGATGCCCACACGCCGTGGATGCCCACCTGCCGTGGATGCCCACCTGCCGTGGATGCCCACCCGCCGTGGATGCCCACCTGCCGTGGATGCCCACCCGTCGTGGATGCTCACACGCCGTGGATGCCGAGCCTCGTGGGGCCGACGAGACCGCCGACCTCACCTCGGCCACGCGGCCGGTCGCCCGAGCCAGCCACGCTGCCCGCCGGTCGCCCGAGCGAGCCACGCGGTCGAGGTCGCCCGAACCATCCACGCGGCCGGTCGCCCGAACCATCCACGCGGCCGGTCGCCCGAACCATCCACGCGGCCGGTCACCCGAGCCAAAGTCACGGCCGCCGGTGTGGAGGACCACGTTCCTTACCTAAGCCCGGCGAACCTGGCAGGCTCTCCGCGGCCGTGATCCTACAGTCATCACCAGCCTACATACGCCCCCCTGCTGGACACGGGCCTTCACACACATGAGGAGTTTGTCACACTGCCCCATGGCGGGTTGGTGGTTTCAAGCGGTTGCAGGAACCACCGGGACCAACGGCTTAACGTGCCTCCGAAGCATGGAGGTACTCGAGATTACAAACTTTTGATTGGCCCCTCCCAGCATCGACTTTGGCGAAAGTTGCTTTGTTTTCATAATCGAAATCAAAGCGCTCTTCGAAATTTCGCAGTATTGACCCAATACTTATTAAACCAGATTTTATGTCAAGATGGCTGCTACTGCTTTTGGTTAATGCCATAGTATATCCTATGGTATAAAGAAAAACGAAACCCAACAATGGCTCGAAAATCCAAGGAACCAAGCCATAATAATTGAAAATAAAAAACTCTTCAATAACTGCCATATGCGCCCCCAGGTTTCAATAAAGTTCTCCTGCCCTACCCGGTCCGGAGCGACCAGGGGGGGCCACGACCAGGGCCGAGCGCCTCCGCCACAGCCACCGCGGCCGGCGCCCGCCGCCCGCCGCCACACGCGCCGGCTCGCTGCCCGCCAGCCACGTGCCCAGCAGCGACGCTACCGCAGGTACACGCCGCCAGATTGATAATATGTATTTTACTATTGCTGGGCAACATTCACTCAATACACAAGTACTAGAGTGAATTCACGACGGGTCCCTATACCTTTGTCGACACGAGTCGAACAATTTTCGACACCAAAATGTAGTCCGTTGGAAACGGAGCTGATGCAGGTAGCTTATGAACTGTAACATTGGGGACGATATCGCTATGCGAGTCCCGTGATAATCAGTACATTTCGAACATATTCTTGGCACCGTCCCCGAACAAAAAATTGATAAATTTGTCCTAAACAAAGAGTTTTATCAAATTTGGAAGTGACTAGAAAAAGAAAGTGATTGACTAGAAAAATCATATCTTTTATGTATTGATAGCAAAACATAATCGCAAAATATTTAATATTTGCCATTAGAAAAGGAATATCGCGAATTCTCACGTATGATTTTAACGGAATACATCACGGATTATCGATAGGTCCAAGAATATTTTGAAAAGTAAGGACAGAATTGATTATTCTTTTCCATTCACGCGGATTTACCTCTGTCATCTATCTAGATGTTATTTTGTGTATAGGGACCGATTTAGAAAAATTGGAAAAAATGTACGCTGCACTGTACCAAGTCCTAGAATATCTAGTTTCATAATAACTAACGATAAAAGGGACATACAACCGCAACACATTTGTATTTTGTAAGGTTTTGTCATTGACACATGTAGACATGACATTGTCACTATCCGGAAAGAAACGCAATACTATATATAACACAGTTGGTCAATAAAAAATTGCCCGTGCTATTCGTATATTCGCGCACTTGGCGCAGCCTGCTCTGCCATACGATAACTACGGATGGTTTTATATAAAAAGTTTCGAGAAACTAAAACATTCAGCGCTTAAAAATATTCATATCTCTGTCGCCTCATGTTGTATTATATTATATAGGTCTTCAAGCTAGGTCATAACTATTAGTCATTGTGATACAAAAACTAAGTTACCTGTTTTTTACTGACACATCACGCTCAGACTGAGGAATGGTGTCACAAGCTAATTGCGAATAGACGTTGGAAATATACTGAATAAGTAAGAGTTTCACGTAAATCATTTAGAGCTGTTAGCAGTGTCTTTCGGTACTAAATTTAAGCGTAAAATAACTATTCTTAATTTTTTTTAACATAATTATAAATGTGTGAAAAACAGATATTGCTGTCTATTGTTCCCGCCACGGGACGTGAAATTTTTCTAATTTTGATATTTTTCTATGTAAATAAAAATCACTGTGCTATACTATTACGTATTGATAATACCGCCACAGCTATTTCACGCAATTTAAATAGTTAATGTTTAACTATTATTATGTTTATTTATAAAATAAATACTATTTATTGCACTTTAGATGTACTTACACAGGAAGTTACATGTAATAGGAAGTTTGCAAGGGTGGACTTATCTCTAAAAGAGATCTCTTCCAGCCAACCCATTTAGTATATTTCTAATATTTATTTACATATTATTATTTCTCCGTTATCTAGTATCCTTAACACAAGCTCTTAATGATGCTTACTTTGGGCTAGATAATAGGTGTGAGGGTACCAATATAATTATTTGGCAATGGTAAAGAGCATAACATCTACTTGTTCGCATCTTTCTTTATCACTTAGGATAACACTGAAGCAGTCTTTAAATGTGGAAAACATAATTCAGAACTGGAATTGTCTCGAGAGGATTTTCAAACGAAAGTACAAAAAATAGAGTACCCGAAGGAGGCCTGCCCCTACACGGGTCAAAGTCTAGAGAAAATCATAGCTGATAAATCATCGGGAATTTCAATATTCCCTTACTGACCCTCACATCCTTGGATTACATTTCCGAATAAAATGCTTCTGACTGTGAAAATAATGAGTGTTTGTTGACTCAGGCCTGTAGAGCAAGCACCGGGCCGGCTTACAGTTGTCCCGGCAGGCCGCACACACAGACAGTATCATGTCTCTTTTAAGTTGTAATGATAATTTTGTAGACCAGTCCTCCAGTCCTGGACCCATAGTGCCCCTTTTGCTCCATACTCAAACCAAGCACGCGGTTCCAATATTTTTAACCTACCGTACACATGCTGTTGCTAACTGAAAGATAGGTACCACACCGGAGACACATACTGTTTCTTTAATAGATCACAAACTATTCTAACAAAATATCACTAAAATATAATTAAGGATATTGTAACAGAAGTAAAACAGGTACCCAAATATAAAATTTTGTGCACAGCACATAAATTACAAACTTTTCACATATTATATTGAATGTCAACTTCTTCAAAACCTATAGGGGTTATATTTATTTATAAAGAAAAGCCCTGTATATGCTCGGCTAAAACTTTAAAGGATCAGGACCCTTTAAGAATTCTTTCAAGGAACAGATAAACTGAAAGTTGAGGTCAAATGTTATTAAATAATTTGTTTATTCCAGACAAGCACTCAAAGCTGCCACTTGCCGTTGCATTGGCCGTTGGATCAAACACGCCCTGGCGAGTGCGGCGTTGACGCGGCGACGTTCGGAGCTTATAGCAGCCGCCATGTCTGCCGCCACCGAGGCAGGACGTCTCAGTGACGTCACTGCCACCGAGGCGTGCCTTTACCAGTGTCGTCAACGGCCACCGACGAGACCGGTGTCTTAGTGAAGTCTTCCGCCGCCGAGGCGGTCCTTTACCAGTGACGTCATCCGTCAACGCCAAGGCGGGCGTCCCAGTGAATGTATCGCGGTAGCCAATATGAGTAATAGAACATTGATTTGATTAAATGTAGTTTAATTAAATATACGTATTAACTTTATTTAACAAATTCCTTATCTTGATAATAAGAATATAGCAAAACTCTTTCATTGACGTCTCTGAACATCTACCTGGTTATGTCTATATCTTCGAATGAAGCAACGAAATATAATATATGATCAAACGAACTTACCAAGTGAAGTTCGATCCATATTATATGAGTTGCTTCATTCGAAGATATAGACACCCGCCCCACCCTAAATTACCCAGAGAGTTTTGCTTAGGCTCTCTGAAAAAATGAGGTGACATCGGAGCGCGGGTAACGAGTAACGGCTAGTCAAAAATGTACTTTTAAAATTGTAAATTTCCTTATTTCCTGTGTGTAAAAATAAGAAATTTTTAAATACTCTTAGTTCCGGCACGGACCGGAAATCAGTTTAAATACTCTTAATAAGCGACGTTGCCTTGTAGGATAAGAGTACTACCTGGTTATGTCTATATCTTCGAATGAAGCAACTCATATAATATGGATCGAACTTCACTTGGTAAGTTCGTTTGATCATATATTATCTATCTATAGGATAGCACATTTTTATTTTTTTATTTTTATTTTTATTAGCTAACATAAGGATGAGGTTATGAATTTTATGATGAAATAGCAAATTTTGATTGGCACAGTCTGTACTAAACTTGTTATGTAATTTGATTAAATATAATATGTGACTGACTCATACAAATTGCATGACTGAACTATGCTATTATTAAATATTTTTGTAAGTTTCATCCAGGGTGAGTACTTTGTGGTGACAGTAACTCATACAGACAATTCACTGTAGCACTGTCTTGCTGTACAGGCAAAATTATTATTTTATTAACAGGTCTGCGCAGCGAGCCTACCACAGTCTTCACTTCAACAACACGAATAGTGCCATCTTCTCCAGGAAATACTTTTGTAATAAGTCCTCTTTGCCACACATTTCGAGGCGAGTTGTGATCCATAATTATAACTGGTTGTCCAACCTTGATATCTTGATCGACTGTTTTCTTTAATTTTCTGTCTAATAAAGTAGGTAAATATTCTTTGATCCACCTCACCCAGAACATATCGGCTAAACGCTGTGCAACTCTCCATTGCTTTCTTAACATTAAATCTTTATTATCGAATTTACCAGTTATAGGTACAGCAGATGAAGAGCCTATCAAAAAATGATTCGGCGTTAAAGCCTCTGGATCACTGGGGTCGACAGACACAAAGGTAAGTGGCCTGCTGTTTACGGAATGTTCTGCTTCAGTGATGAGCGTCGCTAAAACTTCTTCACGGGGTGATCTCTCAGTCAATGTAGCTGCAAGTGCTTTTTTAATAGATTGAACTAAGCGCTCCCACACGCCGCCCATGTGTGCTGCATTAGCAGGAATATATCTCCACTCCACTCCTCGCGTTAACATGTCATTTACAATGGCATCTTTGTCAATCTCAGACCATGCTTTCTTAAGCTCAGATTCAGCACCCTTAAAATTAGTCCCATTGTCTGAGTGTATGGTTGTAGGCCATCCTCTTCTGGCACTCATTCGCCTTATGGCCATTATAACAGAGTTGGCTGTTAAACTTGCTGCAATTTCCATATGGACTGCTCTTGTCACCATGCAAGTGAACAAGGCACCCCACCTCTTTTCTCTTCTTCTTCCTATGGATACCTCTACAGGGCCGAAATAGTCAAGTCCGCAGAATGAAAATGGTCGTTTGTGGTGCTGTAGTCTAGCTATTGGTAGGTTACCCATAGGTGGCTGAACTGATTTTGCTCGTTTGATTTTACAATGCTGACAGTTGTAGGCTACAGATCTTATAGCTGAACGCATTTTCGTTACCCAAAACTGCTGTCGGACTTCATTTACAACTGTTTCTGTACTTGAATGATTGTGCTGCTTGTGATAATTGTAGAGTAGTAACTTGGTGTATGCATGTTTGCCACTTAAAATTATTGGATGCTTCATTTCCACAGGTACATCTGGTGCTTTATTTATTCTGCCTGCAAGTCTCAAGATTCCATTTTCATCTAATACTGGTGTTAAAGGTAAAAGTTGACTATCTGAAGGTAACTTTTTATTTTCTTTTAAACAGGTCAACTCCTGTATGAAATCTTCTTCTTGGGCCTGCTTTATCCACATCTTCTCTGCTTTTTCTAGCAAATCTAAGGTAAGTACAGTATCTCCAACCTTTTTGCATTTATTAATAAACAGCAGCACATAAGCTGTTGTTCGGATAAGTCGCATCCAGGAGGAAAACCTCATTATATCAGGTAAGTCTATATTCTTCTTTTGTTGTATTACATTAATAACATTCTGTTTTTCTTCATGTTTTGCTTCTTCTTTTACAGGTGCTGTCTTCATGTCTTCTACAGGCCAATCTTCTTCTCTTCCTTTCAAGAATGCAGGACCGTTGAACCAGGTGCCTTTGAGGGAAACATCAAGCTTAGAACTGTCACGCGTAGCAATATCGGCTGGGTTAAGCGATGTTGGTACCCACTTCCACTGCGTTGGTGTAGTTAATTCATCAATGGCTGCTAGACGATGGCCAACAAATGGTTTGTATTTTCTTGGGTCGGAACGGATCCATGCCAAAGTAGTCCCCGAATCTGTCCAGTAATATTTATTTTCTATGGAAAGCTGATGCTCTTTAACAACGGTATGTGCCAGTCTAGCACCTAGAAGAGCTGCTTGCAATTCAAGACGTGGTATCGAGCAAGGTTTCAAAGGAGTCACACGAGCTTTTGCAGCAATTAATACTGTCTTAACACAGCCATCTGCATATAGATATCTTAGATAACAGGCTGTGGCGTAGGCTTTTCCGCTAGCATCACAGAAAGTATGGAGTTGTATGGTCGCATCATCAGGCTGAGGCGCATAACATCTTGGTATTGAGCAGTTCTTAATGTTGGGCAGATCTTCCAACCATTGCTGCCACTTCTTGTATTGTTCATCTTTCAGCTTTTCATCCCATGTAATGCCGCTTCGCCAAGCTTCTTGAAGAATGATTTTGCCTCGTATAGTGAATTGTGACAACAACCCAATTGGATCAAATATGCTAGGAACTACTGCTAACATTTGTCTTTTTGTTGGTTTTACTGTACCATTGGATACCTCTGTAGGTACTCGTTTCATAGATATGTTAAAACTTAAAGTGTCAGTAGCGGGCCGCCATATCATTCCCAGCGTTCTTTCTTTTAATTCTTCCCATCCAAGTTCTATGTTACCTTTAGCTTTTTTGCATTCTGGAATTGACTGAAGTACCGTTGTCGAGTTACTGGCCCAGTTACAGATGTCAAAGTTACCACTAGCATGTATTTTAATGACATCAGCTGTGACTCTCATGGCTTCTTGCTCTGAGTTAAAGCTGTCTAAATAATCATCACAATAATGATTTTCTTCTATTGCTCTTACAGCATCTGGAAATTCTCCTTTAAACTTAAGTGCATTTTTATTCTTAACAAATATAGCAGCACTTGGTGAACATTTGGCTCCAAACAGCATGGAAGTCATCATATACATCTTTGGAGGTGCTGTATCTCCAGGTTCTCTCCAATAAAATTTCTGAAAAACTTGGTCATCTGGTCTTATCTTAATTTTTAAAAACATATCCTTAATATCTGCTGCTACCGCAATACTTCTCTGTCTGAATCGCCATAAGACTCCTAGTAAAGACTGCAACAGTTCAGGACCTGGTAACAAATAGTCATTAAGACTCTTATTTTCTACTTTACTAGCACAGTCAAAGACAACACGCACTTTGCCAGGTTTGTTGGGGTTTATAACAGCAAAATGTGGGAGAACCCAATCCTTACAGTTTAGTACAGACTGTTCCTCAAACCTACCATTAACTAACTGTGCATAGTTCAAATCAAGCAGCCGTTGAATTTGTGCTGCATAAGCAGATGCAAACCCAGGATCATTAAATTTTTTCTCTAGAGTATACAATCTTTTTAAGGCATATTTATAAGTTGAAGGAAACTCATTTTCATCTTTTTCCCATAATAAACCTGTTTCCCATGTTGTGTCATCACACTTCCGTGTGGTTTCAGTAAATATTTTTAATGCTCTGTCCGTCAAAGGGTTCTGTCTGTCTATGGGTTCTACCCCCAGTGAATCTAAACTGTAACTTTGTTTTAAGAGTGTGTTCAACTCATCATCAGATGACTGACGCCCCACAGAGATATGGTGACACAAAAGGGAACTGCGCATACAGTTAATATTTCCATGTATAACATGGCCCAACAAAGTTTCAGATACAACAGGTTCATTGACCTCTCCTGCATACAGCTGTCTAGTAACAATTAAGTTCCAATAATCTTGACCAATTAACAACTTGGGGGTCGCATGCGTATACCAGTCAATTAAATGTTCTACTGGTTTAATGTGATCATAAGAAACTATTTTTTCTTTTATTAAATATTGACTCTGTAAATTTAAATTAGGCATAGTTTTTAATTTAACAGAAAAGTTTGTGCTTGTGTTGGTCTCAATGTTAACATTAACTGTAAAACTGTTAATTGTCTGAGAAGAAGTCCCTATTCCCTGTAAGTTTAATTTATCTTTTTTTCCACATGCATTAGCCCCAATTAATTGGGCTAGATTTTCATCTATAAGGGAAATAGAAGCCCCTTCATCAAGCAAAGCATGGGTACTACAAGTACCTTTAGGACCTGATATTTTCAAAGGCACAACTTTTAACATAGCACCAATATTCTGTGAAATAGTATTTATATTAGCACTTTCAGAGTTACTTGAGGTTACATTTTCTGGTTGCTTAGGACTTCTAAGCAATTTATGTAAGTATTTAGAAATTTTACAATTTTTTCCAATATGTTCGAACACTAAACAACGGAAGCATTTTTTATTGTCCTTTAGCCACTGCCTTCTCTCAGGGATATTTAATGAAATAAATTTTGGACAATTTACAATGTTATGGTCAATATTTGAACAGAATGAACATTTTTTTGACTTACTGCTGGTTGTTGTATGAATTGGGTACCTTCTCGTTGCTGCTGTAGGGGCTGATACTGTCGTGCTCGGGTGAGCACGAAATGCCGTCGTCTCGGGTAGAAAACGAAGCGCGAACTCCGCCTCTCGGCGCAGAAAACTGGATAGGCACGTTAACATGCTCATCTCATGAGCTACGTGCGCCGCTGCATACTCCGCCCACCGAGATTTAAGATTACTGTTAAGTTTGGCCACTACAGTTTCGTACAGTTCCGCACTATGTAAATACTCGAACCTACCTAAAGCTTTAATAACCGCGACACAATTACTTATTTTACAGCTAAACTCACTAATTGCCGCGGGTTCACTTGACACTGACTTTAGGCACTTTATTTCATTTATCTGATCGCGTAAAAGTTTTGACGGGTGACCAAAACGTAATTGAAGGGTATCTACAACTTCGTGAGGGCTGCTGCACGTATGCAACAAAGCTGCTACTGCCGCTTTCGCTTCTCCTTTTAGCGCCAATCTCAGACGACATAAGTTGTCCGACGGTGAAATTTTGTATTTTAAAGTTGTTTCGTCGTAACTTGCTTTAAACTGTAGCCAATCTCTAGTATTACCGTCGAAATTCGGTAATCTGGTGTCTCTGCTCGCCGTACTTTGCTGAATAGAACTTTTAATAGCACGGGCGAGTTGTGAAATGTTGTTATCAAACAACTGATTCTGACATTGACGTTCCGCTTGCGTCATTATGGCACTCTGCGCCCTCTGGCGGACATCGTATGAACTATGATCGATAGGTCTGTGACTGTCCCTAGATGTCGCTACGTGTGACTCCAATACATAGGGCTCCGATGATGCCTTTGGAGTCCTGGACTGTTCTGGAAAATGACTTTGATGTCCGTTAGCCCACTCGCGTACTAAATCTTGATCCTGAGAAGCTTCGCTTAGAGTAATATGGCTGGAATTCGATGAGGCCGATGACTCTGCCGCCAATTCCCCCAGGACAGCAACTTTTTCTCGTAAAACAGATTCTTTTTTATCTAACACTAGTTGCAATTCATCTAGGGATTGCTTCAGCTCCAATAACTTCCTCGACTTTTTAGAACTGTTGGTTCTGCGCGAACTTTAAGTGGAAATTTGACGAAAAATATCTTTGTCGGCGTCCGCCATTGCGCCAAGCAAAAACGCGTTGAGAAAAAAGACACAAACACGGCGAGAAGACCAATTTGTGGTTGACTGGAGTGGACTGTATAGCTGGTGTACTGAATTAAACACGTTTCACTTCTATTTGCCACGTTTATTGGTTCGCACAAATTATAATAAAAAACTAAGTATCGGAGCTGAACAAACACTACTACTGTTAGGGCGGAAGTGTCGTCACCAAACTAAGGATGTAAACCACCGGAAACATATAGGGCTGCTCGTATCTAACTATTCAATCGGTTGGTGACACTTCTGTTTCATGTTTCAAAACTGCCGTAATTGTATCAGTTTTTTCACATTAAATAGAAATCTAGATGGCCAGGACATAAAATCACCTCAACGTGTAGCGCCATCTAGTAATTATTTATAGTACTATATTTTAATACAAACTTTTTGCATTATTTTTTATACCATATGCCTTCGATCTGAAGGAGAGAGCTTAATTTCTACCATAGATTCCTCAGGTACTGCCAAGAGGGATTCTCGAACGAGGAAGTGTCCGGATGTTAGCGGAGATACATCAAGAGAAGAACTGACGAAAGTAAGTGGACGCAAGTTGACACAAGCTGCAACTTGTGTACTAAAGGAGTGGCAAACTCTTCAAAAGCAAGATTGGGTTGTCCAATCACACGCTTAATGTGACCTTTCATAGATTTCAGTCCGGATTCCCACAGGCCAAAATGTGGTGCCACCAGGAGGGATAAAATGCCAGTTAGTCTGATCATTTGATAATAATTCAGATATTTCTGTGACTGTTTGAGATTTTAGATTTTTAGTTCTATTTCATGTTTCAAATTGATTGATTGTGCAAGTCGAATACAAATAGTAAGTGCAGATTTAATTTCATGTGAAGTTAAATAGCAGGAGCTAGACGGTCAAATATTTTTGCAATTGTAGACAATACATATCGTTTAGTAAAAACTTTGAGCATAATTTAAACAAAGTGTATGTTCAAAATTATCGGAGTGTGAGTTCCAAGTAATACCTAATGTTTTCACTGTATCATTAATTTGAATATTCATCGAACTAATTAACTCTTTATTGTTATCAGGAATTTGATTTAACACTAGGTTTTCCCCTGCACAAGTGGTCCTCTAATTCACTATTAGAGGACCACTTGTGCAGGGGAAAACCGCCACGAGCCAACAACTCTGTCAGCCGGTTTTGTAGAAGTATAGCTTCCTCTTCATTCGACGCTCCCGTCATCAAGTCATACCTATACATGTCAGACTTTAACATTTCAATTTCAGATTCTACAGGAAAATCATCGTGTTCATCATTAGCAAGTTGGTGGAGTGTACGAATAGCTAAAAATGGAGCACAGGGTGAACCATAAGTAACGGTGAGTAGTCTATATTCCTTAATTGGTTGCGTCGTAGATTCACGCCATAAGATTCTCTGATAATCGGCGTCTTCTTTCGCGACCAAAATGTTTCTGTACATCTTCTGTATATCCGCTATTAAACAGAATTTGTGCTGTCTCCATCTTCTAATTAAATCTCTAATATGTTTTTGTAGAGGATAGCCAATTAATAATTCGTCATTCAAAGATTTTCCATTTGCAGGAGCTGCGCTCCCGTCAAAGACGACTCGCAGCTTGGTAGTCAGACTACAAATCACCGCAACGTGTAGCGTCATCTACTAATTATTTTTAGTACTATATTTAAATACAAACTTTTTGCAATATTTTTATAGAAAATGAACTAAACAGCGAGCACTGCTGTCTTCACGTTCGATTACATACATTACAGATACATCTTAAATCTTTTTACTAGAACTATTGATATATTACGATAATACCAAAAGTAATAGAACTAGTAAGTATGAATCTATATTGTAAATGTTTCATTCTGCTATTTAATTTTCTACACCATCAATTGTAACTTGTAGATTGTCTTAATGTCATCTTTTTGTCTCTTTAATACACTTGTCAGAGTATAGAACACCTTGTAAATTTTGTAATAAATATTATTAGAAAATATTTATATAAATACAAACTCGTTTGTTTAATGAGAAACTTTGAATTGTTTCACTTTTTTATAAGAAGTGTATTTAATCAGTGACCCATAAATGAATAAAAATTTAATGTATTATAGGGTAAGTTCTAATAATATCCCGGTATAATCTTTATAGTTGACTAATTAGTTCAATTCAAAATCAAATAACTTAACAGTTTTTAACAGTAACTACATAATGGTTAGAGCGCCAAACTGCAAACACTTAAGAAAAATCGACTCTTTAACATAGCATTGGAAAATACTAAAATATTAAGAGAAAAACTGGAAGAATCCATAGAAAATATAGGACAAGAGTAATGTTTGTAAGTGTTTGAATAAAGGCGTAAAGAAAATAGTTTGTTTTATTGATATAAAACCTCTTTTCTTAATTTAGTACTGGTTGTGTTCGGCGCAGTACTAAGTGTGTAAACTGACAGTTGTCAGATGTTAATTTTATTGATTGAATGTTACTTAATATTAAGATAATTATTTGTAGAATTTAATAAGATAAGAGCCCTGGAATATTAAAAGTTGTTTCCTATATATTTCATTTGTTTGTCATGACCAAATTGAATGAAGAAATTAGTTACATTTTAAAATTTTTGTAATAAATAGCATTTTTTTGATCAGTCCCAAATATTTTCTACAATAACCGACATGCACGCAAGCGGAGTCACGAGCGGCCTCCAGGCCTCTAGTAATTCATGTGTTACATAAGTCCTAGTATGTAATTAACGTTTTTCTTACCTTCATGTTCATTATGCTGCCTTTTCACACCTTTAGATGGCATTTCTACCAGTCCAGATGATGTGCTTGCTTTGTTTGTTGTTTCTGAAATTATATATTATATACATGTATAATCTTTATAGTTGACTAATTAGATCAATTCAAAATCAAATAACTTAACAGTTTTTAACAGTAACTACATAATGGTTAGAGCGCCAAACTGCAAACACTTAAGAAAAATCGACTCTTTAACATAGCATTGGAAAATACTAAAATATTAAGAGAAAAACTGGAAGAATCCATAGAAAATATAGGACAAGAGTAATGTTTGTAAGTGTTTGAATAAAGGCGTAAAGAAAATAGTTTGTTTTATTGATATAAAACCTCTTTTCTAAATTTAGTACTGGTTGTGTTCGGCGCAGTACTAAGTGTGTAAACTGACAGTTGTCAGATGTTAATTTTATTGATTGAATGTTACTTAATATTAAGATAATTATTTGTAGAATTTAATAAGATAAGAACCCTGGAATATTAAAAGTTGTTTCCTATATATTTCATTTGTTTGTCATGACCAAATTGAATGAAGAAATTAGTTACATTTTAAAATTTTTATAATAAATAGCATTTTTTTGATCAGTCCCAAATATTTTCTACAATAACCGACATGCACGCAAGCGGAGTCACGAGCGGCCTCCAGGTCTCTAGTAATTCATGTGTTACATAAGTCCTAGTATGTAATTAACGTTTTTCTTACCTTCATGTTCATTATGCTGCCTTTTCACACCTTTAGATGGCATTTCTACCAGTCCAGATGATGTGCTTGCTTTGTTTGTTGTTTCTGAAATTATATATTATATACATGTATAATCTTTATAGTTGACTAATTAGTTCAATTCAAAATCAAATAACTTAACAGTTTTTAACAGTAACTACATAATGGTTAGAGCGCCAAACTGCAAACACTTAAGAAAAATCGACTCTTTAACATAGCATTGGAAAATACTAAAATATTAAGAGAAAAACTTGAAGAATCCATAGAAAATATAGGACAAGAGTAATGTTTGTAAGTGTTTGAATAAAGGCGTAAAGAAAATAGTTTGTTTTATTGATATAAAACCTCTTTTCTTAATTTAGTACTGGTTGTGTTCGGCGCAGTACTAAGTGTGTAAACTGACAGTTGTCAGATGTTAATTTTATTGATTGAATGTTACTTAATATTAAGATAATTATTTGTAGAATTTAATAAGATAAGAACCCTGGAATATTAAAAGTTGTTTCCCATATATTTCATTTGTTTGTCATGACCAAATTGAATGAAGAAATTAGTTACATTTTAAAATTTTTATAATAAATAGCATTTTTTTGATCAGTCCCAAATATTTTCTACAATAACCGACATGCACGCAAGCGGAGTCACGAGCGGCCTCCAGGCCTCTAGTAATTCATGTGTTACATAAGTCCTAGTATGTAATTAACGTTTTTCTTACCTTCATGTTCATTATGCTGCCTTTTCACACCTTTAGATGGCATTTCTACCAGTCCAGATGATGTGCTTGCTTTGTTTGTTGTTTCTGAAATTATATATTATATACATGTATAATCTTTATAGTTGACTAATTAGTTCAATTCAAAATCAAATAACTTAACAGTTTTTAACAGTAACTACATAATGGTTAGAGCGCCAAACTGCAAACACTTAAGAAAAATCGACTCTTTAACATAGCATTGGAAAATACTAAAATATTAAGAGAAAAACTGGAAGAATCCATAGAAAATATAGGACAAGAGTAATGTTTGTAAGTGTTTGAATAAAGGCGTAAAGAAAATAGTTTGTTTTATTGATATAAAACCTCTTTTCTTAATTTAGTACTGGTTGTGTTCGGCGCAGTACTAAGTGTGTAAACTGACAGTTGTCAGATGTTAATTTTATTGGTTGAATGTTACTTAATATTAAGATAATTATTTGTAGAATTTAATAAGATAAGAACCCTGGAATAAAGGCTTTAAATGTTGTTTCTTTTGTCTTTACAGGTGAGTGAATTTATGTTGTTATTATTATTTATATTTTAATGTTGTTAAAAAAGTATCTGAAATAAATCTTTTCTCTTTACAGATAACCGCAATTACGTTTCATTTAAATAATTAATTGAGAATATTATTATATAGGTATTAATTGACTCACCAGGTATTGATTGTTCTTCATGGGAACTGGATGCAGCAACCACTAAAATACTGGATTGTTCACTTTTGTGAGTCTCAGAAAAAGTAACTGAAATTATATAGTAATAACAGATTAGAATTAGCAAAAAGTATATTATGATATAAACAACAAAGCGATCTTGAGGTTTACAGCAGTTTGCAGTATTTTACAAACTGCTGTAAACCTCAAAACAAACAATCAATCAACAACATCGACTATAATACTTCTGCACAAAAAAGGAGATAAAAACAACATAAATAATTATAGAACTATCAGCCTGATGTCATATATCTACATTACTAAGACCGCTACTGCAGACCACTTTTGTTATCAAACAAGTAAAGAATTTTTTACAGCAGTGCTGGAGGACGGTTTTCGCCAATTAGATAGGGAAAAATGTGGCCTGTCCATTAAAGGTGAAAACCTGTCACACTTAGATTCGCAGATGATATAATAATCCCAAAGACGAGTGCAGGCTTGCAGATGATGTTGAATGAACTAGATAGGAGAAAACCGAAAAAGGTGGGATTAGTCATGAACTCACATTTGATCAAAGCCACAAATATACTTCCTGTACTTACTTATGGTTGCCAAACTTGGGTACTCACAAAGATACACAATAAGAAGCTAGAAACATGTCAAACTCCATTGAATATAAGTATGAAATAACTGACTGATAGAATAAAAATTGGAATCATTAAAAAACCAACCAGAATAAAAGATGTTGATGATGATGACGAAGTGAA
Source organism: Nymphula nitidulata (assembly GCA_947347705.1). Classification (NCBI taxonomy): domain Eukaryota; kingdom Metazoa; phylum Arthropoda; class Insecta; order Lepidoptera; family Crambidae; genus Nymphula; species Nymphula nitidulata. Next base: position 11,765,974 of record OX374632.1, read on the forward strand.
AAATTGTCCAAATTAGTCATTAATTGGTTCACATGTGAGAAGAAAAGAAAATAAGGTAGACCATTTACACAGTGCATTGACAACATTAAAGCCTTAGTAGGCACCATCTGATTAAGAGTAGCTAATGAAAAGAGAGAAATGGCGACAGTAGGAGGAGGCCTTTGTCTACAAGTGAAGTACAGACAGGGAGCTGATGAATGATAAGTGTGACAAGTTTATTATAAATAATGTAATGTATAATACTGTCTGAATAAAGGCTATTATTAGGTATTAATTGACTCACCAGGTATTGTTTGTTCTTCATGGGAACTGGATGCAGCAACCACTAAAATACTTGATTGTTTACTTTTGTGTGTCTCAGAAAAAGGAACTGAAATCATATAATAATAACAGATTAGAATATGCAAAAAGTATCTTATGATATAAACAACTCCTCTCCAACTCCAGAACATAATAAATTCATAGCGAGATAAACTTATATATTGTTCTAAAATATGTATAGCTTAAATAAATTATTTTACGTGTTTTATTTAAAAAACACAGTAAAAATTTATTTAAATTGGTGAGACAGTTCTTGTGTTTTAGTGAGACTACCGAAAATCTATTTATTTTTATGCATAAGAATAAAGAAGATAATGTTAATTACTCATAACAAAAGCTGTAACATTTCTTTTAAAACTTACCAATAACATTTTGTTCTCCATGTGAACAGGATGCAGTCACCGTACTATCAGAATGTTTATTGATTGTTGTTGTTCCATAATCTTGACCTATGCTAATATTTTGAGAAACTGGAATTAATTAAAAAGTATAAATTAAATTTTTAATTTACTATTTCTTGAAACCTTGCAGTTAAGATTAAACCATGAGAAATCATGTAATTTCATATTATTCTTAGCTAGTACTCAAATTATTTATCCTATCATTTGTTAGTATTACCAATAACTACATAGAATAGAATAGAATATATCTTTACTATACATGAGCCAATTCAAGAAGAGAAATACACAAAAAACATTTAACTAATTTTGTAAAAATGGCGACCTTATCGCTAAAAGCGATCTCTTCTAGGTAACCTTAGGATAGACAGGATTAAAGATTAAAGTACTAAAGGGAATTTGGTGACATATAATGAAAACATACATGATAAAAGTTATTACATACAAATATTAAATATATACATACATATTTTGGTCATGAGTAATTCTTATTTGTTCACTTGTATTCCCTAACATTTCATCATCATTTATCATTGGACACAAGACGGCTGGCTTTCCTTATTTGTGATGTTCTATAAAGAATACACTATTAAAATTAACTTACACATCTGAAGTGGGAATCCAGACATCTGATCAGCACTCAGTGGAATTTTTGTTAAGTTTAATAAAGGAACTGCTCGTTTTTTTAGACGATTTCCACGTTTGTTGAAATCCTCCTTATTAAAATGATTGCTACATATACGTTTTATTTTGTTAAGTTTTTCAACTGGCAAATATAATAAATCTTCATTTCCAGTAACTCGCACCCATTCTCTGCACCTTTAAAAAACAGTTAATAATGTCGATTATCTTAATAATAGATTACTAGTAATTTATTAGCTGGAGAAATTAAAACATCTATTTGACTAACATTTTTGAATATATGGTTACTGCCTGTTTGCGGTTCTCAACAACAGATAAGGATTATTCAAGAGTAAGTTTTTAATGCAATTCTAACTGATACCACGATAATATCTACATGCACCTCTTGGGGCAGATCGCTATTATAAACAAAAATTTATAATGCTTACCGGTTCTCGTCAAGTGGAAAACATGCATAAAATACAGGAACCTCGGAATGCGATTCTTTAAGTCCGCAAATCTCGCAAGTGCGGCGACTACCTTTTCTGGACATTTTAGCGTTTAAACTTCGCAATGCTTTACAAAAATACACAACTAACAAGCTTGCTTAACAAAGTTTTCACAAGTTCAATGGAGTCTCTATCTCACATAAAAACAGCAACTATTACACAATTATATACGACGGAGGAACAAAGAAGCTCAACTCGACGCCAGTATTAAAATTATGTAGGAATAAATGCAATTTTAATAGAATTATTAAAACAGTAATATGATGTGATGCAAAGACAGCAGCCATATTGAATTTTTAAATTTAGGGATACCATACCGCTTTTATAACATACTACCATTAAGTGACAAATGTTATCTTAAGATGATAAATAAGATAGTTTCATGCGGTTTCTTAGAAATTCCGAGCATTTGAAATTACAATTTTAACTAAAAACATAAACAATGAATTTAAAAAAGGAATGTAGATGTAAAACATACAAACATGTTTTATTTCGATCACTTTTATAGTTTATATGAATGGCAACATTAAATATTATTTCTGTAAGTTGGCTAAAGAAGGAAAAGTGTTCATACAAAGGAGACGGTCTTTTTTGGGTTTTAATTCCGAGGAATTTTGAACAGCAATATGATATACCTTTTTAGACAGCTAGTTAACTAGGCTATTCGTTATTAACTAAAAAAGATTTTTAGAGTCGACCGTTTTTCTAAAAAGTTGAAAAATGTTCTAGCAAAAACTAAACGCATTTTCTATTTACTTTCTCGGTTTTGAAGCTTTACAATGAGTCAAATGTACTGCAATATGTGATAAATGTTTTAGATTTTGACTGTTATTTTAGCTACAGCTCCATATTGATAATAATTTTGTGAAAATAATTGTTTTCATACTAATGTAATAACAAAACGTGAAAAATCAGGCATACTCTTTCTAATCAGTGCACACGGTACGGTACCTACTATAATGTGATCTGCCCCCTTATTCTCAACTGTCGGAAAACATTCGAATTTCGGAAACTCTATACCTGACACTTTTTATCGCTGTGCGTCAAAGCAAGACGGCATGTGACTTTTCGAATCGAATCCGTGATCCGACAGTTGAGAATAAGGGGGCTGTGCACGGTGCTCACCTACTTGCAACGTCAGACGTGTATTACCATATAGGTACCTACACTACCTACTTTGTTTTTATTTACGAAATAGAAGACATAGAGTAGATTGAATATGCTGAGAAGAGATCATCAGCTCAAAGCATAAATTCTGACATTCTTCTACTTACAGGGACTCAAAGTAAATTCTTTTAAATCGTCATAATAAAACTATACCATGACATTGACTTATCTCACAATGATCCTGTATTAGTTACAACGATCTGGAAATATGATTGTTTTCTTTGTGTTTGTGAAGTTGAACACAGAATTGTGTTGTCACTAAATAGGTTTTTAAGCATTGAATGTAACACTTCACCTTTGGTCACTTACCACGCTGCCGGCGTCCCCTCAACAATAGTAAAGACAACCCATGATGTCAGGTTTGTGTGTGTCACCAAGAGGAAATATATGACTATTCCTTCAGTGTATGTGGAGACCATAAGTATCAACAAGTCATATTGATTCAAAGAAAATAATGTTTCTTCAGTATATAAAAGAAATATTTATAAAAAATATTACAACTGATTTGTTTTGGGAGATAAAGGTAATAAAAAATAAAATAAAGATTTTAATATTTATGTTTTATTCTTCTTCATCAATATCTTCTCTTATTAAAATCTCATCTAAGAAGCTGGCAGGTGGTGATACATTTTCTTGGTGCCGTGCTCAACCCAAATACCAAACAATGGTCATTACATGTGCACAGCTCCCAACAGTACGCTTACCTATAATACAACTACAATAGTATTGTGAGATTCGTTGACAGCAATCTACATTACTTGAATTTAAATTCAGGAGTATATATGTATAATATATTTTATTGCTCTGATGACGAGACCTTATTCTTCCCCTTAACAAAAATGAATTATTTGAATGTTGAAGTAGATTGGTGTCAATTTCTATTCTAAATGTACCATTTTCTCGAATGTGTTCCCCATAATAGGATCTTGCTTGCTTTATTTGATAAATTCCTAATGCAAATAAAATCAGATCTCTCATTTCCATCACAGGGAACACATTCAAATGTGGGAGCTGGCCATCTATGGAAACAAAATTGACACGGTGTCTGTTAACATTTCCTTCAAAGACATAATCGGCTAATGTGTTTGGTATATTAAATCTTTCAAGGGCTCTATTTAAAATGGACTCAGCATCTGGATGGTCGGTTATAACAGGATGGAAATTATTAAGGATTGCTGCAGCAACTCTAAAATCACTCATCAGGTTTCTAGATGCACAGTTGAAATAACTGGCTCTGAATATTTTGAAGTCCCGTTTAAACCGACCATTAACAACTTCTACCACCCACCTACACAATGTCACCATGCGAGATTTATTGGCCTTAAAGGTAGATAGTTGTCGTTCACCTGCATCTAAACCCTCAGGTTTATAAATTAAGTACCCTAAGGAAGTTAATAACCCAATAGCATCTCTAAATCCACGATCTAAAATAAAAATATCATTATGTCTAAAATAAGCCCTCAGTGGTGAGTTTTCATTACGAAAAAGGTGATGTATTATATCAGCATCTGATTGTGTTGCGCCGTAGGGTCCAAAGGCGTCAATAATATGACCATCACAAGAAACCATCAAAAATGGTTTAACTAAGTTGCTGAATTTGTGCAAGCTATAGGTTTTTTTTTGAAATAAATAATTCGATGATTTTTGTAAGTGTATATACGTGCCATCACAGATTACTATTGGATTAATAGCCTCGGTTCCAAAAAGTCCTTGAGGTATCAAAAGATTACGAGCATGTTACTCTTGGGTTATGTGACTAATCCCTAAGTGCTGAGGCACATAATAATTAAATAAGCATTCTCTTGTTTTATGAACATAATAAGATACAGTGGTCTTAGATATTAAAAACAGAGTGGACATACGAGCAAACGATTCACCCGTTCTAAGCTTTATTAAATACAGGCCAAGGGCAGTTTTTGCCTTCCTGAAAATTAATTGAAGCTGTGTAACATTGTTAAACAGCATTAAAAAGTTTGCTATTGTAAGGCCAGTCCAATAATGACAGAGCCTTTCTGGAGCATTTTCAATATTTTCAAAGTTGAGTACACAACCAGATGGTCGTGTGCTCAGCAAATTCAACATTTGTTCAATGTGAGCTCTGTTGAAATTGGATAGAAATTCATATTCATTCAAAATATCCCAATTATACAACACTGAATGTTCATGACACACTCTAGCATTCTCCGTTATAAATATTTTATAATTACTTAAAATTGACCTCCTTAAATAACGGGGAACTCGAAGGCGGCCTGAGTTAACACAGTCTGGCACAAAGCAGTGACTTGTTGACTCAGGAGTTCGAAAATAAGATAAGAGGTTGATGTCATTAAATTCTGCTACAGGAGGTCGCAGGTTAGGTACATGATCAGTCCAAGATTCTGTTTCTGAGCTTGGCACAGTAATAGAGCTTGATGCAGGAACTGAACTTAGCTCAACATTTTGCTGTACCGGAATGTCCATTTCCATTTCAGCCGGTGCTACAGCTTGTTGAGATTCAATGTCTCCAAAATGGGGTGTATTGTGGTAAGCCCTCATCCAACAAGGATTACACACGCAGGCTTCATTTGGAACCTGCAATTAAAATAAGTGCATCAATTTTACAAATCAGCTAACAGGATTGTGAAAGGTTCAATCCCTGGCCCAAGACATGTATTTTGCTAATTTAGATATGTTTCTAAATCAGGTGAACTATGGAAAAACTAAAGCGCAGGCCACACTGCCAGCCAGCAGGCGAGCATCGTTTCACCTCTTTTCATACTTTGGTTCACACCATGAACTATTGTGCTAAGCCTCAAATAGTTTCCTTTCCTAACTCGCTCGCCCGCTTGCTGGCAGTGTGCCCTGCGCTTTTCACTTATTACCAAATAATGTTTATTTGTGTCAATATGAAAGAGTAATATTACTATATTACCTGTCTAGGAAATATTAGGTTTGCTATATAATTTCTTTCATGAGATCCTTCTAATAATGCACGACGGTGTCTTCCTGAGCGTCTGGATAGTGAAATTCCACAGGATACACATAAATCTGGTATTTGAGAACTGAGAGGTGATACTCTGGACAAATTATAATTTACATTACGATTGCTCTCTTCTTGTGCAACTAGGTGGACACGCTTGGCATAATTGGTCGTTTTCAGAAATCTGTAATGTAATATTATTATGTCATTATTCATACATACATACACACAAGTATTATTTAGCCCAAAGTAAGCATCAAAAGAGTGTGGGCTAAAATGTATGTACCTATTGTAATGAAAAATAAACAATTTATTCATTAAATACATATGAAATATATTATTCATAACTATACAAACTACGACTCGTATTTGTTACACAAACATCGGCCCCAGGCGAGAGTTGAACCAGGGAGCCCCAGCCAGTCGTCAAATATTGAGTAAAAATTGTTTATTACATGTCATAATTAATATGTACACCGGCTGAATGGATGTCAACAACACTTCTATTAATTTGAAGGCGAATACAAAACATTACTAACCTCACGGCCACGCCATTCTTCAATTATCACAGCTAGCTCTGGACTTAGGTCCACAGCATAGTATTCATGCTGCAGCTGATCACGTTGCAGGATAACATGACAATTAAAACATACAGCCATGGTTTCCAAAACAACGATAATTCAAATCACAAATCAAAACAAAGTCCAGTAAACAAAAAGCCAAGGTCGATCGCGATAGAAGGTTCGGAGTCCGGAGGGCAGGTGCAGAGGTCTAATTGAAGAAAACTATATCAGTAGCAGGAATCACTCACAAAAGTAGAAGAACACGGAACGACGAACATAAGTCATCTGAAGTGACAGCGTTTCTTTTGACACGTGTCACCGAATTTTACGATGTTGCCAGCACTATGAACCAACTAATACTGTATAAATATTGCCAGCTTATTTTTTTTCACTTTAAGTTTTAAAATAAACGGGTGACAGTAAAATATTTTAAAATACACGAAAAAATCTATAGAATTATACATTTTCATCTTATATAGGTAGTAATGCTGTTCAAAATTAAAATTATTTTAAACCCAAGCTTCATACATTTTTAGTCCTCTCCTTTCTTTATGTACTGGGTTTCTCACCACTGGTAGCGAGTTAACTTGCGGTCTTGGCGAGTTAAGTTCAAATTCCCGTCCAAACAATGTTAAGAACTTAACTCGCCAAGACCGCAAGTTAACTCGCTACTGTACTTATGCAAGTGTAAATCACACAGATTAGAAAGAGTATGTAAATCAGCCATAATGACAAATATTTTAATCAACAATACAATACTTACAGAATTTTAACAGAATAAAAATCGGCACAGATGACGCGCAAAAAGCGAAACTTGTCACAGGTAATGAATCTGAACTTTTTTTTTTGTTTCTTATTTCGCTGTGGGAAACTCATAAATAGGAAAAGGCAAGGGGATCATTGTAGTGTATAGCCCGTTTAGTGCCGATTCTGTAGGTCTTTGTTTCATGGCTGTACGATGTTTTTAAAATTTATGAAAATGTAAAACGTCCGGGTATGTCGAGCCCATACAAAATGTTCGGGCGGCTGGGAACAAATGTTACCAAGGACATTAAGAGCCTTTTTTCTTGGGGAAAAATGTTACCAGGGACATTTGAGCGGTTTAAATGCTATATATAGTTATACATCAAATATCTAGCATCTGTTGCCGAACTAGGTAATAACCTGTATTTCAGCATGCAGCGCCTCTTGCCTCGGAGTAGGTAGGATACATTATTTATAAGCCACAATAGTAATTTTTAGAGAGTAAATACATAGGTAGGAACTTATAAAGGATTTCTATGACAGTCCTCTCGGTGTGTATAATGTAAATGCGTGAGTGTATGTGAGAGGGTGAGTATGTGTGTTGTGTAATAACTATTTATATTCTTATTTTTTAATTTAACATTATTATAAATGTTTGAAAAATTACTTAGTAATTAAAATATAATAAAACTAGAAAAATTTCACGTCCTGAGGCAGGAATCGAACTAAGTAATTTTTCAAACATTTATAATAAAGTTAAAATCAAAAATTAAGAATATTTGAAAGCACTGCCCCAACTTAACCGAATCATAGGTATTTGTAAAAATACTCGTTTCGGATGTTGAAATAGAATATTTCGACATTGTAGGGTGGACGTTAGCTCATAAACGCAAACACAGATAGACTAGAAGAATTTCACAGGGATATCCCAAGTCCTGGGTGGCTCAGTGGTCAGAGCAGTCGCCCGGATTGCGAAAGGTCGCGGTTTCGATTCCTGCCTCAGGATGTGAAATTTTTCTAGTTTATTATATTATAATTACTAACTATTTATATATTTTAATTCTTATGGATTCTGTTTTACAATATTAGAAATATAAATATTCTATTTAGAAAGTTTTTTTTTTCAAAAGTAATTTACTGTAATATACCAATTATTTTCTCAGTTTCGTCATAAGATTTTGTCACAAGGAAAGGTGATACTACTTTTTTAACTTCTATTTTGTTCCTGCAGTAGATATCAATAATTTTGTTTATTATATTATAAACCATGGGACCTAAGAAGGGGAAGAATTTATGGACTGAGGTTGTCTTCGCTCTAAAAGTACGTTCACACACAGCGAACCATCTACGCTTCTTCACTATGTCCGGAGAGTAGACTAACAAGGAGTGCTGCTTCAGAATAATCCTAAGTAGGAACAGTTGTCGTACTGTCAGAACCTCACAATACTCGTAAAGAAGTATGGTTGGATAAAGGAAAGGTTTGAAGGTACAAATTTTAAGTATCGTTCGTTGCACTACCTCAAGCTCAAGGCACAAAGCATAGTAGATCCAACATGTGTGGAACAACATGTCTCAAAGTCTTGAACACGTATATTAATTTACGTATTCTTTTTGACAAAATATCAATATGCTGTTTAAAATTAAAATGATCGTCAATTGTGACGCCCAGGTATTTTATTATGCTTACTCGCTCAAGTGGCAAACATTGACATTCCATATCATTGTGGAAGTTGAGACAATTATGTGCAATGAGATTAAGTCGGCGAGAATGAGTGCGCCAAGAAAAAGCCAGATATTTAGTTTTTTCAGTATTTAAAGTCAACACATTGGTCTCTAGCCATTTCTTTACCAAATTAAAACCATTTTGGGCTAATTTATATGTCTCTTCCCAAGTTTTGACAGTAAAGATAAGGGCAGTATCGTCGGCGTATGAAATAATTCTTCCTTGAAATGGGTTCAGAGATAACAAATCGTTTATATAAATGAGGAAGAGGGTTGGCCCTAAGATACTGCCTTGCGGTACACCATATGTTATTGGGAGATCAGAACTAGAGTAAGAACCAAGCTTTACACACTGAAGCCTGTCTGAAAGATAGTCGGTAAAAAGAACATGCTGTTTGCCCCTTATTCCGATGTTTTCCAACTTTTTGAGGAGTATGGGGACAGACACCGTGTCGAATGCTTTCGCCAGGTCTAAAAATTTTTTTTTTATACCACTAAGGTGGCAATCAAGCATACGGCCCACCTGATGGTAAGCGGTTACCGTAGCCTATGGACGCTTGCAACACCAGGGGTATCACTTGCGCGTTGCCGACCCTGTAAAAACTTTTTCAAACCCTTTTTGAAGAACCCCATGCTGTACTCGTTCGAGAAAACCTCTGCAGGGAGGTCATTCCACAACCTGAGCGTACGCGGTAGAAAGTTTCTCTGAAACCGCACAGTACGAGACCATTTTAGTTCCAACGTGTGAGGTTGAATTCCCTGCCGATGGCGAGCGGTGCAATGGTAGAAAGAGGCCGTGGGCATCATGTCAAATAATTCCTCAGAACACACTCCGTTATACAACCGGTAGAACACACATAAGGAAGCAAAATCTCTCCTTAGGCTTAAGGGTTCAATACCGCTTGTGAGTTCGGGATCGTCGACAATTCTCATAGCGCGTCTTTGAACTGCGTCAAACGGTCCAAGCTGGTATCTAGGTGCTCCCGCCCATAGGTGGCAGCAGTATTCCATATGGGGCCTGACTTGAGACTTATACAGTAACAGTCTTTGCCCCGAAGAGAAGTAACGCCGCGCTTTATTGAGCACACCAAGTTTCTTGGATGCCAGCTTGACTTTATCTTCTAAATGTCCGCGGAACTGCACGTCACTAGAGATATCGACACCAAGGATCCCGATACTCTTCGAGATGGAAAGGGGTGTGTCAAGAAATTGTGGAGACACAGCGAATGGGGTTTTTTTAGCGGTAAACGCGCAGACTTGTGTCTTCGTCGGGTTAAATTGGACTAAGTTTAGTCGTCCCCAATCGGAGACTCTGACTAGAGAACTCTCGATTCCAGACACAAGTCGACCGCGACTTTCCTCCACAGTAGACCGAGGGGTATCAGCACGACTCGTATAGTAAGCGTCACCAGTACTGTCATCCGCATAACAATGTAGTCCGTCAATAGACAGCATATCATTGATATGCAGCAAGAACAGCGTTGGAGACAGCACCGAGCCTTGCGGGACGCCAGCGTTAATGTCCATGCTATCCGAGCAACTGCCATCAACGACGGCTCTAATGCATCTGCCGGACAAAAAGCTAGCGACCCATTTGCAGAGCCCCTCAGGTAGTCCGTAAGTTGATAACTTCGAAAGAAGACCCCTGTGCCAGACCCGATCGAACGCCTTCGCTACATCTAGGCTAACATCCAATGCCTCACCTTGACTCTCAATGGCAAGAGCCCACCGGTGTGTTAGGTACAGTAGAAGATCACCCGTCGAGCGATTATGTCTAAAGCCGTATTGGCGGTCGCTGATTAGGTCGTGATCTTCTAGGTACCTGAGGAGTTGCGTATTTATGACGCGCTCCATCACCTTTGAGAGAAGGGAGGTTATAGCGATTGGCCTGTAATTCGATGGATCTGATCTGTCGCCCTTCTTGGGCACGGGATGCACATGGGCAGTCTTCCACGATGACGGAACTTGCCTGGTGGAGTACGAAAGCGCGAAAAGGCGCGTCAGAATAGGACACAACTCAGGAGCACACTGCTTCAGTACCACTGCCGGTATACCGTCTTGCCCGCTCGACTTATGAATATCCAGAGATAACAACTCACGCCGTACCTCCCGTTGCGTAATGGAGATCTCAGGCATAGAGTTGCCGCACCAGGGTATGGTAGGTGGTACAGCACCTCCGTCATTCAAAGTCGAGTTCGAGGCAAAGAGAACACCCAGTAAATCGGCTTTCTCTTTATCGCTGTGGGCCAAGTTTCCGTCAGGCTTACGGAGTGGTGGCAAGGACGACCTACAAAAGTTTCCTTCGGCAGCTTTGGCGAGTGACCAGAAAGCACGACTCCCAGAAGGGTATCTTGCAAGCCGATCGCCAATTCTGCCGACAAAATCGAATTTCGCTCTGGTAATCACTCTTTTACAGAACCTCGAAGCAGCATTTAACTTCCGCTTCACGTCAGAGATGTTTGGATCCTGATTGACTCGAGCCGTGGTCCAAGCCTGAAACGCAGCTTGCTTGCTAATGCGAGCTACCCTGCATGGCCGATTAAACCACGGCCGCCTCTTTACCCCTGCGGCCACTAGCGTGTTAGGAATGTAACATTCCATACCCGCCAGTATAGTCTCAGTGACTGCTGCTGCACAGGTATCAGGATTATCTGACGCGAAGCAGAGCTGCTTCCACGGGTACGATGCGTAAAATTCACGCAACCCATCCCAGTCTGCTGACTTATAATGCCACACGCGACGCCACCTAGCGGGCCGGGTTGCATCGGGCCGCGCGTTGCGCACTTGGGTCCGGACGAGGCAGTGGTCCGATGAGCCTAAAGGCGCATCCACTGAGATGGTATATCCGTCCGGACGCGTAGTCAGCAGAAGGTCCAGTAAAGAGCTCGTATGGTTCTCGATATCTGGTATTCTTGTAGGAGAATGAACAAGTTGCGAGAATCCATAGGCCAGGGCGTATTCGTGAACAGACCTTCCCGCATAGTCAGTGGACCGAGAACTGAGCCACTCGACATGGTGGGCATTAAAGTCTCCCAATATCACTAGCTCTGCAGAAGGATACTGCTCGAGAACTTTGTCGGTCGTCGATTGCAGGTGTTCAAAGAGTGGAGTCGTGTCCGAATCACCACTATGGGACCTGTAAAGGCACGCGTAGATGCGGGTGTGGCCGCCGTGATCAACACGAACCCACAGAATCGACAGGTCCCTGTCTTCAAGGCCGTGAAGACGGCGACAGCAAATATCCTCCCGGACATACATGCACACCCCGGCACGACGCACAAAATTGTGCTCGAGCTTGTACCCGGGGTAGAGTAGGTATGATGAGTCGGCCGGGCAGGATATTTGAGTTTCCGTAAGACAGAGTAGGGTCGGCTGCGCAGTCTCTAGATGTTGGTGGACTGCGTTGATGTTACTGTGAAGTCCCCTGATGTTGCAAAAATCCACTCCTAGCGTGGAAAAGGAAGCCGCTGATAAACCATTTTTATTACTCTTTTTTCGGGCCATTATTGTGGGTTGAAAAGGGGTTTTTTTTTAAAAGGAATCTCCGTATTGGCAGCAAATTGGACAAAATTGCGGATAGAACCCGTCAAAGTACATCGCAGGGATTGCAGCGTGCTGGCACGGCGGGCGGAAGGGCCCCCAGTCTCCCCCAATGGCAGTAGCCGGGTCCACTCCGGTCTCCTCCTCCGGCACGACAACTACCACAGGGATTTTGCACAAACTGGCGGTTCAGCCTCCCAGGGCGGAGATTAAGTAATCCCTGGGTTCGGGAACCCGTTCAGCCTGCGGGCGGCCAGCGGACAGCCGTTTCACTGGGTCTCCCTGACCGCCATGCCAACACGATGCACCCACACGAGTAAATGACGGTGTTTAAGACACCACAGGTCTACCCGCTGCCAGTACGGCGACTCCTTGAGGAGCTCTGGCAACCTTACTCACCGCAGGAACACGACACTACAAAAGCAGCGTCATTTGGCTGCGAACTTCTGTAAGGTGGAGGTATTACACCAGTCGGGCTGCTCCAGTTCGAGCGAATTAACGCTATGCCCTACCTCTCTTAATACATTTATGTCGTAAAAATATTTATATACATTTATGTCCTCTATCCAAATTTGATGTTATGAAATTAGTGAGATCATTTACTGCATCATCTGTAGATCTACCTCGACGAAAACCGTACTGAAACTCAGATAACATCTGTTTTGATTCAATGTAATCAATAAGTCTGTTATTAATGCTTTTCTGTAGTATTTTTGAGAGTGATGGGAGAATTACTATAAGCCGATAACTACCGACTAGGCTCCTGTCCCCTGCTCCCTTATATATTGGACGGATTTCAGATATTTTTAGATATTTTATAAATAAAATTCACTTTTTCTTTCATTGTCGATTTCCTATAAAACTAGTATTATTAATTTTTGTCACCAACATATACCTTCCTTTACTCTACATGAAAAAATAAAGAAATGCTGAAGACATGGCTGTATGGACATTAGTTCCCTTTTCCGTCTCTTTATAGGGAGAACTAATAAAAAAAAGGGGGGTGTGGATAAACTCCTTGGTGTGGCGACTGGCGGGTTTTTGTGGCGTCAGTGAAAATTTTTATTACAATAATTAAAAATTGTGTCGGAGGGAACAGTGAGTTTTAAAAGCGGTGAGTTTTATTATTCAAGTGTGTGTTGACGCAACTAAAAAAATATTAGAATAAAAGTGATTACGGTGTGAAATACGATGAGAACTTTTTTGTGGTTATCCACCTCATCGAGTAGCACATAAAGTAACTGTCATCATATATTTCGTGTCAAATACTCCCAAGAAGCATTTAAATGTGTTACAACAGCGGTTTAATGCAATAAAAGAAGAAATAAATAAATACCGAAGACATGGCTGCATGGACATTAGTTCCCTTTGCCTTCTCTTTATAAGGAGAAACGAAAAAAAAACAATGGAGTGTTTGGCGGGTTTTAATGGCATCGGTCAAGATTTTTATTTTAGAAATTATAATAATTAATTTAGGGAGAATTAACAAAAAAAAACAATTACCTGAATTTTCTGAAATAAACTTAAAATTTTAAGAGACACCGCAGACTTACAATTTCAAGTTGGCCAACTATCGAACAACTAAATTGCGTGCTTTCATAGGCCACAATCGATTCGATAAAATGCGGAAAAACAACGCACTACTTCTTAAATTAATAAAAAGAAGACGAAAACAGAACAAAACATTTAGGGTGCATCCGATATTAAGTGACAGATTACAGCGTGGGAAACATCATACCTTACATTCTAAGCTGAGATATACCCAGCCAAGTTTTTTAAGGGCTGGCCTTTTTTTGATCATCTATCTAACACCATATCGTTGAGACTATTCATTAGACCCCAAAACACGCTATATCTGCTGTAAGTTTTTGAAGAATTAAGCATTTTGCAGTCTTTTTGATGGTATTGGATCAGCTCAAAGATAGTATGTCATGGAAATGTCACCGAAGTGACAGTACACCAAATATCAAATCAATCGGATCTGTAAAAGTTAGTAAAACCCGATTATCATGTAGAAAATGAGCTGATAGTCATTGTTTGACGACCGGCTGGCCGAGTGGTCTGTACCCCAGGCTACTCGGTCAAGAGGTCCCGGGTTCAAATCCCGGTAGGAACAAATGTTTGTATGATGAGTACGAGCATGTGTTTACGAGTCATGGATGTTTATATGTTTATTTAGTATATTTCTAATATTTATATACATATTATTATCATTATTTATCCGTTATCTAGTATCCATAACACAAGCTCTTAATGATGCTTACTTTGGGCTAGATAATAGGTGTGAGTGTTCAAAAGGAAAAAAAAAAATTGTAGTCACATCAGCTTTCAAACAAAAAAAAAACAATCAAAATCGGTCCATTCGTTTAGGCCACACGACGATTTACGGTTTTACGATGCCACAGACAGACACACAGATACACAGACAAACATAACACCCCTCTTTTTTCGTCGGGGGCTAAAAACAAAAGTGACTCTAGTGACGACGACCATATTCGATTTGTGTACAAAATGATAGCATTTTTGAAAGTTAATTTCTTGTTATTGTATTGTACAGACTACAGCACATCAAGTGTAAAGGTTGTACTACGAAAGCCACCTCTATTACGAACGCAGTAAGGGCGGTCTCAAGATCAAACTGTTACGCTTGATGTGCAGTCGACTGTACTACGATTGCTTGTAAATTAAATAAATCTTTATAATTTATTAGGTTTTCATAAAATATTTGACGTAATAATAATGTATTTCTATGTTTTATTCTAATGCACATAAATAAAAGATATACATATTTTACCCACCTAAAATAATACACGAGTACTTACCGTAGATTTGAAATAAAATTTCACACTAACAAGTTGGAGATGCTCTAATGTTCTATACATATCGTGAGTATAGAAAAATCTATCATATCGACATGAAAACGTCAAACGTCATGTTGTCTCTTTTTAACCAAGCAAATGTTGCATTTGAAAAGAGGGATAAATATTACTTGTTGAGTACTTCTTTTGGCAATTCTTTTCTGTGACGTCATTAGCATGTTTTGAAGCCAGTCTGCGCCAAGTCACGTGGTACAGTCGGCAGCACATCAAGCGTAACAGTATATATAACCCTAGTAAACGCTATGTATAGCTATTAGAAAGAAAGCACACCCTCTTCGCTATTGGTTCAACTTCAACCATCTTTTAGAATTTGACCAATAGCAGAGCTTGTCAGAATGCTTCGAGCGTTTATTGGTTAAAATTGGTCGAATTGTTTGAGCTAACGCTACTTGTACGCGCAGTTTAGTCTAATTTCTATGACATCGCATTTTTTAAGTATGAAGTTGGGGCTCAAGTTTAGAAGATTTTGTTTTGTATCTGTGGTATTTAAAAGTTGAGTATAAAAATAGAATGTCCATTTTGTATTGAGACCTGAATTGTATGGGGCGACCTAATAATAAGGGTTCAAACTATTGAATACGAAATAAAATCAACATTGGCCCTAATTCTGGTGAACACATGCTAAGTCTAAATTTAAGTTCAGTGCATTTCTTTCTATCAAAAGGAATACGAAAAGGATGGCTGTCATATAATTTGACATTTAGAAACGTGCGTTCAATTTTCGACCTTATTGAACGTGCTAAAATGCAGTGTTTAGGAGGCACCTCCGTACATGCCGTCTAAAATTGTCTATGGTTTCTTTGAAATCTCTCTAAATTTAAGTGACAGCTCTAAACAAATTCTTGCTATCTTTTTCCTATTACTTATTGAGAGAAAGAGATATACTGTACTTAAATTTAGAATTAAAGTGTGTTCCCAGAATTAGGCCCATTGACTTTTCTTATAATTTATTTGTAGATAAATGTTAGTTTCTTTGAAAAAATTATCAAAGTAATATACGAAATGGCCACGCACTTGGATGGAATGAAAATAAAATAGTAGCACTACACAAATGGGTAGATAATTATATAAAAACCCGACCGAATATCGGTAAGTTAGAATTTTGTTCTACTGTTTTTAAGAGAACAGGACACACCAACCTATATTTTAAATAAACTGCGCTTTCCTTCGTGTTTTTGAAATGAACGCTATGTGTATAAAAGTATTTTGCATCATTTATTTTTTTACCTATACCTACCAAACAGGTTTTGGTCAATGTCATTTGATTTTCTTCAACTTCTAACAAAATGAAAAGTATTTGAAGTATTTGGAGACTTCCTTGCTAAACTAATTAACTTATATCAAGGTTACATAACCTTGATAAGTTAATTAGTTTCATTAATTGGTATAAATATACCAACTAATCATATTTGTAAAATGATTCCACCTACTATAATGTTTTGTAAAGACATCTTTAATCGTAGCTGATATTTTGAAAGACTCAATCCAGTTTATTTATGAACAGGTTCACATAATAAAACAAATACTACTTTGCAGGTGGCGGACCATATATTTTTGGTTTTTAAATATGAGATGAAGATCCAGGCTGTTGGTAGAGGCTACAAGATAGTGTGTTGATGTGTGGTGTATTTGTTCACATAATTCTTGTTATTAGTGAATTCCATACCTATGTCAGTGAAATAAATAAGTAACCACAAACCAGACAAGAGATATTCTATTGTTGAGTGGATGCCAGTGTCAAAATTTATTTAACTAAAAGCTCCAGACTTAAATAATATTTTTACAAAAAGTATATATATGACCACCACATAGAGGTTAGGGTAAGTTTCAGTTTAAAATTTAATGACTGACTGAAAAAAATGAAAGGTTATTTAAGATAATTGTTAGTTAGAGACAAACATGTAATTGTTAGTTAGTTAATATTATTTTTATGTGATAGACATAAGGGTTTTTTTTTTGTTGACGATTCGAAAGTGCTTCTTGGGAGGCTTATTTGAATAAAGATATTTTCATTTTCATTTTTCAAGATATTTTTTTAAAGATACTTAGTTCAACATTTTGGCTTAGCAATAGTGAGCACTTTAAATCAATACATAAGCAACCAGAGACATGATTAAATTAGTTTTTGTTTCCTGGGGTGATAAGATCAACAGGGCCTGGTAAAAATACTTATAACACCACCACATTACAAAGTAGGTTAGGAAGAGTTGTCCCTATAGGTACCTATACCTAGCTCTGCCTGGACAACTGTAATATTCACATGTGCATAATTGTTCAGCAACAGCAGTGTTCCAAGTTCCTACATGATATTAGTGTAACTTTCATAACCTGTAAATTCAAATGGAATAGTAAGGCTATCCAATTATCTATGTGATTTTTATGTTATGAGATTGATATAATTTCAGAGAGCAATGGTGTTAATTCACCCAGAACATTATTTTAGAAATTATAATAAAATATAGTTACTTTTCTAAACCTAACAGTCTTCTAACATATTTTCTCCTATTACTTTTGTTGTTTAATATTATTTAAATTCACTTACTTCTCATTGCAATGGTTATTTGATTTAGAATGGTGTTCAAAATTTAATTTAAGCAATTTTATAGGTTAAGTAGTTAATATTTCTCACATCATAGGAATGGTTTTTAAATACCTGTCAAGTATCAGATTCCAGAGTTTCCAGACACAACTGATTTTTCAATTGTCTTAACACTCCAGAGGGATAATGCCGCTTGACAGATGAATAAATTACTAGCATGAAACAAAAATTTGCATAACTCTTTAATTAAAAGAGATTTCTGAAAGTTGTGATATTCTACATATAATTTTGGATTTCATTAAATAATTATAGAAAAGAATAAGGGAGGTAAAATGGTGCTAAAAATACTAATATCTACCTACCTACTTAACTGCATATTGTTAGCACCTAAGTTATTCATAAAATTACCCTTTTTAGTTTTTATGACCCCCGACCCTAAAAGAGGGGCATTTTAAGTTTGATGTGTCTGTCTTTGTATCTGTAAGTTTGTCTGTGCCATCGTAGCTAGCACTGACAGATTTTGATGCATTTTTTTCTGTTAGAAAGTTAATGTGGTCAAGATGGTTCTTAGCTTTGAATTATAAAGATCTGTTCAGGCGTTTGATGATAATCTTTCACAGATCAGATTTTTTTCAAATTTTGTGCACTCTTACTTTAGTGATATTTCAATAAGACGAGGCTGAGAGTTAATTAAAATTTTATTTTAATATTGTTAACTATTCAATAAACATGTTAAATCAATTTTGACTCTGTTTCTTATTTCTTACACATTCCCAATTAGACCTGCTCAAATAAAGAATTTCTTATTTCTGTCAAGCCATGGATTGCAGAAACAATTGGTTTTTAGTTTTGTCCAAAAAAAAATGTATTCTTAAGTAATTTTACTGTCATCAATCATCATCAATATCAGTTTATCTCAGAGAAGTAGATCCAAGTAGCAGTTTCAGAATGTCAATGAAGTATTTGGCTAAATCATAATGCAATTTGAATTGCAACTTATGACTTATAAAATTACTAATCCAAATGTTTTTACATTCAAGAGACAGCACTTCACCATTTCACCTGTAATTTCAGTTTTATAATGCTACTTTTAGTTATTTATCACTATAATTTGAGACCAGTGTCATAGAAGAACTAGTAGCGACCAGTGTCTAGGAATTATTGTTGAGTCCCTTTGATTAGATACTCATTGAACAAAGCTGTTAGCTTCTTAAACTAGTCATATTAACAACCTATAAAACTATAAAAAATTTTGGAATTTGTTATTATCACCTTGAATATCATAGCATTGCAGAATATTTTAAAACTAAGTGTTTCTGGTGTAAGTGAGGTCGCCAGAGCTCTTGGAGATACTAATAGTAATGCTCATGGGGTGTAGCATCAGTCCGATCAGTCTACCTGTCTGTCTGGTGTGTCTACTTTCTTTGCACCATCATCATCATCATCATCACCAGCCTATATACGTCCCACTGCTGGGCACAGGCCTTCTTACATGGGAGAAACACATGAGGAGTTTGGGCCATAACACCACCACGCTGGCCTAATGCGGATTGGTGGGTAAAAGCGGTTGCAGGAACAACCGGGACCAACGGCTTAAAGTGCCCTCCGAAGCACGGAGGAGAGCTCGAGATAACAAACTTTGATTGACCCATCCTAGGATCGACCATGGCGAAAGTGGCTTTCTTTTTCGTATCGAAACCAAGCGCTTAAACCAATACGCCACCGAGCTCCTCCTCCTTAGCTTAAAAAACTTGTATTAAAATTTGAATACACTACACTATTAATTCCCTACTATTATTTTATTTTAATTATTAATTTTAAAACCCTACACATAATCATCACGTCAGTTAAGAGATACCCACTACTGAGCATAAGCAATTGGGCAAGGACCTCCAAACCGATCGGTCCTGCACTGCCTAGATATTATTCTATGCTGCCTAGACATGAGAATAATTTTCAATATTATATTACAAATCGATCCTAAGTAGGTAAGTATGATTATCCTTAAAAAGACAACATAAAATTGTGTGAAAAAGATTTCAACTAGAAAAAATGTCTGCCCCCCGCGCTCATAGCATGGCAAACTCCCGGGGAAACAATAAGATGGTCTCTCTCTCTTCGTCAGAGAGAAATAAAGAAATAAAACAATAAAACACATTAATTTGTCTCTTAGTATGTGGACATAGGTGGTGGAACAAGATTTTGTCCACGGTCCGTTCTAACTTCTACGGGTGCTCGGCGGTCCGAACCCGTGACCTTTCACAATTCGAATGACTGCCCTAACCACAGAGCTATAGAGGATTTAACTGAATCCTATAAAGTTATTATAGATATTCCTTAGATTTATACAATTAATCTAAGTGATAATCTTTCAGTTTTTTAAAAGCGTTTACTAATATGGCCAAAACTTAAAGACTAGTACTACTTAACTCAACATTTTGAAATGTATTTAAACTATAACCCCCGACTTTACACAATTCTTTTACAAACTGACCGACTGCTCTATCCTTATCCTTAGACTACTATATAAGTGATCTGTGCCTTAGACAGACCATCATAAGATATATTATCTCTAATCTATGATCATAAGACTACAGACCGTTCACAGTTATTTTACCTCTGACATCTGTCAGCGTGTCGTTGCTCTCGGTTGGCATTACTGCAAATCTCTGCAAGCGAAGCTTCTCGTATTTTTATTATTATAACAGTGATAAATACATCTTGCATCATGCCAAAGAGGATTCAAAGTAGTGCTAGAAAGATTGTGTTATCAGTGCGTGCCTTTTGTGAGAAGGAAAGGCCAATTAAGGTCCTTTAATCCCAATTGAATATGTTTTTCAACGAGTGGCCGCCATAACTGGTATGTTGATAGGGTTTCCAGTGTGCAACATTTTACCCAAACAATGGTAATCAATACTTACTGTAGTAATCAGTACTGATATTAGTGCATATTTACATTCATTTTAAATTATTGCATCTATAAATAATTTTGTTCGCTGTCATAATTAAAAATGTATTTGTTGCAATTGGATTTTGTCGATACCTACTATCAATACTGAAAAATACGGTTTCTGTACACCAGGTATACACTATCTTTCGATAACTTAACCAGGGGCGGCAGTACCAATAGCACTATCGGTATTATTTAAAAGCGATAATACATTGTCTTCTTACCCATAAAAATTATCGTTTGAATATTTTTATTTCTAATATTTTAGGCATATCTAAAAAAAAACCGTCAGCACAATTACCAAGGAAGGCGAAGCTGCTGCTTCCACGTTTCAAAAATACGTCAAGGAAAAAACGTGATCAAACAAAGAAAATCAGAAGCTTTCCAATCAGTCACAACAGAAGAGTGGCAAAAACAATGTGTTCATGGCCGCCATATTGAAGACAGCTGTTTGAAAGAGATGGATGTATGGACGCAAAAATGTACAAGTTCATTAACGAATTAAATAATGAATCTGACAGCAGTTCTGAAGTTCACTAGATAGTGATTGTGCGCTGTCGGCTATACCTTTGGATCATTCCTATTCCAAATAAATAATATTACATAAACATTGCATTTTTTTTTGTAACATTTTTTTTTATAATAAACAGGCTTCACGATATAAGGCTACTATATATACTTTGAGATCTTTAAATTAGAAGGAAGGAAAACTCTTAATCCTAATTTTATTGTAAAAGTAAATGGGTTGTTTGTCCGTGGAATGCTTGATTGAAATACATGATTCATCTGCGACCGGTGCACTTGATTATACCCAATTTAAACTCGTATTTAATCACTCAATGTAATCACTTTTGTATTAACTAGTTACGATTACAGTCGTAATTATATCAATAAAGTGGAAACTGACATTTTTAATACGTAAGTGTGACAATACGAAACAGTAATTCTTTAAAGTTTTCTAGTTATGTCAAATGTTGATTGTATTTAGGAGTTATTTAATTACTAAGGTCTTTTGTGGTTTTCTAGTCTTTAATATTAGTTATGTAAGTGGTGAATTTTGAACCCGACTATGGCAACACTGCTCTCATGTTAGCCAATATAAAGGCTAGAGGTAAAATAACTGTGAACGGACTGTAACTAACACAACACAAATCAAAAAGTAATGTAATGTCACAGGCGAATTTGATACCCTACCTATTGATATAAATATCATAAGCCATACCTTGATAATTAATAATCGACCTAAGGTATCTGATATAAGGTCGAGATTCCATTGAAGACGTAACCGCATTGCACCATATATTATTATGTCGTATGGTAATTAACTTAAATAGAAAAGGGCTCAGCTATTGATTATGGGCCCACGATTTTCAATTTCAGATGTTTACCATTCGAAAGATTATATTTTTATACACATATTCACTTAATATTAGATCTCGGAAACTTATAGTTTTTTTTAAATAAATAATTGAAAATCTTAAAAATTAACTTTGATTTTTGACATTTTGCGAATGACATTTTGTATTTGACGTGTATTGCGTTTTGTTACGTCTTGTGTTAACGCCTTATAATGTTCTTTATGCATTATTTACATATTTTTGCAGTATTATCTAACTAAAATGTATACATTATTTATTCTTTATTTGGATTACATGAAATAAATAGTCGCATACGATATTTTTTACATAATTATCAAATTACTTTTGGAAACAAAACGCAATTCTGTGACAGCGGCCATTTTGTAACACTTGTCAATACATACGTACGTGCCGTACGTCAGTCATCTTATAACCGCGCAGTTGAGAGCATCTTTTGTACTCCTGTTGTCGATATTTGTATGACTACCATGGCGTCACCGAAGCCCCAGGCCTCGCTTTCCGCCCCATCATCGCCAGAAGAGTTGAGTGTAGTGCAAGTGATTGACTCTAGTGAGCGCCTTGTGTCGAACTCCTCTTCTGTGTGTGTACAAGTGTTGGACTCAAATGAGCCGCTTGTGCCCACTCCTGTAGTTCCGAGTGCTGTTGTTTTGGACTCTAATGAGCCTTTACAACCTATTTCGGAGCCTGTAGCCGGCAGTTCTTCCGCTGAACCAATCCCTGGTTGTTCATGGGAACAAACACCGCAACCATTGTCGTCGCAAGGAGGTGCTTCTCATAGGCGCCGTCAATTGTATACGGAAGAAGTTAGATCGCAGTGGAATCTTTATAGAATTTTCAACACTTTAGGTGAGACAAATTATTATTTATAATTTATATTAGTCTGTGAATAGGTCAAAATTAGTGACAGAACCGACTTAGTCAACCCCGACCCCATGTGGTACTAGTCTGCCCTACCCCTAGAGTGTATATAAAAGCCCGGAGGCGCGGAGGGAGAGCAGCCCTCGCCCGCTGTAATAAATCGCAGGCACCATGTGAGCCGAAGCGGCTGAGGCTGGTCGCCGCAGGCGACCAAAAAGCCGAAGCTGCGTAGGTGAACATGAGGTGACTGCGGTTTGTTACGCAGGGGCGAAAGGGCTGCACTTCCCGCAGCGCCGGAGACGTTCGGAAGCCATTACTGTCATTGAGCCGACTTTTAGGTCATTGATATTTGGTCCATGGCCTTTCAATGGTTACATGATTGGTTTTTTAACAGACAACAGAAATTTTTGGTATTCAGGAACATAGTTTAAGGGTAGTGTCAGTAAATAAAAACATCACTTTCTAATTGTTTCAGGCACACATGAACAGTGCATTACATTCTCGGAAGAACAAGGTTTACTTCCTACTGAGAAGATGTGCATGTACCACAAGAAGCTCATGACTATAGAGTTAAATGCAGGCCAGGTAGGCCGATTTCGCTGCCGAAAAGGCAAATGCCGCTCGAAAATTATCGGCCGTGCCAAGGGGACATGGTTTGAAAATGCACGATTGCCTCTGCCTCTTATATACCAAATCATGTATATGTATAGTGTCGATTATACATATGAAAGTGTAAGGCGAGAAACTAGTCACTGGAGAGAAGCCACCTTATCGCCAGTAACAATATCTGACTGGTACAATTATTGTAGAGAAGCGGTAATTGTGTACCAATTAGAACATAAAATGGAACAGGAAAAAATTGGTGGCCCTGGAAAAGTTG
The DNA here is from genome assembly GCA_947347705.1 of Nymphula nitidulata. NCBI lineage: Eukaryota > Metazoa > Arthropoda > Insecta > Lepidoptera > Crambidae > Nymphula > Nymphula nitidulata. Next base: position 11,790,003 of record OX374632.1, read on the forward strand.
TCCAAATTGATGAGTCCAAATTCGGAAGGAGGAAATATAATAGGGGAAGAAATGTAGAAGGGCATTGGGTTTTGGGTCTCATAGAAGACGGAAGTGATGACCTCCGTCTTGAAGTTTGCCCTGACAATGAGCGCAGTGCAGAGGTTTTAGTAACTTTAATAAAAAAGCATGTTCGGGAGGGCACCACAATACATACAGATTTTTGGAAAGGCTATGATTGCCTTCCTGAACATGGCTTTATTCACAAAAAAGTTAACCATAGTGACCCCGTCAACAGATTTGTAGCAGCAGATGGGGTCCATACTCAGCGAATAGAAAGCCATTGGCGTGTCATGAAAAGATTATTCAGTAAAGAAAATTACAAAGAAAATTTTACAGAATGGCTTATAGAGACTATATGGAAAAGAAACAATAAAATAAAACATTTAGATAGTTTTGAAGAACTTTTAAAATGTATTAAATATGTTTACAAATAAATATTAAATGAAATTTTTGTTTTTATTTCAAAAACCTAATTTATATATTCATGCCCAAGTAGGTATCAATCTTATATAGATAACAAGAACTAATTTAGTTAATTTCTAATTTATATTTTTCATACATTTTGAGGTTAGGTTTAGTCAACTTTCAAAAATTCATATCTCTGAAACTATCCATTTCCGAGGGGGGGGAATGGGGGAGGATATTGAGGGGGTACCCCCCCTCCCCCTCCCCCCCTCCCCCGTCACGAAAATCGTGGGCCCATAATCAATAGCCCTTCCAAAAACAAATCACAAAGACCTATCTATCATACCTATGATACCTACTTCACATAATTGAAAATTATTCAAGTATTAGTAGTTGATAGTTAGTGATTTACACCAACAAATCATTACAATTTCATACATTTACTAGTATACACAGCCATCACAACTCACATCCGAAAGATAAAATGTAGCTACAATACTAAGCGAATATTATCATTATAATTTCAACTTTATCGTCATGTAATTAAGCTTCTCAAAATTGCTTGCTTCACACATCACTGTCTTGTAAAATACAATAAATAAATTCGAAATAAATTTACCAACACCCCTGGTTGATTGCGTTACATATTCGTCTTCATTCTTGGGGAACGTAGTTCAAATCTCATATATTATATTTTCTTCTTAATTCATTTTTAGCACTAAAATTCAATAAGATTTTGTGTGTTGTATTTGTGTTAGGTCTAATATTACTTTTTTTCAAAATTGTTATTTCATATTCACATTTGAAGAGTAGAATGTTAGATCTTTAAAATATTGTGAATGAGTAGTAGTTACAGGTATGTTATTAGGAGTTGAACGCTTATAAATGTTATGTTTTTGTTTTATAACATTAAATAAATGTAGAAAAACAAACTTGTAAATGTTTATTTTCATTTCTCTCCATAACAATGGACCATATAATAATGACTCGACAGTAGAAATATTTTTTAAGTTAATAACAATGAATAAATAATGAAGCCTGTATTTTAATATCTAGGTATAATATTAGTTGGTTGGTTGTTAACTAGGTACGCTGAGCATCATTGGTAAATAGGTAGCGTAAATAAAATATCATAACTAGCCATTATAAGTAGAAAACTTTTTGTTTTAAATTAAAGCAATGGTCTCAGCCGTACTTTAATTTACATCAAGTTGAAACAACGAAGCGAAGAGAATAGGCCGCGTACGTAGCTAGCTGTAGCTATAGCTACCTATAAACCTACACATATTTAGTCGGAGGCTATATCGAAGAAATACAAATTTTAATAATCGTCGCGCTCGCGTTCAAGGCCAACTGCGAGTATTGTAGGTACAGAGTACTTGAGAGAGAGACGTTAGAAAGAGGCGCTGAGAGACATATGTTTATCCTTTGCTCACAAATTTTCTGTGCGTTGCGCTCTAGGTTCAAGGACAAACTGTTACGCTTGACGTGCTGCCGACTGTACATTTGCTATCTCACACAATATTATAGTGCGGTCTTTACGATCTTGAAGTATCGATAAAATATATTTTTTTTTATTTGCTAAAATATAATAAATGAATGTGAAGGTACTTAAGATGGAGTTAAATAATATGTTTTGTGTGTATCGAATATATTTCACCAATATAACGGTGTACAAATGTTGGTTAGGCTTTGGTTCTAAAAAAATAGATTGCCTGGAACGTTATTTCGGAGTTTTGAATTACCTATATAAAATAAAATACTAGAGAAAATATATTTATAACCATCTTTTCCGTAAAATCAACATTTTTGGTGTACGAATGCCTGGAAGTGTAGTCCAACGTACGTTTGGACAAAAACTTTATTTCCTTACCACCTTTAGAAATAGTAAGCGGCGTATTTTTTTATCGTGATATCTCCAGTATGAATACAAAAAAATCGTGGCGGTTTTTTTACCTCAAGGTAGTGTGGAAATAAGGTTTCTTGCCCAAAATGCATGTTGAACTACACTTTGCGGCGCCCGTACGCCAGAGCTATAGATTTTACCGAAAAAAGGTAATGACATAATTTGTAGGATTCTTTGTCTTATTTAATTTTGCAAATAAATATTTTTATCGTTAAATTATTCAGAGATTATTCAGACTGAGGAGCTCGGTGGCGTAGTGGTTTGAGCGCTCTGGTTTCGTTTACGAAAACAAAGCAACTTTTGCCATGGTCGGTCCCGGGATGGTTCAACCAAAATTTCTAATCTCAAGCTCCTACGTGCTTCGGAAGGCACGTTAAGCCGTTGGTCCCGGTTGTTCCTGCAACCACTTTAACCCACCAGCCCGCATTGGGCCAGCGTGGTGGTGTTACGGCCCAAGCTCCTCATGTGTTTCTCCCATGTAGGAAGGCCTGTGCCCAGCAGTGGGACGTATATAGGCTAATGATGAATGAATGAATGAAATTATTCAGAAACAAGATACTGTCAAATACTTTTAGCCGCAATTTTTCCAGTATGATGGCACGAGAAAAAATAAGAGGTGACAAAGTTGAAATTCGGAAAAAACACATCAAAATCTATAAAATTACTTTAAAACTCCCGGAATAATTTACGGGTAAAATATCACTTAAGACTGTAATATACAAGGTAATTCAAAATCGAGTTTTAGCTAGTCTGAGCTAAAATATTTTTTTGTCAAACGATATTTTGTTGTTGTCACGTTGTAATTTATAAGTTCTTTTGAAATTAGCCACGTAAACTGACTTACTAAAGAAGATTCTTATATATATATATATATATTTTCATTAATAATAAATCAATCTTTGGTATGTATACATAAGTTTTTAAATTCTATATCGACAAAAGATACACATAGAGAGTTACACTTACAACATTTAAGAGGCAGCCATCTTTAGTGCTCCAAGGAACTTTAGGTAGGCACGCGAAGTAGGTGGTTGGGGCCAGTCCATAGTATTTCTTCGTCATAGTTTAAAGGTATCTTGCTTGACTGGGACTCTTTAGTGTCTTTAGACCTCAGAACAATAACTAAAGCAGCAGCAGCTTTAATTATTGTTCTGAGCTTTAGACATACTCTTTCTAATCTGTGACTGGGACAGGGACAGCCACAGATTATTGATATATGTATGGGGACAGCCTGAATACTCTTTCTAATCTGTGATGCGAGGACAGTAGAGCCATTATGCTAGCTAATTAACTAGAGACTTGCAATAAGCAATCCTCGTACTTCTGTATCAAGATTGAATACCCTGATTCTATTGTAGATACATTAATCTGTGTAATAAATAAATTAATTAATACATTAATCTGTGCAGTTACATATATTGTGATCTGTGATCTGTGCTCCATTGCCTTGTTTTTACTAATGTCATTTTTGTCATGACAAATAATGAAAAAGAAATATTTTTCCCTTATACTATTTAATCTGTGACTTACAACTATTATCTGATCTGTGGACTTACATTACTCTTTGATTTTACCGTTTTACGTCTAGCGTAGCGTTTTATATTCTCTTTGGTTTTACGCAAAGCAAACTCAAACACATAACACATGTTATAAAATCAAGTTTATGGTTGGGAAAATGTTACGAGAATGTATGATATATCTGTTATTATACCAATACACAATGGTGAAAAATGGATTAACAAATGTATGAAATCAGTAGCTGCACAAACAATACTTAGTAGAAAAATAAATATTGAAATAGTAGTGTTTAATGATGGAAGCACTGACAAAACACTAAACTTGCTGGAAAGATGGGCTTCTTATTTTATTGAGCGTAAAGTGAATTTTGTTATAACTGGTTCAATGTTTTCTAAAGGATGTGGTGCTGCTAAAAATGGTGCTGTTCGAAAAAGTAATGGTACTTTTTTATGTTTTCAAGATATCGACGATGTTATGCTACCTGAGAGGATAAACTTACAATGGCAATATGCCTTGTGTAATTCTAATAGTCTAATTGGTAGCAGAATTCAACGGATGCCTGCTAATTCTACTCCTAGATATCTAAGATGGGCAAATAATCTAAGTCCTGCACAATTGAAAACACAAATTTATACTTCAAATGGGCCCACATTGCTTATGCCTACTTGGTTTTGTCATAGGTCTGTTTATGATAACGTTGGAGGATTTGATGAATCAGGAGCTGGAACTCCAGAAGATCTTATATTTTTCTACAAACATATTGACTTAGGAGGTGATTTGCACAGAATAGATGAAGAACTAGTTATTTATACATATAATTTTAATGGAGCTACATTTAGTGTCACTAGAGAGCGAATTTGGCACATACAATTAGAAAGATTAGAAAAATGTATATTGCCCAACTGGAAAGAGTTTACAATCTGGAATGCTGGTAAAGCTGGACGAAGACTAGTGCGAGCCCTTACTCCAAGTAATTTAAAAAAAGTTGTTTTCTTTTGTGATGTTGATAAGAACAAAGTTGGTCGCATTATTGAATTGTACTGTCCAAAAAAAAGACTAGTAATAAAGAAAGTTCCTGTATTACATTTCTCTGTTGCAAAGCCTCCAATGTTAATATGTATTAAATTAAATCTTACAAATGGAGAATTTGAATCTAATCTGAAATCTAAGAATCTTATTGAAGGACTAGATTATATTTTATTCAGTTAAGAAATTAATATTATTAAGTAGAAGGCTGACTGTTAGGCTTAGGGTGATACCTCGTGAATTTAGTGTCAGCGAAGGCAGAAGGATAAAGCAGATATAATGAATTATCAATACAAGTCAAAAGACAAGAATAGTGTACACTCAAATTACCTAAGTGACTACAAAATCGTAAATAATGAAATCAGATTTAAATAACCCAAATGTATTTTTTTAAAGTCAACAATAATTCCAATAGCTTATTGCCTTTCTTTACTTGATAATCTCATGACTGCATTGGCTGTATTATGTCATAGAAATGTTATAAAATTATCGAATGAATAAAGATGTATTTGATAGTTGCAAAACATTTCTATGAAATAATATAGCCCATTAACCCACCAACCTGCATTAGGCCAGTGGTGGTGCTATGGCCCAAACTCCCCATGTGTTTCTCATTTAGGAAGGCCTGTGCCCAGCAATAAGATGTATACCTATATACTGGTGATGATGAATATGTTTTAATTTTTATTTTTTTTCTCATATTTTAATTTATTGTCATCACCACTCTATATCGTATTGTATAAAATTTTAATATTTCGATATATTTTTTTACACCGAACACGCACAGCAAATGACTTAACACTACTTGATTTGAAATTGTAATAAGAGAGTTCCATAAACGAAGACAGCTAGTGCAGCATGAAACACTGTTCTAGCTGACTCCACCTTACCGGCCCATAAGATGCCTTAACATGTCTCTTTTGAAAGAACCCATTTTACCCATATTTAACCATGTTTGGTAAACTGTAGTTTTTCTCAATGCGTGAGATATTTTTCTCTATAGCAAATGCGTATTTCATTTTTCAGGTTACGAATATTTAATATTCGAAACTAAAGAGACGGTGTGAAAGACAAATGAGAATTTAATTCTGGTTTTTCACCACATTGAAGTAGCATCGTAATGGATAGCACACTATCCATTACGATGCTACTTCGATGTGGTGATCTTATTAATATATTTTGCGTCAAAATCTCCCAATATGCATTTAAATGTGTAGCGAAGCTTTGCATTCCATTGATGCAATAATAATAGTCCGGGAGGTAGCGCTTAGACATGTGTAAGTGATTCGCGTAATATCACAAATGAGATATCACTCAAACGCGTGATGTTACATTACGCATCACTCCGAGAAATCAAGTATCACTTTAAACATCACGCGAAATAACATTACACTAGCTCCGAGCGCGCGCGAAAGGGACCGACGACCGACCGAAGCTGTGTTCATCTAGCGCGCGTTGCGTGCGCATCGCACGATACGCAGCATCACATCTGTTCGGGTGATGTTTCGATTTCGAGTGATGTGATATCTCAGTGTAATATACGTTGCGTGCGCATCGCACGATACGCAGCATCTCATCTGTTCGGGTGATGTTTCGAGAGATGTGATATCTCAGTGTAATATACGTAGCGTGCACATCGCGCTAGCTATAGTTGAGCGAGTGATACACGTGATGCAAAGTTATTATAAGTCTTTGTAAAAAGGTTTCCTTTTTCAAAAGCTTCTTTTAGTACTTTTTCGGCTGTGTTCTTGTGAATTTTCTCTTTTTAACATCCAACAGTAGTCTACCATCATGTTGACATTCCATCGACCTTGGTATCTGCGCTCCATTTCTTTTATATCTTGATGGAAACGTTCTTCTTGTTCTTCACTTACAGCCCCAAGATTTTCTGGAAAGTAGTCCAGATGTGAGTGAAGGAAATGGACTTGACACCTCAACATTTTGTAGTTTGGGTCTTTTTTGTTTCCATTTTTAAATGAGGTTTATGCACATGACTGACAGTTAATCCCCCCCTCGTCCATACAGCTGACGATTATTATATTTAAAAATGGTATAAAACAATCATTGAATACAGTTTCGCTTGGTATAAAAAACATCGGAGCAGATTTTTTTCCAATGACTTTATGATTCTGTCTCCTTTAACTCCACCACTAGAGCGACAGCTGACGCGCGATTTACTGATTTCCGAAAATAAATCAACTGTTTGAAATAAAATTAATGCGGTTTAAAATTCCTAGAAAAATTGCAACGCTACCTCCCGGACTATAAAGAAATAAAGAAAGACTGAATAAATGGCTGTATGGCCATTAGTTCCCTTTACTTTACAGGGAGAATGAACAACGACATAGAAATCAAAGAGTATATATCTGGATAAAATAATACTATATTTGCTCTATTTTGGTAGCCAAGTTAGAAATGGAGATGTAGACATACAAAAAATACTGAGCAAAAAATGTTTCGAAATTAGTAAGTAATTATTATTGGCAAAGGTTTTCATTAAAAAAAACAAGAAGGTTGACACTAGATTTTTAATACTGGCGTGCGTTCCAAGCCTACAACTTTTTATTCTACGGCCGTTCCGTGAACGTCCGGCATCCGGTTCTGAGCTACCCGTTCCGAGCCTCGGAGATTTTCAACTTTATGGCGATCAATTTTTAATGGTTAAAAACTCAGGTTATTGTTCTGAGGTTAAAATTCACCTTGACATATTAACTTCATATGACATTTAGTGACCATCCGTCAAATGAGATTGGATTCCAATGGGCCTAATTCTGGCGGCACACTCTAAGTTTAAATTTAGGTACAGTATATCTCTTTCTCGCAATATGTAATAAGAAAAAGATGGCAAGAATTCGTTTAGAGCTGTCACCTAAATTTAGAGAGATTTCAAAGTAACCATAGCCAATTTTAGACGGCATGTACGGAGGTGCCTTCTAAATACTGCTTTTTAACACGTTCGATAAGGTCGAAAATTGAATGCATGTTTCTCAATGTCAAATTATATGACAGCGATCCTTTTCGTATTCATATTAAGAAAACGAGATAGACTGAACTTAAATTTAAACTTAGCATGTGTTCTCCAGAATTAGGCCCAATGTCAAATCTCAACGAAGGAACGGCTTATTTTTAGATTACTTTAAATTAAAGCGAATCTTAGTTATAGATAATAATGGAATCCTTATTATGATGAAGATGGTTATATTTTGATCAAAATGGTTGGTGGTAAACAAAAATATATTTTATATATTTTTATGCATAAAGAGAACAAATGTGAAAATTGTGCAGTAATGCAGTTATAAAAACAACTTGTGTCGTTCGTTCCAAACCATAAAGCAAGACAATAAACAAACAACTTTGTTTGGAGTGTAGGCTCGGAACGCACCCGAAAAAATACTAATGTCAAATGTCATATTTGTCAGTGGTATAACTGACATCTGTGACTGTGACTGACACTCAGTGAATCTGATTTGATTTCTTGTCAAATCTGACAGAGGCCATAAAAGAAAAGTTGAATTACAATTTGAGTTTTCTGATAATTTTTGGTGATTTTATTTCTATAGAGTCTATATTAAACCAGTAGACTAATTTCTAATTGATAAATGAAATATTAGTTTGAAAATAATACAATAATGGAAGAACCAAAGAAAGGTGCTCAAGCTTCAAGTATAGAAGAACTTAAAAATAAGGGCAATGAATGTGTTAAAGAAAGCAGATTCATTGAAGCCGTATTACATTATACACAAGCCATAAAAATGGATCCCAATAACTACATTTTATACAGTAACAGATCCTTTGCCTTTTTAAAAATGGATCAACACTATCTGTCTCTGCAAGACGCGAATGAAACGGTCAGATTACAACCAATGTGGGCTAAAGTGAGTTCTTATGAAATCAAAAAAACTCTCTCCACTCTATACTATAAATTAACATTATAAAAATAATAACAAAAAATTATCTAGCTAGACTTATTGTGAAATGTAGCTGCTTCTGCTCCCACCCAATGACATGACTGTTTCTGATCTAGATATTTTTCTGTTTTATTAAACGTTAATGTTCTGCCAGTCAGCAATGTTGCAAAAGTTATACATTTATCTTTTTCAGGGATATTTTCGACGTGCCGAAGTTGAAGCAGCAAGTGGTTTACAAGATGAAGCAATCATATCGTACACTAGGGCGTTGCAACTTGATCCACACAATGTTAAGTTAATGGAATCTATAAAGTGCATTACAGAAAAGCAAGAACAAAAACTTAAAAGTAAATATTATCATGCCACTATATTATGTTTAAAGATACCAATAACCTATTTAATATCTTGATAAATAATTAAGCACTGTGGCTAAAGTGCACCTTAAAAATACTGGTTTTGTATTATATCTGACATGATGCCCACAACCTCTTGCTATCATCGCCACCGGCAGGGAGCTCATCCTCACAAATTGTAACCAAAGTGGTTGTGTACTGTACGGTTTCAGAGAAACTTTCTCCCACTTACGCTCAGATTGTGGAATGAGCTCTTTGCAAAGATTTTCTCAAATGTGTACAGCATGGGGTTCTTCAAAAAAGGTGTTAAAAGGTTTTTACATTTTCATTCCAGAAGAGATTTTCAGAGAGATTAGATTCAAGAAGAGAAGCAATTAATTATTAAGGCTTGAGTAGATATTGAGGCATCAATGTTACTGGGGGCACAAAAAATGTGTTTGTCTATATTGTCTATACAACTAAGTTACAGAAAAATGTAAACAAACCAAATGTCATTTTCTATAGATATGTCCCTTTCACTTACTACCTTTTTTGCATCTCTACAAAACTGACAGTGGTTTGTTTGCATTTATTCTTTTAAATAAGTCGGCTGAAGTATAATAAATTGTATACATAATTATTACATTATGCCATTAATCAAGACAATACTTTTTAACTAGTGATGAATGGATTGGTGCTCGTATAAAGAAACTGTAAAGGAGAATAAGTAGTGTTATGCACCATAACACTACAGAGCACAGCAAGGAGAGGTCTTTTAGACCTTGGGCTTTTTATAATAATATAACAATTAATTTTTTTTTCTATTTCATTCTAGGTAATCAGAATGTAATATGGATTTGTACTTGCCTAGGCTTAGCCGTTGGTATAGCAGTAGTTGTTCTTGACTACAGTCTGACAACCAGCCCTACTTTAGCAGTGAGTGTAATTCTAGATATCTTGTAAATTCGTAGTGTATTTAATTCCTGGGCTAGATAAAGGTATGTATCGAAGGCTATTATAAATAAACAATGAATTTTTGTACTGTACTGTTGCAAATAGGAGTGATTAAATAAATAAATAAAATCAGTAACCCGAAGTAGTTAACAGACCTGATATATTTTATTTTATTTATTTATTGATATTATTGTTAAGGAGAAGCTAGGGGGGAGAAAGGTGGGAGGTGGGGGGGGGGGGGGGGTGAATCTTTACAATAGGGTAGTTGACAACTATTTTTTAATTTCATAAATAAGAAGTTAATAACCCATAAAGACATATTGCAAAAGAAATGGTATGTCTAATATCAATACTTTCACAGATATAGTGGTATGTTTGATGTGTAGCGGCGCATCGCCCAAAAACGCTCCATAGAAAATCTACGGAACAGGTGACGTCACATGTTCCCATATTACTAAGAAATGAATGGGCATACTGACAAAATTGATAATAACTATGTAATAAGTAGGTTTTTATTGATAGTTGTCATAATAATAGTTGTTTTAATTGATGTCAGCAATCTATTTATACATTAATATTTTTGATAAATTTTGAAAAAAAAAATATCACCAGTTTTTAATTTTCAAAACAGTACAACTTCAACAATATTCCATAGCTTTTAAGTTTGGATTGTTTTTATGTGTTACAGTAGCGTATATTTTCCGAATATCTCCCAATTCTAACTTAGGCAACATCCCAATTATAGCCAGTCAGAGCGTCATTTGGTTCTATATGAAAAACATATCATTTTCATTCCAGGATTAATACTGTTTATTGAAATATATACTAGGACTGTCTCTTGAAATACATTACCAACAAATTATTATTCAGTAATAAGTCTGTTATTCATACCACTAGGTGGACTTTTTAAATTAAGTTTTCAAGTAATTTTATTTTGATAGCCAATACAAAAACTACTACCTTGAATCCAACTTTAGAAAATCCTCTCACTTGTGTACTTAATTCGTTTTCTATCTTAATTGATTTATTGTACACCAAATTCAAATGCATATCCCCATTACACTCAATAGTTAATTTTTAAGAACTCACCAGATGAAAGAACTGTCTTTTTCTCAAGGGTTGGTACATTACGACCCTGGATGGTAAGGTTGATTACCTGCCAACCAAGGTTCCACCCAGCAATAGAATATTTATTGTAGCTGGTTAGTGGGTACTCCACAGATTAAGGAAATGATATGTTGGTACTACCAACATATCATTACCTTAATCTGTGAAGGAAATTATGTATTAAGCTAGCTTGTTTATTCATAGTTTCAATGGGGTTCGCCCACCACTCATATTAAATGGATTTTGCAGCCATTGTTACATTGAATAATTGCTTTACAGATGGTAATGTTTATTTATTTCAGCATCCATTCAGTATGGTAGCGTTTTCGATAGCCTTTTCTGGTCTTGGATGGTCAGTTGGCAAAGCAGCTATTTTAATGAACAACGTAAATGCTGGCAAGTCATTGCAACCACCTGAAGATTTAGGTAATTATTATCAAATTCGTTTTCTGACATGAACCAATTCCGGTAAACTCCTAGCCTGCCAAGCTACAGATTCTAGACACACTTGCGACACTTGGTTTTTAACTGTCATAAGCCCTCCGAGGTTATTCTGTGGCTTGACAGATTAATCTTACTAATTAAAATATGAACTAGAACAATTTCACGTCCTGACGCCACCTTTCGCAATCCGGGCGACTGTTCTAACTAACTGAGCAGTCGCCCGGATTGCGAAAGGTGGCGGGTTCGATTCCCGCCTCAGGACGTGAAATTATTCTAGTTTTATATTTTAATTACTAAGTAATTTTTCGAACAATTTTAATAATGTTAAAATCAAAAATTAATAAGATTAATCTTAATCTGAATTTGAGTGGTGTTCATGTTTTTCTCACATTACGGATAGGAGAAGGACAGTACGTAAATATAACAACAGTCAAATCACATATAACTATTGGAAACTAGATTTCTGTTTGGAGTTCATACTGTTAGCACTGTTTTTACGTTTGATCTAAAACACACTTCAGCTGCCAAATCTATGTTTAGAAAATAGTTTCAAATTCTTCACATCAGAGGCTGCTGTCGTCGTCATATGATTTGACTGCCAGCAGTACCACTTAAGTTGAGGCAAATATGATAAAGTATATAAGAAGTCATTTTTAACCCCCAACGGAAAAAGAGGGTTCATAAGTTTGACGTGTCTATCTGTGTCATCATAGCTCCTAAACGAATGGACCGATTTTGATTAGTTTTTTTTGTTTCAAAGCTGACGTGATTAGGATGGTTCTTAGCTATAATTTATAAAGATCAGTTTAGTTAGACCACAAATTTTGACCACATTTTCTACATGATAAAAGGGTTTTACTAACTTTCACAGATCCAATTGATTTGAAATTTGGTGTACTGTCACTTCGGTGACATTTTAATGACATACTAACTTTCAGCTCATCCTATACCATCAAAAAGTTTGCAGGATGCTTAATTCTTCAGAAACTCACAACAGATATAGCGTGTTTGGGCTCATAACAATAGTCTCAATGAGGTGGTGCTTGATAGATGATTAATGAAGCTGGGGGTTACTTTTTTATATTTTACTAAGTTTTGTATATGTTAGTCCTTTTCGCTCGCTACGTTTCTTGCTCGTCACTCATACAAAAATGACAGTGATTTGTTTACATTTATTCTTTAGTGAAGTTGTCTCAAGTATAGTGTAAGTTTCAATTGAGTCGAAACTTTTTTCGATCTTATGAAAACGGCAGCAGCGCCTCTGTAGTGAATTATTGAAAACAACTTTATGTAGGTACCTAGGTACTAGGTATATGGATTTGAGAGCTGAACGCAACCAGGATCGCGCTAATTTTTAACATATTTCATCATCACCAGCCTATATACGTCCCACCGCTGGGCACAGGCCTTCCTACATGGGAGAAACACATAAGGAGTTTGGGCCATAACACCACCACGCCCAATGCGGGTTGGTGGGTTAAAGCGGTTGCAGGAACAACCGGGACCAACGGGTGCATTCCGAAGCACGGAGGAGCTCGAAATAACAAACTTTGATTGACCCATCCCAAGATCGACCATGGCGAAAGTTGCTTTGTTTTTCGTATCGAAACCAGAGCACTCAAACCAATACGCCGCCAAAGCAAAACCATAAAAGTTACGTTGCGCACAATTTGTATTGCGCTAGATATTTGAACAGCCACCAATTAGCTTTTTTCCAGAACTTACGTTGGTGTCTTTGACTAAAATTACATTACATATTTATTTAGTATTTAATACAATATAAATTATTAATATAAAAACTTTCTGATTTGCGTAAAGGTGTCCCGTGGATTTTGACAGCATTTAGATACAAAGATGTTACTATGGAATGGCAACATATTTACGACTGTCAAGTTTTTGATTTAGTTAGTGCTTGTGTTCAAATACATCTTAGTCTTTTGATGATTTCATGACATTTCTATAAAATAATATAAAAAGAACTGCATTATTTCACAGAAATGTCATGAAGATGTAATTGAAAGTTGTAAAGCATTTCTATGAACTACAAGAGCCCATATTTGAGCCCATGTTTTAACTTATTGTCGTATTATCGTCACCACCCTGTATATGTATATCAGCAGTGGCGGACTAAGCCCGCCAGGGGCCCGGGGCGGCAAAGCTGAATGAGCCCCCCCAGCTATAAAAATAATATTAGTACCGCGTAAAAAGTCTAGATGACTGTAGTGTTTTGATCTTGATGAAATTATGTAGGTACTAAGCACATTTTTAAAGTCTTGTTTAGGATTTGATCAGGGGAACGCGGAGGTGTTTGGTGGCCCCCCAAGACCGGAGGCCCGGGGCGGGCCGTCCCTTCCGCCCCCGTCTTAGTCCGCCACTGTATATCAGTCAGTCAGTCAGGATAAAACTTTGAATTTTTATGTAGAATATGAATTTTTAGGCGTTATTTATGTAATGCATGTACTGTACTGTTTCGTAATTGAGATTTATCAATAATAATTGTAATCCAGAACCATAAATTAATATTATTTTAAAATGTTTATAACTACCTATAATTGTTTATTGATATTAATTTTACAGGTGTCAGTAATTCCAAGGAACAGGAAACCACAATACCCGAGAAAAAGCCCAAATACAGCAAAGCTCAAGCACGCCAAAGGTATAAACAAGGAAAACTATAGCTATAAGGACAATCATTACTTTTAAAAGATTTATTGCTTTTATGAAGTTGTATTTCGAGGCTGGGGTAGTTCTAAGGAAGTTATTTTTTATGTACAATAGTAAGTAAGCTGTTTATAATGGCCAGTATGTTACTTTATTGTATTGTACTTATCAAACTACTTACTGTATGCAGCAGCAAATAACTTTTTACCTTAATATGTCTTAATAAGGCTTACCATTGGTTAGTTTTCTTTCTCCCAAGATTTGAATGTGCATTTAAGTTTTGCAATCGTAGCATACCTATTTGTACGGATAAGATGCAAATATTATCATAAATGACTTGAACATTCAGTGTGAATTACCTATTTATACTAAATCGACATTCCCTAAGGGGACATCTCCATTGGTGAGTGTATCGCGAAGATAGCTCCCTCCAATCGTCGAGTAAACTTTACGATACTACGAAAATTCCGCCTTTATATCGCCCTTCGAATGTATTTTAAGAGCTCATTTTGGTGTTAAGATGGCAATGACAATCATTTACTATGAAAATTTTTACTGGTACAAATATGAACCGTAGCTTTTAAGTGTGAAAGTCCAGTTTACTTAGATCAATTCATGTCATTGGTTTTTGATATAATTGACACCAGAAGTAGTTTACGCTAAGTACGGCCCGCCTGATGATAAACGGTTGCCTTAGCCTATGGACGCTTGTAAGACTTACTTTGACTTCGTTTTTATTTAAATTAAATTTAGTATTGCTGCGAGAATATCACCGCGGTACACTTGCTTGTGAAGATGGCGCCTGTAATTTAACAAAAAGTGTATGGAAATTGTAGATATTATTGTTATTTTGCATATGCCACATTTGGACTCGGGTTTCTAATTAGAATTAAGATTGTTGATAAACATTGTCATAGAAGAGTTTACTCGATAAAAAAGCTGTCATGAGCATAGTGGGCTATGCTTGGGTGTAGGGCACCGTAGCTGATATTACCCAAAACCTTGATCTTGTAAAAAATAATATACTTATATTAGACTTATTCATAAAAATGATTATTTTATTCTTCGCACTTGTGTGCAAAATGAAAGACAAAATATATTTTAACACTGGCCCTAATTCTGGAGAACACACATCAAATTTCAAGTTCAGTGCATCTCTTTCTCTCAATATGAATACGAAAAGGATGGTTCTTATATAATTTAACATTTAGAAACGGCATTAAATAAATTTAAACGGCATTAGTACATGCCGTTTAAAATTGTATATGGTTTATTTAAAATCTATCATAATTTAGTTGACAGCCCTTCAAATTCTTGCTATCTTTTCCCTATTAGATAATCCGAGAAAGAGAATATACTGGGGCTAATTCTGGAGACACACTCTTAAGTCTAAATTTGAGTACAGTATATCTCTTTCTCGCAATATGTAACAGGAAAAGATAGCAACAATTCGTTTAGAGCTGTCAACTAAATTTAGACAGATTTCAAAGGAACCATAGACAATTTTAGGCGGCATGTAAGTACGTAGGTGCCTCATAAATACTGCATTTTATCACGTTCAATAAGATCGAAAATTTAACGCATGTTTCTAAATGTCAAATAATAAGACAGCCATCCTTTTTGTATTCGTATTGAGAGAAAGAGATGGACTGAACTTAATTTAAACTTAGCATGTGTTCTCCAGAATTTGGGCCACTGTAGACTTAAATTTAGATTTAGTTTGTATTCAGAATTAGGCCCAAATGTTTTTAAAAATGAAATAGGATTAAGATTGAAATATTTTGCAGTGTAGCCACTGCAAAATATTTTAATTTTGTAGCCACAAACATTGTACCTTTTTTGAAAAGAGTGACTACACGGGTTTGTTGCTGGTGTCTTCTCGGTAGTTCAACTTTTGGAACCGGTGTAAATTCAGACATGACAGACAGATAAACAATATGGCATTGTGAGACCATTTCTTGTATGGATACACCTACATAATTTGAGACTTCACGATTCGAAAGAGCTTCTTAGGAGCCTACATGAATAAACATATTTTTGATTTTAGGTTTGTTGCTCGTGTATAGTTAAGTCTGTTAATTTTTTTTTATTAATAAATGCACTTTTGTGATTTTCCATAATGGTGACTACCTACTACTACTAGGAGGTCTAGTGCTAACTTTAAAACATTCTGTCTGATTTATGGGCCAGGCCCATTGGTGACTGATTACTGATTAGATCCATAATTAATCAAAAGATGATCAGCATTGACTGCCTTGTATTTTGACCTATTTACAGTCAAATAGCACATCAAACGTAACTGTTTGGCATTGAGACCGCCCTTACTCCTTTCGTAATAGAGACGGCTTTCGTATTGTAACTGTTACACTTGATGTGCTGTCGTCTGTACATTGTAAGATTTATTCCTGGAATAGGTCCTTTGTTTCCCATTGTCTATATGATTTCTATCAATGTTAATATCATATTGAATTGTAATGTTTTGCAATATCTATATTGAAATTATTTATAAAACAAAATAAAAGATTTGAATTGCCTACTGTTATTATTATTTTTAAAATACTTTGGCAATTATAATATTTTGACAAACTTAATAAAGTAGGTAAATAAAATTATAGTAGCATTAAGGGGAAATACTTTATTGATCCTAGTGTAAAATGTATTTCGAAAATTGCATCATTACAATATATCCTTTGAATAAAATTCTTGGTCGCATACATTAATACTTAACATAAAACTGACACTGTACGAGGGATAAAAAAATCTGTACATCATTAAGGTACTAACCTTAAACATAATGTTATATTACTATTATACTCAATATATACGTGCCAAAATGTACAGTGGATATCTAGTACTGTTAATGATGTTTCGAGAAACATGTACTTTCAAGCCAGTAAGCTAATATTCGAGGAAAATTAATCCAACTTTTCAGCCAACACGATACTATTTTCTGGGATGAAATTAAAAAGATAAATTATAATTGACACTATAACAAAGCCTAGTGCACAAGCGTTTTGAGTGCTATACTGCCATCGTAATGGATGAATTTACCTACGTAGTAGCGAAAAAGAGTTTAGTCGGGAAATGCCTAATTCACGAAGTGCATACTTACTGAGTCTTGAAAGGACGAAGTTTTCCTTATTAGTGCCTTATTCGTAAAAGAATGAGATCGCTTGACGACTGACATGAAAGGGCATAAAAAACAAAAGAAAAACTAATGTGTATTGGGCTGAAGCGGTTACAGTAACAAGAGTGCGTTTAAAAACTTTTACGATAAACTAATTTTGGTTAAAATAAAACTTTCTAGTTATTTATCTTTTTAATTAGGTTTTTACTACCAAGGCTTTAATTAGTCTGTGAAAATTATGTTTTAATCATTACAAAACTTCATGATTTAGTCCTTGAGCAAGCAATTTCTCGGATAAACAAAACACCAGCGCCCGCCGTACGAACGTTATTCAACCAACGCAATAAAAAGTATTTTTTTTCATAGAAAAAGAAAATAAAGAATATTTTTTTTGCTCTGTGTTGATGTAGAAATAATACGAAAGAAAGTCTGATTTTAAAATGTATTTTCCTATGATAAAAAGGTGCCAGATAGGCATAGTATGTTGGTATGGGCATAACACCTTGTAAAAACTTGTGCAGAGCAAGACAAGATTATTTTTTTATTCTTAACATGGTAGCTCTTTACCTTCATCTTATCTGATGGTGAGTGTTGATAAGGCCGAAGAAGGAACACTCGGATTTATCAACCACATAGGAACTGGCTATCTCCCGGAACACAACAATGCTGTTAACATTATTGTATGGCGGCAGACAGGTAAGCTAGCCAGGCGGACTTAGAAAAGTCCTACCTAAACTCAACAGAAAATTTGTGCTCCCACGAGAATTGAATCCCGGACCTCTAGATTTGGTGGTCTGAACCACAGATAAGAAATACAGCTAAAGGTCATCATAATGTAATAATAAAATCGCCTTATACACTGGTACTGGTAGCCTAATCGGTGTTTTCGAGGGTTACTAGTTAGTTAATTTATTTTATATCAATATTTCGATTTCCGAAAAAAAAATGTACGCTACCCATAATACAGGATTTAACAAATAACTATTTAGTTTCTTAAACGATTATGATCACAATACCTAATACCTACCTAAACTAATTTTATGAATAAATTAAGTAGGTATCTAAAGCTTGGGCATTAAAAACCATTAATTTAATGTCTTTTAAAACTAAAAGTTCGGTGTCAGATAAATAAGTGTACTAAGTACCTATATTAAGTATTAACATTGATCCTCACGCGATACTTATAAAATTATAAATCAACATTACAATACCTACTTACTTATTTCTCGATCCAACTTTAAAGTTCATAAATTACACAAATTCATTAGGCTGCAGTGAATTTAATACAATTAACCTGTCAAGCATCAGATTCCAGACTACTCCAGAGGTCAATCTTCGTCATAGCCACAGGTATAACGCCGCTTGACAGATTGTAGTGGCTTTGTGCGTCGAATACCTTAATTCACATTAATTCTTTGGTTACAATGAAAAATACCTACGTAAAGTTGAGCGTTTGATGTAATATGCGAACGATTTTACGAAGCGTAGGTAAATTACTGGCATCGGCAATATCCATTTGTAATCAAAATAATTTATTTTTTAAAGAAAAGAGGTGGAGAAGGAATTTCTGAAATCATAATTTTGTTTAAATTCATTCTCAATAATTTCTTGTTTTCTTGATTAAACGAGAACGAAAACTGATGACAAGAGAGAAAGAAAGTTTAACTAAAGAAAAACAATTATTGTTTGAATATACAATCTCATTTTTAATAAGTTCCAAAACTATATTAAAAAAAGAACTATTGAGTGAATACGGTCTCGAACTATGCAGGTTATCCTATGTAGATTATCCTTTACATAATAATCATTCAGCCATCTCAAACGCAGCTTTTAAATAGATACAGACTTATTTTTGGGTATTTCTATGAGACTGTATAATCTTAATATGCAAATTTCCCAGAAATGGGTGACGTATAGAAATAATAATAATAAAACGTTTTTATAAATAAGTATCCACCTAGGTAGACACGTACACCGTTTAATGGTGGAGTTACTTTGCCAATAAATTTTTCATACGTTTAATACCTACATACATACATACCTATCTAATTATTTTGAGTAGATTTGAATTACAAATTCATGCTAAAAATATAATTGAGATTATTTTTCATTTCTTACACATATAACTCATTTATGATAATATCGCTTTAAAAACTGATACATACATAACTACTGACAATAAAGTTTATCATACAACTTTTTACATTGATTTTGGCTTTTTTTTTTAAATAAACTCGGGCGCAGGTTGAATGCGAATTAGGCGTTCAATTTGTCGGCTTTGAGCAACATCAAAGGAGATTCGCTACTACGTGTTATAAACTATAGTTACCTTCAATATTTTTTGATTTGCCGCTACCCGTTTAAAATAATAATAATAATGATAAGAATATAAGACATCGATAAGTTTTATCTTTTATTAAAATTATTTAATATGGTTTTTTCGTCATAATTTTATGCATCCATAATTTTTTGGCATCCCATGTAATTTCACCTCGTCAATGATATATTACCTTTATTTGCGTTTTGGCTTGATAGAACATTTTCTTGACTGATGTGATGAGTTTAACATATTAAAACATTTATAGAATAGTGCATTATGTACTACACTTCGGCAGCTTGTAATCTTTACAGAATCAACAGTGGAAATCAAGAAACAAATTATATTACATTTACACATGTACAATACCATTTAAACCAAGGCAAACTTATAAGACAATGAACTAAGGTACGATTCTTGGAATCGCACCTATAATTAACATAAGGTAACAAAGAACTATTATGTATTATACAATACTAATATTTATTGTATTGTAGAGTTGCACTTTGGTGTTTAAAATTACCGTTTTCTTTAAATGAGATATGTCAATCACTGTCTGAGAGGGCCTTCTTTCGACGTTTCGGCTGTTTCGGCTTTACGATATCTTCCTCCTGTAATAAAATATATATATTTAAAAAAGTAGGTATAAAACAAAAACAACTTTTTAAATGAAAAATATATGGCGTGCGTGCCCTGTGACGTCAGTCTATATCGGATCTTCTTGTCTAGCAGGCAACTTTAAGTGGCAGTAAGTCGGGTATTTGTCAATATTTTTGTTTTTTTTTCGGTTTTGTAAATTGTTACTGTGTATAGTATATTAATTATAATATATAAAAATATGCTTATTTTTTAATACGGGTAGGCATATTCAATGATAAAAATGAGTTAATGTCAACTTTAAATCATTAATACGATCAAATCAATTGTTTGATTATGTAGAAGAATTATCTGAACTACGTTCAAATCAATTGTTTGATTAGTAGAAGAATTTTCTGAACATCTATCTTCATCCCATATTTATAATCTCTCAGAAATCGGTATTTCACAACACATTGAGGGCAGATGAAGCAAGTGAAATGAATACGCAGATTTGATTTCTCAAAATTGGTTTATAAACGAGAGGACCACAAATGTATGAAGCCTGGGCTTAAAATAATTTTAATTTTGAACAGCAATCCTACTTATGTAGGGTGAGTAGTTATAATTATTTAGAATTTTTAGTGCAATTAAAAATATTTAATAGCCCCCCGTTTATTTTTTAAGACAAACATGAAAATGCCATACCTACTATAGTTACTTTTTGCGTATTGTTATTGCATTAATATAACAACCACTACTTTTTACTTTTAAAATATAGAGCTGGAGGTAAAACTATAGTAAAATCTTAAAATATTTTTTTTTTCAAGTCGTAAAATATGTTTTACGACTTGAAAAACGAGGGAAAAAAGCAAATCTGCGTTTAGTTTCTGCTGGAACATTATTTACATTTTTAGACAAACGGGTGATTCGAAAAATCTGATTGATTTTTAATTAAGTAGCTTATTAAATTACCTTTGTTCAACTATTGACATTGAACGAAGGACCTACATAAAGTAGGGAGTACCTACGTTACGACGTGTCAACGTGTGTCGGTCAACGATGGAAGGCGCGTGTTCACACGCAAGGAAGGAGGGAACTGATTATATTAACTTTGAGGACCGGCTGGCCGAGTGGTCTGTACCCCTTGCTATACAGGCTACTCGGTCAAGAGAATCCGGGACGGCTTCGAATCCCGGTAGGAGCAAATGTTTGTATGATGAGTACGAACATTTGTTTACGAGTCGAGGATGTATATATGTTTATTTAGTATATTTCTAATATCTATTTTTTTACATATTATTATATCATTATTTCTCCGTTATCTAGTATCCATAACACAAGCTCTTAATGATGCTTACTTTGGGCTAGATTATAGGTGTGAGTGTATGAATATTTATTATTATTATTATTATTTATTAACAAGGTGATGAACTAATTAGGACAGCAACCTAGACGCCTGAAGTTTTTGTTTAAACAGTGAATTAATAAATAAATATTTCCTAATCTTTTCTTCAATATGTATTTTCTTTCATGACAGAGGGGTGAACCTGGTACCCTCCTACCGGAGCCCATGGTATCTTCTCCGTTATTCTTATTTTTCCATGGTATTTTCTCAATTTACATGGAACCCAGTGCATATATGCGGCATCCGAATTCGCAGTTTTTTAGATCGGATTCGGATTCATCCTTTGTAAACGCTCTTAGACCCATCCTGGGTTGCATGCACATATCACAGAGTCCAGAGCCTTATCATGAACTCTTACAGCATTCTTAAATTCATCACACTCAACATTTCATTTATTGAAAAGCCGACTGTTGATTCATTGAGTACGTCTTTACTGTTCCGCCTCAGAAATAAATAAAACTATAAAAATAATGACGTGCCGAGTAGGTACCTACATTATCGACATTCAGCAATATTTTTAAGCTAATTATGGTCGCTTTGATTATAATTACCTCACTGTCTTCATTTGACGAATGTAAGTTCTGGTTTAGTGGCAACGAATTTGAAACTAATTTTCTTGCTCGCCTTGAAATCGGTAATTCATCTTCCCGCGCTAAAGAAAATAATTCCATATATTGTCTCTGGAAGAAAAAAAATTTATAAGAATAATAAAATTGAACTTATAATTATGTACAGTAGACAGTACATCAAGCGTAACAGTTTGACCTTGAGATCACCCTTCCTACGCTTGGAATAGAGGCGACTTTCGTAGTACAACTGTTACACTTGATGTGCTGTCGGTGTACATAAGTAAGCTTTTTTTTACAATGTTTTGTATTTCATCTAAGAGATCAATCTACATTTTGAATTAATTAATTAACATATCTTACCCTTACACTATCACTACTATTAGATTGTGCTTGCTGTAGTGCTTTCTGCATACATTCCATATTAAAAATTGACATGTCATCATTCTCAACACAACTAACTCGCATTTGTTCTAAGTGAGCAAGTACCTGTAGATTGAAAAAGAAATTTGATTATTAATATTTGTTCAAATTTAATTAGGTACACTAACGGTTTCTGACTTTTGACGTTGTTGCGGGTACGTTCATGATATTTTAAGCATGTCAGTATTTCTTGTATGTGGGCACGGAGCTTAATTACTAGGTAAAGTGGAATTTTAATCATAGAATAATGGCTACTACTCGGCAGCACCATAGACATTAGATTTAATTGTTTGCAATGAAAGGTAGATTGTAGTTTATACACTTACCAATTCTGCAGAAGGTGGAGCATTAGGTGGTATGCTGTGTTTACCAGGACGTTTTCTTTTATTAGGGCTAGTGCCTGGGTATCGTGTACTCAACAATACTGAAACTAAATCTCCAACTTTGTCTTCATAATCATAACACCAATTTTTTAGAGTTGAAACAACAAATGTATCTTCTTCATCCACTGCTCTACAGAATAACTGTCTCAAAACATCTGCAGTTGGTCTCTCTTGTTTCAACATTAATAACACTGATGTAAGGGCTTCAGCATGTTCTTTGTAACACAAGTTAGGAATTATAGGCAATACATCTTCAACAGAAATGTCATGGGCAGTTAGAAGTTGCCACAAGCAGTACTGTTCAAATGTTTCCCAACTAAGACTAGTTGATAGCATTGTGGTAATGTCGTCAGATTTAAACATCATTAAATTTCCTTGTAATGTTAAACATACTAGTCGTTGTAATTGTCCTGCATCCAATGTGGACACAATAGCATGCAACAACCTAATATGATTTTGAACATGATCCTTAAATTCTTTATACACATCTGGTATCAACCATACTAAAACATTTGCATCACATTCTTGACATCTCTCAAAGTCATCAGCTAAGCTTTCAGCCAATTTGAGTTCAAGGAATCCACAATAATTTCTATACACTTCGGCTTTGAATTTCACCTCTCTCTTTTTAATCAAGTCGCGTTGTGCGCGCCGTTCACGTTCATAACAAACCTTTAGATAAAATAGTAAATGAAATCCTACACTATGAAATGTATTTTGGGCATAAATTTCTTTCAAAGTTTCCAGAACTAATTTTCGTTTTGCTTCTGAACCATCTCCTGTGGCAGTTAAGAATGTAAACATTGAAAATAATGGAGAATTAGATGCAACATCAAGTTCTGCAAGACTGGGATTTCTACTGATTTTCAGAGGTGGCATATCTTGTAGTGTGGCAGTGAATAGATCTGCAAGTGCTGTTGGTGTAGGCATAGGAGAACCACAAGCATTTAACAAGGTTGTTGCTGCATTTGAAGTCCGTTCATCTAATAATGTTTCTGCTAGTGGTCTTAAAATTAAAGGTAATGCTGCAGCTAGTTCAGGTCGCTCTCTAGCACGAACTTCTGATAGTGGTAAATCATCATCATCAGTGTCTTCTGCAATATGAGGAGTTATATCCTCATCATCATCTGAGAAAGCTGGTTCATCTGGTTCTCCAATAGGTAAATCTTCAGTTCCTTCATCACGTAATCCTGAGACACCTTCACCATTTCCATTAGTGCAAAATTCCTTAAAAGTTTCCCTGACAGTTGTTCTTAATTCTCTGTCTAACTTTGGTGAATCAAATAATGGATGTAAATTAGGTAAAACTCTTTTTTCAATAATTTGCTGAAGAGAATTGAAAATTCCTTGTCTAACTTTATCAGCGTAAGATGGATAAAAGTTTGGAATGATTCTACATAAGAAATCAAGTAAAGTTGCTGTGACAGCTGGGTGAGATCTCATTGAGTGATGCATGACAAGAATTGCAGGCTCAATATTCATGATGTTATCTTTCTCCGGATCATAGAACATCCAATCATAGAAAAGAGCTAGTTTAGCATTAGAGGCAGCTACATTTGATGTGCAAGTAGTGAGAAGCCAGCCAATAACTGCCCATCGAGGGATTATATCTGAACATAGAAGTTCATTTGTGGGATGTATTACACCAACAATAAATCGGATCATATCACTTCTAAGAGACTGTGATTCTGGAGTAGCGAGATATTGTCTTTGAAACCATTCTTGGTATTTTTTATGATGCCCAAATCTTACCTGTGAAGTTAAAAAGACTAACTTTCTCTCCATATCAGGAGTAAGTCTAGATTGTAAATACCTTCGTGAAGTCCTTGTCTGGAGGAGTTGTAAAACATTTGTAAAAGTTGGACATAGAGATTTAGAGTTCAATAAAATATCTTGCCACAGTTGAGAAAATTCAGGTATGCGAGCAACATTTTGCAATAACCGTACAAGGTCTCTACCTAAAGTTAAAACATCTGTAAAACGCTCTCTTATAAGAGTGATGACAAAATTTACTTCTTTTTGCCTTAAGTTCATAAGTTGTGGTATATTGTGATCTTCTATTAATCTTAGGTAAGTATATACCACCATGCAAATAAGTACTGGGAATTTATCTAACCATGACCTATTTTCAATGTAAATATCCAAAAGAGATTCGACTAAGATTATGTTTTTTGGAGAAACGTCACCTCCTGATGCATACCGCATTAGATTCCAACATACACTATCTATACCAGTAACAGCATTTCTTATCATCTCTTTTATAAGCCATAAAAGTTGATTTCTAGTAGTATCTTGGAATTTCAAATACCTTTCTAAGATCAAGTTTGACAGGTTATTGAGCACACAAGTGAAACCATCTCTGGTGACTAGAGTCAGGTCTCTGTAGCCCTTTGTAGCATTGTGTGGCTCAGTAAGTATTGTCATGAGTAGACCAAGAGATACATCCTCATGATTTTTACACACGGCATTATTCAGGGCATCATGGGTTTCTTTCTCACTACAATCCGCAATTAAGGACTGCACGTAGACGTAGGCCCTTTCGTATCTCTGTAATTGATAAAACAGGAGAATGAGAGAAAGTTTTAAGTTATCAACAAATGATAAATTCAAATTTCGCGCCAGTAAAAGAGTAGCGCCACTATCGTCGATATCAGAAATTATGGTAGGTACATGGCTGACTAAACGATTCTTTGTTAGGAAACTGCGAAATTGGACACAAACCTCTTCTATTTCATCCTTGTTTTCTATAGCGGTACACACAAATAGTTTAGGCGAATTAGATTTACTCTGCTCCATAATTTGTATAATATTATATCTAGCTATTTTATTAAAAACTTGGCGCAGGTTGCCTCCTGCATGGCTGTCGTAGGCGAAAAATATTTATGAAGCAATACAATCAAAAAACATGAATGTGTGCGTATGTCACCGTGGAACAAACAAAAAGTTAAAATATCGTCAGATGGCGCTTTTGAACTTTTACGTTGTTCCACGTTACATTTTACGAAGTAGAAATATGAAATGTTTTTTCTATACAGCAAATTAAGTGTACATATTTATTCTTTAGTATTAAAACTACAATAAAATTTATGTTTTTAAAAAGCAATGACTTAATTTTACAATATTAGACAAATAAAAATAAATGGTTTTTTATGGACCGATTTCATTATGTAGAAAGGAACAGTAATGTGTTGCCAGGTATGGCCAGTTTTTTTGTTGTTCGGTTCTCCCTATAAAAGAAGGGGAAAAGGGTACTAATGCCCATACAGCCATGTCTTCAGTAATTGTTATTTCTTTATTTATTGCATTAAAATGCAGGCGTAACACATTTTAATGCATCTTGGAAGTATTTGACACGAAATATATGATGACAGTCTCCATATGATGCTACTTGATGAGGTGGATAACCACAAAAAATTCTCATCGTATTTCACACCATAATCACTTTTATTCTAATAATCTTTTAGTTGCACGACATATTAACTTAAAGTATGTTAGATGGTTAGTAACAGGAATAAAATTTTAATATGTAATAAATGTCATTAATATTAAATGTCATAGAAGTGTCTAGTAATTTATTAAGATAATAAATGTTAAATCCCACCCATTATCCATTTAGCGATAGCGGTTGCGATTGTCAAACGACCCTTACTTCAATAGAAAATACATTTATTACTCGCCTATAAAGTCTTGAAATCAAAGCCGTCAAATAAATTATAAAAAAAACACAAAAATAAAAAAATAGATTTGTTTCTAGACGCCATTTTGTAGTCACGTACCGCTTTCCATAGCCGCTTTTTTCTGAATCGTGCAACGCATATTGCGTGTGAAATAGCGATTAAATATTGCAAGTATTGTTTTGTTGGCTTTTGGCTTCGCAGACAGAAAGTACAACAAAGACAAACAGAAGGACAAAGGCCGTTTATCTATAGAAAATTGTCGTGAGCAAATAACATAGATATACATTATTAACTTTATAGGTTAGTATAAAAAGGGGCATCGGCAGTGCCAAAGAGTACATTTTTTAAACGGGTAGTCAGTGCCGGTTTCATTGGATTAAGTATTGTAATAAATCAATATTTTGCGCACATAGTTGATTTCCAGAAAATAATGGACAACCAAAGAGAAAAGGATAGAGACCGATCAAGACGAGGCGATCGTCCTTCAAGGTTTTCTGATGCTACCAGAGATCGTTCCAATGATCGTGGTGACCGTACTGAAGGGAAACGACTCTTTGTTTCCAATATACCTTACGAATTTAGGTGGACCGAACTAAAAGATTTATTTAAAGAAAAGGTATGATATTCCCTACCAAGAGAGTAGGTACTTAATAATAACACTTGTATAAATTTTATATATTGAATAAACTTTTGATCAGTTCAGTGCACTCTTAAGCATTTTATTATTGCAAGCTGTTTTGAAAAATATCTGTACTTTCAGGTTGGTGATGTTGCCTATGTTGAATTATTCAATGATGAGAATGGAAAACCAAGAGGTTGTGGAGTGGTAGAATTTTCTAATACGGAAGCCATGAAAAAAGCCTTATTTGTTATGCATCGTTATGAACTGAATGGTCGCAAGCTTGTTTTGAAGGAAGAGACAGGTAAACTTTATATGAATGTTTACTTTACATTATGTAATTAAATGTAACTATAGCTGTTGCAGCTTTTATCTAAATTCATCACATTATTAATCAGAACCGCTTCAGTAGTGAATAACAAAAATAGGAACATAAATAGGGGTAATACACTGTTATTTCCACCAAATTATGTTCAAAAATGAGGTGGGTCAAAAAATAGAAATCAACTTGTATGATTACAAGATATAATATGGTTCTAATAAACATGTCCAATTTGATACATCAGTGTGTCACACAGACACCAAAGGCACCTTTAAAACTCAATGTGGTATGCAGTGTTGTTTGCATGCACTGTGTGAAATTGAGCAAATAGGCAAGTCATGTTTTGCTCGACCCGAGACTGCCTTTAATTCAAATAAGCCATATTTGAATTTAGACAAAATATTTTCTTAATTTTATATTAACAATATGCCAATACCTAATTCAACTGAAATCAAAATTAAACTTATTTAAGAAGGCTCCTAAGAAGCTCTTTCGAATTGTCTAAAATCACAAATTATGTATATCTATTTAAGCAATGGTCTCACAATGTCCTATTGTATATCTGTCTGATGTCTGAATTTACACCAGTTCCAAAAGCTCTGATTCAAAAGTATTTGAGAACATACTAGTCCAGATGTTGAAAGAGAATATTTCAACATGCTCAGTATATATTGTAGCTTCTAATGCAAATACAGATAAATTTAGATAGACTAGAAGAAGTTCATAGAGTTTAGGGTCATCCCAAGTCCTTGATAGTTCAGATGGTTGAAGATTATTAATATCTACTATAGGAAAAAGTAGACCTGTTCATAATAATTGTTATCAACAACTACTATTTGTTATAAAATATTTAATTATATCATGTTAAAATACTGCTTTAACTATTGCACTACCAAATTAGGCTTCAAGTGTTATGTCAGTCAAAAGCTTGGTAAATATTAATAAAACTAGGAGTACTAAGAATTAGAAGTTTGGCGCATACTTAATCTTGACTAGGAGAATCTTGACGGTTAGGCTATACAGAAGTTGAGTTAGTTAACAGACTGCAGCAAATAAGACACTAAGTTGATTAAGTATGATACATGATGCATATCTATCAGGTTTTACTTTGATTGATTTATTCATCACCATCTTTTCCTCTCCTATATACTGCAACAGGCCCCTTTTTTTTGGACGGAAAATGCTTAATGCATACCGTGGTGCCTGTGGGCGGCTCAGAGTTCATGTGGGCTCCTCTGCCGCAAAGATACCCTACTCACTAAAAATCGTCTTTGTCCTGTTATTAGGCTGATTATGAGGGTCGGATCCAGGGAACTTGGTAGTCATTCAAGCATCTGACCCGCAGCTTGACCATCTCTGGTCATTGCCACTGGGAGGGATGGGGTACTTTCCCTCTACAAGGGGCCATACAGAGCAACAAGGGTCCCACCCCTTGCTGCAGTTCCCCGCTAGCCTAGGAGGCCTGCCATACCACGACCCTCCTCCGTGGAGGGGGGTCCGCTGGTCCTTAACTAGGACCCCGACTTGTTAGGCACAGTTCGAAGAGTAAGTGGAGCTAGCTGCCCACTCAACCAACTGGCGTGTCCTACGCAGCCGCATTAAACGGCCCGCTGCCCTTGGAGGCCAGCCATCCACCGACCCCAGAGGGTCCGCTACCCCTAAAAGGCGCCAACAACAAATACGCACATAGCGCCGGAGGCGACTCGCCACCACCAACCTGGTCAAGTGCGACCCGCGCCATTAGAGGCTTGCCATCCCGCTACAACAACCCCCCTGTTTCAACCCCCTGTGACCTCATAACAGTTCTCCATTCTCTCTTTTGCTGGATAAATAAAACAAATAAATTATTTTACCATATTTTGTAGGCAATGAACGGAACAGAATAAATTCGACAAGATCTGTTGGAGGTGGTGGAAGAAATACTAGAGATGAGAAAGATAAGTAAGTAGTTCTACATATTTTTTATAAAACAGATGTAAATTAATTCATCATCATCAGCCTATTACGTCCCACTGCTGGGCACAAGCCTTCCTACATAGGAGAAACACACAAGGAGATTGGGCCAAAACACCACCACACTGGCCCAATGCGGGTTGGTGGGTTAAAGCAGTTGTAGTAACAACCGGGACCAACGACTTAACGTGCCTTCCGAAGCATGGAGGAGCTCGAGATTATAAATTTGATTGACCCATCCCGGGACCGACCATGGCGAAAGTTGCTTTGTTTTTCGTATCGAAACCAGAGCGCTCAATCCAATACGCCACCCAACTCCTCCGTAAATTAATTAAATTAGGTCGTCTTAAATCCGTAAATCCGGTCGTAAATTAATTAAAAACAAATAATAAATCTTATTTTATGTAGTTGCTCCAAGTTTTAAACACATCTATATTTCTTTTAAGTCAAAATTACATTTTGTTGTGTCTAGTAATAAGTCATCAGTAGTATATCGGCTCTATACTTAGTCTAAATAAAATTACTTAGATAGTTGCCTGCCTTATTTTACTTTAATGTTTATTGTAATAAGTTTTTCCAGTTGGGGGGCCAGTAAGCCAAGAGAACCAGAAAATTACAATACATATGGTTTGAGCCTTCAATTTCTGGAATCTATAAATGTGCAACCTCCACTTGTTAAAAAGGTGTTTGTGGCCAATGTAAGTGTTTATTCTATATCTGATGAACTTATTTATACTTAATTTTGATTTAAACATTATTATAAATATTTGAAAAAAAAATTGGTTTACTAATTAAAATATATCTAAACTAGAAAAAAATTCACGTCCTGAGGTGGGGATCGAACCCGCGACCTTTCGCAATCCGGGCGACTGCTGTAACCATCTGAGCTAGTTTTTTTTTCTAGTTTACATATATTTTAATTAGTAACTTATTTATAGGTATTTATTACAACTACTATCCATATTTTATTTAATACCATGTCAAAATCAAAAACTATTTACGAAGTACTTTTTTTGCAACTTTTAGCTTGATTATAAAGCAGATTGTGCAAAAATTAAAGAAGTCTTCAAAATGGCTGGTAAAGTAAGAAATATTGATTTGGCGGTTGATAAACAAGGCAACAGCAGAGGTTTTGCTTGCATAGAGTATGATCATCCTGTAGAAGCAGTTCAGGTGAGTGATATAATAATACACTATATAAATTAATTAATTTAATATGATGTCTTCATTATCTTAATTTAAATTTCTACTTTTCAGGCAATATCTATGTTTGACAAACAAATGCTTTATGAACGAAGGATGACTGTTCGTATGGATAGAGGAGTTTCTGATAAAACAGAATTGAGATTACCAGAGGGACTGAAAGGGATTGGGTTAGGTCTCGGAACTAATGGGGAACCTTTGAGAGATGTCGCTAGAAACTTACAGCAAACAAATACTGCCAATAATTTAAGCCTGACTAATACAGCATCCACCTTAGGCACCGGAGTATTAGGTGCAGTACCAACAGCAGCAGGAGTTGCCCTGAACGGACTTGGTTCAGGATTAACAGCTAACACTTTGAATACTAATAATACTTTGGGAGGAAACTTGGGACTGCAGGTGATAATTATTTTAATAATAGTGTGATAATCATAATAGTGGTTCACATTTTAGTGTTTTTGACTTCTTGTAAGTTAATATTTACTAATGTTACCTAAAATTTACAGGCGCTGGGTCTTACGGGCTTAGGTGCTCTTCAAAACCAACTGTTACAACAAGGTCTGACTGCTAATGATTTGGCTACGGTTCTGACTGCTCAGGCTAATGTGAACTCAAGCCTAAACCTTGGTAATTCTGATATGGGATCAAGCGTATTGAGCTCTGGATTGACTGGAAGTGTTCTTGGAGGAAATAGTGGATTAAACAGTGGACCATTATCTGGTGCGTCAGAAGACTTTAATGGTTTAGTTTTAATGCATACTTTCCATAAGAACAGCCACAAGTTTTGAATGATTTAGTGAAACACTTATTGTTAATAATAATGGTATATTTAATAACAGTTTAATAATTTGACAGGTTCAAACAGACAAATGGGTGGTATGCAAATGTCAAACCAAGGCTATGGTCGCGACTCCGGCGTGCAACAGAGAGACAAGGCTTCAGATGTTGTCATTATTACAAATGTAAGAACATGAATAAATACAGAATTGTTTGTATTAATCATACTAACATCGCCACTACTGGGATCATAACCTGAGATCTGACAGTAGTCAGATCTCGGGTTTGGATGTATAGTGATACATTATGGCATTAAGTTTTTACTTTGAATAATTATATGTCTAAAGATATTAAACAAATGTACTTTTTCTTTTAGCTTCCACCAACAGTGACTTGGCAATTGATTAGAGAGAAGTTCAGTGAATGTGGAGATGTGAAGTTTGCTGAAATGACTGCACCTGACACAGCTATAGTGCGGTTCCATAAAGAATGGGATGCGGAGAGGGCTATCAGTATCCTTTGAAAATACAATAAAACAATAAAAATATTGAGTAGTAAACCTGCTGGAAGTGGATGTGATGACAAAATTATAATAAGTCTATACTTAATATATCATCAAAGACACACGTAATTACTTTTAAAACTATTTACAAAAGTAATTGTGTGTGTCTTTGTGCGTGCGTGCGTGCGTTTGTGTTTGCTTGTGTGTGCGCGCGGTGTGTGTGTGCGTGCGTGCGTGCGTGCGTGCGGGCTGGTAAGGTAAATTTTCTTCTGGTATTTTTGATTCTGCTGAAACTAGGTGACATGTCTAGTTAACTTCAATACAGATGGCATCAAAATGTTTTAATGTTTTGTATTTTTCAGTGCGATAGGGAATAAAATCTTTTAAAGCTTTTTGAAAGTTGACTGTGTCTATCTCCTAATTGTTTGAAAAATACTTTTTTTCTAAGTGCATTTCCTTATAACCCCTATTCAGAAATGTTTGACCGGACTCGCATTGATGGCAGGACTATAGACGTGCGCTTCTTTTAGATCAATATTGAGAATCAGGTATGTGTGTTCTATACTGATTTATTTTTACGCTAATTTCTTATAGAGGGCTGTGCGACTCAAGGTCTTGGATTTTCTGATGTTGTCTCTAAATTTCTCTTGTTGGCTCAATTGAAGAAGAAAATGTTGTGTTAATCTGATTGCTTGACCATAGTCTAGACTGACTCTTCAAAATCTTTATTCATGGTTTAGAAATGTTTGCAGAAGTTTTCATTTCTTTTTAAATTTTGTTGTGATAGGAAGTATCTCATAATTTGCTCAAATCTAGTTATTACTTTGAATCTCCAAGTGAGATTGTAATATTGGTAATTACTGATATAGTTCATTTTTGTTTTTAATATAGTGTTGCTCCGCCCGCGTGGATGTAGGTTATCGTGCTAGGTAGCCTATATCCTTGTTCAGGATGTAATGTTCTATCTTCATGCCAAATTACGTCAAAATTGGCTTTACAGCTTAGGACTAAAAATTTATGAGACAGACCGAAAGACAGTTCCTCTTTCATTTATATTATAGTATCGATTTGACAAGAGCAAAAGAAGTATTTTCCTAATCTATCTCAAACATAGTTTAAAGTGACAACACTTTAGCAATGAAAATTGGTTTTTGTTACCGAGCAAAAGTTTGATTCAGCTAGAATGATTGTTTTTCTGCATTGTTTTATATTGTAAATGCTTTCAAATGCAGTAGGTAATAAGCTTCTTTGAATACGTATGCCTTATTTTTAATAGTTATTTTTCCATTAATCTCTTACCTAATTTATTTATTAAAAAACGCAGGAGTGAATAAAAAATATTAAGAAAATCAACAAGCCTCAATTCGATATTGTGGAGGGTATTCAATAACCACTTTGAACATCTTTAATTGTTATTATATAAATCATAAACCTGCTTCGAATTAGCGATGGGCGATTGTTAGTAATATCAAATAATTCGATTGTTCCTCAGTTTATTCACTGCAAGTTACGATATTTGATACCTAGTTGCTTGTTTTATTTATTCTGTGATTGTTGGATCGATTGGTGTCAATCTTGTGTGGTTGCTTCGTCATTCGATTCATTCGAATTCAAATAACAATAATTGATGTAGCGTAAGGTTAGGCGCTAAGTGGTGATTTTATTTATTATACGAGTGGATAAATAAGAGAGTAAGTATAAGCTGTAGTATAATTGAGGGGAATAATATCTATTGCATTCTGTTCAATTCATTGCTGGCCTAGTAGAGACCATTGCTATGTAATTGAATGTGATTATCCACTAGTATTATCGCTATAGTAGTTAGAAAATAACGGGGCATGATCAACATCACAATGTCAATAACGGGCCAGGTCCAACATCACAATGTCCGTATTACCATTAGTTATACATATAATAACTTAACATTTTTATTATTACATGTAATATTCTTACACGGCCTTACTCAAACGCTCACGAAACCTTTAATTAAACAATGTAACGATGTCTTGTTACTCTTACCTACTTACTTGTCAAACAATGTTTTAACAAAATGAGTTTAACAAGCGTTTATATCAAGTAAGACCAATGTCTAACTGTTGTAAAAGAAGTCTTAAGCTTAATAAAAGAAAATAAGGAATTTGTAATGATAAAATTATATTATAATATGATAAAATAATGTATGAATATTATAAAAAAACTATGTAGTTGTTGTTTTGTTTTTAGTAGTTGCATTCAAAAATAATACGAATCAACCAAAATAAATCGATGCATTGAAATCTTATGGATGATGTCCGTCGCACGAGTTTATGCGAATGACGTCGACTTTCGATTGTTCGTTTATTTCGTTTCATTTATTTATTCGAAAGGTCGGAAATAAATATTTGACTTTGACTTTGACTTTGATTTCGATTGTTTTCAGCAACAATCGCCCATCGTTAGCCCATATTGAAATATAAAGTAGGTACTAATAGTATGTAGTTTAGTGATTAAAAATCAACAAGGAGGACAATTATTTTAAATTTATTTTGCTTTCATATATATAAAATGTATTTTCATTTTTAATATGCTGCTAAATAAAGTCATTGATGATCTGCGCCGCCGCGCCGTTGAATTAACAGTGAAATTGTTATGTTTTGTGTTTTCAGGAGTGTGTGGTATTGAAGTCGGTCTCTTGGCTCTTGGTAAACTCGGCCGCCTGGATAGACAAGTGTTCATCTTCGTTTTGACTCGGTCTCGATGTAACGTATTTAAAGTGTTCCTGGTTCAATTTGATCGATTGACTAATGTTTGTATTTTAGGATAACATAGTGTAAGTGTCTCAATGTTTGCTGTACACCCAATGAATAAGCTTAATAAAATTCATTAAAGACGATTTGTGGAAGTGTTCTGAATTAATATATATAATTCTGGTTCTTCACAGTCCTTTGAGGTGGTGAAATATTCGAGCGTAAAATCTAAAACTAGCATGTCTTTTTTGGTCACATACTACGAGAAGGTATCGAAATAAAAGAATTTCAACTCCACTGCTGCTTATTCGTCACTGGTGTATAAACGCTTGGATAAATCTCATCCCTGCATAGTACTTCTTTGATGCGGACTCAGCACATCGTTTCGTTTTGTTAATAGTTGCCAGCAACAAGTCGTAATCATACCTATATTGTGGCTTGAAATAAAGATGTGTCTTGGGAATAGAATTGCTAATCCAAAACTGTTTACCACTTAGCGAAAATTATGTGAAATTCTTTGAAACGTAAAAAAATTAGGGTGACACAAATCGCTAGTTTGACCTGTTATATCCTCATCGATGCCAATTTTATTTAGCGATAGCCGTGGTTGTTATGTCTACATACATTAATATTATGTGCCCATAAGGTCGCTTTTTTGGTATTTATCACATTATGACATTTCTAAGTGCAGGAATAAGAATTTAGTATGTACTGTATGTGCTCCTTTTTTACTTAAATATTTAACTATACCCACATGAAAATTAGACAGTAAAGATTCAGAATTTAATATAACATGTACGTATTTAGTATTTGAATTTATGTTTGCTTCAATTCTAGCAGTAAGTTGAAAGTACACTTGTAATTTTTAACCAAAAAAATTAAATGTGTCCAAAGAAAAAATAGAATTTGAAGTGTTGTTTTTTTAAAGCGAAAATTATGGTCTCTAGGTATTTATAACAGAGTTTCAAATCACTCACAGGCGCTGACATTGCTGTGAGCGCGCCCAAGTTGGAACCGATTAGAGTTATCACGTTGCTCAGGCTTTTGGTTTAAACTCGAGAATCTCCTACTTTTATTTGTATATATATCTAGAATGCATACACCAGTCAGATTGATGGATGTCATGGCGCTCCACACTTTCTCAGCGAATCCCGCGCGTAAGCCCGGTGCGAGTGCAGCGCGACGTGCGACAAAGCTTCACATTTGCAATGGTTCGCAGTAGTTGCACAGTTAATGTTCGGAAGTTAATTTGTTCTTGTGATGTTTTGAATTAGCATCCTACAATATTGGTTCGCTTGGTTAGTATTCAAGAAAGGAGATGTTTCATATCCGGCCAGGTATATGTATGTACACTATTTCAAAAAATTTGCAATAATCCTCTGAACCCGATAAAAATACTAATTATTCGTTTTCATGTATACCTAGTTCACTTGTACAAATTTCAAAATTATTTGTCGATTTCACTATTATTTAAAGTCAAGTAAACGTCATGTCACCAAGGTGACACAGGCGCCATGATGAATATTTGCTATTTTGTACCACGAAACAAACAAAGCAAATAAAAAGAAAATAGACAGTTAAAAACTGTTCTACATAATTTTGCCTATTTTTTTTTAGTAGTGTCCACAGACCTGGCTGGAGAGCTCCATACATTTTTGGAACAACTGCTTTCAGTCAGAATGCTTATTTTGTCGGTGATTTAAATTAAGAATCTACATGACCAAACATCAATGTTGCCAACGGCGAATTGAGCGAAGTGCAAGTGTGGATTATATCACTATAATATCATTTTCAACACTCGCATTTCATGACAAGGTCCTGTGATACATCTTTCTGCTTTTTAATGATAAATGCTAAGATTACGCTTACGTTTCATCATCATAGTCATCATCATCATCATCATCACCAGCCTATATACGTCCCACAGCTGGGCACAGGCCTTCCTACATGGGAGAAATACATGAATAAAATACGTTTATTATGGTGCTCACAAAATGGTCCGAATGATGTCACGTCAGTATCTTCGTGAGCCTGATTTGTGATTTGGGTCCGCTTCGAGTACTGTAGGC
Organism: Nymphula nitidulata; assembly: GCA_947347705.1. Classification (NCBI taxonomy): domain Eukaryota; kingdom Metazoa; phylum Arthropoda; class Insecta; order Lepidoptera; family Crambidae; genus Nymphula; species Nymphula nitidulata. Next base: position 11,826,954 of record OX374632.1, read on the forward strand.
ACTCACTGACCACTGATCCGAGACGGAAAACGGAAAGGTCATATTGATTGGGATACTTGTACGCCCTATTTTAATTTCATTTTTTCATTTGACTTTGTAGTATGTATGCTTAGATCGTGACTGGTTGTGTTTTAATCTTTATTCGATGGTGATTGCCTCATTTCCAAAATATACTAGGCCAACAAAAATTGAGATTTGTCATTTAACTAAATTCACCAGTGTCTAGTCGGTCGGAGATTACTTGGATTTGCTACAAATTTAAAAATTAAAGTATAGGAATTTTGTTATCTTTCAACAAATTATGGTCCTATAAACTAAATAATATGTGTAATGGAATGTGTTCAAGCGTCAATAAACATGATGCCTCTTCTCTAGTACTACCATCTGTGTTTATATCAGCTTGATGCCGGGAAGTAATCGTGAGAACTTTGTAAACTTCTTTAATAATAATAATCGTTACTGAAGATGTTAACATTGAAACTAGTCGTTTAGAAACTTCATGGACAGTAATTTAATTTTCCAAGCATACATTAGAAAACTTGTGACTGCAATCATTATCATGGTTAGAAGTTCTGGGAAAAAATTGTATAAATCCTCTAAAACTATGTAAAATAGCGCCATGAAGTCTTCCTTGTCGTGGAAGGGAGATGTCTGTCGAAGATTGGAGTTTTTCGTCAGAGATGGCTCCACCTCGTTCCCGTGCGAAGTCAATTCGATAATAAATATGGTAAGTCAACTTGATATCGGAAGGATTTGTATATGATTTTGGCGGGTATGCATGGGGTATCGATAATTATTTATTTTCAAAGTTGAATTAATTCCCTACATCTTGTTTAGTTGCTTTTGTTCTCCACGTCTCTCACACGACAAATCTTCGTGTTTTGGAATGCACAAAAGGCCGCCTGGTATTGGAGCGTGCGTTATATGCGTTTAGTTACGTAGGCGGTGGGAAGATGGTTGGATTTATTCATGTTCGGCAGAGAGTCGAACTTGTGACGTGTCTGGTGTGATAATAAAATCTGTGTTATCTTTGCAGTTACATTACGCCAATACTGCGAAACAGAAACATTGCGCATTTTTATTAGCCGTTCCTTAATGATAATTTATTTGAAGACATTTCTAACTTAAAATATGTTTTATAATATTTTCTAAATTTTTCAGGGTAACACTTGAATGATGGAATTGAATTTTATCAGTGTGGGCTTCGTCATAACAGCGTGCATAAACTGAATACTGAAAAGTTTTACAACTTAGGTAATTATTGAGACACTATAATAACTTTTTTGCATTAAGTAGGTACATATTTTATTTATTTAACAGTTACTAGTTATTTCTACACTAGGCGCAACGATTAAAGTTAATCCTGACAGTTGAACGCTTGTGAACTTTCTTGATTACTTACGATGAAGTAGGTACCTACTTATTAATAAAATATAATTATGATTACAACATAGTTTTGTCCAAGGCTTTTCTTAATATCTAAAACAGTAGTTGTCCATTTAATTTATAAGATTCGATTGGCAGACTGGGGCATTTTTCAAATATTTAATATTAAGCGTTCCTTCTTTTCCTATGTCTAAGTATGAGCTGCGAACTTTCAACCTTAATTTGGGAGTGGGTACTCCTGGGTGGGCATAGCAGACATTGTGTCTTTTATGCTGGTACTCATATTGGATATTGTAAATTCTGAACGCCGGCGGCGGGCTGCTATAAGACGAAAGCTTAATATTATTTTTTATACTTTTAAAACATTTGTATAATCTTTCAAACATTTATTGTTTGCATTGAAAACCGAACAGTCACAACACACTTTTAGTCGAAGAAATTCATATCGTAATACATTTTATTGTCAACTATTCTCCAGTCATTTTTTAGTTATGTCATTGTAGTCGGTACTACGACAGTCCAATGAAGAATAGTATTTGCAGATTTAATACATACACAAATCACATCTTGTTTTCTATTTTAGAATAGAATAACTTTATTTTTTCTCTTTTATAGAATACTAACACGCTACACACGGAGATGGTGGAATGTCGAGAATGTTTTTACGAGAAGAGGACTTAACACTGCTATTGGAGGTACTATTGCAAAACAAAATAACATTTGTGTTAAAATTCTCCCTTTACCATAGCTTAATACTTTAATACCAAATCACAACAACTATTACTGTATGAGCGCAATAGTCGGTGTGATATGGTACTAAAGCGTTAAGCTACTTCTGTGCAACATCAAACTTGTCAGGTTAGACGGTTGATTGGACGACTGTGACCCAGATGTGAATGTTCTTTTAGAGTTTTTTCCGCTATTTAATGACAAAGATTAAGGTTTAAATGTTTCATATTCGGCCAGGTATATGTAGGTACACTATCTGAAAAATTTTGGAAAAATCTCTTGAAACCGAAAAAATACTATAGTTCGTTTTCATGCATAATTTGTTTGTACATAAGTTGAAATTTTTCGTCGATTTCACTGTTATTCAATATGGCATAGAAGTCACCTAAATGTTACCAAAGTGACATAGACGCCATGATGAATATTCGGCGGTGTTGCAGTTTTTTCTATAAATAAAATTGTTTAGTACCAGGCAACAAAGCAAATAAAAAGAAAACGGACAATTAAACACTTCTGCATATTTTTCCCTATTTTTCAGAATAGTGTACATAGACCTGGCCGGGCCTCCATACATTTTTGAAACATCTATTTTGTGTGGTTTGGTGCAAGGACTTTAAGGGCTCTTTTAATTTAGACGTTTCGTGTCGGACCGCTGCGGTGCCGAAGCCGTGCGTTTGTCGTATTGCGCACGGACGGTCGTTTGTTTTCATACAAAGCGCGCGGTGCGGCAACAGTGTGGCGTCGGTACCGAAAACGCTTGATAACAGGACGGCAACGTTGCAAACTCGACGTGTTCATTTCGTTGTTGAATAGTGAGGTGAATAGACAGTAATTTCGTGCCGCTGAACTTTTAACTAATTCAAGTAATTCGCAGAAACATTCTCTAGATATTCTTAGGTAATTAGAGAAATTGCTTGGATCTTGTTTTAACCTAGGGTACTAACAGTACAAGAGCACTAACAGTAATGTTTCTTTGTCCGAGACCATGGGTTAACTGTTGTCGAATATATTAAAAACATCACTAGCATACAAACGCACGGCAGTCAGATACGCTTTCAATTTGGGCGTTTGGTATCGGACTGCTACCGTACTGCAGCGGCACGGCAGCCGGTAAGAAAGAACTAGCGGCATGGTAAACGTACGACACGAAACGTCTAAATTGAAAGAGCCCTAACGGTAACCGATCAAACGGTTTTGAACGCTTATTTTTTTTCGGTATCCGACCGTTTTTTGCGCTTTTAAATACCTATAATAATGGTACCCGAAAATTTTGATAATTTACACACCATAATTAAAGAGTACCCTAAAACGGTACCTTAATTTTTTAAGTCGGATAGGTACCCGTACTTTAAAACGGTTTTACACGAAATTGCCAGGTTGCGCGATCGGTATCCAATTGAATACAGACACCCTATTATAAGTCACTGATTTGTACACCGTTATTAATGATACCAAAATTTTGAGTTACCGGTTAATAGTGGTTTTTCAGTCCCTGGTTTTGTCAAACAAGGGTCCGTATTGACAATATGAAAAATCATTGAAATAAAATTTTCGTTGGTGTAAACTTGGTTGGTTTTTAGTTGGTATCGAATTAATAAAACCGCATGATAGTGATAATTTATTTAATCTAAATGTTAATTTACAAATAATTCTATTGGAATACTAACATCATTACAAGCAATTCTCGGACATTTTTAAACAAAAGGAGAAAGTTTAATAATTGTAAATATATACAGGATGGTCCCGTCAATACGACAATAAATAAAAAAATGTGCTTTATTTCAAAAACATCTAATTCATTTGATATTTATGAAATATTAAAGCCAATGTTATATTATTTCATACAAATTTCATGAAATTATCGAATGAATAAGATGTTTTTGAAAGTGGCAAACCATTTCTTTGAACTAATATAGCCTATGTTTCAAATATTTTTTGGAGGAGCATGGAATCTGAAGGAATGTAAAACTGGAGGAATCTGAAATATTTTTTTATCCAATTTGAAATATTTGTTTTGGATGCCGGTTTAACCAGTGACAGTGACAGAAATAAACAAACTTGTTATATTATTGTCGTAATCAGCCTGTATATATCTTATACAAAAGAAAATATGATTTTAATAAGTAAAGTGCAACTTTTGCGTCTGCATGCAGCCGATTGGACATTTATAACCTGCTATGGATTTATTTTATATTTGTTATTTTATTGTTGCAGATTGGCAGGAGGTTTCGCAAGATTTAAGAATGAATTGTTAATTATTGGAGTAATAAATATTATTGTTCAATTATTTAATGATCTTTTTTGTTATTCGGATCAGCTGGAATAGGTTTTCCAACGAGGTTTTGGAATATCCAAATGACGAATGACGCTATTGTACATATTAATATTTTAGTAGCCAGTAAAACTATCTCCATTAGAGAAATAAAAGATGCCCCAATACATAAATTTATTACTCCGCCGCTTCTTACTGCAAAAAATAAATTTCGCATTGATTTTTCAGTAGATATGTAATATCATCAAAAAAATTGTATAATAATTTTTTAAAAGGGTTTCTTGGAATAAAACTCATACTCACGAATTAAATCGTATACGCTTACTATGTTGTCTCGAACGACCCTGACTTTAGGGTATTTAGAAATACTAAGTCTCATTCTGCTGTCCTCAATTTCTAGTATAACACTTTCACTATCTTTCAAATAAGTATCTGATTCACAGTTGCTAAGGCAACCGCAGTCACGTGGAGACCGTGGTAGAGCTTTTGCTTCTGAATTTTTATTTAAAGTTTTATTAGATACTGATAGTTTCATAATTTCATCTTTGTACTGTACAAAGCATTGCAGCTCTGATATATTACATACTCGCTCACTGGCTGAAATAAAGTTAAAGAATTACGTCACTCAAAAAGGGTCCTTAATACAAAATCTTAAAAAAAATAAAAAAATACTAAGGGTACGGCCAGTGAAGTAAGTTTATCTTCGAAATTACAAAACATTGCACAAAAATGGATTAATCTCTCAAGCGCCGCTATCCTACCGGAGGGCAATTGAAAAATTAATTGTGTCTGAAATCTGATGTTTGACATAGGAGAAAACTCACTTCTATTAGAACCTACTTTCTCTGAAAGTTTCTTTTGTTCCTACTTCAGTTCATCACATATTTCATAAATCTCTCATCAGAGATACAACACAAAACTTTTGAAAACTTGGATGAGTTACCCGACTTTTGTTTCTGAACGTCCTAACCTATCTATAAAGAAAAAAGGTCTTTTATTATCTTTTTTTCTTCGACTTCAGATAGCAATTCTGAAGGTGCGAGTTCTTATAAGTTACGAGATCGCCAAGCAAGCATACGGTCCAGATCTCCTTGATGTTAAGTGGCATCCGCATTATTAAAAAAAAAACTTATTTGGCAGTCAGTAGATGCATGATGCTAACCATCCACGCGTTCCCGCGATGCGTTTCCACTGAATTTATCTTACCTAATGGTTTATAGAAATGTGGAACGCAGTTGCATAACTTTTCAATCATTTTAATCCTGCATTCTAGTATGCAATGGCTGTACGAATAAACTGGATAGCGGTCATTCAAAGGTTCGTTAGTAAACCTGGAAAAATTAATTTCTATGTAAGGTAAAACTTCTCTAGGAAATTAATAAAAATAATAATATTATTCATACACTCACACTATTATCTAGCCCAAAGTAAGCATCATTAAGAGCATTTGTTATTGATACTAGATAACGGAGAAATAATGATAACGATATGAGTATAAATATTAGAAATATACTAAATAAACATATAAACATCCATGACTCGTGAACAAATGCTCGTACTCATCATACAAACTTTTGGTCCCACCGGGATTCGAACTCGGGACCCCCGACCGAGTAGCCTGTATAGCAAGGGGCACAGACCAGTTGACCATTCTAGCAGTGTTCTTTCAAAATAAAAACACAAGTGTAGGTAGATTAATTCAAATGTATCCATTGATTGTCAAAAGGATAAAGGCAGATACCCCTGCCCCCGTAGCCTGGCAAACTCCCTGGGGAGTGGAAGTTTGTCTCTCCGTCGAGATAAAACGCATTCTCGTCGAGATAAAAATTCTTTTTCTTTTTTTATACAACTAGATGACAAACAAGGTGACGGCCTACCTGATGGTAAGTGGTTACCGCCGCCTATAGACACCTGCAATAACAAGGGAAAATCACTTGATATTGCGTTGTCATCCTGAGGCCTAATACCTAAGATAGAATGCCGTCCATGCCCAGTAATTACTCTGGGCATGAACGGCTGAACGATAGTGGTTGTGTTCAGCTGTAAAATTGTGAAAAGGAAGCAGCGTTTCCATTGTGAAGTAGTTATTGGAAACTACTTTTATATGGATTTGACAGTTGAACGCAACCATGATCGAATCGTTTCGATTCGCTTGAAACATAGACTAAAGGCACAGCGGGCTTTTTCGCAGTTATTTTGACAGTTGAAGTGGATAACTACCGAGCATATTGCCAACACGTTGCTTCTAAGACGTACTATATTGACGCTATAGTCGTGACATGGTACTAAAGTTTCAGCTACTTCTGTGGTCGACCGTACCTACCCAGACGACACCACCACCTAAGTAAAACGATACCTATACATATCTATATAGATATATAGGTAGGTACCTACCTACCTAAAGCACGCAATGGATAGGCGATAATCATTATCTCGCTGTTTGTAACCTAAACCGTCAAAATGATTTAGCGAATAGGCACTCAGATAACGGGGTACACCTGCTTACCTGCATTTTCGAATGTTTATCGGAGCTTGTTTCAGTGTGTCCGATATTCTAGTGCTCCACAACTGTAACCCGAAGCTGATGAAAGCTTTGTCTTTGGTCGTGAAAGATGGAGTGGTACTAAGTATGACCTCATCAGGACTATGTATGAAAATCTTAAACATTAGAAAAATACCAGCTTTAATATTAACCGACTTCAAAAAGGAGGAGGTTCTCAATTCGGTTGGTATATTGTTTTTTAATGTATTCAGGCTTCATATTTACAATCAACTAGATTTGTACTAGCCAATCAGCGCTATTCTGACTACACAACAGGCCAATCGCAGGCTACAAGCATGACCAACTAGTTTCCTACCAGCCAATCAGTAGGTACTATTTTTTATTCCTGGAAACAATGGGCCTAATTCTGGGAACACACTTTAATTTTAAATTTAAGTACAGTATATCTCTTTCTCGCAATAAGTAATAGGAAAAAGATAGCAAGAATCTGTTTAGAGCTGTCACTTAAATTTAGATAGATTTCAAAGAAACCATAGACAATTTTAGACGGCATGTACGGAGGTGCCTCCTAAACACTGCATTTTAGCACGTTCAATAAGGTCGAAAATTTAACGCACCTTTCTAAATGTCAATTTATATGACAGCTATCCTTTTCTTTTTCATTTTGAGAGAAAGAAATAGACTGAACTTAAATTTAAACTTAGCATGTGTTTGCCAGAATTAGGGCCAATAGCAGAATAAATTTACGGCCATTACTAAAAAAAGATATGAATTGGTACGAATCTAATCTCAATCTTTTTCGATTTCTTTGGCGCGAATTGTATTTCAGTGAAAATTTTGTTTTTCTACATAAATTGTTTTTACTATATTTGACTTCAGTTCTTTATTCGGTAGTTGAAAGAAAATCAGATTGTACCTAAACCTCGCAAAAGTGACGTTTAAAATTGCACTCGTGTTTTAGTGTTAGTGTTTCCAAACAAACACTCGATGCAATTTTAAGTCACTTTCTGCTCGATGCAACAATCGACCCGTGGGAAAAAGAAAAGACGCCTCGTGTACCGGACGGTGCTATGTGAGGCTCCTCGGTCAAGGATGGTAGCGACCGGGACTACCCACTCACTAAGTAGGTACTACCTATTGCATGCCTATTTAGTTCTAACTTTAGTAAGTAGTTTGGTGTTACGAATTTTGCTTTTATGGTAGGTACCTTTGTAGGTATGCCTATAACAAACCTTGTAATAATCAGCGTAATTAATAATTTGAATAAAGAAATCTTTATCATACACAGATAAATCGATGCTTTTTTTTTCGCTATGTTTTGCAACGCCCCATGTTCTGAAAAGAAGGATAATTATCTTTTTAGGTAGGTGGTATGTAGGGTCGCATAAAGCTAAAGCTAAACGTATTTCTTTTGCTTTAGCGACCTTATTTAAAAAAAATTCATGTTTAAAATACTGATTTTAGGTACGAATAACTGTATTCGTACCTACTTGTTGACGTCCAAAATAATATTACTTACTACACTAATTTAACAATTATTTTATGAAATAAGTGGCATAAATGAATAAGAAATACTTAGAATAAATTGGCTCTACCACTGTTTCGGAAATTTGGTAATCGATACCTAAGTACCTGCTTATTAGTAGGAACACACTACATGACGGCAGATCAAGCGTTTATTAACACTTTGATATTAAATTTGTGGTGATATTAATCTGTTGTATTATGAGTAGTTTTGTAACTGACGAGTACGCTTGATGTGCGGCCGTACGTATACTGTCTTTTTGAAATAATTTAGATATTCTAAAGGTAGGAGGAGCTAGGTGGCGTAGTGGTTTGAGCGCTCTGGTTTCGTAATAACTTACGCCATGGTCGGCCCCGAGACGGATCAATCAAAATTTGTGATCTTGAGTTCCTCTATGCTTCGGAAGGCACGTTGGTCCCGGTTGTTGCTGCCACCGTTTTAAGCCTGGTGGCTTTGGTCCATTGGTCCAGCGTGTTGATTTTATGGCCCAAACTACTCATGTCTTTCTCCCGTGTAGGAAGGCCTGTCCCCAGCAGTGGTACGTATACAGGCTGGTGATGATTGTGAAGGTAGACATTAGCTTATTATATTTTAACGTAAACACGGACTACAATCGGTAGGGTTCCCCCAGGTCTTTGGTTACTCAGTGCTTAGAGAGCAGTCACGGATGGCGAAGGTCGTGGTTTCTCATCCCGCCCCAAAATGTCTAGTCTTGACACGTTTCTAAAACAATTACTATAGATATAGTGTCCGAAAAATAGGTCGAACACAGTAAACTTTTTCTCGAGCGGTTTCCAGTCGTGGGCGGTGGACGGCTCTTGGCGTGATCGAGGGAAACGATAGCAGCACTGCGGCACGACTTGTCGCGCCGCGTGAAATACTGCCCACACTTGATTTATATAGAAATTACCTGGTAAACAAATTGTGCCCGTTGCCTAAAGAGTTGAAGTTAAAGTAGCTACACCTATCTCTGTATTTATTTGATACATTTAATTATTACAGAAAAAAAAGTTTAAAAGACGAAGGTTTTGAAAGACCAGCCCGCCTAGCATGACCACCGAAACGCGATATGATAAAGCCATTTATCGCTTTGAACTGTCAAAAATCATTGGATATAAAATTTTATCGAAACTGCGAACATGTACTTATTGTGTATATATATGTTCGCAGTTTCAATAAAATTTCAAGATGGCGGTTATATCCTATGATTTTTGACAGTTCAAAGCGATAAATGGCTTTATCATATCGCGTTTCGGTGGTCATGCTAGGCGGGCAGGTTAGGAAGGTTAGTCATGTTCGGCTTATTGATATAATAGGTCTCTCGATCTTTACTTATGAATTCGCCCATTTCAGACATTTTCATTTCATGGAAATATATTTTTTCTGAATTACGTTCATACAAATCGGCAATTTCATAGGTAAAGATCTATTCTTTAAGTAATCAAACGTTTGGAGTACCTAGACTTTCTGCAACGTGACAGAAAGTCTAGGTACCTACTGTTACGAGAAGAATACCATTGTATAAAATCTGATCACCCTCATTAGATGATAATTTACAGGCTGAAACTTAATTTGAAATTTATACGTAGGTAAAATCTATAAAGCAACTCCGGCAGTCATTACATTATCATTAGCCATCGGGTATTGACGAAGAAAATATTTTACTTACATAGGGTTGTCAAATACTGCAACATTGGAGTTAATAACATGGCACATGCCAAATTCTGTCATCGCTATTTCTACCGCAGCAGGTGTGTTGGTGCTGGTAGTAAGTGAATTATTATCGAATTTCTTGAACAGCGTCGCCGCTAAAGATGCATGGTCCCTGGGGTATAGTGCCTGAAATACATTGGTATAACGTCGGTGGGCGTGCAAGACCGCGTAAAGCAGTTTGCAATACCGCGTATGTGCTTTTTGTTTATTTCACAGGATGGAAGAAAAAAGATAATATCTTGGATAATATCATTTTTCTGACTGAAATTGTTTGGGGTTTTTCTTGGTGTTATTTAATAATAATCTGGTATAAGCGAATCGGCGCTAAGAGCCTGCTGGCGTGATATTTCAATTTTGCGCCTTCTGTAAATACGCGGTATTGCAAACTGCTCTTACGCGTTCTTGCACGCCCACCGACGATAAGTAATAAAGAGATGTAACGGTACCTACGGGGCGGAAATCGGTGTTTTCGGTTGATTAACAATCAAATAAAAACAAAGTTGTCGATTCTGATTCTCAAAAAAAAGATGACGTCAGCTTTCAAACATAAGAAACCGGCCAAGTGCGAGTCGGACTTGCGCACGAAGGATTCCGTACCATTATCTATAAACAAGCGTCTACCTGTTTCCGTTATCAATATCGAGCAAAAACAAGCAAATAATCACCTTTGTTGTAAGGGAGGGCTCCCTTACAACAAACGTGATTTTTTGTTTGTCTTAAATATTTATTTTATTCCGTTTATTAGTATTTATTGCTATAGTGGCAACATGTAATAAATTTTAACAAAAATTAATAATTCTGATTCACTTTGAATAGAATCTTTTTTTTTTAGATAGACATTCATCTAAAATTATTTAAAAAAAATACGGCTAATTCCTATTTAAATACCTATCATGACACAGGCCTCTCTATCTCTACTTTTAATTCGCTCCTTGCCGAGCCGCGGTCTCTACTCTACCAAATTTAAAAATTTCAACGTAGACTTTTCTCAATACTTTTTGACTTCAAATAGGTACTATCTTAACAGATAATCTTCAACGTAGACTTTTCTTGTACTTGTTGACTTCAAATACTAACATATGAAATAATTAGATAAATATTTGGCTCTACCGCTACTTAATTACTATATTTTGTTGGGTATGTACTTAATTTTTAGGGTTCCGTTCTCAAAGGGTGAAACGGGGCCCTATTACTAAGACTCCGCTGCCCGTCCGTCCGTTCGGCCGTCTGTCACCAGGGCCTCGATCGCGCTAATTTACATTGTATTTACCAAAGCAAGACGTTCCTTTGCGCACAAGTTGTGTTGCGCGAAACCAACCAATTGAGTTTTTTTTCGGAACATACGTTGATATCTTTGATTATAATTATATTACATATTAATTAAGTTCAAATAACATCAATTAATAAAATAAAAACTTTCTAAATTGAGTAAAATATCGATCGGTTTTTGACAGCACCTAGATACAAATACGTTACTATGGCAACCATCTAAAGGAACGTATTTTCCGCTGTCGGTCGCACGTTTTTGATTAAGTTAGTGCCTAAGCAACTTGTCAAAAATGTTTGTAGGACATCGGAAAATACGTTCCCATAGATGGTTGCCATAGTAACGTCTTTGTATCTAGGTGCTGTCAAAAATTGATCGATATATTTACTAAATTTGGAAAGTTTTTATTTTATTAATTTATGTAATTGGAACTTAATAAATATGTAATATAATTATAATCAAAGAAATCAATGTATGCTTCGAAAAAACAGCTAATTGGTGGCCGTTTATATGTTTCGCGCAACACAAATTGTGCGCAAGGGAACGTTTCACATTTGCTTTGGTAAATACAATGTAAATTAGCGCGATCGAGGCCCAGGCTGTATCTCATGAACCGTGATATTTGACAGTTGAAATTTTCACAGCTGACGTATTTCTGTTGCCACTATAACAATAAATACTAATAAACAGAATAAAATAAATATTTCTAGGGGCTCGCATACAACAAACGTATTTTTTTGTTTGTTTTTGCTCGATATTGAAAACGGTAACAGGTAGACGCTTGTTTTTTTGGCCGGTTTTTATACTTTGTTAAAACATGTCTGCTTGGTAACTGCCTAGCTGCAAAGCCTTATTTGACATTTTATTGTTTTTTTTAAATCGCTGCTATTTTGTCCAATATTAATAAATTTAGAAAATTTCTGGGTTGTTCGATTTTACTTAGATTCGGCTAAAACTAAAAGTTAAGAGTGGGGATTTGCTTATTTGACATAAAAAATAAGTATCTATCTAGGTATATAAGTACGTACCGATGAAATGTTCAAGTATTCGAAATCAACTATTTCTACTGTGTCTATGGTCAGTGAACAAATAGCTCTTACATGCGCATCTATATCTTCACCAGTGCTTTGCAGTGTTGCGCTGAAATAAAAACAGAGATCATGCACGCTTGTTAAATGTTTTGTAATCCTTTTTCTGTATGTCTATCTCGCCATCGTAGCCTTTCATCTCATCAATAAAATATCTAGTCGCTGTTATGTTACGATACTAAATTTACAATTCATGTATGAATCTCACGTAATTTTGGTACTTCTTACTTATAGGTGCAATGTCGCTGTAGTCTGGTTATAAAAAGATAGAAAACAGGTGGATTCAAATAGTAGAACAGAAGTATTTAATATAGTAAGTACATAGCTGTTACACATAATTATACAGATCAGATTATCGACCCTGTCGGGCATGGCAATGGGTATTGGGAATAGTTTTACTTGGGTATGTGAAAAAAATACTTGAAAAGGTACTGCGATTCCTATATACAGTACCGAATCGTTTTGGAATTGCAAAAAATGCGTAGTTACTAACACATCAAAAGTAGCGCGAATCAAAAAAGCCCGGCGCCCGGCACATGTGTGACGATGAACCCGAATAAGATAGGATTCTTCTACCTAGAACAGAACAGTATCGCCAGGTGTGGCCCCAGCCTTACACTAGGTATACCAAACCAACATCCAAATGATGAGTAGCTACCTACTATACGTCGCGGCGTCTTATAATATTATTTTGAGGTAGATAAGTAACTATCATTCAGTGACTTACTTTACGAAGGCATTCAAGTAGTCGTCTTCAATTTTGTACATTGGGCATAAAGAGATAGCGGGATATGATACGTTCCAGTTGAAATAATCCATTTCTACGCTCGTCACAAGTGGTGTGTTCTGTCGACATTATATTTCAGCATTAATATGACTACACATCACACAACACACAGACATTGAAAAACATGAAATACAAATCCTCGTCCAAAAAAATATACAAAGAATTAATTTGAAAAAAAAAATGAGTAAAAGCTAAAATGTAACTAATATGCGAATTCAATTGAGAGATCACGTTTCTTAAAAATACAGCACAAATTACCACTCAATTATAAGAAAATGTCACTAAATCGTTACTGATACAAACTTGTCATTTACCACAACTCTAATTAATCACTTATCGCACTGAAAGCATAGCCTGAAAGACTCGCACTGATATCGTTTCAAAGTTATCGCTTTGTAATTTTAAATAGAACTGAACTCCTGAGCCGCGACGCAAATGCTTAAATAGCGCCGAATACTCCTAGACAATTCTAGAAGCTTCCACAATATTAATTCGTTTTATCGAGGGTGCTAAAATATTCCTTATATGGAACAATATGCTGTCTCCCTGAACTACTTTTATTTTAAAACAAATCACGGCAAATGACTCAACACCACCTGATGTGAAGCGGTAAGAAGAGTCCAGATGCGGAAACTGCTAGTGCAGCTTGAAACACACTGTTCTAGCCGCCTCCACCTTACTCGCCCTTAGGGTGCCTTTTCACGCCTCTTTTGAAGGAACCCATGTTATATATAGGAAGGGGGGAACATGTGCTGGCAAAGAATTCCAAGTTTTGGAAGTGCGACAAACAAACGAGTTGCCAACCTTCTTTGTACGTGATGTTGGAGTGAAGACAGTAATTTGATGACTCCGAAGACCGGCACACATGCTTCTGAGTAGCAAGGGGGAAGGTGGGATATGGTAGAAAAGCTCCTCAGAACACTCTCCGTGATAAAACCGACAGAAGGCGCTTAGCGATGCAATGTCACGACGGAATTGTAGAAGCTCTAGGCTTTTCGTGACCTCTACGTCGTCAATGATACGGACGGCACGACGCTGCAATCTGTCCAGCCCATTGAGGAGGTACTTGGCGGAGCTATCCCACAGATGCGAGCAATATTCAACGCAAGACCGGACCTGAGTTTTGTACAGCAGGCATAATTGCTCTGGCGTGAAAAATCTGGTTCAGGTCACCAAGTTTCACTCTTATTTTTTGAGCAACTGACTGACTTCTCTACCTTGCAGAAGATCGAAGGTAAATAACATTTTGTATTGTTGAGGTTCAAGAGTAGCCGTAACTCACTGAGAAAGTGTTATGTTGGGAACAGAAGGACACGTCTTCTATGATATTAACGTAAAGCATTCTCTCTTTTTTTTACAGGGTAGGCAACGCGTGCGTATTGCTTAAGGTGCTACGAGCTACGAGGTGCTACGGCGCTACGAGTCAATAACATAGAAACAACGCGTGAGTAGTGCTTGAGGTGCTACAAACACTTTCTCAGCAAGCCGTAGCTCACTGAGAAAGTGTCATGTTGGGAACAAAGGGACATGCCTTCTATGATATGAACTTAACGCATTCTCTGGTTTTTTACAGGGTAGACAACGCGTGAGTAGTGCTTAAGGTGCTACCAGCTACGAGATGCTACGGCGCTATGAGTCAATAACATAGAAATAAAGCGTTATTAATAGTGCTTAAGGTGCTACCAGCTACGAGGTGCTACGGCGTTACGAGTCAGTAACATAGAAACAACGCGTGGGTAGTGCTTGAGGTGCTACAAACTGTGCTACGAGCTGCTACGGCACTACGAGTCAAAAGCATAGAAACAATAAGCATAGCATAGAAGCAAAACTAAGACAAAGAATAATTGTAAAAAGCAAATGTGAACAAATACGTATACAGGGTGTTTGGTACTCACCCTAACATAGTTAAATAGTCATATAAATACTATAGTGTTAACAAAAATTCAGAATTGTAAAATAAATTTCAAATTTCTTCATTACAAATAATTCGGTCAAAATGTATAGGAAAATTCAAAATTAATTATAAAATTGCTAACTTTTGATAACACTTTAGTATTTATATAACTATGTTAACATGGGCAGGTGCCCGCTTGTTATACCTTCCCTTCTACTCTTAATTAGAAAATATTGGAAACGAACAAACCGATTTTAATACGACTTTCAATGTACAAGGAAGTCAGGCTAGCCTAAAAAGTTGTTGGAGAATTATTCAAAAAACCAGTATTGTAGTTGCAGAGTAAGAACTATTTTTAACCCCCGACGAAAAAAGAGGGGTGTTATAAGTTTGACGTGTCTGTCTGTGTATCTGTGTATCGGTGTATCTGTGGCATCGTAGCGCCTAAACGAATGGCCCGATTTGGATTCGGTTTTATTTTGTTTGAGCGCTGATGTGACTACGATGGTTCTTAGCTATAATTTATGAAGATCAGTTCAGGCGTTTGAAGACTATCAAGTCATTTTCTACATGATAATAGAATTTTATTAACTTTTACAGATCCGATTGATTTCAAATTTGATGTACTGTCACTTCGGTGACATTCCCATGACATACTAACTTTGAGCTGATCCTATACTATCAAAAAGTCTGGGAAATTGTTAATGCTTCAGAAACTTACAGCACATATAGCGTGTTTGGGCTCTTATGAATAGTCATAATGAGATGGTGTTAGATAGATGATTAATGACGGCGGGGGTTACTTAAAATTTTTAATTTTGTTATTATTAACTTTTCACACGAACCAAAAATCGATAATAATTACATGTTTATCAGATTTTTTGAAACAGCCTTTGACAACTTTTTAGCCAGATTGTTTTATACTCATGCCCTAAATAACTGCAATTAACTGTCACATATGCAGAAAACTAATCTGACTAAAACCCAACTCACTTTTTGGCTAAATTATTATTTATAATGTTTTTAAATTTTAGTTTTTTAATAGATTATTCTCACCTTGTACCTTGAGTACTGAGTTGATAAAAGTAGGAACACAACAAACCAGCTGGCCAAAAACGCCGATGTCCAGAAAAATCTAAAAGACAACAAATTTATCTATTTATTTAAACTTTAATTGTACAAAATAAGGAACAATTTGCGGTCAAATAGTCAACCCGAAAGTTGAGCCCAAAATGATTAAAAAGGCAGAAACGATTGTTTTAAAAATCAAAATTTAAAATAATATGTGGATGTACAAAAGAATGGGACAGCTAGTAAAATGACATGAAGTATAGATATTCTTGTATATAATTTTTTTTTATGAAATTCCGTTACGTTTCGGAGTTATCAACATCCAAAGTTGCATCAATAAGTCACTTGAGGTAATTTAAATTTAACCAATTTTACTATGTAGTATTAACTATTTTAAATGTGAGTCAATTAACACTTTTTTGCTATCTTTTTAATTAATGAAATAATCGGCAAAAACGATTTTGTGTTTTTAGTAATCTTCATTACTTGTGATACGGGGGTGAATGACATTTTACACAATTGCGCGATTTACGTACTTTGTGACTTAATTTTGATAAGTTTGCCGTTTAGTTTTTTTTTAGTTATTATGCCTTGTTGAGGATTAACCTTTTCCTTTTGCTATGCTACGGCTCACGCCTTGCGGGCGTTGCTAAGTTACGAGTTTTTCTATTGTGTTTGTCAGACGTATTATTTTACAATTAAATTTTATTATGCCTATTTCAGTAATATCCAGTAACGAATATGGTTTTAGCTTACGGGAAGGCTAACGGAGACACCAGTGAAGCGTTTCGTTCGTATTTCGACTATTTTGGACATCGTGGTGATGAGCATGTACCTTCCTCTAGAAGGGTTTAAGAATCAATTGTGTGTGAAGTGAGGTTCACCGGTCAGTGTGCTTTGTTTGCAATTGAATACTTAATAAAAATAAACGCTGTGTGTGTGTGTGTTGTGTTGTAGCGGGCGAATATCTTAGCAGATTAGTTGCCATCAAGAAAATAATAAGGATCTAACGAGGTTAGTTTATTGTTTTATTTTAGGTGTGTACCTACATTTTTAATAAATTAATCAAAGAAAATAGTAAGAGAACGCACGCGCGTACCTACCGCCTGCATTCGGTACTACCCGAAGGTACTTATTTAACTGCTAAGCAGCGATTTTATGAGTGTTGTGGTTGTGTTGTATCGTTGTGTGGTCCGTCGCGGTTGGTTTATTTATTTATTAAAACTAAAATTTAATGGTAATTAATTGTAAAATGGTTACAATACGAAAAGTTGTGCCGCGCGAAGGTCCGTCCGTACTGCTCGTAGGCCGTAGTTGCCTAGCCTAGGCCGATTCTTGTTTAAGAGGAAGCGCATGACGTATTTTAATTTCTATTTAGTATAATTTTGTTATTAATTAGTTTAGCGATGAACTTATACTGTGAATTAGTTGTATTTTCGATATATAATAGCCCACTAAATCAGCTGTCCTATTCTTTTGTAAACGCGGTATAATAATGCAAATAAATATTGTTAAGATGTATGTATAATCATGAATAAAAACACAGTTAATAATAATTAACATATTAAATATATACAGAAATAATAAGGATTATACATAATTATATTAACTGGATAAAGGTGGAGACCCCAAAGGAAGACTGCAAACTGATCGCTTGAAAGCCAGTTTTTTTGGCCTCTTGAATATGGGGAGATTTTGGGGGGGGGGGGGGGGGATGCTCGGTGAAATGCTTTGGCAAGCCCCGGGTCGTCTCCATTATGGGCACGGGGAAACCGGAGTGGTTTAGCAGGTATTCCCAGTGCCGCTATGATCAGGCGCTGGGCGAACCCTGCACAGGCCCACGTCTAGCCGTGCGACGGTCCGCTGGTCCACTCCGAAAAAAAAGGGATGTCTGAGCCGGCGGCTGGTTCCAACGCTCGGCTTTCGATACGAAAAGTCATGGTCGAACACGGGACGGGCCAACAATTTGTAATCTCAAGCTCCTCCGCGCTTAGGGAAGTACGTCAAGCAGTTGATTTCGTTTGTTACTACAACCGCTTTAACCCATCAACCCGCATTTTGCTAGCGTGGTGGTGAAATGGCCGAAACTTCTCATGTTTTCCTCCCATGTAGGACGGCACGTGCCCAGCGGTGGGCCGTATGTGATGATGATGATGAGTGAGCATGGGCTCTTTATCCTATACTATCATAATATAAAAGGTTTCGTTCGGATTTCCCCGCAGTTCTTTACCCCACTATCACCCACTAGCACTAGTAGGTATGTGGGCATTGCATTACTGGAACTAAAAAGGTATAGGTACAAAAAGTTAGAAATAAATTAAATATGCCACTTTTACTAACGGGAACAGAATCACGAAACTTTAAGTAACTAGGTGGTACTTTCTCAGAAGTTTAATTAATATTACGAGCTGAAGTGAACGTCGAAACATATCAGAACATGTCAACATTTGGCGAGCTACAGCAGCAGAGATGGAGAAAAAGAATTAAGTACTAGAAAACTCACATTAATTAAATGTTTCAATACTTTTCAGTTCCAATTTACAATATAGCAAACGTAGGTAGACGAACAATTTCTAACTGCAACTCAATTTAATTAGAGACCAGTTTATTAGTTGAAACAAGCAAAACTAATGTGATAATAACAGCAGTTACCTCTCGAACCAATGTATCTCGGTGTTTACAATGTAAGTCAGGCCGTGAGTGGTACAACTTCGTAATTGGCTCCGTAAATAGTTGATTAGTTTCTTTCTTCCCAGTTTGCGCGCGTAATTATCACGTTTCCTTTTGAAAGAAACCCTCTTTTCCTTAACTGTTACCCCCATCACGATTAATAAATAACTTCGAAACTTATGGTTTGTTTTCGATGAATGAGAATCTATAATGCTTCCTCAACTTTTATAGTAAACTCGTACTTTTTTTTTGGTTGAACATAGTGTCTATGGAGCAGCATTTATATTTTAATTATTATATTTCGTTAAATTGAATTAGACTTCTATTTGGTACTTATTAGTGGAAGACTATGACAGTAGATACCTAATAAAATATGTTGTTCTTAGTGCAGTACCTACTGTGCGGATGTAGGTAGCCCCTAAGTACTAAGTGTCGATTTTCAAATTAGTACCAAAGTAGTGCGTCAAGATAAATGTAATGTTAAGGGATGCCTAAATAAGCCCATAAAATTTCAAGACTTAAAAAAATTAAGGTGTGTCAAATTTTACAGCCTTTGCTATGAAATAGTAAGCTTTAGAACTTTAGAGCATGCTTATGATCAAGTTACATTAAAATTTGGTACATTAAAAGACCGTCCTTATTATCATCAATTATCATCATCATCATTATGAGCCGAAAGACGCCCACTGCTGGGCCTCTCCTCTCCCAACGATCTCCAAACCAGTCGGTACTGCGCTGCCCGCATCCATCGGCTTCCCGCGACCCTCACAAGATCGTTGGTCCACCTTGTGGGCTTACCAACGCTGCGTCTTCGGTACGCGGCCGCCCCTCGAGGACATAATATAATATCACATCCCACACCTCGGTTTCGAATTTTGATCCTGGAGGCGGACTTACATAGTGGCTATTTCATTTTCTGTCGTTATTATGCCGATAGTTATTTCTTTGAAGTTTGATGAATTGAAGATTACACACTATAACTACTTTGATTGTTGCACTTAAAGGGAATTGAGTCGCCGCAGCAATCAACTGACGGTTATTTATTTTAAATAGATAGTAATTCTATTTTAAAATTGTAATTTAAAATTTTAAAGATTGTTTGATTTGATTTGATAGCGATTGTGAGATTTTAAAATAAAAAAACTAATAATATTGTGTTGACTGTTGATCAGATCAGGATCAGTAGGCAGGGCACATACCACGCAGAGCAGACGGCCGGTGGGGCGTTAAAGTTCTAGAATCGCCATTCTAGAACTTTAACGCCCCATCCTAACCACGTACCGGAAAGCGTAAAGTAGGACGGCCTCCCACTAGATGGACTGACGACCTGGTTAGGGTCGCGGGGAGCCGTTGGATGCAGGCTGCGCAGAACCGTTCCATTTGAAAATCGATGGGGGAGACCTTTGTTCACCAGTGGACATAATAGGCGGTATGATGATGATGATGATGACTTTTTCTTGCTACGTGATTCTAAGAAATATATCATTCAGATAACGAATGAGCGAGGCAAGCGGCTCGCACGGTGGTATATATACATCGATGTCAGTCAGTGATCAAATCTTCTAGTAGCTCGAGACCAGATCACCAGATCACAGGCGATCAAATAAAACTAATTCGATCAATCGCTATCGACTCAGGTCTAGATTGTATGAAGACTCAGTGTTAAAACGTAAGTTGGGGCGCATCCTATCCTTTTCAATCATTGGTTAAAATTCATTCATTTCCAGTGTATCGATAGCCATTTTTTAAAGACTGATAAAATTGTCTAGGGTCTGTCTTTATGTAAATAAATGTATTTTATAATGTAAAGCTCCTTAGTCTCTGTTCTAATCATACGTAGGCAAAATACGTATAAGAAAATAATGTGCTCAAAACATTTTAAGTGACATAATTATGGTAATCAAATATTTCTATTGTAGTGGATGGATAGCTACTTTTATTCAAGATATTTAATGACATTTGTAACATAAAATGTGTCCCAATTTATAGATAACAGAACAACAACAATAGACGTATAGATTTTCAGTAGGGACAGTCATTAACAAAAGTAAGTAATTACTGTGGTAGCAAAGTCATGAACAATCAAAAGTAATCACTTACTGATATTGTACAGTCGATAGCACATCAAGAGTAACAGTTTGACATTGAGAACGCCCTTACTACGTTTGTAATAGAGGCGGCTTTCGTAGTGCGTCTGTTACACTTGATGGGTCGTCATCTGTACCCTTTAAAAATAATTGTGTGTTACAAAATTATCGAAAGTACATGCTATATAATAAGTGATTAATCTGTCTAGCCATAGATTTCGGACACAATTGGTTTTAAAAGTGATGGGCCGACTATAGTAGGTACACTTTAATACGATTTCTCGCATAATACGCCATTTTACGCCAGTGTCTGCAACTTGAGACATATTTTCATACATTTCTTAACGCTTAATATGATTCATCGTCCCCTTTAATACGCCTAATAACCGTGGATACTGCAGGGATTTCCTGGATATTCTTCCATTCATGACAATGTGGCACCGTACGAAATAAATTGAAGATCTTATTGAGAATATGAATAGCACACAAAAAGGGACCCTAATTGATAACGATAACACGAAGACTCCGATTTAGTCAAACGCCCAGGCTTTATCAACTGTTAATGATAGACGCTATGTAGCTTCTTTGAATCAAAGCGAAATAGCACTGCAAAAGTTGAATCTTAAATGAAAATCTTGTAATTGCTAAAACATCAAAATCTTTCTGTCAAACCAAAATAAGTGATTAGGTACTTTAAATATCGTAATTATAATCACACTATGTATTTGTAAATGTAATTTATATATGTATAAATTAATACCTACATATACGAAATTAGAATATAATATGTATATAATAATTTATATTACTTTTTATTTTCCCTAGCCCGCATAATACGCTTAAAACGCGTTTTTGGTTGGGTCCCTGTGAAATCGTCTTGAACGGGTTTTACTGTATTTGAAGACTAGCCGACTAATCGGTTTTCAAGTTGCCGACTTGTCGGCCGACTATTAATGATGTTAAGTTAGTTCCTATAATGTTACCTTATTGTTTTTCGAATATGTCTCGATACTGTAACTAGATTAAAAAAATATTTATTTAAGGACTTTTTTAACACATCTGACTTATTGAATACTTATTACTTAGGTACTTACCATTGCCATGTTGTTTTGTTACTTAATTAATACTTACCAATCATACCATTGCCATGTTATTTGGTTATACAGTGTGAGTCTGGGTAAAGTGCACAAACGAAAACGGGAGATACTATGGCTAATTTTATCGACGAAAAAAATATTAAAAAAAATATATTGGCTTATTTATTTTTTTATCGTTTTTTTAATTTTGTTTGATGTTGAAATTACCCCGGTGTAGACAAAATCGTGTAACTTTTAAAATAATTGATCTTTTGCGATGAATCAAACTGTTTTATGATTGGTACCATAGGGCGTCTTCATAAAATTAAAATTTTGTAAAAAAAACTACACAATTAAAAAAAATTATGGACTCCTTACAAAAAACCGGTTATTTATTATAGATTTTTGCATAAATTTAAAAATTGCTTCATAAAATGCCCACTTTGCATACCTTTCTGTTAACTTTAATTTATTCTACGTCGTTTTTCCTTTTTAACAGTGTCAATTTCATGTCAATACCATAATCCTATCGTTTTCACAAATGAACTTGCCACAGGAAAGTAATAACTTGTATGTTGAAGTACCATTCATTAACAGTTGATAGAAAACGATATGAATAAGCTATTGGCATGAAATTTGCACCGTTAGAAAGGAAAAACAATGTAGAGTAAATTAAAGTTAAGAGAAAATATGTAAAGTGGGCGTTTAATTGAGCAATGTTTGAATTTATGCAAAAAATTGAAAAAAAAATCCGGTTTTTTGTTAGAAATTAGGCATTTTTTTTCATTCAGTGTAGTTTTTTCTACAAAATTTTGATTTTATGAATGCGCCGTGTCATTTCTAATCATAAAACAGTTTGATTCATCGCGGTAGATCAATTATTTTAAAAGTTACACGATTTTGTCTACACCGGGGTAATTTCAACGTCAAAAAAATTAAAAAATCGATAAAAAAATTAAATAAGCCAATATAATTTTTAAAATATTTTTTTCGTCGATAAAATTAGCCATAGTATCCCCCATTTTCGTTTATGCACTTTACCCAGACTCACACTGTATACATAACCATATTTCGTTAATGAATTATGTTCAAATTACAAATGTAAGTACAAATTAATCGTTTTATTTCATTTGTTATGCGCTGATTATAATCGGCATATTTTGCCGAATAGTCGCCGACTACTAACGATGCTGAACAGTCGGCTTTTGACTAGTTGGCGACTAGTCGGCCCATCTCTAGTTTTTAGTTGTCATAAGCCCGCCCGAGAGAGACAGAGGGATGTAGCACAATCTTTTAAATATAGAACTACTTTTTTAAATGTTTGCCTATCCCTTGCTATTGCAGGTGTGTTGTCATTCTGAGGCCTAAGATGAAATCCTTTCATGCCCTGTAAGTACACTGGCTACCTTCCTCTTCAATCAGAAACACAGTGAAATAGTAGATTATTAACCAAGGGGATAAAGCAGTGTCTTCTGTCGCGGCTCGCGGGTGACGATTTAAATCGCGAGCGTAACGAAGGACTCGAGGTTTACTCCCGAGCGTAGCGAGGGTGTTAAAAACTTAAATCACGAGCGATGCGAGGGATTTAAGACGAGTCCTGAGTGTAGCGAGGGATTTAAGTTCACCCAAGACTAAGACAGCTTTATCACCGAGGAAAATACTCTACTTTTCGTACCATTTGCGAAAAAATTAATACAATAATAATATGAGATAAGCATTTATTAAAAATAATGACAATTAAAAGTAAAAGTTAACATTCGAAACATTGGTCCAATTATTGATAGAGAGAGTTACATTTTTGTTTGGTACATTTATTGTTGATGAGTTGATTTGAGTATTTCTCTGTTCTTGCGTCTGAGGAACTTGCGTTTCATTGTAGATAGTATACGTCGGAGATAGTGGTGGTGGTGCATCGTGAGTTACACGGACGAAGATTGTCCGATTGTCCTTTGGACTAATATTTTTTTATCGGAAAAGCAAAGGCATCTAGCTCATACGGCCTCGTCGGTTTTCGTAATTTTATTTAATAATCATAACTCCACAATAAATACGTATTCCTTTTTCAAAAATATGTATAATGCTTTTTACACAAACTCAATGGTGTAAACACAGATGTAGTCCAGTATAAATTTCGGTAAGTATTCCAAATTTAAATCACATTCTCCCCCTAGAGGATGAATGAAATTAAGTACAATTTTCTTTCCCTGTTTTTAACAGATTAAAAATGACTATTGTTATGTTCGCTTTTTGTGGCATAGAATGTCATTTTTTTGAGCAAATGGTACGAAAAATATATTTAATTCCTAGCCGTGCTCGCAACTTCGTCCGCTTGGATGTCGTAAAATAACAACATGTATGTCGTACAGAGGTGGGTAGGTTAGGCACATGATTTTACTTGATCATTTTTTTTGGGTAATGATTTAAATCATGTTTATAAAAACACCTCCGCAATTAATGCATTGATTGCTCCGCCCTCGCCCGCCCGCCTTGGATATCATAAATACGTGCGTAGAACTTGATTATTTAAAATAACTCCTCAACAAAATTATAGTTATTTTAAAACTATTATAGCTTCATTGAAATAAAATGATTGCACGATTTTGTTCAAAATTAAATACTTGTGATGAATAATGTATTTGTTTTTATAAGGAATAATATCATGTTTACAGATAATGCATTATTTTAGAACAAATTTGATTACCAAAAAAGGCTATAGTTAGTCAATTTCAAAACATTAAGTACTCAGCGCACGCAAGGAAAGCTCTGAAAAGGAATATTTTTTCCCATTTTTGCAACATTTGTCATTGATGCTCAGCCCCTATTAGTCGTAGAGTTATGTTATATAGCATACATGCTTTCTAGATAAATGGTCTCTCCAACACAAAAATAATTTTTAAATTTGAATCAGTAGGTCCTGAGATTAGCCCGTTCAACCAACCAAATAAACAAACTCTTCAGCTTTATAATATTACTATAGTATAGATTTATGTTATTTTATTATAGTGGCTAAGAAGTAGAGTAAGTAAGAATCAACCTTGTCAAACTACTTACCATATCATTCGCAATTTTATTGGGTAATATTAAATAAAAGGATTTGCAAAATTAACTTAATTAAACAATACCTAAGCTTTTAATTTCTTTAATTGTCTTTTATGTAAGGTACAATAGGGGAAATCTCAGTAAATGGAGCCGAGCGAATTCTGTTAATTAACGTTTTGTTCTTATCATTACAGTATAATTAAACGATTTGCGTTTAATTTCTTGTTATGATTCAGACTAGGTATTGGGTATTACAATTCGCAAATTATTAATAATTACTTTAAAGTAAAGATGTTGGTAGTATTCCTCTTGATGCCGTCTTTGGTCTTATTGTATTGTTAGACCTACTTATTTAGATTTAAAGTAGCGTTACTATGCTCATTCTTGGATGAGATATGGTATTATTTTGTGGAGAAACAACACATATGCTACTAAGATACTTTTTCTCCAAAAGAAATGTGTAAAAATCCTAGCAAACCTCAACATTACGGAAAATTGTAGATCTTACTGCAAACAACTGATAATGTTGATTTTAACATCACACATCGCTGGAAACTTGTAACTTTGTCAGAAATAATATGGATCTATTACTTTGAGTAAAGGATCGCTACATTGGAATAAAGAGACTTTGGCATGAAAATAAGTTAGCGATATAGTAACTTTCTAAAATGATTCAAACGGAAACACACTTAAATATTTTTCGACAATTTTAGTAATATTTATTATCTATTAAGTATACATATTAATGTAAAATTCCAATAGTTTTAAGTAACACTCCACAAAAAGTTGCATCAATTCGTCTACCTTCACACTTGGTGTGTGAGAGATGCGCCGTTGGAGTGATGTATTCGCGGCAGTAAAACCCTGGAGGCGCGTTGGAAAGCAAACGCTAACTTTATCGGAATGCCCGTGTTGTAGTCAAGAATACCCTAATCGGCCATTTGCCAGTGCTAAGCCCCTATTTATTATCGTAACTAGTGGGCACTATCGCTTTCGGCTCGAAGTCCGAGATCGTTTCGAGTTTCTTACACAGCTATTTGTCCGTACCCTCTTACTAATTCAACAAAACGCGAGACGTTAGATAACAGTTTCTTTTCGGAGATTGTTGCAAACGGATTCTGTGTTTTGTATCTATATTTTTTCTGCTGTAGGCATAATCATAATATTTTTTGTTTTTAGTATAATATAAAATTGAAAATTTTAAGTAACCCCCATTAATCATCTATTTAACACTATCTCATTGAGACTATTTTTATGACTCCAAAAACGCTATATCTGCTGTAAGTTTCTGAAGAATTGAGCATCCCACAGGCTATTTGATGGTACAGGATCAGTTCAAGGTAAGCATGTCTTGGAAATAGGGACCACCGAAGTAACATTAGGCCAAAATTTAATTTCAAATCAATCGGATCTGTGAAAGTTAGTAACATCCTTTTGTCAAGTAGTAAATGAGCTGATAGTCATCAAACGCCTGAACAGATCTTCATAAAATATAGCTAAGAACCATCTTGATCACGTCAGATTTCAAACAAAAAAAAACCGAATCAAAATCGGTGCATTCGTTTAGGAGCTACGGTGCCAGAGGCAGAAACACAGACAGACACGTCAAACTTATAACACCCCTCTTTTTTCGGCGAGGGTTAAAAAGTGGTCTGAAAGGTGTCAAAAAAAATAATAATGTGAAAGTAGCTCTGTTTGTCTCTTACCTTCTCACGCTTAGCCACTGAAACGATTCAGATGAATTTTGATATTGAGATAGTTTGAGACCCTGGGGAGCAGATAAGATACTTTTTGGAGCGATAACCGAAATCCAAGCGCGGACGGCTGTATGTAATAATTTCAATATGAGCTTAAGACGTTAAACAGAAAGACTGAAAAAACTTATGAAGCTCTCCCAAATCCTTGCGTTCGCATCTCGCCCCGGAACTTGTTTTTTTACATTTATTTAATAATATTAGATAGGCATATGATATGAAGATATTGTTCTCTTAGTATAGAGAAAATAACATTTTTTTGATAAGAAAACATACATATAGAAGGATCAAAAGGTGTCGGCTCCGTAAGTAACATTATAAGTCATTACTCCTTGTCGAAGTTTAACGGTCGTTCACCACGGGGCGAGTCACAGTCTCAGGACTCTCGCCTTACATTAACCTCTATATTACAATCTTTTTTAGCTCTACAAAGAAACTTTAGAACTGCTTTCTATTCATTATACCTACCTATATATATTTAGTTAGATCTAAAATATAACAGTCTATTCATCTATACAGTTACATATAGGTACAGTATTTTTGTAAGAATCCAAAATACTTATAGTACGAACGCAGTGGTCCAATGATTGTTCCTAAAAAAATGTTCTAGCCTTCCTGGCTTCGTATTATAGTTTTTGATATTTTTATTCCTTAGTAGGTATGAAGAGTTTTGTAGTCTGAACCAATTCGCAAACGGAACGATTTCTCGGTGAATAACGTAAACCTATTACGGAGGTATTTCAAATTTCCTGTTATATTCTTGTTTGGGTAGCCAAATATTTATAGCAGGCCATTTTATAGCGTAAGTATACCAACAGTTGTTCTTTCGATTAGTTGTGTTACCAGCCTATTCAGCCTCTCAATTTTAATTTTCGTGTTCTATTCTTGTATGGATTGCCAAACAAGAATAAAAACCAAAAAAACAATAGTTATAAGGTATTTTTACTTTCGAGTTTTAGTCTTGTTTGGTTATTCAAACCAGAATAAAACAAGAAAATATTGAAAATATTGCGTTGATTATGACTACCACTGTAATAGGACTGTTTACGTTAATATATAGTGGAAAAGTCCTGTCGTCGAAAAAACCGTAATATACTAAAGTTGGCAAAGCATCCACAGATGAAAGATTATGATGGAGATAATGTCATAAGCGAAACGGCATGTAAGCGAACAGTCCAACGCGGACGGCGAAATGACCGACCTTTCGGCGAACAGTCCAACGGTGAAACCTGTCGGAGATTTTTCGTGCCAACAGAGTAGCTCTTGAGGTTCATCTCACTTGATGAGAATTGATGATAAGGCGAGGCCAGTAAGGAGCCACACCTGGATTGCTCACCCGCACAGGAACTGGCTATCTTACCTCTAACTGCCGGCACACAACAATGCTGCAGACTAAGTTAAGATTAGACAGAGTTAGTTAGTAGCTAGCCAGGTGGACTTAGAAAAGGCCCTACCACCATCGTGAGCAGAAAATTCCTGCCTCCGCGGTTTGAAATTGAAATTGAAGTATAAATATACTTCCAAATGGTAACGATGCACGCGAATGGGAAATTATTTTAAGTAATGATTAATATTTTTATCTTTATCCATATTATAACAGTTTCTGCTTCCTCGCTTAGTAATAATACCATAGAATTAGTGGTTGAAGTTGGCGGGGTCCAGGGAATTAGCAGAGTTGGCTTTTCATAGCTTCGATGGAGTTTAAACTTCTACGCCCGATGAAGTAACTACACTCCAAGTAATTGTTGATTTAACAGCAACTTTGCTCGTAGTTTGGCGTTCGTGTCAGTCCGCCAATAACTTGTGAAGTAGTTTTACTCGCAAAAGTATTAGGTAAGCTCCCGAATACTCGCAATTGATGCTCACAGATAATGGTTGTGCTATTTATGTTTTATAAGATTCGACTGAGTGCTCATCCTCAGTGGATCTGTAAAGAAGGATTTGTCTTATGCTTAAGTAGATTAGGTACAAAGTTAAAGCTTTACTTTTTTATTTATTTCACACTAACCTTTAATTGTCCTTAGGTCTGTAGAACTTTTTGCAGTAGCATCAAATATGATTATCTAGCAATGAGATTTGGTTCTTAATACCTATTCTTTCATATTTTATGTAACATGTAATTTTTATTTTCTTGGCATTGATAGGGTAACCCACGGCGTTACGGCGTAATAGTTGGATACTTGAAACAAAGAATATACTCATATAGTATACTAGCTTACGCCTGCGATATCCCGTGGGAACACATACCCGGGATGAAAAGTAGGCTACTTTCTACTATATAATTTATCTGAGTGACAAACATCCAGATTTGTCAAACATTCTGGCAAGATTGAGTAACAAACATCTATCCAAATTTTTAACCGACTTCAAAAAAGGAAGAGGTTTTATGTTCCACTGTATGTATTTTTTTGTATGTATGTTAACCGATTTCTCTGTCAATTGAGAACCGATGCTATTCAAAATTATTTTTTTATATCAGGAGAATATCGAATAAAAAAATAATTTTTGTCACCAAATCAATTGTAAAAAAAAGAATTTAAGTACCTAGGTACTTATTTCAAAAAAAAATATTTTTTGGAGTTGGCGCTTATAGCAGTTTCCAGAAACAATAGAAAGTGTACTTATTTTTTTTTTCCTTTTCAGTGTTTTTGCATTTATAATACTTGTAGTGTGAGAGAGATCTTTTCATCCTGTAACGTCTTCGTAAGTGAACGTCAAGTGTGTGTTGCTTTACGTATCCTATAGTTATGTAGGCAATAGAAGTGTCCGCTTTTAGTGTTTACTCGAGCAAGCAATAATTACAGTTTGTAATTAAGACGAATCATACAGTTTAACTCCCGTTGTATGTGTTTAAGTATAGTCTAACTCATGTCTTAGACGTGTATCTAATTGTTATGATCAAAGTGTTTGCAAACTTTGTTACTGTTGTAATATACAAGCAAACTTACTTTGGGTTGAAATTTCTTTACACTGTTTACTCAGACGGTCGAATGAAAACGAGCAAAAGCATAGTTATGGACGACATTTTTCTCATCAGTTAGTTACGATGAAGGACTAATTAGTCTGTCAAGTAAACATATAAGTCCATCAATCATGAAATTAATCCTTTAAGGCCAAGTCGTCATAGATCTATGTCCTAAACAATGAAAATTTAAGTGTGTCTGGTATGTCGGGTTTGGAAAAGTAAATGACTATACATAATATATTTCAAATTTCTTAGCTATGGAACCCTTTTTAATTTTTGCGATTTATTTCCAGTACAATGAATAGGACTTGTGAAATATTATTTATCATCATCATCATTTCAGCCGAGAGACGCCCACTGCTGGGCATAGGCCTCCCCCAAAGATCTCCATACCGATCGGATAAAATATTATTTATCAAAATATGTAATAACTTAGTGGCAGCTGTATCGCTATTATGTACTAATTTTATAGTACTATGTACACACACATAATTTTATATAACAAAAACACGCGGCCGTCCGCCAACTTTACCGGAAAGTTCACCTCAACTCCAAATAAATTCAAGAAAAGTTAAAACTGCGGCCGTAATCTGTCTGTACCTATCTATAGGGAAGAGGAAAATTAAGTTTACAAAAACAATCTTGATAAGTACTTGATTTAACTTTATGGGCCGCAACTTTGTGTTTCAGTGAAGCGTGCTGTAATTTTTGAACAATATTGTAAAAATCATTGTAAGTGGTTAATTAAGTAGATCGAGATTGCGGATTTTAATTAATTAAGTAACGAATTTCAGCTCTGTTACGGTAAAAAAATTGGCGATGTCAACTTAACGCGCCCTCGGTTTAATTTATTGACCCTACCAAAATTTATTGTAATTAGCTTGGAAATTAATTTGCTTATTACTGAAATGGAATCGATTTGTAGTAAAATGAATGAAGACACACACACACAGATATACTGACATAGGCCATATAGGATTAGCAAGTATTAGTGGCTGAGGGCAGGGCATATAGCACGCAGAACGAATGGGTGCTATATGCCCTGCCATCAGCCCAAAAGTTAAAGTTCTAGCATGGTGACCACGTACCGGAGAGCTCAAAGTAGGACGGCCTCCTTCTAGATGGACAGACGACCTGGTCCGAGTCACGGGAAGCCGTTGGATTTAGACTGCGCAAAATCCGATCCGTTTGGAAATCGATGGTACAGGCGTTTGTTCAGCAGTTCATAGGCACAGGCACAATGAACGAAAAAATATGCTGATATGTGAAAGGTCGCGTGATCGATCCCCGGCCCAGGACGTGAAAAATTTCTAGTTTAGATATTTTTCTATGTAAATATATTTTTCATCCCCCATTTTGGAAAGAGTATTTTTGCTCTTCGATATCTGAGTGCAAAACCCGTTTTTATCCGCTAGAGGATAAAGTAAAATAGAATTTAGAACATCGTGTGTACTAAGTTTGTGAATTCAAAACATCATTAAACCTCGTTATTTCTAACTCCATGGTGCCGAATTTATCATACAACCTTTTTTAACTGGTTAATAACTCAGACTCGGCTCCTTCTTGGTGTTCTTGTTTTTTAACCCCCGACGAAAAAGAGGGGTGTTATAAGTTTGACGTGTCTGGCTGTGTATCTGTGTATCTGTGTATCTGCGTATCTGTGTATCTGTGTGTCTGTCTGTGGCATCGTAGCGCCTAAGCGAATGGACGGATTTTGATTCGGTTTTTTTGTTTGAAAGCTGATGTGACTACTATGGTTCTTAGCTATAATTTATGAAGATCAGTTCAGACGTTTGATGACTATCAGCTCATTTTCTACATAATAATAGGATTTTACTAACTTTTACAGATCCGATTGGTTTCAAATTTGGTGTACTGTCACTTTGGTGACATTCCCATAACATACTAACCTTGAGCTTATCCTATACTATCAAAAAGTCTGCGAAATGCTTAATTCTTCAGTAACTTACAGCAGATATAGCGTGTTTGGGCTCTTATGAATAGTCTTAGTGAGATGGTGTTAGATAGATGATTAATGACGCCGGGGGATACCTAAAATTTTTAATTTTGTAATTATTGTTTAATTTGATTTGCGTGCGCCATTTTCTTTTCACGACATATTTGTTAAGACCATATGTTTATAACAAAAAACTTGAAAACAAGTAAAAAACTCATTTTATGAGTGATTCTAGCGTCGAAGAAGTTTAATTTTAGAATCCTTTGCTTGTTCGGTCATCAAAATTGAGCACGCGGTTAAAAAGTAACTTTGCACTCTTGTATGACAAATAATATAAAATTAAGAATATGATGAATGAAAACAAATTTGGACATTATTACTTTTAGATAGATTTTATCAATCTTTGTTCACGTTTTTGGCAATTATTATTATGTAGGAATACCTAGATAAATTAGAATTATGTTCGGGATATTTACCATGTAATTTCTTTGTAACGAGTTCCCGATATTTCGGCGCAGTTCGTGCGCCATAATCACGGGTAGACTGCTGAAGCTGCGGGTAAAAGTCAACTTCATTGCGGGCAGATATATCGATCTACCCTCTTTCGTTGACGCTTGCTACGATCGATGCCCCTACTACTAGACTCAGTCTCACAGCAAACAACTACACACACAACACAACATAACAAAACACTTTCAATTCTAATTCAAATATTAATAACCATCAAAGTATAAAGTGATAAAGCTGATTTTCTTTGTTTTTATTAAAGCAATATCTTTTTATAGCTTTATATATATGTGTCTAACCATAAACTATACTGATATTTTTTATGATTATCAAAATTTAAACACGCAAAACATACAAAAATATTATTTTTACTTTAATATTCAGCACAATGATCAACTTTTTCTGTAATAGAACCATGAAATCGTCAAAAAAATAGCCATTTCATACAAATAGATCATCTATGCATAACAGGTCAATTAATTTAAACAATATAATTCTTCACTGGTATCAAACAAAGAAATTGTTCTGTTTTAGGAAATGGACAAGTAATAGTGTAATTTTAACTGACCGCAATCATAAACCCGTGAAATATTTTTGATTCCATAGGTATTTCATTAAAAGGTAACATAAGTGAACTACGATTTCTGCGAATTCGTAGCACTTCGTAGCGTTCGTAGCCAAGCTAGTAGTGAAGTTTTCTGTCTTTTTCCTTTGCTGATATTAAAGTGTTTTTAATTGTTTAATAAATTATATTACTTACAGAAAATATTGATTTGGTTTTAATTGGACTGTTTTTTTGAAACTAGAGGGTTTATAGTCTGTCATGTTTTTTCAATATCTGCAATCAGCCCTAGAGCTTTAATTAGATTTGTTTTGTGTTTTTAATATGTATTAACAAAAAGACAAAAAAGTTTTTGAGAGTGTTTTTCTTATCGTACTTAGGTAGAATAAAAACAAATATCTTGGTGCTTGGGTGAACGAAGTATGGGAGTTTGATCAGAAAATCAATACCCGAAAAGAGATTGCCTGAGCCTGTTCTGTTAAGTAAATTAAACACGCTGAATATTATTCAACAGCGTTTATTGCTATTTTAAACTTATTACAAAATTATCCGAGAGAGAGCCGCACAATTGTTGATAAAAGAGAGATCGAGAATTGCTACATTCGAAAACATAAAAGCTTACAAATAATTTTGCAATTCAAAAATGCTTATAATCTACTGTTCAGTGTAGTACTGAACAGTTCTATATATTACGTTATGTGTTGTCATACTTGTCATCAATACACATAAATCTCCGAAAAAGATCACTTTCCCATTGAAGTTGAGATGAGCATAGCAGAGCTTTTCTAAGCAAGTGAAAATTAACCTGATTTACTTTCGAACACAAAAAAATCCCAGCGTGGACTGGGCACCACCGTAGGACAACTGTTTCGTCTAACAACGAACCGCGCGGAGTTTATAAATTTAGCAGGCAATCTTCAGGAGTGATGAGGTACCGGAAGGAAAAGGGGAGTATGTTCACAAACTTGGTGGGAAACTTTAATCCTTATCATTGAAATATGATGTAGGTAAAATCTAAAATTACCTTTTCTTAAAATATTGCTTACAATTATTACTTCTGTCACTGTACTATGTGGAAGATATCTCAAAACCACTCTAAGATATTACCAAACAAGTTAAATTGAAGAGCATTGTGGCAAATTTACAGATAGGTAAGTTCCACGTGCCTCGCTCGCCTCCCATTCGTCAGTTCCCACTGTAATGCGGGATACCCTTTTTATCCGTTTATCTATTCAGAGAAATTTCCCTATGAATACAAATAGGTGAAGTGAATGAAAATATTGAGATAAAATTGACTATGAATGATTTTATTCTCCGCTCACTTGCTAGGCTTATTCAATTATTCTACTTTGAAGTTAGTTGGGGTAAGTTTTGTAAGTAGATAGTTCACAAGTGATCTTAAAAAAATAACAATATATATTTTTTGTTTATGTTTGTTTTCAAATGCCTATTTGATATCTTTGTTTTTCAATTGCACGTAATTTCTTTTGATTTAGGTTATTGTTGATTTGTACCTTTGAAAGGATAGTCGAAGGCATGAGCTATCAACATACTTACCTTTAACGTAACCGATAGTAATCATTATTAAAAGTTTTACGGTTAATCTAAAAATCACATGCCATGTAGGTGAGCTTGTGTCATTATCTCAGACAAACTAATTAATTTGCGAAGTAATCTGTAGCCTATTGAGTATCAGCAATTTACGTGAAGAGAAATACTTTGTGTTAGAATTTTACTAGGTGGCAGACCCGTATGTAGGGTCGTCTGGGTAGGTACCACCGCCTTTCTTATTTCAGCCGTGAATTACTGGGGATGGACGGCATTTCATCTTAGGCCCCAGGTTGACGGCGCACCTGCAATATCAAGTGATTTTTCCTTGTTATTGCAGGTGTCTATACGCGGCGGTCACCGCTTACCATCGGGTGGGCCGTCAGCTTGTTTGTCATCCATGTAGTTGTATAAAAGAAAATGTACTTAGAATAATTGTGAAATGTACATTTAAATTAAGCGTTAGGTAAATCGAACTATTGGATTTGCTATTAAATGGGTAGGTATACATTTTAGATATAATATCTTGGGAGAATAAACCGTGCCTGTTTCGCGGATGGCTTCCAATATCTTTTTCGCGTGTTCCAGCCCAATCCGCAAGATTACTTTCCCCTTTTTTTCATAAAATGTATTGAATGAAAACGACAGTAACTTTATTGATTGACGGTAATAAGTAAAAGATTCTAGGCTTTTCTTATATTCTTTGCTTTCTTAATAATAATTGACAGTTGGCGATTTGTTTGAGGTGTTTATTCAATATGAAGTATGAATAAACACCTCAGTAAGTACGACCACATTTCTTCGTTCCGTAAGGTATTAAATTGGCTGACGATTCGTCAAAGAAGAGATCTTAGAATCCTGTCCACTCTATTTTCTATACTAAATGATCCATATGCTCCTGAATATCTGAAATGTAAATTTCAGTATCTGGGTGCTTCTCATAATCGTGCCCTTCGTTCAAGCGGCAAACTTACTCTAACTTTTCCTTCTCACCGCACTGGCTTCATGTCTAATTCCTTTCAATGTCAAGCAATACGGCTCTGGAACGCACTACCTCCCCATATTCAAGAGGCCAAAAACATTTTTTTTTTATTATGAAACCTTTGCCATAGTTATTTCAAATTTAATACAAACAACGTTGTATGGATACTAAGATAGGAAGGGCACAGTGATATCCTGGTTGATAGATAAGCCCTTTATTTGTATTTGAGTACCACCTGTATATGGCCAATGTTCGCAAATAAATAATTTGAATTTGAATTATGAGCACCAATCTGGTTGGTAGCACTTGAAACTTGTAGAAAAGATTTATTATTATTACAACATTATAACTTCAAGAAAAGAACTAATAAAACTTATAATTCATAGACAAGAATTACACATTATTATTATTATTATTATTTGCTTGTATGTACTATTTAAAAAAAAAACAACGAATATATGTATTATAATATGTATAAATATGTATTGCTGTCTATCTACCTCTAGAGAATTAGATATTTACTCTATTGAAAAAAATCGCAGTTTTGTATGTGATAATGTCATAGGTCTCTGAAAGATCTTACGGATCTGAAATTCAGATATACGTTACTTCATATCTTTATCTAGAAACGAGTAGAACAAAAACACGATTACAGGATGTTGCCTCGTAAACTTCAGATTACTGGTAAACGATAATTTGTATTTAATAACAAATTACTTTACATAGAAGATAATTACCTATGTATTATTGAACCTATGTTACAAGTGCAATAAAGAGTATATATAACATTAAATAATTTATATTTTTATACGCGCGATCGCTATTTTGTTTTTTTTTCTCCCGCTAAGGCAATCTTATCTCTATTCCTATCTGTCTCGGCCGAAACAACTTTTCGATAGATATCGCCCTAAGCAACTTCAGTGATCGATCAACTATCTGCAATCTTACTATTATTATACTATGTGTGGAAAGGTGGAAAACGGTATATAGCATAGCAGACAAAACCAACTTACCTCTAGGGAGTATTCTGCTACGAGCACCATTTTCCTCGTAAGTTAAATTGCCAACAAACGGTCGAGTCTTCGGGTGC
The DNA here is from genome assembly GCA_947347705.1 of Nymphula nitidulata. Classification (NCBI taxonomy): domain Eukaryota; kingdom Metazoa; phylum Arthropoda; class Insecta; order Lepidoptera; family Crambidae; genus Nymphula; species Nymphula nitidulata. The sequence goes on from OX374632.1 coordinate 11,863,426, forward strand.
TTCACTCGAATTTTTATTTGCTTACCCGTAGAGGTGTTAGCGTCGGATCTACTTTTGAAATTTGTGCCTTTTTTTCAATCTTTGCAAAAGGCAAACGACAAAATGAAATAAAGGGGAATACTTTTTCTTTGTAAAATGTGACAAAGAGGTGGTGCGGGATTTCTCAACGTGAAGTTATTGTCCGTGACGCAAAGTCGGCGTGACAAATAGTGCTGCGTTTTTCAGTTTTGCAACATTCTAACTAAGAGTTAATGCCGGAGTTTCTCTTTGCTCGCGGCGACTGGGCGGTTTTTACTTCCACAAGGAGTTTATGAAAACAGGCACTGTTTTCATAAACTCCTTGTGTAACCTTGTATCATGTAGAATTGTCACAAAGTATCGGCTAACCTTTTTAATAAAATCAATACAGAATCACATAATAAAATACAAAAATTATATAGGCCTTCGGACACATTCATACAATTTCCATATTTGTACAAATGCATTGGCAGTACAAGTTTGTACAATTTTTAATGAGACATTTTCCATATTTGTTCGAATTGTAAATGTTTCGCTAACGAATACAAAACCAGTTTTTTATGTCAAAAAATAAGAACTCCTAATGAAAACATGCTACTTCAACATAGCATAAACATGCGGCTCATGAAAAATTAAATATCCACTCACACATCGTAAAATTTGAAATATAAAACTCAAAACGAGTTTATATTGACGAACTTTACAAATAGTATATCAAAATGAAATCAAAAAATTTAATTATAACACTATTTCTCTAACAAAATAATGTTATAATAAAAATTTTTTCATTACGTTTCGATTACAGACCATTGATACAATACTGTTACGAGGAGCTCAGTGGCGTATTGGTTTGAGCGCTCTGATTTCGATACGAAAAACAAAGCAACTTTCGCCATGGTCGGTCCCGGGATGGGTCAATCAAATTTATAATCTCGAGCTCCTCCGTGCCACGGTTTAGCTGGTTGGTTGTTGGTTGGTTGGTTGTGGAATTGTACGAATGTGGAATTGTACTAATATGGAAATTGTACCAATGTGTCCGAAGCCTTATATAGTTAGAATATAATAAGTAAAATGTTGGTGTCTAAGGCAGCCGCACGTACTTACGTAACTTCAAAAGTGTCTTTTATAACAAAGTAATACAAGTACATCGAAGTACAAATACTTCGACCTAAAAAAACAAATCGAAACAAAAAACAAACTTCGAAACTTCGAATACAAAAAAAACCTAACCAAAGTTAGGTTTTTTTTAGGTTCCTCTTACGTCGAAGTACCTACTTTGTGAGCTATATACGCTGACTTAACTCCCGAAATAAATGTCTTAGTTTTTAGTATTCTAGGAAAAGTTAATTCTTTTTCAATGAATACAGCACTTTTATTGGCGTTCTGACATTTAGGTAGAGGATAAATCGTAGAATCGGAAACTAGCTCAAATCATTCATGCATGACTGGGGGTCGCGTTCAATAGTCCGAATTCACTCGTTCTATTTGGTAATCTGTGAGTAGGTACGTAAATCTGTGACTTGAAGCTTAAAATAAGCATGGAAAGGAAAAAGTAGGCTAAAATAAGAATAATAATAAATCTAAAAAATCAAATCTAAATCTTAAAGAATCAACTAAAACTAAGTAAATAATATAATAATATTAATTCATTTTATTGCTGCCTATGCCCAGCACTGGGAGTCTCTTGGCTGACATGATGATGATAATGAATTTTAATTGATTTATTTCAGATTCCCATCTACATGCATTTACATTAATATTATTTTGCTAGCTAGGTTAGTAACAGTATTCGCTTAAAGTATGTATTGCTGCCTATGCCCAGCAGTGGGCGTCTCTCGGCTGACATAATGATGATGATGAATTTTAATTGATTTATTTCAGATTCCCATCTACATGCATTTACATTAATATTATTTTGCTAGTTAGGTTAGTAACAGTATTCGCTTAAAGTAATATATAATATGTTGGATGGTTGAAAGAAAGAAAGAAAAAATAATTTATTTAAATAGGCCATAAAGAAGCACTTTTAAATCGTCAAAAAAACACATTCTTACAACTATCACAAAAAATATAATTATTAACTAACGTCATAGTCTCTGTATGTATGTCATGTCTGAATTTACACCGGTTTTAAAAGTTGAACTACCGAGAAGATTCCGGCAACAAACTCGTGTAGTCACTCTTTTCAAATAATACATTACAATGTTTGTAGTTAAAAAAATATAACCTTTAGCAGTGCAGTGCCGCCCAGCGAAAAAAATAATTAAAATTAGAAGAGAATGTATATCAACGTACCAAAAAAGTAGGTACCCAATGTCAAAAGTATTATCGTTTTTTTCAAGCTATCTGACATATGCACAATCACAATATAGGTATACAGAGGTTAATAGTCATAATACTCGTAAATAAACATATAATAATGTAAGACAATACCATATAAAACATTTAGGAATTTTAATGTGTCCACGCATTCTTATCATCTAAATATTCTTGGACCTTTTAGTAGCCTTTTTTCATTAAAGTTTGTTTGACATATAACTTAAGTTTGTGAAAAGGCAGTTCAGTTACATTTGGTGGGACTTTGTTATAAATGTGTATACATTTCCCCATGAATGAGCGACTTGTCTTGTGAAGTCTAAAACTTGGAACAGCAAGTTTATTTTCATATCTAGTGTTTAAGTTATGAATATCACTATGTTTTGAAAAGGTATGTTTATGTTTGTGAACATAAATTATGTTCTCATATATATTGAGAAGCAACGGTCAAAATATTAATTTCTTTAAATAAATCCCACAGTGAATCACGTGGCTTGAGTCTGTAAATAGCACGCACAGCCCTTTTTTGTAAAATAAAAATATCTTCAATGTCGGCTGCTGTGCCCCACAAAAGCAAGCCATATGACATGACACTGTGGAAGTAACCAAAGTAAACAAGTCTTGCTGTTTCAACATCACATAAAGACCTAATTTTTTTAACAGCATAAGCAGCTGAACTAAGTCTTTTAGATAGGGACGAGATATGAGGATACCATTGTAAACGACAATCTAACTTAATTCCTAAAAATACTGCAGAGTCAACACATTCAATAGTTTCTTCATTGATTTCAACATGAGTTCTAACCTGCCTTACATTTGGTAAAGTAAATTTAATACACTTAGTTTTCTTTGAATTTAACAATAAATTATTATTTTCAAACCAGGATAGCACTTTTGAAATGGCAATATTTACATCCTCAAAATCAGTTTTAGTTCGGCAAACAATACCGTCTCACACAATTTTTTTGAAAAGTAAAGGAGGTCGTTGATTTAAATTAAAAAAAGCAATGGCCCTAATATCGAACCCTGAGGCACGCTCATATGCACAGGCGCACCAGAAGACTCATTTTTGTTTATAACAACTTTTTGAATTCTATTGGTCAAATAGCATTCAATAAGTTTTAATGAGTTTATTGATACACCATAATGCTTTAATTTACCTAATAATGTTTGATGGTCAACACAGTCAAACGCCTTGGATAAGTCGCAGAAGATACCTAGAGCATCCTGCCTATTTTACCAAGCATCAAATATGTGTTTTATAAGTGCAATTCCCGCGTCTGTAGTATTTTTTCCTTTAGTAAATCCGAACTGTCTATTGTGAAGCAATTCATTTCTCGTAAAATGAGGAAGCAATTGGTTAAGAATATTTTTTTCAAAAATTATGCTAAGAGTCGGCAAAATTAAAATGGGACGGAAATTTGTGGGGTCATTGCTATCTCCCGCCTTAAAAAAAGGTATTATTTTACTTAATTTCATTTGATTGGGAAATACACCATCATCAATACATTTATGAAATATAAACGATAGTTGAGGAGATATAACATTTATTATAGAATTTATAACACTAACAGAAAGCCCCATAAATCCTCAGTCTATTTCATGTTCAAAGACTTGAAAGCTTCTATGATCGTATTAACGTAAATTTCATGGAAATTGAAAGGAATATTGCACTTATATCTTATATTTGCTTCTTTATTCGTCTCTATGAGAGCAAGTGCGCGCTTAGTACACGAATTTAATTCTTTTGTAATTTTTATAGATATATTGGAAAAAGAAGTCTCGAAGGTATTTGCAACTCCATCATCTGTTTCTATAGTTTTACCATTGACATTAATTTTAAAACACCTATCAGTAACTTATGATTTACCACTTTCTTGATTTATAACTTTCCAAGTGGCTTTTATTGTATTGTCTGATTTCTTAATTTTATTACTCAAAAAGGTCGCTTTGGCAGTATTACAAACCTTTTTAAAGATTTTGGAGTACTTTGGTATCAGCAATAAATTTTAAAGGTCATATACGGTCTAGTAGTAATTTATAAGTCAATGTAATAATGCCAGTAAATATATAAATAAATAAAGTCGAAAAATCTACAATAATAAAAAAGTAGGACTCGACGACGTATCTTTCTCTTTAAAACCACTTAAGGGTTCAGTGTAGAATCAAGGATCCCTTATAACTTCTATCTACTAGACAGTTCCTGCCGGTTTACTCAGAGACTATTTATGCTTCGAAGGTGAAAAGAGAATACAGTTTTTTTGGTATGGTACCCATCATTTAATCATTTAGTTTTAAGGCATAAACATAAATATCCGTAGAAAAAGAAAACTTTTAGACGACTGGCTGGCCGAGTGATTGGAGCGATTGATTCCTTTTTCGTCGTATTCCTGATTGAACATATTCTTGTTTCGGCACATTCCTGTTTGGACGTATTCCGTTTTCGGCACATTTTTGTTTTAGCACATTCCGTTTTCGGCATAAATCATTATATGCAACAAATGAAATTAATCCTAAGTATAGTTATTTTTTATTTTCCAGACATATATATATATATATATGTCTGGAAAATAAAAAAAATATATATATAATAGAAAAAAAAATAAAAAAATATATATATATAATATAATAAAAATAATAATAAAAATAATAATAATAATATAATATATATATATATATATATATATATATATATATAATTATTATTATAGTACTTACCTATACAATAAATAGCATGCAAGAAAGAAACACAAAATCGTATTTTCCAATGGTAAATATCATAAATACCTCAATTTTTTTTATCAGGAGCGGGCTGCTGTAGATGATTTTGTAATAAATAAATAATATGGGATGTTTAAATAGGCTTTGCCAACTTTATCAAAGACGAGTCCTTGAAGCATATGAATAGGTCATATTTGTATTCATGAATGTATAGGTATATTTGTAATATTCTGTATAAATAAATATATATTATTGAATATGTTTTCCGTTATCTAGTATCCATAACACATGCTCTTAATGATGCTTAATTTGGGCAAGGTATTGATGTGTTCCGGCGGTTGCTACGTGGCACGACATTCAGTGGTTTGTTTAATGTTTTATTTGTTATTTTGTTTTAGTATACTGTTCCATAGTGATAGGACTAGTTTAATAAAACTAGCTTAAAGCAGTACTTTTGAGAACAGAAACTCCCGTTAGTTCTACCGTAAATAACAGGTAGGAGAAGTGGGAATAAAGAGTTCCACTAGATTTTAAAAAAGTCCCACTAGTTCTACCGTAGAAATACTCAGTAGAACATATGGGAACAAATAAAACAAAATACATTAGAATTGACGTTTTATGAGTGTAAATAATATATGCCAAAGTTTACGTTTAAAATCGCTAATGTCAAAGCTTGCATGTTTTAAAGCGCCCTTGTATGTATTTGTATGATGGAATTGTTATGTCGAGTATTTATGAAAAATTTTGTCGATCGATAGTTCCATGCTTTCAGGGCTGTATCGACATCACAACCACGAAATAAATATTAACAGAAGGCCAGCTTCATACAATGGGCGAAAGCAGGTGCGCATATAATATGCCGACTCGTACTTGCAGAAATGACAAACCGAAGAACGAAAGATTAATATTTTCGTTCAACTTAATTTTGAGATCGCCGCACGTGCGCGTCTGTGTGTGCTTTTCATTGTTTGTTGTAAGGAGCTGGGTTTCCATACCTATTGTGCATTGTGTGCAATAATTTAAAATTGCGGAATCACTGATTATTCAATAGTAATACTAACTAAGTACGCCATGATTTTTACTTAACTTAAATAAATTTTCATAGCTGAATCCTAAAACGAGCTCTATAAATTTTACGTGCCGAACTAGATCCGCTTAGTATTTGATAGGCGCCAAAGGCTAACCCGAACATGTAGCCTGTCTATTCCTAAAATAAACATTTCTCTTATGGAACAGCTTCGGTTAAATTAGAATGAACTATACTATTATGCAAGCTCTGTATAAAGTAAAAAGTTTTGCTGACTTGTTAACAATAATAACTTGACTTGTTAACTTGTTGATAATAATTTGAATAATTCAGATGGATCATGAATCATAGATTTTTCATGAATCCGTATATTTCATGAGATGGAAATTATAATAATTAATAAATAAGCAGCATCGACACCTTATCAAATATTCGTGTTCGTATGGCCCGATCGATACTCATGGATCATAGTATTGTCTTATATTTTCGCGAACACTACACATCTATTCTATACATATAATAAGAACGGAAAGACCGCGCGTCTGTACATTGCATATATTTTCAAAATGTAGTTTGGGGGACTGAAAGTGAGTAGCGAAACATTTTTTTTTAATACAAAGCACGACAAATGACTCAACACCACCTGATGTGAAGCAGTAAAAAGAGTCCATATGCGAAGACAGCTAGTGCAGTTCAGACACTGCTCTAGCCGCCTCCACCTTGCCGACACGAAAGGTGCTTTTTCACGCCTCTTTTTAAGGAACCCATGTTATAGGAAGGAGGAAACACATGTGCTGGCAAAGAATTCCAAGTTCTGGAAGTACGACAAAGAAACGAGCTATTAAATTCCTTTGCACGTGATGTTGAGGTTGGCACGTTTCTGACATTTTTAGAATTTTTGTTTATCTGTCGGTTTTGTCTGTGCGTTTGAAAGAGCATCAAACCAAAATACATACATGGTGAATATTTGAAAGCACTGCCCCAACTTAACCGAATCGTCGGTATTTGTAAAAATACTCGTTTCGGATGTTGAAATAGAATATTTCGACATTGTAGGGTGGACGTTAGCTCATAAACGCAAAATACAGATAGACTAGAAGAATTTCACAGGGATATCCCAAGTCCTGGGTGGCTCAGTGGTCAGAGCAGTCGCCCGGATTGCGAAAGGTCGCGGGTTCGATTCCTGCCTCAGGACGTAAAATTTTTCTAGTTTTATTCTATTTTAATTACTAAGTAATTTTTAAATCATTTATAATAATGTTAAAATCAAAAATTAAGAATATTTGAAAGCACTGCCCCAACTTAACCGAATCGTCGGTATTTGTAAAAATACTCGTTTCAGATGTTGAAATAGAATATTTCAAAATTATAGGGTGGACGTTAGCTCATAAACGCAAAATACAGATAGACTAGAAGAATTTCACAGGGATATCCCAAGTCCTGGGTGGCTCAGTGGTCAGAGCAGTCGCCCGGATTGCGAAAGGTCGCGGGTTCGATTCCTGCCTCAGGACGTAAAATTTTTCTAGTTTTATTCTATTTTAATTACATACATGGTGGTTCAATTCGTGACGTCAATCAGTTGAGGGAGGGGAACGTGCATTCCACGGACCGGCAAACGAATTGTACGTCGTATTAGTCGTCTAATACGACGTACAACCCCTTTGCCGTATTAGTCGTCTAATACGACTGATACGGCAAACGGGTTGATCGTCACAGTCATGGCGCAGGTAAAAACCGATCCCATTGCTATCTGGCCTTGGAATTTAATGGCATGTCCACGACCCATTTCACAAAGGTCACGTCACTTTGAATCCTGGTGCTGAGACTGAAATTATTCTAAAAATACACGAGGCACAGGTATTTATAGGACATTCAATTAAAATTAATTTAAAATTAAATTTTTAAGTTTCATTCACCATAACAATGATAAAAAGTACATAAAAGAATTTTTAATGCTTTTATCGTTTTCCAGTGATTTTTAGCCTATCCGCCTTCGAAGGCCGATTACAACAAAAAAAGGCTAATGAATGAAGTACTTTTTTTTTGTATGATTTTGATAGTTTAGGACCCTGCGAAGTTTTTAAACTTAGCCCGAAGCCATGAAAACTCCTTTTTGTATTTTTAAATTGAAGTTGAAGTTTTTTTTTCAAGACAACCTTGTCACAAAAAAACCTGCAAAATATCTACTACATAAAAAGATATGAATTTTTGAAACCTCGCTGACAGAATACATTAAAAAAAAACACAAAAAAATAACTCGAAAACTACTAAAAATCGCGAAACATACCTGGGGTATTTTTGGATACCCCCAGGTGTAAGGAATTTTTAGAATTTTTGTCTGTCTGTCGGTTTGTCTGTGTGTCAAGAGCATCAAACCAAAACTACTGAATCAAGTTTGAGGTTTTGATAATATATATCTTAGGGTAACATTTTGTCTTTATTTCAATAAAATCGGTTTACTCTATCAAAAGTTATTACGATTTGCAGACAGAAAGAAGTAACTTTGTGTTACGCGTCGTTAGTTATGTAAGCTGCCTATAGTATTTGTTTATATTTTGTCAATTTTTGCTAAATAATGAAACGTAAACACCTAAGTACCTATTGTTAAATCATAAAAAAATACTTTCATGTATGCGGAGTGTAGTGTTCGAGTTGACCGGTACGTTGGCGTTAAATATTATTGCGCTGTCGAGATTTTTTTAGAGTAGTACATATACGATGTTATATTGTATTGTTGACGGTTGTTAATCATGCGTCACGTGCGTGTATTCCTACATATGGCAAAATAATTTGTTTGACACTTATTTAACTATTTGCTTCAATATTGTTCAATTCAATACTACTAATAAGAAAAAAAAACATTAATTTTAGTCTGTTATGTTTGAAGTAGCTCTTGACATAAAAATTGTTCTTGAGGCACTGACTGAACCAAGTAAGGTGCTGCGGCAGCGAGGGAGTCAAGAGTGAGCGGCAAGCGGCGAGCAGGTGCCACAAACTTATTCGCATTATTTCTCCCACCGAGAGCCTATTATGCAGCTGGCCCCGCTTTCTTTACTTTTACAAATGTTTCCAATTGTAAAAATTGCTGTAATTTAAACTTGTACAAGCACGATCATTTATATAGTAGTACGTAATTTGTGCTCAGATTATAATCTAATCGAAAAAAAAACAGATTTCATATTTCTTGTTCTGCTTGCGAGTCTGTGAAGAAAATATTTTAAATTAAAGCCGTACTCTCGTGAGACTTCTTAATTGGTAGTAATTGGAAGAGTCTTATGTTCACAGAAAGCACAGAGATAAAGACGAATAAATTTCTTTTCATTAGTAATCGACGACCGGGAACCTATTACTTGTCCGAAATTTACTCTGAATTTAATTTGACCGAAAATAGTTGACCGATGTCTTTTTTTCTTTATGTATAGTGTGCCATATTTTGAGATCATAGAAATATCATTTGATCAACGTTTCACCGATTTTCGAAATAACTTTTTTTTGAACTTTTTAGATGATTTCTTTGCCATACTTTCACTTCAGCAAAACAGCATTTTACCGAATGTTATTAAGCAACAATTATGTTATTGAAAGTAATTCAACTACTACTATCTCTATTCTATAAAATAAAAAAATATGTGTTGGTAGTTATTCTGCATGTATATTTTATTGCATCAAACAACATGTTACGCGCAGACTGCATGTTTGCTTGCTTGCCTGCATACTTCCATGAGCGGGAGGTGCAGAGAGGCTTAGCCTCAGTCAGAGAAACATCCCAGCAATGAAAAATCATAGGATAAACCTGTAGGTTAGGTAGGGTTAGATGTTGTGTACACACACAGCTTCAAACTGTACTGCATGCTTACCTGCATGCTTGCATACTTGCTTGCTTCCCTGCATGCTGCAAGCTTGTTTGCAAGCTTGCTTGCGTGCTGGCATGTTGCAGACTTGCTTCCATGTTTTCTTGCTTAATATGTCAAGCGGCGTTATACCTCTGGGGGTCTATGAAAATTGAAAAATCAATTGTGTTTGGAATCTGATGCTTGACGGGTGAAAATTAGGGATTGGAAATAGTGTTCTTAAATTTTTCTGTTCACCTAACGGAATGGCAAATAAAACAGTGGTTAGGAAACATAATACTTAAAACAAATGTTATTTCGGCCGAGCATAACTTCGGTAAAAAGTTTTTCGACCAAATGAAATATCGGAGTAACGAAAAAAAACCATTTGACAAATAATTGGTAAACTGATAAAATAGCAGACGTGACTTCGGCGATGTAAAAAAGTCGGCATGATAATAGTCAGAACGGCTACATAAAATTCGGTCAAATTTTTTATGAACTTATGATAGATAACCCACGATGACCGTTTGATCGAGTGTTCAATACTCCTGTCTACTAAACCAAAGGTCACGGGCTCGATTCCCGGTACGATAAGTACAGTTTATTTGTTCACTAGTCATATATGATTGTATGCTTATACTTATATTTATGTAGGTACAGACAAAAGCACATCAAACGTAACAGTAGCACTACGAAAGTCGCCTCTATTACTATCGAAATAAGTGCGGTCTCAAGGTCAAACTCATTTCTCCTTTATCTAGTATCCAGAACACATATCTTTAAATTTGGCTAAATACTAGGTGTGAGTGTAACAATATTATTACTATTAAGTTTTTTAATATGTGACATGCGTCGCAGCTATCTGGATAAATTAGCCACTTAATTGGACGCCTAAGCCGTTGATTAAACGCCGGCATCCAATTAAATGCCCAGGCCGATAGTTAATTCAACTAGTATCACTCAACGTTTAACAACTTGTTGGCGTATTGAAAGTCAGCTCCATTGGACGCCTAGGCGGATCGGGTGTACTTCAGTACAAGGTCTTTTTTATCACCACTTATAACCAAATTATTTCGGTTTCAAGTGGTTATAAAAAACGAACCTGAACCTACCAACCAAACAACGGTTCTTAGTCGTTTCATTCTGAACGTATTTTTCATGAATGTTTCACCGTTTCATTAATGTTGGGTCGGAATTGACTTGTTCTAGCATGTCCTCAGCGACTCTTATGCGATTGTGTTTTTGGAGAAAATTCAGGTCTTTTGGGACTAGCCGAGCGGCAACATGTTTCATACCCAAGTGATTATTTAAAATGGTACGGATCGACTCGTGACATACATTAAGTTAGCCGGCTATCTCTCTCAAAGTTGAATGAGGATTTTCAGTCACTATTTCCCTCAGTTTTGCGATGTTTTGTATATCTTCCATCACATCTCGACCGCTTTTGAACGCTTAGTACCACACTCATAAGCACGTTTTTGATAAAGTCGATTCACCGTAAGCCTTCTGTAACATTTTCAGTGACTCCGAACACGAAATTCCATTGGCGATGCAAAATTTAAGACAAACTTTTGTTCGTTGTTTTTGTCCATTATAAAATTCACAATACACACTAGATAAGGTATAACTAAAAACAGCACTGTATTTAATATAAATAACAGATGCAACTCAAACTCCGCGCCAAAATGGATTTGACGACCGGCTGGCCGAGTGGTCTGTACCCCAGGCTACTCGGTCAAGAGGTCCCGGGTTCGAATCCCGGTAGGAACAAATGTTTGTATGATGAGTACGAGCATTTGTTTACGAGTCATGGATGTTTATATGTTTATTTAGTATATTTCTAATATTTATATACATATTATTAACATTATTTATCCGTTATCTAGTATCCATAATACAAGCTCTTAATGATGCTTACTTTGGGCTAGATAATAGGTGTGAGTGTAAAAAAAAAAAAAAAGATGCCCGAGGGGTATGCGTCTGTCGGCGAATCGTTCTTAGGTGAAAGATTCTGTCGGTAAACTGCCCGATGGCGAAACGTTCTGTCGACGAATCGTACGCCGGTGAAAGGTTCTGTTGGCGAAGCGGCGATATACGAAATGTTGTGTCGGCTGGCAGTTATATGAAGAAATGAATGACGGTGACCAGTTCCGCCATCGCGACATCTTGAAGTTGTTACGATTGGGCGCCCCTAAAATCTGGCCGCCCTAGGCCCGGGCCTACTGGGTCTTAGGGCAAATCCGCCCCTGGCTACCTGTGGCGAGCTGGTCAACCAAGTGCCGCAAGGCACACAAAAACTATTCGCACTAGACAACCTGCCTGCGTCCCACTGAATGGCTAATTTAACCAGATGGTTGACACGATGTTCAGTCATCTGGTTAAACGTTGCACTCAATGACTTGGCTAGTTGTCCTTCTGCCGTTTCATTGGATGCCGGCGTTTAATCAACTGCCTAGGCGTCCAATTTTGTGTCTACTATAACCAGATGGCTGCGACATATACGCCCTGCCATATTTAATTAATGCAATAGTAAAATAAAATAATTAAATGCAGTGAAAACTGTAAGCTGAACTATCGAAGACATATATATGATACATACGTGAAATATATGTTTAAGAAGGTCTATTCAAAATATTTTCATTAACATCACTCGTTTTAATGCAGTAAGGACCTTCTGAAAATGTAATGTCCTCGCCGTACTCGGAAATCCCAACCAGAGAAATGAAATATGATCCACATTAAGCAAAGCTCCTGTTGTGTCCTGTTTTTGTTTCACGATCTTGTATTTATTTACAAGTGGATACGCTTGAAGGTATGTACTCGAATATAAAGCCAGTCCTATGTTTAAAGTCAATTATTTTTATTTTTCGCCCGACTTTTTGGGATAAATTTCTTTTCGACATTTTTATGAGTATTATTTTCTCTGTAATGTGTTTGGAGAGTGGTTTTGCGAATTCAAAACAGACATTTTATTCTGTGTATATGTTTAAACTGTTGTGCGTAAATTACTGCATTAAACTGTTGTGCGTAGAATACTGCATAAAAATGTATTGTGCGTAAAATACTGCATTAAAATGTAAATTAAAATTAATACGACATCATAGATGTAATATTTTTTATTGACTAGAGAAAAAACAAAAGAATAATGTAACATATAAAAATATAAAAGAAAGTTAGTAGTAGCAAGGAGTTCGGTATACAGTAACCTACAAAAAAGGTTTTGTTCCTTACAGTATAACTAACCTATGTTGATAGAAGTTCGAAAATACCTTTTTTACAATTAAAATTGCTGCTTGGCGGTAGAATTTGCAGTTTGAAGTGCTTCTAATATCGGCTACCGAATTGGAACTGGGCAGAGCAGTTTAATTAATAGGTTAGCTGGACGTCAAATAACAATAGATAATGTAACTAATTGATTTCGAAGTTGTTTAGGGAATTAGAGTGTCACAATAGGTTCTAAAGTTTATCGGACGGGTCTGCTAAAATATTCGAAGGGTATTTAGGAGAGCGCATCAGAACGATATACATAATCCTTGGAACTATTTAGAAAATAACAATAATATGTTCTTTAAAAAAAAGGAAACCTTAACCTACAATAAACCACGCACGAATGATAATATCATATCAGCCTATGATGTCCACTATAACCACTTATCACCAGGTGGGCCGGCAGCTTGTTTGACACTAGTTGTATAAAAAAAAAACTATCTTTATACATATCACAACTTTTTTATACACTCGCAACTTCCTTTATACATCATTAACAGAGAACCGTTATCATCATGACGTGGGCTTATCTAAAAAAAAAATAGAAGTTATTGATACGTAGGATACGTTATATTTAGTCTTAAAACTATTGTGATAGTAATAAAATGTCAATCCGGAAGAGTGTTAGTGCCTCAGATCATAGAAGCCAAGGTTAGTGCCTACCTATTGTGTAAAACCTATTATGAAGTTTTCCTGTTTACGAGTTGTTTTAGTTACCGTTTGGGCTCAAAAGGGTAATAATATCAGAGAGGTTGGTTGTTTGCCGCGAGCGCAGTTTAGGCTTGACGTGAAATGGGCAGGTGAACCCATTGTTGTCATACGCACCAGCCCCAACCGTGGCTTTGATAGTACCCGAGATAAATTAACAGTTCACAAGACAAAAGTACGTTAAGTACTTTTTGCTTCCGTATAAACTGCATTATGAAATAGCTGGTTATATTAGGAATGATCGTAATAAAGTTTGCGGAAGCAATTACAGTAAAATAGATTGAGCTAGTTTGCACACTGCGAGGTTTAAATTTGGGGATCTAATTTATTTCTTCTTGATGAATTCCATTTATTTGGAGAAAGTTTACGCTTAGTCTGCCTTTGAAAATTTGTTAAACACCTTTTAGTACCACCTGCTCAATAATGACATATTATGTGTTACATAAAGTTAGTCATTCTAAGCCTTTATAAGACAGGGAGAGAATGTTGTACTGAACACAAATGTTGATTTAAAAAAATAGTTAGGCGAATAAAAATAATGATTTAGAATCGACACCATATTTAAGTTTTGAAATCCGTGTAGTCACTGAAATGTAACAAAATCTTAAAAAAAATTGGTCATGTCATTTTAATTACAGTTTAAGCTGTTATTTATTTTAAGTGGAAAAATAAAGAATCGAGCGCATACAGCCAAGTCGTCCAATTATTATTTTTTAAATAGAAAACCCCAAATTGTATACCTTTAATTTTGCTTCATTAAATTCATTAAATTGGTAGGCCCGTATGTAGGGTCGTCTATGTAGGGTCGTCTATGTAGGTACCATCGCCTTTCTTATTTCAGCCGTGAAACAGTTCGCTGTGTTTCGGATTGAAGGGAAAGGTAGCCAGTGTAATTACTGGGCATGGACGGCATTACATCTTAGGCCTCAGGATGACAACGCACCTGCAATATCAAGTGATTTTCCCTTGTTATTGCAGTTGTCTATAGGCGGCGGTATCCGCTTACCACTAGGTAAGCCGTCAGATTCCTTTTCATCTATAAGTATATAAAAAAATTGAATATAAATAATATGAAACTTGTGATTCATTAAATTAATATTATTCTTCTTCTCCTTCTTTATTTAATGGCCTCTCGTTATTACGAATTTTGACAATGTCAAGTAAAATTAATGTGCATATAACTTACGGCAACGTTGTACGGTGATTGGGCAAGACGAATTCGTTTTCCGAAGAAAACGTGGACGCCGCGCCGGCCCGATAAAACAAAATGGATGCTGTCAGATGGCTGTGGATGCGCACAAGCTGTCGATTTCACAGTCAGCCGACAACAACCAATTAATATTATTTTGAATATAAATAGGAAAATACATTGACATTCTTGTAAATTAGTTCTTATTTTCTTGCAGTTGGTACGAATAGCAGAGTAAATTTCTCTGGAAAAACAGTCTTATATCTTGGGTGCGCTTAAACCCCTAACAGCACTTATGACTCTATTCCACCCTCGCTGCGCTCGGGAGTTGACTTTATAGTCCTTCGTTACGCTCCTGATTCAAGTCTGACATAAGACGCTGCTTTATTCACTCGGTATAATAGGTTGGGGAAAAAGTTTCTTCGCATTTTTTAAGAAAATTCAAAACATTTTTTAATATAGTTTATTTACATTTAACTAAAGTAAGGTACCATTTTGTTCGATAACTTTTTGCCATCTTGTAGTTAGGGACATGATCCTATTGCTATAGAAATTTTGGGGCTTCTGATCAAAATACCGCGACAAGTGGTTTTGGCAATCCTCTCGTGATGTTAACCTGACACTGCCTAGAGAATTCTGAAGAGAGCGAAACAGGTGGAAATCTGAAGGTGCAAGGTCAAGACTATACGGCGGATGCATAAACACCTCCCAGCCAAACTCTCTTAATTTTTGCTGAGTGGCTAAAGATGTGTGAGGTCTAGTGTTATCATGATGGAAAACCACACCCCTTCTGTTGATTAATTCCGGCCGCTTTCTCTCAACTTCTTGCTTTAATCTCATCAGTTATTCGCAGTAGAGTTCAGAATCGATGGTCCTGCCTGGTGGTAACAGCTCATAATGAATAATGCCCTTCCAATCCCACCACACACACAGCATCACCTTGTTGCGAGTTAACCCGGGTTTCGCCACAGTCTGTGAAGCCTGACCGGCCTTTGACCACGACATTTTTCGCAAGTTCTTGTCGTACGTGAACCACTTTTCATCACCAGTTATCAGCTTCTTCAAAAATGGTTCGGTTTCATTACGTCGTAATAAAGAATCACAAATGAGTACACGGTTCATTAGGTTTCTTTCAGTGAGCTCGTGGGGTACCCAAATATCTAGCTTTTTTGTGTACCCATTTTTTTAAAATGCGCCAAAACTGTTTTGTGGTCAATTCCCAGTTCTTCAGCTACGTCGTAACTACTGATATGCCGATCTTGATCCAGTTTTTCAAAAATGGTATAAATGTTATCCGTAATAGGGTGACCAGAGCGACGTGCATCTTTGAAATCAACATTTCCGGATTGAAAACGCTTAAACCAAATTTGTGCTACTCTCACAGACACTGCACTAGATCCATAAACATCGCAAATATTTTTCGCGGCTTGCGTTGCATTTTTACCTTTTTTGTAGTAAAATTTTAAAATGTATCGAATTTCTTCATTAGATTCACTCATCTTGACAGTACGAAAAACAAATGAAAAACACACATTTTCCTAATTTGAATTTGGAATTATCTTTTTTAAAATCTAAACTTTTAATGATACCAAAACCAGCCAGATACAAATAGTACATCCAAAGAGATTTTATTACAAGTTCATACATACTATAATGCGAAAAGACTTTTCCCCCAACCTAATATAATCTTTTATTGCATAATCAATCAAACAGAGTCTAAGGAGTGGCTTTTTAATTAATGGTATGAGTTCGGGAAATATTTGGAAAAAAATAAAACCTTTAAAATTTTATCCTTTTCAGTTTTTTGGAGTCGGTTTTATTTTTTGTTTAATTTTTTTTTTCTCAATTTTTAGTGATAACTTTTGAAGGTCAAAGCTAGATGGGTGACCGTGAACTTATATTGTTTTCTACTATCGTATCATTTCACCAAATATCCGCAACTTCGCATATGTAGATGACTTAATTTTTCCAGTTTTTTCGATTTAAAAAGCAAACTACGCAATGGATTTTCAAAAATTTTTTATGAGACCAAATGGAAACTATCCCGCATCGAACAAAAAAAGAATCATCAATATCGGTTCACCCAGTCAAAAGTTCTGAGGTAACAAACATAAAAAAAACATACAGACGAATTGAATAACCTCCTCCTTTTTTTGAAGATGGTTAAAAAAAGGTAAGGCATAGTGTTGTGATCCCGCAATGAGTAAGGTCGCCAGAGCTAAATTAAGTAAACGTTATGGTGGGAGCAGGGTAGCTGGTCACCCATGCTGTGTCACTCTTTCTCTTGATTCTTATAAGGTAGACAGCGCAGGAGTAGTGCCTAAAGTGCTACAAGGGTCTATATCTATATATTCAGGCTATATACGGTAACTACTTAACATCAGGCGGGCCGTACGCTTGTTTGCCGTATTTTTCGGATAAAAAAGGTACAGTCAACCGTAACAGTTTGACCTTGAGACCGCCCTTACTACGCTCGTAATAGAGGCGGCTTTCGTAGCTGTTACACTTGATGTGCTGTCGTGTGTACAAACAAACACGACGAATGTCTTGAATGTCAAAAAAATAATCAAGTCATTATCCACTTTTTGTCATTATCTGAAATTTAAAAAAGTATGCAACATTTCGGGTACCTATTATCGTAAAAAAAAACTATTTTCTTGAAAATTAAATTTTCGCAAAACATACATGGGGGTCCTTTGGGTAGCCCATGGGCCCCTCCATCGATGGTTTACTTTTGGATCTCATTTTTCACCCCCGGCGAAAAAAGAGGGGTGTTATAAGTTTGACGTGTCTGTCTATGTCTGTGTATCTGTGTGTCTGTCTGTGGCATCGTAGCGCCTAAACGAATGGACCGATTTTGATTCGGTTATTTTTGTTTGAAAGCTGATGTTCCTACGATGGTTCTTAGCTATAATTTATGAAGATCAGTTCAGCGTTTGATGACTATACGCTCATTTTCTACATGATAATAGGGTTTTACTAACTTTTACACATCTGATTGATTTGAAATTTGGTGATATCCTTAAACTGAGCCTATACCATCAAAAAGTCTGCGAAATGTTTAATTCTTCAGAAACTTACAGCAGATACCTATAGCGTGTTTGGGCTCTTATGAATAGTCTCAATGAGACGGTGTTAGATAGATGATTAATGATTTAATTTTGTAATTATTATTTTTCTGGAAAGCACGGCTTAATATAATATTTTACGATTTTTCTCTTACACGTTCGGGGCCCCTGTAACCCGGGGGCCCCTTATCATCGATACGGCTGATACGGCGGTAGCTACGCCCCTGCTTGAGGTTAATGTAAAACTTTTGATATTTATAAAGTCTACCCGAATTCCACTAAAGAAACTCCATACAAATCGAACACTTTATGTGATCTTCAATTATACATTCATTACTTGCAAACAGTATCCCAGACACTTTTGATGAGTATAGATCGTTCTGGGTACAGGCACAACAATTACTTGAATATGTTTAAAGATTATTAAGGCGCGACCAAACTAATTTTTTAGTGTTAGGTGACATTATCATTCAGTTAAAAAAAGTATCGGGAATGGATGATTTGTTTGTGGTTCCAAATTCAATTTTTTGATTTTTTTTTGTTGTTAGATTGGCACAACTGTTTTCCATTTTGGCGCGGAGTTTGAGTTGCATCTGTTATTTATATTAAATACAGTACTGTTTTTAGTTATAATCATATCTAGTGTGTATTGCGAATTTCATAATGGACAAAAACATCGAACAAAGAGTTTGTCTTAAATTTTGCATCGCCAATGGAACTTCGTGTTCGGAGTCACTGAAAATGTTACAGAAGGCTTACGGTGAATCCACTTTATCAAAAACACGTGCTTATGAGAGGTAGAAAGCTTTCAAAAGCGGTCGAGATGTGATGGAAGATTTGCCTCGCTTTTTGCAACTGAAGTTAACATCGCAAAAGTGACGGAAATAGTGACTGAAAATCTTCATTCAACTTTGAGAGAGATAGCCGGCGAACTATCTGTATCTCACGAGTCGATTCGTGCGTCGATTTTAAATAATCACTTGGGTATAAAACATGTTGCCGCTCGCCTAGACCCAAAAGACCTGAATTTTCTCCAAAAATTCAATCGCATAAGAGTCGCTGAGGACATGCTAGAACGAGTCAATTCCGACCCAACATTCATGAAACGCATTGTTACTGGTGACGAGACGTGGGTTTACGAATTCGACATGCAAACTAGTCGACAAGCTTCGGAGTGGCGCCTTCCAACAGAACCGAAACCGAAAAAACCACGCCAGAGTCGATCAAAAGTCAAAGTCATGTTGAATGTTTTCTTTGACTCTCGCAGTGTTGTGCACTCGGAATTCTTGCCGAAAGTTCAAACGGTAAATAAAGAATATTATTTGAACGTCATGCGGGGTTTAAGAGAGCAAATTCGACGAAAAAGGCCAGATTTGTGATAGGAAAATTCTTGGATTTTGCACCACGATAATGCGCCTTCGCACAAGGCCATCTTTGTGAACGAATTATTGACCAAACACTCAACAAATACCAACGAGCAACCACCATATTCACCAAATACGGCTCCAGCCGACTTCTTTCTTTTTCTTAAACTCAAATTACCACTTCTTGGCACCCGTTTTCATTCGGTAGAAGACATAAAGGAGAATTCGCGGCGAGAACTGAACTCAATTCCGGAAACAGCGTTTAAAAATGTTTTGATGATTGGATTATTGATTAGCATAAGTGTATCGTTACTAAAGGAGCATACTTTGAAGTTGATAAAATAAATTTGGATAAATAACTAACATTTTGAGTATTATTGATCTTTTCCCGGTACTTTCTTGACAGAGTAGTATAATTAATGAAATATTGAAAAAAATGAACTTTATAATTCCCATCTCGACAAACTTCCGGTTTTCAAAGAATCATTAAACTTTAAAAAGGAGTAAGACTATGGGTAGGAAATGATTAATTCCTTCTTGAATTCTTTATTCGGTTTCAGAAAGATTGAAACTAGATTGACCGGTTGTGATTGGCGATATTAACAGAACTTTAATTAAACAGCTAGTTTTCAAGTTAAAACAGATTAATTAAAATAGAATAAAACTAGAAAAATTTCACGTCCTGACATTTATAATAATGTTAAAATCAAAAATTAGGAATATTTAATACAGATTATTTTGATGAAACCTGATCTTCCTTAATCCACGAATAGCTAGAGAATCTAAAGCATGTTGATTTAAATCAACGTAGTTTTTTTAATTGCTTTTGTTTTGCTATAAATACACAAGTTTTAATATCTACCTACTTGTATCGTACATATGGTAAAAAAGTAACGGGTTAGTAGCTTTGAGTCTTGGAATAAACAATTATCTTAGTCTGTCGAGCTTTTGATAATACAATTTACAAATATCTTTTTGTCAATCGAAAATTATAAGAAAAAAGCTTTTACTGTTTTAAAAGCATATAAACTACGCAATATTAAGTAACTAATTGTAGCAAATGTTTTCATGTCAAAGTGACGTCAAGAGTATCTACAGAGACTAGAAAAACGAAATAAATGCTGTTTCGGCTACATTTATAGCAGTATTGTAATATTTGTAAACCAAGGTAAGTGATTCATTTGACTCTAGAAATAAATCTTAGGGTTGTTATTTTTTAAATTAATTGGCATTCATAAATTTATAAAACGTCAGCCTCTCCTTGGCGTTCTCTCTAAGAAGTTTAATCTGTAAATTAGGTACTTACACGGAGTGTCACTACCTGAGTAATAGCAATATTAATGATGATGGCGCATGTCCCCTTACGACGCAGAGTCCCTGAGATATTTCTGGAATGATAAATGAGTATGCTACGTGCTGTAATGCTCATACAGTCCCCTGTGTCCGAGTTTGGGGAATATGTTACAATATTGTTTGCTCTTTGACGTTCATTCGATGCGTGCTATAGATGGATGTCAATGTACACATTTATAATACAAAGGATGTTGCTTTTGGAATATTGGTTGAGTGAATCCGGAGCAATTGAAACAAGGTAAGGTTTAAATTAGAACTTCTTGTTCCCAGTTGTTTTTACATCCACCAACTCGCGATAGTTTAAATAGTAGAGTTATGGTCCAAAGCTCTTTATTTGTTTCTCTCTTGTTATAAAAGCCTGTGCCCAGAATTGGGACGTATAGACTGTTGATGACACAATAATATAGTAATACTACGCTTCTACTATTTATTGTGAGCAACTGTTAAAATTTAACAGTTTTAATGAAGTATTAAATCCAAGCTTGCAAATAACATGTCCAATTTAATTATACCCATTCACACCGAGTAGATACTTTGGACTGATGCAGTGACCAAAACAGGCGCGACGAGGCATGACAATAAGGCTAAACGTACACCAGTAGTTTAAGGCGAACTTTATGTAAAACAAAAAAAAAATACATATGTTTAAGTTAATAAGATCTTGATTATTCACGTAATTATATCGCTAATAAGGTTACTTCATCATCAGCCTATCTATACGAGGGTCAAACTGAAAGTTCTTACAAAACTTAACAAGTTATTAGTTTCATTATATATTTTCAAAATAGTGTCCATTCACATCAATACATCGCTGTATCCGACGGACCCAGTGATAAAAGCACTTTTGCTACTCGTCCTTAGGGGTCTCTTCCACTTCCTAGTCGCAGCTACTGCTTCCGCGGCGTCCATAAAACGTTTTCTTCGAAGGTTTTCTTTTATATTCGGGAATAAATAATAATTTGGCACCCGGGTGAAAGAACACATAGCTGACGTAAAACACAGGCGCGAAACGAAGTCGGCACTGTGCGAACACGCGATTGACGGACCCAATCACTACATCAGATTTGATAAGCCCCAGATCCTCGCCAAAGAATACCGTTTCATTCCTAGAATGTTACGCGAGACTATTGAAATCAAAAAAAATCTTAATTTCAATAGAGAAGATGGTTGGAGTGTAACACCAGTTTGGGATTCCATCATGCGAATAATAAAGTCAGCATACTCAGAATCTAGAACATAAGTCTTATCACAGGCATATAAAGTGTGGAACTTATTTGTAAAAGTATTTTTGTTTTGTAAAGCTACAGTGTTTAGAAAGCAATTAAAATTGATTGGTCGGTGAAATTTTTTCAATTCAAGTAAAAAAGCTAACGCATATACAAGCTGGTGCCCTCAATGCGACAATAAATTTAAACATGAGCTTTTTATGGACTAATATAGTCCATGTTTAAATTTATTGTCGCATTGACGGCACCACCCGGTATACAATTTTACTCGAACATTAAGCTTTGGTTAAATCCCACCTTACTAATTTGTGCAGCATTTTTGAAAATATAAGAATGAAATTAACCCGTCCATTTGTAAAGTTTCTGCAACTCGTCTAATTTGCAACGAAACACTAAAACGTAGCGAGCACGGACCGGGAGAAATCTCACAACAAACTTTTTATTGCTTTTGGAAGACTTCAATCGAGTTTCAATTAAACAAGTACCTAGCAGAATAGTTTATTTGATATTTTTAGTCTGTGCTACGAACAAAGAGCTTTTATAGTTTCATTAGTTTTTTTAACAGAATTGTTTGTCTAGCTCGAAAAATGTGCCTAGATTTAATTTCAAGATTCAAAGGCATTCTGCGGCTTAAAAGTAGTAGTAGTATAATATATTGTATTGTAACTACCCTATTTAAGTATTAATATAACAATAAATAAACAAATTTAGAAATGAAATACTTGTTAGTGTGCTTGGCAAGTGTATATTTGACCAAACTGCCGTGTACCGACACTGTGAATTCGGAGATGAAGTAAGTAATGCCTTGGCTCCGTTCTAGTAACCAACGTTGAATTGATGTGTCTTCGATGAAACCCCAATCAATTACTGAATTTGTGAAGTCAACATCCTCAACAATACAATATCTTTTTTATCTGTTTTTATCTATTGTGTCTTGTTATTGGGTCAGAACTGGACACAATAGATATTGTATTGTTGAGAAGCAACTGCCGTGTGCTGGTAAAAGAACAAAGGGTTAAAGTTAGTGGGCCGTCTTTTCAATTTATACTCAAATGTAAGTAATTAAAATGAAGTACCGACACGACTGTGTATGTGCAGTATTTACATAGGTACTGTACAATTCTTATTACATCTTAAGCGTAGGCCATACCGCCAGCGAGCGGGCCAGCGAGCTTGACGGGCGGGCGAAGCGAGAGAAGGAAACTATACAAACTACGCGGGCTATTGGCGAGCTTAACTATGGGGTTCACACCAAAAACTACGTACGGGCGAGCGAGCGGGCGGAGCGGGCGGGAGGACTAGTCCAAAAAACATAGTCGAAACGGGGAGGACGGGCGAACTAACCGGGCTGGTGGGCGAGCGAGCTAACTAAGCGAGCGCGCCTAGCGAGGTGAACGAGTAGCTTCGCTGGAATCGTTGGATATTTCGTTCTCTTCGTACGCATCGCTGACGTAGCTTAGCTGTAGTTCGCGGTGTGAACCAAAATATGAAAAGAGGTGAAACGATGCCCGCCCACCTAACTCACTCGCCCGCCTGTTGGCGGTGTGGCCTGCGCATTAGAGTGAAAAGCCAAATAGGTATAATAACATTAACGACTTCAATGTATTAAATAGGTATATAATAACATTAACGACTTCAATGTATTAAATCTCTTTAATTCTGCAAGTTAGGGTTGATTTTTAATCATTATTTATCTAGCTAATAGTTTTGGATAGACCATAGACTGTCAACATTTCAAGGTTACTCTTTGGATAAAAGTTATTGAGCATTAAAAAGCGGTCGTTAATCATCAAGCTATTAAGCGCGACAATGAGCTAAATTATAAAGTACAAATCAGCCAAATTACTCAATTATTCAAAAACGTCTTCCGATTCGTAGCTTAATTTAAGTCATAGTTTCAGCTCTCGAAGGCAACGTTCTGCTGATTTCCGCTTGACACTTTTGACCACAACATCCCGCTAGGTACCTACGTGAGGCATAAGCATAAATGGAGTGAAATTCATTTAGACGTGAGGCCTCTAATGCGTATTATTTAATCCTTGCGCACATAGTGAACTAAGGCATTGGACACTGATAATCTAAGCGTTTAGTATGTAAATTTATATCATTATGTGAGCAAAATATGAAAGCTGAAGCTATAACATTATATTTTACTTGTAGATTTTGTTAAAGTTTGTCTACTCTCATACTGTTAATTACGGATATCTCTCTTTTGCTATTGTTTGATTCGACTGTGTTTATAAGTTAAAAAGTATGTCCGTCATTTTACCAGTGGCGGCCCGCGGTGATGCTATTCAAAAGGTAGCTAATGTCCTTTCTCAGGAGGTAGGTAATTTCAAATTTAAATACACCAAAATTTCATCTAAATCGTCTTAGTGGCTTAGGAGGAAAAAAGTAAGAGTATAATTTTTTATCACGTAGAAAAGTTTTTTTTTGTTTCCACACAAAGTTTGCCGAAAAAAATATTTCTTTCCCTTCCACGCCTTGATATATGCAAATAAGTTAATATTTTTAAGTACCTAAGCTTCTCTATTCAATTAAAATATTATTCTTGGTTTAGTTTTCTACTACCGTGATAGAATTGCTTTCATGTAGAGGCGTGTGTGGAGGCGATATGTAACACAATATTATTTTTATTCTAGTGTTAAAGTTATGAGTAAGTATCCTGTTTTTGTTTTTACATTAAATTTTCAAATAAATTGCGATTTGCATCTTTTCATTTCAATTTATTTATTATGACGCATCATGATAAAATAGCTACATATCCCCTGTATGAGTTTCAATCGAATTAAAACCTTTTGAACGACCGTAGCGTCTCTGTGTTAAGTAAATTACTTAAATAGATTTGACAGCTGAACGCAACCATGATCGCAGCATTTCGATTTCATTGAAATTTACACTAAGGGTATCTACAGAACGAAGTGTGCATGCTGAAGAAACCATGAGCGTGCGTGAGCAGTACCGAGCGACTCGTAATCAACCCCTGACAAATATTTACGTTCAAAGTGAACACATTTTCACAAACCTTTCATAATCTCTGATTTACGCACCCATCGCGCTGCGGTAGAACAATAAAAAACAATTTATTTTTCCTGTACACTTTTTTCATTAGCAAACAAGAATGACGTGTAAAACAAGCGCTGGCTGTGATGAGGGTCTCCGTAAATAACTGAAGGGCAGTAATTATCTAATACATATGTATACTATCTTTTAAAAATCTAAAGCATGCGAGTACCTATACCTCGCTCGATTGATGTCAAAACGTTTATCTGTTTCGCAAACCATGATGAAAGTTGCTTTGTTTTTATAACCGAGTTCCTCGTAAAATTATTTAATATTAAATAAACAAAATTAAAATAATGTTAGTTGTTAGTATTAGTCCGGTTGGCTGAAGTAACTCTGGCATGGCATTTACTAATATCTTAGGTAGGTACTACACGTACCCTATGTAAATGATTTAAATAATACATTCCCATTTGTCTGATTACTATATAACTTTGTAGGTCGTATTCAGACTTTGTATAACCACAAGTTAATCTCGTTTCAGGCGGACTTAACCGAACAAAATTAGAATCCTTGTGGTAACTTTTTTATCGTACAATCAATATACACAACTTGAAGATTTTTTAAGTAGTGAGTGATGTTTTACTTATAACAATAATGTTAGTATGTATGTTTATTCCGTTTAATATAACGTTTGTTTTAAGACAAAAGCCTATAACTTCTACTCGCTTTGGACTAACTAGAAGGTCGTTCGTTCGTACTCAAAAAACAAAAGCTGTGTTTTTTTATATAGTAAGCACGACAAATGACTCAACACAACCTGATGTGAAGCGGTAAGAAGAGTCCATATGCGAAGACAGCTAGTGCAGTTTAGACACTGCTCCACCTTGCCGGCCTAAAAGGTGCTTTTTCACGCCTCTTTTGAAGGAACACATGTTATAGGAAGGAGGGAAACACACGTGCTTCCAAATAATTCCATCTTCTGGAAGTACGACAAAGAAACGAGGTAGGTAATCATTTTTTTTGTGCGTGATTTTGAGGAGGAAACAGTGAAAAATATGCGCATATAAAATATGGTGTATGCTTTCTTTTGATAGAATTATCCAAGGGTCCATAATTTATTTACAAATCGTCGTATCTCCTAATCGTCCTCTTTGGCAATTAATCATTTCCTACTAACTTATCATATTTTATGGCAATGTTTTGTCAACCTTTTTGTAATCTAAACTATGGATTATTTTTATTTTATTTTATAAGGAAAATATCAACGTATTTATTTTAAGACTAAAATATATAATACATATTTGACAACTATATTTTCGCAGAGTAAACTAAGGGTTGATGAGTTTTCCCTGAAAGTTCGTACGCCTTATGTAGGTTGAATAAACACAGTGATTTTTTTTATACCACTAAGGTGGCAATCATATAAAGATTATAAAGATTTATTTTCATTTTTTTCCAAGTACCTACCTATCCACAAGTAATGAAGATTCTTACAACCGTTATGTCAATTAATTGTGTGAGATATTTGTTTCAGAATTGGAGTTGCCAGTTTTGGAAAGTAAATCTCGGAGTAAATATTTTTGTCTTAATTGAAAGCGCCGTTATTAGAATAATTAGCATACTATTTGAATACTACTTTCGCGTTATTTGAACAGAGAGCAGGCTTTCAGCATTGATTTTGTGAAATTTGGCAAATAAGTTGTCATTTTGTTATGTACCTAAGTACGCTGCAAAATATTTTGTTACTGATTTCTGGTGTGAATTAAACATAGTGAAATAATAGTTATCAGTGCAAATACATAGTGTTATACTGACAAATTAATGAACTTTGTTTGGGCATTTTGTTAAAGTAATTAATAAAAAATAGTCAAATATGCGACGTGTAATATAATTAGTCTGCAATCTTATTTTTACCTTGACCGTCGTGAAGCCTTGTTTTGTGTGAGGGCACTAAAAATAATAACGGTCTAAGGGAAACAGCCTCGGAAACGGAAACGTTGTCGTTGACGCGCACGGTGCGCAAATTGTCGAGTAGTCATGCACATTAGTACACTGTATTTTAGACCGTAACTCGTGGTAAATAGAATGCTATTTACTGTGCTTTTTAGTTAGCGCTGTCTGCTAAAAAGTTTTAACAGAATAATGTTATAAAGTGCTCAGGTATCAGTGCTGAAAATTCGTCACTCAAATGGATTACTATATAGTAGCACCTGTGAGAACCCCTAGTGTGTTTATATATATTAAACATTTGCTACGAATTGATGTAGAGAACTAGAGGTTACAGTTGTTATGAATTTTGTGCCGCAGACGGCGATAGAGATTGGCATAAGTTGTTTGGGTTAGTACAACAGAACCTTAGCTTTTAGTTCTTGCTCATTCTTATTCGAGCTAAATCAATAATTATGTAATGATAGAAATAAAATGACCTCGCCATATTTAAAAATTTACTATTTAAGTATGTAAAAGCCAAGTCAACAGAGATAAGATAAATCAACAGAGATAGAACGTTCTTCATAAAGTTCGGATGAAGTCGATCCGTTAGTCGTCTCTCGCGAGATACCTGTCCTAGCTCAGATAGTTCCGCTCTCACATCCCACCCTCCGTCTTCCCACCGTCTTTTGCATTATGCCCATAGCGCAAAATTCGGCCCATGGACATTAATCAACTAAATTGAGAACTTTTAATGAAGTCAACCTTGCTTTACGTACTTGTGATCAAGTCATGATGCAATGTCTCTAGAATCTGTTGTATATTATTTAGTGCAGACGTCTTAGCGTGTCACCTATTTGTGCGGGCGGTGTAAACACGTCTAATGCGATCGTTAGCGCCATTGTTTGAGCGGCTCGTGTCCGGCGAGAACATACGGCCATTTGTCATGCGGCAAGTGCCTGTTGTGGCCCACCCTACAACAGCGACACTCGGATGAATTACCCTCAATTATATTTAAAAGACCTCTCAATTATTTATATTAAGATACCCTGATGCTTCATTATGTTTATTTATATATAAGCATAGCAATCATGATAATTATCTCAATTTGTCCGTGAAATTCCGTAAAAAATTGGTATAGAACGCATTTCTTTGCTAGGTAAATACTACAAGATGAAATGAAATCTTTCGTCTTAGAATTTTTAATGTTATAATATCTTTTTGGGATATAATTTTCTTATATTACTTGAGTGTTCTTGTTCAGGTGCAATCTTGTTAAAATATTAAGATCAACAAAGTAAAGTTTCTCTTTGTATAATATTTTGTGATTAGGACCAAAGTTACAGACTTTTGTTGTGATCTTTCAAAGTTGGTAATTTTGATAAATGTAGGCAAGCCGCTCTTGTCAACAGTGTAGTGTAACGGAGAGTTAGTTTAGATTAGAAAAATAATCAATCAAATTACGAAATTGTGTTTACATACAATGGTGTTGTTCAATGTATTGATGTGTTAAAATATATCAGTATAATATTGATTTTTCGCATATATGCGAATTTGTTTCTTTGTGATTTAATTAATTGCTAAGTTAAATACATTAGGAATGAATAATGTTTTTGGCTTACGTACATAGTACAATTGCCTGTTTGATTTTACTATTCTGTCCGTAGCCCATTAGTATTTTAAAACCCTCAAACTGTTCATGTGGTTTACCGATATCTGCTAATGTACCGTTTCTACACAATCTTAAAGAACTTGATCTCCTTATGTACTTATTTAAGGAGTTTTTCTTTGTTTCATTATCAGCATATTTACGTCCCACTGCTGGGCACAGGGGCCTTCCTACATGGGAGAAACACATGATGAGCTTGGGCCATAACACCACTACGCTGGCCCAATGCGGGTTGGTGGGTTAAAGCGGTTGCAGTAACAACCGGGACCAACGGCTTAACGTGCCTTCCGAAGCACGGAGGAGCTCGATATTTTAAATTTGATTGACCCATCCCGGGACCGACCATGGCGAAAGTTGCTTTGTTGTCGTAATCGAAACCAGAGCGCTCAAACCACTACGCCACCGAGCTCCTCTTTTCTTTGTTTAATACGAAGAATTTGAAAATTATTGAGAATTTTATTTTAACATTATTATAAAGCATTATTTGCATTATTATTATCTTAAACATTACTATTTTTTGCCGACTTCAAAAACGAGGAGGTTCTCAATTCGGTTAGTATGTTTTTTTTTCTATGTAAGTACACCGCTGTTTCACATCCGATTTACGTGATTCTTTTTTTGTTCGATGCGAAATAGTTGCCATTTGGTCCCATAACATTTTTTTCAAAATCAGTTGGGTAGTTTGGTTTTAAAATAAAAAAAACTGAAATGAGAAAGTCTGCTACATATGCGAAATTGTGGATTTTTGCTTTTCTAGGACTTTTTAGTGAAACGATACGATAGTAGGAATCAATGTAAGCTGACGGTCATCCATGTAGCTTTAACCTTTATTTTAAAACAAAAATTAAAACCGACTTCAATAAACTGAAAAGGATAAAATAATTAAATTTAAGTAGGTACTCATAACCTAGAAATATATTTTTTGGAGTTGGTGCTAAGTTGTTTCCAGAAATAATAGAACGTGAAGCACCGACTCCAAAAAATATGTTTCTAGGTGATGAGTACCTACTTAAATTTAATTATTTTATCCTTTTCAGTTTTTTGAAGTCGGTATTAATTTTTTTATAAGTAAATTAGACAAATATTTTCTCTTTGTAAACCTACATATTAATCTGTGCCTACATCCCCACTTTGATGAATTGCATTGAAATGACACGGCTGTAGAGTTTTCGCTATTCAAATAATTCTGAATAAGGCTTAAGGCAGAAGTGGGTCAATCAAGGAGTGCACTATTGGTAGTGCGACTAATCGTTCGTGTGCGGTCGGCCGATATCGCCTGAATGGGTCTTAGCTCTCTGCCATTGTCCCATGGACAATGACTGCCTTCGTCTCCTGGCGTTTAGTGCGGTGAACACTCCGCAAATTAGTTTATGAGTTATGACTGCGTAATTTTGTCGCATACTTATTAAATGGAAAGGGAATGGTAGCCAGTGTAATTACTGGGCATGAACGGCATTCCATCTTAGGCCCCAGGATGGCAACGCACCTGCAATATCAATTGATTTTTCCTTGTTATTGCAGGTGTCTATAACCACTTACCTTCAGTTGGCCGCCAGCTTGTTTGTCATCTAGTTGTATAAAATAAAAAAAAATCTTAGTATGGTGGGGTTTTTTGAAGAACAGGTTGTTAATTTAGTCATATTAAGTTTAAGTAAAATAATAAAATTAATTTGATATTTCTAAAAATGTATACACTAGTAAAAATTATGCTATCGCATGATTTTTCACAATTCAGGTGCCAGTTTTAATCATTCAGATCCCGAGGACTCTGGAGAGCCATATAAATTTCTTTTATATGCTCTCATGATTTAATAATTTAGAACAATTTGATATTGCGGTATTAAATTGGGTAGTAAAACTTCTTATGAATTTAGAAATCAAACTTTCGTATCTTACTGGCTCAGCGACGTAATAAAAAAACTACTGTGAATTTAGGGGAAAATCGCTTACTTTTTAGGGTTTCCACCTCTGAGAGTCATTTATTAAATAAATTAATAACTTTTTACTTGCATAAGATAACTCAAAAATCATGTTCAATCAAGAGGACTCAAATCAATCCCTTTGAACAACAACCTAATGTTTTCCTAATCATGCCAGAATTTTGTATTAATATTCTCGCTAATAAACGGAGCTTTTGTATCAACGTTGATCTAATTACATTTGTATGTGTGTCTAAATACTGTAAGCACTTTTTTACTTTCCCCGACACATATAAATTACTCATGAATGTCACTTAATCTCTTTATAAGCTGAAATGAGCAGGCGGGGGTTGACGAGGGTCGTAATGTGATTTTTAAATGAAGTTTAAAACATTTAATTTGTTCAAACTTTTGTTATGCGTATAACGGATAATGTTTACTTATTAAAAACCCTTTAAGTATTTAAAACTTACAGACAAACAATTGTTTTATTAACAGAATTCCACTCCTTAATTCATACCAGAGTGTAAATTATTTTCGGTTTGAATCCTCTTTAAAATGGCTATCAGTCCCAGTGTTTGAGAGATATTAATAATTCTAATTTTGAAAATGTCGTAAAAATGTCGACTGAAAATATCACTCGTAGTAAAGTTGTGTGCTGGGCAAGGGCATTTAATTTGGTCATCTAATGTGACATTTATGAGGGTGCGAAAAAGTGTTTCATTTGTCATCTGTCATTTCCATGTTCACTGCCCTAGAATCCTGGTACGTTTACCAAATATGGAAATAGAAGAGTAAACTATGAAAAGGAAAAGGTTTGAGTAAATAATTTTCAGCCTATGAAAATGATAAACACCTTACCTAATAATATTCTTAGTGAATTTTCGTAGTGTAATTTATTTGGGTGCGAGTAATACATTTGTTTCCAGTCAATAACTCAAAGTCGACCTTTTCTTTCAATGCATAAAAATAATTCAGTGGCCCCCAGGGCTGGCCAACGTTAGATACAGTGGTCGTGAATCACGTAGGCCCTCCATTTATCATCGCAGAGGAGTTTCAGCGTGCCGCGACGTGTCGCGATACCGCTCGGTTTCAGTTACACGGTGATAGGAATCTGGGGAAACACTATTGGACAGACATTTTCGTGATTAAATTTTTGATTTACAGCCACCAGGTAAGAACTCGAAACGAAACTATGGCTATTTTTCTTTTTTGAGATAATTAAATTAATTATTAGAGCCTACGTAACAAATATAAAAATATCTATTTTCTATTATGATGCTCAATTATTGTGGTTCATCAACCATATGTGAAACGGGGCGCTCCAACAGAATACAACTTTTTCAGTGTAATTAACTGTATTCCTTATTTTCATTGGCATCAAAACATTTCGCAAAATTTTTACGTCCTTTTTGAAGTTGTATTTTTCTTTTCCAATTGAATAATTACGCCGATCAATTCATAATCGCATTCATTTAACGTAACCTTAGCCTACTATCATCGATCTACATCCACTTTGCAGTTTAGCATTGCATCGCTTCGCGGATGCGCATGTTCATAAGAAACCTATCCTAATTTACCATTAGATTTCTTATTCCTAAGCAAACAGCAAGCAAGTAGCGGTCATTGCCCAGGGATTTCTCTACGCTTCGCTCGCTCCGCTGCGCCTGGTGATTCTTGTAGTTTTAGAACATGTTTTAGCGATTGCGAAATGATGGTGTTAAATTTTCGTAACAGCTTTAATAATGCGAAAAATCTGATTAAGGTTGACTGTAATTGTACGTAGCAATTTAAGGTAAAAAAGTTCTGCGAAATAAAATTGAGACAAAAGACTTTAGGCGAGTGAAAGGACACAAAGGTTGTAAGGCGTGTTTTGGTGTGCTGGTCAAGGTGGCCAGGGTAATTACGAGACATGGCCATTAACTTCTCATTTCTCTAGAATGTAAACGCAAGATCAAGCGATTTCTTTCACATTGAATGGGTTTAGAGGAGATGCTTGCTATTTACACCAGGCTGATTTCCACGTTTTGCTGTTTCTTTGACGTATAAAACCAATCTATCAAAACTTCTTCAAAAAACGTATATATTTTAACGAGTACAGCTGTATAATAATTAAGATGATATAAAAATGCGATTGTTGAAATAGTCATAATAGAAAACTTACGACTATTTATTGAAGTAACCATGACTTTGACTACACATTATTATTATTGATTTTATTGCTATCCTCACGCATCTGACTTTCCAGAGGTTTTGTTTTTGCTGTTACTATAAGTAATTGATCTGTATCTCACATTTTGAGTGAAATACTTAATTGTTATTATGAGAATAAGTAAAGCTCTTTAAAGTTATCTTTCAAAATAAGTAGAGTAAAACAAACATGTTAAAATTATATTAACATTATAGTGGAGTGCCGTAAGGTTTATACCTCGGAATCCAGAGCCAGTCAATGAATCTTTAAAAAAACTTTAGAAATGTGTTTTTCATAGTATATAAACAAATGTTCAAAAAAAAAATTTGAGCGCTCTCAATTTTTTTTTTGGTGTTTTTCTTCAGTAGTTTAGTTCATTAGTTTCATTATTTTAAAGTTATATTTTAAAAAGGAGAACTATTACAAACTTGATCTTGGGTCTCCAGGGACTGCAGGTATACCGATGAAGGGTGGGGGGGGGGGGGAATAGAGGGGGAAAAACCAGCTGTTGTTGTTAACGCGGGCCTTAACAGAATAGTACACGTGGCAACTTGCTAGGCTTAATACGTAGCTGTTGTTGCTCGCTACAAAAAAAAATATTTTCTTATTTTTGTGTATTTACAATTAATGTTTATATTATTGTGCAGTGACTGTGATAAAAGTTCTTTTTATACAAAGCACGACAAATGACGCAACACCACCTAACGTGAAGCGGTAAGAATAATCCATATGCGAAGACAGCTAGTGCAGTTCAGACACTGCTCTAGCCGCCTCCATCTTGCCGGCCCGAAAGGTGCTTTTTCACGCCTCTTTTGAAGGAACCCATGTTATAGGAAGGAGGGAACACATGTGCTGGCAAAGAATTCCAAGTTCTGGAAGTACGACAAAGAAACAAGCTACTAAATTTCTTTGTACGTGATGTTGAGGTGGAGACAGTGAATTGATTACTCCGAAGACCGGCACGAGTGCTCCTGAGTAGGAAGGGGGAAGGTGGAATAAGATCAAATAGCTCTTCAGAGCACAATCCGTGATATAGCCGATAGAAGGCGCTAAGCGACGCAATGTCTCGACGCAATTGCAGAGGCTCAAGGTTGTTCGTGACCTCTACATCGCCAACGATACATGCTGTCCGTATCGTTGGCGATGTAGAGGTCACGACGCTGCAATCTGTCCAGGGCATCGAGTAGGTACTTGGCGGAGCCATCCCACAAGTGCGAGCAGTATTCCACGCAAAACCGGACCTGAGTTTTATAGAGCAGGCATAATTAATTGGTCAGGCGTGGAAAATCGACGCACCTTGTTCAGGACACCGAGCTTCCGAGAGGCTGTTTTGATCACAATTCCCGGAATTCAGATCGCATCATATCTCCATGCCTAGTAAGTTTAGGGAGCCCTGTGCCGAAAGAGTGGTGCCCTGAAGAGACGGAAGTGGAAGGAATGGCGACATTTTAGCTGTAAACACGCACAATTGTGTTTTCTTAGCATTGAACTTAACAAGATTGTTAAATCCCCATTCAGAAACGAGGTTCAACACCCTGTTGAGCTCAATGGTAAGATTCTCTCTCTCTCTTTCTCTCGGTTTCAGCGCGCCCAGCCCCTGGGCGACCGCAATATCCCCCATGCACTGTACTGTCATCTGCATAGCAATGAATGTTTCCTAACGGAAGCATGTCATTGATATGAAGGAGAAAGAGTGTGGGGGATAGAACAGAGCTTTGTGGTAGGTACACCAGCATTCACTGGCATGAATTGCGAAGCGCATCCATCAGCGAGGACACGGATTCTTCGCTAATGCAGAAGGCCGGCACTCCAGTTACAGAGCTGAGCGGGCAGACCGTATGCCGGCAACTTTAAGAGAAGTGCCCTGTGCCAGACCCGATCGAACGATTTGGTAATATCAAGGCTAACTGCCACTGACTCACCACGTTTGTCAATAGCTTCACCCCAGACATGCATTAAGTACGCTAGAAGATCACCCGTTGACCGCTTCGGCCGAAACCCGTACTGTCGATCATTAATTAATGAGTGGTCTTCTAGGTATTAGGTAATTACTGAACATTACTGAGTTTTACTGCAGATGCCGCTTTTGAACACTTTAAAAGAGTATTTTAGCAAATTCAAACATGGCTCGGAAGAGAAAAATCACCAGAGGAATGGGGTTGGAAATATGAATGCGGAATATTGATACCGCAAACAATGACGCCGCGACCAGCTCCAGAATCTTTACAAAAAATATTTTTTTGCGCATGCAAAACAAGATGTGGAGCATTTTGTGGGTGCAGGAAAAGTGGATTAAACTGGTGACAGCTGTACTAATCCTTCACCTACAATCTACATCTACGAGATCGACGACGACGACAATAATGAACAATAATGTATATAGTTAATGACGAATTTTTTTTGTAAATAATTATTTTTTGCGAAAATTTATAAATTGGCATTAAAGTTACTCTGCCACCATAATTTATTACATATAAAATTGTTTTTTTTACTTTAAACATTTTTTCACCCTTCCGCCTATAATTTTTCAGTAAATTATTGTTAAAATTTTTTTTAACATAAATAAAACTGACTTCAAAACCAATATATTTTAGGAGGTAAGTACCTAGGTACTGAAATTTAATTATGTTTTCCTTTTTAGTGTTTTGAAGACAGATTTAATTTTAATAAAATAAAAAAAAATCACATTTTATGTGATTTTCTAAGGTCAAAGCAAAATGGGTAACCGTCAGCACTATCGACTTGTCAATCTCTCCGTCTTTGGTTGAAATGCATAGTGAAAGAATTATGTTCTTACTCCTAACCGTTAAGGAGTTGTACCTTCCATCATCAGCTCATCAATATGAGATGATGACTAACAGAAGCAAATACTTGAATAGCTTTATAAAGGAATAAAACATGTCATACGTGCCTATAAAATTTGAGATTTGCCCTCGATTTCCCTGGGATCCCATCATCAGATCCTGACTTGGTGACAATGGGACCACCTCAGGAGTATACTTTATTGAATAAAAAAAGAATTTTGAAAATCGGTTCACAATTGACCGAGTAATCGGTGATAACCTCCTTCTTTTTTGAAGTCGGTTAAAAATTGTTCTAATCAAGAGCGGCCAATTTTTTTTTTTAATTTTTTATTTGAGGTTTTAATAATACAGTCAAATACTTGCTATACAGATTCATTGACTGGACCTGGGTTCCGAGGTTTTATCATTTATATGTCTAACGGCTCTCCACTATTATGCATCATCATCATCATCATCATTTCAGCCGAGAGACGCCCACTGCTGGGCATGGCTCCCCCAAAGATCTCCATACCGATCGGTTCTGCGCTGTCCGCATCCATAGGCTTCCCGCGACCCTCACCAGATCGTCGGTCCACCTTGTTGGAGGCCTACCAACGCTGCGTCTCCCGGTACGCGGCCGCCACTCGAGGACCTTTCGGCCCCAACGGCCGTCAGTCCTTCTTGCAATGTGGCCTGCCCACTGCCACTTGAGGCTCGCAATTCTTCGAGCTATGTCGGTGACCTTAGTTCTCCTGCGGATCTCATCATTTCTGATTCAATCACGCAGAGAAACCCCGAGCATAGCCCTCTCCATTGCCCTTTGGGTAACATTGAGCCTTCTCATGAGGCCCATTGTAAGCGGCCACGTCTCAGTTCCGTAAGTCATCACTGGCAACACACATTACACACATTATGCATATGCTTATATAAAACTATTTTTTTTAAAAGACATGCTTTTCATAATACCTTAAAGTATCTAAACTCTAAGTTGTTTGCACAGTTACGTTACGACTAGAGCAGGCTTTGGGATCCTTTATAGAGCAACATTTTAGAGAACCAGCCGGTCAGTATTCGAAACTTACTCGAATCTCCGTAAAACTTGCTCTAAAAGACACCTAAACTTCGTCTCTTAAAAGCTTGTAAAACTAAACTTGGTTATTTAGCGCTCACTGTTATCACTAAAAGCAGCCTGGGTTTGTTCCGCGGCAGAGCGCAATACACAATCTAGAATAGGATAGCAAATCAAGCGCTATCTTGGCAAGCTAAAACGTGTCTTCTCAACGGCAATTTAAGGTGCATAATAAAAATGTAATATTAATATTCTCATCTCACACTCCCACCAATTATCCAGCCCAAATTCAGTATCATCAAGACCTTGTGCTTGCTTTGTCCATCAAAATTAGTAATCTCGAGCTCCTCCGTGATTCGGAAGCCACGTTAAGCCGTTGGTCTCGGTTATTCTGCAACTGCTATAACCCAACAACCCGCATTGGGCCAGCGTGATGGTGTTTTGGCCCAAACTCCTCATGTATTTCAACACAAGCTCCTCATGTGTTTCTCACATGTAGGAAGGCCTGTGCCCAGCAGCAGAGCGTATATAGGCTGGTGATAAAGAGCTTGTGCTATAGATACTATTCATGTAATGAATAAATCTTCATTAAAAAACTTGTAAATATTACAAATATTATTAAATAAACACCCATGACTCAACAAATCTTCGTACTGATCATAAAAAAATCTGCTAAAACAGGTATTCGAATCGGCATATCTGGTTAAGTAGACAGGGGCACTGACTACTCTCACTAATTACAGAGGATCACTTTTAGTTTTTTTAAAAACCCGAAATTCTTTTTTAACCGACTTCTAAAAAAGGAGGAGTTATCAATTCGTCCTTATATTTTTTTTTATGTTTGTAACCTCAGAACTTTTGACTGGGTGAACCGATATTGATGATTCTTTTTTTTTTCGATGCGGAATAAAAATTTTTGAAAATCCATTGGGTAGTTTGGTTTTTAAATCAAAAAAACTGGAAAAAATAAGTTTTCTACATATGCGAAATTGCGGATTTTTGCTTTCCTATGAATTTTTAGTGAAATGATACGATAGTAGAAATTAATATAAGCTCACGGTCACCCATCTAGCTTTGACCTTCAAAAGTTATCACTAAAAATTGTGAAAAAAAATATATTTAAACAAAAATGAAAACCGACTCCAAAAAACTGAAAAGGATAAAATAATTAAATTTTAGAAGGTACTCATCCCCTAGGAACATATTTTTGGAGTTGGTGCTAAGTTGTTAGTGAAGCACCGACTCCAAAAATATATTCCTAGGGGATGAGTACCTACTAAAATTTAATTATTTTATCCTTTTCAGTTTTTTGGAGTCGGTTTTCATTTTTGTTTAAATATTTTTTTTTGTGGACGGAAATTCTGTAAAAGTGGGTCACAGTTATGATATGTTTTCAAGTTGATCTCCTGGTGATCTTGGGTTGTGTAAGGTTGGGGTTGCTAGCTCGGCGCGGCTAACTGTTATTTTTGTTTGTGGTACGAAACCCACTATTCTACGTTACGTTTGGTAGATACTGATGAAAGCTTATTGTTATTATTCAGTCAGAAGACCGCACGTTCCGTACAGACCCACATAATTAAAAACACGTACTTGTTCTCATTGTGAATATGATATAATCTTTGTGTCTCGCATAATAATATATTTTATATTTGTGCATATTTACTTAACCAATCTAAATGACTGTTTGTTTAAATCATACTACTGTCCATGAAATGTAAATCCATTACTGACTGTAACTTCCTGATATATTGTTTATGTTGTATTAAGAGCAGTGTAATTTTTCAATAAAAAACAATCATCAGCAGGTTTTTTTATTTAATGAATTTATTAACTTTACTAATATACAAGCGAGACACATAAAGTACTGTCTTATACTTTCGCGAGCACTACACATTTGTAATAAAGCCACTATACCGAATTTAACTTGCGTTTCGTTAGATGTTTTTTTACAATTTTTTACCCGAAGTTATGATTACCTTACAGCCATCGTGGTCACGGTAAGACTGAATACGTCAGTTGTCTTTGATAAGTTTATACGTAAACTACCGTCCCTTTGTGTTGTATTTTCAGAGGTCCAGTTTGGCTCACGGTGTCAGTTTGTCGGATAGAGTGAAGACGGACTTGACACTTTATTATGCGCATGACGGGAAGACACATAAATTTACCGCGACATGAAATTATTTTGATTCGGTGAGTAGTACCCTTGATGTAACGTATGTAATTTCCTAAAACGATTTCGATGCCCGATCTCATTTTATTAACTCACAAAAATATACTTAAAGGAAGGAAAAGGCGATAACTTTCCTCTATGATGGGAGGGTATTTTTTCAGAAAAATGCGTATAAAAGGGCGAGAAATGTGATGAAAATATCTGAAGACACGTAAGGTGTGTATGTACCTATTACATTTTGTCACGTTTTACCTGTATGTAAAAGCTGAAGGAAAAGAAATGTTCTTATCTATGTAGAGAAAAAATATAAAGCAGTCTTGAAGATTTGATTACTTAAAAATATTTTTTTTATATGAGTTTTATTTTTGATAACCTAACTAAGGTATTTTAATTATTCTACCCATTTTTTCATTCAAAATTATTTGCTTTAGAATTGTAACCAAAAATACCTATTTCATATACTTATGAAATTTTATATACTTATTGAATTTTGTGGAGTCTTGTTTATGTTGGGAACTGAAGATTTGTCTGCTATGCTGTCAACATTACGCTTTTGTCTTAATTTTACAGGGTTGGCAATGCGCGACTAGTGCACACAATGGTCTGATCGGCGATGCTGGCCGGCTGCATTCTGAGCGTGCATTCTTGCCTATTCAGATCGGTAGGTGTGTGACGAGTAGTACATTTTGTTTTGCATTCTAGTCTTTCAGTTTCAATTCTTTACCGTTCTGTTCTGGGTAGAATAGAACAGAATCAGTAGGTGTGGCTCCAGCCTAACTACATAAAACTGAAATCATTTTGGGTATAAGAGGTCATTAAAAATAACTATATATTAATGATACGGGCGATAATGCTAGATACTATGCTATGTCGTAGCATATAGACGCTCATGTACACTACCTATCCACTTACTATTTATCGCAGTGTATTATTACCAAAGAAAATAAATACACTGCCTAATGCCTACATTGGACTGGCTAAGCGGATTGTCTTACGTGTAAATGGTTCATTAGGCGGGCCGTATGCTTGTATTCCGCCTTTGTAGTATAACAGAAACGACATTGAATCATCCGGAAAGAAACAAATTTCCGCAAGTATTGCAACTCAGCATAAGTACATAAATTATAGTAATTTATTTAAAAAAAAATGTTTTTACATTACAAAAAATGTTTTTTATTAAAAGCTAATTTTCCGTTTGCCAAACGTATTTAGGGGAAAGCTTTACCCTGACATTTATTTTCAATTGCATTGCATTCGGTCGAACCCTTACACTTTATTTGCGCGTCAGAGTCTTACATATTACTTGCGCGTTGCCCACCCTATTATAATCAAGAGAGAATATTGACGGAACAATTTTCTCCAGAAAATAAGTTTTTACACAAAAAATAATTATACAAAACGGGTCAGGCTTCTTCGAGTAATCGAAAAACATACATAAAAAATAAAAGATTCCGACAAACTAAGAACCTTCTCCTTTTTTGAAGTCGGTTATGATATACACAGCAGGAGCTCAATAATGTTGCATTTAAGTTGGTTTTCACTTACCATTCCCGAGGCTTAAGGGAGTCTTATTGATATTTGTCTCTTTCTATATCCTTTAGATAGACTGAGCTAAAAATCGCTAAGCGCCTCTTAACGCTAAGCAAATGTTAGTAAAAACGGGTATTTGGCTGCGATCTGCGATTCAGTGTCTAATACTCATTTCAAACACTAACTAGGTATATCCAAACTAGCATTTTTACCGCCAAATGATTATGTAAAGTTAAAAGCCCTTGGATTCGCATAATACATTTCTTTGCCCCTGATAATGTCGCTGCCAAAATTACTGTCGGGTCATATTGTATTCGTTACATAAAGCTAATTTCACGGCAGGTGGTGGCCAAGTCTGGCCTAATCTGGCAATTGTCGGAATAAGTAATATGAACTGGCTCCGATCCAATGTCGGTATCGGAAGGCTGCTGACGTTACGGCGACTCAATCGCGACCAATGTTGACGCAAATGGAGCTGCATCGAGCTGGAGTAATACTTACTCTAACCTGTGATTGGAAGATATCATTTATCTTAATATGTATTGCACTGAGTTATTTCCTTTTGCAATTGAGTTGGAATATTAAGATTTAGAGTCGCTAGAAATGGGTACCTATCATAAGTCCGAAAATTGCTTTACAGAATTTCATTTGACAGAAAACTTTTCGATTATTTTCGTTCCGATTTTTTTTACTTCGTCGCAATCACGTTTGCCACTGTATCGTTTTACCTATTATTAATTTGTTTTTTTTCGTTACTCCGACGTTTTATTTGGTGGAAAAACATTTTACCGAACTTTGTTTGACCAAAGTAACGTTTGTTCGAAGTATTAAGGTCCCGAACATTTATTACATCGCTGTTTTATTTGTAAAATCTTATTTTCACTTTTACAGAATTTTTTGATCAGAATTTGCAGCAAGCAAACATGCATGCAGCAAGCAAGCAAGCAAGCAGGCATGCAGCAAGCAAGCAAGCAAGCAGGCATGCAGCAAGCAAGCAAGCAAGCAGGCATGCAGCAAGTAAGCATACATGCAGAAAGCAAGCATACATGCAGCAAGTAAGCAAGCATGCAGCAAGTAAGCATACATGCAGCAAGCAAGCGTGCATGCAGCAAGCAAGCATGCAGCATGCATGGCTTCTGTCACGGCTCCTGCGCTGCAGGGCTCCGGCGGTCCCACGCGACCTTATCGTCGCAGATGGTTTTCGCCCACCACCGCAGCTTCGGCTTGCTGGCCGCGCCTTCGCGGGCTTAAATTACACTCTAGGGATAGGGCAGACAAGACTACGTGGAGTCGGTTTTGCAGCGATTCGTTTCTGTCACTGACACTGTGTACTAACAGATGACATATTATGTACAGATTAGTATGTCAATAGATTTTTATACCAAGTGAAGATTATATCAATCAATCATTATTTAAAATGTAATTATCTTAAATAATAGTTACATAATATATAAAGTGTTGGTATAACAAATGATTATTATGTAAAATGAATGTTATTAAAGTTCGATTAAATCAAATGTTGGTATATCAACTGAGACGCTCCCTATTTAGTAGTAGTTAAATTACGAAGGTACCTACATATAACATAGCTTTAGCCAAATAATATTCAGAAAAATGGTGTGTTGGTGAAGTGAAAGTAAGCCAAATAAGTTATCTGGCAAATGAAAAAAGTTAAAAAGATACTTCGGTTAATACAAAATAGGTATTTGTAAAAATCTGTGAAACGTAGTTTGGTGAAGTGATAATTATGTCAAATAATATTTCGATAATTTAAAAATATGGCAAACAATACATATGGCAAAAGAGAAGTTGGTCAACCGTTTTCGGGGAAATGAAAATCGAACTAGTTAATTTGGGGAAAGTAATCGGTTCCCGCTAGAAATATTATCGATACATTTTTTTGTGACATATACATGAACGAATAATATTATTTTATAAATTACATTTAGAAAATAAAAGCGGATAGCATGTCTTGAGCTTAAACTATAGGTACTTAAGTGAGTGTAATATAATATAATAATGTTATTTATAGTTTCGATAATACATAATATTAAAATGTATATTCATAATATTAAAATCACAATCAAAAGTTTCTTCCTTATCATATCCCTTCCATATGTTTTTGACCTGGGTAGGTATATTATTGAGTTTTTTTTTAATTGTAAACGTTGCAGTTCTCACTCTAAAGTTTACGATCGACAAAAGATTTGAATAGTTTGTATCTTAAAAAGGATCTAGATATGTAAACAATTTTTTTTATATACAACTAGATGACAAACATTCTGACGGCCCACCTGGTGGCAAGCGGTTACCACCGCCTATAGACACCTGCAATAACAAGGAAAAAAAACACTTGGTATTGCAGGTGCGTTGTCACCCTGAGGCCTAAGATGAAATGCCTTCAGCGAACTGTTTCACGGCTGGAATAAGAAAGGCGGTGGTAGGTACCTACCCCTGCCCTACATACGGGCTTGCCACAATTTCAAAATTATTAAAATAAAACCGCTTTACCGGTTTTAGTTCGCGTTCAATCAGTGTTACATTATTATTTTAAACTCGAACGTATCGATTACTTTACAGCGATCGTGGTCTCAGTTTAAATGCATCTAGTTAAATGCGATTATATCCGGTATCAAATGTGTAGTTCTCACGAAAATAGAAAGCTATACTTTAAATCATTCTGTACTTTTGCGAAAAGAATTCCTCTTTGAAATAGATAGCGTTGGCGAAATTTCAGTCTAAGCAATAGGTACTTTTAGATATCTTAAACGGATAACCGCTGTAAAGTTATTTTGTGTAACTTTTACGGAATTAAAGTCCAATTTTAACTTTGAGGGAATTGTTAGAGAAATCTTTGTTCAAATATTTTAAAAGCGGTAGGATATTAAGCCGTCCGCCTGGCAAATCCAACACACAAAAGACCGCAATCAAAAATTTTAATTTTGTAGTTTTATATTTGGTTTTATGCGGTACGCCCCTGACGTACCGCATAAACCAAATTAAGGAGTTTTCAGTCAATGAAATTCAAGGTCAAAAAAGAAGCGTCAGACATATCATTCAACGCGTGAATGATATCCTTGTAAAATATCTGTGGGATGCGGTGACCGTGTTAATACGTAACTTTTGCTGATGTTGCATATTTTCTGATACTGTTGTATTGGCGACACTAAAACATTTTTATTTACTTCCAGTGGGTCAATTCTGCTTTTTATTTTCCTAAACGGATCGGCTGCGGTTCGTTATCGTTACCAATGCGGTTGTAATACAAAAAAAGGTATTTTACTAACATTACTTATAAAGCCGGAACGCTAACGAAACGCTCTCGGTTGGTTCAACTTCGGCTCGATAATTGTTAGCAATATTGCAAGAAACAAATATATTTTGGTTTAGTGACTAGATGGTGGTTAATTTTGGACAGTTCGAACAAAGCACTATCGATGCGCTTCGGCTGCCACAAATGTTAAATATTTAGTAGAATACGAAACAATGATTGAACCGAACGGTTCGGGTTACGTGTTAGTTAGTAAAATACCAAACTGATGCGTTTCGGTTACGTTTCGATGGCGTTGAGTTAGCAGAATACAAAAACGTTGTAACTTAAGCGTTTCCGATTCGTTTCAGATCAAAATGCAATAGCAGAATTGGGGGGCTAGAAGGCTCGCTCTCTCGAATTTTAGGCCTTATGTTTTATTTAATAGCGTTTGTCTGTCATCAGTGCAAAAGAGAGGTATAGTGGTAAGTATTGAACTTCGGTGCACAAGAGCGGTATAGTTGTATTTACCACTTGAATTTTGCGCCTAACTGATTGCAGCTGTTCCTGCAGTAAATAAGGTCGCCAGAGCTCATTGAGAAAGCGTCATATTGGGAGCTGAGAGACTCGTCTCCAATGCTGTTAATAAAGCTTATTCTATTGAATTAACTTAGTAGTGCCTAAGTAAGGTGGTATTAGCGTCTATAGGCAACGGAATTGTTTACCGATAAATAACAGTTTAACGCTACCACTATATAGCAGTCCATTATTATCGTAAGGATACCCGTTCTTTTGATGAGTGGCGTACCAGCCTATTCAGCCTCACAATTTTTATTTTCGTGTTTTATTCTTGTATGGATAGCTAAAGAAGAATAAAACCAAAATAACAATAGTTATATGGTTTTTTACTTTCGAGTTTTAGTCTCGTCTGGTTACCCAAACCAGAATAAAACACCAAAATTAAAAGGGCGCTGATTTTGACTATCGCCGTAACAGAACTGTACCTGTAGCACGAACACTTTTAAAGGAGATGTTCTGAAATTCTATGGAGGCTGGTACTTGGCTACCCCCCAAGACAAAAGTTATATGGGGAGAAAGAGTATAAGTTATAGAATTTTATAGAACTAAAACTATAATTTTAAATCCCTGCATTTAAACAAAAAATATAATTTAATTCTGGTCAAAAAAATGTTGTCCAGAGATGTAAAATTCG
This sequence comes from Nymphula nitidulata, assembly GCA_947347705.1. Taxonomy (NCBI): domain Eukaryota; kingdom Metazoa; phylum Arthropoda; class Insecta; order Lepidoptera; family Crambidae; genus Nymphula; species Nymphula nitidulata. Next base: position 11,908,245 of record OX374632.1, read on the forward strand.
ATAAAAAAAAGTGACACATGTCAGTGAAAGATTAGGGAGGGGGGGGGGGGGGGGGGGGGCTGTGGGTTGATTAGTTGAATTGACAATTCGCCATTCTTTTTCACGTTGCTCCTGCTCGTAATCTCGTCTCGTTGTTCTCTTGTTATTTTCTGTTTTTATCTCACGACTCCTGCTTTTGCCCCCCCCGGATTTTGAACCTTGCTTACATTCTGACCTTTGGCTAGCTACACGGACCTTGAATCACTTGTGTTTATTCAGCAATAAGCATTACTTTGTCGTATACCTGAGGTATGTTATTTTCCTAGTTGTTTTTCCAATGTTTTGAACACTAACAGATATTGCACAATTATCATGATACCGTATTATTTATGAAATTAAAACTATCATTACGAATTGGAATTGACCAATGTTTTCACTGAAAAAATCGTAATGATGTAGGCTAGGTACTCGTAATCTACTCTACTGATTCAGTCAAACTATTTTTATTTATTTATATGGTATAACAACTTGTTGTAGATATCATGATTCGGTCAAACTATTTGTTTTATATAAATGGTATTAAAACTTGTTGTAGATATCATGGCGGTTTGCATTAATTGCCATATAATTTTGTTACGCGAGCAATATGAGTATTATGAGTATTATGCTATGGATTTGAGCTATGAACTACTCTCTATTTGTGAAGAATGGTGTGGGCGTGAGGTAATTATTTGCTTTATCTCTTTTTATAGGAATTTAATCAAAATGATTAAAATAACTTAACTTTTCTTTTAGTAATACCAAATACATTGTCTTAAGTTGATTTCTGTTTGCTTTCAATAAAATATGACTATATCATGTATCTATATGTATATACAATACAAATAGAATTTAAAATATAAAATAATGTATTAAAATTCAATTTTAGGTTACAGATGGTGATAGATTGTGCCAAGATTGTCTTTGCCTTCTTATACAAGATGCAAGCAACCGCACAGAAAATTCTGATTATATTTCTACCAGACAAGTGGGGCATGTTAGTGTTTGCATTTCTTGTGGCATATCTTTGTCAAGGCAGTCTGGGAGACGTCGTCGTAGACTAGTTGAAGGAACATCTGTGAGAACTTTCATAGAGAATCATATATTTCCTCGGCAGGTAAAATAGTTTTCTATTTCTAATATACCTAGGTACCAATATCTGAGTTTGTAAATATGTCTTATTTTTCAAGTTTACAATAATAATATTTTTTTAGGTCCCTAGTGAAGCCTGGTCATGTGATGCTTGCTGGCGGAGGGCTTATGAAAATAGAACTATAAATATTCCAGCAGTTGCACAACCACTTGTAACAGCACCTCAAATACAGGACTCCTTAGAAGTACCCTCAGACCCAGTTGTGGAGGATCAGGTGGAATCCACTGTACCCTCTAGCCCAGTTACCGTTCAAAGCTCAGGAACGGACTCATGGGCTGCTGGTAATATAATTGTACCACAACTGAATACCCATCAAAATGTTATTTTAGAAAATTATCTACGTACTGCAGATTCTCCAGCACACTGCTTTGTGCCAGATTGTGCAAATATGGAACGCTTACGTGTTCCGAGCTATATCAAATTGGCATTATTATCGCAACATAAAAATAGCAGCATATATGTCACAAATAATTCTAGAGTATGTCAACAACACTCAGTTACTTATAACTGGGATTTATTAAATAGAAACCATTTCAGTAACAGTTTTACCACAATTCAAATTGATGAAATGCTTAATTTATTAAGTACATCACAGTCAGGTTCTGTTGTCAATTTTGAAAACATTGAGAATGTTGTTAACACATTGTGTCATTACTGGACTGGTCTCTCAGTCCATAATTTTATCTACTTATTTAATTCTATTCCTAGAGTACAGAATATGAAAGCAAAAACTGCTTTGGGAATATATTTAGTAAAATTAAGAACTGGAGAATCATTAGCTCGAATTGCAAGTTTATTTTTACTATCAAAGACCTCTGTGTCAACTTATATTAAAAATGCTCGTAATTGTATGAACAACTTCTATGTGCCCACACATTTAGGGATTAACCATATTACTAGAGAACAACATAGTTCTCGCAATTTATTAGTACCCCAAGGGCTATTTGGCACACAAGATAGAAATCCCATAGTGATCTGTGATGGTACATATATATTTGTACAAAAATCATCAAATTACTTTTTCCAAAAGAAGACTTACAGTCTACACAAGTTTCGCAATTTAGTGAAGCCTTTTTTAATGCTTACATGTGATGGCCATATTTTGGATGCTTTTGGACCTTATGCAGCAGTTAAGTCAGATGCTGACATAATGAGAGAGTTATTTCAAGATGAAAACTCGCTGCTAAGGTCCTACTTTAGGGAAAATGATATTTTTATTTTAGACCGTGGTTTTCGGGATTCTATAGGATTTCTATCTGCCCTGGGTTATTCTGTTTATAAACCTGAAAGTTTAAGTGTAGGTGAAAGACAACTGTCAACAATCAATGCTAACAAATCTAGATTTGTCACACTATGCAGGTGGGTGGTAGAGGTTGTAAATGGTCGGTTTAAACGGGATTTTAAAATATTTAGGGGAGAATATTTTAATGTAGCATCAAAAAATTTAATGACCGATTTCCGTATTGCAGCAGCATTAATAAATAACTTTCATCCCGTTATCACCGACCATGCCGATGCCCAGGCAATACTGGATAGAGCTTTAGAGCGGGTAAATATGCCAAATACATTGGGCGACTATATAATAAACAATAATATAAATAGACAACGTGCAAACTTCGTCTTTATCAATGGCCAACTCCCTCAGTTGGATGTGTTTCCCATAATGGATATGAGAGAAATAGTTTTATTCGGCCTGGGTATATATCAAATTAAGCAGGCCAGGTCATATTATGGGGAACACATCCGGCCTAATGGAACATTTATAATAGAAGTTGACACCAATTTGATAACATACTCATCAAATTCATTTTTGCTAAGGGGTAGAATTAAGTCACGCCATCAAGCAAATAAAATATATTATTCTTACATCCTAATTAATTTAAATTATAGTAATTGGTGTCAACGTATCGGAGAATATTATTGCAGCTGTATCATAGGAAGGCGCACTGTGGGGAGCTGTGCACATATAATGACCTTAGTTTGGTATTTAGGATGGGCACGGCACCAAAATGAAGCTATCACTGCACCTGCTAGCTTTTTAGATGATATATTATTAGAAGAAGAATGAATAAATATTTTGAAATTGTATAGTTTTTCATTTAAAAGTATATTTCCATGTCTCTGCTGGTTTAGTTTGAAAGAGTACTTTTTTTATAATATAAATCTAGGTTCTGGTCAAGTTAAAGTATGTAGTAAATGAAAATTTAATGGAGCTACATTTCTGTTTTTATATTATGGTTTGTTTTCTTAATATTAAACAATAATTGCCAATATTGTTGTAGTTTTGTGTGTACCTACAAAAATTGTTAAATAAATAAATAATAGCCATTGTCTGTCGCACACCTAACAGATACTGTACCTACCCTTACATAAGCCTCGACCTAAAAAGTAGCAACTATTGCACTACAAATGGAATGAACTGTCTTGGTTATTTCTTTCTTTTCGTGAGTGAGATCAGGGGAGCCATAATAGTATGTGCATGATGGAGACACCTGTAGTCAACACGAAATATAACTGTTCCGTGGCCCATGGTAGTCACTAAGTGCTCGAATTAAATGTCGCTAGTGTCTTTTCATACTTTTCATCCGTTGGGTGATACGTAGTGTCTCAGTATTCTGTGCTTGTGAAGAAGTGTACCTATAGCAACGTACTTTACATATATGTATACCAACTCTTCATGCTAGGTAGGTATGAAAAGACACGCCAAGCAATCAAAGCAAAGAGTGCGAGTTCAAACATTCAATTCTTCTTTTATTATTTCTTGTCGCTTCTAAGCCGAGTAAACTATAATTAGTCAAAACACATAGGTAGGTAACGATGTGTTAAGAGCTCTGGAAAACATGTAGGTAAATAATTGCTTATTTAGTCCTTTGCCCAGTTATAATAATTCTGTTCATCCATCAATACTGTGGTGACTGTGCACTGTATCCACCAAAGAAAAGAAAGACCAAACATAATAGTACTTTTTGGACGAAAGACGAAACTAAAAAAACAAAGTACAATTCTAAAGAGTAAACAAACAAAACATGAGCATGAGCGTCAATCAAGCTTCAATGTCAATTTGTCCTGTCACAATTGTCAAATACTTTTCTATAACTAGGCATGGGTTCCGTTTGATTCAGCCTATGACTTAATATTTTGCAATTATTTTAAATAATAAATGCTAAAAGAACAAGGCAAGTTGGTTATTGCTCTTGTTACGGACTAATAATAGGGATTTTTATTCATTTTTTACTATATATCATCAAATAAACATGAATTTAAAGTTTAGATTTCTTGCGTACACTTTTCAAAATAACTCAAAAATGCAGGGGGCTAAAAAATAAAAAAAGGTATATTCAAGATCCTCTTAGCTTAAGCTTTCGTTTGATATATAATTTATTGTGGGGGGCTTCCAAGTACCAATATCGAACATCTCCTTTCGAATCACCATCGTGTCGAGTAGTTACTACGTTAGCTTTTGTCTGGATTTTATTAGAAATTTTAGGCGTGCGTGAACGATACGATTATGATTCGAAATTTAAAAATGATCATGTCAGGGGTACAGTTTACGTTATGGCATGAATGTAGTCATGACTCGGCTTCACCAGAACTTACAACTATTGATATTTTCAATTTGTCCAAGTCGCCATTTAAACATGAATTAGTATTGCCGCTGTCATCAACATCACGGAAAAGCTATAATTTTGTTTAATTAATAATCTGTGTTTTCTTCAATTTACAAAATAACATGAAATTGTTGTGGACATATATTGTAACAGTTTGACCTTGAGACGGCCCTTACTCTGTTCGTAATAGAGGCGGCTTTCGTAGTGCAACTGTTACACTTCATGTGCTTTCAAATGTACATAAATACTGTTTGTGTTCCTAATGAATAAAATAAAAATATTAAAAATAAAAATAAAAAACTAATAATAAACAGTAAAATTTGGCAAATGAATTTGAAATCCGTCGCGAATCTTGCTAAAATCTCAATAGGTTTTTGGTTATATCTAAACAGAATGGCAACATCGCCGAATGATTTCTTTGACTCTCAAGATGATAGTAACAATGTGGTCATTGAGATAGCTTGGAAAAACGTTGTAAACATACTTACCTAGATTTGGACTTGGGACGTGGGTATTCACAGTCAACACTATCTTCCCTTTCACGCATTAGTGATACAAGCAATATGTTAATGTATGGTCTCGATTTTGTAACTTTTTAGTGTCATTTGGCGGAGAGCACTAAAGCACTGTAAACATATAAAACCTAAACTTTGAAAAAATATTTTACATTAGTGAACCGACCGCAAAAAAGTTTTTGTTTTCTAAAGACCATAACTGTTCTAGGACAGTTGAGTATATATTACTGACCGTAAGTAAGGTCAGTTTGACCACCTTATAAAAAGCGGTAAGTCCGTATGCGAAGACAGCTATTGCAACATGAACCCTTACCTCCACCTGGCTGGGCTATATGATGCCACTTTTTTTATACAAAGTACGACAAATGACTCCATACCACCTGATGTGAAGCGGTAAGAAGAGTCCTTAAGCGAAAACAGCTACTGCACTTTAGACACTGCTCTTCTAGCCGCCTCCACCTTGATGGCCCAAAATAAGCTTTTCCACGCCTCTGATTTTTAAATAAACCCTTGTTATAAGAAGGAGCGAGCAAATGTGTTGATACAGAATTCAATGTTTTGAAAGAACGACAGCGAAAAGAAGACATCGGTTGATTCATTCGCTTTTCATCATACAGCAATGCTAAATACGAATTCACGGCACGCATCATGTCGCTGGCACAGCTATACTACTATTCTAAAATTTTATCAAGAATTACAAAACAATTTTGAGAGGTATCCGACGCTTATGAAATCTTTCCGTTGGGAAGAAAAGTATCCTTTTCTTATGATAGTGAATGTAACGGTGCATTGGTCTATATTCTCTCCTGACCGATATATGCATTTGAACTGCTAACGTTGCTGTGCGCTAAACTGGGGTAATGTCTTCCTTGGGAGCACATACCGTGTGGCAATAAGCGCTTCGTCGTCTGGGAATAAGAAGCAAATTATTATAAAGCTGTTATGATTTTCTGAGGAAATGAAGGTTTTCTAAAAATATATTCATTCACAGATTTGATGACATTATTTATTATTTTCCGGTTGTTAGAGCAATACTTTGTTCCAACTTATTATTGCTAAGCACTTTCTTAAACACGTCTTTCATGTTTGTATGAATAAGTAATTAAAACCATTACTTCACAAAAGTACGGTGTTTTTAAGTACTTACACTGGGCCAGAGTTAGTTCGTTGTGATACTAATCTTAACACTATTTACCGTAGGTAATGGTGTTAACAACATTCTAACTACTTTTAAATATAGAGCAACTTTAATTCAATGTAATAAGCGTCACTTTAGCATAGTTACGTATTCGTTCACATGGAGCCGCCAGTACTAACTTCGGCGTGAAGAAAAGATGTTAAACATGCAGCAAACACGCAAAAACTTCACAACTCACGACTATTGTAAAATAAAAACTGTGTGCATTACCCGAGTAACATATGGCGCAACGTGAATTTTAAACTACATGTGGTAATTCTTTATTCTTGACGTTTTTAATTCCCTTATTTTAATAAATACATCGCGGCCCGGTTGTCTGGCGGTAGACGGCTGGGCTGGCGGCCGGCCAGACATAATGGCTCGACTTGGCTGTTTAGCCACGATTATTTCAAGTAGATAAATTTTACGCTCCTTAAATATAAAGACGTGCAAAGTGCTGGTGGAAGGGAAGCTTCTAACGTACAAACTTAAGAGATCTAGCCAAAGTTTGAGCTTCATTTGCATGGGCCGTGAACCTTAGCCGACCGCAAAAACAAATGACATGCGATTACATTATTTTTCCAGCGAACACTTTAATAACCGCTTACGCGAACTTCGTTCGTTTTCATTGCGAAAGAAACCAATAACTGTGGCCCAGTAGACTTTATTACTATTTTTATAGAATTCAGATTAGAATCACGCGCCGGCTCTTTAGTAGCAAAGCACTTGTGTCCTTAATACGGCTGGTAAATGTCGGCTGGCTGTCCGCCAAACACCCCGATAATTTACCATCGACGTGCTGCATGCAAATTTAAGGCCGTTTCTTATTTTCTCATTGGAATTGGAAACGAATTTTAGCTATTAAGCCGTGTTAAATGGAATATCCGGGTCGAATCGTTGAATTGAAATCGATTTGTGCTCTTTGTAGCTAACATTTGTCAATCAAGCCCGGTTTTTTATACTGTTTTGATGGTTGAATTGTGTGTACAGTTGACAGCACATCAAGCGTGATAGTTTGACCTCGAAACCGGCCTTATTCTCTTCGTTATAGAGATGGCTTTCGTAGTGTCACTGTTACACTTGACGTGCTGTCGTCTGTACCTATTAACTTATAAGTTTTCTTTTGTGTAGGTACATTTGTGTTTTTTTTGTATTTCGTAGCTTTTACAAAAAAACGGTGGCGAACTTTATCAAACATTATTCATTTTACTTAGTACCTGTCTGGAACGCAGTATATAAGTCAATGAACTAAGTACTATTTTTATGGTTTTATCAAGTACTTAGACGTAATTATGCCTCAATTATTACTATTACTCAATAATACTATTAGTGGTTATTACTTACTTTCATTTGGTGTTTTTTAGTATTAACGGTGGTTATTTATTATATCAATACATTAAGGCTTTTATTAGACTTAAGTATTTATTAATTCATTATAAAGCCAAAATATACCGACAGAATGCAGTAGCCTTTCATACGACGAGGAATAAGAACTAAATCAATTCAAGAAAAGTATCGTTAGCCAAGTTTCTAAAATACAGTGATGAAATGGCGATATTATCTCATCTGGAATCGAAACACAAACTAACAACTTGAAGTGGGCAGGGTATTAACGCAGAACGGATGGCTTGGGCGTTAAAGTTTTGGCATGGCGGCCACGTGTTGGTTGGTAAGGGCAGTGGATAGTGTAGGTAGGTAACTAGATGGACGGACCACTTTGTCAATGAATGAATGCAGACTGCGCAAAAAAACCGGCCCGTTTGGAAATCGATGGGTCTACCAGTATTTGGTAGCTGTGGACATTATAAGCCATTACAAAATGTGGCACCTCAATCTGATACTTTGTAGAGTTGCCTACGTACAAACTTAATATTTATCATTTGCAGATCGGTACTGTATGCCCAATTTCATATTGATAATATTTTTATTTCAATTTGTCATAAAGCTTGGTTATTATTTGCTTGGTACTTACTAATGTCGCCGTCGTCTGGTTAAATCAGCCGCTTAACTGGATGCCTAGCCCGTTGGTTAAACGTCGGCATCCAATTGAATGCCTAGCCCGATAGTTAATTGAACTAGACTCGCTTAACGTTTAACGACTTGGCGTATTGGAAAACTTTTGGTTTAATTGGTAGGTTCAAGGTTATTTTTTTATGACCATTTATAACCGAAATCGTTTTGGTTCTAAGTGTTCATAAAAAATAACCTTGAACCTACCAATCACTCAAACAGTCACACAAAAGCTCTTCGATTTAAACGATCCGACTAGGCGTCTAATTCAATGGATAATTTAAACCAGACGGCTGACATGAAGTTTAGTCATCTGGTGAAATGTTGCACTCAATGAGTTGGCTAGTTGTACTTCGGCCGTTTGATTGGATGACGACTGCGATATTAACACCATATTGGTTATCGTGCCAAAAAGCCTATTCTTATAATATATAAAGTACGTAGGACGTAGGTCGTAGGTAATCTATCTCCATACCAAATTTCATTTAAATCGGTTTAACGTTTTAGGGGTGAAAACGTAACAGACTACAAACAGACAGAGCTACTTTCGCATTTATTAAATACTAGTTTTCACCCACGGCTCCACCCTTGTGGATGTCGGTTATCGGTTAAGTATCCTATGTCTTTCTCAGGGTCTCAAACTATCTCCATACCGAATTTCGTTTGATTCATTTCTGCAGTTTAAGTATGAAAAGGTAACAGATAGATAAACAGATTCAGAGATAGAGTTATATTTATCATATTAGTATGCATAGTACGAATAATCACTTACAAATTCCAACACTGAAACGGGCGATACGGGTGATTGAAATGGGCCTTAGCCAAAGCTCCGAAAATAATTCGAATATTTCTCGTTGTAATTATTTGATTACGCACGCGGGAAGCATCCTAAACTGGTCCGTAATCCACTTCGCCTAGAGGATTCCTAGTGTAGCAATTTCATTAGATACAAAGAGCTCTGTAGCCGAGGGAAGCGTGAACTTCTCATTTATTAGTGCAAAGTTATGTCTCCCATAGTGTTTCCAGACACGCTTTGACGAGTTGACGGAATGTAATTTAAAAACCCGGCATATATCGTGGTACGAGGATGAGTGGTATGAGGAGCACTCGAGATATTACTTAATTAATTGCTAGGTATAATATTATTATATAAGAAGTAACAACCGTAAAACATGAAATTATTCCAGGTAATGTAAGAGTTTCTTTAAGGTTGTCTACTTTCGTAGAGCTTAAAAATATTTTTCATCGAGGATGACGAGCCTACATTGATTTCTAGTTCGATCACAACTAAATCGACTATGATTATCAATATTTATATGTATAAGAGCAGCGTTAAAAACCTGCTTCAGACCTTTAAAAAATACATTGAAATTCGACGTTCCTAAAATAATATATACTACATTATTTCAGTAATATAAAGTGTGAGATTTCTTTCAATTCACGTTATGTATAATTAGTATTAGGTACCTAAATACTTATTTATTTTAGTGGTACTCTAGAAATGTTTGTAAAAAATTGATATATGATTTATAATGTTGATTTGTGAATGACAAAAATTGGTATGAAAATAGGTAGGTACACTACTGATTTTATGCGAGTTATAAAACCTGCATAAAAATGAATTTATTTTTTATCTTGGAAACGGGATACTAGAAATTTATTTATGTATTAGCGATGTTTCAATGTGGAGGAATGAGGAGCTCGGTGGCGTAGTGGTTTGATCGCTCTGGTTTTGATTACGAAAACAAAGCAACTTTCGCCATGGTCGATCCCGGGATGGGTCAACCAAATTTTCTAATCTCGGGCTCCTCTGTGCTTCCAGTGCGTGGTACCAGTTGTAACTGCAACTACTTTAACCCATCAACCCGCATTGGGTGGTGTTATGGCCCAAGCTTCTCATGTGTTTCTCCCATGAAGGAAGGCCTGTGCCCAGCAGTGGGAAGTTTTTAGGCTGGTGATGATGATGTTTAAAGTATCAAAAATATTCACGGAATATTAATTTAACAATTATGCTTAATTTTTGATTTTAACATTATTATAAATGTTTAAAAATAACAACAACATTAACAATTATGTTCTATCTGCCATTTTTGGAGTACAATAAAGTTTATTCTATCCTATCTATCTCTAAGTTTTTAAGTACAGACCACAGCACATCAAGTGTAACAGTTGCACTACGTACTCCGCCTCTATTACGAACGGAGTAAGAGTCGTCTCAAGATCAAAATGTTACGCTTGATGTGCTGCTGACTGTACCTATTTAGAATTATAGTTTTCTTGTACCTACATAGAGCAAGAGCCCGTGACGGCCAAACCTACGTTATTTCATTAAGGATGTTAGGTTCTGTATGTGTGTCTCATATACAGGTGAACGATCCCCGCCTCTGAAACTTAATTGAGTCGCGGTGGCTTTGGCTGATGGTAACAGGTAATAAAGGTGTATAAAATTGGGTCTTAAATTCGTTATAGTATACAGCTTGTCATGAAACTTTATGGAATAAAAGATAATTTAGTATTTACAAGTTTATTGCACAGAACCAAACTAACACGTCGCAGTAAAGTAGCACAATTACACTGGGCCACAGCATAGGTCGAAGAAACGGCGCGGCGTGGAGGTGCAGCAGGCACGCGCAGTAGTGGCGCATTCTCGGTAGTGGCATGCGAGTTAGTGGCATGCGAGTTAGTGGCATGCGAGTTAGTGGCATGCGAGTTAGTGGCATGCGAGTTAGTGGCATGCGAGTTAGTGGCATGCGAGTTAGTGGCATGCGAGTTAGTGGCATGCGAGTTAGTGGCATGCGATTTAGTAGCATGCGAGTTAGTGACATGCGAGTTAGTGACATGCAAGTTAATGGCATGCGGGTTAGTGGCATGCGAGTTAGTGGCATGCGAGTTAGTGGCATGCGAGTTAGTGGCATGCGAGTTAGTGGCATGCGAGTTAGTGGCATGCGAGTTAGTGGCATGCGAGTTAGTGGCATGCGAGTTAGTGGCATGCGAGTTAGTGGCATGCGAGTTAGTGGCATGCGAGTTAGTGGCATTCGAGTTAGTGGCATGCGAGGTAGTGGCACGCAACAGTCGCGCCGTAGACGGGCAAGTTGCGCTCGATGAGCAGCGGAGGACACGGAGACGGCGCGTGGAGCCACGCAGCTGGCACGCAGCAGGCGGCCGCGCGAGGCCCGCAGCTCAGGAACCGCCCGACCTTCTTCTTCCGCGCCAAATACAAGACTCCCCTACCTATCATTTGACCCTCCTTTTATATCACAGACACGATTTGAAATCGGAATAGATTTCCAAAATTTTTAGAAAAACAATAAAGAAAAGCAGTTGTCAACAAAAGAAGTGACAATGTCAAAATAATAAATAAACAGTAATTTTGAGAAAATTTAATAATAACAAGCCTAAATACTATCGAAAAAGATGTGAAAAATAGGTAAAATACAAGTGCAAACGTGAATTAGTGAATTATATATAGAAAGATATATTACAATAGAAAACGTGAAGGTGATAGTTAATAGTGAAATGTTATAAATTCTAATGATTAAATAAAGGTAAATAACAGGTGAATATATTTTAAAGTTATTTACATACACAGTTTTACAAATGAGTAGAAAGATAGGCAGTTTTATTGAAAATAATAGGTACTATATTTTCCCAACGGCCCCAGAAAATTTTCGACTGAAAGAAAATTTTGAAGGTTAGAGGCAACAATCTCCCACTTTCGTAAATAGTACATACCATTACGCATTCACTCACGTCTAACAGGCGGAGGAGTAAGGTTCACATTCTATGACACAAACTCCAAGAGAAAGTTACCCATATTCAATGACCGCGGCTTCTTTGTAAGGAGTTGTCACCCGCTCCCATGTATTGAAAACCCAATAAAAAAAGTTAGTTAAAGCATTCCTACCTTAACAGTATTCTTTAAGCAAAGCAAGTCTTAATGAGTTAAGTAGGTTACGTTACAAGGTTAACGCAACAAGAAAAGCCTAAGTTAAGTTTAGTATTTACAAGTTTATTACAAAGAACTAAAATAAGACGTCGGAGAAAAAAAAGGGGAAGCACAACACCGCACTAAAACTAAAGGTACAAAGAATGATTAAAAAAAATACTTAAGTGCAGGGCCACAGCGTAGGTCGAAGGTGCAGCAGGCACGCAGCAGTGGCGCGCGCTGTAAAGGCACGGCAGTAGCAAGGTGCAGCAGGCATGCAGCAGTGGCGCGCGCAGTAGTGGCACGCGCAGTAGTGGCACGCGCAGTAGTGGCACGCGCAGTAGTGGCACGTGCAATAGTTGCACGTGCAATTGTTGCACGTGCAATAGTTGTACGCGCAATAGTGGCGTGCAATAGTGGCACGGAAGAAAGTCGCGCCGTAGATGGGCAAGTTGGGTCCGATGAGCATGGGGAATGTTGCGGTATGCAACACTACTTAATTAGCTACTTATACATGTGAGTTATGTGTAAATAACTGTTAAACTCAATTACCTGTATAATATCTTTATTTCATCAGTAGATTTTACAACACTTTCACTGTAAACCATCATCATCACTTTTTCGTTTGAAATGTATATTTCCATATGTATAATTCACTGTTTCACGTTTGCACTTGTATTCTACCCATTTTTCACATCTTTTTCAATAATATTTAGGCTTGTTATTATTGTATTTTCTCAAAATTACTGTTTTTTTATTATTTTGACATTGTCACTTCTTTTGTTGACAACTGCTTTTCTTTTTTGTTTTTCTATAATTCTCTAGAAATGTCTATTCTAATTTCAAATCGTGTCTGTGGTATAAAAGGAGGGCCAGATGCTAGGTAGGCCAGTCTACTGTTTGGCACGGAAGAGAAAGGTCTGAAGAGGAGGTAGCAGCAGTCCCCATCACCAGCTGGCAGTCTCCGGGTCCTCAATGGTTCCTGTGTTGCGGACCTCGGCCGAGTACCTGCTGCGTGTCTGCTACGGGCCTCCTCTCAGTGTCCTCCGCTGTTCAGCGGGCCCTCCTCGCACGACTTCCGCGCGCTACTTTTCGCCTACTGCGCGCCCTTGCTGCCCGTGCCTCAAACTGCGCGAGGACCGAGCGTCTCTACCGATTGCCTCAACTGCGCGCCTGCCGCACTCCTGCCGCGCCCGTGCCTCAACTACGCGATGACTGCTCGCCTCTACTACGGGTCTGCCGCGCGCCTCTACTGCGCGCCTGCCGCGTGCCTCCACTACGTGTGCCTGCCGCACGCCTGTTACGTGAGCCCCTGCGTGCACTTGCTGCGTGCCTGCTGCGCTGTCGACCGTGCGTCCGTCGTGCCGCGTTGGCTCCTCGGCGCATCCACTTAGGTCTTGGCCCTCCACTTAAGTGTTTTGTATTTTTTATTTATATTTTTAATTTTAGTGTGGTGTTAATTGTGCTTCGACGTGCTATTCTAGTTCTGTGCAATAAACTTGTATGTAATAAATTATCTTTTATTTCCTAAAGAGTTTGATGACAAGCTCAGTTATTGAATATTTTATTTGTAAAAACATTATGCAGCGCGTCGTCCATTGCCAGACACTTAGTACGGTTGCAATCCCCTGCCAGGCACCACATACTTTTAGTCCTCAATAATTCTATACAATGAATTTTCTTGATAAATCTAAAAAAGTTCAAAACACAATACAGAATAAACAACAGATGAAACGCAGTATAAGATCGCATTTTTTTACAACTAGATGACAAACAAGCTGACGTGGGCCCGATAGTAAGCGGCTACCGCTGCCTATAGACACCTGCAATAACAAGGGAAAATCACTTGATATTGCGTTAATTGTCATCCTAAGGCCTAAGATGAAATGCCATCAATGCCCAGTAATTACACTGGCTAGCTTTCCAAACATTTATAATGATGGTAAAATGAAATTAAAGAATATAGTGGCTATTATGTTATAAAAATTACTTATTTAATTATTAGTAGCTTGGTATAATCATATTCGTATAAAAAAAGTTTTAAGTATTTCGCTGTGTTGCAAGAATCGTTTATACCTTATAAATGAGCATTGAACTTATGCAGCTGAACTTTGAGCATTTTGATGGCTTAAGTTCTATCTAGCTATAAATTATGTTGACATTACAAGAATTCAGACGATGAATGATGAAGGCATCCGAGAGCAAAGCGGTCCGTTTGAATATATTTGATTCCAAACTGTATTGAACTTAGAATGTCATAGTTCATTTTAGATGGATTTTACGGCCGGTTTTTCAAATATCGATTTATATGTTTGTCTTGTCAATTTAAACTCCAAAAATATATTTTTTCTTTTAAACCTTACCTTTATACATATAAACCTTTATAAACCTTTATAAACCTTATAAACCTTTATACATATTGGCCAATACGAGATATCACCAGCAGGTGATTGGACGTCATGCCCATGGACGTCACATTGCTCCAATTGAGCGCGAGCTCTTCATAGACTGATTATCGAAACGCATCTTGAGTAAGGGGACTGAACTTAGTACAAACAAGTGGAATAATCTAGCAGATGACAGATTTTCATAGTAAATCTATACTCAACTGATAAACTGTATTAGGGCGATACATTGAAAAAATTTAAAAACTTTTATATGTGATGCGGGTCGCTGAATGATCTTACGGATCCGAAAATCAGATATACATTTCTTCATATTTTTATCCAGACACGTGTAGAACGAAAACACAGTTAAACAATTTTGCCTCGATATATTTTATTTCTGAAAAGACCTCTAAAAAGAAGAAAACTTAAGGTTATTCGTAAGCGATGTTTGTAATCACTGGGAAATTACTTAAAATAGTAGATACCATTAATATTCACCAACGAGTTGAAGCCTTTTTTGTAATCCTCATAGTTATTTTCTAATAAAATTATTTTCGCTTACTTTACACGCGCGATCGCTATTTAGTCTTTTTCCTCCCACTGAGTCACTTAATCTCAATTCTTCTCTATCTCGGGCAAAACAGTGTTTGGTTAGATCCTTAAGTGCTTACAAGGTATTATTTTGGAAAAATGAAAAGAACTTTTATACAAAATAAACGTGATTGACATTCCATAAATATCTATCAATGAATTACAACAATTATTTCTCACTGTGCTCTCATTAAAACAGAAGGAATTTCCCATAAAAAGTCTGATGAAATTTATTGGGTGCTCCGACCTATGTCATTGCCACGAGGGAACGGTCAATTTGCATGGGAATGTAATCAATTTACATTTCTTTTATTTGTGAAAATTCGGGGTGTGTTACCAGGAAATAATGAATAGATAATAATTAAAATGCCGATCCGTTCTGAGGTATTTTATGTGTTCGTGATAAAATTAAATATATGTCGGAGAACAGATAGTTCTCCACCACTTCTGATATTTTTCGAGACTAAAATGCTTTGCCGAGCCAATATACCTTCTCTTATCAACTTTCACATCATTGAAATAACACGTTGTCGATGAGTTCTACTATGTGATCCGATAAAAACACGACCGGAGCACTCGGGGCCCCGGGAGGATGCAACCTCCAACCCCTCCATCATGAGGATGGTGTTGGAGGTTGTATCCTCCCTTACGCCACCTTTTACGATCTTTTTACTACCGTCTCACATGATAGGTAAAACAAGAAACAAACTCACCGGGATTCGGCAACCAGTGAAACCAGACTGTTGACCTGACCTCTCATGTCCTGGTTTCCGATCCTTCTTCTTATCCCTATTCTGTTACTGTAGGTACCAACTGTTCTATTTGCGCCCCTGCGCACAATCCTAACAAATAACTGCGCAGTTGTATAATCCACACCCGATATAAACATTATGGAAAGCACAACATTAAACCACATCACCACCAGATAGATGATCATGGATTGATACACTAATTGCAATCCGATCCTTACTTCCCTCAAAAACCAACTGAGTAGCAGTAGTTCGGTTTATCCCTTCAGGGAATGGCCATAATACAATCAAAAATCAACTGAACTCCATAATTACGCACTTTATCTTTTCTTAATACTCAGCCAAAGGCAAAAGAGTCAAACTTTATACAGCCAGGTAGCACACAGCCAAACCGCATACAGCCGGAACACATACAGCCAAGTGAAACGAACAGTAGACTGTTTGAAGTTTCATGAATAAATGGAGATGTCATCAACCTGACTCTCCGACAGAGTTGTTAACAAACGTCTAAATATAGCAAAGATACACAGAAACTTGACATTGGCTAAATTATAGTAGAAAGCCATCAAAGAAGAAATTGAATTCAATTGACTTATACATAGTTGGAGTGCAGTAAGAACAGTTTTTATCAGTATTTTTATCATTGATTGCGTAATAGTGTATTGACCAGTAATCGAATAAAATAAAATGTGAAATGAAAATGCGTGATTATTGGAAATAAGCATATTTAATGAGTTATTCTTGAAAAACTCGATGATGTTGATAATATCCCAAAATCAAGATATATAAAAATATTTTTATTTCTTCATGTTACTAATGACCGCAAACGCTTTATAAGCCCAGTTGATAAGCTGCAATTGAAAATACACATTAATCAATGAAAGATAAAAAGCAATGTAGGTATTCATAAGTAAAGCCGTGTTTTCTTGTTTGATAAACGTCGTGTGAATAGGCCTAAACAGATTTTGGATGAGTAAACTCCATTTAGATGTTCTTAAGCTTGAGTAATTTGGTATTTTTATTTTATCGTGTTTTATTCTCGTCTGAGTAAACGAGAATAAAACATGATAAATAATAATACCACCTTTATTGGAGCCGAATTTAATAACCGCCGTAATTGGAACTGTTAATAATATGTACATACTTAGGTATACACTTATATGTTGCAATTAAAATTTACAAATATCAGTCTTGGTGCGTCTAATTTTGGAGTATTTCATAATGATAAAGGTAACACATAACTACTACCAACTGCTCGGTTAGGAGGAAACTCGCGTCGTGTAGTTGGCTGGTGAAATTGCTTCGGTAAGTAACTCCACTGCCACAGTTAACGCGGGCCCCCGAGAAAGGCAGCGAAGTTACCTGGGAGTTTAGTGGGTATTCCCAGTGCCGTTATGACCAGGCGCTGGGCGACCAGCACACATGTCTTGAACTAGTCTGAATTTTATTTTAAATTAAACAGGCCACAGCTTTTACCTCACCTAACCATAAGACTTGATACTTATAATATAGTAAACTAAAGTCTATTGGGTAGCATAAGTCAGTACAGTGACGAACTCCTCTTCTTGATAACCGTCGCTAAGATGGTCGAAAGTGACAGATCGTGGCAGACGTTCCTCACTTATGTTGAGGAGGTAAAACGTTAGAAAGGGGAGGCGAAATGTTAGCGGGCACCGATCCGAATCGGTTCCAGAGAAGGCAGTACCTAGGCAAAGACAGAAAGAGGTGCTTTGCTAAGGGGTTTTGATGGGCGTGTCTCGGCCTTATTGATAAAAAAAATGTCCTTGGATCACCATTACAATAATAACTAATATATGTTTTGTCATATTTTATATGTGCCATTCGCCAAGTGTAAGAAAAGACAAAACACAGAATAGCTAATCCGAGGATGATTCACACAGAAAAAATCTTATTAATAGGGATGTCAGCGCTTACACTTACAATGGTGTAAGTAGCCAATGAAAGGGTAAATATTTTTCCCGCAGTTACTCGCAGGGGTCGTTTACAGCGTTCTAAGAAGATGACAATGTAAATAGTATTCTTTTTGTCAATATTCATCCAAGGTCCATCAAAAGCTGCTTGAAGAAGATCTGAGCTCTGTAAAATTGGTTTATCGTATTACAATTGTTATCCAGATGGGAAGTAATAGGCGGAAAAATAAAAAGAGCACCCTATACATATTATTGTATACAGACTCTTTTTTATACTTGAATTTTTGAAAAAGTATTTAATTAAAATATTGTTTTAAATACTTGCGTCATGTGATGACAAAAACGTTAGCATTGGTTGAGTGCATAAAAATATCGTAGATACATATATCATTAATCTGTGCATAAAAAGCACAAGAGTACATACACTCTCTCTCATACTTTTATGCAGCAAATACGCGATGACACGATAGAGTTTGTTAGTATTTCAACATAAAACTAGGGGTGTGAAGTTTTATGACATAAACAAACATCATTTGCCAAACTAAAACGTGACTACTGATAAAGAAGGAAAGTTTAGTATTTCAATAGATTTTGTCGCATTTATTCGTTATCATTTTGATAGACTATATCCATAGAATTAATATCCACGCCGGCGCCGGCTGAGACCCGGGCAGCCATGTGCAGATTGGGCTCTACTTCTGATTTGCACTGTACCAGGTATGTACGAAGAGCTGGTGGAAATTCATTTAAATAAATAAAAAAATAGGTTTATCTTAATACGGAGTGTTAATCCTAACATATCAAAGGAAATGTGATTCGGATTGAAGGGAAAGGTAGCCAGTGCAATTACTGGGCATGGGCATGGATGGTAACGGTTGAGGCGGCTATAATAGTGTGTTCAAACTAACTGTCTTCGTATGGACTCTACTGACCGCTTCACATCAAGTGCTGTTGAGTCATTTGCCGTGCTTTATATGAAAAAGAAACTTCGGACTTTAGCCGTAAACATATCTACTATATTTAGTTTTAGTGAAATGGTCATATTGGTCAGTCACGTAGGAGACCTCTCCTCTCCGGTTTGATAGATATCGACCCTAATAAGGCTACTCTTACCTTCCAAATTAATTCGTCACCAAACCAGCATAATATGAACACTTCAATCAACATACACGTCAGATAAATCGCCATCCACGTAATTTGCATTGGATGGCTGGCTGGATTTTCAATCTAAACATGGAGATGATAAATAATGTAAATATGAAATAATGTTTACAAATAGGTTCGGACGTTTTGTAAAGGTTGAAAAAAGCATAAGCAGGTACCGATTATTTTTTTTTCAATATGAGATCTCAAGTTACTTTTGATGACAACAATGCGACAGTAAATTAAAACCTGGGCTATATTAGTTCATAGAAATGCTTTGCAACTTTCTAAAATATCTTATTTATTTGATATTTTCATTACGTTTGTTTAAAGAAATATATTATTGGCTGCATTATTTTATAGAAATGTTATGAGTTATGATATGCGAGCGAAGTGCATTAAACTTTTATTAAGTGATGTTTGGACTCAGTTACATTAGTATTCTTATAATTTTTGCAATGTAAGTCACGAGAACTGTCAAACGGTACATAATATTATTGCTCGTGACTATCATTTGTGAACTCAATATAAGTACACAAATATTTATGTGACTGTGTTAGTAAAATATTAAGTAGAAAATTACCTACATCAAAAAAAAGTCATATTATGGGGCGGGAAGCGGACCTACGATCCTATATATTCCGGCTGGGGTAAACCTTTGAATTTTTTCTATTCTTTCTGTCTACCTACACAAGTCGTAATTATAAACAAACATTTATCTTAATGTTGAAATTAAATAAAGAATAAAGTGGACACTAACTGACAAAAATTGGATTCCAACTAAGCACAAAACCATAACACTCAACATGAATTGTAAAGCAGAGGCTAGGCTGAAGGCTCCTTCTATCATTGAGACGTACCTGTAAAATATTAATATTTTATTGACATATACCAATCTGCTTAAGGTTTTATGTAGATACGATAATTCTAAAAAAAGACAGTCCTTGTAAATTAATCTGTACATTTAAGCCTAATAATGAATTAGTCTGTTATACACGCAAAGCCTCCCTTAGGAGGGACCACCATCTTGCTAGTGGGTCCTCTCGTAATGAATGCATTTGTAAATATAAAATGTTTTTTACTGTAGCTTAAGAGGTTTTGGTATCTGTTTAATGTGCTCTTAGATTTTCATAAAACCATATAGTGAGAATGGCATTAGAAAAAGAATGACATATAAAATTATCAAAAATTCAGAAAGAAAATTATTATAATTTTAAATTAGCCCGAATTAACGTAAACGCTCCTATTACCGTCAGTTTTAGCTGCCTTCGGATTGACTTTAGGAAATTAGATATAAGGCGTTATGCTAGGAAAAGTGTTTGTATTTATTCATAATCGTAATAGAGTATTCTATAAAATTCAGTTGTTAAATTAAATATTAAATCGCACAATATTTAACAAAAAATAATTTAATCTGAAATATCATTTGTTTCTATCACCGACCCATTAGACGGATTTTTTTCTATTACCGTTTTTGCTGTTTGTATTACCGACTACTGAAAGATCCCATACAATAAAATAAAAATTAATTCAATATAAGTATTTATTGAGTATAAAACATTTGAGATCAATTATTATTATAATCACAGTTTTAATCAGTACCTAAAGCATCATTATAGTAGATAACTTCGTTGTTCTAGTGCTTCTACAACAGTTTTTAAGTAAATTGAACTTTTACTATTAATTACTTACTAACTAGGCATAACAAACATTAATAAAAGTTATAATCATTTGTCATAGATTATTCAAAAGTATAATAAAAGTATCAGCCTAATTATATATGGCAAATAAAGTTTAAGTAGTCATAAGAAATGTTATCTATCCGAATGGTCAAAATCTAAAAAGAATGGTGGAAATCCTGATCTTCTAGTGTATCTCACGCACCGTTGGTCTCTTGCCATTGTAGCAAAGGCGTTCGATCGGGTCTGGCACAGGGGTCTTCTTTCGAATTTACCAACTTACGGGCTGCCTGAGGGGTTGTGCAAATGGGTCGCTAGCTTTTTGTCCAGCAGATGCATAAGAGCCGTCGTTGGCGGCAGTTGCTCGGATAGCATGGGCATTAACGCTGGCGTCCCGCAAGGCTCGGTGCTGTCTCCAACATTGTTCCTGCTGTATATCAATGATATGCTGTCTATTGACGGACTGCATTGTTATGCAGATGACAGTACTGGTGACGCTTACTATACGAGTCGTGCTAATACCCCTCGATCTACAGTGTAGGAAAGTCGCGGTCGACTTGTGTCTGAAATCGAGAGTTATCTAATCAGAGACTCCGATTGGGGACGACTAAACTTAGTCCAATTTAACCCCACTAAGACACAAGTCTGCACGATCACCGCTAAAAAAACCACATTCACTGTAGCTCCTCAATTCGTCGACACACCGCTTTCCATCTCTACGAGTATCGGTATCCTTGGTGTTGATATCTCTAGTGACGTGCAGTTCCGCAGTCATTTAGAGAATAAAGTCAAGCTGGCATCCAAGAAGCTTGGTGTGCTCAATAGAGCGGGGCTGTATACACTTCGGGGCAAAGACTGTTACTGTATAAGTCAGGCCCCATATGGAGTACTGCTGCCATTTATGGGCGGGAGCGCCCAGATACCAGCTTGGACCATTTGACGTGCTCCAAAGATGCGCTATGAGAATTGTCGACGATCCTGAGCTCACAAGCGGTATTGAATCTTTAAGCCTAAGGAGAGATTTTGCCTCCTTGTGTGTGTTCTACCGTTTGTATAACGGGGCGTGTTCTGAGGAATTATTTGACATGATGCCCACGGCATCTTTTTATCATCGCACCGCTCGCCACCGTTCATCCTCACAAATTGGAACCAAAATGATCGCGTACGGTTTCAGAGAAACT
This sequence comes from Nymphula nitidulata, assembly GCA_947347705.1. Lineage (NCBI taxonomy): Eukaryota > Metazoa > Arthropoda > Insecta > Lepidoptera > Crambidae > Nymphula > Nymphula nitidulata. The sequence goes on from OX374632.1 coordinate 11,930,312, forward strand.
TTCTCCCGCGTACGCTCAAGTTGTGGAATGAGCTCCCTGCAGAGGTTTTCTCGAATGAGTACAGCATGGGGTTCATCAAAAAAGGCGTGAAAAGGTTTTTACAGGGTCGGCAACGCGCAAGTGATACCCCTGGTGTTGCAAGCACCTATAGGCTACGGTAACCGCTTACCATCAGGTGGGGCCGTATGCTTGATTGCCACCTTAGTGGTATAAAAAAAAATTCATAGGTGTATTTATTACTTCTTTTATCGCGTAATGTAGATCTTGGTATACCGTATGTTTTCGAAGCTTCGTATATACTGGTTCCTTCATTTATAGGTAGTAGAGCAGCATTCAGTTGAGCAGAGGTATATTGCTTGCGCTTATGCTGCTCCATATTTCTATAAAAAAATCAGTAAATTTAATATTAGTAGAATAGTTTAAGAAGTTCAGATAATATCATCTAAAGACCAGTTTGAACGCTTCTGGAAACCCAAAAAATAATGAATCTAACAAAGGTAATGTAATTATTAGCTAACTACTGCGACAAAAGATCTTTAAAAGTTTCATAGATGACAACGCACTAATATTTGGTGTCGTAAGCGTCATAGACTATGGAAGTAGTTTACCACGAGGTGAACCGAATGCAATGTTTGTTGAACATCTTGGATGTGTATAAAAAAGTGACTTTTATCTCGCAATACTATCGAATTGACTTTGGCTCGGTAATAGAATTAAGTATCAATATTATTATGTTCTTTTACCGACCCATAAAATGTACTATAACTGGCTAAAATATTTATTTTAAAGAAAACACGCGTTCACTGGGGTAGGAATCATTGATGTGTTTTTTTGTTTAAAAAAATATTAATTCTGATATGAATGATTATTCAAAATATAGTTCTATACACGAATATAAATAATTGCTAACATCCAATCTTGTTTTACAGAAAATTCATAGACAAAATCGTATGGCGTTAATTGATCAAATTATGTACAATATATTTTTGAAATCAAAAAAGTTAAAAATGGCAACTGCAATTACGTTTTAAAGGATATAAAATAAAAAATACTAATTATTGTTAAAATTCTAATAACGTCATGGGTCGTTATTAGAAGCAACTTATGAAAATATGTTTCTAATACCGCTCCAATTTAAAATTCGTTTTAAACCATGAAAAACACATGGAGCATGTACATTATGGAGCATTAAACAATTTGATTTGATTTGATTTGAACAGTCCAAACGTTAATACTAGATGTTTATTTAGTAAATCAATGTATCAATTATTATCATATCGTATTAGCATATACGTACACACATTTTATGTATGTAAATTTCCTTAAGTAATAATATGGTATACTTACGTAGCTGGTAGCTCAACACTATGAAAAGTGCGTCCGTTGCGGGCGCGTCCCACTCACTGTCCAATTACACGGTTCACTAATTATTTACACACACAAACTTTTTTCTTTTTGTTGCTCAATAAACATACCTTAAATATCTTTCTGTAACGTCTTTTCTGGGATATATATTATGTCTTATAGGAATGATTTAAAAAACGAGCGGTATTAGAATACAAATTTTAGGGGGTCGTTAATGGTATCACTTACGTTAAGTGTAGTAAAACGTAAAATTATAATTACCCACTAAAACTGTCAGAACAAAATTAAGGCACTGAAAAGTTTTGTACATTGACCGACGCAGAATAACGGAATATATTTAACTTTATTAAGGGCCGATTTTTCAATGCTCAGATAAACAGTCAGATAGGGTTTATTTGATAGATAGCAAAAAAGTGGGGTTTTCAAGCGTCAGATAGACTTTATTCGACGAATAATTCACTTAACGTAAGAATAAATCTATCTGTCCCTTCGACGGCCAGATAACCGCTTATTCTATAGATAAATTATGCTTGTGCTTTCTGGGTGAGTAAAATACTTCATAACAAAACATGTTAGGAAACACATGTAAAATGGTATACAGTAGAATTCCGTCGTAGATTCAGACTTACTAAAGAATCGGTGCAATATTTGCAAACTTTTGTAAAAGATAAATTATGTAAGTAATGAAATCACAAAAAATACATATTTAATTTTGTTTCTGAAACCACTGTATTCCTCCTACAGCTGTCAATCACTGATTCTTTGCCCTATGAGTTTCTATATCACTGCTCCTATATAGTTTGGCGGTATTAATAATTCCACTTCATGTCGTATTATAAAAAAAATTAGGTACTGTTGCAATTACATCTTTGAGGAAAAAATTGAATTCTGACAATTTTTTCATTTCCATGAGGAAGCATAAATGAGCTAAGGTTTCTTGATTGATATCAGCTATAGATTGCACTTACATGTTAAGTTTCAAATAAAATACCACAAAACTTGATGTATGTATGAATGTAGTATGAAATAAGATGCCAGATGCTTGCTTGTTTTTGACAATAGATGTGAAGTTAACAGCAAACAAAGAAATTGTCTGTCCCGCTCTAACATTAGTGTCCTCTATACATTTGTCTCAACTACCTGAAGCTGGCGTTATTATGGAAGACCTAAACGGTCAGATAGTTATTCTTAGGATAAATGTTGATTGAAAAATTGACAGTCACTTATCGGCCGAATAAACAGTGTAATAACTTTATTCCTTAGGTAGCTATCTGTAGTTTTATCAGGGGATTGAAAAATCGGCCCTAAGAATAATGGAAAAATAACTGCTAACTTTACAACGCTTCGTAGTCAAACTGCAAACTTTATTAAGCTTTTGTTCCACTAAAGTGAGCTTTCAGAAAAAAATAGACAAAAACATATGCAACTTATTTAAAGCACTCGTATGAAGTTTGACTTTTCATAAATCTACAGTTTCACACAAAGCTTTATTTACTGGTCGAGCTTTGAATGTTTTGAATATTAGAACAAAGCTTTGATAATACAAGATAACTGTTTTTATACACAATTTAACTAAACTATTTTTAACTGTTATTCTGCACTGTTTCCAAGGTAGTACCAAATATTTTTAACATTGTTTAGGATTTATTTAAGGTCTTACACTTAAAACAAATTCTGAATAATGTTGATGTTGAAACATAGTTTTAATTACGAGTAATAATAATAACCATCAGAGTTCATAAGAATAAGAATTTACGACATTCTTAAGTAATAAACTCAATTCTTTTTAGCGAAATTCCTGCGTATTGCTTTCTTTGTTTATCTCACGATTAAAGTCACGTGTATTTTTTAATTTTTTTTTAGTCTATTGACTTGTGGAATGTACAAAGCTTTCACGCCTTATATGTACTAATCGTGGTAGGAGTCAAAATCGTCACGCCAATTATTAAGGAGTCTTCTTCGATTTCAGGATTTAATCTGAGTAGTCCACAGCATGACAGCACAAGCCCACCGAAGACCGGCCTATTCCCATTCAAGACAAGGAAAGGAAAGTCTTTAGATCTACATCTGCTAAAGTAGTCTTGGAACAAATTAATGCCTTATATATGAGGCTACAAAGTCCATTAATCTAATATGCTGCATTCCTGCAGATTTTTAACTGACCTTGAGCTTTTTTATTGATATAAATATGAGCTCACATCGAAATAAATGGCAACTGAACTTTTGTCTGTCTGTAGCTCAAAAGAGTTGCATAGAGATACACTGTTTTGTTTAATAAAATTGACTGTAATTACAAGTACCTTAATTTTGGTTATAACTAATGTAACCGAAGTACTTTGGCTAAATATTTTTTTCAGTGGCATATTGCATACTTTAGAATCTTATATAAAAAGAAAATGTTAGTGTAAGTTATGCTACATTGATTTCCCTACTCCTATAACCTTGAGCTCACCTTATAATACTTCTGTGATGTATTATGCAATCTCGAAGCACGGCCCGTATGTGAGACTGTTTTGACCACAGAGCCTCCGGTCTGTTTTCATCACAGGCTCTCTTCAGTCGCCTCTGCGCCAGTACGTCGAAGTTACGCAAATTAAACGCCAGTATTTCTATTTGTCCGACTGTAATATTTAAATATTACTTTCCAACACAAATATTTTTATGGTGAACGTGGTGTAAAAGTTTCTCTGCGATGCCTTCTAAATCACACAAGAGATCAAGAACAATAACGAACAATGTTTAATTTCATCATCATCGTCATCATAATGACCAGCCTATATACGTCCCACTGCTGAGCACAGGCCTTCCTACATGGGAGAAACACATGAGGAGTTTGGGCCATACCCTCACCACCCACGCTGTCCCAATGCCGGTTGGTGAGTTGAAGCAGTTGCAGGAACAACCGGGACCAACGGTTTAACGAAAGTTGCTTTGTTTTTCGTATTGAAAGCAGAGCGCTCAAACCAATACGCCGCCGACCTCCTCCGATGTTTAATTTAAGATAATACTAATAAATTAATAAGAAAAATTAAGTCATCACTTCGTAATATGAGTCTTGAACAGCCAAAGTAGGTTATCATTACCTTGTACGGATGACTGCAACAAGTTCTTCATTCTCAACAATATTATTTCACTTTACAGAATTTAGAATGTCGTATGTAGCTACGGCTGCGACTTTGGCGGCTACTGACCGCAAGAAGTTAGCGTGAAGCTCATAACTTATTCCAGCTTTAGGTACAAGAACTGTACCAATTAAAAAGTCCCATAAATAATAAAGACTGCCTTAGAAATTTTATATATTCTTTAGTTACAATTAAATTTAAAAATCTGAGCTGTAATATTTTTTTTTGAGTTCGAGCAATTGCAGAATGAACTTTCATAAATAATGCTGTTATTATTTCTCTGAATACTTTTTGTTATTTTTTCTTTGGAATATTACAATATTTATTTGACATCACCTAGTGAAAAGCTCGTTAAATATATGTCAATACGTTATTGAAAATATATTTAGTGGTGAAAAAAAAATATAAAAGGCGATTGAACACTTTCTTTGGATATTGATGATTTTTAAACATATTTTCTCTCGAACAAGTTATTGATTTTTAGATAAAACATGCCAGCTTACTCTTTGTAGTCTGAAGTAGGTATATAGTGGCTAACGGAGTTTTAGATTTTTGAATATATAAAACGGTACTTTTAAAACTAAGAATGGTACTCTATTAGAGACTATTATTAATAACAAAATTAAACAGGAATCAATAACATAAGGAATTACTGCAACCGGGCTTTATCTGACTCTTTTTTAGTAACTATTAATTGTATTAGAATTAAAATGTATTTTAATTTTCCTTTTTTATACTTGAAAGTTCTTATCTAAGGAATAATTTAAAAAAAAAATGATAATTACTTGCGGATGCGATAAAAGCTGCGAGAATCGTGTCCATGGCACCGTCAATGATACACGTAGCTGGTTTGTAGTAAATCTGTTAAATAATAATGTGTGTACTAACTTTAATTCTAAGTTTATTGAAGATTAAGTGGAGGATATAGTAGAATGTTCAGTATTCGTTTAAATTAATTATATTACATAGACACAACACGTTTTCCTAATCCTTAGGGTCGGCATCGCGTTAGGGATTTTCGATGTCAGAAACCGACGATAATAATTGCTTATGAGGGAAACGTACGCAAGTTTGCCACTCTTTAAGTACCCATTAAAAATTATATGTTGACGTTAACACATTTGGATAGCAATTGAAAAGACTTACCATATTAATTTAGATATCTATTTAAGCGCTGTAGGCCCGGTGTTAGTTTTATCAAACGGACAATTCTATGGTATGTTTTTGTAGGATAAGATTAACATTCGTAATTATTATAGCAAGTAATATAACATAGCAGAAAATTTCGTTATTCAAGTAGGTAACTTAACATAATAATATTACATAGCAGATATTTACTTTTTTCAAGTATGAAGTAATATGGATATATAACGTCATATTTCAGGGTTCCGTAAAACAAATTGAATACGTTATAGAAAGCTTAATCATTTAATAATCGATTTTATGAAAAGTTATTTATACGTAATATTTATTTTACACTAAAAATAAATTAAGTGCTACAATAAAAAAAAAGTTTTTGTATTCCAGGGACCTTCACAGGCGTGTTCTGAACACCCTACCAAATTTTCATCACAATCTGATCAATAGTTTCGAATGATGTGGACAAACGTGTAAACACTGATTTTTATTTTTTGAAATATATTAGCAATATAATAATGTTTATTTTACTAGGTGGTAGGCCCGTATGTAGGTTCGTCTGGGTAGGTACCACCGCTTTTCTTATTTCAGCCGTGAAACAGTTCGCTGTGTTTCGGATTGAAGGGAAAGGTAGCCAGTGTAATTACTGGGCATTGACGGCATTTCATCTTAGGCCTCAGGATGACAACGCACCTGCAATATCAAGTAATTTTTCCTTGTTATTGCAGGTGTCTATAGGCGGCGGTAACCGCTTACTATCAGGCGGGCCTTTTTTGTCATCTAGTATAAAAAAAATATTGCATCAAATATTAGGCAAAGTTAAGCTAACACAATAATAATGGGCGGCCTCATCACTAAAAGTGATCTAATATTAAAAAGTTGTACTGCACGGAACTTCATAACATATCTTTCTCACACTCCATATTAGGAGCAAACTACCGCCATAATAGGTCATAGGAAAAATCGACTTGACTATTTAAATATTTTTTTTTGAATTAATAAATTCTTTCAAAATAAACGAAGTAGCAGAAGCAATATAAAATTTGATTGCCATTTAATCCGAAAATATTTATTTCACCATGTCATGATATTAACAAATGCTTATTTTTCATTTTACTTTAAAATGTTGCCATTTCCTCCGTGGGGCCATTAAAGTTATTATTTACGCCTCGTGATTTACGACTGAAATAAAAAAAATGTAAGTACATTTTGTTAATAACCTAAATTGCAGGCGGATGTTGAAAGCTAATTTAATTGTAAATACGAACATGTTTCAGTACAGTTGTAATGTTTATAACATCTCAGTCCTTTGATCTTGTATTCCTCACGAGTTATTCCGGGAATGTAATGCACGTGTAACTTTACATAAGACTTTTTGCAGACTTATAAAATTTAAGTTGAATTTTTAGCATCGTTATTTAAAAGTTGACAAGTTTTAAACATAAATAGCACTGTCTTTCAAAGAAAACCCGATAACATAAAGTACCTATTTGTATTTTAAGGCTACACGGTTGCTTGTTTGTAAATGTTTTCTGAGGAAAATACTCACATGATGAATATACAAAGTTTCATAGGCCGGTGACTTGTAAACATCGAAGAATGGATACTCGACATTTGTCGGTAAAATGCTGAAATGCTCCGTTAGCGGCATAATGATGCCCACTGAAATTTAATAATATATTTTCGAATCGAATTATTGCACTTCGAATAGCAATCATTTAAATTAAGCGGTGCAAGCGAAAAACAACTGAAAACCATTATTTCTGAATGGAATGAAATCGATGAGTACCTACATAATGAATACAAACCTTTGTTTGTATAAATACGATAAATTAATTTTTATTATCAGGTTTCAAATATCGGGAAATTCATACGTGAAATACTTAGGGACTGACGCAACTACTAAAATTATGACTTTGCCGAGCCGAGAGACGCCCACTGCTGGGCTTAGGCTGGCTTGAGGCTTATATTTTAATAAATTAAATTTTAAAACTCTAATGTTTTTAAAGAATTAAAATTCCTTGAGGACATAGTCATATGTAATTTTAATACACTTTAGCAAGTTTGTCATGTAATTTGGAAAATTCTTTTGATTGTATTTTTTCCATCCACACGGCCGGGGCCACGGGTAGTCACTTGAAAAGCAATAAAATAAAACCAATGTTATGGACCATGTCATAGCTATTTATTCTAGTTTGATATTAAGTTTTGGAGACGTTGAAGCGAATATTTTATCAGTTTAACTTCAGTTGTCACTGGCTAATGTCGTTGCCGAAGCGAATTCCATCTGACCGCCCATAAAGTAGACGTCTATAAAAATGTAAATTTTGCCATGTAAATGTGATTGCTTTAAACCATTTTACGATCGATCACTATTTCATGGGCGACATTAGGGGTTAACTTGAAATCTGAAGAATTTTATTGTAATCTATAAAGTTTCCTTATTTCGTTTGTGGCGTTTGAATTTAAAGTAGTTGGATTGCAGGTAGAGCTCAATAAACTTTTGACTTTTTGACTATTTTCACCCTTCCGGCGGCGGCGTCCACGCAATAAGTTAATGTCAATTGTGACTGGTTTGTGGGTACTTCACAGATAAGTAACATTATTTTATTTTCATTTTTCAATAACAGCCTTTACTAGCTTTTTTTATATAGGTAACTATGTACCTATTTAGTGATGTATATAAGATCCGTTTATTCATTTTAGGATGACACCGTGATTGTTTGTAAAGCAAACAAGGCTTGTATAGTACTGTCATACTACAAGAAACAGATAAATATTTTTGTCTAACTAGCTTCTACCCGCGCGGTTCCGTCCTCGGAGGAGTTTTTATTTACCTTATGACATAGGATAAATTTTATCTTGGGATAAAAAAATCAGCCCTTAGCCTACTTATTTTTTTATATATAGTTTTTGGAATGACATGTGAGAGTAATAATAATACTAATACCTATTTTAATGAGTGGAATTGTAAATTGAATGCAAATAAATTTGCATGTCTAATATTACTGCATACTAAAATATTGATATTTATAACTTTTTGAACTATGTTCTATGATAATAAATATTCTGCTTCTGATACTGATCCTGTAGAGAGAAGATACAGGTATACTAGGTATTATTGTAAGGCGTTAACGTGACAAGTAAATACTTTCCTTGTTCTATGTTCCTTTCAGCTAGATTGCACCAACCGTGGTCATACATTGTCGTGGTCGTGGTAAAACTTCGAGCGAGAAATGGTGTTTAATTGTCGCGTTAAAACCCGCTGTTTCATTATTTAACTGGCAGGCTTAAAACATTACATGACTCTTCAAAATTTCTCAAATATTATTGTAGTTATAAGTTTATACTTACCGGACACTGCGCCAACACACATTGTAGAATAGTACGTCATTACAAACCGAGCAGTTATTATACTTTTCCGTATTATGTCCTTATGTTCCACCTCTATGGGCTTAAACTCTTTGCACGATAAGTACTTCAACAGATTTTGCACTTTCTCTTTGTTTAACCAAAATACGGATATTTTGAAATAGGTATACATTTCACTGAGAAATAAATACAATCTGAAATGGTCATATTCAATATTTTATTTATGGTTTCGCGGCAAAAAGTAGCATAAATCCTTTTTCTCGGGATGTAATCTTTCTCCATGCCAAATTTCATCTCAATCAGGTTCAGCGGTTTAGGAAGACAGACGGAGTTACTGTCGCCATTACAATATTTGGGTGGATTAAAAGAAAAAAATTCAAATTCCAATATTATAATAATTTCGAAAGTAGCTTTTTGTCCGTAGTGTCCGCTGAACCGATTTCGATGAAATTTGTCATAGAAATGAATTAGCTCCTGAGAAAGAACATAGGCTACATTTTAACTATGAATTATTAATGTTGATCAGATAGCAAAAATATAATTATTTGTCAATTTAAAAAGAGGCATTTACGTGAAGTAGCGCCGAAACGGCAATATGGTGGTCGACAGTTGACAGCATATTATTGTCTAGTATTATAAATAAGTAAATATCAAATATGTAATCCTAAGAATAAACATAAATAAAAGGCGGAACAATAAAAGCACTGTTCTACAAACATAAGTATCACATTCGTTTTATTATAGCACATTTGCTACCTGATCACAGCAAACAAGATATAGAGAGCAAACGTGGAAATACAGACCCTTCAGCGACGTCTCCGATATTTTCCCCTCGCTTCAGCAAATAAACTACTTCCCCGATACCGGGCAAAAAACATACTAGCCATAACACGATCACAGTATATATGATTTGTAACCACGAGCAGACATTTTTTGGCGAGAAATCAATATACCACATCCCATAAAATTTGAGCCAGTACATGTGAACTGCGTGGTACAAGCGCGGGTCTAAATCATCCCAGGACTCGGTAACGCCATACGGCAAAACTGGCCGGAGAAATTGAAGCTTCTTTTTTATATTTTCCATTAGACTACTCATTTTTCTCCGTATTCAGAAGTGAGTAGAGCCTTTGACGCGTAATTTAAGAATGCCTCTTAATACTCATCATATGCTCCTTTGTGAGAAAGCAGGGGAAGCGACGTTAAGTGGCTATTATATATTATTTCGTAAGCCCCTTGTTAAGGGGGAGCGCACCACAACAATAATTGCTTGTTACATTAAATAGTTGACTTTTCACTAAAATAACGATAAAGAGGTTATTGTTGAATTCCTAACAGAAAATTATTCACAACAGGTTGAGCGTACTTGAAATTGAGTTTTCAACCAATTGGAAATGAAAGCGTAAATCTGCAGACGAAATTGCGAGTTCTGCCAACTGGCGTGTAATTCTCATTTTTTTATATTAAATTGGTTATGCGCTAAATTTATAAAAAAAACGAAGGAAATTTATAAAGATTGGACCTTTTTTTAAATGGTGGCTGATTGGAAGAACCTTACCTATACATACCCAAAACGGCAGGTAATCTTTTGAACCAATAGCTAACCAATTAGTCCTAAATGTGTAGCAGTACCCTCGTTTTAGTATCTATTTAGAAAATGTCATTGGATAAAGTTATGAATCTTCTACCTTTTCAATTATATTAGACGCTTGCAGATTAACATTTTTTTACGGATTATTACGGATATTTTTAAATCTGTTGCATTGGAGTGTTTGTTTGTGTATATCCTTTAAAGGGTTAATTTAATATGTCGCCGAAAGCAATTATAATAATTACAAGGGCGATGTAATTACCGTCGTATAAGAAAAGGCATAGCACTCTTAACTATGGATAATTATGTTTTCAAAGAGCCTTTCAGACAATCATAATTTTCCAAGTACAAAGGATCCCTTTATATAGCCGCGTGGATACTTTAATAAAGATCTTAGATTAATGCAAGCGTTCCACTTGTAAAGTGGATTGTTACTCTGAATTTATAGCAGCTGCCTAGGTTGTTAGACGTTAAAGAGATTTTCAGTGTCTAATGACGAGTACTGGTTCGCAAAACTAATTACTAAATACTGTCTTGGACAACTTGCAAAAATATTTGATATATAAAGATAAATTTGATTGCTTTATGTCTTTTTAGTTTCTGTTTTTGACATAGCATTATTTTTATCAGATTTCACTAAAGCTAATGGACGAACTTTATTATTAATGACACGAGACACATTTTCTTTTGGAATAGAATTTAGGCTCTCTTTGTGATATTCTAAAATGTTTTATTCTGTGAAATCATAAGAAAGAAAAATTGCTTTATTAACTTTTAAATTAGTTAAGTTCTGATAAACCTGATAATCATTAACTGATTATTTTTTACGTTAGCATATTGTTATTGGAAAGCTCGGTTAATAGGACACCTTCCAATTCATGACATTACTATTGAATACATAAAACGAAAGTGTTGGTAATCACTAGTCTAAATAGTCATCAGAATGTAGATAGTAATGGAAGACGGTTAAGGGTAGGGAGACCATAAAGTATGCGCATAGTAGATCCTCAAGGACGACTACCTGAAGGGTGGTTTTATGACAGCAACCACAGACGGACGATAAACGCACAGTAGGGATAGCTGCAAACGAAATGACAGGAGGAGGCCTAGACCTAGAAATTGTTACCAGCCCTTCAAGATGATTTTGATGAGAAAACAAACATAAATATGGAACATAACTCTTGAATTATGTAGTATGTAGTGATCTCATCAAGATCACAAATACTTGACCGTAGTAGACAAACATAGCATCGTGTGTCGGTGAACTTAGAACAGGGTTGTTTTCTCTACATAGCGAGATGGGAACACAAATAAATGTATTTTTATTATGTATATACAATCAGTATACAGGTTTTAAAAATGAGAGACGAGACTTTTACGAGAGACTTTAACGAGTATGTTATCTAAATATATATATATATATATATAGATATATATATATATATATATATATATATATATATAAAGGAAAATTGACTGACTGACTGACATATCAACGCACAGTCCAAACCGCTGGGTCTAGATTCCAAAGGAGATGTTTCATATCCGGCCAGGTATATGTACCTACACTATCTCAAAAATCAGGGAAAATCTCCTGAATCCGGGAGAAATGCAAATAATTCGTTTTCATGCATAGTTTGTTTGTATGAAAACGTTAAACAACTTAATTTATCTGAGTGTGTGACCTTTTGCGTATGGGACCAAATGCAAATGGGACAAAATGCGAATGAGACCAAATGCGAATGAGACCAACAGCGAATGGGACCAAATGCGAATGGGACCTTTTTTAAAATCGTGATGAAATGCGAATGGGACAAACTGCGTCAAACCCGTTTATTGTCGTAGGTATTGACGGACCCACACTGTATAGGCTATTGATGTATTGCAAGCATTGATTTATATTTCTATATATTATTTCTTTAAATATATTTATCTCATCTAGGGATTGCAATCCCGCAGCTCCTTCGATCCCGCGGGATCCACATTCGGTATTACCCAATCCCGGGTGGGATCCCGCACCATTTAAATTATGTTATAAAATTAAATCAAAACTACGGATTTTTGTGTAAAAATCAACTTATATTAAACATTTCTTATACATATTCATTTATTTAAAAGGCACTGCTACAGAACACAATTTAATACAACGTTTCATTATAGTAATTAAAATATAATAAAACTAGAAAAATTTCACGTCCTGAGGCAGGAATCGAACCCGCCACCTTTCGCAATTCGCAAGTAATTTTTCAAACATTTATAATAATGTTAAAATCAAAAATTAAGAATATCGTTTCATTATCTTACTTTAGATATTACATTAAAATTGAATTGCAATAACTGCTGCTGTCACGGTTAGCGTGAACTTAACCTTATTTACTTTAGTATTCTAAATATGAAAAATAACCTAAATATAATAAACTTAACTACTCAACACAAACAAACCAAATTAAGGAAACGCAATCCTATCCGCCAACGTTTGTGAAACGCGAGCCTCGACACGACGAGAGATCTGCCTGCCCGCCTAGCATGACCAGCGAAACGCGATATGATAAAGCCATTTATCGCTTTGAACTGTCAAAAATCATTGGATATAACCGCCATCTTGAATTGAATTTTATCAAAACTATACTATACAACTTGTATATACAATACAAGTTCGCAGTTACGATGAAATTTCAAGAAATGCTAGGCGGGCTGCACTGACTCGGGTCGCGAAAACAAAAAGATCGACGAACGCTTGCTATCAGCTGCGCGAGCGCAGTGCCTACTGAAATACTCTAACATCTATTCTACGGTAAAATTATAATGAAAATCTGCATAGTGATTATCTGTTTTTGGTGAAAACTTATATCTTGTGTTTATTAGCCCCGTAGTCGGGTAAGTTGTGCATTTATAATATTTATTAGTACTTAGTGCATTAGTGTTTCTTATGACGTGCGCTTCAAACTGTTATTTTCTTGTAAGAAGTAAATCATACTATCAAATTATAAACTGATTCATCGAATCGTGCATAAGTGTTAATTTTAGCCTATATAATGTAATTACAGTGCACATTTAAACTTTGTAATTTTTGTATTTTTTTGAGACACCCCAAAATAATTATTGGCTAGGTTTTAATTTCAAATAAGTTGTCTTTGTATATTAGTTTTCTATAAGTCCTTCTGCTTGCTTTTACCATAAACCTTGACTGCTTCATCTCGTTCACTAAATTAGTTTGTTGGTTTATATCACGATTCGCATTGCATCAAATAATGAAAGATCGCAGTTGATGTTGCAGTCAGTTGATGTTTGCAGTCAGGGTGAAGAATCGGGCATTTTGATGATCGTCTAAATTATGGGATTTCAGGGATTTTGTACAGGCTTAGAAGTGTGTGACTGGTACCAGACCGGGCTTGCCCCCTGGCGTCCGACTTCTGTTCACGGCTGATTCAAGGACGGTATCATGTATAAACTTTCCTGGCACTATTAGGGGTGACCTAATGAGAATAAAGGACCTACTGCCCTGAGACCCTATTGGCCCCTTTTTCCCATTTTTTATTTTTATTTTTACTGTATTTGTAATTAGTTTTAAAGTTTAGTTATTAAACTGTTGCACTTATTAAAAATATTTTATTTATAGAAACCTTCAGATCAACGTAACACTGCGCACAGCATTTACTTTAAACAAAATATACAAAAACAACAGCTCCACTTAAACTGGCTTAAGATTTAACTTGGCACAGTCCATACCAAATAGGACAAAGAAGTAATTATTTGGCTTTTAAGTAACTTATTTTAATTATCTAGTAACATAATTAACAGTAGCAGCTTGGCACTCAATCGCAATGTTTCACAGCTTTGATATATGAATAAAAACTCTGGGAGAATATGTCCAAATCACCCGCCCTATCGTTATAAGCTCTGCACATTCGATATATATATTAATATATGAAATTAGGCGGTAGGCACCACCGCCTTTCTTATTTCAGCCGTGAAACAGTTCGCTGTGTTTCGGATTGAAGGGAAAGGTAGCCAGTCTAATTACTGGGCATGGACGGCATTTCATCTTAGGCCCCAGGATGACAACGCACCTGCAATATCAAGTGATTTTTGCTTGTTATTGCAGGTGTCTATAGGCGGCGGTTACCGCTTTCCATCAGGTGGGCCGTCAGCTTGTTTGTCATCCAATTGTATAAGAAAAAAAAATATGAAATTTAATATAGGTTGATTGCAGAAATCATTTCGTTTCTATTGACTACTTGTGGTAGCCCTTTGGTGGGATAACGTGAAGCGGCCTTCACGGATTAATTTCATCTTGCAATATTTGGCATAGTTGAATAGTTTTTTTTAATTTGACCCTTCCTCCTAAAAATAGTTTAATAAGTTTAGTTATTTATACACTTACTCCTAATAATTTAAGTAATTTACATTGAACGCCAGATGGTGAATACAAAAACACTCGTCATCTATAGAAAGACGTGCGCAGCGCAGGCCACCAACCGTCCGCTAGTCGCTTGCGGCGCGCTGTGCTGAACTGCAACGTCGCGCTCATGCTACTGTCGATTTACGCGAAAGTTTAAGCGCCAAATTTTTATTTGCGGGATCCGCGGATCCGCGCTTTGAAGGTGCGGGATCCACCAGAATGATAAATGCAGCGGGATCCCGCGAGATTGCGTGACCCCGTTTTGCGGGATTGCAAACCCAAATCTCATCATCTTAAATCAAGAAAGAATTCTATTTGTGCACAAATATAATTCTAAATATGTTATGTAAAAACCACGTGTGCTATGATTATTTTGTCAAACATTTTTTTCGTCATCCAGTCGTCTAGACGACTTTAATCTGCAGTATTGACAGTATGTTGGACTGTCACTTAGTGAGCGATCACGTCTTCACTCACTACATTTCTATATTTTAGTTATAAATTTTTCGTTCAATGCCCGTTGCAGCTTTTAAGCTAAATTAGTAAGTTCACTCTGTGTGACAAATAATATCACGTGGAACATCATTGATATGTGTAGATTTATCTCTCTCTCTCTCTAGCTTCATAGTAGGACATAGTATTTTCTTCTCGAATTTAAAGTGCTCGACGAATAGTGAAGCACCTCTAACCAAATTATATTACGAATTTAGTATCATTGTCTTCCTGCGGGGAGTAAGTCCACCAGAGCACATCGAAGCAGGGCGGCGTTGTGTTGGAGCATGAGGAGTAAACTTATATAAGATTCAAAATATTTTTTTACAATACCAACTTTTATTATGCTCATTCAAGCGACGCAGGGTTATGGCGCTTTTCGATGTTGACAGATTTTATATTTTGTTTATTGTGCGACTATTTACTTACATTATTTTAAGCCTGAAACGTTCTTGAAATTGATATGTCATATAAATTTTAATTTGATAAACTATGGATCATAAAGATTTTTTTTTTGCGAACTGTATACCCCTAGCACAAACATTTTAAAATCTCGAATCGTTATCGTATCGAGCTTTTGTATAAATCGAGCGTCCGTCAACAATACAATCACGATTCGAAAAAAATGATTGTTCTAGGGGTATCCTACTGGTAATGAAAACTTGCGTATTATGTGATTATTAAAGGCTACACACTGAAAATGCCGACAATTTGAGACTTTTCAATTGGATGAATCAACGTTGAATGAACATGCCTTTTACCACTGACGTGAGCTGACTGATCGTCGGCTTACACAAATATATTATGCAAAAAGTGGTAAAATATGAAAAGATTTATGGGATTCGCACAAGGGGCGTCAAAATTTGCATAATCACCATTCGTAGCCCAGCACAAAATGAAATACGTGATCTAACAAACAGAAACGGTAACAAATGTTTTTTTTTGTCTTTCCAACTCCGTAAATGAATGCCCACACCTACGGAATTTACAAGAATACCTAGCTAGGAAAGTTAAAAGTGATTTACTATGCTTTAATATACGGTTGGATTACTAAGTAGCAAAATGCAATATATTCTTTTCATTTCAGACATATTCATCAGATTTATTTCTTCATGCTACATAGTAAGTAGTTCCTCGTATAGTATGGTTGGTAGTGTAATGGTTTTTTGTCTCACAAACAATCTAGCTAATAAGAGTATTATGCATCGTTTAAACGTGCTATACATACTAGGTAACAGATAAAATAAATATTTTTTGTTTTGTTTTAAGTAGCTGTTTTAGCTGTATCGCAAACGGACTCTTCTTAGCGCTTCACATCAGGTGGCGTAGATTCATTCGCCGTGATTTTAATAAAAATATTTATTACTTGTAAACAAGTGTCCGTACTCGTCATACAAACATAAGCCCTTACCGGGATTCAAACTCGGGACCTTTGGCGTAGACAGGGGCAGTGCCCTTGAGTGATCAGTGGACCACTCGGTCAGCTGGCCCTCATAGTGTGGACTACCACTGATAACCCACACAGAGACAGAATACGATTGAATTTTTATCCTTTCTTCAATAATTTGCGAAAAACCCACAAACGTTTGTTTTCTATTGTTGAGGAGACGCCGCCAGTGGGCTTGTATAGGACTAAATGTTAACCTTTAGTCCACTACCAGTTACTTAAGATTACTTAGTAAAGATATTTCTACGCAACGTCCAAGCTCCCGAATGACGTCACAGCGCAAGTTAGCTAACACATTTCTTTATATCGAATCTCTTTGACTTGTGCGGATAAAATGGTCGGAAAGAATGTAAAAGAAGGTTCGGCCATCGGCACGCTCGACTCTCGTAAAGTTGACGCTGAACTTTGAAAACGGGTGAACCTTAAAATCCATGTAGCTTGAGATATTACCCAAGGTACATCGATTTTATGGTTGTTCCCTTTTACTATCAAAACAAAATAGTAAGCTACAAAAACGTCGTATGTAGCATGTAGTAATTACAATGTATTCGAACTTTTAAATCCCTTATCACCAGTGAACTCGATAACTAAGATACATATTTTTTAATTTAGGTATGGATAAAATTTACAGTCTAAAAGATAAACAGATTCTTCAATGAACAACTCAAACTAGAACCAAAGACTTTCTTTAACGAATCACATATTAATGCATTAGTATTTATTATTACAGCTCATTTGATGTAACCCAAACACAAACTCAATGTTTATTTCTTCATAAAATCGCTAAATTACAATTCTGCATTTCAAAAAACGATCGTAAAATGAGAGCTTTATTACTTCTTCAGTACGAGGTATCAATTTTTATATCGGCATAAACATTATTTACGACTTTGACAAAAGATTTTTATTATTATTGGAGTAAGACATATTATTACAGTACATACGGGTACCTGTATGTTGTAAAGGAAAACCCTATTAAACTTTCTAATGTTATTTTAGAATAACGTACCTAATAACAACCACCCCAAATCAAGAGTTACCTACTTGCGCTACAATAAAAATTAAATATCTCTTTAATGTATGTAGGTACACATATCAACATAAACAAGCGATACTGGACACAACTACATTTTCATTAGTGACGCAAAATAGAGGACGAATATCTACAAAATATATAATTTTTTTAAAAAATATGTAAGATCTAACCCCCGGCCTCATTAATCATCTATCTAACACCATCTCATTGAGCCTATTCTTATGAGCCCAAACACGCTGTATCTGCTAATTGTTTATGAAGAATTTTTGAAAGCATAGGATCAACTCAAGGTTAGTACCTATGTCATGAGAATGTCACCGAAGTGACAGTACACCAAATTTCAAGTCAATCGGAACTGTAAGTTAGTAAAATCCTTTTATCGTATAGAAAATGAGCTGATTGTCATCAAATGCCTGAACTGATCTTCTTTAATTGTAGCTAAGAACCATTCTAATCATGTCAGCTTTCAAACAAAATAAAACAAATCAAAATCGGTCTATTCGTTTAGGAGCTATGATGCCACAGGCAGATACACAGACAGACATGTCAAACTTATAACCACTTCTTTTTCGTCGGGGGTTAAAAACTATACTTTATCAGTGGTAAACGAGTGCCTACTTCTACGGAACTACTGTGCTTATGCCCAAAAACGCAATAGCTATTTTACTCCTGGTATTACCGCAATGCATTAAAAAAATATTATTTTTATTCTTTTACCGCTGTGCAAACTACATTCCGACAGCCATAATTAAACAGAAATAAAACAGTATTACAGCGTACTTATAATCTAGATCTCGTTTATTATAATTGCAGATCGCGAGGGTAGAAGCGGGAATGGCGATGTACAAGTGTTTGAAGACATTTAAGGTATTTGTATCGCTTACAATTCTTCTGTGAACATCCGACGTTGGCCGAGACAAATGGGTCGTTTTCACGCGATTCTCCGCCATTAATTAGAGGAACGCGCTACCCTGATTGCTATCTGTCAGCGAACACGCGAGTATGTGGCCCGTATCAGCGGCGGTCGAAACGCTTATCAAACAAAATTATTGACATGCTTCAAATTTTATTTTATTTATGACTAGATGTGCCCGCGACTTCGTACGCGTGGATGTCGGAGAATAACAACAGTAGGGTCAGTAGGGTAGGTTACATGATGATTTACTTAAATTAAAATTTTAATCATGTTTATAAAACTCCTTCGCAATTAATGCATTGATCGTCCCGCCCGCAATCATAAATGCATGCATGCTACTTGTTCATTATTTTGTTGCGGAGTTATTTTAAAACTATGATAGTTTTTTAAGACATTCATTGAAATCAAATAATGTATAATGTATTCATTTTGATAAGAAATAATATCGTGTTTACAAAAATACCTTCGCAGATAGTGCATTATTTTAGAAATAAAAATCATTACCAAAAAAATAGTTAAGTATAGTGAGCCAATTTCTAAAGATAGACATATGCTGCCGCGGACTTTTTTTAGAACTTTTAGAGGAGAACAATTCCTGAATAAGTAATTTTTGCGTAACTTTAACCGATTAAAAATTTTTTTTTCCTGATTTTGCAACATTTTTCATTTATGCTCATCTGCTATAAGTCGTAGCGTGATGTTATACAGCCTATATAATACCTAGATAAATGGACTATCCAACACAAAAATATTTTTTCAATTTGAATCAGTAGTTCCTGAGATTAGCGCGTTCAACCAAACACTCTTCAGCTTTATAATATTAGTATCTATTATATTAGGTTGGGGAAAAAGTATTTTCGCATTATAGTATGTATGAACTTGTAATAAAATCTCTTTGGCTGTACTATTTGTATCTGGCTGGTTTTGGTATCATTAAAAGTATAGATTTTAAAAAAGATAATTCCAAATTCAAATTAGGAAAATGTGTGTTTTTCATTTGTTTTTCGTACTGTCAAGATGAGTGTATGAAGAAATTCGATACATTTTAAAATTTTACTACAAAAATGGTAAAATTGCAACGCAAGCCGCGAAAAATTTTTGCGATGTTTATGTACCTAGTGCAGTGTCTGTGAGAGTAGCACAAATTTGGTTAAGCGTTTTCAATCCGGAAATTTTGATGTCAAAGATGCACGTCGCTCTGGTCGCCTTAATACGGATAAAAGTGATGCCATTTTTGAAAATTTGGAACAAGATCGGCATATCAGTAGTTACGACGTAGCTGAAGAACTGGAAATTGACCACAAAACAGTTTTTCATCATGATAACGCTAGACCTCACACATCTTTAGCCACTCAGCAAAAATTAAGAGAGTTTGGCTGGGAGGTGTTAATGCATCCGCCGTATATTCCTGACCTTGCACCTTCAGATTTCCACCTGTGTTGCTCTCTTCAGAATTCTCTAGGCAGTGTCAGGTTAACATCACGAGAGGACTGCCAAAACCACTTGTCGCAGTATTTTGATCAGAAGCCGCAAAATTTCTATAGCAATGGGATCATGTCCCTACCTACAAGATGGCGAAAAGTTATCGAACAAAATGGTACCTACATACTTTAGTTAAATGTAAATAAACTATACTTATTAAAAAAAATTGGAATTTTCTTAAAAAATGCGAAGAAACTTTTCCCCAACCTATTATATATTAAAAGTTAATTTTGATAGGTATTTTTTGCAATATAGGTATATTGCAAGAAGTATAGGAATATTTTTTTCCCGTTTTTGCAACATTTTTCATTGATGCTCATCTGCTATTAGTCGTAGCGTGATGTTATATAGCCTATATAATACCTAAATAAATCGACTATCCAACACAAAAATATTTTTTTAATTTGAATCAGTATTTCCTGAGATTAGCGCGTTCAACCAAACAAACAAACAAACTCTTCAGCTTTATAATATTAGTATAGATATAGGTATATTTGATAGGTATTTTTTGCAATATAGGTATAATGCAAGAAGTATAGTAATTCGTTTCCTTGTCCTACTTCCAAAACTTGTCGTCGTGTTGTCGGCTGGAACAGTTTGTCATGCTGAACTAGCTGTCTTTGCATAATAAGTATGACTTTTCTTTGATTTAAGTACCTAAATATATATAAAATGTTATGTTATGTTATCGTTTTCTCTCTGGTATTGTTTTCTCTTTGCTTTGTGAATTAATTGCAATTCGATATTTTTCAATTACGTCCCCTCGCGGCCGTTTTGATTTGTGACATCAGCCACCGTTTATTAAAATTACCAAATTCGTGTTTCCAACAGAACATAAATTACGATCACTAGTCACTATTGATGGCGTTATTAGCAAAATGAAATTTAATAATTGGATGATTTGATGCTATTTGGATGGTTATCTGCGCTAGGGTAATAAACTAAACCAGCCCCATTATGACCCTCCATTGAATGCAATATTAATTATTACATATTAGGTATACGATATTTTGACTGATAGAGAATGCCTAATTGCATCAAACTGTCAAGCCACTTTAGACACAATCCCCCATATTATAAGACGTGGACTAAAGTTTGATGCTGTGACATTTATTAATTAAAAGTAAGACAGAGATAGCATCCGTTTTAAGCCAGGTAAGAAAGACAGTGACAGCATCAGTTTTTAGCCTGGTAAGAAAGACAGAGACAGCATCAGTTTTAAGCCAGGTCTAACTTTAACTACGTAATAAGGGGAATGGGTTTGTAACTGTCGTAATAATGCTCCCGGGAGTCTTACGTGGCTTAATAAATTGTACAAATACCGCTTAAATAAATAAACTATGATGTGTCAATTTTTAGGTAGTTAGAAAATGAGCGCAAAACCTTATTACGATTATAGGTTTTGCGCACATTTTTTTGACTATTACGACTACTCAATCGGTAATATTATATTTACCACATTAATTTTATTTACAGCTTTAGTACTACAAAAGCTCACAATAATATATATTTTTAAAGAACTGTCGCGACGAGCTACTTCAGTACCATCATATCAGCCTATGATGTCCAAATGAAACGGTTCTGCGCAGCCCGCATCCAACGGCTCCCCGCGACCCTGACCAGGTCGTCTGTTCATCTAGTAGGAGGCCGTCTTACTTTGCACTTTCCAGTACGTGGTCGCCACTCTAGGACTTTAACGCCCCACCGGCCGTCTGCCCTGCCCACTGCCACTTCAACTTACTAATCCTATGAGCTATGACTTCAGTACCAACGACAACGTAATTAACGATCAAAAAATACCTACATAATATTTACTGACCTTACAGTGTATGCCACATTCTTTTAAGGGAAAAAATCCAGAACGATCATCACAGAACTGATACGTCTTGAAGCCTATTAATGGAAACAATTGACTATCTTCAGCGTTAACGTTTACTCAGAGGAAAAGTACAGAAGACAATAGTGAGTAATATAATACAAAATAAGAATGAAAAGTAAAATAATATCCAAAGGTGTCGGTGGCCGGGTAAGTGACGTAAAACCTGCTTGGTAGGTCGCCACAACCTTTTTATAAAGTCGTAACTCCACCACAGTTTTTCCATTGGATCTACAAATCAAATGAAACAGGTTACCAATGAGAACTTTGAGGTAACCAAGTCATTAGCTATAGCAAATTAACAAAAAGCTCGTGTAGTCCGCGCTTACTTATACAATGATACATAATATATTTCCTATCATGTATTTTCTCGTTTAGAGATCTGAGGGTATAACGAACAAAGACTGCACTTTAGTCCGTAAGCCGTTGTACATCAAGTTGGTTCGTAGTATTGTTTTTAACCGACTTCAAAAACGAGGAGGTTCTCAATTCGGCCGGTATGTTTTTTTTTTTTTCTATGTATGTACACCGATTACGCCGAGATTGCTGATCCGATTTACGTGATTCTTTTTTTGTTCGATGCGGAATAGTTGCCATTTGGTCCCATAAAATTTTTTTCAAAAACAGTTGGGTACTTTGGTTTTAAATTAAAAAAAACTGAAATTATGAAATCATCTACATAAGCAAAATTGCGAATTTTTGCTTTTCAAATGACTTTTTAGTGAAACGATGCGATAGTAGGAAACAATATAAGTTGACGGTCACCCATCTAGCTTCGACCGTAGAAAGTTACCACTAAAAATTAAAAAAAAAAAAATTTTACAAAAATTAAAACCGACTTCAAAAAGCTAAGTGGTTTCCAAAAACAATAGAAAGTAAAGCACCGACTCCAAAAATATGTTTCTAGGGGATGAATACCTACTTAAATTTAATTATTTATTACCTACTTAAAACTGAATACTCTTGTTAAAATGCTCGAAAATCTAATTTATACCATTGGAAACCATAAATATCTTTTCACGAGTATTAATAACTTCCTCAATTAATAATTTCCTCAATGAAATACAACGTAAACACTTTACATTTAATGTGCTAAATTCTGCATACTTATTTCTTGAGTTCTTGAATGACGTAGATGGATACGAAAACAGCTTAAAATACTCCTACAAATTGATGCTGCTATTTATAATTAATATTATTAAGCTTATAAGCTCAGGCTGGCCATTTCTATTATTAAAAATAAATAAGATACTGTAAAAAATAACCCAGCATGCTTGTCAATTAGAGTAGCACCTGCAAAGTTTGTAGCTAAAAACAAATATGTCAACTTTGCTATCATGGCTTTTATAATATTAACCGTTGAAATTGGTTAAAAATATTTCTTCAATAATAACATAGTTGCCTACATTAGTGACAGAGTAAAGTTGGCTGCGTTTAGTAAATTAACTTACTGAACTAAAGCAGGCTTACTCGGCATATAACATTAGTGTGACATTCTTACTATAAACGCTTTACTCAGTAGCTTGCTCAATATTTATCGGTTTTCACAGCTAATGTATTGGGTTACTACAACTGGTTCACTCGGTAGATGGTGCAATGTTACTCGGTTTTCACAGCCAATGTATTGGACTACTACAACTGGTTTACTCGGTAACCGTTGCTATATTAGTCGGTTTTCACAGCCAATGTATTGGGCTACTACAACTGGTTCACTCGGTACCTGTTGCAATGTTACTCGGTTTTCACAACCAATGTTTTGGGCTAGTAAAACTGGGTTACTCGGTAACTGTTGCTATATTACTCGGTTTTCACAGCTAATGTATTGGGTTACTACAACTGGTTCATTCGGTAGCTGTTGCAATGTTACTCGGTTTTCACAGACAATTTATTGGGTTACTAACAGGGAATGCAATCTCGTTATCGCAAGATCTGTTCTTAGGGTTTTCATTTCACCAAACGAAATGAAAATATGGCGAATAAAATACCAAGTGGTGTGAATGTTCAAAAACATAATACTTCAAACAAAGATTATTTCGGTCGTTGCAGGTTGCAGGTTTGTCTATAAAAATTTGTTTTGTACCACGCAATAAAGCAAATAAAAAGAAAATAGACAATCTAACACTGTTCTGCATATTTTACCCTATTTTTCAGTATAGTGTACATAGGCCTGTAGTGCGATTCACAAACAAAAATATTCGACATCGAGCTTGACGTCTGACAAGACGACGAGCTGGCATTAATTTTTACGTTTGCACACTGCGCTGCGCGAAAGCGTCACTAATTCACTAATCTCTCGTCATTCACTAATCTCTCGTCATTCTATAATCTCTACGTCGATCTCTTGGCTGTGTATGATTGTCTCTGTTTTGGTTATACGACATGAAGTACAATCGATATTTTTTGATTTCGTTTTTTTGTGTTCTAATTGTATCGCAATGACTTCATCTAATATTTGATTGATTTTTACATAAAGATATAAAAATCAACAACTTATTAGTTCCGGTTCACGCCGTGCTCGTCGTCGGAACGCTGGTGTCGCCAACGGTTGTCAAACAAACGCCAAAAGGTATGACAGCGCTGCCGACAGCCACGAATTCATGGCTGCTGACTTTAGAGAATCGCATAGCTGGCCTGGTCTCTATACATTTTGGAACATCTCTTTTTCAAGTCGAAAATATTGGAAACGTACAAACCGATTGAAACAAAACTTGTCACGCATAAGTAAGTTAGGCTGGTCTAAAATATTATAAGAGGATTTTTCGAAAAGTCAAATAATAAAGAAATTATTAGCGCTTTTCGGTTTGTATGGAAAGCTAAAGATTGTCCTCACTCAACATTAAGACGATTTGTGGAAAAATCCTCTGATAACTATTTAGACTAGCCTGACTTGCTGATGCATGTACTAGAATCAGTTTATTCATTTCCGAATTTTCGACTGGAAAATTTGCATGTACCTAAAGCCGTGCGGCGTAAACGCTCTTAAACATAATTAATTTAATTTTGTAACAAAAAATATTTTAATATTAAGTAGGTACTCAACCTAATGACATAACGTAAACAGAGACTCCTATAATCGACGCGAGTAGTTTCATGTTTAATCTAATTATACAAGTTATTTATAGTAACACCCTGATTAATGAAGATTGATGGACTCGTTCTGATAAGGCGCGCCCTAAGTGATAATTTTGGTGTTAGCCGAAACTAACGTCAGAATCCAGCGAATGCGAATGCGAATTTCATTAGGTACTCAAAATGGTTACTTCAGAGTGAAGTTTTATTTACAAAGCTAACACAGTTCAAGCTAAAAACATAATGCGAATCGAGGCCAAAGAAGCTTTATTTATAATGTAACTAGCTTTTGCCGGCGGCTTCATATATTGTATGCAATTCTCTAAAGTCAGCAGCCTTTGGCGTTTGTTGACAACCATTTGACAATCGTTTACGACACTAGCGTTCCTACGACGAGTACGGCGTGAGCCGGAATAAAACAAACTGTTTATTCTGACTGAACAAAACAGACTGTTTATTCTCATAGCTTTATGTAAAAGTCAATCAAATATTGAAAGAAGTCACTATGATACGTTTCAATAACAAGAAAAACTAAATAAAAAAATATTGGTTGTATTTGATGTCGTAGGTAACTCTAAAATAGCGACAAACATATACAGCCTAGGGATCGACGTAGAGATTAGTGAACACGCTTACGCGCAGCGCTGTGCTGAAACGTCGTAATCAATGACGACTCGTCGTCCTGTCAGTCGTCAAACTCGATGTCGAATATTTCTGTTAGTAAATCACACTGCAGGAAAAAAGTTACTTTTTTTTCAAAACATAGATACCTACATTATTTATAAGTACTCTATTTTCCTCTAAATTGAATAAAATAACTAACAATATCCCAAATAAAGCAATAAGAAACTCAGCTATATAATCTCATGGGATAAGAGTGGTATAGTTTTAACATAACTGAAATCGTGCGTAAAAAGATATTAGGAGATAGCCAGAAATAGATCAAAATAATTAATATTGCTTACAACAAAACACATGCCAAATAGTATAATCCCTGCGTTTCCCCGTGTTCCCCCGCGTTCCCCAGCGCTGCTCCGCGCTACCATGGCGTGTAGGATTTATGAAGCCCTATTCGACTCTATTGAAAACTGTGATACACTTGTCTCATAATTTTCATTGATGAGTATTTGTACCAATTTAGAGTCAATCGTCAATTCAACCCACCATTTCACCTTATTAGGGGTGAAATTTCAAAAAACTCTTTCATAGGACCTGCACTTCATAAATAGAAGACTTTCCAAATGTCATGTCTCTCTAGGACCAGCCATTTAGGCTGTGCGTTGATATATCAGCCAGTCAGAACTTAACATTTTATATGTTATAGATCTAAAAATATCTAAGTTATACATATAGTGCTATAATTTTTTTTCCTTAGATATATAAAGTCAAACTCCGAATTTTGTTTCAATGATTTTGCATATTTTTTAGAATAGAATAGAATAGAATAGAAACACAAAAAATCATTTCATCACTATTAAAAATAATTTCAAATAAAAATCTCGACCGTCGCCAATAAATGCCGACAAAAACTTTTGGAAATTCTTATCTAGAATTTATATCCTCCATAAAAATCAAAAAGGTGATCGTACTCGGTTTCTAGGCGTTATTATTTTAAAACCGTTATACGATCGGTCCATTGGTTTAGGAGCTACGATGCCACAGACAGACACACAGATACACAAACAGACACGTCAGACTAATAACATACCTCTTTTTTCGTCGGGGGCTGAAAACCAAATGTGACCTCGCAGACAAAATTGAAACAGAGGAGAGTGTCATTTTGTATGCAAGGTAATAAAAAATGTGAGCATTCAACCAAAAAAATGTTAACCTGCAATCGAAATTACACACAAAATAGTGTGCCATTTTGTATCCACTATGACAAAAATGTGCGAGTCCTGGTGAGTTCTAATACTTCTAATGTTCTACGAAAAATCTCACCATTAGCTATTCAGATTTGTTTTAGGGTTATATGAGCAATTTTGTTTATTATCCACAAAAATGTAACAGTTCATACAAAACGAAATGTGACCCATAAAATTCTGAATTGCTAGTCACGCCAATTTGAATGCAAGGCAACAAAAACTATAACTCTCTAGACAAAAACTGATGCAAGAAGATATATTCTAAAAAGTTTGCTTTAAGAAATTAAATACTACGTGCTAATTAGATACTTACTAAGTACAACTTTTCAAGTAATTTCTATTCCTTGTGGAGTGCAATGACTTCAGATAGCTTTGGCATCCAACGCTAACTGCTCATTACCTATTTGTGTAACAGTTTTACCTTCTAGTGATTACCAACGAGCATTAGTAAGCTTACACACACTATAACTGCCGTCTTTTACTTAAAGTGAAATGTTAATATTGTTCCAGGAATGCGCCAAGGCCGTATAATCGTCGTTAACTGAGACGCGACGTAGGCACGTTTACTCCCGATTATTCAGGCAGGCGTCCAAATTTTTATATTAAGAATCTCTTACGGTGGTAATCGCAGAATCATGAAATAAGGAAACCTACAAAAAGAAAAATAAAGGTGAGATAAAATTTTGGTAATTTTAGGTTCTTTGTAATTTTGTCTGTATTTATGACTTGGTTGTTGTCTGAATAAATAAATAAACTAATAATAAAGAATTTATAATTGTTTGGCATAATATGATGTCCTGGAGTTGAAACCGAACCCGAAATCTTTTTCGATCCGGGTGAGTCGCTTTCACTGATGCTCCGGGTAGTGATTATTGTTATTAAATAAAAATGCAGGTAGAGATTATGGGAGCGTCTCAGTTGATATACTAACTTTGATATAATTGAACTTAAATAACGTTCATTATACATAATAATCATTTGTTATACCCACCAACACTTAATATAATTTTATTAATCATAACGTTTACTTTACATAATCTCCATTTTATAATACCATTCAGTATAACGAATAATGCTATGATAAAACTCATTTAATATATCGTTCATTTCATATAATTTTATTTGATATAGGTACGCGTCATTTAATATAACTGTTATTTAAGATAAGAGACGACCGCCTGGCCGAGTGGTCTGTACCCCAGGCTACTTGGTCAAGAGGTCCTGGGTTCGAATCCCGGTACGAAAAAATGATTGTATGATGAGTACGAACATTTGTTTACGAGTCTTGGATGTTTATATGTTTATTTAGTATATTTCTAATATTTATATACATATTATTATTATTATTTCTCCGTTATCTAGTATCCATCCATAACACAAGCTCTTAATGATGCTTACTTTGGGCTAGATTATAGGTGTGAGTGTATAAATATTATTTATTATTATTTAATTAAGATAATAACATTACAAATAATGATTGATTGATATAATCTTCACTTGGTATAACAATGGATTGACATAATAATCTGTTGGTATACAGTGTCAGTGACAGAAACGAATCGCTGCAAAACCGACTCCACGTAGTCTTGTCTGCCCTACCCCTAGTGTAATTTAAGCCCGCGAAGGCGCGGAGGGGTGAGGCGGCCTGCGAGCTGAGAAGCAGGTGGTTTTGACGATGCGACGATCTGCGACGATAAGGTCGGGTGGGACCGCCGGAGCCCCGCAGCGCCCCGGAAACCGTGACAGAATCCATGCATGCTGCATGCTTGCTTGCATGCCTGTCTGCATGGTTGCTTGCTTACATTCTGCTTGCTTGCTTGCATGCTGTATGCTTGCTTGCTTACATGGTGCATGCTGCTGATTTTATACGTATTATATTTTTTATATTAAATGAGATTTTATACTCTTTATATTAAATGATATTATATGAATTGGATTTTATATTAAGTAATAATTATATGTTTTAAGTATTATACATAATATAATTACAAAATTAAAAATTTTAAGTAACCCCCGGCGTCATTACTCAGATGAGTAATGACGCCGGGGGTTACTTAAAATTTAGGCTGTTATGAATAGTCTTAATGAGATGGTGGTAGATAGATATCTAACACCATCTCATTAAGACTATTCATAACAGCCTATATCAGCTGTAATTTTTTGAAGAATTAAGCATTTCGCAGACTTTTTGATTGTATAGGATCAGCTAAAGGTTAGTATGTCATGGGAATGTCACCGAAGTGACAGTACACCAAATTTGAAATCAATCGGATCTGTAAAAGTTAGTAAAACCCTATTATCATTTAGAAAATGAATAAAATAAATAAAGTAACTCCCGGCGGCGTCATTAATCATCTATCTAACACCATCTCATTGAGACTATTTAGAAGAACCCAAACACGCTATATATCTGCTGTAAGTTTCTGAAGAATTAAGCATTTCGCAGACTTTTTGATGGTACAGGATCAGCTCAAGGATAGTATGTCTGGCACAAGGCTCTTCTCTCCAAGCTCCCGGCATACGGTCTGCCCGATCAGCTCTGCAACTGGATCGCCGGCTTCCTACATGAGCGGAGAATACGCGTCCTCGCAGATGGATGCGCTTCGCGGTTCATGTCTGTGAATGCTGGTGTACCACAAGGCTCTGTTTTATCCCCCACACTCTTTCTTCTTCATATCAATGATATGCTTCCATTAGGAAGCATTCATTGTTATGCGGATGACAGTACAGTGCATGGGGGATATTACGGTCGCCCAGGGGCTGGGCGCGCTGAAACCGAGAAAGAGAGGGAGAATCTTACTACTGAGCTCAACAGGGTGTTGAACCTCGTATCTGAATGGGGATCTAACAATCTTGTTGAGTTCAATGCTAAGAAAACACAGGTGTGTGCGTTTACAGCCAAAATGTCGCCGTTCCTTCCCCTTCCCTCTCTTCAGGGTACTACTCTTTCGGCACAGGCCTCCTTGAACTTACTCGGTATGGAGATATGCTGCGATCTCAATTCTAGAAACTACATCGAAACCGTGATAAAAACAGCCTCACGGAAGCTCGGTGTCCTGAACAAGGTGCGTCGATTTTTCACGCCTGACCAGCTATGCCTGCTGTACAAAACTCAGGTCCGGTCTTGCGTGGAATATTGCTCGCACTTATGGGATGGCTCCGCCAAGTACCTCCTCGATGCACTGGACAGATTGCAGCGTCGTGCTGTCCGTATCATTGGCGATGTAGAGGTCACGAACAAACTTGAGCCTCTACAATTGCGTCGGGACATTGCGTCGCTGAGCGCCTTTTATCGGCTTTATCACGGAGAGTGCTCTGAAGAGCTTTTCGACCTTATCCCACCTTCCCCCTTTCTGCTCAGGAGCACGCGTGCTGGTCTTCGGAGTCATCCATTTACTGTCTCCACCTCAACATCACGCACAAAGAAATTTAGTTCTTCGTTTCTTTGTCGTACTTCCAGAACTTGGAATTCTTTGCCAGCGCATGTGTTTCCTCCTTCCTATAACATGGGGTCCTTCAAGAGAGGCGTGAAAAAGCACCTTTTGGGCCGGCAAGGTGGAGGCAGCTAGTGCATTGTCCGTTTCTGCACTAGCTGTCTTCGCATATGGACTCTCCTTACCGCTTCACATCAGGTGGTGTTGGTTCAATTGCCGTGCTTTGTATAAAAAAAAAAAAAAAAAAAAAAAATGTCAGGGGAATGTCACCAAAGTGACAGTACACCAAATTTCAAATCAATCGAATCTGTAAAAGTTAGTAAAACCCTATAATCATGTACAAAATGAGCTGATAGTCATCAAACGCCTAAACTGATCTTCATAAATTATAGCTAAGAAACATCGTAGTCACATCAGCTTTCAAACAAAAAAAAACGAATTAAAATCGGTTCCTTCGTTTAGGTGCTAGGACGCCACAGACAGACACACAGATAAACAGACAGACACGTCAAACTTATAACACCCCTGTTTTTTCGTCGGGAGTTAAAAATGAGCTGATAGTCATCAAACGCCTGAACTGATATTTATAAATTATAGCTAAGAACCATCGTAGTCACATCAGCTTTCAAAAAAAAGCCGAATCAAAATCGGTCTATTCGTTTAGGCGCTACGATGCCACAGACAGACACACAGATACACAGACAGGCACGGCAAACTTATAACACCCCTCTTTTTTCGTCGGGGGTTAAAAAATAGTGTTATCGTAAATGAATGTTATACAAAATGTTCTTATACTAGATAAATGTTATGTGTTCTAATTATTATATCATGTATATGAAATATGAAACGGCTGTTATGTTATATAAGATTAGCTCAATAATTATGTTTTAAAATTATATCATTCCATCATTCATTATATTAAATAAGTGTTATATTAAACAAAACTATATCATTTGATTGTATATGTTTTGATCATTATACGATATGTTGTTATATTATACATTACACACCCAGATATTATAGGAGCTTTGCTTTATCCTTGGAACTTGTTTATTATTTAGAATTCTAATAAAATTGCTGACATAAAGCTTTTGAGCTTTCTCTAATAGTCAACTAGAGAGTTAGTCGAGAAAAAGTAAAAAGCGGTGCAAAGAAAATGTTTAATTATTTACTCTACCTTATATTAAAATTTTACGAAAACAACTTACTCTCTATAATTTAGAAAAACCTGCCTGGGGCGTTTCAAATTGACGTAACAATTTCAGACAAATCCAACTTTGAGACCACTTTAACATCTCACTTTGTAACTTAATATTGTTAAACGCTTCTTTAAATATGAAACAAACAAAAGAAAAGAAAATTGGACTAACAAAAGTTCTTTGAATTTGTAAGAACCTTGTAATAGTACATTATGATATAAGTGCGGTAAGTTGAAAATTACAGCCGAGGCGATATTGCTAGCTACAACAAAGCAGATGCGGTGCCCGAAGCCCCGTACGGCTTCGGGCACCGCAATCTTACTAAAGATCGCACCTAATTACAAATAATACTACTTTGTTTTTTTATATTCTCGCGATTTGTAAAGTCGATAGCGCTTACTGGGGACTTTTGTTGAGAGCTATAATATTCTGCCAAAATAACGGTTCCTTTTGATTCTTGCAGAGTGGGTAAGCCGTGAGGTAGCTGCCTTGGTGTTAGTGGTGTTACACGCTTCTACAGGCTACGGCTACGGTGAGTATGCTATTGGTTTTATACAGAGTGAATTTGTTAAAATTATCTAAGGAATTTTAAATAATGACAACACTTAATCAACATGATTAAGTGTTTGAGAGACTATCCCATGTTAAGTAGGTATAATTTAGAAATATTAAACGTTTATATGTACTCTAAGAAATTTTTTTTTTGAGTGTACCCCTCCCGCTTAATCTGTCGCACCAAGTTTCTGCCTTTTCCCGAATGTGCCTAGCACCGCGTAAACCAATTTTTCAAGTGGGCGTGGATGACCAAACCCGAAACTATGAGGAATAGCGTAAAGTACTCAAAGGAGTCTCAGGCCCGATTTTAATAAAAAGTAACATTAAAACTGTATCACTGAATTTTTTAAAAATCAATATTTCTAGCCAGTAATCGAACCCGGTGATTTTGAAAAAAAAAACACCTTGTATTATTACACCATTCGATAGTGTCGCTAGTAAGGAACGAAAGGGACGTAATGCCATACGGCAAACTTAAAAAAGTGGTAACTTTTAAGTAAATATGTTTTTATATTTCTTACGTTACTCGTACCTACCTGATTCTTTTTATTGTTCAAAATGATGGCCATTGTTTTCAATACATAACATGTCATGCCTTCAGCATTGCAATATTATTAAATTTAGTTTAGAATATTATCCAAAGATCGTTTCAAGTCATCAAATTGCATTATACGTGTCATTGTAGATTTTGCTTTTAAATACCCCCAGGGGCCTTTAACCGTAAGGACATAATCCAAAGCAAATAAAAAGAAAATGGACAATTAAAAACTGTACTGCATGTTTTCGCCTATTTTTAACCGACTTCAAAAAAAGGAGGAGGTTATCAATTCGTCTGTATGTTTTTTTTATGTTTGTTACCTCAAAACTTTTGACTGGGTGAACCGATATTGATGATTCTTTGTTTGTTCGATGCGGAATAGCTCCCATTTGTTCCCATAAAAAAATTTTGGAAATCCATTGGGAAGTTTGGGGTTTAAATCAAAAAAACTGAAAAAATTAAGTCGTCTACATATGCGAAGTTGCGGATATTTGCTTTTCTATGAATTTTTAGTGAAATGATACGATAGTAGAAAACAATATAAGCTCACAGTCACCCATCTAGCTTTGACCTTCAAAAGTTATCACTAAAAATTGTGAAAAAAAAAATTAAACAAAAAATAAAACCGACTCCAAAAAACTGAAAAGGATAAAATAATAAAATTTTAGTAAGTAGGCACTCATCCCGTAGGAACATATTTTTGGAGTTGGTGCTAAGTTGTTTCCAGAAACCATAGATAGTGAAGCTTATTTTATCCTTTTCAGTTTTTTGGAGTCGGTTTTATTTTTTGTTTAATTTTTTTTACTATAGTGTACATAGACCTGGCTAGGGCTCTATACATTTTTGGGACAACTCGTTTAAAATAGTAGTTATTATAATTATTTGCAACTATACGCTTCCCTATGTAAGTTGTTACTTTCGAAAAGGGCGACAAAGTATCACTATACCACCATCAAATAAATATTTTTCATATATTCAACACGCTTCAACATCACAAATTATCCACCGCGAATACAAGTTCGCGGTGGATAATGTGATCCATAGTTTTAGTCATGAATGTGTAGGTATAAGTACATTACATTTTTATCGAATTTATGGTGTAAGTAACAAATTATCTTATAATGCAACCCATAAATTAAGTAGAGAGGGCAGTAGACCGCTGCTCGTGAGCCTCCGACGAAAGTTATAATTTATGTAGTTAGGTGTGGTGATCGCGACGCCCTCCTCGTCATTAGTGCTAGCCGAGAAGCGTCACTAGCTAATTACTTAAGATTGATGGAGGCGCCGTTCTCGCTACACTTCACTACCGCCAGCGCCTTACATACACGCTTAGGCTACATTAGACGAGGAAGCGGATTATTTTTTCTTGTTTTACTTTATTTTTGTCTTACCTCTACGTATTATTTCATAATTATTCACTTTTATTTTTGACTGATAGGTACGTACTTGAACCCTCCTTCTTCAACTCCTTCCAAAACTAGAGTTCTATGAAAAGAAATAATAATATTCAACATAATATTTTTAGCAATGTTTTTCTCTTCTTTTAGAATTTTACAAACTTTGAAACTATCATTAGAGCCTCTGAATTATTAAATAACTTAATATTGTATCAATACATTGTAAATAGATCAAGCGAATGAATCAAATAGAAATCACACTACGAAGTGAAATAAGTCATAATTAGTTTGCACAGAATATCTGTCAGTAAAATATCGTATATAGTAATATAGCACAGTCATGTTATTGTACCTTTTTAGCCCCCGACGAAAATAGAGGGGTGTTATAAGTTTGATGTGTCTTTCTGTGTATCTGTGTATCTCTGTGTCTGTCTGTGGCATCGTAGCGCCTAAACGAATGGACCGATTTTGATTCGGTTTGTTTTTGTTTGAAAGCTGATGTGCCCACGATGGTTCTTAGCTATAATTTATAAAGATCAGTTCAGGCATTTGTTGACTATCAGCTCATTTTGTACATGATAATAGGGATTTACTAACATTTACACATCCGATTGATTTGAAATTTCGTGTACTGTCACTTCGGTGACATTTCCATGACATACTATTCTTGAGCTGATCCTATACCATCAAAAAGTCTGCGAAATGCTTAATTCTTCAGAAACTTACAGCAGATATAGCGTGTTTGGGCTCTTATGAATAGTCTCAATGAGATGGTGTTAGATAGATGATTAATGACGCCGGGGGTTACTTAAAATTTTTATTTTTGTATTTTATTAAAGTTTAGCAATTTAGAGAGCCTCAAAAATAACGTTTTTTTTAGAATTAATAGGCAAACATTTACCACAATCACACCTGATGTTAAGTAGTGAAATGGCCTACGATGATACATGTTTACCTAGATATTAACTATTCACTAGTCTATTCACTCTAGCCTTATATACGTCCAAATTGTAAGTTTCGGGAAACAGATTGGCAAACAGAGAGTTCCACTCCTTGGTAGTTCGCATTAGAAAGGACTTGGCGAATGGCTTTGTGCGGATGGTTGGAATATCCACAACATAAGGGTGAAAAGCCATTCTACGTTTAGTCAGTTCTTTTAAATTCAATGAACATATTATTCATTGCTAAATTTGTATTATTTAGACAAAAAATATTAATTCTGACCTCAAAGGTCTAAATTCTATGCCGGTGCCCAATATGTATTTAAGCAATCGCTAATCGTTTTACTAAGTAAACAGCGTTAATAGTGTAGTGTGAGTAATAGCAGTGAATTTGAAATATTATTTTTAGTAACACGCTAATGTGTCTACATGTTACTTTATAGAATGTGTCTCCCTACACATTACAAATATTGAAACTATTGAAAGTACGTTTGACGTCAAGTAATTTAGTAGTACAAAGTAAAGCCAATATGTTATGTTTACATAAGTAACTATAGAAATATATACGTACACAAGTTAGTTATATTTTTAAAAATATTATTCTCAAATAGCCTCTTGCTCGTTCACGCGTTAATTATTCCGTAAAGTATTTTTTTGGGATACCTAGACATACAAACGCGATTTTGACGATTCGAAAGGCTTCCTAAGGGGCTTAATTGAATAAAGATAATTTCGAAGCTTTAGCTGTCATCTTTGGAGACAAGCCCCCTTTCCTCGATGATCTATGTCAATCTTCTAGTAAATACTGTTATTCAAATCAGTCGGAATCTCTTAATTCGGGTGGAATACACCACTATGACAACCTCTCATCTAGCTAAGAAATAGACACTTACACTTTTATTACCATAAAAATAAATATCATTAGCAAATAAAATACAAAGTATTTTGCTTTTTAATATCATTTTTAATACAATTTAATGCGATGTGAGATAGAAGAACGAGAGGACCTTCGATTTAATATTCGTATTAATAAATTAAACATATAATAATAAAATAACAAAGTGCTGCTGTATAGCAAAAAGATAAATTCACATTCTCTCCTGGGGCTACGCGTTAATAAACGACACAGTAATTTCATTCCTCAGTACTATTTTATTAAACTCGCTATTAGTTCAGCCCTGTTAATATCGTTCATCACGTAGCTCAAATCGGTACAAATCATTTCTAACAACTAATGTAAACCACTTTACAATTATTATTTTACAACTTCAACGTGACACGATTAATGGAATATCAATTTCTGATTTCAATTAAATGGGAATACAAACCAAAGTTTAGTGTTACGGGTATTACATTGGTGCGTTATTGAAATAAGCATTTTATTTAGAAATGAGATAGGTCATATAGTACGGGTAGGTAGTGATCTCTACCTATGAAAAATATCTAAACTAGAAAAATCATGACTCGTCGGCGGGCGTGCAAGACCGCGTAAGAGCAGTTTGCAATACCGCGTATTTACAAAAGTCGCAAAATTGAGATATCGCGGCAGCGGGTTCTTAGCGTTCAATCGCTTTTACTAGATTCTCATTAAACAGCACTAGCGAAATTCCATACAAGCTCAGTCAAAGAAATGTCTAGAAATATCCAAGATATTATCTTTTTTCTTCCATCCTGTGAAATAAACATAAAGCACATACTTACGCGGTATTGCAAACTGCTCTTACGCGGTCTTGCACGCCCACCGATGATGTCACTTACTCAGTGTTGAAGTAAATAAAATATTTACGACGACCGGCTAGTCGACAGCCCCCCCAATTCTGCTATTGTATTTTGATCTGAAACGAATCGGAAACACTTAAGTTACAACGTTTTTGTATTCTGCTAACTCACCGCAATCGGAACGTAACCGAACCGCATCAGTTTGGTATTCTACTAACAAACACGTAACGCGAACCGTTCGGTTCAATCAATGTTTCATATTCTGCTAAATATTTAACATTTGTGGCAGCCGAAACGCATCGACAGTTCTTTGTTCGAATTGTCCAAAATTAACAAATGTCTAGTCACTAAGCCAAAATATATTTGTTTCTTGCAATAGGTATTGCTAACAATTATCGAGCCGAAGTTGAACCAACCGAGAGCGTTTCGTTAGCGTTCCGGCTTTATAAGCAATGTTAGTGGAATACCTTTTTGTATTACAACCGCATTGGTAACGATACTAAGCACTTTTTCACAAGTCAGTCAGTCGAGTCATATTTGGTATGTTTATTTAGTATTTTTATAAAATTTATAGACAGATTATCTGTCTATATACCGCGTGGAAAAAAAAAGGTCGTGGTTGGAGGAAAAGAACCCATAATATTGATAACTCCTTTATTTTCAAAAAAAAAAAATATAACTGCATTCAAAGATTTTTAAAAAATCACCATCTTAAGCCGGGAAACGAGCCGGAGAAGTGTAAAAAAAACATTCTGTATACCAACCGAAAGAGTCATTCATAAGGATCAATTTATTTTAATTTATCACCTTTTTTGAGTTTTCGTCAAGTTTCATTCAGCTGTCGACCTTTATTACATTTTGATTCACTATGATTAATTCTCCTCAAACATGGTAAATTCGATTTGACGAAGTGCATATTGTAGAAGTGTTGGTCGATTGTAATCGTCAATCACTACAATCAGTAGCTTTGGACTGTGTGTTTGATTTTCCAGGTAGAAGTGCACGATACGTTAATAAAGGAAAAATTGGTCATGAAAATGGTGGCTTATTTTTCTTCGATGCGCCCGGAGGAACTGGAAAGTCATTCCTCATGATTTTGGGCTAGTGTTTGTGCGAAATCCGAAATTATTGTAGCAGAACTTTTCTGCGATAGCGGCTAAGTTGCTAGAGAGATCCCTTATGTCTTATCATCTTCCCCGAAGGCTAACAGCTTCCCCGTTACGAGTAAAAAAAAAACACTCAGCAGAAACCGAAGTTATTTATTAGCAAGTAAAATAATCACCTGGGATTAATGCACAATGGCGTACAAACGTGCATTGGGTGTGCTCAATCGGACTATGAAAAAGCGTGAACGTAACTGTAATTTCAAACAAAAGTTTGGCAAAAGCTAACGTAACAACTCGATACGATGGCAATTCGAAATTTAAAAGTGGTCGTGCTAGAGGCACTGGTGTGATTTATTCTACTGCCTGGCGAGCCATTCCGAGATCGATCACTGCCGGTGAAATAAACACTTGCCACAAATAATCGACTTATGTTACTATTACGAATAATCGATCTATATTGCTAGCACTTTACAAATCTTTATTGCTGACTATCGATAATGACCGTTTTTCTGTCGCCAAATGTAACAGATTGATTTCGTTTTCGCCGAATTTTCGCAATTTCAGTCAACAAACGAAGACGACGGAAAAAATATATATCATTTATTTAAAATAATTGGATCTGCCAGGCTGGTTTGCCAGAGCACTGAAGGTTGGTTCGATAGTCATAATGCTTCGAAATCTGACCCAAACAAAGTATGTAACGGAACACGCTCGATGGTGAGAAAACACAAGGACAGATGATTCACGCAATGGTTATCAAAGGAAAGTTCAAACGCGAGGAACCTCATTTCGATCCGCCTCAATAAAGGAAATGCTTTGCTGCCACGTGACTTACATTACTTAATTTCAATCTACTTATATGACAAAAAACTAATAAGTTGAGACCACATTAAATTTTAATGATTCTGAAGCTGTACGAAGTTCCCAGGGTCAGTTAGTTATCAATATTTCTCCGTATCTTGTATCCATAGCACAAGCTCATATTGATGATTACTTTGGTCTAGAATTGTCTAGCCCAAACTAAACCAAAGTAACATTAATATTAATATTCACATACTCACAACTATTTTGAATATTATTTTTATTGTTATAAAGGCATTGTGAGGGTAGGCGTTAGCAGATAACGCAGATACAGGTTTTTTTTAAATATCTTTCAAACGTTTAGTAAGATATTAAAAAAATAATTAAGGGGTCTTTAGTCGTTTTGCCCCATGAGTTATTCGACCCGCGGTGCGAATCACCCAAGAGCTCTTTTTTAATGGGTCGATTCGCACCGCAATGAGGAACAAAACATTATCTTTTTGGATGGGTGAATTTAGACAAAAATGTATAGTTTTATTACACATTTCTCATAGTACAACCAGGTACAAAATAACAGAGCAAACAAAATAATTTGTAAGTTATTTGAGGACCTTTACCATATACTATCATTCCTTTATTTTTAGAAATAACAGTGACAGCATTCAAAGATTTATTTAAAGTCACTTACCTGAGCCGGGAATCGAACCCGCCAAATGTACAAAATAATTATCCTGTATTAATAAGACACCGATAGAGTTCATCATAATAAACAAATCTCTTTGACAAACATTGCCTTTTAAATCAAAAGGTGACAAGAAACTGGAAAAGTAAATTAAAATAAACATACGCTTCAAAAATTTTACACATAAAACAAAAACTGCAATTCTATAATCTACGTAATACATTCTAACCTTAGTAGACAAATTATGTTAGAGGAAATTAGATTGCTAACTCAATATTAGTCAATAAACTCCACTAGTTATTCTTCGCAAATCTAAAATACG
Organism: Nymphula nitidulata; assembly: GCA_947347705.1. Lineage (NCBI taxonomy): Eukaryota > Metazoa > Arthropoda > Insecta > Lepidoptera > Crambidae > Nymphula > Nymphula nitidulata. The sequence goes on from OX374632.1 coordinate 11,970,178, forward strand.
AAACGTTGAGTAATTCCAATAGATATTGGCAGCAAGAGGATAAAGGATGCAAGATACAGTATATGTCAAGATACAGTAATGAGATCTATCTACATTGTAAAATTTTATGGCCTTCCTAAAATTTTACAGATAATGTTTATCTGAGAGTGTTGTTCCTTATAATGAACCCTATCGATTGGTATCATGGTATCACAGGTGTTCATTTTCTACATTTATTGGGCTCGATTCCCGGCTCAGGTAAGTGACTATTAAAAAATCTTTGAAAACAATTATTGCTTTTATCTAAAAATAAATATTGTTTCCTTGGAGTGTAATTTACTAACTTTAATATTTAGGATACTTTTTGTCCAGGGGGCGTTGGTTTGACTCATTCTGTATAGATCACAGTCAAACAATTCACATTATCTCGCAGTGTTTTGTGTTCCTGCATCACAGATCAAAGAGTGAGCGTTTATTCCTTATCCTGCCAATGCAACATTTCTTCTTGATTCTTACAGAGTGGGTAATGCGAAAGTAATATCCACGATGTTACAAGCGTAATTTAAGCTATATTTACCGCTTACCGTTTGACTGTTCAATTTTGTCGGCTTACAGAACTATGCGTCTAACAACACAATAACATAACTCAACCACATAACTCTTTAAATTTCCAATGATTCTTTGCCGGCTATAGCTTAGAATGGGGAAAAAACATATTAAGATTTGAATAGTAATAATAATAATCATATTTTTTTATCTATACAATTATATTAGTAGTACGATAATTTTATCCTAGTTTCAGTTTGTACAAGCATTTAGGAACACAAAAAAAAATGAATAAATTATACCATCTAACTAAAGCCTTTTTTCATTTAATGCGACTGTGTGTTAAGCTTGTGATTTTTAAAAAAGCGGGGCATATCTTTTATCTAAAATATACAGAGAGTAATCTGTCCTACTGCTTTAAATATTCTAGGTATATTATTTTAAGGAGACACGAATCCAAACGCCTGTAAGTAGCAGTTAATAATATTCGACTAAACTACCTGAAATGCTAATGTTTTGAAAAAAAAAGTTAAATTATCTGTGGTATGAATAGCATCTTATTCTTTTTGGTTTAAGAATTGTCTGTGGCAGAATAATGGTATTTTATTGGTCAGTGTAAAAACGGCGGGTACTGATAAGATTGGTCTTCGGTAGAATAGATTATTATTGTGATATATTATATACTAATGTAAAAGCAAATAAAAAGGAGTAAACTTTTATCAGCTAACAATGTTATGTTGTTATTTAAAGATTCCTTACAGTACCGACAAAGCTAATTGAATGAAAAAAGCCCTTCAGGTAAGAAACTCAAAATAACTACAGTGCTTTCGCAAGTTTCACTTTTTCGCGATTTTTTCAGGATTCGGTAGCGAAGCTATAAGACACCCAATCGCATTTAATTGGGAGCAAAGCTTTTTCCAGTAATTTTCTTGATACAACTACTTCTTTAGGTACTAATGAAATAGAATTTCCTTTAGAGTCTAGTTCATTCTGAGAAACTGAGGGGGTATTATAAGTTTTCTCTGAAGTATCGTTAGAAGAGGGGCGATCTTTTGAAACTGGTCAATTGAAGCATCAAAGTGAAATATTCGTGATCATTTTTATGTAGTCATACTATGATTTTAGTAAGGAAAGTATTCAGAAACTATGAATTTAATTTAAATTTTTGATGAATTTTTCTGATATATTCCTGTTATTTTGATTCATGTTCTAATATTTTTTAAGAATTAAACAACAACTATCATGATAATAGTAAAGTTCGCAACCCTCATTCGTCCGAACGCCGGATATGACGACTCCGTAGGAATTTCCGTTCAGTTTCGGAAAATTTCAAAGGTTGTTTTTGGACAAACAAAACGAATTTTGTTGTATACTTAACTGTGAGTAAGTCTGACACATCCATGACTTGAAGAGATCTCTAATAGAGAGTAGTCCCTTGAATAAAACTGTATACATTTAATCTTTGTTTTGTGTTAGGTGCAATAAAGAGTTCATTACGTGTTTTTTCTGCTACATTATTTTTGGGGTTAAAATACTTGACGAAGTAAAGAAAATGACAGAACTGACTAATCAATCTGATGATCTAATTTTATAACACAGGTATGTGACGAGCTGACCGAGCCCTTCATACCCTATACAGAGTGTCATAATCACAGCCAATAAAGAAGGTGTCAAGAACAGGCACAAGACTGAATGGCAAAAGATACTGGGGTTAAGGCACTCCAAGGCCTTCATCAGAGGCGGAGGGATGGATAGAGTAAATATATCTTTCCGAACGGTAGAGCTCAGGCTCGCTTCTGAGCTGGAGCGCTCACAGGGCACATTGCCACCAACCGCATGCTTCACTAAATGCAACTCTCCCCAAAACAACTTTCTCGTGTATGTGGTGAAGGCCTGGAATCAATGTAACATCTTTTATGTTAATGTGATGCCCTGGCTAGGACCACAGTGGGTATCTGGAAGTTGCATATCTTAAGCCAGAAGACTATAGACTCTTTTGCCCCAAAAGTATAGTAAAGCTTATGGTAGCTATATTCGGGACACAGAAAAAGTGATAGCAGGGCAGCAAAAGATCCCGAAGGATCGAAGTGCATTATAAGAAAGATAAGAAAATATATTTATCTTATCTTTCTTATAATGCAGGTATGTCAGTCACAAAATAGAAGTTACTACCTACATTACTAAAAATAGGTACTTAACAGAATCATCCTTGTAACATTACCTAAGAAAATGATGTCTCGGTTCAAATGAAAGGAAAAACTGGGTCTCTTTTTGATTTGTTATTTAAAGCAGTCGACAGACAAGTGGGGGTGGGTGTGATGTCACAAAGGCGGTGATCAATCTTCATTAATGAGTCAGTCGGCTTCGCAGTTCCACTCAAACCTCTTTATTGGAGACTAAATTGTGCCTCTTTGCATTTTAATTTATTACTTTGCTATGCGTTGTGCTTAAACTAACTAATATGTGCCCTGAAAGGGAGTTTTATGTCAATCCTAGGTAAATATGAGTGTTATCAATAGATTTAAAAACATTGTCACTTTTCGGAAACTTAAGATTTTACACCTTATTATGCATGGTAATAAAATAACTATCAAAATTTCATGTAAGTAAATCGAAATAGTACCTAATATCTATTAATCTTTAGAAAATTAAGCAAAAGTCTCTACAAAACGATACCACGGAGCCAATAAAAGATACAATATCAACAACTATGATACGAATGTAGAACCTGAGTACGTAAACCGTAAGTATTATCAAATGCTTCGTGAAAATTAATTGCGTGGAAAAATTGTGGGCTCGTGCGTTCCCGCAAACACACTCATCATTTGCTATATACGTATCTATGGCGAAGCTGATCTTAATGGGATTTTTATGTTTCCTCGTAATACTTACGCAAACATTTGTGCGATTCTGATTTCCACATGCTAATATTAAGGATGCATTTAAATACCGATCTAATATATAATTTGATGTTTAACTGAAATTTACGCTTGCGGAACGTGATTTATAGACAAAGTCAAGCGAAGAGCTGTCCAAAGACAAGCTACAATGCACATGTTACCAATATCAACAGATCGAATCAGGAAACTCTCAATTAAATAATCTGAGCGTTGGAATTAAGGCAGACTAGGTCCGACCTGGACCGAGGACGCCGCATCAAGAACGAGTTGGAGGTCTTTCAGGATGGAGGATAGTCGAGTATCCCGGTGGGAGCGATTGTTTGTATAATGAGTACGAGCATTTGTTTACGAGTCATGGATGTTTGTATATTTGTTTGGTACATTTCTGGTATTTATATACGTGTTATTATCATTATTTCTCCGTTATCCAGTATCCAGAACACAAGCTCTTGATGATGCTTACTTTGGGCTAGATAAGAGGTGTGAGTGTATGAATATTATTATTATTATTATGCTAAGTATAGCTTATATGTAGGTATATCAACAAAAAAAAATGTATTTTATGTGATAAAAAAAATAAGTTATGTTATTGTAACCATTGCTGATATATTTGGAGGATATTGCATTAGATGTAACTAAAGTAAGGGCGAGAACTACTGCCGACAAACTGTTACGCAGTTTGGCAGACGGTAATGTGATATATGAACTGTACGTTTTTTGATAACAATAAATAAAAAAAAAATAAAAAAAAAATCCAAGGGGGATAAGATTAGCACTCCACGCATCGCATGTGTGCAGAAAAAATACAGTTTATCAGTAATGCAAAGCATTAGCTAAGTAATTATTCCAAATATCAGGTTGTTACAATATTTTTCATTTTTAAATTTTGTTTATTCGCTTTCGGACTTCATCCCATATAGTTAGTGAAAAGGTCGAAGATGGAACCGAACTACATTCGGAGTCTTAAACCACAAAGGAACTGGCTATCTGACCTCTAACTGCCGGAACGCAACTATGCTGTTAGCATTATTGCTATACCGGCAAACACGGGTAAGATGGTGGTAGCTAGCCAGGCAGACTTAGAAAAAGCCCTACCAATAACCAAACCCAGCAGAAAATTACTGCCTCACGAAGATTTAATCCCTTAACCTACAGTTCTGAGGTAGGTGTTCACAATCACTCAGAACATAATATAAATATGATCAGGGAATAGCTTTTTCTACTTACCTAAAGAGCACAAAGTTGTTTGAGCATTTATACACGTGTAATATGTCAGCGCACCAATTTAAAGCGCCAACATAATGCATCGCCCCTCTTTTATGGAAGTAACGGGTGTTGTATCAAACATTGTGTCAGCGGGTTGATACAAAGCACGCATGTTTTAGTGAGCATATCACTTGACATACATATGGACAGAGTACCATTACCTATGCGTCTATATTTTTTCTAACGTACCATAGTATGAATGGGCTTAACTCTTAAGCGCGGGTGCATAGAGATCATAATAGATTAATAGCAGTTACGAGTAGGCTGAGTAAGCGTCACGAAGTATATGGTTGTTTTGAAAAATGCACACTGGTAAGTGGTCATTTGTCAAAGGCATTGTGTAATGCGGTGCATCTGCAAGTACCTACAGGTTTATCGTGATATAGTGGCATAAATAAATACTCTTTTAACAAAGGGTATGTTAGAACAGTGAAAGCTTTAGCAATTGAGCTAAAAATAAACGACTGAATTATTTCTTAATTCAATATACAGAATGAGCCAAACCAATGCCCCTGGAGGGAAACTCTCACCCCCTGTATATAATACAGGGTGAGACTTTGAGACATGTATACAATATAGGTAAATATGACCTTATTCTTTAATTTCACTTTGTGTAATATAAAGCTGAATGAAAAAATAGAGGGGTTTTTGTTTTTTTTACATTATAATGAATGTTTGAAAGATGATAAAATAATGTTTTGAGAAAAGTACCGAACCCGCGACGTAGTACATTTCGGGTGACTGCTCTGGCCGCTGAGCTAGTCTAGTCTTTCTGTGAAAGTACCCGTTTTTTACGAGTACTTTTACGAATTCCCAAGAATGGGTAACGTTAGGGATTTCTCTAGTCAAGATATTTTTTTACCTGGGTATATATTTGTAAAGTGTTTCAACAGTTAAATCCTCGTGTCTTCTAATTTCTACGCCCAATAGGAATTTATATTAAATTCCTTGGTATACACCTCTTTTATCTGTTTTGTGGTTCATACAGTTCAATTTGAACTGAATGGTACAATGTCATGCATGACAGAGATAAAGATTAGGTATGGAGCCTTCCTAAATCAGTCACATACCTTTTGTTCCGGTTCTTGTTATTCTGTATTGTGTGCGATTCAATTAGTTCATTGACTATTCTATTATTGGTGACTGAACCCAAAGAAAAACAATAGAAAAGATGTAGGCAGTATAACAATGCAAAAGGGCAGAGTATCCAAATATAACGTATAAAGTTACTTCCTAATAAATATCATCGAAATAACAAACTTAGTGAAATGAATGGAGGTAATAACATCAAACATTTCAAAATAAAAACACTTTGTAACGTTCTTTGATAGCTATAAAAATATTTCGTATTTAATATTCATTTATAAACTACACAATAAAAATATTGAAAAAAAAACAAATACAAAGCTTTTTGTTTTGAACGACAAGGGTTTGATCTTTCCTGTGATTGACTTATCTCGTTGTTTTGGTTTAAACTTTCTTACTTCTGACTTTTCCTTTTATTTGCGATTTCTGAATAGGAAAATGGATTTTATGTTTTTCGTCCTATTTTAAGAATCAAACTAATTCCAATTTCTAATTTTTGAATGAAAAGTAAAAAGATAACTTTTCAATTGTAGTTCATGGCATATTAATTATAGGTAACTATAACAGAAAGTGACCGTAGATAACATACTCTAATCAATCAGTCTTCCCGAGACCACTACATTTGCCTTCCCATTACAGAGAGAATGATAAAAAAAAATCAAATTATTTTGTGTTTTAAAAAACATTAGAATAACCATATCGTACAAGTTGAAAAATAGTATGAGTAATTAATTTAAAGCCGCAATGTAAATCAGTTAGTGTTGCGAATTTTTTAATAAGTGGGCATAATCAGTGAATTTCGAAACGAAAGTTTTTTTTTAAAAATATTACCTATAGTTGACAGTTTCAGTCACAGCTTATATCAAAAGTTATTTTTTCCGACACAGAAACAACGGGTTTTAATTGTGTGTGCGCCCTCCCGCGAGCTAAATGGATGAAGTGTGATGTGGTAAGTATTTAATTATTGTAAAGTTTAGGATTTTCTCTAGCACTAAGGTGGCAATCAAGAATACAGCTCACCTGATGGGAAGCGGTTACCGTAGCCCATGGACACCTGCAACACTAGGGCTGTCACTTGCGCGTTGCCGACCCTGTAAAAACCCTTTCAATCACTTTTTAAAGATCACCATGCACTCATTCGAAAGAACCTCTGCCGGGAGCTCATTCCACAACATGAGCAAACGCGGGAGAAAGTTTTGGTTCTAACGTGTGAGCACGAATTAAAAAAAATATAATAAGTATATCAAATCCATTTTTAGAATCATTTATTGACTAAATACCAAGCAAATCAAATATTTTTTGAATTTTCTACAACTTTTTGGCTGCAAACAGGCGATAGCGCATGATTTATTAAGAATGTTCTGTGCTTCTCGGTGCACGTGTTACTTTGTAATTTCAGCCTTATGACCGTTTTCACTAACCATTCCATAGACTTGAGTGACTCTTCCTTTCTATCTCCTTGAGATAGACTGAGATAAAAATCGCTAAGATACTCTTAACGCTAAGCAAATATTTGTGAAAACATCAGGCTCATTTGAAAAGTGTAAAACAATAAGCAAGTATTTTTTTAAAAGTGAATAAAAATTGACGATTTAATTATATTAACAATTATTGACCCAATGCAGAAAACAATCTTATCGATCGCCGGTAGTACGCTAACTTAAAGAGTAGGTAGATTACTAAATATCCTCATTGTCAAGCCACAAAAAGTACCTATTCTCCTTAAAATCGAACGCATGGAGGTATCTGATCTGAACAGTTGTTCGTGACGTCTACTTGAAACTTTTCCGTTGTTGCTTCGACCGTGATAAATCTCGGCTTTGTTCAAGCTCATGTTGGAAAAATCTGCTTCGCTTTTACTATTGTCAGGGTGAGTTGACGAAACATAACTAGAAGAATAAATTATAAAAACAGTCATGGTTGTCCTTTCCGCTCTTAGTTTGTACGATTCGGATTTGATTGTATTTCAATACTAACTACGTATAATGAATATTGTGGTGCGTTTATTTCAATACGTGTCTATGAAAATAACCACGTGTTTATCTTATATATATACATATATATACTTACTTATATAAAAATGTTATGTTGGTTTTGTACGCTTCAAAAACTCAAAAGTTCTGCACCGATTGAGTCGAAATTTTAACATGATATAAAATCCGCATCAAGGATTGTTTTTATCTATATCACAATGTGCCACTGCGAAGCGTGGCAGGGTACAGCTATACCTTATAAAAATGTTTCAGCATTGTCATAATAGATTTCAATATGTTCTCTTTTGTTTATTTGTAAGTTGTCTAAGACATTTTGTATAAAGTTAATTTATCAACACCGTCTTTTGTCGCTGTTAATATTCTAGTCTCTTTTGTTCTTACGGAATAAACCACAATAACAGAACGGTACAAATCAGCTAAACACGGGAAATGCTACCAATTCCAAGGGGGAAATTCCGGTGGGGGAATATCTTTGGAATAAATGTGAATAAATAGGGCTTGCGAGATTAAAAGCGGACTGGTTGATATATGGGCGGTAAGCGTCGCGCCACGGCGTTAGGTCACGAGGAGCAAAGCAACAGATAAAAGAAATTGCGAGATTTATAAAATTACACTCCGTTTTGAGAAAGAGACGTGCAAGAATTTGTAGATTTACATTTTATTTGGAGCCAATTGCCAGTTAATTTACATTTCAATGAAACTGCTGAAATATATCGTCCAAATTCAGACCTACTTATTTATAAGATGGCATACTTCCTTACTCGTATGTAACCATATAGGCACTTACGGAAAATGTAATCCTGAGTGTTTATTTTTTGTAAGTATCACTAGATAGATAAATAGACAAACACTAGATAGATAAATAGACAAAAAAAATTATTAAAAGCAAAAAAAACTTAAATAAAAGCTTTTATTTAAATGCTCTAAAAAGAAGAAAATAAAATTTTCCTTTTAAATATTAACTATTAACTAATAACCTCATACACAATTAACATGACCATAAAAGCTTGTCGCTCAATTAAATAGGTATCTACTAGTAGTTTATTTACACAAGTAAGTAAATCGCGCGACAAGCTTTTATGATCATATAAATTGTGTATAATGAGGTTATTAGTTTATAGTTAAAATTTTAAAGGAAAATTTTATTTCCTTCTTTTTAGAGCATTTAAATAAAAGCTTTTTTTAAAAAAAGATTTTTTTTGCTTTTAATTTATTTTTTACTTTTTAGTTATCGCTGGCTAGGTTTCCGAGTCTCGGCAAGCCCTTTCATTTGATACCCGTATTGTAGAAATGCATTTAAAATAACTATTTCGCCATCTTGGACGGTCCGCGAAATTGGATTTAGAATGACATCACATTATTATTAGTTACTCTCAACGAGCCCTTTCATTTGATACCCATATTGTAGAAATGCACTATAAATAACTATTTCGCCATTTTGGATGTTCAGACATATTGGATTTAGGATGACGTCACATTATTTTTCGAGTTACTCTCAACAAGCCCTTTCATTGGATACCCATATTGTAGAAATGCATTAAAAAGAACTATTCCGCCATCTTGGATGGTCCGCCATATTGGATTCAGAATGACGTCACACAGCTTATCGTTGTCATCCAAGCTAAACGTGTATACAAAATTTCAGCTCAATCGGTTGAAGATATCTGCTTCAAAATCGAGTCGCAAGATTCCACTCGAACATAAGCAAGTTAAGTAAAAGCTTTTAAAAATACAGAGAAGAAAAACACGCAAAATGCGGCCTTATTGCTAAGGTAGCAATCTGTATCAGGCAAAATTCTTGCCAGGCATAATGATAGTTCTTTTAAATAGGAATTTTGTAGATTTTTAAAAATATGAAACATTTTATTTTTCCTTCTTTGCAAATGCACATCTACATTTTAGAGATAGTATAATTTCTGAGAAAACACATTATATTCTGCACCTAAGCGTGGGGATAGTTTAGTCTATATATAGTTGGATTCGACTTTTGACATATAGTCTATTATTGACAAATTCTACATTCGACAGATTCTACAGTATTTTAAAAATACTCATTAAGATATCGAAACAAATTAACCAACCCTGCTTCCTGAATAGAACTAGTTCATATAATACAATGCACATGTCAATAAAAATATACAAATCATAAATTATTTACACATATCAACGTCACATTAATGAAAAACTGTAGAAACATTTGTTACTAAGCAAGTGCTGTATCATTAATTAATATTTGGAAGACAAGATAAATTTATAAGTAATTCTAATATGTATGATTTTATATGTATGACACTGTAAGATAGATAGATAGAATAAACTTTATTGTACACCAAAAATTACAAATAAAACATTAATTCTTAAATTAAATTGTACAATTGTACTAGAGCGGTACAACTAGACCGCTCTAGTAGTATAGTACTACTAGTATAGTATTTTTTTCGCTAAGTAAATCTTATCGCTATATAGCGATAAGATTTACTTAGCGAAAAAAATACTATAAACATGTCATATTATCTTCTTCTGTGCTTTTACCCTTGCAGAGCCCGATAGTGTCCATAATTAGCTGTACCTAACTAGGTACTGTTATTAGAACTTGTAAACATTACGGATGGTTATAATTGAGTTTTGAGTTGGTAATATGGTTATCTAAAGCAAGATTCTCAGATACTAGCTACGAAACTGCTAAATCTTATATCTGGAGATTTACATTTTCCTGATGTGCATTTTCCTGCAGTATTTCCTATGGTTTTGTAAATTTGCTTCTAGATATGAATGCTGACTTTTATTTAGAGAGATAAATGTTTAGCAATAGCAAAATTTTGAAATTCGCAGTGAATTTTGTCGCTGTGCTCTAGGTTTGAGTTCTCGTTGCCAGTGTTTGTGGATCGTTTACACGCCGCTGACTTGTTTATTTTTCTGCTTCGCACCGTGAAGAACCATTCGCACGGACTGTTTCTGTACATGCTTTTCCAGAACAGGGAACACTAAAAAAAATCTTCTGTAAATAAAAAGAGCTGATGTTTTAGTGCACGTCGAACTTCACTTTAATTATGGTAAGTAAAATCTCATTCAAATGATTGAGATATCTGCGTGTCTGCGCTGATTAAGTAGTTTATTTATTTAAAAACAGTGTCTTGAAATATGAAATCAAAATCATAATTATGCCACTAATACGATAAGATATGTTTAGGGGAAAGCGGGGTACTTAATGATGAACATGGGATTCTTCAAACGAGGCCATTATACCATGATATAAAAGGATAAAATAGTCCGTAATTTTTGGCTGATATTGAAAATCGGTCTTCCGCTAAGAGATAATCAACTATCCTTTTCTACTATGAAGTATAGCACCCAACACCTTGAGACTGCGCAGCCGACCCTACTTTTCCTAACGGAGACCCAAATCTCCTGCCCGGCTGACTCATCGTACTTACTCTACCCTGGGTACAAGTTCGAGCGCAAATTTGTGCGTCGTGCCGGGGTATGCATGTACGTCCGGGAGGATGTTTGCTGTCGCCGTCTTCATGGCCTAGAAGACAGGGCCCTGTCAATTTTGTGGGTCCGCATCGATCACGGCGGCCACACCCGCATCTACGCGTGCCTTTTGCAGGTCCCATAGCGGTGACTCAGACACGACTCGACTCTTTGAGCACCTGCAATCGACGACCGACAAAGTTATTGAGCAGTACCCTACCGCGGAGTTAGTGATATTAGGAGACTTTAATGCCCACCATGTCGAGTGGCTCAGTTCTCGGTCCACTGACTACGCGGGAAGGTCTGCTCACGAATTCGCCCTGACCTATGGATTCTCGCAACTGGTTAATTCTCCTACGAGAATACCAGATATCGAGAGCCATACGAGCTCTTTACTGGACCTTCTGCTGACTACGCGTCCGGACGGATATACCATCTCAGTGGATGTGCCTCTAGGCTCATCAGACCACTGCCTCGTCCGGACCCAAGTGCACAGTGTGCAGCCTGATGCCCCCCGGCCAACTGGGTGGCGTTGAGTGTGGCACTACAAGTCAGCAGACTGGGATGGGTTGCGTGAGTTTTACGCATCGTACCCGTGGAAGCAGCTCTGCTTCACGTCAGATAATCCTGACACCTATGCGGCTGCAGTCTCTGAGACGATACTGGCGGGTATGGAATGTTACATTCCTAACCTGCTAGTGGCCGCAGGCGTTAAGAGGCGACCGTGGTTTAATCGGCCATGCAGGGAAGCTCGCGAAAGCAAGCAGGCTGCGTTTAAGGCTTGGACCACGGCCCAAATCAATCAGGATCCCAACATCTCTGACGTGAAGCGGAAGTTAAACGCTGCTTCGAGGTCCTGTAAAAGAGCGATTGCCAGAGCGAAATTCGATTTTGTCGGCAGGATTGGCGATCAACTTGCAAGACACCCCTCCGGGAGTCGCGCTTTCTGGTCGCTCGCCAAAGCTGCCGAGGGAAATTTTTGTAGGTCGTCCTTGCCACCACTGCGTAAGCCTGAAGGGAACTTGGCCCACAGCGCTAAAGAGAAAGCCGATTTACTGGGTGCTCTTCTTGCCTCAAACTCGACTTTGAATGACGGAGGTGCTGCACCACCTACCATCCCCTAGTGCGGCAACTCTATGCCGGAGATCTCCATTACGCAACGGGAGGTACGGCGTGAGTTGTTATCTCTGGATATTCATAAGTCGAGCGGGCCAGACGGTATACCGGCAGTGGTGCTGAAGCAGTGTGCTCCTGAGTTGTGTCCTGTTCTGACGCGTCTTTTCGCGCTTTCGTACTCCACCAGGCAAGTTCCGTCTTCGTGGAAGACTGCCCATGTGCACCCGGTGCCCAAAAAGGGTCAGACCCATCGAATTACAGGCCAATCGCTATAACCTCCCTTCTCTCAAAGGTGATGGAGCTCGTTATAAATACGCAACTCCTCAGGTACCTAGAGGATCACGACCTTATTAGCGACCGTCAATACGGCTTTCGCCACAGTCGCTCGACGGGTGATCTTCTAGTGTATCTCACGCACCGTTGGTCTCTTGCCATTGAGAGTCATGGTGAGGCATTGGCAGTTAGCCTAGATGTAGCGAAGGCGTTCGATCGGGTCTGGCACAGGGGTCTTCTTTCGAAGTTACCATCTTACGGGCTGCCTGAGGGGCTGTGCAAATGGGTCGCTAGCTGTTTGTCCAGCAGATGCATAAGAGCCGTCGTTGACGGCAGTTGCTCGGATAGCATGGACATTAACGCTGGCGTCCCGCAAGGCTCGGTGCTGTCTCCAACATTGTTCCTGCTGCATATCAATGATATGCTGTCTATTGACGGACTGCATTGTTATGCAGATGACAGTACTGGTGACGCTTACTATACGAGTCGTGCTAATACCCCTCGGTCTACAGTGGAGGAAAGTCGCGGTCGACTTGTGTCTGAAATCGAGAGATCTCTAATCAGAGTCTCCGATTGGGGACGACTAAACTTAGTCCAATTCAACCCCACTAAGACACAAGTCTGCGCGTTCACCGCCTAAAAAAACCCCATTCGCTGTAGCTCCACAATTCCTCGACACACCGCTTTCCATCTCTACGAGTATCGGGATCCTTGGTGTTGATATCTCTAGCAACGTGCAGTTCCGCAGTCATTTGGAGGATAAAGTCAAGCTGGCATCCAAGAAGCTTGGTGTGCTCAATAGAGCGCGGCGGTATTTCACTTCGGGGCAAAGACTGTTACTGTATAAGTCTCAAGTCAGGCCCCATATAGAGTACTGCTGCCATTTATGGGCGGGAGCGCCTAGATACCAGCTTGGACCATTTGACGTGCTCCAAAGACGCGCTATGAGAATTGTCGACGATCCTGAGCTCACAAGCGGTATTGAACCTTTAAGCCTAAGGAGAGATTTTGCCTCCTTGTGTGTGTTCTACCGTTTGTATAACGGGGCGTGTTCTGAGGAATTATTTGACATGATGCCCACGGCTTCTTTCTATCATCGCACCGCTCGCCATCGGCAGGGAGTTCATCCTCACAAATTGGAACCAAAGTGGTCGCGTACTGTACGGTTTCAGAGAAACTTTCTACGCTCAAGTTGTGAAATGAGCTCCCTGCAGAGGTTTTCTCGAATGAGTACAGCATGGGGTTCTTCAAAAAAGGCGTGAAAAGGTTTTTACAGGGTCGGCAACGCGCAAGTGATACCCCTGGTGTTGCAAGCGTCCATAGGCTACGGTAACCGCTTACCATCAGGTGGGCCGTATGCTTGATTGCCACCTTAGTGATATAAAAAAAAAAAAATATAGCGTCTCGTTCAAAATTACCCCATGTTAGGGATGACCTCACTCTCGGTGTAATTACTGTATGGGAGGTACTACATCTTGGGCCTTAAGATGACAACACACTTGCAATACCAAGTGATTTTCTCCTTGCAGGGGTATAACTATACAGGCAACGTTAGCCACTTACCATCAGTTGGACCGTCAGCTTGCTTTATAATCTAGCTGTATAAAAAAATCTCCCGTATACAGTTATCGTTTTTAGCAAGGAAGTGCTATTTGGCTTTGATCTTGTGTAAGGGGTACTTTTCCAGTCGGGGAATCTAAATTCGAGAGAAATTAACTCTCCGCTTCATCAATCTTTATGTTTTAGACTCCCTGTACCTCTAGCACGAACACTTTTAAATTTCGAATCGCCATCGTATTGAGTTTAAGTTAGCTTTTGTCTGGCTTTTGTTTGCAATTTTAAGCGTTCGTGAACGATACGATTAGGTACTATTCAAAATTGAAAAATGTTCGTGCTTAACTACTGGCAACATATTATAAATGTTCGTGTACCGCACCAGTTTCATGTCCCTTACTGCTATTCGACTAGAATGATCTACCACTATGGAATACCTCAAGTAAATTAGCCGTTAAATGATCTTACGATGATCTTAATAACCTGTTTTGCTTAAAAATGTACTTAATTTTATTTGTATGTTTCTATATGAACTATGGGTTTACCATTTTGCTCAATATTTGTAAAACTTAGCTGTTCTCTGGCATAACTTAACAGTTGACTTTTTTTTAGAGAATAAAATAAAGTTTTTAATGTAATACAAATGGAGATATAGTTAGTTAGCTATTCAGTAAACAAACAGGTTGTTTAGGTATTACAATTTAGTATGAAACAGCTGATTTTTACGCTATTTCAATTTTTTCCCCATAAGTCATATTTAGGGTCACCAGCACTGCCATCTGCCTTCGTTTTCGGGAGTGACCCCTTAATACTCCCTAGTATGATATGGCCTATTCTACCTTCTTTTGTAATACCTTGAAGATATCTCCTCAGTGACCACATGTATGGATTCTGTAGTAAGCTTTTTGTGTATGCCTCGCACCTTTTTGGAGCAAAAAAATTTAATGTATGTTGGCATTATTATAAATTAAGATAACATTGATTATCACAATATAATTTCCCCGAAATGCACAGAGGACCAAAAATAATTAAGTATCGTCATGTTAATTAGCGAACAGAATTTTACATCGACACGTTAACAATCGTGATTTGTTTATGCAATACGTGAGTGGCTAAAATGTTTCTATAGGCCTGAACTCACACAGGCACCTGAATTTAACCGAAATAGTGTAATTTCAGAATATTCGCTGCGTATAGCACATAGCGTGTCATGAAACTAATTAGAGGTAAAGAAAAGAATTTAAAAAGACTTATTGAGACCTCTGAACCGTGTTTTGAGTCTTTTCAAAAGAAGAATAGCAGATACGGTGTCGCTATAAATATCGATCGTTAGTCTATGAAACTATGCGCTTTATATTAGACAACTACTGAGCTGCTGACAGCGCGCAGTGGTTGCCTAGGCGCGAGACGCAGGACGCGCGTACAGTGATGTCGTGGACTGGCCGTAAAACAACCCCGGTGTTCTAACGCTTCGCATTATCAGAATTTGGAGCATCAGTTAGCCCTTTCCATATTTCTGTTATGCCTTTGTACGTGTACCCTGCCCTAACAAAGATATTACCACTCTATGGCATCATCACCACCAGCCTGTATACGTCCCACTCCTGGTCACAGCACAGGCCTTCTTACACGGGACAAACACATAAGGAGTTTGGGCCATAGCCTCGCTGGCCCAATGCGGATTGGTAGGTTCAGGCGGTTGCAGTAACAGCAGGGACGAACGGCTTAACGTGCTTTCCGTAGCACGGAGAAACTCAAGATGTCACATTATGATTGATCCATCCCTGGAACGACAATGGCGAAAGTTGCTTTGTATCCGTAATTGAAACCAGAGCGCTTAAATCAGTACTCTACTCAGCTCCTCTATGGCATCATCACAAACTATCAAGGACACCTATAGTTTGTGGTGGCGTCGCACGGAGCACCCTTAAAACGCCATTTATTATGGCCTTTACTTTGGTAAAGTGAGATCGCCGGTGGTGATTACTGCCCTAAGCTATTTCTCTTGATCATCTTCGGCACGGTGCGAGTGTGCGGTATGCTGTGTTGTCACCCGTGCCGCATTAGTGGTAGATTGGAGTTCGCTCTTTTGTCACTATTTTGAGCAGATATCTCCTGAAGCAGCCATGTTCTGAGAGAACCTGCACCATGCGGAAGGAAAGTGATCCCTACCGTCTCTTTACTTCACTAAGGATGGGCCATATAGCCGCAATGGTGCGGTGTCCAGCTCGTGGGTATGTAAACCTTAACTGAAAAATACTTTATTCTGCCTTCCAATCGTAATAACTTTTTTTTTAAATATATACAATGTACAGACACACGGTCCTTCCATTCTTATTATATGTATAGATATAGATATTGATTACGGTATTTAATTTTCTGATAATTAGATTGTTATTGAAAAACGGTAGTAAATAAAACTTGTAAAAATCTAAATCATAAAACATTTCAATTTGCAATAACGAAACGCAACCGGAGCGCGTCGTCGACCAATGGACTAGCATCCAGGCTATGATAAATAATCTTTAATTGATTTAAATATTTTATGCAATCCACAGAGTACTTTATTTAGATAGAATGCAATCAAATCTTTTAGAAATAGCCAAATTTTTTGATGAACATACATTTACATGATGAACATTAATATTTACAAACAGTGGAAATTCCTACGAAATCGGAACAGCGACACGAGTTCGAAATTAAGAGTAAAAGGTTCACATGTCTTGAAACACTAAATGTAAAAAAAAAAATCAGCTGTAAGGTATTCGTTTTTTAAATTTAGAAAAGTAAATAATATTATCTTTAGACGAAATTCTTAGAAATACCTCGTAAAAAGGCAGAGAGTTGTTAAAATGACATATTTCGTTAGAATGTTCTCAGGGAAGTGTCTGAATTTTTTCTATTCTCGGAAAACATTCTTAATGTCTGTACCTAATTTAATGTATTTCTTGTCAGTTTTCGTTATTCTCATAATTCTAGGTTTATACAGACTGTTAAAGAATTCCAACATAAAATTTGGAATTCTGGGGTTGCGAGGGGTCGATATCGTATCGTAGTATAAGCGCGGGTTTTATGAATATGTGTGTGTGCTTAAAATGTAGTGTAGGAAAGGCCTGTGCCTAGCAGTGGGACGAATATAGTCAAAACCACCAAAAAGTTTTTATTAAGTGAAAAAAATCGGGCAAAAGTAATTTGACCGATACCTTTAGTTAAAAACAGTTTAGATTGATTTTGGCAGTCGGAAGTGGTTTTAACTGAAGACGTTGGTCAGAAGCACTTTTAACTGCAAAAATATTAGGTAATAGTTTGTGACCTGTAGTCAAGATTACTGACCAAAGAGTACTTTTACGTACAGTCCTATCGGCTAGCAGCACCCGTACCACCATCTTTTATCGCGATCCAGTTTAGGACCTAAACTGAGTAGAATCGTTAATTCGTACTTCGTAGCTATCTACGACTATGACAGCGATTCAGTTTAGAGTTAAATTGCTGTCATTATAGTCTATTTTTTTCGTTACTGGCCGAGATGTAAACAAATACGGCGACTATGACATATATGACACCGCTAGAGATGGGAATTTTCCGAGTTTAGAAATGACTGAAATAGTTACATTGTACTTATTTCAAAATAACAACGACTATTATATTTAAATAAGTAGGTATTAGTCACATAATATAGCAATAACATAATCTAGCAATAATTTTGCCATTTGAACCCATTCTTGTGATACAATTTAAAAAATTAAAGACGAAATTTCATTTGTTATAAATAAGAATATAATAGTGGAACCGTAGCCTTACCTGAGAACACCTGTAAATAGAATTTTTAATGACATGTGTGGTGTAAACTAGAAAATAATTTTATCCAACTCAGTCACAACAACATCATCAGATTGAAAGAACAAATTAAAATGAATACGGCACTGTTGATCACGAATGAGTTCAATGAATAAATAATCAACCTATATTTTCCTACATCTTTATTATATTTTTTTATAAAATATTTTATATAAAAAAAACTAACGCACAAATCTCTTCATTAACGTAATAATTTACATATCGATAATCTAAAATTACAATCACAATACAAGTAATTCTATTCTACTAATTAGTTCATTTGAACGAATAACACACAGCACTACGGTTCATTCCATCGGTGCAAACGCGAATCTATTAGGAAGATGATGGTACGAAAGAAAACGATGCAGTTTAGGAACCTTTTATACACACACACACACTTACCACCATCTTTATAGAACTTTTATAAAGATGGTGGTAAGGCCCCAGGTCGTGAATCGGTAACAAGTTGATCTAAAAAGTTATCATAGTCTGTTCATGCAATAAAAAACTAGTATGAAGTAATATCGACATGTTTTTTTAAAAACACTTTTTTTTTAGAAATAGCATTAAAATTCCCTCCGTTACCTTGGCTTCTTAATTATACATTATTTTTTGAAATTATGTCAGTATTACGTACAATTATTGACATTTTGAACGTTTACTTTCGGTAATATTTCAAAAAATTACTTTGCATTTTTGGTTTTTTAACTCATATGCTAATGCAGTTGCGTCTGGATACTGAAGTGCGCTTTGTAGACGATGCATAGCAGAAACTTGCGCGGAATATTATCAAGAAAGAAGTTAATAATTTTTGCATAATGAAATAATACACGTCGGACTTCAAGGAAGGAATATTTTGCTCGCGATTAAGTAGAATTTTAAGTAGGAAGTTCTGCCCAAAGTACTAATGGAAAAGTTGGAAGAAACTCCGGACGGAGTGGATCTGCGAGGAAATTTGCCTGTCGAAACTGGTGAGAAGATTGTTGTGGAATGTAAAGCACATTCAAACGCCTAGGGTACGTTATTCTACGTTTTGCAATGACAAATTAAATTAAATTATTAATTTTGAATTGAGTGTGTAATCTTTAATAAGCAGTAATAAGGTTTCGTTTGAAATGATTCCCCGTTATTTTAGTGAGTAGGTTGCTAGTAGCGAAGTATATGTTCCTATATATATTTACTCAGTTACGAAACACATGACAGCACCGAAATACTCTATTACGACAAGAGAGGCAAATTTCTGTCAGTTGCATCTTAAATAAATGCATTTGCATGCACAACTTCAATGTAAACTCGACAGCACATCAAGTGTAACGGTTTGATCTTGAGACCGCCCTTACTACGTTCGTAATAGAGTACTGCACCTGTTACACTTCATGTGCTGTTGTCTGTACTATCCAAGATATTGTCTCTTTACTTGTGCAATACGTATCTATATGGGAATTTTCGATGTATCGTCTTGGACTAACTTAATAATGGTATTCTACTGGGTTTAGCTTTAACAGTGGATTTGACTGATATAATTCTTTTAATAATATAATTTGAAAGCTTGTCATAAATGCGTATACATTATTCCTTTGAGAATTGTTTATTCTATGAAAATAAGAAGCACTTACTAAACACACGGTAAACACACAACAAGATTATTTTAATTGTTTCTATTGTCATTTTGTGTATTATGTTTTTCGATAAACTGTGTGACGTATTTTCATTTAACGTATGTTAACAAATATTATGTCACCTTCGGTAGGGATACCGATGGTGACATAATTTTTGTTCAAGGGCTGGGTAATGTCGTCTCCTATAGTTGAAGAGCTCTCCGTCTGTGAGCTAATGTAGACAAAAAGTTCACTTAAGGCATAACCTTATCTTCATAAAAATAATGATTTTTATTCTTGTATCTCTATTTTGATTGACTAAAATATTATTTCGTCGTAACAGGAAACGAATGCTGATATTCTTAGCGCAAAAATCAATGTATCCTCTGATAATGATTAAAGTACATTATTTTGCTTCTCTGTAGCGGCGCGCGGCGTTCGTGTAATTGTTTGGTCCAACAACAGTGCGATCATTTGCATTTGTAAATATACAACAAAAGGAATGACGAGGGTCCTTCGAAATGCCGTAAAAGTAGGTAATCAACTCGCTTTGCTGACTTCACTTCAAAGTGAATTTTTTGTTACCGCCTTTTTTATTTTTCATGGCGGAAACTCAGAGTATTTTCAACTAGTACCCAATTTAGGAAGCTTTTAACGCTACATTGTTTATTTTTATTTTATTCTTAGCTGCCAACTCGACCTTGCAGTTTATTTGTGAAAACGACTCGTTTCTCTGTCGTAAATAATTTTATTGCAGATTTCGGAATTTGTAAGTTCAATTTTAATTTTACAGCGTTAACTATGCGTCAGTGTAAAAATACAGATCCACTTATAAAAAACTGACAAGTGCGCGTCTGACTCAGGCACTGAAGGTAGCCGTAGGTTATTCATAAAATAATTTGGGTTGAAGAATGAGCGATACTGTATGTAGCATAGTAATATAGACGTCTGTAGCACCTTCGGCACCATTCACTCGTTGCCTAAAAAAATAAAATAAAAACGACTTCAAAACACTAAAAAGGAAAAATAATTTTTAAGTAGGTACTTATCCCATACAAATATATATTTTTGAATAGGTGCTTTAATTACTATTTTTACTGGAAACTTACTTAGCACAAACTCCAAAAAATATCTCATTATTAGATAAGTATCTACCTACTTAATTTTTTCCGTTTTATTGCTTAGAAGTTTAAAGTTTATTTTTAATTTTTTGTTTTAAATTTTGTTTACACAATTTCAGGCTTTCTATGGTCAAAGCAAGATGGGTGACTGTTTGCATAATTATTGTTTCTTACTATCGTATCTGACTGAAAAGTCATAGGAAAGCAAGAATCCGTAATTTGGCACCTAATTATTCCAATTATTTGAAAAACCAAACATACTGAATCGATTTTAATGAAGTTTCGAGGGGACCAATCTGAAAGTACCTATACTCTTTCAATTAATGAAACGATTTTCAAAATCGGCTTACAAATGATGGAGTTTATGTTTTTATTATTTATTTAGTTTATGTTATACTAAAATAATTTTTGTTTCCTAAAAAAAGTTCCATTTTCGCTGCAACAGATTGGATTTTTTTGGATTCAACGTTGAGAGATAATTTTGTATTTTACTTTAAATAAGTATAGGAATAATACAAGCCTAAAATAAAGAGTTCTCTCGTAAATAAAGTGCGGAATAATATTTACAAATTCGTTTTTAACTTCGACAACAAGAATAGGTATATTTTCCAGAGGAGGATTAAAAAGCTCTAGCACATGTCAGCGCCTTGTTTAACGGCTTTAAAACAGAAGTTCGATGCTATGGTCGTTTACCACTTTAAAAATAGGAGCAAAGGTGCACTATTCGCGTAAAGTTGAAACAGTTATCGTATACGTTTGTTCACGTGCACGTGATTGTCTCACTCCGCCAAAAATTTTCTGCTGGTTTTCCCGGCCGCATTCAATTAGTTTTGTGCCAATTTGGTGCAGCGCGGTCCAGCCTCTAGTTTTGGCTAAATACTCGTTTGCCAAAGTCAAAAGTAAAATGAACATTTTGAGCGCCTATATGTTATTTCCAGATTTTATCATACAAGATGAGGAGCTTGGCGGCATAGTGGTTTGAGCGCTCTGGCTTCGATTACGAAAACAAATCAACTTTCGCCATGGTCGGTCCCGAGATGGGTCTATCAAAATTTATAATCTCGAGCTCCTCCATGCTTCGGAAGGCACGTTAAGCCGTTGGTCCCGGTTGTTCTGCAACCAACCTACCCGTATTGGGCCAGCGTGGTGGTGTTATGGCCCAAACCCCTCATGTGTTTCTCCCATAAGGGAGGAAGGCTTGTTCCCAGCAGTGGGACGTATAATGGCTGGTGTTGATTATACAAGAAGTATACAAATGACGAATTAACGTCTAAAGGCATTCTCTCCCAGTCAGCCCGGTGTTAAATAGATGAGCTTTGCACAAAATTAATTAAGTTATTCAAAAGAATAGCCGGTTTGTAAACCACATAGGTTAACTTTATAATTCAGATAAACACACTCACACTTAACCTTGTTTTGGATTGCCCAATACTGTTAGAAATAGGATTTCAAACCCTTATAGTAGAATTCAATTTGACAACAGAAAAACCGGAGAGATGAGGAGGAAAAAGCAGAAATAGCACTTTTAAATGTAGACTTTGTGAAAAGCAAAAAGGAGATGATTTTTTAACTTGAGCTTCACAGTCTATTAACTTCAGTAGGTATCTCACTGTCTTTAAAACTCTTGAAATGAAGTTTTCGTTTCCACTTTGACATCGATAAATTAATTTATTGTAAAATACAAAACTTTGGTAGTCCCCGGCCTCATTAATCATATACTTATCTAACACCATTTCATTAAGACTATTCTTATGAGCTCAAACACGCTATATCTGCTGTAAGTTTCTGAATAATTGAGCATCCCGCAGACTATTTTGATGGTACATGATCAGCTCAAGGTTAGCATTGTTGGAAATTCCACCGAAATAACAGTAAAACTAATTTCAAAATAATCGGTTCTGTGAAAGTTAGTAAGACCCTTTTGAAAAGTAAATGAGCTGATGAGTCACCAATCGCTTGAATACATCCTTATAAATTATAGCTAAGCACCATCCTGATCAATTTAGATTAAAAAAAAACTAAATCAAAATAAAAAAACGAATCAAAATCGGTCGATCCGTGTAGGAGCTACGATGCCACAGACATAAACACCGATACGCAGTTACACACACAGATACGTCAAACTTATAACATCCTTCTTTTTCTTTCGGGGGTCGAAAATAAATACCAAATCATGGGCACTGCCGTGCGAGCTGCTTATTTGCCATTTAGATAAATATTAAGATTTACTAATCTTTCGTAGTAGGACTAACTGACATGCAATGTCGCCGTCATGCTGTCTGTTTCCCAATGTCGAACGGGAGCCTGTTGGTGGCAGACACGGTCTAGCTACGAGGCGGCATTCAGCTTATTGGCACCGCGTCATTCACAAGCGAAAAGGGATTGAAATAATACAGTAGCATTGTTGATATATCGATATGAAAGCGTCGTAACAACGGCAGCTAATACTGGTGCTGAAACTTAAAACTTAAAAAAAACTGAAAAGGATAAAATAATTAAATTTAAGTAGGTATTCATCCCCTAGAAACATATTTTTGGAGTTGGTGCTAAGTGCTTCACTTTCTATTGTTTTTGGAAACCACTTAGCACCAACTCCAAAAATATGTTTCTTGAAGTCGGTTTTAATTTTTGTTTAAAATTTTTTTTCACAATTTTTAGTGGTAACTTTCTACGGTCGAAGCTAGATGGGTGATCGTAAACTTATATTGTTTCTTACTATCGTATCGTTTCACTAAAAAGTCATTTGAAAAGCAAAACTTCGCAATTTCGCATATGTAGACGACTTAATAATTTAAGTTTTTTTTAATTTAAAAACAAAGTACCGAACTGTTTTTGAAAAAATTTTTATGGGACCAAATGGCAGCTATTCCGCATTGAACAAAAAAAGAATCACGTAAATCGGATCAGTAATCTCGGCGTAATCGGTGTACATACATAGAAAAAAAAAAACAAAAAACATACCGGCCGAATTGAGAACCTCCTCGTTTTTGAAGTCGGTTAAAAAAATAACAAATATCAATTTAAGACCTCATTACTGTTTGCCTTGTCTTTCCACGACATTGTGCAGTGCTCAAAAGGGCCCCAAGCAACTAAGGCGCCTAAGAGAGCAAGGGCCCCGGTGCGCAAAGGGAGGATGTCATAATAACACGGTGAAGAAAAAACATTTTGAAGTGATAAATGTATTATTATTATTATTATTATTATTATAGCAGTGTAGAAATCCAAATTAAATGAATAAAGCTTCCCAGTGTAAATCAAGAAGACTCCATCTAAATAATTCCAGAGGTAAGCCCAAATCCAACTCGTTCGTTTCAATCAATAATATGGTTGTAACAGTGGCCTTTCTGGCTAGTCGCCAAGTGCGGTCGCCACTGGCTACGGATTAGTCTTACGAAGTGCACTTGACAAAGACAACATTTTTAAATTTGATTTACATTCTCAATTACACACGCGCACTTGCCAACTGAATATTACCTAGTACAAACATATCTTGACACTGATAGGTATTAAGAAGTGGAGTAAGTTTTCGAGATAATAGGTAACTAGGTGTCATATTCGCGCACAAGCATGTTTAATTATTTAGTAAGCAGTGAAAACAAATATTTCTAAACCGTTTCCTGCCCAAACATTAAGGCACTTTTAGGCAATAGTCAAGTTTCACATCTAATGATACACGGGATGAGATGTGACAGCGGATAGGTGATTGTCTTAAAATAAAATCCCATCAAAAACATAAATGTGAATTAAGAATATAAGAAACTATAAGTATAAGAGGACATAATTGTATGTTCCTTCTAACACGTAGTAACTATTCTAATCTGTGACCTAACTTTCATACGGCGAGTTGCCAGTTCCTTTTTTTGAATTTGGCTGGACACGCTGCCGCGTGACCAGATTAACTATAATAAATTAGCTGAATAATGAATTTAAAAAATCAACGTCCTCTAGTTTCTTTAGGTACCTACGCAGGAATCAGATTGTTTCACAAATATAATTTTGTGGCAAAAAATAACGAAAGAAATTCTCTAAGTAGTATTTCAAGTTCAAAAGTCTAATTATAACCCACTTCAAACTTTAAATATAATGTAGGAATTTAATTAGCTTGTAAGCTTGTAATAAAACGTTTTGAGCTTAGACCAAGAACAATTTGGTCTAGGGTTTTGAGTTAAATGCTTTAATGGCAAACAGCTTTTGTTTTCTTGTCAATAAAATGTTGCTGTTCAAGCATATTAAGCATTAAAAAATATCGGTTATGGATTAGTTACATTTAATTTTGCCATCAAAAATGAGTCCAATACAAGCTTGAATAGCCTAGATAAAAATACGTCAGGCCTGTGCGGGGTAGCAATTTATAAAGATCATGAAAAATAACGAACTTAAATGTCGTCAAGCATAAATTTAACAAAAAAGGCGAGTCGTGTCAGTTTGAATTTTCTTTACGAAGTCTGAAAGAACTAACTATTGAAGCTAAGATGAGATTGTTTGATTTTGTACGTTATTATATTATAGTGTGCAAACTTGGAAAAACTACACAAAGTTGTCTTATAGATGACTTAATTAGATTATGCAGATACAATTTCAACAACAAGAAGGAGCATTTGATTTATTGCAATTTGCATGTTGCGTATTATTTAATATGCATCTGAAGGCATTATCTCTCATGCTACGACCCCATAAATCGCGACAGTATTACGCGATAAAACTTTGCCTTTGGCCTACGGCGAATGTGTATGGCAACATTGCATCTCAGACTAATGTTGCCGAGTTTGCTATGACAAAATAGTCGAAGATTCAGACATATCTGTTATTGTTACATTAGAGCGGACCTTGAGAAAATACATATTTCCATCTTGTATCAAAATTGAGGGTTTCAATCGCTATTATTGTTAGCTTTTTTTATTTTTATCTAAATTCAAACCACGATCACTTCGAGATATGGTCAGTTATTCTAAAGAAAATTCAAATTCAATAAAATGATTGTGAATAATCCTTTAGCACCAACAATTTAATAAAGGTACCCGTTCCCACCATATAAACAAAGATGAAAACCAATTTAGAAATATCTTCAATCTATCAAAAAGACGTTCATCAAAGCGCTATCCATTTTGCCGGCCTTAGAACCCTATACTTTGTTTTAAATTAATGACATCCATATCTCACAATCCCCGTGAATGGTCCCTAGTATTTGTCATATAGATTACCTACTTTTTCTGCTTCCAATGCGAAATTTATTTGATTTTCGCTTATTCTGTTGCCAATATTTGTCAGACAACATTTCAGTAGGTATATACCTACGAGTCACCGTTTTTAAAAAAATGGGATTTGTAATCATTACTTAGAGTTAGCTCAACGCAAAGCTCAACGGTATCTCCAATCTATTATTAATGTGGTTACCATAATAATATGTAAATGACCTGCTGGTGGATTGAATTTTTGAGCCTAATTAATTTGATTTAAATACCATCAAATTTGCTGGCATGACTTATGATTTTCTTTTATTCAATGATTTTGAATTAATGTTTAGGTTCCTATAGCAAAATTTGGAATTTACTACTAAAACATAAATTTGTTTTTCCCTTGTCATTTTTTACACAAAATCTAATTTTGCTATATTTAAGAGATGGAAATCTAGCCTCAACAAGCTTTTAGCAGGCTGAGACAGATACATTGCCATCAATTCTGCAACGGTTGAATTTACCTTTTTTCTTGTCATAGACTCCCGTTAGTCGTTAGAATAGAATAGAATAGAACCTTTATTTGCGTCAAACATGGTATAAATGGTGTTAATATTAAGTACAATGATCTCATGTTTAGCCACTTTCGATAGCATGCAAATCTTAAATAGTATGTTTAGGTAGTTTGGAACAAAGCCAATCGTACAACTTTTTTTTGAATAATGCAAACTTTAGTGATTTGAATTCATTTGGAATCCTGTTCTTTGGATTGGTTTGTTGATGGAGAATATGAAGAGAAAAGAAGGGGCTGAGTATTATCATTATGATACAGCTAAAATGCCGTTTAGGCATTGGGTCCTTAGGTACTATTCACCTATGACATTGTTAAACTAGAGTGTAAAAAGCATTTGTTTACTAAATTAACAACAATTACAAAATGCATAGAACATTCCAATATTTGACAAATAATTTAAGCTATTTTCACTCACACGATGAGTGTAAATAGCTAAAATTGTTTGTTCTATAGATTTGTACTATTGGCGTAATTTAAAACAGCCCACGGACTGTTATTGCAAACCGTACCGAATCCAAAAGCCGTTAGAGTCAATCGGGAATGAGTATTAATTGGAAAAAAGTGAGAGCTTTAAAGTCACAACATTTTTCCCTCGTGGCGGGAATGCTAACGAGCAGGTGATCCTCGTTAAATCCGCCATAAAATGCATTAATGTGACCTCAGATTTCCAAAGTATAAACTCGTAGTATCTATAATGTCTCTCTTTTATCGGGTTTACGAGAAAGAGTGATTTATTTCAACATCCCTTTACTAAATTAAAAATTTTAATTACTAAAAGAAAGACTACAAAACAACAACCAGTCACCCAAATGGATGTTTCTTATCTCATTATCCTGCAACTTTTATAGTTTGTGTAATGTTATCGGAAATATATGTGATCCGGCATTATACGTATTTTATAGAAAAGGCCAAAATTGGACAGGAAATGTTTAAAATCAACTTAACTATACACATTTCCTAGGACTTTTGTATATGAAATGGAAATTTGTTATATTCGGGATGAGGTTAGAATAATAGTGCAAAACGATTGGACTAGCGTCAAATTGGTGAATTAGGTTGTTAGAAGCGATGCGATGAGTAATGACCTCGGAGTTAGATTTTCAATACCCATCTAGAAAATAACATACTCGTTTGGTATGAGATTAGGCTTGTAATGCTGAATCTTTTTGTTGTAATATTATTTAATCCATAGTCTTCATATTTTCTTAGTATTTATAAACAATTGAAATTGAATTGAATAGAAATAAATTATGCATTTTAAATAAGTTTTGAACAAAAACTTTACACATTTCCTGAGTCTTCGGTAACATCATAATAATAAAATAATATGTATGTAGTTATGATTATTAAATATTATATCTATCAGTATATTATTGGTAACTGACTTATAAGTCAACATCAGTTTATAATTGATATTCCGCTCGTTGCTTTATTTAATTTACGTTGTATATTATGTTTATAGTCACACTAATTAATTTGGTGTACGGATTTTGACTAAAGTTAAACTAATTACTACATAAGTGAGAACTTATCTTGTGAAAGTTTTCATTGTAATATAATATTCTTACATTTACAGTCTCAGTTAATTAACCACGTCTTTAAATATAGCATGGGTAAATCTAAATTATTTGTGTGAAATATTATATTTTGATCATATACATAGAACAAAATACTATAATAAACAAATGCATAATTATACAGAAAAGGTTAAAACACGTATTTTTGCGATGTTACTGGACGTTGTGAAAGCTTATTTGTTTATTCTATGTATTTTTAGGCCGCCAATTTTAATGTATAAGAAAACAACGACTAATTTTTTTAAGTGCCGGCTGGTAAACTAATAGGTTGGGGAAAAAGTTTCTTCGCATTTTTTAAGAAAATTTAATTTTTTTTTAATACAGTTTATTTAAATTTAACTAAAGTATGTAGGTACCATTTTGTTCGATAACTTTTTGCGATTATGTAGGTAGGGACATGATCCCATTGCTATAGAAATTTTGGGGCTTCTGATCAAAATACCGCGACAAGTGGTTTTGGCAGTCCTGTCGTGATGTTAACCTGACACTGCCTAGAGAATTCTGAAGAGAGCGAAACAGTGGAAATCTGAAGGTGCAAGGTCAGGACTATACGGCGGATGCATTAACACCTCCCAGCCAAACTCTCTTAATTTTTGCTGAGTGGCTAAAGATGTGTGAGGTCTAGCGTTATCATGATGAAAAACCACACCCCTTCTGTTGATTAATTCCGGCCGCTTTCTCTCAACTTCTTGCTTTAATCTCATCAGTTGTTCGTAGTAGAGTTCAGAATCGATGGTCCTGCCTGGTGGTAACAGCTCATAATGAATAATGCCCTTCCAATCCCACCACACACACTGCATCACCTTGTTACGAGTTAACCCGGGTTTCGCCCCAGTCTGTGAAGCCTGACCGGCCTTTGACCACGACCTTTTTTGCACATTCTTGTCGTACGTGATCCACTTTTCATCACCAGTTATCAGCTTCTTCAAAAATGGTTCGGTTTCATTAGGTCGTAATAAAGAATCACAAATGAGTACACGGTTCACTACGTTTCTTTCAGTGAGCTCGTGGGGTACCCAAATATGGAGCTTTTTTGTGAACCCATTTTTTTTAAATGCGCCAAAACTGTTCTGTGGTCAATTCCCAGTTCTTCAGCTACGTCGTAACTACTGATGTGCCGATCTTGCTCCAGTTTTTAAAAAATGGCATCAATTTTATCCGTAATAGGGCGACCAGAGCGACGTGCATCTTTGACATCAAAATTTCCGGATTGAAAACGCTTAAACCAAATTTGTGCTACTCTCACAGACACTGCACTATGTCCATAAACATCGCAAAGTTTTTTCGCGGCTCGCGTTGCATTTTTACCTTTTTTGTAGTAATATTTTAAAATGTATTGAGTTTCTCCATTAGATTCACTCATCTTGACAGTACGAAAAACAAATGAAAAACACACATTTTCCTAATTTGAATTTGGAATTATCTTTTTTAAAATCCAAACTTTTAATGATACCAAAACCAGCCAAATACAAATAGTACTGCCAAAGAGATTTTATTACAAGTTCATACATACTATAATGCGAAAAGACTGTTTCCCCAACGTAATATTATTTGTAAATGTAATGATCAAATTTCAATTAGAATTATAACCGGCTCCGAGACTTCTATGAATATTTTTCACTAGTCCCTTTAGTTGCGTCTTCTGGGGTCCGGTTAGACGTATTTTTTATTTGTATTTCTTACAATAAAGTAAGCGTTATAAACGCACAAAATCAGACATTTAATTATCACCCAGTATATGTTTTGGAATTAATTAATACCATTACATCCATACCACTATATACGCCTATTTACAATTAAAGTTATGAATGAATAAATAAAATAAAACTGAACAAATACTTTTCTCTAAATTTTCCACTTTTAATTATGTTCTTCCAACAATTTGTTGGTAAAATAATAAGCTGATAACAGTTTGCTTTTTTTTCTATTTTCGGTTAGTACCTCTATCTTTCATTAATAATATATCTGAAGTCACATAACACATAACGACATACATTAAGTCTTGCTTGATTTTATACTTCAAACTTACCGATTTTTGCATCATATACTTTTTGCCGAGCAGGCTTGCCACCAAAAGTGGGTTGAGTAAAAATTGTTTGATTTACACGTGTACCTATGTTTTACGTTGCATTACGATCGCTATTATAAAATGAAAAAAAAAGTATGATACACAAATTTTGATCAAGGGTACAAGATAAGCGTTATGCATTATTATTATATCCATTAAAGGCCTATAAAGGTCTACAAGCAATTCGTTTCCAAATTTTATAACGGGACATAAAATTGAATGTGAAACGATGACCACGGTAGGTATCGCTGAATTGCTAATGGGTTACTACTTTCAGTATTGGAACCGTAAACCCCTTGAGGCCGTAAAAGAGGGTAGTTTTAAGAAGAGCCTATTAATCCAATAAACTAGATAGACCCAAACTTTGCGATCTTCGAAATTGTCCGTTGTTTTTTGAAAAGTCGTTTAATAATAACATCATTTTATAGACAAATGTCTATGACTACTGTCTAACGGACCGTAGTAGTTCTTTGTAAGTGACAGCATTAAGCGTAAAAAAAAATACTCAAGTGTCCAAATTTGCAAATTTTTTATCACTTCTCTACTACACTTCGGCACAATATTTATTTCATACAAAACTACTAAACCTCAAAAAGTGAGATTTAAAAAGAAATAAATATAATATTATGAAGGTCCAGTAGACTTAAAAGCGATATATGTAAGCCAGATTATATATTGACTAGACCTACTTGAGAATGATACTGCAAGCAAAGCCACCGCTTTACAATAACCCAAGTTATAATGTCAATTTTAGCGGTAACCAGCTAGGGTGGTATTGTTCATTCTGAGCATATTGATTTAGGGGAAAAGTAGCACTCAATAACTCCTCTATCTGAAACGGCAGTTCCAATGAGTCGAAGTTGGCTATCTATTGCGAAACTTTAACGTAAAATTACATCTTTACCGCCGATATTAAATTTCTGTTGTCTTCGAAAATTTATGAGCTTGCCTGGGTAGGCTTGTTAGCGCGCCCCGTAGGCTTCAAAGAGTATTCTTATTCGAGAGGTCTACTTCTTATGAGAATTCAAATTAAAATTAATAACTAGTAGAAATTGCTATCTTGTGATTAATGTTCAAATGTAATTTGTGGAAGTTTTAACATTGGTTATGAAAAGAGTCATATAAGTAATAGTTGTTGAAAGGGAAAGATATTGAAAGATGGCGATATACAGGCCTAAATTCTTAGAAAGTTTCTTCTTTGGCACTGTAATTTTTAAATACCAAAACTATGTGTAATTATGTTACGTTCAAAGTCCGAACATGCGTTGTGGTCTCTGTTACACATGACTACACATGAGTGAAATTCATGTTGTAGTTCTTACGAAAACGCTGACGACGCAGTGTGGCAATCACGGAAAGACCACATCGCGAAGTTCGTGTCGTGGCTATCTTGTTAAAGACCATTGTGGAAATGAAAAGAAGACATTACCCTGATGAAATCTTAATAGATTACGACACTCAGAGTTTTGCGATATGAGTTATACTAGACTCGATACAACAGTTCTTTTTTATTACGTTTTGCCGACAAATTTATCGTGGATAACCGTTTTTCCGGCAAATTATAAGTCCATTATATTATCTGACTCCGCTTGGTGTTAAAAAGTACCACGAGCCAAATAGTGATGCTATTTTCAAGTGGTATTTGAAGAATGGACTTTTAATGTGTCGGCGAAACGTTTATCGAGGAAAAATGCGTAGGCGAAGCTTTTCATGGTTTTTTTTTCTTATACAACTAGATGACAAAAAAGGAGGTTACTGTTTATCAGTCACCCGGTGATAAGCGGTAACCGCCGCCTATAGACACCTGCAATAAGGCCTCAAGATGA
Organism: Nymphula nitidulata; assembly: GCA_947347705.1. Lineage (NCBI taxonomy): Eukaryota > Metazoa > Arthropoda > Insecta > Lepidoptera > Crambidae > Nymphula > Nymphula nitidulata. The sequence goes on from OX374632.1 coordinate 12,002,144, forward strand.
TAAGGCACCTGCAATATACCAATAGAATTGCAGGTGTGTTATCATCTTGAGGCGTAAGATGATAAGCCTTCCATGCCCAGTAATTTCACTGGCTTCCTTTTCCTTCCTCCTCCTACAAGTGAGTTTTCCTTCTTATTGCAGGTGTCTATAGGCGGCGGTTACCGCTTATCACCGGGTGACTGATAAACAGTAACCTCTTTTTTTGTCATCTAGTTGTATAAGAAAAAAAAACCATGAAAAGCTTCGCCTACGCATTTTTAGGCCTCAAGATGATAACGCACCTGCAATATACAAATAGAATTGCAGGTGTGTTATCATCTTGAGGACTAAGATGATAAGCCTTCCATGCCCAGTAATTTCACTGGCTTCCTTTTCCATCAATCCGAAAAAAACGAACTGTTTCACGGTTGAATTAAGGAAGGCGGTGGTACCTACCAGGACTAGATGACTCTACATACGCGCCAACCACGTAATGGACGTTATAAATAACTGTACTTATACATGCCTTTTAATTTCCACAATACATTGTGGCCGTTTATCCGTTTATGAAAGCCCCGGCAAGAATTTCGCTACGTAGTCTTTCTGTGATTGCCACAACGCGTAATTCGTGTTATGGTTTTAATAAATACACGAATTACGCGTGGATGCTTCACAGTGACCACAGCGCGTTGAAAGATTCTTTTCATTCAATGATCGTTTTCGGTATTTTTATAGTAATAATATTCATACACTCAAACCCATTACCCAGCTCAAAGTAAGCATCATTAAGAGCTTGTGTTATGGAGACTAGATAACGGAGAAAAATTGATAATAATATGTATATAAATATTAGAAATACACTTAATAAACATATTTGAGTGTAACATATAAATATTAGAATAATACTAAATAAACATAAAAATATCTATGACTCGTGAACGAATGTTTCTATTCATCATACAAACACCCGGTAGAAGCAGAGACAATTAAAAAGATAAACTGTAAGCGTTTTTTGATACACTATAAACTTTGAAAGCCGTAAGTGTGCTTGTAGTATTTATTTAACTTTCAATCTACCAATAGCACACTTAGTGATGCATTCATTTTCTTACTGGTCAAAACGTCCTTCCCCTATATTCGTGTCACCGCCCATACGACCCACATCCTCCCAATAATAGTTCAAAGGATACAGGATATTGGCTATTCTTAGTAAATCCATTTAACTATTCTAGGTGGCGTGAGTAAATAAGTGTGGTAGTTTCAAGATTTCAGAACTTCGACAATACAATATGTTCCAATTTACTTAAGATGGATAGTTTCTTTCTATTGTTTGTACTTAGCCTGCTGTATATCGGCATTGTGCATTAGTTGATTGTGTATTAGCTTCGCATTCGAAGGCGACTTTTCTAATAATATAAGTAACTAAACTCCATGCGTTGTTGAGTAAAAAGTAATATATTCTATTATTAAATTTGAAATCTCCTCTTGTCTATAATCAATTTATGGAATCGTTTTCTTCATATTCATTTTAATAAGTTGTACCTGCTCTTTGTCTTGAAAAGGTTAATGGGTTAAAAAAGCACTTTATGCAGTTTGATTTGAAGGATTGCAGTTGTGACTTTTGTCATTCACTTGATTCGTTTTGTTATTATTAAGAATAACATAGTAACATAATCAAATATATACTTCAGAAGCTCGGTGGCCTCGTGGTTTGAAAACTCTGCTTCCGATCACGAAAATAAAGTCACTATCGCCTTGGTCGATCCTGGATGTAATCTCGAGCTCTTCCCTGCTTCAGAAGGCATGGTAAGCCGTTGGTCCCGGTTGCCACTGCAACCGCTTTACCCTACCAGCCAGCATTGGGCTAGCGTGGTGGTGTTGTGGCCATAACTCCTCATGTGTTTCTCCCATGTAGGAAGGTCAGAGCATAACATTGGTATTATCCAGCTAGTCCAAATCAAATTTAATTTAGAGCTTGTGTTACGGATACTAGATAATAGCTAAAATATAGGTATTAATATGTATGTACAAACACACATGTCAGAATTATGTGATCATAAGTGGTGAACAAATGTTCTTACTCGTCATACAAACATTTGTCACTGCCGGGATTTGAACCTTACCTACCACTCGATCAGATATTTAAGAGAGCAGATGTTACTCGTCAGCAAAACTAATAATGTTAGTTTGTGATGAATTGAATTCAAAGCGTCACAACATTTAGAATTTGCATCCCTGTTTATAATAAAAAGGAATTAAATTCTTCAGTATAAAAACGTACCTACCGTATTCATGCAAAGAAATCACATTTGCATATTATGGCTATACGATTTGTGTGGTCGTAATAATTTTCCACGAGTGAGTTTTTCCCATTTCCTTGTATAATTATGATGGTTTTGATAGTGAAGGACCATTACGAAGAGTGATTTTTAAAACCGTCTTTGCAGCGGCTCTTAGTAGTAATTTATGAAATGATAATGAAATCTCTGTATTCTTTTTAAATCATTGTACTGTGAAAGTAACTGTGTACTTATTTTTGAATACCTTATACCTAAACCTATATTACCTAATACCTCATATTTTTCAATTATGATAGATTACAGTTTTGTGAAATCTGTAAAAGTCGGTGATCCGTTGTGAAAATACACATTGCTCTGGCGGTTTTCAAAAGTTGCAGAAACAACACTTAACCTTTGTTGATCAGTTGAAATCTTTTATATGCTAGTGTTGCTTTACAAATTGGATTCCAAAGTTTTTAAAATTACCCGTTAAGTGTTCATTTTGTAGAATAAAAAAATAAGTTACAAGTATCATTAGCAAGTTATTATTACATGCTTTAAGCTTTTAAATGTACGCTTAACTCGTGAAACGCTGCTTTGAAATTTCTAAATTGGAATTCACGAGCAAAGTAAAAAAATAAACCCAAAAACTTAGTTCTCATTAAAATTGTAACTGCTGAGTCAAGTTCCTCCCCTTCCCGAATTTCCAAAAGCTCGTTTCACGTTCTAAAAAACGTAACAAATCGAGTGATAATTTGACAGGCATTATGGGGCGCAGCTTAGTAATGAAATAATACAGAGGTTTATTGTCTGAAGTCTGTCCATTAGAAATTAAAATGGAAATGGAGAGTTTCAAGTAGGATCATCAAGGAGTGGGTGATAGCGGCGTCGGCAGGTGCTTCCAAACTTTGTTAATAAAAGCGATATTGAATCCAGGGATTTAATTCCTTTTCCCTCTATTTTTCTAAAAGCGGCTTTATTTTCGTGGGCGTAAGATTTATTGGATAGCTAGTAAAAGCATACTTTATAAGCGGTTAATACGCTTATAAGATAAATTCAGGCTTTCGCATAGGGTGAAGCGAAATAGACTAGACTTGGATATTTTTACGGCCCCAGTTTTTACCATAACATTTTAGGCTGTTGTTTATTTTAGTTTTCGCAATTTTCTTTCATAGACTATCTTTTATTCAGGCTATCAAAACATTAATTGGATTTGCGTTTCTTATTATTTTAGGTACGAATTGAACATGTATGTCGATTAAGCACTTATTTATTTTAATAAACTTTACAGTATAAGTCGTAAACGGTAAACAGAGCGTTAACTTTAACAATTACGTACTATATCTACTACTCATGAACATTTATTTAACATTGTAATGCGACCTTTGTGAACTCGCTCAGAGCACGCGAACAACTTTAACTCCTAACCAAGTCATTCATGGTCGTGGTACGTGTGATCGGCGGTAGCGCTTTGCTCAACATGTTAGTCCGAGTTCATTGAGTTATAATGTACCTACTACTTTTTTTTACTATCTACTACTTAGCGGAAAAGCCATATAAAGTAAAATCTGTGCGTGTCGATGTTGTGTCCACTCCATTATGTATATGTCACAGCCATCTGGTTAAATTAGCCAATTAATTGGACACTTGGCTCATCATTAAAAGTCGGAATCCAATGAAATGCTAAGCCTGAAAGTTAATTGAATTAGAATCACTCAACGATTAACAACTTGGTGTATTGAATGACAGCTCAATTAGACTCCTAGGCGGATCATCTTGTACTGAAGAGTTTTGTGTAATTGGTAGGTTCAAGGTATTTTTTTTATGACCACTTATAATAAAAATAGTTTGAGTTATAAGTGGTTATAAAAACCTTGAATCTAACAATCCCACAAACTGTCACAAAAATTCTTGAGATGCTCTGCGAAGGCGTTTAGTAACTGGCTAATTTAACCAGATGGCGGCGATAACATTCAGTCATCTGGTTAAATATATCGCTCAATGAATGGCTAGTTGTCGTTGTTGTCAAAGAAGGACAACTATTTTTATCTGCGATCAGTTGATCGCAGCGACTAGCGCCGCTACGCGTGGTGTGAAATTCGCGGTAGGCGAATATTCGACCCGCTAGTCGCGTTGCCGCGCCGCCATCGTCGCCGCCGCTTGTTCTCGTGGCCAAGCTAAGCTGGCCAATAAATTATCAGTCTGGTCTCTGGCACGCAAAAACAAATATGCAGCAACATTTGTATGCCTAAGTCTACATATAGATTTTTATTAGCGACTATACACTATTCATGCTAATGTATGCCTTTCATACAAAAATGAAATAAATTGAAACACGTCGGTAACATAATAGAATGTTAAAGGCACCTAAGTCCCATTAATTTAATCAGTGTTAATTAGGACATCATTAAAAATAAAGGGCGCGTAGAGATCTCATCAAGTGCGTAGGCAGTTACACCAGGGGGTAATAAACTGGGGAGAATCCGTTTGTTTTAGGTGTGTAAGAGATTACAAAGAGTGTTCAAACTTTTTCGTTTTATTGAAAGTAATTACGAGTTTCTCTGATGTTTTACGTGGGTTAATTTGTTTGGATCTGGTGGCTTCTTCATTTTATTGTATCAGACATTGATGTTTAAACTTGACCAAACCAAGTATATAATAGTGCCCCTTCACTTCGCCCATTGCATTTGAAAATCAATTAGGGCGATTATTGATGATGGATACATCACTAAAGTTAGTTTATTATTGATAGATTCCCAAACTGTTACAAAAGAGATACCTACCTCTTTTGTAACAGTTTGCGAATCTATCAACTCAAGCGTTTAATTTTTAAGTCCCGCCTAAATAAGTAGTCTTTAATTAGACGTTTGCCAATATATTTTTTTTACTTAACTTTGACAGTACTTAAAATATTAAGGAGGCGCTCAAAAAGACGCGTTTAAGTAGGTGGTTGGTCTTGTGTTACATAATTTATTCATTTGGCCTAAAGTAGACAATTAATAATATATTTCGTTAAAATATGGATGGTATGATTTTGTGCGTTAATAACGCCTTATTTTTTATAAGAAATACAAATAAAAAAGAAAACTATGAAAAAATTGTATAGACCAGACGCGATAACCGCTACGCCACCAGAGCACTAGGTGTCACCTACCTAATTTTCTACCGCTTTCTAGTTTTTAAAGGTTTTAGTAGCAACGTTTATCTCACCACTTATTCAAGTTTTACAACCTGTGATTTAAAAGAATACTTTTACCAGCATTTCAAAACTTTCATTAAAGATGAGCAAGCCATTTAAATGACATTTACATACATGTTTGATTTTGATTGCAAATAAATAAAGAAAACGATGAAAAAATTTGTATGCTCCAGGCGTAAAATGGCTTTCTCATATTCTTATTTTTTTATTTTAACATTATTATAAATGTCTAAAAATTACTGAGTAATTAAAATATGAAACTAGAAAAATTTCACGTATGGAGGCGGGAATCGAACCCGCGACCTTTCGCAATCCGGGCGACGCTCTAACCAACTGGCTTTCTCATCTTTACTGAAAGTTTAAGAGTGCTTGTAAAAGTACTCTACAAAGATGTTATCATCTATGGCGTCACATGAAGCAACCTTGTGACGTCATTAAACTGCGGGCAGTTGGACTCTAGTGACGGGGAAAGCTCTACGTCTGCGGCTGATTCTACGTTTGTCGTGTTGAGCTCCTGCGGTAAGACGACTAGAGTAGAGTATTTCAATTTCTTCACATATTATTATTTGTATTTGGGGCTTTTCGGTCCTGTTTCGACTACTGCGACACCGCGACTTAAAAATCTACTGTTACTTGCCGCCAATAGTTTAAAGTAAGGCCCTTATTTGGGCACTTTCTATAAATTTTAGGATTTTCCCAACCTCAAGGGTCTTAATATCATTTGGGTCGATAATATGCCTTCCCAGATAAAGGCTTCATTTGTGGATAAAAGCTTCACAGTTGCTACGGGTTCACGCTCCCGTGCACAGAATCTGCAAACATCCTAATCACTTAGTTTTAGGTCGAATAAGTGTCTATACAGTTTGCAGTTACCCGTGAAAGTTTCAATCATGGCACTGGTATTACTCCTGCTGAGCTTTATTAGCTCTTCAGTTCGTTTTGCATGGTAGCCATGTATCAGAGACTTCGAATATATCAAGCCTAGTGTGTTCGCATATGGACTCATCTTACCGCTTCACATCAGGTCGTGTTGAGTCATTTTCCGTGCTTTGTATATAAAAAGTAACGACACCAATGCTCATCGAAGATCTTTATGCTAATAGCAGGATAATTTGTCTTCTGTGCTGTTAATAAACGCCCCCTTTTTCCAAAGGGCAATGCGAGAGCAGTACAAGAAAGCTACAAAATGCGCTGACCATCAGTCGGTTTTTGTGCTTCCCACCAATCCCACCGCTGTCACCATGTAATGTAATGAAAGACCCGAGTCTGACAAACGACTGATTTATTCAGTAACTGGAGATAGTTACATAAATTGTCATCATCACCAGCCTGTATACGTCCGTCTTCTGGACACAGGCCTTCCTGCATGCGAGACACATGAGGAGTTTGGGCCCTAATACCACCACGCTGGCCCGTTTGTGTGCCCGATAAAGCTGTTGCAGTAACAATCGAGGCCAATGGCTTAACGTAACTTCTTAAGCACGGAGGATCTCAAGATAACCTAAATGTCCTATCCCGGGCTCGACCATGGCAAAAATTGCTTTGTTACCGTAATCGAAACCGTAAACATATCTAAATATTATTACGAATACCCACATCAGTTGGCACTCTTGTTGTTTGTAAAATGATCTACAATAATATACATAGTTATCCAATTCTGAAAACAGCGTCACTTTGTAAATTTCATTTAAATAGTTCTTTGTTTGATGAAATGAGAATATTAAATTGGCAGAATCACTTAAAAATATTTTTAATACATACTTACCTTGACATATTAAAATCCTGTTTAAATATTAAAATCAGACCATAAAGGCTGGCATTTATATTAGTAGGCTTTATTATGTAGAGCGTGTAGTGACAGAGATAACGGTCACAGAGGAGCACGTAGTGCGTGTCAAACGCATTCATAACAACAAACCTATTACTTTATATGTAGAACTCAGAGCTATAAAGTCGAGTTAGGTTTTCTCATAAATATTTCTGTAACATTACTTAGCCGTCTTCAAAGGTTAGAGTGCTTCAAGTTCAACAGCAATAATCTCATAATTCACGTCTCTTTTATCTAAAAAAATATTATTAGCGGTTTGAAAATAAGTCTGTCAAGAGCATTTATGTTTTACCTACATATAAATGCTCATGATCTTGCTTTTTTACTTTATATTTTTAACCTTTTGACATTTTAGCGTCTTTCTTAACTTTTCAATGATAGTCAAGAGGTGTGAGTGAGTATACCAGTTGCAAATACGCTTTTCCACAAGTAAAGGAGGTGATTTTAATTATTTCCTTCTAAAATTTGAGTTCCATAAAATTCTGTTACTTAAATAAGATTATCTCGTTGAAATTATATTTCAATTATTGTTTCATTTTCTATTTATTTGGAACCTCGAAAGCTTTTTTAGAATAGTCCGTAACTAGTATACAATCATTACAAAAACCGATAAGTTCTCACGGCAAGAAATAATTACTTAGTCCGTTTAAGAAGTACATAAATGGATTATTTTTTAGATACATAATATAATCCCGAGCTCCGTGCTGTGGAAGGCGCTTTAAGACACCAGAACTAATGTTGCAGTTGAAACTGCCACCGCTTCTACTCATCAAACTGCATTGGGCCAGTGTGCTTGTTTTTCTATGTAGGAAGGCCTTTATATAGTGCCTTGCCTGTATATAGACTATTGATAAGATTCATAAACACAAACATTTGCTTCGTTGTAAGCATGTTGCTAAAGAGAGTATACTGTGACTTTAAAAGCTCCCAGCATGACTTTTCTTTTACGTGTTGTTGTTAGCTAGCAGGCATTAGAAGCAACTTTACACGACATTTTCACTTAAACCTACTTACAAGATAAGACCTGAATATTAGCAAAGTTGAAATACTTACCGCTAAGTGTAGCGATAGCAACACCGTTACGAGTGAAGTTCTGAAAGTTAGAGTGACATGATTTTACAAAAACACAGTGTGGCTCTAGGAAAGATTATGGAGAATACAAGATTTTATTTTTTTAGATTGGAAATGATTATAATTAAAATTATTCACCCGTCAAGTATCGTGTTCTAGACACAATTGATTTTTCAATTTTCATAGACTCCCGAGAGTCTAACGGGGCTGTGAAGGACAGACCTCCTTTTGCACGTCTTGTATAATAGTATAAGTGTTTTGCTCATTGATCTATTCTTGTCACTGCTCTTCTGCTCCTAACCTCGCAGTGCTATAAGTAGTTTTCGGTCTTTTTTATATGTGTTTCCGTTTTTCATAATAAACCCTTTTCTCCCCACTCGCCTTTTCCTTTGCTGTCCACGACAGTGGCTTTGATGATATTTTGTTAGACAAAATAAAATCATTCGTATTTTCTGTAAAACATTAGGCTTACTTTCAAAACCAATAGGTCCGGATCTCGCTGTACGGCTATAATATATCTGCCTTTTCCGCTGATGCAACTACAGAAACACTGTGTAAGTACACAATGATTATTCGTTCTCCTATAACTAATTTGACAATCTTGCCATCACATACTTAAATTTCATTATAACGAGGTACAATACAAAACCTTTAAATAGAATCAATATTACAAACATTGGAAAACTTTCCAACAACAACAACTTATGTTATTTATACTATGATATTAAATATGGCGATATTTTTCACAAATTCTGAAAATATACGCTACTGTTACCCATAAAAACAATTTAAACTTACAAGATATGGAATATTGTTAAAGTTGTTTTTTTTTTTTTTTTACAAAACAACAACAAACCAAAACTGACAAACAAGCTGACGGCCCATCTGATGGAAAGCGGTAACCGCCGCCTATAGACACTTGCAATACCTAACAAGCAAAAATCACTTGATATTGCAGGTGCGTTGTCATCCTGGGGCCTAAGATGAAATGCCGTCCATGCCCAGTAATTACACTGGCTACCTTTCCCTTCAATACGAAACACAGCGAACTGTTTCACGGCTGAAATAAGAAAGGTGGTGGTACCTACCCAGACGACCCTGCATACGGGCCTACCACCTAGTTGTACTGTTTAGTTTAGAAAATTCATAAAAAAGGGTCATTTTTTTCCAAAATATATCAAAAATGATAATGATATTAGATTGCTGACATCAATTAAAACAACTATCATTTAGACAACTATAATTAAAAAAATACATATTACATAGTTATATTCAATTTTGCCCATACATTTCTTAGTTAATACTAAGAAATGTATGGGCGGGCATACTCCCGGGCGGGAAAATCTACGGAACAGGTAACTTCACATGTTACTTTAATACATAACATGTGACGTCACCTGTTTCGTAGATTTTCTATGGTTAAGCGTTTTTAGATGATGCGCCGCAACACATCAAACATACCACTACATCTGTTAAACTATTGATCTTAGACATACTATTTCTTTTCAATATTTCTTAATGATTTATGTATTCAATATTAAATATAATTTAATATAATCATTGTCAATTCATCATTGACAAACGTTTCATTACACATTATGTATGTGTAATGAAACGTTTGTCTATGATGCTGTGTCTATGGGTGTCTCAGCTATACAGCCGCCTGTGTTTGTTAGTCGTGCTCAGTGTCAAATCTAACATAATATTTATCTGTCTAAATCCTGCCGATCATTGTACTTTTCCTAATTAAAAGACTACTAAACAATTATTGGTTGTTTGTGTCACCCATCCTCACTTAACATCGGGTGTGGGGTGAACACATTTCAGCTATGCCAAACAAAAAAATGTCCGACGACACAACCACCGCGCCATCGTCAAGTCGACCGCCATCTACGTCAACACGTCCACTCATGGGACCCGGAATGCAGCAATTCGACGCTAGCTCCAACAATCTGAACACGGAATGGAAGACATGGCTAACCAAGTTTAAGATCTACCTAAAGGCCTATGCTCTAGACAAGGAGTCTGACGACCGACAAGTAGCCATCTTACTATTTTACATGGGAGACGAAGGTATAAAAGTTTTCAATTCATTTAATAAAGCCATTGAAACGACAACTTTTACAGAAATTATACAGCTATTCTCAGAGTACTATAGTCCCAAAAGTAACACAACCATGGAGCGGCACAAATTATTTAATCGATGTCAACACAGTGAGGAAGACCTTATTACATACGTCACTGACCTTAAAACCTTAGCATTGCAATGTGACTTTGGAGTACTAAATGATAGCCTGCTTAAAGATATTTTTAGCTGGAACTTAAGTGATAAAAACTACTACATTAAAGAGAAAATTCTTCAGGAAAATCCTAAGACACTTGAACAAGCCGTCAACATTGCCAAGTCATTAGAAATGTCCAAAGAACAAGCGAAAATGCTGATGTCATCAACTGAAGCCTCGAATGTTATTGCAGTGTCTTATAAATATCCCAATTACAGGCGTTACAACTCACCAAGCCCACATAGTTCGAAGAGGGCTTCGAGTCCTCACTCAGTGAAGTCATATCAGCAACAACAACATCGGTCACCGAGTCCACAACGTCCTACACAACACAGTCGTCTGTCGTCCCCATCACCTGCAGCCTGCGGCAACTGTGGTCAACATCACAGGTATCGTTGTCCAGCAATAAATAAAAAATGCAACAAATGTGGTAAATTTAATCATTTTGCAAGGTTTTGTAGATCTAAAAATGTTAATATAGTCTCTGATTGTAATCCTCTTTGTAATAATCACTTTTTGGGCTCTGTTTATGATCATAATGTCAATACTATTGTAAGTGATCCATGGAAAATAAATATAACAATTAACAGACATCCAGTTAACTTTCTCATAGACTCTGGTGCAGATGCCAACATATTATCTTATAACACATTCAAGAAGTTGTCAGTGTCTAATGCTTTACTGACAAAATGCAGTCATACTTTGTCAACATTTACAGGTCAAATTATCCCAACTGTAGGTCAATGCACTCTAGATTGTCATGTCAATAACAAAAAATACAAAATTACTTTTTATGTCGCAGTTACTTTTTGTCAGAATATATTAGGAAGAGAAACATCTTCCTTCCTAAAGTTAGTAAAAAGAATACACACTGTTAGTTTCCAACCAGTCAGTCATACACAGTCGTCACCAAGTCATAAAGTCAAAGTCAATAATCAAAGACAATCCATTGTTACTGAATCAAGGTCAACTTGCATCCAAGAAAGTCAATTACAAGGTCATAATAGTCAACTACTCCTTATTCTGTCACAGTCTGTCAGTAGTCAAAAGATCATAGATCAGTACAAAGATATATTTCAGGGTATAGGATGTATAAAGAATTTTGAATGTCAATTTTCAGTCAAACCTGATGTAACACCATCAATTGATGCATGTAGAAAAATCCCTTTCAAACTGCAAAGTCAAGTGAAAAAAGAACTGCATAATTTAGAACAGTCAGGTATATAATACCTGCAAAACAGATGAGCCAACAGAATGGGTAAGTTCAATGGTAGTTTCAAAAAAAGATGGCAGTTTGAGAATTTGTCTAGATCCCCGTAAATTAAATAATGCTATTATGAGGTCACACTATCCTTTCCCACATAAGATGAAATCAAGTCAGATCTGCATGGTGCAAAATTTTTTTCTACATTAGATGCAAAATCTGGCTTCTGGGCTCTAAAGCTAGATTATGCCTCATCAAGGCTTTGTACCTTTATAACACCATACGGACGATACCGGTTTTTGCGTCTACCATTTGGCATTAATGCAGCTCCAGAAATTTTTACAAGGAAATGGTTAATCGCTTTGGTGACATTCAAGGAGTTAAGATAATGATGGACGATTTCCTTATTTATGCTAATTCACAGCAGAGCCATGATAATATACTGCAAAAAGTTTTACAACGTGCCAGAGACATAGGTCTTAGATTCAATCCGTCCAAATCAAAAATATGTCATACAGAAGTAAAATACCTAGGTTTTGTATTTAACAAAGAAGGAGTCTCTGTTGAGCCATCCAAAGTAGAAGCAATTTGTCAAATGCCCCGTCCTACATGTGTCACAGATATTCAAAGATTTTTGGGCATGATTAATTTTCTAGGCTGTTTTGTTAAGGATTTGTCTGTAAAAACAACTCATTTGAGACAATTACTTAACAAAGATATATCATGGTCTTGGACAGATGGTCATGAACAGGAATTCAATAAACTCAAGTCAATTATTGGAAAAGCTCCAATATTAACATATTTTGATCCAAACAAAAGCTTAACTTTGTCAGTAGATGCCTCTAGTACAGCCATGGGAGCAGTAATTTCACATGTCAAAAATCCAATAGCTTATGCGTCTGCTTCCTTGACAAAATCCCAGATTAATTATTCACAAATTGAAAAAGAGTTACTTGCAATATTGTTTGGTTGTCAAAAGTTCCATCAGTATATCTATGGAAATAAAGTCATGGTAGAAACAGATCACAAACCAATTGTAAATCTATTTAAAAAACCACTATTTAGTATACCTCCTCGTTTACAGAGAATAATGTTGCGTCTCCAGCCATATGACCTTGATGTCACGTACAAACCTGGCAAGTATCTATATATTGCAGATACTTTATCTAGAGCAGCATTACCCAGACATGATCTCACTGATTTGGAAGAAGATTTACAATTACATGTTAATTTATTAACATCTAACTTGTCATTAAGTCCTTCCAAATTACAAGAAATAAAACTTGCAACTCTAAAAGATAACACTTTGCAAAAAAATGTTCATTACTATTCAGTAGGGTTCCCTAACACAAAAAACAAAGTAGAAGAGTGTGTTAAACCTTACTTTTCAATTAAAGATGACATACATGTTGCAGATAACTTAGTATTTCTGTCTAATAGAATAATTATACCTTTATCACTAAGAAAAGAGTTTCTAAAATTATTACATGAAGGCCACCAGGGCATGAGTAGCTGCAAAAAGTTGGCTAGAAATTCAGTTTATTGGACTAATATGAACAGTGATCTTGATAACTATATTGGTAACTGTGAAATATGTCTTACCTATCGGAAAAGTAACCCAAAAGAGCATTTAATGCCTCATGACTATAAATACTTACCTTGGCACAAAGTAGCCATGGATTTCTTTGAATTAAATAAAAAAATGTACTTAATTGTTGTAGATTACTTCTCTAAATTTGTAGAAATAGCTTTGTTAACTAATGGTAACAATGATATTCATGTAATAAATAACTTAAAATCAATTTTCGCTCGACATGGTATACCTCACACACTTGTTTCTGACAATGGACCGCCAATGAATTCTAAAATATTTAAAGATTTTGTTTTGGAATGGAACATTGTTCATGTTACATCTAGCCCATATTATCCTCGTTCAAATGGTCTTGTTGAACGCACTATATACACTATTAAAAATATATTTAAAAAATGCCAAATTGATAACTCTGACCCCTACCTAGCTTTGTTACAGTACCGTAACACTCCAAAAAATAATTTATGTTCTCCAGCACAGCTCTCTATGTCTAGGAAATTGCGTAGTAAGTTACTTATTGTAGAAAATGAGCTAAAACCAACATTGTGTGATTATGATAGGCTAAAAAAATGTAATGATAATTATGTTAAGAAAATGAAACAGTATTATTAGTCATGCGAAATCATTGTATTCTTTAACAGTGGGTGATCACATTATGTTTCAAAAGCATCCAAAGTCCAGTTGGACACCTGGTGTAATTAGTCAGGTTGGCCCCGAGCCACGTACATATGTAATTAAATGTAATGATGGCCGCTTGTACAGAAGGAACAGGCAACATCTATTTCAGAGATCCTCGTCGTCGGCTTCATGTCTCGAAGAACCCCCATCACCTAGCAGCACTGTACCTGTACCATCAGAATTAGATAAAAATAAAAAATATTCAAGATCGGGTCCAGAGATCAAGCCACCAATGAGATTGATATGTACTTAAATTATATTTGTACTTTATGTATTAAGAATCCTTATTATGTTGTATAAAATTTGGTTAAAATTAATTTGTTAACATTTTGCTTTTCAGTAAAAACATTGATAAAAATATATCAGTAATTTGTGCATTGTTTTTGTTGTATTGATTATAATGTCATTTAGGAATGCCAATATCAATTAACTGTCAGTTTGACGTTCGTTTTTTTTTTGTTAGGTTGCGTTCAGGAACATGTTCGTTTGACTTTCTGTACTTATAACTTTAAGATGCGTTCAATAAAAGTAAAATTTTTATATTTAACTTTAACTCAATTTAACTTAAAAAGGGGGATGTCACATAATGTGTAATGAAACGTTTGTCTATGATGCTATGTCTATGGGTGTCTCAGCTATACAGCCGCCTGTGTTTGTTAGTCGTGCTTAGTGTCAAATCTAACATAATATTTATCTGTCTAAATCCTGCCGATCATTGTACTTTTCCTAATTAAAAGACTACTAAACAATTATTGGTTGTTTGTGTCACCCATCCTCACTTAACGCGTGGGTATCTAATCATAATCATGAACCTTGAATATTGCATAGTTCATCAGAATTATCTGATCTGTGTATAGTTCCTATGTGAATGACAGTTATGATGAATTTTCCATTAATGTATTATTCTGCACGCCTGGTTGAATACATATAAAAGAAGACAAACTGTATGCTTTTAAACAAAAAAAATATTTTAAACTATTTTTCATCAGAAAATCGTCAAGAAGAATCGCCAAGTTTTTCGAGAAATATAGATAATAGTATGAATATCAGGAGACACGGCTATATTTATATACAGATAATAACTTTCCTCGGTGTAGCCTGTAGACCCCCGCGTTGTCAGCTGCCAGCCCTGCATAATATTATTTACTCGAACATATTTACTGAATTTTTCTAGAACATATTTTGTTTCTAGCCAAATTTTGGTGTTAGCTTACTCAGCGGCTCATAAGCAACGTCAAGATGTTTCTCATTTGTAACTAGAAATTCAAACAAAAATTAAAAATTTTGTCTTTGTTCTTATTTTTTTAAAATAAAATCACTTTACGCGTTTAATTTGACATTCCATTATTGTTGTAAACCCCACGACGTTTCGATTACTTTACAGTGATTGTGGTCACGGGAAGACGTAGACGCGTAGGACGCATAGTCTTCCCGTGTCCATTATCGCTGTTTACAGCGATCATCGGATTTAACTCGCGTTTATTTATAAACGCGAGTTAAATCCGGTAAAGAATCCGGGTTTGTTTCAAAGTGTAGTGCTTGCGAAAATATAAGAATTCTTTTTTTTTCAATAGCAATAATGTTATCAAAATCGTAGTGATATTTGAAAGTACAGGTCAAAATACCTTTTGTTATGTATACATACACACTCGACATTGACTTTGCTGACACGACCAAAATATAGAAGTGCATTGTACTCTTTACAAAGAAGGGCGCTTTTATTGCACATTCTCATACAAACATTCTATGCATTTTACTTTTAAGATTTAACTGTATTGACGTGTGAGAGTCATATTAGTATTACTCTTACATATATTCGTTATATTTTTTATACAACTAAATGACAAGCAAGCTGAAGACCCACCTGGTGGCAAGTGGCCACCATCACCAGTAGACACCTGCAATAACAAAAAAAAATCTTGGTATTGCAGGTACGTTGTCATCCTGACGCCCAAGATGAAATGCCTTCCATGCACAGTAATCACTTGGCTACCTTTCACTTCAATCCGTAACACAGCTAACCGTTTTACAGCTGTTAAAAGCTGTTATTTCAAAGTATGAGAAAAATAATAAACATCAAGTAAGTAGGTACCCTTCGTTGTAACTATATTGTTAATTCCAAATTTCGTAATAAAGTTTTCAGTGGTAATATTATTCATTAATAGCTGTATACCTACTTTATGATTATAGTCTGCATGATCTACATATAATATTGAATCTTATTTATCGAACCTAACGACTTTCATTTAAGATGTGTTAATTAATTAAGTTGCTACCCATTAATGTCAATAACTAAACATTTATTTAGTTTGCTTATTACGTCTAATAAGATTTTCCGTAATGATATTTTGAGTGGTTAGTATTATGTAAATACCTTGTTTGTTTACGTGAATAATGTATAAACATTTTACTTTAAGATAAAAAGTATGTTTACGAATCTACGTAGACTTTATTTAGTCCCTCGTGACCACAAAGTCTATAAAAGATTCGCACCGCCCGGGCTTAAATAAAAAAAGGTAAATAAACGTGAAGTAGACCCGTAAAAATAGTTTTATTTCAACTTGGCACCCGCTCAAGGTAATAGTTTCTGAATAAAAAGAATGAAAATTTCAACTATCGGTTGACCCATATATTTAAATCCACCGTATTTAGAGGCCCACAATATAATACGACGTAAATTTTCTTTTAAAATACTAACAAAATGTTAACATAATTACATTACATTTTGTGTGTGTGAGTGTGTGTGTTTTTTAATTTAAATAATAATAATAATAATAATTTATTCAGAAAGAAAATTTCATAACAAAATAGTTTAAAATAGTTACAATGTTACTTAGGTATTATAAACAACAATGTGCCTGAACTAGGAAATCCTGTGTTTCAGGCTAAAAGACCCTAATACAATTAAAAATAATCACTAAATAATATATAAAAGTAAAGGCAGTATACATAACAATTAATGTAAGCGTAGTTACAGGTAAAGTAAATGGAGTAGATATACCAATTTGGTGGCATTTTGTTTTAAAGTAATAAAGACCAGAAATTTTAGTGTCAGCAAATATTCTTCCTCAGTATTAATGTTTATGAATATGAGTTTAATCTTAATAGTTAAGCAAATCCTTCATAAAAATAGGTTTAGATTACTTAGTAATAAAAATAGAATAAAACTAGAAAAATTTCACGTCCTGAGGCAGGAATCGAACCCGCGACCTTTCGCAATCCGGGCGACTGCTCTGACCACTGAGCCACCCAGGACTTGGGATATCCCTGTGAAATTCTTCTAGTCTATCTTGTATTTGCGTTTATGAGCTAACGTCCACCCTACAATGTCGAAATATTCTAAAGGTCGCGGGTTCGATTCCTGCCTCAGGGCGTGAAATTTTTCTAGTTTTATTCTATTTTAATTACTAAGTAATTTTTCAAACATTTATAATAATGTTAAAATCAAAAATTAAGAATATTTAAAAGCACTACCCCAACTTAACCGAATCGTCGGTATTTATTTATTTATTTATTTATTTATTTATTTATTTATTTATTTATTTATTTATTTATTTATTTATTTATTTATTTATTTATTTATTTATTTATTTATTTATTTATTTATTTATTTATTAAACAATGTTTCAACAGCATTTTTATACATATAATACAAATTAGTATTACTTAGACATGAGCCAATTATAGAAACACATTATGTTTATAGCAATGGTAGTTTTTATGGTAGATAGTTGAATAATATCACATATTACAATTAAAAATATAAATACATAATAATTATAAAGAAAAACAACAGTTGGCAGGTATACACTTACAAGAGAAGAAACTTAGTTAGCTTATGATTATGAGACCATGAATACAGTGTAATTGTGAGTGAGTGTTGAGTGTTGTGTGTGTGTGTGTGTGTACGCGCGTGTCAAAATGCGTGGAACAAAAGTGCTGCTTAATTCGGTATTTTGCGGTATTTGTAAAAATACTCCTTTCGGATGTTGAAATAGAATATTTCAACATTGTAGGGTGGACGTTAGCTCATAAACGCAAATACAAGATAGACTAGAAGAATTTCACAGGAATATCCCAAGTCCTGGGTGGCTCAGTGGTCAGAGCAGTCGCCCGGATTGCGAAAGGTCGCGGGTTCGATTCCTGCCTCAGGACGTGAAATTTTTCTAGTTTTATTCTATTTTAATTACTAAGTAATTTTTCAAACATTTATAATAATGTTAAAATCAAAAATAAAGAAGGGAAAATTAAGTTTAAATTACGTTTGGATTTGAAAAAAAAAATGATCCTAAATTCTTTCTAATCTTATAAACAGCGGTTTAAGTTCTCAAATTAATTCAAAATTATGTGTAAAACCTCGTGAAATATAAATCACTTAGTAATTAAAATATAATAAAACTAGAAAAATTTTTTTTTCTTCACTTCTTTTTTTTGAAAAAAAAAACTTTCTAGTTTTATTATATTTTAATTACTAAGTAATTTTTCAAACATTTATAATAATGTTAAAATCAAAAATTAAGAATATATAAATCACTCTAAGCTAAAATTAAATTAAGCCAGCAATCAAACCATCAAAACAAGTCTCCGGTGTAGCAGCGAGTGCTCGTGTCAACGACGGCTCCTCTTGTTATTTAATATTAAGCTTATTACAAATTTAAGTATAAAAACCTGATATAGTTTTAAATAATGTTATGTACCTACCTACCTAATAAAGCAGAAGTGATGCGCCTGCGGACGTGCGTTCACTGCCCCCCGCCGTTCCCCGCTCGCTCCTTGCTACTTAGAACATTCTGGAAGGCACGCCCGCAGATTAGTTCGCGACTAGACACCGGGCGAGAGTGACGATTTGTGAACACACGGAACGCAGCCGCAATTCGTCGTTAATCCAAATCTTTGTTTTATTTCTACTCTCCTCCTTCACGAGCGCACACCATCTACATTTTGGTCTTCGAGCTGGATCGTAAGTTTTGGATGGAGCTAAACCTGTTTGTCCAGGGATGTCGTACATATTTCGCACGCCTTTCAAAAGTGGAAGCACTGAAATGAATAAGCGAGAGCACACGACATACGAAGAAAACAAACCAAAGAAAGAGGATATAAAGACCGACCTCAACGCCGTTCAAACCAAATTGGAAGAAACAACGGCACAAACGTCGCACGAAATGCCACGGCACGCTGCCACCGCCAGCGGTGCCGGCGCCGCCAGCGTCAGCCGATCCGTTGGCAGGACGACCTTGCCCCGCTCAGCGCGCTCGTCTGCATCTCTCGCCGTAAGGAAAAAACTGGAGTACCAAGCGGCTCAAGCTCAAGCTGAGATAGAATTGAAGGCAGCAGAAGAAACTCTGAAAGTCAACCAAGCGCTGTTAGTAAAGAAAGTTCAGCTGCAAAAAGAATTGGTGGCTAAGAAGTTAGAAGCAGACTTGGCGCAACTCGAAGATGATGCCGACAGCAGAACCATATGTAGTGTCAGTGCTGTAAATGAGTGGCTCTCGAACTGCGATTCTGCACACAATGAAGGAGGCGGCAAGTCAGTGCCGACGTCACCACCGCCGTCGCCGCCACCTCAGTTACCGCCACCACAGGTACCGCGACAGCAACCACCACAGCAAGCGGTGAAATGCGCACCATCGGCTTCACCACGACGTCCTTGTCCATCACCAACTCGACCTGGAATAGAAAATACAGAATTACTCACCAGATTAGCAACGTCAAAGGACTTACCGTTCTTTTTTGGCGACCCGATGGAGTGGCTTCAATTTAAAGCAGCGTTCCATGAGTCTACCCAATTGTGTCGATACAGTGCAACAGAAAATGTATGGCGCTTACGAAAATGTTTACGCGGTGATGCTAAGGAAGCTGTTTCATCACTGCTCATCGGCACTACCACGCCGCAAGCTATCATTGACACATTGGAACTCAGATTTGGGAGGCCAGAAACAATTATTAGTAAAATACTTTCACAGTTAAGAAAGTTACAACCGCTTTCTCCATCTTATCATGCTGAAATAGTAGTCTTCTCAATAAAAATAAAGAATTTTGTCGCCGCTATTCAAGCTATCGACCAGCCTGACTACCTAAGAAGCCCCGAATTAGTCACAACAATAGTAAGCAAGCTTCCGTCAGCCCTTATCACTAAGTGGGCAGACCACGCCTTCGAGCACCGCGACGACCACGCACCTAAGCTGCAACTACTTTGCGAATTTTTATACTCTGAAGCTACAAAGACCGCATCCTCGGGAGTGAGTTATGTCAATAGCCAGTACGAAGTGAGACGCAAAAATGAGTATAGATCACAACATAATGTCCTACTGTGCACAGAAGCAAGACCTGGTAGTGAGAAGTGCAAGTTCTGTCGAGGAGCTTCCCATTCTTTAAAAGATTGCATCAAATTTAAGCGAGCCCTGCGCAAAGATCGTTGGCGCTTTGTGCGTACTAATAAACTGTGCCATAAATGCTTAGGCACACGACACACTGAATTATCTACCTGTGCAGCCCCAGACTGTGATGTCGAAGGATGTGGGCGACAGCATCACCGCCTACTTCACTGGAAGCCGAGGGAGTCGGGAGTCACCGACAGCGCCGAGCCCAACGACGAGAGGGACACCGCCGTCACTCGCGAGACCGAGACGGTCGCGCACGCCACCGATACCCTTGTGTCTAGTGTTCGTAGCCAAGTGTTATTGAAAGTAGTGCCGGTTACTATTAGTGGACCTAACGGTGACATACATACGCATGCGTTATTAGATGACGGTGCTACAGTGTCGCTGATATCAGCTGATATCGCTGATAAGGCTGGATTGCACGGTAAAAGTGTCACTATGCGGGCGCGTAGCGCCTGGGACTCGGGTGAGTTAGTGTGCCAAACAGAACTATTGAACGTCGATCTTAAAAATAGCTACGGCGAGTGTTTTACTATAAGCGCGCGGAAATTAAGCAATTTAAACTTACCTATACAACATTTTTCTGCAAATGAAAGTGTTTATGCTAGATTAAATTTATGTAAATGTAATGCGAAACCAGAATTACTTATAGGGCAAGATAATTGTGACTTAATTGTTCCAATAACTTGTATAAAAGGGGAGCCGTACATAACGCAAACTAAGTTAGGATGGTGTATTCACGGCACCGTAAGTAATAAGTATGAAGATTGGTCAGCTGATCGCTTCGTAGCACTGTCTGCTACGGCCGCTACCGATGCAACGTTAGCCACGCCCCTACGTAGCGGGCACTACGACGCGGACGGGACTGCTACGACGCCGCTGCTACTGCATGCTCCTGGCTTGGTAAGTACTGTACAATCAACTTATTATGCTCCCGCTTATAATGCAACTGAAATAGAACTACACGAGTTAGTTAGAAAATCTTTTGAGTTAGATTCTATTGGAATTAGTAATATGCCACGGCAGAATAAATCTGAATCGCGCGCAGTTTCTATTTTGAATGAATCATCCAAGTTTATTAACGGACAATGGTATGTCGGTCTACCTTGGAAGCTTGATAATTTTACAATGCCTAACTCTTATCCTACTGCCTTGAGCCGTTTGAAAAATACAATGCGTAAAATGGCGTCAAATAAATCTTACGCATCCCGTTATCAAGATCGCATTGAGCATTTATTAATGAATGGCTACGCAAGCGAGATAGACCCAAGTGAGCCCACTGAGTCCACTCATATTTGGTATTTGCCTCATTTTGGGGTCGATAACCCGAGAAAAGGAAAATTACGTTTAGTATTTGATGCCGCTGCCGAGACCCAAGGCCAGTCTTTGAATGACTTTTTACTTCAAGGTCCTGATTTGTTACAATCATTATACGGTATTATGTTAAGGTTTCGAGAATATCCTATAGCTGTCATAGGGGACATAAAAGACATGTTTTTATGTATAAAAATAATAGACAGTGACAAGCATGCTTTCAGATTTTTATGGCCTGACAAAAATAATGTTATTAAATGTTACGTAATGAACTCATTGATTTTTGGCGCCAACTGTTCGCCATTTGTAGCACAATTTGTCAACCAAAACAAGAATACTGCACGATTTGAAGAAACTATGCCTTCAGCAGTGAAAGCCATCCAACAGAACCAATATATGGATGACTATATCGATAGTTTTATTGACGAACAGTGTGCTAAAAATACAGTAAAAGACATTTCATTCATACATAAACAAGGTAATTTTCTTATGAGAAACTGGGCCAGTAACTCTGCGAGCGTGCTTGAAAGTTTACCGAAACTAACTCTTAGTGACAACGCAATAAGGTTCAACATTGAAAATCAACCCGAACGAACACTTGGTTTATTATGGTTCCCAGCTAGTGATGCCTTCGGTTTTGATTTGCGATTTATAAATTGTGAAAATAATTCTAATCGCAATTTCACGAAACGTTTTTTGTTACGAACGGTAATGTCAATTTTCGACATACATGGCTTTTTAAATCCATTTACAATAACAGCGAAAATTTTAATGCAACGTACGTGGAAAATTAATCTTAAATGGGATCAAGAATTACCTAAAGATTTATTAACTGTTTTTATTGATTGGGTGTCCCAATTACAAGAAATAGGTAACATTCGAATTCAGAGGTGGTATTTTAAGACAACGACCGAAGGTTCAAATTCCGGTGGCAATAGTTTTCCTGTTCCTAATTTGAGCTCGACCGCAGTTAATGCTACGAGTGCGAGTGAGACGGCATTAGAGCTCCACGTTTTTTGCGACGCATCGCCGTGTGCGTACGCTTCTGTCGCCTACTGGCGGAGAGTAACACGTGACGGAAACATTCAAGTTGCGTTCATCGCAAGTAAATGCAGAGTAGCACCGACCAAGCCTGTAACAATACCAAGACTTGAGCTACAGGGTGCGCTATTAGCTTGCCGCCTGTCTGAAAGTATTAAGAAAGAGCATCGTTTGGTACCTACGGCTACATACTATTGGACAGACTCGACAACTGTTTTGCACTGGATACGAAATGAATGTAGAACATATAAGACGTTTATTGCTAACCGCCTAGGAGAAATTGACAGTTTAAGTAAAATTAAAGAATGGCGTTACGTACCTACTGAGATAAATGTGGCTGACTTGGCCACAAAGATTAATGACTACAAACTCGATATTGGATGCGAGTGGTTTCGTGGACCCTCCTTTCTTCACGATGTTCACGAGCACTGGCCAACGGAACCTGAAACAAAGAAAAATATTAGTGATGAATTGTTAGAGAAAATAAATATAGTTTATGAAAAAAACGTAAATAGGTTACGCTTACCTGTACCGGATCCCAGTCGATTCTCCAGTTGGTTGAGACTCCTGCGCACCACTGCAAAGGTATTGCTATTTTTAGAAAAATGCAAAAAACAAGATCAAAGGGGACTCACCATGGACCTACTGAAGAAGGCCGAAATACTGTTGCTTCGTCAGTCTCAGGCACAGTCGTTTGCAATGGAGATTGACAATTTGACTCAGAAAAGGGAAGTTGGACGCGAAAGCCGACTTCGTTTTCTAACGCCTTTTATATGCGAGGACGGACTGGTACGTGTTGGAGGCCGTATAAACGCAGCAAAAAATATACCCCAGGAGGTAAAATCTCCTATAATACTGGATGGCCGAGACCATACAGCTAGGTTGATTGTGAGAGACTATCACGTCCGCGCTTCGCACGCTAATAACGAAATGGTAGTCAATGAATTACGTCAGAAATACTGGATTGTAAACTTGCGTCCAACAGTACGTACCATAGCTTCGCAATGCATGTTCTGCCGTATCAGGAAAGCCACCCCAAACCCTCCTCGCCTAGGCGATTTGCCAGAAGGAAGGCTCGCTCATCATCAAAGGCCATTTACAGTGTGTGGCTTAGATCTTTTCGGGCCGGTCGAGGTAACCGTTGGAAGGCAAAGGTCAAAACGTTATGGCGTTCTTTTTACCTGCCTTACCGTGAGAGCCATACATGTCGAGGTTGTACCAAGTTTGACTTCAGATTCTCTCATCATGGCTCTGCGTAGAATGGCAGCTCGTCGAGGATGGCCACATCTGCTATATTCAGATAATGGTACGAATATGCGTGGTGCGAGTGTTGAGCTAAAGAAAGCGTACAAGGAAATCGACCAAGATTTAATCACATCTGAAGCACTCAATAAAGGTGTGTGCTGGCGTTTTATACCACCTGGTAGCCCACATATGGGAGGAGCATGGGAGCGTCTCATAAAAAGTGTTAAGACTGCTCTTTATGTAGTCCTAAAAGAAAGGGCACCCAAGGAAGAGACTCTTATCACACTGCTGGCAGAGGTTGAGAGCATGGTAAACAGCCGCCCATTGACGCACGTATCTGTGGATCCCTGTAGCCAGGAATCCTTGACACCCAACCACTTTCTCTTGGGAACTTCTTCAAACTTACCTATACCCGGAAAGTTCAATGATGGAGACTTGTATTTACGAAAGCAATGGCGCATCGCACAACGTCTTGCTGATCATTTTTGGAGCCGTTGGCTACGAGAGCTTCTGCCTACGCTGGTCCCGCGCAAAACGTGGCATCAAGAGGGAACTCAGTTAAAGGTGGGTGATTTAGTCCTTATTGTAGACCCTGCGACTCGTCGTAACTATTGGCCTAAAGGTGTTGTGGCCGGCGTGTAGCCAGGTTCTGACGGAAGGGTAAGAGTGGTAGAAGTCCGAACCAAAACTGGAATTATGAAGCGACCAGCTACTAAAGTTGCACGTATACTGGTTAGTAGTGATGATGAGTGTTGCCAGGCAACACTGGGGGGGAAGATGTCAACGACGGCTCCTCTTGTTATTTAATATTAAGCTTATTACAAATTTAAGTATAAAAACCTGATATAGTTTTAAATAATGTTATGTACCTACCTACCTAATAAAGCAGAAGTGATGCGCCTGCGGACGTGCGTTCACTGCCCCCCGCCGTTCCCCGCTCGCTCCTTGCTACTTAGAACATTCTGGAAGGCACGCCCGCAGATTAGTTCGCGACTAGACACCGGGCGAGAGTGACGATTTGTGAACACACGGAACGCAGCCGCAATTCGTCGTTAATCCAAATCTTTGTTTTATTTCTACTCTCCTCCTTCACGAGCGCACACCATCTACAGCTCGTATATAAACATCCCTTGACATTAATGGGCTGCTTAATTAATTAACTCCATATAATATGCATCACCGGCGTAAGTTCCCCATGTTTCGTAGGAATGGAAACCTTTTTCTATTACGTAAAAAATATCCTAATATTTCATTGTTTCATCATAAATTAAAGTCCCATTCGGTAATTATTTAAAAAACTAGCTTAGTGACTACCGGTATATATTTTAATATTAATGTGTGTAGGTGACCAGAAAGCTGACGGCCTAACAGGAGATAAGTAGCTACCGTCGCTAAGAGGCACCTTTTTACCAGGAGAAATCCATCGACGGCCCTACCCACCGCTGGCGTAGCAGTATGCATGTGTGTGCAGTGTGGGGCTCGTCCAGCGTCTAAATAAACCTTGGCAATACCCGCTAAGCCTCTGGGTAACCTGCAATAGCAAGAAAAAATCACTTAGTATTGCAGATGCGTTGTCATCCTGAGGCCTAAGAAGAAATTCCTTCCGTGTCCAGTAATTACACTGGCTTAGTTATTATTTAACAAACATTTACTGGTAAATTCCATGTGCATATATTACAAAGTCATATAAAGTTAAGTGAAGAGCTCAGTGGCGTAGTGGTTTGAGTGCTCTGATTTCGATTACTAAAACAAAACAACTTTCGCCATGGTCGGTCCCGGGATGGGTCAATCAAATTTATAATCTTGAGCTTCTCCGTGATTCGGAAGGCACCTTAAGCAGTTGGCTCCGGTTGTAACAGCAACCGCTTTAATCCACCAACCCGCATTGGGTCAGCGTGGTGGTGTTGTGCTTCACCCATGTAGGAAGGCCTGCGCCTAGCAGTGGGGCGTATATAGGCTGATGATGATCTTCCCCAACCAACTCCCCAGTGAGCTCAAACACTATAATAACCTTTTGTGTCTGAAAATGTGAGTGCTTTACACATTAACTTGTCGTCCTTTGCCAGCCCGCCGATGCTTAGTTAAGTAAGTACCTGTATCTGATATGTAAGAAGTTCACAGTTGATATTTGAAAGTGTGAATACCTTAGTCCGTCGTTACAAGACTCAGTTTTCTTTGAAGAAGTGACATAAGACGCATGTTGTGTGATGCTTAAATATTTTTACAACAGTAATACTTTCAAACCTCGGCAACGCAGCACAAGGTAACCCGCTCAACAAGAAAACAAGAATCATCCAGTTATAAAGAAATATGCTCGTTAAAACTTTGTGTTGAACGTGATACTTTCATCTACTTGTGAATCGACTCTGTAGTCTATACATACATTAGTTTTCTCTACTATTTTACTTTTGCGATTTCTGAGATTCTCAGGAGTCCGTAATGTATATTATTAAATGGTCGTTTATATCACTGTAAGTATATTTATATAAAAGTCTATTTCATTGGGGTACATGTTTTTTAGCTGATTTATCTAATTTCTCCACTTTTCTTTCCGATTCTTAAATACATTATAAACTGTGAAACAATATATTGGCATAAATATTAATGAGGTGGTAATGTTATATCTTGTATTAAAAGTTTTTCTGTAATTTTATCTTCGCGTCTAAGGCAATGAAATAATGGTCAGTCGATAAATCAATAATTTGTGCTGTAAAATAAAAAGTTACGAATCAAAGAAATTCCCTAAGTTTCCCTTGAATAAGGAAATCGGTTCACAATAGAGTTCGAATTTCCCACTAGCTGCGAATTTGTTGAAATAATACCACTGCAGGGATCAGATGTTCCTCCTTTTTCCCTCGGCGTAAGATAACGTCGGGGTCTGTCGAAAAACACTTCTAGTACGTGACCTCACACTTAAATCCTCCGGGATCACCCCATTGATATATCGGTAGCATTGGGGAGACTGCCCCGAGACCTATCCCACTGTACCTATCCGTGCAGTGTAAATCTTACCTCGGCGCGAATTAACGTTCATTATAGGTGTTTGAAAAGTAAATGTTGGGTTGGGTTAAATGTTAGTTACAAATAATGTTATAACTATAACGAGTTAGTTTACTTTGAAAATAGATTATTGAGGCCCTCATTATAATAAACAAGGGTTGTGTTCTCAATTACTGCCAACAAAATCGAAAATAACACGATGTTTTGTTGTAGATTTCTATGAGATTAGTTTCGTAAGGCGATTTACATTTGATTAAATAAGCTAATTTATTTGTTCGTGACCAACCCGCATTGGGCCAGACCAACCCGCATTGGGCCAGCGTGGTGGTGTTATGGCCCAAACTCCTCATGTGTTTCTCCCATGTAGGAAGGCCTGTGCCCAGCAGTGGGACGTATATAGGCTGGTGATGATGATGATGATGATGAGCAACATTTCAGAAATAATCTTCAATTTAATTTTTAATGAAACATTGAAGAAGTTTTTTGTTAAGTGAATAATTTTGTACTAAGGATTTGATTCTTGAAAGCTTAGGTGTTTTGCATTTACAGAGAGAGAGAGAGAGTTCTCTAAAAATCTCTACATAATCAATACAAGTAAATAAATTCTCAAAATCAATATTCACAAAAAACATTAAGACTACCTACGTAAATATTTTATGTAATTTTAGCACAATTCGGTTGGATGTTTCGTTTTCATTCGTTTAAGTACACATTTGCTACCAACAGCTGTGAAATGATGCGTAACTTCAAATGCAAAGAAAATATTGAGGGATTTAACGCTGTTAGTTTTTAATTCCATTTGCAATGAAGTTAAATTTTGGGTGGGAAATTTTATTTTATGTAAGTTGTTATAGGTTTTTATATCGAGGCATATTATAACGACGTAATATAACGATTTGAGTTGTACTAGAAATATTGTTTCCATTTTATGTTGCAGACCAAATTCAAAAGAACATAAACCAATGTTGGTTTTATTATCCTGCTATCTCTAAACTTAGCTACTAACACCGTTTATAAAGTCCAAGAATATTTATACACACAATATTGTACAATCGACAGGGCAGGATTAAATAGGCTTCCTCGAGTGTACTGTGGTGATTTATCGAACAAAGATGAATAGGCAACCAACTGGGATATGTCAGGAAAACCCGCTCTAAATATCTATCTTACAATTGGGATCCGAGCCGTCTACTCATTCTTAGTCGATAGCCTTTGTGTGGAAACAGCGCAAACAACTTTGTTTTAGCTGAACTTTGTTAACGTTTCAAACGGTGCTTTTTTTTTTAATAAGCTTAAAATTTTTAATAAAGGTCTTAATATTATTTAACTGCTTGCGCTCCATAAAAACCAACCAAAGAAACCGTTTGAGCACTGAAACGTCTAAGTGAACCGAATAAATGATTTATGGAATTTACCAGATTATTGAATGATTTTGGATTGCATTTAGATTTTTTGTGATGTCTTTAATTTATATCCTTATTAAAATGCAAATGTATTTTATTGAATTATACGATTTATCTTTGGTTTAAACAAAGAAATGACAAGCAATGTAGATTAAGCGTTTTCATAAAAGCTATTATGATATTGAGCTTACATTTAATTAATTAAAATACCTTATAAAAAAGTAATTAATAACCAAATTTTATTTTCCATGACAACGGAAAGTTAAAGCATTTATTTACACACTTTTGCTCCCGAAGGGCGGCGTTTCACGAGCACTCATCTCGCTTCCAGCCACTAAGTCATATGCCACGGAAACATAAATCGTAAACAATCCCGGAAAATGCAAAACATTTTTGCGTTTTCTTTCAATTTCTAACTTTTCAAACAATTTTCGAGTCTGGCCAAGTTTGGAACGGCTCTTTGCTCTAATCCCAATAAAGGCGTTAAAGCTGTTTACAGTCGCTTCCCAAACACAGTTTTGTAATCCTCGCCGGGTGCCCGGTCTCTTGAATACGAATTGGGTAAAGGGTGAAGGTGTATTATTGGTCAGGCAGATTTCCCTCTACGTGATCAGGTAGACTAATAGTGGTCGGTTTGTAAGTGTTTTTCCCTGTAGGTACCTTTTATCTGCGTTTTGTTAAAATGCTGCCCTTGGAGAATGAACTCCGGGCTTAAGATGCTCATCGTCCTAAATAAATTGCGCCGAGTTGGTGTGTGGATTACTAAACGTTTCCAAGTAACGAATACAAAAGGTTTTGTGATATTCAAACAAAGTTATTCCGAGAGTTACTGTAGAAATATTTGCTCTTATACGGGTGCCTCCAGGAAACTTTGTACGTTTGAGTTATAAAATATATTCTTAGCAGTGCGCATGAAAGGTGTTGTACTTTTGAATTTCAGGTAAATGGAAATTCTGACTTTTAGAATGCATTACTTCCCTGTAATTCTAGCTCTCTTTGGTCCTTCATTTGTTGGTCAATTATTTTTTTACCCTATACAGTATCTATCTTCAATGAACGTGAACGAAAATGGAAAATACAGCCAACATTTTATCCAGTGTCCTATAAAGGTGCACAAAGTTGTATCTGAAACTGAAATGACATCTGATTCAGTGAACATTGTCCCGGCGAGTGTTCGATGCGTTGCACTGTGGGACATCCATAGGTCATAAATCTTAAAAACCTGCTTTCTTGTTTTACATTTTATTCCTTGTCGTTACATTGGATAGTTGCGGTACCTTCTGAAACTATAAATAGGTCAGTAATTAGAGTGCGCCTTCATTATCTATTGTGCATTCAATGAGAGCGCATCGCCAATCGTAAATACTGTTATCAGTGAGTCATTAAAAAGCGTGACGTCATTTGTTGTCATTGCGGGACCTGTGAGTGCTGTGTGAGTTTTTTCTGAAATGGATATCCAAGAACAGGGTATGTAATAATTAATATTTTTATTTTAATTGTATCTTAGTATATATTTTCTTTAGTATGTCATTGCTACGAGGCGACTTTTCTTGGAGTATTATATTTTAATATTCAAAGTTTGAATAAACTTTTAAATATGTTCCCACTCGCTCCGACTATGGAGGTATATTGCACCATAATCTTTAGACTTTCTTATCTTAGGAAAATTAAAACTTGGCTGCCCTTATCTGCCCTTTTGGCGATGACAAGGGTGCTACGGTTGCCAGATTATCTCGTAGCATTTGCTACGAAATTAGTTTATTTAGTCTTAGTGCTTTGTGTAGGTTTTGTGACTGAATTTTAACCGTTTTTTTTTTGTTTTAGGTAATTTATATATATGCTCGTTTTCAAGAATGCATATTCTTGAAATATGGCTAACTGTCAATACCGATAATGACTCGGAAAAGTGTCGTCAAGTCCTACAAAGTTTGTTGACTACTCTGAACGATGCTGAGAACATTGATATTCATTATTTAGAGAAAATTGTTAATAATTTATGTAAAGCTATTGCTCGATTCTGGAAAAAATGTAGTAGGGATAAAACCAAGCTTTTATATAAGAATTCCGATTGGTTTAATGTTATTGAAAAAATTCAACTTGTGAAAAATAATAAGCAATGTACTCCGTCTGAAACGTCGCCGTGTCATTCACGTGGTCGTCCTCGAAAACCTTTTACGCAATGTAGTAAAAGGACTAAACGTCGGAGAGTAGCTGATTTGTCAAAGTCTGATGATTCTACTGTGAGTGCATTGCTTGATGTTTCAGACTGTAGTTAGCACTGATGATGTCTTGTCACTTGTGACTGATGCTCAGTTGACAAAACATCAGTATTTATTAATTAAAAACTTTGTTAATAGTAAGATTTCTCCTAATGTATTACCATGTTACCAACAAATTACTAAAGCGAAACAGAGATGTTACCCTTCTAATATAACTGTTTCCGAGTCTTCAGCTGAAGTTGAATTACAAAGTCTTTTTGATCACACAGCTTCTCGAATCCTTGAATCTCAAAAAGAGGTCTTAGATCAGATTCCTGATGATTGTTTGTCTAATATCTCTTTACTTGGGAAATGGGGATTCGATGGCAGCACTGGACATAGTGAATACAAACAATTTTTTTCAGATTCAACTTTAGAAGATAGTAGTTTGTTTGTAACATCTTATGTACCCCTTCAAATTATTGTAAAATTAGCTGAAGATAATTGTAAAATTTTATGGAAAAATCCTCGACCCTCTTCCACTAGGTACTGCCGTCCTATTCGATTTCAATTTTTGAAAGAAAGCACAGCAGTGTCTTTGCAAGAGGAAGCTTATTTTAAGGATAAAATTGAAAGTTTGCAACCTACTTTTATTCAGATCGACAATCGTGAATTGGTCGTTTCTCATAAGTTGCAGCTTTCAATGGTAGATGGTAAAATTTGTAGTGCTTTAAGTGAAACATCTACAAGTAGATGTTATATATGTAATGCTACCCCTAAAGAGATGAATAAAATAGACGAATGTTTACAAAAACCTGTAATAGAGAGTAGATACCAATTTGGATTATCACCACTACATTCTTGGATACTGTTAATGGAATTAACATGTTATTTCCCTTTGCCTTTAACTTTTGTAATTAAGACACACTGACCTCAGAATCGCACCCTATGTATTAGAATTAGACCCCGGTAGTACACGTAATATCTACCACTTCCTTTAACGCCCTCCTACGAGGCAGTCAGGCACGTTGTTGTTATGTGCGTCTGCGACGCCATTTTGTCAGTTTAAGTTTAATAGAGTTTTCAGTGTGAACTAAGTTATACTACCCAGTATTAAGCTCAGAAAGTAAATCAGTGAATTCACATCAAAGGTCAGTTTTATTTGAGCCACCAACACCCACTAAGCTAATCGGCCCGGGTGTCAACGTGGGGAGGCGCTTCGAACCCGCCACCGACCCACGATACCGCAAACATTTTTGGTGGCCCATGAGGGGAATCAGGATTCAGACTTCAGTATAGACGATCAGTAGCGCCGGCGCATCAGAAGCCGCGCACATAATCATCGCGTCACACCACCACGTGTGTGCAACCATCAGTCCACCGAGTCAGGAAGGAACGGTAACCTAACCTTCAACATCAGATCCAGCCGGCACGAGTAGGTACTCGTAGCCGTCTTCAGAACCTTTCCCGCGGAATAATCAGATCCCGCTGGCACGAGTAGGCACTCGTAGCCGCCATCAGAGTTTCACTTCAAGAAGAATCAGTGTGAGTGAAGTGTTATATAAAAGGGCAATCATTTCAGTGTATGTGATATTGTTCTCAGTGAATTAATTCAGAAACTAATATTGACAATTTAGTGACTATAGTATTAAATATAATCAGTATCATTCGTATCATATCATATTTCAGGGGTATGTATTGAACATTTAATTGCTATTCAGTTTATTTTCAAATTTTAATATATATTGTGTACTTATTTCATTTTTACATTAGGTACTCAATTTTATGCAAATCATTGTCAATTTATATCAGGTTGGTACTACACTGCCCAGCATTCAGTTGGCAACATTAATTCGCCATTTTGAATACTTGACGTTTAGTTGTCATTTGAATTTGACACATCAAATAATGACATCAGTTGTCAATTGAACTTGACAGATCAGTTTGTTTATTGTTTTCGTAACGTAATTCAGTTTATTATTTTGATATTGTAAATTCAGTTTATATAGTAATATTTTATCGTAATTCAGTTTATTTGTGATTTTAACTAATAAAAACATTCAATCATGTCTTCAGAAATGAAACTCAGTGCGGCAATAAGCCAATTTAAAGTAAAGTGCCGTATTTTAAATGATTTCGGCAAGAATATTACCTCAGACTCGTCGATTGCTGCTTCAGTGTCACGAAAGCATTTCGACAAATATTATACCCAACTTATTTCAGTGTTTGAGGTCATTGTTGCAAATGAGGACAATATAAATTCAGAAGACTTCCTCAAATTTCAGGAGCAGTTTTCTGCCATTAATGAGCTGGTAGTCAAGCTAGATACTACCAAGGTATTTTCAGGCCCTTCAGAACGGTCAGGAGAGAGCAGCCAAGTACATGCCAAGCTGCCTCTTATTGAGTTACCCAAGTTCAGTGGTAAACTATTAGAGTGGGTAAGCTTTTTTGATTTGTTTACTTCACTTGTACATGAGCGCCCTCATATGTCTCCCACTGAGAAACATTATTACCTCAGGTCGTCAGTTTCAGGAGAGGCATTGTCCATTATCAGTCACCTCAGTGTAGATGCGGCAAACTATGAAGTCGCATTAGGGCTTCTCAAAGATCGGTATCAGAATATCAGATTGCTTGCCGATTCATACATTAAAAGGATCATGACCTTACCACAGGTCACCTCAGGCTCCACACTCAGACAGGATCTTTATGATCCTTTGATGGAGTCCTATCAGGCACTGGAGAAGCTAGGGCTCCCAGTTGATCAGTGGTCATATCTCTTATTAAGTATCATTTTGCAGAAAATCCCGTCACGTGTCAGGACCCTCTTCGAGGAGCGGTACGGGACTTCAAAGTCAGTCCTTCCAACCTTCAGGCAGCTCATGGAGTTGTTGGATGAGCAGTGCCGCTTGCAGCTCAATGTCAGCGAGTGCAGCAGGCCTGCACGTCAGGAGCAGCGCCGCACCCCGCCCCGGGAGCGCAGGACGCCGCCACCTTCAGGTAGTGGAGCTCGCCGCACAGTAGCCCCTGCCACTTCAGGAAAGAAGGTGTGTTCATTTTGTTCTTCACTAAATCATACGCTATACCGGTGTAGAGGCTTCCTCGTGCTCAATGCCCAGGCACGTCAGAATTGGGCACAATCTTCAGGCCATTGCGTCAGATGCCTCAGACTGCACACTGGCTCAGACTGTCAGTATGCCAGTTGGTGCAAGCACTGTAAGGCTACCAGCCACAACACTTTATTGTGTCGAAAGGACACAGAGCACCTTAAACCTACATCACATCAGGAGAGGAGGTCACCTACTCCTCATTCAGTCAGACGGCCACCTGTGCAACAGGAGCACAGTATCAGGCCCATCTCACCTCCAAGGCAGGCATGTCAGTCACCGCCACTTCAGACTTATCAGTCTCCACATGACTTCCGTGTGAAAGGCGGTCAACAAGGGTCAGGCAGAGTCGAACGCGC
Organism: Nymphula nitidulata; assembly: GCA_947347705.1. Lineage (NCBI taxonomy): Eukaryota > Metazoa > Arthropoda > Insecta > Lepidoptera > Crambidae > Nymphula > Nymphula nitidulata. The sequence goes on from OX374632.1 coordinate 12,036,299, forward strand.
GCTGTCGAGCTTTCACGACCTTCGCTTCGGACTCTCAACGTCACCTACCCGCAAGGAATGAGAGTGGTGCACTGTCGGTGCAGTGGCTCCAGTAGAGCCACCTATCAGTATCAGTCCTACTGCTATTGTAAATGTAAGGAATAGTAAAGGTTATTTTATTCAGGCACGCGCGCTCTTAGATACAGGAGCAGGCGTTTCAATTATCAAGGAATCACTTGTAAATAAATTAAAATTGCATCGACAGTATAATTCTATCAAAATATCAGGCATTGGCAAGCGAAGTGTCAATGCTGGTTCAGCAGTCACCATAGTAATTAAACCTATTCATTCCATTGTCCCAGTTATCAGTACAAATGCTATAATTATGACCACACTTACAGATAAAATACCTGTACTTAATGTTTCAAAGAAATATATCTTCAGGGATTCAGATAATATTCAGTTAGCTGATGAAGGCTTTAGTACTCCTCAGGAAATAGACCTCATATTAGGTACAGATATCCTAAATTATGTTTATGATGGTTCTAAAATAAATCTTCATTCAGGTATGGCTGCTTATGGAACATGCTTCGATTATGTCATCATGGGTCCAATACTTCAGCATCAGTCAGCCACTTCAGTTCAAGATTATGGAGTACTCATCACACGGCTCGAGGAAGCTGTGGAGAGATTTTGGCGCACGGAGGAACCACCGTCACCTAAGGTCGTTCACCCTATGCATCAGGAATGTGAGCAACTTTATCAGTCTACTACTGTCAGAACGCCAGATGGAAAATATATGGTACGTTTACCTTTATTATCAGATAGACCTCTTCTAGGAGATTCAAGAGGAACTGCTCTTCAGAGATTCAAAGCTCTTGAACGAAAGATGGATCGCAACCCATCCTTTGCCCAGAAATATAAAGATTTCATGGACGAGTATGAGCGTCTCGGGCACATGTCAGTTTCATCAGACCAAATAGACTCAGAGCACTATTTCATAGCACATCATGGCATATTCAAAAGGGAATCTGACAAACTCAGAGTAGTATTTGACGGAAGTTGTAAAACTACTTCAGGCACTTCACTAAACCAATGTTTACACTCAGGTGCTCCACTTCAGAATGATATTACTAAAATTCTCTTGAATTTCAGACGTCACCGCATAGTATTCACTGCAGACGTGAAGATGATGTTCAGAATGACATGGATACATCCAGATGACAGGAAGTATCAAATGATACTGTGGAGAAAGCATTCTTCAGAAAATATTAAGGTATACAAACTTAATACTAACACCTATGGCTTAAGGTCAAGCCCTTTCATATCAATCAGAACGCTACTCAAGTTAGCCGATGACTGGGAACAGGATCATCCTCAGTCACGAGCATCAGAAGTTATCAAAAGAGACGTATTCGTCGACGACATCCTTACAGGAGCAGAGTCCGTTACCAAGGCTCAGGAATTGAAATCAGAACTCATAGCACTCATGCAAAGTGCAGGCTATGAACTCAGAAAGTGGTCATCTAATTGTCATGAAATATTAAAAGATCTACCAGGAGATCACTGCGAGCTACCACATCAGTTTGATAATGAAGAAGAAGGATTTATTAAGGTCCTAGGAATTCAGTGGGATCCTCATTCAGACATTATGTCATACAAGATAAATATACCTATGGGTGATACAGTCAGTAAGAGAAATATACTCAGCACCATAGCCAGACTTTATGATCCATGTGGTTATTGTAACCCAGTCATACTCAGATTCAAGAATTTACTACAATCACTATTCATGGACGGTGTAAATTGGGATGAACCCTTATCAGACACCGCTATCAGTTACTGGGAAGACTTACTAAGAGATCTTCATTATTTATCCTATGTTCGAATATCACGATGTGTTTCAATTTCAGGTGCTGTGTCATATTCACTACACGGTTTCGGAGACGCGTCAGAAGCAGGCTACGCTGCATGCGTCTATCTGCGGTCAGTTAACTCAGAGGGTCAAGTCATGGTTAAACTACTCATCGCTAAGTCACGCGTCGCGCCCAAGAAGACACGACAGACTATACCAAAATTGGAACTAAATGCAGCTCTATTGGTATGTAAATTATTAAATCATGTTTCAGAAGCATATGAAGACTCTATTCAGATTGAGAGTTTAAATGCATGGTCAGATAGTTCAATAGTCTTAGCATGGCTTCAGACAAAGCCTCACATGCTCCAAACGTTTGAATGCAACCGTGTTCAACAAATTCAGAATTCAGAACGTAAAATAATGTGGAGACATGTGTTATCAGAACACAATCCAGCCGACTGTGCGTCGCGCGGATGTTCAGCAAAACTACTTTTAGATAATCAGCTTTGGTGGTCACCGCCGTGGCTACATAACAAAGAATCAGATTGGCCTATGTCACCTATCAGAAGACCAGAGAACATGCCTGGCATAAAGAAGCTAGTTCACTTCTACACACCAGTTGAATCATGGGATTTGTCATTATTAGAACGAATTAGTTCATTCAGTAAACTTATTAATGTTACAGCTTTCATTGTCAGATATTGCAGAAACCTCACGCTGCCTTTGTCTCAGAGAAACTTCAGTAGAACCTTGTCGCTGTTAGAAACTCGTAATGCTATTAAGATTATAGTAAAGCGTATTCAGTCTGTTTCATTTGAAACAGAATTAATTATGTTACAGAAAGGCAAGCCAGTCTGTACTGCACTTCAGAAACTCAGCATTTTCTTAGATGCAGAAGGCCTTATCAGAGTTGGAGGTCGATTGAAAAACTCCACCTTACCCTATCAGGCGCGACACCCGCTACTGTTACCTAAGGATCATAAATTTGTTCAACTACTCATTGAGCATTACCATAGGTCACATTGTCATGTAGGAGCAAATGCATTAATAGCTATTATCAGAAGAGAGTATTGGATAACGTCAGTTCGACGTCAGGTATCTAAAGTCATACGAAAGTGTATTACTTGTTTCAGATTCAGACCGCCAATTCAGCCTCCATACATGGCAGACTTACCGTCAGATCGAGTCACCGCTACACGGCCTTTCTCAGGCACTGCCACAGACTTTGCCGGTCCGTTTCTTGTTAAGTCAAGTCTTTTGAGAAATGCTAGATCAGTCAAGGCATATTTGTGTGTATTTATTTGTTTATCTTCCAAGGCAGTCCACTTAGAAGTTGTGTCTAGCCTTTCAGTCGAAGGATTCATAGCAGCATTCACACGTTTTGTCAGCCGTCGTGGATTACCCTCCCTTATCAGATCAGACAGAGGGACAAACTTTATTGGTGCCAACAATTATTTAAAAGACATTAATCAGTTTCTTTCAGATAACGAGCACACACTAAAAGAAGAGCTCAGACGTCAGAATATCCAGTGGAACTTCAACCCACCAGCTACGCCACACATGTCAGGTTTGGTGGAAGCTGCAGTCAAAAGCGCCAAGGGACTGCTCAGGAGAGAAATTGGTGAGTCAATTCTTACCTTTGAGGAATTATCGACTCTATTCTCTAAAATAGAGAGTATACTTAACTCACGTCCTCTTGTAACTATGTCAGAAGACCCGTGTGACCTAGAAGTACTCACACCAGGTCATTTTTTAATTGGTCAGCCATTATTAGCTCTTCCCGAATATAATTGGTCAAACGTAAAATTGTCGAGATTATCGCGATTTCAAGTCATTCAGCAAATGTATCAAAATATATGGGCTCGTTGGCACACTGAGTATCTTAGTACACTTCAGATTCGTAATAAATGGTATCATCAGACAGATAATTTAAATTTAAATGATCTTGTACTTATAATAGATGAAAATAACCCTCCAATGCAATGGAGACGTGGTCGTGTAATAGAATTATATCATGGTAAAGATTCAGTTGTCAGGTCAGTTAAACTTAAAACTCATTCAGGAGAATTGATACGACCAGTTGTTAAATTATGTAAATTACCTATAGAATGTAATTAATAATTATTTCAGAATGTATTCATTTCAATGTATTATATGTTATTGTAAGTACCTATCAGTTCTTGTAAGTCATGTGTGTTTTGCATTGTATTCAGTTAATTTCATCAGTTTCAATTTTTTATGTTTGTATTCAGTTTCTCATTTCCTCTTTTCCCGCCCGGGAGGAATGTTAATGGAATTAACATGTTATTTCCCTTTGCCTTTAACTTTTGTAATTAAGACACACTGACCTCAGAATCGCACCCTATGTATTAGAATTAGACCCCGGTAGTACACGTAATATCTACCACTTCCTTTAACGCCCTCCTACGAGGCAGTCAGGCACGTTGTTGTTATGTGCGTCTGCGACGCCATTTTGTCAGTTTAAGTTTAATAGAGTTTTCAGTGTGAACTAAGTTATACTACCCAGTATTAAGCTCAGAAAGTAAATCAGTGAATTCACATCAAAGGTCAGTTTTATTTGAGCCACCAACACCCACTAAGCTAATCGGCCCGGGTGTCAACGTGGGGAGGCGCTTCGAACCCGCCACCGACCCACGATACCGCAAACAGATACGTTTCTTCGAATATTTTATTCATCTTTCATATAGATTAGACATAAAAAAATGGCAAGTTAGGCTAGATAGTGATAAACAATTGTTATCAAATAAAAAACAATATGTACAGTCCCAGTTTAGGGAACGATTAGGTTTAATAGTTGACAAGCCGCGTAGTGGTGGAAGCGGGACGTCTAACGACGGAAACACGGCCAGGAAGTTTTTTTTGGAATCAGCTGTATCTGCTGAAATTACAGGTTTGAATAAGGATCTCATAGATCGTTGTTGTGTAATATTACAAACGTTATCTTCTGGACATAAAATTAATGAATGCAAGTTTAAAGACTATGCATTACAAACAGCATACAGCCTGGTCGAGGAATATCCGTGGTATAGTCTTCCTGCTTCTGTCCACAAGGTGCTCGTACATGGATCAGATATTATAAGTTATGCATTGTTATCTATAGGAGAACTTTCCGAAGAAGCTGCTGAAGCGACAAATAAGTATATCAAAATTTATAGACGAAGTCACACTCGAAAAATGTCACGTGAAGTTACCAATCAAGATTTAATACAACGACTATTATTACATTCAGATCCTTATATTACAAGTCTTCGGAAACTTCCCCCTAAAAAGAAAAATACTCTGTCACAAAGTGTAATAGAATTGTTACATGTTTAATATTGTTAGAATAAGAATAATTTATTTGTATTTTGTTAGTTGTTTTGTTTTTTTTGTATTTAATTAATTTTAATTTATTTATTTCTATTATTTTATTATAATTAAATAATGTTATCAATGTTTTGACTCTTATTTTATTTAAAATATATGTTTTACATTCCAATTTTTAAGTGTTTGTTCATGATAAATTTAGGTAAAAGTATGTTATTGTTTATATTTGTTTTTTACTGAAGTAAACGTTTTTTATTCCGTAAATACATGTACTTCTTTCATTTTAATGTTCCTAAAACACTTTTACAACTATAAGTCACTAAAATAATACAATGTATTGATAGTAACAGGACTTTAACTATTTATGACCGCCCTTGTATGGAGCGTGTCCCTCCGTGCGTTGTATAAACAAAGTATGCAAGTGGGACGAGCTCGCGGCACCGGTACGGCGTACTTTATTTAAACTTCCTCGGCATCTCCTCGTACATTCACGGAACAAAAAGAAAGAGCCGACACAAAGTGGTCAATTTGTAAAAATAATACGTTTTATGGTAGTGAGTAATATCAGAAACTTACCAGAGAAATGTCTGGTATTCTGTGATAGCAAGTCAATTGCGCAGAAAATATTCGCGTCAAATATATTTGCCGAAACAAAACGTACAAGCCGAGCGAGCGAAGCGGGCGGACGTACTGTGGCTGCGGCTAGCAAATGCTAGATAGGAATCACCAGGACTTAGATGGGTTAGTTAATTGTATACTCATACCTAGGTATCATTATCAAAGTACTTTCAGTCTTCAGCTACTTTTGATTTGCGTAAGAGCAAACGTGCAAGTAGATTCGCACAAGTGTACCAGATCCATTATATGCCATTCATGAAATATTTTAGACCGACTAAAATATTTCATGAATGGCATGTAATATTCCACTATTCGAAGCATTCACATATTTAAAATAATAACTATGTAGAGTATAATGTAATTTTCTATTGAAATTCTTGACAAGCCAAATTTAACCTCAATCAATTGAAGCTATGTGCGATTATGTTTCAAGTGGTTGGATCACATGAATGTCTAATCGAGATATAATTTTGCAGATACAAAACGATTTAGGGAGAGTCGCCCACGGCGAAAGTTTACGTCTTCGCTGTGTATTATTCAAATCTCAAGTGGTTTCATAATTCTTAATTGAAGGGATTCGATCATATAGGATGGTGCCGTCAATGCGACAATAAAATTAAACATGGGCTATATTAGTCCATAGAAATGGTTCGCCACTTTCAAAAATATCGTATTCATTTGATAATTTCATGACATTTGTATAAAATAATGCTGCCAACGTTACACTATTCCATGCAAATGTCGTGAAATTATCAAATGAATGTTAGAAAACGGCTACATTCAAAAATAGCCTCCGATGATTACAGATCTAAAGAAGTTCTGTTGTGTACGCATAATGAAAAATACCTCTTTGATGAAGATTTTTTACTTAAGTTTTAATTTAGTTCTCAAAGTGTTATCTTTTAGCCCCCGACGCGAAAAGAAAACTGTTATAAGTTTGCCGCATAGTGATAGTAAGTCTGTGCGTTCGTTTGTGGCATCATTCATTCTGTTCTACTTAGGATTAAGCCTCACAAGAGCCCCGATGCCTTTTTGTAAAAACATAAATTATTATTATCGGGTCTTATTGTTACTTTTGTGTCCGAAATGAACTTTTTTAGAAGTAAGCGTAGTAAGAAATACACGTAGGAAGAAATTCTCCTAAAATAAATGTAGCTCCATGAATATTTTTAGAGCTTTGATAGAACAACGCCCGGCTGCATAGATGCCGCAGCGCTCAATATCTCAGTTCAGTGTGTTTTGGGAGCAATGAAGCCCGCAGTCGCTAGGGCGACGAGGTTCACCAACTTGCTTTGTTTTAGTACTATTTGTTGTACATAATGAAATATTGTAATCGCAGGATGACTGCGACAGCTTTAAGTACTTTGATTAAGTTTGAACATAAAGTTTTATTTTAACATTGTATAATAAGTATGTTTAAAATATATTAAAATTAAAAAAAACTTAAAGAAATTCACAGAACATGTGTCTCATTATCAGCCTAGAAATTTTTCTTAAAAAGAAGAACAATGGGATGTGAACCCACGCAACATTTCACAGTCTGTTAGAAGTGATAGACTTTGATAATAAATAATATGTATACTGTTTTACAAAGTAGTTTCAATTTTGTTTTGTCGGAGTTTGTCCAGAGTGCTTTTACAATTACTACACAAAATTGTATCAACTGTTGTCTACTTGTAAACATTCTTTAGTCGCGTTAGGGCTGCGAAAAAATTCATTAAAATAAAATGTAAGCAATACGGTCCCCAACAACAGCATGCATACATCCCACAGTTTGGCACAGGCCTTCTATAAATCAGCAAGCTCAAAAATTAACAAATGTAACAGCAATAACATGGTTTCTTTGAAAACAGTTTTCATGTTATAAGTAAGAAACTTTCAAGGCTAATGAAAGACGCCGTCGTCTGTATAATTTTCACGGCTGCTGTCCAACCGTCAATCTTACTTATCATCATCATCATCACCAGCCTATATACGTCCCACTGCTGGGCATAGGCCTTCCTTCTACACGTACTTCCTATAGGAGAGAAACAAATGAGGAGTTTAGGCTATAACACCACCACACTGGCCAAATGCGGGTTGGTGGGATAGAGCGGTTGCAATAACAACCGGGACCAACGGCTTAACGTGCCTTCCGAAGCACGGAGGAGCTCGAGATAACAAATTTTGATTGACCCATCCTGGGATCGACTATGGCGAAAGTTGCTTTGTTTACGTAATTGCAACCAAAGCGCTCAAACCACTACGCCACCGAACTCCTCCCGCCACCGAGCTCCTCAAATCTTACTTATTAGTAAAGAAAAATACTTATATTAGTATATTATTTTGCAATGCATAGAGGGAATCTGTGGCGTAGTGATTTAAACTCTCTAGTTTCGATTATAAAAAGCAACTCGATCCCGGGATGGGTCAATCGAAATTTGTATTTTGGAATCCTCGCTGCTTTGAAAGACACGTTAAGCCGTTGGTCTCGGTTGTTACTGCAACCGCTTTAGCCTACCTACCTGCATTGGTCCAGCGTGATGGTGTTAAGGCCCAAACTCCTTATGTGTTTCTCCCATGTAGGAAGGGCTGTGCCCAGCTGTAGGATGTATAGAGGTTGGTGATGATGAATGGCATTCTGTTTATTCATTAGTACTCAATTAGAGCTAATAGATGGCGTTGTGTCCTTTTGTGTAAGTACTTAGTTTAAAATGTCTTCGTTCTGGAAACAGTAGTTTTATTTACGACTCGTTTTCCTGGCTAGTGGCTACGGAATAGAGTTTTGAGAGTTGAACTAACAACTCAAGCCATCCGTTATTGTATTATTTACATAGTTTTTTTGAGGCAGAGAGAGAACATAAATAAATGAATAGTTCAAAAAATGGCTAATCAATAAACGTGAATATACACAAACGTAAATAAAAAGAACGTAAATTCAATTCTGTAAGCATATAAAAGACTTGAGGTTAATCGAAGTGGTAGCGGTCAGCAGGGATCTATATTGAGCCCACTGCACCCTCAGTACGTTGCCAGTGAAATTTAATGGTAACGATATTAACAGCGATTTCATGCAGCTGTCGATGAAATGCGATATCTTCACGTTACCGGCTTAAAAATTGGTCAGGGAATTCACATACAATTTTTCGTGAGATTGTACAAAAAGGGATGGCATCATGGCGGCTTTTTGATTCTTGTGCCCGACTATGGTGCGTTGACGTCTTTATTGCAAAGGGCAGTAGACCAACAACACGTCTAGGAACTGTTGTGTTGGGACCTGTGGAACTAAGACTTGTCCTCCATGTTAGCTACCAGGCGCAATATCTTCTCTTAATATATCTCCTAAGCTCCTTTGTTGCAACAATACAAAGATATTTCCTTGTCCTGTTTCAATAACGTCATTTACATTAACAAAACTACAAACCGAATTAAAAATACTAAAAGGAAAAAAAACGCTTATTTAACTAAATGTATTTCTTCGAGTCGGTGCTTCTTTTGCTATTGTTTATGGAAACAACGTTGCACTAACCTATAAGAATAATTACACCTGCTGTTGTCTCGTCCTCGATGATGAAGAGATTGAATACTAAGGTAGTACGTCTCCCGGTGAGATGAGGGTGTTCAATCGAACAGCGCTAACAGGTAAGCTAGTTTGATTGTTCAATAATTCCTTAAATTAATTTTTTTTTCTTTTTGGTGTTCAGAAGTCGGATTAAAAAATTCTTTTTCATGATTTTATTTGGCAGAACCCGTTGGATGCAGGTTGTAGGTATTCAACAGGGGAGATCATACGCTGATAGGTATCATGAATTTAAGTTAACAATTTTCAAGGCCAAGCTAGTAAATATCAACATTATTGATTTGTCCGTCTCTCAGCAGCTAATTAAAATAAAAAATTAACCTACTTTTTTATGTATATATTTGGTTTTTATATTATTGCTTGACTATTTCTGGTAGAGGAGTATGCTACTTTATCTCCGTAGATCTCCATCAAATCACTAGATTTCAAGGATATATCGCATACACACAAAAAACAGTAATAAAGAGCCTCCTCTTTTGGCAGTTAGTTCACAAACAAATATTATTGATTGCACACAAGATTAGAGTAGGTATACAGATACAACAGAACAACATAACAATTACGTATAAAAGATGGGCAAAATTTTCTAATACTAGTATACAATCTCTCTGAAGCAAAAGTAAATATGATGAAGTGTTTATTATTATAAAAGTCCATAAATTTGGTGCAGGAATACCATTGAATTCTTATTTACAGAATTATGCTACGGCTACATTATCGCGATTACGCGAAGATTTGCGTTGTCGCGACATGTGTGGCCAAAGAATTCGTCCTATCGCGAATCAACATCGCGAATACGAATGACAAGCGCTTTATTTGTGGTCACCAAGTGTCCAAACACGCTGCGAATGTGTGCGTGAATAAGAGTGGCGTTAGCATATAAATCTTAAAAGATGGAAATAGGTATACCATAATTTAATTATTCTCAAATGTGAATGTGTAAAACTTATTTTATAAAAATTTAGTAACTTAATAATAAATAAAATAAGCAGATAAGTAAATAAAAAATAAATATTTTGAAGGTTTGTAAACATTAAGAACAAAATAAAATAAGACCTTGTATACTTGAGTTATATTTAATGAAATAAATTATAATAACTCGAATAATTATCAGTTTCATCTGAATCATCTTGTAATTATAATATAGTGCTAGGGGAGAGTTCTCGGAAATGAAAGCAGGTGGCAGTGCTCGTCATCTTAAACACGGTTAGTTGAAAAATAATTTTGAAATCACGAAAAAAAATCAATCGTTCAATTCGTTTCAAACAAGCCGTGTAGATATTATAATTTGTATGAAACAGCTGATTTATTTTCGCGATTTTAAATTTATTTTTTAGCAAGTCGTGCTTAGGGTGACCAGCACTGCCACCTGCCTTCGTTTTCGAGAGGGTCCTTCTAACCACCCATCCTGTATAGTAATTCCGAAATCATATTCTTGTTCTTTTATTTCTCTACTTTGAAAAGTTTAGCTCAACAATGTTTCGTCTTTGATATTTACCGTGTTTTTTTGTCATAAAATAAAATAAATTATAACAACAAAAATAATTATAAAACTCTTTGTCACAAAATCAATTTTATTTATTTAAGTTAATTATCCGTAAACAAATATATTAACAAAAAATTGAAAAATACTTAATCAATCTCACTATGACAATACATGGTCGACTTTTCGACGTTTAGTTTTCAATCTTTACATACTGACGCTACTGGAAGTGACGCTTAAATACAGATCGAATATACGTGTTACTTCACCCGTGTCTCGGACGGCACTGAGCAGCCTAGCGCAAGTTCGTAAGAAAGAAAAATTGTATGAAACGTGCACGCTCATTAATGGCGGTATAATCCGCCTCAATCCGAAAGAAGGCATTATCCATACAATCAATATGGTGGTCGACGCTCTTCATAAACAGGTGATTTATATCTGTCATCTGTCTCTGTCGCTGTTGTCTTGTTTTCAAAACGTTTGACATTTCATTTAGTTGTGTTGGAAAATTTCCTAAAATCAGAAATTAATGTAAATTATCATTAAAAACGAGTGTTTTGCCTCAAGAAATAAGCTTGACCCAAAAAGGATTGTGTGTGATGTGAAGTGAACTAAATGAGTAAACGAATAAGTTAAGATATATGTAATTTATAGACACGCCGGCGGCCAATGTAAAACGAACATATTATGTCTGAATTTCCTCTCAATGATGATCGGTAAGTACCAATGACTGTTAATTAGTTCTATTCTAAAGCTATTATTGTTTAAATAGGGATTTTAGTACAAATTTCAGTACATAAAAGTAAAATTTACCTACCGACCTAAGTAAAAAATAGTGCTGCCTGTACAATTTTATTTCCCTATAGATATTGTGCCCATTAAATAAACCACTTTATTTTTTTCGCAGATGTCAACAGTGGGTTCAATTGAAAGGGAAGGATTTGGTGTATGTACCAATCGATAACAAAATAGCGACATATTTTTGGTGTAGTCGGGATCCAAATCGGTGTTGATGGCCGATCCAGGACGATTCACACGCCTACCGTCAACCTAACAACCTACCATGTTGTCATAGTAGTCAAGCTTGATATATTGTATATTATACTGAATAAAAGTTTTTCAAGTACCATTGTATATTAATTTCAAACACCTATAACTATCGATAAAAATCTAAAGTATATCTCTAATCCCTACTAAGCACATCCCTATTTTATTGCTTATGTTGGCATTATTGTTGCCAGACTGTTGGCTGAATTTTTATTATATTGGTATGAGTCTGGCGTGCACGTTCTATAGAGTATTTTTTTCCTTGAAGTCCCGTCTCTTCTAGCGTAGCGTTTTATATTCTCTTTGGCACTGAGAGCTCCTCTGCTTACCCACACATTCGCAGCGTGTTTGTATACTCACAACGAAATTTTATCGCGACAACGCGATTACGAATCTTCGCGATTAAGTGTGGCCCCACCATTACGAAACAAAATTTTGAATTACGAAACAAAGTTGCGGGGGGTCGATACCATGGTATGTACGCGGGTATTGTTTGTGTAATGTGTGTGTGGTGGGCCGTACGATACGCAAAGTACGCATTTTTAGGGTTGACACGAGCCGGACAATATTTTTGTAAATTTAATCGGAAACAAAAGTGGTCTGAAAGGTGTCAAACTCTCTGAGGTAACTCTAGACAAGGAACACAACGACCCCCATATATTTCGGACTTATATAACACACTCTATATATAAATAAATAATAAACATTTTGATATAGCTAAATTCAGGTACTTATCTAGCTAAAACTCCAAAGTACGAGTCGCCTTGATTCAATCGTTGATACTGTTATAACATAAAACTATAAACCTTTTATGTAATATCTACTCTATCGTCTTGTAGAACTAGAATAGGAACCACAGGTTAGTTAAAGTTCCAAACAAAATACTATCTCTTCCCTAGTGGTCATCCACTGGCGACCTTACTTACCACAAGGACACAACACTACGAAATAGTATTATTTAGCAGTGATCATTTGTAAAGTACTACTGATTTTACTCTGTTGATTATTTTATACATAAAAAAGTAAAAACCTTAATTTTATAATCTTCATAGCACTTTTTAATACAAAATTATGTGACAAGAAGTTACCAAGAGTTCTCTATAAGACATCTCATGCAGCCAACCCATCCACAAATATGTGAGAAATTACTTTGTACAAAACAGTCAGCGCCGAGTGCATCAAAAATATTTATAGAATATTCCTACCAAATAAAATCTTAATGGTATCCTTAGAATGTGTCACATCACATAGACTTAGCAGCGCGGCAGGCAGCTTGAACTAAAATTAGTTTGCGCGACCTTTTCCAGTTGAATTACAGAGAAAGAGACGCGATGAGATGAACTAAATCGGAAGTATTTTCTTTTTGCGTCTATTCAGTAAACATCCTGGCAGTGGAAAAATTGAATTCGAGGATAAAGAAAAACCGAACACAAGAAGGCAAATGCATTATGTATGGCCTTAAAAGTTCACATTAAATTGGATTTGCGTGGTGATGAAGGGGCTCCCCAGCTACTTAACGGAACGCAAACATGTTGTTACGCAAATAAAGACGTTTTGTGTCAATACGCCGCGACGGAGCTAGGGAAAAAGACATTTTAAAGTTAAATTAGTTCAAAGTTTGCACATTCCGATTGCCTTTTCGCATTTTGTGAGTGTAAACATAACTGCAAGTATTCCTGTATGTATGTATAATATAAGACGAGACTTTTTTATACAGCTAGATGACAAGCAAGCTGACGGCCCACCTGGTGGTATTTACTTCATTAATCTATGTAGATAGTAATTTGGGTGGTTATTTTAATCAAATATCATAGAAGTAATCGTATGAATAGATAGCAAGTAGGTATTTATTTTCATTTTTTCTTTGACTGTTTTCGAGTAAACTAAATAAAAGTGTTTTAATTGTACGAGCTGTATAACTCCATTAGTCTCAGTAATAAAATTAGTGAGCGTAACTCACTTCCTAACTCATTTTGACTCCAACAGTTAAATAAAAGGCTATATATTTTGAAAAAGTGAATAGCGAAATGATATCTAGTAATCTTATTTAGCTTGAACTACCCGAGGCCTAATATTTATATAACTTATTACAGATTAAGTTACGTATAGTGTTAAATCTTTGTGATTTAAAGTTCGTAAATGAAAAATAAAACGATATTTTATTAAAAGAAATACTAGGTGAAGCAAACGAGGGAGATATTGACCGAAAATTCAGCCGAAATCGTACAATCGATGCCAAAAATGGGCCGAAAACAACCCGGCTTAGATTTATCGCGGCCGTTATTGCACATTCAAAGGCACGCGCATGCATTCTATACCGGATCCTATATGCTGAACGCCTGTATTTTACGAAACAACTGCCAACTAAAAATATTAAGTACTAAAAGGGTAGTTGAGTGCAATAGGCTCCGTGACTGACGACCAGTTTCGCTGTTATGACTTCACTATTAATATTTCTCTCAAGTACGATTAAGGAAATGTAAGTTTAAATGTTTTAAACGGGTTACTTGCGATAGGTTCTTTATATTCTTAACGCATTAGCCTTTGGCCTTTGAAATAAAGAAAGCAAGAAAAAATATTTTATTTAAATAGGCCACAAAGAAGTACTTTTAAATCGTCAAAAAACACATTTTCATAACTATTACAAAAAATATATTAACTAACAACGTATAAGCCTCTCCGTCTGTCATGTCTGAATATCTCACTTGATAGTCAACACAACACTTCTAATAATTATGTATAAAGAAGTGTCATTTGCCTACAATATGCTTGTGAAGTGATTTTCTAATCGAGTATTCTAAATTAGAATTGAAAAAAAAATAATAACGTTCTACCAGCATTTAAAAACATTTTTTTCTTAACAATAAATAAACAAATACTTAGGATCACATAAACAGCGGCCAGGCTCGCTCATTCATAATTTATAGGAAAAATAAGAGCAACTGATAAAATAAAGAACACAGCATTTAAAAAGATAAGGAACGAAGAAGCTTATATTAAATAATTGAGGTCAATAGACTAATCAACCTGTCTTGATGAATGTTTTCATTTCTCATGCATTAGTTCACTCACACATACTACTCTGATAGAATAACGCAGAAAATCAGACTACCTAGATATCTTATGATAATACGATATGCAAACTACATTTCAAAAACGATTCTTTGTGTTCTGCGGAAAGGTCAACCATTGTTACAATAATATTTTGTAGATATTTAACTCAACGGAAGGTCAAAATATGCAAATGCCTAGACCTCCATAAATTATAAATACACAATTGCTTAAGCCTATTTTACTGTAAATTTAATGTCGCGAAAGTTATACAAAGTATCAAGATTGTTTTCGTACACTTAACTTTGTTCCCCATAGGTACAGGCAGATTGTGGGGGGAATTATAACTTTTCTCGGGCTTCCTTCGCGAATCGCGGTCGACCGAATACTTGTACAAAACAAGTTTGATTATAGACAATACCTACTTTGAGATAAGGAAGATTTTTGTACAAATATGCGTAAAATATTGATACAATAAGGGCTCTTTCAATTTAGACGTTTCGTGTCGGACCGCTGCGGTGCCGAAGCGGTGCGTTTGTCGTATTGCGCACGGACGGTCGTTTGTTTTCATACAAAGCGCGCGGTGCGGCAACAGTGTGGCGTCGGTACCGAAAACGCTCGACAACAGGACGCCAACGTCGCAAACTCCACGTGTTCATTTCGTTGTTGAATAGTGAGGTGAAAGACGTGAGTGCTAATTTCTTCTTATTTTCATATAATATGTTTCATAATAGTTTCTTGCCGCTGAATTATACTTTTAACTTCATTCAAGTAATTCACAGAAACATCCTTTAGACATTCTTAGGTAATGAAAGATATATATATTTTTTATATACAACTAGATGACAAACAAGCTGACGGCTCACCTGGTGGCAAGCGGTTACCGCCGCCTATAGACACCTGCAATAACAAGGAAAAGTCACTTGATATTGCAGGTGCGTTGTCATCCTGAGGCCTAAGATGAAATGCCGTCCATGCCCAGTAATTATACTGGCTACCTTTCCCTTCAATCCGAAACACAGCGAACTGTTTCACGGCTGAAATAAGAAAGGCGGTGGTACCTGCCCAGGCGACCCTACATATGGGCCTACCACCTAGTGCTTGGATCTTGTCTTAACCTAGGGTAAAGGTTATGAAAAACACCAAAATTACATGTTAACGAAAACATCGGTGATGCTCTTTGACGAGGGCGTCGTTTTTGTTTTTGTTGGATGTTTTCCAACAAGAACACTAACAGTAATGTTTCTTCGTCAAAGTCTATGGCTTAACTGCTGTCAAATATATATAAAACATCACTAGTACACAAACGCACGGCACTCAGATACGCTTTCAATTCGGGCGTTTGGTATCGGACTGCTTTCGTACTGCAGCGGCACGGCAGCGGGTTAGAACTAGCGGCACGGTAAACGTACGGCAGCGGTCCGACACGAAACGTCTAAATTGAAAGAGCCCTAAAGGTAAGATCATAATGTATAATATTTTGGTAAAAACAAAAGCTTTCAGCATAATTCGAACTTTAGTATTCGAAATAAGGTATTTTTTCGCGGTTAAATAGAGACATGATATATGTACTTATAGGTACGAAAAGGAAGTACTGGCAAAGATTTAATTTAACCATACGAGAAACCAGTACTAAACACGTTAGTGCTTTTATATTTAGAAATTTAAATGTTATTCCTGCTTTTAGGATTGCTGCATGTTTACGTGACAATGTATATGTCGCCGCTATCTAGTTAAATTCGCCGCAAAGTTGGATGCCTAACCTGTTGATTAAAGGCCGACAGTCAATCAATTGCCTAGGCAAGTAGTTAATGAAACTAGACTCACTCAACGTTTGACAACATGGCGTATTGAAGAGTGTTGGTGTGATTGGTAGGTTAAAAGTTATTTTTTATGCCCACTTATAACCAAAACGATATGGGTTATAAGTAGTAATAAAGAAATAACCTTGAACCAACCAATTGCTCAAACAGTCATACAAAATCTCTTCGATTTAAACGACCTGCCGACGGCTGTTCAGCCGTCTGGTTAAACGTTGCGTTCAATGTCTTAGCTAGTTGTCCTTCAGACGTTAAATTGGATGCCGGCGTTTAATCAACAGCCTAGGCGTCCAGTTGAGCGGCTTATTTAACCAGACGGCTGCGACATATAGTATAAAATGAAGACAGCGTCTTTATATAATAGGAAACATAGCGTTCTGGTGATCTAATCTATAAAATAAAAAATAATAGCACTTTATACTTTCATGGTTATTAACATTTGAATTAGAATTATTTACGGGATATTTACCATGTAACTTTCAGTCCAGTGGTAGGGGCATCGATCGTAGCAAGCGTCAACGAAAGAGGGTAGATCGATATATCTGCCCGCAATGAAGTTGACTTCTACTCGCAGCTTCAGCAGTCTACCCGTGATCATGGCGCATGAAACTGCGCCATGCGCCACAACTCACAACTATAAAGTTACATGGTAAATATCCCGTAAATAATTCTAATTCAAATAAAAAATAATGTTTTTATATGTCTCCTATGCGTTATATGTCTGCTATCACGCCCGCAAAAAATCCTTTTTTTAGTAAAGTAAAGAACCTAACAGTTTTCTCTTTACAGGCGCTGCAAAGCATGCTGGTGCACTATATAATAAAATATCTGTTACATTATGACTTTGCTCTTGGGATAAAACTTTGTGAAATACACAGATGAAATCGCCTTTAGATAGTTCAGTTTATGCGCGGCGGAATGGGCTAAATAAACATCAAATATATTTTTATCATGAATAATTTATAGACTAAAAAGAAGTCATCGTCTTAATATATTTTTCACATTCCCACAAATGTTCGTAAGCATAACAAAGTTTGCGAAAAGTAATCTTATACACCCAGCTCGGAACCTCGGAAATAATGTTACAAGGTATCGAATTTTATCGGAGATTATCCCTCGTATATTCGAGAATAAATTCCGACAAAGTTCACCAAAATGTTAATAATATGTTAATGTCTTACTTAAAGATTTTTTTTATGAGCTTTAGGCCTAGGGCATACATAATTTTTTAGTCGAACAACTATTTTGTTGTGGTTTAGAAGTTTGTAGGATTTTATGAACGAGCGCCTACATACTGTCAACTCGATGGCTGCTCGTTAACAAAATCGAAAAGCTGTATCTATCTGCTTTTGATTAAAAAGTTGGACAGCTATCGATCAAACAATCAATTTATATTGCAGTTGATTGATGTGCACATAACATCGACTAAACAGTCGATGCGTGTCTGTTTAGTCTCGCATTAGCACCTTTTTTGTGGCAGGGGACACACCTTATGCTCTAGTAATTAAAATAGAATAAAACTAAAAAAAATTCACGTCCTGAGGCAGGAATCGAACCCGCGACCGCTCTGGGCGACTGCTCTGAGCTCAGAGCAGTCGCCCGGATTGCGAAAGGTCTATTTTAATTACTAAGTAATTTTTCAAACATTTATAATAATGTTAAAATCAAAAATTAAGAATACCTTATGCTCTGTTCCCTCTTCTGGGGAGCGAAGAGAGGGACGTGTTGGACTCGCATCCACTAAATTCCCTGCCAAAAACCTTCTTTTCTGCATAGTATTATGGGCAGCCTGTGGTGACACGTCAGCCATTTCCACCACCAGAGCAGGTGACTGCTGCGGAGTCTTAATTGCGGTAGGCTGTAACTCGCTTTAGCACCTCCATCAACTAAATGGTTTAGTTGTGTGAATTCACGAGAAGTACCTACACAACTCGACTATACAGTTTTAGTCTATTCAAAAGTTTTTACGTATACGCTGGGCCTTTTAAAACGCAATTTAGCATTATTGTAACTTATTGTAGTTAAATTATATAGTTATTGTCTATTTTATTTATATTTTAATAATAAATTAATATTTTGTATGCAAAGGTTGCAATATACACGGTGAGTTTTTTTTTCGGGTCAGTATGGGGAAATTCTAAACTATAAGAGATAGAGAAAAACTCACTTAGAAACCGTGATCTTAATTTAAGATAAAATAAAAATGGTATTAAAAAAAATTTTAAAATCTTAGATTTGGCGATATCGGATTATTTGAAAAAAAAATTTTTTTTTGCTATTTCTATTGTATATCACTATACAAACTAAAAATTGTATGGATACCATAGGTCTTAAGTTGCTAGAAGTTGTTAAAATTGCTTGAAATTAACATTTTATTTAATGATACATTGTACTATCTAATTGATATCGATGACTAAAACAAAACAAAACCAAAAATCTGCCACTTGCCTTAATCCCACGAAACAAACTCTATCTTATAAATTGTTCAAAATGTCCTCTACTTTCTGACGAATTTTCTTTTGACGGACTGAAATTTTTAAATCATCAACAGTGTCGTAGCGACTTTTGTATACTTCATTTTTTAAGTGACCCCATAGAACCTATTAAAGTTTAACTAATAAAGAAAACTGAAACGTTAATTTCAACAACTTCTTGCAACTTTAGACCTATGGTCTCCATACAATTTTTGGTTTGTATAGTGATATACAATCGAAATAACAATTTTTTTTTTAAAAAAAACCGATATCTCCAAATCTATTAAGATTTCAAAAATTTTTTTAATACCATTTTTATTTCATCTAAAATTAAGATCACGGTTCCTAAGTGAGTTTTTCTCTATCTCTTATAGATATCTTAGAATTTCCCCATATTGACACGAAAAAAAAACTCACCCTGTATATGTTTATATAACCTAATAATTGAGCTAAAATTTAAAAATTAAAACCGACTTCAAAAAACTGAAAAGGAAAAAAATAATTAAATTTAAGTAGGTATCCATCACTTATATACTTATTTTTTGGAGTCGGTGCTTCACGTTCTATTATTTCTGGAAACAACTTAGCACCAACTCCAAAAAATATGTTTAGGTGATAAGTACCTTCTTAAATTTAATATTTTTTTCCTTTTAAGTTTTTTGAGTCGGTTTTAATTTTTGTTTAATGTTTTTATTCACAATTTTTGGTGATAACTTTCTAACGTTAAAGCTAGATGGGTGACCGTCAGCTTATATTGTTTCCTACTATCGTATCGTTTCACTAAAAACTCATAGGAAAGCAAAAATCTGCAATTTTTCATACGTAGATCACTTACGCATTTCAGTTTTTTTGATTTAAAAACTAAACTACCCAACTGATTTTTTAAAAAAATATTTGGGACCAAGTGGCAGCCATTCCGCATCGAACAAAAAAAGAATTACGTAAATCGGATCAGAAATCTCGGCGTTATTGGTGTACATACATAGAAACAAAAACACACCAACCGAATTGAGAACCTCTTCGTTTTTGAAGTCGGTTAAAGAGGCTCCTCACTAAGAAGAATATTATTTGTTGTAGCCGATGACTGCTACTACAGAATATGCTACATTTAAAATATTTATTTTCGTGTGACACATCCGCCTCCTTATTCACTAACTCAAATGACAAGTGATGGATAATATATTCAGTGTTTTTACGTACGTTTAGTTTCATTGTATTGCGTGAAACAGCAATGTATATTAAAGAAGGTGGTAGACATCAGTACCTACATGTTATTTTTGTGAATAAGTGGTCAAGTGGTCTGTACCGCTGTTTGCCAACTCAGAGGTCAGGGTTCAAATCCCGGAAGGGGCAGATCTTGGTATGATGAGTGCGAATATATTTTCTCGAGTCATGGATATTTTTATGTTTATTTACATAGGTTATGTTCTAATTTTTTTTTCTTCTTTTTAATGCAAATCTTAGTGATGATTGTTTTGCCTTAGACAATAGGCGTGATTTTTTTAAAAAAATAAAAAAGGTTGTACATTATTTACCTACATAAATTACAATAGAAAATAAAATTGCTTTAGAAACAAAGTTAAGAACTTATTGAAAAAACGTCTGTGCATTTATAAAAATAAATTAAATTAAAAAATCTTCCTAAACTAAGTTAAAAGGAACTAGAACAGCTGGGAAATGTAATCAGCGTTGACATATTTGATATGTACAACCTAATTTTCTAGGCAGATCTTGGCAAACTGAAGGTTTGAATATCAAATGAGGATTTAATTTAATTTGGACTGCTTTTAACCCTCCACTCCTCTGAGGATAGAGACTAAATATTAATTATTAAGACGCCACGGGTACAATCGGATTTTGTAACAAAAATGAGATGAAAATAACACTGGTACCTATTAAGAAAATGTTTAGATATAAAAGTACCTTCTTAGTTTTAATTTTGACATAATAAGGAAATAAACCCGACTTGTTACGAATAGGCCTATAATTCATAATTCAGAAATCTTTATTTGCCAGAATCCAGGTTAATATAATCATTTGTTTATGTATGCAAATTTTTTGTCATACATAAACAAATGATTATATTAACCTACTTAACTCTTTGAAGCCCGATAAACCAGACACGATTTAATTTTGATTGTTATGTCAACTTTGCCGTCTGGGCATTAAAGGATTAAATTTTATTTTATATTTTATGTCAATTATTTTAGGTATTGTCAAATCACTTAATTAGAACATTTATAATTATTGAATTCATTTAAGTTGTAAAAACAATAATTATCCAGAAGCCATTCAGATAATTTATTTTTAAATTGTGTTAGGTATTTTATTGTATATCTGGATAGCCATTAGATATGCGTTCTTTTAAAAATTTGTGACTTACAAACTGGGAAATACAATCTGTGTATATGCCTTCTGCTTCTGCTGATTACCTCTGACTGTTTTTTTAATTAAATTGGATGTTGTTTTATAAAAACGCAAAATTCTTTTATATACAATAACAATACGAAGAATACGAAGATTTTTAAACATGGGGTCGGCAGCTATCCATCCATATCCATCCGGCAATGCGCCACATATGGCTCTGACACATTTTTTTTGTACTTTAAACGCTCTGTCCACTTCAACTGAGTTACCCCATAGCAATAAGCCGTAAGCCAGTACCGATAATACATATCCATGGTATGCACTGAGGGTTACTTCCGCTGAAACAATGAACCTCAGTCGTCTAATTACGTATACAAAGCAATTCAGTTTGTTACAAATGCGTTTAATATTTGCCTTCCAGTCACAATGTTCGTCCATAATAATCCCCAAGAATTTATTATTTTTAACTTGTTCTATATAATTATTATTATATTTAATATTTAAGTCTGTATCTTGAGCTTTATATGATTTAAATTGAATCATTTTGGTTTTATTTATGTTTATTTGTAAGTTATTGACGTTCAACCATTTAATAATGTTGTTCAAAGCCGAGTTTACATCGTTCTCGTATTCGTTCTTGGATTTACATCTTACTATTAATGTTGTGTCATCGGCATAATTATATTAATATAGGGTTATAGTTTGGTAGGCCGGTATGTAGGGTCGTCTAGGTAGGATCCACTGCCTTTCTTATTTCAGCCGTGAAACAGTTCGCTGTGTTTCGGATTGAAGGGAAAGGTAGCCAGTGTAATTATTGGGCATGGACGGCATTATTTTGATCTTAGGCCTCAGGATTACAACTCACCTGCAATATCAAGTGATTTCCCCTTGTTATTGCAGGTGTGTATAGGCGGCGGTAACCGCTTACCATCAGATGGGCCGTCAGCTTTTTTGTCATCTAGTTGTATAAAAATAAATATATAACGGTGACTTACTAATTATATATAGGTAACGAAATCCACTTATAAGTGGAAATTTGGTGGCCTTTTTTTAAGTTAATTTGCGTAATGTTTTGTGTGATATCGTATTGCATTTAATATCGGTACCCCAAATAGATCCACCCTTCTCGACAAAAAAGATAATGAACGAAAAAGCAATTCACTGAAGAAGGAGATTTCGGCTGACTGGGCGCTACCTCAGAGCAAAACGAACAGCTTAGTGTGACTTCACTCGCTACTTCTTTTGTCTTCACTGCCATCTTTTTCCAAGAGATAACACACCAGAGAAAGAAGTTTTCACCGATTGAATATTGTTTTATTGATCATTTACGAAACAACCTATTTTTACAAACAGATGAATACAAGCTCTATGTTACAAAAAAAATGTGTTACCATTATTATGACAAATTCGCCAATTTCGACTTCTAACAGATGTAACCAATATAGTAGTTAATAATAATATTTTTAGAAATACTTGAGGCTTAAAATATTCAAAAGATTCAATTAGGTAAAACATAAATTATGAATACTCCTTCGTCATAAATCACCATTCACTTGAACAAACAGCAGACTTATTTTTCTCTGAGGTTTGCGCATAAATGAACAAAAAAGAGAGAATTAAATAAGTAAGAAACATAACAATGACTGTAAAATGTAACTGAATTACGACCGTAAAACAAGATAATGGGACGCCTGAATGAATTTACTTTTATATTTTTGGTGCTGTCGAAAACATTGAAGGACTAAAGTGCGTTTAGATAGGATTCTAAAATATTTCCCAATAGGGACCTTTATCTCCTTATTTATTAGGAATTAAATTCTTGCTTTTAGTGCAGTTTGTAAGGAGCAAGACAATCTTATTATTTGTACGATAATGGTGGCAAAAAGCGTATGGCCCGCCGTAACATATAGGCAAGACAAGACAGTGCGTTATGTTTACAGCTTTGGAGATCTTCTGCATCCAACAGAACACTTTCTCCGCTATCTTTGGCAACCTTTCTCACCGCAAGTATTAAAAAATACAAAGAGGTGTTATTTATCATGATATTCTGTACGGCGCAGCTCCCTTTACAGGAGTTCTAACCTAGGGTGATAAATATCACTAAGCCCAATCACTTAAACTCTCACAAATATACCCACTCGTAATATTTCGAATATATATGCTAGTAACTGACATTTAGTAACTACAAGCCCGGTATGGTCACTGTCACAACTTTTTTTAGTTAAGATACCAGTTTATAAATTTTTCGCGGTCTCACCGTTCGGTGTACCACGCAAGAATTTATATTCCGCAGTGCGACTCATAAATTTGAGTGAACGTCCTCCAGAGCCGACGCTTGTTCTAGGTTCCGCACATCGCAATTTATGTCTGTACAGTTTAAGATTTCACAACTAATAAATTACAAAAGTAGCATTTTTCCTATAACTCCGAGCGGCACTTACCAGCTTTTGAGGCTCTTTAAATAAAAACATTCAGCTTTAAATACGAGAAAAATATTTTCTTTGGGCAGTGGGCGTTAAATTTCTTTATTCGGGATGTGGGTTTTACATAAATAACGTCGGCAGTAGTTTATTGAGAACGGATTCTCGATCTTTTATCTTGAATGGCGATCGCCCGCAACTGGTATAGTGTAAAATGAGGATAAGTGAGAGGCTTGCTTTTATTTTATCATTGAAGTGCGAATGTTATTTATTTCCATTTTTAGTTTCCCGCCCTAATATCACTAAAATATTTGCGTAACGTAAGTACCTATTAGAAAGTGTTAAAATGTAGAAGCGCATGATATTTTGGAAAAGTTCATAAGTAGTAAGCAAAGTACTGGGTTGTCCGTATCTATACGAAATTTCGTATCTGTCCTAAAACTATTCTGTTTGATAAAAACAGTCAATTTAACTTTTTCGTAGGGTCTTGAAAGTAGATTTTAGCAGTCTAATCGCTGTAATTTATTAATTTGGACGAACATGTCAAAATCCTTTTGAGAACTGTAATAGAAAATGTACGTAATATACAAAATAGAATCGTCGACACACAAGAACAATAATTATGTTATTTTTTATGCGCTCTGTGTTTGCGCTTTTTACATATTTTTATGCTGTGTCGTCTTATCTGTCTTTTTATCGAATGTAATGACTAAATATGTTAATTATTATTACAATTCAGCGAGGTAATCTCGACCAGCCTTATTGGTACACTTCCTGTTTCGCAAGATTTAGGTGGTGTTCATTATTTTTAAGTTTTTTTAATATTACGTTTTAAGCTTTGTAAATATTATGTTCGTGTTATAAAGATAAGTTTTTTTATACTTAATGTTGCTTTTGCTTAAGTTGATATTTTCAATTACCTTAAGTGTATTATATGTTATTACGTTTGTAAGAACACATAAGTATACGCCTTAAACGCTACCAAGGTATTGCTTGCTGTTTGGAAGCTTTCGGCGATGGCCTGAAAGCTGAAGTACCGTCTGGCTTTATCTTGCGAACTCCTTCTTTTATCTAAGAGTTTCACAGTCCAGTCTAGTTTGTATTATATTCCCTAAAACTCACTAGTGCCAATTTGTCACATATCAAAGCTTTGGGATTTTACGGGAATGTGAAAAATAAATTCGAAGGTTAATACTTAATGCTGAAGGCAAAAGTCATCTGAGCTATATTGTTACATTCACTCGTGCGCGTGAAACTATGCCAAATATTCCTCTAGTAACAGGCAGGTGAAATCGAAGCGAAATAACAGAAATATTCAGCCCGCGTGGAAATTGAATTCCATTGCGTCAGATTTACTTGTATATCTGCGAGTTATGTGCGCGACAAATTGAATGATATAACGGCTACTTCGTTTGTACGCGACATAAATGCTTCGTTTGATGTTGCTTCCTAATAAACTCCTTACGAAATCTTGTTATTTTTTACATTACGTTTTCTGATAAACAATGATCTTTCTGGAAAATAAAGTGCTAATTTCAGGTAAGTAATTGCTATTTCTTTTGTTTTAGAGTGTTTGTTACTTACTCTCTTCTCGAACTTAAAACCAGCATCTGAAATATAACGTTTAACCTTTACACAACCAGAATATGTTTTTATGTAGCTAGATTACAAGCAAGCTGACGGGCCCACCTGGTGGTAAGAACGTTGCCTAATAGGCACCAAGGAAAATGTCAATTGCTATTGCAGGTGAGTTGTCATCTTGATGACTAAGATAAAAGCTCTATGATTATTAAAAAAATACATAAATGAAAATCATATTCGACGACTTTCTCACAGTTAAGGCGATTACCACAGACTTAATCGAGATAAGATAAGAGCCTATCCGTAGCTGTGTCACAAAGCGTTACATTAAAGTAATAGTGATTCTTCAACTCATTGGCTGATCATCACTTTAGCTATCAAAATAAGTTAGGAGAGAAAATAAATTGGACAAGTAAAGTTTTCCTTTATGGTCTTTGAATACACTTGTACACCACCCGTACTCTTATTTGCCACCCTAATAGTAGAACAAAAAACATTTGATGTTGTTCAGCAAAACAGAAAATTGCTTAACAACCCCTGACATATTGTCTAATTATTGTAATGAAAACCGAAACGCCAACCGTGCTTTTGTTTCCTTTGAGGTATTCAAGAGATACCAAACGAGGAAATCTTTGATTCAAGCCATTTTAGCACTAATAATCACTTTGTAACTATCAACGTTATTCATCTGTTCCCTTCGTCTCTCAAAATGCGATACAAAGGCCTTTCAGAGGAAATATGTTATTTCCTCAAGTAAACATTTACTAATGTTTGCTCTGGATTCCTTAGTAGAAAATAAACATGATGGGTTTTGAATCGTGGGGTCAATCAATATGATATTAGTTACTTATCTATATATTAATCAATGAGATAGAAATAATAGTTCTAAGAGTTTATTTCCAAAGCAAAAATAATTGTAAAAATAAAATCAGTTCAGTAATCAAAATTATTTTCATTAACATCTAAGTATTATTAAAATGATCCAAATATTATACCAACCTAATTATCGGGTAGATTGTACAACTTCTCTATTAGGTACTTGATTTTTCAAATCCTATACAATTCTAAAAGTTGATTTTATGAAATACTTGATTTGTATTTATGTTAATATTCGTGTGGTGTCGGTATTGTTGTAGGTACACCATGAAATTAAGCAAGTTAGTCCTTAAAATCGAAAAACCTTATTCGCGATTCCAATTCTTGGTTCCAAACTAAATAATCTACTAAGAAACTTTGAAATCAAAAGCAATTACTCGGATTATTCTATAACAGAGTTCACAAAAACCATTTCGAAGTGAAGTTTCACAACAAATTAATTCAATTTTGACAGTAGCTCACTTTCAAACGGGCTGTTGAGGGACACCAGCGAAATATCCTTTGCCAGGGAATTTTCGACCACTTTCATGAAAGTAATAATTAGACCAGACTTCCGTCCGATTTATTAAAATGCTCTTTAAGCATGTCGTGTGTGTTTGAAACTGAAACTCAAACGGAAAAATATAATAAATATTTACAGTCAATACGTAGGTTCAGAAAACGTTATACTTAAACAAAATAATTGTATTAAAGACTATGTAAGTCTAAGGTAAGGTAAGGTAAGGTTAAGTTTTCTGGGAGAGGACTCTGTTAGCTTTGAGTTTTTAGATTTGTAAGAATATCTGATTGAAAACAGTTTCTATACGTTGCAAAAGTTTTATGGGAGGATTTAATAATATTTGACAAATATTTAACTAAATTGTAAACAATGAATATAAGTTCTTAATTGGAGGAATTCCACTTACTATGTTGTATCGACTTTAAAGCGATAATAATTTATTTATCAGTAACTAATAAGTGATTTCTTTAATTTTATTTAAATATAATTGATATTTCATCATTAATTAAAACATTTAATGTATTTGATTTATCAAGATTGTAAAAAATATTTGATTTGATTCCTTTTTCGAAAAGGAACGTAGGTTGTACTTCCTTAGTATAAGAGTCAGTGCTAGTCGATCGTCAGAGCCGAAAATGATGCCTGAAAGGTAATAATCAAATTTAAATATTTGAAATTATTAAAAATACGACTCTCCAGCTAAAAAACAAACTAATGAAAATTAAAAGTATAAAACGAGTGGTTTACTGGTTTAGTGGTTACTCTGTACTGTACCTATATTTATAGGTACAAAGCAAAAGGTACATTTACTCGCTGACTAAACAGATAAATAAAATTGTCACAGCAAGATTAAAAAGTGTTTGACGCATAGTTCTGATGCCAGCTTTTTCTAATGATAACACAATAATCTACGAAACCATTTACAACAAGAGTTATTCGATATTTAACGTCGAAAAATACGAATAGGTATTTATATAGAGATATTAGGACTAATCCCGTAGGCGGGAACACGGACTCTAAAAATTCTATGAATAAATTACCGGCGATCTAAAAAGGAAATACGTACGTCTTATTCAAAAGTCACCGTTTTCTCTCTCACGTTGTCCTTGTCAATCAGATAGAGAGGGATAAGTCTAAAAATATATCTTGGGAGTTATACGTTCTAATACGATTAGGTATATAAAGACTCCTGTCTATATGTCAATCCTTTAAGGAAACTTTTGATTGAATCAAAAATATAGCTGAAAGCTCCTGCTTTTAGCTATAATTTTAATTCAGATTCAAATAGAAACAAGGTATAGCCCAAAGAATAGCCTCAAGTGGCAGTGGGCAGGCCACATTGAAAGGAGGAATGTCGGCCGTTGGGGCGGGAAGGTCCTCGAGTGGCGGCCGCGTACCGGGATAAGGAGCGTTGGTAGGCCCCCCACAAGTTGGACCGACGTAGGGTCGCTGGAAGCCGATGGATGAGGGCAGCGCAGGACCGATCAGTTTGGAAATCTTTGGGGAGGCTTGCAACCAGCAGTGTACGTCTCTCGGTTGATATGATGACGATGATGATATAGGTATAGTAAAATTTTTACATCCCAACGTAATTCATTAGCTTCATATAATTTATCGATTGCGTCTCAAGTCGCACGACGTCACATAAATAGAGATGGCTAAAAAAATTACGGAACAGGAGCAGACCATCATCCTCACCAGCCTATGTACTAACGTCCCACTGCTGGGCACAGGCCTTCCTACATGTGAGAAACACATTAAGAGTTTGAGTCGTAACACCACCACGCTGGCTTTTGATTGACCCATACCGGGACCGACCATGGCGGAAATTTCTTTGGTTTCGTAATAGAAAGCAGAGCGCTCACACCACCTCGAGCTCCTCAGGAGACGGCACCAGATAAGCGTGTATAACCATGTAATAGATGTTGCTAGAAACCAACGGCATTGACGATTGTTGATGTGCATTTGGCCGTAAATTATGTGTAAGACTTCAAAGGAAACCGACTCTTATACCTTTAAATAGATATCTGATAAGGTTTACTTGATCTGTGTACCTGCTTACATTTAAGAGATACACTCTAATAGTAGCATGATAGAGGCTAACATTGAGGCTGACATAAAAATTTTAGGGAATTTCTGGCAATACTCAATGATTAAATACTCAATCGGAAAAATAAAAATCTATCACTGTAATCTTAAATTGTTAGAAGTAGCTTAACTTCTTCGTGCAGAAGAAAAATTGCATCGATCATATTTCTTCCTAGTTTCAAGATTCCTAGTTTTTTGCTTTTAGAGATCTCTGTTTAGCCCCTGGTTGACAGGCAGATAATGACATTAACGTTAAGTCCGCCATTTGTATTATGTTTGTGCAACAAAGTTGGTATAAATAAAAGGTTGACACAAAAAAAACACCAATTTCAGTAAGACAAATTAAGAGACGGCAAAAATAGAAATCCTCAGTATTTTTTCGTTTATTTATCTAATAGAAAGCTTTTTATTACGCCTTACTCCTTTTATTTACGTTTAAGCTTTATATCTGTCTTTATTTAGATAAATTCGCCATTTATGTAAATTTATGTACATATTTCCGCGAAAGCATTGTTGTTCGATATCGTAGTTTTCCGGCAGGTTACTGAAATAAACAACGCCAAGGCAGCTTACCAATAAATCCTATCGATCGAAGCGTCAGATCAAACAACATTGAATAAAAGTTGTCAGAGCTTATTGAAGAAGCATTTTGGGAGCTGGAAGATTCATTTCCTCTGCTGTAAATATGATGACATGGAGTGTGGTAGGTACTCCATCACAAAACATAGAACACGTGATGTAGAACCACGAATGTAGTAATTTTTGAAATTAGGTCTCGTGGGATATTTTTTTTCTTTTCGGGGTAGTTATAACAAAGGATTCATAACATCTAAACATTGACACCAAAGTTCTTCGTGTTTTAGTGATGAACACCACACTGAACGCTATTCTTCTTATCAGTAGCTTGCCATCAGGCGGGCCAAATGTTTGTTTACACTCTTCATCATTATCATCATCACCAGCGTTAATACATGGGAGAAACACACGAGGTTCAGCCTCAATGCGGGATGACCGGTTAAAACAACGAGACCACAAATTTTGATTGACCCGTCCCAAGTTTGACCGTGGTGAAAGTTCATATTTTAATGTTTTTGATGAGTTTAAACGCCTACTTTATTGAAACATTTACAAATAAAGAAAGAAAACGATGATAAAATTATATGCTCTATGATGACGGAGCACTAGGTACAACCTACTAATTTTTTCACCGCTTTCTACCCTTTTCCGCTTTTTCATTAAAAGCAGTGAGTTTAAAAATGTTTGTAAAAGTATTCTTTCGTATCACTGGAGGTTTCAACTTCAATGAGTGGTGAGATAATAAAAACGTAGTTGTAATCGCGTCTGGCCGGACACCAGGAGACGCGGGTTCGATTCCCGCCTGGAGCATATAATTGTTCTCTTTCTTTTCTTGTTCTCTTCTTTTCATCGTTTTCTTTCTTTATTTATAATTGTTACAATAAAGTATGGCAAAGCAACTTTCGCTACTTTATTGTAATTAATACTTTATTGTAACAAATGTAATACTTTATTGTAACAATTATAAAATATATAATATGTTTTCGGCAGTCAAGCTACTATACCACCCAGGTCCTCGTTTACCACTCTTGTAATCATATAACTCCTTAGGTAAGGTTATTATTTTACGAAGTTGAAACTTGTTAACGACATAAGTATTTCTAACAAAAAGAAAAGATCCGATACCTTGGAAGAGCTGCCAAGCTGCCGTCTGCTCAAATGCGATAATAACTACGTTTCGCAAACAGAACTCTCACTAAGATCACATCACATTATCAACAGAAACGCCATATTAATGTATCATTTAAGTAAAATGTACTACGTTGTTTTGGGTAATTTTTACAGAAGCTAGTAAATGAAGGTCGTTTTTTATTACTTACTTCTGCCTGCGACTTCGTCTGTGCAGGATTAGTACTTCGAGCAGCATATATGTTATTCTGATTTATGAGCTATATTCAGCAAGCATCAGATTCCAGACACATTTGATTTTTCAGTTGTCACAAACCTCCAGAGGTATAACGCCGCTTGACAGATTACAATCCATTTAGTATATTTTGCGCGGAAGAGTAACAAACATACATCTATACAAACTTTCGCGGTTATAATATTAGTAGGGTGTTGATTTTACCAGTGTGTTGTATGAGAGCAAATTAGTGGGGGTTAATATTGTTTCCATCCAATTTAGAATTTAGAATCAATTAGAAGTCTAATTTAGAATTAAGAGTCTACATATAAAAAATATTACATTATTTTTTCCGATTGCATAAATAAAATGAAGTAATAGACTGAATAAAGTAGTTTCTTGTAAGGTGATGTCAGATCTTCCAGCTTTGTTACTTTAAAGCCTGCGAAAAGCCCCACCTTTTTTAAGTTTCCGGAACCTAATGGTAAAACCAGACCCATGAATTTTTGCCGTGTCCGTTCGTGAGTCCGCTTTCGATTAGTTCTGCGACGACCTTTTAGAAAAATCTGAAGAGTCTTTAACGAACACTTTTACTGAAATTACTTTCATAAATAATACGAGTTTCTAGATTTACACACCCTATATCCGATATAGGCGACCAAGCTATTTTTATTGAGACTCACAAACTGCTCGGGAAAAATCGAAAAATTTCTTTTGCATACCGGTTTTTTATTATTATTAATTACTTTGCGTTCTTAGTAGGCTGGCTGAATAAAAAATACCTATTTTTGTAGCTAAAAGCTGAAACATTACGGGCAAGTAAAACATTACGGAAACAAAAGAAGTAACGAAAGAGAATCTTCAGCGCGGTGACAGCGGCACAGCACTAATTAGGTCAAGCGCGAGCCCCGCAACTGCGCTCGAGCCTGCCCTCTTAATGAACTGAACTCTAACGAAACAAGTTTTTTTAGCGCTATTGTTTGTCAGTACGTATGTAGGGCATTAATACATTAGTGATTTTTGTTGTCCTAATAAGTATGAGAGGAGCTCGGTGGCGCAGTGGTTTGAGCTCGCTAGCTTCAACAAGCAAGCAACTTTCTCCATGGTCGATCCTGGGATGGGTCAATCAAAGTGGTCAATGGGTCAATCTAGAGCTCCTCGGTAATTCGGAGGGCACGTTAAGCCGTGGGTCCCGGTTGTTACTGCAATCGATTTTACCCACCAACCCGCATTGGGCCAGCGTGGTGGTGTTATGGCCCAAACTCCTCATGTATTTCTCTCATGTAGGAAGGCCTGGGCCTGCCAGTGGGGCGTATTTAGGCTGGTGATGAGGAAGCATGGTAAGAATAATAATTTTATTCATTAGACGAATAGTCATCGTGATAAATATCAGATTCAGGTTTTATACTTTATAATTCTATTCTCGAAATTTTACGATTACATGAGAAAAAAATTTTGGAACAATTTATTTTTGCATTGCGTTACCCCGTCAAGCATCGAATTCCAGATATAAATAGATTTTTAAATTGTCATAGACTCCCGGGATACTATGAGGCTTAGAAATGATCGGTATAAAAAAATGATTTTGTTTTGTAAATAATTTTTGTTTTCGATTAGGTATACCTAGGTGTGTACTGGATCCTAAATATGAAACTCAGTCTTCATGTATATTCTCTTTACAAATGCTTCAGTATTTTAGTTTGAAATGAAATTTAAAACATAAATTAACTTAATGTCATTGACAGAAATGATTTTTTAAAATGTAATGTATTTTTAATTATCAATCGACGTAAGGGTGTGATGTGCAGAAGATTTAATAAAATTAATGTTTTAAAAAATGTTGGTTACCATTGTAATCGTTGTGTTGTATGATTGTAATTACCGTACATTACAAACAACAATAACTTTCAAGTTGATTTTTTCACTCACAGAACAAACTAAACCTATTGGTATCTAAGCAAATCAATAGATTTAAATTAATCGTGGTCATTGAGGTACATAAACTGAGTAGGTATCTGGGACTAAAGTAAGATATTCGAACCTTCAAATTGCCTGTTAGATCCTTGTGATTAGAGAAATGGCTACCAATTCACATAATATAATCCGTTTGCCTTTCAGGAGCATACATGTAAGTTTCAAATAGACGCGTTTGAATGCCTCTTGAATGCTTTGACAACCAACGTATATAGAGAGCGAATGTTTGTAAGGGTAAATTTTTATCTAGTTTACATAATTATATATTGTAAGTTCCGAAGGTTTTTAGTAGCTACCTAATATTCGAAGGAAATGCTTAGATTTTATTTGCATTTCTTACATAGATACTGCGTCCAGTAAAATGCGAGTAATAGATGAACACTTTTGCTGAAATTCAGGTTCTTATACAAACTTAATTTTGCCACAAATATTTTTTTTTTATACCACTAAGGTGGCAATCAATGGTACTGGTAATCAATGTATATAATTATCATGCCATATGATGTATGTCAATTGCAATTATGACAATAAATATTATGCGTTTCAAAGTGTCACCATGGATACTAGATAACGGAGAAATAATCATAATAATATGTATATAAATATTAGAAATATACTAAATAAACATATAAACATCCATGACTCGTGAACAAATGCTCGTAATCATCATAAAAACATTCTACCACTCTGGCTTCTACCGGGATTCGAACCCGGGACGCCCGGCCGAGTAGCCTGTATAGCAAGGGGCACAGACCACTCGACCAGTAATTTTTATTGTTAAATTAATTTATGTTGTTTTCATATAAATGCCCCAATACATCATGGCTAGGTATTCAATGATGACTTCCTTCACTCCAAAGATATCTAGTGTTTTACAAGTATCATATAATTATGATGGAATTAGGTGGTATAATACTAAACGGAGAGCCCGTATGTAGAGTCGTCGTGGCAGGGAGTACCACCGCCTTACTATTTCGGTCGTAAAGCAGCAGTGTAATTATTAAGTACTGTAATTATTGGGTATGGAAGGCATTTTATCTACAGTAATTGCTTTCTTGTAATTGCAGGTGTCTATTGTATCAGCTGGTGAGCCGTTGGCTAACGTGTCAGAAATATACATTAAAATTCGTTCTTTTAACTTTCTAGTTTTCGTATGGACACGATACTTTTTGACGGACATATTTTCTATTTTAATAAATAAAAATATTACTACATATACAATACTACAATACTAAAATTTCAAAAAAAAATCTTCAAAGTTTCTTTCACGTGACAAACAGAAATATTGTACCCCCTTTTTATATAATTTTAGCACCCTGCATATATTAGTAATTAAACTCAACAATTGATGAAGAGAGTACTTATTATTGCTCGGGACTGCTCGAGAATAGAGGTTAACTTACACCCCGTAGCGTGTTTATCATGGTAGAAGAGAAACTTTAATTACTAACGGAACATTGATTAGACCAGGCAGTTAGTATTTGTAATTAGAATTTGGTTTACCAATACAGAGAAGATCCAAATGCTCATGAAGTCGCCTTACAAAACATTAAAAAGGTACAACCAGTCTTCCCGTAACCACGTACCCTGTGATTTATCAGAATGTAACATATAATTAATCGCGAAGACAATCCGGTAAAGTGGATTAACTTGAAATTAAAAAGTTATTTAAAATTAGTGTCGCAAGTAAAGAGCAAGAGCCGGTGACGGACGTTATTTCATATAGGCTATAAGTTTCTGTTATGTATCGGGGGTCATTCTTACCTGTATAGGGGACACATACAGAAACTTACAGCCTCTATGAAATAAAAAAGCCTGGCCGTCACAAGATCTTACACTATTATATTGTGCTACTTATCAAAAGTTGTCTTTCTCTGTTTATTTATCTTCAGATGTATTGAAAGTTTTGTTCTATTCATAATTAAAATGTTTTTAATTCAATGAGTAGAAGTGGCAAACAACAGCTAGAGTTTTAAAAAAATCGTACGAAATTTAAGGCTCTAATTTTCATAAGAATCGTGCAGAGCACAATTTGTCTGCGATGATTTGATTGGTTCAAATTGAACTTGAATAGGTCGTGAAGTGTAAAAGCAATTTGTCCGTCTGCGTGTCAATCTTTGCCTTTCGCCCTGTTTTCAGCAATTGTTCACGTCAAATATTCCATTTTCCTCGTTTATTTCAAATGCTTTTGGTAGCTTCTGAAGAGAATCTTATATGGTATCACGCAAATTGACTGTGTGGATCTTCCTCGTATTGAATAATTATTCGCAGATCTTTAAGATGAGTTAAAAAAGAAATGTACAAAGAAGCATTTAATTTCCAACAAATACAAAGTACAAATTTTAGTGAATTCAAAAGCATATGCGCTAGCGAGAAATGAACAAAAACGAATCTTTCCTGTGCCTTCCGAAACACGGTTATAGTGTTTTTTAAGTTTTCGAACTGATTTGTATTTCCATAACCGGGATATCTATCAAGAAAATGATGAGTCCGAACATTTGTTCAAGTATCGTGGATGTTTGTTTGTTTTTTTACTACATTTCTAATATTTATTTATCAATATAATATACAGTATACTGTCTTTATTTTATATATTAATCAGTGATTATTTTTGATGAATCGCGAAACACAGGATTGCCTAGTTTAGACACATTCTTGTTTGTAATAAATACCTAAGTAACGTTGCAACTATTTTAAACTATTTAACTATCAATTTTGTGAATAAAATATAATAATAATTATTAATTATTAATATTATCTCCATTATTTAGTACATTTATAATATAAGTTGTGAGTGTATTATATTAACTGCATCTACCCCAAGCAGGCATGCGCCAAGTTTCATTCACAATTCTTAATTATTGAGTGTATCTTCAAAAACACGGTAGGAGTAAGTGGGTCTTAATTTAATTTTAAAATATCCTTGGCCTATCTTATAGCAATTCTGGGGCACAAACATCCGAGCTTATTTCAGCAAAAGTAATCCGGATTAAAATAATGATCTTAATAGAAGATGCCTTCCGGAAAGACTTTGCAGATGGATATTTATAAAATATATACAAAGTTTGCGTAAAATGTATTTGCCCTTAATAAAGATTATACAGGGTGCTACAGAAGTCCAAAATAAAATTTGGAATTCAGGGGTTGCGGGGGGTCGATATCGTACTATGTGCGCGGGATGTGTGTGTGTGTGGTGTAACCTCAGATTATAGAAACAAGGAGATATGATATGGCTGCCAAATCATTCCCGTACCGGTGTCGCCGATTGGCAATATGTGTCTGTCACAACTACTTTAGCAACGCTGTAAGCATAAAGATGATACACACATAGATTATGTCCTTTGCAGCTCATATTGGGCGCATACACTACGCAAGGAAATACTAGGTATACTATCGAATGGTATCGACTCGATATTCGTTTGTGTCGCCGTTCTTCTGGTTCGTTCTTAACTTTATATTGCTGGCTTATTATGGCAGGCTTTTAAAGTGATATTTGGTTTCT
Source organism: Nymphula nitidulata (assembly GCA_947347705.1). NCBI lineage: Eukaryota > Metazoa > Arthropoda > Insecta > Lepidoptera > Crambidae > Nymphula > Nymphula nitidulata. The sequence goes on from OX374632.1 coordinate 12,072,740, forward strand.
TAGTCTAATATCGAAGTTTCGAAAGGAGTAAGCAATCTGTACGATGCCTTACTCTGTAGATTTAACCATGAATTATTACTTAACTAATAAAAATATCAAGAGTACCTTAGGATGTTCATAAGTATGATTATGTATTGAGGAGCTCGCTGGTGCAATGGTTTGAGCGTTTTAATTTTTAGTTACTAAAACAAAGAACTAACGCCATAGTTAATTCAGGATGGGTCAGTAAATAGTTTTGTTATCTCGAGCTCCTCTTTTCTTCGGAAGGCGCGTAAATCTGTTAGTCCTGTACCCACAGTGGAAGTTTGAATCGCATCGAAACGAAAACGATCATCGTCATGGTCACCTTCCAATATGTAAAAAGTGGTTTCCAATTATAATTAACGACTGAGTCGTTGCTGCTGTTTTCATACGATTTGACATTTATCGCGGCAACGACCGTTTTCGTTTCAATTTGATTGAAATTCACACTAGGGGCCCTGGTTGTAACAAGTCGCGGTGGTGTAACCTAAACTCCACATTATTTTTCCTATGTGGGGAAGCCTATGCCAAGTAGTGTGACGTCAAATTTCCAGTCAATTTTTTTTCAATTAAAGTAGTACAGAACTATGTTTATGTAATCAACAAAATAGTTATCTTCCGAAACATTACGTTGTTGTTTCGGTTCTGTATCATGTAGTTGAATACGAGATAACTGAATCTAGTGCCGTTTCTGGGAGACAACTGACAGAGTAATGAATGGAGAGCAATGACAAATTGCACAAGCTGGGTTAGCTATTTTCTGCAACAACAGTTAGCGTTGTTTCAATATGTTAATCCGTAAAACTTTGTTTAGAAAATAAAGCTTATTATATTTAGTTGTAGCTAATTTAGCACTGAGAATACTGTTCCTTGTGTTCCCGCAGTGAACAAGGTTGCCAAAGCTTTTTGAGAAAGCGTTATGTCGGGGTTAGCGTTACGTCATACAGGGCGGCTCGTCTCCTATGCTATCATCTTCTTCTTTCTTGATCTTGATTTTCATAACGAAGTAGTGTTTGGTGCTACAAGCGTCTATACTATAAGCTACGGTAACTACTTATTATCATGCGAAGGTAAGCTAATTTGCCACATTTGCTGTATGAAAAACTCTCTGGTAACTCCACTGCCACTCGCGGGGATAGCCTGGACTTTATTATTGCAAATGCAAAATCAGGTCCCCTAGCCAACCCGGCCTTACGTTTCGCGCCTATGGAGATTACCCAGAGTCACTTGGGCAATCCCAGATGTGGGGCTACATGTCAACAGTTTTGTTAAAACCAAGAGGAAGCGTTATGTTGACAACGTAGGACCTCCGTTCCCATTACAACGCATCGTTAATGATCTCTGGCGACTTTATTCATTACAAAAAAGTAAGACTATGAAGAAATTTTATTTAGCTGTGATATACTTATGGTTTTCCCCCAGTCAGGTGCTCAAAATATCAATATGTCTTACTTTTCCTAATTTTTCCGGGAGTCTTATGACAATTGAAAACCAATTTAATTGTATGGCTTAACAGGTTACAGTTTGTTATTATCAAAGGAAAAAAAACCAATTGTAATTAGAAAAGTAAAGAAGAAATACATACATAGTCCTGTCAAATTAGACAATAAAATTGTAATAAGGTTACAATAATCGCATACTGTTGAAAATTGGTACGAATGTTCAGAACGCCGTTAAGAATGAAATATGAAAAATCCTTATCGGGATTGTTGAGGTTTTAAAAAAAATATTTAAGTTTAATGTTTGCAAAAAAATTTTTTTTTTCAGCCGAACTGTAAGTTTTGTCATAAAATTAGTCCAAACACAACTTTTTGAATCGTTAATTATACCTTCGAAACAGTCACTCATAGAAATAGTGTTCACACAATTTTCATAGATAATTGCATGATGTACAATTTTTGTCATGTATAATTTTATGATAAAATTTAACCTTAACTTAACTTTTATTTTTATAAGTTACTAAAACTTATCGTTTGGCTGAATAATGCAAAAAAAAACATTTTTGCTAACTTTGAACTGAATGACTTTTTTTGCAAGAGTGGCATAGATTGGGATTTTCACATTTCATGTTTAAAATTATAGTGTTACGAATATTCATACAAATTGTCAGTTTTAAGAGCATTTTGTAACCTTGCATGTCTAATTAGGCCGGACTAATAATAATTAGTCTTTAATGGGATTTCGTTCATAGATGAGGAATGTCACTTTGCCTCGACTCGATAAGACAAACGCGTGTAAATAATGGAATGCAATGACAAATTATACGTCCAAAGCGGACAGTCCATTATATACGTTTATGTTAGATGGTAACTCAAGGATGGCGATAACGTGACAACCGAATATAATTGTTACATTTATTACATGTTATGTTAGTAATACGGTAGAAAAAACATTGCTTAAATATAACCTAAACTTTAGGTTGATATATTAACATTTCATTTTCATTTAAAATTCTAATACAAGAAAGAGTTAAATAAATTGTGTTACAGACCAATTTCTTTTTGCAAAAGCAGTTTGACGTTGATTGTACTTTAATATAAATATAGTAAAGAATATCTAAAGTTGAAAAAATTAACATCCCACGACCTCTTACTACAAGGGTGACTTCTTTGACCACTGAGCTATCAGGGATAAGCAAACAACCAACAACTCAAGCAATCTCTGTACTCAAACATTTAATTTTATGTTATAAATAAATTAAGTGCTTTTTCCTTGTCATTGCAGGTTTCCACAGATGACGGTAACCACTAACCACCAGGTGGGTAGCTAGAGCTAAGATATTTACTTGCTAAAAGAAATAAATTATCATCATAATTTTAATAATAATAATAATAACACTCATACACTCACACCTATTATCTAGCCCAAAATAAGCATTTAGAACTTGTGTTATGGATACTAGATAACAGATACGTATTGATAATAATGAAATGTATATAAATATTAGAAATATACTTAATCAACATATAAACATCTATGACCCGTGGACAAATGCTCGTATTCATCATACAAACATCTGCCACTACCGGAATTCGAGCCCGGGACCCCTGACCGAGTAGCCCGTATAGCAAGGGGTATAGACCACTTGGCCACTCGGTCGGTATTTTAGTACATCTTTGCATAATATTATTGTAAGTTACGCTTTAAGGTAAGGGTCACGTTGGTTGGAAGATATTACTTAGATAGTCTGTTGTATTTTTTTATACAACTAGATGACAAACAAGCTGACGGACCACGTGGTGGTAGGTGGTTAACTAAGGTGGAATGCCTTCCACGCCCAGTAATTATACTGGCTACCTTTCCCTTCAATCCGAAACACAGCGAACTATAAATAATAATTAATAATATTCAAATAATGACGTGTTAGGTTTGATGAGGCCGTATGTACATACATTGGGTACATGTTATAACAATCTGCCGATACGAGCATAGGGAACTCTATAAGCAATTAGATTCTTTGCCCACAAGTATTGTCTTAGACGAGCAATGAATCTCGTATTCCATTATAATTCCTTTCTTTATTTTACGAAATAGCAGTTTAGACGACAAGAATGGCCAATAGTACTCGTGTCAAGCATAACAGTTTGACTTTGAGACCACCCTTATTTCGTTTGTCATAGAGGCGGCTTCCGTAGCGCAACTGTTACAGTTGATGTGCTGTCGTCTGTTATGTATGTACCTTGGGCATTATTCCCGCGTTGCCAGCATAAAATAAAAATCAAAAGAAATCGTTATGTTGACAGCATAGGATACGCGAAGAATCCTTCTGCTTGCAAGACAACGAGCTCTAGTGACTTTGTTTTTTTTTTGTTGAATTCTCCCTATGTAGGGAAGGCGAAGGGTTCGAGCCCATACAGCCATCGTCTTAAATTTCTTTTATCTTCTTTTTTTTTAATGGTATTCTTGATAAATTGAAAAATTGCTGTGTATGTTTGTGTCTTTTTCAACAAGCTTGTCAGAATCCTAGGGACTTTTTTTTTGTTAATTCTCCCTATAAAGGGAAGGCAAAGGGAACTAATTCCCATACAGCCATGTCTTCAGTATTCTTTATTTCTTATTTTATTGCATTGAAATGGTGGTGTTACACATTTTAATGCTCGTTTGGAGAATTGACGCGAAATATATGATGAAAGTCTCCATATGATGCTACTTGATGAGGTGGATAACCACAAAAAAGTTCTCATCGTCTTTCACACAATATTCACTTTTATTCTAATAATCTTTTAGTTGTACGTCAACACAAACACTTGGTTTATAAAACAATAAGTTCGCTCCGACAGTTTTTAATTATTGTATTAAAAATCTTAATTGACACCACAAAATCCCGCCAAACCCCTCTAGTGACCTCACTCCAAAGTGTTGCTTAGTTGTGACCTTCTGTAAGGTGCTCCCAGTCGGTCACTCTTAGCCCGTCAGTAGATCGGATTCCGATCTACTGAAGTATCAGATTCCAAACACAATTGATTTTTCAATTGTCATAGACCTCCAGAGGTATAACGCCGCTAGACAGATTAAACTATGTGGTAGATATAGGTACTTAGATCTTTTACTCCCGTCTTCCTCTATCTATTATTGTCCAACACGCGAGTTTAATTAAAACTTTTCGACCCGAATCTGGCTTTTAGTGTTTTTGTTGTAGTACGAGTAACAAACACGATTGTATCTGGGACGCGATTAGTGCACGGTCCGGAGAGACGCGCCCGCGTAATGAATGGAGTGCATGATAAATTACGGAAGCCGAGCCGATGGTTTGCTATTAAAATGATACTGCAATTTGGATGATAGCTGTACTAACGTATTTTATCAAACGATTATCAGAATGTAATATTACATAGTATTTATATGTACAGACGATAGCACATCAAGTGTAACGGTAGCACTACGAAAGCCGCCTCTATTACGAGCGTAGTAAAGGCGGTCTCAAGGTCAAACTGTTACGCCTGATTTGCTGTCGACTGTACTTTTAGAAATGTAGTATTTTATAATTTCATTTGAAAAAAACACTTTACCGGATTCAAATCGCGTTCTCGTTCGACTTCACTCGCCTATAGCGGGTTAGTAAGTTTCCGCCCACCACTTCGTCGCGCGAATGTCGGTTCTTTCAGACGGTAACCGTATTTTCGGAAAACAAAGTAGCCTATATGCTATTCCAGGCTATAATCTATCCCTGTGCCAAATTTCATTCCCATCCGTTAAGCCGTTCGGGCGTGATTGAGTAACGAACATCCATACAAACTGTCGCAATTATACACGGCTATTTTCTAAGCATGAGCGAAATTTTCACAATGTGTTCTACCTATTCAATACTAATAAACAGAATAAAATAAATATTTAAGGGGCATCCCATACAACAAACGTGATTTTTTTTGCTTGTTTATGCTCGATATTGATAACGGCAACATGTAGACGCTTGTTTATAGATAATGGTACGGAACCCTTCGTGCACGAGGCCGACTCACACTTGGCCGGTTTTTTTCGTGATTTCATAGTTGATCTCATACTTAAAATGATTCATATTCATGAGTAGAACAGATTGTAAAAACTTCGCTCATACCTAAAAAAATAACCGTGTATTAGTAGGATAATATTTTTGTACTTATCCATAACACAAGCTCCTAATAATACTTAATTTAAGCTAGATAGTATGTTTAAGTGAGAATATTATGATAGTTTTATTATAACCTAGTCCCATTAACACGTTTATTCGCATGACTTCCAATTTATATTTCGACGCGATTTAAATGTAGTACAATTCGTGTGGTAGTTTATGTATAATGAGCCTTATTCTCTTTAAAGTAGAAGTTAAAAACTGACGAAAGTGTATTCAAATACACGTGACTGTACAGGAAGTAGGGTTTCTTTCGTAAAGTTATAAGGTAAATTATTATAGTCCAGTTGCAAAATATGTTACTAAAAATAAATTTTAAACTTGAAGTGTTGGGGTGAGCGTCACGTGGATCATAGAAAGTAATAATAATAATAATATTATTCAACACTCACACCTATCATCTAGCCCAAAGTAAGCATCATTAAGAGCTTGTGTTATGGATACTAGATAACGGATAAATATAGATAATATTATGTATATAAATATTAGAAATATACTAAATAAACATATAAACATCCATGACTCGTAAACAAATGCTCGTACTCGTCATACAAACATTTGCTCCTACCGGGATTCGAACCCGGGACCTCTTGAGTGAGTAGCCTGCACAGCAAGGGGTACAGACCGCTCGACCAGCCGGTCGTCAAATATTTGGATACAGTTACTTTAATAATAATAATGGATCTTTATTATGAAAGCGATATAGGTTATCTATGAGCAATGAAATTTTACATTTACTATCACTATAATAATAACTACTTAGTGAACTTTTGATTGGAATCTTTATCACAGAATTATTACTCACACGTTACACACGTAACGAGGGTGAATATAAAAAAAGTTTTTAGAAAATATTAACCTTTGCGTATCATCCTGTACGGTATTATTAAAGGTGTGTAAATAAAAAAGCGGAGGTACTAGTTCTAGCTTGGTCTCAAGGGAGTCGCCAACGAAATTTATACAACCCAGAGGGATTGAAAAGGGCCGAACTGACTGTCGATGCGGACGTTTAACTCCACTGTGTAAACCTTTTAAGAGATTTTATTCGGATCTTGCAATTAAGGAATGTAAAATATTTATTAAGAGCACTTCGGGAGAAAAAATGGCAACAAAAGATCCTTTAAGAAACTCCTTGACAGTTTTTTTGCAACTCTTTAAGAAACGTAGTGCTGTAATATCAAAAAGGTCCAACACTTATAGTCAAACACGTTTTATAAGCCTGGTATGAGAGAATGGGTAATACATCGTTCGTGTAGGTGCTCTCTAAATTCCTGAAATTTTACCTACAAACCTGTATTGGGCTCGCGTTCTGGTGCTATGGCCTAAAACTCCTCATGTGTTTCTCTGTTTCATATGTAGAAAGGCTTGTACCCAGCAGTATGGCCATCAAAATCTGAGTAGGAAGTACTACCATGTCCATGATAAACACAAATGTGTTGAGTTAAAACATTCAGGTGACGCTAATAAAAGTTAACTAAAAGCATACGTTTTACACCTCTGTCCACGACAGCAAACTAACTAATGAAAGGTCATCATATTAAACTGTATTTTATAGTTTGAAAGATACTAAAAAAATGTAACTTAACTAGAAAAAAAAACAAGTACGTGTTAATGAACTAGTAATATAAACATACAATTTCGAGATACAAGCGTAATGGAATGAAGTGAAATAGAGATGTCGCATTAGCCACTGATTAAAAGCCGGTATTCAATGAAACGGCTGCAGGCCTACTAGCCAAGTCATTGAGCGCAATGTTAACCAGATGGCTGAACGTCATGTCAGGTTTAATTAGCTATTCAATTGGTCTCCTAGGCAAGACGTATAAATCGAAAAGCTTATGTGTGACTGTTTGAGGAGTGATTGGTAGGTTCCAGGTTATTTTTTATGACCACTTATAACTGAAATTATTTTAGTTATAAGTGGTCATAAAAAAATGGCGGTGATACCAGATGGTACCAGATGGCGGTGACAGAGACACCAGCAACAACATTTATCCACTTTTGACCGTTTCAGACATTGCAAAGGTAATAAGGGCTTAAAGGAAATATTGTTGCTCGTGACTCTACATATTTCTTTGAGTGCCTACATTTAGTTAAGTTTCTTGTAAAGAAATAATATGAAGACTATCACTAATCTTTTAAATATAATAATGGACTCCTGTTACGCAGGGTGACGTCCTGATTAGGAAAGGCCACAGGAAATGTTTGGGTACATGTCGTATCAATCCGATCTTTGTGGAAATCTATGGGGGCGGCCCTATGTTCAGCAAAGATCGCTTGTCGACTGATATAATGTATTTGCTCAGGACATCTAAAACTACCGTCAAAATACAATTGTAGATGGAACTGGTCCGTAAGATGCCTGATCTGATGACTATAATTTTAGATGAAACTAGTTGTAAGCACACTTTCAAAGTGCATTTTATGTCTTGGTCGTATGTATAAACCGCTTGTCGGTTGGATCTGATGTTTCATTATTTATTTCTTTACACTATCTACGACAAGAAACAGATAATCATATGTTATTAACGAATTAAAAATTATAAACACATTTGTCTTTTTTTTGTAAATAGCCACATTGTCTACAATAAAGGTAGAAAAAGGAATACAAAACTATTCAAAACAGGATAATCAATTAATAAAAAATAAGTGTAGTCTTTCATTGAGTTGCAATTGGTGCCTATAAAACTAATTCTAAATATGCTGTGCACTAATAAATAAGCTCGGGTAGGTTTTTTCTATACGACAAGGGTGCCAAAAAAGCATTCGGGACGGAACGCGTCGGGGTCGCAGTGCCCCGATCTCCGCTTAAAGTGAGGGGAACCAGTCCGTTCTTTGAAGAAATTAGTAGCAGCCATCTTGGAGCCAATTAGTACAAAAAAATACGACAAAAAATTCAAAATCAATGATTTATTTAACAGGTTTTTGTTTTTGAAAAAAGTTTGTTTCGCCTAAAATACACATCTCAACCGCAGTAAGCAGTTTTAGTGTGCTAACATTATTATTAATAATAATAATAATAAATAATAAATATTTATTCATAAAACAGGGCAAAAAATAATTCAATCAAGTTTCTTATAATAATTAAAATACAATAAAAACTTAGTTGCCTAAACTAGGTTAAAAACCTGTATCTTAGGCGAATTCAGCACTAATTTACATATTTCTAAAAGGTCCTATTACAATAAAATAATTACTCTTAAAATACTGATAACCTAAAAAGAACAATTGAAAAAATAAAATAGTATTAAAATTCAAATACTTACTGTTATAATATTGTTAGACTTATCTTAGACTTAACAAAATTAATGATTATACCTATATACGTCTAACAAGTAACTCCTCCGTCTGTTCGTAGGTTAGATTTTGCAAGTACTCATATGATACTTTTTTACAGCTATAATAGTTTAACTTATAAATATTAAGAATTCTATTTACTCTGTTATAAAGGAAAGGACCCAAAAAATTAAAGAATCTGTTTGTAAATATAAATTTGGAGTCAGAATTCAAGGTGCAGACTTCGTCTTTTATTATTCAAATCGTTATCAATTGGAAGCATCTTGTGCATTTTTAGTAGTGTGTGCAGTAGGAATATCTGACGGACAGTTAATACGCAACAGGATTCATATAGCAGGCTTGTGGGATAGAGGAAAGGTCTGAAATGGGCTACTTTTAAAACAGCTCTCTGAGCCCGTTCGAGAGGAAGGATGTTGGTTTTTAGTGCTCCACCCCATGAAGTGATGCAGTACTGGATTACAGACTGACATAGCGCCAAATAAATTTCTTTGATTAATTTTGAATGTGCAATAGATCGTAGTTTTTTAAAAACAAATATTAGTTTACGGACCCTATTCACTAAATTTTCAATGTGCACCTTAAAGGATAATGTGTCATCAATCGTAATCCCAAGATATTTAATGTTGTTAGTATTATGGATAGTCGGACAAGAATTACACATGTTGATTGATGGGTTATGGCATTGGTGGACATATAAGTAAGAGTTAAAAATATTCAGGATAGGATTAGTCATTGCGAAATGGATATATTTAGTTTTGTCAGCATTTAGTGTTAGTAAATTTAAGTGAAGCCAATTGTTTACGGTATCAAAGCCTTGCTGTGCATTTTTATACAATTGCGAACTGGTTTTGGCCGAGAATAATAGTGCCGTATCATCAGCGTACGATACTATCTTGCCGTGGCTTATATTTAATTTACATAAATCATTTATATACACCAGGAAAAGCGTTGGACCAAGGATACTTCCTTGTGGGATGCCGAAATCAGAATTTTTCTGATCATCACTCGTAATATCATCTATTTTAACGCATTGACATCGCTCGGTCAAGTAATCTGCGAATAGACTCAATTGATTACCTCTTATACCTAAAGTTTCTAATTTGCTTAAAAGCACAGGAATAGATATCGTGTCGAAAGCTTTGGCCAAGTCAAGGAAAATTCCTAAAGTCTGGTTCCCTTTACCGAGTTCTTGAGTAACATAATCAGTCAGATCATGTACCCCATCTGCCGTGGACAACTTGGGTCTAAAACCAAACTGAGATGGTGATAGGAAATTATGATTTTCAAGGTAATTAATTAATCTATTATTGATAATTTTCTCCAAGATTTTTGCTATTGACGGAAGTAAAGATATAGGCCTATAGTTAGTTACGAGATCTTTCTTCCCTGACTTAAAAATAGGTATTACTACAGCTTTTTTAAGACATTTAGGAAAGATTCCCTCAGAAAGGCATATTCGAAAAATATATGTAAGTGGTGGAATCAAGATATGCTTAAAGAGTTTAAGGATTTTATTGTTTAATTTAGGTTTAATACAGTTACGGTTAAGCTTAGGTAGCGATAAATTTAAGGTTAGTAAGACAGCGTGGTGGTCAGTGAGCGATGAGTTGATGACGAGTGTAATACAAGGAAAGCTAGATCTTATCATCATATGATCGAGACAGGAACCACTTTGATTTGTAGGCAAAGTGTGACCGGGCAGAAGGCCATGATATGAGCACAGGTTTTGGTATTCATGTGATCCCGCATCATGCAAATTGGGTCTAATATTTATATTTAAGTCGCCTGTTAGGATTATATTTTTAAAAGAGGATAGTGATTCATAAATCTCGTTCAAAGAGTTATGAAAGGAGGTCAAGTTTTTAGACGAAGGGGATCTATACATTGCAATAATTGCTATGTTAGTGCCGATCTTGACAATTAAACAATTGCAGTGTTGAATATTTGGATATTCGATTGTAAACTGTAAGGGTTCCTTGGTATAAATCACCACACCATCATTTTGTCTGTAGTTGTTAGTGCTGTGATATTGATTGTAACCAGGTAAGGATGGGAGATGATCGCTTCGGCCTGATATCCAGCACTCGGTTAGCACTATTATATCACAGTCATGTTGAAGTCTATGTAAAAAAATTTGATAGCTATCCATATTCTTAAAAATACTACGAATGTTTTGAGTAAGTATAGTTAGCGAATTTAGAAAAATTGAGAGATATTTTCTGTAATCTTCAACTTCACATGATTTGGACTCAGATACACTAATACTGTCGATTTCAGAAATGACATTTTTGTCCATAGTATTACTTAAAGATCTAAAAAATACACTAGTGTGTGGCGCTCCTAGGCGCCTTCATAATCGATTGAGTTAATGTACCTGTACTCGGCAGCTTTCTTAGCTGGGCATTCTGGGTCTCCTGTCTTGTGATCGCTGGGTTTTTTATAGCGTAGACAGGTAGCGCATTTAGGTGGCCCTGCTTTTTGTGTGCACTCTTGAATGGAATGACCGTCTATCCCGCAATGTCCACACGTAGAGACCTCTGACCTGCATGACTTGGCCGCGTGACCATATAGATGGCAATTGTAACATCTGGTTACAAGTGTAAAAATCCCTTACCGGACAAGAGGTCCAGTTAATAAATAATCTGTCCTGAGTAATACAGGCCTTTCGTATTTCGGCTGGCACTTCTAAAATGTAATTACAGCTCTCTGCGTTCTTCTTACCAGATTTGTGGCTAAGTTTAATGGTGCTCAAAAAGGTGTTGCAGGACAGGGATGGAAGTTTATCAGCTAAGTTTTGTTCGAATATGCTCTTGTATACGTCGGACTCAGACATTGATGAGGGAACTCGTATAACTATAATGCGAGGTTTGCGCTTTCGAGTTTCATCTATGGTAAGGCCCGTGGCAGCGAGCTGGATAGATTGTTTTACTTTTTCCACATCGTCCTTGGTCTCTGTGCTGATGATGACTCCCCCATTTTTAGTTTTGCGAACTCCTCGAACTTTCAACTTCATTTCCTCAGGGCAGATGATTTTTACCAGCACCAGATTTTTCGTTTCATCGCTGGTCTTCGTGTTGTCACTAGGATAAATCGCGACAGAGCTGAGTGGGCTTGGACGAACAAAACTATTGGCCCCCTTTTTTACCATATCTGCAAAAGTATTGCTGGACGTCTCTTGCTTTGTGCACGACGCCAATACGGTCTGTTTGAAATCTGCAAGGCTCATCGCTAGGTCTCGATTCTCTTTCATAGTCTGAAGAGAATGATGGGTTATCAAAGCCTTTTGCTTTAAAGATTGGTAATGTACAGCCATTTGAGAGACTCCATGTCCAACTTTACGACACAAGTTATGTACCCTAAGTTTTTGTTCCGAGTTTAATTTACCTTCACTAGAAATAAAACACACTTCACTTAGATATTGCTCGATGGACCCCAACCAATTTTGTATTTCCGGAGTAGAGACTGCTTCCATTGTGTTCTCCTGTTCTTGTTTTGAAGGATGGGGCGAAGGCGTCGGTGGAGGGGTGCGGCTTATTAGCCCACTCCTATTAAAGGGACTGCTGTCTGCTTGCATTTTTATAGAGTATCACTTATGTCCATTTCTTCACAAATACCAAAACTAAGCACTTAATAATATATGAGCTTACTATGTTAAAACACTATAACTAGGTCACTATTTAATTGAGTAATTAATTTACGTATTATTGCATCGATAAGCACGTCTGTACACATCGGCCACAATCTTCTAATAGCAAATAATTAATGATAATATTAAATTCATTGCGATCTTTGGAGTTGTATAAATAAATGTCACATTTGAGGGGAGTTTTTAAATAACTCATTTTCTATATGCGATCTCTTACCCGAATCATGGGCACTTTTACCCGCAATAGCATTAACCTGTCAACAATAGGTAGGTACGCATTGGCACCACGCGGCTTCGTTTTCAAAATAGAAGAAGTCTATTAATTATAAGTAAATATAATAAGGTGCATTTCATACTACATGAAATCATCTAGTTAGAAAATAGACAATAGACTAAAGAACATCCTAACACAACAATTTTGAATTATATACAGATATTATAGTAAGTAATCAGACGACTAAGTGATAAAATATGTAACAAGACAAGCGCAATGCGGAGCGCAACAAATGTAATACTAAGATTAAAAAACAAAATTTTATACTTAAACATAAAAAAGGTACGGAACAAGAGTCTAAGAGATAATTAAAAATTATATTAATTATAAAACAATAATTTAGTTCATTAGATACTCAAATTATTATCTAAAAATAAATTTACCAATAAAAAGCAATCACTGCGTCATATGCTGTGAGATGTGGGCGGAATTTTCTAACACAATGTTACCGCTATTTAATGAAATATTGTTGTTGGTACTGATTGGGTCCATAAACCTTTACTCAACAAAGTTAATTGTTATATTAACATTAAGATATTAAATCATTTGTCGACTGTAATAATTTTCTGTCTATTTTCTATCGTACAAAAAGCACAATAGAGTCAGAAAATTTGAAGAAAGTTATTACATAAAAGATAACTCAACCAGACCTTTCTTTGTTCAAGGTGATAAATTATAGTTTGAGCGGGAAACACCTACGCTGGTTACTATAGTTTCTTTTTGTAATAGTCTACGGATTAATCATGTTCAGCGGAAAATCGTTTTGTTTTATAAATTAATAAAATAGCTCGGTGGCGTGGCTGGTAGAGCGCTCTGCAGTGTAATTCACAAACAAATATTTTCGACATCGAGCTTGACGCCTGACAAAGACGACGAGTTGCCATTGGTTTTAACGTTTGCGCACTGCGCTGCGCGGAAGCGTATTCACTAATCTCTACGTCGGTCTCATGGCTGTGTATGATTGTCTATGTTTTGGTTATACGACATGAAGTACAATCGATATTTTTCGATTTCGTTTTTGTTGTGTTAAAATTGTATCGCAATGACTTCATTCAATATTTGATTGATTCTGACATAAAGGTAATAAAAATCAACAACTTTTTAGTTCCGATTCATGCCGTGCTCGTCGTCGGAACGCTGGTGTCGCCAACAGTTGTCAAACTAACGCCAAAAGGTACGACAGCGCTGCCGACAGCCACGAATCCATGGCTGCTGACTTAGAGAATCGCATAGCAGGTTTCGATTACGGCTTCGGAAAGCACTAGAATAATGTTTACTTTGTATTATTCAAATATGCATAAATATCATACAGGATCTGTCGGAACGCACAGTTTATATCAATGTTTATTAAATCTATTTTCACCCGATCCGCGCCCCAGGACATGCATTTTTCTAGTTGAGATTTTATTCTAAGTAAATCTATTTTGCTCGATTCGTTGCAATAGGTAGCATCATATACATTCATTGACAAGGCCAATGGACGTGCGTCAACAAGTTCATACAAAATATAAATATACTAGCAAATTATTGATATGGAGTATTGACAGAGTCGAAAAATATACATTTAGATCTGAAATTTTCTATGTTCTAATTTGAATAAGTAATCAAAGGCTCTATTATACGGTAAACAATGAAAGACGTTCAACACATCTAAAATTAGTAATTAAAATAGAATAAAACTAGAAAAATTTCACGTCCTGAGGCAGGAATCGAACCTGCGACCTTTCGCTATCCGGGCGACTGCTCTGACCACTAAGCCACCCAGGACTTGGGATATCCCTGTGAAATTCTTCTAGTCTATCTTGTATTTGCGTTTATGAGCTAACGTCCACCCTACAATGTCGAAATATTTTATTTCAATTTCTATTTTAATTACTAAGTAATTTTTCAAACATTTATAATAATGTTAAAATCAAAAATTAAGAACATCTAAAATTACAAAATGCAATACAGAAACAAAGCAATGTAATTGTGAGATAATTTATTCAATATATACTATACTATCAATTTAACTACATAGTTCCCTGAAACTTTGTAGGCTTTGATTTTGCAAGCACTGCACTGGAAATAGCTAAGTACGGATACGGCCAGCAATAAAAGTAACTTGGCAACCATATTTTTTATTTTTATTTATTTCAGACAACTAGGACAAGTTAAATCATATAGAGTATAAGATACATAACCTAAAGACTGATAAAATACTTAACACACAGTTGAATCACATAAATTAAACGAAAATATTGTTCGGCGCTATATGTTATGTATCAACGCGGTGTCTAGTAGTCGTCCCTGAAAACGACGCAATATGACACCTTTTTCGGTCAAAGCTCCTCTTTTAAGAAGGTCGACAGCTGTTCGGTCGGAACATTCACCACAAAGAAATTAATTCCAAGAACAAAACTTCACAGTACGGTACCAATTCTGAAGCCTCTAAAAGTCTGAACTAATTACACTGGTGCTGAATCTCGTGACATCTTGAAGAGCAGATATCGGATAGCAAGTTCCACGAACGGGATATCAAGCGCTTGCAGTTCAAAGACTGTAATTAAGTATGTGTTTTAATTGTACCTATAACGCGAATAAAAAACTATTGAGATTTGAAATAAACAAACTAATAAAAAGAAGTGCTTGTGCTACTTGCTCGATGTAATGAATATACGCAATGTAAACGTAACATCTAGATAAAAACTAATTGTTTTGATTAAAAACAATAATTACTGAAACTGAAACTCGAGGCTACAAATTTTTGATTTACTGGTCGAGCGTCTGTACGGACTATACAGGCTACTTGGTCAGGGGTCCCAGGTTCAAATCCCTGGATGAGTATATACGAGCATTTGTTTACAAGTCATTGATGTTTATTTTGTTTATTTAAAATATTTCGTATATATTGTAAGACATATTTCTCCGTTATCTAGTATCCATAACACAATCTATTGATGATGCTTACTTTGACCTAGATAATAAGTAGGTGAGAGTGTACGAATATTATAAACGATGAGAAAAAAAAACTACTTACTAGAACACTTATTCACTACATTACATTAAACCTTTATCATGCTAACAATTATTCTTTCATTTCCACACATATCATATCACACTCACTCTCATACACTCACAAATACAGAAAATAAAACTGACACACAAAATTAAACACACACATGTAAACTTAATTAAAGACCTATTAAAACTAGACTGTAACATAAAACATGCTGCATTAAGTTAAGTTTTTAGGAAGTATAATTATTTAGGTCCTACAATGGAACAACTGTTGGTCATCATCATCATCATAACCAGAAACCAGAGCTCGTAGGTGTTTAAACTTGAATATTATTATCCTGCTTTATAGTTTACAGAGACTTTTAATGAGTGGAACTTCCTGGAAAGAATCCTCAAATCAAACAAATATCAAACAAATATCTGTGGGCGGAGAGTGCAGTGTAATAGAGTAGTATTGAATTCCATAGCAACATAGACGGTCACATTCTACACGTCTCACCCGCCCCGAGCTCTACAAAGCCTTGCGTGCATCGTTGCACCTGAATGAAAAATCGGTCAATATCGGAACTATCTACCTGCGTCTCAGGGATGTTTGGAGGTTTTTTTTCGAAGCACAAAGAGACTTGTAAGAGATTTTCTTTACCTCACGTTTCTTCATATACATAAAAAGTATTCGTTTTATCTGAGTACCTATTGCGTTTCATAAGTTTTTTAGAATATCTAGGTATGTATATGTAAATGAAGATACGAGACAACTTCTGAAGACACACTCTAAATCTTTTTTAAGTACAGTAATAACAGCTTTTTCTCTGAATATCTCATAGAAAAAGATAGCAAACAGAACTGTCAAATAACATAAATTTAAATAGCTTTTATCAAGTTATAGGTGATTTTAGGTATCGAGATGCTTCGTAAAACCTAAAATTAAGTTTATTTGGTTGAATTCTGTCATTAAATATCACTTGTATATATTATTAAATTATATGATTATTGCCATCAGCCGGGCCGTACGCTTGTCTGCCACCCTTGTCATATAAAAAAATGCCACAGATTCCAGAACAATTGGTTTTTAATTGTCAATAAGAGTCCCGGGTGTCTCACGCGGCTTGAGAAATTAATGAGTAAACGAGATGCAAGCTAAGATTTAGTATGTCTACTAGAATGAGGTCAATGTTCGATCTCTTTATATTTTTTTCAGAATAACCACGTACCTATAACCAATCTAAAAGGGAACCATGGAATCGAAACTTTTAGAGAACGAAATAGATACCTACGTAATATGTATGTACATACATAAAGAAGGCCGTTCATACAACGAGCGATGGCATCTCCAATAAAGTTATAACGATTCGTTTCTTTGTTTTGATTTGAAATCTTTCTAAAGTACGTCGCTGAATAATGGAAAATCGACTCTGATGACAATAGTTGTCAGGGAACAGTGGAGTAGTTACGAATTCGGGGTGATTTTATTTATTCTAATTACGAACAAGGCTGTCTAAATGTGTGTGTCTGAGATAGTCGAGTGATGTTATGTAAGTGGTGATATTATTATAGAAAACGATACTAGATTATCTCTGATTATCTCTGACGACCGGCTGGCCGAGTGGTCTGTACCCCAGGCTACTCGGTCAAGAGGTCCCGGGTTCGAATCCCGGTAGGAACAAATGTTTGTATGATAAGTACGAGCATTTGTTTACGAGTCATGGATGTTTATATGTTTATTTAGTATATTTCTAATATTTATATACATATTATTATCATTATTTCTCCGTTATCTAGTATCCATAACACAAGCTCTTAATGATGCTTACTTTGGGCTAGATAATAGGTGTGAGTGTACAAATATTATTATTATTATTATTATTATTATCTCTTCTTATCTTCATGCTTGCTGTGAGAAACTCACAGCAAGCAGAAAAAGTCAAACGTGAATCTCTCTCTGAAACAGCTAAAAGTGGGTCTCTCTCTGAGAGAAATCCACGTTTAAGGCCCGAAACTGAGCATGGGCGCTTTTTTATGATATACAGGACTTGTTCCGCATTATACTCAGAAACGAATCAGCGATAAACGTAACTAACTCCAATTTTTTGTTTTAAACACGACCGTCATATATAACCAACTGTTTGATTCTTGTGTATTGTGTGTTGCTATACTTCAGCTGGTTTTTCAAATGAGTGAAAGCCGGGTACAAGAATGATTATTTTTTATATATTTAAGCGAATCAGTTTATTAATATTAAATACATGAAATTAATTAATTAAATCGAATATTGAGAGGATGCGAATGAAGTGGGATCATGGCCGACATTGGCTTTTATAGTTGTTTCGTTGCGCCTCTTGCGGTGGGTCAGGGAAACTCCAAACAGTCACATCATCACGTCAGTTGGTAGGTACTTCTGTAGTGTGCCGAACGATGGCGTTGTTAACATCCCGGCGGCCTTGAGAGCATTGCTCTCAATGAGATACAGTGTGAGTGCTATCGGAGTCCATCTGCGTGTGGTTGCTATCCAGCTTGTCCTGGGTGACTGGTAGTGGGCAGATCTTGGAGAACGCTCGCTCCACGATGCCTGATGCTGTTTGAATTGTAGCAACTCTTGCCACGCCGTCCGTTCCTGGGAACAAAGATACAATGCGGCCCAAACGCCACTTAAGCGGTGGTAAGTGGTCTTCCTTTAGAATTACCAGAGCGCCTTCTTGGACGTCCTCCTTTCCAGTCTTCCATTTAGTGCGTTTTTGAAGTTCAGACAAGTATTCTCTCGACCATCGCTTCCAAAATGTTTGACGCAGCAGTTCGATTCTTCTGTATCGTGTCAGTGCGGTTGGTGCTGCAGAAGTCATCATTTCCCTCTCTGCGGGTGCTGTTAGTGGCCGACCAATCAGAAAGTGTGCCGGGGTAAGAGGGGTAAAGTCATTGGGATCTGAAGACAGAGGATACATAGGGCGGGAATTCAGGACAGCTTCAATTTGTACCAAAGCTGTATTGAATTCCTCATAAGTTAAATTTACATTGCCTATCATACGAGTAATGTGATGCTTACAAGATTTGACCCCAGCTTCCCACAAACCGCCAAAATGAGGGGCGTAAGGTGGTATAAATTTAAATTCAATGTGATTATCAGACGCATAATCAATGATTGATCGACTATTATTTTGGAAAAATCCTGACAACTCTCTAGCGGCTCCCACAAAGTTTCTACCGTGATCTGAAAATATCTGTGAAGGTTTTCCTCTACGGGAAATGAATCTTTTCAAAGCCATTATGTAACTTTCCGATGATAGACTAGTGACAAGTTCCAAATGTATTGCACGCGTCGCAAAACAAACAAATAAACATAAATAAAATTTTTCAAGTTTAGCACCCCTGCCTTTTCTATTCAAAATATATAAAGGGCCTGCGTAATCCACCCCACAGCGTGAAAATGGAAACCCAGGAACTACGCGTTCATTAGGTAAATTACCCATGATTGGTTGATAAACTTTACTTTTCATACGACAGCATTTTACACATTGTCTTACGACTTTCTTTGCTAAATTTCTTCCACCCAAGGGCCACCAGCTATCCCTAATGTGCGATAAAAGTAACTGGGGTCCCGCGTGCAACAATCTAACGTGTTCCGTATGAAATATTAGACAGGTAAAATAGTTCCTACTGCATAATAGAATAGGATGCTTTTTATTGTATGCAATACTATTTGAATTCACCAACCTACCACCTACTCTTATAATATTGTTATTATCTAAAAATATATTTAAACTAGAAATATTGCGACAAGACCTTAATTTTAATCTATTAACTAATGCATTATATTCATCATGAAATGATTGTAACTGCGATTGCTTAGTTAAATACAACAAAGCATTGTCTAATTCAGTCACTGATAGCGGTCCGAGATACCGCTCGGCATTGGTTTTAATTCGGGTATTATGTATAAATCTCAATATATAAGCACATACACGTTGTAACCTATTTAATTTAGAAAATCTATTAAAATCTAAAATATTACTAAGCGTAAAAATATCAGTACTTGGCATAGCAATTGTGGAATGCTTAAGTTCAGGCAAATTTTTGGAAACTGTACCATGATTCTGCGACCATTGTGGTAGATAATCTTTATACAGAAATGCGGGTCCATTCCACCATAATGAATTAGAATGCAACTCACTAACATTAGTTCCGCGAGAGACCAAATCAGCAGGATTATCTTTAGTTCCAACATGTAACCAAACTGCATTATTGGTTAAATCGTTAATCTCAACAACACGATTTTGAACGAAAGGTTTTAACTGGTGGGGAGACATTCTTAACCAGCCAAGAACAATATTTGAATCAGTCCAAAATATTGTCCTAGTGAACTGTAATCTTAACGATTCAACCAATTTTTCATGCAGCTTAGCACCAACAAGCGCACCGCATAGTTCCAACCGCGGAATGCTAACCGGTTTAATGGGCGCAACTCGACTTTTTGAACATAGTAGTCTAACCGTGACGTCATTGCCATAACAAGCACGAACATAGGCGCACGCTCCATACGCCTCTTGACTCGCGTCTGTAAATATATGTAATTCTATTCGGGTATAATCACTGTCCTTCATTATGTATCGGGGTACACGAATATTATGTAAATAACATAAAGAGGAAGTAAACTTTTTCCAGCTCAACTGTACATCATTAGGAACCATGTCGTCCCAATCCAGTTTGCAAAGCCATAGCTTTTGCAATAAGATTTTGCCCACTATAATAATTGGAGACAATAACCCTAACGGGTCGTATATCTGAGAAACACCCGATAGAATTAAGCGTTTAGTGATTTTTATATTTTGTTGTATATTTAATTCTGAAATAAAATGAAATTCGTCGCTTTTATTGTACCATCCTAAACCAAGAGTTTTATTAGACATGTTTTCATCCATAGTCAAATTTTTCGACTGATCATTACTAAAATCTGACAGAAAATTAGGTGAATTAAATGTCCACTTCCGCAGTGGGAAACAACCGGACATACAGATTTTAGTAACTTCCTGACAAATTCGTATTAACTTATGGCTGCAGTCATGGCCTGTTAATAAATCGTCGACGAAGAAGTCATTCAATATAGTGCGTGATACATCTTCGTCGTCGACGCAATCTAAGCCTAACTGTCTGACACAACGCATGCTCAAGAACGGTGCTGACGCCGTGCCATAAGTAACGGTATTAAGCCTGTATACACCGAGTGATTCTGAACTATTACTTCGCCATAAAATTAATTGTAAGTTTCTTTGATCTTCTTGAACTTCTATTTGCCTAAAGAATTTTTCGATGTCTGCACATGCTACGTATTTGTACTGACGAAAACGTAGGAGAATGGAAAATAAATCGTTTTGTAATGCCGGGCCAATCATCTGAATATCATTAAGTGATATACCAAATGATGTTTTTTGACTCGCATTAAACACTACGCGTAATTTGGTCGTAGTACTTTGTTCTCGTAAAACTCCATGATGTGATAAGAAATAACAAGGATCCGTGTAATGTTCAATACGAGTCATGTGTCCTAAGCTCAAGTATTCATGCATAAAGTCACTATACATTTTTTTATAGACAGGAGATCGCGCAAGTTTGCGCTCTAATGATAGAAACCTATTTTTTGCAATAGTGAAGCTGTCACCCAATTTGTTTAATGACTGCTTAAGTGGAATGCGGACCGAAAATCGGCCCTTCTCCTTTCGCTTAGTTGTTTCAATAAACAATTGCTCACAAAAGCGTTCATCATTACTAAGATTGCATTGATTTGAGAGAGAAATTTCTTCTATTTCCCAAAATTTCTTTAATTGGTCATTTAAATTTACTGTAAGCGAAAAACTACTAGAAATTGCAGGGATGCATGATTTTTTGGTGTAAATCATACCAGAAATAATCCACCCTAGTGTTGTATTTTGTAAGTGCGGGCCGTTAGGTAAACGAATTTTACCATCAATTAATAATTCCCAAAAATGGTCTGCACCAATTAGTAAATCAATCTTTGAAGGCTCATAAAAAGTTGGGTCGGCAAGATCAATATTTTTGGGTATATCTAATAAGTAATTATTTATTCTAATTGGAGGTAATGTAGTAGTAATATGATTTAAAACTAAACACTTAAGGCGTATACTAAAATCTTCATTAAGAGACTTGAGCCTAATTTCACATGACTTTGTCGATTGGGTCACTGACTGCCCTATTCCCGCGATTTGGTAAGTGGACTGTACGGACTTAGCGTTTAATTTGTTACATAGGGTATCAGTAATGAAGCAATGCTGACTTCCACTATCGAGTAATGCGCGTGCTTTATAATAAATATTGTCGGTACCGGCTACCTCGACTATTGCCGTAGACAATAATACCGTTTCTAAAGCGTGAATATTATTAGTGCTACCTACATTCTGAATGCAATCAATATTAATGCGTGACTGTTCAGTTGTATGTAAAGCTGAGGTCGAAGGTATTGGGTTCGATTCCGGTCGATGATTAACAACCGGTATTGACGTGTGAAAATTACTATGTAGTAAACTATTGTGCTTTTTATCGCATTGTTTACAGGGGCCGAATTGACAATCTGATACTGAGTGTCCACCTCGTAAACAATTTAAGCACAGTTTTTTATTATTAACGAATTCTAACCTATCTTTGACAGATAAATCTAAAAATTTATTACAGGCGTAAAGCGAATGATTTGACTTGCATAGTATGCAAGTGTAAGTATATTTTGAACTTGAATTATTACGTGTAATAGCAAAACTTTGGGTCTTTTGTTGAGACAATTTCCTGAAAGATTCATTAGTAACTTTACTGCTAGAAATGTTGGAATTATGCGCCTTAATCATTTCTAAAGTGTCAGCTTTATTTCTTAAAAACTTCAGGAGATCGTCTAACGTTGCCTTTTTATTTATTTCAGTCACAAAATTACCCTTATAATTTTCCCATTCCTTTTCTACAATAGAATCGAGCTTTGTTGCAATTAAATAAATTATGAGGGTATCCCATGACGCTGTGGGTTCTCCAAGCGTCTTAAGGGCACGTATATTTTTTAAAACAGTGTCTATTAACTTCCTTATATGAAACGACGATTCTTTAGTCAACGTAGGCATACAAAACAATGCTTTAACATGATTATGCACTAATAATTTAGTGTTATTAAACCTATTATATAGTAGGTCCCAAGCTATGCTATAATTGTCGGACGTGAATTCTATTGATTTAATAACCTGAGCAGCGTTACCTAATAACGAAGATCGTAAATAATGGAATCGTTGAATATCGTCAAGCTGTTTCGAATTATGAATCATAGAAAGGTAGGTGTCTCTAAACTCTAGCCAATTATCATACGATCCGTCAAACGAGGGTAGTGAGATAGTTGGAAGTTTAACTAAAGAATTCGGAACACATTTAGGCTTGTCAATAGTCTGATCGAAATCATTATAACTTTTTAGCAAACAATCAACCCTTGCCATTATTTCGTAATATGAAGATTCAAAAGATTCACGTATTTCTAACTGTTGTGAAAGATCACTATCAGAAACTAATTCTTCTATTGAGCTTTGGATGTCATTAAATTCGCTCAGAAATGATTTGGTAACATTAGTACGCAATTTAATTTCTGATAATTGCTTGTCACTTAATTGAGCTCCGTCGAAAGCGGTCACAAATTTTACAAATAATGTCAACCTACCCTTAATTGAGCCGCGCTTCTTTGTTAATTCTCGAATGCTATTGTCGTTTCCTTCAATATATAATTGGGGAATTGGCGATTTACTACGTGTAGAAATATTATCAATACTCATTGTGGCGGATTATAGAAAATTAAGGTACTCACTGTTTTTCCTGTAAACACCACGTTGCTCTCTGGGGCGATCCAGGCCCGTTCGATCTATAGAAAAAACACAGCTTTAGTACAAATTGACGGATATTTAGAAGAGGGAATACCACCTGGTCACACGTGTGTTTCTTTCGACTTCTATGCGGCGACGAAGGTCCAATGTTTGATTCTTGTGTATTGTGTGTTGCTATACTTCAGCTGGTTTTTCAAATGAGTGAAAGCCGGGTACAAGAATGATTATTTTTTATATATTTAAGCGAATCAGTTTATTAATATTAAATACATGAAATTAATTAATTAAATCGAATATTGAGAGGATGCGAATGAAGTGGGATCATGGCCGACATTGGCTTTTATAGTTGTTTCGTTGCGCCTCTTGCGGTGGGTCAGGGAAACTCCAAACAGTCACATCATCACGTCAGTTGGTAGGTACTTCTGTAGTGTGCCGAACGATGGCGTTGTTAACACCAACAGTCATTAAAATTGTGTATCATTTACCGAACAATGCCAAAACGATGGTCTCGTTGAACTGACAAAGAAAAAGACCAATTTAATGGCTTCGGGTCCAAAGCTTTTGGCATTGACAGTTATTGCAAAGAATATACATTTCGCAGCCGTCTGGTTAAATAAGCCACTTAACAGGACGCCTAGGCCGTTGAATAAACGCCGACATCCAATGAAGGACAACTAGCCTGTCTTATTTCAGCCGTGAAACAGTTCGCTGTGTTTGGTATTGAAGGAAAAGTTAGCCAGTGTAATTACTGAGCATGGACGGCATTTCATCTTAGGCCCCAGGATGACAACGCACCTGCAATATCGTGTGATTTTTCCTTGTTATTGCGGGTGTTTATAGGCGGCGGTAACCCCTTACCATCAGGTGGGCCGTCAGCTTGTTTGTCATCTAGTTGTATAAAAAAAAACTAATCATTCGCAAAGTCATTTAGCGCAACGTTTAACCAGATGGCTGAACGTTATGTTAGCCATCTGGTTAAATTAGCCATTCAATTGGACGCCTAGGCAGGTCGTTTATATCGAAGAGCTTTTGTGTGACTTTTTGAGTGATTAGTAGGTTCAATCAAATTTTTTATGACCACTTATAACCGAAATCACTTTGGTATCTTATTGAGCGGACTTTCAATACGCCATGTTGTTAAACGTTGACTGAGTCTAGTTCAATTAACTATCGGCCTAGGCATTTAATTGGATTCCTGCGTTTAATAAACGAGTTAGGCATCCTATTAAGCAGCGAATCTAACATGATGGCAGCGACTTAAGCACTGGTTGCGGCTCAATATTTTCTCAACAAAGATTAAAATGTGTTGTAGCTAAGTATACATATTTTATACGGCCTCGTTCGGAGTTACACCGCGTCCGTAATCGCCCCTCTCGGTGTTACTGAAACAGTTCAACCCAAGCAACTTCCACTGCACAACACGATACTTTCCTGCTACTACCTTTCCTGTATAGGCTGGTGCCCAGCAGTGGGAAGTTTAGAGGCTATTGATGATGATCCCTGATGGACAATTTAGATAATAAAACAATTCACACTTAAAAAAAGGGCAAAGTTTATTTTTATGAACATACATTTTGATTCATACACTCGATGAATATTCCTGTCACATTACGAGTAACACTGTAACAACGAGCGTTGAAAAGCCAATTTGTCATGTTGGAAATAAAATATAATTTTCAACTGTTGTTGTATTGCTTTAAATTGTTACACTCGTTTAATTTTCATTTAGTTCTGTAATGTTGTAGTTATTTAGGTCTCGATAGCAACATAGAATAAGTAGTGTGAGCACTTTGGCTTATATCAGAATATAAAGCATCCTCCGTCATGGCTGATCCTGGATGGGTCAAACAAAGTCTGTGTTTGCGTACTTCCTCCGTTGGTTGGAAACGCGTGCTGAAGTTCCTGTTTTAGACATAGACATAGACATACAAAATAGTTATTTTGTATGTATTATTCTTAAAAAATGGTTAAAAAAAATATCTGCAATTCAACATTCAACAGGTATTACGAAACGAAGAATTACAATTGTCTAATTATTATTGTACGGCACAAGATTTTCTAATTAACAACATTGAAAGCGCATTTTCTTCTATTTAAACATATTTAACTTATTACGAGACATTAATTATGTATACAGACTCACCAAAACTTTTAATTATCGCTGAATAATTCACAACTGATTTAAATAAAAGGTGTGAATGGTAGGACTTAAGTTAAAATTGTTGAAATTCGTTAACTTCATCCTGGCCCCTTATTCTCAACTGTCGGAAAGAATTCGAATTTCGGAAACTCTATGCCTGTCACTTTTTATCGCGCTGCGTCAAAGCGAGACGGCATTTGACTTATCGAATCGAATCCGTGATCCGACAGTTGAGAATAAGGGGCCAGTAATAACTGACCTGGAAGCAAATAATATACCTATACTAACGCTCTAGAAAATTATTGTTTGGAAACATAGCAATAAAAAAATAAAATTCCGTTTCACATGTAGGTGGTTTTTAAACGGATTTATTTTATATTATATTTTGCTTATGAGCCCATTTTGATGTTAAAAGATAAAAAAATTAAGGTTTTGGGCTCTATTTTTTTCCAGTAGAAAATCATTTTAAGAAATTAAGTTTGAAAATAAATTTCCTTCTGTTGAATAATGCTCGTTGTTCTGATTATAACGTGCATTGTAATACCACTAATTTTCTCTTCTTTTTTATATATCTTCATGAAACAATTTAGGATTAGGCTTAAAATTAAAACAGAATAAAGATATATGTAGTCTTGGTTTTTGTCTGGGTTTGTTAAATTAGTAGATTATATTTGTCTCTTTTACTTCTTTTGAGTACATACATTATGACTATTAATTTTTTCCTAAGTTTCTTAGATTGCCTGTAATCGATTGCTTTTTAGCAATAAGACCAACCAAATGCACTGTTTACATTAATTTGTTTGTTTATGTTAGTAGCTTAGCTTTATAATATTAATTTTGTCTCTTTTGTGCAATAAAGAATTATTTATTTACTTAGTTTATAACTTCTAAGGTCCAATCGAATTTTTAGTCTTTAATACTATTCCGATAAATCAGACACATAGGTATTCCATTGTTGAGGAGACGCTAGCTAGATCCTTTGCATCAGGTTAACAGTATAATTTACCTACAGTTATTTCAATCTGAATTATTCTTCGTATAAATCTACCAACTCGCGCCATCAATAGTATAACAAATAAACATTGGAAACCATGCGTACTGAAGCTTCTCTTGTGTTCGCAAGTTATTTGTAAACTTTTCAATCTTGAGCCTACTTCTAACTTTTTCCATAACGATGACACCAGTTGAGAAGCTACAAATAACCAGAGCCCAACAAGTTCCGCAGACAAACGGATTTCTGAGGAAAAGTTTTCAATCCTGTTTCTTTTATTACAATGAAAAATTGTTTCGACGTGAATAATAAATATATTGCAATATACACATCACATATTTATATAATTATAAATACAGTTTTACAGTAAATCATTTTCTAAAGATAGATATTTTTATAATCTGATTTGCACAAGTAGGTAATGTCTCACACATTTTATGAAGCGGAAGGACAGCTTAGGATTCTAATTAAGTTTTATAGAAGTCATGGATGTTTATATGTTTATTTAGTAGATACATTTCTATTATTCATATGCATACTATCATTATTTCTCCGTTATCTAGTATCCATAACACCACTTCTATTGATGCTTACTTTGTGCTGGATTATAGGTGTGAGAGTACGAATATTTACATTATTTATTTATTTAATTCCATTTAGATGTATAAAAATAAACATTTGTCCAACCCGAAATCTAAGAACTGAACTGAACGGATTTTGAACTGATTTTTGATTTTTGACTATTAGGATTTTTTTTATAATAATATTCATACGCTCACACCTATTATCTAGCCCAGAGTAAGCATCATTAAGAGCTTGTGTTATGGATACTAACACAATAAATAACGGATAAATATTGATAGTAATATGTATATAAATATTAGAAATATACTAAATAAACATATAAACATCCATGACTCGTAAACAAATGCTCGTACTCATCATACAAACATTTGCTCCTACCGGGACTCGAACCCGGGACCTCTTGACCGAGTAGCCTGCATAGCAAGGGGTACAGACCGCTCGACCAGCCGGTCGTCGAATAGTCGTTACCTATATCCTAATAGTCATAAATTCAGTTTTTTCTGCTAACTACATCTCATCTTCACAGACTCGACGTAACGATATTTTTTCATTTCTAAGCGCGAAGGCGACGCAGCGAGAGTCACCGTAGCGAGACTCGACGAAAAGAGAGTCGACGCAGAGGGAATATTTCATTATATTTTGTAATTTTAAAGTGCAATGAGAAACAAGGTGCTGACGACAATACTACGACCTTGAATAAAAACATGGGCTATATTAGTTCATAGAAATGTTTCGCAACTTAAAAGAAACCAAAAAGAAGTACAATGAGGAACCTGACAACTGCAAATATACCAAAACCATGTTTCCTAACTACGATTCTCTTTCATCTTTTCTTAAACATATCCCAGCCACTTTTCAGACTTCACAATTCCTCACAAACCACGGCTGCCATAAATTCTACCTCCATCGGTTTCATATAATATCTTAGTCTTTTTGTCTTTGTGACTCCTTTTCCACACAAACACTCCACTATTTATTTTATAACTGCCCCCGGTTCAATGTAACAAGACATAACCTCATAACCGCCTGTAACCTTATGAACATCGACCCTCATAATCTAAACTAAATTACTTAAAAGGCGACAACATCTGAGCTGTTGCTGAGCCACATTAACCACATAATTAATAATCTAAAAAACTTCAACAATACCTAAGTAAATAAAACCCGAACAAGACAAACAAACGCGGAATAGACGCCATATTGTACTTCATCACACATAAACACACACACACACACAAATATGCGCACACACATACGCACATACACGCATTAACTTATTTATTTACCAACATTCAATATACTACCACATAATCTTAACTAAACTAATTGAATATACTGCAATACCAAATAAAAACAAACGATACCACTGTAAAGAATGAAACGTCCGTTTGCTATCAAAGACGTATAATAAAGCTAAAAGAATAAAAGAATAACAGAATGTCAAATAAAAAAGGAACATTTCAAAATCGTATAAAAAACATGTAAATTATAGATTGCCAGCTTAGCATAGTCAACATGGTCCCCCCGGTGTGGCAACACAAAAGCAGTAGGAGACTATGCTAAGTCAGCAGGGCAAGTTTTCGCACTGGCCGCCGTAAAGCGCCCGCTTTGGTCGCGACCTCAGCTACCCGGACCACGCCGTCACGACCTGGGAACACACTAGTGACTCGGCCACGGGGCCAGACTCCCCGGGGAAGATTACTGTCAACTACAAGAACTGGATCGCCAATCGAAATCGCGCAACTGTTCCCAACTGCCGGACGTGGTCTGAGTTCCGGTAAGTACTCCTTTACCCAGCGTGCCCAAAAGTGGTCTGCCAATCTCAGCCCCTTTTTCCACCTTACTCGGCGAATCAAATAATCGTCGTCAACTTTCGCCAAAAGGGAGTAGGGCGAGGATGAGCCCAAAATAAAGTGCGACGGCGTAATGGCTTCTTCGGCAGCCGGATCAACCGAAAC
The DNA here is from genome assembly GCA_947347705.1 of Nymphula nitidulata. Classification (NCBI taxonomy): domain Eukaryota; kingdom Metazoa; phylum Arthropoda; class Insecta; order Lepidoptera; family Crambidae; genus Nymphula; species Nymphula nitidulata. The sequence goes on from OX374632.1 coordinate 12,102,107, forward strand.
GTGCGTCAGTGGCCTGGAATTTACTATGGCTTCTGCTTCCAGTAGCAGCGTATTCAAAACTTCCTCGCAAGGGGTGCGCTCCTTCAAGGTAGTAAAAAGGGCGGTCTTAACGCTCCTCACGAGCCGTTCCCAGCATCCTCCCATGAACGGAGCTGAAGGCAGGATAAACTTCCACACGATCCTCTGGTTGCATGCGAACTCCTCAACGGGCTGGCCAAACAATCTCTGCAGCTCTCGATTTGCACCAACAAAGGCTGTTCCGTTGTCTGAATAGATGGTTAACGGAGTTCCACGTCGCGCCATGAAGCGACGAATGCCCATGATGGCAGAATCTGTGCTCAAGCTGGACACAACTTCAAGATGGACGGCGCGTATGGTAAGGCAGGTGAAGAGTGCCACATATCGTTTCTCCGTCCGCCGTCCAATGGAGACAAAAAGAGGTCCAAAATAGTCCAACCCAACGTGAGTGAACGGCCTCTCGTGGTGGGCCAACCGTTCTGGAGGTAAATCACCAACTCGAGGTGTCGTTGGAAGGACTTTCCTGACGTGGCAGTGGCGGCAGTCTCTGGCGACCCTCTTGACAGCTGAACGAAGTCCGATGATATGAAACCTTTGGCGCAGCTCGTTTACGACGGCCTCGTTGTTTGAGTGGGCCATCAACTGGTGAACTGAAGCAATCAACAACTGGACACGCGTGTTCTTCCCATCGAGCACTATAGGGTCATTATAAACGGGAACATCTTTGACCGCCGAAATTCTCCCAGCCAGACGCAGTAATCCATCCTGGCAAATATATAAAGCCAAATTCCTCAGGCGACTAGTCCTCGGCAAAGTCTGACCACGCTGGGTAAACGCATACTCGTCCGAAAAGGAGTCTAATTGTGAAGCGAGAAGAATTTGTAGTTCAGCCTTCGCGAGGTGATGTGCGGACATCTCAAATTTAGAATTTGGAGGTATAATTGCCAAAACTGCCTTAAATCTTTCAGCGCATAAAATAACACGAGCGGTAGCACGCAATAATCGAAGCCACTTACTGAAACGAGTGGCGTCCGCAACTACCGGTGAAGGCAGTTCGCGCGGAACGATTGCACCTACCACCTCCAAATGGGAGTCTTAGGTACCTCGTTTCTGCTCCTCTAGAACGGTAGGTGGTCGAGTTGATGGTTCTTGTGGCCATTCGTGGGAAGGTAAGTCCAAAAAGGAAGGTCCCAAGAACCATCGAGAATCAATTTCGAATTTATGGGTGGTGCGCGTAGCGTCGTCCGCAACATTCAAGCCTGACGGAACATATCGCCAGCTGGAAACATCAGTCGCTTCGGAAATTTCACCCACCCGGTGAGCAACAAAAGGTTTGAACGAGCGGGCATCGCTACGCAACCACCGGAGCACTGTCAAACTGTCTGTCCAAAAAAATTGTTTTGTAGGCTTTCGCCGATGAGCTTCAATGATGTACCGAGCAAAACGCGCTGCTATAAGCGCGGCCTGAAGCTCTAAGCGCGGTATAGACATCGGCTTCAGCGGAGCAAGCCGAGCCTTGCCACCAATGAGGCTGAGCATCACCTTCTGGCCGGGGCACACGAATCTCCAATAAGCGACGCAAGCATAAGCGAGTTCACTGGCATCGGCGAAAACGTGAAGCTCAACGTCGTGAATGATATGATGGGGAAAATAATGCCTAGGCACAGATCCGGAGAATATAACTGACAACTCCTGAAACCAAGAGTTCCATTTGTCAATCAAAAAAGAAGGCAGCGGTTGGTCCCAGTCTAAACTTAATTTCCAAGTCTGTTGAAAAATCACACGTCCCCGAATAATAATAGGGGTTAATAGCCCTAGGGGGTCATAAACACGCATTATATATGACAAAACCGACCGTTTGGTAAATTTTGTAGGAAATTGACCCAAGTTAGCTCTTGAAAAGCACAGAGTGTCGTCACCAATATTCCAGTTCACCCCGAGAATACGAACAGGCACCGAAGACGCATAAGGAGCACATAAGTTGGGAGACAAAGATGATAACGCCTCTTTAAAATTTGACACCCAGGAGCGCATTTCCATGCACGCTCATTTTAGACTGCAAAGAGTTCCGATCTCTTTCAGATGACAAGAGATGGGAATTTGTTGTAAATAAAAAGATTTGCGGAAACTAATGACAATACTAACAAATCTTCGGGTAAGTCCAAACATTCTGTTTCTACTTCGGCACGACTGCAGATCGAGGCAGAGCACGCGGAGCGCACTGCAGCTGCAGCTAGGGAGCTTGCTGCCGCTGAGGCGCGCGTTATCGCGGCCGAGCGTAAAGCCGCCGCGGCAGAACTCGCTGCTGCGGATGCAGATCGTCTCGCTCAGCTCGCAAGATTAAACTCTGTCAGTCGTACCGCATCTAGCCGACATACTCATAGTTCTAGTAATGCTAGCCGTACACAAGCGTGGGTAGAAGCTCACGGCAGTACGCAGTCGGTGCCCTCTGCGCATGGAGCGCTTTGCGAGGGCCCGTCCGCGGTTCCCTCAGCGCTTGATGCGCACTTTGAGGGCCTGCCCGTGGAGCCCTTAGCGCGTATAGCGCTCTCTATGGGGCCCACGGTATCCGCGCCGACTGCCGTGCAGCCTACGCCTTTTTGTGTTTCGGTACCTTGTAGCTTTAGACCAACAGTTTCCTGCCATTCCACTTCTGACACCACTTTTGTAAAGAATGAAACGTCCGTTTGCTATCAAAGACGTATAATAAAGCTAAAAGAATAAAAGAATAACAGAATGTCAAATAAAAAAGGAACATTTCAAAATCGTATAAAAAACATGTAAATTATAGATTGCCAGCTTAGCATAGTCAACAACCACCTTTAAAAAACAAGCTCATATAGACAGGTGTAGTCCGATAGCACCTGTTTATATAAAAAGCATACATAAGCTTAACTTTTAAAAAAAACTTACATCTTATTTGTTTGATAATTTCATAACAATTTTGAAATATAATATCATGAATATATCATATGAATAAGATGTACCTATTTGAAAGTTACAAAACATTTCTATGAACTGAAATAGCACATTTTTTAATTTATTATCGTTTCGTCGTCACTGCCCTGTATACATATATCACGTATATAAAAAAGAAAAGCTTGTACCCTACAGTAAAAACCCAATATAAAAAGGATTTTAATAATTTCAGCAGCGTTTGTGGATCATATTAATTTTAAGTTCAAAATTTATGCGTAGATGTGATAAATGTTTTTACAACGTGCTTATAGCCGAGGACATACTATGATTTTTTTTACACAAAGCACGGCAAATTACACAATACCAACTGATATGAAGCGGTAAAAAGAGTACATAATATGCTAAAACGGCTAGTACGGTTTAGCCACTGCTCTAGCCGCCTCCACCTAGCCGGCCCAAAAGGTGCTTACGTGACTAATATTGGTGCAAAAAGAGAGGACCAAAAAATGTTTGAAGCCTGGGCTTAAAATAATTTTAAATTAGACAGCAATGCTACGTAAATGGTGAAAATATTATTTAGAATTATTATGCATTTAAAAATGTTTTGTAGCCCCCCGTTCATTTTATCACGAGCATGCAAAATGCCATGCTAAAGTCGGTTTTTAGGGCTTGACATTCATAAATAAAGACCTGAATAGAGTTTGTCAATGTGACATAACGTCGGGGATGGTGCAAATCCGCGTAACTAGCATTGGATAATTCCGCGTATCTGACAAATGTAGCCCATTTAAGTTGTCGCGGGCAATTCACGCAAAATCTTGATTGGCTGCTACTTTTAGGGATTTATATTTAACAAGAGATAGAACACATCAATAATTACTTTAGGTGTAAAAATAAGCTAAAATTTTAATAAAAAAGTTTTTAAGTTTTATTAACCTTTCCCTGTAAAACTGGATCTATTGCAGATACGCGGCCTTTACGTATGGTAGATTCGCGGATTTGCACTATCCCCGACGATAACAGACGTACTATCTTTTTGTGTTTTGTTATTACATTTACGTAACAATAATCACTTTTTACTTTAGAATACGGATCTGCAGCTAAAATTATAGTAAAAACTTAAAATATTAAGTGGTTTAGTTTCTGCTGGATTTTTTTTACATTTTTAGACAAAAAGGCGGCATGGTAAATCCGATTGACTTAAATCCGAGTAGCTTATTTAATTAGCTTGGTAAATAGGTATATCAAATTGCTGTTCAAAATTTTCGGATTAAAAGATTATAAACGGAATAACAGCGGTTCGGTATCATTACTAATGCGGCTGTAATACAAAAAGGTATTTCACTAACATTGTTTATAAAGCCAGAACGCTGAAGAAACGCTCTCGGTTGGTTCAACTTCGTCTGGATAATCGTTAACAATATTGCAAGAAACAAATATAGTTTAGTCTATAGAGTTAACAGTTACTAGCTTTTGACAGTTCAACCAAAGAAGTATCGATGCGTTTCGGCTGTATGACAAATATTTTGCAGAATAAAAAACAATGATTAAAGCGAACAATTTCGTTACGTGTTTGTTATTAGAATACCAAACTGATGCGTTTCCGCTACGTATCGATTGCACTGAGTTTGCAGAATACAAAAACGTTGTAACTAAAGCGTTTCTGATTCGTTTTAGATCAAAATACAATTGCAGAAATGGGGGGCTGACACTAGTGAGCATCAATGTGGGTACTGCAAGAAAAAATATACTTCACTTGAGATCTATCGTGATTAAATAATTAAATAGAGAAAACCATTTCTCCGCTGTAAGTAGTATCAACGGCAATATTACGGGTAGACACTTCTAAACTTACTGAGTGGGATCTGGTACACTTGCGCGAAAGACATTTGCGCGAAAATCACTTGCGCAAAGCCATTTGCGCGAAAAACACTTGCGCGAAGCCATTTGCGTGAAAGGACATTTGCGTAAAAGGACATTTGCGCGAAAGGACATATGCGCGAATGTACAGATGCGCGAAAGGACATTTGGGCGAAAAGACGTTTGCGCGAAAAAATGGATTTATAGTTATGGGTGAACTCAGATTACGTACAGAAATTATTAATAAATAATAATAATTTATTTCAGATTTTCATCCATATTCTTGTTAGTTTGTTAGTAACAATTGTCCTTAGAATTAAGTTAGTCGGTTAGTTTTTTGTAATTCAATATCACAATCAATTATCAGTGCTATCCTCTTATGGTGTTTGTAAATTTGCCTAAACACACACAAGACTTCTGTCACGGCTCCGACACTGCGGAGCTCCGGCGGTCCCTCGCGTGCTAATCGTCGATGATGGCTTTTGCTCACCACCTCATCCTCGGCTCAGTCGCGGCGGATCGCTCGCACCCACCTGGTCCTACGCCCGCGGGCCGCCTCGCCTCTCCGTGCCTGCGCGCTTTTAAATAGCACTCTAGGGGTAGGGCAGTCAAGACTACGTGAAGTCGATTTTACGGCGATTCGTTACTGTCCCTAGTCATTTCAAAACGTCTATTGGTACGGATTACACTCTAACATACAAGCGTACAAAGTAAGCAATTCACCAAAACTTGTATCAATTGAAAAATACCTATCCTAATCAGTCGTCCAATCAAATAATAAAATAATATACTATAGTGACATGAAATGTTATTTAAATTTCATGAAATTATACATGTGGTGCAGTCAAAGATTTATTCGCGCAAACGGCTTTTCGCCCAAATGTCCTTTCACGCATCTGTCTATTTGCGCAAATGTCTTTCGCGCAAGTGTCCTGATACCTACTGAGTGTCATCACATAGGCGAGTCTCGTCTTGTTAGTATTATTGAAAACAAAAATAACCATGATCCGGCATCTTAAATCAGTCCTAAATGTAATTATTTTGCTTTGTATCAAATTAATTTATGCGTGTCGTCTTGATCTTAAAATTAATTACTTTGATGGTAGCGATGTTAATTAACTCTAATAGTGAAATTAACTTCACTAGAATTCGCTTTAAACTTGTTTACTAACTTGATTTTACTACAGTGGTTGTGTAGTTAGATTTAGAAAGGATGTTTCGGCCAGATATGTCGTATTTATCCGTTTGCGGGAAAGATCACAGAGAGCTGTGAATAGTGATGCCACTCCAGGGAAGATACTTGTAAGTTGTTAGAAATTTAATAATTTACCCATAAAACTCGAGGAGGAGCTCGGTGGCGTCATTTTGATTTCAAAGCAACTTTCGCCAGGGTCGATCCCGGAATGGGTCTACTAAAATTTCTAATCTCAAGCTCCTCCGTGCTTCGGATGGCACGTTAAGCCGTTTTGGTCCCGGTTGGTACTGCAACCGCAGTTCTCGCGTCTTCGGTCCGCGGTCGCGACTGTAGAACTTTTCCGCCCAACGGCAACGGCTATGTCTACGAGCGAGTCCTGGGCCTCGATCGCGCTAATTTACATTGTATTTACCAAAGCAAATGTGAAACGTTCCCTTGCGCACAATTTGTGTTGTGCGAAACCAACCAATTAAGTTTTTTTTCGGAACATACGTTGATATCTTTGATTATAATTATATTACATATTAATTAAGTTCAAATAACACCAATTAATATAATAAAAACTTTCTAAATTGAGTAAAATATCGATCGTTACTATGGCAACCATCTAAAGTAACTTATTTTCCGCTGTCGGTCGCACGTTTTTGATTAAGTTAGTGCCTAAGCAACTTGTCAAAAATGTTTGTAGGACAGCGGAAAATACGTTCCCATAGATGGTTGCCATAGTAACGTCTTTGTATCTAGGTGCTGTCAAAAACTGATCGATATACTAAAGTTAGAAAGTTTTCTATTTTATTAATTTATATAATTTGAACTTAATAAATATGTTGTATAATTTTATAATCAAAGAAATCAATGTATGCTTCGAAAAAACAGTTAATTGGTGGCCATTTATATGTTTCGCGCAACACAAATTGTGCGCGAGGGAACGTTTCACATTTGCTTTGGTAAATACAATGTAAATTAGCGCGATCGAGGCCCTGGTCACTGTATTTAAAGACACTTTGAGCTATGTCAGTGACATTCTATCAATTCAGTAGGTATTTTACAATGTTTCTTATACTAACATTATTGTTACTAGGTGGTTTATTATTATATATTATTTTTACTAATATTATTTTTGCTAGGTTTTTTCATGAAACAGTTTGCTGTTTTTAGGATTGAAGGGAAAGGTAGCAAAAGTAATTACTAGGCTTGGAAGGCATTTCCTCTTAGGCCTCGGGATGACAACGCACTTGCAAAACGAAGCGATTTTTTTCTTATTAATGCAGGTGTCTGTAGGCGGCGGTAACCACTTACCACCAGTGGGCCATCAGCATGTTTGTCATCTAGTTATATTAACCTGTCAAGCATGAGATTCCAGACACAATTGATTCTTCCATTATCATCGCCCCCCTGTGGTATAACGTCGCTTGACAGATTAAACTCAAAGTTACGCTACTTGATATTGTTTTTCGTATAAAAGAGATTTTTATTTAAAAAAATCAACCTACCTAATTAAAACGAAATTAAGTAGCGTGAACGTAAAAGAATTGTAAGGTATTTGGAAATCGTGTCTCGTTTTCACTGTTAACAACAGAACTAAGCAAGCATTATGTCTGCGAGATCAAGCGGCCATGGCAATTCTAATAAATTAAACAGGTCGAAACTTATTCGGTCCCAATTGTAATTTAGTGCTATCGTTAAAAGTTTTACGGGCAATCTTCGACTTGCTCTGCAGTAATCTGCCAGTAGCCATCACGCTGGAGGTTCGGTTGTATATCGTAGTAAGAGTAGGTACTACTTAGATTTTGTATACAAGACGGGAAAATTTCACAATCCTAATCGATATTTATAGTTTAAACTATATCTTTAGTCTTAGGTTTGAACTCTACTCAAGAATATAAAACCCTTCTATCCTTAATACATCATGCTATAGTCGTTTCAATTCTGAAGACAGATACTAAATCCAAATTTATAATAAACCATTGACATTTTATATAATTTCCTACTTTACTTACTCGGCGGGTTCGATCCTCGCCTCAGGAGTATACGAGATCAGAGCTATCCGCGGAAGCCCGACACGGCCGTGGTAGGTTAGAAATCTACGTACGGCCAAATTGATAATACCTGTCTACTAATAACTTGCATGAGAAACTGAACAACCATTACCTATGGTTTTACGGTCTAATCTAAGTATCTATGGTTTTACGGTATAATATTCATCCGGTGAACAGCAGGAAACTCAAACGATGCGTTGGTCAAACGTGCATTGGACTACAGTTCATTCGATGAGAATTATAAAAGTGAAAAAATCTATGGGATCTATTAGTTGGTATTAAATGGTTTTAGGAAACATGTTCGGGGCTCAGTAGGCCTTAAATTTTTAAAATTTAATATTAATAAAGCAATATTTAATGGGAACGAACTATCAAAAATCTCTAAGCTTATGAACTCGATACTTGTGAAGAAATTACCCAGTGTGTATAAAAGCCCCAATTAAAGTACATTGTAAATTATTCAAAAACTTTCGTTAAACTGAAACTACTTAGTACTTTATTTCGTATAAGCGGCTGCTTTATGGCCAGGTTAGCTGAGAGCTATAATTATAGGTTATTCGTTTCAATGTATCTAGACCATTAATACACTATATACTATATGTAGTTTCTAATGAAAAGTGACAAAATAATGCTTTTCTACAAAAGTTTTTTTTATAAGTAATCTGTAATTCGTATACAACAATTTAATTAGATGTATATTCAGGGAAACAAGGCATAACCATATACTAGAAAGCTATAAATAATAATATGTACTTCATAAAATAAAACGAAAACTTTGTAAGTTAGATTTGATTAGAAAAAGTTCTCTGGAATTCTATTTTCAAAAAAATCATTTATTGGTCACTTCACAAATTACTTAAGAACTAACTTATCTAGTAATATGTAAGAGTTGAATATTAATTTGTGAAGGACTAGTGCCTGAAATAGGTTAAAAATCTGTGTTACAGGTTTCCAAATACATTTTTTTTTGTTTTACGACATTTATTATAAAGTAAAACAGTTAAAAACTTTCTTTTGGTCTTTGCTAATGCATATGATGTGCAAGTCAAAAGACAAGAAACTTATAAGTTTATAACAATTGAAAATCCATTGTATAGGAATGTGTGGCTTGAAGATGATTCCGTAACGTGACAGCGACAAACGAAACGGCGACAATCGTTGCGGAGAGTCGGCGACAGCGTGTTGAGGCGACAAACGTTGTCTGGCGACTGGACGTTACGGCGACAAACGTTACAGCGACAGCACATTACGGCGGCAAACGCTACAGCGACAGCATATATATTCTAGATACAGTGGTTTTTTAATCGTCATATTGCTACATATTAAAATATTTTGACATTAAAAAAATGGAAGATAGCTATTAATAGATTTTCATTAATTTCATTTCCTACCTTGTGGTTACAGACGTGGGCGGTTGCGTAATAAATAATGAAAGTCAAACTTCTTCCTTGAGTAAAATATTGCAGATGGAGTGAAGAAACCAATTACAAAAGGCTTCCAGATGTTTCTTCTTATGCTTGTGAAGGACAACATAATTAGTCTGTTATTAGGTATGAGATTACAGAGACATGTGGCATGCCAGTTAAGTGGTCCCATATACCAATAATAAATTAATATCAGGTAAATTCATTAAGTGAAGCTCGGTGGCTTAGTGGTTTTTTTTTTTTTTTTTTTTTTTTTATACCACTAAGTTGGCAATCAAGCATACGGCCCACCTGATGGTAAGCGGTTACCGTAGCCTATGGACGCTCGCAACACCAGGGGTATCACTTGCGCGTTGCCGACCCTGTAAAAAACTTTTTCAAACCCTTTTTGAAGAACCCCATGCTGTACTCGTTCGAGAAAACCTCTGCAGGGAGGTCATTCCACAATCTGAGCGTACGCGGGAGAAAGTTTCTCTGAAACCGCACAGTACGAGACCATTTTAGTTCCAACGTGTGAGGATGAATTCCCTGCCGATGGCGAGCGGTGCGATGGTAGAAAGAGGCCGTGGGCATCATGTCAAATAATTCCTCAGAACACACTCCGTTATACAACCGGTAGAACACACATAAGGAAGCATAATCTCTCCTTAGGCTTAAGGGTTCAATACCGCTTGTGAGTTCGGGATCGTCGACGATTCTCATAGCGCGTCTTTGAACTGCGTCAAACGGTCCAAGCTGGTATCTAGGTGCTCCCGCCCATAGGTGGCAGCAGTATTCCATATGGGGCCTGACTTGAGACTTATACAGTAACAGTCTTTGCCCCGAAGAGAAGTACCGCCGCGCTTTATTGAGCACACCAAGTTTCTTGGATGCCAGCTTGACTTTATCTTCTAAATGTCCGCGGAACTGCACGTCACTAGAGATATCGACACCAAGGATCCCGATACTCTTAGAGATGGAAAGGGGTGTGTCAAGAAATTGTGGAGACACAGCGAATGGGGTTTTTTTAGCGGTAAACGCGCAGACTTGTGTCTTCGTCGGGTTAAATTGGACTAAGTTTAGTCGTCCCCAATCGGAGACTCTGACTAGAGAACTCTCGATTTCAGACACAAGTCGACCGCGACTTTCCTCCACAGTAGACCGAGGGGTATTAGCACGACTCGTATAGTAAGCGTCACCAGTACTGTCATCCGCATAACAATGAAGTCCGTCAATAGACAGCATATCATTGACATGCAGCAAGAACAGCGTTGGAGACAGCACCGAGCCTTGCGGGACGCCAGCGTTAATGTCCATGCTATCCGAGCAACTGCCATCAACGACGGCTCTAATGCATCTGCCGGACAAAAAGCTTGCGACCCATTTGCAGAGCCCCTCAGGTAGCCCGTAAGTTGATAACTTCGAAAGAAGACCCCTGTGCCAGACCCGATCGAATGCCTTCGCTACATCTAGGCTAACAGCCAATGCCTCACCTTGACTCTCAATGGCAAGAGCCCAGCGGTGTGTTAGGTACAGTAGAAGATCACCCGTCGAGCGATTATGTCTAAAGCCGTATTGGCGGTCGCTGATTAGGTCGTGATCTTCTAGGTACCTGAGGAGTTGCGCATTTATGACGCGCTCCATCACCTTTGAGAGAAGGGAGGTTATAGCGATTGGCTGTAATTCGATGGATCTGATCTGTCGCCCTTCTTGGGCACGGGATGCACATGGGCAGTCTTCCACGAAGACGGAACTTGCCTGGTGGAGTACGAAAGCGCGAAAAGGCGCGTCAGAATAGGACACAACTCAGGAGCACACTGCTTCAGTACCACTGCCGGTATACCGTCTGGCCCGCTCGACTTATGAATATCAAGAGATAACAACTCACGCCGTACCTCCCGTTGCGTAATGGAGATCGCAGGCATAGAGTTGCCGCACCAGGGTATGGTAGGTGGTACAGCACCTCCGTCATTCAAAGTCGAGTTCGAGGCAAAGAGAACACCCAGTAAATCGGCTTTCTCTTTAGCGCTGTGGGCCAAGTTTCCGTCAGGCTTACGGAGTGGTGGCAAGGACGACCTACAAAAGTTTCCTTCGGCAGCTTTGGCGAGTGACCAGAAAGCACGACTCCCAGAAGGGTATCTTGCAAGCCGATCGCCAATTCTGCCGACAAAATCGAATTTCGCTCTGGCAATCACTCTTTTACAGAACCTCGAAGCAGCATTTAACTTCCGCTTCACGTCAGAGATGTTTGGATCCTGATTGACTCGAGCCGTGGTCCAAGCCTGAAACGAAGCTTGCTTGCTAATGCGAGCTTCCCTGCATGGCCGATTAAACCACGGCCGTCTCTTTACCCCTGCGGCCACTAGCGTGTTAGGAATGTAACATTCCATACCCGCCAGTATAGTCTCGGTGACTGCTGCTGCACAGGTATCAGGATTATCTGACGCGAAGCAGAGCTGCTTCCACGGGTACGATGCGTAAAATTCACGCAACCCATCCCAGTCTGCTGACTTGTAATGCCACACGCGACGCCACCCAGCGGGCCGGGGTGCATCGGGCCGCGCGTTGCGCACTTGGGTCCGGACGAGGCAGTGGTCCGATGAGCCTAAAGGCGCATCCACTGAGATGGTATATCCGTCCGGACGCGTAGTCAGCAGAAGGTCCAGTAAAGAGCTCGTATGGTTCTCGATATCTGGTATTCTTGTAGGAGAATGAACCAGTTGCGAGAATCCATAGGCCAGGGCGTATTCGTGAACAGACCTCCCCGCATAGTCAGTGGACCGAGAACTGAGCCACTCGACATGGTGGGCATTAAAGTCTCCCAATATCACTAACTCTGCAGAAGGATGCTGCTCGAGAACTTTGTCGGTCGTCGATTGCAGGTGTTCAAAGAGTCGAGTCGTGTCCGAATCACCACTATGGGACCTGTAAAGGCACGCGTAGATGCGGGTGTGGCCGCCGTGATCAACACGAACCCACAGAATCGACAGGTCCCTGTCTTCAAGGCCGTGAAGACGGCGACAGCAAATATCCTCCCGGACATACATGCACACCCCGGCACGACGCACAAAATTGTGCTCGAGCTTGTACCCGGGGTAGAGTAGGTATGATGAGTCGGCCGGGCAGGATATTTGAGTTTCCGTAAGAAAAAGTAGGGTCGGCTGCGCAGTCTCTAGATGTTGGTGGACTGCGTTGATGTTACTGTGAAGTCCCCTGATGTTGCAAAAATCCACTCCTAGCGTGGAAAAGGAAGCCGCTGACAAACCATTTCTATTATTCTTTTTTCGGGCCATTATTGTGGGTTGAAAAGGGTTTTTTTTTTAAAAAGGAATCTCCGTATTGGCAGCAAATTGGACAAAATTGCGGCTAGAACCCGTCAAAGTACATCGCAGGGATTGCAGCGCGCTGGCACGGCGGGCGGAAGGGCCCCCAGTCCCCCCCTGTGGCAGTAGCCGGGTCCACTCCGGTCTCCTCCTCCGGCACGACAACTACCACAGGGATTTTGCACAAACTGGCGGTTCAGCCTCCCAGGGCGGAGATTAAGTAATCCCTGGGTTCGGGAACCCGTTCAGCCTGCGGGCGGCCAGCGGACAGCCGTTTCACTGGGTCTCCCTGACCGCCATGCCAACGCGATGCACCCACACGAGTAAATGACGGTGTTTAAGACACCACAGGTCTACCCGCTGCCAATACGGCGACTCCTTGAGGAGCTCTGGAAACCTTACTCACCGCAGGAACACGACACTACAAAAGCAGCGTCATTTGGCTGCGAACTTCTGTAAGGTGGAGGTATTACACCAGTCGGGCTGCTCCAGTTCGAGCGAATTAACGCTATGCCCTACCTCTCTTACAGGTTTGAGCGCCCAGTTTTAATTACGAAAACAAAGCAACTTTCGCCATGATCGATCCCGGGATGGGTCAATTAAAATTTGTAATCCCGAGCTCTTCCGTGCTTTGGAAGGTACTACGTGAAGCCGTTGGCCCCGGTTAATACTACAACTGCTTTAACCTACCAACCCGCACTATGCCAGCGAAGTGGTTATGGCCCAATCATCACGTGTTTCTCCCATGTAGTAGGGCATGTACCTATAAGTGGGACACACACACACACATATATATATTTAAATATAAGCTGGTAGTGATGACGATGAAGTAAATTATTTATTTATGAAGACTTAAAGGAGTGTATATTGGAAGGGGAAGGCGTATTACGATCTCCCCAAATTAAATAGAGAGCCCCGTAGGTGTTGCAATTATAATAAAGGTTAACGAACCTCAGAAAAAAGAATATTTAAATGTAAAATAAACTAACTTGTGCTCAGTCTCATGATATGAAAAATTATTATTGAAACTTTTAGCTTTTTGTATAATTTGTCAAAGGAGTAGTTCAGATAATTTGTAAAAGTTTTCATATAATTTGTAATTTCATATAATCTGAAATATTAAACTATTTGAAATCGCGCTACTGCATTGCTGGTGAGATTATTTAGGGATGGAGCACTATATTCCTCACTTCGATCTCATCAGCAGGAGTAGGCGAATTCACGGGTTCAATCGCGAGTGTGATTGAGCTGTTGAGAATAAAGAGTCGGCATACCGCGCTTGGATCAGAGGACGAGCCAGTGAAAATCCCAATATTGACTCACTGAAAGCAGCATATAACAATGGCTCCAAGTCCTGAAAAAATATCCTTGTCAGAGAAGCACAGCGCGTTGCACGAGTTAGCCACGAATTACTTACGTACGGGAGATAATAGATCTTCTAAATAGATAATAAATCAGATACAAATACAAATACAAATAATATTTATTCGTTATGATCACAGGTATAAAAAATGTTACATTGAAAAAAGAAAAGTTAGTCTCACTATGATCTACCATATTAGGCATACGAACATTCTTATTAAATAGTGCGTTAATAAGAGCTAGCACTTAATTAATTTACAATTACAATTTTCAAATTTTATCACACAGATAATCATCAATTCTATAATAACACTTATTTTCAAGTAGGGCACATAGTTCAATTTTAAATTTTTTTTCTTCAAGATCTAGTATAGATTTTGGAAGTTTATTGCATAGTCTAGATGCCAGTCCAATTAAACTTTTCCTCATTAAGGCAGTATTACAAATATTATCCTCTACTTTTGCTTTCCTAGGACGAAGATACCACTCAGTGACAGGCTCGACAGTCTTAAATTTGTCAGTATTAGATTTAACAAATATGCATAACTCTAAAATATATAAACATGGAAACGTGAGCAATTTTAAGGATTTAAAAACTGGTTTGCAACTTTCAGTTGACTCAAGACCGCAAATAGCTCTAACGCATCTTTTTTGTGCTCTGAATATAATTTCTCGGTAAGATGAATTGCCCCAGAAAATAACTCCGTATCTTAGAACTGACATGACAAATCCATGATAAGCGGCTAGAACTACTTCGCGACTAGCCACTTTTGCAAGCTTATTCAGTGCAAAAGAAAAGCTATAAAGCTTTTGGCACACATGTATGGAATGTGATTCCCATGACATGTTACTGTCTATGAATACACCAAGGAATTTTACGGATTCTACGCTCTCAATACTGATTGAATTAATATTTATATTTATATTTGGTACTGATTTTCTTTGTGTGAATTGCATTAATTTAGTTTTGTTCAAATTGATACTTAAATTATTTTCATTCATCCATATTATAATATTATTTATTGTTTTACTTATTGCAGTCTCATATTGCTCTAAATGTGTATTTTCAATTATTACTGTACTATCATCAGCAAAGAGAACCATTGGATAATCACTAGACTTGGGCATGTCATTCACGTAGATCAGAAACAATAGAGGTCTCAACACGCTTCCTTGGGGAACACCAAATTTAACAAGTCTACCTTCCGATCTATATTTTTCTATTTTTTTACTACTTAGAGATATTTGAGTTAATTCCGTATATTGAATTCTATTCTCCAAATATGATTTAATAAGGTTAAGTGCATTTCCCCTAATACCGTTAAGAAATAATTTATTTAATAGTAAACTATGATCAACATGGTCAAACGCCTTTGACATGTCCATAAAAACTGCACAAGTTGGTTTAGTTTTATCTAAGTTTAAAATTACACGATTCGCTAGGTCGTAAATTGCAGAGTTTATAGTCACGCCCTTACGAAAACCTTTCTGTTCGTTCGCTAACAACTTGTATTTTTCTAAAAATGTATATAAAGTTTTATAAATTATTTTTTCTATTATTTTCGAAAACACGGATAGTAATGCAATTGGACGGTAATTTTTTATTTCTTCTCTGTCTCCTGTTTTATAAAGTGGAGAAACAATCACTGACTTTAATTTGTCTGGAAAAATTCCTGTATCAAAAGCCAAATTTATAATGTGGCTCAGTGGTGATGCAATTATATCTCCCACATGTTTAACGGCTGTAGTCGAAATATCATCTATACCTACACTATTTGTGTTTTTTAATGATTTTATAACTACAAAAATCATTTGGTGTAGTAGGAGGAAGAAATATTGAGTTGACTTGATTTGTAATTTTAGGTGAAGAATTTTCCTGAGTTTTATTCGTAGTCTGTATCTGATCTATATAATAATTATTGAAAGCTGTTGCTATATCAAATGGGTTATTAATACTCCTATTATTTATTCTTATTTTACGTATTGGCTCAGTAGGCATTTTAGATTTAGTTTGATTAATTACTCGCCACGTAGCTTTAGTTTTATTAGCAGATTTTTTTACAATAGTGTCATTTCGAGCTCGTTGTGTTAATTTTATAATATTTTTTAATTTTTTAGAATAGTTTTTAAGTTTTTCTTTTTATAAGGTTTGATATAAGGTACAACACCCGGTTGAGCTCAATGAGCTCAACAGGGTGTTGCACCTTATATCTGAATGAGGTTCTAACAACCTTGTAGAGTTTTATGCTAAGAAAACCCTCTTTTCAGGGCACTACTCTTCCGGCACGGGGCTCCATTACCTTGCTTGGAAATATGTTACGACCTGAATCAGAAAAATTATACCGAAACCATGATCAACACAGCCTCGCGGAAGTTAGGTGTTCTGAACAAGGTGCGTCGATTTTTCACGATTGACCAATTATGTCTGTTTTACAAGACTCAGGTCGAGTCTTGCGTGGAATATTGCTAGTATTTGTGGGATGGCTCCGCCAAGTGCAAGTGCAAATTTCCATAGTTAGATCTAATCTTCTATATTACCTATGATACGTCAGCACGATGTTGTTGACAACAGCATGGAGGTCCACCCTAGGGGTCCACTTTTGGAACTAAGAGTCGGCAATACCCACAACTGCGATGTTTTTCTCGCGTTTGTTAGCGAGATACCAAAAACTGTAAGGATTCATAAAACAGTTACTGCAGAGTGGTACACTAACAATTTTTTGCCACTTGTCTTGGAAAAAGTTCTGGAAAAACGACCTCTCAGTACGATATCCTCCTGCACCATAATAACGATTCGTCGCACACCACCAGGCGAATGATCAACTATTTGGCGACGTCGGACGTAATAAAAGAAAACTTTCGAAGAAAACGTTTTATGGACGCCGCGGAAGCAGTGGCTGCGTTTCAAAAGGCCGTCGAAGAGACCCCTAAAGACGAGTGGGCAAAGTGCTTTTCTCAGTTGTTCCATCGGATGCAGCGATGTATTGATGTGAATGGACGATATTTTGAAAATATATAATTAAACTAATAACTTGCCAGTTTTCTCAGTTTTTGATTTTCTAAGAACTTTCATTTTGACCCTCGCATTGGTCCAAGTGTATGGATCAAAGTCGAAACTAAGTAGATTGTTGGTAACTTCGTATTCTATATTTAACTTTTCATTCGTCTACGATGTTTCAGATAAATTCATTCATAATAGCCCCTCAGATGTTGATCTAGGTTCCATCTCACCTTACCGATGGATAATTTAGACTAGCTGCCAACCATGGTAAGAGCCATGGCTGGTAGCGAGGGGATATGGGAGGCTGTGGCCTCCTTCTGCGAGACTGTGCTCACGCAGAAGGAGGCAGTGGAGAGGGAGAGGGAACAGAATCCTCTGGCCGCCCCTATCTGGCGTAGGCGGGTAGGCGTGAGGAAGCGGGCGGTGATTGCCCGTCTTCCTGTGCCCTAAGCGCGGCCGCGTGCGTGGGTGGCCCCTACGCACGCATTGCATAGGCCGCCACGTCTGTGATTGCCCAAGTGACTCTGGGTAATCTCCAACGGCGCGTAACCTAGCCGTAAGGCCGGGTTTCCTGGGAGTGGGCTGGTGAAATTGCTTCAGCAGAGACTAGGCTACCCCCGCAAAGGGCAGTGGAGTTACCGGGGAGTTTTAGTGGGTATTCCCAGTGTCATTAGAACTGGGCGACCCCCACAAACGCTCATCGCCTAGCCAGCGACGAATAGGTTTGTAATCAGATTTCTCCCCGACAAAAAAAGATGGATATTTGAAAATAGGTAAATTAAATCTTGAATAATCATTATGACAACCTAAACAAGTCGATGTTTTTTTTAAGATAATGTCTAACAGCAACCACATAAGATTTCTATAATACAGCTAAAAGCAAATTCGTTTTCTCATTACGTACTTTGACTGTTAGATATAGCCCGCAAGTGCAGAGATAATATCCGGGCATCTACAGATGAATGTTAATCTGGTTCGGAAATCGGCCTCCGTTCCAGTTTGTGGTAACGGCCTTCATAATTGTCTGGGATTTGTGTAAATATTGTAACAAGTGGCTAGACGGGGAAAGCAGAACGTGAATTATTTGCAAACCGGACATTCAGTCCAATTTATGAGGGGTAGTGGGAAATAAAAAGTTACTCGTACGTTGGCGGGGGAAAGCCAGGGGCCGGGGCGCGTGTTACGCGACCCAAACGGCCTTTTCATGCTAATGGCACTAGTGCTTACAATGGGATTATACGTATTAAATGTTAGGACTGCCTCATTCTCTTATAATTTGGATTTAACAAGAAGAGCTTACCATATACTATATAAACAAATGACCCTGTAGTATAAGAGAATATCAATTTGCTGTAATTAAAATGATAGAGAGAGAGTTGTGAGTAAATAACCGCTTGAATTATACAGAAGATGCTGTAAGGTGATTCTCGCATGCAGTCGTATATAAACGCACATATATTTAAGTATATTCATAAAGGGTGGCAAACAATCATACGACTAATCAGTTACCGTCGCCTACAACCGCTTGAAAAACCATTACGTGCTACTCACGCCACGATGCTAACCCTGTAAGATAAAGGAATCGTTATGTTGACACCACAAAAGTCAGGTACTCTTCCTTTGCCATAAAAATACGAAGAACCCTCAAAGCAGTGTTATTTTTTCTGAAATCTCCAGTCAGGTAGAACCAGTAGAACACATAAAATTCGAGTGAAAATTACCAGTATGAATTAAATATGAGTGTCTTTTTTACTTGATAAAGCTTTTAATGTTCTTATTTTTCAAAGGACACAAATTACTAAATTACTCAAAGCGTTTTCCATATCTCTTTCACTTTTAGTAGACTTTGTGTCTGAACTAAATGAAGCTCAATATAAAAGGCACATTTTTTCGGCGAACACGTTAAAAGGAACATTGATAAAAAACGGTCCCAGCGTACAGTCGAGTCGGATTGTATTCGGCGATAGCGCCGAAACGAAACGTGTACCAACACAGTCGCTATGAGCAGACCGACGGATTTGAGGGGTAAGTCCTATTTACGTGAGCGCCTTGGACAAAAATATTGCATTTTCATTTATTCGAGAGGCGAATGTATAGTCGGCAGCATATCAAGCGCAACAGTTTGACTTTTAGACCGCCCTTACAAGCTCGTAATAAAGGCGGCTTTCGTAGTGCAGCGTAGAAACTTGGTGAGCTGTCTTTCACTGTAACTGCTTACAAAATAGCTCTTATTACGAGCAAATAAGGTGCTATAATACAGAGATTTGTCTGTTTTGACTGTCCAGCACTAGAGATTCTGTTTAGGAGATGTCAAATATTCGAGAGTCGCGTGCACGAATTGTGTTAGTAGGTAACTACGAGTGAGTTGTCTTTGTTTGGGGCATAATTTCAGGATTCTGATCCTAAAATACATACAGTGTTTTTAATTGAGTGGATTTTACATTTTAGTTGGTTTATACTGCAAATGCAGCGTCTATTTTTATTCTTAAAATCTATCACAATTAACCTGTTACCAAGGCTCATAGAAGTTTGTAGGTAATATTGGAGGATATTACTCATGAGTTGATTAACTTAAAATATTAGGTATACTTATGGAGACAGTACTCCTCTGGTAGACACACTGAAGAGCTGATAAAGCTCAGCAGGTCCAACATCAGTGCAATGGTTACTACATTGACTCGCCACAGCAAACTAAGCAGACAGTTGTATAATAATAGTAACGAAGAGGAGTGTAATACTCGTAAGAGATGCATCAGCATCTCCTGTGTGATTGCAGACCTCACAAAGAAACTCTACATCTGGGGCGAGACATATTCATCCCAAATAAAATTAACTTTAAAACTCTTGCACTTAGGAAGATCTTAATATTTTTGGTAAGTGCCCAAATCAAGGTTACACTTTATTAAACCACAGAACAAAGAAAAGCTGTTCTGTACTTGAACCTATTGGCAGCGACTCACAATAAGAAAGAAAGAAAGAAGGAAAGAAAACATATTTTTTTTGAAAAGGCCACAAAGAAGCACTTTTAAATCGTCAAATAGATCTATCAAGTCGCAGTGACAACAATCTCACAGCTGTTAAATTAGGAGGCAAGCATATTGTCATACACTGATAGTCATATATGTGATTTCGTCATTAACTAGGACTGTTCCATTATGGAATGCGGACAATGGAGATTGTTGATTAATTATGTAATATGGTCGCTGACATGTAAGGCTATTTACATTTGATATCCTAATGGAACTCTTGTACATTACAAGAAATTATTGAATGTTAATAGGTATAATAATTAACTAGTTACAATTTATGAGCATAAATCTCTGTATGACACTTTCATATAAATTATTGTTGTGGGTTGGTAAAAATATTCACTTATCAATTAAAACAGAGTTCTTTCAGAGACAAGATAACAAAAACAAATATTTGATTTAGTATATTTAGAAGTTTTTCAATTTATACATTGTGGTGTTTGAGTCTCATACGATCAACTCATGCAAATTGATCATACACAATATGCTCGTCATTCTGCTATTCATCTGTGAAAGAAAGCTCAAAATATCATATTAGAAATAATATGCTAAATTTTTTAACTCCGATTGGTATTAATCGCTGTCTATTAAATAAGCAGGTATGACTAATGATGATTAAAAGAGCTTTTCTCACTTATAAAATGCTTGTAAAAGTATTCTTTTGGATCACTAGAGGTGTTAACTTCAATGAATGGTGAGATAGACATTGCTATAAAATCGTTAAAAAGAGGGATGAAAAGCGGTGAAGAAATTAGCAGGTGAGACCTAGTGCTCCGGTGGCGTAGTGGTAATCGCGTCTGGCTGGACATCAGGAGACGCGGGTTTGATTCCCGCCTGGAGCATATATTTTTTCATCGTTTCTTTCTTTATTTGTAATTGTTACAATAAAGTGTGACTAAGTGTTATTGCTGCAGCTATATATATATAGTAAGTAAGTTCAGTCATATATTGTGGCAACAATCTATGCTTAATTGGAAGGGATTGCGATCGCGAGAGTAGAAATAAAGGAATTTAACAACGTTTTCGCACGTCGACGTTCGACGTAGTGGAGTTTGAACAAACAACATGTTTCAGAAAAAAACCTTGTTTACCTCTAATTATTCCCCGCTTAATTGAAATTTTCTAACTTGCTATTTGGAATGAGATTAAAAATTGAAAGACTGATGTTCTGATTTTAGCGTTATCTTGTGCATTTTATGGTGAGAAATAAATACATATTATTGATACATCACAAGGTGCAGCCCCTTTATTCTAAACTGTCGAAAGACGGATTCGATTCAAAAAGTCACATCTCGTCTCGCTTTGCCAGCACCGCGATAAAAAGTGACAGGTATAGAGTTTCCGAAATTCGAATATTTTCCGACGGCTGAGAATAAGGGGGCAGAGCAGTGTGAGAATCGCCTAAGTTTATTAAAATATTATTACATATCAATATTTATCCGTTATCTAGTACACATAACACAAGGTCCTAATGATGCTTACTTTGGGCTAGATAATAGGTGTGAATGTATGAATATTATTATTATACTTATGGGTATTTACAATTCTCAGCTTAGCTGGTATAAGCTACACTTACGGGCTTGTACAGAGTAAGTGTAGTGTGTGATGTGTTTATGTTAAAGATGGTGTTATATTATTATTAGTATAATGTTACATTATATCATAGAAATGTCATGAAATTATCAAATGAATATGATGTATTTGTAAGTTGCAAAAAATTTCCATGAACTCAAATACCCCATGTTTTAATTTCTTGTGGTAATGTCGTCATCACACTGTATATCACTAATTAGAAATCTAACTACAAATGCAATATTGTAAAGTGATGTTGTTATCCCGAATAAAGAGAAAAAAATACTTATGTAAATGGTGCAAGCTTAAAGCCTAAGTTAAACAAATGCTTTGCCATAACTTTAGATCATAAGGACTGCAAGGAAACATCCATAAAACGATATTCACGGATTACACAATTTACTGTGTAGCACGAGGACAAAACGATTTTTCTGGCTTACAAGGCAAATGACAAGGACATCAAGCCTACCCTACCCTTTGAAGGGGAATTATGAAAATATCACCGAGATATAAAAAAAGAATATAAAGAGAAGACGGTCAACCAAATTTGCTCTTCAGTGGGGCGCATGACAAACGATATGCTGCCTGAATTCGGAATCTTAACGATATATTTTACGTAGTGCGCTAAAATTAAGTCTGTGGCGCCAAACCGGCCGGATGACGACCGGCTGGCCGAGCGGTCAGGAGCTTTTATTTTATTTTAAAATAATAGAATTGAGGTTCGGGATATTTACCATGTAATTTGATGAAAATTTGTTCCCAGTACTACATGGTAAATATCACATAATTAATTCTAATGTTAATAATCATGCAAGTATAAAATGCTACTTTACTTTTACTGTCTCAGATCTGGCGGCCGGGGCAGATGTTTGTTCACGAATATTTGTTCTTGGGTTACGGTTGATCATATATTTATGTATGTATATTTCTTATATTGTAATAAATAAATAGTAAAGAAGTTTACAAAATATATAATATATAGATCCATGATAACAAACTCTCAACCAATTTACCGGATTTAACTCGCGTTTAATTAGATATTACATTATTATTATACACCCGACCTGAGTCTTCTCGTGACCACGATTACTGTAAAGTAATCGAAACGTCGGGCGTGTAATAATAATGTAACATCTAATTAAACGCGCGTTAAATCCGTTAAATTGGTTTTATTTCAAATGTGTATTGCTCAGGAAAATATAAGATAATACTAAGCTCTTAACCTTTGGGCGACCACAAAACGAAAATCCGACGAAACAAAAATCTGGCGATATAAAAAATCTGTCGAAATGGAAAAACTCGTTACACGAAACTAGTGACATGCGTTTACTGATGCTTACTTTTGGCTAGATAATAGGTGTGAGCATGTGCATATTATAATTATAACTAAACAAACCGGTTTTATGTACATTATAAAACTGGACCTAGGCCATTAAATTGGCATTGGAAGAAATGCGGTAGCATTTCTTTTCTCGCGCAAAGATTGATCAGTATTAAAATTGGGTCACCTAGTTGCTTTTTCTTTCAGATCGGAGGAATAGAGCTCAAATCATTACTTTCAATTTTGAGCTTAGCTCTGTGCTCTAGCATATGTGCCTTAAGGATGTTCAGGATTGTCTAAGACTATATTCGGAACGATCTATTCTAGTCAGTAAATTTTTCTCCGTGAGTTGGACAGTTTGCATAATTTAAGGGGTCTTCCTAGCCTCGGTTTCAATTTCATTTGGGTTTATTATGTGTCTTCCCTTGAATTAGTGAATTTGAAATATCTTACCTATACGCTGGTCGTAGAAATGCATTAGAGTTTCACGCTCCTGTTCTCTATATCTGGAACGTAGTAGCAAATATTGCGGAAGATGGTTCGGAACACCTCATCTTTAAACAAAATCTTAAGGATCATTACCTAAATTAAGAGAGTTTACGCCGAAGGGCTTTGCATACCAACATTCAAGTCGAAAATATTGGCAATGAACTAACCGATTCTAATCGGACTTTACATATGTAAGCAGAAGAATATTCGAAAAACAGTTTTGTTGTTTAGTAAGAGGAACTTTTAGCTTTTCATACAGACCGAAAATCGTTAATTTATTAAGTTAGCTTTTTCAAAAAACCCTTTGACAAATTTTAAGACTAGCCTGACTTACTTATGCGTGGCAAGTTTTGTTAGAATTGATTTGTTCGTTTCCAATATTTTGGACTTGAAAGTTTGTATGAAAAGTAGTGCGACGTAAGCGCTCTTAAATATTTTAGAAATAGTCCAATGTGCAGCTGTATGCCGCGTCTCCTCATATTAGGTTAGCACATAGATTTAATAGATAGTTTGTATTTAGCGTAATATTAGTAATAAACTGGCTCTTAAACAGTAAACACGTCGTATCATTAACTCTCGACATTGCATGGCGACCCTGCCTGTGCTGTATATTGGCGGCTCTGAGCACCTGAGACAGTGTTAGTGGTTTAAAAGAATAATACTTTGAAAAGTGATAGATAACAATAACAATTATAATGATTTAGCCATAAAGAAATAATTGAGAAAGAGAAGCACCATCCATAAGTGTTACGATGCTGTTCAATTCATCTCAAGCCTCCGTATTCGCCCATCTAGGCGCCGCTCCAACGCAAACACCGCCGCCATTGTCTCGGTATGTGTTTTAATATTCAAGATGGATTCCTAAATAGCATCGATACGCCCACGCTCGTGTCAGCTCCGCGTAAATGTTGCATCGACGCGGCCTATGGCAAATTATGTACGAATGCCGAATTAATCCTTTAATGCCCGGACGGCAACTTAAGTTGCCTTCAATTAAAATTTAATTGTGTCTGGTTTATCGGACTTCAAAGAGAAAGGGAAAGTCCAAAAGAAGTTTTGGTACGTTGGTTATTGTATGTAACTAACATGCCAGAGAGGGTGGGGAGTGGAGTGGCGTCTGCTAGATAAGCAGCCATTGTTATGGCTGTCTTTGTTTGTTTAGAAGAACTATCAAGGGCTCAGTTGTACTTACTAAAATGATATTATCGAAAAGTCTACTTTAGAGGATAAATACGAAACGGTTTTATAAGAGATCGTAAGTTTTAAACGTTATTTTAATAGTATTGTCTTACATTTTCGCGAGCACTACACATTTGAAATAAAAACAATATATAATTTTTATTTTTGCTGACAATGAAACTATGATCAGTTTTGATGTACAGTCCCTGTTTATATGCTTACCTGTTAAGGACTGCATTGAAATTGCTAAAAGGAAGCTATGTGATAGTGATATGCCTAATGAGTATGCAGACCTGCTTGAACATTGCCTCACATCAGGCTACCTATTGTGGAATGAGGAATTCTATGTACAAGTGGATGGTGTGGCAATGGGCTCTCCTGTATCACCCGTAGTCGCCGATATTTTCATGGAGGACTTTGAGGAGAAGGCCCTTAGCACAACACCGGTAACACCAAGGTTTTATAAACGGTATGTAGACGACACTTTCACAATTTTACCAACTGATAAAGTCACTGCATTTCTATCACACCTTAACTCCATCAATCCTAAAATTCAATTCACCATGGAGTTAGAGGCAAACAATAGACTAGCTTTTTTAGATATTTTAACTATCCGAAATCCAGATCACAGCTTGAGCCACACTGTGTATCGCAAAGCAACCCATACTGACAGGTACCTCTCATCACCACCCCAATGGTGACTCTCATCACCACCCCAGTCAGTTGTCTACCGTAGGGAAATCTTTGTTTCAGAGAGCGCGCGGCATCTGTGACAACCAACACCTGACAGCGGAGCTACAGCATGTCAAGCATGTATTGCGGGACAACAAACTGCAAATACCACGCCAAAGTCATAGAAGCCGAGCGAAACTTGTCACAGTCGAACGTCAACCTGCTGTATTACCATATATGAAAGGTGTCACTGACAAGATTGGCAACATTTTGAAGCGTGCTTCAATTAAAACTTATTTCAAGCCGCCGAAGAAGATTAACCAATTCCTACCACCTGTCAAGTGCAATATCCCCTTACAAGATGCAGGCATATACAAGTTAGATTGTGACTGCGGCCTCTCATACATAGGTCAAACAAAGAGAAGCATAGGCACCCGGGTAAAAGAACATATAGCTGACGTAAAACACAGGCTCGAAACGAAGTCGGCAGTGTGTGAACACGCTCTTGACGGACCCAATCACTATATCAGATTTGATAAGCCCCCGATCCTCGCCAAAGAACACCGTTTCATCCCTAGAATGTTACGTGAGGCTATTGAAATCAAAAAACATCCTAATTTCAATAGAGAAGATGGTTGGAGTGTACCACCAGCTTGGGATCCCATCATGCGAATAATAAAGTCCCAAGCCCGTCCTCACACTGCCCAAAAAACTGACACCGTAAGCTGTGTATGCGTAATTCGGACCGCTCAAAATATAACAACAAAGTGACGGTAGTTAACTTAAAACTTATCAAAGACATATGACATCTTCAGTCTTCCCGTGACCACGATCGCTGTTAAGTAATCGAAACGTCGGGTGAATCATAATAATGTAACATCTAATTAAACGCGAGTTAAATCCGGTAAATTGGTTTTAGTTATTTTAATGCTACTTCTATTACGTATTGCTTAAAGGTAGAAAATAAGAGGAGCTGTGTAGGCCATCAAAACATTAGGACCCATAGTAGAATCAGTTTTCTGAATGTCTAACTCCACCTCATTCAAATTGGTCAAATTAGATATAAATAATAACACTTTAATTGTTACTGTGGCTTATAAGAGCGCCAGAGCATTTAATGATGAATTATATTGACAGCGTTCGGAGTTATCCATTATGGTGGCGATGCAATACATCCACCTATATTTTATTCGGTAGGCGGAAACCACGTGAGTGATAAATTTAATGATCACATGCCGTTACGCTTCAGTAACCTTACCACGCGTTAAATGCATGTTTGCCACCGCTTATATGAAAATAATGCAATAAAAACAAAAGAGAAATGAAGTTCTGTTTTAATTGTATCAGTTTGCGGTTTCAGTGAAACTTTCTGCGGTGTATTCTCAAGTTGTAAAACGAGCTCCTTGTGAAGGTTTTCTCCAACGAGTACCGCATAGGATTCAATAAAAAGGGCTGAAAAAAGTTTTTACAGGATTGGTAACGCGCGAGTGATACTCCGAGTATTGCAAGCATCTATAGGCTACGATAATCGCTTACCATCCAAGTGGGCCGTATGCTTGATTATGTAATAAGTATATTTTAAAATCGGATTATTATTGGTAGTAACATAAAAAAAACCACAGATGATTCATATATTGACGACGAAGTTTATAATATTAAAGTATTTTTGGAACCAATGTTATATAAATAAATTGGATAGAGAACATCTGTCGTACTTGCAGATTAGAAAAGCTCCTATAATATTTTATTTCGGTATGTGAATTCACATTACTTTAATTTCATATTTTCTTTCTTCGTTTTTTGAATAGATCTTAAGACGTAGGCTAACTATTAATATGGGTGTTGATTTCCTATTTGTAATAATTCTCAATATTATATTATATACCAAAGCATAATTATGTAGTGCTGTCACACTATTTCATTAATTTCAGTTATTAATGTAATTAGTAATATTCTCATTAAGTATACTTTGCTTTAGTTAATAAAACGCTTTCCTAGAAATAACTTGCCCAAACATTCAAACGATTGAACAATCTTTACCAAACTTCTCTCCCTAAAACCTATTTGAATAAGTAAGTAAATGGTTTTCATTTATTCGAAAGCCCGCAACACATATAAGTGTTTACACAAAAGTTTGCTGTGAATTCAACCCGAAAGATTTTTCCAATTTGGTCATAAAGGCTCCAATGTTGGGAGGTCACAAAGCGAAGAGTAAAAATACATTCCCAAAACGTGACCGTAAGTTTTCGTTCCCCAGGGAGGAGGATAGCCGAACATGTCATGTATACGAAGAACTGGGTAAAAATATATCTTCAGTGAATTTGACCCTTCTGGAAATGAATTAAGCGGTTTATTTCGTTTATAATTCTTGAACGTGCCGATTGAGTGATTTTCTGATTCCTTAATCGTGCTCTTTTTAAAGAAATAATCGTTTCCACTCGTTGTTACTCGTAATAGCTATACAGAAGAGCCCTAAATTTTTCATATATTTCTATGTTAGCGGATGAGAAGCGGTAAGAAGAGTTCTAGTCGCCTTTTTACTCCTCTTTTGTAGGAGCTTGTGTTAAAAAAAGGAGGAATACATGTGCTGGTAAAGAATTCCAAGTTTTGGAAGTATGACCTAGTAGTACCTTGGCTACCACTCACACTTCCCTAAAAAACAGGAGAAAGCGAAACGAAAAAAAACAATATAATACTTACATACAAAAAAAGAAGATACGATCATCTGTAAGGAAAAATTCGAGTGGTAAATAAAACTTTTGCACTACCATTTAAAAGTTTCGACGGTCAGTACTTTTGACGGCTTCTTATTTGAAGCTTACTTGACTTTTCAGGCCAAGTTATTTTTATTGACAATGATGAATAGATACTTAGAGAAAGGAAATTATGTAAATACTCAGACAAAGGAAGTGAATGTTAAATGAAGGGCGAAAAATATATTATTGTATATCAAACAATCGTTGCTAATTTTAGGACGGGTAATGCCCGGGCTAACCGTGCTAAAATTGGTTAACTGTTTCGTAATATTCGTTACACATATTATATGGGGTTTCGTACTCTTTTTATGGTTACAAGAGCCATTGGTAAATTTCGCAATCCATCAATGTTTTTGATGTATTCAAGGACTTGGTTGTGGCCTTGCGGCAGTACAACAACGCAAGTTTGAAAGTTACTACGCTAAGAATCTAGAAGTACTCTCAAAATGAGGGGTGGAAAGTGGATCGGAGGTGAAGAAAAGATTGGCCACACCAGATACCTACTTCTGTGACGCCGATGATGTACAGCGTATATACTAGGTCGCTATTGGAGAGCATTAGCAGTCATCAGTTAAACGTCAACGGTCACCGGGTCAGCCCGGTCAGTGATCAGTCTTCGACCACTTGACACGCTGCGTCAGGAACAGATCACCGAAGTAGGTCGCAGTCATTAGTTACTTCGAGTCACACGTAGTTTGCAGCGAGACGTTAGACATAACTTCTTTGGGCGGAGTATGAATCATCGAAACCGGAAGCAAAAGTTTTGTGTAAAAACTTATTCCGCTTTTCTCAAATGAAAGATGGGTTCAAATAATGGAACAAATGTAACTCAGATAAACAACTAGTATTGTATGTTGTATATATGTCGCCACCATACGTTAAATTCGCCGCTTAATTGAATGCCTAGCCCGTTGATTAAACTCCGGCATCCAATAAATGCCTAGCCCTTTAGTCAATTTAACAAGGCTCCCTCAACGTTTAACGACTTAGCGAAATTAAAGGATCATCTTATACCGAAGAGTTCGATTTGATTGGTGAGTTCTGTGGATGACTGTTTGAGTGAATGGTAGGTTCAAGGTTATTTTTTATGACCACTTATAACCGACATCGTTTAGTTATTGTATGTGGTCATAAAAATAACCCTGAATCTACCAATCACTCAAACAGTCACACAAAAGCTTTTCTATTTAATTAAATGGCTAAATTTAACCAGATGGCTGACTTGACGTTCAGCCATCTGGTTGAACTTTGCGCTCAATGACTTGGCTAGTTGTCCTTTAGCCGTTTCAATGATGCCCGCATTCAATCAACGGGCTAGGCGTCCAGTTAAGCGGCTAATCTCACCTCTCAAGGCTGCGACATAATAAATAATACATTGTTGGATACTCACTGTAAATTATCTGTTAGCGTTATCAATTGAGTAATGTAATAAATTTATGCTCAGTTTATATACTTTTTGTTTAAAGATAGAAATTATTTCAAATACGTTGTTTTTTAACGGATCATTTAGGTATCCTTTTAATAATTCAGGCGGTACTATAGTGTGCCAGCGCTCACACTTCAGGTATAACATCTCTTGACTTGTTCGACAATACTCGATTAATTCTACGCCAATCTAAGCTGACCCTTAAAGTCAAATGTACAAAGAGAACTTAGATTTAAGTTCTCATTGTGTAGATTGATAGATATAATAAGTAATTCAATAGATTTCCCTTAAGCAATAAATTTTTAAAGAGCTTAATGTAATGATTGATTACTCAGTCTTAAGAATGAATTGCCTTTTCTTTCTACAAAACGTCTGCTAAATCTAATTTGTATAATAGCTTCCATCAAGAAATTGTTTTGAGAGTCAATATTTTTTACAACGTAAAGTACTCAATGTAATAGGGGATTCCTTTTTACTTCTTACAAAATTATGACGAGCAGTTTGTTTTACCTTACACTTAAAATATATCTACCTACCTGTTGCTTGTCGCCTTACTGTTTACATATTTTTTTAATATAACTAGGATGATCTATGTTTATTTACAATTATTTTTACCTTTGTATTCTTTAAAAGAGGTTTTTTAGAGATATTTTAAAATTTGAACATCGAAAAACATTGCTTAAACAATATCTATAACTCTGACAAGAAAGGTTTATTATCGACTGTACATTGAGTAGGTAAACTTTAGAAAAGTTTTGGCTGCTATTCAAATAACTGTACACTTACTAAGCTACTCTTAAGTTAATCTAAATTTCTGAAGTTAAGGATAATAGTTATAAATATTTTATCCAATTGTATTTCAAAAGCGAACTTGTTTAAAAGGGATCAAGGTTTATAATTACATAAAATAAATATTAATTTATTATTGGTGAGTGGTTTCGTAAAATTTTGTACATTTCAAATAAGTTCTCGGAATCATATTAGAATTTTGTGTCGGTATTTCGGGGCCAGTTTGAGAAAAGTGTGCCTATATTATACAGTTATTAATGTTGTATAAATTATAATGTGGCGTGGAACTTTTGATCTTCTCGGTCTTAGGTCGGTATAAATTACCTAGGCGGTTGGCCCGTATGTAGGGTCCAGGTAGGTACCACCGCATCTCTTATTTCAGCTGTAAAACAGTTCTGAGGTAGCTAGTGTAATTACTAAGCATGGAGTTCACCTTAGGCCTTAGGCTGACAAAGCACTTGCAATACCAAGTGATTTTTCCTTGTTATTGCAGGTGTCTATATAGTTTATACGACGGTAGCAACTTACTACTAGCTGTGCCGTCACTTGCTTGTAATCCATTTGTAGGAGAAAACTCTTGATCTGACATTAAACATTAGCTTTCTAGCTTTTTCTGCTTGACAAGTAACTCTTTGTCAACTGAATTGGAAGATCCATGATTAGGGAGAAAACCACGACTAAGCCTCTAAGATACAGATGTGATCTTATTTACTTATGGTTCTTAAGACAGTGGCCACAGGTCACTAACCAAAGATTATCAGGCGTATTATGATGTAGCCTCTGTTGACATACGCTGTTGACATATATCTTCCAGTAGTCTAGAACACAGCTGGCACCTTGTAAAAATGTACTCAAGTTATAGAGAACACCATATCTAGGTAATCACTGGAGCATTTTAGTACCACCCCAACAGTAGTTATATGAGTACTTTTAGTTTGTCCACCATTACGCATTCTGATAGAAACAGACGCTAAGGGACATTACTTTAAGCTTATGCACCATAAGCTTATAGTAAGAACAAATAGGCTTTTCAAATGTTACAAGGCGGAGAAAGGCTTACTACAGTTATTTCTTCGACCGCAAATTAATCCTCTCTCATGGCGAGAACTCTGACCTGTTTATATGAAGAAGTGATTACTTGTTACTAAGTAGGAGCAGAACAAACTAGTATAGTAATAAATGTACGATCATATGTCTCATCATCATTGACCACCGGCTGGTCGAGCGGTCTGTACCCCTTGCTATACAGGCTACTCGGTCAAAAGGGCCCGGGTTCGAATCCCGGTAGGAGAAAAAGTTTGTATGATGAGTACGAGCATTTGTTTACGAGTCATTGACGTTTCTACGTTTATTTAGTATATTTCTAATATTTATATACATATTATTATCAATATTTATCCGTTATCTAGTATCCATAACACAAGCTCTTAATGATGCTTACTTTGGGCTAGATAATAGGTGTGAGTGTATGAATATTATTATTATTACTATATTCCAGTCGAGATACGCCCACTGCTGGGCATAAGCCTCCTCCAAGGATCTCCAAACCGATCGGTCCTGAGCTGCCCGTATCCATCGGCTTCCCGCAACCCTCACCAGATCGTTGGTCCAACTTGTGGGGGGTCTACCAACGCAGCGTCTTCCGGAACGCGGCCGCCACTCAAGGACCTTTCCGCCCCAACAGCCTTCTGTCCTCCTTGTAATTTGGCCTGCCCACTGTCACTTGAGGTTCGCAATTCTTGGGGCTATGTCAGCAACCTTAGTTCTCATTTCTGATCTGATCACGCAGAGAAACCCCGAGCATAGCCCTCTCCATGCCCTTTGGGTGACATTGAGCCTTCTTATAGGGCCTATTGTAGGCGGCCACGTGTTAAACGAATTTAATAAGACGTAAATTTACATAATATTATTCTGTTATTTTCTATTTATAAAATAAAAATCAATGTTTTTAAAGTATGTTTGTCGCCTATGCGCTCCGAAATCATTGATCAGATTGTGATGATTAGGGTGTTCTGGGGACGCCCGCAAAGGTTCCTGGACTACAGAAACTTTTAATATTATTTTGTATTGTTATGAATCCCAACAGTTTTTTCTTTCAGAGTAATGCAAAGCATGCCGGGTGGAGACAGTTAAAAATAAATAAGATCCGGAAAATTTAGCCATCTGGTTGAATTAACTAGTTGATAGTCTAGGCCCTTCTTTAAACACCAGCAACTAATTTAATGCCTTTTCGATATCTGAGTGCAAAAGCCGTTTTTATCCGCTAGAGTAAAATTGAATTTAGAACATCGTGTGCACAAAGTTTGTGAATTCAAAACATCATTAAACCTCCTTACTCCTACCTCCATGGTGCCAAATTTATCATACAACCTTTTTCAACTTGTTAAAAACTCAGACTCGGCTCCTTCTTGGTGTACTTTTTAACCAACTTCATTGTTTAATTTGCTTTGCGCGCGCCATTTTCTTTTCACGACATAATTAAACAACAAACTTGAAAACAAGTAAAAAATCTAAAATGAGTGATTCTAGGGTCGAAGAAGTTTATTTGACGCCAACAGAATTGACTGAGCAAATGTTTTTTTGCATTGAGTCATTTCCTCGTTGAGGTGGGATGAAAAGTTACGTGTTGCACTCGAGTGCAAAGATTTTTCACCTCGTGCTCTTTTGATTCACTCGCTGCGCTTGTGATTCAATTTTAGAATCCTACGCTTGCTCGGTCATCAAAATTGAGCCCGCGGTTAAAAAGCAACTTTGCACTCTTGTATAACAAATAACTATTGTACTAGACGATCTGTTTGTACCTACCCCTTCGG
This sequence comes from Nymphula nitidulata, assembly GCA_947347705.1. Lineage (NCBI taxonomy): Eukaryota > Metazoa > Arthropoda > Insecta > Lepidoptera > Crambidae > Nymphula > Nymphula nitidulata. The sequence goes on from OX374632.1 coordinate 12,135,273, forward strand.
AAAGCCATCGTATCGAGTAGTTACGTTAGCTTTATCTGTCTTTTGTTTGAAATTTTAAGCGTGCGTGAACGATACAATTACGATTCGAAATTTTAAAATGTTCGTGCTAGGGGTACTGCTTATGCAACCGTTTCAGCTGTTCCACCCGCGTTTTCCACCAGGGTGGACCACGAGATTTTCTTTACCCGTGGTACATCTAGGTGGACCCCAGGGCGATTTTTTTTCCCGAGGGACACTTATTTAGACTAAAGGAATACTTTCTTCCCTTTTTCCTTAAGTAGAACAATTTATTTATGTATATACCTTCAATTAGGGTTTGTTTCCATTGGCCATTTAGTCCTATTATTCATTTATTATTATAATTGCTGCAACAGAATATAACCATTGTAGGTAGGATACATGCCTAAGTATGCTCTATCCTAAACTAACAGGTTTCCATCAGAGGTTATATAATATACTTAGTCTGGCCATAAATACTGTTACAATTAAAAATAAACAAAATATTACATTTGAATTTGGAATCTGTCATTTTTATATGATTGTTCATTGAGTTTTCTCAATTTATCGCCAGTACATTGAACAATATTTTGCGATATTGAAATGGAGTGGGGTGATAAAGAGAACCGAATCGCTGTGATTGCATTACACAAAGTAGGTATGGAGCAATTTTTAAAACTCTCCATACGCTTGGTATTAGTAAAATGTTTGTGTACCGGGCTATTAATAGCGTACCGCTTCAGTAGTTGTTTCGATTTTACCACCCTATTCTTTTTTTAAATTATCAGTTAAGAATTGACCAGTACGACTCTTATAGGCTGCAAGTCCTAAGTCATCTTTTAAAATACGCGACATGGTTCTAGGTGCTATCTTCATCTCCCGAGATAAAATCTTTTGTTTTTGGACAGGATTTCATCGAATTCTTTCCCTTACTGCTTTGACCACCTTTTCCGTACGAACACTACGTGGACGGCCAGATCTTTTCCTGTCACAAACAGAGGAGGTCTCATTGTACAATGAGCAAAGGAAGGTCATAGAAAAATTTAAGCAAGAGCAACAATTTAACAAACAAAATGACCGTATTTATGAATGGTCCAAGAATGGTCCTTCCAGCAAGACTCAGCGCCGGGTCTTAAAGCTCAGTCTACGCAGTCTTGGTTGGAAACGAATGTTTCGGACTTCATCAGAGCTGAAAACTGCCCGTCGTCTAGTCCCGATCTTAATCCGCTGGATTATGATTTATGGTCAGGTTTAGAGAGTACCTACGGCTTGCTCTAAGCGCCATGATAATTTGGAGTCCCTAAAACAATCCGTACGATCGGCAGTGAAGAATTTTCCCATGGAAAGAGTGCGTGCTCTATTGATAACTGGCCTTAACGTTTAAAGGACTGTATTGCAGCCAATGGAGATCACTTCGAATAAGCTTTTTATATTTTAAATTGTTTCATATTTACGTATTAAACTAACAGACTGTAAAAGTAATAAATGTTATTTGCAACAGAATTTTTTTTCTTTGTTTCAGTATTTATGGCTAGACTAGGTATAAGATAATTTATATCCATTTTAGGATTATAAATGAAAAATATAAATTCTAAGCATGAACATAACTTGAAGTATCAAGTTAGAAATTCATATGTTAAATGATCAAATAGTACAACGAATCTTTTATGTGCGTTCCCATTAAGGGGACACATTGGAATATTGAGCTTTCGAATGTGTCAACCTATAGTAATAGTTCTCAAACGATTGTAAATTCAACCTCTAATTTGTAAAAGTCGGCACTCAAAAGTTACATTCGGTTAAAGGTGGACCCTCAGTCGTGACTGACAGGTATCCATATTTAATAATCTACCTAAAATTTACAACTGTTGTAAATGGCTACTCTTAGTAAAAGATTTGTAAAACTAATTTCATTAATTGTCACTCCATCCTGCTAAGTCAATAAGAAAAAGTAGCATGTAGGAGGTGGTTCCTCAATTGATCGCGATAAATTCATATTAAGTGAGAATTAACACTAATAATTAAAATATAGGTATTACTGAGAGTTAGTAAAAGTACTAGAACCAATTTAAATTCAATCTCTAGTTTTTAAAAGAAGCTATTCAAAAGTTTCAATCAATTAAAGGTGCTCCCTCAATTGAAACGTTTGTTATAAAAATAAATCAATTTACGTAACATTTGGTTGAGAACTAGACGATTGCTATACCCTATACGTAAGTAAAAAAAATTAACAAACTATTGCTCCACCGAACAGTATAACAAATGTACGGTTTTACTTAAAATACTAATCAAACTCCTGTGAAGAACGATCGCGGTGACCACATATTAGGATTTTGTGGGATAAGTAAATAAAATAATTACTGTTTGTTGACATTATTTATTTTTTATTTTAAGTTTGACATAATTATCCTGACTAATCGACCTTAGATATAATTACTACCGCCATCTAGTAGTCACGCAAAACCCTATTATAGTTTCTCAATTCGTTTATTTAATTTTTGACAGCGCACATCTATGTGATGCCTTCTTTTTCGGAATACTGTATTACAGTAATGTCGTATTTTATTAACGTGCAACGCGCCCACTTAGTCAAGTGCTATTTGTATAACAAACCACCCCAGATTATTAGCCAGGTCTTAAAATAAGATAAATCGACTATATAAAAAACAATATTTGACTTTATGTAAGTATTGTTATGTAAATAAACATACAGTTATTGATTTTTTTTTAAATTTCCCGCAATTCATTGAATTGAAAAAAAAATATGATCGTTTTCAATCAAATGAGGGTAGATCTATACTTTTATGCCTTGTCTCTAATTCTGTGTTTTGTCATATTACATTCCTCTTGATCACGTAAGTTAAAACAAAATAATATTAAATTGTTTTTCGTACATTTTTTTAAGTAAGCCTATTAGTGGACGTCTAGCATATTTTGTAATGGTTTTTTACAAGGCCGGTTTTTCATAATAACGTTCCTTTGCAGTGGTACGATTGCTATGGGTCGAAAACCAAAAGTGAGTTGTAAATTTTAGGTAGATTATTAAATATGGATACCTGTTAGTCACGACTGTATAACCTTTAACCGAATGTAACTTTTGAGTGCCGACTTTTACAAATTAGAGATTAAATTTACAATCGTTGGAGAACTTTTACTATAGGCTGACACATTCAAAAGCTAAAAATTCCAATGTGGACCCTCAATGGGAACGCACACGAATCTTTTTAATACCCATTAAATTCTTTCGTGATAACATGATGTACACACGTGGACTTTCTGGTGTACCACAAGTAAAAAAACTTCCGTGGTCAAGTTGTTAAACTTTGTCATTATTACGTGTTGCTGAATATTTTTAATTTATTTTATTTTCATTTTATTTGTTATCTTACTAAATAGACCCACTTGTGTCACGTTAAAATAAAACTCTATCGATTTCAATTCAATATTTTTATTACTATTCCGTATTCTTATAAACTTTTAAGTAACATAGTTAGATACATCTACATCTGATAGTTTATTACACAACCCTTTTGTTCTCTACTAGTAACTGATAAACAATAATTGAAAAAGTATCGTCATCCGATTTCAAATACACAAATTGTATTTTGGCTGTGAAAGAAATCACAAACAACATTTCAAATAATCTTTATTTACATCAAAGTTTATATTTACAAAACTATTATTATATTTACAATTACTAATTTTCTCTTAAAATTTATACATTTTAACTTAGATTTTAATTTTAATTTTCTTATACATGAATATTCGAATACTCTAAAGAAAGTTAACATTATTTTATTTATTTTACTTGTCTTTGACAAGGCTATCAAAGTTAAGTCTTGCAAGCCAAACGAAATAACGACGAATAAGAGATAGTTTTACTATGGAACAACGGGCAGTTCCTATACGTTTACCCTTTTATCTTATTCGTTTACTTGCAAACTCATAAATTTGTTTTTGTGTCCTCACTCTGGCGTAAGTAAGGGAAACAAGGTCGAACAGGACATAAAAAGCAAACTAACCGAGAGGAACGTTTAGTAATGATCCAACAGATTCCTACAAATGGACTGGAACGGAATCATGCCCAGGGTTTCTTATTTTATCTCTCTCTGCTCTGACATCATTTTTGGATGAATTATGTCTTATTATTCATTTTTTTTTTCTGACAACATATGTCTCATTCATATATATGTTCATAACTAATAAAAATATTTAAAAAAAAACAATTATTATGACCATCATTCCAGCTAAAAGATGTCCACTGCTGGACTAAGCCTCCCCTAAATATAATAATTGTATGGAAAAAATATTATACTCGTATTTCACATAACTGTAAACACCAATAAATTCATTTATAAGGAATCCAGTTTCATGAAATAATTCCTAAATTCCTTTAAAATTTATGTAGGAGTGATCGTTGGACGTACTGATAACTAAATGAAAATTTTATTTTTATTATATAATGTTTCTGATCCGGAGAAAAGTGGATTAGGCGACAGCCACGTTTGAGGTACGCAATTTACCCCAAAAGCGATACGTAAATGAAATCAACCTCAAATATCAAAATAAGGCTCAAAAGAGATGATTTATTATCAAGATAAGGATGTTAAATCAGCCGAACATTGCGAGCGCATGGAAAACGGAGAATTTTTAGTCTCTTTTCGAGTACGAACAAATCTCAATGCTATTTTTTTATATTTCGGCCCGAGAGAAACAAATAGTGACATGTAAAAATTACAAAATCCACTTAAATTAAAAAAAACATGTTCTTTTTTGTAATTTTGGAACATGGAAATAATTTTATATTATACTTGACGATAATAAGACATTGCCGTTAGTTTGTGTTTGCTATTTTAGACTGGCGAGCACAACGTTGCACTTGTTTACAATGCTAGATCGAACGCAAATAATGTGGTAAAGAGACCAAGTGAAGCTTATATACATTACACACCGATAAGCCTCTAGGCACGATTCAATCTTGTTCCATTCCAGATCGGAATAATGAAATCGATTATGTCGTAATCTCGGCTCAGGATTAAGACGACGGGCGTAGTTAGCTGGAAAAACAAAGAGAAGTCAGTCACGGATAATCTCATAACAGCTTCTTGTAAAGTAAATACGTACCGTTAATCTCTTCGTAGATATTTATAATAGAGATTTAAATCCAATTCTATTCCGTTTTCGCATTAATTAAAAGATAAAAGGGTAATTTATCAAAATATGTCTAAAAATTAAAGTAGAATTGACAATACATTTTAGAGTAGCATCAGAAACTTTAGTATCTAGTCATCGTTGTATTAAATACATCTGTATAAGTCATTTCAATTAAACTAAAAACACAGTTTTATAAACTTTGAAAATAAAACATTTCCTTATAAGTAAAAACCATACAAAGCTGTACATAAACTTTCAATATCGAAATTATTGGATTACAGTTGGTCATCTTAGAGAGAGTTTTAGTTGGGAAGATTGGATGTCACTGAGCGAGTTGGCGAGGATAATGAAAAGGAGAAGTGTGAGTACTGAGATGTATTGAGCGAGGATTGTTAGGGGGACTAGCAGCCAGGGGTTTGGCTGGTTGACTGCGGTGACGGCGGCGACAGCGGCAAAGATGGCGCGGTCCATGCGGGGCGGCGTGGAGCCCGAACTCTGCATCGCTGCTGGTCGTTCTCCGCTCAGCACGTGAACTATCACTGACGCTGATTCTATAACAAAGAATAAATATATTTAAAAAATAAAAATAGTCTGGTTACGGCCATATTGCCGAGTGGTCAGTACCGCTGTCTACAAAGCTATTGAGATCCCGGTTTCGAATCCCGATAGATTATTTTTTTTAGGAGTTTTAATATTATTATCAGATTTTTTTACTTGTCTAAGTATCCATACATCTTTTAATGATGCTTACTTCGGTCTAAATAGCAGGTGTGAGTGGAAGAATATTATTAATTCCTGGTCTAGCTTTTATATTTCATCACAGACATGAATTATATTTCATTGTGACCTAAGTGTTGCATATTATCTCTATATAGTTTTTTTTATATAGAACTAGAAGACAAACAAGCTGACGGCCCACCTGACGGTAAGCGGTTACCGCCGCCGATAGACACCTGCAATAACAAGGAAAAATCACTTAATATTGCAGGTGCGTTGTCATCCTGGGGCCCAAGATGAAATGCCGTCCATGCCCAGTAATTACACTGGCTACCTTTCCCTTCAATCCGAAACACAGCGAACTGTTTCGCGGCTGAAATAAGAAAGGCGGTGGTACCTACCCAGACGACCCTACATACGGGTCTACCACCTAGTTAAATTAGTTTTCACTAACCATTCCCTACGCTTAGGTGAACCTTAATGACATTTGTCTCTTTCAATCTCCTTTCGATAGACTGAGATAAAAATCGATAAAAGACTTAACACTAAGCAAATGCTACTGAAATCGAGCATCAGTATTCTGATATATGATAAAGGTAAAAAAACCTGGCTATGCTAACTAAGCACTCTATGAATAAAAACACGTATTCCTTTTAAATGCATTGAATTTTTGCAGTTTAAAACATTATTTAAATCAAATATCCGACGTAACTAAAACAGGAACTAGATGTAGAACTCTGCAATGGAATAATTAATAGACGAAGTAAGCTATCCCTGTTGCTGCTGATTTATTAGAATCGCATGTACATTTTATCGGACTTCAGTTTAAATTAAACATGCTGTATTGTAAATGTTAATTCATTGAACGTTTTGCATTTAATCTTATAATCCGCATAAACCAATGTATCTGCAGCAGTTGCACACTGACACTAATTATGAGCGAGTTTTGTGTAATCGATAACTGTTACTGTGAAGTATAAACTAATTTACTGACACTAATTAGTTATTTAATTTATGAGTTCATACCATACTAATATCCACCCATACTAATCCAAACTAATATTATATTAAGTAAATCTGTCTGTTACTTTTTTACTCCTAAACTACTGTACTAATTTAGATGAAATTCGACATGGAGATAGATTACGTCCTGAGAAAGAACGTAGGTTACATTTTTGGCGCGATAGCCGATAACCACGGGTGGGGACTTGTTAAAAAAAATACGAAAAAAAATAGAATGACCAGCCGGTAATTTTATCTAAATATTTCATCACCAGCCTATATACTTACTAGCGCTTGACTGAGGCCTTCCTACATGGAAGAAACACATGAGAATTTTGGGCCATAACACCATCGCGCTGGTCCAATGCGGGTTGGTGGATTAAACCAGTTGTAGTAACAACAGGAACCAATGGCGTCACGTGGTTTCCGAAGCACGGAGCAGCTCGACTCGAGATTACAAATTTTGATTGACCAATCCCGGGGTCGATCACGGCAAAATTTCCTTTTTTTCGTAATCGAAACCAGAACGCTCAAAACATTACACCACCGAGCTCCACGGTCTAAATATATAATAGTTTTGTGTAAAACAACGGACACAATTTTTTAGGAATTATTAGCATCAGTAGCATAAACATTTGATATTTTCGTATTGTTAGATAGAAATTAATACAAAAGTATGAAACTAAGTAAAGGTACTATTTTTCGAAATTATCGTATCGCTGTCGTATCGTCATCGAGGGTGAAGATAGCATTCATTTGGGAAACAACGATAGTATGACATCATTTTGATTTTACTGTCAATGATTCGATAGGCATTCGAAAAGCTAAATGCGACCATCAGTTGCACTCCATCGTCATTGTATTGAGCGACATTATCTTGACGATATGACAATATTTTTATAGCTGGAATTATTACAGTTTAGGAATAATTATCTAACATTCCGTGGACTAAGCCGCCGGCGTATCCTCATTATCCCGTCAAGCATCAGATACCAGACACAATTGATTTTTCAATTGTCTTAGACCTCCAGAGATATAAAGCCGCTTGACAGATTAATAGAAATCATCTATTTTGTCTAGTCTTTAGTATTTACCAATTAAGGATCATCCCATACGAGATAGTTTGGCACTGTCAACGTCGAGTAATAAAAACATTAATCAAACTGTAGTTTGATAATTGAGAGTGACACTATTTCATTCGAAAAATTAGAGTCGAAATTACGTCTATCGCATATTCACCACTCAATTATCAACTTACTATAGTTTTATTAATGTTCAATGTAGGTATCAATTGACGTTGAAATAATAAAAATTAAAATAAATAAACTTACTGAATATTAATTGACTTTATATCTTTTACATAAAACAATACGTTAATTTATCTCCAACTTTTGCTTTTTGACTGTTTATTTTATTTGATAAATCGATTGCAATGAAGAAGAGACTTTATTCCCTAAAATGTTACTTTAAATAAATTCAGTATTGTCTTACATTTTGTCGCGAGCACTACACATTTGAAATAAAACCAATTTACCGGATTTAACTCGCGTTTAATTAGATGTAAACGCGTGGCGCGCGCGTGTGTCGTAATCGAAACGTCGGGTGAATAATAATAATGTAACATCTAATTAAACGCGAGTTAAATCCGGTAAATTGGTTTTATTTTAAATAAATTTATTTAAAATTGACTTTTTTCATGAATGTGCTTAATCAAAATTATATAAACTGTCATTCAGTAAATTAAAATTCTGACTAAGACTACGCTCTTATTTGTCTTTGCTGTGTTCCCGACAAGGTCCATATAACAGAATACTTTAGCTTTTCAAGTCTCGTATACATCACTATGGTTTGCAATAAATGATCGAGTTTGGCAGATTAAATTTGTGTTCAATGGTGACATCATCGTTGTGAGACTTTAAATTGAAGTTCGATTTTTTTTCCGGAGAATTCTAGGAAATGCGGCTCGGAAATCTGTTCAAAGAGTACAGAAATATTTTTTTATACAATTGAATTTGTATATATTGTGTACAAAAACTAAATTGAAATTGTATTGTAATTGTATATTGGGAGGTACTGACTACGGAGCAATCGTCCAGAAGGCCTTAAATGTTTTGAAAACTACGCATATCTTGGAATCCGACGAAGCATAAATGCTAATGGTAATTGCAATAATAATAAGAAATTCAAGTTCAAATAATAATCCAAGCTTGTAGTATTAAACAAAGTTATTTCTGAAAAGAAAAGTTATGGAAACGTATGTATGAGAAAATCCGACAAATCAGATCCCATTCCGTCATCTCAACATGTAATTACCACTGCGGCAGAACTTATGACCCGCCGTGAAATTACTTATTGTAGGAGTGTGGCAACAACATACGGTATATTACAAGAGACGATAATATAGTTTAGCTTAAATAAATTAAAGATATAGGCTAGAATAATAATTATATTAAAGGGAACTTTGTAATTGTTTCGCACGACAATTGAACGAATTGTGAAAAATACTGCCGATCAAACTTAGGCAACATCCCAAATGTCGACGGGTAGAGTTTACTCTACCAGTTTCGAGTACTCTACCAGTTTTTGTTAGTACTGTAGCTCTGCCAATGCTGTCTACATAGTTCTCTACCGTGCTACTATGCCATTTACTCTACCCGTGGACAGCGCCATTCAACGCTTACTCAATGAGCATTAGCGACTTTACTCACCGCAGGAACACAAGACTACAAATAGTTCAGCATGACTAAACAGGGTGGTGACAAAAATACGACAATAAATCTAAACATGGGCTTTATTAGTTCATAGAAATGTTTTGCAACTTTCAAAATACATCTTATTCATTTGATAATTTTATTACACATCTATGATATTATAACATTGGCTGCATTATTTCATAGAAATGTCATGAAATTTTATCCGTGAAACGGTTCGCTGATCGTATTGATTGAGAAGGTAGCCAGCTTAATAACGGGGCATGTAAGGTATTTTATCTTAGGCTTCAGGATGACAACGCAGCTTCTATACCAAGAGACCTTTTCCTTGTTATTGTGGCCAGATGGGCCGTTAGCTTACTAGTCATCTAGTTGAAAATGTACTTAAAATATAGAAAACACTATATTGACAGTACCTCAGCAAATACAGTAGCGATAGTTACCGTAATCATATATGCATCGCTGGATTAAGTATTAAAAATTTAAGGTAAGTATTTTGAATGCTTATTTATACTCCGTACAGAAGTTTAATGGTGAAGTGAATAACAAAACTAAATGAGATAAAATACACCTACTTAACTAAGTGAATGGTAGATTTACATTGACTATTTATAGAGCTAAATATTTTCAGGTGCTTTCTACTTACACTTGCTAATATTAGCTTGAGATTGGTTATTTAATATTTATACTGTACCTAGCAGGTAAGCTACAAGAGGTTGGGATGAATTATACTAAGAAAGATTACACTTAATATTATTTCCTAGAATTCTGAGAAGTTCTAACACGCACTTTTATTATTATAATTGTGAATTATTATGATAAATACCTATAGAAAAATGATTGTAGCGATGATGGTAAAGGAAAATGCCACTGCGGAAGCGAGCAAAAGAAAAAAGGCACAGTACCTTCATTAGTTAAACTCCCCTCCCAAATACGTCATTAATGTTACGAGCTTTGCGTCACATTACCATCACTGCCCGGCTGAAACTCGTAGGTATTAAAAATACTCAATTGTGGTTCCTTATTGCTGTATCAAACTAAATATATTTATATATTATTTATTATTTACTATATTTTTGATGTTAAAATGATATCAAAATTCATGATATCGCAAGCAAGCATAAAGTTATAATACATTTTTATTCAAATAAACGCGGCAGCTTTAAATTTGTGAAATAAAAACCTGTATTATTATTATTGTATTTGTGTGTCATTTTAGAAAAATAGAATAATTTGGTACTTCAAATACTTCCAACAACTGTGAGTGATATTCAATGTGAGTCATTTATTAAATTGTACGTTTTTTTACTCCCGACGAAAAAAAGGGGTGTTATTAGTTTGACGTGTCTTTCTGTGTATCTGTGTGTCTGTCTGTGGCATCATATCTCCTTAGCGAATGGACCGATTTTAATTTGTTTTTTTTTTGTTTATCGTGATCAGGATGGTTCTGAGCCATAATTTATGAAGATCAGTTCAGGCATTCTTCTCCTTCTCCTTCTCCTTCTCCTTCTCCTTCTCCTTCTCCTTCTCCTTCTCCTTCTCCTTCTCCTTCTCCTTCTCCTTCTCCTTCTCCTTCTCCTTCTCCTTCTCCTTCTCCTTCTCCTTCTCCTTCTCCTTCTCCTTCTCCTTCTCCTTCTCCTTCTCCTTCTCCTTCTCCTTCTCCTTCTCCTTCTCCTTCTCCTTCTCCTTCTCCTTCTCCTTCTCCTTCTCCTTCTCCTTCTCCTTCTCCTCCTTCTCCTTCTCCTTCTCCTTCTCCTTCTCCTTCTCCTTCTCCTTCTCCTTCTCCTTCTCCTTCTCCTTCTCCTTCTCCTCCTCCTTCTCCTTCTCCTTCTCCTTCTCCTTCTCCTTCTCCTTCTCCTTCTCCTTCTCCTTCTCCTTCTCCTTCCTCCTTTTCCGATTTGATGCAAAGTTACTTCAACATACAGAGTGGGGCTGTCAATACAACAATAAATTAAACATATTTTTGGCCGGAAATCAGGAGAGGCGGGTTCAGTTCACGCTTGGAGAATATATTTTTTTCATCGTTTTCTTTCTTTATAATAGGTGCATTTTGACAAATGTGCTAGTCACAAAACATTACTTTGCATGATTTGCGAATCACTAAAATAATTCAAATTCTAGTTAAATATATCATTTTAAGGAAGACTAATTTGACTCTTTCATACAAACCTGAGCCTGGGTGTTAACAAGATGAAAGTGGTATTACTAGATACATATCACAACTATAAATTATCCATGAAAATTTGACTCAAATTGCCAATATTTAGTAAAGGTGAGGTTAGGAGTTTCCCAAAGAATAGTTGATTAGTATGTTGTACACTGAATTACAATCCACCACTACGGTTTTTGATATAATCCATGTCACTTTGAAGTCCTTATTATTATGAAAAAGTTGTTTTACTAATAATTAATATTATTTTGTAAAAAGGTAACTAACAACAAACACACAGATTAAGAATGGCATTCCTTACACGTTCCTTACGGCCCGTAATACACTAACATTGCCAACGTTACGAATTCAAAAATAAAATGTTTACAACATTTTTCACAAACTCTACGTCTTATCTTCAAATTTGACATTTGCGCACACACTGCACTACCTCTTTTTCGTTAGCAGCGTTAGCACTCCTTCGTGACAACACATTTCGCTCGTTGGCACGAATACGTTCAACTTGGTTCGTTCGGTGCGCAAATTGTTCATTGCGGACCGGTAGGTCGCTGTGGTTCCGGAAATCTGTGACGCCATTTCATTGTTGGTTTTTGGTGTTATCATGTCTGTCAGTTTTTTGGTTTTGTCACCGCTTTGTTCACCGCCGGCGCCGCCGTGTTTTAGTTTGTGATCAAAGAGTACATTTTTATACGGGTATTTGTGATTGTGAGTGATAAGCTTGGGAAAGACAAGGTTTAATCTCTGCGAAATGTGAAGCTTATATGATTTTTATTTACGGAGAATATCATGAAAACGCTGCTTCAACTATACGGATATGGACTTACCTATGTACTAAGAAAAGTATGGGAACAGTTGTGTCTATCCTATTAGCGGACGTACTATTTAATTGTTTAGGCTGTACGTACGGGATAATTGTGTGGATACCTACTGTGGTTTCGACTGTGACTATTCGTTGTGATTATTTATCAAGCTAACATTAAGTATTTGCGCATTTGCGCTGTTGCCGTTATTATCAAGATTAGTGACCCGATATTTCCAAATGGTGATCTTTTATAATTCCATTTCTGAGGTATTTAGTTTGTTTGAAGGAATCATTTTTTTAATATTGGTTTTATAATTATTTTGATACTATCAATATATTTCTATGAAGTAATATAGCAAATGTTTCTATTTATTGCCGTTTTGACAGCACCACCGTGTATACCGTTTTGTCGAGTTCTCATTTCAAAAATTGTATGGAGGAATTTTTTATATCGAGTTAAAATGTCTAGTTTTGTCGATAGATAGATCTGTATATAAAATTCTCACTGGGCAACGATTTCTAAGAATAGAGTAATTATATAATTTTTCAAATATACTAAGCACGACAAATGACTCAACAGCACCTGATGTGAAGCGGTGAAGACAGTTAATGCAGCTTAACGGCCTGGCCACGGGAAATTCGCCACGGCGAATATTCGCCCTTCTAATTGCGAGAATGAAAACAAATGTATGGAAATATACTAAGCACGCCACGCGCAACGGCGACCGCCAAGGCGCCCGGCGAAATCAGCCTAATAAAACAAATGTATGAAACATTACAGCGCGGCGTCGGGCGGCAGACGCAGCGACTAGCGCAGGAGACAAATGTATCTTTCTGAGATTTTTGGTTAGTTCATTTAAACAAATAACACGTTTATTCGAGCTACTTTAATAAGTGTTTGTATGTCAAGCTTGCCGGTTATTCTCATTTTAAGTGGCAAGGGTTCATTCGATTGTAGGTACGCATTAAACAGACTAGTTCTACAATGTTTTTCTTTATATAATTTAAACTTCTCTTAATTTTTGTAGAATTATTTATCTGTGCATCGATTCTTATGCAATTAATTCGTGTACTTACTCCACATTCTCTTCCAAATATAATGTCTTGGACTAGTTTCGAAACAGTGTCAAGACAAAGTTGATGAATGCATTCTAGCCCTCATTTTATACTGTACCTCTAGCACGAACATTTTAAATTTTCGAATTACCATCTTATCGAGTAGTTACTTAGCTTTTGTCTGGCTTGTGTTTTAAATTTTAGGATTGCGAGAACGATACGATTACGATTCTAAATTTTAAAATGTTCGTGGCTAGGGGTACTGTACACGGCGACTGTCGCCACTAAGCGTTGCGTGAAATTCGCGGCGGGCGAATATTTGACTCGCCAGTCGCGCCGCCGTCGCCGCCTCCCGTTCCCGTGGCGAGGCCGTAAGCACTGTACTAGCCGCCTCCACCTTGCCGGCCTTTATGGTACCTATTCTTTTTTCAATTGCATTGTAGTGCGGATTAAAACAAGTGTTAGGGTTACCAGAGCTGCTCGGCGCGCACGTATAGTTGCCGGAGTCGTGTGGCGCCGCCCGCGCTATCAACAGCCGGCTGGTTCGCGTGCGCTGCTCAGTTTCCACGCTGATGCCGCCGCGCTGCGCGTAGTTCACCACTTGCTCGCCTCGGTACCAATAGATGAAACTGTATATAAAACAAAATGGATAGAAAAAAGAGCGAGATGTACGAAATTTTTATATTAAAATTGCCTACCCTATAAAAATCAAGACAGTTCACGAAGTGTTTACTAATCGAATATTTAATGAACCTACTAATAGAGCTTCGAACTCGAACTTGAACGAGTCGAAAGCTCTATCCGTAAATTTAATTTCTGATAGACAAACGTTATTTCAACATACAACAATGTCTACATACATAAACATCTGAATATAATATGCTAGGATCCTACACTACGTCGATTATACATTATGATTTTTTTGTGTGTATTTCTTTTTATGTGATTATTTTATATTCGATTGAACAGCACAATCATTGCCTTTGAACGTTTAATTATCACAGCCACCTACTTAAGTGAAATACAATTTACAGTGTAAGAAAATTTTTAGAAATATATGAGCTCAGTCATACAATGTACATTGTTTTATCTAGGAGGATTCGCCAGTAAAAAGTAAAAGTTTGATGAAGAAGACTACTTTCATACGGATTAACCAGTTCAAAGATTTAATTAAACACACACCAACATATTAAGTTTGTGCAAACATTTATTTCTGCCAAGTATTATACTTTATAAGTTCTCAAATTCTGATGTTTGGTAATCTACTTAAACTGCTTGATTAAATAAGAATTTTTCCAAGAATGAAACTAAAGAAAAACGATTATCAACTTCATTTTAGCGTAATTTAAACAATTAGAGGGTACTTGAAGATACAAAAAAACACAAATTAATACAAACTTTTACTCTAATATGACGAACAAAAGGAGCCATTTTCTAATGCCGCAGTTCGTTGTATTAAACAGATCTGTATAAAATTCTGTACAATTTATAACTTTGCCGTTGTTATACAAAATGAATAATATACTGACCAATTATTTTTATATTCAGACTAGTGTCACTCTAATCTAGATATGGTATGAAAGGTAAGAGGTCAAAATTGTTTCTTTTCAACAATAATTACATCACCGTCATTCCTTTGTTTTGCAGTCTTATTGAGAAACATTTAACAATCTAGAAATACTTTTATAAGTTGTTGAAGCCCTTTAGAGATTACGAAATATATAAAATTAAACATTAAAACTGGCGGTCTAGCTTTTTAGAGCCCATAATTTCAAAATGATTTATTATGATCTGAATAATATTTTGAAGCCATCTAAAGCCAACAATAGGATTATTATCGCTTGCTTATGTTCGTTTCTAGTTGACGTACTTCACAGGGTATTATGTTCAAAAGTAGCTAACACCTAATTTCTACTTCATTGTTACCTGTATTAGTATTCGAGCAGCACACGACGTAATAGTGAGAATACCTTTAACTGGAGCCAGACATAGAAATGAACTTTGGAATAATGCATTGAAATCTAATACTAACTCTGCTGCATTACTTAGGTCTAATTTGTCCAAGTGAAGGTGTAAAAGGAAAATTCGTCATAACTATCATTATGATTCGAAGTATATATGTTGTTATTTATGATTGAATATAAGAAATAACGTAGTTTTGCTTTATTAAAAGTATGTTTTTGACTTCTTAACTTAGAATATGAAAATTACGCTTTATTTTTGTATAGAGTTTCCATAGCCAAAATTAAGAACGGCTTATCACGAATTATTACATAATGTTAACAGCTACAGAGCTATTTTACATATAAGTAAACGATGACTCAAACGCATGAAATAAAAGCATTATCTTTATTAATTTTATTTATTTATTCATTATTTTTTTATTAATCCTTTAAGTGTATTTATATATAACTTTTAATCCGGAATTTCATAAACCACTTACAATTTTTTATTAGTGGCTTATCATCTACATCTCCGCCCACGTGGACGCGGCTATCGCACACTTCATCTAAATCGGTCCAGCAAACCGCATGTATAATATTTAATATCTAATATATAAAAGTTACATGAAACTTTATATGTATATTCAGTAGGTCTGAGAATCGGCTACTATCTTATTTTTTGACATTTTTTTTATGGAAAAACAACGTTTGACGGTACAGCTAGTATTTTACATTTTTTATTAATAATAAGGATCACATTAAAGATTCACATCAATAAAAATCGAGGTCTTACATCTTTTTTTAAAACAATTTAACTGTATTTTCCAACAACTATTATAGTTTTTCCAGATAACAGATAGCAGTTTTAGAAGTTGATTATGTTTTACCCGTTATAATTTATATGCATAGATATGACCCACAAAAACGCTATCTATCCGAATAAATTGGATATCAAGACACTTTCAACGGGAATTCACACAGGGACATAATAAAAAAAACGTTATTTTATAACCTTTATACGCCTGAGACGCCGTAAATATAACGTATGGGCGAACCTGAATAAAAAATGTCAACTTTACATACACAAAGCGTATCATCCTATCAATATTCAAATTGGAGGTCCCTTGCCAAAAGATCTCAGACACAGGGACCCATTAAATGGTGATAGTCAAAGAATGCGTCACTTAGGGACCCAGCCGACCCTTTTATCTAGAAATGAGCTTATCATGTTTATGGATGCGAAGACTAAATGTATAGGCGCGCAGGGTGTGAAAAGGTACATGATAACACACTTCCATTATAGCGTGGTAAGATCTGAAAGACTGCTTGTCTATTCATCTAGTGACGTACAATACTTGAACCGGTGGGGTTGCCAATCTTAAAAATAGACGTCTAAATCGAGTGTATGAATTAGTAATTGACTGACTGATGAGTTTTTATTCGATACCGACAGGCTCATAACACAACACAACAACAAATTTCTAACTTGTTATCATGTTGTTCTCTAATGCGTAAAGTTACTATCATAAATAAAGATATTTATTCTCTGAACCTTATTCAAAGTGAAGTACAGTCAAGTAGGTATTCCGAGAAATATTTACTACCATCAATCACAAGTTACACATTAGTTTATAGTACTTAAAACTTACTTTTCTATACAAGGTCAAAAAGTTCCTAAAGTAAGATAAATTAT
This sequence comes from Nymphula nitidulata, assembly GCA_947347705.1. Classification (NCBI taxonomy): domain Eukaryota; kingdom Metazoa; phylum Arthropoda; class Insecta; order Lepidoptera; family Crambidae; genus Nymphula; species Nymphula nitidulata. The sequence goes on from OX374632.1 coordinate 12,152,518, forward strand.
TTATACGCGAACTTTATTTTAGCTATGACTGTTAGGTCGTTAGTCGAATTTTGTAATATTACACGAAAAGAAAGGAATTTGCCGCATTTAACGAGAAAAGAAAAGGTAGTGTGCGAGCTACCTTAAGTTCCGCAGAATGGGTTCATTACAGTCACATCACGTGTTGACCTAAATGCGTCGCTCGGACCACCAAATGTGAACAATCGTGCTCCTTTTATTATAATCTATAAAATTACAACTGCAAAGTCTTGTTCAGTTTCATAATGAGATTTTGGAGACGCCATTCTTTCCAAGCGCCGCGCCGTCAGGCTTCAATTGATTTAACGACAACTTTGAAAGCTCTTTAAACTTTTACATTGTGAATATGGTGTAAAACAAGTCCAATTTAGTAGGGCAATTATGATATAATCTAAAGTGATTTAAACGTGACTAGCTGTTTTAGACAATAGCCAGAAAAGAAAAGAAATCATTGGTTGAACGTTTTTACGCACCGCATTTCTTTAAAGGCTACCTTTACACAGACGTTCTTTAAGCGTGAGCATACTGCTAATAATGCATATTGTCTAGGAACACTGCCACATCTACGCATCGCTGATGTACGCATGATAGTAGGTACTGTAGCGGTTTATAGTTTATGTTTTCAATTAAGTACTTATAAAAAATATTTCAATTGCCTATATCTTTTCTCATAAGTTTAATATACCTAATATTAAATTAGTAAGGTTACTTCAAAGACTAAACGTAATTTCAGCGACAAAAAAATAATTAATTCTTCGTAAATTAAAAAGGAACATTCTCAACCTCCACACCTATTTATTCTGAAAAGAGATCCACACAAAATAAATGAAGCTATCGTTCCTCTTTACCCACCCATTTCGGAGCCAACCTTCCATTTGATTGCATAATATTCTCACCTCGGAGGGTCCGGGGCGTGCTTGGCGACGCAAGTGAGATTGATGTCTGATCCAGCCCTCACAAACAGCTCGGGCCCCGACAGAATCTCGGCCTTTGACACTGTTGGAAACAATATAATCCATTATTACGTTGTAGACAGGTAGACTGGGATTACGACCTCTATATATGCCTAGATGTTATAAAAGTGTTTGAATTGATTGAGTATTGTCTTTTAGTTTCGCCAGCAGTACGCATACATATTTAAAAATAAAATCACTTTACTGGATTTACCTCGACTTTAATTATGTGTTCCCTATATTATTTTATTTATATTTGCACCCCACTACGTCTCAGTTACGTTTCGATTCTGTTTTTTCTTTACTTTATGTAACATGTTTTTCATCGAGAATTAAATCCGGTGTAGTGATTTCATTGAACTGATTGAAGGGTGTTAGCATAGCTGTTAAAATTACAATTAACAACCAGGCTCAAAATAATGACAAGTTGTTGTGTGAAAAAATAGAAACCTTATGAGCTAATGAACCGCAACAATTCTAACAAACATAAGATTTTAATTGTTAAGCTTTTTCTTTTCAAGTACTTATTACGAGTATTTGCAGCCCGGAACTTTTGAATCATGTATCCATTTAAACCTTTGATTCGTATGTTATGTATCTAATCTTCTTGAGTCTTTACCTTGTAAAGCATAACGTCTGCATTTTATAACATATTGGAAATCAATCAATAATTTATTTTCGCTTGACTTTAAATTTATTTAAATATAAGACAAATTGGAGTCTAAATGTTTATTCTTCATTTACTCTATATACATTATAATGGAGAAAAATTCATTAAAAACTTAATACCTAGTAGTAGCAAATTAAATGTCACAGCGTCTTTAAAAATAGAGCGAATCTCACTTCGAAATGTCGAAGTAATGATAATGATCTAGGCACTTTAACCAAAGGTCTTTCATTTTATTTTAAAAGCTCAAAATAAAAAGTGAGGGGAACGTATTATATTGACCTAAAATGGAATATATGAACATTTAAAAAATATATACTAATACCACGTGTAAAAAGCTTTTCGTAGATAGGCATTACTTATATTAAAAGCTCCAAAAATATTGACAGAGGTGTTACACAAATTAAATATTAGCTAAGCGTACTTCGCCGACGAATACACGCATGACGCCATGGCCGCTAAGTACACTTGGAGTCTAAGTAATGGAAATATAATCATTATTTTTATCTTTGAGTTCAAAAATTTTCAACGCTTGTATAAAACATGTTGCAAAATATTTATTCTTTGGTCAGTGACCTAAATTAAGGACTAAATATGAGTTCTCGGGTTCAAGTTCTGGAGGGAAAGGTGTATTGTGATGAATACAATAATTTTGTTTACAAACCATAATTATCAAATCAGCATGCCCTTTTCTGGACTGCACAGATCCGTTACGTATGAAAATCCACTTTGTAGTTTTTGAGTTATTCGTTTTAGAATGTATTGGTCGATTAACGATTTGATTCTGAAAAACCTATATGATTTTTAGCTAGAGTCACCATGCTTTTACTACCAAATGTCAATACAGTATAAGTACAATAGGTACCATTTCGACTTTGGAACAAACAGTTTAGAAATTGAACATCTGTAAAAATAAAAATCAATGTAAAACTTTGTTAAGGTGTTCTAGAGACGCCCGCGAAGATTTTAAACACATTTTTAAATTATATAATTATAAATCCTAAATTATAAACACGGAAAAATTAAAGTTATAATCCTGAATTATAAATAATGGATTATAAACACTTTTTAAAATGATAAAATCGAACAATCAATCCGTAAGCAGTATTACGGGCATTGCAAAGCATGCCTGATGCAGCTAGTAGACTATATAAAAAAAAACTGTTTATTAAATGTACCCGATAAGAGTAGCATTTATGGATATAGACAAACTTAAGCTTATGTGCTGGTTTAAGCTTATTTTAATGCAGACAATAAAAATATTAGAAAATAACATAAATATTTAAAAAATGTTACACAGTTAAAGCTTTCATGCTATGAGGCATATATTATGTCAACGCCAGATGTCATTTTTCGTAGGGACGATTGACAGCCAGCAGAATGAGCATTTTGCGATAATACGAGAACGCTCGCGCCCCCTTCATACTATGTATTCCAAAATATTATTTATTGTACACACACAAATTCACAAAAATAATTTAAGAAGAAATACACATACAAAGGTGGTCTCAATAAGAGCGAGAGATCGAGACGATCTTTGCGGATGATATTTCAAGTGCAAAATGTATCACTTACGTAAATTTATTTACGTATACAATGTGACATTAAGACAACACATTTAGTATATCAAGAATCTTGAGCATAAGGGATTTTTTATAATTTTAGGAATTTTAGGGGCAACCTTAAATCCTTAAAACTCCCTTAAATCCTAAAAATATTTTAAATTCCTTATTAAAACAAAATTATTAGGCTGCAGATCGTACAGCAGACAGCACGCAGTGTTATGGTACTCATAAAATAACTAAAATGCTTGGATTATCTCTTGAAAAATATTATCATTGTCAGTGGACTATCTTAGTGGTTAACCTGTTGTTTTTCAGCTATAGATTATCTATTGTATTTTACTTTTAAGTACTTCATGATTTGAACAGTATTAGGTCAGTTGAAAAGTAAGTAGGTATTCACACGTAACAATGGCATTGAGCAATTATAATACACAAAAAAAGTTAAATTTGTTTATTTTAAATTATTTGTGTAGTAGTATTTTCATTTAGAGTCCGTTGTCTAAGTACCTATTAAGTTACATAGCTTTGATGGTACTTAGATTTATCATTAGCTTAAAATTTCTCTCAAGCGAGAACTACTTTTCGAATTAGAAATAGTTTTCGGAGAGTCTCTAGGGCTTAACTTCAAACACTTTATGAGAATACACTCGAAACTCAGTCTCAGATGAACTCAGACAATTGTTGAAGGATTTCGTATTGTTTTAGATTGGTGTATCATCTAGACTCAACGCGTTAGAGAATATTCAAATTGTGTAGAATTTATTATTAAATTACATTTTCTATTCAGTCAATCAATCAACTCAGCGTAACGTGGATTGCTTTTGGAAGCACGCCTCATATTTTATTTCCTGTCAGCTTTCGACAAGATCCCATATTTTAAAATATTATGAATCTCCGTAAACCATTAGTTGAACAATATTCATTATTGATATTTGTACTTTACATTATAGTGAATCAGTCTTTAGTTTTATCACGACAATGAGTGAGAAATAGACATTTTAAATTTGCCATTCAACATTTTATATAATCAGACATCGAGTTAAATATTATGAAAACATGTCGTGCCTGCAATCAAGATTCCACATACTCAGATTCGTAACTTTTAACAACTGCCCTATTTTAAAGTCGATCGATACTAAGAACTACTAGGTAGACATAGTGTCTGGAGTTTTGATTCTATGACTTATTGAAGCTTTCGATTGAAATTTAATATTTTAGTAGATCACTTGGAATCTTAAGCTTGATTTTACACCGTGACACTTTAGAAGCTCCTCAGCAGTAGGTTTCACTATTTCTACCAATCAACGGCTAACAAAACTGCACAACTAATTAAAAAAACATAAAATTTTAAATGTTGGCTATTCTTTAATTGGACGTCTATTTAACTTATGTACCTGAAATGTGAGTTTTTAAAAACAGCGTATAACTTGGATTCCTAAATCCTAAGCTTTAAATACATACTTCACAACAGACACCATATTCATATTCATTTAATCACTAAGTTTTTTTTTTGATATACAACTAGATGACAAACAAGCTGACGGCCCACCTGAAGGTACGCGGTTACCGCCGCCTATAGACACCTGCAATAACAACGAAAAATCACTTGATATTGCAGGTGCGTTGTCATCCTGGGGCCTAAGATGAAATGCCGTCCATGCCCAGTAATTGCACTGGCTACCTTTCCCTTCAATCCGAAACACAGCGAACTGTTTCACGGCTGAAATAAAAAAGGCGGTGGTACCTACCCAGACGACCCTACATACAGGCTTACCACCTAGTAAAAAGTATTGAATTTTTCACAAAAAAGTCAAGTCTCAGAATGATTGTACAAAACATTCTCAAGGCTTTGTGAATGTTTTATATAAATAGTTTATACTTATTTAATTCTAAAACAGCTAGCTGTCGATTAAGTTAAATACATTAAAGTGTCACAGAGTTGTTCTTTAAAAATCAAAAAATAATATTTCACAAAATGTTAACCAATAAAAATCTACAATAAAAAGAAGTTACAAGGTATATTTTACTAGGCGATAGGCCCATATGTATATAGGGACGTCTGGGTAGGTACCACCGCCTATATTATTTTAGTTGTGAAACAGTTCACTGTGTTTCGGATTGAAGGGAAACCAATGAGCATTGACGACATTTCATCTTAGGCCTCAGAATGATAACGCTTCTGCAATGCCATGTGAGTTTAACCACCAGGTGGGCTGACAGCTTGTTTGTCATCTAGTTGTATTAAAAAAACAATAATCCTGTACTATTTTTTCTACCAATTGAGTACCTAATAAATTCTATTGAGAATTTACTAACCGGCTGTTCCCGCGATTTCGTTCGCGTGGATGTCGGAAAAAACAAGATGTCGTACGTAGGTTTAAGTTACTTGATTTTACTTGGGTATTTATTTGGTTGTGGATTTAAATCATGTTTATAAAATCACTACCATACCTACGACGACTGTTGTTATTTTCCGACATCCAGTATTAGTATAGAAGTATAGATTAGGTCAACAAAAATATATCCTCACCAACAAAAATACTAACTGCACGTTCGTTATGCATTTAAATATTTAGTTCACAATATGATTAGAACCCAGGTTGGTATGATAAAATTATGAATAATAATTATGTAATGATTTAATTTTTTATTGTTATTTTCATGCGATTTGACAGCTAAATTGTAACGTTTTACAAACGACAAGACTTCATTATTGCCTCTGTTTATATTTAATCACTTAGCGAATATCGCAAATTCACAAGCAAATTGCACAACTTTTGATTGTTATGTTCATTTGGCGAGTAAATGCTTTTTCAGAAGGCGTTTTCTTTAAATTACGGTCTACAATGTTTACACGCGTCACCTATTGCCTCTGCTCTTCTAATCGTGTGATTGGAATTGTAGAGGCCGAGGCCGCAGGACCAATCGCCATGGAAGTTAGTCCGGTACCGCTAGGTTTTGAGGTTCCAAAAATATTAAAGTTTATGATTTTTTGCATACAGTTAGTATACTATTTGACCAACCCAAATCATGATTTTGTGTCATTTTTGATGGTTGCTAAGGTCACAATTTAGGTATTTGTCTTTTTATGCATTATTTCGTTGAAAAGAAAATTAGAGTTGAAAATTTAACTTCCATGATGATAACAAAGTCATTACTGATATACATAAGCTTTTTGTGCCATCTCACTCCATGGGAATACTGGTTTTACCCAAATACCATACCTATCGCTGTAATAGCTATAGAAAAATATTAAAGTTGGTGAAATAAGTGTTAACGGTTCTCTAACTCTAGTATCTATTGTTTAAATCATATTGTGTCATATTCATCCATGGTATTCGGAACTATAATTTTTTTCCTATTTAACCCCCTGTAATAGCCATAAAAGAAAATTCAAGTTATTAGAGTTTATGTCTTTATTAATGTTATGGTAAAAGGAAGCTATATGCTTAATTTGTGTCGTTTTTATCCATGGGATTTTGATTTATATTATTTTCAACGTTTTTGCGCGAAGAACACTAGCGCGGCCACAGCGCGGAAAAGGAGCGCGTAGGCACGCGTAGGCATTCACTGGCTCCGGCGACCGGCTGCCGGCCGGCCGGGAGCGAGGCGCTATAATTTGTTTGTTGTTGTACGAGTAGTGACTTGTGATAATTGCATAGTAAATGGAAACTAATACAACATGTCTTATTTGTGGGCTAATGTTGGTTGGTAAAGCTGTAAAATTAAAAGAAAGGATTTTATTAACGCATTAATTGCCTCCCGTAAATATACACACATTACCACTACCCCAATGCCGTTATGAATTGGAAGCGCGCCGCCCATCGGCGGCGGCGACATCTCGATAAAGTACACAGCCGCCCATGGGTTACCTCGGCATTTCGACATTCACTATTTTTTATATGTTTTACGAGCAGAGTGATTTGTTCGATTGAAGAGCGCATTCATATTGTGAGTTAATTATTACAAAAAATACATTTTCTTTGGTGTATTACCTTTATAGCGATGGAGTGTGAAAGTGACTTCCGAATTAATTTATAGTAGTGCAAAATTGTGTCATTGTATTAAATAAATATTTTCCAAATAACATTTATATGCATGGTAAAATTTCCCCGTAAATACAAATTATTTATGTAAATTTTTCCAAAAAAACCAAAATCATAATGTATTCATTTTAATTAAATTAAATTATAAAGTGATTTGAGTATCTCGGTAGCGATAGCGTAGTGATTAGAACGCCATAGTTTCGATTACAAAACAAAGCAACTTTCGCCATGCCCGAATTTTTATTTTATTTTATACAACTAGATGACAAACAAGCTGACGGCCCACCTGATGGTAAGCGGTTACCGCCGCCTATAGACACCTGCAATAACAAGGAAAAATCACTTGATATTGCAGGTGCGTTGTCATCCTGAGGCCTAAGCTAAAATGCCGTCCATGTCCAGTAATACACTGGCTACCTTTCCCTTTAATCCGAAGCACAGCGAACTGTTTCACGGCTGAAATAAGAAAGGCGGTGGTACCTACCCAGACGACCCTACAATACGGGTCTACCACCGAGATGGGTCAATCATTATTTATAATCTCGAGCTCCTGCGTGCTTTGGAAGGCACGCTAAGCCGTTGGTCTCAGTCGTTACCACAACTGCTATAACTCACCAAACCGCTTTTTATATACAAAGCTCAGTAAATGAGTCATCACCATCTGATGTGAAGCGGTAAGAAAAGTCCATGTGCGGAGACAGCTAGAGCAGTTTGAAAACACACTGTTCTAGCCGCCCCCATCCTGCCGGTTATTTTAACACCTCTTTTGAAGGAACCCATGTTATAGGAAGGAGGGAACACATGTGCTGGAAAAAATTCCAAGTTTTGGAAGTCCGACAAAGAAACGAGTAACTATACTTCTTTGTGCGTGATGTTTAGGTGGAGACAGTAAATTGATGATTCCGAATACCGGCACGCGTGCTCCTGAGTAGGAAAGGGGAAGGTGGGATAAGGTCGAAAAGCTCCTCAGAACACTCTCCATGATAAAGCCGCTAAAAGGCGCTTAGTGATGCAATGTCACGACGGAGTTGTAGAGGTTCAAGGCTGTTCGTAACCTCTACGTCGTCAATAATACGGACGGCACGACGCTGCAATCTGTCCAGCGCATCGAGGAGGTACGCGGCGGAGCTTTCCCACAGATGCGAGCAATATTCAACGCAAGACCGGACCAGAGTTTTGTACAGCAGGCATAATTGGTCAGGCGTGAAAAATCGACGCACCTTGTTTAGGACACCTAGCTTCCGTGAGGCTGTTTTGACTACGGTTTCGATATAATACCTCTGATTTAGATCACAGCATATCTCAATACCGAGCAAGTTGATGTAGCCCTGTGCCGAAAGAGTAGTGCCCTGAAAAGAGGGAAGGGGAAGGAACGGCGACATTTTCGCTGTAAACGCGCACACCTGTGTTTTCTTAGCATTGTTAAATCCCCATTCAAATATGATGTTTAACACCCTGTTGAGCTCAATAGTAAGATTGATTCTCTCCCTCTCGGTTTCAATGCGCCCAGCCCCTGGGTGACCGTTATATCCACCATGCACTGTACTGTCATCCGCATTGCAATGATTGTTTCCTAATGTAACCATATGATTGATATGAAGAAGAAAGAGAGTGGGGGATAGAACAGAGCCTTCTGGTACACCAGCGTTCACTGACATGAACCACGAAGCGCATCCATCAACGAGGATACGGATTCTCCGCTCATGCAGAAAGCTGGCGATCCAATTGCAGAGCTGAGTGGGCAGACCGAATGCCGGGAGCTTGTAGAGGAGAGCACTGAGCCAGACCCGATCAAAAAGCTTTGGCAATGTCAAGGCTAACAGCCACTGACTCACCACGATTGTCAATAGCTTCACCCCAGACATGCATTAAATACGCTAGAAGATCACCCGTTGACCGTGTCGACCGAAACCCACTCTGACGATCATTAATTAATGAGTGATCTTCTAGGTATCGGACCAGCTGGTAATTTAAGATCCGTTCCATAACCTTGCAAAGAACAGAGGTGACAGCTATTGGGCGGTAGTTAGCTGGGTCTGATCGGTCTACCTTTTTGGGGTTGCACATTAGGGGAGAGGAAGGGGGTATAGCCGCGATACGACGGGAGACAACTCCACTGCGCAGTTTTTCAGTACTATCGCTGGGATGCCATCAGGTCCACGAGCTTTTCGGACGTCGATTGACTGAAGCTCCGCACGTACATCACATTGCCTGATACGGATATCAGGCATTGTGTGGCCACAATGGGTGAGTGTTGGTGGCTGAGAATTGCAGTCATCGATTCGGGAATGAGCAGCAAAGAGTTTTACCTGGAGATCGGCTATCTCTTGCGGCTTATGAGCAAGTGTTCCGAAGAAGGGTGACAGCACGGCTTTGGCCAGACGCCAGTAGCCTACGGCTTCCCGTAGGGTGCGTTAGTAAGTGCAACGCGCTGAGCATTCGCTCTGATGAGGGCCCTTTTGCAGGACTTGGTGGCATTGTTATAGGCTGCTTTCAGTGAGTCAATATTTGGATCCCCATTGACTCGACCTCTGATCCAAGCGCGGTATGCCGACTGTTTGTTCTCAACAGCTAAGGCACACTCACGATTGAACTAGTGGTTACGTCTGCCCTTACTGACGAGATCGGAGTGAGGGATATAGTTCTCCATCCTTAACATTATCTCACCAGCTCACTCAACAGTAGTGCTAGCATTCGGCTCCGACTCACTGAAACAGCGCTGCCTCCAAGGAACAGATGCAAAGTAAACCCGCATACCGCCCCAATCTGCCGACGCATAGTGCCAGATGCGGCGTTTGGCCACCACAGATACCGGTGGCGACGCCCTTGGCACCCCAGCAGAAATCAGGCAGTGACCCGATGATCCCAAGGGAGCTCGAACCTCTAACCGATATCCCTCCGGGCGAGTCGTCATCAAAAGGTCCAACAAAGAGGGTGCGTGACCGACAATATCTGGAATCCTGGTGGGCCGGTTAACCAATTTAGTCAGGTCGTGCGTGAGAGCGAACGCTTAGGCAGTTCTACCAGCATGGTCAGTTTTGGGGAAACATAACCACATCTCGTGGTGAGCATTGAAGTCTCCTAAAAACACCGAATCCGCGGTTGGAAACTGCTCCTGCGCAACATCTGCCACCCGACTAAGGTGGTCTGTGGGATCTGTAGAGGCAAACGTAGACACGGCAATGAATGCCCAGATCCACGTGCACCCCGAGGATGGAAAAGAAAGGGATGGAAAAGAAAGGGTCCGTCAAAAAAAGCAGCGCTGGCCGAGCCGTCTCAAGATGTTTGTAGACGACATTGAGGTTAGCATGAAGCCCACGGAAGTTAGTGAGCCCTACCTCAGCGTGGCTGTAGTGGGGATCTGCACCGCTGTACGACCATACACATTACATGTCGCTGCCATGGATGCATATAGGCAGTCAAATCGTGAGGCCTGTTTCGCCAGGTAACAGCCGACAGCAGAGAAGCGCTGACCCGCCGGACGGAAGGGCCCCCGAACCCTCCCGGGTATGGCCGCTGAACCCCACCATCCGGTCACCAACCAGCACGACGGACCACCCCGAGATTATGCGAGGCATGATGGGGCAGCCTCATGATCTGGTTAGGATAGCGCCCACTGTGCCACGGGCGGCCAGCGAAACAGCCGTTACTTCAGGTCTCCCTGGCCGGCGGGTCAACGCAGTCGGCGACCGGCTGGCCGAGTGGTCTGTACCCCAGGCTACTCGGTCAAGAGGTCCCGGGTTCGAATCCCGGTAGGAGCAAATGTTTGTATGATGAGTACGAGCATTTGTTTACGAGTCATGGATGTTTATATGTTTATTTAGTATATTTCTAATATTTATTATGTCATATTATTATCATTATTTATCCGTTATCTAGTATCCATAACACAAGCTCTTAATGATGCTTACTTTGGGCTAGATAATAGGTGTGAGTGTATAAATATTATTATTATTATGTTTACTTCTATTTTTATTTTCTCTCATTTCTGAGGTATTTTCTAATTCCACGCGGGTTGATACCAAGCGTGAGTAGAATAATGCTGTGTGTCAGAGTGGTGTAATAGTTTGTGTGTGTGTATCTACGTGTGTGTGTGTGTGTGTGTGTGTGTGTATCTACGTGTGTGTGTGTGTGTTTGTGTGTGTGTGTGTGTGGTGTTTTGTAGCAAGTTAATTAAAGTTAATTTATTATATTATTATTATTAGTCCACCTGGCACTAGTTAGACGGAAGCCATCATTTACCGCATCCATCGCAGCATCGTCTCCCCAAGCTCTGGTTGTATGCCCACTGATCCCGGAACGCGGCCACATGTGGTCACTTGGCGGGTTTTGCGCCTTGCGTACGGTGGTCATTAACCAGGGTTTACACACCCTACCACGAGTGGAGCAGTTGATAGCTCAGCGATCCCTTAGTCGCCTCTTACGACACCCACGGGAAGAAATGGGCCACCGCACGGTACAATTTTTTTAATAAGATTTTAGAGATATAATTGTTTTGTTACTACTATGTCTATTAATAAGTCTACTACCTATCACTAGAATTGTTCAATCAGCTTCAGAGAGTAATGGGATGTCCATATTTCTGAGCACTAGTCTTTGCCTCCCGCAAAAAAAAAGAAATTTCTCTCGCAACATGCGGCACCCGCACTTGTGTTATTTATCAAATAAAGTATGCTCTTAAATTTTTCATTATGTAGGGCTTTCTAAAGGATATAAAACTATTTCGGATTATCCGATCTAACCATTATTAATGTGCAAATGTTTATACATAAAAAATATATCTACTTATAATACGACATTGTTATGTTCTGTCCACTATAGTATAATGTCACAAAGATTGATAAATTTATACTTATATGTATACACGACAGCACAGAAGTGTAACAGTTGGAATACGAAAGCCACCTCTATTACGAACAGAGTAAGGGCAAGCTCAAGGTCATACTGTTACGCTTGATGTGCTGTCAACTATACAAAACAACAGCAGGTCAGGTAACCGTAATATGAGAAAAAAAAACAATCAATTTTCAATCTAAACGCAATCTGATTAAAGTACAAAAACGTTTAGCTTAATTCGGGCGTTTGTGTTAACGTGACCTTCGGTTGACTGTTCCTACTTGCTACTCTTTGCAAACGTGTGTAAATGCTCCGTGCGGTACACAACGCGCGAGCGAACTAATATTTATGTAGGAAATAAAATATGTTTTTTAAGTATATCATGAATTAAAGTGACACAAATTTTTATAGCAGATATTTTATGCTTTTATGATATTAAATGTGCAAACTCTAATAACTTTAATATTTTTTTACAGCCGCTATGGCTTGGAAAAGTTAAATCATTAAATATCTTAATAACCCATGGCTTAGTTTGGCACAAAATCATGTCAGGGTCATATTTAGGTGCCCTGAGTTAGGTTGTATTTGTTTTATAAACTTTAATATTTTTTTGACACTTTTAACATATATTGGGCCCCCTGTCAATTTGCACTGGACGAAAACGACACACACTTAGTTTGCACACAGCCTAGGCTATTTTACACACAATATTAGTATCATTTGGCACATTAAATTATTTTTGGCAGTTTTATTTATATTTTAACATTTAAGTCACAAAATATTGAATTACTGAAAATGCAACAGCAATATTTGACACAAAAATTAAATATAAGCTTTTTAGGTGGAGCTGTATCCCCTTGCAAAAATTCAGAAACTTTAGAATTTTTGTAACTTAGCACCTCAAAATCGCCTAGCCGTACCGGACTAAATCTTTTGAGAAGACAGCAGTGGAGGTATTTTGGTTGAAACAGTGATGATGGTTTGATTTAATAATTATGCACTAATATAAAAAAGTCCATTATAAACAATATTTTCATGATGTGAATCAATACTTACCGACTACTGTTAGTCGGAACGAGAGGCTTATTTTAGGCTCAGTCGATACTTGGCACTCGTACGCGCCGGAGTCCCTCGGCTGCGCAGGCGCCACCCGCAGCGTCCACTCGTCGGAGCCGTCTGCATGGAGCGCTGCGAACCGGGCGTCGCTGCTATACGTGTGAACCCCCACTGTCAAGATGTGTAGATCTCGTTTGCGGATCCAGGATACCTGAGAAATTATAGACATTTAATATTTTTGTGATCTAGTTTAAGAAGACAGCTTTAATAAAAGAGCATAATCCTGTTATCATTAATTTGAATACTATTATTACGAATTTAAAGCTTATAACATGGACAGGGGCACACCGGTGAATCTCAGTAAAACTTTCAATCTCGTCTCATTCGACATCTTGTGGCGTAAGTTAGATGACCTGATGGCTGCACCGACATGCATAAGTTTTGGATTTTAGCAACCAAGTGAACAATGTGAGATGGGCGAACGAGTATTCTGAGCCATGCAGGTTGGAGAGCGGGGGTAAGGGGGGTTAACCTCCCCGAAGCTCTTCAACCTGTACATTCACTAGTCATGGAGCTCAGCAGCATGCGTGTCGATTACCACATGGCAAATATGTGCGTGACTAATATCAGCTACGCGGACGACCCTTGGCCCTCGGCCTCAGTCAGTGCAATGAGAACTCCACTCTGTGCTTGTGAAAAATTCGTACGTCCTTTAACTCCAACAGCTTAAGGACCAACTATACGAAAAAGTCCTACAGTGCTCTGCGTGTTCAATACAACAACGCGCCCAGGGCGTTCCATTTTTGCGCTGTCAGACGTGGATAATTTTGAAGCTATCGTGCGAAAAAAAGACCTCCTCATTGCTGTACAGAGTGCGCGGCAACAGCCACAGCGTTTTCAGGGAAAAAGTCGACAGCGGGGATTGTCCACTGATCGACTTTATGATTAATAAAACTAGGTCGCTATAAGAAATATAATATTAATATTTATAGATCACAGTTATCTGTAATAAATAGCTTTTATTTATTTATATATTCAGTCACGTAGTTTATTAATTTAAGATATTTACTTCTGTTCTTAATTTTTGATTTTAACATTATTATAAATGTTTGAGGATTTTTTCTAGTGTTATATTTTAATTACTAAGTAATTTTTACTTCTATCATTCTTAAATTTAGTAGGGTTTTTTCCTATATTTTGGCAACAGACAGTCATTATATACTAATGTCACATATTTTATATGTATATACGATATTTTAAAGCTACACCAATAGTACCTGCAGGTTTTATTAGAGTAAGTATCTTACTTAATAAAATAAGTTTTAGTCAATTAGGCCTTACGTCTGCCATTATTTGTACCCTTTTAATAAAATAAAGTTTTCATACAAAAATTGACTTCACGATATTAATGTTGCTAATTGAAATTATTCTTTTTACTTCTACTTAGATACATTTTAAATTTAAGGATTTTTCAACCACCGTATACTGAAGTTTCAAACATACTTGGTATTGAATGGTGAGGTTAAAGTTACTAATTAGTGGGATGTATGTTCTTTCACACGTTACCAGGTCCGAGTAGCATTAACCAAAAAAAAAGTTCTGAATTCATGAAACTAACAATGTGTGTCTTTTCAAAAAGCAATGTTTTAATTTAAACTGCGCAACATGTAGAGGTTGAGTCTAGATGATAATTTAAATGCTTTAAGTATATGAAGAAGAGCTCGGTGGCGTATTGGTTTGAGCGCTCTGGTTTCGAAACGAAAAACAAAGCAACTTTCGCCATGGTCGATCCTGGTATGGGTCAATCAAAGTTTGTTATCTTAAGCTCCTCCGTGCTTCGGAAGACACGTTAAGCCGTTGGTCTCGGTTGTTTCTGCAACCGCTTTAGCCCACCAACCCGCATTGGGCCAACGTGGTGGTGTTATGGCCCAAAACTCCTCATGTGTTTCTCCCATGTAGGAAGGCCTATGCCCAGCAGTGGGACGTATAAAGGCCGGTGATGAAGTATATGATAAGATAGAATATGATAAGTTTGTAAGGATATGGTATAACCAAAATCAAATGCTATCCGTAGACGAACTGATATTATATCATAATTAAACTGTATACCAAAGATGGCGCGAATAAGCAAAGTGTAGACCGAAGACGGTGAAAGAGGCCCTGTAATTTTACTTAATAAATAATGCATCAGATAATATTAGGTATCAATACTGAAATACCGACAGATATCGTATAAGTAAAGTACAACAGATATTTTATTAGAATGTAGAATTATATCTAGAAGTTTTCCCATTATAAATATCGTTCGTTTATTCCATGTCAGACCCACTATACCCCTGGCCATACCCCTGGGGGTAGGGTGGGACTGAACCATACCACCGTTAGTAGTGCTGGGTGCTGGGATTTCATGGAAAAATAGAAAAAAAATAGATACTAGAAATTGTCAATATTGTCATTATAACTCAATCGAAATATCGTATGTATGTAGCTAGATCATCCCCTGGAGTACCAGGCTACCATATCTATGTAGGAGATCTTAAGCATACTGATAAATTTATTTATATAATAATCGTAGGGGTACAATAAATAATAACCTCTGTTATACTTATAGTAGCCTGGTACTTCAGATTGGAAATATACATTTATTAGGTGTTAACGGATCAAATGAATCAACGGACTGAATCTTTCTATTTGTCGCATTGTCGGTTTAGTTTAATTAGAAACAATTATAAAATATCAAATTCCAGCCGATCCATTTTCATTCTAATGCTTTATCCATCAATCACATCAATTTTTACTGTTTTTTTTAAAGATTATGTTTGTCTACCAGCAATTACTGTAGCCATCTACAGGGAATTACAAAAAATTTATACTGACATTTTAAAAAAGTATATTTATTTTTTTACACAACTAAATGACATACAAGCTGATGGCCCACCTGATGGTAAAAGGTTACCGCCGCCTAAACACCTGCAATAAAAAGGAAAAATCACTTAATACTGCAGGTATTGTACTGCAGGCGTTGTTATCCTGAGGCCTAAGATGAAATGCCGTCCATGCCCAGTAAGTACACTGGCTACCTTTCCCTTCAATCCGTAACACAGCGAACTGTTTCACAGCTGAACTAAGAAAGGCGGTGGTACCTACCCAGACGACTCTTCATACGGGCTTACCACCCGGCATGCTTTGCAATGCCCGTAAACAGAATACTGTAAGGTTTGATAGTGAAAAAAAATCATCACAATTTTTTCAAAGATTTTGGATTGGGGACAAACATGCAAACAGTAATTTTTATTAATATAAATAAATCACGGCTATATTTTTTTGCAATTACATAACTGTTTGTTTGTTGTCAAACTTATGAATAAAGTTTTGTTAATATAATAAAAATATAAAAAAAATCAAATTAATATTTGCGGGGATAACTTTTATAAAATACACGTCACTCATGAAGGTTTTATTGTTATAGATATCATTACAGAGGAATTTTATTCTCGTTCACAATATTGTGGTGATATGTCATGTTATTAGCAGCGAGGGTTGTGATGAATGTACCGTTGACTGTACATTATTCAAACCTCTTTCGTATTTCCCGTGTGTAACTAAAATACAAAATTGTACATTGTTGCTTGTAGGTTGAGATGTTCTTTGATGGATTACTACATAGGGAAGCTGACATTTCTTTTCCCTCTGTCGTCTGCAATTGAGTTTTCCTGCCAGCCATACGTAAGATGTAATTTAACGAAATATAGCGAACGCCAGATCAAAACAAAGAAAAAAACGATTCTTTTGTTATATTTTCGAGCAAATTGTGTCATTCGATGCTTTTCCACTAATCACTACTTACTGATTCAATTTGAAATAGATAAGAAAGTAGTTATGTAACAAAGCGACACGATTATAAATAACATACCTATCTTAGCTACTTACCGAAGTTTCGACTTTAGCTAGTCAATCTCTGATATGTTCTTAAAACTTTTGGACTAAGTAAGTATGAAAAATATGGCTAAGCAAAAAGAAAACTAAGGAGCTATCTCGTCGTCGGAAGCTCAGCGGATAAATCACTCATCAGGAATGTGAAAATTGTGGATCCTAGGCATCGAATGTATGCGCTTGCCATGCGGCCTATACACGTCTTGTTTGCCACCCGTATCGTTCAAAAAATACATTAGATGATAAGTATACAGTATTTAAATGATCTTTGAATTCATTAATTTTGAACATATGTAATTAATTGGAAAATATATTACAATCGCTTGCATGTTCAATAATTTAGCAGCGTTAATTTATACCCTGATTCAACAAAAAGCGTTGAGTCGACCAACTATAATTAATGGTTGATAATACTGAACGCGAACAGCGAACAAATAGTAACGAAGGATGTTAGCCGGTTGTTGGCTAAAGTATATTTATCGGAAACCCCAGGCAAGCGTCATGAATCAATAGTGTCGATTGATCAATCAGTTAACTACAATTATATTACTAACAGCTGTCAAAGATCCTGTTAGAAACTAATAATGGGTATGTTATGTCGAATAATATGCCATGTGAGCATTAGATCTATCGATTGACAATATGCCGCATTAAGGACATACATTTGACAACATGCAGCATAACGGCAGCTGTGACTTAAATTTTGACATAAAATATGGCAAAGTTCTCTTATCCATGTTTATGTTTAGTTATGAAAAGAAATTAAGTTAATTTTTGTAACAATTAAAAACTGTGAATTTGTTGTTTGTCTTCAAAAGTAATACATAATAAGCACATTTTACTTTGGCGAGCTTTTAGCATTATGAAATTTGAAGATCCGAATTAAAACTGTACGCAAATTTTAAACCAACATACTTTTTACTTTTAGTTACTCTTTACTATGTAGTGCTCCGGTGGCGTAGTGGTAATCGCGTCTGACCGGAAATCAGGATACGCGGGTTCGCTTCCCGCCTGGAGCATATAATTTTTCATCGTTTTCTTTCTTTATTTGTAATTGTAACAGTAAAAATAAATTGTATGAAATAAAACATTTAAAATATATGATAGTCTAATATTTATTCTAGTGCTTGCTGTGGCAAGAAGCAATCATTTTAATATTTGTAGAATTATTACATTCATTAATGAAATTAAACAATTATAGAGAGGCGTATCCAATTTAACCTTTGGAGAAATGTGAAGCGACAGGTGTTTATTTCCCGTCCATATTTAAAGAACGAAGTACGACATACCTACTTACTTACCTAAAACAAGGTTGCTCAAGAAAACTATTTCGTGTAACATTAAAATACGTGCTTGAAATATTTGATACACTACGTGATTAGGTATTAAAGCTCTATAAATATAATTAAGCTTCAAAGATTGTAGAATAAACGATGGTGTTTTATTTCATTATAAAGTTATGCAAATTTTAACACTGGACCGGAAAAGCAGACAGCAGTTTGATAGTTGACACTGCTTAAATGCTAATTATTTTATTCGCAGTATTGTTATTAGACAATTTACACAAAGAAGCAACAGCAGCAGCCAATAAGTGTCAATTCGTAAAAAGCTTAAAGCACATATCGTATTTACGTATAATCGTGGTACAGAATTAGCGTCAATATAAATTGTCTGGGATAATTAAGATCGATGTTAGAAAATATTAATAAGCTGCTATAGTATGGGTTATTTTGAGAATACTATTGTCAAAGAAATAAAGATAATAGAAAACACTGTCCGTTCTCACTGATCCTAGTATTGAGAATAATCTTAGAATAAAGGCGCCGGAGAATGATCCCAATTATATTTATCTTCTTTTGTATCAGACCGTATAATATTATCTACAGTTTTATTTATAGCTTTCATTTCTTTTTTAAAATCTTGGTGAGCCTAAAGATAAAAAGCCATTTGTTTCTTCAAGGTTATCTCAATTAAATAAAGTGTCATGTGTTTGTACAGACAATAGCCAAAGTAAATTCTCACTTTTGGCGGTTTAGGAAAGCAATAAGGGTTACGAGCTGTAAATGTGATCATTTACGTTCTCTGTAGACTGAAGTTTTGTTCTAAGCACATTATTAATATCCCAAAACAAATGTGATTTTGACAAATTTTTAATGCCTACCAAAAAAACTTTTATTTAAGAACCTACCTATATTCTTTTCCTCGCTGCATGATCGAGGTTTTTGAAATTAGTGAGACGTACCGAATAAAATTACATCCATCCCAGCTTGAATGCGGTCCGCTCCGGATTGAATGTTTGGGACTTTGCAGAACTTTATTGTAATTTTTACAAACAGCACTAAATTAAATTAAGAAATAAAGGGTCTGGAGAGACAGACGGACAGACGGACAGACGGACAGACGGACAGACGGACAGACGGACAGACGGACAGACGGACAGACGGACAGACGGACAGACGGACAGACGGACAGACGGACAGACGGACAGACGGACAGATGGACAACAAAGTGATCCTATGAGTTCCGTTTTTTTCCTTTTGAGGTACGGAACACTAAAAAACGATATTTAAATTCATACAGAGCTACATTTTAGATTTTTTTGCTATCGAGCAAACTATCATAATTCTTGTAACAAAATACGAATCTGCCTGTAGTGTTCTATTCTTAATATTTTACTTTCTCAATATTTTTGGGAAAACTTCGCCTAATACATGAAACATTTTCTTTTCTAAAATAACGATAAACAAGCATACGACCCACCTGATAAGCGGATATTATGATTATTGGAGTTAACCCCCTCAACACAATGCTTACTTGATAAGCTCTGGTGGCCACCACGGGAGCCAGTTTATGTTTTAGATCAGCGTTTTACAAAATACTCGGCTATATTCAAAGACTGATATATACATTATCACAACGTTGGTTTTGTTCGAAATCTAGGAAATACGCTTTCTTTGCCAGGAGCTGATAACGTAATGGGGGCGTATAAGTACTGTTATTTTAAGCAGCAGACCTATTTTAAATTTAAACGTAAAATGAACTGTATTTTTAGCCATATAGAGTTTATGATGTAGCAAAATATCAACAGACTTTATATTACGAAAAAGGAGATTGACCAGATTGGACCAAATGATGCCCAGATATAGGAATACTTTTATTTTTTTCCTTATATGAAAATATATTTTTAAAAATATTTAAAATTAAAACATCCACGAGTACCTAAAAACTTATCTTTTATCTTTTGGTGCTAAAAGCACTTTGATATATATATTTTTTGACGTTTCCATTAAATAATATTATTATTATTTTACTTATTCTACCTTCTAAGTCCAGTTTCGACCTCGCTAGTCTTACTCGAAGCAAGTTTTTTTGTAAACTGTACGAAAATGACCCGATGACTTATTGACAGCTTTGTATAGCGCTGTCTCGATTTCTAATTTGAAGGTAAGGTTTGTATAGGGAATAGCATGTCAGACTAGACGTACCATCCCTATATCAGGGGCATAAGCGCTAATATCGAACTGCAATGTTTAGTGTGAATGCGCGGTTGACCTTACAACGAAATCACAGCGAGAGTTGAACGAAATATTACGAATAATTAATGATTGATATTGAATATATTCCATTGTTTATAATATACCGTCTTTTATTTTAAAAAAAAGCTGTTGGTTATGATTTTCGTCAATGTAAAATCTATAAAATAGATTTTTTTTTCTCAACACTCCTCGGATAGATCCTGAAGCGCTTTGGGTTTAGGACAAGTATTAGTCTAAGGAATATTATGCACTATGATTCAATGTTGGGCGGCACTTGGTCCAACGTCCGTACAAAAATGGTCAATCTCCTTTAAATCTAAAATCCGATTTTCAAGCAGATCATTAAGGTACGTTGCCTTTGAAGCCTTCAATGATGAAAGAAATGGCTTTAGATTTTCTATAGCTATAGAAGCTCGCCATTTCCTTCAATTTGACTTCTTTGACCACCAAAGAGCTGAATAAAATATTTCATAGAATAAAAAGCTTAGCCATAAATTAAAAGGCTCACCTCAAAGGTTAATTAGTTGATAGGCTGTTGAAATGAAGGATAAGCTTAGCAGGCTATATAAAGAAAGAATGAAAAGACGTTTATTTGGTCACAATTTTAGGAAATTATAAAATTGTAAGGAATAAAAGCTTTGCGAACTAACGTAACCAAAAGGGAGACTATATCAGCATGATGTCATGGCTATGCAGAGCCCTAACGCTTGATTTTCTTTTTGCTGGGCCCGTGCGATTGTTTGATGGCTAATAAATGTAAAAAGATTGTCATTGACAAAAAAATTTGCATAAAACTTAACGGTGCCAATATAGTAACCGTATGCACTTTACAGTGCCTAGACGCCTTCAGACGAACGGCTGGTCGAGCGGTCTGTACCCCTTACTATACAGGCTACTCGATCAGGGGTCCCGGGTTCGAATCCCGGTAGGCGCATATGTTTGTATGATGAGTACGAGCATTTGTTCACGAGTCATGGATGTTTGTATGTTATTTAGTATATTTCTGTTATTTATGTACATATTATTATTAATATTTCTCCGTTACCTAGTATTCATAACACAAGCTCTTTTGAAGAACCCCATGCTGTTTGATTTGTATTTTTAATATATTTTTATTTGACTTGTATTAGGCTCACAGTTTTACCCAAAACGCCGACAAGTCACGGCTATGTCGATTTGCTTGGAAAAATATAATTATGCAATACACAGTCGAATAATGAAATAAACCAATAAAACTCTAAATTGTATTTAACTAATGGTTTTGTGGTCATGGTTTACCTGAGAAGTCATTCATAACTGAAGTATTAGAACAAATCAAGGTACTTACCTGATTTTAGAGTAATATTTCTAGATACAAAAAGCCGTATAGTCTGGCCTTTTACCGAAGCACTATTGAATAGAGCACGCGACCTTTTATGCGGTTTCCGATGCGAGCCGTCGGTGAATAGTGCCCAAATTGCGCTCAAGGGTTGACTCATTCCGTAGATTGCGTCGATTCACTTACTCCCTATAAGTTCACTTACGTTCAACTCGGCAATTTCGAAGCACGATGGCATATTTTGCAAAATCGCTACGAAGTTTTCTTGTGAAAATACCAATATATTCACTTTATACTCTCCCAAAGAGGTTGCGTCGATTTGTACTATGCCATTCTCCTTTGTTTTTGAAAAAAGAATACTAGTATTGCATAGGAATATGAAAATATAGTAATTAAAATATAAAACTAGAAAAACTTCACGTCCTGAGGCGGGAATCGCGACCGCGAAATACTCGTTTCGGATGTTGAAAAAGAACATTTCGACATTGTAGGGTGGAGGTTAGCTCATAAACGTAAATACAGATAGACTAGAAGAATTTCACAGGCAATTCCCAAATCCTGGGCGGCTTAGTTGGTTAGAGCAGTCGCCCGGATTGCGAAAGGTCGCGGGTTTGATTCCCGCCTCAGGACGTGAAATGTTTCCAGTTTTATATATTAATTACTAAGCAACTTTTCAAACATTTATAATAATGTTAAAATCAAAAATTAAGAATGAAAATATAGGACAAAAATAAGTAGATTTTAATAGACTTGGGTAACTTATAATCTAAAATCTCAGGAACTCATGGGTGTAGCAATATTATGTTAAAATTCACCATATTTGAAATATATAATTATTAAGGAGGTATAACTTACTTTTCCTTAATACTTTCCACTTTACAATCGTTAATCTAGGTATGGGGAAGAAACTAAAAGATCTCTTTTTCGGATACGTATGAAATAATATATACCTACATTGGCTGCATTATTTCATAGAAATGTCATGAAATTATCAAATGTTACGATGTTTTTTAAAGTGGTTAACCATTTTTATGAACTAATATATGCTATGTTTTAATTTATTGTCGTATTGACGGCACCACCCTGTAGGTATGATATGGCATGTGTGCTGCTTAGACTACTGAAATATATTATGCACCCTAAATAAAAGTAATAAATTTTATCAACTTTTTTCTAGCACTAAAATAATTTGCGATACATTTTTATTCGTTTACCGTGGTACCAAGGTCTTTGTGAGCCAACCTACCCTGCAGATGATCGCTTCCATCCTCAGGCTTATCATCAATTATCATCAGGTGAGATAAAGGCCTAAAGCTACCCCACTGAGAATAAAAAAAATATCAGCTTTTGATGATTGTGTTAAGAGCGCTTAAAAAAAGTATATTTCATAAAAATATTGGTACAATACCATTAGTTACCAAAAGCTAATTTATTACCCAAGGTAGCATAGTTTTATTGATTTTTTGTAAAGCAATGACCGCTACCAATCCATTAATCTCAATGAGAGAAAAGTACCTACATTTTGTTTACGGTCTTTCATTAATTTTGTACGGAACAAAAGGTGCTTACTTAATCAGTTTTAACAGTATCTCCATTCGTGGCACGTTTTAATGAATACAATTAAAAGGCAAGGCTAATTAGAATCAATGAAATCGTCCCACTTCATATAACTCAATCTAGAATAAGTAGTGTCAATAACATTCAGCGCCGGGTCGCAATGAGTTCAATCCCGCTTGATCTAGGTTTGACCCATAAAAACTTCGGCAGCGAGAGAAAGAATGGTTGGGGGATATCCAGTTATATCCAGTTAGTTCTGTCTCCGCCACGGTTTTAACCGCCCTGTGAAGAAAGTTTTAAAACCCTCCGCCAATCGCACAGAATACAAATTTCAAATGAATCTCGACTCGTATTAAAAGCGCAACTGTAACACTGGGTAGCAATTACTTAGTACTAAAATAGTGTCGTTAATTATGACCGTCTTTTATTCATAACACTGTCTTGCTTAAAAATTTTCAACTCAAGTTACTTTCATCACAGCTAGAAGTTATTGATGACAAAGTATTTATCAATAGCTTTTAAGCGTAAGGTCACTGCTAGACACAGGCTTTCAAGCACGCAAGAAACAGAGGAGATTTTTTAAATAAAGTCTCTATAGAATTTTTTAATAAATATAATCTAAGTATGAGCGAATAAATTAAAGTTCAAAAAACATGCTATTCATTAACCACCTCACTGACTTAAAACATAAGTAGAAAATGTCCAAGTCAAGCTTGTCACACATAATTGTTGCGACATCTGCCCGCACGTAGCAAGTACCTATATATTTTGTCTAAAGTATCTTAATTTGTAGTGTTTATTTCCTGAGTTGAGTAACGAGGAAGTGTAGTCTTAGTATTACCCGGACTTTGTGTAGCTTTTTAATGTTGTTTTTAATATTAGGCTTATTGTTTTATAAATAAGGTCTACCTAGCCCTAAGTGGTTTAGTTTTATTTGTAAAATTTTAAATTTACATTGGCTTATTAACTTTAAATTTTTTGGATGGACATGAAACTTTTTACGGACATATTTTTTCGTTGATAGCTTATTCTATTGCAACATTACAACAGATGAAATTCACAACGACGTCACAGTAAATCAATTTAACTTTAAACATAAAATATAATATAGAATGTTTAGTAAATAAGTCAAAATAACTTTAGCGAATTACCCAACAGAAAAGAAAAGAAAGAAAGAAAAGAAAAGAAAGATTATCTTTGTTTTACACTCTCAGAGAAATCTAAAACTCATTTCTCGCTACGTGAAGTGTAGGTCTTTAGTACAGGGTTTGGTTGGTGGTAAAGCTTTTCTAATCTAAGTCCGCCTGCCTAGCTACCACCATCTTACGTAAGCCTGCCGCCATAACAACAAAGATAGCCAGTTCCTCCGTGGTTAAGGACTCCGGGTGTAACTCGCTTCCATCGTCGGCCTTATCTTTACTTACCATCAGCTGAGATGAAGGCCAAGATTACCCTTAAATCTTATTTAAATAGTTTAGTATACTCACAGCTCTGTCAGCAAGATTCCGCACCCGGCAGTGCAGGTACGCGGGTTGTCCCACGGCGGCGGTGGCCTCGCGCTTCGTGCTGTTGTCGAAGTACGGCTGGCCCAGCGGCTCCCAGCCTCCGCCGCCGGCTGATACACCTGTGAATATTCACGTTTCAATTACAAATTTGCTTGTTTTAGAAAACACAAAAATGTAACGCGAGAGACAATAGTGATAGTGTCTCCCGCATTACATTTATGTGCTTTCCTGAGAATATCATTATAGACACAAATAATAATATTCACTCTACCATTAATTTAGGTGCTTAACTTACGAGACTAATATTTACCCTACGAGATAAAATTAGGAATGCGGACATCCATGAGACAACCACAATCATCAACATAGCTCATAAATAGGTTTAGATAGTTAATTTGTTAAGCCGCGCGGGCTTAATTTGTTAACCACGTACCGGAAAACGCAAAGTAAGACGGCCTCCCACTAGGTGGACAGATGACCTGGTCAGGGTCGCAGGGAGCCGTTGGATGCAGGCTGCGTAGAACCGTTCCGTTTGGAAGTCGATGGGGGAAGAATTTGTTAAGCATTGGACATCATATCATAGGCTGATAAGATGATGAATTTTTAGACAACTATAAATAATGTCACTTGCGCTAATACTGGATGATTGCTAACAAAAATAGTAGATAATTAACCAAGGGGATAAAGCAGTGTCTTCTGTCGCGGGTGACGATTTAAATCGCGAGCGTAACGAAGGACTCGAGGTTTACTCCCGAGCGTAGCGAGGGTGTTAAAAACTGACTAAAAAAGACGAGTCCTGAGTGTAGCGAGGGATTTAAGTTCAGCCAAGACTAAGACAGCTTTATCACCGAGGAAAATACTCTACTTTTCGTACCATTTGCGAAAAAGATTAACACAATAATAATATGAGACAAGCATTTATTAAAAATAATTACAATTAAAAGTAAATGTTAACATTCGTAACATTGCATTGGTCCAATTATTGATAGAGACAGTTACATTTTTGTGCGTATTCCTTTTTCAAAAAGATGTATAATGCTATAGATACAAACTCAATGGTGTAAACACAGATGTAGTTCAGTATACATTTCGGTAAGTATTCCAAATTTAAATCACATTCTCCCCCTAGAGGATGAATGAAATTCAGTACAATTTTCTTTCTCTGTTTTTAACAGATTAAAAATGACTATTGTTATGTTCGCTTTTTGTGGCATATATTGTCACTTTTTTGAGCAAGTGGTACGAAAAATCATATTTTACTTATTTTAATTAACATGTTTCGACTTACACGTGTTCGCACGTTCTTAAAATTGTGCATGAACTTTTACCGCCTTCTGTTTTGTAATATTTATTGTGCTTTATTTTCGAAAGCACTACAAGTTTGAAATAAAATTACTGCAGTAAAGTTTAGATGACACATGTTTATTTTGTTACCGACGCTGACGTTTCGATTACTTTACAGTTTACAGCGATCATGGAAACGGTTTGAAGAGCTCCGTGGCGTATTGATTTGACCGCTTTGGTTTCGATACGTAAAACAAAGCAACTTTCGCCATGGTCGATTTCGGGATGAGCCAATCAAAGTTTGTTATCTGGAGCTCCTCCGTGCTTCGGAAGGCACGTTAAGCCGTTGGTCCCGATTGTTCCTGCAACCGCTTTAACCCACCAACCCGCATTGGGCCAAGGTGATGGTGTCATAGCCCGAACTCTTAATGTGTTTCTCCCATGTAGGAATGCCTGTGCCCAGCAGTGGCGGGGAAACTTCTCCCAGTCATCCTTCCTCTTCCCGTGACCACAATCGCTGTAATCGAAACTTTCGGCGTTGACTTTAAAATATGAATGTTACACCTAATTAAACATAAGTTTCATCCAGCCAAGTGATCTAAATTTAACCTTGGTTTAAAATTTGATCAAGCTCAAACTATTAAAATGTCTTCTGTCTATGGGCTGTCAACAAAAATCTAAGTTTAAAAATAAAAATTGGTTAGTTTAAAATTTTATGTATTTCATTTTATTGACAGACTGGTTTTCACGTGCTCGTGGTTTGGAGTTTAAACCACATTTTGTATAAGGCGGGTAGAATGTTAAATATTATTATTTTTCGGCAAATGATACTATTTACTAATGTAATTTAGACTTGCGGCTGTATGTAATGAAATTTTGACCGTTTTAAAGACCAATTTGATTTTATTCTAAATAGTATTGTTTAATATATTCGCAAGCACTACACATTACGTCACGAACGAAGTCGGAAGTGTGTGAACACGCTCTTGGCGGATCCAATCACTACATCAGATTTGATAAGCCCCAAATCCTCGCCAAACAACACCTGTTACGGACTTTTTGGACGACGACACTGGCCGGTAGAGTTAAGGCTTGACAGAAGGTGACTTTGATGGACTGACGGACAAAGATTGTCGTTTGACTGGGTTTTTCTTATTATAATTTGTATTATTGAATAATAATTAAATACAGTTCAAAGACGACGAAGCCTTTTCCTCTTCAACACCGCTTCATTCCTAAAATGTTACGTGAGGATATTGAAATCAAATTATATCCTAATTTCAATAGAGAAGATGGTTGGAGTGTACCACCGGCTTGTGAACCCATCATGCGAATAATAAAGTCCAAAGCCCGTCCTCACACTGTCCGACAAACTGACACCGTGAGCTCCGTATACGTGAATCGGACCGCTCAAAATATAACACGAAGTGACGGTAGTTAACTTAAAACAATTGACATCTTCAGTCTTCCCGGTACCGATCGCTGTAAAGTAATCAAAACTTCGGGTTTATAATAATCTAATTAAACACGAGTTAAATCCGGTAGATTTGTATTTGTTTTAATTCTACATTACATTTTGCATCACAAAGAGCAATAAATAATGTATGTTTTGAACATAATTATGAAAGATGATACTAGTATGTACAAATTAAATTACTGTCATTATTGAACTTTGTTTGAGATTTGCTTTGTTCATTGTTATTTTTGAATCAGAGTATCTACATACTAAATATGTACCTATACCTATTATCATACTTAACTTTGTGGATATGCAAAAAGCTGACAATTTGTATGTAATTAGGTACTATAGTTAAAAGGAAACATTAACATTAAATTAGCCTTTAAAAACCTTCGATTTAGATGAAAAATAGTAGGTAGGTAGGCCAGAATAAACATTAGAAATTATTGATAAATTATTATTTTTGGTATACTAAAACTAATACTTCTAAAACTATATAAACATTATTTCAACTGCTATTTTTACCAATGAGGTAAGAAATTCTCTAAAACCGGTGAATACTGGTGGTTTTCACGTGTAATTTTTTTATTTTAATGTAATTCGGCCTTCACTATTATTGTAGACAACAGCTACAAGGAATATGAAGAAGATGTCAATACTTTTACATCGGTATCGGTTACATAACTTTATTAAATATATCTTACACAATGACCTCCGAGTTCATATTTATCTAATCGGAAAACCGTTTAATAGGTTTTATACGATATTTAATTTAAGTAGGTAAAAGAGTAATAATTACCAACCTGAACTAAATAACCTTTTTAAATTCTAAAGCCATAGTATAATTTCAAAACAAATATTATATAACACAATTTTTCAACCCATGAAACATGCAAACTTTTATAGGTCGCTATTATGAAGGCTAAGTAGATAAAGAACACAGATGAACAATAGACCAAGAGGCCGCCCACCGAAACAACAGCTATATAATTTGCCACAACATGAAGGACACAACTGGAACCTTTAAAGCCCCAAAACTCAATCATAAGGAAATAATTGGGAAATAGAAGACTTTATCTAGAAAAAGACTCGAGAAGATTAAAATAAAGTTGTGCTTCATGAAGTAGGTCTGCTGCTGGAGGTTTCATCAGAAATAAGCAGTGCCTTTGTACTCAACTGTGTTTTATATATTATCCTTTGAATCTTTTGTGTGTACACAAATGAATGAAAAATAAATTAAGTTACTTTTGATACTAGTGAATACTTACTAGTCGAACAGGCAAAAGGCAACTTCATGATAAGTGGTTACGGTTGCCTATAGGAACTTTACAGTGCCGAATGATTTACCATGAGTTGCCAGCTTGAGAGCAATCTGTTGATATTTCATAATAATATGTTAGGTAACAAGAGAAGTAGGGGGCGTAATGTTTTTTGAAGGCATACTTACAATATAAAAACTGATATAAAATTGATGTGTGACGATTGGTACATTATAAATTGCATTCTAGCGTTTACGTTTCAATTCTTTTCAGTAGGTGTACCCCAGCCCAGGCAGTTGTGCGACCGGAAACGATAAATAGTAACGAGGAGAACTAAAAGCAAGAAACGAGCTAGCGAGCAGCGAGTGTTTTGTAGCTGGGCTATAAGCGAGTGTGCGAGTGCGACGGGCGATCACTCGCGCCACTCGCCGCCCTGTAGAGAAATGACCGCTAACTAGCGGTCAGTCGGTAGACCAACTGGTCTCTCGGAGTTCTGACCGCCCAGCGATCATCGCTGAGCGAGTATTATTACTTTGATAGCTCTTGGCGCTCAGCGACAAACTAGTGGAGCGAGTCCTCGCCGGCAGTGTGAACAGTCACCAATCAAACTATTATTATAATTATGCATTTCTTTTTGTTTACCCGGCGCCAACGCAGCTGCCGATTAACATTAACAACATCTTGGGCTCCGTGCAACAGGTGGGGAACCTGGTGCACAATACCGTAGAGCCCTTCAGAGTAGTGGTAGCAGCGTCACATGGTTGCTCCGGGTGGCGAATATATCTTCGGCGGTTTTTCTCGCTCAATCAACGTATAATACATTGATTGAGCGATAAAATGCGCCGAACGGTGGGACAACTGCCTAACACTACCTTTGAAATTTAAACATTTATACCTACGCGTGAGTAGTGCTAAAGGTGCTACAAGTGTCTTTAGGCTACGGTAACTGTCTACTATCTAGCAGACTTAACGTTTGTTTGCTTCTCGTGCCGTATAAAACATATAAGCTTTTATATAAGACTTTTTGACTATTAAAATGATTAATCGGTTTTCGCATTTGGGTTTC
The DNA here is from genome assembly GCA_947347705.1 of Nymphula nitidulata. Classification (NCBI taxonomy): domain Eukaryota; kingdom Metazoa; phylum Arthropoda; class Insecta; order Lepidoptera; family Crambidae; genus Nymphula; species Nymphula nitidulata. The sequence continues at coordinate 12,182,576 of OX374632.1, forward strand.
AATTTCTGCTTAAGTAACTTAAATTTCAAATTTAACTACTTTGCATGCCACATATTTATTACAAAGGTAGGTACTAATGATGCTTACTACATCACAGGTGCCGGGTTCGAATCCCGTTAGGGGCAGATGTTTGTATGGTGGTTTCGAACATTTCTTCACGCATCACGGACGTTTGTAAGTTTATTTACAATGTATCTAATATTTATGCATATTAGTCTATAGCTGCCTATAGAAACGTTTTGCAACATTCAAATACATCTGTCGTATCATCTGTATACATATATTGTCTATATTTCTACGTTATCTAGTATCCATTACAATAACGTTGTTGAGTAGGATGAGTGTGAGAATGTTATTATTATTAAAAGATTGAATAACAATATTATTATGATGATGTACCTCGATGTAGAAGCTCAGTGGCGTAGTGGTTTGAGCGCTCTGATTTCGATTACGAAAACAAAGCAACTTTCGCCATGGTTGGTCCTGGGATGGGTCAATCAAATTTATAATCTCGAGCTCCTCCGTGCCTCGGAAGGCACGTTAAACCGTTGGTCCCGGTTGTTACTGCAACCGTTTTAACCCACCAACCCGCATTGGGCCAGCGTGGTGGTGCTATGGCCCAATCTCCTCATGTGTTTCTCCTATATAGGAAGGCCTGTGCCCAGCAGTGGGACGTATATAGGCTGATGATGATGATGATGTACCAAGATGTGATACAAATTTACGTAGACTTAATTAATTGCTGCTTAAAGTAACTTGAAGGCCTGTTACAATTTGTCGAGTGCCCATTAACACTATCGCATACGAATGAAATGGCTTAATTACGTACATAATTGTCTGTTGTCAGGTCATATGTATGCATTGCACGTTCTTGGTGAACAGCCATGTCTAATAAGGCTGTTTTGACCCCAGGGATGAGCGCTGTGGGCTGGAGTAGAGCGATGTGATAGCGGCGTTTAGCATTTTGTTCATGTTGCCCGTCCAAGATACACAACATACCTATAACGTAATAAAAGTATACCAATACAGATTTCGAAATTCAGCTACGAATCCTCGGCAGTTCTCGGCTACAGCAGTCACCCGGATTGTGAACATGAACATGACCCGAGACTTGAACTTTTTCTAGTTCAGATATGTCAATGGACCTAATTTTGAAGACACTTTAAATCTAAATTTAAGTACAGTGTATCTCTTTCTCGCAATTATGTATAGGAAGAAAATAGCAACCGTTTTATAAGAGCAGTCAACTAAATTAAGATTTTAAACTCAGAAAAATAACAATGTTGTTCTGAGATTTTTAAAAACCATAGACAATTTTAGACGGCGTGGCTTCCTAAACACTGCAATTTATCACCTACATTATGGTCGAAAATTGAACACACGTATTTAATGTAAAATTATATGACAGCCATCCTTTTTGTATTCATGTTGAGCGAACGAGATTACTGCGCTTAAATTTAGATTTAAGGTGTGTTCTACAGGATTAGGGCCAATTTTCAAAATAAAATGAGGAGTAGTGCTATTTAGCAACGAACTCCGAACGTATGGTGGATGTGTTACCCCTCAAAACTCGAGTGGTAAATGCCACTTTGTCTCTCTTAAAACCACTACAATACCTCTACCAGGGCCGTATCACTCCTTAGTTTAGGTACGTTCGGCCGGCGCGCCTCTCGGCAGGCAAAATTTTAAACCTCAACTTGACTTTCGTTCGAGGGTGAGATCATTATGATCTGAGGTCAACCCTCAACCAAAATAATTATTTGTCTATGAATGATCGCGCCGTGCACGACAGGTTTATTTAACGATTTAACACTAGAAAGACCGCTGTCGTCAAATTGACGATTCCGCGAAGTAAAGTGCTCATATTTTGTAAGTTATGCCTTATTAAAAGATGACATTCATTGACTTTTAATATTTTGTAGTTTTATAGCCCCCATTTAAAGAAACAGTTGTTATCTTAATTAGTTTTCGAAATACAATGAGTCATATCTACAAAGACCACAGTCGTCAAAATGACGCATTGTAAATTTATAATATATTTATAATACTTATATAGTAAATAACTCAATTATCGACCTGAGGGTACTTAGAAGTATTTGTTTATATTACACACCGCTTTTTATTTAGTTATGCTTTCCTATTTTTCAATCAGTGTTGAAACTTTTAGTGGTGTATAAGCTGCATAAATTTGTATGGCAACCAACGACGCATTTTTGAGGGACAGCTCAGATTCGAAGGAAGATATTAGATTAGAAACACCGTCTAGTGTGGTTCCTAGCCGGCGTAGTATCCGATTGAGAAGCAGCCGTAGAGGAATTCGAGGTATGCGAGGTGGACGTTTTTCTTCACGGCAATCGGCACCTCCTGCTATATGATGATAGCAATATTTCACGTCATAATTTCATACTGCAACTTGTTTGTGAGTTACGAGCAGAACATCAAAAAAATCATCCAGGCCCGGCTCGTCTACTTTGTGATCCCGAAAATGCAGATGAAATTGTAGAGGAGACAAGGTCAAACAAAAGACGAACTTGTCAAATCAATCTAAATGTAAACGTGTTGCTTTTGTGATAGTTGTAAGAAACCACTTTGTGGGAAATGTATTAAAAGTACAAAAAAAATCAATTATATGCTCTAAATGTATTTCTAATTAAAATAAATAAAAAGTAGTAAAGAACCACTGTTGTTTTTCTGTATTAATCATAATAATAATTTCATATCAATGTTAGGGTCGTCTTAGCGTCAAAATGACGACGATGGTCTTTTTAGGTAGCATACGAATGCCGGTCTTTCTAGTGTTAACTTAATATAAAGAGTAAACACTCACACCCATAGAATAATGTTATTATTCTATGCTCACTCCGTTATCCTCTTCCATTCTTCAGTGGAACTGATAGCACCACTTCACACCTCGGCACGTTGGCAACTGAAAACCCGCTTCTTCTCTCCCGCGGTACCAACCTAAAGTGCAAGTCACACTATGCTACCAACGGTCAACCATAGATACAAGGCATAGACACAAACTTACTTATCGATTGCTGAACTCGTATCGATAACAATACCAAGATATTTGCATTACGAATGACAGTATTTTAATACTTACGATTGGCACTTAATGAACTGAACTCACGAATTTCGCGACAGCTTATATACAGTCAGTTTAGGAAAATACTGATCCCAACCCTAAAAAAATAATTGACCAGCAGAAATATCAAAATGATCTGCGAAAAATCGAAAAATCAACTTTTTACACACTAATTAAGTGATCTGCTGACCAAAGTAGGTAAGTAGGTACTAATATTTTTTGCAGATTTATTATTTACTTTCCAATAAAATAAAACGAAGCAATATTGATTCATAAACAATTTTATTTATGTTGGTGATATTTTGTTTACATCTCCATGAAATTTCTATCTAAAGCGATTTAGATAATTCTATAGCAGCGCGGCATGACCTCGAGATCAAAACGTTGCGATATTGTCGGGAAAAATATTGTTATATTATGCTCCAAATACGAATTAGTATCTAATATTGTGTTAAATGAAACAGAAATGGTGGTTAGCTTATGATGTCGATAAGCCTGAAATAGGTTCACACAATTTATAATAATAATGCTTATCGATCACATTTTGCGAAAGGGCACGATGTGAACACAATATTAACACGATACGATATAAACATTAACAAAATTTATTTTATTTAACATAACATTTGGTTTTTACTTTTTAGATTTTTGTTGTCTTGATAGTTTTACCTACCAAGGAATGGTCAACAGGTAAATTTAAAAGTACTTAAATATTTTTTATATACCACACAGGCAAACGTACGGTCCGCTCAAAACTCCTGGATAACTCCCGTGCCTTTTGCAGAGGCGGTTTGTGGTCTACAAAAAACGTACGGTCCGCCTGATGGTAGGCGGCTACCGTAACTAGGATTTCAATTCGGCCCGGCGGATCCGGTAGTCCGAAGTATCCGGCGTGTTTCGGGACATACCGGATCCGGTGAGTCAGCGTCAGATCCGGTACCGGATCCGGTAAAGTACGAAAATTCGAAAAGAAGATATTTCGATGGCAACTGCGCGCAGAGTTACGATCGATGCGGCTGGGTTGCGACGATGTCAAACCGATCGGCATGCTCCACGGTTGCTCAGCCACTTTTGTTTGGACTTGGAAGATTTTTTGCTGTGATTTATGTCATGGCTTAAGTTGATCATCGATATAACATTGAAGACTGTTCGTTAAATCTGCGTAGATTTTGACTATGTTTTTAACCGACTTCAAAAAAGGAGGTTATTAATTCGACCCGCATGTATGTGTGTATGCAATATTGTCACACTTGCACAGTTTTGTCTAATTAGAATATACTTCTGAACATGGGTGCCAAATTGCATAAGAGTATGTATCCATATTTGGATTTGTCCCTGCATACTTACTTAATATCAAGAACTTTAAATAAGACGGACTGCAAATTTATACAGAGTGGTGCTGTCAATGCGACAATAAATTAAAACATGGGTTATATTAGGTCATAGAAATGGTTTATCACTTTCAAAAAATCTTATTCATTTGATAATTTCATGACATTTCTATGGAATAATATAACATTGGCTGCATTATTTCATAGAAATGTCCTGCAATTATTTAATAATAGGATAGTTTTGACAGTGGGAAACCATTTCTGTGTATATAGCCCATGTTTTAATTTATTGTCGTATTGACAGAACCACACTGTATAGTCCAATTTAACATACTGTGCAAGTTTTATCAAAACCAGTTTAGTAGTTTATGAAATAGAGAGTAACTCAAAAACATAACATCAAACGTAGGTAATTCTAATACATGTAAAATTACACTAGTTGATTCAATGTTTGCCTACGGAGTTAAGGCTATAGCTATTCGAAACTAAAAAAATAAGAAATAAAAAGTAATAAAAAAAATTAACCTACTTCAAAACACTAAAAAGAAACAAATATTAATCGAAGTGGGTATGTCATCTCATGAAAAGGTAGTTTCTGAAGTTGGCGCTAAACTGTTTCCAGAAACAACAGAAAATTAAGCAACGACTCCAACAATACTTTTTTAGGAGATAATGACGACAACTCTTAACCTATTTTTATTTAAATATCTACTGTTGTGGTCAATAATGCGGGTGACACAATTACTTTACTGATTGCAACTAATCTATAATTTATACTTTATTGTGTACACTGTTTTTTAACCCAAATAAATGAATAAAAAATATATTATAGACCTACTTCAATTCAGTATGTTTTTATCTCAAGATTTTTTGAAGTCGGTTTAAGTTTTTTAATTACTTTTTATTCTTCTTATTCCTAACGGTAGCCCTTGGCCTTCTTCTCACCTGATGGTAAGTGATGCAAAGGTCGAAGATGGCAGCGAGCTACACCCTGACTCCTCAACCAACGAGAAACTGGCTATTATTAGCTCCAACTGCCGGAACACAACAATGCGGTAAACATTATTGTTATAGTCGCAGACTTAGGTATATAAAGAGATGGTGGTAGCACAGAATAAGTATTAAGTAAGCTAGCAGAGAAAATTTCTGCCCCCACGGGAAGTAAACCCCCTCTAGAAAGTTTTGAGGTAGTGCTCTCAACAACTAGACCACAGAGACAGTGAAACGGATTCGTGTCAATCCAGGTAATTGGGATGTTGCATGTGTTTGAATATGGTGATATTTTTCACAAATTCGAAAAATATACGCTATTGTTACCCATAAAAACAATTAAAACTAAAAAGATATGTAATATTTATAAAGTTATACTGTTTAAAAAAAAACATAAAAATTGTATTTTTTTTTACAAAATTGATTAAAAATGTTAGTTTTATTAGATTGCTGACATCAATTAAACAACTATTATTATGGCAACTATTACTTCAAAAGTTCAAACATATATGACATAGTTATTATTAATTTCGTCAGTATGCCCGTACATTTTCTTTGTAATATAGGAACTTGTGGCGTAACCTGTTCCGTAGATTTTCCATGGAGCGTTTTTGGACGATGCGCCGCAACACATCAAACATAACATACCACTATATCTATGAAACTATTGATCTTATACATACTATTTCTTTTGTAATATTTATTTATGAGTTATATCCTTTTTCTGTATTAAATAAAAAAAAGTTGTCAACTACCCTATTCCAGCCGGATTTAAAATGATACCAGATTGCAATCCCTAATCGTAACCAATCGCTCGTAGCACCTTTGATACTACTCACCTACTACCTACCTTACAGCACATTAAAAATATCAAGAGAAAGCGTTAAGTCCCATTTACACTATGCTAGTTTCTTGCCTGTAGCATACAATGAGATTTTCATAGTTTAATGTATTATTTAGACCATTCCAGTCATTTCTGGCTTCTAATTGTATGCTACAGGCGAGAAACATGCATCGTCTAAATGGGCCTTTACGTTGACAGTATGGGAGATGAGTCCCCCTGCACTGCACCCAACTTCATATTATTAACGAATTTTAGTTACCTGTTTTTTGTGGATGTGTATAGTGTAAGTACCTACCTATTTAGTGTAATAAGCTGCGATCTTCTTTAAGGTTGGACGCTCGAGGTTCGAGTACGGAAATATAGCACAATGTCATACCCTGCTTCTCTTAAAAAAAGGCATTACGGAAACAAAATAATCCCGTAATCGTTTTATTACTAGATTGGATACTAATAATAGATTACACTGCTGTCTTAAAGTCCTAAATTTTAAAGCTTTGTCGACTTTTGGCAACAGTAAATACAAGCCAAGCTGCCAGAAAGTTTTCAACAATTTCTTAAAACAATATTGCCTCTCTAATAAAGCTTTGTGCTGTTTATGTGATGAGAATTATTAGTATGACCTATTTCATTATTTTGTAGTTTGAACTTCTCAATTGCTTCTGATATTATCGAATACCGAAGCTCTCCCAGATCGAGACGCCAGATCCTATTCAACGACAAAAACGTGCTTTGTTTTCCGTCACGTTCAGTTATTTTTTATTCTCCCCCTTTTTGAGTATTGGCCGAGATATTTTGTAAATATTTCATTATGTAGTCAGCCTATTGAAAAGGAAATTCTGTTGTTACTGAGATAAAAGGGTTTCGTTTGTTTGAATTGGAAACCAAATTGCGTTTAGGTTTTTATTGTTTATCTAAAAGCAAACAATGTGTTTCGCGCGTGAATAACGCGCACCAATGTAATGTAAACATAATACGTTTGCGAATTTTGTAACACCTCAATGATAGGTAGATTGAGTTATTGTAACATTTTTCGAACCGATTTTATTTAGATATTTCTTTGAAGCAGGACCATTTGTAAACAAAAAAATTCCCACACCAGAACATAATGTAATTAGACGTTATGAATCAGCTGCACTAGGATCTTTGTCTAATTTTAAAATGGGCACCAAACAACCAGCCTTTTAGATGAATCATACATAGAGATGCTTTTACCAGCTATATTTTAGTAGTTATAATTGTAAATAAGTATTATATGCGAAAAGCCACACCTTTTGTAATATTTTTCTTGTTCAGCTATGCAGCTCTATAATGCGATCTCTGTGTGGTACCTACCCCAGACTTCTTAAAATTGGAGTGATAAATACGTACGATAAAGTGCACTATCCTACTGTTATTGAAACTTAACTTGACATAAAGTCAAAGTCAACTATACCGTTATTTAATCGGTTAGGCTAGTCTTAATAGTATCGTTTAGGTGCAGAAGGTCCAAGTTGCAAAATGTCCAGGTCGCAAATAAGAATGCTATTGCGTATTCCGTACATATTTTTTTATGCAATTGATTTCTCATGATACTCGTAACTAATCTCCAAAATTATTAGCTCACCTACCTACGTGGGCATATGAACTTTTAGATAAATAAAATGAAATTAAACCACACAATTTACGTTAACTTATAATCGTTATTATAAATGGCATCATTAGAAAGTAATGTTTACATCATAACTCCTTTATAAGTTTAAATTAGGATAACATATCTGATTTACAGGAAATTCATACCAACGGCAACGTTAAGTTGTTCATTTCGTCGAATACGTGCTTGTTTTGACAAAGAAATTAATATTACATTTTATTAAATATTTATATATAATTATACTAATACACAGCTATTTAAAAATTCAGGAAATTGTACCTTGTCTTGTGCAATGAAAGCTTAGAAAAAAATGTAACCTATTTTGTATTAAAATGGCGGAACAAATAAAAGTAGGAAGTCAGACAACAGTCGATATATTTGCATGTCGCCGAGTAAAAAACATACATTCAGGATGAGTCGAAATATATTTCGACTCAGAGCCGATTTTTACTGTTGGTTAAAATACTTAAAATGCAATAAACCGCTTTCACTAAACAAGGAGAAAGCATTTCTGGATTTTAAGTTGAATTTGACTTCTCGCGTTATTCTAATAGCCTAATTTGATATCTGATGGGTACACAAAATAAAAAATACTGTTCTTTGGAAGAGATTAATAATAACCAATAAAAAGTCTGAAATACAATATACTTATATTGTCTTAATTTTGACGAACCAATATATTTGCTTTTCTTACCAATTTCCGGAGTAAAACTTCAGGTTAGGCATAAGCATGAAGAAAAAAACTGTGGAATGGACGAACTGACATGAAGAAATAATTGCGTAACTGACATGAAGAAGTAATTACCAATTTGAATATAAAAGAGCGAATTAAGGCATACTCCTATTTCCTACTTGACGGTAGAGCGCGCCCAGCTAGGGTGGCACAGTCGACCACAGAAGTAGCTTAACAGTTTAGTACCATGTCGCACCTATGATGGCGCTCATACTTAATAGCCACCATGCTGTTTTAACGCTATAGTTATTGTAACAAGGTACTAAAAATTTTATGGTTAAAAAACATTCTGACGTATAAAACGTCATAAGATAAGTGATCATCCGTCAAATGAGATTGGATATGTCTAATCTCAAAAAGGCACGGCTTATTTTTAGTTTACCTTAAATTAAAGTGTCTTAAAGCTTTATTTATTAAGTACTATTGTTGTGTGTGACTTAATACAGAAAATTTAATGCGAATTGTAAGACTTCGTATTAGTTTTAAATAGTAATGGAACTCCTTGCTATGATGAAGATGGTGATGTCTTGATCCAAAGGGTTGCTGGTAAACAAAAATACATTTCACGTTTTTTTTGTACAAAAAAAATGTGACATAACATTGACTAGTGTATGTAATGTCAAAATTTGAGGTCATAAAAACAACTTGTGTCGTTCCACACCTAGAGCACGACAAAAACAACTCGGAGTATTTGGAGTGTGGGCTCAGAACGCACGTCTGTTAGTGAATCTCACTACAGGGCGTCATTTTCCACAAAATCATAATACTATTGTATTAAGAGATAAGAAATTATGTCGGTGAAGCCGTAAGGTGCACGGATCGCTAGGGAGGTCAATAAGCAATTTTAGTTCTTCCTTTATACCGACGTTAATTCCTAATAAGGAAAATACATCAATGAGAAAGCTAACTCAGCAACATCAATAAGTATACTATACCGTATTGTTATATAGAAAAGGTCATTATTGCTGTTTCAACAAAATACTGTTCCTGCGATGTTTTGTACAAAATGATAACAACACAATATAGTATGTTTCTTTTATTGAATATATTATGCTTATCTACCTATATAGTATATCTATTTATAGAAAAATAAATCGGTTTCCTTGGTTTCATTACATTTCTTTTTTTTTAAAGTTTTGCTAATGTTTTGTAAAATTGGATAATTTCAGGATAACTTAACGACTGTTTCACCTTCGCGTTTTTGACAGTTTTTGCGTTTGGTGAATATGAATTCTGCAGACGGCTGCTTTGTTTTTTTTATTAAATGAATGAATGCAGGGTCAGCTAGTTTTAGATAAAAATAAGTTAGTAGTTCTCTATGTATTGCATCAACAAGATAAGTCATTGCAATAACAGTTCATGCATATTAGCATGAAGAACTTTTGAAGGTTTAGTCAGACAGAATTTTCATATTTTAGTCTGACTAAACCTTCGAATCGACTTCATCCGACCGATCGCTTTCAACCGATCCGTTTGGAGATCGCCGAAGGAGGCAAAGGCCTCCCCATCGATTTCCAAATCGGTTTAGCGCAGTCTGCATCCAACGGTTCCTCGCGACCCTGAACAGGTCATCTGTCCGTCTAGTGGGAGGCCGTCCTACATAAAATAGTGTGATAAAATTTCACATTTTATTTCTTAAATTTCTTTTTGAAAGCTTAAGTTTCATGGGAATGTTTCGTTTTGTGAAAGTGAAAGGTTCGGTTAGCGCTACGGGACATGTTTTTTTTCTAGTTTAGTTATTTTTCCAAATAAGTATTGTTTAGCTATCCATGTTGAAAACAACAAGCAAACATACGTACAGTAATAATTGTCAACACCGGACTGAATGTTTTTAATTTACAACTCATTAGACATTTTTGTTTACAAAATTTTTTTAATATAGTACTATGTATACAGAATACTTCGTAGTAGTCAAGTCTGAAGTACCAATCAAAGAACTGTTTATGAATGCTGTTATTATCTAATAGAAATGATTTTAAGAAAAATAATGATAACACAAAAACTAAATCTGTATTATTGTCTTCTGAGGTACCTCGGGTACCTCGCCTCGCAAAACAAGTTTTTTTGTCACTCACTTATGGGTTTACGCATATATTTATTGTTTGTGTGGAAAGAAAATCGACATAATGGTATATTTTATTCTCTTGAATAGCAATTCAAATGATACGACAAATACAGATCGTTACGCGATTTAAACTTTTCGACAGCGACTCGGCGTGTAATGGAGGACCTATTAATTTGAAATGTTAATAATGGCTTCGTTTTCTGTGTTTCACAAGCAATAACTGTAAATCAATATGCTTATTATTCTGAAATACAAGTGTCAGGCTCTAATGTGAACATGATTATACGGCTGTTAGTAAACAAATTATGGCGTGATTTAGAAGTAACTGGTCAAGAGTGTGCCGGACTTCCGTAACAGATATTATTGTATATGTATATATTTTTTTATATTCATACACTTACACCTATTATCTAGCCCAAAGTAAGCATCATTAAGAGCTTGTGTTATGGATACCTACTAGATAACGGATAAATAATGATAGTAAAATGTATATAAATGCTAAACAACTTTTAAGTTCGGCCGCAGGTAGGTAGGTTTTACGACATTTTTACGACAAAGGCGGCAAATAAGCGTACGACCCGCCTTATGTTTCTGTTGAAGTTTCAGCAATATTCTTCGACATGATTAAGGCTTTTGATTAGGTTTCGCATGAGCTGCTGTTGTCGAAGTGTGACAAGTATGGCCTCAGTGATAATATTTACAATTGGCTTCAAACATAATAGCTAATCTGGATGAACACTGCAATGAAAAGTCCTTCAAATCTGGCTTGAAAACAAAATGTTTTGGGTTACCACAGGGAAGTATCTTGGAACCGTTACTATTCATTATTTATATTAACAACCTTCCTAAGGTCACCGAACATTTTTGCACATTATTTGCTGACGATGTATTCATTGTGGTACCAACTATGTACAGTTATGTTTCTGAATATAATAACCTTTTTAACTGTTTCTTTCGAAGAACCCGTGGAATATGAAAGTAGGTTGGGCTCCCATATAAAGGACTGACGACCTCGTTTGGATTGTGAGGAGCCGGTGGATGCAGGCTGCGCGGAACCGTAGGAATTTTAATGGGTGGGAAGCTTTTGCTTTAAATACACTTTGGACATAATTTATAGGCTGATTATGAATATGGATGAAATAAATATTTTATATTTTTTTATATAAAGCACGGCAAATGACCAACACCACTTGATGTGAAGCGGTAAGAAAAGTCTATATGCGAAGACAGCTAGTGCAGTTTAAAGATTGCTCTGGTCGCCTAACTTTGCCGGCCCAAAAGGTGCTTATCACGCCTTTTTTGAAGGACCCCGTGTTATAGGAAAAAGGGAACATATGTGCTGGCAAAGAATTCCAGGTTCATAACTTTTTACTGCTTAGTCAAACCTAAAATTTTTATAAATTTCGTATGATATCATCTAACTCAAATCTGCGCAGGCTAGTAATAAAATTGAATTTCCATCTACAAAGTAACCGGCCAAGGTAATTCAAACTTGTCCATAAATCTAGGTCACACAGATAAATAGAAAAGCAAAATTAATGTGTCTTTTAGTGTACCTTAATCGTATATTATTAATTTATAAGTGGAAGCCTTTGTCATAAGAGTCAAAGATCTGCAATGTTACGTTTGATGTTCTGTCCACTGTACAAAAACTTGACTACTCGACAACATTACTACTCGACAAATTCTTAGTAAAAAATTAGCTACATATGAATTTGTAATCACTTAATCCGCTTATCCTTCGTCTGCCGAACTACTGAAATATGCACTCATTGTAATTGTTGTTATGATTCTTATTCAAGTGACTGTACCTTAATGCTTGATGAGAAATAATGTTCTCTAAATGTTGTAGAAAAAATTTTGTGGTAATACTTTTACCTTTGTAACTGTGAATGTATTGCATTTAAGTATATTACCTACCCATGTATTACTTGATACAGTATTATTCATTTCTCGATACTCTTTATTATTAATACATATTTGGGATTCTTCAACGCGTTCAGAAAAGGTATCTACGACGAAATAGGAGGGATTGGTATGTTTACTAAATTAAAATATGTTGTCCACATATCTCGAAGGGACAGTATGAATTGGGTACAAAATTTCCATCCTGCAAGTTATAAGGTAAATTATGAATGCAAATTAACAAATTAACGATATGTTGCGCAAAAAGAAAGTTCTTTTACAGTAATTGTAGATAACTACACAAGAGAGAACTTTTTGAAATAAAAAGTAGGTAGGTACCTAACAAGTATATTATATTTATACCGATGGTTTTTAATTGATATTGTATTATTTCATTCCTAAAAGAAAACTTAAAATAGATCTGCATCTGCAAAAAACTAGATTTATCAGGCGACGGTTAATTATTTTGGAAGTTGTCAATTCTTAAATACTATTCTCTTTTCTTTCCTCATCAGGAGATCTGTATCCGGACTACACTTCTGAACACAATTCTGAATTTACCAAGTGGGCATGGATGGTCAAATCCGAAACATAGAGATAATAGTCAAAAAGACTCAAAGAGACTCAGGGCTGGTTTTGATCAAAACAAATAGGCGTATGTCTAATTATACATAGAAGTGTTTTTCAATGATATTTCGAGTCTGGAATCAAGCCTGAAGATTTTGAAACAACAAACATACACTGATTAGTGTAAATGTAAAGGATAAATTTTTAAGAAACATAAAACAGTAAGTAACTTTTATACCATTCCATTTTGGCACAGATCACATTTTTAATGTTTGATTTTGTGCGTTTATAATGCCTACTTCATTGTTACAATTACAAATAAAGAAAGATAACCCGCGTCTCCTGGGGTCCGGCCGGACCTCAACAAACATCTTCATGTAGATAACAGGAAATTAAGTAATAGTAACCAACAGAGATAATTACAAAAAGAGAAAAATTTAAAACCAAAAGGGAAAAGTAAAATTGAACGAATTGCGATTGTTATTGGAGCTATAAACTAGGCCCGCAAAAAAGGACTGAATGTATTTTGTAGGTAATTTTAGTGAAATCAAACTTAGAAACTAATAGATAAAGAAATTAGAAACTATATGAAGTCGTTTTCTAAAATACTCACCGAACAATATGAAAAAGCAGCTCAGCTCCGCCGCCCACATTGTGTTTGTGTCTATTCATTCACATAGTGCACTCACAACACTTCGCACCAGTCACTGACACAGTTCAGTACTTTGGAATTGGGTCCACACACAGCATTGTTTTCTTTTATACCAGTTGATTGCACAATTTTATTCCTGAAAAATATACATAAAATTTTGTAAGCCGCCACGTGAACAAATTTATAATTATATTCAACCTTTCGTCTCTTATCAACCCGCCGGCATCTCCTTAGCAATAGAAAACCTATTGCGTCTGGTTTGTAAGTACTCTTCAAATTAATGGATGTCTGAATGTTTAAGCTATTTGGAGGATCATGAAAATATTGCGTTGGTCTTCATAATGTAAACTATCTAGGTCTTATAAAAATCCTACAATTGCAGTTTCAAATTAAATAATAAAATTTAAATCGCACTACGCAGACGAAGTTGCGGGCACATTTATTATTAATAATATATAACTCAGCAATTCCCATGCTACTTATATTATGAGAGCGAAAGCATCATTATAAAATTCAAATGTCCAACGTGAAATTTTATTCTTTGAAGATTTCAGGGAATATAAATGAATGTTTCGTAATATCTCTTTGTCTCTGACGCTCATTTATTTCATCTTAAGTTAACGTCTCATTAATCATCTGTATCTGTACCTGAATGGGAAATATTCCGGCATTTAACGAGAAGTACTTTTTAAAATTTGTAGCCTTATGTTACTTAATTGCCAGTTTTATACGCGACCTTGCTCTGAATTGTATATTGGTGTACATGGAAATCTTCAGAAAAGAAGATTTCAGAAAATTACTAGTTTGCTGGTTCGGCTTAATTCTAGTGCCGTAAATTTAGTCATATGTGTCAACTGGTGTTTGCTTACTTTCATTACAAAAAAGGTCCTCAGTTGTCATTCTACCAAAGTAAATTTATGATGTTGACATAACTTATCATTCGACTGTGACATTATGAATGGAACAGAACGACCTTTAGAGACACCAACTTATTTGTCATTTAGCTAATCCATAAACTTATGGTCTATTTTAGTCGGCTTTTTTAGATTTAGATAAGGGTTAAAATGTTTTCAAAATAACTGGTATCTTAATTCCAAAAAGTAAAGCTTTAAGCTAATAAAAAGCCATTATTATTCGATGATAATAATATCAACATAATATGTAATAATAAATTAGCTACCAATAATCAATCTTAAAATAATATTTAAACGGGAAACTCCAAAGTTTTTATTTAAAACATGAAGCCGTCTTTGCTGTAATACGTAACAAATGCGGAACATTTTATTTAAGTGCAGTTGACATTAAAGCGGTCATAATGACTGCATTTCAGTGAAAATGACAAAAGAAGTAACAGGGGAGATATTGTTAGCACTGCTTGTAATATTACTGCGCTACGAGCGTCTCGTATTCTAGTGTAGAGCGTTGAAAGTAGCAGACTCGGTGGGAACATAACTATCTAGATCTAGCCGTAGATAGACAGCAAAACCATCCACGTAGGTATGCTGGGATAAGACATTTGCTTTAATGTCGTTTTATCAAAAATAAGAATATTATTCAGTTTATTTTATAATAGAGTCAAACAAACATAACGAACCCTCTATAGGAAGTAGCCTATGAACAATATTATAGTTCGCCAAGAAATATTGCAAGGAAATGGTATACTTTAGATCAATACTTTCAATAGTTTCATATATACAGTGGTAGGTGTGTTTCCGTATTTAGAAAGTACTCTGTGTAGATATGTTTCATGTGTTGCGGCGCATCGTCCAAAAATACTCCAAAGAAAATCTACGCAACAGATTACGTCACACTTTCCTAATCACTAACATACTTGGCGTAAGCCAGAAGGGCTTATAATATGCCATATATATGATGAGTTTTATACACAGAGTACTTTGAATACTGGAAATAGAGGTCAATCTTAGCCGTAAAACGAGCACTGCTACACTAGCGCTGCGAGGAGAATGCGTGGTAAACAGTACGGTTTATTTATTCTCTACTTGTATCTATGTGTGCGTTAGTGTATGTATGTGTGTCACTATGTAAATAGGTACCTATACCTAATGAAAGTATTGTTTATTTTCTGAATTGACAGTATTGACACTGTTTTTCATCAGTAATATTGTATTTAGTTGTAGTGTATATTACATTCAAGTTAGTAAATCAAAAGGCAACTGATGAAAACTAGTATCAACACCGACACAATAACCTTAAAATTATCTATGAAATAAGAACTATTTATTTTTCGAAAAAGAAATTATTTATATTTTCTTCCTTTTACAATACTTTAAACACACTCAACACTATACAACCGAGTCCTGTCCTGTCTCAAAAACACTATAAAATATCTCGCTTCACAAATATTTCTATTTTCACAGTCCTGTCTCAACTCAACACACAATTGTTTGAAATGTGATGGCATACTAGTTGAATCTTATTTAAACCGGTGGAGAAAGCCCCGACTCAACAAAATTACGAAAGAGTAATAAACTAAAAATTTAAAAAACTTTAAATAAACAAGAGTCACTCTAGCGACTACGACGACCATATTTGTTTTGGGTTTTGGGTACAAAATGATAGCATTTTTGTACATAGTTTTAGTGATACCAGTCAATTTCTTGTTCTTGTACTACTAACCATTGCTTGTAAATTAAATAAATCTTTACAACTTATTAGGTTTTCATAAAATATTTGACGTAATACTAATGTATTTCTATGTTTTATTCTAATGCACATAAATAAAAGATATATTTTAGTCACCTAAAATAATACATGAGTACGTAGATTTGAAACAAAATTTCACAATAACAAGTGGGTATCTTGATTGGCAACTCTAAACGGGACAGCCAATGAATGCACGGACAGAAGAGCCATCTCTGAACTTTTGTATAAACTAGTGACTTGCAAGATGCAATGCTCGTACTTTTGCATCAAGATTGAATACCCTGGTTTTATACTAATATGTATACATGTATAAGATTTTGTCGCTATCTATGATCGATTTATCATCTAATTTTTAGTATGTCTTAAAGAGTGGTTTGTAGATTTAAACATGGACGAATCAGTCTTTACCTTAGTAAAGAGCTTTGTAATTAAGTAATCACAGATTTTCAAAGGGCAATAGGTTATTTATTTTCAAGATTACAGCTTTTAGTATGTTGGAAATAGTAAAAACTAGACCGTTAGAAATAGTTTTCTTACGAACTGGCTTGCTCAATTTCCAACTGACTACAAAAAGGAGGCCGGAAGCGGTACGACACGATTTTTGTATATTTAAATTATCACGAATAAAGTTCGCAGTATAGTTTCACCTAGGCTTAGCCGGCACAAACCGTGCCGTTTGTGCCGGCTAAGCTTACAAATTAGTAGACATTGAGTTTTACAACGCTCAAAGTTTATCTGAGTATTAGTTTATTATGTCTTATCTCCTCATGTGTTTCTCCCATGTAGGAAGGCCAGTGCCCAGCAATGGGACGTATATAGGCTGATGATGATGAAGTTTATTATGGACTTATTATGAAATTTCATCAACGTTCTATAGATTACTATCATAAAATAGAGACTCTATTTTCAAATAAGTAAATCTGAGGTTCAATTACCCTTGGATTTAGCGGCACTATCAAACGCACCCCTTCTAATTGTTAATTAAAGATATTAATAAACATTAATTACAGTGTAACTTTACACCAAAAATTAATATTATAATGTAGATGTATGCTAGTAGATACCCAAGACAAGATATCAGTAATGTTTAGTTTGGCTTAAATAATTAATTAGAGTGTGTGTGATACCTATTGATGAATAAGCTAATACGACTTCATTTTTTCACAAAGTTTTAATTTTTCACAGCCTAAAAATCAATCGAAAGGTTACGAGTCGTGTAATGGTCGGTAAAATGTAATTCAGTTCAATAATTTGTTAATATATTTTAGAAACTATGTGAGTACTTAATATGGTTTTTTTTTAAAGTTGCGAGTACTGTGTTATGGCTTTTAAAATATTTATAACTTTTCAAAGCAAACCATAATTATAATAAACAGTTAAAATTATGGTTCAACTATAAATTAAAACATACTTAGGTTACATTTTTTATAATCATTTTTACTTTTATTTTTATTACCATTACGATACTTCAAGGACCCGTCATTTGGCCAGAGAATCAACGGTAGTAATCAATTATTTATTTATTGAACACTTTTTTGTACAGTCGACAGCACATCAAGCGTAACATTTTGACCTTGAGACCACCCTTACTCCGTTTGTAACAGAGATGGCTTTCGTAGTGAAAATGAAAATATCTTTATTCAATTAGGCCCCCAAGAAGCACTTTCGAATCGTCAACAAAAAAACCCTTATGTCTATCACATAAAAATAATATTAACTAACTAACAATTTCATAATGTTTGTCTCTCTGTCTTATCTGGATCTACGTAAGCTAAGAATGTTATGTCAGTCTGTCTATCGGTCTGTCTGTCCGTCAGTCCGTCTGTCTGTCTGTCCGTCAGTCAGTCTGTCTGTCAGTCGGTCTGAATAAATTAGAAAAATGGTCTTTACATTCTTCCGATATTTTTATTTGCGATGCTTTCGAACGACTTCCAAAGGTTTGATTATTAAGTATACTCATGCCACATAATTCAGGTTTTAGTATTGGTAGAAGGATATAACGAGTTTTAGAATTATTTGTTTACTTCAAAACCCTGAAAATACAAACAAACAAAATATTATTAGCAGACTCATTTGCTCATGATTTACTCATTTATTTTACCGAGTATTTTGGGGGGGACAAAATGAAAGTAATGAAAATGAAACCGAAAATCTGTTTACCCTCTATTCGAAAATCTTTTTGTAAAGGATAATGTATTACGGGGAACATGCAAGAACTTTTCAAAATGGTGTCACCCATAATTCAGCTCCGTAGAATATGCGACGCAGAGTTTGCATTCCCAATGGATTTAGGAGGAAAAAGATATCAGTGTAATGCAAAAAAACTTCCGATGTTCAGTGAAGGCATTCTTTCAACTTCTAAGCTGAGAGATGGAAGTGAACTAAAAAAATCACTTCCATTAATAATAAACATACTTGCAATTTAATTCATACCTACTATAGGTTAGATCAACTTTGATTTGAATTATTTATTTGTTTGGGTATGCTTACTACTAAACACATATAACATTTTGAATAAGCAATACATACAGACATATATGTAAACCCTTATAAACATACATAGGATGAAAAGTGAAAAATAGCATAGAAAATAAAAATTATAAACTACATAGAGGTTCAACCATTTAATTAAATTCAGCAGAAGCTATTTTGATAACCCACGTAAGGTTTTACACACGCTACTTATATTTTTTTAAATTCATAAATGGGCGCTGGGCGAAAAAGCTATATAATGATAAAGGATGCTAAACATGATTGAGTTTAATTGGCTGATTTTGAAAATGTAGAGTAATGGATATCGCCAAAAAATATTGCATAAGGCAAATGCTCTTCACTCGTGACTTCATCGATCGTCACATTTTTTTCTGTAAGTATCAAAATAAACGTTATAATTCAGCCCACGCCTTCTTCTTGCAATTTTATTTTAAATAACTCTTGTAAGTTCGAGGAAGAACATTGATAACGTTACTGATTCATGGGGCATACGTGCGTTATTCGTATATAGGTTGCATGCTTGCTGTATTTTTTAGGGTGACATTAAATTCAAGCTTAGCAACGCAAAAATCTTTGTTTGGTTATATTAGGGAAACACTTGACTTTGATGACAGCATACACTTTTATTAAAATATGACGAATTTCAGAGATATTTTCCCAATTTATGCTTTTTACAGACAAGGATAGACCAATAGTTGAGTTAGTAGGGATGATATAAATCTATTTAGTTATTAATATCAATTGACTCAATTATGAAAAAAATTATAACTGTTATTCAAAAAAAACCAGCATGCACATTTCGATTAACTTTAAATTATAATATTTTTATATCTAATTTCTATTTTTATCCCACGTTATATACCAAATCGTACCTATAGATAGAAGTGTACAAAGCCCGAGGTTTGACAGGATGCGCAAACAGAAGGACTTACGACATTTTGATCTTAATTATTATTAGTCATTACTTAGATTTTATGAAAGTAAAAGTTTGCTTACTTACCTACTCTCGTGTTGTCAATTACTTAATTTAATTAATTATTACACCAGAGTTTAACAGCGTACACGGAATTAATGAATATGCTATTATTTTAAACTTTCAACATTTCAAAAAAAGCCATGTATTATAAGCAATACGATGATAAAATAACATTTTTATGATTCTATTTATCCTTTCTAATATACAAGTATTTTAGTGTATATAACTATTAAAATATAAAAGCTGTGTTATATTCTACAATAATATAATTTAAATGCGAAAGTAAAAAAATTAAAAAGCTCACCAAAATAAATAAACGTTCTAAAAAAATCTCTATTTAGACATTTAGATACACATGTTGTTTTTTTTTATTTAAACATTTTTGATGCTCAATTAGTTTCCTTGTTTGGTTAGGTGAGATAAACATTACAATACAAATTATAAATGTTCACATACAAATGTATACGCACATAAATGCTCGGATTTAATGAGTAAAAGTATGTGTACTAGATGGATTTCCTACTAGTTTCGCGCATCAAATTCAATCGCATAAGGCTTATTTCACACGTCACAATCACAACAGGGCAAGCGACGGACGCCGCGAGCAGCGGCATGACGAGGTCATGTAGGTAGGTCGTATTGTTTTAAAAATGACATACTACTTACAGAAATTATTATTTTGGGCTTGCATTGCAATGTTGACTAAAATTGAACATAGTACAGTAATTAACAAAAATGCTAAGAAAAGAGACAGACATAGCTTACATAGTGGGAAGCTACGACAATTGCCTATGGACTGCTTGACTATTAATAACCCTTTAATTATACTACCTAACTTTCCTTTCAAACCGAAATAAACTACTTGACGGCCGAAATAATAATATACTAACCAAAGCCAAAAATAAGTATCAATAATAGCTTGTGTTGTGTATACTAGACAACGATTATATAGTAATTTAAATAATAAATAAATGTAAGTATACAACATTAGAAAAAAGTTTTACGTCCTGTCATTCTCACGTCACATCATTTTGGGGGCGCTGGAAGTTTGCCTTGCAAAGGCAGTGGATAAGTAGCTATAAAATATATGTTGGCGACTGGATGCTAACCTCTTTTGAGTTTAACTTTTTCATACGAATTTTGTATGGTTGCTGGGTTATGTGATAATTTTGATACTGTCGATTATTATGTAAATTGCGGAGTATATTTGTTATGCATTTAAAGCGGCCTGTTATTTAAATATTATAGTCCGTTTCGCTCGTTTTATAAAATTATGAATGAATTTAAGAGAATTAAGTTAATAAAAATATAAATATATATATATTTAGTCATTATATAAAGAGATAATAAGACAACACAATATAAAATATTTAAAGAGCGCAAATGCGGAGCGCATTAAATTAATACATAACTAATAATTAAAACTTAGAACTAAAAAGGGACGGATCAAGAGTCCGTAAAATTAGTATGTATTTAATAAAAGTAAAACATATTGTCATGTCTCCAGGACATGTTGACGGATTAGGCATAACTTTTGAAACAATTTTAACACTTTAATGAAAAATATTTAGATCTTAGTTATTGTCTAAGAAATGATTTTGGCGCTTCGGGGTAGCCAATGCCAAAGTTTGGCGCAAAATGATTGCCGTGGGTAAATGTCAGGCTTGAACGTGCGATTGACGTGTTGCAGACGAAATAATTTAGTCGTGTAAACATATACTACAAACATTGTAATTTAATATTAGAAAAGAATGACTACACGAGTTTGTTGCCGGAATCTTTTCGGTAGTTCAACTTTTGGAACCGGTGTAAATTCAGACATGACAGACAGACAGAGACTATGACGTTAGTTAATATATTTTTTGTGGCAGTTGTAAGAATGTGTTTTTTTGACGATTTAAAAGTGCTTCTTTGTGGCCTAAATAATTAAAGTATTTTTTCTTTCTTTCTATAGAAATCAAGTTATTCAAATCAATTGTTCGTGGTATTCAAATGGTAGCTGTACAGTCATCAACGGTAAGTACAATCACTTTTCCGAGTTTTAAGTATAACTTTTATGGTGACGACAACACTACAACAAATAAAAACAGGCGCTATTTTGGTAATAGAAATGTTTTGCAACTTTCAAATATTCTTATTCATTTAATAATTTTATGAGATTTCTATGAAATAATATAACGTGGGCTACATTATTTCATAGAAATGTTATAAAATTATCTAATAAAAAAGATGTAACAATTACAAGTAAAGAAAATAAACGATTAAAAAATTTATGCTCCAGGCGGGACTCGAACCCGCGTCTCCTGATTTCGGGCCAGACGCGATTACCACTACGCCACCGGAGCAATAGGTCACTACGCCATCGGAGTACCTACTAATTTCTTTACCGCTTTCTTTCCTTTTCCAACGTTTATCTCATCACTCATTGACGTTAACACCTCTTATGATCCGAAAGAATATTTTTACAAATATTTTTAAACTTCCAGTTAAGGTGAGAACAGGTATTTTAATTACATTTTAATGTTTTTGATGCGTTTAATGCGATACTTTATTGTAACAATTATAACCCATAGTACCTGTGGCGGCATGCCAACCCGTGACTTTTCACAGTTTAGGTTATTGGTCTAACCTCTGAGCCATACTGCAGTGTGCATCACTAGCAGAAATATTTGACATCGAGCGTAAGGACTAACAAGACGACAAGTCGCCATTGATTTTGGCGTTAGAGACCAGTGCTGCGCCTAAGCGTGTTCATTAATCTCTATGACGATCTCTTGACTGTGCATGTTTGTCGCTGTTTTGGTTTTACGACATGAAGTAAAACTTTTTTAACAAAAATAAAACCGACTTTAAAATAAAACTAAAACCGACTTATTTTGGAGTTGGTGCTTCAATTTCTATTGTTTCTGGAAACAACTTGGCACCAACTCCAAAAAATACATTTTTAGGAAGTAAGTAACTACCTAGGAACTTAAATTTAATTATTTTTTCCTTTTTAGAGTTTTGAAGTCAGTTTTATTTTTGTTAAAAAAGTTTTTTTCACCTTTTTAGGGGATTGTCTAAGGTCAAAGCTAGAGGAGTGTCCGTCAGCATTATCGACTTGTCTGTCTCTCAGTCTTTAGTTGAAATACATAATATTGTTCTGCTAACCGAAACCGTTACGTAGTTTTACCTTTCATCATCAGTTCACCTCAATAAACCGATAGAATACAACTATTTGTTACTACGTACCTGTAATATTTAAAGAATCATGTTCCAACTCCTAACCGGTAATGAGTTGTACCTACCATCATCAGTTCACTCGATTAATTCGATATAAAACTAATATTCGTTAATACGTACCTATAATATTTAAAGAATTTTCTTCCAACTCCTAACCGTTAAAGAGTTGTACCTTTCATCACCAGCTCATCAACATAAGATAGTAACTGACAGTACTTGAATAGTTTTGGAAAAAAGTAAATAATGCCATACGTGCCTATAAAACTTGAGGTTTGCCCTCGATCAGATCCTTATTAAGTGACAATAGGACCACCTCAGAAGTATACTCTATCGAATAAAAAAAGAATTTTGAAAATCGGTTCACAATTGACCGAGAAATTGATGAACATACATACAAAAAAAAATACATACAGTGGAACATATAACCTCCTTCTTTTTGAAATCGGTTAAAAATCGATATTTTTCTTATATTTAAAATGTATCGAAACGATTTCATTTAATATTTGATTGACTTTTATATATCGATATAAATATAAACAACTTTTTAGTTCCGGCTCGTCGTCGGAACGCTAGTGTCACCAAAGGATGTCAAATGGTTTTCAAACAAAGGCCAAAAGGTATGATAGCGCTGCCGACAGCCACGAATTCAAGGCTGCTGAGCTATCGAGACCATCAATCAGTCGGGAATTCCATTTTTTGTTCCTAAATGTTGATGTTATAAGTTTTTAATAAACTTAATTTCCTGATGGGCTGAACACTATACGCTTCTAAAAAAACAAAGCTCAACTCGTAGTTTCCTTGCAAATTGCAATCGACAACGGTATCAAATGAAGCAGGAGATAAAGTCCTGTCTTATGCGCGGATATTCACGGAAGGCTTCAGTTTTATCGTGAATTTATGTGTCCCACTTAAGAAATTGCGTGGAATATATATATGTAAGTCTTTACTTATTACTTTTATAAAAAAAATACAGGCCCATGGTTTTGACTATCGCGTATACTTACCAGAGATATTTTATTACTGCGGAAAATAAATAACTAAAAAAAAATTAGGTTACTCCTAAAAGTATTCCGTGATTTACTCGGTTCACGTTAGAAACACAAATAAGACCAAAAAGGTGTGTTCAATCCAGTCATTACGTACGTAAATATACCACATTTATTACAAATGTTTAATCTTTGAAATAAAATGGGATATGCAGGTCATTGTAGGTACCTATATTTTATATGTTTCTTATTTCTTAACTATTTACGAGGTGTCTCTGTGTTGGTCTTACTAATACTATGAACTTTTCAAATACAATTTTAAAGCAATATTTAAGAAATCCAAAGTTGGTTTTGTCTGAAATTGCTACGGTACCCTGAGTTTAATGTGTGTCCGACACGCTTCCGTTCTAAAAGCCTTTTTACTACCTCGGAAAAAGCGACAGACCATACTCAAATTAAACCCTTTTTGTAGTATGTTATGGTAAATAAAAGCTTTCATCGATCACCCATAAAATTGCTGCTGTATTAAAAGATTATAGTGATTTCGTTTTCCATTATGTAAGCAATAACATTAATAACTTTGTAAATAATTGTATGACATTGAAGACTTTGTTTGTTTGGTTGAGCGCACTAGTCTCAGGAACCACGCATTCAAATTGAAAAATGATTGTTTTGGATAGTCCATATATCGAGGAAAGCTATAGGCTATATAACATCACGCTTCAACCAATAGAAACTGAGTATCAATGAAAAATGTTGCAAAAACGGAAAAACGTTTTCTTTGCGTGCGCTGCGTAAACGGTTAATGTTACACAAAAATCATGTACGCCGGAATTGTATTGCGTTAAAAGTTCAGAAAAAAATCCGCGTCAGCATATAAACATTTTAAGGTTGACTCACTATGACATTTTTTTTGATACGGTACCCCCTAACTTTTTTACCATAGTTCCACTCTTACTGATCATTTGTTCTAAAACAATTCATCAATTACGAAGGTATTTTTATTACCCTAATTTATACCTCAACCAAATAAATCATCATCATCAGCCTATATACGTCCCACTGCTGGGCACAGGCCTTCCTACATGAGAGAAACACATGAGGAGATTGGGCCATAACACCACCACGCTGGCCCAATGCGGGTTGGTGGGTTAACACGGTTGCAGTAACAACCGGGACCAACGGCTTAACGTGCCTTCTGAAGCACGGAGGAGCTCGAGATTATAAATTTGATTAACCTATCCCAGGACCAACCATGGCGAAAGTTGCTTTGTTTTCGTGATCGAAACCAGAGCGCTCAAACCATTACGCCACCGAGCTCCTCACCAAATAAATACTCAAGTAAAATCATGTGACCTACCCACCTACGCACGACATGTTGTTATTTTCCGACATCCACGCGAACATAGTCGCGGGCACAGCAAGTAATATAATATAGGTATGTACACAATAAAATTTTCAATTCTTTTTATTTATATTTTTATTGTTTAGTTTTTCGTGATTAATTAATAGTAGTAATCTGTGAATTGCTAATTTGAAAGTTATTGCTAATTTTAAACTAAAAAAGATATCGGTAATGTAATTTGATATATGATCAAATTACATTACCGATATCTTTTTTAGTCGATCTTGACCGTAAGGTTTGAAACTTGTTTTAATAAGTTAGTTTTGTTACCAATGAATGTCAAATGTGTCTCATGTACTTTACTGGCAGGTGAATAGGTACTAGTAATGGTTATAATCATAATATAGTGGATAGTTTTTGCTTTAGTAGTACTCTAGTTAATATCTATAGTGCTTGTTTAAATAATTGCTAAACGAAGGAGAAGATTCCTCTCAACACAGATTTCTTGAACTTAGAGAGATAACTGTCTCAACAAACTGTAAGATTTTATTGTACTGAATAAATTTATCAATATTATTATTAGAACTAAACTTGAGGAACTCGGTGGCGTAGTGGTTTGAGCGCTCTGATTTCGATCACGAAAACAAAACAAGTTTCGCCATGGCGATTCCGGGATGGGTCAACCAAAATTTATAATCTCGAGCTCCTCCTTGCTTCGGAAGCCACATTAAGCCGTTGGTCTCGGTTGTTACTGCAACGGCTTTAACCCACCAACCTGCATTGGGTGTGTCATGTGTTTCTCCCATGTAGGAAGGCCTGTGCCCAGCAGTGGGACGTATATAGGCTGGTGATGATTAACTAAACTTGTTCGTACATTAAACTCTATATAGATATATTCCTCTTGTCGTGATTTAATATATTTAGAGGGTGCTAAATAATATGTTTAATGCTCAGTTTTGCATCGAATTAAATCTTTAATTAAATCAGTGAATTAGTTATTCCGTTTAGTTGGATGAAAATTTATGTAAGTGGAGTAAAATGGTGATATAAAGTTTCATTAGTTTAACGTCACAAATATACAAAGTATACGCATTCATGTCTTTGTATTAAGTTTATTCTAATCTGAATAAATTAACATTACCTATATTATCCGTGACTTAGTCCAAAAAGTTTCTCTATAAGAATAGGTATAAATCAACCGACAAAAGTAATTAGGCTAATTGTTGTCGGTTGCTACTGCTAGAATATTTTTTCTTTGGGTAATTTGAGGAAATTATCTTTGTAGTTTATCCTGTTTCAAGGAACTTGAGGTATTTCTTAGGTTACGTAAGGCGCTAAAATTTTCTGTTTTAAAATAAAGACTATTTATTCCACGTACTTCCACTTATATTTTTATCTCAAGAATATAAAGCTTGTATTATGCCCGTTCCTAGCTTATTGAGCGTATTTTTTTATTGTTTTCTTTTGTTTGTTCTAAAGTATGTAATTAAGTCTTGGGGAAAAGTGAGTCTATCTCAACACAATTTAATAATTTCTTTCTGGAGCTGCCTACCCTACGTTAGTTGCGTTTTTTAAATTTAGTGAAATATTTTAAAAAAATACTCTTTTGTTGATCAATATGTCAATATGTCAGCAAAAGAGTATTTTTTTAAATATTTTACTATCTAAATTATACTTTTAAATTATATTAATTGCAGTGTTATTACTTTTCTGGGGCCTTACCACCATCTTTATAAAAGCGATTCATATTCCGCTCGGTTCAGTATTGGTTCCTAAATTGCATCGTTTTATTTCGAACCATCATCTTCCTAAAATTGATTCGCGTTTGCACCGATTGAATGAACCGTAGTGCTGTGTGTTATTCGTTCAAATGAACTAATTAGTAGAATATAATTGCTTGTATTGTGATTGTAATTTAGATTATCGATATGTAAATTATTACGTTAATTAAGAGATTTCTGCGTTATTTATTTATTGAACTCGTGATCAACCGTGCCGTATTCATTTTAATTTGTTCATTCAATCTGATGATGTTGTTGTGACTGAGTCGAATAAAATTATTTTAAGCCCAGGCTTCATACATTTTTTGATCCTCTCCTTTCAATCAAAAGTCTACACCACACATGTCATTGAAAATGCAATTTACAGGTGTTCTCAGGTTAGGCTACGGTCCCAGTATTTTATTCTTATTTGTACCAAATGAAATTTCGTCTTTATTTTCTTTATTTGTATCACAAGAATGAGTTCAAATGGCAAAATTATTGCTAGATGGTTACACCTATGTGACTTATACTAATTAAATATTATAGTCGTTGTTATTTTGAAATAAGTAAAATGTAACTATTTCAGACATTTCTGAACTCAGGATTTTCCCATCTCTAGCAGTGTCATAAATGTCAGAGTCGCCATATTTGTTTACATCTCGGGCAGTAACGAAAAAAATAGACTATAATGACCGCAATGACAGCAATTCAACTCTAAACTGAATCGCTGTCATAGTCGTAGATAGCGTCGTAGTACGAATTAACGATTCTACTCAGTTTAGATCCTAAACTGGATCGCGATAAAAGATGGTGGTACGGGTGCTGGTAGAATAGTGTATAATTATATCAGATATATGAGGACTGGGATACCGATTAAATTTATTGAGTTGACAACAACCGCAATGTAAGATTTGGGGTCTTAGAATTTTTTAGAATATTCAAGATATGGGTACCAAGTGCCACGTTCAGGGGATCTAAATCTATTCTTACGTATTCTTCGTTACTGTACAACATTGTTCCTAAATTCGTTCAGCACGTAATGATTTTCTTTAGTTCTAAAGATTTCTCGATAACTTTTAATAAGTCTCCAATCAAAACACATTACTAGTATTGTGATTGGCCGACAATAGTTATTCCACAATCTAAAATTCAATCAGCTTTTATAATTACGATTTGACTTTGAATTAATTTTACGAGCTTTAGAAACAAAAAGAAATTAGAGAGTAAGTTGAGCAGACACTATTTTATGTAAAAAAATCCAAACACAAGTGATAAAAATCGTACATTTCAGTTAAGCGAAGTGAAAAATTCCACAGCTCTTTAAATTTTCAGTTAATGGGTATTTTATGTTTTAGATTGTCCGTCACTTTATTTTCCAAAAATATTTTTGCGACTCGACATTTTTTGCCTACAGACTTTAATATTAAATTTAAAGTAAAAGCGCTGACACAAAAAAGTAGAATTAAAAATCCCGCGGTTAATTCACTGTTGTATTCACCCACGCCCTAAGTATATATTTTATTCTTTGTCAGTATAAAAACCATCCTGGTGTCACAAACCGCTTACCAGGTAGGCCGAATAATGGATTGCCACATTAGTGGTATAAAATGTTGCAATATGCAACATATTTTTTTGCGAAGTGGTTCGATTTAAGACGCTGAGCCGACCATCAAACATGCAATTTTGTATTTCGGAGTTAGAGTATTCATTGGGCTAATATTATCATGTAAAAACTTAAAGTCAATCGTCATTTATGAAGTGCCCTCAAACTGTTCACAATAGGTTTGCTATAGTAGAGAAAACTTTGCGCGCCGGTGGGCTTGGTATGTGGGCGACGGAAGATTAAAATAAAATTACTAATATTAAGTAAGAGATACTATCTGAATTGAAGAAAAAATCTAAATTATGTTTTTATATTTTATTCAAACTGAATGTTATATTT
Source organism: Nymphula nitidulata (assembly GCA_947347705.1). Taxonomy (NCBI): domain Eukaryota; kingdom Metazoa; phylum Arthropoda; class Insecta; order Lepidoptera; family Crambidae; genus Nymphula; species Nymphula nitidulata. The sequence continues at coordinate 12,211,769 of OX374632.1, forward strand.
TATAGACATTTCGAAAAATACCAGACCAAAATAACGACACGTCCTGCTATGCGATTCGTTAGTCAGCAGCCTTGAGTTTTAGGGCTTCGTGGCTACGGGCAGCGCTGTGATACTTTTTGGTGTTCGTTTGACAACCATTGTCAAGACTAGGGTATCATATGTTAACAATAATATTAAGCTAACTAATCCAGAAAACGCTACGGTGTGAGCAGAGGGACTAGTATCCTATGTTAACAATATTTTTTCAGCTAATTTTTATAGAGTCGGTTTGCTTGGTCATAGGGCTTTTCTAGGTCCGCCTGTTTAGCTACCACCATCTTACCTAAGTCTGCCGCCAAAACAATAATGCTTACAGCATTGTTATGTTCCGGCAGTTGGACGTAAGACAGCCTGCACCCCTAGCACGAACATTTTTAAATTTCGAATCTTAATCGTATCGTTCACGCCCGCTTGAAATTTCAAAGAAAAGCCAGGACAAAAGCTAACGTAACTACTTACTCGATACGATAGCGGTCCGAAATTTAAAAGTGTTCGTGCCAGGGGTACAGTTCCTCTCTGAGAGAAATCCGAGTGTAGCTCGCTTCCATCGTTTTCCTTATCATCAGTTAAGACCAAGTGAGATGAAGGCTTAGAGCTAAAAAAAGCCAACTCGCATGTAGAACCCAAGATGCTGCTATAGTACGGCTCTCGTTTTTCACTCTTGCCGTATTAAAAAATTAATCATTAAATATAAATACCAGACAGTTTAACCTCACTCGCTTACTAACACGAGGGCAAAAACAACACCTATTGTGTCTGATATGTGGGTGCTGCACAAATTACGACTACAAAATATAAAATTTCGGCTTTCGCCGAAAAATCATTCACGCACCTGGTCGTACTTCATGTCCTGTATTTAGATAACTTTGCAAGGGTAAATGAAAATGAGTGAAATACTAAGATTGTAATAATATTTTATCCATCAGCGCTTTGACAAAGACTTTACAAATAAAAAAAACTAAATTTAAAAAAATATATTACCGTGTGCGTACGATAAGTTACTAGTGTAATTTGACTTGTAAGTTGTTTCAGTTTCTTCAAATTAAATTCGCCAGTCGTAAATGTGGGCAATAAAGTTAAAATTGCCATTCGAAATGGAAAATGTTACACCTATTTTCATTGTGAACCATGAAATTAATTATTTTATTACCTACTGCTTGCTTCTGAGATCATTAAATAAATAATAGGAAAGATAAATTGTCATAATTATTATTGAAAAGTGAATACTCATTTATCTAAAGCCAAATAATTGAATTGTAACTTTGGAATACTATACGACGCAAGTTTCGAGTTTCATAGCATTTTATGGATATCATGATGATAATTAGCAAAAGAGATATCATGCGTGTGAGCAATTAGGACAGAAATGAAGACAAAGACGATAACATTAAGAGGCATAGGGCAATAAAGAGCAAGGCCGCCTGATACGAGTTCAGATTAATGTTAGCAATACATTTAAAAGTAATCTAAATTCCCATTTTAGTGGACTTTATTTAATATTACAAGAAAAAAATTTCGTCTCCTTAATTACCTTATGTTAAGTTCTGTTGAACTGAGAAATCAAAGGCGGTTAATTTGCCGCAGCGGCAAATTTCAATTCAGAAAACTTGTCCGAAACAAACACTCCGTTCCCCATTTGAGGAATACGACCACTGAGTCAGTTTGAACTGGCTAAAGCTTTTTACGCACTGGCTGTCACTTTATTTTTTATTTCTTTGCACTGATTAAACTGATTTAGAGTGTTTACATTTCGTTCGCGATGCGAGGTTGGGAGTCATGGAGGCCGCGCGCGCGGGTTCCGTACGCGGACTGGAGTGGTACTTAGCCGGGCGGTACAGTGGCGCGGCGGCGTACATGCGCACTTACCGTCTTTGCCTTTCAAGCCATTGTGAAACGTGCCCGTAAACGCTGCTCTCCCGCATTAGTCGGAGATGAACCTTTTCGGAACAGTGTGTAGGTGCTTTTATTGTTTTCTTACATTCGGCGCAATGCCCAGTTTGTCCGAAATGGGGGTATTTTTATCTGATTCAAGGGCACAGTCCCACACGTTTTTGTTTTATTTAATAAAATCAGAGTTTTATATGAGCCATTTGAGAGATTATGGTGCTAAGTCCGCAAGTCCTTACAGAACTGTCTTCAAAACTTAGAAAAGAAAATAATTTATTTTAAAAACGTCAAGTAAGATGACACGAACCTATTCTGATTGTTATCAAAATTTAAGGAACGTGTTTCTGGATGCTCAAATGCTTATAAATTTTTAATTTAAGAAACGACTTAGTGGGTTACCTTTTGTCTATCTTTTCCTTGTTGGTGTGCATTTAAAAACGATATTCATTCATATAATCATTGATATAATAAAAATAGTAACGTTAGAACCTTCTAGAATTGACGTTTCAAATATACCTACTACCTTTACTAGCTAGCACGAAATAATTTACGCGAATCGTATTCATATCACAAGACATCCCAAAGGGGGAGTTTTTGAGTCCTGAATAAAATATTATCTACTCAATAGAATGGAAAATATTTATATTTTATATTTATCTTTCTCATGAAAGAAAACGATGAAAAAAAATATATGCTCCAGACGTGAATCACCGGCGGGGTTTTCTTTCTTTATTTGTAATTTTTGCAATAAAGAAGGCGTTTAAAAGCATCAAAAACAATTAAATGTGTATTATCTACTCCTTTGTTTATACTACTTATAGTATAATTCGGAATATTGACTTATATTTCATTTTTTTAATGAAGAATTGCATATGTACTAGGGAGTCTGGTCTTATTTTTTTTAAACTAATCACATCATCTGCCATGCCTTTTTACGTAAGTTGTCCCATGAAAAGCTTTGGGCCATATACCAGCTCACGGGGTCAATGCGGGTTGATGCGTAAAAGTGTTTGTAGTAATAACCGGGACCAAAGATAGCTAAACATGCTTACGAGTTTAAATAATAATCCGAAGTAAGTACGGAGGAACTCGAGATAACAAATTTTAATAAACCCATAATCTGAGATCTATCATGCCGTAAATTGCATTGTTTTCGTATCGCAATTGATACGGGAGCGTTAAACCACAGCACTGAAGAGCTAGTTATATTATAATACGAATAAAATAATATTCATAAAGACAAAGACAGTGAAACTTCAAAAGTTGAGTGATTACTTTTGGTAATAAAATCCACTACCGCGTCATACAGATTGTTACAAATAAAAAAAGAACTTTCTAAAGGGTTTTCCAATAAGAGGTGTTAGTTTGATATTCAAATATAAATACCATTTTTTAATATAAATAATCGGATGTTTATTTCATTATAAAGAGGAAGGTATGCCATTAATAGTGAAAAAAGACATCAGGAAAATGACCACCACAACCACGCTTACAGGACCATATCCTTATAATGAAATTTTCCATAACGAAATCGCAAAGTGGCTGCCCTATGTCCTCGATAGCCTTATGAATTCTATTTTTGAGGTTTTAAATCGACGCTGGGCTGTTGACGTAGACCATCTCTTTCACGTGGCCCCAAAGGAAGAAGTCGCAAGATCTCGGTGGCCGATTGTGATCACCTCTTCGGTTATGGAAAATTTCATGAAAAGGATATGGTCCCGTAAGCGTGGTCGTAGTGGTTATTTTCCTGATGTTATTTTCCACTATTAACAGCATACCTTCCTCTTTATAATGAAATAAACATCCGATCATTTATATTAAAAAATGACACTTTTCTTTGAAGATCAAAATAACACCTCTTATTGGATAACCCTTTACTATTTAGAAGCTAAAAAGAAGCTACGACATGACAATCAAGAAGAGTGTGACAAAATTTAATTTTTTGTTCTAGAATCAATATCATAGATAATAAAACAGTCAGCTACATTCAAACAATATCTTACACAGCCGATACTCAAATATTACCATGAAGTTCCGATGGGTACATTTGGTCCTTTTTTGGCAACGAGGCAAAAATTCCTATCTCGAGAAAGAAAACACTGCAAGCATTGTTCAGCGCTGCTGTGACGTCCGCTTTGTAGGATTACATATTCAGCTCTTTGTACACCTCAACGAATTTGAACGAAACGACTTACGTTCACTTTAAAGTCTTTATTTATAGGGTTCGCTTTGGTGATCGATTTTATATGGGAGCTAACGGTAAAAGGAATATACGTTACCTTAGTGGTTTTGCATTTGATTTGCATTTCAACGTCTAAGATTGTTTTCTTATATCAATTTATGGATCATTATTTCAGGCCCACTTCTTTGATACTCGTTTTCATTAACATTTGGTTAGCGTTAAGAGTGTCTTAGCGATTTTCAGCTCAGTCTTTCTAAAGTAGATAGAAAGAGACGTATGTCGATAAGGTCACCTAAACCTAGGTAATGGTTAGTGAAAACCATTCGCTAGGAAAAACGGTATTCTTTTAAATAATATGCAAGTAATTTTATAAATCTTTGCACGCCTATATTTTAGTGATGTAATACCTAAAATCTTTCTTGTAAATGTAACCAGTGCGAAATAATGGAAGCCTTCGAAAAATGAATTGATAACTACTATCAGTCAGTTCTGTGAATTATCTTTGGAATACTGAAATCTTTACCATAATCATTCAGGTAAGTAAATTATTTTTTAATAATTTGTTCTAAGTTTATTATTTACTAAAAGCACATTTTCTGGTTTTTTTTTGTCAAATGAAGCCTCCAGTTATTTTTTGAAATCTGTGGAGTACCCATATATCATACCCAATAGATGTGAGGCAAAAGTTAACAGCCTTCGATGGAGCTTCCTAGTGTATCAGCAGTTTTTGTCAGTAGGTGTTGTTGCGGACGGGTTTTGACGTATATTTTGGTATTTACATTTTAATGTCTTTTGATTCGTACATATATTGTTCTTTATGTCTGGTGATTGTATGTATAAAAGTCTTGAGAGGTGATTTTGGAGTTCGTTTCAGTAGATTCTCTTATTATGTACTGTCGCGACCCGGCTTGCACCGCAATCAAACACCGGGAATCTTTTTAATCGCTTGTATTTCTCGCGTATTTTTTGGGAAGCTAATAAATATGGCCGTATAAAATTATATCATCAAATTGTTTAGTGACCAACCATCGCGCGTGGCCACGGCCTCGAATCCTCCCTATCTCTCTCTCATTATCTAAAATAAATTCTGACAATCGAATATTATTTTAGACACAACTTTCTTTTCACATCCACATTGGCAAATAAGTAGTTACTTTATTGCCAAGGGGGAAAAAAACTTTCTTTTTAACGTCTTTAGTGAATGTGCCAATACCTACCAAGAAGGCCGGTTACTACAGTACACACGTATTCATCTTCAGGTATCAATGGCAAACAAGTTTAGTAGAGGTAATATTTTCCTGTAAAAATGGCTCGATAAATTTCGTATTCAATTAATTGAAATGTAAAGTACCTACAATCCCGAAAATATATATTTTGTGAAGCAAAAACAGATACTCCTTGTTCGGTTATTCGGTGGACGGTTTATTAATGAATGTAACCACATTGTAAGTTAATTATTTAAATAAATTGAACAATCGAGATATAATTAATATGACATATCGTGTGCGCATGAAATTGTATAATTCGTATATTCACTTCGGCTGGTGTAGCGTAATTCCCGAAAAACATATTGTGCTTGTATTATTAGAACACTGTCGAATGATTTGTAATATGTGCAAAACGTGCATAATATAAACCACATTTAGTTATTTAGCTAAATTAGCGTTTTGCTGATTACTGTTTGTAACTCTATGTAGCACAGCGCACTGTTAGTTGATAATAAGTTTGATTATTAACCCCCGACGCCAAAAGATGGTGTTGTGTGTTAGACATGTCTAGCTGTGTGTCTATCTGTGGCATCGTAGTTCCTATAAGAGAAGACTTATTTTGATGCGGTTTTTGTTTGAAAAATGTAATCTAGCTTCCAACAGGTCGTTTAGAAGTTATATAATTCTCAGCTTATTTACTACTGACTTGTTTTAATAACTTTCACAGATCTGATTGATTTAAAATTTGGTGAAGGTACTCTTACTTCGGTGGCATATCCAAGATATGTTAACCTTCAACTGATGCTGTAACCAGATAGTCTTCGGGGCGCTTCATTCTTTAGAAACTTACCAGAGATAAAGCGTGTTCAGGCTCATAGGAATAGACTCAATCAATCTTTTGTTACTTGGAGAACATGCTAATATTTCATATAATTACCCTTATTATTACATACTAGGTATACCTATTGTTAAATACATATTGAATTATATTTATTCTGATTCCGCATTAAATAGGGATCTCAGTTTAATGCAGATATTATAGAATCTATTTGGTTTGATAATTGTGATTTTATGTACACTATAGTGTGTAACTTATATTTGGCTTTTTAGTAATTTTGTCAATCAGTCCATACCATAGACAGACTGTGTTTGTTGCTCCGGACGATCTTGTGATTTTGACGTAGTGATAACACTATTTATGTCATACTACTGCGTCACGTATCTACATGTGTGTTAACCTACAACCCTGTATTATAACAGTTTTATTTATTATATCTCTCAGAGTGATCAGAAAAGCAATTTTAACACTTAAATTATTAAATCGTATGTTGTTTGTAGCATCGCCCTAATCTTTAACAAGTGGCAGGCGATTCTAATGCTATAGTTTTAAGGTTGCTTTTGTAAAACATCATAGTTATATTCTTAATTTTTGATTTTAACATTATTATAAATGTAGGTTATAAATGTGCGTAGGTATTTGTAAAAATACTCGTTTTGTATGTTGAAATAGAATATTTCATAAACGTAAATACAGATAGACTAGAAGAATTTCACAGGGATATCCCAAGTCCTGGGCGGCTCAGTGGTCAGAGCAGTCGCCCGGATTACGAAAGGTCGCGGGTTTGATTCCTGCCTCAGGATGTGAATTTTTTCTAGTTTTATTATATTTTAATTATCATAGTTATAATTGAGCACTCTGAAAGCTCATATTCTGATGCTGACTGCACATGCTTATCTAGAAGGTATAATATATTTTACACTAGCTTTTACTAGAACAAGTGGATTCACTTCTTGGCTTCCATTATAAATGAGTTCCCGAATTTGATATCACTCAGAGCCCGGCAGTTTAGCTGAAATAATAAATGACGAATGATTTTGCCGTAGCCTGTTCTAAAAATGATACAATGGCTCCATAATTCGGCAGTTACACTGTAGTTTGTTTAGATATGACACGAACTACGTCAAGATATGATAATATATTAGACATTTATACGTGCTTAAGATATTACTCTGCCAACGGAAATTACGAGAACTTCGAACACAAATTAGACGTATGTTCACATCGAGTAATTTGAACACCACGCGTGTATTAAACGTTTACCTGAAACGTCGGAAATATTATATATCTGGTTATAAAACTATAATGCAAAATGAATCCCTTAAAAAGTAATACATATTTTATTGTAATAAGTGTTATAATTTACATATTAATTATGACATATTTATTTTTATAAAATTTAATAAAATCAGAGTTTTACGATGCAAGGTAAGATGCTAAAAAGTAAACAATTCAAAATTTTATACGTATGCTACTGTAAAAGTCTAGCCTATCCAATCTAAGGATTTAATAGCTAAAGCACAACAACAACATTAACTTACTTAACCTAAATGTTAAGAGTCTAGGATCTTAGGCCTCAGGTGTCTCTAGGCGGTGGTAATGGCTTACCACCAGGTGGCCCGTCAGCTTGTTTGTCATTCACTTGTATAAAAAAAGTTACTTAAAAAATGATTAACATCTTAACATTTACCATATTTCGGGCTTAACAGTCATATAGGTATATGTCGCCGCCATCTGGTGAGTCGCCGCTTAATTGAATGCCTAGTCCATTGATTAAACGCCGGCATCCAATTAAATGCCTAGGCCGATACTGGGGGTGGGTTGGTGAAATTGCTTCGGCAGAGCCCAGGCTACCCCCGTAAAGGGCAGTGGAGTAACCGGGGAGTTTAAGTGGGTATTCCCAGTGTCATTACGATCTGACACTGGGCTCCCCCACATACGCCCGTCGCTTAGCCAGCGGCGGGTAGGTTCGTAAGCGGATTCCTCCCCGAAAATTAAGGCCGATAGTTAAATAAACTACAATCACTCAACATGGCGTATTAAAAGTCAGCTCAATTAGATGCCTAGGCGGATCGTCTTTTACTAAAGAGTTTTGGTGTGAATGGTAGGTTCAAGGTTATTTTTATGACCACTCATAACCATAACAATTTCGGCTATAAGTGGTTATAAAAAGTAACCTTGAACCTACCGATCACTCAAACAGTCACACCAAAGCTCTTCGATAGGCGTCCCATGGAACGGTTAATTCCAACAGACGGCCGACATGACGTTCAGCTATCTGGTTAAACGTCGCGCTCAATGACATGGCTAGTTGTCCTTCAGGCGTTTCTTTGGATGCCGGCGATTAATCAATTTAACCAGACGGATGCGACATATTATACAAGTAGATATTTTTAACCACAAAAAAAACTGGATCATTTCAAAAGTTCCAAGAAGTATTTCCTATGAATACTATAGAAATATCAACAGGCTAGTCCCTAAAAGTAAAACTGTTTCAAAATTTAACAGGATACCCTACGTGGGCGTGCAAGACCGCGGAAAAGCTGTTTGTAAATACCGCGTATCAGCTTTTCTTTGTGTCACAGAAGGAATAAAAAAGTCAATGTCTTGGATATTTCTACTTATTTCTTTGACTGAACTTGTTTGGAATTTCTCTGGGTGTTTATTTTGCGAGTTTTGTAAATACGCGGTATTGCAAACTGCTCTAAGGCCTCGTCCTGGACGCCAGCGGGCGATGCGGGCGGCGCGGGCGACGGTACGTGCGTCTTGATCAAAGTTCATAGATTTGTGTGAAGCTGTTCTCGACGAGAGCGGTGCGGGCGGCGGATCACGAGCGTCGATCTGTACGTACACCGCGCGCACCGCCCGCTGGCGTCCAGCTATGCGATTCTCTAATGTCAGCAGCCATGGATTCGTGGCTGTCGGCAGCGCTGTCATACCTTTTGGCGTTTGTTTGACAACCGTTGGCGACAGCAGCGTTTCGACGTCGAACACGGCGTGAACCGGAACTAAAAAGTGGTTGATTTTTATATCTTTATGTAAAAAACCAATCAAATATTGAATGAAGTCATAGCGATACAATTTTAATACAACAAAAAAGAAATAAAAAAATATCGATTGTACATACTTCATGTCGTATAACCAAAACAGAGACATCATACACAGCCAAGAGACCAACGTAGAGATTAGTGAATACGCTTTCACGCAGCGCAGTGCGCAAACGTCAAAACCAATGGCAGTTTGTCGTCTTTGTCAGACGTCAAGTACGATGTCGAATATCTTTGTTTGTGAATCACACTGCAGGACGGGGCCTTACGGCCTGTGGTTGGTTGCCGAGACGCCGCCGCCGCCGCCGCCGCCCGTTCCCATGGCCAGGCCTTACGCGGTCTTGCACGCCCACCGACGATATGCTATAAAAGGCATTTCAATATTATAAAAAGAGCATTAAACGTGCTTTCAATACTGCAAAAGCGTACATAAATTCAGACGGGTATATTTCATTTTGATGTCTATTATGGGAATAGTGAATTAAATTATTATTAAGAATAAATGTTGAATGATTCTGAATTTGTTACCTCAAAGGATTTTAAAAATTAATTGACTTTAATGTCTGCTATTGTAGATGGCTGTTAAAACTATTATCTAACATTTCATATACACAATTTACCCGTTTCGAAGTAATAAATGAATATTCTATTATTAAAGTGGTCTCAAAATAAAATTTTAATAGTCCTACATATTCTGTAATTGAAATGACACAGATTACCTTATAAATGGTATAGTATTTAAGCGTAGGTACACGAGCGATGTCGTGCCGTCGCTTTTTCTCTTACCGTAATACCGTTATTTTTATTCTGTCCTTTTTTCATTGACACGCTATAAAAATATTTTTAATGTAATAAAACAGAAGATTTAATGGTGCACTTTTTAATTGATTAAACCGACCTAATGATATTGCAATGAACTTTTAAACATTTCTCATTGACATTTTACTTGCTGTTCAGCGAGTACTAAATTTTAAAATTATTAAACTAGCTCGTTTCATCGTATATATACGTTTTGGCAATGTGGAATGTGTATTGATTTAAATTTTTGTTTCAAAATAAAAGTGCCATTGGCGGTGAAATGGTTATGAATATCCAGAAATAGGCAAGCCAAAAATAATTTGAGATTAAACGGTATCGGTTGAAATTATACCACAATTATTATTGTTGTTTTTAATAAGCGGACCCTCCAATTGAGAGGTCAAAATTTAAGCTTCGGATTACTTTGGAGTCACGATTGATGTCATAATTATTAAATTGGAAAACCTTTGAACCGCCTGAAAGATCAAAAAGATTTCTCCCTAAGTAATGGTAATTACCATGCTAATATTTCATATAATTACCCTTATTATTACATACTAGGTATACCTATTGTTAAATACATATTGAATTATATTTATTCTGATTCCGCATTAAATAGGGATCTCAGTTTAATGCAGATATTATAGAATCTATTTGGTTTGATAATTGTGATTTTATGTACACTATAGTGTGTAACTTATATTTGGCTTTTTAGTAATTTTGTCAATCAGTCCATACCATAGACAGACTGTGTTTGTTGCTCCGGACGATCTTGTGATTTTGACGTAGTGATAACACTATTTATGTCATACTACTGCGTCACGTATCTACATGTGTGTTAACCTACAACCCTGTATTATAACAGTTTTATTTATTATATCTCTCAGAGTGATCAGAAAAGCAATTTTAACACTTAAATTATTAAATCGTATGTTGTTTGTAGCATCGCCCTAATCTTTAACAAGTGGCAGGCGATTCTAATGCTATAGTTTTAAGGTTGCTTTTGTAAAACATCATAGTTATATTCTTAATTTTTGATTTTAACATTATTATAAATGTAGGTTATAAATGTGCGTAGGTATTTGTAAAAATACTCGTTTTGTATGTTGAAATAGAATATTTCATAAACGTAAATACAGATAGACTAGAAGAATTTCACAGGGATATCCCAAGTCCTGGGCGGCTCAGTGGTCAGAGCAGTCGCCCGGATTACGAAAGGTCGCGGGTTTGATTCCTGCCTCAGGATGTGAATTTTTTCTAGTTTTATTATATTTTAATTATCATAGTTATAATTGAGCACTCTGAAAGCTCATATTCTGATGCTGACTGCACATGCTTATCTAGAAGGTATAATATATTTTACACTAGCTTTTACTAGAACAAGTGGATTCACTTCTTGGCTTCCATTATAAATGAGTTCCCGAATTTGATATCACTCAGAGCCCGGCAGTTTAGCTGAAATAATAAATGACGAATGATTTTGCCGTAGCCTGTTCTAAAAATGATACAATGGCTCCATAATTCGGCAGTTACACTGTAGTTTGTTTAGATATGACACGAACTACGTCAAGATATGATAATATATTAGACATTTATACGTGCTTAAGATATTACTCTGCCAACGGAAATTACGAGAACTTCGAACACAAATTAGACGTATGTTCACATCGAGTAATTTGAACACCACGCGTGTATTAAACGTTTACCTGAAACGTCGGAAATATTATATATCTGGTTATAAAACTATAATGCAAAATGAATCCCTTAAAAAGTAATACATATTTTATTGTAATAAGTGTTATAATTTACATATTAATTATGACATATTTATTTTTATAAAATTTAATAAAATCAGAGTTTTACGATGCAAGGTAAGATGCTAAAAAGTAAACAATTCAAAATTTTATACGTATGCTACTGTAAAAGTCTAGCCTATCCAATCTAAGGATTTAATAGCTAAAGCACAACAACAACATTAACTTACTTAACCTAAATGTTAAGAGTCTAGGATCTTAGGCCTCAGGTGTCTCTAGGCGGTGGTAATGGCTTACCACCAGGTGGCCCGTCAGCTTGTTTGTCATTCACTTGTATAAAAAAAGTTACTTAAAAAATGATTAACATCTTAACATTTACCATATTTCGGGCTTAACAGTCATATAGGTATATGTCGCCGCCATCTGGTGAGTCGCCGCTTAATTGAATGCCTAGTCCATTGATTAAACGCCGGCATCCAATTAAATGCCTAGGCCGATACTGGGGGTGGGTTGGTGAAATTGCTTCGGCAGAGCCCAGGCTACCCCCGTAAAGGGCAGTGGAGTAACCGGGGAGTTTAAGTGGGTATTCCCAGTGTCATTACGATCTGACACTGGGCTCCCCCACATACGCCCGTCGCTTAGCCAGCGGCGGGTAGGTTCGTAAGCGGATTCCTCCCCGAAAATTAAGGCCGATAGTTAAATAAACTACAATCACTCAACATGGCGTATTAAAAGTCAGCTCAATTAGATGCCTAGGCGGATCGTCTTTTACTAAAGAGTTTTGGTGTGAATGGTAGGTTCAAGGTTATTTTTATGACCACTCATAACCATAACAATTTCGGCTATAAGTGGTTATAAAAAGTAACCTTGAACCTACCGATCACTCAAACAGTCACACCAAAGCTCTTCGATAGGCGTCCCATGGAACGGTTAATTCCAACAGACGGCCGACATGACGTTCAGCTATCTGGTTAAACGTCGCGCTCAATGACATGGCTAGTTGTCCTTCAGGCGTTTCTTTGGATGCCGGCGATTAATCAATTTAACCAGACGGATGCGACATATTATACAAGTAGATATTTTTAACCACAAAAAAAACTGGATCATTTCAAAAGTTCCAAGAAGTATTTCCTATGAATACTATAGAAATATCAACAGGCTAGTCCCTAAAAGTAAAACTGTTTCAAAATTTAACAGGATACCCTACGTGGGCGTGCAAGACCGCGGAAAAGCTGTTTGTAAATACCGCGTATCAGCTTTTCTTTGTGTCACAGAAGGAATAAAAAAGTCAATGTCTTGGATATTTCTACTTATTTCTTTGACTGAACTTGTTTGGAATTTCTCTGGGTGTTTATTTTGCGAGTTTTGTAAATACGCGGTATTGCAAACTGCTCTAAGGCCTCGTCCTGGACGCCAGCGGGCGATGCGGGCGGCGCGGGCGACGGTACGTGCGTCTTGATCAAAGTTCATAGATTTGTGTGAAGCTGTTCTCGACGAGAGCGGTGCGGGCGGCGGATCACGAGCGTCGATCTGTACGTACACCGCGCGCACCGCCCGCTGGCGTCCAGCTATGCGATTCTCTAATGTCAGCAGCCATGGATTCGTGGCTGTCGGCAGCGCTGTCATACCTTTTGGCGTTTGTTTGACAACCGTTGGCGACAGCAGCGTTTCGACGTCGAACACGGCGTGAACCGGAACTAAAAAGTGGTTGATTTTTATATCTTTATGTAAAAAACCAATCAAATATTGAATGAAGTCATAGCGATACAATTTTAATACAACAAAAAAGAAATAAAAAAATATCGATTGTACATACTTCATGTCGTATAACCAAAACAGAGACATCATACACAGCCAAGAGACCAACGTAGAGATTAGTGAATACGCTTTCACGCAGCGCAGTGCGCAAACGTCAAAACCAATGGCAGTTTGTCGTCTTTGTCAGACGTCAAGTACGATGTCGAATATCTTTGTTTGTGAATCACACTGCAGGACGGGGCCTTACGGCCTGTGGTTGGTTGCCGAGACGCCGCCGCCGCCGCCGCCGCCCGTTCCCATGGCCAGGCCTTACGCGGTCTTGCACGCCCACCGACGATATGCTATAAAAGGCATTTCAATATTATAAAAAGAGCATTAAACGTGCTTTCAATACTGCAAAAGCGTACATAAATTCAGACGGGTATATTTCATTTTGATGTCTATTATGGGAATAGTGAATTAAATTATTATTAAGAATAAATGTTGAATGATTCTGAATTTGTTACCTCAAAGGATTTTAAAAATTAATTGACTTTAATGTCTGCTATTGTAGATGGCTGTTAAAACTATTATCTAACATTTCATATACACAATTTACCCGTTTCGAAGTAATAAATGAATATTCTATTATTAAAGTGGTCTCAAAATAAAATTTTAATAGTCCTACATATTCTGTAATTGAAATGACACAGATTACCTTATAAATGGTATAGTATTTAAGCGTAGGTACACGAGCGATGTCGTGCCGTCGCTTTTTCTCTTACCGTAATACCGTTATTTTTATTCTGTCCTTTTTTCATTGACACGCTATAAAAATATTTTTAATGTAATAAAACAGAAGATTTAATGGTGCACTTTTTAATTGATTAAACCGACCTAATGATATTGCAATGAACTTTTAAACATTTCTCATTGACATTTTACTTGCTGTTCAGCGAGTACTAAATTTTAAAATTATTAAACTAGCTCGTTTCATCGTATATATACGTTTTGGCAATGTGGAACCATAGAAAAATCTTAGTTATCTATGATTTAAATTTTTGTTTCAAAATAAAAGTGCCATTGGCGGTGAAATGGTTATGAATATCCAGAAATAGGCAAGCCAAAAATAATTTGAGATTAAACGGTATCGGTTTAAATTATACCACAATTATTATTGTTGTTTTTAATAAGCGGACCCTCCAATTGAGAGGTCAAAATTTAAGCTTCGGATTACTTTTGAGTCACGATTGTTGTCATAATTATTAAATTGGATAACCTTTGAACCGCCTGAAAGATCTAAAAGATTCCTCCCTAAGTAATGGTAATTACCATTCAGAGTCCAAACGAATAAGAATATTACTTCGATACTAAAATAGTACATAATAACCACAGAATATAAGATGTGATTAGTGTATAAACTGGGTCTAATAATTTACATAGTATTGGTAACATTTTGTACGTACCTAATGTCTAAAGTAACATTTATTTATCGTTTATTACTTTGCTTTATCTACGCGGGAGTCGTAATATAATTAGTCATATGCTACGCAACTATAAACTTTAAATCATTTAACTTTTCGTCTCTTCGAGATCGCTGGGCAATCACAACAGAAAATATGTTGTGTTTGATAAGTGGGTAAATGCACGGACAGCAGAAAGTAAATGTAGATGCCATTTGAGATCGTTTTGTGAATTTTCAGTTTGATTTTATTCACAAATTAAAATCATATTTTTTATATCTAAATAATTTAAAATAATGACAATTTAATACTAATAATTTAAATAATACTAATAATTTAATTATAATACTAATGACCTTATTGTAACAATAATGATATAAAATACAAGACACTTATGCATTAAAAATAAACTAAATTTAACACAACTTATATATAAAACACCACCTAAATCTTGTGAAAAAGGAAAATAAAAATTTGAAGAACCCTAAATCTTCTTGTAAATTCTCAAATTAAAAACTCACCCAACTAAAGTCACTACTGTTTGCTTAGGCATAAGATTGCAATACACTAAGAGGGTTCTATTCAAAATGACGCAACAGAGAAAAAAGCGGTTGTGGGTCGCTTAAATAGGTTTGTGCGTCTGGTTTTATTCTCGCCTATTGGCGGGAAGACACACGCTACCTTAGTTTTAAATGAAAATGAAAAATGAAAATATCGTCATTCAATTAGGCCCCCCAAGAAGCACTTTCGAACCGTCAAAAAACCCTTATGTCTAACACATAAAATAATATTAACTAACAATGTCATAATGTTTGTCTTTCTGTCTTGTCTGGATCTACGTAAGCTAACAATGTTATAATGTCAGTCTGTCTATCGGTCTGTGTCAGTCAGTCTGTCTGTCTATATGTCAGTCTGTCTGAATTTACACCGGTTCCAAAAGTTGAACTACCGAGAAGATTCCGGCAACAAACTCGTGTAGTCACTCTTTTCAATTATTAAGTTACAATGTTTAGTTACATAGTAATAGTATTTAGCAGTGCAGTGTCACACAGAGTATAAAAACTAGGTATATTAGCATACCAAGAAGTACCTATTGTCAAGATTATTTACTTTATTTAAAGGCTGACCGACAATGCACCATCACAATATAGGTAGGTATTATATAATAATATATTATACACAAAGATCAACAGTTAATATACAAAGGCCTGATAAAGCCAAACATCTTTCATTAATTTTAAACACTTGTCTGACCACGTCGTCATTTTTTTCAGCCGAGAGACGCCCACTGCTGAGTATAAGCCTCCCGCAGGGATCTCCAAACCGATCGGTCCTGCGCTGCCCGCATCCATTGGCTTCCCGCGACCCTCACCAGATCGTCGGTCCACTGACCACGTCATTACAATAATAATTGTATTGTTCTAAATAATTCCTATAATGCCATATACCTACATCCCTCAAAAACGATACTATTGGTGTATAGGTATGTAAATTATTATAAAATCAAGGAAGCTTAGAGATGACCATTTCCACTAGTGGCACCTGTTCACAGGTATGACGCATGTGCTAGCCATCGCTTTGCTCAACCATATTATAAGGAACGGAGCGACCCGGCACACGACCGCGACGCCACCACCGCAGAAACTTATAGAGACCATGACATCTTCCAGCAACCACAAAATCAATGAAATGCAATAGGTGGAAATAACTATATGACACTACAAGTTACAACCAAGCATTTTTGTCATTTAAATAATCGTTAATAGTAAAGTAACCTTTGGACATTAGAGTGTTCTTAATGTGAATTATAAATTTGTGAAAAGGCAAGTCTAGTACGTTATTAGGAATCTTATTATAGAAAAGTATGCTTTGACCCATAAAAGTAATAAAAACTTTATTTTTTTAGATTTTAGACTGCTCTAAGAGACGGTAAGAACAACTTATTTTTATTTCTTGTATTTAATGCATGTACATCGCTGTATCTGAAGTAGGAATTTATATTTTGACGCACAAAAATTATGCAAGCATAAATATATTGAGAAGCAACTGTTAGTATATCTATTTCTTTAAATAAGTCTCTAAGAGATGTTCGAGAAGCAAGGCAGTAGATTGCTCTAATTGCACGCTTTTGCAAGATAAATACTGTGTCAATGTCTGCTGCTTTACCCCACAGAATACCATAAGACATAATACGAAGAAAGTAACTAAAATAAACCAAGCGCGCTGTGGCAATATCAGTATATTGCCTTATTTTTCTAATAGCATAAGCCGCGGAGCTAAGTCTACTACAAAGTGTTGTGATGTGAGGGTTCCACTGGAGTTTCGCATCAACTGTAATGCCTAAAAAAGTGGTGGATTAAATTAAATTTAGTGATTCGTTATTTAATTTAATGTTTGTATCCACTTCCCTAACATTAGGTAAAATAAATTTAATACATTTAGTTTTCTTTGCATTCAGTTGTGAATTATTCACATTAAACCAATTCATTCTTTATTTCTATCACATTTAAAAATTAAAGAAGTATCATCTGCAAACAACACAATTTCACAAAATTCCTTAGCAAAGAATCGTAAGTCATTTACGTATATTAAAAATAAAAAGGGCCCTAGAATCGAACCCTGTGAAAGTACCATTTTGACATAAGACCCTGAAGAATTTGTTCCATTGATGTCAACTATTTGAGTTCTAGAACTTAAGTAAGATGAGATTAACTTCAGAGCTGAATTTCTAACCCCATAGTGTTGTAATTTTAAAATAAGCGTCTGATGATCAACGAACCCTTAATTAGCTGATACCTCTTTGTTTGTTGGGTTGAATAAAGTTCTTATTATTATTATTATTACTACATTGCCTTGATGGACAGTATGACGCAGACGTGGTAGTGACTTTTCAAAAGATAAACCTCGCATGCAGTGTTAATAAAGTAGAATGGTAAAAAGGCAACTCATGAAATACAACAATCACAATTTCCAAAACTCAGTATTAGGGGCATTTAATCTTAATCCTTCATTATAATCCATACTAATATTATAAATACGGAAGTAACTGTTCTTTCTCTGTCTGTAATCTTTCGCGCTTGCACAGTCGACGACACATCAAGCGTAACAGTTTGACCTTGAGACCTTCCTTATTCCATTCGTAATAGAAGCTACTTTCAAAGTACAACTGTTACGCTTGATGTGCTATCGTCTGTACCTCTGAGCCGATTTAGATAAAATTCGGAGATAGTTTGAGACCCTGAATTTGGAGATAGTTTGGTAGGTACCTGTGGAGATATTTTGAGACCCTGGGAAGGACATAGGATTCTATTTGGGTCATTAACTAACATCCACGCGGATTATTATAAATTGAAAAGTTTGGATGAATATTATGTTTGTTACTGAATCACGCCGGACGTGACGTTTGCTAAATATAGATTTCAGTTTGGAATAGCACGCAAGCTATTTGTATCCCGGAAGTGTGTGTCGCAGTCAGAAAAGCTAGTAATCTTAATAATCCATACTAATATCATGTATGCGAAAGTGTGTCTGTCTGTTACCTCTTCATGCTTAAACCGCTGAACCAATTGAGATGAAATTTGGTATAAGACAGTTTGGTCAAGCCAATTTCAAATTAACTACAAAACATAGCATAGATATTTCGGTATGCACAAAATACTCCATACAAAACGGCATTTTCATACTTAAAGTCCTTTTTTTTGTACATTGAAAAATGCATTTACTTGTGCGGGCAGGGCCCTGACACTGCGCGTCACACCATGATGATATAGCTCCGCCATGACCATAGCATCGAGGTCCCGTGGCAAGGTAGCGGCTAAGGGGCACGAGCCCTCAAACGACACTGTTCGGTAAGCCCGTATAACTTTGGCGGCAATAATTCGTTGCGGCCGAAGCAGAAGAGTCCTGTGCCCTGATCGCGCTAATTTACAACGTATTTACCAAAGCAAAACTAAAACGTTCCGTTGCGCACAATTTGTGTTGCGCGAAACATTTAAACGGCCGCCAATTAGCTTTTTTTTTTCGGAACATAGTTACGTTGATTTCTTTGATTATGATTATATTACATATTTATTAGGTTTAAATAACATAAATGAATAAAGATTTTGATTTAGATAGTGCCTTGCAACTTTTCAAAAAACGTCAATAATATTTGTTAGACAGCGGAAAATAGTTTCCCATAGAAGGTTGCCATAGTAACGTCTTTGTATTTAGATACTGTCAAAAACCGATCGATATATTGACTCAATTTAGAAAGTTTTTGTTTTATTCATTTGTGTAATTTAAACCTGATAAATATGTATATAATTATAATCAAAGATATCAACGTATGTTCCAAGAAAAAAAGTTAATTGGTGGCCGTTTTAATGTTTTGCGCAACACAAACTGTGGGCAACGGAACGTTTTGGTTTAGCTTTGGTAAATAGCGCGATCGGGGCCCTAGTTTCAGAGCGCCCGCCCACACGGGTGCGCCGTAAACCGCCATAGAGCGCACCGGTCCTATAAAGAGATGGCGGCGTCTATCACTGGGCCCTGCAACATTCGGCAGTAGTCGACTGAGTGCTACAGTTGTTTTCACTAGCTTGAAGCTCTACTGGCGGAAGTGTTCTACAAATTTCCAACTTGAGTCGAGCTCAAGCCTTAATCGAATAATACCAATATTTTCGTTTTAATTAAAATGAAAACAAATTCTAGCCGAAAGATTATGTTGCGATAAAACCGATAGATTCACGTATTTTTTAATATACGAACGGGTACGAACGGCAGATATCATGAATTAAGAAACTGTCCTACAAATAAAATAAATACAGAAAAGCCTTGATTGTATAGTTAAACAAATACCTCGAAACCATTAATTAATATCCGTTGTTTTGGCTCCTTACGCGTATCTCTAATGCTCCATAATACCAGGTAGGCTGGTTACGTAAGTTGATATCTCGTAAACAGATTAATGCGCCTCCAGGCAGCTTGACTTAATAGCTTAATGAAAATAACAAGCGTCGCTCCCTAACTGCTTAACTCCTTGGTAACGTATCAGAGTACCGGTATAAAAAAATACTATGGATTATTAATTTTATTTTGATTATTCCGCTGTGAACTTACAGTAACAACAAAAGTCGATAAACACGTACAAAATTGCAAAACACCGAAGCTCTACAACTTTCCTTAAGAGACTTTGACGAGAGGGCAAAACAATTTTGCTGTTTGAGAATTACATAAGTATATTGACTTAAATTACGAAAATGTAATCTTGAGCAAGACGCCAATTGTGTTTAGTATTTTTATTCCTGTTTGTTGATTGTAATATAAACACATTACCTTGAGTTGGGCTTATAAAATCACCACGCAGTATGGTAATCTGAGTATTGCGCCATTGAGTTTCATTTTAGAACAATAGATCTAACAAGAATAACCGGGAGGGCTCATGGATGCTTTTAATCAGGATCGAAGGCTTAACACTGTCTCTGGGTTTTTGCCACCTTTGTGTGGAATGAGGATCTTAAGTTCGAGAGTGTTTAATCTCCCCCCTTAACCGCCTTAACTCTGTTAGCATACCACTGTTCTTTGAAAAGTATTTTAAGTGGCCAATTCTTATTGATAACATAATATGTATTTTACACCCACGAATACTAATTAAGCTATAAACAAAAAAGATGTACATGCAGATAATCTAACTATCTATTTTTTTAAAAAAATTAAATCAAATAGTATTTTTCTTTTGTTTAACCGCTATATAATAATAAACCCATATAAAATTACCAATACCTAACTGTTAAAATTAGAGTGAAAAACGGCTTTCGCCATAATTTGAATGAAGTGTTTACCTATAAGTGGCTATGCATTAAGTTTAAGACAAATATTTAATGTAACTAGTTACTAAGTATCAATGTTATAGCTGTTGGCAAACCAAATAATAAAATAAAAAAAAATAAAAAACAGTCTCACGGTCGTTCGATTCTGTGCCTCTATCGCATACTTTAATTAATCACATTTTTTTATTTTCTTTCTATCGTAAACGTCTCGTTGACACCCACTCAAAATTTCCTACCAAACTATCGTATGTTACTCGTTACAATCACGATCAAGTGCTTTATAAGTCCGTGCTAGGGCACGGGCAGCGGGATAGCGTACCTGTATAATATTATTGTTTTCGTCTTTATGATAATCAATATATATGGTTTTTGATATTTGATAAAGGGGATAAGTCAAAAACATTGTTCGACTTGTTCAAAGTAAATTGATGTCACTACGAACTACGTTGCAGTAGCAACCGTAGAATATTTGTCCACGAGTGCTCGTAGCAGCCGTAGTGTATCTACGCATTCTTGGTACCAACCGTTGTATGTCTACGAACACTCGTAGCAACCATAGAGTATCTCTGAATGGTCGTTTTTGTATCTACGAATGCTCGTAGCACAGTACCGACTGTCTATTGCGTTTGCATTTCAAAAATTTTTTCTTTTATTTTTACCTGACGGAGGCTCGGTGGCGTAGTGAGGATCTCGGTGACGTAGAGGCTTGAGCGCACTGGTTTCGATTACGGAAACAAAGCAATTTTCGCCATGGTCGATCCCGGGATGGGTCAATAAATTTTTGTTATCCGTGCTTCTGAAGGCACGTTAATCCGTTGGTCCCGTTTGTTACTGCAACCACTTTAACTCACCAACCCGCATTGGGCCAGCGTGGTGGTGTTATAGCCCAAACTCCTCCAACTCCAAGCCAATTATTAAGCTACACTGTTTCCACGTAATTGATAATTAAAAATTTATGTAAGTTCCTTGTTTCATTTCAATTAAGTGCATTTTATTCCAATTTATTTTTTCTTTTGGATTGTATGGTGACCGTTGTGTATACCTGTAATTGGTGAACATCTATGCATGAGTTATTGTAGCAATTATATAGTGATTGGTTATCTATGTATCGCTGTTGGTGTACCTTTAATTAATAAATAAATAATAAAAAAAACTCCTCATGTGCATCTCTTGTGTAGAAAGGCCTGTGTCCAGCAGTGGGACATATACAGGCTGGTGATGATGATTATCTATCTTATCTTATTGGCATGATGGCATATAAAGGCAGAAAGTAATTTTAATGAGTTTCTTGCCTGTTCTTCTCAGATTGAGACTGCCCGGTAGAACTATGAACGGATGGTTTAGAAGAGACAATCAATAAATGTAGGTATATACCAAACACACCAAAGTTGAACAAAACATTTATTACTTTTACATTTACTAGATCGAAGGCCCGTATGTAGGGTCGTCTAAGTAGCTACCATCGCCTTTCTTATTTCGGCCGTAAACTCGCTCGTTTCAGATTGAAGGGTAAGATAGCCAGTGTCATTACTGGGCATGGAAGGCATATCATCGTAGGCCTCAGGATGACAGTACACCTGCAATACCAAGTTATTTTTTTTGTTCTGCAGATATCTATAGGCGACGGAAGCCACTTACCACCAGGAGAGTCATAAGCTTGCTTGTCATCTAGTTGTATAAAAAAATACTATAGATTTGATATGATTTAGTTTGATACCGACACCGTAACATAAACTTATTAATAAAATGCACAAAAAATATAAACCTAGCACTAAGCGATGTTAGAACAGTATATCTTACAGTAAATCAGAGTGACAGATTCCAAGTACGTTCTTAGGACTTTGCTTCCCGCATTTGTCGCGTAAGATTTATGAGTAGTCCAACCGTTTTATTTCTGTCTCTATAAAGTCTACTCTCACATACTTATGTAAAAAGGCTTCTTTCACTGTCCATAACTCATTGAAGTTATCACTTCAATCCTTTTTAGAAAATTGCCACCTGAATCTTGTGAAACTGGAAGTGTTACAATAGGGCCAGCCCTATTGTACGGCTACCAGGCGACCAGTCGCCTTACATCTTTGAAATATACAGGTTTGAAATAACATGGGCTATATTACTTAGTTCATAGAAATGATTTACCATTTTCAAAAACATCGTAACATTTGATAATTTCTGGACATTTCTATGAAAAAATGCAGCCAATGTTATATTACTCCATACAAAGGTCATGAAATTATCAAATGAATAAAATGTTTTTGAAAGTGGCAAACCTTTTCTATGAACTATTATAGCCCATGTTTTAATTTATTGTCGCATTGACAGTACCACCCTGTATATGCTTAGAGTTTCACGGAGTTTCAATCTGCAATGTATCTTAACAGTCGATGTGTTCATAGACTCAGAGGACTCCACCCGAAAGAGCTCAAATTCCAAGTCCCCAAACGGAGCTTTTTATAAAAGGAAGCAGCGGCCAGTAAATTATTAACGAGTAAGTATGTAGTAAAATTGAGGAGCTCGATGGCGTAGTGGTTTGAGCGCTCTGGTTTCGATTACGAAAACAAAGCAACTTTCGCCATGGTTGGTCCCAGGATGGGTCAAAAAAATTTATAATCTCGAGCTCCTCCGTGCTTCGGAAGGCACGTTAAGCCGATGGCCCCTGTTGTTACTGCAACCGCTATGACCCACTAACCCGCATTGGGCCAGCGTGGTGGTGTTATGGCCCAATCTCCTCGTGTGTTTCTCCCATGTAGAAAGGCCTGTGCCCAGCAGTGGGACGTATATAGGCTGATGATTATGATGATGATGATGTTGTAAAATTAAAAAAAGAAATTAGCTCAATAGAAGAATTAACAACTCGCTCACTAAACGCTGAAAACCGGCGTAACGGTTTTTGGTTACACAGGGTTATACGGGAAAACGAATTATTTCCCTAATTTCATGTCGATCATAAACAGAAATTTTGGGCTTTACTCAGGCATTATGATTTGTCTTGTTTAAAACGTAATAACCTTTTGCAGTAAGGGGTAAAAGAATAAATCATGTTTTGTTTTACGTCCCCGAATTCAGAAACCTTTCGGGATTGGCAGGATAGCGGAAACAAAGCGCGGGCGTTATTATTCTTAAAACAATTTTTAATTAAACGTATTTAAATAATATGATATCTTTTTCGAATTCCAAGAAAAAAGGAAGGGAGTGGTAATTTATTCCAGTAATTGTTGGAACAAACATATTGGGCCACACCGGTCCTTTTTTCTTTGAATTTGAAAATGATATTATATTATTTGAATGAGATGGAAATGTTTTAAGAATAACAACACCCGCGCTTACGTAATAAGTATTTTTACTTGCTTATTTTATATATACAAATATATTTGTTCAGTTGTGAATTTAAGATCTACAGTCGCACTGGAGATGTACTGGAGTTTCACATCTCTAGCATTTGCACACTTAATTTCGTTTTTAAACATGTTTATTTTTAGCTTGCAGTAGCCTGTCATGGTCTTGCACTTATATTACTCCTGCAGATCTTCGTCAACTATTCGATGTGTTTTTTCGAGTTATTTCAATTACTTTGCAGTAGGTATCTAGTCTTAATCATAACTAGCTCGGCAATACGCTCAAAAATGGTGCACTCGTATTACCGAAATTTGTCGGCTCTAGGAATTACCAAGGTTCTTGCCTCCTCAAGCCCTTGTAACACTGTAAAAGCTACAGTGGACAGCAGTCCAAAAAAAGCGAAACCTGCTATGAGTATTAGCTTTAAATTTAGGTTTTAAATCAGCAGTGTAATCTATTATTAGTATCCAATCTAATAATAAAACGATTACGGGATTATTTTACTAGGTGGTAGACCCATATGTAGGTTTGCCTGGGTAGATACCACCGCCTTTCTTATTTCAGCCGTGAAACAGTTCGCTGTGTTTCGGATTGAAGGGAAAGGTAGCTAGTGTAATTACTGGGCATGGACGGCATTTCATCTTAGGCCTCAGGATGACAACGCACCTGCAATATCAAGTGCTTTTCCTTGTTATTACAAGTGTCTATAGGCGGCGGTAACCGCTTACCACAAGGTGGGCCGTCAGCTTCTTTGTCATCTAGTTGTATATAAAAAAATAATGAAGATATCAAGTCAAATATAGTGATTCCGATAGTCACGATTTTTAACGGAAAATGATTAATACTGGTACTTAAGTTTAATACCACCGTCTTTGCCACGCCGAGTCTACTGTTGAGTGCTCAGTTACGACTTGTCTACTTAGCCGAGGTCCTAGGTTCCAATCCAGGAAGGGCAGATGTTTGTTTGATAAACACGAACATTTGTTCATTTGTTGTCTTTGAATGTTTATTTTTTAATTTTGTAATCATATTTATAGTTATTCTATTATTGAGTAGACGCTGGCAGACTAGTAAGCAGAAGATTGTAAGATATTATGGATGTTATTTAATTTCATTACTTACTAATTGCCTATCACGAAGCTAAAAATAAGCACATATTTAAGTGTAAGTTTAGTTATGTACCCACAAACTTTTGCAAATTATCTCAACTTGCAGAAGTCATATGTACTATATGTACTGTACCTTTTATGTAATATGAGTTAAAAAAACAACCCGAGGGAACTACGGACTTCCTGGAATACTAGCTTCACGTGTATTCAGAATTCTTTTGTTAGAATTTTAGTGCCTTGTTTGGGGGATTGAGTGGAGTAATTAGATACCGTAACAACTGAAGTAAGCAAGTAATGTAAATTTTACTTATTACTCGTAATAGTATATTATTATTTTAAATATGCTCCTGCTAGATAACTTAATAGGATTGGTAAACCTTCGAAGAAACGATGAAAGAAGTTTCATCCAATATTACGCGTATTTATTAATTTATATTTTTAGGATAGCTTACAGCTAATTATTCTATAAAACAACAATACTAACGACTAAAAGCCAATGAAAAGCTATCACAAATGGAATTTATATTGCATGCTATGCTACCTATCCGTAAGTATTCCATATTTCATCGTTCGAGTTCGAAGTTATAGATTGATAGTTCAGAGAGATGCGATACGCCTAAAAATTTTACTGTCGACAAATATGCTGCGTGTAGTACAAATAAACGAACCCGCATACACAAAATTTTCAACCACACAAGCGACACGATTAAAATGTTAAAATAATAAAGTGTTGAATTCCCATTTGGATATGACACTCGCACGCCTTTATGTATATTCTATCCCACTTAAACAGTAACAGTGCGGATCTGGTACATTTGCGCGAAAGACACTTGCGCGAAGCCATTTGCGCGAAAGGACGTTTGCGCGAATGGACACTTGCGCGAAAAGACGTTTGCACAAAAGCCAGGCGCGCGTGGCCAGGTCTTTACCAGAGACCTTTATTTTTTACAGGTTTCTTATTGGTATAATCTCAATATAATTATTTTCCCCTGTTGACATTAGTTCATGCAATTTATTTAAATAGTGCGCTATCTATTTAAATAAATTGCTTGTTTAATTATGTTAAAAAGAGAGAAACCAAAGAAATTATGATACTTATTTCATTCTCTAAAAACATCAGAAACCGTATAAGCGGATTCTAATCAACACACCTTCACTGTGGCAATCAAATAAAATGTAATGATAACGATCATCTTAATGATCGTTATGTTATACCCCAAAGAGCCAGGAGCATCCATTATATTTTGATTTGGGTCAATAACACGTTGGAATAGATTTAATATAATTATAGGCCTTCACTGGTATTAAATCGTATCCATTAATACCTGAACCTTGGTAATTGTCGGTGGCGATGAAATTATATAATTAGTAGTTACATCCCCCATGACACAAATAAAAATTGGTGGAAAGAATTACCATGATAATAATTTTACCAATTGCTTTTTTTAACTTGTATATTATCTTTCCTTATGTTCACAGCCAGTCAAAAATCAAATCTAAAATTTTAGTCATTTTATCAATATTTCCTTTGTAATTAAAATAGAATAAAACTAGAAAAATTTCACGTCCTGAGGCAGGAACCGAACCTGCGACCTTTCGCTATCCGGGCGACTGCTCTGACCACTAAGCCACCCAGGACTTGGGATATCCCTGTGAAATTCTTCTAGTCTATCTTGTATTTGCGTTTATGAGCTAACGTCCACCCTACAATCCTCCTGCCTCAGGACGTGAAATTTTTCTAGTTTTATTCTATTTTAATTACTAAGTAATTTTTCAAACATTTATAATAATGTTAAAATCAAAAATTAAGAATATTTCCTTTTTTTATTTGCTGTACAGACACGTCTAAAAAAACATTCGGAACTTTTTAAAATATGTGCTCACTTTGATAGTTACTACATAGCAATAAAGTGCTTTATACCTTCATATATGAAGCCTTAAAGTATGCATAATTAAGTTTAGAAAAACGTATCTTTATACCACTAGCCTAATATTTATAAAGCTTAAAACGTGACTTTTAAAAAAAAACTTACATATAATAACCTCGCTGAATTGCGAGGCATAATCTTTGTGTGAAATATATACCAGCCTTATTGTCACTTAAAGTTTCACATAGACGACCTGCAATGTCACTAAGAAGTCGGTGTGCTCCTGGATCCCCTAAAGTCTCAACCCCAAATGGCTCAAATATAAACAATATATATAGCCTACATATACATCTTTTAGTCGTTAATCACGTACAATCCGCCGCTCATCAAACGTATTGTGTTTATTGGAAAATGACTCTTATAGTAACGAATTACGGCAAAATTTTAAAGTTAAAGTATTTATTTTGATCTGCAGGATTGTGTGTAGTTTTCAAAAAAAAATATTTATGACTTCAAAATCTATACCAAAGCTTTGGGTGTATAAATTAAAGTGCTTATCTTTACTAGGTGGTAGACCCGTATGTAGGGTCGTCTGGGTAAGTACCACCGCCTTTCTTATTTAAGCCGTGAAATAGTTCGCTGTGTTTCGGATTGAAGGCAAAGGAAGCCAGTGTAATTACACTAATTACTGGGCATGGACGGCATTTCATCTTAGGCCTCAGGAAGACAACGCGTCTGCAATACCAAGTGATTATTCTTTGTTATTGCAGGTGTCTATAGGCGGCGGTAATCACTTACCATCAGGTGGGCCGTCAGCTTGTTTGTCATCCAGTGGTATAAAAAAAATACATCTTTTCAGTCGTGGCTGTACAGTCACGAGCAATAAATAAGAAGTATCTATTTGTCATTGTTTTTTGACTCTAATTATAAACAGAATAAGAGTCACGTGATTGTCCAAATTAGCAGTTCTGCGTACTATAATTTATATTACTTAAATAAAACTCTCTCCTACTCAATGTTTTGCCAATTTTGATAAACTTAAATTTTGTCTGAAGCTGTAGGCTTTAAAGTTCAGAGGATCTGTTCCATTTCTATGAAATACATGAAAGGCTCAGTTAAAGTTTAGAAATTCACAGTAAGATAAAATACAGACATGAACTTATGACGAAAAATAAAGTATTGGGTAATTTTTGTTGCTGTAACTTGAGACACCAGGCACTCAATTGGAAAAATTTTCTGGGGTGGGGTGCTGAGTTAAGGTTATGAATCTAGACGTCTGATATGTACATACTTATTATTATCCTTGCTTATATTGCCGTTGTTAGGCAATATAAGCAAGTATAATAATATAAGAAGAGATTTTGAAAATATTTTTCACGCAAGAACACGGATCTCCCATGAAGGTGTCTGTCGAAGGTGAAAGTATGTTATACGTCTAAACATGTATATTTTTTTTATGTATAAGTATATAAGTTTTTTTGACAAAAAATAAAATGTAATGTTTTTAAAATCATAAAATTTTATACATAAATGATGATAAGTGGTAGCTATTACCTATCCTAGATACCTATCAAAGAAAAGCACTATAAATTATTTCGTGGAATACCGACAAATCGGACGTAATTGATATTTTATTTTAGAGAATACGATGGCGGGCTAATAACGGAAAAAAGGTTAAATAAATTATATGGTACTATTCACTGTAATAAATACATTATTTTGTAAAATTTTGGGTAAAAATCTTTAAGTTTAGAAAATCTTTTACATTTGTATGATTTCTCTTAATCTGTAGTAATTGATTCAGTTATTTTACTTAAAATAATAGTCCTGTAAGTTGGAAAACCAAACGGGTCCCAATTTTACTTCAACAATGCGTCGTCGAGCTGATTGTTTACGGATTAGAGGGTGTAAGTATGAGCGTCAATCTATACCGATCCCGGAACGAAAAGGGATTATGACAATTTATAGGGTTTGGAAATTCGAAGGTAACCAATTAAGTGAAATACCAGCCAATCAGCCGGTGGACAACGTTGATTTCAGGCTATTAATATGCGTGAATAATCTATGTCTTTGATTGTTAACAGTTTTGGGAAATCCAGAGTATTTAATCTACAAAAATGGGTAGTATTTTACACTCAAGTTTTGAGCGAGCTTGAGTAGAATATCCATATAAAAGAAAATTACAGCTAAATAGCACTTATTTGTAGTGTTTGGAAAACCTTAATTTTTCAGGATTCCTTAAAAATGAACGAAACAGCTTTAAAAGTTGTTAATAGTTGAGTTAACTGTGTAGTAATCGTGAAATAAACACTAGTATAGAGTAGTGAAAACATTGCTATCATAGTAACCGTACCTCTTAGCAGTCAAAGCGTAGGGATTTGTTCCGCTAGAAAACGTCTTATGAATAATGGATCAACATGTGCAACAATGCTAATCTTAATAAAATAGTTTGCTCATAACGTTGAGACTCGAAGAGGGTGAGCTTACTAAAGACGTTTCACGACTTTGTGTGAGTGTTTTTAACGAGACATGCTATTTTCCACTCGACTAGTAATATTTCTCTTACAACATAACAGACTAGGTATGTTCGACAGTATGTTTTAGTTTTATTAACTGAGTGAAAAAAGGAGGGGTTCTCAATTCAGTTGTATTTATTTTTATACGTCTGTTACCTCAAAACTTCTTAATTTATAAACTGATTAATACAATTACATTTAAATTTTTAATATACTTTCAGATTGGTCTCATATAAAGTTACACGAAATCAGCTTAGTCGTTTTTAGTTCAAAATAATTGGAAAAAATATGTCGTTTAACCAAATTGCGTATTTAGATTCCTGCGTTTTTTTTTAATTTTCTTCTTTAGTGTACCTTATATGGATTAGCTGCATTGATTTGGTGATGTGATGAAGGTCTTCTGTATAGAAACAAAAACTTCTCAAGGGACAACAGTTGCATGAAATTTAAAATAATCTTATGTATTTCATCAAGCCATTGATAGACAATAATGAATCTTTGAACTTGGAAATTTTTGTAGCAATAAGCACCTTTTAACCCGTGAAACATTAGCCCTCCAGAGAGAAAACACCGCTTGACAGATTAAGTTGTGTCATATTAACAAGCTACACCCAATAGATATTATCATGCTAAATAATTTGAGTATTGAAAAGAAAATAATGGATAAAGGAAATAAACGGTTTCCGCTCTTACTATACAGCCAGAGTAATAAACATTATTGGAGATCATAGAGCTAACTATCTGGCATTTTGTAGGTGGCTGTTGCTATGCTTTAAGAGTATCGAACAGCAATAAATATCAAAAGCCTTCATTTTAAATTAAGGTAAGTTTCTGCTATACGTACTCTCAGAGTATCGAACAACATATAATACTTATGCAATTGAAATTAGCTGATACTATGCTTTCAGAGTATCGACAAGCAATTTTTTTTATTACATATAAAGGCAAATCAAGATTGTTACTGACAGTCTGTGATGCCAGTTCAAATGCCTACTCTTTCAATTGAAATTAGCTGTTGCTATGCTTTTAAAGTATCGAAAAGCATAAATATATATTTATTATTCTTACATAGAAATGCGAGACACGTTTGTTAAATCACATTGATGCCACCAAAAGAGAATTCTGAGAACAGGCAAAAACTCATTGAAGTTGAAAAACAACCCATCTGGCATAAATTTTTTAGGCAAACGTTTGATATGCTTTACGAGCATCGAACAACATAAATTGAAAAACCAATTGCCCATAGATCCTTATATTGAAATCAGTTGTTGCTAAGTTTAAATATTACCAAATCTTTAAACGACCATAAAAAACGACATAAATCTATTTTAAAGGAAATGTTTTCACTCGAGTAGGATCACTGATATGATTGTTATCACACTGTAAACTTTTCTTCACTGGTATTAAGGGGTTTAAATATCGTTATATATGATTATTCAAAATATAGTTCCATACATACTAGAAATAATTGCTAACATAGAGTAATGTTTTACAGAAAATCAAAATATTTGAAATATGTTTAGCATTAAACTTTCTAAAAAATACAACTGAATTACGTTCTAAGGGTAATAAAATAAAAATAATTAAATTATTTTCAAACGTCTAACAACGTCATAGATCTTTATAACAAGCAACATATGGAGATAAGTTTCTAATACCGCTCCAATTTTGAATTCAATTTATGCCATAAAAAACAGTCTGAACAGAAATGCTTGTCAATTGTTATTGTTTATCCATCCTTAATTAATAATTTGGGATGCTTACGTAGCAGGAAGCGCCTCATAATGAAATCTGCGTTCGTTGCGGGCACGTACCACTCTTTGTTCAATTACACATTTCACTATTTACTGACGCACACAAATTTGATTCCTTTTGTTGCTCAATTAACATTACTAATACATCTTAATCTTAATACTTTCCTGGGATGCATATTGTGTATACCACGAGGTGGACCAACGATCTGGTGAGGGTCGCGGGAATCCGATGGATGAGGGCAGCGCAGGACCAATCAGTTTGGAGATCCTAACTGGAGGCCCATGACCAGCAGTGGACGTCTCTCGGGTGGTATGATGATGATGTTGTTGATGGTGATATTTTGTTGGCAACACTCGTGACGTCATAAAGCGTTTTGACAGAAGGCGGTAAAACGGCGGCCAATTTGGTTCCGGCCGCCGACCGCGCTAGTCATCGTACTTACCTACTTTTGTGTGTTCTATCCCGTAATGCGACATTGTTAATGACTTATATTTTAATAAAATCTATACTGATTTACCTTTACATTTATGCTGTTTTCATTATCCTTTAAGAAGTAAATAGCTAACAATTGTATCTTGAAGGAAACGTTTAAAAATCGCGCGGTATGTTTTAGGGAGTCGTTAATAGGAGCACTTACGTTACTCCTAGTCCAACTAAAAAAGAATTTTTGTAATCTGACTAATAAAGTTTTTAGATAATATGGGGACATAAATACAAATATACAAACATACATAGATACACTTATGAAATTTGGCATCCATTCTAAGAAGCTAGTATAGACTACCATACACCAAAACCTACACACGGGTCGAATTGATAACTTTAATTTTTTTACGTCGGTTAAAAACAGCTACCTATTATGATTCTATAAAAACGCTATAGGAACAGTTTATTTGTACGTGTATCGTAACCACATCTTTCAACTAACTGTTCTAACTCCCAAGCGTTAAAGTCGGTAATTACTCATGGATGCAAATATCGACAAGCATGCAAACAAACATGCAAGTCGCCTACCTTGGGTGGGTTGGTTACGGATAGGGCGACAGAAGATCGATATCGATATCGATATCAAGATCGTCCAACGTGCGTGCGCGCATCTCTTGGCGCCTTCAGTTCGTGTTCATATACTAGAAGCGGCGTTTGCTTTGTGTCTCGTTAAAAAAGACCTTTTAATTACGAATGTGGCGTGCTTATGATTTCCTATCAACTGAAAAGTATTGTGTTGTGATATAGTGTAAATGCACTAGAAGCTGAGTGTGAAGAATCGCTGGGGAGAAAAGGTAAGGCGGCTACTATTGTCCTTATTATTTTCTGTGTCTAATTGCCTTCTATAAACGCTTGGTCAATTTCTTCAATTTTCCATCCCCTAATGCAGCGGATACAGCCGGTCTCGCTACATTGTTTTGGTGCCGAAACCCGGGAATACTTTCAGAAGTAATCATAAAATAATTTCCAAAAACATTTCATTAAATTTCGTACTTTGTTCTTATGGTCGATCCCATAGTCACCATATTTAATCGTTTAAAATCTCGTTATTTAATGAATATTTCTCCAAAGTGTATGAACAACACGTCGGATTACATTATTTCACATAAGTTTATCTATTTATTTTTATTTGAAATCATATTCTGGTGAAGAAAATAAAACAAACATTAATTCTGAATTCGTCAACCGAGTGAGATACTTGCCGGCCATAATCATTATTGGAGGTCGACATATCTTACTTTGAAAATATCATTTCGTTGTTTGCTTATTGCTTCATCTCGCCCATTCATAAATAGCGTTTTACAACGTAAATCGATCGGTAGTGATTTGTATTAACATATTAATTATATACAGAATTGTTGTTTCGTATGATGTTAGTACATGTAAATTAATCGATTTGTTCAGTACATTGTATTATCACGTACATTTCACCGTCACAATAATTAATGTTTTGTTTCTTTAATTACATAACTATTCGCATTTGAAAATACAAATCACATTCGTTCATTATTTCTATCGTGTTCGTACTACGAAACAATTCTGATCTATTTAAACGTAATTGTCATTCATACAAAAACATCGAAGTCATTACTAGGTACTATATTTCGTATAATCAATTCAAGTTATTCACTATTTTCTTCAAGAAAAATATCACTCGAATTGAGGGTATCTGTATAATCATTTTACAAACATACGGTTTAGTCCGTGACGTTGGCCAACCTGCGACACGAAGTTGTGTCGGGTGCTTAGTGTTGTTACACAACTATCGACTTTAAATATCGAATATATCGACTTTAATTCAAAACTTTAATTCGAATATTTTATTTCGAATTTTCATTAAGAAATGGCTTTTGCTACGAAGCGTATTAAGAGAATGAGTAAATCTAAGTCTATTGAACCAACTGGTCTTACTTACGCGGACTTGCCCGTTTTACGACGAAAGCGGACTTTAGCATTGAATCGATTGCGGAAAACTTTAGAAGTTGCACAGATTGTTCAATCGGATACTTCTCGCTTAGACGAATTTGTCGTGCATTTTTCTGCGATACAGAAACATGTTAATAATTTTGAAGAAGCACATTTAGACATTTTAAGTATCGTTGACGACTCTGATGTCGAGGTTGAGGATAACATACGTTCCGAGTTTGATGATATTCATTTTCAGGTGCTTGCTATGCATCGTAAGCTTGTTCCTTCTGAGATATTACCTTCTGTGCGTTCAAAACCATCTATTTCTGGTATTAGACTTCCGAAAGTTGAGCTACCGCGTTTTTCAGGCTGTATAAAGGATTTTAATATGTTTTTTGATGCATTTAATTCGCTGATTCATTTAAATGAATCATTATCGGACTCGGATCGGATGCAATATCTTCGAGCGAGTTTATTCGGAGATGCATTGGGACTTATAAGAACCTTTCCCAGCCAAGGCCAATACTATCAGGAAGCCTACAATACCTTAGTATCTCGTTATCGTGATAAACGTGAACTTGCTTTTACATGCTGGCGAGAAATGCAAAACATTAACTTGAAAATAAGCTCACCAACCGAATTCAGACGCGCGTTGGATCTTTTCAATGAAAATTTATTAATTTTAAATAGTCTTAAACTACCAACGAATCATTGGGACTTTGTCTTATGTTATCATTTGCTATCCAAGTTGGATTCGAAAACGCGTTGTGCCTTTGAAAAAGCGCACCCCACACCAGAGCTGCCTAGTTATAGTAAGCTCAAGGAATTTCTTGAAGCACAGTGTGACGCACTCGTTAGAGATAATTATTTTTCAAGTAATCGTGAGAGTCATGCGCCTACCAATAGTAGTAATAAAAATTATGTAAAATCTACCCAGAACAACAAGAAAATGACTTCTTCATTGTTATCGAATTTGGAGAAGGCAGCAAATCGACCGGAAGTTAGTAAACTTCCTACTTCTGCGCCTAAAACGGTTACGGGAATGACTTTTAAGTGCCCTGCGTGTTCAGAGCTTCATTCGATTTCGCATTGCAAGTTATTTTTGGAAAAATCGGTAGAAGCGAGGCGTGAATTCGCAAGAAAGAATCGATGGTGCTTCAATTGCTTGAAGCCTTCACACGTCATTCGCGACTGTAAATCGGTATTTACGTGTCAGAAATGCCGTCAAAGGCATCACACTCTTCTCCATCAGGACAACGATGCGAATTTGTCTGATCAGACACCTCCGGCTAGTGAACCCACTCGTGTGCTGACGAGTGTGAGTGATAATTCGATTGTGCTTCTATCTACTGCTGTTATACAAATTCGTGATTCGTCGGGCATCTATCACTCCTTTCGTTGTGTAATCGACTCTGGTAGTCAAGCTCATTTCATTTCAGAACGTGCAG
The DNA here is from genome assembly GCA_947347705.1 of Nymphula nitidulata. Lineage (NCBI taxonomy): Eukaryota > Metazoa > Arthropoda > Insecta > Lepidoptera > Crambidae > Nymphula > Nymphula nitidulata. The sequence continues at coordinate 12,246,958 of OX374632.1, forward strand.
TAGCTCGACTCGGACTTAATAAACGTATGACTTCACGCCAAGTTCATGGCGTAGGTCAATCGTCAGCCCACATCTCTGGAGCTGTCCAATGTCAGATAGGTATCGACGGTCAAGTAGCTTTCAACGTGAACGCACTGGTAATACCTACCATTTGCGGAAATATACCTAGTGTCCAGCTTGACAAGTCTTCTTGGCATCATATTCGTGGTCTCAATCTTGCTGATCCGGATTGTGACCAACCTGGTCCAATCGATCTTCTTCTGGGTGCGCAGATCTTCCCTTCTATTATCTTACCTGGAAGTGTGAGTGGAGGACCAAACCAACCCTCCGCGTTGAATTCAGTGTTCGGCTGGCTTCTTATAGGAAGTGCCGACGAAGGTCGAGTCGGGCGCAAAATCAACTCTTTCTTCGTGACAGATGACCAGCTTGTTCAGGAAGTCAAAAAGTTTTGGGACTTGGATAATCTTCCGTACAAGGCTAGGTTAAGCACGGCAGATGAACGTTGTGAACGGATTTATAGCGAAACAACTACTCGTGACACTACTGGACGCTATAGCGTCGCTTTGCCTTTCATAGAGGATAAAGAACCGACATTCCCTGGTTCGCGACAGTCAGCTCTTAGGCGTTTTCATGTATTGGAACGTAAACTTTTATCCAACCCGGTTCTAAAAGAACAATATTCGAACTTCATGACTGAATATCTTCAGTGTGGACATATGACTCCTGTGCCCACACGAGACCTGCATAAAGGAAAGTATTACATCCCGCATTTTTGTGTACTGCGCCCCGAGAGCAGTAGTACGAAGTTACGCGCTGTCTTTGATGCGTCAAATCGTGATGCCATCACAGGGAAATCGTTAAACGAAACCTTATTAATCGGTCCCAAGTTACAAACTAACATACTGGAAATCCTACTGAGATTTCGCGTTCATTCTATTGTATTTTCAGCGGACGTGTGCAAGATGTACCGCCAAATTCTTGTACATGAAGAGCATCGTGATTATCAAAGAATCTTCTGGAGGTTTAATCCATCTGATCCTATTTTAGAGTACAGACTGAATACTGTCACGTATGGCGTCTCTTCGTCTCCTTTCCAGGCTTGTCGTACCGTCAAACAACTCGCTGATGATGAAGGTCAGAACCTTCTCCTCGGTCAATCGGTTTTAAATAGTGACGTGTACATCGATGACATCGTGACAGGCTGTTCAGACCTTAGTCAAGCTATTCAAACCAAATCAGAGGTCACAGAACTTCTTAAGAAAGGTCACATGGAGCTTAGGAAGTGGGCTAGTAATGACCCGAGGTTGCTAGCTGACCTGCCTCCAGAACATTGTCTAACCGATTATGTGTCAATGGATATTGAATCGTCAAATACTCTCAAAATATTGGGTTTGGGATGGGAACCTAGTTCCGATATTTTCAAATTTGAAGTAAAGCCTCAAAATCATGTTTGTACCAAACGCACTATTCTAAGTGAACTTGCCAGAATCTACGACCCGTGCGGTTTTCTGTCTCCCATAACTTTTTTCGCAAAATTCTTGGTGCAAAGGTTGTGGGTTTTAGGCGTTTCTTGGGACGAAGATCCTCCAGAGGATATTAAACAACAATGGAGTCGTTACACTAATGAATTGCACTTTATCCGTAAGCTCAAAATTCCGCGTCATCTATCAGTTCCTAAAATCAAATCGTGCGAAATACATGGTTTCGCAGATAGTTCTCAACGGGGTTTTGCAGCTGTAGTGTTTCTGCGAGTTCTCGATATGTATGATAGCATTAAAGTTTCTTTTGTGTTATCAAAAGCTAGGGTGGCACCTATTAAGGTCGTCTCTCTGCCAAGACTTGAGCTTTGTAGTTGCGTGCTGCTCGCAGACTTGCTTAAATTCGTTAGTGAGGTTTATCAATCTCGACTTCCTATTTCAGCTACGTATGCGTGGTCAGATTCCACCGTTGCGCTTTCATGGATTCGATCGCAATCTTCCCGTTGGAAGACATTCGTAGCCAATCGTGTTAGCCATATCCAGGATGCCGTTCCAGATGCAAAATGGCGTCATGTAAAATCGGAGGACAACTCCGCAGACATCGCTTCCCGAGGACAGACTCCGGCAGACCTTGTTAATAATCTATTATGGTGGGCGGGGCCCTCTTGGCTCTCACAGGATGTGCAGGCTTGGCCTTGTTCAGCTACAAATCCTCCGGATGACGAACTTCGTGCTGAGGAGAAGATACAGGTTCTCGTCGAAAGTGACACTCCTGTACATCCTATCGATTATTTGATAAATCGCTATTCGTCAATCCGTAAAATACAACGTATCGTAGGTTTATGGCTTCGCTATATTGACAATCTCCGTCGTACTCTGAACCGCCGTTCTGACTTTCCATTAAATCTCGCAGAACTTCATAACGCGTTATTATTAATAGTAAAACGTACTCAGTTCCTTTACTATAGTGAAGATATCAAACGTTTGAGTGAAGGCAAGCTTCTGTCAAAACAAATGAGAAAGCTTTCTCCGTTTATCGACAATCAAGGCGTACTCAGGGTGGGCGGTAGGTTGGCAAGGTCCGGACTGGAATACAGTCATAAACATCCCGCCTTGCTCCCAAGACAGGCCCAACTAACATACATGATCATAGATGCTTTCCATCGTGAAAATTGTCACCCTGGAATAAATACTTTGCATTATTTAATTAGTCAACAATTTTGGATTTTATCGGCTAAACGTGCCATTCGACATTGCGTTTCAAAATGTTTGAAATGTTTCAAAACAAACCCGACTCCCCTCGAACCGTTTATGAGTGATTTGCCTGCCGTTCGTGTAAACCAGATAAAACCTTTTAGTATCGTGGGTGTTGATTATGGAGGTCCATTCCGAATCAAATCAGGCAAATATCGTGGCGCGAAGATTACGAAAGCTTACCTTTGCCTTTTCGTTTGTTTTGCGACCAAAGCGGTTCACTTAGAGGTAGCTACTGATCTGACATCAGAGTCATTCATCGCTGCCCTTCGACGCTTCGTTGGTCGCCGTGGCCGAGTTCAAACAATTTTCTCTGATCGAGGTACTAATTTCGTTGGTGCGCAACGAGAACTCGCCTCGTATATGCAAAGTGCGTGTCATACAGAAAATATTGAATTCAAATTTAATCCGCCGGCCAGTCCGAATTTTGGAGGCGTATGGGAGATTCAAGTTAAAGCTACGAAATCGACCTTATATCGTGTAGTCAATAACCAATCGCTTACGTTAGAAGAACTCTTCACGTTATTTATTCAAATTGAAGCTATGCTCAATTCGAGGCCCCTTTATAGCATTAGTTCTTGTCCAGATGACATGTCGGTACTAACACCCGGACATTTTTTAACGCTAGAACCCCTGACCGCTGTTCCCGATCAGGATCTATCTTCCGTAAACATTACTCGCTTAAGAAGGTGGCAGCTCATCCAGAGATTCCAGCAGGATTTCTGGAGGCGCTGGCGAAATGAGTACCTTCAATCTTTAATGCAAAGGGCCAAATGGACTAAGCATTCGAAGCCACTGGACATCGGTTCCGTGGTGATTATCAAATCTGATAGTCCACCTCTTCATTGGCCTATAGCTCGTGTAGAGGACCTGTATAGTGGTCCAGATGGAGTAATTCGCATCGCGAAGTTACGTTTACCGAATAATTCATTCTTAACTCGACCGTTGACAAAGATATGTCCTTTGCCAAATCAAACCGATTAGATATGTCAAAACATTATTTCTTCACCATTTAAGTTAGTTATTTTTAAGATAATTTCATATAGTCATACATCGTTGTTCATACACTAGGCTATTAGTATTAAATCGTTAATCTTAATTATTTTCCAAGTATACTTCACTTTATACCGTTAGAATGCCTTATGCATTATAATTATTTAGTTTCACGCCGCAATTCCATTATCAAATTTTGGAAAAATACAACTTTATAGTGTATTTTGGTGGGCGGTATGTATCGTAACCACATCTTTCAACTAACTGTTCTAACTCCCAAGCGTTAAAGTCGGTAATTACTCATGGATGCAAATATCGACAAGCATGCAAACAAACATGCAAGTCGCCTACCTTGGGTGGGTTGGTTACGGATAGGGCGACAGAAGATCGATATCGATATCGATATCAAGATCGTCCAACGTGCGTGCGCGCATCTCTTGGCGCCTTCAGTTCGTGTTCATATACTAGAAGCGGCGTTTGCTTTGTGTCTCGTTAAAAAAGACCTTTTAATTACGAATGTGGCGTGCTTATGATTTCCTATCAACTGAAAAGTATTGTGTTGTGATATAGTGTAAATGCACTAGAAGCTGAGTGTGAAGAATCGCTGGGGAGAAAAGGTAAGGCGGCTACTATTGTCCTTATTATTTTCTGTGTCTAATTGCCTTCTATAAACGCTTGGTCAATTTCTTCAATTTTCCATCCCCTAATGCAGCGGATACAGCCGGTCTCGCTACAGTACGCTAGACATGTAATATGACTTATTAGATGTAGTATATTGTGCAGCACGTTTGTGCGCTGCATAAGAAATAGACACAAATTAACAGACTAACAGAAAAGGATAACGGACTAGATGTACTAAACACGGACGTGTAAGCGGTAGATCCGTCCGTTCAAAATTACAGCGTATACAAAGCAGCTTGGAAATTTATGGTTCGTTCGTGTGGTTTAATATTGGGGTCCCGTGTATCACATCCTGTGGGGTGTCTAGCTCCACCTTGCTTGTATGGAGCTTGTAATTTGCATTTTGAGTAAACGCCGCAGCAGTTAAAACTTTCACCGCTAAAAGCCAACGTCTGCTCTGTACCTAAAGTTTGTCCCGACGATCATTTTGAAGAAAGACGTCGGTCGCTATGGTTACTCAGACCATATTTATGTCGAAGTAAATGTTGCCGTATAGCTTCGTACCTACGTAGAAACATAAGTCTATTACGTCATAATTTTATTACTAGCGGCCTTAGTTCTAAACGCTTTATTGCGAACCTCTTTGCATCGTTGTTTGTTTCTTTCTAAGCTTTTTCGGATTTAAAATTGACATCAAAATTTTAAAGTGTTTGTCAGTTTTATTGTGGTGTTTTGTGACATTTGGTGGTTTTCTATCTATTCTCATAAATTGTGTTTTTTTCGTAACCATTTTCGTTATTATTTTATCGTAAAACAGGATTTCAGTTCTTAAAACTATTTTTTTTAAACGCTTAAAACATGTGTTAAAATCCCTCATAATATGTCAAATGAAGAATATAATCAGAGTCTAATGTGTGAAGTACAATTAGATTTTATTGTGTGTAAGTGAGGAGCTCGGTGTGAGCGCTCTGGTTTCGATCACGAAAACAAAGCAACTTTCGCCATGGTCGGTCCTTGGATGGGTCAATTAAATTTTATAATCTTGAGCTCCTCCGTGCTTCGGAAGGCACGTTAAGCCGTTGGTCCCGGTTGTTACTGCAACCGCTTTAACCCACCAACCCGCATTGGGCCAGCGTGGTGGTGTTATGGCCCAAACTCCTCATGTGTTTCTGCCATGTAGGAAGGCCTGTGCCCAGCAGTGGGACGTATATAGGCTGGTGATGATGATGATGATGATGAAGTGACGACCGATTGGTAATGGAAGAAAAGTTTACAGTGTTCATACTAATATATGTTAAGTAAGAATTTATGGGTAAGTCTGTACTTTTATCTGTAAAATACTTTCAAAGATGAAAATGCGAAAAAAACAAGAGCATTTCTGACGACTAAACATGCAGTCAGGTGGAATGATTCGGTAAAAAATCAGAGAAATTTTTCCGACATTTTCCCTACAGCTAATACAAAACTTCACCCAATTACCTACACGTATGGTAGCCACGCTCTCAAAACATTTTATTTGGTTGTATGCTGAACAATACGAATTTCCTTTTTTATTTCCAGAATATGACCACATTAATATATCAGATTGCTACGAGTGAGTGAGTGAGATAATAAGCAAATACAGATAGACTAGAAGAAATTCATATATGTATAGGTTTAGGAGTATCCCAAATCCTTGGTAGCTCAGATGGTTCGAGCAATCACCGGGGTTGTGAAAGGTCGATGATTCGGTTCTCGCACCAAGACATGATTTTTTTCTACTTTAGACATTTTATGAGATAATACTACTTATTTTAAAATCCTGCCAAAAAAAATGGTGTTAAAGTTTGACGTGTTTGTCTGTGTATCTTTGTCTGTCTGTGGCATCGCAGTTCCTAAACAAATGGACCGATTTTGGTTTAGTTTTTTTGTTTGAAAATTGACGTGATCAGGATGGCTCTTAGCTATAATTTATGAAGATCAATTCAGACATTTGATAACTATCAGCTCATTTCCTACTTGACAAAAGGGTTTTACTAACTTTCACAGATCCGTTTGATTTGAAATTCGGTTAACTGTTGTTTCGGTAGTATTCCCAAGCATGTTAACCTTGAGCTGATCCTGTAATGTCAAATAGCCTGCGAGATGCTCAATAATTCAGAAAATTACAGCAGATAAAGCTTGTTTAGGTTAATAAGAATCTTAAGTTTTAATGAGATGATATTAGATAGATGATCAATGTAGCCGGGGGTTACTTTAAATTTTATATTTTGTTAAGTTGCACACTGAGTACGCCGCATCGAAAATAAGTAAGTCGATTTGGTAGAGTTCAAAACTTCTTACGACTTGTCATGTGTTTTTTCTTCAATCTATCTAATCATTATTTAAATGTTTATAAGTCTCTTTGTAGCGGAAGATTAGCTTGACCTGCTGTCGAAGTATGGCATGATTTTTAAAAGGGACAAAATTTGTATTACGTCAAACTTAGTAAAAAAGAAAGTAATCTTGTGCTGCTTACTGCACATAAGCAGCAACGTAACAACGCAAGCTTACTATCGCTGCAAGGGAGAGAACGTTTAAATTTTGACCTTAAATCTATGGGTGTATAAATGAATTAGCTGGTTGGCTTACCTCATCAATACCCTAATTGTGGTATTACTACCTACCGACTATTTCGATATCTTATTTATAAGCAAAGCCTTAAAGAATATTATTCAATATGAACATTGAAGATAAGCTTTTAGATCTCTTACAATATTAGAGTTCGTGAAAGTTAGGTAATGTAGCTTTATGGTATATTGAGTTCGCGAAACTTTGGGAAAGGCCCCGGAACCTGCCGCAGACATCTGTCAAGACTTCGAACATTATATTTTTGATATTATACTTATCTATACTTGAACACGGGTTCTATTCCGTGGTACAGATACGTAAGTACATGATATAAAAGGGTAGTACCTACTTTGATTCGACCTTGATAAGTTGTAATAAAATATGATGATACTTGTATACTTCGAATTGCATGTACCAATATAGAAAAGTAAAGTAGACACGGTGTTTGGTGCATAGCATAGCAAGCGGGCACTTGCCGATGTTAACATAGTCATAATAACATGAGCATGTTAAATAAAATCTTTTAAAAATACAAAAGTGTAATCAAAATTTCTAAATTGTAAAAAAAATTTCAAAGGTCACTGGGCACTAAAGTATGGAAACTAAGTATACCCACGCCGTACAGAAATAAAATAGGGTGGAATAGACAGATAAATATCTCTAGTTTTGGATAGTGTGGGTCGCATTAATGTGGGTACTGTCAGGAAAAAAATATTTTAAAAAAAACTTTTTTAATAAAAAATATTTATTTTCAGTTTTATTCAACATTGTCAATATCTATAGGTTCAATTATATCATCTAAAAAGGCGGCCGGTGTATCAATTTGTTCTTGATGACTGGCCCAAGATGAAAAATAAACCACGCTGGCTACATCCGCGCAGCTTCCAAAGGTGCGACGACCGTGAATGCAAGAGCAATAGGAACCATCAATACTCTGTCTACCATGTTCTGTTAGGTGTTCTAAGATATATGTATAGTATTGTTTACTCCTTGCGTGTCGTGATTGAATTCGTCGCCTTATTAATATTTTGTTATTAATTAATTCTTGGTGTCTATATAGTTCCACAATATAGAGACCGTTTGGTCGTATGTGCATGAGCACCAATCGACAGTACGATCGAGCGATCCCTAAATGATACGTCTCTAAAGTGAAGAGAATCAAATCTTCGTAAGTGAGTGGTGGAAAGTCATCGAAAGCAGCATTACTGGCATCAATTGGCACGAAGGCTACTCTTTGCCTATTTATATGCAGCACTGTAGCAGGTGTCTTTAATATAAGTCACAGACATATAATAAATAATGATTTAATTTATAATTAATTGGGTCGTGTAAGAATATTATCTACTCGCTTAAATATCGATTTTATATTGATCTGTTATATTTTACTCCCATAGTTTAAAAAAAATATGTACATGAAATTAAAAGTAGGATATTACTTAATAATTTAAATCAATTTTGGTTTTTGTTATAGTTCGGTCAGTTAAACATAATGTATGGTAAATTACAAAATTTAATTTTATAAGTTTGAACTTTTGACACCTTAGTATATTTATGACTATAATAAACAGGGGTAGGTGTACTTTGTAATAGGTATTATTATTTTTTGGCAATAGCGAACAGTTTGAAAAAGTTACATGATTATCTCTGTTTTACAGAAGATCACGAGTCTAGCATAAGGTAGGCCGGCTCTCTTTCGGTCGCCGGGTGGGCCTTATTTGCCACAATAATCGTATAAAAAGAAATTACTTTCATGTCACATTAAAAATTGAGTTTTATTATATCTTAAAAAAATCGATATAAAATTTTAAATATGACATGTTCGTTTAAAAGAGTATTTTTTTAAATGACATTTACCAATTTGAGTTTATGACACATGTAGTACGATTCTTTGTTACTTTTTTCAATAGTTTTTTTTAAGAAATTTAAAATATTGAGATAGTATTACCACGTTCAAAAATGAATTTACTAATAACATTACATTAAAGTCTATGCCAGGGCGTTCTTTCGAGAACTTGCCTTTTTGTCAGTAAGTTATGAAACTTGTCAACGCTGATGTGGGTAAGGCCAGCCTCAAATCTATTTGACATAAATATCTGTCAGATTAAAGAGAAATAAATTCGAGGTCTCCAGACTATTAAATTCAACGACATTAGTATACGAGCTGCGAACAATTTGTCATAGTACTAAACTCTTTAGTGATCTTAGAATTCTTTTGAGAAATGGACTTGATATCTTAAACTTGAAATATTAGTCGTACTTACTTGGCGCTTTTGTAGCATTCCAGGCTATAAATTTAATCTTTTAAATAAAATTCTCGACTCACAAATTTAGTTACGGCTTGACCGATTTTCATGAAATTTTATATGTATATTCAGTAGGTCTGAGAATCGGCTACTATCTATTTATTTTTTATTTCTTGGACAATTTTTTTTATGGTAATACAACGTTTTTTTATGGTAAAGCAGCAGGGTCGGCAAGTAAAATATAAGTTTCATTTGAAATCATACAAATAGGTGTAATATCATGTACTAGGGTGATAACATAAAGAAGCAGGTTACTTGCACCGACAATCTGCTTCTATACTTATATTACTCTTAACTTTTTATTTCATTCTGCTTATTTATATAACAATTAAGACATAAACTTAAATAAGCAGGTAGTCGGCGCCGGTAACCTGTTTTCTTATGCTATCATTCTTACGCTTGGTGTTCAGAGCTTATAAAATGTTCACAAAATTTAAAATATTTTTAATATGGCAAGACCTTTCATGATAATGAATAATAAAAGTACCTGTCAATGACTTATTCGTGATCCGTTAATAGGTACAGACGATAGCACATCGAGTGTAACAGTTGCAGTACGAAATCCGCCTCTATTACGTATGGAATAAGGGCGGTCTCAAGGTCAAACTAGGTTAAGGATTATAGAGTAAGGCAAAGATATTTTTTTCTATTCCTTTTCTTACATTTTATGATATTTTAAGAGAGCAAAAGGCTAGGAGCCCTATGTTCAGCTCTACGACTCATAGATCAAATAAGAGCAATGTTTGTTTAATACATTCTAGGTACTTTATTAGTTTTTTATACTACGTCTAAAAAGGCTGTACTGTTGTTATTGATTTATTTACTATTACTATCCTTGAAATTTGAATTAAAACCTGAACACCGATCCTCTGTTTCTAGCCGGGTCAGAGGGCGTTGTTGACAAGGTATACCATTATAATTAGTACATCCTTAAAATATTTATAACAATCATAATGATGTACATACATAAATATTTATTAGAATCATATGGACATAAATATGTGATATACGACCTAAGTGGTCGCGTACTGTACGGTTTCAGAGAAACTTTCTCCCGCGTACGCTCAAGTTGTGGAATTCGAGAAAACCCCTGCAGAGGTTTTCTCGAATGAGTACAGCATGGGGTTCTTAAAAAAAGGCGTGAAAAAATTTTTACAGGGTTGGCAACGCGCAAGTGACACTCCCAGTGTTGAAAGCGTCCATAGGCTACGGTAACCGCTTACCATCAGGTGGGCCGTATGCTTGATTGCCACCTTAGTGGTATAAAAAAAAACATAATAATACGACTAATATATATTTGTATAAGTGTGTGTCAAAAGATACCTAACTTACCTAATCAGGCCTAATAAAAAAATTGCACTAGCATCATAGTGTGTGTGATTTGACCTGATGTACTCTTTTCTAGTAAGTATAAACACTGCGTTAGGAGAGACCTTATGGACAGTGATATAATATCACCACTTTTTGGTTCATTGCAGACCAGTCGCATTCCTTCGCAATCATCAGAAATATTTATTAACATGGTACAGAAGAACGACTTTATTTTATATAAAGGACTATAACAGGTACACACGTACACAGCTACGTTATCAAATTAAAACAAAAGAAATATTTCCATTCACTTGATTTGAAATCCTCTTGATATTTACAAGGTGAATCGAGTAATAGTACATTATGATATAAGTGCGGTATGTTGAAAATTACAGCTGAGGCGATATTGCTAGCCCGAGCCGTAAAGCAGAGGCTGTAATTATCAAAGCGGACGTATGTCATACGACATTTATAACATACTTGCGAGGAAATAAATAAAACTCGGACTTTCTTAAACGAATAAATCTTTAATCACTTGTTTCTTATATTTAGCAGTTATGAAAATTTGAACAATTTGTAAAATTGATTATTGTGTTGCCAGTTGGCATCTTTAATGTTCTCAATTACATTAATATTTTTGTATTTTTGTTACAGATAAATGGTTGTAATTTAGTGTCTAAATTAATTAAATTAAAGAACTGAATGTTGATTTATTTTATTTTATCTTCCAAAGTTAATTTTATTCATAAAATGTTGACCACTTTTCTAACATAAAAACTCGTTGATAAGATTTTAAAAAGTACCGTTCGTTTTTAGACGGAGCATCTTGAATTCTTGATAAACCGAGCGAACGCACGTAATGAGATACAATACGATATTGAAATTGGTGAATTAAGAGACCCTTTACAAGCAAATGTGTTATAAATAGTATTTACAAGCGTCTATGACTTTGGTCACGACCTCAATCCCACTTGAGTCACATGAGTCTTCGTGCGTCTGGCACCCATGAAGAAGAACTGTGTAAGAAGTGTACTTTATATTTCCACCACCACTCAATATTTTCGTCAACCCGGCTGTCTATGTTCAAGATTTGGCAAGTCATCGTCTTTTGGTAAAATATCGCTATGTAGCCTAACAAAATTATACCGCGCCAAAATTTACATATCAACGTTTACCCATATCACTTTATTTACGATTCTCGCGAAATAATAAAACATTTCCTATAGAAGCCGCGGTAACAATAAAATGAAACAAAAAGCCCATAAATTTTGTTTTCCTTAATAATTTCAGCAAAACTTGGATGATCGTTTTTTAATCTGCAATCAAGTCGAGGCGGCCTCGCTGAGAGCTTGTTTTAGGTACGTTATAATGTCCAATCTGGATGGGATTGCGAGTAAATTTTACGTCGAGTCCATTTCGGCTGTCCCTACGATTTTTTATTATTGGCTGAACGAATTTAGTATCTGGGGAGATATAAAAGGAAATGAAGCTAAGCCCTTCGGAAATCTCAGAAATTGGTCTTTTTCTTAGAGTGCGTATGAGGACAATAGTAGTACTCGGATCCAATGAAACTGAGCTACTTTCTGTGCTCTGGGGAACAGTTTTTACGATCGACTCTAAGATTTACGCTTCACTGGCATATCGACTACTTGAATATTTTAACAGGTTGTAATGCGTTGTTCAGAAATACAAAGGGAATATATATTGTAATATATGTAATATACTTTCTAACAGTTTTGTTGACATTACCCAAGTTTTATATAATTTTCTTTTTCTTTACTTTTTGTGCGATAAATCACGTTGCTTTATTATAAAATTTCCAAAGTTAAGTCTAAGTCGCTCCCATAGGCGAACGCCTAAGCGAGTGAGTAAAAGTTGCAAACTAGATAATTTTAGTAAAATTCGTCTCTCGTGGACCTTGACATCGGCCGAGGCACTGTTATTAACGCAGGTATAAGTATAGTTGATCGTACCCTCGGGTTCCATTGTAGGAGTGCCTCAGAGGATGTGGTTCCGCCTACAGCGGGAAATAGTGGAGCATGACTCAAAATATGTCCCAAAACAATGTTTGTTAATTAAATCCTTTACATCTGAATCTTGAAAAAGGGATCGATATTTCAACTATCAGCGTATGTTCATTTCATATAGTATGGTCCAAAAAGTCTTATAATACTTACGTGTCACGTCATCGCACGTCAATGCTTTCGAACTTTATTTTGATATAATATTATTATAATTAACTTTCTAATTTGTCTGTCTTTGACAAGTTTTTCTTATTATTTTCTAGCTAGATTTAATTAAATTATTGTGATATTACAAATATCAAGTCATATTTTATGTACAAACTAAACAAAAGTAAGAGAAATGTAAAATGGATTTCATAACGTAATGTTATATGTACACAACATATTTTCTAATAGTGGCAGGTTGGTAAGGGTCCAATTCATTTTATTTTATTTATTTATTCAGCACTGCCACATGACACACATGAATACAACCAATTATGAGTACTATGAGATAACAAAAGTTATTCTTATAATTACCAAACTAACGACGTACATAGCAAGCACTCAATATAGTAAAGTCTCGTTAAACAGAATCGGTTAATTATATCGGATACAAATAATTTTGGGTCCAACTGTATAAAAATATAAATTTTTGCCATCCAATTAGGTCTTTTATTACTTTGTACAGGGTAGGCACAATAACTGCTAGCCTTGAAAAAACTATGGACATGGTTTGATCCAGGGGAGAGTGAGTTTATTCCTAACGCCTCAAAAAAGAAAAAACATTCACATATTCACGTATAGTAAAAAACGTCTAGTGAATTAGAATAGTCAGAGTCAGGATAACTGATATTATTATACATACATTCGGCTGAACATTGAGCGTAACACGTTATTTTAAAAATATTTTTAATAAAAATAAAACCGACTTCAAAACACTAAAAAGGAAAAAAATAATTAAATTTCAGTATCTAGGTACTTACCTCCTAAAATGTATTTTTTGGAGTTGGTGCTTCACTTTCTATTGTCTCTCGAAACAGCTTAGCACCAACTCAGAAAAATACATAATAGAAGGTAAGGACTAGGTACTGATATTAAATTTTTTTTTTCCTTTTTATGTTTTGAAGTCGGTAAAATATCTTTTTCACATTTTTCAGTAATTTCCTAAGGTCAAAGCAAGATGGATGACCGTCTGCAATGTCGACTTGTCTGTCTCTCAGTCTTTGGTTGAAATACATAGTGAAAGAATTATCTTCTAACTCCTAACCGTTAAGGAGTTGTACCTTCCATCATCAGCTCATTAACATGAGATGATGACTAACAGAAGCAAATACTTGATTAGCTTTGGACAAAAGTAAAACATGTCATACGAGCCAATGAAATTTGAGGTTTGCCCTCGATTTCCCTGGGATCCCATCATCAGATCCTGACTTGGTGACAATGGGACCACCTCTGGAGTATACTTTATCGAATAAAAAACTATTTTGAAAATCAGTTCACAATTGACAGAGAAATCGGTGAACATACATACAAAAAAAAACATACTGTGGAACATATAACCTCCTTCTTTTTTGAAATCGGTTAAAAACAGACTTTTTTGCAAACTAACAACCCTTTATATTATATTATATATATATATATATATATATATATATATATATATATTATATATATATAATATATATATATTTCGATTTTTATTTATATAGACTACTACGACTAGACTACAGCACGAACAAATTTTTTTTTTTTTTTTTTTATACAACTAGATGACAAACAAGCTGACGGCCCACCTGGTGGTAAGCGGTTACCGCCGCCTATAGACACCTGCAATAACAAGGAAAAGCACTTGATATTGCAGGTGTGTTGTCATCCTGAGGCCTAAGATGAAATGCCGTCCATGCCCAGTAATTACACTGGCTACCTTTCCCTTCAATCCGAAACACAGCGAACTGTTTCACGGCTGAATTCCGCTTCATTATGTCAGTATTCCGCTTCATCTGCAGCACTAGGTTCACAAACTGCAATGTTTCTTACATTGCAGTTTGTGAACCTACAACAAATAAAAAAATAGATACTCTATTGTTCAGGTGACGTCAACGGGCTGGTAAATGACAAAAGATTGAAACAAACTAAATGGAATTACCCACAGTAAAAGATCATAAATTAATATTTGTATTTATGATCTTCTCGAGTCTTCCGCTGCCTGAAAGGCCGTAACCCAAATTCTCAGTAGGAAATGAGAGCCATATATTTCTCGGCATATTAGAAACTGGCGCTCACCTATGCTAAAATATGGAACTTCGTGCCGTGAACACGCTCGGTTAATTGTAAAATTTAGAGTTTGATAACTATACTAAACTTTTCGTCTGTGTTCGCTTGTGTAAATTTAGTGCGGTGCAGGGTAAGTTTTGACAGTTTGGCCACCTCTTGGATATAACTATCACGTTACATGAATTGTGAACTCACGAATTTACCAAAAAAATTATGTTCGATATTTTTGGTAAAGAATTTTCGACTTATCAAATCCTAAAGCAAAGAATACCTGTGTAATCTAATGAGAAAATAAAGTTCTTAAACCATAACCATATCTAAAATGGGTAAAGAATGTATCATACTGGCAATTAAGCAAAAAATCAAATTGAAAAATAATATTTAGTGACAGCTTTTAAACAGAAAATGCTGAAGATATCATTCAGATTTAAAAATATTTCCCCAACCCTATAGGGTTAAGATAAAATCTCCCCTCTTATAGTGATAAAAATCGAATATTTAATATTTGCGTTTTATTTCCCAGCTTACGTCTCTGTAACTTATAATATTTTTTGGTACGAAATATACACTTATTGAATGGTCGCAAATCTACCGGGGGATTTTGTTCAGAGAAGAACATGTCAAGAAAATCAGAAAGGTTTATCCATCCATTTATACGTCAGTAATAGTTGCTAGAAAATTATTAACCCATACAAACAGTTAACAGTATAAATCCACTCGGATAGACAAATATAATAATAATAATATTTATACACTCACACCTATTATCTAGCCCAACCAAAGTAAGCATCATTAAGAGCTTGTAGTATGGATACTAGATAACGGATAAATATGATAATAATATGTATATAAATATTATAAATATACTAAATAAACATATAAACATCCATGACTCGTAAACAAATGCTCGTACTCATCATACAAACATTTGTTCCTACCGGGATTCGAACCCGGGACCTCTTGACCGAGTAGCCTGGGGTACAGACCACTCGGCCAGCCGGTCGTCATATATATATACAAAACTAACAATTTAATCTATTCCTTTATTTATCAATACAGCAAAAAATTTTTCCTTGTACGTATTTTTTTTACATTTCTAAATCTAGTTAGCTGGAGCGATAGGTCTTCGGATACAACTTTTCGAGGACTATTTAAAAAATCAAACACAGAGAGTATAAATAGATCATTGTATTAGTGAGGAGGCTAGCGTGACATATGGTGTCCTACAAGGCAGTATCATCAGCCCCACCCTATTCCTACTATACATTAACGATCTGTGTTAGCTTAAACTGCTCGGAGGTAAGATCCTAGCGCTTGCTGATGATACCGCCCTTTTTTTAGAGTTGCTGAATGGCTTAAGACCTAACCTGATATTGAGTGTTGCTAAAACCAAATATTTGACGTTTGCAATAAGGTCATACCAACTTCCACCGCAAGCTCTTAATATTAAGCTCAAATTCCTCTAATGTGCCATGCGATTGTCCAACACTGGAAAGAGCAAATTCTCTTACATATCTTGGAGTCATACAAGATCAAATTTAACCTTCAAACCCCATATTGACTTAAAACTAGGTTAAGAAAATTAATTTATATTATCAAGTCTTTTCGCCACATTGCTAATTCCAAAATTATCAAATTGGTTTACTATTCCTTATGTCATTCACTCATAGAGTATTGTATCTTATCATGGGGTGGCGCAACAAAAACACACACGATATGTGTGGAAAGAGCGCAACAGGGAAGTTCTTAAAACCCTTCCGTTGAGTTATATAGGTAGGTACTAGGAAATATTGACGGTAAGGCAGACTTTCAAAGCCGACAAATGTACAACAGTTTGTGCATTACTTTATTAAATCTCGATCGTCAAATAACCAATATTTTATGTCAAATATCAAATTCGTGTAACTGTTCAATTGTATTATCTAGAACACAAATCAAGATTAATTCAGTTTACGTTGATTCGGAAGCGGCAATGCAACAACCGAATGGTGCGGCGACATCGATCAGTACAGTTTGCCATTAAATTTGGCAGCTGTGGAGCGAGTGAGATGCGGCACTAATCTGATTTAGTTGCTCATGCCTACGCGTTTGGATACAACGCCCTCCTAATGAAACAACTCTGGTGGGAAATGAAATGCTGTCACTGGAAGCCGTAAACAGTACGCAAATCACTATTTAAGGTTGTTGATCGAAATTGCTTTTTTTTTCAAATTGAATTTAGGTTTATAATTAAGAGAGATAAAAAATAATAAAGACTAAGCATTGATTAGTAATTACTGTAGCACTGAAATTGTATTAGATTCAGAGCTACATTATTCTGAAATTCTCTCTCGTAATGTGGTGTGTTGGATGTAATGAGAGGCGGAGGTTAGTTCAGACAGCAAGCGCGTGTATTTGAAACTAGAACTTAGGTAGGTACAGAAATATCATTCGAACTTCAGTGCATTAAAGTGATTTGTGTTATCCGGACCAGAGTTGGTGAGAGACTCCTGTTCGCCTCGTCCGTTCTGATGCTCGAGACAAAAAGTTATCTAACGGTGCGGCAATTATTATGGACGGCATCGCTGGTTTATTCGACTTTAACATTTAGGAACACAAATTATAGAAAGGTCTATTAACAACATAGATAGGTCTGACCAAATGATATTCCTAAACAATATGAAATATTACACAAAAACTAACTGGGATATTCTGAAAGTTAAAAATATTTCTTGCTAATAGCTGAATAAAAAGTTGTAGCGGTATAAACCCGCTACCGGTTGTGTAGTCCGCTTGTGATTATATCCTGAATATTAATTTTAGATAAGGGACCACTTAGTCCAAAATTGTGTTACCTTAGTAGGATTGGTTTGTCCATCTATTTCCTATTTAATTAGTCGTGGCTTATGTATTGACTTGCCCAAAGGTTTCTTAGGTTTCCTACGTATTAATAGTATCCATTCAAATTAACATTCTTCTCGAATAAAATCCTGGGTCCATCCTTTAATGATATTCCAAATTTTGTTTGTTTTGATCTAATTTCATACTGTCACTTTGATATCGTCAGGCGACATATCGGCAAAGCACACCGAGTTATACAGCCAAGGATGTGCGTATCATTAAGCGCCATTCAAGAACGCAGCGTCCGATGTTTAACAGCATTCAAAAGTTACCATTTTATTTTTTTGACAATTTTCTAATTAAATGAGTAATACTAACCAGGGTGTTCCATATTCTTCCCAATTATTAATTTTATCCGACATTTTCAACTTCCACAGGCAGATTTTCTTTGGTATTATGTGACCATAGACATTTGCGATTTGTTTGGCTGTATAGAGAGTATCCGTTCTCAGGTGCACTTTTTTTGAGGTCTTTTTGGCCTATTGGCCGTGTTAAATTTCATAATCAACTTTTTATTAATTTTTCGGTAAGGAAACTTGAAAATAATAGCCCATCAGGTTTATTGGTGTCCTAGGCGATTTACTCTGCATATTTGTTTTGAATTTCAGATGTGATTTGACAAGATTTGTATAGATTGGGACGAAGGTCATTGTCGTTTGAGACGAGGTTATAATATCATATAAATAAATTCAGGCCTCTTGTGTAATTGCAGGTATGTTGACTAATTGATTTGATTCATTTTCTTTAAACATCGATTCCGAAATAGAATAATTTTAAAACTAAAATTAAAATATAAATTATAAAATTTTCAACATAAACTTACAGACTTAAACTTAAAAACTTTACAACCTATTGCTATTTCTTTGCAGGAGGTCTTTTTCTACCATATTTTAAACTTATTACACGGTCCGCTTGAACCGTATGTTGGTTGAATCAAGCTGGCGCCCATAAATATGTGAAAATACAATAAAACAAGAAATAAATGTTTTGACCTGGGAGTCTGGAGTCTGATTTAATCGGCCACCGGTCAACCCACACCGCATCCCGCTGAGCTAAGTAGGCCAACCACTACAAAGTATTACATAACAAAAGCTAGTGTAGAAAAAGGATAATTTATTTATTTATTCTTTATTGCACAAAAAAGTACAAAAGGCGGACTTAATGCTATACAGCATTCTCTCCCAGTCGATAATCATCAAATTATAGAAAATATTTATTGCAACACGTGCAGGCATTTACTGTGGGTCTATTGTTTTGCGCTGCAGGTGTGCAAGCTCTAGAAAATTCATAAAGTATTTACCTTACCTATATGTATTATATACTAACTTAACTAATTAAATAATATGTGGTACAAAGTCGCTACAGCAATATAGACTGGGAAAAATACAAATTCACTATATTGGTTTTGTTAAGAAACATCCCTTACATTCTTTCGAAAATTGCCAATGGCTTGTGGACTACTCAATCTAACTGATAATAAAACAAAAAATAGGAAGTTTTGTAAAAACATACATCCTGCTAAAATCAAATTGTAAACTTTATCAAAATAAAGGACCCCAATTGAAATTTCATAACATTTAATCTAGTTTTGGTCTCTTAGCAGCTCATTGTTTAATGTGTCAATACAAATACGAAATTACATAAGTCTTGCTATCCCTAACGTAACTGAACTTCCGTACTAGTTTAATACGTATTTATAGAACCGTACGTTGTAGAATAACTCAGACAACTAAAAGAGGGCTTATGCCGGTCAGGACTCTCATTAGCCTGTGCCTAATGACGCGTCCGCTTGTTAGTGTACCCTACAGCATGCTCTGAATAAACCAACACTAAACTGTCGCCTTACTGGTAAACTTACACTCGGTGCAGTGCGTCTACGACTTTGTTTTATCAGGGCAACACCTAATTAACTCGACCCGACAATTGGTTATAATAAACAAAGAAAAGAGACAGAATAGGAGTTTCTTTAATGGTTTGAAGTGTGACTTGTATAAGCGTTTAATGATCGATGTAAATACTTTAACCCGTCAAGGATTAGATTTCAGATACAATTGATTATTCAACTGTCCTCCGGAGGGTTAGCGCCGCTTGACATATTAACAATTGATTTCATGATACTCGGCTATCTAATCTACGCTTGATAAAATAATTATTACCAATTTGATGAACCTGTGAGCGGATAAGTAATCAATAAGGAATCTCTAATCATAAACAGAAAATTTTAATAATACCTTTTAATAGGTTTACGCTGAACACTTAACTTTAAAATATTTTGCTGAAATATATGAATAAATAAAATAAATTATGTTACAAGAAAAACGGTTAGTATTAGGTATTTAATTTGAAATCAGTCTATCGTTTGTATTTCGAAATCAAAGGAATCAATTTAGAAAACACAATCACCGCTAATAACCCTTCAGGAGAATATTTTCTGGGAAGCTTTTCAATTTCGTCGATTGATAAAATATCTATATTCATAAAAATTTTGAATCAAAACTCGAGGGAAATTTTAATACCAAATAGTCGGAATACAAAGAATAGTATTTGTCCACTTTTCGTTTTTGTAATAATTATTGCTACTTATAGTTTTTTTTAACAAAGCAAATGACTCAACACCAGCGTTAAGAAAGCCCTTAGGCGAAGACAGCTACTGCAGCTTAAACATACCGCACTAGCTGTAACACCTTGCCGGCTCAAAAGGTGCCTTTTCACGCCTCTTTTAAAGGCACCCATGTTGAAAATGAAAATACTTTATTCCCCCCAAAAAGCACTTTCGAATCGTCAACAAAAAAACCCTTATGTTTATCACATAAAAATAATATTAACTAACTAACAATTTCATAATGTTTGTCTCTCTGTCTTATCTACGTAAGCTAAGAATGTTATAATGTCTGTCTATCGGTCTGTCTGTCGGTCCGTCTGTCCGTCAGTCAGTATGTCTGTCTGTCTGTCTGTCTGTCAGTCTGTCTGAATTTACACCGGTTCCAAAAGTTGAACTACCGAGAAGATTCCGGCAACAAACTCGTGTAGTCACTCTTTTCAATTATTAAGTTACAATTTTTAATTACACAGTAATAGTATTAAGCAGTGCAGTGTCGCACGGAGTATAAAAAAATTAACGTACCAATAAGTACCTAATGACAAGAATATTTACTGTATTTAAAGGCTGTCCGACAATGCACCATCACAATGTAGGTATAACAATACACAAAGGTCAACAATTAATATACAAAGACCTAATAAAGCCAAACATCTTTCATTAATTTTAAACACTTGTCTGACCACGTCATTACAATAATAATTGTATTGTCTTATATATAATATCCTATAATGCCATATACCTCAAAAATCCCTCAAAAATTATACTATTTATGAATATGTAGGTAAATTATTACAAAATCAAGGACGCTTAGAGATGACCATTTCCACTAGTGGCACCTGTTCACAAGTATGACGCATATACCAGCCATCGCTCCGCTCAACCATATTATAGGGAACGGAGCGACCCGGCACACGACGCCACCACCACAGAAACTTATAGAGAGCATGACATCCTCCAGCAACCAGAAAATCAATGAAATGCTATTGGCGGGAATAACTATATGACACTATAAGTTACAACCAAGCATTTTTGTCATTTATATAATCGATAATAGTATAGTAACCTTTGTTGGACATTAAAATTTTCTTAAGGTGAATTTTAAATTTTTCAAATGGCAAGTCTAGTACGTTATTAGGAATCTTGTTATAGTAAAGTATGCTTTGACCCATAAAAGTATTAAAAACTTTATGCAGTCTTAGAGACGGTAAGATCAACTTATTTTTATTTCTTGTATTTAATGCATGTACATCGCTGTGTCTTAAGTAGGAATTTAAATTTTGACGCACAAAAATTATGCAAGCATAAATATATTGAGAAGCCACTGTTAGTATATCTATTTCTTTAAATACGTCTCTAAGAGATGTTCGAGCAGCAAGGCAGTAGATTGCTCTAATTGCACGTTTTTGCAAGATAAATACCGCTTCAATGTCTGCTGCTTTACCTCACAGAAGAATACCATACGACATATTACTATGGAAGTAACTAAAGTAAACCAAGCGGCAATATCAGTATATGGCCTTATTTTTCTAATAGCATAAGCCGCGGAGCTAAGTCTACTACAAAGTGTTGTGATGTGAGGGTTCCACTGGAGTTTCGCATCGATTGTAATGCCTAAAATGTGGTGGATTGAATTAAATTTAGCGACTGATTATTTAATTTAATGTTTGTATCACGTAGTCTTTGGTTTGTATCCACTTCCGTAACATTAGGTAAAATAAATTTAATACATTTAGTTTTGCTAGTTTTGTTATGAGAATGCAACACCGGAAATGACTGCATATTGCAAGTGCGTTACATTACATAGCTCCTGAGGACGGTCGCGACAATGCCATTATGCAACACTGGACCCGCGTCCATCTCGTCGAAGACACCGAAATAACTTGTAGCAATTACTAACATAATTTATAGTTTATTGTTGTTACAAGTATCATCAATATAGACTTAGGTCTTGAAGTAAACGCTTTTTATTAATTTTATATTTTAGTTATAATGAATGCCTCTTATGCCCTGAAATAAATTTACTGACTTTCACGTACTTTAAGTATTACGATCCAAAATTAGTAGACTGTTTTAATGGACCCGTTTGTTTACCAATCAGAATGAAATACGTATACTTTATTCCAATTACATTAAAGAGGGTATTCATTTAATTGATTTGGTATAGGAATATCACACACATCACATCAACGAACGTATTAAAAGAAAGTAGCGAAAGATAATCAATTAAATTCCTACGCCCTATCCATCTTCCTAGGGAGGAAAGTGAAGAACATACACTAGAGATATATACTGGTAGTGATAAGTGTGAGGCTAGCACCAGCTAAAAACTCTATAGAGTTCCTTCTCGACAATGTTCGGGAGGAAGCATCCCGTTTGGGAGTAATTGTCAAGTCCATGGTGCCCAGCCAGACATGAAAGTCCTGTCTCTATATCAAAGTGCTTACGTACCTAAGTAGCAAATGCTGTTCCTACTTCATGGACAAAATTACAATAAAATTCTCTCAGATCAAACTTAAATGAGAGCTTCTGCGTATTATCTACCCACTGATTTACCGATTTATCGAACTGCAGGCTAACATAAGTTTTCTATATTTAGTCTTGATATAAATAAAATAGAGAACATAATGGGGCACGGTTTATATTTGATATGTACACTTCTTAAAATATTTTTTGTTTTGGGTCTAGTGTGCTAATAATAATACCTACTTACATAGTAATAGCGTTCTAGACACAATAACTAGAAAATCTAATTTTCGATTTTTCTTATAAGTGCCTTCTTAAATAAAGAAAATAATAAAAGAAAACAGATTCCAAATTCCAGTAAAAAGGAGTGATCTCGTAAAAACACCCGGGTCAAGGTCTTACGTTCGGGAAAAAGGGGAATAGAATAGAAATTAATTGCAAAAAACTGGTAATAAACGCGAATTGAAGAAGTAGGTCGCTATTAGGCTAATTCGGCAGAGATCTGCGTAGCCAAAATGGGCTATTACGCCCCCGTTGGATTTACAAAACATTGCGCTGTAAGCCGGCACGATATAATGTTTATTAGGAAAAATGTGTTTACGGTGCGCGATACGTGGCTCACGTTCATTACAATCATTAGCTTTATTAGTCGACAACTTGACGCGTTATTTATTTTATTTAAACGCAAACACAAACTGGAAGTAATCTAAGCATGTCTAAGCTTGTTACTAAAAAATATATTAATACATTTTAAGCATATTACTAGGCCCATATGTAGGGCGTGGGTAGGTACCACCGCCTTTCTTATTTCAGCCGTGAAACATTTCGCTGTGTTTCGGATCCGAGGGAAATGTAGCCAGTGTAATGACTGGGTATGGTAGGCATTTCATCTTGGGCCTCAGGATGACAACGCGTCTGCAATACCAAGTAATTTTTCCTTGTTATTGCAGGTGTCTATAGCCGACGGTAACCACTTACCATCAGGTGGGCCGACATCAGCACTGCCATCTGGCTTCGTTTTCGATAGTGTCCCCCTTATACCCCGTATAACACTTAACATCTATAGGTGCTCATAATATGATTTTATAGTCACGCCAACGGTAACATTAAAATCTTTCGTGGTGTTCCCTGCGAAAAAACGGCGACGCTATAAATTGAACCTGGATAAAGAATAAAATATGTAATAGACTCTATCGCTGATTTAACAAAATAACGCTTCTTCAAAGAAATCCAATGTTTAAAAGAGAGTAGCATCTCGCTTAGACACAGATTCCGCCTCATTTTAATAGATTTAACTATAGAATTAGTTCCAAACATAATTGTATATCTTATAAGATTTGGATTGCGTGCAGTCTGTGAATCATTGCTGTCATGACGAAATATAATTTCAAAATGACACGAATTTTAAATTTTTTCAAGGTCACAATAACTTTAATTACGAGTTAACCTGTAGAGCCACACATTCCAGACACAATTGGTTTTCAATTGTTATATGCTTCTGGGGACTCTAGAAAACATATCCGCGTAAGGCTTAATAACGCGGATTAACAAATTGATATTTAAACTAACTGTCAGTTCGTTTGTTAAATAAATTTTTTAAAATATATCTCTGTTTTTGAAGAAGATATAATCCAGAATGTTGAAGCTTGTCAAAGAGGGTTAACTTTCCTATAAATGCTGACCATGTTGACTATGCTAAGCTGGAAACTTAAAATTTATATATTTTTATAAATTTTTGAAATATTCTTTTTTACATTGACATTTTGTTATTCTTTTATCTATACGTCTTTGGTGGAAAACGGGCGTTTCATTCTCAACGAAAGATACAGAAAATTACGCCAAACTAAGCAAATTGTATAAATGTAATGAGATAATAATGTTGCCGGCACTGCATCCTTTCATATTAAGTAAGCTATTTATTCTTATTCTTCCTTACAGCTTTTTTTAAAAATAAAAAATGTTTTACTGTCTATACTATTACATCCAGATTTAAATGGTTGGTTCTTAGTTCAAAGCGTTACGCCTGATGTGCTACCGACATTGGTGTGAAACTGGCATCCTAAATAATTAATGCCGAGACACCGAAATGTAAATAAATAATACAGCCCTTACCGGAAAACACCCTCGAAACGAATTCACAAACATTGAACGCAAGCAATTATATTGAGGTCGTAGGAGAATATCCCAATCAATTTTAATAAGAAAACTGACTACGTGCTGTATATTTGTATGATCTGATCACATATCATCGTAGCTGCTGCTTTTAGGAGCAGGACAGAATGACTCACAGAATTAAGTCACATACTATAAAGAAAAAGTGACAGAAGGACTCCAAGCGGGGAAATTTATCTTGGAAAGTAAACATCTGAATAACTATTTTCAGAAATCTTACTTAATCACAATTATGACTTTCATTTCCAACCCGTAATTACTAAAACAATTGCGTTTTATCGGCAAAATTTTTAAACACCCAATTTACGCATAATAAACACAGAAATAATTTCATTCTACATCATAAAATAGATTTGTTTGTGTTTGTGTTACAGTTGCAAACAAATATTTTGGTTTACCAAATCGGATTTCACGATTTATTAATTCATTCTCGCAGTTTGACAACTTCAAGGGGTTTCGAGACGCCCGTAATTGGTTTAATTTATACTTAAATCATTCATCACATCTCAAGTTCTATAACAACGCTTAGAAAGGTAAGCGAAAAGCAATTAATTAATAAATAAACTTTCTCTAGGATTTCGAACTGAGAGATTCCACTTCAATTTGTCAAATGGAAACGTCGAAATTCGTAGGGAATCATATAATTTATGACACAGGTAAATCATTTATAGGTGTTTAGATTTCGCAACTTGGCTGTAATTAATTTCATTGTTGCATTTGTATGATATATTGCACGACCGGTCGAAATCTGTGGGATGACGTGAGTTATAAAGTACAGTCGACAGCACGTCAAGCGTGACAGTTTGACCCTGAAGTCGCTCTATTTACGTTGGTAATAGAGGCGGCTTTCGTAGTGTAACTGTTACACTTGATGTGCTGTCATGTGTACACTGACGAAAATAATTTGAACTATTTCAATAAAATGCTAAGATTGGAAATAAAACCTCTTTACCAGACTTCACTAGCGTTCAATTAGATATTAACAACACAGCAATAATAATCAAAAAACCAACAAAACAACACAGCCACAAAATAAAAACAACGAAACAACACAATAAACAAACAACAATACTAAATACTACTATAGCAAATGCTAATATATTTCTATAATCAAACTTGAGTTTATAAATTAATTCAGCGATGAATAGCCTTTTTCTAAATCAAATTCATGTTTCACACGAACATCCCATAGAATCCAGTATTGTTAATTTTATGAAGACAAAATAATACGTTTATTACCTAATACATCTATTTAGTTTTTACACATCTCTGAAAACTATAAGCCTACCATTCAATAATATTTTAGTATGCTTAACTTGAGGCTACAGAAAATATGTAGGTACCTTTTCATTACAATTTTCATAAGCATACTTTTGATAGCTTGACATTTTCTTTACTAAATATGATAATTTAGCTTATTATTGTATGCGTACTCATAGTAGGCTTATAAATACATCGTGCTACTTGAAACAGACAGACGTGAGAAACAATGGAAATGCTTAACAAAGGGAATGTTCGGACAGATTTGTCTGCCAGTGACGCGTGTCACCTCATCACCGCTCTCTCGCATTGACCACGATCCCGAAATTATTCATCGTGATTAAACAGTTCTGTCAATCAACCTTATTGCCTTGACATAAGTTTCATATTCCTTATTCTAAGCTCTGTTTGTTGTAACTATTGGACTAGTGTGCACAAAATCAGCTTTTAGACAAAAAAAATGTACATATTTGAGTTATCTTCCGAATGTGGTAATTCCATCCACCATTCTTTGAGACCTCAATAGATTTTTGATTATTAGATATGAAAATTTCACACACAGCGTAAGAAAATCAAAACCTCTTTGACTTAGAAAAGGACAAAATAATAATATATATCACGAAATGTCAAGTCATATCTCACAAATAATATAGTACCTATATAAATACTACAAAGAAAAAGTCACATGCAAAACACGAATTTAGAACACAAGTGACTTACTTAATCAGTCTTCGTAGGTTTTAGAGCAAAACTAGTGCAAAGAAGCAGTTACGGAAAGATTTATATTATGACTTTTCTTATATTAGTTTAAACTTGGTAACCTTTGGCTATATAACTAAGTTATATGAAGTTAATAGGAAAGTCGAGGGCAAATATTCAAGAGCAGGATCATGTTTGATACGGGGCGAGTGTGAAATTGAGTTGGCTAACAAGGCAGGTACAGAGTCCGCAGAATGCCTTGAAAGCCAATTTGGAGGTATTGATCTATGGTCAGTTTGAACACAGTGAAGCTAGTTGTGTACTGTTAACATTATAAGTTGTGAGTTTTAAAAGCTAATTTGTCAATTTTAATAACATCATCAGGCACGTACTAAAAATTCATTGAATAGTTGGTACAATAATGATGCATAGAAATTCAATCAAGGTAACGAATTTTGAATTTCCGAATAGTGTATCTACTAAACTACTACATAAATATTAGAGAAGCTATATTATTATATGCAATATAAATATTAAGATTAAAAAAAATCAATTGAGTTCGAATATTATTTGTAGTTCCCTCATTCTTATCATATTTTGATCATTGAAGGCGTGTCATAAAATTACACCAGTCGTAAAATCGATGTGATTACAGAGAAATTCGTTTAAAAATATCTAAACTAAAAAATTTCACGTCCTGAAATGGATTGAACCCGCGACCTTTCACAATCCGGGCGACTGCTAACCATCTGAGCTACCCAGGACTTGGGATAGCCCTGTAAAATTCTTCTAGTCTATCTGTATTTGCGTTATAAGCTAACGTCTACCCTACAATGTGTGTTAAAATAGAACATTTCCTCACCAGATCGTCGGTCCACCTTGTGGGAGGCCTACCAACGCTGCGTCTCCCGGTTCGCGGCCGCTACTCGAGGACCTTCCCGCCCCAACGGCCGTCAGTCCTCCTTGCAATGTGGTCTGCCCACTGCCACTTGAGGCTCGCAATTCTTCGAGCTATGTCGGTGACCTTAACTTATTATATAACTTTAAATCGGCGACTTTAACTTTACTATAAAACTTACACTGCATATACTACTTATAACAAATACCACTAGCATGATATAAGAAAAAATGTTGCAACAATCAAATAATGTAAAATATTTATGTATAAAAATTATTAATTATTTCATATAAAACACAATAATGACAATTATTGTCATAATAAGCTTGTTTAATATACACTGTAAATGATCATAAAAATGATGTTTGAATTGACCAAAGAATATTACAAAAGGAAATTAATTAACAATTATTTAATTACTAATACTAACAATCGCTTAAGCAAAGTATGTAATGTTGTCAAAATGTATTATAACTATTAGGTAGTGTACTGGTTAAAAAGCACGAGTATGCAACAAAACCAGAAAGAATGCTTGTATGCATGCAAAGTAATCAAGCATGCATGCAAAAAGCAAGCAAGCATGCAGGCATGCAACGAGCAGATTTGAGAAAAACAAAAGGCTTCTGTCACGGCTCCGGCACTGCGGGACTACGGCGGGGCAGTCCCACGCATGCTAATCGTTTCGCTCATCACCTCAGCTTCGGTTTCTGGGTCAGGTTCACCAGCCTCAGCTGCGGCGCCTCGCTCGCAGCCACCTTCTGAGCTTGCCCCTCCGTGCCTACGTGCTTCTCAATTACACTCGAAGTTTAGGTTCGTCCTCTAAAATTAAAACGTAGTTTTGTTGCAGAGCAGCTTTTTAAACATGAATATTGAACGTTTACAGGAGGATAATATGGGGATAAACTGGTCGGAAATCTTCAAAGTAAACACTGTTGATGAGAAAGTTGGTCTCTTTAAGTAATAACATTTTGATCAGAATGTTTCACACACATGAGCCAAATGGGAGGTCTCATTAAAATTAAGCACATGCCGGCAACTTGGTTGACGGATGAGATTCGCCAGCTCAAGGTAATGACGGATAGAGCTAAGTCTAAATTCAAACTCGTATCGTAAACTGCTAGCTCATTCAAGTATAATCGTGCTTGAAATCGATGCAACACTGTGATAAGGGACGCCCAAAGACGCAATATCCATAAATCTGTAGATAACGGTAAACCTGTCAAATTATGGAAGTTTTTAAAAACGCTCGAGGTTGGTTAACCTTATGACAATTCTCCTGATTCAAGTCTTGATATCAATTAACATAATTGTCATTTTACTTCTACTTTGCCCTTTGATATTCGCTGTAAGGCCGACACTTTACTTCGCCTTTATTCATTGCCGACTCTCCTCTTTTGTTTTGACTCAATTGCAGAGTGTGATGTTGAGAGAACTGTCCTTTCTAATACCTCTAGTGTGGTCACTGGTGATTCTATTAGTCATAATATGATTCTTCCTATTTTAAATATCCTATCTCCTATAATCATTACGATCTAAGGATCGTAGTGATTATTCCGCAAATATCTAATTTATTTATAAATCTGATTTATTCCGCAGTATAAATCAGATTTAATCATCAATCAGTAATCGAAGTGAATCCTTTGGCCTCAACCCTTCGAAGACACAAAGTATCGTCATCGGCAGTCTGTAGCTGTACTTTATATCTAGAATCGATTTTGAGCTTATCCCTTCGTTTATGCTGAACGGAATGCGCATTTCTAACGCCAAGACGTTTAAAAACCTGATTGTTTTTTTTTTACCTAAATCTTTCATGGCAGCCTCAGGTCGATGAAGTGCGGAGGAAAGTTTTTGATGCATACGGCGCGCTTAGGCATCTCCGTAACTTTCGTCCAACCAGTACTAAAGTTTCGGTTGCATAGTCTCTTTTAAAACTATACAACTTATAAACTATAATAGACTATGCTGTATACGACCTTACAGAAGAACTCCTTTATGTGCTTGAGCGTTTGCTGAAGGCATGCATTAGATTTATTTTTCATTAATGTAAATTTGATATGTCTGATTCGTGATAAACTGAACTAACTCCCTATCCGTCGGCGCAGAAACTTACACGTCTAAGACTAATACTTACTTTACTTTATAATATTATTTTCCTTCCAACGTCGCTTGCACATCTTAAAAATAGTTTTGACTTCCATTCCTATCCTCATTGTCATACTTTACGTTCCTCTTCCAACCTAACTCTTCAAGATCCTCTTCATAGTACCGTTTTCTTCTCTTATTCCTTCCGCGCATGTTGTCCGCCTGTGGAACTTTCCTGAATATACATTGTGGTGCAGACAGAACGACGATAACAACATGTTTATGTAAATACGACAATAAATTATAGCGTGGGCTATATTAGTATATAGAAATGTTTGCAACTTTCAGATAAATCCTAATCATTTGATGATTTCATAACATTTGTAATAATATAACATTAACTGCATTATTTCATAGAAATGTATTTGAAAACTGCAAAATATTTCTATAAACTATTATAGCCCATGTTTTAATTTACTGTCGACTGTCGCCACCACCCTGTATAAGGAAGGCTCGTATCTTAGAGTCCTTTAAAATTCAGGTTACGAATCACTTCCTACGTCCTTAGCTCTAGTCTGAAATATTTTTTATTACATCTAACCAAAGGTTGTCTGGAAGAGATTGCTTTTTAGCAATAAGCTCGTCTTTGTATTGGTTGTTTTCTTCTCTGCTCTGTTATGTTTTTTTCTTGTGTGCAATAAAGTATATTTGTATTGCATTGCATCTATTTATATTTATTTTTCTAACTCAGCTAGTACTTTTGCGCGGGAATATACTTCAATAAGTATTACTGGCTGAAATTAAAATTTCACATACTGGGTAGGTAACTTTATCCTCCCTTAAGATTTAAATTTATATATTACATAAGCCAAGGTCTAAACTTCAAACAACCTTTGCTAGAATAGTTCGGTAGACATAGAAACGGACTAATTCAGCCGAGAAGCAACCTACTGTTCTATAAATAAAATTACTAGACTTATTAGAATCCAATTAGAAAATAATAATGATAAATACATATTCATAAAAACAGGGCAAAAAAAATACAATAAAAAATCTTACAAACATAAAAATACAACGATAACTTAGTTGCCTAAACTATGTTAAAACCTGTATCTTAGGTCATTCAGCGCTTAGTTACATGCTATAAAATAATTAAATTTTAAATACTAATAACCGAACAACCGCAATTTAAAGCAATAAGATAGAATTAATATTCAAATACTTAGCATTATATTTTTATGCTAGACTTATTTAGATGAATGTTTATACCTATTTACGTCTAACAAATATTACTTTTTTACAGCTATAATAATTTAACTTATAAGTATTAAGAATTCAATTTTGCTCTATTATAAAGGAAAGGACCCAAACAATTATAAATAAATAATATAACTGTGAGCGACGCGTTCATACCTCAATTGTGTGTAGTTTTAAAATAATTTGTAACTTTATTTATGTCTACCTGATATTAATGTCTCGAATTAATGTTGTGTCCATTTTGATGCTAAGACTGTCAGTTCCGTGTAAGGCTTATACCGCCGCGCTTGTATTCTCTTAATTAAATCTAGTTCAACGTATTAACGCTTTCATTTGCTTTGGACCACCTTTATATCGTTTACAATAACATTGAAATTTCAAAGTAATCCCAAGCCTCAATTAATCATTTATCTAACACCATCTCATTGAGACTGTTAGGTAGGACGAAAGTTAGAAATGAAGTTCTCGATCGGCTGAAATGAATAATATTATTACAATCTTCAACATTTCAGTTTATTCCAAAGTTAATTTGTACATTTTATAATTTTGATTTAGTACAATAAAAAATACGAGAGATGAGTTGTGAAAATATTTGACAGAAGTGTATCGAAAAACCGCGCGTAAAAGAACGTAGCTGTTTTGAACTGCGCGCGCAGCCAGTTTTGCCAACGCTGATATTGTAGAGTGTGGCCGCGTAAACAAGACTATTCTTATGAGCCCAAAATCTGTTGTAAGTTTCTGAAAAATTGAGTATCCTATCCTATAGAGATTAGTTGATAGTATTGGTATAGGGTCACCTCAAGGTTAGCATGTCT
Source organism: Nymphula nitidulata (assembly GCA_947347705.1). Lineage (NCBI taxonomy): Eukaryota > Metazoa > Arthropoda > Insecta > Lepidoptera > Crambidae > Nymphula > Nymphula nitidulata. The sequence goes on from OX374632.1 coordinate 12,278,915, forward strand.
TGAAAATACCATCGATGCAGCCAAATTTCAAATCAATCAGATCTATGAAAGTTAGTTAAACCCTTTTATTAAGTAGGAAATGAGCTGATAGTCATCACGATGCCACAGACAGACACCCAGATACACAGACAGACATGACAAACTTATAATACCCCTATTTTTGCATCGAGGGTTAATGAACGTCTTAAACAGAGATTCAATGATTCTGACATCTTTATAGATCAAAGGAGTAACTTGCGTGGTATAATAGTTGTCAATGCGTATACTTTATATCGCAAAAATAAGTTTTTTTTTTAGTTTTAAAACTATCATAATTCTATGTCGCATTTAAAGGTTACCTTACTTAGGAAATTCTAAACACAAAATAATATCTTGTCTGAAATCATTACATATAGAAGTTATAGAACCGCATGTCGTTTCTTCCGAACATTGTAAGTGGTGTTTAAAACTCTACGAACAAAAAAGGGTTGCTATAAGCCTTTAGTTCTGTTTATATATAAACCCAATCTCGGGTTGGCACATAAATAATATCCTTAAATAATAAACATAAAAGTACCTATTTGGGTTTTTAATTTGAGAAAATGAAAGAATTACTTTCTAAACCGTAGCTTATCAAAATATAATATTTATTATTATAGGTATATGGGATTTCTAATATTTGTAAGATATGTCCTAGCTAGGTAAATCAAAAATGTTGCTATAAAATTTTGCAGTGTAGAAATTTAAACCTAAGTACGTTGGTATTTATCATTGTTTAAAGCTTAATCATTATGTTATTTTGATCAATTAACTTTTTAAAACTTGTTTCTCTGATTATTTCCTGAATTGCACTATTTTTTTAGGGTTTCAAATTTATTCTACACAGCTATTATTTACAAAACTGAAAGAATTTTAGAAAATATTGTTGAATACCTGACTTACTACCACATAAAGTTGCGTAAAGATTTTTTTTTCACGCAAATCCCTATTAGTCATATCTAACGTATAACAAAGATGACTCTAAGTCTTACAATAATTTGGAAATAAATTGTCAGAGAGCCATACTGTACCATACTGTACCATAGTTCATCGGACTACTTACTACATACCAAGCAGTCGAATCACACTGTCACTGAATAGTCCCAACAGTCAGATAGGTACTAAAACCAATAACAAAGAAATGTACACGTCGTATAATTTATCTGATCATAATTATTTTAAAAGAACGATATACCTCGTAGCCCGACTCCGAATCCGAGATTATAAATTTTGATTAACCCATCCCATGAAAATTGCTTTGCTAACTTAAATAATAGAAACTAGAGCACTCAAACCTAACTTAAATAACCGTTCTAAATCTCTGCCGTCGTATGTCTAAAAGACCGTTAAGTGACATTTTGTCAAATTTGAGTTATATGTACTACACGAAAGCGCAAATCTTTCTCTATCGACCAGTCTTGGTCATATATTTTTATCATTTATAGTTTTTGAGATCCGGAGACTAACTCCACTGTTCGGAATTATTTCAGAGTTGATAAAAATGTCTAAATAATAAAAACTTACATTTAAATAAATATATTAAAGCTTTAACTAAGCCTTTATGTCACATAAAGTAAGCTTAAAAGTTGATAAGTACTTTGAACTCACATAAAAAGCTGAAAGTCTCTTCAAGTTCTCTGGACATCATTTCTCACATTTTTGCTTGTAACTCAAAATAAGGTTTAATCACTTAGCGGTCCTATATTCATCGGACGGCAGATCTGCGCAAAGGTCAACAAAAATCAGCAATTCGCAGTTTAAAAGTGAAGTAATTTTACACACTTCTCTAATAAATGGTCTCGACTCTAGTGAAAATTTGCTAACAATCTCAAGTTCCAACAGTCTCAGTTACGGGATCTTTTGAAAAGTAATATTGCAACTTTATTTATTGCCCGGCGCTCTGGATTCTTTAAGCGAAGATAATAAAGTGGTACAGCTCTGGCACGACGCACAGTTCATAATATTAGGTGTTTGAGATTATGGAGTTTTAGGAAATAATTAAGTACTCCGAAATTGTTATTTTTTATGTAAACCTTTTCTTTGTCTTTCATGAAGGTAGGTTACTTCTATTTTTTCATTAGCTACTAGTACCTAAATGCTTTTGTATATATTATATAACACTTTTAAGTATTTTATGTAAGTTTTGAAGGATGTTTACCTTTTATTTCTCTTCTTATTGCCATACCTTGCGTCCCTCCTCCAACACCTCTCTTCAAGTTACTCTTCGTAGTGTCGTCTTCCTCTCAAAGATATTCGCTTTTGATATTAACCGGGTGTAGAATTCTTTACTTGAATGTATAAGGAGGGCTCGTAGTGTGGAATCCTTTCTCCGTCCTTAGGTTTATTTTACCTGCATTTCATATAATTTATTTGTTAATTTAAACTTTTATTGCTCATGATACAATTATTAAGTTAAATATCGAACTATTACATTTTTTATATATCATTATTACATAGCTAAGTATTTCTTCATATTTCTCGTACCCAAGGTTGCCTGGAAGAGGTTGCTTGTTTATTTATTTATTGTTAGCAGTAAGGTTGCCGTAAATATGGACATATTTTCTTACTCGCTTTTATGCATAAGTACATCATCATCACCAGTCTATATGTATATGTCCCACTACTGGTTGCAGGCCTTCATATTTGCGCGAGAAACACATGAGGAGTTTAGGCCATAACACCAATCCGAACTATGGGACGAAGACGTGCTTATCGTCTCGAAAATCTGTAACTTTTGAACTAATTGATAGAATCCAATGATTTTTTTATATATGTTATCTCTAATATATAGACTTTGAAATAATATCATTTGCGTTATAAATATATTTTATTAAATGTGAATAAAAAATTGTTTAAAGTTAAAATTTTGTTTTCCACAAATAATTACTATATTAAATGAATACATTATGTTTATATATTGTTTTCTTTTGTAAAAATTAAAACTAAACAATAATTCTAAGCAAAATTAATAAATATCGTAGTATACCTAAATATTTAGAAGTCATTTAGCTTCTTCAAACAACTCTTTCGGAACTGGTTCGTAGAGTTTTTTTAGACTAGATATAAACGGGTCAGATGAGAATAAAATCGCATGAAAAACATCTTCATTGGTTGCTGACCTTTATCACTTTCTAGCATGGCTTAGTTTTATTCTCTTACAGTCTTTATTTCTTGATTTCTAGGCATCTTCTGGCCACCTTAAATTCAAAGTTCAGCCACGAATCATTGTTATTATAAAATCTATCTTCATTCTATTAGCTATAACCTAAAGATCATTGTATTTAGAAAGAAATGATCTCTGAATACTTTCCACTATCTGTCGACTTCTTGCAGCCGATAAATTGTGATTTTCTTCCAAATATCTCTGAATGTCTTCAGGCTTCGTGTCGTGCCATTATTAATGAAATACTTAATTCACGACGAGAAATGAAGACTTCACTTACTTTAGAAAATCGTGAATATGTGTGTTATATGTTAAGTGTATGAATATTTATTATTATTTTAGAAAATCAAATTGAAATAATTGAGTAGTGTAAATACTGTAGTTAAACTGTTGAAAATTGAAACGCATTAAAGCCCGATAAAATAGACACAATTTAATTTTATTTTTGCCGTCATTAAGTTGCCGTCTGGGCATTGAAGGATTAATAGTGCTGTTTCTCAAGAGATGTGTTCATAATTGTTATCAATTTTGCACTTCAAAATGGGTTTCTGCATTATAGAAATCAATATTATCGCTCAGTGCAGTGGACTTCCGCCATTAACTATATTTTAGACCACAAAAACACCCTAGGTGCTTGTAAATAATTATGCATCAAATAAGTTGAAAAAAATGTTATGTAAATTTTATAAACAATTAAATTTCTTCCTCTCTAAACATAAATGCGTTTTTTCTGAAAAGGGGCAAAAACGGGCAAAAAATAACTTTTGCCTCGTATTATTTATTACATACCTAATTTATTGATATATATATCTCAACAGCGGTAAGCGGCGGTAACTCTCAAAAGTCCATTCAAAGTTATAAAATAAGAAAAAATTGGTGTACCGAGTGATTAATTTTTACCTCATTGTACAAGAACTTATGAAACATTTTATTATGTATTAAAAAAGAGTAAGGTATTGCCTTTTTAACAATATATAACACATGTATATTCCATTCAAATCCGACTCAGCATCGATGTTGTCACTAAAAGGTTTGCTGCAGGAAGAATAAAATAATATTTCGACCGGTCAAAAAGAGTTAATATTTTGAATGTTAAAAATACGTTTACGAGCATATTTATTTTATTTCCAGGTACTTCTAACATTCTATTAAAATATGTTTCAAAAAAATTGTTGAAATCAAAGATTTACAAAATGCATTTTCGAGACGAAATGGACGTTCTCGGCCCATAGTGCCACGCCTGGGCCACCAGTGCGGGTTGGTGGGCTAAAGCGGTTGCAGTAACAACCGGGACCAATGGCTTAACGTGCCTTTCGAAACACGGAGGAGCTCCTCGACATTAGAAATTTCGGTTGACCCAAGTCAACGAAAGAAAATGGCAAAAGATACGCCTCCGAGCTCCTCGTACATAAAGGTTTCAAAATTCATATAGCAGCTAATAGCATCAAATAATATTAACATTTGCGAACGGGAGCTATCTCAAGAAGGTCGTGGTATTGTTACATCTGAAAATAACAAGCATTATAAGTAAGCACTCAATGATTTTACTGAGCTATTGTAGAGTTTCAATGAAATGTTATTGTTAAGTGTTTATGGAATCGTTTCAATAAATCTTTGAGTGAATAACTACGTCTAATTTACTAATTTGGTGCATGTCAATAATCTTTGTTTTAAATGATAAAGTTCTTGAGATTCTTATCCAAGTGACATTTCAAAATTAAGTATACAATGTGTTGATTGTAAAAAAAACCCGTAATCTTGTTTCACATTTATATATGACTCTATGAGAAAACAATAGAACGTATGAAAAATTGAAAATATACAAATTCATCATCATCATCATATCATAGGCTGGTAATATTTATTTGTTTATAAATCAATAAATAAATATTACCAGCCTATGTCCACTGCTGAACAAAGGCCTCCCCTATCGATTTCCAAATGGAACGGTTCTGCGCAGCCTGCATCCAACGGCTCCCCGCGACCCTGAACAAATCGTTGAACTATTGTTTTCTCATGGAGTCTTATTACTACTGATTCTGTACACGAACCGACATGATGGCGCTCTCGTATAAGCATCTCATCACCTCGATATACCAATAGTCAATGTGGCACCTTTGAATAGACTGAATTACGATATCTGCATTCATAGACAAAATATATAAAAGCACTATCTGCTAACCAGCCAGTCCACAACAAAATTCAATTCTCTATCGTATAGTCCCACTGCAGGGTGTCCTCACATATGGCCTATGAGGAGTTTAGGTCATATCACCACCACGCTGGCCTAATGCCAGTTATTTAAATAAATACTGCTTACATTGCGGCAAAAACTCACCACAATCAAATTATTATAGACTTGATTGAGGTTCCTTGTAAAACATAAACTTCGACCTATACGTGTCAGTCATACAACAACATAACCGCATAGCAAGCTTGATAAATAGGTTGCCAGCGCAATTTCAGAGCTAAGAGACTTTGCAACTTAGGTATTCATTGTAGATTGTCTTACTAGAGAAGGTGCAGATGATTTAATACCTTCCTCGGCTGTTTTGTGTTTATGTAAAACTAGATTCTAGATAAGGAAGTGTTCTGTAGTGTGGTAATTATTATATCAAAGAGCTTAATAGCGTTATGGGTTTTATGTTCACGGAAAGGTTGTAAAAGGAAGCCACGTATTCGAGAAAGGAATCCGGGTGACTGAAAATAGTTATCTTTCACTTATTATTTTTTATTTATTTTTTGTACATATCAGGTTAAAATATTACAGTCCCTAAAATAAGCCCCTACGACCTTAAGCATACTCGTATAAAAGCTCGTTAAAAAGTATATTACACGTAATAGTTTTTAATCACTTTCATTCAAAAATAAATATTGCTGTTTGTGAGTAGGATATTCTATGAGATTATAAAATTTATATTTAATTGATTTTAACACAGGCGTACAATTGTGTTAAAATATTACATATACAATTAGGGAACTATAGATAAATGCCTTTGTATAGGTAGGTAAATCTGGGAAATAAAGTGGCGCCTTACCACAATTCGGTTGAACAAGAAGTTTTGTTATCTGTGTACCTACTCTAATTAGTGAGTACAAATAATCGCGAAATCTCTTCCCACTTTCCGCGTTGAAACAAGAGAAACAATATATGCAATTATATATTCCGGCAACGCGGGGCAATTAACATGGAAATTCTCGTTAGCGTTTCGCAAAGGGAAACTTTTGATGTTAAGGAAGAGGAAAAAATTCAAGAGCTGGCTCGACCTCATTAACGAGCCTTTAATACTAGTGAGACGCTTCCGGGCAGTGCTTGCGTAAGAATTTTAAGCCAGTTGCATTTTTAAAACAGACGTTCTACTATCAACTGTACTGCCCCGCTCCATTGTACTATCCGCAAACAAAAATGGTGAGTGCTAGCAAACACAAAATTGCTCTATTCGAAATTTTGCCTTAACGAACAAAGAAGAAATTGGGTAATACTCTGGTGGATAAGTAAACTAACATTTTGTATTTAGTATTGAGAGAATAAATATACCACATCACATCCTTATATTTCTTCAATAACGACCTTTTTGCATATCGCATAAAGTTCTAGTACCATCCAAGAACTAGAGCTGCCTTAATTGATTCGACATGACAGCAGATACCATACGATGGCCATAAAAAAACCAGGGCATTTTGCAATAAAATGACCATTTTGCTCTGTATTAGTTTATTATTACTTAGTTTTATACAATTAATGAAAATTAAAAACTAATGTGAGTTAGACTAAGATAAAGTTAATATAGTATAGGTACTAAACTTAATGATTTGTAACACAATCTTGATTTTCCAAGCTTCAATTGACTTATACAATAAAATTTTTTTATCATCAGGAGATCTATCAACTAAAGTTGTAGACATAGTCCAGCGCGAAAGGAAGCTAAAATGGCAGTGACCCGGACATTATATGAGCTATAATGCAGCCGGGCATAATAAGGCAGCCGAGTAAAGCATACGTAAGATCAACATTACTGGCTTATAAATACTGGCAATGAAATGATATTTTTGTCTGTTTTATAAACTGATCTAAGTTTTTCTTGTTTAGATAATGGAACCCATAATGCATCTCCGCGTAATGTTTTGGACGTTGGTACTCCTAATGACAGAATCCAGTATGCGACTCAGGGCTGGGAATACGAATTGTTATTATTTGTTGCAGATGCGACTCTTATACTTTTTACTTTACTGTTTCCGTTCAACTCAATATCACGCACAAAGAAATAAATTAAATCGTTTCATCTTAGGCCTTAGGATGACAACGCACCTGCAATACCAAGTGATTTTTTTCTTGTTACTGCAGGTATCTTTAGGCGGCAGATACCACTTACCAGCAGGTGCGCCGTCATCTTTTTTTTCATCTAGTTGTATAAAAAAAAACACACGGGCCAGAGCTCGAAGGAGTTCGAAATTACAAATTTTGATAATTTCATCCTGGGATCGACGATGGCTAAAGTAGCTTTGTTTTCATAATGTAAACCAGAGTCCACCACCGCGCTACCGAGCTCCTCTTACTATTTCGCTTAGTTTAGAGCTCGCTTGTTCAGTGCACCAAAAATATCTTGTGTTACCTACAACACTTTAAAAATTGTAGAAACTGTTAATTCGCTGTAAACTGCCAATTTTACAAAAAGCTGCACAACGTAGGTTGCGTCACTGCTAACCGGGGTCAGTTTGCGGGTTCACATTGTAACTTTATAGAGTGAGATAGCGAAAGAAAAGTTAACTAATATTTATTTACGGGAAAAATTTGGTTTTATTAAATATATGGAGTAAGAAAATAAATTTGCAATGACGAAGAAACAGAATTATAGAATAAATGTATTCCATTCTACCACTTACTAATCATTATCATTATCAAAAAGGATTAAAGAAAATTCGGGTCGTTGGACGTATCGTAAATGCATTGCTTCATTTAATTTGAGTTTCTACAAGATCTAATTTTTAAGCTCGCTGTTGAAAATTCTGAAAGTTTTGGACAGTGAGAAATCCACGAGTACGAAACAGGCGCCGCGCCCCGGCTTGTTTATAATAATACCTCTAATCTCTCTTGTATACTACCAACACCTGCTCCTTAGACGGAGATTTTATAAAGCGAACAATTTCCAACCCGAAAGTACCCCCAATTAATTTTCTAGAAAATTCACAAATTTTCTTGTTAAAACGTGAATCGATTGAAGTGCGACTTTGAAAAGACTTGCAGGTTAAATTTCTCGCTGGATTCGTTGGATGCAATAAAATTTTCTGCACAATTGGAAACCATTAAAGAGCCTTGAGCTACGCTGAATGTTAATCACGAGCTAGTGTGAATAGAACAATCACATCTCGGGAAAGAGCTGCTTTTTTCATTGAATTTTCAAAACAAAGAGCTTAGTGCTACTGAAAAGAAATAAAATGATTACATTGGAACGTTTGCGGCTATTTGATTCATAATTACTACACGGAAAACATTTTCAATTGAAGTGGTTTTTACTCAGAAATCGCTTTGGTGTTTGATTTCGCTTCTTCATTACAGTTTATAAAAATAATTACGCTAATCCGTTAACATTACTGAAATTATAGTCTTCTTATACCACTCAACATCTGATGATAAGTAAAGGAGGAGTTTAAAGTGCAAACGTGCTAAGAAATGCTATATTTTCTATGTACACACGACAGCATGTCAAGTGTAACAGATGCATTACTAAAGCCGCTTCTATTACGAACGCTTCATGTGCTGTCGACTGTACAACAAAGATTGTGTGATGTTGAGATAGAGGCCGTTAACATTATGAGAATACTTATATTCAAAGTAAGCAACAACCTCAGTCTCAAATATGAGTTGAAAAACATATATTGAGGACACCGACGCTTAACAAGTTAGCAGAAAAATTTGTTTGAAATCGCTGCTGCATCCTACGCACCTGAGCCACGATTTTGTCAGTGGTGCTGAAGCAGCGGTGACCGCGATAGAACAATAAAATTAAAGAGTTTTGTAAAATTTCAATACGACTTAATCGTCAAAAAAGGCATCGTTAAATTTGTGTTCCGTTACTAAAATCTCACATAGTCATTGAAACGTATCACAAATACTCAAATGCCTTCTTATGAAGGTTCTTAAACACGGTCAACTTTTCTCACTAGCTAATCACCTCGCAAGGTTTATTAGTATTACGCTTTTTATATTATTTATTATATTTTTGTATATTATATATTTGAAGTGCTCTTAAACCTCTTCAAATGAAGTTTTTCCTAGTGGTTGTTTGATTTAATAATAAAAATCGCAAGCAATCACAAGCTCGTATGCGGTTAACGTTTCAATAACAGTTATACCGATGAACAGTAAGTTAAACAAACAACCGTATCAAATCACAGTACTCTTGATGTTAAATAAAAATAGTTTCTGTGAACTAACTGTCTCTATCGTTAAGTGGCCTACGCAATTTGCTCTGCGGGAAGAAATACCGTATTTTCCCGCGGTTCCTTTGTCATTAGCCGGATAAATTGTTTTTCCTGGGCGAGAGTGACTTGGTGGAATCTAGATTAAACGGTAAGCCTGGCTAATTTGCTCCACTCTTAGATGACTGTATAGCCTATTAGGAGCTTAAGAAGCTACAAGTTCATCGCCAGTTTTAAGCTTTAAGAGAAAATGAAGAACTGCGCTATGTCGCCTCTGCTTTTACTTTAATGAACAATGAAATCTGGGAAAAATAAAGAGGATTTTGTATAAAATCATGACGTTAGTAAATATCAGTGAATTTGAAGAAAATAATGATGTTGGTGTTATAACATTAAAACTGATATGATCATTTTATTTTCCAGTGGAAAATTGGGTTTTAAAATGATATTTTCTCTCAGCGGAAACGTGTCACAAAATGCATGCAAATGAATGTGTATGCATTTCATCCCCGATTACTACTGAGATTTTAATTAAATTATCTGTGCTTGAGATTTTTTTTTATTTGATTAAACGAATCTTTAGTATATTTTATTTAAGGTTGGTATAGAATTACGAAAGTGTATTCTGGCTATATCTACTCATAAACGCCGAAAAAGGGTTTTAATACAAACCCGCATCTTATCGCGGTGTAATAATGTTATACTAAATAGTTGTATAACATTATTAATTTTGAGCCTTGTGCTCGGAATTCGACCATAATTAATTAAAATTAGAAGTTTGAACATTATTAAGATTCTATTGTAAATGTATTTTGTAATTTCAGTTTTTTTATTTATTATAATAATAATAATCAATTAACACTAATAATAATAATAATCACTTAATTCGGATGTAGGTGAAGGGCATTCCATATTTTGTTAGTAACAATGTTTCTTACAGCCTTTGTTAGTAATATTATTAAAATCAATCATAAATTATTCCATGTCAAAAATTAAATGACATTAAACAAATTCCTTGTGCTTTCCTTTGTTATTGCAGGTGCCTATAGGCGGCGGTAGCCGCTTACCACCAGGTAGGCCGTCAGCTTGTTTGTCATCTAGTTGTATTAAAAAAAAAATATTTAATGTTAGCTAGTAATGTCAGTAGTGAAATACAATTATTATTTATAATTATTATTTTCAATGTTAACTCTTCTTTCTTAAATTATTTAGCGGTACGATTTGAAAGAATTACATGTGTGGAGATCCAGTGTCTAATTATTGGCCCATCCACCCTTTGAGCTATTCCTGTCAAGATATTGTTGCAGCTGCCGCGAACGAGCTGCATCAGGGAGGCAACGCGATTACGAATTATGGTTGCAAAGCAATCTGTGCGTGCTTCTGCAAACATACACAGAAGCGCTGCAGCGCCAACAACATCCTGAAAGCATTGTTAGATTGTATTCGCAGGGCATTGTATGCCCCTTGAGTAAAATCAATCCTCAGACTGCAAGTGTAAAGTGTTTGACAATACGTCAACAATAGTGTTGGATAATTTTATGGTTATGTTTGACATTCAGTAATACTATTGACAAATCAATTTGACATGTTATATGCGAGTGTGTCATATATAATACATGGTAGTGTTTATAATGTTTCAATTGTTGATTTAATGTATTTTTATGTATATTTTTTTTAAATTAGCATTCTGCATTCCTTCTCTTTGTTAACTACATGTGTGCAAAATTCCATACTCCTCCGTCCGCGCAATTTTCGTAAAAATGGGTACAAAGTTTTTGCTTCACGTATTAATATAACGAAACGCTACCGGTTCTTAACTTTTTTAAGATAAAGTAAATATAGAATATTCTTCTAAATATAGTAAACATTTTTTTTTTCATTTTTTTAGAGTAAAAGTGTACGAGTACTTTAGATAAAACCCTAAATTCAAACTTCCTTTTCTTCGTAAAATTTTTGATCGAGTGAAGATTTAAATATCACCATGTAAGAGTAATCAAAAACTGCTCAAGCCACAACCACAGATCATGTTTAATTTCGAATATCCTAACCTTAAAAACTATTAAGCACTTCTTAATATTTAAAGAGGACTTTAAATACATAGCGTTTCAGTCCGGCTGTTCGAATGAAAGAAAAAAAACCCATCGTATCAGCGTATTTATTAGGCATCTGTGAGTAAGGCCGTATTTCTCTATAGAGTTTACTATACTTTGCTGTGTTTAACAAACAAGAAACTTGGGGCCACTGCTCTAACCACGTTATACATTTTATTGTGTCTACTAAACAGCCACTCTATCTCCGGGCACAGGTCGCACACGACAAATGTCCCATGATCTCATCAGCCAAGTAACAATAAAATGAGTTTCGTTCATTTGTCGGCGCTCACGTACCCACAAAGGCTATCGGGTGTAACATTTTTCGTGGACAACGCTCGGACGATTTTCCTTTCATAAATCAGAGGGGTGCGTGACGTCACGTCCGTCTGTCGATGCGTCGGTCGAATCCGACGTGACGAAATATTTCGTTTGTTGATAATATTAATACCACAATACCGAATTTGGCCTGTTAAAATTTTCCGAACCCTGCTATTTTCGAACAGCTCAGCAAAATTAAACACAAGTTTTATTGTTTAATTTTATATCAAAAGGTTTTTATGTCTGCATGAACGGCATAGACAATTTTGTGAAATTTTGCACTATGACGACCTCATACATAAAGATCAATTCAATATAATAAATAGTTTTTTTTTTTATACAACTAAATAAATAATTTTAATTCATTCCCCTCAGTCCCCTTATTGATATGAAAGAAAACGAGGTAAGAACATAATTATGTCTGGATAGACAGAGTTACTTTTACATTTAAAATATTAGTTAAAATATATTAGTATGAATATACCAACCAGGTGTCCACTGTGTCCATTCCAGTATCCGCCTTAGTCTCTGCAACAATATGTCCAGTCCAACATTGTACTGCATGAAACGGTAATGATTGGTTAAGGGGCTATCTCGTGCACACTAGCGACACCAATTGATTGTTATTAATTATGGTGAATTTAGAACATAATAAACAAAAACGCTTTAGAGAATTGCTAAAGAACGGTATTTGTAATTTTTAAAGATGTATCTTGCATAGAGTGTCTACCTTTAAGTAACCAAATTTTTTATTATTGTTAAAAGTAGCCACTTTCGGCAATAATGAAAAAATAGGTTACATGTAAAGGAATATCTTATACTGAGCACATCTCAAAAAATTACAAATACCATTCTTTAGTCATTCACTTTGCGCGTTTTTGTTTATTATGTTCTATATTCACCACAATTAATATAAATCAAGTGATGTCGCTAGTTCCGACGAGGTATCGCCTTAACAAATTTCGATATTCAAATTCGTGGAACAGTTTTGTGTTCCAATAGATACCATATCTCATATTTTCTGGATTTCGATTATCATATAACAGTCATATTATTGTAAATTGACTTGGTTTGTGTAACAAACTTTGTTAAAATCATGGTCATAAAATATTATTCAATACTTATTGGTCAAGTATTGAATATCATTTTATTGTAGGACTTTTTAATGTGTTTATATCAATAGTTTTATAAACATAAAAGCATATTTCACTCAAGACTATCAATAAGTATATCATCGCAAGTCGACGGTTCCATAGTCGACTTATATATCTGTTGGTGTTTCGGCCGGTAAATATATTATAATATAATATTCCTTGCTAAACGCGGACCCTACTGTGAGTGACCCTTCTCACAGTAGGAACATCGTAACTTAATGTTATGACCACAAAGTGTACTGTCATTTATTACAGCTCCGATCTTTTAGCAAAACTCAAATATTAGCGAAAAATAAATCTACTTTATCTCTTCTTCCATATTTATTTATATTCATAATTTCCAGTGCCAAGTTTCACGAGGGCTCTTAATGTTAAGCAATGGACATTTATCAAGCGGCTTGTTACACGTAGTTTCAGAGGTTATCGCCGCTGTATTTTTCCTCGTAAATCAAAGTCGGGGCGTGCCGTCACAGCTACTGATATTTGTTGTCTTGTTATCGTAATAGGCTTAGAGCTTTTTAAAATCTCCTTAAATTATGTGGTGATTTCTATAAGTAAACGTTTTCAAGACCCTCACAAACACATTTTTTTTTGCTTCTATCCGGCTATTCTTTTTTTCAGAGATTAAGGGAAGGAGTAATACTCTCACTCACTAAAACCACCGGCAATGTCAGTGCCTTCAGTACTGCAACCAGACGCTGTAGTGCAGCCGAAACAATTTTAATCCACTATTGTGGATCCTGCATCCGTAGTGTCGACACACTGGCACACGCGCGTGGGTGTCGACAAAGTCAGTCGGATACCGTCCCCAAACGCACCCGGAGCCCTAACTACGATTGGGTGGCTTGCCTTTACGAGGATAAGCTCGTTAGCAGAAAGCAAAGAAGTTTAATATTTTTATAATATTTGAGAATTTAGCAAGTTAAACTCTATAGTTTTTTTATTATTGCTAAGTATAAACATTTTATGTAAAAATCACAAACTCGGGTTTAGCCACCTTCGTGGTTTTGTGCCTTTATATGTATATTCTGAGCTGAAAGCTGAATGAATGCATATATTGAAGCAAGCAATAGTATACCTAAATAAACAACATGAGCCATTAAAGAAAAATTTTAATATAATACGATACACTCACACCTATTATCCAGTCTAAATTAATCATCATTTGACCGTAAATACATCTGCCTTTACCGGCAACTCAGCACTTCTGGTTCAGTAGATAGGCTCACCCCGCTAGCCAGTCATCGCACGTAAGCACTGTGATTGAGGGGATATCTTTGTGGCTCATTGTGATTAGTAAAAGATAAATAAATTACTGGCACTGCGGTCAAAGTCGGTTAGTAGGTCGTTAGCAGCGCCACTCTCCGGATACAATTAGGTCAAGACGTCTATTTTCACTGCGCATGCAACCAACACCTAAATGCCAAAATGGTTTCCACTTTTCTTATCCAAACAAATGATTTTCAAAGAAATTGGGAATGTTAGTAAAATTATGTAACAACGAACTGTGAGTAGATGTGTTGCTACTATAAACATACAGGGTGGTGCCGTCAATGCGACAATAAATTTAAATATGGGCTATATTAGCTTATAGAAATAGTTTGCCAATTTCAAAAACATCTGATTCATTTGATAATTTCATGGCATTCATGAAGTAATGCAGCCAATTTCTAAAATATTATTTCATTCAAATTTCATAAAATTATCAAATGAATAAGATTTTTTAGAAAGTGGCAAACTATTTCTATTATTTAAAATAACTCATGTTTCAATTTATTGTCGTATTGACGGCACCACTCTGTTTACAGAATGGTAAATTGAATGAACTTAGTCCATAGAAATGGTTTGCCACTTTCTAAAATATCAATGTTGTATTATTTCATATAAACGTCATGAAATTATCAAATGAATAAAATGTTTTTGAAAGTGGCAAACCATTTCTATGAACTAATATAGCCCATGTTTTAATTTATTGTCGTATTGACGGCACCACGCTGAATATACCTAGAGCATGTAAATATATATAGTAACACAGTGTTTTCTTACGTTCGCTCTGATTAAAATATAATTAAGTAATTAAAATATAATAAAACTAGAAAAATTTCACGTCCTGAGGCAGGAATCGAACCCGCGACCTTTCGCAATCCGGGCGACTGCTCTGACCACTGAGCCACCCAGGACTTGGGATATCCCTGTGAAATTCTTCTAGTCTATCTGTATTTGCGTTTATGAGCTAACGTCCACCCTACAATGTCGAAATATTCTATTTCAACATCCGAAACGAGTATTTTTACAAATACCTATGATTCGGTTAAGTTGGGGCAGTGCTTTCAAATATTCTTAATTTTTGATTTTAACATTATTATAAATGTTTGAAAAATTACTTAGTAATGAAAAAATAATAAAACTAGAAAAATTTCACGTCCTGAGGCAGGAATCGAACCCGCGACCTTTTGCAATCCGGGCGACTGCTCTGACCACTGAGCCACCGATTTCTGATGTCATTAAATAAAAACAAAAAAAAATTGTTACTAAATAACACAATAAATAAATATTCAGTGATTACTATTAAGGCCGCTAAAGTTACGACTGGGATGAAAACTCAAATATAAAATATTGTTTATGATTACCTTATTAAAATTTGTACTTCAAGCATGAGCATTTAAAATTTTCGAAAAGTAAAACTTAGTGACGATATTAGCTATTTTTTGTTGAAAAATATATCAAGAAAAAACTCATCCAACCAAATATAGTTCTAGATGATGGATATTATTGTGTCAAAGTAGATACTCCTCAGAGGCGACGGAAATTATAATCACTCCGACCCTAGTGACGAGAAACACTGTGTTATATAAAATTCACGAACCATGAAAATAATTATAATATATCATCCCGGCAAACATTGTTTTGCCATAAAAAAAAGTCCAAAAAAAAATAAAACAGATAGTAGCCGATTCTCAGACCTACTGAATATAGGTATGAAATTTCATGAAAATCGGTCAAGCCGTTTTGGAGGAGTATGGTGACTAAATTTGTGACACGAGAATTTTATATATTAGACTAGCTGTCCCGGCAAACGTTGCAATTAAACAAAAATTGTCCAAAAACAAAAAAAATATAGTAGCCGATTAAATACATTTACATATAAAATTTCATGAAAATCGGTCTAGGAGTATAGTAACTAAATTTGTGACTCGAGAATTTTATATATTAGATATTATTCTTATTAAAGTGTATGATAATAATATGTATGCATTTCAATATTTTTTAAAAAATATTAAAAAGTAAAAGCATAGTGATATTTTCCAATTTACTTTAATTTGGTAATTAACACCTCTGGTATAATTAAGACAAATAACACTCTTTAGGTAATAAAAAAGTAAAATTCTATAAAAAAAGTTATACTTTGTAAAGAATTCTCTGGGGATCTGATTTCGCTTTCAAAATCAAGGCCATGGTCGCTCCCGGAAAAGGTCAACCAAAGTTTCTAACCTCCTCTCCCTCGAGCTCCTCTGTGCTTCGGGACAAATAAGTTCGGAACGCACGTTAAGCCGTTGGTCGCTTTAACCCACCAACCTGCATTGGGCTAGCATGATGGTGTTATGGCCGGCCCAATCTCCTCATGTGTTTCTCCCATGTAGGAAGGCTGGTGCTTATGGTAGAATTCTCTAAGGGCTCATTGTAGTTTGCATCTATCGACCGCCATCGGGAAACTTTCATTCATTTCTTGATATTCTAGAGGGTATATTAAACAAGATATCTACCAGTAGTAAACCACTTGTTATCTGCGGTGATTTCAATGTGGATCTTCTTAGTGACTCCAGTAAAAAGGATAGCTTAATGACTTTGCTAAAATGTTATAACTTAGACTGTTTTTTCAATGAACCTACTAGGATAACTTCCCACTCTGCGACTTGCATTGATAATATTATTAATAATTGTAAAATTAAAAGAAAATCTTTGATATGTGGAGTGCCATCTGATCACAAAGGGTTAAAAACTGAAATCGAAATAATTGGTAACAAGACACAAAATAAAGTGATTAACTATAGGCCTTTGACAAAAAATAGGTTGGATAGGTTTAGAGAATATATGTCTACATCCCTAACAGCTATTAATTTAAATAATGATAACCCTGAGGTGTCTTATAATAAATTATTTACAGCTATAAGAAGCGAATTTGATAAAATATTTAGGCTCAAACAAACTATTATAAAAGAAAAAACAGTTTTTAATGAATGGGCCACAAAAGGTATAAGGAAAAGTAGAGAAAACTTATATGACTTGTATGATAAAAAGTCATACATATTTAATTTAGATTTTCAAGAATATGTAAAACAATATTCAAAAATTTTCAAAACTGTATGTAAAAAAGCAAAGTCTGATTATATCAGAGAGAAAATAATTAGAGCTAGAAATAAAATTAAAACGACATGGTCAATTATTAATCAAGAGACTGGCAAAACTAAAAACAAAGAGTCAAATATATCATTAAAAATAGACAACGAATTGATTGTAGATAAAAAAGAAGTAGCTAACTATTTTGATACTCTTTTCAAAACAATTCCCATCGATACTACAAAGTATATAAATTCTTCTTCTGAACTTGCTGAAAGTATGTTACAAGATAATTTTAGTAGGGTAGCAACATATTTTCAATTTCGACATATTAATGACTTAGATATTGTCAAAGCTTATAAGATGTTAAATAAAAAGAAGACGGAGGATATTTGGGGGATATCAGTGGCAGTGTTGGAACCAATAATTGATCTTATAGCACCTTTCCTTACTGTAATATTTAAGCGATGTATAGAGACTGGTATTTTTCCTAATTTGATGAAGGAAAGTCGGGTAACTCCAATATTCAAATCTGGAAATACACATAATCCTTCTAATAACCGGCCTATGTCAGTTTTACCTGCACTGAGTAAAATATTTGAGAGAATAATTTACACTCAATTAAATGCTTATTTCTGTTTGAATGGAATATTCCACAAAAATCAATTTGGCTTTATGAAGGGGCGATCGACTACTGATGCGGGAGCTAAGTTAATAAATAATATTTTAGACATTTGGGAAAAAAAGTGTGACTCTGTTGGCATTTTTTGTGACCTTTCAAAAGCATTTGATTGCGTCAACCATGAAACTTTGATAAGAAAGTTGAATTATTATGGTGTATGTGGTACAGCTTTGGAATTGATAAAATCCTACCTTAAAAATAGAATACAGAAAATAGGTATCAATGGAGTAGTGTCTGATGGTTCATTGATTGAAATAGGTGTACCACAGGGCTCGATACTTGGACCATTTTTATTTCTCGTTTATTTAAACGATCTTCCATACATGGTCAAGGATATGTCGGATATAGTGTTGTATGCGGACGACACTTCTTTGATTTTTTCGTTGGACAGAACTGATACGCATCGTAGTGAGAGTCATATAAATAACACTCTTGAAGAAGTTTCTCGCTGGTTTTCTTTAAATAATTTAGTATTTAATGTAAAAGAAACAAAATGCATTAGATTCCAGCTCCCAAATACAAGAATTCTACCCCTAAATATTAAACTAGACAAAAATAATTTAGAACTTGTTGACAATACTAACTTTTTGGGTATCAATTTAGACTCAAAATTACAATGGAGGGCACATTTAGATATCATAGCAAATAGATTGTGTTCAGCTGCATATGCAGTAAAGACAATTAGGAATTTAACAGATGAGGTTACTGCAAGATTGGTTTACTTTGCCTATTTTCATAGCGTCATGTCGTACGGCATTTTTTGTGGGGATCAGCAGCTAATATAGATAAAATTTTTGTACTACAGAAACGGGCGGTCCGGTTTATTTACAAAATGAAGCCCTGTGATTCCTTGAGAAATAAATTCAAAGACATCAGTATTCTGACGCTTCCATCTCTGTACATTTTTGAGAACATTATGTATACGCGCAAAAATATACATAATTTAAAAAAGAAAAGTGACTTTAGGAATTTGAATACCAGGTACAAAAATAAATTAGTAGTTCCAAAGCTCAGACTTGCTAAATCTAGTCATTCATTTGTAGGGAATAGCATAAGGTTTTATAATAAAATACCTGACGACCTATTAACTTTGACGGACACACAATTCAAGGAGAGAATTAAAAGTCAACTGATTGCTAAGGCATACTGTTGCTGACAGCTTATCAGCCTTTTTGGTGTTTTTATATTTTTGTACTTTTTATGTGTCAGTTGCTTGTTTTGCTATATGTCTGTTTTTTGGTTGGTTGTCAATATACTGGTGAAGTGCAAAGACGTGGTTTTCCTAGTTCCCACTTCTTTCTACCATTTTAATATACAGTCCACGGGCTCCAGCCTACCGTTAACAGTGGTCCTTGGTGTCATTCGCGTCGTCGAGGTCACAACCCGTGGTGGCATTCTGCGGCGACCAGTAACCAAGATTGTTAAGCTGCCAGTAAGTTGCCCTCCCCCTGACTAAGTCGGCTCCGCCAGGGGGGTGGAGGATGTTGCTGACAGCTTATCAGCCTTTTTGGTGTTTTTATATTTTTGTACTTTTTATGTGTCAGTTGCTTGTTTTGCTATATGTCTGTTTTTTGGTTGGTTGTCAATATACTGGTGAAGTGCAAAGACGTGGTTTTCCTAGTTCCCACTTCTTTCTACCATTTTAATATACAGTCCACGGGCTCCAGCCTACCGTTAACAGTTGTCCTTCGTAGTTGACGTTAGTATGTTCACCAGGAGTAAAGGTAAAAGTGGCGAAACCACGTCATCTAATCCTGAGGTCGCATCACCTCATCATGTAAGTCCAGTTCCAGGACAGCTTCCCCTCTATTCGGGGCCTGAAACTGAGACCTCCGGGTTTCCAGGACAGTGTCCCTATTCGATAGGGCCTGGGCCCACCTCTGAGCTGATGCAACCCTTTATTTCGTCACCAGTTTTTAGACAGTCTCCGATTCTCGTTACGGCCCAAGCTGGTGGAGATGTTTACCGCGTTACCTCTCGAGTAACTACAAGCATCAACGTGACCCCAGCTGGCGCACATTTTCGTACTAGTACCAGGGCTAGTAAATCTTCTATTTCGACACACACTATAAGGTCACGCTTACAAGCTGAAGCTCGTCATGCGATTGCCGTGCTCGAGATAGAAGAGAATCTGGCCAAAGCGAAAAAGGACGCACAGGAAAAAATTTTGGCTGCAGACCTTGCCGCTATTGAGTCCTCAAGTCACTCTCGTAATAATTATGTTCAATCTTGGGTTCACAGCTTACCGGAAAATTTTACCGATAAGGTCGAAGCAGGTTGCCGCCAGACTGTGGTTCCGGAGGCCTTGGGGCCGCGTTTTTTTGTCGATCGTGGTACCAGCGTCTCTCCCCAACCCATTGACCATGCAGCTGCGGAAGCCTCAGATCCCGAACTAACACCTGTTATTTCAGTCCAGGGAAACAGGCCATTTCTTTATAAAAATGACGCTGCGAATTTCAGAGGTTTACTATCTCACACTAATAATCCTACACAAATTCCATCATCATCACAACCTTTAAACACGGTTGCAGCCCCAACTCTTTCCCACCAATGTGACGGTATAAAGGATCTAGCTCAAGCCATTATCTCTCTTGGTAATAAGCCCAAGCCTTGTTCTTTACCGTACTTTGGTGGAAAAGCAGTCGACTGGATCGCGTTCAAACAGTCATATTATCAATCGTATCAGTCTTGTTCACCTTCCGAAAATTTAGCACGTATACGATCATCCTTACGGGGAGAGGCCTTTTTAGCAGTCTCTGCTTTATTACTTACTGCTAAAGATCCGGAAGAGGTCGTTCAGGCTTTAGAGGAACGGTTTGGACGACCTGAACTCATCGTTTCGGAAGAACTTGCTATCATAAGATCATTACCTAGACTACAGACTGATCTTAGAGATTTAAACACCATATCATGTCGAGTACACAACTTAGTATCAGTACTAAAACATTTAGGACAATATGAATATCTTTATTCTCCAGAAATATACACCACAATTTTATTAAAATTAACACCGTTGATGCGTATGCTCTGGACACGCTACGCTGCAGAGCATCCTGGTGAAAAATCTAAAATCGAGAAATTATCAGATTTTCTTCGTACTGAATCCTCAAATTATATTCGTTTCGGCATAATTTCACAACAAAATTTTTCAGTCAATAAATTTCAAAACAATAACAATAGTAGTCATGACAAAAGATGTCAAGTGCTTGTTACTGATGTATCTGACACTTGCCTATTTTGTCATAGTGATGTACACAGTATAAAACACTGTGAAGGTTTTAAAGCTATTTCGATAAACCAAAGAATATATTTCCTTAGAAAAAATAAAATATGTTACAAATGTTTGTCGGCGAAATCGCATCAGTGGCGTTCATGCTCAAAAGGTAAAATATGTGGTATAAACAATTGTAAACGTCGCCACCACCAACTTTTACATGGTGCAACTAACGTTACTGCTAATATTTCTTCGCCATCGTCTTCTTGTCAGCAAGCCGTGACCAACAATGCTATATGTGTTTCCATAGAACAAGAGACAACCGACAGCACAAGAAAACTCCCCGGTTCGGGTACCGTTAAACCTAACTATAGTGTTGAACACTCAGTTGACAAGGATTTTACTTACATGTGTTCGTTAGGTACTTCGCATGCGCGTCGAAAAGTACTTTTAAAGGTTATTCCTGTTGTTATAAAAGGACCTCAAGGTGAAGTTGACACATTTGCCTTAATGGATGATGGGTCAACCGCTACCCTTATTGACTCTAGCGTTGCACGTCAGATAGGTGCTCGCGGTAACGACAGACTCATAAAAATTAAAGGAGTTAAAGGTACGGTTTGCGAGGAAAAAGCTCAGCATGTTTCCTTTAATATCCGAGGTAAGTTCGGAAAAGATTTTTATCGGATTCGGAACGCTCGATCTATCACTGCTCTAGATCTCTCGAGTCAAACTATTAGGGTTGAAGAGATCGATTATCCTTACTTAAGTGGAATCTCTTCTGAACTTACTTACGAGGATGCCAAGCCTACAATTCTCATCGGAGCGGAGGATTGGCCTTTAACTTTGTCAATAGAATTTAGAATAGGTTCGCGATTTCAACCAGTAGCTTCACGTTCCAAGTTAGGCTGGGTTTTGCATGGTCCATCTAGCAATTATAGTAAACCGAAAAAAAGTGAGTTTGTTAATAACGCTCAGTTTGAAGACAACGCCTTGTTCGAATTGGAGCGTTTGATTAAAGAGCAATTTCATTTGGACGCAGTCGGAATCACAAAACGTCCGACATCATGTGGGCCCCTTCATGCACGTGCTTTACAAATTCTCGATTCAACCACTAATAGGTTACCAAGCGGCAGGTTCGAGGTGGGCTTACTTTGGTGTGAGGATCATCCTTACATTCCGAATAGTTACGATCTAGCTCGCTCACGTTTTAGTAGTTTAGAGCGCAAAATGGCAAAGGATGCTTGTCTTGCGACTGCATACAAGAAATTCATTAATGATACTATTAGTAAAGGTTACGCAGTGGAATGCAAAGACACATATCAGTCACGTTTAGCTAACAAACTTCGAACTTGGTACCTCCCACATTTTGCAGTTTTCCACCCGCAAAAAGGAAAGATCCGCGTAGTGCATGACGCTGCGGCTCGAACCGATGGGGTAAGCCTTAATTCTCTGCTGTTACCTGGCCCCGATCTACTTCCTTCACTACTAGGAATTCTATTTCGTTGGCGCCAAGGTCGCATAGGTCTGATAGGCGATATTAAGGAAATGTTCCCGCAGGTGAAGGTGATAGAGCGAGACCAGGACATGCAACGTTTCCTGTGGAGAGACGCAAGTTATGGAGCTCCAATAAAAGAGTATAAAATGACTTCTATGATCTTTGGAGCAGCTTCCAGTCCCTGTACAGCAATTTATGTCGTTCGCAAAAATGCCATAGAACACAAACATCGCTACCCTGATGCAGCTAGCACTATTAAAAATACATACATGGATGACTGCGTCGTCAGCGTAAACAATGTAGACCACGCAGCTCAACTCGTTGCGGACATAGTTGAAATGCATGGTTTGGCTCAGTTTCAAATGCGTGGGTGGGTGTCAAACAACAACGCAGCTCTCCGTTCGATCCCCCCTGACCTTCGCGCAGAGACATCCACGCCGGTAGTACCTCTCGCTTCAGCCACTTCCCCGGCATGCCGAGTGTTAGGGCTAATATGGGACGTAGCTCAAGACATACTGATGTTCCGCAATTTGAAATTACCATTAACAGAGCAAGACAAAAGCCCTACTAAAAGGTCAGTTCTGTCTTATGCTATGTCACTTTATGAGCGTAAGTTGGGATGAGCCTTTGCCACCAGACCAGCAAAGTGAGTGGCACCTTTGGGTAGAAAGTATTTCTCAGGTGAAAAGTATAAATATTCCCCGGTGCTACGTGTCAGGGTTTAGTACAGACTTCGACCGATCCGAGTTGGAGCTACACGTTTTTTCCGATGCTAGTGAGCTAGCCTACGCGTGCGTCGCCTACTGGCGGATTTCAGATGGGAACAATTGTAAGGTATCGTTCATAGCAGCAAAAGCGCGTGTAACTCCACTCAAGCCGGTCTCAATACCTCGACTTGAGTTACAAGGTGCCCTGCTGGCTGCTCGCCTGGCGGCGACCATCCAAACAGAGCATGATGTAACACCATGTAGACGTGTATTTTGGATTGACTCGATGAACGTGCTTGGGTGGTTACGAGCTAAAGCACGTTCATTGAAACCATTTGTGGCTAACCGCATTGGCGAAATCTCCGAAACTACTGATTCGTCCGAATGGAGATGGATACCAACTTCTTTGAATGTCGCAGATGAAGCGACACGAAAAAGCTCTTCCATCTCGTCACGTTGGATTACTGGTCCTAGTTTTCTTCTTAAGCATTCAGAAACTTGGCCTTCGGAGCCGTCGCCAAATGTACCACTGTCGGCCGACGACGATTTTAAACGAGAATTCAAGTCAGAATTACTGTCCGTAAATGCTACGGATGATCAAGATTCTTCTCCGACGCCGACATTGTCATTTTTAGCGGTAGACCCGTCGCGTTTTAGCAGTTGGATGCGAATGGTGCGTGCGACCGCTCGTGCGCACCAGTTTATCAAAATTATTCGCAACCGTCAAAATTCAGAATTGGGGTCACACAATAATTTGGCAGCACCTTTGGATTCACTAGCACGTAATCGTCAATCATCTCACTCATTTCGCTCATTAGCACTTTTAAATGATGAGGACATTTCTCGGGCGGAGCTACACGTTATCCGTAGAAGTCAAGAAGAGACCTTCCCTGAGGAGTTGGAGTTACTTCGTCGCCGCGTGCCCATTAAAAGACAAAGTCGCTTGTGGCGCTTTTCACCGGCACTTGATGCAGATGGTGTACTTCGCATGTTAGGAAGAATAGCAGCCACTCCAGACATACCCATATCCGCCAAACGGCCAATCTTACTAGATGGCCGACATAGTATGACTCGGCTTCTCGTAACTCACTACCACAGAAAAGCAGCTCACGGACATAATGAACTCGTTGTAAATGAGATTCGCCAGAGATTTTGGGTTCTCCGGCTAAGAAGCTTAGTTCGTTTTGTGTCTTCGCGTTGCCTACTTTGTGCGATCCGTCGCTCCCAGCCAATTCCACCTCCGATGGGCGACCTACCGCCAGAACGCTTAGCTCACCATCGCCGGCCATTCACGTTCGTAGGCCTGGACTATATGGGCCCGCTATTAGTTTCCGTGGGAAGAAGACGGGAGAAAAGATACGTCGCACTGTTCTCGTGTTTGACTTCGCGAGCTTTACATCTTGAGATCGTTCATAGCCTCTCTGCAGACGCTGCTGTGTTGTGCTTAAGGCGTTTTATCGCTCGGAGAGGTACCCCATCCAGGATATTGTCTGATAATGGAACAGCTTTTGTGGGGGCCAACAATATCCTACTGGCAAGTTACCAAGAGTGCTTTGGAAACGAGTGCGCTCAGAACCACATCTCTTGGCGTTTTATTCCTCCAGGAGCTCCAAACATGGGAGGGGCGTGGGAGAGAATGGTCCGAACCGTAAAAGTGGCCCTGAAGGCGGTTCTGAATGAACGAGTGCCACGGGAAGAGCTTCTTTGCACCTTCCTTACGGAAGCAGAAGCCGTGATCAATAGCCGGCCACTCACTGATGTCCCGAATGAGCCTGATGCACCGGAAGCCCTGACTCCTTTTCATTTTCTTTTAGGTTCATCTTCACCGTTTCACCCCATTAAAACTGATGATGGAGATTTGCTTGGTAGGAGTGATTGGAGGAAATCCCAGAGACTTGCAGATATGTTTTGGTCTCGATGGGTGAGGGAGTACCTTCCACTAATCGCTCCTAGAAAGTCACCCAGAAACTCGTCGCCGCAGAATTTTGAAGTTGGTGACCTCGTTCTTGTTACGGACGCTTCTCTTCCAAGAGGAACTTGGCCCCGAGGGCGAATTTCTGTTGTTCATCCTGGAAGGGATGGTGTCATTCGCGTCGTCGAGGTCACAACCCGTGGTGGCATTCTGCGGCGACCAGTAACCAAGATTGTTAAGCTGCCAGTAAGTTGCCCTCCCCCTGACTAAGTCGGCTCCGCCAGGGGGGTGGAGGATGTTGCTGACAGCTTATCAGCCTTTTTGGTGTTTTTATATTTTTGTACTTTTTATGTGTCAGTTGCTTGTTTTGCTATATGTCTGTTTTTTGGTTGGTTGTCAATATACTGGTGAAGTGCAAAGACGTGGTTTTCCTAGTTCCCACTTCTTTCTACCATTTTAATATACAGTCCACGGGCTCCAGCCTACCGTTAACACATACTATAGGGTCAAAGACTTCACCGAAGACAAACATCCATGGCAATAAAAGTTATTTTAGTTTTTAGTTATACTGACGAAGGTAGGTAGGTATGTACCTACTCGATATGTAATAAATACATTACAAGTTAGTAATAATTTATATTTCTAAATTCTACTAAGTAGTTAAATAATATTAAATTTCATGTTTTTATTTTGACGTCAATAAGTGCTTTGTTGAAAGCCTACATTGAAAACAATTGACTATGACTATGACTATGACTAAGCCAACCACAAAAAAATAAGGTACGCAAAGAAACTTACGACCTGTCTGTCGGCAAGAAGTAACCGTAGTCAGCTACGAGGATCTATAGCAGGCTACGGTCTGCTACGAGCGTCTACGATCGTAGCGCCTTTGGCACTAATCACGCGCTGCCCACCACGTGAAAATCAAGAGGAGTCATTATGCTGACAGCAGAGGAGACGAGTCCCCCTGCTCCCAATATAACGATATCTCATTTATCTCTGGCGACCTTACTCATCTCAGAACCGCAATACTACAATGATAAATTTTCTGCATATATATATTTTACAGACATTTGTAAGTTTAATTTGATAATCTATTTACGTCTGACCACTTGGCATTCATTTTTCTAAAATTGGAACTATATTTTGCAAATTCTCGTTACCTACTTCATTAGACGAAGTTTTAAGCTTAGGTACCTTTTGAGCGCGAAACTTTCTCGTAGTTACGTCTCTTCAATCAATTTGCATACTTATATAAGTTTGATGTAATTACTCCAAACTAGACAAATTATAGTACTGTGGAAGTATTTTGAAATCTTGAAATAGTTAATATCTATCGTAAAGAAATATATTATAGGTACGTTACGTACGTTACAAATGTATACAACTTATAATCTAAAGGCTTTGCCAGACAGAACGCGTACTTACCGCCGCGTTAGAGCGTCAATAGCGTTGCGTTTTAACGCTGCGTTCTTTCATGTCATACACACTAGATTGATTAGTTAGCGGAACGCTCCAACGCAGCGTACCATTCAACAGAGCGCAGTGCAGATCACTACCAGTCTTTGGAAAGTCTGTGTGCTGTTGAGACGTGGAGTGATTCACATTTGGAAGAATTACACTTACACGCTAAACACGCAAAAAAAACTAAACTAACACGAAAACACGAAAATAACACATGCTTTAACACGAAAAAAAAGAGTAGTTATGTGTTCACTTTATTAATAAAAAGAGAAAGGAATTAGGACAATATCATCGTTTGGGTCGCGAACTTTCATCACATGAAGATCGTTTTTTTACATACTTTCGTATTGATTGCTTTTCCGATTTATACTCACAATTTTGCCTTTATTGTTACATTTTAATAAGTATTATCCTTCGTATTATATAAACATAGGTGTTTCCGAACCAATTCTATTAGTTTTTCAGTCATTATTACAATATTTTAGCAAACGAGCAGTCGGGCATTAAACACAATCTGTAAAAAAATACAACGTCTGGCGTCAAAGCGTCCTAACGCCGCGACAGAGCGTTGCGCAAAGAGTAATGTAAGTACAGGGGAAAAGAGCGCCCACTCGCGGCAATTTTTTGTAACATAAATTTGAAACGCCATCAGCGCCTCTGGAAAATAGTGCGGGAACTACTACTATATATACGTAGCTATAGGTAGGTTTGTATCTAAATATTTGAAATCTAAATGGCGCGTATTTCCCAGATGCGAGTTATTTTATTTCATTGAGACTTTACTTTAATGTAAGGATAGCTTTTTCAACATTAAAACAAACATTATCTCAATGAAATAAAATAACTCGTATCTGGGAAATATACTTCATTAAATTAATGAATTATATTTATTACAAAATAAATAAATAAAACAGCACATAATCTGTGACTTATTTTTATATTGCAAACAATATTTTTGGGCCGCAATTTTCATTTAATCGTCTCCAACGTATACAATTTTCCGTTTTAATAATCTATTCACTGCTCTGGATTTTTACATCCAAAAATACAAAAGAAAGGCATTGTAGCAATTTTGTTTCTAGCTAGTAGCGGCAGCAGCGACACTTTGTAGACTTCATTCAAAAAGGCCAATAGCATTGTTCTAAGAGTGCCCCCCCTGGCGTTGCGTACTGCTAGCGCCGGTACTCTGTTTGACGGCTAGTACCGTTCATAGTACAACACAATTTGACGCTATAACGCCGCGTCAGACTAAAACGCCCTGACGCGCGTTAATTACGCGCTCTGTTTGGCAAAGCCTTGAGGTTACTTTGAGGTTTGTAAATATTAGGTTAGTGTTATCTGTGGTCCCAAGTGACATGTTGGCGATATATGATGTGAATGGAGTAGGAAAATTAAAAGAATTTATTTTATTTACCTATATGGGTAGGTACTTACTGATTTTTACAATGTAAAAATTGTGCAATTCTAGTATATTTATCCAAACATCACACTAGACTAGAGAAGCCGATCGTAAAACAATATGTTAGAGAATAAAACGATTCTCTTTCCCAACAGCTATGACAGACATTTACGGAAAAATAGAAACAAGTAATAAAAATTTTGCCATAAAATTAATATAAGTTTTCAAATGTAAGTAATGAAGATTGGCTAAATTGAGTGCAGTAATTTACTTAAGGTAAGTTCAGAGACAAAAAATACTGTAGATATTACAATTAGACTACATTTTCTTAAATAATAATTGATGATTAAACGAACTTACCTTAAGTGAAGTTCTATCATAATTATACGCCAGCTTCTTCCGAAGAGATTATAAACTTGTAGATTATAAACTTATAAACTTGTAGTAGCACGATTCGTGTCGCCTTTCAGCCACTGTTAGTTAGGATTTTTTTTTTTTTCAAACTATTTTTGGGCTTGGCAATCCCAAAGACGCCATCTTCATTTAGTTCAGAGTAGTTTTTATTTGTTAAAGTTTACTTTAAATGGGTTTTAAGGATGGGAGGGTGCTAATCTCTTCGGACGAAGCTGGCGTATAATTATGATAGAACTTCACTTAAGGTAAGTTCGTTTAATCATCAATTATACTTCACTTCGTCCGAAGAGATTATAAACTTGTAGAACTTGAGAGAGATGTAAACTATGCAAATAAAACTTAATATTGTTAAAAAAGTATGTTATATAATTATTAATATTTTTAATCACAGCATATCTTATTATTAAAATCACAGTATAATTCAAATATCTGAATATTTATATATTTAGGGATGAGATCAAATTAACTTTCACATGACCTTATCATCATTTTTTTTTTATATATATATATATTATATAATCATAGGATGCCTTATTATTAAAATCACAGCATAATCATCTTGCAAAATCACAGCTTAATATTAAAAATCATATAGTTGTTGTACTAGTACTATTTAATATAGTTAGAGCAAAATCACTATTGTCATGTTCAATATCTCGGTTATAAAAACGAAAAAATGTATTGGAGGTGTCTGACCAGCCCGCGGTTTTTCTTATATGGTCAAGACTAACAACTGTGCTGTTGAGGCGGCAGCATGCCTTGTAGAGTGTGCTGTAAAGATATTAATATCAATACCGCTCTTTTTTAGGGTGTCCTTTATAAGGCCTATTATAACTTACAAACATTGTGGTGTTGTTGCCTCTTAATGATTTTGTTCTCTCAACATATGATGATAAAGTTAAAACAGGGCATATCTGAGGGCGGTCTTTATAGAAAGGTAATGTTATGGTGGGTTGAGGTAAACCGAATCTAGATGTTTTTAATATATTAGGTATTATTATCACAATCTTATCTTGAAAGGTTTTTATATTATTTAAGTTTATAACTGAGAGGGTTTGAGCTCTTTGGGCTGTGACTAAGGCAAGTAAAGTTACTAGTTTTTTTGACAAGTTTTCTAAACTAATGTCTTCATTTGGGAATAATTTTGCCAGATAATCTAGTACTATTGTTGGGTTCCAAGTTATATTATATTTTGGCAATGGCGGTCGGAGCCTATAGAACCCTCGAAATAGTCTACTAATCCTATCATCTGAACCTAATTTTACGTTGGATACTAGAGAAAGTGCAGACCTATAACTATTTAGAGTACCATACTGAGCACCAGAATTAAAATTTTCAGTTAAAAATGATATAACATATGGTACCGAAGCTTCATAAAAATCAATGTTATTTTGATTACAGAATAGAGACCACTTTTTAAAAGCTACATTGTACTGTTTTTCTGTGTTATCTGATATAGAAGCACTCATGACATCTAAGGCAGCTCGTGGGACCAGTCTTCGAGAGAACGCCGCGCGGATAATTTCGCGGCTGCTAACGTGAGGTTGTTGTGCAGCTGGCTGTTGGAAACATAATAAAACTTCTGAACTTGATCCAAGTATTATTATATCACAGCATACACTTTTAAGTAATGGGAACCACGGTTGTGTAGGCCAAAGAGGGATCACAACTACGCCTTCAGCATAATCTGTTATTATTTTTCGTATAGTTTTTAGTATTACTGCCGGTGGAGGAAAAGCATAAAATTTTTTATTACTCCAATTTATGGTAAAAGCGTTGATAGCAAAGGCTCCTGGGTCTCGGTGCCATGAGACATAGGTGTCACATTTTTTATTTAGGCGGGTTGCAAACAAATCTATTTCTGATTCGCCAAAGGCATTAACTATCTTTATAAACGCAAAGTCGGTTAGCTCCCACTCGACATCGGGATGATTCCGCCTCGATTCTGCATCCGCCATTTCATTGTCTTGTGAACTGATATAAGATGCGTAGACGAATATGTTTCGTTGTTCGCACCATTGCCACAGTTTTTTTGAGATGCTATTTAAATGTGGAAATCGTATTCCACCCATTTTATTGACATATGAAATGGCAGTTGTATTGTCGATGCGCAATAGAATTTGACAATCTTTTTTATTTTTAGTGAATACTTTTAACCCAAAATATGCTGCTAATATTTCGAGATTATTTATATGCATATGGCCTTCCTCTAGGCTCCATTTACCACTTGCTTTTTCCCTGCCACATACTGCCCCCCAACCAGATTTACTTGCATCAGAAAAAAATTCCATTTCATAATAATCATTTCTAATTCTATTGTGGGATATGTCTATGGCTTTAATCCACCAACAAATATCATCTATAAGTGAATTTGGTATAGTAATAAAATTGTCATAGTTGTCTGTCTTTTGTAGTGCTAAGAATTTACACCGTTCAATCTGTTTGGTATATAACCATCCATACTGGATTCCAGGACAGGATGAGGCAAGAATTCCTGCTATTTTTGCTAAGTATCTAATGGTGCAACGTTTCATGTTTATGAATTTTTTTAATTCAAATTTAATATAAATTCTTTTTTCTTGTGTCAATTCGACATGAAAGTTACTTGAGTCTATAATAAAACCAAGATATCTGCATTTTTTACATGGAACTAAGATACTTTTTTCTTCATTTATTATAAAACCAAGAGATTCTAAAATTAATTTTGTTTGAGAAGTATTATTTTCACATAACTGGTAAGTTTGAGCAATATTACAAATATCATCTAAATATATAGTGGAAATGAAGCCTATGGATCTTAGCAATGCAATTACTGGTTTCATGATTTTTGTAAATACCAATGGTGCTGTGTTGAGGCCGAAGGGAAGTACATTAAATTCATATAATAAACCATTAAATTTAAATCTCAAATATTTTCTGAACTTTTTATGGATTGGTAGTAAAAAGTATGCATCCTTTAAGTCTATTGTAGACATATAACAATCTTTAGAAACTAATTTCAATGTAGTGCGCAAATCTTCCATTTTGAAATGGTCGGTTTGAATAAATTTATTCAATGCTTTTAAATTTAATATAAAACGATTTTTTCCATTAGGCTTGGGTGTGAGTAAAATTGAGGAGATGTATTGATCTTTGCATGGAGTACACTGTGATACGGCCCCAACACTTACCAGTTCATCAATACACTTTTTGTACTTTACTATTTCACTTGGGGTGTAGGTGCGGGGGTTAGGTATATGAATTTGTTTAACTGGTTTATGAAACGGCAGCTTATAGCTTAAAGCTATTCCCTGCTGCATCTGTTTTGTCTCTATAGCTTTGTCTTTTTTGAGCAAAATATCAGACAAAGCAGCCTTTATTTCTGCATTTAACTGTGGGGGTTCCAGCTTGAGACAGTTTTCCGGAATGAGATACTGCTGTATAAGCTCTTTCCTTTTTTCTTTAGATAATCCTGGTGTTACTAGATGTTCCCAGCGGATTGCTAGCTCGTTTTGTATAGGTGGACCCAACTTCTTTGTTTTGGATGGAGATTCTCCTAACAACTCAAGAATTTCATGGTCTATTTCAGATTGCTGATCGATGGACGTTGGTTCTGCTGTCAATGATGGTGTACTCGCCTCTGGTTGTATTGAATGATTTGGATTTAGTTCCTCATTAAAGATTGGTTCAATGTCATTATTACCATCAAATTCTCCAATGGAGTTTTCTGCATTAATATCTGGAATAAGGATGTCTAGTTGTAATTATAGTAACTATACTATTTTTATTGATAACTATTGGTAATAGGCTAACTACCTATACTCTTCATAGTATAAATGTGTAGCGAAGGTAACAACCTCTTGGAGTTGTACTCAGCACAGTATTTTTTCAATGATAAAAATTCTTTAATTCAAAAGGTGAGGGCAACAATCTCTTGGAATTGTGCTCGACACAGAAGTCAGCAATAAAAAATAAGTTGTTCAAAGGGTGTAACAATTATTTTTCAAGGTTATTATTTATTAGTATGAAGGTAACAATCTCATAAAATTGTACTCAACACATTGAACTACAATTTGTAGATCATATTATCATTGGTAAATGATAAGTATTCTACTTCTAAATTCAAAAGGTTATTATTTATTAGTGTGAAGGTAACAATCCCTTGAAATTGTACTCAACACATCAACGACAATTTTGTAGATCATACATTAATAAAATGATAGGTATTCTTCTTCTAAATTCAGAAGGTTATTACCTATTTTATTATTGTGAAGGTAACAATCTCTTAGAATTGTACTCATTAATTGAACTGCAATTTTTGTAGATCTTAAAAAAGAAATAAGTAGGCACAAACCTTCATGGATGGATGTTTGGATGTTGACGAATTTTCTTTTTTAATTTATTTATTTTTCGTAATAAATACTCCGTATTTTCTTTATCCTTTCGTTTAGGCATTGTATTAATTTATTTTGTCAATTTTTTGACGAAACGTGACGAATGGCGATGCACTGAAAACGCGAATGAAGATGGCGTCTTTGGGATTGCCAAGCCCAAAAATAGTTTGAAAAAAAAAAACCTAACTAACAGTGGCTAAAAGGCGACACGAATCGTGCTACTACAAGTTTATAAGTTTATAATCTACAAGTTTATAATCTCTTCGGACGAAGTGAAGTATAATCAAGTTTGGAAAAAAATGTAATGTAACAATTACAAGTAGTAGTAGTTCTGTTTATCCCCACAATGGTACAGAGCCATACAGCCAATGTAACAATTACAGTTAGTAACATAACATAAAAAATAGACTGTATAACTAAAATGGAAAGCTTCATTTTTTTCTACTTTTTTTCTAGAAAGGGAGGCAAAAGAGCTTAGTGAATACCTACAGCAACATTTCATTTCCATAGATATCTACAGACGTAGAATAATAATTTTAGATATATTTTTTTAAGGTTTTCAATAGTTTTTACGACTTTACCAGTTTGATTTACTCAACAATAATTGCATATTTATAAAAAAAACAGCAACGGATTGAAAACATTAACCTCACCTCCTCCCCAAAATACGGTGAGAGTGGATCTCCTTTATTTTTTATTTTTCTTTGCTCTACAAATATGAGTAACTTTTATTCGCATAAAAAGTTTAGATTAAGATTTTTAAAAGTGCAATAACTTTAACGTACGAAATTATACGATATTTTTTTTTCTTATTTGACTATAACTTAACATACCGAGCTAAATAATGTTCTCAGGCTTCTTTAATATCAATTATCAACATTTAACGCGATTTTTTATTTTTCGATTTGTCCGGCTCTCAATATAGGTAATAATTCAAGGAAATGTCTTATCAATCATAAAATATGACTTAAAGTACTCCAGTTTGTAGGTCCGCATTGGTGCGTAAATAAATCTTATAGGTACTTATTAATTTTTAGTGTACACAAATAACGTTACGTTGGTAACATTATTTCATATTGTTACTCATAAAAAATGTACACTCAATAAACTCGATTCAATATTCTTTCATCCTCTTTGAATTAAGTTATCATTTTACATAAAATCATGAACCACCAAATTTCGTCGACACCGTTGGAAATTACCGTATCACCCGGTGTTGCGCAGTCAATAGCGGCCGAAATATGCGGAGTACGACGCGGGAAAATTGATATAAAAATTGCTCGTAAAGCATAAAATTAAAACGTGGATCGCGGCGGACGATGTTGCAACACGCTAAATACCTGTCGTATTTCAGGCACCAGCTGTCGACGACGGCGCTGAGACTGCCGCTTTTAATTTATTAACCAATTTGCTGAATGCCCCGAACCGCGCACGAGACGGCATTTTGTTTCTTGACTTAATAAATTTGATGCCATAACCCAGCAGAGATTATTCCCTGTACCTGCCAATTGATTAGTTGTATTAGTTCTGTAAAGTAATAACATATCAGACAATAGATTTTCTATTGTGCGAGAGCGCCGGAGGCCTGAACATCTATCTTTCAATAAAACTTTAGGATAGAACTCCTTCACATTTATAAAAGCACCCGTAAATGCGAGAGACGGTACACGGAGGACTATGAAACTTTACCACTTATTTGCGCATCAGTTAGCGTCTTAAATGGCTCTGAAGAGCGCAGAGAGCCAACGTGCGGAACCCTCTACAGCCATGAAACTCTTCACATAAAATATCTTTATAGCGTATGTGGAGTTTTAAAATTTAAGCCACTCATTGACACACGTACACAAGAATTTGTTACTATTATCACTCTGTGAAACAACTTTATTAAATTAAAAGGTAGTCGCAACATTATACAAAGTTAAATAAAAATTAAAAACAATATGTTATTATTAATTAATATCGAGATCTTTCTGTCGCACATATTTATATTTTAGGTACAAGCCAAATGAAAATTAAGCAAGCATATGAAGACAATATCAAACGTTAAATAAGTGGTAAGAAATCATTTCAATTTTATATAAATATTATTATGAGTTTCAAATTAGGATGTGAAATTTACGCGCCGTTGATAGCATTCAAAACATATTTGTTCGTACAAAAGCATAAACTCTGAAAACAGTATTAGCATTCATGTCGTTACATTTTAATTTATGTGGGAGCTTGAACGAGACTGTGAAATTTATTAAACGTATCCCTAATATTACGAGCCATAAAACTGCCAAACGCGTCTTCACTCTCAAGTTTCAGATGTATGGAGGGGATTAGGGAACTTTACTTTTACACAGATGCTGATGAAGTAATTTATTTCAATTCTAAATTAAATGTACCTTTAGTGATCTAGATATTCGTTCAACAAATAAATTCAAATAAATAATGTGTTATACTGTCAACATCAAATTATAATGAGCTCTCGGAGTGATCAGAAATATATGTGTCGCCGCTGTCTGGTTAAATCAGCCACTTAACTGGCCGTGTTTCTCTCGTGTAGGAAGGCATGTGCCCAGCAGTGGGACGTATATAGGCTGGTGATGATGATGATGATGTACAGACAAGAAACTTGCATCGTGTAAATGGGGCTTTTTTCTCATTTATGAGGACTGTGTTTGATCAACAATAGGCGGCTAAGCGTGAAACATCCTTAGGTTAAAGAGACGTCAATTTGTCATAAAAAATATTTACGATGTTCATAATTATATATTTTCGAGAAAGAGTTTCTCATTTTAAAGACTTATTTTGATGGTGGCTTTTGCTGGTCTTCACATAATATAACTATGAAAATTTCATTATTGTTAAAACATTTCACTATAAGTTTTAATTATCAATAGTGGCAATCACTTAAGAATTTTAATTCTAAAGTAAAAGGCATGTAAATGAATACCTTGTTAACTGAAAAAGTGTTTCGTAACCTATAATCACGCTTTTTTGTCTCAAATTAATATAGCTTTAAAATGTAAGTAAGCATCGTATGTATTCTTCAAGTTTATTATGAGCCGTTAATCTAAATAATGTGTCTAAACAAGATGATTGTTAAGATTAATTTGTGATATTAAACCCACACTGTAAAATATCCAACACAAACTCTTTATTTACTTACTTATACAATACCAAGTTCAAAGCTTTATAAAATAATTATAATTCATAGCCAAGATAAAGATAATACATTGATTACATTCAAATATAATACGACAGTAATATAAAATAATTTATGATAGGCTCTAGTCTTTCAAAAGGATGTTGTTAAAAAAGATTCCATTTCAGTAAGTTTGGTCCATCAGTATGAATTCTCATTAATACGTCTTTTGAAATAATGTATGAAGTTGAAATTAATTTTCAAATATAATATTTCAATATTATTTTGTTTGTGAATTATTTGTATTCTGCATCCGTACGTATAGTAATGAAAGTAGGCTTCAATACCCATACATTATAAGAATGATAACTAAACTTTCGACTACCTGTAGTTAAAAAAGTGACTACATAACTTAGGGTAACTCTTAGCCAAAAATAAAGTTGCATAGAGATACACCGTTTTGTTAAATCAAATAAACTGTAATTACACCAAGCTAAGTTTCGGTTATAGGTAACTAAATTAGCCGAAGTATTTTGGTTAAATGTTTTTTTCAGTCTATTAACACATAAATATTGAATTTTAGTAAAGTTGGGCAATAATCAATTCAATATTCAATCAGCTAGATTAATAAATAAAAAAAATATTGCAAATAATTTAATACTGACTGCAGTAGTTGCAGTTAAAATTTGTTGTTACTTACATACAACTTAATTTTGATAATTGTATATCATCCGTTACCTACTCAGGACTACTTCCAAAGTATGGAACTGTCTTCCAACGCCCATTTTTCCGCTTAACGATAAAGGTTCCTTCAAACTCCAACAACTCCATTCACTGTAGCTCCACAATTCCTTGACACAACGCTTTACATCTCTACGAGTATCGGGATCCTTGGTGTTGATATCTCTAGTGACGTGCAGTTCCGCAGTCATTTGGAGGATTAAGTCAAGCTAGCATCCAAGAAGCTTGGTGTGCTCAATAGAGCGCGGCGGTATTTCACTTCGGGGCAAAGACAGTTACTGTATAAGTCTCAATTCAGGCCCCATATGGAGTACTGCTGCCATTTATGGGCGGGAGAACCTAGATACCAGCTTGGACCATTTAACGCTCTCCAAAGACGCGCTATGAGAATTGTCGACGATCCTGAGCTCACAAGCGGTATTGAACCTTTAAGCTTAAGAAGAAATTTTGCCTCCTTGTGTGTGTTGTACCGTTTTTATAACGGGGCGTGTTCTGAGAAATTATTTGATATGATGCCTACGGCTTCTTTCTATCATCGTACCGCTCGCCACCGGCAGGGAGTTCATCCTCACAAATTGGAACCAAAGTGGTCGCGTACTGTACGGTTTCAGAGAAACTTTCTCCCACGTACGCTCAGGTTGTGGAATGAGCAGAGGTGCAGAGGTTTTCTCGAATGAGTACAGCATAGGGTTCTTCAAAAAAGGCGTGAAAAGGTTTTTACAGGGTCGGCAACGCGCAATTGATACCCCTGGTGTTGCAAGCGTACATAGGCTACGGTAACCGCTTACCATCAGGTGGGCTGTATGCTTGATTGCCACCTTAGTGGTATAAAAAAACTGTCAGTCAGGTAACCTATTTAACTTATACTAACACTGGTCGATATATACTTATCCATAACTATCAAAATGATAAAAAATACATAAATCTCAGCGAAATGCGAGTGAAGCTAGAGCTCATTAAGGAGGCGTTGCGTTGGAACTCCTTCCTACCGGAAACTTAGACGCTTCTCCTTGGTTGTCACGTGACTGCCAATGTGCGGGGAGTAACCTTGACACCCTAAGAATAATATATAGGCGAAATTGACCGCTAGCCTTATTTTCCTTAACAAATACTTCCACCGTTATTATAAGTAATTATGTAAACAAGGTCACGTCTAAGATCTAAAAATACTATAGACAATATACCGCCTCTTCGTCATAATTAATGTTTATATTATCTTTGTGTTTTAGATATAAATGTGCAAAACGCCTTTCTATCTATTTAAATATCCAATTATTTTTTCAAACATTTTTAAATAGACCTGTTCTCCAGTTCAAAATAAAACGCATCTTCTCTTAAAAATGTCACAAAACAGTAAATTTATATATGACTTAAAGGCTGAGAGGATTATCGCCGTCATAAATAAATGTTCAGAGCGAGCTACAAATTTTCCAGAGACGGGAATCCGGAAGGATTTTACGAAATTCCGGAAACAAAACCGCGTCCTGATGCCACTTCGATTTTCCGCGCTGTAGTGCGAATATAATGCCAAATGGAATGAAGAAAAATATAATAACTGAATGTTATAATTTTATAAGATTCAGTTTCAACTTATTAACATTAAAAGGACTATGGCGTTTCTCAACTTTACTGAAGGTTTACAAATGCTTGTAAAAGTATTATTTCAGATCACTAGCGTTGTTACTTCAATGAGTGGTGTGATATATGTTGCTATAAAAACGTTAAAAAGTAGAAGTCGGCAAAGAAATTGGTAGGTTACACCTAGTGCTCCAGTGGCGTAGCGGTTATCGCATCTGACCGGACCCCAGGAGAGGCGGGTGGGATTCCCGCCTGGAGCATACAATTTTTTTATCGTTTCCTTTATTTATTTATAATTATGACAATAAAGTAGGCATAATAAAAGCACCAAATGAAACATTTTAATGTGATTAAAATGGCTTTTGATGTGAAGCGGTAAGAAGAGTCCATATTTGAAGACAGCTGGTGCAGCTTGAAACCCACTATTTTAGCCGCCTGCGCCTAATGTTACAGGAACTCATGTGCTGGCGGAAAAGAGTTACTAAACTTCTTTGTGCGTGATGTTGAGGTGGAGACAGTAAATTGATGACTCGGAAGACCGGCAAGAATGGTGTTGAGTAGAAAGGAGGAAGGTATATATCCTTTATTGCACACTTAAAACACATAAAATTAAACATAAAGAAAATACATGTACAAGGGTGAACTTAAAAAAAATGAAATATCACACCTAAAAATATATTCTTTTATTAATAATATATACTTGATAAATACTCATATTCCTAAATAACGCTATACATATAATACATACTATTATATTAGGTAGCATAAGGTCTAAAAGCTCTTCAGAGCACTCCCCGTGATATAGCCGATAGAAGGTTCTAAGGGACGCAATGTCTCGACGCAATTGCAACCTCGGCAATAATACGGACAACACGACGCTGAAATCTTTCCAGTGCATCTAGAAGGTACTTATCGGAGCCATCCCACATATGCGAGCAATATTTCACGTAAGACCCAACCTGAGTTTTGTAAAGAAAAATCGTCGTACCTTCTTCAGAACACCGAGCTTCCGTGAGGCTATTTTGATCACGGTTTTGATATATTTCATCAGATTCAAATCGTAGCATATCCCCATAACAAGCAAGTTGATGGAGCCCTGTGCTGAAAGAGTAGTGTCCTGGCGAGAGGGAAGGGGATGAACGGCAACGTTTTAGTTGTGAACATTACAATGTATGCAAAGCGCGAGTCTTAATTGGCTTTATTTGTCTTTACAGCGTCTACAGACTAAGGTAGGCGCTTGCCATCAGGCGAGCCGTGCGCTTGATTGACTTCTTTTTCTTGATGTTTATTTATAAAGTTGTAATTGATGTTTTTAATTTAATTTTAAATTTATATCGTTCTTCTTTTCTATTATGCCACTTCAACATAAAAGTAAAACATAAGGTTGAAACCTGGTAAAATACCCGATAAAGTCAATACGTGTTAATATTTAAACCATTTAATTAAACAGCCAAATAGACTACACCTCTGCGACATTTATATGTCGGAATGGACTCTAAATCTACAGAAGCTTAGCCGACATAAGAGCTCTGGGGAGCACCGGAGCGTTACACATCGAGTCGGAACTACGGTAAGATTTTTCCGATTTTCCGAAACAACGCCGCGCCGTTTCTATAGCTTTCTCAATTTTACGCGCTATGGAACGAGGAGCGAATCGAGGTTAACGGGATACATAAAACAATGAATTGTTTTTACTAACACGTGTTAACGCTGTCATCGCAAGAGGGATGCGCGGGCGGCGAGGAAGAACTGCGGGGCGCGGGTGCAGGCGGCAGGGGATCGAGGAAGATCGGCGGCGCGTCGTCACCGCTCGCCAGAGCGACATAGATATTATAGTGAACGCATGTCCCTTAGGCTCTGAAAAATAGATGTATCGTATTTCATCATAATCTTGTTTTTTTTGTACCTTAAACCCGTACAAAAAGTGGCGACCGTGACAGGACACTATTTTGAAGATTCCCCGTGAATAACAATTGGATTCGTCAGCACAATCATAACGGAAGCATTTGAAACAACACAACATTGCCGTTGCATAAAATACAAACGGCAAAAGTGACAAGTGCGTAGTGTGTGGCTGGAACTTAAAACATTCACCGTTCAGGGGAGTAGCTCTGTCCATTATTATCCCTTAATCCTAATTACCTACATATTTTTTCATTGTGTAAAGACTTGTTTCTCTCCAGGG
This sequence comes from Nymphula nitidulata, assembly GCA_947347705.1. Taxonomy (NCBI): domain Eukaryota; kingdom Metazoa; phylum Arthropoda; class Insecta; order Lepidoptera; family Crambidae; genus Nymphula; species Nymphula nitidulata. Next base: position 12,319,713 of record OX374632.1, read on the forward strand.
TAAGTATTGTTGTATAATTGCATATTACAAGCGAGTGTTTATAGTAAAGTCGAGTAATATTAAATACTTACCAAAATACTTAACTTCTACCTACTACATAATTTTTATCGGATGTTTATTTGTTACGCACTGCTTAATGCTGCGAGTGTTAATGCTTTTTATAGCACCTTAGCAATATACATATAGGTGTCTTAATTAATTACATATAATAAGCTGCTTACGAATAAGTATTCTTGTTAATTTTAAGCGCTACTCATTCGCAACATTAATTTCAGAATAAGTATATACCTATATACCTAGAATATAATTCATAAGCTTATTGCATTTTGAATTTAAAAATTTGAAGATATAATTCTATATTTCTTTATATACTTTTTTTATGCCCTCGGTGTGCTATTTCATTGCCATTGCCATAAATTATAAAATTTACTTCAAAAATTAAAGGCAATAATTAAAATAATAAAATTTAAACGTGGTTGTTAACCGTTGAACGCCGAACATTCCAGGATAACTTTGAACACGGGCCGACCGAGTGATCGTTCGGTGGTTGGTGTACTAGGTGCTCGTTGCGGGTGGCCCAGGTGGTACCTTCGCGGTCATCTTGCAACGTGTCGCACGTCTGGTGACGTGACGGAGGCTCCTGTTTGACGCTTAACTGGTTTGGTGCACATATTATTTTGCTTAATTTATTAATTTCGTCACTTCAAACATGCCTAATGACACAGACATTGTTAAAGGGGGGCCAGGTTCTTCTAGCGATAATTCCGATCTTGGGAAAAGAACATTAAAGGAATTAGTGAAATTGCGTGGTGCAATAAAAGGTCGGTTGACTAGATTTAAGGATTATGTGTGTATGTTAAACAAAATAAAAATAGAGGAAATTAACGACTTACAAATAAAAGAATTAAAAATTCGTTTTAGTAAAACAGAAAATTTACTACTTGAGTTTAACGAGATTCAGTATCGAATAGACATATTATCAGCTGGGGAAGACGATAGTGAAATTGATGGTTTTGAAAATTTGTATTATAGTACCACATCCCTTGCTCAGCATATTATTGACACGTGCATCAAAAGTCAGGATAATGATGTTAGTCTTCATTCAGCTAAGTCAACATGTTCTGATAGTTGCAACCTTAATAATATTAAACTACCTACAATCAAATTACCCACTTTCGATGGAAATTACTTGAAATGGTTGGAATTTAGGGATACCTTTGATTCCTTAATTCACTCAAACAGTTCCATTTCGAATATTAATAAATTCCACTATTTGCGCTCATCGTTAGAAGGTAGTGCTTCAGTAATTATAAAGTCAATTGAATTTACTGCCCAAAATTATGTAGTTGCTTGGGGTTTGATTTGTGATCGCTATGACAACAAAAAAGTGCTTATCAATAACCATTTAAAATCATTATTTGAAATTAATCCTATGACAGTTGAGTCTCATAAGGCGATAAGGTTCCTAGTTGATCATGTTTCAAAAAATCTAAGATCTCTCAATACCCTAAACCAACCTACAGATAAGTGGGATATTCTTATCATTTATTTAGTTTCAACGAAACTAGATTCGAATACCTTTGGTAAATGGGAAGAATACAAAAATAATTTCAAAGATTTACCAACTTTGTCGGATTTTATGCAATTTCTACGTAATCGTGCTGACATCCTTGAAACAGTGGCGATTAGCAAGAGTGACAGATCTGATAATAAGCCTCCAAACTTTAAGGACAAAAAATATGATAATAACACAAGGACTTATTTTCATCATAAAACTACAAAGAGTTTTGTCGCTTCTGCTGACACTAAGCCAAGGCAAGCATGCCCATTTTGTAATCAACAACATAGAATAATAGATTGCTCTTCTTTTAATAAATTAAGCCCTGAACGTAGATGTAGTGAAGTCTTGAAGCTAAATCTGTGCTCAAATTGTCTGCGAAGAGGTCACATGGCAGGTGATTGTCGCTTGTTAGGTACCTGTAAGGTCTGCAGACAAAAACATAATACATTACTGCATGTGAATAGTTATGTACCTGAAAGTCAGCCGAGTGTCAGTAAAGCTTCTAACAATGGAAATAACTTACCAGTCTCTTTATCCGCTAGATTTTCTAATCAAGTACTTCTGGGCACTGCGTTGGTCCAAGTAATAAATCATAAAAATAATAACACTTGCCTTGCACGTGCACTTCTTGATTCGGGTAGTCAGTCATCATTTATCACTTCTAACCTGAAACATAAAATGGGTTTGATTAGCACACAACCGGAAACCTTATGCGTGTCAGGTATAAGTGGCTGTCAAGCTCGTGTATCCGAATGCTGTAGAATAAGTATAAATTCTTTGACTGAGCCTTTTGGCTTAGATATCACATGTTTAGTTATTCCAAACATAACAGGCCTTCTACCTAATGCTGAAATTAATGTGTCAGAACTTAACTTACCTGGCAATATTAAATTAGCAGATCCAAACTTCTTCCGCCCTTCAGATGTAGATTTACTACTAGGTGCTGAAGTATTCTTCAATGTCATAACTTCAAACCAAATCAAGCTAGGTTCCTATAAACCCACTCTTCAAAGTACAAAGCTAGGTTGGATGGTGGCGGGGCCTCTTTGCAAAAATAATGCTGAAGTTAGCAAACAGATTCACTGCAACTTCAATAAAAACATCAATGATCAGTTGACCAAATTTTGGGAACTCGAAGAAATTTCTTCTACAAAACCAACTCTTTCACCTAGTGATGAGTTTTGTGAAAGTCACTTTATCACAACCACTAGGCGCCTTAATGATGGTAGGTTTTCGGTGTTTGTGCCTTTCCATGAATCCCCCGAAAAGTCGCTGGGTGATTCCTTTAATATGGCAAGAAAACGTTTCTTTAACCTTGAGAAAAAACTTAATAAAAACCCCGATTTAAAACAAGAATATTGCAATTTCATCAAAGAATACGAAGAATTAGGTCACTTGAGTTTAGTTAAGACACCGCAATTTGGGTACTTTATGCCACACCATGCGGTTATTAGAGATATTAGTGAAACAACAAAGTTGCGGGTAGTATTTGACGCTTCCGCTAAGACGACATCACTTAAATCCTTAAATGACATTCAATGCATCGGCCCAGTGGTGCAAGATGATTTATTTAATATCTTAGTTCGTTTTCGTCAGCATAAATATGTACTGTCTGGGGACGTCTTAAAGATGTACAGACAGATAATGGTTGACGAGTCACAAAGACATCTGCAGCTGATCATATGGCGCGATGATGTAAATATGCCTCTTAAAACGTTGCAGCTAAATACTGTAACATATGGTACAGCATCTGCGCCCTATTTAAGCACCAGGTGTCTTCTTCAATTAGCCTTAGAATGCAAAGACGCTTTAGTATCTGAGATAATAAAGCATGATTTTTACGTAGACGATTTACTAACGGGCTGCTCAAATGAGAATGTCTTAGCCCACATATATAAAACTATTATACATGTACTTGCATCAGCTTGCTTTCCAATCCATAAATTTCGAACAAATTGTCCTCAACTATTCTCTGAGGCAACTGAATCTGATTCTCTCAATTTTTCCAAAGAGTCAAGTGTATTAGGAGTTATATGGGCCCCTACGACTGATACATTACGCTTCCAGATAAAAATTAATGAAAATGAACAAAATTTAACCAAAAGAATAATTCTCTCAAACACGTGTAAAATATTCGATCCTTTGGGTCTTCTGAGTGCTTGCACAGTCACTCTTAAAATTTTCTTACAAAAACTCTGGCAGTTGAAACTGGGGTGGGATGATCCAGTGCCCAATGACATTCAGAATATTTGGTGGAAAATGTCACTAAATTTGCAAACCTTGCAATCAGTGTCAGTACCGAGGCATGTACTGTGTGCATCGGCTAATGTTTGCGAGCTCCATTGTTTTGTTGACGCCTCACAACAGGCATACGCTGCATGTGTGTATATGCGCACTGTTGATACCTGCAAACATGTAACTGTAAAATTACTATGTTCCAAGACTCGCGTAGCTCCTCTTAAAACAGTCACTATTCCGCGTCTTGAACTATGTGCGGCTTTATTGGGTGCTCGCCTTGTTGCCAAGGTCAGTGAAGCTCTTCGTTGCAAAATTAATAGCAAAACGTTTTGGTCTGACTCAACAATTACAATAGGTTGGATCAGAACGCAGCCGAAACTGTTAAAGGCCTTCGTTTGTAACAGAGTAAATGAAATCCGTGAGTTGACAGATAAAAGATCCTGGAGACATGTGCCAACGGACGTCAATCCCGCAGACTTGGCATCAAGGGGGGTGGAGCCTAAGATATTAGTCGATGCTTCATTATGGTGGCAAGGTCCTCCGTTTCTCTTGAATCATGAATCAGAATGGCCACAATCACAAAATATTACCATAAACTTACCTGAGATCAAAATCCTTCATATTAATAACGTTTTAGATCCCTTTATTTTATTTCAAAATTATTCAAATCCTATAAAACTAAAAAGAATATTTGCCTACAGTTTTAGATTTGTTTACAATTGTAGAAACCCTAACAATAAATTAACAAGTTCTCTTAATGAAGCTGAACTTCAGAATTCTCTTAATTATTTAATTAAAATGTGTCAACAAGAAACTTTTAGTTTGGAACTGGATACACTTAATGCAAGAAGATCACTGGGGTCCAAGTCAAACATTTTGCAACTATCACCCTTTATCGATGAGCATGGAATATTAAGGGTAGGTGGTCGCTTGAATAATGCTGACATTACTTACAATAAAAAACATCCAGCGTTATTAGATTCAAAACATCACTTCACCAAATTATTAATGTCAAGCGAACATGTTCGTTTATTTCATGCCGGCCCTCAACTCTTACTTAGCACATTTAGGGAGAAATACTGGCCTATTGGTGGTAGAGCACTGGCCAGAAGCACAGTTCGGAAGTGTGTAATTTGCACAAAGCTTAAAGGTAAAACAATTGAACCTTTTATGGGTAACTTACCTTCAAATAGAGTTTCTCAAACTTTTCCATTCCAGACTACTGGTGTTGACTTTGCTGGCCCTTTCTTAATTGCTAGCAAAAAGGGTCGTGGTAGTAGAACGACAAAATGTTACCTGTGTTTATTCATATGCTTCTCTACTAAGGCAATTCACTTAGAAACGGTCAGCGATCTTTCTACTCCCGCCTTTATTTCTTGCCTCAGGAGGTTTATTGCTAGAAGAGGTAAGCCATATTATATATGCTGTGATAATGGCAAGAACTTTGTTGGGGCGAGTAATGAGTTGGGCAGAATACTGCGGTCGAACCTTAATAATTTAGTCGATTTTACAGCAAATGAGGGCATAAAGTTTTATTTTAATCCTCCATACTCTCCCACATTTGGCGGACTGTGGGAAGCCGGTGTTAAGAGTGCTAAACATCACCTTAAACGAATAGCAGGAAATGCTACTCTTACCTTTGAGGAGTTAAACACGCTTTTTACACAAATCGAAGCAATCCTTAACTCCCGACCTTTAACTCCCTTGTCAAACGATCCCTCCGATTTCTCTCCATTGACCCCGGGGCACTTCTTAATTGGACGGCCGCTAACGTCACTACCAAGCCCTCACACTACGGGAATCAAGATTCGAACGAGGTATCAACTAGTTGAGCAGATTCGGTCCCATTTCTGGAGCAGATGGAGCAATGAGTATTTGGCGGAATTACAACAGCGCAACAAATGGCGTACTCATAAAGAAAACCTCAAAGAAGATGACTTGGTTGTATTCAAGGAACCAAACTTACCACCACTCAAATGGAAACTCGGTCGAGTTCAACGGCTACATCCCGGCAATGATGGAATATCCCGTGTGGCCGATTTCATTACAAGTAAAGGCATAGAGCGACGCGCTCTCAATAGAGTTTGTCCTTTGCCCACGATAGCAGAGCACCAGGACTTGAAAGAAGCTGCAGCTCCTTCCAAGGCGGGGAGGATGTTAACGCTGTCATCGCAAGAGGGATGCGCGGGCGGCGAGGAAGAACTGCGGGGCGCGGGTGCAGGCGGCAGGGGATCGAGGAAGATCGGCGGCGCGTCGTCACCGCTCGCCAGAGCGACATAGATATTATAGTGAACGCATGTCCCTTAGGCTCTGAAAAATAGATGTATCGTATTTCATCATAATCTTGTTTTTTTTGTACCTTAAACCCGTACACACGCTTGTGGTCTAAATAAATCTAGGCACACACGAGAGCACATCAAGTGTAACTGTTGCACTACGAACGTAAAAACTGAATAAGAGCGGTCCTAAGGACAAACTGTTATGCTTGATGTGCTGTTGACTGTACCTTCTAGTAGCTGACGACTTCATTTTGTAAGTATTAGTCGCGTAATAGCACTAACATGAACGTTTCTAAACTTCGTATCGTTGACAGCCGCTATCAATTTTCTATAAATGCTAGTTAACAATGTATATTACACGACACCGCGGAATACTTGAAACGATAACGATTCGAAAGTTAAAAATATTCGTGTTTTTGTTACCGTTAAATAGCCGCTGTGTCGTTACTTTGTTTATCTATTTTTATCTTTAGTAAATAAATGCCGACCACCATTCTTGGAAAAATTTGATCAATATTATTTTCCTAACTTTTAGGTATTTTAAGAGTAAAACAAATGTTTGCAATAAAATATTTACTACATTGTGAGGGAAGAATTGTTAGTTTATAACGTAAAATGGGAAAGACTAGAAATAATTCACAGAGATACTGCAAGTCCTCGGTAGCTGAGTGGATGGAGCAGTCACCCGGATTGTGAAAGGTGGGCGGGTTCATACTTCTTCCAGGAGTCCATTTTTTTCAAAAATAAGATTGTAATTTTGAGCCACCCTTTATACATGGCTGATAGCAGTTTACACAGGCCAAATGAAACATTGCTTTGTGATATATTAAATGTATATTTAATACAAGTTACATTGTGACTGCGACCTCTCATACATAGGTCAAACAAAGAGAAGCATAGGCACCTTAGGCGAAAAAGACCTTACAGCTGACGTAAAAAGCAAGCGCGAAACGAAGTCGGCAGTTTGTAAGCCCGCCCTGGACGGACCCAACAGATTTGATAAGGCCCAAATCCTCGCCAAAGAACACTGCTTCATTCTCAGGGTATTACGTGCGGCTGTTGAAATAAATAAAACATCCTAATATCAATAGAGAAGATGGTTGGAATGTACCACTAGCTTCGGATCCCTCATGCTAATCTCGATGTCTCGAGTCCGTCTCCACACTGTCCGACAAACAGACACAGTGAGCTACGTATGCGTCAATCGGACCACAAAAATATTACACAAAGTGACGGTACTTAACTTATAAAAGACATCTTCAGTCTTCCCCTCACCACGATAGCTGTAAAGTAATTAAAACATCGGGTATACAATAATAATGTAACATCTAATTAAATGAGAGTAAAATCCAGTAAAGTGGTTTTATTTCAAGTGAGATATTTCGTTTCGAAATAAACTTTAACTTAATGCCTGATATTGTAGATCAGCCGTATTTGCGCATTTGGTTCAACATTCAATAGAATTTTTCATAAATCATGAAATATGTACTGAATCTCCTGTTTCTTGTATCTACGCCAATCAATCGATATTGTTAAGCCATGTAAAAAAAAAAGCTCATAACTCGCCAGCTGTGAAACGGTTAACGTTGCCTCTAAAATGCTTGTAGAGTATCAATCACTTTGCCAACCTTGTTTATATAAGGTTTAGCTAATGTACGGCCAACGGCAAAAGTAAGTGTATACTTCAGACATAACATCACCTTTATTGCTTACTTAATAAGTGTGATGAAATATAAAAATAATATATTATTTTAAACATTTATTTTTGTATCAATGTCTCTCTTGAAAGTGGTAACTTTGCCAAAATATGCGGACTTTTTGACAAACATGTTTTGGATCATTACTATTATGTGTGTGTGTGTTAAAAAAATGTATGTAGCTCCTCACGTCTCACTGCTGGGCTCAGACCTTCGTGATTAATGATGATGCTATGTGTTTGATTGTTCTTATTTGTTATAGTTGCAAACTGACTTATCTATAAACTTATGTTCACTCTAATGATACAATTTTTTATACAATTCTACTCGTATTCAAGATAACAGCCTTCTGTAGATACTGGAATGACAGAGGATGCATGTAAAGTGCTTTAAAACTGTATGTAGCGTTTTAGGAATAATGCCGGCTGTTGATGAATTATTGGTATGGTTTTTACTGAGCTTATTATTATAATTATTTCAACTATACCCTACATTGCAAGACAATACCTGCCTAATTACTTAGTAGTGAGCGTTTTAGATGCTATTTAGTTGTTTTACAGTTTGGCGAGTTACTTATCCATAAGAAAATTGTGGAAGTAGTAAAATTTTGCTCCTTGCATGTAAAATAGATATCCACCCTGAAGGTCCATTCAATGCTATCACAACCATTTTATGCTTACTAGGCAGCTCCAACGATGGAAATAGATTTAGTTAAGCTTGTTGAAGAAAATAAACATTTTGTATTTGTATTTTGGATTCTATGAATTGATGAAAGAATTTTTCAAATCGGATTAGTTGTTTTGGAGATTACCTCCTGCATGCTAACGTTCAAACTTTAAAGCTTTGCCAAACAAAACGCGTACTTAGCGCGCGTCAGAGCGCTAGTCTGACGCCACGTCGAATTGTGTTGTACTATGAACGGTGTTAGCTGTCAAACAGAGCACCGACGCGATTAGTATGCAACGCCAGTGCTCTATTTGAGAGCTAATAATAATAACACGCCACTCAACTTAAGTGACAAAAACACACAACCCAATGAAGAAATAACCGATAATAAACACAAGGTCTCTAACTGGGAACAGAAGGTCTTGCATGGCAGGCATAAATCAGCCTTAAATCAACCATATGTAGACGTGGAAGCTTCAAACCAATGGCTTCAAAGAGGAGAGCTTTTCCCTGAGACAGAGGCATATATGCTTGCCATACAAGACCAAATAATTGCCACACGAAATTACAAGAAATATATATTAAAGGAATCGAACCTCCCAACTGATATGTGTAGACATTGCCATGGTAATAGCGAAACAATCCAACACATAACCGGTGCATGTAAAACTTTAGTAAATACAGACTACAAACATCGCCACGACCAGGTTGCTTCCATCATTCACCAATACTTAGCACACAAATGTAATTTTATAGCCCAAAAGATGCCATACTATAAATACAAGCCAAACCCTGTTCTTGACAGTAATCAATTCAAAATTTATTGGGACCGCACCATCATAACAGATAGAACAACACACCATAATAGACCCGATATTACAGTACATGACAAGCAAACGCACACAGTTTATTTAATTGACATAGCAGTACCTAACACTCACAACATCCAAAGTACAATAAACGAAAAGCTTACGAAATATACTGATCTGGCCATACAGATAAAAAAACAATGGAAAGTACAAAATGTTCAAATAGTACCAATAGTAATATCATCCACTGGAGTTATACCAAAATCTCTGAAGAAGAGCCTTAACATATTACAAATCCATAATTCTATATTACATTTATTACAAAAAGCAGTCATATTAAATACTTGCCGAATTACCAGAAAGTTTTTAACAACATCGCGTATTAATTAACTTGCTACAAAACACACCACACACATACAAACACACACACACACACACACACACACACACAAACTATTACACCACTCTGACACAACATTATTCTACTCACGCTTGGTATCAACCCGCGTGGAATTGGAAAATACCTCAGAAATGAGAGAAAATAAAAATAGAAGTGAACATAATAATAATAAGCCATTTATTCAGACTATTGCACAAATAGAAATTACATTTTTAATTATAATCTTCACATTTCAAACATTATTAATTTCTTCGAAAAATTTAATTCATAATAGCAGTAGTATTTAAATTGCTTGTTATTGTTTTAGTAATCTATTATATGTTGCTTACTGCTCTTTTGTATGTCTGTTTGCCAGTCGGCATAGGCCTCCTCTAATCTCTTCCATTCGAGTCTTTCCTGTGCTACCCTATTCCATGTTATTCCAGCTACCTGTCTTATGTCATCATCCCATCTTTTTTGTGGCCTGCCTCTCTTTCTTTTTCCGTCTCTTGGGTACCACTGAGTTATTCTTTTACTCCATTTATCTTTGCCTCTAATGATGTGTCCTGACCACTTCCATTTGAGTCTTCTTATTTTTAGTGTGATGTCTTGAACTTTGGTCTTTCCTCTAATATTGTTGCTTTTTATTCTATCTGTTTTCCTAAGGCCTAACATGCTTCTTTCCATCGCACGTTGGGATGATGCGAGTTTATTTGTTACCTTTTCTGTTAGGGCCCATGTTTGACTGCCATACATTAATACAGGTAACACACAGGTATTAAACAGCTTGCTCTTTGTAGAAATATCTAGATCCTTATCTTTCATTATTTCTTTCAAGCCCCAGTCTCATCTCTTCCAACCGTTTGCTATTCTTCTTTCAAGTTCTTTATTTATAGTGTCTTTAGGAGATATTATTTGTCCTAGATATATATATTCATCAACATATTCTATCTGTATTTGTCCTATTTTTATAGGGAGTTTTTCGCCATTTGTCATCACCTTTGTTTTATCAGGGTTCAGTTTTAGTCCCACTCTTTGGCTTTCTAAAGATATGTCGTTTATCATAAGACTTAGTTCATTAGGTGTTCTGGCAAAAAGGACTATGTCGTCGGCGAATCTTAAATGTGTCAGTGAGCAACCATCCACATTGATACCTAGGTTATCCCATTCAAGATGTCTAAAAATCATTTCTAGTACGGCTGTGAACAATTTTGGTGATAGGGGGTCTCCCTGTCTTACGCCCTTTTTAATGCTGAATAATTCCCCTTTCTTTTCTAACTAACACGCGGTACTATTTTTATAGACGTTTTATATGAGTCTTATATACTTATGTTCGATACCCTGGTCTCTAAGTGCTTCCCAAATTTTCTTATGAATTAAAGAATCGAACGCTTTAGTGTAGTCAATAAATGCTACATAGTAGGTAAGGTGATACTCTGTGTATTTTGCAATGACTTGTCTCACAACGTGGATATGGTCTAGCACTGAGTAATCTTTGCGAAAACCTGCCTGTTCTTCTGGTTGTTGCTGATCTAATTTGCCTTCTATCCGTTTAAGTATGATTTTTGCAAATACTTTGTAAATGTTAGACATCAAGCTGATTGGCCTATAGTTTCCAACATTATATTGATCACCTTTTTTGTGTATCAGAACTATGTTGGATTGTGTCCATTGACGTGGGATGATCTCCGTGTAGATAATTTCGTTAAAAATTTCTGTGAGTATAGGTACTATGAATGCCTTTGCAGTTTTCAGGATTTCATTACTTATGCCATCAGGCCCTGAAGCTTTGTCTTTGCTTTGAGTTTGAATTGCTTTTTCCACTTCCTCGTGTAATATGTATGGGATGTCAGATATTTCAGGCAGTTCTATTTCTCTTACATCTAAGCCGCTGTCGTAAAGTTCCTTGTAGTACGATGTGGCAATCTTTAATATATCTTTTCTTTTACTTTTCGCCATTCCTCGGTTATTGTTCATTTTTACTATCCAATCCTTGGTCCTGGTTAACTCTTTGTATGCTTTCTTAACACCGCCCGTCTGTCTGATAAGGTTTTTTATTGTTTCCATTCTTCTCTGTTTCCTGTCTTTTCTTATGCTTTCTTTTATTTCTTTGCTGATTTTCGTAATCTGTTTTCTTCTATCTTTAATATTTTTTTCTTTTAATAGTGTCTTTCTTTGCGCCAGTAATTCAAAGGTTTTGCTAGTCATCCACGTTTTATCTTCTTCTCTGTTATTTGTAGTATGGGTGCATTGCTTGATGGTAGATTTCATTGTTTTCTCTAGCCATTCGTATTTATCTTGCAACTCCATATTTACTGTCATATTCGTGAAGTCTCCTGATTTGTTTAATAATATGTTGGCTATTTGATCAAATTGATGCTTATTAGGTTTATTACCGACTAATTTTCTTCTTGGTCTTACTTTCCTAGGTTGTTTTATTTTGAGTTCAGCTCTGATCATACGATGGTTGGTGTTAAAGTTGAGTTGGTTGATGACACTCATGTTTGTAAAATAATAAGACCTGTTAGTCATTATAAAGTCTATTTCATTTTTTGATTGTCCATCAGGCGAAACCCAAGTCCACATCTTTCTCCTGTTTTTTTTTGAATTTAGAGTTTCGTATTGTTAGGTTGTTTTCGAGTGCGAAGTTTATGAGCTTTTCACCGTTTCTACTTCTGTTTTTATTGTTTTATGTAAATGGCCCCAGCACTGAACTTTCTTCAGACTTTCTTTCCCCGATTTGACCGTTGAAGTCGCCCATTACTATCAGGTTATTGTGTGCATGTGTTTGGATGGATTCGTTCAAATCGCAGTAGAACTTATCGACTTCCTCCCTGTCTGCTTGTTCTGTAGGTGAGTAAATTTGTGCTATTGACCATGAATCTTTGTACTCTGGTAATTTCAGGTTTAAAAGTGCAATGCGTTCGGATATGCCAATAAATTCCTCGATATATTTTGTTAAGTAGTTTTTAACCATGAATCCAATTCCATGTCTACCTGGAGTTTCACCTTTGTAATACATCAAGTAGTCTGAGTGTGCAACAATATGCTCTCCCATTCTTCTTACTTCGCTTAACCCGAGAATTTCCCAATTGATTAGTTGTAGTGCGTATGTCAGTTCTGTGAGGCTCTCTTCAGATTTCAGTGTTAGTTTGGCACCCGCATTGGGCCAGCGTGGTGGTGTTATGGTCCAAACTCCTCATGTGTTTCTTCCATGTAGGAAGGCCTGTGCCCAGCAGTGGGACGTTTATAGGCTGGTGATGATGAAGCCATAACACCACCACGCTGGCCCAATGCGGATTAGTGGGTTAAAGCGGTTGCAGTAACAACCGGGACCAACGGCTTAACGTGGCTTCCGAAGCACGGAGGAGCTCGAGATTCTAAATTTGATTGACCCATCCCGGGCCCGACCATGGCGAAAGTTGCTTTGTTTTTCGTATCGAAACCAGAGCGCTCAAACCAATACGCCACTGAGCTCGTCAATGAAATAATATGTTTAATAAAATCAATAGTTTCACAGATACAGTGGTATGTTTGATATGTTGCAACGCATCGTCTAAAAACGCTCCATATAAAATCTGCGGAACAAATGACGTCACATATATGTTGCTCAATTACAAAAAAAAATGTATAAGTATATTGACAAATTTAATAATTTCTATGTTACGTGTATATATTTTCATTCATAGTAGGTAGTTCTTTAAATTGATGTCAGCAATCTATTATCATTGTCTATTTTGATAATATTACACTATTAGTAATCTGTGATTTGTATTTGTCATTTTTAATAAATTTTCTTAACCGTACAATTTCAACCATATTTCATAGCTGTTAAGTTTCAATTGTTTTTATGGGTAACAGTAGCGTTTGTTTTCCGAATTTGTGAAAAATAGCGCCAGATTCAAATTTAGGCAACATCCCTCTTGTACCAACGTTGTGGTTTTGACATCCAAAACGATTCCCAATACAAAAGCTCCCACAATAAACATTGGCGATCTTACCGACCCCAGGAGCCGGTTATATTATCTGCAATCAGTTCATTTATAATTCTACAATTTACAGAACTGACGAACTATGAACGGTGGGGTGGCGTAACATTTAAGTAAATTTATGGCTAAAGTGAAAGTCCACCTAGCTCGGTGCTTGATTGGAAAATACCGCTATGCTCTACCACTGAAACTCTCTATAGTTGAGCGTATCAACTTCTAAATGCTAATGCCACTTGCCGACTATAAGTTACCAGAATAAACAAGGGTGCGTCTGCAAAAAATGGCGATATTGCCTCCAGAAACCAAATTCCCTTAACGTTATGTAGGAAATTAACAGTTAGTGGCCTCATAAAGCGGTGGACGTGACTTTGTGAGCATTGAGTGCTTTTGGCTATTAGGTTAACTAGTCCATTAACTACACTTGGACTGGGGTATTATGTTGAATTTTCTTGGATGGACCGCGCTGTCTGATTGGCCGCCGCCCAGTATCAGGGACTCTATTTAAAAATTTGTAGAGATATAAGTGTGTTTATTGCTTTATCCTTTTATTCCTTATCCGACCGCCTGCTCTTACAGACAATATAAAATGAATTGGATCTTGTAGATATGTCCTTTTCAGAGTACGATGTGTCTCTTACGGTGCACTACGGGGATTTCAAAGATTCGCTCTTGTTTGCAGTCGCCGCAGAAATAATTCACTCTATCGTAAAACGTGTTTTATAGGTACATTACATATGCGGAAATCTATTATTCCGTAAATTAAAAATATATTACCTATTACTAATTATCTATTACTAATGTGTTTTTATGTGGACAAAAATATACAAGTTTTTTTTTTAGTTTTTATGCAATAAAACTTTTCCTATTAGGTTAAAAGGTTTCGTAAATCATCTCTACAAAAAATATACTTATATCAGGTAAGTAACATAATTATTGAACAACTTTTAATCTTCTGTTCTAACGGAAGATAAAAGTTGTAACAAATTATGTATGCTAATGGATAAATTATCTAAAATGTATCCGTTAGCATCATTAATTTGCCAAACCCCGTAAGACTCCCCGGAGTCTTGACAATGAAAAACCAAATATATCTGGAATTTGTTGCTTGATAGATTAATATTGGTTGTATAGCTGGATTATCGCCAATCGCCAAACAATTAAATTAATATTGCTTTATAGCAACATTTAATTTTTAAGTTATTATTTCAATTAAAGTCATTTCTTAAAAAGCATCTTAAAAGTGAACATAAATGAAAAAACGAGTAAACGCTAAATGTATTTCAAGACTCCTCAAAAGTCAGTTGTCGTTATAAGCAGCCGTACACTTTTATTGGAGTCGTTCTCGACGCAATGTTTATGCAGTAAACATTTCAAAGGAAAGCTAACATCAGGCACGGTAAGGAGTAAGTACCTTTTGCTTGTTATTCCCTCGCAAGATTAAGTACTTACCATGTCTATTTGTCGCGTTTCTCCCTAAGAAAGTTTTTAGAATCTGACAAATTAAGCCGATTCCAGTTTCTAGTTACTAAAAGTAACTAGATCTACTATTTTATTTTAATTTATGAAGAATCTTAATAACATGGATAGTTTTGCTTATGCTTATTTACCGCTCTTTTTGCATAAAAAACACATTTCAGAAGGTTAATTTTACTACTTAAAATCATTTTTTCTAAAAAAAAATGTAAAATCGACACTCACGATCTTTACAGGAAACTGGAGCGCTACGAACGGGTCCAGAAACCGGAATTATTTTGGAACTCAATGAAGTTTGGTTTTCATACAGTTATTCGTGTATTACGCAAAAATAAAATTTATCCCAGTCTAACGACGTTGACAAAATAATTGGGCAACACATCGCAATAACTATCATCTCAATGAAATTGCGAGACCTCTTGGGTAGTTTATAACATCGGTCCCCGTTTATAACGAGTTAAGTGAGCGTACTCTATGAACGTCTCATTGCCGCCATGAGACCACGAACAGACCCAGTAAATTGGCATAAATTCACACAATGGGATTACGTTGTGGCGAATTGCTTATTTGTCACTTGTTATTTATTATTTAACCTGATATGTAAACTTTATATCTATACAATTTTTCCTCGCTTTTAGCTATGTACCATAAAAGTTTTTTAAAAAATAAAATTGAAATTGACTCAACTGATCTTTACTTGTATTGGGAATAAATTCGTATTCTTAAATTAACCCCAAGTTCCCATCCTAATATAAATTGGAAACTAATTTACTACGGGTAACTAATTTACTATACTTACTTTATTATTAATATTTAGCAATCATCTCATTTACATCGAGCCCTTTTTTAAGTATAATATCTTGTATTTATTAATATAATAATTTGTAAAATTTCACTATAGTAGTTATACTTACTTATTTTAATATTCTTTTTGAGAATGCTTCATTGCTATAAATTAAAAGTTGCTCAAAGGATTATAGCTCTCGCTTTTATCAGTTCAACATTTCATTACCACAGATCACGGGATATTGTTTAAATATTTAAAAAGGTAGGTAGTTAAAAACCACTTTAAAGTTATTGATTGTAAGTACTTTTTTTCTCACTACCAAACGACCGTTGCGTGGAATTTTGTAACTAGACTCAGGTTTGCTATTGGTCTGTCTAGATATAACTATTCCTTTTTAATTTTAACATCTGTTGTATTTTATCCATACGTAAGTACAATTACAGAATTTTACTAACCTATGAATAAAAATGAAATTAAATAATCTCAGACATTTCCACCTTATGACAATTCTAGGGTAATAATTTTAGCATTTAGCTAACTTTATCATACCTTTGTAAGATAAAACTCAAGCAAAAAAGCAACAACACACAAACACGTGCAGATAGATTAATTTTCATAGAGAAGGGATAAATTTTGCTTTTGCGAAATATGGGATTATCCATTTATTGATTCCCAGAAATCTTATTGAATAAAGTAATCCCAACATTCTTAAGATATCTTCAATAGACTTACAGTAAGACAATACCGGTAAATCTGTCTTACAGTAAGGAGGAAAAGTTGCCCTATTAAATAGGCTATAATATGACTGTTTAAGTATTATGAAATAAATAAAATGTATATTGAATTTTGAAAATTGTTTAGGACCAATAACCAAAACTATTTCGGTTATAATTAGTCATAAAAAATAACCTTGCACTTCTTATCTCCCAAACAGTCACACAAAAGCTCTTCGATTTAAACGACCTGCCTAGGCGTCCAATTGAATGGCTAATTTAACCAGATGGCTGACACGACGGTCAGCGATATGGTTAAACTTTGCGCTCAATGACTTGAATAGTTGTCCTGCAGCCGTTCCATTGTATGCTGGCATTTAACTAATAGCCTAGGCGTCCAATTAAATAGCAAATTGAACGTAACGTCTGCGACATATATATTCTTTGCCTGTAGCCACCCGTGGCTCTCCCAGTGTGGATGTTGACTATCGCGCCAAAAGTTAGCAATCTACTTATATCTATTCAGCTGTTTAGTAGGGAAAACTCAGCAAATAGACAGACAGACAAAGTTGCTTTCACATTTCTATTATTTATACAACTGCTAAGTAGTCTTGGGCAAAACTTGAGGTTGAACAAATGCTAAAACCTATCTGTCATTAATGAAATCTATTACTAGATAACATATACTAAAATAGTCTGCATTTAATATCTTCACATGCATTTATTAACGGAAATGAATTGGTATTTAATACTAATCTGGTAATCGCCTGTGAGCCTGATTTTAGATGAACAACATTATTTCTGCAATTTCATTGTACCTATTAGTAGGTATGTCTTATATTTCCATATGTGGTAACATTCATCATAGAATAGAATAGAATAGAATAAAACTTTATTCAGCATCACAACATAAAAGACTTAATTAAAAGATTTTCAGTGGAGCCTTTTGTAGGATGAGATTATGAGAGAGGTAGCCAAGCCAGGGTTAAGTAAAATAAAAAAGAAACAAACAAAACACGCTCGAAAAGCAATCCAATTTGATAAAAAAAAACGGAGTACATACATGACTTATATATATAAAACACACACATATATATACATACAATACATATATTCATACATAAACACACACATACAACATATGTCAATATATTAGTATAGGTATATACTTTTATATGTATAATATAATATCAATAATTTTATAGAAAATACTACATACTTATCTAGTATCTCATATCAGCTGATTTATATAACCATTTTAGTTATATAAATCAGCTGATATGAGATACTGATAAGTTAATATGCCAATTCTTTTTGCTGGTTAAGTAAAAAACTCCGAAGATTTTTCTTAAAAGACCTAACACCGCACTAATACTTAATAATCATAGCACTAATACTTTTCTGCAAAGGCAATTGCGGTCACTGATATATGAGGGTAGCTTAATTCTGAACAGGAATGATTGACATATTCATATAAGCGAAAAAACAAGTAAATTCAAAACCGAGACGGAACCCTCGAAACAAGGAATTACATTTTAGGATCCCAGAATTTAGTCAGTCATGACGAGGGATGGATGACCCACGTCACGTCATACTATATCTTATTAATTATGAAATTCATGGGAATGGTATAAAATAAATATTTTATTATGAAAATAACATTTAGGCCTATTGATGTAGGTATATTATGTAGTGTTCTCATAATCTTAACTGAAATTCAGTGCCGCTAATTCGATCTATTTCAAAGGCACTTCTCAATTCTTCTCATATTTCCTCTGAATTTTCATTTACAATTTACTTCGATATTGTTGGGTTTTAGATCTAAATCATGAATCCTTTTCTACTAGTAAATGAACACATTTGCCAAAACCGCACATAGCTAATATTGTCACCTACCTAAAGAAATATCTAATTACATCGTATACATACATACATCCTTGAAAAACATAAAAGCTTCTGGCGCAGTCGGGTATAAAGAAGAAAACAACGCGGGCCGGCAGAAGACGCTTTTTTTCAATATTCACATAAAATATGAAAACTGTGCCTAAATCAAGTGCTCTGGATCTGTTGAGCCGAGAATTTATATAATTTCTTTAAAACATATACGTGCGATATTCCCTGTCTACCATAAAAATCACCAATTCCCTGTCTACCATCAAATAAATTTATCTCACTTTCATTGTGCAGGTAAAAGGTAATTAATGGAAATCATATGTAAGGGTAGTAGTTATTAGCTATACATCCCTTCCACTCTACGCTAGAATATCCACGAAGATTTTCCTTGTTATTTTCAGTGTATCGAGCATAACGCACTAACGGCATTTGTTGCTAAATCGCTTACAATTTGTGACCCAACGCAACCCAGAATGTCGGAGCGGACTGTGGGATGAAATTCAATCTGTTGCACTGTATTTTACCATCGTGCCACGCGATTTTCAACTTTGTGTCTTACTTCAGAAAGCACAGATGAACCGTTGTTTTGATGACCTGCACTACCAATTTATAGTGTTCAATCCAGTATTTGTTGAGAGGAATCAGGAATAGCTATTTGCACTCGATTTTATAAAGAGTGTTCTTTTATTTATTTTTCTACAAATCAAATTTCAATACAAATTCAAAGTGAAATTTACAATGAATGTATTTCTATGATTTATTCAAAAGCACAGCTTACTATTTCAAATTGTTTTTTATAGTATTAGGCTTTACGTCCTTCTTTAATTAATAATAAATACCAACATAAATCATTATCATTGTCCCCACCTAAACATGCACAAAGAAATTTCGTGCCTCGTTTCTTTGTCCTTCTTCCAGAACATGGAATTCTTTGCCGGAATGAATTTAAATATATCCCTCTTCCCCTCTTCCTCTTTCCCTTCTTCCTATAACATGGGTTCCTTCAAAAAAAAGGGGGCGTGAAAAAGCACTTTTTGGGCCAGCAAGGTAGAGGCCACTAGAGCAGTTTCTTAACTGCACTCGATGTCTTCGCTTATGGACTCTTCTTACCGCTTCACATCAGGTGGTGTTGAGTCATTTGCCGTGCTTTGTATAAAAAATGAAGAAATAATCATTACCATCAATATACTAGCCCCTATTAACTAATATACTCCCCATCGATTTCCAAATGTTCTGCGCAGCCTGCATCCAACGGCTCCCCACGACCCTAACCAGGTGGTTTGTCTATCTAATGGGAGGCTATCCTACAATGCGCTTTTCGGTACATGGTCGCCATTCTTTTTTTATACAACTGGATGACAATCAAGCTGACAGCCCACCTGGTGGTAAGTGGTTACCGCCGTATACACACCTGCAATAACGAGGAAAAATCACTTGACTTCACTGAGGCCTAGGATGAAATGCCGTCCATGCCCAATAATTTCCGGTCCGAAACACACCGAACTGTTTCACGGCTAATATAAGAAAGGCGGTGGTACCTACCCAGACATACTAGACTTTAACGCCCAACCAACCGTTTATTCTGCATGCTATGTGCATTCTACATAATAATAAATATAAAGCACAATTATTATCGTGAACAAAAATTTTGTAGACACATTGCACATCAAGCTAAACATCAATTGACATCAAAAATGACTTTTTATCGAATCAAGGTGCCCACAAAATGTTCAAGTATTTAACTTGATGTACAAATGTGTGTAAAATATAATAAATGTAAATGTTTTGGTGTTTACAATTTCAAACGTGTTCCTATTATCTAATGTCAATTTCGTAATTGAAATCTATATAAGACTAATGCCTTTGCAACCACTCCGACCTGTAACTTTCCCTAAGAGCGTTTGTGCACTTAAGTCGTATTCGTTTCTATTTCGTGTGTATATGAACGTCATGAAAAACGTATCAGAAATCCACGAATGAGCGTTTGTTCACTTATTCATTATCGATTCGTTTACTAAGTGTGGCAGCTGTTTAATCCCGGTATGAAAAATTCTCGAAAATAAAATCATTACAATTTGTATTTTTTTAAATGGACTTTGGTTCGTAATTTACAAATGCCTCGATATTAAAAATTCTCGAATATAAAAACACGGCAGTGAAGCTGTGCCCAAACCCAAAACAAACATATATGTTTACTATTACCTAAATCTATTTTGAATAGCATTTTTACGAATCACAAAAATGAATCGGATTCGAGTAAGTGCACAAACGCCCTTAGGCGCGAGAGTAATACATTTAAGTACTACATCAGCCAAATGGAAAAGTATTTTGAAATGCGTGTAATTTAGTCATTTTGTCCAATTGAAGTAAAGCCGTATATCACTAAATCCAGTTGCCGACTTAAGGGTTTGTTGTTGTTCATTCAAGTCTCTTCAAAGGGATTTGCCTATGCCCTTTCAAGATAGATGATAGGTTACACGTATCTACTATCTGATAAGATTTGTTGAGTAACATAAATATATTCAAATATTTCAATTTCTCTTTGTACAGACGACAGCACGTTACATTAAGTGAAACAGTCGCACTACGAAAGCCATAGAGGCGGCTTAACAGAATAAGGGTGGTCTCAAGATCATTTTTTTTTATACAAAGCACGACAAATGACTCAACACCATGCGGTAAGAAGAGTATGCGAAGACAGCTAGTGCAGTTCAGACACTGCTCTAGCCGCCTCCACCTTGCCGGCCCGAAAGGTGCTTTTCACGCCTCTTTTGAAGGAACCCATGTTAAAGGAAGGAGAGAACACATGTGCTGGCAAAGAACTCCAAGTTCTGGAAGTACGACAAAGAAAAGAGCTACTAAATTTTTTTGAGGTGGAGACAGTGAATTGATGACTCCGAAGACCGGCACGCGTGCTCCTGAGTAGGAAGGGGGAAGGTGGGATAAGGTCAAATAGCTCCTCAGAGCACTCTCCGTGATATAACCGATAGAAGGCGCTAAGCGACACAATGTCTCGACGCAATTGTAGAGGCTCAAGGTTGTTCGTGACCTCTACATCGCCCACGATATGAACAGCACGAGGCTGCAATCTGTCCAGGGCATCGAGTAGGTACTTGGCGGAGTTGAGTAATTGTTATGCTTCATGTGCTGTGGACATCATCATGGGCATTAATATTGTAGCGTCTGTAAAGATAATTATCATATCTTTTTATGTAGTTGAAACTTCTGAAGTTAGATATATGAATATAAATATGGCGCCTTGAATTGAGATGCCACTGCAGAACAAGGAATATTTGGTATAATTTTTTACTATTCGAGAATAGACAGTAGGCAAAATCAGAGCTAGGTAGTGTTCAAATAAAAAAGATAGAATTACTTTATATGTCAGACCATACTTTGACAATTAATATTTTCCGAGGAAGCAATAGTTTAAATGATAGTTATGTATATAAGTATGATACCTATATTATTATTGTCTAGCTCAATAAAAAATAATCAACTATTAATCCCGAAAGCGTAGTAAATCAAATAAAAACAAATATCATAAATCGATTAAAACTATTATTCTTCCCGTAGCCTAGCTCCACTATTGTGGTCATGCAGGCCGAATAACGGGAGACTACCTACATCACTATGAAATTGTATCTGGAGCACATTCGAAACGCCTCATCATCACCAACCTATATACGTCCCACTGCTGGGCACAGGCCTTCCTGCACGGAAGAAACACATGAGGAGTTTGGGCCATAACACCGCCACGCTGGCCCAATGCGGGTTGGTGGGTTAAAGCGGCTGCAGTAACAACCGGGCCAACGGCTTAACGTGCCTTCCGAAGCACGGAGGAGCTCGAAATTATAAATTTTGGTTGACCCATCCCGGGGTCGACCATGGCGAAAGTTGCTTTGTTTTCGTATTCGAAACCAGAGCACTTAAACTAATACGCCACCGAGCTCCTCAAAACGCCTATTTTAACCCAAAAAACTATTACTTATATCAGTCTCCTTGTCTACTATCCCTCTCCTCTTTCTCAAACAGAGGTAACAAGAAAGCCTTCGTTGCCCATCAATTAAACCTACTATGCCCACACTAAGTGCAATGAACCACTACGAGTAAATATCATTCCTTAGTTTTCTTGGAGTCAAATTTAACGACTGCTGTTATTTTTTAACATTATAAATTTTTGGATTCGGGTCTAAGATCTAAACGTTTTGTAAATAGAAGTTTTTGAATATTCTTGATAGCAACAAATTCTTCACAATAATCTTTCCATACATTCCTCCAGTTAATTAGTAACACTGAAAGTTGATTGTGATTGCATACGTTCATACAATAAAGAAAGACTGTTGTATCTACTGAGAAAATTCGGCCGATAGCTAGTGCTGCTAGTATTGGCAGCAACGCAATTTTGGCATTGGAGGACTAATGACCAACAGCTGCTGCTGTCGCCACTCCGCTATTGGTATTGTGTTTCTGACGCTTTTGTAAGAGATCTTGCAATTTCATATGTATTCGTGAAACTCAATTTCACAACAAATTACAGTCTGCCAATTTATCGGTTTTGTATTAACACACTTTTTGGAATCACGAATACAATTTTGTGAACTTCATAGAGGTATTTTATTTCAAAATTAAATGTATAAAAAGTAGTCTGCTGTGCTGTATATGTCGTTTGCTAGACTAAGTAGACTAATGCTCGTTTTCACTAAAATTATTGCCTCATAGCGATTTTTAGCTCAGTCTATCTAAAGGTGATAGAAAGAGACAGAAATCGTTGTCACCTAAGCCTTGGGAATGGTTAGTGAAAACGTACTTTGTAACCGGTGTAAATTCAGACACGACAGACTAATTAACGTTATGACATTGTTAGTTAACGTTAATGCAGACATGACAGACAGACGGACAGACAGACACAATGACGTTGTTAGTATTTTTTTTGTGATAGTCATAAAATGTGATTTTTGACGATTTGAAAGTGCTTCTTGGTGGCCTATTGGAATAAAGATAATTTCATTTCAAATCATGAAATATTTTTAAAAATATGGAAAACAAAAAAAATTAAATAAGATACTTTTCAATTACTATGACACATTTATTTGTGGAGTTTAAATATTTTAAATCAACGTAATTAAATTCTCGTGTCTCGCCTAGTTTAGGGCTTTGCCTCGCATCTCACTTTAGCTAGGCCTAAGGAACGCGACAGCTGTGACAGTGACAAGTTAAACCGTAATTTCTATCCCGCTTGCTGTCTTTGATTCCTACAATCCCATGAAACTACCGAAGACAGACTTAAAAGAACTAACACTATTTTGTATAAAATATAAAAACTAATAATAAATATAAAATTAAAAATTTTAAGTAACCCCGGCGTCATTGATCATCTTTATAACACCATCTCATTGAGACTATTCTTATAAGCACAACCACGCTATACCTATCTGCTGTAAAATTCTGAAGAATTGAGCATCCCGTAGACTATGTTATGGTACAGGATCAACTCAAGATTAGCATGTCTTGGGAAAACCACCGAAGTAACAGTAAGCCAAATCACAAATCAATCGGATCTGTGAAAGTTAGCAACTCTCTTATGTGAAGTAGGAAATGAGCTGATAGACATCAAACGACTGAACTGATCTGACATATAACTTAAGTTTGTGAAAAGGCAGCTGGTGGGACTTTGTTATAAATGTGTATACATGTCACCATGAATGAGCGTCTTGTGAAGTCTAAACTATGGAACAGCAAGTTTATTTTATATCTAGTGTTTATATTTTAAAGTCTGGCATTTTTCTGACTGTCTTACAAATAAGGACTTTTTTTTAAAATTACAACATAAATATTCATCCTTTTGTATCAGCGTTGGATTTCTGTATAAATTGTCCTCCGAGTAATAGCCGATGTGACGTGACAGCTCGCAGCGCGGAGCTGCGACAGTGACACGATAAGCGGGCGTCTGCCGTGCACGCGACCCTCGGTAACTTAATCTTGCCATGAGTCGACCGCTAGAAATTGTTGTGGTTGTTTCAAGTTAAATTTCTGTGAACTTGTCTTATAACTTAATGGATAACAAATGTCGTAAGTATTTAAGAAAGCAGATGGGTACTTCAAATACACGGCATTATGTGTTCCGTAGAAATTTCAGATTACCTATTTGAAAAGTATTATTTGTAGCACAGTAAAAATAAAAAAGTAAAAACATGGATTTGATTTAAATTCAATACTTGATGAATAAACAAAGACAGATGAACAAATAAACATAGTAAACTTATTTGAATTTGGCTAGGAAATCTGTATAAAAAATGACAATATTTCTTATAATCCGCTTTATTTAAATGAACTTTCTATAAAACCTGTCCAGATAATTTATTTTTACCCCACTCTCCTTTGTCCTTAACTGTAGCGAAAAACAAATAAAGGGCACTGCTTAACTATGTTTGCTATGTGTGAAAAAATATTTTTCTTACATTTTTATCCGACTTAAAATAGGAGGTTCTTAATTGCACCCGTATTTATGTAATTCCACAGTTTTTGTATATGTTAGTCCATACCAGCCTCTGAATGAATGTTTGTCTGCGTATATCTCAAAACCTAAGTCGGATTGCAAAACTCTCATTTTTGTGGACTTGATATATAGTCCAACTTAGGGAACTGTGCAAGTGTTATCAAAACACAGCACACGTCTACATATTTGGGAGATACACGTAAGGAAACACTCCGATCCCTTCCTCCTTCCACCTCCTCCTCCTTCACTTCTCCTATGTGAAAAAAATAATAATTAATCACTTCAAAACACTAAAAAAAGACTAATTAAAATGAACAAGTTAGGTACCTACTTATTCATAAAAAGGATTTTTTTGGAGTTAGTGCTAAACAGTTTTTAGAAACAATGGAAAGTGAAGCATCGACTCCAAAAATACTTTGTTATGAGATAAATACCTACCTTCATCATTTTAATTATTTGTTCCTTTTTAGTCCTTAACGACCGGCTGGCCGAGTGGTCTTGTACCCCTTGCTATACAGGCTACTCGGTTAAAGAGGTCTCGGGTTCGAATCCCGGTAGGAGCAAATGTTTGTATGATGAGTACCTACGAGCATTTGTTTACGAGTCATGGATGTTTATTTAGTTTATTTCTAATATTTATATACATATTATTATCAATTATTTCTCCGTTATCTAGTACCCATAACCCATGCTCTTAATAATGCTTACTTTGGGCTAGCTAATAGGTGCGAGTGTATGAATATTATTATTATTAGTGTTTAAAAGCAGGATCAATTTTTTAAAAATAATTTAAAGTAATTAAGAATTACTAACTTACACAGTATTACACTTCCAATTAAGTAAATCCTTTTTCTTCGTCGGTATTATTGAATGTTGAAATCTTAATTAAACAACAGTAAAGAACATAGCCATTTTCAGCGATTGCTTGATTCAAAGATATAATCTCATAAGCAAACAGCAATCGTGAACAATTTAAATTCAAGACCTCTCTCTACCGCAATTATTTACACAGCCGTTCTACACTATCCTTAAATCTATATAAATATTCATAAACCGTTATAAAAGGAGGTTTGCTCTTTTTCCATAAAGCAAACTAAGTAACCATGTGTTTTCATTGATCAATTTTATGGGTATTTATTATAAGTCGGTATATTAACTTTTGGGAATTGTTTCTCTACTGACAAATATAGGTACGACTGTACTTTTGATAATATCAGCTAGATATATTCTTCAGCTATCAAGTCACTGTAAAAAGAAATCAAAATTAAATGACTAATTATTATTTATCTCTAATAGCAGTACCTACAGCAAAGATCAAAAATACATTAACAATCTATCAAACAAATGTGTCTATAAATATTAATGAATAGAGGTAAATAAAAGGTAGTGATTACATTCTTTTTAACCGACTTTAAAAACGAGGAGATTCAATTCGGTTGGTATGTTTTTTTTCTGTGTGTCTACACCGATTACGACGAGATTTGATCCGATTTACGTGATTCTTCTATTTAATTGTTCGATGCGGAATAGGTGCCATTTGGCCCCATAAAAAAATTCAAATCAAAATAACTGGAATGAGCAAGTCGTCCATGTATGCGAAATTGCAGATTTTTGCTTTCCCATGACTTTTTATTGGGAAATAGCGTACAGATAGCGTACCTACTCAAATACTTAACATTAATCTGCAGGAATGATACCTTGTTTTCGAGTTTTTATGTAAAAATTAATAAAACATTGATCCGTGTGACAGCGATTGCGAAAAGTACCCTGCCGTGCGCCAAAGCCGGTTTCGAAGAAACGCGTTGGTTTTTAGTGTTTAGTGGGATATCTGGTGACTCCCACATAACCCCAAAAAATTTCACCTTACTGAGCCTCTACGTCACAAAAAGAAGCTACAGTAAAATTTTCTTCAGCTTCAGTAGTTTCGGCTGGGTATTGATTAGACAGTCAACCAGCTTCTTTATACTAGCTGCAACCGGCATGCTCTGCAACGCCCGTAAAGAGAAAAAAATAGAAGTTTTTTTTAATCTGGGAGCCTTTCTAGACGTCCCCGGAATATCCTAATTTTCAATATAATATTATCAGTGGCTTCGAAGTGCATAGGGGACAAACATTGATTTTTATTATTATATTATAGAAAATAGAATACTTAGATATAGATGTAAAATTTAAAGGATGGGAATTACAAATCTAAACAAGGCTTGCAAACGTGTTACAAAAGACAAACTTTTAGTAACTCATTACTAAATTAATTGAACAAACAAAACTACTGGCTCTGCAAACTTCAATGGAAGTTTTAAACGTTTTGAAATAGCTTCAGAACACACGTTAGTATGGTAATAAAGGAGTATTCCAAGCAAACTTTAATTTCACAAGTGAACCATCAAACTACTTCCTGGAAACTATATCAATTTATCAACGCTAGTGACATATTGAACTAATATTTTTGTTTGATATAAATAAACATAATAACAACATTACGATATACTTTTTTTGAACAAAAAAGCTTTTATGTTACCCTGGAGCGATGAGTGGCCACAACGGGGTTATGTTGGACTCTTCGAGTTCTATAGCATACGAACTAAAAAACTGATCATCTTACTTTTTTTTCACCCTGGAAAAAAATGCCTTACACATGCCCTCCCGTCGGGGGACGGAAGGGGAATGTGGGACTCCCCGGGAACCGGCAGAGCCTCTACCGGTGGAGCCAGTCCCCCACCGGAGATTCTCGGCCACCCTCTACGGCGAGGTGATGAGCAGTGCAATGCGGGCTAGGGCGCCCCCGCGCCTGTCGCACGCTGCTCTTCACCATGGGGGGGAGGAGAGGCGGTTATGCGTCGTATGCGGTTATACTAACCTAACCTAACCAACCTTATAAATATAATTAATCATTAAAAATAATAATAGGTCTTTAAAAATAATATTAGCGCAATAAAAATAATAAAAAATTACTATACCAATTATTATATTTTATAAATAAAAAAAATACACTGTACAGTCACACGAGCACTAAGTTGTACAAATTGTAATATCTACACGACCTGTTTGTATGAAACAGCTGATTTTTTCGTGGTTTCAAATTTATTTTTCAGTTAATCGTGTTTAGGGTCACGAACACTACCAGTTGGCCTGATGGGGAGGCTCGTATCACCTTGGACACTACACCCGCGTTGTAGAGTTATGTTCCTTCGTAAGACCTGATGGAAAGGCTCATAAAACCTTGGACACTACTTTTTTTTTTATACAACTGGATGACAAACAAGCTGACGGCCCACCTGATGGAAAGCGGTAACCGCCGCCTATAGACACCTGCAATAACAAGGAAAAATCACTTCATATTGCAGGTGCGTTGTCATCCTGGAGCCTAAGATGAAATGCCGTCCATGCCCAGTAATTACACTGGCTACCTTTCCCTTCAATCCGAAACACAGCGAACTGTTTCTGAAATAAGAAAGGCGGTGGTACCTACCCAGACGACCCAGCATACGGGCCTACCACCTAGTAAACTACACATGAGTTGTGGTGTTAAGTTCCTACATAAGACCTGATGGAGAGTCTCGTATCACCTTGGACCCTACACACACGTTGTAGTGTTATGTTACTAGGTAAGGTCTGATGGGGAGTCTCGTATCACCTTGGACCCTACACACACGTTGTAGTGTTATGTTACTAGGTAAGGTTTGATGGGGAGTCTCGTATCACCTTGGACCCTACACACACGTTGTAGTGTTATGTTACTAGGTAAGGTCTGATGGGGAGTCTCGTATCACCTTGGACCCTACACACACGTTGTAGTGTTATGTTACTAGGTAAGGTCTGATGGGGAGTCTCGTATCACCTTGGACCCTACACGCACGTTGTAGTGTTATGTTACTAGGTAAGGTCTGATGGGGAGTCTCGTATCACCTTGGACCCTACACACACGTTGTAGTGTTATGTTACTAGGTAAGGTCTGATGGGGAGTCTCGTATCACCTTGGACCCTACACGCACGTTGTAGTGTTATGTTACTAGGTAAGGTCTGATGGGGAGTCTCGTATCACCTTGGACCCTACCCTACACACACGTTGTAGTGTTATGTTACTAGGTAAGGTCTGATGGGGAGTCTCGTATCACCTTGGACCCTACACACGCGTTGTAGTGTTATGTTCCTACGTAAAACCTGATGGGGAGTCTCGTATCACCTTGGACACTTAACACATGGAGAGGCTCATATCACCTTGGACATTACACCCGCGCCTATCCTGTAAAAGTCTAGAGAATGCGATAAGTTGAGCAACACAGGAGACAAATCTTGAAACATAACGCTTCCATAATGAGCTTTGACGACCTTATTGCATTGTAAAGTATTGTGCTCCTTACTGTAGGAACACAATACAATAGTTTCTGGAAACAGCTTGGCACCAATTCCAAAATATATGTTTCTAGGGGATAAGTATACTTAGTATACTAACTTTAATTTAATTATTTTATCCTTTTCAGTATTACAAAGTCGGTTTTAATTTTTTTTTTTTTTTTTTTTCAACTTAACGTAACGTAATAACTTTATCAGTTCAAAGCTAGTTGATGTGACCGTCAGCATAATAGGTCGGGGAAAAATTTACTTCGCATTTTTTAAGAAAATTCAAAACATTTTTTAATATAGATTATTTACATTTAACTTAAGTATGTAGATACCATTTTGTTCGATAACTTTTTGCCATCTTGTAGGTAGGGACATGATGCCATTGCTATAGAAATTTTGGGGCTTCTGATCAAAATACCGTGACAAGTGGTTTTGGCAGTCCTCTCGTGATGTTAACCTGACACTGCCTAGAGAATTCTGAAGAGAGCGAAACAGGTGAAAATCTGAAGATGCATTAACACCTCCCAGCCAAACTCTCTTAATTTTTGCTGAGTGGCTAAAGATGTGTGAAGTCGAGCGTTATCATGATAAAAAACCACACCCCTTCTGTTCATTAATTTCGGCCGCTTTCTCTCAACTTCTTGCTTTAATCTCATCAGTTGTTCGCAGTAGAGTTCAGAATCGATGGTCCTGCCTGGTGGTAACAGCTCATAATGAATAATGCCCTTCCAATCCCACCACACACACAGCATCACCTTGTTGCGAGCTTTTTTGTGTACCAATTTTTTTTTAAATGCGCCAAAACTATTTTGTGGTCAATTCCCAGTTCTTCAACTACGTCGTAACTACTGATATGCCGATCTTGCTCCAGTTTTTCAAAAATGGCGTCAATTTTATCCGTAATAGGGCGACCAGAGCGCTTAAACCAAATTTGTGCTACTCTCACAGACATAAACATCGCAAATTTTTTTTTGCGGCTTGCGTTGCATTTTTACCTTTTTTGTAGTAAAATTTTAAAATGTATCGACTTTCTTCATTAGATTCACTCATCTTGACAGTACGAAAAACAAATGAAAAACACACATTTTCCTAATTTGAATTTGGAATTATCTTTATTAAAATCTAAACTCATGATACCAAAACCAGCCATACAAATAGTACAGCCAAAGAGATTTTATTACAAGTTCATACATACTATAATGCGAAAAGACTTTTTCCCCAACCATATATATTGTTTTCTACTATCGTATCGTTTCACTAAAAAGTCATAAGAAAGCCAAAATCCGCATCTTCGTATACATAGACGGCTTAGTTAATTATTCCAGTTATTTTGATTAATAAACCAAACTACCTAATCGATGTTAAATAAAATTTTATGGTACCAAATGGCAACTATTCCGCATTAAACAAAAAAAAAATCTCGTAAATCGGATCAGAAATCTAGGCGTAGTCGGTGTACACAAATAGAAAAAAAATACCAACCGAATTGAGAACCTCTTCGTTTTTGGAGTCGGTTAAAAAGAAATGCTATTTCTCGTTTTCTATTAAAAGTTGCTATTACAGTTGTGAAATGAGAATTATAATTGGACTTTATATTTGTTTATATTTAAAGCGAGCAGTGTACACATGAGACCTCGGATGACAAGGGTCTGGACAGGCGACGGGTCTGTTTGTGTTGCAAAACTAAATTTTAATAACTAAAACGCTTACACAAGTATGCTTAGGATGTAGATAATAATGTACCAATGGGTTGTTATGATAAAATCTTTTGATGTTCATTTGTTTTTCTTCTCAGCGAGTGATAATTAGGTATGTCAATTGCAACTGTTTTTATTCCCTTGGCCTGCATCTTACCACATATTATTTGAAGTGATGTTAAGGCCGAAGATGGGAGCTAGCTTCCTCGACCATCTGTGCTTGAGGAATACTTCCTCTGGGAAGTGAATATCTCATCTCCAACATTGTGTAATTACGGGGCATGGACGGCATTTGATCTTAGGCCTCAGGATGACAACGCACCTGCAATATCAAGTGATTTTTCCTTTTATTGTCAAATCTTAGGAATCGATAGCAGCGCCTCTGTATGGAATATTTAATATATATAAATTAAAGTACCTACTTCATACTTTGAAGGCTAGGCACTGAATGAAAATGACTGAATACATTTAGTATAGTGTAGGTAGAACATATACTCTTTGACTACTCAAATCACTCAAATTTTCATACGACTTTACAGTGTGACTCGTAAAGTAACCACACACAAGACACAATGGATTTTCTATTGTCGAAGAGCCGCCGCCCCATTGGGCTGATAAGAAACGTAGTGATAACACAAAGTAAGTGGTAATATTTCAAAAAATTTAGTCCTGATTCGTAGGTATTGAAGTACCTATGATAATAATATGGATGATAATAATATTTCTAATGAAATTAAAAAGTACGTCAAATGCAATGAAATAAGTAACAGTACATTTGCTCGCTTTATAACTATAGGGTTACATGTGTTAGTAGGTGTAGATAATTTACAAATTAAGAACATTTTACATCATTAACCTATAGCCGTAGTAAACTCACTTTAGATTACAGGTAAGTAAGTCACGGTATTGCCTTGTAAAAACATTTTTACTGGAAACGTAACAGGAAAAAACGTGAATTAAGGAGAAATGAAAGTCATCGTGGGTTTAGCCATACAATCCCGGAGAAGCAGGTGATCTATCGAAAATATTTTATAGAGGTTTGGGGTAATTTAGACCTCCCACTTTTACCAGGTGCCACACCCGCTTGTCGGGTGCATTTGTGAAGTTTTTATAAACAACTAAATGACAAGTAAGCTGACGGCCCACCTATGGTAATTGCTACCGACGCCTAGAGACACCTAAAATAACGAACAAAATATCACTTGGTATTGGTTGTCATCCTGAAACCTAAGATGAAATGCTTTCAATGCCCAGTAATTCCCTACACTGGCTACCTTTCCCTTCGATCTGAACGCCGGGTAGTTTTGAACAAGGCCATGTTTATTATGATAGAAAAGGATAGTTTAGGACTCCCTCGCGCTCTCAGTCAGTAAGCATGGGCACTTTATTGTAAAATGCCTCGTTCAGAGTTACCCCGTGCCCTAATCACCCCACTCTACCCTACATATAAGAAGTTGGAACATCCCCACCATTAACCATCCATACTAATATTATAAATGCGAAAGAACTGCCCGTATGTCTGTTGCGTTTTCACTCATAGGCCGCTGTGCCGTTGTAGATGGACTTTGGCATGAAGATAGATAACATCCTGAGAAAGAACATAGTCTAGGTTTTAGTATCTAATTAGCGAATAAGACCGCAGGTCGTCATAATTAGCATACTTTAAATAATTATGTCCCTATAACTTATGTTTTTTTTTTGCATTTCAGTTATATTATACTGTGTAGGTACCTGTTACATCAATATAGAATAAAACCAGCCTGGTCCAAGCGGTGTAGTAGGTACCTAGCTAAATATTATATACATCCCACTTAACAGAACGCGGAGATAAATCTTTAACGGTCATTAATCTCCCCTTGCAGCGGGTTATGAGCGGGCCCGCATAGCATAGCATATTTGCATTTTACGATGCAATAAATGCAAAATCGATTTTTGTTTACCCTTTTCACTCAAGTAACTAACAGTGCATTATATTAAAGGAGCATGTTGCTGAAACGCTTCTAGAAATTTCTTTATTATTTAGATAAGGGGGCTTAGCTTAGCTTAGCGCGGCTTTTCATACAAATTTGAAAGTCTAATAAATACTGGAAAGAAACAAACCGAATCTATAAGACTTTACATGCATAAGCAAAGTCAGAGTAGTCTAATTAGTCGTAAGAGGATTTTTCGAAGTCTTACAGTAATTGAGTAAGAGTGATTTTTATCTTTTCATACAAACCAAAAGTCGCGAATAAATTCTTGATTATTTAACTTTTCGACAATCCCTCTTATAAACAATTAGACTAGCCTGACTTGCTTAAGCATAAAGTCTTATTAGATTCGGTTTGTTTCTTTTCCAATATGTTAGAGTTTAAAGTTAATTAAGTATATGAAAAGTCGCACACAAACCTAATATATATTTTTAATACTACAAGACGAAAACCAAGATGACGTCCCATCTGGTGATAAGTGGTTACCGCCCGCCGCCTTTAGACACCTGCAATAGCGAGGAAAAGTCATTTGGTATTGCCGGAGCGTTGTCACACTGAAAAAACATAAAAAAAAACATACAGACGAATTGATAACCTCCTCCTTTTTTTGAAGTCGGTAAAAATTACAACTGAACTTTAGCGTGTACGTATGTTACTCAAAAAAGTGACTACATAACTTACGATAATACCTAACCAAAAATAAAATTGCATAGAGATGCATCGTTTTGTCAAATCAAATAAACTGTAATAACACCGCAAAATTTTGGTTATAACTAATGTAACCGAAGTAGTTTAGCTAAATAATTTTTCAGTGCATCCTGAAGCCTAAGATGAAATTTCATACCAACACTAATTAGTCAAGAAAATGTTTTATCGAGACAAATTATGTATCAAAAAAAGTTTAAGCTAGATAATTCAGAATACTTATCCATTCGTTATCTAATACTATATATTATTTAGCTAGATATTATTCATTTATATAAGCTTCTAGCGATAATAATAATAATAATATTTATACACTCACACCTATTATCTAGCCCAAAGTCATTAAGAGCTTGTGTTATGGTTACTAGATAACGGAGAAATAATGATAATAAAATGTATATAAATATTAGGAATATACTAAATAAACATATAAACATCCATGGCTCGTAAACAAATGTTCGTACTCATCATACAAACATTTGTTCCTACCGGGATTCGAACCCGGGACCTCTTGACCGAGTAGCCTGGGGTACAGACCACTCGGCCAGGCGGTCGTCAAATACCTCTAGAAGTTCATTTAGAGCTATAAAAGGTATGAATGTAAGAATATTATAATTGCTAATTACTCAACTTATAGCCGATAGTTGCAACAAACTGACAGGATGCCAGCCAATAAGTGTTCGTCTTGTAAAAAAAAATCACTTATTATTATCATTACTGCTGGGCATCATCATGAGCAGCAACACAGCAACATTCGTGGCATATGTTATGTATTTCCTACCTTTTATAAAACAAATACAACCAGAACATTTTCAATAAAATATAGTAACGGACAAATACAATATCCCATTGTCGGACTAACGAAATTTTGTCCAACCTGAAAAAATGCTTATCACACAACGGGATAGCGGCTCTAGCGCAATAAGACGTTGTCCGGGCAAACATCACGTAGGTAAGGGGTGAGTCGGCCGATGATTAGCGGGCAGCTTTACTCTCAACTCACGTGCCCCAATCTGCTTAGTAGGACACCTTCGGTCCTTCATTTGCCCAAACCCCTTAGGTATACTGAAACAGATTCGGATAAACACCAAGTTGTTAGCAAAGGATCGATTCTTTCGATCACAATTTGGATATTTTAGATGTATATTTTTATAGATCAATTTTAATAATAGTATTATTTGCTTGTCTTTTAAATATGAATTGTTGAAAGTAATTTATGCATATATTGCGAGCAGCTGAAGGAGTAGTTTACCTACAGCAATAATAAAAAATTACAATTCCATTAAACTTTCACCACCATATGATTGAAGACATCGACGTGACGTACAGTTATTTGCACATAACCGCAAAATGAACAACAATAAAAACGCGAACAGAATAAAACTAATTTATTATAATCGCTCGCAATAACTAGCTAACTAGACAGG
The DNA here is from genome assembly GCA_947347705.1 of Nymphula nitidulata. Lineage (NCBI taxonomy): Eukaryota > Metazoa > Arthropoda > Insecta > Lepidoptera > Crambidae > Nymphula > Nymphula nitidulata. Next base: position 12,354,839 of record OX374632.1, read on the forward strand.
GAACAATAAAAGTGCGCAATAAAACTTGCTTGCAGCGAATATCATATTTTATTGCTCATGTTCCGGTGTAAAGCATAGCAAAATCAATAAACAACTCGCATACACCATGACAAACAGATAGTAACAATATTAAGGTAGTAACCCATTCATCCCGAAACTTTGCCAACTACACGGGATGGAATCACTGAGCGAGGTAGTAATCGCTGGGCCACCTGAATGAGCAACGGACCGAGGATAGCTTAAGTTTGAACCACACTCTACTGCTAAACTATGCATCAATTTATGGGCGGGATACGAATTTGACAGTCGGTGAAAAGCGAAATTTAGGTTTGGCCATTATTAACATTCGGTGGATAGGAGAATTTTCTCGATGAGGTACCTCGAGTACCTATAAATGGTTGCAGAGTAAGCGAACCACTTAGTCATTTGTATATGTCGCCTAATAATTACACATGCGGGTTCATCGTCACCACTTCAGCCTACTTTATGCACGGATGCCATTTTCTTACACCGGTAAAGCACCGTAAGTTCATAGTTAATTCATTGAGATTGGTATAATATAAACAATATAAACCATAGCTGTAATTTGCCGAATAATTTTAAGAGCCACGAGTTAATGTATTTTTTCACTTTTGGTTTTAAACCTAGTCTTAAAAAAATGACGTAATTCAACCAACCAATTAAAATTTAATTTTTATTTTACTCTTAGAAAATTACTGTGATGCATGCGAAAAAGGTTGAACTATTTTTAAAATGTACATATTGTTAATTTGCGAGCGTAAACCGTGAATAGATAATAAATGCAAAGTATTCTTCACTCAATCAATCATATTCCAAGCTCTTACTAAAATCTGACCAAAGGTCCCGTTAACATAAATCATGACTGTGATTGGTGGGTTTAAGCTTATATTTTATTGCGAGCAATCGTAAAAAAGACATGAATTCACTGAACTTTTATTTCCGGTATTAAATCAAGCAATGAACAAGGTCATATCATTTTGCGAGAGCATTTATTTGTTGAATATTATTTCTATACTTTTAAGATAACTAGGTATGACAACTTGACTTTATGGTTTAAAAAGAACTTATAAGGTGTCACTTTAGCGGTTTGCACTTACGTACCACAAATTAATAAATATGTTTTACATTTAAATTATTTAAAGAAATATATACTTAATTGTAAGCTGTAATTACAATCGTAAATAATAATATTTACGATTGTAATTACAGCTTAAACAGCAGTATAAACTTACTGCTCTAGTAGTGATAACAAGCATAGGTGGGAAACGAAAATTGATGACGCTTATCTAAATAACTTCTCACCATTCAGCAAGAATCCATTACTCTTTAAGATCCAGTTGCGATAAATGAGAATTTATTTATCTCGTTTAGTTATCACATCGCACGAGCGGAGAAGATATTCGTGTGTTTCCATTTTGGAACCCTGAGTGAAGATTGCGGTAAGAACCATGAGAAGTTAATATCTGAGACGTCAGATGCCCCACACCTGGTAATCGTCTAATAAAGCCGCCTTATGAACTCGCTTTATAAACTTTATCATAACTGTAATACGACTTTGCCCCGAAAAATTTAGGGGAAGGATATTTGCACTCTCTTTCTTCGAGATAACTTCGCACATCATATAATTCAGATAAAGACATGCATTTTAGATATCAATACTTCTAAGGCTTTTATATTTCAATAAATGCTTACATCAAATAGCCATGATTAAAAAAATCTTCATACTTTAATGCAATTAGGAGGTATTTATAGGTAACCGAAATTCTTCTCTTTATTTAGTGTCACTATGCATCACTATATGGTCTTCCACTCTTGTTTCTAATCGATTTCATTAAGATGTAATGTTCTGCTTTCCTACTAGAAATAATAATCATCATCATCGTTATTTTTCTTTTATTCTTTACTAACATTGCCTGCGGCTTCGCCCGCGTGGAGTCGGTTATCGCTCCAAAGTTATCTTATGTTATTCCTAGGGTCTCAAACTATCTCCATGCTAAATTTCATTTAAATCGGTTCAGTGACATATCTCTGAACTGTGTAATATTATATTAGGATTGTACACAAAACATCTAAATACAATTTCTACAAAAATAAAACGTTATGTACACAAGCGGACTTAACACAAAATTGTGCTTTTACCACTAAATTTATTTGGCGTCGGGTCAGTAAGTTTCTCTCTTTCAATCTCCATCTTAAAATCCACTCATTTTTTTAGCTTCATAATCACTCACCAGCTCTTCAGCAGAGTAAACGGTGATACTGCTTTATAAAGATAAAATATCGAAACTAATAATTTTACACTCGCAATAATTAAAGTGAGCTAGAATTTGATTAATTCGGCCATTATATGACGTTTTTCATACTCGTACACAAAATATTAATACCTATGCGCCGCGGCAGCCACTTTTCTTGGAGGAAGTTACTGCATAACATGGGAAGAATTAAAAGTAAACTAAATTTGAATAAAGACTATTAAAAAGATTTCGTTTCAATTAACCTATCGCAAGTTGTTGTATACTATTTTCAATACGTTCGTAATACTAATTCATAATGCATCTACACAATAATGACATCACAAACCCACGTGATCGTTAAAGCATCGTCTCTTGACAAACGTTGTATTAGGTACACACGACGCATTATGCTAGTTAGTGCTAGAATACGATAACTTCCAGGATCTCACAATGCTATTAATTAACATAATCAAAGGTGATATATTGTATCAGCCAATTACAATCACAGCGATATACTCCATCACCTATGTTTTGATGTTACCAGTAGGTACAACTTAACAGCCATCGGAAACTTTGATGGTAATTCATATTATTAACTACAAATCAGAGTAATCAGTGACTATAGGTATTCATTAATTATAAGTCTTCACTCATTTGAAATCAAAGAATTATGGAAAACTCGTTACAAATACATATTGTCAATAGCTTGTATTAATTTTTAATCTTATAACATCAATCAATCAAATACTCGAAATAAAACAATACAATTATTTATTAGCCTTATTGCTAAGTAGCAATCTCTTCCGCCTGGAAGGATATAATTACCTTATAATTATCCTTATAATTACTCATTTCGTGTCACTCTTGGTTAGGCAAACAAGAGTGACAGGAAATAAGTAATTATAAGGATTCCATAGACCGGTTCAAAAATCAGAGTTAAATTTTTATGTGAGCGATGCTATGACAGGCGTCTCTGAAAAAAATAAAAAAAAATATACATGCAAACATGAAAAACTGCGCTTGTCTTCGAACTGGTTTAGCCAGGCACATAGTCTGCTGGTTTGTATAACCGTAAAAGTACATAGTTCTCTATGAAGAGAAAAGCCGATAGAACGGAATTTGATTTCCTTACCGATATTCTGCCTCAAAAGTAATTGGGCACAAGTCATAAGCTCTGCGTGTGAATCAGCGGTGCAGCCAGTCTATGCATCTATTACTATCATGTAAATGAAGATACATGGAAGGGAATATTCATGAGCCTGTAAAGACCACGTAACATATGCCTCGTACGGAGACGTGAAATCTCGGCGGTCTGTGGTATTGTAGTCAAGCACGTCATACATCGTTGTTAGCAGTATATTATAATTATTTCTCTACCTCCACTTTGAATCTTATGAACAAGACCGTACGGTCGATTTTTCGTAATTTTCTTTTTGTTTCGCCGAGTAAAGGCATTTTTTCAAATTTTTTATAGCGTCGTAAAGATGACGAGGGCGCACGAACCTGTAATGCTTGATACTGGCGGTAATAAGTACAACATTTTATGGCTTTTATTTAAGGATATTTTCTGGCCATACTCAGATTTATGACGACTTGAATTTTTTATAATGACAATTTATTGATAAATAATGGGCGTAAATCAGAAATCATTGAGAGAGTTATGATAATTAATAAAAACTTTGTAAAGTCGTATCCACAATAATTCTAATGTTATACTAATATATCATCATCATCATCAAAAACAACCTATTAAATCCCCCTGCTAAAAACAGCCTAATCTACCACAGTATAAGGGAGATATTCGTGATACTGTGATTCTGCATTGGAGAGACACGTGAAAAATTTGGGCTATAACACCAAATTAAATATTCTATAATAGGTAGGTTAAAATATAATTAAAATAATAGACGAAATAAAAATACCTAAATAAGAACCTAACAGTGTAAAAACCATGTTTTGTCTTAAATATTAATAGTGTCCCAATAAAAAACAACAAATTTTATTTGTCGCTTACGAGTCTGCCGGCAAACTGTCAACAATAGAATGTCTTTTGTGTCTGGCTAGTGAGTACTTCATAAATAAATACATTAATAAACTTTCATAAAACATCATCAAACTTGAAAGCAAAATGAGTAATTCTTCGTAGTATTTTTATCGCACTTATGTCCGTTTTCCCTAGACTTTAATTAGGTGACTCTTAACGACATTTGTCTCTTTCTTTCTCCTTTAGATAGACTGAGCTGAAATTCGCTAAGGGACTTAACGCCAAGCAAATGTTAGTGAAAACGAGCATCAGTCTATCTATTATACTACTTGTATATTTATACTTTATATATTTTCGGAATTGTTTAGCAATTTCATTTTGGCCTCTATAAATATTTGGTTTGAAATTCACCATCTGGCTTTGTATTCATTCACATTTTGTAAGTTTTCACTGAGTATCCAAAAATATCGCTATAAGTTTCTCTACATTTAACAGGGGCCGAATGAAATACAGAAGAATAACCAAATACTTACGTTAGGTAATTATTGGAAAATATAATCAAAGATATTACTCAAAGCTATCAGCTTCGTAACTAGTAATAACAGGTCAGAGTTATTTATAGCGCCAATATATTTTTTCGCAAATCCCACATAATACTGTTTCAGACAATTATAGGTCGTTAAAGACAATAATGGATCTATAGCAGGGGTCATATCGGCAGTTGTATCTTAATTGCCAGAGTGCTTTAATACGAGAGTAGAACTACATCTCTCGCTACAGGATCCTTCAATTTACCTACACGTAATAAACAGCTTGCTACTTTTCGTTTTACTGACGAACGCATAATAATAATAGGTCTTTAAATATGAAATTGTCGTTATTTCTCCAAATCATTAATAATGAATATCAACCTAAAATATATAACAGTTTATATTCAAAGTACAGTATACAAGCAGGATTTTGCGAATAGAAATAAGGATCAATTAGAGCTTGTAGATAATGTAACCGATTTTAATTTTTAGATTTATTATATAGGGTGGTGCCGTCAATGCGACAATAAATTAAAACATAGGCAATATTAGACTTTTACCACTTTCAAAAACATCTTATTCATTTGATATTTTATGGCATTTGTGTAGAATAATACAACATTGGCTGCATTATTTCATACAAATGTCATGAAATTATCAAATGAATAAGATATTTTTGAAAGTGGCAAACCATTTCTATAAACCAATATAGCCCATGTTTAAATTTACTGTCGCATTGACGGCAGTACCCTGTATATATTGTTAAATATTTCCGAAATGATTCCTTGTACTGCATTATTAAAAATTTAATACAAAATAGTATGGTAATTTCAGTTACCCCAACATACTTCATACGACTTAAACCTCTAATATGGTAAAATTGATTGAATATTGTATTAATTTCGTATGGGTAGGATCTCCTATCGACATAATCATCTGATTTTTAAGATAAGTAGCATCGCTTGATTAAGTCGCAAAAGGTCATTTCTATAAAAAATTGCAATGTGACCAAAGAGTCGGACAGAAGTCGTATAATAAGTTACAATACATTTATTGCAATAGACGCGTATTATCAGATAAGTACCCGTTGTACAGTCGACGGCTCATCAAGTGTAACAGTTGCACTACGAAAGCCGTCTCTATTACGAACGGCTTATTTCAGCTACAATTATTATAAAGTCTATCGGAATTTTTCAAAGTTCAGTCATAATAATATTCCAAGCAATCACTCTGAAGATAACTAGAACGGCAACTATGCTTTATCCTGAATTTTATTTTACTTTAGAAATGCTTCTTTAATAAGGTTACTAAAACACTTACAAAATAAATGTTGAAAAATATTTGTGTCTACAATTCTACATTCACAGATGGAGCTACATGATTACAATCTCTGTTGGTATATAAACAACGTCGATGTTTGTTTAAAAATAGTACCAGTATCATGATATTAAAATGCCACAAAACGAATAAATACGATATAAGTATTGGACCCGCAAAGCTTTGACCTTTATATGGGTAGACGCTATTACTTATAGCTACCTATATTGCGATCGCCTTTGTAAATAATTTATAACTTTTTCCACAATCTATATCGTCTGAGTCTAAATTGATTTTATAATTTTGATTTATTTCCCGCTCTGATTTATTAGTTTCAACGTTCATATCTATAGGAGCCCATTTCTGTTAAACTCGTTGCCAGTCGATATTTTAAAAGATTCCAATTTTTAGAGGGTCCAACCCTTATTATTAATACAAACTAATTTACACAACTATATTGAATCACAAATAAATTATTTTTAACTTTAAGTACTTATTGATAATTGTTTCAAAGAAAATATATGGCCATTCGATTTGCGAGGTATTGTCATTTAAGCGACGATATTTCTTAAAATATTATAAATGAAACCTTGTCGTTGGGTACTCACACACTCAGTAGCTAGGGCACCCATAGCTTTTAATTGAAATCGATTCTAGTTGCTATCTCAGTATCAGAATTGAAAATTGTACATAAAGTAAAGGTGAAATTTCTTCAAACTTTTTTAAAGTATCGATTTGAGTTCTCATGAAAAGCTATTAATTAACTATAAACATAAATAAATGCCAAGGGGGCGTAAAATTTGGAGCAGATGCTCAAGAAGAAAAGAATGAGAGTTCAAAGTAAAGAAAAATTCGCACAAGGCACCCACCTTGAGTACTACTGTACTCTTTGAGGTACATCAATGGCCCTTAATCGTGTAAAGCCTTAACGACAGAACTGTGATCGTGGCTCAAGGACTCACTTAAATACTCGACGACCGAATATCAAAGGAATTCAAGTTCGACCCGCTTTTCAGTTCTCATTTTTTTTCAATACTTTGAAACGAAAGAAAAGCTACCTTCTTGGTGGAAAAACACTGTGATGTTTAAGCATTTATACTTGTATATTATATCTAATTATTGATACTGTAGAATCTTACAGAAGTGTAAAACATTTTCAATGAAAGGAAAAAAAATATCAATTTCGTCTTTAACGACACAGGAACAGGCAATCACATACACACTTATCACATTTTTTTGTTTATCTTGTAAATTTGTAGGATGTATATACGTGTATTTGTGGTCTATTATTTGTCGCTAGATTGATGTCTGTATGTCATAATATTATTTCAAGAGAACACCGGCAAGGCTCATAAATCATACAATTACGAGGAAATTGCACTGAAACAGTACGTACGAAATGAGGCAAACATAAACAGAAATCACCCAATTGTAGGTAGATACGGTAGGTATAGGTAGGTTTATGTAGATACAGGTGATTTGATTAATGATTGAATTATTAGCTACAAAGAAAAAAGATCTCGAATACACCTTTTGACTTTTAATTTTATAAAAGTTTCATTATTTATTATCTTAAAATATTATGCATATTTTACTTTAGTAACGTTTTTGTATCTAAAATGAAATAATGCATATTTTATAAATGCCTCTTTGCATATTTGCACAATTGAATTATTAAAATTAAAAGCATATGATATTATTTTTCAGAATAATAATAAAAAATAGCAAAATCATTAATTGAGTATCTACTTCAATATGGGGAGACTATTATGACAAAAAGCTCACAAAAAAAGAACAAATATTGAAATTGAAATTGAAATTGAAATAATTTATTCAGTAACACATAATTATGACTACAGAAGCCAAATACAACACATTTGAACAAAAAAAACAATATAAATATGTCACTGAAAAGGAATCCACTCAGCATAAGCCGAAGCATCCTTGGATACTACGACGCTGGTCTTCCGTGGATACCTATTCTGAGGGCACCACTATGCGCAAAACGTATTGTACATAATAATTATATACTTAGTAATAATCATATAATATATAAGGTAAAAATAATAATAAATCATAAAATAAAAATAATATATAGAACTATTTAAAAGGTGAAATAGGTATTAAAATACAAACAGCTTAATCGCCGCGTCACCAAAACTATAGAAAAACTGTTAAGGTTTGTTTAAGTACGTCACAAACTATAGGCGATACAGACAATACAAAAATCAGGCCGTCTATAAAGGTCAACAATTACCCTTTTGTAAATTTAATAGAAACTTCTTAAAATTACACTTAAAGGACTCAAATGAAAATGAATGATATTTCCTTAAGGGTGGGGGAATATTATTCCAACATTTCGTGGCAGAATAACGAAAACTGCCACGAAACGCTGCCGTGTTATGTGTAGGGTACAATAGACGAGGAGCAATCCTGAATTGGCGATGTGAAAATAAGAGCTTGTCGTACAAATATGACGGCGACTGAGTTTGCACTATCCCGAACAACATACATGCAAAATGAAGTGTACGCCTAGACTCCATATTCAAGAGGTTTCCTTGGTTGAGATATGGAGAAATATGGCTCCTACGCGGAATGTGAAAGCAAAATCGAGCACAGGAATTTTGGACGCGTTGTATAATCTTTTTGGTGTAACCATAGAGACAATCACCCATAACTGTGTCAGCATAATTTAACTTTGACAGTATCAATGATTCACAAAGTTTGATTCTAATGTCAACATTTAGGTACTTACGCACTTGATACAATACCTTGAGTCTGTAGTAGCAACTTCTAACTGTCTCAAGAACGTGATTGTGAAATCTCAGTCTACTGTCTATAAGAACGCCCAGGTTACGAGCTTCAGTTACCTGCTCAAGAACTGCTCGCCCAACACTAACCCCAAGATCGAAAGATTTTATATTATTAATCTGTGCGTTCGAACCCAAAACAAGAAATTTAGACTTTTGAGGATTTATGACTAGACAGTTTTTATGTGCCCAAGCGCATATATGCGCCAGGTCTTCATTAATCCTACAAAGCGCTGCCAAAGTATCACAAGGCTTAAATGACAAGTAAACTTGCAAATCATCTGCATAAATATGATAATTGCAATATTTGATTACGTTAATAAGATCCGCGCTGTACAAGTTAAAAATAATCGGGCCCAAAATGGATCCCTGAGGGACACCTCTCCTTAAAGGGGCAGTTTTTGAAACTGATCTGATTCCAGTCTCGTTGCAGATCTCCACTCTCTGTGATCGGCCATCAAGGTAACTCGAGAACCATTTCAGTGTATTATTATCAAATCCATAGAAAGACAATTTTGATAAGAGGAGGTTATGGTTGATTGTATCAAACGCGCGTGAAAAATCCAAAAGAACCAAGATCGACCCCTTTCCCACATCTTGGCCAGTCAAAACATCATCGACAACATCCATTAAAGCAGTAGCCGTACCACGGCCCGCACGAAATCCTGACTGTTTTTGAGGTAAAATATTGTTAGAATTCAGGTACTCTGTTAACTGCTGGCATATAACTTTTTCTATAATTTTTGACATAAATGGAAGTATACTAATCGGTCTGAGATCCTTTAAATCAGTAGCATTGTTTATTTTAGGAACAGGTCTAACAAGAGCTGCTTTCCAAATATCTGGAAAGACACCAGTTTGGATAGATTTATTAACAATCATGGTTATAGCCTTAAGTGTCCGAGGCAAAGTCAATAAGATCATGTCACGCGTGATTCCGTCTACTCCTTCCGCGTTAGTATCAATGTTCATGATGATTTTTGAGACAGAAGCTTCATCTACAACATTAAGTCCAAATGAAGCTGAGCAGAAGCGATGATATTCAAAATAAGTGAGCTCAGAAATAGCCACAACATTGTCACCGGGCACTCGAAGAAAATGGTTGTTAACTTGATCTGGGTTACTAATTTCAGGTGGTAAGAGACTTTGTTTGCTGTTAAAATCAACGACGGATCCTTTGATATTTTTCCACAGCTCTTTTGAGTTTTTAGATTTTTGATTAATGTTGTAGTGAAAATACGCTGCTTTCTCAGCATACATTGCCTTGTTTACAGTAGTTTTAAGCTCTTTGTAATATTTCGCATCAGATTCCAGTTTTGTACCACGGCTTTTAACATACGCTTCGTCTCTTAACTTCATCATCGATTTAATGGTAGGGGTTATCCAAGGATAGCTATGAGTTTTAATGTATAATCTCACCATAGGTGCTTGAATGTTGAAAACATGCAATATGTAGGCATTAAACGCTGTCAAAGCCTCATTCACATCATCACCCACCAGCCGCTCCCAGTTAATGTTATTAACAAGACCGTCAAACTCCTTTATATTAATATCTTTGATAGGTCTATACGTTATCCATCTCGGTGGCAGTTTGGGCTTAGCGAGATGAAGCCCACATGAAATAAAAGCATGATTACCCAAGTCCGGAATATGATTAACTAGAACATTAATGATCCTAGTGGTACTGCAGACTATGTCAATTAAAGTCTCAGAATGATCTGTAAAGTGAGTTGGTTGTGTGACATATTGGTTAAGGTTCATGCACTGTAAGAAGTTCATTAACTTTTTTGTGTTAGAATCATCAATAGCCAACAGATTAATGTTAAAGTCTCCCATGAGTATGATATGATCAACATTAGAAAATGAGCTTATAGTATCCGTAAGCGCGTCAATGAACGTATCTACACTCAACCATGGTGGGCGATACGCGGTACCTATAGCTAGTCTAAGTCCATTCAGCTTAACACTAAACCACATTTGCTCAACCATGGTGGCAAGCGGAACCTTTATCTGCCGCATATGGACGCCATTACGAATATAAAAGCCGACACCTCCCCCCCGCGCACGTACATTACGAGATCGCGGGATGTGTCGGAGCCTGTAACCCGGCAGCGCCGGCGCACGCTTTTCCTCGCCCTCTCTAAGCCAAGTCTCATTTATAGCCATAATGTCCACTGTTTGTCTCTGCATTGCGACTATAAATTCGTCGTGCCGTGTACCGAGAGAACCGGCATTAAATAGACCAAGTGTGAGATTCTTGTTTTTTTTAAATTGAAAAATAAAAGAGTACAATTTTAATATTAATTTTGAATTATTGAAATATGTTTTGAAAACGCTCAAGTGACGCCTATTAAGAAAGGTAGTGTAATAAATAAAACCTACCAGTTTAATAATATTAAATTCATATTCACTAAAAATGACATATTGCGTCGTTGAATATGTATGAATTTTATATTTTGGGAATATACTAGTAAAATACATAATAAATACATAAAAAATTGCTAGCATAGGTTTATACGAACTGTGACATGGTGATGACATTGCAAAACCTTTACAGCAATCAACAAACCTATTACCATAGAAAGATCTTATTAACCTTACTGTGTTAAGATTACTATTAAAGCAGATCAACATTCGAAAGCACACAAGCCCTTTCAAGGGTACAACCATATTATAATTTTGACAACTAAAGATTTTACAATTTAATCTATACTTAAAATTAAAATATACATAAACAGACTGAAGTATACCAATTCTAACACAATGACAACCTATCAGAATAATGAAGAAAGGTAAAATTAAACAATTGTACTTCAGAATTAACATTAAAACATAATAAGAAACAAAAGCAAACCGAAATATCCAGAAAAAGATGTTAAGACTATGTATTTTTTGTGACAAAAAATAAATTATTAAACATCCAATAATAGAATAGAGTAAAGATTCTATATAGTAGTATACAACCAAAAGTTCGTTAAAAATATTATACAATATTTGTTCTGACGTCACCAACGGTGTCAGTGCCAAAAACCCTGATCAGGTCAGTACCAGAACGAAGACGATGACGAGCCGTGCCACTCGCTTGTCGCGCAAATATCTTGCCATCGCGCGTCCAGACGTATTTCCAATTCAGTCTGCCAGCAATCTCTCGTGCCTTATTGAATAGCTGCCTATTATTGCGAGTGAGGCGCTCGTTGATATAGAATGAGCGTGAAGAGCAGGACGAGGTTGAGATTCCGGGTAAGTTCATATCGCCTACGGTGAGGTGGCGGCGCACTCGCGCAGCCTGCACGATCGCATCCCGCAGCGCGCGGCGCGCCAGGCGCACAGCGATGGGCCGCGGCCGCGCGCCGCCCGCGCCCGCGCCCGCGCCCGCCGCCACCAGCTCCCGCGGCGCGCCCACACGACGCGCAATCACCAGGTCCCGCTCATCGAGCTCCACACCCAACTTCCTGGCGACCGTGAAGATAACGTGAGTGGTGTTCTCGCCTCCAATCTCCGGTAACCCGGCAACCTCGATATCGTTTCCTAAAACATCTTGGTCTTTTTCCTCAAGATCGAGCTTCAGTTGTGCGATTGTCTCCTCTAAATGACCTATACGCCTATTGTCAGGCTCACAGCCCTTAGCCTCCAGGTTGTCAACTCGGCTTTCCAGGCTATCCAGGCGTGAATTTTGCGATTTAATGGTGTCCGTAAGATCAGATATAACCGAGCGGAACATGCTCATTTCCATACGCACGGCCCTCATTTCTTCCCAAAATTTTTTCAACTCAAACGCAGAGCCCAACAATGCATCATCCCTTGGCTCAGCAGCATCATCGGAGTTATCCACGCTAGTGTCAGAAAGATCTTTCGGTATTGACTTAACTCGGTGGGTCACATTACTAGGTTGCTCTGGTGATGAAGTAGGACGAACAGGAGTGTCTAGATTACCCGATTTTGGCTTTTTACTAGCACATTCAGGGCATCTCCAACTATCACGGCGCCTCTTATCAAGTCTATAAAAAGAGTGAAATCGCTGTGAACTCATATTTATACATTCCAAGTCATAAGCAGCCTTACATAAAGTACAACGCATAAAATCATTCTTAGGCAGGGGCTTATTGCAACCGGCGCAGCTATCAGAGGCAAATTGTACATTCGACATATTTTACAACAAACAGACAGAAACAGTTCAACGTCTATATGGCTTTTAGTGGAAGCCTCAACTATGTTTGACAAGAACGTCAAACAATATCTATCTAGAAACAGGATTGCATGAAAAACAGTCACAAACAGTACCCACAGTAATCACAAAGGGTAGTTAGGTATTTAGTTATTTGTTATGATTTTTTAGTTTATCTATTCAATATTCTTTATAAATCACAAATGACTTCACACAGCACTGGGATCACTATAACCTTGATAGTCACACAACACTTAACCACTATTGTTCCGAAGAGCGACACTATGGAGATTGCTAAAGTCAGTAGGACAAACAAAATAAAGCGAAATTAGTCTTTTACTCGGCAAGACATGCGCTAATTTCACTTGTATGGCACAAATGCATGGTGAACTGTATTTCTAGTGACAATTAAGAACTGATAAACGATTTATTAATAGTAAATGGAATTAAATACTACAGAGCTACTACGTGCGCGCACAGTGGGTACCCACAAAAAAAAAAAAGAAAAAAAATATATAATTATTAGGTGACTAGATTATTGTTCTGTTTATAACTTCGAAAATTTGAACATGTTTTATTCGTAAGTTACATGCATCATTATCATAGGAGACATTCTCTTAATATTATATCGTTAATTGTACCCTTTTCGTATTTTGAGAAAGTAATTGATTTTGTAGTCAAATATTCGAGCTTACAATGCCGTTAACTTTTTTTTATACCACTAAGGTGGCCATCAAGCATACGGCCTGATGGTAAGCGGTTACGTAGCCTATGGACTCTTGCAACACCAGGGGTATCACTTCCGTGTTGGCGACCCTGTAAAAACCTTTTCAAGCCCTTTTTCAGGGACCCCATGCTGTACTCGTTCGAGAAAACCTCTGCAGGGAGCTTATTCCACAACCTATGAGCGCACGCGGGAGAAAGTTTTTCTCGAAAGTTACCTGCCGATGGTGAGCGGTGCGATGATAGAAAGAAGCCGTGGGCATCATGTCAAATAATTCCTCAGAATACGCCCCGTTATACAAACGGTAGAACACACACAAGGAGGCAAAACCTCTCCTTAGGCTTAAAGGTTCAATACCGCTTGTTGATCGTCGACAATTCTCATAGCGCGTCTTTGGAGCACGTCAAATGGTCCAAGCTGGTATCTAGGCGCTCCCGCCCATAAATGGCAGCAGTACTCCATATGGGGCCTGACTTGAGACTTATACAGTAACAGTCTATGCCCCGAAGTGAAATACCGCCGCGCTCTATTGAGCACACCAAGTTTCTTAGATGCCAGCTTCACTTTATCTTCTAAATGACTGCGAAACTGCACGTCACTGGAGGGAGATATCGACACCAAGGATCTCGATACTCTTATAGAGATGGAAAGGGGTGTGTCAAGGAATTGTGGAGACACAGCGAATGGGGCTTTTTTAGCGGTGAATGCGCAGACTTGTGTCTCAGTGAGGTTAAATTGGACTAAGTTTAGTCGTCCCCAATCGGAGACTCTGATTAGGGAACTCTCGATTTCAGATACAAATCGACCGCGACTTTCCTCCACTGTAAACCGAGGGGTAACTTGTCTCATCTGTTTGTATAAAAGTCGAAAAAACATTATTTTATAGTATCTGACAGCAACAAAAATAACACAACAACAGTTATTTTGTTTGTATTTTAGAAAATATTTGGATCATGCCACGGGCTCTGCAAGCCACCGTGCGGTAGACTTTTATTATTTTTTTGCTATCGACCCCCTTACCTATTCACAATTGTCGGAAAAGATTTATTAAATAATATAACGGAATAATAATATAAATGATATAACGAAAATTTCATTCCTGTCACTTTTTATCGCGGTGCTTCAAAGCGACATGGAGTGTTACTTATTAAATCAAATCCGTGATCTGACCGTTGCCGCTGTGAATTTCTGTATGTACAAAGACAATCGAATGTTTAATTTTATAACTTATTTTTATTTATCTGTTTATTACAATGCATTGTCACATCTTTAGCTTTCACTTCATTTCAGTACAGCCCTCTCCTTAAATTTATTAATTATTATCTACCCAATCCACTCCGTCTCTTTTTGAAACAGAACATTAATTAAAATTAAATGAGGATTTAAATGGACCTTTCAATGCAATGTAACATGGACTTGGATTAAAGCAATAAGCTTAACGCAATTTAATTTTGCCATTACAATTGTATAGCCACAGAGGACATGTGTGCGAACGTCGCACTGTAAATGTAATGGACTGTATTAAAGTTTTATTTTTGGAAATAAGATCTAGCCCCAACTATAGTGAGTGATACTAAAGGCTCCAGCTAACTTTGATCCACGTACACCTTGGAATGGACGGCAGCTGATAAGAAACTCACGGCGCACCAGCCCACAATACACAATAGACACAATAGTTGGTTTATGGAACGTCCACCAGAACTTCTCGCTTTTTGAGAGCACAAACGTTGCACTCTTAGAGACACCGCACATATACAATTTCAAGTTGACCAACTATCGAACAACTAAATTGCAGGTTTTTAGCCATGACTACGATATCATCAGCAAAACGAAGGTGAGTCATGTACTCGCCGTTTATGTTGATGCCAAGTCCCCTCCAGTCCAAAAGCTAAAAGCCTTTTCGAAAACCGGCTTGTCCGGGAGGCTGGAAGTCGTCAAACCTGCGTGCGAGACGATTCAATAACCGTCGAAAACAACTTGTAGACATGACTCAGGAGCGTGATGGGTCTGTAGTTATAGAGTCTTGACACCCTTTTTGTAGAAGAGTACCACCACGCCCCTGTGCCATGCCTTTGGCGTTTTACCCTCGAGCATGATGGAGTTAAATAGCCTCTGGAGAGCTTTCAGGACCGGTCGTCCACCTGCTTTCAGAAGCTCGGCTGTAACTCCATCGTCGCCCGGCGCCTTGTCCTTCTTAAGCTGTTTGAGAGCTACACTAATCTCGTACAGACGTCCGGGATATCTTCCGTGTAATGTCGGGTTAATTTGGCTCTTGGATCGGTGGCCTTAGTGACAGGTGTGCGTGATGTCGCGTAAAGCTGTCCATAGAAGTTTTCAATCTTGGCCAAGAGCTCAGGTCGGGATGTAACGAATCTGCCATCCTCCGTTTTCAGCTTCGTCAGCAAACTCTGTCCTATCGACAGATCTCGGGCGAACACTTTGGAGCCTTTGTTCCGCTCGATTGCCTCTCTAATACATTCTGTATTACAGTGGCGTATGTCGCCTATGTAGCGGCGTATGTAGTTAACATTGAAGTATCGGCTAAGACCATTCGTTTAACCTGATATTTAATTTGGTCGGCTTATAATGGGTTAGAAATTCAGGTCCAAGTCGACAGTTGACGCTGTAACCATAAAAGAATAGTGACTTCGAAAAATATTAACAAAAAATATTTAAAACTTAAATGACATTAAGATATTATTCATAAAACTGAGAAAAAATATTTACTTCAATTTTTAATTAATATTAGGTAACTTTGATATTTTTTCACTATGTCGTTAGTAATATTCTTACTATAACCAAGGATGATAGAAGTAAAACTTATATTATAATAATTATCTCGCTCAAATTAATAATTACTTACTTAGAGTAGCGACATATGTATTGGGATTTGAACCTAGGCCGTCATAGCAGTTCCTGTCAGTTTTAAATTTTTCATGACATTTTAATTTTTTGATAAGATTTTTGTGTTCATTATTTTAACGATATAATTTTTATAGAGTATTTTTCAATAAATTACCATTATAAATATTTTAGTTAAGTACATTACTGAAGTAGAAATGGTAGCGCTAATTCATCATCGTTAAGAATTATTAGATGGCAGATTTGCAAGATAGCCTGCGTACTAAACCAAGAAGAACCAAGGTTTCGTTCTTGAATCCCGTTGTGGATTTTTTTTTTTATTTTTTTTTGATAATAATAATACATAAAAAAAAACATTTTGTTATGTACCTTTTCCAATATATCAAAAAAAGGTTTTATTAAGAAAATAATTTTTTTGTTGTCTACCGGTTCAGATCACCAGATATCACTAAGCGCGATATATTTTGTAGTATGGATTGATGCCTCTATACCCGTATAAAAAATGTACTCTTTGCGTTAGTCGACCTTTGCTTTCCGCTCTGTGTCCACGTCACATTTTTTCTCAAAATATCGTAGTGCACAAAAGTTTAAATTACGAAATGGTTTTTAACCGACTTCAAAAAAGAAGGAGGTTATTATGCATAGAAAAGTGAGAAAAAGACTTAATCGAAGGAGTTACAACATTACTTTAATTTTTAACCGACTTCAAAAAAGAAGGAGGTCATATGTTCCACTGTAATATATTTTTTTGTATGTTCATCGATTTCTCGATCAATTGAGAACCGATTTTCGAAAATCTTTTTTATTCGATAGAGTATACTCCTGAAGTGGTCCCATTGTTACAAAGTCAAGATCTGATGATGAGATTTCAGGGAAATCTAGGGCATACCGCAAATTTTATAGGCACCTATGACATGTTTTACTTTTTTCCAAAGCTATTTAAGTATTTGCTACTGTCAGTAACCATCTTATGATGATGATGATGATAATGGAATGTACAAATCCTTAACGGTTAGGAGTTAGAGGATAATTCTTTAATTATCATAGTTACGTATTAACATATAGTTGTATTCTACCAGATTATTTGGGTGAACTGATGATGGAAGGTACAACTCCTTAACGGTTAGGAGTTGAATGGTAATTCTTAAAATATTATAGGTACACCTATTGACGAATAGTTGTATTTGATCGGGTTATTCGTGTGAACTGATGATGGAAGGTTAAACTCCGTAACGGGTTGGAGTTAGAGAATACTTTAACAGTGGTAAGATACGATAATATGAAACAATATTATGCACTTTAACCAAAGACTGAGAGACTGACAATGACAAGTCGATAGTGCTGACGGCCACTCATCTTGCTTTGACCTTAAGAAATCACTTAAAATGTCAAAAAAATTAAACAAAAAAAAACGACTTCAAAACACTAAAAAGGAAAAATTATTAAATTTTAGTACTATCTCCGAAAATGTATTTTTTTAAATTGGTGCTAAGTTTTGATTTCAAGTCGGTTTTATTTTTTTTGATATTTTTTTTGTACCTAATTATATTAAACATTCTATTCTGAATCAAACATGTTTTAATTCACTTTCATGATTTCTATCTAATATATTTTCAATGTATACACACGACAGCACATCAAGTGTAACAGTTGAACTACGAAAGCCACCTCTATTACGAACGCAGTAAGGACGGTCTCAAGGTCAAACTGTTGCGCTTGATGTGATGTCGACTGTACCTACCAATAATCAATACACGAAGCCGCGAGCTAAAGGTAAGTTCAAATTAATAATAGGCCTAGTACTTTCGTGCGCGAGTATACCCGTGCGCAAACACGCCCTCTCCACTTTCATCCAGCGTTCTTTTTACATGACGCGAACTATACCTAGGTACTTAAATTTAACTATTTTTTCCTTTTAGTGTTTTGAAGTCGGTTTTATTTTTGTTAAAAAAAAGTTTTTTCACCTTTTCAAGTGATCATTTAAGGTCAAAGCTAGATGGGTGACTGTCAGTACTATCAATCAATCAATCAATTTATTTGCCAAAACACAATTAAAAAGTTATTACAATGCAGAAAAGGTACAAGTGTTCAGCCTGCTCGCAGGCGTGCAAAAATTACAATTTATGTATAATGTTAAAAAATTACAAAAAAAAATAATTTAAAATGCTAAACAATTTATAAAATTACCATGAAAATGTTAGTAAAATATAAAAATGATTTTTTTCCATATGAATTCAATTACTTAAATTTAATTATTTATTTATTTTGCCAACTATCGACTTGTCTGTCTTTGAGTCTTTAGTTGAAATACATGAACAACCGAAACCGTTACGGAGTTGTACCTTCCATCATCAACTCACCCGAAAAATCCGATAGATGACTACTATTCGTTAATGCGTACCAATAATATTTAAAGAATTATCTACCAACTCCTAACCGTTAAGGAGTTGTACCTTACATCATCAGTTCACCCGAATAACCCGTTAAAATACTACTATTCGTTAATACGTACCTATAATATTTAAAGAATTATCTTTCAACTCCTAACCGTTAAGGAGTTGTACCTTCCACCTCCAGCTCATCAACATGAGATGGTAACTGACTAATACTTAATTATACTCTCTCCTTGTCCAACACGGTTTTACATATTGTAGTATACATTCCAATGCATGCGCCACCACACGTTTCCAAGCCTCAAACAAAAAAAAAATACACACAGTTTTTGTTCTTACAACACTGGATCGATCTTCATTATGTATTCGTGTGCGTGAATGCCACCACGGTGTATTTTGTAAAAATCGTTTTATGATGTTTTTTGTGTAAATAGAATAACATCAACAAAGTCTAAATATAAATAAGACACCAACAAAAGGTGATGTTATGAAATTTAAGTCTGGTATGTCACAAAAACACTGAAATCAAACTCCATTAATATATGACGCAATAATGGGTTGTGTTGGTAAGAAAATACTAACAGAAAAACGTAAGTAAGACTATTTTAATACTGCAATTAATAAATAAAACATTTTTTTAAAATTAAGAACAGTTGAGCGTTCGTGCATATCTTTTTATTGAATGCAGAACAGCCGGCTTTATTTTTAAGGTTATGTTTACGTTTGTTGGAACATTTCCGTCGGAACCAAAAATGCTAAAATAGTTTTCTTAATTAGAACGTCGGTTTGAACACTTCAGCATACTCTTTTTTCTTAGAAATTGGCAGCAAGTAAATACTTGTATTATCGTTTTCTTTAAACTGTATTTTCGTAATAATTTGATCACTTTCGGTCGACGGTCTTTTTCCGCTCTCGCGATTGCAATATAGCTGCATTTTACTAAATAACATTGACTAAGGAATCATAAAAATATGAAACAATAAAGAACAGTGCAAAGATTGAAAAAATTAAAAAGAAAATAAGAAAACTTCAAGTTAGATTGGAGAATGGAAGTAACTCCACCAAGAAACTCCACCAAGAACACCATCGTGTTAACTTGATAATATCTAGCTCTAGAGGAATCCGGTGTGTAAACAAGCATTTTCTTCAGTTTAGAGTGCATTGGTTACTAAGTCATATTAATAATGATGTAAGGTCAATATATTAGTACTTTACTAAGAAAACTTCAAGTTAGATTGGAGAATGGAAGTAACTCCACCAAGAAACTCCACCAAGAACACCATCGTGTTAACTTGATAATATCTAGCTCTAGAGGAATCCGGTGTGTAAACAAGCATTTTCTTCAGTTTAGAGTGCATTGGTTACTAAGCCATATTAATAATGATGTAAGGTCAATATATTAGTACTTTACTACAATTATGAAGGATGGAAGTAGAAATGACTACCTACCTAATTTAAATGAAAATAAGATTTTTGAAATCAATAAGAATAAAATTGACTTTGTGTAATTATTTTTATCAGACATATGCACTACTATTTGTGAATAGACAACGTCTGTGCATTCTTGACATAAGTCCTACTGATTTGAAATAAACACACCTTACCGGATTACAACAACAAGAGAATACTATAAGTGCTACTACTTGTGAGTAGGCAATATCTGTGTAATTTTGACTTAAGAGCTACTACATATGAGACTAATAAGCACATAATATCTTTATATTCTGGACATAAGCGCTACTACTTGTGAGTAGACAATGTCTATGCATTCTTGACATAAGTGCTACTGATTTGAAATAAACACACCTTACCGGATTACAACAACAAGAAAATACTATAAGTGCTACTACTTGTGAGTAGGCAATATCTGTGTAATTTTGACTTAAGAGCTACTACATATGAGACTAATGAGCACATAATATTTTTATATTCTGGACATAAGCGCTACTACTTGTGAGTAGACAATGTCTATGCATTCTTGACATAAGTGCTACTGATTTGAAATAAACACACCTTACCGGATTACAACAACAAGAAAATACTATAAGTGCTACTTCTTGTGAATAGGCAATATCTGTGTAATTTTGACTTAAGAGCTACTACGTATGAGACTAATGAGCACACAATATTTTTATATTCTGAACATATGCGCTACTACTTGTGAGTAGACAATGTCTATGCATTCTTGACATAAGTGCTCCTACTTTGAAGGAGAAAAAATCTGTATATTCCTTATGAGCACAAAATATATATATTATATTCTGGACATAAGCGCTACTACTTGTGAGTAGACAATGTCTATGTATTCTTCACATGTGCTACTACTTCGAAGGAGAAAAAATCTGTATATTCTTTATGAGCACAATATATATATTATATTCTGGACATAAGCGCTACTACTTGTGAGTAGACAATGTCTATGCATTCTTGACATAAGTGCTCCTACTTCGAAGGAGAAAAAATCTGTATATTCTTTATGAGCACATAATATTTTATATTCCGGACATTTAGCGCTACTACTTGCGAGTAGACAATGTCTATGTATTCTTTACATGTGCTACTACTTCTAATGAGAAAAAATCTGTATCTTCTTAACAGAAGCACTACTACTTATGAGTAGACAATATCTGTGTATTCTTGACTCAAACGCTACTACTTATGAGAGTTCTGAGAAATAATTACTAAAGATTCTGCACATAAGAGCTACTACTTGTGAGTAGACAATGTCTCTGTATTCTTAACTTCAGTGCTACTAAATATCAGAGTATAAATTAATGTGACAGATTTTATAAATTAATGTGTATAAAACAATGTGTATTCTTGACTCAAGCGCTACTACTTGTGAGTAGACATGTCATCAAAAAATAAGAGGAGGGTGCATAAAAGAATACTAATGGGCAAATGTAAAATACGACTAATATAAAATAAATAAAAATAAAGTGGGTTGGGAAAAGTATCACAAGAATCAAATATGAAAAAGTATCCCATACTTATAATTTTTTATAGAGCCCCCCCTCCAAAAATTAATGATGAAATACTAGCAGCTCTTCCTTGTATAAACACTAAACGAGACCAAAGGCTTAAATTCCTTCAATGCCCAGACGGCAGCTTGACAATTAAAATTTTATTGTGTCTTGTTTATCAGGCTTTGATGGATTAACTGACAAGAGATAATTTCAACTGTAATTGACATACAATCAAAAATATTTTGAAGGGTAATAAAGAAGAGTTGTAAGATGCAGCAAAAATGACTGCTCAAACTTTTTATGATGATAACTTATCTCAATTTTTTTGGCATTAGACTAGTTTTGCAATTAAAAATGCTCTTGAAGATGAATATGCGGATGAATAATTGTTTCATGAAGATTGTGGAGCAAAAATCAAGGCAGCCCAGACAGTACCAAAGACTGGCCAAGAAATAAAAAACAAGGACAAACTGCCTCCATAATAGGAAAACTGGGAAGGCCTGCTGCAAGGTTATCAGCAATATCCCAGCGGGCCTTATCGCTGGCTATCCCAACTAGCAAAACCTCGACAGCCCAGGAAGATAATGCTACAAACGACTGGACCACAGCGAAGAACCAACGCAGCTACCTCTGAGAAATGTGGGAAATCAGAAATAAGATTTTTTTTTTATAATAAATGAGTCAACTCATACTGATTTTTCATAAATGGGTATCAAAATTCCCTTTATTTTAATACCACCTCCATATGGGCCTATCTCAAAACTAACCTTATAAAGAAGAACAAACAATTTCATAGAATTGCATCATTTTAAATTAGAAGAACTGCATGGAATTGATTTCCAAAAATTGTTACATACCTATTTAATATTAGAGGTTTGAAAGATGCTTACTCTTAAGTACCAATACCAATTACAAATGAGTCAAAAATATTTTTTTGAAGTTTTTATTTCATAAAGGATTTTTATGAAATGAAGCTGTTCAACTTTTGGCCTTTATGTAGCACTTTATGTTTTTTTTTTGTACCAAACTAATGAAACTTATTTTTACATCTGTGAAAAAAAAAACAACATTATTTGAACATTTTATTTATATGACATTAATACTAAGGTATTTTAATTTCATAAGTGTTTCTTCTCCCATGCAGGACGGCCTATGCCCAGCAGTGGGACATGTATAGGCTAATGATGATGATGATTCATGTTTATCTGCCAGAAAAATGTAAAGAATTTTAAATATGTTTGTAAGGTACTAATTTATTATGAAAAAAGCATAATAACACCAAAAACGAGTTGTAAATATTTAGGACGAAACTTGATTTCCACTGTTATGTCTCTGTCCGTCGTACCTAAGGAAAAATAGATAGGTAGCAATTTCAAATAAAATATCAGTGGTAAGGCAGCCCTTTGTAGGTTGGATAAACATATTCTATATTTTTTTCATGTGGTTGATGTACAATAAAATTCTAAATAAATTAAATATATTATTTTCAAAATAGATCTATGCGAAATAAGATATTTGTTAAATTATAATAGATATATCCAGCCTTCCCTTACAGTTGGGTATTCAAAAAACTGTTAGAAAGAGTTATTTTAATAGCACAGTGCACAAATGGCAGTCTTAGTACCTATATGTATAAAGAAAATTAGAATGGTGTATTATAGATCTAGGCAATGAAATTAAAATACAGTAGATGTTGTGTTGTAATACATGCAGATGCATCAACCACGCGCTAAGAAGCTATGTGTAATAACCAGAAAAAACTTAAAGATCTTGGTCCTCCATAACAATAAAAATTCCTTAACATCATGACCAAATTGGAATTTAAGATACCTAACGATTTGGGTGCATCAAGGGTTAATTATAAATGTAAAGTTTGTTTCTTCGCTAGGAGATCCAAAAGGAATAACAGTAGATACATTTACATTGTATCAGAAGTCATGCTTTTTTACATTATACAAAAATGCATTCATAAAATTCAAGCGTATAGATCATCTGACATTCTAATTTTATCCATAGTGGATTGGTTTCCTTTATAAAAATCTATATTAAAATATAATTTCTAAATGAACTTTTTCAGTTAGGACATCAGCTATCTCCATACGGATAAGTCCTTGAATAGAAGATGAACGAATCAAAAGACTTTCTAAAGGATATTCTTTATCTTACACCACCGTTACCATTAAAGAACACAATTTAGGACCCAGGATTAGTTTTAATATATTTAGCTTCATAGTACCCCTATGAAAATTTAAAAATTACAGTAGTCAACTAAGAAACTTGTCACTTCACTAGCACTAACAACACAGGTCCAAAGTCCAAACTTTGTCTTTTATTTATAAAATTAAAACATATTAAATTCACATCAAGTGGTGTACAAATAAAAATTCCAGATAGATATACCACAAGTGTAAGTGCTCCAACCTTTATTACATGTAGAAGTATATGAAAAGTAGATTTTTTTTTTCAATTGCACTGTAACCACTATACCTTTAAAAAACCTTATAAGAGTGCATTGTTCCGAAGTTATAGGTCATTGTATAAAGTATACAATAAGAGAGACGGGCGGTTATTATGTACCTAAATTTACAGCTCTCAGTAGCTGCTAGACTTGCTGTTACACCTGCTGCTAATAGGCAGGACTCAGAATTGATTGACAATTTTTATAATAGGCCTTTGCCAGATAATAATTACCTCTAATTTTTCAAATACCTACTACCTATATGTGATACATACATAATTTACCAAGTAAATATATTTGTAACTAGGAATAAGTTTTTAGCTAGTTATCTAAATTCAAGATTTAATTTCAAAGAACAAACATTAGAAACTAAATCATAATTCATTCACAACCCTATCTTCAAACATCTACAATATGTAAAACCGTGTTGGACAAGGAGAGAGTATAATTATAAGATTAAACGAACTTACCTAAGTGAAGTTCAATCTTAATTATACGAAGCTCCTTGTCCAACACGGTCAGTCCCAACCCCCCCGTATGATATACTTATCCTAATGGAAAGGGTTGTTCATGAAGTCTTTGAACATAATGAAGATCGATCCAGTGTTGTAAAAACAAAAACTGTGTGTATTTTTTTTTTTTGTTTGAGGCTTGGAAACGTGTGGTGGCGCATGCATTGGAATGTATACTACAATATGTAAAACCGTGTTGGACAAGGAGCTTCGTATAATTAAGATTGAACTTCACTTAGGTAAGTTCGTTTAATCTTATAAATAGCTTCGGAAAAGTGATTTGACTTGGTGACAATGAGACCACCTCAGAAGCATACTCTATCGAATAAAAAAAGGATTTTTATAATCGGTTCACAATTGACGGAGAAGTCGATGAACATACATACAAAAAAAATACATACAGTGGTATACATAATCTCCTTCTTTTTTGAAGTCGGTTAAAAATGTCTGATGTTAGTAGCGACTTAATTGAAATGTATGTATGAAAGTATGAGTGTAGATAAAATAGTGTATGTAACTACAAATAAAACTCACACGATTCACACACACACACACGAACACCCGCGTGATTCTATTCAAAGACCAGCCAGACTCCAAACAAATAACACTGAAGACCGTATTAGTTTATAATGAGTTCTAACATTAATTACTTTTTGTATAGTTTTATAAGATATATTTTTTTAATGAAGTTCATTATACAGAGCCGTCATATACAGTGGTGCCGTCAATACGACAATAAATGGAAACATAGGCTAAATTTGTCATGAAATTATCAAATTAATAAGATGTTTTTGAAAGTGGGAAACCATTTGTATGAACTTAGCCCATGTTTAAATTTATTGTCGTATTGACGGCGGCACCACCTGTATATTGATAACTTAACGTAAACTTATGATAATGGCTTACTGGACATTATCCAACACCACGCAGCCCACAACGTAAACCAAGCAGTAAAAAAATAGTTTATCAACTCTACCATGATAATCATTAACAAATAGATGAACATGAAAGCTCGGCTATATTAATACCAACATTTGTCACGTCTATCCGATCCTTATCTATATGATAATGAACTTCCAGTAGCATAGAGCTACTACACTAACGTAGCTTATTACCAAGACGCTCTTCTTAGGATATACTATTGTATTATACAGATACATCAACTAAAATAACTACTCAAACCATAAATTAATGTGTATCGGTAATGTGAAATCTGAAATTCTAATAAGTCCTTGTCACCCGGGGGAGATGAAACCACTTTCATGTGTGGGGCTCGCACTCACAAAAAACCACAGCGTCTTGCCGCTTAGTGCACGGCATGAAATGGGTTGATCCGAGAGCATATCTTGACTGCCGCCATGCTGTTGGACGGCCTACCCTTTTGGCCGTCCCATCTTCTCTAGCTCTATCTACGCTCCCTCTCAACGGTGGACCGATACACCGTTCCATATTGCGTAGCATGAACATTCCAGAAATGTGGTATCCGAGGTTAAATAAATATTTTAACCAATTAGTCGACATGTTTTGCAGTTAAAATGTTCAACCTAGCACAGGCTATTAAGAGACCTCAATTCAGAAGTGAGAGAGCATTTGCAGAGCTGCAATCCGCTTACGGAGCAAATTCCGCGGTTTCCACATTACAACCATTTGTTGTTCCACTAACGATATTATAAGCGGACAGCTTTCCGTTGATTGTTCAGCGTTAGGTGTTAATTTAGTTAAATTTTAAAAAAGATTCCAAATAAAATATTTGCGTTGGTTGGCTTTCTCTTTTTAGGCTTTAAATATTACTGTAACATTTTAGTGTACTAAACAAGATTAATTATCAGGCTGAAATTATAACACAAATATAATCAGGTTAATCCTTATAAAGAGCACTGAGGATTTGCTCATGACACTGAATGATTAAGTTAATTACCATTCTCTCATACTTGCTGTTAAATGGACCAGTGGAATTTTACGGAATTGAACCAACACACGACAATCGACAAATTCAACTCGGCAGCGTTCGGGTAGCTTCGCGTCATATTCTCGGCCCAACTACCGCAGTGTCTCGAGACGAAAGTATTTATAAGTCATGTGTGTTGCCAGTGATGACTTACGGAACTAAGACGTTGCCGCTTACAATGGGCCACAGAAGAAGGCTCAAAGTCACTCAAAGGGCAATGGAAAGGGCTAGGCTCGGGATTTTTCAGCGTGATCGAATCAGAAATTAGATCCGCGGGAGAACTAAGGTCACCGATATTGCCCAAAGAATAGCGAGCCTCAAGTGGCAGTGAGCAGGCCATATTGCAAGGAGGAATGACGGCCGTTGGGACGGAAAGCGTATCGAATTGCGTCCGCATAAGTGACGCGGCCTTGATAGGCCTTCCACAAGGTATTGTGGAAGCCGATGGATGCGGACAGCGCAGGACCAATCGGTTTGGAGATGCCTGGGGGAGGTCTATGCCCAGCAGTGGGAGTCTCTGTCAGCTGAAATGATGATGATGATGAACCAACACAGTAGTAACTTTCTTTGGTCGAGAACAGGAATACTTGACCATTATTATGAATAAGAAATATCTAAGCAAAAATTACAACAATTGGTGTAAGTACTTACACCAATGTATACGGTGAATAAGATAACAGATCGGTATAGCAGATTTTTCCTTTAGTTAACAAATGAAAAGAATAAAAATTAAAATTTAAAAAAAATAATCAATTTCAATTGTATGTTCTTTCATATTATGAAAAAAATATAATGTAGCCTAGCCTGTGATTTATTTATATTTTACGAGGTAAAATGAAAATAATTAGTAAGACTGTAAATTAGAGATTTAAAAAATTTATTAAATATATCTCAAAGTCTTTGTACAAGGCTGTTGGTTGAATCCGGCACATTGTTAACTGCCTAGGCAGATCGTTTGCAACTTAAAGGTTTTCTATGTGATTGGTAGGTTGAAATTTTTTTTATGACTCTTACAACCAAAACGATTTCGCTTTTAACTGGTTTAAAAAAAAAATTGAACCTACCAATCACAAAAAAAAAAATTCAGTACCTACTACAATTTCTGTCTAGGTGACGATTATCTGCCGGATTCCACTATCCTACAAAATATAGCGATTTTTTTTTGACAAATACCTTAAAAGTATCGCTGAAATCGAGCTTCTCAGCCATAATAGAAATAAACATTTTCCTCTTTCAAAATAATATTTATTTATGCAAATGAGGGAGGTAATGCCGGGTGTTACCGCTTCATTTTTAGTATAATCAGTTTACGGCTCTACTCAGAAGCACCCTTTTCTTAATTGCAGACGTAGGATTTAACGAAGGCAGAAGAACACGATTACTGTACAAAATTCTAATATTTTCACTTTGAGCATATTAAGTATCTAATAAAAGAAAAAATCGTCGAACGTTTACATTTGTAAGGAATTCATTTACTCGTCCCCTCTCCCCGTTTATGTTCCTGTTCCTGCTCAATGGTTTTGTTTATAGGCTTGCCGAAAAAAATTGCGAAAGATGAAAAATTAAAGATTTTTTCACAATACTGTGAAAAAATCTCAATCAGCTTTTTTTGGAGGGACTATTCCTGTTGGCCGCAGATGGCCTTTATAGCGTAACCGGGGTTTTAAGAAGACGAGAATGTTGGTAGTCCTTGCCTTGAGAGGCAAATTCGCCTCTGGAGGATTTTTAATCGTCAGGCATTACCTCCGGGGGAGGTGTCCCGGAGGGAGCTCAATCAGCAGTCAACAGACATCTGAGAGAAATTTAGCTGGTGTTGACTTTTATACAGGATAGTGCTGTCAATTCGACAATAAATTAAAACATGGGCTATATTACTTCATAGAAATGGTTTGCCACTTTCATAAACATTTTGCTCATTTGATTATTTCATGACATTTGTCTGAAATAATGCAGCCAATGTTATATTATTTAATACAAATGTTAAAATTCCCGTCGCACCTCGTAAAAAAATTTTTTTTTTGTCACAAGAGACAAGTCTCCCTGACCCCTCGCAATGCTTCCTCGATGATCACTGACGACCTTACTCTCCGCATGAACACAACACTATTAAATTCAGTTTTCTGGCTGATTGTTTTCCAGTTACTTTATGGTATTTACAAATCAATATCAAAACCAGATAGCTCTCGAGAGGATAATAGGATTAATTGATAAATGTCTGTGGATTCAACTATTGTGAAGTATTTATACGGCAGTGAGAAGGCAAACGTTTTGAATGAGCCGAGCAATTTATAAGCGTTATAAGGTGCAAAGTGGGTTTTAATAAAGGCTTGTTCCCTCGGCGACAAAGACTCCAGCTCTTTTGTTTGAGAGCGAAGCGTTCGCCATTGGCGCCGCACACCTTTTATCTCTTCCAACACTTTCATCAAAATTCTATACGAAATATGTGTGTTATTGTATTATGCGTCATTTTTTTCTTTGGGTGTGCAGCAAATTGTAAGAAAGAAAATAATTTTGTGACAGCCACTGTTGTGTGAAATGTATAATGAGTTCCAGTTCTCGCACTAAGAATATTAATATTAAATATGTTTTAATAACTATCAATTAATTATGTAGATAAGTTAAGGAGACGTTCCGGAAATATATGGAGACTGATGCTTTAGCTCCTCAATTTATTTCTTTAATAAGGAATGAAAGAGCATAATATTTAAGAAAATCAGCAAAAAATTATGTATGATTCTTTGCATTATTGAAAAAAAAATATGAATATGCACGTCCATTAGCGCCTAAACAGTTTAGTACATAATAGGAAACACGTCATAAAGTAAAAATTAATGTGACAGATTACTCATTAAACTGCAAATATAACACCAAAAATGACAATCCTGTAGCAAACAACTTGTTTGTGTAACTGAACAAAAGTTTGTTTCGGTTTAACTGAAAAATATATTATTCAGCATATTTTACGTTATTTGTCTTAATAATAACATTCTTACTGTCACTCATATCTATCCCAAAATAAGCATGGATATATAAACATCTACCCCTATCGGGATTCAATTTCTTTCTCGTATTTCCAAAACTTAGAATTTTTTGCCGCCAAATGTGTTTTTCCGCCTTTCTATGACATTGGAATGTCGGAGCGTTTAAGGTGCTTTTCGAGCATTTTGAATATGTTTAAACTGCACTAGCTATGTAATATTATTTTCATCCCCCCATCTCGGAAAAAGTATTTTTGCTCTTCGATATCTGAGTGCAAAAGCCGTTTTTATCCGCTAGAGGATAAAGTAAAATTGAATTTAGAACATCGTGTGCACTAAGTTTGTGAATTCAAAACATCATTAAACCTCTTTACTTCTGCCTCCATGGTGCCGAATTTATCATACAACCTTTTTTAACTTGTTAAAAACTCGGACTCGGCTCCTTCTTGGTGTACTTTTTGTTTAATTTGCTTTGCGCGCGCCATTTTCTTTTCACGACATATTTGAAAACCATAGGTTTAAAACAAAAAACTTGAATACAAGTAATAAACCTAAAATGAGTTATTCTAGCGTCGAAGAAGTTTATTTGACGCCAACAGAATTGACTGAAACTGTTAAGAATGCGCAAATGTTTTTTTTTTGCATTTAGTCATTTCCTCGCTGAGGTGGGATGAAAAGTTACGTGTTGCACTCGAGCGCAAAGACTTTTCACCTCGTGCTCTTTTGATTCCCTTGCTAACGCACAGGATTCTAATTTTTAATTTTAGAATCCTTCGCTAGCTCGGCCATCAAAATTGAGCACGCGTTTAAAAAGCAACTTTTGCACTCTTGTATAACAAATAACTATTTCACGAGCACTTAATATTTTAAATAAAACCACTTTACACACACTGCACTGCACTAGCTTTCTTAGCATAAATATGGCCTCTTCTCACCGCTTTTCATCAAGTGGTATTGAGTAATTTTTTCCGCGCTTTGTATAAAAAGAACCTAGTTTAGTGGCCAGCCAGACGCTTTTTAGTGCTAATATTTTTATGTCTTATTTAATAGTTCGTTTAAATAGTTACTTTTCCTCGTCCTCTATATTAACATATATAAAAACTTTTAAAAATAAAGAAAAACATATTTTACAAAAACAAGCACGTAAGCTTTAATTCGATACATAAATAAAACGTGATTGGTTTTCAAATACCTATTTACCATTTTGGACCATCTCCTTTAAACGAATAATTCGTATTCTTATAATAATGAATTTCATTTTTATTCAAATTAATATTGGGTCCTCCAAACAATTTAATATATTACGTAATTCTAAAGTATTAATATGAACTTTATTAAATTATACTCTATAACGCAAAGCTGGAATTTAAAAAAATTACTTCGTCAACATTATTAAATAACTTACTTTAAAAATCACTGCTCGAAATATCTCAATATAATTTTGAAGACTGGGCCTCGTAACATTATTGTATTTGTAAGGCAAAAACTTTGACATTTATTTTGCGTTACGAATGTTGCGATCATTATTCAAATTATTCAAATTACGTGAAAAGCTTCAGACTTGGGGGGGAACGGTCACGCATTTCATTCATTATCGTGTAAAGATGGAACCGTGGTGACTGATCGACAGGAATAAACATATTTTAATGTTTGGGATTCCTGTAACTATAATCCTATATCCTTCGATATTTATTGCTATTAGTAGGTACCTTAGTATAAGCAATTATTTTATTTTACTTAGGTTTGATAATATTATAAATGTGAAAGTGTGTCTGTATGCCTGTTATCTCACGCTTAAACCGCTGAAGCGATTAAAATGAAATTTGGTATGGAGAGAGTTCAAGATCTTACAAAGGACATAGGATACTTTTGGGAGCGATAACCGACATCCACGCGGGTGAATCCGCGGGCGGCTACTAGTAAAATAATAAAGTAACACTTGACATAATCTAGCAACAATAATGTAGCACCCATTTATAAATTGCTATTGTCTAACCATTTGTAAAGCCTTTCGAAACTACAGGCGGGAACAGTGTTCGGCCCGTAGCTTCCTATCATGACGGGCGTAACGTATCATGTGTGATTGTGTGATACCTAATTTAAGAGATTGTTTTGTATACCTACCTAACCTTTTAAGTGTGATTAATACAACATGTTATCGAGATAACTATGAGTGTTATAACTTATTGAATTTTTATTCTGATTAGCCAGCCCATGTAAAAGCATTAACACTAAAACAAAATGAGAAAAACGTGTTGTTGTACCTAATAAAAAACACTTTTTAGTTTAAAAAATCGTATTTTCGGGCAAATTGGAGAATGTTAAGCAATCCATACCTACCTACTTACATTATAAACTGTAACTGTAACTGTGTCCATCTGTTACGTTTTCACTCCCAAGCTGCGGAACCTTCTTCTTCTTTCTTTCAACAGTCACGATTAATTAATCGTTAACATATCGCATCCTTAAAAGCGTTTACTTGTCGTACGAC
This sequence comes from Nymphula nitidulata, assembly GCA_947347705.1. Classification (NCBI taxonomy): domain Eukaryota; kingdom Metazoa; phylum Arthropoda; class Insecta; order Lepidoptera; family Crambidae; genus Nymphula; species Nymphula nitidulata. Next base: position 12,387,232 of record OX374632.1, read on the forward strand.
TTGATTGATTACCTCCTTGGTTGTCATGTTTCGCAGTAAAATATCGTTTCACTTTTAAATAGCACGGCAAATATCAAGTACCTACCCCTACACATTTTAAAATTTCGAATCGTAATCGTATCGCTCATGCACACCTAAAAATTCTATTAAAAGGCAGACAACAGCTAACGTTTAAAAGTGTTCGTGCTAAAGGTACAGTGTACGTCATTTCATATTTCATAGTAATTTATTGGGCCACTAAAATACGACAGATATGGATTTTCACACAACTTTTTCCGGCCGCTGCTCGCATTTATCTGGCCAATACAGCAATTTCGTTCTCGAAGAAGGTTGTCAAAATAATTCTCAAATTTCCAAGCATGTTTGAAAAAAATTTTTATTTGTATGTAAAGCTAAAAATTTCTCTGACTCAACAAGACTGTTTTTCGAAAAATCCTCAGATATCTATTTAGACTAGCCTGTATTTATGAAAGAATAAATGATTCTGATTCTAATTCCTGACTTGTCTAGAATGTAATGTCTTTTTGGAATCGATTGGTTCGTTTGGAATAGTTTTGACTTGAAAGTTTTTATGAAAAGCAGTGCGGCGTAAACGCTCTTGAAGTGATTCTAGTTAAACACATTGTAATAACTGATCGATCCAGTTATCTCGAGCTCCTCCATGCTTCGGAAGGCACGCTAAGCCGTTGGTCCAACCGCTTTAGGACCAGCGTGGTGGTTTTATGGCCTAAACTCCTCATTTGTTTCTCCCATTAGGAAGGCATGTGCCCAGCAGTGGGACGTATATGGGCTGGTGATGATGATGATGTTAAAGACTATTAAAAAAGGACTTCTTTTGATTGTGAATCCGCGATCTTTCGCAATTCTGGTGACCTGTTATGGGAGAAAAGAACCTTATACATTTCTTGTATTTTTTATGTTTTCATGTCTTTTTTTTATACAAAGCAAATGACTCAACACCACCAGATGTGAAGCAGTAAGAAGAGTCCATATGCAAAGACAGCTAGTGCAGCTTGAAATACACTGTTTTATGGTGTCTTTTCACTCCTCTCTTGAAGGAACCCATGTCATGGGAAGGAGGAAAAACATGTGCTGGCAAAGAATTCCAAGTTTTGGATGTCCGACAAAGAAATAAGTTAGTAAATTTCTTTGTCCGTGATGTTGAGGTGAAGACAGTAAATTGATGACTCCGAAGACCGGCACGCGTGCTACTGAGTAGGAGGGGGAAGGTGGAATAACTTCGAAAAGCTTCTCAGAACACTCTCCATGACAAAGCTCCATCATACTAGATACTTCTCAGTCTACCTTTACAAATTAATTGTCTTATTTCTAGTGGATTTTGTCCCGGATTCGGAACTCGCCCCAGGGACCACGTCTTTTTAGTATAGCTATATTTCTAAATGTCTTTCAAACATTTATTATAACGTTAAAATAACATTGTTACATTACAACAATTTTCTACCCACTCACATAATACGTTCCATGTTCATTTAACTTATGAAACTCTACCTCGTTATTTAAATATTAAATCGTAAGTCAGAATAAAGGCCTTTAATAAAACACCCAGCTCTGTCGTACACGGGAAATATTAATTCCGCAAACACAATTTCGCTGCCATAAGGCCCACTGAATAATTTTCAACAACGCAATCCAAATATTTACACATCGAATGAACTACTCGGTCAAATAAAAAAGGAACTGAAGGAACGCTCACACCGTTTTGCCTACCACGTCATTGCATGTTTGTATTCTCACCTGCGGCTTTCCGCATTTCGCATCGCGATGTACAATCGGGGTCGAAAATTTTTCCTACCCTAACGTTTATAATTGCATGCAGAAATCTTGTGTTACAGGGTTGATGATTTATTATGATTAGACATAGGGCACAGGTTTTTGCACTAACGAAAAACGGTCGCATTATGAAGGTTGACTTGGTAAGGAGAAAACCTTTTTTGTTCAAAATTTCAGAATAATATCTGTACCCCTAGCACGAACACTTTTAAATTTCGATTCACCATCTTATCGAGTAGTTACGTTAGCTTTTGTTTGACTTTTGTTTGAAATTTAGGGCGTACGTGAACGATTCGATTACGATTCAATTTGAAAATGTTCGTGCTAGGGGTACTGATAGAAACAGGATAAAAATCTACAGATAATTAACAATCAACCTACTTATTTCGTTTTTTATTTCAACCTTATTATTTATATTCCTTCATTTTAAATGTGTCAATTTTCAAATTAAGAATTGAGTTTGATCATCAAAATGTCATTTACTTTAAATGAATTAACCCTTCACAAATATAAAAAAGTAATAAGTCTCAATACTTATTTTTTGAACATTTTAGAGTGAGCATTTTAGAGGGAATAGAATAGAGTAAAGTCAAGAATCGAGAGAATCAGATAATCGAATTTGAAAACTGATAAACAGTTTTAGACCCCGATTGTACAGTCCCCATTAAAATGCCGTTCTACATTATATATCTTATGCCAATATGATACGGATTAAAATCTTTCATATATTTTAGATACTGCTGTACACCTAATAAGCTTACTATTGAATATCTACTTCACATTGAGGATTTCCGATGTTGAAGACCAGCCCCCTTATTCTCATCTGTCGGAAAATATTCAAATTTCGGAAACTCTATACCTGTCACTTTTTATTGCGGTACGTCAAAGCGAGACGGCATGTGACTTTTCGAATCGAATCCGTGATCCGACAATTGAGAATAAGGGGGCAGACCGCTTGGACACGGAAAGTCCAAATCCGGCCAGCAAATCAACTCCTCCAGGCTGTGGTTAATTAATTAGTTTAACGTTAACAGTGTAGTTTTTTTAAACAACTAGATGACACACAAGCTGACGGTCCACCTGGTGGTAAGTGGGTTTTTTGATTAAATAAGAAAAATACAGTGTAGCTACTGCACTGTATTTTATTTATGTATTTGTTAAGCCGCATACGACTCCTGGGAGAATGATAGTTAAAAACCCATTGTGTTTGAAATGCGTTGACAAGTTGAAACAGTTCGCTGTGTTTCGGATTGAAGGGAAAGGTAGTCAGTGTAATTACTGGGCATGGACGGCATCTCATCTTAGGCCTCAGGATGACAAGCACCTGCAATATCAAGTGATTTATCCTTGTTAATGCAGGTGTCTATAGACGGCGGTAACCGCTTACCATTAGGTGGGCCTTCAGCTTGTTTGTCATCTAGTTGTAATAAAAAAAAAGTTAAATCTAGTAAATTAGTTTTATTTCAAATATAAACTTACTGCTCGCTAGTGCTGATTATATTCTCATTCCGATCTTTCTTTTTTGTGAAATATTCGTTTCATTTACTAACGGTGTTTTATTGTATAGTCGCCATCTTTAGGTCTTCTACAAATTGACTGGTAGATAACTCCTTAGGAATTGAGTACGCCCTTTATTCTTATCGTGAAGTTTAAAGAATTGATAAGCTAATAACAATATTTCTAAAATACTGCTGCCAAATTGTACTTTACAAAATACAACTTTCAGTTAGCTACGTCAGTAAAATACGATTCTGATATCTCTAACATAATAGATTGTGTCTCATAATAAGCCCTGGCATTTACCGATTCCGATCATAGCCGAAATCAAACACAAATTAGAAGCGACAAGAGTGTCAAATGTGTAACAGTCTCATTGGTGGGACATTTGTATTCGTTACGGGTGACTCGAGCTAATCTATATGATAATAGACACTGGCTACCGAACACATCATTTTGCCGCTAAATTAATACGACATCCACAAAGGTAACCTTAGCATTACCCGAATTGTTGAGAATTACAGAATTTGTTATTTCCAATTGCAGCTGTCGCTTTTTTATCATAGGGTAGCCAACAAGCGTATGGCTCGCCTGACGGCAAGCGGTTACCGCAGCCTATTAATAGGATTGGTTTGAAAGGAAACACCGCTCCCTTCTCATTCACTTTATTTCTCCTGTATAATCTATTGGAAAACATTGTACTGACTAAAACGAATACCATCTGTAAACAAAAATAAATACTAGCGCCACCTGGTGGTAAAATTGGAAACGACGCTAACGGAAGTCAATATTGACACGCTGACGCCGGACTTGAAAAAGAAACATTGTATTGACTAAAACGGATATCATTAGTAAAATAAAGATAAATACTAGCGCCACCTGGTGGTGAGTTTGGAGACGATACGACCGGAAGTTAATAAGTGATACCCTAACACTATTAGCATGGTGTGCCCGGGTAGAGTATGCAGCAGAATGAACTGGCTCCTACTCTATCAGTTTCGAGTACTCCACCAGTTTTAGTTCGTACGCGTTCTATTCTACTAATGTTATCCACATTGATATAGTTAGTCGTATTCTCAGCACTACACCGTGCTACATGCCGTTTACTGGACAGCAACTTTAAACAATCGCATTACCTTTAGCACTACTTACACGCTGTCTACACTGAAATAATGATAACTCAACTTTTGACTCCCTGTAGCTTAAAAAAAGTGACTCCATAACATAACACCTACTTAGCCAAAAATAAAGTTGCATAGAGACGCACTTTTTATATCAAATTAACTGAAATTACATCTCGCTAAATTTTGGTTATAACATGTAACCGAAGTACCTAGTTTTCCTAAATATTTTTTTCAGTGTACCCGCTAAGAATGAAATGAAAGCGCTAAATTTAACAGATCAGAAATGACTCACCAGCTCCCAACATAACGCTTTCTTAATGAGCTTCGGCTTTCATAATCATAATCATAATCATTTATTCTGCTTAAAACATGGTAAATACAGATGTTGGCACTAGATACAATGAGCATACATGTTTTGCCATCGTGGCATGCAAAAATTCGGTAGGTACTAATAACATTCATTGCCTATATGACATTTATATTAAATTATGAAAATCAACCACAATATTAAAAATAGTCAAATATTAAATAAAAAAAATGTCAAATATATTCATAAGTTTTTACATATCATGTCAAGTCCATCCAATCACAGCAACACAAACATCGCACGGTTTTTCATACAGACCTTCAAGTCAAAAATAGTGGAAAAGAACAAACCAATTCTCATAAAGGGCTCCGTGTACAGTGCGATCCCTCGTTGCGATGGATCGTTGCTATGGCCTTCGATTTAAACACAGACGTGCCATCGTGGACAGACACCCAAATAATTCAATACACATGGACTTCGCAGTTCGCGGAATAGATTATGTTCTTAGTAACGCGCGTGAGCACACTGAGCACATTTCACCACCTTGATCACGGACGTTCTGCTATGCCGGCCGGTGCCGATGCGACTACTGCCCTTGCACACGAGACGTATTTTCTTAATAATGTCCTATTGTAAAAATGGAAAACGACCTTTTTTTCATTACCTATGTGGCAGTAAATTATTAATTGCTCAGTAATTATAAATACGGATTTGAAACCTGGCGAGAAAAACAATTGATTTTAAAATTAAATTAAAAACTTTTTTAAGCAACTATTGTTTTATTCACATTTTCTTTTCAAGATAAAAATAAAGTTTAATAATTGGAAAGAATTCCTGTAGTTTACCGGTTTAGATTACCAATATATTCAAGTGATGTCTCTGTACCCGAATAAAAAAACGTACTCTATACACAGACTGAGACTAAATCGAATCGTAGATCGCAAAGAGCCATGCACGTCGATTTGTCGTTAGTTTTTAATTCTCAAAGAAGAAAAAAGAAAGATTTGGAAATAAAACCACTTTACGGAATTTCAAATGAGGTTTATCACGTCTTTGTATCTACTTACTTATTCTAAGTGGGTTTTTCAATTGATTATAGGAAAACAATGCATTTTATTCATTTTAAACATCATGTTTCATAGTAACGTTTACTGCTTAAGACCTACACAATCGATATCTAAATAGAAGTAATGTTACTTTTATTTTCAAAAAGTCCGGGTTCGATTCCCGAGCTGAGCACACGTTTTTTTTGCAAATGTATGAATGCAGTTTTTCTTATTACTAAAATTGATAACATGGTTCCTAAGAAGAGATTTTCGCATGTTTTATAGTTTCAGACTTTCCCATACTGACCGATCTAAATGTGCCACCTGTCGGTATATGTACAGTATCTCATGAAAATAGGAAATATCTCCTGAATCCGCGAATAATACTAATAATTCATAGTTTGTTTGTACAAGTTGAAATTTTTCGTTAAATTCACCGTTATTAGACATAGAAGTCAACTAAACGTCACCAAAATGGCATAGGCGTCATGATGAATATTTGGCTGTGTTGCAGTTTTTTCTTTAAAAATTCTTGTTGTGTACCACGCAACCAAGCAAATAAAAAGAAAATAGACAATTGAATACTGATCTGCATATTTTAACCTATTTTTCAGTATAGTGTACATAGACCTGGCCAGGTCTCCATACATTTTTGGAACATCTCTTTTCCTGTTTCTAAGCATTTTGATGTAGAATGTTAAACATCCATTAAATGACAATATTGCTAATGATTAATAATTCGAATAATTAAATATACCAATAGTTTTTAAACCACATTTACAAAAATTTGTGATAAATAAATCGTCATTGTCATCTTATTACACAAACAAGTTAGCCATTAACAATATTACAAGTTTGAAGATTTCTACTGTTACATATTTTTTGTGACTTGTTTCTCAGCTAGCTTTCAAATAATCTTACAACACACATAAACTAACGCCCTACAAAAAGCTAGTTTGAAAATTATTTCTGAGTAAATGATTTGCAAAATCTGGTATTTAACCGTTGATTTCTACGTAGTGTAAGGCGTTCCCAAAAGTACTCTGTGGGCTAGGTGGACCGATGCCGTAAAGAAACTGGTAGATAGTGGCTCGATGAGGAAAGCTGAAGATCGTGTATTGTGGCGCAGCTTTGGGGAGGCTTACCTCCGGCAGTGGACTGCAATAGGCTGATGTGATGATGATGGACTGTATTGGGCATGGTGGATGAAAGTTTATACAATGTATTATGTAGAGAACTTTCTGAATGGGGCAACTCTAAAATTACGAAAACAATTCAGCAGTGCAATGCTGCTCGTCAGTATTGTATAAAACAGCTTATATTATTGCTTCGTTCATTCTAATCGGAAAGCAAACAATAATGCAATCCCATTTTTTTAGTTCTAACTAAAAAATTGGGATTGCATTATTTTTTGCCATTAAAAATATACTATGTTATACAATAACTCATGAAAAAAAAATTCAAGATCCGAAACACTATTTTGGCTTGCATTCTATATTTTATATTGAAATTCACTGTAAGCAGAAAAACTTTTCCTAGTTTTATTTCCTGAGCGAAGTGCGGCAAAAGTAATCCGGAACCATTTGCGGGTATTCGCCAGCACCGCCGCCGGCTGGCTCATTGTTCGTAACAGGCAAATATTGGCCTCTGACAACATTTTAAATATATTATATTATTTATTCTTGTGTAAATACTTATTAAATTTGAATGAAATAAAAATAAGAAACTAGTACGAGATTTTTTAAAAGCGATAGAGGAGCTCGGTGGTTTAGTGGTTTGAGCGTCTTGGTCGATCCCGGTCAACTAAAAATTTCTAATCTCGTTGGTCCCGGTCGTTACTGCAACAGTCTGCCCTCCAAGCCGCATCAGCCCAAACTCCTCATGTGTTTCTCCCTTGTAGGAAGGGTTTATCTCAATATTGTGACGTATATAAGTTGGTGATGGATGATGAAACAAAAATGAAAATTTAATCAAATATTTTCTTGTTACTAAGCTGAATCTGAATAACGGCTATTACAATTATAATTAAGCTTACGCTATCAATTATTTATGTTAACAGCAGGAGTTATATATTTTTCAAGAAGTTATATCTCCTGCAAATTCGTTTTCAATTTTATTTCCTGTTGAAGTGCGGCAAACAGCGGCCCGGAACCATTTGCGGCGTTAAGGCGCCGCCGCCGCCGGCGTATAATACGGCCGTCGCCATTGTTCACTAAAAATAGATTTTTATTGAAAACCCCTTACTTGAATTGACTTAGGCTTTTAAAGAATAAAAATCAGACACTGAAATACATTAGGGTGTTAGAATAATGCGTTCTAATCGGGAGACCTACGAAAAGAGATGAAAAGGCAATGTCTTTTGTTAAGGAATTATCTTTTAGGCAAAACAAACTTCAAGCATCTTTTACAATCCAGGTTATTGAATAGAATCAATTTATCTTTTTCTTCAACAATAAAAAACAATATATAAGCCTTTTGTGCTTTACTGTTTGATGGAAACATCAAATTATGAAATAGGTGACACTAAAAAATAAGCAAAATATTACATTTGAATTTGGAATCTGTCATTTTTATACGATTGTTCGTTGAGTTTTCTCATTTTAGCGCCAATACATCGTATAATATTTTGCGATATTAAAATGGAGTTGGGTGATAAAGAGAACCGAATCGCTGTGATTGCATTACACAAAGGAGGTATGGAGCCAAATGCAATTTTTAAAACTCTTCATACGCTTGGTATTAGAAAAATGTACGGGGCTATTAATTTTTATGACCTATATTTTTATGAACTATATATAGGTTAGTTCATAAAAATGTTTTGCAACTTTTAAATACATCTGATTCATTTGATAATTTCTATGAAATAATATAACTTTGTCTGCTTATTTTATAGAAATGTTAAAAATTATTAAATGAAGACGATGTATTTGAAAGTTGCTAAACATTTCATGAACCCAAAGCCCATATTTTAAATTATTGTCGTGGTGTCATCACCACCCTGTATATATTATACGACGAGCGCATAGTGGTGCCCTCTGACAAGGTATCCACGGAAGACCAGCGTCATAGAGTCTAGGGATGCTTTGGCTTATGCCTTATGCTGAGTGGGTTTCTTTTCAGTGACTTATTCGTAATGTTTTTTTTTTGTTCAAATGATTTGTATTTCGTCGTAATTCTGTGTTATTGAATAAGTTATTTCATTTCAATTGAATATACAGAGAAAGTAAATACAGTCAGAATATTGAAATACTTTTACTGGTTTTAATGTTAGTAATATATATTTTTCATTTTCATGAAAAATAGATAGCTTAAGTACAATTAAAAATCATGTGACGTACTGGATCTCCTTCAACAAAAAAATAGAGTTCTAACATCGATATAATTACTGTGTACTTGTTTTTCAATTAAATTTCCTATCAAAGAGCAAAAAGTGGTCCGGAACCATATGCCACCATACTACGCTATCGCCACTAGCGTACTAACGGCTACCGTGATAGTTTACTAAAAAGATATTTCATATTGAATTGATTCAATTTATTGTTGAGTATATTGATAATGCATTCTGAAAAGCGTAAAATATTAGATAAATATTTATTATTAGTTATTATTTGAAAGTAAAAACACACCGCGGTTACTTGATGTTGGATAAATATGTTCAACTGTAGATGGTAAATTAATATTATATTTTTTACTCACCAACCCGCATTGGTCCAGCGTGGTGGTGTTAGGGCCCAAGCTCCTCATGTGTTTCATGTAGGATGGCCTGTGCCCAGCAGTGGGACGATGATGATTATGATTAAATTAATATCGAATTAACAATAGAAAAAATACATCATGATATCTACAGCTTACGCACTATTAAGCATAGCACTTGTAACTTTTGACCTACCGTCTTCAGTTTTAACCACCGAAATAAAAAGAAGGGTGTCATAAGTTTGACGTATCAGTTTGTGTGTCTGTATCTGTGGCATCGTAGCTTCTAAGGTATTGGATCGATTTTGATTCAGTTTTTTTTGTTTGAAAGCTAGGTTAACCAGGATGGTTGGTATAATCAGTGATCTCAAGTCATCTTCTTTGCAAGATAGAATCAGAAATGATGACATCTATAGGAGAACGCTATAGCTCACAGGATTAGTAAGTTGAAGTGGCGTTGGGCAGGGCACATAGCACGCAGAACAAACGACCAGTGGGGCATTCGCAGAGCCGTTCCATTTGGAAATCGATTTGGGAGGCCTTTGTTCAGCAGTGGACATCATAGGCTGCTATGATCATAATGAATGGACTAATGATTATACCCATCATAAAGACATCTGTCTCTACCGGGATTCAAACCCGAGACATCTGGGTTACTCGACCAGATTTTCAATAATCGAAAATCTTTCAATACCTACTTCAAAATGCATTTAAAAAATTAACACTTAGTGCAATAAGTAATAAAATAAACTGTAGAAATGTAATTGTTGAATGCGGTTGAATATATTTATTTTTCATTCCATTCAACTTACAACATAATTAAGCTCCATGGTTAAAGTGCTTTGTTACCAATATTGGACATTAACACTTAAAAATACAATCGCTCGAAAGTGTTTTGTGGGTAATTCAGAAGAAAATACGTTTCCAATTTTATTTTGTTACCGGAGTACGGCAAATAATCAGTTTGCACTGCAGTGCCCGATGTGGCCTCTATAAAATTTAAATTTTAATTTTATTATTTAGCTTTGTACTCTTTTAGTAGGTAGGTATAGTGGATTAAATAGGTAGTACAAGGGCGTAGCCAGGATTTTGTCAAGGGGGGAGCAGGCTTAGACAAACTAAGAATATATCCATAGATTAGAGATAATATAGGTAAATGCTGCATGAGCAATGGGACAGGTTACGTTAAAAATGAAAACATAATATCCATCAGTTAATTTATTTTACAAAAAAAAGTAGTTGACGAGGTTCTTCACAAAACCATCTCAGATTCAATATAATTGAATTCAACAAAAATGAGTGACAATTTCATTTGGTCACTTAAATGTTGTTTGTTGTTGTTGTTGTTTTTAAGTTCTCTCTATTACAGAGAGGGCAAGGGGAACTAAGGCCCATGCAGCCATGTTTACTTCTGCAACTGAGAGTTTGGCGCGAAATGTATGATGACAGTCTCCATGATACAACTTTGATGAGTTGGATAACTACGATAAAATTCTCAACGTCTTTCACATCAAATTGTACATCAACATACGATGTTTGCTTGGGCACAGTTTTGCAGTTATTGTAAAAAAATATTGACCGTCGCCATTAAACGGCCATTTTTTGTTGGGGGAAGGCAAAGGAATTTAGGCTATACAGAGCTGTCTTATATTTTTTTTATTTTTCTATACCTCGTGAATTACCCGAGATGTACTATATACCCAATTGAAGAACTACAGACCCATCACGTTGCTGAGTCATGTTTACAAGCTGTTTTCGAGGGTTATAACAAATCGTCTCCCACGCAGGTTTGACGACTTCCAGCCTCCCGAACAAGCCGGATTCCGAAAAGGCTTTAGTACCATAGACTACATACATACGCTGCGGCAGTTTATACGGAAGACCGAAGAGTACAACTTTCCATTATGTGGACTATGAGAAAGCCTTCGATTCTGCTGAGACTTGGGCCGTGCTTCAGTCACTCCAGAGGTGCCAAATTGACTATCAGTACATCAAAGCGCTGCAGTCACTGTACGAAAACGCCACTATGTCAGTCCGCCTCCAGGACCAAAACTCGAAACCAATAAAACCAAGGAACCAACTTCAGCGAGGTGTAATACAGGGCGATGTCATTTTGCCGCAACTGTTTAGAGCCGCGTTGAAGGATTTGTTTAAGCTTATGGACTGGAGAGGACTTGGCATCAAAATAAACGGCGGGTACATGACTCACCTTCGTTTTGCTGATGATATCGTAGTCATGGCTAATACCCTGGAGGACTTGGGCACAATGCTCGACGACCTCTGTAGAGTCTCCTAACAAGTGGGTCTTAAAATGAACATGGATAGGACCAAAATTATTTCGAATTCCCATGTACCCACTCCTGTGCTGTGATTCTGTAACGAATCTCGCACCTCACTTCGCAAGTCACTTCGAATTTAACTGTCAAATAGAGCAAAAAATGTATGAAAAATTGCTCTTTTTGACAGTTGAATTTGAAGTGACTTGCGAAGTGAGGTGCGAGATTCGTTACAGAATCACTAGGCTGTAAAGGTTGGAAGCTCTAAACTGGAAGTTGTTGACGAATATATTTTACCTGGGGTAAATAGGTAACTTGAGGGGTAGGAGACTTGGTAAGTCCAACTTCCAGAAAGAGGTCTATCGATGGATCCAACTCGGCTGGGCAGCGTTAGGGAAGCTTCGCAGCATATTCTCGAACCCACGAGTCTTCAATTCGTGTTTGATGACTTACGGAATTGAGACGTGGCCGCTTACAATAGACCTCATAAGAAGGCTCAATGTCACCCAAAGGGCAAAGGAGAGCGCTATGCTAGGGATTTCTCTGCGTGATCGAATCAGAAATGATGAGATCCACAGAAGAACTAAGGTCGCCGACATATCCCCAACAATTGCGAACCTCAAGTGGCAGTGGGCAGGCCACATTGCAAGAAGGACTGACGGCCGTTGGGGCGGAAAGGTCCTCGAGTGGCAGCCGCGTACCGGGAGACGCAGCGATGGTATTCCCCCCACAAGGTGGACCGACGATCTAGTGAGGGTCGCGGGAAGCCGATGGATGCGGGCAGCGCAGGACCGATCAGTTTGGAGATCCCGGAGGGAGGCTTATGTCCAGCAGTCGTCGTCTCTCCGCTGAATCTCCGATGAAAATTATAACTTATTTGTAAAAATATATTGTTGTTCTTTTAATCACGCTAATAGCGTGATTAAAAGAACAACAATACTAACGCGTGAACTATTGATGTTCTTTTGATGCGGATTTCTCAGTAACTGGTAGGTGGTTTAAAAAATTAAAAAAGAAAATGAGCTGCCCCCCAAAAGAGTGACTACACGAGTTGTTGCCGGAATCTTCTCGGTAGTTCAACTTTTGGAACCGGTGTAAATTCAGACAGACTGACAGACATACTGACTGACGGACAGACAGACAGACTGACTGACGGACAGACGGACCGACAGAGAGACCGATAGACAGACTGACATTATAACATTCTTAGCTTACGTAGATCCAGATAAGACAGAGAGACAAACATTATGAAATTGTTAGTTAGTTAATATTATTTTTATGTGATAGACATAAGGGTTTTTTTGTTGACGATTCGAAAGTGCTTCTTGGGGGGCCTAATTGAATAAAGATATTTTCATTTTCATTTTCACAGCTTAGTTACCTATGTTATTCTTAGTAAAGTAAAAAAATGCTGGGCAACCATACTTAATCAAGCATATATATCTCTCTCTACAGCTGGTTCCAATATTATTGGAGCCCGCCGTAGGAATACAACCACGTTATCCGTACATAAAAACAAGCTTTAAAAACTTCCACGGGAAACGAAAAAGCAACCTGTTAAGTCCTTCCACTTTACATTGTAGAGATATGTTTGTTGTTGTATAAAAATTTTAAGAAAATAATACTACAGTATTTTGACTGGCACTTCGCACAAACTTATCTCTATTCATTTGACGTATAGACCAAAATTATTGCGCACTTTCTTTTCAGTATTGAAACCAGATCCCCATTGAGCTCCACTGGCATACACGATTCAGAACTAAACGATGTTCCTTTGTACAAGAGATTTTATTAAAACCCCCATCTGAGCAAAGAATAGGTTTACAGAAAAATGTTTGCGTCAAAAATAGTCGAGTGCGCCTAAAGCGAACGGGATCCAAATTCGCTACACCAGAATATTCACCCTAACGAAAACATTTGCGAAAATAAAACCGAATTGCATCCGTACATTCGTAGTTCTTTGAATTCCTACGGATATTTCACTCTTTTACTAATTCGATACAATAATAACGTTATAATATAATTTATTATATTTTCACTATGGCACAGTCAATTTCAACATCGTTGTAAGTATCAATAACCCTTAATAGTAATGACCCTTACCGCAATTTTGGCTTCGAAAAAGCCAGTTTTTAAATTGATTTCAAAACAACAAAAGAGCCTTTTGATAACAATTATACTTTGATATTTATTTCTATAGATTTTGTTTATTGGAAACAGACTTTTGAATCTATTTTCTGAGAAAAGAAATAATTTATATTCATGATAACTTTAATGTAAGTATGCAATTTTTACTTAAAGATGAAGACATTTTTACTTAAGATAAGCTACGACGTACAATACTCATTACAATGTTATGCCAGATTTTCCCATTGTCAATCAAAAGTCAATATCATTCAATTACCAATACCAGAAAATTACTGGGCATGGCCGGCATTTCATCTTAGTCCTCATGATGACAACGCACCTGCAATGCCAAGTGATTTTTTCCTTGCTATTGCAGGTGACTATAGGCGGCGGTACCGCTTACCACCAGGTGGGCTGTCAGCTTGTTTGTCATCTAGTTGTATAAAAAAATCAAAACTGTGATGTAAGCTTTTCTCTAACTGCCAGAACTCCTTGTTCTGAGAAAACAGAAAAACACTCGGTTTTTATTCCTTCCTTTACTTGATATAATTTGTTTGTCAGATTATTATGATCCTATGATCTGAGGGCCATCTAACCTATTGAAAGAAAGAAATTAATCGCAGTTAGGTTATTGACATTTAAACCTTCGTGTCAATCGGCAATAGTAAGATCAGTTGTGTAATTACGTTATTTCGTAGTAATAGGGCAATATCAATATGCGATATGGGTGAATAACGAAAAAAAAATTGACAAAGGCAACTAAACTAGATGAGTTTTAGAAAGCAACATTTGGGAACCATGTTCGTCTTTGCAACGTAGTTGCATTAATTGTATTTAATTAATCAAAGATCCCAAACGCGCATGTAGGTACTGAATTTTTCTAAATACAATAAATACTTATGTAATAAAAAAATATGTAAGTATATCTGTATTTGGGTTTATGAGCTAACGTCCACCCTACAATGTCGAAATATTCTATTTCAACATCCGAAACGAGTATTTTTACAAATACCGACGATTCGGTTAAGTTGGGGCAGTGCTTTCAAATATTCTTAATTTTTGATTTTAACATTATTATAAATGTTTGAAAAATTACTTAGTAATTAAAATATAATAAATTTCCTGCCTCAGGACGTGAAATTTTTCTAGTTTTATTACATTTTAATTACTAAGTAATTTTTCAAACATTTATAATAATGTTAAAATCAAAAATTAAGAATATGTAAGTACTTTATATATGTATGTGTAGAAATAAATTTACATTAGCTGAAAGCACCTCTGTCAAGCGCAAGAAACACTTGATGATCACATTACTTAATATCATTTTATTAAGGCACACCTTTTCTACATAATATCAACAAAGTCGTACTCATATTTAAAGTCGAGATAAATGACGGGCTTGGGTGAAGCATTCTCACGTATCTTGAATACTTAATATCAGTGACACTTTATTAACAATCATTCATCACTCCGACGGCGTAATAAAACGGAACGAATACGGCATAGCTGAAGTTGTACCTTGAGCAATGCCTGTGTTAATGTGCAGTAATTTGCGCGTTACAAGTTTACGACTTAATTTGTACTCGTAATCAGTTTAGCGCGGCACCTCCTAGGCGGAGATTACCCGGCGAAAACAAACGACTCGCGAATAAATCTTGTCATACTACTCTTACATACTATCCGCTTTCTACTTTACAGCACAATTGAACAGCTTTTAAATATTTGTTTTATTCGGATTTAATGAACGAGAACCGATAGAACGATAAAACATTTTTGTTCGATCATACTACAAACTGTTATTGAAAAGGAGGTGTAAGTATTATATGTTGCATCCGCCGCTTAACTCCGCTTGTTAAATTACTAGGTGGTAGGCCCGTATGTAGGGTCGCCTTTCTTATTTTAGCCGTGAAACAGTTCGCTGTGTTTCGGATTGAAGGGAAAGGTAGTTTGTGTAATTACTGGGCATGGACGGCATTTCATCTTAGTCCTCAGGATGACAACGCACCTGCAATATCAAGTGATTTTCCCTTGGAATTGCTGGTGTCTATAGGCGGCGGTAACCGCTTACCATATGGTGGACCGTCAGCTTGTTTGTCATCTAGTTGTATAAAAAAAAGGTAGCCTGTGTAATTACTGGGCATGGACGGCATTTCATCTTAGGCCTCAGGATGGCAACGCACCTGCAATATCAAGTGTTTTTCCCTTGGAATTACAGGTGTCTATAGGCGGCGGTAACCGCTTTTCATCAGGTGGGCCGTCAGCTTGTTTGTCATCTATTAGTATAAAAAAACAGCCGCTTAACTGGACACTTATCCTGTTTATCGAATGCCGGCATCCAATCTATTCTGTTCATCAAACGCCGGCATCCAATAAAACGGGTGGAGGACAACTAGCCAAGTCATTCAGCGCAACCTTTAACCAGATGGCTTCACATTATGTCAGCCGACTCGTCAAATTAGCCATTCAATTGGATGCCTAGGCAGGCTGTTTCAATCGAAGAGCTTTTGTGTGACTGTTTGAGTGATTGGTAGGTTCAAGGTTATTTTTTATGCACACTTATAACTGAAATCGTTTTGGTTTTAAGCCATGTTGAGAGTTGAGTATGTCACATTCTAGATACAATTTATTTTTCAATTGTCATAGCCCTCCGGAGGTATAACGCCGCTTGACAGATAAACTAGACGGCTGACAGGATGTTCAGCCTGTCAGCTGGTCAAACGTTGCGTTCAATGACTTGGCTAGTTGTTCTTCAGCCGTTTCATTGAATGCCGACGTTTAATCAACGGCCTAGGCGCTAGTTAAGCGGTTAATTTAACCAGACGGCTGCGACATACAATACATAAGTAGGTACGATAGAGGCAAATACATCATAAACTAACATACGCTACTGAATAGCTTGACAAAATCAGATCTTACCTACTAATAGAAATATGTAGACGTACTGCCTAGTCCAATTCCCATTGCGCATACAAGTACATATGGACATGGAAGTAAGAGAACTTCAAAACAATAATAAAATTGCTTACAATATTTTTTGTTTCCTTAGCTACTTATATTCTTTCATGCTGAGGACTAAAGTTGTTGAGAGGTTTTAGACACTAAAAGTGAATTCATTAGCAAAAAGTAGTTTTCTAAAATTTGAACAAAAACTGGGATATATACCTACGCCAAAGTAAGGTTCGCGAAGACGCCCACCGAAACTGCCAAACTGCATAATGTATGTGCCTAATGATCAGATAAGCTGAGCCGGCGCTAAAATTTAGGAGTCCCCGTGTGCTTGATAAGTTCTTCGATTGTCATCAGCTATATTAAGGATTCAACACACACAGTGATGCCGTAAAACTCCATCTACGTAAAACTCTATGTATATTAGTAGTGGACAGCCGTAAGACATAAAAATGATAAAACCTCGAAACCCAGGGCCAGTCAATCAATCTGTATAGCAAGTATTTGACTGTATTATTAAAACCTCAAATAAAAAAGTTTTAAAAAAAATTCAAAAAAGAAGGTAGTTATCACCGATTTTTCGGTCAATTGTGAACCGATTTTCAAAATTCTTTTTTTATTCAATAAAGTATACTCCTGAGGTGCTCCCATTGTCACCAAGTCAGGATCTGATGATGGGATCCCAGGGAAATCGAGGGAAAATCTCAAATTTTATAGGCACGTGTGACATGTTTTATTCCTTTATAAAGCTATTCAAGTATTTGCTTCTGTTAGTCATCATCTCATATTGATGAGCTGATGATGGAAGGTACAACTCCTTAACGGTTAGGAGTAAGAAGATAATTCTTTCACTTAGTATGTATTTCAACCAAAGACGGAGAGATTGACAAGTCGATAATGCTGACGGTCACCCATTTTGCTTTGACCTTAGAAAATCACTTAAAAATGTGAAAAAAAAAATTTTTTATCTAAATTAAATCTGTCTTTAAAACACTAAAAATTAAAACATAATTAAATTTCTGTACCTAGGTACTTACCTCCTAAAATGTATTGGCTTTGAAGTCAGTTTTATTTATGTTAAAAAATTATTTTAACAATAATTTACTGCAAAATGAGGGGCGGAAGGGTGAAAAAAATGTTTAAAGTAAAAAAATCAATTTTATATGTAATAAATTATGTTGGCAGAGTAACTTTAATATCAATTTATTACATTTTCGCAAAAAATAATTATTTACAAAAAAAATTCGTCATTAACTATATACATTTTATTACATCATTGTTCATTATTGTCGTCGTCGTCGATCTCGTAGATGTAGATTGTAGGTGAAGAATTATTACAGATGTCACCAGTTTAATCCACTTTTCCTGCACCCACAAGATGCTCCACATCCTGTTTTGCATGCGCAAAAAAATCTTTTTTGTAAAGATTCTGGAGCTGGTCGCTGCGTCATTGTTTGCGGAATATTGATTCCGCATTCGTATTTCCAACCCCATTCTTCTGGCGATTTTTCTCTTCCGAGCCTTGTTTGAATTTGCTAAAATACTCTTTTAAAGTGTTCAAAAGCGGCATCTGCAGTAAAACTCAGTAATGTTCAGTAATTACCTAATACCTAGAAGATCACTCATTAATTAATGATCGACAGTACGGGTTTCGGCCGAAGCGGTCAACGGGTGATCTTCTAGCGTACTTAACGCATGTCTGGGGTGAAGCTATTGACAAACGTGGTGAGTCAGTGGCATTTAGCCTTGATATTGCCAAATCGTTCGATCGGGTCTGGCACAGGGCTATTCTTTTCAAGCTCCCGGCATACGGTCTGCCCGCTTAGCTCTGTAACTGGAGTGCCGGCTTCCTGCATGAGCGAAGAATCCGTGTCCTCGCTGATGGATGCGCTTCGCAGTTCATGTCAGTGAATGCTGGTGTACCACAAGGATCTGTTCTACCCCCACACTCTTTCTTCTTCATATCAATGACATGCTTCCGTTAGAAAACATTCATTGCTATGCAGATGACAGTACAGTGCATGGGGGATATTGCGGTCGCCGAGGGGCTGGGCGCGCTGAAACCGAGAGAGAGAGAGAGAGAATCTTACCATTGAGCTCAACAGGGTGTTGAACCTCGTTTCTGAATGGGGATCTAACAATCTTGTTGAGTTCAATGCTAATAAAACACAAGTGTGCGTGTTTACAGCTAAAATGTCGCCATTCCTTCCCCTTCTGTCTCTTCAGGGCACCACTCTTTCGACACAGGGCTCCCTAAACTTGCTAGGCATGGAGATATGTTGCGATCTGAATTCCGGGAATTGTGATCAAAACAGCCTCTCGGAAGCTTGGTATCCTGAACAAGGTGGGTCGATTTTCCACGCCTGACCAATTGGCGATTGACGATGACGTTGGCGATGTAGCGGTCATGAACAACCTTGAGCCTCTGCAATTGCGTCTAGACATCGCGTCGCTTAGCGCCTTCTATCGGCTATATCACGGAGAGTGCTCTGAAGAGCTATTTGATCTTATTCCACCTTCCCCCTTCCTACTCAGGAGCACTCGTGCCGGTCTTCGGAGTCATCAATTCACTGTCTCCACCTCAACATCACGTACAAAGATATTTAGTAGCTTGTTTCTTTGTCGTACTTCCAGAACTTGGAATTCTTTGCCAGCACATGTGTTTCCTCCTTCCTATAACATGGGTTCCTTCGAAAGAGGCGTGAAAAAGCACCTTTCGAGCCGGCAAGGTGGAGGCGGCTAGAGCAGTGTCTGAACTGCACTAGCTGTCTTCGCATATGGATTCTTCTTACCGCTTAACTTTCACCTTCTTTTTATACTTCACTTGTATAAAAAAAAATTTTATCACAGTCACTGCACAATATCTAATATAAACATTAATTGTAAATAAACAAAAATATATATTTTTTTTTGTAGCGAGCAACAACAGCTACGTATTAAGCCTAGCAAGTTGCCACGTGTACTATTCTGTTAAGGCCCGCGTTAACAACAACAGCTGGTTTTTTCCCCTCTATTCCCCTCCCCACCCTTCATCGGTATACCTGCAGTCCCTGGAGACCCAAGATCAAGTTTGTAATAGTTCTTCTTTTTAAAATATAACTTTAAACGAATGAAACTAATGAACTAAACTACTGAAGGAAAACTCAAAAAAAAAATTGAGAGCGCTCAAATTTTTTTTTTAACATTTGTTTAAATACTATGAAAAACACATTTCTAAAGTTTTTTTAAAGATTCATTGACTGGCCCTGGATTCCGAGGTATAAACCTTACGGCGCTCCACTATAGGGAAATATATTATATATTAGGGAAAATAAAAATAAATAAAAAATCTACATATTTGACATATTCTATGATATAACAAGATAAATTTTAACATCTAATACAAACTCAAAAGAGGTTTGTAATAAAATAACTCACTTATTGAAGCTTAATAACGGTCGTTTTTTGATAATTCCTAGTAAAAATCAGATGCATGTTACCAAGCAAACAACGATTAAAAAGAAAACCAAACCTAAACACTAGAATAGTGTTATTAATCTCAGTCTCAACTAAAGGCTACAAAAGCTGATATACTGGGTATTCCACACGTAAAAACTAGTTTCAGAATTCCTTTTTCTTCGACTCTAAGCTCGCAAACCTGAGTCCGACTCTGAAAGAAGCACATTTAAGTTTTAAATACTTGTGCAATTCGTTGCTCAGCGTAAACTATTGTCAACTTTAAGGTTTTTGTCGCTTGAGCCTACTTCCCTTGTGTGTTTTATGAAGTGTTACTGTGGTTTTAAGAATCACCAATTTGTGTTAAACGAAAAAAAAGCTTATTTACCGCTTAAAATTGGAGATTATTATTATTTGTGTTTGGGGCATTTAGTCAGATTAGAGTGTGTTGTCACTATGACACAAAAAATCTATCATGACTCTTAACCAATGGGTTAAATTAGTTTTTTTTGGTTAGCCACCTCATCGAAGAAGCATAATGTCAACATAGCATAGTTGGCGCCAAAATTTATGGAATTGTAGAATTACCCATTAAAAAAACATTTGACATAGTTGTCTAGGCGTGTTCATTTGCCTTACTTAAATCTCAGTTTCCAACTATTTTTAACCGACTTCAAAAACGAGGAGGTTCTCGGTCAGTATGTTTATTTTTCTTTTTTTTCTATGTATGTACACCGATTACGCTGAGATTTCTGATCCGATTTACGTGATTGTTTTTTTGTTCGATGCGGAATAGTTGCCATTTGGTCCCATGTTTTTTTTCTAAATCAGTTGGGTAGTTTGGTTTTTAAATCAAAAAATCTGAAATCAGTAAGTCGTCTACGTATGCCAAATTACGGATTTTTGTTTTCCTTTGACTTTTTAGTGAAACGATACGATAGTAGGTAACAATATAAGCTGACGGTCACCTTTCTTCAATTTTTAGTGATAACTTTCTTAGGTCAAAGCTAGATGCTTTGACCTAAGAAAGTTATCACTAAAAATTGTGAGAAAAAAACATTAAACATAAATTAAAACCGACTTCAAAAAACTGAAAAGGATAAATAATTAAATATTTTTTGGAGTTGGTGCTAAGTTGTTTCCATAAATAATAGAACGTAAAGCACCGACTCCTAAAAATACGTTTCTAGTTGATGAGTACCTATTGAAATTTAATTATTTTATCCTTTCAGTTTTTTGAAGTCGGTTTTATTTTTTCACATTATCTGATATTGTATTTATATGAGTTACTTTTAATATTCGATTGAATAAGTTTAGGAAATATTTTTTTATTCTAGGTATATTAAGTTTAAACTCTCATTTTTATGCGTTTATAATACAATTTATGCAACACATTGCTACACAAAAGCAAATTGACGCAAAATGAAAAAGGTTTAGGTGTACCAATAATTAGAAACTTTCTTCCCAACCTTTTTGAAAACAGAACAATATCATTAATGTAGATAACGAACATAATCGTTAAGGAGGGCAATTAACCTCGTTTTTAGTCTGATTTGCCGGTTTTCTTTTTAACACAAAAGTTTTCTCTACACAATGACATTGTAAGCGAAATTGAAAATTCCACAAGGAAAAATTTACCTACTTGATGACTTTTTTGTACTTTTTTGTTTTTATTTAGTAAGTTTATGTTATCCTTTTGTTGAGAGATTCAATATCTAAACTTATTTCCTGTAAGAAATACAAATAGTAGTAGTTGTTGTTTAATTGCTAGGTTGCACCTAGTGCTCCGGTGGCGTAGCGGCTAACGCGTCTGGCTGGACCCCAGGAGGCGCGGATTCAAATCCCACCTGGAACATAAAACTTTTTTATCGTTTTCTTTCTTTATTTGTATTTCTTACAAAATTAAACATTAAAATGTAATTATTTCCTGTTACACATACCCAAGTTGTGCTATCAATAAACATCCACTTACCAAGAATGGAACCGTAGACTACGATAATTAGTTTTATTGTCACTCCCTCACTAACAAGGAGCGCATCGATAGTGCCTTGCCCAGTAATCACACTGGATACCTTTCCCTTGAATCCGAAATACAGCGAACTGTTTAAAGATCGAAATAAGGCGGTACGTATTACTACCCAGACGACCCTACCTCCTGATAAGTCTCTTATGGGAAAAGTCCCATGATATTTATAAAAATATCAAACTTCATTCATGTCCTAGGGCGGGAATCGAGCCCGCAACTTTTTACAATCCGGGTGACTGCAACACTGAGCTATCGAGGACTTAGGATAAGCCAATGAATTACCTCTAGTCTCATAAGCTTTAGCCTTAATAATTTTAGCCTTATAAGCTAACGTGTTCTATACACTATTCCATTTAGATATTTATTTACTTACCTATCTGTTAAAATAATAATTTAATATTTCAACATTGTAGGGTATACGTTAGCTTGTAACGCAAATACAGATGAACTAGAGAAAATTCACAGGGTTGTCCCAAGTCCTCAGCAGCTCAGATAGTTAGAGCAGTCACCCAGATTGTGAAAGGCCGCGGTTCCCGTTCTCGCCTGAGGACAAAAAATTAATTAGTTTAAATATTTTACTTACCTAGGTATCTAGTTTAGATTTTTTCTAAATATCTATTAAAATTTCGTTTTTATGCTATTACTAAAATTAAGAAAGCTAGTTAGCAGGTATACTAAAATCAAAAGGATAATAATAAAATGAGCAACTATATAATCGTGATAAATAATGGTATCTAATCGTTGTTTTGATGCCCGAATCGGATTATTTAGACGCCCACTAAGTATTTTCGTTGGTTAAGTTAGTTTTAAATACAAGCCAAACAAAAATTAGCGTTTAAAAAGGCCAAAGAATTCCAACATTCGAGTCTGTAATATTTGTAATCAAAACATTATTAAATCAGCTTAGTAATGTTATCGCGCACTTGCCTCGTAGCTTAACACAATCTAAAATTCATACAACACATGCAGTTACCGTAAAACTTTTAGCTCGCTAAGGCGCTATCTGGCCGAATAAACTCAGTTGTACATTGCTAATACTGTCTCAAGACACGAGGACAAGGAAGTCACGCTTGTTATGTATGCAAGTTGTTTAGGACTTGTATACACTTCGAATCGAAGCAATATTTAAGATCTCATTAACCCGACAAGCATCAGATTACAGACACCATTGATTTTTCAATTGTCATAGCCCTCCGGTGGGATATCGCCGCTTGAGGGACTAATAAACGTTAGTCGAGTCATCATCTGCAACATTAGTCTAATACAGGATGGTGCTGTCAATGCGACAATAAATTCAAAAATGGGATTCATAGAAATGGATTGCCACTTTTAAGAACATGTTATTCATTTGATAATTTCATGACATTTGTATGAAATAGTATAGCATTGGCTGCATTATTTCATAGAAATGTCATGAAATTATCAAATGAACAACTTGTTTCTGAAAGTGCCAAAGGATTTCTATGAATTAATATAGCCCATGTTTGAATTTATTGTCGCATTGACGGCACCATCATGTATATCAACATGCAGAAAATATATGAAACCTACGTTCCTATTTTAAAAAAATAATTAACGAACAAAAACTTTCGCCGTCGCGATAGCTGAAATTGTACGCGAAGAGCAGCAGCGCCTTTGTCCTGAATTATTGAAAACAACTTTTTATGTATAGATTTAAGAACACGAGGAACAATACGAGGATCGTTTTTGTTTCGATTCAATTCTTACACAAGTGGTGGGTAGTCTTGTTAGTAGATAAGCTATGTATAACTTTAGACACTATGTTACTGGATTAAAAGTAAATTTACTAATTTACTTTTGATCCAGTTACTACTAAACCCTAATTTATTTTAAAAAAACTAGGAACTTTCTTTCTTATCAAATACTATTAGAATTTAAATTAATTTTCCTATGATAAAACAGTTTGAAATGATTACATTAAAATAAGTAAGTATTTTTGTTACTATTGTAATATAAACAGATACATAAAATATATCAATATTTCTCCATTGTCTAGTATCCATAACGCTTACCTTTGGGCAAAATAATAGGTGAGCGTGTATGAATATTTATTTATTTATACCTATCCACAATACTGAATTTGAAACCAAAATGTGTGGGTACAAAATTGTTCGAATCCAAAATTTTACGGCTCTAAAAATTTGGCGTCTCTAGTCGCGAAAAGTAACTTTTTTTTTTTATACTACTAAATGACAAACAAGCTGACGGTCCACCTGATGGTAAGCGGTTACCGCCACCTATAGACACCTGCAATAACAAGGGAAAATCACTCGACATTGCGTTGTCATCCTGGGGCCTAAGATGAAATGCCGTCCATGCCCAGTAATTACACTGGCTACCTTTCCCTTCAATCCGAAACACAGCGAACTGTTTCACGGCTGAAATAAGAAAGGCGGTGGTACCTACCCAGGCGACCCTACATACGGGTCTACCACCTAGTAACTGTCATCGCTGTGGGCAACGCCGAAATACTCGGGGGGTGTATCGCGCGGAAAATTGCCGCAGGCAGCGGCTTAGACGCCTGTCAAAAGCAACGGACCCCTCGTCACCTCTTGACTGCCTAGCTAGTCCATCGGTGAAAAGGGGTCTGTTACGCTAAGCACGACGCCCAGAGAACACGGGAAGGGAACAGTTTCCAGACAACAAGCGAACCCAACGCTCAAGACCCTTTGTTTTAAATTGTCATTATGCTCTCTGGAGTCTTAAGCGGCTTAACAAATATCCGGCGAGCCGTATACATTTTTAATATTAAAAATAAATTTGATGGGACAATAAAGTCGATGGCAGGGTGAGGTCTGCGTAGTGTTAAGTTGCAGTGTAGTGTCATCTCTAGACATCAAAAGAGACTGATAAAAACGTCACTGAAATCTCTATTTATGAACAGCCCAAGTTCGCGTTAATACCTACTTGGGTATTTGGACTTAATTAGAATAAATAAAAAGGAAATTGATATTACTTGGATATTATTTACTAAACAATTATTTTGATAAGGACACAGAAGGAATATAAATTGTGTGATATACATATGTCAAAGAATTCTTAAACTAATATTTAACGTGAATAACTTCTTTCCACTTTCAAACATTATTGAGTGACAAAATTATTTGCGAAGTGCTTTATACTGTAAAATCAATGAGAGTAATGTAAATGAGTAAGTTCGAGAAACAAAAAAGTTATGCTAAAAGACTTATATACCTAGTCTTGCCATAAATACTAAAACAAAGAAAAAATATATTTTCTATTGCAAATAACATTTATTACTTTTACAGTGTGTTAGTTTAATACATAAATATAAAACCATTTAAAATATGAAAAGCTTATTCGAAGTGGTCTCCATTGGCTGCAATACAGTCGTTTAAACGTTGGGGCCAGTTATTAATAGAAGCACGCACTCTTTCCATGGGAAAATTTTTCACTGGTAATCGTACGTATTTTTTTAGGGACTCCAAATTATCATGGCGTTTAGAGCAAACCGTACTCTCTAAAACTGACCAATAATCATAATCCAGCGGATTAAGATCGGGACTAGACGACGGCCAATCTTCAGCTCTGATGAAGTCCGAAACGTTCTTTTCCAAACAAGAATGCGTAGACCGAGCGACCGAGGGCGCCGGGTCATAAAGACCCGGCGCCGAGTCTTGCTGGAAGGACCATTCTTGGTTATTGAACATCTTGTTGTTAAGGGGCTTCACTACCTTCTCAAGAATGGTATCTTGATACACTTGTGCCGATGTTTTAATACCGTTTTCACAAAAGTATGACTCAGTCACTCCTTCATAGCTAATACCCCACCAAACCATCACTGAAGTCGGATAGTGCCCACGTTGCACTCTGTCGACTAATTGGGAAGCTTCCTTAGAGCTTTGAGCATAAATACGGTCATTTTGTTTGTTAAAATGTTGCTCAATTGTAAAAATTTTCTCATCCGTAATCAAAATTTTTCTGAAACCCTATTCTTTTTTAAATTATATTTTGTTTATTTTTAATTGAAACAGTATTTATGGCCAGACTAAGTAATATCAAAGGCTTCATGACTTTTGTAACATAATGACATGAACTATTAGACGAAACACAGGATTCAAGAATACGTTTTCCTTTGTTAGGATATTACGAATTTTATCGTAAATCACAAAAAGATGCCCTTTACTTAAACTCAGTTTCAAATTATAAGTATGTAGTTACAATTGTAACAAACATTTTGCCGAATCATATTTTTATTCCTTGGATAAATGTTATCTTTGGTGTGCTATACAATTTTTAGTTAAAATCTCTGGTAATGTCATTATCATTCCCTAATAAATGTCACGTGATTCATTTATTTCTCACCTGTCAGAATTGTCCGTTTTTTATGCTATAATTTATTAAAATGACAAATTTTATTTTCCCACAAAATAGAACGAAGACTGGTGAAAATATTTTAGCAATTCGGCAAGAGAAGCAGTTGTAGTTCAAATAGTAATTTCAAGTTTGCCGAAATTGTAGAATTCATATTCTATTGCATTACTACCTAATATAAAAGACAAATCTAATATTATTTTGAAATATAAAATAAATGCTGATCATTTTTTATAAATAACTATTTATGCTTGATTTGTAGGGATGGTTGATAAATATAATAAAAAATATATTTTGAGTTAATCACCAATCTAAATAATTTTACTTGAATCAGAATCGATCATAGACATAAACACTATGAACTATTACTGGATTAGTAGCAAATAAAATACATTTAATTTGGAGTTTTACGGACATAAAATCTTATTTTTTGTCTGGTGAAATGAGATTTTGGAACGGGATTCTGCTAACTTATCCTATCAAGCCTTTCTTTATTACAGAGAAAAACACTAAACGGTCAATGAACTTTTATTAGTGACCATTAGAGGTCCAATTAATACAAATCATCTTGTTCAGTCCCTTAGCTATTGTAATAACAATTTATTAAAGTTAAGAAGTCAGCAGAAGAAAACATAAAATATAATAGTACATTATGGTACAAGTGTGTAATGTTGGTGATTACCGCTGAGGCGCATTGAGGCCCGAGCCGTCAGGCGAGGGTCTTAAGGAGCCGAGGACGGTAATCATCAATACACACGTGTATCATACAACGTTTTTCAACACACTTCTGAATAAAATAATACTTAAATAAAAAACCATTTTACATAGTAGATAAAAAGTTTATTTAGAGAAACAATTAGTAAATGTGCAGTTAGTAAAATTATAATTAACTATTTTTGATGATATAGCGGTCTCATCAGATAGATTATTTACTGAAATACTTTCATGTTCTATTGTTATTTGTGATGGTTCATTATTCGTGTAGGTAGGTGAAATCCAATCATTGGATGTACTTGGTATTTCGCTAGTAGGATGCGTCTCAGAATCAAGTTTAATTCTTTTTGTGATTTTCGCACAAATTTCCTTCTTGTTTTGTATGGAATATTCTACGTATGATTCTGCTACATTGCTAGATCGCCACCCGCCATGTCGCTTCAAAGTCATTATATCAGCTCCTGAATTTGCCAGCAATGTAGCTGAAGTTCTTCTGAAACTATGTCCAGTGTAGCTCTCAGCATCTACTAAACCCAAAAACTTAGCGATTTCTTTAGGCATATAACCAAATTTGTTTATACCTATAGGCTGACAGGTACATTTACCATTCTGGTAATTTAGAAAGAAACGGTCATTTTTTGTTTTTGGTGAACGCAATCTTTCATACTTCTTAACAATATCATAGAATGGACCGTGTATGGTGAATGACCTAGGTATTTTATTTTTCGTGATAGGTATCTTCACTAAAAGCATCTGGCCATGGTTTTCTATATCTTTTACAGTTATATTTGTTAATTCTTGTATCCTACAGGCACCAGTTACACCAAATATTAAAGCAACCTGAAACAAAAGAAACAATAATTAAAGTCAACAAGCTGCTATTAAATATTTAATTAAAATTAATTTAACTAACCTTTGTAGCCAAATATTGGTTATCTGGAGCATCTTTAATAAATTTTTCAATATCGTCAGATGATAAAACCTTTGATTTTTTGCTTCTAAATCCATCAGATAGTCTCTTTAGATAAGCTGACAAATTCGAGTATGTTTTTAAGTCCACTCCATTCTTTGTTCGGACTGTACTTTTTAACATTGAGTAAATACACCACAAAGAGCTAGGTTTGTACTTAGAAGATAATTCTTTAAAGTACGCCATGAACAAATTTTCTGAAAAAGACTGCGTATTCTTGTTGTTCTGCCATTGTATGAAATTTTGGTACGCTAATAGATATTTTTCCTTTGAGTTTTCTGGTAGTAAACTTTCCATAACGTTCTGGGCTTCACATCTTATATCGGGCGGTGTACAACATAAATCATTTTCTTCATAAATTGTATTTGCAGACATCTTAATTAATAATTAACTAAATAACTTCAAAAGAGAAAACGAGACGAGTTGTGAAAAATGTTTCGTAATGGCGGGAAAATTTAATCAGTTTTCCTATGCGCGCGCATCGGCCATAGACTAAAAAATGAGGTTTCTTTTTTTTGGGCTTTTCGCGGATAGCTTTTTAGCGCAAATGTAAGCGTAACTCAACCAATAATATTAAAGAAAGAAAGAAAGAAAGAAAAATATTTTTATTTGACATGCACATAACAAACAACAACAAGAAGCTTAAACAATAATAAAAAAAATATATAGACAAATACAAACAGTTTATACTTAACAATAAGTGCAGTCAACAAGGCCCTATCTCAGCATAAAACTTTTGCGACATTATAAAAAACGTCGCAGAAGCGCTGTTATTATGATAGGGCCTTGGGCGTGACTTTGGATTTTAAACTACATATACTTACACATATACATAAATACAAAAAAATACATATACTTACACATATACATATAGATAAGTGACATAAACTCAATCACATCAGACATGGCTGTATGGGCATTAGTTCCTTTTGCCTTCCCATTACAGGGAGATTTAACAACAAAAAAAGAAAAAAAATATATATTGGCAATTTTAATTATTTAAAAAAAAAACTATTACTCACTAGTGAATAATAGTAATGAAAAAGTCACAGTTTGATTATAGGTGTCATTATGTGCCTAATTGCCATGGGATTAGAGCCACTTTATGAGGAAGTGTGTTGAAAAATAATATTTCTTAGTATTTTTAACAAACTGACCGTTTTCACTAACCATTCCATAGACTTGTGTGACTCTTCCTTTCTATCTCCTTCAGATAGACTGAGATAAAAATCACTAAGATACTCTTAACGCTAAGCAAATATTTGTGAAAACATCAGGCTCATTTGAAAAGTGTTAAACAATAAGCAAGTATTTTTTTAAAACTGAATAAAAATTGACGATTTAATTATATTAACCCAAACGTTAATATGACACACCTACGTTCATTTCTTTGAAAAAAAATCCAAATAACAAAACCACACGCGTTCTTTGTAGTGTAGATCGATCTAGCGTCAAAATGTATGCTACGCCTGAGGCCGCGATATCACACTTACAGTGTATGCAAGATCCTTAACGGGAGTGCAGCAGGTGCCTCGTGGCCATGAATATTAACACACATGAATATTCCAAGTACGTTTGTGCATTTCTTGCATGATTCCACGTCACACTTGTTTCCAAGGAAGGCTTGAAACCGTCGGATTATCTTGAAAAATGTTCCCGCACTCGGAGATTGCTTGGCTTTTCTTTTTCGGCAATGTCCGCTCACTTTTATAATTGCTCTTTTTAATGAAATAGTCTTTTGTTTTTATTTTGGGACGTGATCACAAAAAAGATTTACGCAAGTCGTTGCGTTAACGAAAAACATTAGCGAAATGCGTATTGCTGACTTAGTTTTATCTTTTACTTAAAGCCATGGTTTGGTAAATAAGCTTAACGTTGGGCGGAAAGTTTTTTGTATTTACAGTTCACGTTATCAATAAACCCACTTTCCTTATGGTACAATGGAAAATGTAAAAATCACACTGAACAGAATATTGCATACATCGGTACGGCGATAAATTACAGTTTACGGGCAATTAAACTCTTGTTATTCTGAATAACATACTTTAAGGCTTTAATATATTTGTAAGAGGCACGAACAACGCGATTACTCTCGCGTCCAGTGTCGTTAATATTCACTTTACTGCCACAGGTCTACAGGGATTTTATTTTAATATCTTTTATAAATACCAGGAAACCAAGATTAACTTGACTTTGAATTGTTTGTTATACAAAATAGGTAATACTGATTCATAAATAAATGAAAGGTACATACTGTTGTTTCTAGCCCGTGTTTGACTCGACTGAACTGTTTTAACCGAACCTCATTTTGAGGAGCTCGGTGGCTTATGAAAAGTAGCGTAGTGGTTTGAGCGCTCTGGTTTCGAATTCGATTACAAAAACAAAGCAACTAAAATTCGACCAAAGCTGACGTACAATTTTCGCACTATTATAATTTGGTCTGAAAATTTTTGGGAAATATTTAAGAAATCCAAATAAAGAAAGAAAACGATGAAAATATTTATGCTCCAAGCGGGAATTTAACCCGCGTCTCCTGGGGTCCGGACAGACACGCTAACCGCTACGTCACTGGAGCACTAGGTAACCTACCTACCAATTTTTTCACCGCTTTCACAGACTTTCATTTTGTTGGCTCTGGCTAGTTGTTAACTAAACAATATTGTAGTTCATCATCATCATAATTTCAGCCGAAAGACATCCACCGCTGGACCAAGGCCTCCATTAATTTCCTCGACGATCGGTGCAGCGCTGCCCGCATCCAGCGGCTAGCTCCGACCCTCACCAGATCATAGTTATTTGACTGTAATCCCAAAGCTCGTATGTAGGAAAACTCCACAGGCGAAACCTGTATGTCGAGTTATTTTTTAAACTTAAAGTTTTCGGAAGAACTCCAAACTTCGTTTACGGACATAAAGAGTATTTATGTTATTAGCTTTTAAACAGGCACATTACTTTTAAATAAAAATGTAAGCTTTTGTTATATACCAAAATTGATAAATTATTTTATCTCCCACGTACGACGTAGGCATAGGACGTCGTTGCTCGTATAGTGAATTCATGTCTATACGTCACAATATCAGCCTACACTGGAAACACAATAGGGGCTTTATTGAGATCGTCTTTTGTCAGAGACGAGGCTTATTTTGTTTTTGCCCATCCACTGTGATCCGTGTAAGTTAACCTCAAACTGCACAATATAGCTTATATGGATGCCGTCAACAAAAGCAGGTATGCATTCTTAGACACCAGTAGATATGCCTCCCATTATAGAATGGGTTCATTTCTATATCATGGCTAACCTAGTTATACGTTCGTGAAATCTTTTATGGGTGATAAGCCAGCATATGGTTGACTTTATAAAAATGAAGAGGAAACTTTGTGTATTATATATAACATTTGACATTGCATTTTAATGTTTTTTTATATTTTTTAAAGGACGTTTTCAATTTAAACTCTGTCAGTTTTATGTTGTATTATTATATTTAGAAAAGAAAGAAAGATAAAATTGGTGCACTGCCTCGAAAGTAACCCTTGTATAAAAACGTTTAAAAACACGATATCCCCAATTTTATAACACTGCAGTTTTTTTAATCTTTATAGGTAGCAAACCGCAAATCTAGTGCAAATCTATAGAAGAACTTTCGATAATCCTAACACAAAAATAATGATTTACGAAAAGAAACACTCCCCTACGCCGAAGCCAGCAGCAATCAAAATCTTAGACAAATCGAACGATTGCTCGACTTTATTTATAATACGCGTCTTACAAAACTAAATTAATTCCATTTTTTCGCCAACAAAAAAAACTTTGAACACCGTGCAAGGCTGACTACACTACTACACTATATCAACCATAAATCGCAGAGAATGAAGCTGTGGAACATAATACGTAATAATAAGAATATGTCGATCACTCTCAACATACTAGACTAAACTTTGAAATAAACTGAAGAACTTTTAATACTAGGTAAGTCTAGAACTGTTTTCCGTTGCCTGTGAATAGAGCATCGAATTCGTTCCGCGGCAAAAATACAATAAAATGAGTCTATGGTGTAAGCCCGGGGGTCTGTGTTTGTGACGGGCCTCTTATCCCTTTAACGGGCTTTGTACTTTGTTCGGGCAGTGTAGGCCGCACAGACGATCCGTCCAAAAGCCTTTTGTTCGCCGGTCCTCTAGCTCCTACGAGTGGAGGGATGCGATCCGTTATTTCAAGGCATTTGACATTTTTTAACTAATTAGAAGGGAAACCATAAATCTTTCTCTGAGCAGAAGTTGAGTGCTCTTGTAATTTGAAATGCGGTAATAAATTTTATTACAAAAGTTTTTTGTGAAATGTATCCAAATACTTTTAACGATATTAATCTAATATCTACCATATTTTGTATTTCAATTACTTAAATTCTCCTATTAGCGTGTGCGAGAGCCGGAAAACCGGATTTAACTCACGTTTAATTAGATGCTACATAGATATTTTCTATGGAATGTTTCGGATACAGCATTATCGTGGCCAAGAGAAGACTGAAGTTGTAAACATAAATGGACTACCGTCGCTTTATGTTATATTTTGGGTGTTCCGATCTCAGATCATAGAAATAAGGTTCCGATTCACGCATAAAGAACTGAGGTGTCTAATTAAGCGTTAGTTAAATCCGTTTAAGTAGTATTATTTCAAATTCCAAAGAATGTAATGTAATGGTTTTTAATGCGTTTAAACGCCTACTTTATTGTAACAATAACAAATAAAGAAAAAACTATGAAAAAAAATTAAGCTCCAGCCAGGAATCACACCCGCGTCTCCTGATGTCTGGCCAGACGCGATTACTACTACGCCACATGAACACTAGGTATAACCTACTAATTTCTTCACCGCTTTCTATCCTTCTTACTGTGGCCTGAAATCCTTGAAAATAAAAACGGGTGAGATTCTCCAGGGACTAACGCCTAGTAAACGTATCTTTATTAACTACTAGCTAGCAGCTACAATTGAACAAGATAGTATACAAATAAATTTAAACTAAGTATTAAATATTAGCTTACGTTTTGGCTAACATTCCTGCAATTGTTGATACTGATATTCCGCACAGATAAGTATTGAATTTCATTATTATATCAATGAATAGAGATCATTGTGAACGAGCATCGGTTTATCTTTTATTTTACCTCCCCTTACAATTTTCACAGATTTCCTTTCTGCTTTTAGTACTACAAAATATAATGCTATCTTGAATTGAACTTGAACGAGAGACATCTGTTGAATATTGAGATAAAATTGTAAAAAATACTGTGAAATATATTTTCTTTAAGAAAATGGTTAATAGACGAATACCACTTTTCATGAAGGTTTGGTATTAGATCAAGAACGGCTATTAAGTATTCAAGAAATCTTTTATCGTCTGGTAAAATCATAATTACACTGGTTGGTCGACAACTTTCTAGTGTTCTGTCGTCAAAGAAGTAAAAGGTCAACCTATTGCTGTTGTAATTTATCAAGACTTTTTTCTTGCTTTTATGTTTTGATGAATTCTTCGTTTAAAATGGAAGACAAGGAGATCACGTCGATGTATTTATGATTTTCGCATTGATATGCGGTTGTAAAATGTCATAATTTATGCATCTGAGGAGAGTTTAGCGGGAACATTGACGGTTTCCCTGTGGCTACTTCGCTGAGGTACTGACCAACTTATTGTTTATGCCTGTCCACAGGTTACCCAACCGGTTAATAATTCCCTACAGTCTCGTGTCTTTTCCAAAACTGGATCTTGGCGAAATTGACAAATCTGACAGGGGCCATAAAACAAAAAATTGTATTGAATTGAGGTAGACAACCACAATGGAGAGGGCTATGCTCGGGGTTTCTCTGCGTGATCGAATCAGAAATGATCAGATCCGCAGGACAACTAAAGTCGCCGACATAGCCCGAAGAACTGCGAGCCTCAAGTGGCAGTGGGCAGGCCACATTGCAAGGAGGACTGACGGCCGTTGGGGCAAAAAAGTCCTCGAGTGGCGGCCGCGTACCGGGAGACGCAGCGTTGGTAGGCTTCCTACAAGTAGGAACGACGATCTGGTCAGGGCCGCGGGAAGCCGATTGATGCGGACAGCGCAGAACCGATCGGTATGGAGATCTTTGGGGGAGGCCTATGCCCAGCAGTGGGCGTCTCTCAGCTGAAAAGATGATGATGATGATGATGAGACAACCACAATAAAATCACATCATCTTTCACAACAAGAAACTTTTGATGAATTTTGAAGATATTTGTATTATTACAAGTACATAATAATGTCAGCGAAATGCAAATACGTGTCTGATCTCAGATAGTACCGGAGAGACTTTAATACTTATTTGGAACGGTAATGAAGGATATAGATAACTATATTTTTCTTAAAGACGAAGGGATATAAATCTATCAGTGCCATTTCGAGTTTTCTTAAAAACTTTCAGTCTTTTAAAGCCTTTTTACAGTGTTCTATCTCAATTTTCAAACCTGTATCATAAAAAAGTAGGAAATAAAATAATATTAAGTTGTGTAATTAGCTAAGAGGGACTGATTAAAACATTAAAACAATACCTACACAGAATCTTTTAAATCCCACTCTCGTTTAGGGTGTGCAAGGCTGCACGTAAAAACAAAGGCGCTTTAGTGGCTCAGCAGTGAGTGTGATTCACTAACAGAATTACTCGACATCGAGCTTGATGACTGACATACAAAAATAAACAACCCTTTTAGTTCCGGCTCACACCGTGCTCGTCGTCGAAATGCTAGTGTAGCCGACGGTTGTCAAATGGTTGTCAAACAAACGCCAAAAGTTATGACAGCGTTGCCAAAATCACGAATTCAAGGCTTTACTAACTCTAGAGAATCGCATAGCAGGCTGTCAACATTGCATGTGAAACAAAATTTATGATTGACACATAATTTTATAATTAATTGTATGAAGCTTATTAGATTTGATTAGTTCTCCGATTTGATAAAAATGTCCTCTTCATTAAAACAGTTTTACATACAATAGTAAAATAAACATTATAAAATCCGTTTTCCAGAATTATTTGTTAGTTTCGTGGGCATATAACTAAAATGATGTTATTGGCTGTTGTCCAAATCGATTTGTAACTGCCGCACAAAAAGCAATAAGAACTGAACGTGCATATATGATAACGCCGAAAAATAGTTGCATCCGTCATAATACAGAGCTTGCGTGATAGCTGCACTGAATGACCCTACCTGCTAAATGGAAAACGTCGCTATAATTTACATGAGTGCTGCGATATAAAACATCGCACACCCCACGTAGAACACTGTTACATTGTTTCCATGCATATTCGATGTTCAATCCCATCGAGGATTTTAGGAACTGTCAATAAAACGTATATTTTTAATGATATTTTATACAACGTGTGCTAGTTTTACTCAAATAACTAGACTGTTTTTATTCTTTTTGTAAATGAAATGCCTCACTAATATAGAGTGGTGACGTCAATACGACGTTGAATTAAAACATGTGCTTTTAGTTTATAGAAATGTTTTGCAGCTCCTAAATACATCGTATTCATTTGATAATTTCATAACATTTCTATGAAATATTGTAGCCAATGTTATATTTCATAGCAATGTCATGAAATTGTGAATAAGATGTTTTTGAAAGTTGTAAAACGTGTTTTAAGTAATATAGCCCATGTTTTAATTTTATTTTATTTATTTACTTTTTTTAGGATAGCTTACAGCTTTATTATCCAAACACACAAACAAAATAATAACAATAAGCCATTAACTATCTACCACATATAATTACTGTCGCATTGTCATCATCTCTGTATGTATAGGTTCTAACTTATAATCTGAAAAAATATTTATTTTACAATTTTAAAGTATTGTCTTACATTTCCGCGACCACTACACATTTGAAATAAAACCGAATAATCGGTTTTAACTCGCGTTTTATTATAATATATGTTACATATTTATAAACACGACGTTTCGATTTCTTTATAGCGGTCGTGGTCAAAGGGTAGACTGAAGATGTCAAATGTATTTGATAAGTTTTAAGTTAACTACCTTGTACCACTATGTAATAATGTGTCAACTAATTAAACTCGAGTTAAATCGGTATTTTTTTTATACCTCTGAGGTTGCAATCAAGAATACATCCCACACCTGATGGTAAGCGGTTACCGTAGCCTTTGGACGCTTGCAACACCAGGGGTATCACTTGCGCGTTGCCGACCCTGTTAAAAACTTTTCCAAACCCTTTTTGAAAAACCCCATGCTTTACTCGTTCGGGAAAACCTTTGCAGAGGTCATTCCACGAACTGAGCGTACGCGGGAGAAAGTTTCTCTGAAACCGCACAGTACTAGACCATTTTAAATTGGTTTTATTTTTAAATTGTTTGTGTAAAAAATAATATGTTATTTGCTGCACCCACTTAATTTATTCAAAAAATCAAGGTACCGATTCTTTCGCATTCGTGTTGAGTTAGCAAAACGTGTTTAAAGCCCGTTCATATAAACCAACAGACGACACGCGTTTGAATCGATACAAAATAATAACTAATAAGAGACGCGCACGCGTCAATATAAAATAAATGTCTATGACGTGTGAAAAGCACAGGACGATTCGCGACCTTCCTACAGAGTACGGCCGTATGAAAACCGAGCCTTGTCTGCTCGCTTAGTACCTAATCATCGTGTAAATACGCCCTTAGGCATAAATTATTAAAATCCATACTAATGCCCATTATCACTAACATTTGCTAAGCGTTAAAAGTCTCTATGGCCCGTATTACAGAACATTTCTCAGTAACGAATCTAGTTTAAAAACAAATAATACGAGATATAAATTTAGAACTTTACTTGAAACGTTATACATTGATCAACAGACTCTCAGCTGAGTAATTGCTTATTTTATAACGATATCTACTTACGTCAAAATCTGCGCTCAAGTAAAGATTTGATCTTGGTTTATGGTCGACACCATTCTTGAGAACGGATCACGTACTATACTCCCAAATAAAGTTGTAATGCTAGTTTAATATGCTTGACATAACGCTTTATTGTTTTATAATCTGACGGGTTATATTTGCCCATGTCTTGACTGTTTTGCTTTTCTGTACTTGTCATTGTTGATTTGACAATTATTGATTCTAGTTTCACCTGATTGAGTCTTAAAACGCAACCTGTAATGAGCTGGGCAATTGAGTAGTGATCTACTACACTTAAAACTAGTTTTGAGTGGTTCGAGTTCAAACGATGTTTGAGCCGCGTTCTGTAATACGGGTCTATCTAAAAGTAATAGTATAAGACAAATGTTAAGAGTCACCTAAGCCTAGGGAATGGTTAGTGAAAATGGACATATAAGATCTCTTTATTCTGTGCTAATATTATAAATGCGAAAGTAACTCTGTCTGTCTGTTAGCTAATCACGCATACACCGTACCGCTGAACTGATTTAGATAAATTTGGTATGGTGACAGTTTAATACCCTGACTTTTTGGCGCGATAACCGATATCCACGCAGGCGGAGCCGCGGACCGACACTAGTATTTTAATATATCAGTACCTACGTAAGTAAGTTTAGCGAGAAGCTTACTTTGAGTTAACTGAAAATACAAATATTTCTTCGCTTTTTGGGCAAAAATCATTTGTTTCAAAGATAAAACCCAATTTTGGACAAGAAATTGGAGTCTCAGGTAGACCGGAATAAGCCGGGTCCCGGTCATGATGAATAGGCTAGCCGTGGACGTGGGGCGGGTGCCAACTATGTACAATATTACCACAGAATACTCTTAACTAGTGACGGGTTAGAACAAGTCGACGTGGTCCTCGAATACTAACTACAGACCCGACTCAAAATTATGACCAAAACTAGAATATTGGTTTTTGTTCTGCTTAACTCAATAACCTAAATATTTAGTCAATTGTTTCCAAAGTAACTTGTTGCTTTGATATTATTCTGTCATGAACTTCATTTAAACTCCATAGATTAATGATATCGTATAACAGTGCCTCGAAACGAAGCTACCGCTTGCATTATGTGGGTTCCATTTTGATCTGTCAAGCGGCGTTATAACTCTGGAAATCTATGACAATTGAAAAATCTATGGTGTCTGGAATCTAATGCTTGACGGGTTAAGAAGTAGTGATAGAGGTTTTCTTACCATTTGGCAGAGCAACGCAATAGTAACGTTTCGGAAACTTCAAAGAAGACAGCTAAGACTTTAGATAAGGAGTTAAAGATCATACTACCACATAGTAAGATAGAATAAGACGAAATAATTTTTTTGTAGGGTTTAATGTCTAATTAACCCAAATAGCAACTATACAGACCGGCACATTTAGATCGGTCAGTATGGGAAAGTCTGAAACTATAAGACATACGAAAATCTCTTCTTAGGAACCATGTCATCGATATCCTTATTTTTTAATTTTTTTCTAGTTTTATACTTTAATTACCATGTCATTGATTTTAGTAATAATAAAAACTGCATTGATGCATTCCAATGAAACGTGTACCTACTCCGCTCAGGAATCAAACCCGGACTTTTTGAAAAATAAAACTAACACTAAGTATTTCTATTTAGATATCGATTGTGTAGGTCCTAACAATAAACGTTACTATGAAACATAATGTCTAAAATAAATAAAATGCATTGTTTCCATATCCTTAATTTATTTTAGTAAGTGTTCGACATTACCACCATTACCGCCATAGGAGGTTTATCACGTCTCTGTACAAACCAAGACGTTTCATTTTCAAATGAGGTTTATCACATCTTTGTATCTAAAAACTTATTCTAAGTGGGCTATCCAATTGATTATTAGTGTAAGTATGATTAATATAAGTAGGTACCTAACCAATTACCTACCATCATAGATAGATAATACAATATGTAAAGCAGTGTACGTAACAAGTTGCGACACCAGCAAAGAGCTACAAACAACCATAGAGACAATTTTACGCACCTAAACAAGTTTAATGTTGTGTTGAAAAAATAGTGGTAATTTCGAACACTTACTAAAATAAATTAAAAGATATGAAAACAATGCATTTCATTCATTTTAGACATCATGTTTCATAGTAACGTTTACTGCTTAAGATAGCGCTGTATAGTTGCAAATATTGGCAAGCCGTGTATTTGGTACAGGGGTGATTTGTTTGATTTCCATGCTGAGGCAAATATTTGCTGATGAAACTAGGGTCAAGTGTTGACTATCTTCATTGTGTCTAATGTCCACCCACATAGTATAAGTTATGGCTTGTGTTCCGAAGGTAGTTGGTGAGAATGGGGCAATATTATGTACAAATTTTGATTTATGGCAAATCTTAACTATGTATATTATTTCCCTTCGAATACAAATCGATTATTGAATCGATACGTTAAGGTCAAGAAATTTGAAGTTTCAAATTAAAATATCGTGCATGAAATTTTCAGATTTCATTAAGTTGCAATATTTATAAGGTCGTAAGTGTAATTTTAGTTTTATCCCTACATTTCAACACTTTGAAACGCACACGCGCACGCTTCTTCACACACGCACGCACGCGCTTCTTTTCACACTTGAAATGTAACACAGTAACAACAAATATTTCGACTTTAAAGAGACATTTTAGAGCTTTTTTATTTTCAATTTTTTTGATGTAGTAGTTATTACTTAGGTGTACAAAGAGCAATAAAAATTATGATATAAGGTGCATCTTTACTGATTTACGCTTTAGTAGCTTTGGTTTTTCAAAATATTTGGCAAAACTAGGCTTACAAGCTAAGTTTAGACCCTAAGGCCATCTTTAAATATTTCATCTCCGTGAATTACGACCATAAAACGCAGGTTTCTTTCACTGTCATTCACCAATCCAGATTCTGTTCTGTCCACGGGAGAAGTAACTTTTCCTTGCAACCGTTACTAACACATCCTATTATATTGCCATTCCCCCATCCCTCCCAAGTCAGCATTGATGATAATCTAATAAAATACAAACAGACTGCCTTGAATTTGGCAGTGGCAAAGTGTTCCGTGGCAGAAAATTATTTGTAAAGTTCTAAACAATGCACGCAAATCGCAGAACCTCGCTAGACTTAATTAACAGTACGACAATATCAAAAGGAACAGACACTGAAATAAATATTCAAAACAAGTAGCTGTCTTCAATCCTAATTCGAAGACTAATGGGACGACATAAATAATCTTGCCAGTATAATCGGATCCCCGCCGGCACTTAAATGACTTAGGTTAATGAAGTTCGACACTTAAGAAAATACTCTGATACAACCTTGTCATACAGATTGCTTACAATAGCCAATGGTCTGAGGCCAAACAGACGTCGAGAATTAACTTTATCGAGCGCTACAAAAGCACATTTGTTGGGTTGGTTAAGCTCGGCTATTTCTTGCCTACGTCACATTATTCAGGTCGTTTTATTTTGTTCCATTCGGTAAATCATCAGCTGAATATAAACAGATAGGTAGGGAAAGTTGTATTTACCACTTGGATCTTGAGTGCCCAACTGGGGTAGCAGCAAAGTAGTGTTAATATTAATTTGGTTTATTTCAAACTTCCCCCGAATGGATTTTTCGTTTCTTAAGGGAAGTAAAAGTATCACTATTCCCAACTTCCCCCGAATGGTTCCCCCGATCGAGAGAAGATAGTAATTTTCGTTTTCATCTTCCCCCGAAATTAAATTCCAGGGAAGAGGGGAGTTTAATTTGCCCCCTGAAATATTTGTAATCATGAATTTGGTTTTGGAAACATCAGTAGGTAAGGTGGCGCTGTCCATCGCGGTCAGCAGTGGTACAATGGTGGTCAGAATAAAATAAACTTGAGTGTTCTAAAAGAACGACTAAAACAACATTTTGATTTCCAACATCTACAAATGTTGGAAATCAAAATGTTGTTTCAGTAAATAGTCAAAATATAATAGTCAAAATATATCAGTCAAAATAAATATAATGGTTTATTGATTTTTACATTAATCGATGACTAACTACGATTCTTGTTATTTAAAATTACAATATTAATAATCAATAATAATAACAATTACAAATAAAGAAAGATGTTCAGGATATCCGCTCCAGGAATCGAACCCGCATCTCCTGATTTCCGATCAGACGCGATTACCACTACGCCACCGGAGCACGTTGCTAAAAAAAACGTTAGAAAAGGAAAAAAAGCGGTCAAGAAATTAGCAGATTATACCTAGTGGTCCGGTGACGATTTCGATTCCCGTCTGGAACATATAATATTTTGCATCGTTTTCTTTATTTATTTGTAATTGTTACAATAAAGTAGGCGTTTAAATGCATCAAAAACATTAAAATGTAATCGATAATAGGTAGCTCAAAAAATATTCTTCTTCAAAAAAAAATGCCTTAAGAATACTTACTCAAAAATATTCTAATAATTCTTTTTGATTATACACTGACATTTCTCATGAAAATTAACGACGTGCAGTCTTTATTTGCTTAGTAAGATATCAAAATTCATCATTGAGAAAGTATTGTTCGGAGCAGGAGGAAGGGAGAAAATACCCATGATTACAACATGGACCCATTATCAAATACACCTATATAAATTACGGTTTGGTAAAGTATATAATGTATTCAGTATTGTAAATAGAAATATATTTAATGCAATGAATCTGAGAGACATACATGTAAGAAAAAGCATAGCTTAGTTGATTTGTATCAAGGTGATAGAATTATGTTATACAGGATGACTCATACCAGTTGCCCCCCGAAGGAAACTATCCTAAATATAGAAGTTAGCAAATTATACTCCAGGAAAACGTTCCTATAGTCTTACAAATAACAATAACTGCAAAGATTTAATAAAAGTCACTGCCGGTAATCGTACCTACGTAAATGTAGAAAATAAACATTCTGTATTAATATAATACCGATCGATAGGGTCCATTATAATGAATAATTCAGCATATTAAACGCCTATAAAATCAAAAGGAGATAAGGAAATAGTAGGTAAAAGTATATACGGATAAACTTTCGCTTCGCGTTCTAAGCAAATAAATAATTTTGTATTTTTTTTCATGAATTTTACATTCACGTGCCAAGATAATAATTGCAACTTTCTTATCTAAGGAATTCCTTATAAATAAAGTACTTTTTCTTTAAAGCCACTTTTGATATCAGTATATTATATTCTGTTATAAACACCAAACTTGTCTTAACGAACGGAACCAAATAGATTGAAATAGTGATGGCTATTAAAACCAACTCTATGAATCCCTATGTAAACAAACTATTTAAGTGGCTAATTTTGCGCTATTACACAACTTGCAGCAACACGCAATGACCTAGTTATCGGGGGCTAAGATCTGGGAATAGGTATAACCTTTCCAACGATATTCGTTGTGAATGCAACCAAGACAAAGCCTGGTTAACATTTTAATCTATTCTGGGCTCCGCTAACGACCATGCTCCGCGATACCGACAAACAAATAGGTGGTTTGATAGTAAGTACGGAGAGAAAATATCAAACACCCAAGCGTTGTACAGAGGACAGCACATCGAGTGTAGCAGTTGCACTACGAAAGACGCCTCTATTACGAACGGAGTAATGGCCTTCTCAAGATCAAACTGTTACTCTTGATGTGCTGTCGACTGTAAAGTATGTGAGTGTCTCGTGGGTACCGTAATGTTTAAATTGGAATGGAAATATACATATATTTTTTTAATTTTAGCCCAAATTAAGTATCATTAGAGTCAGTGTTATGGATCCTAGATATCAAAGATAATTTAATATAGATAATAATAGTCATAGACATAATCATATCCATAATGATGTTCCTATATAAATATCTACCTTTTACAATATGTAACAGAAAAAAAAAGTAATTTTATTTATGTATTTAGCTATCAGGAGCTCGGTGGCGTACCTAGTGGTTTGAGCGCTCTGGTTTCGTTTACGAAAGCAAAGCAACTTTCGCCATGGTCGATCCCGGGATGGGTCAACCAAATTTTCTGATCTCGAGCTCTTCCGGGAAGGATTATCCCTGAGTCGATTCTAACGACACCCACAGGAAGAGATGGGGAGGTGCTATTCTAGCCCGACACCACGGGACTTCTGTATATACTTAGAGTATAAGATTATGTATAAAGGTGCATTTGTTTTTGTTTTGTATTTGGTGCTATAAAGAGAGAGAAATGAACGACTCGTGAAGAAATGTTCGTACTTATCATAATATAGACTATTGCCTCTACTGGAATTTTAAAAAGACCCCTGGTTTAGTAATAGGTACTGTTCACTCAACCAGATGGAAACCGCTTTGAATTTCGTCGTCATCATCACCAGCCGAAAAAAATCCCACTGCTGCTCCAGCCTAGAAACACATGAGGAGTTTGGACCATAACACCACCATGCCGGCTCCATGCGGATTGGTGGGTTAAAGCGGTGGCAGTACAACCGGGACCAATAGTTTAACGTACCGCCCGTAGTACGGAAAAACTCGACTATACAAATTTTTGATGACTCATCCCGGGATAACCATGGCGAAAGTTGCTTTATTTTAGTTATCGAAGTCAGAGCGCTCAAACCACACGCCACCGAGCTCCAAATTGACTTAAGAATGGAAGAATATTTTTTTTGCCAACTAAATTACAAATAAAAGAGCATTGTAAATATTATATTAACTACGTAATGATATAAATATAGAAATAACATCTACTATATTTGCTCAGTACCCGTCGGTTTGGAAAATGGTACCTTATAAAGAAAGGCCGATGTAATCAGCTTTTCCTTACTATAATATTGTAAGAGGAGAAACAAATACTTTCTTATCGTACTCGTATAAACAACTCGAGAAATCGGTTAATGCTCC
Organism: Nymphula nitidulata; assembly: GCA_947347705.1. Classification (NCBI taxonomy): domain Eukaryota; kingdom Metazoa; phylum Arthropoda; class Insecta; order Lepidoptera; family Crambidae; genus Nymphula; species Nymphula nitidulata. Next base: position 12,431,362 of record OX374632.1, read on the forward strand.
AAAAACATCAACAAAGCTTTCCGAGAAAAGCCGACAACGTTTTAGCCCCTTCTTACATTACGATATTCGCAAGAGACGATACTTCAGTCGGACACCAATAAGATACTTTTCGCCTACGACGACGCCTAGGATACCGGTAGCGTAGTGTGCGGACCGCTATACAAATGTATGTGATATATCCCTCGGCGACCCATCTTCGAGAGTCGCGTAGGATACTAGTCGTCTGTAAGTAGCGTAATATGTTTGACTAGGTGGTAGACCCGTATGTAGGGTCGTCTGGGTAGGTACCACCGCCTTTCTTATTTCAGCCGTGAAACAGTTCGCTGTGTTTCGGATTGAAGGGAAAGGTAGCCAGTGTAATTACTGGGCATGGACGGCATTTCATCTTAGGCCCCAGGATGACAACGCACCTGCAATCTCAAGTGATTTTTCCTTGTTATTGCAGGTGTCTATAGGCGGCGGTAACCGCTTACCATCAGGTGGGCCGTCAGCTTGTTTGTCATCTAGTTGTATAAAAAAAAATGTAAGAAGGGCCTTACTTATAGACTGAGAATTGTGTATTTTTTCAGTATTACACTAAAGCCTTTTAAGTTGTAATTCTCGTAGCATTATATCTGGAACAAGCACTTGGGATCGTAACCGGTGCAGTAACATTTTAATCCGCGCGTCCGTGCGCTAATGGGCACCGCATATGATATACTGCAGAGGCCGGATGCAGACGAACATTCCATTGCCGCCGTATGATCTATGTCCCGGGCATGCTGTGGGCCAAGCCACACTATTTGCCATCATGCTAATTTCAGACTTAGCTTGTGTAATATAGAGTATTAACTACACTAACAAATAACTAATAGAGTGCATATAAATGGGGAAGTTCGTTGGTGAGTTTTTTTTAGGATTTTAGCAGTATTGGATAAAAAATACATGACACTAATGAAATAAAGATCGCAACTCAAATTTTAGCGATAATTTCGGTATACAAGATGGTAACGACAATACGAAGAAAATTAAAACATGGGCTATACTTATTACTTTATGGAAATATTTTGCAACTTTCAAATACATCTTATTCATTTGATAATAGGGTAGTTGACAAATATTTTTTTATTTCATAAATAAGAAGTTTATAACTCATAAAGAAATATTGCAAAATAAATAGTATGTCTAAGATCAATAGTTTCACAGTTATAGTGGTATGTTTGACGTGTTGCGGCGCATCGTCCAAAAACGCTCCATAAAAAAATCTACGGAACAGGTGACGTCACACATATTACTAAGAAATGTATGGGCATACTGACAAAATTGATAATAACTATGTATTAAGTATGTTTTTATTCATAGTTGTCATAATAATAGTTGTTTTAATTGATGTCAGCAATCTAATATCATTACCAGGTTTGATAAATTTTGAAAAAAAAATATGACCATTTTTTAAATTTTCAAAACCATATCTTGTATGTTTGAATTGTTTTTATGGGTAACAGTAGCGTATATTTTCCGAATTTGTGAAAAATAGCGCCAAGTTTAAACTTAGGCAACATCCCAATTGCATGACATTTCTATAAAATAATATAACACTGGCCGCATTATTTTATAGAATTGTCATGAAATTATCAAATGACGTTTTTGAAAGTCGCAACCCACTTCTATGAACTAATATAGCCCATATTTTAATTTATTGTCGTCACCACCCTGTATATTGAAAGTAAGCGCTGACGCCGGCGCTCACGCACAATATATATTTTCACTTAATAAGAGTATGCTACCTACTCAATCGACACAAGACGAGGAGCTCGGTGGCGAATTGGTTTGAGCGCTCTGGTTTCGATACAAAAAACAAAGCAACTTTTGCCACGGTCGATCTGGGATGGGTCAATCAAAGTTTGTTATCTCGAGCTCCTCCGTGCTTCGGAAGGCACGTTAAGCAGTTGGTCCCGGTTGTTACTGCAACCGATTTAACCCACCTGCATCATGCGGGTAGCATTGGGCCAGCGTGGTGGTGTTATGACCCAAACTCCTCATGTGTTTCTCCTATGTAGGAAGGTCTGTGCCCAGCAGTGGGACGTATATAGGCTAGTAATGATGATGATGATAATGAAGTGCACAGGCTGCTTTGTGCTCGAAAGAAATCTCATGGAAAACAGGTCATTTTTTATTTCATCATCAAATGTTTTATTAATATTTAGGCATTCTTTTAAGCACAGAAACCTCAACAAGTTATCGATATCGTATGAAAAGGGGCATAATCCAACATAATACAAACTAGAGCTGCAGGTGGCGGGGCGGTAATGGCCTCACCGACTTGATGAATAGGCCACGACGTGTTCAGCTTGCAAAATGCCTCCTTCTATTGGCGTCCTCTAAAATATTACCGAAATCGCCCGCTCAACATCAACTAATTCAATGTGTAGATTGATTTACTTGCCGCCGCTGAACATTTACAAATGGTTTAATTCCGGCTAAAAGCCTGTAATGCTTTCTTCATAACATTTAATCTGTTATTCGCCTTTACGACCATTTATGTTAATAATCTTTAAATGGCGTTTTTCGGTGGATAAAGCGGATCTAGAAGAGAAGTTCCTTTAAGAATTATGTAAATTCAAGAATAGAACACAACCAAATTTAGTTTAATTTCACTTCCATCTGTGAGACTGATGGACGCTCCCTTTCTTGCCCGTGGTCTTACGTCTTACTTCGTAATTGTTGTTGTTACTTCGTAGATGTTGCCTAAGTTTGAATTTGGAGATATTTTTCACAAATTCGGAAAATATACACTATTTTTACCCATAAAAACAATTCAAACTTAAAAGATATGGAATATTGTTGAAGTTGTACTGTTTTGAAAATTAAAAAAAGTTGATATTTTTTTTCAAAATTTGTCAAAAATGTTATTGATATTAGATTGCTGACATCAATTAAAACAGCTATTATTATGACAACTATCAATAAAAACCTACTTAATACATAGTTATTATTAATTTTGTCAGTATGCCCATACATTTCTTAGTAATATGGGAACATGTGACGTCAACAGTTCCGTAGATTTTCTATGGAGTGTTTTTGGACGATGCGCCGCAACACATCAAACATACCACTATATCTGTGAAACTATTGATCTTAGACATACTATTTCTTTAGTTATAAACTTCTTATTTATGAAATAAAAAAAAAGTTGTCAACTACCCTATTCTACTGGTTGGAAAACTGGCAATTTATTTACATATTTATAGACCAGTTTGGCTACCAACTTTCACACCGACATATTGTTGAACAAAATTTCCCTAGTTTTTACAAAGATACGAAAATTTTACTAGTATCTTTTAAAGAAAAGTGTTAAGAAATAATGCACCCACGTCACAACTGCTCACAGCAATCATAAATACCGAACCAAACCTGCAAGTATCCGTAGACATAAAAATCGCGACTTTTTATCGTGACTTAAAAAAACTACAAAACGTCTACGCCAAATTCACACCGAGTCAAGATTTATTGAGAGGGCTTTGATTTATCGTTCGCCCCACACATGGGCCTAAGGTTCAAAGACAAAAAGGAAACTTTGTTTTTGGAAAAAATACAACGAACCCTCCAAATTGTGAACAGAGGGTGTACATTCCACTCTCTGTTTATTTTTATTCCGGTGTTGTTATATACCTGAAATAGATGACTGTAAGAACGGAAAGAGGCTGACGAGAATGTGATGGACCGTAAAAATGACAATAGAGCTAACTATACTTCAGCCAAATACAAGCTAGTGTCATCTTTGTGGTGGTGAAAGGGACCAACCTATACAAAATCAAAATCAAAATCAAAATATTTATTGCAAGCCACATTGGTGTACATAGTAAACTACAAATCAGTAGGTACATGAGTTGTTAACATATACAATGTAGCGCCCTGTAAGGGCATAGCAATTTGGTTTGCAGAGGGCTTTGTACATTAATTAATAAATACATCAGTGCTTTAGTATTATTGCTTATCATAAAGGCCTATGGTTACTGTTATTTGAATATCGGAGGATAGGTATATGTTGTTTGTTGGTTTTAAATATCTATTTTGTGGAAAAAAATTCGTCGAGCGAGTAATAACAATTTGCAATCAAATATTTTTTTAATTTGCTACTGAAGGATCGTAGCTTTGTTTCAGATTTTATGAATTCTGGGATTTTATTATATATTTTCACAGCCATATATTGTGGACTGCAATTGAGCATTTTTATTCTTGACTGGGGGAGATAAAGCCTATCTTTGTGTCTTGTATTAATATTGTGTACAAAATGACATTTGGTTTGTTTACATGGATTCTTTATCTAATTTGGCTCAAGTATACATTAAACCTTTTATCAATTGGTAAAAATAAGAGAAATACTAAATTTTCGTGTTCCGATCTGTGTTTTAGTTCTCACATTTGAAATAAAGCAACAAAAAAATATGCTTTTCTTACAACAAACTGAGTCCGAATATAACACAAATCGAATCACCTTTATTCCCAGTATAACTCGGCCCTCACAAAAGGTACATTTCTAAACATATTTCCGACATTATAAGTCAATGTCACTCCCCATATCGCGGCTGTTCGACTTGCTGAAGAATGATTCCCGTTCAAAACTAGTTCTTTCATCTTTAGTTAAACCTATTTCCGAACCGCAAGTTTACTGAAAGTTGTACTAAGTTCGACGGAACTGTACGGGAATCGGATCAAATCAATTCGACTTGAAAAGAATAGGCAAGTCAGCGAAGTCAAAACTTTAACTGCCTCACCTACGAATAACTTGGGGAGTAAAATTTAATGGGAACAAAAGTGAGTAAGCTTTCAACTTACCTGTACTGTACCCCTAGCTCGAATTTTTTTAAATTTCTTATTGTAATCGTACCGTTCATGCACGCTTAAAATTTCAAACAAAAATCAGACAAAAGCTAACGTAACCTTTTGATACGATGGCGATTCGAAATTTAAAAGTGTTCGTGCTAGGGGTACTATTCTGTTTCCTCAATTAGCTGCAAATTTTTCGAACATGGTCGAAACTTTCCTCAATTCAATACATTCGTTTTTTTTGATACCGCCATAACTAATTTTGCGTAGAAAACAAAAACAAACAAACTCAGTAGTATCCTAAATAAAATTGAGCTAAGCGCAAGTATCCTAATTACACAAGACCTTACGTGACCTTACTAAGCCTGCTGACATAAGTGATATTGAATTTGGTAATGTATTGTTTACTATAATGCCCTTAGATTAGAGCATCATGTTGGAGTCTATTTTTATGTAACACCCACATGATACAATACAAGAAAAATTAGTTTGAAGGTCGTTTGAATTGGACTAATGAGGGAGGCTTTCATAAAAAAGCACACTAAACTAAGATATAACTTAAGGTAGCCCAAGTAAATAACATACGCATCAATAAAAAATACATGTTTAATTCATTATAATTATAATTCATTAGGACCAGGGTTCAAAACCCGGTAAGAGCAAATGTTTATATGCATTTGTTTACGACTCATGGATGTTTATATGTTTATTTAGTATTTTTCTAATATTTATTAACATATTGTTATCATTATTTCTTCGTTATCTAGTATCCATAACACAAGCTCTTAGTGATGCTTACTTTGGGCTAGAATCAGAGGTTCCCAGACTTTTTTTTCTCATAGACCACTTTCAAATATTAGCTGGATCCGGTGGACCCCCTGCAGCTACATTTCTACCATATTCCCAAAACTCGACATAAAATGCGTTTTTTGTCACGCCAACATAGACCCGCGTCGAGTCTCGAGTGGACCCCTGGGGGTCCACCTGGACCACTTTGGGAACTAAGGGGCTAGATAATAGGTGTGAGTGTTTTTTTTTTTTTAAATATACATTATTAATTATATAATAAATTTATTAAAAGTTTTAACTTGAGGAAGAGTTCTAAGTAAAGTTAGTGACTGTATTAATCTGTCAAGCGGCGTTATACCTCTGGAGGTCTGGAAAATCAATTGTCTGGAATCTGATGTTTGACCGGTTAATAATTAATGTGGTTATTTAATTATTATAAGCTATGTTTGTTGAACTGCTAAAAAGGGTACATTTAAATACTTTATTTTGTACAAATGATGAAACAATCAGAATATGACAAAAACGACGGTGTTTTGCTAGAAACATTCTCTACCAGACATTAGAAGTACCTAATCACCTGTATCCATAACATAAATTCATATTTTTATATAAAATTTTGAACATCTATATTATTTATCAGATTAAATCTGCTGCAATGACCACTTACTTTTTATTTCTTATTCTGTGTTAGAGCCTACCTAAAGCCATAAATAATATTCAATGTTCAATTTTGTAAACAGGAAACAGAATAAACAATGCAAAAGAATTAACAAACAAAAACACTAGAGCGGCCTTATTGCAACAAACAACAGTATTAACAAATACAATCTCCGTTATTGACTAAAACTCCACAAAACTTTACGTCGCACCAGATTCTTCAACGATAAAAATAATAAGTCTTCGAATAAAAATATTCCTATACCTTAGCTTGGCTCATAGAAGTACGAAAACATAAAACAATATAAATGAGACGTGTGCTCGGAATGTCTACCTTCACTCGTCGCGTACAAAATTCGTGTGCGAATGATATTATCCGCAGTTTACGTACAATTTATTTTATACAATCAACACGTACGTTTTCTGCAATTCCTTATAGCTACATAAAACTACGAAAGCAATCAAAAAAAGAAGAGACCCGAAAAAGTGTTATAGATGATACGTAGACCTCTACGAAATCATACTTTTTTTTAATATAAAGCACAGCAAATGAGTCAACACCGTCTGATGCGAAGCGGTAAGAAGAGGCGCTTATGGGCTTATGCGAAGACAGCTACTTATTGCAGCTTGAATTACACTTTTATAGCCGCCTCTACCTTGCCGTGCCCATAAGGTGCCTTTTTTGAAGGAATACATGTGCGGACAAAGAATTCCAAGTTTTAGAAGTCCGACAAAGAAACGAATTACTAAATTTCCTTGTGCGTGATGTTGAGGTAGAGACAGTAAACGATGACTCCGAAGACCGATACGCGTGCTTCTGAGTAAGAAGGGGGAAGGTAGGATTAGGTCGAACAGCTCTTTAGAACACTCTCCATGATAAAGCCGATAGAAGGCACTAAGCGATGCAACGTCACGACAGAACTGTAGAGGCCCTAGGATGTTTGTGACGTCGTCAATAATACGGTTGGCACGACGGACGCTGCAATCTGTCCAGTAATACTTGGCGGAGACATCCCACAGGCGCAAGCAATATTCAACGCAAGACTGGACCTTAATTTTGTAAAGCGAGCATAATTGGTCAGGCGTGAAAAATCGACGCACCTTGTTCAGAACACCGAGCTTCCGTGAGGCTGTTTTGATCACGGTTTTGATATAATTTCTTTGAATTAAATCGCAGCATATCTCAAAAAGCTCGGAGGAGCTCGGTGGCGTAGTGGTTTGAACGCTCTGGTTTCGATAACGAAAACAAAGCAACTTTCGCCATGGTCGGTCCTGGGATGGGTCAATCAAATTTATAATCTCGAGCTCCTCCGTGCTTCGGAAGGCACGTTAAGCCGTTGGTCCCGGTTGTTACTGCAACCGCTTTAACCCACCAACCCGCACTGGGCCAGCGCGGTGGTGTTATGGCCCAAGCTCCTCATGTGTTTCTCCCATGTAGGAAGGCCTGTGCCCAGCAGTGGGACGTATATAGGCTGATGATGATGATGATGATATCTCAAAAAAGGAAAGTCATTGTAACATGCGGATGTGTCGGTTCACTACTATATACATTTTATCAGTTTAACTGTCACACAAAACACCATGAAAATTGGCACAGAAGTTACATGAATAAAAATCGCTAAATCAGAATAATTATAAGTAATTCCCATATACAACAACGTAATAGTAGAAAAATGACAATGTAAAGATTTTCATAAAACGTTTAACGATTTAAAACCTTTATTGTTATTAACGTTGTTTTTTTTTCAGATATTGGAACGCATAAACATTTTATTGAAATAGATTTTCGATTGGAAAAGTATAAAAGGTTCTGATTGACCCCTCACCTGAAAGCTTAGAGTTATATACACGGCTGCAGATCACGCGAAACACTTTCATATTTTAAGGTATCTTATTGCTTTGTGTTAAGTGTCAATTTTGAATCGATGTTTACGCTTAAACTGTCGACGCACTGACACGGAAAATAGCATAAATTTAGACAGTGCAAATACAACTCAACCAAAAACCCCACTCTTTGATATTTGCCGATTCAATTTACTGAAAACATACAGCTTCCGTATTTCCCTTCTCGCGAACACTGTCTATATTTATTTACGAGCTGTATCATTCGATTAAAGCGCATTACAAAAATAGTAAATTACTTCTGGTGGCATTCTCTAATTAGATTTTAGTATTTTCACTGCGTTTTCCATTTAGCTTTTCAAGCAAAAAATAGGGTCAGAAAATTTCCGTGCCAAGATTCCACTAGAATAATGATAAAGGTATTTTTTTTTATTTATTATGTTTCATGAAATATGTATAATAAATATTTTTCGCTAGTATCAATGTTTCTCCTTAACAAACTAGCTTACTGAGTTATTTAATGCAAACAATGGCGAACTTTAATGGCCAAATTACAAGTACTTTACTAAATTATCAATAATTTTGTAGTATTTAATATATATATGTTTATACGACAAGTCTGGCATTATGGCATAGGAATGTAAGCGGCTCCTGCAGCATATAGGCGCTTTTAATGCCTGGGGCACTACACTTACTATGTAATGCTCAACCCAAGGTAAAAGCGTCTATACATCGTCTACGAACGTGTTGCCTTGATGAAATCAAGAGAAAGCGTTACATGCCCAGGGGACTAGTTCCCCTCTTCCAACAGAGCTTTTAAGTTAGCTCTGGCGACCTTACTCACCACAAGAACATAACACTAAAAAGGAGTGTTCTTTATGTGCAATCTTCTGTTTGATGGTGCTACTCAAGTCTAACATTCGAGTATTTACAACTACTATACCCTGTCTTTCTTTAGTTTAATTACGATCATCTTCAAGCCATAATTTTAAAAACCAACTTTGTTTTAGTTCTATACAGGGTGGTGCCGTCAATACGACATAAATTAGAACATGGGCTACTGTATATTAGTTCATAGAAATAGTTTGCTACTTTCAAAAGCATCTTATTCATTTGATAATTTTATGACATAAATTATCATGAAATTATTGAATTACATGTTTTTGAAAGTTCCAAACCATTTGAACAAATATAGCCCATGTTTCCATTTACTGTCGTATTGACGGCACCAAGCTGTATACGTCCTCCCTTGCATACTGCACATAAACATTTTTTTTTGTTTTTTTATTTGTTGCAATAAAGATTTTATTATTATTTTAAAACGCCTAAAAAGCAAACAGTCTCCTCATACTGCGAGCGGATCCTTGAAGGCAGATAATCACGGGTGGGACGTGTGCAAAGTGAGCCGTCTCCATAATAATCGTTTGTCAGGAGACTTGCAATAAAGCTCTGCGAGAAACCATCCTCGCTTTCTACTTTCAGTTCAAAATCCTTTACACCAAAGTAATAGAACTCACTTTACCTTAACGCAAATACTGTACCAAGTCAAACCGTATTTCACAAATTTCCGCTGTAAAATAACCTTTATTACTTTTAGCTAAAGTGCTAAAGATACGAATTTATTTTGCTGTTTTTCATTTTCATAGCGCTCGTGTACTCAAATAGTTTCAGTCAATTGTTTTATCCAGGTGTATTAACGTGTTAAATACTTTAAAAAAATAAATGTTGCCGGATTCCGTAATTAAAGTGACAAAAGAGGCAAAACTATTTTATGTAATCCTCTCAACAATCAATCTCATTGCTGTTAGCCTATCTTCGAGCCGCATATCTTATGTCGAAAGTTAATTTTATATATAAGTAAATAAGTGAAAACATCGTTAGTAAACTTTTATTAAACTATGGCTGCCAGTCTAATTGGTTTATTATGTTTTATGAGTGGCAAATAACCATACGTACTGTTTAGAGGTGGTAATTATTGCTTGTATACTTACCATATAAAAAAAGATCACGTTAATAAGTCCCTCTCGTTGCCAACACAATGCTAACTTGACGAGCTCTGGAATTTTATTCACTGGATCGAAAACTGTAATAAAGACAGACTTATTTCATGGGGATGATTATTATTCCTGGAAAAATACTTCTGAGAAGAAAATTAAAAAATTTCTTATTTAATTCAATGTTGAGAAAAATTAATAAGATACGGTCGAACTCAGAAGTAGCTTGACACTATAGTATCAAGCATATTACATACAAATAATAGTTGCTATGAATATAAACGCAAAAATTGTTGTGACATGGAACTTTAGGCAGCACACACAATCTCAGTAGCTAGCGGGACAGCGCAGCGGCGGCAGCGGCGCGCTCCAATATCGAAAGCAGCGGCGCCAGAGCAAGCGGCGCACAATATTTTCAAGCGGTGCCCGCAGATCTGCACTAACGTAGTGTTGTAATAATTGTGTATTTTGGTTTTTATCGAACACTACGCCGCTCTGATGCCGCGGGAACTGCCTGCTGACTTCGTGTTTGGGTCTGCGTCGGGCGTCGCCGCCGTCGCTAGCTGCGTCCGTGCCGCTGAATTCGAGAGCGCAGCGAGTGTTGAGATACGTCTGAGCTCAACCGTAGATCCATGGTTTCACCCAAATTGAGAGCGGCAAAGAAATTATACTAATATAGCTGCAGTTTATAGATGACAGCTGAAAACACTTTTATATAAACAGATATCTATGAGGTACTGCTTTTTTGTCATAAGCAGCACTTAGCGGTTACAGAAATGCAACTGTATTACGGATTAAAATTTGATGATTTTGATTTTTATACACACATATATCTATAGGTTTACTTGTAAGTATACATCTTTCTACCTTCATTGTTAGGCCTTTTCCAGAGACTGACGCGTGCGTAAATAGCCCCCATGCATTTTCCAAGTAATTCTGGGCAGATAATCTACATCGGCGCGAAAACTGGAGGTAAGGCTTATATATGATCAAACGATCGAAAGAGAAGTTCGATCATTATTATATGAATAGCTCCATTCGAAGATATATTATATTACCAGGTAGTTTCTTCATCGTACTAGGTAGTTCGCACGTTTAGATTTGTATCGATTAAATCGATTGCTTCTTTAATCGATACTCCTGTCAAAATCATAGACCTACCTACTTGAACTGTCCGCCGAGGTCTTCAAGCCAACTCATTTAGTTCAGAGAAGGTAACCACCAAAACTTTTGTACGGGTGGCTGTGGGTGGGTTATCACATATATCTTCGAATGGAGCTATTCATATAATAATGATCGAACTTCTCTTTCGATCGTTTGATCATATATTATATTTTCATAGCTCCATTCTTCAGATATATCATATTACTAGGTAGATGTTAAGAGAATGATACATAGTTAAAAGTTTTGGTTCTTTATTGTTAACAAAATTTATATACTTAGATACAATTGAATATAATTAAGAATCAGTGTCATTAATGATTAATGTATAAAGGTATTTATTTTAAATTTGAGAATCCCTTATCCCAAAGACAGACTTAGCCAATTCTTGTGAAATTATGGGACGGTTGTAAAATCTAGCAAACGCTTGCGATGCGACTGTCCAGCCGGCTGTCTTGCGGATTGTATCCACTGAGACACCGGCGGCGCGAGCGCTCGATGTGGCGGCGTGTCGCGTGCTGTGCGCTCCGAACGTCCCCACATCGACGCCGCTATCTGCTAATACGTTCTTTATCCATCGACTGATGGTCTGCGCTGTAACCGCTTTATATGGGCTCTTGCAAGTTAAAAACAAAGACGTCAACCCTTTTTCCTGTCGAATATTATTTGTTATTGCCAAATAATCTTCTAAGCATTTGGCTGGGCAAATATTTGGTCTGTCTTTGAAGTAAGGTATAACAAGATTTGGTTGTTCTCGATTTACATATGACGTTTTTAAAAGCTCTGAAATGGTTATAACAATCTGATCCTGAGTAATCACAATATTACTAATTTTAATTAATGACAATGTTTGTACTCGCTGCGCCGTACAAAGCGCAAGTAAAATGGCTAGCTTTTTTGTAATTTTTGTTATACATAAATCAGTGTTAGGAAACCATTCGCTTACAAAATCCAATACTATTTGAGGATTCCAAATAAAATTATATTTAGGCAAACTAGGTCTGCATTTGAAAACTCTTTTCAATAATCGCGATATTTGTTGATCCGAACCAATATTGCTACCTAGGAGCAACGAAAGAGCAGAACGATGAGTGTTCAGTGTGCCGTAAGAGGACCCATTTTCATACTGTTTTGTTAAAAACAGAATTATTGATGATTTCGTAGCTTCTAAATAACTATGATTGTTGTTTATACAGTAATTCCACCAAAGTTTATATGTTGTGTTATATTGTTTTATAGTACTTGCTGACAGTGAAGAAATCATTAGATCTACTGCTTCTTGGGGGATACCCTGCTTTGAAAACGCTTGCCTGAGACAATAGCTACTGCCAGGGTAGTCTGCAGTGATAGATGTATCCTGTAATGAGACCGAATACTATCTTTGAGAAACAATATATCAGACACTATTAACTGTTTTAAAATTGGGAACCATGGTTGAGCCGGCCAAAAGGGAAACACCAAAATTCCAGTCGCCTGTTCATTTCTAATTTTTTGTAAACATCTTAGTATTAATGACAATGGAGGAAAACAGTAAAAGTAATACGCATTCCATGGTATTGTGAAAGCATCTACAGTAAAAGCTTCAGGGTCTGGTCTCCAGGATACATATACTTCACATTTGGCATTGGAGCGAGATGCGAACAAATCTATCTGTGGTTTACCAAACCTTCCCGTAACTTTATGAAAATTATCTAAAGAAAGTTCTATCTCACAATCAGGGTTTACCCTTCGGGATTCCTCATCCGCTTCCTTATTGTCTTTCGTATTAATATAAGATGCAAATATCCATAGATTACGCACCTCACACCATTGCCAAATTGCTCTTGTTAAACTGTTCAAGTGTGGAAATTGAATACCTCCCATTCTATTAATATAGCTGATAGCTGTTGTATTATCTATACGCATCAATATGGCACAATTGGTCATATCTTGCGCAAAACTCTTAAGCCCAAGAAAGGCGGCTTGCAATTCTAAATAATTTATGTGATATTGTAATTCACAGTCCTTCCAATGCCCATTAGTGCGTATATTGTTACAAACAGCCCCCCAACCAGACCTTGAGGCATCTGTAAAAATCTCTAAAGCATAAGTGGTTTGGTACAAAGATTTTTTAGATATAGCTACATTAGCTTTCCACCAAAGTAAATCTGTTAAGATATTACACGTAAGCTTAATTACGGCGTCATAATTATTTTTATGTATCAATAAATGAATATACTTTTCTCTCTCTAAATTCTTAGTATACAACCAACTGTACTTAACTGCTGGACACGCAGCTGTTAAAACTCCTACAAACTGTGAGAACTCTCGAATAGTACAACTAGGTAATTTCGAATATTTTTCAACCAATATTTTTATATGCATTTGTTTCTTTACTGGTAATGACATTGTTATGTTAATAGTGTCAAATTTAAAACCTAAAAATGTACCTTTTTGTTTTGGTACGAGAGTACTTTTCTCGTAATTTATAACAAAACCTAAACATTCGAGAATTTTAACAGTCTCCCTAACGTTAACCAAACACTCTTCGTAAGTATTTCCTATACATAACGTGTCGTCTAAATACGTTACTGAAGGAAAATTACGCTTTCTTAAATAACAAAATACTTCCTTCATTAACTTTGTAAAAGTTCTTGGTGCTGATGATAAGCCGTAAGGCATGGCATTGAATTCATAGGTAAGTAACTTATTTGTATCATTTATAATTTGAATACTTAAAAATTTTCTGTCCTCCTGGTGTATAGGCACTACTAAATAAGACTCTTTTAAATCAATGTTGGCTAGATAACCCCTTTCAGGTAACAAACTACAAACAGTTCTATAATCTTCCATTTTAAAGTGTTCATTATATAAGAAACTATTGAAAAATTTTAAATTTAGAATAAATCTATCTGTACCATTAGGCTTGGGTATTAAAAAAATTGGTGATAAGAACTGTGTTGAATCACTATGACACTGTGAAATAGCTCCTAATTCTAGTAAATTGTCTATTGCACGCATTATTTTTTGGTTATGTCTTTGAGAAATCAATGAGCTCGATTTAATAAAAGAGCGTGTAATATTTCGATTTTTAAGCGGTAAACGGTAGCCATTATGGATAATATCTAGTATAAACTTGTTACTTGTTATATTAAGCCAACAATTATAATAAAAAGAAATTCTGCCTGCATGTACCTGCACTAGTGACGCATCGGGGCACGTCTGGTGTTCATTGATGTCCTCGCCTGTGGCGGTGCTAGTAACGGCAGCGGCGGCGGCGGTGGCGCTTGCCCTCGTAACTGTCTGTAGCTGGTACTCGGTTGAGCTCTGCTCGTCACAAACGACGCTCGACCCCCTCTGCTCGTCGACGAGAAATAACGAGCGGGGGGTATCCAGTTTCCCGAAGGCCTAACCTTAAATTGTTGCATGCTCCTTTGAGCGACTACTGAATTTTTTTTGATTTGCCAACCTTGTCTTTCAATAGCTTTTGCAGCCTTTATTTTTTCTGATAGGTTACTTCCGAAAAGTGTTTCATCTCTTTCTTCCTCTTGAATTATGTTGTATATATTTTTATCCAAGCAAGGTGTAATGCACTTGGTGCGTGTCTGTGTTTCAGTAAAATGAAGATCGGTTAATATTCTACAACCTTCGGAGAGAAGTTTCACAATTTCTACTTTTTTCCCTTCGTTAAGTATGAGACCCATAGCTCTGGAAATTGCAGTTATACCTAAGCCTAACTGATTTTGTTTCATATCTATTTTTTTGTCTCTGTGACGTATGCTTTCTGCTACCGCCGCCGCAATTTCGGGATTCAAAGTTGGAGCTTTCAGCATTTTGCAATTTTCAGGGACATTGTGTTCTTTCAATAATTTATCTCTCACGTCTTTCGACAAACCGTTTTTTAATATTGGGAGCCACCTTTGCGCCAGGTCATTATGAATATTATCACCGTATTTTGGACTAAGTTCAATTGGGTCCCCCAATGCTAAACGTAAATCAGCATCTAATTCTATGGGTGATTCCTTTGGACTTTGATTTATGTCCAATTGAAGGTTATTAGTTTGATCAGGTGCCTCTGGCAAGTTGGTAATAGTTTTTAATATTTCAACTTCGGGTGACAACACGTTCCCGGGGGTCTCATTAAGTACCGTATTTTCATTAAATAACGGTATATCATCTAATTGCAATATATCCTCCGGTAATACCGGCATAAATTCGTTATTAGAAAAACAATTTTCTTCATAGTTTGTTGTTTCGAAAGTTTCGATAACTGAAAATGTAAAAAAAATATCACTTTTTGTGACTTATATATTGATTAAAAATAGGCAAACTATTTTTATTTATATTTTTTGTATCATTACTTTTGCAAATTTTTTATGCCTTCGTGAATGACCCGCAGTCAACCTCCAGGCTAAATTTATTTTTACATCATGTCTAACCCTCGTGAATAACCCTCAGTTAACCTCCAGGTAGACTTATTTGATGTACATTTTTCACTATTAGATTGTAAAAAAAATCGAAAGTATTTTAATGTTATATTTACTTACCCTCATTTTCGTTATCAGAATCTGATAATATAACCGCGCGTCGTCGTCTTTTTACATTATGTTTTTCTTCTAATTTCTTTATTTTATCTTTATAATGTTGAATTCTTGTTTCAATTTTACGTTTCGACATACTAAATTTAAAACTCCAATATAGAATACTGATATTTTTAGAAAGACTTGTGCTCACTACCGCGCACAAATAAAGAATGAGTTGGCTTGAAGACCTCGGCGGACAGTTCAAGTAGGTAAGTCTATGATTTTGACAGGAGTATCGATTAAAGAAGCAATCGATTTAATCGATACAAATCTAAACGTGCGAACTACCTAGTACGATGAAGAAACTACCTGGTAATATAATATATCTGAAGAATGGAGCTATGAAAATATAATTGCCTGGCGGTGGTAGGCTGATGAAATTGCTTTAACAGAGCCCAGGCTACCCTCAAAAAGGGCAAAGGAGTTACCTGGGAGATTTTGTGTGTATTCCTAGTGTCGCTACGATCAGACACTAAGCGACCTCCACACACTCCCGTCGCGTCGCTTAGCCAGCGGCGGGTAGATCTGTAACGAGTTCTCCCCGAAAAAAAGGCCAGGCCGTTATGTCACATTAATGGAAACAATTGCAAAAACGGGACAAAATCTTCCTCTTCAGAGCTTTTGTTGCGTGCGCTGCGTAAACGGTTAACGTTACGCTAAAATCATGTATGCCGGAATTGTTTTCCTTTTAAAGTTCTTAAAAAAATCCGCAACATCATGTGTCTACTATCTTATAGGGTGGACTTACTATAACCTTTTATGAATAAAATTTGTTCTAAAATAATGCATTATCTGCGAAGGTGTTTTTGGAAACATGATATTATTTCCAAAATTAATACATTGTTCACCAGAAACAAATTTGTTCTTGAAATCATTTGATTTCAATAAATATCATAGTTTTAAAAAACTCTGCAACAAAATAATGATCAAGTACCACGCACGCAATATCCAAGGCGGAGCGAGTTTCAAAAACATTTTATTCATTTGATAATTTCATGACATTTCTATGAAATAATGCAGCCAATGTTAATCCGTTAAGCATGAGATTCCAGACACAATTGATTTTTCTTTTCTCATAGCCCCCTGGTGGTATATCGCGGCTTGACAGATAAAATTACTTCATACACATCATCATCATCATCATCATTTCAGCTGAAAGACGCCCACTGCTAGGCATAAGCCTCCCCCAGGGATCTCCGAACCAATCGGTCCTGCGCTGCCCGCATCCATAGGCTTCCCGCGACCTCGTCGTCTCCTTCTTGAGCCCATTGTAAGCGGCCACGTCTCATTTCCGTAAGTCATCACTGGCAACACACACGAATTAAAGACTTTCGTCTTGAGAACTGCAGTAGTTGGGCCGAGAATATCCTGCGAAACTTTCCGAACACTACCCAGCCGAGCTGGATCTGTCGATTAACCTCTTTCTCGAAGTTGGTCTTATCAAGTTGGACTATTTGTCGCAGGTAAACATATTCGTCTACATTACTTTCATACAAATGCCATGAAATTATCAAATGAATAAGATAATTAAAATAGAATAAAACTAGAAACATTTCACGTCCTGAGGCAGGAATCGAACCCGCGACCTTTCGCAATCCGGGCGACTGCTCTGACCACTGAGCCACCCAGGACTTGGGACATCCCTGTGAAATTCTTCTAGTCTATCTTGTATTTACGTTTATGAGCTAACGTCCACCCTACAATGTCGAAATATTCTATTTCAACATCCGAAACGAGTATTTTTACAAATACCGACGATTCGGTTAAGTTGGGGCAGTGCTTTCAAATATTCTTAATTTTTGATTTTAACATTATTATAAATGTTTGAAAAATTACTTAGTAATTAAAATAGAATAAAACTAGAAACATTTCACGTCCTGAGGCAGGAATCGAACCCGCGACCTTTCGCAATCCGGGCGACTGCTCTGACCACTGAGCCACCCAGGACTTGGGACATCCATCTTGGGATATCTATTTTAATTACTAAGTAATTTTTCAAACATTTATAATAATGTTAAAATCAAAAATTAAGAATATTTGAAAGCACTGCCCCAACTTAACCGAATCGTCGGTATTTGTAAAAATACTCGTTTCGGATGTTGAAATAGAATATTTCGACATTGTAGGGTGGACGTTAGCTCATAAACGTAAATACAAGATAGACTAGAAGAATTTCACAGGGATGTCCCAAGTCCTGGGTGGCTCAGTGGTCAGAGCAGTCGCCCGGATTGCGAAAGGTCGCGGGTTCGATTCCTGCCTCAGGACGTGAAATGTTTCTAGTTTTATTCTATTTTAATTACTAAGTAATTTTTCAAACATTTATAATAATGTTAAAATCAAAAATTAAGAATAAATGAATAAGATGTTTTTGAAAGTGGCAAACCATTTCTATGAACTAATACAACCCATATTTCAATTTATTGTCGTATTAATAATAATAATACATTTATTTCAGATTTCTTTGATCCATATTTTAGGTTAGTTTGTTAGTAACAGTTTTCACTTAGAGCAAAGTTAGTTGATTAGTTAGATAACATTGTTACATTAAATTTATAAGTGCACAATGTGCCCTATTGTCCAGTGTATCATAAAAGTGTATTAACGGCACCAACCTGATATTAAACAGCAGCCCACAGCTATGTTTCCCTTCAATCTTCTCAGTACTTCATGATTTTCTAGTGGTCGTATTAATTTCACTCTAAGGTAAGCCGGGTAGGAGCTTAACGACACGTCTTACCATTTAAATTTAAGTGGCATCTTCATCAAAGTCAAGAGTCATCTGTGAAGTGCGACATTGTACGAATTACTCTGTCACCTAAACCCGCCTGTAATATATTACAGAAACTAAAAACAATCTAGCTATTTATTTGTTATAAATAGGTTCTATCTTAGGACAATGTAATTAATAATACCTACCCGTCTTAACAATAGACACCCGTTTTCAATCGGTAGAAGACATAAAGGAGAATTCGCGCCAAGAACTGGAACTCGATTGCGGAAACAGCGTTTAAAAATGTTTTGATGATTCGATTATTCGTTGGCGTAAGTGTATCGTTTCTGAAGGAGCATACTTTGAAGGTGTTGAAATAAATTTGGATGAATAACTAACATTTTGTGTATTATTGATCTTTTCCCGGTACTTTCTTGACAGAGTAGTATTACAAATGTATGTACTTATTTACCTTTGTTTTCAAAATCTTCTTTTTAGACCCTACTTCACTACACTTCCATCCTAACTGCGTAAACATGTCTGTTAATGAAACCCATTTAGCCCTTTACCGCAGATTAATAACAGTCTTTACACCCGGTTCAATATGAGCGAGAAGATGCTCAAAAATATTTTTTTATCGCGAATTGCAAATATTTTTGTGTACGCCACCGGTACCGCGCGCGCGTGCGGATAGAGTTACAGTTACGGACAATAACAGAACTTCTCTGTATTTGACCGATTTCATAAATTGATTAAATTATACGATACAACACAATAGTATCAGTAAGGAGTTGGATATCTTCTTACTTTCTCGTTCGTCATTTAAGAATATGTAAAAGTAAATTCTAACATCAGATTTTAACATCCTTACATTTTACCAATTTATGTGACTTCTGGTTAAAACTTCTTTTTTTACTTCAACGTATTGTTTAATTTAAGTGCCGTAGAATAAGCCAATGCTGTGTTCAGCTGGGATCGGAGTGCAAATTTAACTGTTTATTTTATTTTTAAGTATCGGAAATTTACGTGTGCTATAGTTTGTATTCTGTTGCTGTACCTAAATAAATAAACACCTATAAAACCCCATATGATTCGGTTGTTAACACTATAACTGTACCTTCACGTATTTTTATTTAATATTTTGAAAGGAATCCATTGAACCGTTATTTTCCATTTAAATAAAATATAAATCTGAAAACTTATTTTATTCCTGTGGTGATAGTAATTCGTGAGAATCTTAGAATTTTCCATTACTTACTTATCGTTGGAAATCTTAAAAGTGACTTCACAAGAAAACTTATTTAAAAGATCTTGAATTTTCTTCGCATCTTCAGGTCAACAAAGGCGAACGTGACACTTTGTTACCTACATGTTAAAGCTTTTTTGTGTCAGATCGCGTTGTTTGGCGTAAAAGATATCTCGGTACCCTCTAATGCATTGTAAAGTAATTTGTCACCGAATACGTCTTTCAGAAAGGAACGGATATAAGATGAAGAAATAACAAAACGAAACCTACTCTTTGTCGGCTCCATTTCTAGCTTTCGTCCCTTACCAGCCCGCCGGCGTTCACAAACAATAGACAATTATTGTTATCATAATCATAATAATAATCATAATTCATTTATTTGTCAAAACATGAGTATACATTAAAATGCAGAGGTCACAATATTAACAGATTTCGTTCTACATGTTTTTGGCCAACTATAAATACAAATTGGCCAGTATTTATTAGAAACAATAAAGATGATAATAAGTAAGTTAAAATAAAATGAAAATTTAAAACAGTCAGAAATATGTATTAATTCTATTTGTGACACTGAATAAACTATTTCTATTCTATTCTATAAATTGTATTCTATCATGTATCTTTATAATAAAAAAAAATTGTATCTCATATGTAGCTACTTCATAGATTCAATAGTACCTACATTACTAAACCAAAACATTTATAACAACACGGTCAGAAAAAGTACTGATAATATTAAAAGCTTTATTTTATCTATGGGTAGCACACCCACATATCAGACAAAAAATTGTGAAAAAAAATATATTTAAACAAAAATTAAAACCGACTCCAAAAAACTGAAAAGGATAAAATAATTAAATTTTAGTAGGTACTCATTCCCTAGGAACATATTTTTGGAGCCGGTGCTTCACTATCTACGGTTTCTGGAAACAACTTAGCACCAACTCCGAAAATATGTTCCTAGGGGATGAGTACCTACTAAAATTTAATTATTTTATCCTTTTCAGTTTTTTGGAGTCGGTTTTAATTTTTGTTTAAATATAAAAAAAAATTCACAATTTTTTGTGATAACTTTTTAAGGTCAAAGCTAGATGGGTGACCGTGAGCTTATATTGTTTTCTACTATCGTATCATTACACTAAAAATTCATAGGAAAGCAATCCGCAATTTCGCATATGTACACGACTTAATTTTTCCAGTTTTTTTGATTTAAAAACCAAACTACCCAGAAAAATTTGGACCAAATGGGAACTATTCCGCATCGATCAAAAAAAGAATCATCAATATCGGTTCACCCAGTCAAAAGTTCTGAGGTAACAAACATAAAAAAACATACAGACGTATTGATAACCTCCTCCTTTTTTTGAAGTCGGTTAAAAATAGGAAATATATTGTCACTGGCGGGCTAGTAAGGTATAAAAAGTTAATTAACTTTAAAAAACCTATTGTAATAATATTAATTACTTTAAATCCTAATTAAGTTTCTAACATTCACACCTAAATCCAGCTGTTGGAATTGAATGACCCAAATCAGCAACCACATTACAAATAAAAAATTGAGCAGAATATACGACAAAATACTTGGAAAAACTTCGTCCCAAGAGGTGTCGGGCATCACAGCAGCAATGATTAATTACGAAAGAGATTTATGACGAAGGCAGCTGATTAGAGGTCTGATAAAACAATATGGATTTCACGGTATATAAACACCGTCAACGAGTAATGTATTTACAGTTAATTTTTCTTATGACAAAATATGGAGTGACGAACAAAAGACGCACTGGGCCTGATTCTGAAGACACACTCTAATTCTAAATTAAAGTACAGTATATCTCTTTCTCGCAATATGTAATAGGAAAAAGATAGCAAGAACTTGTTTAGAGCTGTCAATTAAATTTAGTTAAATTTCAAAGAAACCATAGACAATTTTAGACGGCATGTACGGAGGTGCCTCCTAAACACTGCATTTTATCACGGTCATTAAAGTCGAAAATTGATCGCACGTTTCTAAATGTCAAATTATATCACAACCATCCTTTTCGTATTCATTTTGAGAGAAAGAAATGCTTATCCTTAAATTTAAACTTAGCATGTGTTCTCCAGAATTAGGGCCACTGTGTGCTGCCCCATTACAACCTAATACAAAAGTAACGACCATTGTTTGTTGATTTACTCAAGAGAAAAAAGAAACCTGTACAAAACTAGAAGCAACATTGGATGAAAGTCGTGAAAAAAGTATTTTCGTATTCTATTAGACATAATAAAATACGCTAGAATAAATGGAATAAGCTATTTCTTTTTTGTACACTGTATTAAACAACTAAGAATTAATACATTTTAATAGAGTATTTAACAAAAACCAAAACACAATTTTCCCGAGAAAAAATGATTCTTCTTAAAAACATATTCTGGTTACACTCGCTAACGGCCTGGCCACGGGAACGGGCAAGGGCGACGGCGACTCGACGTGACTGGCCATAGCGCGAAATTCGCGGCGATCAAGTATTTGTTTGTTCCACCAGTCGCGTCGCTGTCGCAGCCGCCCGTTGCCGTGGCCAGGCCGTAAGACTAGCCAACATCTCGTTCCTTCAAAATGTAAAGAAAAATATTTGAACTTTTAAAGCTCAGAATGATATAAAATTTCAATTTTGGAGATGCTTTGAATAAATGCTATTTACCAGCAGTGTCACCAGCACCCCGGTGGCTCCTCAACAATAGAATATCTATTGTGTGTATCTAGTCAGTGGGTACTTCACAAATTATTATCAAAAATTGCACCCACCTATATGTATTCATTCATCCTACTCAGGAGCACGCGTGCCGGTCTTCGGAGTCATCAATTTACTGTCTCCACCTCAACATCACGGACAAAGAAGTTTAGTAACTCGTTTCTATAACAGAACTTGGAATTAGAACAGTGTATTTCAAGCTGTACTAGCTATCTTCACATATGGACTCTTCTTGCCGATTGACATCAGGTGGTGTTGAGTCATTTGCCGTGCTTTCTTTCAAAAAAAAAATATTGCAGAGTTGGCAGAGTCAAAGATTTGATAAACTGACTGACTTACGATTAGCTGGATTCCGAATATTTCATATAAGCTAATTTATCATTGTTTCAAAACAATATTTATGAAATGACATTAAAAGCTAACTCCATTTAATCCTATCTTTAAATCATTTTGATCACAATTGCTCTATGGAATACCCCGAGGGGGCAAAGATAAATTAAATTTGTTACAAAAGTTCCATTGGACGGTTCCTAGCCACGATATTAAATTTATGCCATCAAGAGGCATCCAAAGAATGAGCATTTAACTTAGATTTTCAATCGAGAATTTCAATAGTGCTCGAATGTATTAGATGGTGGGAATTTCATTTTCAATTAAATCGGTTTGGTAATTGATTATCATAAAGTATTCGATAACTAGGATAAAAAGCTTACTTTGAATAATAATCATTTGAAATAAAAATTTTACAAAGGTAACAATATAAATATTTATGAGGTCAGTTTTTCTATTGCTACTGCAAATTCCATAAAATACTGAATAGGTTTCGCTAAGAAAACAGCAACAATAGAAATCTCACTTAAAGGCGTGATTTTTATGCTCATTGCAAATATTACAGCCATCTCTAAACACTTGATTGACAAAGAATTAATCATTTCTTTTCTCTGTACATCACTTCTTGCCAGAAACAGAGTGAACCAGTCTCTTGGAACCTCTTTGAAATGAGGTTGTATCACTCTTTGAAATGCTTTGAAACTTAGGACGCGTAATCCTCCACACGTAGTTTTAAATCAATGTTCAGTAACGCACCGCCACTGAACATTGATTTATAACTACTTACATCGAGAATAATGCCAATACCAACTTCAATAGCCACTATTGAGTTTTCCGTTATCCTACGTAACGCAACCAGTTTAGCTTGAAAAATTATGTAAAATATTCATACATAATCAATAAAATTGTTAAATTATGGATTATTAAGTGAATAACAAAACTGTCCTTAATATTCATAAAAACTTCTAGCATTTGGTTAGCGTAAGATTCGTAAAAAAAATTAAACTAAAAATAAAACCGACTCCAAAAAACTGAAAAGGATAAAATAATTAAATTATAGTAGGTACTCATCCCCTAGGAACATATTTTTGGAGTTGGTACTAAGTTGTTTCCAGAAACAATAGATAGTGAACTATAATTTAATTATTTTATCCTTTTCAGTTTTTTGGAGTCGGTTTTATTTTTTGTTTAATTTTTTTGTTCCTAGGGGATGAGTACCTAGTAAAATTTAATAAGTTTATCCTTTTCACTTTTTTGGAGTCGGTTTTTTTTTTGTTAATTTTTTTTCACAATTTTTAGTGATAACTTTTTAAGGACAAAGCTAGATGGGTGACCGTGAGCTTATATTGTTTTCTACTATCGTATCAGTTTACTAAAAATTCATAGGAAAGCAAATATCCGCAACTTCGCATACGTAGACGACTTCATTTTTCCAGTTTTTTCCATTTAAAAACCAAACTACCCAATGGATTTTCAAAAAAATTTTATGTGACCAAATAGGAACTATTTCGCATCGAACAAAAAAAATCATCAATATCGGTTTACCCAGTCAAAAGTTCTGAGGTAACAAACATAAAAAAAACAAGTACAGACGAATTGATAACCTCCTCTTTTTTTGAAGTCGGTTAAACAATATAAAATTCAATTATTTGACTTCAATAATTTTGGAATGCTAATCAGTGACTAGCACGCGTAAATAATCCTTCAATGCCCGGACGGCAACTTAAGTTGCCATAACAATTAAAATTTAATTGTGTCTGGTTTATCGGGCTTCAAAGGGTAAGTTGTAACAACCTTCAGAACTAATTTGCATAAAAATGAATGATTCCAATAATTTGTACAATAAATTTATCTAATGTGCTTGCTTTTTTGTAACAAAGTGTATAAAAAAGAACTGCCCAGAACCGACGCGGTGTAGCTGCAGATCACGTTCGTGGAACAGCCATTCGCTATCAAAAAGTGCAGGAATTTCAACAACGAAAACATTCTAGCATAATCATCCGAGGTGTTAATAAGACAAGTAGCTGAATCTATGTCCCAAGTTTATATTGTTATTAGCAAAACATATTACTTAATTATGATGCTTACTTTGGGCTATATAATAGGTGTAACTGTATGATTATTATTATTATGTTCCAGTATCGCTTAAGGTAGTGATTTTAGCCCAGACGAGTAACTAAGTCTATGAACGTTACCTAGCTTATCAGTGTTATGTTAAGTGATAAGTATAAATAAATATTCAAGTATCGTTGAAACTGGCTAACATACTGTTGAATATCGATGCTCAAGATAGCGATGCACTGTAGCCCCATGGTACTGAAATATGATGCACGCTAGTTCGAAAGTATGCCAGATCGATACTTTATTTTTGTATAGAATAAATTGAACCTAGTAGAAGGAAAAAGGGAACCTTTTATTTGACCTTATTATCTAAATAGTTCTCGTGAACCACGCGGATGAAAAATGAACACCGAATAAATTAGACGTTGTAAATGTGAAAAAATGAAATGAAACAAAAATAAAGATATTTTCATTCGAAAAGTCTAATAATAAAGAATTTATTGGCGATTTTTGGTTTCTATGAAATTGCTCTTAGCTTAGCTTCAATTGTTATTACACTTTTCGCAAAATCCTCTTACAACTAATTAGACTAACCTGCTTGCGTATGCATGTCATGTCATTAGGTTTCTTCGTTTCCACTATTTTTTATGAAACATTGTACTTGTAATGTACGAAGTTTATATAAAAAGCCGCGCGGCGGCGGCGTAAACCCCTTAATTGCATAAAGAATTCAAGTATGGAGCAGAAGCAATTGGTTTTCAGATCATCATAAATCAATAAAAAAAAACTTATTTAAACTTTCTTAGAATAAGCTAAATATGCTATACCGTTTAGAATTTTAGATAGTCTTTGAATTCCATAATAATAATCCATATATTCTTTCTGTAAAATGTGATTTTTTACTTTTTTGTGTAGCTCGAGGTACTTTTTTTTTCTTTCTGCTGCGGTTGAGTTTACTAGGTAGAGAAATTATTATTGTTTTCCAAAACAATATTATCAACTTTATTCAATGCCGTGATTACAGTACACAACGTACATTGTGTACGGTGATTTAATCGAAATGAAGTTTGTCGATGTAATATTCCTTTGTATAAACATTGTCGTTTTTCTGTACCTTCGCAACTAAAGACCCGCACTGACGTGCATCGCGATGGAAACCATTCGAGAATATGTGGATCGATGTGGCATACTTTTGCACTAACTTGCATCACATTTCAGTACTCTAAGGCTACAGTGCGTCGTGATTTTGATCAACGATATGCAATATGACAATCATATTTTGGCGATTGAACGATGTGAGAGCGCGCGAGGTAAGCACTCTACTTTTCATTTCGAATACGAGGAAAGTAAACAAAAGCTAGATAAATAATTATATTAATAAAACTAATTGATTACTGAAAGTAATATCTAAAAAAAATTGGTTGGAAAGCAAAAATGCTATACACCCAATGTTTTTTCTATTTTTTGTTGAGTTCCCCAAAAAAGTCAACAAAGGGTCAAGGGCATAAGTACAGCCATCTCTGATGTATTTTCTACATTTCTATAGTTGTTGTTGGTGTCATACTGGTACATATAATACATTTTAATGCATCTTGGGAGAGTTTGGCACGAAATATTTAAGATTAAAATATATGATGACAGCCATGATGCTACTTTGATGAGGTGAATAACCACGATAAAATTTTAATGGTGGTTAAACAACGTGTGTCTTTCACATCAAATACACTATTATTATAATGATCTTCCAATTGCACATCAACACAAACTCTTGCTTCACGAAACAACACCAATTTTATAACACTACGTTCGCTCAGACACAATTTTGTAATTATTGTAATTAAAATCTTGACTGTCACCATCAAATCTCACCAAAAAACCCTTTTTTTCTAAAGCGTTTAATTTTTAGTGCTAATCAAAGGACCTTTGGTCAGGTTTGTTTTGTCGCGGTTCCTTCGTATGAGATGCAAATGCCTATTATTTGTACGTAAGAATCCAAATATTTTTTTTTTATTTCGTCTATAACTTTTGTTTACTCAAATATTAACTTTTAATTATAGTCAAGAATTAAAATAATGTTTTTTATAAATTTATTCCGTAGTCCAATGGCAAAATTACTATTTACTGGAGTGTTTTGCGTATTTTGTAGTGTCAGTCTAGATTTTTATTACAATAATTACAAAATTGTGTCTAATGTCCGTTTTCACTAAACCATTCCCTAGGCTTGGGTAACGGCATTTGTCTCTTTCTGTCTCCTTTAGGTAGACTGAAATAAAATCGCTAAGCAAAGGTTAGTGAAAACGAACATGAGCGTTATAAAATTGGTGGACTTTTCTTATGCAAGTGACGAGAGCAAGTTTGTGTTGATGTTTAATTGAAATATCATTGAAATAAAAGTGAATTTTGCTGTGATAGACGGTGAGAATTTTACTGTGGCTAACCACCTCATCAAAGTAGGATCATGGAGGCTGTCATCATATATTCGGCACCAAACTCTCCAAAGATGCAGTGAAATGTGTTACACCCTCATTTCTATGTAATATATGAAGATAGCAAATACATTCATGACTGGCTTTAAAAGGTCTTTGAACCAGGAGCCGTAAAACTAAATATTTTAAAAAAATACTATTTAAAAGTATTTTTAATACTTTTCCTCCCTAGGGAAGAAAATTGTATCTCTATCTCCCCGCTTCTAAGATAAACAATGACCCTCTTTCAGAAAGATTGATTTCGATATCATAGTTTACTAGAAATATGTAAATAAATAACTTGTCAATTGTCTATTTATGTGTGTTACCATATTTCTTATAACCTACCTAAAATAATTGAATAAGTACATTATAAACTAACACAAAATTTTTATTCAAGCAGTTAAAAAGAAGTTCTATGCGTGCGTTTCTGGTTCCTTTTCTGTTTCATCAATCTGTAAATCATAAAACAAAACAAAAACACTACATTTTCTATAAGATGTGAGCACCGGTGGGTTGGTAAGTGGCGAAAGGATTTCAAGTAGGAAAAACATTTCAGAGGAGTAAACTACAAATTTCTTTTTCAAATAAAGATCTTGTAGGTCGCGTAGATACACGGGCATACCTAATATTACATCAAAAGTATTGCCATTTTCAATGTAATGTTTTTTTATTACTCTCAAATTTAATTCACAACGAAAGTCAAACTGTAAAATTATTACCCATAGTTGATTTTCGCAAAACAAAATATACAAAAGACGTTTATTAATCAAACACAGAATTTACCCGTCGCCCACGCTGGTCTGTGATAATAAATAGGCATCAAAAGCAAGTATCAATAATAAATTGTTCTAAGATTCAAACAATACCATTATAATGTAAATAGAGTTAAAAGATATTACAAGAGTCGATCGTTCCTCAAACCCTGGCTTGACTCGTGTAAGAAATATCGAGGAAATATCGTTATTGTTAAGTTCAAGAGATGTAATAGATATTAACTTTATAAAGCTAATTAAAACTACACTTGGGCCTTTTAGTTAAAGAACATCACTTTTGAAACAAGCTATTTTTCTCTTCTACTCTTTGTCAAAATTACAATGAAAAAGTATGGCTTCTGTCTGTTGTGTTGTTGTTATTTTTGATATTAAAAATAACTAAGAAATGTAAATTTTATTTTTCTAACATACTGCGTTTAGCTACTGCGTTGTTAGCATTGAAAGTATCTACTTTAAAAGTATATGTTTCAATTTAAACATAAATATTAAAAATTGCCATAGGTTTGACCCTCGGACCTTTAAAATAAACAATATCCTAATATTTGTCACAGCGTGGTTGACCGACGATCTGGTGAGGGTCGCGGAAATCGGTTTGGAGATTTCTTTTGGGGGCTGAAATGATGATGATTATAATGAAAGTTACAGGAAAAGCACGCTATCGTGAGGCACTTCCGCACGGAGTTCAAACTTATTACAGAATAAACTATACTTTTTTTGTTACGCTATGGAAAAGATCTATCAGCCGCTCCTTATCACCCGGGGAAGGTGAAAGCAGATGTGTGGGACTCACACCAACTAAAAACGAAACGCCGTCTTGACACATAATGGGCGGCAGGAAATGGGTCGCTCCGGGAACATATCTTCTATGACTGCCAACATGCGGATTGCTGCACCCTTTTGGTAGTCCCATCAACTAGGGGCCTCTATCTACGCTCCCCTTCAACTATAGTTCGATACACCGCTGCGCTGGCGTACCGACCAGGGTTATGCCATGTGGACAGCATTCCCCAACCGTTGCCCACGCCCACACGATGTTTATGGCGTAAGTCAATAAAATCTTAAAAATTAATGGAGTTGAATGCATTGGTAAGCTCCAGAAGGGTAAGGATTGCGCAAGGCTTTTGTTCTGTATTACCTGATGGCGGATAGCGGTGGTCTCGAGTGTTCAATTGCTTCGCCTACAAAAGCAATATTCCTGGGTTTGAATCCCGGTAGGGGCAAATGTTTATGTAATGAGTAGGTGTCTGTATGTTAACTTAGTATGTTTCTTTTATTATGGATACACAACTATCTATATTTCTCAGTTACCTATTAGGTATCCATAACACAAGCTCATAATGATGCTTAATTTGGGATAATTGAAAAATGAATGTCGTCATGTGAAAGTGTTGTGTTCCGCGCAGCAGCCTTACTGAAAGCGACTAATGAGGTTATAGTCAGAGAGAAACGAACAAAGCCGTTCGTGGATAATTCGCTCAAGGATTTAATAGAGCCAAGGCAAAATGGAAATGGAATAGATAATGTGACGGAAAAGACTAGTTCAAAATTTCCTATTAACGAATAACATTATGTGCCGACTTTCATGTTAATTGATTTTAGAAAGTTAAATCAAACCTATGCGTTTAAAATCTAACTTCTATAGGCTAAAATAAAGGTTTTAAAACACTGATCTAAATACAGATAGGTATAAATCTCAAGACGTTCGGTTCGAGGTAATTCTTTTTTAGCGACAATGGAGGCGATACACTTACAGATTTCGGTGCTTTTTTACGGCTTCAGATTTTGGAAGCGTCCCCTTTTGTGTACCATAAAACTTTTATTCTACCTTTACGAACCTTTACATTACGGGCTGGCATTGATAGCTTCAATCAATAATTATTAAAGCTGAAAGTGTATCTACCAATCTTCTATAAATCTTTTAACGTATAATAATAGCTATAACTATATAGGGATTAGTATTGACAAATCCAAACATCAATTATTGGTATAATCGACAGCGTAACAAATCAGTTCCAAATTGACTCTTATACCAAAGGACTAAGGTACCCATAATTGTCAAACTGTTACTCTTGATCTGCAGCACTATAATAAAATTGACAATTATGTAGAAGAAAATTGTTTTAACATAACATTTGTCCTTGACATAATATCTCTATCAGTACTAAGCCAATAAAGTTGTAAGTGCTGTAGGTATAATTTTACATGTCACATAAATTCATATGTAAAAAGAGACTCTTAATTACAATATATTTACATTTCTTAAATATAGAGAACTTTTAATATTCTGACTTATCACAAGATAATGATTTCCTGTTACAGGAAAATTGTTACGCCAATAAGTTATTGAAAAGACGAATAATTTATTGCTATAGCCAAGCCTTTATATTATTATAGATGTAAATGTTACAGTCAAAACTCATAACCGGTCAAAACCACTTTAAACTGCAAAAATCAGACAAAAGTGGTTGTGACCGATGCCCTTATTTAAAAACAGTTTTGACTGGTTTTTGCAGTCGGAAGCGGTTTAAGCTAAAGACGTTAATCAAAAGCACTTTTAACTGCAAATATATTGGGTAATAGTATTTGTGTTTGTGAAGAGTTTTGGTTTGATTGGTAGGTTCAAGGTTATTTTTTATGACCACTTATAACCGACATAGTTTAGGTTACAAGTGGTCATAAAAAATTACCTTGTAGGTAGGTACCAATCACTCAAAGTTTTTGACTAAGGGCATCGGTCGAAACCACTTTTGACTGCAAAAATCAGTCAAAACTATCGGCAGTCAAAAGTGGTTTTGACTGGTACTGAGTTTTGACTGTAACATATATATTGATAGGGCAGATGATAGTAGGTAAGTATTGCAATATTCATGTGTTTCGATTATGATAATGATAAAATATCGTATAATTACTACATATATGAATGCGTATTCTGTCTCCGGTACGCGGCCACACGCGGCTGCCACTTGAATTGTGTGTTGATTTATTTACGAGTTTGTTTAGTAAGATTAAGAAATGTGATTGCTGTTAGCTAATGTGTTCATCTAACGCTGTAATATTATGACTTGGGATAGTTAAAAATTGATGTACAGACTACAGCACGTCAAGTGTAACAGTTGCACTACGAATGCCGCCGCTATTCCGTACGGAATAAGGGCGGTCTAAAGGTCAACTTTAACGCTTGATGTGCTGGGGTGTACATTAGGGATGTTAACTGTATTCAAATCAAAATATAATTTTAAATCGTAGTAGTAGTTTTTATACTAGATACCCTAAGAAACAATATTTTACTGTATTATTATTACAGAATTTAAATAATATTTAATAAACAAAATGCAATTAAATCACTCTTAAGTCACGTGAGAACGAACACCAATCTCAGTGTATGACGTCACTTGTTGTTAGTATCAGAGCTTTCAAAACGAAAACCAACTGACTCACCATAGCAACTTATAAGTGTTTGGCAACAGTTTCCGTGAAAACTCTTTTGGTGAATAGATACTTCAGAAAAAGAAAAAAATAATTATTATTTAGACTTACGGCCTGGCAACGGGAACGGGCGGCGGCGGAGGCGGCGGAGGCGGCGGAGGCGGCGGCGGCGTCCCGGCAACCACTGCGCGCTGTCTCGGTGTCGGCCTCGCAGCGCGTCGTTGTGACCGCGCAGTGATTGCCGACCCCAAAGAGTAATGTAAGTATAGGGGAACGCCGCCGCCGCCGCTTCCCGTTCCAGTGGCACGTGGCCAGGCCGTTACGTTACGAGAAGCGATCAATGTATGAAAAACAATTCATTTATATAATAGGTTGGGGAAAAAGTTTCTTCGCATTTTTTAAGAAAATTCAAAACATTTTTAATGTAGTTTATTTACATTTAACTAAAGTATGTAGGTACCATTTTGTTTGATAACTTTTTGCCATCTTGTAGGTACGGACATGATCCCATTGCTATAGAAATTTTGGGGCTTCTGATCAAAATACCGCGACAAGTGGTTTTGGCAGTCCTGTCTTGATGTTAACCTGACACTGCCTAGAGAATTCTGAAAAGAGCGAAACAAGTGGAAATCTGAAGGTGCAAGGTCAGGACTATACGGCGGATGCATTAACACCTCCCAGCCAAACTCTTAATTTTTGCTGCGTGGCTAAAGATGTGTGAGGTCTAGCGTTATCATGATGAAAAACCACACCCCTTCTGTTGATTAATTCCGGCCGCTTTTTCTCAACTTCTTGCTTTAATCTCATCAGTTGTTCGCAGTAGAGTTCAAAATCGATGGTCCTGCCTGGTGGTAACAGCTCATAATGAATAATGCCCTTCCAATCCCACCACACACACAGCATCACCTTGTTGCGAGTTAACCCGGGTTTCGCCACAGTCTGTGAAGCCTGACCGGCCTTTGACCACGACCTTTTTCGCAAGTTCTTGTCGTACGTGAACCACTTTTCATCACCAGTTATCAGCTTCTTCAAAAATGGTTCGGTTTCATTACGTCGTAATAAAGAATCACAAATGAGTACACGGTTCATTAGGTTTCTTTCAGTGAGCTCGTGGGGTACCCAAATATCTAGCTGTTTTGTGTACCCATTTTTTTAAATGCGCCAAAACTGTGTTTTGGTCCAGTTCCTCAGCTACGTCGTAACTACTGATATGTCGATCTTGCTCCAGTTTTTCAAAAATGGCATCAATTTTATCCGTAACAGGGCGACCAGAGCGACGTGCATCTTTGACATCACAATTTCCGGATTGAAAACGCTTAAACCAAATTTGTGCTACTCTCACAGACACTGCACTAGGTCCATAATCATCGCAAATTTTGTTCGCGGCTTGCGTTGCATTTTTACCTTTTTTGTAGTAAAATTTTAAAATGTATCGAATTTCTTTATTAGATTCACTCATCTTGACAGTACGAAAAACAAATGGAAAACACACATTTTCCTAATTTGAATTTGAAATTATCTTTTTTAAAATCTAAACTTTTAATGATACCAAAACCAGCCAGATACGAATAGTACAGCCAAAGAGATTTTATTACAAGTTCATACATACTATAATGCGAAAAGACTTTTTCCCCAACCTAATACGTTTTATTACTAAGTGTAGACCCTATCCCTATTCGGTCAGCAGGGTCGGCTATATGTCCAGAAAATAATAATAATAAATAATTGTTTTGATTATTTTAGAATCACGAACAAATATGGACGACACTCCGACGCTAGATATCAGAATTCATCCAAGGAGTTTCACGTCACGAGGATATGATTGTTGCTACTTTCCGACTGATATTTATCAAAAAATATCAATACTTATTGTACTGCAAATCTGTTGAAAAACGTTGTATGACACACGTGCGGATATTGGTATAATTACAATATCATTTGTCTTATTTCCATTATCAACATGATATGTATTAATTGCGGTTTGGCAGTAAATCGTATTATGCGACACTCGTTGACTTCGTTATCAGTGAATCTTCAATACATTTTGCAAGTATGGTTGGCTGTGCAATAGGTAACTTTATTATTCTCATCCCTTCTGTATTGCTTAGTTTTATCATAGGACTTATATCATCCTTGGTTATATTTAATTACATTATTTACGTATTTTTTACTAAAATAATATGTAGCTAGGTTGTTTAAATCCACGTAAATAAATTACACATGTTGTTTAATGCAATGTTTGTTGTGTATAAAATTACCTGAGGCTGCAAAGGTAAATCGTTTCTGACCATTTTTTATTATAAATATTTTCACATGGTACATTATTTATAATTTTCTATCTAGTCTAGATATTTTTCAGGCTAAAAATATGGCACAGTGGGATATTATTTATTATCTGGACGCCGTTTATTTACACAAAAATAATAAAAAAAACCGCCTGACATGTTTTAATAACCAATGTATAAAATAGCTCCTATAAATAAAATGAGGGACTTCTAGAACATTTTTGTTTTTACATGCTAGTTCTAGACTTTCTTGAAGGCTTTTAATGTGCTTTTTCTTTGTGTTAATCTCAAAAAATATCAGGACAAACTCTCTTAGAAACTTGACCACCTAATTTGAAACGGAATTTAAATAACATGATTTTTAAAATAATTATGATATCTAAAGTCTATACGACATGAAATACTTTCCCAAAATTTGTCAACATCCCTATTATCACCAGAATCATCTTATCTCTCAGAGTGTCAAAAATATTGCACTGTATTAGAAAAACAATTCTAACGCTTTCGATATAGAATCTTATGTTGTTTGTAGTATCACTTAAATCTTCAACAAATGAAAGGCGATTCTAATACTGTGTGGTTACGGTTGATTTTCTAAAACATCATAGTTTTGAAAGCTCTTATAATAATTCTGATAATGACTGTACCTACTTACTCATATCTCTTTGCTCCTAGTTTGTTCAAACTATGTTATGAAAAGAAATACTTATGTAACTAATGCATCTATTGCAAATATACCAAAAATAAACAAGTTTCTTTTAATTGGCAGACACCAGCCTAACATAAATGACGACCGGCTGGTCGAGCGGTCTGTACCCCTTGCTATATACCTAGGCTACTCGGTGAAGAGGTCCCGGGTTCGAATCCCGGTAGGAGCAAATGTTTGTATGATGAGTACGAGCATTTGTTTACGAGTCATGGATGTTTATATAATATGTTTATTTAGTATATTTCTAGTATTTATATACATATTATTATCATTATTTCTCCGTTATCTAGTATCCATAACACAAGCTCTTATAATGATGCTTACTTTGGGCTAGATAATAGGTGTGAGTGTATGAATTTTATTATTATAAATCAGATAGTAACAGTAGTACTTTGATATTTAATAATTCTTGCTTATTTTACGACAAATCAAAGAAATATGCTTTTGTTCCAAGGTTAATATTTGCATACGGCATAGCCTTCACCATTTATATCATACACGAATATTTCTTCGTGTACCGCGACAGTTACATACCAAATGAATATAAAAAAGCACCTACCTTAATACAAACCAGTTTATATTCGCCAAATAGCCTTTCAGATCCGACAGTTATCTTCGGAACGTTTCACTGACAGCTGCACACTAGTCCCGAACATGTTTTCGACAACCATTTTACCAACTAATAGATCCCATAGATTTTTATCACTTTTAAAATTTTCATCGAATGAACTGTAGACAAATTGTGCGCAACGTAACGTTTTGGTTTTGCTTTGGTAAATACGTTGAAATTTAGCGCGATCGGAGCCCAGGGCCTCGATCGCGCTAATTTACATTGTATTTACCAGAGCAAATGTGAAACGTTCCCTTGCGCACAATTTGTGTTGCGCGAAACATATAAACGGCCACCAATGAGCTGTTTTTTCGAAGCATACATTGATTTCTTTGATTATAATTATAGTACATATTTATTAAGTTCAAATTACATAAATTAATAAAATAAAAACTTTCTAAATTTAGTAAATATATCGATCAATTTTTGACAGCACCTAGATACAAAGACGTTACTATGGCAACCATCTATGGAAACGTATTTCCCGATGTCCTACAAACATTTTTGACAAGTTGCTTAGGCACTAACTTAATCAAAAACGTGCGACCGACAGCGGAAAATACGTTCCTTTAGATGGTTGCCATAGTAACGTATTAGTATCTAGGTGCTGTCAAAAGCCGATCGATATTTTACTCAATTTAGAAAGTTTTTATTTTATTAACTGATGTTATTTGAACTTATTTAATATGTAATATAATTATAATCAAAGATACCAACGTATGTTCCGAAAAAGAACTCAATTGGTTGGTTTCGCGCAACACAAATTGTGCGCAAGGGAACGTTTCACATTTGCTTTGGTAAATACAATGTAAATTAGCGCGATCGAGGCCCAGAGCTGTTCGCAAAAGCCCGACATGGTCGTGGTAGGTTAGAAATCGCATAGCGATTATGTAGATTATGTAGTTTTTTTTTTCTTTTTTTACACGACTCCCGCTTTATACGTAGTACCTACGTACGTCCAAATTGATAATAGGTACATATCTACTAATAACTTGCATTGGAAACTGAAGAGCCATTATCTATCTATTTATCTATGGTTTTACGGTCTAATATTCATTCGGTGAACTGCAGGAAACTCAAACGATGCGTTGGTCAAACGTGCTTTCGTCTACAATTCATTCGATGAAAATTATAAAAGTGAAAACAATCTATGGGCTCTATTGGTTGGTAAAATGGTTTTAGTAAACATGTTCGGGACTCGTAAGCCACCGAGCTCCTTCCATTACACAATGAAACATAATTCGCTGACAGAAAAATACTTAAATTAACGCTGTAACAATGAAAATTACTGTCGCTGCTTAACGTAGTCAAGAGAACGTATTAAGAAGATAAATTCCAATGGACATTCCTAACTCAATTGCTTCTGTGATTTAACAAAGTTAAAGCTGTTGTGATTGGCTAGATTGGTCGTCGGCAACCATGTTTTATGTTTGCGTGAGCCCTCGCCATATCCGTTACTGTTCTGGTATTCTATCGTTTATATCTTTTACCAACGCTTTATATTGTTTATGACTATTAACGATTTTAGATATAATGTTATTTTCCTCTTTGTTAGGTGTATGATATGAACCAGTACTATGCACGTATGCTAATACGTGGATACTTTGTATATTTATCATTATTTGACATGATGCCCACAGCCTCTTTCTATCATCGCACCGCTCGCCATCGGCAGTGTGTTCATCCTCACAAATAAAACCAAAGTGGTCGCGTGATGTACGGTTTCAGAGAAACTTTCTCCCACGTACGCTCAGGTTGTGGAATGAGAGTCTGCAGAGGTTTTCTCCCACGAGTACAGCGGGGGATTCATCAAAAAAAGCGTGTCAAGGTTTTTACAGAGACGGCAACGCGCAAGTGATAGCCCTAATGTTGCAAGCGTCCATAAGCTACAGACTAGAGATAACATATGGTTAACCGCTTAAGCCATCAGTAACCTTGACTGCCACATTTGTGGTATAAAATTTCCTTTACTATCCAATGCTTAAAGTGAGTTAACTATAATAATAGTAAACTCACATACTAGACATAATGGATAATGTCTTTTAATTAGACGCCGGAGAGCTAGTATAAATAATATTAAGTTACGTTATCTTTGCAAAAATCAAATTTTGTATCTTAACATTCGTAACGTAATATTCGTTGAATTTAGGTTTTCGAATTGAAACATCCTTTGTTCGCTAAGTAAAATAAATACAATACAGTTACTGTAGTGGCACACAATTGTCCACTTGTCTTGGAAAAAGTTCGAAAGAAACGACCTCGCAGTAGGATCCTCCTTCACCACGACAACGCTACGTCGTACACCGCCAGGTGAACGATCGACTATTTGGCGACGTCTGACGTAGAATTACTGGGTCACCATCACCAGCCGAATAGCTCCACCCTCCGCACCTTGATTTTTTTTTATCTTAACAGGATAACTCTTGACCTGATGGTAAGTTAAGTAAGTGAAGATAAGGCCGACGATGGAAGCGTGCTATACCCGGATTCCTCAACCACAGAGGAACTGGCTATCTTATCTCTGACTCTAATTTATTCCCGAAAATAAGAGAATAGCTTCGATCAAAATACGCCGCACGATACCAATGTTATATTTTCAGTCCTCCCAGAAGAAGGCCGTTCCTCGCAGATAACCACGTTTAAACTCATTTGACCAGTTGTAAACTGCCAATCTAAGTCAATCATAGCTTTCTTGTTGACTTAAATGACATCGAAAGTCAAAATAATAATCTCTAAAAATAAAGATAATTTTCAATTTGCCACCAATTATATTATTTACTAATAACCTTTTAAATTGTATTTTCATTTTTTATGAGCTTTATCCAATATTGTGTACACATCATCGTCACGTAAGCCTACCTATCAAAGCTTTCCTTTAATATAGTAGGTACCTACAATGTAAAGTGTCGTTTACTAAGCCTGCATGGTTTCGCGACAGCGTAATAAACTTTCAGGGCGTTGTTTTGTCATAAATTTTGTGACGGTTACTATTTTTTCGGTAATAAATATAGACGTTACATTTAGTATGGCCAATTCACATAAATTTATTTAGATAAATATCTTCTAACTTCAAGATAAGCTGAAAAAAGATTTAGTGTAAGTGTAAAAGGGGTAAAAGAAAAACGTGTAACATTTATGTGAGAGGTGATAAAAATTGAATATTTCATTTTTAGGCTTCAGTTTTGTCCGAAAAGTATGATATCTCGTCATAAATTACGCGTAGAAATTAAAAATAGCAAAAGCGACCATCAGATATATCGAAAACGGCAAAGTAATCTGGAATTCACTAAGTGAACGGGTAAGATATCGTATTTACCCCTATTTTAGTAAATAATTTTCAAATCAAACCGTTCTAATTAATCAAGAATACGCAGAGTGTTACGCATACAACGTCCATTTATACGTACCTATACACTTTGAGGAACAACATTATGTTAAAATGATACAGGCTCGCTGAGAGCCTTCTACTATTATTCGGATGGCTGCATTAGGCAAGTAATCGAGTGAGAATGGCTATTCTACGGGACTGATTCTCTCTACGCTATCAATAAACATAGTTGGTTATATTCAACAAGTGCCATTGTATTACTCTGCTGCGAACGGAACAAAGAGATGCATTTATTTAAATGGACACCCGCTTTGTTGAGTAGTATCATTACTACACTCAGCAGAACTTACTATGTATATTATTTGATACTACATGTCCATAATAATCACCTCTAGTATCAATTACTATACACAGTACGATGATCTTTCTTTTTCATTCATCATAATAAGGTATAGTTCATATCCGGAACGCAATCGGATCCCTGCCTATCGCATAAAGGGCAAAATTAAAAGTAAAAATTGCTTTACCAAAAATTCCAATGAATGCAAAAAATATTTAATTAACGATGCAGCTGTTGAATCGCAAATTGTTTATGGTAATGTTCAAGCCGTCGATACGTGAAATATTCAGGTTTTATTAGCGCCGTAGCCGCAGTCCAGTGTGCCATTAATAGCCCCGTATATCTCCACCAGGTCGACAGATCGCAAACCTTCTCATTATAGAACAATAAAATACTCTATGGCCATTTTCTTTGTCTGTGCAGTGCTCAAAGCAGCTAATATTTTAGGGTCATATAACATTTACAGCGCATGTTGCGGTAATACGAGTACACTCATTAATTCGTGCCTGTACTAAAGTCAATCATTTCACTGAAATTTTTCAAACAAATATGAAAGTTATCAAGAGTCACGGTTACGGTTTCATTATATAATCGATGTAAACAGTCTCTTCTCTTTCTAACTTATATTTGAGTCTAGATCGATAGGTAGATAAAGTAAATAAAGTTGAAAGAGCTATTACAGAGATACCGACCAAGTTGTTTCTGTTTATAACCAATATTTTTTAAATTATACTTTCTCCTTGTCCGAGAGGGTTTAACGTGTAGTAACGCTGATTGTACCAGCGCCGATCACAATTTTCAAAGCTATAAAAAAAAATTGTTTCTCTCATATGGTAACACTAAATGTATGTCATTACGTTTTTTGTGCACAGCGCTGTCACTTGGTTCTCTCATTAAAAATAATATTTTAACAATTTAAACCAATAAAAAGTACGATCTGTGATCAAATTTTAAAGAATTATTAATCTAGTGT
Organism: Nymphula nitidulata; assembly: GCA_947347705.1. Taxonomy (NCBI): domain Eukaryota; kingdom Metazoa; phylum Arthropoda; class Insecta; order Lepidoptera; family Crambidae; genus Nymphula; species Nymphula nitidulata. Next base: position 12,471,164 of record OX374632.1, read on the forward strand.
TATTATGTGTTCACTAATAACAGGATATCGATGCAGTATTTTATTCCCAAACACGGTCAGGTATTCCGTTAGCAAACAAGGTCAAGGTTTGTTGTGAAAACGTTAATATTATTTGGAGATTGAAGGTATGTATTTAATATTACATTATCGTTACGTTATCCGGTGAGAAATAATTCTCACCGGATAACTGGTAATATGAAACGTCACAGAATTAATCTGTTAAAATATTATGACATAACCTAAAAATATCAAAATAATACTACTAAAATCTAGAAAATCTAGCTAAACTAATTACCTAGCAATATAACCCTCCAGATAATATTGTAAGAATTTTTACAAGGCTTATGATTTCCGATATTTTATAGGTTTTATCAATTTACACACTATTTTTTCTTGTATTGCCAATATTTGCCAATGGCATGTAAAATATTAAAAACATCAATAATAGCTCATTTTGAGCGATAGACAAAAATGTATACCTATTTAAAGTGCTTATGCAGTGTTTTATTAGTGTTTCTAATTAGATTTTTGGAAATAAAAGGGAAAAAGAAAAGGAGTAAGTAAATCACCTACTTTGGACAGAAAGAAGATTACAAAAAGTGAAAATAATATGACTTTTTGGATAACTTTAACTGTTCTGTGGTAACTACAAGTTTCATATACCTATCTATTACCTAAATCTTTAACACCCAGATGTCTTAAGTGACAATTATAACATAACAAAGACAATTAAAATTATGTCTGGCATATAGGGTTTAGAGATGAAATTACAAGAAGTAAATTTTTATGATGAGAAATACCTACTCAAGGCAGGAAACAGAAGACTCATATTAAGTGCCTTCATTAATAGGTGAATGAACAGTAAGATTATGCCTTAATTTAAAACTTCTATCGTCAAGTACATATAATGGTTACCACATTATTTACCGGAGCATGCGCTATCACAACGCTCTAAATGGTATGAAATTACATGAAATAGATTATAACATTTATCTGAGTATGCGCTATCACATTGCGGTTAGACAACGCTCTAATTGATATGAAATTAAATAAAAAAGGTTATCACATTATTTACCAGAGCATGCGCTATCACATTGCGGTTACACAACGCTCTAAATGGTATGAAATTATATGAAAAAGGTTATCACAATATTTACCCGAGCAAGCGCTATCACATTGCGGTTAGACAACGCTCAAATTGGTATGAAATTAAATGGAAAAGGTTATCACACTATTTACCTAAGCATTTGCTATCACATTGAGGTTAAACAACACAGTGAAATGAAAATGATTATCACATTACTTGCCTGAGCAAGCGCTATCACATTGCGGTTAGACAATGCTCTAATTTAAATGAAAAAGAAATGAATGCTAATAGATAACCTGGGCAAATGCTATTACATTGTGTTAAGACAATGCCCGTACTCTTGTTTTAAAACTTCTACAGTGAAGTAGAAATGAATTTATTGATAACCTGGGCAAGTGCTATCACATTGCAGTTAGACAATGCCTGTAATCTTCTTTAAAACTACTATCACACTGCGGTTAGACAACCAACTATTTAGCTGAACAAGCATTATCACACTAGAGATATACACTGCAAATGAAATGCAATATACACTGAAAGAAACAGTATAACTAATACCATAAAGTAGATTTAAAGGCAATCACTTGAACAGGTCTAGCTACTATGGCTAGACCCTTGCACTGAAATAGAAACTTCTACTAACTTCCATCAAGTAGATATACAAAGGTACAGAGATAAAACAAACACAATATGCCAAAAAGGCAATCTTATTGCTAGAAGCGATCTCTACCAGACAACTATAAGGCAGAGAGATTACTCAATATGAATAATTGTGATAGCTACAAAAATGTAAAAATAGCCATTAATCATATTTAAAATATGTAACATAAAGTACCAACCCGCATTGGGCCAGCGTGGTGGTGTTATGGCCCAAACTCCTCATGTGTTTCTCCCATGTAGGAAGGCCTGTGCCCAGCAGTGGGACGTATATAGGCTAGTGATGATGAACATAAAGTAGCTGTACATGTAATTTAATAATCAGAACAAGCCCCATCACCTTGCGGACTGACTGACAAATAATTCTACAATAAAGTACCGGTAAAGTTTACTTATTAACTTGGGCCAATGTTTGTCACATGGGGGCTAGATAATGCTGCCGCATTTAATTAATAATTTTAACATCAAGATATATATTATGTTATTCTATAACCTGAATAAATGTTATTCTATAACCTGAAAATTGCTGTAAGTTATATAAATGTTTATCAATAGCCTGAGGAAGTGCTATAAAATTTAGCTACACAATGCTTTTATGGTTCATCAAAACTTTACCCTCTAGCATACCGAAATGATATTCAATGACCTGAAAAATTGCTATCACTGTATGAATGATCAGCCATTGATAAATACTTAATAAGATTATACTATCTGTCAAGCCGCGATATACCTCTGGGTGGCTATGATAATTGAAAAATCAATTGTGTCTGGAATCTCATGCTTGACAGGTTAAAGCTACACAGTGTATTCAAAAATCAAACAGCTGTTCAAACATAAAGAAAATTTATAAACCTTCAGTGACCATGACCAACAGATCATTGGTTGCAACAACCAGTTACTCACAGCAAATACCATAACTTTCCTACTTTATTTAATCAACAAAACCACCAGAAGTTTCAGAAACAAGCTTTCAGATATTGTTTTAATAATTCCAAATAAAAACATTACTTTAGAAAAAAAATTACAGTTACACAGATAAACTAGTAGTAACCCAATTGTAATAAAATGATGGGATTTTTTTTCATTGAAATGTCACCTTATGAAGTACCTCATTGCACAGATTTTATGAAATGAATAAATGAGATAAGACAGAGAAAATAAGAAATGATTATTATAACTAATCATTATTTCAATTCCATTGCAATATTTTCTTACAATACAGACCTAATAAAGTGATATAAATGATGCCCTTTTTTTTTTGAAAAGAACTTGAAAATTAAGAGTATTTTCACAATTCTACTTGTACAGAATTATATAAAATAGCTAAGTTGAAATTAATAACTGTTGAAATAAACTTGTCTATTAGAAATGAAAATGGGTCTTAATAAAAAGACCATTAGGTATAATAACTACTCAGAATTAACAACTATATTTTATCAGTAAAAATAATTGTTATGATAAAATAAGAAACATTATCGAGAGTACATAATACCACAGTTGTTGGATACATGAAAAGCGAGGGGGGGGGGGGGGGCATAGATTGAATCCCCACAACAATAATAAATATTAGACATTGTTGTACTTAATGATAGTACCGATTGAATTTTTACAAATTTTATTTGTGGTATTTTTATAAAAAGTCATCTTGCTTGACACAATACGAGAAATTGATTTATTGCTATGTACTTAATATATAAAAGTGTCCATATGAAGTACCTACTACCGGGTGCAATTCACACAAGGTTTTTTATTTTTAGTTCTTTTTTAGATACTGAGCTTAAATCAATGATTTATGTTATTAAATTTATATCCAGCTTATCCTAGCTGCAAATCAACTATCGGTCAAGTATAAAAACAAGGAATTGCAATATTGACAATTATTAATGTTGAAAAATGACAATATGATTTATTATTAGAAATATAATGGCCATTTGGTACAATGTACCTATACATAATATAAGCATCATAGTTATTTATCCTGTACATATGGTGCGCATGCAGGCATAATGAATAATCATGCACATAGGTATCGAGTAGTGGCCTTTCTGCAATTATGAAATAAAAAATTTCACATTAAATTTCATCAATAAGAAGTGAAATATTGGGACAAAATAATAATATGTCCATGACATGCCAGCAAAAGTTTTTTGTATGTACTAAAATAAAAGTCAAATAATTAAAATATAATACATCAATAATCAACCTGATCATGGTAAATACCTACCTACTTAAATATATATATATATATATATATATATATATATATATAGGGCAGTCCCAAAACCCGCCCACTAATACAAGTATTATCCCAATTGTAGGGTTGTTCCAAAAATAATCTTCGAACGTAATGACATACATTTAGTGTTACCATATGAGAGAAACAATTTTTTTTTATAGCTTTGAAAATTGTGATCGGCGCTGGTACAATCAGCGTTACTACACGTTAAACCCTCTCGGACAAGGAGCTTCGTATAATTAAGATAGAACTTCACTTAAGGTAAGTTCGTTTAATCTTATAATTATATCCATTCAGTGAAATTAAGTTGTCTTGGTACATACATATATGAGGATGCCGAGCACAGCGAGCGAGAGAAACTGATGATGATGATTTTGTAAATGATGATATGGCTAAGAAAGGTGTTCACACCATTCATGTTGACATACCTATACAATGTTAGAGAAAGAAATGCATGGTATTGGTATTGTCGACCATGATGTTGGGAACAGGCAAAGATGATTTCTATCATCATCGCCAGCCTATTCTGTCATCATCGTCAGCCTATATATTATTATATCCCGCTGCTAGACAAAGACCTAGGCGAAGATTCTATTTGGCTCGGCAAAGTAACCTTTATTTTATTTTCGAAAAATATCAGAAGTAGTGGAGTATTATCTGTTTCTCCGACATAATATAAAGCGAGTGATTTAAAAATAAGAATCCTGAGCGTTAGCGAGGGAATCAAAAGAGCACGAGGTGAAAAATCTTTTGCACTCGAGTGCAACACGTAACTTTTCATCACACCTCAGCGAGGAAATGACTAAATTCCAAAAAAAAACATTTACAATCACAAGATACTTTTATTTCAGTTTAGGTATTAACTACTACATTATGATAAGTAAGTATTACAGAATAATCGTTAAATTATAACAAATAATACTTAGGTATAATTAAGAAAAAATTAAAGTAACTTTGCTACAGTTACTTAAGTTGAGTGTAATATTTTTGTTAGGTACTGTAATGTTGGTGTTAGTGACTTGTGTACTGTTTTTTGGTAAACTATCTGCCATACTTAATAGTTGTACCGATCCATCGGATTCCCTTGGCGTAAATGTTGGCGAAAGAGGGCGAAAGTTAGGTGTTTCGTAACGGCTCATTTTTGATGTGGAAGGGCCAGTCCAAGGATCTGACTGAGGCTCTTTTAGTGTAATGGCAGTAATAGCTCCTACGATGCCTTAACATATTTTAGACTTATTTTGGATGAAATTCTCAATGTATCCCTCTACAACCGCATTAGACTTCCAGCCTCCATGGCGCTTAAGGGACAGGAGATCAGCTCCTGAATCGGCCAAAAGTGTGACTGAAGTTTGTCGAAAACAATGACCCGTGTACAACGGGGGTTCTGGAAGTTTAAGAAAAGTTGCTATTTCTCGTGGGATACTGCCAATTTTATTAGCATCCATAGGCTGTCTGACACACTTTCCGTTGCGATATTGTAGACAAAATCGATTGATTGGAGTGTTAGGCGGGCGTAAGGCTTGATATTTCTCAACAATTGTTACGTATTGCTTGCGAATGAAGAAGTTGTGATCTATTTTTGTCTTTGTATTAGGTAATTAGTACATTAATATTAATAATTAGTATTAGGTCTTTGTATTATTAATATTAAGTCATCTGAATGTCTGAATGTTAGTCCTTTAGTTCGACATGCTCCGTTTATACCAATAATAAAAACAACCTGTAACGTAAAGAGTATTGTAGTAGATAAATTAATAAAATTGATATGCGTGCATAATTATGCCTATCAACATCTACTAAGTACGTATTAGACTATGTAGTAGTTGATAAATATACTTAAGTAGATACTGAATGCGCAACTGACTTACTTTTGCTGCCAAATATACGGAATCAGATGCTTTGTTAAGAAACTTTATAATTTTATAAGTATGCTGTGAAAACCTGCGATTTTTTTGGTTAATGACCAGATGAGGCTATTTTTAAAAATGCGACTAATTTAGGATTGGTGTCGATATGTATGTCTTTTTTTCATCTTTATTGTTGCTTTTAGCGTTGAAAACGTAGGTACTCCATAGAGTGCTTGATTTCTTGGTCTCGGGTAAATCAATAAAATATGCCAGAAAAACGTTTTCTGAGAAAGTTTTGGCTTTGGTTTGTCGCCACGTGTTTAACATATCGTAATGTTTCAAATACTTCTCGCGTGATTGTTGAGGGAGAAAGCTCATTTGCGCATTATTAACAGTTTCAGTCAATTCTGTTGGCGTCAAATAAACTTCTTCGTCGCTAGAATCACTCATTTTAGGTTTTTCACTTGTTTTCAAGTTTCCTGCTAATACCCTAAGGTTTTATAACAATATGTCGTGAAAAGACAATGGCGCGCGCAAAGCAAATTAAAAAAAAGTACACCAAGAAGGTTCCGAGTCTGAGTTTTTAACAAATTAAAAAAGGTTGTATGATAAATTCGACACCCTGAAGGTTGCAACCACCTGCACACGATGTTCTAAATTCAATTTACTTTATTCTCTAGCGAACAAAAACGGCTTTTGCACTCAGATATCGAAGATCAAAAATAAAAATTACCTCCGTAATAGGCGATGATTTTGTAGCGGACCTCCGTGGCCGCTACGATAAAATGTCAAGATTTGAAATCGTATTTTACTGTCCGTTAGACATTGTCATAAAAAATTGTATTGTCAATTAATAAATATCGAGTTTACAATATTTCGTTAATATTTTAATAATATTCTGCTACAAAGTGGTGACCCCGTATTTCTATTAAAAATGAACACAGAAAATACTGAAATACAACAACTCGAAAAAATTTCCATCAAATTACCACCGTTTTGGACCGACAAACCCGAGATTTGGTTTTATCAGGTAGAAGCTCAATTTTCTATTAATAATATTAGATCCGAAGACACAAAATTTAATTATCTCATTTCACAATTAGAACCAAAATTTATCGAAAATATTTGGGACATTATTACCGGTACAGTCAGTTCGAAATATACCGAAGCCAAAAACAGATTACTGAATACTTTTCAAGAAAGTAAAGAAAAGCAACTCAAACGATTACTGACTGGTCTAGAACTTGGCGATTCTAAACCGAGCCAACTTCTTCGTCAAATGCAAAGTCTAGGTAACTCAGATCTTTCGAACAATATACTGAAGACTCTCTGGTTTGAAAAATTACCACCGTCAATTAAAAATATCCTCATCATTAGCGAAGAAAGTTTAGACAAATTATCTGTCATGGCTGATAAGATGGCCGAAATGTCTCGTAGTACAGAACTCTGCAGTACTGATGTTAACCCTTCAACCAGCTGCGACAAAATTTCTCTCGACAAATTATTTTTCAAAATAGAAGCTTTAGAGAAAAAGTTTGAGTCAATGACTAAGTCCAGACCTTCCAGATCTTTATCACAAAGCTCATATCGCAGCCTAAATCGCAGCCAATCAAGACGTCGATTCAATCCTGATGGCAAGTTTTGTTTTTATCATTTTAAATTTGGCAAGCGTTGTCGAGCTGAAAAATGTAAGCCACCTTGTGCTTTGAAAAATTCGGGAAACTCGAGCTCGCAACAGAATTAGCGGTAGATTCTGCTGCTGATATGCTACAATACCGCAGATCACGACTATTTTTCACGGACAAAGTAAATGGTCTGCGATTTTTAGTGGATAGTGGTGCCGATGTGTCACTTATTCCAGCAACTTCGAAAGATAGAATCGACAACTCCTTCAAATTATTTGCCGCAAATAATACACAAATACCAACTTATGGCATCAAGATACTGACTTTAGATCTTGGACTTCGACGTCAGTTTCAATGGCCATTTGTTATCGCAAAAATTCAAAGAGGCATTCTAGGAGCAGACTTTCTTAAAAATTTCAACTTGCTGATTGATTAACATAACAGAAGACTCGTCGATAACACAACCAAACTTCAAACGATGGGTGAAATCACCGAAATTTTCCAGACTGAGATACTAAGTACCAGTGACAAAATCTCTCAATATTTTGACTTACTGCAAGAATTTCCTGAATTAACTAAACCCAACCTACTGCCAGGAAAACTAACTCACAATATTAAACATTCCATTGAAACAAAAGGCGAACCCGTGTTTTCAAAACCAAGGCAATTAGATGGCAAGAAGACACAAATCGCAAAGCAAGAATTTGAATTTATGCTTAATAATGGTATTATTCGTCCTTCAAAATCACCATGGTCCAGTCCTCTACATATGGTACCTAAGAAAGATGGTTCATGGAGACCATGCGGAGACTATAGACGTCTCAATGATCGAACCATACCAGATAGATATCCGCTTCCAAGAGTTGATGATTTTCAACACATACTCGTAAACACCACAATATACTCCAAAATAGACCTTTTAAAAGCCTACTATCAGATCCCAATGGCTGAAGAGCATAAACACAAAACGGCAATAACAACTCCCTTTGGAATGTACGAATTTAATGTCATGAGCTTTGGCTTACGTAATGCGCCAGCAACGTTCCAAAGATTCATAAACGAAGTGCTTCAAGGCCTAAACTATGCATTTCCTTATTTGGATGACATTTTAGTGGCATCATGCGACGAAAATTCTCATAAAATGCATCTCAAAGAAATATTTACAAGACTTAATCAATATGGTTTACGAATCAATGTATCGAAATCTATTTTTGGTGTAAAAGAAGTAGAATTTCTTGGACACCTCATTACACCAAATGGTATCAAACCAATGCCACATAAAGTACAAGCAATACTCAACTACCAATTGCCAAAAACATACAGAGACCTTCGCCAGTTTCTTGGTCTATTAAATTTCTATAGAAGACACATCAAAAATGCTGCTGAAACTCAAGCTAAGTTACATGATTATCTTAAAGGAGCTACAAAAAATGATAAGAGAATTGTACCATGGAATGACGAAACGAAATACCTGTTCGAAAAATGCAAACAAGATCTAGCAGATTCAACGTTGTTAACGATACCCAATCCAGATCTGCGTTTAGCATTGTTTACTGACGCCTCTAATGAAGCTATTGGCTCAGTACTACAACAATTTCAAAATAAGAGTTGGACACCTATTGCTTTTTACTCGAAGAAATTAAATGATGCTCAGAAAAACTACAGCACATATGATCGAGAATTATTAAGTATTTACGAAGCTATCAAGTATTTCAAACACTATGTCGAAGGTAGAGAATTTATAATATATACTGACCATAAGCCTCTCGTATATGCATTCAAGCAAAAAGACAATAAAGCATCCCCGCGGCAGTTACGCCACCTACAATTTATTTCCGAATTTTCGACCAACTTACAACATATTTCTGGCAAAGAAAACATCGTAGCAGATACATTGTCCAGAATAGATGCAATAGAAATAATCGATTACAGTAAAATAGCTGAACAACAAAAGAATGACCTAGAGCTCCAACAACTATTGACCAACAACTCCCTAAAATTCAAAAAGTACACTCTACCAACAAAAGAAACATTATGGTGTGATGTTTCTACCGATATCATAAGACCGTACATACCAAAACAATTTAGAAAGACAATTTTTCACAAAATTCATGATCTTAATCATTGTGGCGTCAAATCTTCTATCAAGCAAATGACTTCTAGATTTATTTGGAAAGGCATAAGAAATGATACAAAAATATGGGCAAGAACATGTATGGAATGCCAGAAAAACAAAGTCATAAGACATACCCAGTCCGAACGTCAAAATTTTCAAACACCAGATGAGGGATTTGATATCATACACATAGACCTAATAGGCCCATTGCCTCCGTCTAATGGAAAACAATATTGCCTAACCTGTATTGACAGATACACGAATTGGATAGAAGTAATTCCCATAGCAAACATACACGCAGAGACAGTTGCAAAAGCGTTCTATAACAATTGGGTTACTAGATTTGGAGTACCCAAAACTGTAATTACAGACAGAGGAACACAGTTTAAATCTACATTATTTGCGAATTTTGCTAAAATTTGTGGCACAAAATTGCAGCACACAACGTCATATCATCCTCAATGCAATGGAAAGATTGAACGACTTCATAGAACTCTTAAAGCTGCAATTAAATCTTATGACACTCGTCGATGGTCAGACGTAATACCAACCATATTACTGGGAATACGTGCTGCCATTAGAGATGATGAAAAATATTCAATATCACAAATGGTGTATGGCAAAACTATAAGATTACCTGGAGAATTTTTTGATGAACCAAATTTTGATATTAATTTAGATGATTTTACAAGAAATTTAATAAAACAATTTGAAAATATTAAGCCAGTAAAAGTTAAATTCCAAACACCCAAAAAAATATTTGTACATAGAGATTTACTAAAATGCACGCATGTTTTTATAAGAGTTGATAGAGTTAAGAAGCCATTAGAAGCGCCATATGATGGTCCATATGAAGTCGTAGAAAGACACGAAAAGTATTTTACTTTGAATGTTAAGTCTAAGCAAGAGAATGTTTCCATTGATAGACTAAAGCCTGCCTATCTTCTGTAAACGAAGAAATTATTAATGTAGCGGACCTCCGTGGCCGCTACGATAAAATGTCAAGATTTGAAATCGTATTTTACTGTCCGTTAGACATTGTCATAAAAAATTGTATTGTCAATTAATAAATATCGAGTTTACAATATTTCGTTAATATTTTAATAATATTCTGCTACAATTTTTACTACCGCCGGAATAGGACTTTTTACGTTATACATTATACCGTGTAGAAAGGCATTCTTCCTAACAGTGAGACGAATATACGCTGTTGATTTTAATTTTTCATTTACATTTTCACTTTAAAGCTAAACACAAAAACGGTCTTGCAAAATATTTGGTAAAATAAAACTTTATTGCGAAAATTTTGGTTTACATCTTAGCTGTTATAAATTGATAAGTCTCTCAAAATTTACCTCAACAGGCAAACAATATTTGAACTTCTGTATACAATGTGAGGAACCTACTTAGATATTTTGCATTGCTGGGCATCGGACTTATTAATATTTTGCCAAATTAAAATCATTTGTCAAACTAAAGTACTTACCTAGTTCGCTATATTCAATAAATAAGTTATCATATTTCCGTACGATTTCGAGACTTCTTTTTCCACAACAAACAGGTATAGGTAATTTAAATAATAGGACTTATAAAGAAAATTACATGACAAAATAGTAGCTTTCTCAGTCATAAGTAGACCTATATACATTTATCACAGTGGTTAACAACAGACTAAAATGATAGACCCGGTTCGGGCGAGCTATCGACAGACGCCTCACGTCTATTTATCAACATCAAGCCATTACTTTAAAAGTAAAACGTCAATAACACCCACTTACGTTGGTTTATACATGTAAATACACATGAAACAGTCTGCTTTCTGAAAACATTTCATATCTGATACATAGCTGACGTTGAAATGGATAGACTACTTCATACTAAAAATATTCATGTAGATTTTTCGATTTTTCATGTTTTAGGGTCGGCATCAATCATCATTTATCGTTAACACTTTGACGTTGTGACGGTAGTTGCATCACTCTATCTCTACTACAATCAAACTCTTTTTGAGCCTCCGGTAACTTTAGCCGTCGCATGAGCCCAACACTGAACAATTTATTAGTGCTATTCAACCTTTCGTCCCTTATCAGCCGATATCTCTTCTACAATAGGATAATCCATACTCAATACAAATTGAGAAAAAATATTTGAGTTTCCTCAAACCAGACAGGAAATGATAAAAGGTGAAACTCTTAATATAGGTTTATCTGCCGTTAAATACTTCATTTTTTCATACCTACCAGAGAGACCCAGATGTACGTTACACCAAACCGGACGAAAACAAATCTAATTCTATTTTTGCGGCAAGCGACAGCAGGCAGAACATAAAACCAATCAATCTAACTCAGTCTGGAATATAGTCCCAATACGAAGTGCCAAAATAAATTCAACGTATCGACCTAAAAACTACTGGCTAAAAATTTATACACGAGCTTTTACGACATATCAATTGTTTATTCCTGCTAAAATTGTAAAATGCTTTCCCATTGTACAGACGATAGCACTTGAAGTGAAACAAAACCCTAATGGTCTTAGGGCATTATTTTACTTACTCCGTTCGTAACAAAGGCGTCTTTTGTAGTGCAACTGTTACTCTTGATGTCTGTACCTATGGTATCTAACGGTATTATATTTAAATACTAGCTGCTACCCGCGGCTTCGCCCGCATGACCTTTTTTGTGAGCAACAAAGGGATTTACGCTTGTACTGTGCCACGGGGTGAGAGAGGCATATGTATGGCTATGTGGGGTTCCTCGACCAAAGATGGTATAAGTCGAGACTAATCACTAAAACAACCCCGGTGCTCTTATTTTTTGCATTACCAGAATTTCGGGCAACAGTTTGCCCTATCCCTATTTCTGTTATGCGTTTGTATATGTCTACCCTATGTTACCCTACCCCAGCACGCGAGTATGCGAGCCTTAACTGGAGAATTACTTCTTTCTGTCTTCAAATCGCTATAATAGCGTTTGATAGAGTAAGCCGATTTTTATGAAATAAAGACTAATGGCCGTTTTCACTAACCATTCCCTAGGCTTAGGTGACTCTTAACGACATTTGTCTCTTTCTACCGCCATTAGATAGACTGAGATAAAAATCACTAAGAGACACTTAGCGCTAAGCAAATGTTAGTGAAAACGAGCATTCATGTCACCTTATGATACTTACTTTGAATATATATTTTTTATTTAATCCATAAATTCAATGGTTTGATGACACAGACAAACCGACAGCAAGATAAAACTTCTAATAATGACAGAAATTTGTTTCGTTACCTATTCTCAATCTCAAAGTATTTTTGTAAAAGAAGAATATTACGCTGACGCGTGTTATCATAACATAACTAAATAATTTTTAAGCGAACTCAAGCGGCTGCGAAATGTAGTCATACTTATGTGTCATTTTCAGGTTGCATAAATTTGATCATCTGTCTTAGTTTCGATCGCAATTCGCAGCTAACCTAATTGGCTCACCATTCGTCATCGCAGAAATTCGCGCATTCTTCATCTACTTTTTAACATTTTGTATAAAACAGCCTATCCTACCTATCTACGTAAGCGATTTGAGTTCTCCCGTCCTTTCGACGTAGGTACCCTACCCTATCGCATCTCCGTACTTTGCTCAAACTTACTTCACAACCAACTCGTATTTAAATATTTAAAAAAAACTAAAATACTGACAATAAATGGTTGCAAATACTGTCACTGCTAAAGTGAAAAAAGTGGTGCGTGTTCCTACCACGAAATCCAAAACATCACATTTAGATTGGTCGTTGATGCTCCACACGAAATTTTGTCATAAATACGAACGGCCAGTCGCCAACAAAGAGGATCGTCGGCTTGAAATCCGAGCATTTTGCACGGAACGGATAACGATCTCGGCTCATAAAAAGTAAGTAAATACAACGAAGCACTTGAGTGTGCAGTGCATAAATTGGCCCCTATCTGGCAATCGGCTGACCCCTAATGGCCACAAGGTGGGACAGATTGTTATCGTGAAAATGGGAATTCTGGCCGGCACTTTGTCGATACAAGGAAATTTTCCTGGTCGTTTGTGCGGTTAATTTAGGAAGAACTGCTACAAAAAACTAGGGATAGTGATTAATCTAAAAGCGAATATAACATTACTGACACTGATTCTGTGTATTTGTAACTCATCATTAGTTATCTTTTTCGGTTTGATGGCCAAGCCATAGATAATAAAATCGATCCTTGATCGAGTTACTATATAAAAGAATAGCATAAAAATTATAACTGTCATTGCTACTACCAGCCACTAATAATCATATCTGTAAATACTTGAAACTTATAAAACAATATTGGAATATTGACTTACTTAGCTGAGTTATTCAGATCATTATGAGACTCATTATGTATTATTTAACAGGCATTATAAGTCACAAAAAGATACGGACACCGTAAACCTTTTTCACTGCATAGAGTGTACAAATAAAGGTTGTCTAAGAATCACATAAAGTTCATTTATACTTCACGCTAGGAAAAATAATAAATAAAGCAAAGAATAACGAGGACATATATTAGCTGCAAGAGATAAAGTGTTTTCAAGTCGGTTTTATTTTCGTTAAAAAAATAAATTATTTTAACCTTTTTAAGTGATCGTCTAAGGTCAAAGCTAGATGGAACCGTCAGCACTATCAACTTGTCTGTCTCTCAGTCTTTAGTTGAAATACATAATATTGTTTCGTTAACCGAAACCGTTACGGAGTTCCATCATCAGTTCACCCCAACAAACTGATAGATACGTAAATACGTACCTATAATATTTAAAGAATTATCTTCCAACTCCTAACCGTTAAGGAGTTGTACCTTCCATCATCAGTTCACCCGAACAACCCGATGGAAGACTACTATTCGTTAATACGTTACTATAATATTTAAAGAATTATCTTCCAACTCCAAGCCGTTAAGGAGTTGTACCTTCTATCATCAGTTCACCCGAACAACCCGATAGAAGACTACTATTCGATAATACGTAACTATAATATTTAAAGAATTATCTTCCAACTCCTAGCCGTCAAGGAGTTGTACTTTCCATCACTAGCTCATCAACATAAGATGGTAACTGACAGTAGCAAATACTTGAATAGTTTTGGAAAAAAGTAAAATATGTCATACGTGCTTATAAAATTTGAGGTTTGCCCTCGATTTCTCTAGGATCCCATCATCAGATCCTGACTTGGTGACAATGGGACTACCTCAGGAGTACTCTATCGAATAAAAAAAGAATTTTGAAAATCGGTTCACAACTAACCGAGAAATCGATGAACATACATCCAAAAAAATACGTACGGTGGAACATATCACTAGGTGGTAGGCCCGTATGTAGGGTCGTCTGGGTAGGTACCACCGCCTTTCTTATTTCAGCCGTGAAACAGTTCGCTGTGTTTCGGATTGAAGGGAAAGGTAGCCAGTGTAATTACTGGGCATGGACGGCATTTCATCTTAGGCCCCAGGATGACAACGCACCTGCAATATCATGTGATTTTCCCTTGTTATTGCAGGTGTCTATAGGCGGCGGTAACCGCTTACCATCAGGTGGGCCGTCAGCTTGTGTGTCATCTAGTTGTATAAAAAAAAAATAGTATAACGTCCTACATTTTTGAAGTCGGTAAATAATAATAAAGATGATAAAATATTGCGATTCGTGTAAAAATGGGGTGCAGGTGTAAAATATCCATACGATAACCTTTTAAATTCTGGTCTAAGATTTTTCCGAGGTAATATCCCCGCAAGTACAAATCGAAACCAAACAGCAGTATTTGAATTACAAAATTTATATTCTTAGGTCGCAAAAGACTTGGCAGGTGACTTAAAAACTAGTAACATATCGAGAAACTTACAAAGGACGTAGTGGATCCATACAACATGCAACTACAAATATTTACAAATCAGCATTATTGTAATCGAACACGCGAGATTGGTATGACTCTAGTTAATAATTTTCAACAAAGGAGTCTTTGTCATTGTCTGATGTTTTTGCAAGCATCTAACCGGCGACATCCAATGAATATATTTGATCTAAATTACAATTATTAAAATATTCTTATGTACCTCCCTATTTATTTATTTCTTATTTTTGAATTCAAGTGAGTGTAAATTTAAATTAGTTTATGTTTTATAATATTAAAATGAAAAATGTGTCTAATTGAGATATTTAAATAAATAATAATAAATTGTATAAATTTTCGCAATACCTTGAGTAGGTTGATTTGTAACACTTTTAAGACATAGCTAGGCATATACTATACTATACCATTGTACAATATTGTTGCAAAATATGGCGAATAAATGAATATGAATATGAATATTATCTTCATAATTATCACCACACAAACATGTTCAGTCATATCGCAATGAGTCTATGTCCAAAAAAAATGTATACGGGTGTTAAAACCTCCGAAATAACATTTGGGACTAAGGGGTAGCGGGGGTAGATAATAATATCGTAGATTGTGCATTTTTAGGGTTGTCACGAACAGGTTTGACACTTTTATTAATTTAGTCGGATAATAAAAGTGGTCTGAAAGGTGTCAAACTTTCAGAGGTAACACTTGACAAGGTACACATCGAACCCCTTAAATTTTACTTCGGTCTTTTGTACTGTATATTTAACATTACATAATCAAGTTACTCGATTTCATAATCAGCCGAAATTATGTTTTACTATTACTAACCTACTATTCTAAAGATTTTAGCAGATTCAACAAGTACCAAAACTACGTAACAATTAAGCAAACGGAAAGCCAAATTTTAATATGTAGTACGTTATTTTACCTCATGTATCAGAACATTCCCGGCCAAATAGTAGTTTCACATCAAGGACTTGTGCTTGAACACAATTTTCCAACTTCCACCAAACGCGGTCTGAAGAGCACAACCGTCTACTCTATAGATCACTAGGTACTAATAACTATTAGCTAAAATTTGTTTAAATAGCAGAACTTTCGAGTAGATATGAGCCGCAGTTGGGCTTCTATAAATCAACATTATTGATAAAGTTATACCGAGATACTTTACCTGAGATATTAATTTCAGGGAAGGTATATATCATCTCACAGACACTATGTCAATTGGAAATTTATTAAATTTGATCAAACGATATCAACTTTTAATTCGTATTGTTTATGTCTAGTCGATTTCCTTTACCCATCAATCTCGAAAGCCATTATGCAAAATCGTGAGCAAACCTCATTATTATATTTCTCACTCACTGTCTTTTAGTACTGATACCTATTCGATTAGTGCTGATAAAAGCGTATTGTATTGAGCCCATTAAACCTCTGCTAGACAAACATAAATTTATTAATCTGTATCTTTGTATAATCTATGTATTTATAACACGTACTGACATCCGTTCCCGTATGTTTCTCTCTCACCTACGATCTGCTAATGGCGACGTTTTATATATATTGTGAGTGCAATAAATAATATTTTTACACCAAATATTGTGTCTCTCTGTTTATAATAAAGAAGAAATTGGTCCTTCGAGCCGCATATGAACCAGCGACCAATGGATGGTTATTTGCCTAGTAAATAACTTTTAAAATACAACCTCCATTTCATGATTTTTAAAGTTGAGTAACGTTAGCTCGAAGGCTTCAGAGAGCGTAAATCCCAATAACAAAGAAATAGAGTAACAAAAATGACGCAGCCGACCCGCGACCGTGTCCGCTCGACAACTAACCGTTGTAAATTTAGCGAAAAAATATTTCCTTCTGGAAGAAAAACAAAAGCGACTTCATCCCTGGTTGAATTTATGAGATGCGCTTGGGATTAAAAATGTTTGCGGTGCCCTCAGGCGCAACTCTAGTTTCATTAGAGGTAGTCCGCAAATATTCTGATTAATATTTACCTTGATCTTGTGTGTATATTTAATTATAGAATCTTTTGTGACATAAGTATAAAATGTCGAGTGTAAACGGGATTAATTATTATTTGGTTCAAACAAGCTTGTGTAAAGATTCAGTAAGCTGATGCAACTTGCCACCAATAAATTTTAATATTCTTCATAGAAACGTTTTGCAACTTTCAAAAACATCTTATTCATTTGATAATTTCGTGACATTCCTATGAAATAATTTAATATTGGCTGCACTATTTCATACAAATGTCATGAAGTTATCAAATGAATAAGATTAAGTAATAAATACCATATTTTAATTTATTATCGTATTGACGGCACCACCTGTATGCATCAATATGTACCATTTTGTTAGTGATACTTTAGGCTCTCAGCATAAATGTGTAACATGGTAACTGCCAGAAGCACAATCTACATAATGGCTTGTATTGACTGTTTACTATGTCAATCTAAACCCATGTTACCGAAAATACACATTGAGCTTTAAAATCATGTTAATCCTCACCAAATCAATGATTTATAGAATTTATGCAAGCTTTTCAACATTTAGTTTGTTAACCGACTTCAAAAAAGAAGGAGATTAAATGTTCCACTGTATGCATATTTTTTTTGTATGTATGTTAACCGATTTCTCTGTCAATTGTGAACCGATTTTCAAAATTCTTTTTTTATTCGATAGAGTATACTCCTGTGGTGGTCCCATTGTCACCAAGACAGGATCTGATGATGGAATCCCAGGGAAATCGAGGACAAACCTCAAATTTTATAGGCACGTATGACATGTTTTACTCTTTTTTAAAGCTATTCAGGTATTTGCTTCTGTTAGTCATCATCTCATGTTGATGAGCTGATGATCGAAGGTACAACTCCTTAACGGTTAAGAGTTAGAAGATAATTCTTTCACTATGTATTTGAACCAAAGACGGAGAGACAGGCAAGTCGATAGTGCTGACGATCTCCCATCTTGCTTTGACCTTAGGAAATCACTTAAAAATGTGAAAAAAAAAATAACAAAAATGAAACCGATTTCAAAACACAAACAAACAAAATAATTAAATTTCAGTACCTAAAATGTATTTTTTGGAGTTGGTGCTGAGCTGTTTTTGATAATCTGTTTAAGACACTATTTAATGTTTTTGATGCGTTTAATCGCCTACTTTATTGTAAAAATACAAATAAAGAAAGAGCATATATATATATTTCATTGTTTTCTTTCTTTACTTGTATCTGCCTAAGTACATCGTTTTTCATTAAATATTCCTTATTATATGTATCATCATCATCATCATCATCATCATATCAGCCGAGAGACGCCCACTGCTGGGCATAGGCCTCCCCCAAGGATCTCCAAACCGATCGGTCCTGCGCTGCCCTCATCCAACGGCTTCCCGCGACCCTTACCAGATCATCGGTCCACCTTGTGGGGGGCCTACCAACGCTGCGTCTCCCGGTGCGCGGCCGCCATTCGAGGACCTTTCCGCCCCAACGGCCGTCAGTCCTCCTCGCAATGTGACCTGCCCACTGCCACTTTAGACTCGCAATTCTTTGGGCTATGTCAGCGACCTTAGTTCTCCTGCGGATCTCATCATTTCTGATTCGATCACGCAGAGAAACACCAAGCATAGCCCTCTCCATTGCTCTTTGGGTGACTTTGAGCCTTTGTATAAGGCCCATTGTAAGCGGCCATGTCTCGGTTCCGTACGTCATCACTGGCAACACACACGAATTAAAGACTTTCGTCTTGAGACACTGCGGTAGTTGTGCCGAGAATATGCTGCGTAGCTTCCCGAACGCTGCCCAGCCGAGTTGGATCCGTCGATTGACCTCTTTCTGGAAGTTGGACCTACCAAGTTGGACTATTTGTCCCAGGTAAATGTATTTGTCAACAACTTCCAGTGTAGAGCTTCCAACCTTCACAGGAGTGGGTACGACATGAGAATTCGACATAATCTTCGTCTTATCCATGTTCATTTTAAGACCCACTTGTTGGGAGACTCTACAGAGGTCGTCGAGCATTGTGCCCAAGTCTTCCAGGTTTTTAGCCATGACTACGATATCATCAGCAAAACGAAGGTGAGTCATGTACTCGCCGTTTATGTTGATGCCAAGTCCTCTCCAGTCCAAAAGCTTAAAAACATCCTCCAACGCGGCAGTAAACAGTTTCGGAGATATAACATCGCCCTGTCTCACACCCCGCTGAAGTGGTATTGGTTTCGAGTCTTGGTCCTGGAGGCGGACTGACATAGTGGCGTTTTCGTACAGTGACTGCAGCACTTGGATGTACCGATAGTCTATTTGGCATCTCTGGAGCGACTGAAGCACGGCCCAGGTCTCGACAGAATCGAAGGCTTTCTCATAGTCCACAAACGCTAAGCATAATGGCAGGTTGTACTCTTCGGTCTTCTGTATAACCTGCCGCAGCGTATGTATGTGGTCTATGGTACTAGAGCCTTTTCGGAAACCGGCTTGTTCGGGAGGCTGGAAGTCGTCAAACCTGCGTGCGAGACGATTCGTAACAACCCTCGAAAACAACTTGTAGACATGACTCAGGAGCGTGATGGGTCTGTAGTTCTTCAATAGAGTCTTGTCACCCTTTTTGAAGAAGAGTGCCACCACGCCCCTGTGCCATGCCTTTGGCGTTTTACCCTCGAGCATGATGGAGTTAAATAGCCTCTGAAGAGCTTTCAGGACCGGTCGTCCACCTGCTTTCAGAAGCTCGGCTGTAACTCCATCGTCGCCCGGCGCCTTGTCGTTCTTAAGTTGTTTGAGAGCTACACTAATCTCGTACAGGCTGACGTCCGGGATATCTTCCGTGTAATGTCGGGTTAATTTGGCTCTTGGATCGGTGGCCTTAGTGACAGGTGTGCGTGATGTCGCGTAAAGCTGTCCATAGAAGTTTTCAATCTCGGCCAAGAGCTCAGGTCGGGATGTAACGAATCTGCCATCCTCCGTTTTCAGCTTCGTCAGCAAACTCTGTCCTATCGACAGATCTCGGGCGAACACTTTGGAGCCTTTGTTCCGCTCGATTGCCTCTCTAATACATTCTGTATTAAAGTGGCGTATGTCGCGGGTCAATGACTTGGAGATCTGTTTGTTGAGTTGCCGACGAGCGTCTTCGGAAGACTGCAGTGCACGTCTTTCCTTCATGAGCTTTAAAGTTGGCGCAGAGATTTTTTTACCTCTTTTGTTACGGCTGGGTTTGAAGAGCCCTGAACCCGCCGTAAGAACAGCTTCCACGAACCTGTCGTTGTACGTGTCCACATCTGTGCAGTCCTCCAGGCAATTGAAGCGATTTCGCAGTTCGAGCTGAAAGAGTTCGGGGTTTTGGATCTGGATAGCTGCAGGGCGGAGCGTAGACTTCATCAGTCGATACCTCTCGGATTTCACGTTGAGATTCAATGTGCCTCGTACCATTCGGTGATCACTCCCCGTGTTAAACGAATTGATCACTGAGACATCATTGAATATCCGAGTCTTAGTCGACATGATGAAGTCGATCTCATTCTTCGTTGCGCCATCCGGACTTTTCCAGGTCCATTTTCGATGCGGCCGTTTTTTGAAGAAGGAGTTCATCATAAAGAGTCCCTCCCTCTCCATATAGTCGGCCAGCATTTGACCTCTAAAGTTCCGGATTCCAGCTCCAAATTGCCCCACTTTCAACTCATCATCGCCACGTTTGCCTAGCCTTGCGTTGAAGTCTCCCATGACAACGGTGTAGTGAGTTTTGGAAGTATGTATTGCCCGAGAGATATCCTCATACATTACTTCTACTTCCTCGTCGGGGTGAGTCGAGGTCGGGGCGTATACCTGTATGACCTTCAACGAATACCGTTTGGTGATTCTGAGTATAAGGTACGCCACCCTATTCGACACACTTCCGATTTGTACAACGTTGTTCACGAGAGACTTGTGGACAATAAACCCGACACCACCTTGGGACAGATCTTCGCCCTCCCGGAAATAGAGCAGGTTGCCGGATTTCAGGACCATCGTGTCCTCGCCCTCTCGTCGGACTTCAGATAGTCCGACTATACTCCAGCGAATCCTGCTCAATTCTTCCTCTAGTTCCAGCAGCTTCTCCTCGGTCCGCAATGTCCGTGTGTTATAAGTTGCCAGGGCCAAGGTCGTCTGACGGGATATCTTCACCACCCGGGGATTCTTGGCACCCCTGGTACCGGCGCCTCGCCAACGTCCGTCACCGCCGGCGCGGCCTCCGGTACCGCCGGGCACTTGGGGCCTTGTGTCGTTCTGTGAGTTCATGTTTGGGGGGTTGTGGGCCGTCTCCCACCACGCTGGCCCAGTGCGGGTTGGTGGGGAGCGCCAGAGCCTCGTCTGTTGAACAGCAGGGTGCACCACGTGCAGGTGAGGTTGGCTTGGATCCCGTGAGGTGTTATCCGGGACCCTTACACCCTTACATTATATGTATAGAAAACAATAAAAAATAGGCTAGAATAATTTTCATTTATTTTTGTTGAATGCGGACTTCTTTCAAGGGGAGGGAAGGGAAGGCTTAATGTATTTTATTATTTCTGCAGTTATTGCATTGAACTCACGAGTACTTTTATATAATATAAATGCTGAAGTGACACATTTCAATGCATCTTGGGAGACTTTGACGCCAAAATTATTATGCTACTTCAATGAGGTGGATTAACTACAAAATTATTAATGTCTCTCCATATTGTTCGTCAATACAGACACTTGTTTCACAAAGAACAGCAATTATTACTTATAATACTAATAACCATCCGTCACTCTGCTCGAGTGAATGTCGGTTATCGCGCCAAAAGATAGCTTATGTCTTTTCTTGGTATGTAATCTATTTCAATAGTATTAATGTAATAGACAGATAGAGCCACTCCGATACAGTTTGAAACCTATTTTACCAAATAAAAATCACAGCTGTCGTCAAAATATATCTATTTTTTTAACTGACTTCAAAAAGAAGGAGGTTATAGGTCCACTGTATGTATTTTTTTATGTATGTGTACCGATTTCTCTGTCAATTGTGATGTTCAAAATTCTTTTTTTTTTTCTTTAATGTTTCAATGGCATCGCAAACAGCCAGCTGCAAACAGTACGACCAGAGATTTGATTACAACTTCATACATTCAGTGGTGATCTACCCACAGTAATGCTTTGATTTAATAGTAGAAGAAAACGACTAGAAAACCTCATCTATCCAAATAATTACTACAAAGTTTGATATTTTCCTATGATGACTGGGGTACTTACAGTCCGCACAACACTTCTGCGATGGTAGCAGAGAAAAGTTTCCTGAAAGGCAAAAGAGATTGGTACCGTCAGTCAACTAAATAAATATAAAGCGAAATTGAATGATAGCATTTAATTAGTATTACATAGTTCAATTATGTAGAGAAGTGATTAATATTCACCTGCCGTCAGGCATTATTCACCTCGGGACGAGTAAGCCTTATCATTCCGCGCGTCCTTTACGTATAGCCACATTGTAATTTGTACTTTAATTAAAAGTAGTGAAATAGCACCAATATTGTAGGGTTTTGATTAAAAATTTATTTATTGAACAGAAATGTTTTAGGTAATCATTAACATGGATTAACATATCATTAGCAGATGTCTCTACTACTTAAAATTGAAATTGAAGTATAGCTAAAGTAATGTATGAGCATCAATATATAACATTTTGTTTAAATAGTAAGCTTCAACGTTTTCATAAAGTTTTCATTACTAAAAATTGACAAACAGTACTATTTTTTTGATCACGGTAAAAACATTACCATAATCCAAGTTACCTAATATGAATGGCTGTGAACTTTTCAGTTAAGCGGTACAATGGGTAAACTAAAAATAAATCCCTTAAAATTTGAAAATAGGTACAATCTGATACACAGGATACAATACTTTACAGTAGTTCAAACGTCAACGGCAGGTGCTGTTTATCATTGTTCAGCGTAAAAGATAAGCAGGAAACGATTGTTCTTGCAAAGCCGTTAACTACAGATAAGCGTGCACGCTCGCCCGCCCGCCGTGAGGCCGCGGCCTCTCCATCAACTTACTGATATTTCAACTAAAATTACTATCTAAGAATGCAAATCACTCTTGATAAAACCTGCCATAAATAAAGTTTTCATACATAGTGAATTGATTTCCCGAAGACCGGCACGCGTGCTCATGAGTAGGAAGGGGAAGGTGGGATAAGGTCAAAAAGTTCTTCAGAGCACTCTCCGTGATCTAGCCGATGGAAGGCGCTAAGCGACGCAATGTCTCGACGCGATTGCAGAGGTTCAAGGTTGTTCGTGACCTCTACATCGCCAACGATACGGACAGCACGACGCTGCAATCTGTCCGAGAATCAAGGATCAATAAAATATCTTTTGCTACATCGCGGTGTGAAACTCGTCCCAATTTAATATTTTATTTTTCATGTCTAGTCTAACCAATTGACACCCCTAAAACATTATAACTCAGTCTCTTTTATGTCAAAAAATATTTTACATTACACGGTAAATATTCATTACTTTAATGGTTTATATACGTGGCTAAAAATAAAGTACAAATCATCTAGCCAAAGGCCTCTAAATACCTGTCTCTTCGAATAACAAGTCTTAAATTCGTTTATATTTATCTTGTTCCAATAAAAACCGTCACGTTTCAGATCATAAATAAAAACAAAAGAAAAGCTAAAAATATTTTGATGAAAATGGCTTCGATGTAATAAATATGATTGAAGGGCAGCAGTCAAAATAACAAAAATATAATCGAACACTCACTAGTTACCTAACCCAAATTAACTGATGGAACTTAAATAATTCAATATACCTAGATACAATAATATTCATACACTCACACCTATTATCTATACCAAAGTAAGATTTATTAAGAGTTTGTATTATGGATACTAGACAACGGAAAAATATATTTGACTAGTGGATGTTGTTTATCACTCCAAAAAGAATCCTATCTACTTTTAAATAGTTCGGTTTGAGAGTAAAAAGTTAGCAGAGAGCCAGAGTTAGGTACTATGAGCATGAATGATAATTAATTAATTAGTTGAAGATATAGCCAGCCCATTATAATAATTGATCATCACCCTAGATAGAAATTAGATTTGATACTATAGGTTAGTTGGCAGTGACGTGATTTAGCTTGAATCGGGGCATTTACTTGACGAGATTTTGATGGGAGTTGTCAAACCGTATCATATAATAGGCAGGGAGAATAATAAGTGTTTTCACTATAAGACATTTATTCACGAAGCAAAAGCACAATAGAAAAGACAGTAAACAAAACCTCTTCTCTATTTAACATTGGCATATAAAACCATTAAATTAATACAGGCTGTACAACGGCCATGTAACCTCCAATAGATTTAACTCCAGCTTTAAATTACAGATATTATCGACCACACATCAAACTTTACAATGCAACAGTTAATTAAGTCCGAATTTTCAATTGTTATTGTAACTTTTTCCCTACTTAAATATACACGTTGCCACTTTGTCTAAATGGTCACTGTATGTAAATACATATTTCATTGAATAGAGGCATCTTCAGGGTTAAGCTATTAGGCTTGATCTGTGTCCACAGTATCTGTGCGATATCTTTCTCGTCGAGTCACGCCACAATTTTCCAATTTGAACTTCAATCGCAATCTGTTTTTGACATTTAAGTTTATTTCATCCCCGGCCTAGCTTAGTACGTTCTCATAGTTAGGAACATCTACACTTTGATCAGTGAACTCACAAATTGTATGAGATTATCGCAGGTCATCATCAATATATGACATAACAATTAAAATTTAATTGTGTCTGGTTTATCGGGCTTTTGATGGGTTAAAATGCTCACTTAAAACGAGGCATGTTATCTTGTAACAAGGAACCAAGGAAGTATTATTTAGATATACTATTACACAAAATTTACGTTATTTGTCTCACTATTCCTTACTAATCGCCCATTACTGTCTGATTGATTGATTTAATCTCTCAAGTCCATGTTTTGGGCAAAGGCCAGTGAGAAGGGGCTTAACACATTTGTCTTGGATCGAAGTCCCATAAAGTGATAAATGTTTCCTAATGAAAAATATAAATTTAAGTATTTTTACTTCATGAATGAATACGCATAAGTGTGTTCCTTCCTTCCTATAACATGGTCTCCTTGTCAAAAGAGGCGTTAAAAGCACCTTTGGACCGGCAAAGGTGGAGGCAGTTAGAGCAGTGTGTTTAAGCTGCCTCCACCTGTTTTCGTATATGGACTCTTCTTGCCAATTCACATGGAGAAGTTGAGACATTTACCGAGCTTTGTATAAAAAAGAAACACTATATTTTAAAATCAACGATTTTATCCATTTTCAATCGACATCATTTTACATTAGTATACAGAATAAGATGAGTTTTAATGAATGCAAAGTATTATAAGTATTTATTGGTATGAATAGGCGATTCCCTAACACTCCCCGCAAGTACTTTTAAAGTAACAATGGAGAGAAGCGTCTGATGTCCCGAGGGCATGCAGTACAGAGCACTTAAGAACGCTTCTGACTTGCGAACGTCTAGATAATACCACGATACGACACTTTAGAACACGTAGCAATATTCTCGGCTGCTATGCTAATGGTTAGTGTAAGCATTTTCTCCTAAGCTAAATCTTAACACTGCTTGTCGGAAGAAGAAAAAAAAGAAAAGAATACAGTTGGCCTTTTTTTAACCTAACATGCATTATTGTTCAGCAGCGATATACGCACGTCACTTAAAAAATTGAGATTTCCAAAAAATAACATTAATCATCATTAGTTTATTTATAAC
This sequence comes from Nymphula nitidulata, assembly GCA_947347705.1. Taxonomy (NCBI): domain Eukaryota; kingdom Metazoa; phylum Arthropoda; class Insecta; order Lepidoptera; family Crambidae; genus Nymphula; species Nymphula nitidulata. The sequence goes on from OX374632.1 coordinate 12,497,396, forward strand.
GGCCATTTTTTTTTCTATTGGTAAAAATCTTACGTGACACGCAAAATGCCTTTTTATTCTTCACACTTTAACTGTACCTACTAGGTATAGGTTGCACCAACTTTCCGAAATATTTTAATTGCACCGAAACCGAACTGCAACTGCAGTTAAATCTGTGCTCTAATATTATCATTCGTATTAGGGGCCTGCGAAAAGAGATGAGGTTGTATAATAAATTTTCTTTTACGTCAGCATTTCGTGAAAGCTCGTATAAGCTGGAGGCGATCCCCTTATGTTTATAGGTGCAGTGCGGCTCCGTGCAAGGAAGTGCGAGCCGAGCCCGGCTGACAAGTGCAATTGGCGCGAGATACGAGATACGGCAGACACGCCCCGTTGTTAACACTTCCCAGGCACGCCACCGAGCGCTGACCCCACACCCGACTTGTTTAAACCGAGATTAGCGTAGATTCTGAGATAAAAATATAGATAGGACTTTCACTGTATGAAACACATAACAAAAGGATTGTAATTTTTAACCGACTTCAAAAACCAGGATGCGGAATAGTTGCCATATGATCCCATTTTTTTTAAAAAAAAAACTGTTGTTTAAAAAAAAACTGAAATTATTAAGTCGTCTACGTATGCGAAATTGCGAATTTTTGCTTTCCTATGACTTTTTAGTGAAACGATACGATAGTAGAAAACAATATAAGTTGACGGCTTCTAGCTTCGACCTTAGAAAGTTATCACTAAAAATTGTGAAAAAAATATTTTAAACAAAAATTAAAACCGACTTCAAAAAACTGAAAAGAATTAAATAATTAAATTTAAGTAGGTACTCATCCCCTAGAAACATATTTTTGGAGTTGGTGCTAATTGGTTTCCAAAAACAATAGAAACTGAAGTACCGACTCCAAAAATATGTTTCTAGGGGATGTCTACCTACTTAAATTTAATTATTTTTCAACACACTTCCTCATAAAGTGGCTCTAATCCCATGGCAATTAGGCACATAATGACACCTATAATCAAACTGTGACTTTTTCATTACTATTATTCACTAGTGAGTAATAGTTTTTTTTTAATAATTAAAATTGCCAATATATATATTTTTTCTTTTGTTGTTGTTAAATCTCCCTGTAATGGGAAGGCAAAAGGAACTAATGCCCATACAGCCATGTCTGATGTGATTGAGTTTATGTCACTTATCTATATGTATATGTGTAAGTATATGTATTTTTTTGTATTTATGTATATGTGTAAGTATATGTAGTTTAAAATCCAAAGTCACGCCCAAGGCCCTATCATAATAACAGCGCTTCTGCGACGTTTTTTATAATGTCGCAAAAGTTTTATGCTGAGATAGGGCCTTGTTGACTGCACTTATTGTTAAGTATAAACTGTTTGTATTTGTCTATTTTTTTTTTTTTTTTTATTGTTTAAGCTTCTTGTTGTTGTTTGTTATGTGCATGTCAAATAAAAATATTTTTCTTTCTTTCTTTCTTTCTTTAATATTATTGGTTGAGTTACGCTTACATTTGCGCTAAAAAGCTATCCGCGAAAAGCCCAAAAAAAAGAAACCTCATTTTTTAGTCTATGGCCGATGCGCGCGCATAGGAAAACTGATTAATTTTTCCCGCCATTACGAAACATTTTTCACAACTCATCTCGTTTTCTCTTTTGAAGTTATTTAGTTAGTTATTAATTAAGATGTCTGCAAATACAATTTATGAAGAAAATGATTTATGTTGTACACCGCCCGATATAAGATGTGAAGCCCAGAACGTTATGGAAAGTTTACTACCAGAAAACTCAAAGGAAAAATATCTATTAGCGTACCAAAATTTCATACAATGGCAGAACAACAAGAATACGCAGTCTTTTTCAGAAAATGTGTTCATGGCGTACTTTAAAGAATTATCTTCTAAGTACAAACCTAGCTCTTTGTGGTGTATTTACTCAATGTTAAAAAGTACAGTCCGAACAAAGAATGGAGTGGACTTAAAAACATACTCGAATTTGTCAGCTTATCTAAAGAGACTATCTGATGGATTTAGAAGCAAAAAATCAAAGGTTTTATCATCTGACGATATTGAAAAATTTATTAAAGATGCTCCAGATAACCAATATTTGGCTACAAAGGTTAGTTAAATTAATTTTAATTAAATATTTAATAGCAGCTTGTTGACTTTAATTATTGTTTCTTTTGTTTCAGGTTGCTTTAATATTTGGTGTAACTGGTGCCTGTAGGATACAAGAATTAACAAATATAACTGTAAAAGATATAGAAAACCATGGCCAGATGCTTTTGCATACGTAGAAGATTCCATACAAAACAAGAAGGAAATTTGTGCGTAAATCACAAAAAGAATTAAACTTGATTCTGAGACGCATCCTACTAGCGAAATACCAAGTACATCCAATGATTGGATTTCACCTACCTACACGAATAATGAACCATCACAAATAACAATAGAACATGAAAGTATTTCAGTAAATAATCTATCTGATGAGACCGCTATATCATCAAAAATAGTTAATTATAATTTTACTAACTGCACATTTACTAATTGTTTCTCTAAATAAACTTTTTATCTACTATGTAAAATGGTTTTTTATTTAAGTATTATTTTATTCAGAAGTGTGTTGAAAAACGTTGTATGGTACACGTGTGTATTGATGATTACCGTCCTCGGCTCCATAAGACCCTCGCCTGACGGCTCGGGCCTCAATGCGCCTCAGCGGTAATCACCAACATTACACACTTGTACCATAATGTACTATTATTCTTTTCAGTTTTTTGAAGTCGGTATTATTTTTTTTGATTTTGATAAACCTATATCAAAATCAAAAAATATTAGGGGTTTTTAGTGCATTAGGCGCTTTAAATTGTCCGACAGATTAAAAGACAATGCGCCAAATTAGCAGTTTTAGAAAACTTTGAATTCTAAGTATGAAATAAAACGAACATTTAGATATAAAAATTAAACTTCGCATAGACCTGATAGATATGTGGCCTTTATTGTCGAAATAGGTACATAACAAAAGAGATAATAAACGGATCAATAAAGAAATGAGGTGCTGCTAAAGCGGCTAAAGTTGGCAGTTTAACGATAATGCATTAAAAATGCGCAGGTTGTACTTTAATGTTCTATGATTTCTTTGTTTATAATCAAACATTGAATATAAACAAAGAAATCATAGAGCATTATAGTACTAAGATTTAACTTTACCTAGGAAATTAAGAGGTAACGTTACAGACAGAACTTATATTCAAAGTTTTCCGTAACTATATCTTCCGTCTGAAAGCAAAGTCACATTCGTATTTTACTATGCACGTTACACTAAATAATATTTACCTGCGACATGACTACCTACCTCATATTATGTAAATGTCAAGTAAACTAGCTTTAGAGGAATCTTCTAAAAATTTTCATCTGCATCTAACTAGTCAGACTTTATTTATACTTACTTTATCATCATCATCAGCCTTTTTTCCTTCCCACTGCTGGGCACAGGCCTACATGGGAGAAACAAATGAGGAGTATGGGCCATAACACCACCACGCTGGCCTTGCGGATTGGTGGGTGAAAGCAGTTGCAGTAACAACCGGGGCCAACGGCTTAACGTGCCTTCCGAAGCACGGCGGAGCTCGAGATTATAAATTTGATTGACCCATCCCAGAACCAACCATGGCGAAAGTTGCTTTGTTTTCGTGATCGAAACCAGAGCGCTCAAACCACTACGCCACCGAGCTCCTCATACTTACTTTGATATATATTATTTACCGAGACAAAATTCTTTAGCATGAAGTCCACGGTTTTAGGTAAATTTCTTTCTGGAACGTTACACGTGCAAACAACTTATTTTTGTTATCAATATTCATTTCAATATTATGAATCCCACCTGGATTCGTAGGCGTTACGTTGAGCAGAATATAGCCCGATACCAAAAATCAGGGTATTGTGAGGATATCACAATTACCTCTCAGTGGTTTTAATTCTGATGGTATTAAATTCTTCTACATAAATATACAGACATTTATCCAAAATCATACCTGAGTTTTAACCTTTCAAATCATGGCTCACTGACAATGAAAAACCTAATTGTGTTTCATATTTACCCACTATAAGTAGGTATTTATGTTATGTGTGGTCAAGATTGCAAGGCAAGGCAGTCATCAACAAAATACACAAAGTTGCTTTTGAAAGCTCGTTTACGGTATCTTAATACTGAAGGCCACCTCTATACAATGAGCAATAAGACTGATGACGAACGCACACGAAGAGCGTTCGTACGGCGATCTCAAATAAACTAATAATCGTTTCATGTGATTTGTATTGAGATGGTAGGAGGTGTAAGTAAGTGCCTATAAGTGAATGTGCTTATTTTGGATCGTCGTATGGAGCTCCATACGAGGAACACACACAGACGGCTCGCTAGCCTTCTGCGCCTTATTTATTTTTGTCACAACCGTTATTGCTTTTACAATAAGAGCGATATACTCTCAAAGCAAATTACATTTGCTAACAACATGTTTAACTAGAAGGTGATTATTAAATTCAGTTCTGAAGATATAGATATTTATTTTTTATACCACGACCACGACACGTAAATGTAAGATAGTTAGACCGTCACTACTTTTAGTTCTACTGCAAAGTAGAACTTTTAGTTCTACTTTGACGTCCTGCAAGCAATCACCAACATAAAATGATTATTAGTAACAAATCGATAAGACGCTTAATTATTAAATATTATGTTAATTACCAAGAATAATTTAAAGTTAAAAAAGGACAATAAGTCACAATTTGAAAATTGAAAAGAGTGAATACGCGAGTATGTTGCGGAGACTCCTCGGTAGTTCAACTTTTAGAACGTAAATTCAGACATGCCTGCATACATTATTACATTGTTAGACCATCTTTTATAGAAACCTGATATGATTTTTGGTGCTCCGAAAGAGCTTATTGGGTTGGGAGCCTACTTGATTAAAAATATTTTAGATTTTGTTGCTAAAAATTATTTTAAATCTTAATAAGATTCATTCATATTTTTAATTCAATACCTTTTTTAGATTATGTATATATTCTGGTATATGGTCATATTATTAAGTTTTAGTTAACACTGTTTAAGAATTAGACGAAACTTATGTCACTTTGGAGAAAGGCTGGATTAAAAAGACACCTTATACCTAGGTAAGCTCGATACATCGTCGACACCTAAGCTCATTTTAATAAAAAAGAGCACCAGGTTCCTATATCTTGGAATATTTGACATTAATGAGTAAAATTCTGACGATTTTACTTAACTAAAGAATACATACACCCCGAAATGTGTTGCCAAGTCACAAAACAGCTAGGAGAGTTGGCAAAACATTGTGTTTTCGTAAGATGGTTAATTAGTGTCTGAGGGGTTTTGTTGACCTTCAGGTGACCTGGTACTCCAGTGGCATTGTGCCTTCAAACGAGTATTGATATCATACAGCCAAAGTTCTACGTAGATATTTTTGTTTGTTCATCATTTGTTTAACTGAATTTTAAAACCTTAAGCTATCTAAAACTACATAAAAGTTTAACATTACTGAGATAAAATCTTGTTCGAATAAAAGAAGGCTCATTAGGATATTGAAATTACTAAAGAACTATGTCACGTACATTCCGATATCATTTGATCCCAGCTGAATAAGATTAGACCTTAACCTATTAAATTTGAATTTAGTCACGACCTTGACTTACATATACCTAATTGACATAGATACCCACGTTAAAAAACCCCGTGGGATCGGCTCGACCGGCTGACTCTATTAAACTAAAGTCATAAAAGTTAACAAATATAGTTAGTTGTCTATTACAAACACGGTGTTGGCTCAATAAAGTGCGCAACTTTGGGACTTTACAAACTCTATAATTCAATAGATTGGGTTAATTAAGCGTGTTGTAAGAGGTATTAATTTTGATAGCCGTTAAAAGTTTTACGAGCAGTCACTGTCCCTTTTCTCAAACACACAAATGCGGCGGTAAAGAATTCCAAGTTTTGGAGACAGAATTGACGACTACGCAGACCGGCACGCCTGCTCCTGAGTAGGATGGGGAAAGGTGGGATAAGGTCAAAAAGCGCTAAGCAACGAAACGTGTCAACGCAATTGTAGAGAATTGACCACCTCTAAGACATCGCCAATAATTGTTCCGATTTCTTCATTGTTAAAGAAGTACTTTATGCGCTTGGATTTTGTTTGGAGAGCTAGGAAACAGTTAACAAAATTTTAAAGAAAATTAAATATTCTAAACTAGTTTAAAATCTTTTCCAATTATCGAACATTTTATATATGTATACGGTTTTATAACTGCTCAAGCTATTTTAATAAATAAGCTTTTGCCAGCGGCTCCGCCTGCATGGATGTCGGTTATTGCTGCAAAAAGTAGCCTGTGTTCTTCCCGGAGGGTGTCAAGCTTATAATACCAAATTTCATCAAATCAGTTCAGTGTGTCAGGCGTGAAAAACAAATAAACGAACAAACTCACTTTCGCATTTACAATATTAGTTAGGATCACATAATAATCACATCATCAAGTATGCAAATCGTGATATACTGCTTCACTGGTGATATAAAATCTGTTGTCTGACATCAATCATCAAACCAAGACAGATGTGTTTTTCAGAAAACAGACATTCCATATAAATTGTTTTAAGTACTTACAAATAAATAAGTAAAACTAAAAAAAACACGATTTAGTTAAAAAAAAAATTTTTTTCAACTTTTTTAATATTTTCAATTTTTGTATTTTTTTCAATTATGTATTTTTTTTTGTTTTCAGTTTTTTATTAAGATAACATCCTGAGAAAGACGTGTGGTCTTTTCATTTCTTTTTCACCTTTGCTACGATGATCTACATTCACGCGGGCAGCTACTTTTTTATATAGTTCGCCTGTTTTTACACCTATATTTATAGGGCTTTTACTATTTATGACTCCCATCTCGTATTATGTCGCTCAATTTTCAACAGCCTTCAAACAAGAGGTTCTTTATTCGACTTTATTTTGACGTGATATTTTCATCGCATGTAAACTAATTTTATAGTTTTGTACAGGGTTATTTAAAAAAAACACAAACTACCTTGAAACCACCATCAGTACAAACCACTTTTACTATAGAAGCAACACTAAAATCGCAAAAAAAAATCACCTTTTTCGTAAATTTAAGCTGAGTTCATTTGGTTTGTTCCGTTTTTATCACGATTTCGTAGTTGCTTCAATAGTAAAAGTTCTTTGTATTGATAAGATCTTTAAAAATTGTTTTGATGTAGTTGGTATTTTAAAAATAACCCTGCATAATAATAATAATATTCATACACTCACACCTGTTATCTAGCCCAAAGTAAGCATTATTTAGAGCTTGTGTTATGGATACTAGATTACGGAGAAATAATGATTATATTAGAAATATACTAAATAAACATATCGATACTTGTAATTTCAATTGACGTAAAGCACAAAACCCGACTTTTCAGGAGAGCCAAATTAAGTTTTTTTTTTAGATTTAAATTCAGTACGGTTGTGTTTTTAAAGTTATAAAAAAGTGATGGAGACAATATCACAATATCATCCATAACTCGTGAACAAATGCTAGTACTCATCATTTGGTCCTACCGGGATTCGAATACGGGACCCCTAGCCGAGTAACCTGTATAACAAGAGGCACAGACTACTCGGCCAGCCGGTCGTACTAATTATAAAAGGCCAACTAGGTTAATTTCTGTTATAATAAACGTAAGTATATTGAAAATGTAATTCGAATGATAACGTCGCTCGCTCACATTTTATATGGTAAACAAGGTGACATAGTACAACAAAAAAGTTCCACAAACTCAAATGAGTTTAAACTGCGTTGAGTTTAGTTATGGAATATTATCATTTGTTTCTCCAGAACTTGGGTTAATTTTCAAAAGCGAGTTCCCCGAGCAGTGTTTTTCATTTTTTTGGAGCCAATACTGAACAATGAAAGCCTACTGCTCAAAGAAAATTTTAACTCCGTAATTTGGAGATGAGTGTTCGGGTACACAGTATCCTGTGTTTAATCGCAAACCTTACCCCACTCAAAACTATTCCGATTACGCTGCTTTATAAATAAATTCAAACGTATTATTTCGTGAGCTAAACTCACATTTAGCTAGTTTTAAACTATCCCTAACTTGGTAATAGAAGCCCACAGTTAAACGACTGCGCGAATTTTACTGAACAATAAAATGAGGTTTAACCAAATGGAATGAATATTCCATTCCTATAGGGTAATTACATGGTGTTGGAATAGTTTCATTGAAAACGACCTCTGAATAAAATTGCTGGTTGGTTGCTAAAAGCTTTCCAAAAAGTCACATTTACATAATACTGTACTCAAATAAGAAGCTGTTATGTGTGCTCAGTTAACGCCTCTCGTCATGCAACTTTCATATTGGAACCGTCATCGCGGCTCAATTAATTTCAGCAGGTACTAATTTTTACGTGAAATAGTCATGAAGTGTGACATATCTAATAGTGGTTTACATATAATGACGGAACTTGCACCTAATGTGTACCGCCCTGCAGTCATGGTAACGCGAAATATAGTGAAATGGTAAAGAAATAAAATATGACTAAAAAAATTTTAACTTCACGTAGGTGGCATATATTAGACTTAACTAATTAGGTTACGTTTCGAGTTCAACGAATAAAGAACAGATTTGAATAAAATCTTATCTAAAAATTATTCTAAAATTATATTAAGTCTTTAAAACATATCTCTGAAAACGCTTAGGCTAGAAAAAATAATATTTTATTTTGAAATTCCAACCTACGATTTTCAGAGAATAGAATGTTAGTTGTTTATAATAAAAATGGAGGTCCATACTATAAATTATTTATTTGCTTATTAGGCCTCTGCTAGGCTAATGTAAATAAAGAATTTATTGTATAAATTCATGTTTTTTTAAAACTGCTGGCGAATAAAGAATTCGTGTTTACATAGTAATTTATCAGCCATTCCATCTATCGTATAAATATCATCAATAAATGTTTTTTTACTCAGAAATATTCTAACTTAAATTAAAAGTATTCATTTTAACAAAGAATCAAATTGGACGGGTTTCATCCTACAAAACTTCATTTTATCTCGAATACATATCAAATTATTTTAACACAGAAAATCTTGTTGTAACTAATGGTAATATCAAGTAAAAAGATACCACAGTAACGATTCACGGTGCACATAAAAATGTGTAAATAATTTTCATTTATCCAAAAAACAAGGTAAAGCTAAAAAAAAAAGGTTGGGTTGTTATTTTCCAATGAAAATTGGAGCACACAACTGAGGAAGTATACCGTGGTAAAAATTAATTTATCTTACATAAGATTGCAGCCAAATAATAGCCAGCCAAATATATCAGCCAGTTGTGAGGGGGCAACACAGCGCTAGATACAGGACGATTTATCTTTTTGGCCAGCCAATGAAACTTCCCCCTTGATTTTGACGGATTATTACCCCAGTTAACATAGCTCAGAGATTTTCACAGAAGCATTTGATCTGATTACAATATGTGCAATGTAATGCTAACGTAATACAACTTAATATTAATTTGTGCAGCATTTATCCTGACTTTATCCTTAGGGCCAAATGGCCAAAACGGAAATCTTTTTTGTTGCTAAAGTATGATAGTATGCCAAAGTTTTCATAATGTTATTCACATCTCTGAGACAACTTGTCTTCGAATCCCATCTAAAGTTATCTTACAAAAATGCGATATTCAATATATTAGGCACATAAACCTTTATGATACCCAATGAATGAAGATTGATAAAGTTTTCTCAAGTAGAGTATTTTGCACAATTACTACGTAATTCAGTAAACCACCTAATATTTTAAATATCAAATCATATTTATTTCTCAAAATAAATTCAGTACATTAAAAACACATCAAAAGATTTTACACATCAAAAAACACTCAATGAAAGCTGTAGATTAGAAGACATTATATGTGGCCAGTATATCAGACACCAACCTCTAACAAATATAATAAAAGAAGACTTGATATAAAAGATATTATATAATAATCTTTCATAGGTATCAAGTTTTACATATAATAACTTTGTTATCATAACATAACTCTGTATCCGTACAAATATTAAAAATGCGAAAGTAACTTTGTCTGTTTGCTACGATTTCACCCCTAAGCCGCTGAACCGATTTTGACGAAATTTGGCATAGAGATGGATTACATCCTGACAACACTACTAGGACACTACTATTTGGCGCCATAACCGACATCAACATGGGCAGAATATTTTTTGGGAGCTATCTTCATTACACTTTTCTTAATTAATGCAGCTTTGCACATATTTTACTTGCAAAGTTTGGAATTCCTTTTGTTCGTTTTAGAAGACCAAAACCAGGTGTCGTTTCTGTCATAGCAATGCGGCGGCCAGGCGGTCAGCAGGGTCTGTGTCCACGGGGACGTAAGTACGTGGTGTGCGCGCGCGCGGCGTGCTGCACAGTGGCGCGGCAGACGCAGCAGTTCTTGTTGTATAATATAAAGATAAAAATACGAAAAATGAAAATCACAGTAATACATTACTATCGTCTGCCATTACATAGGTTGATACTGAGGGTAAACGGTAATAAGTTCTAAAACACTGTAGTCAATCATCCAAGCTAGGAGTATTACCGCTATTACGCTAATAATCCGTCAAAATCAAGAGGAACAATGGTATTAGCTTCCAAAAGAGAAAAATCCGCCTGCATCTAGCGCTCATCTATTTTTTAAAATAAAAAACATATTTGCTCCAGCCAATATTATCCCTTAACACCATTCGTGGGGGAGCAGAGTCCCCCACCAATCATGTTTTTATAAATATTATTCTTATTTTACGCGTTTCGCGCTCGCGGCTCCGTCCACGTATTCTCAGTAAAGTCCGAGAGGTCGCGGGAAGTGGACTTATGTCAGGCTGACATTAGTGGTTTGCAAGGTACGTGATAGAGCGGGACCTAGGTCCCCCACGAGTGTAGTTACGTAAGTATTGATAATCTTTTCATACGGTGTGTTTTTTTTTAACATTTTTGGCATAAAATGGATAAAAACTTGACTCCTCAACAGATAGAAAATCTGTTAAATGAAATAGATTCGGATGTAAGTGAAAATGAGGAGATTATTTCAAAGCAAATATCGGACTTGAGTGATTTGGAGGTAGAAGCTAGTGATATGGAAAGTGAAGAAGAAAATGATTTGAAATTTGTGATATATGTAAGGAATAGCGTAATATGTATACATACTGCAAAATATAAACAAAATATATAATTATTATAATACCTAACACAACTTATAAGACTGAAATGTTCCTACAAATTTGTTATAGACTGATAAGAACAAAACTACTTGTGATTTTGTATGTTATTGATAATATTAAAAATTATACTATTGTGTTTTATTGTAGTTATAAGTCTGAATGGAAAACAAGACGCATTTGGTTTAAAGTTATTTTTTTTATCTTTATTTTAGTACATAAAGAAGATTCTAATAAACTGTTACGAAAAAAATAGTTATTTTGTGTTACACGTTAATAAATGTGTATTTTTTGTTATTTTTTTTTAATAAAACTAATTTCGCTGATTTAGAACATGTCTTTTTATTATTTTACAAGAAAAATTTGAAAAAAGTTAATAATTTCCAGTCAAATAGATAATGAATACATGGTGGACCTAGCTCCCCCATGAGTGTACATGTGTGATTCAAAATAACTGGTGGTGCTAAGGGTTATGAACCGTACAATAATTCATACAGAGTAAAGTAGATATCCTAAAAATAAATAAAAAATCATCCATCCACCCAACTTTGCTGCCGATAACCGACCGAAAAATCTGCAACAAACGAGTTTTTAACAATTTCAATATACATTTTATCTCAACAGAACAGAACGGAACTAACCTAATGAATCTGACAGTATTAACGACACAGCAGCCACGATTGCGGAAATCCACAATAAATTGATGAATATTTTCAGTTCACTCAAAGCGCCTAATTGTATACGCTGATTTAAACGCATTAAGGAGAGTAAATTGGATTTCAGTTTGTAGAGGTCACTTTGCGAATGTGTTGGTCCTATTATACGTTAGTTATTTCAACAGTTATAAAATAAATAATTTTAAAATAAGTAATTTTTTTTTTTGTTTATAACAAGTAAAGGTAAAGAGGAGCTCGGTGGCGTGAGGAGCTCGGTGGCGTAGTAGTTTGAACGCTCTGGTTTCGATAACGAAAACAAAGCAACTTTCGCCATGGTCGGTCCTGGGATGGGTCAATCAAATTTATAATCTCGAGCTCCTCCGTGCTTCGGAAGACACGTTAAGCCGTTGGTCCCGGTTGTTACTGCAACCCACCAACCCGCACTGGGCCAGCGTGGTGGTGTTATGGCCCAAGCTCCTCATGTGTTTCTCCCATGTAGGAAGGCCTGTGCCCAGCAGTGGGACGTATATAGGCTGATGATGATGAAAGGTAAAGTAAAGGTTAAAAACTGGTCACAACACAAACAGTAGAGGACAAATCCCATATAGCAATGTACTTTTATCTGTTCACAACCCATAACCAGAAAGGTACTAAATTAAGTGACTCGTAACCTTACATATTTAAGTTAATAAATTATTTATAAACATATTTCAGACGAAACCAATACCAATACCAATATACTTTATTGCACACTAGGACAAAAGAAAAACATAAAAAGCAGAAAAGAAAAGAAATAATAAAAAGGCGACCTTATTGCTAACAAGCAATCTCTTCCAGGCAACCTTGGGTGAAAGTAATAGACTAAAATGACAACAGAATGGGTGCAAGAATAAAGAGATAAAGATATGTATATATTTTATAATATAAATAATTAGATTAATCAAAAGACATTATACACCTACAATATAATTAGATGCAAATATATGTACACATACATACATACGTAAATATAGTTCAGAATATAGTTAAGGACGTAGGAAGTGCTTCGTAACCTGAATTTTAAAGAACTCCAAACTACGAGCCCTTCTTATATATTCAGGCAAGGAGTTCCACAGCCGGACAGCGTGTGCACAGAAGGAATATGGAAGGAAGACGGTACTACGAAGAGGAACTTGAAGAGTGAGGTTTGAAGAGGAACGTAAGGTATGACAATGAGAAGAGGAATGGAAGGCAAAACTATTTTTCAGTTATGCTGGCTAGGTTGGAAGGAAAATAATATTATAAAGAAGAGTAAGAACGTGTAGGTCGTTCATCTTCTATAAACTAATACGAGTCTATTTAACTACATATTTCCAAAAACACTTATAGAGCATTCTAGCAATATCATTCAATTCAAGTTTCATAAATTCATCAACGAACCATCCCAAGAGACGAGCGGCTTGAAAAATGTGCAGTTTCATTCACCAGTTTAGATGTGAAATTTTTATCTCAGTAGTTGAGCGTCAATCTAATAAAACTGTCAGCGTTGAGGACGGTCGCAGTTAAATATTGAGGCTTGCTGAAATCCGGGTATTGACGGCCTGAAACCGGACCGAGCAGCGAATCGTCTAATTTTATACGCTGGATTATCCGGACTGCACCACGTGGACAACTTGTACGTTTCCGTTTGCAAAACAAATTGCTTTCTGTTTCACTGAACTAGATTATGAGCTTTTCTGTTATAGATTTTTGTAGTCTTTTTGCCATGTAAGTAAGAGATAATTTTTAACCTTTCATCTATTACGAAAACAATAATAGTTAGAAGCTGTCAAAACTGATTACCTACTTTTGGAGTTGATCGCACCACTTACTATCAGGTATATTTACCTAAGCTACATTTTATTCGAAAATAGAACTTTAAAAAACCAATAGACAAAAAAATCTAATAGAGTTTTTTTCTACATATTACGAAATGTGAGGTATTAATTAAAATGAGATAAAACTTGAAAAACAAGAAGATAGATAGAAGATAGATATTGCAAACATTTATAATAATGTTAAAATTAAAAATTAAGAATAAATGTGAGTTATTTTATTTATAAAAACCGATGCAAAGTACAGTCGACCAATTTGAATCATGACCCACTTGGCCGATCATTCCTTTAGAATCATAAATTTCGTTAGGTTTTCTTCGCTATCATGCGTGTTGCACTTAGTACGTTTTAAATATGAATAAAAATGCGTTATTACGGGTCAGAGATCTATGCAATTTTAATCTTTGTTATCACTGCACTAAAGTCTCAATTGGAATTTTAAACAAGATGTCGTTCATAATCTAAACTCTTTTCACTACTGAGAAAAACTATTATAATTTTAAAAATAAAATGACGTTATGTGTCAGATGTCAAGTAGTAGTCTGAAAAAATTTGAAAACACCGTGAAACATAATTGTATTGAATAAAATAAAAATCTAAGAAAATATTATAAACAAATCGTATAATGGCCAACTTTTTCGTGCAATACTCCGATCTATTTATCATAGCGATCATAGCCTTGTCAGTGACTGTCAGTGTCTAATAAATTGATAACAGGTTCGTTACTTAATAAATGTATGTTCAAGCTAATTTCAACCTACTTTAAATAAAGTGACTGTAGGAAAATGATCTTGAGGTGGGTCATGATTCAATTTGGTCGACTGTACATTATTCTTGAATGATATAAATTTTATGTCGCAAAGAAATTTTCAATAAATATCAAAATAAATATTCCAAAATTAATTTCAATCATTATACTTTTTGTTTGCTCATATTAAATTTTACATCTTTTAATATGCCAACTATGCATGTAAACGCATTAATTACAAAGATATCATTTTTTTTCTTTAAGCATGTATATATGGGCAGTGGCAACTACTGTGACGTCACAAGGCATGATCATTGTCTATGAAGCGTTTTTGACAACTTGAAGCTCCTCGAACAAATTGCTATATCTAATGTGATATTTTTTATTTGATATTTTAATGTATAATTGTTCAACAAGGTATTATAAGTGGTCATAAATAATTACTGTCCAGTAGAGTGGTTTTAGTTGATAATGTAATAGCTACGTGAACTTTACCAAAAGTCGATGAAGCCTTCTATCGTATAATTGGATCTATTTCCTTTTTGCTCCACTATCAATTCATTACTTACATCATTAAATATTTACGAATAAGTATCTAATATTATATTACACAGTATTTTTTGCACATCGAATAAAACAACTTATCCCTACTTCATTTCTCAATAACAGGGCAATTTCAATGTTTATAACTTTTTGTAAAGTAAAGTAATCATGACTTTATTTTAACATTACAAAAATGTTTAAGAGAAATCTTGAGATATTTATTTAGCGGGTTGGGTCTCTGCCCCAGGATATTGTATTTTATTTAGACATTTTTTGCAAGTAAACATTACAGACATTGTGTTTATATTTCATTATTTCATGCAATATCTTTACTGTGAACATGGATCTAAATCTTGCCGAAATTGTCCATTATTTTTATTTGAAGTCTTTGAGCGTCTTTTCTAACATTTACAATGAATTAAATAGGTATTCCAATGAATTCCCTTTGTTTACTAATAAAAATATCATACAGTGCTTTTGCGAGGATTATGATTATATTTTTGTTTAATTGTCTAAGTTTTTATGTATGTTTGTTTTTATGTTTAGAGTATGTCAATAAAAATATTTTTCCTCTCTTTCTTTCTTTCGAAACAAATACTAGCCCTTTTTAAAAAAAAATCTGTATCACAAGTGGCTAAAGAAACAAAATTTCGCGCTTTCATCATTTATACTGTTTAGTCTTCTTACCAGTTCATGAGTTTATAATGAGCCAAGTTGCTCTTTTGTGCAAAATCATCTAGCTAAGCCGTTAGCAACACTTGAAATGGAGCAATTAATAGTTGAGGTCAGTTTTATTAGCAAACTTTTCGCGATTGTTTTGGAGCATAATTAGAAGGCAAGCAAATCTGAATTGCGATTTACACGACTGATTGCTTCAAACCTTTAATTACAATTAAACCCACACCACAATAGCCTTTCTTAGTTAAGATTATACTCACATCGATGTAATTATTTTTCATTATGTGTTGTACTTTGTCAAGCCACCTAAAGCCTTCGGAGTCTTATAATAATTAAAAACCATTTGTGTCTCGAATCTGTGGTTTACAAGTAACTATTTTTCTTCACTGCCAGATAAAAACATTGACGTTTCCTTGATGCATATGTCAACTTGGCAAAAATAAAAAGTAATTTTACATAACTTTCATCGTATAATGAAAGGTATTTTAAAAGAATAAAAGATTATAAGATAATAACAATGATGAAAGAATATGATGATTTTATTTGTTGCACGGTCGACCTCAAAAATATCTTAGCTCTTTAGTACCGTGTCACTAGAACTATGACATTTATTTATTTATTTAATCTTTAATTGCACAAAATGAGTTACAATTTGGCGGACTTAATGTCATTAGGCATTCTCTACTAGTCAACCGGAAAGCTGAGTCCAAAATGAATAATTAGGTAGTGCAAAAACAACTGTTTTAAAATCTAAATATACAATAACATGTGAATACACATATACATATTAATGCGAATAAATATTTTAAGATATATAAATATGGATAAATACATAATCAATAAATACAGAAACAGTAACGATGGGTATATCAATTGGATAAAGGTGAAGACTCCAAAAAAAGACTGCGAACTGACCGCTTGAAAGCCAGTTTGTTTTTGGACTCTTGGATATGGCGAGGTAGTGCGTTCCAGAGCCGTATTGCATGACATTGAAATGAGTTGAACACGAAGCCAGTGCGGTGAGAAGGAATATATAAAGTAAGCTTGCTGCTTGAACGAAGGACACGACTATGAGAATCACCTAGGTACTGAAATTTACATTTCAGATATTCGGGAGCATATGGATCATTTAATATAGAAAATAAAGTTGACAGTATTCTAAGATCCCTTCGTTGACGAATTGTCAGCCAATTTAATACTTTTCGAAATGAATAGATATGATCATACTTACGAAGATTGAAAATGAAACGTATACAATTGTTGCGTAAGCGATCCAATTTGTTTAGAAGTTCTTTAGTCAAATCAGCACAACATATATTACATCAGCATAATCAAAGATTGGAAGAATGGTTGTTTGGACGAGGAGAATCTTAGTAGGAATCGGGAGGAAATTTTTGAAATGTTAAAACGATCTTAATATGCCAATGACTTTATGACTGATGGAATCCACATAAGGAAGCTAACCTAATGTGTTATCTATTATCAAACCCAGATTCTTAACATGAGTAGTAAACTCAATAGTTTCATTGTTATAGCACAGTGCTGCAACCGAACTCATATCTAGTTTAGATAAGGTACGTGAACTGCCTACAATTAGACCCTGACACTTGCCGGGATTAACGCGAATACCAAAGTTGCTGGACCATTCAGAAATACGCTGAAGATCATCATTAATTGCGAGAATTGCAGCATCCAAATTGCTGACCTCAGCCTGAGCATAGATTTGCAAGTCGTCAGCATATAGATAATGAGAGCTACTGAAAATAGGTTTTATCATATGAATAAATACTGAGAAAAAAAGAGGAGAAAGTATACCGCCTTGAGGAACGCCGGCAGCCAGATCACACCAGTCAGACAGCGTGTCTTTGGTACGAACAGCCTGCCGCCGTCCCCGAAGATATGAAGAAAACCAATTCAGTTCTACGGAGGAGACTCGCAAATGAGAGAGAATTGCAAGGAGAAGGTCATGGTCAACGGCATTAAAGGCGTTGGAGAAATCAATGAGTACTAACACCGTTAACTTAGAGGCCTCCATTCCATTTCTCAAATCCTCAGTAACCTTCAATAGGGCAGTCGTTGTGCTATGGCCTGGCCTGAATCCGGATTGAAACTGGCTGAGGATACCATTTTATGAAGGAAAGCTGACAATTGGCGATGTACGACAGACTCAAGGATTTTAGATAGAAAAGGAAGTATTGAAATTGGCCTAAAGTGATTAAGAGAGGTTGGGTTACTGGTTTTGGGCAGAGGCAGAACATGAGCCCTACGCCAAATAGATGGGAATTCGCCCGAGGCAAAAGACGCATTAATGATATGGGTAATTACTGGAAGAGTATTTTTTAAGCTTAAAACTATCATTTGTCTGCTCACATCATCACAACCAATTGCTTTGGATTTCAGAGACGAAATAATTTTGATAATTTCTAACTCGGTAACTGGCGAAAAAGTAAAACCATCCGAAGGATGGCCACACATGGCAGCAATATCTTTGAAAGCCATTGACCTATCCGTCAGGTTAGAGTTAAAGTTAAAATTAAAGTCGGATAGGGGATGGATGGACTACATGACGGCTTAACCAGACCAAGAGACTTAATGAATTTCCATGTGTCGGCTTGAGATGAGTGTAGAATATTGTCGTGAAAATAGCGGCGTTTGGATGCTCTCACCATCTGGTTACAGCGATTTCTGTACGACTTGAACAAAGACCAATTTAAATCAGTCCTGCACTTCTTAAACTTTTGGAAAGCTCTATCGCGCCTCCTCATCGCCACTCTCACTAGAGGTGTAATCCATGGTGCAGGTGGTCTTTTTAACTAAACCACACGAACCGGCGCATTAGTGTCAAAAAGCGACATAATGTGGAAGTTAAATAATTCAATTTTCGCATCGATCGAGGATGCAGTTAGAATATTATGCCAGTCAATACCAGATGCATCTCGGGTTAGTTTCTCTAGATCTAGTCGAGCAAAGTTTCTAAGTTCAACCAATTCAGGGATACGTTTGGGAGGTTTAATTTTATACGAGACAAAAATAAGATCATGACGGGAAAAGCCGGGAGCGGAAATTTGGCCATGGTGAGATAGAGGAGACAAGGATATGGTCAATCCATGAATCAGAAGACTCGATGTTATGCTGAGTGGCACCTAATTCCAGAATGGAGTAAGTGTAGGAATCAATGGCAGACCGAAATGTACGCGAGACATAGGAATCTTTAAGGAGATCAGTATTGAAGTCGCCCATAATTATGTGATGTGCATAGTCTGTAGAGAGAGAATCAAAAACAGAAACAAGAGAAGATATAAGTATATTCAACAGCAGGCGGGCAATATACGACTCCGAAAACAGGTTTGACCCCAGATATCACTATTTCGAGAAACAGAAATTCAATGCCATTCTCATGTTTGTTTGAAGTAGAGAGAATCCTAAAAGGTATACCACTTCGAACATAAATGGCAACACCACCACCTCTCTTCAAAATGCGGTCATTACGCGTGAGAATAAAGCCAGGTAAAGAATATGAAGTAGAAATATTATTCATATTGAATGGTAGCGACTATTAAGTACCAGCGCAATAGTCAGTGTGACATGGTACTAAAGTGTTATGCTATTTCTACTGTCGATAGTACAAACACACATGTATGTATTCACATGTTATAGTATATTTTGATTTAGTACATTTGTTGTTGCACTACCTGATTGATTATTTTGGACTCAACTTTCCGGTTGATTGGCAGAGAATGCCTAATGTATTAAGTCCGCCAAATTGTAATTTATTTTGTGCAATTAAGTTTAAATATATAAATAAATACATAATATTTAGGTTTTAAAACAACCAAGTCCTTTCAGACATTACAGTGAGTTGCAACCAACCGAAACAACGCGTATTGTACCCTCTGAACATAACCTAATATTATCTAATACCGACTAGAATAGTGTCATGTTAACGAAAGATTTTGTTAATTCAATTATGTTGTCATTTAAATTATCAAAGCCAAAAATAACAAGGTTTTTTTATATTTTTAGCACAAAAAATTAAAATGATTCGATTCAGATCAAAATACAATAGCAGAATTGGTGGGCTGGTGGCTGGCAGAGTAGCGGGGGGCCGTTGGATGCAGGCTTTGCAGAACCGATCCATTTGGAGATCAATGGGGAAGGTCTTTGTTCAGCAGTGGACATAATAATAATGATAATGATGATGATTGTGTTCCTGCCCGCCTAGCATGACCCCCGAAACGCGATATGATAAAGCTATTTATCGCTCGAACTGTCAAAAATCATTGGATATAACCGCTATCTTGAAATTTTATCGAATCTGCGAACATGTATAAATACAATACAAGTTCGCAGTTTCGATAAAATTTCAAGATGGCGATAGTATCCAAATAAATAGCTTTATCATATCGCGTTTCGGTGGTCATGCTAGGCGGGCACGATTGAATTAAGTCCCCAGAGCTGATGCGCTGTGGCTACGGTTATTTTCAAGATCAGAGTGTCGAATTTGATTTGATTGTCATTATTTTTTTCAAAACAGTTTCCTTTTTCTAAACTGCAACAACTGATAAGTTTTTTGTTTCTATCGTACCAATGCTACAAGCTTTTATTTGTGTTCATACTCTTGAATTACTGCTCAAAAAATATATTAAATGATGATAGACTAATCTTAATACATCATGTCATGGCTAAATTAAAGCAAAATTAAGTAGCTACTGAAACTAGACGAAAATTTTACGCCGACGAGAACAAAGTGCCGGCGTCCGCGAATATCCAATTAAGTTGAATTATACACTGCTGTACTCCAATAGACTCAACACCAAAAATGAGTTAACAATCTCACG
The DNA here is from genome assembly GCA_947347705.1 of Nymphula nitidulata. Lineage (NCBI taxonomy): Eukaryota > Metazoa > Arthropoda > Insecta > Lepidoptera > Crambidae > Nymphula > Nymphula nitidulata. Next base: position 12,518,001 of record OX374632.1, read on the forward strand.
TTATAACTGAATATTGTACAGGGTGGTGCCCTCAATACGACGATAAATTAAAACATGTGCTATATTTATTTTGTCCATAGAAATGGTTTGCAACTTTCAAATACATCTTATTCATTTGATAATTTCATGACGTTTCTATAAAATAATGCAGCCAATGTTATCTTGTTTCATACAAATGTCATGAACTTCAAATATGTCAAATATTCAAGTTCTTTTTGAAAGTGGCAAACCATTTCTATGAACTATAGCTCATTTACAATTTACTGTCGTATCGACGGCACCGCCCTGTATACATGTAGGAATTACAATATACAATTTTTTTTGGTAACGTTTTATTTTGATTCTATGAATAAAACTTGTTCAGTACTACTGCTGGAAAATACTAAATATTTTTTCTAAATATAAGTACTTAGTGTTCCCTAGCTTTACGTAACAGTTCGCGTTTAATGTATGAAATAAGAGTATGTATTACACATATGAAAGTTATGAAGGAATTACGATGTAAAAAAATTAAACTTTAAAATATTCTAATAATTAATAGCAACACAGAGAGATCAAAATTTTTAGACAGCGTGACATGCATACCGAAAAAACCTACAATATTCTATGGGCATTTATAAACCCTTTATAAGGTCATTCCCAGTTGCCACCGCCTGCAACGCCACCGCCGGTGGCAACTGGGAAGATTTTTAAAAAAACTTCCCGATTGCCACCGGTGGCAACTGGGAAGCTATTTTTAAAAACTTCCCAATTGCCACTGGTGGCAGCTTACTGGTGGCAAGTGGCTGATTTTTTTAAAAGTTGTCGCCGATGGAGTAGGTACCTTTAAACATTTCTATCAAGGTGTTTGCATGATATCATGCAAAATAATTGAAACACTACGATATGTGCCTAAACTATTGTGCCCAAACACTAAGTAACCTTAATGTTTGGGCCGTAAGTGACTTATTTGCTTGGCCGTCCGCCGTTGCAATCTGCCAATCGCGAGGGGGATGTTTTTGCGTGGACCATTTCATAGAAAAATAAACTTTATATACACCCAACTTAGTTCTATGTATGTGTGCCATAGTCGGGATATGGCTCGGGGGGGGTTTACGGTGTAACATGAACGAGGTTTCCTTTACTTAACAGTGCATTCTCAACAATGTCAGTGTCAAGTGCATCTTGTAGTATTAGTATATATAAAATGGCGGCACGGAACTATTTTGCTTCGCGCAGGACACCAGTATAACACAAAAAGAAAATACAAACGTATCCTTGGTTGGTTGGTTAAAGTTTTGGCGTTGCATGCGGTGGCAACTGGGAATGACCCAATTTATAAAACCTTTTTAATTCTGTAGTGTTGTTGAACCTTTTTGATTATGTAATTAAAAAAGTTCAACAACACACAACTATACCACTGATGATCATCATTTTAGTAGATTTAGGAAATAATGGGAGATAAAGTTCTGTTTATACATTTCTTTCTATAATTTGATCGGCAAAATAGTTGAACTCCTTACCTTAACATATAAAACTATAAGAGCAGCATAGGGTGCACGATTATTGTAACCAAATAATATAAAGTGAAAGCCTGGTCAAACACTATAAAGTGAAGTATAGCTAGTAAAATATAAAATTAAAATTTTAAGTAACCCCCGGCCTTGATCATCATCTAACTTAACACATTCTCGTTAAAACTATTCATATGAGCCAAAAAACCCTATATCTGCTCTAAGTTTCTGTGGAATTGAGCATCACGTAGACTTTTTGATACTACAGCATCAGCTTAAGGTCAGACTCTGTTTTGAGGGTTAGCATTTCTTGGGAATACCACCGACTTAGTTTACTAGGTGGTAGACCCAATGTAGGGTCGCCTGGGTAGGTACCACCGCCTTTCTTATTTCAGCCGTGAAACAGTTCGCTGTGTTTCGGATTGAAGGGAAAGGTAGCCAGTGTAATTACTGGGCATGGACGGCATTTCAGCTAAGGCCTCAGGATGACAACGCACCTGCAATATCAAGTGCTTTTCCTTGTTATTGCAGGTGTCTATAGGCGGCGGTACCGCTTACCACCAGGTGGGCCGTCAGCTTGTTTGTCATCTAGTTGTATATAAAAAAAAGACATACGTAACAGTACACTAAAATTCAAAATCAATTGGACCTGGGAAAGCTAGTAAAACCCTTTTGTCAAGTAGGAAATGAGTTGATGATGACCGTCAACTCATTTCCTCGTTTTGTAGTTTGATAAAACGCCTGAACAGATCTTCATAAATTATAGGTAAGAACCATCTCAATGATGTCAGTTTTCAAAGAAAAAAAGAAGATTCATAATCGGTCGATTCGTTTAGGAGCTACGATGCCACACAAATATACAAACACACAGACAATGACGTCAAACTTATAACACCCCTCTGTTAAAGTAGAGGGTTAAAAAAGGGACTCTTCATTTTGTATGTAAGTAAAGCCTTTGTAAGCGGTCAGTAATAAACACTTTGAAAGCGCGTGGAGTGAAACCTACCGTTATTACTTAATAAGGCTTTCGTACCACATTTATAAGGTGAGATTATGATGTGATCTTACGCAGTAAATTCCAAGTCTAATTAGCAGCGAGACGTTACTTAAGTATCAGTAAAATTAAAATACTAGCTATCACATACTTTAATTTTAAAAAAATTAAACAAAAATTAAAAGCGACTTCAAAATACTAAAAAGTATAAAATAATTAAACTTAAGTAGGTACTTATCTCCTTGAAACATATTTTTTGGAGTCGGTGCTTCACTTTCTATTGTTTCTGGAAACAACTTATCACAAACTCCAAAAAATATGTTTCTAGGGGATAAGTATCTAACTTTATTCAGCAGTCCGATCGAGCTATCACCCAGATGCGAAAGGAACATGAATTTTGTAGTCTGGAAATTTTGATAAATATCTGTCAAATATTTATTCGTAAAATAATGAAATTCAATAAAAGTAATAATCAACTTAAGCTTATCCTTATCGGCCAGACCAAATTGTATCACATTCTAGCATAAATATTTTCTTGAATCTTCATTAAAATTTGTTTATTTCAGAATTGACAAAACAAAATAAGAGACACGCAGAACAATTCGACAGAAAGATTTTATTCCAAATCGCAATGAAAGCATGTTCCATTGGCATTTCGGACAATCTTTACTTTGAAGTGTTTTTGTATTGTTATTTTTAGTTTCGATTACAATTTTATAATCTGAGCAAAATTTCAGCTCAGTAAGTATAGTCATAGGTATTGGTATCTATTAGAACACAACATATTTCAATATCAAATTTCTTTTTTTACAGAAAACTATTCCACGATTTTTAATATCTATATTTCTTGATTACAATAATTATAACCACAATCATCACCATTTCAATCGTATAACAGAGAAAATGTTTCAAACTTGCTTTGGTTACCAGAATAACGGTTCATCGAATTCATATTTTATAATAATACTATTTTATCGACGAAACTGTCTATATCGAAACATGAATAAATATTTTGTGTGTCGAACAACTTTTAAAAAATGCTGTTGTGGTCATCATCATCATCATTCATCATTTCAGTCGAGAGACGCCCACTGGTGGGCATAAGCCTCCCCCATGGAACTCCAAACCGATCGGTCCTGCGCTGCCCGCATCCATCGGCTTCCCGCGACCCTCACCAGATCGTCGGTCCACCTTGTTGGGGGCCTACCAACGCTGCGTCTCCCGGTATGCGGCCGCCACACGAGGACCTTTCCGCCCCAACGGTCGTCAGTCCTCCTTGTAATGTGGCCTGCCCACTGCCACTTCAGGTTCGCAATTCTTCGGGCTATGTCGGTGACCTTAGTTCTCCTGTGGATCATTCATAATTCGATCACGTATAATTCGATCACCATTTATAATTCGATCACGCAAAGAAACCCTGAGCATAGGCCTCTCCATTGCCCTTTGGATAACATTGAACCTTCTTATGAGGCCCATTGTAAGCGGCCACGTCTCAGTTCCGTAAGTCATCACTGGCAACACACACGAATTAAAGACTTTCGTCTTGAGACACTGCGGTAGTTGAGTCGTAAATATGCTGCGAAGCTTCCCGAACGCTGCCCAGCCGAGTTGGATCCGTCGATGAACCTCTTTCTGGAAGTTGGACTTACCAAGTTGGACTGCTTGTCCCAGGTAAACATATTCGTCAACAGCTTCCAGTGTAGAGCTCCCAACCTTCAAAGCAGCGGGTAGGTATAACATGGGAATTTGACAAGACCCACTTGTTGGGAGACTCTACAGAGGTCGTCGAGCATTGCGCCTAAGTCCTCCAGGGTCTTAGCCATGACCACGATATCATCAGCAAAACGAAGGTGCGTCATGTACTCGCCGTTAATGTTAATGCCAAGTCATCTCTAGTCCAAAAGCTTAAACACATCCTCCAACGCGGCTGTGAACAGTTGCGGCGAAATAACATCGCCCTGTCTCACACCTCGCTGAAGTCGTATTGGTTTCGAGATCTGATCCTGGAGGCGGACTGACATATTTGCGTTTTCGTACAGTGACTGCTGTACTTGGATGTATCGATAGTCAATTTGACACCTCTGGAGTGACTGAAGCACGGCCCAGGTCTCAACAGAATCAAAGGCTTTCTCATAGTCCAGGAACGCTAAGCATAATGGCAGTTGTACTCTTCAGTCTTCTGTATAACCTGCCGGCGTATGTATGAGGTCTATGGTACTAAAGCCTGTTTTAGTCAGTTCTTAATAATACCTTACCTACAATGTAGGAATGTTTTGGCATTCAATGCATATTGTGTGTTGAACATACTATGGTAACGGTTAAAGTTACTATGGTGGGTTACGTTTATATTTTTATTTAAATCAATAGCAAATAGACGGAATGTGCCGCTCGGTGGCCGCTGCCGCAACACGATCCCTACGCTCGCTCTCCTTCGCGCGTAAATTGGTCACTGTTATATCTTAACCTAACCCAAATGAAGCAAGCAAGCATGCAAACAGACATGTACTTAATCATTTTTTTGTTTTTTTATTACGAACATAAAAGTATTTTGTTTTTCTTTTGTTCTAGTGAGCAATAAAGTATATTTGTATTGTATTGTATTATATTTTCGATGTATAGTGGAGTAAAATTTTGTGTGACGAATATTTTGTAAGCTGAAACTTTCGTGGAAACTGTTATTGTTTTGACACTATTTCGATAAAATACACAAATTATGAAAAAATAACGATAAGGTGAGATTGTTAGTAAAAACTATTCGAGAAAATTAAGATAAGATTTAACAAAATTCGAAGAGTTGTTCAATATTTAATTAAAAGATCTGCGTATAGTGTTATGAGAAATGAAAATCGTTGTAATTATTTGCGATAAAGTGACGGATCCCCCATAGGCTAGCTATATTTGAAGTTTTCTAAACTTCATGTCTTAATTAATTTTCTTAGGTCACCGTCCGAGTAAAGATGATCGAATAAATCAACTACAAAAAACAAAAACTAGGAAATCTCAAGGGTATACTGTTTATGGCATTTTAGCTGTAGAACCTAAAAATAGTAAATAAAAAAGATACCTAATCTCCAAAGCAAATGCAATGTTACAGTGCCAAGTACCACCTAACGCTTGAAGATAAAGAAATTCAAAGTCGTTAGCATTAGATGTGAGCGCTGCGGCGTTACGTTCCGTTATTCTAAAAGGAAAGACAATACGAAAACAACATACACGTAAACGAGGAACGTTAAACGCGAAACTCTTGCGAAAATCGGCGCACACCCTTTTCTTTATCCGTTTGCTTCTCATTTTAATTCAATTTACTGGATGAGGGAGAAAAAGTAATCTCCAGGGTTGGGTCGGGACACGCTACGAGAGATTGGAAGTCATCGGCGCAGTATTGGGACGAACTCATATACTTTTATGGCGTCGAAAGTTTTTTTATTCGCGGCAGAAGAAAAAGATTCGCGCTCTCCGGGATCCCTCGTAGTGTGATCGGCATACGTGAACGTTATGAATACTGCTATGAGAAATGAAAACATTAGCAGTTCGTCCATATTGATCCCAGGGAAACAATCCACCAGGTCGAACTTGTACCCTTTCCGGCCGTATGAATATTTCATGCTTCGGTTGATAGCTGAATACGGATGATGCCGCCAATCGAAAACGAATGCTCGTTGTTTCAAAGGTCTTCCTCTATTATGGTGAAGTGAAAACATTTTGATACATAATATTATTATATAACTTAATAATAACACTAAAAGTTTTATAGAGCTGGATTTTAAAGCCGATATGGTAACGTTATGTTACCTACGTGTTATTAACTTATCAAAATGGTGTCTTAAGTTAAGGGAAACTACTGTTACATAGACATAACTTTCATTATGAAATCGGCCCCATAGTGAAAAATTAAATAATAATATTACTATGGTTGTAAAGACGACAGCACATCAAATATAACAGTTGCACTACGAAAGCCTTCTCTATTAAGAACTGTGTAAGGGCGTTCTCAATGTTAAATTATTTTAGGAATATATTTAGCCGACGTAGAGCTAATATTGTCGTAGGCGGATCGTAGTAGGCACGTCAAAATTTTTCTAAGCACTTCGACACATTTTTAGGGAGGTAAAGTAATAAAAAAATATTTATTTATTTAAACTTTAATTGCACAAAATGAGTGACAATTTGGCGGAGTTAATGCCGTTAGGCATTCTCTACCAGTCAACCGGAAAGTTGAGTCCGAAATGATTACATAGGTAGTACACAAACAACTGTTTTTAAAATTAAAATATACAATAACATACAATACAAATATGTTTGTGTTCTATTTTTTAAGTAATAAACATAACTTTAGGCCTGTTAACCAATAAATCAATTCAATACCTGCAACCTTTAGGTTCTACTCGCATTACCTATAGATGGAGATGCTGAGAAAAACACGATATCTAAGAATGTATTCAATATCGCCAAATTCTGTTGAATCCAATAGGTATATACATAAAGTACACCTTTATGTATATACCTATTGGATTCAGCAGAATATCTAGTCTATTTCGTAAGATCACAAAATTACAGAATACACAGGCATTCTCCCATGATGAAAGCCAAAGATATTTGACTCCTTACCTCCAGCTACCTATCATGACACCTAGAGCTTGACTTGACTTGCTCTTATTATAAAAAATAGCTTACAACCTAAAAATCAGAAGATCCAGAACACATTACCTACGTCAGTGTTGTGGGCTACAACAGGCTATTTTTTATAAACACTTAGAATTAAAAGCTACAAAAAAGGAAATTTCGTCATTTAAATCAATTTTACATGTATGTATGTACAGTCACAAGCGATAATATGTACAAACCGACTTTTGATATTTAACCGCCCTTATTTCCTTTGCAATAAGAGTCAAAGAATGGTAAATACATATTTTTGTAGGAATACACTACAATACAAATTTATGTCGCCAAATGTTTCGCTCACAAAATGCCTTCTCTTATTTTATACGAAACAAAGAAAATACGTTATCGTTAACCATATTTTCCCTGTATTCCAACAATGTTCATAGTGACGACCGACCGGCTGATCGAGTGATCTGTACCCCTTACTAACTACTCGATCAGGCGTCCCGATTTCGAATCCTGGTAGGGACAGATGTCTGTATGATGAGTACGAGCATTTTTTCACGAGTCATAGATGTTTATTTATATCGTTTAATTTATTTAGCTTTTACAATTTTAAAAAAATATGTACGAGACATCTTACTCGTAGGTACATATTATTTTCAATATTCCTGAGTTTTCAATATTTCTCCGTTATCTAGTATCCATAACACAAGCTCTTAATGATGCTTAATTTTAGCTAGATAATAGGTGTGACTGTATGAATATTATTATAATTGTAATTTTCATAGTAAGCCTACTGCTCCCACAATACTCTATGAACAAAAAGAAAGGTCAAGTACTTAAATTCCAGAAGTTTCATTCCAGAAGAGGCGTGCTCCAGACAAATAACTCGCCACGAACGCCTCACACTGCTTACGCGCGCGCCTCGTAACGACCACAACTTTTTAGCTCCGCTTAACTTGCCCCAACAGCTGACGAAGAAAATTGTAAGTCCTATAAAATATATTTCCTTAGTCCTACTACAGCATCAAAGAAGTAGATTAAAAAGTATCAAATTAGGATACTGCGAATAGATTTCCTTGTTTTCGATTAGGTATTTCAAAACTATATTTGAGCATTATAATATTTTGAAACTAAGCATTGATCCGCTATTTATCACCTCTATTTCTCCGTTCTCAAGTATCCATAACACAAGCTTTTGCTTAATTCGGTTGAAAAGGTCAATCTTGTTGATTAATCTCTTTTAGTATTGTCTTATATTTTCGCCAGCTGTACACGTTTGAAATAAAACCACTTTACCAATACCCATTTATTTAAGTTACATAATTATTTTATACGCTACTCGCTATTTCAATCAATTTACAACGATCGTGGTCACGGGAAGTTAGATTAATACTATAACATATAGTGAATTATACGTGAGTTGAATTCGGTACTGTGGTTTCGTTTCGCATAAGTATTGAGCTAGAAACATGAAGAGCCTTACGTGCAAATGTCTGAAATGTCTAGGATCCAGCTCTTTAGATATAGTATTTTATTTTTAAAAATTAAAATTATTTTCCTACTCATTGAAATGATTCAAGACTCATTAGAATGCAAAATAATATAGGTAATAAAGATGAGGTACAATTGATAGTTAATAAATTTTTTGTCCTTTACAAAAACACTTATTTTATACAACTAGACAGCAAATAGCCCCTCTGCTAGAGGGATTGATGAAAATTTTCAGTTTACGAAATTGTTGTCAACAATGAGTAAATATTCAAGGTATGAGCGATGAAAGAATGTGGTCTGTGAGCCGTGCTACACAACGCTTAGTTATTTCTTTGGAGCCTTTCCACATTTTCTTATATTTTCCGTCGCCGCAGAAAATTTATTTGAGCATGGAAAGTGTGGGTTATACCAAAACGGACCCGAATGGCGTATATGCGACACGCGGCACCTAATATATCACGAAGGCAAAACTTTAATCTTACTCCTTCCAAGTTCCCGTTGTACCTAAACGAAACATAAGTAAAGAGCCATTTTTTGCCTGTTCACATTCTGGAAGCAGTTACGTATTGAACGAGGAAGTTCTTTCGTGAAGTGTTTGTTATTCTGAGTTTTTATGGTGCCGTGGCCAATATAGCAAACGGAACCATTCTAATTTCCTTCTGTCTTACGTATTTTTCATGATCAATTTATTCTGCTCTATTTACATAATATTGTCTGTCAATACCTCGTGGTTAAGGGGCGTTACCAATGATCTCCTAGCTCCTGTATAAAAGCGGCCTGTAAATTAGCCGAGTAAGCATTCATTCTCGACTTGTCTTGCCCTCAACGTTTGGTGCATATCAGCATTCTAGCCACAACCAGACAGCTCAAATTTACACAAATACCTACCTAACTTACACAAAACTGTTTTTTCTCCTTATAGGTCGAAAAGGATGAGATCAACGAAATACATAGAAATGAATTAAATTTTCTAAAACTACTTTTCATCATCAAAGAGCTTCTAGAGAATATTAAACTACAAAAACGGAAGTTTAAAATCACTCTGGAATCTATGATGCGAGTCCAAATTTTCTATCAATTGTACATAATTATAGCTTACTCTAAGGCTCAGACGAACGGATATTAGGCAAACGCATTAGAACTGCCCATTGTCTGCGCAATTCAATTACCGTTAACTTAACTGCATATACGCGCCACGCTCAGAGGCAGCAAATAAACTGTGGACCCGGCTTTAAAGGAATTTGGCATTATTTAATGGATTGCATTGAATTGCTTATTTTATTCCTTTCAACACGTCTTTTGCCATACGTATGGAAGAGAATGATAAGGGTAGCAAACAAGCGACCGAACCGCCTTATGGTATGCGGTTTCAGGAGCCTGTAGACGCGTGTAGCACCTTGAACATTACTCACGGAGGGAACCCTTTTAAAAATAAAGAGAAAGCGTTATGCCGTTAGCGCTTTCTCAATGAACTCAGGCGACCTTACTCACCGTAGGAAAAACACTACAAACAGTGACATTTAGCTATGATCTTCTGTAAGGTAGGGGTATGTACTACCCCAGTTGCTTTCTGTTTACAATTTATTTACTACCTTCATAGTCGATTAGTCACGTGCAGTAATGTATAAACACTTTTGCCTTCATACATACGAGCTACCGTCGTATCAGCCGTATCAATGATACGGGGCCCCCGGGTTACAGGGGCCCCGAACGTGTAAGAGAAAAATCTTAAAATATCAGGCCGTGCTTTCCACAAAAAAAATGTGATCCAAAAGAAAACCGTCGATGGAGGCATTGATATAAACAAAAAATGTTTATATCAATGGATGGAGGAGCCCCTTTTCTTCTCACTTCTCTTCTCAGTCGGACACTCTTGTTAGAGTGGTTGCGCAGATGAGGCACATAAAGAGATGTTCGCCGGATCGGAGACTCGGGATCGGGAGGGGCCCATGGGCTACCCAAAGGACCCCCATGCATGTATGTTTTGCGAAAATAGTTTTTTTTTTAATAGGTACCCGAAATGTTGCATACTTTTTTAAATTTCTGTTATTCTACGGGCCTAATTTTTTTTGTGAATGTGAATATTGAATAAGTCCGCTAGATTAGTAATACGGTGTTTAATTCGGATTAAACCGGGGCTCCTGGTTTTTGAGGAAATATTTAAAATATTCCTGTGTTCCATCGATGGTCTTCATTTAGACCACATGAAACCCGACACTATGTGTAATTATCATAAATTTTTGATACAGGGACCATCTAAAGCAAGCTACGCCACTGCCTTCATAAGTGGCTTATTCTCTTTGCCATAAAGAGAAGATACTGACAGACAAACGTGTTAATATATTTTTTTACACGTGACTGTATATATTTTTGTCTGAATGCGATCCGTCTCTAGATATATTACTTTATTAAAGGTTTCACTATCTCTCTCTCTCTATCTCTGCGTATGACTAGTAAAACGGTAAATATATTTTTATGTTTTCAGGCCCTATAGTAATGGTTATTCAATGTCTCCGCCGATGTAGGCATATTATGTATTTGATACAGATCATACTTCAGTCTCAACGATAATCCGTTTATCTGTCCTTATGATCTTATTTCTTATCGGTGGGTTTGCAACACACTTCATTGCGTGACTCGCCGTATGTAGCATATTTTGTTCATTCCAAGGTAACAAAAAATAATAAAACATCGTACTTTACTACAGTTTATTGTAACAATGGCACAGAAGTATTCTGAGATCTACGTATTCTCTAAATAGCTACTGAGGCTTCAATTTAAATAAGTACAACTACACCCAGTATACATTATCGGATTTCCTTATTTATTTTGGGCGTAAAATAACGCGAACACAGAATACGTTACTCTTACTACCTGAAATAACACAGAATTATTTTAATAGGTATAAAAATATTATTATATTTTTTTGTTACATGTTTGATGAAAAGATAAGTGTTATTAGGTACCATACCTGAATAATGGAGATGGGATTAACCCATCTTAATAAAACTACATGAAGCTTATTACAGTAAAAAAAAAATACCCAAGGGGGTATATGCTTGAAAAAAACATATAGGTTTAGTACATTTATATAAAAAATACGTGAAATTATACTGCTAATAGTGAAAACAGATTATTTCGAATTTTCGTGCTGTGGGTTGATACTGAAACCGCAGTCTGTACGATATGAAATTGTAAGCGCTTGAGCAATAACTGTAATATTATATAAACCTTCAAAAAGGTCGCATAAGAAAGCTCGACCATCTTGAAGGCCTTCATCACTAACGGCCGCTGTGTCTGCACACACCCCATCAGCACCAGCTTGCGAACATTGCGATGTGGGAGGTTCAGACACTCATGCCAGCCGCAATAAAATAAAGATTCATTTATTAATGATGCCTGTAAAAGTAAACCTTATTTTAAAAAAATGCGGACATTAATAAACAAATATGTTGTAGGGTTGGATGTTTACTAATCCGAGTAAGTGCTCCAACTGAGACGATGAAGATTTTTTGTCTTGTGTCTTTATATTGCTATTTATTGATTAAAGCAGTTTTACGGTTTATCTCACGACTCCCTTCATAATGACGCTGACACAATAATAACAACCCGCATTGGGCCTGTTTCTCTAATATACCCGTAGTAAAAATAATAAAAAATACTTTAAACAAACCTCGTGTGTTATCTCCCCGGCGTTACACAAAAACATACCCAACAACATGAATAATCCACATAAGAAGAGTAATATCTTCATAACATTAACAAATGGTATCTGGTCGGATAACTGAAATTGTAATTAAGTTTTTTATAAGAAGCTACAAACAATATACGCTCATACGCACGCTCGCTTCGCAAGCTCACCTCGCGCCTTTTTAGGTCACAGTTAAATTTTAAAACCCCTTAAACTTAATTAATCCTTTTACTTTTGTAACTTTAACAATTAATTAAAGTAATTTTATTATTTCACATACATTTTGTTTCACTGACCGAACTAACGAGGAGCTCGGTGGCGTAATGGTGAGGAGCTCGGTTGCGTAGTGGTTTGAGCGCTTTGGTTTCGATTACGAAAACAAAGCAACTTTCGCCATGGTCGGTCCCGGAATGGGTCAATCAAATTTATAATCCCAAGATCCTCTGTGCTTCGAAAGGCACGTTAAGCCGTTGGTCCCAGTTGTTACTGCAGCCGCTTTAAGCCACCAACCCGCATTGGGCCAGCGCGGTGGTGTTAAAGCCGAAACTCCTCATGTGTTTCTCCCATATAGAAAGGCATGTGCCCAGCAGTGGGACGTACCTATATATGCTGATAATGATAATGATGATAATGGCCGAACTATTTGTATTAAGAAATTAGAAAATAATATCACAATTTTAATTTTTTGTTAACACTACCTACTTATAGTATTTATATGACTATGTTGACATGGGTAGGCGCCCGCTTGTTATGGTGAATACCAAAATTGGCTTAAAATACCTCGTGCCTAATTATTGAATATTATGCGGATCCTTTTACTCATATGTCCTTTTCAATATCTCAATGATTTAATATATCAATTTAGACATCAACTAAGGAATGGTATTTAATGTGAAAAGTACACAGTAAAATTTTAAAACATTATAATTATATTGACTTTTGTCCCTTACCAACCCGCCGCTAACATTTATTAGGAAATCCACAGATAAGTACTTCACAGATTTAAATATTTCTGAATGCTTCACTTACAGCGGCTTGCAGTAAAAGAGTTACAGCGCTGCCAGAACTTAACAGCAGCTGAAGAGCTATCACAGTCCCAAAGGCATTGTCGATATCTCGAGCTAGCCTATAAAATCATTAAAAAAATATCTTTTGAAAGTTCAAATTCAGAATCAAATCATTTATTTGCTAATGTGTGTACAAAAGTTATGTTACATTTTACGCATAACGGGTGTAGCTGTTTCCATCTTCGCGGCCTTAGCATCACTTACCATTAGGGCCAACTAACTAAACTACCCATTAAGTGTAAAAAAAAGAACAACGTTAAGATACAAAAACCATACTTAAATATTTACTTCAACCCGATACTACTGTATATAGATAGGCAAGTCGATAATGCTGACGGTCACTTGGTTTGACCTTTGTTTATCACAAAAAAATGAGAAAAAATATTTCAACAAAAATAATAAGCAACTTCAAAACACTAAAAAAGACAAAACTAAAAAATTACTAATCATCTAATTTATAGGTATTTTTTGAGTAACAGAAAGTGAAGCCCCAACTTCAAAAAATACCTTCATTATAGATAAGTAGGTAGTACTTAAATTTATTTATTTTGTCTTTTAGCATTTTAAAGTCGGTTTTTATTTTTGTTTATTTTTTTTGTTATGTTAGAATCGGTTTGTTCATTTCCAATATTATCGACTTGAGAGTCTGTATGAAAAGCCGTGCTACGTACACTTTCTCAATCATCATAAATGATGTGTAACTGTCACACTTACGTACAGTTATGAAGTAAGTGCAGTATGATATGTTTACGATAAAGATGATGTGTTATGATGGAATAAAAACATAATTATGTTGTTATTTCAACATAACGTACGTGTATCATACGTGTAAATCAAAGTTATAGGGACAGTCAATACTGTCCCTTAGATAACTTTGAATCATACGTAATGTCTCATCACAGGGGGTCGTTCGAGTGACTCCGGGTTTTCAACAAGGCTAGTGAGTGTGTCTCTGTGACTGTACAATACAAATATAATGTATTGCACACATGATAAAAATATATATATAAAATAAAAAGTTTAAATAAATATTGAGTTTAGACATCAAATAATAATTAATATATGGTTTGACCTCTTTTTAAAGTGACGTTCTTTTTTAATAATTTTGTAATATTCTCTCATAATATATTTCTGTATTATTAAGACCGTGGATATTGTGTAATACTGAAAAATGTCGTAACATCGAATATGCATAGTGATATTGTTTTTGTGGCTTACGATAGCTGCAAGTTTGTTAAAAAATTAACCTGAACCTACTTTATTTATAAAACTAGTACCTACCTACCAGTATAGGCAAGTTTAACTATTATAATCGAAAGCTACAAATAAAAGTATATTTCAAAAATTTCCGGGATTTAGAGGTATCTTCATTTCCCTGCGACATATATAAAGATGTATTAGGTACATAATGTTATGTTGTGTTATTGTTTAGTCGTGTAACACAATTTAAATCTAATTCATTAATGGACAAAATACAAAAATTTATTAAATGCAGATAACTATTATGTAAAATTTAAGTCATCTTCATAATTCTAGTTACCTTAACAATTCCGTGTGCAATCTTATTCCTTCAACTAGTCCATCACTCAGTCGTTCCGCAGCAATCTTCTTGTCAGTCAAATTTAATTTCAGAAAATCTTCCTTCAACGCCTCTAAATACTGTCTCAAAGTAATAATCTTATATTTGAACATAACCAGGTGAATCATGGTAAACCCGTCAACAGATAAAATCATATTGTTCAATAAACAAAAAAGAATGACGGTCCAAAATATTCTAATCGATGTAGCTACTACTGAGTCATCTTCATATTTTGGATAATATGTGATTACAGTAATGAAATGAGAACCTGAAATTTTAACAAATCGCATACCTATTTCATTATTCGTTAAGCACTCTTTATGATGTAGGAAAGATATTTCGTATGTTAAAAAAAAACATTTTTGAAGACAACGGTAGCATTTTTAAGAAGTTAAGCTCTTCATTATTAGTGATACGACATTTTAATTTTACGATATATACGTTCGTCGTTTGGCGTATGTATAATCAACACATACGCCAAACGACACAAACGTATTATGACCCACAGCATAGCGATACACATTTTTGAAGGTGTAATACGCATAGACACACGCGTTTGCGTTTGGATCATGAAATGTTACAAATTTTAAAACACTTTTTTTATAATTAGTATTAATTCAGTAAAATACTTTTTACAGGGTGTTAGGGGGACACTCTCGAACACGAAGGCAGGTGGCAGTGCTGATAACCCTTAACACGACTTGCTGAAAAATAAATTTAAAATCGCAAAAAAAAACTACTGTTTCATACAATTTGTAATATTTAAACGGCCTGTTTGTATGGAACAGCTGATTTTTTTTGTGCCTTCAAATTTATTTCTTAATAAATCGTGTTTAAGTTGACAAACACTGCCACCTGCCTTCGTTTCCGAAAGCGTCCCTCTAACACCCTGTATACAACCAGATAATTACAACTACACTAATTTGAATTCAAGCTATTTAAAAAAACAAAACACAATACAAAATTTAAATTACCTGCTAAATATTTTCTAGTGCCTTCAAAAACGAAGAACCAGGCTGCTGAGTACACAAATATACAATATGCTGTTAAATTAATTTTAAGAATTTTATATTTCTCCGCCATCAACGTCGAATCCTCGTGTGTCTCACAAGTCGTAACCATATTTTGGTTTAAAGATTTAATGATATCTTTATTTAATGCTACTAAAAAAATTTTTGTTACTACAATTGCATGACTCACTGCGAACGTAATCGATTCTCTCTTTTCTTGCTCCGGAAAGTCACCAAACATTGCTGCCAGTATCTCAAGAAAAGTCATCATCGCATAAATGGAATAAAGCGAGTGACTAAACAACTTATAATATACATTTCCATCGTCACCGATAGCAGTTCCTTCATACCAAAAGTTTCCAGAACCAACGATAAATATTTTCCGACAGAAAGCTTTGATAATGTCGTAATTTTTCATTTTTTAATACCTGGTTTTGATAGGCTTCTATGAAATTAATGGGTTAACTAAACTGCAAATATTGTAATAATTTCACAATTTTTACATGTGTGCCCACACTTATTCCAATTAATATATTACTTAATCAAAACAGACTTCTATTTAAAATTAAGGAATTTTATACCAATATAAAGATAATTATGTTTATCTATTCCAATAATAAATAAAGGCTAAGAATAATATTCAGTTTCATGACATGCGCTCGTTTACCTGTCTAACGAAAGCAAACCCGTTCTCTTTGATGTTTTAAAGAAAAGTAGTTAACTGAATTTTAAAGTTGAAAATAGCTGATCATCTAATTAACAACTAACTGTCCATGAAGAACTCTAACTAATCGTAGTAGGGGTTAATAGAGACAAGCTACAGTCGAGAAGCTTGGTGCCGTAGTCGGATATGCCTTCATGTAACAGTCGCAGTAGTAAAACCTGGATGAGTGACCGACTTAAACTGATCTCGAATTGCTTTGTACTGCTAAACCATGTTCATGCAAATTAATATTTATTATTATCATTACTCGCCCAATAAGAAGGAAATAAGTATACTTAATTTTATTGTAACCGACGCTTTTACAGTACAAAAACATGCAAATAGAGTCACCGAGGTTCTATTGTCAAATACATTTCAAGTAATCTGGTAGAACAAACGTAGGTATTTATGTAAATAGGCATGTAGAGGTGTTACTGATACTTTGAATTTTTTTTCTCTAAATGGTAAGCGGTTCCCGTAGCCTGTAAGCACTGGTAGCACCTTGGGCGCTACTTACGCACTGCCTACTAAAAGTCAAAAGGAAACATGACAGCATAGAAGATGAGTCCCCTTATTCCTAACAGAACGCTTTCTCTATCAGCTCTGGCGACCTTACTTGCCGCTGGAATAGAAAACGACAATGAAGTGTTATTAGCTCTAATCTACTGTAAGGTTGAGGTGCTACCCAATCTGTACGCTCAAGATTGGAGTAGTGGTAAATAAAAATTACTTGAATAATAATGATATGCACCTTTTACTATCTATCTTACAACATTCATCATTAAGCGGTAAAAATAATAAAATACAATATTTACTAATTTAGTTTATTCTATGTATGGTGTCGTGCTCTTTTTTATAGTCCTACGTAATACTACCGTCTACACTTTGATGAAATCCACACTCAATACATTACTCTTACTTATTTTGGGCATAGAACAACGCGAACACTGAATATGTCAGTCTCACTACCTGAAATAGAAACATATTTGTATTAAAGACATAAAATAGTGTTGAAATCGAGTAGTGATTTTAGTCAGTAAGTCTTCTTAACCCTGTCGTTGTTACAATTGTTAGATTACAACGATTTAAGCCTTATTTTCACCGCCCACTTCCTGTAACGGCACAAGGAACACCCACTAAAACTGACCCGTAACTGCCCTTTGCTGGGATAGCCTGGGCTTTGCCGAAGCAATTTTACCACCCTACCGGATTTCGCGCCGATGGAGATTACCCAGAGTCACTTGGGCATTCACAGACGTAGCAGCCTGTGCAATGCGTGCGGCCGTGCTTGGGGTGCAGGAAGGCAGGCGATCACCACCCGTCTCCTCACACTCACCGGTCTACGCGGGAGTAGCCGGGCAGTTCACGTTGTGTGAGCACAGTCTCGCAGAAGGAGGTGACAGCCTCCCATTGCCTCTCGCTACCTACCATGGCTAACATGGTTGGCAGCGAGAGGTGGCCGCCGCCGAGCGCCGTATGGAGATCGCTGTGCTGGCGTTACCAGGCCGGGCACTCCACAGACGTGTGCTCGGCCGTATCGTCAGGGGAGTCGCAGTGATGACCCCGCGGCGTTTCCTCCCAACGGGCGATATGGTGCAGGTAGTGACCGAAGCAACCATGTCCAGTCAGTACCTGCACCATGCGGAAGGTGAGGCTGCCTACCCGGCGCCCGACCCACTCCTCCAACACCGGAACAACAATTGTAGGCCTGAGTTATGCCATATTACATCTCATATCAAGTTAACCTAAGGTTTACGCGATAAGATGAATAACTAACATAGTGTAATACCAGAACTAATAGTCTTATAAATTCCAACTGTGCAATCAATTTGTATGCAATGGGTTTGTTGTGTTATTTTGTCCAAATTACACTATTACGTTAAAGTGGTAAGATTAGTAAGTTTATATGTTGGAGGGCCAACAAATCATCCGATTTCCTAAATGTTTCATCAATATTTAGTATATACCTTCAGAGATTCCACATAGGCGAAGTCGCGGGCAAAGCTTTCTGAAGTGGAAGTGCTTTGACTATTTGCCTAGTAACGCAAAACTGTTGTCAATTTTCGAGTATAGCGCGGACTATTTATTCCGATATTTTCACTGTAAACTATGAAATACAAACCTGCAAAAAAGCGCCGTAAGAAAGCTCGAACATTTTGAAAGCTTTCATGATCAACGGCCGTTGCGCCAGCGCACACGATATCAACACTAGCTTGCGAGCGTTGCGATGTGGTGGAGGGAGGTTAGCGCACTCATGCCAGCCGCAATAAAATATTGATTCATTTATTAATGATGCCTGAAACAAATGTAGTTCAAACACACTAAGAAATTATGGAAAGATATTGTACATAATTGTTATTATTTATTTAATTCTCTATTCTGAGTCTAGAATAACTAATGTGATTATGTGGTATGGTGGGTTTGTAGTGTGTGGCTATTCAACAAGTATCTTTGTTATTGGTTTGATAACATACGTGTGTATGTAGACTAAAAATTACATTACCTGATACATGATCTCTCCAGCATTGCACAGAAATAATGCTAACAAAATAAAAAGTGCACACACGAAAAACAACATCTTCATAGCAGCTACGAATGGCAACTGGTCAGAGAGCTGAAACAAAGTGAGACATAGGTTCAATTTAACAATAAGCATCGCATACAATAGAAAATCTATTATATTTAATATTCTGCTTATACTTATTTCACAAATTAATTCAACGATATTGTGAAACCAATTCTTTTCAAATAATATTCTTTCATTTCGGCAGGGCAACGATATACTTACAGCGAGTTGAAGTAATAAAGATACAGCAGTCCCTGAGCTCAATAACAATTGTAGAGCTATCACAGTCCCAAAAGCATTGTCAATGTCTTCAGCGAGGCTATTTATAAAATATTTAAAAAGCGTATTTAATCAACCAACATCAATATTTTTAATATTTACAATTTTACAAAACGAAAAATTTGTGGTTACCTTAATAATTCCTTGTGCATAATGATTCCTTCTACTAATCCATTGCTCAGCCGTTCCGCAGCGAGTCTCACATTACTATTGTTCAATTTAAGAAAATCGTCCCTCACTGTCTCGAAATATTGCCTCAGTGTAATGAATTTATATTTATACATAACTAAGTGAGCCACTGTTACGCCGTCAATTGACACTATCATAGTCATCATTAAGCCGAAAAGACTTATCGTCCAAAATATTCTAAATGACATAGCTGGTATTGAATTATCTTCATACCCTGGATAATACGTTACAACTGTCACGAAGTGCTCACCTGAAAATGTTGTGACAGCACATAATTTAATTACATTCTTTACTCCAGATACCTAGCACTGATGAAAAAATCGATCAAAACATAAAATCTATAATTTTTAAAAGATTTTTGCTGTAGTTTTGTGAATCAAATATCTCAAAATAGGAAATGAAAATATTACAATAAGCAACAAAAAATTACCTTTAAAATACTTCCTCAAACCTTCGAAAACGAAGCACCAAACGGATGAATACACAGAAGAAAAATATGCTATAACATTTATCTTGATAATTGTATATTTTCTCTCCATTTGCTTCGGATCCTCGTAAGCCTCGCAAACTCTTACCATCTTTTTGTTTAGAGCTTTCACAAATCTTTTATTTTTAATTACCAAACAAATTTTTATTACAACTATAGCATGACTAACTGCCAATGTAACTGAATCCCTTTTTTCATCCATCGGGAATTTGCCGAAAATGGCTGCCAATATTTCAAGAAGAGTCATGATGCAATAAATGGAGAACAGAAAACCAGTATACAATTTGTAATATACATTTTGATCGTTGCCTCCAACGCCTTCTTCGTACCAGTAGTTTCCCGATCCTATGATGAATATCTTTCTACAGAAAGATTTGATTATATCGTGATTTTTCATTTTTTGAAAACGACAGACCCTGTCCTCGTTTTTCTACAAATCTTGTATATTAATTTTATACTGTAACAATTATATTTAGAATTATTTTTATCTGCTACTTAAATCATTTAATTTAATTGGTGATAATTAAACCAAAGCATAGCACAGTTTCTGTCATAAACTAATTAAATATTGCCTTTCATACTGATGAAATAGAAACGAAACATTTTTGAAAGATATAAAAAATATTGTTTTTCGATGTTCACTTACCTATTCTTCGGCTCGAAGTGGCTAAAAGTAATTATTCGTATTCTAACTAACTTAATCGGAAAGTAGTTATTATTTGGAAATTAGACTCTTCAATATAAATTATCCAACATAGAAGGTATAGCTTCAATTTACAAAATGTAGTTACTGTATGGGTTAAGTACAAACTGATAATTTCCAAAAATAATAAATAAAAACCAGACTTATTTCCAAACTAACATCATTTTTGTAATAAATTCCCTAATTCGGAGTTTAAGCTAGCAATTTTATATCAAATTAACCTTTGTATCATTACAATATGGATTTGACAATAAGTGTTACCTACTTCTATAGTCTGTTTTATATTGTAAGGACTTCGGCGTGAAATGCTACGCCCCGAAGGATTTTTCATTGGAGAACGTTTAGCCGACAGATTTGAAATCCATTCCACAAATACCACTAGAAATAATTCAATAGAAATAATGGCATTAATGGTTATCTTTTTTATGACGAAACAGAGTTGGATATTTTGTCTGGTATTTAAGAAAAGAGCTTTGGATTTGTCGGCGAAACGTTCGACCACGAAAAATTCATCGGCGAAGCGTTTCACACCCAAGCGTCACACATTTTGGGTAATACCCAGAATTACCTAGTATCCACTAGTAATGTAGTGGCCTACTCTCTACGTATATCTGCTAACAAAGAAGCTGTCCTATATAGCTTTCGTTAATTTTTCGAGCAAGCCTGTATTACATGAGTATTCGTCCCATAAATGTCTACGATATTTAACACTGAGATATCTTGCGACCTATTTTATAGAACTAATGGGCAAAAATTATTTAGACTAAAGCGACCCCTGGTGAGAAGTTCTGTAATACAATTTTTTTCATCTGTTACCTATAACAGAATGGTAGGAAATAATATCTAGGTGTATTGTCAAAATAAATAATATGTAGGAATCCGGTAAAATTTAAATCTTTCCAAGTTGCTTATCTTTTGTTTTTTTTTATTTGTAGGTATTTTTGATATTATACCCCGTCTGTCCAGGGTCGCGGGCAGCCGTTGGATGGAGGCTGCGCAGAACCGTTCCATTTGGAAATCGATGGGGGAGGCCTTTGTTTAGCAGTGGACATTATAGGCTGATATGATGATGATGATAAATAGAAAAAGAATCTGTTCCAGTATTCACAAACGTTCCGATTACGGTTTTGATTTGAAATCTCCCATCTCGCATTTGACGGATTGCTCTAATAACGACGAGTATAGAGTTTCCGTTTTTGGCATTTTTTCCAATAGCCTTGAATAAAAGGTGATGATAATTATCATTTTGAACTAGTAACTAGCAACTTTACTAGTTTCCAAACACGAAAATTTATTTATTTTATATAACGAGGCGCCGGCCCCTTCTAATGGCACACTGGCACTATCTATAATACGCAAGTTTGTAGTTTTACATTTTGATTGGTTCTATTTCAATCTGATATGTAGACTATTATTATATCGAAGAATTTATTACATGAAATAATTTTACTGGTTGCAAATCGAACGAACCCTAAAACAAATAAGTGAACTACACTACAATCCAACTTTAAAAGCATGTGGCCATTATATGAAGTCCCTATTTCGTAATTTCGTCTAATAGTGGTTAATGACGTGAAAGCTGTGAAACTTTACGGTTGGAATAACTAAATGTTTTATTAGTGGTGCGGAAAAACACACTAGTCCAGCAAATAGTGCTTTTATCAAGTTAAATTACTTTCGCCTCCACAAAGGAAAGTTTCCTATTAGCTAACGGCTGCTGTTTGGGATTTGGATTAATTATTATTTTGTTCTATATTCATTGGCTACGTCTTTGTTTGATTTTAATGAAGCCCGCTGAGAATTATTTAATTAAGGTAAAACGATTCGAGTTTGATTCCAGGAATATGGTTTAAAATGTAACGAATTTCGAGCTGTTGCCTGATTAACATAATAATTCTCCCGTTCCCATTTTCCGAAAGAGACGTGTAGTACTTATAATAAATCACGTGTTTGATTACAGCAATATTCAGAAAATATATTTAATTTTACAGAGTGGGCGAAAAAAAAATAAGAATTAAGAAAGTTAAACTAAATGATTTCTGTAGTTTATCGATCAATTAATTATTCTGACATTACAATATTAAAATAGGAAGTATAAATTATGTATATTATATGTATATAAATATCTGTCGCAATTTGTAATATATAAAAAAATACGATGCGAAGGTTTTCAGTATATTTTTCATTGCAAAAATATTCGCATGAAAGACGCTGAATGTAATTTTAATATCAACCTAAATATTGACTATTAATCTATATGTATAAATAATGCGGCTAACTTCTTATGAAAAAGTTTTATTCACTCCACGTATTTAATGTACAAAACCAAAAAATATTAGGTTAAAATACGAGATCTAATTCAGTAAACCGAGTTCCATATTTCTGGTTAGTTTCACAACCCTGCGCCGTCTTTAGCATCCTGTTTGATAAGTTTATTAGTTCACAACAAGGTTTACATACTCCAGCCAACCGTGAGCAACCAACGTTATAGAACTAACAATAAGGTGAAAATTCTCTTCTAAAACAGCAATTACACTACAAGTTTACAAGGCAACTTGAACAATTAGGGCTTTTATTCATAAATTCTAGTAAAGTTGCTGCTTGATAAGATGTTCCTGCACTTAAAAGGGACCTTTAGCTACAATATCCACACATTTCCAGCTCGCGGTAGCTTACTACCGCGACACTTGGATTTTAATAATTTTGAACATTTTGTTTTCATTAATGATATGAATTAACTATATTATTATTGTTTAATTTATATGAATATATATCAAATAACTATTTGTTCATTCACAATACAGAAAAATTAGACTCAAAATCAATCAATAGTAATAAAGACTTCGTTGTACTAATATTACAAGAAAATGAAAGCTTCCAACAGCTAATAACGTTTATTGTAAAAGCCACCTAAAAGCTACCTTATTACTCGGGGCCTTAACCAAAGCTGGCTGTGATTAAATTAGAACTCGCCCAAATTCTAATTTGAAACGTTTTATAATTTAAACATTTTATAATTTAAACATTTTATAATCGTGAATGTTGTGGTGTTGTATAACAAAATGAGTACTAAGTATTTATTTTGTTTTTTTTTTTTTTTTTTTTTTTTTTATACAAAGCACGACAAATGACTCAACACCACCTGATGTGAAGCGGTAAGAAGAGTCCATATGCGAAGACAGCTAGTGCAGTTCAGACACTGCTCTAGCCGCCCCCACCTTGCCGGCCCGAAAGGTGCTTTTTCACGCCTCTTTTGAAGGAACCCATGTTATACGAAGGAGGGAACACATGTGCTGGCAAAGAATTCCAAGTTCTGGAAGTTCGACAAAGAAAAGAGCTACTAAATTTCTTTGTACGTGATGCTGAGGTGGAGACAGTGAATTGATGACTCCGAAGACCGGCACGCGTGCTCCTGAGTAGGAAGGGGGAAGGTGGGATAAGGTCAAATAGCTCTTCAGAACACTCTCCGTGATATAGCCGATAGAAGGCGCTAAGCGACGCAATGTCTCGACGCAATTGCAGAGGCTCAAGGTTGTTGGTGACCTCTACATCGCCAACGATACGGACAGCACGACGCTGCAATCTGTCCAGGGCATCGAGTAGGTACTTGGCGGAGCCATCCCACAAGTGCGAGCAATATTCCACGCAAGACCGGACCTGAGTTTTATATAGCAGGCATAATTGGTCAGGCGTGAAAAATCGACGCACCTTGTTCAGGACACCGAGCTTCCGTGAGGCTGTTTTTATCACGGTTTCGATGTAGTTCCTGGAATTCAGATCGCAACATATCTCCATACCTAGCAAGTTGAGGGAGCCCTGTGCCGAAAGAGTCATGCCCTGAAGAGACGGAAGGGGAAGGAATGGCGACATTTTAGCCGTAAACGCGCACACCTGTGTTTTCTTAGCATTGAACTCAACAAGATTGTTAGATCCCCATTCAGATACGAGGTTCAACACCCTGTCGAGCTCAATGGCAAGATTCTCTCTCTCCCTCTCGGTTTCAGCGCGCCCAGCCCCTGGGCGACCGTAATATCCCCCATGCACTGTACTGTCATCTGCATAGCAATGAATGTTTCCTAACGGAATCATGTCATTGATATGAAGAAGAAAGAGTGTGGGGGATAGAACAGAGCCTTGTGGTACACCAGCATTCACTGACATGAACCGCGAAGCGCATCCATCTGCGAGGACACGGATTCTTCGCTCATGCAGGAAGCCGGCGATCCAGTTACAGAGCTGAGCGGGCAGACCATATGCCGGGAGCTTGGAGAGAAGAGCCTTGTGCCAGACCCGATCGAACGCTTTGGCAATGTCAAGGCTAACTGCCAGTGACTCACCACGTTTGTCAATAGCTTCACCCCAGACATGCATTAAGTACGCTAGAAGATCACCCGTTGACCGGTTCGGCCGAAACCCGTACTGTCGATCATTAATTAATGAGTGATCTTCTAGGTATCGGATCAGCTGGTGGTTTAAGATCCGTTCCATGACCTTGCAAAGAACTGAGGTGACAGCTATCGGGCGGTAGTTAGCTGGGTCTGATCGGTCTCCCTTTTTGGGGACCGGTTGCACATTGGCCTCTCTCCAAGATTCCGGCACACACCCAGAAGAGAGAGAAAGACGGTATAGCCGCGTTAAGACAGGAGACAACTCCGCTGCGCAGTTTTTCAGTACTATCGCTGGAATGCCATCAGGTCCACTTAAAGGTCCAGGTTTAATTATTTAGCCTCTTATGCCAAGTTACAGTGAGCTACAATTCATTATATACATTAACTTATACATATAATATGTTCCTTCGCTTGGCGTGCCTTCTGGCAAATACTTTTGCCAGAGATTTCCAACGCACTGCATCAAGAGCTGCAATATGGACTTGCCGTCGGCTTCAAATCATCCTTCCGTCTATTATACTGCCGCCCACTGCTTCCCGTCACATGGGTACCAGTTAATGACAATATTGCTCCACTGGCCTCGCAGTAAATGTCCTGCACCCGTACCACCATCTTTTATCGCGATCCAGTTTAGGACCTAAACTGAGTAGAATCGTTATATCCGTACTACGACGCTATCTACGACTATGACAGCGATGCAGTTTAGGAACCAATACTGAACCGAGCGGAATATGAATCGCTTTTATAAAGATGGTGGTAAGGCCCCTGTACAGCTCTATTTTATTTTATTATCCTGTCTAGTAGATCATTCTTCAGGCTGACTATATGTTGCTGTGGATAATACACCTACTCAGTTTAAACCTTCGAGCTTTAATATAATAATATGATAGTGAAATAATATATTAAATGTTCAAGAAATAGATCTTAATGTTAATGTTATGCTGTTTGTCTTTATCTTGTTACTTTCACTGTGAGAAACAAGCATTACAATTCCAAGTATCTTCCTATGTACTTAAAAGACATTAAAAAAATAACAACGTCGATTTCAAGCTCATTGCTTATTCAGCTTGGTTGCTTAAATCAATTCATTGATTTAAAAAAAATATATGAACATGCCCAATACGTCCATGCTAAAATATACAGCCACAAGCCAAAATTCATATTAGAATATTTGACAAGCCATAAATTTTAGGATGTTCAATAATTTTATATAAATGCAAATACTTATTAGGCGGCAGTGGGCAATTTGTCTTCCTTCGTGGTCCTCTGGCTGCCGGCCAGGCACATGCACTCACGAACTCATCTTCTGACGCTGCAAAGCAGGGTATAATTTTCATTTAACAATTTTAAAACTTACGTTTTAGAATAAAACATAGCTCTGTCGTGGTTGCCCGTAACATGAAAAGTGAAGTGTTATTAGATAAAATCATTTCGAATTTATCTATCAATCCGGAGTTTTCATAAATTTAAAGTAGTAATTTTGTTCAAAAGCTTTGGTATTTTATATAAATTAATACAAATAATGTGCAGAATTACACAAATAAATACACTGGTTTATCAAATGGGTACCAATAAACAAATTAATTACGTGTACAATTTAGCTATAGATATACAGGATAGATATACAGGTGGTGCCGTCAATACGACAATAAATTGAAACATGGGCTGCATTAGTTCATAGAAATGGCTTGCCACTTTCAAAAACATCTTATTTATTTGATAATTTCATGACATTTGTATGAAGTAATATAACATTTGCTGCATTATTTCATAGAAATGTTATGAAATTATTAAATGAATTAGATGTTTTTGAAAGTGGCAAACTATCTTCGGCCGCTGGAAAAGAAAACTTTTAAAAAAATCTATAAATTAATACAGCCCATGTTTATTAAGTTATTGTCGTATTGACGGCACCATTCTGTATACTAAACCTGTCGTGATTAGTATCTATCCATAGCTACATTATACTATGTATTTTGTTCGTTATTTTGTTCAATACGTAGTTCACTAACCACAAATAGAGTTATTTAGAAAATACATACTTTTGAAATAAATAACATTTTAGAGTTAGGACTTGAAATATAGATTTTGAAATTTCTAACATCGATGGATACTGTTAAAATTTATATATGTACTTTTTTAACGAGTTCCGGCTTGGCACTGATGCGGCGCAAATTGGTCGAAACATTAATGATGTGTTTACGGAAAGTTTAGCTAAAGCGCTTCCGTAGTAGTTTAAGCCCGAAGAATGAGCCTTGAGAAACACCTAACACAAGGTGAATAATAACGAGTTTTGAGCTCAAGTTGAAACTGTTCCTAAAGTTAAATCGATAAATAATTGAAGCCACATATCAATAGTGCAATAGATGCAAAAACGACTTTAAAACCTTTCATATTACACCGTGGTAATCTTTTTATTAAGCCATTATTGTTTTTAAACTTTTTAAGAAATAAAAACAGTAAAGCTCGACATTTCAGTTATATATAAAACTTTCATATCTGTAAATTATTTTATTTTACGCTTTAGTTAAAGAACATAATTATATCCAAATCAAACATAGCAGCGGTAACAGTAAACTGAACACATTCAAACTGTAGTAGTCGGCATTGGTTCTCGGGCTGCGAGCTACGTTGTATCAGTTATTTATCGCCTACCACTTTACTGCGCCAATGCGGATTTAGGAAATGGACAACCTGTACTAGCTACCACATACAATCAACCTTATACCCGGTTACAAACATGACCGTAATATTCAATTACTAACTAAATGGCTTTACAAGGGCTTATTCACTAACTTATTTTGACATCTATAGCAGTGTTTCTTAACCTGAGTTCATGACCCCTGAGAGGTCCATGCCATAAGTGTCGGGGGTCCTTACAAGTGCAACCTTAGTTAAAATATCGAATTACGCGCAACCTACATGCCGCACAGGGTCCGTGGTATTTTAAAATAAATAATAGAGAATAGCGACATCAAATATGTTAAGAAAGGGTTTCTTAAGGGGTCTAAATTGATAGTTATTTGAAATAATAATAATCATACACTCACACCTATTATGGATACTAGATAACGGAGAAATAATGATAATAATACGTATATAAATATTAGAAATATACTAAATAAACATATGCCTTTTATTAATTTTGGTGGCACCGATATTCCTTTTGCCAAAACAGTAAAAAATCTTGGTATCGTTTTTGACCAGTGCTTAACATGGGAGCCTCAAATCGAAGAAGTAAGGAAAAAGGTGTTTGCTGCGTATAACTCACTCCGTCGCCTTCGTAACTTCTTACCTATTAAAACCAAAATTACCTTGGCACAATCACTATTGCTTTCCATCATTGATTACGCTGACACTTGTTATGTTGACATATCGGAGGAACTACTGAATAAACTCGAGCGACTGCAGAACCTTTGCATAAGGTTCATCTTTAATTTGCGTAAATTTGACCATGTTTCCTACTACCGCTCTAAACTCAACTGGCTTCCTATTCGCCGGCGCAGAGACTTACACGTTCTTGCTCTCCTCTCCACTACACTATTCTTTTCCTACCTACTTCTCCTCGCTATTTTCATAACAGTTTCACCTTCCGTTCCTCAACTTTGATCCGTACCTTACGTAACTCTTCCACTCTAATTTTAGACATTCCTCCTCACTCCACCGATTTTCTATCATATTCTTTTGTTGTGCACGCTGTCCGGTTATGGATCTCGCTGCCGGAAAATATCAGGAAAGCCCGGTCATTGGAGTCCTTCAAAATCCAAGTAAAAAATTACTTCCTTAATTCTAGTTAGCTGTACATAAATAAGCTATTTATTATTATTATTATTATTTATTGAGATAAGTCAAGCTTAATTCCTATCTGGTTTATATATATGTATTAATATGTATTTATGTGTGTATTAAGTATCTATAGGTATATTTATTTTATTAGTAATTATGTATAAATTTGTTTTTTTTTTTCTAATGTTATTTGTCTTTCTTGCACCCACTCTCTTTATTTCCTTTTGTATTATTTCCTTTCACTCCAGGTTGCCTGGAAGAGATTGCTACTTAGCAATAAGGCCGCCAATTGTACTGTTTATCTTACTTTTATTGTATTGTTGATATGTAAGTGTCCTATTGTGCAATAAAGAATATTTGATTGATTGATTGATAAACATCCATGACTCGTAAACAAATGCTCGTACTCATCATACAAACATTAGCTCCTACCGGGATTCGAACCCGGGACCTCTTGACCAAGTAGGCTGTATAGTAAGGGGTACAGACCACTCGTCCAGCCGGTCGTGAAATAAATCCACTTTACTGGATTTAACTCGCGTTTAATTAGGTGTTACATTATTATCATACAGGGCGGCATCATTTCAAATACATCTTATTCATTTGATAATTGCATAACATTTCTGTGATATAATGCAGCCAATGTTCGAATTTGATATTGTATTGTCGTCACCATTCTGTATACCCGACGAATTTTAATGATGCACTATACTAAATTTATAAACTAGCATTATAAATAGTGCACTATTAAAAGTGCTTAAATTGCGCAACATACGGCCGGCACGTTATGTATAGTCCGTTGATCAAATGCCGGCGTCCAATTGATTGCCTAGCCCGATAGGTATTTGAACTAGACTCACTCAACGTTTAACGTCTTGGCGGATTGAATGGATGGTCTTGTACTTAAAAGTTTTGGTTAAATTGGTAGGCTTAAGGTTAGTTTTTAACTTATTATAACCGATATCGTTTTAGTTCTAAGTTGTCATAAAAAAATAACCTTGAACCTACCAATCACTCAAACAGTCACACAAAAGCTCTTCGATTTAAATGACCTGCCTAGGCGTCTGACATGACGTTCGGCAATCTGGTTTAACGTTACGCTCAATGACTTGGCTATTTGTACTTCAGTTTTTGATTGTTGATTGGATGCTGGCATTCAATCAACGGGCTAGCCGTCCAGGTAAGCTGCTGATTTAACCAGACGGCTGCGACATGTATATCATCTTCAAGTTTGTCACCTTGAACATTTTAAGTTGTTATCTATCCAATCTTTAAGTAACAATGATTTTTATTGATTGAAATTGACTATCATTATTATTTAACCAAAAAAAATGTTCGGAAATACGCAAAAAATTTACTTCAGCTTTGAAACACTACCTACTAAATATTTATAGTATATCAAAAAATAACTTTAGGTAATAACGTAGGACGTAACGTGTTTTGACAAATAAATTACTTACTTTATCTGCGAAATATTCAGAATACGGTAAGATACACATTCGATACCTATTCCAAGTAGTTTGTCTTAGTTCAGAGTAGTTCAGGCTGTGCTGGGTTTATTTATGGTTTCCTTCACTTAGTACAGGAAATGCCGGTTTGGGACCAGAATGGTTTATGTGCATCGAATACTACGTACAATATTGCTAAACTGTATTGAGAACTATACGTAGATAGATACTAAGAATCGTCATCCGATCATCAATCTAGCACTATGGATACTTAGTTTTGATCTAAAGTGAAGATCACCGAGAAATCTACTACTACTTGGCTTGACTGACTGGGAATCTCGACCAGAGTCAGACTCGCCCACTTTTATTATTCATGTATTTATTGGTATCTGTTGTATCTATTTTTATAATTAGGCCTTTAAAAAAATGGTTAGGATAGTTTAGAGCTGTGACTGCAAAATAAAAAAAATAAAAGGGGTGGAGTGTAGTAAAAAGTATTATAAGCTTTAAACACATATTATTGTATCTTACACACTGATGTACCTTAAGTTATTATATACAGATCAAATCAAGCATAGAGTGTCTATCCCTAATCTTCCTAACGCACCACCTTACAGTGGACGAGTTTGATTGAATAGCCAGCTGGCCGTGTGGCCTGTACCTCTTGCTTTATAGGCTAATCGGTCGGCAGAGTTCGAATCCCGGTAGAAGCAGATGTTGGCATGATGAGTACCTACGAGCATTTGTTCACGAGTGATGGATGTTTCTATGTTTATTCAATACCTATATATTTCTAATATTTATATACTTAATATTGTCAATATTTCTCCGTTATCATTGAATCCATAACTCATGTTCTTAATGATGCTTACTTCGGGCTATATATGAGGTGTTTAAAAAAAAAATGACTAGGCGAGTTTCCCCCTAAGCCTACTCTTTTTTACTACTAACTTACTATAATATAGTATATAGAAAACTAGCAGCCGCTCGCGGCTCCGCCCGCGTAAATGTCATTTATTACTCCAAAAAGTATCCTATGTCCTTCGCAAGATCGCTAACTATCTCTATACCAAATTTCACCTGAATCGGTTCAGCGGTTTAAGCGTAAAGAGGACAGACGGACAAATACACTTTCGCATTTATAATATTAGTAGGTATGAATTGGTTTATTGATTATCACTATAACTCTTAAAATCATTTGACAAATAAACCCGATGAAAGTTTGCGCTGCCTATAGATACCTACCTTCAGAGGCACGTAAACCGTCGCGTTGGTCCCTGTTGTTACTGCAACCTTTTCACCTCCCCGCATTGGGCCAGCCAACTCCCCATGTGTTCCTCTCTTGCAGGAAGGGTATATGAGCTGGTGATGGTGAAAGGCCTACCTACCTACAATGCCAAAGCAATTGCAGGAGCGCTGACCGGAAAAGCTCTACGTAATGTTTTCTCGGAGAACGCTAGGTCCAGTATCCAGGGCAACTTGGTAAAGAGTTAATTCCACATACTTAGTGTTGGGTAGGACACGGTTTGAAAATGAGTTTCTAAGAGTAGCCTCTTTTTTCTACTGAGCCAGTACAACGTCCCACTTCAAATGAGGCGAGGCGTTCATAAGCTCGGCAGTACATTTGAAGCGATGAGTACAAATGTAACATTTGAAGCGTATTGTGTATTTGTGTGGCTCGGTAACAATAAAATGTAATGCCTCGCTCGCGTTCGTCTCTCTCAGTCTCAGTTCTTTCGGTGAGTGAGTGAGTGAGTAAACGCGAATACCGCGACATAAAATGTGAAGTAGTACATTTTAAAATTGTGAGCCACTCTTACAATGTGACGTCATGTCCCGTACAAATGTAATGCCTCTTGTAAGTCCTACTCAACACTACACATACTTACTATCCGCTGCAAGAAAGTGCATGCAAATCGTTGTGTGTGTATACCGCCTAAATTATGTAGATTCTATGAAGCATTCATTATCATCCAAAATATATTTTTTATTGCAATGAACGTTAATTTTGTTTTATAGACTATGCACCGTAAACATAATTAGCACCGCTGGATTATTTAATACAGAATGAGCTAGTTGTTTGTTTGAGTGTCATTTGCTGCTGTGTTTGAATTTGTCACGCAATCTCGCTTTTAGAATTATCTACCAATCACATATGGTAATCAATGATTGGTACCGATAGATAAATATCAAAAGTGTGAAAATAAAAGCTTAGGAAAATTAACAATTGCCTTTTAGACGTACGTAGGTACTGTCGATGTCAGTAGTAACCGAAATTTGAATAAATTACCTACGTTGCTAATTATTCATTTTCAATGAAAAAGTTCGGAATTCCAGAACTTAGAATTCTTTGCTGCCCATGTATTCCCTCCTTCTTTTAACCCTATGTTAAAGGAAGGAGGTCCTTCAAAGAAGGCGTGAAAGAGCGGAAGCGGCTACAGCAGTGTCTAAGCTGCACTTGCTGTCTTCGCATACTGTATAAACGCTACATAATATAAACTCTACTTACCACTTCACATCAGGTGGTGTTGAGTCGTTTGCTGTGCTTTGTTTTTTTTTTATACTACTAAGGTGGCAATCAAGCATACGGCCCACCTGATGGTAAGCGGTTACCGTAGCCTATGGACGCTTGCAACACCAGAGGTATCACTTGTCTACAAAGAGAAAGTAATAAGTAATGAAAATGGTTTCAACTTTATTTTCCTTTCGTTCAATATAAATAAAATACAATATCAATAATCTTGTGGTAGTTTATGTGAGCTTATAACATAAAAACAGATATTCAGAAGTTCTCATGTATGCTGATGACATGAAAATCTTCAAAATTATAAAATTTGCCATCAGATTGTGACTTATTACAAAATGACCTTAATGAACTGTGTGCATACTGTAATAAAAAATATTTAATTCTTAATCCGGACAAATGTAATAGTATCACATTTGCTCGGAAGTCTAAACCAATTAATTATATTTCCAAATTAAATAATGAAATTCTGAAAAGAGTGACTGAGGTGAGAGACTTGGGCGTGTATTTGGATTGTAAATTAACATTTGAAAGACATGTTGACCATATAACCTCAAAAGCGTTCAAAATGTTGGGCTTTGTAATTAGGACGTGTAGAGACTTTAAGCAATGTTCTACTCTTCTACTTCTGTATAAATTCTTGTGTGCGGTCGATCTTAGAGTACGCTTCTACAGTGTGGAATCCCCAATACAAGGTTTATATTGACGCCATTGAGAGAGTTAATAGAAAATTAGAAAAGCATCTTAACTATACAGCTATTCGCGGTAACCAGTTGGTACCGCATGTCCCATCGCTACTGGATCGTCGTTTAGAAAGAGATCAAATGTTTCTTTTTAAAATTTTGAGTAACTATATAGATTCTCCATTTTTGTTGCAGAATTTGTGTATCAGATGCCCTAGGACAGGTTCCCGTTCCCTTAAATTGTTTTCCGCCCGTTAACTAGGACCAAGTATGCTGGCAATACATTCATTTTAAGATCTTGTAATGATCACAATAATAAATTCCATATGATAGATTTTTTTGATAAGAGTTTATTGAATTTTAAACGGCAAGTAAAAGACCTAATATTTGTTAATAGTTGAATTGCTGTAGTTTTTAAATTTAAATGTATGTAAAATTTTTAAATAATTTAATATTGTGCTTTAATATTTAATTAATTGTCATTATTATCTTATTTTTTTTAAATAAGAGATATGTCTGTTGTTACTAATCTGTGGAAACTTCACTGATTAATGTATAACTATGTTTTATTTTAAATGCTTTATAATGTAATTGTTTGTTTCCCAAATAAATAAATAGACTAGAGAACTGCCCCAACTTAACCGAATCGTAGGTATTTGTAAAAATGCTCGTTTCGGATGTTGAAATAGAATATTTCGACATTGTAGGGTGGACGTTAGCTCATAAACGCAAATACAGATAGACTAGAAGAATTTCACAGGGATATCCCAAGTCCTGGGTGGCTCAGTGGTCAGATCAGTCGCCCGGATTGCGAAAGGTCGCGGGTTCGATTCCTGCCTCAGGACGTGAAATTTTTCTAGTTTTATTATATTTTAATTACTTAAACTAGAGAAATTTATAGGGTTGGTTATCCTAAGTTTTGGTCGGCGACGCAGGGCATTTGCCGGCACGCTGGCCCCGTGAGTCCCGAGTAGGGGTGGGGAAATGGTCTACTGCGGATTATGGCCTGAAAAAGTGGTAGCAGCGTTACTGGGTATTCCGTTTAACGCCGTGAAGTAATCACCACGCACGCGGCATGTGCCAGAGTTGAGCCCGGACGGGTGAATCGCGTACAGGCCAGGTATAAGGGCAACTGTTAACCTTAACCTGTACTGCGATGAAGCAGGAACACAGGGGTCGTTTTAGTAGGTAATCTCAATCTTTACCATCTTCAACCGAGGAGCCCCACAATTCCCTGTATGGTCCTTTTCCCCAAAATGCAGGGTTGGCGCAAATGCCTTTTTTCCTCCTTAATAACAAAATTGGGTTATCCCATGTCTTCACTTAGTGGGCAGAGCAGTCACTTGGATTGTAAACTAGTCCCCGCTCCATAAAATGTTTTTTTTTCTAGTTTTGATGTTTTCCTGTATTATAATTCTGCAAAATAACTCGCACACTATGATTATTTCAGTTTTCAAGTGAGATTCGCACCTAATCTAGCTCAAATTAACTTATCAAGCCATACGATTCCAGACCCAGTGGGTTGTTAACTGTCATAAGCTCCCGGAACTCTAATGCGGCTTAACAAACTAAGCATCAAGCGTTTAAGTCGTACGGCTTTACATGCAAACTTTCAAGTCGATAATATTAGTAACGGACGAACCGATTCTAACAAAACTTGCCACGCATAAACAGATCAGAGTCAGGCTAGTCGAAAAAGATATCAGAGGATTTTTATAAAAGCCTAATAAAAAAGAAATTATTGGCGATTTTTCGTTTCTATGAAAAGCTAAATATTGCTCTTACTTATCAATAAGACAGTTTTTCAAAAAATCCTTTTACAACTAATTACAATAACCCGACTTGCATGCATGTTAAGTCTTATTAGAATCGCTTTGTTGGTTTCCAATATTTCAGTATTGCAGCCATTAAACAGTTCGCTGTGTTGAAGAGAAAGGTAGCCAGTGTAATTACAAGTCATGGAAGGCATTTGATCTTAGGCCTTAGGATGACAACGCACTTGCAATACCAGTTGTATTTTGGTTATTGCAGGTGTCTATAGGCGGCCACCAGGTGGGCCGTCAACTTGTTTGTCATCTAGTTGTATAAAATATATATATGGATACTAAACAACGGTTAGAGGGATAGGTTACAAAAAATAACTATCCGTAGGTACCATAGCAAAGCCACTAGTTAAAAATATACAAGCTTACTTAGCAGCAAGAAGACTTATTAATTAACTAAACTCGAGCTCGACATACGTAATGAAAATTATACCCGGAGTAAAAGCAGATCCTCAAATTAAAAAGTTTTCGCTGTTTTAAATATGCAACAGCGCTAAATCATTCATGAAGTGGTTCGTATGAAGAGGGCAAATTGAACGTATAAATGGCTTTTCATGTCAGACTCAAATTGAAATTGACTTTTAGACTAGGCAAACACTTTAATACGTGGTTGTAAATAAACCAATTCGATCTGTTTAGTACTTGGAATTAAAAAGGTAGCTAATCTCTTAAAACTACAAACTAGCCTTGAGATATCCCTAACTACAGGCTATACGTTTCATTTCGACTTATCTTTCACCGAAGTCAGAATGTCAGTTTTATATCTACCTATCTATACCAAGAAAAATATCTAAACAAGAAAAATTTCACGTCCTGAGGCGGGGATCGAACCCGCGACCTTTCAATCCGAGTAATACTCTAACCATCTGAGCGACCAGTGACTTGTGTCAACCCTCTGAAATTCTTCTACTATACCAAAGAGAATAACACTAAATTTATCTTACACTATTAAAAAACTGGGAGTCACAGGGATGTAAATGTAAGCATGGCAAAAAAAAAATTTTTACTGTTTTTAACTGTTAATCTTTCTGTCTATCTGTATGTGCACGCATCACGCATAAACCGCTGAACAAATTTTGATTTAGTTTTCATTGTTTGGTATAGCTTTAGGTCCAACTTAAAATAAGCCATGTTTCATTTCAATCAGGTGGTTAGAACCAGAGATGCAGCTTGACCTCTCTAGGTACTACCAGGTACTAACCTTCACACAATGATAAAATTTTTGTAAGCTAAAATGTCGTTAAAACTATTTTCACGCGGACGCAGTCGAGAGCAAAAGCTAGTTATTAATAAATGGCGGTATAAATTAATTATAAAGAGGAGAATGAACGTTAATTATCTGGTTACCAGTACAATGTCATACTATATGATTATCTTGTCTCGCAATCTCAAGACGCGCGATTTCGTTTACATAAATATTTTAGTGCGGTATCAATTCGACTGCGGCCCATTCAAATGAGGGAGGGTCGTTGTGTGAAGTACGTAGTTACCCGCTTAATAATGTCGTCACTAAGCTCCACATTATTAAGCACGAACCCGCTGCCCTGTTTTGACCCTGAGTAATGTGCACTATTTCATATCAAGCGGCGGCAGTAAATTGAAGTCAGGTCCCCTTGTTTGTTAATAAACCCAATAATAGTTCGTGAAGATAACCACGATATTAAGCAAACAATAAGTAGGTATGACTAATAAATCCCACTTAATTAAAGTTGGTGGTAGACCATAAATTCAATTGAAGCCTGATATAATACAACAGTTTAAATACAATTATTATAACATATTATGAAGTAGGAGTAGAGTTAAGGAATAAGCTAATAGTAAGCCAAGATAAAGACATCATATAGACACCAGGGGCGTATCACAGATTCATCAAAAACCATTTGAACGTGCTTTCATCTATAATTAGATACTTAAGTATACTTAGTTATGTACAAATTCCTTATATAGGTACTACTTAATTTACATGTCTATCGTGAATTCTAATTTCAATTTTCTGCTAATCAGCTCGATACTGGAATATAGTAATTGTCAGTAATACCTATAAGACTGGCGGCGTGACAATTAAAGCGCTGCAATCGACTATACTAGTCTAGATCAATGTATTCATTATTACTGTTATAAAACTAAAATAAGTCTGATATAACTCCTACAAATCGTTGCATTTTTTTATATGTAGATAAAGGAGATGTTTCATATCCGGCCAGGTATGTACACTATCTCAAAAAATCAGGAAAATCTCTTTAATCCGGGAAATATACTATTTGAAATTTAATTCATTTTTTTATACAACTAGACAACAAACAAACTGACGGCCCACCTGATGGTAAGTGGTGGTGTGGTGAAATAGTATATTTATGATAGTATATATTTAATTTGAAAATTTTCGTAAATTTCACCGTTATTCAATATGGCAATATGGCAGGCGAACATGGATATTGAACACTGTTCTACACATTTTTACCTATTTTTCAGTATATTGTACATAGACCTGGCTGGGTCTCCATACATTTCTGGAATCTTGGATCTTTTGATAGGCTAACGCAATGTTTCATTTAACAAGGATGAGGGTGGCCTGTCCCACATAGGACGTTAATCTCCGAATGCTCCAAAATAGTAAAGATCTACAAAACAAATAAAAAACATGAATAACTAACATTGACCAGATAGCGCGCAACGGCCAAAGGAATGTAATTTTAAGCAACGGCGATGATTATCATGAAAACCAGGATATAAAACGATAAAATAGTGGATATTTTTTATCTTAACAGAGTAAGTAACTTTTGGCCTTCATCTCACCTGATGGTAAGTGAAGATAAGGCCGACGATGGAAGCGAGCTACACCCGGATTCCTAAACCACAGAGGAACTGGCTATCTTACCTCTTACTGTCGGAACACAACAATGCTGTTAACATTATTGTTATGACGGACATCACGGACGGTTATCACAGACTTAGGTAAGATGGTGGTAGCCAGGCGGACTTAGAAAAGCCCTACCACCAACCAAACCGAACAGACAAATTTCTGCCCCACGGGAATCGAACCCCGGACCTCTAGATCTGAGGTATGGTGGTCTCAACCACTAGACCACAGAGGCGGTTAAAAATTCGGCTGCGCCTATAAAATACAAGTGACGTAAAGAAAAGAGACAAGAAGACAAGCACTGACAGTAGTTATAATGAGGTTGGTTTGCAAAAGAAATCAACGGCGATTTGTGACCAAAACACAATATCAACCAAAAACAAGGGCCTACTTTAAGTTGCCGCTCCGGACCACCGCTGATTATATTATATTAGGTTGGGGAAAAAGTCTTTTCGCATTATAGTATGTATGAACTTGTAATAAAATCTCTTTGGCTGTACTGTTTGTATCTGGCTGGTTTTGGTATCGTTAAAAGTTTAGATTTTAAAAAAGATAATTCCAAATTCAAATTAGGAAAATGTGTGTTTTTCATTTGTTTTTCGTACTGTCAAAATGAGTGAATCTAATGAAGAAATTCGATACATTTTAAAAATTTACTACAAAAAAGGTAAAAATGCAACGCAAGCCGCGAAAAAAATTTGCGATGTTTATGGACCTAGTGCAGTGTCTGTGAGACTAGCATAAATTTGGTTGAAGCGTTTTCAATCCGGAAATTTTGATGTCAAAGATGCACGTCGCTCTGGTAATTATTAAATCCGTAATAGGGCGCTATTACGGATAAAATTGATGCCTCTTTTGAAATACTGGAGCAAGATCGGCATATCAGTAGTTACGACGTAGCTGAAGAACTGGGAATTGACCCAAAACAGTTTTGGCGCATTTTAAAAAAAGTAGGTAAAAAAATCTCGATATTTGGGTACCCCGCGAGCTCACTGAAAGAAACCTAATGAACCGTGTACTCATTTTTGATTCTTTATTACGACGTAATGAAACCGAAACATTTTTGAAGAAGCTGATAACTGGTGATGAAAAGTGGATCACGTAATTCACGTACGACAAGAACGTGCGAAAAAGGTCGTGGTCAAAGGCCGGTCAGGCTTCACAAACTGTGGCGAAACCCGGGTTAACTCGCAACAAGGTGATGCTGTGTGTGTGGTAGGATTGGAAGGGCATTATTCATTATGAGCTGTTACAACCAGGCAGGACCATCGATTCTGAACTCTACTGCGAACAACTGATGAGATTAAAGCAAGAAGATAAGAGAAAGCGGTCGGAATTAATCAACAGAAGGGGTGTGGTTTTTCATCATTATAACGCTAGACCTCACACATCTTTAGCCACTCAGCAAAAATTAAGAGAGTTTAGCTGGGAGGTGTTAATGCATCCGCCGTATAGTCCTGATCTTGCACCTTCAGATTTCCACCTGTTTAGCTCTCTTCAGAATTCTCTAGGCAGTGTCAGGTTAACATCACGAGAGCACTCCCAAAACCACTTGTCGCGGTATTTTGATCAGAAGCTCCAAAATTTCTATAACAATGGGATCATGTCCCTACCTACAAGATGGCAAAAAGTTATCGAACAAAATGGTACCTACATACTTTAGTTAAATGTAAATAAACTGTATTAAAAAATGTTTTGAATTTTCTTAAAAGATGCGAAGAAACTTTTTTCCCAACCTATTATTTAAATCGACAACATTTAGCCATTTTTAGAGCAAGGTGCAGAGCTAAATTGAATTACAAATTTGGTCCAGCAGATATTATGCAAATTGACAGAATTTGCTGAGTGAAACATGACACCAGGCGAGTGCCACACTTGTTTACCTCTCTCCAAATAAGAGCATTTACTGCTGCCTTTTTAACTTGTGCCACGGAAACTGCTCGCGCGTGGACGTTCAACGGTATAAAGCGAAAATAAATGTCGGCGAAATATTTTGTGGCACTCGCAGAAAATGCTACAGGCGAGCAATTTAATTTCACCATAACGCTTCTGAAGCAAAACTAAGTAATCGAAACGATGTATAAGAAATACTTTTAACTAGAAAATTTAATATGGAGATCAAAATAATTATCTGTTTTGCGATATCTAAATCTAATTCCTAATCCTAAAAATATAACCTCCTCCTTTTTTTTAAGTCGGTTAATTATAAACTAGCTTTTGCCCACAGCTCCGCCCGCGTAAATGTAAGTTATCGCTCCCAAAACTATCCTATGTGCTTCCCAGGGTCTCAAACTGTCTCCGTGCCAAATTTCAACTAAATCGGTTTAGTGATTTAAGTATCGAAGCTCAAAAAACATTCAAACAAGCTCACTTTCGCATTAATAATATTAGGATGTGAAAGTTTGTATTGATGTTTGTAACTCAATCACGATGGAATTCACTTTAAAAAATAAATTATAGTCTGGTCTGGAATAGCACACAGGCTACTTTTCATCCCCTAAAACATTTACGATTCCCGTAGAACCGATATTCACGCGGAAAAAGTCGCAGGCGAAAGCAAGAAATATTTCAAATGTGGCAGTTAGAAAACAATGGACGCACGTTTGTTACTCACGCTAAAACGGCTGAACGAGACTGAATGAGATTAGGCACTGAGGTAGATTATAATCAGGATTGAAACATTTTTAAACCCTTTCTTCTGAGAATGCGTTGACATAACGCATATGAGGTCGCGCACGAAAACTAGTATTGAATAAACTGTACAGTCATTCGACTAATCCAAATAACAAAAAAGTAAAATGGACCGAATTTACCAATTTCAAAAGCAGAAATAGATAACTATTTATTTCAAGGTTTCGGAGATAGATTGTACTGCCAGTCCTTTGTTGTGCAAGCTCAATTTGCAGTACAATAGTTTTGTTTGACGATTGCCCATTGTAAACCTTCGAAACGGTTACGCTACAGTTATCTCATATATATTATCCTTATACTATTGTCATCTTGTGGTAGCTTTAACTTAGATTTAAATAGGATGTGATTTAGAATAATATTCCTTGCAATTCAACTTAAGGTTATACTATTCAACTTAAGGTTATATATACTATTTGTTATTATATTCATAATCCACTTTAGCTAGCATATTTATCTTGTATGCCAATAACATTAACAATATTTTAAATTAATTCTTTAGTATAGGTATTTCTCGTCTATTATTTTTTCTCATCTGACACACTAAATACTTTGAGAGAAACATCTTATGAATCAAAGTCCTGACTGACCTGGCTGATATTATATCCCTTTTTTTAATTTATTTATAAATACAAATTTTATAACATTATAAAAATATTTGTATTATTTGACGGAAGCCAAAAGGGCTTATATGCCACGTGATGAGTTCTATAATTCTATATACTTTAATGCTATTTATACAAATGAAATATTTTGTCGCTCTCTCGCAAATTAAAAATACACGATAACTATTATCGTGTATTTTAATTTGTATTATTGATTTTACATTTTGTATGAAAACTGTACTAACTCTATGAATACACAGCCCAAACTGCTGGTCCCAGAAACATGAAATTTGGAGAGTGTGCTGTTTGTGAAGTGTAAGTATCCTCAAAGAAAGGGTTTTTGATGACAATCATTGTACAATAATGTAAGCTACAAGAAATCGTAGTGATGCTCGTAGCACAAATGAATCGTAGTCTGTAACTACATCGTAGTCGCTACGATTAGCTACGGAAGTCTGCTACGGTTTTAATTATGCTGTCGTAAGCTAACTTACCTCTATTAAGATAAACGTATTTTCATTCATACATTACAAAAATAGTTAGCATGCCACAATTTGGCTTTCTTTTTATGAACCTTTTATATTACCCTTTTATCATTGTTATCAAGTAAAATTTAATATTTGCAACTGATGTACTACCTACTATGGATGACCGGCTGGTCGAGTGGTCTAGCTGAACCCCTTGCTATACAGACTACTCGGTCGGGATTAGCGGGTTGGAATCCCGGTGGGAGCAAATTTTTGTATGATTAGTACCAGCATTTGTTCACGAGTCATGGATATTTATATATTTATTTAGTATATTTCAAATACTTATAT
The DNA here is from genome assembly GCA_947347705.1 of Nymphula nitidulata. Classification (NCBI taxonomy): domain Eukaryota; kingdom Metazoa; phylum Arthropoda; class Insecta; order Lepidoptera; family Crambidae; genus Nymphula; species Nymphula nitidulata. The sequence goes on from OX374632.1 coordinate 12,560,484, forward strand.
ACATATTACTATCATTAATTCTCCGTTATCTAGTATCCCTAACACAAGCTCTAAATGATGCCTACTTTGGGCTAAATAATAGGTGTGACGGTGTGTATGAATATTATATTCTTATATTATTATTATTTTATAATAGTAAAATTCTTACATGCACCTGGCATGCCATTCCCTAAAATATATAAAAATTAGGAGATTGTTTATATTTTCTATCTATACTTGTAAAGGACAAGTATACATAGAAAATAAATATAATAATAAACATATTATTTCCAATTACGAATTTCCACCACAATCCTAATAGTTCAATTACAGTTCCGTTTAAGAGCTTTTAAGAGGCATATATGTTCGGTGTTTATCTGCGTTATCAAGACTGAAATGATGAGATCCGCAGAAGAAATAAGTTCGACGACACAGACCAAAGAATTGCGAGCCTGAAGTGCGGAACAACGGACATTGGGGCGGAAAAGTCCTCGAGTGGCGGCCGTGTACTGGGAGACGCAGCGTTGGTAGGCCCCAAACAGATGGACCAACGATCTGGTGAGGATTGAGGAGAGCCGATAGATGCGGGCAGCGCAGCAGTGAGCGTCTCTCAGCTAATATGATGATGATGAATTGCAATACTTAGGTATATTTAATAATTATAATTGTATGTATGTGTTTGTGTATAATTACTTTACAGCAATCGTGGTCACCAGAAGACTGAAGATGTCAATTGTCTTAGATAAGTTTATAAATTAACTACCGTCAGTCTTTGTTATATCTTGAGCGGTCCGATTCACGCATAACGAGCTCACGGTGTCAGTTTGTCGGATAGTGTGATGTCGGGCTTGGGACTTTATTTTCTTATAAAAAAAATAAGATAAATTTCTTGTCCTGAGATCGAACCCGCGACCTTTTACAATCCGGGTGACTGCTCTAACCATCTGAGCTACCCAGAACTTAGGGTCATCATCATCATCAGCCTACATACGTCCCACTGCTGGGCACAGACCCTCCTACATAGGAGAAACACATGGGGAGATTGGGCCATAACACCACCACGCTGGCCCAATGCGGATTGGTGGGTTAAAGCGGTTGCAGAAACAGCCGGGACCAACGACTTAACGTGGCTTCCGAAACACGGAGAAACTTGGGAGAATCCTGTGAATTTCTTCTAGTCTATCTGTATTTGCGTTACAAGCTAACGTCGAAATATTATATTTTAACATCCGAAATGATTATTTTTACAAATACCTAGGATTCGGTTAAGTTGGGGCATTGCTTTCAAATATTTTTTTATTTAATTTTATATTATAAATGTATGTAAAATATATTAACTTGTAAAAATATCTAAAGTAGGAAAAATTCATGTCCAGGGGCCTTACCACCATCTTTATAAAAGCGATTCATATTCCAGTCGGTTCAGTATTGGTTCCTAAACTGCATCGCTGTCATAGTCGTAGATAGCGGGTAGTACGGATATAACGGTTCTACTCAGTTTAGGTCCTAAACTGGATCGCGATAAAAGATGGTGGTACGGGTGCTGAGGCGGGGATCGAACCCGCGATAAACATTTCAGCAATATTCAAACATTTTGTAATAATGTTAAAATAAAATTACAGAAGACTGGGACTTTATTATTAGCATGATGGGATCCCAAGCGGGTGGTACACTCCAGCCATGTTCTATGTTGAAATTAGGATGGATCCTCGCCAAAAAATGTTACGTGAGGCTATTGGAATCAAAAAACATCCTAATTTCAATAGAGAAAGGAGTGTACCACCAGCTTGAGATTCCATCAAATGAATAACATGGTACCAAGCTCGTCCTCACACTATCCGGCAAACTGACACCGTGATCTCCGTATGCGTGAATCGAACCACTCAAATCAAAATATCACACAAAGTGACGGTAACTTATAAACTTATCAAAGACAATTGACATCTTCAGTCTTCCAGTGACTATTATCGCTATAAAGTAATCGAAACGTCGGGTATCTAATAGTAATGTAACATCTAATTAAAGACTTGTATTTAACTGATTACCATACAAACCTAACCTAACCAACCCTTAAAGTATAATTGATCATCAAAAATTATAATTGGTCATCAAAATACCGACAAATTAACAATTTGTAGACTAATTATTATTTTTGATGACCACGCTAATATTTTTTGTAGACCCTTTAATTTTTTCCCAATATTAAATACTTACTTACTTTAGATAAGTTATGCGGAGACAATGAAACGTATAAAAATAAGACTATAATCATACTATATTAGACATAATAAATTAAACGAGGCTATTTTTCTTTTAGCACTAGCCGTGACCATAGTAAACGTTCATGACACCCTTTTCTCCACAGTATTTTAGCATCAGTAAGAAAACTCTATGATAATTTATTAAATTAACTCAACTTTGTTCCTTTTACCACAAACATTGGCACAATTTCAAAACTCCTTTAAAAAAGTGATCAACGTAGTGTCAGCTCATTTATAAAGACTAATTATATCCAATATCAACTACCTAATAACTACTCAACACATTAAGGAACCTTTTTGCGATTTATTATGTATTAGTAGTAATATAAAATCAATAACTAAAGTTTATAATTTCTGTAAAAGGTCTAAACCAATAGTTTGTAAATCAAGCTCTCATTTAAATTAAAAATTACTGAACTCTCTGAATGTAACAATACACAAGTACGTATTATATTTAAAAAAGTGATTCACAATATCCTCAGATCACACCAATAAAGCAAAAATAATTCATTATGATACAGGAAAACTTAGTGAGTAAGTGGTCAATTTATTACTTACTAATTGCACTAACTGTGCTAATAATAGTTCAACAGCGCAAATAATCAATAAAATATTTGTGCACACAGGAAATAGGCTTGAGATAGGAACTTGAATTACCGGTACTATCTATCCTATGACAATAGAGTTCATACATCTTCCTGTATAATCTGATCTAAACGTCGAAAGAGGCCCGCTTATCTACGGACAAGTAATGCACGACATTTGTCTCGGCTCATGGATCCTCATCATTCTGCCGAATCATATTCTTCTTCATCTATCAGCATCATTAAGAAAAAGTATCTTGGATACTCGCCGGGAATAGACAGCGAAAAAAATAGGTAGGTTATTTTTTAGATCTCACCACCCGCAGACCTAACAAGCTTAGTGATTCTAAAAATATATCTATTTTTAAATTCCTTTCAGACCAGATTATTTAGTTTCTGAGACCTATATTTCCTAGTACGACGTACTTTGTGCTTATTTCTTTGTGTTTATTTCATTTACAAATAGCTTTGAACTTAATAGCAAAGAGAAAAAACTACAATATTTTCAGAAGTAGGTACGTTTGGGTGTTAAAATTTAAGTATCTCCTTTACATTTAGAGGTATAATACTAAAAAAAATTTAAGACAGCGAAATAGATTTCTTTTTTAATATAAAATCTCTACCTTACAGAAGATTGCAGCAAATTAACCAAATCTTACGTATCATGTACAACTAACACTTTTGTGTGGAGTTTTGTTATGTGGTAAGTAAAGTCGACGAATCTATCGAGTAAGTATTATACAAAGAGACTTTTCTCGTAGACTATTAACATACCGCAAGAAATAGCAAACATCTATAAATAGGCCAAATAAAGTAAGGTTTCCTCTAAGAACGGCGACCATATTGAAATTGTGTGTAGTAAAACCTTGGATTATTGTTTTTAAATAAAGGCGGATTAGTTTACGTCAGTATTCTATAACAAACTAGCATGCTCTACTGTTTTTAAATTTTTAATGATTCAAGATAACCGAGCTGAACTTATTTTTATTGCCTTAGGGCTGATTTTTCAATCCTCAGATAATTTTTATATTGTCGCATTACACCTACTCCCGGGAGGAGAATAGGTGTAGCGGATCAGTGGAGAACCGCAAAGAGAAGAGAAAGAGGTAGTGAGAGATAGAGATGGTAAATAGGAAAAGTTCTAAATTACACAGTGAGCTACATATTAACACTATAATAGAAAATTTATAATACAAAAGATAGTAAAAAGAAGAGACAAAGGGAGAAACACACGCGACGAGGTAAACAGCACACGAGACAGGAGGTTTCGATTACTCGCGTGAAGCACTACGTCATACGCGTAAGGGAGGTGTAGGGCAAGGTACTAAGATAAGAAGAAAAGAAAAGTAGAGAGACTACTGTGAGACGTTGAGAGGCGGCCTTACTGAGGCGACTTAGCTGCGGCATCGACAGCCTGTAGAGGCGGCCTGCTGATGCGGCCAGCCGTGGCAGCCGCGGGTCACAGTGGCAGTCCAACCCCAGACTCAGGAGATTCCCGGGCCTAAAGGGCCCGGGTACGGCCAGAGATGTTACATAGAGGATGAAAACGAAATGAAGGGAGAACTCAGCGCGTCGATCGCGAGCGGAACTCGACGACTGAACTCCAGTATCAGACGACCGACCTCATTTATAAGGCCGTCGCTGACACATAATTTTGAAAAAAAAACGAAGAGAAAAGCAGCCAAAATAAATGAATTACGAATTTAGAATTTCGAATAAAGAAATATGCTGTTCTCTTAAGCAATAGCCACATTATTGCTACCTATACTATATGTATACTAAGAAATGGTTTTCCTTTTGAATAAGAATTCTATTCAGGATATTTACCATGTACTTTGATCGTAACCAAATGTTAATCACCATTAGAGTATGAAGTGCTAGGTTTTCCTTTTCTCTTGAAAGCGTTTACGCCGCACGACTTTTCATACAAACTTGTCGAAAATATTGAAAACAATTCTAACAAATCTTGCCATGCGTAAGCGAGTCAGCTGGTCTAAAAAGTTATCAGAGGATATTTGAAAAATCTAATAATATTTATTATTGGCGATTTTTGGTTTGTATCAAAAGCTAAAAATTGCTCTTACTCAACAATAATAAGGAGCTCGGTAGCGTATTGGTTTGAGCACTCTGGTTTCGATTACGAAGCCAAAGCAACTTTCGCCAAGGTCGGTCTCAGGATGGGTCAACCCAATTTATAATCTCGAGCTCCTCCGTGCTTCGGAAGGCACGTTAAGCCGTTGGTCCCGGTTTTTACTGCAACCGCTTTAACCCACCAACCCGCATTGAGCCAGCGTGGTGGTGTTATGGCCCCATCTCCTCATGTGTTTTTCCCATGTAGGAAGGCCTGTGCCCAGCTGTGGGACGTATATAAGTTGGTGATAATGATGATGACTCAACAATAAGACTGTATTTCAAAAAATTCTCTTATAACTACTTAGACTAGCCAGACTTGCTTAAGCATGTAAAATCTTATGAGAACCCGATACGATACGATTTCCATTATTTTGACTTGAAAGTTTGTATGAAAATCCGTGGGACGTAAACGCTCTAAATATTAATTGGCACTGCTTACTTGTAAAATGATACATATTATTATACATAGGAAGGTGTATGTATCATCTTATGATACGCATTTACACGAAGGTTTTTACATATAGGTACAGTCGACCGCATATCAAGCGTAACAGTTTGACCTTGAGACACGCCTTACTCCGTTCGTAATAGAAGCGGCTCTTTTATAGTTCAACTTTTACACTTGATGTGCTGTCGTCTGTACATGTATGTCTTTCTTTGAATAGTTTACTTACAGAAAATTTGAATTTGACAGAATTTGAATGAAACTAAATTTAAATTGTTGAAGTATTTAAAAGTACATTAATGTAGACTTTATTTTTTTTAAAAAAATTAGAAAATTTTCTTCCCCTAGCCGGCAATAGATCCTATAGATTTTGTTAAACAAACACACCATTAACCTGTTAGTACACAGTAGAAACCAAAACTTGATACTATACTTACTAACTATATATAATATAATTTTAGACAGTAAGATGTGTGATGATAAAGTAGGCACATTTTTCCCATACAGAGCACAACAAATTACTCAACACTACCTGATGTGAAGCGGTAAGAAGAGTCCATATACAAAGACAGCTAATGCAGCTTGAAGAAACACAGTCAATAAGGTGATTTTTCAGGCCTCTTTTGACTGAACCCATTTTATAGGAAAGAGGAAACACAATTGCCGGCAAAGAATTACAATATTTATTTTCAATTCCAATTTCATAAAGAAGTAATAAATTGTTTTTTTACAACAATGTAATCTTCAAAATAAATAACACATTTTAATGCTGCTTTTACAACATTGAAATACTAGTATGTCACAAAATTTATCCATGCGTGAATCTAAAAGCACGTCGTTATGTAAATTTAATAAAATCGCCTTACATTGGGCGGTTTCAGAGTACGGTTGTTATCGTTTAAGGTAAGCATATAAAGAGTCAATATCGGCAACCCGCGAATAAATGGAACATAATGAAAATATATTACTAGGGTCGCCCTCATAAACGACCGTAGCGTAGAAATGTTATTCAAATAAACATTATACTGAGCGACGAGACGTTCGCGATGAAGTTCAGAAATCGTGAAATTTATAACAGCACTTATACATACGCAGAGCTCATGAAAATTAATTATCCTTTTACCATTAAGTATTCATTGGAATACGAAAAGCATGTCTAGTCTCTAAGAAATATCGAGACTAAAAAAGGTCATGTCTTGATGCGGGCAGTGATGCCAGACGTACGATAATTATCGTACAGGTACGATAATTTCGCTATCGGTACGATGTAACAATACAACATGTACTTTCGTATCGTTATGGTTTTAATGTAACTGAAAAAATTACGTTTCGAATGACTTTAGCAGTCCTTTATCCAAAAAACTGTTGGCGCTGCTGCACAGGTAGAAGTGAATAGTGAATATAATGATTCCAATCTTTTGAAAAATAAATAAGTTACTTTTAATCACATTTTAATGTTTTTGATGCGTTTAAACGCCTACTTTATTGTAACAATTACAAATAAAAGAAGAAAACGATGAAAAAATACATGCTCCAGGCGGGATGGAGCATATATTTTTTCATCGTTTTCTTTATTTGAAATTGTTTATTTATTTATTTTTCTAGTTTTGCGAACTACACAGTTTGTTTTGTTGCAGATTGAAAAAAAAAGGCCTGTATAATCACTTGGGCATAGAAGGCATTTCATCTTAGACCTCAGGGTGATAAAGTACCTGCAATAGTTTTTTCTTTGTTATTGTCGGTGTCTATAAGCGACAGTACCCACTTACCATCAGGTGGGCCGTCATCTAGTTGTGCAAAAAAACGTTCCGCACAATTCTGAAAGTTGTTGTACAATAATTTTTCAGCTGGTACGATAATTTTCGGATATTGGTACGATAATTCACTCGCATCCATATGGCAACCCTGGGTGCGGGAACTGAACTTGTAATCCTTTACAATCTGGGTGTCTGGCTACTCTGACCACTGAGTTACCAAGGACTTGAGATAATCGTATGAATCTCTTCTAGTCTTCCTATTTTTGCATTATAAACTGTAGCCGACTTTGGCTCTACCTGTGCGGATGTCTTCTTAGGACAGAATTTCTTCTTAGGCCCAAATAGAACGATCAAAAAAATCCTCCGATAACTATTTAGATTAGTTTGATTTGCTTAAACTTTTAAAGTCTTATTGGAATCGGTTGGTTCGTTTTCAATATTTTCGACTTGAAAGTTTGTATGAAACCGTGCGGCGTAAACGCTCTTAATTGATACTTAAGTAATTAGTTGCTTAGTTTTGTTCACAGACCTACTTCTTTTATATTTTTAACCGACTTTAAAAAAGAAGGAGGTTATATGTTCCACTGTATTTTTTGTACATAGTTTTTCAATAATATCATAATATGATTGGTATCGATAGGTAAATAGTGATTATAATATTTCAGACTAGTGTATTATTGTTTAAGGTTATAGTTACTGGAATGCGTGAGCCATGCATGAGGTTTCGCGTATCTTCTGATTGAGGGAACTAATTGGGCTACAAGGAGCAATTGAATAAACGCTCGCTCCCATGACACGACCAAGAGACCTCACCAATGTAATAACGGGAATTTATTCCGATGATACATCTTCATGGTCTTTCATAGTCGTCACCATTATCATCATCACCAGCCTATATCCGTCCTACTGATGGGCTCAGGTTCCTAAATATAACATACATAATATACATTATAACGGCTTGACGTGCCTTGCGAAGCATGTAGGAGCTAGCCATTATAAATTTTGATTGACCCATCTCGTGATGGACCATAGCGAAAGTTACTTTGTTTTCGTAGTGTTTTATCAGTAATGACTACCTAAAAATATAATGCAAATTCTTATTGGCAAAGCGAATCTGCTTGTCGAAAACCGCTTGAAATTCAATTGCTCGTATTTTTCTTTAATAGTATCGATGTGTGGAATGTAATGTCAGTTTTGAGTCCATGATACCTAAGTTGATAATACTAAAATTGCGAATTTCTGTTACTCTACAGCAGACAGCTAATGCAGCTTGAATCTCACTGGGTATTTGTGCTAGAGAGCTGTCTCCACCTTGCCGGCCCACAAATGCCTCTTGTTTATTATGGACATAAAAATACATTGAAGCATTAATAATTAATGAGCATTGAAATATATTACAATGCCGCGAACAATCAACTTTAAGCTGTCATAACAGTCAATAAAAATAGCACAAACCCATATTTTTCGAGATACTTAATCGACTTTCTTATCTAAAATACTTATCTTACTAAAAAGGGTTTGAACAAAAGTTAGGTTTCAACTGGCACGGTTTATAGGACGGAGGCTCGGTTAGATTTTACTGGTGAAAGTGACGAAGTTTTAAATTAACAGTACTTAATACTTTATTAATTATCCAAGCTAATTAAATTGCTGGAATTAAAACAATTTACACAACTGGGTGCTTTAATATTTTACGTTATTATATTAACCCGATTACAGACGTTGGGTTGTCGAAATCCGTAAAAATACGTTTATCATAAACTTTTAACAAGATAATCATTAAGATAATAGTCCTAGAAACCAGGATTTTAATAAGATTATAAAAGATATACCTACTCAACTATTTAATTACTAACTTAAGATTGCCACGCATCAGAATCTGACTAACCAGAAATAAATTCTCAGGACACCAATGATCATTTAAGTCATTGCTTGACACGGCATTTAGTAAATACATAGCAAGGTATTTACTTATTGCAAGCTTTTAATCCTCGAATTACGTAATTTTTTTCTATATGTGTAATTGATAAACGCTTATCAAACCTTTATTTTAGTTATACTTGGTTGGTCTTTATAGAAATGACGAGAGGGAGGGAAACAACAAGTAAGCAAGGTATAATGAAGGTTTATGTTATGAGTAAGGCCGTTTAAGTATAGAAAACAAATAAACCACCTGAGTCCCTCAAAATGACCCTGAGATGTCGTAGCGAAGAAGTGATTAGCGAACCGGGCTTATGACGGATGGTAGCCATTAGGAAACTCGATGAATTCGCGGCATCACCCTTTCTAGGTGGACGTGATCAGACGTTCAAGCAGTGCGTGGACAGAATACGTAGTTGACGCACGCAGGAAAATGCGACATCTTGCTCGAACGTTTTCTTAAACGAAGAAAATATATTTATGTGACCACGTCTCTAACAAAAAGTGATTTGTAGTAACTGATATGATAATATTTATTTTTTATAATAGTTTAAATATTTCACGTAATAGGTAGGTACCTATGTAAATTGGTTGGTTGTCATTAAACAATTACTTTTGCTTTGGGACGCTAGTAAAACCATATACGTAAAGTCTACCACCTAGATTTCGTGTGAATGTAATAAACTATAAAAGTGATCTTCTTTAGTATTAAACAATTTACTTCAAAAATACTGTCATAAAGAGTTAGTTGAAAGTTATTAGCGTACAATAAAATTGTCCCACTTTATTGTAATTGTTTGCTATCAAAATAAAAATAGCTGTCTTATTTTTTACCCCCAAGGTAAGAATACTGAAACGTCAAGGAGATAATTGATGTTCATTATAACTAGACCCATCTAACAAATAATAAGTTGTATTAGTGTACATATTAGAATACACTTGCATATTCTAAGGATACTATAATGGTGATAGGCCCATAATGTACAGTGGTCTCACCGTATTTCGGATTGAAGGGAAAGTTAGGCAGTGTAATTAGCCATAGAAGGCATTTTATATTAGGCCTCAGGATAACAACGCACCTGCAATACCAAGTGATTCTTACCTTGTCATGCAGATGTCCATAGGCGACTGAAGCCATTTTCTACCAGGTGGGAAGCTTACCTTACCTAGTGAATAAAAAAGAACATTAATAGAGTAACAAAACACACATACCGAATGTTAGGGGGACGCTCTCGAAAATGAAGGCAGATGGAAGTACTGGTGACCCTAAACACGATTTGTAAGAAAATAAATTTGAAATCGCAAAAAAATTGCAATATCTACACGATCTGTTTGTATGGAACAGCTGATTTTTTTCGAGATTTCAATTTTACATTCTAACAAGTCGTGTTTAATAGGGTGACCCATCACTGCCATCTGCCTTCGTTTTCGAGAACCCCCGAAAACTTTGTATAATTTTATTATTATTATTATACTCTTTATTTCTTTTTAAAATTACAAAATATAATGAATGTAACATAAGTAAGCAAAGGTGGACTTATCTCTATAAGAGATATCTTCCAGCCAATTTTGTATCTCTTATCTTATTTAAATAGAATCAAATCATACAACAGTCTCAATCAACAAAACCAAGTAACTTAAATGGAAGCCCGCACCAAAACAAAGATTGACGGTATGAGGTACGTTAATTTATGTTTCGCAAGTAGGCAAACAGCTTTTACAGTCCTTGCAAAGAACTCGGTCATAAAGATACCACTCGAAAGAGACACTCGGGCGCCGAATAATCGGCCTACACCACGACAGAGCCGACATTATCAAACAAATCCTGAAAGCCTCGAAGAATATCCTATTTTACAATGTTATCTTGTTTTATAATATTTGAGAGCATCAGCCCTAGGCGTTATCTGCGACTAAGATCTTTAGTAAACAGGTTTAGCAGGGAAGAATAACAAGTTTGTCATATCGCAAACGCTACGTAGAAATTACGAACATCTATAAAATAAACATATGTATTATACCTATTTACTTGAATGTTTTAGCTTAGAGAAGAGCTCGGTGGCATAATGGTTTGAGCGCTCTGGTTTCGATTACGAAAACAAAGCAACTTTCACCATGGTCGACCATTTCACCATGAATTGGGTCAACCAAATTTTATAATTTCGAGCTCCTCCGTGCTTCGGAAGGCATGTTAAGCCGTTGGTCCCAGTTATTACTGCAACCGCTTTAACCCACCAACCCACATTGGGCCATCGTGGTGGTGTTATGGCCCAATAGCTCCTCATGTGTTTTTCCCATGTAGGAAGGCCTGTGCCCAGCAGTGGGACGCTTTAGGCTGGCGATGATGATGATGATGTTTTAGCTTCCTTTTGAACCGAATTCAAAAAGGACGAGGTTTTCAATTCGGTTAGTATGTTTTTTATAATTGCTATTTTGTTCATAAAATTTAGAAATCGCATCTTTACATAGATATCTAATATTATTTCATTTATATTGATTAAATAATCACACACAAATTTTAGATGCTACAAACAGTTTCTATTAAATATTTCTCGTCCTTTTTTTTACACTTGTGCAAAACTTCAACTCTCGAATAACTTTTAAGAAGATTCTGAAAGCACTCAAACAATAATTGGAACGGCATACATATAAGTAAATCCTGATGGAGTGAAAAGCACTTCACACTTGGATTACAGGCATGTCCAAATCTCAACCAACCTTAACTAAGTTATAAAAGCTAACTAAGTTAAGTTGCTTTTCAGTCCAAAAAAGACAGTTAGCCGTCACTGGGCCGCGAAACCAGAAACGTTGGATAACTTATTATTCACGGTACGACAGCAAACGTAACTTAATTAGAAATTCGTTGACCTGTGATTTCACCCTTCTGTAGCCACCTGTTTATGATATCAGCAGCTGCTCCGCTCACCCGAGAAGTCGAAACTAATTAATGATAATACGAATTCGGTCGTTTATTGGTACTGTAGGATAAATTATAACAATAACATTGCTTAGATACGATTTTTCCGTGTCCCACATCTTGTGAAGATATTTTCGACCTTTCCGATTAAACTACTGTTTTCTTTGGCTTATCAAGTACTTGGAGCATTTGAATTAGTTTTATATACGGGATATTTACCATATAATTTTATAGTTGGGAGTTACCCATAAAAAACTAATTCAAATGTTAATAACCATGACAGTATAAAGTGCTATACTTAGAGTATTGTTATTATCATTTATTATAAAATGATTGTGCATCAAATATGATATTTCTAATGATTGACCAAAAATAATAGATAAACACACTTGCTTTCACGCGGGTGGGTACGTGTTCCATCTGCAATTAATAAATAATACAATTTTTTCTTCCAGCACCTGCATATAACAACTTATGCAGTGCTGGAAAGTGGGTACCACCACAAGAAACATTATTTCTCCAAAAATGCAGGTTTTAGAAACGCAGCCCTAGAAATAAACGCATGAATATAGGCAAGAGAAGTTTGTACGTCGCATTGTGCCAATACAGCCGGCATAATCCTCGCGAGCGGCCGCCTCGCCTCAACTTTTCCAATTCCGCCCGCCCATTCCTCAGGGTTGCTACACTAATCCCGGATTGTCCCAACTTTCATAACGGGAATATTCAAAAATGTTTTTCAAAGTCGCGACGTCAAAAACTACAAAGCAGATGTCCTTCGGGCGGAAAACGTTTGCGAACTTTCTCCCATTGTGTAAAAGTTGTTTACAGACAATGCAAACCGTGTCTACTTTGTTGTACAATTTTACATTGCTTAAACATTACTCGTATAATGTTTTGGAATCACGATTTCGTAATTGAGGTAACTTTATTGTTTCCCTAGCACCGCCTTAGGCGCTTGTTCAAACACCGGCAAATGTGTGAGTTTCATTGGATCTTAGACCATATGGTAGCTTTGGATATTTTCATCTTGATGAAGTTTACAAACTCACGGTTAGATCGTAAAATAATAGTCTAACTCGTGAATTTGTAGAAAATATAAAAAAAATGGAATCAAAAAGCCAGTCGACCGCGTTAAGAAAGTCTTATTTCTATGAATTTTTTTATTTATTTAATTACCTTAATTATGATATTTTCTTCTAATTCTGCTTTGATTTTTACTAATTCTTCAAAGTGGATGTTACAAGGTAAATCCTTATTTTTATTTAAAAATATATTTTTCACACATTTTATTTCAAAAGACATTTGAACCTTTATTGGTGATGATTATTCTATTTCTAAAAACATTTATCTATTATAAAGCTGGGGAGTTTATTTGTTTGTTTGGTTGAACGCGCTAATCTCAAGAAATACTGTATCAAATTGAAAAATTCTTTTACTTTTGGATAGTCCATTTATCGAAGTATTATATAGGTTATATTACATCACGCTACCACCAAAAGAAGCTGAGCATTAATTAAAAATGTTGCAAAAACGGAAAAAAAATATTATTCTTCAGAGCTTTCGTTGCGTGCGCCTGAGTTACGTATAAATGATGTATGCGGGAATTGTTCTCCTTTAAAAGTTCTAAAAAAATTCTGCGACAGCATATGTCTTTTCTTTGAAATTGACTCTTGAGGCCCATTTTATGGTAATTAAATTTGTTCTAAAATAATGTACTATCTGCGAAGGTGTTTTTGTAAACATGATGTTATTCCGTATCGCAATAAAAACATTATTTACCACAAGTATTTAATATGAGCAAAATTGTTCTGGAGCATTTAAATAAGATATTCATTAAAATCAAATTATGTCACATTTGATTTCAAAGAATATCTTAAGAGATGTAATAGTTTTAAAATATCATGCACGCATTTATGATTTTAAAGGCGGGCGGGCGTGGTCAGGGCGATCAATGCATTAATTGCAATGATGTTAACGTCATTGATTAATTGTAAAATTGTAAAAAACCAATTTCTTCGGGATTAGGTCGATATCGATGAAAACCACGATTTTGTCACTTACACGTTTAATGATGCACAAATAACCAATTACAAAATACTAAAATCACAGGTTTAGCAAAGCACGTTTTGTGTCGCGGCGGCGTAAGTAGTATAGTGTCGCTTTCAGAGAGGTTCGCGGCAGACTGCCTGGCGCTAATACATGAACTTATCTCGCTCGCCGCCCAAAATGGCGGACAGAGAAATCAAGCCACCTTACATTTTAACTATTATTCTAAAATTGATTGAGCGCGTTGCCAACAGTCCCCACCCTAGTGCTGGTTCAGCACTCCTAAACCAGAGGGATTTTAGCCACGCGCGCCGCGGACCCCTTCAACGTACCCGTCTTGGTGCGTAGTTCCACTACTCTGACCCGACCGTCTGCACCTGGTAATACCTACGTGATGATTCCCCTTGTCCACACATTACGAGGGGCTCCTGGATCCACAAGCAAAACTAAGTCACCCACCTTTAACGGCTCCTGCTCCTGATTCCATTTGCGTCGCGGTATGAGGTCTGGTAAAACCTCGATCACCCACCTTTTCCAAAACATGTCCGCCAATCTTTGTGACTTACGCCACTGTTTGCGGAGATATAAGTCGCTGTCATTGAACTTACCCAACATAGGCATATTTGAGGCAGTGCCTAGAAGAAAGTGATTGGGTGTAAGAGATTCTGCACTGTCAGGTTCTACAGAGACATGTGACAAGGGACGACTGTTGACAATGCTCTCGACTTCTGCCAGAAGTGTGTTCAAAACTTCGTCCCTTGGCTCCCTCAAAATTACCTTAAAAGACGTGTTAATGCTCCTTATCAATCGCTCCCAAGCCCCACCCCAGTGTGGGGTCACGGGGGGTATGAACGTCCAATCAGCAGAGTTCTGAGCGCCTCATTATCAATCTCAAGCAACGACCGTTGGAGTTCAGAGTCAGCTCCCCGCAGATTAGTGCCGTTGTCTGACATTATATGGCGTGGCCACCCGCGCCTCGCTGCCATACGCCTTAGCGCCATTATCATGGAATCAGTTGTGATAGAATGTACAACTTCAATATGTACTGCCCGTACAGTCAGAGAAGTAAATATCACCCCGTATCGTTTCTCACGTCGCCGACCTACTGCAACCTCCATTGGCCCGAATAGGTCAACTCCGCAGTAAGTATAGGGCCGCTGGTGATGAGCCATCCTGGACGGAGGTAAGTCACCCATCCTAGGTACTTGTGGTTGCGCCTTTTTTATTTTACACAGCATACACCGTGCAACTACATATTTTACCGTAGGTCTCGTTTTTAATAACCAATATTTTTGTTTCAGGTTATTAACGACAGTCTCGTGGTTCCCGTGTGCAGCTTTCTCGTGGTAATGCTTCACTATCAATCGAGCGACTTGATGCTTACCATCTAATATTTTTGGTCTTATAGTTTCAGGTGATACTCCGTGCACAGCATCGATGCGGCCACCACAGCAAGGATTCCGTGTTCGTCGAGTACTGGTGATAGGGTGAGCAGCCTACTGGTACGTTCTATATTTTTACCCTTTTTTATTACAGATATCTCCATAGGAAAACTATCCATTTGAGCTTGTTTTATTAACAAATGTTCTGCCGATTCCATTTCCATGAAAATACTATGGTTCCTTTTTCGACATATTTGTTTATAAATCTTAATACCATAGCCATTGTTCTTAGTAATTTTCACCAGGAAGAAAAACGAGTCGAGTCCGGAACGGGTAAATTATCAATTCCCTCCTGAATAATATTTACGCATTCCAGGTCATCATCAGTTTTGGGAACGATGACGTCACGCGGCCAACTCGACTGTTCATTAAAAAGAAATGATGGGCCCGAGAACCATTCGCTGTTAAGCGCAGTGACGTCAGAAATATCCCTGGTGCCGACGTCAGCAATATTTAACTTTGTAGGTACGTGATTCTATTCTGCAGGTTCCGTCACATCATCTATTTCGCCCAAGCGCGCCGCTACAAATGTTTTGTAGCTACGAGCGTCATTAGTAATCCAGTGTAGTACTGTAGTCGAGTCGCACCAAAAGTACCTTTTTATAATTTTTAATTTGTGTTCCCGAGTGATCGTATCTGCAAGCACGGGCCGCTAGCTGCGCGCTTATTAGAGTTACCGTAGACCCGTCATCTAACAACGCACTAGCACTGATCATTCCGTTGGCACTCCACACTTTGACCGGCACATCTTTTAGTAACACTTTGTTGGTTTTGACCATAGATTAGGTTTTGACACTTAAATGCGCGATGGTCTCCGCCGGCAGCGGCGGCGGCCGCAGCGGCGACGCAAACGAGCTCGTCGTCTGTTCTTCGGTTCTCGGCGCGTCATCTACACGGCGCATAGGGTTGTGTAACAGCCGATGATGCGCCCCGCCGCAATTTTCCTTATCGCATGCGGGCGCAGGACAGGTTTCTCGGTCATTTCGTGATAGTAAGCATTTGTAACAAATCCCGTTACGTTTGACATATTGCCATCGATCCTTTCGTAATGCTTTAAGAAATTGTTTACATTTTGTTATCGGATGATTATTTTTGTGACAAAAATTACACTTTTCTTCCTTTACGTTAGAGCATTGAACCAGAACGGCGTGGGAGCCTTTCGAGTGACCTTCACGACTTGTGTATCTATTTTGATTAAAGGCTGATTTACACTTCCATAAGTACAGTAGCGAGTTAACTTGCGGTCTTGGCGAGTTAAGTTCAAATTCCCGTCCAAACAATGTTAAGAACTTAACTCGCCAAGACCGCAAGTTAACTCGCTACTGTACTTATGCAAGTGTAAATCAGCCATAAAGCTCCGTGTTCCTGTACTAATAAGATTGGCAGTGGTAGATATTTTAATCGCTTTTCCGCGTAAAAATTCAGATATCATGTCTATTCTTACTTATTATTTACTTATTATTGCCATCATTGAGCTGTGGAAAACTATTGTAGCCTACTTTGTGTAAACACTCACACAATTATCATACACACTATTTATAATAATATATCTTTACACAATTATTTAAATTCTTAAATATAACCACTTATGACTAATCAGAAACATATTTATAATAATTATCTATTTATGTTTATTATTAATCATCATCACTATTTATCTTAAATATTAATATTATATATCTATTTTATATTCACTTAACACAAAGTGCGTACTGGTCGATCGATATCGATAAATCCTTATCGACTCGCACTGCCCCCGCACTATACGCTTATGTACCAACTACATAACGTGCGCTCGCGCAGACTGCCGGCCGCCATCGATGACCAGTCGGAATCTTATCACGACGCGGAGCGCACGCCGCTTTAACTCGCCTTATGTACTAAAGCTTATATACTTTCGCGCTGTACTTTCATAGACTTATTATCCTTCTTCTATTTTACTACTGACTTTCTGTATTGTGCTTGTGATTTATTTCCCCTTTCTGTGCCTTCTGTGTTGATTTATGTTTGTGTAATAATAGTGATTGGACACTAGTAAATTACCAACTGTGAGTAAGGCTTTTATTTACTACACCATCACCTGTTACCATACTATAATCAGACCACTTTGAAATTAATATTGTGGGAAGTTTTGATAAAATAATGTTAGACAGATGAACACCACGGAGACACTCCTCTCGTCCCACTGCTCGAACAGCTGTCACGTAGTTCTGTATTTTAACAGAAAAGGCCACAATTTCACTCTGGTAATGATCTGGTAACGGCTGCAGTCTTTTTAGTTCTTGTGTAATTTTAAATATTATATAATGGGGATTTACGAATCTTAGCTCCAGTGTAGATATCAACTGACCTGGTGATGTTGCAGATATAAGCAGGGCTGCGACGGCGTCCTTGGCGGCACCCCTAAGGCATTTTCGTAGTCTCCAAACATTTTCTATGTCGCTGAAGCCACATATTTTAGTAGATTCATCGTATGCTTGCTTGAATTGGAGCCATTCAAGCGGGTCTTCATTGAACTCGGGTAAGTCCTTTGGTACGCTCATCCGACTGAGCAATTGGGTGTCGGGTGTATTACTAGCTGTAGAAGTGGTGATTTGCTTTAAAGCTGTTGCCAGCATCTCGACGGTTCCATGCAGGGGGTTCAGCGCGCCCGTGGTGGGGCCATTAAGGGGGGCGGGCTGTACCGTTTCCATCTCGTGTTTACTGTCCTCTAGCCACTTCTTCACGTCAGTGCGAGCATGTTGGCTCTCGCGATCACCTTCCAGTGGACTGTATTCGTCTTCCAAGTCGGTTAGATCTGCCTCGAGGCGCTTGTCGATGAGCTCCATTTGTATTTTAGCCTTTTGTTCGGCTGCTTCCAGTTGTAACCTCTTGCGTCTAGCTTTAGCTGAAGATGACACTGATATGTCCGACTTGTTACGGCCGTGACACGTGGAGCCATCGCGTGATGTCGAACTGCGCAGTTTAGTAGGTACTGGCAGTTGTAGTTGCTGTGGCGTCGCGTGCTGTGTCGATGCGCCCGCTACGGGTGCATTCGCTGCGGAAATTGATGGCCTCGGTGGTTGGTTCTGTAGTGACGCTTGTAGCTTTACAGGCTCCGATTTTATGCTGCTTTGAGGATTCTGTTCAGCATCACACATATCCAATCCTTTGGCGGCCTTACGCGTAAGTACCATTTTATGTGGCGGTGGCGGCGGTACATCGATATGATCCGACTCGAAGACCAATTTGTTCGGGATTAGGTCGATATCGATGAAAACCACGGTTTTGTCACTTACACGTTTAATGATGCACAAATAACCAATTACAAAATACTAAAATCACAGGTTTAGCAAAGCACGTTTTGTGTCGCGGAGGCGTAAGTAGTATAGTGTCGCTTTCAGAGAGGTTCGCGGCAGACTGCCTGGCGCTAATACATGAACTTATCTCGCTCGCCGCCCAAAATGGCGGACAGAGAAATCAAGCCACCTTACATTTTAACTATTATTCTAAAATTGATTGAGCGCGTTGCCAACAGGTATTTTATAAACATGATTTAAATGCTCAAGTAAATTCATGTAACCTACCCCACCGTTGTTATTTCCGACATCCACGCGAACGAAGTCGCGGGCACAACTAGTCTACTTATAATTATATGTGTTGTATTTAATGTATGTTTTGTTCCATTAATGTTATTGTTCGAAATCTGCTGAGGTAACTACTGTTGTGAACCAACCGCTTTGTTTGGAATTCCCTTTATGTTTTTTATTTTAGTTTAAAATTATTGTCAAAATTTGAAGCCGTCACTATATAAAAAAGACGAATGTGAAAAAGATGTAAATGTGAGAAATATATAGTGAACCTGCAAAAGTACTTTAATTCTTTCTCTTACATTTATCTGGCGACCGTGATAATTAATACAATGGAAAACCTCAAGAAAATGCGTTCGATCTCGCGCAGATTTTATTCTTTTGCGGAACGAGACTTAGAGGATGCTTTTGGGGAGAACTCTGATAAAGATGTCCATGCCATGTATAAGATCGCTAAGCAGAAGGCTGACGAATTATTCAGTATAGAGGATCAGGTTAAGGATTTGTGGTTTACGGATACAGAAGCAACCGAAGAAGTTATTTTTACTGACCTACAAACTGCTGAATCGTACAGATCTCGCTGGGCAATCGTGAGTACTAAATACTGTCGTAATCATGCTGTCGATACCGAAGCTGTAGCCTGTGATGTTGCGTCAATAGGGTCACCCTCACATATGAGTACCGCTTGCTCCAAAAATCAAAAGCGCTTTGTGTTGCCAATAATAGAGTTACGCAAGTTTGATGGTGAAGTCGGTAACTGGATTGCTTTCTGGGGACAATTTTTAAAAATACACGACGATGAGGATATTGACGACGGCGACAAATTTCAATATCTAGTACAAGCTACAGAGCCAGGGTCTAAGGCGAGAGAACTTGTCGAAAGTTTTCCACCATACGGCAAAAATTATAAAAAGGCTATCGAAGATTTAAAAGAGAGGTTTGCAAGAGAGGATTTATTGATAGAAAATTATATGAGAGGACTTTCGCAATTGATTTTGAATCGCGATAAACACATGTCGCTAAGCCACCTTTATGATAAGCTGTCAACAAATATTCAAGCTATGGACTCATTAAATGTGACTTCGGACAAATATGCTTCAATGTTATTTCCGTTAGTAGAATCTGCTATACCAATAGAAACATTCCGAGCGTGGGAAAGGGCTAGAGACAGGAAACAAAAGAACCAGCTTTTAGCTCTGATGGAGTTCTTAAAGAGGGAAGTAGAGGCAGAGGAGCGAATTGCTTTGTCACGTACATTTTCGGAGGGTAATTCAAACACCTCACGAAGAGAGCCTACGGCTTCATGTTTAGTGGCTAGTGAAAATAGAAAAACGGACAGAGAACAGAAAGACAGAGTTTGCATCTGGTGTGACAAAGCTACCCACAACTCTTTAGAATGTTTCAAGATTTCGAAGTTGTCTTTGGAAGAAAAAAAGGAGCATTTGAAGAGAAAAAACGCATGCATTATTTGCTTGAGGGTCGGTCATCACGCAAAGAAATGCAAAAGTTTTCCCAAATGTCTAGTTTGTTTAAAGAGACATACTGTACCAATGTGTCCTGACATTCACAATAAGCGTGAAAATATAAGAGAAGAACCTAGTTGTAGTAGTAGCGTCCCGCAAGTTTCCTTGTGTCAAAAAAATAGAACCACTCTGTTACATACAATATTAATATATATTAGTTATAACGGTAGGAAAGTTTTAGCAAGGGCTTTATTTGACAGCGGCGCACAAAGGTCTTACGTTAAACTCGACCTAGCAGAGTCTCTGGGTATTAAATATAGTTACGAAGAAGAGGTTGGACATTGTTTATTTGGTGGGACACAAATTAAAAAGGGTACGTATTATACATATAATTTTGATATTACTAGTATTTCCAATAATTTTACCTTCTCGATGTCAGCTTTAGGGATAAAAACACTTACCGGACCCTTGCCTAAGCTCAATTGTTCATATACGATACAGAAGCTTCGTGATTTAAATGTTTTCGTTCCAGACATCGAAAATGATGTAACTGACATAGGTCTATTGATCGGAGCCGACGTGTATGGTCATTTACTTTCTGGCAAGATAGTTCAAATATCCAAGGAACTGTTTGCAATTGAAACCAAGCTGGGCTGGTGCCTTCAAGGGCCTACATCATCAAACTCTTTATTGTC
Organism: Nymphula nitidulata; assembly: GCA_947347705.1. Classification (NCBI taxonomy): domain Eukaryota; kingdom Metazoa; phylum Arthropoda; class Insecta; order Lepidoptera; family Crambidae; genus Nymphula; species Nymphula nitidulata. Next base: position 12,581,692 of record OX374632.1, read on the forward strand.
TAACATCTCTAATTATACATCTGTGAATTTCAGTGTTGCAGATTATTGGGAACTAGAGACATTGGGTATTAAAGCACCTTGTGATAACGGGTTTGAAAAGGATGATATTAATACCTTGCAGTTTTTCAGAGAAACAATCACCATGGATGAGGACGGTCGTTACGAAATTGCCTTGCCATGGAAGGAAGGATTTGCAAAGGAGTTTGGAGATAATAATAAAGCGATATCACTAAAAAGGTTATATTCTACTACGAAAAGGTTAGCGAGTTTAAATTATTTAAAGAAATACGATCAAGTCTTCAAGGAGTGGCAGGCGGAAGGAATAATAGAAGAGGTTGGCGGGAATAAAGAAGGATTGTACTTACCGCATCACGCAGTAATTAAGGAATCGAGTGCAACGACTCCAGTGCGCCCGGTTTTCGATGCTTCTGCAAGAGACCGTTTCGGAAATTCCCTAAACTCCAGTCTAGAAAAAGGTAAGAATCTCTTAGAATTAATACCTAAACTTTTGATCGACTTTAGAGTTCAGCAAATAGGTATCACATCTGACATCCGCAAAGCTTTTCTACAGATTTCTAGAAATTATGTACAATTCATGTGGTGGAGGAACATACAGGAACGTAGGTAGGTAACCTATCGACACAAGCGCGTAGTTTTTGGTGTCACGTGTGCACCCTTTTTGTTAGCTGCTACCATAAATCTTCACCTTGATAAAATAGAGGACCACCGAAAGCTAGTTGCACAAAAACTTAAAGCTTCTTTTTACGTAGACAATTGTGTGACTAGTGTGGGGTCAGTACAAGAATGCGACAATTTTATCGATACATCCGAGGAGCTAATGAACGAAGCTCGATTCGATCTTCGCGGCTGGGTTACGGGTCCTTCAGAACAAGAAAACTTACTTTCTGTGCTAGGATTGATGCGGCAAACCCCTTTACATTCTATTGTAAAGTCTGGTGACATTGTTCTTTTAGATACGGACAATAAGCGTCATCTTTGGCCAAGGGCAAAAATTGTAGAATGTTTTGAAGGTAGGGATGGACATGTGCGAGCTGTCAAATTGTTGACTGAGCGCGGTTCTGTTTTAATAAGGCCCATTCAGAAACTACATCCATTAGAGATACAGGGTGGTTCTAAAAAATAATTGTTATTTAATATAGAAGATTTATTTTCTGAATGATATCCTGTCGCCTGTATTTTTTGGTGTGTGAGGATGTTGTGAACCAACCGCTTTGTTTGGAATTCCCTATATGTTTTTTATTTTAGTTTAAAATTATTGTCAAAATTTGAAGCCGTCACTATATAAAAAAGACGAATGTGAAAAAGATGTAAATGTGAGAAATATATAGTGAACCTGCAAAAGTACTTTAATTCTTTCTCTTACAACTACTTTTACAACTACTGAGCTTTTATAAAGTGATTCCTTCAACCTAATCTGCGATGCTCATTGATAGAATGCAATCTGCGCGGTGGTGTCGCATTATAATCAGTGCTGAATGGCACAGGGCGATACACGTCAATAATTAACGCGACCGCAGCCTTCCGCACCGTGCCAAATAATCACGCTTGATAATTAGATGCTATGCAGCTCAATCCAACCAATCGCACCTAATTATATTATAACGTTTCGTAAAATCGGTGCTCATGGGTAAGTCGTAACACATAGAAATATAAGCGGCTATAGTAGTAATATGTATGTTTATTTATTATGTTTTATTCGACCATAAATTGTATTGAAATTTTCACCTGGAAACTGCCGAAAAACCTAGCCGTGCTCTAGGATCACTACGCCTAAGTACTAAAACGTCTAACTACTCTAAATGTCTATGGAGAAATCACTCTCGGCGGCAGTAGCCAGGAGAAAGCGAGCCGAGACGATAAAACCGCTATGAGAGACCCAGAGTACACCTTCCCCATCTTAGAATCCCTCCTGCCCAGATAATGGTCTTTGTAGCAAAACGTCTAAGTATTGAAAAGTTTATATAGCAAAACGTCTAATGAGCAAATCGTGTAACGAATTTCTAGTACTGTCGTAACCATTATTTGTTAATTAATTTTAATGGAAAGGCTTACTAAAATAATTTTAGATCCTCTTGCTATAATAATAATAATAATAATATTTAAACACTCACACCTATTATCTAGCCCAAATTAAGCATCATTAAGAGCTTGTGTTATGGATACTAGATAACGGAGAAATAATGATAATAATATGTATATAAATATTAGAAATATACTAAATAAATATATGAACATCCATGACTCGTAAACAAATGCTCGTACTCATCATACAAACATTTGTTCCTACCGGGATTCGAACCCGGGACCTCTTGACCGAGTAGCCTGGGGTACAGACCACTCGGCCAGCCGGTCGTCGCTATGGCAAACATTTTCTTACAACCCTCATTTTTTTTATATTTTAACATTCTTTTTAACCCTCGACGAGAAAAGAGGGGTGTTATAATATAAGTTGGACGTGTCTGTCTTTGGCATCGTAGCTCCTAAACGAATGGTCCGATTTTGATTGAGTTTTTTGCTTGAAAGCTGACGTGACTAGGATGGTTCTTAGCTATAATTTATGTAGATCAGTTCAGGGCGTTTGATGACTATCAACTCATTTTCTACATGATAAAAGGGTTTTACTAACTTTCACAGATCTCATTGATGAGACATTTGGTGTGCTGTCACTTCGGTGAAATTCCCATGACATAGTAACCTTAAGCTGATCTTTTACCGTCAAAAAGTCTGCAGGATCCTTAATTATTCAGACTTATAGCAGACATATTGTGTTTGGGCTCTTATGAAAAGTCTCAGTGAGATGGTGTTAGATAGATAATTAATGAGGCAGGCGGTTACTTAAAATTTTTAATTTTACATTAAAAAACAACAAAAAAAAGGAAAAATAACTTGATATTGCAGGATATATATATAAAAATCCTGCAATATCAAGTTATTTTTCCTTGTTATTGCAGGTGTCTATAGGCGGCGGTTACCGCTTTCCATCAAGTGGGCAAGCTTGTTTGTCATAAATAAAATTTGTAATAAATAAAATAAAAATCAGTTGTAATAAATAAAAAAAACACCACGACGCTGGCCCAATGCGGGTTGTTGGGTTAAAGCGGTTGCACCAACGGCTTAACGTGCCTTCCGAAGCACGGAGGAGCTCGAGATAACAATCTTTGATTGTCATCCTAGGACCAACCATGGCGAAAGTTGCTTTGTTTTTCGTATCGAAACCAGCCCGCCTAGCATGACCACCGAAACGCGATATGATAAAGCTTATTATCGCTTCGAACTGTCAAAAATCATTGGATATAACCGCTATTTTGAAATTTTATCGAAACTGCGAACAGTATATATACAATACAAGAGCGCTTAAACCAATACGCCACCGAGGTTCCTCACCGAATGGTCACCCTACACACGACTTAATAGAAAATAAATTTAAAATCGCGAAAACAGCAGCTGTTTCAAACAAATTGTAATATCTACACGGCCTGTTTGTATGACACAGCAATTTTTTAATTGCAATAGTAACACACATTTTTGCATTTTTTTACTGTTTATTTATTTATAAAACACTGTTCAAAGAAATATAGAAAAAGTAAAATTAACACGAATTAGTAATATTCACTAATTCATTTACAAAATCATTCAGTATACTTACTAGTTTTGTTTTTTTTTCTAAGAAAACCGGTCAGGAGCGTGTCGGGCCACACACCCGTCACAACATGCGTATTTAGAACGGGACTTGTTATAGAACATATTAATTTAGTTATCGATTTAGCAGCTGCAAAAAAGCTGCTGAGAAATTTCCACGAGCTAGACACAATAGATAAACAACTAAAATAAAAAATAAAAACAAGGAAATGGTTAAAGCTGAATATTTCGCAAACGGAGCCCTGAATCTAAAAATGTTTTTCACACGCCTCCAATTAATATTTATAATGTCAAATTACAGCTTTCAGATACTAACATTCTCTAGGCTAAGCCGTGGATAGACGGACAGATAGATAGGCGAACATGGCCAAATAATCGTTTCTATGGTTCCTTGTTCACTGCAGAACCCCAAAAACGATTTATTTTCACCTATCCTCAACTAAGCCGTTAAGCACCCTGTTTTACTAATGATCGTTCTCTAGCTGCAAATGTTATCACCATTATTCAATTTGCTAGAGATACAGAAAAAAGAATTCCACAGTGAACTTCGCACAAAGTATCCATAAAGAGACAATTTCCCTAGGCTTACAGGCACTTTGCGAAACTTGTTCCGCTGCTAACTGAAAGTCCAATATCATCTATCACATCACATTTAACACAGGAACAAGTAAAGATTTCTCTTGAACGCTGGACTGCGACATTTTCCAACGTTCACTAAAACACTATCTTTTTTTATTCAACTTAACGGGGTAAATCTTGGCCTTTATCTCACCTGATGGTAATAGGTGATGATGAGGCCGAAAATGGAAGCCAGCTGCACCCGGATTCCTCCACCACAGAGGTAATAGCTATAATATCTCCAACTGCCAGAACACAACAATGCTATCATCATTATTGCTATGGCGGCAGACTTGAGTATGATGGTAGTAGCTAGCCAGGCGGACTTGGAAAAAGTCCTACCACCAACCAAACCGAGCAGAAATTTTCTGCCCCCACGGAAATAAACCCTGGACCTCTAGATCTAGGGAGGGTGGTCTTAACCACGAAAGGCAGCTATAATTCTATTAACTCCTTGACCTTTTAGATGTTATCTGCTAAAATGATCTGATGTACAAGCAACTTTGCATCAGTATTACTACTTTGAGCGCTACTTGAAATTCAACGTCATTTTGCATTGAGTATAATTAAGCAAAGTGCACATTTGTGTAGTAGAAGCCACGTTGCGTCGTGTTGTGGCCTCGCCGAGGTGATTAGGGGATCATGCGAGCTCAGTGCCTCGTAACTACGGTCTACCGCCGACACTTCAAACTTTACAGACCTGTTATTGAGATCTTCCTGGTTTCCCCTAGTCACCGCAGCTCCGAAGTTACGCTGTAATAACCTAAATTGTTAAGATCGTTTCATTTAACCCCGACAATTCTTTTACCGTGAAACACACAATTAACTTAATAAAATTTATAAACTACAGGTAGATTCTCAGGTTTTTTTATACAATTTGGGTGACATAAACAAGCAAACAGCCCGCCTAATCGCAAGCGCTCACCGTATCCTCAATAGATACTTGTATTATCAAGATTATACTAGTTAGGTAATACTCACGCTTTACCAGCCCATACCTTTACTTTTAAATCAAATCTGACCGATCCTGACCATGTTGTTCTTCCATCTAGTGGAATGTCGCCCTATTACAATGCTAGAAACATATTTCAATTTTAAGAGTAACTACCAAGCTTTAAACGCTTCAATATAAGTCAATGAATTCAGCCCCAGCGAATGAGGGCGGGCGGGCGGCGAACGTACCAACATTCATTCAAATTTACTGCCACGCAGCTACGTGTGCCATTGAACTTCCTATAAAATTGTATTAAAGTATTCGGCCATAATTCAACAGTAACAAGAAAACGAGGATTCAACCTCAATATGTGCTCAAGGTGTCGGTATTAAGTGAAGCGAAGTTAAAGGAGCAAAGTTTGTGAATTCGCCCCTCGGGCCGATCCAACTTCTCTGTTGCAATAAATAAGGATTTTAGCGACAAATTACCACACGAAAACGTTTTACCCTTCGCTCTGAAAGTTGGGAACTAACGAAAATAGGAGTGGGTGCGAAGGCGTTCGATACCAATCCTAAGGTTTCAAATCAATTTCCCTCAATACGTATAAAAGCTTTTGGAACAATTCCTTACAAAGACATACAGTGTGTACGTAAGTTTTTTCAAGTCTTCGGTAAGCATACAGAAAACATTGTTTACAAAGGGAAAAAAGTAACCACATAGGTATTTTGTCTAATAGCCTAATAACCAACATCAAACAAATGAATAAACCTAAAGCTAAATATTTTTTTAAGAATAGCATGTAGGAGTGAAACCATCTTGAGTTTTCCGCATTCAGCCTCTAATTATCGTGTCACGAAAATACTTACTTACCTAATCTTTTTTTATACTTTTTTTTATATCTGCTTCGAATAAAAAAATATTAGTCTATAATATTAGCAACTACTTACACAGTAATAAATAGAGATTTATGACGAACGCCAGTCTATAAAATTATACATATAATGTATCTAACATTTTGCCGTCATTTCAAGGTATCAGTGTTTTGGAAGCATAATAAAGACATTTTCCAGGGTGATAGACCGTCCGATATCTTATTACAGCGAGCTTGTAAACTGACGGAACGCTCCTCGAATCACTGCCTTTATGGCTTGCGCTGCCGATATTCACCTTCAGGAACAATTCTGACAGAGAATACTACACACGGCAAATTCAACTTTACACCCTCACATGAAAGATGGAAATTGTATGAGTATCAGATAAAATGGCGTGGGCTGATATAGGCAGATTTTTTGTCGACTGTGATGGATAAAGCGAAGGAAGAGGGCGACTTGATTGAAAATCCCGTTAAAGGAAAGAGGTGCTTTTAGGACTTTTTGAAAGCTTGAAAGGACGGTGGCTGAAATTTGATCATCCAATCGGAACTGTTTTACAGCTCTTCTATGATTAGGTAGAATCCACTTTCATCGAATACGTTCAAGTAGAAGGAAGCCAGTTAACGTAATAAAAAACAACAAAATATACATATCTACCTTCATAAACTTTATTTGATTTTTTGTAAATAAAAAAAATAAAGACTTCATCGCCTGGGAAAGGTTTCTTCGTATTTCTTTAATATACAAATTCAAGACAATTTTCAAAAAGATACTTTCATAATTTACTAGGTGGTAGGCCCGTATGTAGGGTCGTCTGGGTAGGTACCATCACCTTTCATATTCCTATTATTGATACAAAAAGCAAATGTTATAACAAAACTTTGCGTTGTTTTCGTATGCTATAAATAATATATTAATTAATGTATTATAAAGCCTGTTTAATTATTATTATGATTATGAACACGCCTGTAACATTCTTTTTATGAAAATAAAGACATTTTAAAAACACAAACAAAACCGCCTTTCTTAATTCATCCGTAAAGCAGTTTGTTGTGTTTCGGATTGAAGGGAAAGGTAGCCAGCGTAATTAATGCGCATGGAAGGCTTTTCATTTTAGGCCTCATGATAACAGATAACGGACCTGAAATACCAAGTGACTTTCCTTGTTATTGCAAGTGTGTATAAGCGACGGCAGCCACTTACCACGAGGTGAGTTTGTTTGTCTTCTAATTGTATATCAAAATATAAGTATACCAAGTGTCATTCTGTCCGATGACTAGCTACTATCTTGTAACTGACAGTGACATGATGGCCTTGCTGAAAAAATACGACTTTTAATAAAAAAAAATGCGTTATGTAGTTAGTGAGTCCTGTCCTGATATCAACCTCACACTAGTTAATAAGTTTGGAAGAGACCTAAACAAATGTAAATCTTTGAATGCTTGGTGAGGGCTACAAAATGGTGGATGAGTTGGATGCAATACAACTTCCACACCAAGGTCTCTTAGGTTTGAATCTGCGTTAAGCGGACGTCCGCGCGCCTTTATACAAAAGTGCTCCGTCACGGAGACCCGCACTGGCGTCCGTTGCGGAGAAGAGGCCCCGCAAATGAAGCTTTCCATCAATACGGTAGACCGTTCAAATTGTACTAGCGACACTGCGAAATCTGGTCTCCTCGACGGATCCGTGGCGTTCCCACGGAACCCACCCACGTATAGATAGACACGCGTCGGGTGCCCGTCGCGGGCGCCCATTCAACGCAGTTTCAAGCCTTAATTTGTCAAGCGGTATTATAGCTTTGGAGGTCTATGACAATTGAAAAATCATTTGTTTCTGGTATCTGGTGTTTGACGGGTTATTATTGTCTGTGTGCCCACTTGTGTGCGGTCTGTTCCGAATTTCGGATATTTAGTCTTAATTTCTTGTTTTATAATCAGTTGGCAGAGGGGATCAGGATTGATAGTTTCGTCCAGCGAGTGGATGCCCTTCTTTTTCTTCTTCTTCTTGTTCTCCGTGCGGGCGGTTTCCGCAAATCTTGCGCCTGTTTTGCGTCGGTTATGGTGGTTACTCGAGCCATCTCAGCTCCTCCAGGAAGTCACCCAACGCCTCAACGTTGCCGAGCACCTCCCGAAGGCTACCCGGGTTGCCCAGGTAGTTCGCCCGGTAGTTAGCCAGACCTCTGCATTCCAGCAGAACATGAGCGGCTGTTTCTTCTGTTTCCATGCGTGCTCTGCATAGAGAACTGTCCATGATACCTAAGTTATAGAGGTGTCTGTTAAAATTGCTATGACCAGTCAACGCGCCCGTAATGAGTCGAGAAGAGCCGAGGGTCAACTTGGGGTAGTACAAGTTTTGCCTGTCTGCAATTCTCCAGACTGTTCCAGTGGTTCATGTGAAGGTGGTGTGTATGTTTGCATACTATACCTTCAAACCAGCTAGAAGGAAGAGGTATGATTGGTTCCAGGCCAACCGGTTTCCTATTAGATCCTCTTCTTGCGAGTTCATCGACGGCATCGTTGCCACGTGACCTGCTGTGCCCTTTGATCTACTGTAGGGAGATCAAGCTCTGATTGCCTACCTCATTCAGTGCCAGGTGACATTCGTATATTAGACTGGAAGACAGCTTTGGGCTGCACAAAGCCTGTAGGACGCTTCTACTATCAGAAAAGATTCTGATGTTGTGCTTTTGTACTTTTCTTGCTGAGATTGCGCGGGCTGCCAGCAGGTCGCCCATGCACTCCGCTTGAAACACAGTATTTGGGGGTTCCCAGTGGTAGGTACAGTTTGATGTTCAGGTCTTCTGTGCTCAGGTGTTCTGAGGCACCTCTGCGAGTGCGTTTTGGAGCCCTCCGTGAAAATGAAGAGTGACTCGTGAGTGGCATAAAGGTCGTCTTCCTCAGTGAGCTGTATCTTGTATTTCTTGTCAAAGACCAAGACCGGCATCATTTTGTCACAAGCTGCATCCATCATGGGGTTGCTGGTCCAGTCTTTTGTAAGTTTAATAATACACTTGAATATTTAAGGAGCAAGTCCCCAGCGTTTGCCCACCATCTTACGACACTGCCATTAAGACGATGCTTGCCGTTTTTATTTTCTGTTCAATATGGCTGTTCCAACTCAGCTTACTGTCCAGAACTACTCCTAGATACTTTACCTCCTTGGATAGTGTAAGTGTTGTACCAAACATCCGGGGAAGGTGGTAGTTGCCCATGTTGCGTTTATTGGTGACCATTACCAGTTCTGTTTTTGTGGGGTTTACTGAGAGATCGTGCTTACCGCACCAATTCTCCACTATTCTCAGTGCCGCCTGCATGGTATCGCAGACAACATCCGCTCGATGGCCTAGAGTGAGTACCGTCCGCATAGACTACAGTGTAGAAATGCCTCGCGTTCAGGTCTGTAATAAGTTCATTTACTACTAGGTTCCAGAGTAAGGGGGACAGGACCCCTCCCTGGGGGCAGCCCCTCGCCACGATGGCACCCCGTCCTCCGTTACGGGAGGTAACAAACCTGTTGCGTAGCATATTTACTATCCAGGCGACTAGGGTGCTTGAGACGCTCCGTGACCCTTAGACCCGCAGTCTCTCTGCTATAGAACTTTGTCTTGTCAAAACCTCCTTCGATATCAATGAAAGAAGCATATTAGTTTACCTTAAATTGCTGACTCTATCTTACCAACGACTTGATGAAGTGCCGATTCAGTTGATTTACCTGCACAGTAGGCGTGTTGATATCTGTGGATTGGTTTGTTTTTCAGCGCCCCATTCCTCAAATGGTTGGCATCTTTCAGCATGAAAGATGTGAGACTTATAGGCATAAAGGATTTAGGGTTAGTGTAATCACTTTTTCCTGGCTTAGGATGAAAATAACCTTGACCTATCCATGCACAAACACTTTGTATGTATATAAAACTACACTACTTTTATAAGACAAAGTTCGCTCCGACACAATTTTTATTTAATAAAATAAAAATCTTGACCGACGCCATTATAACCCGCCAAACACTCACTCCCTTTTTTTCTGTCTCCGTTTAATGGTAAGGGAAAGGGAACTAATGCCCATACAGCCATGCCTTAAGTAATGCTTTATTTCTTCATTTATTGCATTGAAATGCTGGTGTTACACATTTCAATGCACCTTAGGAGTATTTGACACGAAATATATGATGACAGTCTCCATATGATACTACAAGTGCTGGGAATGTATCTCTATGTAGTCCCTTCCCTCCCCAGCATAGCCTTTTACCTTAGAATTTTAAAAGAAAATAACAAAAATAAAACCGACTTCAATACAATAAAAAGGAAAAATAATTAAAATTTAAGTAACTACCTAGGTATGTACTTACCTCCTAAAATGTATTTTTTGGAGTTGGTGCTAAGCTGTTTCCAGAGACAATAGAAAGTAAAGCACCAACTCCAAAAAATACATTTTAGGAGGTAAGTACCTAGGTACTGAAATTTAATTATTTATTTCCTTTTTAGTGTTTTGAAGTCGGTTTTATTTTTGTTAAAAAAATCTCATTTTTAAGTGATTTCCTGAGGTCAAAGCAAGATGGGTGACCGTCAGCACTATCGACTTGTCTCTCTCTCTGGCTTTGGTTGAAATACATAGTGAAAGAATTATCTTCTAACTTCCAACCGTTAAGGAGTTGTACCGTCCATCACCAGCTCATCAACATGAGATGATGACTAACAGAAGCAAATACTTGAATAGCTTTGGAAAATAGTAAAACATGTCTTGGTGACAATGGGACCACTTCAGGAGTATACTCTATCGAATAAAAAAAGAATTTTGATAATCGGTTCACAATTGACAGAGAAATCGGTGAACATACATACAAAAAAAAACATACAGTGTAACGTGGTTACCTATTGAAACACATAACGTTTTTCGCCATAAACTGACAATTCATAATATTACTAACCATAATAGTCACTTGCTATAAGCCATTATGGCATAACTTCATGACGCATAATATCATATGGCTGAAACCTGTAGGGCATAATCGCATAATTTTCATAAGCTTAAGTAATGAAAGGCATAATTTTTGTTGGCGATAATATTCAAAAGACATAATATTCAAAAAGCATATATTTAATAAGAATAACCGGCTAAATCCCTAAACTCCTAAGGAATAACACTTATTTACCATAATTTCAAAAAGCATAAATTTCTATGTTTATGCATAGAAATTTATGCTTTTTGAATATTTTTTTTATGATTTTGATATCTGAATAAGCTCTTTTTTTTATATACAACTAGATGACAAACAAGCTGACGGCCCACCTAATGACAAGCGGTTACCGCCGCCTATAGACACCTGCAATAACAAGGAAAAATCACTTGATATTGCAGGTGCGTTGTCATCCTGAGGCTTACGAGATTGGATTTACGATTAGTGTAATAAATTCGATTTCAGAATATAAATACGTTAATTGTAATTCGCTTACAATTAATATTTTATTAGATATATGTTTTCTTTTACTATACTAATGCAAAGAAAATGCAAGCAAGCAGCATGTATGCATCTTGCAAGCAAGCGGCATACATGCATGCAGGCAAGCAAGCTGCATGCATGCAAGCAAGAAAGCAAACATGCATGCATGTTTACAAACATGCAAGCAGGCATGCATGCATGCAACCAGGCATGCAAGCATAATACCTGAACTCTTCTGCATGCATGCAAGCAGGCATGCAGCGTGCAATAGGTTCTGCTCTTCTCCGGCGCTGCGGGAAGTGCAGCCTTTCCGCCCTTACGTAACGAGTCTCATGCGCCCAGGCGAGCTTCCGCAGCTTCGCCTTTTTGGATCGCCATCGGCTCCTTTGGCGCCTCGGCGACCAGCCTCAGCAGCTCCAGGTCGCCCGGGTGCCTGAGATTCGCTACAGTGGGCGAGGGCTGCACTCCCTCCGCGCCTCCGGCTTTTAAATTACAGACTACACTACACTCTAATACAGACTTACAGACTACACTACACTCTAGCCAGACTACACTCTAGTAGTCTGGCCAATACACTTATTAAATATAATTAATAAATGTATTAATTATGTTAAATCCACGGCCAGTCGGATTTAATATAATTAATTTCATATTAATATTGATTTCTTTATTTTTACTTCGAAATATATACACAATTTTAGCATTAAAAATACTTCATTGTGTCGAATAAAAAAAATACCTAGGTATAAGTTAATATGCACAGCAAAAGTGAACAGATTTTTTTAAATATGTTTTATAAAAGTACGGCTTTACTGAGTTATGCTTTATAAAAGTATTTGAAACAAAATTATGAATATGGTTGTTTATGCATAATTAAAAACTGCGTATCAAATTATGCTTTATAAAAATATGGCAAATGTAAATATATTTGATTATGGGTTTTATTATTATGTCTTTTAACAAATCTGCGTTATTATGTTTATGCGTAATTATAACTTTCCTAAAAACTATTATGCTTTTTAATTTTTATGCCATATGATGTATGTCAGTTGAAATTATGACAATAAACATTGCGTTTCAAAGTGAAAAGTGAAACATAACTTCCTTCCTTTTGAAGTCAATATGGGTAAATACTGTATTTTAAAGAGTTACCCTCTAAGAGTAACTCTTTAAAATACAGTAATATCCCGACTTACGCTACCTCGACATACGCGAATTCGGCGTTACACGATTTTTTTAATTTCTCGTCTATTCTTCTTTTGTGTGAACGCCGAGGTGTGCATGCGGATTGAGTGATCCTATCTTCAATCTTTACAATAATCGACGAGGATTTAGTAAATAATTGTTAAATTCGCCACAGTGAAGTAAAAAAATTGTAAAACCTGAGATAAAACAGATATAGTCAATAAAGTGGATCACTCATACCGCATGCATTATAAAAATGTCATAATGTATATCTCATAATATATAAAAGTTCTGCTTCTTATTTATACATCAAAAAATTGTAAAAAATTGTAAAATACCATTACCAAATTATGAAATGGTTTGCATGTCCCGTTTAAAAATTATAACGATTTATTTGGATCACTCACACCGCATGGTGGCCGTATGAGTGCTCTTTAAAAATATCACCTTATACTGAATAAATACATATTATTTTTTTGTACATTATAGCTAAACGTGAGGTTGAATTTGTTAAACAGTGATCTTGACAAAAACTTATAATAGATGGAAGAAATTCAAGTTTCCCGTTTTCTTCAGCATGCCGTCTGAGTGATCCACATTTCGGCCTCTATTTACTTTTGTATACCACCTACATAAACTGAAGATATACCCAAAATTGTTAAATTTTATTTACTAAAATTTGGCATATTTTCTGTGAATGTACGTGCGATACTTTAGGAAATATCTCGTTTCGTAAATTCCTGAAGAAAATTACTGAGTAGGGTGTGTTTGACTTTTCATTGTGTGAGACTATGTGATATATCCTTACTGGGACAGATGATGAAACTAAATAAAATCTTGTAAAAAACAGAATCACCTTCTATTTTCGCTAGCACTATATATTTGATTAATCAAAAATTAAAACAAACTTCAAAACACGCCAATTTATTTATTTAAAATACCACACGACAAGATTCACCTTTTACTCTTCATTCCAGATAATTAGTCTGCAGTTGATGAAGTGAATACGCTATTGTTGGTTGGCTTAATCAAATAGAATTTCTCTTTAATGTAAAAAATGCCATTTAAACCAATGACACGTAAGAACCTACCGTCCTGTCGTGATCGAATAACATACATACAAAACACTAAAAAGGAAAAATAATTAAATTTAATCCTCAAAATGTATTTTTTTGGAGTTGGTGCTTCATTTTCTATTGTTTCAGGTAACAGTTTAGCACCAACTCCAAAAAATCCATTTGTAGGTGATATCTTCCTATCTTTCCTGTGCGTCTCTGTAGTGTCACGAGGGGTACCCAGTGGTACCGTTATTACTCCTGGGCCGTAGCTTGAGCAACGGATTTCCCTGATCCAGTACACAAAAGCCCACTCAAGGGGGGCGATCCCCTATCCGCAACCCTGGGGACGGGTCCGATGGCAGACTGGAAAATCGCACACGGAACACAATGCTTCCCTCACTTAACCGTACTAGTGATTGTATCCTATTTGAAACATACAAGCGTGCGACAGTGTTGGCTTATTTTTTTTTTCTTCTACATAATTTCTACAAAGCGGATTATAATCATAATACTTTTTCTAGCGCAATGCTGGTAATAAATTTTAACAAAGAATTATTTATGAAAAATTGAAAATGAAGACTATGCCTAATGTCAACTTGTCAAATTGTAAAATATGGGAAAAAATATTTCTAGCTCCTCCTACCAATCGGAGTACCGATCTTAGGATATGGCCTGTATAATGGGCTTGACTGTACTTTTGGTTAAGTTAAGTAAGTGATAAAAACAAAAACATTCAATCGGAGGAATGGGAAAAAAAGATTCCCGCTCCTACCAATCGGAGTTCCGATCTGAGGACAGGGAAAGACCCATATTGAGAGTATCTTCATTGACGTAAATAATTTATAGATAAATTGTACCGTCAATAAACTGTATGATATAGGATTTTTTAATTAAAATATATGTTTTCTAGAACATGTGGTTTTTCATTTACAGAGCATGTATAACTTTCATTATAACATATAAGTAGGTGAATAAAATATAAAAAGATTAATAGAAATAAATGCACCAGAATACTAATCATCGGTCTCAATCAACAGCCCTGTAAATTTTAGGCATCCAGAATGCTCGGAGCACAAGGTAATCTTTTCCATAAAATATTAAATAATATGAATAAATATAATAAAAACGCCTGGTCCTGTCCCAGTAAGGATATATCACATAGTCTCACACAATGAAAAATCAAAGACACCCTACTCAGTCATTTTCCTCAGGAACTTACGAAACGAGATATTTCCTAAAGTATCGCACGTACATTAACAGAAAATATGCCAAATTTTAGTAAATAAAATTTAACAATTTTGGGTATATATTCAGTTTATGTAGGTGGTATACAAAAGTAAATAGAGGCCGAAATGTGGATCACTCAGACGGCATGCTGAAGGAAACGGAAAACTTGAATTACTTCCATCTATTATAAGTTTTTGTCAAGATCACTGTTTAACAAATTCAACCTCACGTTTAGCTATAATATACAAAAAAATAATATGTATATATTCAGTATAAGGTGATATTTTTAAAGAGCACTCATACGGCCACCATGCGGTGTGAGTGATCCAAATAAATCGTTATAATTTTTAAACGGGACATGCAAACTAATTCATAATTTGGTAATGGTATTTTACAATTTTTTACAATTTTTTGATGTATAAATAAGAAGCAAAACTTTTATATATTATGAGATATACATTATGACATTTTTATAATGCATGCGGTATGAGTGATCCACTTTATTGACTATATCTGTTTTATCTCAGGTTTTACAATTTTTTTACTTCACTTTGACGAATTTAACAATTATTTACTAAATCCTCGTCGATTATTGTAAAGATTGAAGATAGGATCACTCAATCCGCATGCACACAACGCCGAGCAGTCAAGGTCAAGCGGCGTTTGTTTTTGACGAAAATTACTAGCATGCTACGAGGATATATTACGGGAGCAGATAAAATCATTTACTCGTCACACGACTTTGTTAGATTTTATGAAAAATTCTACACCAAAATTACTTCAGATTGTATTTATACAGTCTATAATAATATAATTTGTGACATTATCTACAATTAGTTACATATTTATTTCCTAAATTATTCCTTTATTTAGTCTCCGGTAACCATTAAACATACTTTGTATGTCTTATTATGCAAAATTGTACCCCGAATTACGCGAATTCGACTTACACGAATAGCGCTCGGTCCCACCTAGCGTGTAAGTTCAGGGTATTACTGTATTTTCATCATTTTTACACAGTTTATGCAAAAAATTATATTCTATTCTATTGCAGGCAAAGGAACTTTCTATTTAAGTGTACATCGTGCCTTATAATTTTTATAAATGGCTACACCTAACCTTCTCCAACAGCTGTCAAGCGTCAAGTTGTCACTGTCATTAATTCTCGGTGTATGAATGAATCACTTTTCACCACTGTAAACTGCAAAAATATTTATTGATTTTATTTAGAAAAGACTTGCTTTAGTTTAATCATCATGGGGGATTCCCTAGATGGGAGTGAGAACACCCCGGAAGCCCAGAACGTCGTCGTCACCGACTTTCAAGACGTTGCAAATTACCTACGCCGTGCTGCAACGGTACTTCTGCCTGAAGATGATATTGTACCACCGGCGCTGAATGCTGCCCTCGACGATAAAGTAAACCAAGACTGCATTAGAAAGTTCATCGCTGACCCGCAAGTTTCATCGTTGTATGTGCAGAGATTTTCATCTAAAGGTATAACTTATTGTATCTTCATTCCATTCTATCCACCCGCGATACGGTCAATAACTTGCAGTGATGTCATTTAAAAACTGTGTGCGTGACTGCATTTGTGAATGTTTTTTTTTTCAAAAATACATTTAGGCTGATCTATCTACTCCTGCTATTTTGATATGACTTCCAAACAGTCACTAATAAATAAGAGCTGCTAAATAATTCCACTTAAATTTTCTCAATTGGAATATTTATCAGAGAACTTTTGACCAAAATTTTTTTTATTTGTAAAGAAAAAATATTTTTTGAACATCTATTTACTAGCAATAGAGAATTTCTATTTTGTATGTTAAACAAAATAATTTATGTTTTTCTAACTTTATTTTACCCACAGAGGATGACAATGAGCAGCCTACAGAAGGCGAAGAAGAGAAAGAAGCAGTCACTTATCAGATCAGCAATGAGGTCTGTTATAATTAGTATAATGAAATATATGAAAGAACAGTGCTAAACTCCAATACCTACTTGATTTTACGTGAGGTTTTATTTATGTGTCATTACCAGTGATTGGAATAGGGTGAGTATATTTACCTACAGTTTGTAGAACAGAGACAAAAGTTGGAGACTTCCCTACAATATTTTTTTACCTGTAATTTACCGGATTTTTAATTTCGTGAATTTAAACATCTTATTATTAATATTTACCGCCTAACAAACATACATAAAAGACGATCAAAAATAGTCGAATAAAAACCTTTTTTTTTCAAGTTTTTAAAAATGAAGAGCCATGTGAAAAATTTTATAAGGAAGAATATTAATGCAAGAGAACTTTCTATATAATTAATTTGATGTTTGAATTTTCGTAGTTAAAATTCAGTTAAATTATCGGTAAGGTAAAAAAATTATTTTTAGGAAGTCTCCGAATTTTATCTCTGCTCTACAAACTGTAGGTAAATATAATAATAATAATAATAATACAGCTTTATTTTTCCCTCTTAATTTCCTGCGGTATAGACCCAGTTCCTCCCTTTACCTTTCATGTAGGTAAATATACTCACCGAATTCCGATCACTGGTCATGACACTGAAAAAAATGTAAAACCTAAAAATGTGTTCTTTTCAAATTATGCATATATGGTAAAGAAGGTCGAGATGTAAAGATATTCAATTCTATTATATTAGATTATATAAGTAATTCATATAATTAACAAATATAATTAATAATATATTTTTAATTTGTTAAAAAGTCTGTGTCATATTAAAGTACAATAAGTGTTTTTGATTTAATAATTTTTGATGTGCAATAATTATCAAATACAAAGAAATCTAACATTTGCGTTAGCACCTGTGGCCTGTAAGCGACCATTAAAGCTTGTTATTTGCATCATGTTCATGTAAGATGACATTTATTGAAGCCCAAATATTTGGTTATGAAGATTTTTCTATTGTTATTTATTTTTCTGATAAGTCCCCCAATATCAGAAAAAAAAGATTTTCTATTAAGTATGAACACCAGCAGATAGGTAAGGATCAGAAAGTTTATATAAAGTGAAATTTTGATAAGACATTCAAAGTACTCTTGTTAACCTCTGATGAGAAAGACAGATGTTAAGTTTGATGTGTTTGTCTGTGTTTTAGTGTATCTGTGAGACTGTCTGTGGCATCGTAGCTCCTAAACAAATGGACTGGTTTTGTTTCGCTTTTTTTGTTCAAAAGCTGTCCTGATCGGGATGGTTTTTAGCTATAATTTATAAAGATCAGTTCAGGCGTTTGATAACTATCAGATTATGAAAATTATTTCACAGATCCAATTTTGGTTTACTGTTATTTTGATGATATTTCCAAGACATGCCAACCTTAAGCTGATCCTGTATCATTATATAGTCTACCTACAGTATGCTTAATTATTCAGAAACTTACAGCAGATATAGCATGTTTGGACTAATGGATAAGCTAATGGATGGATAAGAATATTCTCAATGAGATAGTACTAGATAGATAATTAATGACCAGGGGCTACTTAAAATTTTCAATTTTATGTTTTGATTATTATAAACAAAATTTTTGTGAGAATTAAATTTAGTGTGAAATTAGAAAAGGAATGTAATATAATTATTTATATGATGACACTGTTTTTCATTGGTTTTTTTTAAATTAATGACTAATAAAAATATTATGTTAAACTCTTGACAAATAGGTACACTTCACATCACCTCGAGTGGCAGCATTTGTATGTGTCAAGCGTGGCGCTGTCATCGAGGCTGACAAGTCCATTCATAGCCAACTTCGTCTCATCAACCTTTCTGATGGATCACCATATGAGACACTCCATGCCTTTATCAGCAAGACCATGGCTCCTTTTTTCAAAAGCTATGTCAAAGAAAGTGGGAGAGCTGACAGGTTTGTAAATAATTTAATAAGACTTAATTTTAAATTTGTTTTTTTTTATCAAGCTTAATACTCATATTTTATGATCCTCTCAATTTCTTAGTTACAATACTAAGCTAAGATCAAGTATTTTGGATGAATTTACTATTTGCTTGACATTTATACTCATATTTAAAGGGATGGCGATAAAATGGCACCATCAGTTGAGAAAAAGATAGCTGAACTGGAAATGGGCCTCTTGCACCTTCAACAGAATATTGACATTCCTGAAATCACGCTGCCAGTGCATCCTTTGGTAGCAGCAGTCATCAAAAGGTACAATTATTTTTCTATAGGTCAAATTTTTCGAGAAATAAATGTGAAATAAGTAAGTAATAATAAATAATAAGAAATAAAAGTGTAAATGAGAATGATTAGATGAGAATGAGAATGATAAGATTACTCTGGCACAGTGCTTAATTCAACCTATAATTGATTACGCTGATGCTTGTTATTTGGATGCCAATGAGAAGCTTCTCGACAGGCTTGAGCGACTGCAAAATGTATGCATCCGTTTCATATTCGGATTGAGAAAATTCGATCATGTTTCTCTGTTTCGCAAAGAGCTTAAATGGCTGCCAATTCGCCTTCGAAGGAACACTCGGCTGTTATGGCTTCTCTTCAATATCCTACATGACCCTTCTTATCCCTCCTATCTGCGTGAGCGGTTCTCTTATGTTCGTCCTCCTGATTCCGTTTGTAGATCCCATACCAAATTCTTACTTAACGTCCAACCTCATAAATCCGATTTTTACTCCTATTCTTTCACTATCCACGCTGTCAGATTGTGGAACGCACTTCCGGCTAATATTCGTGATTCTCAAACTATCACTTCTTTTAAGAACCGAGTTAAAGAGCATTATTTGTCCTCACTTACGTAAGATCGATCATCTTTAAGTTCTAAATAACATTTTTTTTTTTTTAATTTATAATTTGTTTAGTATATGTGTATTATTTATTATTCATCTACATTTTCTTGTTAGGTATATGTATAGAACCACACACTGTGCCCACTTTTATTTTCCCGTGTTCCTGTCGCAGGTCTGCTGGTAGAGATTTCTTTTAAAATAAGCAGTGCCTTTGTACTCAACTGTTTTATGTGTTTTATTTTTAAGTATTTTGTGTGTACATAAATAAATAAATAAATAAATGATTAAAGGTTGACTATTGGTTGATTTATTATACCTATTAATATATAGAATATTACCATTCACATCATTTTTCATTTTATTTTTTATTACCATTCATATTATTATTTCATGGTATTATAAAGTTATGTGCATGGTAAAGAATGGAATCAAACCTGTTAAATGAAACTAACATTGATTCTATTTTAGAGTAGCCATTATTGTTTAACTGTATAATATAAATCCAAAAGTTGTTCAGAGCATTCTATATTAATTTTTAAATAAACAATCGGTATTAATTATGTTTTCCTCAAATTGCTTCTCAGAAATTCCCTAAAAGTTTTTCTATTATGTTCTTACTGTTAAAATCATAGAAATTTTAAATAATTTACTCATATCAGATAATGATAATGATTATTGATATGATGTTATAGGGCTGCAGATGAAGGTCGTAAGCCTCGCGTAGCAGATTTTGGAGACAAGGTGGAAGACTCTACTTTCCTCAACCAACTGCAGAATGGAGTGAACAGGTGGATTAAAGAAATTCAAAAAGTAAGTTATGCTGATACTGTTCAACACAAAGAAAAAAGATAGGTCGGAGATCACTAGCAAACATATTTGTGTGCATAACTCAATAGTGGGTATTCAATAGATAATAGCTTATCCTATATGGGTAATTATTTGAAATTTTTTCAATTTTCACAATATTATAATTCTTTTATCCAATATTTGAAACTACTAAGCGATGTTATAAAGTCCATTTAATTTGGTCACTCATTTTGGTATATATCATAATATTCTTTATTTCCAAAAATTATATGTATATGTATTCAATACAGCAGTCACACACTTACACTAAACACATGTGTCACAAAGTATTGATGTAGACGGCCTGGCTTAACGCTGGTTGGAAGATTTGAAAGTCAAAGAGTCGTGAACTTAAAAAATATTTGGTTTTTTATTAGAATATTTTGACAACAATTTTAAAGCTTTTAACCCGTCAAGCATCAAATTCCACACACTATAGATTTTTCAATTGTCATAGCCCTCTGGAGGAGCACGGTGACGTAGTGGTTTGCGCGCTCTGGTTTCGATCACGAAAACAAAGCAACTTTCGCCATGGTTGTCCCGGGATGGGTCAGTCAAATTTATAATCTCGAGCTCCACCGTGCTTTGAAAGGCACGTTAAGCCGTTGGTCCAGGTTGTTACTGCAACCGCTTTAACCCACCAACCCGCATTGGGCCAGCATGGTGGTGTTATGGCCCAATCTCCACATGTGCTTCTCCCATGTAGGAAGGCATGTGCCCAGCAGTGGGACGTATATAGGCTGATGATGATAGCCCTCTGGAGTATTAATATAAAATTTATATCTGG
The DNA here is from genome assembly GCA_947347705.1 of Nymphula nitidulata. Classification (NCBI taxonomy): domain Eukaryota; kingdom Metazoa; phylum Arthropoda; class Insecta; order Lepidoptera; family Crambidae; genus Nymphula; species Nymphula nitidulata. Next base: position 12,603,087 of record OX374632.1, read on the forward strand.
TCTGCTAAACAATGTAATTTCAGTTATAGGCGAGGCTTAATTTTTTATTTTATTAAATTTACTTCATCATCACCAGCCTATAAACGTCCCACTGCTGGGCACAGGCCTTCCTACATGGAAGAAACACATGAGGAGTTTGGGCCATAACACCACCACGCTGGCCCAATGCGGGTTGGTGGGTAAAATTACTTACATTTTTTTAACTAAATCAATTGCTATTTTTTAAGTATTATGACTTAAGTTTTTAAACATTTCACTACCTATTTAATCTTTCTGGACTCAACTTACTGGTTGTCTGGTAAAGAATGGCTAATGCCATTGATTCCGCCTAATTATTCCTTAACGTGTGCAATAAAAGCTCAAATAAATAAATAATACGTAGTAGAACGCGACTATACGTCTTGACATGGAATAGACTAAGAGCGAGACTGAATTTTGTCAGTTACATGTATTTTTATTGTAATCGTGGATTAAAATACCTCTTTGCATTATTATAGGCATTAAATTGACAGAACTGTGTTTTTATCAACAAATGCCAAATAAATATTACAAAATACATTTTATAAGCAAAATTTTCTTTATAGCTCTTTGACTATCTATCGTACTTCGTATTACATATGTTATAATTCTTTAACTATGGCCCGACATAATCTGATATTTGGCAAGTCAGCGCGACATATCCGCGACATATTTAGAGATGAAACAGTTCATCGCTAGGTGCTATGGTTTTCGAGGTAGCAGATCTAGACGAATGCGCCGTGGCTGGGTCACCAAGAATACCTTATAACTTTTAAACTACGGCTCGACATAATCTGGTATTTGACGAATCATCGCGACTGAAATGAAACTTCTTCGTTAGGTAATATAGTTATCGAGATATTGAGGTGGCCGATCGTAAACGTATGTGTCCTGGCTGGACCACCAATGCAAGGTGCATAATATAACTTTTAAACCATGATCGGACAAAAAGATATTCAGGCGACATATTTCGACATAATCGCGTCAATTTTCTGGTGTAGTCAGAATTCAAATCGGTGTTGGTTGCCTATCCAGGACGATTCAAGTAAAGGGAGAAAAATTAGAGGCACACACTGAATTTATTAGTGTAGTGAAAAACCATAAGAAGTGTAATATTTTTTCTTTCTTTTTATTAGTCTAACTCTGAAGTAGTTTAACAGTTTAGTACCATATTACAACAAATATTGTGCTCGTACATTAATAGTTGCGACGAATAGGAACGCAAAAGTCGATGTGATATGGTACATACTAAAGGTTTATTTTCAAGACAGCTGCGCATTAAGTGCAACAGACAACACAAAAAGAAGATGATAGGATATCTTCTTTTAACAGACTAGACTAGTACCTACTTATTTTATATTTTTTTAAACTCTTATCAACTTTTTTAAATAATGTTCCATGCTTTCCTTCATTTAGGTTACAAAATTGGATAGAGATCCGTCGAACGGAACAGCGTTGCAAGAGATTTCCTTCTGGCTGAACTTAGAGAGAGCCCTCCACAGAATTCAAGAGAAACGAGAAAGTATTGAGGTCTGTACCTTTTTAACTTAAGCTATTAACTTATTTTGTACAAAAAACGTATTATTTTATGCCTTAATTTAAATCACTTGTAATATCAACATGATACGATGGCCACAAGGTGAATGCTGTTACAAAGTTGGTACATTGGTACCGCCGTGGAGAGCCTGACACCCCTGTCTACTAATTGTAACAGTTGCACTACGAAAACCGCCTGTATTACGAACTGTTACGCTTGATGTGCGGTCGACTGTACATATATTGTTACCAATATTTGTCCATTATCTAGTATCCATACGGCCTCCCACTAGATGGACAAACGACCTGTTCAGGGTCGCGGGGAGCCGTTGGATGCAGGCTGCGCAGAACCGTTCCATTTGGAAATCGATGGGGGAGGCCTTTGTTCAGCATTAGACATCATAGGCTGATATGATGATATCTAGTATCCATAACACAAGCTCTTAAATGATGCTTAATTTGGGGTACATAAGGATAACTGGTTGTTGCAAGCATCTAATAGCCACAGTAACCGCTTCACATCAGGTAGGCTGTATGCTTGTTTGCCCCTCTCAATTGCAGTGTCTTAACTACACTTGTTGTCTTCTCCTATGGACTCTTCTTACCGCTTCACATCAGGTGGTGTTGAGTCATTTGTCGTGCTTTGTATAAAAAAATCACAACACCAGCCATATACGTCCCACTGCTGGGCACAGGCCTTCCTACATGGGAGCAACACATGAGGAGTTTGGGCCATAACACCACCACGCGGGCCCAATGCGGGTAAGCGGGTTAAAGCGGTTGCAGTAACAACCGGAACTAACGGCCTAACGTGCCTTTCAAAGCACGGTGGAGCTCGAGACTACAAATTTTTGATTGACCCATCCCGGCATCCTCCATGGCAATAGTTCCTTTGTTTTCGTAATCGAAACCAGATCACTCAAACCACTACGCCAACGATTTCCACGCCACCGAGCTTACTCTTAATTTAAAAAGGTAAATACGTCGGTGATATTGTTGCAGGTAGCACTAACCCTTGAAATCCTGAAATATGGCAAGCGTTTCCACGCAACCGTATCATTCGACACCGACACGGGACTCAAGCAAGCTCTAGCGACAGTTTCGGACTACAACCCTCTCATGAAGGACTTCCCAATCAATGACCTTCTTAGTGCCACAGAGCTGGAAAGGATCAGGTAAAGTATATGTTACACACTTTTGTTGCATTGTTTCGCTGGCCACTTGTGTTCAAATTAATTTGTCAAAAGTAAATCATATTTGCATAACATTAAAGTTCGATATAACAATTTATATGATTATTGAACTATATTTTGTACAAAGAACACTGTACTTATTTTTACAAAATGTATTTGTGATCTTTAGGCTTGCAGTTCAACAAATCTTCTCCCATCTGCGTAAAATTCGATCCACAAAGTATCCTATCCAGCGTGGGCTGAGGCTTGTAGAGGCCATCTCACGAGACCTTGGACAGCAGCTCCTTAAAGTAAATATGACCAAATAGAAATATTTTTAGCTACTTTTACAGGTCCGCCCGCCGAAGCACACTATAAAAACTATGTGGATTATTCACATTACTACATTTATAAAAATATCTAAACTAGAAAACATTCGTGTCCTTAATTCTGAACCCGTGACCTTTCACAATTCGGCTGACCACTGAGCTACCAGACTTGGGATAACCCCATGAATTTGTTCTAGTCTATTTTATAACGAAAATATAACGTCTAGTCTCTTTTATTCTATTTTATCATCAGAATGTTTTAATACCTAGTTACGTGCAGGTTCATACACTTTTATCTACATCATACATTAGTCACTACTATCGTCGGACATTTTTATAAAGTAATATTGTTATAATATATGTCGCAGCCGTCTGGATAAATCAGCCGCAGACCCCTCAGTAACTCAATTTGGCTGTCTGAGTGAAACAGTTTTGCCATAGGTTTGTTAGTTTTTAAAAAAAATTGTTGTAATATAATAAGTCGGATCGATGTTGAAATGGTCATTAGGTTGCAGGTTGTTTTTTTAATTGTCTTTTTAATTTGGTGTCTATAGGCGGCGGTAACCGCTTAGGTGGGTCGTCAGCTTGTTTGTCATCTAGTTTTATAAAAAAAATCTCTATGTTATTGTCAAAGGTGAATATATTTTCGATACATTTAACATTATTTCACTCTTCAGGTACTGGGTACTAGAAGACTGATGCACATACCATTTGAGGACTTCGAGAGAGTTATGACTCAATGCTTTGAAGTGTTTTCTTGCTGGGACGACGAGTATGAGAAGCTTCAAGGCCTTTTACGGTATACTTCACTGATTATGTTTTCAAATTCCAATCCTGCAGACTCCTAAACGAGTCTTAAAGTATAATTATTAAGATCTGGTTTCAATTCTCTATCTCCATTTGGACGGCTTTTCCTTAAACAAATTTACTAACCATATGATTATATGAACTCGTGGTAGGGCCGATTAGAGCCGAGCCTACTTTATTAATATGAAGATAACTACTAATAAATTTTCTTAACTGACACTAACCAGTATATCTACATTGCTTCCCATTATTATGATATACAATATTTCTGCAGCGACATCGTAAAGAAGAAGCGCGACGAACACTTGAAAATGGTATGGCGCGTGTCGCCTTCGCACAAGCGCCTTCAAGCGCGTATGGAACACATGCGCAGATTCCGAAGACACCACGAACAACTGCGCACTGTCATGCTCAGGGTAAGAATAATCCAACTTTTATCCAACAGGCTATATAGGTGCATCCATTACATGATGAGTTTTGGGCTATAACACTACCACATAACTCCACGCGTGTTGGTCTGTGTAAGCGCTGGCAGTAACAACCGAAATCAACGGCTTAACTTGCCAAAGCACGAAAAATATCAAAAGCTCTTCTTTACATTTTTTGATTTGAGGACATTTTGATTGAACCAGCCAGGATCAACCAGTTGCTTTGTTTTCTTAATCGAAACACGTTTAGAACATTACACAGCGATCTCCTCAAATAACGATGTAGATGTTTTATGAGACAACTGGTTTACTGCAAGCACCTCCGCCCCACAGAAGATCACAACGCTAGGTCATCAGCACTTATTGAGAAAGCGTTATGTTTGTAACAGGGGGATTCGTCTCCTGTGCTATGGGGATTTGTCAACATAACGGGTAATTTTGATTTTTACAAGGTAGGCAGCGCGTGAGTAATGTCTAAGGTCCTACAAGCCTCTACAGGCTATGGTAATTGACACTAGGTTTATAAAAAAATCAAATAATTGTAAAGAAAAACTACGATATTAGTTTCACTTGTCTATTACACTGACCTATATCTTGTTTAGTGTAATAATAATAATAAAAAAGGGTTTGGAAAATGAATAAAGTCACGATAGTGCCTATAGTAGTCTTAACAACTGGCATTGTTCCGAAATATCTCTTTAATAGTTTAAACACACTTCAAATTTCCGAATTCACATACCTCACACTAGAGAAAGCAGCCATCCTTAATAAATATCGCATAGTCCGAAAATTTCTGCAATTAGATTCCGATACCGATCATTCTGTCAGTCAATAAAGAAAACATAAAATCACACTTGGCAGTTGCCCGTGCGTTTTTATAATTACCAGCATGCATAGTCATTTGTCGTTGTAATATCATTTTTTACCCAAAAAAAGGACATTACGGTGTAGACAAAACCGTTTCTCGAGCTTCTCGTGTTCCTTGTGCTACGCGTACAGGAAAGATCCTAGGATATAAAATATATAAAAACATAATAATAATAATTAATAATATAATTTATTATCAATAGGTACTACGGCCTCGTGCCACAGTAGCAGCAGAATCTGGTGCCGGTGGTGAGCCGGCACAACCTCACTCACTGCCGATGGATGCAGCTGATGCCAACGCCATTGCTGAGGTATCGAAAACAAAACGATTTCTATGTGATATTGCAAGAACTATTATATTACTTGATGGTAGGCCTGTATGCAGGGTCGTTTAGACAAGTACCACTGCCTTTACAATAGAAAGGTAGCCGGAGTAATTAAATTACTGGTCATGGAAGGAATTTTATTTTAGACCTCAGGACGACAACGCACATCCAATACCAAGTATTTTTTGTGTCTAGGCGACGTTTGCCACTTACTAACAGGCAACCCGTCAGCTTATTGCTTAAAAAAAATATGAATAATAATTATTATTTAAGACGAAATACGTTAGCAGATGTGTTAAACATTTACTTTAAAATGTTTTTTTAATATGGTATTTTATAACACCGATCGAAACTATCGCTATGTCAAGTTAAAAACTTTGCTTCTGTTTAGTCTATTGACATGAGAATAATATTAAGAAGGAACGTACTATAATTTCCACTGAAACAGGTCAATCTTGCATATGAAAACGTAAAAGAAGTGGACTGCTTGGATATCTCCCGCGAAGGCTGCGACGCGTGGGAAGCTGCTGTGAGGCGCTATGAAGATAGAATCGGTAAACAGTTTATTTTACCTAAACACAAATGTTAGCTACTCAAGTTCAAATATAAGTTCCGCGCCCAGTTTCACGTTTTAATTTTAAATAAATGTGTAATACAGGGTAACGCGTTTTACTTGTTGGTTAATAATTATGTCCATTCTGATGTCATTCTCGAAAAGTAAAATAAAGTATCTCTCTTTTTTTCTACTTCAATACGAAAGGGATAGAATGACTTTCTGCTAGGAGGTGGAGGCGGCTAGAACACTATGTTTAGTTTATGCTATTCTTGCATGTGAACTCTTCTTACCGATGCGCCATGATTTGTATGAAAATAAAATGATCATCATATAAAATTGACTGCTATTGTACACGTAATACAGCTCATATTTGATTTGTCTGCTTAGATCGCGTGGAGACCCGCATCACGGCCCATCTCCGCGACCAGCTGGGCACAGCCAAGAATGCCAACGAGATGTTCCGCATCTTCTCGCGGTTCAACGCCCTATTCGTGCGCCCGCACATCCGAGGCGCCATACGGGAATATCAAACTCAGCTCATACAGCGGGTCAAGGACGATATTGAAACGCTGCATGAGAAATTCAAGGTAACTTTAAGGGCTTTATAGATTTCCTGTTTGCAATCTCAGGGGGTACGCATAATTTCATTATGAAATCAAGCAGAAATGTAATTTCATTAAAAATATATTGACCATTTTTAAACGATATCGCAGAAATAAAAATAAATAATTGGGGCAGACATCCAGAAAAAACAGAACGAGAGAGAAACACTTAATAATCTAACTAAACATTCAACTTTGCCACGAAGAATTTCCAATTACTATTCGCCATTGTTACAGGTGCAATATCCTCAATCAAAATGTAGCAGACTCTCCCTGGTACGCGACTTACCCCCTGTCGCCGGTTCTATCATCTGGGCCAAACAAATCGACCATCAGCTTACCGCATATTTGAAAAGAGTCGAAGATGTTCTTGGTAAGTTAAGGCTGTAGAACCTAACAAATTTAATCAGCATTCCGATTAAATTCTCCACTTTTGCAATGGCTTTGATCAAGTTTAAACCTGTGAAGTTGGTATAATAAATTGTGTATTGACAAACAGGCAAAGGCTGGGAAAATCATATCGAGGGTCAAAAACTGAAAGCCGATGGTGACAGCTTCCGTCTCAAATTAGACACTCAAGAAGTGTTCGACGACTGGGCGCGAAAAGTAAGTATACTTTCATTGTTTAGTATTTTATCACATTTTTTTAAGAAAGCTGGCCAAGTGGGAATTTTATTTTCATTCCACGTTTTGTTTATAGGTGCAACAACGTAACCTTGGCGTGACGGGACGCATTTTCGCCATTGAGTCAGTCCGCGCTCGCTCTAGCAAAACCGGAACTATTCTCAAACTGAAAGTCAACTTTTTACCCGAAATCATCACTCTCTATAAGGAAGTACGCAACTTAAAGAATTTAGGATTCAGGTTAGTAGAAACATCTTGAATTGAAAATGAACTAACAAGTTTATTTATAATGCTAATGTTATATTAACTTTGACATAGATTTTTTTGATATAGAAAGTAATAAATTACAAAAATTGTTCTGATCTGTAACTGCACCCTTAATTTTTTTGATATAGAAAGTAATAAATTACAAAAATTGTTCTGATCTGCAACTGCACTCTTATTTAGAACTGTAGGAAAACATCCGAGTATCGGAAACTACATCTTTCACTTCTTGTGACAAAGCGCGACGGAATTTAAAATGAAAATGAAAATGAAAATATCTTTATTCAATTAGGCCCCCAAGAAGCACTTTTGAATCGTCAACAAAAAAACCCTTATGTCTATCACATAAAAATAATATTAACTAACTAACAATTTCATAATGTTTGTCTCTCTGTCTTATCTGCATCTACGTAAGCTAAGAATGTTATGTCAGTCTGTCTATCGGTCTGTCTGTCGGTCCGTCTGTTCGTCAGTCAGTCTGTCTGTCTGTCCGTCAGTCAGTCTGTCTGTCAGTCAGTCTGTCTGTCAGTCTGTCTGAATTTACACCGGTTCCAAAAGTTGAACTACCGAGAAGATTCCGGCAACAAACTCGTGTAGTCACTCTTTTCAATCATTAAGTTACAATGTTTAATTACACAGTAATAGTATTTAGCAGCGCAGTGTCGCACAGAGTATAAAAAAGGTATATTAAAGTACCAATAAGTACCTAATGATAAGAATATTTACTGTATTTAAAGGCTGTCCGACAATGCACCTTCACAATATAGGTATTACAATACACAAAGGTCAACAATTAATATACAAAGACCTAATAAAGCTAAACATCTTTCATTAATTTTAAACACTTGTCTGAGCACGTCATTACAATAATAATTGTATTGTTTTATATATAATATCCTATAATGCCATATACCTCAAAAATCCCTCAAAAATGATACTATTGATGAATATGTAGGTAAATTATTACAAAATCAAGGAAGCTTAGAGATGACCATTTAATTTAATTTTTCGTATCCAAAACTTGTTCTGAATAAGGAAGGGATCACCATCCATTATTGACAACTATCATGTTAGCAGGACTCATCCTTGATTTTCAAATGATGTTTACTGTCTGTAATCATATTTTTGGGGCTAGATTAATTATTTCCCACATATACTCGTATATCTATAAAATTTGTGTGACGTGATTGTGTAAGTATAAGTCGTTAGTGTTTTTCATGCTCGTTTTCACTAACCTTTGCTTAGCGTTAAGAGTCTCTTGGCGATTTTTATCTCAGTCTAGCTAAAGGAGGTAGAAAGAGACCAATGTCGCTAGGAGTCACCTAAGCCTAGGGAATGGTTAGTGAAAACGGCCATTAAAGTCTAAGCTGTTTTTCCATACAGGGTCCCTCTGGCTATTGTGAACAAAGCTCACCAAGCGAATCAGCTATATCCGTTCGCGATCTCACTCATCGAGAGCGTACGCACTTACGAACGCACTTTGGAAAAGGTATGTATTAAGTTAAGCTGTAATATTTGTAGAGAATACAGATGAAACACGTTTAACATTATCGCACAAATAGACAACAATATTAGCACAAGGGATCCCACTATACTTGATACTTTTACTTCAGCAATTAGCGATTTGGATGTACGCAGAGCCACGCGAGACATTAGAAAAAATGCGTACACATATACAAACGTGTTACTGACTTTATATGTATAATAAATTTTACAAACGTATTGGAAAAGGGATGTAAAGGAGATAGTAAAAGTTTCTATGCACCAGCTATTTCTTGGACCAGCTCGTGATCACCATTTTTTCGTACAGTTATTTTTGTAAGAATCCATCTTACCTTATCATTTCCATAAATGTTGACTGATAGAAACTGCAAAAAAATATTTTAATTTGTTGAAAAACATCACAGATGTCGCCATTTTGCACAAAACAAAATGTCAATGTCATGATAAAATTTAGTTTTTTTCGACTTTACGTTGAATATTGTCTTATTATTTCATCATAGCCAATTTCGAAAAACCACAAAAACACTTCAAGCGCAATAAAACATTCACGGTTCACATAAGTCAATATGACATTAAAGTCAACTTTTTAACAGTGCTATTGTGGCTATGGACTAATACACTTTTGGCCCAAAAATTTTATACAAAACTTATTTTATTTTATTATTTGTTTGGAATAAAATTAAACAGTGTTGTGTTACCTAATGGAAACCATGTTATTTCAGTACATTACTGTCTACAATCTGAATTTGGTGCTCATGAGCTGGCCCAAAACTTTACCATCAACTTTGACAGCCTTCCTAGAAACCATAGACAATTTCAATACACAGGCATTTCCTAAAACGTAGATATATATATTTCATATCCGGCCAGGTGTATGTACACTATCTCTAAAAATCAGGAAAAATCTGGTGAATCCGGGAAAAGTACTAATAATTTAAACAAGAAAGCTATACATGAAAACGAATTATTCGTTTTCATGTATAGCTTTCTTGTTTAAAGTTCAAAAAGATGCGTTAATTTTACTATTGTTCATTATGACAATATGGCAGGCATCGGCAGGCGACGTAAAAGTCAACTGAACGTCACCGTAGTGACGTAAATAGGAAATGGAGGAGTAGTGGAGTCAAACGCACCGTGATATAAGGTGACGGGTATAGTTTCCGAAATTCGAACCTCTTCCGACAGTTGTGAATATGGGGGCTGGCCGGGTCTTCATACATTTTTGGGACATCTCCATTATCGTGTTAATAAGGTCGAAAATTGAACACACCTTTCTAAACAGCACATTGTTAGTCACCTGTTTTTTTTTCATTCATATTACTTGACACTTGATGTTATACACTTACAAGACAGTGCCAGCAGTTCTATAGTTGTTTGACCCACCCAATGAAATTGGTTTACACCAAATGCTAAATGGCATTTGATAGCTATTTTATTGCTATGAAATTATTAAAATTAAAGTGTAAGATTCACTAGAAGTTGAACTTTCTTTATAATGTTGCAACGATTATCCTTTGTTTCTCAAATTGCTGCAATGCATATAATTATAATGCTGTTAAAAATAGTCGCTTTCATAATTCTAATAAAAAATGAGTCTATCTAGAAATGGTCGGTGAGTACCTAACTCACCGACCATTTCTAGATAGACTTAGTAATTTAGTGTCGCTTTGTTATGAATAGTGTTAAAAAAAAAGTATGGATTGCTCAGTTATTGCAATACCTCCTATCGATAATATCTGTCTAAAATAGCGAATAAAATTTGAAGCGACGCTACGTGAAAATTAAGCCTTTTACCCATATCGCTTGTTGCTGATGGTAAAATATCTTAACGTGGCAGAGCCCTATCATTGAATTCGAACAGAACTCAACACATAAGTACACATAATAACCAACATTTATATCTGATGTCACTAACACGAGTGCGTTTTATTTCTGCAGCTAAATAATAGGAATCATACAAAGGTAGCCTTGTTATATGCTGCATGGTTCCATATACAGTTGTATGTCGCCTCTTTTATTTCAAAGCACTTTTATTTTCCACTGTTTATTATCTTATTTTTTGGATGAAGCTTTAAAGACAACAAGACCATAAACAAATGGTTTGTTAATGGAACCTTAGTACTGCTTCAATTGATTTATCAGCTGTTTATTCTGTGCTTTATATTATAGCTCCCGCAATAATTTTAGAAATATAAAATACCTCGATAGTCCAATTCCCGTTCATATATTAAAAAAAACTTAATAAAATGCCTTGCACAATGTAAATACGGTTTGGTACAATAAAATAAACCCGTATTCCATTACTTTCCATTACCTTTACCGCTCTCATTATAATGCTTTATCGAACATTCTAGATTCGTGACAAAGCATCCATAATTCCGCTGGTAGCAGGACTGCGTCGTGATGTACTAAACCAAGTGTCCGAAGGTATGGCTCTTGTATGGGAGTCGTACAAACTAGACCCCTATGTTCAGAAGCTCAGTGAGGTGGTACTTCTGTTCCAAGAAAAGGTAAGTATTTAATAATGACCATAAAACATCTAGAGTGGAAATCAAATATTGCGTATAAAACTCATGATAAAAATAATACGTCGCATTTTAACGGACTTCTGTGATGCATTTTTTTATTATAGGTGGAAGATCTCTTAGCAGTCGAAGAACAGATTTCAGTCGATGCTCGTTCACTGGAAACATGCCCGTACTCGGCTCAAAGCCTGGCGGAAATCCTGAGTCGTCTACAACGTGCTATTGACGATCTATCGCTGCGGCAATACAGCAACTTACATCTCTGGGTCCAACGTCTTGATGAAGAGGTAACGTAAAAAAAGGTTATATAAATTTACTATTCGGGTATTACTTACGTCAATAATAGAAACTTAACTATGATTTTATGAAGTACAGTTTCAGATTAGCTTTTTTTATACATAGCACGGCGAGTGACGAAAAATATTGATGTTGATGATGATGAGATTCAGACGTATTAAGAAATATCAATATGTTTTTCAGCTTTATGTTTCAAACAATTGGCCAGACTAATTGCCACACCAACACAGCGATCTCAAATCAATTCATAGTAACGAATTACTTCAGTTGATTTATGATCGCCGTAATTACATTGTGTGCTATTGCGTTTGCGCATAATTTTTAAACATTTATATTATGTAGGTGGAGAAAAGTTTAGCCGCACGTCTGCAAGCGGGAGTTGAAGCGTGGACGGGAGCGCTGCTCGGCAAAATCAACGAGCTTGATTTGTCTATGGACACTTATTCACCTACTGAACCTACACACAAACCTGGCGGCGAGCCACAGGTACCTTTTTTATTATTCCATAATTTAATAAATCAACATTTAATTTTGTCCATACTTCATATTTTTAAGATATAAAATTGGTATTTTCTTCAGAATAATAGAGTGCAAGTGAGTAAATGATGTATTATTATACTCTTTATTGCACTTGCTTGGTAAGCTTCGCTTACCCTTCTCTGTCCATCGCGAGACGAAATAGTTGCTCGACGGATATAAGTCGTATCCACTCGGATGTTCCTCAGCCAAGACTTCCTGCGCCCCACGCGACGCTTTCCTTCAACCTTAAAAATATATTTTGTCTAAAACATAATCCAGTAGTCATTTTATGTTTTTACTCTTAAAATGTAGTCAAATTCCAATAAGTTAACAGGTTAATACAGAACAGAGATAACTCAGTATTATCCTGCCTTTCCATTGTATTTATCTAAAGTTCGTCTAACTTATATGAGATTTTACATCCAGATTGCCCGCGTAGTGCACGAGGTGCGCATCACAAACCAGCAGATGTACTTATTCCCGTCGCTAGAAGAGGCTCGCTTCCAGCTGATGCGGCAGATGTTCGCCTGGCAGGCTATCGTCACCAGCCAGCACAGGCTGCAAAGCACCAGGTAGTCTTACCAAACTTATTTATTTATTTAAATTCATGTAAACACTCAATCGTAAAATAAACATTAATGTAGAAAAATAACTGCATAGGCACTGCTTATTTCAATAGAAATTACTGCCAGCAGACTTGCGTGAAGGATGTATTAGTTTTAATTATTGTAGACACAGTGTGTGGACACTGTAGACAGATATACAGGTTCCGTCAATACGAAAATAAATTAAAAACATGGGCTATATTAGTGCATAGAAATGGTTTGCCACTTTTAATAACATCTTATTAATTTGATAATTTCTTGACATTTGTGTGAAATAATATAACATTGGCAACATTATTTCATAGATATGTCATGGAATTATAAAATGAATAAGATATTTTTGAAAGTGGCAAACCATTTCGTGGAACTAATATAGCCCATGTTTTAATTTATTGTCGTATTACCAGCACCACCCAATATATGAATTCAAAGAGTAGCTCTTTTAAATTAATTAAAAAACACGGTTAATTGGTATTTACGACGAGGTTTAATATCTTAAGATAAATGATTTTTTTTTATTTAATACTATGTCCATTTAACAGGTATCAAGTGGGAGTATCACGCGCTCAAACGGCGACATACCGAAACTTGCTGACTAAACTGCCCGGAGGCTCTTCTCCCCTCGAAAACGCCTACGATGCGATCGAGCAGAAGATATCTCAAGTCCGCGAATATGTCGACGAGTGGCTTCGGTTGGTGCCTTTTAATTTCCTTATTTCATTGCGTATATCATTCTAAGATTAAATATAAATTAATGAACTGTGATTTATTTTTTGTAGCTACCAAGCTCTGTGGGATCTCCAACCTGAAAGCCTGTACGGCCGGCTTGGAGAAGACATCACTTTGTGGATCAAATGCTTGAATGACATTAAGTAAGTAACTTTAGAGTGAAAATATTTAGAATTATCGAGTTTATTTTCTCCACCTCAACATCACGCACAATATATATTTTTTTGTCATATGTCTAAAATTTTGAATTCTTCACATGTCTTCCCTCCTTCTTGTAACATGGGCTACAAAAGCGGCGTGAAAAGGCACCTTATAAACCGGCAAGGTGGAGGTTGAGCCGTGCTTTGTATAAAAAAATAACTTTTAATATCATGGTTTTACTATGGACTACTAACAAGGAAAAATTAAACTCTCCGTTTTGTAACCATCAATTTGAAGTCACTAACGATTTTACCTTTCCTCGTCATTTAGAAAGTCGCGCACGACGTTCGATACATCAGACACTCGTCGCGAATACGGGCCAGTGGTGATAGACTTCGCTCGAGTACAGAGTAAGGTGGCCCTGAAGTACGACGCTTGGCACAAGGAAGTGCTGGGCAAGTTCGGCGCGCTGCTCGGCGGAGAGATGGTGCAGTTCCACTCGCAGCTGGCCAAGTCGCGCAGCCAGCTCGAACACCAGACCATAGGTCAGAAACCCGCTATCAGTTACTTTACTGCTGTGATTTCTGACATGATTCGTGTGAATTCTTAGCCTGTTTATTTCATTTTGCATGCTTTCTAGTCTGTGAAGTACCTATTTCTTGGCCTATTAAAAATTGCTTCTTTGTGGCCTATTGGAGTAAAGATATTTTCATTTTTTTATTGTCAGCTGGTTAGGGACGTTTGATTGATACTAGTGTCGAATCCGAGTCATATTTTCGTAAGGAAAAAATTCCCTACGTTTTTATATTTTACATGTGGCGTGAAAAGTCATCTTATGAGCCGGAAAGGTGGAGGCAGCTAGAAAAGTGTGTTTTAAGCTGCACTAGCTGTCTCTTCGCATATAGACTCTTCTTACCGCTTCACATCTGGTGGTGTTGAGTCACTTGCTTGCTTTGTATAAAAAAAACCTGTGAAGAAAGGATGAATGATCAATTTTAATAATAAATATTTATCTAAATTCTTTCAAACGTCAAACGAACGTTAAAAAAATAAATACAAATGTTTATAAGTTTAAACATGATTTATATAAGGGCTATTTTAAATTACGAAATTATGATTCAAAAACCGGCACTTATTTTTATTTGCCGTTATGTTATATGATCGATCGGCACCATAAAATTAGTAACAATTTAATTGAAGATATATTTAAATAATTAATGTAGAAATATGTCATGTTGTCTGTGTTTCTATGACAGAAGCCGCATCCACAAGCGATGCCGTTTCTCTCATTACTTACGTCCAACAACTGAAGAGAGAGGTGCTCGCATGGGAGAAGCAAGTGGACATTTACAGAGAAGCCCAACGAATCCTTGAAAGACAAAGGTAAAGTGATTTAAAAAATTCTAATTAAATTTTAAAAATTCCTTGCAAATGCCAGTTTTTAGCAAAACTGACTACTTTTTACAATTTCGATACAGATTCCAGTTCCCAGCCCAATGGTTGCATGTCGACAATATTGAAGGAGAATGGAGCGCTTTTAATGAGATCATGCGCAGAAAGGACTCTTCTATACAGACTCAAGTGAGTAAAGATATCTACGATTGTATTAGCGTTTCATTTAATTCAAAATATGTATATGCTATAATATTTTTCAAATCTTTTTTCGTGATATGGAAATAAGGCTTTAAATTAATATAACCATATTTTTAACAAACAAACACAAATAAGTTGTATCGACACTTTAATATCCATTAAAATATTTTTAGGTGGCTTCGCTACAACAAAAGATTGTAGCTGAAGACAAAGCAGTAGAAGCGCGTACATTAGAATTCCTGGGAGAATGGGAACGCAGCAAACCTACTGATGGATCTACCAGGCCTGAAGATGCTTTGACTCGCCTGCAAGCCATGGAGACTAGATATACACGGCTCAAGGATGAGAGAGATAATGTTGCTAAGGCTAAGGAAGCGCTGGAGTTGCACGATACAGGTAATTTATACTTTTTTTAAAACTTTATCATGTTGAAGGTTATGATATCTTGAATCATATAGAACTTAGACATAAGAGACAATGTAAACATCACTTTGATTTTGCTTGCACACATTTCTATATTATCTTCTATTAAAATTAGTGAAACTGTAATCTGTTTATTCTATACCTCTCTCTATTGTTCTGTCCCATTATTTTAATTCGTAAGAGATGTTAAGCTAAGGTTACGAATATACACTTTTATTCACGTTCACAAGTAACTAGCCCTGAACTGGTTAAGTATCACTATTCTAAAGATCCCAGAAAACATGCTTCCTGTTAATCGACTTTGAAAAGTAAGGTGTTCTCAACTTAAAACACTAAAATAAAACTTAATATTTTTACTAACTACCGATTATAATTACTTTGTAGGTAGTTCAGTAAACAATGAACGGATGACAGTGGCATTAGAAGAGCTTCAAGACTTGCGCGGTGTGTGGTCGTCCCTTAGTAAGATCTGGACCCAGATCGACGACATCAGAGAGAAGCCCTGGCTCTCTGTGCAGCCCAGGAAATTGCGGTAGGTCAATCATGGTATTTAGTTTACGTTATACGACACTTAGATGGGGAAATGAATGTTAACTCATTTAAAATGTAATAATAAAATTTTTATTTTATCTCCACAATATTCACTCTAACAATTTCTGCCCTAAGTCTGAACTAAGCCAGAGTAAGACTTGCTTATCTGTCCTCTGAGTCTTTTGACTTCATAAAAATTGCTGCATAATCTTGGAAAATCATCATCATCATCATTGCTACTATCGGAAGAGAGTATTTACACACTTACACTGGCGAAATTCGACTGGCTACAGAATTTAAATCTAATCCCTTTAATAGTTGTACGATAATAATAATTATATGAGATGATTCTGAATTGAAACTTATTTTTCAAACTAATTTTATCATAAACGAATTTATTTCAGACAACAATTGGAGGCTATGCTCAACGAACTGAAAGAGCTTCCAGCTCGACTCCGCATGTATGACAGCTACGAATATGTTCGCAAACTGCTGCAATCATACACGAAAGTACGTATCCATAAGTATAGACGCTTAGATAGACGTCACTTGACAGAGTTAAAATTTCACTAAAGAGTTCACGGTTAAATTTAGTGAACGAGTTAGTGTACCAATAATGACCACTAAGTAGTATTCCACCAATTGTCCACCACTTCTTTTTCGTAACAATTTTACTAAAGAATTTATCTTTAATTTAGTGCATTATTAGATGTCTTTTTAAATGTTCACAGGTGAATATGTTGATAGTGGAGCTCAAGTCTGACGCTCTAAAAGAACGGCATTGGCGTCAACTCTGCCGCGCACTCAAAGTGGAGTGGTCGATATCAGAGCTGAGTCTTGGCCAAGTATGGGACGCAGACTTGCTCCACAACGAACACACTGTCAAAGACGTAGTGTCTGTGGCTCAGGGAGAGATGGCACTTGAGGAATTCTTGAAACAGGTAAGGCTCTTTGAATGTACACAATGCCTAACTAAAATGTGCAAGGATATACCTATGAATTGGAAGAAAATTATAAATTGAGTATTGTGATATCAGAAATGAATATTTTTTATCCCATATATGGAGTATGGTTGTACAGTGAAGTCTGAAAAGATGTACAAACGCAATTATTCAAAATGTATGTATTATTATGGACTCTATTGTAGTGATGAGTGAGTTGATGTATACATCTTAGAGTGGCTGTACATTACATTGTGATCTTTAGGTTAGTTGAAGTGGTTACTGAAGTTCACAATAAAGGAGCTAGTAAAAGTTTATTTGGAACTTAGACCAGCTCATAAGCACCATTTTTTCATACAGTTATTTTTCTAAGAATCCTTACCTTATCATTTCCATAAATCTTGGCTTATAGAAGCGGCAAAAATATTTGATTTCGCTAAAAACATCACAGAGGTTGCTATTTTGAAGAAAACAGATTGTTAATTTACAAATACTATTTAGTTTTTATGAGATTTCACGTAGAATATGGTCGTTTTATTTCATCGTAACCACCAACAATTTCAAAAAACAAAAAACATTTCAAGCGTACGCTTTAATGATTAGGTGCGCGAGTCCTGGCAAAGCTACGAACTGGACCTGATCAACTACCAAAACAAGTGCAAGATAATCCGTGGCTGGGATGATCTTTTCAATAAAGTGAAGGAGCACATCAACAGCGTTGCGGCAATGAAACTGTCGCCTTACTACAAGGTAATATGGTTATGTATTTATAAAAAAACATCAATACATCTGCCTTATATAACTATTGGTCCTCTAAATCAATTAGATGTTTTTTAAACCTGATTATTGGACCGAATTTATTTACCATCTAAATTCATTAAGTTATAATTACAATATGTGCTTTACTTGTTACATTTCTATTTTATTTCGTTTATACAAAGGTGTTTGAAGAAGAAGCCCTGACATGGGAGGAGAAGCTAAACCGTATAAACGCATTATTTGACGTTTGGATCGACGTACAGCGCCGCTGGGTGTACCTCGAAGGTATATTCAGTGGATCTGCAGACATCAAAACACTTTTGCCAGTGGAAACAAGCCGATTCCAGAGCATAAGGTAAATGCTCAATAAATATTTAATCACATTTTTGTATTTTTTCAGTTTATCCTTTTCTGGTTATTTTAAATTTATTTATTATGAATCATCCATGACAGCGCAAGTGGATTGCAGATACAACCTTAATACTTTGTAATACGAGCCAATTTTGATGTCACATTCCGCTTTGCAAACACGTTTGCATAAGTGGCGGTTCTCCTCATAAAAAAATAGTATCTAAGAGCTTCGTTTAGCGGGTGTACAACAGTTCAGCAAATATGGAATAGCCCGACCATCTTTAGGCTGGTATCGGTTACGTGATATTAAGTTGCTGGAAGTTTGCAATTTCATTAATAGTCGTATTAATGAAATTGCAAACGCTATTTATGGAAATCCAAGAGAGACCTATTCGCTCAGCCTGTCGAAAAATCTTGCCTTCTAGCTCAGAGTTCCTCGGTCTGATGAAAAAGGTGGGCAAATCCCCAATGGTGATGGACGTGCTTAACATCCCGGGCGTACAGCGCTCGCTCGAGCGGCTCGCGGACTTGCTCGGCAAGATACAGAAGGCGCTCGGTGAATACCTTGAACGAGAGAGAAGCAGTTTTCCACGGTATTTCACATTTCATTTTTCCTTTGTATAATAGAGACAAATAAGTAAAAATTCGCTTAAGAATTATCCCAATTAATAAAATAATTACTACCCCAACAATGGTGGTTTTTAAACTATCCTCGCAGAGTCTTACATATTATATTAAAATACTATTTTATGTGCATATTTAGAAAAACATCTAGAAGTAAACATACATCCAAATAAGACCTAAAATGCCCAACGCAATAACCTACTAACAATTGAAAAAAAAATGAATATTAACTAACTAGTTATAATCTAGATTTTACTTCGTGGGAGACGAGGACTTGCTAGAGATTATCGGTAACAGCAAGAACGTCGCGCGTCTACAAAAGCACTTCAAGAAAATGTTCGCCGGCGTCGCCGCCATTATTCTCAACGAAGATAACACTATCATCAATGGCATTGCTTCGCGAGAGGGAGAAGAGGTAATAGTCAAACTATATTTGATTCATTTATATTCTAGGGATATCAAAAGGAAACAAAAGTAATAACTAAACCTTAAAACAATAATTTATATAATGCCTTCCACAGGTGTACTTCACATCGCCAGTATCGACCATAGAGAATCCCAAGATTAACTCATGGTTGTCTATGGTCGAGCGAGAGATGCGCGTTACCCTCGCTTGCCGGTTGAAAGACGCCGTGGGAGACGTAAAGCAGTTCAAAGACGGAAACGTGGATCCGCAGAAGTTCATTGACTGGTGTGACAAGTATCAAGTATGTCCATTTTTATCTACAGTGTTAAAACCTGGCAAATTCCGCTTTTATATTACTACCCTTTTACGTGTCTTATGTTTTTATTCCAAATAAGTAATATACTTTTCATCCCCCCATCTCGGAAAGAGTATTTTTGCTCTTCGATATCTGAGTGCAAAAGCATTGAATTTAGAACATCGTGTGCACTAAGTTTGTGAATTCAAAACATCATTAAACCTCTTTACTTCTACCTCCATGGTGCCGAATTTATCATACAACCTTTTTTAACTTGTTAAAAACTCAGACTCGGCACCTTCTTGGTGTAATTTTTGTTTAATTTGATTTGCGCGCGACGTTTTCTTTCTACGACATATTTGTTAAAACCTTAAGTTTAAAACAAGAAACTTGAAAACAAGTGAAATACCTAAAATGAGTGATTCTAGCGACGAAGAAGTTTATTTGACGCCAACAGAATTGACTAAAACTGTTAATAATGCGCAAATGTTTTTTTTGCATTTAGTCATTTCCTCGTTGAGGTGGGATGAAAAGTTACGTGTTGCACTCGAGTGCAAAGATTTTTCACCTCGTGCTCTTTTGATTCCCTCGCTAGCTTGGTCATCAAAATTGAGCACGCGGTTAAAAAGCAACTTTGCACTCTTGTATAACATATAACTATTTTAGGGTTCTGTAGTCAACAAGCACCCTTTGTAGTTTCTACATGTCCGTTCGTCTGTCTGTGGCTTAGCTCATAAACACTGAGTACTAGCTATAATTTTTGCATGAGTATACATATTCATCACGCCCGCCGATAAAGTGAAATGTTGATGTATATATAGATCGTTAAAAAATATTTTAGGTGTTTGAAAGTCATTGTTCGATTCAAAGTTCTGTTGGCAAAATTTTAAGATTTAAATTTAATTTATTATTAGCTGTCAAACCGAGAACTCTTCTAAGTCCGTATACTGTGACGGGCAACTACGAACTCTAGACAGCGCGAGTCTCGACTCGCACTTGGCCGGTTTTCTTAATGTACTTTCGTACCATTGTACAACTGACAGTAAAATGTGAGAATTTTCTCAACCTTTTAGATTTTACCAGAATTTGAACTGTTAAAATGTTATTATAGGCCCAGATCGTAGTACTGGCAGCCCAGATCCTCTGGTCCGAAGACGTTGATGCGGCGCTGACTAGCGGCGGGGGCGAAGGCCTAAAGCGGGTGCTAGCGCATGTAGAGAACATGCTCAACATCCTCGCCGACTCTGTACTCCAAGAACAGCCACCGCTGAGAAGAAGGAAGCTTGAGCATCTCGTAAGGAAATACGTCAACACACGTCTAAACTTATGCTTTTTATTTCATGCGGCATAGAGAACAGGGCTTATAAATATATATTTTTTTAAACTGTTTTTTGTACATTTAAATAATAACTAAAGTTATACTGCTACAGAATTTATTTGAACCAAAAAATACCCTTGATATTTCAATCAGAAATTGCAGAATATCTGTTTCTTTTTAAAACCAAAATGCTTGGCGGTGTTTACTATGTATGACGTCAAAGACTATATCGGAAACCTTTTGTCACGCAAGCAACTTTAAGTGGTTGATAGTCGCGTATTAATCATTGGGCCTAATTCTGGGAACAACTTTAATTCTAAATTTAAGTACAGTATATCTCTTTCTCGCAATAAGTCATAGGAAAAAGATAGCAACAATATGTTTAGACCTGTCACTTAAATTTAGATAGATTTCAAAGAAACCATAGACAATTTTAGACGGCATGTCCGGAGGTGCTTCCTAAACACTGCACTTTATCACGTTCAATAAGGTTGAAAATTGAATGCACGTTTCTAAATGTCAAATTGTATAACAGCCATCCTTTTCGTATTAATTTTGAGAGTAAGAAATGCACTGAACTTAAATTTAGGCTTAGCATGTGTTCTCCAGAATTAGGGCCATTATTTGTATAAAATTCTTATAGTTTCGTGAATTATTACTGTTAGTATTAATTTTGAAACTATACATAAAATGTGCATATTCCTTATTAGCATTATATAATTATTTTAACTTATCTAGTTATAGGTAATTTACCAATTAATTGTCAATATTATTAACATGTAGCTTCTTTGCTAGATCAACGAGTTTGTGCACAAGCGCACAGTGACGCGTCGTCTTATCGCTTCCGACGTTAACAGTCCGCGCAACTTTGAATGGCTTTGCGAGATGAGATTCTACTTCGACCCCAGGAATAACGATGTAAGCTCTTCTCTTATTTTTTACATTCCTGTATTCAGTGTATATTTTTTCCTATAACGTAGTATGAATAAAATTTCAATAATCATAACTTTGTCAACCTTCTAGATATTCTATCACATCTACGTCATATTTTTTTTCTGTTCAGGTGCTCCAACAGCTAACTATTCATATGGCGAACGCTAAATTCCTGTATGGGTTCGAATACCTAGGCGTCCAAGATCGGCTCGTACAAACGCCTCTGACGGACCGTTGCTACCTCACCATGACACAGGCTTTGGAAGCTAGGCTTGGAGGATCGCCTTTCGGTACGTTTTGGTACCACTGGTACCACACCATCATAATTGTAATCAAGGAAGAATGTCTGATAACATTTGCACCCTTATTTATGTTGTGTCATATTTTTACATGCGTCCTTCCGAAGCACGTATGAGCTCGAGATTACAATAATTGTACCCATCTGCGATCGATCATGGCTAAAATTGTTTTGTTTTTGTAATCAAAACCAGAGCGTTCAAACATTGAGACATTTTGTCACCGTTGCTATTTACTGAAAATTTGATTATATCATAGGTCCCGCGGGAACTGGTAAGACGGAGTCGGTGAAGGCTCTCGGCAACCAACTGGGCCGGTTCGTGCTGGTGTTCAACTGTGACGAGACCTTCGACTTCCAAGCCATGGGCCGTATCTTCGTTGGTCTGTGCCAGGTAAGTACATAGAAAATTTGTTTTACTCTTAGAATTCAAGTAAATGTCACAACATATTTGTAACAATTAAAAAATGATATAGGTGGGCGCTTGGGGGTGCTTCGACGAGTTCAATCGTCTTGAAGAAAGAATGTTGTCAGCTGTCTCTCAACAAGTGCAGACCATACAAGAAGCACTCAAGAGTCACCAGGAAGGAGACAATACTAGTGAGATAACATTTAAGACCCCACATTATTTTAGACAGTAAGCAGAGTCGCTCAAGAAAACCCAACTGACCAACTGATCCAACCCAATCAAATCAAACTGATGAAAGAGGGCTATAGTATATAGTTTGATTGATGTTCGCATACTAATTAAAATAGAGTCTGTTTTCAAATAACTTCTAAATGAAAATAACTTGTTAAATTGTCCTCAGGCAAGTCTATAACAGTGGAACTGGTAGGCAAGCAAGTACGGGTGAGCCAAGACATGGCAATCTTTATTACCATGAACCCGGGCTACGCGGGCCGGTCCAACCTGCCCGACAACTTGAAGAAGCTGTTCCGCAGTCTCGCCATGACCACGCCCGATCGACAGCTCATCGCCGAAGTGATGCTGTTTAGCCAAGGCTTCAGGACTGCTGAGAAACTAGCCTGCAAAATTGTGCCTTTCTTCAAGTATGTTACTTAAAATTCACCTAAATTAATTTTTTATAAGTTTTAAACAAGGTCCGTCCAAGTTTTTAAATAAAATCAATTTTATAGGAATTTTAACTGACTACCGATACTAAATCACCAATCTGTGGACCACCTAGTAGACGTAAGCACAGATTATTATTACAATAAAGTTTCGATCGACTTTTTTTGAGGTTGCTTTACTGGCCTGGACTCAAGTTCTTTTGACCATTATCTATCGAGTATTGATACAGAGTCAGTCACTGTTGATCTATCTATTCTATCCACAAACTGATATTAGGAACATGTGTTATTTATTGTCAATTAAGGTAAGTATTTAAAAACACTATACATATGAAACTGACATAAAAAAGTATATATTTGTGTTGTTTTGCAAAACATAACATCAAAAAGTTTAAATTGAAATATCTTTTAATCAAAACTTGCAATAATAGTGAAATAAACACCAATTTATTAAGAAAATTTAGCTCTATACTTCTACATATTTTTCATCTATAGACGCTTAAAAATTTGGTTGACAAAAATTTGTATGGAAATTCGCCATTGTTCTTTACAAATGGTCTTAATATTTCGTTTTTGTTCTTAGACTTTGCGATGAACAGCTGTCAAATCAATCCCACTACGACTTTGGTCTGCGTGCTCTGAAGTCAGTGCTCGTGTCCGCTGGTAATGTGAAACGTGATCGCATTCAAAAAATCAAGGTAAGCTATTTATGACTGCTGGAAAGCACGATGCAATAATCATAATAAATAATTACACTTACGATAATTACATTATATCTTCTTAGGAAAATCTTATCGAACGAGGCACAGAAGTGCCCGACGAGGCATCCATAGCGGAATCCCTACCAGAACAAGACATCCTCATCCAGTCGGTGTGCGAGACGATGGTGCCCAAACTGGTTGCCGAAGACATTCCTTTGCTGTTTTCGCTGCTCAATGACGTGTTCCCTAACGTAGGATACACTAGGGCTGAAATGACTGGTAAGTTCAAGCATTGATTCTTCTATTGTTAGATATAATGTACAAAAATTGACATCGAATTGGGACGGATTTACTTCAGAAGTCAAAATCGAGTTGGCATTTGTCACTGTAGAAGTTATCTAAATTAGCCGTTTCAACTACCAGGTCTAAAGAATGAAATCCGAGCAGTTTGCGCTGAAGAATTCCTCGTCTGTGGTGAAGGAGAGGAACAAGGTTCCACTTGGATGGATAAGGTATGCTCTTTTAACTTAACTATATTAATGAAGCTAGGATGTAATTTTTATATGATTCATTAAATCTACTGTATTCACAGCTAGACATCATTAAGAATTCAATGAATTGCAGTGAATGTATCACCAGTGAACTGTCATGTGCACAGTTTGTTACAATATCGTTAGCACAACTTGTCAACATTACACTACATTGCCATAACAATCATCCTAACCGGAGAGGTGACGGTTTGACATGATACATTATATATAAACTATATTCATTAACTATATTAATACATATTTATATAACAAGTAATTTTCATTACTATTAACAATTAAAATTATTTGCTTTTTACCATTGTATTAATTTTGTGTCAGCAACAGCGGTTTATACTAACATAATGATTTATCTAAGTAACTATTATTAGTAAATATACATAATATTTCTCCATTTACCAATATTTTTCAAGCTTAAAAACATACTAAACTAATTCTATACATAACATTACCGAAATAGATTACAATTATAATGCCAACTAATGTATCGCTATCTTAGACTGTAAATCTATGGATGTTATTGATACCGTTTGTAAGAAATAAACAGTATATCTATCACTTGTAAAGTAATTTTTTACACAACAGCAAGCATTATTTAGTATAAACCGCGTTACCGACAGCAAAACAAATACCATAAGGTAGACGTGAGTGTGAATGCGTATGCGTTTCCATGCTAACCCGCTAACGGCACGTAGAAGCTGGGCGCGGCGTCGCGCGCGCAGCACAGCACGTGGATCGAGAAGGTCAGTGGCAACCGCACCCTGCCACCTGTCTATGTGTTACTCTGTTTTCTGCGTGCAAACTATGTTCCAATTCCAAAGTAGTTATCTGAGGTCAAAAACGGTTTTTACTAAAAAAAGATTCTAAATCATCACCAGTCAGATTAAAGAGTGTCAAACACGCATTAAGGACTCCGCAGCATTTTTTGGTTGCCAGTTGAAGTATCTGTGCACACGACATGTACGAACGTACAGACATGACAGAATGATTGGAAGTGCTGGCTAAAAATATAAAAGGAACTAGGAACAAAACGCACAAACTAAAAAACTTGACGGCGAGAAATAGCAAAATATAAGACAAATTTATAGAAAAACATTTGTAAGGTTTAAACTATTTGAAATGAAAATATTCTTAGACAAAAAAAAAACCTGTTATCCATTTTTGTATTGATAATATAATTGTTAAGATGATGTAGGTTTAAGAATCTTAACAAAATTGAATATAAGTACATACAAACTTCTAAATGTGGCTATATTTCAATTCAACGATGTTTTTGACCTTTGATGAATCTACTCTCTACGTGGTTCTTGTGACTTTTGTGTGTTCGTGTGCGTGTGACTACACTGTGTTTTCGTGGCACGATATCCTATCTCATTTTCTCGTTATGGCTCAAATTTTCGAATTTCTGGACTGAGTTTTGTTCAAATATTTTTAATTTTAAGTTTATAGTTGAAAAATATTTCTTAAACCCGATATGCTTTTACTTTTAGATTAGTATTCCGTATGCTCTGTTTATCGCCAAGTAATTTTCCAACATTACCAAGCTTGCATTTGTATTCCATTACTTTCCTATCTTATCTTAGCTAATTATGGGCCCATTACCTCATCACATTGCACTTCGACCCTTCGGGATCTTTTCTGCTTCGCCGGCTTTTACTTTTCCTTTGTCCTAAATATAGCTGCCATTACCCCCTATATCTTTGTGCAGGAGTCTGTAGTCTTCTGGCCTTTGATGTGCCACTATCAGTAGGCTCATTCTGATTCTAGCCAAGGTATGAGATAAAAGATGTTCCATTAATTCTGGGCCCTCACCACATGCTCGACAGGGTCGTGATGGGGAGAGTTCCCTAGCAATGAATTTGATTATTTCATATAAACAAGATGTAACTAATCTGTCTTTTAATGTCTAATTAAAGTTTATGAACCAACTACTTGTGATAACGTTTTGTTAAATACATTGATTTATAGTTCCTAACGTAAGTTCAACTTTCTAGGTAAACCTGTTAAGTTGGGCTTATGAACAGAAAAGACCAATATTTTAAACTTTGTTTATTGTGTATAGGTTCTTCAGCTGTATCAGATATGCAAACTGAACCACGGTCTGATGATGGTCGGACCGTCGGGCAGTGGCAAATCTACCGCATGGCGTGTGTTACTCAAAGCCCTAGAAAGGTAACTTTTCATATATTACGCCTATATTTTAAGGTAAGATTTATGCATACTATAAAGGAACCTTATTGATGTTTTTATACAAATAGATTACATACAAATAGATTACAAACAAACTGACGGCCCTCCTGGTTGTAAGTGGTTACCGTCGCCTATAACAAGGAAAACAACACTTGGTATTGCAGGTGTATTGTCTTCCTGAGGCCTAAGATGAAATGGTGAAACGCCTTCAATGCCCAGTAAATGCACTGGCTACCTTTCCCTGCAATCCGAAACACAGCGAACTACTTTACGGCTGAAATAAGAAAGGCGGTGGTACCTATCCAGGCGACCCTACAAAAGGGCCTAGGACCTAGAAAATGATTACATGAACTTAATTTTCTTAATTTAGTATAAAAAAAATACTTTGTCATTTAAAACATTTTTTGAAAGCTATTTTGAAATAATATCTAGACTATCAAGAGTTCGTGTAAGTGTTTATTTTGTATTTAAAATATTTTCATTGAAATGATAAAAATGATATAATATTTGAATGTTACTCAGATTCGAAGGTGTGGAAGGAGTAGCACACGTGATCGATCCTAAAGCGATGTCTAAGGAAACATTGTACGGTGTACTAGATCCAAACACGCGTGAGTGGACAGACGGCCTCTTTACACACATTCTCAGGTAATTATCATTAAAACCTTCAATCTGTTTACTTTAACATAGTTGAGTAAAATTGAACTTAATTATTATTGTATACAGGACCTTTTTTAAATAAACATATTACTTTATGGAATGTCTTTTATAATAATAATAATAATATTCATACACTCACACCTATTATCTAGCCCAAAGTAAGTATCATTAAGAGCTTGTGTTATGGATACTAGATAACGGAGAAATAATGATAATAATATGTATATAAATATTAGAAATATACTAAATAAACATATAAACATCCATGACTCGTAAACAAATGTTCGTACTCATCATACAAACATTTGTTCCTACCGAGATTCGAACCCGGGACCTCTTGGCCGATTAGCCTGGGGTACAGACCACTCGGCCAGGCGGTCGTCAAACTTTTATTTAATTATCCAGGAAGATCATCGACAATGTTCGCGGTGAAATTAACAAGCGTCAGTGGATCATCTTCGACGGTGATGTGGACCCAGAATGGGTGGAGAATCTCAACTCCGTTCTCGATGATAATAAACTGCTTACGCTGCCTAACGGCGAGCGTCTGTCACTACCACCCAACGTGCGGGTCATGTTTGAGGTTAGTGTTCAAAATTAATTATAAATTACATTACTTTCACATTATATTACTGTTGTGATTTTAAAAGGAATATTTAATACAACCAAACATTTCTTTGCAGGTGCAAGATTTAAAATATGCCACTCTTGCAACAGTATCTCGTTGTGGCATGGTGTGGTTCTCGCAAGATGTTCTCTCTACTGAGATGATCTTCGAAAACTATCTTATGAGGCAAGTTAACATTGAATGAAATTCTTCCATATGTTCTTAAAAATACGAGTAAAAATTTGACTATCGCATTTTTCCAACAGACTGAAGAACATTCCTTTAGAAGACGGCGAAGAAGATTCGTTCAGTATTGTAATGGCAGCACCGACTGCTGGTGGCGATCAGAATGCTACTGAGAATATACTTTCTCCTGCTCTACAAGTAAGTAACAACATTCCGTATACAACCAAAGAACTTTTATCTATCACAACTAACCAGTGCCCTTGCCTAATCCTTTTAAGGATGTTTCTTAACATTTGTCTTAAATAGTGTGTATTACACAACTTACCTATACCTTTTTCATTTTCTAATACAAACCTTACCCAAATTAACGTTGTTGTGTAATCTAGACTCAACGCGACGTAGCAGCGATACTTCAGCCGCTGTTCTTCGGCGATGGCCTCGTGGTCAAGTGTCTAGAGCGAGCGGCCACACTCGACCATATCATGGATTTCACTAAACACAGGGCGCTATCTTCGCTACATTCAATGCTTAATCGCGGTGTTAGGTGAGTTAACGTATTCATTTTGATGTTTTAAATTTAGACAGACCTTACGTAAAAGTAGGCAAGTCTAACAAGGCCTGTGCTTCAGGGTGAAAGTGTCGTAACGACATGCTAGTAGCAAAAGTAGCAAAAGAATTCAATTATATAAGTAATTGACTTCAATTACTTATATAATTGAATTCTTTTGAAAACTTTCATAGTATGGTCTGTTGTGGTTTTAAAAAAGTATAAATATGAAATATATTTCCTTTTCTGTAGGAACATCCTAGCATACAACCGCCAACACCCGGATTTCCCCATCACTAACGACCAATTGGAAGCATATGTACCCAAGTGGCTAGTATATTCTCTACTTTGGTCGTTCGCCGGTGACGCTAAACTGAAGGTAATAATGTAAATCATTTCAACTTGGTCCTTTTTAAAATTTTGTACACATATCTCTAAATACTTAAATTTTTGTTTTAGGATCGCAATGAACTCGGAGATTTCATAAGATCTGCCAGTACAATGCAACTGCCGAATTGCGGAGCTAACCAACATATTATTGACTTTGAGGTAAGATAAGTGTCAAGAAAATTACAGACCTTATTATGAAGTACACTCGAAATCTATATTTAAGAGCACATCTTGTTCTGATATAAATGCAAAAAGAATATTTAAAAAAGTTGTCTTGAGAATTGTTTAAGGAACCAAAATTGTTTAAGGTTTTCTGTTTAAATTCAAGTAATTTTGCTATATTCATATCTTCTATCCTTTTCCTTTACATGTTGTGAGGCCTTGTGCACAAAATACTACTATAAAATTATGTAAATTAAAACAACTAAAATCTAAATGAACAGTGTACTAGAATATATATAATATATCCTCATAATTATTTGAGAATCATTATAATTATGTATGAATGTATCTTTAGGTGTCCATCACCGGTGACTGGGTACCGTGGTCGGCGAAAGTGCCTCAGATTGAAGTGGAGACCCACAAGGTGGCGGCGCCCGACGTGGTCGTGCCTACACTAGACACAGTGCGGCACGAAGCGCTGCTCTACACGTGGCTGGCGGAACACAAGCCCCTTGGTAAGCTCATGTGAAATATCACTAATAATGTAAACTTTACTATGAATTTATTGCCCATAGCTTTTCAGGATTTAATATATTTAATATGGACCCATACAGACTAAATAGCAATCTGAGTATACCTATGAAATATTTCAAATCAAAAGGACAATTATACAATAAAAAGGTATAAAGAAATAATAGATAGGGCACCTGCCCAATCACCAGTGGATTCGCTGAAACACTCTAATTATAAGCTTAAAATTTTTTTTTCACTCATGTCGTTAATTCTAAGAAGTATTGTATGTATAAAGAATGCTTAAGAAACATTGTTAAGTACACAAAAAAATCAAATAAAAGTAAGAAATCATAGTAACAGGAAATGTTACCAACGCTTCTGTACTTCTTCTGCAAAATATTAGTCCTATCTTCTAGAGAGTGTTAGTATTGTTATTGTTAGAGCTGAATTATTAATTGCTTTCCATTTATTAATAACATTAATGTGCAGAAACCTACTTGAACTTTCAAAATGCAGTGTATCCTATAATAAAAAATATAAACATTCAATTTTCAACCAATTTTTATTCTAACAGTACTATGTGGTCCTCCTGGGTCCGGTAAGACCATGACACTGTTCTCGGCACTACGTGCGTTACCCGACATGGAAGTGGTGGGGCTGAATTTCTCGTCGGCTACTACGCCCGAGCTTCTGCTCAAGACCTTCGATCACTACTGCGAATACAGAAAAACGCCCAACGGTGTAGTCCTAGCTCCAGTACAGGTAAATATTAGTAAAGTTATTTGGTTTGCAGAAATGACTATGTACTGTGTAATGTTGTAAATCAATTATTGAAAAGAAACTATTTTCTCATTAAATAACATTTTATGTATGACCGGAATTAGTCCTGATCCCAGTAGCTTTAGATTTTATTGTCATTAATATTTATAGCTCGTATTCTATATATATTTTTTTCGAAAATTATCTTTAAAATATGTATAATTTATAACTATTGTAGCTCGGCAAATGGCTAGTGCTGTTCTGCGACGAAATCAATTTGCCCGATATGGACCAGTACGGCACGCAGCGCGTCATCTCGTTCCTTAGGCAGTTACTTGAACACAAAGGATTCTTTAGAGCCAGTGGTAAGCTAAAGTATCTAAGTTTAAAAATTATAAAAACATTGTAAATCAAGAAAGGGCTTTTGGACTTAACGTTCCATTTTCATTTAGCCGTGTCAATTAAATAATTAAAATTATGATAACCTAGTTGTTAGCTTTTTTTCAAAAGTCTGTATGAGGTCAATCTGTTTAACAGATCATTCGTGGGTACACTTGGAACGGATTCAGTTTGTGGGAGCTTGTAACCCGCCGACGGACCCGGGCCGCAAGCCGCTCTCGCACAGGTTGTTGCGACATGTGCCCGTTATATACGTCGACTATCCCGGAGAGACTTCACTAGAACAGGTAATTTATGGATAGTTAAACCATCCATAATTTAAAAAAAATCTTAAATTAATCAAATATATTTTCCTGTTTCAATATGTGTACTTTTAATTTTTGATTCAATTACACTTATTCTATAAATTTTGTTTAACTAAAAGGTTATTCCTATTTTTACATTTACGTGCAGATTTATGGCACGTTCACACGGGCCATGTTGCGTATGCAACCCGGACTGCGAGGGTATGCTGAACCACTGACACAAGCAATGGTGAAGCTGTATTTGGCTTCACAAGAGCGCTTCACTCAGGATATGCAGCCGCATTACGTATACTCGCCACGTGAAATGACCAGATGGGTGCGCGGTATATGCGAAGCCATTAGGTATGTTCACTAAAAATTAAACTTTACAATACCAGTCTTTCAGGTTGCAGTGACAACATTGAAATGACAGTCAGTCCCATTTGCCTGCCAGCTCCAAACACAAATAATAATAATAATAAAGCGCACTACGCTTCAATCACCTTCAAAATTGTAGAGTTCAAAAAAGTTGATTTAATTATATATAATTTACACTTATCTATTCTTCTAGACCTCTGGACAACTTATCAGTGGAAGGGCTCGTTCGTTTGTGGGCTCACGAAGCACTCCGTCTTTTCCAAGACCGTCTGGTAGAGGATTCTGAGAGGCAGTGGACTGACGAGAATATTGACAATGTGGCCATGATGTTCTTCCCAGGTATGAATTAAGCAACCTATTATAAACCGCATTAGGCTCAAAATAAAGCAACGTTCAAAATATAAAATGTGAGAAAATGGTAATGAAAACTTTTAATGTTGCAGGCATAAATAGGGACCAGGCATTAGCGCGACCAATACTATACAGTAACTGGCTAAGCAAGGACTATGTACCCGTACAAAGGGATCAGCTACGTGAATATGTCAAAGCTAGGTTGAAGGTGAGTCTATGAAATAACATATCAGATTTAGATTTTATTTAAAAAAAAGTTTGAATATGAATTTTAGTTGAGCTTACAGTATTCCAGTTGCGTTTTAATCTAATTTAGACGTCACAAACATAATTATAGTATCTTTATTTATATACTAGGTGTTCTACGAAGAAGAGCTAGACGTACCATTAGTTCTGTTTGACGAGGTGCTAGACCACGTACTGCGAATTGACCGTATCTTCAGACAACCTCAAGGTCACCTGCTACTAATCGGCGTGTCGGGCGCCGGTAAGACCACGCTCAGCCGGTTCGTGGCCTGGATGAACGGGCTCAGCATCTTCCAAATCAAGGTATGTACCATAATGAGTGACCACTCTGATACCGCGATAACCTAGGAGTAAAATGTGTCATCCCTATAGACCATTGTATTTACCAATTGCCTCTGTTGCGTCCTATGACCGGTTTTCCATGATAACGTTACTATCTTATAAATAGTATAATGTTGAACGACATTTAAACACAATCTAGATTTCAGATAGTGTGTCAAATATAAAGCAAAATACAAAAAACTATATGTGCTAGCTACGTAATTTGACGTCTCTGGTCTCTGCGGTTCGCAGGAAACTAGAATAGGTGTGCACGAATCTCATTGGTTTGAGTGTGTGCAGCGCGTTTTATCGCGTCTACTGAGAAAAAGACCTTTATAAGTCATAACAACTGTTTCTCTCAGCACATCACTATAGACTACTTTATTTGTTAGGTTCACAACAAGTATACAGGCGCGGACTTTGACGAAGACTTGCGTACTGTCCTTCGACGCTCCGGCTGCCGCGACGAGAAACTAGCCTTCATTTTGGACGAGTCCAACGTGCTCGATAGTGGCTTCCTTGAGCGGATGAACACGCTGCTCGCCAACGGAGAGGTCTGTGTATTTTCAAAGCAAAAATTTCTTAAGACATTGTCAAATGTAACGCCTAATTTATTTCTTCCTAAATCGAAAAATATTTTTAGGTTCCTGGATTATTCGAAGGCGACGAATTTTCGGCTCTAATGACTCAGTGCAAGGAGGGTGCTCAAAGAGAAGGGTTGATGTTAGACTCCAATGATGAATTGTACAAATGGTAAGTCATTTCAGTATCCTAGTCAGGTATCACTGAATTCAACCATAGCGTCATGTATTCGCTACTGTCTTAGCTTGACACTGGCCTAAAATTTTCTTGAAGAATCCGCAAAAATGTTGACAAAGAATTTGATCAGACTCAGTTCATTAATTACTATAAAAAGTTAGCAAGTCAAATTAGGCGGCTAGACGGCCGGCCGCGAGCTTGTCAATAAGTCTAGTGAATTACCATTGATTCTCACGCCTACCAGTTGATGTAATTTTTTTTAAATACATATTTAAAACAAAATCATGATTTTTTAGATTTAACTCTCTTGTATCGGAGGTAAAACTTAGGTCAAATTGTTCTGCCGTTGAAAAACAACCATTGAATTTTCAGTTTGTATGGATCACATTTGGAATCTTAGCCTTGTCCAGCAGTGGACGTCTTTAGGCTGATATGATGATAATGATATGGTAAAAATATTCCAGCGTCAAGTATCTACTAATTTGAAAATCCGAAGATTATGACCCTTATTGCCTTCAGTCTTGAACTATAAATTTAACGTTTTCTAAGTACTTGTGATGCGCAGGTTCACCGGCCAAGTGATGCGCAACCTGCACGTTGTGTTCACGATGAACCCGTCGTCGGAAGGCCTCAAGGACCGCGCGTCCACGTCGCCCGCCCTGTTCAACCGCTGCGTGCTCAACTGGTTCGGCGACTGGAGCGATGGAGCGCTGTTCCAAGTCAGTTATTAAAATTATATCCTTGTTTGGAGTTTTAACGTCAATATTTCATGGTATTATGAAACCCATAACTCTGTTTATAGATTCATAGATTTATAAACTTTTTAAATATAGGTTATACAATTTGATTTTTGGTCGAAATTTAATGTGTATGGATCTTATAAATTAATCTCAAGAACATAACTGACACCCTTATTTTATTTTTCGATTTACTATACCGGGTGTTACATAATTCTGAAATAAAATATGAAATTCTGGGGTTGCGGGGATGGTTGATATCGTAGTATGTTGTCACGAGCAGGTGTTACAATGTTTTTATGAATTGAATTGGAAAATACAAGTGGTCTGAAAGGTGTCAAACTCTCAGAGGTAACTCTAGACAAGGAACCAAGTTTTATTTCGAACATTTGTAAATTTCATACGTATTTAAATTTAGATTAAGATTTTTTTTGTATTTTTATAATAAAAAGCACAGCAAATGACTCACCACCTGATGTGAAGCGGTAAGGGGAGTCCATATGCAAAGATAGCTAGCACAGCTTGAAACACACAATTCTAGCCATTTCCGCCATGCCGGCCCAAAAGTTGCCTCTTATGAACCCATGTTATATGAAGGAGGGGAACACATTGGAAGAATTCCAAGCTTTAGAAGTTTTGTGCGTTCTATTAGACACTGAAACACTTACACCCATATTCATGAACGCTCAATAAACCTATTTTAGATAAAACACTGCTAAAATATGTTTTATCTTTTTCCTTTCTCATACGAGTGAGAGAAAAAAAAACACTATATAAGCCTCATATAAGTTCACTTGTTTTTATGAATACGGGGGTTAATCATTGTGCAGGTGGGCAAGGAGTTCACGAGCCGCATGGACCTGGACTCGGCGGACTACATGCCCCCGGAGGTGTTCCCGGCGGCGTGCGGCGAGGTGGGCGCGCGCCCGTCGCACCGCGAGGCCGTCGTCAACGCGTGCGTGTACGTGCACCAGACGCTGCACCAGGCCAACGCCCGCCTCGCCAAGCGCGCCAACAGGACTATGGCCATAACGCCCAGGTAAGCTTTACAGCCAAACCTTTATACGGGGCTGGTGCCGTCAATACGACAATAAATTGAAACATGGGCTATATTAGTTCATATAATTGGTTTGCCACTTTCAAAAACATCTTATTCATTAGATAATTTCATGACATTTGTATTAAACAATATTACATAGACTGCATTATTTCATAGAATAAGATGTTTCTCAAAGCGGCAAACCATTTCTATGATTTAATATAGCCCATGTTTTAATTTATTGTCGTATTGACGGCACCATCCTGTATATGTCGCCGTCATTAAGCCTCTTAATTGGATGCCTAGGCCGTTGATTAAACGCCGGTATTCAATTAAATGCCTGGGCCAATATAGAATTGAACTAGAATCACTCAACGTTTGACAACTTAGCATATTGAATGTCATCTCAATTAGATGCCTAGGCGGATCGTCTTGTACTGAATAGATTTGGTGTGATTGGTAAGAGTAAGGTTTTTTTATGACCACTTATAACCAAAACGAATGCGGTTATAAGTGGTAATAAAAAATAAACTTTACACAAAAGCTCTTCTATTTAAACGACCTGCCTAGGCGTCCAATTGAATGGCTTATACAACCAGACGGCTGACACGACGCTCAGGCTTCTAGTTAAATGTGGCACTCAATGACTTGACTAGTCCAACAGTTTTTTCATTGAATGCCAGTGCGCGCGGCGTTCTATCAACGGCCTAGGTGTCCAATTAAGTGGCTATTCTAACCAGACGGCTGCGAAATATACATATTAGCTTATTACAGTCCACTGCTGAACGTGGGCCTTCCAAGTCTGCGCCACAATACACCTTTAAGTCGTCGGTCCACCAACGAAACCTTTACGGTCATTTAAATAAAAATTTGCCGTCTTAGATTATCCTCGAATAGCTAATCTATGTTTTGTCTTATTTTTATCTGTGAAGTTGGACATGCATAAAGAACAAGACAAAACACAGAATAGCTAATCCGCGGATAATTCAAGAAGTAAAATTTTTATTAACAAAACCGTTTGAAATAAATAAAATAAAATAATTTATTTAGAAGCCGAGTGCCAAGAAGAAGTAAAAAAACCCATATTATACATGTCTAATACAAAAAAATAATGTTAACTAACAATGTCATAATGTTTGTTAGACATAGAAGAGGACCACAAATGTATGAAGCCTGGGCATAAAATAATTTTAATTTTGAACAAAATCCTACTCAATTAGGCTAAATAGGTATATTTATTTAGAATTTTTATTTATAAGACAAACATGAAAATGCCATTACTATTATAGTCACTTTTTGCGTATTGATATTGCATTAATATAACAACAGCTACTTTTTACTTTTAAAATACAGAACTGGAGCTAAAACCATTGTAAAATCTTGAAATATTTACAACAATAAGTGCATTTCACATGTTTTGCGACTTGAAAAAAGAGGGAAAAAAGCAAATCTGCATTTAGTTTCTGCTGGAACATTATTTACATTTTTAGACAAACGGGCGATTCGAGTTTTCATTTAATAAGCTACTTGATTTTAAATCAATCAAATTTTATTAATTTAAAATCAAGTAGCTTATTAAATGACCTTTGTAAAGAGGTATATCACATTGCTGTTCAAAATTATTCGGAATAAAAGCCAAAAAAAGACCGTGTCCAAATACGTTTACTAACAATGGAATAGTATCAGTCTGTCTATCTGTCATAGTATAGTGTATGACGCTCCTCATATTAGGTTAACGTATGTAATATATAGATTATTTTTAGTGCAGTATTAGTATTAAACTGGTCTTTTTATCATCATCTCTCTGTCCCCACATTGCGTCCGATTCGCTTGCGTTGGAATTTCAAAATAGTTTGCTATGCAATCCAGCTTACCCATCCTATCCGACCCGTAGGGACGCTTTTCCGACTGTCTTTCTACAGAAGCGCCCTTCAGATCCCAGATTCTGCATCTACTACAAGTCCAGCACATACTCCCACCTCTTCTCCTACTCTTATGGAATTACTATGTTATCTTAGCTCTTTGAAAGGATGATGATTTTAAGAATGCTAAAAGTGTTAAGATAATAATATCCATAGTAGTTCCATAGAAGTAGGAGAAGAGGTGGACCTTATTCTGATAATAATAAGATCGATGCAATCTTTTTCACAGACACTACTTAGACTTCATCCAGCAAATGGTGAAGTTGTATGCTGAAAAACGAGCAGACCTTGAAGAACAGCAGTTGCATTTGAATGTGGGATTGGGGAAGATCGCGGAGACCGTAGAACAAGTCGAAGAGATGCAAAAAAGTCTTGCTGTTAAGTCACAGGTTAGTCGCATTTATTACTGTTGTATTTATTTATTATATTTTTATTTTATAATATAATTGAAATGAGGTTTTTTCACTAAGTAATAATTAGTCAATAGCATTTTAAGTAGAAGATTTTGGTGATAGTGATGATATTTAGAAATCATCTTCTATTGTCTGATATGAGACTTTTGGGAGAATTTCTTCTGAAAATACAAGAATAGAGATTTTAAGCCTTTTTCGTTAGTTTCATATCAGTGGAAAATTTTCTATATATGTACTTGTATAACTTCTAATACCTCATAAATATAGGAACTGCAAGCCAAAAATGAAGCCGCTAATGCCAAACTGCGACAGATGGTCAAAGATCAACAAGAAGCGGAAAAGAAAAAAGTCGAAAGCCAGGAGATACAGGTCAGTTAATCAGTTCTTTGTCCGCTTCTACTAAAGCAAAATGAATAAAGCATTAAAATATTGGTGTTTATCACTTGATAACAATAATTATTAGCTGTGTATAAATTTAGGTCGCTCTAGAAAAACAAACCAAGGAAATAGAAGCGAAACGAAGAGACGTAATGGCGGACTTGGCGCAAGTGGAGCCGGCTGTTGTCGAAGCACAAAATGGTTTGGTTTTCCACTTCTGTATATTAGTATTCTGTTTTACTTGATACCTGGCTTTGGCTTTGAAAATAAGAAATCAATATTACCCGGAGCGCTAGGATATCATATTCAGTCTTCTTACTCTGTAAAAAAATCTAGATACTCACAGTGTGCTAAAGTGAAAACTACTCACGTAGATGTACCATCCCTTTGTCGTAGTTAGACACGTATTAGTAAAACCGTAACTCGCCTAATTGCCACTCAGAAAGATGCCTGATAAAATACTTGAAAATTATTGTTATAAAAATATTCAGTATTTATAGTCAGAAGTTATTGCTTTAAAAGTATCACAAGCATCATGAATATGAATATTCACCCCATCAAAAGATAATTCGAGAAATCATGGTATATTTCTGGCTATAAGTGCACTAGTATTAAAAGCGGAGACGTCACGCAACAGCGGTGCGATCGATCAAGAAACAACAGCTGGTGGAAGTGCGGTCGATGGCGAATCCCCCGTCTGTGGTAAAGATGGCGCTCGAGTCTATCTGCACGCTGCTCGGAGAGAAGGGCGACTCCTGGAAGGGAATCCGTTCCGTCGTCATGAAGGACAACTTCATATCGACCATCGTCAACTTCGAGACTGAGAATATCACGTTAGTTGAGCGTTGTGCATGTAACGCGTTGTACAATTCTAACTTAATTTACATCTTACGAATCTCATATCCGTGTGGAAATTATGACAGCATATCGGTAATTTTAAATATTACGAAAGTAGTACAGCGCGCTACATTCAGTCCATAATTCATATTTTTATAATTTTTAATATATTTTTGGAATGTATAGAAAACATTTTAGATAGCAAATACAATTTTGTACTTTATTGGCAAAAACATGTACACTCTATATTGTCATGCATCCAAAATGATGTTGTATTATTTTACCCCTATTTTATTAAGCATTTTTATTGTATTGCAATGATCTGTTAGTTTCCTACCTTATTTAGCCGAATAGTTACTTTAGTATTTGAGTTTTTCTTACATTATGAATGATGTTATGGATTCTTGTAACAATAATTTAATCTTGTATATAAGCTAAGCCCGCCGCTTGCATTATGTGACTGTTGTTATTAATATTATGAATTTCGACGTAATGCTATAATCACTGTATTGTATAATGGCATCTGTGTAAGGCACACTAATAAGTCGTAAACGTGACTAACCCCGCTGAGCATTGACCAGAAACATATATAACACTAATATTTGTTTTAACTTTTCGTTATGAATTTTGTCAAAAATATATTCCAATTTTTCAAGATGTGTAGCGAACGGGGCTCTTTTTTTATTTGTATTAGTTCTACTTTCTTTTTCGATTTCCGATGCTCTGGCAATCTACCCTGACTATCGAATTAGAATACTTAGCTCTACTAGCCGTCTCTTCTGCGAGACCGCCACTCGTTACACCGACTGTCAATATGCTACGTTATTCGTAAATCAGTAACACCTATCGCATGTGACATAGATAGCTAAAGGCCTTTTTTGTTTCTCTTTTTTTTGTACTCTCGCTCTCGCTTCGTGTTGGTGACGGACGCGACGCCTGGACACACGCCGGCAACCGACCTCCGGTTAAACTATACAGCGGTGAAATCTATTAAGAAGCAGCACTTGGTCGAAGTGAGGTCGATGGTCAACCCGCCGGCTGTGGTCAAGGTTGCCCTGGAGTCCATTTGCCTACTGCTCGGTGAGAACGCCACCGATTGGAAAGCGATCCGAGCCGTTATCATGCGCGAGAACTTCATCAACAGCATCGTCTCCAACTTCTCCACCGAGGACATAACGTGAGCACCGCTGCTTGTTTCCACCTACCACTGACACTCCCCTACATTCTAGTTTATGGTGCAGGGTCTTAGCTTTGTAAGTTTTCAGTTTGCATTTTCTTGGGTGCTTGATGCATGCTTTTGCACGACATATTTTTGTGCTGTATTTTCATTTAACCATTGAACAATTTTGACTTGTTTACGGAGATGGTTTTTATTAACTCGAAAAAAAATTAGGTAAGTACGTTCAATATACTTAAAGTTCTCAACTTCCTACTAGATAAAGTAAGCAACTTCTATTTAAATTAAAGAAAGAAAGATTTTGAAAGACACTTGATTCATTGAAATTCAAATATATTTAACAACCACAAGAAATATAGTACTGTGTATTTATACTTTTCTCTTTAACTTGTCAATATTTTTCCTTTTAGACAGTTACAATCTTTAATGTTCAATATTAGAAAACTGCGCATGGATTGGTTGGATTGTGTTTTCAGAAAAAGTATGTTGTTAAACAATCCCCGTGTAGCATGAATGTATTTGCCAATAAATAATGTATTCGTGTTCGTATATTAAAGTCACTATTGACAGTGTACTAATTGGCTTAATTTTTTGTTTTTTCTTTTATGTTCGTTTGCTATCTAATGTGTTTTTCTATGGAAGGGAAAGATACATTGGAATCTATATGATTTTGTTTGGTGTTTCTTGGTAAGTGACGTCCAGTCCTATCCGTGGGTATTCTTAATATATAAGAGTGAAGTAAATGCATGGAATTGCCAAACATTTTTGGGGAGAAGTTCATTTTGGATCATCAATTGGTATGGTATAATGGAATTGCACGACACGCACGTAATATTAAAACTGTTAAACATTTGCTACGGGATTAAAGTTAATCGCCTCTATTTGTATGTTGCCAGTGACGATGTACGCGAAAAAATGAGGAATCGATATTTAAGCAACCCAGACTACAACTTTGAGAAAGTAAACAGGGCCAGCATGGCGTGTGGACCTATGGTTAAATGGGCTATTGCTCAGGTAAGATACACCTAAATCTAAATTTACTTGAACTATACGTTGTCTGTTTTGAAAGACTTATCTTTTCTTAAAGCGCATTAAATTTATAAAACTATATTTTAATAAGTAATTTAACAAAATAGATTGAGTACGCTGACATGTTGAAACGCGTTGAGCCTCTACGTAATGAGCTGCAAGCATTGGAAGACCAGGCACAAAGCAACGTAAAAGCAGGTGATGAGGTGCGCGAGCTGATTGCGCAGTTGGAAAAGTCGATCGCGTCTTACAAGGAGGAGTATGCGCAGCTTATCAGCCAAGCACAAGCCATCAAGACTGATCTGGAGAACGTGCAGGCTAAGGTAAGATTATCGAACTCCTTTAAAATAATAGACGAAAAAATATGTCCAAGCAATATTTAATGCTTAGTACTATTTAATTTGTCCCTTGTGCCCTTAACAGATAATAGTAATATTCTCACACTCGCACGAGTATGGGATTTTTCCAAAACCTTATAGTTAACTTTAATGTTGTCTATAATTATTTTTATTTCGTTATAAAAATAATTATCCATAACATTAGTCGACCCTGTAAAAATTAGAAGATCGATTGATAATTATTTCACAATCGTGTTTGCATACTTTTAATTTAACGTAACCAATAATCTTTTTCTAATAAACTATGATTTTTTCGATTTACGACCGGAGAACGAATAATTATATGTCCTATATGGTTTGTAAATCAGGTGGACAGGTCAATAGCGCTGCTGAAGAGCTTGGTGATCGAGAGGGAGAGGTGGGAATCTAGCTCAGAGACATTCCGCTCCCAGATGAGCACTATCGTGGGCGACGTGCTTCTTTCTGCCGCCTTCATCGCCTACGGTGGCTACTTCGATCAGCACGTTAGTATTCACGAGCACTATTCTTTTTTAGTTTCATATCGTTACTCGGGTAAACGAAGTCTAGTTCATTGAGTGAATAAATTTATTTGTATTCTTTTATTCCTACTAGTACCGCCTAAACCTTTTCTCAACCTGGACAAACCACCTGGCGTCTGCTAGCATTAAATACCGCGCAGACATCGCGCGCACGGAGTACTTGAGCAATCCCGACGAAAGGTTGCGCTGGCAGGCCAACGCGCTACCTACCGACGAACTCTGCGTTGAGAATGCCATCATGCTTAAAGTGAGTCTTGATACTGAGATGATTAAATATAATTATACCTCGCATAGATTTTATTTTAATTTATTTTCTTATTATACAGCGCTTTAACCGTTACCCGCTGATCATCGATCCTTCGGGCCAAGCCACAGAGTTCATAATGCGCGAGTTTAAGGATCGTAAGATAACGAAGACATCCTTCCTCGACGATTCCTTCAGAAAGAACCTTGAGTCGGCGCTGCGTTTCGGTAACCCACTCCTGGTACAGGTGAGAAAATTTAAAACATCTTTTGACTAAAACTAGTGGTAGTTAGTTATTGGCGTAAAGATGCTACTTCGCTTGATGTTTAGTATTAAACGCTGTCAGTTATCCTAAAAAGATAAATAAAATAATGAATAAAAGATTTGCCTGTCCCACATTTGACGAAAGCTATCATAATATCGCCTTAAATCTAATATCGCATAGAATTTTAATGCATTTTGTTCTAAATTCACTTATGTTTGCACATAAATACCACATTCAACATTGTTTATATCTTGTTATATAATATTTTAGGACGTTGAGAACTACGACCCGATCCTAAACCCCGTGCTGAATCGCGAGTTACGTCGTACAGGCGGCCGTGTGCTTATTACGCTCGGCGACCAAGACATTGATCTTAGCCCCTCCTTCGTTATCTTCCTCAGCACCAGGTAAAACACTGTCGAATTTTCAATCCTTTTTTCTTGTTAAATTACTCAGTTCAAGGGTTTAAATTATCTAGAATATTTACATATTTCAGTCGAAGCAGTGATTTTTTCCTTCATACATTGTGATTTCAAATATTAATATGTTTCTAGGGACCCTACTGTGGAATTCCCACCAGATATGTGCTCGCGTGTGACCTTCGTAAATTTCACTGTGACGCGCTCGTCGCTGCAGTCGCAGTGCTTACACAGAGTGTTGAAGTCGGAGCGACCCGACATCGACACTAAGAGATCAGATCTCTTGAAATTGCAAGGTAAAGTAAAACTATATCTTCCTGTTTAGATGCGTTATGTTGTAAAGAATAGGCTGATACGATAATTTCTGCATTAATTTATAATATCAAATAGGTGAATTCCACTTGCGGCTACGTCAACTGGAGAAGTCTCTCCTTCAAGCACTGAACGACGCCAAAGGCAAGATCCTCGATGACGATTCCGTCATTGCCACCCTCGAGACGCTCAAAAAGGAAGCTGACGATATTGGGCAAAAGGTATATTTAACGTTTGTTAGAAAATTGACAGTCTTCACCATGCCAGTAAATTATTCTACTGTTATTCATAATCAATTGTTTTTTTAGGTGGAAGAAACTGATAAAGTTATTGCTGAAATTGAAACCGTGAGCCAGCAATATATGCCGCTGTCTCAAGTATGTATTTTATTGTATTATATATTTATCACACTGTGAGATCGCATGCTAAGAACTAGAGAATGCAATTTCATTCCCGCAAGATCTCGGCCATATTTACCGAAAATAATTTCAGCCAAAAATCTGACGAGATCTCGCGAGATTAACACAAGCGCACAGAAGCATAAATACACGTGTATCTCGTAGCGCGCCACTCCTACGTAGCTTAAAAATGACATCTGCTAATTTGTTGGAATCAAAAGAGAACAGGAGTCTTACAGTTTGCAAACGATTGTTTGCGCTCTCTGGTCCCTACCAGTGTAGAAGCTGAAAGAACCTTCGCTGCAGCTGGCTATTTTGCCCGTCTATTAGACCACACTTTAATTAAAAACATGCTAAATAACTCGTAAAATAAAAGAGTGATTTATGATAAATGTTACGAATAAATGCTTATTTAATATTTCATTAAATTTATCTATCAGAAATCCTATTAATGTAATAAATTGTTATAAAATAAAAAACTAATTCACCAATGTCGCGAGCTCTCGGCTTTACGAAAATTTCGCATGATTGCGTTCCTTATTCAGAACAGTATACACAAATTTTAAATAATTCAATGAATAAACCTACAAGAATTTCATCCAGGTATTTTGTATCGCCATGATCATTATAATAAAATTAATAATCGCTTCTTACAGGCGTGCAGCAGCATCTACTTTACGATGGAATCGCTGAACCAAGTTCACTTCCTGTACCAGTACTCGCTAAAGATGTTCCTGGATATATTCAGTTCAGTGCTCGTATGCTCTCAGCTTGGCACCATCACAGACTACACCGCCAGGCTCAAGATTATCACAGAAGAATTGTTCACTGTGAGTTAACAATTCTTCTAAAACAGTTGAAATAAAAGTTTGCTTTTTAACGTGAACTTTTTACTTTTAATTAGATTAAATTCGCTGTTATTTGAGAGAGTTACAAATGATCTCAAGATTCTTTTTCTTTCTAGTCTAATTGATCACATATTTAATTTTATCTCATTTTGGGTAAACTTAGTTGAATTCATCTACTTTCATTACTTACTGTACGGTCACCAGCGCTAAAATGTATGCACTTTTGACA
This sequence comes from Nymphula nitidulata, assembly GCA_947347705.1. Classification (NCBI taxonomy): domain Eukaryota; kingdom Metazoa; phylum Arthropoda; class Insecta; order Lepidoptera; family Crambidae; genus Nymphula; species Nymphula nitidulata. The sequence goes on from OX374632.1 coordinate 12,647,621, forward strand.
TTTCGTGTGCCTTAATCTCTTTGTAATAAGAGTCACTAGACGCAGCGTTGGTAGGCCTTCTACAAGGTGTACCGATGATCTAGTGAGGGTTGCGGGAAGCCGGTGGATGCGGGCGCGCTTTAGAGATCCTTGGGGGAAGCCAGATTAGCAGTAGGCGTGTCTCGGCTGATTTCATAATGATAACTGTCAAAAGTGTATGTTAGTGCTCGTGCCTGTACGCGGTGCTCTCGTTGAAACGCAAATCTGGGATTTTGCCTAAGTTTGAATCTGGCGCTATTATTCACAAATTCGGAAAATATGCGCTACTGTTACCCATAAAACAGTTCAAACTTAAAAGATATGGAATATTGTTGAAGTTGTACTGTTTAGAAAATGTTAACATTGATAGAAAAAAATATCAAAAATGTTAAAGATATTAGATTGCTGACATCAATTAAAGCAATTATTATTTTGCCAACTATGAATAAAAACATACATATTTCATAGTTATTATTAATTTTGTCAATATACCGATACATTTCTTAGTAACATGTGACGTCACCTGTTCCGTAGATTTTCTATGGAGCGTTTTTGGACAATGCGCCGCAACACATCAAACATATCTGTGAAATTATTTATCTGAGACATACTATTTCTATTGCAATATTTCTTTGTGAATTTTTCAAAATTCTCAACTTCCCTATTGTAGCAACGCCCTTAAGGTTGTGTGTTGTATGTAGGCGGTGTACGAGCGCGTGGCCCGCGGTATGCTGCACGCGGACCGTGTAACGTTCGCGCTGCTGCTGTGCCGCATCCACCTGAAGGGCACCGGCGCCCCAGACACGCTGGAGCAGCCGTTCGCCGTGTTCCTGCGCGGCAAGGAGGGCTTCGTGACGCACGCGCCGCCCAGCGACCACCTCACGCCGCACCAACACGCCGCCGCCGCGAGGCTCGCAGCCAGGTACCGCCCTATACGGCTCAACGCAAGCTGCTTATCATTACGGACGGAAGTTAGTGTAAGGTCGGGAGTACCGGGAGACAAGTGAAACACTCCGACGACAGATTTAGACTCATTTAATAAGTAATATCGCTAACATTATATACTTAAGTGCTAGAACTTAGACGTACATAATAGACAAAGTAGTTGGGTCAGTACACCTCCAACGGTTAGAAAAATAAAATAAAGTTTGGTACTAACTTTATTTTATGTTTACAATAATTGATGAATACATATTATTTATATTAATATTTTTAAAATTATCTTAGCATAATATTTGTTCACAATAATGTTTAAGTATTATATTTGAATGTTTGTATTTATAAATGATTACATTACATGTTTGGTTACAATATTCATGATTACATTATTATTATTATTTTTACCTATCTATAGCGGCCACCTATAAATATTATTTGTATAATATGCTAAGTAGGATATAAACATAACTTGTTTTATATTTTTATTTATGAGTGCTTGCCTTTTTATTTTTTATAGTAAAATTTCGTTCTATTTTTGTGTACTACATCTATTTTTCCATTTTTTGATATTTTTACATTTGGTGACATATCTTCTAATACAATATAAGGACCTGTATACACCTGTGAAAGTTTGTTACCAGTTTCATTTTTAATTAGAATTAAATCATTTTCTTTATATGTTATTGGGTTTAGTTTTTTATCATATTTTTCTTTACGTGTTAATTTACTTCTAATTAAATTATTACGAGCGTCATTTTGGGACATTTGCAGTCTATATTTTAATTCAAAGGGATAATCGTCGTAGTTATATAAGGGTTCGACCGTTCTTGTTAAATTACTTGGTAAATTGCACTTTCTTCCGTACACTAGCTCAAAAGGGGTAAAATTTGTTTCTCTGTGGACTGACGTATTGTACGAAAATGTCCAATAAGGTAACCAACTACTCCACGTACCTGGATGGTTGTCAGTCTGGATGCGCAGGTAAGCTCCTAAATGTTTATGTGTATTTTCTAGTCCACCAATACTTTGGTGATGATATGCTGTACAATTTAATTTATCTATGTTTAATAAGGTACATACTTGGCTGAACGTTGCAGACATGAATTCTGTTCCTCGATCCGTCGCTATTGCCTGTGGGATTCCGTGACGGAGTATAAAATTGTCTAAAAACAGCTCTAGCTACTTCTGTACTGCTTTTTGTCACTAAAGGATATGCTTCTACATATTTTGTGAGTTCACATTGAATAGTGAGTATGTAAGAAAAGTTTCCTGCATCTTTGTCCAGCGGTCCTACGATGTCTAAATATAATTTTTCAAAAGCAGTATTTGCAGTACTCGTTATACTCATAGGTTCTTTTGTATGTATGGTGTGTTTTTGCTTTTGACATTGATCACAATGTTTTACGTATTCCGTTATATCTTTTTCAAGTCCTGGCCAATAATAATATTTTTTAATATTACTTAACATTCGTTTTATACCTGCGTGACCACTTGTTGGTAATAAATGAAAATCGTTTAAAATTATCTTTATTTCGTCTTTATCATTAATTCTTTCTATGTCATTCAAAACACATATTCGTGGTCCGCACCACCTTTTATTTTGTTTTATTTCATGTATTATTTGTTTTATAAATAGCTTATTACCTTCCTTCCTTATTATGTATAATTCTACAATATTTATTTTATTACAATATTTTTCCAGTTCTCTCACAAACTGACGTGGTGATAATTGTGATCGAGATTTTGGATTTATATAAATTGTCTGTTTTGACAGTGATAGTGAGAAAACTTCATTTTCCTCAATAATTTCGTGTCTCTTACGCAAAGTTATCAAATCTTTTTGCGAAATGTATCTTAATTCTACAGTTTCTTTTGGTTTATAATGTGTACCTACAACTTTTGGTTGAATAGAGCAATCGTCTTTACAACCCCTAGTAGGAGAAGTGTCCTTATTATTTAACTTCTTCCTCTGTGCCCTCGTCATCACATTAATTATTAATTCATTCATATCTCTTAATTCTTTTGACGTTATATTTATCCTAGACAATGCGTCTGCGGCCGCGTTGTCGGCTCCTCTTACGTATTCAACTACATAATCGTATTCCTCGAGTGCTATTCTGAACTTTAGTAACCTGCTGGATGGGTCTTTCATGTTAAATAAATAAACTAACGGTTTATGGTCAGTTTTTATTTTAAATGTTCGCCCATACAAGTACGGTCGGAAGTGCTTTACCGCCCATACAATGGCGAGAAGTTCCTTTTCCACTGTGGGATAGTTAACTTCTGACTTATTTAGGCACCTACTAGCATATGCTACTGGTTTTCCATCTTTGTTTGATAAAATTGCTCCAATTGCGTAGCCTGACGCATCTGTCTGTAGGATAAATTCATTGTTATGTGAAAAATTGGGGTATTGAAGAACAGGTGGAGATATTAGACTTTCTTTTAACTTTTGAAATGAGCTCTGACAATCTGCATTCCAAACAAATTTGGCATTTTTCTTACATAACTTATTTAGTGGATTTGCTATTGCAGCAAAATTTTTTATGAATTTCCTATAATAATTAGCGAATGCAACAAATATTTTTACTTATTCTGCGTTATTTGGCACTGGGTAGTTTTTCATAACAATAATTTTTTCTGGGTCTGGTAATACTCCCTTATTGGAGACTACATGGCCTAAATAAAGGATTTGCTTTTTTAAGAAGTCGCATTTTTGTGGATTTAATTTTAAGTTTACTTTCCTTATTCTGTTTAAGACATCTTGAAGGTTTTTATTGTGGTGAGATAAACTTCGCCCAAAAATAATAAGGTCATCCAAATATACAAAGCATTTTTCGTATGTTAACCCAGCCATTGCCATTGTTATCATTCTGGAAAACGAATTTGGACTTGTTTTTAGTCCCATTGGCATCCTTGTCATCTGATACTGTCCTGAATGGAATGCAGTGTATTTCCTACTATTTGGCTGTAATTCAACATTGTAGTAACCTTGTTGTAGGTCTAAATGAGAGAAATAAATACATTCTGAAAGAGAGTCTAATATCTCAGTAATGTTGGGTAGCGGAAATTTGTCATCCTGTATGCAATTATTAATTTTCCTATAATCGATAACTAATCTAAACTTCTTATTACCTGCACTATCTGGTTTTTTAGGAACTAAAAGAACTGGACTCGACCATTCGCTGGTCGTGGGTTCGATAACACCCTGTTGTAACATTTCATTGATTTGATTAGATATTTCCGTTTTCTGAGAATGTGGCAACCTGTACTGTTTCGTGAATATAGGCTGGTCCACGTTTGCTTTTAATGTAATTTTCTGTTGGTAAATATTTGTTGTACTCAATTTATCTCCTGGTAGAAAAAATACGTCACAGTACTTAGCACATATATTTTTTATCGAGTTTTGTTCTTCAGAATTTAAGTGAGTCAATTGTAATTTCGAAAATAATGTCTCTATCCTTTCCGCTTTTGAACTACCTGTATTAAAACTGCAAATGTTGTAATCGCACGCTTTATGTATATTTGGGCTAATGTCGCGCAAAGTTGCATCTTTCTCGGTAGTGTTTAATATACGAATCGGAATTTTCCCATTGACTGGTTTTACTAAGGTACTAGCCATAAAAATGCCATGACATAATTGTTGAGCACATACAACACATTCTTCATTAATCTCAGTGTTCCAGTAATGTATGGACTCTGATCTGGCTGGTATCAATAACGAATGACTACAGTCTCCATTAATCATATCTAAAGTTATCTCCGATTTTGTAGTCGTGTTCAATGACAACGTCATGTTAATAAAATCTAATTGTGATCGATATTTTTTCAAAAAATCAAAACCTAAAATTCCATTTGTTTTACTAGGTAATTGCCAGAATACATAAAATTTATGAGGAAATTTTGTTTCTTTTGTTTCTAGTTCTAGCCACACATATCCTATAGCCCGTACTTTTCCACCGATTCCGTTTATGGTTATGTCAGATCGGTGAATCGGACAGCTTAATTTTAAAACATCTCCATAATTTATAGCTGAAATCGAAGCACCCGTGTCAATAAGCCAGTCATAGCTATGCCCATTTATGGAGAGAGGAACGTGTAAACTATTGTTGTAAGAAAAAATATGATTATTGTTGGACTCGAAAAAACTCATCTAGTAGTAAGTTTTCACCATTCGTATTTTCGTCATTTTCCGAATGTGTCATTGCCTGAAGTGGGTAGTTGTTTTGAGGATTCGTTGTTATGTAGTTCATATTATGGTAAGACCTACCTGATGCATGCTGGTGAGGTATAGAAGCCCCCCGGGAGCCACGACTGTTTCGCCAAACCATCGGCCGGCGCTGTGGGATGTTAAAAGCTCGCCGCTGTTCTTCCTCCTTATGATACTGACCTCTTCCAGTCTGATATCTTTGTGACTGGTATCTTCCTCTCTGCCTTCTATAGTAATAATTAGGATTATTAAAATTAATGTTAAAAATATCCGAGGCTGGCGTCGGGGACAACAAGTCTTCGTCTACGGCTGCTTGAATTGCCTCTTGTAGGGAATCGAAATTCCTGGCAGCTATAACCGTGCTTAGTCTTCGATTTCGGAGTCCGTCGGCAAAGCGTTTTATAGCAAGTTTTTCGTTAAGTGGTTTGAGCACTGAATAATTATCGTCTTTGCCGTTAGACTGCGATATCGTTAGCTCTACAAACAACTCTGATATTTCCTGACCAAACTCTGTTATTGACTTATCATTTTGTTTGATTGTATGCAATTTATTTTGGATAGCAACAAATGATTGCTTTGGTAATAATTTTAATTTCATGTCTCGAATCATACTTTCGACTGTGTCATAATTTTGTTCTAATCTTAATTTAGCATTTTGTGACAAACGACTTTTTAATACAAAAGACACCAATTTTTTCTTTGAATTTTCGTCTATGACTGACTCGTAATACTCTATACCATCAATTAACTGCTTTGTATTTGTAATCTCATTGTTCATAACTGGTAACAAACTTAACGCCACTTTTAAATCAAATTTCTCCATTTTTCCTTCACTATCTTTTTCGGTGCGTTTGCACAAATTTACAATTTCAACGTACAAGAGGTCGATATCCTCACAATACTTCTTAATTAATTGCTCAGCTTCGTCTATTCTTTTTACTTTGCTAATATTACTTTTAAAGTTATTATATTGATCTAGTATCAGGTTTGCTTCATCTAACTTTATTTTTATATTTTTCCCTTCCCTTCTAGTGGGGCCTATTTTTATCAAATATCTTCTAATTGATAATAAATCTTCATACAATTCTTTTAAAAAATTTGCCATAGATTCTTACTGACGTATAAATATTAATTTTACATACCTGACTGCTACAGTAGCGTGGGTTTTTTTTTATTACACATATGATATAACTGTTATACTTAGGTTGCTATAGTCCTTTAACTGTCTTTACTATTTTTATAAGTACACGTTTTAGAAAACTTGAACACACGCGAAATAATTAACAGTAGCCGCACATTGGATAAATACTTTTTTTTTTTTACTTTCACTTTTTACTACACTCACACTTTGGTGTCGTCGATCCTGTTGTTTTGATAGTCAGCTAGCTGCTGTCGCCGCCTCAAAAACGACCTTCTGTTTGCATTTTCTTCAAATCCCTCACGGATCCACCTATGGTGACATTTTCTATAGAACCTGAATATTACATACAGTACGCCCAGAGCCAGACAAAGTACGACGATGGATATAAGTATATTGGTTGTGGACAAATGGAACCTTAACTCTTCTATTGGAGCATTATTGGTGCCCCCCGCGGCGTTTTGTGCGATGATAATTGACTCCTCTTTAGACTGCTGCTTTCCCATTTTCTTTAAATTTATTGTTGTCCAATTGGTAAATCGACGTGTTGCAGTAGAAATATAAAATTTTAATGATTACAATCATCGTTAAAACTGTGCACAAGTAACAATGTTATTGAAGAACTTTCCTAATTCGGCGCGGTGGTGTCAGTTTCGAGCGCGCGAGGCGGTGCCGACTGGCAGGGTCGCCATGTAAGGTCGGGAGTACCGGGAGACAAGTGAAACACTCCGACGACAGATTTAGACTCATTTAATAAGTAATATCGCTAACATTATATACTTAAGTGCTAGAACTTAGACGTACATAATAGACAAAGTAGTTGGGTCAGTACACTTTGCATTGAGTCTAATGTAATATAACAGATATTTTAATAGGTCATACTGTTATTGTCTATAGGAAAAAGATAGTATGAATTTGATTAGATCTCTCAAATAAGTTTAGATAGCTTATAAAGAAACCATAGACTTTTAGACGGCGCCGGCCGGCGTGTAAATCCTGCATTGCATTACATTCAATAAGGTCGAAAAATGAACACACGTTTCACACATCCATGTTTAGAGAACAAGATGCACTGAACTTAAATGTTGATTTAACGTGTATTCTACAGGTTTAGGGCTCTACTTCTTATAAAACTTAAATCAAGAAGCATCATCGTTCATTTACAGAAAAAATGGTCATAGAGGCTTTGGAAAAAAGTAAATAATAGATTGAAAAAATTACATACGAAAGAAATCTCATTAAAGTTTGCACTACAGGAACAAACCGATTCTAAAAAAAACTTATCATGCATAAGCAAGTCAGGCTAAGTTATCACAAGTTTTCCTAAAACTCTCGTAAAGAAATTATTGACAGTCTTTCGTTCGTATAAAAATTGCTCTTATTCAACAATAACTGTTTTTTCGAAAAATCCTCTGACAACTTTTTAGACTATCCCGATTTTCTTATGCATGGCAAGTTTTGTTAGAATCAGTTATTTCGTTTCTGGTTTAACGTAAACGCTCCTAAAGAGCTTCCGATGTTCAAATCTTTTCTGACTTTTGTGAATAAGGGAGCAGTTTCCACTCTTTGATGTCCAAGATATTGAGTGCTCTCTATTAATTACATAAAAAGGTACAAGATTTAAACTCAATGACGTGTTTGTTGTCAGACTGGTAGCGTTCCGCCGCCTGTTGGAGAAGGCTGGCGAGCTCCCCGAGCTGCCCGCGTGGCTGGCTCAGGCGGCGCCCGAGCAGTGCGTGCCCACGCTCTGGGACGCCGATGCCGCCGCGCCGCCCGCGCCACACGTGCTCGCCATGTACCGCCTGCTGCTCATACAGGTACCGCCTGCCGCTCATACAGGTACCGTCCTAGGAGCAGGACATGCCCACGCTCTGGGACGCCGATGCCGCCGCGCCGCCCGCGCCACACGTGCTCGCCATGTACCGCCTGCTGCTCATACAGGTACCGCCTGCCGCTCATACAGGTACCGTCCTAGGAGCAGGACATGCCCACGCTCTGGGACGCCGATGCCGCCGCGCCGCCCGCGCCACACGTGCTCGCCATGTACCGCCTGCTGCTCATACAGGTACCGCCTGCCGCTCATACAGGTACCGTCCTAGGAGCAGGACATGCCCACGCTCTGGGACGCCGATGCCGCCGCGCCGCCCGCGCCACACGTGCTCGCCATGTACCGCCTGCTGCTCATACAGGTACCGCCTGCCGCTCATACAGGTACCGTCCTAGGAGCAGGACATGCCCACGCTCTGGGACGCCGATGCCGCCGCGCCGCCCGCGCCACACGTGCTCGCCATGTACCGCCTGCTGCTCATACAGGTACCGCCTGCCGCTCATACAGGTACCGTCCTAGGAGCAGGACATGCCCACGCTCTGGGACGCCGATGCCGCCGCGCCGCCCGCGCCACACGTGCTCGCCATGTACCGCCTGCTGCTCATACAGGTAACGCCTGCCGCTCATACAGGTACCGCCTGCCGCTCATACAGGTACCGTCCTAGGAGCAGGACATGCCCACGCTCTGGGACGCCGATGCCGCCGCGCCGCCCGCGCCACACGTGCTCGCCATGTACCGCCTGCTGCTCATACAGGTACCGCCTGCCGCTCATACAGGTACCGTCCTAGGAGTAAGACATGCCCACCTTCTGGGTCGCTGAGGTCGCGAAAATTTGGTATGGAGATAGTTTAAAGCTCTACGAAGGACAAATAATAGTTTTTGGTGCGATAACCGACATCTGCGCAAACGGAACCACGAGCAAAAGCTAGTAGATGATAAAAGGGAACCACAGATATTAATATATGTCTGCGAAGGGAACCATTTATTTTTGAAATTAGTGTATTATTATAATTGACAGGCAATATTTTCAACCCCTTGTGTGTTGTGTTGACTTCTCCCTATAAAAGAAAAAGGCTTAGGGATCAAGATTATTGTTATCATTCTATTATTTCTACAGTTATTGCATTGTAATGCATCTCAGAAGAGTTAAGTACCAAATATATGAAAGCAATCTTTATATTGTTTGTCGACGTAGACACCATTTTTAAAATACAAGTTCCACTCCTTTAGTGTTTAAAATCACATTACATAAAAACTACGACCCGTCATTAAATGCCCACACGAACTGCTCCTTTTTACCAAGAGTCATGAGTAGTCAAAGATGGTGATGACAAAGTAATGTTCTCTTTGTGATCGAGGCACAATTATCTGGTATCAAACTCACATTGATGTATGACAGGCGTTCCGACCGGACCGAGTGATCGCCGCCGCGACTCAGCTGGTGGCCGCAGTGCTGGGAACGCAGTTCCTATCTCGAGCCGAGACTGAGTTAGAGCTGGCCTCGCTCACGGACACTCAGCTCAACGCAACTACCCCCGCGCTACTCTGCTCCGTGCCCGGATACGACGCTAGCGGTACGTCACTAGTCACTATCGCCCTCCAATGTTGGAAATGATCCTTCTTAATAACACTGGTGTACAATTCCTTTAGTATGTGTTTTACGTTAATTTTAACTACCGCGTTTACCGTATGGACTCTATATTAAATTATGGTTTCCAATACTTCAGACGCTGTTATTGTTTTCATTAGATTTCACAGTTGAACGAAGATTCGATAATAATGTTATAAGCTGAAATGCACACAAGAGCCTCTAAAATCCTAAACCCTAAAAACCATTCATCTAGGTCGCGTGGATGATATGGCTACCGAATTGAATAAACCGCTGTCGAGCATCGCCATCGGCTCAGCGGAAGGCTTCAACCAAGCGGAGCGCGCTATCAACACTGCTTGCAAGTCGGGACGGTAAGATTACAATAACAATAATAATATTCTCACATCCATACTTTTATCTAGCCCCTAAGAGCTTATGTTTTGTTTAGTAGATAAATGCGAAATATTGACAGTTGTTACTGTATTATTATTTATATACATGTTTGTATATAAATATTAGAATAAGCTTACAAACATCCATGACTCGTGGAAGTACTCGTTGTGTATGTTTATAAAGGCTTGCATATATTCTGCATGTATTAAGTATGGTTTTTTTCAAAATGTTGTATATGTTTAGCTGTAGGTATACCTAAAAGAATAAATAAATAAATAAACGCTCGTACTGATTATACAAAGTTTAGAACTATATTTCTGGAGTGTTAATATCGATTGAGATTCTGAACATATCTTAAAACTAGTAGCTCATTTCAAACTAGTGATCTCTTTCATATTATTCTAGAAAGGAAACGAAAATGTTTCAAATCTTGTTTTTATTTAGAGATCTCTTTTAAAATAACTACTAGGTGGTAGACCCATATGTAGGGTCGCCTAGGTAGGTACCACCGCTTTTCTTATTTCATCCGTGAAACAGTTCGCTGTGTTTCGGATTGAAGGGAAAGGTAGCCAGTGTAATTACTGGGCATGGACGGCATTTTATCTTAGGCCTCAGGTTGACAACGCACCTGCAATATCAAGTGCTTTTCCTTGTTATTGCAGGTGTCTATAGGCGGCGGTAACCGCTTGCCACCAGGTGGACCGTCAGCTTGTTTGTCATCTAGTTGTATAAAAAAAAATCGTATATTTCCTTTATCATCTCACAGCTGGGTGATGCTGAAGAACGTGCACCTAGCGCCAGTATGGCTGGTGCAGTTGGAGAAGAAGCTGCACTCGCTTCAGCCGCACCCCAACTTCCGGCTGTTCCTGACCACGGAGATCAGCCCCAAGTTGCCCGTCAATCTTCTGCGGGCCGGCAGAGTGCTAGTTTTCGAACCTCCGCCGGGCATTAGAGCTAACTTGCTTAGGACTTTCGCTACGGTGAGATCCATATGCCAAGGTCATATTCCTTCATTAAAATATTAGAATGGTGTATAATTCAATAATTTATTTATAATTCCTTGTTTAAATGTTCCTTTACTAAAAAGCACGCAGTGTTTACCTGTAAGTGGTTGTTACGTTGAAGTAGATTTACTTTACAAAAATAATTGTATATTTTAGCGGAAAAAACTGTTGGTAGACCTAATAAAAAAACTAAATATAGAATTGTTCAAGATATCTGCGTTGTCTACCGCGGTGCATCCTCTATTCCAAAAATATAGAAAGTGCAAGTTAACCTTACAATCTGCAGCTGCATCTTATATATTATTTACTTTTAATCGTTGTAGGTTGTGAATTGTGATATGATGTTCTTTTGATAGCTACTGCACTGATTGTAGGAATTGTATGAAATATCATAACTTTTCAATCAATCGATGTATCCACAGGTTCCGGCCGCGCGGATGATGAAACCCCCTTCGGAACGTGCAAGGCTCTACTTCCTACTAGCGTGGTTCCATGGTAAAAACAAATTCGCTTTTAAGCTACAAAAGTTAACCAACGCTATATATTCACACGTGAAAAATTGTGTTCAGGTATTGTGCAAGAGCGCCTTCGCTACGTGCCCCTCGGCTGGGCCAAGTACTACGAGTTCAACGAGTCCGACTTGCGCGTGGCTTGCGACACCCTAGACACCTGGATCGATGCTACGGCCATGGTTGGTCTCTAAAAACTCATTAAATATGACACTGCAAGATAAATGAGCGTACAGAAATAATGTCAAAACTAAGCTATTTTTTTTGAATCTACCACACTCTTCTACCAATGATTTCAGTCACTTAATTTTCGGCATCAATGTAGGTTGCTTGCTAATTTCTGAAAGGAACGAGATCCTTTGTTGAAGAGGGTTGTGTCGGAAGTTGACAAAAATACTGATGTGATTTTGTTTTAAAATAGAGTAACTTTTATAAAAGTAATTTATTTGGTCATGCCTAACACATTAAATTTTTAAAATACCCAAAGGACACCTCTTTTGGATATTTTAAATATTCTATAGTGCAGCGACTAAGTAATTATCTTTTCTCTCTCACTACATCTAGTTAGAGAGAAAAGATAATTACAGAGTCGCTGCTTAAACGAATTATTTAATCACAAAACTATATTATCAAAAATCTGTTTCTCTCAGGGTCGTACCAATTTACCACCGGAGAAGGTCCCATGGGAGGCGCTGGTGACCCTCCTATCGCAGAGTATCTACGGCGGTAAAATTGACAACGCCTTCGACCAACGGCTGCTACACTCGTTCCTCTGCAAGCTGTTCACCACGCACTCCTTCGAGGCAGACTTCGCCCTTGTCGCCAATGTCGACGGGGTGAGTATGCAACTTTCCCAAACAATCAAACTTATAGCCAGCCGTATTATGAAGAGGATTATATAAGCGTTCCTATATGGGAGAAACACATGATGAGTTTGGGCCATAACACCACCACGCCGGCGTAATGCGGGTTGGTGGGTTAAAGCGGTTGCTGTAACAACCGATACCAACGGCTTGACGTGCCTTCCGAAGCACGGAGGAGCTCGAGTTTACAAATTTTGACTGACCCATCCGGGATCGACTATGGTGAGAAAGTTGCTTTGTTTTCGTAAACGAAACCAGGGCGCACTCGAGTTAATGACAGGTAACTTGTGCAAAATTTATTTTTATTATATTAACGGTAGTTGGCTCCATCAGGTAAAGTATATGTATATTGCATGTCTTGGTATTATATGTTTTTATTAATTCATTGCAACCTGAATCTTCAGTTCCGCTTCATCTGTTGCCGACGCACAGACGGTCGCGCTTCAAGCGTAACACGTAATTTTTGAAATGACTTATTGCAAATTGCATTTGTGAGTACCTTACCCACAAATGCGATTTGGTTCGCTTGATCTGTAGCCGTGTGTATTTATTTTTAAAAAAATGGGTAATATATTTTGTTAGTAGCATGCCCGTAATCTTTACGTTGCAACAAGCGATTTATTGTAGTCCCTGTAATACTTCTGTTTGTTTTCCATCCTCTTTTTTCATCGTTTTATCTGAAAGTACCCTCGCTTGGTGTAGTAACTTCCAAAGCTTACCTGTAGACAGTGTCGTTAACTTTACGGTTGTATGAATAACGGCAGTTGCTGCAACAGGCGGGCGGCAACCAGCGGCACATCACCATGCCCGACGGCAACCGCCGCGACCAGTTCCTCAAATGGATCGAGGAGCTCTCAGATAGGCAGTCGCCGTCTTGGCTCGGACTGCCTAACAATGCTGAGAAGGTATGTTACCTTTTATTTATGAATATGGCTATTTTAATTCAAAAACATACCATTGTTATGTTATAACTTTGTAGAAAGCATTGTGTGTAATTATACAATTTAAATTTATTTTCGTGACAAAGTAAATGTATTTCAGTTGATAAAATAGTATGAAATTCTGATTAGCGGACACAGTACAGTACTTATTGCATTCATACTACAGGTGCTATTGACGACTCAAGGCAGCGACCTAGTATCAAAGTTGCTCAAGATGCAACAGTTAGAAGACGAGGAAGAGCTTGCCTACAACGCCGCCACGCAGGACGACCGTAAGTGTAGCAGTAGGCACGTTGAACAAACGACGAGATAGATGATCTTAAAATAAGTGATATCAAATTATAAAAAAATCGATTATTTAATAAGTGAACAGGTTTTGATATTTTGGATATCCCTCATTAAATTGAAATAAAGTCTATCCCTTTTTCAATATAATAAACATTAAATTAATTATTCATTAACCATTGCCATCTTATGTCATAAATACTAGATAACGGATGAATTTTATACATTTATGTAAATATACGAATACAAAAAAAAATTACGATAATTTATGTCATTAAAGACTCGTAAACAAATGTCAAAATAAAAGGCAACCTTAAATTAAATTGACAATGGCAATTTAATGGCGTGTTTAATTATCTACCTTTGTGAACATGATATAAGAAGGTACCAACACTAAAGTCTACTTGCACCACAAAATTTAATACATTTAAGAAATGGAATAATGTCTGATTCATACAATACCTGTCATTAAAGTATCATTTATCGTTTATAAATGATAAATTATATGTACTTTAATATTCTAGCATTTTCCATCCCTATTTAGAAAAAGAAGTTTACTTTGCATAAATTAAATTATATATTGCGGTGTTAATGTAGTACTATAATACGTATTAATTTCCAGGGTCAGTGGTGGTGGAAGGTGACGGGCGGCCCGCATGGATGAAGACATTACACCAGACCGCTACAAACTGGCTGCAACTGCTGCCGCAGGAGTTACCCGTGAGATAAAATTACTGTTAACATATATTTAGATTGCTGTTTGTGATAATATATAAGTGTAATGGAATTTAACACACACTCACACATACACAATACACATACAGAGAGAGAGAGAAAGAGAGAGAGAGAGAGAAAGAGATTTTTTATTTCATTTAGCGCTTACGTATTTGTTATTGAATAACAATCATTTTTCTATATTTTCTAATCGAAAATATCTAGTGTAAGTTTAATTTAATTATTCTATTTTTTGCAAACCATACCCAAAGTCACTGAAGGGAAGTTATTTCCACGTCACCTTATGGCGCGAACCTATTCTAATTTTGATAGCATAGTACCTTTACTAAATCGTTTTCTGGTAGTATATGACTTCCTAGATCTACTTAACATGTCATTGTTGCCGATTGTCCCCAATCGGAAGAACCTTCTTTTCATCTAACCTACCCGCTAGCTCTACTTTTGACACTGAACATGCTCATTGTTGTTCGTCAGACACTGCGCCGTACAGTAGAGAACATCAAGGACCCTCTGTACCGGTTCTTCGAGAGGGAGGTGGCGGCGGGCGCCGCGCTTCTGCAACAAGTCACTCACGACTTGCGCAACGTTATCTCCATCACACAGGTGAGCCCATCCATAGGAATGACTAGCAGAGGCGAGCCCATTCATAGGAATGACTGCTAAAGTCATGGCGGCGTCGACTTTGCGGCGCATTCGAAGTGCATTATATTATTATATAGGTTCGTAATTATCATCATCATCATCGTTCGTATTCACTAGGTGGTAGACCCATATGTAGGGTCGCCTGGGTAGGTACCACCGCCTTTCTTATTTCTGCCGTGAAACAGTTCGCTGGGTTTCGGATTGAAGGGAAAGGTAGCCAGTGTAATTACTGGGCATGGACGGCATTTCATCTTAGGCCTCAGGATGACAACGCACCTGCAAAATCAAGTGCTTTTCCTTGTTATTGCAGGTGTCTGTAGGCGGCGGTAACCGCTTACCACCAGGTGGGCCGTCAGCTTGTTTGTCACAAGTTGTATAAAAAAAATGCCATTGTCTTGATTACTGAAACAATAAGTTTGCCTACCGACGAAGCATATCTATATCTAAAAATTGCTTCACAATATCTAGTAGATTACATTGATTGTTTGAGAAACTGCAGTGAAATCAAGTTTTGCTTATTTTTCTTTTGATTTACTTTTGCTCACATATAGGAAGTGATGTGCCCAGCAGTAGCATGTATATAGCCTGGCGATGATGATGAAAAGAAAACTATTTCGGGGGATTTTCAAAAATAATTTACTTAAAACTTAAAAAATACTTAAGTGACAAACTAATATAATATATAGTGCGTAATCATAATAGAAGCATGTTTAAATTTTATATAATATTATTATGTTATACTTAAGCGTTTCTTTTATTTTATTGAAGTTATAATTTGAATTTTTTATGTTTTAATTTAAAATTTTATTTCATTGGAGTTATTTTTGCCTTATTGTATTCAATTAATTGACATTTGAATTTTGACCATTTAGATGAATAAGAGGAAATGTTTTAGTATGTTTGTAATATTTTATATGCCCATTTGCGGTGCATAGAGAACTTACTATATTTACTGTATCAACTTATTATACCTATGTGTCCTCAGAATAAATAAATGAATTGAATTTAATTAAAAAATGTATGTAAAATGTGTGCAGGGCGAAATGAAGCAGACGAACGAGACCCGCGCGATGGTGGGCTCGTTGGTCCGCGGCATGCTGCCGGCGGGCTGGCGGCGCTACGCGGTGGCGCGCGGCTGCACCGTGCAGCAGTGGGTGGGAGACTTCGGGCACCGCGTCACGCAGCTGGCCGCCGTGTCCGCCGCCGTGGCCGAGCGCGGCGCCAAGCGGCTGCAGGTAACACGTCACGTCCGCCGCCGTGGCCGAGCGCGGCGCCAAGCGGCTGCAGGTAACACGTCACGTCCGCCGCCGTGGCCGAGCGCGGCGCCAAGCGGCTGCAGGTAACACGTCACGTCCGCCGCCGTGGCCGAGCGCGGCGCCAAGCGGCTGCAGGTAACACGTCACGTCCGCCGCCGTGGCCGAGCGCGGCGCCAAGCGGCTGCAGGTAACACGTCACGTCCGCCGCCGTGGCCGAGCGCGGCGCCAAGCGGCTGCAGGTAACACGTCACGTCCGCCGCCGTGGCCGAGCGCGGCGCCAAGCGGCTGCAGGTAACACGTCACGTCCGCCGCCGTGGCCGAGCGCGGCGCCAAGCAGCAGGTACAGTCACTCAGTAAGCTCTGCCAGCTGCCCGCCGTTACTGACAGGGCCAGGCGGCTGCAGGTAACGACCTCTGACAGCTGCCCGCTGTGGGTGACAGACTAAGCGGCTGCAGGTAAACACGTCACGTCCAGCCATCGTAGCTGACAGACGGCCAGGCGCAGCAGGTAATCGTTTATTAGTCATAGAAAAATAATAAAAAACACAACACTGCGTTTGTACGCTAATTATCTTTTTTTTTTGCTAGAGTGTACCGGTGTGGTTGGGAGGGCTACTCAACCCTGAAGCATACATCACGGCCACCCGCCAGTGCGTGGCACAAGCCAACTCCTGGTCCCTCGAGGAACTACATCTGCAGGTATGTAACTAATGGAATATATCAACAAGTTTACATGTCTGGTCATTTCATTTTCTTACATTAATATCATGATTAGTAATATACGTCCAAGTTCACAGTAATACAATTCTCCAAATGACCTGATAATACAGAACGGTGCCGTCAATGCGACAATAAATTTAAACATGGGCTATATTAGTCCATAGATAGGGTTTGCCGCTTTCAAAAATATCGTATTCATTTGATATACGATATTTTTGAAAGTGGCAAACCATTTAATTTTTTTGAGTTTAAATTTCTCGGCATTCTTGAGAATCAGACCCTGTTAGACATCCGATCTCGCAAAATATATGATATCACTTCATCGTTTTGTTTTCTGATTGGCTTCTATCACATGGCTTATAAAAATCTCGTCGCAAAACAATATTATTAGACATTATGTTGTTCATGTGTAGGTGACAATCCCGGACCCCGGCACGCCTACGGAGAACGCCCAGTCGGAGTGGTCGTTCTGCGTGACGGGGCTCAAGCTGCAGGGAGCCACGGTCAAGGGCAACCGGCTGCTGCTCACCAACACCATCATGGTGGACCTGCCCCTCACGGTGCTCACCTGGATCCGGTGAGTAGCGAACATTACACATATCGGATGTTACAGAATAACTAAATGAAATTTAGAATTCTTGGGTCGGGAGGGGTCGATATAGTGGTGTGTACTTGTGTGTGGTATAATTGTAGTGTGTCGTACGTGACGCGATAGTACGCATTTTTTAGGGTTGTCATGAGTAAGTGTGACAATGTTTTTATTAATTTAATCAGAAAATAAATACCTCGATAGTGATGATGGTAAATAAGTGGACTGTATAACTAATAAAATATAAAAACGGTTTATTGCCAACAGCATACAATTTAGAACATTACATCAAAATTATCATTGCTGGTCGGAAGAAAGTCGCGGCAAACATAAAGCGATACACCATTTTGACTTCCTCCGACAGGTTGAGCCAAAATGCTGTGAAATATACCTATATCATATGCATTTTGTGGTAATGTAGGGAGCATCGCGCGTCGTCTCTCTTCCTGATGCCGGACACATTCCATGAACAAGTGTTGGATATTTTCTAAAACGCCACACAGTTCAACTAACTAATTATAATGAGATCCGTTTGTGTGTCAGGGGCCCGGAGCCGGCGGCGGCGGCGGGGCAGGCGCTGACGCTGCCGGTGTACCTGAACAGCGCGCGGTCGGAGCTGCTGTTCACGGTGCGGCTGCCCGTGGCGCCCGCGCAGGACCCGCACGCCTTCTACGAGCGCGGCGTGGCGCTACTCACCTCCACCGCGCTCAACTAATACTCACAATTCTCTAGAAATATATCCCTGCCACCATTTTAACTATGTAACACTGAACACTTCTCCAAAATTTGCTGTAAAAACATCACTGCTTAATTTGTCTGACGCAGCATATAACAATTATAAACCCGTTTGTGTCACTTGAGATTGAATAACATTTGCATGTTTTGATAAATTTTCTCTATCTACACTACTAACGGATGTTACTGTAATTTATTTATTTATTTACAAAGCGAATGCAATTTATAATATTGAATATTGCATATGTAAACTTAAATAAAATTTAAAAAAATATACATTATTATTTAAATTTAATGTAATAAACATTTATAACATGAATATCGTTTTTCTTTTATTACTTCACAGTGTTTTTGTAATTAATTATTGATTGTATCTTCGTGTTTTTACAAAGGGCACAAGAATATCGTTTTTATAATTTACATGCAGTGCTTAAGCTTCCAAGTTTTTGAGAAAAAGGTAAAGGAATGTTATGAGATTGATCAATAAAATAATCCATACCAATTTATTTAAACTATCATTTATTTATTTATAATGAGGAATGAGATCAAACTTATATCTGACTTGTGCTTTGAATAACAGTCTTCAAACCCGACGGTTTTTGTTTTGGCAACCTGAAACAAAGAATAGAATATCTCAATATTACTTAAACTCTCTTTATTACTCTCTCTAGCTCTCTATATGCTAAATAAGTAACTAAATAATATTATTAATTAGTGATATTAATAACTACTGAGTTGCAAAATTACCATACCCATTTTACATGAGCGTAGCAGCGGGCCAACTCCGAAAAACGAAATATAACATAGACAATACGTGACAGTTTTTGTCGTAATTAATTTGCTACCCATTCGCTGCGGCAAACGCCGATCGACCTATTTCCATTTTACATCTAGGTGCTACCGATCGGCGTTTTTTTTAATACAACTAATGACAAACAAGCTAACGGCCCATCTGGTGGTAGGTATAGTGGTTAAGACCACCTACCTCAGATCTAGAGTTCCGAGGTTCGATTCCCGTTAGGCCAGAAATTTTCTGCTCGGTATGGTTGGTGGTAGGGCTTTTCTAAGTCCGCCTGGCTAGCTACCACCATCTTACCTAAGTCTGGCGCCATAACAATAATGTTAACGCCATTGATGTGTTCCGGCAGTTAGAGGTAATATAGCCAGTTCTCTGTGGTTGAGGAATCCGGTTGTAACTCGCTTCCATCGTCGGCCTTATCTTCACTTAACATCGGGTGAGATGAAGGCCAAGAGTTACCCCGTTAAGGTAAAAAATATATTAAAAAAGTGCCATAGTTACCGCGCATATACGATTTTTCGTGGTGACGAAGGATGCACGAAATCCGAGTGCCTGTCCCACTCGTGGCGCTTCTGGTACTGACGCTGCCGTCGTCGGTCGACGTAGCTGATCTGTCAATATTAAAAATATATTTCATTTAGATTTCATCTCCAATGTAGAATAGTTCTCAAGTTTTTTTTTCTTTAGGTTATAAATGTTGAAACTAAGATTTAGACTTTTTGACAAGGTTTTATTTTATTACTAGGAAATTACTTCAAAAATGTAAGCACCATCAATTAGAAAATACCAAATAATAATAATAATATTCATACACTCACACCTATTATCTAGCCCAAAATAAACATCATTAAGAGTTTGTGTTATGGATTCTAGATAACGGATAAATATTGACAATAATATGTATATAAATATTAGAAACTAGCTGACCCGGCGAACTTCGTACCGCGGGTCCAATATTTATACGATACTAACACTCAATTGTTTTGCCTTCCCGGAACCGGAACTAAGACTTAAACTTTATGGTATGGTATTAAAGTTCAAATTGACTTTTAAATATTATTACGAATCTTTTGTATGGAAGTATAGAAAAGTGTTCTTTTAGACTTTTTAGGCAATTTTCTTAATTTTCCTCTCCGTAAGGACCATCCTCGTACTTCAAGGAATATTATAAAAAAGAATTAGCGAAATCGGTTCAGCTGCTCTCGAGATTTGCGCTTAGCAACACATTCAGCGATTCATTTTTATAATATAGATATACTAAATAAACATATAAACATCCATGACTCGTGAACAAATGTTCGTATTCAACATACAAACGTTTGCCCCTACCGGGATCCGAACCCGGGACCTCTTGATCGACCATCCCGTATAGCAAGAGGCAAAATACTAACAACACAGCTGGCGGGTATCCAGACGAAGGAGGTGACGAGGACGACGACGCCGACGATGTTATCTCGCAGAAAGCCCAACACGTTATTGATGTTTATGTCCTCGATTATGTCCCAGAACCGCTCCACCACATCCTGGATCGTTTTCTCGCATACACCCTGCAAAATAAAACATTACCTTAAAGGATGTTCAATAACTGCAAATAAGGTTAAAGAGGGAATATGCATGAAAAAAAAATACTGAATTCATACATTTATATAAAAGAAAGATTGTTTGAATTATAAATTGCAGTATACCTCTCTTTCTAAAACAATTTTTTACATAAAAAATGTATGACGGGCGCGTACTGTGATGTCGAAATCTATATCGGATCTCTTTATCTAGCACGCAACTTTGAGTCAGTTTTGTAATAATGTGCAGTATTTAATTTTAAAACAATAGATATAAAGAAATAACAATATTCCCTATTAGATGGAAAAAAATATGTAGGTGTTAGAATATCGTTTTTTTGTAACTCATAACGACCTTATTGCAAAATCCTTGTATGCAGGGTGTCCCGTCGGGCAATATGTCGTTGTGTGCCACAGGAAAACAAGTTTTGTTTAGACTCTTCCGGCAGCAACGTTTGCATGCATCCGCAACTGGAACCAATGTAAATGTAGAACATTAGCTTTCTTAATTAAAATATAATAAAACTAGAAAAATTTCACGTCCTGAGGCAGGAAACAGCCTTCCTGCCTCAGGACGTGAAATTTTTTCAAAAATGGTAATGGATGGTATGGAGTAATTACTGTGCGCTTATAAGTGTGTATAGTATTTAAGAAAGAAAGCTAATATTCTTAAAATTTTACGTCCTGAGGCAGGAAGGCTGTTTCCTGCCTCAGGACGTGAAATTTTTCTAGTTTTATTATATTTTAATTACTAAGTAATTTTTCAAACATTTATAATAATGTTAAAATCAAAAATTAAGAATATTAGCTTTCTTTCTTAAATACTATACACACTTATAAGCGCACAGTAATTACTCCATACCATCTGACGAAAAATAAGTTATTTCATGGAGAGAGCGTTTTACTGTCTCTACCTCAACATCAATATCCTCAAAACAACTAGTGCTATATGATCCATAAAAATATAAATGCGGAAGTATCTGTCTGTTATGTTTTCACTCCTAAATTGCAGAAACGATTTAAATGAAATTGGTCATGGAGATAGATAATGTAATCTATGTCGCCTGAGAAAGGACATAGGGTGCCTTTGGCTGCTACCCACGCGGGCGGAGGCACAATTGGCTATTAGTGATAAGTAATTTATCAAGTCTTATGTCACAGTCAGCAGAAGCAGACTGCGTACGTGTACGTAGGGGTGGATATATGTGCGTGTTACGTGGGGGACTGTTAGTTTACATTATGCCGCGTGCAGCGTGCCAGCGACGCTACTTCGGCCGTACTGACTCACAGCGACTGGTTTCATCGTGTGTATGGGGTCGTCCATTAATTACGTGAGGTTCCGAAAGGGGGGGGGGGGGGATGTTGGCAAAAATCACGAAATATCACAAGGGGGGAGGGGGGTGTAGTAAGATATCACGTGTATTTTTTTTTGTCAAACGCGCGATTTTAAAACCGACCGAACCGAGTAGTGTGACCTTTACTTTTACTAAAAATTTAAGATTCTTTGTAGGTACTAAAAATACACGTGATTTTGAGGGGGAGGGGGCTTAAGTCTTAAACCTCACCACGTATCACCAAGGGGGGAGGCAGGGGGTCAAAAATGCTAAAAGAAATCACGTGATTAATGGACGGCCCTATCCAAATGGATCAATGCAGCGTGCCCACGACTGGCGACCGGCGGTGTCGTACGACTGACAGCGATCAGTCTTCTCAGGTCGCTTGCGCCTATACAGCACAGTCACAGAATAAGTGCACAGTGGTAATGAGAGACATTATATTTATTTTGTTGAATAAAATCATAAATATAGGGAGTTAAATACTTTTATTAACCCTCGGTTGCATACTACACCGAAAAGAGTGGGCACTTATGGACAAGACAAAAAAAAACCATATTAGATATTTTGTTGCGAAATTAAATTTGCACAGTAGTAGCTAATGAACTGACTCCGATGCGGACAGTGGTCGCTTGTAACCAGCCGCTCGCACGCTGCACTGTGTTTTGTCGCCGATTGTCGCTGCGAGTCTGTGCAAACGAGGATGCGCGATATCGCCGGCATGCTGCACGCGCCCTAAGGCATATATATTACACTACGCGATATTCAGACAGTCTTACTAAGATTTAGCATAATGTAATAAGAGTTAGCAAGTTAGCATGTCTAATTAGACCAACCGAATGGATTCGGCCGTGCTTACTTGCTGAATACCGCGTAGTGTAATAAGACTTAGCACGCTTAGACCGTTCAGTCAGCGCGCGGCAGCCGCAGAGCAAAGTCGGATATATGGAGTAACTAATTTCAATAGATATTCAAACTCGGCAACGCCTAATCTAAGATAGTTTCTTAAGTCACATGGTTCCAAAACACTTAGTATTTGCATATTTGATCATTTTTCTCGTAAAAGTAAATACTCTTTGACCCATATTTTTCTTTTCTTTTTTGTATTTAAATTAATAGACGCGGCAAGAGCTATGGCGATTTTTTGGTGCTTTGAAATTTTTCCCATCGCACGAGAACCGTCACCGACTACGTACGCTTTACAAATGAGTAAGCATGAGGTATTCAGCACAGTTCTGAATAGGGGGTATTACATTTGGCTAAATTAAGTTAGCAAAATTCAGCATGCTAACTGATTAAGATCGGCAGTTAGTAGTGTGACTAAATGTCTTTACATTTGTCGTAATTCAGAGTCTAGCTAACAAAATTTAGCCAAATGTAATAACCCGTTTAGTTCTCACCGATGTCGCACATGCAGCTGTGCATGCCCTGCGTCTCGCAGTAGGGCACGCACGACCCGTTGCGGCACCGGCCGCGCTCCGCGCACTCGTGCTCGTCCGCTATGGCCGGAGCCTGTCAACAGTTACACATTCGGGTCGTCATGATTTGTGTTCCTTTTATAAATAGACATGTTGACAAAGGACATGAAAATGTATGGAGGCTGGTGGTACTCAGCTACCCCCGAAGATAAAAATTATATCAGAAGAAAGAGTATATTTATAAGAATAAACACGACAAAAGTATAATTTTAAATGCCTGCATTTAAAGAAAAATAAAATTTCATGTTAATTCAAAAATATTTATCCAGAGATGTAAAATTCGATTTTAAAAAGAAGTGACACTTTCAGACAAAGTTTAAAACGGTAATGTCGTTTATTGTCTTTGTTAAATATTTTTTTATAACTAGGCATGGGGTTGATTTGGTTCAGCCTACGATTTTTTTGCAATTATGTTTTAAAATAATACGACAACTCGGTTTCTGCTCTTGTTTCTGGTTAATAATATTGATTTGAATTTATTTTTCACTCTATTTCATCAGAGATATTTGGATACAAAAGTTAGATTTTTTGTATACAACAAGCTGACGGCCCACCTGATGGTAAGCGGTTACCGCCGTCTATAGACACCTGCATATACTTTTCAAAATTACTCAAATATGGCGGGGTAAGAAAATAAAAAAGGGTAAATTCAAGATTCTTTGAGCATAAGCTTTCGTTTAGTATAATTCATCGTGGGGGGCTTTCAAATACCAATATCGAACATCTCCTTTCGGGAAATTGTTTTATGCCGTGTATAAGCACCTAATAAAGCCCGAAATGGTGATCATAATTATTTAAATATGATTATTTTTAAAAATATCGTGTATCTTTAACTCCGTCTCTAATTTTGTTCCAAAACATCAATACATATGACATGCCTACTGTGACGTCAAACAATGCTAAGTTGCCATGATGATTTATATGGTTTTCCTTATGACAGTTGGTATTTGCTGTCACGTGACCTACCTATTGGTTCACCATGCCCGCACTGCTGTGACAGTCACGTCTGAAAAGGTGCACACACTCAACGCATCAAAATAAGTATAAATGGACTCTGCGAGACACAGACATCGCTGGAAACGACTCACAGTTTGCTGGTCCTGATGTCGGATGCCATCGGCCAGGTCGTAAGGCTGCAGAGGTTCGCTTTTATGTTCCTTACATGATGAGATTTTTTTGTAGTCTCTCTCAAAAAAAAAAAAAAATTGATTGGATTGGATAGCAAAGGGTGGCAGGGAGCGTGGCGGCTGACCTTGGGGCAGTCGGCGGAGGCCCCGTTGCAGGTGGCCTCGCCCTCGCAGGCGGAGTGCGCGGCCTGTGTGACAGTACTAGTAGCGTGGCGGCTGACCTTAGGGCAGTCGGCGGAGGCCCCGTTGCAGGTGGCCTCGCCCTCGCAGGCGGAGTGCGCGGCCTGTGTGACAGTACTAGTAGCGTGGCGGCTGACCTTAGGGCAGTCGGCGGAGGCCCCGTTGCAGGTGGCCTCGCCCTCGCAGGCGGAGTGCGCGGCCTGTGTGACAGTACTAGTAGCGTGGCGGCTGACCTTGGGGCAGTCGGCGGAGGCCCCGTTGCAGGTGGCCTCGCCCTCGCAGGCGGAGTGCGCGGCCTGTGTGACAGTACTAGTAGCGTGGCGGCTGACCTTGGGGCAGTCGGCGGAGGCCCCGTTGCAGGTGGCCTCGCCCTCGCAGGCGGAGTGCGCGGCCTGTGTGACAGTACTAGTAGCGTGGCGGCTGACCTTGGGGCAGTCGGCGGAGGCCCCGTTGCAGGTGGCCTCGCCCTCGCAGGCGGAGTGCGCGGCCTGTGTGACAGTACTAGTAGCGTGGCGGCTGACCTTGGGGCAGTCGGCGGAGGCCCCGTTGCAGGTGGCCTCGCCCTCGCAGGCGGAGTGCGCGGCCTCGCGGCACACGACGCCCGGCGGCGCGAACACGCAGCCCGCGCAGCACGGCGAATTCTTGTCGCTGATCACACACAAGACAAAACTCATTTATTTGAGAAACATACAAATTAGATTACACATCAAATTAAATGCAGTCGTTTCCAAAGCAAGTTGAAACAGATGTAGAATTCTTTATAAGACAATATTATAAATAAAAAATATACAATATAGTACATAATATGAGAATTAACACAGATTTCTTGATTTTTGTGTCTAAATTGTTTTACTTAAAAATAAATCCATTTTTAACAAGTGTTATATAGGTTTTAAAAACCTATTTTCAATCTAGTACGATGTGCTGTTTTTCAATTATACGTCTTAATAAAAAATATGCATTTTCTGTGTAGGTCAGATTTTGAATAGTAAAATATATTTACCTGCAAACTGCGCCTTGATTTTTCCGTAACTTGCAGTTTTTATCGCAACACATATCATTGTCTTCCGTACCTAAAAAGAATATTAATGACAATTTATAAATAATAATAATAATAATAATTCTCCAGCCGGCCGTCAAAAATAGTAATATGTTACCCAAGAGTCCGGCGTCACACTCCTCGCCACCCTCTACGCGCAGGTTGCCGCAGAAGCTCTCCTCGGGCTCGGAGAAGCAGCGCCCAGACTTGGCCTGCAACACCTTGCGGATCGAACGCAGGCTGCACGGCGAGAAGCGCTGTCATAACGAATATTAAATAAATAATTATAATAATAATATTTTTTCACTCTAACACTTATTGGCGATACCTACCAGAAGAGTGCTACTACCCAGTACTAACAACATTTTATAGACAAGAGATATAAACGCATCCGGTGTCCCGTTCTTACACCATACATGGAAAGCGTGCATGCGGAAATAGCGAACTACTTCTCGACCAAAAAGAAAAAGTATTGTAATCTATGGTTCTAATTATTATTGTCTATCTACAATTTGTGTGTATTTACAAGTTACAACTGTGGTGCAATATGATTAAAAAATTGAGATAAAGTAAGTTTAGCTCCACGTACAAAAGAAATACATACGTATATAGACAATTATTATCAAAACCATAGACAACAATTCTTTTTCTATTTTGGCTGCATAGTAATTCGTTATTTCCGTACCGTCTGCAGTACTGGCCATTTATGATACCTCTTAGTAATGCAAACTATTTGATTTAATACCTGTGTCACGTTAAATTCCATTTCACTTTAGTGAACATGAGTTTATTAATAGAGATTTTTTTTGAGAAGCATAAGTGTTGTATTTTTACAATAACATTACAATTAAAAATTTCATTCTTAAAAATAGTGTATGTAAAATCTGTCTGTAGTGTCAAGGGACGGACTAATGAGATTTGAAAAAGACAATTATGTATACTAATATCACAGTGTAACTACAACCAACGCCTTTGAATTTGCGATCCATGCCGCATATACCTCATTGCCGTAGGGGTTGTCACATTTTTTATTTTACTCATTATAAATGAATTTTCATAGGAGAGTGTAATTTTCGCGACATTAAGGGGTCCCGATTCCGAATACGACTATTTCGGGATCCAAAATGGCGGACGCGAATTTTAAACATAAAATCGATATGGGTATCATTTTCGTGGTTTTTAAATAAATTTTAAATGGCTATCATTTTTGTGGGTTTTGGCGGTCTTCATTCGGAAATCCAAGATGGCGGACGCAATTTTTTTATAAAAAAATAATATGGGTATCATTTTCGTGGTTTTCAGGGGTCCTGATTCTGAATACAACATTAATTTCAAGATCCAACATGGCAGACGCAACTTTTTTTATAAAAAAACAATATGGTATCATTTTCGTGGTATTCGGGGGTCCCGATTTTAAATACAACATCAATCTCCAGATCCAAGATGGCGGACGCAATTTTTTATAAAAAAAATAATATGAGTATTATTTTCGTGGTTTTCAGGGGTCCTGATTCTGAATACAACATCAATTTTAAGATCCAAGATGGCGGACGCAACTTTTTTTATAAAAAAACAATATGGGTATCATTTTCGTGGTATTCGGGGGTCCCGATTCCGAATACAACATCTATTTCGAGATCCAAAATAGCGGACGCGACTTTTTTATATAAAATACAAATGGGTATCATTTTTGTGGTTTTCGGGGATCCCGATTCTAAATACAACACGTATTTCGAGATTCAATATGGCGGTAATAATAAAAAGTTTATAAAAAAAATGACTGAAATAACTGAATGATGTGACTTTCTAGTACAAAATCAATATCATTTAAAATAGGTATCATTTTCTGGATTTCCGGGGGTCCACATTCTGATTACAAAATCTATTTTGAGATCCAAGATGGCGGACGTGACTTCATAGTACAAAATCAATATGTATTATTTCCGTGGTTTTTGGGGTTTCCATTTCAAATAAAACATCTGTTTCAGTTTGATTTTTATAAAAGAGTTGCGTCCGTCAACTTGGATCTGGAAATTGATGTTGTATTTAAAATCGGGACCCCCCAAAACCACAAAAATAATAATATGATTTTGTACTATAAAGTCACGTTCGCTATATTGGATCTCAAAATAGATGTTGTAATCAGAATCCGGACCACCGAAAACCAAGAAAATGATACCCATATTGATTTTTTTTTAAATAATCGCGTCCGCCATCTTGGATTTCCGAATGAAGTATTCAGAATGAAGACCGCCGAAACCCACAAAAATGATAGCCATTTAGAATTTATAATAAAAACCACGAAAATGATACCCATATCGATTTTATGTTTAAAATTCGCGTCCGCCTTTTTGGGTCTGGAAATTGATGTTGTATTTAAAATCGGGATCCCGAATACCACGAAAATTATACCCATATAGACTTTTTATAAAAACAAATCGCATCCGCAATCTTGGATTTTAAAATTGATGTTGTATTCAGAATCGGGACCCACGAAAACCACGAAAATGATACTCATATTGACTTTTTATTAAAAAAATCACGTCCGCCATCTTGGATTTCAAAATTGATGATGTATTCTAAATCGGGACCCCCGAAAACTATGAAAATGATACGAGACAAGATGAGATGATTATATGCAGTCTCGCAGCATAGGTAGTATTTTTTATGCAACTAGGTGACCACCTAGTGTTGAGTGGTTGCCGTCGCCTATAGGCACCTACCTGCAATAACAAAGAAAAAAGGTTTTTAAAATGTGACACTCCTGACCGGCATATCCCAAGTGAGTGTATGAATGTCGGGCTTGCTACCGCCCGCCTCTCGCCCCGCGTACCCCTCACGATTGCTCTGTCTAGACGTGCCCGTTGGCTAACTGTATGAAATTTATATAGACTGTGCTAATATTGTTTGCCAGTGTACCGGCGAGTGGGTGAGGCTGACCTTGTTGTTGACGTCGTACCCGCTGACGCTGTACGTGTACATGAGGTAGGAGCCGCCCTGGCTGGCGGCGGGCGAGCACTCGGCCACGTCGGGGTCGTGCTCCGAGCCCCAGTTGTGGCCGAACTCGTGCGCAGTCACCAAGTCCGCCTCGCGGGTTATCACGCGCTGCCCGTAATGGTTCCGGGACGAACTCAAGCCCGAATTCAGATATAGTGTGTAACCGTTTTTGAAGTACTCTGTGGAATTACATAAATGCCGCAACGGTAAAAGATTTAAACAACATGCTTATTCCCGACCCAGAAAGCAAAATTTAGGCTTGATTCAAGAGAAGAAGCTTGAAAATATTTATAAGATTTTTAACGTGACAATATAATTGAATACAGCTGTACGAAAGCTTTAAATTAATAATTAATGATGGGCTTATGGTAGTAACTCCAAAGTCATTAACAATGCTTATTGAAGTTGTGAAATAGCCCGCTAATTACATTATCGCAGACTTAAAACAGATCACAAGAACAAATGACCCACAAGCAAATAAAAATAACATACATAATATTATAATATAAATTAATCTCAACGTATAATTAAAATAATAAGCTAAAGCAGGACAAAAACACTTACGCTATGATTGAACATGGCTGAAAATAAAAATAAAACAAATCATAAGTAGGTAAGTATACAAATTAAAAACGAAAACAAATTTATAAAAAAAATATATTAAATTAAATATTTGTGACACAAAAAGTGTCTATACTAATCAAATTAATAGTTGATCCACTAATTAAACTGTGAACCTCGTTGGAGTAAAATAAAATATTACGTGTAGCTAAATAAGTCTGCCCGCCTCTTACTTTGAACCATAGAACTAGCACAAAATAAATTATTACAGAAGGTAGGCTCCATTCAATGGACTATATGTCACACATACAGACACCTACGTATGAGATCACAAACACGAACGCGCCTGTGTTTGCGTACGCACGATTGTGAATGCTCGTTGATTGGTGCCGGCCCATTGTACCTAAATATCTTTATTTTATTTTATTTAGTCCAACAATAGTATGATATTGATATTTATTACAGCTATAATCAAGTAGTTTATAGTCTAGCTATAATCTAGTAGTATAATCAAGTATTCAAGTATTATAACGTAAAATTCAACTTGCAATTTTAAAAGAAGCAATTCAACCGAAATCGGTATGAGCTGACAGATTAAGAAATGTCTGTTAAATAAAATTGTAAGTCTTTTAAATACTTTCCAAAAACTTATTTAGCTTTCAGTCTACAAAAAGAACAGAGTTGTCCACCTTTGCTAACTTATTTTATGAATCTTGTTTTTGTAATTTTTATAGTGCAATAAAGAGTATATATAGAGTTATCCCATTAGTTATAAATTATAAAACATTCAGTCAGGGTCGACTTCGCCTACAAAAATAAAACGAAAACCTATTAAAAATAGTGCATATGAGGATCAATTTAAATGAAATGAATTTACATAGTGACAAACCACAAAATTGATAATTCACTTGGGTGACACATAATGTTTGGTAAACATAAATAGTATTGTAGTATATTTTTATACCAGGCGTGCATATCCCGCCCACGGAGTTGCGGCGCGGTGAGCCCACGTACGCGAGCCCGAGAATGCCACCTTCGAACTTTAGGTCGGTAAAGAGGTGCGCCAGGCAGAAGTCTTTGTGCGAGTACTCCCGGCTAAACACCTGTAATCAAGCCACAATTATTACATCTCAGGACTTAGCAGGGATACCTTATAGCTGCCGTGTGTGGTCGCTTGAAGAGTCTTATGGCAAGATGTATTGAAATAAATCGAGATATAATATACATCTTTGATAATATAAAGTATACATGGGGAAAAAGAGTTCGTACCTCCAGTAAGTTGCGCACATCCCACTTCTCCCGCACCATGTTGTAGTGCGCCTCTCCACCACGCACGCGTGTAGGTTCCGAATGTACTAGTATCTTCTTTATTACAAAACCCATGCCTTTAAACCCGTCCATATCCTAAATAATGAAATTATTATTATAGTTCAACTTTATTTTTTTATTTTTTATTTCTAAGATTTACAGCTACTTGAAATTACTGGGTGGTAGACCCATATGTAGGGTCGCCTGGGTAGGTACCACCGCCTTTCTTATTTCAACCGTGAAACAGTTCGCTGTGTTTCGGATTGAAGGGAAAGGTAGCCAGTGTAATTACTGGGCATGGACGGCATTTCATCTTAGGCCTCAGGATGACAACGCACCTGCAATATCAAGTGCTTTTCCTTGTTATTGCAGGTGTCTATAGGCGGCGGTAACCGCTTACCACCAGGTGGGCCGTCAGCTTGTTTGTCACAAGTTGTATAAAAAAAAATAAAAAAAATGCCATTGTCTTGATTACTGAAACAATAAGTTTGCCTACCGACGAAGCATATCTATATCTAAAAATTGCTTCACAATATCTAGTAGATTACATTGATTGTTTGAGAAACTGCAGCGAAATCAAGTTTTGCTTATTTTTCTTTTGATTTACTTTTGCTCACATAACATAAGTAATTTTAAAGAGATTTAGAGTCACAAGCAATGAAATGATCCCATTTATCGTTGTTCATGACTCTTATCCCATTTACAATAAGAGTCACGAACATGTTAACGTGATTCTACTTAATGTAAAACATACCAAAATGATACTTAAAAACCGATAGATATGTATTATGATAAAATGGGAATGAATAACTATTCAAATTTTTACCATATTACATTTATCTATTTTGTTCAAAAAATAGTTTGTGATGAATGAACAATATTTAAAAATTGAATATCTTAATATTAATTTAGTCATCCTTAATACCAACCTGGCGGTCTTGCCATACTGTATCATTGTATATTTTATGAACTCTGTCAATTAGACTTATCTGAAAGAAATAAATCATTTGTTAGTGGAATGATAAAAAATATTTACAACTTTAATAAATACTGGTTTACTAACCAAATAGCTGATAGTTGTTTTCGTATTACTAGCACCCATTTCTTGGAAAAACCTATAATCTGCTACAAGGAGCAGGGGACATCTTGTCTTAGTTGGAGTATATTCATAATCACTCTGCCTTTTCACCCTCTTTTTCTCTTTATTGTGTGTATTATCATGTGGATGGTCAAAATCATTATTGATTGTTGACTCTTTCTGGTTAAGATATTTATCCTTTTCAGACTGTTCATATCTTGCTTCTAAAGTATTACCTTCATCTTCTTCCAATTCTACATTAACAATAAATCCAAATTGAAACCAAAAGAACACAATAAAACAAACAATAAATGACAGGACAATTTGAAATGCTTTAAATATTTCACAAAGAATGTGAAAATTTTAATGACTTGTGAATCATACAAAGAAATACACACCCTTTCCCTCCTTAACATATCCACACACCCTTGGTTTGCTCCCACTGGCAGAGTCTGCCCAGCTAAAGCGAATGTCTGATGATC
Organism: Nymphula nitidulata; assembly: GCA_947347705.1. Taxonomy (NCBI): domain Eukaryota; kingdom Metazoa; phylum Arthropoda; class Insecta; order Lepidoptera; family Crambidae; genus Nymphula; species Nymphula nitidulata. The sequence continues at coordinate 12,679,959 of OX374632.1, forward strand.
GATATGTAATCATTGTCTTCTTATCATGGTGAGGTATGTGACGCCAGGAAGGCTGTTAAAGTAATAATGCTTATATACATTTATTACACCTATCAAAAAAGGGCATTTCTAGTTGAAATCTAAAATGTTTATTATGGTAGGTAGGTTTTAAAAAAAAACTAAAAAAAATATATTATTCTGGGTCAGGTAGGTACTCACCTTTGAGGTTTCACAATCCTGGTGACTAGTGTGACCATTGAGCTCCTAAGTACCTTGTGATTGTGGATTTCTTCTAATCTATGTGTATTTACGGTATAAGCTAATATCGCCCTCATAATGTTGGAGTATTTTATTTCAACTTCCAAATGAGGATTTTTTAAAATACAGGTTAAGGTGTATATCACATAGCACTGGAAACTAGTGTGCGGTACTGCAGTTTTTTACATTCACTTGAATCTTGAATGTATTAAAAAAACTGCAGGGTGTAACACATCTCCGTGCAGACATAGAGAACCACACTTCAGAAGGTGATGCGGTGTAATTCGTGAGGTACGGCACCAAAGTACTCTGTTTATGGCACACTGAGCTTCATAGTACTGTATGGATTTTTGTAACAAAAGAATGTATAGTTGCATATGGCCTAATGCACCCCAATTTATTTAATTTCATGAATGAAATAGAAAGCCATCCAGTATTTTGGGACGTGAAAGTGATGCAGTGATCACATGCAAAAAGTGAGACAGTAAAAGGTAATAACTACACCACTAATTTGTATTTAATACTAGAAAAAAATTGGGACTCTCTGTATTGGTTACTGATTATACACCACCACTTTTTTGGAAAACCACTGGAAAATATTCATGTCCCAGTACGGGAACCAAACCTGAGAGCATACAAATTAAATATGAGTGAGTCATAGTGAGGATAGTTATAAGCTTCTATACAAATATATAGACTGGAAGAAATTCACGGGTTGTCCCAAGTCCTTGGTGGCTCAATGGTAAGAACAGTCACCCGGGTTGTGAATCCACTACAGAACTGTGACACCTTTCTTTACCTCTATGTGATAAGTTTCATCGGGAGTGTGGATGATTCCAGTGATAACTCCATCGTCTAAATGCACCTTAACATCTGATGATTTTTCACCAAACACTCTACCAGTGTAAAAGTTATCACGGTCTATAAAAAGTTATCAAACATTGAGTAACTCCAAAAATAAGTAACTTAATTAAAAAGTTTAATTTTGTGACAGATATACTTCTTACCAACATGAACAGTGGTCTCCTTTCCATCCCCATCAACTGAATAAGCTTTAAAATTCGAATGTAATACTGAACTGTGCGGATGAAGTATCAATCGAAAATCTTTGCCTAATGTTCTAAATTGCAGCTCTTTGATCGTGTTGAATGGGTGGTTGGACAATTTAGCTCCCCTTTTGATGATGTGGTGTTGAAAATTTGAAGCATCAATAGTCTCAAAATATTTCAAATTATTATGAATCGAACCTAAGGAAAAAAAACATAAAATTAATTGTAAATATATTGAACTTCAAAATATAAATACTATACAATTTAAATTCTTACATTCAAAACAATCAATCCAAATTGAAAGCTGTAAGATAACTGTAAGCATAAATTTATACATATTAATTTACTTAATTTTCAGGTAAATTTGTAAATTTTTCACACACAATAATTCACAATTTAAATTGCAAAATGTACAACAACAACAATCAACAAACAGCTGGAAAACGTACATCACTAACTAATCTGTGGAACTATGACCACAGATTAGAAAGAGTGACTATGGCTGCGGTCCGAAAACTACTAAAAGTAATTATCAGCGCTATTAGCACCACAGAATACTTTTGATAAAATGCAGTGTTTAGGAGGCACCTCTGCCCCCTTATTCTCAACTGTCGGATCACGGATTCGATTCGAAAAGTCACATGCCGTCTCGCTTTGACGCAGCGCGATAAAAAGTGACAGGTATAGAGTTTCCGAAATTCGAATTCTTTCCGACAGTTGAGAATAAGGGGGCTGTACTTACATGTCGTCTAAAATTGTCTATGGTTTCCGTGAAATCTATATAAAAGAGATGGCCAGGTCTATGAACAATATACTGAAAAATAGGTAAAAATATCCAGAACAGTGTTGAACTATCCGTTTTCTTTTTATTTGCTTTGTTTCGTGGTACATAACAATTTTTTTTACAGAAAAAACTACAACACAATCAAATGTTCATCATGGCGCCTATGTCACTTTGGTGACGTTTAGTTGACTTCTATGTCGCCCACCATATTGCCATATTGAATAATGGTGGAAACGAAGAAAAATTTCAACTTTTGTACAAGCCAACTATGCATGAAAACGATTTATTAATATTTTTCCCGGATTCAGGAGATTTTTCCTAATTTTTTGAGATGGTGTACCTATACTTGGCCGGATATGAAACATAGATCTCCTTTAATTGACAGCTCTAAACAAATTCCTGCCATCTTTTTCCTATTACATATTGCGAGAAAGAGATATGCAGAGAGATATATATATTTAGAATCTGGCCCAATATTCTTTGTCAGATATTAGTAATCTGATCTGTGGTCATAGCCTTTGATCTGTGCCTATCGTAGATACATCATAGAGAATGTGGAATTAATTAATACACGGGTCGCACCGAGATTCTTAGTCTTTAACATACTCTTTCTAATCTGTGATTGTTGGTCTGTGCAATGCAAAGTTCGTATTTAGAGCCACCGCACATATACAATTTCAAATCGTACAACTAAATCGCAGAATGTCTAATAGGCATAGAATCTTATGATAGCCCGCACATTATATCAACTAAGTCGTTCAACTAAATAATTGACCAACTATCGGCCGATAGCCCGCACACTATAACAACTTAGTTGGTCAGTCGCACGCTAAGATGCAGTGTGACCAGACCCGTGCGCGTGATTTCCCCACGCTTGGATTTTTGCCGACGGCCACGCAGCCGCCGCAGCCAGTCGATCTCTGCATTCTCTTCTCGTAACAAATGAAAAAATAGAACTGCTGATCAACGAAGTCCAAAAAAGGCAAGCCCTTAAAAAACTTATCTGGGTAACATCTCAGTTTAGAATGTAAGGTATGATGTTTCCCACGGTCTAATCTGTCACTTAATATCGGATGCACCCTAAATGTTTTGTTCTGTTTTCGTCTTCTTTTTATTAAGTTAAAAAGTGCGTTGTTTTTTCACATTTTACCGCAGACGTCACCGCGCTAGCAACACTGTCCATCAACTAAGTCGCCGAAGTGTGCGGCCTATGAAAGCACGCAATTTAGTTGTACGATTTGAAATTGTATATGTGCGGTGGCTCTTACCTAGCGTAGCGTTTTATATTCTCTTTGGTATTTACCTAAACTTTTTAGCAGAATGTTTTTTTAAAAAGAAAACCTTAGCCATTATTGGCCCTAATTCTGGAGAACACATGCTAAGTTTAAATTTAAGTTCAGTCTATTTCTTTCTTTCAAAACGAATACGAAAAGGATGGCTGTCATATAAATTGACATTTAGAAAGGTGCGTTCAATTTTCGACCTTATTGAACGTGCTAAAATGCAGTGTTTAGGAGGCACCTCCGTACATGCCGTCTAAAATTGTCTATGGTTTCTATGAAATCTATCTAAATTTAATTGACAGCTCTAAACAGATTCTTGCTATCTTTTTCTATGACTTATTGCGAGAAAGAGATATACTGTACTTAAATTTAGAATTAAAGTGGCCCTAATTCTGGTAAACACATGCTAAGTCTAAATTTAAGTTCACTGCATTTCTTTCTATTAAAAGGAATACGAAAAGGATGGCTGTCATATAATTTGACATTTAGAAACGTGCGTTCAATTTTCGACCTTATTGAACGTTATAAAATGCAGTGTTTAGGAGGCACCTCCGTACATGCCGTCTAAAATTGTCTATGGTTTCTTAGAAATCTGTCTAAATTTAAGTGACAGCTCTAAACATAAACAGATTCTTGCCATCTTTTTCCTATTACTTATTGCGAGAAAGAGATATACTGTACTTAAATTTAGAATTAAAGTGTGTTCCCAGAATTAGGCCCAGTGTGTTCCCAGAATTAGGCCCATTATCAAACTTACATACTTACTTTTTATTGAACTAAGACTGTCCTAAGTTTTTCTGTAATAAATACAAGATACAATGCCAAAAAAACGAGTAAATAATGCTTTTTATTTCTTCATGCTTGATTTTAAACAAGAACAAAGTAAAAAAGGCATTGATTATAGGAGTATGGCTGAAGTCGCCGAAGCTGCTAGTTCTTGTTGGGATGTAGGTAGTTTATTTAACTATAATGATAATACGATGATCTTACTAACTAATGCCATTGAACTAAATAGTAAGGGGCCCAATCTGTTTCACGGTCAAAAATAAAGGTTATTATACACGACTAATAACCTTTAGTTTTTTTGAATTTGAGCTACAATCATCTTGGCACAAATGGTCGCAGGCGCAGGTCATATTGTTGAAAATCTTACCTCTTTTCGTTTGATAGGAACAAATTGCCTTTCCCATCCTTTGCCGGATTGCCATCAACCTTTTGGATCGTAATGATTGTTTCCGAGGGTTTTATTTTATATTAGAATTTTTAAAATCATTGAGTTAAAGTAATCTTATTTAGTAAGTAAGTGTATATTTAAATAGTGTGTCCTATATTTTGAACTCTGTGCATTAAATGATAAATTTCGTTTAGAGTGCTTCAGCATCCGTGAGAGCAAAGTATGCCGATATAGTGAAAAAAGAAAAGCAAAGTAAAGTAAATTTTCCTGATTTGCAAGAGCAGCAACTTCTACTGGATAAAGAGGAAAGTGATTTTCAAGATATTAAAAACATGGTAAAACAGAAGAGTTCTAATGGAGGTATATAATAACAGTTTAATTACTTTTTGCTCATGTTCATATTTTTATATGTAATTCTTGGCCATCGCATGTGTTCCCTCCTTCCTATATATATGTTCCTTAAGAAGAGGGATGAAAATATTATTACTAATCTATGGCCAATCTCAATATTACATTGTCCATACTTTTGGCAATTTATCGCTTACATACAATTGCTTAAAACTTAGGACTAACAATATGTATGCAAACTTTAAATTTTAATATATGTAGTTACCTAGTCTTGCCATAAACACTGAAAAAAGAAAAAAAAATCTACTGCAAAAAACATTTGTTACTTTTTGAGTGTGTTAGTTTAATACATAAATATAAAACAATTTAAAATTTAAAAAACTTATTTGAAGTGGTCTCCATTGGCTGCAATACAGTCCTTTAAACGTTGAAGCCAGTTATCACTAAAAGTATAATATAATCATTATCAATCGTGTTTAAGTTAATTTACAAAAGCCCATGTAATGCTGCCAGCATATTTCATCAAGATTTTAATTAATGAAAAATTAATTAGTTGGAACCATTTTTTGCGACTTTGTGTACCTATAACGAAACTAAAAAATGATTTTTTAAGAGTGATCGATACTTACGCCTGGCCTTTTATGTAGAGGTGTCAGGTTCGAATCGCAGTTAGGGCAAATTCTGTTCCGAGTAAGTATAGTTTTTAATGATTCTTTCCATGGGAAAATTCTTCACTGCCAATCTTAGGGATTGTTTTAGGGACTCCTAATTATCATAGCGTACACTCTAAAACTGACCATAAATCATATTCCAGCAGATTAAGATCAGGACTAGACGATGGCCAGTCTTCAGCTTTGATGAAGTCCAAAACGTTCGTTTCCAACCAAGACTGCGTAGACTGAGCTTTATGACACGGCACCGAGTCTTGCTTTAAGGACCATTCTTGGTTATTGAACATGGTGTTGTTAAGGGGCTTCACTACCTTCTCAAGAATGGTATCTTGATACACTTGTGCCGATGTTTTGATACCTTTTTCACAAAAGTATGGCTCAGTCACTCCTTCATAGCTAATACCCCACCAAACCATCACTGAAGTTGGATAGTGCCCATGTTGCACTCTGTCAACTAATTGGAAAGCTTCCTTAGAGCTTTGAGCGTAAAAACAGAGGAGGTCTCATTGTACCTATTAATAGCCCAGTACACAAACATTTTACTAATACCACTCTTATGGAGAATTTAAAAATTCCATTGGGCTTCATACCTACTTTGTGTAATGCAATCACAGCTGTTCCGTTCTCTTCATCACCCCACTCCATTTTAATATAGCAAAATATTGTATAATGTATTGGCGCCAAAATGAGAAAACTCAACTAACAATCATATGATAATGACAGATTCCACATTTAAATGTAATATTTTGTTTATTTTTAATTATTATTGTAACAGTATGTAAGGCCAGACTAAGTATATTGTAATTGTTTATTCAGTGTTAATGATAATTAAGTATGTCCCATACTAATCATAGTAAGTATACACATTCATATTTATAATAATAATATTCATTCACTCATATCTATTATTTAGCCTAAAGTAAGTATCATTAAGAGCTTGTTCGCGACAAAGTGTTAATAGTATTGTGTGTGCGTGACAATTGTAATTAGTTAAGTGTTTTATGTTATTTATGTTTCTTTAATTTGATAGTTGCTATTGTTTGTATCTGTATTTTATTGTAATAATCTTAAGTTTTAATAAAGAATAAAACTTCTACTGGTTTCATTGAGGAAAAGCGAGAGAAAAATTAGGTAATCCCGATTACACCCATCGCTCGTTATGAATAGCGATAGTTGCGAGGTGTAATCGGGATATATAAGTAGCGCAAAAAGCGCAGTAGGATTATCTCTCCACTCTGGCATCAACACATGTCTAAGAAGCTCTCTCTCTCTTCCTCGACAACCAAGATACAAGATCTACTCAAGTCTTTCATTCACAACCAGCATAGAGAATATTTATATGTGGGTCGTCGAAGGGTCCCACATTTATTGGTCCATCGAAAGCCGGATATTGCCGAATATTTCCATCGCTTGAGAAGATTCAGAAAACTTAGTTGTGAAGATGCCAGTAACAAGATCGACGAGTGGTCGCTCTCCAGCAGCGAATCCCGCACCTACGCCGGCGACTGTAACAGAACAGTCGTCCGGGACCACCGCTACGGAAACGACCACCACTGAAGAAACCACAGCTCAAGAAACCAGCTCTAACACTGAAACCGAAGCTACACGAATAGAGAAGAATGAACAGTCACCAAAAGAACGAAATCCGTCACTTCGGTCAAAGTCTCGACGTGCCACGCGCCTAATACGGGCGAAAGAAGAGCTGCTGAAACTGAAAATAGAACTCGCCGCTGCACGTATAGCCGCCATGGAAGCAGAATCGGAAGATGAAAGCGACGCGCCAACGCTTATCTCCGAACAAGAAAACACCAGAAAAGTTGATAACTGGCTAAACGAAAGCCAGCCCCGCATTCTCGCCATAACAGAGGAACCCTTTGAGAAGATTGAAGAAAGAGCACCTTCACCGTCGCCACTGCGACCACCGCCGCTGTCGCAACCGACGCTGAAAGAAGACAACCAAGCCAGAACCATAGAAGACTTACCCAAAGCGAAGACGGAAGGAGACATCGCGACACGCTCACAGCAAATAGATTTGAAAGATTTAGCGTCCGCGATCGCCCTCGCAGCCAGAGGGACACAGGCCACTCCCCGCTTCACTACCGATTTACCATTGTATGGGGGGTCACATCAAGAATGGTTGTCATTTCGAGCAGCATTTCAAGAATCATCACCGCTCTTCTCCGAAATAGAAAATATCGCAAGACTACGTCGAAGCCTCAAAGGGAAGGCGAAAGAAGCCGTGGAGAACTTACTCCTCTTTAATGCGAAGACCGAAGAAGTTATGAAAACTTTAGAAGCCCGCTTCGGTCGCCCAGACAACATCGCAATTGCAGAATTAGAACGAATTCGTACACTTCCCCGACTCAGCGACAATCCCAGAGACATCTGCGTGTTCGCCAGCCGCGTCACCAACATAGTGTCCACACTGCGAGCCCTCAAACGTCAACACTATCTGTACAGTCCTGAAGCCACAAGAGCCACGATCGACAAGCTGACACCAGTCCTTAAATACAAGTGGTACGACTATGCTGCCGAACAAGCTCAAGAAGAGCCCGACTTGTTGAAGCTGTCTCGCTTCCTAGAACGAGAAGCGCAGCGCTGCGGACCCTACGCAACGCCCGAGACCGTGTTCGCCGACAACACTGCGACAAGAAGACATCAACGAACCTTCACCACTACCAACAAGGGCCAAACAGACACCTACCACAAGTGTGCAGCATGCGACGACGTCAAACACAACATAACTCAATGCAACAAATTCAAGTTGGCAAGTACCAGTGAACGTTGGGACATCGCCAAGACACAACGACTCTGCTTCGCGTGCTTACGCTACCGCAATCGAAGTCATCGCTGCAAAAGGAAGAAATGCGACATAGAAGAATGCAAACAAACTCATCATCAACTGTTGCACTACAAGAAAAGGGAAGACGACGATGATCTACCACTACGACAGATAAACGAAGACAACTCACCGTCGCACACAGTAGCGTCAGCAAAAGAAAGAAAATGTCAAACAATTCTGTTGAAGATTATACCTGTACAAGTGGCGGGACCGACAGGCACGTGCAACACGCTCGCCTTACTAGACGACGGGTCGACATGCAGCCTTATTGAATCAGAAATAGCAGAGAAGATCGGCGCCGTCGGCACACCGGCACCATTCTATATAGAAGGCGTCGCCGGCGCACGCATCAACGCTTGCGATTCAAAGCAAGTACACATCTCAGTAAGAGGCCGCGACACGAAGAGCTACCCTATTACCGCACGCACAATGAGAAGCCTGAAGTTGTCACAACAGAAGATAACCCAAGACACCGTAGAGGCCTGTTCACACTTGAAAGGTCTAGAAGATTATCTCACGTACGACACGGGAACACCGACGATACTGTTGGGGCAAGACAACTGGCACTTACTTCTCACTCATGAAGTACGTCGCGGAAACAGAAGTCAGCCAGTCGCATCACGTACCGACCTCGGCTGGGTACTTCACGGTACCAAGCGAGCTCAAAAACCATACACTACTCACAAGATTCATCACGCTACAATATTTGAAGAAGAAGAAGAATCTATGGAGCAACTAATGAAGGAACACTTCAGCCTTGAGTCGCTGGCAGTGACCCCTAGACGCAGCTACAACAATGAAGAACAAAGAGCCCTCCGTCTGTTAGAAGAGAACACTCGTCGCCTACCGGCGGGAGGTTTCGAAACAAGCTTGCTGTGGCGCCGCGACGACTTCAAACCACCCGACAACTACGACGCTACGCTACGAAGATTAGAACTGATCGAGAGAAAATTACAACGTGATGAAAACATGAAGAAAAGATATAAAACGCAACTTCAATCACTAATAGAAAATAACTACGCAGAACTAGCGCCACCATTGAAAAGCGGCAGAAAATGGTACCTCCCACACTTCGGAGTTATCAACCCGCAAAAACCTGAGAAACTGAGAATAGTACACGACGCAGCTGCGAAGACAAGAGGAGTCAGTCTGAACGATCTGTTACTACCCGGACCCGACCTGCTGCAATCGCTACCCGGCGTACTGATGCGTTTTCGTCAACGACCTATCGCCATCACCGCAGACATCAAAGACATGTTCATGCGTGTGACAGTAAGAGAAGAGGACCGTGACATGCAACGTTTCCTGTGGCGCGAGGGAGGACCCGACTCAACACCGACAGAATATCGCATGAAGAGTGTTATTTTCGGGGCGACGTCATCACCATGCACCGCTATCTTCGTAAAAAACAAGAACGCAGAAAACTTTCGAGAACGCTTCCCGGAAGCCGCGACCGTCATAATAGACAACCACTACGTCGACGACTACTTGGCCAGCTTCGACACCGAAGAAGAAGCGATACGAGTCTCCTCACAAGTCATGTACGTGCATAGTAAAGCCAACTACTTCCTACAACGATGGGCGTCGAACTCAAAAGAAGTACTAAGTCAACTTTCACCCAGCAACACAAGTGAAACATTACAGTTAGACAAGACTAAGATACTCGGCATGGTATGGAAACCAGAGGAAGACACACTCTCGTTTAATATTAACGAGCAGCGTATATCAAGCGAAGTACTCAAAGGAAGCAAGACACCCACAAAACGAGAAGCACTACGTACCGTCATGTCAATATTCGACCCTCTCGGCATAGCAACACCGGTCACCATACAAGCGAAAAGAATATTACAAGACACGTGGCGCTCCGGTATAGACTGGGACACTGCGCTACAAGATCCTCAAGCCGAAGACTGGAGAAAGTGGTTACAAGACGCAAGACGCCTCTCTGAAATGAAAGTACCTCGTTGCTACGATAAACTATCCGAAGCTCGCACACTGCAATTACACACGTTCGTCGATGCAAGCTCCTCCGCCTACAGCGCCGTGACATACTGGCGTATTGAAGACAAAGAAGGCCGAATACACGTCAGTCTCATCGCGGCAAGAGGCAAAGTAGCACCGTTAAAAGTCGTCTCAATACCGCGACTAGAACTACAAGCTGCAGTATTAGGAACAAGACTAGCACAAACAGCCATCGAAGAGCACCGGTTCAAAACAAACAACAAGTACTACTGGTCCGACTCACGCACTGTGCTCACTTGGTTGCGTAACGGTCCGCGACAATATAAGCCGTTTGTCGCGCACCGAGTTGCCGAAATAGCCGAAAACACCAAGTCAAACGAGTGGCGATGGGTGCCGACTAAGATGAACCCGGCAGACGACGCCACACGTGAAACACCTAAGGACTTCCAAACACAACATCGGTGGTACAACGGGCCCTCCTTCCTATACTCACCCGAAGAAGAGTGGCCAAGAGAGCAAGAAACAAAAAACGAACAGCTCGACGCGATAGAAGAAGAACGCGTGCACGTAACGATCGCTACAACACGTCTTACAGAAGCTCTACCCGACGTTACACGCTTTTCGGACTGGACGCGACTCATAAGGTCTACGGCAAGAGTACTACAATTCATACGAACACTGAAAACAACAACAACAAGAAAATGCGCTGTTACAATAAAAAGAAGCAAAGCAAACAAAGAAAACGATCCTACGTGGCGACAATTACCGAAAACAACAGATACGCGGCTTTCAAACATGCGTAAGAAATTAGTAACTGCAGATACGCGACCGTCGAATACGCGAAGCTACATTATCATCGAAACGGAAGATTTGTTTCGCGCTGAACAGCTTTGGGTTAGAGCACAACAAGAAGAGAAATTCAACGAAGAAATAACCACCCTCAAGAAAGGAATGAAGCTACCAACCACCAGTCGTCTTTATAAGCTGTCAATAGAACTAGATAGCAACGAGATTATTCGCCTACGCTCACGCATCGCAGCGGCTAACGACATAACCAAAGAACAACGATCGCCGGCTGTTATCGACGGGGAACATCAATGGGCACGCTTATATATAGCACATGTACATAAACAAACACATCACGGAGGCTTCGCGATGACAACCAACGAAGTCCGACAACATTACTGGTTGTTACGATTACGCAACGCCGTAAGAAGCGAACTTAAGAAGTGTATTGGATGTCGCATAAGAAGAGCGACGCCGCCACAGCCGTCGACTGGTAATCACCCACCTAGTCGACTGGCTCATCATCAGCGCCCGTTCACTTATACGGGACTTGACTACTTCGGGCCACTACAAGTTACCGTGGGGCGAGCTATACAGAAGCGTTACGGCGTCATCTTTACGTGTCTAACTACGCGTGCTGTACATTTGGAGGTCGCGGGAGACCTGAGCACCGACGCTGCTATAATGGCCCTTCGCCGCTTCATATCAAGAAGAGGGTGCCCAACAGAGCTCTGGTCAGATCAGGGAACGAACTTACGAGGAGCAGACGTCGAACTACAGAAGGCAGCCACTGAAGCCCTACAACTTCATGCATGTACTCGCTTCATAAAATGGAGGTACATTCCCCCGAGTGCCCCCTTCATGGGAGGGGCCTGGGAACGTCTGGTACGCAGCGTCAAGACGGCCCTTTACACCGTGCTCCATCAACGTGCGCCCAAAGAAGAGGTGCTCACCACGCTGTTGGTCGAGGCTGAACACACCTTAAACAGCCGACCACTTACACACGTCTCCACCTCGCCTGAAGATGAAGAAGCCCTGACCCCCAACCACTTATTGTTGGGGGGGCCGTCACGAGTTCCCCTACCTGGGACTTTCACCGAGGCTGACACCGACTGCCGCCGATCTTGGCGCACCAGCCAACGTCTAGCGGACATGTTCTGGGCCCGCTGGGTACGAGAGTACCTACCTGAACTGCAACACCGGCGGGAGCCCAGGGCCACCAACGGAGCACTGCAACGCGGCGACCTAGTATTTATCGCCGACGGAACGCTGCCCCGCAACATGTGGCCACGAGGAGTCGTGGTAGCGACCTACCCCGGTGGCGACGGCGAAGTACGTGCCGTAGACGTGCGAACCAACAAGGGAGTGCTACGACGGCCAACAAAGAAACTGGTGGTCATCATACCGGCGGGAGAAGTCGCTTCACCTCGTGAACCATGAGACTCCAGCCTACGGCTGCGGCGGGAGAATATGTTCGCGACAAAGTGTAAATAGTATTGTGTGTGCGTGACAATTGTAATTAGTTAAGTGTTTTATGTTATTTATGTTTCTTTAATTTGATAGTTGCTATTGTTTGTATCTGTATTTTATTGTAATAATCTTAAGTTTTAATAAAGAATAAAACTTCTACTGGTTTCATTGAGGAAAAGCGAGAGAAAAATTAGGTAATCCCGATTACACCCATCGCTCGTTATGAATAGCGATAGTTGCGAGGTGTAATCGGGATATATAAGTAGCGCAAAAAGCGCAGTAGGATTATCTCTCCACTCTGGCATCAACACATGTCTAAGAAGCTCTCTCTCTCTTCCTCGACAACCAAGATACAAGATCTACTCAAGTCTTTCATTCACAACCAGCATAGAGAATATTTATATGTGGGTCGTCGAAGGGTCCCACAGAGCTTGTGTTATGGATACTAAATAATTAGGGAATTATCATGACCAGCCTATTCGTCCCACTGCTGGGGACAGGCCTTCCTACATGGGAAAAACACATTTTTTTTTATACAACCAGATGACAAACAAGCTGACGGCCCACCTGGTGGTAAGCGGTTACCGCCGCCTATAGACACCTGCAATAACAAGGAAAAGCACTTGATATTGCAGGTGCGTTGTCATCCTGAGGCCTAAGATGAAATGCCGTCCATGCCCAGTAATTACACTGGCTACCTTTCCCTTCAATCCGAAACACAGCGAACTGTATCACAGTTGAAATAAGAAAGGCGGTGGTACCTACCCAGGCGACCCTACATATGGGTCTACCACCTAGTAATCACACATGAGGAGTTTTGGCCATAACACCACCACGCTGGCCCAGTGCGGGTTGGTGGGTTAAAGCAGTTGCAGGAACAACCGGGACCAAAGGTTTAACGTGCCTTCCAATACTTATAACATATAACAAACTTTGATTGACCCATCCCAGGATTGACTATGGCGAAAGATGCTTTGTTTTCGTAATCGAAACCAGAGCTCTGAAACCACTTCACCACCGAACTTCTCAAACAAAAACTGGTGTTTAGTATAATAATAATAATAATGAAGCCTTTTATTACTGTTAGTATTACAATTTTAAAAGTATAATACATTAAATACAACAGCAACCTTAGCCAACAGTCGACAAAGGCCTCCTCTAAGGCTTTCCACTCCTTCCTGTCCCTAACAGTCCTGACTGATTAATTAAAATATAATAAAACTAGAAAATTTTCACATCCTGAGGCAGGAATCGAATCAAAAATTAAGAATATTTGAAAGCACTGCCCCAACTTAACCGAATCGTCGGTATTTGTAAAAATACTCGTTTCGGATGTTGAAATAGAATATTTCGACATTGTAGGGTGGACGTTAGCTCAAACCCAAATACAGATAGACTAGAAGAATTTCACAGGGATATCCCAAGTCCTGGGTGGCTCAATGGTCAGAGCAGTCGCCCGGATTGCGAAAGGTCGCGGGTTCGATTCCTGCCTCAGGACGTGAATTTTTTCTAGTTTTATTATATTTTAATTACTAAGTAATTTTTCAAACATTTATAATAATGTTAAAATCAAAAATTAAGAGTCCTGACTGATGTTTATTAATTTAATATAAATATTAATCCTTAATCATTTGTTACAGCAATTTTTGGTGAAAACTTTTATTTAATGGATGTCAATTACTACTGTAAGACATCAAATGGAAGCCAGTACCTCATAGCTGAGTGTACGGTCCTATGTTTTAACCTGAAGGAGGGCATCAAGGATCAATACCATGTATTACTAAACCCTGGTAAAAATGAGCCGTTTAACTACATAGTTAAAAGATTAATCAAAAACCTATTCTTTGTATGATGGAGCAAACGCATTGGATAAATGCAATATGTGATTTATGGAATATCCAATCTAGATTGGGTGTATGGTTTATAGGGCAACTTATTTTTGCCTGCTGTAAAAAACTCATCTTGTGTTTCTAGTCTAAAATGTTTCCAATAATAAAAGCGATTAGTTTAATCTACATTGAGGCTTGTAGAATGGATTAAACTGAATACAATGTTTGCTGAACTGCATGAATTATTCCTGTGTGTGTGTGTGTGCGTGTGTGTGTGTGTGTGTGTGTGTGTGTGCGTGTGTGTGTGCGTGTGTTTTATTATTAAGAATAGGACAGTTTTATTGTACTATCTCAAAATACATGATTTTAGCCAAAGATGTCCACTGCTGAACTTAGACCTTCCCAAATGGAATGGTTCTGCAAAGCCTGCATCTATTATTGGCTCCAACAACCTTGACCAATTTGTCTATCCTTCTTGTGGGAGGCCACTCTACTCTGTGTTTTCTGGTATGTAGTCACCATGCTAAAACTTAAGCCTCCCCAAATCGACCATTCTGCATCTATGGCGCTGCTCATTGTAATACAGCAATTTGCAAATCTAACGAACTGTTAAATGACTTTGAACTTGCTTAGAAGGCGAATGTGGTGAGCAACCACATTTTATAGCCATGATATCACTGGAAATACACTGTTTGATTGCCTTGCTGCGCTGCTGAGTCAAGTTCTGTCCAGTCCAGCAGTTTGCAAACGGCTTTCAAACTCAGTTTTGGAGATATTACATCTCCCTGTCTTAACTATCTTGGATTGGTTTCGTAAACTGAGCCTGTATACAAACCGAAATGATGACGCTTGATTGGTATACACAGCACCTCGGTATACCAATAGTTAATATGGCACCTCTTAAAGGACTGTAGCATAAGGTACAGAGCAGCCCACGTTTCGGTCGATTCGAAACCACAATCGCCAAAGTGGCCGGTCATACTCTTCGATTTTATAATATGCTGCAATAAATAAATGTTGAGCTTTAGTACAATAGTACTAAAGGGTTTATATTATAGAAACCAGCTTGCTCGGATGACTGAAAGTAGTCTAACCTGATGCCCATCTAAAATAACCTGTAGATATAATTCTGAAGAATGTTGGGCTTGAACTTCATTACAAGTACAAGTCCACCTACCTAATACCTAGCCTAGTATCATTTTGTCTAAGAAGTAAATCATTACTAATATTTCCTTGTTACAGTTTAGCCAGTTAACTAAATTTAGACCAAATCCAAAGTTGGGTCAAATATCAAGTCTACTATTGTATAAATATTGTTTTAGGTAAGATTCCGATAGGATACACATATGAAGCTAAAATGGGTAGCAAAGAAATAGGTCTGGAATTGCCAGATGAAATGCAGAAGAAAAGCAACTATATTGAGATACTTAGTAATCTTATCGACTATTTAAAGAAGCAGGATCCTGATATGGATAGTCTGCCACCATTGTATACTTTGCCTGATAAAATTGAACCCATTATCAATTTCATTTTGCAAATGTGTAGTCTAGCGTGTAAGTAATGATTCTGTCATTGCAGATGTAGAGTACCTACCACTAATTTTATATCCTTACGAATTTTTTGCTTGTTTGCTTTGTTGATCTTATTTCAAAATATTTATATTTAACTTATTAATCGCTTCAATTACTAAGAAAAAAGGATGAAGATGACTTACATTTTACTTTATTTATACAGCCGAGGATTACAACATATTCCATATATTTAGACTGGACACTTTATTCTTCACAATGGTAAACGCGCTTAAGACTTGCAGTGAAGAAGGTTTTCACAGAGAATCACAAGCCCTTGCGAAGCTCACTAATGATATTTACAAGTTTTTTACTCCAGGAATGGGTTGTCAGGTATTTTACTGTTCAATATTTTAGTTTCAGATAAATATAGCTTCTTTGAGCAGCTCGGTGGCGTAGTGATCTGAGCGTTATGGTTTCTATACGAAAACAAAGCAACTTCCGCCATCGTCGAAACTGTATTGGGTCAAAGTTTGCTATCTCGTACTGCTCCATGCTTTCGAAGATACGTTAAGCCGTTGGTCCTGGTTGTTCCTGCAACCGCTTATACCCACCAACCCGCATTGGACCAGCGTTGTGGTGTTATGGGCTAAACTACTCATATGTTTCTCCCATGGAGAAAGGCCTCTGCTGTCCCAGTGGGACGTGTATAGGCTGGTGATGATAGCTTTTCTATACTTTCCATCTCAATGTTCAAATATCGTTTCCTACATGCACTTGACTGTTTTGTTTTGTAATTAAAAGACCAAGACGCATTTTAAAGTATTTAACTAGTATACTATGCTTCGATTGTGTTTTTCAGGCCCACGATTTGGCGGACAAGACGATACAATGTACGACCACACGAACTAAGTGCTGGGCATACAAAGTGCTGGACATGTGCTGCCCTCTCGCGAGGCTTGAAATGAAGCTTGTATCACACGTACCGACCGACCAACATCTGGATGTAAGTGTGATACAATATGTGCTAAGTGTAAGATGTAGAGTTTTGGTGTTTGGAAGCGTGTGGCACTCTTGAGCACTGTGGACTGTGGCACCTGATCACGCTACAACGAATTTACCAAAGCAAAACTAAAACATTCCGCTGCGTACAATTGTTGCGCACAACATTTCAACGGCCACCAATTAAACAATAAGTTTAAATTTTGAAAATGGAACTCTACCAATATTATTCCTTATACGAATCAGTAGATTCCTGATAAAGTTTTCTCGAGTATTGTTTAGCACAACTGCTACGTGATTCAGTAAACTTTAAATATAAAATATCAAATCAATAAATTTTTAAAAATAAATTCAGTACATTGACAACACATCAGAAGAGTTTACATTTCAAAAATCACTCTATTAAAACTAGATTAAAAGTCATATGTGCCCAGTATCTCGGACACCAACTTCTAACATTTCCATTAGATACAGCGATGTATTGATATTTTGAAAAGACTATTAGATAACTTGATAGTTTGCTCAGTTTTTGATTTTCGAAGAACTTTCGGTTTGACCCTCGTATGATGGATGGATGCATGAATGGATTTTTGAGACGGGTCAGTAAGGGCAGGTACCTTAACCGTTAAAGTTGCAGGAAAACGTTCCTAGGAGACTATATTTTTTTAGGATATTATGAGCTGCATTCACAGATTTTTGAGAAAATGTATGGTCAGCGAAAAAATTTTAAAATAAAAAATAATAATTTGTGTCTATCGATCTTATTTTGTGTGTGGATCAAAAGACTGTATGGGACCATTTATGATATGAGTACTAGCCTAGAAAACGCCAAAAACTTTTACATACATTTTGTACTGAAAAATTATAAATCAACTCGTAATATTCTTTATCATAGGCGTAGCTGGGGGGGGGGGGGGGGGAGCTTAACAGGGTGTTGAACCTTATATCGGAATGGGGATCTAACAATCTTGTTAGGTTCAATGCTAAGAAGACACAGGTATGCGCGTTCACAGCCAAAATCTCGCCGTTCCTTCCTCTTCCCTCTCTTCAGGGCACCACTCTTTCGGCACAGGGCTCCTTACACCTGCTCGGCATGGAGATATGTTGTGATCTGAATTCTAGGAACTACATCAAAACCGTGATCAAAACAGCCTCACGGAAGCTCGGTGTCCTGAACAAGGTGCGTCGATTTTTCACGCCTGACCAATTATGCCTGCTTTACAAAACTCAGGTCCGGTCTTGCGTGGAATATTGCTCGCAGCAGATTGCAGCGTCGTGCTGTCCGTATCGTTGGCGATGTAGAGGTCACGAACAACCTGGAGACTGCAATTGCGTCGAGACATTGCGTCGCTTAGCGCCTTCTATCGGCTATATCACGGAGAGTGCTCTGAAGAGCTTTTTGACCTTATTCCACCTTCTCCCTTCCTACTCAGGACCACGCGTGCTGGTCTTCGGAGTCATCAATTTACCGTCTCCACCTCAACATCACGCACAAAGAAATTTAGTACCTCGTTTCTTTGTCGTACTTCCAGAACTTGGAATTCTTTGCCAACACATGTGTTCCCTCCTTCCTATAACATGGGGTCCTTCAAAAGAGGCGTGAAAAAGCATCTTTTAGGCCGGCAAGGTGGAGGCGGCTAGAGCAGTGACTTTTCTTACCGCTTCACATCAGGTGGTGTTTATTCACTTGTCGTGCTTTGTATAAAAAAAAAATAAAAAAAATATCACACAAACCTAAAAATAAGTGATCTACGAAATAAATTGCTCAATATGACCGCCGTTTTCACGAATACATGGGTTCACTCGTTTTGTACTGAGCAAGTAGTGGATAACTTTCTTGGATAGATATTATTTGTGAAAACTATGTAAATAACATGAATTTCACAAATTGAACTTTTAAATATAATTTATTAGACAATAAAAACGTGAGAGACATAATATGAATGGAACATCAAATAGAATTCAAAAAAGAAATGTTTCTCTACCAACCATAGAGTTTGGTAGTTTAACATTATTTAAAATCCTCGTTAATGCCTCTTTCAACTCCTGAACACTGTCGTAATTCCTTTTGTAGACTTCGTTTTTTAGGAGGCGTTAGATCTGGGCTGCGAGTTGGCCACTTAATGGACCATGTGTTCGTACAAATTATATGTATATGTTCTACTGTAATGTATATAAAAATAGGATGTTAATTTTTGTGTTACCTACCTAACTTTAATTTGTATTATTTTTCAGAATATCCACATCTACAAATTGCAAACTAGAGAACGTGCTATGCCGCCTGTTGCTGGAATGGTACGTCATTATATATTTACTAGCTGTGCCCGCGACTTCGTCCGAGTGGAATATTGACTTTTCCATACAATCTTTCATCCCTTATTACAACCCCTCACAGCTCTTTTTTCGCATTATAAAATGTCTTTTCTCGGATTCTAGACTATCTCTGTACCAAATTTCATTTAAATCTGTTCAGTAGTTTAGGCGTGATTGCGTAACACACAGACAGAGTTACTTTCGCATTTATAATATTAGTAAGGAAGTAAGGATACAATGGTCTAGATTCTGATAAAATCATTCTTTGATTACTAAAATTCGAATGAAAGAGGCAGATATTCTCTCCCTCTCGCTCTCTACGATTTTAAAAATAAGTTAAAATTATTTATAGAGACGTCAACACGCCTTATTTTAACTGGCAATTTTTTAATAAAATAAGGCTGAAAAAGCTTTGAAGAAATAAACAATACTGACACCGGCCGTCTGTCCTTTTCTAGTTGGGTTATAATCAAAGTGTCGGGCTAGAATAGAACCTGCCCATCTCTTCCCGTGGATGTCGTAAGAACCGGCTCAGGGATACTCCTCCTCGGATGACGGGCAGGAGCATCGTCTGTATACTGACAAATCACTGCGATCACCTACCTGTCCGCCAAGCTTGGTGATTATGGCAAAATCCCCTCAAAATGGCTAAGACGACACGGTATCGGCCCCCAGTCTCCGGCGTCACCGCTATTCCGGACTTCGGTAGCGGTCACGGTAGCGGTAGGGCAGGGGGTGCTAAGAATCCCTGGCAGCGATTAGGTTACCAGCGACGACGACTGGACCAGGGCCCCGATCGCGCTAATTTACAACGTATTTACCAAAGCAGAACCAAAAATGTTACGTTGAGCAGAATCTGTATGACGCTTTTTGACAGCATTGAGATCCAAAGATGTTACTATGGTTACTTTTATTAATAAAAAAAAACTTTATTCAATTAGGCCCCCCAAGAAGCACTTTCGAATCGTCAACAAAAAATCCCTTATGTCAATCACATAAAAATAATATTAACTAACTAACAATTTCATAATGTTTGTCTCTCTGTCTTATCTGGATCTACGTAAGCTAAGAATGTTATAATGTCTGTTTATCGGTCTGTCTATTGGTCTGTCTGTCGGTCCGTCTGTCCGTCAGTCAGTCTGTCTGTCTGTCTGTCAGTCAGTCAGTTAGTCAGTCTGTCTGTCTGTCGGTCTGTCTGAATTTACACCGGTTCCAAAAGTTGAACTACATAGAAGATTCCGGCAACAAACTCGCGTAGTCACTTTTTAACCGACTTCAAAAACGAGGAGGTTCTCAATTCGGCCGGTATGTTTTTTTTTTTTTTTTTTTTTCTATGTATGTACACCGATTACGCCGAGATTACTGATCCGATTTACGTGATTCTTTTTTTGTTCGATGCGGAATAGCTGCCATTTGGTCCCATAAAAATTTTTTCAAAAACAGTTGGGTACTTTGGTTTTAAATTAAATAAAACTGAAATTATGAAATCGTCTACATAAGCGAAATTGCGAATTTTTGCTTTTCTAATGACTTTTTAGTGAAACGATACGATAGTAGGAAACAATATAAGTTGACGGTCACCCATCTAGCTTCGACCGTAGAAAGTTATCACTAAAAATTGTGAAAAAAAAATTTTAAACAAAAATTTAAAACCGACTTCAAAAAACTGAAAAGGATGAAATAATTAAATTTAAGTAGGTATTCATCCCCTAGAAACATATTTTTGGAGTTGGTGCTAAGTGGTTTCCAAAAACAATAGAAAGTAAAGCACCGACTCCAAAAATATGTTTCTAGGGGATGAATACCTACTTAAATTTAATTATTTCATCCTTTTCAGTTTTTTGAAGTCGGTTTTAATTTTTGTTTAAAATTTTTTTCAATTATTGAGTTACAATGTTTAATTACACAGTAATAGTATTTAGCAGTACAGTGTCGCACAGAGTATAAAAAAAGGTATATTAACGTACCAATAAGTACCTAATGACAGGAATATTTACTGTATTTAAAGGCTGTCCGACAATGCACCATCACAATATAGGTATTACAATACACAAAGGTCAACAATTAATATACAAAGACCTAATAAAGCCAAACATCTTTCATTAATTTTAAACACTTGTCTGACCACGTCATTACAATAATAATTGTATTGTTTTATATATAATATCCTATAATGCCATATTCAAAAATCCCTCAAAAATAATACTATTGATGAATATGTAGGTAAATTATTACAAAATCAAGGAAGCTTAGAGATGACCATTTCCACAAGTGGCATCTGTTCACAAGTATGACGCATGTGCCAGCCATCGCTCCGCTCAACCATATTATAAGGAACGGAGCGACGTATATAGACGCGTATTTTCCGCTGTCCAACAAACTTTGACTTTTTTTCCAAACGGTTTTAAAGCTAACTTTTAAGTTGCTAGGCACCAACTAAATCAAAAACCTTCGTCCGACAGCCGTAAATATGTTCCCATGTTCCCATAGTAACGTGTTTGTATCTAAAAGCTGTCAAGAATCGTTCAAATATTATACAATTAAGAAAGTTTTTATTTTATCAATATATGTAATTTTAACTTAATAAATCAGTAAAATCAAACACATCGAAACCTAAATGGTGGCCGACACGGAACTGACATGGTCTAGTGAAGTGAAATATCTTGGCATAACGCTAGATAAGGAACTTACCTGGAAACTCCATGTGGAGAGAACTTTGGTGAAAGCTCAAAGGGTCTTTGGAATGTGTCGCTCCACTTACGGTAAGACGTGGGGACTACAACCAAAGATAATAAAGTGGATCCATACAACCATGGTGAGGCCTGTAATAACTTATGGCAGCATCGTCTGGTGGCCTAGGACAAAGCTGGTAACCTGCAAAACTGAGCTTAGCAAGTTACAGAGGACAGCATGTCTAGCGATCACCGGAGCGTTTAGAACCACTCCAACGGCAGCGATGGAGGTGCTCCTTGACATCCCGCCACTGCACATTATGATAGAAACAGAGGCGAAGAAGGCGTTACATAGACTCAAAGTAGCAGGACTGTGGGACACTACTAAACCTCTGTTGAAGCACACAAAATGGGCAGAAACTTCTGTCATGGACGGGTATATGGAAATGGGATGGGATAAAATCTGCCCCAAATTCATATTCGAAAAGAAATTTAAGATCAGCATTCCCACAAGAGAGGAATGGAAATGTAGGCCACCATCCCTGGAAAAGGGAAGCCAGATCTGGTTCACTGATAGATCAAAGATGGACTCTGGAACAGGTGCTGGGGTCTATAACAGAGACACTCAAATATACCAAAGCATGGGAAGGCTTGCTACTGTCTTCCAGGCGGAGACATATGCAATTATTCTATGTGCAATGGAAATTATGGAACAGAGGACTAAGAAAGAAACCATATATATTCTTAGTGACAGTCAGTCAGCCCTCAAGGCACTGAGCTCACCGCGCGTTAGCTCAGACCTGGTTCTGAATGCCATACAAGTCTTAAACAAGCTTGGCAGGTATAATAGGGTTAGACTGATCTGGGTGCCTGGTCATGTGGGAGTGATTGGCAATGAGAAGGCTGATGAATTGGCACGGAAAGGCTCGGAAAACAAGTACATAGGCCCTGAGCCCTTCATATCTCTGACACAAAGTTTTATAAACACAGCCATTAAAGAAGAAGTCAAGAATAGGCATAGAATTGAATGGCAAAAGGAACCGCGACTAAGACACTCCAAGTCCTTTATGGGGGGGAGGGTAGGGGAATGGAGTAAATATATCTGTACAAACGGCAGAACACAGGCTCGCTTCCTCACGGGAGCACTCACAGGACATTTTGCCACCAACTACATGCTACAAAAAATGCAGATTTCCCCTGCACAACCTTGTCGGGCATGTAGTGAAGGCCAGGAATCGATGGAACATCTTTTGTGTCAATGCGATGCCCTGGCTAGAATCCGAATGAGTCTTCTGGAAGTGGCGTATCCAAAGCCAGTAGACTATAGACTCTTTCACTCCAAAGATATAGTGAAGCTTATGGCAGCTATATTCAGGACGTGGGAGGAGTAAAGGCAGGGGTGGCACAAAAGATCCCGAAGGGTCGAAGTGCATCGTGGCAAGTCACGGCCCCATGATAAGATAAGATAAATGGTGGCCGTCCAAAGGTATAGCGCAACATAAATAGTGTCTCGATACCTCAAGTGGCCTTGGGCAGGCCACATTGCAAGGAGGACTGGCGGCCGTTGGGGCGTAAAGGTCATCAAGTAGCGGACGCGTACCTGGCGACGCAGCGTTGGTAGGCCCCCATAAGATGGACCGACGATCTGGTGAGGGTCGCAGGAATCCGGTGGATAAGGGCAGTTGACAGCCCCGATCAGATTGGAGATTCATGGGCCTATGCCCAGCTGTGGGCGTCTATCTATTTATATGATGCTGAACACAAATTGTGTGCAACGGAAAGTTTTTGGTTTTACTTTGGTAAATACGTTAGAAATTAGCGCGATCAGGGCCCTGGCAACATTTAACACGCGCATATTGAGGACTGACGAGAAAATAGTAGAGCTGGAAGAAGAAATAGACAAGTGAGGTACTCTGGCCTCATAATCGACAACACCTGGATACAACAGGATTCCTATTAGCTTAAAGCTGCCTTTCAACATTCCACAAATCAGTGATCGATAATCATTTCAATTTTTATTCAGGCCATTATTTATGCCATCGAATTATTCCAGAAATGTTGGGGGACCAGTGGGAATTTTTTCGCACTCTCGTCTCGAGAATTATTTTTCAGTGGGTATTTCTGGTATGAACTAAACCTCCCTTAGCAAGTGGAATCTTCACACAATCCGTCAGTAGAGTAGTCTGTCTTAAACATTCAGCGGGGCGACCGCCTAACTTTATTGGTATGGCTTGTCACATTGAATTCAATTATCGCGGGTCGACTGGCGTGCGGTGGTGTGACTAACTGCAATGGTATATGAACAGCGATATTGCTTATGACGCCACATTGCCATTTTGAAAGAGACATTTGTAGAAAAAACAGTGTCTTTATACGTTACATATTCAATATCGTCTTCGTTAATTAATTGACGTGTGGTGAATGCCATATCGCTATCAAATAACAATGTGACGTCATTTAGAATACCGATTACCATACTAATGCAGGTACCTATGCGGTCGCCCCGCAGCATGTACGGATGGATGTTGTAATATTGAACTATGTATGCCTGATTACTACCAATAAAGTAATAAGTCGCCGATTTGTATGACGTGAGCGAACGGGCTTTGAAAATAAAAACCGTAAATACCTAATGTTTTTTTTTCAGTATGGTCCATGTTCAAGCAATGTATCAGTGGTTAGCGCTCCAATTAGTGAAGCAGCCACTAACAATGGTAAGTGATTAGTTTATTCGATTAATTATTGATACAAATAAAAAGTTATTTATTATCTATGTTTGATATTATTTGTAACCTTACTTCGCGTACCCAATCTGCCTTTTTAACGTTTCTATTTCTCCTGTTGCGGGTTTCTTACAGAAATTCATTATTAAATAAGCAGATCCTTTCTGCATATTTTCCGTACTTTAGTATATATTATCTTGTTTACAATAATAAATTATATAAATAAAAGAAGGCATGAAAAATAATTTTTATCTTATTATTTCTAGATGTAAAGCAACAGAGGAGGAAGTATGAGCCCGTACGCATGCCGAAAAAGACTTGTGAGTTATTTGCTTCACCTTACAATAGAAATATATTTTAAATTACACGTTATATCGGAACGTTGTCTCGGACTAGACAGAGAGGGGTAGATATATGACTTCACAAGCGAGAAAAAAAGACAATAGCGCTCGCGCGTGTAACGTAAGCAAAAAGACACAAATAATTTTATTACAAAATAACTATGAGAATTAACCACAGAAAAATGCTTCTACGCGATTGTGAGGTGAAAAATAATAATATCAACTTTTTAAAGTAATTTACTAATAATCCTAAAATAAAGTGTGACAAAATCTTGAATCGTATTTCTTGTTCCAGTCGTGTCTTAATAAAAATATGTAGAAATGTATATTAAAGGGCGAATTTTTCCGATATAGCCCCTTAGAAATAAGCCTTAAACAAAGAGTACGACTGCTATGACTCGATTCTTGCAGTATATCCATTATTATTCCTTTTAATTAATATGATTATCATCGATTGATCGATGATTTTATCGTCGTCCATTGTCATATCCAAGATGGCGGCATTATATTTTCATTACCAGCCTATAATACGCCCCGCTGCTGGACACAGGCCTTCTTACATGGGAGTAAAAATTCTATAATTTGCACATTCGCGGAAACACTACAAAAATACAACAACACAAAATGCCAAAAAGGCGAACATATCGCTAGAAGCGATCTCTACAAGATAAATATAGTAATAATAAATAGGTAAGGTCACATTAAGAACAATAAAATAAGACCGTTCTATTTGTGTATTGTTAATTAAATCAATCAGAATCATTCGAATAATTATCAGTTTCATTTGAATCATCTTGTAATTTTATCGTTATTTCGAAATCATAATCTTGTTATTTTCTTTGTGCACATTGAAAAGTTTCGCTCAACAGAGTTTCGTCTTGGATATTTTCTATGCTTTATTTGTTATAAATAAATTATAAAACAAAAAATAATAAAAAGATTTTGTAAGAAAATTAAATTAAAACCCCCCGTAAACCCCCCGTGTAAGATCAATCTAAAAAGTAAACAAAAAATTTAAAAATACTGTAACATTCTCGCTATGACAATGGATGGTCGACTTATTAACTATATTTAATTTAGGGCCGATTTTTCAATCCCCTGATAAAACTACAGATAGCTACCTAAGGAATAAAGTTATTACACTGTTTATTCGTCCGATAAGTGACTGTCAATTTTTCAATCAACATTTATCCTAAGAATAACTATCTGACCGTTTAGGTCTTCCATAATAACGCCAGCTTCAGGTAGTTGAGACAAATGTATAGAGGACACTAATGTTAGAGCGGGACAGACAATTTCTTTGTTTGCTGTTAACTTCACAACTATTTTCAAAAACAAGCAAGCATCTGGCATCTTATTTCATACTACATTCATATATACATCAAGTTCTGTGGTATTTTATTTGAAACTTAACATGTAAGTGCAATCTATAGCTGATATCAATCAAGAAACCTTAGCTCATTTATGCTTCCTCATGGAAATGAAAAAATTGACAGAATTCAATTTTTTCCTCAAAGATGTAATTGGAACAGTACCTAATTTTTTTTATAATACGACATGAAGTGGAATTATTAATACCGCCAAACTATATAGGACCAGTGATATAGAAACTCATAGGGCAAATAATCAGTGATTGGCAGCTGTAGCATGGGAAGAATACAGTGGTTTCAGAAACCAAATTAAATATGTATTTTTTGTGATTTCATTACTTACATAATTTATCTTTTAGAAAAGTTTGCAAATATTGCACCGATTCTTTAGTAAGTCTGAATCTACGACGGAATTCTACTGTATACCATTTTACATGTGTTTTCTAACATGTTTTGTTATGAAGTATTTGACTCACCCAGAAAGCACAAGCATAATTTATCTACAGAATAAGCGGTTATCTGGCCGTCGAAGGGACAGATAGATTTATTCTTAAGTTAAGTGAATTATTCGTCGAATAAAGTCTATCTGACGCTTGAAAACCCCACTTTTTTGCTATCTATCGAATAAACCCTATCTGACTGTTTATCTGAGCATTGAAAAATCGGCCCTAACACAAGTAAAGCGCGCGTCGCTTCGTGAGATAAAAGTACAGTAATAAAGTTGATGTGTTTTTTTTTTCTTTATACAACTAGATGACAAACAAGCTGGCGGCCCAACTGGTGGTAAGCGGTTACCGCCGCCTATAGACACCTGCAATAGCAAGGAAAAGTACTTGATATTGCAGGTGCGTTGTCACCCTGAGGCCTAAGATGAAATGCCGTACATGCCCAGTAATTACACTGGCTACCTTTCCCTTCAATCCGAAGGGAAAGGTAGCCAGTACTACTTACATACTGTTTATTTAGTATTTAATTAAAATACATTTAGTAAACATTTTAAATGTTTGATTTTCTGCGTTTATATCGCCTACTTCATTGTAAAAAATAAAAATAAAGAAAAAAATGAAAATAATTATGCTCTAGGCGGGAATCGAACCCGCGTCTCCTGGGGTCCGGCCAGACCTATCAATTTTTTCACCGCTTTCTACTTTTAACGTTTTTATAGCAACGTTTATCTCACCACTCATTGAAGTTTTACACCTCAAGTAATAAAAGAAATAATATTTTTGGCCGGACTCCATACAATTTTTTCAATCGTTGAAAAGTATAACTTTGTGCAGACCAGGGTTTCATGGCCTCACGTCTCTATAATAAACTTAATAAAATTAAAAACATAAGAAAGTATAGAAATTATGAGATAAAGAAAATCATTACTGACTGGTTATCTGACCTTGACTATGATGCGGTTGAGGACTTGATGGTAGATAACTCACGGATATAGTAAAAAAAATATGTTTTTGAAGAAGTGTTATTTATGCACACACACAAAGTGCGCACGCCAACATACACACCCACACATACATTATTATTATTGTTAATATACTACTTATAATTAACAATACACACACGGAGAAGCAGTATCATACAAAAATAAATATTGTAACCAGTGCTACAGCACTGAAAAAGTCTCCGGCTCAGCATAATATGTCACAGCGGATGATTTCCTGTCTTCTATCTATTTAGTGCCACTAAACCAGCAAGCCTTCCACTGGTGTGTGTGTGCGTGTGTGTGTATGGTCGCGCGCGCGTGTGAGTGTGAGTGAGCGAGTGCCTGTGCAATATACATGCGGCTTCTTGTTACTGCTAAGCTTACTACAAACTATAATATTGGATGACAAAAGTATAGATATTAATGTTCTGTTTCTAGATACTCGAAGTTTCGTGGCACCAGACATTACTGAAAGCAGTTTCACCCCACTCTCTATAGGCCTTGGGCGTGGTAAGAATGATTATAAGTTTATATTTCATCAGTTTTGTATTACCTATACAATGTATTGAACTGCTACCAAATTAGGTTATCATGTGTTATGGGAGACAGGCTCTTTAGGAAATTGTGAAAAAGTTAATATTTTGTTAAATATAGGTTTTCTACAAAGCAGGACTTAGTACATTTAGTAGGATTTGCTACAAAATAAACCTGTTTTCTGTTTTAAATCTCGTTATTAAGCAGATACAGTCAAATATATTTACCGAAGCATCTCGTTTGAGGAGCCAGTTAAAATGTGCCGTATCTCTAAATCCGCTCATTTTTAATTATCGAATATTGTCCTACAATTCAAATACACATACTACAAAATGATACAGAAGTTTCATGTTGATTGAACTTTTGTTTCCTTGGAAAAATGTACGCGTCGAAGTTTGGTCTGAGGAGCCACATATAAAGTATTGTAGGTGTTTTGGTTTCAGCCCTACCGAGTTGAGATTTTGTGTACTAATTATTCTCAAATAGGTAGTACAAAATCATACAAAATATTGATAAATATTAATCCATAATATTCCTAATTCTGAGGTGGCTCCTCAATCTAAACGTTTAGATTAAGGAGCCACCCTTTATATTCATTTAACTTTTGAAGTATTCCACTACAAAATCCAGGATTAGGGCTACATATTTTTGTAAACTATTACTAAATAACTGTATTAAGACTTTGAAGATGCGAAATGTGGCTCCTCAATATAAAAACATACATTGATAATTTCCATTTGTAAGGTAGGTACTGTAAAACGGAATTTCTCATACACTAGAGAGACGTTCCAAACTACAGAGAAATTTTCCACTGCAATGGAATACTTTTTTGATATTTTTTTATTACAAGTTATAAAGTTATTTAATAAAGTACACAGTTTTAGTGTAAAACTCGAAATATAGTTTCCTAAAAGTATACAAAATACTAAAATTATTTGGTATGTGTTATTTTTTTCATATTCATGTCCACTTTGGCTAACCTTCTTTAATTAACGGCATAACATCTTAGGCCTCAGAATGACAACGCACCTGCAATAGACTGATTTTACCTTGTTATTGCCGGTGTCTATAGGCGGCGGTAGCCGCTTACCATCAGGTGGGCCGTGAGCTTGTTTGTCATCTAGTTGTATGAAAAAAAAAACTTTTTATGTAGTGTAATTATTCTCATTAGTAATTCTTTTTCCAGGACGTGGATTAATCAGCAGTTTTGCCTCGATGAGCATTAAAAAATAACTACATAATTATATGAATTTGAGTATTATCAGTTATTGGTTGACAGTTATGTGATTCAGATATTATTATTATTATTACCATTAATTATAGTTGTATCGTTAAGTTTGTTTCCGATTTACCATATTTCAATTCGTCACTGGCATCTAATAAAGTAAGTTAAATTGATGCAATCCCCTATTGCATCAATTTAACTGTTTCCTAGAAAAATGTAGTTTTTCAAAACAGTTCGAAAATATGTGCTATTACAGCAAAAAATGCTTTACATAGTATTTTTTTGTATAGTATCAAATAAATTAAAATTTAAAAAAAAGTCGGAACGAAATAAATATTACAAAATTCACTAGTAATATTTGTACTATTAATTTGATCACCTTAAATGTAACAACATTTTATATGTCAACTATCCTATCCGTGTAAACGCACGAATTACAAAGATAAGTATCATTAATTTTGTCCATGCGCTCATACATATTCCGTGGCCACTAGTAAAGTGTAACGTCACGGAACCGGTGATTTTCTTTAGAGTGTTTTTAAACATCTTGTAATCGCACTTTAAAAAAATCTCTTTAACTAAGAAACTGTTGTTGCAGATATTCTATTATTGCTTCTACAATATTTATCAACTGTTGACAAACTTTTAATATATGTTATAAAAGAAATTTTGAAACTGTCCTTACTCTGGACAACAATAGGCTACCATATTGTCGTCCAGAGTAAGGATAGTTTCAAATTTTCTTTTAGCAACTTTTTTTATTTTTATAAATAAGAAGTTAAGAACACATAAATATTGCAAAAGAAATAGTATGATTTAAATCAATAGTTGCATTTATTACAGTGGTAAGTTTGATATGTGGCAGCGCATCATCTATCAGATGACGTCACATGTTGCTATATTACTAAAAAATGTGTGGGCATATTAAAAAAATAATAGTAACTGTGTAATATGTATGTTTTTATTTATAGTGGTTCCAACAATAGTTGTTTTAATTGATTTCAGTCATCTAATATCATAATAATTTTTCATACATTTTGGAAAAAAAAACATTTTTATAATTTTGAAGCCGTAAAATTTCTGTACCGTTTGTACTGTTACTGATATTTATACTCTATTTTGTTTTTATAAGTATGTTTAATTTAATTTGTCTTTGTGTGCAGTCAAAAATATTTATTATTATTAATTTCAACAATATTCCATAACTTTTAAATTTGAATTGTTTTTATGGGTAACAGTAGCGTATATTTTCTGAATTTATGAAAAATAGCGCCATATTCGAACTTAGTCGACATCCCTGTTGTAAAATGTCATGACTTTATTACAGAATTGTCGTCCAAGACAGATATTACAATTAGGTTATATCAGGGATAACTTAATTAAAAAAACTGAAACAAGCAATTAAAATTTTTACTACAATGACTAATTCGGAATAAGGTAAACCCGGAACAATTAATTATTAATGTAAAAAAGATTATACAAATAAGAATCAAAGACTTAATGTGATGTTATGATTATGACTATAACTAAAACTCTACGCAAAATGGTTAATTTAGTATTAATACTTAATTTTTTTATTAAAGTTACATTACATTGTATTTGGTATTTTTATTTTAATATAATGATTAAGCATCAAAACACACTGTTCGACGGCCTATCGCAATATTGTGCCGCTGATGAAAAGTAGGACATTATAATAGTACGCATACCTACTGGTCTACTTCTACGTAAGTAGTTTTATTACCAGCTAACTGTAAAACGAGTTGCAATGCTGAGAAAACATCATTTATTTGACTCGAACTTTTTTTACTTTGAGGGTGCAAGCACAAGGCGAAAATATTTCATTTTATTTTACTGGGCTTTCATGATGCCATTTTTAACTTCTTTAAAAATTTGCCACATAAACTGAGTTACTGAACAACTTTAAATTTTCTCTGAAGTAATATAATTTCTTTAGGTTCAAGTTTATTTTTAGGACCACTCTAACCAGAACGATTTCGGTTGGAAGTGGTCATAAAAACCTACGAATCACTCGAACACACAAAGGCTCTTTGATTAAAGCGACCACCTGGCTAGGGGACATATACAAGTCCACACAAGGTCCAGACATCGTTTTGTGCAGAGAAATATTGATTATTCAGTCCTCATATTGAATTATAGATTATAATTTTAAAATAAAGCAATACATAGGTACAGGATGGCATATTTAGATCGGTCAGTATAGGAAAGTCCGAAACTATATGACATGCGAAAATCTCTTCTTACGAACCATGTCATCGATTTTAGTAATAAGAAAACTGCATTCATACATTTACAAAAAAAGGGGAACTCAGCTCGGGAATCGAACCCGGACGTTTTGAAAAATAAAACTAACACTTTCTATTTAGATATCGATTGTGTAGGTCTTGCAGTAAACGTTACTATGAAATGATGTCTAAAATGAATAAAATGCACGAATTTTTGTTTCGTCAGATTTTTGTTTCGACGGATTTTCGTTTCGCCAGATTTTTGTTTCGACAGTAAAAATACAGTCGCCATTAAAAACATCTCAAGAAGAGATGGCAAATTTTGTTGTAGTGATCTATTAATTTCATTTTTTATGCTAGAATAAAAAATAGAAAATATAATATATACTAGAAGTTGTCAATATTGTCATTATATTTAGAAGTGAGATAACTCAATCGAAATAACGTATAGTATGTAGCTGGATCATCTCCTGAAGTACCAGGCTACCATATCTATGTAGATGTTTAGCATACTGTTAATTTTATTTATTTAATAATCGTAGGGGTACAATAAATAACCTCTGATATACTTATCGTAGCCACCAGGCAGAAGTACCAACTTCAGATTGGAAATATACATTTATTAGATGTCAACGGATCAAATGAATCAACGGACTGAATTACTTTCTCTTTGTTGCATTGTCGGTTTAGTTTAATTAGAAACAATTATAAAATAAAAAAGAAATATGCTATTAACACCAGGTTCGTAATATTTGGAAAAACAAAACCTGTAAACATAGTGCACAGCACTACGGTGTGGTATGGTTCAGTCCCACCCTACCCCTAGGGTTATGGCTAGGGGTATGGTGGGTCTGTCACGAATATGCTTATGTATTTTATTTTGTACTTACCTGTACGTTTGAGATAACAAAGTGACATGCTGTCGGAACAAAAATCCGACGAAACAAAAATCTGGCGAAATAAAAATCTGTCAGAACGGAAAAAACTCGAAATAGTGTTAGTTTTATTTTCGAGCTGAGTACACGTTTTTTGTAATAGTATGAATGCAGTTTTTCTTATTACTAAAATCGATGACATGGTTGTATACAGATCACGTGTACTTAGAATATGGATTTTTAGATTTTGTATTTTTATTGTTTAAGTAAGTTAGTATCCGTTTCAGTTGATCAGTTTAGTTGATCGGAGTGGAAAGCCTGGTATTAAAATAATTTCAGCCAAGCCCACAACTTACTTCATAATCTCCTAAGATATTGCATTTCATGGCTTAAATATATGCCTAGGTATTTTATGCAGTAAATTATTATAGTTCTTTAACAACATTGTCACTACCTACTAGTTGTAGTAGTGGTGGTGTAGAAGGGGCCGGGCTTAACATGTTCTGGCCAAAAATATAGTCTTTGTGTGTGTTTGACGGGCAGTTTGTGTGTAGATTTAATAACAGAAATTCAAAATTTTATAAGCTGAGCTCTACAGCGACAGAGATGTGGGTGGACAGACCGCTTGCGACAGATGTCACCGCAGGATGTTGGTAATCTGTAAGAGCTTATCACAAACTAATAATATACCATACAATTTATTAGTTAAAATCTAATCTAATGCTGTGTTTGAGAATATCAATTATATCTTATCCTAACATTTTGTATTTTAACTTCGCACAAGGTCATTTAAATTCTTGAAATAAAATAAAATAAATTTTGTAAGATGTTTTATTTTCCCATCAGTAATATTATTGTTTAAAATGCAAAGAGTAAATTTATAATAAAACTAACTGTTTATTTATATTCCTCCTCTCAGTCTAAGAACAAGATGTAAAGTTGATTCTTTCTGAATATTATAATCTGACAGAGTACGTCCATCTTCTAATTGTTTACCTGCAAAGATAAGTCTCTGTTGGTCTGGTGGAATGCCCTCTTTGTCCTGGATTTTTGCTTTCACATTTTCAATGGTGTCAGAAGGCTCCACTTCTAGTGTAATAGTTTTCCCTGTTAATGTCTTGACAAAAATTTGCATACCACCTCTGAGACGCAGCACCAAGTGGAGGGTTGATTCTTTCTGAATATTATAATCTGACAATGTACGACCATCTTCCAATTGCTTGCCTGCAAAGATAAGTCTTTGCTGATCTGGAGGAATGCCTTCTTTGTCCTGGATTTTGGCTTTTACATTTTCAATGGTGTCTGATGCCTCCACCTCTAGTGTAATTGTTTTTCCAGTCAATGTCTTAACGAAAATTTGCATTCCACCTCTGAGACGCAACACCAAGTGGAGAGTTGATTCTTTCTGAATATTATAATCTGACAATGTACGACCATCTTCTAATTGCTTGCCTGCAAAGATAAGTCTTTGCTGGTCTGGTGGAATACCTTCTTTGTCCTGGATTTTGGCTTTTACATTTTCAATAGTGTCTGATGCCTCCACCTCTAGTGTAATAGTTTTTCCAGTCAATGTCTTAACGAAAATTTGCATTCCACCTCTGAGACGCAGCACCAAGTGGAGGGTTGATTCTTTCTGAATATTATAATCTGACAATGTACGACCATCTTCTAATTGCTTGCCTGCAAAGATAAGTCTTTGCTGATCTGGAGGAATGCCTTCTTTGTCCTGGATTTTGGCTTTTACATTTTCAATAGTGTCTGATGCCTCCACCTCTAGTGTTATAGTTTTTCCAGTCAATGTCTTAACGAAAATTTGCATTCCACCTCTGAGACGCAGCACCAAGTGGAGGGTTGATTCTTTCTGAATATTATAATCTGACAATGTACGACCATCTTCTAATTGCTTGCCTGCAAAGATAAGTCTTTGCTGGTCTGGTGGAATACCTTCTTTGTCCTGGATTTTGGCTTTTACATTTTCAATGGTGTCTGATGCTTCCACTTCTAGGGTAATAGTTTTTCCAGTTAATGTCTTGACAAAAATTTGCATACCACCTCTGAGACGCAGCACCAAGTGGAGGGTTGATTCTTTCTGAATATTATAATCTGACAATGTACGACCATCTTCCAATTGCTTGCCTGCAAAGATAAGTCTTTGCTGATCTGGAGGAATGCCTTCTTTGTCCTGGATTTTGGCTTTTACATTTTCAATGGTGTCTGATGCCTCCACCTCTAGTGTAATAGTTTTTCCAGTCAATGTCTTAACGAAAATTTGCATTCCACCTCTGAGACGCAGCACCAAGTGGAGGGTTGATTCTTTCTGAATATTATAATCTGACAATGTACGACCATCTTCTAATTGCTTGCCTGCAAAGATAAGTCTTTGCTGATCTGGAGGAATGCCTTCTTTGTCCTGGATTTTGGCTTTTACATTTTCAATAGTGTCTGATGCCTCCACCTCTAGTGTTATAGTTTTTCCAGTCAATGTCTTAACGAAAATTTGCATTCCACCTCTGAGACGCAGCACCAAGTGGAGGGTTGATTCTTTCTGAATATTATAATCTGACAATGTACGACCATCTTCTAATTGCTTGCCTGCAAAGATAAGTCTTTGCTGGTCTGGTGGAATACCTTCTTTGTCCTGGATTTTGGCTTTTACATTTTCAATGGTGTCTGATGCTTCCACTTCTAGTGTAATAGTTTTTCCAGTTAATGTCTTGACAAAAATTTGCATACCACCTCTGAGGCGCAGCACCAAGTGTAGGGTTGATTCTTTCTGAATATTATAATCTGACAAAGTACGACCATCTTCCAATTGCTTGCCTGCAAAGATAAGTCTTTGCTGATCTGGAGGAATGCCTTCTTTGTCCTGGATTTTGGCTTTTACATTTTCAATGGTGTCTGATGCCTCCACCTCTAGTGTAATAGTTTTTCCAGTCAATGTCTTAACAAAAATTTGCATACCACCTCGGAGGCGTAGGACTAAGTGGAGAGTGGATTCCTTCTGGATATTATAATCGGATAAAGTACGCCCATCTTCCAGTTGTTTGCCAGCGAAAATCAACCTCTGCTGGTCTGGTGGGATTCCTTCTTTGTCCTGTATTTTAGCTTTTACATTCTCGATAGTATCTGAAGGCTCCACTTCTAGCGTAATAGTTTTTCCTGTTAATGTCTTCACAAAGATCTGCATGATGTTGACCTATAAAAAATAAAATAGATTAAAAATTGAAAGTCTCGTCTGGTAAGTAGATATACCAGACCATGAAGTCTACGAAGGCTGCAGACTAATATTTTTGATATTATTTTTTTAGAAGAATAATTCTGCTAACCAATTACGTATACGTAAGTAGATTACAAGCCAGGAGAAGTATTTTTAATATATGAATAAATCTTCTATGGTCTACCATATGAGCAAGAATGAAATCATAGTTATATTGAAATAAATTGCATTGCTCAAAGGAAACATTTTAGACCATAAGAACAAGGGAAACATTATTAATACAAGAAACTAAAATCTAAAACCAAACAGGAAAGATAATTATTTTTGCAAACAAAATGGCGCTATCGTCTCAAATGCGCAGTTGAATCATTAAGTATATTGCAGCAGTAGAATAGTAATGCGTAATTCTATAAGTAAATGTATTCTTACTTACCGATTAGGAACAAACAAATGTCTTGCTTATTATCACAAATATTTATCTAAAATTATTTTTTAAATTTAACAATCTCTGAATAATTGAGTCAATAAAGAAAATGAAAAGATTTTTTTTTGTGTAAGGTTTTAGATTCTCTTTGAACTGGCCGTAAATTTGAAGTTTACTCCTTTATATAGTCGGTGAACAGGCAGTGTTGTCATTACAATACAACTAAATACCTCACAAAGTTAATATATTTAATCTACCTACTCTATTATTCTATGGCAAAAATATTGAATTTCTACAAAAATGCTAAAAATCGTTTTCTTAATTTTATTTCATCACTTTAAAAATCGCGCGAACACTCGACTTTTTGATCACAAATTCGCGCGAATTGGCCCATTAAAATATTTTGTATTTTTTATATTATTATTGAATATTTTTTTAGTTATATGGGCTCCATAGAAAACCAGCGCTGCATTAGTACGTGTCTTATCAATCTTCATCAGTTGTTAAATAAAAATCAAAGAAAAAATGTTCGCGTGCAGTTGGAAAGGTCATCCCTTAAACTTTTTTATGGGTTGACCTTTCTAACGGTCATCCTCGTTAGTCGAGATGCCTTTTAACAATCCTTATCGCTTTCGGTAAATGGAAAGGCTTACAATTTGACATTTGCAGTCGGTTTTTGTAATTCGATCGAGGACTTATGTCGAATCCCATACATTTTCCGCTTAACGATAGTGATTA
Source organism: Nymphula nitidulata (assembly GCA_947347705.1). Lineage (NCBI taxonomy): Eukaryota > Metazoa > Arthropoda > Insecta > Lepidoptera > Crambidae > Nymphula > Nymphula nitidulata. Next base: position 12,717,011 of record OX374632.1, read on the forward strand.
TCGAAAGGCATATGTCTTATTAAAACTAACTCGCGTGGAAAAGCAATGGTTGATATTCTTATTGTATTAATAGGGATGTTGACAAATTTTGTAAAAGTGTTTTATGTCTTTTATATCCTAAAATAGCCCGAAATAGTGATCATAATTATTACGATTATTTTATTCAAAGTCGTGTATTCCGTTCCGATTCAAATGACGTTCCAAAACGCCAGTACATGTGATGTGACCTGTTATCTGTCATGTTACCAAGCACTGCTAAATTGGCATGGTGATTTAGATGGTTTTCCTTCTGACAGGTCGGATGCTAACAACAAGTGACGTCATACACGTGACCTTAGAGTGATTTAATTGCATTTCGGTTATTAAATATGTATTTCTTAAATTCTGTAATAATGAAATGCTCGATTATTATAAAAACTACCACTACGTGTCAAAATTATATTTCAATTTAAATACAGTCAACATCCCTATTAGTATTTTATAGCGGCATAATGGTTTTTAGACAATTGAATTAATAAATACTTATACAAATTTAAGTACCTATCGTCATCATCATCACGAGTCTATAAAAGTCCCACTGCTGGGCACTGGCCTTCCTACACGAATAGCACAATTATGGCATGACTACATGGCCTTCAATAAAATATATATTTTGTTCAGGAAATCTACCACATTTTTGGTTAAATGGAATGAAATGGCAACATTATGTGTATTGATTTTATTATGCGTCGCAGCATCGCATTCGAGTACTATCGAGAAAAAACATAAACGAGAACGAACATAAACGAGAAAGAAATCTATTCTTAAATATCGTCTCTCTCTTTCACTCAAACTAATATTTTGTCTGGTTTTCTGGTTCGTAAGATAGATGAACATATTATGAACAAGCAAATGACCAAAGGTAATTTTAAAGAATGAAATGATCAAAATTTATAGAGTCCAGTCGAGTCGAGAGGCTTTCGGTACCAGCATAGAGTACTTAGGTACATTTTTTATACATTTATGGTTGAGCGGAGCGATGGCTGGCACATGCGTCATACTTGTGAACAGCCATGGTATTCTGTAACGAAACTCGCATCACACTTCACAAGTCTGAATACACAAGTCAAATAAAGCAAATTTTCAAATGTATGAAAATTTGCTTTATTTGACAAGTAAATTCGAAGTGTCTTGCGAGGTGAGGTGCGAGTTTTCTTACAGAATAGCACAGCAGGTGCCACTAGTGGAAATGGTCATCTCTAAGCTTCCTTGATTTTGTAATAATTTACCTACATATTCATCAATAGTATCATTTTTGAGGTATATGGCATTATATGATATTATATATAAAACAATACAATTATTATTGTAATGACGTGGTCAGACAAGTGTTTAAAATTAATGAAAGATGATTGGCTTTATTAGGTTTTTGTATATTAATTGTTGACCTTTGTGTATTGTAATACCTATATTGTGATGATGCATTGTCGGACAGCCTTTAAATACAGTAAATATTCTTGTCATTAGGTACTTATTGGTACTCTGTGCGACACTGCACTGCTAAATACCATTACTGTGTAATTAAACATTGTAACTTAATAATTGAAAAGAGTGACTACACGAGTTTGTTGCCGGAATCTTCTCGGTAGTTCAACTTTTGGAACCGGTGTAAATTCAGACAGACTGACAGACTGACTGACAGACAGACAGACAGACTGACTGACGGACAGACAGACCGACAGACAGACCGATAGACAGCCATTATAACATTCTTAGCTTACGTAGATCCAGATAAGACAGTGAGACAAACATAATGTAATTGTTAGTTAGTTAATATTATTTTTATGTGATAGACATAAGGGTTTTTTTTTTGACGATTCAAAAGTGCTTCTTGGGGGGCCTAATTTAATAAAGATATTTTCATTTTCATTTTCATACGGGGGACCATGCCAAACCGCGTATCCAGTTCTCTAGTACAAGTACAACAATACTTAAGGTACCTACATTCTCAATGATTACATCTTGAATTGCAATATTCTAGAAAGCATGCGTCATCATTAACACTCATGCTCGTGTATGACTCATGATGACATGTATTATCAACAAACTTACAAAGGTAGCTAGGTGATATTGACCGATTCACTGATTACGACCTGCTGGCCGAATGGTCAGTGCTCTTTGCTTTATAGGCTACTCTGTCGTGGGGGGGTCCCGGATTCGAATACCGGTAGGAGCAAATGTTTGTATCATGAGTACGAGCATTTGTTGACGAGTCATGGATGTTTATATGATAAAAAACTGCAATAAGTATGTACCTATGCGAAATTGCAGATTTTCTCTTCCAAGCTGTACGTTCGGGAAAATTGTGTGGATAATGTGGTTTCGATTGTAACTTCAGATCATAGAGATCAGATCATAGATCTTCCTATGATCCGAGATTGTGATTATTCGTTGTGATTTTTTTTATCCAGATATCCTTTTTAGGTTCTGTTTTTAAAAATGTTATTTTAAAAAATATATTTGAAATCTAATTTAACAAATATTCGTAGTTATCAATCATACAATACAAACATCAGCCCCGCTCGGGATTCGGACCGGGGACCTCTGGTTGTTTACTGAGCAGGGATACTAAACTATTCAGGAATGATAATGATTCTTAGACTTTAGTATCCCTTTCTCTCCCTCGATTTTTACATTGGTTCTTACTTTGTAGGCTCTACATCAAAGATATAAACACGGGTAGGATCACGGTACTACCCTCGGATCATAGAAATATGATCTATGGTCTGAGGTACTACCTGACGGTACAGTATTCATAAAAAAAACATAGGTATTGGTACGTCGATAAGCAGTAGACACCGAATATTTCTGTCTCTGCGACTTATGTAACATATTATACACAATACAGCTGTCTAGACATAAAAATGCATAACTGGCTTATTATAGTGCAAGCCATACCGAGGAGAGTTAATTAAATTAGAAAGGTATTACCCTATGTATGACCTGAGGTAGTCCTATAGGTAACAAGAATGATAATTGTTTAATAAGAACGTCAATTTAAATAAAGAACTTTTTGATTTTGATTTTGATTATGAGAGAATATATCCACTACCTACCCTTCCTTTTATAAAAAGTATGAGTTAATGACTGTACCATTAAAAAGTAAAGTACTTTTGTGTACGATACTGAAATAGAAATAAGGCAATCAAGAATAATGACATTCTAAGAAAATCAAATTAAAAACCGCGCCAACAATACCTATCTGATTTGTTGACGTAGCGAGGATTTACGTAGATGGATTTCTATTTGACTGCGTAGTTTATCTTTTTTTAGGTTTTAAATCGGGAAAACACAGTTGCTTATCTTAGATTCCGTGTGCTTCTATGGATGGATCCAACCAAAGTATGGATCGCTCGGGCAGAGTTCAATGATCGTTGTCTGGCGCATATTCAATTCTTACTTACGTAGGCAGATAATTATAACGATAACGTCCGGGTCTTTGTTTCGTTTGTCCAAAATATTGATCAATATAGAATAGGTACCTACTTGTGTACGTCATTTTTTAGGATGCTTTGGGATGCTTTTAATTAGCAATGTCGTACGACTCCCACGACCCTGATAAGTGTGTAAACAATTAGGCAGGACCTCAGATCATAGAAATTCTTCTTTCTTTGATCTAAGGGCATGACAATACTTTAATAATTAACCACTAGGGTGTCCCAAAAAAATTAAAGTGATATTTTTTTAATGCATACCTTCTTATTTTGTTTGAATGGTCTTAAAACATTTAAAAATAAAGTTTTGCGTACTTAGGATCACGACAACCCGTGCCGACTTGCAGCGAAACGTGTCTGTGCTTGCACGGTACGGCGCGACGGAAATCTCGCATTGCTTGCTTGTTATTACTTGTTTATTTTATTAGTAAACGCATTACTTTTGAATAGTCAACATGTCAGTGGAGTTACGAAGTTCTAAAAAGGAGATATTTTTAATAGGAGACGTATAACATCAAATCACCGGTTCGAAACTTCCCTCTAATGGACAAGTAGGTACTGGGAGTTTTGTTCTATAATATTCGTGAAGTGCATTTAAGTGTCAATGAAAGTGCAAATCTTACCATTCGTGAGTGTATTATTTACTGAGAAAATGCACGTATACCGACTAAATCATTACCTAACTGTGTTAAGAAACTAGTTTCATTATACTAAGTTTGGAGAGATTTGCAAAAAAATGCGAAAAAAACACAAGAAGTGTTTGAACAACGTCGACAAGAGTTTCTTTCCAACTTAGACAATTTGTTTGACATACTTAGCTCATGCCGATGCGCTTCATAGGACCTTCTTGGAGCGCCAAAGAGAACCATGTCGGCCTGGTCACTTAGCCGGAGTGGACAAAAAACTTACAGACAATGAAGAAAAGGCGCGCCTTAGGAACATTGAGGAAAAGCGACGTGCTAAATATTTTTCATCGTTAGCTCCATCGACATTATGTTATGAACCACCACAAGAAAACTCATCTTCTGATTTTGAAATAATAAATTTACAAGAAAATAGACCCAGCCCAAGTGGTGCTTCCTCTCAGTCCGATAAACCTTGTATGCGAAAAAATTTCATAACTCCGAAGTTGATTGCCGCATTAGATAGATGTCAGTTAAGTGTGAGAGATTCTGTATTTATAATTGAAGCTACTATTGAGCACTAGGGCATAACACGGATGACTTTTCTATCAGCAAGTCCTCAATCCATAGAATTCGTACAGAAATGCGAAGAGAGCGGGCGGAAGCTATGAAAGTTACTTTTCAAAACTGTTCACTGGGATGGCAAACTATTGCCGGCTCTAGATTCATGTAAATCTAAAGAAAAACGCCTCCCGATAGTCATTCCATATGATGATAACGAACAACTTATCGCTGTGCCAAAATTGGACAGCTCATCAGGAAGCGAACAGGCACAGGCAGTTTGGAAAATAAAACTTTTGTAAAGCACAGTAGCTTTACAAAAGTTTTGCCAGCATTTATGGTATTTGACAGATGAAGTGTCTGTTTTGTCTTTATTTGACGAAGATGTCGATCAAGAAACTAAAGTAAAAATGATTGCCAACTTAGCAAAAGAAAACCCATCAGCCCACGATAAACGTTACATTGCATCCAAAGAAGAATTTTGTGGCCCATTTTTTGGTATGTCTTATTAGTAAATTATACTTCGATTTCCTTCTATACCATACGATTGATATCCGTTCCTTCTGTTTTAATTTCAGAGAAAAACATCGATGACTTCGTCTCTGTCAAAAGCAAGTTCCTATTTCATCGACTCAAAATTAATGACAGTTTTCTGAACAAGAGCCCTTCTTTACAGTCAAATGATGATTCGTTCCAACCAGAGATGCGCAATATAAATCTTTAAAAAGAAAAGATTTATATAAATCTTTTGACGAAAAGATTTAAATCACTCTTTTAAATCTTTAAATCTTTTGTAACTCAGTTGATCAAGATACGTAATTTCAATCACCTTTACATTAACTCTTTTAAATCTTTCAATCATTAGTAACTCAGTTGATCAAAACACATCATTTCCATTCATCTTCAAATCACTCTTTTAAATCTTTAAATCTTTTGCAAATCAGTTTATCAAGACACAATATTTTCAATTATCTATTTCACTGAATTGTGTTGTGAAAGATTTATTACTTCACGGGTCCTGATCATACACTTGAATGACAATACAATTTAGTGAATTTTATATATTTTTATGTGAAGTTTTTTAATGAGACCTACCTACCTACCTACTTACTGTAACTTTTTACGTAGATATGAAAATGATTACAATTTTTTGGGTTGGATATTGTCTTAGCATTGGTGCAATCATTGAAGTAAACGTTTATTTCGATTACGGAAACAAAGCAACTTTCGCCATGGTCGATCCCGGGATGGGTCAATCAAAATTTATAATCTACAGTTCCTCCGTGTTTCGGAAGGTTTAAGCCACGTTATTGGTCCCGGTTTTTACTGAAACCGCCATAACCCACCAACCCGCACTGGACCAGCGTGGTGATGCTATGGCCCAAACTCTTCATGTGTTTCTCTCATGTAAGAAGGTCCAGCAGTGGGAGGTATGTAGGCTGGTGGTGGCGATGATGATGATGATAATGACTCGCAAAATTGTTTTGTGAAGCAAGTGTTTATTGTGACGTGCAATTGGAAGATCATTGTAATATAAGTGAATTTGATGTGAAAGACGTTGAGAGTTTTATCGTGGTTATCTACCTCATCAAAGTATTATCATGGAGACTGTCATCATATATTTCGCGCCAAACTCTCATGATACATTGAAACCAGCATTTCGATTCAATATTTGCAGAATTAAAGAAAATTCTTAAAATATGGCTGTATAGGCATTTGTTTCTTTTGCCTTCTCTGTAATAGAGAAAAAATACAAAAATAACAATCCGTTCATTCTTTCACTCATTGGTTGAATTGGGTTGAATGTATCAGAGAATGAAATGAATCAAAGATTTAAAAGATTTAAAGATGTATTTGGAAGCCAAGTGATTTAGAGATTTAATCAATCTTTTTTACGGATGTACATCTTTTAAACCAATCACTCACGAGTTACACATCTCTAGTTCCAACAAGCTAAAAGGAAACTATTGACAATGAGAGCAGTTAATGATACGGCAGAAAGAGTGGTTAAATTAATGCAAGACTTTCATGGTTTAATTACTGTTGAAGAGGAGCAAAAGCAATTTTTATTACGTTGCGTACAAGAACACAGAAACGTGTATCCTGATTGTAAAAAACAAACTTTGAAAAGGAAATTTAATGATTAATGTGTCCTTAACTATGAATACATAATAAATATTATAATATGTGTTTTATTTACTAAATATAAATAATGAACTCTACAATGCCCCTATAGCTCCATACTAACTTTTGAACTTCAACTTTGGCGTCAAGTCGGCACGGGTTATCGTTAACCGATCTCAATAATATTTAATATTTCAGTTTTTGGAGTCAAATGAAAAAAAAATAGTGGGTATGCGTTTTGAAATTCGAAAAAAAATAATTCACCCTTATAGCATGGGACACCCTATTAACCACCTATTGTGTCTGGAATGTGTTACTTGATCTGGACAGGGTAAGTTTTGGATGGTAAAGTGGGCAGTAGGTACGTAGGTAATATAGTTGCCACCTGGAAGTTCCACCGAATGCCACAGAGGCACAACTGGGTGCAAAGTGGTCATAATAATGTTGTTTTAATTGATGAGAGCAATCTAATACCATCAACATTTTTGAAAAAAAAAGAACCAATTAGGTATTATATTCTAAACAGTAAAACTTCTAACTACCTACTTACATTATTCCACGTCTTTTGAGTTTGAATTGTTTAATAAGGGTAACAAACAGGAGCTTATATTTTCGGAATTTGTGAAAAATAGCGTCATATTTAAAACTTAGGACAACATCCCAATAATTGTTTCATTGTGGAAATTATATTACCAATTGTAGTTAAATTTTCTCTTTAGCGCGGTCACACACTTTCCAGATTCGGCGTTTTACGTTTTACCTAGAACACAGATTAGAAAGAGTATGTCTAAAGACCTAGAAAGGTTCATAAAACCGGGCTCATCGGCACACACACCCCGGCCGCCGGCTCGCCGGGCTTTCTTTTTTGGCGCTTTGGCTTAGGCCTCAGCTCAGTCAGTCGTTATCTAGCGCTTGCCGGTAGTAGGTACATTTTGTACTGCATTCTTGCCTTCCGGTTTTAAGATCCTTTCTAGATAGAATGGCGGAACCGGCAAGTGTGTGACCGCGCTTACTTACTAAATATAGGTACTAAAATTTGTAGGAATTGGGTTTCCTTTATAAATTGTAGATTGATTTTGAACAAACTATTTAAATTATTTCTACAAATTGTTTTTTATTCCTTTATCTATCTAATACAACTTGTCTGTGTGAAAAAAAACCTTTTTCCCGTGTACCTATTCGTATCTTTTTAAAACGTCGTGCTTTTAACTTAAAATCCTGTAACCCTTTGCTACGGCTACAGTCTTGTAGGTGATGATTCGTGTTCGCGCTGTCACGATAAAACTTCCCCGTGCTCGTGCTTGGCCACATCAAAAAAAACTTCGCCACATTGTGATACTCGAGACACCGCACATAAACAATTTCAAGTTGGCCAACCATCGTACAACTAAATTGCGTGCTGTCAGAGGCCGCACACTTCGCCGACTTAGTTGGTGGACAGTGTTGCTAGCGCGGTGAAGTCTGCGATAAAATGCGGAAAAACAACGCACTACTTCTTAAATTAATAAAAAGAAGACGAAAACATAATAAAACATTTAGGGTGCAACCGATATTAAGTGACAGATTAGAGCGTAGGAAACATCATACCTTACATTCTAAACTGAGATGTTACCCAGATAAGTTTTTTAAGGGCTGGCCTTTTTTGGACTTTGTCGATCAGCAGTTCTATTTTTTTATTTGTACCAAGTAAGGAATGCAAAGATCGACTGGGCGTCTGCGTGCCCGTCGGCAAAAATCCAAGCGTGGGGAAATCACGCGCACGGGTCTGGTCATACTGCATCTTACCGTAGTTGGCCAACTATCGGCCGATAGTTGGCCAACTATTTAGTTGAATTATGTGCGGGCTGGGCTATCCTAAGATTCTATGCCTATTGCCTATTAGACATTCTGCGATTTAGTTGGTAAACTTGAAATTGTTTATGTGTCTCAAAACGTGGCGATAATTCATTTCGAGAATAAAAATTGAAGAGGCGGTCGCGCTATGTTACATTTATTTATTAATTCAGGATAACAACAACCTATTACAAACTGGTACCTACTTAAAACCAAATTCTGATAATTAGGTCAATTAGGTTAATTAGGTCAATAGGTCATGGAGCGGATCATAAATAACCAGCTGATCCGATATCTAGAAGGTCACTCATTAATTAATGATCGACAGTACGGGTCTCGGCCGAAACGGTCAACGGGTGATCTTCTAGCGTACTTAATGCATGTCTGGGGTGAAGCTATTGATAAACGTGGTGAGTCACTGGCTGTTAGCCTTGACATTGCCAAAGCTTTTGATCGGGTCTGGCACAATGCTCTTCTCTCCAAGCTCCCGGCATACGGTCTGCCGATCAGCTCTGCAACTGGATCGCCGGCTTCCTACATGAGCGAAGAATACGCGTCCTCGCAGATGGATGCGCTTCGCGGTTCATGTCTGTGAATGCTAGTGTACCACAAGGCTCTGTTCTATCCCCCACACTCTTTCTTCTTCATATCAATGATATGCTTCCATTAGGAACCATTCATTGTTATGCGGATGACAGTACAGTGCATGGGGGATATTACGGTCGCCCAGGGGCTGGGCGCGCTGAAACCGAGAAAGAGAGGGAGAATCTTACTATTGAGCTCAACAGGGTGTTGAACCTCGTATCTGAATGGGGATCTAACAATCTTGTTGAGTTCAATACTAAGAAAACACAGGTGTGTGCGTTTACAGCCAAAATGTCGCCGTTCCTTCCCCTTCCCTCTCTTCAGGGCACTACTCTTTCGGCACAGGCCTCCTTGAACTTGCTCGGTATGGAGATATGCTGCGATCTCAATTCTAGAAACTACATCGAAACCGTGATAAAAACAGCCTCACGGAAGCTCGGTGTCCTGAACAAGGTGCGTCGATTTTTCACGCCTGACCAGCTATGCCTGCTGTACAAAACTCAGGTCCGGTCTTGCGTGGAATATTGCTCGCACTTATGGGATGGCTCCGCCAAGTACCTCCTCGATGCACTGGACAGATTGCAGCGTCGTGCTGTCCGTATCATTGGCGATGTAGAGGTCACGAACAAACTTGAGCCTCTACAATTGCGTCGGGACATTGCGTCGCTTAGCGCCTTTTATCGGCTTTATCACGGAGAGTGCTCTGAAGAGCTTTTCGACCTTATCCCACCTTCCCCCTTTCTGCTCAGGAGCACGCGTGCTGGTCTTCGGAGTCATCCATTTACTGTCTCCACCTCAACATCACGCACAAAGAAATTTAGTTCTTCATTTCTTTGTCGTACTTCCAGAACTTGGAATTCTTTGCCAGCACATGTGTTTCCTCCTTCCTATAACATGGGGTCCTTCAAGAGAGGCGTGAAAAAGCACCTTTTGGGCCGGCAAGGTGGAGGCAGCTAGTGCATTGTCCGTTTCTGCACTAGCTGTCTTCGCATATGGACTCTCCTTACCGCTTCACATCAGGTGGTGTTGGGTCAATTGCCGTGCTTTGTATAAAAAAATAAAAAAAAATTACAGTTATCCACTGAGGATGCCATCTTAATCCTTTAATGAGCAGACGGCATCAATAGATGTCATAACAATTAAAATTTAATTGTGTATGGTTTATTGGGCTTTGATGGCTTAAAGGAGAAGACACATAAGTGGTTGAGCTTTTTAAAAATAAATATAAGTACTAATATTATTTGTTTATAATGTCGGCAAATTATTATTTACTGCATGTTTATTATTTGGATAACATAAATAAAAGGAAGTGAAGTCCAATCATTACTCCAATCCATATTTAACAGGAATCAGAATATTCAACACGTTCAAACCGCTCAGTGTCTCGCAGTCAACCAGATTAATGTCTAAACAGTCAACTAAGTGCACAAACCGCACAAACTTTGTCCCGATAAAACCCTTTGATGTGCGGCAATTTACCGACAGCCGCGCAAAGTGCTTTCGTATTTGCGATTATGGATCTCATAGGATGAATACTAAAACAATTTTTATTTCTCCCATTCCACTGAATCAAACACCCCCAAAAGACTTTTTGCAACTTGGACATCTTGTGAGTTGGACATTTTGAGACTTGGACATTTTGCAAATTGGGGAGTTTACATATAATTCAAAAACTTTCAATTCAGATTTCTTGTAATGAATCTTTAAATATACTACATTATCTATAGACTCTCTTTATAACCGTATGTAATATGTTCACTGTGTACCTCATGACCTATTTTTAATTTTTCTCTTTATTTTCCTCCCATGGCCTTGGACCACGTTTGTTTTCCCAAGTATCAATATCCAATTGCTGGATTTCATCATAAGCTTTTTCTAAAGTAACATTTTTTTCTCTATGTAAGCCCATTCTTTCTGCTTCTTCTTTACTAACTCCTTTCACTTGTGAGAACTGATACCTGAAATCAAAAGCAAAGAAAATATACATGTAGAGTGTGCCGTTAATACAGAAAGAGATAAAATCATAGCGAAAAATGTGTGGAGCCCTAGTTAAAAAATTAACAATTCAACATAGAAAAAGGATAATTATTTGGATTAACATAAGCCACTTGCACATCAATGTAATATAAATTTTCATTCCTTGTGTGCATGTGGATAATTAATAATTTTAATACCTATACTTGGAAATAAATTTATGATCGAAATTAATAGATAATGCAATAAATAGTGTAGAACCATCACAACTAACCGTATATGTGTCCATTCTCGAAGACCAAAAGAGCCACCTATTACAAATATTAAGAAAGGTAGACCATAACTATATAAACGTCTTTTGCTTAGAGCATTGAGTTTATTGCGTAAAGAAATCCAGTAGTCACTTAATTTGTCTGCTTTTACCACCATTCTATTCTTTCCTTTTGGTATAAATTAGTAACCAGAATTAATGCATTGAAATATTATCATCCAATATTATGTACTTTTCTACAATGTCCACAATGGAAGTAGGTGAAAATTCTTGAGCCACGAATAAATAATAACACAGCTGATGTTTCACCGTCAAGATTCAAATGTTATTGTTTCGAAATGGGATGAAAGTAAAGTTCACATAGGTTAAATTTCTCGTGTTTGACTCTTCACAATAATCGCAAATTCGCAAATAATGAAAGGAATGTGAATGACAGACAAGAAAAATAGAGGATTCGCCCCACAATCCAATCAGGAATCTAGCGTAGCGTTTATATTCTCTTTGTCAGGAAGGATCATAATCACAGGTTAGAAATATGTAGTATAAATTTGACGTTTAGAAACATGTATTAAATTTTCGACATATTTGAACGTCATAATTTTTTTTTATTTATTAAGATTACATAGCCTGGATGCAAGTCCTTTGGCCAAACGTGATAAAATGCAGCAGTGCTGCCAGCCGGGTCTAGTCAAAGTAACCTAAAAAAGTAACCTTTTAGTGTGAAAAGTAACCTTTCATTTTTTTTATAGTGGGAATGTATTAATAGTTGATAGAATAGGTACATGTCAATCAATTGTTTTAATTTACAGAAACAATACCTATCAAAGTTAAACAAATCAAAAGCGTTTACGTCAAGTCGAAAATATTTGGCAGTTATCAGAGGATTTTTAGAAAACCAGTATTATTGTTGAATAAGACCACTCTTAGCTTTTCATACAAACCAGAAATTGCCACAAATTAGACACTACACTACAAACACTCTACGAATAAAGTTTAGCGGTAGCTAACTGACTGATAAATAAATAAAAGAGAGTTCTGTTTGACTCAGGTTTTATTTAAGAAATTATGAATGAATTCTACTTTCGAAAAATCACCTAAAAGTAACCTTTTGGGTAGTGTAACCCAGCAGTAACCTTTTGGAGTTAAAAATCACCTAAAAGGTTACAAAAGTAACCTTCTGGCAACGCTGAAATGCAGTGTTTAGAAGGCACCTCCGTACCAGCGTTGCCAGATCGTTCCTTTTGGAACATTTTGCGTTCTATTTTACGGTCTTGCGTTCTTTTCGTTCCTTTTTGATAACTAGTATTGCTTCACTACTTGCCCCGCCACCGGCTGACAGAAAATTTTTCAGTCTGTGTGTATATAAGTTCCTTGGTGTGTATAAACTTTGAACCCTTTGCCTACCCAGAAAGTGTTTTCAGCAAACTGAAAAGAACTAAAACCGAAAGTCGAAACAAATTGAATACATATACTTTATCAGCGCTTAGCTTTACATGCCAGTGCTGGCATAAACAGTCAAGGAGGAATAGTAACATATTATGAACTTGCAAAAATTCTTTTGAAGAAGAAAATTATTTTTAAAAATGTGCATTAAACTGAACTATAGGAAGATGGGTAAGGCTTTAATATACAATTGATTCAGGCTGGCATAAAGCGTTAAAATTTTTACTAGCAAACTGCCCTTTACTTATTATTAATTCTGTAGTTTGTGGTAGACTTTGTGTGTACTTCTGTACTGGTGAATGATCTGCTAATATAATATATTAAGATGCTTGCCACTTGCATGACACTGACTAACTAACATAATTTACTAACTTATAAAATAAATTAAAACTGACTTCAAAAAACTGAAAAGGAAAAAAAAACTCATCCCCTAGAAACATATTTTTTGGAGTCGGTGCTTCACTTTCTATTGTTTTTGAAAACAACTTAGCACCAACCCCAAAAAAATATGTTTCTAGGGGATGAGTACCTACCTACTCAATTTAATTATTTAATTTTTATCTTTTTCAGTTTCTTGAAGTCAGTTTTAATTTTTGTTTTAAATTTTTTTTTCACAATTTTTAGTGTTAACTTTCTAAGGTCGAAGCTAGATGGGTGACCGTTAACTTATATTGTTTCCCACTATCGTATCGTTTTACTAGACGTCTACGTAAGCGAAATCCGCAATTTCGCTTACGTAGACGACTTACTGATTTTAGTTTTTTTTTATTTTAAAACCAAACTACCCAACTGATTTTGTAAAAAAAATTATGGGACCAAATGGCAACTATTCCGCATCGAACAAAAAAAGAATCACGTAAATCGGATCAGTAATCTCGCCGTAATCGGTGTACTACATACATAGAAAAAAAAAAATACCGGCCGAATTGAGAACCTTCTTGTTTTTGAAGTCGGTTAAATTTAGAATTAAAGTGTGTTCCCAGAATTAGGCCCAATATAAATCATTTTATGAAAAATAAATAGTTTATATTTCATAAATAATTTATAGGATATTGTGTCTGTGTTAATACTAGTTTTTATCAGTTGCGTTTTGATTTACTAACTTGAATTTAATACATTCTATAACTAAATACAATGGGCCTAATTCTGGGAACACACTGGGCCTAATTCTGGGAACACACTTTAATTCTAAATTTAAGTACAGTATATCTCTTTCTCGCAATAAGTAATAGAAAAAAGATAGCAAGAATCTGTTTAGAGCTGTCACTTAAATTTAGATAGATTTCAAAGAAACCATAGACAATTTTAGACGGCATGTACGGAGGTGCCTCCTAAACACTGCATTTTAGCACGATCAATAAGGTCGAAAATTGAACGCACCTTTCTAAATGTCAATTAATATGACAGCCATCCTTTTGTTTTTTATTTTGAGAGAAAGAAATAGACTGAACTTAAATTTAAACTTAGCATGTGTTCGCCAGAATTAGGGCCACTAGCTAAATGAAAAATTTTTTTAAATCTATTTTTTTGTGCGTTCCTTCACCCCGAATTTCGTTCCTGTTCAGACATACCGGCGTTCTAAATCTCCAATCACTACTGGCAACACTGCTCCGTACATGCCGTCTAAACGTCTATGGTTCGTATGAAATCTGTCTAAATTTAGATGATAGCTCTAAACAAATTCTTGCTATCTCATTCTTAAAACATATTGTGAGAAAGAGATATACTGTACTTAAATTTAAACTTAGAGTGTGCCTCCAGAATTAGGCCCTATGTCTATACCTGAGGTCTAAACAGATGATCAGAATCAGATGATTCGCCCTACAGATTAGAGAGTATAGAACACAGGGGCGCGTTCCAAGCCTACAACTTTTTACTGTAAGGCCGTGCCGTGCCTTTCGGCATGACGTTTGGCTGAAACAATACAACTACCCCGTTCCAAGCCTCGGAAAGTTGCAACTTTTTGGCGATCAATTTTGATGGTTAAAAAACACTCTGACGTTTAAAACGTCATGTATTTAAGTGACCATCCGTCAAATGAGATGGGATATGTCAAATCTCAGAAAAGGGAATTTTTATTTTTAGTTTACTTTAAATAAAAGTGAATAAAAGTTGAAATACAGACTTAATACAGAAAATTTATTGCGGAATGGAAGACTTCGTTAAAGTTTTAGATAATGATGGAACTCCGTGTCAAATTTTGTGATTATAAAAACAACTTGTGTCGTTCCACACCTTAGAGCAAGACAAAAACAAATCGGAGTGTTTGGCACTGCAAAGCAAACTGGAATAATAAGCTCGGAACGCGCCCAGCTAGTAGAAAGCAGCACAGATTAATAATAGTACAGATACATCACTCCAATCTATGACGAAGAAATACTATGGACTGGCCCCAACTACCTACTTCGCGTGCCTACCTAAAGTTCACACACTTAATTAAAGTTCCTTGGACCACTAAAGATGGCTGCCTCTTTAGTGTTGTAACTCTCTATGTGCATCTGTTGTCGATATAAAATTTAAAACTTATGGATGAAGGTACAAAGATAGGTTTGTTATTAATGAAAAAATATATTAGGTTGGGGAAATAGTCTTTTCGCTTTATAGTATGTATGAACTTGTAATAAAATCTCTTTGGCTGTACTATTTGTATCTGGCTGGTTTTGGTATCATTAAAAGTTTAGATTTTAAAAAAGATAATTCCAAATTCAAATTAGGAAAATGTATGTTTCTTATTTATTTTTCGTACTGTCAAGATGAGTGAATCTAATGAACAAATTCGATACATTTTAAAATTTTACTGTAAAAAAAAGGTAAAAATGCAACGCAAACCGCGAAAAAAATTTGCGATGTTTATGGACTTAGTGCAGTGTATGTAAAAGTAGCTCAAATTTGGTTTTAGCGTTTTCAATCCGGAAATTTTGATGTCAAAGATGCACGTCGCTCTGGTCGCCCTATTATGGATAAAATTGATGCCATTTTTGAAAAACTGGAGCAAGATCGGCATATCAGTAGTTACGACGTAGCTGAAGAACTGGGAATTGACCACAAAACAGTTTTGGCGCATTTAAAAAAAATGGGTACACAAAAAAGCTCGATATTTGGGTACCCCACGAGCTCACTGAAAGAAAACTAATGTATGTACCGTGTACTCATTTGTGATTCTTTTTTACGACGTAATGAAACTGAACCATTTTTGAAGAAGCTGATAACTGGTGATGAAAAGTGGATCACGTACGACAAGAACGTGCGAAAAATGTTGTGGTCAAAGGCCGGTCAGGCTTCACAGACTGTGGCGAAACCAGGGTTAACTCGCAACAAGGTGATGCTGTGTGTGTGGTGGGATTGGAAGGGCATTATTCATTATGAACTGTTACCACCAGGCAGGACCATCGATTCTGAACTCTACTGCGAACAACTGATGAGATTAAAGCAAGAAGTTGAGAGAAAGCGGCCGGAATTAATCAACAGAAGGGGTGTGGTTTTTCACTTATGATAACGCTAGACCTCACACATCTTTAGACACTCAGCAAAAATTAAGAAAGTTTGGCTAGGAGGTGTTAATGCATCCGCTGTATAGTCCTGACCTTGTACCTTCAGATTTCCATCTGTTTCGCTCTCTTCAGAATTCTCTAGGCAGTGTCAGGTTAACATCACGAGAGGACTGCCAAAACCACTTGTGGCGGTATTTTGATCAGAAGTCCCAAAATTTCTATAGCAATGGGATCATGTCCCAACCTACAAGATGGCAAAAAGTTATCGAACAAAATGGTACCTACATACTTTAGTTAAATGTAAATAAACTATATTAAAAAATGTTTTGAATTTTCTTAAAAAATGCGATGAAACTTTTTCCCAACCTATTATATATAAGAATCTTCTTTAGTAAGTCAGTTTACGTGGCTAATTTGAAAAGAACTTATAAATTACAACGTGACAACAACAAAATATCGTTTGACAAAAAAATATTTTAGCTCAGACTAGCTAAAACTCGATTTTGAATTACCTTGTATTTTACAGTCTTAAGTGATATTTTACCCGTAAATTTTTCCGGGAGTTTTAAAGTAATTTTATAGATTTTGATGTGTTTTTCTATTTTTACTCGTGCCATCATACTGGAAAAATTGCGGCTAAAAGTAAGTATTTGACAGTATCTTGTTTCTGAATAATTTCATTCATTCATTCATCACCAGCCTATATACGTCCCACTGCTGGGCATAGGCCTTCCTACATGGGAGAAACACATGAGGAGCTTGGGCCATAACACCACCACGCTGGCCCAATGCGGGTTGGTGGGTTAAAGCGGTTGCAGGAACAACCGGGACCAACGGCTTAACGTGCCTTCCGAAGCACGGAGGAGCTCGAGATTAGAAATTTTGGTTGACCCATCCCGGGACCGACCATGGCAAAAGTTGCTTTGTTTTCGTAAACGAAACCATAGCGCTCAAACCACTACGCCACCGAGCTCCTCAGTCTGAATAATCTCTGAATAATTTTACGTTAAAAATATTTATTTGCAAAATTAAATAAGACAAAGTATCCTACAAATTTTGTCATTACCTTTTTTCCGTAAAATCTCTGGCGTACGGGCGCCGCAAAGTGTAGTTTAACATGCATTTTGGGCAAAAAAACTTATTGCCATACTACCTTGAGGTAAAAAAACCGGCACGATTTTTTTGTATTCATACTGGGGATATCACGATAAAAAAATACGCCACTTACTATTTCTAAAGGTGATAAGGAAATAAATTTTTTATTCTAAACGTACGTTGGACTACACTTCCAGGCATTTGTACACCAAAACTGTTGATTTTACGGAAAAGATGGCTATAAATATATTTTCTCTAGTATTTTACTTTATATAGGTAATTCAAAACTCCGAAATAACGTTCCAGGCAATCTATTGTTTTAGAACTAAATTTAAGCCTAACCAACATTTGTACACCATTATATTGATGAAATATATTCGATACACACAACATATTATTTAACTCTATCTTAAGTATGTACCTTCACATTCATTTATTATAGTTTAGCAAATAAAAAAATATTTATTTTATCGATACTTCAAGATCGTAAAGACCGCACTATGTTATTGTGTGTGACAGCAAATGCGTAGCATCACTATATCGTCTGTGGACAGCAAACGTACCACGTGACTTGGCGCAGACTGGCTTCAAAGGTTCAGAAAAGAATTGCCGAAAGAAGTACTCAACAAGTAATATTTATCCCTCTTTTCAAATGCAACATTTGCTTGGTTGAAAAGAGACAATATGACGTTTGACGTTTTTATGTCGTTATGATAGATATTTCTATACTCACGATATGTATAGAACATTAGAGCATCTCCATATAATCCTTCCTCATTAACTCCAATGATATAATTTCGTTATATTAGCCTACCTACTAGGATTTTTATTATTAGCCATTTTATAAGCTGCGAAAAGAAACATACTCCGGTGTTTGCGCCATTTTGTGGTGACAGTCAAGATTTTTATTACAATATTCAAAAATTGTTTCGGAGCGAAATTTGTGTAAAAGTGGTGTAGTTTTAGAAGAAAAGTGTTTGTATTGATACTAAAATTATTAGAATAAAATTGATTATAGTGTCAAAGACGATGATAACTTTTTCGTGGTTATCCAACTCATCATTTAGCATCATATGGAGACTGTCTTCATATATTTCGGGTCAAATACTCCTAAGAAGCATTGGAATGTGTAACACTAGCTTTTAAATGAAATAAATGAAGAAAAAAAGAAATATGAAGTCATGGCTGTATGGTCGTTAGTACCCTTTGCCTTCCGATTACAGGGAGATTTAAACAAAAAAAAAAGAAACATAATCTTCAAACGCGTGCCGAGAGTCGAGAATTAGACCTGTGTCGATCGATCATTTCCCGCGACCCGGGTCGATCACGACCTATTAGGTTGGTGATGATGATGATGACTCACAATGATCCGATCAAATGATCGATCGCGAGTCTCAAGTGTATTCGAGCCGCACAACATATGATTCGGTTCTCTATGCTCACGGGTCGTGGATCACGCACGTCACGGATCGCAACGTGGGTCTCGGGTCTTTTGGGCACAGATTAGAAAGAGTATGTCTAAAGACAGATGGGAAACACGCCTTGGAGAGAGCAAGCGTTAGTGAAATGACAGGGGAACATTCGTAGTAATGTACGTAAACTATCGACTTGTCAGTATCGACATCGATAAATATGGAATTGTCGATATTAATAGTACAGCACTAATATTATTTTAATTACTATGGCTGAATTGGCTAATGAAAAAGTAAAAAAAAACACTGGAGATATTTCGAAGTGGTTTATTTTAATTCAAGGAACTTTATATTAACAAACTAGTTAACGAAAAAGAAACAGTGTAAAATACAAGCAATACTACCAGTTTATAAGTAATTATACCTAATCGTAATTGAAAATATGAAATTAGTTATTAAACCTAATACATAACAATAACCTAATACATAGCAACAATAAACCTTATACAATACATAACTTTTCAGATGTTATTTGCAATAAATCAACTTAAGCAACATTAAGTATAAAAAAAACTTATCTTTATAACACTAACCTAATATTTAGATTCATTATTCATTTTAAATCTCAATTACAATGATGTTCTTATCAACCTGTACCATTATCTATAAAATCAAAAAGGAATGATTATGTATTTAGTAAATTTTAGTTTAATTCATACTTTTTCTGATATAAAAAATGTGCAGTTTCCATACTGTGGCAATGATGAACTAATACTGTTGGTTTTGATTTGAGACATTTTTAATATATTTCAATCGTATTCAATCGTGACAAATTGATTATAGACCATTAACTTTTTTTTTTAAGAATTTCCCCAGGATCTTTACTGTACTAAAAGATATTTCAATCGTATTGACAAGTGAGAAAATGTTAATGAACTAATCAACTGGGTATATATTTATAGTATAAAATCTGTTTTTGAGAACCATTTTAAAATCAGTTCAAACATTTTTCATTAACATTAAAAAATATTTGTATGGAAATATATTTCTCAGTGGTGTTCACATAAATTGGCAATTTCATAATTAAAAACCTATAAATTCAGTCAAGTTGCAGAATACCTTCAGGACGCTCATGACAATTAAAAACCAATTGTGCCTGAAATCTGTGGCTTGTCAGTATATGTAGCATAATGCAATTCATATCTTTCACAAATATTACTATTTGGACATTTTTATGTATGGGGTTACAAAAGGAGGAATTCAATTAGTACAAACATTAAGAAGATTTTTAAAAATTTAAATATTTGTATTTTACTGATATTAAATATCTTCATTTTTTTATAGAAAACGGATTTGTAGTAAAGTATTGCTATTAATCCGTTTTTCTTCATTATTAATATAATTTTTACACAAGAATTCTTCTTTTTATAACCACATGCATAAAAAAGAGTCCAAATATTAATATTGGTCAGTATTTATCACAAGTGTACACTTTGTGAATTTATTGTTACATATTCGACAAAACTTTTCCGCTTTTAATTGCCAAGAGTTGCTTGGCCTGTAATGTATTAATATGAGGCAGTGGAGTATTTGAGATTACGTCTTAGCAAATTTACACGTTCTCTAAGAATAATCCAAAGTATGAAATCTGGAAATCTCGTCAGTTAAGAAAGAGCGCCGGCAAGCTTGTCAGTTAATTTTAGCAAAAAGATTTCTGGTGACATAACCAGCCGTAAATGTAGACGCTTGTATGCTGGTCTTCTCTATCTGAACTTGCTGGAAAAGATCTGTTCCGCCAAGTCTGGATGAGAAAGCGGATGGTCCAGTTTGCGCCTCCGCCCCCCACCGCATTGCTTGCTGCGGCAATCGTACCTCGTCAACAACCTGCAACAGAAATACGGAACGAGGAATTAGGTACTAGCTTTTTGTGGAGTAAAAAGTAAGGCACTCAAATCCTCCTTAGATTTTATTTGGATGAACATTGTAATTAGTGCATATCCTTCTAGTTAGACTGGTGATGTGATTTAAATAATTCCAAAAAAATACCAAAAATTCATAAAGTTTTTCAAAGTAATAATTCAATTCCAAAATAATAATGTTTTTAAATTATTCAGTACAATAACAGATAACAAGAATTTGTCGACCGACTGGCCGAGTGGTCCTTATTAGAAAGAAAAAAAGAAAGAAAGAAATACATTTACTACAGACTACTTAGTCAGGGGTCACGGGTTCGAATCCCGGTAGGGCAGATATTGCAAACATCTGCCTTTCTGATCTGAGGGCTTAGACAAGACGCTTTTTGATAATCGCTATCGCTAAGCGGAAAATAATAAATAAGAATATTTTTGTAGTCTGTGGTTGAGCAATCTATGATTCCTCTCTACTACTAAGACTAAGTACTTCTTAGTAACAATAAACTGTGTTTATCTCTAAGTTAAAATTGGTTTTATTGAAACGAGGCACTGGTGGTTATTGAAATAATATCACATTAAACACCGGCATTCAATTATATTACTATGTGTAAGTGGATGGCTGAATGTCGTGCCATCCATCTTATTAAATTAGCCAGTTAATTGGACCTATTGGACGCTTAGACAGATCTTTTAGTACAAGGAGCTTTTATGTGACTTTTTGTAAAATTGGTATGTTTAAGGTTACTTATTTTATGACTACTAAGACATACGCATTATTGACCCTCCCTTCGCTATATATTTTTGAGGTAGCTGTTTTCTTTAAATCTAACCCAAACTTATTTCAAAATGTTTTATCAGTCAGTAATCGTAACAGACGAGATAATACAAAAGTAGTCGTACCGAAAGTTAACACTACTTTATTGCGAAAGAGTGTATTTGTGATGGGCCCAGTAATATACAATCGGATACCAAAGGCTATAAAAGAACTCAATCTCACTGTTTTTAAAAAGAGACTGAAAGATTTTTTAACTACTAAGTGTTATTATCATGTGAATGACTTTTTAAATGATAGAACAATTTTTTGATTATAGAGAGACATGGTATACAATTTGACTGTTTTAAATTGACATTTTATTATCACTTACTATCGTTATTATCATCATTATTGTTTTTATTAAATACTGAACAATTTGTACGCCTTATTATGGCAAAAACATGTAGGACGAAAACTTTTAATATTGTGACCTCTGCATTTTAATGTATACTCATGTTTTGACAAATAAATGCATTATGATTATTATGATTACGATTACTACTTGTAACCGAAATCGTTATGGTTATATGTCATCATAAAAAATTACCTTGAACCTACCAATCACACCAACTCTCTCTTCAGTACAAGACGATCTGCCTACGCGTTCAATTGAGCTGACATTTAATTAACAAGTTAAGTTGGTAAAAGTTGAGTGATTTTAGTTCAATTAATTAAACCATTATACAAAATAAATTTATACCTTGACAAACTAAGTGTGACAACGGAGTAGAAGCTTCTATTTGCAGAATGTGGGCGAAGAGAATCTGGTAGGTGCAGTTGCTCCTACTATTTCTGGAAATTTACAACAATTTTATCTTATCAATAATAAATCAAAATGTTTATATTTTTATGTTTTATTTATTGTCATATCATAAGTACTGAAAATATATTGTTCAAACCAATTTTAATTGAAAGTAGTACAGACGACAGCACATCAAGTGTAACGGCCTGGCCCCGGGAACGGGCGGCGGCGGCGGTGACGACTCGTCAACCACTGCGCGGTCACGCCGACGAGCTGCGAGGCCGACATCGAGACAGCGCGCAGTGGTTGCCGATTCGCGAGTCGCAGGACGCGCGTGCAGTGAGTTCGTGGCCAGGCCGTAGCAGTTGCACCACGAAAGCCGCCTCTATGACTAACGAAGTAAGGGCGGTTTACAGAACAAACTGTTACGTTTGATGTGCTGTTGACTGTACATCACATTTGGGACATACAGACAGGACATGCCATAACTTACGGTTTAGGACATTTCGATACAGAAACTTATACTTGAATGTTTCTTATTTAATTACGATAAATCAGTTAACAGAATTAACCTACTAGTCACGATAATTATTAAAATTGCAAAAATATTTTTATTACCTTCAAGGTTGTTGGAGAGATCACACTAGTTTGTATGTCTGACGACTCTAAAGCATCAGTAGTTTCACCTGAAATTTTGTGAATACATAAAATTAGATTGGATCTTATGGAATATTTTATTTTCTATTACACTTCAAAACTTAGATAGGTATAATATATACCTAAATCTAGGCCACTGGAACAGGTACGTCAATGGAATTTTACATCCTAATATCCATACTAATATGATAAATGTTAAAGTAACTCTCTTTGTCAGTTATGTTTTCAGTTCTAATCCACTAAAATTCGGCATACAGATAGATTACATTCTGAGGAAAATAAAAGCTATTGGAACAATAACCGACATTCAGTTTGAGTCAATGTGTGTCATCAAATTTTTTACTGAAGGCTGTTTTGTATTGTTTTGTATTTGAAGACTGTATTACAATGTTTTGTCTTCAACAAAACACTATTGTGGAAGAGGTTGGCAGGTATAAAAGTCATTTTGCAAAACTTGCTATGTTTGATGAATAAACTTAACAGGATTTTACTTTCAATGGCATGCACTGAATGATAAACTGACAACAACTTAATTATTCTGTAAAATATAAAAGTGCTAAACCTAGTTATCATTTACACTAATATTATAAGAAGATAAAGATCTCCGAAAGGGTAGCCTAGGTAGATCTAGGATCTATTTAGGAGATATCTCCTAAGGTTGTGTAATGAAACACATAATATATTAGTTGCTTATATATAGATTACTACAAAAAGCCTAGTATAAATGTGAATCTTTAAAATTAGGAATCTCTGCATTGTGTTAATTTAATTTAGTGTTAATAAATTAACCACGACGTTGCTGGAAGATGTCATGCTCTCTATAAGTTTCTGCGGTGGTGGCGTCGTGTGCCGGGTCGCTCCGTTCCCTATGATATGGTTGAGCGGAGCGATGGCTGGCACATGCGTCATACTTGTGAACAGGTGCCACTAGTGGAAATGGTCATCTCTAAGCTTCCTTGATTTTGTAATAATTTACCTACATATTCATCAATAGTATCATTTTTGAGGGATTATTGAGGTATATGGCATTATAGGATATTATATATAAAACAATACAATTATTATTGTAATGACGTGCTCAGACAAGTGTTTAAAATTAATGAAAGATGTTTAGCTTTATTAGGTCTTTGTATATTAATTGTTGACCTTTGTGTATTGTAATACCTATATTGTGATGGTGCATTGTCGGACAGCCTTTAAATACAGTAAATATTCTTATCATTAGGTACTTATTGGTACTTTAATATACCTTTTTTATACTCTGTGCGACACTGCGCTGCTAAATACTATTACTGTGTAATTAAACATTGTAACTTAATGATTGAAAAGAGTGACTACACGAGTTTGTTGCCGGAATCTTCTCGGTAGTTCAACTTTTGGAACCGGTGTAAATTCAGACAGACTGACAGACAGACTGACTGACAGACAGACTGACTGACGGACAGACAGACAGACTGACTGACGGACAGACGGACCGACAGACAGACCGATAGACAGACTGACATAACATTCTTAGCTTACGTAGATGCAGATAAGACAGAGAGACAAACATTATGAAATTGTTAGTTAGTTAATATTATTTTTATGTGATAGACTTAAGGGTTTTTTTGTTGACGATTCAAAAGTGCTTCTTGGGGGCCTAATTGAATAAAGATATTTTAATTTTCATTTTCATTTTCCACATTATTTCACTACAAGATATGTCATCATCATCATCATATCAGGCTATGAAGTTCACTGCTGAACAAAGGCCTCCCCTATTGATTTTCACATGGATTTTTGCATAGTCTGCATCCAATAGCAAACCGTTGGATGCAGACTATGCAAACCTACAGATATACAACATTATTATTGAGACTATGCAAACAATAAAATATTATTATTGACATTATATGTTTTTGATACTTACTTGACACAAAAGCCCGCTTGCAGTGCAGTTACATTCATGTACACCTTGAGAATTAATGTCTTCTATGGTTTCCCTGGCTGCAAAGTAAATACTTAAAATTAATGGTGTGATTGTTAGCACAAGTACTTTATATTATATTATAACAACTTACTTTACATGAAGAGCTTGCGACAAACACACATATTTAACCTCAAAATGAAGGATGCAACACCATTGCTAGCAGAGGCCGATAAATGAATGACGCGTGTCAATTTTATGTTGCGGTACATTTTGCGTAATTTATTTTCATCGCCTTTTTGATTAGGGAACATCATTGTTATATTTGTCTAGAGGGATGCAACAGCGTTTCGGATTGACCATGACCTGTGAACAATAAATAGACCAAGTAAGCGACTATGTCCTAGATTGACATATTAATGGTAATAACGAATTATTTTATTAATAAATATAAATCTGCACAAACCAGTTGTAAGAACAAGGTGGATTTCGTACTAAACTTATCGTCCGTCGCACTTGTTGTCTGCCCAAACTATACTAGATAGGTGTTGTTTGCAATTGCTCGACACAGTCCAGAAAAACAGCAACAAAATACTAAGAAAATTGTGAAAACTTCAAAATACAAGAAAGAAAAATTGTGAAAATAACCGTCATGATGAGTGTCATGTCAGTCTGACACAGCCGTAGGAAACAACCAAACAAAGGTACCTCCGTTAGTGGATGACATTACCATACGCTTTTTTCCATTTTGTAGAACAATGTTGTCTCTGAGTGAACCTAGCTGAATTATGGTTTACAATATGTCTACCTGTCAGCCAAATAAATGACGCCATTTTTATTTTATCTTCAACCATGTTTTTTCTTGCTAAGCTATAATTTGAATTTTAAATCTGTTCTTTTCATTTTCATTTGTTTCTTTACTCCGATTATGTGTGTAGTTGTGATTAGCAAGACATTCCAGTACTTTTCGATAATGTGTGCAGATTTTAAGGTATGTTCGGTTAACTGATAGTAAGATTTTAAGGTTATTATTTAGTTTGCATTCATTTATCTATTTCATTTGCAGGGCGACAAAAAATAAGTTTTAAATTCTATACACACATGCACTGACCTCATTTCTACTGATATAATGTTATGACAAGCATGGAAAGATGTTATACTTGCAAAGTATCCCTCCTTGATATTGCTACTAGACCGAAATGTATGATGTCAACAATATGGTGTTGTAGAAAGCAAAGTAAAAACACTTTAAAGCCAAATAATTGAGGGCCATACAGAAGACTGAAGCACTCTATACCCTCTCATTATTACCATGTGAGATACATTCAAGAAAACCCACTAACCCCTCTTCACTGAGTAAGTACTTGTCTATATCATGATTTACTAGAATTTTAATTCTAACTCTACTACCTACTTAATATTCACATTTATATTTTTAAAACTAATCTATATGTACTTTGAATCCATTATCACCCAGACCTAATAAATGTATTTGTCTGGTATGTGGTGTTTGAAAAGGTTAAATTAAATATCCATCTTTCTAATTTTGATGATAGCATATCAAGGCTATTATTTAAGTCAGACAGTTTTTAACCGATTTTAAAACCACGGAGGTTCTCAATTCGGTTAGTATGTTATTTTTCTATGTACGTATACTGATTAGGCTGAGATTTCTGATCCGATTTACCTGATTCTTTTTTTGTCAAAATAACTGGTATAATTAAGTCATCTGTGTATGCGAAACTGCAGATTTTTGCTTACCAATGACTTTTTAAACAACTTCTAAAACAAGGAGGCTATCAATTCAGTTTGTATTTTTTTTTTAAGAATGTACATCAATTACGCCGCGCTTTGTGATCCGACTATGTGATTCTTTTTTTGTTTGATGCGGAATAGTTGCCATTGGATTCTATAAAAGATTTGTTAAAATCTATAGGGCAGTTTGGTTTTTAAATCAAAATAACTAGAATGAGTAAGTCGTCTTTGTATCCGAAATTGCAAATTTTTGCTTTCCTATGACTATTTAGTGAAAAGATATGATAGTAGGGAACAATTTATGCAGATGGTCACTCATCTAGCTCAAACCTTAGAAAGTTATCAGTAAAAATTGAGAAAAAAAAATAAAAATTAAAACCAACTTCAAAATACTAAAAAGGATAAAATTCAAATAAAATTAAGTAGGTATTTATCCTCTAGAAACATATTTTTTGGAGTTGGTGCTAAGTTGTTTCCAGAAACAATAAAAATTGAAGCACCAATTTCATTATTTTATCCTTTTTAGTATTTTAGTCTTTTAATTTTTGTTTAATTTTTTTATTTTTATATGAACTTTCTGGAGGTTTGACTCAATGAATTATAACTAAAATTTAAGATAATAATGTAATATGTTTTTATTTTACAGGTTTCAATAGGCAAGAAAACATTATTGATAATGACAGCCTGCCAGCGAACATTGATTTCAGGTAATTTTTCTTATTAATTTTGACATAAAACTAACCAGCTGGTCAGAGTGTCGTCTTTGGGGAAGTTGGAGTATAGCGTTCGGGGCTTTATGAGGTCTGTTTGTTACATTATAACGTGTTTGCATCATAGTCCTCATCAATTTAGTTCATATACATGAAATGCTGCAGACTCATAGTTTTAGAGTTAATTCATAAACAACAAAAAATAACTTTGAAATCAAATAATTCTAATACTATTAGTCTAGGGTATATCATGTATTTATGAAATCAATTGATGGAGATAATGATACAAACACGTTGAAATGAAAAAAATAAGGAGTTATCAGTCATTGAAAAAAACATTTTTGAAAAGTTTTTAGTCCCAAAAAATTTTTAATTATTTATAACTCGGTAAATAATCATGCATTTTAGGAAAAAAGTTTATAGGACCTAAATTGTTGTTATACATGTCCTAAAGTACGATTTAGACCGACGATTTTATTCCGACCAACAAAATTGGGGGATAACTGACTCTAGAAGACTCCATTTACGGCGCTATTGAAGGAAGCGGGCAGACACGAAAAATTTTCGAAGCTTCCGATGCTCCTACAAAACCTTTTTTCATGCCTATCGTGTTGTGGCTATCAATTTTCATGCCTATCGTGTTGTGGCTATCAAGACAAACATAGTTTATAGAAAACATTTTTTTCCTGCGGTTGATATTTTTTGAGTTATTTGATTTCAGTTTTTTTATTAACTCACAAACTATGAATTCGGGGTATGTCATGTATATGAAATAAATTGATGGGTACGATAATACAAACATGTTGAAACGAAAACAGGGGAGTAATGTTATCGAAAAAATTATCGCCAATTTTTTTTTAGTCACAAAATATATTTAATTTTCTATAACTCGGTAAATATGCATTGTAGGAAAAAAGTTTATATAACCTAAATTGTTCCTATAGATGTCCCATAACGAATTAGACCCAGTAGACTTATGAGTGGTCCAATTTATTGGAGTATAGATAGAGGTAAGGGCTCTATGAGGCGTCAATAAAGCTAGAAAAATATTACCAAAAATAATAAGCTTTTACACCTCTTTCTGTCTTAGAAAAATGTTGACGAATAATAATTGACTACTAACCTCCTTTTTTATGTCATTCGATTTAGGACATCTATAGGAACAATTCAGATTTTTTTAACTTTCTTCCTAAAATGTATATTCAATTAGATAAAGAGAATTCAATAAATTTAGGACGGGAATTGTGGAGAATTTGTTTGACAACCGATAACCATCCCTTTTTCTCTTTTGAACGTATCTGTATCATCATCCCCATCAATTTATTTCTTGGACTTCCCATCGACTTATAGTCGTAGAGAAAACTCAAAAATAAGAAAAACTAAAAAATATTTGAAATTAAATAATTTAAAAAGTACCAACCGTAGGCGACTGTCAGTCATCGAAAAAAAAATCTCGTTTTTTTTTTAATAAGTTCTGAGCCAGTTAGGGTAGAAATTTTCGAATCTACAGAACACCTTTTTTAATTCCTATCTAGTTATGGCTATCATAATAAACATGTTTTATAATATATTATTTTTTCCTGCAGTTTGTTTTCATTGCTTTTTGAGTTAATTAATTCATTTCAAAGCTTTTTATTTCTTCTTATTATTGAATTTTTTAGACGACTAGCCTTTTACAATTGAACTACATAATATAGTAATACAGTTTATATCATGACTATAACTATCTTCAGAAAAAAGTACACACAAAGTGTAAGAAGCTTATAAAAACTTAATTCTGATTTTAACATTATTATAAATGTTTGAAAAATTTATTACTAATAAAAATGTA
Source organism: Nymphula nitidulata (assembly GCA_947347705.1). Lineage (NCBI taxonomy): Eukaryota > Metazoa > Arthropoda > Insecta > Lepidoptera > Crambidae > Nymphula > Nymphula nitidulata. Next base: position 12,746,224 of record OX374632.1, read on the forward strand.
TCTAAACTAGAAAAATTTCGTGACGTGCAATTTTTCTGGCTTAGATACATTTTTATGAGTTATAAAAACTTGTTAAACATTGTGTAAAAATGTCTGCAAATAGTTTACTTATATTTTTGTTATTCACAGATCTAACATTAAGAGTGGACATCTGCGGACCGCAGTAAACTTACATGATATGATCATATTTAAAATGGTAAGAAATTTTATTTAATTAATAAACATAAAAAAAAAATGTTTCTTTTTCACATAAATTAATAAAACTGTTTGTTTGTCAAGAGCAAACTATGCATGATTGTATATGAATACTTTGTAAAGGAGCTTCTACTATGATATGATTTATGTGTATATTATTTCAGATGCAGAATCACCAAGGAGATCTTGGCATTATGTGAGGATTTACAAACCTTTCTGAATATTATGGTAAGTAATATGAGCAAATTATTCTGTAAAGCTGTATCCATTATTTTTGACGTCATAAATTAAGAAGCATTTCAAATACATACATTTATATAGAAAAGTATTTAACCTAGAAAAAAATATTTTCCTCAGGAAGGAACTGAGAAAAGTATTTGACCCAGAAAAATGTAATTTCCCCAGAAAGGAACTAAACCATCTGAGCTACCAAGCACTTAAAAGAAGATAAGTTCTTGGTAGCTCAGATAGTTGGGGCAGTCAGATACCCATTGTAAAAGATTAGGGGTTCAATCCCCGCCTGAGGATGTTTTTTTTATATGTATTTCTAATATTTAAAAAAATATATAATATAATACTATAAATTGTTGTTAAAATATAATTAATAATTAGAAATAGTAATTTATTTATAACTTTATAACGTAATATGTAATTAAATATATTTTTTTAAAAACATGTTTGTTTAGATCACCAAATCATGCTGTGAGAAGAAACTTTCTTGATCATCATTGCTCCATGATGCACACTCAAGGGTGGGTGGCTGGCGCAACTCAGAGATTTTCTTAGCATATAAAGTTAGTGTATTTTTTTGACACTTTTTTTCTGAATCTAATCTTTAGTTTAACAATCATTCCAATTTTTTTTTATTTCCCTTATACAAATTACCAGCAAACCATTATTCGCAAACTGACCAGTGCCGGTGAAAAATCTTCAATGTTGTACGTACATTTTTTTACATCATCATCATAATTATCATCAGCCTGTATACGTCCCACTGCTAGGCACAGACCTTCCCACATGGGAGAAACACGCTGGCCTAATGCGGGTTGGTGGGTTAAAGCGGATGCAGTAACAACCGGGACCAACAGCTTAACGTGCCTTCTGAAGGGCGGAGGAGCTCGAGATTATAAATTTGATTGTCCCATCTCGGGACCTTCCATGGCGAAAGTTGCTTTGTTTTCGTAATCGAAACCAGAACGCTCAAACCACTACGCTACCGAGCTCCTCCACTATGCCACCAAGCTACCGAGCTCCTCCACTATGCCACCAAGCTACTTCGGTCCACTGATATCCAGATAAGTTGACATCAGTGGGCCACAGTAAACTTACATGATGTGATCAGGAATATACAAAATACTACATGTAATAATGGAAGATTTATATTGAAACTGATAAGAAAATTTATTTACTTGAACTAAAATTAATAAATGTAAAAAAGGAAGTAAATTGAAGTGTTTGTGAATTTATAAATAAATAAAACTATATGTGTGTCAAGATAAAACTATACAAAGTTGTTTAGAAATACTTTGTAAAGGATATTCTGCTACGTAATAATGTATGTTTATATTATTTCAGGTGCAGAATAACCAAGGAGATCTCGGCATTATGTGCGGATTTACAAATCTTTCTCAATATTATGGTAAGTAATATGAGCAAATTATTCTGTAGAGTTGTATTTTTTGGAATCATAAATTAAGAGACATCTCAAATAGAACATAGTTCCAAAATAAATGAAAATAAATATTATTTTGGAAAAGTTTCATGTCCAAAAAAAATTCATGTCCTCTGGAAGGAAATGAACTACCTGAGCTACCAAGCATTTAAAAGAAGATACGTCCTTGATAACTCAGATTGTTGGAACAGTCAGATACCGGGACTGTGAAAGGTTGAGGTTTCAGTCCGGCCTGCGGATGTGGTTTTTTGCTTTAAATGCTTTTTTAATATATTTTTTTGAATTATAAAACTACATGACAAATAAACTGACGGTCCACTTGGTGGTAAGTGGCTATCGTGGCCTATGGACACCTAAAATAACAAGGAAAAAATCACTTGGTATTTCAGGTGCGTGCTATTATGCGTCCCACTGCTGGGCACAGGCCTTCCTACATGGAAGAGACACATCAGAGGTTTGAGATTGATGAATTTAATAGAAGAAATAAAACCGGTTATAACAACGTTATTTCATCATCATTTCAGCCCAGAGACGCCCACTGCTGGGTATAGGCCTCCCCCTAGGATCTTCAAACTGATCGGTACTGCGCTGTCCGCATCCATTGACCTTCACCAGATCGTCGGTCCACCTTGTAGGGGGCCTACCAACGCTGCGTCTCCAGGTACGCGGCCGCCGTCATTTTCCATATTTTTTTTTCGACAACTGATATTTACCCATTTTTATCTTTCCGACATATTTTTATAGTCGTCCTCTTCAATTTATTTTATATGCATGACATACCCCGGACTCATAGTTGTAGAGAAATTTCAAAAATAAGAAAAAGTAAAAATACTTTGAACTCAAATAACTCGAAAAGTATCAACCGCAAAAGAAAATAATCTACGATAAAACATTTTTGTATGATAGCCTTAACAAGATAGGCACGAAAAAAAGGAGTTGTCAGTAATCGAAAAAATAATCTCGAATTGATTTTTTCGTCAAAATAAGTTTTGATCCAGTTGGGGCCGAAATTTTCGAATCTACAGATGTCCCTAAACCCTTACTTTTTTAATGCCTATCTTTTTAAGGCTATCAATACAAACATGTTTAATAATAGATTTCTCTTCCTGCGGTTTGTGTTAATTGCTTTTTGAGTTAATTGATTTCAAAGGTTTTTACTTCTTCTTATTTTAAAAATTTTTAGAAAACTATGTGTCGGGGGTATTTTGTTCATCTTCGTTTTACAATTGAACTTCGTAATACATAAAGTACATAATCATGACTATAACTATGTTAAAAAAAATACACAAAATGAGTAATAAGTTTATGAAAACTTTTCACATTTCACACATTTCATTTAAACATTGCGTGGGAAACTGATTTACTTATATTTTTATTATTTACAGATCTAATATTAAAAGTGGACATCAGTGGACCACAGTAAACTTACATGATGTGATCATGGAAGAATAATGCATGATGAATAATGGAAGATGTATATTGAAACTGGTAAGAAACTTTATTTACTTGAACTAAAATTAATAAATGTAATAAAGAAAGTAAATTAAGTGTTTATGAATTTATAAATAAATAAAACTATATGTGTGTAAAGATAAAACTATACAAAGTTGTTTAGAATTAGTTTGTAAAGGATATTCTGCTACGTGATAATGTATGTTTATATTATTTCAGGTGCAGAATCACCAAGGAGATCTCGGCATTATGTGAGGATTTACAAATCTTTCTCAATATTATGGTAAGTAATATGAGCAATTTATTCTGTAGAGTTGTATTTTTTGGAATCATAAATTAAGAGACATTTCAAATAGATACATAGTTCCGAAATAAATGAAAATAAATATTATTTTGGAAAAGTTTCATGTCCAAAAAAAATTCATGTCCTCAGGAAGGAAATGAACCACCTGAGCTACCAAGCACTTGAAAGAAGATAAGTCCTTGGTAGCTCAGATAGTTGGAACAGTTAGATACCCGGATTGTAAAAGGTTGAAGTTTAAGTCCGGCCTGCGGATGTGGTTTTTTGCTTTAAATGCTTTTCTAATGGTTTTAAAAATGTATACATGGTGATGCTATCAATACGACAATAAATTAAAACACGGGACATATTAGTTCATAAAAAAGTTTTGCAACTTTTAAATACATCTCATTCATTTCATAATTTTATAACATTTCTATGAAATAATGAAGTTAAAGTTATATTATTTCATACAAATGTCATAAAATTAACAAATGATAGTATTTAAAAGCTGCGAAACATTTCTATGAACTAATATAGCCCATGTTCCATTTTATTGTCTTATTAACCGCACCACCCTGTATAATGTTAAAATATAATTTAGAATACGGAAATATTAATTATTTTATCACATTAAAAAGTAATATTATTAAATAAATTTGGTTTTAAATTATTTGTTTAGAGATCACCAAATCATCTGCTGGGAGAAGAAACTTTCATAACCATCCTTGCACCATGATGCACACTCAAGGCTGGGCGGCTGGCACAAGTCAAAGATTTTCTTAGCAAAATAGTTAGTGTAATTTTTTTATGTAACATCTGATTTAATTTATTTTCTGATTTTCTAATTTTTTTATTTTCTGAATGTTATTTGTCTAATGAAATTTTTCTAATAATTTAGTTTCGGTATAAATAGTATGCTAAACAGCCCCCTTATTCGTTAACTCAGATGACATCCGTCTGTGCATAAAAATTCCGCGTTTTTACGTAAATTGAAGTTTCAACAAAATGTTTCATTCCATTGTAGTGTAAAACAACAACGTATAAAATAAAAGCACTGATACTCGTCATTTTTATCGAATAAGGAGGCAGAAATTATTATTTTATCCACTCATGTTTTAATATTCAAATTAATATCTCAAAGGTGAATATATTATATTGACATACTTTTTAACACAGGGACATTTTATGTCTATAAAACAATATTGTACAATAGCCATGAATATTGCCAAGCGGTAAATGTATGGGATTTCACATAAGCCATCAATTGACTGTGGGCTGGAAAAAATGACAAATCCTATACATTTTCCATTTAGCTATAGCGTTTCTGAAACGGCATTCTTGTCTAGAGGGGCTGAAATTAATAGTGCGAATTAATCAGTATAGATAAAGCACACATAACTAGGTATTGAAACACGTAATACTGTTAAAAACCTCACCTACGTGCGGGTCGGTTTTTAAACACACGTGTTTGAATACCCCTCATTTAATGCGATAGTTTCATAGACTGATATTTTAAAAATACTATATTACTTTCTTTTGGTATATACTTTATTATAAAATCGTGTTTTTGTTTAGATCCAGAATTACAAGGACCCGAATTAGAAGGAAAAGGAATCTTTTCCTGTACGAGATAAAAAATCTTCTAAAAGAGAATTTATTTATTGTTATTTTTGTTTCATTATAATAAAAAAATCATTCTTATCGTTGATATTTTATTTATTAATCCTTATCCTTATAAAATACTTCCCAATATTTTCATTCCATACTAGGCTTGTATTGAGGTATCGATAGTCTAACAGAATTGTATCGATATCGATACTAGCTAGTCGATAGCTTCCGCACGTCACTTATCAATGGTCAGCTGTCATCCACTATCGAATAGGCCTATCAAGGGCTGTTTCCCATCTGTATCTTATAGTAATCTGTGGTCTGACATTTGCATCTGACTTACAAACGAAAATGGCGGATATTTTTTAAAAAACTACAGATAGACTATCACTTGGTCTTGCTTTTAGCTGTCACTGACTAACACAGAGGCCATTGTATCGTTGATTCCAACGGCTGCTTTTGGGTACTGTGTACGATTCGTGTCGCGCGCGCGCGTTGTTATAGCGTTATATAATGAACACGTAATTATGTTTTGAGGTTATAAAAATAATACTATTTAAGTATTTTAAAAATAATATCAATATTTTTTATAAAGTATTTGTTCGTTTTGTGTTATTAATTCAAATTCTTATTATTTTATCACTGTGTAAATAGAAAATTTTGACTTTCGAAACAAAGTGAGTGATCGAGTTAAGCGCGTAAACATCGATCTCAGTGATCGAATCTTTTTGTGGCTCGCGACCCGATCACTCCTGAATGAATAGTGATCCAATCAAAGTGATTCGATCAATCACGATCGACTCAGGTCTATCGAGAATCCCCCGTACACCGCGTGAGTGCGTCATTGAGCGAAAACTAAAATATAAATTAAATTAAATGACTGACATAAATTTTATTATTTATACATCTAATGCAATGAAGATCCATAAGTTTTAAATCTACTATCGACAACAAATGCATATGTCAGAGAGTTTATGCGCCCAAGGACATTAGGTAGTGCACGGTCAGTAGGTAGTTAGGTCAAGTCCATAGTATTTCTTCATCATAGATTCAAATATGGTAGACGGGTAGAAGGGGTGTGAGAAGGGGTAACAGATTATTTCGTAGACAGGGTACTCTATGCTTATTGGTATATTATTATCCTTCAATGGATCATCTATACAGCGTTAAAAACAATCTCTAACATATTTTTAACTTATTTTTGAATTAGATAACAGAATTTATTTTTTTATACAAAGCACGACAAATGGCTCAACACCACCTGATGTGAAGCGGTAAGAAGAGTCCATATGCGAAGACCGCTAGTGCAGTTCAGATACTGCTCTAACCGCCTCCACCTTGCCGGCCCGAAAGGTGCTTTTTCACGCCTCTTTTGAAGGAACCCATGTTATAGGAAGGAGGGAACACATGTGCTGGCAAAGAATTCCAAGTTCTGGAAATTCGACAAAGAAAAGAGCCACTAAATTTCTTTGTACGTGATGTTGAGGTGGAGACAGTGAATTGATGACTCCGAAGACCGGCACGCGTGCTCCTGAGTAGGAAGGGGTAAGGTGGGATAAGGTCAAATAGCTCTTCAGAGCACTCTCCGTGATATAGCCGATAGGAGGCGCTAAGCGACGCAATGTCTCGACGCAATTGCAGAGGCTCAAGGTTGTTCGTGACCTCTACATCGCCAACGATACGGACAGCACGACGCTGCAATCTGTCCAGGGCATCGAGTAGGTAGTACTTGGCGGAGCCATCCCACAAGTACGAGCAATATTCCACGCAAGACCAGACCTGAGTTTTATAAAGCAGGCATAATTGGTCAGGTGTGAAAAATCGACGGACACCGAGCTTCCATGAGGTTGTTTTGATCACGGTTTCAATGTAGTTCCTGGAATTCTCCCTGTTATGAGAAGGCAAAAGAAACTAATATCCATACAGCCACGTCTTAAGTATTTCTTTATTTTTTGCATTGAAATGCTGGTGTTCTTGGGAGAATTTGACGCGATATAAGATGACAGTCTCCTTATAATTTTAGCTATTTGATGAGGTGGATAACCAAGAAAAAGTTCTCATCATCTTTCACACCATAATCACCTTTATTCTAATAATCTTTTAGTTGTACTACGTCAACACAAACACTTGGTTCATAAAACTACACCAATCATATAACACAAAGTTTGCTTAGACACAATTTTTAATTATTGTAATAAAAACTGACACCAATAAATCCCGCAAACACTCCGACAGCATTATAATGTGTATTGGCAGAATATCCTTTCTCCAATGCCATTTTTATCGTTATAAATATCCAGTTTATAAAATGGAGGATTTGTAAGTGACGTATTTGTGTGATTGTGTGTTGTGTTTTCAAGAACTGTTTCTTGGTCTAAAAAATGTGTATTAGGAGAATGAAGTGACGATTTTATTTTGGTGCATTGTTTTATTTCGTGGAAATCGTTTCGGTAAGTAAATATACATTTTTTTTTCGTTTACGTTAAGATCAAAAAAATTGACATGGTCAATTAATGCTGAAACTATGTGTAAGGTAGGACCTTCCTACCGTCCTAACAATAGGTTATTTGAAACAGCCTACAGTCTCTTTTATGTACAATCTGTTGATTTAATGAGATAAATTCCTACTTACAATTCTATTCAACATGTTTTAGAACATTCTTCGATACCTACTGTTATGTATTGAAGTGAAGTAACTACTATCTAACATTTTAGTTTGGTTTCGCCGTTCACAACAATTTTTCGTTTAATCATTGAAAAAATATTTTTTGCTTTAAATATAAATATACCTTTTACCTTTGTCTGGCACCAAAGAGTACATTTTTTATTTAAATATTCCCCTTTTTTTATAAATAATACTTGAAATTTTATGACAAGAATAAAAATACATCATCAAAATATGCATATTATTCTAAAGTTAAGTTATATTGTAGCAATTAATAGAAAAAAATATATGAAAAAATATAACGTCCAGGCTGGATGAACCCACATCTTCTGATTTCCAGCCAAATGCGATTAACCACTACACCACCAGAGCACTAGGTATAATAACCTGGTAATTTTTTCACCACTTTCTTTCCTTTTCTAACGTTTTTAAAGCAACAATTATCTTACTACTCATAAAAGTTAACACCTCTAGTGATCCAAAAGAATACTTTTACAAAGACTTAAAACTACTTTGATGAAATACTTGTACAATAAAGTATGTGTTTAAATGCATTGAAAACATCAAAATGTATTCTAAAGTTGTTTTTAAATTGTTTATTTAAATAAATATTGATACTGTTTGTCTACAGAGTTGATTAATATTGTCTTATCCCTAAGCTAAGAGAAAATAAACAACTTTATAAGTTAGTAAACATATTTAACACAGATATTTTAAAACATTTCTTTGACACTCATACTGACATTATACAGATCCATACACTAGTATACTGTAGCGCAATAGTTATATGCAAACATTTAGGCTTTAACATAGAAGTTTCACAAAATTAATGCCAATACCCCAGGAAGAGAACAAAAGAAGCGTGGCAAATTAGACTAGAAAATAATATTAAATCATTAAGAACAGATATAGGTAGGTTGACACAGTACATACATAACAACAGAACGGATACCCTTATAAAAAAAGTAAAAAATATATTAAAAAATAATAAAGTTCATTCCACACACGAAAATAACAATACTTAACCAGAAGACGTATTAGACACACTGAAGCAAATCTTGCTCTCAAAGCTCATAGATTGGCAAGATACTTAAAAGCACTTAAAAGAAAAACCGTTAATAAACTTTTTGTTTCTAATGAAAAACGATTTTATAATGACACAGTGTTGCTGTGGTCAAGGAGGATCCTATTGCGAGGTTGTGTCTCCCGAATATTTTTAAAGACAAGTGGAAAACAATTGTTAGCTTACAACTCTTACTGTTTGTCGATCCACAACAGTTGTTGCGTAATGACCTGTCCTGCTGAAGAGCGAGGCATTTTAAGTAAGTTACGAAAGTATATCCACCACAGGATTTGAATCACCTCCCTTAAATCTTTGAACCAATTCACGGCACCAATCAACACGATGGAGTTTTTGGGCAAATTATGAGGTATCCACCAGGCACAAAGCTTCCTGACCGCTAAATAATCTTGCTGTCCGAATCTGCACAATAATGATGGTATCTTTAGTCGTCGTAGCAGAAGGCCGTCCTTTACGCAGATCATCGGTGAGATTAGTGCGATCACGTTTAAACTCATGAAACCAGTTATTAACAGTAGCACGAGTTGGGGCTTCATCATGAAAGGCCAATCGATATCTTTCTTGTTGCCTTAAATGACATGGTCATAAAAAATCATTTTACGAAAATTTTCGCGCGTTAAATTCATGCAGTCGTGACACACACAATTTTAAATTTACCGCCAAATCGTAAAACATATGAGAAATGAATGTAATACAATACTCATTTCACATATGTATGTGTAATACAAATACATACTCAATAATATTGACTCGAACACACCTTAAGAAGTTTCTAGCGTCCGCAATTTTGTTATTTCTGAGGCTTTGACAATTAATAAAAATTAAAAACTTTAAAATTAAAAAAAACCTATTAATATAAATTAATAGTTTATTAATAGTCTATTAATATAATTTAACAAGTCCAACATATATAAAGTGTTCTCAAAAATCATTCTGAACCGTATAACCAAAAAACTTGATGAATAACAACCAAAAGAACAAGCTGGTTTTAGATCGGGTTATTCCACCATAGACCATATCCAGGTAATAAGACAGTTAATCGAAAAAAGCCAGGAATATAACTATCCATTATATATGGCCTTTGTGGATTTCAATAAAGCGTTTGACTGTCTAGCTAGAGCACCACTACATTTGGGAAGCCCTAAAAAATCAAGGAATCGAAAATAAATATATAAGATTAATAAAAAACGTATATGCAAACAGCACAGGACGAATAAAACTAGAAACAGAAGGGGAACCTTTCCCCATACGAAGAGGAGTCAGGCAGGGGGACCCTCTCTCGCCAAAACTATTTTCGTCTGTATTAGAAGAAATCTTTAGAAAAATAGAATGGAACAATATGGGTGTAAACGTTAATGGAACCAGTCTAAATCATCTAAGATTCGCCGATGCCATAGTGCTCATAGGAAAGAACCCTAAAAATCTTCCCCTAAAGATCTAGCACAAGAAAGCGGAAAGGTTGGATTAACAATGAACAAAACAAAGACCAAAATAATAACTAACAGATCCCAAGATACCATCAAACTTGAAGAGGACAAAATAGAATATGTAGATTCCTATATGTACTTGGGTCAACTAATCGCGTTCAATGACCAATCAGAGTTGGAAATAGAAAGAAGAGTTTCAAACGCATGGAAGAGATTTTGGACCCTTAAAGAAATAATGAAAAACAAACAATATAACATTACCTTAAAAAGAAAAATATACAACACATGTATACTACCTATATTAACTTATGGATGCCAAACCTGGGCAAACACACAAAAACAAGACCAAAAACTGATTACATGCCAGAGAGCCATGGAGAGAAGCATGCTAGGCTATACAAAACGAGACAGAAAAAGAGCCACTGACATAAGGCTTATAACAAAGGTAGAAGATGTCATATACAAAACAAGAAGTCTTAAGTTGAGATGGGTCGGACACATGCTTAGAGAAAAGGCAAACCAATGGACACAAGATATAACAGTGTGGACTCCAAGATTTCAAACCAAACGAAAAAGAAGTAGACAAAGGAAAAGGTGGTCCGATGAAATTCGAAGAATAGGGGGCCCATTATGGCACCGAACTGCTAGATCAAGATCAGAGTGGAAAAAGCTAGAATAGGCCTTCGTGTCACAGAGAGACACGCCGACACTTAATAATTAATATTGTATTGTTTACTTGAATTTATTTATTTGTAAAACTGTTGACAATAAAGGCTATAATAATAATATAATTTAATATAAATTAATAGTTTTTTTCTTCTTCTTTCGTACGGGCGGTTTCCGCAAATCGACGACTGTTGCGCCTGATTCGCATCGGAGGGTGTAGGCTGGTTCACTCCAGCCATCCCAGCTCCCCTGGGAAGGCACTCAGCGCCTTGATGTCGCCAAACACCTCCTGGAGGCTACCCAGAGATCCCAGGTAGGTAGCCCGGTAGATTGCCACTCCCCTGCATTCCAACAGGACGTGAGCGGCTGTTTCCTCGACCTCCATGCATGCTCTGCACAGAGGACTGTCCATGACACCTAAATTGAAAAGATGCCCGTTAATATTGCCGTGACCGGTTAGTACTCCCGTTATTTGACGGAGACTCTACTTAGCGCGAGTCTAGCCTGTCTACAGCTCTCCAAATTGTTCCAGTGTTGTTCATATAAGTATTTGGTATGTTGACTAAATCTACCTTTGATGAGCTTGGAGGTATAGGGATGATATTGGCTCGGGTCCAATGGGCCGCATGCCTGTTCCTCTCCTAGCCAGTTCGTCCGCAGCGTCGTTGCCTCTTGCCCCACTGTGTCCTTTTATCCAGTGAAGGGTAATTTAGTATTCCTACCATGTTCAAGCCCGAATAGCATTCGTAAATGAGGCTTGATGTTATCACGCAGCTATTAATTTATATTACAAACTTAATGTGATACCGTAATTACAAACATTTGTGAAATCATTTTTAACCGACTTCAAAAAAAGGAGGGAGTTATCAATTCGTCCGTATGTTTTTTTTTTATGTTTGTTACCTCAGAACTTTTGACTGGGAACCGATATTGATGATTCTTTTTTGTTCGATGCGGATTCCCATTTGGTCCCATAAAAATGTTTTGAAAATCTATTGGGAAGTTTGGTTTTTAGATAAAAAAAAATGGAAAAAATTAAGTCGTCTACGTATGCGAAATTGCGGATTTTTGCTTTCCTATAAATTTTTAGTGAAATGATGCGTCAGTATCTAGCTTTGACCTTAAAAAGTTATCACTAAAAATTGTGAAATAATTTTTTTTATCAAATATTATAACCGACTCCAAAAAACTGAAAAGGATAAAATAATTAAATTTTAGTAGGTGTACTCATTCCCTAGGAACATATTTTTGGAGTTGGTGCTAAGTTGTTTCCAGAAACAATAGATAGTGAAGCACCGACTCCAAAAATATGTTTCTAGGGAATGAGTACCTACTAAAATTTAATTATTTTATCCTTTTCAGTTTTTTGAAGTCGGTTTTAATTTTTGATTAAATTTTTAGTGTTAACTTTCTAAGGTCGAAGCTAGATGGGTGACCGTCAACTTATATTGTTTTCCACTATCGTATCGTTTCACTAAAAAGTCATAGGAAAGCAAAAATACGCAATTTCGCATACATAGACGACTTACTTTCGAATTAACGATTTCAGTCTTTTTTATTTATAAAAACCAAACAACCCAACCGATTTAAAAAAAAATTATGGGGCCAAATGGCACCTATTCCGCATCGAACAAAAAAAGAATCACGTAAATCGGATCAATAATTTTGGCGTAATCGGTGTACATATAAAGAAAAAAAAATACGTAGACGACTTACTAATTTCAGTTTTTTTTTATTTATAAAAACCAAACTACCCTTACCGATTTTGAAAAAAAAAATATGGGGCCAAATGGAAACTATTCCGCAACGAACAAAAAAAGAATCACGTAAATCGGATCAGTAATCTCGGCGTAATCGGTGTACATACATAGAAAAAAAAACATACCGGCCGAATTGAGAACTTCCTCGTTTTTGAAGTCGGTTAAAAAGATAAAAAGCACGAGTAACAGACGACAGAGCCGATATTATTTCTACTTTTAGCCACTATGATCGCTGCAGTAGATTATATTACCCCCACCTAGTACTTCGCACCCAGCAAATTGGCATAGAGTTCCATTTTTTAAATTTTAACTTATTTTTTTATATTGTTTACAAGTAACCAGTTTTAAGACATTCATTGCTGCCCTCGTGGTTTAACTTGACTCATAATCGTCTCTCAACTTATATTAGTTCCGGATTGTTGAACTTCTATATACTAATGGATCAGATTCTCTGTCGGATCAGTGTAGATCACCGTTTATAGTTCCGTAAGTCAAAATTTTGATAATACATGTATCTGCTACCTACAAATAAATGTATTATAATTAGTATGTAATTCAACCCAGAATTATAAACTGAATCACTTAGTCTTAAACCAATACCATATTTTTACTAAATTATGTAGGTAAACCATTGAGTTCATCTGTCTAAATTTAGTGTAGACACTCATTGAGCAGATGTTGTTCTGACTCATCATTTTGTAATTGATCATACTTGGACATAAAACATAACATATCTAGAAGTGGTGACTACAGTACAGATTAACAAATAAATTCGGTATTTATTTGTTAATCTGTACTGTAGTCACATTATATTATTTATTATTTATGCACCAATCACAATGTTTACCTACAGTGCTTCTAAGTTCTATCTTATTACTCATTGAACATCGATTTAAATGAAGACTGAAAGTTTTTAGAACTGGTAACTTGTAAACAATATAAAAAAAAAATTTAAAAAGACATGGCCAAGATCCCATAGAAACTTTGCCTGGGGTATCAATTTTCATTTACAGCAATGTTTTCTATTGTTTTATTTACTTAAATACCTACAGATTAAAATTAAACTTAAATAAATCCTTAAGAACTTCGTAGACAGGCAGAACAAACAAATAAAATTAGTAAAACGCGTTATTGTACAAAGCGAAGTGTACAAAATTATACTTTGCTATTAAAAATTCAAAAGGTGCTACTGTAAAACTAAAAACCCTGCTTAGAATCTTAGACAAACATATAAAATAGGTCATCTTAATAGTCTGATCACCAAAGCTGACGATTAATGAGTACCTCATACTAGGTTGCAATTACATATTTGCAATAACACTTTACCCTTAAAAAATAAATACTAATTTAAATTGATTAAAAATGTCTGCACTTGATACTACCAGACTAGGCATAACCAACCAGTTCTTTAAACACTCATTAGCATTTTTACCTACCCATTGAATTATTTAAAACCAATGAGTATATAAATAAATGAAGTAGATACAGGACAAACAAAATTTGTATTACCTACTCACAATATAAGATTTCTTTTTACTAAACAGTGATGGTTTATATTATAATATCACTTTTATTATTTTTCATCCCATCTATTCAAAAAGCGTAGATAGCTAGATAGGTTCACACATATTAAAAGTGCGGGCAAAGTAGGTAGGTCTTTTCTAATAAGAGACTTTTGTAGCGGGCATGATTGTTTTGAATTTGGAACATAATCGAGTTTGAATTTTGAACATAATCGAATTTGAATTTAAAACAAAAAACGTCACCACCCGCCTTCTTTATTTAAAAAACCGTCGGACTCACGGACGAAGGGGTCCGTACCATTATCTATAAACAAACATCTACCTGTTGCTGTTATCAATATGGAGCAAAAACAAGCAATAAAATCACGTTTCATGTATAGGAGCCCCCTTAAATATTTATTTTATTATGTTTATTAGTATTTGTTGTTATAGCGGCAACAGAAATACATCATCTATGAAAATTTTAATTTTACTTTCATAATAAAGAAAGAAAGAAAGCATTTATTGGCCAATAAATAAATTATAAGTACAAACAAAATAAATGAATAAATAGGGGCCAACAATAGTAATAGGTTTTACTCTTTGGGTACGAAACCGTAAAAAGAATACCCAGGATCAAATGTAAAAGTATAGCCGGAAGTTTGCATTAAGAACTATTAATCTATGTATGTTAAAAAACGGCCAAGTTCTACACGATTAATCAATATAGGATAATTCATTATTTTTAACGAAAAAAAGAGGGGTGTTATAAGTTTGACGTGTCCGTCTGTGTATCTGTGTGTCTGTCTGTGGCATCGTATCGCCTAAACGAATAAACCGATTTTGAATCCGTTTTTTGTTTGAAAGCCGATGTGACTATGATGGTTCTTAGCTATAATTTATGAAGATTAGTTCAGGCGTATGATGGCTATCAGCTCATTTTCTACAATATTATAGGGTTTTACTCACTTTTACAGATCCGAATGATTTGAAATTTGGTGTACTGTCAATTCGGTGAAATTCCCATGACATACTATCCTTGAGCTGATCCTATACCATCAAAAAGTTTGCGAAATACTTAATCCTTCAGAAACTTACAGCGGATATAGCGTGTTTGGGCTCTTATGAATAGTCTCGATGAGATGGTGTTAAATAGATGATTAATGACGCCGGGGGTTACTTAAATTTTTTAATTTTGTATTTATATTATTATTATTTGATATTGCTTGTTTGTCATCTACTTGTATAAAACAAAATCTAATGGTGATCTTGTAAATGCTAGAAAGTCACCTAGGCAGAAATTAACTATGTCCTTTGTTTGGAAATGGAACTCTTTGCCAATATTATTGATTATGTTTTTTTTTTCATACACTCATTCCTATTATCTAGCCCAAAGTTAGCATCATAGGAGCTTGTGTTATGGATACTAGATAACAAGATAAAAAAAATTGATCGATCATCCAAAAAATGTGAAGCAATCGAAGCTAATGTAGTTCCATGGGCAGTTTTATAATAAATACGAGTTTTAAGTATTGTAAAAGTGACTATTCCATCGTTTATGAATGGGATTTGAAAATATTTATAACCAGACGCCACACTTTACAGGTTACTTGCGAAAATTATGTATTCTTAATTAGGATTTCATCTTATTTTTCCACTTCCATTTCATTATTATTTTCTACAATTGTTGTTTTTTTTATCAAATATGTGGACTACCACATCAACAACTATGACTAATCAATATATGTAGTATTTTACAAAGGCCGAAACAAAAATCGAAAGAATTTTCTCTATCCAAACCAAGATGATCCTTTCCATTCTCTTTTTCCGTTTTAATAAGTAAGTGGACGAATATTTAAAACGTAAATTAAGTTTATTAGAAAGTCAATATCCTATTGCAATCATTCTCGTCGATTATATTTTTAAAAAACTCAGTTTTTAAATCTGTATTAAAATTATAAAATTTGAACTCATGACTGTAACTGGCTGATATATCAACTCACAGACAGCTTATACCGCTGGTCCTAGAAAAAAAGAAATTTGGAGGGTTTTTTATACCACTATCAAGCATACGGCCCATCTGGTGGTAAGCGGTTACCGTAGCCCAGGGGTCTCCAAACTACGGCCCGAGGGCCACATCCGGCCCGCGGACAGATTTTGTCCGGCCCGCGGAGAGCTAGCATACTTGAAAACTCCTTTTAGAGAACTTTTTTTTATAGCAAATTAAATTTCGTTTACTGAAGTATTCTAATTTTATGTTGAATAATTATTAATATGACATCTACATTGATATGGCCATGGGCTAACTACTCATAGCATTGTTGTAGGCTTATTGTTATTGTTTTTGTGATAAGTTGGATAAAGAAACACAGAAATGTAATGAGTAAAGACATGTATAATATGCAGAAAATTTAACTTCAGTATATAATAACTAACATATTATTGAAATGAATGCAACCAACATTTTATACATTTTAAATAAAAACATAACTTATAACAAGCATAATGACATATGAAATACTAATGAGATTTATTAGGTTGGGGAAAAAGTCTTTTCGCATTATAGTATGTATGAACTTGTAATAAAATCTCTTTGGCTGTACTATTTGTATCTGGCTGGTTTTGGTATCATTAAAAGTTTAGATTTTAAAAAGATAATTCCAAATTCAAATTAGGAAAATGTGTGTTTTTCATAATTTGTTTTTCGTACTGTCAAAATAAGTGAATCTAATGAAGAAATTCTATACATTTTAAAATTTTACTACAAAAAAGGTACAAATGCAACGCAAGCCGCGAAAAAAAATTGCGATGTTTATGGACCTAGTGCAGTGTCTGTGAGAGTAGCACAAATTTGGTTTAAGCGTTTTCAATCCGGAAATTTTGATCTCAAAGATGCACATCGCCCTGGTCGCCCTATTACGGATAAAATTGATGCCATTTTTGAAAAACTGGAGCAGGATCGGCATTTCAGTAGTTACAACGTAGCTGAAGAACTGGGAATTGACCACAAAACAGTATTGGCGCATTTTAAAAAAATGGGTACACAAAAAAGCTCGATATTTGGGCACCCCACAAGCTCAATGAAAGAAACCTAATGAACCGTGTACTTATTTGTGATTCTTTATTACGACGTAATGAAACCGATCCATTTTGAAGAAGCTGATAACTGGTGATGAAAAGTGCATCACGTACGACAAGAACGTGCGAAAAAGATCGCGCTCAAAGGCCGGTCAGGCTTCACAGACTGTGGCGAAACCCGGGTTAACTCGCAACAAGGTGATGTTGTGTGTGTGGTGGGATTGGAAGGGCATTATTCATTATGAG
This sequence comes from Nymphula nitidulata, assembly GCA_947347705.1. NCBI lineage: Eukaryota > Metazoa > Arthropoda > Insecta > Lepidoptera > Crambidae > Nymphula > Nymphula nitidulata. The sequence goes on from OX374632.1 coordinate 12,763,859, forward strand.
CTGTTACCACCAGGCAGGACCATCGATTCTGAACTCTACTGCGAACAACTGATGAGATTAAAGCAAGAAGTTGAGAGAAAGCGGCCGGAATTAATCAACAGAAGGGGTGTGGTTTTTCATCATGATAACGCTAGACCTCACACATCTTTAGCCACTCAGCAAAAATTAAGAGAGTTCGGCTGGGAGGTGTTGATGCATCCGCCGTATAGTCCTGACCTTGCACCTTCAGATTTCCACCTGTTTCGCTCTCTTCAGAATTCTCCAGACAGTGTCAGGTTAACATCACAAGAGGACTGCCAAAACCACTTGTGGCGGTATTTTGATCAGAAGTCCCAAAATTTCTATAGCAATGGGATCATGCCCCTACCTACAAGATGGCGAAAAGTTATCGAACAAAATGGTAATAAACTATAAATGTAAATAAACTATATTAAAAAATGGTTTTGAATTTTCTTAAAAAATGCGAAGAAACTTTTTCCCCAACCTTTTATGTAATTGAGATTTTCCACTGACAATAGTTTGTAGTTGTGGACTAATTTTACTTGTACCAATTATTAAAAGAGATTTAAGATGCTCATCAGTTAATTTAGATCTGTAAACATTTTTTGTGTACTTCATTTTTGAGAAGGTTAGTTATATAATATGGTTTTGGCCCTCTGAACTTACTGGAGTAATCAGTATGGCCCTAAGGCTGGAAAGTTTGGAGACCCCTGCCGTAGCCTATGGACGCATAAAACACCAGGGGTATCACGGGTGTGTTTTTGTGAAGTGTAGGTATCCACTAAGAAACCATCTAATCAGGTGCATTCGTAACTCCGCAGTTTTCAAGGAACTAATAAAAACCGACTTCAAAACACTAAAAAGGAAAAATAAATTCAATTTCGGTACCGAGGTACTTACCTCCTAAAATGTATTTTTTGGAGTTGGTGCTAAGCAGTTTCCAGAGACAATAGAAAATGAAGCACCAACTCCAAAAAGTACATTTTAGGAGGTAAGTACCTCGGTACCAAAATAGAATTATTTTTTCCTTTTTATTGTTTTGAAGTCGGTTTTATTTTTGTTAAAAAAAAATTTGTTTTCACATTTTTAAGTGATTTCTTAAGGTCAAAGCAAGATGGGTGACCGTCAGCACTATCGACTTGTCTGTCTCTCAGTCTTTGGTTGAAATACATAGTGAAAGAATTATCTTCTAACTCTTGACCGTTGGAGTTGTACCTTCCATCATCAGCTCATTAACATGAGATGATGACTAACAGAAGCAAATACTTGAATAGCTTTGAAAAAAAGTAAAATAGGTCATACGTGCCAATAAAATTTGAGTTTTGCCCTCGATTTTCCTGGGATCCCATCATCAGATCCTGACTTTATGACAATGGGACCACCACTGGAATATACTCTATCGAATAAAAATAGAATTTTAAAAATCGGTCCACAATTGACAGAGAAATCGGTGAACATACATACAAAAAAAAATATACATACAGTGGAACATATAACCTCCTTCTTTTTTGAAGTCGATTAAAAATAGAAACAGCTACTAGCTGGGTTAGGTACTCGGGTGAGCTACATATTTAAAATAAATACAATAGAATTTCATTTAAAATTAATTATGGTGGTTATGTCTTTAAGGAAGTCGGGTCGATTTTATTTTCATCCAAGACAATGGACATAAGTTTGATATGAGTCATACTTCCTATAGATGTCCTTGCGTCTCAACTGGCCAAAGATCGATAACCTTTTTGGTACTATAATAATATAAGGAGACCATTATTGTTAACTAATGTTATACACACATACTTAGTTAAGGAATTAAATTGACAACAATCTAATTCATATTTTGTTGTGACAATTTTAAATAATTTTACCTGCTTATTCCAGTACCATTCACGACTATCAGAGAACGTTCGAATAACGGATACTTTATCCTGTCCTGTCACTTTTTATGGCTGTGGTGCGTCAAAGCTTGACTGGATGTGACTTTTGGAATTGATTTCGTTATCCGATAGATGTGAATCAGGGTGCAGGAGTGCGAGACCGAGTAGTAATATCCCTCGATACCAAAATACACCTTATCATTATAACGCAAATGATTACTAATTTTTTGAGTTACTATATGAAAATTGGCATGATAGAACATGTTGACCTTGTGAGTCTCCTCAGCCAGCCGGCGGCGGCGTGTCCAGTAGCCAGCCGGCGGGGCGGGCGTAACAGTAGGAAACCAATTGTGTCTGATTTGTGGGGGAATGTCTACAAATTTTAATAAGTCGCCTATAATTTAAAATCACGATGACATAACCGTGACGATGGTGTCAGTAACGACTCTCACCACCGGGTCTTTCAGATTCTACTGAACAAAGACAGAAGCGAGCGACAGCTACAAACTGTACAAACACTCGGTCACGGGGTATTGCGGTTCGAACACAACTGCACGCCGGATTCCTCTCACGCTCCAGTTGCCACGAATACCTACCAGTCCTACCACTACCACTAATTGTGTTACATTTTACCATTGCTCGGATGTTGGATTGTCCGCATTTGCACTGTACATACACAATATACTTCCATCGAATTACATTAGTATTACTTTAGCTGGTATAAAAAGTTACAGGAAAGGATTTCCTTTCGCGTAATCAATTTTTGCGTATGTTTTAACAAATACCAGTGGTATCAGTTGTTAGTATTAGAACGGAATAAATCTTGTTTCAAAAAAATAATTTTCAAATGCCTGAGTTATTCCTAAAAATAAAAAGCATTTATTTCAGACACGACTTCATAGCATAGAGTGATATAGGTAGTACATAACAATTTTTGACCTAAAATCATGTTAGTTATAAGCACAATTAGGGTTGTATTTTAATTTAGTGTCTTTGATTAGTTAGACGCGGGTCCAGTGTTGCATAATGTCACTATCCACGTCCAGTCTAGTCGCGACCGGCCTCAGGAGGCTATGGGGTTGTCCCGCACCTGATGCATCAGGGACACGATGCGCTAATGATAGCGGAGAGGCTATGAACTTTCCGAAGCACTGCAGTGTCGAGGCGTTACTATCAGCCCCTGATTGCGTTGGTGCGCAAGGTCTTGAACGCTCCTTGGGAATAATCCATCCACAGATTGCATGAGAGCGGTTTCGCACTACGTCCGATCCGAATCCGATCCGAACACGTGAAAATATGGTCCGTAGTAGCCGTAGAACTATTTCTATGGTTATTTACGCACTAGATCCGATCTCCGCAACTGAATTGCTTGGATTTGTATCGGAGATCGGAGTATTGCGTATGCAATATCCGAATTCGGTCCGAGTTTTCTAAACCAATATTTTCACGGGTTCGGATCGGATTCGGATCGGACGTAGTGCGTAACCGCTCTAAGTGTGTACAGTGAGTGACATAAAACTTGGAAATCCGTAATTTTGAGATTATTGGTATAATGTGCAAACCTGTGGGCGAGCATATTATTCAATGCTATGCGCTCCCTTTCCATTATTTTAAATTGAAGTTTATACCTTCATTATCTTTATTTTCTTGATCCAACAAGCAAATAGTCGTTAAGTTCATAGATCATGTTTTTATGCGTTTAGTGTCAGTTGCTCTTGGAAATCCACGTTTCCTGTGAGCAGTGCAAGATCACCCCGCCCTTATGTTGTTTTAATCCGAGAACTGCCTATTAGCAAATTACTGGCGAGCTTTTTTTGCTAAATTGTTTTGACAGTGTGAATGGATTATCAGTTATCAGTTTATCACTTATCACTGAGAAAATTGCAAATCCACTGCTGCTGATCATATTATATTTTATTAATAACGTCATTGTGATATCTTGCCTTGTAAGGCAGTAATAGTTAAATAGGCAATTTTAATTCATTATCATCTCTTAAGTAGCACTTTCTAAATAAGTTAGTGAATAATCCCGCCCGTAATGAACAGCGACTTCTTTTCTACTGCATAAATTTTAAATTAATTTTCGATACACCTTCCAGCGCAATAAATCCCTTCAGTAAGTGGTGTTATGATGTCATCAGTTCTATCGTTCCAGACTTAAGTTGATGTACGATTATGTGTGCAAATCTTCACGGTCGCTAAGTTTCGATTACGCAGTTGGCAAATGACAAGTATGTTGACGGTCGTTTGTGTAATACCTTTACTAATAGGGAAATTAGTTATCCGGTGGGCAGATCACAAGTTTGCTTACTAGCTGACAGTTTGCGTTCAACGGGCGTCTGGTCCCCACGCCGCGCCGCGCCGATGTTACAATTTTACCAACTGACTTGTTGTACAAGTGTACACACCACATAATAATATATTGTATCGTATTCCTCTCGCTACAAACGTAAACAAAGGAACCTTCCGTGCACGATTGACTCACTTATCATTATTATCACTGAAAATCGACTAGTGTGCAAACAAGTATTTGTTTCGTGTGTTACTGTGCGCAGTTTTACTGGTGACATAAATTTGTTTGTTTAACATACTAGACCAGGATTTCACATACACTACAGCACGGTAAGAAACACTTGTATGTTTAATATTCCATTTGATAACGTAACCGCATGGTAGGAGTGAAGTAGTGGAATGTAATCCTCAGGAAATGAAGAACTGGAATACATGAATAGGTATTTGTTTTCACTGCAGTGAAAACCAATAGTCATCACCACACCAGCCCAAGGTTTATTGCTTACTCGTTGCTTGCCAAATGGCGACTTTTTGTAAATCAAGAGGACTCTTTGACACCAACACTGTTGCTGCCAAAACCAAAGTTATTTTATGTTCATAAAAAATTTAGAGAGTTTTATCTCAATTCCTTGAATGTTTTTCTTTAATATACAAGGTGTGGAGCACGGACTGAATAGGCCTAAGGGTGTGCTAACGTGTGTAAAATAGGAGGGCAAGTGTGCGGAGGCAAATAAAGAGGATCGTTTTCAACTGTTTAAGTAGCACTTTAATCACTAAACTATAGCGTTGGTTACAACTTATTATAACACTGTCTTATCGTAAAGCGTAACACTAATAACACACAAGACTAGAACTGTGTAGCCGCGGAGGCTCTCGGAAAACGACTACCTATAATATTAATAATAAAGAGAGCGTGGCTGTATCCCTGCCTAAACACCTTCTCTGTTAGCGAGCTCCTATTGGCTACAAAGCATATTACCATATAAGGTGACGGAATTGGCGAGAGCGTTTGGGTGCTCGGATTATTACGTAGGTAATAAGGTAGCGAATTCACCACTTTAGAAACAGCTCCTTATAAGGCAATGGTATCGCGGAGAAGGGATGTAGGCAGTGATGTACTTATATTAATATGAAAGATAAGGTATTCGCGCGCATCCGTAACATTACTCCCGCCGTGCACATGCAATGTGCATACAATTGTCAACGCGTTACCGATGCGCACGGCTACATGAAATTCTTAACTAAGACTTAAGTTACAATATTCTATAAAACAACAATCCTAAATGAACAGTAAGTGGACTGGGTCTAAGACTTAAGTTAACATATTCAAACAAACAATAAATTCCAAGTGACTATTAAATGGACTGGGTCTAAGACTTAAGGTAACATATTCAAACAAACAACAAATTCCAAGTGACTATTAAGTGGAGTGGGTCTAAGACTTAAGTTAACATATTCAAACAAACAACAAATTCCAAGTGACTATTAAGTGGACTGTACCTATATCTATCTATACTTATCATAATCACAACCATAACTTTAAGTTAATTTGAAATAAGTTAACGCCTAAACTCACATAATTACTTAACCAAAGCTTTCATAATAAAAACAATTATCAAACTATATCAAACAATATTATTTATGCCCTAGCAAGCTACACAATAATAACACATTATTTATGCTTAAAATGCTTTAAGTCCTTATATAACAAGCATAAGCCTAAGTTTGCGGACATCTATCATGTTAGAGCCGTCTTTAAGGTACTCCTTGAAGAGGAAGTACAACAATGTCTGGTGACGGGTAGTTGCCAAGGTGACCTACTCTGCTATAAGAAATTACACCCTTTAGGGACTATCAGTATCCACCTTGACAACGCCCTTTAAGTTTTAAACATAAAAGTTATATATAAAAATAGAATAATCTTCAATATTCATGACAATTGCATTAAACAGTTAAAGTTACTCAAAGTTTTGCAGTCTAAGTTACATGAACAAGGTTAATTGATATTAACTACTCTGATTTAATAATCGAAATTAAAAATTATACAGTTACAAAGCAAGGTCGTAACGAAATTACAATAATATTCTCTTATCAATACTAATACAACTTTAATCTACTGGTATAATAATTAGACGTTTCGTAGGCCGACGCATCACACCGTTTTGAGTTTTAATATCTACTACTCTTATCACCCCGTCAGCGCCCGGATAAACCCGCTCAACTCTGCCCTTCGGCCAGACGTTCCTAGGAAGCGATTTGTCTACTATGACAACAAGGTCGCCTACTTTGACAGCTTCGCCTCGTCCGTGGGGCTCCCGCCGGTTATGAAGTAGGGGGAAGACTTCGTGCAGCCATCGTTGCCAGAAAAGGTCTGCTAAGCGCTGCGATGCTCTCCAGTGTGATCGCTTAAGCTCATCCGCCTTCACGAAAGTCCCTGGTAGCGGGATTTTTGATGGCCCTCCGAGTAAGAAATGGTTTGGAGTAAGCGCAGCGTCGTCCTCCGATGAAACTGAGACATGTGACAGCGGCCGTGAGTTGACTGTGTGCTCGACCTCAGTAAGTAACGTATGAAGCACATCTTCGTGTGGGTAACGTTCACGCAGCGTGGCAGTTAGTGCTGTTTTGACGGAGCGCACCAATCGCTCCCATGCGCCACCCATGAAAGGTGCACCAGGTGGGATAAAACGCCAATTAATATGTCGAATATCTGCTTCTTTCTGGAGAGACGTCAGTGCCGCCTTGCGGAGCTCAGCGTCGGCTCCGTGGAAGTTTGTACCGTTGTCACTCCATATCGTATCGGGGCAACCACGGCGCGCGATCATGCGACGCAACGCGAGTATGGCAGCGTCAGCAGAGAGAGAAGAGGCGACTTCTAGATGAACAGCCCTGGTAGTAAGACACGTAAAAAGGGCGACGTAGCGCTTCTCATGGTGTCTAGCCACTGTCACTGACAATGGTCCAAAGTAGTCTAATCCAGTATGTGTGAATGGGCGCTGGTGGTGCGCCAGGCGGCAGGGTGGCAGATCTCCTGTTGGTGGCTCGGGTGGAACTGCACGACGTAGACGGCATTGTTGGCACCGCTTGATAACGCTTCGCACCGTGGGCCGCAAGCGTAATACCCAAAACTTTTGTCGTATCTCATTGGTGACGCACTCAACGCCGCTGTGGTGTAGTTGACGGTGTGTCCAATCGATGTACAGTCGACAGTAAGCGTGGTCGCCGTCCAGTACTGCTGGTGCCCGTATGTCTTCTGTCACGTCGGCAGCGGCTGCAGTCCGAGAGCGTAATCTAAGCACGCCATGTTCGTCGATAAACATAGAGAGCTGGCGTAGGCGGCTATGGATTGATAGGCTTCTCCCGCCGGTGAGATCATGCAGCTCAGCCGTGAAGCATTGTTCCTGTAGTGAACGCACCCATAGTAGCTCTGCGTGTCGTGTGTAGTGTGCTGGAAGCGATATATAATAATCGCTGTGATTATTTGTTCGTAAAGGCGCGTTCGTACTGGGAGGCAGTGCACGCCGAACTCGGTGAGTGGCTAACCAATCTGGATCAGTGGATGTGATGTGACGATTGCGTGCAGCTGTCGTCATGGCCTTGCGAGCTTTACAGTGGTCAATGAACTGCAGCACGCGAGCTGTACTCCTAATTAGCCGTATCCAAGAAGAGAAACGCTTTACGTCAGGCAGGGCATCTGTAAGCTGCTTCGCGGTGACCTTCACAGTAGCAACGCGTTCTTCACCGGTATCTATGAGCGTGAGCGGATTATCGTTACGCGACCAAGATGATTCGTCATTATAAAGAAAATCGGGGCCTATAAACCAGCGGTGTGATGCCGTAAAACCGGTGGGTACCTTGCGGGTAGCGTCATCGGCAACGTTATGGGTCGTAGGTACCCAACGCCATTCTGCTGCGGCGGTGGTCTCCTCCAGCTCGGCAATACGATGCGCAACGAAAGGCTTGAATGATTGTGCACCTGCATGTAGCCAGGAGAGTACGGTGCGCGAGTCGGTCCACATGACGAGTCGGTCGGGGCGTTGCTCGTGTTCTTCTTGGACGGTGCGCGCCAGTCGACCTCCGAGGACAGCAGCCTGTAATTCAAGTCTAGGTATAGATACTATCTTCAGGGGCGCTACACGCCCTTTCGCTGCCGCAAGTGAAACTGACACTTTGCCTTCGCTATCTACTGACCGCCAATAAGCTGCTGCTGCGTAGGCAACTTCACTTGCGTCGACGAACACATGTAATTGTAGTTGTTTTGAATTACTAAAGTTGGGGTAGCGACGTGGTAGAGAGAGATATTTCAAATCTTCTATAGCGACTAACCAGGACAACCAACTCTGATATAGGTTTGGTGGCAGAGGATCGTCCCAACCAAGTTTGCTACGCCATGTTTCCTGCAATATTTGTTTAGCTCGAATACTTATAGGTGTAACTAAACCCAGTGGGTCAAATAGAGACATCGCAGCCTTCAACAAATGTCGTTTAGTTGGTACTTTACAATTAAAATTATTAGAAATATTGAAACCCAGGGTATCGTCGGCAGTACGCCACACGAGTCCCAATACTTTTTCCTGTTTGAAGATGTCCACTTGTGATGCTGTGGCGCCTGAAGCGAGTCCCATGATAGCACCGATGTCGTTAGATGCCCACTTGTGCAGCTGGAAGTTACCACGGCGGTGTACAGCGTCCACAGCTCTCGCCACACGGTTGGCCTCCTCCGGTGTGTCAAAACTCTGCAAATAATCGTCCATGTAATGATTATTTATTATAGAATTTACAGCTTCAGGAAAGTCTGTTTGGAATCTGACAGCATTGTAATTTTTTATGAAAATAGCTGTGCTAGGCGAACATGTGGCGCCAAAGAGTACTGATGTCATTCTGTATTGTATAGGAGTAGCATTAGAATCATCGCGCCAAAGAAACCGTAATGCGTCTCTATCACACTCTCTTATTTTGATTCTTAAAAACATATCTTTAATATCAGCCGTTACTGCAATTTTCCTTTGCCTAAATCTCATAAGAACGCCTAAAAGTGACTTAAGTAAATCTGGACCAGTTAACAAGTAATCATTGAGACAAACTCCGTTGGTACATGCGGCAGCGTCGTGAACTATGCGTACTTTTCCGGGCTTATCTGGGTTTAAAACTGGGAAATGCGGTAAAAACCAAATGTTTTTGCCAGCCCTAGGTGGTGGTGCACGTTCGGCATACCCATTACATAGCAAATAATCCATTTGTTCTTTATATTTTACTTTTAAAATGGGATCCCTGTTCAACCGTCTTTCTGTGCCTTCTAATCGCTTCAGTACGGCAGCGTAGTTATCTGGAAAAGGCTTACCTTCTTCCTTCCATAATAAACCAGTTTCATACCCACCCTCCGGCAGAGGGCGTGTGGTGTTCTCTAAGATTTGCAAGGCACGGCACTGTGGGTCAGACCGTGGCCGTTGTGGTTCCACGCCTAGGGATTCTAAATCGAAGTGATCCTGAACCAGCCTTTCAAGGGAGCTACTTCTTTTTATGTGACCGCAGCGGTACATCGCAGCATGCGAGTATACACTAGTGAATCGCCGACCGTGTAACACCCACCCTAATGGTGTAAGTGACGCTACCGGCTGATTGGAAGTACCCTGTCTGATTTCTGTCGCTATAAGTAAATCCCAGTTGTCCTGGCCTATTAAAATTGTAGGTACACCCGACTCGTAAATAAGTTGATATGTCAGTTCTTGCAAGTGAGTGCAGTTTTGGAGCGTGTCAATCGGTACTGACTGTGCCGATATGTCGAGCTGGTCGATAGTCCGCGCCTCAATGTTAAAAGTATTATTATTATATTTACCGCGAATAGCAACATTTATACGCCGGGAGTCTGAGGCGTCTATGCGAGCACCGCCAACGCCTTCGATGTAAAACGGCGTGGTCGGGCCCTCCGCGCCAATCTTTCGCGCTGTGTCGTCCGTCAGCAACGTCACCGTGGAACCGTCGTCGAGCAAAGCATAAGTGTCTATTTTACCTTTGGGTCCCGATAGTATGACTGGTAACACTTTAAGGAAAGTGCTCGCTGTCGGCATGCGCGCGGACGTGACCGCGGCGCCAGTGTGCTGGTCGCTGTGCCGATGCTGAGGTGCTGGGCGCTCGTCGGGTGCGCACGGGCCCCTCCCGGGTGCTCGTGAGCAGCAGCGAGGCCGTGGTGGATCAGGCGCGGGCGGTGCCAGCGCAGGCCGTGCCGATGAGGGCGGCGGCATCGTGGCGCCACCCCTTGTGGCGCACGCACAGCGGTAGTCGTTGCCGCCGGCGCGCGTCGGACTTGTCGGGGCGCTCTCCTCAGCGTGCGGTGCGCGCGGCCCGCCGTCGTTGTGTAGCAGCTTGTGGTGATAACGCTCGCAGCCTCGGACCACGCATTGAACTGCTCTGCACCGATGCTTCCATTTTCTTATTTGCAGACACCTGAAACACAGTTTACATCGCCGAGCAGTCTCCCATCTTTCAGTTACAGACATAGCTTTAAATATCGGACATGTCGTCGGACCGTGATTTATCGCACTGCATATGATACATTTATTATTATTATTCACGGTCACATTCAAAACTCGGTGATCTCTATGTTGCCTATTACGATCGTCACTAATTTCGGCCTTAGCATGTCTTGCATTTAAGTCGGCCTCACGATCGAGAAATCGTGATAACTTTAAAAGACCGGGCTCATTCTCATCACTAACATATTCAAAATCATACCAGCGATATCGTAAACCAGTAGTTAATTTATCTATTATAATGTTCATAGCGTCGGGATTATACAAATACTGCATTTGGTTTAATGCCTTAACTGTACTAACAATGTTATTTACCTTTGACGCAAAAATACACACGTCTCTAGGATTATCGCTAACTTTAGGTAAACTACGTAATTTCTCTATCTCACTAGTAACTAGCGCGTGCGGACGGCCAAATCTCGCTTCAAGTTTATTTAAAATATCGTCCGCCTTTGCATTACAAATAAAAGAACCTTTTACGGCCTCGAAGGCCATCCCCTTAACACTCTTTCGTAATCGAGCGATATTTTCGTGCTCAGAAAATACATATTGAGACTGTTGAAATGCAGTTTTAAAATAAAGCCATTCGCTTGAATTACCACTAAAATAAGGCAAGTCTGGGTACCTGTTCGTCGCGGGGCGACCCCCGCGAGCTACCTCCCTTAATGCAGCTGCTAAATCTCTCGAAGTCAGCTGCTCTGAGTCGCCTCGTTGCGACGGCGCTGTGTTGACGGGCGCGGGTGGCGGCGCCCTGTCGCCGGGCGTCGCGACGTCGCTGTCGTTTGTTGCGGTGGCACAGTTGTATGTGGCTGATGCAGGTGTCGCGTCGTTGTGTGTGACAGTGGCATGCGATATATTCTTATCACGCCTAGCCTCTGTCGCCGACGTCCTGGCCGTGAGCTGTGATGACGCCGTGACCGGCGGCCTGTCGCCGGGCGTCACGACGTCGCTGTCGTTTGTTGCGGTGGCACAGTTGTATGTGGCTGATGCAGGTGTCGCGTCGTTGTGTGTGACAGTGGCATGCGATATATTCTTATCACGCCTAGCCTCTGTCGCCGACGTCCTGGCCGTGAGCTGTGATGACGCCGTGACCGGCGGCCTGTCGCCGGGCGTCACGGGGCTCTGACTATTGTCTGAATCATCGTCCGAAACCTCAGCCTCCGCCTCGAGGAGAGCTAACCTTGCGGCGGCGAGCTCCAATCTTGCCTGAGCTATAGTTTTCCTCTTTCCTTTCTTTCGCGACTCCGCAGGTGTTGCATGAGTGAGGCTATCCTGGGTTGTCAGCGGCTGCGGTGAGGATGACGCGGGTGGCTCCAGCAACAGGTTGGGCTCGGGAGCCCTGTCCGACTCTGTTGCTGAGACTTCACTGGTGATAGGCGGAGACCGCGCGCCGTCCCTCGCTATGTCGACCGCGGGCGTAGCCGCTTCCTCCTCGTCGTGCTCCTGCCTCCTTGTCCTGACCATTTTACCCACGTCAGCACCCCAAGCCTGTAAATGCTGGTTTAATCCGGCTCGAAGGACCAAATTGTGGAGCACGGACTGAATAGGCCTAAGGGTGTGCTAACGTGTGTAAAATAGGAGGGCAAGTGTGCGGAGGCAAATAAAGAGGATCGTTTTCAACTGTTTAAGTAGCACTTTAATCACTAAACTATAGCGTTGGTTACAACTTATTATAACACTGTCTTATCGTAAAGCGTAACACTAATAACACACAAGACTAGAACTGTGTAGCCGCGGAGGCTCTCGGAAAACGACTACCTATAATATTAATAATAAAGAGAGCGTGGCTGTATCCCTGCCTAAACACCTTCTCTGTTAGCGAGCTCCTATTGGCTACAAAGCATATTACCATATAAGGTGACGGAATTGGCGAGAGCGTTTGGGTGCTCGGATTATTACGTAGGTAATAAGGTAGCGAATTCACCACTTTAGAAACAGCTCCTTATAAGGCAATGGTATCGCGGAGAAGGGATGTAGGCAGTGATGTACTTATATTAATATGAAAGATAAGGTATTCGCGCGCATCCGTAACACAAGGCAAATGATAACACTACCTGATGAGTAGCATTAAGAGAAGAGTCCAAATTCAAAGTCAGCTGTGCAGCATGAACAGCTGTTCTAACCGCCTCCGCCTTTTTTCGCCTCTTTTGAAGAAACCGATATCAAAATTATTCTCTGGATATATTATATGGATTTAAAAGTGCTTCTTTGTGGCCTATTTAAATAAAATATTTTTTCTTTCTTTCTTTCATAAGTTATCATTTTACATTATTATACATGATTTTAAAAAAATGGTTTTTACTATTTTATTTGCCAAATTTATAAAGCAGATTAAAGAGCGTATTTTACAACGATTGCTATTCACGTGATGATAATTATTTGCGTACAAAAATCATCCTCTGCGAACAATAATGCACAAAGCTAATTCTTTATGAAAGCGACCTTAGTTTGGAAGGAAACAATTAGTTATGATTTACATTAGCGCTGTTTACGCCGAGACGCCGAGATTTCTGATCCGATTTAAGTGATTCTTTTTTTGTTCGATTATGTTAGATAGATGGTTAATGAGGCAGGGGGTTACATAAAATTTAAAATTTTATATTATACGTGTCCCGCGGCTATGCCACACACGCCACACGGAGGAAAATTCTTAAAATATTTAGACAGGTAGGAAATGTTACTAATGAACGACTTAATTTTAATTATAAAACAATACAATACAGATTACTGAATTACTTTTTCTTTTCAGTAAGAACAACTTGACAGACTTTCTCAACCATCTTGTTTTGATAGTTAAAAAGTTACAACGCAACTCAACTGAACGCTTGGCTTGGAGTGAGTGGATATTCTGAACGTATACGTACCACTGAATAGTACGAGTTCTCTTAAGCCGGAAATATATTTTATTATTGCGGATAACACATAAATAAAATGTAAACACATCACTGTTAACATAAACAGCGGTAAACTTGGATATTGTTATGTACCATTCCCAAATTAGAAACACAGCAATATATTCATTGCCATACTGTTGATATAATTAATAATGGATTATTGTTAAATCTTATAAACACTGTACTACTGTATATTTAATTGCCTAATGTTCTTAGTATTGAGTTGTTTGTCAAGCTTTGATAAAGACCTTATTCTTCTAATTTTCTAATATAAGGTAATTTTGTAAACAGTAATGTTGTTATCACAGGGTCGCGAACTTTCCGCCGCCAGTAGATTTCAATGGCGATCTTTTTCTAACTTCTGAAAACCCTTATCAAGGGTCATGAACTGTTGAATTAGCAATCAACTCTTTGTTCTGTCTTCCAGACTAATAAAAATAACAACATTATTGTCAAAACCATATATAAGGCAAACATTTCCGATCACGAGCAGAACCTCGGAAGATTTACAAGTGATCTAACTATCAGTATATCCATAACTTAGTCATAGTCCAAATCCTGTAAAATATAATATAGTATTTAATGATTAGAAGGGAATAAAATATTTCTCTTAGTTTTCAAAATACTTTTATTTTGTTGTCTCCGGAACCATAAGGGAGGATATAACATAAAAATTGGTGTCAGAAGTGTGGGATTTAAAACCTGTGTATTCTTCTGCGGAAAGTCGTCACAGGGTGGTTTTTCAACCTTTATTTAAATTTACCCTAATTTCAGATTTGGACATAGATTTGGAAGTAAGCGAGGACAGTACCTGTTCGAGCATTGTGGAAATACGACGCAGCACAGCTGTAGTCACGCCATACCAGCCCGAAGGACAGACTGTACCAGCTTTCCAACAACGCCAACAGTTCAGTGTTCAACCGGAACAGCCCCTGCCATCATATTCGCCAGTAACAACATACTATCCACCAATACCACCACTTGGAGAGGAGTATAGTGCGTCAGTACCACCAAGAGAAGATCAATGGGACGTTTCTGCTTTTTGGCATTACTACCGTGAGTGAATCTGTTGTCTTTGATAAGTTTTAACGTTTGTAAATCTTGCGATTCTCACCACTTTCCTTCCTTCTTGTTTTTCTCTTTTATTACCTTAAGTTTAATTTGTGTCACTTGAAACTTTATAAATTTTAAATTATGTCTGAGGTAGGCTCAAGTGAAACTCTTGCACTCAACATTAATACTTTACTTAAGTTCATTAAACCTTATGATGGTAATAGAGATGATTTAAGTGCATGGCTAGCGAATTGTGATAGAGCTTTCGACTTAGCTGAAGAAAATCAGATCCCTATTTTGTTCGCATATGTACAAAATCAATTATCTGATCGTGCACAATCCACTTGCAGTAATACAGTTTTTAATGCTTGGGATGATTTAAAGGAATTTTTAAAGTCAAGATTTGGTAATAAGAAGCATCAGACTCATTTGCTTATTGATTTACAAAATTGTAAGCAATTACAGAATGAAAATGTGTCACAATATATACATAGAATAGAAACGTGTCTTAAAAGACTTTTATCTTCTATAAAACAATCTTGTACTGATCCTACATTACTTCCGGGACAAGCAGAAAGTACTAATCATCTTGCATTGCAATCATTTTTATTAGGAATAAATCCACAAATTTCTCAGATGTTACGTTCTAGAGAACCATCGACTCTAAATGATGCATTTAATATAGCACTTGAAGAAGAGAAATTTAATATTTTACAATTATCAAAAAACAAATTCTGTAATATTTGCAAAAAACCAGGTCATACCAGTTTTAATTGCCGACGTGCTAATTATCATAATAAATTAAATAAAGTACATCACGTGGAAACACTAAACAAATATCAAAATAATTCATGTCGCTACTGTAAGAAAACGGGACATTTAATTGAAAATTGTTATAAATTGCAAAACAAAAATAAATTTAAGAGTAAACAAAATTCACAAGCAATCAATCGTCAAAATTCTCATCAGGTAGCACATTCTTTAAACTCAACGTCACTCGAGGAAGGTGCCGTTCCGTCGAGTCTGGTAAATGCCATACAGGCACTGTCAGTCTAAGAAATGAAAATATACTTCATATTACAGTTCCCTGTAATGAAGCTTTAAATAATAAAAAATTGACATTTTTAATAGATACCGGTGCGAATATTTCTTTGATTTTATCTAAAAATCTTAAACCAGAAACTTTAGTATATACCCATAATAGAATTACAATCAATGGTATAACTAAATCACAAGAGGATTGTAAAACTCTTGGCTATACGTATCTTAATTTAAAATTCACATCTACTTTATTTAATCACAAATTTCATGTCATACACGATGAATCAAATATAACTTTAAATTATGATGGAATTTTAGGAAATGACTTTTTAATAAATTATAACGCGCAAATTAATTTAAAGGATAAAACTATTAACTTTTCTAAGCCTTTTGAAGGTAGTAAACAGGAAAAAACAACTCTTAATCTACTTAGAAAGGATAATGAATTAGAATCATTTCTTTATAAAATCAAACCAAGAAGTGAAACGCTAGTAAAAGCGAATATTTTAAATCCACAAATAAAAGAAGGACTTATAGAAAATACAAAAATTCTAGATGGCGTATTTATGTCTAACTCAATTACAAGAGTAGACAGTAAAAATCAAGCGTATGTTTCTATATTAAATACTCTTGAAAAAGAGGTTATTATTAAACGACTCGATGTAGTCTTAGAGCCTTTGTGTTCTTTTGAGGAAGACAGTACTCTCAGTAACTGTGAACCTATTTGTAGCAACACCTCTGGTGTTTGTGATTCTTTTTATATTAACAACACTTCGCGTGATTGTGAAATTTTACATACGTGTTCTTCAAATGACTATTGTTGCGGTACTTCGAGTATTTGCAAATTATTTCATTTTAATGCCAATCTTAAGCCTTCTAATGATAATAAAAATAGTGAAAGAAATTCAAGACTTTTTAACGAATTAAGAATGGATCATTTAAACGGGGAAGAAAAAGATTCCTTAATAAAAATTTGTAAGAGATATAATGATATTTTCTTTCTTGAAGGTGATCATTTAACTTGCACCAACGTTTTAAAACATGAAATTGTTACTGAATCAAATCAGCCTATACAAAGTAAAACGTATCGATACCCAGAAATACATAAGGAAGAAGTAAATTCTCAAATAAATAAAATGTTGAAACAGGGAATAATTAAAACATCGACCAGCCCCTGGTCGTCTCCTTTATGGGTAGTTCCCAAGAAGCAAGATGCCTCTGGAAAAGTTAAATGGCGTGTTGTTATTGACTATCGTAAATTAAATAATGTTACTATAGGTGATGCTTATCCACTTCCTAACATAAGTGAAATTCTAGATCAGCTAGGACATTCAAAGTACTTCACCACATTAGATTTAGCTAGTGGTTTTCACCAGATAGAAATGGATGCTAAAGATATTCCCAAAACTGCTTTTTCTACTCCACAAGGACTTTTTGAGTACGTTAGAATGCCATTTGGTTTAAAAAATGCTCCAGCAACTTTCCAAAGATTAATGAATAATGTTTTAAGTGGTATCAATGGACTTTATTGTTTCGTCTATTTGGATGACATAGTTGTATATGCAAATTCTCTTCAAGATCATACCAATAAATTGGAAGCAGTCTTTGAGAAGTTGAAACTAAATAATCTAAAACTGCAACCCGATAAATGTGAATTTATGAGACGTGAAGTTGCATATTTGGGACATGTAATTTCTGATAGAGGTGTAGCACCAGATCCGAATAAAACTAAAGTAATTAATGAATTTCCTATACCTAGAAATCCGAAAGAAATAAAATCTTTCTTAGGTTTGGTAGGATATTATCGTCGTTTTATTGAGAATTTCTCTAAAATATCAAAACCACTTACTAAATTATTAAAGATAAATACACCATTTGTGTGGGGAGAAGAACAACAGATTGCATTTGATAAAATGCGTAAAATATTAATATCACCGAAAATATTGCAATATCCTGATTTTTCAAAAGAATTTATTCTTACCACCGATGCTAGCAATTTTGCTATAGGCGCAATATTAAGTCAAGGAGAAATCGGAAAAGACTTACCAATCGCTTATGCTTCTCGTACTTTAAATCAAGCTGAAGGAAATTATAATACTACAGAAAAAGAACTGTTAGCTATTAAATGGGGAATTCAATACTTTAGACCATATTTATATGGCAGACATTTTAAAATAGTTACAGACCATAGACCATTGACGTGGTTATTTAACGTAAAAGATCCAGGTAGTAAATTAATAAGATGGCGTCTGCAACTTGAAGAATTTGATTACGAGATTATACACAAACCAGGTCGTGTAAATTCAAATGTAGATTGTTTGTCTAGAATTACTATAAATACGTTAACTTCTGAAACTCAATCAGAAACTTATAGTGATTTTCAAAATTTCTTCGATACCCGGCAAGAATTTTGCATAGAAGATTTCCAGGAAACTGACGATATCCTATTTAATGATAAACATGATAATATTGCATATATTACAAATGTAACTCTTGATGAAGAAAATCTATTTGGAATTGAAGCGTTTAGTAAAAGTAATAACATTGAGGAACTTATGATGAGACAAAAGGAATTGTATCAAATATTAAAATCCAGATGTAATAAACAAACGATATACCACTGTATTGCAAAACAAAATCATTATGATAAACTAACTCTTAAAGATTTATTTTATACACTTAGAAATCTACGTAATGAACTATTAAAAGATAACGTTAACTCAATTTATTTACCTAATTTCAAAGATCCCTTTTGTTCGTTGCATTATGACAGAATAAAACAAATGATATTTTACGTTTTCCGAAATCTTAAAATTAAAATTAGGATGTGCCATAATAAAATTACAAACCCTGAAATTTCATTAATTCCGATCATTCTTAAAGAAAATCATAATACTACTACTTCCGGACATAATGGCATAGTCAAAATGTATTTTAGGATAAAATCTAAATATACGTGGCCGAATATGAAAAAGGATATAATTGAGTATGTAAATAATTGTAAATCATGCCAATTAAATAAAACTGTCAGGAAAAAGAACAAATCACCGATGATAATAACAACTACTTCTACTACAGCTTTTGAAAGAATAGCAATGGACATTGTAGGTCCCTTACCAATATCTTGTAATGGTAATAGATTTATTTTAACAATTCAAGATGACTTAACTAAATTTTCACAAGCTTTTCCCTTACCCTCACATGAAGCTCATACTGTAGCTGACAAACTAATTCTTTTTATTTCATATTTTGGTGTGCCTAAATCCATTTTAAGTGATCAAGGTTCAGAATTTATGTCTAACTTATTAAAAGATCTTTCAAAACTTTTTAAAATAAGGAAACTTACTTCTACTGCATATCATCCACAAACTAATGGTGCCCTGGAAAGAAGTCATTCCACTCTAAAGGATTACCTAAAACAATTTGTATCGAATGATTTAAATGATTGGGATAAATACATTCCACTCGCAATGTTTTGTTATAATACCAGCGTTCATTCCAGTAGTCGTTTCACACCTTACGAACTTGTTTATGGACAGAAACCTTTACTTCCATCATCTATAAATGAAAATGAAAATGAATCTAGTTATGATAATTACGTTAAAAATTTAAAATACAAGCTTACCAAGATTCAAGCTTTAGCTCGTCAAAATTTAATAAAAAATAAAGAAATATCAAAAATTCGATATGATACTAAACTTAAAGTACCAAATTACCAGTTGGGAGATTATGTGTTATTGTCTTCAAAATCAAATAATAAACTTAAATCATTGTGGAAAGGACCATATGAAATTATAGCTATTGATAAAGTTAATGTAACATTAAGGACTAAAAATGGTAAACATGAAAAGGTTCACCTTAACAGAATTAGACCTGCATCTAAAAATTTTGTGAAATTACCTAAATCACGATCCACTTTTTCAGGTTATGGATTACGTTCCAAGTCTCACCCACCGAATCGATAGAAATAACTACCATCACTAATGGATCCGGTTTATATTTCGATCGCATAGGATCATTAAAAATCCATGTCGATGATTGGAAACTTGTAACTTTTAAAGATATTGGAAATATTCCAAAAGCTATTAGGTTATATGAATCGAGATGTAAGTTTACAGTTGTACATTGTAAGGATTTAGAAGAAATTAGTTCTAGTTTAAAATGTAAGAAACGTTTAGCTCTCGCCGAGAAAAGTTTAGATAAAATAGTTTCTCTTTATGAGTCATTAGCTCATTTAACAAGTACAGGACGTTCTAAACGAGGATGGTTCGACGGTCTTGGTTCATTATTAAAAACGGTTTTTGGAACACTCGATAATGATGATGCAATTTATTATGATAACGTTATTAATAAAGTTTTGGATGATGATAAAGAATTATATTCTATTATGAAAAATCAAGTTCAAGTAACTCAATCCGCTATTCAAAATTTTAACAACACCATAAGGAAATTGAATCAAAATGAAGAAGCTTTAGACAAAAACTTTTTAGCTCTTAAAAGTTTTATTGATAATATTTCCTCTAATATCTCTATAGTAGATGTTCGATCCACTCTTAACACACATTTTGCTATACTAAGCTCAATGGCTGAAACCTTGATTGAAGAAATAAACTTAATAGTAAACTCCATTCTTTTTGCTAAACAAAATATATTACACCCAAGTATTATCTCTCCTAAGGAAATATACAATGAAATTACTAGTAATATGAAAATTTTAAAGCAACATAAAGAATTTCCAGTACCTCTTAATTTGGATGATATACATTTACTTATTGACGCCTCTACCCTTGATGTCTTCTACATAAATTTTAAATTGGTTTTTATTTTGAATATTCCTTTGGTAACACCCCAGGAATTTGAACTGTATCACGTTTTTCCACTTCCAGTTCCTCATTCTTTTCAGGACTTAACTTACTCTCTTGTTCAACCAAGTAAAAGATATATTGGTATTACAACCAACCGACATTCTTATATTCAATTTAATAACTTAGGTCAATGTAAAAAACTTTCTAAAGAACATTATATCTGCAATGACATAAATGAATATTCAGCTATATCAAATCCATCTTGTGAATCTCTTTTGATTACTAAAGTACTAAAACAACTACCAAAAGAATGTATAACTAAATTTCTTTACGGAAATGTTGAGATATGGCAAAGACTAACTAATAATCGTTGGATATTTATATATTCTAAACCAACTAAAATTACTATCGATTGTTCAACTAAAGATTTAAAAGATTATGAACTCTCTTCTGTAGGCATAATAACTTTAGATAAAGACTGCAAAGGTTATGCAAATCTCATTCAAATCACAGCAACCAGTGAAATAATAACTAATTATACTTCACCCAAAATTGATATTGATTTAAATCAAGACGATTGTTGTAACCGCATAAAACTTAATGAAAGTAAACCACTTTTTACTCCTTTTCATATAAATAATATTCAACTAGATGATTTAAATTTGGCCTCAGTCAAATTACATTCAATTGAAGAACGAATAAAGACGAAGGAACAAACACAGTATGACTTAAGAAGTAATTTTCATGTTCCTTATCTCTTATATTCAATTTGTGGACTTGTAGTTATTTATTTGTTATGGAGATTATGTAAAATCTATAAAGGTAAAAGAAATAGAGTCTCTGATGAAACACATCCAAAACCTGACGGATGTTGCATACAAATTTACAATCAATGTTTTTCGAGACGCAATACAGGAAGTGTTTTTGAACCGCGAATTGAAATGAGTGATCTTACGAATATAGAAAGGCCTATGCCTTCATCTCGTACTCCTTTAAGAGTCACTAGAAGTCCTAGTACAGAAACGAAATATACTTATAATTTAAATAATTAAATTTATATAGTTTCAAGGAAATAATATTAAGATCTTTATGGTTCGTTATAAATAAGAGTAAATGTACCTAATTTTTTTTATTTTTACCTAATTACTAATTTTACTTAATTTACCCAAATACTATTTTTACTTAATTTGTAATTATCTAAGTATAGTAAGATAATTATAATTAACTTTAAGAAATGTTTAAATTTAATACGTCTTTTACTATCCTTTAGGTTAAGATCATTGTACTATATTAAATTTTGCTGTTCTGGTATTGTCTTTGTCTATCCCCTAATTATAAAACCTATAATTATAAAATTTCACCAACGAATAGGTTGAAAACTATGCTGTATTAATGATTTGTTCAACTAAACAAATTAGTACCTATTGTTTAGTTTTAAGGAGGGAGATGTTATGTACCATTCCCAAATTAGAAACACAGCAATATATTCATTGCCATACTGTTGATATAATTAATAATGGATTATTGTTAAATCTTATAAACACTGTACTACTGTATATTTAATTGCCTAATGTTCTTAGTATTGAGTTGTTTGTCAAGCTTTGATAAAGACCTTATTCTTCTAATTTTCTAATATAAGGTAATTTTGTAAACAGTAATGTTGTTATCACAGGGTCGCGAACTTTCCGCCGCCAGTAGATTTCAATGGCGATCTTTTTCTAACTTCTGAAAACCCTTATCAAGGGTCATGAACTGTTGAATTAGCAATCAACTCTTTGTTCTGTCTTCCAGACTAATAAAAATAACAACATTATTGTCAAAACCATATATAAGGCAAACATTTCCGATCACGAGCAGAACCTCGGAAGATTTACAAGTGATCTAACTATCAGTATATCCATAACTTAGTCATAGTCCAAATCCTGTAAAATATAATATAGTATTTAATGATTAGAAGGGAATAAAATATTTCTCTTAGTTTTCAAAATACTTTTATTTTGTTGTCTCCGGAACCATAAGGGAGGATATAACAATATGTAGACTGCAATGGGTATCACTTCCTACATTTATTTAAAGGCCACAAGTCAACGACCATCCAAAGTCGTCGCTATGTCCCATTTTTTTCATTACTTAAAAAAAAGCCGAATTATGTTTCTTAAAGTTTTATGAAAGTTGTAACTTTATTAGGAAAAAGAGATAAGTCGTAATTGCGAAACGATTGATTGTTATGTCACCCAATCTGGGTAGTTTACTGCAGCGATACCGGTTTTCAAGAGTAGAGCACTGTGATTCTCGTGGGGTCAGTTACGGAATGTTTATAGTATTTATGATTGTTTCCATGTAGTGTATGTTAAAGTGACTATTTGTTAGACTCTATTATGCAAAGACTCAATTTCTTAAATCGTTTGGAATGTTATTGCGACATTTATCGAAAACGACACTGCTGCAAACAGTCGTTCTCTTGACGGAATTTTTTAATACAACTAGCTAGATGATATAGAAGCTGACGGCCCATCTGCTGGTAAGCGGTTATCGCCGCCTATAGACACCTGCAATAGCAAGGAAATATCACTGGATATTGCAGGTGTGTTGTCATCCTGAGGCCTAAAAATGCCGTCCATGCCCAGTAATTAGGTACACTGGCTACCTTTCCCTTCAATCCGAAATACAGCGAACTGTTTTACGGCTAAAATAAGAATGGCGGGGTGGTACCTGAAAATGAATATGAATTTAATTCTATAATAATTCCATTAGTAATTTATCATTGGAATAAAAATCTTAAAATAGAACAAAAGATCTAAAATACGACTTATTATACTATTGATTTTAAATTAAGTTGGTGTCTTATTCCATATAAGAGAAAACTTGTAAAATATAACATAGGTAGGTCACACAGATCAGAGAAAAGATATCGATCCATAATGTCGTCCTTGTAGGGAAACTACGCATAATGCAAACTCGCACAGTAAAATCTAATACAATTTTGCTCCTAATAAGCACAATAACAATAATACAAACAAAGAACATAGAAGATCTATATGTATAGACTGTATTATAGCTTTAAATTCTATTGCATCATCGAAAGCGCCATCTAGTAGATACATATACAGTGTGAGTCTGGGTAAAGTGCACAAACGAAAATGGGGGATACTATGGCTAATTTTATCGACAAAAAAAACCCCGGTGTAGACAAAATCGTGTAACTTTTAAAATAATTGATTTATCGCGATGAATCAAACTGTTTTATGATTGGCAATGATAGGGCGTTTATTTGATTTAACAAAATGGTGCATATAAGCAACTTTATTTTTGGCTAGGTGTTACCATAAGTTGTGTATTCACTTTTTTCAGTTGTCATTTTTCTCAGTGTTGGAAAGGCAACTTTTTGCCAAAAACGTTCTTTTTGTGGGCAATTCGCCGAATTATTGCATTACGAAATAATGACATTATACCTACAACTTCAAATTTCCTAGATGGTAGGCCCGTATGTAGGATAGTCTGGATAGGCAGCACCTCCGCCTTTCTTATCTCATCCGTAAAACAGTTCGCTGTGTTTCGCATTGAAGGGAGAGCTAGCCAGTGTAATTATTGGGCATAGAAGGCATTTCGTCTTAGGCCTCAGGATGACTACGCACCTACAATTATACGTATACTAAGTGATTTTTTCCTTATTATTGCAGTTGTCTATAAGGTGACGGTAACCACTTACCTACCACCAGGTGGGCTGTCAGCATGTTTGTCATCTAGTTGTAAAAAAAAATGTGTATATTCAGTTGTATAAGCTAAACAGAGATACGAGAAAGAGACGCTTTTTACAGGGTACGTAACGTACTGCAAATTCCCTTTTTGTAAAGCGCTAAAAAACGGTAACCATCTTCAGGGTACCGCATGCTTATTTGCAATACCAAATATGAGAATTAGTCTGTAAGTAAAGTTCTATAAAATCAGGGTGCTAGCCGCAGTTAAATCGTCGTCGGGATGAGATGAAAGTGAAACGCGCGCGTGGCACAGCCGGGTGAGTGGTCGTTCAACTCGGCACGCGCCTGCTGCATCCTTGGACTGTAGATTTGTGTTACTCTTATTGCTTGTAATTTCTCTGTAGCCGCGAACGGCGCATAGTGAGGTTTGTTTTAAGTGTCCATTGATTAAAGAAAGGCAAAATGAATAGCTATGAATCCAGAAAATGTAATAAATCTATACTATGACTAAGGCATGTAATTAACTGAGCATCAAAGATTAGGTACTTACCTAACCCTAACCATCGAAAATACTTAAATTGGTCGTAAGCAATTTAACACTAAAATAGGAAAATAATAATAAAATAATGACAAATATATCAAATTAATTAGTTTAACTGACGAACTTATTAAGTTGACACCCTTATTTAACTCCAAAAAAATACTATTTTGAGGACTTAATAGAAATCCGCGTGTGTAAAAATAAATTTAATTTACGTAATTTTTCACTAATCTATCGATTCTACTTCATATTTTTTTTTCCTTACTTAAAGGCTAAAAGTTTATTGTAGCTCAGATTCCTGTCAATTTACTATATTAGTCAGATGGAACACCTATACATGTAGTAATTTTTTTGTATAATTTATTGTTAATAATATTATTTTGAATTTACAGCGACTTGTATTCAGATTTAACTCGATAAATACTTCGCTATTTTTTTATAAATTCAGATGAATCACACGTGACATTTCACGTAAAAACGTAAATAATACAAAAGAGTTTTTAAGATAATCTGGAGCTTAGACTCCAGATTATCTTTTAACATGTCAGGCCAGAGATTCCAGACACATTTGGTTTTTAATGTCTTAAAGGCCTTGACAAAATAATAACCGTTTAAAAAACTTAACCTACTTTTAAATCACCCAAATTGTATTGCGACATTATAACGGCCTGTAAAATAACGATTTAAAGATCCCATAAACGAGCCATGCAATAACAGTTAACACTAAATTATTGAATAAATTGTGCCTTCTTCATGTCCGGTTCCTTTTGGTCTTATGTTGTGCACTTTGATAACACAAGTAGGTCCTAGGCTATAAAGTGTTGTTAGTTATATGTAGTTAAAATAAAGAGAATTATACAATTTAAAGCTGTAATTCTTTTTATTTTAACAACATCAATTGAAAAAAAAACAAATATTTAACACATCTTGGTTCAATAAGCTTAGTATATTAGAGAACTTTGTAATAGTACCCCTGTTATGATATGCCACTTGCATTCCACATAAATAATTCAAAATTAAACTAATCGTTCGTGGAGTAATATAATAAACTGTTATTGCGCGATCTAATAAAAATAACTTAAATTCCTTGAATGAATTTCTTTTCTTCTATTATAGGTAGGTAAATAGATATTCTTAATTTTTGATTTTAACATTATTATAAATGTTTGAAAATATACTTAGTAATTAAAATAATATAAAACTAGAAAAATTTCACGTCCTGAGGCGGGAATCGAACCCGCGATCTTTCGCAATCTATTTGTAAAAATACTCGTTTCGGATGTTGAAATAGAACATTTCGACATTGTAGGGTGGACGTTAGCTCATAAACGCAAATACAGATAGACTAGAAGAATTTCACAGGGATATCCCAAGTCCTGGGTGGCTCAGTGGTTAGAGCAGTCGCCCGGATTGCGAAAGATCGCGGGTTCGATTCCTGCCTCAGGACGTGAAATGTTTCTAGTTTTATATTACTTTAATTACTAGGTAAATAAATATATTAAATTTTAACGTAAAATTCTAAATGATAAGATACACATCAACTAAAAATTAAGATGACAACTCCATAAATAGTTGTGTGGCGAATTCCAATTCCAAGTGGATGATCTAATCACTAACACTGCAGATCAAACTTAACCTTCAGTTGACATAAAATCCTTCGGTCACGCGTACTAAGATGAAAAGTATGACTTTATGTTTACATGACTCATTCACCTTATTAATATACTAGCACTAGATATACGTAATCTTTCACAGATAATATCACAATTAAAGTTGCTATAATAACAAACAATCTTCTAGTTTATGTCATAATTAAAAATCTCTGAGAACCAATCTTTCTATCAATCAATTAAATTATGCAACTGCTATGGTTGATCCCTGGTGAGTCAATAAAAAATTGTAATCTCTTGACTAGAAAAAAGAAAAAGTCCTCAGTGGTTAAAGCAGTCACCCTTATTGTGAATGGTCGCATACCGCTCCCAAACATACCTTGTTATAGTATTTTTGTTATCATTTAATAATTCGAAAACAATGAATTTATAAACATATTCATTGATTGCAAAGTTGAACACACTAGTGTTATAATGTGTTATATTATGTGCAGCATAAATGATAATTAAAAACCAAATAGGTACCACACGACACCAATACTCGTAGCTAAAGCTTTTCGGTCAAGTTATATTTAAATACAATAAAAGTTTTGATGCTGTGATGCTTATAGTCATTGTGACTTGCTACTAAGGCTTATATTATAGCAAGGCTGATGGAAGTTGGTTTATGCTTATAGTTTCTGTTTTAGCTGGACCTGCACATTATTCAGATTTTGCAGGATTTTCCTAACTTCCGCAAAAGCATACGTCAGAATCACTGTTCGTTATTGAACAATTTCAGTTTGCAGTGTCTGATTAGAGTTCTAATAATAATACCCATGCTTTTCCTGCTGAGCCTCATTAGCTCTGCAGTCCGTTTATTACATGAATAACATTTGATAACCCATTTAGAGTGGTTTAGCCCACAGCAATCTACTTATGCCAAAAGTTTGTTGATTTCTTTATAATGTTATTCGTAAAAGCCGATATACACATGCGAGCCAAATGGCTCGCACAAAGTCTCAAAATTTATGCCGTGTATGTCGAGATCAGTACAGAATCGGGCCGAATGGCGAATATTATGCCTGGGTTTTCTGGGGTTTCATAGAAATATACAGGTCCATCAATCTAACGAATTTACTTGTGACACCACACCACATACCTACCGAGATAACAATAGAATAGAATTATCGGTAAGTAGACGCAGATGAACTGGTAAGAGACAAAAGGTTAATAGAATTTGCATTACGATCGATCGTAATAATTTCTATTGAAACTCTAGTATTGTAAGAAGGAGATTACACGTTCAATCTGATTAGAATATTTTCATTCAACATTCTGATCAGAATGACATCAGACCAGACTGATCGATCATTTTATCTAAGCTACTGACTGATTGACTCATGAAAGAATCATAAAAAAGGCCTTCACAGAATCCGAAAAAAATATATTTAACTAAGGGTTAATTTAATTCTGCGGATTTTGTTTAATATCCAATTTATTTTAGCAAATATAAGCCTCAAAGTGCACTAAACACCTTTCTTTCGTTGCTCCATGCTTACAATTTTGTTTGCCCCTGAAAACAAAGACTTATCTAACGCGATCCCTTATATAACTTCTCATTGTATATGCTTTCTGGATGCCAATTAACCGACCGCTCCTCAACAAGCTTGAGCGGATGAAAAATGTGTGTTAGTTTATGTGTTGATAAAGTATATAAAAAAACTTAAATGGCTTCTGGAAAAAAAAACTTCATCCAGCTTCGAAGGAACTTTTTTTTTTTTTTATACAACTAGATGACAAACAAGCCGACGGCCCACCTGGTGGTAAGTGGCTACCGCCGCCTATAGACACCTGCAATAACAAGGAAAAGCACTTGATATTGCAGGTGCGTTGTCATCCTGAGGCCTAAGATGAAATGCCGTCCATGCCCAGTAATTACACTGGCTACCTTTCCCACTGCTTTTATGTCTCCTTTTCAACATGCTCCATGATCCGTCATATATTCTACTTACCTGCTGGAGCGTTTTATCTACTCACGTCCTGCTGATGCTCTTTGTAGATCCGATCTCAAACACCTACTCAACATCTAACCTCACAAGCTGATTTCTATTAC
The DNA here is from genome assembly GCA_947347705.1 of Nymphula nitidulata. Taxonomy (NCBI): domain Eukaryota; kingdom Metazoa; phylum Arthropoda; class Insecta; order Lepidoptera; family Crambidae; genus Nymphula; species Nymphula nitidulata. Next base: position 12,792,289 of record OX374632.1, read on the forward strand.
AATTAAGTACTTCACCGTTCATTCAATTCGTTTGTGGATTCTCCTCCTGCCTGACATACGCGGCTTCAATACTATTTCCGGCTTCGCGCGCTGCGTCAAAGATCAATATCTTTCCTCCCTCCTATATTAAATTACATTATAATTGTATCTAAGTAATGTATTTTATTTTATTTATTTTCACCATTTTTATTTACTCGGCGGAATTGTTTTATTATCTTTCCAGTGTCGACATTAATTAAAATTAATATATCCTTCGTATTTGTATCCTTCTCGCAGGTGTGTATTTACTGGATTTGTCTATAGTATCTCTTTTTAAATATTGTGTGTTCATGAATGGAATTTATAAATATACATATTTATAAATGTGATTCATGAACACACAGTATTTAAAATCAATCACCGCAGTGTTTAAAATAAAATAATTTATTTATAAAAATAGAGGTGTGTATTTATAATCTATAACTATCATGTCAGGCCTTACGTACGTACGGCATGCTAATTCCAATATTCGGTAATAATTTATTTTTTCGATTCATTAAAAATTCTTCAACTTTGAATAATTGAAGGGTTTTTCAATGAATCGAATCTTGAAGTAATATGTAATTTAAGAGGACTTTAAGAGCTCAAGGTAATAAGCCATAACGCCCTAGAAGACCACTAATTTAGAGTTATGTTTAGAACTGCAAGCGTCACATAAACACTTTGTCGTTTTCATTGGAAAAAATTAACTGTATTGCGATCTGTAATGCGAGCACTCATGCGTGCACCCATGCGTGCCGCAAAACCTGCAGCTAATCACTGTTGTTGCGTTAGTTGTGCAATACTTGTCGCTTAGATGCACTTGTGTTCGTGCTAGGTCAAACAAAAAACGCTGTTAACGTATTCATTTTACGAAAATTTGTAAAATATTCCACTTGAAATGAAATGGTATCTTCAAAAACTCATCTTTTTTATACTAAACCGAATCTGTAAGTAGTGTTTTCAAGTTATGGTCTTGTATAATTTCTAGAATGGAAACCACGATCATCAGTCCACGTGGAGATACCTTACCACGTCTCTTTCTTTCCGGAAACGCTAGCGCTTTTCCGAAGCTACCAGCCAACTACGAGTATTGGAGCATATTTACATGAAGTTTTTAAACGAGCTGACGACGCGCGTTTGTATCGATACAAACGCAAATGACACGCGCTGCAAACGGGCGTTGATATTGATACGATCACGAACGTAAACTAGGTGCTAAAACGCCCAGACAACACGGAGCAAACACGGAGAGTAGGTATACGGCATGCGGCAGCAGGCGCGTACTATCAAAAACGTTCGTCGCGTCGTCTCTGCTCGTTTATAAAACATCGTGTGGCTGAAAACTTGCGAAGGACAAGTGACTCATTGTGGAGTATATACTGTACTGTGGACTATCAATTAGCGCCTAACGCCTACCGACGCCTAATACTAGATTGAATGGAACGATCACGCTCGCACTACGCATATAGAATCTACCCAGCTTATGGCTAAATTTGCAGATAAATTACGTGCGGATTGCTCACTTGATTACAATATGAGTAGCCGTCTCCAATTTGCGACTCGGCGTAGCATAAGACGTCGATGCTGTAGAGGCCCCTTGGGACTTCATTGGCCCTTCCTTGCTGCTAATTCTCTACTCAATTAAAGTGTCCTAGTGGTAGAACTATATACTTGAATTGAATGCATACAACGCACTGTTCTAGAAATAATACTTTTAGTACTTTAAAAATATCTTGTTTTTTTACATTCATTTATATTTACTAATAAAAAAAGGCAGCCTGGCTATAAAGTAGGCTGGTTAGTAGGGCGACCGTCATGTCTTTCACGTTGCTACAGCTAAAACTGGCACTAATGGGCGTAGCGAGGTACGGGCAGGAGGGGCAGCTGAAGAAGATGCAGGAATGCTTACAAACCTTAGAGTAATATTTAGACATGAGTTCTAACAGGCTAATTTCCATACCTGTTATATAAAAAATAACAGGACAAAGTAACTGTTAAAAAATAACAGCCTGTTTTTTTTATTTTTTAACCACCTATATACCAGTTACTGAGAAATCCCCAGCAAAAGAACATCAATAGTTCACGCGCTATTGTTGTTCTTTTACTTACGCTAATAAGTCATAATTTTCTTTATCCTTATACATCTCATAAATCATCATCATCGAATCAGCCGAGAGACGCCGACTGCTGGACATAAGCCTCCCTCAGTGATCTCAAAACTGATCGGTCCTGCGTTGCCCGCATCCATCGGCTTCCCGCGACCCTCACTAGATCGTCGGTCCACCTTAATACCATCGCTGCGTCTCCTGGTACGCAGCCGCCACTCAAGGACCTTTCCGCCCCAACGGCCGTCAGTCCTTCTTGAAATGTGGCCTGCCCACTGCCACTTGAGGTTCGCAATTGTTGGGGATATGTCGGCGACCTTAGTTCTTCTGCGGATCTCGTCATTTCTGATTCGATCACGCAGAGAAATCCCTAGCATAGCCCTCTCTATTGCCCTTTGGGTGACATTGAGCCTTCTTATGAGGCCCATTGTAAGCGGCCACGTCTCAGTTCCGTAAGTCATCATTGGCAACACACACACGAATTGAAGACTTTCGTGGGTCCGAGAATATGCTGCGAAGCTTCCCGAACGTTGCCCAGCCGAGTTGGATCCGTCGATTGACCTCTTTCTGGAGTTGGACTATTTGCCCCAGGTAAATATATTCGTCAACAACTTCCAGTGTAGAGCTTCCAACCTTTACAGGAGTGGGTACATGGGAATTCGACATAATTTTGATCTTATCCATGTTCATTTTAAGACCCACTTGTTGGGAAACTCTACAGAGGTCGTCGAGCATTGTGCCCAAGTCCTCCAGGGTATTAGCCATGACTACGATATCTTCAGCAAAACGAAGTTGAGTCATTACCCGCCGTTTATGTTGATGCCAAGTCCTCTCCAGTCCAAAAGCTTAAACAAATCCTCCAACGCGGCTGTAAACAGTTTCGGCGAAACGACATCGCCCTGTCATACACCTCGCTGAAGCTGGTTCCTTGGTTGTATTGGTTTCGAGTTTTGATCCTGGAGGCGGACTGACGTAGTGGCGTTTTCGTACAGTGACTGCAGCACTTTGATGTACCGATAGTCAATTTGGCACCTCTGGAGTGACTGAAGCACGGCCCTTGTCACAACAGAATCGAAGGCTTTCTCATAGTCCACAAACGCTAAGCATAATGGAAGGTTGTACTCTTCGGTCTTCCGTATAAACTGCCGCAGCGTATGTATGTGGTCTATGGTACTAAAGCTTTTCGGAATCCGGCTTTTTCGGGAGGCTGGAAGTCGTCAAACCTGCGTGCGAGACGATTTGTTATAACCCTCGAAAACAGTTTGTAAACATGACTCAGGAGCGTACTAACTATCTACTAACATCTCGGCTAATACACGAGGTATAGAAACATATAAAAAATAGAAAATGGCTCTGTATAGCCTAAATTCCTTTGCCATTCCCCAACAAAAAAAAAAAATTGCCGCCGTTTAATGGTGACGGTCAATATTTTTTTACAATAATCGCAAAACTGTGTCCGAGCAAACATCGTGTGTTGATGTACAATTTGATGTGAAAGACGTTGAGAATTTTATCGTAGTTATCCACCTCATCAAAGTAGTATCATGGAGACTGTCATCATACATTTCGCGCTAAACTCTCAGTTGTAGAAGTAAACATGGCTGCATGGGCATTAAGTTCCCCTTGCCTTCTCTGTAATAGACAGAACTTAAAAACAACAATAGCAAAAAAACATTTAAGTGACTAAGGGCCGATTTTTCAATGCTCAGATAAACAGTCAGATAGGGTTTATTCGATAGATAGCAAAAAAGTGGGTTTTTCAAGCGTCAGATAGACTTTATTCGACGAATAATTCACTTAACTGAAGAATAAATCTATCTGCCCCTTCGACGGCCAGATAACCGCTTATTTTATAGATAAATTATGCTTATGCTTTCTCAAAACATGTTAGAAACACACATGTAAAATGGTATACAGTAGAATTCCGGCGTAGATTCAGACTTACTAAAGAATCGGTGCAATATTTGCAAACTTTTGTAAAAGATAAATTATGTAAGTAATGAAATCACAAAAAATACATATTTAATTTTGTTTCTGAAACCACTGTATTCCTCCTACAGCTGCCAATCACTGATTCTTTGCCCTATGAGTTTCTATATCACTGCTCCTATATAGTTTGGCGGTATTAATAATTCCACTTCATGTCGTATTATAAAAAAAAAATAGGTACATACTGTTGCAATTACATCTTTGAGGAAAAAATTAAATTCTGACAATTTTTTCATTTCCATGAGGAAGCATAAATGAGCTAAGGTTTCTTGATTGATATCAGCTATAGATTGCACTTACATGTTAAGTTTCAAATAAAATACCACAGAACTTGATGTATGTATGAATGTCGAATGAAATAAGATGCCAGATGCTTGCTTGTTTTTGACAATAGATGTAAAGTTAACAGCAAACAAAGAAATTGTCTGTCCCGCTCTAACATTAGTGTCCTCTATACATTTGTCTCAACTACCTGAACCTGGCGTTATTATGGAAGACCTAAACGGTCAGATAGTTATTCTTAGGATAAATGTTGATTGAAAAATTGACAGTCACTTATCGGACGAATAAACAGTGTAATAACTTTATTCCTTAGGTAGCTATCTGTAGTTTTATCAGGGGATTGAAAAATCGGCCCTAAAATGACTAAATGAAGTTGTCATTCATTTTTGTTGAATTCAATTATAGGTATTGAATCTGAGGTGAAAACGGTTTTGTAAAGAACCTCAACTTTTTTTTTTTGTAAAATAAATTAACTGATGGATATTATGTTTTCATTTTTAACGTAACCTGTCTCATTGCTCATGCAGCATTTACCTTAGATATATTCTTGGTTTGTATAAGCCTGACCCCCCCTTGACAAAATCCTGGCTAGAACCTTTCTACTATTACCATTGCTAGTATTTGCCATACCAATCCCCCTTCCAATCCTTTCCCCAATAAGCATATTACGTCATCAAATAATGGTTATGGTGTAAATAACTATACCAACCTGTTGATGAATTACTTTAATTTAGTGTGTTTATGTCTCTTTGTTTTTCTAAACTTCCATCCGATAACAGTCCGCTGGCGCTTACAGAAAAAAAACGAAGCTCACCAGAAGAAGTAGAAAATCTATTGTGTCTGAATGTGGCTACTTCGCAGGCTACTAAACAATACGTGCATTAATATAAAATATTTGGAGTCGTATAAAAATACCAAGAAACCTAGTAATTCAGATTATAAACATTTTTCAGAATTGCTGCTCAGAATTCCTACAAATATTTTCCTTTTTTTTACTTTTCTTAAAGATTGTTTGTAAAAATAAGATTGTTTCCTTTTTATCAGATGATGAGGAGCAGGCAGGGGTAGGAGGAGCTGCCCGACATGAACTCTGACGTGCACCGTCATCAAGCGCATCCGCCGCTTGCTCAGGTGCGTTATGTACGATCGCTTTTTTTACGGTAGCTTATAGGATGCTTTGGCGAATTCACAACACATTTACTATGGAAGTCATTTTTTCCTTCAATTTAGTTGTATGGTACAGACAAGAAACTTGCATCGTGTAAATAGGCCCTCAAGCACCGACTCCAAAAAAATAAAACCGACTTCAAAACACTAAAAAGGTAAAAATTATTATCTTTAAGTACCTAGGTACTTATCTCCTTAAAATGTATTTTTTGGAGTTACTAAAATTTAATGTGTTTTGAACTCAGTTTTATTTTTGGTATAATTTTTTCACATTTTTAAGTGATTTCCTAAGGTTAAAGCTAGATGGGTGACTGTCAGCACTATCGACTTGTCTGTCTCTAGTCTTTGGTTGATTGAAATACATAATATTGTTTCATTATCGTATCGTACCACTGATAAAGTATTATCTAACTCCAAATCGCTACGGAAACCTTTACCTTCCTTCATCAGTTCACCCGAATAACCAGATAAATTACAACTATTCGTCAATACGTTCCTATAATATTTAAAGAATTGTCTTCCAACTCCTAACCGTTAAGGAGTTGTACCTTCCATCAACATCAACATGAGGGAATGACCAACAGAAGCAAATACTTGAATAGCTTTGGAAAAAAGTAAAAGATGTCATACGTGCCTATAAAATTTGAGGTTTGCCCTCGTTTTGCCTAGGATCCCATAATCGGATCCTGACTTGGGGACAATGGGACCATCTCAGGAATATACTTTATCGAATAATAAATAGGTTTACAGTAGTTGGTTTATCAATTATTTGACCACAAAAACCAAATCATGAATGGAAACCATTTGCTCTATAGAAAAAAATCCAACGATGATTCTTCCCATTCCCTTTTTTTCGTTTTATAAGCAAACCTAAAGTCATTTTATTAGAAGAGCGATAAACTATTTGAACTATAATGTCAGAAGAGTTTTTATCAAAAATCATTTGTTCATTGAGAAAATTGTTTTCATCTGTGTTTGAATTTTTGTAAAATACTTCTTAAACAAAACTCTTAACATGTTAAAAAGTAATAAGAACAAAAGCAGTAGGAAAAGGTGGATTGAATACATTAAAAATATTGAATATTCGCGAGGTAGTGCCTTAATGTATTCTTTGTGAGTGTAACCAGAAATGTGCCAAACCAGAATCGAGCCCATGATAGATTTACACACAGTGCTGCCAGAAATAAAAACTAATACTAGCAAAGTTTACTTAAATTATAAGTTAAAACTATTGACAGTCAGGCGTACTAGCGTCGTCGCTAAATACTCACTTCATACGCTTGCCTGCAGCTTGTTTATAAACAAACGATGCTCTGTGCCCACGAAAGCGGCAACGCCATTGCCGTTCCGTAGACAGATCTGCGTTTGTTTATACGACACAGATGTTCTTTTATGCGATAAACGCGTACGCAAAACGCACTTTTTTAGTTCGTTATTATAAATATAATAATACTTATAGATCGCACGCAGGTTTGATGACTTCCAGCCTCCCGAACAATCCGGATTCCAAAAAGGCTTTAGTACCATATACCACATACATGACGCTTCGGCAGGTTATAGAAGACCGAAGAGTATAACCTGCCACTATGCTTAGCGTTTGTAGACTAGGAGAAAGCCTACGATTCTATTGAGACCCGAGCCGTGAATCCAACTCAGTTGGGCAGCGTTTGGGAAGCTTCGCAGTATATTCTCGGGCCGACTACCGCAGTCACAGATTTGCCGCAGTGTCTTAAGACGAAAGTCTTTAATTCGTGTGTGTTGCCAGTGATGACTTACGGAACTGAGACTTAGCCGCTTACAATGGGCCTTATAAGAAGGCTCAATGTCACCCAAAGGGAATTGGAGAAGGCTATGCTCGGGGTTTCTCTGCGTGACATAGCCCAAAGAATTGCAAGTCTCAAGTGTTAGTGGGCAGGCCACATTGCAAGGAGGACTGACGGCCGTTGAGGCGGAAAGGTACTCGATCGGCGGCCGCGTACCGGGAGATGCAGCCTTGGTAGGCCCTCACATGGTGGACCGGCGATATTGTGTGGGCCGCGCAGGGCAGGACTGATCGGTTTGGAGATCCGTGGGAAAGGCTTATTCCAAGCAGTAAGCGTCTCTCGGCTAAATTGATGATTATAACTAATTATGGAGCATACATATCCTATGCAGGCTGCGTTAAATATTTTGCGACCCCGCTGTGATACGGCAAAAGGTACAGTGACTTTCCTTGCTATGGGCAAAGGGTATGGTGAGATTGATGAGCGTCAATCAAATATTCCAGCGCACGCCGCACCGCGCCGTTGCAGATATGTGTACTAATTTAAACGACGATTCTTTGAGACAATAGCGTGCTGCCCACCATTTATAAATTTTGAGAAAGTCTTTTATGTTGGCAGCAAAACCTAGTTACCCGCTCAGCCTGTCCATAAACCATGAGCTCTTACAAACTTCCGGCTACTTCAAAATTTGATTCATCGAAATACCTTTCTGATGAAGATAATAAATAGGTCGGTCGGTCGGCTTAGTGGATGGGATGTTTTTAGTGGGTCCCTACCAACACAACGACACAGTTTTACAATGATGAAAACGCGGCAATGCTTTCTCTGCGCCTCAGCGACATTACCAGCTTAGAGATTCTCAAGCCCGTTGCTCCAAATCTTAGTGGAAAATATTATTCATTATACATGACTATACTCTAATATGATTTAAATGTAAATAATTTTTGATCCTTCGAAAAGATTTTTATGATACAAAAATTAAAACCGACTTCAAAAAACTGAAAAGGATGAAATAATCAAATTTAAGTAGGTATTCATCCCCTATAAACATATTTTTGGAGCCGGTGCTTCACTTTCTATTGTTTTTGGAAACCACTTAGCACCAACTCCAAAAATATGTTTCTAGGGGATGAATACCTACTTAAATTTGATTATTTCATCCTTTTCAGTTTTTTGAAGTCGGTTTTAATTTTTGTTTAAAATTTTTTTTTCACAATTTTTAGTGATAACTTTCTACGGTCGAAGCTAGATGGGTGACCGTCAACTTATATTGTTTCCTACTATCGTATCGTTACACTAAAAAGTCATTGGAAAAGCAAAAATTCGCAATTTCGCTTATGTAGACGATTTCATAATTTCAGTTTTTTTAAATTTAAAACCAAAGTACCCAACTGTTTTTAAAAAAAAAATTATGGGACCAAATGGCAGCTATTCCGCATCGAACAAAAAAAGAATCACATAAATCGGATCAGTAATCTCGGCGTAATCGGTGTACATACATAGAAAAAAAAACATACCGGCCGAATTGAGAACCTCCTCGTTTTTGAAGTCGGTTAAAAATATAATTACATATTCGAAAAACGACACAGGTCTAAAATTCAATGTTTTTGTGTTTATTTGAATATAGTATCCATTATGTCTGAGTCGACCAGCTGGCTGAGTGATCTGTGCCCCTTGCTATACAGGTTACTCGGTTAGGAGTTCGAATCTTGGTGGCAGCAAATGTTTGTATGATGAGTACGAGCATTTGTACAAGAGTCATGGATGTTTATATGTTTATTTAGTATATTTCTGATATTTTCTATTGTATTATATTGCATAGTAATTCTATTGACGATTTCGTGTTTTTATTGTTTTATATCCTTTAATGTCATTTTTTTATGTCATTGATGCGTCTAAACGCCTACTTTATTCTAACAATTACAAATAAAGAAAGAAAATGATGAAAAAATTTTATGGTCCAGGCGGGATTCGAACCCGCGTCTCCTGATTTGTAATTGTTACAATAAAGTAGGCGTTTAAACGCACTAAAAATGTGATTAAAATAGCTTTCTCGCCTTAACTAGAAGTTTAAAAATATTTGTAAAAATATTCTTTCATATCATTAGAGGTGTTAACTTCAATGAGTGGTGAGAAAAACGTTGCTATAAAAATGTTGGAAAAGGGAAAGAAAGCAGTGAAGAAATTCGTAGGTTGTACCTACAGCTCCGGTGGCGTAGTGGTAATCGCGTCTGGCCGGTAATCAAGAGACGCGGGTTCGAATCCCGCCTGGATCCTTTAATGTGTCTTTTAACTTGCATGTAGCAGATAATTTTTTGAAAAATGAAGAATGTTCCACAAATTAACTATTGATTCCATGTTTCTAGCACGGTGTTCACACAGCCGCGCAAGCCGTGGGACCTTGCGGCTGGTATTCCGCGTCCGCCACGCCAGCGCCCACCGCGCCCGTGCGCCTTAAGCGTACACAACCACCGCATCAGCTGCCGGTGAGTTCTTGCTATGATTCTATTTAGTATCCACAACACAAGCTCCTACATCATTTCAGCCGAGAGACTCCCACTGCTGGGCATAAGCCTCCCCCAGGGATCTCCAAACCGATCCGCCTGCGCTGCCCGCATCCATCGGCTTTCCGCGACCCTCACCAGATCGTCGGTCCACTTTGTAGGCGTACCGACAGCGACACGCTGTGTCTCCCGGTATGCGGGCGCCGATCGAGGACCTTTTCGCCTCAACGGCCGTCAATCCTCCTTGAAATAGGGCCCTTAATTTGAACTAGATAATAGGTTGAAAGAATGAAAGATAATTTTTAATTTGGTAGAAACTGCTGTTTAAAATGTACCAGATTAGAACCGAGGCTTCTAACTCTAAGCTGGTCATGGAAGATACAATCCAATACAATAAGTTGATACGTACTTATTTATGAATGAGTGAAAATAAAGTATAATATTAGCAAAGCGGCAAATCTGCGGATGGTGCACGCACCACAATACGACATCAACCCTAACCTAACGGGACGTGAACACGATGTGTGTGATACGTGAGCGCTTTTTTACGCGTATAATTCTGCCTTCGCACGTGTAACCCGTGTCTTTAACCGACAATGAATGTGGAATGTAAATGGCTTGCAAGTAATCTGTCTGCGGCTAACATACTATTGTCATGCAAGAATAAATTTGGGGCAAATTGTGACATACCAACTAATCGCTTTTATGTATGTTATTAATAAATTTAATTCATTCTGCAGAGCAACACAAACATATTGCTGTGCATCACGTTAAGTGGTGTCACTTATTTGATAGGGTTGCTTGCTCTATTGGCTATGCTTATAAAACAATATTACCTACAAGTCACTTCTGAAACACATTTTTACAACATTTACCTACAACACGATAAAACTTCACAGCGCACGGAAATATGAAATAATTCGCCTAATATCCTGAAGACTGTGCCCAATACAACAATTATTATTTTTATTATTAACATTTATGCCGTGTTGAGAATTTTAGACTATTCGTATTGTATAATTATTAATCACTCCTAATGAGTCCTACATGTGTCTATAAGATATATCGAGGTATTGAATTAAAGTTGACATTATTAAATACCTACACCTTTATAGCGTGATGATGTTCGTTACATCCGATGGCCTGGTTCACACAGCTAATCAGCATCAGCACGCAAGTGTTCTAAAACGTTTTAATATTCGACATGAACCTTTTCCACATTTTTATGATTTACGCTGTGGTTAGCCGCTCATCGTATAGCTGGTTACCGTTAAATGATTCAAGCAGCAACAACTAAGGTTTCTCTACAGTTAGTAAGCAGAACTCCTAACTTTCTTTTATATGTAAATGAAATAACATACTTACTTATCTCAGAATTTTATGACCATTAAATATAAATAATTACCCTCTTTTGCTCAGTTACCCATGCTATACCTTTCTTGCATTCATGAAAAATATTGCTCTCTCTTCGATAAATGAATTGAAGTCATGTGTGTAAACTTACTCTTACCCTATTGAGTATTGTAGACTAATGAAAAATTTCTCACGGCTAGAAAGCTGCACTCTGCTGCAGTTCGACTGTAGCAAAGCAACTCTAAACTGGCACTCAGATGCTTGTGTTGACTTCATTCAGATTTGTACATTTTCACTGTAATGGATGAGGATATTTATAGTTTGATTTCATACATTGTTCCAGTCCGGAGGTGGACTAAGCGGTAGTAATGGGCCACACGCGCCTCTCTCACCCACCGTATTGCAGAATTCCTTACCACATAATGTAAGTGGGAGCATAATCATACTTTACTTATTTGTTATTTTTTCCCTTGACAGTTTTATTTTTATATTTCAGTGCAAAGTGTTTAAAATAGAATACATTCATTTATATTTTGCACAAAATGTAAAGTATCATAAAGAATTAGCACATGAAGCATTTTACATCCTTCAAAATACAACATCGATAATCTACTATCATAAGTACCAGAAATTAATGCAATTTAGAAAATATGTATTTATTATATTTATTTTAATTTAATTTTTATTTATAAAATCTTTTCAATTTGAGTCTTTTAAGAAAGTAGCTAAAAGTTAAGTTGATTAAATGTATCTCATTAAATACGATACTATATTTTCCAGAACGTGATGTCATCATCGGTGCGGGCGCCAGCGCCGTCCGGCCCTAACTCGTCGGCAATGCATACTTCGCAGACTTCGCCTGGTATGTTATTTATTATACCATCCTAGTAATGCGTATATTGATAGTTTCAAAACAATAAAGTACAATTTGTCCTTGTTTTTCATCATTGCGACCACAGCACAAAGGATAATATCAGTTATATGTATTAAAGCTATAATTTTTACGAGTAATTAACTCTTATTTCTCTGTGTATTTTAGGTCTTTCATTGACTGGCGTTTATTATTTTAATAAATTACTTATTATGTGCAAGAACATGCGTGTTTGATTTCATCATAGTCCCTATACATTTATTAACATTACATTGATGTAATTGTTTACAGTGGTGATATCTAAAGGAGCCAGTGACGTGGTGGTAAACTCCTCGGCGGTTCAAAACCCCCCACCTGCTGGCAACAGACTTGTGAACATGAGTCAGTGGCCGTAAGTCACTTATTTAGTATTTACTTACTCATTTATACTTAATTGCAGTTAGATTGGCGAGTTCTGTTGCACCTAGTAACTTACCATATCTTGTTGACACATCTAATATTCACCATGTCTTCAAGAGTACAGTTACCTGTTTTGGGTCTTCTTTCTCTATTCGTACCAAACTGAGGCTTCTGAATAGCAAAGTAGGTATAAAGCTGATTTATTTCGAAAATGCCGCCTAATTTTGTGGGCTTCTGGAAGTAACGTGTCTATAATATAATCTTCATAATGTTAGCAACGTATTAGTCATTTAGATATGCAATGCCATCTACTTTTTGGCGGACCGCGATGTGCCTGTTAGCCATCCTTAAAAAAACATAATGAAAAGTAATGCGAAATGTTATCAACATTATCGGCTCAGATTAAATTAGTAATCTTATCATACGTTAACTTTTGATAGTGCTCAGTTAGTTAGTTGCTAGCTAGTTCCCAAGTATCATGGAGAGCGATATAACTGCGTGTTTTCACAAGCCGCATAAAGTTAAACTATTCATACCACCGACACAGGCTTGCGACGACGAGGCGGAGTAAATATCGTGTAACATGAACAGCTAATTAACTCATTGCAGTAGATTACTGTGTTGTGTAATCGCTATTATCCAGTGAATTCATGTCTGAGGCTTATGTCATATTGTCAACTGTTATTATTTAAAAGCGTGTAATCGATAAATTTTTATTATGGCACGGTGATTTTATTGCAGAACTAAAAATAGATGTTCAACAATTATACCTTGCGATTTCTTGTGATTTTCTGACAAAACGAGAAAAGCGTACTGTTTGACTATTTGTATTATATTAAATTTACCCCTGATTAGGGGTAAACGCTTACTTATTATCCTAAAGCAATGTTTATTATTATGACCCGGATTGTAGCGAGATGGTCTGTTTCGGCAACAGGTGGCACCACGGCGCGATATCGCGCGAGCGCGCGGAGGCGCTACTGTCAGGCTCTCCGGACGGCGTGTTCCTCGTACGAGAAAGCACTAACTTCCCCGGTGACCATACGCTCTGTGTGCGGTTTCGTGGGCGAGTTGAACATTATCGGTAATCTTGTTTCACTAATATTATTTGGGGAAAATTTAAAGGGTCTACAAAAAAATATTAGCGTCGTCATCAAAATAATAATTGGTAATTTTGATGACCTATCATAATTTTTGATGATCAATTATATTTTTAAGGTTGGCTAGATTAGGTTTGTATGGTGATCAGTTAAATACAAGCCATATTATTTGAAGGGTATATTATACCCACCTGAATGCTCTATTCAGGTGGGAATAATATACCCTTCAAATATATTTGAAGGGAAATATTTGAAGGGTATATTATTCCCACCTGAATGCTCTATTCAGGTGGGAATAATATACCCTTCAAATAATATGGCTTGTATTTAACTGATCACCATACAAACCTAATCTAGCCAACCTTAAAAATATAATTGATGCGGGGGCGATGATGGTATAACCCAAACTCCTTCCCCCTTATTATAAAACGTGGACTAAAGTTAGAACTGGTTTAAAACTGATGCTGTCCCTGTCTTTCTTTTTCTTCATTCCACGTTTTGTAATAAAGGGGCTTGTGTGGTTCTGCCATGTAGGAAAGCCTTTAGGTACCCAGCAGTGGGATATTATGGAGGTGGTTGATGATCATATTCACAAAAAATATCTAAACTGAACCGAATCCACGACTTTTTAAAATCCGAATGACTGCTCCTACCACGGAGCTACTGAGGACTTTAGATAACCCTATGGATTTCTAGTCTTATTCTATTTTTTCGTTTTATGCTAACGTCTGGGAAAGGTAGCCAGTATAATTACTGGGCATGGACGTGCAATATCAAGTGATTTTTCCTTGTTATTGCTGGTATCTATAGTCGGCGGTAACCGCTTACCACCAGGTGGCCCGTTAGCTTGTTTGTATAAAAGAAGTCCGCCCTCACAATGTCTTCATGGTTATATTTCAACATAATGATGCAATTATTATTGTATTCCACATGTTAAAAAATAATTCATAAATGTCTTTTTCAACTCTTTCAGGGTAAAATGGGCGACTGCTCCTGATAGCCAAAACCAACGCCTCACAATAGACGATGAGGAATTTTTTGATAACATGCCAAATTTAATACATGTATGTATTATTCCTTGATCATACTGGTGGCAATAGTAATTCAGTGGTTACAGAAATATTTGTATTGTGTACTCAATTATTAATCAAATTAAATACTTTTCAGCATTATTTACAAGATGCGGACGGGTTATGTACAAAACTAGTGCGATGTCTCCCCAAAGCAGCACCCAATGGCGCCAACAATAATAATGGTTCTATGCAGCCTCCCTACCCTCAACATCCACAGGTCAGAGATGTTTTAACAGTAACTCTATAAATTAATACTGACCAAGCCCACGACTTCACCCGACATGTCCATTCTAAAGGTCTATTTTTAATATTAATAAAAGAATTTTCGGATTTTCGGAGGCGGATCTGTGTCAAACGCAACGGTTTTTCCCTTTTTGCTTTAGGAACATAGTTTATACATTAGGTTTCACCGATGTTTCATCTATTTTAATAACGACTGGACATAATTCTAGTATGTACACACGACATCACATCAAGTGTAACAGTTGCACTACGAAAGCCGCCTCTATTACGAACGCAGTAAAGGCGGTATCAAGGTCAAACTGTTACGCTTGATGTGCTGTCAACTCTACCTTAAGGTTGGGTAATTGTTGCTTTGTTATTCTTACATAGTACTTTATCAGGTGATGAGTTACATAATAAAAATAATTGTTATCTAAACAGATAATATTAATTTTACATGGCTAATAATGGTTGTGATTTTCATGTCGTGTACCAATAAATGTGCTAGATCATTGTGAAAACTGCCAAAGCTAATTAACTATTGTTACATATACTGCTACTATTGTGTTATATATGTCGCAGCCGTCTGGTTAAATACCGTTGATTGAACGTCGGCATCCAATCAAACGGCTGAAGTACAACTATTAACTGAGCGCAACTTTTAACCAGATGACCAGACGGCTGACATGACGTTCAGTCATGTCAGCCGTCTGGTTTAAATTAGCCATTCAATTGGACGCCTAGGCGGATCGTTTAAATCTAAGAACTTTTGTGTGACTGTTTGAGTCATTGGTAGGTTCAAGGTTATTTTTTATGACCACTTAATAGAACCGAAACGATGTCGCTTATAAGTGGTCATAAAAAATGACCTTGAACCTATAAATTTAAACAAAACTCTTCAGTGCAAGACGATCCATTTAATAGCCAAATCGTTAAACGTTAAGTGAGTCTAGTTCGATTTAACTATCGAGCTAGGCTTTCAATTGGATGCCGGCGTTAATAATTTCAGCCGAGAGATGCCCACTGCCGGGCATAGGCCTCCCCCACACCTATCACAACAATTCATTTTATGGCATGCGCAGACGACGGGCTTTTCTTCGCAACGGAGAAAAAAGTACCTACGCTCCGCCAATAAAAAGTCCGCCGCGGATTTACCGCGAACTCAACGCACACGTTGTGCGGTTTATCGTCTTGCATACGTACGTCACTCTAGAGCGCACAACGCGGACTAAAGTCCCTCATGTGCGTTGCTTCGCCTAGTCACACGAGTTTTATTTTTTTCGGGGCCTCCCCCGTACTTTTGTCCGGTCCGCTCTCTGCATGTCCTCGGTTATTCGGGGGACTTTTGGTACGCGGTACTTTTAATACCTCGTTTGCGTTACTCGATACAGTTATAAGCGATCTATTTTAGCGGACAAAAAAGTCCGCGGACAACAATCCTTCGTCTGCGCAGGCCATTAAGTAAACTTTCTATTTCATGGATGTCTGGTTGAAATCGCTTCTAGCGATAAGACCGCCTTTTTCGAGCCTATTGTGTTTGTTTTGTCTCTGTGCTGTTTATGTTAATGTGCAAATTAAAGAATTTATATCCATCGATCTGTTGTGTATTGCAGCAACCTCCCCCGTACCCAGCAACGCCGAGCGTGCCGAGCGCCGTGAGCGCAGTGAGCGCGGCGAGCGTTGGGAGCGCGGGCCACTTCGCCAGCCAGCACACGTACGCCGCGCAGCCGCCGCCAGCCAGCGACCAGACAGACAGCTCTATACAGCAGCAGAAGTTCGTCGACGCACGTTAGTAACAAACCACAGAATACTAAATAGGGGCAGAAGGTTCTTCCTTCCCCCTTCCCACTCAGGAGCACGCGTGCCGGTCTTCGGAGTCATCAATTTACTGTCTCCACCTCAACATCGCGCACATAGAAGTTTAGTTACTCGTCTCTTTGTCGGAGTTCCAAAACTTGGAAATCTTTGCCAGCACATGAGTTTCCTCCTTCCTATAATATGGGTTCCTTCAAAAAAGGCGTGAAAAGATAATAATAATAGTCATAAATTCACATCTAATAACTAGTTCAAAGTAATAATAATTAACAAGATTGTACAAATTCTCGTACTCATCATACAAACATCTGCTCCTACCTACTACCACTCTGCCAGCCGATCGTCCAAGAATATTAGTACATATATAATTTGGCAGTGTATGAATAGTAAGCTGTTACCGTAGTCTATAGAGTATAGACGCTCGTAACACCTCGGGCACTACTCACACGCTGTCTCTGTCTGCCCTGTAAATATAAATAATTGATGTAATATTGTGGTAGAATATTTGTCTGATTTTTTAAAAATATTTGTTACAGGCTGGCGGATAGATGAACGAGACTTAGAAATTCGGGAAAACATTGGTAAAGGCGAATTTGGAGACGTGATGCTTGGGATACTGAACGGCACTCAGAAAGTTGCAGTCAAAATACTGAAAGATCGAGAGGCTGCGAGCAAGTTTCGGGCAGAGGCTAGTGTTATGGCGTAAGTTCAATTTTAAGATTGTTTTTATTAGCATATCATGATTACCATGTAAGGTTTTTAAACAAATTTGCTGCCTCCTGAGCTTAACCTTTATGTCAAACGTAAAATGTGTTAAAATTATTCTATAAAAGTAACCGTAATGGGAAGGCAAAGCGAACCAATACCTATACAGCAATGTCTTCAGTATTTATTAGTTCTTCATTTATTATATTTAAATGCTGGTGTTACACATTTCAATGCACCTTGGGAGTATTTGAGGAGAGGAGTTGGGAGTACACCTTCTGTACCATATTTTATTGCAATAAAGAATTGAATTGAATTGACGCGAAATATATGATGACAGTCTCCTTACGATGCTATTTGATGAGGTTGATAACCACAAAAAAGTTCTCTTCGTATTTCACACCATAATCACTTTTATTCTAATAATCTTTTAACTGTACGTCAACACAAACACTTGATTCATAAAACTACACTAATTTTATAACACAAAGTTCGCTGCGACTCAATTTTAAATTATTGTATTAAAAATCTTGACTGACACCACAAAATCCCGCCAAGACTCTTATCTAGTATTTTTTTTAATATATATTCTATTCATACCTGGATACAAGTCCTTGTTAATATAAACATGTGTTGCCAGGTCGCTGAAGCACGAGAACCTGGTGCGGCTGCTGGGGCTGGTGTTCAGCGCCAACGGCGGCACGTGCATCGTGACGGAGCACTGCGCGCAGGGCTCGCTGCTCGACTACCTGCGCAGCCGCGGACGACACTACGTCACGCAACTCAACCAGATCAACTTCGCCTAGTCAGTATCACTGTTGAAATGATATTTATTTAACACTTTATTTTGCACAACACACGTCACACAAATAAACATGCAGTAAGGAAATAACAAAATATGCTTGCACAATGATCGGCCTTATCACTAAGAGCGATCTCTCCAACCTTAGCATGGAATGTAAACTAAGAGGGTAAGGAAGGTGGGCGATGTATGACTATGACAACAGAAATAAAAATGTTTCAACTTTCTAATTTTATGCCTTTTTAGGTTGTTTGCGAAAATCAACCTAATAGGGTATTTGACAACAAATAAAAATATATACAAACTTTCATCCCCTATTTTATCCCCTTGGGGGTAGAATTAATCAAAATCCTTTCTTAGCGGATGCCTACGTCATAACATCTACCTGCATGCCAAATTTCAGCCCGATCCGTCCATTGGTTTGGGCTGTGCGTTGATAGATCACTAACACCCGTATTCACAAACGATACTTATGTAAGGGAAGGAGCAATACTATGCGAAGTAAGGCATTTCTCAGTGGGTTCAC
This sequence comes from Nymphula nitidulata, assembly GCA_947347705.1. Taxonomy (NCBI): domain Eukaryota; kingdom Metazoa; phylum Arthropoda; class Insecta; order Lepidoptera; family Crambidae; genus Nymphula; species Nymphula nitidulata. Next base: position 12,810,986 of record OX374632.1, read on the forward strand.
TATGTCATGCCTTTCAATTCACAAACAATACTCAAACGAATCTTTACTATGCGGACGCATAGCGTTGAATACAGCTCTGTGATTGGTTGATTATATAGTGTTACGTAGTTCACTTCATTGCTGACATTTCAATTTTATTGTTTATTTGCTTTTTATCGTAAACTCCGTAGTGGTTACATTCTCTTTGGTGCGCTCGACGCTATGCGTTGATTAATATAGCTATCAGGCTCCCTTAGCTAAGTGTTCATTATGACAAACGCATAGTGCCGATTGTCACTCAAGTATTGTTTATGAATAGGAATTTGGCACCCTGTGCGTCCGCGGGCACTGTGAGACCTCATAGTGTCGTTTGTGAATGCGGGCGTATGTCAGTCAGTCACCTTTGAGTTATATATATTTAGATGTTTGTCTGTGTGTAGCGACGCGTGCTGCGGCATGGAGTACTTGGAGCGTCAGCGCGTGGTGCACCGCGACCTGGCCGCGCGGAACGTGCTCATCTCGCACGAGGGCACGGCCAAGGTGGCGGACTTCGGGCTCGCGCGCCCCGACCAGGGGCTCGACGACCCCGCCGACGCCCTGCGTCTGCAAGCCAAGCTGCCCATCAAGTGGACCGCCCCGGAGGCCCTCAAGTACAACGTGAGTTTCCCTTCCCTTCCTTGTTGTTGCATCATTACGGTATGGTGTTATATTTTGGGGCAACTCAACTTATAGAGATATCATCTTTAGAGCCCAAAAGAAATGCATTAGGGCCATGTGTGGATTGAAACCTACAGACACCTGCCGACCGTATTTTAAATCTTTACGGCTCCTAACATTTCCAAGTCTCTATATATACGAGTGTTGCATGTTCGTTAAGTCCAATCAGAATTTGTTTGAAGTAGTAGAGTCTGCCAGTGATTCTCGTCTGCGCCCTAGGAAGCCTTATATTCGTACCCAGCTGTGTAATACTGCCATGATGAAGAAAAGTGTAGTGGAAATGGCTCCACGATTATATAATAAGTTACCTGACGACTTAAAGAAGTTATGTAGAAATAGGTTTTTAAATGTACTGACTAAATTATTAATAGACAAATGTTCTTATACTATTAGTGAATTTTATGATGATAGTAATTTATATAATATATGATTATTTTTTTATTTTTTTAGATAATTTAATGAATGATTTGTATTTTATGACATGTTAACATAAACTGAAGTAGAAATTCATGTTTGACATTATTAAATAGTATTTTTTTTTAATTATTGATTTTTATGACATGTTTATTTTATATTATGAGTCAAATTTAAGTTTTATAATTTTGCATTTAAATTTTGAATTATTTAGTGTTCTCAATTTATTTCTCATATACCTGACAGGGTTAAACATAGAGGGTCTAATTTATAATAAACAACACCACACATGTACTTACCTATGTTTATGAAAGAATAAATGATTCTGATTCTGATTCTGATTCCTTTGTTTGGTTAATTCTCCTCGTAATGGGAAGGCAAAGGGTACTAATGCCCATACAGCCATGTCTTGATTATTTCTCTATTTCTTAATTTATTGCATTGAAATGCGGGTGTTACACATTTCAATGCATCTTAGGAGTATTCGACGCGAAATATATGATGACAGTCTCCATATGATGCTACTTGATGAGGTGGATAACCACAAAAACATCTCATCGTATTTCACACCATAATCACTTTTATTCTAATAATCTTTTAGTTTTATGTGTACGTCAACACAAACACTTGTTTTATAATACTACACCACTTTGATAACACAAAGTTCGCTGCGGCCTGCGACACAATTTTTAATTATTGCAATAAAAATCTTGACTGACACCACAAAATCCCGCCAAACACAAGATTTTTTATTACAATATTCACAAAATTGCACCGGAGCGAACTTTGTCTTATAAAAATGGTGTAGTTTTGTCAAGTCTTTGTGTTGACGGACAGACGACAGCACATCAAGTGTAACAGTGGCACTACGAAAGCTGCGTCTATTACGAAAGCAGTAAGGGCGGTCTCAAGGTCAAACTGTTACGCTTAAGGTGCTATCGACTGTACAATTAGAAAATCGTTCTAATAAAAGTGATCTTGGCGTGAGACACATTGAGAGATTTAAGCAAAATAAATGTTTATAATAATTTTATCGTGGCTATCCACCTCATCAAAGTAGCATCATGGAGACTGTTTTCATATATTTGTCGCCGATTTATCCCAAGATGCATCGAAATATGTTACACCAACATTTCAATGCATTATCTGCAAAAATAATAAAAGAATTGGCTGTATGTTTATGCCTGTGCCTGTCCATATGGACGAACGAATACAACAACAACAGCAATCAACCAGATGACAAACAAGCTGACGGCCCACTTAAAAGTGTTTACGTCGCACGGCTTTTCAAACTAACTTTCCAAGTCGCAAATATTGGAAACGAACTGCTAAGACTGCATGCATAGGCATAGGCAAGTCAAGTTAGTCTTAATAGTTCTCAGGAGTTTTTATTTAATTTCTTTATTAGTACCACACGTGCGAAGCCAGGGCGGGCAACTAGTAGTTTATAAATGTGAATTAATATTATTAAATGATGTAATAAAAATTTAGCAAGAATGGACTTATATCTCTATAAGAGATCTATTCCAGCGAACCCATAATGTGTGAGACATTACTTTGGTGAAAGTAGGCCGCAATATTTGCTCATTTTAAAATATCTATCGCGTGTTTGTTACAGAAATTTTCAAACAAGTCTGATATGTGGAGCTTCGGCATTCTTCTATGGGAAATTTATTCATTCGGAAGAGTGCCATATCCCAGAATAGTGAGTATAATAGTGTCGAATACTTAACTTGCAAACATATAAAATATTAACATGAGTTTTATTTAAAGCTTTTGTACGCATAAAACAAAAATAGAATCATCAAAGTCGGTTCACCCAGTCGAAAGTTCTGAGGTAACAAACATAAAAACACAAAAAAAACACAGTCGAATTGATCACCTCCTCCTTTTTTGAAGTCGGTTAAAAACGTGTGTTGTGTTCACCAGCCGCTAGCGGAGGTGGTGCGTCACGTGGAGCGCGGTTACCGCATGGAGGCGCCGGAGGGCTGCCCCGCCGGCCCGTACGAGCTGATGCGCGCCGCCTGGCACGCCGACCCCGCGCAGCGCCCGAGCTTTGTGCACGCGCGCCGCGCCCTCGCCGCCATCCGCGACGCCGCGCACCACGCGCCCGCCCGACCCGCCGCAGGTAAGTGACCCACATGGCTGTGTGGGCGTTAGTTCCCTTTACCTTCACAATACGGGGAAATGAACAAAAAAAAGGAGTGTTTGGCGGGTTTTAATGGCGTCGGTCAAGATTTTTATTACAATAATTAAAAATTGTGTCGGAGCGAACTTTTTGTTATAAAAGTGGTGTTGTTTTAAATACAAAGTGTTTGTGTTGACGTGCAACTAAAAGGTTATGAGAATAAAGTGATTATGGTGCGAAATACGATACGAACTTTTTTGTGGTTATCCACCTCATCAGGTAGCATCATATGGAGACTGTCATCATATATTTCCTGTCATATACTCCCAACATGCATTGAAATGTGTCACGCCAGCATTTTAATGCAATAAAAGAAGAAATGAAAAATACTTAAAACATGGCTGTATAGGCATTAGTTCCCTTTGCCTTCCCTTTATAGGGAGAATTAAGAAAAAAAAAGAATAATTATAACCTCAAAATGACTACCAAAAATTATGATTTCTCTAAACTGCCACAAAATAATTTACTGATATTTTCCCTACATAATTTATAGATTTTTCACATTCTTTGGCACTCATTTCATAAAAGCAAAATTATAGCCCAACTCCCATAGTGAATCGGGCATTGTGTGTTGCCTTTATATGCTAACGGTACTCGTATTTACGCACATATTCGCAGCGTGTTCGACAATTGGTTACCACAAGTAAAGCGCTTGTCACTGCGCGTCGCTTCGTGAGATAAAAGTACTATAGAACGGATTACCTCAGTATCTTTTATTTTTTCGATAATTTATATTAGACCGTTAGATAGTTATGTTTTAAACTGAGAGTATCCACAAACTACACATAATAAATATTTTATTATCTTATTTTTATTAATTTTTTATATACCTATTATATTTATTTTTTTATTTTGGTCGCGGGTTTGATTCCCGCCTCAGGACGTGAAATTCTTCTAGTTTTATATTTTAATTACTAAATATTTTATTGTTAGGGATATGCTAGCGGACAGATTAAGGTCGAAAAGTTATTGTTGTTGAATGTAAAGTAAATGTTTAAAAACCAATAAACATTGTTAGTCTGATGTCAAGTACAACAATTAACCAATTATATTTCTCGTTTGTATTACAGAGTGATATCGGCAGTCTAGCGAGAACATTGGACGATTTCTTATGATAACCTAAAAATTGATACAAGCTGTACTATATAAATAACTCAACACGCACCTAACAGTAAGTAGGTAAGTGTGATGAATTATCATTTCTTAATTACGCAAAGACCTTTCCACTGCTAAGGTGTTATTCTTTTGTAGGTTAGGTATGTACATTTGGTGTGTTTTGTGTAGCATGAAATTTTATGTGGAAGAAACATACATACCATACAATATGGGGCTTTTAGTGACCCGACCTTTAAAGTGACGGTTCCTGACATTATTACCTGTTACAAAATATTATTGTCTTTTACTTTACTACTTAACAGTACAGAAATAATCTATTTAAATATAAATCTTCTAAAATTAAGTAAACCAGTGATATTTATAAAATTGTAAAATTCAACTATAAGGAAAATAAAAATGTGTTACTAGTTAGCGATAAATATTATATAAAGAGGCTATTTCGCTAAAAGCCCTGTATATTTATTTAAGCCTAATTTTATATAATTTCCCTATCAAATTGTCGCGCAGACCCACCTAATGTGGCCAATAGCTGAACGTCGGTACTATAGTACTGTCTAGTCAAAATAAAGTTTGTAATATTGATTGTATTATAACAATAATTTTATTATTTCATAATAAAGGCGTAAGGCGACTGATAATGTAAACGACATGTTAACAATTAGTAATTAAATGTTTAACTAGTATAAATTATTAATTATACTACCACTAAATTATAAAGTGACTCTTATATTTCAATTGCTATGAGACACCGATACAATGTGTCACAATCACTACTTCGTGTATACAATGATCTTACTGAAAAGTAACTAAAATAAAAAGCGGTAAAGTTTCATATTGCGAATTTGAATATATTGTGAAAGCCAGGAATCGTATCAATTTTCAAAACTGAGCCTATTACTATTATCATTGTAGTAATACATATAATTAAAGGGCAGGTCCAAAGGTTGTGTTGAACGCAACTAAAATTCGAGTTGTTCATTCCTTATGGTTCCAAAGTTAAAAAAATAATTTGTTTGGTTTTTGGTACGAGAGCTAATTTTAAATCCCGAACTGGCGAAGGGTTCTATAATTGGTTTACGCAGCAACTGGTTCTAAAATGGACTTCTTTACACATTGAGGTATTTAAAGGTACGAAACTATAAAAAAATACTGTCGTATAAAACATACAACTTTCACCTCTCCCAGAAAAATATTAAGTTACAATACGTTACAATAAATATTTTGTAACACATTTACTAAAACTAATTAAATCTAAGTATAATAAGGAAGTGGCCAATACTTTGCAAATTTTTATTATATTTACGTCCTAAAACTACATTTGTACATTATTATTGTTCTATCCAATAATCAATCTTTTACTATTAATTAAAACGAGATTTCTGAATGTCTAATTTCATTACGTAGTTAAATTCTGCGCTGCGTAATGTCAGAATGTGCGTAAATGCAGTGTTCTAAATCTAGATTACCTACATCTGCTCACTTATGAGCGAAATGCGACGCTGCGAGTTGCTACGCACCAAAACCTCCTTTTTTCGTAGTGGAGAGGTGAAAATATAATTACTGCGTTTTAGCTAATTAACGCCAAGCATTATGCATTATTTTTTACTTCAGTTTGTTTGTGATTAGTCGTAATAAAAGAAAAAGTGGTTTTAGGTCAACTTTCAGGTTGTGTGCTATTTTAAAAGTAATGAAATATTTGGTTACTTATTTAAAATTATATTATTGTAGGTATTGGAATTACATTATCTTTAATTTATGAGCACGCCATTATATTGGTAACTCATTCGTAGTGTGTGTCATGAATTCATGACAATTTTAATAACAATGCTGCCACAATGCATTTGCAACTTTCGCGTGCAACATTTGAGAAATATTTACATGGTGAGGGAACACTTTCACTTTCCATACGTATACGCCACGTCACGTGAAAAACAGTATTATTTCCAATTAAAATCCTTCATGGATCTATAGTTAAATTGTATACCTAATATATTGTGAATTTTTTTTTCTGTTTTGTGGCAGTAATGTAACAATTAAAATAAAATAATTTGAATCTCAATTGGCATGAAAAAATAAATAAAAATTTGTAAATAAGTTCAGAAATTATATGTTTCATACACTCTATTCTCACGGTTTTTTTTTTCAAATTATAGATGAGAGTAGATATTAATGTTGTCTTATAATGCTGGCATAGTGTATCTATATCCTACCTAACTTTAAAGATTGTCTATATATATGTGTGTGAACGACAACTCCCTATGTACTGTTGTATCAGACTAATTGCTAATGTGTATATGTATTAAAACAGCGGCGTTGTGCCCGTGGACGTACATTCACTGCCTCCCGCGAACTAACTCCGTTCACGCCCTGCCACTATCTAAGTTTAATAGCTATATAACGCTTGCCATAGGGAATGCAGCTCATTGATATGGATTAACGGCTAGTTAGTCGTCGTCTTGGACTCCAATACATTTTTTGCGGCACGATACCGACGACGGTTGAAGTTGAAAATGGCAGGTGCTTGTGGCATTAAAATTTTTGTATTCGCCTGTGCACGAAAACTCCGCGGTTGAGCGCAAACTCTCCTATTACAATGTGAACGTCACCAATTACTTTTAAATGCCGCTGAAGATGTATTTCAGCGCATCAGTTTCTATTCAGAGCAACTGCCGTTCTCCCTCCGAGGAGGTTCGTCATCGATGAATTCATATTGAAGGTCGTTAGCTTATCTTGCACTTGGTCGTTTTCTGCGACTACAAGCTCCCATATTAGCGGTTCTGTCGTCGCCTGGCTCTGCGTGAAGCTCGTCTACCTCTCTCCACATCGTCTTTAATCCATGGCAGTATCTGGAACTATGCCCCGATTAATCCTTCTAGTGGTCCTCCAGGGTGCCTTCATGCGTGGCGGTCTTTGCCAAGTCTTATAATACCCGTTATTGAGCATCAGCTACGGCGGGAAGGGTCTCAAAGACACCGCATAAGAATGCTCGCACGACCGAAATGGCAGTGGGCATTTGAAATCGGGCAGTCAAAATGTGTGCACTCCTGCTAACGATACTAATCTATCATGTGCTTGTGTCGCTGCGCAATTTGTGACGGCTGCGAGCGCTATTTTGTACCAGTACACGATATTATAATAGTACACGCGAATTAATTGCAGTACACATAACATACTGACACGTGGTGATCTGAGATCTCATGCTATTCTGCCTTTACCGGAGCTACGTATCCAGTTGTGTCAGCTGAAAACTCCGGAGTCGCTTCTCAATTGACCAGTCCCATTTCTCTGAAAGAAGGATTCCTGCCACACTGGGTCGTTGGTTAAAACCATAGCACTATCTGATTTTGATCACGCACGTGCCTTGTAGCAAAACGGCTGTCTTTCTATTAATGTCCTATAGCTATTATAACTTGAATAGTGGCAGGGTACGAACAGGGATGGTCCGCTTGGGCCAGTGAACGTACCAATTTAAAAAGACACACACATTAGCAATTACAGTCCGAAAGAACAGACATGGAGTCTTTGTTCACAATATATTTTAAGAAAGGTCTATTTATGTGTACATATAACTTTTATAGTAAGGGTTTAACTAAGTTGAATATTGTCTTGCTTATCTAAAGTGTATGAGACAACATTAAGCTTTTTCATCAATTAATTATTTTTTTAGAAATATTTCAAAGACTTATATAATGAAAGAAATGTCCGTTTGTATAATGTATTCTTATGCAATACTAGTTTTTAAGTGTTAAATTGTTTTTACGAATTATTTATGAATCACGTGAAGATTGATTAGAAATGTTTCACAGATTTGAGTCATTTCTTTTCTACCAAAGTTTATTTCGAAAGTTAATCTCATTGTTTTCATTAGTCTTCCTTTTTTTATTATTACATAATTTTGAAAATATACACAACGTGGTCGCACAATAGCGCACTAGTTTCTAATGAGTTTTGTGAACTGCTATGGAATATTGTTTTATACGTATGTTGTTGTTCTTCTCAACTTTTTCAAAATAGTGTAAGGAAAATCTCATCTACTGAAAAATTAAATGGAAAGTTAGTTTTGTTTACTGCTGTATTATATTTCATTTATGATTTCCAATGTAAATACATATATGTTAAGGGATAAATATGTATGATAACAAAATATAATTCCAAAAACATCTGTTTGTTTTATTTTAACTATCGCGTCCGTCTGTGTCAATCGTCGAGCAACAACATGACACAGAGCTGCAATCAGTTTCGTACACGCCTATTATTTTTTCCGATGATTTTTTATTCATTTCTTGATTTCTAGATGCTTTAGGCAACCATATCTCAGTTTTAATATCAGCTCGGCTTACGACGTCATTAAGTTTCCCGCCCAAACTGGATGTTCCACAGTTTGATGTTTGAGTTTTGCGCTCTTCTCCGTGGCAGCTGCTGGCCTGGTCTGTGTATGTTGTCACCGACTTATCTGTGGTACTCGGCTTATGACACTCACAGTCAACTTTGCTAGTTTTTTTCTCTACTCGTCTCGGTTTATGTCTTTTAAGTTTTACATTACTTTTTCTTTTCTGCAACTTAGTTTTCGATTTGTTACTTCGACTACTTGAAATTGAGGTCTTGCTATCATTATCTAGTTTATTACATAAACAGTCATCAGTCATTTCAATTTCAGGACATCTTTTACTTTCTTTTCCATCACTAGAAAAACAAAGACAGGGCTTGGTGCAAACAAATTGATGACAAGTAGTTTTATTAGGTATGTCAGCTTGTATCGCTGCACATGCTTTGGGCGGTATTGCAGCAAACCAGTCCAAACCACGTAGACGTGGGAAAAAATAATGGAGATCTGTCGTTGAAGTCCAACTGTCGTTATGAAACTAAAAATTGAGACAAAAAAAATCGGGTTTTGTCAGTTTGTCTACTCATAAAATATGTTGCCATTTTAGTGGTATAAAAATGTACATTACACTAACATATTTTCGTTTACCTTGAGTTCAAAGGCTGGCGCAGTTACAGAATTACAGTCGGGAAACAAACACGGTCTGGAGTTAGGCGTCCCAAACATATTTTGGCATTGCTGGGTGAATACTGTAGGTGTGATCCTGCAAGTAAAAGTTTTTAATCTGGTTATCTTCTGAACCGTTCGACACAGGTCCAGTTATCCGGTTTTATAATCGGATAATTGAACGTGTCGAAATGAAAGCAAATAGTAGGTAAGTAAATATAGCTTGCGCCAAACTTCTAGTTCTCTCCGATTACGAGGCGATTCACAAGCGCACTATCAAAATATGGAACAGCGGAAGAACACGGTATGGACGGTAGCTGCGGGCAGCTGCACGATACAGCGTGATGCAACTTTAGAGCGAACTAGACGTTTGCTGCGAGCTCTACCTAGCTGAAGTTTGAAAGACTTTGTAGAACATGTTTTTGAAAAACTAAATAACAACTGATTATTTCGGGGAAGAACAGCAATGATAGTAGAAAAACGAATATTTAAAAATGATGTAAATAATTTATTTTTTATGTGCTTTAACTTACGGGTTTGAAATGCTTCTAATATAATAAGCTCCAACACTGTTATTCCAATACGGATTATAATTAGGGACATTCGGCCTGTATTCAACATTTGGTAAGCGTTTGAATGGCAAAAAATAAAAATGAACACTGCCATCGGGGAAGACGACCGAAGCTACTTCTCCTTCGCCTATCACCTCTGGATATATTGAATGATATTGTTGAGCTGCAAGAAATAGTAGGTAAGAGCGCCTTCACACTAGCGTTTGTCCAGCGTAGGCGTTCGATGAACGTATGCGCAGCGCAGATGCGTTACGTTGTCGCGGCGTCTGCGCTGCGCATACGTTCCTCGAACGCCTACCTACGCTGGACAAACGCTAATGTGAAGGCGCTCTAACATCAATGGCAACATCTTTTCTCATAAAAAAATCATTGGTCCTTCAAATCCTCGCTGGCGAGATATAAAATTTCATTAGAATATTTTTATTGATTTTTTTAGCATACTAAGTAGGTATACATTTTAATATTAAAATTCAACCTTATGGCATAGATAATTCAGTTCAGAGTAAAAACCATAGAGGAAGTGGTTGCGATTAAGTATAACACTAAGCTCCTTCCTCTGCCTATTCCGCTGAGCGGCGGCATGCTTGGAGCAGCGTCACACGAGGCGCCACGCGCCACTTGGAACTGGATTCAAGACCCTCTGACTCATCCCAATGCCAATGGGTGGTGCCAATACCCCCGCGAACTTTCTGTCTGCCATACACCGAACCCCGGGGCTCCCTGGTCCTGAGAACGAAGTTTCTTCCCGCCGGCATTGAAGATCGGCCATCCACGTTCCCGAAAGGACCTCTGCTGGGGCGACCAATAATTTCAGGTAGGGTTGAGACTCAGCGGTGGTGACCATTTCATGACCGGTCCACTCCAGCATGTCACACGCCACTGGACGAGGGCCACGGTCGGGTAAGGTCTCATACGGGTCTGTAGCCCAGTATGCCACCCAGCGGCGATCAGTCCAGTGTCGCCGCAAAACTAGGACGTCAGCCATCCACAAACATAATTAGTACCATGTCATCTCAATTTCTGACGTTATTGGAATCAATACATCGATACCATGTTCCTATCAAGCTATCCCTCGATCTGAGTAACCTGCTATAACATAAAGATGTAAATAACTCTTATCAGATCTTGGTAAGCAATAATAAATAGCACGGCGTAACATGACAACGACTTGTATTTCTATACATAATTCGACACAGATACAACTTGTATTGCCTATCTTACAAGTCGTAAGCACCTCTCTGCCTGGTTCGGGTGTTGATATAGATTATTTCGACGTTGTGAGGGTAGCTCAGATGGTAAGAGCAGTCACCCGGATTGTGAAAGATCGCGGGTTCGGACCCCGACTGAGGACATGATTTTTTTTGTAATTTACCTAGATATATAGATATTTTTCTAGAAATATGTAGAAATTAAGATCTATTTCTAAAGTTGGTGGTAGTGAATTAAATTCGTATTGTGCAGATAATACTCACATTCACAAGAAATTATTATAATACTTACAGTTGTAGGGGGAAAACGGTACATAGTTCGGATACCCAGTACCACAGAACGGCTGGCTGAACTGCATTGTGGGATGTCTGCCTTAGTTTATTACTTTACATAATATGGAAACTTAGTAGCATTTTAAAATATTGTCTGAAAGATGTAATGCCCCATTTTTCGTTTTTGATGGATTGGGCTTATTTTAGTTTGTAACGTTTGTAAGTACTCACGTCTGTCAAAAAAGACAAGTTTATTTAATGTTCTGGATACGAGTCTTTTAGTCAAAAATTATATAAAAAATAAAAAATTGCTAAGGGTCCGCGTTTTTATAGGAGTGTGTATAAAAGGTAGACCTGGATAAGCCACGATGTCTTACCACCTCTTTTTTCAGCTCTTGCTTACGCACACGTTACCTATTTCAGAACTGCCACACCATAAGACGCAGCATAATTTATGAATCTAGTAGGTGAAAGTTATCTAAGCTTTAGTCGTGTCCTATGTTCATCAGTGCATGCTCTTAATCTAGTAGGTACCTATCTACTTAAATATTGTTGACTCCCTAAGTAAGCAAAAAGGATGGACAGTTGTGCCAAACTTTAGATTGTTTTAAGTAGGTTACAAGTTACATACATGAAGCACCTGCTTTTTTACAGTGTCTTCCTAAGCCAATACTCTTATCACATCATCAAAGTTACTTGGATATTATTTATCCATTGAATATTTTTGAAGATTAACTTGCTAAATTATAAAATAGGTCTATTAGAACAGTGCAATAGGGAACAAGAGTCGTTAGGAACTACCAAATAAGTATAGGTAGGGAAATTTCATAAGGTAGGTACCTACGTTTACCCCCGGCAGCAGGAAGAGCTCGAGAAAGATATCGAATTTCCAGTGAAAGTTACTTAACAGCTGTAAGTGAAAAATACATAACATAGGTACTTAAAATTGATATATTTAGTCATATTTTAAGCGTATTATTTACAGTGTGTATTACAATTTTTATTTACATATTGTATTTATCATTTTGTGAGTTGATGGGGCCGGGGGCGTCAAAGTTCTAGCATCATGGCGGCCGCGTATACCTACCGAAAAGCGTAGAGTAGGGCGGTCTCCCATTAACTCCACGTAACTCACATCAGTGATGATAACGCAGCAATGGGTAGGCAATACACTTGAGATGAAGAACAATTATTATTGGACGTGATTAGGCGGCGTGTCACGGTCGCTTCTCTTCACGTATCTTCACGTTTAAATATTGATGGCAGTCTTTTCATGGGCTGATAAGATAATGTGTGCCTGCTTAATACATATTTATAACGGGTATTCTTGCACATTTTTCTTTCTTACTATCCTTTAGGTTTTCCTTATAACCTATTCGAGATTGTTTGTAAGAAATTGCTTGTTTTCAACAAGGTCGCCATTTGCCTATAATTACCCGTATTTTGTTCTAGTCTTTTCTTTATATTGTATGCCTTAGAATATTTGTGTTATTTTATTTATAGTCTGCCATTTTTCAATTTAGTATAGGACTAACTAGTGAGTCATCCATTTAACATCAAAGCTATTCAAATAAGTATTTCCACATGAATAAAGCAATGAATGTAATATTAATGCTTTACTCGAAATCCAAAAGTCGTGCATTTTAATTTCAAATCTCCGCACTTTGATGGATCAATAAGCCACATTATATTTACTCCGAAATCTAGACAAATATGTCTAGAATTACTTCTTGGAAATTCATTTTTTAGGAGCGCCGAATTGTCTATCGGGTTCCATCAGGTATCCAATCTCAATAATTGCGAAAATTTTTACGATTGAAACATTTAACTAAAACATTCCTCGTAATATCAACTGAAAACAGCATTCCTGATGTGGAAGTTGACAATATATTCCGAGTTAGTTCTCTGGACACTAATGGCGAAAGGGTCTGTGGGGTGGAAAGTAAATGCCACGAGGCGACGAGCGCTAGCGGGCACCGACTGCCCTAGCACACCAGCATAAATTTTAAACTTCAACAAACCAGAATCACGTGCGTAAAATCTGAAAAAGAAAATACAGGATAGAGCAATGTGTATATAAGCATTTTAAAGAAAATAAGGGTAGATAAAGATTTTTTTCCTTATAATGAACCATTTAGCCATTCATATAGATACTTGCCACCACAAGATGATAAAAGTTTAGTAAAAAAGGATTTTAAGCAATTTTATAATATTATTATGATAATAATAATACATTATTATTATCATAATAATATTATAAAATTATATAATACATTATTATTATTATTATTATTATTATAATATATTATTTATCGCTAGGACAGTCGGTGCCCGCTAAACAATCGAACACTATGTTTACACAAAAAAAGACAATTAGTCAAAATATTTTAAATGAAAACAATTAACTCATGTTTAATCAGATGTGTAACATTATTATTATACAGCTGATGGTAAATTGTTAATTAAATTGGTAAATTAGATTTATTTCAAATGTGTAGTGCTCGTGAAAATATAAGACAATACTAAGTTTTCAAATATAAAGTTAGAGACATAGAACAAATTGAATCAAATGTTATATCCATAGTAATATTAAAAGTGCGATATTTTTGTGATTACTTAAAATATTAGTCTGCTATGTTTTCACTTCTAAACTGCTAAACCAATGCAGAGGCATAGTTGCCCTATTGGCACAGGAGTGCTTTTTTTGGACGTGGTGAGGGCATTCAACAAGATGTGGCACAATTCCTTGATTTACATGCTATATCAACTCTGCCCAAAAAAATGACCTTAATCGATAGTACAATTGATAGTCACACTATTAATCTCCTATTAAAAGAATATAATTTTGCTATCTATAGACTATAATTTTGCTATTAATATTTGACTATCAATTACCAGCACTATGAACATACCTTAAACACCAGTATGCCCTACCTCTAATCATATGTTGTTGGCTTTAAATAGGTTCTACACTCACATTGTATGCAGTATAATACTTACAGATACCCTACATAATATATGCTAATAAATAATTTCAAAAACTATAAAGTACTTAAATGTATACCTTATAGGATATTCCCCGTATGCCTTTGGTCGTTCCATAACAGATACCCATTTGTCATCATAGCTGAACAAGCCTAAATCGAGATATGGTGATCCACTGTATGATTGAGCACTAATCGGTAGTTGAGCCAATATTCTTTTTGTAGCTTCTGTGCGTCCACCATATATAGCTCTCACTATTGTTTGCTTAAATCTTTGCTGTGTTAATCTTGCATATAAATTGTTTGAAGGAGAACAGGTAAACTGAGAGTCAGCACGCAATCTAGCATTTCTAAAACAATCACAATAATTCTCAAAGAGTTGCAAAAGACCTTCAGATGTGTTCTCATATACTTCTAGGATTTTGCTTTCACTTATATTATAAATGACAAAGAATGATGATTGACTGTTAGGTTCAGCTACTCTTAATGTCACCACTTCTTCACTTGCATATTTGATAAAGAGGTGATCTTCATCAAGCAGTTGCATTTTCCACATTCTTAGACTTCTAAACATATCAAAATATTTGTAGAATTTTCTTAATTCCAAAGGATCTCCTGTGTCATCACTTATTGTCTTTGCTCTCTTGAATAGGAAAACAAGCAACCTATGTTTCAGACTATTAATAGTTTCTTCATGGAATGGTCTCTCATTTATTTGTGGAGCAAATACAGAGCTAACAATTAATGGATCATCATCATAGCAAAATCTACCAATTTTCCTTATTTCTATAAGCATTCCATCAACAATTTGGAATAAGTGTATAGTTTGATGTTGTACAGAAAGAACTGCTAATACTTCTTTATACAAGTAAATTCCTTGGTTGTGAGAAAGGTAGATCTTATCAATCCTAAAGTGTTTTGTGTCACATAACTTGCCATGATGTAAATCAACTAAATGCAAAGAATAATCTTCCAGTGCTGACCTATAAAAGAAATGATAAAAAAAAATTATCATATGTACAGGAAGCAAGGAGAAAACATTCTATAGACAAAAATTTTACCTTATTGTCGGTGTGACTGCCTCATTATTGCTGTGAATATGATAGAAATGTGGCCTCAAATCATCAGGTATATGTGCTGCAGAACCAACAATAACATATCGGCCATCTTCAGTGAAAAGACTGCATTCACGATTTAGTTGCTGTTCCATAAAAGGCATTTGAGCCAGGTTTAACTCTGATCTTGAATTGTCCCTTTGTTGACAAACATTTACTGTGAATTTGGGCTGTAAAATTAAAATATTGTATGTAGGTAATTTATAATAGGTCTAATATATAATTAAACATTTAATACATATGCTAATGCATTTTACCTTAAAAAATCTGTAAAAAATATGGGTTCTAATTCTATGATGTGCATCAGCATCTGCATTCAATAAATCTGATGGATAACCTGCTACAAGATCACCAGCTGCACTTGCACCTTTATATTCATATATCTGAAATTATAAGAATAAGTAATGTATGGGAGTAATTAATAATTTAGTAAAATATCAAAAATTTCAAAAAAACATCTATTACCTCTAATGATGTTTGATCAGCAGAGAATGCAATAAAATGCTTTCCATCTGGGCTAAATTTTCTTAGGAAACATGGGGGCTTTTCAACATTTACTATAGTCAAATTTGGAAACACATTTTGATAAAACTCTCGAACAACGTGGAAATGAGACCCTGGCTTACGTGACCCATAAATCTCTCTATCCATTAATCTCATCACAATATTTTGAGGTTTAATTTTTCTTGGAATTATTCGTTCAGTGCAAATGAACTCTTCTTCTTTGAGAACTCCTGGTGGTATATCATCATAATATATTTGCGAATTGCTATTGTTTGATGACATTATATTTGAGCAATAGATAAGGCTGTGTCATCAAAATTAGATAACTATCATTATCGTATAAAAATTGTGAATTTGTGATGGTATGGTATTTTACGGCCGTCCGTACTATAATACTATTTTTATTTACTTACACAAATCCACAGATTAGAAAGAGTATGTCTCACAAATCTCTGACCACAGATTAGAAAGAGTATTTCTAAAGACTCTCTGACAACTGACAACACACAGCCACAGAGTACTTAGTAATATAGGAAACACACAGCTCTGAGGGCCTAAACAAGATGCCATTCGACAATCGCTATCGCTATCGCTAAGCGGAAAATGTATGGCATTTGAAATAAGACATCGAACGTTGTCAAATGGCATCTTGTCTAGGCCCTCTGAGACATGTAATAAAAGAAGAAGACAAAATGTATAATCTCGACAACATGATCGACAGTGTTTCAGGCAGGTTTATAATTAATGTCACCGACAGCGACAGTAATGATTTTATATCCGATGACGATGAATAAAAACAATCGTAATAATCGTAGTTTTTATTATTTTCATTATGATTCTTATATATTATATACCTATATCATTACACTGCATGTAAGGAGAGGGAGAGGCCATAGCCTAACCACTGCCCTATTGGATGTTGAAGTCTTCAAAGAATTAATCATCTCAGACTTCCAGGTTTCCTCACGATGTTTTCCTTCACCGTTATGCTACATTTACACGCTTGCCGAAACTCGGCAAACGTCCATAAGCTCCAAGCCTTTAAGGTCTATTCACACATATCAGTGAAGCCACAGTTCCGGCACAGTTCCGTATCAGTGCGAAATATTATTTCATACATTATCTATGAACGTATCTCCACTTGTCCGTGTCAGTGACGGCACAGTACTCTCAGTGTCCGTGCCGCCACCGACAAGCACGGAAGGGATCATAGATTAGAGATAATGGCCCTAATTCTGGCGAACACATGCTAAGTTTAAATTTCAGTTCAGTCTATTCCTTTCTCTCAAAATGAAATAGAAAAGGATGGCTGTTATATAAATTGACATTTAGAAAGGTGCGTTCAATTTTCGACCTTATTGAACGTGCTAAAATGCTGTGTTTAGGAGGCACCTCCGTACATGCCGTTTAAATTGTCTATGGTTTCTTTGAAATCTATCTAAATTTAAGTGACAGCTTTAAACAGATTCTTGCTATCTTTTTCCTATTACCTCTTGCGAGAAAGAGATATACTGTACTTAAATTTAGAATTAAAGTGTGTTCCCAGAATTAGGCCCAATATATATGAAGGGATCGTCGACAACGATATTTTTTGCCGGACGGACATATCACGGACAGATCACGGACGCCGGTATCAACAAACACGAAATGGAGGACGAGCGATTAATAGAATTGGTTCGTGAAAATAGAGTTTAGTATAATTTATTTCATGCAAAGTATATGGATATGAAATACAATCGATATTGACGACGGACACGTTTTCACTGTAGCTCCGTGACTGAGCAGGCACTGACATGTGTGAATTGAATCACTGACGCAACACTGAAGTACTGATACGGAACTGTGCCGGTACTGTGCCGGAACTGTGGCTTAACTGATATGTGTGAATAGACCTTTACAAACGCTTAACGCTGTCATTTATTTTTGTTTTATCAAAACCTGACAACCCAGTAAACGTCAGTTGACTTCGTCTAATTAAAAATCCGACTTAATTGAATGGTTCCAGACACAATTGATTTTTCAGAGAAGTACCCGATGATTTACCGGCAAAATTAATATGTGAAAACAATGGAGAAAAACCGGTATTCTCCGGTTATTCAAATTCTTAGAAGAAATATTTATTTTTCGACTATTAATGTATTTATCTTAGAAATATACCTTGACTATTTTTTTTGTCATTAATAATTTTGGTGAAATATTTTCATTCTTCATTTTTATTTTTTGTTTCTTTGTGTAAACTTTTTTATACAAAGCATGACAAATTACTAAGCACCACATGATGTGAAGCAGTAAGAAGAGTTTATATGGAAAGAAAGCTAGTCCAGCTTGAACTATTCTAGCCGCCACCATTTTTTCTGCCCATGAAGCGCCTATTCACACCTCTTTTGAAGAATTCCATATAAAGGAAGTTTTGGAAGTTACATACGTTATAGAAACAAGTTACTAAACTTTTGTACGTTGTGTTGGGATAGACAATGAGTTGATGACTCCAAAGACCAGCACACGTACTCCCGAGTAGGAAGGGTGAAAGAGCCTTTTTTCCATTATATAGCCGATAGAAAGCGCTAAGCGATACGATACGTGTTTGTGACGGTTCAACACCGAGCTTTCGTGAGGCTGTTTTGATCACGGTTTCGATATAGTTCCTGGGATTCAGATGGCAGCTTATTTATGTAACCCTTATTTTCCTTACGATCTTTTTTGTGGAGCTCTGAGGTGAATCACCGGAAATCGGCAAATAACTGGTGAATTTCACCGGTTTGCAAGATTTTGCTTCAGTGCAAAATCACTAGTTTGAGGAAGCGTCGTCAGAGGAGGAAAGCCACCCCCCAGCCAGCATACATATAATCTGTGACCCCGCTGCAGGGGCGCGTTCCAAGCCTGAAACTTTTTACTCTAAGGCCGTTCCATGCCTTTCGGCATGACGTTTGGTTGTCACAACTACCCCGTTCCGAACCTCGGAGAGTTGCAACTTTTTAGCGATTAATTTTGATGGTTAGAAAACACTCTGACGTTTAAAACGTCTTAATTATTAGTGACCATCCGTCAAATCTCAAAAAATGGAATTCTTATTTTTAGTTTACTTTAAATAAAAGTGAATAAAAGTTAACTTGACTTAATACGGAAAATAATTTAAAGGTGACTAAGTACAGAAATTTAATGCGGAATGGAAGACTTCGTATTAGTTTTAGATAATAATGGAACTCTTTGTCAAAATTTGAGGTTTAAAAACAAAAACTCGGAGTGTGAACGCACCAAAAAGTCAATCTGTGAAGTATTTCTTCGTCATAGATCTGTGAATCAAATGTCACAGATTGTCAAATCAAATCGAAGTCAATTTTTGAAATCTTTCGGTTTGTTCCTGATGGTGATTTTTGCATAAAATTTATTTCTAAAGTTACGCATAGTTACAAAATAAGTACATGAAATTATGGAATACCTACTTAAATTAAAAGAAACGTACTAAACACTAGCAAAAAAAACAGGCATGGACGAACATACATTACGATATGAAAAAATTGACTTCTTGGGAGAAGGACAGGTAAGAAATTATTTTTTATAAACTATATTTTCTATTTACATGGATAAATTGGATGTATCTCTAATCAAATTTTAAAATATTTTAGTTTGCCACAGTATACAAGGCACGCGATATAAAAACTGACAAAATAGTTGCTGTTAAAAAGATAAAAATTGGATCCAGACTTGAAGCACAAGATGGAATAAATAGAACTGCCCTTAGAGAAATAAAACTTTTACAAGAACTGCAGCATGTTAACCTTATTGGATTATTAGGTATTGGGTCACAATTACATTTCTTTATAATTATTATCATTATTTTTATCTTTGTTCTACATCAACCACATGAACAAAATATAATATACTTATTTTAAACAACATACAAAGGGCGGCGTTATCGCTATTGGCTAAAGGATTTGTATAAAATTTAAATCAAACAATGCTTGTTTGAGGATGCTTTTTAACTGAGAGTATTTAACAAAGAAGTTAAAATAACAAATTATTACTGTTTCAGATGTATTTGGGCAGAAGTCAAATGTATCTTTAGTTTTTGACTTTATGGACACTGATTTAGAGATTATAGTTAAGGATAACAACATTGTACTTACTCCAGCTAATGTTAAAAGTTACATGATCATGACTTTAAAGGGTGAGAATTTATTTATCTTTTGAGCTCTATAGTACAAAATTGGCAATCATTTTGAGAGGTCTATATTTTTATAGAGAGTATAGATTACATTTTTACTCTTGTGTATCATGTCAGTGAAATTGGTATATCACAGAGCTCCGTTCTGTCCCCCCCCCCACTCTTTCTTCTAAGAAAAACATTTCGACTAGTTCAGTCACTGAACTACATCAACTGAACTAGTGGGAATAGAGGACATGCTTTCAATAGGCAACATTCATTGCTATGCAGATGATAGTACAGTGCATGGGGTATACCACACAATTGCACTCACAATCCGTGCACATACTACAATATGGACCCCCCGTAACACTGTCACAGAATTTCAAATTTTATTTAGGAATTCTGTAACAACAGTCTTTACTAGGTGGTAAGCCTGTATGTATGGTTATCTGGGTAGCAGCGGCGAGGGGTCCCTGTACCATCATTCCTGTTGGCTTCCTATTTGAAATAATAATTACCTAAAAACTTTAATGTTGTTTGTCAGACTTTTAATATTAAACATGTAATTACACTAATAACAACATAAATATTTTACATAAGTTGTTACTTATGTTAAGTACTTATTAAAAAAAAAACTAATTGTTCGGTATTTAGTGCAAGTCACTAAAATTTTAATTCTGAAGCACCTATTATAATTATCGTAGCAATATCACACATAGTGTCATCATTATATGAACGGCTGGCCGAGTGGTCTGTGCCCCTTGCTATACAGGCTACTCAGTCAGGGGTCCTGTGTTCAAATCCTGGTGGGAGTTTGTATGATGAGTACAAGCTTTTGTTGACAAGTCATTGATGCTAATATGTTTATTTAGTATATTTCTAATATTTATATACTTATTATT
The DNA here is from genome assembly GCA_947347705.1 of Nymphula nitidulata. Lineage (NCBI taxonomy): Eukaryota > Metazoa > Arthropoda > Insecta > Lepidoptera > Crambidae > Nymphula > Nymphula nitidulata. The sequence continues at coordinate 12,832,095 of OX374632.1, forward strand.
ATCGTTGTTTCTCCTTTATCTAGTATCCATAACACAAGTTCATAATGATGCTTACTTTGGGCTGGATAATAGGTGGGATTGTATGAATATTATTATTATTGCAGTACCATCTGTTGAGATTATTCACAACAACCAAGTCAAAACTTTTCAAGTTATTATGTCTATACTTAGTGTAGGGCTATCTCTTTCTAATGCATACATTTTTTTCATTTGCTCCTACCGGGATTCGAAACTGGGATCCCTGACCAAGCAGCCTGTATAGTAAGGGGTGCATACAGTCATATGAGTAGGGTTTTTGTCATACATTGTTCCCATACTGTACCTGACATAAGGCTGGGTTGCATAGGGGTGGTGTGGTGAATTTGCAGCGCACACCTCTGTGAAAGGCACGGGAGTTATTCTGGAGTTTCAGTAGTTATACCCAGGTCATTTAAGATCTTGAGCGAGCCCTGCACACACCTGCTGCTTCGCTAGTAGCAGGTAGATCCTTAAAAATATAATAAAAAAGTACAATGTGGGGACACTTGCATGGACAAAGTGAAAATCATGTACCACCACTCATGCAATCGATTGCCGAATTTGTACATATCAGCAATTTGTTAGGTGGTAATTAAAAGTACCTGAATGTTTGTTGGAATTGAACGAGCCTTTTATGGTAAAAGTAAAGTTATAAATTATTATTATTTGTTTGTCTGTCATCTGTTTTTAGGATTAGAATATTTGCACCAAAATTGGATACTGCATAGAGATCTCAAACCAAACAACTTGCTTATAAACAGAGAAGGAATTCTAAAAATTGGAGATTTTGGTTTGGCTAAAGCATTTGGATCTCCAACTAGAATAAATACTCATCAAGTTGTAACAAGATGGTACAGGTATGTATAGGTACAATATAGGTAAAATTTGTGTTAGCAACTGTCTGGTGCGACGCGACGATTTCCTAACTTCCTTCCGAGTCAGTGAAGTCATCAACATATTGACGGGGACCAATAATGACATATACAAGTCAATAGAAAACAGTTTTTTTTTAATTCTATATTTTGGGTATAAAAATACATAAATAAGGTTTTTTATGTAACTGTTGGATATTTACATTGAGTTTTCAAGAAAAAAAAGTTTCTTTAAGAAAATAATAACCTGAAGTTTACCGGTACAGATCACCAGATGTCGCTAAGTGCGATTAATTCTGTAGTAGAGAGTGATACCCATAAATAAAATGTGCTCTATGGATGTTTCGGCCGAGACAGAGATGGATAGAGATAAGACTCCTTATGGTGCAAGAAAAATGACAACAATGGCAATCACGCGTGTAAATAACGGAAATATAAATATCTTTGTCATAAAAATGAACAGAGCATACTCTTGTTTTCATAAGGAAATAAGGCTTGTTTCTTTGTTTCCAAATAATGCCACTCCATATTCTCGGCTAGAGGTTTGTGCTCCTTTGGGAACATCGGATCACTACTTGATATCCGCTGGAGTGCCACGGGAGTCGCCACCGGTACCTATGGTTGCCAAACGCCGCATCTGGCACTATGCGTCGGGAGATTAGGACGGTATTCGGTATTACTTCGCATCTGATCCTTGGAGGCAGCGCTATTTCAGTAAGCTAGACCCGAACGCTAGCGCTACTGCTGTTACTGATGAGATCATTTTAGGGATGGAGTACTATATCCCTCACTCCGATGTCATCAGTAGGTGTAGGCGTAAACTCTGGTTCAACCGCGAGTGTGCTTCAGCTGTTGAAATCAGACAGTGGGCATACCTACCGCGCTTGGATCAGGGGTCGAGCCTGCGGGGATCCCAACATTGACTCACTAAAGCAGTCTATAACAACGTCACCAAGTCCTGCAAAAGGGCCTTCATCAGAGCGGATGCACAGCGCGTTGCACGAGTTGGCTAAGAACTTCTAACGCAGCCTACGGTAAGCCGTAGCTACTGGCGTCTGGCCAAAGCTGCCCCCGTTGAGATGTTCTGACGGCTCGCTAGCTCACAAGCCGCAAGAGAAAGCCGATCTCTTGGTAAAACTCTTTGCTACTCACTCCCGAATCGATCGATGTCTGCAAGTCACAACCACTAACACTCTCCCACTGTGGCCACACAATGCCCGATATCCGTATCAGGCAATGTGATGTACGTGCGGAGTTTCAGTCAATCGACGTCCGGAAAGTTAGCGGACCTGATGGCATCCCAGCGATAATACTAAAAAACTGCGCAGCGGACTTCTCTGCCGTCTTAACGCGGCTGTCAGTATGTCTTTCTCTCTCTTCGTAGTGTGAGCTGGAATCTTGGAGAGAGGCCAATGTGCAACCGGTCGCTAAAAAAGGAGACCTATCAGACCCAGCTAACTACTGCCCAATAGCTGTCACCTCAGTTCTTTGCAAGGTCATTGAACGGATCTTAAACAACCAGCTGTTTCGATACCTAGAAGATCACTTATTAATTAATTATACCGACAGTACGGGTTTCGGCCGAAACGGTCAACGGATGATCTTCTAACCAACGTATTTAATGCATGTTTGGGGTGGAGCTTTTGACAAACGTGGGCAGTCAGTGGCTGTCAGCCTTGATAGTGCCTAAGCGATTGACCTCTGTTCTATCCCCCACACTCTTTCTTCTTCATATCAATGACATGCTTCCGTTAGCAAACATTCATTGCTATGGGGATGACAGTACAGTGCATGGGGGATATTATGGTTGTCCAGGGGCTAGGCATGCTGATACCGGGAGAGAGAGAATCTTACCATTGAGCTCAACAGGGTGTTGAACCTTATATCTGAATGGGGCTCTAACAATATTGTTCAGTTCAATGCTAAGAAAACTAAGGTGTACGCGTTCACAGCCAAAATATCGCCGTTCCTTCCCCTTCCCTCTTTTCAGGGCACTATTTCGCCACAGGGATCCTTAAACTTGCTCGGCATGGAGATATGTTGCGATCTGAATTCCAGGAACTACATCGAAACCGTGATTAAAACAGCCTCAGACAATCTCGTTGTCCAGAACAAAGATTTTTCACGCCTGACCAATTATGCCTGCTTTACAAAACTCAGGTCCGGTCTTGCGTGGAATATTACTCGGACTTGTGGGATGTCTCCGCCAAAGTACTTCCTCGATGCCCTGGACAGATTGCAGCGTCGTGCTGTATGTATCGTTGGCGACGTAGAGGTCACGAACAACCTTGAGCCTGTGCAATTGTGTCGAGACATTGCTTCGCTTAGCGCTTTTTGACCTTATCCGACCTTCCCCCTTACTACTCAAGAGCACGCGTGCCGGTCTTCGGAGTCATCAATTTACTGTCTCCACCTAGTTGTCTTTGTCGTACTTCCAGAACTTGGAATTCTTTGCCAGCACATGTGTTCCCTCGTGGCGTGAAAAAGCACGTTTTGGGCCGGCAAGGTGGCGGTGGTTAGAGCAGTGTATGAACTGCACTAGCTGTCTTCGCATATGAACTCTTCTTACCGCTTCACATCAGCAGTGTGATTCACAAACAGAAATATTTGACATCGAGCTTGACGTCTGACAAGGCGACGAGCTGCCGTTGATATTGACTTTTGAGCTCGACGCTGCGCGGAATCGTATTCACTAATCTTTATGTCGATCTCTCACTTGGCAGTGTATGAATAACTAACACTAGCTCCAAACAAGCAGCTAGTGTTAGTTATTATAAAGTCTTTTTACCAGGCATAAACATTCAAAATCCTTGCAATCACAGAAACACTCTCTTTTCTTTGCTCATTGTAATTTAATACGTAATTATTAAACAAATGGAGCTTATTTTGAGCGCGGTCTGTAAAAACGTCACACATTCACTTCCGTAGCGTTTTGTTGGTGCGAAGACATTCATGCCAAACAAACGCACTTTAAGGAGAGGCTGAAACAATCTTAATTTTATTATTGGTATTTCTTTCTGTAATATTTAGATCACCAGAGTTATTATTTGGGGCCAGGCAATATGGCACTGGAGTGGACATGTGGGCCATTGGATGTATACTGGCAGAACTTCTCCTCAGAGTTCCGTTCTTACCAGGCGAATCAGATTTAGACCAGTTATCACACATATTTCAAGTATTTGGGACACCGTCTGAGGAAACGTGGCCAGTAAGTGAAATAGCATATTGTTTTGTGTTGCCTACCTTGTTATTTGTACTGTCATTAGCAAAAGTAAGTGAATAAAATCAAATGGTCAATAACAACTATTGGAAATATTAATCTATTCAGCAGTCCTCAGCTCAGCACACTCATACTCAATTATTATAAAATAGAATCATCATCATCATCATCATGAAATCAAATTAATTCAGCAAGGGTAGCCTAACGCTAATGTTCCTCAACAAATAAAAAGCATATACTCACGGCCTACTGAAATAAAAAAAACGCCCTCCTTCCTTCACATATAAAATTTTCTGTAAACTCCAACTTTTTCCTCCTTTTAAACCCCCCCCCCCCCCCCCCCATAAATAGATTATTGTAAAATCAATAGAAAGACAATGTAGTTTGTCGTGTCTGTGTTTGACTGTCTATTGCATCAGCTCCTAAACGAATGGTGACATTCTCATGACATACTTACCTTGATCTGATCCTATACCATCAAAAAGTCTGCGGGATTCCTAATTCTTCGGAAACTTACAGCAGACATACCGTGTTTGGGCTCATACGAATAGTCGCAATGAGAAAGCGTTCTGTTATATCTGGGAAATGTTCCCCAAAATGCTGGCAGTGTTTCCCCTATGCTGACACAGCATCATCATGCCTGAATAGGTTCTGAGACCAGCGCTCTCGCGCCAGTCTACCCCAGTCATTCGGTCCGCGAAGTTGTCTCCGCGATTTCCAATCAAAGTTTTTCTTGTTGAATTCAAACTCATGAAACTTTTATTTCTGTGTGAATAAAATAGTTTTTTTTAAAAAGACTTTTGCGTTTTCCATTCTAACATTTGGTGGCAGCGATAAGGGATTTTAAGAAAATATAAATCCTCGGTACGCCTCTGTAGCAGTGAGTGCGAAAGTGAAATAAATTATAAAGCGAAAGTCAAAGTGAAAGCTAAAGTGAAATCAAGAAAATAAAAGAAGATAAGAGAGAATAGAAGAAAACAGGGTAGACTCCATCCATCATCAGTCATCAGTCATCACACTCTATTTTCCAAGTCCATCGTGCTGGAAGCTGTAAATAGGCGTTTTCTGCGTTTTCCTGTTATCTGCGGGTACTCAGCTCCAGTACCATCTGGCCTGCGGCGAAATCATCACCTCGAAATAATGAATCTACTGGTCCTGTGAGTGATTTATAATTAACAAACTAAGTAGTGCATTCTCCGCGTCTTATCTCTACGCCGTCGTCGCCGTCTGACCTGACGCCCACATATTCCCGACGCACCGGCTCGTTACATGGTTGCAATACCGATAAGGAATTAATTATAACACCTGTCTTAATCTAACTTTAATTTTACAGCGCACTTGCTATTCTTTGGGTTTATTGTCCTTATTTTGTCTTGTTTTATTTTAACTTTTAAACTTAATTACTAAAATGCCGGATCCAAAAAAAGAAGGTAAAGAATCCTCTGAGATCGCCTTGAGCGTCCTCCTTAAATTCATCAAACCATTTGATGGATCAAGAAATAAATTAAATGCATTTTTATCAAATTGCGACAACGCAATATCTCTAGCATCCCCTCAACAAGAGGACATTATTTTTAAGTATATCTTAAGTCAATTAGAAGACAAGGCCGAAAGTGCGTGCTCTATTAAAGAGTTTGACAGTTGGAGCTCCCTAAAGGAGTTCTTAAAAAATCAGTTTGGAGAGCGTAAGCACTACGCCCACCTACTCACTGATCTCCAGGAATGTAGGCAATGTAATAACGAAACAGTCAATCAGTATTCCCTAAAAATCGAGACATGTTTATCCAAATTGCTGACAGAGGTCACGATTTCAAATACTAAGAAAAGTGAACTTTCAGGTAGGTTGGCCGCCATGGAAGAGCTGGCACTACATACATTTACGCTTGGGCTACATCCTCGACTTTCAAATATAGTCAGATGTCGCGATCCTAAAAACCTCAATGAGGCCATCAATCACGCGATATCTGAGGAAAAGATCCAACAATTTTCATTCCGGAATGGTAATAATAATAATAATTTCGCTAGTAATAATAAACCTAGACCACAGAACATCGTAGCCCAAAACAGACTTCCATCCCGGCCAAACTACACCCCGTCAAGGAATTTTTATCAAAACCAAAGGGACCCACTATTTTGTAGATATTGCAAAAAATTAGGGCATGTGCTCGAAAATTGTAGGTTGCGCGATTACAATAATAAAAGGTTTAATAATGGTAGTCAGCCGTTTACTCCAGCCCAGCCCTCCTACTCGAATTCTAGGCCAAGACCAGACAATTCTGTAAACTACACTGAAGAAGGTCAAGACCAGGGCCGAAATGACCAACTCGAAGATTTAAACTGTTAAATGTCCCGTTGAGGTGTCTAACGGGGCAAATTCCCAATGATCATATCGACACCATACAAATTCCACAGACCCATGGACAGGGTAGCCAGCCCCAAACTCGTGGTCTCCCTTCTCAGACCCATGGACAGGGTAGCCAGCCCCAAACTCGTGGTCTCCCTTCTCAGACCCATGGACAGGGTAGCCAGCCCCAAACTCGTGGTCTCCTGCAAAAAGAAAAAAAATGTATAATTAGTAATGATCCAATTCAAGTTTATGAAATATTAATAAAAAAAAAATTCTTACCTTACATAACAATTCTTACCTCCGCTAACAAAAATCCTCTTACCTTTCTAGTTGATTCTGGTGCATCCGTTTGTGTACTGAAAAAACAAAGCATATCACAAAACGAAAATTTACAAATCGAAGATAATAAAATATCCGTTAAAGGCATTGATTCCGGAGACGAAGCCATTAAAAGCCTTGGTTGTCTCAAATTACTATTGCAATTTTGCCCAGAACTTAAAATTAATCACAAATTTCATGTTTTCGAAGATGTCAATCTCCCTTACGACGGGATTATAGGAAGCGATTTTTTCATAAATTACGGTTGCAAAATAAACTATGACATAGACTCCTTAGAAATCAATGATCATAAAATAAAACTATCCTTTAATGTACCTACATATACTATACAACCGCGCACAGAAGCTGTTATCGAGTGTTCCGTCAAGAACCCAGAATTAAAAGAGGGTATCGTTTTGGACCAACATATCTCTGACACTCTATTGGTTTCGAATTGCATCGTTAAGGTTAAGCCCAATAATAGAGTCAATGTATCCGTAGTCAACATTTCAGAAGTTCCTATCTCACTTAATTCAAACTTAGCATTGACCTTACTCCCAGTAGAAAAGGAAAACATATATCAACTTACTACAAGTAGAACTTGTTCAGAAAGGACGGAAGACGTCCTAAAGTCACTGAGAATATCACACTTGAATAAAGAGGAAGCAGGCCTTCTCCTTGATATATGTGCCGAATATTCCGATATATTCCACCTTGCTGAGGAAACCCTCTCCTCAACTAGTGCCATTAAACACGAAATCTCCACCACCTCGTCAGTGCCTGTAAACGCTAAATCATATAGGTTCCCGGAAATTCACAAACAAGAAGTCAAATCTCAGATTGAAAAAATGTTAAACGACAAAATTATTCAACCTTCAATTTCTCCTTGGTCTTCCCCTATCTGGGTCGTACCCAAAAAGGTAGATGCTTCTGGTAAGAAAAAATGGCGCATAGTGGTCGATTATAGGAAACTTAACGACATCACAATAGGCGAAAGTTATCCCATACCACAAATAAATGAAATACTTGATCAACTTGGTCAAAGCAAATATTTTTCCACACTTGACCTCTCATCTGGCTTCCACCAGATTGAAGTGGCCCCACAAGACGTACCCAAAACCGCGTTTAGTGTACCCGAGGGACACTTTGAATTTGTAAGAATGCCTTTCGGGCTCAAAAATGCACCAGCAACCTTTCAAAGGTTAATGAATACCGCTCTTTCGGGCCTACAAGGCATGCAGTGCTTCGTCTATTTGGACGACATTGTAATTTATTCATTTGACCTAAAATCTCACATCACTAAATTACACAACATTTTTGAACGTCTTAGAAAATTCAACCTTAAACTCCAACCGGATAAATGTGAGTTCCTTCGCAAGGAAGTTACATACCTGGGGCACACGATTAGCGAGGAAGGTCTAAAGCCTAATCCTGACAAAATTAAGGCAGTAAGCCAATTTCCTATTCCAAAATGCCAAAAAGATATAAAATCATTTCTGGGGTTAGTTTCATATTATCGCAGATTCATTCAAGATTTCTCAAAGATTGCTAAACCGTTAACAGCTCTTCTAAGAAAGGATACACCGTTTTCGTGGGAAAATCAACAACAACTCGCGTTTGAACAACTAAAGGACAAATTGGTCACAGCACCCGTACTGTGCTACCCCGATTTCACCATCCCATTCATCTTAACCTGTGATGCTTCAAACTATGCAATCTCGGCAATATTATCACAAGGTGAAGTAGGCAAAGATCGACCAATCGCATTTGCATCTAGAACGTTAAATAAGGCCGAGTCAAATTACAGTGTCACCGAGAAAGAGTGTCTAGCTATTATTTTTGGCACTAAAACATTTAGACCGTATCTTTATGGTCGCAAATTTAAAATCATAACCGACCACAAACCACTTAAGTGGCTTTTTAATCATAAAGATCCGGGTTCAAAATTAATTAGATGGAGATTAAAGTTAGAAGAGTATGAGTATGAAATCGAGTACAAAAAGGGAAAGGCCAATAGCAATGCAGATGCCCTTTCCAGATATCCCGTAAATCCTGTACAAGACCAAACCAATGATGACACAGCTCCTGAAGATGTTCCCGAGCAGCACAGCGCCGATACTCCAGTTATAAACCCTGAAAGTCCCGGCTTAATCGACTTACCTGAGCTCCTTGACTTACCTAGTGGTTTTGATCTTCCAGAAAACCTTGAGATTCCCGATGATCTTGACATTATTCCTCTCACTCCTCCAAACGCATCCGACGTACCTGATGTACTCGACGTACCCGATGTAGATGACTCTTACTCCAAATGCCTGAAAACATTAAATAATAAAAATTTTAATTCTAATGCAAAAATTCAAGAACATAATGAAAGTCTATTGAAAACTAAATTAAAAACAATAATCATACCTACCTCAATAGACCTTGACGAATCAAATCATTACATTCCTGAAATCATAGATAACGATCTAGTAAGTAAAGAATCCCTCTCCAAAGAAAGGTCCTTACACTCCTTTCTATCATTCGATAAAGACGACATAAACTACTATTTCCTCTTCGCTAAGGTTCACTATTTTGACACTAGCAGCTATGATGATCTCTTTAAAAGTTTAAAAAATATAAAAAATGATCTTCTATCTAGAAATATTAAAGAATTCGCTATTACTGACTTCCGTAATCAATTCGATGCGCATAACTTTATAAAGATATATAATATAATTTTGTATTTATTTAATAATTCCGATATTACTGTACATATATATAAGAATACAATTATATACCCTACAACTAGCGAGATAACCAAAATTTTAAAGGAAAACCATGATATACCCATATCCGGGCACTTAGGTAGCAATAGAATGTTAAGCAGAATCCAGGAAAGATACTACTGGCGTAACATGCGTAGTGACGTAGAAAGTTATGTGCGTAGATGCGAGCAATGCCAAACTAATAAAGCCTTAAGGAAAGCAAATCGAGCTCCAATGCAAATAACCACAACATCGACACAACCGTTCCAACGTGTTGCCTTAGACATCGTCGGTCCCTTACCCGAAGCAGGGAGTAATAAACTTAAATACATTCTTACACTCCAGGATGACCTTACCAAGTTCTCAGCTGGTTACCCCATGCCAAATGCGACTGCAGAAGAGACTGCTGAATGTTTCATCCACTTTATTTCCCAATTTGGCATTCCGAAGACCATCCTTACCGATCAAGGAACTAATTTCACGGCTGAACTTTTTAAGCAAACTTGCAGCTTCCTCAGGATTAAACAACTCTGGTCCACTCCTTACCATCCACAAACCCAGGGTGCCCTAGAAAGAAGCCACTCAACCCTGAAAGAGTACCTCAAATCCTTTGTTAATGAAAATCAAAATAACTGGCCCCGATACGTCTTTACAGCAATGTTGACATACAATAGCACCATTCATTGCACTACTAACTACACTCCTTACGAGTTACTTTTTGGGCATAAACCTTATATTCCGTCTTCTATTTATGATACCGCTTTAGAATCAACATATAGCGATTATGTTCGCCTCCTACAGCAAAGACTACAATTTTCGAGGGAGAAAGCTATCGAAAACATACTTAAATCCAAATTTAATTCAAAGACATACTATGACAAACGGACTAGCCCGGTGAAATATAAAGCAGGAGATATGGTATATCTAAAGAACCACTTGCGTCTTCGAAAAGCCCTATCCCCTATATGGAAGGGTCCCTATAAAGTAATAAAGATCAATGGTAACAACACACTGACCCTACTCATAAACCGCAGACATGTTAAATACCACTATGATGAGGTTAAGCTAGCAGAAGTTAATAGTTAGGATTATCTGAGGTTAATAAATATAAGATAAGATAGATAGATAATAGCCATAGTATGTAATATCATAGTAATATTGTTATATAATCGTATTAATATCGCATTTTCAGATGTGCTGCAGTAGGCTCTTGCCTAGTTTATTCTCAAGCTAACCAAGATTATGTCCAACAGATATCCTCTGGATCTGGAATGCATTTCGATTATTTAGGTGTAGTTAAGATTAAAAATGATAGGTTAAACGTCGTTATGCCTGTAGATGTTTCACATTTCAATGCCCATATAGAAAATATTAATTTAGCGATAGGAACAGTTAGATACTTTTGTAAACAGGTTAAAACTATGAAAGAAATAGAATGTCATAATATCTTAGATCCTATAACAACACGCTATCGCGATATTATTAAACAATTCGGATCCATTTCTCACCTGTTAGAAAATAGAATAAAGCGAAGCGCGTGGATAGGAGGAATAGGTAGCATTATTAAACAAATTTTTGGCAATTTAGATGAAGCGGATGGTTTAAGATATAATGAAGCCATTGAAGCTATTCAAAATGATGAAAAGAAGTTAGCATCGCTAATGAAAAATAACATCCTAGTTACTACTTCTATAATATCGTCCTATAATAAAACCTTACATCAAATTAAAATTAACGAAGCAAGCATGAATGAAGCGTTAGAAAAACTTACCTTGACACTCCAAAATATGACCGCCGCTCTCGATGACCTGGAAATGCAATCACATTTAAATTTTATATTTAATAGTGTAGAAACAGCATTACTTACCTTATCCTACCAAATAGAAGATTTAGTTGACTCTGTTATCTTGAGCAGTCAAAATGTCATTCACCCCTCAGTGATTTCACCGGCAAAGCTACAAAGCGAATTAGGCGATAATTATAAATATCTTCCAAATAATTTACAACTACCAATAAATCTAGATATAAACACTATAAATATAATCCAAAGAATATCAAATGTGTTGTGCTATTATGTACAAAATAAAATTGTGTTTATACTACAAATTCCGTTAGTAAATAGTGAAGAATACAAATTGTTTCAAGTGACAGCCCTACCTGTACCACATAGCATTAACGAATTAAATAGTTTTAGTCTTATTATCCCAGATAGTAAATATATTATTATTAGTAAGGACAATACTAGATATAATAATTTAGAAAATCTAAATGAATGTGATTTATTAATTCCTAGCAACTACATTTGTGAAATTTCTAGTGTATACATATCTGATGTAAAATCTAGCTGTGAATGTAACCTACTAACAAAAGTGGTTAATAAAGTCCCATTGGAATGTCAAACAAAATTTATAATCGGAAAATTAGACTTATGGCAACCATTATCCAGAAATAGATGGATTTTTATTCAATCAGACTCTGTGAAGATTACCTTAGATTGTATAAATAAGAAAATGTTTGAATTTAATATTCAGGGAGTTGGAATTCTATCTTTACCAAAAACTTGTACAGCTTATACTAAGAGTACCGTTTTAATTTCTCAACAAAATGATGTTTTAAATATTACTTCACCTGTATCCTTTTACGAATTCAATTTAATAAATGATACATGCTGTAACTTAAATAGACTACAGTCATCAATGGAAGACTGGCACATAAAGAAATTTCAAACTATAGATATTAAAAATTTGGATTTAGAAAATAATAAATTAAAGGATGTTGTCTTAGATCTGGATAAAATTCAACAGAGTCCACACATTGTAAAGTATAGCACCCATTATTCAACTTTAATGTTAATTATTGCACTAGTTATAAGTATCTTTATTTTGCATTATGTTATTAGTGTATACCGAAATCGCAGAAACAACGTCCACCAAATCAATATAACTAATAAGAAGAAAACTAAAGATTCAAATTCCGATTCTGATATTGAGCTGCAAAATATTTCACAACCCTCCATAAAAATAATGAGCTAGAGTTTTCTCATAAACTTCGAAAATAAACTCGAAGTTTATTTTTAAAGGGGGGAGGTGTTATATCTGGGAAATGTTCCCCAAAATGCTGGCAGTGTTTCCCCTATGCTGACACAGCATCATCATGCCTGAATAGGTTCTGAGACCAGCGCTCTCGCGCCAGTCTACCCCAGTCATTCGGTCCGCGAAGTTGTCTCCGCGATTTCCAATCAAAGTTTTTCTTGTTGAATTCAAACTCATGAAATTTTTATTTCTGTGTGAATAAAATAGTTTTTTTTAAAAAGACTTTTGCGTTTTCCATTCTAACAGTTCGATAGATGATTAATGAGGCCGGGGTTTACTTAATTTTTTTTTATATTTTTTTATATTTGTAGGGTATGAAAAACTTGACAGACTACGTGCAATTCAAGCAGTTCCCGCCGCAACAGCTGCGACATATATTTAGTGCGGCATCAGACGACCTTATTCAACTCCTCGAGAGCCTGTTGGCAATTTACCCTCCGAAACGATGCGATTGCACACAGGCCTTGCAAATGTCATACTTCAGGTAATGTTAACCTGACAATACTATAGAATTTAGAATATTAAAGTTTAAAAAACTTGTACAATGTTTTAAGGATTAGCCTCACAAGTTGTTGCATTATGCTGTGCAGTTAGACTACACATCAATTGTCAATATTACAGACAAAGTCGATACAAAACTCAAAATGAAAAATGAAAATGAAAATATCTTTATTCAATTAGGCCCCCAAGAAGCACTTTTGAATCGTCAACAAAAAAACCCTTAAGTCTATCACATAAAAATAATATTAACTAACTAACAATTTCATAATGTTTGTCTCTCTGTCTTATCTGCATCTACGTAAGCTAAGAATGTTATGTCAGTCTGTCTATCGGTCTGTCTGTCGGTCCGTCTGTCTGTCAGTCTGTCTGAATTTACACCGGTTCCAAAAGTTGAACTACCGAGAAGATTCCGGCAACAAACTCGTGTAGTCACTCTTTTCAATCATTAAGTTACAATGTTTAATTACACAGTAATAGTATTTAGCAGCGCAGTGTCGCACAGAGTATAAAAAAGGTATATTAAAGTACCAATAAGTACCTAATAATAAGAATATTTACTGTATTTAAAGGCTGTCCGACAATGCACCTTCACAATATAGGTATTACAATACACAAAGGTCAACAATTAATATACAAAGACCTAATAAAGCTAAACATCTTTCATTAATTTTAAACACTTGTCTGAGCACGTCATTACAATAATAATTGTATTGTTTTATATATAATATCCTATAATGCCATATACCTCAAAAATCCCTCAAAAATGATACTATTGATGGATATGTAGGTAAATTATTACAAAATCAAGGAAGCTTAGAGATGACCATTTCCACTAGTGGCACCTGTTCACAAGTATGACGCATGTGCCAGCCATCGCTCCGCTCAACCATATCATAGGGAACGGAGCGACCCGGCACACGACGCCACCACCGCAGAAACTTATAGAGAGCATGACATCTTCCAGCAACCACAAAATCAATGAAATGCTATTGGTGGAAATAACTATATGACATTATAAGTTACAACCAAGCATTTTTGTCATTTATATAATCGTTAATAGTATAGTAACCTTTGGACATTAGAATTTTCTTAATGTGAATTTTAAATTTGTCAAATGGCAAGTCTAGTACGTTATTAGGAATCTTGTTATAGTAAAGTATGCTTTGACCCATAAAAGTATTAAAAACTTTATGCAGTCTTAGAGACGGTAAGATCAACTTATTTTTATTTCTTGTATTTAATGCATGTACATCGCTGTGTCTTAAGTAGGAATTTAAATTTTGACGTACAAAAATTATGCAAGCATAAATATTAAATCTTCCAAACTATAGTTATCAGTATACTGCTACTTGACGACAACCTTATTTCGCTAAATGGCAGATTCTGGCAGAATCTTTAAATTGCAGTGAGTCTGCTAATCATTAACATATTTTCCTTTGATTAGCTCTACCTATGACATATTTTTAACCCTCGACGAAAAAAGAAGGGTGTTAATTAAGTTTGACGTGTTTGTGTATGTCTGTGGCATCATAGCTCCTAAATGAATGTACCAATTTATTTGTTTTTTTATAACTCTACGGGGAAGCTCGTAGGATTCTTTTAGACAATGTGAAGACGCTCGAGGTGGACACAGTCTATTCCCTCCACTTCATGGTAACTGAGGCGAACTTCAGGCAGTTACGAGGCAAAAGACCAGCACAGACTGAGCAAATAGGAATTAGCGGTACCACTTTGTGTGGGCACGGATGTCCTAGCGAAAGATTATAATTTGTAGGGAGTCAAGCGCACCTTGCAGTGAAAGAGCCCCGAGCAAGTAGCAGTGCACTCTTCCATGATTCGATCTGCATAACCAAACGGTTGCAAAAGACCATGGAAAGATTGGTGGAATTGAACCATCCCGGAATCAACCATGGCATAAGTTGCTTTGTTTTTGTAAGCGAAATCAGAGTGCTCAAACCACTACGCCATCAAGCTCCTCAAAAATATTCAATAATAAATATTTAATATCGTTTTGCGGTATCTTATAAATTTTTGATGAAGTTTGGAAGTGGTTTGGGTCTTTATTTTTTTTTTGTCGACCAAAGAACCTGCTACGAGAATCTGCTAAATCTGCTATTTACCGAAAAAAGAGATGGCAAATGGTGGAACTCGTCCAGTGTTGTTTTTTGAATATAATTTTAGTATTATTGATCCACTCAAAGGATCACACGCAAGTGGTCAAATACGTATTCAGTCAAAATACGCAAATCGACAAAATCGCGATTTGGCAAATTCGCACATTGCCATAATCGCTAGTAGTCAGATTTGCAACTTGTCAAATACGCAGCTCGGCAGACACGCAATTGGACAGATACGCATCTTGACAGATGCGCAACTGGACAGATTTGTACAATAGGACATTAAAGTCGTTGGTCTCCGCTGTTGTCATAGGACAGCACAGACGCTTAAATATTTTATACATATGTTATATAATTTATTATAAAAACGTGATTGTTATTCTTTATTATATTTGTCCAGTTACTTTCAAATATTTTTAAGTACAATTTAATATAATTTTTCTGAACTAGCAATACTGCTAACAAAAAAATATTAGTCCTTAAAAACTGTTTTATTTTACTGACCTTCTGTTCAGATTAGTCTATACATATAGATATTATTTACAAAGGATTAGTAGTAGCGTTTGCGGTGCGTGACTGACGAAATGCGTATCTGTCAAATTGCTTATCGGTCGAACTGCGTGTCTGTCCAATTGCTTGTCAGTCGAACTGCGTATCTGTCGAACAGCGTATCTGACTAGATGAGTTTTTGTTTTGTAGTCTGACGAAATGCGTATATGACCACTTGCGTATCTGACGACATGTGTGTGATCCACTCAAATTTAGTATTTTAATGATTACAGTAATAAACCAGCACCAACTGTGGGCTCTAAGCTTCCCATGCCGTCTAATATAACTAAGTTGGAGACTGATAAACCATCACTGAAAAGAAAACTGTTGGAAAACATTGATGGTGGATCTCTAGCAAAAAGACTACAGTTTTAACAAAGTAAGTATATAGCACGTACATCATTTGAGAACACTGCCATGCCGTACATTAATTACTACAATCAACACGAGTGCAATTGCAAATCAGGAAGATACTTATTTTATGTTACATGCAATCTTATGTAATTTATTGATTAAGGTAACGTTGGTGTATTTTATAATGTTGTTAATTGAATGTATAAAAGCTGGACTTTTAATTTTCATACAACTTCGAATAAATGATATAGACAGACAAATAAGCTCAATATTGTATGTAAAATCTAATAAAAAAAAAAAAAATACTCTTTAGTTTTGTATATAACTTACTCCTGACTTTTGTGATATTAATAAAATACAGGTTGTTACAAATACAGTAAATATAATATTCTCTCAGATTCATCTTACGTTTCTATTCACTGAAATTTACAATACAGTAACAATATGTTAATAATACAGTCATGCTTATACATTATCAGAAAACTGTTCTATATCAGAACAGAGTTCAAGATTTGTTAGTCATATACATCAGTCATCCATTACAATATTATGTAGTTGTATATCATACACAAGGATTATAAAGTTACATATACATTTGGCATTATATATTACAGTATGAAAACAGTCTCGGATAGTTTATTTGCCATAAACAGAATAGAGCAAGAGCCCGTGATGGCCAGACCTTCGTCATTTTATTAAGGCTGTTAGTTTCTGTACGTTCTGTATGTCCCATAAACAGGTAAGAACCCGCCTATGGATTTCATTAGAAAATTTTTATGTAGTTTGGAAGGTCTCTCTACTTTAAGAGAAACTTCTTTTTACAGTATTGTACAACTGGAAATTCTCACTATGCATTAGTTAATCATCTTTACGTAACCTAACTACATTTTTTTGCCCATGTAATGCCTGCCATGTAATTACACTGGCTACCTTTCCCTTTAATCCGAAACACAGTTTCACGGCTGAAATAGGAAAGGCGGTGGTACAGTCGACCACAGAAGTAGCTGAACACTTTAGTACCTTATCACACCGATCTTGTGCGTGTACTTTATAGTTGCTACCGTACTATATTGACGCTAGAGTCGTTGTGACGTGGTACTAAAGTGTTCAGCTACTTCTGTGGTCGACCGTACCTACCCAGATGACCCTACATACGGGCCTACCACCTACATGATCAATCCAGCTTGTATAGAACTTTGGCCGTAGGGTCACAAGCACTGCCATCTGCCTTCGTTTTAGGGAGCGTCCCGCTTACACCCTTCATGTCATTCGCGCTCGCGCCAACGCAACGGCAGACAATATGTCTGGCAAGATGAGAGAACCATCGGAACTGTCTGGCTACTGAGGAAACATCTTTTGATAGTTCCCCAAATAACATATAAAAAATTCAGCTATTACCTATACTATAACATACCTAAGTATAATTTTTAATAAGGTTTAAAGGTTCCTGGCAGGTGGTTCCAACCGTACTAAGTGTCTGGCAATGGACCACACTATTCACAATCTTTTTATAAATAAATATATAAAAACAGCATTATACTATCTCCTCATCTGCTTCTCCTATGTAGGAAGGCCTGTGCCCAGCAGTGGGACGTATATAGGCTGGTGATGATGATGATGATACTTTAACAAATTTAAGACCCAGTTTTATACACCTTTATTACCTGTCCTGCCGAAGCCACCGCGACCCAAGTTTCATATCGTGGACCGTTCTTACCTGTGTAGGGGACATACATACAGAAACTTGCAGCCTTAGTCAAATAACGAAGGCCTGGCCGCCATGGGCTCATGGGTTACAAGATTTTATCACTTAGAATTTAGGACCAGTGTTGCTAGTCTGAAAAAATATTCAAATTATTTCGAAGGACAATGATGGAGAAGAGTTAACATACGAGTTCATTTTCCAAATGGTGTAAGCCATACGCACGAGATGAGTTTTAGTGGTGCGGTCAGAGACGTTGGCGGTCGCCTCCGGCCGCGCATAGATCACTACGTCCCGGCATTGCACCTTCAGCCCTAAAAGATAACAAAACTTCTACCTTTCTTTGGCACATTTTAGACTGTTGACTGGTGACATAGTGGTTTGAAAAGCATCTCGGTTACGCAGTGGGTTGAGGCTCAGCAAGTGGCTGGTACATCAACAATAAAATTATTATTTATGTCTACCCGTGATCACGGCGCATGCAACTGCGCCGAAATATCGGTGACTCGTTACAAACAAATTACATGGTAAATATGCCGAATATAACCAACCCGCATTGGGCCAGCGTGGTGGTGTTACGGCCCAAACTCCTCGTGTGTTTTTCCCATGTAGGAAGGCGTGTGCCCAGCAGTGGGACGTATATAGGCTGGAGATGACGATGATGCCGAATATAATTCTAATTATTATTTAATTTCGGTAATAGTAATATGCGACCACTTTATTTGTAAACGTCGGCAAACAAGTAAAGTCAGATTCAGATTCAGATATTTATTTACCTTATAATAGAGTACGTTACATTAGGCAAGTCACATTTACAAATATTATAATAATAATTAGGTCAAAAAAAAAATAGGTAAGATTAAGATCAGTAGTCACACCTTAGAGCGCCTTCACACTAGCATTTGTCCAGCCTAGGCGATCGATGAACGTATGCGCAGCGCAGACGCCGCGACAACGTAACGCACGCGTCGCGTTGTCGCGACGTCTCTGCTGGGGCACACGAGTACGCTGCGCTAGCGTCGCAGGTGCGCGACGCATACGCCGCGTTACGCTACGTAAACGAAATTGTGTGACGTCTGCGCCGCGTTAGTACAGCGTTTAATTAACTGAAGATGAAACACTGCGAAAACGCGACGCGAGCGTTACGTTGTCGCGGCGTCTGCGGAGCGCATACGTTCATCGAACGCCTACGCTGGACAAACGGTAATGTGAAGGCGCTCTTAGCTGGTCTGACTGGGACTGCGTTGCCGCCATTTTATGGCAATAATGTAGCGCTTATTAAGACAATGAGCCTTAAGGTCTATTCACACATATCAGACAAGCCTCAGTTCCGGCACAGATCCGGCACAGTTCCGTATCAGTGCGAAATATTATTTCATACATTATCTATGAACGTATCTCCACTTGTCCGTTCAGTGTCCGTTCCGGCGTGGTTCCGGCACCGGCAAGCACGGAAGGTATCGTCGACAACGATATTTTTTGTCGGACGGACCGATCACGGACAGATCACTGACGGATCTCGGACGCCGACATCAACAAAAACAAAATAGAGGACGAGCGATTAATAGAATTGGTTCGTGAAAATAGAGTTTTATCTCTATTTAGAGATGATTTATCTCATGCAAAGTATATGGATACGAAATACAATCACGATTGACGACGGACACGTTTTCACTGAAGCTCCATGAACTGAGCGGGCACTGACATGTGTGAATTGAATCACTGACGCAACACTGAAGCACTGATACGGAACTGTGCCGGATCTGTGCCGGAACTGAGGCTTGTCTGATATGTGGGAATCGACCTTTAGGTGTCTTGATTCTTTAAATGTGCCTCCTAAGTTACCTAGCATCACTATTAGGCCGCTAATAGTATTACGGCTTTTATTTATGTCCAAGTTCAACATTTAGAAGTTAAAGATCTGCCTCACCATTGTCCGTGTGATCTCCGTCGTTGCTTGGTTTGTTTTTATTTGACGTTTTGCTCTTCTTTATGGCTGTCTGTTGATACATAAAATTTTATTTGTTCCTTCTTTAATTTTTAGATCTAATCTTTTCTTTTTTAATTTAAGTTTCATGCAGCGTAAACCATTACACTTTCTGTAGGCAAACACAATATTTCATATATTAGTTACATAGGTATGGTGATAATTAAAATGTTCATAGCGCCAATTCATTGTATCTTATTGACTGTTATTATTACAAAACATTGTGTTAGCCATGTGTAACTAAAATACATTCCATGAAGTGGGCTGAGAACATTATATTAACCTTGGGTGAGTTAGACACAACAGAGAGTCGACCATACACGCCATATTTTCTTTCATCTTCTGGCCTTAATGTACCCATTTTTTTCATGACAAGATATATCTGAAATAAATAAAACGATTACATTTATATATCTACACACCTTTACTTATTTATTATAACAATCAATGGTATAGAATATGACATCGAATGCGGCTAGTGTCTATGACAACAATTTTTACTATGTCAGTGACGGATACCGTCTCTAAGGATATGCTTCATATCCGGCCAGGCTATGTAGGTACACTATCTCAAAAAGTATATAAAAGCCGACTGAATCCGGGAAAAATACGAATTATTCGTTCTCATGTTCTCATAGTTTACTTGTTCAGAGTTCAAAAATATTCTTCAATTCCAATGTTATTTAATATGGCAGACAATATAAGAATTATAAATAAAAATTAAAACCGTCATCAAAATACTAAAAAGCATAAAATAATTAAATTGAAGCTGGTACTTATTCCCAAAAAACATATCTTTTAGAGTCGGTGCTTCACTTTCTATTGTTTCTGGAAACCACTTAGCACCAACTCTAGAAAATCATATCTTATATTTTTGCTTTGCATCTACATTCTAGAAATTTGTAAATTCGTGCGTACTAAATCTTACGCCAATAAGGAATAGATTATGAATCTGTATAATCTCAGACATAAAAGTAAGTATAATATTTCTGTTCCTAATTATCAAAAACTGTTCTGCATATTTTTGTCTATTTTTTAATGTACATAGATCTGCATACATTTTTGGGAAACCTCCTTTGAGATAACCTGATGCTGGGATAACATTGACAACTCACTTGTTCAAGCATGCCGTAACTCCTGATCAGGAAGTCTCTTTGAGCCAGGAGGTTAACTCTCTCTCGCTCCTCTTTCTCCACGATGGGGTCAGGTTCGTACGAGCACAAAACGTATGTAGGCTTGGGTTCCTTCTCTGGTACCTAGAGCGAATATAAATTAAACTTAAATGTGAAAATGTACAGCAAATCAACCGTAACCGATTGACCTTGAGACGGCCCTTCGTCGTGCGGGCGGTTTCCGCAAATCGACGTCAGTTGCGCCTGTTTTGCGTCGGAGGATGGTGAGCTGGGTTACTCGAGCCCCTTACTGCGTACGTAATAAAGGCGGCTTTCTTGATGTGCTGTCGTCTGGACATCGAATCTTCGTTAAGCAGCAAGCAGCAGCGTTCGAAACCAGCTGGAGCGGCTGAGGCTATTCGCCTGAGGCTGAGGCTGGCGCATGAGACTCGTTACGCAAGGGCGGAAAGCCTGCACTTACCGCAGCGCCGGAGAAGAGCAGAACCTATTGCACGCTGCATGCCTGCTTGCATGCATGCTTGTATGCATGCAGAAGTGTTTAGGTATTATGCTTGCATGCATGCAAGCATGCTTGCTTTCTTATTCTTATTAAATATATGCTTTGTGATTATTATGTCTTTTGCGTATTATGGCCAACAAAAATTATGCCTTTCATTACTTATGCTTATCAAAATTATGCCTTTCTATGATTATGCCTTACAGGTTTCAGCCATACGATATTATGCGTCAAGAAGTTATGTTATAATGCCTTATGGCAAGTAACTATTATGGCCAGTAATATTATGAATTGTCAGTTTGTGGCGAAAAACGTTATGCGTTTCAATAGGTAACCGAGAAAGAGATATACTGGTACTTAAATTTAGACTTAGAGTGTGTTTTCAGAATTAGGCCCTATATCTTTCACGCATTATGTAATAGGAAAAAGATAGCAAGAATTTGTTTAAAGCTGTCAATTAAATTTAGATAGGTGTCAAACAAACTACGGTTATGTACGGAGATGCCTCCTAAACTATGCATTTTTTCACGTTCATTAGGGTCGAAATTTAAACGCACGTTTCTAAATGTCAATTTATATGACAACCATCCTTTTCGTATTAATTTTGAGAGAAAGAGATGCACTGAACCTAAATTTATACTTAGCATGTATTCTCCAGAATTAGGGCCACTAGCTCTCTAATCATAAGCTTATATGTTTTTTTTTAAATCACTAATTAACGTTCTTATGCCTATAATAAATAGGTCGGTTTTTCAAAGAACCACATATATTTCGAAGTATAAAGATTTATGAACGCTATACGGCTCACGGTTATAAGGCCCCAGATTAGCCTTAAATGGGAGCAGAATAACAATAGAACTACAAAATTTTTATTGTAAAACGCCTGTTCATACGACTACGCTTTAACATCGAGTTCACGCCGCAACTAAACTGATTATTATAAAATATTAATAAGTTTAGTTTGGTTTGGTTTCGGTTCCTAGGGGCAAGAGGCGCTGGTGCTGCGCGTCAGCTATTTTCATTTGCATAGATATAACTCATAATTATGCAATATCCTCTGTGATACGCACAACAGCGGATTCACTTACGCTAAGGGCTCGCTCAGAAAGCACGTTGTGAGTCTACTGCGGTGCCTCTCCCTTGTACCTACTACTTGTAGCTACCCTAGTGCGAGTTTTGACGTTCGTAAAATGCTACTATTTCGTCTGCGTAAAGCTTGGAAATCATGCACAAACAGTACCGCCTCTACTGTGGCGCGTTGCAAACCATATTTTAATAATACTATAAAACCCATTGCGATAAACGCGGTGTTACGTTTGACTTAGAAAGTCACAGTAGGTGGCGGCAGACGACGCAGTCATCGAGCTAAGCAGCTTTATACACCCTTCTGGATCGCAGTGGGCAATCCAAGAGAATTAGAATGGATGCGCTATAGCATTCAGCCCATCAAGAAAAACGTAAGTGACAATATTTCTGCTTGAACGTTTTCAGTATTTTATGTTTCATTTTACCAGAGGCCTCGACACGGGCTCATAAAGCTAACCTGTTGATGCACCAGAGAAGGTTTCAAGATTAATTTTTTGTCCTTATCATCTTTATCCTTGCGCTTGTCTTTGTCGGCCTTGGGTTTCGGCTTGGGCTTCTCGATGGCGGTGGCATCCTGGCTTGTGGTCACCGTGGCCGTAGCGCTGCCATCCTCGCCCGACTTCTTCTCCCCCTCTTTGGTAGGCTTGAGCTGAGAGGGTTTCTTAAGCGCTTCGGCTTTCGCTTTAGTTTGCTGTAATGAGTTGAAACGTCTTCTAAATTATTCCGTGGAAAGAAAGAACAATTTTATTAAGAATTATTAGAAAAACTTTATACCAATTAGAAACGAAGTCCCATTTGGCAGATGCCATATAATAGAGAACCTACTACTGAAGTAAACATTATAGTCGAAACTGTTATAGGCGACGGTCGGTCTAGCACTGATTTAGACTTTAGAGAATGAATAGACGTACCTATACACATACCTACTGCAGAGATATATACCTACTGCAGATTGCTAACGGCGCCGCCGCCTATCTTTATTTATTGGAACATAATTATGATTTGTGACGTCACATTGTCATATTGAATTCAATTATGACAAGCACGGCAGTGAATTTCATAATTGAAAGCAAGTATGACATTCACACGTCAAAAATATCGTATTTGAAAGCAATTATCACAAACCATAATTATGTTCATAACAATAAACTTAGGCGGTTGACCCGCGGGTAATAGTTAACTAAATATTGTATAGTCAATTAATTGGCGTGTTTTTACAGTATAACTGTATGATGTTCATTCTACAATAAATTACTGTTTGCTATTATTATCGTTATACCTGAAATTCCTCTCGCTGTATACGAGTGCAATCGCCGCGGGCGCGAGATGAAGCTGTACCGGTATATAAAGAACCAGATGGTTGTTGGAATAAAGTCGCGTATTGCTCCCCCACTGGATAGACTCGTCTAAAAATATATATGTGATTTAGGATTTCTATTTTAAAACCTGTTAAAAGGCGTCAAAATTATATTTTCATTTGGACACAGTCAACATCCCTATTTTTTCTCTTAGTCTAATTTAAAAATTTCCTTGTGAAGGAACCAAAATCGCTTTCGTGGCATGCATGCTTCGTTCTCTCAGTTAGTATGTTAGTAGTCCTATGAAGGAATATGGGGACGCATGCAAAGCCGCACTACTACCGCAAAAGCACTGTCACCGATTGCTAATTTTATCCGGCTTAGTTAATAAAAATATTTTCTAACAGCGTCTTACCTAAAGTTGCCAAGGTGTGTTTCCTCCCATTGAATTTGAGTTTGCCACGGGCTTTTCTCGGGTTCCTTATCGTCTGTAGGTATGAATTCTGAGAATCTTTAAACACAAGCAAAAGATTAATATATCTATCAAATAACTGGGTAGGTATGTACCTAAATGTCTCCTTAATAACACGTGGTCTCCAACCAGTGGCCTGGAATGACTCCAGAGCTACGTACACGCTGGGAATTCAGGTTTGGGAGTGAAATGGAATTTTCCATACTTACGCAGTAGTAGGTAAGGTCGAACTCGGAAGTAGCATAACCTTTAGTAGGTACTATGTCTCAACAACTAATGCGTTCGTACTCGAGCAACTTTTATTGTACGAGCGCAACAAGATATGGTCTGATATGGTACTTAAGTGTCAAGCTACATCTGAGATCGACTGTACCTAGTATAAGTCAGAAAATGTTGATTGGAAAAACCCAATTAATCTAGCTAGGTCAAACCTATATCAAACATTTATTTATTTATTCAACAAAGTTTAGCATACAAATATTATAAAACACAATTATGATTAAACAGTACATAAGCCAATTACAGAAACTCATTATGTTACTTGACATAATAATAACATTATTAAGTGGGTAGTTGCCTAAATAGATTATAACAATGGGAAAAATTGAATTATAATATTAATTAAATTTATCATTACAGTATATACAATTATTATTATTAGCTATTTCAATTTTATCCTAAATAAAATGAATAAATTAAAATATCAAATATTAAATGAATATTAATAATTTTATAAGATTATAAGTCGCTTGATGTTGTGTGTATATGTGTGTGTCATTTGAGTGTGTTAGGTGTGCATGAATGTGTAAGCATGCCTGTGTGTGCCTTTTTTTTAATTTACTACATTGTTATAAGAAAATATTTCAGAAATAGAAATGTGGTGTTCCATTGATATACCATCTTATATGATTTGAGTTAATAAAACCTTATTGAATGGTTTTAAAGCAACTACTTACTGCCTTTCGTTATATCATATGAGCAACCTACTTGGTGGTCTGCAACAGTCTGTCGCGGATCCTCTTGCGGTCCTCCTCGAGCACACGCTTTTTATCACATTGCCAGATGTTCAGCATTGTAAACGTGTCTGTGAGTAAGTTTTCCTTTACTTCGCGGTCCAGCTGTGTGTCTGTGTGGAAACTTGGCGAGTGGTTGACCTTAAAAACGGTTACAAGGAGCTTAACTGAAAGTAATTGTCGGTCATCGCAAAACCAAAGCCTAAAAGTGATGATACACCAAATTTTATTTAAGAGGGACATGTAATATCGGATATATTTCAAAGGGATAGATTTCAAATTGCTCCTAACAATGCGGCCTTAGGAAATTTCGACAAAAGATTGCGTGGAGCCGCGCAGTTACCTACCCTATCTATTCCATACATTACATTGTATATAAAAAGAATCAATAAAACATTGACGACCGCCTGGCCGAGTGGTCTGTACCCCAGGCTACTCGGTCAAGAGGTCCCGGGTTCGAATCCCGGTAGAAACAAATGTTTGTATGAT
This sequence comes from Nymphula nitidulata, assembly GCA_947347705.1. NCBI lineage: Eukaryota > Metazoa > Arthropoda > Insecta > Lepidoptera > Crambidae > Nymphula > Nymphula nitidulata. The sequence goes on from OX374632.1 coordinate 12,857,906, forward strand.
GAGTACGAACATTTGTTTACGAGTCATGGATGTTTATATGTTTATTTAGTATATTTCTAATATTTATATACATATTATTATCATTATTTCTCCGTTATCTAGTATCCATAACACAAGCTCTTAATGATGCTTACTTTGGGCTAGATAATAGGTGTGAGTGTATAAATATTATTATATTATTATTATAATGATTAATTAAAAACGGTCACTACATTTTCTATAAAAGATTACTTCTTGCGTAAATTTAGAACACCTATTATATAATTTATTTACTACTCCTATTTTAGGAAACTGATTTCGATCACTTACTTCCAAAATGTACGGATGCAATTTATGATCAAGTAGTATATCAAAACCAAGTATTTCGAAACACGCGTGGACCTGAAAATATTGATTTTTAATTAAAATATACATTAACAATATTAAAAACTACTACAACTAGCTTATTCAAAATAAGTAAGTAGGTAGTATTCTAAGCACTCTATCAATACGATTGTTGAAGGTTTATATAAATAAAACAGTTTGGGTCCATGTTCTGTTTATGATTACACGGATTGAAAGGTCTATAATAAGTAGCGCGAACATCATAATTTTGAAATAAAATGAAAATAAATAAATAAACGTTTATTAGTCTCAAAAACAGAACAAATGGTAGAGACAGGCGCAATAGTTTAGTTAAACTTTAATAAAAATAAATTCTAAACAAAAGCGTCTAGGATTCAGTGGCCCTAATTCTGGAGAACACATGTTAAGTCTAAGTTTAAGTTCAGTCCATCTATTTCTCTTAATACGAATACGAAAAGGATGGCTGTCATATAAATTTGACATTTACAAAACATGATTTCAATTGTCGAGCTTATTGAACGTGATAAAATTTAGTGTTTAGGGAGCACCTCCGTACATGCCGTCCAAAATGCTATCTTGTCCTATTACATATTGAGAAAACGATATACTGTACTGAAATTTAGACAAAGTGTGAGGTCAAAATACGGTTACTTGGCCTAATTCTGAATGCACACTTTCCCACTGCCTCTGTTATTCTGCCATAGATTGCAAACTAAATAAACTCTACTAAATTAAATACATAGTGTTTACCAAACGAATTAATTTACTTATAATTATTTTGCTATACTATTATAATAAAGCCGATACAATCAACTGAGTTCTGCATACCTACTGTAAAAAAAGCTTGCATAAATTATGTAAGTAAATAATGAAGGTATGATTGAAAGTCTTCTCACTATACAGAATCAAATACTGAATACATCAAACATGTTTATAAACTGTTATAATGTCTAATGCGAACCAGTATCAAAACGAATGAGAAGCGTTTAATAGTAAGTATTGAAGGAAAACCATGTCATGTGAGGGGAAGCACGCATGGTAGCTATGCTTGAGGATGGGCCACGCGGATATGATCGTCTTTACAATCACTTGGTCGATGGCGTGCCACAGCCGGTCCAGGTCGATGCCTTGCGACACCAGGATCTTGTTCAGAGTCGATATCTTGCTGACGTAGCCAACATGCCACATAAGTCATATGATTAGTGAACGTCGCAATCTAGAAAACCTACGATCTTTGCTATGCTGCATTTATGGAAGTTCTAAAGTTATGGAGTAGGTATTCTAGGTATGTGGACGAAACGAATATGTGGACCATGTCATAAAATTATCTAAATAATTTCTTCACGTAATCAGATTTAAAATGATATGACAGGCAAAAAAAGGTTTTTATTTAAATTTAATTCTGATTTAATCGTATCTATCGTTGAATATAGGCAGAGGTATAGGTTATATCCATTGGTAGATATTATCCATTTTTAACCGAGTTCAAAAACGAGGAGGTTCTCAATTCGGCCGGTTTGTTTTTTTTTTTTTTTTCTATGTATGTACACCGATTACGCCGAGATTACTGATCCGATTCACGTGATTCTTTTTTTGTTCGATGCGGAATAGCTGCCATTTGGTCCCATAAAAATTTTTTCAAAAACAGTTGGGTACTTTGGTTTTAAATTAAAAAAAACTGAAATTATAAAATCGTCTACATAAGCGAAATTGCGAATTTTTGCTGTTCCAATGACTTTTTAGTGAAACGATACGATAGTAGGAAACAATATAAGTTGACGGTCACCCATCTAGCTTCGACCGTAGAAAGTTATCACTAAAAATTGTGAAAAAAAATTTTAAACAAAAATTAAAACCGACTTCAAAAAACTGAAAAGGATGAAATAATTAAATTTAAGTAGGTATTCATCCCCTAGAAACATATTTTTGGAGTTGGTGCTAAGTGGTTTTTAACTTTCGTTTTGTTGTGCTGAAAATTATTTTAAAGATGCTTACCGTTTGCTGCCGGCTTCTGAGTCGTACACGTAGGTGCGACTGTGTTTGTTGAGCGCATAATTAGTCAGATGCATAAACACATTTGTTGTGTTATTCACATTAGGATCAGCGTAGCGGCTCGTTGCAAATCTGAAACATATTTATTTGTGGCAAACATAATAACTTACAAATTCACTCAGCACGAGAATGTTAAAAATGTCTATGTCGCAACCATATCGTATAGCTAACACGCCGGTTTACAATCTGCCTACGTTAAAAGTGTAAATTTATGTCGCAGCCATATCATATAACACGCCGTATTACAACCTAGTAATACGGCGTGTTATATGCCCAGGCAGCATACAGGATCTCAGGGGGACGCTCTCGGCAACGTAGGCAGGTGGCATATGGCAGTGCTTACAGGCAGGTGGCAAACACGATTTGTTGAAAACTAAATTTGAAACTACGAAAAAAAATCAGCTGTTTCATAAAACAGGTCGTGTAGATATTACAATTTGTATGAAACATCTGTTTTTTTTTTCAACAAATCGTGTTTAAGGTCACGAGCACTGCCATATGCCACCTGCCTTCGTTTCCGAGAGCGTCCCCCCAACATCCTGTATGCTGCCTGGGCAGGTTGTAATACGACGTGTTCTGCGATATGGCTGCGACATAAATATAAGTACAATTTATTTTTCGCGATTTTAAATTGATTTTTTAGCAAGTCTTGTTTAGGGTGACCAGCACTGCCAACTGCCTTTGTATTCGAAAGCCTCCCCCTGACACCCTGTATAGGCAGCATATGGTTGCATTTGTTTTATTATTTCCATTAATGAATACCACACCTACCATAGTCCTACCTTATTCTAGATAATTAAATTACTTACCTACCTAATTGCTTACTAATAATATTACACCTATGATTTACTTTTATTCATTTATTCATTCACCTATATTAATTCGTTTTTATAGGACTTTCTTTTTACCTTACTAAGCCTTCATTGTATACAAATATCCTAAGCGGATCGCACGATGTTATTAGCGTGTATACTCTGATGTCGAACTTATAGCCATCCACTAAATAGGGTTTTGATACGTATACCTGGAAAAAAAAACTCGGATTTTTATCAGATCAAATAAACTAAGCTCTATAAATATTCAATTTAAGGTGGCTTCCCCACCAAAAGTAGATTATAACGTTTTGTAAACAAGCTGTGTAATAGTTTATTTAAGAAAGATTTTATAAATCTGCCCCCTTATTCTCAACTGTCGGAAAGAATTCGAATTTCGGAAACTCTATACCTGTCACTTTTTATCGCGCTGCGTCAAAGCGGGACGGCATGTGACTTTTCGAATCGAATCCGTGATCCGAAAGTTGAGAATAAGTGGGCTGGACGTGTAATTGGTATTACACATAGTTAGTCTAGGATTTTCAGAAGATATAATTAAATTCGCATGAAAACAATAAGTAAGTAGTAGACGGCAAGTGTCCAAAGGGGCCAATTATGGCACTTCCACTACTACTAGTAATGATCATAGAGGCGAATGTAAGCATCCATTCTGTAAAACCTACACTGCTTTATATAAATTCCACTTTGCTTTAATAAACCCATTTTCGTGAATAATATGAAAATAAGAACCACTGAGGGCGACACTTTTGCTGGGGTTAGGGATACGCAAAATTTTAAAGGTATCGATACTTCACTCAATACCAGCATCATATCAAAAGTATCGATACCTATGCCTATATATTTATAGAGAGTAGAATGAACTGCTGTTTCTTCTGCTACGTTCTGCTAAAAATCTAACAGGAACATTGCACATAAAATTTTAATAGTCCCCTTTAACTAATAGAAAAAAAATTGGGAATAATAATAAATTAGTACATTAATTATCGAACCTTAAATGTTTTTATTTATGTAGTGGCATCAAATAACACAATAAAAATAAGTTACAATAAAAGCTACATTCATTCATTGTAATATTTTATATAATTAATTAGGAAATAAATCACAATAAACTTCAATATCTTTCATCATAATTTTAGCCGAAAGACGTCCATTACTGGACAAAGGACTCCCCTAAAGATTTCTATACATATAAACTATTTATTATTAAAAGTCAAAAGTGAAATAGCAGCAATTTTGTCATTTTCTTTATTTACATTTACGTCTTTTAAATTGCATTTTTGTAGTTTTTTATATGTATGTTCATAAATAATTTAAAATTTGCGACTATAAATTAAAACCCGGCAGATTATGAAAAGTTTTTGGACATAGTTTAGTTACTTTCTGAGTTGCTCTTTATGCATCCAAGGCAGTTAAATAGGTACTATGAACGAAAAAATATTACGTCTCCTAATACCAAAATGCCGTGTTCGGCGTGCAAAATGCTACTTTGCTGCGACTTTTTAGGCATCAAAAGCAGCCTTTGAGCAAGAGGTGAAAATTTAGTTTACTAGAAAATCTAGGATCAAAACAAAAGTATCGATTCTGAAAGTAAATGGTATCAAAACATTTTTGCGTTTCCCGAGATGGGGGCACCGGGTAATAGATTTTAAAGTTAAACTATTAATTAATTTCAAACCTGACAAATGAGTTTATCTGTTGGTTTGATGTCTTTAAGGGACTTCGTTAGGTATATTCCACGACCCTGGCTTCCGCACTCCGGTTTTATTATAAACGTCTTATTTTTTCTAGACTTGCTATAGTTAAGGGCTTCTCCAAAACTGAAATAAATTTTACATTTCAGTTACCATTTTTATTTTAAAATAGGGTCTATTAGGAAATAGAATATTCATACTATCATAATATTACATTAAAACTTACTCTGCAGGCAAACACCAAGTTTTCGGAAAGAAATTATATTCCTTCGGGTATATTTTTTGCATTCTATTTAAATTCCTTGCCAACAGATCTTTCCTGTGGGTACGATCAAAGTTTTATTAGTGATAAATGGTCGTACAGCGACGGCTATGCGGCTGTCTGCGGGAGGCACGCGATGCAGTATCTAATTTATTTTGCCGGTCTCTTTAAAACTGCAACATTAATTAACTCCTTAGCATACATTTCATAAATACTTACAGAAAAGATACTACCTAACCTATTATTAGATTTAAGCTGAAAATAGCTACATAGTTTACAAGAACAAGTTTAGGTAATTGGAGCAACTCAAATATTATTATTGAGTGCCTATTACTGTCTTGAGTTGACTGGTGTTTTTTGGACAGTTTGTTGTGATATCGAAAATCTGTTGCTAATACAAAACCTCTTAGAACAGCTTTATCTATCTCTTATAATGAATCTTAAAACGAAATAAAAATCAAATTACTACTTATATTATTTTGTTAGATTCCACAAAAAAAACATCTAAAAGACCGTTATAAATTTTCGGTGACTTTTTTAGAAATTCAGTAGGTTTTTGCCAGAGAGGATAATTACACGCGGGTTGTATGAAGTAAGTCGTTTGCTGCGGACGGAAACCGCGATGGATTGTAATATAGAATCTTGCCATTACTTTGGATCAAGTTAAAAAAATCTAATTGAGTATTGGCATTTGACTTTTAAGATTAGTATAGTTATTAGTAAATCCTGTATAATGTCTATTTCGAGTAATTAAAAAACACATCATTGCCCAATTCTTGCGATTGAGATACTCAACTTTAAATTAAGTACAAAGAGTAAATAATATAAGAAAACTCAGTAGTTACTCTACCCATGCTTAAAAATTATAAGTTCTAATCGAATCGAAACATATCTACAGATCACGATTGTGATTGTGATTATCGTAAAAAAACGACAGACGCAGCTCTGTCGTGAAGTATTGGAAAATAATACACTGCTGTGCAGGGGCACAAGGACAAGGGTGTCACCACTAGTGTAAGTTTCCATCGAATTGAAACGAAAACGTTCGTCGTCGTGATAACTGTCAAATTGTATGAGAACGGCAGCTGCGCTTCTGTTGTTTCTTGTGAATCATTGGAAACCACTTTGATACATACAGGGTGGTGCCGTCAATACGATAATAAATTAAAATGTTGGCTATATGCTATATTGGTTCATAGAAATGGGTAGCCACTTTCAAAGACATCTTATTCATTTGATAATTTCATGACGTTTCTATGAAATAATGCAGCCAATTTAATATTATTTAATATATACTAATGTCATGAAATTATCAAATGAATACGATGTTTTTGAAAGTGGCAAACCATTTCTATGAAACAATATAGCATATAGCCCACATTTTAATTTATTGTCGTATTGACGGCACCATTCTGTATATGGATTTGAGAGTTAAACACGACGATGATCGTTTTCGTTTCGTTTGAAACTTACACTAGGGACACTGGACGCAATCGAGTTTGAGACGTTTCAATTCGATTGTAAACTTAGGTACACTAGGGATACAAGTTACTCCTAATCCCAACATTCCAGAATATTTATAAATACCTACAGAGCTTGTGACTTGTAATATTACCTGCATATTTCGAGCATGCCCGGGAAGTGATTGATACGTTGATACCGTTTCATTTCCTTAGCTCGTTCAACAGAAACACTCATATCTGTCCAATAGAAATTCCATGCGTCCTCCTCCGGGACCTCACGCATACCAAATGCACTCGCCACCTTACGAATAGATTCGTACCGACAATTCGTAAGACATATCGCGATTTGGGATCTAAATAAAAGTATAATATGCTTGATTAGGTATGCAACTATTTTTATATTTGTTTATATAAACGAATGAAACGATTTGTTTAATGAAACTAGACAAATATATTTCTAGGAGTGGGAACCGAACTCGTGGCATTTCTCAGGGTGACGGCTCTGTTCACTGAGCTACCGAGGACTTGGATAACCCAATGATTTTCCTTATCAATTCTAGTCTATTTGTTTTTGCATTATAAGCTAACATCGTCGATATGTCGAAACTAATCTATCTCAATTCAAGTAACTATCTAAAATTGTGCTTAGGTAAAGAAAGTACTTCCTTAAAAACTGGGCCCTTATACCATGAGCTCGGATTTGCAGCATTCTTAAATTCAAACTTACTTCAAAATTTTGTTTATAAAACATTATATGATTTTTTACGATCCAAATTCTAAAGTAAAATGAATTTAAAATAATGCTATCTATAATATCTCTGTATTAGGAAGCTGACATCTAATACTTGTTAGTAGATACGTTATTTATTCTTATTCTAGTACTCATAAATAATAATGACTGACTCATGTTTAGTAGTCTGTTAAATAAATAAATTGGTCACCTTTTTCTTTTTTTCTTCTTCCGCGTGGCTTCAATTGGGATGACGGGGGCCGTCCGGGAAGTCGGCTGAGACGTGTCGTCCTCCCCGTACAGCTTCGCGTCGTAATTCCTCATCAACATTGTTGCTACGCTCTCGGCTTGTTCTTTTTCCTCCTTTGCTTGTTGCTCTGTTGTTTTCTCACCTAAATTTTGAAAATTCAATAATAAAATAGCATTGCATCATTTTTTATTTCTACTTGAATTTTAAAATATGTTATACTATCGGTATGCGGTACGTAGGTATTTTATACTATTTTTACTGCAACTATTAATTAGATACGTCAATATTATTATGGGCTAATAATTAGGATTATTTCGTTAATTTAAGAATTAAAGTACGATTTCTAATATGACTTCATTGAAGTTCTTCGAATTGTAGCTACGGGCGACCACACGACCGGTCGTACGCGTACTAAAACAAAGTTGCGACAACTGTCGACACCCGGCCGCCGTTAACCCCGATCGCCCTAGCCGTTATTATTCCTAATAGAACTACAAGTACTTAGTACTTTCTAGATTTAAGTGTACTCTATTCAGTACTAAGTATTGAATAAATACGTGATATACTAGTATTTTGTGTTGTTTGTCCTTCAAAATATGACAGTGCTACAGCCATAGCTATAGCTATTTTGATAATATCCTGTATATTATCAAAATTAGTATCTTTGAGACGGGACAGTAGGGGCAGATATCTTATTTGTTAAAGTTACAGGAAAAGGATTTTAAGATACTTATAACTGCATTTACAGATTTTGAATAAAAAGGTACAGTCAACAAAAAAAAAATGTTAAAATACCAAAAAAGATTTCATGTCTATCGATCCTATTTCGTGTGGGGATCAAAAGATTCTATGGGATCATTTAAGATATGAGTACTAGAAATGATAGAAGTCGCCAAAAACTTTTTCCATACGTTTTGTTCGAAATCAACTCGAAATATTCTTTCTGCAATTTATTTCGTAGATCACCATCTTTAAATGATTTCATTTATTTTTTATTTTAGTTTTCCTGTTACTTTAACGGTTAAGGTTAAGGCCCTTACTGTCCCGTCTCACAAAATCCATCCAGTATAGAATATTAGTTAATCTTCCTACGAGGCCCGTAAAAAATATTGAGTATATAGGTATTCGATATTTTCCTAGTCATTTAACACTGTTACGTAGGTATATTGAAAATAGCTGACACTCGCAATTTATTGCAGTATACAACGTGTTTGGTACATCGTGACGGACCCACCATACCCCTAGCCATACCCCTGTGGGGGTAGGGTGGAACTGAACCATACCACCGAGTAGTGCTGGAATTTGATGGAAAAATAGAAAAAAAATAGGTACCGGAAATTCTCAATATTGTCATTATATTAACAAGTGGTATCTACCAATTTTAATATAGTCATGATAATATAAATACAAAATTCAAAATTGTAAATTGTAATTGGCTGAACTATTTGTATGAAGAAGTTTGAAAATTTTGAATTTTTTTATAACACCATAGTACTTCTATGACTGTTTTAACATGGGTAGGTGCCCGCTTGTTATGTATGTACTAAACAACCTGTACAATAAATATTTACTTATACTTTAAATATGGGGAAATTATGTTGATATAGGTTTTGTTTGGCAAAATGTTTTCAGTTTATATGTGCCTACTTATTAATCCGTTTAGATACTTAATAAAATATGCGTACCCTGCACTTTCTCATTTTTTCTCTTAGTTGCTACAGAATATACTTGCTTAGAACTTTTCAATGATTGTTGATCTTCGTCACCCATGAAAGTGTCTTGTAACTCCACCTCAAAATATTAATAAATAGTAGATACATTTTTGTCGAACTTTCTTCTTAAGGCGTTTGATGATAAATGTACTACAAGTCAGCTACAATCAGTATTGAAGTAACAGTATCAAAAAAAAAGTTTACTATTGAATATTTCGACTAGCATTATTAACGGTTTCAAATAAGCTTACAGGCCGAAAAAAAACATGGGTATTCTATTGGCGCGATACGTTTTTCCGATTTCGACACATTTGGATTTTGAGCAGTTATCTACTTTTGATGCTGGCTGTACATGATGTAATGACGACATTCACACGGATATTCCCGATGTTACCTCCTACCGCTCGTAATGCACTAAACGCGTATAGCAAATTAGATTGTCAACTAGGAATAACATTAGTGGTGTATTGCAAAAACAGAAACTTACCTCCATTTTATATTTAATATTTTAGTAGAGTTTCAAAACTGTTATGGCTTCGTTTTATGCAGACATCTTCTAGCATGCAATACAAGAATAACAACTTATAAAAATCATCTAACAATGAAGGCCTAAACTACAATCCAAAAATGAACTACAAAAAAAATATAATTTATAAAAACCACTTGGGTAGGTAAATCATTAATTGCAGCATGCTTTAAAGACATACCAAACACCTTTTGGCTTAAAATCATTAAAATTTTGCGAGAGACATTATAGAAAACTGTTTTTTGTTTTTGTTTCATGTCAGCCAGATGTCAAGACAAAATATGGCGGTAAATTAGTCGATTAATTCAAAAAGTACACAGAATTCAAAAAGGACCTACCCCTATTAATTTAATCTATGAAAATAAAGAATTAAAGCAGGACGAGTAAAATAGTGTCCACTTTTGGGATTCCAGCATCCTTACTACTTTTAAAATAGTCACGTAATGTTTTTGATGCTTTTAAACGCATAACTTTTTTGTAACAATTACAAATAAAGGAAGAAATGAAAAATATATGCTCCTGATGTCCGGCCAGACGCGATTACCACTACGCCACCGGGGCACTAGGTATAACCTGCTACTTTCTTCACTGCTTTCTTGCCTTCTCAACGTTTTTATAGTAACGTTTATCTCACCACTCATTGAAGTTATACCACCTCTAGAGATCCGAAAGAATAGGTACTACAAGCATTCTTAAAACTTCCAAGAGTGTTTGTTTACACAAGTAGTGGAGATTGTGATTACATTGCTTTGTTTTAATTACAATACTTTGCAATTATGAGTACCCACCTATTATAATTATAACACGTCAGTTGCAAAATTTAAATAGTGAGATATAAAGTCAATCTAAAAGAAAATTTTATGCTATCACTCTTTTCATCTCTGTGAACTTAATTACAGAACCGCTCCAAAATCGTCTAAAATATTTTGTTTAGAGAGCCGCAGCTGTCTGCGCCGCTCTGAGTCGTGTCGTGGCCAAAGAGTAATAAAGAAAGTATACCAAGTCGTGGCATGGTACTTCATCCGCCATACATTTGTTGCTGCCGCTGAAAGCGGTGGGTCGTGGCGTGGCGTGCTCCTAACATTTTAGTACATTTTTCTCGCCGCTCACCGCTACCTCTTTAAGCTGGATGGTTGCAGCAATGTCGTGGCCGGGCCGCTAGAGTGCTCCTACCTAAACAACCAGGCTACCATAAGTATTTCAGAGGTTATTTATTATCAAATATTATTTTTAGCTATACTAGTGGGATATACGATTATAAATTGATTAAACGCCGGCTTAAGAAAGCGGCTAAAGGACAAAATAGCCAAGTCAACTGGACTCCCTGGCAGGTCGTATAAATCGCAGAGCTTTTGTGTGATCGCTAGGTTCAAGGTTATTTTTAATGACCACGGCGTGGTCGTAAAAAAAACCTTGAACCTTCTAATCACACCAAAACTCCGGCGATCTCACCAGTCGCGCCGCCGCCGCCCGTTCCCGTGGCCAGGCCGTAACATGTGTTCCTTCATAAGACACCTGAAAGGGGGGCACCTTATGGGCCGGCAAGGTGGAGGCGGCTAGAACAGTGTAGGTATTTCAAGTTACCTAGCTATTTTCGCATATGGACTCATTACCGCTTCATATCAGGTGGTTGAGTTGAGTCATTTGCCGTACTTTATATATTTAAAAAATTGAAGCGGTTGCAGTAACAACCTGGACAACAGCTTACCGTGCCTTCCAAAGCATGGAGGAGCTCGAGGTTACAAATTTTGATTGCCCCATCGGGATCGACCATGCCGAAAGCTACTTTCCGAATGATGCTCAAATCACTACAGATTTTTGTCATCCTTACGTGTCCTGTAGTAGGACTCAATCTTCTTAGATCCAGATTTTTTTAGTGTAAGGTACTAAGTATAATTAAGAAACAGTAAGGGCTTTTGGCCTCATGTGTTTCTCCCATGTAGGAAGGCCTGTACCCAGCAGTGGGACATATATAGGCTGGTGATGATGATGGTGAAGGGATTTACATGTTTTGTTGAATTGTTGTAAGTATCTGTGTATCTGTTGGTTGAAAGATTGATCACGACACAACTCTGCTTAACATACAGACGAATTGATAACCTCCTCCTTTTTTTGAAGTCGGTTAAAAAATTAGTGTTTGGCGGCATTTTGTAGTGTCAGTCAAGTTTTTATTACAATAATTAAAAATTGTGTCAGAGCGAACATAAAGTGATTATGGTGTGAAATACGATGAGAACTTTTTTGTGGTTATACAACTCATCAAATAGCACATAAAGTGACTGTCATCATATATTTCGTGTCAAATACTCCCAGGAACCATTGAAATGTGTTACGCCAGCATTTTAATGCAATAAAAGAAACACTAAAGACATGGCTGTATGGGCATTAGATCCCTTCGCCTTCCCTTTATAGGGAGAAATAACAAAAAAAAAACAAATACTTCCGTTGAGTTTTTCCCAACCTTAGATTATGTACCAATCTAAGTTCCCAACAATAACTATATTGTTCTGAGGTTTTTCCTATAAAAGGGACGCAAAGGTTCTAACCCATACAGCCATGTCTTAAGTATTATCTTTATTTCTACTTTTTATGCAGTCATTGCCATTTGCATTGAAATGCCATTGTCATTTTACACATTTTAATGAATCTCGGGTATCGCGAGAGCTTGGCGCAGAATATGAGATGAACAATCACGTTAAAGCCGGGGCTCGACCGCGAAATGAACGAGGTCATTAATGAGTCCTCCTAACTCGCAACAATAATTTTCATAGTTAAGGCTCGACCACGAAAGAGGTTAGCGAAGCGGTGTCACAATGAAAATTATCGTTGCGAGTTAAGAGGACTCATTAATGACCTCGTTCATTTCGCGGTCGAGCCCCGGCTTTAGACTCTATCATTTACTCACACAGTACTACATCGAGTAGTGTCTCCCCACATCTATCGTCGTTATCCACCTCATCAATGTAGCATTATGGAGGCTTTCATTGAATTTGTGGATTGAAATGCTGGTATAAAGATCACAATAATTGCTTAATTAAAGAAAATGCTTAAAATGTGACTGTAACGGCTTGATCCTTTTGCCTAACAGAAATATTTTTTTTAATATTAATTCTGTGATTTTAACCACAGATTACCTACTTAGATCTTTTGACATAAAACGTCAACGCAAGTCGTCCCGTCCGTCAAATTCTATGTAAAGTGCTTGTAGATATTTTCGCTTTTCCGCCAAAGTACAGAGTCATTCTAGAATTGCCAAAATGGCAGAGGGCCAAGAAGATCCTAAAAAAATTACTATTACAGTAAAAACTCCAAAAGAGAAACAACAAGTAGAGATCGAGGAAGATGCTGATATTAAAAAAGTAAGTAAGGCGCCGCAAGAAACCTTGCCCGTGGCGTAATATCATAGTTATTGCATGCATACGCAATCATTGACGACATTTGTTTAGTCTTTCCGCTAGCTACATAAGTTAATATCTTATTTGTAGTTAAAAGAAGTCCTGTCGCCTAAGTTCGGCGCTGAGCCAGAACAATTATGTCTCATCTTCGCCGGGAAGATTATGAACGATGCCGACACTTTGAAGCAACATAATATCAAAGATGGGTTGACAGTTCATCTTGTGATCAAAACACCCCCCAGACCAGAGCCAGAAGGTGCATCTCGACGGCCTCCAGGTATAAATTTAAATACAATTTAAAATGTAATGAACATTTTTTTAACCAATTAATAATATACCCTAGATGTGTTAGCCATTTAGAAAATAAATCCATTTTTGGAACACGTTTTCAACTTTCAGATATATGTATTACTCATAATTTTCCTATATTTCTTTGGCCAAATTGTGTGCTTATTTTTACTCTCTTACACAAAACATGTTCCAATTGATTATTTTACAACATTTTTTTAGCTGATGTTGGTGCAACTCCGTTTGGATTAAACTCACTAGGTGGGCTGGCTGGTCTTGAGAGCTTAGGTCTTGGACAAAGTACATTTATGGATTTACAGGTATGAATAAATAGATATTTTTTCTTTCTCTCAAGTAAGGTGGCATGAGTATGGTGAAGTGTATATATAACACACTGTAGCCAATATTTTGTATTATACCATCCCTAAAATGTTTTGTTGCTTTTGATAGCAAGAGTGAAAAAAAGGATGGAAGGAGAAAGTAACACTATAACTCTGTTCCCATCGAATAATGAAATATTAAGTCGCATGTTAAGCTTAGTCATAGTGAAATAAATATTTATACATAGTCTTCTGTACACCCTTTTACATTTATCAAATGATTGCATTGTAACTAATAACCAGTAATTTTCCACAATTTATTATTAAAATTCTTTCTATTGTTTTATTACTTTTGTTTAGGTTAATTTTTATACTATTTATAAATAAAACCTGTTTAATTCTACCTGGCATTTATATTTTTTCTTATTCTTGGAAAGTGTGATAACTCATCATGAGTAGCTATAGTAAGCACTTTAACTCTAGCTACTCATGAAGAGTTATTTATTTTATTGGTTCATCTTACAAAACAGAAATGTGTAAGCACATAAAGAACTTAAAGTGCTACACATGTTATGTTAAAGAGTATCCCTCACAATAAGTCAAAAGGCAGCCAAAAATGTTAAAAATATGCTTCATATATAGACACTAGCTGACCCCACAAACGTTGTTTTGCCATTAAAAATAAAATAGATAGTAGCCGATTCTCAGACCTACTGAATATACATATAAAATTTCATCCAAATCTGTCATGCCGTTTCGGAGGAGTATGATAACTAAATTTGTGACACGAGAAGTATATTAGATAAATACAATATAAATAAAATCGATATTTCACAATTTTATTAATTGTGAAAATTTCAGCTTTTTGCAACTCCTAAAATAAGAAATGTTTATAATTTTATATTACTTGTAAAAATTCATTTTTAATTGATCGTGGTCTGGGTATTTGTGTTTGTGACTTGGATACGTCACACCCTGCCACTTACTCTATATTATTTTTCCTTTACACTCTCATTATGTCCCATAGTCTTGTGGTCAGACAAGTGTTTAAAATTAATAATAATCATAACTACCCTCATAATAATAATAATAATAATTATACACTCACACCCATTACCTAGCCCAAAGTAAGCATCATTAAGAGCTTGTGTTATGGATACTAGATGTTGAATTGTTGTACTAATGAAAGATGTTTGGCTTTATCAGGCTTCTGTATATGAACTATTGACCTTTGTGTATTATAATACCTATATTGTGATGGTGCATTGTCAGACAGCCTTTATATAAAGTAAATAATCTTGTCATTAGGTTCTTCTTGTTACATTAATATACCTATTTTTTATACCGTGTGTGACACTGCACTGATAAATACTATTACTATGTAACTAAACATTGTAACTTAATAATTGAAAAGAGTGACAACACGAGTTTGTTGCCGGAATCTTGTCGGTAGTTCAACTTTTGGAACCAGTGTAAATTCAGACAGACTGACATACAGAAAGACAGACTGACATTTTTTTTCATATACAACTAGATGACAAACAGGCTGACGGCCCACCTGATGGTAAGGGATTACCGGCGTCTATAGACACCTGCAATGACAAGGAAAAATTACATTATAACATTTTTAGCTTACATAGACCCAGACAAGACAGAGAGCCTTGACAGATTGGGCCTGATTCTGAAGACACACTCTTATTCTAAATTTAACACAGTATATCTCTCACGCGCAATATGTAATAGGAAAAAGATAGCAAGAATTTGTTTAGAGCTGTCAATTAAATTTAGATAGATTTCTATGAAACCATAGACAATTTTAAATAGCATGTACGGAGGTGCCTCCTAAACACTGCATTTTATCACGTTCAATAAAGTCGAAAATTGAACGCATGTTCCCAAATGTCAAATTATATGACAGCCATCCTTTTCGTATTCATTTTGAGAGAACGAAATGCACTGAACTTAAATTTAGACTTAACATTTGTTCTCCAGAATTAGGGCCATTAAGACATTGTTAGTTAATATTATTTTATGTAATAGACATAAGGGTTTTTTGACGATTCGAAAGTGCAGCTTGGGGACCTAGACGACAAACAGGCTGAAGGCCTACCTGATTTGTAAGCGGTTACCGCCGCCTATAGACACCTGCAATAACAAGGAAAAATGACATTATAACATTGTTAGCTAACATAGACCCAGACAAGACAGAGAGACCAACATTATGACATTGTTAGTTAATATTATTTTATGTGATAGACATAAGGGTTTTTTGACGAGTCGAAAGTGCTTCTTGGGGGGCCTAATTGAATAAAGATATTTTCATTTCATTTCATATTTTATAGTGAGACTGATTTAATCTCTTAATTGGTCAAGCCGCATAAGACTACCGGGTATCAAGACAATTAAAAACCAAATGAGTCTGGAATGTGTGTGTGGTCTGGTGTGGTTTGACAAAATGAAGCACAACAGTAATAATAAAAAATACTTAACAAATGCTTAGAAATTAATTTTTTTTCGTAGGCCCGTATGCAGCAAGAGCTATTGTCTAATCCGGACATGCTACGGCAAGTTCTGGACAACCCCCTTGTGCAGCAGATGATGAATGACCCTGAGAACATGCGCACGCTCATCACATCTAACCCACAAATGCAAGATCTTATGGCCGTAAGTTCTGTTTGTGTTTGACAAACGCATGTCAGATTCATAGAGAAACTCTGTCTCTTTAGTGTCTTAAACAAACATATTTTTAGTGCATGTGCACTTTAAATTTTTCTATTTAAACATTTGCTAAAAAGTTTTAATTTATTATAGAAATAACTGCTTTTTCAAGCTCTCATGTTTTTTTAAGTCTAACGTGAAAAAATAATTTTTAAAACAGAGGAATCCAGAAATTAGTCACATGTTGAACAACCCTGAGCTATTACGACAAACAATGGAGCTAGCTCGCAATCCAGCTATGCTACAAGAACTAATGCGCTCCCACGACAGAGCTCTATCCAACCTTGAGAGTATACCAGGTAAGGAATCTAATGGTTATAGTCATGTTGTTTTTAAAACTTGAATGGATGCTGACTGTATTAATTCTGTTTTAGGAGGATATAATGCCTTACAGAGAATGTACCGAGACATCCAGGAACCAATGCTAAATGTGGCGAGCAACATGGCAGGAAACCCTTTCTCAGGGCTAGTGGATAATTCAGGTGGGTTTAATTTTTTCACTTTTTAGTTATAATAACTCATATTTTCGAAATTTATTTGAAAAACCTACATTTTCACTTGTAGAAAACCCCCCTTTGATTCTTTTCTTTGTCTTCTCTTGTGTTTCTTTTTCTTTAAAATTGTCTTCCTCTTCTCCTCTTTTCTTCCCGAGGATACCAATTGGTTACTTTTTGGGTCCACTTATTATTTTTGTCCCTCAATTATTTAAGTTTTAGCCAAATATATAATTTATTGTTATAGATGGCACAAATCCCCAACAAGGGGCAGAGAACAGGCAGCCACTGCCCAACCCGTGGCAGCGCGGCGGCGGCGGTGGCGGTGGCGGCGGCGGTGGCAACACTGGCTCGGGCTCGGGCTCCGGGCCGGGCCTCATCAATACTCCGGGCATGCAGTCGCTGCTGCAGCAGATGTCTGAAAACCCTCGCCTTGTGCAGTCCATGCTCTCTGCACCTTACACCAACAGCATGCTGCAAGCACTCTCCGCTGACCCTGATATGGCCGCCCAGCTTATCAATCAGGTGAGCACCTATTTATTTTACTTATATATAAAAATTATATTCTCAATTTTCATTTAAACATTAATATAAATGTTTGAAAACCGAACCGAACTTAACCGAATCTTAGGTATTTGTAAAGGTTGGTTCCTTCTTCGCCGGATTCCAAGTTTGTCGGATACCAAACTCGTCGAATTCCAAGCAGGTTGGATTCTAAGTTCATCGGACTCCAAGTTCGTCGGATTCCAAGTTCGTCGGACTCCAAGTTCGTCGGATTCCAAGTTCGTCGGACTCCAAACTTGCCGGTTTATGTACAGTCAAAGACATAAATATGTATACAGATGACAAGCATAGAACATGGATTTGATCTGACATAATAAAATATAAAACCGACTTCAAAACACTTAAAAGGAAAAAGTAATTAAATTTCATTACCTAGGTACTGTACTAGGAGTAAAGTAGGTACCTAGGTACCTACTTACCTCCTGAAATGTATTTGTTGGTGCTTCACTTTCTATTGTAGTACCTAGGTAATGAAATTTAATTATTTTTTTCCTTTTTAGTGTTTTGAAGTCAGTTTTATTTTTGTTAAAAAATATATTTTTTCACATTATTAAATGAGTTTCTAAGGTCAATGCAATATGGGTGACCGTCAGCACTATCGACTTGTCTGTCTCTCAGTCCTTGGTTCAAAATACACAGTGAAAGAATTATCTTCTAACTCCTAACCGTTAAGGAGTTGTACCTTCCATCATCAACTCATCAACATGAGATGATGACAAACAGAAGCAAATACTTGAATAGCTTTGGAAAAAAGTAAAACATGTCATACATGCCTTTAAAAATTTTGGTTTGCCCTCGATTTCCCTGGGATCCCATCATCAGATCCTGACTTGGTGACAATGGGACCACCTCTTTAGTATTCTCTATTGAATGAAAAAAGAATTTTGAAAATCGGTTCACAATTGACAGAGAAATCGGTGAACATACATACAAAAAAAAACATACAGTGGAACTTATAACCTCCTTCTTTTTTGAAGTCGGTTAAAAAATCAAATCTACGATTAGTGATCTATAATTTATGGCCACCACGTGGTCCGTAGTGAGGACCACGCTACGTTGTATAAAGGAACCGGCTCCCATGTACTCGTTGTTTGACCTTGAGTGGTCAGCTAATGTTTCCACGCTGGAATGGGATAGCAAATTAGTAATTTGCTGTAGGTCCTCTCTTAATGATTTCAATCATAATACCTTTATAATTGAAATCATTAAATAATTAAAAAAATTAAGTAACCCCGGCGTCATTAATCATCATTCTAACACCATCTCATTAAGATTATTCATAAGAGCCCAAACACGCTATATCTGCTGTAAGTTTCTGAAGAAATAAGCATTTCGCAGACTTTTTGATGGTATAGGATCAGCTCAAGGTTAGTATGTCATGGGAATGTCACCGAAGTGACAGTTACACCAAATTTGAAATCAATCGGATCTGTAAAAGTTAGTAAAATCCTATTATCATGTAGAAAATGAGCTGATAGTCATCAAACGCCTGAACCGATCTTCAAAAATGATAGCTAAGAACCATCGTAGTCACACCAGCTTTCAAACAAAAAAAACGAATCAAAATCGGTCCATTCGTTAAGGCGCTACGATGCCACAGACAGACACACAGATACACAGACAGACACGTCAAACTTATAACACCCCTTTTTTTTCGTCGGGGGTTAATAAATAAATAAAATCTTTTAATGTGCCTAGCCTACCTATCCATCATTGCGAACACCCAAGTTTATAACTAAACATGAGATTAGTTCCTAATTTGTCATCATTAGGAAGAAATCGAACATGAGTGTACAGTGACAAACTTATAATCCGACGAATTTAGAAACCTACGAGTTTGGAATGCGACGACTTAGAATAGACCAGCTTGGAATCCGACAAACTTGGAATCCGGCGAAGAAGGAACCAATCTACAGATAGACAAGAAGAATTTCCCAGGGCTATCCCAAGTCCTGGGTATCTTAGATGGTTAGAGCAGTCGCCCGGATTGTAAAGGGTTCGATCCCCGCCTCAGGACGTAAAATGTCTCACACGTTTACGGCGAGGAGTGCATGTAGCACAGAGCGCATCAATAATTTTAATAGAACAGAACAATACTTTTGACGACCGGCTGGCCGAGTGGTCTGTGCCCCTTGCTATACAGGCTACTTGGTCGGAAGGTCCCGGGTTCAAATCCCGGTAGGAGCAAATGTTTGTATGATGAGTACGAGCATTTGTTCACGAGTCATGGATGTTTACATGTTTATTTAGTATATTTGTAATATTTATATACTTAATATTATCATTATTTATCCGTTATCTAGTATCCATCATAACACAAGCTTTTAATGATGCTTACTTTGGGCTAGATAATAGGTGTGAGTCTATGAATATTATTATTATTATTATATTATTATAGTTAATACTTATAAATGTATTGACTTTTTGTTTTTTTGCACAAAGATGCTACAAATGGTGGACTTAATTTCTTTCAGAGCATTTTCTGAAGTAAAGATAAACAATAATGCTGCAATGAGTGATAAGGCAATAATATAAAATCATTACAAAATTTTCAGTTATCTGACTTCTAAAATAGTATCAAGCACTTCTAAGTAGTTACCTTGTCAACACGATTAGGTTATAGTAATATTCTTACACTGGCACTTATTATTTAGGTATTCCAAATTATGCTAATGTTTGTATTATTCATATAAAAGGCATAAATTTTGATGTAAAATATATTATAATATATATGTTTATGTTTTGTTTGTCTCCATGCCAAATTTCGTCTACTTAAATCGGTTCAGTGACTTGGGAATGAAAACTAAGCAGACAGACTGAACTACTATCGAATTTACATTATTAGCACGGATTATCTATTTTAAGTGGCTTTCAATATTAAGTCGTCATTGACATAATAACCTTGAACCTACAAGCTAGTTAGTTGGGTAGACTTAAGGCTATTAAAAGGATAGAATGCTGATAAAAAGACATTTTATTATCTACCCAAATTTCAGACACCAGTCTTTTTCACGTGTTCAATTCAATTTTTATTTTATAGCAGATTTTGCTGTCAGATTTGACAACTTCGCCAAGATCCATAGATATTTCTATAGTGGTACAGTCGATACACAACTACTAGAAATGTGAGGTATTCCTGTTATGACGTTCTGTATGAGGTCAAACAAAATGATTTGTCACGTAATGTTATGCTCTAAAGTTAATAGTTTTTAAGTTTAAATTGCGAAAAAAAGGCGCATTTTACTAGGTGGCCCGTATGTAGGGTTGTCTGGGCAGGTACCACCGCCTTTCTTATTTCAGCCGTCAAGTAGTCCGTTATGTTTCGGATAGTAGAGTAAGGTAGCCGTTGTAATTATTGGGCATGAAAGGCATTTCACCTTAGGCCTCAGGATGGGAACGCACCTGCAATTCCAAGTGATTTTTCCTTGTTATTGCAGGTTGGGCCGTCAGCTTGTTTGTCATCTAGTTGTATAAGAATAAAAGAAAAAAAATAAAGACCGTTATTATGAGAGGGGCTGTACTTTCTGGTCTTTTTTTGGGTGCCAAATTTCATAAGTGTTTGTATGTTTGTCCGCGCATATCTCAAAAACTGTAGGTCGGATTGCAAAAAGTTTTTATTTGTTGGAAAACTTTTGGAAAATCGTTTGCTTAAATGCATACGTTTGTACCCCACTGGTGTAGTTATGGGATAAAAACAAAGAATTTTTGATTTGAACCCACATAAATAAAAAATACACACATAGTCCATATAAAGCTTATTTGGTCTGTCAATCTAAATTTTAATTGTGACCAGTATTTTCAGCATCCATACTAATAATGTATGTGTATCATGTATCATGTGGCAGTGCTGAATAAATAAGTAAATAAATAATCATTTAAATGCGAAAGTTACTCTGTCTGTCTCCTTCATACTTAAACTGTTGCACTGATTCAGGTAAAATTTGATCTTTTTTATACAAAGCATGGCAAATGAGTCAACACCACTTGATGTGAAGCGGTAACAGGAGTACACATGCGAAATAAACTGTTCTAGCCGCTTCCACCTTGCCAGCCCAAAATACACCTTTTCACGCCTCTTTTGACGGAACCAATAATGTTAAATGAAGGAGAAAAATCATGGTATGTAGATAGTTTGAGACCCTGAGAATGACATAAAATACTTTTTGGGTCGAAAACCGAAATCCACGCAGGTGGCGGTATAAAATATTACAACTTTCAATCAATCCTATTAATCTTATGTTAATCTTTACTTAACAGAATCCAATGTTCGCGAACAACCCTCAACTGCAGGAACAGATACGCACGATGATGCCGCAGATGCTCACGCAGCTGCAGAACCCTGAGATGCAGCAGATGATGTCCAATCCTCAAGTTAGTAATGCTATTTGCCGAGGCTGTGCTGGTTGGGTGCGGGAGCGATAAATTACTGCTAACCAGTTAATCAAATTTCAGACACAATTGATTTTCAATTTTCATAGCCCTCCGGTGGGATAACGCCGCTTCAGGGATTAATGTGAAAGATCCACAATAAGCACTATATTTTTTTATAGTATATATAAAAAAAATATAGCGTTTTATTGCACTTTAAAATTACAAATAACAATTGGTTAAAAAAATAAGTTACCAAGGGTGGACTTATCTCTATAAGAGATCTCTTTTCTCTCTTTTTTATACAAAGCAAATGACTTGACACCACCTGAACCTGATGTTATGTGGTAAGAAGCTGCCATATGCGAAGACAGCTAGTACATCTTGAACACACAGTTCCATCGGGTGCCTTTTCACGGTTCTTCTGAAGGACCCCATCTTATAGGAAGGCGGTAGCACATAGTTACATAATGTACTCAGAAAAAAATATACATAGAAAGATTTAAGATTTATAAGTATAAGGATTTAAAAATGAAAAAGAAAAAATATTTAAAAATTGATTATCATACAATAGTAATTAGAATGGTGAAACAGTAATATTTACTATTTATTCATGATTATTCTACTTACGAGTATGAATAAAGACGGCATGTAAAGCTTGTAATTACTCTCTAATAAAAATATGTACCTAGTCATAAACAGTACATAAACACAATGCCGTTGTGACGCGTGTCGCCGCGCCAACAGTCGGTCTGACGCGCCGCTATACGTGTTTCACATCAAAACCCGTAAGTAAACAATACGCACGGCTCTATAAAACTTTATGTGTGTGTGTATTTTACCGCACACTCACGCAATGTATACAGGCTTCGTAATAGTAGATTGTTGCATCGAGCAGAAAGTGACTTATAATCCTTGTTGCAAATATTAATTGGCTCCGTGGAGACACTTAGTTGTAAACAAAAAGAAACATGTCTGACCCGCGGACGACCGAATCAATCGAGTTACTGATTGATTTATATCGCATACAAACAGTAACGGTACTGTGGGACTCAAACGATGAAAATTATAAAAATAAAAACATGAAAAAGGATGCATGGAAAGCTATCAGTGATGCTATCAATGCGGCCTCCTAACAAATCATCACTTCTCAAAGCATTTAATAGTTCAATCCCTCCATGTACTTTTCTTCCTTTCAGGCTTGCTCGTACCCAGTACTTATGGTTCCGTTTCTTTTTGCTTAAAATAATAAATACTGCGGCTGCTTGCATAATGTCATCGTCGTTCGAAGACATAAAAAACTAAAGTCAAATAAAGTAGAAACAATTTATTTAGAACTAGCTGTACCCTGCCACGCTTCGCAGTGGCACATTGTGATCGTAAAAAAAACTGTTTTCTCGCGGTCGCAGATATGTGACTGATGCAACAAATAGATAAAAACAAATCCTTGATGCGGATTTTATATCATGTTTAAATTTCGACTCAATCGGTGCAGAACTTTTTGAGTTTTTGAAGCGTACACAAACCAACATAACATTTTTATATATATAGATAATTAATTTTGAACACAAAAAGAAAACAAGTTGGTTAAGCTTGTAGCCTGTGATTGGCCTGTTGTGTGGTGAGAATAGCGCTGATTGGCTGGTATAAATCCAGTTGGCCATGATTGTAAAGATGAAGCCTGCGATTGGACAGTCACCTGGGATTTGTGGCTTTAGGGCGAAAACAATGCAATGGATTTTCATACAACTTTACTGCACTGTTTTACCCTGAAGCAGTAAAGTGCTACTTTGTTCTCGCTATTTAGGTTAGTTTTAGTATTAAGTAGAAATAGTTATTTGTTATACAAGAGTGCAAAGTTGCTTTTTAACCGCGTGCTCAATTTTGATGACTGAGCAAGCGAAGGATTCTAAAATTGAACGCTCAGGATTCTAAATTAGAATCCTGAGCGTCAGCGAGGGAATCAAAAGAGCACGAGGTGAAAAATCTTTGCACTCGAGTGCAACACGCAACTTTTCATCCCACCTCAACGAGGAAATGACTCAATGCAACAAAACCAATTTTTGCATTATTAGCAGTTTCAGTCAATTCTGTTAGCATCAAATAAACTTCTTACTCAATACTCAATCATTTATTGCAACCATAATGTAGTACATAGGTGTTACACATAATTATACAGATCAGATTATGGACCCTGTCAGGCATCGCAATGGGTAGAGGAGAGGACGACGTCTTACTCATTTAACAATTACCATTTATATAAAATTATTTATGTGGTGTACATGTATTTGTGTATAACAGTTAACAGATAAATAATAACTAGACACTCTTATAGTTTAATTTATTTTGTCGTTTAGGTACCCTTGGAGACTGTAATAGCATTGACGTGATAAAATTTCTTTTAAGCATTTTATGAATATTTTATCGTGTTTTTCTTGACGCAGTTTATCTGGTAGTTTGTTATAGATCTTGATGGACATATTATAGGTACTAGATGAACATAGATTTAGCCGAGCGGATGGAACAATCAGCTTATTTTTATGCCTTATAGAATATTTTGTAAGTAGATCCTCACGCCTTATATAAAACTTACTAAATTTTCAAACAAATTTGCAAATCTCAAAAAGAGAAAGTATTTTATATTTTTGAAAAAATGGTTTACAGCTTTCTGTTGGTTCAATGTTTACTATAATGCGAACAAGTTTCTTTTGACAAGTGAACAGCAGGTCAATTATGGTTTTGTGATGTAATCCTAATTTGATGACAATATGATGTTGATGCCAAGTTGACATTGTTTTTAAATGGTATTATGGAACATTATTAGATCACATCAAGATCATATCAAGATTATATCCTGTGTCTCATTTTTAGTATTGCCATTAATTTATTCGATTTAATTAAACTTAAGCGAGCAATCTCTCTTTTATAAATAAGACTAAATTAATTTGTTAAATTAATTATTCGACAAATAAATAAAAACGTTACTGGTAATTTTAGAGCCGTTTTAAGTTAAAACTATCGAGATTTTATGTAAAACTTAAAAACAACAACAAAAAAAAACAGATTTAAGTGACCAAATGAAGTTGTCATTCATTTTTGTAGAAGTAGAAAAAGAATCTGAGGTGTTAAAACGGTTTTGTGAAGAACCTCGTCCACTACTTGTTTTTGAAAAAAAAAAAATGATGGATATTTTGTTTTTATTTTTAACTTAACCTTTCCCATTGCTCATGCAGCATTTACCTTAGATATATTCTTGGTTTGTCTAAGCCAGCCCCCCCCCCCGACATAATCCTAACTACGCCCTTGTACACACACATCCAATCACTCCCGGAATACCACATTCATTATAAAAAAGTAAATAAGTGGTATAGTTTATTATCTATATTCTGTACTAGTGTTCGCCCACGGGTTCGCTCTCGTTAATGTCGGTTATTATATACAGGTTGGTGCCGTCAATACGACAATAAATTGAAGCATGGGCTATATCTATATTAGTAGGTATGTACATAGAAATGATTGCCCACTTTCAAAAACATCTTATTCATTTGATAATTTCATGACATTTCTATGAAATAATGCAGCCAATGTTATATTATTTCATACAAATGTCATGAATATATCAAATGAATAAGATGTTTTTGAAAGTGGCAAATCATTTCTATGTACTAATATAGGCCATGTTTCAATTTACTGTCGTATTGACAGCACCACCCTGTATAGTCTATATAGCCTTTCTCTATATGGACTATCCAATACAAAAATAAATTTGCAATTTGAATCAGTTCCTGAGATTTGCCCGTTCAACTAAACAAACAATCTTCATTCAGGTTTATAATATTAGTACCTACCTAAGTATAGATTAATATTAAATAGAGGAAATATATTTTTATTTGTTCCCAATAAACTCAATTATACTTATTTTAAAAATTCTTTTACCATTACAAAGTAAATTTTATTTTATTTTTGGAAATACCCATGGGAACGGTAAAACAATGTTTAATTTTACGCGGGCAACAACAACTCACTCTCTCTTCACTTTATCTCTTTCCTCGAGTGTAAGTGGGCATTTTATATGTTTTTGCAATATTTCGGGAGTGTTGAGAGCATTTGTCACTTCACGGATGATATTGGAAACTGTAGGTTGAGAAACCGCTATATGCGCACCCTCACCGACTATCCTAGGTAAAACGCCAACGCAGTGAGCACCTGCAACAAGTGGAACTGTATTTGCAGCATGAAAATTAATTTATCATATAAAAAGCGTGTCAGGTAGCTCTACATGCATTGAAGTATATCTATCCAAAGACGTAAGAAACTTTAAACATCGTAGGTATACCTACTTAAATAGCTTACATTACCTTAGTCATTAGTGCATAGGTACATACCTACCTTAGTCTCAGCACTAATTGTGTCTCTTCTACGTGTCGATTTTAAGAAAGGCTGTAATTCTTTTATTAAGCCCCAAACAAGGGGTTTTCTGAGGCGATACCTATCTTCAAACGCCTTGCCGGGAAGGTCAAACTCATCACATATTTTCGTAACATTTTACGTTTTCTTGTCAACCTACACATGTCCTCGGCGTGAGCACGCTCTAAGTAGCCCATTATCAACCCGAAGCGAGCCATGTTACTCTTAATTTTGTAAAAAAATGGAATTTGATTTGGAAAAACCACCTCCTAACTTGATAACTCTGTATCACGTCTGTATCACTTAATTGACGTTTATGCGATACTGTTTTATGTCAAAAAGTTGAACATAATACGCATTTAAGTTGATATCAAATTGATATCATTTTAAAAAGTTGATCATAATACGCAGAATTTGATGTCTAGTTGATGCTACTTTGATATCGCATTTTTCGGAGAGCATAATACGTAATGTGAAATTGACATCAAAACAACATCACAATTAGCGAGCATAATTGGCCTGCAGGGACGCGTGCGCCGAGGTGCGCCCGAGCTGTTCCCCCAAAGTATGACGACGCTAGAATCACTCATTTTAGGTTTTTACTTGTTTTCAAGTTTTTTGTTTTAAACCTATGGTTTTAACAAATATGTCGTGAAAAGAAAATGGCGCGCGCAAAGCAAATTAAACAAAAAGTACACGCTGAGCAAAAAGAAGGAGCTGAGTCTGAGTTTTTAACAAGTTAAAAAAGGTTGTATGATAAATTCGGCACTATGGAGGTAGAAGTAAAGAGGTTTAATGATGTTTTGAATTCACAAACTAAGTGAACAAGATGTTCTGAATTCAATTTTACTTTATCCTCTAGCGGATAAAAATGGCTTTTGCACTCAGTTATCGAAGAGCAAAAACACTCTTTCCGAGATGGGGGGATGAAAATTTTATTTAAAGGTAAACATGAATTATGTAAGTAAGGGTTCGTGTTGTATCCATTGCAGGCGCTAAACGCACTGCTCCAGATCCAGCAAGGCATGGAGCAGCTGCGCACGGCCGCGCCCAGCCTCGTGACCAACCTGGGGCTGGGCGTGGGAGCCGCCACCGCCGCGCCCGTGCCCACGCCCACGCCCACGCCCACACCGCAGGGCCAGAACCCCACGCAGGCGCGCCAGCAGCAGAACACCGAGCTCTTCACGCAGGTTAGACTCACACTGCACCTACACACATATACAACCTTATTTTACAATTCCCAACAGGCGAACCTTTTTAAAATCGAGTCCGGCAACACTTCCGGTTTTGCTTTTACCGCTATTTTCGAAAAAAAAATGTCGAAATTAAGAATTACTTTTATTGCAATATCATTGTCAAAATATAACAATTATGCTTCTCTTGGTTATTAATTATTATGATCTTGGCCTTCATGTCATCTGATGTTAAGTGATGATAAGGCCAAAGATAGAAGCGAGCTGAACCGATTTCTTCGACCACAGAAGACTAAAAGTCTGCATTCAATGGTAGTTTTTACTCTATATTTTTTCAAGACTTCTGTCCTTACTAATAATGTCAGTCCTATTAAAAACTTATTCAGCAGTTAATAATATTAACCTACAATCATTTGTTTGAACGGAAGACAGTCGCGGCAAACATACAAAACGATACAATATATAAAAATGCTGTGGATTTCATTCTAATTAAGTGAACAGCGTGCGTCTCTCCTCCTGGTGCCAGACACATTCCATCAAGAATTGTTTTTTTTTATACAACTAGATGATAAACAAGCTGACGGCCCACCTGATGGTAAGCGGTTACCGCCGCCTATAGACACATTTAACTGGATTCTAAATACTCGTTGGTTTGGAAATCAATTTATGTGACTTTTAGAGTAATAACGCCTAGAATGACAGTTTGTCCTACTGTACTGTAAAGTTGAAAACCTTTTCATGTAGTTCATATATTTACGCGCTTGTTGAATTCCAATTAAATCAAATAAAAAAAACGGTTTCTCGGTTTCTAGGCCTCATTTTTTTAACTTTACTATATTTATAAAAATATACTCACCTACCTCAACGAAACACTCATTCGTATAATAAGAATAAATGTAAATTAGCATAAAACTTTTGACACAATGCAGAGATTTTGTAGTTTTACATAGATTAATTTCAAGCTGATGTTCATGGAAAATGTTGTTCAGAGTGTAAACAAACAATTAGTATTCAAATGTCTCTGTAGTTGAATATAGATTACCCTCATTAGCGAATAACGAATTCTGTAAAAAACTGACCCAACCTACTGTTATGTCGTGGCAGTTTATGCAACGCATGGTGGCGGCGATGTCGAACAACCAAACGAACACACAGCAGCCTCCCGAGCAGCGCTACTCGCAGCAGCTAGAGCAACTTGCCGCCATGGGCTTCCTCAACAGGGAAGCCAACTTGCAAGGTAAATTACACTTCGAAAAACAAAGTATACCTATGCCCTTATTTTTATGCACACTAGATTAGATGACAAGCAAGCTGTCATCACACACACACACACACACACACATACACACACACACATACACACACACACACACACACACACATGCACACACACAATCGTAATAGTTATTTATTGTGGTATATATTGTTTTAGCCCTGATTGCGACGTTCGGCGATGTAAACGCGGCGGTGGAAAGGCTACTCGCACTCGGCCAGCTTTCTATGAGCTAACACTCGCGCGCATAAATCTACACTCGCATTATGGCTACTACTCGCTGCCTCGATATTAAGGTCTAAATGTCACAATACTATAAATTTTTAGGTGTGTGGTAAACTCCTTGTTTTCTCCAAGGCTGATCAAAATTAATAAATAACAATTAAATACATACAAAAAATATCAATTTAAAAAGGTATAGCTTGCGCCACACTTTTAATTCGTTCTATGGAAATGCTAATATGGAACGGCGGAACAACGCGGTATGGACGGTAGCTGCGGGCAGCTGCGCAATACTGCGCGTTGCAACTTCAGAGCGAACTAGACGTTTGGCCTTAGCTCTAATTAAATAAAATTCACCAAACAGTAACAGTTATTACTTGCCTTCTTTCAAACAGCAACTTTGTTGAGTCCAAGTGTATTGTCAACTGTAGTACACCAGTACTTTCATCTCACAAAGCGACGCGTGCTATACTTGTGGTAACTTAGTATACAAACTGCGAATGTGTGGGTAAGCACAGGAGCTCTCGGCTCTAGTCTCGTCCGAGACACGGGCGAAGTAAGACGTGTATGTGGGATCTGTATTCAAGCGTCGCTTCAAGTAGCGTCAGTATGAAAAGATTAAAAAGAAAAAGTCGACCATCCATTGTCCACTTTGAATTTTTTGTTCATTTTTTAGATTATTTTTATACGAGCATGTACCTAAGATAAATAAATTAATCTTGTTAGTTTTAGAATTATTTTTGGTTTTATCATTTATTTTACTAACAAAATAAAACGTAGAAAATATCAAAGGCGATACTGTGTTAAGAAATTTTTTTAAGTGCAGAAAGAAAAGAAGAAGATTATGATTACGAAATTACTATAAAATTACAAGATGATTCAGATGAAACTGATAAATATTCGACTTATTCTGATTGATTTAATTAACTTTAACACAAGTAACGCGGTCTTATTTCAATGTGTTCTTAATGTGTCAGAACCTTCAAAATATCATGATTTATATTTTATCTATTTATTTTATATATTGTTTAGTTACTAAACTTAATTAAATAAATTATACAGATTCCCATTTGATGTAATAAAATTATAATACCTATTTCCATCTGTTAAAATTTATATGCTTATGTAACTCATATTCACGCACACATTCGCAGCGTCTTTGACACTTGATTACTACAAATAAAGCGCTTGTCGCTTGACGCGTCGATTAGTGAGATGAAAGTACTGTAAATGATTACCTGTGTAAGAAATTTTAACATCATACTTGGAATCGTACTGGTAAATATTTTTATTTAAAATTATGATAAATAGTAAAATAGATTATTAAGAGATTAGATCGAAAATAGTGCCTATACAATGAATGTTTAAATATTTATTTCCACTGTAGATAATAGAGTGAGGCGAGTCACCATCAAACAGCACTGTTTTCAATCTTATGATTATTGGCTTAAGTTCTAACCATAACAAAAATATAATTTTATAACATTTTAAATAACGTATGAACAAGTACACATTTATAGTGATTATCTGATTAGGAATGAGTTTTAGTAATTTGTGATTTAGGAACACTTTCCTCACAATGAGGTAGCCACATTTTAGCTACAGCGAGTTAGTAGTCGTAAAAACAATCGTTGGATATAATGAGTAATGACACATCCTTAAATTTCAGGTTGCTATCAGCATGGAAATTTAATTCTTGCATTAGGTGTTTTCCTATACGCAATAATTTCGATTTCATTCCTCTTGTTTTAGGTATTTATACAAAATTAAGCTACAGTTTCATTTATATTTATCTATTGTAAAGAATTATATGTCAACGGTTTTTTTAGCCTGTTCACTTCCTCATTTTATAGTAGATGTGGACGGTGTTTGCGGTGAGTGAAGCTACGTATTTTGCGGTAGAATTATGTAAATAGTTTTGCTTTGCAACAAAAATTTGAGAAAACCTACTTTA
Source organism: Nymphula nitidulata (assembly GCA_947347705.1). Taxonomy (NCBI): domain Eukaryota; kingdom Metazoa; phylum Arthropoda; class Insecta; order Lepidoptera; family Crambidae; genus Nymphula; species Nymphula nitidulata. Next base: position 12,888,966 of record OX374632.1, read on the forward strand.
AATTACAACTTTGATACAAGTATGACTGTATAATATTGGGTTCACAAAATATTTAACATTTATTTTAATTTGGTCTTTGAAATAATGCCATACAAACATTTTTGTGTTTTGTGGAGTTAAAGCTTCATCTTATTTAGAGGAAAACAATTACAAAAAATTCAGCTTTCAGAATATTGTATGCAATAAAGCATGCAAAGCATTTGTAATGTTAAAAATTGTGGCGGTATGAAATCTTTTCAATTAATGGTTTTTTTAAATATACATATTATAGTGGTTTTATAGTAAATTAATTAAATTTAAGTTGTAAAAATGTGAAGGACTACTGTTGCTCAGTTTTTAGCGAAAATTGTTTACCCGAAAATGGCCAGATTGTACCCATATTTCAATGATGTGGTTTATGAACTTATTACTTATATATTATTACAATATGATTATTCACTTTATCAAATTTTTAGCAATGATCATGGGTGCATACTTGATGTAAGCATTAAATGTGTAATTTGTAAAGTTTAATGTGTGTGTGTTAGATTCCCCACACACAAATTGTGAATACCTTTCGACATATAGGCCGAGCCAATATCACATAAATGAATAAACTTACTAGATTTGTCATCATAGGTCACGCCTTTATGAAAAATTATCAATTTATGTAATTGCATAAAACAGACAACTTTATAGCAATATGTAGAAAAACATTTAAAAAGTAACTATTTCTAAAGAGGCGTTTTCTGTGATGTGTTCTAGATTGCTAGAAATATCTGAAATAATCGTATGAATCTGGGTGTAACATTATAATGTGACAGAATGCAATTATTATAATTAAACTTGAAAATTAATTATTGTTTTATTTTTCCGAATACCAAATGAAACCTTCAAGTGTCCACAAATTTAAACTTGCTGCGTAGTGGTGTGGGTAGTGTTATCGAAATAAGGCCCAGTAACAATTATTAGGATTTTATTAATTTCGTTAATCTTGATTGCAGAAAAATATACCTTTATTAGGTAAGCACTTGTGTCATACAACGTTTTTCATCCGTTTTGCGACCTAAGCCGGATTTACATTTGTGTGACGTGTCGTGTTGTGATGCTGTCTGACGTGACGGCTACCGTTTACATCTATATGTCGCATTCTGATGTCTTCTGACGATATTTTGAAACAAATCACTCATAGCTCACGGAGAGTTGACACATTAAAAATTTTTTTCTACCAATCAGCCGACTCCGTTTATGAAGTTTTTTTTATATACAACTAAATGACAAACAACCTGACGGCACACCTGGTGGTAAGTGGTACCGCCGCATAGACAGATGTTTAATTTTGGTGCTGGCACATCTTAGAAAAGAAAGGAGACAAAGAGATTGTTGCTGACTCAACACAATATCTTCTTCTCTTTCTTTCTCCTTCCTTCTTTTACTTATAAAGAAGCTAAAGCGACATTCACTGTCTTGTAAAAGAGGTTCAGAACATCCCATAAAATTCCATCAGTAATTTTATTCAGGTCGACCATACTTTATAGGTCTATTCGACGAGTCACAGCACAGCACTAACGCGAGCATATCAGCATACTTGACTGACGCGACAGCTGCCTCGCCTCCCGTGCCTCCCCTATACCCGGCGCTCTGATGCGATCGGGATCGCTTTTGATGCGACACAACAGATTGCATCACGACAGATTAATGTAAATCTAACCATAGTAATTATATGAAACCGATGCCATTCTGACTCGTCACTACAGAAGGCGGCAGGCAAATGTAAATCCAGCTTTTATTCTTGACTTGAGAGAGAGATAGAGCGAATCAGGCCGAGGAGCCTCGCGCGACGGCCGGTTACTAGAGAGTTTTAAGAATATAATTTTAGGGCCTTATTCCTTAACCGTATTCCAATTGAAATAAGGTTGCAACTTGTGCAGCGGACATTTCGGTCAATGGGCGCAGTCCGATCGGTGCCACAGATCAGATAATAGTAGCAAGGTCGGTGCGCGGGTGCAAGGGGGCACGCCACGGTACGCCGCGGGATGCCGCAGCACAACCTACGTTTAAGCGAACTTTGTGTTTTAAAATTGGTGTAGTTTTATGAACCAAGTGTTTGTTACATAGGTATAACATTAATCTGTGGTGTTTGTGTTGACGTGCAACTAAAATTTAGACTAAAAGTGATTATGGTGTGAAATACTATGAGATTTTTTTGTGGTTATCCAACTCATCAAGTAGCATCATATAGAGACTGTCATCATATATTTCGCGTTAAATACTCCCAAGGTGCATTAAAATGTGTTACGCCAGCATTTTAATGCAATACATAATAAAAAAAGAAATATTGAAGACATGGCTGTATGGGCAATAGTACCCCTTGCCTTCCTTTGATAGAAGAATTTCACAAAAAAAAAGTACTTACTTATCTGCTTTAGACATACTCTTTCTAATCTGTGGTTAAATTAGTGATCTGTGCCTTATCATAGCATAGACTATTTTACATTTATTTTTGATTTGTAAACAAATCTAATGGCTGATTTACACTTGCATAAGTACAGTAGCGAGTTAACTGGCGGTCTTGGCGAGTTAAGTTCTTAACATTGTTTGGACGGGAATTTGCTAGTTAAGTAGTAACTTAACAATTAAGTACAAATAATAGAATGATGTTCTATTTTTTCGGCAAGTTAAGTGCAAGTGCACCCCGCCCGTGCGTCTTCCTCACCCCGCCAACTAAACTCGCCGTGTCATCGTGCGTGTAGACGGGCGAGTTTAGTACAGTTCAGTACAATCTTAGTCGCGGAACTGACACTTATAACTTAACTCGCTAAGCCAACGTTTGGACGATACTTACTACTTATTACTTACTGCTCAACTGTCCGGTTACTAAACTCGCTACTGTACTTATGCAAGTGTAAATCAGCCATAACTTTCACTGTAATTTTTACATAGTTTATTAATTAAAAGTTAATCGTTTACTCCTCTGATTTGGGCAGTACTGTAAGCTATAAGACAAAGTAATATATAATGTGTGATTTATTGTTGATGCAGCTTGTAAGTTGTAATTGATAATTTTCGGTACCTATTTATTTCCTTTCAGATGTATTCTCCTCGTCAGAAAATCTTATGGTTTGCATTTAGTTCCAGAGTAGCTGTCATAATTTTACAAGCAATATTCAATAGCCTTATACCAGATCACAATGCAAACGTATTTATCAGTCCTGAAGATCCAACACTACAAAAAACGTACGCCGACTTAATAGTAGATAAATTATTGGCAGGTATGAAACGATGGGATGCTCAATATTTTTTACATATCGCACAATACGGATATACTTACGAAAACTGCTTGGCATTTTCACCATTATTTCCTATGCTGGTTAGATATATCGCCTACGGCATAAGCAGTTTGTTTGGATCATTGTTGAATTTTCATAGCACTTTGTTATTATCTGCTACTTTAGTGAACCTACTGATGTTTATAAAGTCAGCTGATATCCTTCATAGGTTAAGTTTGAGAATTCTGAGAAGTGAATGTAAAGCATATAAGTCTGCTATTCTATATTGTGTAAATCCAGCAAGTATATTTTTCACAGCTCCATATTCAGAAACATTATTTGCTTGGATGACATTTTACACAATGTTGAAATGTACTGAAATTGAGACATTAAGATTTGCTAATATTGACATAACTAGTGGTCTGCCTCTAGGCTGCTCTATTATTACTAGATCAAATGGAGTAGTAAACTTGGGTTTTATTTTTTATACTAGTTTCAAAAATGTCGTTGAAAGAACTTTGCCTGAAATTCTATACAAATATAAAACATTAAAGCATAGAATAATATTACCATTTTTACTCTTACCACTGCTTACATCTAGTATAGCTCTATTTTTATGTATTGTTATTGGTCTGTTTCCATTTTTAATAGTACAAGTTTATAATTATTTCAAATATTGTGTTCATAATGATCATAACTTGCCTGAATTTCTATTTAATTCAGAGTATGTTCTACCAGGCAGTGCTGAAAGCCCCTGGTGCAACTATTCACTACCATTATCATACTCATATATCCAAAGCCATTACTGGGAAGTTGGATTTTTCAAGTATTACCAAATGAAACAAATTCCTAATTTTATGTTAGCTTCACCAATAATATTTTTGATAATATTCAGTTGTATGTCTTATATTAATAATAATCTGCACTTGTGTTTTCGCCTTGGCTTAAAGTCAAATATATTTAGTTATGGCAACCGAATGTCATATCGAGTAAAACAATATTCTAAAGGATTTGGGGCCAATGATCCAACTTTGTTTGTATATATAGTTCATGTAATGTTTTTGACTATTTTTTGCATAATATTTGTACATATTCAAGTGTCTACAAGGTTATTAGCCTCAGCTAGTCCAATATTGTACTGGATATGTTCAAGTAGGATGAATGTGGGGCCAACACCCACATCAGATCAAAATACTATCAATGAGCATTTTCGAAGGCTTGGTATTGGTAAAAGAATCCCTCCACATCATTTGTCTATAGCAAACTTAGAAGGAGTTGATAATATGTACAGTAAATGGAAAACATTTATAATAACTAGACGAATGCCTGATTTTCAGTCACGATTAATACAGTTTTATTTTTTAGGATATTTGATTATAGGAACAATTTTCTTTTCAAATTTTTATCCTTGGACTTGAGATATTTCTTATTACTTTAAACTTTTAACATATCTTAACAAACATATCTTAATTGAGGAATACTTTATTTCACATATCACTTTGAACTTTAAAAGTTTATTGACACTATGTTAAAAGTTAAGTTTTATTTTGAAGTAGCTTGTTCTAGATTGAAAATCTTTTTTTATCATGACCTATAGCCAATTTTAATACTAAGTATACCCACTTCTCATTGACCCTGTAAAATTTAAATATATCTAATAATAGCTCAACATGCTTTATGATCAATGCTAAAATTGAAGGATTGCATGAAGAAATTGACTTTAAAATGTTTGTTCACTTGGCATTTTATATTAATATTCATACAAATATTGTAATTATTACCAGGTAGTTTATTCTTCTTAAATATTGATAAGCATGGGGCCTTTTTAAATGAGTCCATTTTAAAATAACATTCTAGAATAATATTGCCTTTTTAGATATTATAAGCTGTTTTTTCTAGTCACTAGTCTAAAACTAGTTATGTTAAGAATTTATTATTATATGATAATTAAAACAAACTAAGTCATTTATTAATTTATGGTTGTTCAAATGCAGACAGAAATTGCCTGCAATTAGGGTTACCATCCATCGGAATTTGTCCAGACATGTCCGGACTTTTTGCCTTTCGTCCAGACTTTTTGCCTTTCGTCCAGACTTTTTGCCTTTTGTCCCGCTTTTTAATTTGACTGGATTTTTTGAATTAGATGGAATATGAGTAACTATTCTGTGTCTGCTACCACGCGTACCATACCACTGTAACTAATTGGGTGATGTTTGCATTTTGTGACTAAAATGTCCGGACTTTTACTAGGTGGTACACCCATATGTAGGGTCTCCTGGGTAGGTACCACCGCCTTTCTTATTTCAGCCGTGAAACAGTTCGCTGTGTTTCGGATTGAAGGGAAAGGTAGCCAGTGCAATTACTGGGCATGGACGGCATTTCATCTTAGGCCTCAGGATGACAACGCACCTGCAATATCAAGTGCTTTTCCTTGTTATTGCAGGTGTCTATAGGCGGCGGTAACCGCTTACCACCAGGTGGGCCGTCAGCTTGTTTGTCATCTAGTTGTGTAAAAAAAAAACTTTTATCGAAATGTCCGGCTTTTTGTCAGGACTTTTAATTTAAAATAGTAACCCTACCTGCAATGCAATCAAAGTACCAACCATAAATAAATTATAACATGTCTGTTTTTACTATTATATGCCTCACATTCAAATAATTTTACTTGCTGGTTGCAGATATTTTCATCAGGCTTTCCAAATCTAGTCAATTGTCTAGTTCTTGGTATAGGAGATAATTAATTATTAATATTAAGCTTCATAATACCTAAAAGTGATACAGTTCTAAGAATTTTTATATACCTAAATCGCAATAAATAGGTAGGTATGCTATGTTATTTATTACCGAATGATCTATGATCTAGAGATCGTTGCTATGATAATTATTCATGTACCTATGGCAAAAATTGTGATCACACCATGGCGTCACAACTTGTTAAGGAACAATTTAGATACCTATTTAGAATAAATTAGTAAGTACCTGACTATTGTATCACATTCATTCATATATTATTATTATTCATTATAACTGTACCTTTTTGAAACATAATAATGTAGCTAGCTATACATTGTATTCAGTAAAGCTCCACGAGGTTTTTTGAACGAGCTTTACCCCTAGTGTAAGTTATTATTATTAGTCGAATTGAAACTGAGACGGACGTGTCGTCGTGTTATCTGTCTAATAGGCAGCAGCGCCTCTAGCAGCGTATTGTGAATAATCAGAAACCACTTTTTATATACCTACATAATTAATGGATTTGAGAAAATTCGACGACGATGATCCTTTTCGATTCGATTGAAACTTTACTAGGGGCACAGAACGACGTGCGTTAGTAGGCCAAAATTACTTTGTGAATTAGACGCACGGCAGTATTGATACCAACCCATCTGCAAAATCACCCTGACATGACGCGACGACATCCGACGCACAGATTTGGGAATAGTTTCAGTCGCAGACCATAAGAACAAGATAGACAGATTTTGAGACAGCGAGTAAAGCCGCGCCAACTCATCTGAACCAAGAAAGTTACTGAATCGAGTCGCCGTCACACTGTGACTCGATTCTAGATAGTGTTTGAAATAGCGTACCTACTATTTAGAACGGTCGCCGGTTGACGCGAGACATCGTATTTTTTCCATTTATTATGCCATCCTGTGTCGTAAAAATATGCAAGAACTATTCAGCAAACAAAAGAAAGATTAAGATATTTCATTTCACATATATAGGTACCTACGTCCACACGACGATGACGTTTTCTTTTTGAAACTTACAGTAGGGGTACTGCTCGTTTGAAAAACGCCGTGTACCCTTAAAATGTGAGATATAATTTATTTGCCTGTATAATTATATGGTAAACGTCCTAAATTAGTATAGTAAGAAATAATAGAAATTATTCCTCTTTGAACTTAAGTTGTCTATATGTCGCAGCCGTCTGGTTAAATCATGTGTCATAAGTGGTCATGAAAAAATAACCTTGAACCTACCAATCAATCCATAATTTGTTAGTACAAGACGATCCATTCAATACGCCTAGTCGTTAAACGTTAAGTGAATCTCGTTCAATTAACTATCGGACTAGACCTTCAATTGGATGCCGGCGTTTAATCAACGGGCTAGGCATCTGATTTAACCAGACGGGGCGGCGACATATACCAGATTTCACCGGATTTACATTATTTGACACGAATCCGGCCTGGGGATTTTTCGGCCGGATTTTTTCGACTTTGGGGTAAATTATAATATCTAGTCAAGTTTCAAAGGGTACCTACGGTCAAATTCATAAGTAGATAAGGCTAGTACCCTACCACACCAACTGTTTTGTTCATATTGCAGTTGGTTGCATGGTTTATTTTACGAGAGGAATTGGTGTCATGGCACTAATCAAAAACCAGCATCAAGATCGTGGGAACAAGCTTCAGATTCAAAATCCTTCACATCAGGGAGATAGTGCATCTTAAGTACCTACCTACCAATTGTACCCTGAACAAGACAAGAGGTCACGGATAGACTTCCCGTGACCACGATCGCTCCCGTCATTACGAAAACAAAATATCGTTTCGAGAAATTGTGTTTAGGTACTTATTTAAAATAGGAATTATGGAAAGGTACCAAATCCATGGTCAAACCGGCAAGAACGTATCTTTTATCAATAAACTAAGCTTCTCTTGAAAATAACTTTTTTTCTACTTGAGTTACAAACCTGAGATTACTTAATGACTGTTTTGACTAACCATTCCCTAGAGAGGCTTATGTATGTGACTCTTGACGACATTTGTCTATTTATATCTTTTTTTAATAGACTGAGATAAAAATCGCTAAGAGATTTAACGCTAAGCAAATATTCTTAATTTTTGGATTTTAACATTATTATAAATGTTTGAAAAATTACTTAGTAATTAAAATATAAAACTAAATAAAAATCCACGTCCTGAGGCGGGAATCGAACCCGCGACCTTTCGCAATCCGGGCGACTGCTCTAACCAACTGAGCCACCCAGGACTTGGGATATTCCTGTGAAATTCTTCTCTGATTTTGAATCTGAAGCTTTCTTCCGCCATCTATGTGCTGGCAAATACTAGGTTCCTACACTACTTCTGAATTCGACTGTTTATAAAAAAAATGACTAAGCTACGATCAAAGAATAACTAATTGTCAATTGCCACGATGTTCTTCGACGTTCGATTTAATTGAAGCGTTTTGTGGGAAACAAACGTCATGCTTCTATAGTCTTAAATCTACCAAACAAGACCGGACATTAGGTATTCCTCTGCAGCAGCACACGTGTATATTTATTTCTATTTTATTATAAATAATACAAATTAGATAATGGCGCCGTGCAACAGATTGTATTAGCCACCTATTTATATTTAATTGTAGTTATCAAGGACGGGACCAGTTATTTAATTTTTTATGTAATTATCTTTAGTCCGCAATTTGTATTTTTTTAAAGTAAGTAGGTATAGTAATTATTGTTAGTTGGCATATTGAATTCATATCGAGTTATTAATCTTAGTCTCACTTAAATAGGTTATTTATTATGCCAAAATTTCTTATGGTTGTGAAAATATTCATACTTCTTGAAATTTTAACTCGCAAATTCACATTGCAGCATTCCTTCTATTTAAAAATTATCAAAAAAATAAAAATCGGTCTGAATACATTGTCTTTTATTGTTTTTACGTTAAGATTTACGAACACACATAACTGAAATACTGTAGTACAATACCTACCTGTCGCCCTTTTAAAAACATTCTTTTAAAGAGATTTTTTAAAGAGGAATTAATAGGTAGGTACATAATGGCCTTATGATTAATAGAATCAGTGGGTTAAATGATCACAGGATTTTTAAATTAATGGAAATATTGGGATACACCTTTTGAGATGGGCTAAGAGTCGCCATTAATATAACTACTCATAGTAAAGAACACCTCTCGTCCCAATGTTATTCACTATATTTGGTACAGTTGACAGCAACTTCCATGACTAGGAACGGCCAGCAACAGAAGTCGATTAACAGTTTAATACCATGTCACTCTATGTCATTCACTGTTAAAATTTCGAATAGTAGGCAATATGTTAATATGAAAAGGTACTAAAGTGTTAATCGATTTCTGTTGCTGACTGTACCGTCTCGAGCAATAAATATGTATCCACGACCTCATCAGATCATTTGCCGTGCTTTGTATAAAAAGTCACAAACTGTTAAAATTACTCGTTTTCATAGGACCGTTTACATCGCACGGTTTTTCATACAAACTTTAAATTCGAAAATATTGAAAACAAACAAACCGATTCTAATAAGACTTTACATGCATAAGCAAGTCAACCTAGCATAAATAGTTATCTAATTAACTAAGGAAATTTGAGTAGTATTACAAGTAAATATTGTAAATAATTGTGCTTGATTCCAGCTTTGTCAGCCATTCACTAGCTACCTATGAGAGGGCCTAGACAAGATGCATTTGACAATCCCTAAATAGAAAATGTATGGGATTTGACATTGGTCACCGAAAGTCAATCGAGGGCCAATGTCAAAGCCCATACATTTTCCGCTTAGCGATAGCAATAGCGTCTATAGAAAAGCATCTTCTCTAGGCCTTCAGGGGTAGAAACCTCGACATAGATCACGATCGTAAACTACCGTATTCTTTCGCTAAGTTTATGACATTTATTACAAAACTTTTAATCTTACTGCTAGTTACAAAAACACAAGTTGCAAAATTAGTATTCACAGGGGAGAGCGGGGTTCAAAGTTCCAATTATCTAGAAACACCTAAAAATTATCCCAAAAAATGATATGGAATCCAAAAATAAAAGCCCATTTACACGATGTAAGTTTCTTAAATTGGACTAAAGCAAGAAATGACTCGCAGTCCAATGAATTGTTTAGACTATGCAAGTTATTTCTTGCATCAATTTCATTTTATGCTACTACTAAACTTGCATCGTGTAAATGGGCCTTAATGGTCATATAGTTACAGAATTTATTCTAATGAGTTGTAAACTATGTGGTCGATCTACTATCTATTCATTAAAATTATGTCTTTCGGCTCAAGATCTCTTTGCTGAGGAAAGTTGACAAGGAACAACCCACCTCATCATTGGGGGTTGGTTCTTTCGTGGAGATCAGTTGTTCCGGTAGCAAATTGTAATCATTACTGATGCAACAGGAGGATATGGATACGTATAAATTATTAGAATAAAAGTTTGGATGGATATTGTGGACAAACTTAGCGGCGCTTTAACAGCTTCACGAGATATCTTCCTCTTATCTCATTCCTTTTTATTTCTTCTCTTCTGTTTGATCATGGTGTTACTCGGCACAACTAACTCCAAAACAGCGGAACTTTCAGCTCCAAATACAAGCAGATGTCATATTATAATAAAATAAGGTCAACAACGATTTTTTAAAAACAGTGTCTATAGTTTTTCCTATAGACCAATGCTAGTGACACCTTAAAAAGTTCAAGAACGAAAAATTTAACATCGTGATATTTAAGCACCACCAAGCGACTTCCATACCTGCTCGCCGTAACAGCGTCACTAAAACGACAGCCGTAACAGAACTATGGTAACTATATTGTGATGTTGATGTACCTACTTCTCACTTTTTTATATCTATTTCTTAGCGAAGCTATTTGTATTTGAACGACCTACCCCGAAACTTTAAACCCCGCTCTCCTCTATGTAAAATAGAGAACTATATATACTATTTAAAACTACAATACAATGCAGGTAATATATACTTGAGATGCGAGGGGGGACCACCTAACTGCTTGAGCCATAAGCTTGCCTGCTTTGAAAGGCATATTGCTTTTATAGCTGGTACGAAATGACAATATTACGTCATCTACAATACCAATAAGCGGTAGCCCCGCAGGTCAGGATCCTAAAAGCTGATAAATACTTTAGATACATTTTATGAGCGAAGATTTTTTTTATACAACTAGATGACAAATAAGCTGACGACCCACCTGGCGGTAAGTGGTAACCTCCGCCTATAGAGACACCTGCAATAACAAGGCAAAAGTCACTTGGAAAAAGTCACTCAGCCCAAGATGAAATGCCTTGCATGCCCAGTAATTTCACTGTCTACCTCTCCCAGGTAAAAAATTAAAGGTAATCTTATAATTACACACTCGCTGTGTGAACAGTCTTAAATCAAAACTTATATAGGTCACATTGTATAGATGTATAGTTGTGTGTTGTAGTACCTACTAAACTTACGGGGCGGCATATGGGCGTGTTTTATGTACGCCAACAACGCAAATGAAATGTAGAGGGACCACACCATGAGCCCTTATAGCGTTCTTAAAACGTACTTCGACCTTTATTTAATTTATCTACCAATATACCAAATCAATCGGTCAATGGAACAAATTTCGAAGTAACGTGAAAATAAAAATGGTATATATTACAGCTATTTGGTTAAATTAGCTACTTAACTTGACGCCTAGGCCGAGTATTAAACACCGGCATCCAATTAAATGCCTAGGCGGATAGTTAATTGAACTAGTGGCGAATACATTATTGCTGAATTAAGTGGCGTATTTAACCAGATAGTGCGTTGGGGACGTATATAACTCACTCATGGACAACGGGTAGGTAAGTATCTACAGAACGGCCCGTTTTGGACGACACGCTTTAAAGTTGGACGACTTTATGAAAATAAAAGTAAGCTCCATTCCATTTACAAAGATTACCTTGCCATTTTACCTGATACAATATTTTTTTATTTAAATGCTGATAATTATCAATTATTAATGTTATCTTACTGGTTTAGTTCAGTAATTAATATTCATACAAATATGTAAAACATACGCTATTCTAACTGTTACATTCACAAATTGCTGCATACATACATAAGTAGATTAGAGAAGATTGAGTAATTTATAAAAGCAGTTACTCAATATACTCCGGGGGAGAATCACTCAACTGTTTGGGTGAGAGCGGTTCAGGCGTGTTCATGCCGGTGGTGGAGTCGGGGAGGTCCTGTTCCGGCTGGTCTGGTTGCTGGGGAGGTGGGGCTGGTGCTGGCGCGGGGGCTGGGGAGGGGGCGGGGGAGGCGGAGGCGGAGGCCGTGGTAGTGGTGGTGGGGGAGGCGACGGCGACCGTGACGGTGGTCCTGGTGGGGGCGGAGACGGGCGGTGGGCCGGGGGCGGAGCTGGGGGCGGAGGAGGGCGGGGGGCCGGGCCCGGGGGCCAGCCCGCCGCCGGCGTGCCCCTACGCCCCCACGAGCGCCTCTCGCAGCCGCTGGCGAGCGCGCTTCACACGCTCCTCTTGCCGGCGCACGTCATCTTTACTTATAGTCACAGCGGCAATCAACGGCTGCTCAGGGTTTAAAAAAACACCCGGGTTCTCTAATATCGCTTGCTTAGCACCAGTTTGCCCTGGAAATAGTAGTATTCTCTACTTAAATTTCAGTTTTACCTAATCTTTGAAGTACCTACTCAGATATCGGACGTATTAGACTTTGTTGACGTTAGGATAAGAGCCCGCGCACACTACAGACTTTTGATCGACCGATCGGTTGGCAAATAGTTTTTTCAGCATGAAGTCTAAATCGTGCTAATGTGTACTCTTATACTCTTCTATATAATCATTTAGAACCGGACCAAACTATTGACCGGCAGTTTAGTCTGTAGTGTGTGCGGGGCCTAATAGTTGTAAGTATACCTAATTGACTTTCTTTAATACGACATGGATGACAAATTACGGATGATTCTCATAACGGCCACGTAAACGGCCCGCCCCGCTCTAATGAGAATCATCCCTTAGCATACAGCCCCCGCCTGATGGTAAGGGGTTACGTTAGCCTATAAACACTTATAACACCATAACAGTAAGTACTTCTCACACATTTCCAAACCCCGTAAAACATCAAAAGACCTCCTGGAGGCCTAGCACGGGCCGTGGACATAATATCGCCCCACCACTTCTTAGGAGACAAGATGTATTTTATCTCTTTCTTTGGGACAAAGATAGAGATAAACTTTTGTCCACTTCTCAGGGAGACAGCATGCTACGGGAGCTGCTCCCAACATAAAGCCTTCTCCATGAGGTCTGGGACCTTGATCACCGTAGGAAAACTACAAAGTGGTGTTTATTGGCTGCGGTCTTCTGTAAGGTGGAGTTGCTTTTACAGTCTTGCAATCAAAATCGAGCCTACTATCGTTTTTGGGCTTGTTTTATGAATAATTCGAGAAAAGTACTACAGTAAAAGTGGATAATTTCTACTTATGACTACTTAACATGGGTTCCTTAAAAGAAGAGTGAAAAAGCACCTCTTGTGCCGGCAAGGTGGAGGCAGCTAGAACAGTATCTGAACTGCACTAGCTGTCTTCGCATAATAGAACCTTCTTACCGCTTCACATCAGGTGGTGTTGAGTCATTTACCGTGCATTTATATAAATAAAAAAATGGTAATTATTAATAAGTTTTGTCTGTCCGTCGCGTCACGTTGAATTTCGTATTTAGATCCATTCACGAGCAGAAATTTCAAGGTATCCACGTATAGCAGTTCATAACTCTTATTGCAAAGGTAATAAGGATGCTCAAATGTCAAAATTCGGTGTAAATTACTGCTCGTGAGTGTACCATTGTTTGTTGAGGATTCCGTTCTCTATTACCGAAGATTGATATCAGATTACTACCAAATTCAAATAGGACTAGTCCGGGTTGCATATTTTGGGGGTTGAATCTTATAAATCGCTTTAGATTTGACACAGAATCGCGCGAGTAAGGCAAACCTACACAAAAAATACAGTCAAACTGAGAACCTCTTCCTTTTTGTATGTAGCTATGTTAAAAATATATTATGATGAAAAATATACTTCTAAATTAAAATACCTGTGATAGGCTGGGAAGATACATGAAGAGCAGTAGCCAAGGACTGAATGGTCGTGGCATCAGAGTTGAACGGGCCTAAAGGCTTAATGTATTTAGGTAATGATGTAGTACCTATAACACCATTTGCATCACAAGCTGAAAGACCCTGAAAATTTACAAATATCATTTTTTTTTTAAATAATAATATTCATACACTCACACCTATTATCTAGCCCAAAGTAAGCATCGTTAAGAGCTTGTGTTATGGATAACGGATAAATAATGATAATAATATGTATATAAATATTAGAAATATACTAAATAAACATATGAACATCCATGACTCGTGAACAAATGCAATTATTATCAGTGTGTCCCAGTAGTCCCCTCTAGCCTTTCCCCCTTGGGGGACAATTGGGATTTTTTTATGAATATAAAATTAAGAAAATGTTGAAGACATTCTCAAAACATTCATTAATTTATTTGATACTTTTTAGTAAGTAGATATTTCTTACTTCTAATCTCTTCTCCCAAAATAGCTGTTTGGGTTTTTCTTGCGTGCCATGCTTCAAGTCAGTCTTCACTTTACTGTCCTGGGTCTTGTAAACAGTAACTGGTTGCTTGAAAATTGATGCCGTTTGGCGTATTGGCGGCACAAGTGATGCGTCAGACCGAACACCCCTGTATTTAAATATTAATAAATTATTATTTACATACATAGTACTTTCAAATAGTGGACTAACTACAGAAATAATATTTTGCGTGTTCTATTAGTCGACAAATATAGCTCCCCCATAGTATTGCAAAGCACGTAAATGAAACATAGTGAAGTTTTGCCTAAAACCTGAATATCAAATTTATCTAAATGTTTGTGAATACTGGCAATCCTTGTAAATTATTTGTATTTCGAAAATTGTTTCGACTAGAACAACAACATGTTTTAGGCAGGGATGGGTCCCTCCTAGGATAGCTAGCTGTCTTTTTTCTAGTTTTAGACATTTATTGAAATAATTTTAAGTATAAAATTTAGAAATGTTTTGTATGGTGTATAATTTAAGAAAAACATTTAAATAATAATAAAATATTTTTATATAAACTAGCTTTTATAATTACTACATATATATATATATATATATATATATATTTTAAAGGAAAACTATATGTTAAGTCATAATGACAAATAAAATGGGGCCGTTAGAATGTTGAAAAATTCGGCATGAGCAGATTCGGCAGGTTTACAGAATATTCAAACAAATATTTGGTTAAATCATTGATGTTCAGCAAAAGTGTTACTCAAACTTTCAAAAATTGTCTGTTACTGTGTATCTTTGTACTTTTGTAATCCAGTGGCTTTATTTACATAGCATCAGATGAAAAAGATCACTGTTTTAAAATGTGTAACTTTTTGGAATCAAGCTCCAGTGTACACTATTTTAATTTTTACTTTTTTATGATGTCTTGCTATTTATTTCCTGTGATAAAATCCGAGAATGGTAAAAATCCAGATTCATGTTAAGTTACTGATTTGCATTACTTAAAACAACTGTTATAGGCATCAATTATACAGAATATTGAGTTCGGTAAAGACATTCAACTGAATATTCAACAAAACCTGTATTCAGCCCATTTAGAAATCATCACAATACTAGACAAAAGTAATTCTTGATTGTCTGTCTATCTATGGCATTAATATTTAAAGGTTTTGAATTCATGTTCTGTCCTGTAATCTGTGCTGTTTGCTTTAACAAATAAACTTCAGTTCAGTTTGAATACATTTCCTGCCATTGCAAGAATTGTAATGGAAACCTTAGAAATATTTTATAAGTAATTTCCGAAATAATCTAAATTAGTTTGGCATGCCATATGATAATAAAACATGCTTTTTGTGTGTAAACTGTAATAGCTATATTGTGTGTCATACCCAATAATTTATTATAAATAAATTATTTCCAATAAATTATTATGTAGCCAAATAGATAAAATAATATCATGTACAGTACCTACATATATGTTCTTATTCTTAGGCTTCATTCTACATTCTACAAAACCACAGCCAGATTACAAAACTAAGTATACACAGCAAAACTAAGATGCTAACAATACTTGCAACAGGTCCCAGTGTGATTTTTGATTTTAGAATATAACTTGCAGCATAGATGTGGCTCTATTTGTAAAAGAGCCAATTATGTAAATATTTGGCTCTTTCCAGATGAAGACTAACAATCACATTGTGGCACTGAGGGCCTAGACAAGATACCTTTTGACAATTGCTATTGCAATAGCTAAATCGAAAATGTATGGGATTTGACATTTACAATCAAAAGTCAATCGAAGGCTTATTCAATTCCTATACATTTTCCGCTTAGCAATAGCAATTACTGACAGGCATCTTGTCTAGGCCCTCAGATGTGGCTTTTTCTACGAGAAGTCAACAATTACAGCAAATACCTAGTTTAACTTAAGCTTCATTATAAGCCAGTGTTATGAATACCAGATAATGGACGGACAAATGTTACTATTCAAAACATATTTAACCTGTCAAGCATCAAATCCAGACACCAGGTATAATTTATGAAAAAGTTTGTTGGTAATCACATAAACGAGACAAGGTCACTGACCACTCTCCTAGCTTGTCATCTGATTGTATGTAAAAGGTACTTGCTTCAGACTGATATATTGTATCAGAAACTTAAAGCTGGTATTAGTAAAGCTAATGAGATAGTTCAAATTAAATCAAATGAAAGTAAAGGTTTGTGAAATTAAAAGCACTAAATAGAAAGCCTATATTAATATTGGTATATATTTGAGCAAGCAGAATGAAATATCAACCTTGTATAGAAGCGCTGTGCAATTTGTATAAATTAACAGTGTACTTTTAAAACAGTATGATATTTATCTAATCATTATCACACAATTTTATTTAAGAGCGCTAGGGAGCTAATCTATGGCACACTTATAAGCTTCTATGGAGTAAACAGCATATAAAAGAAACACAAAGCACAAGGCTGCACTATTGACAACAACACAAGTGACAAAACTTATGACACTAATAGGGAACCTGTAATCAAACTGCGCTCGTGCTTTCTTGGCCTTGCACAGCATCATAGTGTTTATTTGACCTTGTTGGAAGTCAAAACATGATAGGTCCATACTTTCACCGAGATAACGAACTAGCTCAGGTTTACTGCGAAACTTTTTACCTGTTGGGCTACAGAAAATCCACTGTCACTGATATAACTTGCTTACCAACAAATACCTAAAGGAAGATAGGTATTAGACGAAAATTTGAGCAATGAAATGGATCAACATTCACTGCAATCGTTTGATAGAAACCAAATTTAGTCAAGCTTAAGTTTTGGTCAGATCTATGTTGATGATTTTTATTAGTCTGAAATGCTATATGTATCAAAGTTTTAGATAAATAAATTCAAGCTCAATTTTTCAGTTCAAAATTATGGCAGTGTTAGGTACCTATGTATACAACTAGTGTTCTCAAATAACCTAGTAATTGTAACAATTACCTGTAATAATAAACATCAACTTTGCCAGCAGAAAGACCGGTCTTTCTCAAAACTTCTTCTCTTTGCCAACCTTTTGGTAAAGCCGTACAATCAATCCTTTTTTTCTCTATTGAGATGTTCATGATGAAAGTTTTGTATTATAAACCATAAAATTGTTAGACATTACCAATCAAATAGGTTTAGCGGTGAGAAATTATCTAATTGGAGTTTAATTTAAATAATTTTATCACTGCAATCACAGTCACAGACTTATTATTGATGACTGCAATAGTGTTGTTGCGATAGCGATAGTCTATCGATAGTATCGTGATACTATCGTGACCTCAAAAATCGGTTATACTATCGATAGTCCTATCGAAAATATCGACCCTTGACAATATTATCGATACTATCGATAGTATCGATTGATAAAAATAAGTGATACTATTGCTAAATATCAATAATATCGATAATATCGATAGCATCAGTACTACAAACACTATCGAGTTTCGATAATATCGATAGGATTCGGGTCGATGGTATCGATACTATCGATAGTTTCGATAGTTTTGCTCTATCGATAGTCAAACATTTTACGATACTATTGCAAGCTCATAAAACGTAATATTATAGATGATTATTAACACAGTTTACCAATACATTCGCGGTTCTTCATGAACTCCTTGCTGTACAATACCTTGCCACACGCTTCCATGCACCATTAGGATACAACATTTCACACTAAGAAAGTATTTATAATCAAGGAAATTATAAACTACGTATCAGGATCGATCCATATCATTGTTCGTTCGTATTCACAAATTCACATTAAACAAACTGTATATTAATAATATTAATAAACTTTATTGACACAAAAACATATATGTAGTGAAACCCCTGACTCCCGTGCTAGGTTACAAACCTGTGTTACAGAAGTCAGTGCCCACTCACTCTTTTTATTTAATTTTTATTACTATACATTACATTTATTTTGATTTGCTGTGTGATTTGTGTGTGTATGTGTGTGTGTGTGAGTGTGTAAGTGTGTGTGTAAGTGTTATATAGAAGTCCTAAGTAAGATTTCTGTTTCAAAATAATCCAACCGAAGTAACCAACTTTTGCATTTGTTTATTTGTTTCAGCTCACGGCTAGTCATAGTATGTATATTCAATATTTTATTTATTTTGTTGTATAAATGAATGCTCATACTACATTGCTATCGCTTTGCAGAGGCTGTTTGGAATTTCAGGGGATGACAGATATTTCTAATGGTGCGGTTTTTATTGTGTTAAGTAAATGGAGTAAGCTTATGTTGCTTTATGAGGACTTGGAGTATGTATAGCCGCCGAATCGACAGCACGTTACATTTCTCATAAAGCTGTACTGTGGGAAATCTGTATGGACTGAAAGTCATTACTTTCAAAAGTGACCGCTGAGCCCGTTCTAGGTCAATGAGAAACGTCTTACAGGCGCCACCCCAAACCCCGACACAGTAACCCAGAACTGACTGCACCAGAGCATAATACACTTGACGTAAAAGATCAAAATCAGCTACATATCTTAGTTTTTTAAATATCCAAATGAGTTTTCTGGTACGGGAAGTTAATAGGCTAATATATGTCACTATGTTACCAACTAGGTTTCGTTTTATTTCCAGTCGATAGTATCGAAAATACCTCGATAGTTACTAAAACAAAACTATCGATACGCGTCGATAGATCATAGATAGTATGATAGTATAGACTTTATTGGCGCGATACTATCGATAGAATCAATAGTATTGAGAAAGTTCAATAGTATTGCCTAACTTTTACTATCGAAACTATCGATAGTATTGCAGCATCTCGATATTTTCGATAGAACTATCGATAGTATGACTGATTTTCGAGGTCAACTATCGCTATCGAAACTATCGCTATCGCAACAACACTAGACTGCAATGAGCAGTACTCTGTGCACAGATTAGAAAGAGTATGTCTAAGCTCTGTGGCAATGAGGCAATCACAGATTACTTTAAGATATTTAAGATAACTACAATGCAGATTGCAGGCCGTCGACACTTTATACTAGATGATTTATGTAGGAAGTTGGTGGTACCAACATAATAATCGGATGTATTAATCTATCTCTTTCTTTTATTGGTTAACTTGTGTGTTTCATTCATTTTTCATATAGGTATCGTATTATTGTATGCCTTCAGTTAGACCATATTTGCCAACCATATAGTACCAACAACTTCGTTTTGACAATATACTAGGGATTGACACACCTCACCATGCTTGTTTATCGATATCGACAAATCGGCGATTACGCTTAGCTAGTATAATCACCATTTAATTCAATTGCAAATAAAAAATAGAACTACGCTTAAAAAAATATATTTATTGCAGTTTTCAGTAAACATTTTAAGGTTTTTTGTGAACCACTGCATAAAATATTTTTGTTCCATTTTATTGTAATTTATAAAAATAAAAGAAAACGTTTTCATTTCTCTGCGTACTTATACTTCATCGTGTCGCATAACTGTATATAAAAGCGATTGAATTCGCAAGTTGATCCCAATATCTGAAAAGTGAAAATACTTTTATCAGTAGGTAATAATATATCGTACCTACAAAATATCTACAATATTTCGGAAAACTGACATTATTATTCAAATAAGTACGCAGAGAAATGAAAACGTTTTCTTTTATTTTTATAAATTACAATAAAATGGAACAAAAATATTTTATGCAGTGGTTCACAAAAAACCTTAAAATGTTTACTGAAAACTGCAATAAATATATTTTTTTAAGCGTAGTTCTATTTTTTATTTGCAATTGAATTAAATGGTGATTATACTAGCTAAGCGTAATCGCCGATTTGTCGATATCGATAAACAAGCATGGTGAGGTGTGTCAATCCCTAGTATATTGTCAAAACGAAGTTGTTGGTACTCGGCGACCGATAATAACATAGACGAGTAACTAGCCCATCCAAAATGACACCCCGAAAGAGACTCCAAAGTGGGCGGGGCTTAAATCGGACTCCGCGCCGTGATTTAGTCTGTCATTGACTGCGAATCTCAGTAAATATGTCCAAAAGTGGAGAAAAATGGTGTGTCAGTCGCGTAGGTGAACATAATAAGAGCACTGGAATCAAATTTGACATGTAAAACTCTCCTAAACCTTTATAATCGAGTCAAATCTATACAATAATATTGGCCGGCAAGTTGGGCCAATATTTGTGGACAATTTTTTTTTTTTTTTTACACAAAGCACGACAAATGACTCAACACCACCTGATGTGAAGCGGTAAGAAGAGTCCATATGCGAAGACAGCTAGTGCAGTTCAGACACTGCTCTAGCTGCCTCCACCTTGCCGGCCCGAAAGGTGCTTTTTCACGCCTCTTTTGAAGGAACCCATGTTATAGGAAGGAGGGAACACATGTGCTGGCAAAGAATTCCAAGCTCTGGAAGTTTGACAAAGAAAAGAGCTACTAAATTTCTTTGTACGTGATGTTGAGGTGGAGACAGTGAATTGATGACTCCGAAGACCGGCACGCGTGCTCCTGAGTAGGAATGGGGAAGGTGGGATAAGGTCAAATAGCTCTTCAGAACACTCTCCGTGATATAGCCGATAGAAGGCGCTAAGCGACGCACAATTTGAACAAATACACGAGTGGACGATGTTATGCAGTCATTTGTGTGTGACAGTATTTATTTATTTTCAACTCAACTTTTAACTCTGCAAACTTTTATGACGACTTATTGTTATTGTGTATGTAATTAGTTAATTTACCTACTAATAAGCAATTATGGCCTTATACAGCGTTGCCTTATATGATTTTTGTAAGAATGATAACCAAACCTCCAATTTATGGATATTTTGCCACAGTTCCTTACATTATGATGCCACTTTCAACACATTTCTGAATAAATTAAAGCATTATTATTTTAAAATGTGTATGTTTAATTATTACTTTTATAATTTACTTATTTACAAAATGATCTGGAAATACTATAGATATCTATTTTAAGCAAGATAGTTTCGTGAGGTTATTGAAATAAAACAACATCATAATTTTAACAGAGAAGATAGTTGGACCACACCAGCTTGGGATCTTATCATGCGAATTACAAAGTCTCGAGCCCGTATTTACTCTTCTCGACCTTCGGACACTGTAAGCTCCATGGCGTGAATCTGAACACTCAAAATAAATCTATAAAAAATATATAATAAATATAATAAGTTAATATTAAACTTCGATGCCCCCAAGCAAAAAGTCGGTAATGTACTTGGATAAACCTTGTCATTTTTTTTTAGATTTTTCCTAATTATATTTATGAAGATACAATGAAATATACATTTATTGCACGGAAATTAACTTACAACATTGTTCCAGCAAAAGTTCTGTAACGCAGTATTACAAAAAAATATTACAAATCTTGTTTTGGTAAGATGCGTTTACCGGATTATTGCCGTAAAATTAATTCGTTATGGTTTTGGTAAAACTGTACTGCAGGATTTTTATCGAAAGAATTGATGCATACGAATTTCGTAATAGACACTAACAATGTTGTTGCAGATAATAATCGGCTTAGTAATATACGTAATATGTCAATACTAATAAATTTATTTAAAAATCGATATGCCTAACTCTGTTTTCGACCTTTACTGTATTTGGCTAGCCCGGCGACATTTTGCGATGCGCATTTCTCTCTTTCTTGTACTAATAATCAAACAGTAAAAAGTTGTATTTTCGGAGTTTTGGTACTGTGACGTCCTGCTTTGAGTTAAAAGTATTTCACGTGTCAGTCTAGTGTGGAAGCAGTAGTCGTATCTAATTGATTGTTATTGTTCAAAGGGAAAAATTGATTTTATTTGAATATGAGTTCGAAAATACATTTTTTTTATACAACTAGATCAATCCGAAACGCAGCGAACTGCTTCACGGCTGAAATAAGAAAGGCGGTGGTACCTACCCAGACGACCCTACATACGGGCCTACCACCTAGTAGTATAATATAAAATCCAAAATAATATAAAATTAAAAATTGATCGTGTGAAACGAATGTTTCTAATGGTTGACGACACGAATCAAAATAAGTACCTAATATTGAATATATTTTGAAGGGTTTTCACATTTGTGTCATGAAATTTTTTTTTATACCATTATGGTGGCAATCAAGCATACGGGCCACATGATGGTAAACGGTTACCGTAGCCTATAGACGCTTCCAACGCCAAGGGTATCACTTGCGCGTTGTTGACCCTGTAAAAACCTTTTGAACCCCTTTTTTTGAAGAACCCCATGCTGTACTCATTCAAGAAAACCTCTGCAGGGAGATCATTCCACAACCTAAGCGTACGCGAGACAATGTTTTTCTGAAACCGCACAGTACGAGACCATTTTAGATCCCACGTGTGAGGATGAATTCCCTGCCGATGGCGAGAGGTGCGATGGTAGAGGCATTGGGCATGAAGTCCTCTGAACACAAATGGTAGAATACACATAAGGAAGAAAAATCTCTCCTTAAGATTAAGGGTTCAATACCGCTTGTGACCTCGGAATCGTCGACAATTCTCATAGCGCGTCTTTGAACAGCGTCAAATGGTCCAAGCTGGTATCTAGGCGCTTCCGCCCATAGGTGGCGCAGTATTCCATATGGGGTCTGACTTGAGACTTACCTATTCAGTAAAAATTTTGTCCCAGTTTGCGCCGAAGAAAAGAACCGCCGCGCTTTATTGAGCACACCAAGTTTCTTAGATGCCAGCTTGACTTAATCTTCTAAATGACCGCGGAACTGCACGTCATTACAGATATCGTCACCAAGGATCCCTATACTCTTAGAGATGGAAAGGGGTGTGTCAAGGAATTGTAGAGACACAGCAAATGGGGATTCTATAGTGCTGAACGCGCAGACTTGTATTAGTGGGGTTACATTGGACTAAGTTTAGTCGTTCTCAATCGGAGGCTCTGATGAGAGAACTCTCTATTTCAGACACAAGTCGACCGCGACTTTCCTCCACTGTAAACCGAATCCCCAGTATTGTCATCCGCATAGCAATGCAACCCGCCAATAGACAGCATATCATTGACATGTAGCAGAAACAGTGTTGGAGACAGCACCGAGTCTTGCGGGACGCCAGCGTTAATGTCCTTGCTATCCGAGCAACAACCATCGAAGATGGCTCTTATGCATCTGCCGGACAAAAAGCTAGCTACCTGTTGCATACTTGCCATATGAATAAATTAGTTTGTTAATAAATATATTTGTATGTGGCAATCTCTTGTACTTTGCCTGTGAACCTGTAAGGTGTCTCTCTGTCGAATAAATACAATACTGAAGATTCCTGACTATTACTCGCCATCCATCCAGCACGTCCACCTACCAGGCCATCAACGAACCCAAGCATGGTGTCAGAAGTGATTTCTTAAAAGCAAAATGACTGATTCGAAGAATAACCTCATCGTCGCGCAAATGAAGCCTCTCACCATTGACATTGGTACAAACGCGTGTGAAAAATGGCGACAGTGGAAACAAAAATTTGAAATATTTGCCGATGCAAATGATATAGCCAGCCAGTCGCAACAGAAGCAAATTGCAATTCTATTAAATGCCATTGGGGACGAAGGCATTGAAATATTTAATAGTTTCGAAATAGACCGGAAATCACCGACCGTAACTCTCCACGAGGTATTACAAAAATTCGATAAAAAATTTAATCCGTACAGCAACATTACAGTTGAAAGATATAAATTTTTCACAAGATACCAAAAAGCCGAGGAAACTTTAGACGAATACATTACAATATTAAGCAATTTGTCAGCCACGTGTGAGTTTGAATCTTTCAAAGACACACTCATTACAGATATGTTCGTGATTGGTTTAAAAAATACTTACACTAAAGAAAGATTATTGCAAGAAGAAAAACTAGATATTGAAAAAGCTCTAAGAATAGCAAAAAGTTTAGAATTGTCACAAGAGAGATCGTCAAAATTAAACAACAATGCGAGTGAGAAACCAGAGACAGTCCAAACCTTGTCATTTAGATCTAAAACGAGTAAATCAAATAGAAATTCTTTCAAGTCACCAAGTCGGGAAACATACAAAAGAAGCCAGTCTCCTAAAGGGAACCAGTCTCCAAACTCAAGAAGTTGTCAAAGATGTGGGCAAATACACCGAGTCAAGTGTCCAGCCGAAGGAAAAATCTGCGGAATTTGCAAAAAGAAAAATCATTTTGCGAAACAATGTTTTTTCAAAAACAATATAAATAAAACTTCAAACAAAGTAAGTCTAATAAATTCTAAGTCAAATGTAGAAAATAAATGTATAATTAGATCAATAAATAATAACTCTTCAAATAATTGGGAAATAATTGTTAATTGTAATAATTTAAAAATTAAATGTAAAATTGACACTGGTGCAGACACAAATGTAATATCCAAACAAACATTAGATCATATAATAAAAATGTCACATAGTAAAATTCCTATTATAAGAACAAATAACAAAATATTTTCAGTTTCAGGACAACTAATACCGAATTTAGGTACATGTATATTAAACTGTCAATTTGAAAATGGATTCAAGTCAAATGTATATTTTACAATAGTTTCATGCAATTGTATTACTATAATTGGGCACAAGACATGTGAAAAAATTGGCATAATCAAAAGAGTCTTCCAGGTACAAAATCATAACCAAACAAAGGAACAAAGGTCAGTACAAAATATTGTTTCTAAATATAGTCATACCTTTGAAGGATTAGGTTGTCTTCCATACAAAGCTCATTTAGACATAGACGAGAACTATCCTACTAAAATATGTCCTGTTCGTAAAATACCATATTCACTTGAGAATAGATTTAAAAAAGAATTAGATAATTTAGAAAAGCTACAAGTCATAGAAAAAGTCAGTAAGCCAACGAAATGGGTTAACTCCATTGTTTTAGTTGAGAAACCAAATGGTAATCTTAGAATTTGTCTAGACCCCAGAAATTTAAATAATGCCATAAAAAGACCTCATTATCCATATCCTACCTTTGATGACCTCAGATCAAAAGTAGCAGGAGCATCAATGTTTTCAAAATTAGATGCCAATTCAGGTTATTGGAGCATTTGTCTTGATGAAGAAAGTAGTGATCTATGTACTTTTAATACACTATATGGTAGATATAAGTTTCTACGTCTTCCTTATGGTATTAACTCAAGTGGAGAAATTTTCCATAGAACCATGAATGAATTATTTAGTGACTTACCAGGCATAATTATATTTGTTGATGATTTTTTAGTCTATGGATCAACAATTGAAGAGCATAATAAACGATTAGAATCATTATTTAAACGTGCAACAGAAGTAAATCTCAAATTTAACAAAACAAAATGTCAATTTGGAATGTCAGAAATCTATTATGTAGGTCATGTTTTTAATAAAACAGGTGTAAGTCCAGATCAGTCTAAAGTCGAAGCCATAACAAAAATGTCAAGTCCAAGTAATATAAAAGAACTCCAAAGATTTCTTGGAATGATCAATTACTTAGGATCTTATATTCACAACTTGTCTGAAGAAACCACAATATTAAGAGACTTGCTTAAAAAACAAAATACATGGCAATGGTCAGACCACCATGAAAAGCAGTATCAAAGATTAAAATCATTAATCTGTCAGTCTCCAGTATTAGTTCACTATGATATTAAAAAACCTATCAGATTATCAGTCGATGCTTCAAAAAATGCAATAGGTGCAGTAATTTTACATGGGAAAAATCCTATAGCATATGCGTCTAAGTCTTTAAATAAAAGTCAAGAAAATTATGCACAAATTGAAAAAGAATTATTTGCTATAGTATATGGATGTAAAAAATTTCATCAATATTTATATGGGAAACCAATTTATGTTGAAACAGACCATCAACCATTAGTCACACTTTTTAAAAAACCCTTGTCAGAAGTCCCTACTAGACTACAAAGAATGATGATATCTTTACAAGCCTATCATTTAATTGTTTCATACACAAAAGGTTCTGAAATGTATATCTCAGATACACTTTCAAGATGTCAAAATAAAAGTAATAATAGCCTTAGTCAAAATCAAGAATTAATTTCATTACAAGAATTAGAATCAAATGTAGAAATACATGTTAATTTACTAACCTCAAACTTAGCTATTTCACAAGAAAAGTTAAATACAATTTTAGAACACACTTGTCAAGATGTAACTTTACAAAAACTTAGAGAATATTATCAAAATGGTTGGCCTAAATGTAAAAATCATTGTGATAGTAAAGTATTACCTTATTGGAATATTAAAGAAGAAATTCACTGCATAGATAAATTACTTTTTAAAAATAATTCTATAATTATTCCTACAACTTTAAGAACAGAAATATTAAATATTCTACATGAAGGACATTTAGGAATTGAAAAGACAAAGAATCAGGCTAGAGGAACAGTTTATTGGCCTAAAATTAATCAGGATATTGAAAATAAAATACAACAATGTGAATCATGTTCTATTTTTAGTCCAAATAAATGCAAAGAAACACTTTTATCACATGAGCAACCTATATTTCCATGGCAAAAAGTAGCCACTGATTTATTTGAATATAAAGGAAAAAAATATTTATTAGTCGTAGATTTTTATTCTAATTACATCGAAATTGCAAATTTAAACAAAGATAGTCGAAGTTCAAGTGTAATAACTCAGTTAAAATCAATATTTGCTCGACATGGTATACCTATGCAAATTGTCAGTGACGGAGGTCCGCCATACAGTTCTATAGATTTCAAGAGTTTTCTTCATGAGTGGGGTATTCAACACATTATGTCTAGTCCAAATTATCCACAATCAAATGGTCTTGCAGAAATATCTGTAAAAATTATAAAAAACATATTTAGAAAATGTGAGAAATCTAACACAGATCCTTATATTGGATTATTACAATATAGAACTACACCTAGAAATAATAATATGAGTTCACCAGCTCAATTACTTATGTCTAGATCTTTAAGAACGAAATTGCCTAGTAAATTAGACAATTTTAAACCAAAACTTGTAAAATTTTCTGATCATATTAAGTCTAAAAAGAATTATTTACATAAGACAGAAAATTATTACAACAGAAATGCTAAACAATGTCAAAAATTTCAAACACATGAATGCATATTCTTTAAAAAGAATCCTAAAGATATAATATGGACAAAAGGTACAATCATATCTTTAACACAATTTCCTAGATCTTATATTGTAAAAGATAGTCAGGGAAGTATTTATAGAAGAAATTCCAAGCATATAAGAAAAAATTATAGTCATGATCATATTGAGAATAACTCATTGTCTAAAAATAATTACAATAAGAAAAAAGTAACATTTAACACTAGTCACAAAAATTATAATATTGAAAAATCAAGTCAAGAGAGAAATAATATGTCAAAAAGATTGTTAAATAATAGTCATATGCCAAAATTATTTGAAAATAAGAAATTTAAAGAAAATGAAGACTGTATTTTCACTTTTACTTTAGATTCGCCTAGTACATCAAGTCAATTGAATGTAAATAACCAAGCAAATGAATCAGATTCATTTATCTCATTGGAATCACAAAGCAGTAGTTCACAATCAAATGTAACTATTAAATCTCCAGAGTTCATAGCCATAGATTCAAGGAGAATGTCAGATGAAAGCATACATGATTATAACGAGTATGTTAGTCAATCATTGTCAGATATTAATTTATGTAGTCCAACAGAATTAAATGTTAACATTAACTCACCTGAAAGTAGCAGTAATGATCATAATTCTGAAAAGAAATATAGTAGCAGAGGGAGATTATTGAAGAAAACAAACAAACTTGATTTGTAAAAATATTTATTGTAAGGAATAACATTGTCTTAAATTTAGTAAAAAAATAAAATAAATATGTTACACTTATACTTTAGTCACATTATAAATTGTCAATCACTTAATTATATAAGTACAAACTGTATATAGACATA
Source organism: Nymphula nitidulata (assembly GCA_947347705.1). Lineage (NCBI taxonomy): Eukaryota > Metazoa > Arthropoda > Insecta > Lepidoptera > Crambidae > Nymphula > Nymphula nitidulata. Next base: position 12,917,522 of record OX374632.1, read on the forward strand.
ACCTCTTTAATGTCATTAATAAATCAATTGTCATCTTTACTTTTTATAAAAAGGGGCATGTTGCATACTTGCCATATGAATAAATTAGTTTGTTAATAAATATATTTGTATGTGGCAATCTCTTGTACTTTGCCTGTGAACCTGTAAGGTGTCTCTCTGTCGAATAAATACAATACTGAAGATTCCTGACTATTACTCGCCATCCATCCAGCACGTCCACCTACCAGGCCATCAACGAACCCAAGCACTACCCATTTGTAGAGCCCCTCGGGTAGCCTGTACGTTGGTTAATTCGAAAGAAGACCCCTGTGCCAGACCCGATCGAACGCCTTCGCTACATCTAGACTAACAGCCAATGCCTCATGCCTCAATGCCTCAATGGAAAGATCCCAACGGTGTGTTAGGTACACTGGTAGATCACCCGTCGAGCGATTGTGTCGAAAGCCATATTGGCGGTCGCTAATTAGGTCGTGATCTTCTAGGTACCTGATAAGTTGCGTATTTATGACGCGCTCCATCACATTTGAAATAAAACCAAATTACATCGATTTAACTCGCCTTTAATTGGATGTTACATTATTATTATACACCCGACATTTCGATTACTTTACAGCGATCGTGGTCACGGGAAGACGTCTTCTTACATCGTATTAAACGCGGGTTAAATCCGGTAAATTGGTTTTATTTCAAATGTGTATTGCTCGCGATAATGTAAGACAATACTATGCGCTCCATCGCCTTTGAGAGAGCGGAGATTCAAAACCAAACAAGTTGTTTTTAAATACAACTTTTAAGACTATTATTCTGAGCTTGATATAGACAATCCTCATTCTGCGTTAGGTAGACGAAGAGGACGAAAGAGTACTCAAGATTCATCTGAAAGTATAGATAATACGGAATTAAAACGTTCATACCCCCAACCTATTCCAATAAATAAAGCGTTGCATGCAGACCTTTTAAGTTTATGTGGAGTGATCCCGAGATTTTACCATCCATTTTATGAATCATTATCTTGTGCTGAAGCACCGACTGAAAAGAGCACATGTGAATAATGAACACCTTGTCATATTTCTTGTATCTTGATTTTTTGTTTGTTACTTTTGTGGATCTGATATAATGAATTTGTGTTTATTTTACCAAACTGATTAAAGCCAATAATATTTTGTTTTGAAATTAATAAACTTAATATTCTGTCTTTCTTCTTACAAATCCTTTAACGTTCAATAAATAGTTCAATAAAATATTGGTATTGGTGCTAACGCTACACGTTTTATAATGAATTTCTTTGTAAATATACTGTAATTTAGCAATACCGTTTTTGTATGTATCATAAATTACTGCAATAATACGGTAATAAACCATTACGCGTCATCTTTCCTACAGAAAAGTATGTTATAAAAGTCCATAATTTAATGTTACAAATTGTAGTGTTTCTTATATTTACTGCATAAACCCCGTAAGTATTAGTACCGTAATATTTAACATACAACATTTTCTGTAATATGTATTTTCGCTGAGTTCTAGCTTTTTATTAAACATAATTTCACAATTGTATAAGAATAACATTTCACAAAAAATTAGATTTGATTTGGTATATCAATTTCTTAAATATTCCCATGCATTGCAAAGATATTCACAAAAAACAGTAAAACGTCTCTCCTGTAAAATTTGCATTTTTCGATTACCGACTTTTTGCTTGGGGGCATCGACTTATGAAAGACAACTGACATCTTTACTTCAGTGTTCCCGTGACCTTGATCGCTATAAAGTAATCGAAACTTTGGTTATAAAAATCATAATTGGACATCTAATTAAACGCAAGTTAAATCCGGTAAAGTGCTTGATATTTTTTTTTATGTCCTTATTACAAATAAATAATATCATGAAAGATATTTAGATTTTTTTTACTTAAATGAATGAAGCGAACCCATTTCATTTCTGATCTTTAAAAATAGATAATTAAGACGTTACGTTAAATTGACTGTTTATTAAATCAGTATTTTTCGTCTCAAATCTAAAATTTAATAAGTGGACCGATTTACAACGATACTATATTTATTAAAAATGACGATATATAATTATTAAAGTCGTTAAAAAAAAATGCATGGTTACATCGTGCATATATGACCTGTCCGGCGCGTGTAATCAGAAGACCGAAAGGGCGCTATACAATTTCGACATTAGCCGATTTTATCCGACGTGCTCTTCTAGCCGCCGAGGTTACCCATTTTGCGACGAGTTTTGTATGAAGTTATGCTTCTAGGCTCTCTACGTTCGCCGTTGGTACTATTAAATATTTCTAAGGTTGGCACAAATTCCCTACTTAATTTGGTTTAGGGCCAGTAGGACAGTGCAGACTCCTCTTTGGCAGATTACAGAGCACAGAAAAGATCACTAATCACAGATTAGAAAGAGTCACTAATATCACGGTCATAGATTAGAAAGTTATTAAACTCTATGAATAGTCTGCAGGAGGAAATGACAGAATTTATAGAGTATGTAAACCACAGATTACTATAAACCATAGAGAAATATCAAAAATACAACGGGAAATTAAAAACAAACAGAATACTTTTTTACTAAAATAGATCGCTAACTTACAACTGTATCGAGTAACGCAAACGAGGGATTAAAAGTACTGCGTACAAAAAGTCCACCGAATAACCGTAGACATGCAAAGAGCGGACCGGACAAAAGAACGGGAGAGTCCCCGAAAAAAATAGAACTCGTGTGACTAGGCAAAGCAACGCACTAGGGATGGGCAAATGAAAAAAAAATATCGATATATATCGTATCGATATTTTACTAAACTATCGATATATATCGTGAGAAAATTATCGATATTTTGATATATTGATATATAGGCTTAGCAAATTAAGAGTAGGCTTAACTTCGTTACATATCACATTAATACATGAACAATAATACTGTTCAATCCGTTGACACCAATATTCACCAAAATTCAAAAAAAAATATTGTGTAATATTTTTATTACATAATTGTCAATATTATACGAACAGATAATACAACAGTAAAAATTATCATTGTTTACTGTCGAATGAGTAAATGATTTGTTTTTTTTTACCAAATGACTTTCTTTCTACATGTTTTTGTAATAATAAAATACATTTTTATTTGTGGATACTGTATCTCTGCTATTGATCTAATTATTTACCAACTCAAATGACGATGCTTCTCGAATGATGTTGCTATTCGAGTGGTATTCAACGCGACCTTATTTCTTTCCTAAACATGTCTAAATGTCTAAATAATGGCATTGATTTAGGGGATAAAATATCTAGTACTTTGAACTAATGTAATCGATAAAATATTAAATAAGTATGTATACAATAAATTAAGTTATGGCCTTCCTTATAACTCAAAAGTCCCACTGCACTAATTTATAACGATTTATGGACTCATTTTGATAAATTTCAACAAAAACTTTTATGTGGTTAATCAATCAATTTATTTGCCAAAACACAGTTATAAAGTTCTTACAATGCTAAAAAAGGTACATGTGTTCAGCCTGCTCGCAGGCGTGCAAAAAATACAAATTATAATGTTAGAGATAACAAAAAATTAAACTTAAAATGTCAAACAATTTATATATTTACTGTCAAATGTTAATAGGTATACAATATTAAAATTATTATTTTTTGTCTTATAAATTCAAGTACTTAAATTTAATTAATTATTTATATTTTGCCAATCTAAGTATTCTTTAAGACTATAAAAACATTTGTCAAGAAGCCATTGAGTCAGATTTTTTTAAAATAAGGTTAGCCGTTTTAATGCTTTTCAATTGTCAGGAAGTAGATTATAAATTTTAATACTCATGATATATATATTTCGCTTATATATATCCCTAATTCATCATCATCAACAGAATCACAGAGAACATACTTTTTATAATGTGACATTCTGACATTTCATATTTTTTTTTAAATGTTGTTTCTTCATTCAAGTTGCCAAAGTTGCCAGCATTAATTAATTTAAATTATTAATTACAAGAAAACGGAGGATATTAACAATCTAATATTTTACCGGGTGGTCCACTGTAATTTACACTACATGCTGTAAAAATTTCGTAGCTGCTGGTTGCTGGGGCCCACCTTTCATACAATTTTAGACCGTGTCCTTTATACCTTAAGGAAAGACCTATTTATTTCTTAAATACTAGCTGACCCGGCGAACTTCGTACCGCTGTCATGTGTCAGCAAAGCAATTGTTGATTGAGGCAAATTGAAATAATCTTCCTCACCTTTGATATCGCTTTTTTATGGTATCTTGATATTTTTCGCTCCAAACTCTCCCAAAATGCATTGAAATGTGTAAAACCAGCATTTCAGTGTTACAAGTGAACAGAATTAACGAAAATACCTAAGACATAGCTGTATGGGCTTGATCCCTTTATCGGGGACGAGAGTAGGGATACATTACGAAAATTCAGAGAAAAAAACAGGTGTTTGGTTGCAGATTTTTATTACAATAATTAAAAATTGTCTCTGAGTGTAAAACATTATTAGAATAAAAGTGATCATGGTGTGAAAGACAATGAGAACTTTTTCGTGGTTATCTATTCTACCTCATCAAGTAGCATCATATATGATCATATGGAGACTGTCATGACTCATGATATATTTCGCGTCAAATTCTCCCAAGATGCGATGACATGTATAACACCAGTATTTTAATGCAATAAATGAAGAAATAAAGAAATACTTGAGACATGGCTGTGTGGGCTTTAGTGCTCTTTGCCTTCCCATTCTAAGGAAATAAGCCCGAAATGTCTCCTCTGACATGACATTCTCATTTACTGACAGTGACTGTGACATCTCATACTCCAATTCTCACAGGAGTAGTTATTTAGCTCCATTTCTAGTTTTTTTCATATACCCCATAATAACCTTCTGTCTTGCGACGGATTTTGCAGTGATCGAATTTTGGAATTTAAGTGTTTTGTCTGTTATATTTTCCTACTTCTAAGAAAACTTTAGTTAATGTTTTAAACGATCGTTTAGTGTGGATATATTAAAAGTAAGTACACGTAAGACAAATAATTTACTTTAAGTATTTTGTGTATGATGTCAACTTTTGCTGAGAATACTTTCACTTCAGTTTTAGACGTTTCAGCGCTATTTTGGTTTATAAAAGTACACAGTTTTATGTCTATAGTAAAGGGTCCTTTCCTTCAAGTGACTATATTACATTTATTACACAAAATGTTTCGTTAACCGTTAATGCTACCATTACTGTTTTCTCAATTTAGGTTTGTAAGTTCTTTCAATAAACTAATAAACATACAAACTAGCATTAATTCCTTTAGGAGGCAACAGACCATTAGATAATTCTTTAGCTAAATATGCTTATGTCTATGTGATTTTGAATAACACACTCTTAATGGAGTCAGGGAATATAACATACAAATATTGGTTAAGTAATCTTACTAGACTTTAAGCAACTTTAGTTGATCAATTCTAATAATATAATAAAATTGCATATTGGTCTGAAATCCTGATACCATTAATTTTTCTTCTTTCCCCTTTTTTTCTTGATGCCGAAGGGAAACTCTACCAGCCTATCCTCCCTCTTCCTGGGCGGAAGAGAGAGGGTTGTGTGGGGCTCTCATCCACTAAACCTCTCACTAACGAATCTATTTAACATGATTTTGAACTTAGAGACTGTCTCAAAGCAGTGGTGTCAGTCAGACATAGTATTAATATACAAAAAAGGCAATCCTCTTGATACTTGCAACTACCGACCCATAGCTTACTGGTAAGTACATATAAACTTAGACACCTACAATAGATAATACACTACCTGTAGAGCAGGCTGGTTCCCAATCAGGCTTTTCGACCATAGACCCCATCTAGACCCTAGAACAAATCATACAAAACTACAAAGAATTCAATACACCAGTATATCTAGGTTTCATTGATTATAGAAAAGCTTTTGACACCATAAGCCACGACACTATCTGGATAGCTCTTAAGGCAATTAACGTCAATCAGAAGTACATAAATATATTTATAAATATTTATACATTGTCAGTTATGTAAAATTGGAAATCAGTAGAAATGACATAGCAATAGGAAGAGGAGTCCGGCAAGTAACCCCCCTCTCACCCAAATTATTCATTTCCTTACTAGAAAGTATCTTACAAAATTTAAAATGGGAAAATATGGGAATTAAAATATTAAGTTGTGCTTGAATCATTAGACACAGAAAGCACTAAACTTGGATTAGAAATGAATGGTTAGCATTCAAAACTAAACTTATGACTAAGAGCTACCAAAGACCAATAAATCTGAAGGGAAGAAACATAGAGTATGTCTCCAGCTACATTTATCTGGAAAAATATATTTCATTTAAGAAGACAAATGAAGAAGAAATAGAAAGATAAATAAACATAACTTGGAAGAAGTACTGGGCCCACAAAGAGATCTTTAAAGGCAACTGCAGTCTGAACCTGAAAAAAGTGGTGGCTGATCCCGGTCCCGGGTTTGAATCCCGGTAGGAACAAATGTTTGTATGATGAGTACAAACATTTGTTCACAAGTCATGGATGTTAACATGTTTATTTAGTATATTTCTAATATTTATATACATATTATTATCATTATTTCTCCTATATATTATACTCTCTCTCTCTTTTATCTAGTATCCATAACACAAGCTCTTAATGATGCTTACTTTGGGCTAGATAATAGGTGTGAGTGTAAAAAAAAATATGGATGAACACAGCATAGGACAGAGACACCTGGAGAAGGTTGGAGGAGGCCTTTACTCAGCAAGGGTCCCAAATTTATGAGGAACAATGAAACTAAAATCTAACACAACTAACTTTTGGGAATATTATTAATTTGTTTTTTTTTTAACTAAACACTAACAATACTCTTGATTTTTGATTTGAACAATACTAAAAATGTTTGAAAAATTACTCAGTAATTTAAATAATACAAAAATAAGAAAAATTTTACGTCCTCGGGTCGTGAGAATTTCAAGATCGCGGGTTCGATTCCCGCCTCAGGACGTGAAATTTTTCTAGTTTTATATTATTTTAATTACTAAGTAATTTTTTAAACATTTATAATATTGTTAAAATCAAAAATTAAGAATATTTTAAAGCACTGGCCCAACTTAACCGAATCATAGGTATTTGTAAAAATACTCGTTTCGGATGTTGAAATAGAACATTTTGACATTGTAGGGTGGATGTTAGCTCATAAACGCAAATACGGATAGACTAGAAGAATTTCACAGGGATATCCCAAATCCTGGGTGGCTCAGTGGTTAGAGCAGTCGCCCAGATTGCGAAAGATCGCAGGTTCGATTCCCGCCTCAGGACGTGAAATTTTTTTGTAGTTTTATATTATTTTAATTACTAACAATACTAACAAAAAACACTAAAAGTAATAAGTTTGGGAAATAAATGGCTTTATTATTATTATTATTAATGCAATTAATTTTAGGCCTCAGGATGACAATGCACCTGCAATACCAAGTGATGTTATGTATTTGTTATTGCAGGTATCTATAGGCGGCGGTTACCGCTTAACACCAGGTGGGCCATCAGCTTGTTTGTCATCTATGTAGTTGCATAACAAAATTTTTGTAGTGTGTGTGTGTAAGTGTAATATGTAAGAGATAGCCAAATGGTATTTTATATATGATGTTACAAGAAACGGAACGCAACATACTAGAAAAAGCCAAAGGAAACTTGTCAACCAATCCCCACGAGATGTCGATTCATTCGCTAATTCTCGACTCGTTGAAATCACTGTCATTGCTTTCTCTTTCTTCTTTCTACTGTGCTAGCAATCAGTCGTAATAATAACTTCCTAGTGAAAAGAATCTCAAAAGTGAAGCAATAGAAATCTATTGCTTCACTTTTGAGATCACACAACGTATGGAACTATCCTTCTATGTGTTATTATTCTATAAATATTTACATAGATCCTTTCGTTTCGTTCGATCCTAGAGTTTTTTCGCCCAATCTAAGACATGGTTTTTTGAAATAGCATACAGTTGCAAGTCCTAGAGCGACTACTATTATACCTGGCTTCGTTGAGCGAAAAACATTTCGCTATGATAGAGTGATCGCACCAGAGAGTTGTCCTACACTCCCACTGTAACTCTTATAAATCTTACTTCAACTACATTTTTTTTCTTTTTCGAACTTACAAAAACCAGCGTAGATGAGCTTAGGCTTGCGGTAGACATGTTACCGACCAAGTGCCCTATGATGACACTCTCTACCTAGACTGTCTACTACTTGTCTAATGAAAACACAAAGTCCTAAGTGTAACATATTATTATGTCTTTGATCAACCTCATTATGAAATCCTGTTTTATGGTCAGACCAATTTATTCAACTGTGGTATACAGGGTGGCGCTGTCAATGCGACAATAAATTAAAACATTGGCTATATTAGTTCATAGAAATGATTTGCCACTTTCAAAAACATCTTATTCATTTGACAATTTCTGGACATTTCTATGAAAAAATGCAGCCAATGTTATATTACTCTATAAAAATGTCATAAAGTTATCAAATGAATTAGATGTTTTTGAAAGTGGCAAACCATTTCAAGAAACTAATATTGCCCATGTTATAATTTATTGTCTCATTGACAGCACCACCCTGTATATTTATTTATACTCAACCCATAGGTAATATACACAGATTTACATAGTATAGGTATATTGTACATAATACTAGGAAATATTGAACAAAAAGCTGTATTCATACTTATGAATACAAAAAAACGAATACTTATTAGTTTTTTACAATTTAACCTGTCAAGCCAGAAGCCACAGTTTTCAGACACAATTGAGTTTTATTTGTCGACCTCCAGAGGACTTACGCGGCATGGTAAAGTAAAGATACACGTTAATGTAAACTAAAACTTTAGCTCAATTATTTTACTGATGTAATTATTAATTGGCATGTTAGTCCGAGACATCTTCGGAAGAGTTGGCGAAAACAATATCGTCGTCTACCACTATTTGAAAATGGATCTCTTTGACTTTAAAATGAAGTTTGTTTCATCTACCTATTAGTCACTTGTTTTATATTTTGCCGTCATTTTAAGTATTCGATGTCACTTTACCATGGATTTCATCATCATCATATTTACCGAGAGCCGCCCACAGCATAGACTTCCCCCAGGGATCTCCGAAACAATCGGTCCTGCGCTGCCCGCATTCATTGTCCTCCCACGAGCCTCATCAGATCATCAGTCTACTTTTTGGGGGCCTACTAACGCAGCGTCAGCTGGTAGACACTAGACAGCTGCCTGCCACTCGAGGTCCTATTCGCCCCAACGGACGTCAGTCCTCCTTGCAATGTGGCCTGCTCACCTGCTTTGGGCTACGTCAGCAACCTTAATTTTCTTGCCGATTTTATCATTTCTGATTTCATTGAAACCCCAAGCATAGCCCTCTCCGTTGCCCTCTGGGTGACTAAAACCTTTTTAAGAGGCCCATTGTAAGCGGCTACGTCTCAGTTCCGTATATCACACAGCCTTATAGCACATGTACTGGCAACATGACAACAAACATGAATTAAAGACTTTCATCTTGAGACACTGCGGAAGATAGGCCGAGTATATACTGCGAAGCTTCCCGAACGCTGCCCATTGACCTCTTTCTGGAAGTTGGGCCTACCAAGTTGGACTAAAATAAAAATAAAAAAAAGATGTCTTGGACTAAAATGCCAATTAGATTATAAATAATTACATCAGTAAAATAATTGAGCCAAAATAGTTTTAATTAGTGTGTATTTTTACTTTGCCATGCCTCGTAAGATTTTACAAATAAAATTCAACTGTGTCTGGAATCTGTGGCTGCTGGCTTGACAGGGTAAAATGTAAAAACGTAAAAGGTACTTATGAATATTAATATTATCTACAATATACTTAGTAGTATAGGTAAAGCTGTGTATTACCTATGGATTGAGTATAAATAACATAGTTGAATAAATTGCTGCATTGCAGCCAAATTTTGAAAGTTGTCTATGAGAAAAAAGTCTGGGAACCTCTGGTTTAGTTGTTATCAAAATTTTCGGTTACCATTAATATCCTTTCAAAACTGTTTAATCGGGTACCGTTACAGTCTCTTCTCCATACACATTCGGTAGCCACTACTGTCTTGTGACGTCACAATTAGTATGCAGCATCATTTTTGATAGAGCGTTTTCGACTGCTTGTAACAGTTTGCCCTCAAACAAATCGCTATCTAAGAAACGATGTAAGAACAGATATACGGTTCTGCAATACTGTTACCATTAGCAAACTTTTCTAATTTTTTAGAAGAGATTGCTGGGGACTAAGCTTCATAGCCTGGACCACCGCCGTAAGGTTGCTTGCTTGTCGGTCCTCTACAGGTTGTACTTTGGATATCGGAGAGTGTGCTCAGGAGCTTCTTGAGCTTATCCTGCCTAGCCCATTTCACCAGAGGACTACCAGAATTTTGGCGGGCTACACCCTCACCTGTTGGTCTCTATGGTAATACGCACGGCCAGAGAGTGGAATGCTCTACTTATAACCTGAGTTCCTTATAATAATAATTTAAGCTGAGCTCCTTCAAAACTGGATTAAATAGGCACCCCCTGGGTAAGCTCGCTACATCGTCGACCCCCTCTTCTATTGGAGCAAAAGAGAGCAAGCCCATTTTAATGATAATAAAAAATTACAATGAAATAAAAAAGTTGTCAGATACTCTATTACGGAATGTATACTCAAGTTATGCGCATCTCTGCGCGCTAGCATAGTCAGTTTTGAGAAAGTTTGGCAAGGATTTATATTATTATAAATTGATGTATAAATAGCTTATCACTAAGCGTCAAGTTAGTTGACATTTAGCCGGGCGCGGCGCCCCTATACTTTCGTCATATTTTAGTCGACATGTTTTAAACGTTCATTAAATAATGCCTAATTCACTGTCTCCACCGTCTCCACCTCAATATCACGTACTAAGAATAGTAACTCGTTTCTTTGTCGTACTTCCGAACTGAAACTGAAACTTGAAACTGGAATGATGGCACTGACCCTAAAATTTTGTTTTAATCGACGCACAACTTAATAAGGGACCATATACAACTTTTCAAATTATAAACAAATTGCGCTAGAATAAAGTTAATTTTTAATATGAACGGCTACGGCTGCTAAGACTCTCACGCGCTGACTCAATTATTCGAATTAATTATTTACTGCCCGATGAATGTCAGCAACTGCCACCTTGAACTTACTTTTTGCAAAATAAGCGTTTTCTATTGGACTTGTGTTGTTTGGTTTGGCCTAATAAGTCCTAATTGTTAGGTACTTAGTTTACTCGTGTTTCGCCCAAAAACAGCTTGGTGTCCTGAACGAGGTGCGTCGATTTTTCAAGCCTGACCAATTATGTCTGCTTTATATAACTCAGGTCCAATCTTGCGTCGAATATTGCTCGCTCTTATGGGATTGCTCTGCCAAATATACCTCCTCGATGCACTGGACAGATTGCAGCGTCACGTGATGTCCGTATTATTGGCGATGTAGAGACCACGAACAACATTCAACCTCTGGAATTGGGTCGATACATTGTGTCATTTAGCGCCTTCTATCGGCTACATCACGGAGAGTGCTTTGAAGAGCTTTTTGACCTTATCACACCTTCGCCCTTCCTGCTATCGAGCACGCGTGCTGGTTTTCGGAGTCATCAATCCACTGTTTCCACTTCAACATCATGCGAAAAAAATATAATTAACTCTTTCCTTTGCCGAAGTTCCAAAACTGGGATTTCTTGGCCAGAACATGTGTTTCCCTTCTTCCTAAACATGGATTCGTTCAAAGGAGGCGTGAAAAGGCACCTTTTACTCCGGCAATAACGGAGAAATATTGATAGTAATATGTATAAATATAATATTGGAAATATACTAAATAAACATACAAACACATCTGCCCCTACCGGGATTCAGATCCGGGACTCCTTACCAAGTAGCCTGTTAATTCTGGGTACGTACGAACCACTCGGCCAGCCGGTCTTCGACAAAATTTTGAAAGCCTGCGTGGGCATACTTGACATGCATCCTACATTCATTCAATATGATAGATCTAATCATCTAACTAAATCACTTCCTCTCCGTCTCAACTGTACATAACCCAATTACAGAAACTCATTATGTTACTTCGTATCATAATAACAATATTAGGTAGGCAGTTGCATAAATTTAATTGTTTTCACTGTAACAATCTTACAATGAAAACAATTAAACTATTATTATACTATACCCATATAATCTGTACCTCTGAAGCATAGCATTAATTATTATACTATACCCTTAATACCCATATACATAATCTGTACCTCTGAAGCATTAAGCTGTAAATCACATTTCTTAATTTTACAGGAGAAACAGTTTTGTGTCGAAATATACCGTGTGTAAACTTCAATTAAGCATATAATTAAAAAGCCAGGTGTAATTGAAAACTTTGTTATTATTTTCTTAGATTTTTTTTTCTAGTAATTGGTAGTTTGAGTTCATAAATTTCAATAAATCAGGCTATATTTCAATAAACTCAAAAATATAGCATAACTCGCGCGTGTAAAGTAAGCCAAAATACACAAATTATTTTATTAAAAAATAAATAAAAGGATTACAAAAAAACGCTTTTATATGATTCTGAATATTAATGATACCTACTATTTAAAGTAATTCCCTAGTGAATACAAATCATAGTTGGCCAATATTCTTAGGTTTTCTTATTTTAAAGAGGTCTTTTCGGAAATAAAATGTATCGATGCAAAATCGTGTTTTTGTTCTACTTGTGTCTAGATAAAGATATGAAGTAACGTATATCTGATTTTCAGATCCGTAAGACCTTTCAGTGACCTATGACATTACATATAAAAGAAATATAAAAGAAAAGAAAACGAAAGAAACGAAAACGTTTTTTTTCAATGTATCGTCGTAAATGGCAAATAATTTTTGCATGCGCTAGTCTTTTACATATTTTTTCTATTTGTTCATTAAAACTTACGCTAAGTTTTGCGTCAATAGTACATCCAAGAAATACCACCCAAATAAAAATCGGTCTCGCCGTTTCGGAGGAGTTCGATAATAAACGCTGTTACACGACATTTTTATATATTAGATTGAGTTATAACTAGAAAATGGCTATAGTTACCAGTCCGTTGTATTGTTTTGTCACAAATTCAACTAAATGCCAAGGCGAGGCGCTTTGGCAGAAGCGCGCGTGCAGAGCAAATAACCCGAAAAAGCCTGTGAGTTATTAAGGTTTTCTGTTATCAGCGGCAAGGGAAGGTAGGGCTGCTTTGTTGCTTTAGCCCAAATGTCAGGCGTGGCCTGTGACGTCACTAGGCACTAAAATGGCGTGACATTTCGCAGAGCGCCCGGCCCACCCGCACCCACCCTAATCTCCGTCATGGTCTAGCACAAACGTCGCAAGTTTTTTTACTATTAAGACTCATCTACACAATTGGCGATGATAGTTAATCGCAAGATCGTCTATAATCGGCGCGATCATCGTGCGATTCGTGCGAGCATCCGCAAGATCATACGTATATAAACATTTGTGGCTATATAAACAGCTTTCATTATACCAAAAATAATGATTGTGAAAATGACACAAATATTTTAATATACTATCTTTTGCCCGCGGCTTCGCTCGCGTCAAATTTGAGGTTATTTTAAATAAAAAAGCGGTACTTTCTTTGCGCAAAGTAATGAGTAAAATTCGAGATCCAACTGAATTTTAAAGATATACAAATTCATACGTTGCTCATAAATTGGTCGATTTCAGAGCAGAACAGAGGAACTGTGGAGTTTAGTGGAATAGCCGAAAAAAAGTCAGAATATATTTTGAGAACCGTAAAGCTGTTAAATTTCATTTGATTTTGATTAAAATAAGGATAGACGACTTTTATTATCATACCTTTATAGGCCCAAAAGAAACGTGCCAATGAGATAAAAGCGTGATTTTTAGCGTTTTAAATAGAATGCATGCCTAAACTTATAAAAAGCAAGCAGACAACCACTTTTCTGCAGCACCTTGAATTCTACTAATTACGGATGCAGCGAAAGTTTCCCGATGACTACTCCCGTCTCCTCGTGCCGCCCTCGCCCTCGCTCGCATAGATAGCGATTGACGACCATCGAGAGGGCACCAAATACAAAATTAAAAAACCTATTAGGATAACGTGAGTCTCGTGCCATACCTCAAAATGTAAGTATGGAACCCTTATAGACGATGGATGGTATTACACGTCCGCCACATTGGATTTCTAAATCGTTGTTATCGTAAACAGCGATCCGATAAACCATAAAAAATACCCGTGTTGATTTTAAAACTTTGTCACCCGAGTTTTCCCTTTTAGGGGTTGAATTTTGAATAACCTGAAATACTTGTTTCTCAATTAGCGATAGAAGTACTCTTATGAAATTTCGAATAAAATAGTCTCACTAATCTTGATTCCCCATACAAACTTTGGACCCCGTTTTCCCCACCTTAGGATGTGGTGAATTTTGAAAAGTACTTTCTTAGTACACACTTAAACTAGCAATTTTGTGCCAAAGGAATTTCTAGACCTAGCAGTTTGGGCTCTGGCTGCCTAATTAAGTCAGCCAGCCAGTTTCTTACTTTATGAATATATTTATTTTTCTTTACGGTTCATTTTCAAGTATCAAAAGTGATTTTGAGATAATATGGAGGGAATAGTAACGAACCTCCATACAAACTTTCAACCCCCATTTATCTTCTTAGGGGTAGAATCTCCAAAACTCACCTACTTAAGTATACTATAAAAGGAAGCATGGTGCAATATGGCTGTGCGTTGATATGTCAGTCAGTCAGTTTTCCCTTTTATATATTATATAATATCGTAAGGTGCCTTTCCACGCCTCTTTTGAAGGAACCCCATGTTATAGGAAGGAAAGAACATATGACATTATGCTGGCAAAGAATTCCACGTGTTGTTATATGTATAATTTAAACTCATATTCTTTTTTGTCAAATAATTAGGCAATTAACATTTAATAATTTGAAACATACTGGAAATATACAGATACATTTATTATTATCTTAACGTGTAATCAATAAGTATTATTAATTTAATAAGCACTCTACCGTCTCTGCTCTACCCTTTCTGTAAACAATCAGTTCCTTTTCTAATAGACGTTAACAGCTTCCGATAGTAAACGCTCGCTGTATACTGTACTTACAGGTGCACATAAAAAATCTTGCCATAGATCTAAGTTAGTATATCTGCTTAGTCTCGTAGTAGCATTTTTTACCTAAATAGCGATCTAGTTGCAGGCTGCAGGGCGAAGAGCTTTTTTGCATCTTCACGCTAAGGTGCCTATATACTTAGGAGCTAGTTCCTGAAAGCAACTCCAAAAAGCAGCATCATTATCTTCTAGATTGTTAACCTGTAATTAGTTTCAGCATCACTGCTGCCCTCAACTCTTTGCAGAGTCGTATCTTCAAATAGCTTCCAAAAATCTCATTTTAACGCTGGAGTCAAGCAAAGTAGCCACAATTTAGTCGTAATAAGTATTTATCACCTTCGAATTCCTAAAAGTGGATTTGGATTTTGACTACACTGAACTCTAAATGAAGAAGAGGAAGAAGAAGACAGAAGGGAGGTTGACATTAAACCATTCATAATTTTAAACAAAAATATATGTTATAATCTTGGCGAGTTCGTCTCTTAGCCAGACTATTTAAACAAAGTGCTTCAGATGGAGTTCGTAAGACATAAATTCACGTTACAGACTAAATCGACATGTCGAACAAAACCCGGAGAAATCTCTAACCCGATCCCATGATTCCAATAGGGTGAACACATACCACTAACGTGTACTTCCAGTCAACTTAATATTAGGGACCTTAAAGGACGAAGCAAGCTTTCGGACTGACTCCATTAATTATGTAATCAAAATAGATATAATTTTTCTGCGATTAAATGAAATAACGGTGCATTTTTTCCTGATTTGTGGGTATTTCATAGATTAATGTTGTAATTGAATTAAAATGGTGTTTAAAAGATCTAGGACTTCCTGGCATTCCGTGACTAGTTCACCACAACTGCGATTAATGTATTAATTAATATTGTTTAATTATTGTTGCAGGTACTTCACAATGTGTCGACCGCGTTAATCAGTTTAAACTTTAATATAAGTTTAACGGCTTAGATTTCGGTGAGTACTATTAATATGTAATATTAACCAAACCTTGTAAGTAATTATTATAACCTATCACCCATTTCCTGCCCACCGGGCGTCTCTTCAACAATATAAAATCTATTTTGTTTCTGGTTTGTGTGTACTTTAACTGTATATCTTTAATGCGCATGATTTCGTAGCGATAAAATATACATGTGTCCCTTAAAAAGCACGACATTCTCTACAAGTGATAGCTGAAATAATATTAAACCTCCTGAAATTATGAAATTATATTAGAATATCCAAAATTCACTACGTTGAGTCCGGATTTGAAATTATTTTTGAATACTTGCATCACCAAAAGAAACTTTAAAATATTCCGCCACAAAGCATCTCTAAATTTTTTTGTTTATTTTTATGAATTTTTGTTGATGAATTTTAAATGGTATACCTAAGATCGCTTACCAGTCTTACTACTTCCCATAATATTACCACAATATACACATTTTTTTTCCACAGAACAAAATAAAATACTAATAATCTGTAAAATATCTAATTTTAGAATTATTTCTACTTTATGTATTATCTATATTTATCGAAGTACCTAGATATTTCAAATAAGTATTTATTATTTGTAAGATTTTTATAAAATAAAACTAATAATCACCAATCACAGAGATTTTTTTTCTACAGTACCTCGAACAAACATACTTTTGTTCATACATAGATTTCGATACTCTTTACAATACAAAATTTAATTATAGACTCCAGAGCTTGCTCATGAAATAATAAATGCGTAAGACTTTATTCCAAATAAGCAATCTTTTGTGGTGTGGCAAATCAGCCATGCCGTGTGATAAATCTCCGAAGTTGTTCGTCATCACAACTGGGTGAAGTTATAGTTGCACAAAAAAAGTGGCTTATATTTAACTGAGCATTATAATAATCTAACCTAACCAACTAAAATACTAAGTAGGCAAGGCATCTAAAAATCCGATTCGAGCATCTTTTCAACGATGAGATGCCACTTTACGATTTATGTCGCCCGATTGGTATAGTTGCTCAATTTATTATTATCCAAAAACCCTACGTTAGAGGTATTTAGGATAAGATTATTTTATTGTTATTACGGGCTAAAGGTATCTAAGCAACAGTTTTGTCGAGAGATCAAGTTTATTATGATACAATAATCCAGTTCCAGTTCCAGTCCAGAAAAAAAATTGCACTTAATCAAGTTATTTTTTTTCTAGTTTTTTTTTTTTTTTTATACAAAGCACGACAAATGACTCAACACCACCTGATGTGAAGTAGTAAGAAGAGTCCATATGCGAAGACAGCTAGTGCAGTTCAGACACTGCTCTAGCTGCCTCCACCTTGCCGGCCCGAAAGGTGCTTTTTCACGCCTCTTTTGAAGGAACCCATGTTATAGGAAGGAGGGAACACATGTGCTGGCAAAGAATTCCAAGTTCTGGAAGTTCGACAAAGAAAAGAGCTACTAAATTTCTTTGTACGTGATGTTGAGGTGGAGATAGTGAATTGATGACTCCGAAGACCGGCACGCGTGCTCCTGAGTAGGAAGGGGGAAGGTGGGATAAAGTCAAATAGCTCTTCAGAACACTCTCCGTGATATAGCCGATAGAAGGCGCTGAGCGACGCAATGTCTCGACGCAATTGCAGAGGCTCAAGGTTGTTGGTGACCTCTACATCGCCAACGATACGGACAGCACGACGCTGCAATCTGTCCAGGGCATCGAGTAGGTACTTGGCGGAGCCATCCCACAAGTGCGAGCAATATTCCACGCAAGACCGGACCTGAGTTTTATACAGCAGGCATAATTGGTCAGGCGTGAAAAATCGACGCACCTTGTTCAGGACACCGAGCTTCCGTGAGGCTGTTTTTATCACGGTTTCGATGTAGTTCCTGGAATTCAGATCGCAACATATCTCCATACCTAGCAAGTTGAGGGAGCCCTGTGCCGAAAGAGTCGTGCCCTGAAGAGACGGAAGGGGAAGGAACGGCGACATTTTGGCTGTAAACGCGCACACCTGTGTTTTCTTAGCATTGAACTCAACAAGATTGTTAGATCCCCATTCAGATACGAGGTTCAACACCCTGTCGAGCTCAATGGTAAGATTCTCTCTCTCCCTCTCGGTTTCAGCGCGCCCAGCCCCTGGGCGACCGTAATATCCCCCATGCACTGTACTATCATCTGCATAGCAATGAATGTTTCCTAACGGAATCATGTCATTGATATGAAGAAGAAAGAGCGTGGGGGATAGAACAGAGCCTAGTGGTACACCAGCATTCACTGACATGAACCGCGAAGCGCATCCATCTGCGAGGACACGGATTCTTCGCTCATGCAGGAAGCCGGCAATCCAGTTACAGAGCTGAGCGGGCAGACCGTATGCCGGGAGCTTGGAGAGAAGAGACCTGTGCCAGACCCGATCGAACGCTTTGGCAATGTCAAGGCTAACTGCCAGTGACTCACCACGTTTGTCAATAGCTTCACCCCTGACATGCATTAAGTACGCTAGAAGATCACCCGTTGACCGGTTCGGCCGAAACCCGTACTGTCATCATCATCATTAATTAATGAGTGATCTTCTAGGTAACGGATCAGCTGGTGGTTTAAGATCCGTTCCATGACCTTGCAAAGAACTGACGTGACAGCTATCGGGCGGTAGTTAGCTGGGTCTGATCGGTCTCCCTTTTTGGGGACCGGTTGCACATTGGCCTCTCTCCAAGATTCCGGCACACACCCAGAAGAGAGAGAAAGACGGTATAGCCGCGTTAAGACAGGAGACAACTCCGCTGCGCAGTTTTTCAGTACTATCGCTGGAATGCCATCAGGTCCACTAGCTTTCCGGACGTCGATTGACTGAAGCTCCGCACGTACATCACATTGCCTAATACGTATATCAGGCATTGTGTGGCCACAGTGGGAGAGTGTTGGTGGCTGTAAGTTGCAGTCATCGATTCGGGAGTGAGCAGCAAAGAGTTTTACCAAGAGATCGGCTTTCTCTTGCGGCTTGTGAGCTAGCGAGCCGTCAGAACATCTCAACGGGGGCAGCGAGGGTTGACAGAAGTTGGATTGCACGGCTTTGGCCAGACGCCAGTAGCTGCGGCTTCCCGTAGGATGCGTAAGAAGTTCTTGGCCAACTCGTGCAACGCGCTGTGCATCCGCTCTGATGAAGGCCCTTTTGCAGGACTTGGTGGCGTTGTTATAGACTGCTTTCAGTGAGTCAATGTTGGGATCCCCGCAAGCTCGGCCCCTGATCCAAGCGCGGTATGCCGACTGTCTGTTTTCAACAGCTAAGGCACAATCGCGGTTGAACCAGAGGTTACGCCTACCCCTACTGATGAGATCGGAGTGAGGGATATAGTACTCCATCCCTAACATGATCTCATCAGCAACAGCAGTAGCGCTAGCGCTCGGGTCCAGCTCACTGAAACAGCGCTGCCTCCAAAGGACAGATGCGAAGTAATCCCGCATACCGTCCCAATCTGCCGACGCATAGTGCCAGATGCGGCGTTTGGCAACCATAGGTACCGGTGGCGACGCCCGTGGCACCCCAGCGGATACCAGGCAGTGATCTGATGTTCCCAAAGGAGCACGAACCTCTAGCCGATATCCATCCGGGCGAGTCGTCAGCAGAAGGTCCAACAATGAGGGCGCGTGACCGACAATGTCTGGAATCCTGGTGGGCTGGTTTACCAGTTGGGTCAGGTCGTGCGTGAGAGCGAAAGCGTGGGCAGTTCTACCAGCATGGTCAGTTTTAGAGGAACTTAACCACGACTCGTGGTGAGCATTGAAGTCCCCTAAAAACACCAATTCCGCGGTTGGAAACTGCTCCTGCGCAACATCTGCCACCCGACTAAGGTGTTCGAAAAGTCGAGTTGTCTCCATGTCACCGCTGTGGGATCTATAGAGGCACACTTAGATTCGGCAATGTGTGCCCAGGTCCACATGCACCCCAAGAATTGAGTAGGAAGGGTCCTCCAAACAGCGCAGACGGCGACAGCAAACATCCGCCCGGACAAACAAGCATACCCCGGCCTTCGCTTTGAAGGACTCTTCAAGAGCGTAGCCGGGGTAATCCAAGTAGCTAGTGTCTGCCGGGCGGAGTATTTGCGTCTCCGTCAAAAACAGCATTTCGGGTCGAGCCGTCTCGAGATGTTGGTGGACGGCATTGAGGTTAGCATGGAGCCCACGGATGTTAGTGAGCCTGACCTCAAACAGCGTTCGACCTCAAACTAGATGTTCTTACTTACTGATTTTTTTGCTAATTCTTTTGAGTACAAGATATTTTAAGAGTTTTGTTTTCAAAAGTTTGATTATTCCTTGCTTTTTATAGTCATAGTTTTCGTTATTAGACTGTAGGTACCTATCTGATGTTCATTGTGCAAGTGTCAGTTGTTGATGAATGATTCGCTTTGATGTGACCTAAATGTGAAAGCAAAGCGGTTTGTCTTTTGCGAAGACAACAATAGCCTTTGAGGTCGCCAATTTGATTGGAGGTGTGCCTTTTACATAAGAAATATCAGTCATTAAAATCTGGTGAGTCTACAATTTGCATACTCATTGATTGAAAAAAAAATAACTATGTTATTAAAATGTTTCTGTTTGAAAAGTAATATTTTTAATTGTGTTATTGAAACTGTTAAATTTTTTGAATTATATAGTCAATGCATAAATATATTTAATAAGAAGTTGTTATTTTAATGTGAAGTGTGAGTCTATTTATTCTGTGCTATTAGGGTGTCTATTGCTTTTCTGAAATAAGTTTGTATAAGCAATGGTGCTTCGGAAGGCATGTTAAACATTTGGTCCCAGTGTTGAAACTTTAACTGCTTTGAACCACCAACCCGCATTGCGTAGTGGTGTTATGGCCCAAAACTCCTCATGTGTCTCTCACGTAGAAAGGCCTGTGCCCAACAGTGGGACGTGTATAGGCGGTCGATGATATCAATAGCCCACACTTAGGTAGGAATAAGAGGACTCACCCGTGATTGTCAAATTGTTCTGATCATCATTATTAATTAGATAAATTTATTACCGCTGGGCAGTGTTGCCGTTTTAGCATTTCGCACTAGATATAGCGCATTTTTAGAGGCTTCAGCGCATATGTTTTCAAAACGAAGCGCTAAAAAATATTTAGTGTAATCTGGTGGATAATTATTATTATTGACACTCTTTTTATACTAATAAGTCGTTTTCCAGAGCCGTAAACCCTCAGATAGAAAAGTAGTGGAAGTAGATCAATCTTGATTAAAATAATTGTAAAGTCATTTAGGCATTTTGATATACTTTATGGGATTAGGTTTAAAAGATTAGATGTTAGAGCTGTAAAAATAGCGATAAAAAAGAAAAAACTAATTAGTAGGCATGCGTATTTTACGTAAGGAACAGCTCCTTAAAATCTGGGCCTTGTTTCTTAATTGACTTTAGTACTGATATTGGTTATTAAATGAATTCAAATATCAGTAAATAAATCAAGTTCTTTCTTATTTCCATTATGCAACGACAGCTAAATTTAGCGCAATTTAGCGCATTTAAGACG
Source organism: Nymphula nitidulata (assembly GCA_947347705.1). Classification (NCBI taxonomy): domain Eukaryota; kingdom Metazoa; phylum Arthropoda; class Insecta; order Lepidoptera; family Crambidae; genus Nymphula; species Nymphula nitidulata. The sequence continues at coordinate 12,939,255 of OX374632.1, forward strand.
TCTGTAATTCCAAAGTCTAGCGCTTTTTTGACAACGGTTTAGTGTACTTTCCTTCAAACGGCAGCACTGACGCTGGGAATTATAGCAGCAGTGGCACATTATTAATTAATAGGCGCTCGTTACATTGCTCCATAATAATGACTAGAACATGTGTCAAAATCTTACCTGTTATCTTGTTCTAAATAATAAATGAGGAATTTGTCACAGGCGATTGTGTTAAGCACTTGGGAAAACAACACGCTGCCACTATTTTTTATGACAAGTCACTATAATTCTTGATTCAAGAATGAAATAAATTATTTTTTATAGCTGAGGCTTATTATTATTGTGAAAATTAATATTTATTAGACAAGAAAAAATAATGTAATCTAGTTATACTCAAACTTTTCAAAATGCCAATTTATTGAAATGCTAACTTCACAAAATGTCAATTGCTCAAAATCGGCTCAAAATGCCAACTTCTCCAAAATGTTAATTAATCGAAATGCTAAAAAGGAAAAAATAATTAAATTTGAGTACGTAAATCTCATAAAAAGATATTTTTTGTAGTCGGTGCTACACTTTAAGTTGTTTCTGGAAACCGCTTAATACCAACTCTAAACAAAAACTGGTTTATGATTTATGTAAATACTTATTTTTTTTTATACAACTTAATGACAAATAAGCTGACGGCCCACCAGGTCGTAAGCGGTTTTCGCCGCCTATAGACACCTGCACTAACAAAGAAAAATCACTTGATATTGCAGGTGCGTTGTCATCCTGAGACCCAAGACGAAATGCCGTCCATGCCTAGTAATTACACTGGCTAATCTTAATTAGTTAAATTATTTCTTTCAATCAATTTTATTATTTCTTTCTGTTTAGTGTTTTAAAGTCAGTTCTTATTTCAGTTTAATTTTTTTTGGACAACTTTCGAAGCTGAAAGCTAGATGGGTGACCGTCAGCATATATTGTTTCTTACTATCAAGTCACAGGAAAGCAAAAATCAGCAATTTTCCTTACATTGAAGACTTTAACCGATTCTAATAAAACTATCCATTCATATTTGCTTATGCATGGCAAATGCATGCCAGGCTAATTTAAAAAGTTATCAGAGCTTTTAGCGATTTTTAGTTTCTTTGAAAAGATCAAAATTATTCTTACTCAACTATAATAGTTTTTCGAAAACAAACTTCTGAAAGCTATTTAGACTCGCTTGACTTGCTTATGCTTGTAGTCTTATAGGTTGTCCGTTTCCAATATTATCGACTTGACAGTTTGTATGAAAAGTCGTGCGATGTGAAAGCTCTTTCTTAAGTTGTCATTTCGAAAAGTTGGCGTTTTGAGCAATTGACGTTTTGAGGAGTTGGCATGCGAGCAATTGTCATTTTGAGAAGTTGGCTATTTGCGACCGGTTGTCATTTTGCGAAGTTAGGGTTCTGAGCTGAAACAATTTCAAGCTCCATTCTAAATATATACGTCATAATTTCATTCATTTTTTTTAACGACGAATGAGCAAGTGGAGTAGGTACTTCTTAAATATACAGGGTGGTGCCGTCAATACGACAATAAATTGAACCATGGGATTTATTAGTTCATAGAAATGGTTTGCCACTTTCAAAAACATGTTATTCATTTGATAATTTCATCACATTTGTATGAAATGCTGCATAATTGTCGTTTTGACTCAAATAAAATTAAACCTAAATAACCTCACAACTCACAAGTCACTATGTCGAAATATTCTACGGAGCACTACTCCCAGGTTACCCTGTAATTCAAGAGAAAGCTTTATATTTACGAGTACAACATATATTTACAGCATCATATACAGAATAATTTTTCAAGTAGGCGTGGAAGGCCAAATCCGAAAATATGAGGAATTGCGTAAAGTACTCAGGTAGTCTCAAGCCCTATTTTGATGAAAACTAAAACTAAAACATTGCATTTTTTAAAAATCAATATTCCTAGCCAGGAATCCAACCTGGTGATTTTGAAAAAAAGTTTGATTTCTGGCTAGGAATATTGATTTTTCGTCAATCAATCGGGCCCGAGATTCCTTTGAGTATTTTCGCTATTCCTCATAGTTTAGGATTTAACCATCCACACCCACTTCAAAAATTCAACCGGTATAGGTTTTAAATTTAAAAAAAAAATCAATTTTAATCATATGTAGTTCAAAGTTCAAAGTTTTTTTAATATATAAATAATAATAATATATATTTAATATATAATAATATTTAAAAGTATATATTTTTGACACGCCGTATGTACTTAATTGATGTTATGCTACAGAATGTTATGCTGGGAGGATCTTTCATATTCTTACATAAATCTAACATCAATTTGACGATGTCAGCAAATACTTAAACGATTTTAATCGATTCGTCACAAGCGACAATTCGTTCATTATCATTTCTTTAATGATTCAGGTTTTTCATTAATATTATAAATATTTTATATTGAATTGAACGAAACTGAAATGCAGGTTTTCATAATTGTAACATTGGCCGATTTATTTTGTATGGAAGTTAGGGTCCATTTTTTATTTTGGTCTTAATATAAAAGAGTAGGTTGCTGAATGATTACTTGATCAGTTAAGCTATCTGCACTATATCTATTTTATAGCTTCATTGCCAGCATAAAGATAACCCCGGTTGGGCGTCCGCCGCGCCTAAGTCAATCACGCCCTTCCAGCTCCGGGACTAAGCATTATTGTCCGTGAAAGTAGAACACGTGATCCAGTTAGTGGTTTACGCTAAATCGAGTCCTCCTTTTATAACTTAAGGTTGATTGTTGTTCAAATGCCCATACAAAGGGGTTGTCTTTATTGACTTTCAAGGCTTTTATTGGTGGCACCGACTTAGTTATGGTCGATAAATATATTATGAGTTTATGACTGTTGAATCATCGTTTAAGAATTGTAGAAACATTTTGGATTTTTTTCTAATAAGTATCTCTAAGTATCTAATAAGTCTATCCTTCATAGTTTTAGGAACTTCAATCTTTTCAAAAATGATCTAATTATTTTTTAAGGTTTCATTAATACCGTTGCGTCGTGCTCGCAAGTCGCAAAATCAAATCAAGCCGTAAAGGCAGATTAACCTTTGGGGTATGCACTGAACAGGTGAATCTCATCAGGAACAGTGCTCTCCGGAGTGTATACATTCAGTCGAAAAAGTATCGGGAATGGATGATTTGTTTATGGTTCCATATTCATTTTTTTTGTTTTTTTTTGTTGTTGTTATACTGGCACAACTGTTTTCCATTTTGGCGCGGAGTTTGAGTTGCATCTTTTATTTATATTGAATACAGTGCTGTTTTTAACCGACTTTAAAAAGAAGGAGGTTATATGTTCCACTGTATGTATTTTTTTTTGTATGTATGTTAATCGATTTCTCGGTCAATTGTGAACCGATTTTCAAAATTATTTTTTGATTCGATAGAGTATACTCCTGAGGTGGTCCCATTGTCACCAAGTGAATGAAGCACCAACTCCAAAAAATATATTTTTATTATTTTTTCCTTTTTAGTTTTGAGGTCGGTTTTATTTTTTTATTTATATCATATCTAGTGTGCATTGCGAATTTCATAATGGACAAAACATCGAACAAGGAGTTTGTCTTAAATTTTGCATCGCCAATGGAATTTCGTGTTCGGAGCCACTGAAAATGTTACAGAATACAGAAGGCTTACCGTGAATCGACTTTATCAAAAGCACGTGTTTATGAGTGGTACAAAGCGATCAAAAGCGGTCGAGATGTGATGGAAGATTTGCCTCGCTCTGGTAGGCCATCAACGTCTGCAACTGAAGTTAACATCGCAAAGTGAGGGAAATAGTGACTGAAAATCCTCATTCAACTTTGAGAGCAATAGCCGGCGAACTTTCTGTATGTCACGAGTCGATCCGTACCATTTTAAATAATCACTTGGGTATGAAACATGTTGCCGCTCGGCTAGTCCCAAAATACCTGAATTTTCTCCAAAAACTCAAACGCATGAGAGTCGCTGAGGACATACTAGAACGAGTCAATCCGACTCAACATTCATGAAACGCATTGTTACTGGTGACGAGACGTGTATTTACGAGTTTGACATGCAAACTAGTCAAGGTTCGGAGTGGCGCCTTCCAACTGAACCTAAACCGAAAAAAAAAGGCCAAAGTCGATCGAAAGTCAAAGCCATGTTGACTGTTTTCTTTGACTCTCGCGGTGTTGTGCTCTCGGAATTCTTGCCGGAAGGTCAAACAGTAAATAAAGAATATTATTTGAGCGTTATGCGACGTTTAAGAGAGCAAATTCGACGAAAAAGGCCAGATTTGTGGAAAGAAAATTCTTGGAGTTTGCACCACGATATGAGCCTTCGCACAAGGCCATCATTGTGAACGAATTTTTGACCAAACACTCAACAAATACCATCGAGCAGCCACCATATTCACCAGATGTGGCTCCAGCCGACTTCTCTCCTTTTCATAAACTCAAATTACCACTTCGTGACACCCGTTTTCAATCGGTAGAAGACATGTAAAGGAGAATTCGCGGCGAGAACTAAACTCAATTCCGGAAACAGCGTTTAAAAAGTGTTTTGATGATTGGATTATTCGTTGGCGTAAGTGTATCGTTTCTGAAGGAGCATACTTTGAAGGTGATATTAAAATAAATTTGGATGAATAACTAACATTTTGTGTATTATTGATCTTTTCCCGGTACTATCTCGACAGAGTAGTATGTCGCAGCCATATTGCATAACAGGCACTATTATAAAATACGCCAAATTGATTTCGGTTTTAAGAGGCTGATAATTGCTAATTTAGCCTTGCTTAAAACTTTTTTTAGCACAATCTGTTGAAATAAACGCAGTGAAAAAAATATATGTTACTCTTGGACATATTTCTAATAATATGCATGTCCCCAAAACACATTAGAATCAAAATCTTTCTATAAAAAAAATGCCAAAGTCACCCATCAAAATCAGCTTGCAGAACAAATTCTGCGTTATTTGTCAAAGGTTTTTTTCTGATTTTCAGGGAAAAAACTTGTTATATTAAATTTTATAATATTGATGTTTTACAATTTCAAATAAGTAGCTAGTTTTTTAGTAAATAAATTTATTCTGAATTCTTAAGCCGATTTCAATAGCGACTCGCGCCATTATCCATTCTTCTCTTTCATTTGTAGAGGAAACGACAGTGATCGCCGAGGCGTGCTGCTAGGTGGACCTGTGTCGCTTCTTTGCTCGCGGTTCTTAATTAAATCAGTCTGCGTCTGTTTTAAACTGCAAATATCAAATAGACAATTATATTTTAGGTTTTAGTGATTACTATGTGAGTGTATTATAGTAGATAGACAAAATGAGTAAATAATTTCGTAAATTTTTATTGTGAAAATTTTATTTCATTAATAATATTATTTATGAAATAAAAATTTTATTGTATAAATATTATTTTGGACTATGGAAAACCAAGAAAGAGGTCTAAAAAGAGTCAAAAACCACTCGTATAGGGGTAATTAACACAATAATAACCTGATTATTTTTTCTTTAGATAGCTAATTTTATCTAATTTTAGGAACTATCAAAAACTCCATAATCATCTCGAAAGTTGTATCTATTCAGATTCACAGTCACAGATGGAAGTTGTAAAGTAAGTTTATTTTTACTTGAAGGGAAATGAATATTGTATAATTTAGATAGTTAATTTCGAAATCATCGACTCTGTCGCGATTGCGTAGTGGTTGAGATGCTCGACTTACTATCCGAGAGGTAGGGGTTCAATCCTTCAATGATTCACAACTTTATCTTTTAAATTATTATTTGTATTTTTTATTTCTTGTTTTTTGTTTTTTTAAAACAAATAAGAAAGTAAAAAAAAATTAAATATAAAAAACGATTAAACTATAAATACAAAATTTTTTTTTTTATTATTTTGTTTTTTTTTTAATTTTTATGTATGTTTATTTTTAGTCCTTTTTTGTTTATATTTCTTATTTTTTAATACTTTATTAATATATTTTTTATTTTTTTATTATTCTTTGTTTATCTAATAATGAATAAGGAAAGTAAAAAAAAACTTATGTATTTATATGTATTACATAATACAAAGATAAATTTCAACAAAGTTTTTTTATAGAACCATAAAATAAGTTTCGTTTATTTCATAGACCTACGTAATTGTCAGACCCGGCAGTCTTAAAAATAATCAAGATATCGAATGGTTCGTTTCTGTTCTTTTTAATATTAGTTTTTCCGGTTACAAAATGTGATTCATGAAGGAACAACAGGCACAGTTAAATTTAGATTATTAAATGCATACAACACTAAATTAGCTTAAGCCTAGCCTAGGCTTAAAGGTTCTTTTATATGTAAATTTTAAAACCAGAACTTTTATCATATGCTCTAAAAGAGATGTTTCAAAAATGTATGTAGACCCGGCCAGGTCTATACACAGTTTACTGAAAAATAGGTAAAAAATTGTAGAACGGTGTTCAATTGTCCAGTCCAGTATTCTATATTTTAACTTTTGTACCGGCAAACTATGCATGATTCAAATATGTCCTCTTGCCACTATATTATTGTAGCACAAATTAGCTCTCAGCAATAGGGTAGTTGACAACTTTTTTTTTATTTCATTAATAAGAAGTTTATAACTCATAAAGAAATATTTCAACAGAAATAGTATGTCTAAGATGAATACTTTCACAGATATAGTGGCATGTTGATATGTTCGGCGCAACATCCTAAAACGCTCCATAGAAAATCTACGGAACAGGTGACGTCACATGTTCCCATATTACTAAGAAATGTATGGGCATACTGACAAAATTAATAATAACTATGTATTAAGTATGTTTTTATTAATAGTTGTCATTATAATAGTTGCTTTAATTGATGTCAGCAATCTAATTACATTATCATTTTTGATAAATTTTGAAAAAAAATGTCTTTTTTTTATTTCGATTAGGGTACAATTTTAACAATATTTCATATCTTTTAAGTTTGAATTGTTTTTATGGTTAGTGGTAGCATATGTTTTCCGATTTTGTGAAAAATAGCGCCAATTTCAAACTTAGGCAATATCCCAATTCATGTTTATTATAATTTTTGTTAATGTACCTAATCTGTGGGCAATGTTATTAGGATTACATTTAAATGTACTATTTATCATTTATATTGTTTAGCGTAAACATACTATAACACTGTTTATCATCATCATTATCACTAGCCTGTATACGTTATATGTATAAGCCTTCCTACATGGAAGAAACACATGATACACATGATGAGTTTGGGCAATAACACTACCACGCTAGCCCAGTGCGAGTTGGTGGGGTAAAGAGGTTGTAACAACAACCGGGACTAACGGTGACCCATCCCGGGATCGACCATGGCGAAAGATGCTTTGTTTTCGTAGTTGAAACCAGAGAGCTCAATCTGCTACGCCACCGAAACATATAGTCTTCAAAACATATAGTCTTCAATAAATGAAAAAAATCCGTATCAGACCTTCGGATCTTGAGGTAAATATAACATGAACTCTGGCACATAAATAAAAATAATCGCATACCTAACCTACAGAAAGAAATCTATAAAAAAATCTAATATGTTCCAAATTTCAATATACTCTAGACTGTTTCACATGAGTATTTACTAGAACACGTAATTTTTCAATTTCGTATATCATTTCAAAGATTACTATTCCAGAATTTTAACAACTAAATTTCTTGATTAACATAATAACATCATCATCATCATGATCATGATGATCATGACCATGATCATCAATCATCGCATTCCTGTGATGACTAAAAAGATGTTGTAGTCAGTTCTATATCATTAATACCTTTCCGACATTGCAGTAATAATTAAAATGTTACGGCATTCACTTTTTGTTAAAAAATGAAGTTTGTATTGAAAGCCGTGCGGCATAAACGCTCTTAACTTAAAAAAATCAATACTTACTTGATTAATCTTTCTATTACTTCGAACGGACATTATTTTTACTGTGTTGAGATGACACATCCATACTCTTATAATTGCGAAAGTAACTGTGTCTTTCTGCGTGTTACATTTTGACACTTAAGCTGCTTAAATGATTTAGATAAAAAAATAATCTATTATGGATTCCGAATCCCAAATAGAAATAGCGAAAAGTACTCAAAAGAGTATCGGGGACGATTTCGATAAAAACTAAAAGTGCAGCATTAGATATTTGAGAAACCAAAAATTAAGGTAGAAATAGAACCCGTTGATTTTGAAAAAAAAAACACTGTATCATTACACGATTCGATAGTATCGCGGTATACAAGGAACAATAAATTCCGGGAAGATATTACATATGGAAAACGGAAGGGAAATGTTGGATTTTTATAAACTGCTACATGTTTTAAAGTAATGTTAAAGGCCACAGTGAAAAAGAAATAAAATGTAAACAAGTGCGAGTAATCCACTTTACGTTTTAATAACATCGCGCCAATAATTTAGATTTGGTTCGACGTTTCGTTGATTACTAGTAACTTTTTGCATACTGCTTCGTACTTTGTAGCATAATTTATAAAAGCAAAACACATTTGAAACTTGAATTTTGTAATTAGGAATCTAATCGAATGGTGTAATACACCATGTGAGTTTTTTTTAAACAATAGTTTTGATTCCTGGCTAGGAATATTTTGTAAACATCCAATGATGCAGTTTAGTTTTTCTTTTACGTTTTCGAGAGTCCTTTGAGTACTTTTCGCTATTTCTCATAGTGTCGGATTGGGCTATCCATGCACTTAAAAATTTACAAGGCGTTTCAAAACCAAAATTTATTCAAGTGGAGCTCTAATTTATAGAACAGCTGACATGAAAATACGTATGTCAAAACTATTATGATTTGTCTTTTGTAATTGCATCCCTGATTTTCATGTTTTGATTTCATAATAGGTTCCTTAATAAAATTTGTTAGTATAAATGAGTATATTGACCGTGTAAAATATTTACCATTAATTTAAAAATACCACATTATTTTTTATGAAAGTGTTTAGTATTTTATTGTTCATTTCTATTTTTATAATGGTCTATGAAATAAAGTACGTGGAGCACGCCATCTAGTGGCATTTTTTAGCTTGGCGCTTTTGAGGTTGTAGTAGTTACGCGGCTTGTCGGTGTAGTATTGTGGAGCCACTTTATCGGAAATATTAGTGGGCGGGGCCTCGAAATTCATTTTGTCAAGGTCGTTGGCGTTTATCAGCCTCTTAACCACTTAGGAACGAAATCAATTTGGTTATAATATAAAAAATAACCTTGACCCTACCTAACTAAACAATCTTGTTTAATGAATGGCTGTGAAATTTTAAAAAGGCGCGCCGGCTGGATTGAAAAACGTCCGCCGTGATTTTGGACGATAAGATCTTACGCAATTTCCCGAACGCTGCCCAAGTCGGATGGGCAGCGCTTCTGTGCAAGTTCGCGGTCGCACAATGAGCTTGGAACGAGCTATATATTAGGTGTTTCTCTGCGAGATGAAATCAGAAATGATGACATCCGTAAGAGAACTAAAGTCACTGATATAGCACACAGAGCAGACGGCCAATGGCGACCACGTACCGGAAAGCGCAAAGTAGGAAGTAGGACGGCCTCCCACTAGATGGACAGACGACCTGGTCAGGGTCGCGGGTAGCCGTTGGATGCAGTCTGCGTGGAACCGTTCCATTTGGAAATCGAAGAAGAAAGGTCAGCCCCACCTTTCTTCAACAGTGGACATCATAGGCTGATATGATGATGATGATGATTTTTTATGGTACTTATTATCAGCAGAGACCTTGGAAGAAGGGTGGTCGCGAATTCACTTACTATGAGTCAGTGCTTTTATCAAAAACATCAACATAAAACGTATGAATAGATTCTTCTACTATCAGGGGCTCAGTAAGGCAGACCGCTTAATTTTTTGGAATGTCACATTGTCTCATTTCGTTGATTCAAGATCTACGGATTGATGAATACTAGACGTGATTATGACAATACTTACAAGTGTTTAACACCGTTATCCGGCGGGTCCACATACGTTCAATAATATTATTATGTATTGGAAGTACGCCAGAAAATTGCTTACGATGATTATTCACTGTGTTATTTTTAAAAAAGCCAGAGCCCATTTTTCGTTTGTGAATATTTAAAACTCTTATATGTACTTATACTTACTTATACTGTTCTTTTTCAAAATAAAATATTTAATGTAGAAAAATCTAAACTTATATTTTGTGTCTATAAAATCCAAAGCGTAATCGCTCCGAATTTGGTATTATCCTAAATAATTTTTTAAAAGAAAAGTTATATAACTACAACAATACATAGTACATACGTAGGGCACACTAAAGATTTCCGGAATGAATAAAAAGAAAATTAAGGAACTAATTGTTTCTAAAAACAAAAAAATTAAAACTGAAAAGGTTAAAATAATTAAATTTAAGTAGGTACTCATCCCCTAGTAACATGTTTTTTGGAGCCGGTGCTTCACTTTCTATTGTTTTTGGAAACCACTTAGCACCAACTCCAAAAATATGTTTCTAGGGGATGAGTACCTACTTAAATTTAATTATTTTATACTTTTCAGTTTTTTGAAGTCGGTTTTAATTTTTGTTTAAAATTAGTTTTCACAATTTTTAGTGATAACTTTCTAAGGTCGAAGCTAGATGGGTGACCGTCAACTTATATTGTTTCCTACTATCGTATCGTTTCATTAAAAACTCATAGGAAAGCTAAAATTCGCAATTTCGCATACGTGGACGACTTAATAATTTCAGTTTTTTTTATTTCAAACCAAACTACCCAACTGATTAAAAAAAAAATTATGGGACCAAATGGCAGTTATTCCGCATCGAACAAAAAAAGAATCACGTAAATCGGATCAGTAATCTCGGCGTAATGGCACGCCTGTAGGCATACAAATATTTTACATAATAAATAATTACGATAGCTTAATAATAACAATGTCATTACAATTACAATATTTTACTTGTCAAAAAAGTGGAATAAAAAAAAAAATTACAAATGATTAGGAATCTAAAATTCTTATTTTATTAAAATAAAAATATATAAAATAAACTAGCGGCGCACAGAGTTGTCATTAATAAATTCAGCAACAGAGTAGTTTTTATTTTTTATAATCAAAGCACGACGAATGACTCAACAGTCAACACCACCTGATGTGAAGCGGTAAGAAGAGTCTATATGCGAAGACAGCTAGTGCAGTTCAGATACTGCTCTAGCCGCCTCTACCTTGACGGTCCGAAAGGTGCTTTTTCACGCCTCTTCTGAAGAAACCCATGTTATAGGAAGGATTAATTTTAGTAAGTGTCCCTTCCGATGAATCGGCGGTCATAGTTCGACTTAGACAAATTTATTGTTATCCACCATTTATCGTATTATTATTCAAAAAAGCCAGTAAAACTTTACGTAATATAAATTTATCATTTCTAATATTAATCAACGTCTTTTAATAAAACAATAATGAATGTGACATCGTTGTATTTTTTTAAAGACAAAAAATAAAAAAAATAACAGTGATTCGTCCATGTTATAAAGTCGGTAACATTATAGTATAGATGTTTGCAAACATTTGCACGTACTCGTAGGTATAGGTTAGTAGTACCTAGTCACGCATAGCGTGACGCATCAACGTCCGCATCGATAGTATATATTATATTTATTTGTATCTACATGTCTAATATCCGTTCGGTTACTTTACGTCGATCATTTTTATCGCTAGTTGTTTGTCGTTACGAAACAAACGCAACAGACAGTTTGGTGCGTTCAGTCGGTGCAAATGGTGCATATGCCCTCATGGCCATGTGCTTACTGCTATGTTATAAAGTTTTTAATTTTAGATTTATTCTGAAACTAGCGACCCGCCCCGGCTTTGCACGGGTGCAATGCATGTATTATACATATAAACGTTCCTTAAGAATCACTCTATCTATTAAAAAAAACCGCATCAAAATCCGTTGCGTAGTTTTAAAGATCTAAGCACACATAGGGACAGACAGACGGCGGATAGCGACTTTGTTTTATACTATGTAGTGATGTAGTGATATCTTTACAAGAAAAGCTAATAACTTGTATTATTTTTATTTAAAATTAGTTTTATTAGTTACTGGTGCTTTGTGGTTCTTTCTTTATCTCATCTAGCAGCAAATTTACCCCCTTTTTAACCGACTTAAAAAAAAGAGGAGGTTATCTATTCGACTGTATGTTTTTTTTTGTGTTTGTTATCTCAGAACTTTCGAGTGGGTGAACCGATATTGATGATTCTTTTTATGTTAGATGCGGAATAGTTCCTATTTGGTCCCATATTTTTTTTAAACCCATTGGTTAGTGTGGTTTTTAATTAAAAATAATTGGAATAAGTAAGTCATCTACGTATGCAAAATTGCGGATTTTTGCTTTCCTATGAATTTTTTCAGTGAAATGATACGATAGTAGAAAACAATATACCTAAGCTCACGGTCACCCATCTAGCTTTGACCTTAAAACGTTATCACTAAAAATTGTAAAAAAAAAATTAAACACAAATTAAAACCTACTCCAAAAACTGAAAAGGATAAAATAATTAAATTTTAGTGGTGGATAAAATCATTTAATTTTAGTCATCCCCTAAAAACATATTTTGGGAGTCGGTGCTTCACTATTATTGTTTCTGAAAACAACTTAGCACCAACTCCAAAAATATGTTTCTAGGGGATGAGTACCTACTAAATTTTATTATTTTGTCCTTTTCAGTTTTTTGGAGTCGGTTTTAAGTTTTGATTATTTTTTTGTATACTGAAAAGGTACCTCGAATAAGCATATTATTCCGTTTATCAGATTTATCAGTGATCCTATATAAATATTACGTAAAATAGCTTCATATAAACGTAACAAATAACCGGACCCGATGTAAATCGCGAATATTCAGCATTTTTAATAAGGATTTATTACTATTTTTCGTGCTACAATTGTTTTTGATTTTAAATATCTTAAAGTTGACTAATCAATAAAGTTTTATTTTACAAAAACCACAACATAAGGGGATACATTTTTTTTTTAATACAAAGATGTTCCTTCTTGGCCCAAACGGTTGAATAATGAAAATCCAAATTAATTTTATGAGAAAGACTACAACAAACTAATGCAGGTATTGTTGAATTTTTTCTCGTGGACTTGAAACCAAAGCGTAGCAAGCACTATGGTGTCTATAGCCGACGGTAGCCGCTTACCACCAGATGGGCAACTTGCTTGTTATCTAGTTATAAAAAAAAGCTCTAGGCGCTTAGATGCCAAGTTTAAACATGACTGTAATAAATTTCTTATTAAAAGTACAAATGCTGCGGTGGACGTGGAGTCCAACGAAGTTGTCATAACGACTGCGACATGAGTAGAGGTTTGTGGAACAGCGGCTCACCTTGAGGTATGCTGTACGTACGCTAAAATACACTATCAAAACAGTGCGTTCTGTTCGCTGTGTAGAGACACACGGCTGCCGGGCTGCCGCTCTTGATCTTGAATTTTATTAAAAATATACCTACATTGTGTCACTAAAGATCTCGTATTATTGCAATGTTCTACAACTCAATGCGCTTTGAATTCCGGTAGTGTCTTTAATGCGAATTAATACGGATTTGTGACCGAAAATATTTTCGTAATGTGATTGTGACGAGTACAACTTCGCATCACTTTGGATTGTCCGAGATTCGACTGGTTGAAAACTAAATTCACGATGTAAGTTCTTAAATTTCTGGAAAATAAAAAATGCATATCAAATTTCACATTTAGTAACTGTCACCCATCGAATAAAAGTTGTGTAAATAGTAATTCTCATTTACTTGTAGTACACAATAAAACTGAATTGGATTTTAAGTTATCACTGAATAAAGAAACATGTTCTTGTTTTCCTCAGTTTGGTGCCCATCAGGTTCTAACTGCACCCACATAAATTTATATTTTTCCTGTTAGAATAATAATGTAAGCAAAGAATATAATATAAATACAATAACGTGGAGTGTTAGGTAGGTATTAATAGTTTACACTAGAGTTCGTTATTCAAAATTTAAAATAAATTGCCGTCAATTCTGTTAGCATTCTCTAAAACTGAATTTATTTGCCTTATCTATTGTGTCTATTTAGAATTTAAAACTATTTTTTTTTATTTGCCATGTTTTAACTGTGCATTAAAGTAACATTTTCATTTGTTTAATTTTAATTAAGATCAAAGAAACTAATATATTTTTTTATTTGTCACTCAAATCAATACTTATCAAAAAACTTAGCAAGGTCAAAACAAAATATATGTAGCATTTACCTACATCTTCTGAGTATTAAAGTAAAATACTATTGATTAAATTTTAGTTTAGATTAATATGATCGACTAGGTAGGTCTTCTGCAGTAGGGAAACCTTTTCGAAAAAAAAGTGAAAAAAAGGACAAAGATGTTCCGTAACATCAACACAAAAAAATAATTTATTTAATTGAGAATCTCCAGCTGTTTGGAAGTCTTTTGAAAAGTGGTACCATAATAAAAACCGATAGGTGTCAAAAACGAGGTCAAGGGCTCACTCAAACCAACTTAATTATCGAAAAGTCACTCGTGAGACGTTCGTTACGGCGGCAGTTACGGCTACGCACCGCCTCAACAACGTGGTATGGATTTATATTATGTCATTTCAGTTCAGTGTACCCTACTACAAACATTCCTCGGAGGAGCTCGGTGGCGTAATGGTTTGAGCGCTCTCGAAACCAGATAACGAAAACAAGTCAACTTTCGCCATGGTCGGTCCCGGGATGGGTCAATCTAATTTATAATCTCGAGCTCCTCCGTGCTTCGGAAGGCACGTTAAGCCGTTAGTCCCGGTTGTTACTGCAACCGCTTTAACCCACCAACCCGCATTGGGCCAGCGTGGTGGTATTATGGCCCAAGCTCCTCATGTGTTTCTCCCATGTAGGAAGGCCTGTGCCCAGCAGTGGGACGTAGTATATAGGCTGATGATGATGATGTATATATTTGAAAATATATTAACACTTTCCACATTCTTACACCCAGCCGTTTTATGAATTGAAAGTATTTTAATTTTTACTTTGTCTATTTCATTAATTTTCGACTAGTGGCCACCCGAGTGGATGTGGGCTATCGCTCCAAAAAGTGGAGTCCTTTATCGTCCTATGTCCTTTCTCGGGGTGCAATCTATCTCCATGCCAAAATTCAAAATCGGTTCTGCGGCTTACGAGTGAATACGTAACATACAGACCGGCAGTGTTACTTTCGCATTTAGAATATTAGTATGGATGTCGGGTCGATTAATCACGAATGGAAAATGACCAAGAGCTATCGTTTTACGATCTGGCCACGGAAAATTTGCTGCGGCGAATATTCGCGCTTCTATTCGCGCGAAAGAAATCTAAGTGCTGACGGCACCCCCCCCACGAGTATCGGCGACCGGCGAAATTAGCCTAGCAAAATAGCGCGCGCGAACTAGCGAATAAAAAAAAATTAAGAGACATTACAACTTGTACTGTCTCATCAAATCTAAGTGCTAAGGGCACGCCACGCGCATCGGCGACCGGTGAAATTAGCCGGGCGAAAAGCGCGTGCGAACCATAGAGTTAAATATACAGGGGGAAAGTGCGAACTGGCGAATAAAAAAATATATTAGACAATAGACATTACAACTTGTACTGTCTCATCAAATCTAAGTGCTAAGGACACGCCACGCGTAACGGCGACCGTCGAAATTACCCAAGCGAATAAAATAAAAAAAATAGTACAACTTGTACTGTCTCATCCTCATCACACTGACTCTCCGACATACATATTATTATCATTATTTCTCCGTTATCTAGTATCCATAGCCTAAGCTCTTAATGATGCTTACTTTGGTCTCAATAATAGGTGTGAATGTATGAATATTATTATTAAGTAATATCTGCGTGGTAATAATTACAAAAAATGT
Organism: Nymphula nitidulata; assembly: GCA_947347705.1. Lineage (NCBI taxonomy): Eukaryota > Metazoa > Arthropoda > Insecta > Lepidoptera > Crambidae > Nymphula > Nymphula nitidulata. The sequence continues at coordinate 12,955,190 of OX374632.1, forward strand.
TTCCTAGACAGGAAAATTTTGAAACATTATCATATTCGACGCATTTGCATCTCAATCAATAAAAGTGCTATGAATGAATCATAGCACTTTTATTTAGCTAACGTTTATTTTGTTTAATATTTGTGTTGTGTGATGTTTTTTTTTTATACCACTAAGGTGGCAATCAAGCATACGGCCCACCTGATGGTAAGCGGTTACCGTAGCCTATGGACGCTTGCAACACCAGGGGTGTCACTTGCGCGTTGCCGACCCTGTAAAAACCTTTTCACGCCTTTTTTGAAGAACCCCGTGCTGTACTCATTCGAGAAAACCTCTGCAGGGAGCTCATTCCACAACTTGAGCGTACGCGGGAGAAAGTTTCTCTGAAACCGTACAGTACGCGACCACTTTGGTTCCAATTTGTGAGGATGAATTCCCTGCCGGTGGCGAGCGGTGCGATGATAGAAAGAAGCCGTGGGCATCATGTCAAATAATTCCCCAGAACACGCCCCGGTATACAAACGGTAGAACACACACAAGGAGGCAAAATCTCTCCTTAGGCTTAAAGGTTCAATACCGCTTGTGAGCTCAAGATCGTCGACAATTCTCATAGCGCGTCTTTGGAGCACGTCAAATGGTCCAAGCTGGTATCGAGGCGCTCCCGCCCATAAATGGCAGCAGTACTCCATATGGGGCCTGACTTGAGACTTATACAGTAACAGTCTTTGCCCCGAAGTGAAATACCGCCGCGCTCTATTGAGCACACCGCTTGGTGTTCTTGAATGCCAGCTTGACTTTATCCTCCAAATGACTGCGGAACTGCACGTCGCTAGAGATATCAACACCAAGGATCCCGATACTCGTAGAGATGGAAAGCGGAGTGTCGAGGAATTGTAGAGCTACAGCAAATGGGTTTTTTTTAGCGGTGAACGCGCAGACTTGATGACAGATGATAAGTGATAATAAATGTTGAATAAAATAACTAATAAACAGTAGTCGCCAATATACAGAAAATGAACAGGGATATAAATACCTCTACAAGTTTGGTTCAAAATGACCTCGATTACATATAGGTAAGTATATCAACTCAAATAGCTAACGTAGGTACATTGTATGTCAAGGTTGTAAAAATGGTGATGTCAGTGCAAATTGCTACTCGCATATTACTTTATGTTGGTTCATCTAGCGTGCAAAAATCAGGGATTTCTTTACTTATTCGTTTCCAATTTTTTTGTACTAAGTACAAATCTACAAGGATGACGATGACAAACGAGTTAGTTTAAAGGTGGTTTCTTTTCGCAATGTCGTTTGTCATAAAGACGCATGGCATAACTCAATTCACTAGACATAATCTTCCGAAACCATAACATTAGCGTCTCATAATTTTTATGAGGCATAGTTACTAAAGGCATTATATTATTAAGCGTTATTATTAGTGAAATCTTAAATTTTTTATGACTTAATATTGGTAGTCCTAAAATGCTTATACATAATTTTATATGGCATAATGAATGAAATCCAACTAATCACCAACCGGGCCCTCGCAGCGCCGCGCCCGTAGCCGTGACAGAAGCTTTGCATGCTTGCTTGCATGCATGCTTACTTGCATGTTTGCTTGCATGCTTGCTTTTTATTAATATGCTTTGAGAAATTCTGGGTTAATTTATTATTCGTTGTGATTATTATGCTATACATCAATTATAATTTGATGAATTTATGCGTCAACTTGGTCTTTATTTCGAGTTTACGGATTTTAATACTTATGAATGACTAACAATTTTAGGCCACCCAAGGCCACAAAATATTATGATTATTAACATTCTGCTTTTTAATTATTGCGTCGTGGCGATTATTTCAATCGAAATTATAGAATGTGATATTTTATAATCTTACATTACATAATTTTGATACAACAATACATGCTACAACAATATATGCCACAACAATATACAACAATATATGAACAATACATCTTATTCATTACATAATTTCATGACATTTGTATGAAATACTTAATATAAAAAGGTCTGCATTATTTCATACAAATGTCATGAAAATATCAAATGAATATGATTTAGTAATTAAAATAGAATAAAACTAGAAAAATTTTACACACAGGGACAGGGATATCCCAAGTCCTGGGTGGCTCAGTGGTCAGAGCAGTCGCCCGGATTGCGAAAGGTCGCGGGTTCGATTCCTGCCTCAGGACGTAAAATTTTTCTAGTTTTATTCTATTTGAATTACTAAGTAATTTTTCAAACATTTACAATAATGTTAAAATCGAAAATTATGAATATGATTTTTTTAAAAGTTGTAAACCATTTCTATGAACTAATATAGCCCCTGTTTTAATTTATTGTCGCATTGTCGGCACCATCCTGTATATGCCTATGATCAGGGAGCCAATTTAAAAGAAGTTTTACTTCCATGGATTTCAGTGGTTGTTTTGATAGTTGCAAAACGATTGTACGTTTTATTTCTGCAAAATAATGTTCTCAATCTTTTTATTAAAAACGTATATTTTCTGAAAAAGTTTTTTAATAACTTAAATCAATATGGGTCAATCTAGGCAATACTATAGGTAATATAATGGATAGTGTGTGTAGAAACTCGCGCAAGTCAACGCTCTTGGAGTCCGCATGACTGGGGCATTCAGTATTATTTAAGCAGTTTGGAAGTCGTGCCATTTCACATGACGCACGTTCTTCTGGACATAGTTTTGCTTCCGGGTTGCCTATGTCGGATCACCCGTCACATTGCCCATGTCGGGCTGTTTTCAGCCTCCTTCACAAGAAAGGTTGAACTGTTTAGTCGACATAGCGGTTAGATTTCCAGTCATAGGCAGAGACGGCAAAGAGGCTGTATGCTATACTATATGTATATACTATAGCTGGAATTATAGGTGGGGGCAAAGCGCGAGCACTAAACTATTCTCGTTTATAATTTTATATAGTAAGAATAATGCAGTCCCTTTTCGAATATCATCTTTAAGTAGCAGAATTGAACGTGCTCATAAACACTATCTGTGATGACAAAGTATAGCAGCCATATCGTATACGCCGTTACAAAAAGGCGAGCTGGATTGAAAAACGTCGCTGTAATGTAATGCGGCTAACACACTTTTAGCTGACAGCAAGCAAAATAATGTCTTTTTAACCTAAGTAATCCACTTCATTCAAAAAATAAGGTTATTAATGCATATTAGTGGAATAAAAAATATATAGGTAGCTATAATTTTTAAATAACCCCCCCGACCTCATTATTAATCATCTAATATACTACCATCTTATCAATACTATTCTTATGAGCCCAGACACGCTATAGCTGCTGTAAGTTTCTGAAGAATTAAGCATCTTCAGAAACTATTTGATGGTAAAGGATCATCTCAAGGTTAGCATGTCTTGGAAATACCACAATTGTGAAGTAGAAAATGAGCCGATAGTCGTCAAAAGTCTGATCAGATTTTCATAAACTAAAGCTAAGAACCATCGCAAAAGGTCAAAAAGTCTCAAAAGCAATTAAATGAAAACTGTTTCACTATTTTACTGTAACAGTTTTTATTATTATTAAGAATTTTTCATAACAGTGTTATATCGATGTTTTGTTTCCCATAATTTTGTTTCCGCGTAAGTTTCATTGGGTCAGGTTAGGTTAGAACAGTGCCCCTACCGACGACGGTGAATGTCTTCGGGCCAACCCGTTGTGCCGGTAGGAAGCAGGAAAGAGGTGCATTGCTGAGGGGCTTAGCAGGTGAGAGCCCCACACACCCTTCCCTCTTCCCCCCAGGGAGAGGGAAGATAGGCTGGTAGAGCTTCCCCTCAGCGTGAAAAAAAAAAGGCTAGAACAGAGCGAGCGCAGCGAGCGTGCCGCACGGCAACGGCCGCCGCCGAGCGCCACATTCCGTCGCTATAATTGGGATGTTGCCTAAGTTAGAATTTGGCGTTATTTATCACAAATTCGGAAAATATACGCTACTGTTACCCATAAAAACAATTCAAACTTAAAATATATGGAATATTGTTGAAGTTGTACTGTTTTAAAAATTAAAAAAGGGTCGTATTTTTTTTCAGAATTTATCAAAAATGTTATTGATATTAGATTGCTGACATCAATTAAAACAACTATTATTATGACAACTATTAATAAATACATACATAATATATAGTTATTATCAATTTTGTCAGTATGCCCATACATTTCTTAGTAAAATGGGAACATGTGACGTCACCTGTTCCGTAGATTTTCTATGGAGCGTTTTTGGACGATGCGCCGCAACACATCAAACATACCACTATATCTGTGAGACTATTGATCTTAGACATACTATTTCTTTTGCAATATTTCTTTATGAGTTATAAACTTCTTATTTATGAACTAAAAAAAAAGTTGTCAACTACCCTATTATTAAAATACAAATTCAAATTCTTAATAATAATAAAAACTGATACAGTATGAAATAGTAAACGGGTTTTCATTTAATTGCTTTTGAGAGGTTGACCTCTTGCGACTTGGAAATTTTGCGACTTGGACATTTTGCAACTTGGACATTTTGCTACTTGGACATTTTGATACCACTTGACATTTTGCAAATTGGACATTCTGCGACTAAAGGCTTTTTTGCGTAGGCTGTTAAAAATATCACAATTTGTTCGCACCTATATAGTTTTATCTGCCACCATGTGTCAAAATTAGGCTAGTAGAACGCCCGTGGCCCGTACTGTAGCGTATAAAATATTTTCGGTGAGGGCGCGCTGAAAGCTGGGTGATATCGTATCTTTATACGAAAGATTATACGGCCAAATTGACTCATGTAATGAGTCTCATAATTCAAGCAATCCTATAATAAAACTTTTATAATGGTTATCACTGTTAAATAGCTATAGGCCCAGGTGTCCGTCATGAAATTATTTTTTTCATGAGTTCTGAACTAAAGTAATTTCCATGTTACGTATGTCGCTTCTTTTTTATTTTTAACAACCAATATAAGATATATTGATTGATTCCAAATAATATGTATACATACTCCGCTTATAATTCAAAATTTTGAATGAATGGCAAAGGGTAAAGCCCATACAGCCAAAAATTTATTATTCTCATAGTTTTTTGTGTCTATATAATTAACTGTGTGTGTGTGTGTGTGTGTGTGTGTGTGTGTGTGTGTGTGTGTGTGTGTGTGTGTGTGTGTGTGTGTGTGTACGATGTGTTTGAGTGTATGTTTCTTATCTATATGTATATGTGTAAGTATGTGTATTGTAAAGTATAATATATTTATTTAAATTTATTTTCATGAAAGTTTTAAGTTTATTTTATCTCACCTCATACCCAAGGCACTATCATAATGACAGCGCATATCAGTTATGCAAGTATGTAAATGATGTAAATCTTTTTTATGTCTTTTTACACGTAATACACATACCCATCAAAACCACTCTCGTGAACTCAAAGGTTTGCTAGTAGTTAACACAGTTTTGTGTTAAGCTCGCCTGTGAATTTGTAAATTTTGTTTTAAGTTGCTTTTGTGCACAATAAAGAAAAAAGAAACGAAAATTAACTAACGCACCTAAGCGCATTAACCTGTTCTTTTCCTGATATATGTCTAAAATATTTTTATTAATCAGAAGGCAGAAAACAATGTTTACAGATCGTTTCGAATTAACAACTAATTTTCTCCCAGTGAAGTGAAGTTCGATGTTTATTAAGAGTTGCTTCATTCGAAGTTATAAACCAAACGAGGTAGTCCTGAGAGGAGTATCTTTTTGTCTATATGTAAGGAGTGAAGCTACGAAATTTGCATACTTACATAATAAACAAAACGTGAACCCTGCCTAAAAACATTACACTTTTTGAGTAGTACTTTAAAAAATAAAGTCTATCTTCATTTGTAATATTGAAAACTTATTAAAGATGGATAGTTTTTCCCCACGCTCTCATTTTTTAGTAGGACTAGGATTACAACTAGTTGAGATATTGAGTAAAAAGTCTTAGTTTCCATGCATCAAATTACATAACCTAACGTTTATACATATCATATACGTAATACTTAGGTGTATGATATATGGTAATAAAAGTATCAGGCAGCGCATCTCGATTCGGTCAATCGAGTTTAATTGGCTCATTAGGAGCACAGTGCTTGACGGCTGTTGTCTCTAGGCCGATAGACGGCATTGATATCAACCTTTATGGCATGATGTTAGCAGAATTTAATCTACATTATACATACATATTTTTTTAAAACAAACTCAAAATATATATTAAAAATCTGCGAAAACCAATGAATGATCGTGGTTAAATTACAGTCAGCACATACCTAAATCACATCGACCTACCCAAAAATCTGTATAAATATCTACCTCTTGTTTTCATTTTGAGTTATCGATAAAGATTTTCTTTTTTTTGGGTAATTCTGATACACCTTGTATATATATATGAATGTCTTTGTGGAAGTCCTCTGTAATTAATTTTAAAATTATTTTTATTTTATTTGCCATAAACATATTTTATTACTAAAATAAAGAAGCGTACAATTAAATGGAACCTAAAGCATGAATGACTCTTAAAGTATACCTACCTCTTGGTCTTAATTAATCTTTACCTCCGTAACGATTATAATGTAACAACATGAAAATAAAAAAATAAAAATTATAGAACGTAACTGTTTAGGAGGTCTCGTAGAAGTAAAATATCAGGCCATAGTTTAAATTACTTGTAGAAAATTAAACTGAAATATGTCGCATTACATTCTTTCAACTTAATAATAAAATTCTTAATTATTGAATAAATATTTAAATTAGAATTGTTTTATGTTTCGTTCAAATCATGCAAAATTACATTCCGTGTCTAGTTCATCTGTCAAAATGCACCTAATAAATTATTTTGACTATAACCTGGTTTATCAGGCCGTCACCGTTCAAGCAGGACTGTAGCATACTATGACTAGATAACAGACTGACAGCAAATTACCTACCTAGTAGTATCTGTGATTTCTGTCTAGCTTGAAATATACGTAAAAACTTATGAGTCTACTTCGTTATTCGTTACACGTTGGTTATTTTAATCTGAGTAATACTCTCATACCAGACACCATAGTATATGTATTCTGTGATAGATTTTTTTTAAGATAGTATTTATCTGTTTGTTGCAGGAAGGCGAAGTGCACTGTAGGAACGCAGGATGCCGATCGCGCCGCGCGGCCCTCCGCCTGCTTCGACACCGCCTTACCACCAGCTGCTCCGTAGGAGACCTACATCAAACCTCAAGTGCCCTTCTATAATATAACGTCTAACTTTTATACGCCTCTTTTATACCGACCTATAAGTATAAGTACGCACAGTGTTAGTGTTAAGTGTCGCGCTCTAGTGTGAGTGTATATGTGCGTCGATGGTGCGGCCGACATGGGAAAATCCTCGGCGAGAACACATGGCCAAGGTGAGTGATGCCCTCAATGCTAAACATCTTAAGGACACCTGTCCCCAAGGTCATTTGTTTGCTGTACATGTTACACGTTGGACAGTGTTACAAGTTGACCTTGCTTTTTGGCTTGTATTTAACTTAGTAATTAAAATAGAATAAAACTAGAAAAATTTCACGTCCTGTCTGTTATATCCCAAGTCCTGGGTGGCTCAGTGGTCAGAGCAGTCGCCCGGATTGCGAAAGGTCGCGGGTTCGTTTCCTGTCTCAGGACGTGAAATTTTTCTAGTTTTATTCTATTTTAATTACTAAGTAATTTTTCAAACATTCATAATAATGTTAAAATCAAAAATTAAGAATATTTGTATTTAACTGTTCATCAAACCAAACTAACCAAAGAAAATGTTTGAACACCAATTATATCGAAATGCTGACCTGATTTGAAGAATATTCGTTTTTTGGGTGATCTTTTAATATTTTTCTTCGTTTTTTATAGATAATCAGGAATCCGTCGTTATTTAGTAGGTTATTTGTGTCCATGAATTAGATGGGCGAATATTCATAATAAGAGTATAATCATTTGATAATTTCATGACATTTTTAGGAAATAGTAAACCAGCTGGCTTGGCTGCATTATTTAATAGAAATTTAATGAACTTATCAAATGAATAAGATGTTTTTGAAAGTTGCAAACCATTTCTATGAACTAATATAGACCATGTTTTAATTTATCGTTGATTGTCGGCACCGCCCTGTATAATAAAAATAACTTCTGAACGACTGCACCAAATTGGTTAATTCTTTTTTTGTTGTGTTTGGTTTTGTTAGGACAAGGTTCGTATATCTGATAATTTATAAAAAATCATACGAAAAAGTATTTTAAATCTCTTACTGTGAAAAATTATTGAGTGAGTGAGTGTGTCTTACATCTACTTCTTCGAAATTCTGACAAAAAGCTTTGATATTTATTATAACTGATATGGAGACAAAAAGTTACATTTGTCTAATTTTTTCATTACGTACACCACCCGTGCGAGACGCACCGAGTCGGGGGCAACTAACAGTTATATAAATTGAACCGGCCGGCTTTACGAATATCTTTTGTTCGAATTCAAACTGACATAAAAATAACCTGACAAAACACGAAAAGGGACAAAATAACATAATTTCAGTACTACTACTACAGTAGGTATTTTTTGGAGTCGGTGCTTCACCACTTTATATTGTTTCTGGAAACACCTAGCACCAACTCAAAAAAATATTTTTTAGTAGATAAGAAGAGACTAGTAAGTAATTTTTGATTTTTGAGGAGCTCGGTGGCGTAGTGGTTTGAGCGCTCTGGTTTCAATCACGAAAACAAAGCAACTTTCGCCATGGTTGGGTCAATCAAATTTATAATCTTGAGCTCCTCCGTGCTTCGGAAGGCACGTTAAGCCGTTGGTCCCGGTTGTTACTGCAACCGCTTTAACCCACCAACCCGCATTGGGCCAGCGTGGTGGTGTTATGGCCCAAACTCCTCATGTGTTTCTGCCATGTAGGAAGGCCTGTGCCCAGCAGTGGGACGTATATAGGCTGGTGATGATGATGAGTAAGTAATTTTTGCGTTTTTAGTGTTTTGAAGTCTGTTTTTATTTTTGTTTAAAATTTTATTATTATTTATAATTTCCCTGTACAATATTTAGCGATAAATTATCCAAGTCAAAGCTAGATGTGACCGTTAGCATTATCGACTAGTTCATCTCTTAAACTCCTGTTGAAACACATACATTTTATGTATTGTTTTTAACCCCCGACGCAAAAAGAGGGGTGTTTTATGTTTGACGAGTGTATCTGTGTGTTACAAACTTTCACAGATCCGATGGATTTAAAATTTTTTTTAGTGTTACTCTTACTTCGGCAGTGTTTCCAAGACATGCTAACCTTCAAGTGATCCTGTAGTAGTTCCGTTCTCTTTTTTCGAAGATTTCCATCTGATGCTGATGAAGTGTATATGGGACCAACCAGGGCCTCGATAGCGCAATTTTTTTCGTATTACCAAAACCAAAACAAAAACATTACGATGTGCACAATTTGTGTTGCGCTAAAAATTTTAACGGCCACTAATTAGCTTGTATTTGGGAACATTATGTTGATATCGTTGATTTTATTTATATCACATATTTATTTAGTGTATACTGTGTATATTACATGAATAAATAAAATAAAATAAATCTAAACTGTGTAAATATATCGAACAATTTTTGACAGCAAATACACGAAGACGATAATTTAGTTGTATTTTTTAATACACGTTCTTATTCACGGAAAAATGATTAAATAAAAATATTATTTTAATATTTATGGATACTTATAATTGAGTATTTTAGGTATATGTGTCAGATAAGGCACAAAACGCTTTATTAGAAGGCATTGTAATATTCTGATTGCCAATTAATACAAAAAAGTAAAAAGTAAGTAAAAGAGAATAAATTATTTATTTGCATTATTTGCATTAATATGTATATATATATGTGTATTCACATGTTATTGTATATTTAGATTTTTAAAATAGTTGTTTTTGCACTACCTAATTAATCATTTTGGACTCAACTTTCCGGTTGACTGGACCGACCGAACAACAACGGACTTAATGCCATTAGGCACTCTTTCCTAATGGTATTAAGTCCGTTGTTGTTGTACCTTATTTTGTGCAATTAAAGACTAAATACATAAATAAATAAACCGAGGAACATAATAATTACGCCTATGTGGTGTAATAGTAAATAAACAAAAATCCTCTAAAAATAACAAGCATATTATGAGAAAAATATTTTATGCTGATAAACCTATTTATACAGAAAACAATGTTTGGCATTATGCAAAAAAGAGAAAGTATGCATGTTTGGTAATAAGGACTATCCTTCCCTTCCAGGCTGGCATATTGCAACCTTGTCGGACATTTTTTTTTTTTATATACATTGGACAAAACTGAGAAATGGTCATCTCTCGTTTGAGGGCACATTGGCTTAGTTTTTCCTCTTCCGTTCATCGAGCATTTCATGACAGTTCTCCTAGATTGCGTATTAGTGAAGACCCGAAAGATCCCTTCGTCACTTTCAATTTGAATTCGCGTTGTTTCCTATCTCATAATTTGTTATGAAATAGTTTGAATATACAACAGTTGATTGATTCATGGAAATTGTAAATACATAGTACGTCACCTCTCTTCTAGCCCTTACATTTACATTGCGTGCTCATCAGGATCCATAACAGGCACTGGTCTTACATTCTATGTAACATCCCCTATGTACATTATAGTTTGGCAATAAATGATTGATTGATTGAACTTGTTACGCCCAAAGTATACTGTCTCCTTTTATTACGACTACTACTGACTGTAGTTGGAATTGTGGGTGGAGTTGAGGCTGAGGTGTACGAATCTGGGCCTGAGATATTGTATAACAAGGAATTGCAGTATAAATGTGACCAGAAAGTACAAGACAGATTCTTATTTACAACAGCTTTAGTGACAGATGAGCTCGAGCATTATTTACATGTGATGAGGTGAGACGTCTACATTGTTTTCATCTGGATATCCTAGGTAAAGGTTAGGCTGGTTATGGTTAGTCACCTCATTAGTGGTCAAATCGTATAATTTAATCAGATCATCGACGCTGTTTACACCAGACTGTTCATACGGGCTCATTTGTAAGAAGAAAGTACCTATTTTTGAAAGAACCATTATGCTTTTTGTGCCATATCAGGCACAAAAACCATAATGGTTAAATAACGCATAACCTAAAATCTTCTATATTTAATAATTCCCCAGTAACTTATTTTATAACAAAACGAGAACATACGCTTTCATTTCAAATTTTATTTCACTCAACAAAAGACAAATAATATTTTTTTAGTATTTCCTTTTTCAAAGATACCGCCAATTTGAATTCAAAGCGTAATTATAAGTAATAACTAGCGATAGCGACATTGATTGTCCAATAGGTGGAACAAGTTTTGTGCTTTGTAAACATCAATCAACTCCCTGCTCGCCGAAAGATGTCCCACCCAACATGTATTTATTAATTATTTCCTTGATCAGGCACACCATGCGCTGTAGGGTATAAGATTTTGCAATGTTACACGTTACAAAATCTGCCTGTGTAAGTATGTATTTTTTTTTACAATAGAACTTGTACAACATTGAACGGCAACACCGATGAAAAGATTGAATTGATGCGCGCGCACGTGTAGCGGCGCTAGTGTTTACGGCACACGAGTCTCGGCCCCGGTGTGGGTCGAAGCGCGCGTGCGGGCTTGAGTCGCGGGTGCTCGCAGGCCGGAGTCCTGCAGGCGGAGTGGCCGCGCGGGGCGGCGCGCGGCATGGGGCGGCGGTAGCGGCGCGGATGTGCGCTCGCTCTGAGGCGGTGGAGCTTGAGGTGCTGGGCGCCGAGGGCAGCGAGGCTCGGGTGCCGCCGCGCCCCCTGCGCCTCTCCCTCCTCGAGCTGCTCGGCAAGCTGGTTCGACGTGAACCCGCCCAGCCGCACCGCCGCGCCAAGCATAACCATCGCTTTCGCACCTTCGTCTCGTGTGGTCGGTACCTAATGATTCCATTTTTGCGTGCATTGATTCCTCAATTACTTCGTAACGCTATGCTCGCTGCAATGTCACATTTTGCGTCGTTGTTTTGTGTGCCTATTCCTAAATGTTTTTTTATCTAGAACGCTAACTCATCCTTTACGTAGTAGGTAATTGCATAGAAGGCAGTATGATATCATTGTTTTTGGGGGATATGCTGCATATAGCAGCATATTGGCCAAGGCAGGAGTCGACGCGCCCCCGCACGGTCAACGGCCGAGACTAGACGGCTGGCTGAGGCGCTTGTTTCAGCGCTTTGCGAACGCATTTGACCCCGCGCTGTTGTTATCGATTACACACCCGCCTGTTCTATTACAATAAATTAAAATAAAGGTGATATCGCCTTATTCCCTATATCTTCAGTCGAGAAAAAGACTGTCCGCAGTACCTGTTCAGCATAAATAACTATAACTATTACATATCCTATCTATTGGTATACCTAATCTTGTTACAACGAACGCAAAGTTACGCTTAACTGACACATGTAAGTTATTTACATAAGACATGTTAGTTTGTTTAGGCAAACGTTAACGTCACTCACTCCATAATAGATTCGTTAAAATATAATAGGTATTTATCCATATCTGTACCTACCTACAGCCAAGTCTTTGACCTACTGTCCACGTAGGTTCAAGTAGGTTGTGACTTGTATCGCTTGTCGTGTCGCTTCATATTGCAGCTCCGTAGACGGAGCTTCGATTGTATACATTTACATATTATGTACATATTATATCAATGCAATTGTCGCAAAATGCAAGCAAGTGTGCAATACAACAAGCGGATAGTCATGTCATACTGTGTCAGTGTCAATGTTATTTTTATTTAATCTGTGAAATAACTACACAATAGCTTGTTAAGCTATCGGCGTCGTAGCGGCCCGATATGGGACATGGGAGTAATAATAACAATAAAGTATGCAAAATTTCATCTTTTGTACAAACAAACTATGCATGAAAACGAATTATTAGTATTTTGATATTTTTATCGGATTCAGGACATTTTGCCTGATTTTTTTTGATAGTGTACATATACCTGGCCGGATATAAAACATCTCCTTTGTAATATGTAGATAACTACATGATTATTTATCTATATTTCTCCATTATCTAGTAGTATCCATAACATGATGATTGCGTTAACATCTTCGGCTATTCATACAATCGCTCAAGTCGCAAATATTGGATACGAACAGACCGATTCTAATAAGACTTTCTTCCATGCGTAAGTAAGTCAGGCTAGTCTAGAAAGTTGTCAGAGGATTTTTTCGAAAAACATCGCCTATTATAGTTAAATAAGAATAACTTTTAACTATTCGTAGTATTCAAAAGTTCGCCAATAACTATTTTTATTAGATTTTTTGAAAAATCCTCTTAACAACTTTTTAGACTTGTCTGACTTGCTTTTAGGCATGGAAAGTTAAAATTGTTCGTTTTCAATAATTTCGAATTGGAGTTTATGTGAAAAACCGTGCAACGTTAACGCACTTTTTAATCTGTGTCTAATTAATTATACTCTTAATTGCACTTTACAATTACAATAAAAAAATATCAGTTAGCAGGCGTGGACTTATCTCTACCCCCCTCCCTACCTCTTATGTCTATCCTTTTACAAGCGGAATTGGAAAATATACTTAATGACAATTATTATCTTGTTTATTCATAACTAGTCAAAAGTCAAACAACGTAATGGCATGGACAGCCCCATTACGTCTACCTAGAGCATGAACGTAGATAATGGTGTAGAGCTATTGAAAATTAAGGAATCATTTATAATAATTGTGAGAAGTACTATATGAGACCAAATATATTTATTTATGTCTCAATTGCTTATAATTAGCACTAAGGAAACCAATGAGGGTGTGTCTGTGAGATGTAGAAGTCGGAGAACACTCATATTACGGAGATCGATTGCCAGGCGTCCCTAAGGCGCCGGCTGACGAAACTCATATCCTTTTTAACCACTAGTACTTGTAGTTCAATGAAAAATCTTGTAGACATAATAACTAGGTCGATTTTTCTTTGATCTAAATTTGGAAGTACCTAAATGTGGATGTAGGAATGTTTTAAGAGCTCATGGTAATCACCCTGAAACGGTGGTTACATTTGCGTCCCTTAGCAGTCCCCCCGGTGCCTCTTAAACAATAAACATCCATAGTATCTACATATTAGATTTGTGTTCTTCACAAATAAACGAAAAAGTTATGGACAAAACTTTTTAGTAAGAATTCTTTAAATATTTTTTCTTTGTATGTAAAAGTAAGTTAGTAATTCAATTTTTATCTATTATTTTACTTATAGCTGGCGTTTGTGATAGAGCTACAGCACACCCGATCCCGATACCAATTCGGCGATCTTAGCTTTCTCTGTTAAAATTGGCGAAAATCCTTATGCAGCGTAGTACCCATGTCATTATTTAATTTACTAAATTAATAATTGAAATCGCTTATAGCGAGCGATATCGATATTCGAAAGGCATCTTGTCTAGGCGGAGCAGGCTGTAAATCGACTTGAAATAATAAGAATGTTAATATTATAAGCGTTTACAGCCAAAATGTCGCCGTTTCTTCCCCTTCCCTCTCTTCATGGCACTGCTCTTTCGGCACAGTGCTCCATCGACTTGCTAGGTATGGAAATATGCTGCGATCTGAATCCCAGGAACTACATCAAAACCCTAATCAAAACAGCCTCACGGAAGCTCGGTGTCCTGAAAAAGGTGTGTCGATTTTTCACACCTGACCATTTATGCCTGCTTTACAAAACTCAGGTCCGGTCTTGCGTGGAATATTGCTCGCACTTGTGGGATGGCTTGGCTAAGTACCTTCTGGATGCACTGGATAGATTGGAGCGTCGTGCTGTTCGTATCATTGATGATGTGGAGGTCACTTCTTTACAATTGCGTCGCTTGGCGCCTTCTATTGGCTGTATCACGGACATTCACGGAGAGTTCTCTGAAGAGCTTTTCAACCTTGTCCCAACTTTCTCCTTCCTACTTAAGAATATGCTTGTAGGACTTCGGAGTCATCAATTCACTGTCTACACCTCAACATCACGCACAAAGAAATTTAGTAAGTCGTTTCTTTGTCGTACTTCCAGAACTTGAAATTATTCGCCAGCATACATGTTCCCTCCTTTCAAGAACATGGGTTCCTTCAAAAGATGCGTAAAAAGGCACCTTGTAGGTCGTCAAGGTGGAGGTGGTTAGAATAGTGTGTTCAACGTGCACTAACTTTCTTCGCATTGGACTTTTCTTACCACTTGAAATCAGGCAATGTTGAGTCATTTTGCCGTGTTTTGTATAAAAATATGTTCAGTTTGTTTTATTTTTTGTTAATTTTATAAATCATTTATCTGTATTCGAAAGAGAATTCATTGATGACATCAGTGATGAATTGAAATGCGGACTGCCATCCTCAGAAAATGATGATTTGGTTTACTTATGGATCCAAGATGGAATCCGGTACAGATTATTAAATTTATGAAAAAGGTACACTACTTTAGCAGTATGAACAATTTGGCTACTGTATGTAGCCCATGTATAATCATTGCAAAATTAAAATTTTTAAGTAACCCCCGGCGGCGTCACTAATCATCTATCTAACACCATCTCATTAAGACTATTCATAAGAGCCCAAACACGCTATATCTGCTGTAAGTTTCTCAAGAATTAAGCATTTCGCAGACTTTTTGATGGTATATGATCAGCTCAAAGTTAGTATGTCATGGGAATGTCATCGAAGTGACAGTACACGAAATTTGAAATCAATCGGATCTGTAAAAGTTAGTAAAATCCTAATATCATGTAGAAAATGAGCTGATAGTCTGATGATCTTCATAAATTATAGCTAAGAACAATCGTAGTGACATCTGCTTTCAAACAAAAAAACCGAATCAAAATCGGTCCATTCGTTTAGGCGCTACGATGCCACAGACAGACACACAGATACACAGACAGACACGTCAAACTTATAACAACCCTCTTTTTTCGTCGGGGGTTAAAAATGACTATTAAATTATAGAACTGCAGACTAACAATTGAACAATATAATTTAACAATATCTTAGTGACAGAGAGCCAAGTACCTCCCAAGTCCGAAGGTACTCAGTTCACCTCGCATAAGTTTGACAAAGTTTTAAGGGGTCCTTCTTAGGGGAAAAAATAGAAGGATGGTGTAAATATATCTATGCTAACGGAAGAACACAGTATAGGTTCTAAATTGGAGCGTTCACAACGATTTTTACCAGAAACCACATGATACATAAAATGCTAGTGAGTACCAGGAATCAATGGAGTATCTACCGTTCGTTGACTGTGTCAGTGTTATGCCTCAGGTAGCACCACAATGATTCTTTCCGAAGTGGCATATCATAGCCAGAAAGTTGTGACCAGAGATGTAGTAAATGTTATAGACTATACATATCTTCTAAAAACTGAAAGAGTCAAGTACAGCTACAAAAGACACCAAAGTCGAGACGCATGAGATAAGATAAAATTGTCGAGGAAAACCCCGACAGGATGGTACAGACAAAGAGTTGAATAATTACTGCTATCGTACATGTAGAAGTGCGTACCTATTATTTTATTAATGCTTCCCTAACTTTTAAAATATGTACACAGGGTGGTGCCGTCAATGCGACAATAAATTTAAACAATAATGCTGCCAACGATACACTATTCCATACAAATGTTATGAAATTATCAAATGAATACGATATTTTTGAAAGTGGCAAAACCATTTCTATGGACTAATATAGCCCATGTTTAAATTTATTGTCGCATTGACGGCACCACCAAGCATAAGATAGATTGTTGTGTGCTCACAGGTCAGAGCAGAGTTAAAAAACATATTGCTACGTTCATAGACGTGGATCGAACGAGAAACCATAGTACGAGTTTTATATTAAAGTGGAAATGTCTTCTAAGCGTTGCTTGCGCAAAACTTTGCCCTTCGCCACTGCCGCGCCGCGCTGTAGCTAATAATGAATTGATTCATTCACAACGTAAAACAATTCGGACACGTTTTGTTTGGGAAGTATTTTATTTGTTTACTTTAGTTACACAAAAGAAATGTGTTTATGGAGTCCTTGAATAAAAAATATCTCATATTAACCATAGAGCCAGAAAGTTTTATAAGTAGGTAATGTAACTAAATGAAATGTTTTATGTTTGACCGAAAGCTTATTCATACATAATGACTTCCTTGCTATACAGTATAAGAGACAGGGGTGTGCATTTATTTCTACGATAATGACTCAAGCACAACACAACCCAAGTAGGTAATGTATCCTAATAGAACTTTGATATGCGTGCTCACAAAAAGGATATTGTATACCTACCTATACCTATAGGTAGGTAGATATACCTATAGGTAGGTAGGTCTTTCGCTGATAAAATATCTGTAATGTCACGCACGATCATACATGCATGAGTTGCATCATGCATGATACATTAATATTATGGTACATTTTACACCAATAATACTTAAAATTAAAAGCCGAGTTTTATTTAAAGCGTTTGAAGTTCATTAACAACTCGTTCCTGTTTATTTCCAACAAAGATTGAACGCACACTTAGCGAAAAAAATAGCTTAAAACGTTTTTAGTTGTAGTTAGTCACTGTGAAACTTGGTGTCAATCACAAAAAGATCATAATAACATAGCTAAATTCTTGTCCTGGCTAAGAATTATAATATTGTTATCATTTTTCACTAAAGTATTGAAGCAATTAATTATGTTATTAGCATTGTCGATTTTTGATTGCCATGTAATATTTTATGATGTTATATGAATAATCACATAACAATTATGATAATCAACGTTCTTGTCATTTACAAGCAAATTAATCAGTAATGTAAGTTATCTGTTTGAGTATCTAATACCTACTAACACAAGTGCTTGTTAATTTGTTTACCATAGGTACATAATATAAAGATACTTAGAAGTTTTATAATAATAAATAAATAAATCTTATAAGCCCAGGAACTCTTCGCGGGCGTCTCCAGAACACCGTACTAAAGTTTCATCAGAATTTGATTATTGGTTTCGGAACGCATGGGGACAAACATACAAACATTGATTTTTGTTCAAACTATAGATACTAGCTGACCCAGCGAACCGCTTCATATCATAAGCATAAAATTTAATCCTAATATCGCTATTAAAAATAGTTCATGGTGGTAGAAAGGTCTAAATTTTAGAGTTTTAAGTATTTTTGATGCCAAACCATATTTTTTTATTAAAAATCAATGATCAAAATATTTAAAAATCTGGAGAGGACCATCCTTATCTTAAAAATATGTTATTCTCAGACCTACCAAATATACACAAAAAAAATATATAAAAACCTGTCATGCCATTTCTGAGAAGTTCGATAACAACTCATCTAGTTGTTATACGAGCCCACCTGATAGGCACCTGCAATACCAAAGGAAAATCACGTGATATTGCAGGTTTGTTGTCATCCTGAGGCCTTTTTTTTATCGGGGAGAAATCCGATTACAGACCTGCCCGCCGCTGGCTAAGCGACGGGCGTGTGTGGGGGTCGCCCAGCGCTTACAAGGCACTGGGAATACCCACTAAAACTCCCTGGTAACTCTACTGCCCTTCGCGGGGGTAGCATGGGCTCCAAAGCAATTTCACCAACCCACCCCCAGGCAACCCGGCCTTACGGCCAGGTTTTGCGCCAATGGAGATTAACCAGAGTCACCTGGGTAATCCCAGACGTGGCGGCCTATGCAGTACATGCGTGGGGGCCACCCACGCACGCGGGGCGCAGGAAGACGAGCGATCACCGCCCGCCTCCTCACGCCCACCCGTCTACGCCGGATAGGGGCGGCCAGAGGATCCACTTCCCGCTCCCTCTCCGCTGCCTCCTTCTGCGTGAGCACAGTCTCGCAGTAGGAGGCAACAGCCTCCCATACCCTCTCGCTACCAACCATGGCTCTTACCATGGTTGACCGGGAGAGGTGACCGCCACCGAACGCCGCTTGAAGTTCGCGGCGCTCATGTCGCCAGGCCGGGCACTCCATAAGGGTATGCTCGGCTGTATCGTCGGGGGAGTCGCAGTTGTGACACCGCGGCGTCTCCTCCCGACGGGCAATACGGTGCAGGTAGTGACCGAAGCAACCATGTCCGGTCAGTATATACCTGCACGTTATCCTGAGGCCTAAGATGAAATACCGTCCATGCCCAGTAATTATTACACTGGTTACCTTTCCCTTCAATCCGAAACACAGCGAACTGTTTCACGGCTGAAATAAGCCAACTTATAAAAACAATTCAAACTTAAAAGTCGTGGAATATTGTTGAAATTGTAGATCAATATTTTTTCCCCCAAATTTTATCAAAAATTGTAATGATACTTTAAAAAAAAACTAAGCTAGAAAAAACTGATTTGGATTGAATTATGAAAAGTCGCGGGTTCGATCCCCGCCTCAGGACGTGATAGATATTTTAATGAGTCGGTAAATATATTTTTAACCACTTTTAATAATGTTATAAATATAATTGCAAATTAAAAAAATTTAAGTAACCCCCGGCGTCATTAATCATCTATCTAACACCATTTCATTCAGACTATTTATAAGAGCCCAAACACGCTATATCTGCTGTAAGTTTCTGAAGAATTAAGCATTTCGCAGATTTTTGATGGTATAGGATCAGCTCAAAGTTAGTATGTCATGGGAATGGCATCGAAGTGACAGTACACGAAATTTGAAATCAATCGGATCTGTAAAAGTTAGTAAAATCCTAATGTCATGTAGAAAATGAGCTGATAGTCATCAAATGATTGAACTGATCTTCATAAATTATAGCTAAGAACCATCGTAGTGACATCAGCTTTCAAACAAAAAAACCGAATCAAAATAG
This sequence comes from Nymphula nitidulata, assembly GCA_947347705.1. Lineage (NCBI taxonomy): Eukaryota > Metazoa > Arthropoda > Insecta > Lepidoptera > Crambidae > Nymphula > Nymphula nitidulata. Next base: position 12,975,054 of record OX374632.1, read on the forward strand.
GTCCATTCGTTTAGGCGCTACGATGCCACAGACAGACACACAGATACACAGACTGACACGTCAAACTTATAACACCCCTCTTCATTCGTGGGGGGTTAAAAATTAAGAATTTTTATGATTGCTTACATCAATTTAAATAACGATTATTATGACCACCTGTAAATATTAGGTTGGGGAAAAAGTTTTTTCGCATTTTAGTATGTATGAACTTGTAATAAAATCTCTTTGGCTGTACTACTTGTATCTGGCCGCTTTTGGTATCATTAAAAGTTTACATTTTAAAAAAGATAATTCCAAATTCAAATTAGGGAAATGTGTGTTTTTCATTTGTTTTTCGTACTGTCAAGATGAGTGAATCTAATGAAGAAATTCGATACATTTTAAAATTGTGCTACAAAAAAGGTAAAAATGCAACGCAAGCCGCGAAAAAAAATTGCGATGTTTATGGACCTAGTGCAGTGTCTGTGAGAGTAGCACAAATTTGGTTTAAGCGTTTTCAATCCGGAAATTTTGATGTCAAAGATGCACGTCGCTCTGGTCGCCCTATTACAGATAAAATTGATGCCATTTTTGAAAAACTGGAGCAAGATCGGCATATCAGTAGTTACGACGTAGCTGAAGAACTGGGAATTGACCACAAGACAGTTTTGGCGCATTTAAAAAAAAATGGGTACACAAAAAAGCTCGATATTTGGGTACCCCACGAGCTCACTGAAAGAAACCTAATGAACCGTGTACTCATTTGTGATTCTTTATTACGACGTAATGAAACCGAACCATTTTTGAAGAAGCTGATAACTGGTGATGAAAACTGGATCACGTACGACAAGAACGTGCGAAAAAAGTCGTGGTCAAAGGCCGGTCAAGCTTCACAGACTGTGGCGAAACCCGGGTTAAATCGCAACAAGGTGATGCTCTGTGTGTGGTGGGATTGGAAGGGCATTATTCATTATGAACTGTTACCACCAGGCAGGACCATCGATTCTAAACTCTAATGCGAACAACTGATGATATTAAAGCAAGAAGTTGAGAGAAAGCGGCTGGAATTAATCAACAAAAGGGGTGTGGTTTTTCATCAATATAACGATAGACCTCACATATCTTTAGCCACTCAGCAAAAATTAAGAGAGTTTGGCTGGGAGGTGTTAAGGCGATCTATCGAAACGTTGTTTCGGCCAAGACCAATAGGGATAGAGATATGGCTGACTCAGCGGGAGGAAAAAAGACAAAACAGCGATCGCGCGTGAAAAGTAAACGAAAAACACATTATTTTATTTAAAAATAACCTTATGGACTACAAATAAACGCTTCTACACGATTCTGAATATTAATGATATCTACTATTTAAAGTAATTTCCTATTGAATACAAATTATCGTTCACCAGTAATCTTAAGTGTTCTTCTTTATAAGAGGTCTTTTCGGAAATAAAATGTATCGAGGCAAATTCCCTTAATCGTGTTTTCGTTCTACTCGTATCTAGATAAGGATATGAAGTAACTTATATTTGATTTTCAGATTCGTAAGATCTTTCAGCAACGTATGACATTACTTATAAAAGTGCGATTTTTTCAATATATCGCCTTAATGCATCCGCCATATAGTCCTGACCTAGCACCTTTAGATTTCCAACTGTTTCGCTGTCTTCAGAATTCTCTAGGCAGTGTCAGGTTAACATCACGAGAGGACTGCCAAAACCACTTGTCGCGGTATTTTGATCAGAAGCCCCAAAATTTCTATAGCAATAGGATCATGTCCCTACCTACAAGATGGCAAAAAGTTATCGAACAAAATGGTACCTACATACTTTAGTTAAATTTAAATAAACTATATTAAAAATAGTTTTGAATTTTCTTAAAAAATGCGAAGAAACTTTTTCCCTAATCTATTAAAAATATACATGGTGGTGACGAAAATACGACAATAAAATAAAACATGGGCTATATTAATTCATAGAAATATTTCGCAACTTTCAAATACATCTTATTCATTTGATAATTTCATGACATTTCTATGAAATAATTTAACATAGGCTGCATTATTTCATAGAAATGTTACAATATATATTATCAAATTAATAAATTAATAAGATGTATTTGAAACTTGCAAAACAATCCTGTGAACTAATATAGCCCATGCCATGTTGTATATGTATATTACATAGTTATTATTAATTTTGTCAATGTTTCCCATACATTTTTAGTAATATATAAACATGTGACGTTATACATATAGCTGTTACGCAGACTTTATAGGGAGCGTTTTTTGACGATGATATAATTATTATTTTTAGGCTTGTATTTAACTGATCACCATACAAACCTAACCTAACCAACCTTTAAAATATAATTGATCATTAAGAATTATGTATGATTGGTCATCAAAATAACGAAAAATTAACAATTTGTAGACTAATTATTATTTTTGATGACCATGCTATATTTTTTTTGTAGAGCCTTTAAATTTTTACCCCATAGTATACTATTATTTATTTATATCCTCATTCAAGTGCGGTGTTTCTTGTTTCAGAGAATGAACGGAGAATCAAAGCCAATAACAGAGAGTACAACGCGCAGTTCCGCTATGCCGTAAGTAGCTACTTATCTTATATAGTTTACTCTTACCTCGTTTCCTTGAGTTTTAATGGGATTTTAAAAATTCTATTTTATTGTCCTTGATAGTAACGTCTAAAGGTTAAGTATACTTTACGAACGTTTTCTAATAAACATTGTATTACCCTTTTAGGTAATTCCATATGTGACTGATTCTACATTTGACAGAAATAACGTTTTATTTTGCGTTGTTTTATGAATGTTAAACTATCAATTTTTGTATATTTGCATAGTTCATCCTTCAATTTAACATGCGTGGTAACAAATGTGCACTTTAAAAAATTTTTAACATGGTTTATTCAAAAAAATGTAAATTGACAGTCACTACATGCAAAAGGAAGTCTTGTTGGAGAGTGTATTTAAACTTCAGGAATCTTCCTCAATGCAAGCTTCATAACTGTAATTTGTATTTTAGTTGAAGTACATAAATGAAACAAAATTATTATGTTATGTTAAAATAGAAAACCTTACTTTTTTTTATTAAAAAAATAAATTGTGACTGAAACTACAAACCAAAACGTGACTGACTCTATCGTCACATTGAACTGCAAAATACTCGTAATTGTTAGATAAAACATTAGAAACTAATATTACTGTAGTGTAGGTAGGTACATAGAATAGAAACTTAGAAACCTTTTTAAAGTTACAAAAATAATCTGAGAAATGCTTACTTGCTATTTTTGCGTTTAATTACAAAATGCAGGAAATCTCTTTTTACTTAGTAATTAAAATATAATAAAACTAGAAAAATTTCACGTCCTGAGGCAGGAATCGAACCCGCGACCTTTCGCAATCCGGGCGACTGCTCTGACCACTGAGCCACCCAGGACTTGGGATATCCCTGTGAAATTCTTCTAGTCTATCTGTACTTGCCTTTATAAGCTAACGTCCACCCTACAATGTCGAACGTTTTTCTAACATTTATAATAATGTTAAAATCAAAATTTAATATCTCTTTTTACTTTATCATTTTCAGTAGATTTCTAATATTTATATAGATAAACTATAATTATTGCAACAACTAGAAACAAAAGACTTGCTAGAAATAAAAAAAATTAAATTATTTCCAAAAACTTAACTTTTTTCAAATTGACTTACCTACTTGTTATAAATGTGCCGATATATTGCTGTCATAGTTATATCAGCAGATTCTATCATATTTATTGTTCAATGTTCTCTCTATATCTTCTCATCTCTTCTGCTTTTTACGTAAAGCTTGAACCGTAATTAAAGATGCTGTTTGTTTTTTTTTTGAAAATTTTAAAATAAGTAATCCATTGGAATTCTCTCTTCGCTTTCTCTGCAGTTTCGACCCTGTGCGATCACAAGATGATACACTTTTGACATCCAGTGTGCCTACCCTCTTTACAATAAGAGTCGCTAACTGTCAAAAATTTATATGTTGTCGCCATCTGATTACATTCGCCGCTTAATTGGATACCTAGCCCGTTGATTAAACGCCGGCATCTAATTGAATGCCTACGCCGATGGTTAATTGAACTAGACTCACTTAACGTTTAACGACTTGGCGTATTGAAAGGATCGTCTTGTATTGAAGAGTTTTGGTTTGATTGGTAGGTTCAAGGCTGCGGCATAATTACATCTTAGTTCTCATGACTGAACAAAACGATTCATTTTTCATTCAGGGCGTGACTGACTCTACGTATTTCGTGACCGACTCTACAGTGTGATTGAAACTACAAAAAAGTTTTAAGCAGTTAAAAACGAAAGACTAGATATTAAAAAATACCTATGCCAGCACTATTAAAATCAAAAAACATCAAAATTTCAATAGAGAAAATGGTTGTTTGGACTATGCCACCAGCTTGGGATCCCATCATGCGAACAAAAAAGTCCCAAGCACGTTCTCACACTGTCAGACAAACTGACACCGTGAGCTCCGTATGCGTAAATCGGATCGCTCAAAATATAACACAAAGTGACTGTGTGTTTATCAAAGACAATGAACATCTTCAGTCTTCCCGTGCCCACGATCGCTGTAAAGTAATCGAAACGTCGTCGGGTGTATAATTATAATGTAACATGTATAAACGCGAGTTAGATCCGATAAATTGGTTCTATTTCAAATCGTATTTAATCAACATAATTATCACATAAATTGCAAACTATTTATTAGTAAGTCATGATGATGGCAAACAAGCTGACGGCCCACCTGGTGGTAAGCGGTTACCGCCTGTTTGTAGCTAAAGGTAATTTAAAATACTTAGGTACTGTAAAAATGTAATTAAATTTCACCGCAAAATGCACTATTATCACCAATGTTCATGACGATTGCCGAAAACAAAAAAATAATTTGGGTTTCCAGAGTGAAAACTTTTAAGTAAGTACTAGAGTATTTCCACCAAACAAAGTCCTTTTTGTAATGAAAAGCATTTTTTTTTTCATTTATGGAGACTTTTACATAGAACTACCCTTTTATAGTTATGTCGCAGTAGTCTGCTTAAATCAGCTGCTTAACTGGACGCCTAGCCCGTTGATTGAACGCCGGCATCCATTCAAACGGCTGAAGTACACCTAACCAAGTCATGTTTAACCAGATGGCTGAACGTCATGTCAGCCGTCTGGTTTAAAAAAGCCATTCAATTGGACGCCTAGGCGGGTCGTTTAAATCAAAGAGCTTTTGTGTGACTGTTTGAGTGATTGGTAGGTTTAAGGTAATTTTTTTATGCTCACTTAGGACCACACGATGTCGGTTATAAATGGTCATAAAAAATAACCATATAATAAATAACCTTGAACCTACCAAACAAACCAAAATTTTTCAGTACAAGACGATCCGTTCAATACGCCAAGTCGTTAAACGTTTAGTGAGTCGAGCCAGTTTAATTATCGGGCTAGGCATTCAATTGGATACTATACTACACCTTTATAGTGTAGAGTGCACACGTACACATCGCAAGCAGAAATAGGAATAAGGGAAACTGTTGCCAGTTGATGTCTGAATATGCGAAAAGTTCTGTTGAAGCACCGGGGTCGTTTTAGTGGGTATTCTTGACCTATTCCATCTTTGGTCTAGGAGCCCCACATACCCCTGTACCTCCCGATGGTGCAGGGCAGGCGAGAATGCCTTTTTTCCCCGCAAAAAAAGGCATTCAATTGGATGCCGGCGTTTTATCAACGGGCTAGGCATCCAACTAAGCGGCGAATTCAATCAGATGGTGCAGACAGTTACACTGTGTCTTGTTAGTTCATTAGTTCAAATGCATTTTATATTCGATCAAAAGGGATTATAAGATTTATTTAATATCTCAGGCTGAATACTAAAGCCAATTTCCACGAAACAAATTCCTTTTTATAACGAAAAACAATTTTTTTTTTTCATTTATGTAGACTTTTACGTCACCTCAGGCTGAATACTAAAGCCAATGTGTAATGCTTATTAATAAGGCTCTTAGTACGTTTTAAATTAAAGTATTGAAATATTATTTTTGACATTCCTTGCATTTTTTATCATTTTTTACAATTTTACTATAAGTGATTGCTTTGTTACAGAACAATTACATCAAGACATCGAAGTACTCGATCATAACGTTCCTGCCGCTGAATCTGCTCGAGCAGTTCCAGCGGCTGGCGAACTTCTACTTCTTGTGTCTGCTGGTACTGCAGCTGATCCCGGCCATCTCGTCACTGACGCCCATTACTACTGCTATCCCGCTCATCGGTGTGCTTGCACTCACCGCAGTCAAAGACGCCTACGACGACTTTGTAAGTTTACATGACACCTATAGAATAGTCCAGTCGTGTTGGCTTTCCCGAACTTTTTTGATCGTAGATTGATAAATGATTATTGATAAATTCGTTTCATTGTTTTCCATTTACAGACAATTGAAAATAATGTTAGACGTTGAGGCGATATATTGGAAAATTCCCACTTTTATATGTAATGTTACATGTCATACATTTCTTCATATCTTTTCTAGACACGTAGAACCAAAACACGACTAAAGGATTGGCCTCAATACATTTTATTTCCGCAAAATACCTCCTAATAATAAGAAAACTTATGATTATTGGTTAAATCAATAGGAAATTACTTTAAATAGTAGATATCCTATGTGTCTCGGCCGAAACATCGGCAACGTTTCGATAGATCGCCTAACCAAGTATGCAATTTTTCAGATATCTTGCTAATAATACGAATATCGTGACAGTTTTGTGACTTGTAATTGTGGCCATTGAATAATTTTACGTTATTTTGTGGGCAATCTTGCAATTCGCGTTACAAATATTCTCTTTGCAGCACAATATCTCCTCTAGTGCCATGTAGTACCTTTGTAGTAAGTCCGTACCTATAATCTACTAGAAAATTTAAAAAATCTAAATCTAATATATTGAGAAGCTCGGTGACGTAGTGGTTTCGACTCCGAAAACAAAGCAGCTTTTACTATGGTCTATCCCGGGATGGGTCAATCAAAATGTGTTTATAATCTTGAGCACCTCCGTGCTCCAGAAGGCATGTTAAGCCGTTGGTCCCAATAGGCATGACGAAAGATTTTGAAATTCTCTTCCGTAGTGTATGTACACATTGACTATTTACGAAAAAACCTTTATTTCGGTAATGAACTAACGTTTAACTAAGTTTAAGGCCATTTTTCTAAAAAAAAATCAATAGTGCGCGAAAACAGCTCAAAGTGTCATGGCGTCGGGTCTGACGTCACGCCTAGGTACACATCAAATTTTGTCTACGCGCGGTCAGAGGAAAGTTAACAAACATTGCATATTTCGTGTGTAAAAATTGAAGTCTAAAGTTTATAAGTGATGTACAGTGCTTCAATGTAAAAACACATCAATAACACCCTACAAGGTGTTTGTATATGTCCCAAATAAGAAAATATATAGAATAATTAATATACAAGATTCACTAATTAAATACTTTCAACAAGAGCCTGACATATATATATATATATTATCAAAGGTTACACATATAATTTCTACATTTTGACTAGTGGGAAAATTTGGGCATGCAACACAAAAGTAACACTTTTTTTAAAATATGTAATTTTTAAGGTAGTGCTGATTCTTGATTTGAAGGTAGAGCTTTGATTTCTGCCACATTGAACTTCAGTGCATGAAAGTTCTTCGCTTCGTCTATGGACCCATATAAGCAGTGCTATGGCATGAATGATTACATTCGCCCTGGGCAGCAACACAATCATGTCATTCAATTGACTTTACTTTTTCTTCATCTTCATCAACCATCAATGTAACTGCACATTGTTTTCCATAGACTGTATGCTGCAGGCAAATCTTGCATTTTACTGTACTTATATTTCCTCCCGTTTTAGTTGCACATAGCTGATTGCATCACGCCCATTTGATGGTCTTGAAGATCTGAAATAATAGAAACTAATGAGAACTAATAAATACATACATACTATCAAATCAAAAATTAAAATTTTTCAAAGTAGGCTACAATTTTAGCATTATTTGATAGTAAAATATCTGTTTGTCAGTTAACTTACTCTAAAACTAGAAAAATACTAGTAGGTGCTTTGTAATTACAGAAGTTTTTTTCGGGAATTACCTCTAAAGTAGCTTTTTCAGCTGCAAGGGGGTTAACCTCAAAAATAAACAATGACAAGTTTAAAATAACCTATGAAAGTAAAATAAACTCCTACCAGTTCAAAACGAGTTGTATTTGTATCTAGTACTAAGAATAAATATAAAAACTTACAAAGTGGTTTAGCTCAGATGAGCAAAACTCTTTATTTGTTGCGAGGAAATCGCCCAACATCAATAAATCAATCCTAGGCAAATTTGAGATGTTTGCCTTAAGAAAGCCTGGTTCCATTGTTATAGATTCGTGTTTTAGAGTCGAGTGGAGTGGATAAATCACATTTTCACTAATAAAAAATCAATTCAAATGCGTTATTTTGTTAAATATCGGTAGTAGTCACAACAAAACACAAGAGGGAGATGTTTGTTTACCTAAGCGTGACGTCATGCGCTGTGATTGGTGTTTCAGTCAAAATGGCGGATTGCAGTATTTCAGTCTTTTATTTTAGTGAAAATCTTAATAATCTCAGTTTTTTAATTAAAACCGAATCAGTGTTTAAAATCCTTTTAATGCATATTTTCCCCAAAAATCATTAAATCATTGATTATTCGATGCTGTCGTCACGCCTATTGCTGCTGCAACCGCGCTATGTCCACCAACCCGCCTTGGGCTAGCGTTGTGGTGTTATGCCCTAAACTCCTCTTGTTTCTTCCATGTAGGAAGGCCTGTGCCCAACAGAGGGACGTATATAGGCTGATGACGATGATGATGATGAAGTACCCAAATACAAATAACTTAATGGTTGTGACAAAAGAATTGTTAACATGTGATATACCAGTTAGATAACATTTTAATGACAGAAATCGGTTAACAATAGAAGTTTTCATTGCATCTAAAATTAAAATAACATAGAGCTATTACATACATAGTGACTTCCTTCATGCCTGTATGGAAATTGTTGTGAACAGCAAATAAACCTCTATTGTGGATCAAGGACAGCCGGCGCCGTAATTAATGGTGGGCTGCTAAAGTTCAGCAATCAAATCTTTTGTGCCAGTTAGAACGAGCAGCCCGTGATCGTCTATAGTATAATATACTTACGCCCGTCCTCACTACATTAGCTATAGCTGCATGTAGTTCGTTATGAGGTTCTGTACAATTAGGTAACACTGTATCGGTTGGTGTATTAATAAAGTGCCCGTCATATTTCTTCAGTATTAGCTGGACAATAGTCCAGCTATGAATGAATGCGGTTGCAAATTAGCTTGGTTCCTTAAATGGAGATTGTTGTTACATTCTTTACACATCAAGGGTGCCAAAGAAGCGTACGTGCCTGATGGTAAGCGGTTACCGTAGCTTACACTCATAGCACCTTGGGCACTACACTTACTTACGCAATGTCAACCCTGGCCCTGTAACAATCAAGCGAAAGCGCTTTGTTGGCAGCATATAGCATATAGATAGGGGATGAGTCCCTCTGCTACCAATATAAAGCTTTCTCAAAAAGCTTTGACAACTTCACTCACCGCGGGAATACAAAACTACAAACAAAATAGTGTTTATGTAGCTGCGATCTTCTGTAACGGTAGCATCAAGGATGATAGAATATTGGTGTATGGTAGCACGATCCGAGTTGTAAATAAATACTAATATGTTATTATCTGTTTTACTTACCTAAATATAATAAACCTGTAATTTGATTAATAAAATTGGTTGTTGCAGCAACGTCACCAAAACGATTCTCAAGTAAATCACCGGCGCGCGAAGACATTGCGAAATGGCAAGCTGGTGGAGGAGAAGTGGGCGTCTGTTCAGGTGGGAGACGTCATCAGGCTGGAGAACGACCAGTTCGTGGCTGCTGACATCCTGCTGCTCAGCACCTCGGAGCCTAATGGCCTCTGTTACATAGAGACCGCAGAGCTCGACGGGTAAGAACACACCTTTGATCAACCTATTAAGTTAAAGTAACACAAATATTTTACACCATCTTCCATTTTATTCATTTATATTGTTACAGTTTACTAAAAATGTTTATTGTTTTTCACTTTGTTATAAAGAAAATTTTGTTAAAGTATTTTAAGAATAATGAAATTAAGCTGAAATTCGAATTATTTTTCCTAAATTAAGAACAGCTCATTTACATTTACACCATCTTCCATTTTATTCATTTATATTGTTACAGTTTACTAAAAATGTTTATTGTTTTTCACTTTGTTATAAAGAAAATTTTGTTAAAGTATTTTAAGAATAATGAAATTAAGCTGAAATTCGAATTATTTTTCCTAAATTAAGAACAGCTCATTTACATTTACGCTACTGCGTCAAAGCATTGCTCCATTCCATACTCAAAGCCAGGAATAGGCGTAAGCGTAATATGCTGAAAGAGCGGTCGCCTTATTAGTGCTGCATTTAATTTCATAAAGATAGCGTAAGGAAAGCTTGATAGTTTAATTAATCAATGTAAAATTCCCAATTAATTTTACTGTCTATATTTCATCCTAGTAATTTGAAAGTATTTATGGTTTCTATCTGAGTATTTTGATGGTTAATATTTATATTTAGTGTACTGTCGGAATTGTATGATTATAGTTTTATTGAAGTTTGTTTCTAGATTATGATCCTATAGCCAAAGTGTTACATTGCTTAGAGTGTCGTAGATAAGTGTTTCATAGTTTGTAATATCCTCATATTTCTTCCGCAAATAAAGCAGGAAGAGTTATTTCTTTATTTGCACAAAGTACACTACCTTGAGGGTATACATACATGTTAAGCGATCATAGAAACTGAATACTGGGGATAAATACAAATACCTCTACGTCCGAGGATGTAGCAATGAGGCTGCAGTATGGTATACTAAATTACCTGCAGTCTAAGTCAAATCATGTTCTTTACGATTTTTTGGATGATTAAAATTTTGAGAAACTTACAATTTTTTGTCTTGTATAAAATTATTAATGTTTAATAACGTTCCAATTACTTTATGAATTTTTTGTTGAGGCAAGTGATTTCCTTTCCACTTGTTCTTAAATAACAAACTGATATTCCAAATAATTATGCTGCACTTTCTCTACTGACCAAATCACTTGTATGAAGAAATTTAAACTTTTTTTTACAATTTTGAATTTTTGATATTACTTTAGTATTTTATATGGCTATGTTTACATAGATAGGTGTCCGCTTATTATGCTATGTACCATATGCCCTGTATATGACTTATTTTATTCCATTTATCTGTCAAGCGGCGTTATGCTTCTGGAGGTGTATGACAATTGAAAAATCAATTGTGTCTGAAATCTGATGCTTGACGGGTTAAATTAGAACAATTTGGTATATTTATTTATTACAAGCTTCCGCCCGTGTGGATGTCGCTTATCACTCTAAAAAAGTATCCTATGTTCTTCCCATGGTCTCCAACTATCTCCATACTGAATTTCATTTGAATTGGTTCAGGGGGTTAGGCATGAAAGCGTAACAAACAAACAAACTCACATTAGTTTATATATGGAAGTATGGATACTAAACGAATATACAACTATGAAAATATTCCAATATTTTTAAATAGGTATTACTAATTCTCATTGTGTGATAATGGTAGTTTATACGTGTGAGCGTACGATTCATACTTTTGAATCGTACGCTCACACGTACTGCTGCTGAACGTAATCGCGATGGAGACGATTCGATGACATTCGATTCGATTGAAACTACACGGGATCTCTTTTCACAATCTTTTGAGGACATTTCCCTCACTATGTATATGCACATGTTTAACTTTGAACACTAAAGACACGTCAAAACTACTTAGCAGTTAATTGTAAATACGATTAGGTACTTCAATAAAATTTCCAAGCTCAGTCTTTGTTCTGTGACGCATTTAATATGGTCTTATGTGGTACTTGTAGATAAAATACTTGTTGTGGTTTTCCCCACAAACTTACCATTATTAATTATAACCTTTCTTATCTCATAATGTTCTGTGTTTATTTAGAATAATCTTAGTCATTTAGTAAAATTTAATTACTTAACTTGTGATTTAAAGATGATGTCAACTAAAAAGATACTATGATAATAACTGTTGTGATAAGAGAAAATATAGTAAGAGACATTGATAGTTGTAGGTAAAATATTAGAAGAAAGAAAGAAAATATTTATTTAGTGACACACTATTAAAAAAATATTTTGACTATATATGCGGGTAATCAAAACGTCAAGTAGATCCATTCGCGTACTTCATTTATTTCATTAGGAGCTTTTGCTTGTTACAGGGAAACAAATTTAAAATGTCGTCAGTGCCTTCTAGAGACGGCTGCAATGAGCCAGGACGACGCACAACTGGGCGCATTCGACGGCGAGATTGTCTGCGAAACACCTAACAACTCCCTTAATAAGTTTGATGGTACTAAATTATTTATATCAATCAATATCTGTGTTCTTTTATTTGTTACAGCCTGAATACACTGTCAAGGCTATCTCTTGTTTAATAATAAAGCTTGTAATCGTTCGTGCAGAACTTGAAATAACTTAGATTAAAGTAGTCGATCGTCAGACGATCTATTTATTACTGATCTTACGTACTACTGCTGCGCATCAGTTCATTTACCTGTCGTCACTAAGCCCGTATGCACGACCATTAAATACAGTTGCAATTCGCTTGTGAAATGTGCACCTGAGTCGCGGAGGATGTCGAAACCATTAAGTAATTAATGATGTTAAGCTGTTGCTCGTTCATGCGTGTTTTTTGTATTACTCACTTACACAGATTGTATTATTTGATTCTTGATTAAGGTTCATTTATCGCTTGACGCCTTCGTGACTAAACAGCAAGTGACGAACTTCTTTTGTCGTCGTATTACCCATGTGGAAAAACACACAAATCATTACTTAGATTTAGACTTTACGGCGATCAAAACTTCACACTAAAAGAATTAAAAGAGCAGCCCGTTCAAAAATACTTCAATCCTCAATTTTTTTATACAACTAACAGACGCTGACGGCCCTCTTGGTGGTAAGTGGTAACCGACACCTATAGACAGCCTCAATAACAAGGAAGAAATCACTTGGTATTGAAGGTGTGTTTTCAGCCTGAGGCATAAGATGAAATGCCTTCCATGCCCAGTAATTGCACTGGCTACCTTGCCCTTCAATCCGAAACACAGCAAACCGTTTCACGGCTGAAATAAGAAAGGCGTTGGTACCTACCCAGACGACCCTTCATATGGGCCTACCACCTAATAGCTAAGTTGGCAGCAAAATAACATTACACTTCTACGGCGAGTAAGGTTGCCGTAGCTCGATAAGGAAACGTGGTGTTTGAAGTATAACCCCTTACTTCAATAACACTTTCTCTTGATTTTTCACAGCGTCAGTAACATGCGAGTAGTTGCAAACGTTATCTCAGGAGGCCAATGAGACATAATTTCACCCGTATTAAGATTCATTATTACGAAAAAATATAGCGTGATGACGCTAGCTTCTCGTCTGCATATTTGACGCGCCGATGTGGGGAATCATCTAATTAATACAATCTATTCGGAATAGCGGATAAATTTTATTTATGAATTATTTGTGGCCTGTTCTAGTGCTCTCATTAAACTCGATTTTCATTCACTCTTTATTAACTGTTTTACATAGAAGAATATATTTTTAAATAATTATAACTTTATTGTAAGAAATACAAATAAAGAAAACAATGACTAAATTCTATGCTCCAGGCGGGAATTGACCCCGTGTCTTCTGGGGTCCGGCCGTTTTCTTCATTTGTATTTCTCACAATACAGTAGGCGTTATAAAATCAAACATTTAAATGTTATTATTACAACTTTATGCCACCGCTTTCATAACACTTCGCTTCGTACTGTTCTCGTTGTTATGCTTGAGTAAATAAGGTGTTTTATCGCAGGCACGTTGAGTTGGCGCGACCAACACTTCTCCTTGGACAACGACAAGATCTTGCTGCGGGGTTGCGTGCTGCGCAACACGTCGTGGTGCTACGGCGTGGTCGTGTTCGCGGGCAAGGACACCAAACTCATGCAGAACTCCGGCAAAACCAAGTTCAAGCGCACCAGTATAGATAGGCTACTTAATTTTCTTATTATAGGGGTAAGTATTGGCTTTGTTCTTTCTTTGGAGCGTTTACGCCGCACGGCTTTTCATACAAACTTCAAGTCGAAAATTTTGAAAACGAACAATACGATTCTAACAAAAATTGCGATGCATAAGCAAGTCAGGCTAGTCTAAAAAGTTGTAAGAGGATTTTTCGAAAAGTCTAATACCAAATAATTAAATAAGGATTTTTTAGTTTGTATGTAAAGCTAAAAATTGCTGTTACTCGATTATTATCAGACTTCGAAACAAATCGAAGTGACATTTTTTTTTATTTATCCGGGAAGTAAACTCGTTAATTTTGTAAAAAATATACTTACACTGTTTTATTGCGCCATCCGATGATCACATTCTGACGGCAGACTCAAGGAAAGTGTTGATTTTTGATAAACTGATTCATGTTTTCAAGTACTCATACATTACCTGTAACTGTTATTACCTGTTTACCTGTGACGAATCACATTCTTGAATCTATATATTTTTCCAAATATCATTAAAATATTTCGAAAAACTTAAGAACATATATTTTTTTTTATAAAAATGAGCCCTTTCGTTTCAATAAAAATACAAATATTCTATAACACACAAGTATAAATAGATAACAAAACAGAGCAACAAACCATAATGATTCAAAAGGCGACCAATCAATCTCTTCCAGACAACTTTGGGCAGGCATTTCGTTTGCTGTTTCAAATTACTATAGTATTGTCTGACATAATAATTAAGGATGTTATTTTTCAAAATCAACGGGTTAGATTTGTATAAGTTCCCGTCGAAATAGGCTTTGAGACTTCTGCGATTGTATTGATGTAATGATGTTCTCGTTTCCCTTATTTTCTTCTGTAAACATAGCGAACAAACAGCAAAAAGCTATAGCGCAATAATGTGTTGTGCGCAGATAGTATTCTTCCTGCTGTCGATGTGCGTGTTCTGTACCGTGGCGTGCGGCGTGTGGGAGTGGCTGGTGGGGCGCTACTTCCAGGCGTACCTCCCGTGGGACACGCTGGTGCCCGCCGAGCCCGCCTCCGGCGCCGTCGTCATCGCTCTCCTAGTGTTCTTCTCCTACGCCATCGTCATGAACACTGTCGTGCCTATATCGCTGTATGTCTCCGTCGAAGTGAGTATGCTCTTACAAGTGTGTCTCAGTGCATTCCGAACTAAACAATGGATAGAGGTGTGCCCTGAGAAAAAAATATTCATGTGCAGAACAATAGTCGATAGCTTAAAATTCGCTGTTTCTATACTAAACTGCGGAAACTCTAATGATAATTTATTATAATAATATTCATATCTACACTCACACCTATTATCTAGTCCAAAGTAAGCATCATTAAGAGCTTGTGTTATAACGGAGAAATAATTAAAATAATATGTATATAAATAATAAAAATTACTAAAAGATCATCATAATCCTCAGTATAATTACTGGTCATTATAATTACTTAGGCCCCAGGATAACAACACACCTGCAATATCGAGTGATTTTTCCTTGTTATTGCAGGTGTCTATAGGCGGCGGTAACTGCTTACCATCAGGTGGGCCGACAGCTTGTTTGTCATCTAGTTGTTTAAAAAAAATCATACAAACATTTTCTCCAAACCGGGAGTCGAACCCGAGGCCCCCGACCGAGTAGCCTGTATTTATTAGCTGTTATATGCACTATAAAGTCGAGTTTTTCGCGTACCTATCTGCAGTGTAATATTAAAGCAACGAGTTAGTTGTGTGCTTACAAAAGAGTAAATTAAAAAATAGAGACTACAAATAGAATACAAAAGTTCTGGCAAAGTATAATAGCTGCGATAATTTTAATTTATCGTAAAAGTAGATCACATATTAATAATTACTGTATATATGTGTTCTGAATTCAATGTTTGGGCAGAATCTGGTCATGTTCTTTACAACCAGCCCAAACAGTCTTTAAAATAACTATTTTTGCTAATATCCTTCTTGCCAGTACCTTAAGAGGTTCACAAACAGTTAACTATTAAATTCGCAATTGAGTTGAATATTCATACTAATTGCCCTAATATATAATTGAGTTAATCTATTGAAGACGTGCCCTGGTTGATGATTTTGACCTTGTTTTTATAAACAGTTAATATTAATCACGTCATCTTCGTTAGTGAAGACTACATTTATGTTAGTTCGAGTTCATCTTAATATAATAGATTGTCATGTCCGCGTCAATAGATAACCCAAGTTCTTATCTTAATCTATGTCTATAATTACACTGATAACACAAATCTTTCCATAACCTTTTATTTTTTTAAGTTTTAACTAAAGTCTCAAGCTTACCATAGTCACGAATTTGTAAAAACCAATATTCTCACGTGTGTCAAGTACAACAGTAATATTTTTTTGTTTTTAAATAACAGTCTGAAAATCACAACATTCTTTGACGTTTCTTAAATGAAAATGGCGGACATTTTACATGGCGCAACGTGCGCGTGTTGAAAATTAGAACTACACTTTTCATCTCATTTCTCTCTTATTTTAATGAGACAATTGTATTGAGCTAAAGCGCCTTAAAAGAGGTTCGATCATTCAGCTTATTTATTCTCTTAATATGAAACTCCTTGGTGGAACTCTTATATATTTTTTAAGGAAATTAAAGTAAACTGTAAAGAATACGCACGGCGCCATACAACGGAGCGTCCTGTAAAACAGGTATTTAGGTGTGAGTACCTATTTTACCGCACGCTCCGTTGTATGGTGCTTTTATTTAACTTTCAAACAATGTATACAATAGGCTTCGTAAATGTGTTTTTTGAGCAAATGTGCTAAAAAATATTTTAAAGTATGAAATTTTTACGAAGACAGTGAAAGACAACTCTGCAATTGATGGTTTATAAGAAAGCCCTATTCTATTCATAAAACTAAGTCCAAAAAGGTTATTTTTATATAAGAGGCTTTACACCCAGTTCTACCCACTAGTAAATATTCCATATTCTTTTCAGGTAATAAGATTTGCACAGAGTTTTCTTATCAATTGGGATGAGAAAATGTATTATGAGAAAACCGGTACAGCAGCTAAAGCACGAACAACCACGTTGAACGAAGAGCTCGGTTCGTTATCTTTTATATATTTTTTATATAAAGCCTTTGATGTCCACTGCTGAACAAAGGTCTCCTCCAGCGACCCTGACCAAGTGGTTTATTCGTCTTATGGGAGGTCGCCTCTGTAAGCTGTGAAAAACTTAAGGGGATACATTGAAAAAATTCGCACACAATTAATAGATTTTGCATCGATACATTTTATTTATTTCTAGTTTAGATACTTTTCAAATAAGATTTCTACTAGAAATCTAATGTATTTCCAATTGAGATAAGATACATCTTTGTCTTTGATTAATTGTAAAGAGTGTTTAAGATTCACGTTTATTATTTCATTTTCAGGTCAAATTCAATATATTTTTTCTGACAAAACGGGTACTTTAACACAAAATATAATGACGTTCAACAAGTGCTCTATAGCTGGTGTAAGCTATGGCGATATCGTCGACGAGACCACCGGGGAGACCATCGAGCTCACAGAGGTAACAAACAACTACATGCTCATGACACAAAATTATGTAGCACAAAAGATTATCAACAATAAAACAGATAAAATTGTACGTTTTAAGTAGCGAAGCACATTGCAATAGACTATAGTGTCACTTCAATGCATGTAGGCTGCATTTACTCCACAGAACACATAAGACTATAAAGACTAAGCAAGAATAAATTTTGTCGTGTAACTTAACCATATGTGACTTATGACATGAGATTATAACGAAGTAATATCAGATGTTGCTGTTTTATGTATCGACTTGGAACGATTAACAGCGGCATGAGCTTTTTAATGTTTATGTCGTCGGTCTGCTTAGCATTTCTATATAGTCTTTATATGTTCTGTGATATAAACTTTGATATTTATTTATCACTGCAGAAATACAACATGAGCACGTTATTTAGCGAGGCTCATGAATTTGTTTTGCATGAACTTGATAATCGTTTTCATAAAATAATTTTTCCATTTTCTACAAAGGATTTTGATGGTATGTTTGTATCGTTTGCCCAAGCTTTGGGGTTTTTGTTGTGATCCGTCTGAAATTTTATGTCTTCATTGTTTTCGAGTTAGTGCATGGATAATGGTAAAGTTTTTCATCAGTCCTCAATATTATTCATGCACACATTCACGTGTTATCACA
This sequence comes from Nymphula nitidulata, assembly GCA_947347705.1. Lineage (NCBI taxonomy): Eukaryota > Metazoa > Arthropoda > Insecta > Lepidoptera > Crambidae > Nymphula > Nymphula nitidulata. Next base: position 12,993,474 of record OX374632.1, read on the forward strand.
ACCGTCCACCACTCACTCAACACTGCAATTATTGCATGCGTCCAAAATACAATATTCATATAATTATTATTATAGACTACTATTTTTTATTGTTAATTCAGTAAATAAAAGTTATAGTGCGTGAGTTATCTATTGAACAAATTTCTTACATTAGTTTCTAACAATTTAAAAGTTTTGATGAACTTTTAAAGACACTAATTGATCGTTGTATCCTTACATCAAGTAAATAATCCACACAAAGTTAAAAATAACAAAGAGCCAGGTGGATGTGGATGTAATTTGAGTTTAAACAATTTACACTGCACACATGACACCGACTTAAATTTAATTCTGAAATTAATGTGTTTCTCTTTTATTAGCAAGAATTAATGTTAAATGTTTTATTTAAGAAACTCCACAAGGTCATCATTTTTGTCTGATAAGCTCATGTCAAATATGAATATTCAGCAATAGATTCTCATGAGATAGAAAAACGATTTCATAAATGTTCGACATTAGTTCATACCTGTACAATTATTGAATGTCATTTCTAAGCCATTCGTTTGTAAATCTACCGGGGTTTAGTTATGAGAAGAACGGGCAAGCAACTCAGCAAGGTCCCTTCCTTCATATGTCAAGTCAAGAAGGTTGGTTGAAAAATGGGATGAGATATCTTTATATTATAAATTACCTATAAAGAGTGTTAAATAAAATAAAAAACAAATCTCATAATTAAAGGTAAATTATCCACAATATACATTACTAGGTGGTAGGCCCGTATTACCCGTATGTAGGGTCGTCTCCGTCGTTTAGGTACCACTGCCTTTCTTATTTCAGTTGTTAAACAATTCGCTTTTTTTCGGATTGATGAGAAAGGTAGCCAGGGCAATTATTGGACTTGGAAGGCATTTCATCTTATGCCACAGGATGACAACGCACCTGCAATACCAAGTGATATTTTCCTTATTACTACAGGTGTCTATAGGCGACGTTAGCCACTTTCCATCAGGTGGGCCGTCTGCTTGCTTGTCATCTAATTATACAGCGTGTTACAAAAGTCCGAAATAAAATTTAAGGCAGTGTTTGTGTTCCTTGTAAAGAAATACTTCTGTAAGTTTTGACACCTTTCAGCCCACTTTTATTTTCCGATTAAATTAATAAAAACATTGTCGCAGCTGCGCGTAACAACCCTTAAAAATGCGTACTACCGCATATCGCACGATACACTACAGTTATACCACACACACAACCCGCGCACATACTACGGTATCGACTCCTGTTACCCCGGAATTCCAAATTTTACTTCGGAATTATGTAACACCCGGTATAAACAAAAATAGTAAGTGGTGGATGTAAAAGCGTGAGGATTGTAAATGTAATGGGCCTGCCACACTATGCTCCTCGCGCTGCTCATTGCACTGATCCTCGCGATGTTGCCCTCTCTGTCCACACACTGCTCTACTCTCGTAATTAATCGCGTCGCTCCTCACTTGTCATTTGTATACACTAATTAGGATGAAGAAACTGGTAGCGTGTGCACTATGCATTTTTAGTATAGCTAATTATTTCAATGTCATACAAAGAAATATACATCGTCGTCGGCGTCCACGCCAACGAAGATGGTGGATGACATCTATGCATCGCAATAGAACGTAGTAAGTACAAGTAATAATATTATCAGATAGGCATTGTATGAGTTACTTAAGTTTTTTTTAAATCTGAATACATATTTTTTGTTACTTAAATCAAAGACAATGTTCATTATCTGTCTCGTTTCTGAATTTCACATACGTCTTGCGTGAGCGCTCGATGCAGACTGCGAATAAATGCGCATTTGTGTGACCAGGAACTCGCGCTCGTATTGCCGGTCCTTTGACTCGCGCGACAAAATAGGGAGCGATGGGCAGGACGAGGAGCATGACGTGAGGCATGACGAGTAACGTTGCGATACTACGTCTCTGCCTCCTTTCCTCGCTACTTCCCACGCCACTCGTCGAGTGTGGGCTGGCCCATAAGGTAGAGGGTAGCGTACAAGCGTTGGCGTGTGTGGCACAGCGCAGCAGCGCGGGCGGGGTCGGCGGCGCGGGCAGCCGCAGCTGCGGGGCGGTGCGCGCGCGCCTGCTGGACCTCGAGCACGAGCAGGGCCGCAGCACGCCCGGCGCGCGCCGCCCGCTCTCCGACACACACGTATGACACGCACCCCGCAGTACTACACCACTACACGACTACACGTTGGCGCTGTGCAAACGTACACTTGATAAACCCGTTACAGACGTTCCAATTCGGTCGGAACCGACTAATGCACTCTGTGGGCGGAGCCTCTTGGAAAACCATTCCGACATTGCTACAGACGTTCCGACGGCCGCCAATCCAAACCCCAGTGTAGGGATGGGATAGATTAAAATCCACACCTATTCTACCTGTTCCTAGTATTTAAAAATACCTGATCCAAATACCTGTTTCGAATATAATTATTGTATAAATATTGGAAATATGCAGTATTGGTGTCAGTAACAATAATAATCTATAAAATAATAACTTATTGTTATGATTAACGATATTAAATAAATAAACATTTGAAAAAGGTGGTGTAAGCCAAATCATTTGATTTGAATGTATTTAAAAAAATGAAACGTAATTTTTAGTAAACATGAAAATGGGCCATGAATAGATAGATAAGAATATACGACTATAAAGAGTAAAAAAAATTGCTCTGTTATTCATTTCTTATCACATATTATCATCTGAGTTAGTGATATAAAAGAGTATATCCGTCGATCAACATATTCACTCTTTTCTTCCAAGTGATATATTCTGTACAACTCGAGTGGAAACGAAGCTTGCAGTCGTACCGATTTGTTAGACGGCCGTCTTGTCCGAGCCGAGTACGTCTAACCAGTATTAGTATTAATTATGTTGGATCGACCGCCTTACACACGTTCCGATTTGCTCGTGGCCTTGAGGTTAGGTCTGACCAAGTTGGGACGCCTGTAACGGGTTTTATGAAAGAGCCCGCGCCAACCGACCTGTCGGATGCCAAATCTAATGCGTGCACTTGCGTTCTCCTTTGTACAGTCATTGGTTAAGAGAGGTTAACGTCGGACGGCTTTTCATATAAACTCTCAAGTCGATGTGACAAATAAATGCATTATGATTCTGAAAATATTGGAAACAAACAAACAGATTCTAATAAGACTCTCCATGCATAAGCAAATCTGGGGACATTCACTAATCTAATCCATTCACTTTAGGGCCTCTTCCTAATGTTGCTACACAGTGATCTCTATGTGCAGGGACATAGAGTTCACATTGTATTAACAAATAACCAGTTCAGTTAATTTTTAACTTTTCATGCGAACCAAAAATTGCCATTTTTATTTTTATTAGACTTCTAATAATCATCTGACAACTTTTTTGACTAGACTGACTTGTTTATGCATGGCAAGTCTTGTTATTATCGGTTTATTCGTTTCAAATATTTTGCACTCGAGAGTTTGTATGAAAAGTTGAGCGATGTTAACGCTCTTCAACTGCGTATGACTCCCTGGAACATATGACAATTCAAAGTCGATTCCCCGTTATTATAAAAGGTGGAGTAAAGTTAAACCTGGTTTATAACTGGCGCTGACACTTATTGGTCAAAAGAAAACCGTTTTAAACCAGGTGCAACTTTAGTCTCCGTTTTGTAATAAAGGGAATTGTGTCTGAAATGTGTGGCTTGACAGGTAAAAGCACCTAACCAAACCATCGGCAGTTAGTCCGTAGTGTGCGCGGGCTCTAACAGCAACTTACTAGCTGATGAAGATTTTCTTACAATTTCAACAAATTATCGACATAAAGTTGCCAGTTCATAAATGAAATACGTTTTCACACGCCCCATACACCACAGATAATTAACGCTCTACTGCTGAAACCCGCCGCAACGGCTAGTCTTGTGTGTCTGCCTAGCTAAAATATTTTTTTGCAAATGGTTTCATATATATAACTTTTTAATAAAATATTTGATTTCGTAACTAATTTGCTTTATTCATAAAGGTCCTGTTAAATAGATATTGATAACCCATGAGGTAGCAATTGAGACAGCACTTTAGCGGTCCTCTAGCTCTCTAAAGTTAGTTTAACTTAAAGACACGAACTTTCAAACTATTTTCCAGCTGCGTCCGTTTTATCTCTTTTGGCTTACACGATAGTAACACCCTTACTCTCCGCAAGAAATAAACTGTTATATAGTAATTTTGTTTTACGAGCTAAGAACTGTTAAATAACAAAAAATTTAAACGGTTTGAAATTACGATGTAATTAATATATACCGCGAACTTTACAATTGATCCTGTATGTGCAATGCAAACCAGTAATATTGCAGCTTATGTCACGAGCTATCGCTGCATAAGGTGTCATACCCAATTAGCCGTGTTGACAGACATCAGTGACGTTGACATAACCTACAAAGCTGCTGATGTGTTATTTCAAGCAACTAGAGCGCTGCTTATCTCTTGCAACAGTACCTAACTCTTTATAAGTTCAAGCAAACTTTATGCGATATGTACCTAAATGAAAAACTAAAAAAAGTCTTTTCATTAGCAAGTTTAAAGATTAAAATTATAGAAAGGTCTTAGAATAAACACAATTACCATAAAGTTTGACTTGACCTATTATGACACAAACTTTTACTAAACTAACTTTGATAAGGATGCTTCCCACTCCAATATGTAAATCAATTTGTAAATTATCTTTCTATTTTATTATGATATCTAAGATTACTTTAGGTCAACCCGTAAATCTATGAGATATTGCTTGTACAAGAATACATTTTTTTATTTTACACATATTTTTACACTATTTTACAACTCTCATATGGCTAGTGGGAAGCATTGAACAATGTACTTATTTTGTTGGTTTATAGAATAAGAAGGTTTCGTACATAAATAATTTCTTGGCAAAAGTTTGCGAACACTTTTACTTCCCACCAAACAAAATTGCGTTGGGTGTTGTAATTGTAAGTAATATTTTTAACTATGGATTTTTAGACGTCACACAATTCACGTATCAGTTTTAAGTTTTATTGTGCTAGCCGACGTTAGGTTGTGTATTTGCAAAATATAAATGTTAATGGCAATTTACTGTTTCACACACGACACACAACGCAGTCCTTTTGGATAATTTATGTGAAATTAGCAGTTTGATATAGACAGTGCCTATGTGACAGGTGGGAATGCACCCTTACATTTATTGATTTAAATTTATATAAGAATATGCACTGTTTATTTTAACTAAACAAATTGAAGTCTACATCTCTTCCGGGTGTGTATAATTAAATTTAAATAATGTGAAACAATTTTGCATGTCTTAGTACATAGGAAAACAACATTTCCTCATTCTACAAAAACCAGAAACACAATAGAAAAATGCCAGACTGATGTTTTGGCCACGATTGTACCCACTCAATGGATGTGTAGACTAAAATAATTAGGAAATCTGTAACACTTTTTAACAAACATTTGTTTATTCTTTCTGTGTGTCTACCTACACATATTATTAGAAAGAAAGTTTCCCCACCACTTTTCTTAGTAACGCCTAACTAATATTATGTCTTAGAGGTAAAATCAAGAAGTAATTATCGATTAGATAAAACGTAATTGAATTCTGTCATCTTGCACTGAATATTGTCATAAACTTCTAAGACATTTTATAATTTTTCGTGGGACTTATTATTATATGAAATATTTGTAGCCATGGCTAAATTTATTCAACGTTCATTTCTGTTTTTACACACGGCCAATAAATTTAGCATTATTTTACTACTTGTATTCAATATGTTCAACAAAGAAATAATTTCGAAGAAATTTGGCAGACATTAAAAAGTTTAATTTAACAAATTCAAAATTATTTTTTTCTGTTGGACATATAAAATGAAAAGGTAATATTTATTATAAGTAGTATATAGGTATTTTAAAAGGGCTAGTTTGTATTCTAATCTACTTATTTTCCTGTAACATGGTAGTAGGCTAACTACAGCATTTGTAACAGACACGAATGTGACCCAACCACAAACTCAAACTTCTATTGATATCTGAATTATGCCTTTGTAATTTCCTTCCAGCTCTTTTAGTTGTCTCAACACAATAACACATATCTGAAACTGTATTATTACTACCACTATGACTACTAAATGCTAACAGTTAATTTTTATTTTATGCTAAATTAACTCAAATTAAATATAGGTGTATTTTTCAAGATTTATCTCTGAATTATTTTATTTAATTCATTACTGACATGTAAACATACTGTATCTGTATTGCTATTATGTTACTAATGGGTAATGTGTCGTTTGTTGCATGCCTCGCTTTGCATCTTGTTTTGTATCATCTTTTAGAAAGCTTGTAACACATTAACGTTTTAAATTAACAAATTTAATTAAAAGTAATTACTTATAATCCTGATATTGTAATATGATCATTAGCAAATTTAATTAGTATATTACGAGCATGTTTAATAAAATATAATGTTCTGAAAATAAATTATAATTATGAAAATCAGAGAGATAAAAATCAAACCAAAATTTTATATTTATGAAAGAAAAAATAATTGCAATATCAGCATTAACATAAGGCACTTCTTATTAAAAAAGAACTAAATGTTGTGTTATTCTTACCAGCATCCCATTAAATTCCCTTTACTTATGTATCTAATGGATGCGACAGAATACAGAGCCGCTGGACTTCTCGTTCAACCCGGAATACGAGCCCGAGTTCAAGTTCTTCGACGCGACGTTGCTGCAGGCTGTGAAGCGCGGAGACCGAGAAGTGCATGATTTTTTTCGTCTGCTCGCGCTTTGCCATACGGTCATGCCGGATCAGAAGAATGATCGATTAGAGTACCAGGTAAAATTATTAATTTTATTTCAATAGCCTATCTGAACAACGTACGTAAATTACTCATAACAATCGATGTCCTAGGTACATTTTTCGAAAGTCTATCACTGTCTAACTTTCAAGAGTAGTAGGACAAACTTAGTATTCGTTTTGAGATTTTTTTTGGTCCGTATGCAAGCATTTGACTTCCTGGTTATATAAAAATATATCATACATATTACTGCAATAAAATCAAATTCTGAATTTTTTTAGGCGCAATCTCCAGACGAGGCGGCCCTGGTATCGGCGGCTAGAAACTTTGGTTTTGTGTTCAGAGAGCGCTCGCCTAATAGTATTACAATAGAAGTTATGGGTAAAACAGAAGTGAGTTGCTATAAAAAAATTTGATTATTTATTTTTTCTATATTATTAGGTGACTTATTTCATCTAACTTTTTTTCTTTTCAGGAGTATGATTTGTTATGTATATTAGATTTTAATAATGTTAGGAAAAGAATGTCCGTGATATTGAGGAAGGATGGTGAAATTAGGTTATATACAAAAGGTGCTGATAATGTAATATATGACAGATTAAAATCAAATCAAGGAGAAGTTAAATCAAAAACACAGGAACATTTAAATGTGAGTATTACTCTATTTAACACTCCATCCAAAGTACGCGTTAATGGCTTGATTAAATACGATTACAAACAAATCATCGAGTGTGTTACTAATGTTAGTTTGGTATTGGCGTGTATAGAAGTTTGCGGGCGAGGGTCTGCGGACACTGGCGCTCGCGTGGCGGCCGCTGGAGGAGCGCGGCTTCGCGGAGTGGAAGCGGAGACACCAAGCCGCCGCCCTCGCGCTGCACGACCGCGACGAGCAGCTGGACGCCATCTACGAGGAGATCGAGACCGACCTGCTACTGATGGGTAAGCCGCCCCCGCCCACTAGCCTCCTGACGCAGCCCTAAGCCCACGAGCAGCTGGACGCCATCTACGAGGAGCTCGAGACCGACCTGCTACTGATGGGTAAGCCGCCCCCGCCCACTAGCCTCCTGACGCAGCCCTAAGCCCACGAGCAGCTGGACGCCATCTACGAGGAGCTCGAGACCGACCTGCTACTGATGGGTAAGCCGCCCCCGCCCACTAGCCTCCTGACGCAGCCCTAAGCCCACGAGCAGCTGGACGCCATCTACGAGGAGCTCGAGACCGACCTGCTACTGATGGGTAAGCCGCCCCCGCCCACTAGCCTCCTGACGCAGCCCTAAGCCCACGAGCAGCTGGACGCCATCTACGAGGAGATCGAGACCGACCTGCTACTGATGGGTAAGCCGCCCCCGCCCACTAGCCTCCTGACGCAGCCCTAAGCCCACGAGCAGCTGGACGCCATCTACGAGGAGATCGAGACCGACCTGCTACTGATGGGTAAGCCGCCCCCGCCCACTAGCCTCCTGACGCAGCCCTAAGCCCACGAGCAGCTGGACGCCATCTACGAGGATATCGAGACCGACCTGCTACTGATGGGTAAGCCGCCCCCGCCCACTAGCCTCCTGACGCAGCCCTAAGCCCACGAGCAGCTGGACGCCATCTACGAGGAGATCGAGACCGACCTGCTACTGATGGGTAAGCCGCCCCCGCCCACTAGCCTCCTGACGCAGCCCTAAGCCCACGAGCAGCTGGACGCCATCTACGAGGAGATCGAGACCGACCTGCTACTGATGGGTAAGCCGCCCCCGCCCACTAGCCTCCTGACGCAGCCCTAAGCCCACGAGCAGCTGGACGCCATCTACGAGGAGATTCTGACCGACCTGCTACTGATGAGTAAGCCGCCCCCGCCCACTAGCCTCCTTACGCAGCCCTAAGCCGACGAGCAGCTGGACGCCATCTACGAGGAGATCGAGACCGACCTGCTACTGATGAGTAAGCCGCCCCCGCCCACTAGCCTCCTGACCCAGCGCCCAGCCGACGAGCAGCTGGACGCCATCTACGAGGAGATTGAGACCGATCTGCTACTGATGGGTAAACGGCCCCCACCCACTAGCCTCCTGACGCAACCCTCATCCGACGAGCAGCTGGACCCCATCTACAAGGAGATCGAGACAGAACTATTACTTATGGACGACCTAGAGTAGTAGTAGTAGTAGTAGATACTTACACTTGTTCCATTTTGTTTTTTTTATATTTATTAGTAATAAAGTCCATTAAACAAAATCTGTTAAATGATATTTTAAATATTGATCTTATTCTTTTTGCTTGTTTGCAGGCGTCACTGCCATAGAAGATAAGTTACAAGATGGAGTGCCTGAAACTATAGCGAATCTCAGTATGGCTGGTATTAAAATTTGGGTTTTAACTGGTGATAAACAAGGTACGTTAACTTTTTATTTTGTAAGTTTCACAGTATCTATTATATTTTACTGTGAAGGTCTAATATTTGTAATAATTTTTCAGAAACGGCTATAAACATTGGGTACTCGTGCCAGCTGCTAACGGACGACATGGCGGAGGTGTTCGTGATCGACGGCACCTCGTACGACGACGTTGACCGGCAGCTTGCCAAGTGCCGAGACTCTATCCGCGTCGTCAACACCTTCCTGCCGCACGGTATGGTTCCACACACATTACTATATAAATTTCCTAGTCGCCAAACAACTTCATAATATCATATGCCATGTCAAACTTTAGGAAAGAGATTCAGGTCGTGTATAAGTTTTAAATAATAATTTTTAAATAATAAAAACAAAAATTCAAATTGTTTATTATCGGACAATGTAGTCCATAGATATAACGACTTAATACGACAAACGTTTTTAAAATGATGTTACTTAAATTCCGTTTCAAATTTCGCTCCATAAAGCCAATGTATGTCACGTGACCCCTGTGATGTCACCTGTCACCAAAAACAGGCAGGTTGCTATGTTGATTTAGATGGTTTTCATTTTGACAGCGTCGGATGTTGGGCAACAGTGACGTCATACACTGAGATTGGTGTTCAGTGTAACGTGACCGGAGGGTGATCTAATTGCATTTTGTTTATTAAATATTATTTAAATTCCGTAATAATACAATAAAAATTGATTTTCTATTATTGCTATTATTAAACAACCACTATACGTCAATATTATATTTTAATTTGAATACAGCCAGCATTTGTCCAATGCCCGAAACACTATATTCCTGATTTGACAGCGCTGGCCAAAACCTAACGTATTATTTTAATAAATTTTCTACATCGCCTACGATACATCAAATTCCTGAATTCTTTTATTTGACAGCGCTAGCTATCCTTTGTGTCCAGGTACGGAGGTGCTTTGATCAAATAGTGCTGTCCTAATAGTTTCGAATTGGAATGCATGTTTAACATTACGGGAAACTAGAAGTTTTACGTCACTTTATGTTATCGAACAATTATTTTACTGGGCAACTGGACAATTATTTTACTTTTTAATTACTGGGCATGGACGGCATTTCATCTTAGGTCTCAGGATGACAACGTACTTGCAATATCAAGTGCTTTTCCTTTTTATTGCAGGTGTCTAAAGGCGGCGGTAACCGCTTACCACCAGGTGGGCCGTCAGCTTGTTTGTCATCTAGTTGTATATAAAAAAAAGTGTTTTTATCATTTACATAATCAATTTAGTAACAAACGTGTCACAGGGTATGTAGTTACCATTCTACTAATTAGACCTACTGCAGTGTGATTTTAAGTACAAAATCATTAATCACACAGGCACAGGTGATACAAAAAACGACACAGAAGCGGCGAACGGCACGGCCGTGTCCCGCCCGTCGCCTGGCCGCGCCGCCAACGTGAAGCTGAACGCGCCCGCCGTCTCCGTCGTCACATTTAGGTGGGAACATAACACAATACAACACCACAGGTAGAGAGACAAAGAGCTACACCTTGTATGCCTTACCGCTACCTCATGCTGTCCCTCTCCAGCCTTCCACGTGCGAATCACAACTCTTTTTCAAGCATTAACGACTCATGGTGTTTGTGTGTGTGTTTTTTACTAAACTTGTTTTTATGTTTATTTTTGATGCGACATATTTTGAAACGTCTATATGAATCTAACACATATCGATTATAAAACGTGCTAGAGCCTAAACATGTCTTGTTTGAAAAAGAAATTTAATCGTTTACATGTTTCAATATTGAAATTGTTACCTTTTGTCCTTATCAGCCAGTCGATGTTTCCTCGACATTAGAACACTTATTGACTGGAAGTACCCACTTTAGAAATTAATAGACACCTATGAAATATTGTATTATTTCATTCATTTATTTTATATACTGTATCTAAACATATTCTGATTTTAAATAAAGGCTTTCAAAATGTTTTTACACCAAGTTATATACACAAGACATACCAAAATATATATTTAAAGCTTTTTTGAGATTGTGATTCGTGTCAATGTGTGTGTGTGCGTGTGTATATCTAGCAAACTTAGTGTAGACGTCGTTGTTTGTCATTATTGCTGCTACCAAGCTTTACAACGAGACAAATAATAGTTATCATTAGTTCAGTATGTTAATTTAATTGTTTTGAGTTTCAATTGAACCAATCAATCGTTTTCAAAATTTTATTGATAAACTTGAAATAGCAACACAATTCGATAAATATTAAGCGTATATTAATTGGAAAATCCATCTTATCATATGTATGCTAATATGTTTTTAGATTTCGCATGACGACGATGATGATATATTGACGACGGCGACGTCTATAAAATAACATAACCACATGTGTGACTAAACCCAAATTCCAATTAATGTTCACTATACTAACCTCACAGTCTGATACTTCCTTTCGTATATCCGTACACCCGTCGGAATGCTCTTTCTCTCTCTAACCTGTGTTGACACTTCTCTAACCCAAAACCTAAGGCACTGATCACTTGCTAATATCGATGAGTCCTAAATCACACCACTTCTCTAAATAAACCTATTTTAATAATTTTAGTGTTATTGAGATATAGATAAGTTCAAGAGCATTAAAGAAAACTCACCCCCCTAATAATACTATTTCGTAATGTTGTGTTCCCGGCTTTGCTGACCTTACTTACTGAGTAGAGTCAGCAGAGGCCAAAAAGTGTTATGTTGGGAACAAAGGGACTCTTATAGTGGCTTCCTCCTGATTATTACGGTGTAGATAAATGTGAGTACTACTTTTGGTGTTAGAAGAGATATTATAGGCTACTATACTATTATGGTTATAGAGACGCTATTATAGGTAACCTGGAATTAGTAGCCGCTTACTATCAGGAGGGGGAACCTAGCGAGGAATATCACCAAATTAATTAATTATCGAACTGGCTAGAGTTTTAAAATAAAAACTTGTGTAATATCATATTTGTTCGGATCTAGTATTTTGTATGAGCTGTTAACATATTATACGAGCTTTTGTAACAATACCCTTTTTTTACGACGACCAACAAGAATTTAGTGGTTAAATGCTCAATGTCGAAATCAACGCTTCCATTAAAACATTTTGTATGTCTAGTAAATCAGACGTCCCTGGTTTGAATCCCAATAGGGCAAAGGAAACAATGGACCAAATGTTTGTACTCATACAAATGATGATTACCGACTATTAGCCTATGAAGAAGATGTTATTCAGTAATTAGGCAAATCTAAATTTAAACGGAAAACTTCGGCTAGTTCTTTTAATTTGTATGTTTATTATTTTTGCTTTGAACATACTACTGCTGCAGCTTGATTTTATAAAGTTTTAACTATTAATAAATTAATAGGGATGCTATGGTTACATGGTTGCTAATTCACATTACCAGACGTCCGGGGTTCAAGTCCTAAGGGGTGTGAAGAACACGGACATTTCTACACCAATTATGGTGATTTGATTTGTAAGTTTATTTGGTTAAAGTTATGTATTTTTATCCATCATAACAAGCTCTTTATGACACTTAATTTGAGCTTTATCAGTGTGATGTAAGAATTTTCTTATAATTGATGAAATTAATTGACTAATCAAAACTTACCTCATCCATGGGTTGGCTGAATGAGATCCTTTTAGAGATAAGTAAACCCTTGCAAGCCAGGGCTGATCGGCATGGAGATCCCTGGGGGAGGCCTACGCCCAGCAGTGGGCTTCTCTCGGCTGAAATTATTATGATGATGAAACCCTTGGAAACTTCCTATCACATGTAACTTACTATGTATGTTCGTGCAATTTATACGGAAGTGAGAGGACAATGTAGTATGTGCTAAGTACTTGAAAATAATAATTAGAGAAACAATATTCGTAATCGTAATTGTTTGGTATAAACCATTAAATCTATTATTCCCTGGGTAACAAAGTTAGTTAGTGTGCGATTAAATGAATGATATGCGAGTGTGTTGCAGCAATGAGTACATGTCGGGTAGCGGGCCGTACTCGGCGGAGTCGCAAGAGCACAACAACGACGACTCCAACGGGTTTGCTATCGTCATCAACGGACCCTCGCTCTTTCACTGCCTACATCCTAAACTGGAAGAGAAGTAAGTATTTTTTTATTGTACTTTTGTTTTTAAATGCCAGTCTATTTTGAGTTTAACTTATGATGGTTTCTAAAACGGATAACCATTATTGGGATAGCTTAAATATAATAACGACAAGAAAATTTATGTTTTATTTTTCTTACGTTTGTCTCTAAGGCGTTATATAGTCAATGTTTTCTTTGTAATTAAAAGCTGTAAACCTTCTTAAAAATAAAAAAATAAATTTCTAGGAAAACGAAAAATACCAGGTAAAAAACACACTATATAGTTTTGATTTAAATGCTATATCCCACGTCTTGCCACCTGACTAAACGCCAGTTTAAATCGGTCCAAGTGGTTTTATTTCAAATACTCAGTTGAATTTTTTGTGAGTTTCATGGTTTCTGTGCCTTGGGTAATCATGACATTTTAAATGTAATTAAATGCATTACGCGTTGTGCTTACATGGCGCTTAATTTTTTTATTTGCCAAAAAATCGTAATTTAAACAAGGATGTATGCAGCATGCAGCGCAGCACTGATCTTCGTGGAAATCATTAGGGGAGGCCTTTGTCCAGCAGTGGACGTCTTTCTGCTGAAATGACGACATGATGATAGTCGTCTTATTAGTGTAGTAGTCTTATTAGTGATGTTCGTTGTAGGTTCCTAGAAGTAGTGCTGCAATGCCGGTCGGTGATCTGCTGCCGAGTGACGCCGCTGCAGAAGGCGATGGTTGTGGAACTCATCAAGAAGAGCCGCAAGGCCGTCACGCTGGCCATCGGCGACGGCGCCAACGACGTATCTATGATCAAAGGTAGTTCGAATATGGCTCTCGCAATTCGAAACTATACAGGTTGCATAGTCTTACACTGTGCATTTAATGTTTTGCTGGCATGATGACGTACTTTCATTCAACAGTCACGCAATTTACTTGTAATATTAATTAATTTAATAACTTTAGAGTGCGATCACCTAACAGAGAGTAAGTAACGGCATAAACTTTATAAAACACTAATACAGTAAAAATAAACGTAACTTTAATCTAGGCCAATCTTTTCTCTGCACTCCATCAACATCGTCCACATCTTCAGATGTACACACTGTACACAGGGTGTAGGGGAATGCTCTCGTTAACGAAGGCAGATGACAATGCTGGTAATACTTAACAACACTTGTTAAAAAATCATCTGTTCCGTGCAAACAGATCGTACAGTAATTTTAGTATGAAACAGTTGCTCTTTTTACGCGGAAATTATTATTTTTTTCCACTAGTGATCGTGTTTATACTAATTACCAGTAAACCACTTTACGGCAATAAGAATGATCTCATGATTTCCCAAATTGCTAACACGGTTCAGGAAAGTCATCGAAACCTAATAACGAATACCTATAATCTATAAAGAAACCTCCTTTTCCAAATAAATTGTTACAAAAAATATTCTTAAGTCCAACAACACCAAACTCTTTCATTAAAGTGAAGTTTTATGCTTAGCGGCGCACATAGGAGTGGGGATCTCAGGCCAGGAAGGCATGCAAGCGGTGCTCGCGTCGGACTACTCCATCGCGCAGTTCCGGTTCCTGCAGCGGCTCCTACTAGTCCACGGCCGCTGGTCCTACTACCGCATGTGCAAGTTCCTGCGGTACTTCTTCTACAAGAACTTCGCATTCACCGTCTGTCACTTCTGGTTCGCGTTCTTCTGCGGATTCAGTGCGCAGGCTAGTTGCTACATTTATACATGTAATTCTTTATTAGGAGCCTGCTGGGATAGTGCTCTAAGCGCTCTGGTTTCGGTTACGATAACATAGCAACTTTTATTACTGTTACTTCGAAATAGCATATCTTGGAAATACCACCGAAGTAACAACAGTAAACCTACTACTGTTCTTGTTTACGAATGTGTTGTTAGCGTTGAATAGTCTATAAAGTATTTTACAAAAGCCAAAATATTAATGGAATCAATTTATCAATTTCGTTTTATCGAAACGCAATAAATGATTGGAATATTTTTTTAAAGTTTTTTAAAAATTAATTGGGTTTTTTAATAAATATTTTTTTATATAGATAAATTATTTGCAATTCATCGCGCTGAAAAGTTACATCTCTCTGTCTCGGCTGAAACAATTTTTAAAAGGAATCGCCTTTAAAGACTTCCGTTTGGAAATCGATGGGGGAGGCCTTTGATCAGCAGTGGACATCATACGCTGATATATTGCTCAATTATTGCAACCCAGACTTAGTGAGTGCTAAAAAATCTATCTGTCAATTATAATCACGGAACCCAAGGCGGTTATACGCCAACGGATATAGGCCTAAGACTATAATTTGGGTTCCAACAGTAACGAATTCTAAAAATAATGACGCTACCTCTCACTTGTGTAACACGTCAACTCGTTGGTTCAGACTGTGTTCGACGAGATGTTCATCTCCGTGTACAACCTGTTCTACACGTCGCTGCCGGTGCTTGCGCTGGGCGTGTTCGAGCAGGACGTGTCTGACGTCACGTCGCTTCAGTTCCCCAAGTTATACGCGCCCGGCCACACCAGCCAACTGTTCAACAAGACAGAGTTCATCAAGTCGACGCTGCACGGATGCTTCACTTCGCTCGTGCTATTCTTGATACCTTATGGTTAGTATCACGTGCCTACAGTTTCACCAAAATCAAATCATCGCAAAAATCTTTTTATCTATACTCGTTTTAATATTCGAATTAAGATCTCAAAGGAGAAAATGAGCATTGACATACTTTTACCCATACCTGTAACTTAATGAGCATTAAAGCATTGGTTCGTCTCATTTTAACCTTTTCTTGAAAATAATAAACCTCAGGCAAAAGTGCTTTACACAGCTAAATTGAGTTATTAATTGACACTTGAACACAATGAATTGAATGTAGATTTGCCGCTATTTTGTCTCTAATATCAATTTAGGATGAAGACGTAATGATTGTAGATATAGTATTGTATATAACTGCACATAACTTGGTATTAAAACATGTGTGATACTATTAAAATATTCGCCAAATAGTACAGTAAACCATATTTGCACTTTCGTCGTCTTGACACTTTCAAATCTTGAAACAAATACGACGCGTACCGAACGACGGCACTGGCCGAGCGGTTTTTCTAAGTACCAACAAAGTGCTCGGCGGCCAGTGCTCAAGCACGCACGCGACAGAAGCTTGTAGTAGTATACCTATCGTAGCGCGGTTGTATGACGTATGAAGTTAGGTCTCTGTACGCTTCTTTACTCCTGTGACCAGAGGTCCCCAAGTTTGGTGTTTCGGTCATGAGTACAACAGCTGGATATAGTTTAGGATGTCAGTTCTATAAAATTGTCAATAGTCACTCAAGCCATAATTTTGGTTTTTCAAAAAAAAAGAGACGCTTTTTTTGATCATTTTATTTCTTTGTTTTCAGGAACGTATAAAGATGGTTTGGCGCCGGATGGAAAAATATTATCAGATCACATGTTATTAGGAAGTGTAGTGGCTACTATTTTAATAATTGACAATACCACACAAGTGAGTGCAACGTTTTATTATAAGCAAAATTTTATATTAATTTTAAAAACAAATTTCTTTTTATTTAACTTGATGAAAAACAAGCCGATGGCCCACATGGTGGTAAGTGGTTACCGGCGCCTATAGACACCTACAATAACAAGGAAAAAACACCTGTTATTTCAGGTGCGTTGTCATCCTGATGCCCTTAGACAAGGTATATCTCAATATACCTTCCATGGCCAGTAATTATTCTGGCTACCTTTCTCTTCAATCTGAAACACAGCGAACTGTTTTACGGCTGAAATAAGAAAGGCGGTGGTATCTAAACAATTGAGACGACCCTACAGACATACACCTAGTGAAATCTTATATGAGTAAAGTTATCATAATGATGGGTATATTTTATTGTAGATCGCTTTGGATACAACATATTGGACAGTGTTCAACCACATAACGATATGGGGCTCCCTAATATCGTACTTCGTGCTGGACTACTTCTACAACTACGTGATCGGCGGCACGTACGTGGGCTCGCTCACTGTGGCGCTCACGCAGGCCACCTTCTGGTTCACCGTCGTGCTTACTGTGAGTTACATTTTACTTCTGGTTCAACGTCCTACTTACTGTGAGTTACATTTTACTTCTGGTTCAACGTCGTACTTACTGTGAGTTACATTTTACTTCTGGTTCACCGTCGTGCTTACTGTGAGTTACATTTTACTTCTGGTTCAACGTCGTACTTACTGTGAGTTACATTTTACTTCTGGTTCACCGTCTTGCTTACTGTGAGTTACACTTTATTCTTATAAAGAAGTTCAAATTGGAATAGTACCTCTTTTAAAAGTAAAACTTCGACAGAAGTGAGTGTTCAGGATCAGTCGAACAAGAGAAATATAAAGTACTAGATTTTTTTTTATTTTTTTATACAACTAGATGACAAACAAGCTGACGGCCCACCTGATGGTAAGCGGTTACCGCCGCCTATAGACACCTGCAATAACAAGAAAAAATTACTTGATATTGCAGGTGCGTTGTCATCTTGGGGCCTAAGATGAAATGCCGTCCATGCCCAATAATTACACTGGCTACCTTTCCCTTCAATCCGAAACACAGCGAACTGTTTCACGGCTGAAATAAGAAAGGCAGTGGTACCTACCCAGACTACCCTACATACGGGTCTACCACCTAGTAATTTAGTAGATATTAGGATTTACTTGAGGATCGATACAAGATAGTATGTGGAATAATAATAATATAATAATAAATCATTTATTCCTCACCATAACCATTAACAATTAAATTAGGTAACGTACAACACATTAAGTTTACATATCTGATTATGGTGGGCTGACACCTGAACTAGGTAAGAAACCTGTATCTCAAGTAGTCAGCCCACCACCTCACAAAAGTTACCATTTTAATGTTGGTACTTACTAAAAAAATCTTTAACAATAAACATACACTCCAGAATCGTGGTGAGAAGTCTTGGAATGTATGAAAGCATTATTGGATTAGTTCCCCTCCGAATCGATTGGTTGCCACTTGATTGGTTGTTTAAAATAAAGGGAGAATGTGAGCGTTAAGCCTATGGTCGCTAGGTTGAAAATTCGTTGCAGCGTCAACAGTGTGGATGGATACGGTTCCAATACTATTTTTTTTTAAATTAATTCTTAACTTATGAACGTTAACGTACTAACATGTAGAAAAAGTGTTATCTTTCAGTTATCGGCAAAAGAATGTGATTGATCGAATAAAGAGCTTTGTGATTAAAAAAGTTCCGCGTACTTGTAATACTTAAGCAATAAGCTTAAGTAAGCCTTAAATCCTCTGTCCACCCTCCTAACACAGACTAAATGTGGCTACAGATTATCAAAAGACATATCAATAACACATTTGCTGTATATGGATGATATTAAACTATATGCAAAATCAGAAAAAGAAGTAAAGGAGTTAATAAAAACTACAGAAAATTTTAGTAATGATATCAATATGTCATTTGGCTTAGAAAAATGCAAATCTTTACATATACACAAAGGAAGAATTGTTAAAAGCGTTTGCAATATATATGAAGAATTAAACATTAAAAGCATGGAGTCAACCGATACATACAAATATCTAGGAGTAAATCAAAATAAATATATAAACCATACACAGATTAAAAAGGAACTGATTACAGAATACACAAGAAGAATAAATATACTATGTAAAAAACAACTTAACTCTAGAAATCTATTTAAAGCAATAAATACATATGCAATACCTATTCTTACATACACATTTGGCATTATCTCGTGGTCAAATACAGATCTTAGTAATTTAGAAATTAAAACCAGAACTACGCTAACAAAACACAATTATTTACACCCGAAATCTGCTATTGAAAGAATTTCCATTAAGAGGAACCGTGGAGGACGAGGATTAATTGATATTAAACATCTGTGTAACAGTCAAACCGAAAAGCTAAGATCCTTTTTCTATGCAAAATCTGAACATAGCCCACTACACGCAGCCATAGTCAATGTAGATAATAATTACACAACTCTTAATCTAAAAGCAGTAAATATTCAATTTAGATCCATATCAGACGTGGAAACACAAAAGTTTGATTCTTGGCGCAAGAAACAACTTCACGGCAGACATATACAAGACATAGAACAAGCACATATAGATACTGAAGCCTCCAATAAATGACTTAAACTAGGCTATTTATTTCCAGAAACTGAAGGCTTCCTAATAGCCATACAAGACCAAATCATCAATACGAAAAATCATAAAAAATTTATATTGAAAACTTCTGAAGACGATAGATGTAGGAAATGTTACAAACACTCCGAAACCATACAACATATCATAAACGGATGCCCGACACTTACTCACAATGACTACACTCACCGTCATAATCAGGTAGCACACTATATACACCAAAAACTGGCCATAAAACATAAATTAATTCCAGACAAAATAACACCCTACTATCAATATGCACCGAGATCTGTGTTGGAGAACCCAAGCTGCAAGATGTACTTTGATCGTGCTATATTAACTGACAAAACAGTACACTGTAATAGACCCGACATCACGATGGTAGATAAGTTGAATAAAATTGCGTATCTAATTGACATCGCTATACCAGGCACTCACAACCTCCTAAAGACCATATCAGACAAAATAAATAAATACTCTGAATTAAAAGAAGAGCTATTAAGAATCTGGAAACTGGATAAAGTGTACATCGTGCCACTGGTACTTTCCAGCACAGGAGTTATACCCAAACATTTGTTCCATAGCTTCAAATTACTAGATATCCCGGTATAATAAATACATATATTACAATGCAAAAAGCCGCTATATTAAATACTAGTAGGATTGTTAGGCGTTTTCTTCAAGACGACATAACTAACACATAAATATAAAATGAAATCTGATACTTGGCACAGCCCGTAGCAGACATTCAAATACCAGCTTGAAGCTGAGAAAAACAAAGATATAAAATAATAATATTATGGGTGTAATAAATAATCTTATATGAGAAATAACTTCTGATATACTTATGGTAGCGTGGTTGTGGAGTTTATGGCGGAATTTGGTGGTGCTAGTCAAGATTAATATTATTATAATAACTTTGTTAGAATTGTGTTTACGTACTATGAAAGATCACTGTAATTTAAGTTAATTTCATGTGAAAGACGATGAGAATTTTATCGTGGTTATCCACCTCATCAAAGTAGCATCATGGAGACTAACATCATATATTGCGCGCTAAGCTCTCCCAAGATGCATTCAAAAGTGTAACATCAGCAATTCAATGCAGAAATAACAATTAAAAAAACATTAGGCATGACTGAATGGGCTTAATCCCTTTGCTTTCTATTTATAGGGACAATGAACTAAAAAATGATGAAAGTGTTTTTGGCGGGCTTTAAATAATTAATGAAAAAAAACACTTAAGACATATTATATGGGCATTAGTTCCTCTAGCCTTCTCTCTAATAGAGAGTGGTAGAGGTTAAGTGAGGAGTGTTTGGCGGGTTTTTGTGGCGTCAGTCAAGATTTTCATTTTAATAATTAAAAATTATGTCGGAACGAACTTTGTGTTATAAAAGTGGTGTAGTTTTATATACAAAGTGTTTGTGTTGACGTACAACAAAAAGGTTATTAGAATAAAAGTGATTATGGTGTGAAATACGATGAGAACTTTTTTGTGGCTATCCGCCTCGTCAAGTAGCACATATGGAGACTGTCATTATATATTTCGCGTCAAATACTCCCAAGATGCATTGAAATGTGTAACATCAGCATTTCAATGCAATAAATGAAGAAATAAGATATACTCATGACATGGCTGTATGGACATTAGTTTCCGTTTCCTTCCCATTGTAGGGAGAATGAACTTTAAAAAAAGAGGTTAAGTGAAGCTGAAGCTAGTAAGTTGACGGTGTGTATTCCGGCACTGTATGTACTTATGTTGCGCGCAGACGATGATCCTGATGGTGCCGGTGGTGTCGTGGCGGCTGGCGTGCGGGCGCACGCGGCCGACGCTGGGCGAGCGGCTGCGCGCGCGCCAGCGCTGGCGGGGCCCGGCGACCACGCCGCGCACGCCGTCCGCCCGCCGCGCGCGCCGCTCCGTGCGCTCGGGCTACGCGTTCGCGCACCAGGAGGGCTTCGGCCGCCTGATCACCTCCGGCAAGATCATGCGCCGCATCCCGCATGCCGACGCCGCGCTATCCGCGCTCGCGTCTCTGCCGGGAAAGTTCCACGCGAGGCCCTGTACGCCGCCCGAGCCGCGTGCGCCCACGCAGGCGCTCGACACGGTCGATCTCTAGCGGCACCGCGACGCGTATACCTACCGTGCGTTGATATATTTTCTGCTAGTATAGCCAGCAAAAGAAGTCGGTTAGCACGTCGTGCTCTAGCATACCAGGTAAAGGGCACGCTTTTGAAAACGAAGATGGCTGGCAGTACTGATGAATACCTGAGGGCCTTGACAAGATGCCTTTCGATAATCGCTAAGCGGAAAATGTATGGGATTTGACATAAGCTCTAGATTGACTTTCGATTGTAAATGTCAAATCCTATTCATTTTCCATTTAGCGTTCGCGCACCAGGAGGGCTTCGGCCGCCTGATCAGCTCCGGCAAGATCATGCGCCGCATTCCGCATCAGGACGCCGCGCTATCCGCGCTCGCGTCGCTACCCGGCAAGTTCCACGCGAGGCCCTGCACGCCGCCCGAGCCGCGTGCGCCCACGCAGGCGCTCGACACGGTCCACCTCTAGCGGCACCGCGACGCCTATACCGCCTAGACAAGATGCCTTTCGATTATCGCTAAGCGAAAAATGTATGGGGTTTTCGATATAAGCTCTCGATTGACTTTCGATTGATACTAAGTGTTACTGAATGATGAATGTTAAAATTTTGACATTTGATATTGCATGCTAGAATTAATAGCTGAATAAGTTGATTCTAATGTATCAATGACTTCCATCTACTGTACACTTTATTCATAGGCAAATAAATGATTGAATTGAATTGTAAAAGTCAAATCCCATACATTTTCCATTTAGCGATAGTCAAATGGCATCTTGTCTAGGCCGTCTGCTTTGCTATGTTTTCTGCCGGCATAGCCAGCAAAGGAAGTCGGTTAACACGTCGTGTTCTAGCATGCCAGGTGTAAGGGCACGCTCTCGAAAACGAAGATGGGTGGCAGTACTAGTGTACCTAAACATGACTTGAAAAAAATTGTTATCGCAAAAAAAACTGATTTTTCATGCAAATTGGGATGTTGCCTAAATTTAAATATGGCGCTATTTTTACAAATTCGTAAAATATACGCTACTGTTGCTTATAACAATTCAAACTTAAAAAATATGGTATATTGTTGAAGTGGTACTGTTTGAAAATTGTTTAAAAATGATAATGTATTTTTTTCAAAATTTATTTAAAATGTCAATCATATTAGATTGCTCACATCAATTAAAACGACTATTATTATCACAAATACGAAATTTGCATGCTCAAGATTCTAGACTATTAGCATGAACGCTGCGAATGACGTAATGTGATACTATACTGTTAATCGACTTCTGTTGCTGAATACAGTCACGAATATATAGTTGCTTTTGACAGTTCGTGGCCCTTATTGCAAAGTCAATAAGGTTGCTGAAATGCCAAAAGTGGATATAATGTTATTGCTTGTGCCTGTACTAGAAGCAATAAATACTCGTTCCCAATATGTCTATGTTGGCGAAAAATGTAGCTTAAAACGGTATAGCTCTTTAGCTGTTGGAACTATTTATACGCAGAGGGGGGAGGGACCTGTCTCTTGGCTGACAATGTCAAAGTGAACCTCCAGTGGAACCGTGCTAAGGTTGTAAGCAAAGACCACTTTGACCTGCGGCGTTCAGATCTTTCCCAATGAATGCTGTAATTCAATGGTAATAACTGTATCTGTAATAGTAAATGACTGAATTAAGATAACGTAGTTACAATAATTGTTATACCTCTTTTGTTTCACTGTTTGCAATAAAAATCTCGCTGAACTTTTTTGATTTGTAATTTCAATTGTCAATCTTTTTCTTAGGTAAGCAAGCATCTTCTAGCTTTATAACTCTTTCTCGCTTTCCGAGGTTGGAACCAGTGCCTAAAACTCTTTAAACTAGTATTTTCCACTATACCGAGGCTTTGACGCAACGCAGGGTGAGACGCTGTCACTGCGTTTGAATATTTAAAGTTAAACTTAGGTCTGCTTTATTTTATGTTTCCATATAGACACCTAACACCAGTATCACGCAGAATTATGGAATGAGAGACACGTTTGGTCCACTCAACCCCCCTCTAGTTACGTAAATGCTAACGGCATCCTCTGTGATACTCCGAGGTTCACCCGAGGTGGACATTCTCAATAATTCCAATTACAGAATGTGTACTTCTCGGCGAAAGTAATATTATTAAGAGTCTTTTAAACTAAATGCTGCATTGTAAATGTAACCACTAATAGGACGGGTTTCAGGCAATATTTAACAAAGAAAAACACGTTAGCGTATAACGCAAATAACAGATAGACTAAAAGAATTTCACAGGTTTCTCCAAGTCCTGGGTAGCTCAGATGGTAAGCAGTCGCCCGGATTGTGAAAGGTCTTCAGTACGTAAAATTTTTCTAGTTTACATATTTCTACACAGAAAAACAGTTTGCAAATCTCGTCTGAACCCTTTTATTAGTATTACATTACAGAATTGTGTTAATATGCTTTTCGGTTTAACTATAGTTGCGATAAGATTTTCAAAAATACAGTTTTATGATTTGGGATATTTTAGACGGGATAAGAAATCGACGCAATTTTGTGCAGCTTTAATTATTTTACCGCATTGCATGTTAACAGAGTTCGGAGCATTCGCATTTTTTTAAATAACTTTAACATAGCAAGCGGAATTTTCGGAAATGTAAAGTTTAAGGCATCGGACCTCTAGTGAGCTATATAGCTGTGCGACAGTGACTTTTGTATTATACGAAAACGACATTCCGTGGGCGAGTCCTCGCCCGCGTCGTCCGCGCGCCGGCGCCGTGCATTTAGACGTCGACTTCGCGAGCAGTGAAAACGCCACATCCCGAGACATTAAATTCGTGGTCCCTTTGACTCGTGAAATTTGGTTACTGTTATCTTTTCAAAATTTTCTCACGAGACTTAATAAGCATATCCGTTTCAATCGTTTTATAAAAGCGTGGCGATTTTGTAACCGCGCGATTCCCGGCCGACAAAGTATCGGTGGGATTGTATGTCGTCCCGATTACACGAGTAGTTTTATTATTATTGTTAGTGCCAAAGATGATCTCTTTGAATCTCCTGTGCATAAATGTGAACTTTAATATTTGACCCTAGCACAATAATTTATTTAATTAATTGTTCGTCAAAAATACGTTTCACAATTTTGTTCTTTATTAAAAGTTGTTATAAATATAAAAATGTAGCGTTTTAACTGCATGTGAATGTGAACAATATTTGCTTTGGAATCGATTTTTTAATAAAAATATATATAATTCTTATAGTAACTAGTTTTATTGTCAAGTAGTTATATTGACCTGTAAAATCCTGAAAAAAATTATCAAAAGAGCCAAGTGAACTTGGTAGTCTTTAGACATACTCTTTCTAATCTGTGCTTGGTAGTGTTTTATTTTGCTTTAGTGGAAGGTGTAGTCTACTATGTATACTACAGATAAGTAATTTCATCACTATTTTTGTATTACCTACATAACTTGCCATTACTAATATGCAAAGAGGATACAATCACTACGTTACTTATATCTCTTGTTCTCGCTCACAGATTACAGATCCTACTAGTGTTTTTAAAAACCGTTTTGTATGTTTATTTGTTTTAAATTTAATTAATAATAGTTAATGATTTAACTTGAGGGAAATAAACCTAAATAAATCACGCAATTAAGTTGTACGATAGTTGACCAACTTGAAATTGTATATGTGCGCTGTCTCAACCTTTGTGCTACTCTCACAGACACTGCACTAGGTCCATAAACATCGCAAATTATTTTCGCGATTTTAAACCTTTTTTGTAGTAAAATTTTAAAATGTATCGAATTTCATTACATTCACTCATCTTGACAGTACGAAAAACAAATGAAAAACACACATTTTCCTAATTTGAATTTGGAATTATCTTTTTTAAAATCTAAACTTTTAATGATACCAAAACCAGCCAGATACAAAAAGTACAGCCAAAGAGATTTTATTACAAGTTCACACATACTATATTCCGAAAAGACTTTTTCCCTAACCTAATATTTCGAATTAAACAACTAAACTAATTACTAGAACTTATACTACAGTATGGGCTTGATCCCTTTGCCAACCCTTTACAGGAGAATCATGCGGAAAAAAACATCTGCAGTAATCTGCGGACTCTATGGCTGTATGTTTACATGAACTCCAAAAAAGATCTGTAGATTAATGGCAATGTCATGTCATTGCCATTAATGTCATGTATAGCAGAGAAGACACACTGTTCCATGCACAGATTAGAAAGGGTTCCATGCCAGAGCATTTGGCGCACAGAATACTTTTACTATAAGTTAGGGATGATCGATATTAGAAAAACATCGATGTTGACATCGATGTTAACATCGAACCAAAAGTATCGATATAAATATCAATTGAAAAACATCGATATATCTAAAACATCGATATTTTTCGGTAACAAATAAAACTGTCTATTATATTTTTGAAATGCGTATTATAATTGTTGCAATCACAAAAGTTAAAGAAAAAAATTTACTTTCCCTGTACTTTATAGGCACACTTTTAAAAAAAAATAACTTTGATAGGTTTTTTCAGTGTCATCTAGTGGAAAATAGTTGAACTTGATAGTCATCTGATAATGGTGGAGATTCTGTTTACCACTCTCTAAACTAAACTAAACTAAAAATCACTAATTTTAATTTAATTTTTGTCATGTTCTATTCTGTTGTCACGACCAACTTAATTTAGTTTTTCTTGTTTGACAGGACTAGCGCGACTAAGTTGAATTCAGTGTTACCACAGAATAAATAAAACATGTTAAAAAAATAAATATCGAAGGCATATTTAAATGAATTATTTTTAGAAAATTGATAATATTTCACTTTTTAAAATTCTTCTGAGAGTAATTAAAGGTGTGTGAACTTAACTTCGTGCTTTTCGGGGATACCGATTCTAAATGAAACACCTAAGTAGTTTGAGAACCAAGACGGCGGACGCAACTTTTCTAAATAATAGCTCACATTTTTTTTTAGATTTCGGAGGTCTTCATTCTGAATACTTCATTCGGAAATCCAAGATGGCGGACGCGACTTTTTCTAAAAAAATCAATATGGATATCATTTTTGTGGTTTTCATGGGTCCAGATTCTGAATAAAACATCAATTACGAGATCAAAGATGGCGGACGGAACTTTTTTTATAAAAAATCATTGTGGGTATCATTTTCGTGATTTTCAGGGGTCCTGATTCTGAGTTTAACACCAATTTCAAGGTCCAAGTATCATTTTCGTAGTAGTTATTCGGGGGTTCCGAATTAGAATAGAAAGTCAATTTCGTGATCCAAGATGGCGGACAAGACTTTTTTATAAACAATCAATGGGCCTAATTCTGGCGGCACACTCTAAGTTTAAATTTAAGTACAGTATATCTCTTTCTCGCAATATGTAATAGGAAAAAGATGGCAAGAATTCGTTTAGAGCTGTCATCTAAATTTAGAAAGATTTCAAAGGAACCATAGACAATTTTAGACGGCATGTACGGAGGTGCCTTCTAAACACTGCATTTTAACACGTTCAATAAGGTCGAAAATTGAATGCATGTTTCTAAATGTCAAATTTTAAGTCAGCGATCCTTTTCGTATTCATATTGAGAGAAAGAGGTAGACTGAACTTAAATTTAATCTTAGCATGTGTTCGCCAGAATTAGGCCCATTATTTTTTTTGGTTTTCTGGGGTCCTGTTTCTGAATACAACATCAATTTCAAGGTCCAATGTCGGACACAACGTTTTTTACAAAAAATCAATATCATTTTTGTGGGTTTTTGGGGCTCCAATTACAAATAAAACCTCTATTTCGGGAACCAAGACGGCACCTAAACATTGGCAAAATATTGATTTTTATAAAAAAGTTGCGTTCGCCATCTTGGATCTTGAAGTTGATGTTGTTTGGCGGGTTTGGCGGGATTTTGTGGTGTCAGTCAAGATTTTTATTACAATAATTGAAAGTTGTGTCGGAGCGAAGTTTGTGTTAAAAAAGTGGTGTAGTTGTATTTACAAAGTGTTTGTGTTGACGTACAACTAAAGTGTTTTTAGAATAAAAGAGATTATAGTGTGAAATACGATGAGATATTTTTTGTGGTTATCCACATCAAGTAGAATCATATAGAGACTGTCATCATATATTTCGCGTCAAATACTCCCAAGATGCATTGAAATGTGTAACACCAGCATTCTAATGCAATAAATGAAGAAATAAACAGATGCTGAAGACATGGCGATATTGTCATTAGTAACCTTAGCCTTCCCAATACAGGGAGAGATATTAAAAAAAAAATCTTATCTGTGGTTCCGTCACTTGATTGCACTAGCTTGCTACTATTATCTGATCTGTGGATTGCACTTGATTGTCATTGTCTGCCTCTGTTATTGTGGATTTTTTAATTAATTTGGTTAGTTTTTAAAATGAGTGAATATTATAATATAGTACCTTGGTTCAACAGTGAAGAATGGATTGAAGCATATAATAAAATTTATGTGACCCCAAATAGACAAGCAGCCCTAAATTTATTACTTATTTGGAAAGCAAGGTGCCCTTCTTTACCTTCTGGTATAGAATCAACATTAACTTTATTAGAAGTACTTCTCCAGGAAGAGAATAATAATGGTAATACAGTAAATAATCAATTATTGAGGTTAGCATACTCATCCGCCATAATGCGTTTTGTTAATCATATGCTGGATACAGAAACAGCGAAAGGGACTTCTTTATATCAAGCAGCAAGAAACTTAGGTGTGCCTGATTGGATTATTGACTTGCGACATGATACAGCACACAGTAATAAATTACCGTCTATCATATTACTCAGAGAAGCATCAGAAATTGGTTTAGAATGGCTTGAAAAGAATTACTGGATGAAATACAAAGTGTGCATTTCTGATTACATCTCTGGTAAAAAATATTCTGAAATTAATCAAAATAATAAAATTGCAGCTTTAATGCATTTCTGTACATCGCTTAGTTTTTGTGCCAATTCCAAATGCAAGATCAAAAACTTGTCAGAAATTCCAAATCCAAGTATGAGAGAGTCTATTATAGGTGATGCTAGAGATTTATTTGGTCAATGTGACTTTTCGAATTTGAAGACCATATCAATAGTATCATTGATTAATCTAATGAATTCTCATTCAAAAAAAATTCTCAACAGCAAAGATGCTGCTTTACATGTCAATAAAGCATTACTAGGAGAAGATTCCATATTCCTATCTATAGAACTTGTAAACTTTTTGGGCTCTGGTAATTTTAACCATAAAAAAAAATTAAATGCAAGCTATGTACAATGTTTTGAAGGATTGCTTACACATCTGCATACTCATGATATGTTATTGGATTTCCTAAAAGAGCTTATTGAAATTACACATAAAACAGAAGATGACAAAGATAAAAGCTTACTTGCCGCCTTGTGGGTTAGTGAAATTTTAAAAAACTTAGGACAATTAAAAAAAATTACTGAAAATTTAAAAAGGTAAGAAATTTCAATAACTTGTTCCTCCTATCTGCCCATATGCATATCCTCAACAATGCAATAGCTATTGTGTCTGGTTAGATGTACTGCACAAATTAAATTATTTTTTACCTAATTAGCTTGTCTTACCTCCATCAAGAGATATTGAAAAGATTTATCATTGCATCTTTATAATACTACATCCACTTGCCAAGTCAGTATGCAATAAGGTTGTTGCTCTATGAGATTTGGATTATTAGTTGTAATCTGTCAAGCAGCGATATAACCCCGGGGGCGATGACAATGGAAGAATCAATTATGTCTGGAATCTCATGCTTGACGGATTAAGATAGGAAATTTCTCTTTTTTTTCATAAATTACCACCCCCATTAAGTCACAGACCGTCCGTGTATGGGTCACAATTAAAAATATATTATTCTGGAATAAGTTATTTTTGCTGTAGAAGAGTGCATTCTACCACACCTGCAATGGCCCTAGTTCTAGTAAGACCATAAAAATGCATAAATACTATCTATTCTTGAATCACTTTAATATTAAGGAACATAATAAATTACAACTGATATATTAGGTAAATATGTTAGTAAATGATCTGTAATTACAACAGTGTAACAATTAACAAAAACATAATAAAACTAAATATTTTCAGATCCAGTTCTATAGATATGGAATCTAAGAAGAAAGAAGAACTCCTGTCTCTTTATCATCATTGGTTTCCTAATGAAAAAGTTGAAGGTTTATTATTTCACCTGCAAAAATCAGTTCCAGCACAGTTAATGAATATTGACTATCTTCAACCAATCCTCTCCAATTACAATCCATATCTTATTTTTTTTATTAAAGATCTTCTTAATCTTGTAGAACCACCCTTACCTAATGATGCCAAAGAAAAAATATTTGAATTGGCAGAACTAATATCTACTCCAGAAAAATTCTCTGCTGTATCATCAAAAATATATACTATTGATGATTTAAATATTAATGAAGATCTAAGTACAGATTATTGCTACAAAAGTGTAAAGGATAGTAGTAGAGATTGTAACTTTGTCTCAATGGACATTGATGAGAACAATGCAGAACAGAATCAAAACCAAGCCAGATATGGTATTTGGAAGTTATCATCTGGAAATTATAATTGGTCATCTTGCCCAATAGGGCTATTACCGTGGCAACAAACACCTAATGGAATTAAATAACAATGTTGTGAAGAGTTCTCAATATTTGTATATTAATAAATAAAAATAATGCATTTTCCACAGCAATTATTTATTTTCTTTATAATTTGTATACAGGTGTAATGTTTTGGTTACATTCATATCTTGACACATTACAAGAATACTAAAAGTAGGTTGAACAATATACACATTATATATTACAAGATTCATTAATGATTAACACATAGAAAACTTCACAGTCAAATAACATACAGAAATATAAAATGACAATTTGTAAATAGCATAGCATAGGTATTGGTCCTTAGCAAATACAACTATAGATTCAGTATAAACGGCAAGCAACTGTCTCTAAACTGGAATATCAAAGTAATATCATGTATAAAAGCAACTCTTGCTCTATTCTAAAATTTGTATAGCAAGAATTTTTAAAATAACAAAGATGCATAATAGTAATATCTGAAATTTTCAGAATTGAATTTTTTTTCTCTAGTTAAAATCTTAAATGTTGATGTTTTAAATTTCAACATTTTGTAAAACCCAACGATTTACTAAAACAAACCTAAATAAAATTTCCATTTCTGCAAACAGGCACCAGTTGGGATTAAAAAATGGTAATGAAATGATAATTGACAGGCACTTTCGTAAACTAAAGTAGCTGATAGCCATTTTTAAATGAATATTTATATATCTATAATAATGTAACTAAACTACATAATATTTACAAAGTGGAACTCACAATCTATCTACACACACTACTAATAGTGTCGAAAGTTCTAGGTATAGTCACATTGCACATTCTGTTGATATTTTTACAAATAAACTTATATCGAATTACACTATCATTGAGTATGTCTGTTGGGGCATTATGAAATGACCTGTATGAAGTTCTTATATAATTATGTATTTTATTCTACTAAAAACTAATAACGCGTATGGTATGATACATTTAAATTTAACGACGTTACAAAGTTCTATGACGATAAACAACGTCATCAGCTAAACATGTATAGGCATGGCCCGCTGAAAGCAAACTAGTTGAAGGCACAGAAAGTACAGTACATTACCGTAGCACAACCCCACTAATAGATAATGTAAGTATTGTTTGTCGGTATCTCTATAAATTATAAAAGCAAGGGTTACTATACTCCGACATTAAAATCACAACATTAAACAATTTATTTTGTAATAGTTAAATCTCAAGGATTCCTACTTGATTGTGTTTTTGTACGAGCAATCTCGTAAGATTCAATTATGTTAATTGAAATGTTGGTGGATTGTTTGATATTGTTTTAATAAATCAATTATAATATTGAGCCATAAAAGAAACACAGCCTAAATACAAATAATGTAAGATGTCACAGAAGTATTCGTTGTTTGAATAATAGTTAAGTTAAAACTAAGAGGAAGTAGATAAAATATTTGTGACTAATTATAAATTAAAATCAATAGCTTATCAGTAGACAGTCTTTTTGAATATAAAAGCAGTAAATTATAAAGTTACATAGCACATACTTTCCATCAATATGAATGTGCATACTTATTAAGTGTTGAACAATTTTTGTTTACAATCGACAGCATATTAGGCATAACATTTTGACCTTGAGAAAGCCCGTATTACGTTCGTAACAGAGGCGGCTCTCGTAGTGCAACTGTTTCACTTGATGTGCTATCGTCTGTACATTGCATTCTCTGTGAAGCTAATGAGTCATGGTGACGTAGGAAGCAGTTTGTCTATGATGTGTCATGGTACTGTGGCGTAGGATGCAGTGGTAGGCTTATAATAAAACTTTAACATGTAGTAAAAGAGTAAAATATTTATAAAACTATATAATTATGTTCACACTATAAAATATAAGATCTGAAATATTACAAATAATGTCATTCTAGGCTGGACCAAACCCAATTTCCTATTTAGTGTATAGCTTGAATGCCCACACACAAATGAGTCCCTAGATCATCGATTTAAAATAATAAATAAATAAAATAAATAAATGCAGATCTTACTTTACGTTGGTCACATTTTTTTATGAATAATGTGTATTCAATTTTAAAACATCTTCAGCCTGTATCTTTTATTGAGTGCCCTATCCTGTCTGGTTGGATTTCAATTCTGGCCTAAACAAGATTTTTATTATGCCTATATTTTAATTTATTGGTTGAATGTATAAAATGTCTGTACAAAACAGACACAAAGGTCGATTGAGCATTATTATTCTAGCAACAATATATCCTGTCCTGTACATAATATAATTTACTGGAAATAATATCGTGATCTCCCAAGAGGAACCCGTGTTAGATGTAGGTCACTTCTTACTTCGTGACTTATTCAGATTGGTACATCCTGGTCGTACTTTATATTTTCGGAAAGGTATGCGCTAACGCATAATATTCAGGATCTAACAGGACAACTGTTGGTCTGCCCAACAATTGTTAGATCGTAAATAAGGCAACTGCTTTTGTGCAGCGTAAATTACGTTCACCTGGCTTCGGTTCTGTTATTCTTAATTTAGTATAGTGTTAGAATCTAATCTTTTGTGAGAAATTTAGTAAGATTTGAAATATAACCAACACTGGCCCTTATTCTGAACAACACACGCTAAATGTAAACTTAAGTTCAGTGCATCTCTTTCTCTCAATATGAATAAAAAAGGATGGCTGTCATATGATTTGACATTTAGAAACGTGCGTTCAATTTTCGACCTTGTTGAACGCGATAAAATGCAGTGTGCATACAGCAACCATAGACAATTTTTTTGTACGGAGGTGCTTCCTAAGCACCTCCGTAAAAAAAATTGTCTATTGTTTAAAAATCTAAGTTTAGTTTCTTGCTATCATAATCCTATTACATATTGCGAGAAAGATATATACTGTACTTAAATTTAGATTTAGAGTGTGTCTTCAGAATTAGGCCCACTGTGATACGATAAGACACTCCACTCCACTTGATTACTGAGTTTTAGCTCGATCTCTCGTAATTTATTTGTTCTATCAAAGTAAACAATATAATTTCAATGGAAACTAAAATCCTTATTTTTCTACATCATATAATCACAAGCCAGAATCAATTAAAATGCAAACGGAATAAGATCACTAGTCAACAACAAACGGCATCAATATTATAAAACGGCTTAACCTCTATGAAATTTAAAATCATCACAATTATAATATTTTAATACAATCTCCAACATAAAGGCGTGTTCGGACACATTCAACTGATAATAATAACCTTAAAAAACAAATATTGCTATTTTTTAAAATCACAATTAGATAAGATTTACATATTTACAGAGAAAATATATCATAAAATATAATGTCAGTGCAAAGATATATTCACATAGGAAAAATATTTTTCATTTACATCATTGTATTTGGACACGGACAACCAGAGACACCGGACCACAAGCGTTTTTCTTAGTTTTTTGCGCAATAAGCTCATTACTAACGCTTTACTTTAAGTACAAATACACGTGGTGCGTAGAGCGAGCGCGCCAACTACTATACGCCCGTCCCTCTCACACGCACGACTCATTGCTCTGCTCACTGCCACTCATCTATTGTGACAGCTTTTCACGAATGGCAAGAAGACTCGGTAACAATTAATAATAGAGTCTCATAATATAACAACAACCCTTATGTTATAGTGTTTTTAACAAATATCAACCGCTCATAAATATAGGAGTTCTTTAGATATAAATATGTTGAATAAGACTGGCAGTAAGTCTGTACGCAAGAAGCAAGTTGTCTGGGAACAATTTAAATCTTTACGGGACTTATTTATAAAATAGTTTTATAGAACACTCATTTAATTTCTTCGTGAGACAACTTTTCACAGCCAACTGGCACGGACGTCAATCTCATTTTATATATAAAAATTGAGATGTGTAACTTGAGGGTTTACGACTATGAGGTAATAATACATAACTACGAGAGTAGTCTATGATTAGCACGATATTATTACACCACATTTAGTGGCGTAAAAGTAAACGAGATATACGAGAGAACACGACTCTACTAATGTTCCAATTCGATAAATGATCTACTGTAATAGGCGAATGTTACGTAATACGAGCGTGACGCATTATAGACCTTAGCAATCTATAGAAACGTTAATTATTGTAGACACGAGTACAAATTTGTTATTATGAAATGTCAAACATGAGGTTTGACATTTTAGCATCCTTATTATCTTGACAATAAGAGTCACGAACTGTCAAAGGGATTGGAAATGAATGTTTGTAACTGTACAGTGTTCTGTTAACATATCAGACAGTACGTATTCTGTCTCATTGTAAGTTTGGTATCATCAGTGTTGTTCAGTAGGGATGTTGACCGTATTCAAATAAAAATATAATTGTTGACGCCCAATAGTAGTTTTTATAATAGAAATCCTAAAAAACGATAGTTAACTTTAAGGAATGAAAATAATATTTAAAACAAACAAAATACAATTCAATCAATCTCAGGTCACGTGAATACGAACACCAATTATAGTGTGTGACGTCACATGATGCAAAATATAAGACGCTGTCAAAAGGCTATGTAGTTTAGATAATGCTTTAAGTGATTTCACACTACATTAGTAAAACTTAGAACAGACTCATCTTTTATCTTAACAATTACGAACAAGTGACGTCACATCAGAGGTCACGTGACATGTATTGGCGTTTTGGAGCGAAATATGGAATTACATACGTCTCACTGCTATGCCAGGACCTACATGGGAGAATCACATGAAGAGTTGAAGAGCATCAGTCGGATTAAAAAAATAATGATAACTATTTCGGGTTGTTAGGCGTTATACAAGAAATGAAATACTTTTTCAATATTAGTCAACATCCCTTTTGTTCTGGTGACTGGTGTGACAAGGTTAGGAGCGCGGCTAGACCATGATGGGGCCGCAGATTGAGCGTGATGGGGTGGCAGACCATGATGGGGTCGCGGCTATATCATGATGGGGTCGCGGCCAGAGCATTATAGGGTGGTAGACTGAAGTGGTCGCGGGTTTACCGTGATGTAGTCGCGGATAGACCGTGATGTGGTGGCGGATAGACCCTGATGTGGTCGCGGCTAGACCGTGATGTGGTCGCGGCTAGACCGTGATGAGGTCGCGGGTTTACCGTGATGTGGTCGCGGGTTTACCGTGATGTGGTTGCGGCTAGACCGTGATGAGGTTGCGAGTTTACCGTGATGTGGTCGCGGCTAGACCATGATAGGGTCGTCGGAGGAGAGTTGCCGGTGCAGCAGCCGCTGTGACCGCAGCGAGGAGCCGCTCGCGCTCAGGTCGTCGGTGCTGCCGAACTCGCCGTCGTGATCCGTCGTGGACAGCAGGTCGTCGTCGGATGTTGCTCTGGAGAGGCAGACATTATACATTTATTGCTTATCATCACCAGCCTATATACGTTATACGTCACACTGCTGGGCACAGGCCTTCCTACATGGGAGAAACACATGAGGAGTTTGGTCCATAACACCACCACACTGGCCCAATGCGGGTTGGTGGGTTAAAGAGGTTGCAGCAACAACCGGGACCAACGGCTTAACGTGTCTTCCGAAGCACGGAGGAGCTCGAGATAACAAACTTTGATTGACCCATCCTAGGATCGACCATGGCGAAAGTTGCTTTGTTTCTCGTATCTAAACCAGAGCGCTCAAACCAATACGCCACCGAGCTCCTCATGTTCAATAGTAACTACAAGAAATGCCACTACTATCGGCAAGTTTTAAAATATTTTATATTCAACCGAATGCTGTGTACTCAAAAATTACAACAGAACATCAAACGTAACAGTTAGACCTTGAGATCGCCCTTAATCCGTTCTTAATAGAGGCGGCTTTCATAGTGCAACTGTTAGTATTCGATGTTTTGTCGTCGGTACATTATGTATTGAAAACATGAAATTAGTTTTTCATATTTTCAATTTCAAATAAGCAAATTATTTGATTTTTAGACAGTATAGTCGTTATAACATTTCTTTTCTGTAATATTGACATTCAAATCTTCTAAATATACTCTGATTACCAATGGCCCTAATTCTGTAGAACACACACTAAAACTAAATTTAAGTCCAGTGCATCTCGTTCTCTCAATATGAATACAAAACGGACGGCAGTCACATAATTTGACATTTAGAAAGGAGTGTTCAATCTTCGACCTTACATAACGTTGCGGGTTTTGGGAAGCACTTCCTTACATGCCTTCTAAAATTGTCTATGGTTTCTTTATAGGCTATCTAAAGGGGATAGTAAAAGTTTGTATGGGACTTGGGCCAGCTCATGAGCACCATTTTTTAGTTGGTACAGTTATTTTTATAAGAACCTATCATATCTTATCATTTAAATAAAACTTGATTGATAGAAGCGGCAAAAAATTGTTTTATTTGCTGAAAAACATCACAGAAGTCATTTTTAAGAAAATAAAATGTCAATATCAAACAATATTGTTTTTTACGACTTTACGTTGAGTATTTTCATGTTATTTCTTCATTGTCAATGTCAAACAATGTAGAAAAATACGCAATAAAAACTTCAAGCACATTTTAAAACATTCACGGTAGAAACACGGAATGTCAATAAGATTTTAACAAATGTTAATATTACATTAAGTTCAACTTTTTAAAAGCATCATTGTGGCTATGGACAGTACACTTTTGGGCACTTTTTGGACTTGACTTGTATGTTGCCATTTCATACAAAAATTATTTTATTTTGTTTATTTGCACTAAAATTAAAGAGTTTTTTGTTAATTACTATGTTATACAGAACAGTTTTGTCTACAATCTCAAATAGTGCTTATGAGGTTATATCTATTACTATTACCATAACTATTACTATCTCCTTTAAACTTAAAGTTCAAATAACTATTTGACAGCTCTTATTCTTGCTATCTTTTTCCTATTCATCATGAGAGACAATATCATTCAGGACAATATTTTATGATCTGATAAAAGAAGAAAGAAGTCCACTGCTGGACAAAGCATTAGGGGAGGCCCTAAAGATTTCCACACGAAGACACTTGGTGCTGTGCTGGATGCATCCAGTGGCTATGTTAGTAAACAAATCTGAAGCGAATTGAACGTCCATCATTTACTAACGACACAGAATGACTAATAGTCTGACGAAGGTTTACTCTCGAACAAAAGTCAAGTTTAGGTTTAAAACCTGCTTGCACGCGAAATTGAAACTTATCATGTAACACGAGCGTTCATATTCCTTTGGGCACCGCTGACTCGAAAACGGTTTGGCGGCAAGAGCATGGAGTTCTCACTCGTCGATTTATAATGTTTACTAACGCGCGGCGCGGCGAGCCGTGAGCCGAGCGGCAACCTACTCCGATACACCTGCCCGAGAGGTGCGCAGGCCAATTTTACCTAAAGTCTGATATTTATCTCATAGCAAAGTTGTAATCAATGTTATTTCACTGTCAATAGTATATTTCAGGCTAAAGGCCCGCAGAAAATATCGAAAAAAAAAACTTAGTTTTTCTAACAAATACACAATTTTTAGTCAAAATTTTTTAATTTGCTGTGTGAATTCTAGCACATAGCTTCGTAGGTCATAATGGTAACTACGTAAGAATAATACTAGATAATAAAAAGAACACGAATCTTTACCAGCGAAAGTGGAATGGGAAAATAGTCTGTCGCGATCAACAGGAAGGACATGTATACACAATTTTTATTTTCCTTGGTTTTAACTGAATGAATTATTTTCATAGATAACAAACTTTGATTGACCCATCCTAGGATCGACCATGGCGAAAGTTGCTTTGTTTCTCGTATCTAAACCAGAGCGCTCAAACCAATACGCCACCGAGCTCCTCATGTTCAATAGTAACTACAAGAAATGCCACTACTATCGGCAAGTTTTAAAATATTTTATATTCAACCGAATGCTGTGTACTCAAAAATTACAACAGAACATCAAACGTAACAGTTAGACCTTGAGATCGCCCTTAATCCGTTCTTAATAGAGGCGGCTTTCATAGTGCAACTGTTAGTATTCGATGTTTTGTCGTCGGTACATTATGTATTGAAAACATGAAATTAGTTTTTCATATTTTCAATTTCAAATAAGCAAATTATTTGATTTTTAGACAGTATAGTCGTTATAACATTTCTTTTCTGTAATATTGACATTCAAATCTTCTAAATATACTCTGATTACCAATGGCCCTAATTCTGTAGAACACACACTAAAACTAAATTTAAGTCCAGTGCATCTCGTTCTCTCAATATGAATACAAAACGGACGGCAGTCACATAATTTGACATTTAGAAAGGAGTGTTCAATCTTCGACCTTACATAACGTTGCGGGTTTTGGGAAGCACTTCCTTACATGCCTTCTAAAATTGTCTATGGTTTCTTTATAGGCTATCTAAAGGGGATAGTAAAAGTTTGTATGGGACTTGGGCCAGCTCATGAGCACCATTTTTTAGTTGGTACAGTTATTTTTATAAGAACCTATCATATCTTATCATTTAAATAAAACTTGATTGATAGAAGCGGCAAAAAATTGTTTTATTTGCTGAAAAACATCACAGAAGTCATTTTTAAGAAAATAAAATGTCAATATCAAACAATATTGTTTTTTACGACTTTACGTTGAGTATTTTCATGTTATTTCTTCATTGTCAATGTCAAACAATGTAGAAAAATACGCAATAAAAACTTCAAGCACATTTTAAAACATTCACGGTAGAAACACGGAATGTCAATAAGATTTTAACAAATGTTAATATTACATTAAGTTCAACTTTTTAAAAGCATCATTGTGGCTATGGACAGTACACTTTTGGGCACTTTTTGGACTTGACTTGTATGTTGCCATTTCATACAAAAATTATTTTATTTTGTTTATTTGCACTAAAATTAAAGAGTTTTTTGTTAATTACTATGTTATACAGAACAGTTTTGTCTACAATCTCAAATAGTGCTTATGAGGTTATATCTATTACTATTACCATAACTATTACTATCTCCTTTAAACTTAAAGTTCAAATAACTATTTGACAGCTCTTATTCTTGCTATCTTTTTCCTATTCATCATGAGAGACAATATCATTCAGGACAATATTTTATGATCTGATAAAAGAAGAAAGAAGTCCACTGCTGGACAAAGCATTAGGGGAGGCCCTAAAGATTTCCACACGAAGACACTTGGTGCTGTGCTGGATGCATCCAGTGGCTATGTTAGTAAACAAATCTGAAGCGAATTGAACGTCCATCATTTACTAACGACACAGAATGACTAATAGTCTGACGAAGGTTTACTCTCGAACAAAAGTCAAGTTTAGGTATAAAACCTGCTTGCACGCGAAATTGAAACTTATCATGTAACACGAGCGTTCATATTCCTTTGGGCACCGCTGACTCGAAAACGGTTTGGCGGCAAGAGCATGGAGTTCTCACTCGTCGATTTATAATGTTTACTAACGCGCGGCGCGGCGAGCCGTGAGCCGAGCGGCAACCTACTCCGATACACCTGCCCGAGAGGTGCGCAGGCCAATTTTACCTAAAGTCTGATATTTATCTCATAGCAAAGTTGTAA
Organism: Nymphula nitidulata; assembly: GCA_947347705.1. Lineage (NCBI taxonomy): Eukaryota > Metazoa > Arthropoda > Insecta > Lepidoptera > Crambidae > Nymphula > Nymphula nitidulata. Next base: position 13,033,270 of record OX374632.1, read on the forward strand.
TCAATGTTATTTCACTGTCAATAGTATATTTCAGGCTAAAGGCCCGCAGAAAATATCGAAAAAAAAAACTTAGTTTTTCTAACAAATACACAATTTTTAGTCAAAATTTTTTAATTTGCTGTGTGAATTCTAGCACATAGCTTCGTAGGTCATAATGGTAACTACGTAAGAATAATACTAGATAATAAAAAGAACACGAATCTTTACCAGCGAAAGTGGAATGGGAAAATAGTCTGTCGCGATCAACAGGAAGGACATGTATACACAATTTTTATTTTCCTTGGTTTTAACTGAATGAATTATTTTCATAGTCAAAATGGATAAAGAGTAGTTATAGGGGGCAAGCTTCTCGTAGGTAAGAAACCTACTAATTACCCTACAACCTACTTACTATAAAACTTTTTTTTGCGGGGAGAAAACCGCTTACGGACCTACCCGCCGCTGGCTAAGCGACGGGCGTATGTGGGGGGTCGCCCAGTGCCTGATCGTATTGGCACTGGGAATACCTACTAAAACTCCCCGGTAATTCCACCCCCAGACTTACTATTAAACCTACAAATCCTTTTTCATACACGGCAACACTGTGTACATTTTTTCCACGAGTATAAAAATAAGACTACAGACTGCGGAATGACAACGCCTGCTAATGATAATGTAGTAAGTGGGTACCTGATGAGCGTGGGCAGGTTGGAGGTGAGGATGGCCTTCTCCTTCTGTATCTCGTGGATGTGGCCCACGAGGATCTGCTCCTCGGGGCGCGGCGCGCGGCTCGCGCTGCGCAGCGACGACAGCCGGTCCGTGGCCGAGTGGCACGCAGAGTCCAGCGTCGCGATGTCTTGGAGCATGCCGCGCACCTGACCAATTACCAATACATTGTACTGTCGACCAAATTGAATCATGACCCTCCTAAAGTCACTCTATACAAAGTAGGTTGAAATTTGCTTGAACATACATTTTTTAAGTAACGAACCTGTTATCAATTTATTAGACACTGACAAGGCTATGATCGCTATGATAAATAGATCGGAGTATTTGAGTATTGCACGAAAAAGTTTTTACGAAAATCGGCGAGACCGACGATTTGTTTAATAATATTTTCTTAGATTTTTATTTTATTCAATTCCATTTTGTTTTATGGCTTTTTTAAATTTTTTCAGACTACTACTTGACATCTGACACATAACGTCATTTTATTTTTTAAATTATACTAGTTTTTCTCAGTAGTGAAAAGAGTTTAGATTATGAACGACATCTTATTTAAAATTCCAATTGAGACTTTAGTGCGGTGATAACAAAGATTACAATTGCATAGATCTCTGACCCGTAATGACGCATTTTTATTCATATTTAAAACGTAGTAAGTGCAACACGCATGATAGCGAAGAAAACCTAACTAAATTTATGATTCTAAAGGAATGCTCTGGCAAGTGGGTCATGATTCAATTTGGTCGACTGTACTAGCCGCTTTGTAGTCCTAGAAGAGTTACTCATACTTACTGTGCATATTTGCCCAGTAGGATGGCCTCGGCCCAACTACCGCAGTGTCTCAAAACGAAAGTCTTTAATTCGTGTGTGTTGCCTGTGATAACTTACGAAACTGAGACAATAACAACTTACAATGGGCCTCATAAGAAGGCTCAATGTCACCCAAAGGGCAATGGAGAGGGCTATGCTTGGTGTTTTTCTGCGTGATCGAATCAGAAATGATGAGATCCGCAGGAGAACTAAGGTCACCGACATAGCCCGAAGAATTGCGAGTCTCAAGTGGCAGTGGGCAGGCCACACTGACGGCCGTTGGGGCGGAAAGGTCCTCGAGTGGTAGCCGCGTACCGGGAGACGCAGCGTTGGTAGGCCTCCCACAAGGTGGACCGACGATATGGTGAGGGTCGCGGGAAGCCGATGGATGCAGAAAGCGCAGAACCGATCGGTATGGAGATCTTTGGGGGAGACCTATGCCCAGCAGTGGGCGTCTCTCGGCTGAAATGATGATGATGATGAGGATGGCTTCGAGGCAGGCGGTCTGACGCGCGATGTCCTGTAGTGAGTCCTAGAAGAGTTCCTCATACTTACTGTGCGCATTTTGTCCACTAGGATGGCCTCGAGGCAGGCGGTCTGACGCGCGATGTCGTGTAGTGAGTCCTAGAAGAGTTTCTCATACTTACTGTGCGCATTTTGTCCACTAGGATGGCCTCGAGGCAGGCGGTCTGACGCGCGATGTCATGTAGTAAGTCCTAGAAGAGTTCCTCATACTTACTGTGCGCATCTTGTACACTAGGATGGCCTCGAGGCAGGCGGTCTGACGCGCGATGTCGCGTAGTGAGTCCTAGAAGAGTTCCTCATACTTACTGTGCGCATCTTGTCCACTAGGATGGCCTCGAGGCAGGCGGTCTGACGCGCAATGTCGTGTAGTGAGTCCTAGAAGAGTTCCTCATACTTACTGTGCGCATCTTGTCCACTAGGATGGCCTCGAGGCAGGCGGTCTGACGCGCGATGTCGTGTAGTGAGTCCTAGAAGAGTTCCTCATACTTACTGTGCGCATCTTGTCCACTAGGATGGCCTCGAAGCAGGCGGTCTGACGCGCGATGTCGTGTAGTGAGTCCTAGAAGAGTTCCTCATACTTACTGTGCGCATCTTGTCCACTAGGATGGCCTCGAGGCAGGCGGTCTGACGCGCGATGTCGTGTAGTGAGTCCTAGAAGAGTTCCTCATACTTACTGTGCGCATCTTGTCCACTAGGATGGCCTCGAGGCAGGCGGTCTGACGCGCGATGTCGTGTAGTGAGTCCTAGAAGAGTTCCTCATACTTACTGTGCGCATCTTGTCCACTAGGATGGCCTCGAGGCAGGCGGTCTGACGCGCGATGTCGTGTAGTGAGTCCTGCGCCACTTGCACCTTATGGGTGCGCAGGATACACGGTGCGAACACTATCGCTAGTGCATTTGGCCCCATCCTGTATAACGATGCAACATACCAAGTTATTACTTTAGACAGATTCACATTAAAAGCTTAAGTCCGCAAGAAAAGAACAATAAGGTTAAATTAAAATTAAATAGCAGTTTCATTGTAAGATAAAGAAAGAAAAAGAGATTGAGTTCAAAGTTTTAGGTATTTGTACAATATTACCTATTGTGGTCTTCTCCGAGTGCCACCCTTGCTAGATGAAATATTAATCTCTCAACGAGATCAAAATTAGGTTTCGGTAATTTCTTGAGTATCGTGAATATACTCGATACCCTTTCCTGTAAATAAAAATTAATACAAGTCAGTACGCGTAGCGTCACTCAAGAAGGGTTCTATTGACAAAACCCTTCTTCACGCAAGCACGTTAAAAAAATATGCAGTACTGGAAGATTTCTGAAGTCACCACAATTCTATTAAGTTCGTCCCCGCCACTTTATTGTTTTATAACCTGCTCACCATTACCACTATGTATCAGCGTCTGGACAACTAAGCTAGCCTCTAACATTACTACCTGCGGTGGGGCCTTGGCCAGGTAATTCTTTTGCTGTGCAAGTCGCCACAGTCGAATTTTGTCAGAGGTGGGCGGGCAGCCAAAGATTAATGATTTTTATAGCGTTATATGAAACAAAGCCGCCACTAGGATGAAATTGGAGTAAGAACTCATGAATTAAAGCTGTCAAAGACGGCAGCTATGGTATAAAGATGTATGTAATAGCTCCATATATTTAAGCCCTAATTAATAATAGTACATAGGTATTAGGTAACATAGTGGTCGGCTTCGATATATATTTTTATATGTAAAAAAACTATATCAAAATTAACCTTATGGTAATTTGGTCACCTTTTTGTTGAACTTTATATTATATTTGCATGTGGTATTTACCAGTAAATGTTTGTCACATTTAGATCTAAAATTATAGCGTAATTAAATTATTGTACGTGCTAATATATGATCAAACGAACTTACCAAGTGAAGTTCGATCCATATTATATGAGTTGCTTCATTCGAAGATATAGACATAACCAGGTAGTCCTCTTATCCTACAAGGCAACGTCGCTTATTAAGAGTATTTAAACTGATTTCCGGTCCGTGCCGGAAATATGAGTATTTAAAAATTTCTTATTTTTACACACAGGAAATAAGGAAATTTACAATTTTAAAAGTACATTTTTGACTAGCCGTTACTCGTTACCCGCGCTCCGATGTCACCTCATTTTTTCAGAGAGCCTAAGCAAAACTCTCTGGGTAATTTAGGGTGGGGCGGGTGTCTATATCTTCGAATGAAGCAACTCATATAATATGGATCGAACTTCACTTGGTAAGTTCGTTTGATCATATATTATATTTCGTTGCTTCATTCGAAGATATAGACATAACCAGGTAGATGTTCAGAGACGTCAATGAAAGAGTTTTGCTATATTCTTATTATCAAGATAAGGAATTTGTTAAATAAAGTTAATACGTATATTTAATTAAACTACATTTAATCAAATCAATGTTCTATTACTCATATTGGCTACCGCGATACATTCACTGGGACGCCCGCCTTGGCGTTGACGGATGACGTCACTGGTAAAGGACCGCCTCGGCGGCGGAAGACTTCACTAAGACACCGGTCTCGTCGGTGGCCGTTGACGACACTGGTAAAGGCCCGCCTCGGCTGCGGCTGACGCCAGTAAGATGCCCGCCTCGACGGTGGCAGTTGACTTCGCTGGTAAAGGCACGCCTCGGTGGCAGTGACGTCACTGAGACGCCCTGCCTCGGTGGCGGCAGACATGGCGGCTGCTATGAGCGCCGAACATTGCAGCGTCAACGCTGCACTCGCCAGGGCGTATTTGATCCAACGGCCAATGCAACGGCAAGTGGCAGCTTTGTGTGCTTGTCTGGAATAAACAAATTTTTTAATAACATTTGACCTCAACTTTGAGTTTATCTGTTCCTTGAAAGAATTCTTAAAGGGTCCTAATCCTTTAAAGTTTTAGCCGAGCATACCGGACTTTTCTTTACAAATAAATTTAACCCCTATAGGTTTTGAAGAAGTTGACTTTCAATATAATATATGAAAAGTTTGTAATTTATGTGCCGTGCACAAAATTTTATATTTGGGTACCTGTGTTACTTTTTTTTTTTTTTTTTTTAATATCCTTAATTATATTTTAGTGATAGTATATATGTATATAGATATTTTGTTAGAATAGTTTGTGATCTATTAAAGAAACAGTATGTGTCTCAGGTGTGGTACCTTTCTTTCATTTAGGAACAGCATGCGTACGGTCGGTTAAAAATATTGGAACCGCATGGTCGGAATGAGTATGGAGCAAAAGGGGCACTATGGATCCAGGACTGGTCTACAAAATTATCATTACAACTTAAAAGAGACATGATACTGTATGTGTGTGCGGCCTGCCGGGACAACTGAGCAGGCCCGGTGCTTTCTCTACAGGCCTGAGTCAACAAACACTCATTATTTTCACAGTCAGAAGCATTTTGTTCGGAAATGTAATCCAAGAATGTGAGGGTCAGTAAGGGAATATTGAAATTCCCGATGATTTATCAGCTATGATTTTCTCTATACTTTGACCCGTGAAGGGGCAGGCCTCCTTCGGGTACTCGATTTTTTGTACTTTCGTTTGAAAATCCTCTCGAGACAATTCCAGTTCTGGATTATGTCTTCCACATTCAAAGACTGATTCAGTGTTATCCTAAGTGATAAAGTAAGATGCGAACATCTAGATGTTATGCTCTTTACCATTGCCAAATAATTATTTATAAATATTGATACCCTCACACCTATTATCTAGCCCAAAGTAAGCATCATTAAGAGCTTGTGTTAAGGATACTAGATAACGGAGAAATAATAATATGTAAATAAATATTAAATATTAGAAATATACTAAATGGGTTGGCTGGAAGAGATCTCTTTTAGAGATAAGTCCATCCATGTAAACTTCCTATTACATGTAACTTACTGTGTAAGTACATCTAAAGTGCAATAAATAGTATTTATTATTTAAATAAACATTAACTATTTAAATTGCGTGAAATAGCTGTGGCGGTATTATCGATACGTAATAGTATAGCTGTGATTTTTATTTACATAGAAAGATATCAAAATTAGAAAAATTTCACGTCCTGGGGCGGAACATAGATATCATTATCTGTTTTTCACACATTTATAATAACGTTAAAAGAATTAAGAATAGTTATTTTACGTTTAAATTTAGTACCGTGTAATGTTAAAAAGATTATCGCATCTAATGTAATGTAAAAAAAAAATGTTTTAAGGTTATGAATTGGAAAGTTACTAATGGATAGATGAGTCAAATTTAATTAAGAATATTATGTAATAAAAATTCGGGCGCCAGACTCACCTCTGCACACAGATGCTACTATGTAGTTTATGGACTTCTAATCATAAGGGGGGCTTGTTTGGAATAAAAATCAATAATCCCTTTTGTTGTGTTTATTCTGCGGCCGGAGATACTTAGGTACACCTTGTGGCTAGGAAGCTGATATCAGGTAAGACAGGGCTCCTCTGCCATGCGTGAAGAGTAAAAGCTTTAACTTTGTTTCATATTCAAAGTCTTGCAACAGTGAAGCATCTCGATCAACAGAACGAAACGGGTGCAAAAACGAGGCGAAAAATGGTTCAAATCAAAACGAAAACAAAGACGGAAAGAACGGGAACCGGGAACCGGCATACTCCTAAAACAAGCAATTTTGAATTAAAATCTAACCTAAAAAAAATGTGGTTTATCAATTTTGAAAAATATTTAAAAAATATTCTTACCCAATTGTTCTTGTGGTATTAGTCGATCATTGCTTAAACTTATATTGCCATTTTAAGGCATAATCTTATAGATCCATAAGGATTTCTCACCAAAGAAAATATTTAGGCTTCCATTGTTAATGGGTCGGGTCGAATGTGAATAGACATGAGTAACTCAGCTCTGAACCGGTTCAAAAGTTCAGATCAATTGACTTGAACCGTTGACCTGCAGCTCAACGACAAAACAAACAGCTCACGGCTCACTCGCTAGGTTAGGTATATTCACCCACAGAGTCACAGTCTCACCGAGTCACAGACGCGCGAGTATTATTATCGGCGAACGAACCGCGAGCTGCGAAACGGCTCCGGTGTCGGTCGGCTCGGCGCGGCGGCACTCGGTAATATTCGACTCTGTAAGCCGCTCGCAAAGCAGATCTACAAACGTTCAGCTCAGTAGTGAGCTGATCTGTGAGCCGGTTCGCAGGTCCGGCTCACTTAAGTGAACCGTGACCTGATCTGTGGTTCATAGTTTTTTGTTGAGTTACCCATGTCTAAATGTGAATATCACACTTTGACGTCCGCTGTCAATGACTTATATTTTTTTTTTTATACGGACACTGTGTGAAGGCAAAGAAATCTCGCCCGAACAGCCAAAACTTTAGGAACGTAGGAAAATACGTTACAATTCACCCTTCCCCGATTAAAGCATCGAGAATCGAGGCTGACAAAATAAACGATTACCTTGAAAAAATGTTAAAACCAACAAAAGGAAAAATCTATGCATGTGAATAAAATTCTATGCAACTATATAAAATCTATGCAAGTGTATGAAAATCTATGCAGACAAACGACTTGCGAAAAGTAATAAGAACTAAATAACAACCAATGTTCGAAATCTAAATTATTGGTTGGTAAACCTATAATGAAAAAGGTTCAACAAAAGAAAATAAAAACTCAACGATAATGAGAAAAAATAATTCCTAAATTATCCTACGTGTGGAGATCTGTTGGACAACCTAGTCACAGACTCGAAAACACGACTCTCCTTTTATTGAAATCAGTTGGACACCCTAGTCACTGACTCGTACTCTATCCTCTTTTCATTGAGATCAGTTGGACACCCTCGTCGCTGACTCTAAAACAAACTTTTTTTTTAAGTTAAATCTGAAAAACACCCAACGTCTATCAGACTCTTAAAGCACTATCATGGTCGGCACAACACCACTGACCTTCCGAACATGACGTGTAAGAAAAATTGCGTCCTACAATTCTGGAACACAAAACAAAAGACAAAACACAATCATGGCCGGCGCAACACTACCAACTTTCCGTTCATGATGTGGAGGTAAAGATGCGAATTCCAACAATTCGGGAAAGCACAAAAAAAATCAACACGATCATGGCCGGCACAACACCACCAACTTACCGTACATGACGTGGTAAGAGTATGATCCAACAATCCGGGATCGTACAAAATAAAAAAACAACACAATCATGGCCGGCACAACACCACCAACTTACCGTACATGATGTGGTAAGAAGTATATGACCCAACAATACGGGATCGTACAAAAAGGTACCACCAGTAACAAGACTAGGGAAAAAATTATATATCCTCTAACAGGACAAGAAAAATCCAGTACTCGAGTATAAAAATGTCAAAGCCGAGAGTTTACTTATAAATAACCAAATAAACAACGACAAGACTAACACTAAAAGGTACATCTTACCAACAAGACAAAAGGTTCAAAATGTAAACATAATTATGGTGAACATAATTGTGTTACTTTTTAGAATATATAACAAAATGTACAAATAAAATATACAAATAAAATCTTATGATGTTTATAAGAAAAAAAATTGTTGTCTGGAGACTATTTTTTTTTTTTTTTAAGGTAAATGCCAAATTGTGATGTTTATTTATGAAATCTATTATATTAAAATTATTTTGAAGGTATTTTGAATTTTGTTTCATGAAATTTTAGAAAAAAAAATGAATAAATTTTTACATATCATTCTGTAATCAGGATCCATAAAATGAATTATTTACTTCCCTTTCATTCTTTCACATTCAAAGTCAATTGCCTATCATACATCACACAGGTATACAATCTTTCAGATGACATTAAACAATTTCAGGTTAGAAACCCCAAGAACAAACAAAATATAAAAAAAATGAGAAATTTAAACTTTAAGAATGTCTTTAACATGGTATCGACCAACTGTATTTTTATCTAAATCCTTTAACATATAAACATTATTAGAAATTTTCTCTATGATTTTACATTTAACAAATTTTGGAGCAAATTTAGCCGAAAAATAATGAGCAGCATTAGATTGAACGAAATTTCGTCTCCAAACTACGTCGTTTACATCATAAGAAGTGACTATTCGACCCTTATTATAATAAGAAGCATTACGCTTATAGGCTTTAAATAATGAAAGAACAACTTTCTTAAAAATCTCTTCAAGTGAAGAAAGAGTCTTAGCAAAAATAGAACGATCTACCAAATCAATCTCAGCTAAATTATCAAAAGAACTACTAAAGCGATGTAAAGAAGCGTCAAAAATTAAATCTCTACCAAACATGAGAAAATTTGGCGTAAATTCAGTAGCCAAATTAATACTACTGTTTAAAGCTAATTGAACATGAGGTAATAATTTAGACCATGTTCTCTGATCATCACGAACAAAACAAGAAATACAAGTTTCAATAGACTTGTTATAACGTTCTACAGGGTTATTCTGAGGTGTATAAAGAGTATTATAAAATATTTTATTAATATTAAAACCATTAAGAAATTCTACAAAATTTTTAGAAGTAAATTGAGTACCATTATCACAAATAATTATCTTGGGACATCCAAATTTAAGGAAAACATCTCTTTCTATAAACTTACAAATAGATCTAGTAGTGGCATTAGCTAAAGGAAATAACCAACAATATTTAGTAAAAACATCTACTATAGATAATATGAATTTATGCCCAGAATAAGTTTTAGGCAGAATACCTATCAAATCTAAAGATAGCATAACCATGGGTCTATCTACTTTTTTAGGATTAATCATGGTACCTAATGGTGCAGAAGTCGAATGTTTATAAGCCTTACAAATATCACAATTTTTAATATATTTTTGAATATCATTAAACATACTTTTCCAATAATAATGAAGTTTTATTTTATTCAAAGTTTTATGAATTCCCAAATGACCAGAGTTTATATTATCATGATTAGCTCTAATTGTATCCAAAATATTTTCTTTTGGAATAACTATTTTCCATTTTAAATTTTCATTTAAATTAAATTTACATTTAGTATAACGATATAAAGTATTGTTTTCTACTCTAAAATTTTTATATTTACTTGGATTTTTCTGACAATCTATAAACATTTTTCTATACCAAGGATCAACAATTTCATTGTCAACTGGAATAATAGTATTAGAAGACATTGTTATATTAGCTATCTCATAACGAGAAAGTGTATCTGGAACAACGTGTAAAGCACCTTTTTTATGTATAATATCAAAAGTAAACTGTGAAATTCTAGCAGCCCATCTGGCTAAACGACCAGAAGGATTATTTAATCTTAACAACCATTTTAAACTAGCATGATCAGTGACAACTGTAAATTTCATGCCTTCGACATAAGGTCTAAAATGTTCAATGGAATCTAAAATAGCTAAAAGTTCTCTTTCTGTAGTACTATAATTTCTTTCGCATTTATTAAGCGATCTAGAATAAAAAGCTATAGGATGTTGCTCATTGTTATCATCTTCTTGACACAAAACGCTACCCATTCCAACAGAACTAGCATCACAATGTAAAAAGAAAGGTTTATTAAAATTAGGACACTGTAGTACAGGTGATGTCATCAAAGATTGTTTTAAAATAATGAATGAATTTTCTGCATCATCATTCCATTCTAATTTATGTTTAGAGTTTTTACCTGTTAATTTAGTTAAAGGAGAAGCAATATCAGCAAAATTTTTAATGAATCTACGATAATAAGAACACAATCCCAAGAAACTACGAAGTTGTTTTAATGTTTGAGGCCTAGGAAAGTTATTTATAGCATCTAATTTAGAAGGATCAGTGTGTAAACCTTGTTTATCAACAATATAGCCTAAGTATCGCAATCTTTCCTTACAAAATTCACACTTTTTTAAATTGACAGTTAATCCAGCATCTTTCAGTGTTTTATGTACTTTTTTAAGAAGCTCTAAATGACTTGAAAATGTGTCGTTAATGCAAATCAAATCGTCTAAATAGCAAAAGGTATTTTTATCAAATTCCGGACCAAACAGTCTATCTACTAATCTTTGCAGTTCTGCAGGTGCATTGGTTAAACCAAACGGCATACGAACAAATTCGAACAAGCCTTTACCAGGAATACAAAATGCAGTCTTCTCACGCGAAGAAGCTTCTAATTTAATTTGTAGAAAAGCTTTAGATAAATCTATAGCAGTTATAAACTTTGCACCTTTAAGGTTGTCTAAAATATAAGAAGTATAAGGTAAGGGATAAGAATCCTTAACAGTAATTGAATTTAATTTTCTAGAATCTAAACACAATCTAATTCCACCATCCTTTTTAGGAACAGTTAAAACAGGAGAACTCCAAGTTGGTAATCAAAATCAAATTTATCAAACTGTTTAAGCAAAGCTAATTTTATCTCAAACCAAGATTTAGCATGAGAACGAACAACTCGAAACCATTTCTTAGCCAAACCGGTAAGAAAATCTGAAAAAGAAGTCACTATATGATGTTCTTCAATATCCCTAGACACAATATATTCCTCAACAGAAGTAATAAAATCTCTAACACAAGACTTACCATCAAACAATATTTTACTTTTTGAAAAATCAGGTTTCTTATAATAATTATGTTTAGCAGTATGATGAGTAAATAAATCGCTATTCAGTTGTGACGCAACAGGCAAGCAAGAGTCTAACAAAGAAGACTGTGCAACATTATGAGTATGATTCAAGCGAGGTTCTTCAGATAAAGTGATCAAATGTGATTCCATGTTGTGTGAAAAAGCAGCAGCAGAAATCAAGTCAATTGTATCTGTAGCAACATTAACAAATTTGTGTGAAGTTCCAGCAGAAGCAAGTTTGTCAGTTTCCATTGTCACCAAAGAATATAAATGTGAATGTATTTTATCAATTTAAAAGTATATAAAAAGCAAAATAGCTTATTAATGTTTATGTAATGATATTTTTAAAAAGATTTTTTTTTTTTGTAGAAAAATGCAACATCTTTTTACAAAGAAAAGGTTATAATTAATATTTTATGAGACACAATAAGTGTTTTTCTTATTAAAAATATATGATTAAGTATTTCAAGAAAGTAAATACCTAAGTATAATAATGTGTATTGCAAATGAATGCTTATAATAATCTATGTTTAAAAAACGTTACATAAGTAAAATTACAAATAGCAATTGCTATGATTGGCAAAATAACCTGTGAAACATGGCAAAATAACATGAAAATTATGTAATTGTAATATTTAAATGTGTGGCACAATATAAAGAAATTAACACCTTAAAAATGTTTGGTAGAATTAAAAAACACTGTCTCTTTAACCACATAAAAGTTATTGTGTAGTTAAATTATACCCATTTTATAACAATAAAAGTATTGTCATAACATGTGTTATAAAAGCAATAATGTTATGTTGTTCTTTACACAAATAAAAAAAACAAAAAATGTACAAAATAAGGTAAATAAAGTACACACAAGAACAGTTTATTTATACTGAGAGCATGCCGCATAAAGTTATACAATACAAGTTGTATTTACTATAAAAAAACAAACAATGTTTATGAAAGTTATTGAAAATCTAAGTCAATGCAACAACTTCCAAAAGTAATGTGAAAAAATACAATGAACACAACAAAGAGATGGCACAAAGTATATACTCAAGTCCCTGTTCTAAGGCGACAAATGTAATGTTTTAAAAAGAACTATTATGTAATATGTAATGTAAAAAAAAATGTTTTATGGTTATGAATTGGAAAGTTACTAATGGATAGATGAGTCAAATTTAATTAAGAATATTATGTAATAAAAATTCGGGCGCCAGACTCACCTCTTGTGTTTATTCTATAAAAACAGGTTCACCTTTATAAATTTAATTTTTAAAGATATTCTATAATGATAGATGCTACACTTGAGCTATAAAGATGTTGCATTGTATTTGACTATTTTATTTAATGAATTTAGTTTTAAATAATTAAATAGCTGCGGGAGGAAACTGCATACCTGCGGCCGGAGATACTTAGGTACACCTTGTGGCTAGGAAGCTGATATCAGGTAAGACAGGGCTCCTCTGCCATGCGTGAAGAGTAAAAGCTTTAACTTTGTTTCATATTCAAAGTCTTGCAACAGTGAAGCATCTCGATCAACAGAACGAAACGGGTGCAAAAACGAGGCGAAAAATGGTTCAAATCAAAACGAAAACAAAGACGGAAAGAACGGGAACCGGGAACCGGCATACTCCTAAAACAAGCAATTTTGAATTAAAATCTAACCTAAAAAAAATGTGGTTTATCAATTTTGAAAAATATTTAAAAAATATTCTTACCCAATTGTTCTTGTGGTATTAGTCGATCATTGCTTAAACTTATATTGCCATTTTAAGGCATAATCTTATAGATCCATAAGGATTTCTCACCAAAGAAAATATTTAGGCTTCCATTGTTAATGGGTCGGGTCGAATGTGAATATCACACTTTGACGTCCGCTGTCAATGACTTATATTTTTTTTTTTATACGGACACTGTGTGAAGGCAAAGAAATCTCGCCCGAACAGCCAAAACTTTAGGAACGTAGGAAAATACGTTACAACCGAAAGACACTGCTAACAGCTCTAAATGATTTACGTGAAACGCTTACTTATTCAGTACCTATCTTTCCAAAGTCTATTCGCAATTAGCTTGTGACACCATTCCTCAGCCTGAGCGTGATGTGTCAGTAAAAAACATGTAATTCTTAATAAGTTTTTGTATCATAATTTGACTCATATTTATGACCTAGCTTTAAGACATTTAGAATATAATAATACAACATGAGGCGACAGAGAATATGAATATTTTTAAGAGCTGAATGTTTTAGTCTCTCGAAACTTTTTATATAAAACCATCCGTTATCGTATGGCAGAGCAGGCTGCGCCTGGATATACGAATAGCACACACGGGCAATTTTTTATTGACCAACTGTGTTACATATAGTATTGAGTTTCTATCCGGATAGTGACAATGTCATGTCTACAAGTGTCAATGACAAAACCTTACAAATTACAAATGAGTTGCGGTTGTATGTCCCTTTTATCGTTAGTTATTTTGAAACTAGACATTCTAGGATTTGGTACAGTGTAGCGTAAATTTTTTGCGCATTCTTCGAAATCGGTCCCTATACACAAAATAACATCTAGATAGATGACAGAGGTAAATCCGCGTGAATGGAAAAGAATAATCAATTCTGTCCTTACTTTTCAAAATATTCTTGGACCTATCGATAATCCGTGATGTATTCCGTTAAAATCATACGTGAGAATTCGCGATATTCCTTTTCTTATGGCAAATATTAAATATTTTGCGATGGTGTTTTGCTATCAATACATAAAAGATATGATTTTTCTAGTCAATCACTGCTTGAGAACCGGTTTGGTTTTTGTTTCGGTCTGTGGTCCGCCATTTTTAAAATGTGACAATTTTACAAATTTGATAAAACTCTTTGTTTAGGACAAATTTAACAATTTTTTGTTCGGGGACGGTGCCAAGAATATGTTCGAAATGTACTGATTATCACGGGACTCGCATAGCGATATCGTCCCCAATGTTACAGTTCATAAGCTACCTGCATCAGCTCCGTTTCCAACGGACTACATTTTGGTGTCGAAAATTGTTCGACTCGTGTCGACAAAGGTATAGGGACTCGTCGCGAATTCACTCTAGTACTTGTGTATTGAGTGAATGTTGCCCAGCAATAGTAAAATACATATTATCAATCTGGCGGCGTGTACCTGCGGTGGCGTTGCTGCTGGGCACGTGGCTGGCGGGCAGCGAGCCGGCGCGTGTGGCGGCGGCGGGCGGCGGCCGCGGGGGCTGTGGCGGCGGCGCTCGGCCCTGGTCGTGCCCCCCCCTGGTCGCTTCTGACCGGTTAGGGCAGAAGTTTATTGAAACCTGGGGGCAGATATGGCAGTTATTGAAGAGTTGTTTATTTTCAATTATTATGGCTTGGTTCCTTCGAGATATTGTTGGGTTTCGTTTTTCCTTATACCATAGGATATGCTATGGTATTAACCAAAAGCAGTGACTGGTTTAATAAGTATTGGGTCAATACTGCGAAATTTTGAGGAGCGCTTTGGTTTCGATTATGAAAACAAAGCAACTTTCGCCAAAGTCGATGCTAGGAGGGGCCAATCAAAAGTTTGTAATCTCGAGTACCTCCGTGCTTCGGAGGCACGTTATGTGGGAAGGCCCGTGTCCAGCAGGGGGGCGTATGTAGGCTGATGATGACTGTAGCATCACGGCCGCGGAGAGCCTGCCAGGTTGGCCGGGCTTAGGTGAGGCACGTGGTCCTCCGCCCCGGCGGCTGTGACTCTGGCTCGGACGGCTGCGGCCGCGTGGCTAGCCCGGGCGACCGGCCGCGTGGATAGCTCGGGCGACCTCGACCGTGTGGCTGGCTCAGGCGACCGGCGGACGGCGTGGATGGCTCGGGCGACCGGCCGCGTGGCCGAGGTGAGGTCGGCGGTCTCGTCGGCCCCACGAGGCTCGGCATCCACGGCGGGTGGGCATCCACGGCGTGTGGGCATCCACGGCTGGTGGGCATCCACGGCAGGTGGGCATCCACGGCAGGTGGGCATCCACGGCGGGTGGGCACGGATGGTCTGGGCCATCAAATGATCGACTCACGGTCGAGCCTCGAATTTGACTCACGGCCAACTTTCGAGGTCTTACTGTTTTGTTTAACACTTGGTTAAACCGCAGGAAAATGCCACATTCAGTTGATAAGATTCGACTCACGGTCGAGCCTCGAATTTGACTCACGGCCAACTTTCGAGGTCTTACTGTTTTGTTTAACACTTGCTTAAACCGCAGGAAAATGCCACATTCAGTTGATAAGATTCGACTCACGGTCGAGCCTCGAATTTGACTCACGGCCAACTTTCGAGGTCTTACTGTTTCGAATAAACCGAAGTTTAGTCGTAGGAAAAAAGGCCACATTAAGTTGATATACTCACTCGTTTTTCCTAAGTCGGGGGTATCTGAATACACTATGACTCGGCGACGCTTTGGCGGCAGCTTATTCTTCAATCTTCCGATTGTTCCTCGTAGTATTACTATACTCTCTTCTTTTTTCTATTAGATATTATCACAACTTGGTACGTTTGAGTACAAGGAATTAAAAATTTAAAAATAACTCACTAAAAAACTAATATTTGATACGCAAGAGAGAGGGTACGAACGTTGCCTCGCTTGACAAAAGAATGAGGTGACATCGGAGCGCGGGTAACGAGTAACGGCTAGTCAAAAATGTACTTTTAAAATTGTAAATTTCCTTATTTCCTGTGTGTAAAAATAAGAAATTTTTAAATACTCATATTTCCGGCACGGACCGGAAATCAGTTTAAATACTCTTAATAAGCGACGTTGCCTTGTAGGATAAGAGGACTACCTGGTTATGTCTATATCTTCGAATGAAGCAACGAAATATAATGTATACAGGATGGTGCCATTAATACAACAGTAAATTCAAACATGGGCTATATTAGTTCATAGAAATGGTTTGCCACTTTCTAAAACATCTTATTCATTTGATAATTATATGACATTTGTATGAATGAATATAACATTGGCTGCATTATTTCATAGAAATGTCATGAAATTATCAAATGAATAAAATGTTTTTGAGAGTGGCAAACCATTTCTATGAGCCAATATAGCCCATGTTTCAATTTATTGTCGTATTGACGGCACCACGCTGTATAAACGTTAGTGAATCTTCAATAAATAAATAAATAAGTATTACGGAATTATAGATCAACATTAGCCAAAGCGTGGTTTCGTTTGTTGTATGTATTAGGTTGGGGGAAAAGTCTTTTCGCATTATAGTATGTATGAACTTGTAATAAAATCTCTTTGGCTGTACTATTTGTAACTGGCTGGTTTTGGTATCTTTAAAAGTTTAGATTTTAAAAAAGGTAATTCCAAATTCAAATTAGGAAAATGTGTGTTTTTCATTTGTTTTTCGTACTGTCAAGATGAATGAATCTAATGAAGAAATTCGACACATTTTAAAACTTTACTACAAAAAAGGTAAAAATGCAACGCAGCCGCGAAAAAAATTTGCGATGTTTATGGACCTAGTGCATTGTCTGTGAGAGTAGCACAAATTTGGTTTAAGCGTTTTCAATCTGGAAATTTTGATGTCAAAGATGCACGTCGCTCCTGGTCGCCCTATTACGGATAAAATTGATGCCATTTTTGAAACACTAGAGCAAGATCAGCATATCAGTAGTTACGACGTAGCTGAAGAACTGGGAATTGACCACAAAACAGTTTTAGCGCATTTTTTAAAAAATGGGTACACAAAAAAGCTCGATATTTTGGCACCCCACGAGCTTACTTAAAAAAACCTAATGAACCGTGTACTCATTTGTGATTCTTTATTAAGACGTAATGAAACCGAACCATTTTTGAAGAAGCTGATAACTGGTGATGAAAAGTGGATCACGTACGACAAGAACGTGCGAAAAAGGTCGTGGTCAAAGGTCGGTGAGGCTTCACGCCGGTCAGGCTTCACAGACTGTGGCGAAACCCGGGTTAACTCGCAACAAGCTGATGCTGTGTGTGTGGTGGGATTGGAAGGGCATTATTCATTATGAGCTGTTACCACCAGGCAGGACCATCGATTCTGAACTCTACTGCGAACAACTGATGAGATTAAAGCAAGAAGTTGAGAAAAAGGGGCCGGAATTAATCAACAGAAGGGGTGTGGTTTTTCATCATGATAACGATAGACCTCACACATCTTTAGCCACTCAGCAAAAATTAAGAGTTTGGCTGGGAGGTGTTAATGCATCCGCCGTATAGTCCTGACCTTGGACCTTCAGATTTCCACCTGTTACGCTCTCTTCAGAATTCTCTAGGCAGTGTCAGGTTAACATCACGAGAGGACTGCCAAAACCACTTGTCGCGATATTTTGATCAGAAGCCCCAAAATTTCTATAGCAATGGGATCATGTCCCTACCTACAAGATGGCAAAAAGTTATCGAACAAAATGGTACCTACATACTTCAGTTAAATGTAAATAAACTATATTAAAAAATGTTTTGAATTTTCTTAAAAAATGCGAAGAAACTTTTTCCCCAGCCTATTATGTTTTGTGCATGTCAATAAAAAATATTTTTCTTTCTTTCTTTCTTATCCGCAGCTAATGTTTGTAACGTGACCTGTGGGTCGGTGATCTCTGCGGCGAGGATGAAGTCGTCGTACAGGTCGAAGGTGAGCAGCGGCTCGGGCAGCTCGCGGAAGTACCCCTTGAGCACGGAGGCGCGCACGTGCACCGCGTACAGGTCCAGCCGCTCCACGCCCTCCTCCGGCCGCTCGTCCAGCAGCCGCCGGAGCTCGCGCACCTGTACCACAAACAGCTTCAGTCTACCTCATCATCATCATCATCACGAGCCTATATACGTCCCACTGCTGGGCAGGCCCTCCTACATGGGAGAAACACATGAGGAGTTTGAGCCATAACACCACCACGCTGGCCCAATGCGGGTTGGTGGGTTAAAGCAGTTGCAGTAACAATCGGGACCAACGGCTTAACGTGCCTTCCGAAGCACGGAGGAGCTCGAGATAACAAATTTGATTGACCAATCCTAGGATCGACCATGGCGAAAGTTGCTTTGTTTTTCGTATCGAAACCAGAGCGCTCAAACCAATACGCCACCGAGCTCCTCACATGACCAGTGAAAGAGATACTGTACAATATACCTGGCCGGATATGAAACATCTCCTTTAAGTGCAGTGTATCTTTTTCTAAGATAGCAAAAATTTGTTTAGAGCTGTCAACAAAAAAATGGATACTAAAGAAACCATAGACAATTTTAGACGGAATATACCGAGGTGGTTCCTAAGCACTACATTTTATCGCGTTCATAATCATTATCATCACCAGCCAATATATGTACCACTGCTGGGCACATGCCTTCCTATACAAGAGAAACACATGAGGAGCTTGGGCCATAAGAACATCACGCTGGCCCAATGCGGGTTGGTGGGTTAGAGCGGTTGCAGTTGCCGGAACCAACGGTTTACCGTGCCTCCCGAAGCACGGAGGAGCTCGAGCACGGAGGAATCTTGACAGACACCATTGAAGGATGCCAAAAACTACAACTTAAATGTACAAAACGTGGTTTGTAGTTAGACTTGAATACAGGTTACAGAGAACACGCCGACGATTTTTAATTGCCGCATCGCCGCCCGTGTCGACTTGATTATCACTCCAAAAAGTATCTTACAAAATTTCATCTAAATCGGTTGTTTAAGCGTGGAAAGGCAACAAACAGTCAAACAGACTTACCTTTGCATTTATAATATTAGTAGTTTAATATTAGTAGAATATAAGGAGATTTTAGAAATATTTTGATACTTGAATTGATCTCAGACACTCCTTAGTAGATGGGTGACTATTTTTTCAATTTGCCTTTGCACATGTACTTATACAATACAATGCATATGGGACTGTTTCGGGAAGGAATAACTGAATAAAATTATATTCAATACACCTTATCAAATAATAGTGAATGTCCTTACTCACCTTCGAACTAAGCCCACTCTTTCTATAAAGTCCTTCCGTATAAAGACCGGTCATTTCTATTGTAGTAATGAGTCTATCCACTACAATCGGTATATTACTTTCTCCCGTCGGTAATTCACCAAGCGGTACGCCGAAAACCTGAAAATTAGAATTTGGTATGTTGATACTGTGCCTAATTCTGAAGACACACTATTTTTAAATTTAAGTACGGTATATCTCTTCTTAATTTTTGATTTTAACATTATTATAAATGTTTCAAAAATTACTTAGTAATTAAAATAGTATAAAACTAGAAAAAAAAATCTATCTCTTTCTAATACTATGTCATAGGAAAATTTGTTAGCAAGAACTTGTTTAGAGCTGACAATTAAATTAAGATAGATTTCAAAGAAACCATAGACAATTTTAGACGGCATCTACGGAGGCGCCTCTTAAACAATGCATTTTATCACGTTCAATACGATCGAAAATTGAACGCACGTTTCTAAATGTCAATTTTATGACAGCCATCCTTTTCGTAATAATTTTGAGAAAAAGAGATGCACTGAAATTAAATTTTTACTTAGCATGTGTTCTCCAGAATTAGGGTCACTGTACTGCAAGTCAACTCAATTCTTTGTCTCTTATTTGTTTATAGTTAGTGTGATATACCTTTCCTCTCTTCACGCCAAGCTGTTCTCTCCCTCCCGCATCGACAGCACCCACTATCGCGGCAGATCGAGTTGCTGAGTCTTTTCGACATTGCGTCGTTACCTGCAAACATTAAGATGTTTAATCAGCATTTTTATAGCAGTCTTAACGAGACGAAATTATCTTCGCATAAGAACTATCATTTACCGATGATTTAGCTTAAGGCGATACCTGCGTTGTTTCAGCCGAGAAAGAGAGGGATAGACATAGGAATTCTTATTGTGAGGAAAAAAGACAGCAATACGAAAGCGCGTGTAGCGTGTAAAAAATAAATAGCCTATTAAAAAATAAACGATTTCTGCAAAAACTCTGAATTTTGTAAATAATTTAAACAGTTTAATACGCTTCTAATAAAATTAGTTTGTTTTTCAAATATTCTTACTTCTGCTCAGATGATTGATTTTTTTTATAGTAAAAATTGTAGTACTTTTTTTATTGATAGATAAGTCAACTCTTGATATATTGAAAAACAAGAATAACAGTAAGTAATAGAAAAAATAGATTAAATCTTTTATGAAAATGCTGAGTAGTCGCGAGGTGCCGCCTTGAAATATGATTACAGCCATTCCTACCTTCATATAACACTTTTTATGTGATGCTAATTTACAAGTCTGACAGATCAGTGACCGCTCGATGGGCCACATGAAGAAGGTCTTGCAGATCTCGCACTCGGTCGGGATGTTGATCATTGACAGAATGAACGTATGGCCTTTGTATTGGATTGGATCGTCTACCTAGAAAATGAACACAAAAGGCACATAATTAAGGAAGAAAAACTGTATATCTTAGTAAAATCTAGAAAAGAAATGAACAAGCAAGCGACGCGTATTTTTGTTACGCGCGTATTCTTCACATCATCTGTACCCCTAGTGTGTGTATCGAAACGAAACGATCATCATTGTGTACACCTCTCAAATCCACATATAAAAAGTGGTTTCCAATAATTTACAACAGAGGTGCTTTTGCCGTTTTCTTGAAATTTGACAGTTACCACGGCTACGAACTTTTTCGTTTCAATTCGATGGAAACTTACACTGGGGTCACTGAGCGTTTGCGCACTTTTTTTGAGTTTGTATCGATACTGACGCGCGTTGGCAGCGCGGCTCATAAAAGTTACAAATTCATGTTACAAAAAAGTTTTAGTCTAATTTTTAATGGCGTATTCTATACATCTATACAAACAACTTTTTCTTCATAGTAAATGTTGTTTGTTATATCCTCATGGACAACTACGAAATCAGCGAAAAAAAAATCAGCTGTTTAATCTAGTAGGTATTGAACCTTACTATAGAACAGTTGATTTCCTTGGGATTTCGTAGTTCTCAGCATAGTAAAGAAGAAAAAGGCCTTAAAATATGGCTGCACCTTTTTGTAACACTTTGTAGATACAAACGGGCGTCGCCTGACGTTTAAAAACGTCGTTATTCATCGTAATCGTCGTTTTTTCTTGTTATTGAGGCGGTAACCGCTTACCACCAGGTGGGCTGTTAGCTTGTTTGTCACCTAGTTTTATAAAAAATGATAATTATTGTGTATGAATTCTCTGATCCTTTAGCTATCGAGTTGTGTAATTAAATTTTCGATGTAGATGATGGATATGTAGCTGCAACACCGAACTGTATCCCTCGATATTGTTATCATCAGTTTACTGAATCGCCTGCCACTATGGAAGCAAATTTATAGACGAATTCGCGTCAAAAAAATAATGAAACTAACTTTTCTCTTTTTATCCTTTTTCCGTTTGGTCCTCGCCTTGTCTGTGTCGTGCTGGCTCATGAACTCGTCCATGAACCCGCGGAAGGCATTGACCCCCATCGTGATGGACAGTGTGGAGCCTTCACGCGCGCAAACGGTCTCCATCACGTGCAGAAAGTTGCCGATCAGGTCCTTGTACTTGAGCGCAGAGCCTCGCGTCTCCACCACGCTGTATGTTGCCACTAGATTGTCTTTGAATTCCCGTAGCGCGTGCTTGAATACCCTGTCCACCTGTTTTGAAAGATGTTAAGGTTTTAGACAGTGAAAACAATATACAAAATAAGAAAAATCTAAGTAAGTAGAAGAAGTACCAGATGCAGATATGTTAGATGAAAAAATTTTACCTTTAAATACTTATGGAAATATTAAAAAGTATTTAAGTAAATAGAGAAGCATTTGGCATTATATAATTTTATATTTGAATACATGTCAAGAATATTTCAATACAGACGAAGTTTCATATTCAAAAAAGAGCTAAGGTACCAAAATGGTCCTTACTAACATGAAATGATGAGAAAAGCAATTATGAAGTAAGTTATGCAAATGTTATGTTATACGAACAAAATAAAATAAATTTTACTGTACTACAAAAGCGACTCACTTCCGATTGCTTCTTCTCGTTCTCTGAAGACTCCATTTGGTATATTTTCTTTGTTATAAAATGTTGCATCGCTTGCAGCTCCGTCGCGTCCGATATGATCTTGTCCGTCCGGTCCATGAACTCGGACGTTCCAGTCAAATTGAAATTGGAACTGACAGAGCCCTTTGATTGGTCCGTTAGCAAGTACTGTGAATCTTTGAGCATAATTCGTTTCCTATTCTTGTGTCGGCCTCTGGATGCGACTGTGACAGGACTGGAGCAAGGCATGGTGATCACGCCCTTATTCTGGATGCACTTTGTATGGTAAAGTTGTTTGCAGTCGATACATCGCTGGCCTTGCGTGACGAACGCGTCAATCGGCTTGTGACAGTAAACGCATTTATCGTCTTTGGCGAAACGCGTGCCTTTGCGAAACCTAAAACAAAAGAATTCGATGAATTTAATAGTGTTGCTAGAAAAAAAAATTTTTTTTTAATTATCATAGCCCTCCGGTGGGATAACGCCGCTTGTGGGATAAAACTCTTCCAAGATACAATGAAATGTGTTACACCAGCATTTTAATGCAATATCTGCAGAAATTATAAAAGAATCGGCTAAAAACGAAGATTCAGAAGTTATCAGCAAGATTAAGACACGTCCTAAAGTACTTGCATCCAGGCCAGTAAAGCAACCCAACATAAACTAGGAGTTTTTGGTGGGATTTGGCGGTGTTAGTCAAGAATTTTATTACAATAAATAAAATTTGTGTCTGAGCGAACGTTGTGTTACAAAATTGGTATTGTTTTGTGAAGCAAGTGTTTATGTTGGCGTGCAATTGAAAGATTATTCTAATATAAGTGAATTTGATTTAAAGGACGTTGAGAATTTCGTCGTGGTTATCCACGTCATCAAAGTAGCATCATAGAGGCTGTCATGATTTGTTTTACGCCAATTTGCAGAATTAAAGAAAATAGTTAAGACATGGCTGTATGGGCATTATTTCTCCTTGCCTTCTCTGTAATAGCGAGAAATTAAAAACAACGAAAAAATTTGTGGTAGCCAGTGTAGTGTACACCCTATAGCCCGCAGGCCAATGAAAATTAAAAATAAAAATTGTTTTATTTAACTGTCAGAAATTACAGGTAAGTACACTTTACAAATCCCCAAGTGATTAGCTTCCAAAATGTAGCCGGAACGGCGAGATACCTGTGGCCCGCGATCCGGAACAGGCCGTTGCCGGTCTGGCCGATGTAGTCTGTGGAGCGCGGGTCGGGCGGGCGCGGCTCGCCGGGCGCCGGGTCCGAGTTCCGCCGCCGGAGCGCGCCCGCCGCCGCCGTCACCGGGCCCGCCACCTCTAGTAGCGGGGACATCACCTCCGACGCCGCCCTGTCACATAACGACACGATGAATTAATCTGTTGAGCCGCGTTGACAGAACAAAAGACTTTGCTTTGGCCGGACAAAGTATGATAATGTATACAACATAAAATGACATAGTAAAAGACTGACTTTGACTTTAACCTAAACTGAATTAAACATATAACATGGCTGTATGGGCTCAGAACTCCGATTCATAGTAGTCCGTCTTTATTAAAAAAAAACGGAATAGTAAATTTTTGTAGTTACAAAAGTTATTCGCATTGAAATAAACTGGTGGTATTTCTAAACGAAAAATTATAGAATAATTTTTATATTCTAGACTATAGTATAGTCAGCATGAGAATTCTGAGCCTTTAAAGTGCTCAAAAATAACTAAATTATTTTAAAAAGCAACCGTATTACTTCACCATTAAAATCGTCTGTTACTTGTTGAATATTTAAGTGAATTGGTTTTCTGAAACAGAGCAGCTATTTTTGATCACTCTAAGGGCCAAACCACATGGTGCGGTGCGGTGCGCTCCGGCGCCGCACCGCACGCGGAATAAATGCGAGACGAGGTGGAGAGGGGTTAGGGGCCGAGCGGCGCCGTAGCCCCACCACTCAGTTGTTTGTTTACGCAGCATTGGGAAGGATTTATGCTTGATTAGGTCGCTGCGGCGCCGTAGAACGTTGCGACGTCGCACTGCCCGTGTGGTCGCCAATTCGGCAAAATGGCTTGCGGTGCGGTGCCGCACCGCCCGTGTGGGTTGGCTCTAAGAGGTCAGATAATTCTGCTGCTGACTGTACTAAAACTATAACATATTTTTATACAATGACAACTGTATTACACAATTCTAATAAAATCCTAAAAAGCTAGAACGCCAGACTTGACCTCTCTTTTAAAAATGAACTGAAAAACGTATACAAGAACAATAGTATCGATACCTTTTGATGTCGAGATGTTCAGCGGCGGCGTGCGGTGTGTTGTTGGTGTTGGCGTGGGCCAGCGAGTGGGCGTGGACGTGGGGAACTAACGATGTATCGACGCTGTCGTGGGCGGGGCGGGAGGCACGCCGCGGAGAACGCCGCCCACTTCGGGCTGGCGGTGCCGGCGGACCCTCCACTGAACGGGCCGCCGTTGAACACGCTGCAAAACACAACACAACATTCTTCATTACCATTTTCGCAAGACCAGTAGTCAATTCTACTATTTATTTTCCTAAACGGATCGGCTGCGGTTTAATATCGTTACCAATGCGGTTGTAATACAAAAAGGTATTCCACTAACATTGCTTATAAAACCGGAACGCTAACGAAACGCTCTCAGTTGGTTCAACTTCGGCTCGATAATTGTTAGCAATATTGCAAGAAACAAATATATTTTGGCTTTGTGACTTAACAGTTGTGAACTTTTGACATTTCGAACGAAGAACTAACGATGCGTTTCGGCTGCCAAAAATGTTAAATATTTAGCAGAATATGAAATAATGATTGAACCCAACGGTTCACGTTACGTGTTTGTTAGTAGAATACCAAACTGATGCGTTTCGGTTACGTTTCGATTGCGTTGAGTTAGCAGAATACAAAAACATTGTAACTTAAGCGTTTCCGATTCGTTTCAGATCAAAATATAATAGCAGAATTGGGGGGCAGTATTTAAAGTAATTAAACTGGAATAGGTAAACTATAGTAGGAATAGTGGTTTGAGCGCTCTGCTTTCGATTACGAGAACAAAGCAGAAAGTTGCTTGATCGATTCCGGGATGGATTGATCAAAGTTTGTAATTTCGAGTTCCTCGTGCTTCGGAGGGCACGCTAAGCCGCATGTGCCGGATGTTCCTGCAACCACTTTCATCCACCATTCAGTGTTATTGCCCAAACTCCTCATTTGTTTTTTTCATGTAGGAAGGACTGTGCCCAGCAGCGTAACGCGAATAGGCTGATGTTGATGATGATAGTCATAATAGGGAATATGCATGAAAAAAATATGTACTGGTTTAATACGTTGGAAAAAAGAATACATAAAATTATACTGCTAATAGTGAAAACCGTATCAATATTAAAAACTAAAAAAAATGCATAATCTTGTTTTGCTGATCACGCAACTGCGCAAGATGCACTTTCATAGAGAGTTGATTTGAAAAACGGATTGGGCTTACAAACAAAACAAAGCCCAATCCGTTTTGACACAACTAGTCGAGCAAAAAAACCGTGCTATTGTTGTTTTTAACGTCTGTCTAAGAACGCACATGTACAGTTGAGAAGCTTGTATTTTCACAAATACATTCAACTACTGTAAACATATACGTAGTTTGTTGTGCCCTTAAAAATATTCCAATAATTACTATATAATTTGAAAGTTACATATAATTGGAATGGTACAGTTGAGTTGAACTAACTAGTAGCATCGCCTTATATCTTGAAAAAATGAGGTCCATCAATGAATAGTTTAAAAGAAAATAAACAGTTATAGAAAAACTTTTTTACAAACATAAATAAGCCTGTATTTTTACTTGCCGTGCTATTATTTTTTTAAATTATATTGTTAATAAAATATTTATGTACTATGCATAATATTAGCACTAATGCTACTAATTAGAATTATCAAAATAAAAGTAACGAGTCTGATGAGCCTGCAAAATTAACCTTATGACTTTGTAACATGATCACAAATCATAAACAACGGTCACAATCCTATAGCATTTAACAATTATGTACGTAAAAATCACACCAACCGTAGTAGTAAAACACTAGTTTGACACAAATATTAATGTAACCCATCAGCACAAGAACGACTAACGCGGCTGCAACATACGCGTAAAGGTTCCCGCAACCACTCTTAGACACCATTACCGCCATCAGTGACATATTCACTCACTAACATTTCAACACTGAATGAATATGTCCCAAAATTAAAAGAGCAGTAAACAAACTATCACCATTTAATAACAAAAGAGGTAATACAAACAAATTAGACGTTAATCTTCCAAATGACCTAATTAGAAACCACAAAATTACTATTTTACGAAAAAACAGTAATGTGCTCTATTATCTACCCCTCATTACTGACAGGACGCGTATTTATAAACAATAAATTATTTACGAATAGATCACGAATTTAAACGCGAGTGTGTCAACTTTTAAGAGCATCATGCAACGTGCTCTTTGTATAGTAAACAAGTATAAGCGAAGGACGCACGATAGCATGCGTGTTGAGTTATGCATAAATTTTAAATTTACGTCGGTTATTTTTCTATACAAATGAAATGCAACGTGTATCATCACACTGTGAGTAAAGGGATCGACGCAATGAGTTTGTGTGTGAGTGAAGCATGTCGTGTCTTTGAGACTTACATGGCTTAAGGTGGTTTTCCACCAGAGGAGCGAGGCGAGGCGAGACGAGATTTAAAATTTGTATGGCAAATTTCCAATCCTCGCCTCGCGAATCTTTGGTGGAAATAGTCAGGATTGACGAGGATGTGCGAGACTTGAATTGAAATATTTGTTTGTCTAAAAATGAATCGTATTGCTTCCGATATAGAGTATAAATTAACTCTGCAACAGAAATACGCTTCTCGCGATTGGTTTATTGTTGTACGATTTCAATCCTCATCTCGCCACTCTGGTAGAAAATCATCTCGCGCGAGCTCGCTCGGGCAATTTTTAGTGGAAAAGGGTCAGTGCGATTTCAATTATCGTCTCACCCCGCTGGTGGAAAACCACCTTTACGCTAGAAATAGACTATACTAAATTTGGTAATACTATTAGCACACACACATGCACACTTGATTAAAGAAGTGTGCAAATAAATCAGCCGATTGTAGGTATATCATCTAAAATATAACTAAGCAAAATGGGTTTCACTTTTTCTTAAAAGTCTGCTATTACTAATAAAAGTTTTTGAATTTAAAATTCGGCCGTAAGTGTTTAAAAAAATCGCATATTTTTTTTTATTATTATTTTAATCCGTTTGTAAAATAGATACCGACCTGTGTCCGTGCTAGGGGGTGTATCATGGTCGTGGTGTCTCGCGCGTCGCACTGGCGGCAAGCTGTGTAGAGTGCGCCCGCTTTCTAACGTGCTACTTGACACGCTGCGTTGGTATACCACCGGTGATCCTCGCCTGGATAGGAAAGCTTTCAATTACTGAGTAGCAATGATAAACTGTGGTCTTGATTCTTGATAACATTAGCTTGGTCGAAGTTCCGGTGTAATACAGTCAGGTTTAGAATTATATAAGGTTTCAGAGTTATCAAAATATCAGCACTGGACCTAATTATGGAACTAATAAAATAGATAGATTTCAAGGAAAGACAATTGTAGGCGGCACATACGGAGGTGGTTCTTAAAAACTGCATTTTATTAGCGTTTAATAAGGTCCAAAATTGAACAAACGTTTCTAAACGTAAATTTATATGCCAGCCATCCTTTTTGTTTTTATATTTGATATTGAGATAAATAGATGCACTGAAGTTAAATTTAGATATAGCGTGTATTCTCAAGAATTAAGGCCACTGTTTCAAAAAAGCAATTATAACACTATGATAGTTGTTTCTAGCATCATTTAAATGTTCAACAAGTGAAAGGCGATTCTAGCTCTGTAGTAATACGGTTGCTTTTCTATAACGTATTTTGGAGCACTTTATGTGCTCAGATAATTCATAAGATAGTTTAAACGACAGCTGTAAAATATTTTCTCATTTAGAATTGTGTGTAAGATTTGCGTCCTTAAAGAACGGTGTATAGGTTTTATGAAGCATCATACTACTTGCCATCTAAAACTAATTTAAAGTTTGTACCTATATTGTAAATGTTTTCAGTGCTTTAAAGAGTATATAAAAGAATCTATGATTTCTATAAAGCTGTCTTAGTATAAATAATTTGACAGTTTGTATTTTGCTATCTTTTTCCAATGCATATGAAGAGTAAGATATCCCCGAACCTCGACGCAGAACAGATGCACACACGTCGATTTGCGAAACCCACCAGCCGAAGAAGAAAGACGAAGAGTATTCACACGTTAATGTGAGAGAGTAAATCATATGCGAAAGAAAAAACTACAAGCAACAAATATACTAGAAAATACTAATCGTCAATAATAACCTCGAATCATGATTGCTTTTGTTGCTATCAGAGTTATCACCAGGGCTCCATCTGCCTAGACCGGCGGATAATTCTTTTAGATACTCTTCGCTTGATATCGATTCGACTAGATCTTCTAAGCCTCTCTCACGTATCTAAAACAAAACACATTTACCATATTTAAATCACAATTGAAACCTTGCCGATGTTTATGTATTAGATTTGACTTTATGAAGAATATACTAAATTACTTCATTTTGGATGCACCTGAACGCCAAGCTGTCAGTTACCTTGTTCTTTTCCTGAAGGTAGCTCTGGTCTATCCTTAGCCAAAGCCACTCATTAGCAAGGTCTTCGGCGGTGATTTTCTTCGGCAGAGCGATTCCGGTTTGTGGGTATTTGTTGGTGTTAACGCACCAACTGTCATCGGGGGATGATTCACTAGTTTCTTGTTGGCTCAGACTGGAAAAATGTATGTCTTTTAGAAATATTTTAATTTATTTTTATTATGTAACAATCTGATTCATGCAGACACTACAACCACGCTAATATTTGAAATTTATTCCCTTTTCGCATGCATATGCTATTAGCTAAACATTCTACCGCCTAAACATTACGAATTGTACCTCGAACTTGCTTGCTTTAATGGCAATTCGTTAACATTTTGCGTTTTATAAAGCTTTCTCTTGCCATATGAATCCTTATCCGTAATTTCTAATATAATGTTCTCGACTTTTTTCTCCAAACTGTAATGAATGATACAAGTTATTCCTGTACAAACTGCATTTTTCTGTGAATTAACTTTTTAAACAATTTGTAGAAGAAGAATGCTACTTTGATTAATTATTAAGTATAGCCTAACGACTCACCTTGAAATAGGTAGTGATTGTGTTGCTCTTAGTTGTCTTGCTTTTTCTAAGTGATGTATATCTATATCTCTGCGTCTAGAATAGTAAAGTGAATATTTAAAAATTAATTCAGAGATGAGTAACATCCAAATAGCATTAGAAAGAAATGAGTAATATAATGTAGTAGATAATAAAACTTGAAATTACTATTGTTAAAGACAATACATAGAGTACAACATTAATAGCCTCCGTATATACTTACACGTGTAACCCGATGATGTTCTTGATTTGTTCGAGGCTGAGCATGTCACCACCTGGTTCTATTTCAACTTTAACCCTGTATGACGGCTTACTGTCATGCTGTCAACACAAACCACGTTTGTATAATACAAATGTGTCTCACAACACTTTACGTGACGATTTAGTAACAGTGGTGGGAATTAGTAAAACTGTCTTATGGACTATTGTTCTGCACTTAAAATCTTACAGGTAACAAAATCGACAGCTGTGAGTAGCGTTATATTATAATCCAAATAAAAGTCAACAAAACATCAATCAAAACTGAAGCATATTATTAGTAGACATTTTATTTAGTGGGGGCACTTACGTGTGTGTTGGCGGTGGGCGGTAGCCTTCTCCTGAGTTCAGGCAATGTTCTTCGTAAAAGGAAACCTTTAGCCGCCGCTTGGAAGACTACTAATCCACGTTTTAATCTCTGATACCACTGGCGTACCCGACTGCCGCGGAACCACGACTGTAGCTTTACTGCCGCTTCTTGCCTTACTACCAGCCATTGCCTTGAAGTACAATCAATAGTTTTATAGGGTACTTTAATAAAATAAACAAATACTCTCTATTGCACACAAGAAACAAATTAAACTACAAAATAATAAACACAAGGCCGTACAAATGGGCGACTTTATTGATAAGAAGCAATTTCTTCCAGGCAACCTCAGGTTATTTAAATATTACGAAGTAGAATGCATTAGGGTGCAAGAAATAGAAGGAATAAAAAAAAAATATATATTTGTACATAATGGAAGTAAAAGACACAAAATACTAATAAACTAATCAAAGACACTTACATATTATGTGATACAATACAAGTGAAATAAAATAGACAGCTATGAGATAAACGTAAGAAATGAATTTTAAATATATGCTGAAAAGATGTTACCTTTAGTCCCTTACCAGCCCGCCAATGCTGATATAATATGACGCAATAGATTTTTCTATTATGATAGAAAAATCTGATTAGTCGGTACTACAAATTAAAATATCAATAATTGAGCTATTGAAGCGAAGCGTAATAACGACAGATAAACGGCACGTACGCCGACAATATGCTATAATCGCCCAGACTAACGAACCAAAAACGCGTATCGACTGCTCGTTTAAAAAACCTTCGTGTGTATAGGCCCTAAGTTAAATATGCGCATAAAAGCAAAACACTGAATTTATATTTATATTTATTGTTTTCTACGTCATCACAATACCTGCAGTACGTCTGTATGACCATGGAGGCTCGTCTCAGCGCGATGAACCTTCTCCGTTCAAGCACTGCTCGGAACCATCTCTGGATGGTAATGATCGATGCCATAATCTGCTGGTGAAGGCGGTACTCCAGCTTCGTCTGTTCGCTCTCACGCATGAAGATCTTTGTGGCGCCTGGGATTATCAGGTAGTTATCAGCCATTCGTTTAAAGTTGAAATTCATTAACTTCAGTAGAAATTTATGGAATTTTGAGCTCTCAAAAACACAGCGACGACGTATTTTTAGTTTTTTATTTTCGATCTTAACTATCCGCCGGCGTTTACACAAAAAAGATAATCTTTTCTCTCAGATACTTTTCCAATGTTTTACGCAAATATCTTTATTTAAAGTGTTTTTTAAATCCAACTTAAAAATCTCTAAATGTCGAAGGTATTATGTGAACTAGAAATCTGAACACTTTCATCGTAAGTGCAGGTTTGGTGTAGCATAAAGAATTGAAATCTCTCTCGTTGATATGTTTTGATCAAAAATAAACTACAGTAAACTTGGAACTTTCTGAAGTTAGAACGGTTACACAACAGCTACAAAAGACTAATACTACAATTATCAAAATAAATATGTACAGTCAAACTCAGAAGTAGATTAACACCAAGTGCCACATCACACAGACTGCGCTCTTACAATAATAGTAGCTACGAGTATGAACGCTATAATTATTGTGACGTGGTACTAAATAATTAATCTAATTGTGAGTTCGACCGTACATATTAATCAACTTTGACTTACCTAGTTGATAGTTGTCCCTATCTAAATTTAACGTCGCGAGGAAGTGCCTAACGTCTGATTGTGAGCTAAGAAGACCTTTCGGCAGCAGTATCCTGTAGAGCTGTATGAATTCCTCGTAGGTGAGCCGCACGTTATACCCCGCTTGTCGTATCCGCACCGTCTCGAGCATGCCCGTATATCGTAACTGTCGTTGAACAGTTTCTTCGTCGAATACGTTAGGTATTTTGTCGCTGTTTGACTTTATGCATCTGTGTGCAAAAAAGTTTGGTTTATTATACTCCTTACCTTTCATATTTCTATGCTACTTCTACACAGTTTAACCTCACGTCTCTTACCAACCGGTCTCCTCAACAATGTAAATCGTATCGGTTTGATTACTTCACAAATTACGAAACCTCTTAGTGTAACGATCAATAAAGACGTAGATCAGAGGTTAAGCTAGTTAACTTAAAATTCTAAGGTCTACGTGCTTCATTGGAGAATTGACAAGAGTTAGCAATGATTGTAAAGAATCTTTGCTATATAAGGAATACATTTCTTTATTCTTATCATCATCACCAGCCTATATACGACCCTCTGCTGGGTTCCTACGTGGGAGGAATACAGGTGGAGTTTTGGGCTGTAACACCACCATGCTAGCCCAATGCGGGTTGGTGGGTTTATTCTTATTGATACGTGACAATTTATTTACTTTGTTAACAGGTTCTCTGTCCACAAACTAGACACAATAGTAAAATTATTTGTAACATATGGCAGTACAGGTAAACGATTAAAAAAACTCACCGTATGAAGAAGGGATTCGCCTGATTCAAGGTCTCCATAAGCGCGGCGAGCGAGTGCTGGAATTGAGCGGCCACTGTAAGCGGCTGCTTACGCTTGCCGGTGGGCGCGCCAGTGCGGCCGGCGAGCGTCTTTACGCTCTGCAGGTTCTTCAGACCCTTCTTAGCGCGCTCGCGAGGCCTGAACGACTTGTTCTTCCTATAGTAACAGTATACTTAGCGAACGCTCCGTGGGGTGAGGCGAGTTTGCATTCGGTTCTTTGATGACAGTTTTTAAAAGTATTTATCGTTAGCCACCTTACTCTCGACATTATTATAGAGACGTAATGTAATTCTTCAACAGATGTTAGATGTAGTGGAATTTTCTGTTCAAATTTTGAGCAACCGACTGGGGAAGCATCTACCATAAAACAGAGCGTAGCCAAATTTAGTAGCTTGTTGTATTGTATAATTATAAACGTCACTTTCGGGAGGTTCATAATCTGCTTTTTTGCAACTACCGAATAAATAACTGAAGTCAAATAAAGTAGAAACAATTTATTTAGAAGAATAAAATTTTCACTGAAATTCGCGCCAAAGAAATCGAAAAAGGGTCGATTCGCGCCAAATCATATGTTTTTTTTGGCAATGGTCGTACATTTTGCCTTTGTTCCCGGGAATAAAAATAGCGGTGATTGGCCGCTAGAAAACTAGTTATTTGGTCATGCTTGTAGCTGGCCATTGGACTGTTGTGTGGGCAGAATAGCGCTGATTAGCGTATAAATTTAGTTGGCCATGAGTGTAAAGATGAAGCCTGCGTTTGGACAGTCACCTGGGCTTGGTGGCTTTAGGACGAAAACAATGCAGTAATGGATTTTCATACCACTTTACTGCACTGTTTTACTCTGAAGCAGTAAAGTGCTGCTTTGTTCTCACTATTTAGGCTAGTTATGATGAAATTATTGCGTTGTTGGAAGAAAAAACTATTTTTCAACACATTTGCTCAAAAAGTGCATTAATGAAGCCTGTTACATTGTTCGAACGTTGAAAATTACGCACCATAAAACAAAGCGTGCGGTAATGGTACTTATACGTTGTGGCCCCGTTGTGACGCAATACAAGTATTTCAACGGAGCTTGTGTGGTACGAAGTTTTGAACTTAAATATCCATTACGGTTTTTTTTTAATTTCCATGTAAAATATATCAGAAATTAACCAAGGAGTTTTAATTGGCTGAATGATTGAACCTCTTTGGAAGCGCTTTTTCTCAATGCGTTTGTCTCGCTTTTATACTTAAAGAGAGGAGACGAAAGATGTAGTTCTAATTTTCACCACGCGCTCGTGGCGTCCTTTTCAAATATGCGCCATTTTCACATTAGAAACGTCACCGATTGTTGCGACTTTCCGACTGATATAAATAGAGTAGTAATGTTGTCTTGTTTTCTCGCAAATGTGTTGAAAAACGTTGTATGACAATCGTGCAGAAATTGGTATTCACAAACACGTGACTATGGTAAGCCCTCGAATTCGTCTCGGGATTAACTATTGTAGTGTTGTTTTTTTTATACTACGAGATTGACAAACAAGCTGAAGGCCCACTTGGTGGTAAGTGGCTACCGTCGTCTATAGATACCTGCAATAACGAGGAAAGCATCACTTGGTATTGGTAGATGAAATTCCTTCCATGCCCAGTAATTACACTGACTACCTTTCCCTTTAATTCGAAACTGCTTTACGAACGTTAAGTTCATTCGTTTGAGCGAACTGCTTTACAGCTGAAATAAGGAAGGCGGTGGCTACCCAGACAAACCTACTTACAGACGCTTTCTCTATATTTTTCTACGAATAATTCGTGATAGTAGGCCTAATTCTGAAGACACGGTCGAAATCTAAACTTAGTACAGTATATCTCTTTTTCTCAATATGTATTAGGATAAAGATAGGAAGAATTTGTTTAGAGCTGTCAACTAAATTTAGATAGATTATTAAGAAACCGTAGACAATTTTAGATTGTTTTAAAATTGTCTACGGTTTACGTGTAAAAATTGAAATAAGGGAAAAAATTTAACGCAGGTTTCTAAATGTCAAATTATATGACTGTCATCCTTTTTGTATTTTGAGAGAACAAGATGCACTGATCTTAAATTTAGATGTAAAGTGTGTTCTACAGTATTAGGGCCAATGTAATAGGTTTATGTGTTGCTTAGAAAACTAAAGGAATAGTAATTTAAATTCAAACTACACTTATTTTGTTAGGTCCAATCTTTAACTAAACAGTGTCCCGTTAGATAAATTTTCCTGACAACATGATGTGTCGGAAAAATAACACTATGGTCGAGAGTAAGATGACAGTTTCATTAAAAAGTTTAACTATGTATATGTAAAGAATAAAATGCAAACTCTGAATACTAATACCGGCCACCGAAAGAAAAAGAACTCTGCTAAGTGTGCTCGTATGTGTATATACAATAAAACATGCTGAACCTCGTGGTTCATCTATAAATAAATGCTTTATTACAGAAGCTGATATAAAGTAAAATATATTATTTTATTACTCTAATAAATATAAATAAAAAGTTGCGAGATACTCGTAAATGCGTTTCAGCTTGCATTAATAGGCAAACACACTAAGAATAAAAAAAACCTCCTCGGAATATATGAAGACCCTTCTATTAGTGCCTTATCAATAAATACTTACAAAACACGATGAAATAAAAACAGATAAATACTACAAACAAACTTAGAACAAAAGCCACGGAAAATTATAACCCACAGCCGTCACCACGAAAAGAAAGTGAAGGAGCCCCCAACCGCAACACGCCGATTCATCAAACAAAGTCTGTCCGCGCCGTCTTCAAATCGCCGCGCGAGTTCACGAGAAAGATGCAAGCGACTTGTTTGATGAAGGTAGCAGAGCGAGCGAGATAAGACAGAGAGAGAGCGTGTGGTGGCGGACGTACATAACGATCTGGCTGGCGCGCTGCATGACGTCAGTATCGTCGAAGCGGTCGGCGCGGTCGAGGCGTCGCGCGCGCGTGTCGGCGGCGCGGTAGTGGCGTGGCGCGGAGGCGGCGCCCTCCCGGAGCCTACCATCGGGCCGCGCGGGCGAGCGCGCTCTACCGCCCGCTCTGTGCGCAGTTCTGCGCGCGCGCAGCATACGCGTATTAGCGTCGAATCAACACAAAATTAAAAAGTACCCGTAACACATGCATGCTAGTACCGGGGTGTGACTTCTAATACTCGGCTACTAAAGAGAGAGAACATGGTCTAATCTAGTCGCAGCCTGGTGACGTAAAATTGCAACAAAAGGAGACGAAGGGGAAATTTTAACATCGAAGGCATGCGTGCACATATAACATAAAGCGTTCCATAAAGGTGACTTACGCAATGCGGTTGATTGCGAGATTGATTGACGATACTGTCACCAGTTGGCTGAGCAACAAGACACATATCATTATGTCACACAACTAGAATGGCACAAGCTGTCATAAATATAATAAAGTAACATTATCGCAGCCCCTTTGCAAGCCCCTTGCATTATTTAGGCATTCTTTACAAACAAATAATAGACAATAGATTTATATCTTACATTTAATGTGAGATGGGATTATTTTGCCATCAAGGTTATACATAAAAAGATATGGGCAATTTTTATCAGATGAATGCATATTATACTTCAACTAAGATTAGCCTATCTTAATATCACTTGTTAAGCTGGCAGATTAGATAATTTTCGACAGACGTACTTCAAACTTATTTATGTTTAGTAAACATGCACAGATTTCGTATCACATCAGAGGTATGCAATGGGGCCACAAATTTCTTAATCGTTTTATTTTTTAAATCATGCCTCGAGCATGTTAATTAATTTAAAATCGACATATTTTATAAGTTAGTCGTATATTATTTATTATGTAAGCAATATATTGGGACAATGAGACGACAATTTGTAGGTAAAATCCGTTGTTTACCTGATGATGCTATCGTTGGGCGCGTGTATGGACGCACGCGGTATTCGCGAGGTGTCTGTGCGGTGCACGCGGTGCTTCCTGCCCGCATCCAAGAATGCGAAGTAGCCCCTTTAAAAAAACGTAAAAATTATTAAAAACTCGCGATGAAAACGTGATCAGGGATCTGAAGGATACTGAGATAAAACTAAGTTGCAAATAGCTATGCACCCTTAAACTTTATAATTAATAGCTTGGTTCCCTGACGTGCATTGGCCCTAATTCTGGAGAACACATGCTAAGTCTTAATTTAATTTCAATGCATTTCTTTCTCTCACAATGAATACGAAAAGGATGGCTGTCATATAATTTGACATTAAACGAGCGTTCAATTTTCGACCTTAATGAACGTGATAAAATGCTGTGTTTAGAAGGCACCTCCGTACATGCCGTCTAAAATCCGCTCTAAACAAATTCTTGCTATCTTCTTCCTATTACATATTGCGAGAAAGATATATACTGTACTTAAATTTAGAATTACAGTGTCTTTAGAATCAGGCCCATTGTCTATATGTAAATTTTTGTTCACTGCTCTCTTTTCATTATTATCTGACAAGAAAACGACAAATGTCTGGTGACGTTATTTATTGTGTTAATAAAAGCAATTTTTCAGAATTTACTCTAACACACCCAATTAATCTAAAAACATGCGAACTAATAAAAAAATCAGAAGTTTATGGTCCCCCTAAATGTCAACTGGATGTTTCTAAGTCACTCTATCTTTGTGAAGTACGACATTAGATATTCTATTGTCGAGGAGACCCCGGTGGACTAATTAGGGAAAAAAGCTTAAATAACGTGGAATTTAATGATGGCACATAACTTAAGTTTCCCTGTGAACACAGAGCCCTATAGTTTATTCCTTTTTTCTATTCATCGGACAAAAAAGTTGCCCTTCTCAATAAGACTGATTTCATTTTTAATGCTTTAATAATAATAATAATAATTTATTGGTAACAGAAACAGGTAGGTACAAAAACAATATAGTGATCGATAATGGCCGCTTAGTTTACAAAACTGTCGCAGTCATTAGTGCCCACCTCCAGGGTACTCTGTGATAAACATTCTTAATCCTACAAAAAGCTTTAAATTACTTAAATCAATGTGTGTGTGTGCGTGTTTATGTTTGCTTTATTGAAATATGCTGATTAAATATTTTGGCAAAAAAGAGCGACGATGAAGAAATATCTATTATCACATCATATCAGATTAATGTTGATGGATTAAGGTATTTGCACTGTAAATCTTGTTAAAGAAATACATTCGTCAAATAATCTACCGAATCTGATAAAACATAAGTGTAAAGTTATGCTGTACAGTCGCAATCAATAACACCCACTTTTGACATTTCACCATTATTACCTTTGCAATAAGAGTCACGACTGTCTAATGGGTACATATTAGTGATCGTGACTGTATGGATAGATCTAATTTAAGCGAGAATTGATAGTTACCTAAAAAATGCCCTCACGATGGCCCATCTGAAGACGGCTACAGGGTCGACGCCGACGAGCTCGCGGACGAACGCGAGCGACGAATTCTTTAGCACGCTTACGATGTCTTGCCGCATTAGGTCTAAGTTCTTCTCACGCATCACTGTCACCTGGAATAGGAAGAATGTAAATGAAGAATTACTCTGCGAATTTTAAATTTTTTTTCCTTAATTATTCTTTTGTAATTTGTTAAGCCGCGTAAGATTCCCGAGAGCTTAATTAACGATTAAAAATCGATCGTCTCTGGAATGTGTGACTTGACAAGTTAAGATATTAGACAGATAATTAACTAATTAACTAAATTTAGAAAAAAATGATATTAAGGCGGGAACCAAAACCGCAACCTTTCTCTGACACCACTGAGCTACGGAAGACACCGGTAGCTTTTGTGTAGATACTTTGACGACTGAAAGTTATTCGGATTAAAAAAGCTTAAAAATAATGAAATGATTACTTTGCCTTGCATTCAAAATTATATACCGAATGTAAAAAGACACTTGGCGTTGAACGACGGCAAACGGCAGTGGTGCTCATCCTAAGCACGGATAGTTTAAAAAAATTGATATCGCAAAAAAATAGACTGTTTCATACCAACAGATCGTGTCAGTATTAAAATTTAGTATGAAACAGCACATTTTACTTTGCGATTTCAATTTTTTTTTTGTCACCGGCAGAAAACTTTCCCCTTACACTCTGCATATTAATAGTTAAAGTTTCGTCTACAGCCCGCCTATAATTTGAGATCTTCATAGGTCCAGTCAACAATTTTACAAACTTGTAATAAATAAACAACAGACGATCTGCTATGAAGGCATTTTGTATTATCCAGTAAGATTTAATGAGTATTACTTGATATTTGACTCTGCCGGCATAATGCCGCACCACAAATGCCGGTTCGCGCCTCTGAGGTTTCTCGTAAAACAGGTTGTCTTCATGCACAGAGTTGAACTTCTGTAATAGAGTCTCATTCGTTGCCCACGGGAAACTGAAACAAA
Organism: Nymphula nitidulata; assembly: GCA_947347705.1. Lineage (NCBI taxonomy): Eukaryota > Metazoa > Arthropoda > Insecta > Lepidoptera > Crambidae > Nymphula > Nymphula nitidulata. The sequence goes on from OX374632.1 coordinate 13,072,677, forward strand.
ATCACTCGTGTATTGTCTAGCTAAAATTAATTCCATATCTTATCTGAAACTGAAAACTTTTGTTAGTTTAGGAGACTTTTTTTGACAGAATATCACTGTTGGCTTCAGATGGCTTATCAGCGTATCTTAGGTTTTTGCGAAAACCTTGGTGATTCCTTAAGACTTAGTGGTGAATCTCCTCTGGATGATTTCAAATCGACAGGCATCATACTCTGGTGGTGTCGCTCTGTCATTTAGTCTGCAGGGCGGTTAATCCTTCAATGGCCGGACGGCAACTTAAGTTGCCATAACAATAAAATCAAATGAAATTTTCATGTCGCGCACTGCCAATACTATATTTTTTATGAGGATTTAATAGGTCCCTCTATCCTCTGTAAATTTATTTAGTTTTTTTTTTAAATCTAAATTTAAGTTGAGTGCATCTCTTTCTCTCAATATGAATACAAAAAGGATGGAAGGTGTTTTCAGTATTCGATCTTAATAAACGTGATAAAATGTAGATTTTTGGCAGTCAGTTATAGAATGCGCGCAGGCCTCCCTAGACACCTTCTATGATTGTCTATGATTTCTTTATAAGCTATATTCAAATTATTTGAGAGTTCTAATTTTTGCTACCTTTTTCCCATAAGTATTGAGAGAAAGAGATATACTCTACTTAAAATTATATTCAGAGTTTAGAATTGGACCCATTACCATATTTACACCCCACTTACTTGCATTGGTCATCCAAAACGCATAAGAGCCCACTAGGCTTGCCTTCAATGAGCTGCAGGCAACCAGTATTATCAGAGAAGCCAATGTCCGTCCACCGAATGCCTTCTCTCCGGTACTCCTCCTGCTCGTATTTGAACACGTGTTGGTTGAAGTAGTACTGCAGGTGCTCGTTAGCGTAGTTGATGCACAGCTGTTCGAAGCTGTTGCTAGGCCCAAAATCTTCGAAGCCAAAAATGTCTAGGACTCCTACAAAACAAGTTGTTGTTAAAATGTGTAAGTATAAAAGCTAATTTCAAGACTTAGTATTTATTTTAATAGAGCTTATTCACTACCCCGTTGATTGCTTGGCAATATGAAAGTGACAAAAAATAAATAGAGTTTATGGGTCAATTTCCAATGCATTTTATAAACAAAATATACAAACCTATACTATGTCCTTGATGTTCCCGGAGAGTGTCCTTTTTTGATAGAAGTGCATGATTCACTTGCATCACAATCCAATCAAATAGAGCACCATACAGACATTTTGCCATAGCATCCCTGGTCGCTATCGCCTCTGGAAGCCTGTAAATAAATAAGAAATCAATACTAAAATATTTTGGCGATACTAGATTGGCTTACCGAATAGGTAGTATTATAAAAAATATTTTGGTTTAGAAAATTAAGAGGCAAAATATCTATGAATATTCCAATTTATTTTATTTTGTGAATAACTTTTATATGTATGTGTATTTTTGTTTGATACCTATAATTAATGACGAGTGTCTCGCCGGAAGCTCGCGCCCGCTTGGAAGTGAGTGCGGCGAGCAGAGTCTCCTGCTTGACATGCAGCAGAGATGATATTAGTGATACCACTTCAGGGTTCCGGACGCCCACCGCCTCATCGTGGTGATATGATTTACGTTGCGGTTGAAACTCCACATTACCTGCAATAAAAATTATCACTATGTCAAATTGAGGAACCAAGTGTTTTTAGCCCAAAGAAAAAAGAGGGGTAGCAGGGATAAGTTTGATGTGTCGGTTTTTGTATCTGTGTATCTGTGTGTCTGTGTGTGGCATCGTAACTCCCAAACGAATGAATCAATTCAATTTTTTTTAAAAGCTGGTTTTTAGCTATAATTTATGAAGATCAGTTCAGGCGTTTAATGACTATCAGCTCATTTTCTACATGATAAAAAGGTTTTACTAACTTTCACAGATCCGATAGATTTGAAATTTGGTGTACTGTCACTTCGGTGACATTCCCATGACGTACTACCCTTGAGCTGATCCTATACCATCAAAAGACATTCCCATGACGTACTACCCTTGAGCTGATCCTATACCATCAAAAAGTCTGTGAGATGCTAAATTCTTCAGAAGCTTACAGAAGATATAGTGTGTTTGGGTTCATAAGAATAGTCTCGTTGAGACAGTGTTAGATAGATGATTAATGGGGCCAGGAGTTACTTTAAAAAAAATATTTTATATTTTTTGACTTATGTTTTAGTAGTATACAGGATAGTGCCATCAATACGACAATAAATTAAAACATGGGCTATATTAGGTCATAGAAATGATTTGCCACTTTCAAAAATATCTTATTCATTTGATAATTTCATGACATTTGAATTGAATGAACTGCACAATCTATATATATAAAAATGTTATGTTGGTTTGTGTACGCTTCAAAAACTCAAAAAGTTCTGCACCAATTGAGTCGAAATTTTAACATGATATAAAATCCACATCAAGGATTGTTTTTATCTATATCACAATGTGCCACTGCGAAGCGTGGCAGGGTACAGCTAGTTACATATATATTTGTGCTGTTCATTCAATAGCTTGTTGTTATTAGAACAGCTAACAATTATTTTTTAAATTTGGCATATGTAGAAGATATTCATTTATAAGGTGACTAAGGTGACATTTATAAGTATGGTAACTTGAGAACTTATTAGTGGTTATAGGACCGTTATAGGACCAAGAAATAGATAGATAGCAATAGACAGGAAATGTTTCATAACTGTTTGTAGAACTCATTAGACAATAATAAAACCGGCAAAGTTCAAGTCGGACTCGCGGACTCGCGCACGAAAGGTTCCGTATCTATAAACAACCATCTACCTGGTGCCGTTATCAAAATCAAGCAAAGACAAGCAAAAAAATCACGTTTGTTGTATGGGAGCCCACTTAAATATTTATTTTATTCTGTATATTAGTATTTGTAGTATTCTTAATTTTTGATTTTAACATTATTATAAATGTTTGAAAAATTACTTAGTATTTAAAATATATCTAAACTAGAATAATTTCATGTGAAATTTTAGTTTAGATAATATCTAAAAATACATATATAATATAATACATATATTATATGTATTTTAATTACTAAGTATTAGTTGTTATAGCGGCAACAAAATACATCATCTGTGAATATTTCTACTAACTATCACAGTTCATGAGATACAGCCTTTGGGTACGGAACCCTAAAAACGAATCTAGTCTTTATTTGCATATTTTATTCAGTGTTAATTAAATATTTAAAATACTAATGTAATAAAATAATAATGAGGTCTGGGATTTAAGTTTTTAATAGTTCGACATGAAACTACAATACATTTAAACTATTTTTTGAGCTAGTTTAGACTAGTTAATAGCAGTTTATCACAAGCAGGTGTAGCTTTGTACTGTCTATTTTTAAACTATAGTGATTAGGTATTTGATGAGTTTTGTAATCAGTTCTATTCCATTAGTTTTACTTTAGTTGTAAACAATAGTTTTTAACTTGAAACAAATTAAGTTGTAACAAACGTTGTCAACAATCTTACAAAATATGTATTTGCAGGGATAGTGAGGAGTTCTTTATGTGTTACTTATAAATAAAAGCAAAGTAGGTTGTGACCTCGGATAACATAGTATTTACTTAGCATCAGGTAGGGCCATTTGCATTTTATCTGCTTTATTGTAAATTGAAGACATAAGAAATGGTAATGAAATTATTTATGTTATTTTTAGTAAAATTATTTCATGCAATAATGTTTCGAATCATTGTAAAACTGTATTATCTAATCATGTAGTAAAACATTACTTTACAGATAAGATTGCACCATACAGATACTGATGATTAGCCATACTTGTGATCCAAAAATAATTAACAAAGTGTGATTCTTATCTTCTATTTGACATATCAGTAAATACTTATTGATAAGAAAATACACTAATAAACAACTATTACCTTACATTTACTATAAAACTTACCTAAAAGTAGCACGGCTGATAAAACTGCAAACAATCTTCGCCGCTTGTCCATAGTGAAGCCCACCATGTCCATTGACTGCTTGAGACGCGAGAACTCATACTGTTCATCGACACCAGGCACTACACTACAACCAGTCCTTGACAAATAATTGTATTTGTCGACACTAAGTAAATGCAACTGTTCCTTCTCCTGCTCACACGCACCAGCTAGCAAGTAGTAAAACACGTGATAGTTCCTCTCATTACGACCCTGACTGCATATCCTAGACTTTTCAAGTAAATATTTTTGTACCACTGCACCATGCACCATACCATTTTCCTTGTAATTCACTTGTATAAACTTTCCAAAACGGCTCGAATTGTTGTTGTGGGCGGTCTTTGCATTACCAAACGCTTCTAAGACAGGTCCAGCACTCAAAATCGTCTGTTCGACTCCACTGCCATGAGATCCTTTTTGACTGAGAGCAGTTAGGTGGTGCAACAGAAAGTTAGTGCTCTCTGTTTTGCCCGACCCACTCTCTCCACTGATTACTATACACTGATTCGTTCTTTCTCGTAGCATACAATGGTAGGCGGCGTCCGCAACAGCGAAGATGTGCGGTGGAAGACTGGATCCGATCCTTTTGTTCTGATACAACTTGACATATTTAGGGTTGTAAATGGGATAGAACTTAAATGGGTTGAGTGCTATGAGAATAGAGCCCACATATGTGTAGATGTATCCCGCCGCGAACCTCGCTCTTAGGTTGTCTAACAGTGTCTGCTCATTGAGCTCTGGCAGTTGGCACAGATCAGGATATTCCCGATCTTTTGGCTGATACAGAAACCGTTGAAAGAAGTCTTTTATCAACTGTGGATCCACAGAAAAATTCTCCATCCATGGCTCTTCTGGGATTTTTTCACGTAAATAGAATCTGTAAACAAATAATCCTTATCAATGGTAATTTAAAAAATTACATTAGAATAGTACGTAATTAAACATTATCAAAATATTACTTTTGTGTCATGTTTATAAATTTGTCAAAAAGGATATGTAGCCGAGTCCATGTTTGTGGCAAGTCTACATTTCAGTTTAATTGACAGGATGAAGTAGCTGTTATCACAGCGCTGCGGCGGAAGAATGAATCACTCGCATCGCTGGGATGTTTTATCCCCAATCAATACTGGGTTTCTATGTTAAACACTTCAATAAACTGATGAAGTCAATAGCGGAGTTTTCAAAACTCAAGCACTCGCTGTTAAATAATTAGTTTTGATGTTCCCCAAGATACACAGTACGAGATAATTGTTAAATTGTCTCAACATCCATTTATGTGTGTGAGTCATATAAAATTGTGGACACAAAAGTCTTGATGCGATCTTAGTTGAAGTCCACTTTATGGACAAACAGCGGTTGATTAATTACGATTACTCAGGGCCCGGAGCGGCACAAGTGAGTGGTTAATCGCAGAATCACAACAATCAGTGGTAATATAAGAGCAGTGACAGGCTGCTATAATTAGCAGGTGTGTATGCAAGGTTAGTTGCCCTGTATCGCTCGTGGTACTTGTAGTACAGAGATAATTACTGCATAAACACAGTGAAACTACTTATTTAAATAATAGCCAGAAAATTTTATGTTATTATCATTATACGATTGGCAAGATTTAAAAGCGGAAAAGAACAAACTGTGAATTAAGTTCAATCATTTAAGATTTATTTATTGTTCAGATGATATCTGTAACATGTAGTAAAAGCTGTACTTTTCAAAAACATAATTATATTCTCAGACGATCTTTCATATTATATGTTATTAATAAAGAAAATTAAACTACAGACAATTCAGCATTCAACATAAGAACAAAAGCTTTTAAGCTATTTTTATATTGAACTGTTTAGTTTACCTTGTAACAAGTTTCCTTGTACGATATTAAAGGGATCGTTAGTAAATAAATACCGCTATTACCGTACAATAAGGAATATGAGAACGAATGTCAAAATAAATCAAAATGAGGCTTTAGACAAGGTCAGTCATGATTTCACGAATCTGTTTGTTTGACGTAATATAGGAATGAATACCTACATCCTATCAATTTGCGGATTTCACGTTTATTTTATGTTCATAATAATTTAATATTAATATTATAAAACCTCAATTGTTGCAGTGAATAAATAATTACACAAAATATGGATTGTTTAAGAATGTTTAGTGGTATAAGTTTAGAGTCACTCAGATAAAAAGCCAGGAAATCCCATTATGTTGATTATGCATACTTTTATTTTCAAATCCTTTTTGGTATAAACATAAAATATGTTTACAAGCATCAGCTTATTCTTTATTGAAAAAAAAATCAGCATGCATATACATACGGACTTTCTGTTAGTGGCCGTCGACCCTAGGTGTTCAACGCAGCTAATAACATTTACCTGTAGTACTGCCCTGAGTTGTTGTTGGGCCAGAGCAACATGACGGCGACGGGCGACTCGTTGGGCCCCAACCGCCTTTCTTTGCACTCGCCGCTGACCATGTCGCCCACAACCTGGGCACACGATACAAGTCATTTTTTGCACATTGAAATCGAATGATAACACAAGAAATAGTCCATTGACAGAAAAGCATCTTCACCAGTAGCCAATGGACACTTCGCAAGAATAACGTAGTCCCTATTAACACTATACGGGTGGTGCCGTCAATACGACAGTAAATTAAAACATGGGTATATTAGGTAATAATTTGATGACATTTGTATGAAATAATATAACATTGGCTGCATTATTTCATAGAAATGTCATGAAATTATCAAATGAATTAGATGTTATTGAAAGTGGCAAACCATTTCTATGAACTAATATAGCCCATGTTTTAATTTATTGTCGTATTGACGGCACCACCCTGTATATCACTCACTCAATATGCATAAAAAAATATACTGATTTAATACATTTATAGAAAAAAAACGTAAAATTTTACTACTAATATTGCAAACAGAGTTGATTTTAGCCAAATAATATCCAATATATTTGAGTTACGACACCTGTCTCTTTCTAAAACACCTTTTTAATATGAAAAATGTATATCCGGCGTGTACTGTGACGTCAAAGTTGACAAACTCTTGCACGCTACTTCAAGTAGTTATAGGTCCGGTATTTATTTATCCATATTTTTTCTAAAATTATTTCAGTTTCGTTTATTATCACTGTGTGGTATTAATTTGAAAACCTAAAAAAATCAGTATATTCGTATGGATATCATAAAAAAATATACACTATAGAAGTAATTAAGACTCCTCTGTAATTTTTAACGAAAAATAAGAAAAGGGTTATTCATCTTTAAGATCTGTTAGCATTATTCAGTACTGAAAATACATAACAATTATATTAGTGCCATTATTACAGGCAAGTTTTATTTAAAATATACCTACACACAAAATACTTGATTAATGACAATTTTTATCAATAAACAAAGATTTTCCTGCGTAATATGTGAATAAATTGTAATGGACATTATTCATTGTTTATGAGGCAATGCATCCTTCTGTAGCATTTTACTAAACATAGGCAAGTCTTCTCTTGAAAAAGGCTGGTTTATAACTGTTACTACCTCTTTAATTTTGTAAATTTATTCAGAGCTCCACAGGGACATTAGGCCTACCTCTACTATAAGTCATAAAAGTACCAATACATTAGTGATATTTAAACCACCTATAATCTTTCAGGCGCTGTCAATAACTAATCATATTATGTATTTATAATTATTGATGAAGTGGTTTACTTAACACATAAAACATTAAATAATTTATGAAGTCTACCTACTATTCGACATAGAATTAAATAAAAGAGGAGAAGGAAATATAAAATCTGCCAAATTCCAAAGCTTAGATTAGAATAATACTGATAAAACACCACTATGACTTCATTTCTCCAATTTTATATAAAAAAGTAAATAAAGACTTAAATATTTATCCTCTTTCAAAACATAAGTGTAAGGTTATTCTGAGTAAATAGCTTCTTGAACTTAAATATGATGTTATTTTTTATACAACTAGATGACAAACAAGCTGACGGCCCACCTGGCGGTAAGCGGTTACCGCCGCCTATAGACACCTGCAATAACAAGGAAAAATCACTTGATATTGCAGGTGCGTTGTCATCCTGAGTCCTAAGATGAAATGCCGTCCATGCCCAGTAATTACATGCAGTAAGTAAGTAATGCAGCATTAGTATGATGTAGGAAATAAGTGAAGTTGGTTTCCTCTGAGTCACATTAATGACGAAATGAAATAATTATCATCAACAAGATAATGACTAACTGTCTAAGATTTCCGCTCGCCGTACGTTACACGTCTATTAACTACTATGTCAATAGTAAATTGACTACACATTTAAAACTAGTTCATCCATATTTGGGTGTGTACTGTGTATTGATATTTGAATGTTTGTTATTTTATTGTGAGCAAATAATCTCGCATTCTAATGTCAAAATATGCCTATAGATATTCTTGAAATGATTACCATACCATACTTATTGTTTTTACATTTACTCATTTTAAACTACAATAGGTAAGCTAAATATTATATATTATATATTATGCTGAAATAAGCAGCAGTTGGTTTTTTTTATAAGCACGGCAATTGGCCCAACACCACCTGATGTGAAGCGGTAAGAAGAGTCCATATGCGAAGACAACTAGTGCAGTTTAGACACGGCTCTACATTTCTTTGTGCGTGATGTTGAGGTGGAGACAGTGAATTGATGACTCCGAAGACCGGCAGGCGTGGTCTTGAGCAGAAAGGGGGAAGGTGGGATAGGTTCGAAAAGCTCTTCAGAACACTCTCCGTGATATAGCCGATAAAAGGCACTGAGCGACGCAATGTCTCGACGCAATTGCAGAAGCTCAAGGTTCTTCATGACCTCTACATCGCCAATGATACGGACAGCACGACCATTTGCCCACTACTTCGAGGACATACTTGGCGGAGCCATCCCACAAGTGCGAGCAATATTCCACGCAAGACCGAACCTGAGTTTTGTAAAGCAGGCATAGTTGGTCAGGCGTGAAAAATCGACGCACCTTGTTCAGGACAACGAGCTTCCCTGAGGCTGTTTTGATAACGGTTTCGATGTAGTTCCTGGAATTAAGAGCAATTTTGAGGAGCATAAGGGGGAGCGGAAGGGTAAGGCACGGCGAAATTTTGGCTATAACCACGCACACCTGTGTTTTCTTAGCATTGAACTCAACAAGATTGTTAGATCCTCATTCAGATATAACGTTGAACACCCTGTTGACCTCAATGGTTAAATTCTCTCTATCTTTCTCGAATTCAGCGCCCCCAGCCCCTGAGCGACCGTAATATATCCCTCCCTCGTGCACTGAACTGTCATCCGCATAGCAATGAATGTTTCCTAATGGAAGCATGTCATTGATATCGTTGAACACCCTGTTGACCTCAATGGTTAAATTCTCTTTATCTTTCTCGATTTCAGCGCCCCCAGCCCCTGGGCGACCGTAATATATCCCTCCCTCGTGCACTGAACTGGCATCCGCATAGCAATGAATGTTTCCTAATGGAAGCATGTCATTGATATGACGAAGAAAGAGTGTGGAGATAGAGCAGAGTCTTGCGGTACACCAGCATTCACTAACTTAAACCGCGAAGCGGATCTGTCTGCGAGGACAAGGATTCTTCGCTCATGCAGGAAGCCGGCGATCCGAAGTTGTTGAAATGTAATAATACATTTTGACATTGGTTAGATGGTAGATGTTAACTTGAAACGTAAAAACAGAATACTGGAGGAAAATTATAGGATTATTTCAAGTCCTCAGTAGCTCAGTGGTCACCCAGATGGTGAAAGGTCGCGGGTTCAGTTCCTGCCAGAACCTCATTTTTTCTAGTCTAGTTTTTTTTTAAGTATCATTAAATCACTTATCAAAATGTTAAATAGTAATTAGTTATGATATATATGATTATGATAATTTTAATGTGTAAGTAAGTATGTAAACTTTTTATAATAAATAATTTAAAATAAAGATAATAATTTATTTTATTGCTTTTGGCTTCAAAGGAATTATAAAATAAATAACCACAAATGTTATATCGTAATAATAAAAGGTAAGTACCTATCTAATTGCAAAAGATAACAATAATAATAATAAAACTCAATTTATTCATATTTAAGTTTCTTCCCTTTAACTCTTATTAAATATTTTCCTGCTTACTAATAAAAATTAAGAATTCTCCTGTTTATTTGAAAAAATTAACAAAATAATTATTTTTAAAGGTAAGCATTAATAGACTTTCGTAGACTAGCAATGACTGGTGGGGAACAGCTGGGTAGGCTAAGCAGGCATGCCAGTCTGTTGACTTGCCTGCCTGCTTAGCCTACCCAGTTTGTAAAAGATTTTGTATTTTAAAAAACCTTTAATTATAATATTACAACAACAACACTAAACTAATTGAACCAACATTAACCATTTTTTAAAAAACTAATTAAATAATGATTGCCAACATCTCAGCATCACTTGTTTGTAAATTTATTAAGTACTTCACAAAATAATTTATAGTTTTCGGAACTTTCTCTTTTGATTCCAACCTTACTTAAGACTAAATCTTATATATAAAATTCTCGACTCACAAATTTAGTTACCTTACTCCTCCGAAACGACTTGACCGATTTTCATGAAATTTTGAATGTATATTCAGTAGGTCTGAGAATCGGCTAGGTACTATCTTTTTTTTTGGACATTTTTTTTTCATGGTTAAATATCATTTGCGGGGTCAGCTAGTACAGTGGTCGGCAAACTTATTAGCCCAAGAGCCAAATATGAACATTACATTTTTAAAAAAAAAAATGGGAGCCAAATCTGCTTGTTTAGTAAACTTTTATTACCTACACTTAGAACACTAAATAAAAGTAAATTTCATACTTAATAAATATTTATTAATGCGAACAATGTGCTTGCATCTCTTGGAAAGTTTGAGTAAGTCAGGTTTGTATTTTGTTGTTTTTAATTTTAGGCATGATTCTAAGTTCTCATCAACAAGACTGTTTTCTTACCAAGTTTTTTTTTAAATGAAAATATTAATGCGCCTGTGGATATTTGTGCCAGAGCCGCACTAAAGCCTTGGATACACTAAGGGTCAAATGGAGCAACTTGTTGCGGAAATACGTAGAATGTGCCGAGGTAAATGTCGCGGTACATTGTGTAGGCCACACTGGTTAGTGTTCATAGAAATGTCGCCCGAGGAGGTTGTGGCTATTAGTGCTGCGTACATAGTAATTATATCAAGTGTGTTGAAACGTAAGAGAAAGAGAAGGTGGTGGATGCGGAATTTCTTACTACAGCGAGAAAGAAGTAGACCTGAGTCGATCGTGATTGATCGAATCACTTTGATTGGATCACTATTCATTCAGGAGTGATCGGGTCGCGAGCCACAAAAAGATTCGATCACTGAGATCGATGTTTACGCGCTTAACTCGATCAGTCACTTTGTTTCGAAAGACAAAATTTTCTATTAACACAGTGATAAAATCTAATCATCGTGATTAATAATTTGAATTAATAACACAAAACGAACAAATACTTTATAAAAAATATAATTAATTGAAAAAAAAATATATTTAAAATACTTAAATATACTATTATTTATAACCTCGAAACATAATTACGTGTTCATTATATAACGGTATAACAACACGCGCGCGACACGAATCGTACACAGTACCCAAAAGACCCGAGACCCACGTTGCGACCCGTGACGTGCGTGATCCACGACCCGTGAGCATAGAGAACCGAATCATGTGTTGTGCGGCTCGAAAACACTTAAGACTCGCGATCGATCATTTGATCGGATCATTGTAAGTCGATCACCAACCTAATAGGTCGTGATCGACCCGGGTCGCGGGAAATGATCGATCGACACAGGTCTAGAAAGAAGAGTTAATATTCTAACTGATCTTCGAATGTCCGACGGATTGTTGGCGCGGGACACGTGCGCTCGCTCTCGAGGCGGAAGCAAGCAACATGCCCCGCGTCACGTACAATGTTGCGGGGCATGTTGCGGGACACTATGTGCAACGTTGCAGCGTCACGTATATTGAGTGGTGCGCGTCATGTTGTGAGACAAAATGTTCCCTAGTGTATCCGGCGCTTTAATGAGCCAAAGAGCCACATGCGGCTCTGGAGCCGCACTTTGCCGACCACTGACTAGTATGATAATATAATTATAATTTTGCAATTTAAAAGTGTACTAAAGAGAGAATATAATATAAACAAATAGTTAAATTCATATCAATCAAAAAGTATAATTACCTCTGCCAACTCGTAGGGACCACCAGATCCATTGTTTAAGTTGAGTTTGTCAGCAATACAGCCTACTATCTCTTCAGAACTAGTCTGCTTGGAGGCTTCCACTGATAGTGCTTCATATTGTGCTGACAGGGCACCCACAAACACCTAAACAACAAGTATGTTACTGTTGGACAATATTTTTAATTATTACATAATTACAGATAATGGGCCTAATTCTAAGAACACACTTTAATTCTAAATTTAAGTATAGTATATCTCTTTCTCGCAATAAGTAAAAGGAAAAAGATAGCAAGAATCTGTTTAGAGCTGTCACTTAAATTTAGATAGATTTCAAAGAAACCATAGATAATTTTAGACGGCATGTGCGGAGGTGCCTCCTAAACACTGCATTTTATCACGTTCAATAAGGTCGAAAATTGAACGCACGTTTCTAAATGTCAAATTATATGACAGCTATCCTTTTCGTATTCCTTTTGATAGGAAGAAATGCACTGAACTTAAATTTAGACTTAGCATGTGTTCACCAGAATTAGGGCCAATGATATTACTTTTATCTATTCTTATTTTTATTTTAACATTAAAATAAATGTTTGTAAATATCAGAAAAATATTTAAACTACAATCATAGGTATTTGAAAAAAAAATTGGGTGTTGAAAGAGAATACTTCAAAATTGTTAGTATACATTGGTAGTATAACTTCTGATGCTATCACAGATAGATGAATGAGAAGAAATTCAAAGGGTTATCCCAAGTCCTTAGTAGCTCAGATTGTTAGAGCATTCACCCAGGTTGTGAAAGGTTCAGTTCCACTTGAGGACATTTCTCAATCTAAGTTCAAAGGTTTTTATCGGTCAGAAGCTCTACTAGGCAGATTTGTTCTAGTGTTATTAATGACCACACACACAATCACAATTTACTAAAGTATTCAGAGTGATTATTATTTGCAAACTTTATTTTTTTAATTTTATGTACACAAGTATCTTAAGACTTCTGGTGTTCTTAGGTTGTGCAGTATAGTAAAATTAATTTGCTGTTTAGAACTAATTCTCTTACAAAAAGAACTGTATTGCGCGCATCACATAGATTTTGTGATATCCTTAATATTTGTTAACACTGTGGTACAATGCTATCAAGTAACCAAAAAATCTCCAATATAATGTACAGACGACAGCACATCAAGTGTAACAGTTGCACTACAAAAGTCACCTCTATTAGAACTGCAGGCAAGGTCGAACTTTACACTTGATTTCAGTTACACATCAATTCAGTTCATCAGTTTTGTTACACATCAATGACAGTACAGTATTTTTATCTCACGAAGCAACTTGATCTTTACTTGTGGTAACCTCTATACAAATACACTGCGAATGTGTGGGTAAGCACAGGAGCTCTCAGTGACGTCTGAGACACGGGCGAAGTAAGATGTCTATAATGGGATCTGTAATCAAGCATCGCTTCAAGTAGCGTCAGTATGGAAAGACTGAAAGTAAACATCGAAAAGTCAACAATCCATTATCATAGTGAGGTTGATTCCGTATTTTTTAATGTTTTGTTAATTTTTTACATTTATTTTTATATAAGTATCTATTTATGTAATAAATAAATAAATTTTGTGACAAAATGTTTTATGAATATTTTTTGTTTTATTATTTATTTTATTTTATCAAACAAAATTAAGCATAGAAAATATCCAAGGCTAGACGTTGTAGAGCAAAACTTTTCATTATTGCAGAAAAAAACAAGATTATGATTTCGAAATCTATAAAATGACAAGATGATTTAGATAAAACTGATAATTGTTCGAGTGATTCTGATTGATTTAATTAAATATAACACAAGTAGCACTGTCTTATTTTATTTTGTCCTATTATTAAGAACCTTCAAAATATTACGATTTATTTCTATTTATATTTATTTTGTTTTAAGTTACTAAACTTAAATAATATAAGTTTTACAGATTCACATTCATATTTGATAATAATAAAATTATATAATATTCATTTCCATCTGTTAAAATTTATATGGTAACGCCACTCATATTCATGCACACATCCGCAGCATGTTTGACACTTGAAAGCGCTTGTCAGTGCAAGTTGCTTTGTGAGATAAAAGGACTATACAATAATTTACTATTGTTTTCTTGAATAGTGGCATACAGTAACTGTAAGGTAAATTATGTTTTGGTTTTACTAAAATATTTGGTTACATAATTTTTGTGTAGTAATAAAATAAAACAAATAGAAACTTAGTAAAATAAATAAAAAACTTTCAGAAATTGGATTTTGCAACTTTTGCATTTCATCAAATATTGTCAAAAATCTTTTATGATTGGATGAACAACATCTTCAATACAAATACCTATGTTGATATTTACAAACATAATGTTAAACATCGATAGATTATAAATACTGCCAAACAATTCTTAAAAACAGTAAGTTGCAACATGACACAATTGGATATTTGGAATTCTCATAATTAACCAAAGACCAGTTTTTATAAGTTATATCCGTGTGAAAATAAAAAACATTAATGCAATCAATACATATATTAGATTAATCAGGACCATTGAACTATTTGACATCTAAAATCATTCCCACTCAGCCAAATAATAACAACAATATTCTAGCAGTCACACCTAATATGTAGCATCATAATACTATCAACATGCACCATTATCCAATGCAACCATAGGAGCTTGCATTGGATAATGGTATTATACAAGATAATGATTCTGACTTGTGAATAAATGTTCATACCTATCATACAACATCTATTCTTACCAATATTGAAACCCAGAACCCTTGGTTCAGTAGACAGGGTTATTGAACTCTGAACTTGACAATGGGCATTTAAATGGCATAGTTATCAGATTTGGAGGAATATTTTAAGTGTTATTTTTGTAGTAAGGAACAGTGACTATGTTTTAGGATAAAAAGTATGTAATCTTTCAAATGGCATTATCCTTCCGTAGTGCTATGACAATAAAAAAATCAATTGTGTCTGGAATCTGATGGATAATAGGTTAACATAGAATGGTTTTTACAGATTTATATACCTTTATTCTAAATAATCATAGTCATCAGTTTTCTCTATGCTCTATGTGACTTGATAAATTAAAATCAGGCAGTGGAAAGTGATGCCAAAAAAACACAGTTCTCCAAAATCTGTTTATGTGACTTACCTACTCTATTCAGGATTTGTGTGGCAGAAAAACTAGGGTTTATTAATTATAATTATTTATATCTATTTTAGGCTGCTTTTGCAACTTTTTCACTCACCTGTACTATATATCTGTGATTTTCAGTATGAGCCATTGTATGGCATTGTTCTATACCTTGGTGTGCAATTTAATTACTACTTAATTTTTCCACATTCTTCATTCTATCTACTGTCTTTACAAGTTGGTTATTTATCGTTTTTCTAAGCATATTTAATATTAATCTGATATATGACTTTAGTGCAAAAGTAATGTGAAGATATTTAAGTCATTATTCTTCATTCATATAACTACTTTAAATTATATTCAAAGTAATAATAAATCTTTTGTAAGGCAAATCATTCTTCGTGTCTTCAGGTTCAGGCACCTGACCTCCTGTGAAGTAGGCAGGTTGAATTCAACCGTGACATGTTCATCGAAATAAATGCTATTTGTCAGGAAATCACTCGCACTGTTTACTACGATATTATAATCTCACTAAATAGTTATTTAGATCAAAACAAGGGCTTTACACTTTTACACAAAGAAGAGAAATCTCAGATTTGGGTCACATGCTGATTGGACAGCCAAGCTTTGGAAGAATTATTAAGCTTCGTGTCAAGAGGTTAGTTCACGCCGTAAAAAGTATTCTGTTTTTAGAACAGGAGAATAGATTTGTTGTAAAAGTATCTGTCTTCATGTATAAAACAACACATCATACAAAAACTGTAGCGAAATCGGTGTCTCCAACAACCTGTTATTTGCTAAACACAACTCTCCCCAATGCACCGTGTAAATGCACCAATTGTATTTAATTTAGGTCTCAAAAATGAGAAAATCGTTTTCCACTCCTTAGAATATTATATGTTTTTGTACTAAAGCTATTTCAGTTATTAAAATAATCATATTTCAGAGAAATGTAATCTATTGAACCACCATTTTTATTTGTGTCGAGTTGATCAGTTGAATTGTCGTGTATTACATGACTAAATTAAGGGAACAAGAAAAGTTTTGAACAGACAACTTGTGGTGAACTTCTCAATTTTGCCATTTTATAGTATCAAAGGCAAGGATCACAGACTAGAGACTTTTTTGGTAGTTGTTTTTAAGTTCTCTCTAGTATAGAGAAGGCAAGAGGAACTAATGCACATACAGCCATGTCTTAAGAAATATTGCATTGAAAAGCTGGTAGTTCTATAACACATTTTAATTTTGGGAGTATGACAGTCTCCATGATGCTTCATTAATGGGGCGTTTTTTTTAAATAGGAATCACGGCAATTGACCCAACACCAACTGATGTGAAGCTGTAAAAAGAGTCTGTATGCGAAGACAACTATTGCAGTTTGGACACTGCTCTAGCCGCCTACACCTTGCTGGCTCAAAATTTGCTTTTTCACGCCTCTCTTGGAGGAACCCATGTTAAAGGGAGGAGGGAACACATGTGATGGCAAAGAATTCCAAGTTCTGGACGTACGACAAAGAAACGAGACACTAAATTTCTTTGTGCGTGATATTGAGGTAGAGACAGTAAATTTATTTCTCCAAAGACTGGCACGCGTGCTCTTGAGCAGGAAGGGGGAACGTGGGATAAGTTCGATAAGCTCTTCAGAACATTTGTAAAGCAGGCACGTTGGTCAGGCATGAGAAGTCGACGCACCTAGCTTTCGTGAGGCTGTTTTGATCACATCACGGTTTCGATGTAGTTCCTGGAAATCAGATCGCAGCATATCTCCAAGTTATCCAGTTATCCATCGCATCAATAAAGCATCATGGAGACTATAACGATAAAATTCTCAACTTCTTTCATATCAAATTCACTTTTATTACAATGGCACTAACTTCAGTGCATCTCTTTCTATCAATATGAATACGAAAAGAATGGCAGTTATATAATTTGACAATTAGAAACGTGCGTTAAATTTTCGACCATATTGAACATGATAAAATGCAGTGTATGTGAAGCACCTTCGTAATAAAATTGTCTATGGTTTCTTTGAAATCTAAATTATCTCTAGTTATCTTTTCCTATTACATATTGCGAGAAAGAGATATACGTAGATATGCGTCCGAGGCTACACTCCAAGATGTTGTTTGTCTTGGTATGGAACGACACAAGTTTTTTTATAACCCTAAATTTTGTTACTAGATACACTGGGCAATGTTATGATGTTATGTCACATTTGTCAATGTTAAGTAACAAAAAAACATGAAACACATTTTGTTTAGAATACCACCAATTCTTTGGATTAAGACATCGCCATCTTCATCATAACAAGGAGTTCTATCATTATCTAAAACTAATACGAAGACTTCCATTTCGCATTAAATTTTCTGTATTAATTCACGAATACAATAGTACTTATTGAATAAAGCTTTTAGACTTTTATTCACTTTAATTGTAAGTAAACTAAAAATAAGCCGTGCCTTTTTGAGATTTGACATATCCAATCTCATTTGACGTATGGTCACTAATATCGTATGACGTTTTGTCGACAGAGTGTTTTTAACCATTGAAATTGATCGCCAAAAAGTTGCAACTCTTGAAGGCTCAGAACGTTCCGAGCCTTCAAGAGTTCAAGAGAAATAGCAACGATAGCAACCGAACGTCATGCCGAAGGGCACAGAACGGCCATAGAGAAAAAAGTTGTAACGACTCGGATCGCGCTCCGATACATTAGATTAGATTTCGAGTGTGTCTTCAGAATTAGTCCCGTTGAGTATTGATTAGTCCCAATGATCTTCTAATTGCAAGTCAACACAATACTTCTTAGCCACAAAACTGCACTAATTTTATAAAATAACGTTCGCTCAGACTCAATTTTTAATTATGTATGACTCTTGACTGACACTGGCCCTAAGTCTAGCGAAAAGATGCTAAGTTTAAATTTAAGTTCAGTCTATTTCTTTCTCTCAAAATGAAAAAGAAAAGGATGGCTGTTATATACATTGACATTTAGAAAGGTGCGTTCAATTTTCGACCTTAGTGAACGTGCTAAAATGCAGTGTTTAGGAGGCACCTCCGTACTACATACATGCCGTCTAAAATTGTCTATGGTTTCTTTGAAATCTATACAGCTCTAAACAGATTCTTGCTATCTTTTTCCTATAACTTAATGCGAGAAAGAGATATACTGTACTTACATTAAGAATTAAAGTGTGTTCCCAGAATTAGGCCCACTATCATATCCTGCCAAACCTACGGCAAGGGGAACTAATGCCCATGCAGCCATTTCTTAGCTTTGGCACTCGTGCTATTTTTAAGCCCACAAGTTTATCATTAGCGTTCGATGTGGAGGAAATTTTTTTTTTCACCTCTCCAGCAGCAAAATAGCTCCTTTGCTTCGTAAAATCTTGAAGGAAAACCGGCTTTTACAGCGAGAGTGAGGCAAATTAAGTTTTTAAATAAATTTAAGATAGGCAGTAGCGTGTTCCGAAAGTCAGGACTAGCGCTTGTCGCACAACTATATAATTTAATTATTTTAGTTTATAAGCACAAAAACTTATTTTTAATTTATGGACGTTTTCTTGAAAAATAATAATAACTATATAATTCAGTAAACAATAATGTCCCGTTACATAAAAATATAATTGGTATTTACTTTTCGAAAAAATGGCATGCACTGTAATTTCGGAACGCATCTCAAAAATAGTCTATATAATCTGACAATCTGTGGACAAAGCGGGAAAAATGAATTCAGATTGTTTTGATTTTTCGACTTGTGTTTATAATTAATAATTGTGATTATTTTGTTAATTTAATTACAAAAATGACTTCATCGAGTGATGAAAATGATTGTTTAACGCCTAAATGATTTCACTTATAACAATATTCTCGCTGGTGAGGTGAAAAGTTGTATATTTCACGCGAGAGGATTTTATTTTCTCGTGCCTTTAAATCACTCACTGCGCTCAGTAGTCTGATTGTAAATCACTCGCTATGCTTGTGATTCAATTTTAGACTACTTCGCTGATTCGTGATTTAACATCAGCACTCGCTACATAAATAATTTTGCTCACTTGTTGAACAAATAACTATTACAGTTTATTACTATTGAATATTTATGTTTTAATACCTTAATACTTGCAAAAAAATGCAACAAAAAAAAATATCTGTGTGCCTGTCTGTGGCATCGTAGCGCCTAAACGAATTGACCGATTTTGATTTTGTTTTTTTTTTGTTTGAAAGTTGACTTGATTAGGATGAGAATTTTCGAGATTCTCTACACGATGCTCTTGAGTGAGTCAGGGAATGCGTTGTTGCTATTAATCACTAAATATTTTAAGTACCTATCTGAGTTTTGAGCCCTAGTGAACCCTAAGTCCAAGTGTATAAAATATTAGTATGCGTGGATGGAAGCCCGCCCGCGTGGATGTATGTCCTTTCTCAGGATGTATCTGTAGACTGTATCGCTATACCAAATTTCATCTAAATCGATACAATGGTCAATAATTATATTTGAATATCCAATGTTTAGAACAACCAGCACAACCTGGAACAAACTTCAAAAGTTTAATTTTCAAAAAATTTTAAGAGCCAGCCAATAATCTTATTTTTTTACTTTTCGCGTCGTTATAAGAGAAAGAGATTTCATCTTTTGGAACAATGTTTAGAACAACTAGCACAACCTGGAACAACTTTTGAAAGTTCAATTTTCAACAAATGGGGTCCAAGCAAAAGGTCTTCTTTTTTTATTTTTTGTGTCGTTATTAGAGATAGAGATTTCATGTTCTGGAACAATGTCTGGAACAACTAGCACAACCTTGTACGATAAAGACCCTGACGAAATGAGAGCGTCCTCAAAAATATTCTTTCGAGACTTCTGACTAAAGTAAAGTACAAATATATTACACTACTTGCTTTTTTAATTTCGAAGAACAAATCCCAAAAGTCGACAACCCTTATTACAGACATAGTCCTAATGCTCGCGGAAAGTAAATTTTTCATCAAACACGATACCCAAATCTTTGGCTTGTCTCTGACTCTGACGATGAATTGTTTCGCCGTTTAAGGTGTGGTTGTATCTTACTTAACTTATTAACTTTCCTCGTGAAAGTCAGAACAAAACGTTTACGAAGGTTCAACAACATATGTTTTTCGGTACACCATTTGAAAATTGTGTCAAGATCGCGTTGAAGATTTTCAGCCTCAATTAGAATCTGATTGTCGAAAAGACTTTCAAATCGTCAGCATACAGTAAATAGGGACAATTTAACCAATCGACGAGGTAATTGATAAAGATAATAAATAGTAAAGGACCCAGGTGGGACCCCCGAGGTATTTCAGATGTAACAGTAATAGGTTCAGATAATTCCCCTTTCAGAGCAACTTGACTTCTCCGCGATAGCTAATATTCGACCCATTGCAACAAGGATCGATGTATGCCTACGTTGTATAATTTTCGGCATATTAGGTGATGATTACCTAACCTTGTCAAAAGCTTTCGAAAAGTCCGAGTAAATTGAATCCATTTAAATTTTTTTTGCGGAGGCTGCACACAGATATGTTTTGTATTCAAGTAGATTGGTTATAGTGGACCTATTTCTTACAAATCCGTGTTGATTTACAGAAATGAAAGGTTTGGCATGAAAGTAAATAGCGTCGTTAGACAATTAATGGACTCAAAAAACTTAGCACAGCACGAGAAAATACTATTTGACGTTAAACAGAGCTGCTGCTACGGGTATGATACGTAAAGTTGACCTAACGACCGGCTAGTCGAGTGGTCTGTACCCCTTGCTATACGGGCTGCTCGATCAAGAGGTCCCGGGTTCAAATCCCGGTATATATGTATGATGAATACGAGCATTTGTTCACGATCACGAGTCATGGATGTTGATATGTTTATTTACTATATTTCTAATATTTATATACATATTATTATTAATATTAATCCGTTATCTAGAATCCATAACACATGCTCTTAATGATTACTTTGGGCTAGATAATAGGTGTGAGTGAAAGAAAAAAAAGTTCACGCAGTCCATTTTAGTCTGCTGACTTGTAGTGCACATGCCACACACGACCCTAGCAGGCCGGGGAGCATCAGGTTGTGCACTGCACACTTGGGTCCGGATGAGGCAGTGGTCTGATGAGTCTACAAGCGTATCCACTGAGATGGAATATCCTTCCGGACGCGTAGTCAGCAGAATGTCAAGTAAGGAGCTCATATGGCTCTCGATACCTGGCATTATTGTAGGAGAATGAACCAGTTGCGAGAATCCATAGGCTAGGATAAATTCGTGAGTAGACCTTCACTGACTGACTACGCAGTCAGGAAATGAGAACTGAACCACTCGACTTGGTGGGCATTGAAGTCTCCTAATATCACTAACTCTGCGGTAGGGTACTGCTTTAAAACTTTGTCGGTAGTCGATTGCAGGTACTCAAAGAGTCGAGTCGTGACCGAGTTACTGCTAAGGGACCTGTAAAGGCACGCGTAGATGCGGGTATGGCCGCCACGTTCAATACAAACCCATAAAACCGACTGGTCCCTGTCTTCTAGACAATGGAGATGGCAACAGCAAACATCCTCCTAGACGTACATGCATACTCCGGCACGACGCACAAAATTATGCTCAAGCTTGTACCCGACCCGGGGTAGAGTTAGTACGATGAGTCGGCCGGGCAGGAGATTTGAATCTCCTTGAGAAAAAGTAGGAAGTTAAAAATGTTGGTGGACTGCGTTGATATTACTATGAAGTCGCCTGATGTTGCAAAAACCACTTCCAAAGTAGATATATAGGGACGCCGCTGAAAAAAACGATTTTCTTTTTCTGGCCATGTTAAGGTTGAAAAGGTTTTTCGAAGGAGTCTCTATCATATCGGCAGCAAAATAGACAAAAATGGGGTCGTATCTTGCCATGCTACTGCGCAGGTATTGCAGCCTGCTGGCACGGTGGGCGGAATGGCGCCCAGTACCTGTGGCAATAGCTGGGTCTACTCCGGTCGCCTCCGGTCGGCAACTACCGCAGGACTTTTTCACAGACTGGTGGTTCAGCCTCCCAGGGCAGAGTTAAGGTAATCCCTGCGTTCGGGAACCCGCTCAGCCTACGGGCGGCTAGTATACAGCCTTTTCACTGGGTGCTTAAGGCACCACAAGTCGCTGCCAACACGGGGACTCCTTGAGGAGCTTCTTATCTTTACTTACTGTACACGACACGATAAAAGCAGTGTCGTGTCGCACTACGGGTTTCGGCCGAAACGGTCAACGGGTGATCTTCTAGCGTACTTAATGCATGTCTGGGGTGAAGCTATTGACAAACGTGGTGAATCAGTGGCTGTTAGCCTTGATATTGCCAAAGCGTTTGATCGGGTCTGGCACAGGGCTCTTCTCTCCAAGCTCCCGGCATACGGTCTGCCCGCTCAGCTCTGCAACTGGATCGCCGGCTTCCTACACGAGCGGAGAATCCGCGTCAAAAACCAATCCAAAAGATGGATGCGTTTCGCGGTTCATGTCAGTGAATGCTGGTGTACCACAAGGCTCTGTTTTATCCCCCACACTCTTTCTTCTTCACATCAATGACATGCTTCCATTAGGAAACATTCATTGCTATGCGGACGACAGTACAGTGCATGGGGGATATTACGGTCGCCCAGGGGCTGGGGGCGCTGAAACCGAGAAGGAGAGGGAGAATCTTACTATTGAGCTCAACAGGGCTTTGAACGTTATTTCTGAATGGGGCTCTAACAATCTTGTTGAGTTCAATGCTAAGAAAACTCAGGTGTGCGCGTTTACAGCCAAAATGTCGCCGTTTCTTGCCCTTCTCTCTCTTCAGGGCACTACTCTTTCGGCACAGGACTCCTTGAACTTGCTCGGAATGGAGATTTGCTGCGATCTGAATTCCAGTAACTACATTGAAACCGTGATCAAAACAGCCTCACGGAAGCTCGGTGTCCTGAACAAGGTGCGTCGATTTTTCACGCCTGACCAGCTCTGCCTGCTTTACAAAACTCAGGTCCGGTCTTGCGTGGAATATTGCTCGCACTTGTGGGATGGCTCCGCCAAGTACATCCTCGATGCACTGGATAGATTGCAGCGTCGTGCTGTCCGTATCATTGGCGATGTAGAGGTCACGAACAACCTTGAGCCTCTACAATTGCGTCGAGACATTGTGTCGCTTAGCGACTTTTATCGGCTTTATCACGGAGAGTTCTCTGAAGAGCTTTTCGACCTTATCCCACCTTCCCCCTTCCTGCTCAGGAGCACGCGCGCCGGTCTTCGGAGTCATCCATTCACTGTCTCCACTTTAACATCACGTACAAAGAAATATAGTGCCTCGTTTCTTTGTCATACTTCCAGAACTTGGAATTCTTTGCCAGCACATGTGTTCCCTCCTTCCCATAACATGGGGTCCTACAAGAGAGACGTGAAATAGCACTTTTTGGGCCGGCAAGGTGGAGGCGGCTAGGGCAATGTCTATTATGCACTAGCTGTCTTCGCATATAGACTCTCCTTACCGCTTCACATCAGGTGGTGTTGGGTCGATTGCCGTGCTTTGTATATATAAAAAAAAAGTGTCATTGCGCTGCGAACTTCTGAACTTAAGTAATAATAAATAACTTAAGCATTTGAAATAGCCGCAGAACATCACGGGCGTCGACATCTTATTCACACATACAACAATATAGCCTTCTCGTGTGTTTTGAACCCAATGGGGTTATTACTCGCTAAGAGCAATAAAAACGGTAGCAGTTACTATTAACAACCATAATAGCTAGTATTATTGTAATGATTTAACTATAAAATAATTGAATTCTTACAGTCGCCACTTACCTATACTTAGTTACATAGATATTTAATTAATGCTGCATCACTTATTAATTACTATACTTATCACAGAAATTAAAATGAAAAACAAAGAAAGTACACTTCACAAACTTTATTACTATTGAACGAACTCAATTTAATTACAAAATAATTTACTTTATACCTATAAAGTGATATAAGTATCTATCTATCATACCTAAATGTAAACATGTATTTATCGAACACTATAAGCACACTATAAGTATCGGTAAACATGTTTGAGTCTTAGCATTATTTAAAATTTAAGTCACAAAACTGTCTCACTTTTTTATTTTAGTTTTAGTCTTTACCTCAGAATGAACTGAGGTCTTCACAATGTCCTTACACAATGAAATAGTTCAAATCACAATAGACGTCTTGTACGATGTGAATGTACAGCAGCGGGTGCAACGATAGCTCTGCGCGCAGCGGCTGCAGCGCGGCGCGCGTGGACTCGCCCGTGCTTGGCCAGGTGGTCGGAACGCGCGAACCGCTTGCAACATTCGCGACACGCGTAAGGTTTATCCCCTGAGTGGCTGCGTCTATGTCTGGCTAGCTCGTCTGAACGAGCGAACCGCCATGTGCACTCACCCCAAGTACACCGATACGGTTTTTCCCCACTGTGTCTTCGGAGATGCGCTCGTACATGGGAAGCCTTTGCATACAACTTTCCACAATCCTCAACTGGGCAACGGAATGCTCCAAGCTCCTGCGAGTACTTCGGCTCGCCCCATGACCTTACTTTTATGTTGGCTTTTTCTATATCTTCAGCCAGGCAGCCTTCCCTGTCCCAATGTGTGTCTGATGATGCTACATAGTCGTTTGTTTCCAACACGTATGAAGGATCGATCAAATAATTGGATTCTGAACCGGAATGTGCTGTATCATTTGAGAGATCGCTACCTAACGCTTCTAATAAATATTCATCTATGATACTATTGTCTAGATCGGTGAAATCAAACCCAGAAGAAAAGTCCGTTATGTTAAAATCATCTTTGTTTACATCGCTAATGTCACTCGCAAAAGCATCGCACTGTAAATCTAAATCACTGAGTTGCCAGTCTAGATGTCCCGTGTCCACGGCGGGTAGTTCGAAGTTGACGAGACTCTCCGCCGGTGAATACTCGTAAAGAAGTCTGTCATTTAGGAGAGCGTCCTCGATGAGAGGACCACTGCTTTCGCAAAACATCCTGTTCCTGTAAGAGTAAAAAAATAATCACTTACAAAATAGGTAACCATAAATAAAAGTATTGATCGTCATAGAAGTAATAAAACTCTAGACAGCATTATACGTACAATTGATAGCACCCTTGTCCGTAGCGCCAGTTTAAAAGTACCGATGTTTTATAAGTGTCAGAAAAATGATAGATAGTACAACGTTCAATGGAGTGTCCGTTTATCTGTTCTCTGTTCGGGATAAAGTGTCAGCGTGCGGCGCGTCCCGGGCCCGGAGTGAGGCGCCGGCCGCTGCGCCCGCGCCGAGTCGCTGCGGACGCGATAACGACGATCGCCGATTATCGGCGGATCCGCGCACGCACATGTCCAAGCTGAGATCAATCCTCATTTATCATTAACTACAACCAAAATACAACTTATATTAGATTAACTTCAAAAATGTGATGTCATAAGTACAAAAAAACAGTAGGTACTTATGTGTGAAAAATTCTTACTATTATCAAAGTAAGTAAGTTAAATTTTTCATACCTTTTTTCACAAAAACTCTTAATTAATAAATTAATAAGTATACTCAATTATCATATAACCTTAATTTGTTACCTGTAGGTTTTTTCATAAAACATTTCGCAAAACTTGGTCCTGTAGGCAGTGCTTTGGGTACATATTCCCTAATAATTTATTTATAGGTACCTAAATAAACTAAAACAATACTTATTATAGCATTTATAGCAATAAACTCAATGACTACAAATAAACAATTGATTATAAAACAAACGAAATATTATTATATTTTTACAATCAATTAAAACTGGGGACAAACAAAGTAACTAAAAGGTAGTTAAAAAATAATACAAAAGTAGTATGATCATTTCTTCTCAACTTTGTTTTCGTTTATACTCGTATTTTGATTCATTGCGCGCAGTTATGGCGATAAAAACTGTAATATCAATTAACAAAGCTGTTTATTGAACGTAAAGACACGGGGAGCATTCACTTTTTTCGTCTTATCTGTTGTTTGTACGACCTAGTCAATAGTTCTTTTACCTAGGGCACCGCATTGCCATTAGTATTAGCTATTTAATGGCAATGTAAGTAAATATTAATACTTGACTTTTGAAATCATGAGTTGAAAAATAAATTAGTCCTGGAATGACCTATACAGCTATATCTATAAGTGAGGTAATATTTACCATACTTTGTGAGTATGTGAATTCATTTCACCAAACAGCGGAGACAGTGGACATTCTTCTGTCACAATAAATCACAGACAGCTTTGCACCAGAGCCCCCGATTAAAACCTAACTATATGTAGAAGCATGCGTAGGTATAGTCTTCGGAGTCATCAATTCGCTGTATCCACCTCAACATCACGTACGAAGAAGATTAGTAAATAGTTTCTTGGTAGAACCTCCAAAATCTAACATGCATTCCTTCAAGAGTCGTGAAAAAGCACCATTATCGATTACTTATTCGTTATTCTGTGCAAGAATGCTGTGTGTGTTGTGTGTGTGTTAGTCTGGCAAGGTGGAGGCGGCAAGAACAGCGTGTTCAAAATAGTTCTAGTTTAATTAAGTACACTACAATACAACGTCATATTATAGCATTCCGCAAAACATTTACATTCTCGGCGAGCTGTTGACTTCATTCGTTGCAGGAATAATCGTGTGAGTTTTAAAATATCCAGAAAATTTAAACTGACGTTAAAAAATTGTAAACGATAAAATAATTAAACTTAAGTATGGACTCATCAACATATTTTTTGGAGTCGGTGTTTTACTTTCTATTGATTTTGGAAACAACTAAGCACCAACTCCAAAAAAAATGATTCTAGGGTCAGTTTTTGACGTCGGTTTAAATTTTAGTGATAACTTTCTCAGGTCAAAGCTAGATGTGTGACCGTCAGCTTATTACCTATTGTTTCCTACTATCGTAACGTTTTACCTAAGTCATAGGAAAGCAAAAATCCGTAATTTCGCATACATAGACGATTTACTCATTCTAGTTATTTTTATTAAAAACCAAACTACCCAATCGATTTAAAAAAAATATGGGACGAAATGACAACTATTCCGCATCGATCAAAAAAAGAATCACGTAAATCTGATCAGAAATCACGGCGTAATCAGTGCATATGTTACCGCTTAAGCCCGAAGTATGGTAAATCTTCAGATTTACCAGCAAAGCACAACACTAACCTAACCTACCGGTAAATGCTAGGAGTTACCGGTAAATCTTAGAATTTACCATAATTCGGGCTTTAGCGGTAACAAAAAAAACATACAACCTAATTGAGAACCTCCTCGTTTTTAAACTAAGGTTAAAAAATTGGAATAAATCATTTACTCAATGAAATTGCTAGTTGTAATATAACAAAGTAATTGTTCACATGAATGCGGAACCCCACATGATAATAAGTTCAAATTAAGCTTCATGGAAAATAATTATGAATCTCCCATTACGATACCAGTAGAATTTTAGTTGACAATAACAGGATCTAAAGTGTATTTATTCCGCTCAAGCGGAACTGATGTTATTTTTTGCATGTTCGCATCACAATACATCCCCTGATAAGTTTCAATACGTTACACTAACTAACTAACCCATGCGTCACAATTTTAAGACTATATGCGTTTAGATACTTTGCGTAGTTATACGTTAATTACATAGGAAGAGTGAAAATAATAGGGATGTTATACAGGGTGGTGCCGTCAATACGACAATAAATTAAAACATGGGCTATATTAGTTTATAGAAATAGTTTACCACTTTCAAAAACATCTTATTCTGTTGATAATTTCATGACATTTCTATGAAATAATGCAGCCAATGTTATATTATTTCATAAAAAGGTCATGAAATTATCAAATGAAAAAGATGTTTTTGAAAATGACAAACCATTTCTTTAAACTAATATAGTCCTTGTTTCAATTGTCGTATACAGGGAGTCTGCAATATCTAGGTAGATACTGCAGATACGTAGACAACTACCACAGGTATACTATACCGATTAGGTACTAACATGTTATTTTAAAGCGATGATCACCGAATGTTTCTTAGGAAGATAGAGTCCTTAGAAGATTCTGGATCCAGGATCTGCACCTAACGGCGAACATGCTTACGATCTTCCTGGTTTTGATTTTGTGCGATTTTACTTTGCAAAAAAGACAAAATGAGGTTATGTGAATTCCCTCATTTTTGACATTTTGCAAGGAAACAATATTGCTTTTACTGGAAGTACCACAAAAGTCCATAATAGGTTTCAGCACTACAGTGTAGGTACATTAATCATTTACTATCAAGGTACACCTTTTTTTATTCCCATAACTTGTCTATCTATTCAATGTAAAGTTAATAACTTATGTGGAGTGGGACTAGTGCGATTTTACACGAATTCGCCATTTTTTGATGTCGCTTATTAGATAGCCTAGCTCATTTGTCGGCAACGTGCGGCTCCAGAGCCGCATACGTGGCTCTTTGGCTCCTTAAGTGCGGCTTTGGCAGAAATATCTACGGAAGGCGCAATAATATTTTTATTTAAAAAACAACTTGGTAAGAAAAAAAGTCCTAATGATGAGAATTTGGCATCATGCCTAAAATTAAAAACAACAACATACAAACCTGACTTACTCAAATTTTCCAAGGAGATGCAAGCACATTGTTCGCAATAATAAATATTTATTAAGCATTAAATTTAGTTTTATTTAGTGTACTAGGTATTTATTTAGGGTAATAAAGGTTAACTAAACAAGCAGATTTGGCTCCCATTTTTTTAAGTTGTTTTATTGTTCATATTTGGTTCTTTGGACAATAAGTTTGCCGACCACTGGCCTAGCTAGATAGAACTTTGCAAGATAGGTAGTTCAGTTACGTAGGCAGGCACCTACTTACAAATGTTATTTGAGTTACTTCACAAAAGATTTTATCTCTCGCATCTTTTGGCTTTTTTATGCATTAAAAAGTAGTATGTATATATTTTTTATTTAAAATTACATTATTTCATTGAGAAAGGTCCAGTCTCGTTCTGGTGATTGGCGAATACCTACTAGCTTCTAATTCCTAGCCTATTATAGTAAGAAGCTTATTTAGTCTAATGATCTAGAAAGAATCAGATTGTAATATCTGATAGTAATGTTGCTATCTATAAATAGGTAATGTTAGCTCCTTTCCGGAAGCGGTGTTTTGAGCTGTCGCCCAGCGTCGTCGTTGCGTGGGCCTAAATTGGATAAGTGAATATTGACTTTGATATGTGCTTAAAGGGAATTAAGCGTTCATTCATAATCGTGTTGTGACGTGCGGACTGTAAATACTATGTACTGCTCGTGTAATCAGATCGGCCGCATTGGACAGAGCTGGCACCGCCAGCCACCGTCGTTATCGCTCCACTATTGTACGTAAGTACACTATGGCGACATGGGTTAAAGAAAAAAAACAAGTTGACAACAATCATTCACTTAGAAAGTACCTAATTCCTTTCTGAGTACGCTGGCGATGGCGGCGCGGGCGGCTCGGCACTGTAGGTTACTACCTAAATTAAATTTGATTTTAATGATTTATTTTTAATAAAGTCTTTCTAAAAATAAATGGTGCCTATTTTTTAAAAATACTTGTTACGGTGTTGGAATTTATTAATTTTTACATTGTAAAAGTTACAGTATTTTTTATCTGAGGATTGAAAAGTCGGTCCTTAATTATCTGGTGCCTCTTTAGTGTTTTTATTATTATTTATAGGATTTTGCCGACTCCCTCGTCTTGATGGCAGAAATACCTTCCTGAAGAAATTCCTACACTATTAAACATAATAATTTAATAATCTGGTTCACGAACTTTACTCGTGGTAGTTTTGACCGTGTGACCAACTATTTGCCAGTTGTCACTAATCTAAAACGTGCAGTAATAGTTTAGTACGCAAATAATAATGCGGAGGCCGGTGTAATGCGATCTGGGTATGGTCCCAGCGCCAGATGCCGGTGGTGCCAGCCACCGCCCGATGCCTGATAGCGGCGCCTAGACGCTACGGGAACAACGCACACAAAAATGACCTTAGATGATATGAATGGACGACGAAATTGGAATATTCCACCTAGGATTAGAAAATTGAATCGCTTCTATTAGTTCAGTACCTACCTACATTACACTTACAGTATCGAAAAATTTTATGAATCGAAATCGAAAGCATCTTCGTTGTCGGAATAGAAACAAAATTGTTAAGCACATTGCACTCTAAACATAGATTGTCTTGGTGCTTTAAACAGCTTATTTCGACTGTAAGCGGCGACACATTAGGTACTTAAATAAATTTAAACAAAAAATAAAACCGACTCCAAAAATCTGAAAAGGATAAAATAATTAAATTTTAGTAAGTAGGCACTCATCTCCTAGGAACATATTTTTGGAGTCGGTGCTTCACTATCTATGGTTTCTGGAAACAACTTAGCACCAACTCCAAAAATATGTTCCTTGGGGGTTGAGTGCCTACTTACTAAAATTTAATTATTTTATACTTTTCAGTTTTTTGGAGTCTGTTTTATTTTTTGTTTAAAAATTTTTTTTCAAAATTTTAGTTATAACTTTTGAAGGTCAAAGCTAGATGGGTGTCCGTGAGCTTATATTGTTTTCTACTATCGTATCATTTCACGAAAAAATCATAGGAAAGCAAATATCCGCAACTTCGCTTATGTAGACGACTTAATTTTTCCAGTTTTTTTGATTTAAAAACCAAACTACCCAATAGATTTCCAAAAACTTTTTATGGGTCCAAATGGGAACTATTCCGCATCGAACAAAAAAAGAATCATCAATATCGGTTAACCCAGTCAAAAGTTCTGAGGTAACAAACATAAAAAAAACATACAGACGAATTGATAACCTCATCCTTTTTTTGAAGTCGGTTAAAACACTTATGATTATAAATTTTTAGTGTTTAAGAATGGCGCGCCTCAAGTTGCAGTGGGCAGGCCACATTGCAAGGAGGACTGACGGCCACTGGGGCCGAAAAGTCCTCGAGCGGCCGCATACAAAACGTAGCGTTGGTAGGCCTCCCACAAGATGGACTGACGATCTGGTTAGGATCGCGGGAAACCGATGGATGCGGGCAGCGCAGGACCGATCTGTATGATTGAGGAGCCACATTTCGCATCTTAAAAGTCTTAATACACTTAAGTATTTAGTAGTAGCTTAAAATATTATGTAGCCCCGATCCTGGATTTTGTAGTGGAATACTTCAAAAGTTAAATGAATATAAATGTGACTCCTATATCTTAACGTTTAGATTGAGGAGCCACCTTAGAACTAGGAATATTACGGCTGAATATTTATCAATATTTGGTATGAATTTGTAGTATTTGAGAATAATTAGTACACAAAATCTGAACTCGGTAGGACTGAAACCAAAAAACCTACAATAGTTTATATGTGGCTCCTCAAAACCAAACTTCGACGCGTACATTTTTCCAAGGAAAGAAACGTTCAATAAACATGAAACTTCTGTATCATTTTGTAGTATGTGTAGGTATTTGATTTGTAGGACAATATTCAGTAACTAAAAATGAGTGGATTTACGGCACATTTTAACTGGCTCCTCAAACGAGATGCTTCGGTAAATATATTTGACTGTATCTGCTTAAGTTTATATCGAGATTAAAAACAGAAAACAGGTTTATTTCGTAGAAAATCCTACTAAATGTACATAAAGTCCTGCCCTGTAGAAAACCTATATTTAACAAGATATTCACTTTTTCACAATTTCCTAAGAAATTAATTTGAGGGAGGTCCATGAATTTTTTTTTTTTAAACTTTCATTTTATTAAACTTTAGCCCTCGAATACACAAAATTCACAATTATTTATATAAATACTTTTACCCTCGACTTCGTCCGCGTGAAAATTGTTTTTATGATAAACGCACAAAATCAAACATGTAAATGTGATTAGTTAAGTTTATAAATGCTTCTAAAACTATTATTTCGAATCACTAGAAGTTGTAAAACGTCAATGAGTGGTGAGTTAAGCTTTGGTTTTTATATCAACGCTCATCTCACCACTCATTGACGACCAAGAAATACAAATAAAGATAGAAAATGATGAAAAATGTTGCGATAACCGCTACGCCACCGGAGCACTAGGTGTAACCTACCAATTTCTTTACCGCTTTCTAGTTTTAACGTTTTTATACCAACATGATTAATCTGTGACTGCGTCACGTCAATTCACGCAAAGGAAAATATCATAAAATATCCATGGTAAATAAAATATCACGTGGTAAAATAGTTTACAAATCAAACCGCTTGGTTAGCGAAGAGGTGATTTGATATCATAACTAGTGAGTAAGGTATGTCTTATTATTATATGGGTAAGAAACAATTATTTTTGTCATTTTTATCATTTTATTATGGCCAGATCAGCTATTGCTGATCTTATGACCGTTTTCACTAACATTTGCTTAGCATTAGGAGTCTCTTAGCGATTTTTTGCTCAGTCTATCTAAAGGTCTTTCTATCTGAAAGAGAAAAATTATGTTAAGAGTCGCCTAAGCCTAGGGAATGGTTAGTGAAAACGGACATTAGACCATAAGATAAAAAATATAAAATAAGTATAATTAACACTATTCTTATGAACTCAAACACGCTATATCTGCTGTAAGTTTCTGAAGAATTCAGCATACCGCGGACTTTTTGATGGTACCTATAGGATCAACTCAAGGTTAGTATGTTGTCATGGGAATGTCACCCAAGTAACAATACACCAAATTTCAAATCAATCAGATCTGTGAAAGTTAGTAAAACCCTTTTATCATGTAGAATATGATAGTCATCAAACGCCGGAATTGATCTTTATAAATTATAGCTAAGAACCACCCTAGTCACGTCAGCTTTCAAACAAAGTAAAACATATCAAAATCGGTCCATTCGTTTAGGAGCTACGATTCCACAGACAGACACGTCAAAAGTGGGGGGTTAAAAATACCCGACAAATTATGTTAAATCAAAATTAGTTTGCTTGATGAGATAAGTTGGAATATTTAGAACATTATCGCCATGTGTTTAGATTAGCGTGTGCGGGCCCAAATAAAAAATAAACAATCGCCAATCGGTTCAACGTTTGGTGACAGATGCAGATAAAAATCTCGTTAGTCAGGATGATGTGTAGAACACTAATACTATATAGTTTAAAATATATACCATCTTACAACAAATAGGATTATTCCTAAACTAAAGTCCTTTGGGTAATCACTTGCAATTCCAACTCTTTACTCTTTACTTATTATTGTTTCAAAATTTGGTTCATCAAAAACTGTCTTTATTTAGACAACGGTTAGGTCGATTTTTTGCAGAACTAAATTTTGAAGTAAATACGTCGGATTTAAGAATAGGTACTAAGATGTCAGTTAAGGTCATGGTCTCAGATCCTATCGTTTCATAAAAGGTCTGCAGACATTCACGTAACTTTCAAACAGCCGTGTGCACGTGGTAATGTTATTGTTTTGTTATTATCTGCACCCAAATGTCAAATGTTAAATGCATCAAAAACTGAAACAAAAAAATATTTCTTGATTTTTGCTTTGACTAACAGGGCCAATACTATAGCTAATAGGATGCTCCTTATCCTTATATGGCGGTATGTAAAGGTTAGGGGATAGTTTGTGTGTGGGGTAGAGTCAAGTCTCGATGTCCAGCTTTTGAAAGAAAGAAAGAAAAAATATTTTATTTAAATAGGCCACAAAGAAGCACTTTAAATCGTCAAAAACACATTCTTACAACTATCACAAAAAATATATTAACTAACAATGTCATAGTCTCTGTCTATCTGTCATGTCTGAATTTACACCGGTTCCAAAAGTTGAACTATCGAGAAGATTCCGGCAACAAACTCGTGTAGTCACTCTTTTTTATTGGATATTCTAAAATTATTGTGTTGAATATTGGCATTCGATTGCTGGCCTTGTTGCAGCAACAGCCTATGCACCCCCCACTGCTGGACACAGGGCTTCCTACATGGAAGAAACACGTGAAGTGTTTGGGCCATTACACCACGACGCTGGACCCATGCTGGTTTTTATTTTTTCATGCAGTACTAAAAAGTAATAACTAACCCATACGTTTATTTACTACACAGCCTCATAAGTTTGTATCGAATCGAAAGTGGTTTGTATTCCTATGAAAATGACAGCAGCAACATTTGTGAAGTACCTAAGTATTGGAAATTACTTTTTATATATGGATTTCACAAGATTTTGGTTCGATAGTAACTTACACTAAATTATTTATTTTTAACAGTTAAAATCCTATAAGGCCTATCGCTCTGCTTCCAAAAGGCGATATTACACGGTTCAAAGATTTATTGAAATTAATATACAAACGAGACAATAAATTCATAAATATTATAAATGCGCAAGTAACTGTCTGTCTGTCACGTTTTCATTCCTAACCCGCTGAACCGATTTAGATGTTTGGCATGGCGATAGATTTCATCGTGAGAAAGGACATGGGCTACTTTTGGCGCGATATTCAATATCCAAGCGGGCGGAGCCGCGGGCGGAGGCGCTGGCGGCTGGCTGGCTACGGCCACTCGTACTTACTTAAAAATTATAATATCGAACTAGTCGTAGTCTTGTTTTTCTTTTACTTAGCACTTTCTCTTAAATATATTTTCATTATTAAAATTAGGTATAACTTCGATTGTACAAAACAGATAGGAATAGACTTTGATTGGCCATTCATGATGAAGCCCCGTCTCGTGCTACTGTTTACAACTGGTTTAATGAGTTTAAAAGGGGTCGCACTAATCATCGGTACGGATCTGCGTGAGGGACAGTCTTCTACTGCGATGACTGAAGATAACATCGGTATTGTGCGGCGTATGTTAGAGACAAAAGAGTGACCTTATATAGCAGATTCGGACCAGCTTACACATCAGTATGAGTCAAGTGCATAAAATCCTCCATGAACAGTTAGCGGTCAGGAAGCTATGTGCCCGGTGGATACCTCATAATTTTACTGAGGCCCAAAAACTCCGTCGTGTTCATTGACGCCGTGAAATGGTTAAAAGTTGTAACAGAGGTGACTCAATTCAAATGCTGTGTTCGACATAGTTACAGGTGACGAAAGCTAGATTTACTGTTATGATCCCGAAACAAAAGACAGTGTACTAAGTGGGTGTTTCCTTTAGAGGAGTTGCCAACTAAAGTGAAGAAAAATGGTGAGCTCGTTCTTCGGAAGGTCAGGTCAATACGCGACAATTGTTTTAGAAGATCAAAAAATATCTACTGCAGAATGGTACACTAACAATTCTTTGCCACTTGTGTTGGAAAAGTTTGGGACAAACGGGTCCAGTAAAATTTTATAAAAAGTAGATTCATCGAAAAACACCCTACTGTTTTTCTTTTAAAGTCGTGGTTGGACTTTCTTTTTGGTTTAGGTTGGTCTCTTGGTCACTCTCCTTCTAATTTCTCTATAGCCATTAGTTTTTCGAGGGGTTTGGTGCATCAACGGGCCGTCGCGTCGGTCGTTCGTTCGATAGGTAATTAAATTAAAATCGAAATATTTTTCAAAAAGATACTTCCACAAAGGTGTGGCATAATCTTATTTTTTCTGGTCCTTCGAGCTGACCTAATGATATAAGCTAATTAAAATTGTTATATCACATAATTATAATACTGCCTTTGCTGCCTCCTCAACACTCTGTAGACTTCTCTAATAATTGTTCACGTCATAATCGAATACAATAACATAATAGTTACTTTTATATTGTTTAGAATTTTTAAGAAATAAAGCTGTATTATATGAAAGTTTAGTAAAATCTTTCAAATTTACGAAATAATCAACGCCACACAGACTTATTTACTCTTAAAAGAAATACAACCATTATTTAAAACTGTAGTCCGGCCTTGCGTGGAATATTGCTCGAACCTGTGAGATAGCTCCGCCAGGTACCTCCTCGATGCACTGGACAGATTGCAGCGTCGTGCTGTCCGTATCATTGGCGATGTAGACGTCACGAACAGCCTAGAGCCACTACAATTGCGTCGTGACATAGCGTTGCTTAGCGCTTTCTATCGGCTTTGTCATGGATAATTCGAAACATTATCCATGACAAAGCCGATAGAAAGCGCTAATGCCACCTTCCCCGTTCCTACTAAGGAGCATCAATTCACTATCTCCACCTCAACATCACGTACAAAGACCATTCGTACGTCGTTTATTCCAAAACATAAAAATCCTTTGCCAGCATGTGTTCCCCCTTCCTTCCTTCTTTAAACATGGGTTCCATCTTAGCTATGACATGGGTTTCTTCAAAAGATGCGTGAAAAGGCACCTTATGGGCCGGCAAGGGGGAGGCGGATAGAAGTGTGTTTTAAGCTGCACTAGCTTTTTTCGCATATGGACACTTCTTACCGCTTCTGTTAAAAAAATATTTCTTTGCAAATTGCACTGCTTGAAGATATTCTATAATCTAATAATGAGTAGTATAATCTGTGACTAAATTGCAGAAAATAACAATGTTTCTTAGAATTATACGATGATTATTTCGGAAAATTGCCATATACCTCTACTTCATAATGCGTTGTCTCTCGGGTGATATTTATCAGAACGGCAAACTTTTTTTGGCTTTCATGGTTCACCTACAAATTAACATACTATTCAATAACTGTTCTTGTCTCATTCATATTGAGTGAGATACATAGGGAGTGAGTGTGATGCAGATGCAGCAAGATTTAGTGCGTGTACTCCAGAACCAGCCCTTATATTTTCGTCCTTCAAAATTATTTAGGAAATAGAAGTAAAACAACCAAATATAATATGCGCATATTTTTTCTTTAATACGAGCATTTTACAACAATATTGAAACGAAATCGTCATTTTGAGATCTGCTGCCAACATACACTACGGGCGCTCAACAAATAAACATTAATCGCGCACACTAATCTATATAAACAAGTCGCATAAGTACATACAGGCTTCCCAATATAATCTATACATACACTAAAGCTATATCACCACTTGCCACTCTCCGTTCGCGGAACGTTCTCACTCACTTGGTACACAGTCACTTGATCTAATTTGTTCGCTTTTACGATTGTTCTTTTGTTTGTCGCACTAGTAGATAACCTCGTAAACTGTGGCTTTTTTGTCACCGGAGCCCGTCACTATGTATTTGTCGTCAGATGAGATGTCACAACTTAGCACCGAAGATGATTCCTTTGACTGAAAGCAAAAAAAAGTTTTGGTTAGTTAAAAAGGTATTGGGCCTAATTCGGAAGACACTGTCAATCTAAATTTTAAGTTTTCACTTTTCTAACAAAATGAAAAGGAAAAAGATAGTAAGAATTTGATTAGAGCTGTCAATTGAATGTAAGCTTCTTAAGAAACCATATACAATATTAGACGGCATGTACGGAGGTGCCTCTCAAATGTGGTTGTGGTTGGTATTAGAATAAGAATAATATTCATATACTCACACCTATTATCTAGCCTAAAGTAAGCATCATTAAGAGCTTGTGTTATGGATTCTAGATAGCGGATAAATATTGATAATAATATGTATATAAATATTAGAAATATACTAAATAAAGATATAAACATCCATGACTTGTGAACAAACGTTCGTATTCATCATACAAACATTTGCCCACTACCGGGATTCGAACCCGGGACCTCTTGATCGAGCAGCCCGTATAGCAAGGGGTACAGACCACTCGACCAGCCTGTCGTCTAAATATTCGCCGGTATTCATCAATATTTTACTAAAAATCTTTCAGTTTTGTAAATTATAACTGTGTAAGTAGTTATTTGTTTCCCTAACATTTACGTACTTCAGGAAAGATGTTCAATCTCGAGCCCATATACAGGATGGTGCCGTGCCGTCAATGCGACAATAAATTTAAACATGGGCTATATTAGTCCATAGAAATGGTTTGCCACTTTCAAAAATATCGTATTCATTTGATAATTTCATGACATTTGTATGGAATAGTGTAACGTTGGCAGGATTATTTCATACAAAGGTCATGAAATTATCTATTGAATACGAAATTTTTGAATATGGCAAACCATTTCTATGGACCAATATAGCCCATGTTTAAATTTATTGTCGCATTGACGGCACCATCCTGTATGTATATCCATATATATCCACATAACGTTGTTAATGATTTTTATTCCTTTAACAATAAGGGTCACGAATAGCGAGACGTGGGTATGATATCTAAAATATGTTAAAATAAACTCTATTTGAGTAGCAATATGGTGTTAAATACAATTTCTGAAGCCTTAAACGCATACATATTTTTAGACGGGACTGCGCTAGTGATCAAGATTTTCTATAGAGTTAGGTTCAGTTCATCACCAACATATATACGTCCCTCTGCTGGGCATAGGCTTTTCTACATAGGAGAAACATATAAGGAGTTTGGACCAATAACATCACGCTGGCCTAATGCGGGTTGGTGGGTTGAGGTTCAGTTTGAAAGAGAAAAATTCACTAGGTTAAAATCCAGTATGTAGGGTCGTATGTGTAGGTACCACTGCCTTTCTGTGTAATTTTACCAGAGGTCGGAATTAGGTAGAGTTATTTATGTACTTACACTGATTGCATACAGCGAAAGAATGAAGTGGATATGCCTCAAATCCCGAGATTAATTTTAAAGAGCAAAAACGCCCGTGATTTATCAATTAACAAAGTTATTTACTTTTACACAATTTGAACCACTGCACGCGCGACGTTGCCAAATTTACATCAACGACATCGGATGTCCGAAGTTGCAAAATTTGAATGGGCACACGCGCGATGTTGTTCCATATTAATATCAACATTTCGATGCAAGTACATCAATAACTCTACCAAATTCCGACATATCTGGTAATTACTGGGCATGGACGGCATTTCATCTTAGGCTTCAGGATGACAACGCACCTACAATATCAAGTGATTTTTCGTTGTTATTACAGGTGTACAGATTACCAGGTGGGCCGTCAGCTTGTTTGTCACCTAGTTGTATTAAAAAAATGATAATAACCTGGAATATACTAGCGCCATAAGGCGTGCGCCAGGCGTTGAGCAGGTTGTCCTTGCCAGTGGAGACGAACCACTTGCCGCAAGAGGCGAACCGCAGCGACAGCACGCACGACTCGTGGAGGTGCAGCTGGTATTTGTCCGGCTTTACCGCATGGAGTACTTCTACGTTGCTGTTCTCCATGCCTACTGCCAACCATTCGCCTGGAAACGAAACAGCATTATGAAATAATGGCCATTAAAAAAACCACTCAGTTAAAGACTATCTTTATTATTCTGTGTTGCTGGCTGATTTTTAGTAGTTGCCAATATACTGCTGTCGTGTGAAGACGTGGTTTCTTTCCTTCCCACTTCCACTATATTATATACAGTTCACAGGCTCCAGTCTAACACTATGTATTGAACGTTGAAAGATGAATAATTAACAATAATTTTGTAGATCGTCTACAACTTACCGGTTGGACAGTAGCCCAGGGAGAATATTTGAGAACTAAAATCGTGTTGTTGTAGTTGTCTACCTTCTCTCAAGTCCCAAGATCTGTTTAATAGAAAAAATAATTTTAAATATTTTTAAAGTATATAATTATTAGGATCATTTAATTAATTCCTAAAGATCTATATTCTCATCTATATGAATTCAACAATTCCAAATCTCTTTTAAATTACCTGACTGTGTTGTCTAGACCACCGGTCCAAAGTTTGGTGCCGTCAGCAGATATGTCGATGCATGACGCGCCGTCTGTGTGTCCTTGGAACTGCCGTACAAGCGTTTGATTGTGAAGATCCCAAACTGCTATATTGCCGTCTGAACAACAACTAAAGCAGACCTGTTGCAAAAAAAAAAAGAGATTTTAGTAAATCTTTTGACAATGACGTACATAGTACCTAATAAAATCTTTACCAATACATATCTAATTTACTACTATAGTAAAGCCCAAGCGAATTTAAATATTCTAAGGCGAATTTAAGTGTGTTTAGAAATAAAGTTTTACTTTAATTCTACACCAGGTGTTCCTTAGGGTAGTAGCCTGGAACCCATATGTAATTATTTTACCTTTGAGTCTGGACTAATGGCGAGCGCGTAGCAGGCGGGTGCGGAGGAGGTGAGTTCGGCCTTGATCCTGGGCGTGGGCGACGCCAAGTCCCAGATGGATAGGTTCGACGCCTCGCCACCCACGATTAGCGTGCGTCCGTCTGGCAGTAATTTCACTGATCTTATGTAGTTGTCACGTTGCTGTAATAAAATAGCGTCGTGTTAAAGTGAATAACGATTACAGGGAAAATAAATTCTAATATAATTAAGCTCTATATTTTCAGAAAGCGAAATCCGTAATATAATCTATAGGTACTTTTTAAATCGAGAATAAAACTCAAAACGTTCCAAAAATTCTGGGTACAAGGTGATATGAGAGGAGTGATAGATATGTATATCACCTCATCTCCTTGCCCTCTGCACAAGCATTTCATGTGCCTCATTCATATGCAATAAGAGTTAATTTTGAAGTGACATGCTTCACCAATATCCAATCAACAGTAAGTCTTGTGAATATCAAGTGTAACATTCGTGCTTGAAACAAAATTGAATAGGGACAAATTCAGAGTCTATAAAAGACACCCTGATACAACTCAATGCGACAAGCAAAAAAGGCTCAAAATTACAAAGAAAAAAATGGTAACGTTCGAATAATGACGAGTCGCCGACAGTTACCCACTCACCAAGCAGTCGAGCTGGCTGACGGGCGCCTTGCTGGGCTGGCTGATGTCCCACACCTTGACGCAGCCTTTGCCGCCCGTGTAAACGTACTTGGTGGGCGATGAAACCGTCACCGCGCAGACCACCTCGCCGTGCGCTAGCGCCGATACTTGCCGCGCGTGCCGAGGAATGCCCGGGCCCATTAGCGCGTCTGGGGGGAATGGGACCGGCTGCATTTGACCTTCGGCTGATACGTGAAACGAGTACGCCCTGGAAACAATAGACAGATCATGGTGAAATATTTTCTCAGAGAAACTGACAATGGGCCTGGTTTTAAAGACACACTCAAATAAAAATGTGAGCACAGTATATCTCTTTCTCTCGATATGTGTAAGAAAAAGATAGCAAGAATTAGAACTCTCAAATAACTTAAATTTAAATAGCTTATAAAGAAACCAAAGACAATTTTAGAAGGCGTGTATAAATGATAATTGATTAAAAAGGTTTCTAATATATCTGAGTTTGTGTTAAAGCTGATGTCTACCGTCACACTACACAATGTCGAAATATTGAATTTTGACACCCAAACTAGGACTGAAGTTTTATTACACCGTTTTTAAAATTTGGCTATTATATGATGACATTGAAATAAATATGACTGAAAAAACAACTGATTTACTTACGGTTTCCCTCCAGGAATTGGCGCTAACGCAGCTGGTCCGATAGGCGGACGCAATGGCTCGTATGCTAGCGACGCACGCGCCGGGTAGCCGAGTCCGTACGCGTCATGTGCACCATTGCCCAGATAAGGATATTGTAACGCCGGCGGTTTCACCGCCGCCTTCAGTGGCGCCCCCGCTGCGCCCGCGCCGCTCGCTCCCGACGTCGGCGTCACGGGCTTTGAGATTGGGGTACTTGGTTTCTCATCTAACTTTTTTGCTGAAGGCGTTGACGCGTTACTTGAGGTACCCGATCTGTGGATAGGTGTGTAACTTCATATTTTGTTTTTATTGATTTTACATGCTTTTGCATTTTTTTTCATTATACATGAAGATGATTCTGGATGAGCATGGCAATGGCCAATGACCATTCTGGATTACAATTACTTGTTAGAGATATACTCTGTCACTCAATAGTTCTGTCAACTAATTTAAGAAACAGAAAAGTTCAACGGCATTGTTCACGTTCATAAATGTTTTAAGACACACATTTCCACATGCTTATATGGTTTTAATAATAGCTAAGTCTAAAATTAAATATTTTTTCAGTAATTTTTGCTACCCTTTTCCTATATGTATTGAGAAAAACAATCAACTTACAGTGTGTGCCTGACTTAGGTACACGCTGTAAGTTGATTCTTTTTCTAACAGATAAAAATATAAATATGTAAAGCCAAAAATCTATGACTATTTTAGATTTAACAAATTTCTGTAATTTAACTAATTATAGCCAGGTTATGCATAAAATTAAATAATTAAGAGACATTATTTAATAACAAGAACGTTTGTAATAATAGTGCTAATAAATACACTTAAATATTCCATGTCACATGTTGAATAAAGTCCTAAAGATATCATCTTATTATAGAAATCGTTAATATTGTAATATGGATAATAAATAAATAAATAAATGTGTCTGGAATGTGTGGCTTGCTTGACAGGTTAATCATTAACTCTTTACAGAATCTACCTACGTTTTAATTTCCGTCTAATATGCAGATAAATTAGTTAGAACTATTTGCATATAAGACGAAAATAAAACAATATAGGCTGTTGTAATTTTAAAATTACAACAGCTCATAAACAGCATTTAAATGCTCTTTCGTGTTAGCTGCGTGTTCCCCGAATACGAATAATAATCAAATTTAAAAAAAAAAGATTTTGCGTTATGAATAAAGTTATTGGATAGTTAATTTCTTATGTAATTTGTAATTACGCAGAAATCAAGTTGCGAGGAACTGATACTAAATGTAGAATTACGAATAATACCTAATTGGTACTATAAATAATTAGGTAACATAATTAACATGTTCCTAATTAGCTGGTTTTGTAATACAGTTGCTACTCGAGCTAACACGGGGGGTCGGGTGCTCAATTTGTTGAAGTTTGCGTGGAGATTAGCTTTAACTATCTGTGAAGGCGCGTCTAATCTTATTGTCTTTAATAGGACTAGTGCTGAACCCCGATAGACCTGTATTCGATAATTGATTTAGTGTCGGGGAGGGAGGATTAACTTTCAACTCGTGTCGTGCCGTCCTTCCGTGCAACATGTTAACAGTAAGGCTTCTAATAAACGTATAGACGGATTATTCTTGCCTGTAGTCCTGTACTATGCACTAAACTAAGACCAACGACGCGTGGGTGTTAAATGGCTTCCATATTACAATATTATTAGTATTAACTCAAGTTATGTATACAGTTACAAATTGGTATAATTTAGTGACAGGCGATGGCCTGACCTAAGCCGTTGGTCATGGATGTTAAAATTGATTTGGCTTTTTTGCATTATAAGCTCAACAGACCTGAGAGAGTTTTGAATAATGCTGTCTTACCTGGGGCTGTGTGGAGGGTGTTCTTTCTTAGGTTGTAGTTTGTCAAGTCCGTTCTCCCGCGGCGACGGCGCGCCATTGTGCGGTGACGTTGGCTCCTCGCTCGCGTCGTCTACAACCAACTCCTGGAAAAGCGACATAATGCAATCAATAACAGTTTATCTAAACCTCCTCGTTATCTGAATACTTTGCCAATATGCAGGTGTCTATAGGCGGCGGCAACCGCTTACCATTAGGTGGGCCGTCAGCTTGTTTGTTGTCTAGTTGTATAAAAAAAATGTATAGTTTAGCTACATTGCAGTACTATCTTCGGGGTAGAATTGTGCAATGCATTGACAAAAATGACAAGTTTGTCGAGAGGACCGTCTCCGCTTGGCCGTCTAGCAGACGACACTAAGTCCAAGACCGTGTGTCTTGGACTTAGTGTCGTCTGCTAGACGGCCAAGTCCCCGGCATAGCAGTCAGCCAATGATTTCGTGGCAGTTATATTAGGTACTGTTACGAGTACCAGTATATACAGGATGGTGCCGTCAATACGACAATAAATTGAAACATGGGCTATATTCATAAAAATGGTTTGCCACTTTCAAAAATATCTTATTCATTTGATAATTTCTTGACATTTGTATGAAATAATATAACATTGTCTGCATTATTTCATAAAAATTTCATTAAATCATCAAATGAATAAGATGTTTTTGAAAGTGGCAAACCGTTTCTATGAATTAATATAGCCAATGTTTTAAGTTATTGTCGTATCGACGGCATCACCATATATCTATGGTCACGAGACTCACGAGCATTAAACGAGCATATCTATGTACTTCGTTTTCGAGAGCTTTCCCCCTTACAGCCGCGTATCTACGGACAATTCGAGTAAAAAAAATATATAACTCACATGTCCCATGTCTTTCTCTTCTTTCTTGAGTTTCTTGTGGTCTGGTTCCGCTGGACTTCGCGTCCTATACTTTTCTCTTTCACCAGGTGATATTGAATTTCTCTGCAACAACGAAACGAGTTCTAAAATAACATGACGACCCATTTCATATAACGTATTGGGCTTGTTAGTTCTGAAAATACGAGTAAGTAAACATAATCAAAACGTTTATGGGTGGACTTACGTACCTATAGC
This sequence comes from Nymphula nitidulata, assembly GCA_947347705.1. Lineage (NCBI taxonomy): Eukaryota > Metazoa > Arthropoda > Insecta > Lepidoptera > Crambidae > Nymphula > Nymphula nitidulata. The sequence continues at coordinate 13,117,462 of OX374632.1, forward strand.
AATCAATCGATCATTGTTCGCAAATAAATCGGTGCGCAGTGAGGCGAGTGCTACAGTCAATATCAATATCAAAACACGCTGAGGCAGAACAAACTGACCGCATGATTAGCTCCGGGAGTGGTCATCGCCCCCTACGGGCGGACGGGGGCCAGGGGGGCAGCCGCAACATTTGGATGAGCGCGCAAATACGGACTAATGAAATAATCATATACGTGACGAACGACCACCACGCTCACTGATTCAGTTAGTGTTGACGTTTCAATACAGAGTTAGGTATCGAGTATTTAAAGTATCAATGTTCGCGAATATAGAAGACAGGTTTTATTTCGAGCGAGGAGCGCCTACGTATATTCGAGCAAAATAACTGTATGATGAATATGATGACTCGATCTCCGTTTTTTATGTTTTTTTATCCGCTTATAGTACGGTATATTTAAATAACATTCGCAATTTAAGTGACTATTTAACGTTGCTAGTAACGGTGTAGGGCGGGGAACTGGTGAAGATGTAATGAATAGAATAGGTCCTATCCTAATCCGTAATCGCGGGTGTCGGGAGCAGTTGGTACTCTGCGCGTCTCGAGGAGAGTATAACGAGGCCTAATTTTACGAGGCACTAATTCAGCGGCGAGTGGCGAGCGGCAGTTAATTTGCTCGACCGCCTCCGTTCGACCTGTCGCCGCCCGCTGTGACTTACGGCCCTCGTACTGAGACAATAACACTAACTCCAGGTTTACGTTTATTTATCGCCTACCGAGATACGACCGACGCGACGCAGACGGCATCGGCACTCACACAATATGTAATGCAGCTCTACTTAATACAACTCTATAAAGTACCATCGCCCGATACTTTCACGCATACGAGAAGATACTGATTTAATTAACCGAGAATTTAGGAAGGTAATAAAATTGGGACTGGAATTGTCTGAAAATAAAACTACGAGACACACTGTAGCTTATATTGTGGCTGTGTTATTGGATATTTGATACGCGATATGTAAGTAATAAAGTTTTATTATTGGCGTGGTGGGGTATGAAATAAATATAACGTACAACATGTTGGCACTGGCTCTAATTCTGGAGAACACATGCTGAATCTGAATTCAGTGCATCTTTTTGTCTCAATATGAATACAAAATGGCAGTCATATAATTTGAAAATTAGAAACGTGGTTCAATTTCCGACTTTATTGAACGTGATAAAATGCAGTGTTTAAAAAGAACCTCTGTACATGCCGTCTAAAAATGTCTATGGTCTATTAAAATCTATCTAAATTTAGTTGACACTGACAGCTCTAAAAAAATTCATCCTGTCTTTTTCCTATTTACTCGCAATACTTATGTATTGCGATTTGCGAGAAAGATATAAGTATACTGTACGAGGAGCTCGGTGGCGTAGTGGTTTGAGCGCTCTGGTTTCGATCACGAAAACAAAGCAACTTTCGCCTTGGTCGGTCCCTGGATGGGTCAATCGAAATTTATAATCTTGAGCTCCTCCGTGCTTCGGAAGGCACGTTAAGCCGTTGGTCCCGGTTGTTACTGCAACCGCTTTAACCCACCAACCCGCATTGGGCTAGCGTGGGGGTGTTATGGCCCAAACTCCTCATGTGTTTCTGCCATGTAGGAAGGCCTGTGCCCAGCAGTGGGACGTATATAGGCTGATGATGATGATATTGTACTTCGATTTATAGTATTTTCAGAATAAGGCCCTCTATGTGTGTTAACACGCATGGTTTAATTTAACCAACGTCTGCGCAGGTTTCTGAAAAGTGTGTAGCGTCAAGGCCCGGGGGTCGACCGTGTTTTCGAATACCTAATTTTATGATCTCCATAGAGTTGGATATCGAATTTCAAGTGCTATTTCGAGAGTCCCACGGCGCTCGTCGTTATGTGACGTGTCGGATTCGATTGGATGGATTTTATGAAGCCCATAATATATTACAAATCATTCGCTTGGGGTTCAGTATTTGTGGTCAGTCGTTAATTTACTATACCAAATTTGTGGTTAGTTGTTGACGTTTACTAATATTACACATGATGGTATTTCTTGTAGAATTCTAATTTTTATTACCTATAACAGATTAAGTAATTGGTTAATATGTTTAGTTTCCTTACACTATTATAATAAGTCCCAAAATCTTAAGAGGCTGATAAACGCCAATGACCTTGACAAAATGAATTTCGAGGCCCCGCCCACTAATATTTCCGATAGAGTGGCTCCACAATACTACACCGTCAAGCCGCGTAACTACTACAACCCCAAAAGCGCCAAGCTAAAAAAGTATGCCACTAGATGGCGTGCTCCACACGCTTAATTCCATAGACATAAAAAAAATAGAAATGAACCAAAAAAAAATGTGGTATTTTTAAATTAATAGCAAATATTTTACACGGTCAATATACTTATTTATACTAACAAATTTTATTAAGGGTCCTACTATGAAATCGAAACATGAAATCAGGGATGCAATTACAAAAGACAAATCATAATAGTTTTGACATACGTATTTTCATGTCAGCTGTTCTATGAATTAGAGCTCGATTTGAATAAATTTTGGTTTTGAAACGCCTTGTAAATATTTAAGTACATGAATAGCCCAATCCGACACTATGAGAAATAGCGAAAAGTACTCAAGAGACTCTCGAAAACGTAATGAAAAACTAAACTGCATCATTGGATGTTTACAAAATATTCCTAGCTAGGAATCAAAACTATTGTTTTAAAAAAACTCACATGGTGTATTACACCATTCGATTAGATTCCAAATTACAAAATTCAAGTTTCAAGTAGGTTTTGCTTTTATAAATCATACTACAAAGTACGAAGCAGTATGCAAAAAGTTACTAGAAATCAACGAAATGTCGAACCAAATCTAAATCAATGGCGCGATCTTATTAAAACATAAAGTGGATTACTTGCACTTGTTTAAATTTTATTTCTTTTTCACTGTGGCCTTTAACATTACTTTCAAACATGTAACAGTTTATAGAAATCCAACATTTCCCTTCCGTTTTCCATATGTAATATCTTCCCGGAATTGTTCCTTGTATACCGCGATACTATCGAATCGTGTAATGATACAGTGTTTTTTTTTCAAAATCAACGGGTTCTATTTCTAGTTTGATTTTTGATTTCTCAAAAATCTAATGCTGCACTTTTAGTTTTTATCGAAATCGGTCCCGATACTCTTTTGAGTACTTTTCGCTATTACTCTTTGGAATTCGGAATCCATAAAAGATTATTTTTTTATCTAAATCGTTTAAGCAGCTTGAAAATGTAACACACAGAAAGAGACAGTTACTTTCGCAATTACAAGAGTATGGATGTGTCATCACATTAAAAATAATTTCCGTTCGAAGTAATAGAAAGATTAATCAAGTAAGTATTTTTTTTTTAGTTAAGAGCGTTTACGCTGCACGGCTTTCAATACAAACTTCATTTTTTAACAAAAAGTGAATGCCGTAACATTTCAATTATTACTTCAATCTCGGTAAGGTATTAATGATATAGAACTGACTACAACAGCTGTTTAGTCATCACAGGAATGCGATGATTGATGATATATTAAAATATACTTTCTATGAAACGTATGAAACTTTATTCGACTGTATCAAACAGTAATGATTGGATATTACGCTTATCAAGAAATTTAGTTGTAAAAATTCTGGAATAAATTTTGTATATCATTTCAAAGATTACTATCTTTGAAATGATATACAAAATTTAAAAATTATGTGTTCTAATAAATACTCATCTGAAACAGTATAGAGTATATTGAAATTAGGAACATGTTAGATTTTTTTATAGATTTATTTCTGTAGGTTAGGTATGTGATTATCTTTATTTATGTGCCAGCGGTCATGTTATATTTACCTCAAGATCTGAAGGTCTGATACGGATTTTTTCATTTATTCAAGACTATATGTTTTGACGATTTTATGTTTCGGTGGCGTAGTAGATTGAGCTCTCTGGTTTCAACTACGAAAATAAAGTATCTTTCGCCATAGTCCGTCCCGGACCCTCCCCTCTTTACCCCACCAACTCGCACTGGGCTAGCGTGGTAGTGTTATTGCCCAAACTCATCATGTGTATCATGTGTTTCTTCCATGAAGGAAGGCTTATATAACGTATATAGGCTAGTGATGATGATGATGATAAACAGTGTTACAGTATGTTTAAGCTAAACAATATAAATAAGTAGTACATTTAAATGTAAGCCTAACAACATTGCCCACAGATTAGGTAAGTACATCAGCAAAAAATATAATAAACATGAATTGGGATGTTGTCTAAGTTTGAAATTGGCGCTATTTTTCACAAAATCGGAAAATATATGGTACCACTACCCATAAAAACAATTCAAACTTAAAACGCCGTTTTGGAAGTAAAAAATAGATCATATTTGTTTTCATAATTTATCAAATGATAATGATATGAGATTGCTGACATCAATTAAATCAACTATTATAATGACAACTATTAATAAAAACATACTTAATACATAGTTATTATTAATTTTTTCAGTATGCCCATACATTTCTTAGTAATATGGGAACATGTGACGTCACCTGTTCCGTAGATTTTCTATGGAGCGTTTTTGGACGTTGCGCCGCAACATATCAAACATGCCACTATATCTGTAAAACTATTGATCTTAGACATACTATTTCTTTTGCAATATTTCTTTATGAGTTATAAACTTTTTATTTATGAAATAAGAAAAAAAGTTGTCAACTACCCTATTGCTGAGAGCTAATTTGTGCTACAATAATATAGTGGAAAGAGGAGATATTTGAATTATGCAAAGTTTGCTGGTACAAAAGTTAAAAATATAGAATACTCAATTAAACGTCACCAAAGTGACATATGCGCCATGATGAATATTTGTCTGTGTTACAGTTATTTCTATAAAAATTCCTGTTTTGTACCACGCAACAAAGGAAATAAAAATAAAATGAACACCGGTCTGCAATTTTTTCCCTATTTTTCAGTAAACTGTGTATAGAACCCGGGCCGGGTCTACATACATTTTTGAAACATCTCTTTTATAGCATATGATAAAAGTTCTGGTTTTAAAATTTAGATATAAAAGAACCTTCAAGCCTAGGCTAGGCTTAAGCTAATTTAGTGTTGTATGCATTTATTAATCTAAAATTTTACTGTGCCTGTTGTCCCTTCATGAATCACATTTTGTAACCGGAAAAACTAATATTAAAAAACACAGAAACGAACCATTCGATATCTTGATTATTTTTAAGACTGCCGGGTCTAACAATTACGTAGGTCTATTAAACTTGATGAACTACCAAACTTATTTTATGGTTCTATAAAAAAACTTTGTTGAAATTTATCTTTGTATTATGTAACACATATAAATACATAAGTTTTTTTTCCTTCCTTATTTATTATTAGATAAACAAAGAATAATAAAAATAAAGAAATTATTTAAATAAAGAATTAAAAAATAAGAAATATAAACGAAAAAGGACTAAAAATAAACATAAATAAAAATTAAAAAAAAAAACAAAAGTAATAAAAATATAGTTACAAAAATTATTTTTTGTCTTTATAGTTTAATCGTTTTTTATATTTTTTTTACTTTGTTATTTGTTTTAAAAAACAAAAAACAAATAAGAATTAAAAAATACAAATAAAAAATGGAAAAAAAAGTTGTGAACCATTGAAGGTTTGAACCCCTACCTCTCGGATACTAAGTCGAGCATCTCAACCCCTAAACAATCGCGACAGAGTATTTCATTTCGAAATTACCTATCTAAACATTACAATATACTTATACATTTCCCTTCTAGTAAAAATAAACTTACTTTACAACTTCTATCTGTGACTGTGAATCTGAATAGGTACAACTTTCGAGATGATTATGGAGTTTTTGATAGTTCCTAAAATTAGATAAAATTAGCTTTTTAAAGCAAAAATAATCAGGTTATTATTGTGTTATTTACCCCTATACGAGTTGTTTTTGACTCTGTTTAGACTTTTTTCTTCGTTTTCCATAGTTCAAAATAATATTTATACAATAAAATTTTTATTTCATAAAGAATATTATTAATGAAATAAAATTTTCACAATAAAAATTTACGAAATTATTTACTCATTTTTGTCTATCTACTATAATGCACTCACATAGTAATCAATAAAACCTAAAATCTAATTGTCTATTTGATATTTGCAAATTAAAACAGACGCAGACTGATTTAATAAGAACCGCGAGCAAAGAAGCGGCACAGGTCCATCTAGCAGCACGCCTCGGCGATCACTGTCGTTTCCTCTACGAATGAAAGAGAAGAATGGATAATGGCGCGAGTCGCTATTGAGATCGGCTGAAGAATTCAGAATAAATTTATTTACTAAAAAACTAGCTAATTATTTGAAATTGTAAAACATCAATATTATAATATTTAATATAACGAGTTTGTTCCCTGAAAATCAGAAAAAAACCTTTGACATATAACGCGGAATTTGTTCTGCAAGCTAATTTTGATGGGGGACTTTGGCATTTTTTTTATAGAAAGATTTTGATTATGATGTGTTTTGGGGACATGCATATTATTAGGAATATGTCCAAGAGTAACATATATTTTTTTCACTGCGTTTATTTCAACAGAATGTGCTAAAAAAAGTTTTAAGTAAGGCTCAATTAGCAATTATCAGCCTCTTAAAATAAGAGATTGGTTTGTCAGTATAAATACAGGTAGTTAATTTTTAGGTAATTTTAAAATACATAAATTATAAATTTCTGTTAATTTTTTTATACATTACACTATTTTTTCTATCAGATGATTGCTGTTAACTTCACATTAAAAGTTCCATATGCTTACTTTCTTAGTAAAACATTTTTCAGTATAAAATAAGCCGCCCATCGGGATCAAAGCTAATATTTATATCTACTCAAACAGAAATACGTAGTCACTCGCAACCTTTTCCATTTTCAACAGAAAGCGAACAGAGCTAATCTTTACTTTATCCCATTACGCGGGTCGACCTCAAGAAAAAGGCAATTGAGTCGGGGAAGGGTCTGCGGGCGCGGGCGTTGCTAAACAAGTACCAGTCGAGCAACCTTCAACAACACGACTTATCGGCTACTGTTCGGTCGACTCGCGAGTTTGCACATGCTGAACCCCAACCAAACAGGGCTACCAAATGACCCGGCTTTTTAAATGGCATAATATGGCAGCTGCAAATCAAAATGACATTCTTTTTAAACTTCATTAGGAAATAAATACAAGAAGCTAGTTTTTTGTTGTAAAAATTCGATTAAGTTGAAAAATAATTAAATGAGTTATTAATTTAAGATGAGGTAACCCTAGAGGCAGGGTGCGGGTGGTGGGGTGGAAAGCTCTGACGTAACATATAAAGTGGCAACACACAGGCGCGCTGTTAACGCCGCTCGGGCTTATTGTCTGCGGTCACGCGACGAGCCGTTTAGCCGCGCGCGCCGTGCCGCCGCCCGGTTAACCGGAAGGGGGGCGGTTAACCGGACGCTCGGGGGCGGAAGCGGGGGAAATAGATAAATAGACCGCCCGCTGCTCGGAAATGTTCGGATTGAGTTCGGACTATATTTCAAGCATAATAGTTTTGAAAGTTTCATGATTTACACGCGACGTTTTCTTTTATCGACGCTACAAAACGATTCGGTTTAGATTCTGTCGTCACGAACTTTTACTACCTTCAATAGGTAAGAAACTTGTGACATGTGATACAACCATACCTATACCTAGCTAGACATACAATCCTGTTATTAAACTAAGTTGTGAAATTAATCATTCGCCCTAATGCCTATGTATTAAACATAAAATATCTAAGTATACCTAATAATCACGAATAAATTTAATAGCTCAATTACTAATCAGCTAAAATTGTTTAATAATTATGATGGTTAGGTACACATTACACATACAATATACCACATGGGAATTACTTAGAATTGAATTCACAATACTTCTCATTCATAGGCAAATAAAACGATTGATTGATTGATTGATTCTAAGCGTCACGCTTATATATTACTTGCTTCGTTTAACCACCACTGGTACTAGGAGCAAAACAAGATATAAATAAATGTTTCACTCGGTAAGAAATAAAAAAATTAAAATATAATGGCGTTCAAATTCATTCACGTTAAGAATGTGAATTCTTATTGATATAAAACCTGCAAGCACGTTCGTAAAAACAAAAAGTATAAACATTTGGAAACCAGAACTCTCCGCGATCACGATGAAACAGGCGCCGCGGACCACTAAAACGTAACAAAAAATTAATCGACATCGAGCGCGTAAGCCGCTGCGGCGGCGCGGGGCGACTTTAAAATTAACTTTACTGGTTCATTCGTATACATAAATAATGGAAGGAATTTCTGAATACACATTAAACTCCTATAAAGAATACATTAGCATAAATTTATGGTAGCGAGTCGGCGTTTCGAGCGCGTTTTTACGTGACTCGTAAAGTTTATAGTCGCGAGTGGAGGATTGCGTTTACTGCGCTCGCTATCGGTTTATGGCCGACCCCAAATAACCAAATTGCCTGGTGCTCCCAGCAATATGTCCGGGAACTGCCGCGGAAAGTCGCCTCTCGGCGCTCTTGGAAACTTGCCCAACGCAATTGATGATCATTACTGCACCGTTTGTTACCTGCAGCCGATACCTACTGTATATCAAAGAAAGCAATAGAATAAACGTCAAAATTTATAAGATAACAAATACAAACTACAAGTCTGAGTAATAGTTACTCAAATCAAATTAACGTTGCGGTCGGGCAGATGTAACACAAAGTAAATTCCGGGAAAGCCGTCGATAAGCAATCTCACCCCGCCCCTTGCTCCATTACAGGAGTAATTAGCACAATTAACAGGAACAAGGGCGAGGGGGCGGCGGGCGAGCGGGTGGCGGGGTGCGATCGCTTTCACGCACGCAAACAAATGTCACGTGGCGCGGCGCCTTAATTAAAACGATAATTGAATTGACTTGCGAAATTCATCCGCCATTTCAACATTCCGTGAGAAATTTCACTTGAGCATCTGCCAGTCTGCTAACACTCCGAAACCCTTAAATGGGTACCTACTACTTTTAATTTTGTGTCAACGTCTACTTAGTAATTACTTAGCGGTTGCCAGGAAAATGTTTATCTGATAAATGCGATGCCTAAATAAATTATAAATGATCCGATTTCGCTGTCGTTCACCTTAATAGTTAGCCATAATTGTCAAAGTAATATCTATAATAAATCAATGATAATGACCAACTTCCATGAAGTCTTTCGTCGTACATTTAAAATCAATCTCCTTATGTATTATACAACTCGAAGAGAGACTAATGCAAAAACATACCTAAATACTAAAGTAATTATGTCAAGTACGAGTGTACTTACCTACCAAAATAAAGATATTTCCTCTGGATTACAAAACATAACATACTTAAACAAAATAATGAGTCGGCGTGTCTCAGTAGTGAGTGACTCACTCGGTGTTGACTGTTGACAAAGGCGCCTCCTTTAATTGAGATCCCTTCGCTTAACTTAAATCAAAGAGGGCGCGGAGGGTCGCAGTCCCTCTCAAAGAGATTCCTCCGCCTGCAATATGTGCCTCGGCACTCCCGCTATGAATTAATACCCGTGTTAAACAATTCGTTCCGCCTTAACGAACGACTCACTCGAACGACATAATAGCACTCAAAATTTTGTAAAGGTCACTGTCCGACATTTAAAAAATATGACCCATAAATAAAAGCAATTTAAATATCAGACCACTGTGTTACACCATTACGATTAATTAAATGTTAAAAACATTCTCATGGTAGTGCGTGATGATAATACAAAATGGTTACGTCAATAATTTATGTTGGCAAGGCATGAAAAACATGAAAGGGCGAAAATCACGTTATTCAAATTTTGTAACCATTAAAATTGGTTTGAAAATTGTAAAGCTCTGATTCTAAGATATTCCCGGGAGTTAGTTAATGCAACGGTTAATAGCGGACAATGATGGGCGAATTGGGCAAGTTGCGTGATGACCGCGAGAGCCCGAACAGCAGCCCCGAGGCAGACGCGACGTGACTCGGAGGGCTAACGCCCGTCGCCGCTGAGGCACGGTTGTTTAAACGAGAACTCCCTCACCACCCGTCAATAAAACATTAACACGTAACAAGTTTATGCGCAGCGACAACCCTAGCGGATTCCGCCACTTCGTTAATCCGGGGCAGGGGCAGCCCTAAATTAGGGTCGAGACAAGCCGTAATCCCCCGCTCGGCGCGACGGGGGATTTATATTGTTATTGCTCCGCGTCCGGAATTATACGAGGGTTGAGGGACTAATGAAAGGGGAAATTTAATTCCTAATGATTCCCGTCTTAGTCCGTAACGAGGAAACTCGAAAAAGGGCTGCGACTCGCGTCCTTTTTATGATTAATCGCTTCAAGCTTGCCGAAGATTATTCGATCCGATCCCCCTTTCAGTGGTTGGCTAGTGTTTATTTAGAGTGTTTGTTTTTGTATGGAGAGAAATAACGTCGACATGTTTGGGTGTTTGCTGAGTCGAAAGTTAACGACCAAATTGGATTACAAATTTATTCATGAAACATTTTCAATGCTGGTACACGGCAGTGAGGAGGCGAAGCATATGTAAATGCGTGATAAGCACGAAGGGAGAGACGTGCGGCGCATAGGAGTTGTGCACCGAGGCCAGTTGCCCGAGCGTGTTCAGGCAACAAGAACAAGTCGTGTCGGCAACACGGGAACACGCCGCACGATCGCCGCATTGTTAAACACGCCGTCCTACAACACCGCACATAACGACAACCGCTGACCGCCGCTGTTCCACGAACTAGCGCCCGTTGTTTCACTGCAGCTACAAACATATTAACAAGCAATGATCGAAATATCGGCCCTATAACTATACCATATAACATGAATACACCAAATCAAGCACAAAGAGATAAAATGTTTCCTGTGATAAAAGTTGATAAGCATAAAATACTAAACAAGTTTACAAAACGTCCGAGATGTTAAACTTATTATACCTACTTAAAAAAAGAGAACTTGACGTTGAATTGAAAGATTAATAAAAAGTAAAAACTAGATTCGACCAACTATATTTATCTCAAGATCCGGTTTCATTGAAATACATTTCTTATTCAAAGTTTCAACCGCCAAGTATTCACATAGTTTACATTTATTTGCACAAAGTTTGACGTTAGCTAAGTGCATTTTGTAGGAGCCGTAAAATACAAGCACAGTAGCGAGCAGCCTCACCCATCCTTCCGCTCATTACGCCGCCGACTAATTGAGATAAATTATGAAGACGTGCACCGAGCCGCGAGCTATCGCACCCTCCAACCTGCTAATTACATGCAGCGATTTCAATTATACAACTACTTTAACGTGTTTTTACTTCGGTTCGTTTGTTTTTACATATTCCATTGAAACAGGTTGTCGATGAATTAGTAGCAATTAAACCACGAAAACACCGCATTGTGAGCGTTTTGATGCAATTAGACGTTAGCGGTTATGGCGCGTCGTAAATGGAATGGAGGAGCGAGTGCAATAAATAGGCTCGAAGGGATATGTCAGTAGCTGTGGATGCGGGGCGGCCACACACGTCGTCGGCGCCTGCGACCACAACACAGGCCTTTATGCTGACCACATCACCGTTCCATGTTTCTCCCTCGTGTCTGTTGCGGTCCAAACCAACCGGCTTACTATACATAGCTATGTAGTATATACTATACATATACATAGCCATTCATGTAAATCCGTCAAGCGGCGATATACCACTGGGGGGCGATGACAATGGAAGAATCAATTGTGTCTAGAATCTCATGCTTGACGGGTTAACTTACTATCAATTTTACCAGAACTTAAAAAACAGTAATCTTACTGCTGCTATTACTTACTAGTTTAATTTTGATAAAAGTTCAAATAAAATATAAGTGCGATCTATTATTGGTGTAATAGCTATAGCTATCACGCCACACGTTACGAAGTAAAGACTGGTAGAATTAAATTTCCTTACTATGACCACAGAAAACTATAGTCATAGTTATTCGTTAATTTCGTTATACGTTGCTATAGCAGCATTTATGGATTATTATACGACGACCGGCTGGCCGAGTGGTCTGTACCCCTTGATATACAGGTTACTCTGTCAGGGGCCCCGGGTTCAAATCCCGGTAGGAGCCGATGTTTGTATGATGTGTACAAGCATTTGCTTAGTGGATGTTAATATATTTAGTATATTTCTAATATTTATGTACATATTATTATCAATATAACTCCGTTATCTAGTATCCCTAACACAAGCTCATAATGAACCTTACTTTGGGCTGGATAATAAATAGGTGTGATTGAATGAATATTATTTATTTATGAAATTATTTATTATCCTTCTGTAGCTAACAACATAGCGCTTTTCCAAGGACCTCTACTATTTAAAGTAGAAAAAATTGTATGCTTTGAAATTTGACGACAGAAATTTTTGAATCACCATTGTCATTGTATAGGAAACAAGTGTGTAACGCTAGGAATGCTTTGAATAGTTCGTTTGGAACACAGAATCGGTGAGATAAATGTAGGTTGTATTGTCGGTGTATCGGAGCAGACGAGAGAGCTCTCTGTGCTCGTCTCATCTGTATACGGTCGGCGTGTCCGGACTCCGGACTACGTTATCTACGTGAAGCGTGAAATCACAAATACGTTTACGTGTTATATCACTTATATCGCCCTGCCTGATATCGAATATTGACATGTAGGCATGAAATACAAGGACTACGATCTTGAACCCGTAGGTACTACATGTAAGTACCTATCTACTTAAATAACTTATATGTTTTATGTCATAAATTCTAGAGTAGGAACTCCACTTATGAATTATACATAATAACAAATCTTATCTATTTATTTAGATTTTTTCGGTTAACTGTTTCAGCACAACTCACATCTTGTAGTATAGGTATAAAGGATAGAAATGTTCCCAACTCCCAAGAACTGAAATTGAACAACATCATTAAATGCATGCTCGTATGCGGCTGCTCGGCATTATGATAGATATTGTTACTGGCAGGAGGAATAGGGTGATTCGATCAAGCTTGCATAAATCGATGCGATACGGACCTATCGAGAACAAAGCCGCACCTCCGTGCCTCGAGACGAGCAATACCCTCTCCTATCTTTTTGTTAGGGATGTCAACTGACAACCCAATTCAATTTGTATGGTTAGATAACTATCTAACTATACAAATTGAAAAGCAATACATCATATCCATACAAGAACAGTTACCTATATGTGACTAGTAACTTTTTCCTAAAAATAGATATAAAATAATATGTTTGGTAATATCCATTTAATAAATATGTCACTTTCATTCTAAGCTTTTGATAACCCTATTAGAAGTACAAAAAATGGTACCTACCGACAATTCTAAGAAAGGAAACGGAGAGCATTCATCTCCGCTTAAATTTAAGTATTGTGTTTGATTGTTACAATGTATGAATGTGTAACTTATTACAACTTGATAAAAGAAATTACTATTATCGGCTCTTTTTTTAATCAATTATTTTTTTTTCTATTTCGTGAAACCTATACCTATTAAAGATTTATTTTGAAAGAACACAAGTTTGAAGCACTGAAATACATAATAATATAAAAACACGTAGGAGGTTTAGATACTAAAAATTAAAAGTTATGAAGAATTTACTAAGAATGAAAATATGAATAAGTATTGCATGTATAAATTTGTTTAATTAAAAGATGTCGTATATGAAATGTAAAAATAACAATTAATCTTTCATCACAGCAACACTAACAAGTGCTTATTTATTCTGTTAGCTGTTTAACGGCGCTTATGATTAATTATGTGTCGGGAACGGAGGAGGCAGCGGCACCGTCTTGTCGGATGATCCTCTCACAATAATCTGGCTGCACTGTGTACAGTCTAGCGGGGCTTTATGAGAAGATTAACTATGTGAACTATTTAGTATATTACTCGTGACACTCGCTGGATGGCGTCCCACTTTGTTAGGCGTTGATCTCTACAGTACAGAGGTAGGTAATAGCGAGTGTATGTGTATGTATATGAGTATGTGCGCGTGCGTGTGTGTGTTATGTGTGCGGTTATAGTTATAGCTTATTAAGATGGTGCTCAGGCGTTAAAAATGTTAGTTAAAATTTGTTACAAAATATTGACAAGTAATTAAAAATTTCGTGTAATTAAATGTTTTCTAACAAAACAATTTGTATCAAAATGTAATAATTTGTTAGAAAACATTAACCCGGGTAACAGCGGCGTTTGCAGCGGGGAATACACGAAGTGATAAATGAATGTTTTACCAGTGACGAAGCTTTGAATTGAAAACATCTAACAATGGTTAACTTATTACTGAACGTTAAAAAAGTTTCCGTCTTAAAAAACGTAATGTTATCTAACATTTTGTAACCTATGTGAGGCTATGTGGAAGCACCATAATATTAAAGTAGGGAAGTTCCTATCACTGTAATCATGTTTACGTTCTATAAGTAATAAGTACCAAAATAAGTACTTATATTGTTAAGAATCTTAAATAAAAAGTTTCTACTTTAAGATCATAAAATAAAAATTAGCACTGTCCTCAATATTGTAAGTATTCTAAATTGCAATGTATTTTATTTAAACCCCAGTATGCCATGATCAGATTTTGCCGTCATGTCAGGTTTATAGATCCGTATCAATTTGCTACTATTATTCCATGCCTCTATCAGATTGTTGCGACTTGCGATAGATAGCTTGTTTCACATTAACATTAGCTAAGCATGACTGGACTGAACGACAGAGACGAATTGCCCGCTACAAAATTGCTACCGAGTTGAGTTACCGATTCCGATTAGTGACAATTATTGAAATAAAAGTTCAATGTAAAACAAAATATAATTCACAAAAGTTCATTAAAATAAATTGACTCATGCACCGATATCAAGTAAAATAGGTACATGCTTTGATTTTTATTTCAAATCAGTAACATCTTACAAGTAGATACCTACTTAACTTTATTAGAATCCCTGAGAGAAAAAATAAAATGGGGTGAAGACGACTAGCGCGCAATCTGTTTCACTTTAGGCCGTCTTAATAATTACAAGTGGCCATTCCTTCCAATTAAGAAAGTCTCGGGCGATAAATTGTCAAGAGTGTCGTGGCGCGCTCCGGGCGGTTGTTGTTACACCGCGCACCGGGCGTAAACACGCCGCGCTAGGGTTGCCAACAACTGCGCCTTCTACAAAGCGTGAACGGTTTCGCGTCGTCGAAGACGATCCGATGAAATCCTCATTTCTCGCCTCTTCAAATAAGAATTTACACGCGCCACTGCCACCTTAATTAAAGCAACGCACCTTTAAACACCCGCCGACTGAAGCGTATCGAAGAACAAACGCAAATTTATTCTGAAGGGAGTTTTTTTTCGGCATCTATTAAATAAAGAAGTCGAGGAGAATGCTAAACAAGGTTGAGCGGCCCTCGCCCTGCGAGTTTTCCACTTGAAGTGGTGAGCGGGTGGCTAGGCAACCCCGGGATGGGGCTCACGGGGGGTGTTATTCAGAGTGGCTTAGATAAGGTAAGGAGGATGAAGAGGCGAGATGCGCGGCGTAATGAACCGGCTCCGAGCAGTTTTTGTGTGGTTCGGGCACCCAAATTGAATATTAGGCGCGATTTGAGAGCGAATGAGCGGGCGGCAGAAATAAATCCGCGGTTATTATGTTACCCAAATGAGATTGTAGAAAGGCTCGCCCTGTTAGGCTGAGGGACGTTGCTCAATTTCGTGTCGGTGTAAATTGCCAGTCGTAAACTTTGTTACATCTAATATTTTGTGGGCAATTGAGATGCTTTTAATATAGACACTGTTAATTGATTCTGCTCGAGAAAGTTGGCTAGAATACGACGATACAATATTGCGATAACTTAGTCGTTGTTTATTTTAGATCTCTTGTTTACAGCAATAACATAAAGCAGGCAAAACGAACAGTAAGTTTCTCTACATTGTTAAAATAAACAACTGGCTGATGTATCGGAAAATCAAATAAGCGGCATGCGATGTTTGCAAATAAACAGCGAGTCGGTAGTGCAACAGTGTAGCACCTTCGTGATTCGCAGTAAAAACATTCGCCGGACAAACGGGCGAGGCACGAACTCAGTGTAACCTGACGCCCCCTCGGAGCTGCCGCAGCCAAGACGCGCTCGGTTTATATAAACTTTATTACGACGTGCATTTCTCCCTGCGCACCCCCTAACTCCCTCGGTTCAAATTGTAAGGCGCGTCCGTGCATTACTCAGCTCGCCGCGTGTTTGCACAGATCGACAGCTCCGTGAGCGGACTGACAACACGCCCCGCCACGCCGGATCGAGGTCACACTGCAAGATAAACTCTTCACGTGCTTTCCTCAATTTAGAAACTTGCTTGCGTCAGTTAAGTTTTCTTAGAGTACGCTTTGATGGGCTTTTATTAGATCAATTTATCTCTACATCGACTACAGCCATGTTATGATGACTCATCACATTTCAAGTTTCTTAGCCATAAAGTAAGCAACAACTTGGATCGTAACAGTATAAATATACTTGTAAACGATCTATTAGGATGACGGGTATTATAACTGTTTTTTGCTAATAAAAACAAAATACAGTAATAATGGTTTCTCTAGAAACTCCCTAAAAGTTTTAAAGAAAGACAACACTTTATAGTATAAAAAGTGTAAATTGAAATGGTAGTAAATAAAATACTGAAGCGCGGACTCCTCCCAACACATGTTTGTTATTTCTGAAAGGACAAGTCTTTTGACCTTAAACCTGTAGATATAGGTAAAACATTTTTTTTATTATTATTTTTAAACAACAGAATCAACAACAATTCGTAAACGGTACGCAAAGAGGGAATCTCTATTTGTGTCAGCCATTCAGCCAACTCATCTCGTTTGGGAAACATTACGTTAAGAAGCTCAAAAAGCTTAAGTTAAGATGCTGACACAAAAGTGCATTTTATGTTGATATTTAAATACTTAGTTAATAGAATTAAACGAAAGCTGTAGCACTTAACCTTTCCTGCAATTATAGAGACCTAAAGTAAAGTGTCATTACGAGTCACTCGTCTAACGAGCTTCTGGCACGGCTCAAACAGAAGTAGGTTAGTGCAACAAAGACTTATGAAGCAGCGGGTGCGATATCGATTCGCATGCATTCCGCGAGGTGGCGCGCGGCGGAACGGTGCGGTGCGACGCGGCACATCTGTGCGGTGCGACGCCGCTGCGTTCATCCGAGCACAACAAGGGGGCCACCCACCCCCACTGTAGCACGATAGCCGACATTCGCAACACCTCGCGAGCGACGCACTCGGTTGCAAGCTCACTTCACATCAAGGTTGCCACATATCTTCCGAGATTTATTTTTATTAAATTAAATTATATAAGTGATCACACAGTTACAAATCCACCACGGAAAATCTACTTACTTCAGCCTAATTTCATGACAATAAAGACTTTTTCGCTTTTCTTTTTAGGATGAGTTAGGTATTGTACAGACTGAGGAAATCTGAAATTAATCAAATAGCTCAATATCAAAGATTTCAGTAAAACTTTACACGACTCTATAATCGTATCCAATGATACGTACATTTATCATAGCTACTTCATACCCTTTAAGCTTCATCGTATTTATTCGAGCAAATTAAGTTAAGTAAGTAAATCCTTTGTAAGTAGATTAAAGTAACCCAACAATACGTAGAGTCCAAGACAAATTAGATAGGCGAGTATAACCGATTTTATATAAATTAAACTGGCAGTTAAAAGATTTGCCCGCGGAACTTAGTGTGAACCCTAAGGCGCGGGGTGCGCCACTTGCACCACCCACTTGTTTCAGTCAGGGCCGTGTTATGAAATCAACGTGTTCGAGCGCAACACTCCTCTCCACGTTGGCATTCCCAAATGGAAAAGGCAGTATGACGCTTGTTGGGAATTTTCAAAGCGAAATTTCGTCGTCGCAGTTTTAACAACCTAGGGCAGAAATTAGAAAAAGTTTATTTAGTACTCACATGTCTCTCTTCTGCTGAGCTGATACCTGTGAACAAAGAAGGATTTTTAATTTAACATTTGACTAATCCAAAACCATCTTAAATTTTTAGGCATGCGTATAAACAGTAGGCTATTTCTAATACGAATAATTTGTGAATTTAGATAAGATTAATTATCTGTAAACAACATACCTAGATATAGTAAAACTTATGTAAATAAATTTACATTGATTGCTTATTGAACGGAGAGTAAGTTTCTAATTGCTTTTGGTTCGGATTTCATATAATTTGCAAATCTAATGGATCCGTGAGCAGTTAATGATTAACGGCATGTCTGTGCCTGTTTCAGAGGTATATATAGCCTTATAGAGGATTGCCGCACAGGCTAGCGGGTGTAAAGAGCCCGATGAATATTGTAGTGGCTGTCGGCGACGCATCACCGCCACGAACCCCCGGAGCTTTGTCGACCCGACGCGCGACGACGCGTCACCTACCTGAAGTACACTCGGAAAGCGTATGATTGGATGAGTATATGTTAGCCATAAATAATTAGATTATTACAATCATATTGTTCATTATGCTTCAGTTATTATTATAATGTGTCAATATGCAACGAATATTCGGCTATTATTTACGTTTTCGGCCTATTCGGCTACTTCTTATTTAGGCGGATACTAAACATCTAGACTTCTTTAGGTTGTAACGACAATTAGAAAAAGTAAAATTTTGATTTTGGTAAGTATTTTATAATAATATAGGTACTACCATAATATATCTTTCTTATAATTTTTGATGAGTACCTAGGTAATAAACTACATAATAAACTTCTATTCTATATATTACAAAAAATAAGAAAAAAAATACCTATGTAAATGTCTCTAGATGCACTTGAATTATCGTAATTAAATATAGAAATGAAAGACTATCAAGCAGAAAGAAAAAATAATTTATATTTTTAGACAGTAGTTTACTTCTCTTCTCCACTTAGGCAATCACAGCCTAGGCCAGATTTCCAGAGCATAGAGCGAGCGAGAATAATTGACGTCATCTACACTTAATACTCTAAAAGTCTACGTTCAATTATTATTGTGCTTTTCACTTCAAATTGCAAACTCAAGTCTATCCATTTGAATAAACATTAGACTAAACATAGCATATAAACACTTCAATCGTTTATAGAGAAGTTTAGAAGTGAGGTGTGCAAATTGCGTGGCGACCGCACGTCGCATCGCTCGCTCGTCCCAGGAGCGGCACTTACCCGCCCGAATTAGACCCGTCTCTACTGACACATCAATCAATGCTACCCTACACTGCTAAAGACAAATACTGCCCAGTTTAGATTGTGTACGACTACGATCTTGTAAACCTCACAGATATTTATCATAATTAAAAAAAGGAAAGTTTCGAAATAAGCTCCTAAGGTGGTGTTGTGTTGGTCGAAAATATAATTTAACAATCATCGATAACACAATATTTTCACAAACCTTTCTATTTGTAATTTGTACACAATTAGGTAATACATACCTACTATGTTAAGATTTCCCGTAGTAAAAAAAATGCCTATCTATCAAAAACGATATTTTTTATATAAAGTGAAAAATGTTACATTTTTTGGAAGATTTCTCTTAGATTAGATTTAAGCGAATACGATATTTCAAATAACTATTAGTATTTCGTCCCTTACTTTCCAGCCGCAGCGCAAGCGACAGCGCTCAAACAAAATTGAAAATCTATTATGTATGAATGTGATATATGTGTATTTGACAGGTTAATGAAGCAAGATAGAATTACACTTTCGACAAATATAGAAAATAATGATAACTTATGTATGATTAATCAAACATGTTCCTAGATATAAAACATGATACTTACCCAATTTAATCACCTAAGTAGGTATGTATGTATTATGTACATATTAAGCTATTAAGTAAGCGTGTATAGAGTGTATACGTTATCTAGATACAGATATTTAGGTATTACGTATGCAGATGATAAACATCAAAGACATTATCAACCACGTCTGATTCGCCGCAAGTTTGTGAGCAATTGCCGGCCCAATCCCATTACTATGCACATTCAGCACATACTGTACGCACATATGTAGAGGTCGGATGCTGCATTAGCACCGCATGTATTGGTACAATTAATTTAAATGCAATAGCCTCAATTATTGACAGCTATTCGACCATTTCGTCCACTTACGCATGAACGCTTTGTGCACGTTTGTTAGAATAACAATTCAATTATTGTGTCATTATAACCAATCGGTGAGTTCGCAATTATTATGACGCCATACGTGTAATTAATTAATTAATATGTGATATTATCTGTTATGTGTACTTTTAATAACGTCACGCGAGCATAAAGTTATTCTCGAGAGTGGTAGCATGTATTGTTTCGCAAGCATTAAAGCGCGCCTATGTCGGTTTGCGACCGCATACGCTCAAGTCACCCGCAAAATTACGTTACTAATTGACTAAAACACGCGACGCTCACACCGGCAAGGAATAATTAATTGAGCGAGGGCAAGGTGAGGGCTAGGTAGGGGCGGGGGGGCATCTGCGCGGTAACTCTTACATCAGTACACCGATAATGGCACAAATTAGCCAGGGAAGTGGCGGCAGAGGAGCAGGGGTCGAGGGAGCGGAGGGGGGAGGGCGCTAAGCCGGAACATCCCGGAGCGCAGATTACCGCTTGCTTTTGTAATTAACCGGAGCGACGGGCGGCTTCCAAATCCATTTCTGTGTTACATTTTCATTTGTGGCGCGTTCGTCCCGGCCGCGCTGGGATTACTCGCGCTTCACTTAAAAGTCTGAAACTGAAAACCCCGTTCCCTTGATGTTTCACGACAATTCCGACATAAGAAACTTTACAGCCGCGTAAAATTTGTATCCTTATATTTATTTTTCCCCAATCTGTTCCACATCTGTTTACATATTCTGTCCAAACACACGCATAGATAGACACCAATTCGGAGAAATTCATACTCTCAAAGCAATATCGGGCTCACCGTAGCCGTCAGCGATCCGAAAACACGCAAACAGTGAGTTCAAAAAGCCTCTCGAAGCTAGTAAATATTGAAACAGAAGTGGGATCGGAGACGTCTGCCGGCGCGAGGGGGGCGGGAGGGGGGCACTAATAGTCTCCAGTGGCACACAGCAAACAACTCTAGCATACAAAAAGTAAAATTAACACAATGGCTGTTACCAATGGAAAATCAGGAAGCAGCGAGGCTCCTAAAAAACACTTAGCGGCCCCGGGTACGACCAAATCCCTTCAAGTTACGCAGGTGCCTCGAAAATTAACGCTAATACAATCTTCGCCTAAGAATAAAAAGAGAAATGTTGTTACGGATAGTATACCAGATATGTCTCGCAGTTCTCCAATCTCGGTCCCTGTATCTACACGAGAGGTTCTATCTGCTTCTATTCCTCTATTAGGTGCCCAAAGTCATGAGGATAAAGGTTCTGAAAGTGTTTGGAATGAGGTCAAGCAAAGGCGCAAGCGTGCTTCATTACCTGGCGTCCTTCGGGGAACTGCTGCGCCAGGGGCTACTCTATTGTGTGCTGCTGAAAGATGGAAGTATCTCCACCTATATTATGTCCAAGAAGGCACCACTGCTGAGCAGGTGCGCAACCATCTAAGCTCTGTATGTGAAGGTGATATTTGCACCGTAGAGGCGCTAAAGTCGCGTGGACGGTATGCATCCTTCAAGCTGGGAGTCCCAGCCAAAAATGCGGATTGCGTCATGTCCCCTGCCAACTGGGCTGAAGATATATGCATCAAGCCGTGGCGCCAGAACTTTCGTACCAAAGAAAAGAATCCGTAGAAGTTGTCGAAGATTTAAAAAAGTGTCTATTTGTTACCAAAACGTTCGCGGTTTACGCACAAAGACTGGTGGTTTTTATAGTAGTGTAGCCCAGATGAAGTTTGACATTATTGCATTAACTGAGACATTTTTGACTAGTTCCGTAACTGATGGTGAACTTTTTCCTTCTGGTTATGTGGTCTTACGTAAGGACCGCATGGGTGATGCCGGATGGGGAGGAGTCTTACTAGCAGTACGTGATTGCTATACTGTGAGAGAAATCACTAATATTGATGGTTTAACACCTGACAAAGAATTAATATTCGCTATTATTAGCTTGAAATGTGTGAAATTTATATGTTGTGTTGTATACTTACCTCCTAACTATAACGATGAACAATATTTGAATGTCTTGACATGCATAGAGAATGCGGTTTGCGCGTACTCCTCATTGGATATATTAATTATGGGAGATTTTAACTTAAATTCTTGTAGTGTTAATGTTAAGACTCAGTTTAGTCTTTTTTGTGATTATTGTAACCTAAGGCAACACAATAATGTATTTAACAATCGTGGCGGTATGTTGGATCTCGTGCTGAGTGATCTTGAACCTGATCAAATTGTGGTGGCCACTGATATGGACCCTCTCGTATCCATTGATGAATATCACCCTGCGTTAGAAATGACAGTCATGCTGCCTTACGGAACATTGCCACCACCAGCCACGTCACCTCCTTTTTGTCGTCCGGGAGCTAGTCCAAATTGGAACTATTTGGGTTATTACCCCTATCTATATCCCTCCTTGTTTGTTTCTGGTATGGTGGATATGGAGACTCTTGAGTGTAGAAGGTTAATGCTACTTGTTAGGCATTATCTATCTGTAATCCACCATAGGGTAGATAGCCCAGTGGCTTTGGAACGGGTGGGCCTATTGGTTCCCAGCTATATCCCTTGCGATGGGGAGGGGTCTGTGGCACCTCGTCGACGGCCGCGTTTGCTGGTTCGACCTAGTTCACGCACCAGGTTTGGGGCGTATGCGCCTACTACACGCGCACTTACGCTGCTCGGGGACATTCTCGCTCGGCACGCTGATATTGACATCTTTGCTGACCGCCTCGGAGATCTATATAATAAACTCCATAAGACCTTAATTGACGTTTTAAAACTCAAATGACTATTAAATTGTTTTTTTTTCTTAATAATTGTTAATTTGTGTGTTTGACATTTTAATTGTGTTGTTTTTATTTTTATTGGTATAGTTGACATTATTTTATTCTGTTTGACATTTTGACTAATTAAATTAACATATTGACATTATTATTGACATTTTGATTAATTTGACTTTTTTTTGTATTTTAATAATCTTTATAATTGTAATTTAATGTATATATCTAATGAAATGCTAGATTGATCATGTATTAACCCTAACTTGTTAGCGCTTGGACCTGTCTGTAAGCTTTCAAGTACTTTTTATAAATAAATAAATAAAATAAATAAATACACACAGACAGCTCTTAAAATATTCATGCTATTTATCGAACCAGTATATTATTACCTATATCTCACTTGACATCTGAAACTTATTTGTGCTCATTTTGTTAACTACGTATTTAAGAAACTAGATAAATATTTTTTCTCTTACCGTTTCCTTTATCGTCTGGCCGATGTAAATCTGGTGGTTTCGCTAGGACTGAAAGAGGATGATGGGGCATGCCGAGGCCCAGAAGGCCCCCTGGTGGGAGCGCTCCCTGGCCCAGCAGTGGGAGCGGGGGCGCGCCGCCATGTGCCGGTAGGTGTGCCGCATGCATCTGCTGCAGTAACCTGGGTAGGTCTGGCCTTTGTTGCTGTAACAAATATTCTTAATTAATATAAGTATTGCGTACTTGATCTATTTACCTACGAGCTTTTACTTTCTAAATAAAACAGGATACTATTTGGGAGTTAAGTGTCGACAGCCAAATTGAATTTATGTGTCACCGCAAAGCTCCGTACATTTTTAAAATGAAGCTGAGCCAAATTAAAAAGTCCTCCACGAGCCCCCTCCGCACCGCGTTATTTTAAATTTTAAATGAGAGCTTCGCCAGCGGCGGCGACTGAGCGAAATTGATTACTCCTTCTCCATTATTCCCCTTTTTCCACTTTCCCCGCGCTTCCCGTCTATCTCGTCTCGTTAAACGTTATTATACGCCGGTGACGATGGCCCTCGCCTGGTGGTCCGCTCGCGCGCTCGCCTGCGCTCCTCACTCGCCCCGACAGACCAAGCTTTTTCCGCTCGGTCGGGCAAGTTCTTTTTTTAGCCGCCGAAAATTAATTGGATTTTCGCCGAGGGTGGAACATATTTTTTATTGGCTGCTCACGGCTGTGATTTATTGTGTGTCAAAAGGTGGCGAGCGCCACTTAGCTGCGAGCGATTTTTTACAATGGGGGATTTTTTAATCCGAATTCAGTTTTCGAGTTGCTAATATAGTACTGACGATTTTATAAAAGTAATTAACCTTTCGTCCCTTACCACATAATATACGCTATTCCAAATAATAAAATCCATTGTCTGATTTGTAGGTACTTTACAAATTAACTTAAAAGGTAGGGTATGTATGTACATAAAGATAAGCCGAAAACACAAATATTAATATAGGTAAATGTTACTTTGTGAACTAAGGTAGATAGACATGGACAGTAAGGACGGGAGTTCGGAGGCTAATTAATTTGTAGCATTTGGAATTTACTGACAGAAAGGAGCAGACACCTGCGTTGTTTGGCAAAGGAGATGTTTCATATCCGGCCAAGTGTATACAATTAATAATAATAATCGTTTATTTCGCACCACATACCAAAAGAGTACATATTTTTAAAATTACATAATACACAGTTCTAAAAAAGCTATAAACAAACATGCCCAGATGGGATTGTGGGTTGCTGGTGCCTGTGGTAGGTTATATATTACAGGTCTCCAGGTCTTCACCCTTAAAGATTGCTAACAGCTGAAGCAGTCTTGGATAGTTTAGATACTAACTGTGTACTTACATTATCTAAAAAAATCAGGAAAAATCTGCTGAATCCGGGAATAAGTAATACTAATAATTCGTTTTCATGTATTGCTTACTGGTACGGTCGACCACAGAAGTAGCTGAACACTTTAGTACCATGTCACAGCGACTCTAGCGTCAATATCGTATGGTAGCAACTATGAAGAACGTGCACAAGATCGGTGTGACATGGTACTAAACTGTTCAGCTACTTCTGTGGTTGACTGTACAAAGTTCAAGAAAAATGATTCGACAAATTCGATATTATTTAATATAGCAAAATGGCTGGCGACGTAGAACTCATAGAAGTCAACTAAACGTCACCAAATTGACTTAAGCGCCATGATGAATATTTGGCTGTGTTGCAGTTTTTTCTTTTAATTCCTTTGTTTTGTACCTCGAACCAACGCAAAATAAACAGAAAATGTAGTATTAGAAACTGTACATTCACCTTACATTTTTGAAACATCTCCTTTAAATAACTGGTTGTAGAAGAATACCCAAGTCACGTATGTTTTGCTAGGACCTTTGGACAACTGAGAAAAGAATGAAAGGATGCATGTACAGTCGAACTCAGAAATAGATGAATACTATAGTACCTACCATGACTATACAGGATCAAACCAATGGAGGGAAAGTATCCTAAATATTGAACTTAGCAAATTGTACAAAAAAACATTCCTTTATTTTATTTTTAGAATAACAATAAACTACAGACCTGAGCAAGGAATCGAACCCGCCAAAGGTAAAAAATAAACATCGTGTATTATTATGACACCGATCGATACGGTCCATCATAACGAACAAATCTCTCTCAAAAAACATTGCCTCTAAGTAGGAAATACTAAAGTAAATACAAATAAACATTCGCTTTATGAATTTTACACATACGCGCTAAGATAACAACTGCAATTCTCCAATCTAAGTAATTCCTTATAATCTTAATAATAAAATTTTTGTTAGAGGCAATTACATTACTAATAATATAAAATACAAAATTAAAAATTTTAAGTAACCCCCGGCGTCATTAATCATCTATCTAACACCATCTCATTGAGAGTATTCATAAGAGCCCAAACACGCTATGTCTGCTGTAAGTTTCTGAAGAATTAAGCATTTCGCAGACTTTTTGATGGTATAGGATCAGCTCAAGGATAGTATGTCATGGGAATGTCACTGAAGTGACAGTACACAAAATTTTAAATCAATCAGATGTGTAAAAGTTAGCAAAACCCTATTATCATGGTCAAAATGAGCTGATAGTCATCAAACGCCTGAACTGATCTTCATAAATTATAGCTTAGAACCATCATCGTAAGCACATCAGCTTTCAAACAAAAAAACCGAATCAAAATCGATCTATTCGTTAAGGCGCTACGATGCCACAGACAGACACACAGATACACAGACAGAACAGACACGTCAAACTTATAACACCCCTCTTTTTTCGTCGGGGGTTAATTAAATAAACTCAACTAGTCATTCGTTACAAATCTAAACTGAGAACCCTTGAGTAGGTAATTCCAATAGTTAGTGGATAGCAGTAATATTTCTTTAGGAGAGAGACATGACGAAGCATTAATTTAGTGTTTCGTATCTCATGAAACCTACCTGCATTGTGAAATTTTACAGTCATCCCAAAATTTGACAAATAATGTTAGAGAGATTTGTTCCTTATGGCGCATCTTTAATTGCAATTAATATATATATATATACTCTTTATTGCACTTTAAAATTACAAATAACTATTACTTAAACAGTAAGTTAGCAAGGGTGGACTTATCTCTATAAGAGATCTCTTCCAGCCAACCCATAAATGTGTGAGACATCTCTTATCACTCACTTTATTAATGTTATTTCTAAAAGTAAAGGAATGTTTCTTTTGAGTATAATTTGCTAACTTTGATATTTAAGATAACTCCAGGTGGCATTGGTTTGACTTACCTGTATACTATGTCATACCTACCAACTAATGCATTCAATCGTTTGGTTGCAATTATTATGGTGTGAAATGGTAGTAATAAAGTGTTAATACCTTCAAGTTCGCCAGTACCTCTCACGAATATATTTTATAGCTTTCACTCGTTATCAATAAGACAAAGCTATAAAATTGGGCGTAACCTAACATTATAGGTAATTTATTTTAATACCAATATGGATTCAAAGTAAGAGATAGATAGAAAAAAATAATGAAATAAATTAAAATAAGAAGAATGAAAATTACAAAAACAAATTAATGTATTATAGTAGTATGTAGCTGTAACATCTAAAATTCAGTTTTTAATCAATGTTCCCTCCTGTGACCTGATAGTGCTTCAGTTAGATTATTATGATGCCCAGTAAACTTTTTTTAATTATTTGCTTAATCCTATTTATGTTTTATGTCGCACTTGCTAATCCGACTATTTAAAACCTAATAGATTAAGCAACGCATTTACAGAGAATACATAAACCTAGGATAAAAATAAATACTCTGTACGTACATTAAAATCGACAAGCCTATCTGTCTACGTCAAAGAATGGTATAAATTGCACCAAGCACTTGGTATCTGTTAACAAAACAACAACAGTGTAATAATAAAGTCTGTAGGTAGGCAGCTCTGCCCCCGCGGCTTGGGGCGTGGGGGCGGGCGGGCGTAGAGGCGCCCGCTTGCCTGTTATGAATGACAATAACGCGGTGTGATACCTCGCTAGGGTATTTTTTCCACTTCGCATATTTAGACGTGATTAAACAGTACCAATAGTCCCTCACATTATAAAACTCGTTCACCCTAAAGTCTCCGCTTTACTCATCTCTCGGCGAACTTTGCTGTTTGTATTATGAACCAAATTTAAGTTTGATTAAGTTTCTTTTGAAACAACAGAGGGGTTGAGATTATTATTTTATGATACTTAATAATAAAAAAAAACTACTTGAGGTTTTAAATGAAATAACAAAACAAAATCGGTGTTTTGATCATTCTATGGCCAAAAGATTTTACTTTCTGTAGACCTAGGTCTAGGTGCGTAGCTATGTTAGCTAGTTACCAACGGAAAATATATAATTGAATTCCACCCGACAAGTATTTGAGGTAGAAATTAATTGGTATTGTTTCTAAGTAATGTTCAAAGAGGAAATAAGTAAATAATAAAAAAAATCAAGAACATTGTAAGCATAAGAAAAATCTGAGTGAGCAGCTGAAGAGGGTTGTCTCCGCAGCTTTTGTTACGAGAAAAATGCTCCGCCGCGTTTGGGTTTTCACGCCACATTTACCACTGTCTATACCCGGGATTATTCACCATTTATAAATGGATAGCGTACGCCGAGTGCACACATTTTTATGTAGGTCTACAATATTTATTTTTATTCGCTTTACCGCGTAAACTATATTTTATGCAACAATAAAACTACAAGTAGCTGTGTTATTATTTTATAACGTTCTCACAGTCCGCTTTTTTAAAAATAGCTTGTTTGCATTCATATACTTATTTCCAATGAAATTTTTTCGAATCATAACGAGATCGAAATAACACAAATGTTGAATTATGAAAAGAGCGATTAATATAGGTATCATTAAGGTAATTAAAGAGTCGTCTTATCAAAATGATGTTTTAAAATAAATTACTCAAGCTTTTACAACAAATAAGTGGCCGTGTAATCTATACAATTAGCCTACAATTAGTTGCGTTTTAATGGGAGCTATTGAGAGGAGGAAAGTTTCCACTCTAACACACTTAAATAATTAAGAGCAGTTAGTTGGCGGTCGGAGCCGCATTAGTGTTATTATAGCGATTGCTTTAGAGCGTTTCTCTCGGGGATTAAGTTGTTGCATAATGTGTATATTATGATGACCGTAATTGATTTATTATAAGGCGCTCGTTGAAGCTGCGCTTACGACTATGATTCTGTCTGTAGCGACTAGGACCGGTTTAGGAGGAACTTCATTATATTATTAAAATATCAAATTGATTTTTAAATTGTTATTATGTATAGTTATTATTATATGAAAGTTAATCACATTTTAATAGTAGTTTAGTCAAGTAGGTAATGATGACTGACGAAAATATCTAAGTAGGGTATATTATTTTGTAAAGTGGTCGGTCCTTCTAAAGTGGTCGGTCGGTAATCTCTAACCTGTCATTATACACAAAGCGGGGACGTTTGATTATGAAGTAGTGCATGTGGGTCATCATAATAACCCAACAATATTGGTTGGACAGCGCAGAACCGATCGGTATGGAGATCTTTTGGGGATCCTATGCCCAGCAGTGGGCGTCTCTCGGCTGAAATGATGATTGGTTATTGAAGCGAAAAGATTTAAGACATCGTTTATTAATATGAAAACGATAAATAAGCGTAACACAGAGGTTCACAGAACCACTTTAGAAGTAGATAGACGAAGGCATAAAGCGATACGAAGTAAAGAGGGTAGTTTACAGAAACAAGGGTGCGTGGGCTGGGTGTCACACGCCATTAGCCCGCCCTAGGCCACGTGCACTACACATTCGACATAATTGCTTCTTATCGCACATTATTTCCACACACGCTAAATTACGACAGCAAATAATCGAGAGAATAGTAGGTGCTCATGGAAATACGACTCGCTTCACCACTTCGTGAGTTGCTTATTATTGCTTACTCAAAATTAATATTGTTACCACATACTATTTTAGTGAAATCATTTCTCGATGAATATTTTAATATCATTTTATAAGTATATTCACAAAAAATAAATGCTCACCCCATCCCTGGAACAACATCAAACAGAAAAAACATGAGCAAAAAACAGGCGAGGCGGATGACTCGTAAAACTGATTACATAATTTCATTGGAAGCGACGACAGAATGGCCCCTAACTTACTTCCGTGCCTGAAAAACAAGGATCTATCTACGCATAAACGACAGGGGAAAAGTTAATGCGGGCGCGACTGGCGACGATGCGCAAGAAACGCCAAGGGCTGAAGGGTCCGCGATGCAATATTTATCACTCGCCGGAGAACGTGCCTGGGAAAAAATGACAAATTCATGTTATCCCGCCCGACACGGCCGCCTGCGCTCCGATTTATTTCCCTAGTAATTTTTATCAGAGGGCGCGACACTCGACGTAAACTAGATAGAAATGTTTTCACGAGTCGCTTGTTTATAAAGCCATCGACTGCGAAACGGATACGCTCTATTTACAGTGTTCTCGTTTACTCACCTATCTCTCTCGAGATAATGTTGCATAAACGATACACATAATAGACCCGTATTTATACATCCTCGTGTCGATAGTTGTTTTCAATTACTAACGATGTGTAGTCAATATTAGAACAAGATTTGTTATCAGATTCGAGACGCGTATCTGTGACACGAGGCCGCACGTCGCCGTATCGATCTGGCGGCGTTACGTGAATATTGTTTCAATGTGAACATTTGTGTCATGTATAGGTGAGCATGAGAGGGAGTAGGTATCTGGAAGCTATTACCTCGACGGAGGTAGGCGCCCCCTCGCAGGCGGCGACGCGGAATATAATCAGAACGAGAAATGATTTACCCGACGATAACGGAGCGAAGACTCCTCATTTTATTGATGACAAGTTCACGCACATCGCATAAACACAATAGGGTGCAGTTCTGCCGTGTTATAACGCCACCCCTAAATTGCATTCTCGCCACTCGACGTTTGTGATCCATTCAAGCGAAAAGGCTAATTGTTTGTCTATTGTTAAAACGAAGAGACATGATAAATAAATTGTCTTAGATAATATTGTGTCCTACGAATTGAAAATATAACAGGAAAATTGACGAAACAAAAACCAAAACTATACGAAGTAAATACACGGCACTGTAAGTGATTTTAATAGCTAGGCAAACAGACCCCAATTTGAGAACTATTCCCTATTCACAAATCGGCGCACGGCGGAATCGTCGCAAATCAGACGGAGATGGGAACGGCGCGGGCGGCGGGGGGCACTCTCCGGGGAGAGCCCCTTTGATCCCAAGCTGACCCGAAAATAAAAAAGGTTCGTAATAAAAAAAGAGCCGACATACGGAAGGTGGCGCCGCTTTTTTATTTAAATTAGAGTGTTTTATAGGGGGAGAGCGATATTGCGTTTCGCCGGTGTCTCGGAGGCTGTTCGGTAATCTATAAACGTAGGTAAATCCCCACAGCCCACGCCTGGAGCACCGACCTTTCACCGAATTCTTTGGGGCATATTCTTTATCTTAGGGGTGTTCCCTAATCGTGAACAAAAAGCTTTTGAAACACTCAAGTAACTGCGTCATCTAATAGGTAGATTTGTGCGGTTAGATTAGAGATGTCACCGAGCGAGTTTTATCATGTCATTATTTCAGTCATGTGTGCGAGACATTAAGTAATTAGGGGCACTTATTAGCGAGCAACTTAAACGGGCGTAAATAATTCATGAGATTGTTGAGTCGCCGCCAAAAGTTACGACCCACATTTAGGTGTTAACGTTGCTAATTTTCGAAGGCAATAACATTTGCCAAGTTAGACTTCCACTAATAAATAAAGCTGACAAAAATACATTAGACTTTCGGAATGTTTACTATTTGTGTTTAGTGGAGATGTTCGTGTCGGGCGGAGGTGGAGCGCGGCCGCACGTGACGCGTGATCGGCTGGCGGCGCGCCAAGGCTCTCGCTCCTCGAGACTCTATCGGCCACAGACAGACGAGCGACGAGTGAGTTCCTCCACTTTATTTTCGCCCTCATTATCTTTAAAGTGATTTATTTCAGGCGCGGCAGACATTCACAATTTTCGAATGCCAGGCGTTAATACACCGCGAGAATAGGTCGCACTAACTACTTGGCACCGGTTCGCGAATGTGCCTATTGAAATTTATAATAGACGGCAATGAAGTCCTCACGACTACCTGAGGCTAAAAAGATACAATTAGTGGATTGCGAAATCAATTAGGACAAATTATACTATACAGTGTTGAGGTACTGTTGCGCTTAGCGCATATAAATTGAATTGAATGCTAATATACATCATGCGGCTCGCCTACGCCGACACGACCACAGGGCAACAAAATAAATAGTTTAATCGCGACCACCTACCTACCTACAATAACATGCGGCGGGCTCACCAGGCGACGACTCGATAAAATTCTTTATTTTCGGTTTTAAACGGTTCTGGTTTGTAACAATTTTATCAATTCCTCGTTGTCGGTTGTTGGAACGCAGCCAACCTCGTCTTGCGG
This sequence comes from Nymphula nitidulata, assembly GCA_947347705.1. Classification (NCBI taxonomy): domain Eukaryota; kingdom Metazoa; phylum Arthropoda; class Insecta; order Lepidoptera; family Crambidae; genus Nymphula; species Nymphula nitidulata. Next base: position 13,149,514 of record OX374632.1, read on the forward strand.
GCTTAGATCGTTTAATTAACGACCGTCGAACTTTCGACCTGTTGAAAGCGCGCTTTAGAGAATTTAGTTGCTTTACGTACTTTTTTGTTTGAAACAAGCCATTTTGTATGTACTCAGCGATCATAATAGTCCATAATTAATCCATACTAATATTATAAATGCGAAAGTAACTCTGTATGTCTATCTTTAACGTTTTCACTCCTAAGCCACTATACAGACATTTTTTACCTTTGGGGTGACAACCGACACTTCACGAGCGGCCACTAGGGCACTAGTATTATAAATATAAATAATATTCTTACTCGCACACCCATTATCTAGCCCAAAGTCAGCATCATTATGATCTTGTGTTATGATAACGAAAAAATATTGATAAAAAAGGGTGGTGCTGTCAATACGACAATGAATTTAAACATGGGCTATATTAGTTAATAGAAATCGTTTGCCACTTTCAAAAACATGTTATTCATTTGATAATTTCATGACATTTGTATGAAGTAATTAACATTGGCTAATATGAATTAGAGGTTTTTGAAGGTGGGAAACCATTTCTAAAAAGGAATACCACCCAGCCCACGTTTTAATTTAATGTCGTATTGACAGCACCACCTTGTATAAATATTAGAATTATACTGAATAAACATTCATGAGTCGTGAACAAATGCTATATTCATCATCATACAAACATAGTAGATGTGCCTACCGGAATTCTAACTCGGAGCACATTCTAAATGCGAAAGTAACTCTTTCTGTCAGTTACGTTTTCACTCCTAAACCGCTTTTTGGCATGGAGAGAGAGAGAGATTACCTAATTTAAAAATATTTTACATTTATTATTTTTAATCAGTCTTACATTATTATCTCGGGCCATCGAAAAAAAAATCAGCTCAATCTGTTGAAGATATCTGCTTCAAAATCGAGTAGCAAGATTCCACCCGAACATAAGCAAGTTAAATAAAAGCTTTTAAAAAAAACCTACTTTGTCATAATAACGAATATTTTGTAATCCACATGTAGGGGTTTGAATTAGGCCAATAGAATAAATATTATGGCTGTAAACCTTCCATAATAAATAAAATTTGATGGCCCGAGATAAATAATGCTTTAAAATACACTTCTCTTAACGATTGCGTCCCCTAATTTGTATTAGGTGAATTTGAGCCGCACGACAGTGTTCCCTTTGTTTGGACAGATGCCACGCAGCACGGGCGCTGACCGCCCCACATTTAGCGAGCCGCTCTTATACAAACAGCACACGTGTTGTTTTAATCGGTTTCGCGTGAAATGTTACGCCCATTTAATAAATTTCCTTGGAATTGTTAGATCTCATTTATAATAAGTGAGGCGTTACGATGAAGCCAAGAATTCATAATCTTGTTTGATTGTAGTACGTATTTGTGGTTATTTTTGTCCTGTGGCTTTTCTTTTGGTTATTATTTTGTTTTGAAACTGTTTATACTTAGTACTCACCCCTATAATTGCATTAAGTTCCGTCATGGTGACTTGTTTCGCCCTCTCCACTGCTGACGCTACTTGCTGTTGGTGCTCCTGGGATAGAAACGGCAGGATTTGCGCTATTATCGCATTTAACCTTTTCGCTATTTCTGTCTGTAACACAAAAAAATGAGGATGATTTAATTACATAATTATAAAGTAAATATCTGACAAATTTAACATAATTGTGTAAAACATATATTTTATGTATATTGACGAACAGCTGACATCGATACTTATTATGCTAACAAACCTTGAAGTAACAATCCATTTTAATTCTCCAATCTACTCCGTTGAATAAAATAAACATTAATAAAGCGAGCCAATAGTTAAACAATCGAGCTTTTGCGAAATATCAACTCGTTTCAAACTGAATTGGTTCAAAAATGTTTCCACATTCCGATGCCGCTATTTGTATTCAATAATTACATGTATAATTAGTCGATAAGCTGTTCGGAGAGCAACAAATAAAATTAACACAATAAACAATAATGCGCGCGGTCAAATGAAATGATAAATCGGCGGGTTACAGAGCCGCTCGTGTTTATTGGCTTTGTTCGTATTTTCCGTTTAAATGCATATTAATTTTATTCACAGATTCAAAGTGAATTGTGGGCGAATTAACATAATTGAGTTTAAAAAATGAGTGCTTAATCGGCAAACAATATTTTGTACAGGCATCACTGCTGCTACATAATTACCTACGTTTTCTAGCGACTGACTGCTTAACGATGGACGGATGAGTTAAACACATAGTACACGGAACGTTCTCATTTACATCAAAATTATTCTGTAATAAACTTATTATTATTATATCTTTACTCTTATCTTGTTTTATATATTTTTTAAAATAAACAAAGAAAGACTACAACTATAGCCTTGAAGGTTAAATCTTTCAAGCAAATTGCATAAAATAATATAGAAAGTCATCTCGTTTCTTTGTCGTACTTCCAAAACTTCAATTCTTTGCCAGCACATGTGTTTCCTCCTTACTATAACATGGGTTCCTTCAAATGGGCGTGATAAGGCACCTTATCTTATGGGCCGGCAAGGTGGAGGCGGCTAGAAGCTGACGTAACTCAGACAATTTTCAATTTGCCGCCAAATCGTAAAACAATCGACAAATGACATGTAATAATATGTCAATAATATTCGCAAAGATTTCCATTTTCAAAATTTTGACTTATAAGTATAATATTTATTGTTTACAAGTTATCATTATAATAACTTTCAGTGTCGCTCTCGTAGGAACACAAGTGTGACGAGAGACAACATGAATTATATTATGGCTCACTCAGCTACATACCGTAGTCGAGGGCTGATGTCATTAAGAAACGCCACTTACTCGTATATTATGCTTTTATAGATATTAATTTATCAAAAATTTCCACTGTGGATTTCGTATAGGCAATAAGCCTTCACAGTGTAAATATTTAAAAATTCTGAGTTCGAGGTTGAGTGATTTTGTTTACGCGTTCGAAATATCAGTTTAAAATTCAGTGGAATTTCAACCAGTGGGTAGACATAACCAATTTGCAGCATAGGATTCTCTGCATACTAGTGCTCATATTTGATGAACTTTGATAAGTATCTAGCTTCGTGACTCGCTGTATTCAAACATTCGTAATTGCAAATTTCCTAAATGCTAATAGAGCGAATCGAAAGGTCATCCGGTAATTTGTTGCGCGTGTTGCTTGCATAAATGTTAGCAAGATGCTTGCTAATATTAGAGAAAGCTCCAATCAGCATAATGACGCAAATGATTATTTTGCACACTTAGATATTTTACTAAACATACCAATTGAGGTAGGTAAAGGTATAGCGTAAACTTATCACCTCTTATTCCACTTAACTAGATAAAATATGTAGTTAGTTGTTCCACAAGTGACCAAAGTTTTTGTTTGCTGCGAGTGCTGACCTTAAATCATGAACTAGTGAAGCAGTCTAGAATTGGATAAAATAGACTACCTACTGATCACTGTGAATTATTAAAAGACACACAAGCAATAAAAAAACTTGCTCCGTGTGAAACATACAACTTTTGACCTCTCCCAGCGAGAAAAATATGAGGTTTCCTACAAGGAGCAAAATTCGTTAACGTAATTCTTAATTTATGTAGGAAGCTTATATGAACTATTTAATACTAATAAAAGTCAAAAGTGAAGTAACTGCAATTTTGATTTTTTTTATTAAAATATAGGTCTCAAAATTGCATTATATCTATGTTCAATAAACAATTTAGGTACTTTTAATTAAAACCAGGCATAATTAAGAATTTTTGAACATAGTTTAAATTTTTCTGAATTGTGCTGGCCTAAAGGACATGCATCCAGGCCAGTAAAACACTAAAAAATAATAAATTCTGTGCCACGTAATGTAAAAATCCCGTGTTCGAATTTAAATTAAATTTGCTCACATTTGAGCAAAATGTAACTTTGCAGCGAGTTTTTAGGCAGCAAAACAACCCTTTTCGTGCTGGAGAGATGAAAAGTACTCCTTTATTCTGTTATGTAAAATAAACTAAGCAAATAAGGCAAACAAATCACTGATTAGTTGTTTACTACTCAGACTACTTGTTTAGATAATACCCGTTTGTTTCTTCCCTTCTTATTACATACTTTTGCAAATCGAAGGTAATATGAAAAACAAAGTTCATTTTTATTTCACAAGTTCAACGTTGTTTTTCAGCTGTATTTTTAAAGTATTACGCGAGTAAGAAAGTGTAGAGAATAGAAAATATTAATCGTCCACGAGCGATCTTTAACATCGTAAAGTTTTAAAGCTGTTTAACATCAAAGAGCTACGATATATTTGTGAGAACGACATGAAAGTACTCATAAATTGCGAAATTATTGTCATAACTTTATTAACGATAAAATTTTAGTGTGGATAATTTGTTTATATTGTAAATACCTATCTATGCGCTGTACTTTAATTTATTTTGTCACTCAGTTTCAGTGTTAATTTTAATGTGCAAACATAAAACAATTAATTGGATTACTATGCTATGTTGTAGCATCATTGTAAACCATGAAGTTATTATAATGTCATTCATTATTCTTGTCCAAACAAAAATAACAATTACATAATATCCTGCTGGAATGTAAATGAATGTATTTGTTGGTTGTGAGCCGGTGTAGTGAGGCGGACAAGCCGCGTGGCCGCAGTCGTGCCGCGACGCGCCGTATTACCGCAAATTACATTTTCATTCGCCACCGCGCGCCGCCCGCCCCCGTCTCCCGCCCAACGGTTATTGTGGAAATTCACTAGTTAAACGAACAAAATATCCGTTCAAATATTTTCGTGTACAAAATCTCGTTTAGCAGCTTGTTTTCTGACACGAATGTTTTCACATTCATCAATGAACGTGAATAATTACCTATTTTTAAAATATTACAGCATGTTCTATTTGAATATTGATCTACTAAGTACCTACATTTAAACTGTAGGTAGGTTAAATGTAGTTTAAACGGTAGGTACTCAGAGACTTTTTAAGCAATGAAAATGTTCTAAGAACCGTAAGTTAAAAAATCATACAATTCTAATGTAACACAATAATTAATCTCAATATCAATAATATGGCTAGAGAAGTTGTTTTTAGTGAGACGTGTAAAAAGGGAAATTAAATTATATAAATAAATTATGACTTGATTAATTTAACTTGATAAATTATTTTTTGTACGTATTTAATTATTTTTAACCCTCGACAAAAAAAGAGGGGTGTTATGAGTTTGCCGTGTCTGCCTGTCGATACCATAGGCAGACAGACATACAGGCAGACGGCTACGATTAGCTCAAAAACGAATAGACCGATTTTGATTCGTTTTTTGTTTCAAAGCTGACGTGATCAAGATGGTTCTTAGCTATAATTTATGAAGATCTGTTCATGCGTTTGAATCATCAAATTAGCTCATTTTCTACTTGACTGATGTGTTGTAATAACTATCAGAGATTCGATTGATTTGAAATTTGGTGTACTGTTTACTTCCGTTATATTTCAAAGACATGCCATGCCAACCTTTAACTGATGCTGTAGCATCAAATAATAATATTCATACACTCACACCTATTATCGAGCCCTGAATGCTCCCATAATTTCACTGAAATTATGGGAGCGCTTATTAAGACAGGGCCTCCTAAATTAGGTGTGATTTTAAAATAAGATGCCCAATTTACTCTTTTATTATGATTGAGTTTTTAAAATGGTAAGGTTAAGCCATTCAAACAAAAATCCAAGATGACAATAACGAAATTTAATTAGAGAACATCACCCTCGTCGTTAAGTAAAATGTCGACAAAGGGTTTCGGATTGAAACGGTTTTTCTTATTGACATTACGAGTCGAACAGTGGTATAGCTGCATCCCGAATACCTACAGGCTACGAATAAAAAGCGGGCGCACAAAAGGGCCGCAAAATACGTAGTACGTACTTTTGCGAGTTCTCCACAAAAGATATAGTACGGTTTGTCATTAAGGAGTTCATCCCCGCGCGAGAAATAAAAGAGGAACGTCGGGTTTTGGAGTGAGCGGGCGGGGTGGGGAGGGGGGCACTAATGGCTCCGACACTCATCCGCTAATGCCGCGGGTGACTCCTCTTTTTGCGCGATTTTCACGTGGTTTAGTCGCTGGAGCTTTTAATCTGAAGCTGCATCTTCCCGCCGTGACGCTCCATTTGTTCTCCTATCTCTACAGTTATGTAAGCCGTACCAATTTAATTTTACACGTCATCCGTGAACTGTATACAAACAACTAATAGGAAGTCCTTTTTTCTATCTACACAATCAGTAACAATATCTTAATATCAAAAGCAAAACTCGGTCGGGTCGAGGTTTGGTGAAATGTTATTATAATTTATAACCTGTCATTCTCATCATCTTTTCGCAGCGGAAATATTGTTTCTGTGTACTTATGTAATTCAGTTAAAAGAAACGGGGTACCGCATATCGGCGATGTTAGGTATGTAGTAAGTGGTAAGTAACTGTTTCAAGCATGATAGAAGGTGTTCATGGAGAGCGCGACGCCGATGTGGTGGTGACCCAGTTGTGGTCGCCGAGCGATGTTTATTGTCTCTCAGCGACACATGGAGACACAGCAAAGGCATAAGCGACAGTTAAAATAAATAACTACTCTGTCTGTGTACTATTTAAATTATAATATATTTGCTCACAATTACTTATATTAACTTTTAACTGAAAAATATCGTACAAAATACGTGACTATCGAATGCACAACTTCGATATTGTTGACTAAACCTTAACAACTTAAGGGTAGTTAGCTAAGTGAGAACAATTTGCCGAACTAACAAGCCACAACAACTGACACATCAGTTTTAGGTAGGTATAATTAAACCGCTCTGATAAAATTGTATGAATATGTATAAATTACAACCAACATCATTGAAATACACAAGTTGAGTGCCAAACGAAAATAATTTGAATGACTCGACCGAATTTCTTTATTTATGTATCCCGTATCTGCTCTTATACGTATACATCTCTCTTGTACAATTCCACTTTATTAAACAAAACAGACGCCGATCGAAAAAGCCCGCTATTGTATTGAAAGCGACGTCGCTCTTATGGCTCGGCAATAAATAATTCCTCCGGCGAAATGGCAGTCGAGTCGATAAATGGGCTATTATTGCAGCAGACAGAGCCAACATTATCATCGATTCGTATCGCATTCGCGGGCCAGTAATTGTTTAAACATAGCCTGCCGTGGAACATTAGTGGCTGGCGCATCGATAATGCAAAGTGCTCAATGTCGACGCTTCTCGTTAGCTTTCTAATTGCCGTCGTGTTCCGTGTGGCCGGAGAAAAACACGACGCGCTGTAATGTTTGTGGCACGTCTACACGCGTGTAAAATAGGGCACGGTTGTAACAACTTACAACTAAACATTACCAGGCCAGGCACTCCAATTACGTCCGTAGTTTAAGTGAAGACGTAATTGCCTTTACTCAAAATAATTGGTAGCGTCGATACTTTTAATAAACAAAATATATAGTGAGAGGCGGGGCAGGCGCGGCGCGGCGTGCCATTAATATTCATTATAAACAAATGAGTATAATTACGGGGCAAAAACGAGTTGATACGAGATGAGAGCCGTCGCGTCGAGTGGGTGTGTAGTGCGAGACGCATCGTTATCTCGATACCGAGTATCGAATCGAGTGCAGCGGTGCCGGTGGTGTCACCTCGTAATCGGATTGTAATTGCGTGATCAACAGTCGTCCCTACTCGAACAACTACCACCTGTCAATTTAAATATTCGCTTCGTTATTATGTCTGCTCTAAAAATAAACGCGTCATTCATTTTTTATTATGTTTTATTAATAGCCTACAATACCACTGTTCTACTTCTATTTATCTACTACAACAATCAAAAAAACGACCAGTATAATGATTAATAGTAATAGTTAATCTATCAAGTCAATAATAATTTATAATGTATACATATGAGAGTATGCTGGGGACCAATAAGAAGATCTGCTACGTCTTCGGGCATCGGCCACGTAAATTGTTAAGCCTCGATATGACGCCTATCTGTTGGACCTGTCGAAGTTATAAATTGACTCAGTGAGGCGGGGTCACGTCCAGATTGACGGATTAGAGGTGACACGGTGCCACAATAGGGCGCAGCCCGTCGAGTCGAGCTGCGGAGTGCGCCATGTTGACTCCAATGTTTCTCGCCAAACAAAGAGCCAGCTTCCTAGCTACCCTTGTTTGTTTAGGTCCACACCAAACGTTTATTGCCCTTTGTGTATCTTACCTCTCTAAAGCGTGAAGCCTTTTTGACTCGGCATTTTTTATGAAAGCGCTTATAAGCGTGTTGATTACTCCACACCCGAAAACGAAGCAGTCATGTGTTGATACAAGAAACTTGAGATTTAATCTTTTATTTTAATAATGATTATAAAAGTAAAAGCTGTCGAGTCGACTAGTGTGAACTGGTCAGAGTGCCATAAGCCTACATTGTGTACACAGCGGGTGGCAAGAAACCATGGCGCTTACTTACGAGATAATAAAACACAAACAAGTTTCTCGTACATGAATTGACCAATTTGTAGACGGTGTATAGTTTGCAGGCGTTTCTATGGACGAATCAATCATAGACGCATGCGGGAGCTTTTTTTGCCGACATTAACGAGCCGTCTGGTAATGACTCGGCATTTCCGTCGCGGCGCCTCGCCTCTGCCGCAACACAATGGTGCACGTTAACATAACTATCAGCTCTGTTTGGCAGTATTATAGCGCTATAATTAGCATCATTAATACGCTAGCCGTAATTCATGTAGTTATCAAGTTCCGTTTCACACGTAAACCGAAAGGTTCCGAATAGAATCATTTTAACATTCGTGTACGCATCAAATTATTCGCGGTTGGCTGCGTGCCTATTATTTTTAATTTCGAAACGGCGATTATCCGCATGCTACAGCATGTTATTATGACGGCCCATATCAGCAGTTTATTTGAAATAACAACATTAAGCTCGCGATATGCGGTTAATCATAAAGATATTATTATTTATCTACTTCCAATCTCTCACACACATGATGATTTTTTTTGATCCACCGTTTTGCTTTATGCTGACAAGATAGCGAGATATCACGGATTTGGTACTAAAATTGATTGGATTGATAACGGAAAATCCTAAGTAGGTAAGTACGTTGGGATATGAAAAATGTTATTTTTGTTCGATCAATATACTTGTGAATCCTTGATAAAACTGGGTGTTTGATAGGGACTATGCGATATGATGAAAATCCTACATGAGTGTTTTGTCATTTCAACATGTAGATATGGATAAAACGATAGCTATAATGGAAAGAATACAAGGAAAAGTAAGTATATCTACTGCTCTAGTCAACCATATTGGGATTACTTTGAATAAAGTAGCCATATTTAATAGAGATTTCTAAAAACATGTTTACTTGAACTAGGACGTTGGTCGAATGTTCCTGTAGGCAGGTAGGTTTAAATCCGCCTACAGCTAAAACCGCACAAGAAACGGCGTATCTGTCGGTGTTTGTGTGTCCAGGCGGGGCTCGAGCCGTGCTTATTTACGGAGACCGTTTGCAGTGCACTGTTTGTCGTCTCGTTGTGTCGACTGCAGGGTTAGCAAATCCTTACTGTCGTACCCGTGACAGAGAAGCTAACGAATTTATCTAGTTCAACCGACAAGATCTTCAGCATCAATTTCTTAACATTCGTAAGTCAATAGCGATCGAACTAAGCGTAGACTAAGTTGGTATTTATGTTAATATTACTTGGGTAATCTATGTTTTACCGTAGAATATAATATAATACTTACCTAGTACAGGTCTCTTTACTCTTAAGGATAAATGTTTCTATATCTAACTTATTAAGTAGTTCTTTCTACTCTGTATCAGTAATTCATATGATTGGCAACCGTAGGCCACACGCGGAGATTAATAAGATTATCAATTAGTATTCGTAAACAGCCAATGTGTACAGTATAATCCTCGTCCGTTGTATGTAGTATGTGTATTTGTGAAGCATGTGGGATATGAAGCATAATTTAATCAGAGGCTTATAATCCGTGCACTCCCGCAGAGTGAGCCAGTACAAATAGCGAATTAAATATCGAACAGCGGGTGGATGTAAGGCTTTGTAGACACTAGACCGGTCGTGTGCGCAGCGGGAACGAGCACAGAAGGGTCGGAGTTTACACAGACGATGTTTACACAGCCTGTTTGTGCGCCCATGCTTATTGTGAGCGCTGAGCGTCGCGTCGAGACATTCTATGTGAACGCTGTGTTGGCCTACCACACGTGCCGCTTGAATATTTTTTAATATATTATGTTAGATTGGTACTTACGGGTCTGAGTAGAAACCTACAGCGCAATTTCTTACTGCTTACTTTTAGTTTTTGTTCTAATAAACATGTTTCCATATACATATGTGAACACATTCTCTTGCAGATATATAGGTACTTAGATATGTGTAGGTGACAGATACACACTGACGGCGGTGTTAACTATAACATGTTTAACTATAAATGGTGATGACGATAATAGAACAATAATTTAAAACATGGGCTATATTAGTTTATAGAAATGTTTAGCAACTTTTAAATACGTCTTATTCATATGATAATGTTGTAATTTGTAAAATTTCCATGAAATAATGCAGCCAATGTTATATTATTTCATTGAATTAATGTCATGTAATTATCAAATGAATAAGATGTATTTGAAACTTACAAAACATTTCTATGACTTTGGGCTATATGCCCATCTTTTTGATTTATTTAGTCACTATGCTGTATATTATCAACAATAATGCAGTCCACAGCTCTAATCAAAGTTTACTAAAATAGGAACAGGTAATATGGCCACAAGGAGCTGGCCAACAGAAAACTAGTAAAATAAACAACAATACAATGTATAAAAAAACTTCACTACACATATAGAGATAAACAGATGCACTGTACTTAAATTTAAATTTAGATTACGTCCTCTGATTTCTGAGCAAACGACAAAGGTGCGGGCGTTGGCAGCGAGGACGCGACCGCACGGCTGCGGCTGCGGCTACGGGTAACCGCAGCGGTCCGGCACTGAATTTAGCGCAGGTACTAACTAAAAAGTTGTAGTACTTACGTACCTATATTTATAGATTCATCATCATCATCACCAGCCTATATACGTCCCACTGCTGGGCACAGGCCTTCCTACATGGAAGAAACACATGAGGAGTTTGGGCCATAACACCACCACGCTGGCCCAATGCGGGTTGGTGGGTTAAAGCGGTTGTAGTAACAACCGGGACCAACGGCTTAACGTGCCTTCCGAAGCACGGAGGAGCTCGAGATTATAAATTTTGGTTGACCCATCCCAGGGTCGACCATGGCGAAAGTTGCTTTGTTTTCGTATTCGAAACCAGAGCGCTCAAACCAATACGCCACCGAGCTCCTCATTTATAGATTACAATTAACAAAATACCGTTAAGTGCAAGGGATGTGAAAACGGTAGTAGTGGCAACTGTTCGGCTACGGGTTGCGTCACTTGTGGGTTTTGGTCGACCGCGACCGCCCGGTTCATGTTAAGCCGGACTTGTAAGTACCTACTCACCCATGATCCGTTGAATTACCTACCCTCTTTAGATCTTTAGAATTCAACTGCTTCTCTTAAGGTTTACGAAAGCCATTTAGAGTCTTTCGGAAAGTTAGGTACCTACTAGTTAGTAGGTAGAATAACAAATAGTCTTAAGTTTAGAATAACTACCTAAGTTTAAAATTATTTGTTACTAAGTTAAAAAACTATTAATTTTAAAACAAAATGAAAATAGTATTGTCTTACATTTTCGCGAGCACCACACATTTGAAATAAAACCAATTTACCGGATTTAACTCGCGTTTAATTAGATGTTACATTATTACACTCCCGACGATTCGATTACTTTACAGCGATCGTGGTCACGGGAAGTCTTCCCGTAGTGCTGTAAAGTAATCGAGACGTCGGGTGTATAATAAATAATAATAGTGTAGTGTAACATCTAATTAAACGCAAGTGATATCCGGTGAATTGGTTTTATTTCAAAAATGAAATATTCGAAAATTAATGAGACGATAAAAGTTGCGTAAGTATACCTGCATAGGTTAATTTTTCTATAAGTTCAGAATTAGTTATTTTTACTTAAGTATTAGCCTATGATATTTGTCGCGCAAAAATAATATTAAAAAGAAATATTTGTGATTCGTGATTTATCAAGTTTTACTACGTAAGGGCTCGCGTAAATCGGGCAATACCGTGTTAACAAAATAATAATAATAGTATAGACTTTAAAGTTATATCTTTTAAATTACCAATAAGATAACTATATTAATCGTAGATAACAGCAAAGAAGGAGTTATAACTTTTTATCGTACGTAACTAATGTAGGTTTATGACATTATCTCCAGCCGCGCTAAGTTTATTTTAATCTTCATCTACTTATCTAGGTAATTAAGTATGTCCTTTATGTTTCAATTTGTTTAATTAATCTTTTTTGCACTACGAGTTGCCTATTTACCAACAACCGGTGTATTTGATGCCTAGATTAATTATTAATGAGTAATGACTCTTCGCGCAAAGAGAATAGGGCACGCGAGATGTCAAAATGTATATGTCATATAGGTACCCTAAGTGGTACCTACTTATTTGAAAAATATCTCTAGATAAATTAAAACAACAAACTCTGAAATCGTAAAAATGAATTTGTTTTTAGAATTCATGTTTTGACTGAAATCACCTGTAGGTAGCCCACAAAATGTATAATATTTTTTGTTAGTCAATAAAAGTGAAACTACACGCAGAGGTCTATTTGTAATGTGTCATGTCATTAATTAGTAAAGTACGAGCCGTGTATTTACCATACGGTGTCGGAACATGCGGCGCCGCACGCCAACATCGTGTTCGGCTGCCGCTACACGAAAACCTCGTAACCGGCCATTCCGAGAACCGAATGCGATTGAAATACACTAAGACAAGCCTGATTAAAAGCACCAAGTGGTTCCATTTCCAGGTCCAAATCAGAAGGCGTCTAAATTAGAAAATAATTTTGCTAAAAGCGCAAAATAGACATAGAATGATGATTTAGTCATTATCTTAATTAGGTGAGGTGTTGTCGAGAGGCTCTTAGCATTTGTTAAAATTATTACGTATGTTATTATTTGCTAAAATTTCTGCCACAAAAACTTTATTATCAAAAGACAATAGAACCCGTCAACCATTATATTAATATAATTTATAATAATTACCTCATTAAGCATACAATAGGAATATGGATATGTACTTATTATAATTACAATTGTATGTCAAAGTTCAACTAAAGCAAATGTTAATATAACTTTCAAAATTAAAACTAACGTTCCGCTTTTATGAAAAAATATGGTACCTTCCTAGACATGTCATTTAATAATTTAAAATTGTTAATCTAATTAGGATACAAAATTGATAATGATTGTTTAGAAAGAGAACTTCTAAACTACTAACTAATCAATAAATCGTAAAAACTATGAAACTCCAATTAATTTTTAACAAATACCTATTAAAACTAACCGAATCACGCAGTTCTGACGAATACATTTCCATTTATTAATTGACCATCATTAAACTGGGTTGAGTATTAAAATTGAGTGTAATTAATTTAAAACTGTTGAATGAGGAGAACCTGTATTGTGTTAATGATTTTCAATTAACAATTTTCACCGTAGGTGTATTTATTACACGCTTAACTGTACAAACAATAAGTGTTTTACATAATTGGAGATAAGAGTTTGCGTTATTCCAAAAATCTATAGTCATTTTACTTTTCATGGAACAAACATGAATAAAGTATCTTAAATACCTACTCAGTAAAATGTGGTTATAGCTACATTATGACGAGTAATGTGTAGACGGACACCCATCAAGTTATATTCTAATCAATGTGAGTCCTGGTCCTGCCTCGCGGTATATGACAAGTTTGGCGAATTGAATGGACTGTGGCGGCGGGGTCGTGTTTCCATCCGATAACGATCGAAGGATACACCTGGGGATGCGCCTGTCAACTAGGATAACACTAACCTACCAGGACAAAGGAATACAGCAGAATGCCACGCGGCCGTGATACTCACTTATTATTGGGTGGATACTTACTTATTGGGTGGCATTATTAAATGAAATAATTACCACCGACATCAGGAAATCTATTTAGAATTCCGTTACGGAAATTGAAAATAGCCACAAGTTAATTGCTTCTCACCAGTTTTTCCATTTATGGCTTTGGTTTTACTTTACTGTCCATTCTGCAAATACCTTGTGGTAATTTACAATGTTCACGGCTGAGTTCAGCTAAATACAAAATGTTTTGAATGCATTAAGAAATAATTGATGATGGATGGCAAATAATTATTTTTTGTATCTAGAAAAGAACTTATCAATTATTACCTTTTATTAGTGTTTGTTTAATATTTAACATGTACTTAGGTATCTACTCATTAATTTTCGCTAGGAAGTAGTTAAAGCCAGCCGGACAAACATTGCCACTTAAATATATAATTTGTATGTGGACGGCTGCTATTCCAGCGAACATTAATACTAATAAACCCCTATTAAGCCAGCCAGCGCTTATATAGGTACAATTGAACATGCTGCCGCCACTGTTAATCTCTTCGTTATTACGCACTGTGTTTTGTGACTGCACAATTACATTATGTTGTATTAGTTTCTTTTGATGTTGCCCTAAAATGCACCCCTTGACTGTTTTAATATGACGTCTCCCCTGCAATGCAGCCAGTTGGAAGCTCGTTTGAAATACTGAAACGAGTCGATGTCAAAACGTCGCAAACAATAATCCAGCTCAATAACTTAATAAAGTCAGCTCTACTACAATCTGGACACAATAATTATTAATTATTACAGTGTTGAAGTTGTCATAGGATCGTTGTCGCAATTCTTTGCCCTTTTAAGTGGTACCAAAGAATAAATAATTCTATTACTACAATACAAAGCTAAACTAAACTTTAGTTTTACCGCCTGTGAGTATAATACAATATTTTACAGTAAGTAAATATCTAGGTACTCTTTCCTCGTCAAAACTAGTTTTGACTTAGGTATCTTCTAAAACAGACAAAAGTAGTTTTGACCAAGGAGGTTGGTTAAAAGCAGTTTTGATTGATCTTTTGACATAGCCCAGTGTCAAACTTGTCCCACTTAAAAAAATTCAGGAAGTTTTTACTTTTCAGGTCACCTAACTCACTTAACCTAAACAATTGAGTTTTATTTGGATTTTTATATTATTGTTAGATCTTTAAAAAAATGGTTAGGTTAGAACTAAGACCTGAAAGAACAAAACAGTCAAAAGTAGATTTGACCGGCCGTGGCGTGACAAAGAGTTTTGTTTGACTGTAACATAACCTACACATCAAATGATTTTTTTTACAAATACATACCTATGTTTAATATTGGTGTTTCGATGTGAGTCAACTAGGTATAGTCAATTGGTAGTATAAATCTGTCGAAATCACAATTTCGTATAGAAGAAATCAGTTTTATGCCATCCTAAAAGAATGTTTTATGTCTTATCGGGTAATAACGGCCCACATACCATTAAACGGGATGAATCGTGCTCGACCATAAATTAATAACAGTACATTGAGCATGTTTAGGGGGCATCCTTTCGTTCCGATATTACATTGTGAGTCGTAAAGTGTACTTCAATGGGTGACAAACTATGTCGTGGATTAGAGCGGTTGGCAGGTGCTGAGGGCTCGAAAGACCGAGCAGGGTGGATATTATAAAACAGAAGGATAGTCACAAGATGTGTGCGATAGTTTACAAAATTTTATAGATTTCAACCTACAATGATTTTATTGAAATATATCTAGGTTGGCATAATTGAGGCACCAATTTTAAAATTTAGCTAAGTAAACACCTATTCTTATTTTAGTATAAGTTACGGCAGTGCGCTAACTATCTTGTTTACTATTCTTACTATTTAATAAATAAAGTATGTATGTACTAACATAAACTGACTAAAACTTTCGTTAAACATAAGGGTTGGTAGATTGAAAATCGTAATTTCCTAAAATTATTTACTTTTCCCCAAATTTGATTAGAACTAGAACAATCCTAAAAAGATTTACAATAAAATCACGGCTCATTTAATAAAAAACAAGTTCGACAACCCTTAGCAATACTGCTGAGGGTTGCCTCCCCAAGTATTTATGCTTACCCCTTCACCCTGTTTGCATTGTTTCACTCTATTTGTATAGAGTACCCGCCGTACAACTGTTACCGTTTTCGTTATAATGCCATAGAGGAGAGATGATACTATCTATGTTAATACCGTACTGACGAGAATATTATGGGTGACAATAAAATACGAAGGGGATTTTTTATGAATAATTTCCCATGTGACGGACCAAATGTAATTTTGTAAAAACAATTTAAATTTATTCATAGCTTATCGAGTAACACGAAACTTGTTTCAAACTTACGAATTCGAATTTAATTCACTTGACGTGCAAAATAAAATATGCCGCTTTTTAAAATTCTTACACCATACGCGCTGCAGTTTAACGGGCTATTACTGCGAATGGAGAATGAATGAGTCATAGGCGTGTAGTTTACGACTCGAATAGAAATCGTCTGCTTTAAACGAAAAGTCAAGGAGCGGACAAGGCGTACATTATTCATGAGCCGTTTCACGCGCGAGCGAACGAATGTCCGAGTTCGCGTAGATGCGAACTGTTTCGAAATCAATATCCGTGTCTCAATCAGTGCAATTAAGGCGGCCCGAGCGAGCCGGCCCGTATTCAGTGTAATTAGTTTCGCGCCGCCAACGGCAGCGGGGGCGATAAATAAGCGACGTCGTGTACAAGTAGAATAACGTTAAGCGAGGCGGGGCTGCGGGAGTGCCGGGCCTCATACAGTGTGTTCCTTCACTGACACTTGTTATTTTCTTGTTATTTACCTACTCATTACAAAATCAAAGTCTAGAAAAGTTTCATATTAATGTTTGAAAATTAGTGGTCATGTTTATTAGTAGACCTAAGACGATAACCACGGCAACGTATCTAATAATTAAGATATCGTAGTATCCTATTAAAACTAAATTCACATTCCCGATACAATATGATAAGATTATTCACAGTAAATTATTTTTAATAGTAGCTACATATAACTAGGTACCTTATCTTCTAGGTATATAGATAGATATACATGTGCGTCATTTTATTACATTTAAAAATTTTATTTGATATCACCAATTATTTACGCAGAAGATAAGTGAATAAAATAAATCAAATATAATAAAATCATGCACATTGTATTGAATCAAAAATGTTTAAAAGATAGCGGTTATTGTAACAGGAGATAGTGCGGAGCAATGCAAGTGAACGCTACATAGGTATTATTACGTTGTTTCATTCGTGGTTTAGGCACGCAATAAAACTGTGTTTATTAGTCACGAGTGTTCATGGCCACATTACACGGGATAACTTCAAACGCACGAACATTAAATCGCTAGATTACTCCGCGACGTCACTAATAAAACGCTTCCAAAAGTTTAACTGTTTGTATCGTTGGAATACGACATCAGAAATAATTAACTATCTATTACCAAAGTGTGTCATGCTCGAGTAGTTTATCTTTTTATTCTAGAACATGCTGTAGATAGGAATTAATAAAGCTTAGGGCGAGTACGCCCTATTTTTTCATATCCCACAGTTATAGCAAGGGCTGAATTTGAAAACACAATTAGACTTAATACAGAGGTGACTGTTGACGGGCGAGGGTCGCCGGCGAGGGGTTACGGCAAATCCTTTAATTTGGCTCCGCGATCAAATAATAAAGCGGAGGGGCAGCGAGCGATATCGCGTTTAGCGGTTTTATTGCGAGCACCATCTGCCGGCTGGCGCGCCCCTAGATGGGGAGATAATTTCGCTTTTAAAGCGGGGAGAGACGCGACGGAGCGTTTACGGCATTCGTTACGACAATTCACAGGACTGTACAATTGTAGATGCACCAGATAGCGCCTCTATACAGTTAACGACTAGCTGCTCAACACTCATAATTTGATAAGGTGCCACGCCCGCTGTGAACACGACATTAAAAACACGTGGTCCCGATGTTGTACTTTCAATATGAATACTTACAAAGTCGACTAGGACGAGTTTTTTGTTGAAGATTAAGACGCCCACGTTCAAGTGTTTGATAAAGAATAAAAAAGAATACATTATAAAAAGATAATAAGCTAATCTTGTCTTAGTATGAAAAAATATTAAAAGTATAAAATAACGACGTGTTATTGATCCACGGATTAACTACTTATAATATTTTGTAAGTAGGTACACTGAAAAAAATATTTAACTAAACTACTTGGATTAGGTACATTACATATAACCAAAATTTAGCGAGGTGTATTACAGTTTAATTGATTTGACAAAACGGTGCATCTCTATGCAACTTTATTTTTGGGTAGGTGTTACCCTAAGTTATGTAGTCACTTTTTTGAGCTACAGGTAGTCGAAAGTTCAGTTGTCATTTTTTTCAGTGTAGGTAAGTACCTAATGAAGCAAGATAACTTTGTAGATTAAATTACTATATGCAAACTATAATTATCTGGTCTTAATACTGTTATTGTGATACTATAACCACTCACATCCCTCACATTCGTAAAAAATATTATCGTTATAAATTTATATTTAGACACTTATACTAGCTTTGTTTTAGTATTATGATTTAAGTCTATAATGAGTAGGTACCATTTACTTTTACGTCACGTAATTAAATGAGCACACAATTCGATAGGGAAAACAAACAGGATTAGGGACGTTGCATAAATCCCCAGTTTTATTTTAACAGTAGGGAAAGCAGATCGGGCACGTGCAATGTTTTTATCAATGAACGTGAGCGCCCGCTGGCAGAGGGTGTGGTGTGTGCAAACCCTAGTGCGCCGCCCACACACGCTCAACATCTTTCATAACAAAAAATAGTAATCCAACTGGAAAAAAATATCAGAGTACTTTATTAGGTAGGTAGGTATTTAGGAAATATTTGAGGATTGTGAAAAATTATTGTCTGTATACACGTGTAGATTGTCTGATACGAGTTGAATCGATACTAATATTATAAATGCGAAAGTAACTCTCCCTGTCTGTCTGTCTGTTTCCTTTAATACATCATACATATTTGAGACCCTGGGGAGAACAAAGGATAACATCCACGCGGCTGGAGTCACGGGCGGACACTAAGTAGCAGTCAATAAACTAATTGATTATATCACATTGCTTAATATGGTCTACACTACATAAAATGTCAGCTTAATGAAACTTCTTAATGAAATAACAATACCGTAGTTAATTTTGTTTAACATGCCAGCAGACTATTGATGATAAAAAACATTGAAGAACCGCCAGCGGGAACGTCCTCAAATAAAGTTCCCGATGGTGACTTGATGCGTGCGTATGAATAATTTGAGCGCGCATCGGGCCGAGGGCAGCGTGCACGGAATCGCAATAACCCCTAAATGATTAAATTATACGCCCGCGCCCGCCGCCCGACGAGAGTGCCTGCCTTTTTTTCTACCCCACTATTATTCTAATTGGTGTGTACGTGATACCATTACATTAGTGAAGAAATACTTTTACATGTAGCGGAATAAGTAAATAGAAACTTCTTTAGGTTGTGCAGGAACGTTTCATGTGAAATATGGTATGACTTTCTTTTTTATGACCTTTACTGTCGGTTCGGCAATATAGTAGATAAAGTTGAAAACGCCATGTCTCTGCTCAATCGAAAACAGAAAAACATATACGTTACATAAAAATAATACAGCGTATATTTTCGAAGTCAACCAACACCAGGTCATTGATACTTCATAACGAGCGAGTGTCGGCGAGGGTGGCAGGGGGAGCCCGTGAACATCGACAAAGTATTATATCGACGAGGGACGTCCGCGACCACGCTCGGTGGAACCCTATTGTCTCTCGACATTCGTGACACTCCATAATAGCACTTCACCGTTATAAATTTATTGCTCTTCAACCGCTTTTGACTCCCATCCGACACGTTTTATCAACGTTTATATTGATCATTTAATTACGATCGCCGAGTACCTACCTAGATAAACCTGTCAGCTTCAAAGGCCAGCTCTAAATACAGAAACCGTTGCAATAATCGGCAGCGTGAAAGTCAGCTCGGGCGTGAATAATAGCTCGAAGCTCAGAACAATAAGTCTTCGTGTCGATACAGCAACACAAAGACGAAACAATCAATTCTAGGCGTAAGTAGGTGCGATTCGGCACGGTCTTACTACGGTCTGGCCCCGAGACTAACAAAAGAAAATCTAAGCAATTAGTCGTCGTCAGAAAGAGCGGAAAACGCGTGTTAGACGCGGTCACGGCAACGGACACGACGCGCCCCGGTCTCTCGACCCTCCGAACCGAACCGGACGCGAAAAAATCGATCTTTACCCGCCACTTATAATAAAGTCGAGTCTATCTGCGACCTTGACTCGTAACAAGTTTAATGACAATTCCAGAAGAAAAGCAAAATCAATTCGCAATTTTCCACTCCAAAAATGATTTCAGTTTTATTTTATTAAGTGCTTAAGCGGAGACCATTGTCACGCAACAGCAGACATAAAAAGCGTTCGATAGTGTAAAAAATGTAAAAACATTGCTTGTTATTCTATTACGCTCGCATGCAGTAATATAAAAGCTGATTGTGGAGGGGTATTCTGGTGCACACTCGACTGAGCGTGTTAAGTGCTAATGTAATAATCCATTACAATGAAGCGCGGAGTGTACGCTAAATAGCGCATTCAAGCATCGAGTC
The DNA here is from genome assembly GCA_947347705.1 of Nymphula nitidulata. NCBI lineage: Eukaryota > Metazoa > Arthropoda > Insecta > Lepidoptera > Crambidae > Nymphula > Nymphula nitidulata. The sequence goes on from OX374632.1 coordinate 13,170,328, forward strand.
ACGCGGGGTCCACCATCTGTCCGCAGCAGTGGCAAACAATACAACCCTACCTAAATCGTTCCTCGCTGCTAATATTGCTCCTCACCTTGTCAGCTTTGCGACATTGGTACTTTGTTAAACTTTTAAACTATCACGAACGACTTTATTATTTTACGGCTATATTTATGTGTTTTAAAAAAAAAAATTCTTATGCCTAAGTATTGGATAGACCCAAAAACATTCAGACACGTGAAGTACTTATTAGATCAGCTATCAAAAATCAAGTACGCTCTACATTAAATATCCACGAAAGAAAATGTTTTACGTGTGAAGAATGAATCTTTCTTATTAGAACGTTGGAGCATTATAAATTGATTTCTGTACCGTTTTAAGGACGTGTTAAAGCAGAGCCATTATTAAAAGTGGGGTTCCGAACGTAGCAGGCGGGTCGGTGAGCGTAAAATCAACAGATTACAGCGGAACCCCCGGGGATCAGCCCTCGGGTACGTGAGCCCCTGGTGTATAATATCTATTTGCCGTGATACTATTGTTCAACTGCGGTGAGGGTTACCTATCTAAAAATCATGTTTAAAAAGCATAGTTTTGAGAAAAAATACACATTATTATTAGTAAACTAATTATTTTTTAAACTTAAAATAGCCTTCCTATTTTAAGTCTAAAAAATAATTACTTAGTTATTATTGTAGTTCTACAGAAATTACTTAACAAATAATGTTATTAAAATGTTATCCTCGGCATTAGATACCTAATCTAATTTGCTTAAAAAAAAAGACGTAAGTACATATAGGCATGTTTATTTGTTCAAAATATATAGGTAATTTTGATATTTTGATTGAACATAAAAATAAATAAATAGGCAACCCTAAAAAATACCCCCTCTGTGATTTCTACTAAGCGCCTCTAACTCGTAGATATAGTCTCCGTTTTAGTCGTAGGAACACATTATTTAGGGGAGTTGTTCAAAGCTGTTCTCCCCTGGCAATATTTCCATCATAATGTATTGAAATAAACGCCGTCACAACATTACTCTAACCACGCCGCGACTGCGATTGTTAGAGACAAATTATTATTTTCCCTGTTTTGGAAGGGTGCGCCGCAGGGCGAGTTGGAAAGATATCGCGGGCAAATTGAGTACTGTTTTGGAAAACATTCGTGAAAATTAAAAACAGAAATGTCATCATGTAGTGTGAGTTTACACGAGTGCTCGGGGCACGTTGTCTAACAATGAATTCCATTTCCAACCAACAGTCACTGCGCGAGAATACATTTTCCAATTCGTCTTGTTGGTATTAAAAATAAACATTATTTTCTTTACAAGCCGTAATTATCTGTGCGTTATCGGAATGTGGTCACATTACTTTCGTATTCAAATATAGCCGATCGTTACTTCTCAAGTTTTTAACTTAACTATGTAGTAGTAATGAAATAATACGTACCTGCTTGTGCATTTCCACATTGAGCCCATACGACATTTCATAGTACTGAAACATAAACGACACGCATTAGTGGAATCGATTACGATATTATGTGTGAGAGCGTACTACAGAGCGTGTGACACGGAAAGCTTTTGGCACAGATTGGCTTCCTCAAATTATAGGAGGCGAGTGACCAAACATCCGCAGCAGCGCAGTTTGGACGAACGCCAGAAGTGTTTCCGACACATAAAAATTCTCAGAGAAAATTTCCTCCCGAGCGTATTAAAATAAATTGCAAACGATTTGGCAACACTTAATCGTGATTCATATCTGAATGGAACGAACATTCGGGGATTAAAGGATGCCAAAATACACTATACATTACGATGACAAATACACGCTTGTTAATAAAGGAACTTTAAGCTGGCTAAGAGCGCGATGAACAATATCAACAGCGATTAAATCGTTCGCTCAATTATTTTGAGTTGACTTTACATTTGGTTCTAAATTATAATAAGATGATCAAAAAAATGTGGCACATTCAATCAATCCTATATTATGACGTAAGTTAATATACAATCAACATACGTGTGTGGAATAGGATTTCTCTTATTTATTGATTTTACACCCCACAAATCTATAACACTTCGTAAACATCTCCATTCGACCATTGAATTAGGCGATCCCTCCTAACAATTCTTAATACATTGATGGCGACCCTATCTATTATTCCACATTTGAAGCATGAAATTTTAAATTATACTCACCATAACGTAATGCCTCTGTATTTCGATTTTTTCACTAGCCAGTTTTTCACATTCTAATTTTAAACTGAAACAAAAAACAATAAGCGTGTTTAATGAAACATTAAATTTAAACAATTGACATGAGCCTCGGCATTAAGTGAAGGTACTTAAACAGTAATAAGTGCAGTGCCATTAACGTATAATTACTTAAGATAATGAGTAGGTAGATAGTTATACTGACTCAATAACTAAATATCCCACGCACTGAAGTTCTATTTAAAGAGCACTTGTAATACTTATATTAATAAAGATAAGGGCTTTAATAAACAACCTGTTATAACAGTTATCGTCTGCAGTAGGTCAGACTTGTTATGTTAGATTTTATCGCTCCAGTCCGGACTATTTGGTTTCGCTTTAAAGATTACCGTATCAAAGTTAAGAGTACTTTAACATGAATATGTACCTAATGAATAACGTAGGTACCTAATGTAAATTATAAGAGTTCACATTCTTGAGGGCTTATTGAGTTTAGTGGTTCAGGTGAATTTAATGTGTTCATATTCATAGCAGCATTTATAAAAGTAGGTACTTCTAACTCTGAAAGGGCAAAATATAACTTGTTAACATTAGTAAATTTAATAGCAAATGGTTACCTAATCAAAAACGATTTCTACCTTGTTTTCATTAAATTTTTTTACATTTAAATGCCGTGATCACGTCACGGTCAGTACGGGTTATAATGAGGTATGTATTTATTATTTTTTTATTTCCAATACTGAAACCTTTTAGACTGTTTAAATCTTTTGAAGTTTGGCAAACAAACTGTTGGCGCATTCTTTTACATATTACAAAAGAAGGTCTCAAAGGCTGGGGCCGAAAAAAACTGGGCTGAGCTCTCAAAGGGCCAGACGGAGATTATTCACTGACTGCTTCCTGGGACAGACAGGTCCGATCTCTATTGATTTTTAGTTTCGTTGTTATAGGTTTATTAATTATGTATTAAGTATCGCATGACATTTGCACTTTTACTTAGATTCTCTGCCTTTAAATTTACTAATATATTTAATATGTAAGTAAGTAATAATTATGATGAAATCATCATCAACTTTAATCCCGCCATTACGTTACATCTCACGGCTAGGCACAGGCCTTCATATATTCCCATGAAACGCATGATGATTTCGGGTCTTAATCACAACACAACGCTGGCCCAATGCGAGTTGGTATGATGACATAATGGAGAAATGTTTTGTTTGTGTGTGGCTACTTAATGTAGGTATTAATCTGACAAGTTTTGTACACAGTAAGTATAAACACAAAGTAGGTAAAACTCTTTAGTACCTACCTATAAGTCCCGCGAGGACTAATAAAAGTTTCCATAAATAAAATAATTCATTAAGTTTATTGCGTTCTTTGCGCGAACTGGGACAGGTGGGCATGAAATATTTATAAGTTTCCATCATATGAAATATTATAAAACAACTGTATATAAATATACAGTGCCTAGTTATCTGCAGTAGGTAAGTTATACTTAAATTATCTCTTTGAATGAAATACATTTAAAATATCTACTGTTATATATAAGTATGTAGGCGCGTATACTCACTTATGGTATTGAGCCTGTAGAAAGTTGAATTCCTCTTTTATCCGATCACATGATTCGCCTACTGTAAACTTGATAGGTTGACCCGGCTGTGGAGGTCCCTGTGAACAAAGGTAAACACATATTTATTGATATGTTATTTTACTATAAAATAATTGAACTTTACTTACTTACTTAGACTTTAAAGTGTATCGGTGTAAAAAAAAACAACCCTGCGTAAACAATATATGTATAAGTAGGGTATACGGTAGGTATACGAGGGTACAGAAATACGAGTATTATAGGTAGTATGAAGGGGCTCGGTGGCGTAGAGATTTGAAGTTTCTATTACGAAAACAAAGCAACTTTCGCCATGGTCGATCCCGGATAAGTCAAATAGGTATTAGTAATCTCGATTGCCTCCGTGTTTCGGAAGGCAAGTTAAGCCGTTGGTCTCGGCCCCTACAACCGCTTTAAGATTGGTTCAGCGTGGTGGCGTTATATCTCAAACTCCTCATGTGCTTCTCCCGTGTAGGAAGGCTATGCCCAGCAGTGGGACGTATATAGGCTGGTGACCACGATGATGATGATGATGATGATATTAATGCAGGTAGTGAGATTGTAAGTAAACTGCGTAATTAATATTAACATAAAAATACAACATCAGTTATATCAGTATTACAATAAGTGTATTTTGATCAAACATATTTCGTGAAATTAAACATGTCGATACACGGTACCTACATATAAGACAACTCATCAATCTGAGTCTCAGCATAAAAACATTCCTATCACGAAACAAAAATTACACGCATCCCAAATTACCATAATACAAATTATCCTTTAATGACCATAATTCGGTGTGAGCCTCGATTAATAAAAAAACAACGGCTCGCCTCTTAACACAAAAATAAAGCAACATGAACACGCGAGCATGTAATAATAAAGGGAAAAAAACTAACTTCATAATAAGAAGCACGAAAATAAAAATAAAGCAAGGGACACAATAACACACGGTCGCCAGGAGGCCGACGGCAAAAAATAAATAACCGCCGCTCGGAGCCGGCGCGAGGAACAAACGGACTTTAAAAATAATAAAAGGAGCGTAAATAAAAGCGTAAAAGGAACTGGCGCGGCGTGTAGACGTTGTAAATGGAGCTGCGGACAATCGGGCTCGGGAAAAATGTGGCCGGGAATTTAGTGAATGTAACCGCCGGGAGATAGCCTTGCGGTCGCGCGCCTCGACACCGGTGTCTCTCACTGTCACTGTAATGGTTGATCGCACTTAATAACGTAATGGGCACCGCTAACCGCAGCCTGTCTTCTGTTACAATTTATAAGTCGTCATTATCTGCTAAAGATAAGTTTTGTACATCTGAAAGTGTATTATTAGATTTAATTACGTAATACTTACTTACTATTAGACAATTAGGTACTTATCTACTCTAGATGTTAATAATGTCATGTATTGCATAATCAATTTTCATAGGGAAAGCCGCTTTGAATTATATTTTTCAAGCTCGCTAGAATAATTTACAACTCAATAAGTTGTAAAAACACCTTGTATTCACTGAACATTTTCCAAATAAGGGCGTACCTAATTGAACATGCTTTCTATTTATAAAGCTGGTAATAAAAATATCAATAAAAAGTAAGGCCAATAAATAAACTTGAGTAAATCATTAACTAGAACTCTTGTGTTATAAAAAAACCCGTTAAGAGTGTGAAGCGTCTCAGGCAATTACTTATTCATGTTCAAGTGTTCCGATCGTCAGATAATAAAAAGCAAATTGAAAGTTACAGACTAATGTATTTGGAAGGCAAGAGCAAAACGATACTGACAGTAGCCGCCTGAGGCGGACAGCGACCCGACCGGCTGATCGCCTCGCGTGTGGCATGCACGCTGTCGCGCCCCGCCTACGTGTGCACCCACCATTATAGCGTTTTGTGATGTGGTAAAATAAGTTTTATTTTTATTTTTTACAGATATAACATACACAACATAGTGCCGTTTTCTATTGATGGGAAATCATATTAATCTAGGATGCCGGTTCGCCGAACACTGTTTGTTTGAAAATGTACATATCAAGTATTATATTTTTATATTTAAAAATTTTTTTAGTAATATAATTTAAAAAATCTAAATGAAAAATATCTTATTTCCTCCCCAAGAATCCCTTTTAAATCGTCAAATTGATCTTTAAATTTAAAATCGTAATTTCTGCTCCACCACCGCTTAAAAAGAGTTTACTTAGAGGATACGTACCTACAACCTACCTACGTGCGACTCATTACATATTTTTATTGTTGAAAAAAAATTGCATAAAATTAACATTGTGGTCGATTACGCGCCACCCCACGCCAGCCCTGCGACCGCAGGCACACATTCATCGGGCCATTTTATTTTATCTCCGTCAATATGTTACAGGCTGGTTTAATTATTTGTTTTATTCAGTGCTATCTCGGTTTATCTGCGGCCGCTAATGCGGACCGCGTGTTATTTTCGCTCTACACTCCACCGACACGTAATAATAGGTAAGTGTTATATGGCGGTCATTAAATCACCATATAAAATAAAATAATAGGTAAGTCAGTAGGTGGTACCCGTGGTACACATATACTTACCTGCTTACTATGATTATGTGAACGAATTAAATTTAACAACCGTAAATTCATAGATATTACTATTGAGTAAATAATAGCATACTATAAATTGCCTAAAAAAGTAAATACGTCAGCAATTGATATAATCTTTCGACTTGTCTTCAAATTCAATAGCCCCAACCCTAAGTTCGAATCAATCACAAAAGAAAAGAAAATAATCCACAGCAATAATAGGCTGAGTAAACGTTCCCCTCGACAGAAAAAAAGATTCCCATAAATTATCGCCGAAAAGGTCAAATTAAAATACAATGAACAGTTTTTGAGTGGCAGTATTGTGTAGAGGCCCGGATGAAAGGCCCGCATCCAGCCAGCACCGGCGACCACTCACAAAAACAAAACTAAACAGAATGCGCTTAAACGGATATGAAAAGAAATAAACGTGTTCTTACTTCAAATTATTGAATAAGTCCGTCTGCCCACGTCTCTACCTGTGCACCGGCCGGGATTTGCTTTCAGATGGACGACTGAATGAAATAACTCGCCAGAATTATCGTTTTTAGCGTCAATAAAATTATTAGCTAGATTGGTAACTGACAGTAACTATCTGTAACTACCTTCATATATGTACTAACCTCAGATCATATATGTACTAACCTCATGTATTATCCGCTAGTATACATTTCATAGCAAGATTGTTTATCAAAATGTAACCTTTGCTTAAACCCAATTTGTGAAAACCGTGAAAAATTAAAGATGTCATTTGTTTATTAGTAATATTAGAGGCTTGCCAGTTCCACAGTGAGTACACATAAGTTCAGCGGCTCAGTAAACATCTAAACACCATTGGCACTTACAAACCAAACAATCATAGACAAATATTTGTACAGCGAGATTAGCTTCGAAGCATATTGCCATGTCGCTCAAATCGTTCAACTAGGTTACATGCGTACTTTATTACAATTTTATTGACATAACTAAAGGCTATGTCAATAAAATTGTAAAAAAATAGTACACTCTTCCCAACAAATAATATTTTAACGGAATCATTTTTATCCTGTCAAAGTTAATTTAGTAGGTATATCAGGTAACAATGTTTTCAATTATCGATTAATTATTAACGTAAGAGAAAAGGTACTTATAGTACGTAGTTTATATTTAATTACCTTTTGTAAACTGAATAGAAGTTTGAAGCGGATTTTAATATTGAATGTAGGAAGTGCCTATAGCTGCCTATTTATCAAGAATCTATGATATGCCTACAACGCTATTATGAAATAGACCAATTTACTAAGTGACGTGCAAGGCGACACAGAGGTGGCATCTTGATTGCGACCCATTGTTTGAGCACTCCAAATGGTTTGTTTGCTGATAACCTGATATCTTGATTCCTCACTAACACACGGAATATTTTTTTGGTGAATATTGACTCAAGCCTTACTTATCTAACTTGATAATCCCATTTGACACAATATATTTCCGTTGATAGTGTTAATGTGTAGATAAATTTAACATTATTTAAAGGCAAACACTAATCGTTAGTGAGAATAGGTAGATCTATTTCAAAATATTTATATATTAAAATTCTATTTAAATTTACCTACATCAATCAAATATTAACAAAGAGAATCCACGTTTTAGTACAAGTAGGTACTCGTACCTATACCCTAGCTAGACCTAGTCCCTAACACTTTTATAATATGTAGAGTACCTACCTATAGCTCATTGTATTTGCTTTCCATTCTTTTATTATTTTGTTTACCATCATTATCATCACCAGCCTATATACGTCCCACTGCTGGGCACAGGCCTTGCTACATGGGAGAAACACATGAGGAGTTTGGGCCATAACACCACCACGCTGGCCCAATGCGGGTTGGTAGGTTAAAGCGGTTGCAGGAAGAACCGGGACCAACGTGCCTTCCGAAGCACGGAGGAACTCGAGATAACAAATTAGATTATGTTTACATTTATTACAATAAATAAAACGTTACTTATACAATATGCATTATTTTAATAAAAGTAGGTACTATCCAATACTAGATTTTCAAGAGACACGTAAATAGGTTAGGTTATCGAAAATTCAACAAATCAAATAAACGCAAGTAATCTACAGGTAAACACAAAAGACAAAAGCCATTTAATTGAGTAGGTTGAAGTTGATGTATGCCTATTTTTGGAATACCTTCAACATGAGACGACTCATTGAAATGTAGGTAAATCGACGCCTAAATGCGGATATAAATAATATTAAGAATGCACGAATGGAACTATTCAATTCGACGCCTACACAAAAAATAATACCTACTGGATTGCTGACATAATAAATTCTATTTTATGAACACGATAAAGCACCTAACTGTGTTTGAAGAAAACTGAGAATGACGCCGCGCTCCGTGTTATTTGTCATAGCGGTAATGCCATCAGGTAAATATTGACCTAGTAGGATGCGACACGGATTTTGAACAAACAGACAAATAGGCATTAACATTAACACTATACCTTTACCCACCTTTGACTATGACACTCGATAAAATGAGTATTTTATTTTTATTCAAGGCTTACCAACTAGGCTACCTAGATACATAAAGTACCTAAGTTACATTGCAACAATTTTCGAACAAAGTACCATAAATGCGTTTAAATTATAGGTATACAACATTGTTAAATATGAAACTGAACGTTATTGTGTTACACAGACTACCTACTAAATCAATAAAAAAGTTTTTTTTTACAGAAAAAATTGAATGACGAAGTAAATAATAATGTTCCATACAACATTCTAAAATTAACTTTTTAGAGGTAGGTATTTTCTGGGGAAAAAATATGTATGAGTAAGTATTTTCGAATATGGGTAATGTTAAAATTTGTTAACATTGTACACACGACAGCAGAAGTGTAAAAGTTGTACTACGAAAGCCGCCTCTATTGCGAACGCGATAGCGGTCTCAAAGTCAAACTGTTAAGCTTGATGTGCTGATTGTACATACAGGAGAAAAACTACACTAATTTTTTTTTAAAGGTACTGAAAATAGCTTGTAATTATGCAGACGAGCTCTAGGTATTAATTTGTGATAGCAGAGACGGGCCATTCACCTGATGGTTTAATAAAATTTGTACAAAAAAATCATCATCATCCACATATTTTAATTTTTTTTAAGATTGCTTGCTTGGGCTAAAGATGGGGGGGGGGGCTACCCATATATAGGTTGCTAGTACGTACCTACTTACTTCATTTGATATTGCAAATTACTAAAAGTCCATACATATTAAATATGTAAGTAACTAATATTTTTACACGACCAAGTTACTTGCCGAGTTGCAATTATTAGATCATTGAAATGTCCCTAATTGAAAACACAATCAACAAGTTTTTTCGTTATTAGAGATAAGTACCTATATTAACTAGATGAACAGAGCTTGCGGTAATGGTGACAAATTACAATACAGTTGTAAAGATGAGAACGCACGAGAGCGCGTGGGAACTTGCCGATAATGATCGCGATCATTATTGTGCTTACATTAATGTTAGCTGCCTACTTCACAATCATCGAGATCTATCTGATACAAATTATTATGCATAATAAGTAAGTACTACCTTCTTAATAACAACTGAAACAAATTAATGGGTAACGGTAATACAATTATTTTAGTACTTACACGAAACGCATTTAAATCAATGAGTTTGGATTAAGAAAAGCCTGTGAGCTTTTGAGTGTACGCAGGTTTAGGTAGATTATCTAACTAAAATAGCGTCTAAATACTTAGTTATGATACTGAAAAGATGAGTTATTAATTATAATAATACATAGTTAGCCTATAAGCTCATCTATAAAATACATAATTGATTTTTAAAACTGTGGTTAGTTCACTCCGTCGGAAAACGCAGCGACAGATGCATTGCGGCTTGCGGTTTACGGACACAAAAGCCGCTGTCTATATGCACTTTGCACTTAGTGTACCTTTAATAAAGTTTGATTTCGATTGCTACAAGCAGTCGTGTAGTAAGTCGTGAGTTCGTGACGAAACTTGGACTCGTCATATTTTATTAAATCACTAAGTAATTATATTGTTTTTTCCATCTTTCTTGATGTAATGCATGTTTTGTTTGTAATCGACTTTTAGATTATTTATTTTATCTATCTGTTTTGTGAGAGGGCTGGCAAGAGAGGGTGAGGGATCAAAGGTTTATCAATACTATTTTTGTTTAAATTATCAACTATTATTGAATTGTTGGAGTATAAGTTTAATAAGCAAAACATATGCAATACTCTGACCAATGGTGTCTGTCAAATTGAGCATTTGACAAACATCCGGCGCGTCATCGGCCTGAGCTGCCTCCACGGGGGGCTTCCTTGCATTTCGTTTGTGTCAATGAGCTTTTTATAATTTATTATGCTGTTTAAATTCCATTGTTAGATAATTTTTTTGTAAACATTAAAAAAATTTTAGCAAATTGGACTCCGTTTATTTCAAGACGCACGGGGCAAGGCCAGTCATTGCCATTGACTTGTGTGCTGTGCCTACCTACCTTACCTACGTAAAAGTACCCGAGATAAGATCACATTGACATATTCTGCGCGCTTAGTGCTTAGGTATCGTATTGAGCAATAATAGACTATCTCGATCTAGCTTGTATTGTAATTAGTGTAAGGTCATCTGGTTTTATTGGTTGTGTGCATGTGTCGCTTACCGGATGCCTCGCGGCCGCCACGGCAGCGGCGGCGGCTGCGGCGTTCATTGCGCCCGCGCTTGGATACATCCCCACGTCAAACACACACGGTCATCATCAAAAGTAGCACCACAAAAACAGGCCACACCACACACTTCACTTATTACACAAAACCAACACAAGGGAAGCACGTACTCCACGCGACTAGTCACACGCGATTCACTGATAAAAAAAAACACAAAATACGTTTAATACGTACGAACGCCACGAGCAAACTGCCGCGCGCGAGGGCCGTCGCCCCCCTCGCCCATCTCCGTCGTCCTCCGACCCCTCGCATACCGCTGCCTTGCCTGCCTGCCATACATATTTTCTCCACTCGAATTTTTCGTCGACTATCTTCATGTTTGAGGAATACTTTAGCCGAATCGGAGATATACGCTCTAATAGATACGTATTATTTGGGGATTTTCCTCGGGGTGGGGTAGGGTGTCGGTGTCATGGTTTCTACAATCTCGCCTTCTGCGTTAGATGATCTAGTTTGACTTGTTTTTATTTGGGCAAGGACTTGCATTTTAGTTTAACTGCTTCATTACCTACATCACAAAAGTTTTGCACAAATTTTCGCAATAGGTAAGTACCTAATTAGCCTACCTAAATTGTGTGTAGGTAGGTAATATGAGCTTTTAATTCTCGAGGTGACTAAATTTTTTATTTATTTTTTGCGAGTCAAATTCCTATGATAGTATCGGAAGGTTGCTTTGTAAAGGAATATCGTTGTAAGACTGATTTTTTCAGATAATCTACATTCGAAAAATGATGTTGATCTTTCGTAGATTAAAATTACTTACCTGCCAAAGAAAGGCAGTTTTTGAATTATTTTTAATACTTTGTGCTGAATTTTTCTATATGTTGGTAGTATTTACACTTAATCATTATTATGGAAAGAAGTTAATTACTAGGTATTGTAAAGTAAAAAAAATACACTCGGAATGCAGACGTTAGCATAAAATTACTACGTAAAAATTAAAACGCAAATAGTAGACAGGTAATTCATTTAATTGTTTCATTTTCTGGTTCTCTAAAAAAAAGTAGCTCAGTATAGTATAATGACTATTAGTACCCGTATTGTGAAAGGTCGCGGGTTCTCATCCCACCCTAGAACATACACTATTCTAATCTAGACATTTTTATAAATACTTTTTCTTTCGAACATAATTATTAACATTAGGTAGGTGTAGTTGAAAGGAATGTTGAAATAGAATAAAATGTTAACCTGACAAGTCTATCCACACATCTAGACACAAATGTTTTTTTTATCGTCATAGACCATAGACTCCCGGGACTCGGGGAGTCATATAAAGATATAAAGGAAGCCTCTGACTTTTCCAGATCTACTTATTATCTATTAGTTAGGTCCATAGCTATCTACCAACAAGACAATTTAATAAATCCATTACTTTCGGTTTTGGTTAATTCCGGTTTTGGAATTAATCGTAGCATAGTTGTACCATAAACTTTGCTGTCGATCGCACAAAATACCTATTAAATGAATGTACTTAAATATGTAATACCTACCTACTGGGGAAGAGAGCGGTTAATTCGACAATCCCCGTCAAGCAGTCACTGTAATTGATAGGTGTATATTACACCGGTGCCGCCCGATCGGTGAGGGCAACTTCGTAGAGCCCTATCAAGCACTCTAGGGCTGACGAAGTAGGTTTTACTTCCTCTCAAGCCACAGATTCCAGATACAATTGGTTTGTAATACACTAACGGGAGTCTTCAGCGGCTTGACAAAAGAAGTTTTAGATAAGTAGATACCTATACATCTTTAACATAGGCTTCAATAGAATCCTTTACGTAGATATAGGTGTACCTACTACGTCTAACATCTACCAAGACATCTCTAGCAAAGTCAGTGCGCGTCAATGTAACAAACAACCTAGTAGTGTACATACTAGGTTGTTTGTTACATTGACGTTTGGTACGTGCCAGACGTGACACATTCTAATATACTACGCTTTATGCCAAATTTCAAGTAGGTAACATTTTGGTAGAATGTCCGATATAATTTGTAAAGCATTGTGTAGTTAGGTAGGTGATACTTAGAAGTTCTCTCTCCCTAATAATTGGTACCTGGCTTTCTTTATTGTTTAAACGTATTACAATAAATAATGGTTGTTTCTTTGCAAACGAAATAGATTACTCAGGAGGTAGGTACCTAAGTCAAGGTGCTTACACAAAAGAACATTTTGGTAAAATATAGGTAAGTACTTAGGTAAATCTTTTTAATCAATAACAATAAAAAAGAAACAGTACCTTCAAGATTTCTCTAATAAATTATTGTTCTATAAATTTTATTTTTAAAATAAATATCATAAATATTAACTAACGTGGCAATGTCACCGCTCGCCACCGGCATGAAGTTCATCCTCCAAAGTGGTCGCGTACTGTGGGTTACGTTTCAGAGAAACTTCCTCCCTCCTCGTACGCTCATGTTGTGGAATGAGCTCCCTATAGTATAGATAGAGGTTTTCTCGAACAAGTACGTGGTCAACAACACGCAAGTGATTCCCCTGGTGTTGCAAGCGTCCATAGGCTACGGTAACCGCTTACCATCAGGTGGAGAGTACGCTTGATTGCCAACTTAATGGTATAAAAAAATCAATATTATAATATTCTATTTATGTCTTACTTAGATATACTTAAATATCCTAGCTCTTTACAAACTTTTTTAATTATCTTCTTGATAGATAGATGTGCATATATCTACCTAAATAAAGATAGTATCTAGAAAGGTAGGAACAGTCAGCACCACAATTATCTGAGCTGATAAAAATAATACTAATAATGATTAGGTATACATGCCAAAGTAACATTGTCTGTCTATCTGTCTGCATTGATATATATCAATGTACCTATCTCTGTTACGTTTTCAGTCCGAAGTTGCTGAACCAATTTAGATGATGATAATATCCCAAGAAGTATAGTAGGCTAACTTTTGGCGCGAAAACAGTTAACACACCACGCGAGAGGAGCCACTGTTAAAGAAAAATACCTTTTTTTAAAGGTAGTCAAAGTAAGGTAAGTAGTAGGTAAATAAATGTAATATGGGTTTAAAGTGCACCATGGTTTGTGTTTCATAATTAATTAAAGTAGGTACGCAATGTGTGTAATATGTATTGTATGAAAATGAAATGAAAATAAAAATATCTTTATTCAATTAGGCCCCCCAAGAAGCACTTTTGAATCGTCAACAAAAAAACCCTTATGTCTATCACATAAAAATAATATTAACTAACTAACAATTACATTATGTTTGTCTCACTGTCTTATCTGGATCTACGTAAGCTAAGAATGTTATAATGTCTGTCTATCGGTCTGTCTGTCGGTCCGTCTGTCCGTCAGTCAGTCAGTCTGTCTGTCTGTCTGTCTGTCTGTCTGTCTGTCTGTCTGTCTGTCTGTCTGTCTGTCTGTCAGTCAGTCAGTCAGTCTGTCTTTCTGTCAGTCTGTCTGAATTTACACCGGTTCCAAAAGTTGAACTACCGAGAAGATTCCGGCAACAAACTCGTGTAGTCACTCTTTTCAATTATTAAGTTACAATGTTTAATTACACAGTAATGGTATTTAGCAGTGCAGTGTCGCACAGAGTATAAAAAACTATATGTAATATAACTAATGTATAATTACTAAACTAATGTATAATTATTGTACTAAATAAAATATAATACACACTAGGTAGGTACGACACTTAAATTCTATCTACTCCTCTGAAAGTCACGATTGTGTGTGATGCCAGCCGTTCACTAGCTCTAGTCCATCAGAACGGGCATTCTAATAGCTAGACTCAGAAATAAAATGTAATTTGACAATGACGTAAAAAACACAAGCTAATAGTGACAGCCCTATCAGTTTAACTACATATCAATAGATATGTAGTACTTACGTACGCAGTAGTGCGTGTTCAATCTATTTACTATCTTGTACTACGATAATTGTGCTCGGTTCCGACAATTCATGGCCAGTAATTAGAAGTACCGCTTGTACTTTTTATGGCAGACTATAACACAAGAATAGTTACTGCCGCGCGGCCACGGCCGGGTTCAGATGTCAGCTGAGATCTCAATACCAATTACCAAAGCTGGATAATTTTAATGAGATTTTTTACACTCACTATACGCTTACGTTTCAAGTTATTACGTTTAGAACACTTGTAGATAAGTACTATTACTATAGTATAATAGTACAAGACTAAGTATTCTAACTTGTAACTTCTCCTTAATCTGTCAAGCGGCGTTATACCTGTGGAGGTCTGAGACAATTGAAAAGTCAATTGTGTCTAGAATATGATGCTTGAAGGTTAAATAAATTTGGTAATAGGTGTTATTTCGCTACTTTTTGAAAATATTTGAAAACCACATAATTTTGATACCATATTATAAAAGAAAGTACCTAATAGTTATTAGAGAGCTTATAAGCTACTTTAGTATGACTACTAAAACTTTCGATTTTTTTTGCAAAAAAAATCTAAATTTTTACTTTTTCCACCAAAAACAGCTTGATTGGTGGTAAGTGGTCGATTATCATAGCATACAGTAGCATCTTGAGCTCACGTACTGCCATTTATAGAATACTATACAAGTACTGCCGACGCTCGAATACGTAGAGAAAGAGTTATGTTGGCGGACATCATTGGAGTTGCCCCTACTCCCAATCCAAACAGAACTAACTTGCTCATCGCATGAACACACAAACACAACAGCACTACAAAGCAGCGGTATTTAGCTGCTATCTTCTGTAAGGTAGAGGTAGGTATACTACCCGTCGTCGGGTTAAAATTCGAGTGTTATATTATTAAATCCCTTTCATAGCCCTAATTTAGGATACTTGTAAAACATCCCTATTGATGGACACCATAATTATTGTAGGCCTGCCGAGAATAAATTTTGGTTTGACTTAATTGAGATCATTACAGGACCTTTTATTAAAAATACTTATAGATACAGCTATAGGTAAGAAACTAATAAGATATAAGTCCCCAAGTAGCTGTACCGTTTATAATTCTGATGGTTTCATATGTAATAGTATATCGACCTATTATTTGTTCGTATTAGACATAGTGTCTATCTCTGTAAATATTTGATTTAGATACCTACTGAGATATTCCAGAACGGATATGAACTCTTTATTATTTTTAATTGAGACAAAAATGAAAACAAATGCGGGCTTTTTTTTATAAACAACTTCGAGAAACTGATATGATTACACGAAGTAGCAGAACAGTGGCAGCCAGAAGTGTCGGGCGACGTGTGTGGCACCACGATACCGCGTATCTCGTTCGACCAATATTGACCCATTGATTAGTGGCTACATCCGGTAGGTTTTGAATAAAAATAATCTAAGTATGGTAGCCCTGCGTTTTTATTAATTGATCAGCAATATCGCAACTGAAATCGCAAATCAACAAGTGTTCTTTCTAGTTAAAATAATTACTTACCTACCTACTGTTTATGTAATAATTTGCAAAGAATATACACTAAGATAATATGTGAGTATAGTGTAAGTTCAAAATTAAGTTTTTGGGCAGCGAATGTTTTACTGCTAAGTAGAGAGAGAGGTCGATACTCTGACACAGCCATTTTGTAATATTAGTTATTCTGTGGTCATTGCTAGAACGAATCGGTGGAAAAACGAGCTCAGTATACCTACGACTCATCATCAATCCAGCATTAGCGCAGGCTAAACTCTAAGAACTCAAACATCGCCCGTTTATCAGATTTTATTGAATACACAGCTTTTAAATGAAGAATGCTGTAATCGTAAAAGAAAAACATCGAGGATATCGTTTTATGGACGCCGAGGAAGCAGCAGTGGCTGCGTTTCAAAAGGTCGACGAAGAGGGGTCTAAGGACGAGTGGGCAAAGTGCTCTTCTCAGTGGGTCCCACCGGATGCAGCGCTCTATTGATGTGAATAGGCACTATTTTGGAAAGATATAATAAGTTTTATACTGTGTGCGAGGCCGCTGGGGGCATCGGGCAGTACCTATCATGAGAAGCAAAAACTTACAAAAGTCTACAAGTCGTTTTTTCCCTATCCATTACCTACAAAGTTAATTAATTATACGACTGATTAAGTCATGAGAATAAAAAATAAAGACTTCTTAGTAACAGATGTATAATTTTACATACCCTAGACTTAAGACCATAAGAACTTATGGTCTCAGACCCTAGATAAGTTAATTAAACTATAAATTATCCAACTTCGCAAAACTACAAATTATAACGCGATAAATTATAAATTAATGTATGTTAACCAATACATTTTACTGTTTTAGAGTGAATGATTATGATTTGTTTAACTTTTTTGTTTTGTAAAATTTTAGACTCATTTATCTGCAATAGTAAGTAGGACGACCTCTCTTCCATGCTAACTAATCGTGATAATTTAGGTTTTTTTTATTTATTTAATTATTGCATATTTTAGTACCAAGCTTACTTACTGTTATTATGCAATATACCGGATGTGACTGAATTCCGAAATAAAATTTAAAATTCTGGTTGTCGATATCGTAGTATGGGTAATGTGCACGGGTTCTGTATGAGTGTGTGTGGTAGGTATGTAGGATACAGATAGAACGCATTTTAGGGTTGTCACAAGCAAGTGTGACAATGTTTTCATTGATTTAATCGGAAAATGAAATTAGTCTGAAAGTTGGCAAACTTTCGTAATGTAGGTAAGTATATACTTAATCCGTTTTTTTGGTTATTGGTAATAGGTATTAATATCCAAATCATCACTACATAGTATAAAACAAAGTCGCTATCCGCCGTCTGTCTGTCCCTATATATGCTTAGATATTTAAAACTACGCAACGGATTTTGATGCGGTTTTTTTAATAGATAGAGTGATTCTTAAGGAAGGTTTATATGTATAATACATGCATAATATAGTAGAGAAACATTGTTAATATTTACATAAGCATTGCACCCGTGCAAAGCCGGGGCGGGTCGCTAGTGGGCCTAATTCTGGGAACACACTTTAATTCTAAATTTAAATACAGTATATCTCGTTCTCGCAATAAGTAATAGGAAAAAGATAGCAAGAATCTGTTTAGAGCTGTCACTTAAATTTAGATAGATTTCAAAGAAACCATAGACAATTTTAGACGGCATGTACGGAGGTGCCTCCTAAACACTGCATTTTAGCACGTTCAATAAGGTCGAAAATTGAACGCATCTTTCTAAATGTCGCTTTATATAACAGCCATCCTTTTCTTTTTCATTTTGAGAGAAAGAAATAGACTGAACTTAAATTTAAACTTAGCATGTGTTCGCCAGAATTAGGGCCAGTATTTTTATTATTTAGGTCTTTCAATCGACATCTGATATTCCTACTTCATAATAGGAATTGCGATCATTATTATCACTGCAAGATCTTGTTCCGTTGCCAACTACCTATACTAGGTAAGTAGGTAATAGGTACCTACTGGTGATTCTGGCAGATATTCTCCAATACAACATAAACAACTCAGTCTAAGTGAGTAGGTACGCAATGTAAATAAGTTATGTTCTAATAAATAACCAAAGACCAGTTTATGGTATTCATAAAATAAATCTCTGAAACGACTATCAGCATGTCGATTGAATGTACGGACAATTCAAGTCGGTAAGGTACCTAGGTAATCAAGTTGGAATGTTTTCGTTAGTATTTACCATTACCAATGTAATAATAAACTACTAATCCAAAGGTTCCTATGCCAATATTCCATGTTAGCTTGGTAGCTACTTGAGTTATACTCAGTAGTCATAGAGTAAACTCGTCACGTGTTTACTCGTCACCTATCTAATAAGTAGGTATACATTATACTCTTTACGGTACGTATGAAACATAGTTTTTCAATCTGACTCTGACGGGTCTCCAACTGAGCCCTTACTTGTAAAAGCTCCTGTGATCACTGAGATGCATAGAATAAAATTTTACAAGTTGCCGATGCTGCCATATACCTATGTAACAGAGGCCGCACCATGAACGTAGGTACTTTATTAGATATCTTTTATTTCAGATCCCATGTTTTACCATAACTGAACCAGGTCATGAAAGACGCCTCCAGGCGCTACTTAGACAAAGCAACCCACCACTATAACCCGCTCATTGTAAGAGCCTCCGACTTCTCTTCCGATTTAAACGCCCCGACCCGTTAACGTAGGCCTAGGAATGTCCTCCACGACCCTGACGATCCGATCACGAGCGCAAATGCCCTCGCACACACTAGCACATCACGCACAAGCCACACATTTGTTATACACCGCACTCGTCGAACAAGGGTGCGAAGACCCGGTCTACACTCGTCGCGCTTTACCAGGTACAGACATGTGCCTGGGCGCTTCTCTCCCATCCCTCCACGACACGACTCACCTGAGCCGAGGTCCGAGCCCTTAGAGGCACCCTCAGGTTTGTCGCTCCCTCATGGCTCGAGCGCCCTGAAGACTCTTTCCCCCTTATAACGAAACGTGGACTAAAGTTAGTCCTGGTCTAAAACTGACGCTCTTATATTTGTTAAAAGAAAGACAGTGACAGCATCAGTTTTAGACCAGGACTAACTGTAGTCCACGTTTTAAAATAAGAGGGTAAGAGTCAGCGGGACACCTCCCCTGGAGGTGATGCCTGGCGATTAGAAAGCCTCCCGAGGTGAATTCGCCCATTAAGGCTTGAGGACTCATCAAGGTTCTCGCCTCCGTAAAAGCTCGGTTACGCTGTAAAGGTCATCTGCGGCCAACAGCAATAGTCCATAAAAAAAAACCATAAGTGAAGCTACATATCCCAAAGACCCTTTTGACTATGGTTATAGGTTCTCTCCATATGGAGTTTCCAGTTGAGTCCTTTACCTAGAGTAATGCCAAGATATTTCACTTCACTAGACCATAAGTCCATGACAGTAGGAGGTTCTCAGGAGGTTCGCTACCGTGTAAAGGTATAAAACATCATTTTACTAGGGTTAGTTGACAAGTGATTGGTGTTATACCTACCCCATTCTTCCAGTTTTCCCAGCGCACTCTCCATAATCTCCGACACAGTGCCCCAAGGCACAGATTAATAACAGGCCAGGGCCAAACCAAATTAGGGCTTGTAACTTTAGGCGAGCAAAAAAAGAGCACTTGCACTTTGTCTACGTAACTACCACTGCGTTTTAATTTCTATTGCTAGATCTGCGTGTTTGTTATTCATTTGAAACAGGTTCTCGATGCATCTTCGACTTGTAGCAGACTTGTAAGGTTTTTGTGTATGAGCTAACTACTCATCCTTGTTTCCCATCCTTGTGAATAGAGTTGTGTACCTAACTCTTTCCACAATACATTATAATACATCGGTATATCTAGATAAATGAAAGTAAGTACCTACCTATGTAGGTAGGTAGATATAGGATAATAATATTATTTACCGATTTTTTTCATGACTTTGTTTACACGTCTTTTATTTAAATGTAAGACAGTTTCTTGTTTTGAAATATCAATAACATAAGGTTTGGTGCGTATATTTTAATTAGTATGTTCATTTTCATTCATACACACAATTATTTGATCACAAAAGGTAAAAATAACCTTGGCAACCGTTAATTAATCCATTGTAACCGCTTATTATTAGCTTACAATGGCATATTGCGGCCATTTGCTACGGCAAAAACTTTATGTTTAAAACATTTTACTTTATAAAGGCGTCTGTATTACGCTCTAAGGGCGTGTTGTATTAATATTTATTCAATGCATGCTCGCGCATATTTATTCACGGGTGTTGTTTTTATGCCTCGAAACTACCTTAAATAGTGGGTAAGATAGTCCTAACTTTGAAAACAGTTTCACTTGACGTTAAATCATGTTTTCTTTGCTTTACTAATTTTATTCTAGTACATAATTGGATAGGTATTAGTAACTAGAAGTACCTGCCTCATTGGCGAGTTGTCTTGTTGATATAGGTAAGTAGTATCTACGTAAAATTCCTTCCTATAACATGGGTTCTTTCAAAAGCGTTTTTTTAAAATTTAACATATTTTGTTTAAAGCTCTTTCATGTGATTATACAGTCGACAGCACATCAAGCGTAACAGTTTGACCTTGAGAGCGCCCTTACTGCGTTCATAATAGATTCGGTTTTCGTAGTGCAACTGTATGTGCTGTTGTCTGTACAAACAGTCTGAATTTTAACACAATATTTTGACAGTGTCCGAATCGTCACTAACTTTAATATTAAAATTGAAAGTAAAGTGAAAGTTGAAAGAGACACAGTGTTCCAATAAAGCACCTTTGGGCCGGCAAGATGGAGGCGGCTAGAGCAGTGTCTGAAAGTCCGAACTGCACTAGCTGTCTCCGTATATGTATGGACTCTTTTTACCGCTTCACATCAGATGGTGTTGAGTCATTGGGTCATTTGTCGTGCTTTGTGTAAAAAAAAAGTTTAGTAAGTAGTTAGGTTTCTAACTTTGGTTTTAAAATACCAACAACATGTTAGAAAATATGACTTTATTGAATTGCCTACACACATAAGTACTTATCAGACACAAATAAGACACAATAGATTTATTTCCGCCCGCTTGTACCTATATATAGCAATAATAGGGACGAAAGTTATCAACATATTTATCATAAAGTGCTTACCAAAAGTTTTTCCTATACTTTTTTAAACTAGATACCTACTGTCTCTAAATAATATCTATGTGATTGATTACGCTGGCAATAACTTTTATCTTTAAAAGCTTCAGCTCCCTACTCCCACAGATTATAAAATTACAAGAAATCTGTAAAGTATTTACGGTATCTGTTGGTAATTTACACGGCATTCACGAGCACAGGAAGTAACGAGCCGCGACAAAAAACCGCCTCGTCGCTCAGCTCACTCGGTCGCTTCGTTTTTGTTTCTTCGTTTTATTTGTTTTTTCATTTATTTTTCCTACTCCGAATCGCGCAGCCGTTTTGCTCGATGAGGCCCACATGTCGCGCGGTCGATGTGGGAGACGATATTCTTAACAATGGATGTAGTTTTTATCTACGTCTTTACCTGCTCTTACATGAAATACCTGCTACAGAATAGAATATAACAAAAAAACTAACTTTCTGTAGGTACGTATTTAACGGTCCGTTTAAGCAGAAAATGGATTATAGCGAACCTCGAGCTGTTGCATGGAATTTGTGCAACATGTTCACGAATCGTTATTAGACGCGATTAAATCTGAATACGGCTGACGGCAAGGTAATTAACACTTTTTGTTTTATGACAATTATGACGCTACGCTACGATGCAATAAAGCAGACACCATTTAGTTACCTACTAATGTGTAGGTACTTACTTACTTGAAACATCCACGACTAGGTAATACTTACCTACATATTTCTAGCTTCAAGATCAAGGCGATAGATATAGATCTCGCTGCGCAGGCGGTCACGAACGATTGTCGGCGCGATAACGAATAAATAACAATCAAGCTATATCGCCGCGACATCGCAACAACATCGCGAGCATTGTCGCGAGCTGTGCCACTCGCGCCCCTTCGTTTTATCTCTGCCTACCTGTAACACGAAATTTTTACGATCCCATTGCGCCGAAGTCGATCGGCGATCGACTCGGCGGGAGATAAGCATTAATTAATTAGGCGGGCAAGTTTAATCGAGCCGACATTTTACTCCATTCCAATTTACACTTTAATAAACACTTATTATCATTATCATGCATCAGATTCGAGTTAAGCTTCGATTAGATACTAGATACGGTCTATTAGGGACGGCGAGGTTGCGGTTTAGGGATTGCGGTGCGTTCACTTTAAGCCGCGCGGATCCATACGTATTTGTGTTAACCAAGATTCGTGAGAGCTGAATGTTGTGTACTCTCATACCTACTCTCAATGATCTGAAGGTGTACTCTATTCGTAAACAAGTAGAGTCATTGCCAGATGAAATGTCTTATTTTGGAAATGTAGTCAGATTAGATAATATCGAGGTATGGGAGTAGAGAGGTCAACAAAACAAATGCGTCACTTGTCGCGACGAGCAACGTTATCTATCTACGACCACCGTGCCCGCTTCTCTGAGCAAATAAACCAAGCAGGGTAATTAACCAGCGCGAAGAGTTTGTTGTATAACCGGCCATTGTGTCGCGTAAAAAGCGACTATTCTCGAGAGCCACTCCGTTTCCCAGAAGGCCCGGATTGCCTCGTTCGTCGGTTCTCGCCAGCAGCAGCCCAAACGTTTTTTGCTCGAAAATTAATATTTAATGGCAGCAGTTGGAATTGCATGCGATCCGAGTTTTAGATAAACGTTTATTTACTGCGAGGGTGTGAATTATGAACGTTCGTTGTATTAACTCCTAGGTTGTTATAATAACTAAGCCTTAGGTATAACATTTTCCAACTAAATTTCTCACTATTAACTTCTGGCTATTACATTTAATAACAGATAATCCTATGTTATCTATCGTACTAACTACGTAGGTACTTACTTATAGTCATTTTGTATTTGTCATAACGAATTAGACTATAATTAGGTACCTAACACCTATCCTAATTATGTTTACAACAGATTTAAGTATGGTATCTAGGTAATTTATTTTCCAACAAACTAGGTAGGTATAGGTAGGTAGCCCATTATTTAGCTGTAAATAGATATTAAGTAGAAGTGATTTAAATAATCTGTAGATCAACATTCAATATTTGTGTTAATTTAGAAAAACTAAGTCTAGTTACATAGTACAACAGAGCGTTTTTACCTAGGTAAGAAATATAGGTGTACCTAAGTAGATTAAGAATCTGAAATTTTGAATATTTGGCCTGAAGATTAAAAAAAAAATCTGTTTTAGGTATTGGAAGTAGACACTAAAATTCCACATGGAAGCTGTATTGATGGCGTGGCGCAATAAGACTGCCTTCGTTAGTGCTTCGAAGTTTTTACGAGAGCTTTTAGGTTCAGCAATAGGTACTTAGGTAGGTACTTACTTAGTAAGTAGGTAGATAGAGTTTGTAGCCAATCAGAATACTGAGTTGCAATTCATCCGTACGTCAATCCAATGAATAGGTGGTGCATTGGATGGAACGTCTGGTGTGTTAAGTTAAATCTACCTTGAAGGTTAGGTACCCTGACAGAAAGAGTGATACCTACTTACCTATCTGATGGTTTTGATATTTACTTAAGTATTTTTCTCACTAGGTAAGTATTGAAAGAGAGGGAGAGATGACACGCACTGGATATGCAGACCTACCTACCTACTTAGAGTTTTAAATGTTTTGGTATTTGTTTAGAGTTAGGTAAGTATCGTTCTGGTTCTGTCTTTAGCTGCTCCGTTATCCTGTTACCTATTTCCTGTAAGTAGGTATATTATACACTTAATGCAACGTTTTCCTTTTCCTTTTTTGATTATTTTTCCTTTTTATTTAAAATTAGGTTGGTAGGCATTTAAGTAGGTACTGTCCACTTTTTAATTCGCGAAAAAAAAGATTTGAAACTAAAAGACTTCGAATGAGGAAGTTTCCTATACCTAACTATACTTAGTGCTCAAAAAAACTGTCACAAATAAGACAGTAGTACCTAGCTAGGTACCTACCTAAGTACCTAGACTATACTAAAGGTACCTATAGGTAGGTATTCAAGACGCATATAAATAAAGAGATTTTTCAAGTCCATTAACAATTAAGTAGGTAAGTTGAGTAATGAGATGATCATTTTATATGAAGCCATGTCTCGGATGCGTAGGTGTAGGTAGTAGTTCTCATCTAGATATGTCATACCTATGTGGCAAAAGACTTGGGTAGGTAGGTACATCGCAATAAGATATAGAATATTAGATACAATTACTAATGTCGTTACAACGCTGGTTTGTGCCCGATTTAATTCAATTAGGACGCGTCGATGGCGCGGCGCCTTTGCGAATTAATGTTATTTAAACTCCGAGGTGAGTGTGAGCGGCCGCTATTAATTAAAAGACCATAATGGCGAGGCAATCGGATCATGTGCCTCGACTGCATGACTCAAGATCGAGACCTGCGTCTCGTCGCTGAATGAACTTTCGACTGCCTGTAGGTCAAAAAAGTGACTAGGTAGGTACTACTTACATAACTTAGGGTAACACAACACCTAGCCAAAACTTAAGTTGCAAAGAATTTCGCCGGTTTGTTATCAAAACCGAACCTACCTAGGTTCGTTAAATGTTTTTTTGAGTGTAATTACCTATTTTAAATTAAAAAACTTGAATGATAGGTGTATCTTATCAAAAAAACATAAGTAGCATGGTACCTACCTACTAAGCCGTCATAAATATTATGCTTGGCAGCTATTAGCCACCGGCTGACAGATTCAGCTAACGAAGTGAAGCTATCCTCTTTGGATTAAGCTTCCTCGCGTCTCGTGTATCTCGTTGGCATCGTAGCTAGAGTACCTAAGGTATCATACGATGATACGACTCTCGCGAGAACCGCGCGATCTGTGAGCAACCATTAGAGCCGTGCTTTCAATAATAATGAACAAGCCGCACCGCACCGAAATATCCTCTGTTTACACCCACTCGCTCGCTCGCTCCGCCGACCGCATTTTATTTTTTCGCTGTCGCACATTTCGCCGTCATAGCTATTTCCACTCGAGGCATTATAGGTGCGTCTCTGTGTGCGTGAGTCCACGTGGACCGCTTCGACGTCGGTGAACAGAATCCGTAGTATCCGCACGCGCCATTGGTCCTCAGCTCGAGATCGCTTATTAAGGGCGGAGTTACACGCGTATAAGCTCTGTTATTGGCTGGGATGGTTCGCGGTAAGCATACGATTCGCTGAGGCGATTTTTATAAGCGCGGTAGTCCACGTGGACTCGTTTATCTATTCAGACGCCGGCGGCGCGGTCGCGGGGGGAGGCCGGGGGGTATACGGGCAATCAGTAAAGGCGGGAGGAATACGGCCATATTTATAAGAGCTGCGGGGATGCAATCACGAAGCGGCGCGGGGGTCGGCGGGCGACCGGGGAGGAGGCGGCGGCCATTTTGAGGGCAGCTCTTTTTATTCGTTTTTCGCGCGGGGTGCGTCGTCGGCGGGAGCGCGCCGTGCGCTAATTGCGGGGGTAATGAGGGCTCGACTCGACTCGCTCACTCTATTAAACTCGCTCGCTATCGACTGCCTTATTGATTTGTCCTTAATCGAGGTGTGGTTGAGTGGCGAACGGCTGCATTCATGTAGGTAATGCAAACAAACGGCATGTAGGTAGGCATATGGACACGTCGCACAAATTGGATTAGAATTATGAGGTGGGTATCACGACTCGCGACCAAAGGTAAAACCTATAGGTACTCCTACCTACCTTTCCTATAATAGTAGTACCTACCTCATCTCCTATCCCGAAGAATAAAGTTAGGTAGGTATAGGCACCCAAATAGGCAGTATCTTAATTCTGCTATAGTCCATTAGCCACCTTTTTTTAAGTAAAGGTAGGTAGGGTAGACTGGGGCTCGTTGTGACATTTTTTTAATATTTTCAATCTGCTTAATTTTTTTTACACCGAAATATCTATAGGTTTTTTAATTACTTAAGTCACAATAGGTAAGTAATTAATTATTGCTGGGAAAAGAGACTAAGTAGGTTAACTTTTAGCCCCGTGCCCGGGGGGCTGGTTGTAACACTAGGTACAGGTTTGCAATTTCTTGTCTCTACTAAGTACCTACCTAAGTAGGTAGGTATCATACAATTAAATTGAAGCAAGCAATGACTTACATTAGGTCTTAGGGGTGCCTCAAGGCTTAAATAAACAAATAGTAGGGTAGACTGGGGCCAAATGGTACATTTTATGTTAACGGCAAATTGCACCAGAACTAAGTACCTACCTACTTAGTAGATTTCATAGATATATGTAACTATTTACCTATATATAAGATTAGTTATGTAGGTAGGTACTTAGTTATAAAAACTATTATTTTTGTTAACGAAGAAAAATAAATAAGTAGGTACTTACCTAATTATTAAAATTGAAATCAAATACCTATTCGAGTAGCTCGGTGACACTTGGCATAGGTACCTACATACCCACAGCAGTTCCATTTTGAATTTCTTCAGTTTGAGCATACACTGAATAAAATGACAACTGAACTTGCGGGTAATTAGGTAGCCTATGCTTAAGTACATAACATTACCTATGTTCATATAAAGTTGTCTGATCTTCTCAGTTTTTAAAGGTCAACTCCTTCGCCAAAAGATTCTTGAATTATAAATTTATAAAAGGAATTAGTAAAAGTTTATATGGGGTTTGGTCCAGCTCATGAATGTAAGAATCCTTCTTACTTAACATTTCCATAAATCTTGACTGATAAAAGCGGCCAAAAAATTTTTTATTTGCTGAAAAACATCACATAGGTCGCCATTTTGAAGAAAACAAAATGTCAATGTCATAAAACAATTTTTTTTTGCAACTTTACGTTGATGGTTGTCGTTTTATTTCTTTATAGCTATGCACTTTTGGGGACTTTTATGACTTCTATGTTGCCATTTTATAGGTACAGTACTTATCTTAATTCGTTATTTTTTGCCGATAAAATAAAAGAGTTTTGTGTTATTTAATGGAAACCATGCTATTCAGTCGTTACATTGTTGTCTACAATCTGAAATGGTGCTCATGAGTTGGCCCAAATCTTTACCATCTCCTTTCAAAGCACAAAGTTAGCCCCAAACTCAAAGCTAAATAAGTAACTAGGTAATATGTATAGGTAGGCTCAAATAAAAATACTTACAAACTTACTGGTTTCATCATCACATCATCATCACCAGCATATAAGTACACAAGTCCCACTGCTGGGCACAGGCCTGCCCAGCAGTGGGAGTACATGGGAGAAATACATGAGGAGCTTGGGCCATAACACCATCACGCTGGCCCAATGCGGGTTGGTTATAGCGGTTGTAGTAACAACCGTGCCTACCAAAACAAGGAGGAAGCTCGAGATTATAAATTTGACTGACCCATCCTGGGACCGACCATGGCGAAAGTAGCTTTTTTTTCGAAATCGAAACCAGGAGCGCTCTATACACTACGCCACCGAGCTCCTTACCTCGCCTTACTTGTTTAATAAAAAATGTTTTGTATAATAAAAATGGTACAAAATTTTTATGCCTAAGTAACTATGTATAACCACAGATTAATAAAACGCTTTGTAACTTTCCTACCTACAATCTGTCATAGCAAGTGTCGTGCGTAGATATATCTACATAATAAGTGAGCATAACAAATTTTATAAAATAAATAGGTTGCCAATGCTGCCATGTGTTTGTTTATGTACGTATTAAAAAAACATCTGTTCAACTACGCTGTCAAGCGACGAGTATAGGTAAGTATAAGTAGGTAGGTACTAATACATCGCTCTTTGACGGCTATAGTATAGGGTTCCATCTTAGAATAATCTTAGAGTTTCTTCTTATCCTACCTAGCACCTAACTAGTCCTGTTTTCATATTCTTGTAAACTATTTAGGTAATAAGTACTTGATCTAGCTATCTATACACCTACCTAAAAATAAAATTGTTTTAGTACCTACTCCTAGTGTAAGTTTTAATCGAATCGAAATCGAAACGAAAACGATAAGTTAGTAAGAAATCGTCGTGTTCTCTCACTCACTTCGACGAATGTTTTCGTTTGAAACTAGGAGTACCTACTGGCAATAAATAAAATACTTAGTGGGTAGGCACCTACTTACTTCCTTAGTATTTATTTATTGCTTAATACTTAGTAGCTAAATAACATTAATTTGTAGTGATCTTTGGGAAAATGAGATAACGTTATCTTCAGAGCAGAGGACTCGTCTCTTATGCCGTAACAAAACGTTTTTCTAGATTTTTATAGGATAAACAACGTGTTAGTACCTACCTACTTACTTATTATAGGTAGGGCGTGAGTAGGTACCGACCACAGAACATAGAGAGAGGTCTTATGTTCTGTGGTACCCACCTTGTGCTCAAGGTGCTAAGTATAGACGAGCGTCTTTATGTTACGAGTCAGTATTAGCTACCTTGTCTTATGAAAATGGTTGCGAGCTCTTACACATTTGAAAAATGCGGCAATGGAAAAATGGAACGGACACAAAGTAAAGAAAGGGTGGGCTCCGTATGATGCGTGAATCGCAATACTCAAAATAAATCACAAAGTGACGGTAGATAACTTAGAAACTACATCTTCAGCCTTCACGTGCCCAATGCACCACAGAGGAAAGTCTGTGCTACTTATCTACTCTATCTACCTCACAAAAGTGTTCAAATTATTAATTCAATTACTCTCCTAAAAGTTGTGACAACAGTAATTATTATAAAATAAAATGATTGTGAGAATAAGAATACCTATTTTAATTAGTGAAACTGTAAATTTGCATGTCTGATATGACAGAATATGTAGAGCCGATAAAGTAATTTTACCAACATTGTTAAACCATGTTCTTTGCGAATAAAGATTCTGATTCTGATTCTTGGTACTATAATAATGTTGGTAACATAACATCTAATTAAACGCGCGTTACCTAATTTCGGTAATGTGGTTACCGAAATTAGTAGAGTGTAGGGCGATAACTAAGTAAGTAGGTATACCTAACCTATCTATCCGCTTTTTACTTTACATTTCAATGTAGGTATGTTTAGACGTGTGTCTACTTAGCTACTATAATCAGACTTTAATTGGTAGATAAAGTATACTTAGGTAGGTATTTTTGCATATTCGTATTACATGTGATATGATTAAGGTAACAGGCAATTTACATTAATTCAACATGCATCAACGCTAATTCATGGTTTGAAACAGAGATTGCGGTGATAGAGCACAATGTCAAACAAAGTGCCCCGCATCGATGTAAACTTGTAAAGCTCTCGGCCGCGGCATAAAGATCATAACCTAACTAAGCCGTTACAAAGTGATCATCTGTGTCAATTTTGTGCAGTGCTCCCTGTTCGCGTCATTGTCTCATTATAAAAAGTTACACACAATTTACGTCATTTATATCTACTATGTAGGTATGTATTTCTCACACATGCATCCCAACTTCCAACAATCGCTACCTAATTCCGAGTCAATGTGAACAAACATAATAGGTCGGCCGACAGTCAAGTGTAACAATTCAGCCGTTTCAATGCCCCAGTAAGGCGATGCAACAATGGAGCGAGACGCGGCGAGTGAGCGATATGAAATTTCATTAACGAGGGTCGGCGCACCACTCCACAAGACGGCGGGCAAACAGCGCGCGTGAACCCACGAATAATTCACACGCGAGCCCTACAAATAACGGGCCTCCTCCCCCGTCGCCCGCCCCCCGCGCCGGCCGCAAACTGAGTTATTTATCGCCCCCGAGCCCCCCGACCCGCGCCGGGGACAGGAAATACCCGCACGTATTTTTACTGCCGGCTGAAGACCGCGCGTGAAACCCCTAGCGACATCTCACGGGGGTGCGGACATTGTAAACTTGCGACCTGCCGAGCTCTTCCAACTGAATGACTGTTTTATTAATCTGTAGATACTACCTTTGCCCAGGTACCCACTAGTTAGAAATTAGGACTGATTAAGTTGGCCGAGTTTCAAGTGATAGGTGAGCATAGGTAATTAGGAGGTAGTCACGTAGGTACAAAAAAAAGTAGTATACATTTTGGAGATATCGTGGGTCTTATTTTTTTGCAATACGAGTCACCGACTGTCGAAAGTGTACACGTCTTAGTTAGTGATAGTCACTACTGTACTTAGTGCTAACGGTGTAGGTAGCTCGCTTGGCCTTCATTTGATTTTATTGGTAAGTGATGATAGACTGTAGATGGAAGCGAGCTACAACCGGATTCCCCAACCTTACGGCGGCAGACTTGGGTAAATGGCGGTAGCTAGGCAGATTTAATAAAGCCTACCACCAACTAAATAGGGCATGCCGTTACTTACCGAACGTAAATATTTTACCGGCTAATTGATAATATCCGATTATACATATTTTTTTTTATAACTTGTATGTAACCACATACTTAGTGTGTCGGACGGAGTAGACTATTTGATGCAATGCAATTTACGTCTGTGGGTTCGGGCCCCCATATTTATATGTAAATGAAGTATCTAAACTAGTATCGATAATTAAAAAAATACGTATACCTACCTATCTTCCTTAAACAAGACGTGATGCCCTAAGTAATTGCTTTATTTGCATATGGCTTAATCCGGCACTGAGTAGGCCTTAACTTTATAAAAGGAAACTAACGAAATCACCGATCCTGGTGAGGGTCACGGGAAGCCGGTGGATGCAGGCAGCGCAGGACCGATCGGTTTGGAGATTTCTGGGGAGGCCTATAATCAGCAGAGAGCGTCTTTTTTTTTTTTTTTTATATACAACTAGATGACAAACAAGCCGACGGCCCACCTGATGGTAAGCGGTTACCGCCGCCTATAGACACCTGCAATAACAAGGAAAAGTCACTTGCTAAGCAGGTGCGTTGTCATCCTGGGGCCTAAGATGAAATGCCGTCCATGTCCAGTAATTGCACTGGCTACCTTTCCCTTCAATCCGAAACACAGCGAACTGTTTCACGGCTGAAATAAGAAAGGCGTCTCTTGGCTGAAATGATGATGGTGATGATGAATGAAAAAGATGCTATCGTGGTGTGCATGTTATACAGTATACACATCAAAGTATTTTTTTAAGACTGAAGATTTTCCCCTTTCATTATTTTTTTTATATAATCTTTTTAAGTAAGGCGCACTAAAAATTTAAGAAATTAATAATAAGAAAATTTACTGTTTTTCAAATCTTCCTCAGCTTCAAAGCACTTTAAAAACGAATATACGAAAAACATAAACGAAACTCCTCTTTTTATCTTTTTTCTGACTTTTTATCGGCAAAACTATAAAGCTGGCAGGTGCAAGAAAATGCCTATAAAGAAACTCACGTTTTACCTCAGCCGATTTGAGACATATCGAAACAATTGGCATCGGTACACAGGTCTTACAATAGGTACACAGGCTATGTTTAGTAAATATTACACAGAGTTATGTTATCTGCGGTATTTTATGTTGTTAGTTTTTCGTAATGTGGCTTATTTTATTTCTATTACCTACCTTTTTTAAATTAACTCGATACGAATAACAGGTAGGTATGTATTGTACTTACCAGTATTTTATTTGTTTATTAAACTGAAACTTGGGGACAGTGTCATATCTAATTTCAAAATAGTTAAGGAGATAGTAAAGTTTTGGGCCAGCTCCTGATCA
Organism: Nymphula nitidulata; assembly: GCA_947347705.1. Lineage (NCBI taxonomy): Eukaryota > Metazoa > Arthropoda > Insecta > Lepidoptera > Crambidae > Nymphula > Nymphula nitidulata. The sequence continues at coordinate 13,202,561 of OX374632.1, forward strand.
CCATTTCAGATTGTAGACAATAATGTACTGAATAACATAACACAAAACTCTTTTTATTTTATTACAGACAACGAAATAAAATAAGTATTGTATATAATGGCAACATAGAAGTTATAAAAGTGCCCACAAGTGCATAGTCCACACCCAGCCACGCTGTTAAAAATTAAAAATTTATTAAAATTGTCAATCCGTATTTTTAACCGTGGATGTTTAATAATAAAATGTTCACGTCACGTCAATCACATCCCAATAATACCTACCTTTTATTATTCTTGGTAAATTCGCGCGAGATAATTTTCATGTTAGGGAAGCATTTCGTTAAAGCTAACGTAGGTAGTGGGTAGGTATAGTTTTTCCCTTAAATAGGTTGATTTAAGTATCCTCAAGGAAGGAAACCATTCCGGAGGGATGATAAGTGTCACAAACAATAGTGACTGGTTGTTTTGACGCTGGATATCGGCTGCGGTTTGGTGTTTACGTCAATTAGCCGCCGATATGCACAGGAAATGCAGGCTAGAGGTTTGATTAGAGACAGAATACCTAGAAACTAGAAGCGAATTATAATTGCTTACGTAGGCACCAGATCTAAGTACTTATAGGTAGATACAGAGCGACAAATTGCAATGATTACCTTTGATTCATCAATATCCAGTCCACGTCGCGGCTTACAGATGGCCTTAGCAGGCCACCACAAAGAATTAGGGATATCTCGGAAGAACGTGGGTAGGGAATGCAAATCTCGCGAGATTGGGGCTCAAGCGAGATCCCGCGAGTTTATGAATAACAATACTGCGAGATCTCGCCAATTTCGAGATCTCGCGAGATTGGCAGTTTTGTGATTTTTTTTTTGCAAATAATCACAATATTTGAATAAATTAGAAGAAAATATATAAGTAGGTATAAGATAAACATTTATTTTCACGAATTTTTCAATAGACTTTAATGCATCAAACATTGTTTAACGTATTTGTCTATAATTTTTAATAAACTTCTAAGTAGGAAACTTGACGTACGTATCTATTAAATAAAAAATTTTAAACAAAAATTAAAACCGACTTCAAAAAACTGAAAAGGATGAAATAATTAAATTTAAGTAGGTATTCATCCCCTAGAAACATATTTTTGGAGTCGGTGCTTTACTTTCTATTGTTTTTAGAAACCACTTAGCACCAACTCCAAAAATATGTTTCTAGGGGATGAATACCTACTTAAATTTAATTATTTCATCCTTTTCAGTTTTTTGAAGTCGGTTTTAATTTTTGTTTAAAATTTTTTTTTTACAATTTTTAGTGATAACTTTCTACGGTCGAAGCTAGATGGGTGACCGTCAACTTATATTGTTTCCTACTATCGTATCGTTTCACTAAAAAGTCATTGGAACAGCAAAAATTCGCAATTTCGCTTATGTAGACGATTTCATAATTTCAGTTTTTTTAAATTTAAAACCAAAGTACCCAACTGTTTTTGAAAAAATTCTTATGGGACCAAATGGCAGCTATTCCGCATCGAACAAAAAAAGAATCACGTGAATCGGATCAGTAATCTCGGCGTAATCGGTGTATATACATAGAAAAAAAAAAAAAAAAACATACCGGCCGAATTGAGAACCTCCTCGTTTTTGAAGTCGGTTAACAAATGAAAGAAACAACCAATCTTCTCTTCTAATATCAAACAAAAATCTTTTAGAAATAAAACAGTTCTTTTATGACAAACAAAACAACGACAAGTCAAAAAAATTAAACTTTTGTCTAAGTTGAGTTGACTATCAAAGCCCGATAAATCAGACACAATTAAATTTTAATTGTTATATCATCTTAAGTTGACGTCTGGGCATTGAAGGATTAAAATATAGAATAGAATAGAACGTTATTAGGCTTTAGTTTAAACCTTATATTGCAGATAAGTATATCGGATATCAAGTTACCTATTCTTTTGTGATAAGACTTTTACGTATTTTTATAGATATGATTGATTGAATAAAAAGTTATTATTACAATAAAGTGAAACCAAAAATATGGATTATGAGTAATATCCTATCTTTAGCAACACAAGTACCTGCACAGCACACTGATACAGGCACCTACATACCTACCCGTTTATCTAAGATAGTTCTTTATCTATTAACTACATAGGTTCGGAACCTACCTGCGTTTCCGCATTGCCTTAACATCGGTACAACTCGGTACAAGACAGTTAAAAGTCTCGTCCGTTGTTTCCAAGGGCTGCAAACCCCTGCCTCCCTTTCAATTCACCCTAAATAATAGAGCTTGACTAATCAGATCTCGATAAGTCACTTTCCTTTTCGGCTCAGCTTCTTTTCTATCAACTTTCATTTAAAACGTAGCTAGGTAATATAAAATTAATGCTATAAAGGTAGTATTTTTTTATGTAATAACGGTGTCAGCGCGTAAATCAAGCATAATAAGTATGTTATAGGTTAGTAAGTACGGCCTGCCCCTTTAGTCCATTTTTGCTACGAGCTACGAGCCTGATGATATGAGGAGCTTGGGCAATAACCACCACCCTACCTACCACTTACTTGAGCATTACGATGCAATGGTGTTAAATAACATAATTAAAGTAGTTCATACTTACTACAGCTAAGAGACACGATTGACTTCAGTTGGTAATCAATTCAAATCAATATTAATTTACATTTCTGTAATAATTCCAAATGGCAACTATTTACTTTATCTTCCGTCGTTTCTTGCAAAATATTATTCTTCCTTCGAATGCCGCAAATTACTTTTTCTCACCTGCACGAAATATCCGATATGGAACAGATATAGATTTAAGTGTAAATTATTATGGTACCCACTAAGTTCCTGCTTGTGTGTAGGAACAATACAAAACTTTTAGAACATTAATCCATCACACAATTCCTTTGTAAATAAAATAGGAACAGATGCATGGGCTGTTGTTTGATTGTTTGACGCGTAGAGTGCCCTTAGGGGCAGGACTAGAGTTTTATAACTTTTGACAACTCAACTTTGACTCTGCAACGGTAGGTAGGTACACCTACTACTTATAATATTTAAGTACTGTCACAGGTAGTGTAGTAGCTTCATTTCCCCTATTATAGGAAACTACACTGTAAGTACCTGTAGGTTATTTACGTAGGTTTTTAAGTAGTTAGGTTGTGAAAAACCTTTTTTAATCTTCAGTAGGAAGCCAGGTATGATTTCTATTACTTCAAACTATTCACCTTTGACCCATCTACCATCATTACCAACCCTCCCGGCGTCTCCTCAATGATTGAATATCTCTTGTATCAAACACATAGGTAACTATATTTTTATTTAACCGACTTCAAAAAGGAAGAGGCTTATAATTCGATTGGTTTTGTTATGCGCATGTACACTGATTATGCCGAGATTTCTGATCCAATTTATGGGATTCTTTTTTGTCCCATAAAAAATATTTAAAATCGATTGGGTAGTTTGGTTTTTTAATCAAATTAACTGGCCTTATTAAGTCGTCTATGTATGCGAAATTGTGAATTTTTGCTTTCTTATAACTTTTTTGTGAAACGATGTAGGAAACAATATAGGTATGCTGAAAGTCACCAATCTAAGCTTTGACATTAGAAAGTTAACTCTAAAAATTGTGAAAAAAATTTAGTTAAAATAAAAACCGACTTGAAAACACTAAAAATTATGAAATAATAAAATTTAAGTAAGTAGATACTTATCCACTAGAAACATATTTTTTGCAGTTTCCAGAAACAAGAGAAAGTGAATACTTAATTTTTATTATTTTTTCCTTTATACCTAGTCTTATGATGAGTATGACGGTTTTTATTTTTGTTTGAAAATGTTTTTATTTACCTAAGTACCTAATTCATACAGAACTAGATAGTAGTAAATAATAAACCGAAATTAAATAGTTATACTAACACTTACCTACCCACAGTGCAAAACTGCAAACACACATACATAATGTCACTCAAATAATCTAAAATAAGTATCCAACAAATCAATATAAACATGTTTACAGATAAAATTAAAATGCACCACCCAATCGTCACTGGTAAGCGAGTGATTTTATTTGGCAAATTCACAAATACCAGCTTAAAGTATCGGTGAGTTATCGAAACGGAATCGTAAAAAATTAAAAACAAAATCCGTGCGGCCCACTCGAGGGGAGGGTGTCCCCCTATTTTTTGCGGGTAGGTAACGTGCTCGGTGACACCTCGCTCGGGTCAAGTACGGGCGGCGCGGGACGCGGTAGGGTTGTCCTCTGGTTGTTAGTCAGATCAGTGAATCATGATGACCACAGAGTTTTTCCAGCAGTATTAAGCTAATTAACAACATCTCATCACTATTAAGTGGCTATCTATTTGCTATCGAAAAGAGGTCTATGGTACGATATACTAAAAAATAGACAAAATATGCAGAACATTATTCAAATATCCATTTTTTATTTGCTTTGTTTCGTGTACAAAACAAGATTTTTTATAGAAAAAAATTCCAACACAGGCAAATATTCAACAGGCGCATATGTCATTTGGGTCACATTTAGTAGACTTCTATGTCAGCGGACATATTGCCACATTGAATAATGGTGGAATCGACGAATCTTAGTTTTGAATTTGTTAGAGAACACTACAATTTTTTTCCCACATTCAGATTGTTCCTGATTTTGGAGATCCTACTAGATACATACCTACACCTGGCTGGATATAAATAGTAATAATAATAATAATAATCATACACTCACACCTTTTATCTTGCCCAAAGTAAGCATCATTAAGAGCTTGTGGTAAGGATACTAGATAACGGATAAATAATGATAATAATATGTGTATATAAATATTATAAATATACTAAATAAACTTATAAACATCCATGACTCGTAAACAAATGCTCGTACTCATCATACAAACCTTTGCACCTACCGGGATTCGAACCCGGGACCTCTTGACCGAGTAGCCTGCATAGTAAGGGGTACAGACCGCTCGACCAGACGGTCGTCGAATCGATCGATATCCAGTTTATTTTTAAAAATGTAATTAAGAGTATAAAAAACAATATCACAGAAATACCTAAATATTATATTATAAGATTTAAATTTTATAAAATTATAAGCTTTTAATTTAATACTATTTTTATAAATAAAACTTTCGAAGACGAAACGCAGACTGTTTTTTTGTTAATGGATTTCCGCTGTAACATTGGACACTTGCTGTTTCCTATTTTTTATTCAAAATAAGGTCACGGGATCTATAAACTATGTTTAAAAAAGGGTGGAATAAACAAGGTTTTCAATTTGTTTACTTTCTCCATATGAAATAAAAGGGAACTAGCCAATATCACAGCCATGACTGTAGTATTTCAATATTACTATGAACCTAAACATATTTATATAAAATAGCTCATATCTTTAATTAAAATAATGATAAAACTTAGAATATTTTTTGTTTTATTATATGACGCTTAAAATTAATACTTATAAGGTAAATAAAATGTTGTAAGGGGGCGTGCCATTGTTCTTTGTCTTATTTTTCTGTTATGCATATATCTACATAAACTTATAAGTAGGTAATTGAAAATTTTCACCTTCTATTTGGCTATAAATTTGAATAAATGTGCTTTTTGCACATAGTACTATAGTGGAGTTCCAGACTACCATTGTCACTTTTAATGTCAAATTCTTATACTTGACTAGTTGTAGCCCGCGGCTCTGCCCGCGTGGATGTTGATTATCGCGCCAAAAAGTCCCTCCCGGGGCAACAAACTATCTCCATACTAGATTTCATCTAAATCGGTTTAGTAGTTATTGATTCCCCACACTATCCTATGTCCTTTCCCGGAATTCAACTATCTTAAAATACCAAATCTCATCTTAATTGGTGTAGCGGCCTAAGCGTCAAGAGGTAGCAGACAGACAGAACCACTTTGACATTTATAATATAAGTGCGGAAGTAGGTACTTATGCCTTAGTATGGATGGATTATAATATTTGTAATTTTGTTTTGTGTAACTGAGTATAGTCAATAGATATAATTTTATTAGATAGGTAGCTAATTTATCAAACATGTTTTTTGAAACTTGGCGTGTAAGATTGATTAGGACCAAGTACTTCAAAAAACAAAGATTTTACCGTGAAAGTCCTAGAATTTTCATAAAGGTAACAGACTGCACGTCAAAGTGGCGCCCAATATGAGGCAGTCAAATTGGCGCCCAATGTGGGGCAGTCAAATTGGCGCCCAATATGGGGCAGTCAAATTTGCGCCCAATATGGGGCAGACAAATTTGCGCCCAATATGGGGCAGTCAAATTGGCACCCAATATGGGGCAGTGAAATTGGCGCCCAATTGGGGCAGTGAAATTGGCGCCCAATAAGGGGCAGTCAAATTGGCGCCCAATATCGGGCAGTCAAATTGGCGCCCAATATGGGACACACATATTGAGGCCCAACTGAGACACTCGTATTGGCGCCCAACGATGGGCACCCAAATTGACGTCCAACTTGGGGTAGCCAAATGTGCCTTATGGCAACGATACGGGTGTATCTTTTCCTAGAAAACTAGGATATTCGTCACCATTATTTCTTTGTAATTTTTCAATGTAGCTCTAGTTGGTACAGTTAGCCGCATATAAGGCGTAAAACCAATATGAAAGTGTTTTCTTGATGATCGATAGTTGTGATGTACCTACCTAATAATACCTCATGGCAATAATAATAATAATAATACTATTCATACACTCACACCTATTATCTAGCCCAAAGTAAGCATCATTAAGAGCTTGTGTTATGGATACTAGAAAACGGAGAAATAATGATAATAATATGTTTATAAATATTAGAAATATACTAAATAAACATATAAACATCCATGACTCGTAAACAAATGCTCGTACTCATCATACAAACACCGTTGTTCCTACCGGGATTCGAACCCGGTACCTCTTGACCGAGTAGCCTGGGGTACGGACCACTCGGCCAGCCGGTCGTCCGCAATGTCTTTGATGTTACCTTTATGATTAAGTGACGGTTTAAGCATAAGTGGATGGATCCCGGGCTAAACAGGATGTGGTCAGCCCTAACCGCGGTACGCTAATTCAGCGCGCGTGGCCACACCCCGCACTCCCGACCACGCTCGAGCCGTTTTCCCGCCGGATTTGCGTTCATACAGTAAAATAAAAAGGGCGATTTGGCGCCCTCCATCGACGCCGCCCGATTAGCGGCGCCCGGGGAAATTAAAAGTATTTTATTCGAGCATTTATTCCCTTTTTGTTTGCGTTGAATAATGCGAGCGTGTGGCGTGCGTGACATAAGCCGGCCGGCCACTGGGGCTGACAGATCACATTGATATTGCTAGACATTCTGTTGAGGCCGTGTTATCGCTATCGCCCCCACTTGGGATCAAACGGTTATCATTATTGTTTATTTTTAATATTTTTACTTTTAATACTACCCATTTTTTATTAGGTATTTAATTATTACACATTTACCAAATGTCCAGTTTCAGATATGAAAATATCTTTAGTCTACATATTTAGTTAGGTATGTATACATTCTATTTCGCGATAGTCACGTCAATAGTCAGATCAGGGCATCTAGCAGGAGGTTTCAATTTTAAACACTACTTATATTGGACCTGACTCTGAAGACACACTAATTCTAAATTTAAGTACAGTATATCTCTTTCTCGCAATATGTAATAGGAAAAAGATAGCAAGAATTTGTTTAGAGCTGTCAATTAAATTTAGATAGATTCAAAGAAACCATTGACAATTTTAGACGGCATGTAAGTACGGAGGTGCCTCCTAAACACTTCATTTTATTACGTTCAATAAGGTTTAAAATTGAAAGCACGTTTCTCAATGTCAAATTATATGACAGCCATCTTTTTCATATTCATTTTGAGAGATAGAAATGCACTGAACTTAAATTTAAACTAAGCATGTGTTCTCCAGAATTAGTGCCACTGTTCAATTTTATTACAGGTAAGGTGGGTAGGTAGGTACCTACTCTTACTTTCTAGAGAGGTTTCATCCTTCCATCTTAAGCTTGCTCACAGGGAATCAATTCTGCATATACCTAGCTTCATTCTGTTTTATTTATTTACGTAAATAAATAAACAATTTATGTTTTTACCCTTTTTACCAGTAAAGTGTCAGATACAAAAGCTAACTGATGGTTTGAATTCCTTTTTTATATCTACTTTCAAATAAAATCGCCGTGAAACCTACGGACAAGTCGACAAAAAAGTGTGAACTCGACTGTAAATCCACTTCGTTCTGCTTCATAGAGGAACGTTTTAAAATGCGTACCTATTAGGTACTTTTTATACTTAATTATGAATGTTTACCATTGGTAATAAATATTTCTTATTATTATAAGCAGGTGAATAGTTCTTTTTCAAGCAGTCCAAAAAATAAGAACTATTACGTTCAGTAAGCAAAAAACAGAACTTTAGCCACGCATAATACAACAATCCATTTATCTTGAACAATGCATTTCTTTAAAGGCACCTTAACTGAACCGTAGGTAACAAAAAATTTTTTTACCATCACCCATTTCCCGTTGTACTAAAAAGTTGCCAGTAATAAATAATGTCAACGCGCCGTTAGCCATTCGCAGATTAGACTACAAATCACAGAAGAGGAAACATTTCATTTTCAAATAACAACACCACAATTTGCTTTTTCACCGTCCGTCGGCTGGGGCGCGTGACGTAAATCAAATATTAGCTTTCATAAATGGAAGTCTTATAGTCGCCCATTGTTGTTCAAGGCGTATTTATTAATGTAGGTGCCTATAGGTTCCTATAGCTCTGCCTTATATAGGTATAACAACAATTTATTACCTATAGGTACTTATGATAACTTTTTTCTAATAATTTTGTTTAAGTGTTAAGACTGGTAGGTAATAAATACTCTAAGAATAATATCTAAGGTAATATTACCACGTTTAGATTCTTATGTGTCTTTAGGACACCATTATGGTGGCAATGGTGGCCTGATAATAATAAGTAGGTACCTATTTATCTAACTTATACTTATAGTGTTACCTACCCACAGGTATACCAAGTTATAGCAGTATCATCAGCCCACAACAGTCCACTGCTAGACCTAGGCCTCTTCATATGGACGCCACTTGGCTCGATCCTTCCCATGGTTGCTGGCTGATGGCTCAATAGTCCAGCGAGATCTCAGCTACTTAGGTCTATTTCTCGAGATAACATTTCCTAGTATAGAACAAATAAAGATTGGAAAGAGAGTCTAATCAATCTAAGTATAATAAGTTGTCGTCTCAGTCATCATCGTCATCAGCAGCGAGCGTAACTTGAACAGGCTAAGTTAATAAATGCGTGTTTGCTCTTTATGAAGCGTCAGAAGTTCGCGAGCAGCCCTTGTTTACCCAGCCTATATTTCCGGTTGTGTTATCGACAAAGGACCCCTCTCATTGAATCAGGAATAATCAAAAGAGCTTTTAAAGACTCGATTTGTTTCCAGGAAGGACTCTTTAACGCTGATTGGGGATTCGTTAATCTTTTTTGCTTTTAAAATTAAATTGCTTCCGTAAAATGACGGACCGTAGCCGTAGGTGTCTCGGTAAGTCGGAGATTAAATTTCGGCTTCGACATTGATTGATTTTGGATTAACTCTGAGAGTGGAAACGAATATTTATTATTTATCTACTGAGTAATACTTATTTATTGATTATAATGTTAATAATAGCTTACTTATATATTATTCTTAAATATTGTAGGTTGGTAGGTAGATATATTATATATACCTAAATCATAAATTATCTAGCAGCGTAACAGAGCAATAGCAACTTATGTTGTGAAAAAAAACGCATAGGTAATGGTGTTTGTCGCTACAAAAAGAATAATGTAGTGTGTGACGAGTAATTAAGTTAGGCAGGTTTTAGGTCAATTTGTCATTCAATAGATTTACAGTACTTACCTACGATAAACGTAGGCAGCTGTTAGATACCTGCTACCAATACCAACTACCCAAATAGTACCTAAAAACAAACATGTTCCAAATCCTTTGTTCGGTTGGCGGTCGCCCTCAAAATAAAAAGCGGCATATTGCAGCGGCAAAATATTGCGAACGTTGAGTGCAGCGGCTGCATGCACCTCTCGGAGCGCTATGAAAACGTCGTGCCTCAGCACAACAGTTGACTCGGAACAGACGTACACACACAGCCACAACGCAACCTACTACAATAAACCGGGAGGGGGCCATGGGGGGCCTCGGGTGACGCTGTGACGATGCAGTTTGCACCGCGGCCTCCTCCAACCTTCACCAACTTGCGCCCGTGTTCTTGGGAATCGTTTTAAATTCAAGAACCGCAGAACACTCCGCGAACGACAATACACCTTATTCACTGGCGATACATATCAAAATCATATCGGCAGCCTCATGAAAGTCATTTCGAAAATGGACTACGACGACATTACAACATACAATTCTGGACTGTCATGGTAAAGCCGAAAGTCGAGAATCGTGTAAACGACTCAAAAATGGCAGCCTTTCTTAGTGTGAGTGCGGAGGTGAGAAATACATTAGCGGTACCGTTTTCTATTGGTCGTCGCTCCTGTGTTGATATTAAGCAGTCCACGTGGACTGCTCTGTTGGTTGCTTGTCTCGTTTTTTTCGGCGGGTGGTTCTCTGTCCATCCCGTTCTAATCTACAACGAAACGTGGAATGTCATGTCCGGAGTTGTTCAGAAAGTCGTGAGCGTGCATCGTGCTTCGAACTTGATTCTCGTTCCGAAACAGCAAATGTTCTATAGGTCGGGTTACAACAAACAGCTGAATGCGGTTTACTTAGGGTTCATTTTAATAGAATTTTTTGGGCGGTTATAATGTATATTTGGATGTGGAATATTGATAAGCATTTTTAAGTCAATTAAGGTTGTAAGCTAAAAGCGGTTGTTGCTACATTTAAATTATCGGTCGGCATTCAAATAACGCCATTTTTTTCGTGTCGGCGCGGCGCACGAATTTATTTATAGTTATACGTTATGTTATGGTGGGTATAATGACGCGTCGGTGGGCGATAATAGGTATTACGGGGCACATCCAACACGGGGCTATTCATACAGTTTGTCACGGGTATCGGCTTAGTAGCGAACGAAACTAATAAATTTTAATGAATACTGTTTCAGAGATCAGCAGTTTTTCTTGAAGTCAGTTCGAAATTTTAGTGTTATCTGTTATTTGACAAATAACAAAAAAAACTAAACATTATGGCTACAACAAAAAAGTACTTATCTAGGTATAATATTCACAAGTACCTGCAGGTAGGGTTGCCAACATTTCTTCGGCGAAATATAGTAACTTAGGTATTTTTCCAACTAAGCTATAAAAAATATAGTACCTACTTACACTTCATACTAAAATTTCGAAATAATTAGGTATTTAGTAAGAATTTTATGAAAAAGGCTAAAAATAGACAAAGATGTATTGGTCATAAGTTTTTTTATTCTTACTTTGCACTTCTTGCTTTAAAAATAAAGCATTTAATTTCAAATTAATACTAAACCAAAACTTGTTTTCTTTAAGGACAAGTAAGTATATACAACTTAAAGTTTCTTTCTTCTCGCCACTTCGAATTCATTGTAGTCGAACCAAAAAAGGGAACATAGGCTTCTAAGGGAAATCTATAGAGTGGGATGGGACTGTGGGACGACGATGTTTTAATAACTTCCTCCTTTTTGAAGTCAGTTAAAAAGAATATCGTAAAAAGTAATAGAATTAGAGTTATATAAGGGATATTTACCATGTAATTTCATAATTCAAATGTTAATTACCATGAAAGTATAAAGTGCTATATTGTGAAAAGTAAGTACCTAATATTTTACCTTGGTACCTTAAGTTTCGCAATTATCTACCTTTTTATCTTGATTGGGCTTTTCACCTAAGATAGCACCTACAGAATTGCGTAGGTAGTAGGTACTTAACTACTGACCGGTACTACTACGGTATAAAATAAACGCAAAAAATAGGTACTAAGTTAAAACAGAGTAAAGTTTTACAATCACCATATCAGCCGAGAGACGCCCACTGCTGGGCATAGACTAGGCCTCCCCCAAGGATCTCCAAACTGATCAGTCCTGCCCCGCCGTCATCCATCGACTTCCCGCGATCCTCACCCAGATCATCGGTTCAGGCCTACCAACGCTGCGTCTCCCGGTACGCGGCCGCCATTCGAGGACGTTTTCGCCACAGCGAACTTCCCCATCGGTAGGTATTTAATTTTCAAAATACATATATAATATTATATAGCAATGAAGGAATGTATTTTTTTAATAAGAACTAAAAAAACTGGCCCATCGACTTCACGTCAGCGAGCTATGGTGAGGTCGATGCTGGTATAAAATCCAGAACAAAGTGGTTGACATCATCCACAATGTAGCAATCGGAAGTGGCAGCGGGCCAGTCAAATCTGTCGCAGAACCGATAAGCGGTGGAGTAAAAACAGTTCTCCCATGGAGACTATAACCACAGAGGAAAGAATAATACAGAGGTCCGACAAAGCCGTCTAGACAGGGCAATCGTGCGGAAAGTACGAGGAGAGGGTAGGTCCCCAGCTGGCCTCAGTATTTTAGGGACATGTGATTGAGGGCTACTGTGTCGCGGTCGCGCTCACGTAATAAAATATTAATGTGAGAATAAGTATAGAAGATACGCACTACTTGCGCGTAAGCATACTTATCACTAATGTATTACGTGCTGGCTCAATTAACTATTATATAATTATTATAATGGAACCCAAGATACAGACGTAAGTCTAGTTTGGGTTCCAATAGTAACACTATTTCTAAAATATATGAGTATGTTGTTTAAGCCATTTAGTATAGTAAGGGTTTTGTAACATGTGTTATGGAAATAAATAAATTATTATTATAAATTATTATTATTATTATTATAATGACCATTCTCTCATTATTACGTCTGTCAAAGGAGATGTTTCATAACCGGCCAAGTATAAGCACACAATCTCAAAAAATTAGGAAAAATCTCCTGAATCCGGGAAAAATACTAATAATTCATTTTCATGCATAGTTTGTTTGTACAAAAGTTGTGATTTTTCGTCGATTTCACAGTTATCTAGTATGGCAATATCGCGGGGGACATAGAAGTTAACTAAAGGTCACCAAAGTGACATAGCCGCCATGATGAATATTTGACTGTGTTGCAGTTTTTTCTATAAAAAATCTTATTTTGTACCACGCAACAAAGCAAATAAAAAGAAAATGGATAATTGAACACTGTTCTGCATATTTTTACCCATTTTTCAGTATACGATACATAGACCTCGCCGGGTCGCCATACATTTTTGAAACATCTCTTTTTAAGTACCAACTCAAACTTCATAGTTTCATGGCGTCTATGTGACTACGTGATCTAATCTTCGAAATAGTTACATTATAATATATCTTTATTTAAATTATAACCAACTTTTAATTTTTATATTGTATTAAAATTATTTATAAACGTAAACGACAATGTTTACAGTGATGTTAATCTAAAATAATTAGGAACGTAAATAACAAAGAAAATACTTATTGTTTATTTTTGACAACCCTTGCCTCCAATCCTCCATTCGCCATCTCGACATTGTCTAGACGTTGTCGGCATTTCCCGCAAGAAGGCCTTCCTTCTGTTTCTGTTTTCTACTTTTCTGGCCGGCCGGGACTTCTATATCTCTTTTCTTTATTCTGTGCTATAACGCCTTGGCAGACGTATATGTTGTCCATAGGCTAGGTGGAAACACGACATAAAGGTGGCAGGTGGTGGCTGGATGAGAACAGCGGCACACCAAGTATTGTGGCGCAGTTTTGGGGAGGCCTACGTCCAGCAGTGGACTGCAATAGGCTGATATGATAATAAACCCGTCAAGCATCAGATTCCAGGCAAAAGATTTTTCAATTGTCATAAACCTACAGAGTGATAACGCCACTTGAGAGATTAAAATACAAAACTAACAAATATAATAATAGCAAACAAACATCAAAGACCTTTCAAGTTTTAACTAAGTGGCAAGCAGCGACATCTAGTTATGTATGAAGGAAACGGTTCATAACTTAAAAGCGACAAAAAATAATCTTAAGTGCAAATTAATGTAATTATTATATAAAAATTAAAATATTTCTCCTAGATTCATAATAAATATTCTATCCATCAAAATAAAATTTCTACTTTTAAGCTACCAAGGATTAGGACTAACGACACCGACTTTAGAAATACTGTTTTTAATCTGTGACACCGACACGCCGCCGTCGATCGATCGAGCTCGAGCTTTGCTGCTAAAGGCTGCGGTCCGAAACAGTTTACAGCGCTCACAGCGCTAACGACTATAATCGCTCGGTCCGAAATAAAATGCGCGATAAAAGTGCTCACAGAGGTTTCAGCGTAATCACGATTTCGGACAGAAGTTTTAGCGTGTCATCCTGTCAAATGTCAATTTGCATATCAATCAATACTATTACATTCGAGTATTCGAGTCTAAAACAGTGTGATCTTAGTACTTACTTTTGTGTTTGTGAATTCATAATTACAATACAAATTCTCTTTTCTGGACACCAACAATTTCGCTTACCATAAATAACCTAAAATGAATAAATAAACCACAGTTTGACAATTCGCTCACAGCGATTTTCCTCGAGAGCATTAGCGCTGTGCTATGATGATTGCACCCCCGGCTAATGTTAGCGCGTTTACAGCATTTCGGGACGCATTTGAGCGCGCTAATAGTGCTGATAATTACTTTTAGAGCTTTTCGGACCGCAGCCAATTGTCATTGTCACTGTCAGTGTCACTTTTTGTTATTGTTTGTGATTACGATTAGTTTGTTTGCAATTCCTAAATTCAATAGATTACATCAAATAATTTATTAGAAATTGAGGTCCAGTTACTTGTATAAAATGTCACCTAGTATTATTTTGCTATTCAGCGGTAAAAGAAAGTCTGGTAAGGACTACTTGACTAACAATTTGCAGGAATTGTAAGTATTAAAATTGATTTCTATTCCTTTTAAGTTGCAGTGTTTATCATTATCTGTTTCAGTTATTTACTATCCTAGATATTGAATTTAATGGATGTTCTAATTAGGTTATTTGATTTATTAATTGTTGCAAGTAAAAGTCAGTGTAGTCTTTAAATGCATAAGTAAGAAAAAATCTTTTCTACTTTGGAGCTTTATATTTGTTTCTTCCTATACTTTACCTTTTCAATATTTGAATTTAACATCACCCTTCTGTATATAAAGTAGTTTTTATAGCACTTGGCATGCTTTGTAATGCCCATAAAGCTGCTGCTGCTGCTGTTAGGTTTTTTAATAAAATATAAAATAAAAAGAAGTTGGATTATAATCCAAGAACGTTCAGAGGGGTCCCCAAAACACGCAGGTTGTTTTGGGGACCCCTCTGAACGTTCTTTTCAAAGTGCAATGGTTTCGGAGTGCAATCTGATCAATGGTTTCAGAGTGCATAAGGGATAAACACATGAACATTTTTTTATACAAAGCATGACAAATTACTCAACACCACCTGATGTGAAGCGGTGAGAAGAGTCATGTGAAGACAGCTAGTGCAGTCTAGACACTATTCTAGCCGCCTCCACCTTGCTGGCCCAAAATTTGCTTTCATGCCTCTTTTGAAGGAACCCATGTTAAATGTTATTAACGTAGATATATAATTGTTGTAGGTGTATATTAATTTATTCATACTTTTTAGACTCAAAGATAAATGTGAAGTCATTAAAATATCAGCACCAATAAAGAAACATTGGGCAAAGGAAAAAAAATTGAATCTTAATGAATTATTGAGTCACAGTGAATATAAAGAGCAATACAGACTGGAGATGATAAAATGGAGTGAGAGCGTTCGTGAAGAAGACTATGGATATTTTTGTAGAGAAGCTTGTCAGAATGGTGAGGAAAATCTTTAAGTCTTAGTTTATTAATAGATCAAATTTTTACTTTAGCAGATAATAATATGTAGTTGTTTGTTTCACTTGTGCTACTCTATAAATCATATAATATATTCTTTTTCAAGGGTATTGAAAACAATGATGGCCATTATTTTTGAACTATTAATCAGTCAAGGTTTAATATGTAGGTAGGTAACATAAGAAAAATAAAAAAATATCATGTGAAAATTGAGCTCTTTTCTTTAGTTTGCCATATATTGTTGCTTCCATGAATTCCTTCCTTACTAACAACACTATCGAATGGTGTATGCAATAATACAGGCTGGTTTTTTTTTAAAATCACCGGGATTGTTTTCTGGATAGCAATATTGATTTTTTAAAATCCAAATATGCAATTGTAGTTTTTTTTTCAAAATCCTTTGAGTACTTTTCTCTATTCCTTATAGTTCCGGATTTGGCCATCTACACCCACTCAAAAAATTCAATCTGTATTATATAGTATATTATATAAGATAGTGATAGATCTATTTTAATTATGAAATATTTATTACAGAATAACAGCTATGAATTAATTTCATGTATTTCAGCTGCAGAAAAACCAATATGGATTGTTAGTGATATCAGACGGAAAACAGATATTAAGTGGTTCAAGGAGACATACACTGATATTATAAGGACTATTCGGATTACAGCTGATGAGGAAACAAGGGGAAAAAGAGGTTTTCAATATAAAGAAGACATAGATAATGTGGCTTCAGAATGTGATTTGGATGATTATAATGAGTGGGATCTTGTCATAAACAATGGAGAAAGAGGGCAAATATTACAAGAACAATTGAATAGTATTATGACATTAATACCAAAGTTATGAGGGACATACCCATTGTATTTAGTGGTAGTACTCTTGATTAAGTCTTAATCTATAAAAAAGACTAATGTTGCTTAGTAGCAATTCCACATGACATTAGTTTTATACAAGCACCCTTTCCCTGAGGTAAGGCGTGTGACCTATGTGGTGAGGGTGCTAAACCTTATAGTACGGTTTGTAATTTGTACCAAAATAAATTGATAATCACCATCGGTAAGGATTTTCTGTCATTGTTGAAGAGGAGATAAAAATGCCTTCCAAAGTAGAACATTCCAGAAAGTAGGATACCGGGATCAGTGACATAGTAGTTCAGTAGCAGTCTGAGTATGCATCGGAAATTCTAAACAAGTCACAGTCAATTCTTACATGTATATAAAATTCAATGCTACATTTAGCATTAAGCGTTACCTAAAGTTAGCATGAACATAATTATATAGAGGATCTGATAACTTGTAATATACTCTTTATTGCACTTGTAACAAAGTTTAACAATACATAAATACAATTAGTTAACAAGGGTGAACTTATCCCTATTGTACTGTAAGCTTAGAATAATTATTCTAAGACTGTAAGCATACAAGTTTATTGTTAAAACATTTCTGGTGCTATGGAAAAACACATAAGTTGGTGGTTTATTGCATAATATAATATTGCATAAGGTTGTGATGTTAATTACTATTTCAATTTATTGATATCGAAAATTTTATTGTTAAAAAAATTATACTTAGTGAGAAGTTCAATAATTTACCCAATGCTTTTATTGAAAGTTAATAATATTATAATTCAGAAACCATGTTTTAATTATTTAATTTAGTTAGCACTATTTTTTGAAAAAAGAGGGGTGATATAAGTTTGACGTGTCTGTGTATCTGTGTCTGTGGCATCTTAGCTCCTAAACGAATGGACCGATTTTGATTCGTTTTGTTTGTTGTTTGAAAGCTGACGTGATCAGTATGCTTCTTAGCTATAATTTATAATCATCGGTTCAGGACTTTGATGACTATCAGCTCGTTTCCTACCTAAAAAAAGTCTTTACTAACTGTCACAGAAGATGCTCAATTTTTCAGTAAGTAACTGTAAGTTACTGAAAAATTGAGATATAGCGTGTTTGGGCTCATAAGAATAGCCTCAAAGAGATGATGTTAGATATCTAGTATACTATATAAAATTTTAAGTAAACCCTTTAATCATCTGGTTGAAGACGCCAAGGGTTCCTTAAAATTTGCATTTTATATAATTAGTTAACCAGTTTGCAAATACGGCTTGCTTGTCTCTGGAACTACCAAATAGTCAAACAATCCGCATTTTGTTTTTACTTGTACTGTACAGATGGCGTTCACCTTCTCACTAATTTAGTCTCTAAAAATATCGACAGAGGGCATGACTTGCTCTGTTTCTTCCGATCCTTTCAGTATGAAAACCACTTAATTTAGGTTGTGTGTGCCTACTCTGCAAGTATCTTTGTTTTCAAGAACAGTTTAAAAATTAAACGCAATATACAGAGTGGTGCCGTCAATACGACAGTAAATTAAAATATGTGTTATATTAGTTATGAAATAATGCAGCCCATGTTATATTATTTCATACAAATGTCATGAAATTATCAAACGAATGAGATGTTTTTGAAAGTGGCAAACCATTTCTATGAATTAATATAGCCGATGTTTCAATTTATTGTCGTATTGACGGCACCAACCTGTATACAATAACGTAGTCTTAAAAAATTTAAACAAAAATTAAAACCGACTTAAAAAAACTGAAAAGGATGAAATAATTAAATTTAAGTAGGTATTCATCCCCTAGAAACATATTTTTGGAGTCGGTGCTTCACTTTCTATTGTTTTTGGAAACCACTTAGCACCAACTCCAAAAATATGTTTCTAGGGGATGAATACCTACTTAAATTTAATGATTTCATCCTTTTCAGTTTTTTGAAGTCGGTTTTAATTTTTGTTTAAATTTTTTTTTTCACAATTTTTAGTGATAACTTTCTACGGTCGAAGCTAGATGGGTGACCGTCAACTTATATTGTTTCCTACTATCGTATCGTTTCACTAAAAAGTCATTGGAAAAGCAAAAATTCGCAATTTCGCTTATGTAGACGATTTCATAATTTCAGTTTTTTTTAATTTAAAACCAAAGTACCCAACTGTTTTTGAAAACATTTTTATGGGACGAAATGGCAGCTATTTTGCATCGAACAAAAAAAGAATCACGTAAATCGGATCAGTAATCTCGGCGTAATCGGTGTACATACATAGAAAAAAAAAAAAAAAAAAAAAAAAACATACCGGCCGAATTGAGAACCTCCTCGTTTTTGAAGTCGGTTAATAAATACAATTATAAGATAGGTACTATGATGTAGGTTTTGTGTGTCCCATAGTGGCACACAAAACCTACATTTTTGATTTCTTTATATGTTCAGACGACAGTAGCAGCACTTCAAGTGTTACGGTTGTACTACGAAAGCAGCCTCTATTACGGACGGAGTAAGGGCGGTCTCACTGTCAAACTTTGCTTGATGTGCTGTCGTCTGTACTAAGCAACAAACTTTTAATTTTAAACATTTCGTAGATATTGGTATTTCATGGTATTTCTTAGAAAAGGAAATATAAGTCTTTCTAGGAGTGCCTTGGCCCATGTGTGTTTGATTGGAGACTAAAGTTAACACTGCCCTAAGTTTATACTTTTTTGATATTTCTATAACTGTGGCCATGGAAATACATTAACTTCTTGTTGAATTTATTTAAAGGTACGGTCAGCTCCGCAAATCTATCAATAAATTTTCTATAATAGGAAAATAAACCTAACACCGATTTCAATTCTTTTGTAATTTTCGGGATTTTAACCGATTTTAATTTTCCCAATTCACGGAATTCTGATTATGGACAGCTTATAACATTAGGTGGATAATCGGTATTCTTGTTTACCACCATCTTCGTTGCATAAATAAATGAAAGTTATTTTTCAATAGAAGTTCCGCTGCGGCACTAACGCTGCACAGACGGCACACAATATCAATAGCGTCTAGAGAGGAACAGCAACTTTGAACAGGTTTGAAACAAAAAAAAATCTAGTTTAGACTTTTATTAGTAAATATACTTATATTAAGAACTTAAGTTTCTTCTATCTATCAAAACGTTGAGATCGTAGTTATTTAAATAAATTCCTTTAAGTTGAATATGTACCTACTAAGCTTTACATGTCTATTTCGTAACATTTTTTATCCATCATATAGTAACGCTAGCCAACAGGACGTGACGACTGTAGCTTAGGTCACATTGAAATTAAAATATTAAATAAACTTATCAGAATTCTTTCAAATTCCACTTATTTATGCTTTTAACAGCGTTTAATTTATACACAGATCAAGAAGAAATAACGACAAACTTAGCATTAACTAGCGGAAACGTTACTAACGACGATTTATTTTTTTGACCACACTTTTGTAGCGAGAGAGTGATGATGGACAAGCCGGTCTCGTTTCGTGACTAAGTTCAAAATAGTGTTTCATACTTTGACATTTGAACTCGCCATTAGAAAACCAATTACACCCGTAATGGGGTATTTTAATAGAAAAACATGCGTGACAAACCATACATGTCCGGTAGTCGCGAATTCGTGAGACAAGTGTTATATTAATTTATTTAATCAATTTGTTTAACAACTGACGTGAAATCTTACTTTAAATGCATACACAAGTATCTAACAATGAAAGTGAATCATCGCTATTTTAGCCGTCATACAAAAATGTTCTAAAAAATCGAATGCAAGTAGGCAAACTGTCCTTGCGACAGTATAAATTCATACATTTTCGAATAATTTTTAATGAAAATAAAATTGCAATTGCTTTTTTTCTGGAGCCAAATTTCAAATCCATACAGGATTATAAATACACTTTCTGTGTATTAAGCTTCTTCTTAAAAAGATGTTTCGTAATATTTTTTTCATCAGTTTGTTTCCACGCGACAACCAAAAAAGGCCTGCACCATTTAAAGTGAAAATGCCCTCATCATCATCATTATCATCAGCCTGCAGCAGTACCTACACTGCTGTACATAGGTCTCACCGTATGAACGCAATTGGATCCTTGGCTAGTTTCATACAGCACCTAGCAGAAAGACGTCCCACACCGCGTTTGCCGTGCCGCGGTCTCCACTCAAGTACCTGCTTACTCCAACGGTCCCCTTTGTGGTTATATGAGCCCATAGACCACTTAGCCCGCGTGCTGAGTTGACCGTCATAATTTTTCTATGGGTGACTTGACTCACTTTATCTGTTAGCTGAGCCAGCGGGCCCGTTCAACCACTAGGTTATCGCTAAAGGTCAACTCAGCCCATGGGCTCAATCGGCCACTACCTTTCGCTGAAGGGCTTACTCAGCCCACGGGGTCAGTCGATCAGTGTCACAAGGGAGCAAAATGACATATTTACGGCGAGGCCGAACCTACATTGAATCCTGAGCGTAGTGAGGGATTCAAGTGTTAACGCCCAAGTTGGAATTTTCATATCACTTAAGAGGAAAATAAACGATCCCTAAAGCAATATGTTAGTAGTCCCCTGAGCCAGCGGGCTGAGTAGACCCTTACTGCTAATATAGTAGTCGCCTGAGCCCGTGGGCTGAGTAGACCCTTATTGGTAAAATAGTAGTCGACTGAGCCCGCTGGCCGAGTTATCCGATTAGTGTGGATCGAGTTGCCTACGAAAAAGGACAAAGTGGGCAACTGAACCCACGGGCTAAGTGGTCTATGGGCTCATATGACCACCAAGTCCTACGTTCATCAGTTCTGCGGATAACTGGTCATCCCACTGCTACTTCAGCTTACGAATTCGGTAAGCTATGTACCTACAGGCTACATATTTAGTTCTCAAAACTCACTTCACTCCGAATTTGATCGTACAGATAACTTCCGAGCATATCCATCTCCATAAATTGCTGAGCTACTTTAAACTTGTGCACCAGCTGCAACTCCGTGCGTCTCCGCACTATACGTCTGGACATTATTCGTCAAATAAAAATAGTCCTAACTGCGATATTTGTGACACCATAGAATCAGATGAGTCCAACACATGCTGACAGAGTGTGTACAAATATAAGAGCGGGAGGGACTCGGTGGTGCAGAGATATAACATTAACCAGTGTGATATAGGAGCCTTTATAGGTATTTTGTCAGAACCATCTTCTGAAGCTGAAAAAAAATTAATTGATATATTTTTGCACCGTTGACTCTTCCCGTTCCCGCTGTGCGGCAATATGCTACCAAGTATGTAGGTCATTAGATTACGATGGGGCTGACATGCCTGATACGTGATAAAAGAAAAGCCCCTAAATAAAATTTAGATAATAAAAAATAAAAAAAGCCATAATGGAAAGGACGCAACGATTGAAGACTTTTGATTGACTTTCAGCTTTGTGGAATAGGCGATGAGAAAACCCAAACTATATGTATATTAAAATAGAGAAGCGCGAAAGTGGGACCTGGGGGTCAAATGAACTTATAGAATGATAACAACCAAATCGCGTAGGAATAAGCTTCCCTTAACTTGTTAAATGGTTACAAAGTAGATACCTACATAGGGCGCACTAACATTTTCCGGAATGAAGAAAAAGTATTTAGGACTGGTCAAAATAGTTATTTTCACCACATTTGCTCAATAATGCATTTACAAAGCCAGTAGGTTTACATTTAATACATTGCTTCGAAAGTTAAAAATTACGCACCTAAGTAGGTAAGTCCCTGTTTTACCGCACGCTCCGTTGTATAGCGCAATCTGTATTATTTACGGTGTTTCCATAAAAACATATAAGAATTCGACAAAGCAGTTTCACATTATGAGAAAATCCTCCTTGGGAACCAACCGAGAGCGTTTTGTTAGCGTTTCCGGCATTTTAAGCGATGTTATTGAAATACCTTACTTTAGAACCTCAATAGTAACCATACCGATTTGTAGCCAATCTGTTTAGGTAAATAAATAGCAGAAAGGACCTTCGGTTTTGGCTACGTAAATACATTTTTTGAGCAAATGTGTCAAAAATGAATTTATTGTTTCTCTTAATATTCCGCGTTATGCACTTTTTCATATACGAATAAGCCAATTTTGTAAATATTTATATTATATCACATCCGTCGTAATCTCGGAAAATGCTCTTCAAAAGCCTCTTCTGGAAGTAAAAAATCTATGATCATGTACATAATTCTTGATTTTTGAAAAATTGAAAATTCGCTTGATGCCGCTGCCTGCATGGTCGGTCCTGTACGCTATCTAAGTACGTTTTGGTTTAGCTACGTTTCTTTTCCTTTTAATACCTAATTCGTTTGTCAGACTGGTCGTGAGAGAGCTGCATGTCATGCATGATGCAAGATGATACACAGTTTTTGGTTAATTTTCGGAGTTTGTGAATAGCCTCAGGGAAATAAATGGCCTTTTATCTGTCGCCGCCGTCTGGTTAAATTAGCCGCCTAAACGGACGGCTAGCCCGTTGAATAAACGCCGGCATCCAATTGAATGCCTAGCCCGATAGTTATTGAACTAGACTCACTTAACGTTTAACGCTTTGGCGAATTGAATGGATCGTCTTGTGCTAAAAAGTTTTGGTTTAATTGGTAGGTTCAAGGTATTTTTTTTATGACCACTTATAACCGACATCGTTTTGGTTCTAAGTGGTCATAAAAAATAACCCTGCCTGAACCTACCAACCACTCAAACAGTCGCAAAAAAGCTCTTCGATTTAAATGACCTGTCTAGGCGTCCAATTGGATGGCTAATTTAAACCAGACGGCCGACATGAAGTTCAGCCATCTGGTTTAACTTGGCGCTCAATGACTTGGCTAGTTGTACTTCAGGCGTTTGATTGGATGCCGGCATTCAATCAACGGGCTGGCCGTCCAGTTAAGCGACTGATTTAACAAGACGGCTGCGACATATCCATCGCTGTTCACTGTGTGGAGGACCATCGGGTCCTCCAAAGCAGCAGTAGCCACGCGTCCAGTTTTATTTTCAACATTAGCAATCATCTGTTTACGGTAGATCACACGCTCGCGAATTTGGTGGGTTCTGCCCATCTGGAAAGACCCAAACAGTCGATTGACCAAACCAGCTATAAACAGGCGACTCGCATGGTGCTTCTTCGCCTAATGCACTTTGAAGGCGAGCGACACGTTGCTGAGGCATCAAAATACATTTAAAATCGCAGTAAATCATACTGCGTAAATTCAAAAGATTATACCGCGCTATTTTTTAACATGCCCGAGTATTTCCCATACAATTTGGGCGAGTTTTGCCATGTTTCGAGGTACAAAACAAGAATTTTTACACAAGATGTTTTGCACTCAATATAACAAGCGAGCAAATACCCTCTTTCAAGCGGCGTTATACCACCGGGGGGCGATGACAATAGAAAAATCAATTGTGTCTGGAATCTCATGCTTGGCGGGTTAGCAAAGCTACATATATAAATTCTAATATGCTATCGAAGGTTCGAAATTATAAAAATAATTTAGAAATTTCCCATACTTTTTGTTTGATGACCGAACTATTTGTATGAAGAAAATGGAAATTTATTTTACAATTTTGAACTTTTGTCAACACTATAGTATTTATATGACTATGTTACGTTTTAATATTGAACTTTTAGAAGTTTTTTATTTTATTTTCGTGGACACGGTCATGATTGTCTAACAGGACGAGGGCGGACAGCCATAACGATTAATCTTAGTCAGCCCTGTGAATCAGTTTAAACCACAAAGATAATAGGTAATTAGATGCTACGTTTCCTTATTTACTTATTTATTGTTATGCTATTAACCCGTCTAGCCACATGATCAAAACACAATAGGGGTTATTTTAAAACGTGGATTAAATCACATTTTAATTTTATAACGTTTACTTTATTGTAAGAAATACACATAAAGAAAGAAAACGATGGAAAAATTGTATGCTCCACGCGGAAATCGAACCCGCGTCTCCGGGGGTCCGGCCAGACGCGATATCCGCTGCGCTACCGGAGGACTAGGTGTAACCTACCAATTTCTTTACCGCTTTCTACCCCTTTTTTAACGTTTTTATAGCAAAGTTTATCTCAACACTAATTGAAGTTTACACCTCAATTTGATCTGAAAGAATAACTACTTTTACAATCATTTTTAACCGACTTCAAAAACGAGGAGGTTCTCAATTCGGCCGGTAAGTTTTTTTTTTTCTATGTATGTACACCGATTACGCCGAGATTACTGATCCGATTTACGTGATTCTTTTTTTGTTCGATGCGGAATAGCTGCCATTTGGTCCCATAAAAATTTATTCAAAAACAGTTGGGTACTTTGGTTTTAAATTAAAAAAAAACTGAAATTATGAAATCGTCTACATAAGCGAAATTGCGAATTTTTGCTTTTCCAATGACTTTTTAGTGAAACGATACGACAGTAGGAAACAATATAAGTTGACGGTCACCCATCTAGCTTCGACCGTAGAAAGTTATCACTAAAAATTGTGAAAAAAAAATTTTAAACAAAAATTAAAACCGACTTCAAAAAACTGAAAAGGATGAAATCATTAAATTTAAGTAGGTATTGGAGTTGGTGCTAAGTGGTTTCCAAAAACAATAGAAAGTAAAGCACCGACTCCAAAA
Source organism: Nymphula nitidulata (assembly GCA_947347705.1). Lineage (NCBI taxonomy): Eukaryota > Metazoa > Arthropoda > Insecta > Lepidoptera > Crambidae > Nymphula > Nymphula nitidulata. Next base: position 13,227,955 of record OX374632.1, read on the forward strand.
ATATGTTTCTAGGGGATGAATACCTACTTAAATTTAATTATTTCATCCTTTTCAGTTTTTTGAAGTCGGTTTTAATTTTTGTTTTTAAACTTCCGGTAAAGGTGAGAGAGCCATTTTAATCACAAGTGACGACCAGCTGGCCGAGTGGTCTGTGCCCCAGGCTACTCGGTCAAGAGGTCCTGGGTCCGAATCCCGGTAGGAATAAATGTTTGTATGATGAGTACGAGCATTTGTTTACGAGTCATGGATGTTTATATGTTTATTTAGTATATTGCTAATATTTATATACCTACATATTATTATCAATATTTCTCTGTTATTTAATATCCATAACACAAGCTCTTAATCATGCTTACTTTGGGCTAGATAATAGGTGTGAGTGTATAAATAAATAAAAAAAAGAATATTTCGACCCGTATGTATGTAACATTATCAGATTGTATAGTTTATGTTCATGTCAGTAAATACCAGCTTCTGAACATAGGTGTCAAATTTCATGAGTGTATAAATGTATTTAAATGTATGTATGTATTTAAATGTTAATTAAAAAAAATCAAGTAGACGTTAAAAAAGCAGAAAATCAAACATCAAAACAAAACAAACACAAAGGCTTTCTCATCTATACGGGAAGTTCAAAAATGCTTATCAAAGAATTAGGTATTTCAGATCAATTGAGGTGTAGACTTCAATGAGTGGTGAGATAAACGTTCACATTTTATGATTTTATTGAAACAATTACAAATAAAGAAAGAAGCCACTTTCAAAAATATCGTATTAATTTGATAATTTCATGACATTTGTATGAAATAATGCTGCCAACGTTACACTATTCCATACAAATATCATGAAATTATCAAATGAATACGATATGTTTGAAAGTGGCAAACCATTTCTATGAACTAATATAGGCCATGTTTAAATTTATTGTCGCATTGACGGCACCACCCTGTATATGCTCAAGGCGGGAATCGAACCCGCGTCTCCTGATGTCCGGCCAGACGCAATTACCACTACGCCACCGGAGCACTAGGTATACCTGCTAATTTCTTCAGTGCTTTCTTACGTCAGTTAAAGTTGGCCTGCTTAAAGCCAAGCCTGGCTGGCTTAAAACTGATGCTTTCACTTTTATTTGTTAAAAGAAAAACGGAGACAGCATCAGTACTTATTAAGCCAGGCCTAACTTTACTCCACATTTTATAATTAGGAGGAATGGGTTTTTAACTGTCATAATGCTCCCAGGAGTTTTACGCGGCTTAACAAATAAATGTAGATCTCATAATTAGAAATGTTTATAAGAACATTTTCAAAGAATTTAATCCAGAAAGATCCACAATCAACAAAAGACATCAACGAAATAGCGGTTCATTATCCGTTGAAAGTTTCTTTTTAATGAATAAAATTATTCATCTAATCACATTACATTATGAACTTACTATTTTGAATGGAAAATTTCAGAAAACTCAATTATTTTTAACTTCACGCGCTTGATAGTTGGCACGTTTGATGAATGTGAATTGAGCAGACAGCTGTGTTTTATATTAACACAAATTGAATTATCCTTTTTTGTTCACTTTAATACCCCCTGTATCAATTCTTCTTAAACTTATTATAGCGTGTTTGATTTCATAAGAATAGACTTAATGAGATGTTGTAAGATAGTCTGATTAATGAGGCCAGAGGTTACATAGAATTTTTAATTATATAGGTACAGTTACTGTATACCATTCAGCTAGTTGTGCAGACGTGCTTCGCGAGGTTTCACCAATTTTCATTTAGCTTTCGACTGTTATTGTATTTAATTAATGACGACCGGCTGGCCGAGTGGTCTGTACCCCTCGCTATACAGGCTGATCGGTCAGTGGTCCCGGGTTCGAATTCCGGTAGAGGCATATGTTTGTATGATGAATACGAGCATTTGTTCCCGAGTCATGGAAGTTTTTATTTTTATTTAGTATAGTTCTAATATTTATATACATATTATTATCAATATTTATCCTTCATCTGGTATCCATAACACAAGCTCTTAATGATGCTTTGGGATACTTTGGGCTAGATAAAAGATAACGTGTGTGTACAATTATTATTATTATTATTAATGATCTTCAAACATTTTTTAAAATTAAACAGCAAAAGGTGGTTTCAATGTGGTGAGTTCAGTTTGATGAAGTGCATGCACATTGTAAAAGGTTATGTCTTTTAATCGTCAATCAATCCAATCCATTAGTTTGGAATTGTGTTTGATTTTATATTTTTACGCAATCTATAGTGATAATAATGATAGTTCATAATATATTTATAATTATAATGGGGGTGCATGTTATTATAATGTTTTTGTATCTTGGTTATAGAGTTATGTAAGCCCCAATTAAATACTATTGTCATGCCCTACAGGGCCCACAATGTTCCAAAAAGTTTTGTAACACCTTGATTTACTTGTGGAGAGCAATAAATTTTTTTTTTTTTTTTACGTCTGCGATCAGTCCTTAAACTATAAGCAGATTTGTTGTGTTTTATGGCAGGTGGAGCGGGCTCCTCAGCAAGAGCCTCTACTCATTAATTGTGGATGCTAATAGCGATTTTGAAGGTCTAAGATGTTGTGCCTTTTCAATCTTTTGGTGTAGTGATAAAATAAATAAATAAATTTTCTAGACAAAAGGGCACGATATACGTTAATAAAGGCAAAATTGGTTATGAAATATATGCCACCATGACTTATTTTTCCTCGATGAGCCAGGAGGAACTAGAGAGACATTCCTCATGTCACTGATTTTAGCCACTGTTAGTCGATTAACACACGGCACCGCGCACCGCCGCGGAGGGCATTGGCGGTGAAGCTGATTTGGTAGCGTTTCCCCGTGCGGTAAGACGGTTAACGCGTTTGTCTGCGCGGTTAGATTTAACGTAGTTTTGACCTGGTTTGATCATAGACACTGACAAGAACGTCTGGCATCCACGATGAACCGCGCAGTTACGCGGCGCCTCGTGTGCAAGCCGCCACCGCCCCGCACGGACGGCAGGTCGGAGGGACGGTGGCGGCTTGAGCACTAGCCCGCGCGGTCGGTGTGTTTGGCATCAACGGATTTCTTATAGGCCAATGCGAGATGAGATCCGCTCCACCTTCTACCGCGGCGGTGCGTGGTACCGTGTGTTAATCGCCAGTGCGGGATCCGAAATTTCAGTAGCAATCACTTTTTCTGGGATAGCGGCTACGTTGCTGGAGGGATACTGAACGGCTCATTTAGGGTTGGAATTGCCAATAAACCTTTAAAAGACTAAAATCCGACATGCAACCTTGCAAAAAACTCAGCAAATACCAAAGTTTTAGTCGATAGTTGAATCATTATCTGGGATGAATGCACAATGGCACGATCAATCAACCAACTGAAATATATGAAATCTGATCTGGTGCAATTGATTCTACTGTCTGGCGATTTCCGCCAAACACTACTAATCATTCCAAGATCGAACGCTGCCGATGAAATATGCGCTTGCCCCAAAACATCGGCTCTGTGGTGGTATTCGTCAAAACTTTATCTGACGACAAACGTGCGAGTTGCATTGCTAAGCGATCTATCTGTCGAAGATTTCTGCAAGCAATTGTTGACTGTCAGCAATGGTCGTGTTCCTATCAATAAATCGGACGGATTGATTTCATTTCCGATGAATTTTCGCGATTCCAATCAACAAACGAAGGCGAAGCAACCATTTAACCGTCTGAATTTTTCAAATTATTGAATCTGCCTGCCAGACTTGCCATCGCACAATTTAGACCTGAAGGCAGTGGCGAGGCAAGTCGAGCGCAAGAAGATGGATTGTAAAATAAAAAAAAACTTGAAACTAAAATTTTTATTCATACAAATAACACATGGGGTGCGCTAAGAATTTTCGGAATGAATATTATGAAAAAAAAACAATAAGTGGTCAAAAATGAATTAATTGTTTCTCAAAACATTCTCTTGTTGGTCCGAGTCCGAGACTTGGTTGGTCCGAGTCCGAGAGTTCGACTGCTTAGTCCGATAGATCGGACGACGTGAATTGTCCTTTCCGTTAGCTTCAATGTACTTTTTCATACAAACTAACCAACTTTAAAAAACATTTATGCCGCTCTACGCTTAAAAGCTTACAAGTTGAGGCCATAAGTATTTTAATTTTATTAATTCTGAAGAGGTACGAAGTCCGCCGAGCCACCTAGTAAATATAAGTAAATATCGCCGAGATGAGATGAACACTTCTCATGCTACCAATCAAGAGAACCTGGCAAAGTACGTAGGGGAGACCGGGGCAAAACGAGGTTCGGGTCAGGATGGGAAAAGTGCTATTATGCGTGACGAGTACACGCTAATGAGCTGCGATACCGTTGATTATTCGATCTTCCAGTCAACTTACACCGGTCAGTGATGAGTTTTGGTAACGCTGCTTGTATTGGGTGCCCTTTAAAAACACCAAACTTCTTAATAATTTTACGAAGTTTTGTGACACTCATCGATGCGTTATGAGGTAACTAAGCAAGTTTATACAATATTTTCAACTAAAGAACGTAACAAAGACGGAAGTTGAGGCAAAATGATCGGGGCATAACGGGATAACGGGTTAGGGATGCCTTAAAACAGTAATCCCTAATGAGCAGGAAAAAGAGCATGAATGCATCTTACAAGCTCGCACAGAGCAAAGCAAGCTGTGCAGGCACAGTAATTGTACTGTGCTTGCATTTATAGTGGATAAAACTGTGTTTATGTATGGTAATATCCGCAATCAATCCAGGATGGGCGATTTGTCACGTGTGCCATGCCATAGCTGGGCTCACTATACTTGCGCTGGGGTTGACGAGCTGGACGACGTAGCATATGCTTGTGATTGTTGTCAGTCCAATTAAAGTATGTCCTCTTTTCACCCCGTGTCATTTCATAAATTAAGTTTCTTCTTGTTTCAACTAATTACCAAAAATGATTTAGCCTTAAGAACAATATAGTATATGATTATAAAAACGTTGATTTATAAACGTTGCTTTATTAGTAAAATTCATTCAATTAAACAGTGTAGTTTGCTTTATACTATATGTTTTTTTTTCTTAAATATCCAGTTTGCCCCGGTCTACCCTAAATGAAACAACTAAGCTACGAAATTAAGATTCAATAATTTGACCGGTGTATTGTGTCTCGTTATTGCGGATATTCTTTTGTTCCGTGTGTTTGTTCTAGGACAAAACAAATTAACTAGTACATACATACAGCTCATGTAAAGTGGTTCGATCGCCATCAAAAAAGGCCATAATCGGGTCACGTAGGAGCGACCTTCAGTGGCACAATCCTATGCGCAAGGTTTCCTCGTATTATAATGACATTCAGTTATTACTTAACCATTTAGTTCTATACTAAATAAAAAAAACTTTCCTACAGAAAGCTTTTCAATTTAACTTTTATAAAAACAAAGAAACCATTTTACCTTAATTTTATGAACTAAGTAACAACAAACCAAACAACAGTTTTTCTATTGTTGAGGTGACACCGGCAAAAGTTTAAGCAACAAAATATAGTTGAAACAAAGGGAGGTACTGTTAAACGGAAAAAAAATCATTAACGCCAGTTCCCCTTTTTTTCTAGACTGAATATGATATTTTCCCAATGGATTGGTGAAAAAGTGAAGCCGCAGGGGAAATGGGGTAATTTTGAACGACTGTCCAATATGTACATATTACTATATAAGGATAGGATAATTTCTTTCTGCTGAGTGGGAGACTCATGTTCAACGCCAGGCACTGAGCTTCTCCTTTCCTTTTCTATTATGATATAAACAGTTTCGTACGGAAATTACCCAACTCTAACCTTTATCTATAATAACCTGGAATGCTTTATCATTATTTAAAGGTGTTAAACTGACAGTGACATTTCAGGTTAATTAGCAATTTGTTGTTTTCGTCTAATGTGTAATACGTCCTGAAGGCTATAAAGCCGGCGTCGTAATGTGAATAGAGGGCGGGCGCGGCGCTGCGGGCGGGTATCGATGCGACGGCGCGCGCAAGCCCGCGCCCTTGCGTTCGATTTTCCTCGTCCGGGCGACAGTGGCGGCGCGTTGCATAACTGTGTGGCGGCACTCCGCGCGCGATCCCGCCCCGAGCGCCCGCGAGCGCGCAACACGCGCACACACGCGACACGTCGCGCCTTTTACGTAACGCGCGTGCCGACCGACGCCCGACCACGGTTTTGTGTCCGCGTGCAGTGTGCAACCCCTGACGCCGAGGACGGCGCTGCGACCGCCGGCTGGTAGGTGCCGCAGTGCGTGCGTTCGTCTTTGTACAGCGCGGAGGCGGCAGCGGCGGCGTGCTGAATAATTGAAACGGAACCTGGTGACCAGCCGCTATCGACTCGGTCGCGTGACGCGCCATAGCGCCGGCAAGGACGCCGCGCTGGCTGCGCCACTTCGCCGCCGCCGCCGCCACCACCGCCATCGCCACCGCCGCTGCGTCTCCTGTCACTTTTGTTTTGGCTATCGATTCCTCTATGCTTATGGCTTTTCATCTTTGTTTAAGGAGGCACACAGTAAAGAAGTTCGTTAAACGTAATAAATGTGTTCATTGACGAAAATAGTTAGTTATCAGGAAACATCGATATTCTTACCGCAATATTGAATTCCTAATAACCTTTTGTCAAAATTTAAGAAATTTTCAGCATATCTACTGATTTTGTGAATGAAACGGTAAACGTGACTCACGATCGCCTGTCAAATTCGACGTTCCTTTACAAATTAGACGATTAGTGTATGTAAGTCCACGGGTCATTGGGAATTGTGCTAAAACGGGTGTCTGTCCATTACGTAAAGCTAACTATTTTACGGTTCATTCAGTTTTGAATGCCTATTTCAGTTCAGGTACCAAGCAACCTCTGTGCAATTTTGCTGCTATGACAAAATCTGAACAAAAATAAGAAAGTTTTACGTGATATATATATTATTATCCTGCCTCTATTTAATTACCACGATATCACTTATTGAAAGCTAATTGCCATAATGGCAGGATCTATTGTGCGATAAAGCAGTTGAATGCGGTGAAAGAATGCGGGCGCTACGAGCGTGCTACGAGCGTGCTACGCGCAATTTCGTAGCACGCTATGCTACGACAAAATGTAATGAGTTGATTTATTAGGCTTATAACTAATAAGTATTATTTTTTGTCATATTTGACAATCTTTCATGGATGATACTTACGAATATAATTTACTTAAGCCAATATCTGTTATCATCTTATTGTTTAAAGTATATATTACTCTTTAAAACCTAGATTTAGGCGGGGCTATGCTATACAGTATAAGAAGGCAGAGTAAGTTGCGTCTTTATTAGTTAAGCAACTTTTCTTATGTAATGCTCAAGTTTATGGGATTACATATAGTCTATAGCATACTTCGCCCAATCTCTTCTTATTATGTAACTTATTTTTGGCAGGATATCTCCGTCTTGACATGCGTTACTTTTAGTTTCGACACTTATATCTTATAGCCATTCAACAACATACAGTTCGTAATCTATGATTAAACGGAAACAAACTCTAATTGTACAGAAAGATAAACCTTTTAATTAGTTTAGTTTTATTTTTGTAAAACATTATTTTTCTTTGTTGTTGTTTAGTGTTTATAAAACGAAAGGACCATCACTTTTGCTGATAGTATAAAGCATTTCCGTTATAACTAGTATGGTAGTTTACGTCACATGATAGGCTAACGTTCTCTTTGAATTACTTACTTGTATAATTATACTATGCAGTAACAGAGAACTAACAAAAACATAAGAATTTTAAATAGAACCATACCGGTTTTTTTACACTTGCAATGAGATTATAAAAATGGGCTATATTACTCGTAGTTCATAGAAATGTCATGAAATTATCAAATGAATAACAAAGGGTGTGTTCTGAGGAATTATTTGACATGATGCCCACGGCCTCTTTCTATCATCACTCCGCTCGCCACCGGCAGGGAGTTCCTCCTTACAAATTGGAACCAAAGTGTTCGCGTACTGTACGGTTTCAAAAAAAACTTTCTCCCACGTACTCTCAGCTTGTGGAATGAGCTCCCTGCAGAGGTTCTCTCGAATGAATATTCAAAATCATTTATTTGCAACACTAAGAGTTTAGAACCTCTATTCCCACTAGTTCAGTTGATGTAGTTCAGTGACTCAACTAGTGGGAATAGAGGAAATATACAGATGGAATTGTTACATTTAAGTAAGTGGCTTAAAATACTTAGTAACCTTTTGCAGGTATCGCAAATTGAGACGATAGCATTAATATTTTAATTTATACATGCATTACAATAAATTAGACTTACAAAGTAGTTACATAAATGAAATATAATGGTAGCAGCACCATATTGATTATTTAAATAAATTTGTAATATCAAGAAAGTACTCATTTGCAGAGTAGAAACATTTTTCTTTTAAATAATTACTTAATTTTCTTTTAAATATTGTAGGATCTTTTTCATTTTTTATATATTTCATAATTGGAAGTTTATTTTTTTTATACAATTAGGTGACAAACAAGCTGACGGCCCACCTGGTGGTAAGCGGTTACCGCCGCCTATAGACACCTGCACTAACAAGGAAAAGCATTTGATATTGCAGGTGCATATCATCCTGAGGCCTAAGATGAAATGCCGTTCATGCCCAGTAATTACACTGGCTACCTTTCCCTTCAATCCGAAACACAGCGAAATATTTCATGGCTGAAATAAGAAAGGCGGTGGTACCTACCCAGGCGACCCTACATATGGGTCTACCACCTAGTAAAAGTTTATTAAGTACAAGCATGGGGTTCTTCAAAAATGGCGTGAAAAAGTCTTTACATGGACAGCAAGTGATACCCCTGGTGTTTCAAGCGTCCATACGCTACGGTAACCGCTTACCATCAGGAGGGCCGTATGTTTAATTGCCACCTTAGTGGTATAAAGATGAATTTGAAAGTTGCAATACATTTCTATGAACTAATATAACACTTTCTAAGAAATAATATAGCACATGTTTTAATTTAACCCGATCACAGGAACTTTAGCTAAGAAAAATTATATTCATGAAAGTCATGAAATATTTTTTATAAAGATTTAACAATACGGTCAAATAGTTCAATCAAAAAAACTTTACATTTATCGTGATATTTGATTTTATTGTATTTATTAGGCATGTTATATCTTTAATTTAATCACAAATCGTGATATCTTTATGTAAGTCCTAAATATGTTTTTCTTAGACACGAAGAGGTAAAAGTATGAAATCATAATTTGTAGAGTCACCTTAAGACGTGTCCACTGATTAAGAAAAGTGTTAATTAATCTTGTTAGTATGTATAGTACGTGTTTCTTCAGCGAATTGGATTTGTTGTAAAAAGTATTTTAAGTAGTATTTTTTTTTAATTACAAGAACATTTTTTTAGAAACTTTCAAGGTGGTAGGCCCGTTTGTAGGGTCGTCAGGGTAGGTATCGCCTTTCTCATTTCAGCCGTAAAGTAGTTCACTGTGTTTAGGATTGAAGGGAAAGGTACTTTACATCCTTGTAAGAAGCTCTAGTTCCAATTGACGTGTTACTCTTGATGTGCGGTTGTTTGTACGCACTTAAACAAAATTAAATTCTTAAATTAACAGACTACTTTTAAATCCGAAATTAAAAGTAACAAAACGGATGAAACTAATAGTAAGGTCAAATTCAATCTTCCAAATTTAATTTAAGGGTATGTTCTGAAGCTTTTATGTATAGCCCCTTAGAAATAACACTAACCTTTAAACTGACCTTTTTTCAACGTACTTAGATAGACACTTAAGCTTCCCCATGACACGCTTGACCTGCCCGTTGTTGTCATCAGTACCTTGAGAGTCAACAGTTGACAGCTGGTGATCTTTCTTTTCCTCATAAAAAGACACGGTAATGTTGTATATTAGCTTTAAAGTACAAAGTACAAAATATGGTTAGCAAGCCAAACATGTCGTTGGTCGTATTTTCCTACCATTTTAATTATTTTAAGTCCGCAGAAGTTTAAACGACGGTTACACTTGATCGCTGTCAATACACAAAACAACTGACCCCAGAATTCTATGAAACAACGGCAATTTTTATCTTCTTTTTTTGAAATTAGTGATTTTTTACTCGACAGTATTTTTTCTTAAATATCATATTATATGGCTGACAGTTATAATTATTACTCGAAAAAATCTCAACATCGCCAATTACGATTTTCACATCTATTATTTAAGGCCATCTATGTCTTGTACCGGTAAACTAGAACGCTATTCTCCGCACACATGAAATTTTATTATTTTATTATTATTATTTATCCACGGTGTTTACGTTTCTTAACTTAAAATAAAAAAATAAAAATAAATAGTATAGGCAGCTAATATTACAGACGACGCGCAACACAAAATCTTACAAAAAATCTCCTTTCTGTCTTCAAATCGTAATTACTTTTGATAGAGTAAACCGATTTTGATGAAATAAAGACTAAATGTTACCCTAAAATACTGAAATTGAATATATTATCAAAGTCTTAAACTTTATCTAGTAGTTTTGGTTTGATGCTCTTACAAAAACAAAGCCAAACGACAGACAGACAAAAGTTATAAAAATTACAGAAATCAGTTATGTTACTTATTCTTAGTCCCCCAAACTATTGTTTTTTTTTAAATATACAGACACGCGGTCTTTCCATTCTTATTATATGTATAGAGTATAGATGTATAGATATAGAATAGAAGATGGATAAAACTTTAACAAATATTTCGCGTTAAATTTTTCACCAATCATGTAAAGTATTCGTTTTGCAACCACATTAATTTCTCATGCAAGGTACATAATTATATCTATTGGAAAAATGTAGGCAAAGGTTTTCCTGTTATCGTCACGTACCCAGCTACCTATCTCGCTACCGGTGGCAGGTCCAAGGTCGGATGATGCGGAGGTGTCTGAAGCTCCGACGCCATTTGTAAAACTTTTCGAATACCGAAAACAAAGAAACTTTATCTCATTCTGTAGATATATAGCTACGCGAAGATAAAATAAAACCCAGAACACAACACGGATCCGATAGTGTCAAATTACTTTTCCAACGATATCACGTTTGCTATTTTCTTTTTAATAATGTCTTTTTCTTTAAGGTGTTTATTCATAAACATTTCTCTGCTATCTTGAATTAACTCACCGCCACAACTACTGTGGATGGTGGTAATAAATCCTGATTTGAGTCCCGGGTCTGACCGCCTGTTGTTCCGCGATCATCGAACTGCAGTATTTTGCGGTAGTTTTTGTTACTCTGCAACGAAGTGTTGGAATAACATATTTACATTTAGAAAATTCGCAAATGTTCGATATTTTAAGGTAAACAATAAAAGACATCCTTTGAACTTGTAACAAAATTTGGTAGCACAGTAAATCTGTCATAAATTTAAGTAACTTGAGAAACTTTTGTATTCGTCTTTTTTTCAAACTTTTATTTTTTTTATTATTCATTTGAAGTGTTTCTGTTCGTTTAGTTTAAGTTTTTACGCGAAGCCATTCGCCCTATCATAATATTGTAGCATCCGCAGAATACCAGCGTCGTGGCAGCTCCCTATACTTACATTACCCTTTAGCAGCTCCTGTCTAGCCATTATTTTTGCGCAAATGTTTTAGTATAGATTTTGTTTTGGGTATTATATTATTGTGCCAAATAAACTTTTTTATTTTTCTATTCTATTTGATATAAAACCACTTTACCGGTTTTGACACCGTGAGCTCCGTATTCTTTAATCAGACAGAACACAAATTGACGGTACATAACATAAAAACTTATTAAAAGACAACTGACATCTTCAGTCTTCGCACGTGACCACGATCGCTGTCAAGTAGTCGAAACGTCAGATATATAATAATAATGTAACATCTAATTATACGCGAAATAAATCCGGTAAAGTAGGTAGTTTTATTTCAAATGTGTAATTCTCTCGAAAATATAAGACAATACTAAACCCTGGTTACTTGAAATTCAATCAGAGAACAGCATGATTTATCTACATTGTGCCCTTTGAGAAAACATCAGTATGTAACGTATGTAAGCTATTTGTAGTCAATCATCTAAATAGATACTTAATTGGCCTTTATTTATCATATTTGACTGTATTTATTTTGGATTTTTATTTGGCATTTGTGCCAATTTTAATTGAATTATAGTTACTATTGCTTCTGAAAGTGCGTGGACGACTGCAAATCAATTCCAATTGGCTGAGAACGGACAAAAACTTAAGATTACCTGATGTTTCAGTGATAAGAAGCATATCTTTTATAAAGTTGTTTATTTTTTTAATTTTACAATAAAACATTCTACCTGACAGTAGAGAGCTTCAATATAAAAAAAATCTTTAATTAGTTATCTCCTTGTGCCAAAACAAAAAATATACACTGCCAAAGCTTCGGTGTAAAATGTGCGTTCGATTTTTAATTACTTACATGACAGTTTTCCTAGTTTTCAGTATTTTTGTCTTTGTCAAAACATTGGAAAAAAGTGCTACTTCTGAACGTGTTTTCAAGCGTCATTCTGACGGAACGCTTGTGGGTTGTTTTTTGTAAATGACTTAAACTTTTACGTTACCAATATAATAACCTAACTCCAAAAATGTAGTGTATTCACCGTTTATTTTACGAATAAAGGAGATAGTAAAAGTTTTTATGGGATTTGGGCCAGATCATGAGCACCATTTTTCCGTACAGTTATTTTTGTAAGAATCCATCTTACTAACCTTATTATTTCCATAAATCTTGACTGATAGAAGCGGCACAACAATATTATTTTTTGCTGACAACTTCACAGAGGTCGCCATTTTGAAGAAAACTAAATGTCAATGCCTCATTCAAATTTTTTACGACTTTGCGTTGAATATTGTGGTTTTATTACTAAACAACAATTTCGAAAACTAACTAAAACTCTTCAAGCACACCTAAAACATTCACGGTGTAAAATACGCAATGACACTTTTAATGAATGTCAATATGATATTAAAATCAACTTTTTAACAGCGTTATTATGGGTATGCACTATGCACTTTTATGACTTCTATGTTGCTATATTTGCTATATTTTATACAATACTTATTTTATTTCGTTATTTTTTTGCAAAAAAAAAAGAGTTTTGTGTTATTGAATGAACACCTGGGTATTCAGTACATTAATGTCTACAATCTGAAATGGTGCTCATGAGCTGGCCCAAACCAAACTTTACCATCTCCTTTAATAAACTTTCCTTAGCCACGTCCACGTCGCGAGCAACCGGTTTTATAGATTTGAGAAACTTACAAGTTACAAATGTCCGTGACGCTTTCAAAAGTTTCTCAGTACCAAATAAATCAAAAACGTTCGCTTAATAGCGGAAAATACGTTCCCATTTAGGAGACCCTTATGAGTACCATATAATATGGTAACGTATTTTATTTTAAGTAGCCCCCAGCTTCATTAATCATCCATGTAACACCATCTCATTGAGGATATTCTTATGAGCCTAAACACGCTATACCTGCCTGCTGTAAGTTTCTGAAGAATTGAGAATCCCGCAGACCATTTGATGGTATGTATAGGATTAGCTCAAGATTAGCATGTCTTGGAAATACCACTGAAGTAACTGATAGCTGATAGTTATCAAAGGCCTTAACAAATCATCATAAATTATAGCTTAGAATTATCTTGACCACGTCAGCTTTCAAACGAAAAAACCAAATCAAAATCGGTCTATTCGTTTAGAAGCTACGATGCCACAGACAGACACAGATACACAGACAGACACGTCAGACTTATAACATCCGTCTTTTTTCGTCGGGGGTTAAAAATGTCATGCGAACACAAACAGACCAGAAGAAATTAATAAGGTCATCCCAAGTCCATAGTAGCTCAGATGGTCATGTCCCTTATTTGAAAGAGTAGGTACTTTCAGTGTAAGTGCTGCTAGCACTCAGTGTGATTGTGTTAATTTGTATAAGCCCTACGTTAGCGGTAACTAATAAATTTGTAAAGTACCTATGCGTGACCTTTGCATTTAACGTCGAGTCGTGTGTCCCTCGTAGCGAGGTCGCTTCGGCTGGCTGGTTTTGCGGACACATTTATACCCTCAAGTTGTAAAATTAATTCTTTTTTATTAATAGAAATTTATTTTAATACCTATACTACTACTAATTACCTGCATTATCATAATCCTTCGGAAGTACAACCCGCTTTGACTGTATATAAATGTCTTCTCTGTTACTTTCGATGTGTTGTCGAATAGACATTTTAAAAACTAAACTATAATTTTTCATGTCTACTGCTGATACTAGCAGAAGAAATCACTTATTGTAAGATTGAAAAACCGATCCAAAATTTCGACATTGCGGTTTTTTAAAAAAGGCGTGTAATGCGTTCAGAATAGTAAATAAGCCTGAGAACTATCTTATCCCGGTATGTATATAAAGGTTTTTAATGTGCCAATAATTTATAAAAATTTAGTTTATTACCTTGGAAACCTATACCGTTTTGTCCTTGTGTAGTGACTATGGAAAAACTTTATGAATGAAATTTAACCTACTCTAAGAAAAACTTGCTATGCTGTATATGTTTATGTTGTATATGTTTATTTTTCTCAATGTTATTTCATGCAATGAATGACATAAAAAAACATACATATTTCCGTGCATAGATAACATTTTCGGCTGTCAGACCAATTTGAATGATTGATGATTCTTCTATCTTTATTGTACTCACCACGAACGTATGAGTATGTTTCTCATATATAATGTTTCTGAAATAGTGTATAATTTTAAATACTTTGAATTTCCTGTGAATTGTGGGTTCACAAAAACACAATAATATGTTTTTACAAACTGCTGCATAGCAGCATCCAAATGTAAAAAGCAAAGAGTAATGTAAGTATAGGTAAAAAGTCTGCCTGATATGACGTTGCGATTTTTTGAAGCTCATATTGTAGGTACCCTATCTTTCATTACTAATATCTTTCATGGGTTTTACCACAAATCCGCATCGATAAGAGTTTATTCACAATTAAAGTATGTTTAAAAAAATTACAATGAATGTTTATTCACATCTATAGTAGTAGTAGTTAGGTACAGTCGACCACAGAAGTAGCTGAACACTTTGGTACCATGTCACAACGATCTTGTGCACGTTCTTTATAGTTGCTACCGTACTATATTGACGCTAGAGTCGTTGTGACATGGTATTAAAGTGTTCAGCTACTTCTACGGTCGGCCGTACATACCTACAGTTTTTATAGAATATCACGACGAATGAAAATCTTTTAGAAACACTGTTACCTACACATCATCTACGTTTACCGATATACTTATCGATAGTTATTGTTAGTAAATTAATTAATTTCTTTACCCACAGCAATGGTACAACTGATGCCTGATAGTAAAATATTAACGACCCGGTTTAGACATAAAATGTCGAATAACCATTTAGCCCTTCCAAAGGCAAGCAATTAACATAGCCTTATTATGAAAATACTTGTTTCGTAACGAAGTATTATTTCGATACGTAATGCTTGATTGAGACTCTAGTCACGGTTGGAATGTCATTTTTGTAATTAAATTCTATTGTTATAACTTTTTCATAAATAATTGCTATGTATTATATTTTGTATAGAAATAAATTCAAAGCATCTTACTTATTCGTCCATTTATGTGATGAAGGTTAAGCGGTTTTATATTGCTTAATCGAAATTGCGTAACGACCCGTTTCATCTATATTGAGTTGTATTAATTAATACCTACTCCAGTCAAATAAGCCAAAGTCTGGCAATCAGCTCCGGACAGTACACCTGCACCTCATTGACGAATTGTTTGCTTTGTAAGCGTTGACTTCTTTCAAATATGAGGCAGAATTTATACGCCTGAGTTGCATAAGTATAATTTTTTCTCAGAAATTTGAATCCCCAAACAAAATCATTCGTTAATTAAGGTAGGTATAGTTGAATGGCCTTCCATTAGGAAGGCCTGGATATTTGCCACAATAATTAGATAACACTATTTGTATATTTGCCGTCCGTAGGCACCAATCAGAAAGAGATGGAAGTTAGTGATATTATTGAAATAAAAGAATAGAGTGAATCTGTTATGTTGCAAAAAAATCACGATCGGGTGGGTCCTGGTTAAAACTCGAATTATATTGGAGCGCCCTGTTCATTTGGAACGTCTAATAAATATTATTAGCTCCGAAAAAATAATGGCTTTTATTAAAATACTTATCTATTACCAACCATTGGGCCAGCGTGGTGATTTCATGGCCCAAACTCCTCATGAGTTTCTCCCATGTAGGAAGGTCTGTGCCCAGCAGTGGGACGTATAACGTATATAGGTTGGTGATGATGACGATGACTTATCTATTAGGTGATGTAGGATATGATAGTCAACCAAGAAAAACACGAGCTGCTCATCAAAATATTAAAGAAAGAAAAAAATTTGGTAAAACATTAAGTTTTTAGAGATGCAGGAATGATGAATAAAAAACCGTTGTTATCAACGCGTACCAAAATAACAAATAAAATGTACTAAATCCTGCAAGACTTCGGCACAGTATTACAAGCTTCGGTGTAATCCCTACTTGTAAACAGTCTACACCTTCACAAGCAGGCCGTGTGTAGGCGGTGACCTAATTAACTAACGCCACTGCAAATTTAATCGTTTGTGGGATTGCTGGTGTGTTGCGAATACATTTTTAAGAATAAGTGCAATTTTCAACTTTATAATTCGTGATATTACAGCCTATATACGTAAAGCGATCATGTTGTGAGAGCGTTTCATTTACATTGGCGCACGCGAGCGAAGTGGCCTATCCTTGCGGCTTAGAGTGGCGCCCGCCAGTCAATCAAACTGTCCGTTCGAAAAGTTGTTCGATTTTAGAAACCGTTTACAAAGCCAATAAACTTTTATGACGCTAATTTAATTTTTTAAATTTCTTTAGCCATGTTATCCTAATTAAAACAAAAGGACGCTAGTAGTAATAAAGTTTTTTACAAACCATCTGATGAAATTGCTAATTATTTACGATTAAAGTTAAATTGTGATAAGGACGCGACCTCTTTGTTGATTGAATGGACTTTTTGGTTGGACTTCTTCAAAACAATTATTTTATTTCCTTTATTTATTGTATTAAATTAAATAACCATAAATATTCTTGGTGCACAGATCAGGTACCCGGTATGGATTTCTATAAAAATGTACTTTAATTCGACTGCGTTGATACCTCAATTCGACTGCGTTGAGGTACCTAGTTTGTTTTATACCAGGAAAAGGTGAAAGTAATTTTGGTGAGAGGCTGTCGCCAAAGTATGCAAATGGAGGGCTTGCTCGGTTCGCTGGGTCATGTAAATATTTTGTGTGTCGACTTTATAGGGGTTTTTATTTTGATTCATGCTTGCTCAAATATTGGCGTAGTTACACATTCATGTGAATATTATAATATAATATAAAAATATGTAGTATCTCTGGGGTTATTCTGCTTCCATAAAAACTATTTTCATACATCATTGATTAAGTGCGGGTTTTTTCCTTTTTTTTTCCAAATTTCGACAGTTTAAAGTGATGATCACTGAGTTTATTATCAGTACACTGCCATCGCAGAAATTGGAAAGGGTATGGAAAGTGGAAAGGGTATGAATGAACTCGAATCCTTCATTGAACAACTTATGTTATTCAACAATTATATTATCTTATATTATAAATAATATCATTTACATTTAGTAGTTTTATTTAAACCAAATACGATAATTACATAAAAATAATTAATAAAAGAGTTTTTAAGTAAATTTCTTTAGAGCGAACCCGTCCCATGATGGCGGCAACGTAACTAAAAGAGAAAAATAGGAGCTATTTCAGCAATTATCAGTGGATCAATGGGCTTTAGGGATGTAGTCTGATTTTTGTAGTGTTGTCAATATTGCAAAATCAAACTCAAACTCAAACTTTTATTGCACCATAATGTTACAATTAGGTCATAAGGCTTAAAGCTAAACATGGTTCATCATGGACCCTGTCGAGCACAGGAAATGCAGCAAAAAATGTGGTATACGAAAGTAATATGATGATTGTAAAAGATAATGGATGATGAGTGGATAGAGGAGGCGAACTTCGCGGCGTATCTATCCAAATAAACTTATTTATAGGTAGGCCCGTATGCAGGGTCGTCTGGGTAGGTACCACCGCCTTTCTTATTTCAGCCGTGAAACAGTTCGCTGTGTTTCGGATTGAAGGGAAAGGTAGCCAGTGTAATTACTGGGCATGGACGGCATTTGATCTTAGGCCCCAGGATGACAACGCACCTGCAATATCAAGTGATTTTTCCTTGTTATTGCAGGTGTCTATAGGCGGCGGTTACCGCTTTCCATCAGGTGGGCCGTCAGCTTGTTTGTCATCCAGTTGTATAAAAAAAAAAAAAAAAATTTGAAAAACTAAACTTTAAATTGAGGCAAGTGAAACTAACTAGTTTCACTTTCCTCAACATTGAACATAAGTAATTTAACATTAGCTGCGTTATTTCATACAAATGTCATGAAATTATCAAATGAATAAGACGTATTTGAAAGTTGCAATATATTTATATGAACTTATAGCTAATGTTTTAATTTATTATTGTATTGTCGTTACCACCCTGTATGATGCTAAAATATTAAAAGTAGGTATCATTATTGCTCGTGCTGACTTTGCTGATTCATTATAATAGGTTGGGGAAACAGTTTCTTCGCATTTTTTAAGAAAATTCAAAACATTTTTTAATATAGTTTATTTACATTTAACTAAAGTATGTAGGTACCATTTTGTTCGATAACTTTTTGCCATCTTGTAGGTAGGGACATGATCCCATTGCTATAGAAATTTTGGGGCTTCTGATCAAAATACCGCGACAAGTGGTATTGGCAGTCCTCTCGTGATGTTAACCTGACACTGCCTAGAGAATTCTGAAGAGAGCGAAACAGGTGGAAATCTGAAGGTGCAAGGTCAAGACTATACGGCGGATGCATTAACACCTCCCAGCCAAACTCTCTTAATTTTTGCTGAGTGGCTAAAGATGTGTGAGGTCTAGCGTTTCGCCAGTCTGTGAAGCCTGACCGGCCTTTGACCACAACCTTTTTCGCACGTTCTTGTCGTACGTGATCCACTTTTCATCACCAGTTATCAGCTTCTTCAAAAATGGTTCGGTTTTAAAATGCGCCAAAACTGTTTTGTGGTCTATTCCCAGTTCTTCAGCTACGTCGTAATTACTGATATGCCGATCTTGCTCCAGTTTTTCAAAAATGGCATCAATTTTATCCGTAATAGGGCGACCAGAGTGACATGTATCTTTGACATCAAAATTTCTGGATTGAAAACGCTTAAACCAAATTTGTGCTACTCTCACAGACACTGCACTAGATCCATAAACATCGCAAATTTTTTTCGCGGCTTGCGTTGCATTTTTACTTTTTTTGTAGTAAAATTATAAAATGTATCGAATTTCTTCATTAGATTCACTCATCTTGACAGTACGAAAAACAAATGAAAAACACACATTTTCCTAATTTGAATTTGGAATTATCTTTTTTAAAATCTAAACTTTTAATGATACCAAAACCAGCCAGATACAAATAGTATAGTCAAATAGATTTTATTACAAGTTTATACATACTATAATGCGAAAATACTTTTTCCCCAACCTAATATTATTATGTAATTTATCATAATATCAATGAGCCTAAGAAAAAATTAAGCAAACACGGTTCATAAGTAAGTTTCTTAAGCAAATTGTTGCGTACTTGAACAGAGGTCTTTCTGAGACCTACTTCCAAAGTTAGTACTTGTTAAGTAAATTGTTTGTGCCTGAGCAATGCCAACGTGTTCTTAGTAAAGTCAAATAAAAACTTCCTATATTTAGTTCAGAGCTTAAGTCTCCAGTGACATCGATGCTAAAATCCCGGGGAGAAAAATAATTTGCTATAGAAGTCCCGTTGGTACGTTTTGAGCTACAAACACGAGTGACGAAATATTACAAGGCGGTGCTGTCAATACGACAATAAATTAAAATATGGGCTATATTAGTTCATAGAAATAGTTCGCCACTTTCAAAAACATCCTATTCATTTGATAATTTAATGGCATTTCAATGAAATAATGCAGCCAATGTTTTATTATTTCATACAAATGTCATGAAATCATCAAATGAATAAGATGTTTTTGAAAGTGGCAAACCATTTCTATGATCTAATATAGTCGATGTTTTAATTTATTGTCGTATTGACGGCACCACGCTGTTTATTATTTCGTATTTAATACACAAAGAAAACTCATAAATAGCACTTTATCACTTTCAACCGAGAGTATGTTTTCTATAAAGCTTCGTGTAATTTACTTTTATTAAGTTTTCAAAACCAAACAAGAGAAATCTTAGTTGAGTAGCGTTTATATCGTTAGTACGGGGTCGTGGGTGTGAATTTGATTGTGGCAATTCCCAATCCTATCGAATTTCAAAATACGAACCCCCACAATTCTCAAGGGGCGATTTTATCAAACAAAACTTGAGAAAGAGCACCGAGCACTTAAAAGGATGGTCGCAGATCACTTTAATTTTGTCGGGTTCACGATATACGCATAGGGCGGGCGGCTCTCCGCAGCGCTCCGCCAGACCGGGAAACCTTGACATCCCCCCACCCCCACATCCTACCTCTACCATTCTTTCTAGTTTTCTTTATCAGTATACCGGGTAATTGTATTAAGTTTATTTTTTACTTATTGCCTTTGGCTGGTAGTCTTTTTGCATTTCACCGCTAGACACGGCACTGTTTCGTGCTTCGCTAATGAGTGTTGATTCTAGTTCGTGTCGCAAATTATCGGCTACGTTTAAAATGGTACTTTTTATAAATGTCTAACTTTTTAAAAATATAGTGACCTATTTTCACAGCTCAATTCTGACGTGTTACTGTGCCTAACTATAAGATGACTTTCATTTATTCGAAAAATATACTTTTAATATTACTTTACAGATAAAAGAAAACTCTTTTTCTTCTCTATGACATCTTTATGTCTTAGTAGGGTAGGACGACTTTTCATAATTCGGGCGCACTCAGTCAACGTGTTGAATAAACTTTGATATTTTTTATTATTGGTTTTCTTAGAACTAGTACTACCTAAGTCATTTTTTCCTTACACATATAAAAATGATTCATTAACACCGTAATCACGTATTCCTAGACAACTAGGAGTAATATTAACTGCCCCCTATGTGAATCATCCTAAGGGCTAACTTATTATTACTAGCGATTTTATGTTACTCAGAGGGATTGTCTGTATGGAATTGGCGTAACCAGTTTCGAGTCATTATTATGTATTTGGTAAGTATTGTATACTATTAAATAAAACCTCTTTATTTATCGGATTAAACTTAATTTTACTAGCTTTAGAACTAGCCACTACGGCATTGAGCTCCTACTTAAATAATTTACATGCGTAGGTCACCTCGTTGAGTAGGTAAGTTTCTCTGTAATTTTTTAGATTTTCCTAAACGGTTGCGTTTAATTGGTTTTATTTTTTAAGTTACTGGGATCTCAATTTGTTTATAATAATAATGAGGTTGTAACGCCGGCGCGTCGCCGCTATACAGGATGTTTGGTACAAAGGATAACATGCGCGCACATACCCATGTTCGTCCTATATATTTAATTTTATAGGACTATTTTACAATTTTGAATTTTTGATGACACCATAGTATTTTATGGTGTTATGAAACATTCAAAATTGTAAAATAAGTCTTAAATTTCTTCATACAAATAGTGTGGTTAATAAAACAAAATGCATGGGGAAATTCTAACATTAACTGTACAGTTTTGAATTTTCGACAACACAATAGTATTTCATCATCATCAGCCTACCTACATGGGAGAAACACATGAGGAGGTACTAAGCGGTATTGTTATTTATTACTATACAGGGTATAAAATGAAAATGAAAATGAAAATATCTTTATTCAATTAGGCCCTCAAGAAGCACTTTCGAATCGTCAACAAAAAAAACCCTTATGTCTATCACATAAAAAAAATATTAACTAACAATTTCATAATGTTTGTCTCTCTGTCTTATCTGGATCTACGTAAGCTAAGAATGTTATGTCAGTCTGTCTATCGGTCTGTCTGTCGGTCCGCCTGTCCGTCAGTCAGTCAGTCAGTCTGTCTGTCTGTCCGTCAGTCAGTCTGTCTGTCAGTCTGTCTGAATTTACACCGGTTCCAAAAGTTGAACTACCGAGAAGATTCCGGCAACAAACTCGTGTAGTCACTCTTTTCAATCATTAAGTTACAATGTTTAATTACACAGTAATATTATTAAGCAGCGCAGTGTCGCACAGAGTATAAAAAAAGGTATATTAACGTACCAATAAGTACCTAATGATAAGAATATTTACTGTATTTAAAGGCTGTCCGACAATGCACCATCACAATATAGGTATTACAATACACAAAGGTCAACAATTAATATACAAAGACCTAATAAAGCTAAACATCTTTCCTTAATTTTAAACACTTGTCTGACCACGTCATTACAATAATAATTGTATTGTTTTATATATAATATCCTATAATGCCATATACCTCAAAAATGATACTATTGATGAATATGTAGGTAAATTATTACAAAATCAAGGAAGCTTAGAGATGACCATTTCCACTAGTGGCACCTGTTCACAAGCATGACGCATGTGCCAGCCATCGCTCCGCTCAACCATACAACCATATAAGGGGGACGCTCCCGAAAACGAAAGCAGATGACTGTGCTAGTGAACCTATATACACACACACACATATCACCAGCCTATATACAGCCCACTGCTGGGCACAGGGCTTCCTCAATGGGATGGGATAAACACATGAGGAGTTTGGGCCATAATACCACCACGCTGGCACAGTGCGGGTTGGTGGGTTAAAGCGGTTGCAGTAACAACTGGGACCAACGGCTTGACGTGCCTTCCGAAGCACGGAGGAGCTGGAGATGACAAAATTTAAGTTTGATTGACCCATCCCGGGATCGACCATGGCGAAAGTTGCTTTGTTTTCGTAATCGAAACCAGAGCGCTCAAACTTCTACGCCACCGAACTCCTCAATACTCATACACGACATGCCAAAAAAACAGGAATCGCAAAAAAAAACAGTTGTTCTATAAACAAACAGGTCGTGATGGCATACAATTTATTACGAAAGAGCCGATATTTTTTTAGTTTATATATTTATATTTTTACTACGAGTTGTGTTTAGGATCACTAGTGCTGCCATTTGCCTTCTTTTTCCCGCGCATTCCCCTTACAACCTGTATACATATAGTATACCGGGTGTTACAGAATTCCGAAATAAAATTTGGAACTCTGGGGTTGCGGGGGGTCAATATCTTAGTATGTGCGCGGGTTGTGTGTGTGTGTGTGTGTGTGTATAACTGTAGTGTGTCGTACGATACGCGATAGTACTCATTTTTAGGATTGTCACGAGGAAATGTGACAATGTTTTAATTAATTTAGTCGGAAAATTAAACTGGTCTGATAGGTGTCAAACTTTTAGAGGTAACTGTTGACAAGGAACACAATCACCCCCTTGAATTTTATTTCAGAACGGATTTTTGGAACATACTGTATAGTCTTTTAAAGTGTAATATCACATTCACACGTCCCAAAAGTCTTTGAAGTTGCGTGTGGTAGCGCAGAGTTGCACACGAAGCGATTTATTATTAAAGTCCTCCGTGACCTCCGTGGGCGGCAGACGAACACGAACGAACGTAACGAACTGACATTCTGTAGCCCTAGAAACATTTTGAATTTTCGTATTGTTCGATAACGGTGCGTTAGAGATACTCGCACGATATCAAAATATTTGTATCTACTAAGCCGTGTAGGTCTGAAGTACGGTACCTCTTTGTTTATGAGATATAAGTGAATATATATTATATTTTATATAACGTAAGATTTACTTAAGCGTATTTATTGTAGCAAAATTTTGTTTAATAATTACTTAGAATAGGTACTATTTTTATTTTTGTGTGGACATAGTTGTGTTGTTGTTTCAGTTAAAACAAATTTGTTAACTCTTAAATCATGCATCTCTTTTATATTGAATCTATAGGAAAGAAAGCATTATAATAAAATTTTAAAATGTGGTTATGAACTGGCAGCAAAGATTTTAAATTCAAATAGATAGATTTTAATTTTAAATATTATTATAAAATCAAAACGCAAAAGCGGCTACAGGATTATTCTTACAATAATAATATTTCAAATTGAACCAAAACTGATTACGGACTCGTAGTCGCGACGAGAGATGGATCTCAATGAAATCTTCCACCCTCCTTTGAATACTACTGGGCCAATCTCGGAGCGGGTTAATTAATGTTCACTGACTGAACACATTCGATCCGGGCATTTAATTATCGTTCACTTCATGTCCACGCGGAATAACAAAGAGACAATTTCTTTTCATTATTAAAATATTTTGAAAAATAGTTATCAGTTTGACAGGACATAACACTATCCATAAAATATAATGGATTTGATTAATTGGGTCAGTTATCGCTACTTTTCAAAAGATAGCGATACTCTTATCAAATGTAATAGAATAGTTCTATTTCTCTCTCTTCGTCATGAATTTGTAAAGTAACTAAAACATACGAGAGTCCGGCAGGCTGGAAAGAGTCAAATATGAAAATAATTAAATTAACAGCATTAGGACATAGTGTAAATTTTTTCGTCGATATCATGAAAAGAAAAAGATTGTCAAAGGAGATGGCCTGGATATGCACTGAATAAATACACAAAACTTAAAATGCAACATGTGCAAAAGTGATTGTTGTATGAAAAATAATATATTTATTTCTGTTCACTAATTGTACACTTCATCCCTTTATCTTCAGAAAAATAAAATAATAATAACAAATAATTGTTTTGATAGTTGTAGAATGACGAAGTAAGATGGACGATACTCGACGCTAGATATTAGAATTCAACCAAGGATTGTCACATTACGAGGATAAATGGGCTTCTTAATGATCGAACCTCCTTGGAAGCGCTTTTTCTCAATACGTTTTTCACACTCTAACAGTAAAGACGAAAGATGTAGCTATAATTTTCACTAAGCTCACGTGGCGCCATTTGCAAATGTGAGGCATTTTCATATTAGAAACATCAAAGATTGTTACGATATTCCGACTGTTACCTATCTATAAAAAAATATTAATTGTAGGTACTTACTGTTTCTCGCAAATATTGGAAACGTTGCACGACACACATTATTTATTATCAGTTTAGTATTTTAGGCGTAGTTTATTTACTTAAAAATAGTAACAAACCGCCTGACATATATTTATATCCATCGTATAGAATAACTCATGTAAAAAATCTAAAATATTTTTCTTTTTATATGCTGATTCCAAAATTGAAAGGCTATTTCATCATGTACTTTTTCTTTGGGTCGCGGTTCCGAGACCATCTTAAATCATATAGTGGCAAACGCCCTTAGAAACTCAGCTAACTCCTTTATAAATAAGAAAAGTGTAACGATTTCTTGTCGGTTTTAATTCACTCTTAGGTGTAGAGCTAAGGTCCAAAATAACAGGCTGATGTGGATGTGAACGCCTAATACCTGCTTTTTTCCTAATTAGCAGCTTTTAAAATATTTGAAATACCGTATCTCGACATACTAATATTATGTAGAATTTTCTTTAACAAATTGAAAAAATAGATTTTTTATTACACGAGTGCATATTTAAAATATCTAAATTATAAACATATGACATTAAAATTACTAGTATTATTGTAAAAATGAAGACGTAATTGCAATTTCAAAATGAAATTAAATAATCTAGAAAATTTAACCATTATAAGGGTAGACGTTAGCTTATTATAACGCAAATATAGCCTCGAAGAAGAAAACTTCATAATCCTAAAACTTTATATCAAGTCCTTGGGAATGGTACAGAGCAGAGCAGTCACCCGAATTAATTTAAGAAGCTCGGTGGCGTTTTGGTTTGAGTGCTCTGGTTTCGATACGAAAAACAAAACAACTTTCACCATGGTCGATTCTAGTCAATCAAAGTTTGTTATCTCGAGCTCCTCCGTGCTTCCGAAGGCACGTTAAGCCGTTGGTCCCGGTTGGTCCTGCAACCGCTTTAGCCCACCAACCCGCATTGGGCCAAAGTGGTGGTGTTATGGCCTCATGTGTTTCTTCCATGTAGGAAGGCCTGTGCCCAGCAGTGGGGCGAATATAGGCTGGTGATGATGATGATTGTAGCATTTATACTTCAATGGCTTCATTTTTAAAAATGTACTCGTTTAATAAAAAGTATGATTTAAAAAAATAATCGGTGTAGTTATTTACACAATCTATCAAATGTGAATGTCAATTATGACAAAAAATTACGGTCTACGATTAATTCGGATAGCTGCTGTAAAGAAAAACGTTATTCAATCAAACGTTCTTCGGGCATTTGTGCCGTCGGGCAGCAGTAGAAAAGTAAATAGTTTTTTTATGTAATCTGTTAAGCAGTCAAATAATTTTAGGTGACATAAACGAGACTCTTTTAGTTACGCAAGGTTTGATTTTTTTAGGATAAATTTAACTGAATTTAATTTGTAGTGTAAAAATAATTGCGAGAAAGTTAGAAAAAAACCGCATTTTCTATCCTGCGTGGGTTCTTTGCTATTGTAAAAAACATTTTCGACTTGAGTAAAACTTTATGATTCATCTCACCATTCTCCGTATTGGCGAAACATACTAAAAATCTTACTAAATGTAACATAATTAGTTGATTAATAAACAGGGCGTGTTATAAAAATATTAAACAATTTTTCTCCCATAACGTAAGGTCGGTTTTCAAGCTATTTTCTTTGAACTCGCTGGAATAGTGCCAAGATAACATGACTACAAAGAATTTAAGATTTTCCTCAAGAGATCTAACAATTTTGAACAAGGGGCCTACAGCATAAAACGTCTTGATTAAGTCCGAGATTGTTTGCTTTCAAAAACAAATTATTTTCCTTCGTATACTTAATTGCATTTTAAATATAATAATAATGCGAAGATTACAAATTGAGTATCTAAAATTGAGTAAAAGACATTGAGCAATATTCTAAGGATATAAAAAATTTTCATGCAACAGTAATTATAATGTATGTGTGTATGTAAAAATAAAATTGAGTAATAACTAAAAATATGTACATAATGGTCTGCCACCTTCAAGAAATGAAGGTATGCAGGACTAATATGTTTATTTATTTGATCAGATACAAAAACAGAATTACAACAACAGCATGTTTAAAAGCAGTTACAAAAGCTGAATACATTACAGCATAAACAGATGTCAAGACTCACATATGATTAAACTTACATATCTACAACAACATTACAAATTTTATGGATGCTAACTAAGGTAGAAATAATTAAAATATTGGATACTCGTGTGATTATTACTTACATAGTATTTATTAGGTTGGGGAAAAAGTTGATTCGCATTTTTTAAGAAAATTCAAAACATTTTTTAATACAGTTTATTTACATTTAACTAAAGTATGTAGGTACCATTTTGTTCGATAACTTTTTGCCATTTTGTAGGTAGGGACATGATCCCATTACTATAGAAATTTTGGGGCTTCTGATCAAAATACCGCGACTAGTGGTTTTGGCAGTCCTCTCGTGATGTTAACCTGACACTGCCTAGAGAATTCTGAAGAGAGCGAAACAGGTGGAAATCTGCAGGTGCAAGATCAGGACTATACGGCGGATGCATTAACACCTCCCAGCCAAACTCTCTTAATTTTTGCTGAGTGGCTAAAGATGTGTGAGGTCTAGCGTTATCATGATGAAAAACCACACCCCTTCTGGTGCTTAATTCCGGCCGCTTTCTCTCAACTTCTTGCTTTAATCTCATCAGTTGTTCGCAGTAGAGTTCAGAATCGATGGTCCTGCCTGGTGGTAACAGCTCATAATGAATAATGCCCTGTCAATCCCACCACACACACAGTATCACCTTGTTGCGAGTTAACCCGGGTTTCGCCACAGTCTGTGAAGCCTGACCGGCCTTTGACCACGACCTTTTTCGCACGTTCTTGTCGTACGTGATCCACTTTTCATCACCAGGTATCAGCTTCTTCAAAAATGGTTCGGTTTCATTACGTCGTAATAAAGAATGACAAATGAGTACACGGTACATTAGGTTTCTTTCAGTGAGCTCGTGGGGTACCCAAATATCGACCTTTTTTGTGTACCCATTTTTTTAAATGCGTTAAAACTGTTTTGTGGTCAATTCCCAGTTCTTCAGCTACATCGTAACTACTGATACGCCGATCTTGCTCGAGTTTTTCAAAAATGGCATCAATTTTATCCGTAATAGGGCCAGACCAGACCAGAGCGACGTGCATCTTTGACATCATAATTTTCGGATTGAAAACGCTTAAACCAAATTTGCGCTACTCTCACAGACACTGCAATAGGTCCATAAATATCGAAAATTTTTTTCTTGCGTTGCATTTTTACCTTTTTTGTAGTAAAATTTAAAAATGTATCGAATTTCTTTATTAGATTCACTCATCTTGGCAGTACGAAAAACAAATGAAAAACACACATTTTTCCCAATTTGAATTTGGAATTATCTTTTTTAAAATCTAAACTTTTAATGATACCAAAACCAGCCAGATACAAATAGTACAGCCAAAGAGATTTTATTACAAGTTCATACATACTATAATGCGAAAAGACTTTTTCCCCAACCTATTATTTGGTTCTGGAATCATACCAAATACAAATATATCCTTTATGTACATGATTGTATTGAAACACCAAAAGAAAATACATTTCCATTTTTTTTAAAGATTTTTCCTGTCGGATTGTGCCATCCCTTTCTGTTTGCGAATAATAATATAGTAATATAAATATTTAGAATACCTGGTAATTAGGCGCTAAGTTATTTTGTAGTTAGTTTGAACTTAGTAGTAGTAGTAAAATTTTAGTTGTAATGATATAATATTTTTACATTCAAACCCCAAATTAGATAAACAGCTATAAATACGCTAGTGTTATCGATACTCCACCGAACGAACAACCACGAACGAATACACAACCGTTATGAATATACAACTTAAATATTATACACTATTATATAAATCGTGAACTCGTAATGACTCCTGAACAAATGTCCGGGATTAGAACCCGGGGAATTTTTCTTGATACACACCGCTGTGTATCGGGACAAAAACCCCAGTAAAAATATTGACAACTTGACCTAATACAGCACATAATTTTATCAATGTCACCCATAAAGTATTGCTTCGGAAATATACAAAATATCATGGTTCAGTCTCCGATGAAACTAGAACCATTTTGCTGTCAGCTGGTATCAATCTTCACCTACCCTCGTCAATTTACACAGATCCGGTTATGAATTATAACTAGATAGACCCTCCGCCCGTATTGATATGTCTCTGAAGGAGTAGGCCATGAGAGCACAATTTCAAAAAGAGATAAATCTAATATCACTGAATAAACATGAACCGTTCTTGAAAGTAAACTATTTTACATAAAGAGGCCTTGCATTGACTTTCTACATGTTATTAATAAAGTCTGTTACATAACACACGTAGATAATAAATAATACTGTAATAGCACAAACGTACTTTGCAACT
Organism: Nymphula nitidulata; assembly: GCA_947347705.1. NCBI lineage: Eukaryota > Metazoa > Arthropoda > Insecta > Lepidoptera > Crambidae > Nymphula > Nymphula nitidulata. The sequence goes on from OX374632.1 coordinate 13,257,620, forward strand.
ATCAATGAATGAAAATGCAAAACTATATCCATTTTTTTATATACAACTAGATGACAAACAAGCTGACGGCCTACCTGGTGGTAAGCGGTTACCGCCGCCTATAGACACCTGCTGCAATAACAAGGAAAAATCGCTTGAAATGCAGGTGCGTTGTCATCCTGAGGCCTACTTACCTTTCCTTTCAATCAGAAACACAGCGAACTGTTTCACGGGTGAAATAAGAAAGGCGGTGGTACCTACCCAGACGAACCTACATACGGGTGAATTGAAATGCATACATTTCAATGTATCTTGGGAGAATTTGACAAAAAAATATATGTATATGATGACAGTCTCCATATGTATAGTTCATTTTATAACACTTCACACCCAAGGCCCTATCATAATAACAGCGCTTCAGCGACGTTTTTATAATGTCGCAAAAGCTATATGCCAACAGAGGGCCTTGTTGACTGCACCAACTGATATGTGTTGATTGTTTATCTTTTTTTTGCTTTTTCTGTGTTTTTATTGTCTTAGTTTTATGTTTATGTTTCTATGTTTGGTTATGTCGATAAAAATATTTTTTTTTCTTTTCTTTTTTCTATATGAGGTGGACACCCACGAAAAATTTCTCATCGTCTTTCACACCATATCCACTTTTATTCTAATAATCTTTTAGTTGTACGTCAACACAAACACTTGGTTCATAAAACTACACTAATTTTATAGCACAAAGTTCGCTCAGACACAATTTTTAATTATTGTGCTTGATAAAAGTCTTGACTTACACAACGAAATTCCGCCAAACACTCCTTTTAAAAGGCGCTTACACACTGTAAAAAAATATTGCGTCTCATAGTTATGTGGGTACTACGCAGATTGATCTGGCCAAAAATGATAATATTCGATGGTATGATTATAATAAGGATACTTATTTAATACAACAAGCGCACGTTCTTGAGGCACGCTGACGACATGATTTATGGATGTAGCAAGAGGGTTTGTGTTTCAAAATTGAATGAAAAATTGCTGGTATAGCTCCTAATCTAAAATTTTATAAAAATATACCTGTCCACGCGCGGACTTAGGGCCACCGAGTAGAGAGGGGCGCGGTGTGAAGGAGCGGGGGCGAGTGGTCAGCTGATCTGCGTGACAGAACCGGTCACTACTGCACACCTTAGCTCAAAGAGAAATGTAAGCCTTAGCTGCATAGCGATCGGTCTTAAATATTTACTTAATTCCTAAATTGTATGCTGCCGTTTTTATATATTCTAATGCGGTCCACTCATGTTACTATAAACATTATCGAGGTATAAACAATACCACAAAGAACTTGAATAATATACCGCATTATGCTAAGATCCATTTGTACACGCATACAGTTTGCATTAGCGAGCGCTTGCTATTTCAATCCTTTCAGTTTTTAAATTCATAAAACTGACTCTAGTTTAAAAAAGCTATAGACAACTAATCGCCGTTTCATGGCTTAGATAAAACTCTGATGTCTGATTTTATAGCAGCCAATTCATCAAAACGATGTAGACACAATTAGTGTGCTTAGGTACAAAAGCTAGTGTTTGTGAAAAGCGGCATACCTATTATGACACTAGGTAATGATCGTTGTGTTCGACACATTCCGCACAACCACTGGGGAAACTAGGTCATTCCGGAATGACGCCAGGTGTGACTGGGACACGGAAACACGACGCATGGAAGTGGCGGATTCACTTATAATCCGTGCAATATAGTTATGTTCTGAATGTTTTATTCAGGGTTCTTTTTATAGACAAGTCGTTGGCTAGATAGTTTCGCAGCTATTATTCATAGTTGTTTATGCGCTATTAAATAATTAAAATTTAACGCTTTCCTAAAAGACAAGACTAAGTACGCTTATCTTGTTTTGTCTTTTTGCTTTGTGTTTGCTGAATTGAATTTTTCTTTCCATTATAGTTCTTGCATTGCCCAAAATACCCAAAACTAATGTAAAGTTACCTTCTTGCGAATTCACTGTGTCACATGGCAAAACAATTACGAAATGTACCTAAGCTTTGTTCTTTTTTGTAATCGAAAATACTCATTTATCCATTAAAAGTTTAAATCAGACAATATCATCACTAGTTAGATCAGACTCCTGTGCCAGCTTTGCGGTCTGGCGACTAACAATTACTTATTTACTTACGTAACATATAATATAAGCCCTAAAGTTCTGCTAATGATAGGTACCACGCTGATTCAGAATATTTAAATATCGTGAGTATGAATCTTGTACTGTTGTCTACAATGAATCTTTCTGACACTTTTACGCAATCTTACTTAAGCCATGTTTAATTTAATTTCAAGAGATGTTATTTCGCGTTACAGCATTATTGAATTCTTAATGTCCGTTACACTTAATACTTATAAAACGCGTTGCGATTGTCTCCAGATGTTTTTAATGTTTTACTTTCTTTAAAAACATGGTTTTAATTGAAAGATTATACAAATTACTGTTAGATGTTCAAACATTATTTCAGACGGCACAGTCGTTAGCATTGATTTACAAATTCCTCTATCATTATGTAAGGGGCAAAATAGTAGCAAACGAAGCTATATATAATTTCAATTAGTTATATACTTCAATATTATAAGTATTTTAATTGTTTCAAGATTAATGGATTACCCATGCAATTTTTTATTCATTAGCGTTACTCTTTGGACTACGATACTGGCAAGTAGAGTGAAGACTTTGACGTTTTTAATTGACATTGGCTGATAGTCAAAAAAATAGATTTTTCTTTACATATGACGAAAAAAGAGGGGTGTTATAAGTTTGACGTGTTTGTCTGTGTATTTGTCTATAGCATCGTAGTAGCTCCTTTTTTTTACGGTTTCCCCATGCCCATAATGGAGACGACCCGGGGTTTGCCGAAGCATTTCAGCGAGCCGCCTCCGGGCAGCCCGACCCTAGAACCGACCAGAGCCAGTCCTAGGGCGGGGCACCAGGCCTCACCCCGGGCCAGTCGCGGCCATAGCCGCGCCCGGTCCCGGTGTGAGGCATCGTAGTAGCTCCTAAACGAATGGACCGATTTTGATTCGTTTTTTTTGTTTGAAAGCTGACGTGATCCAGATGATTCTTAGTTATTATTCAAGAAAATCTGTTCATGCGTTTGATGACTATCAACTCGATAACAACTTGCAAAAAGGGTCTTACTAAGTTTTACAGATCCGATTGATTTGAAATTTGGTTCTGTTACTTCGGTGGTATTTTACAGGACATACTAACCTTTAGCAGAAGCTATACCATCAAATAGTCTGCAGGATGCTCAAATTTTCAGAAACTTTTAATTAACTTACTTAAAATTTTACATAATTATACGCAACGCGTCAGAAGTGTCTTGCATATAGCGTCTACAGCTGCGGTAACCGCTTACCATCACATGGGCCGTACGCTTGTTGGCCATGCATAATAGACTGTAAAATTTTCTACGTATTTCTTTGTCGAAATATCGAATCGATGAATTCGGAGGATCGTGATCTGCTTGGGAAAATCGTAGCTTGAGATTGCTTGTGTGATTGGTAGTTTCAAAGTTTTTTTTATAAACAATTAAATCCAAACTTCATTTTGTTCACCAGAAATAATCACGATGGGACGAATACCTTCGACATGCTATAATCATATTAGAATTAAGATAAAGCTAATAAGAAATAAGTTCGATTAGTACTAAATAATTATACCCCGATTTTACAAATGTCTATAAAATGTTTCTTATATAGTAAATGAAACCTCTTAACAGTATCATGACGTATACCGTCCAATATATATATATTTCCCTTATGGGCTTCTCCTTGGGAACCCATACTGACGCTATAATTATTTCTAAACAAATTTGTGAAACGAGTTCGGACTTCTAAGCGAAAACAGTTATATATTATAGGTATTCCCCAAAAATTATTTTCGTAACCCTTTTATTTTGATGGTTCTGATTTCATTCATAGATCTTATGAACACATATTGTTAAAGTTACTTGGAACAACATTTTGAAAGGAAAAGCTCAGGAAAGTTTTTTTACAACTGTTTAGATCCAACAATTAACTAAGTTCAATTTGCACAGTGTACAAAGTAGCAATTAAAATGGAATGAATTACTAATCTTTTGTCGCGACACTTCCAGAGCTTAATTAGCGTCTCAACAAAACAAACAACCACAAGGGAGAGCTGGAGGCTTCTTTTGAATTGACTACCGCACCCGACTTGAGGGTAGGCAACAGACGTGAACGTAACAAAGGAAATGTTCACATTCGCTTATATGCCTACTGCTTCATAAAGACTCCATGATGATTGTTTTATTGAGACTCGACATGACAAATTTAATAATTGATGTGTCTTCAATTGAAAAGTTGTTGTTGCTAAATAAGAATCGTTTCTACCTTGTTTCCCTTCAAAGGGGTGCACCGAACAAAATGAACAAATCATCAACATTTTCTATGAGATTGAGATGGACTTGACTTGGAAATAAGTTGGCAGTGGTAATAATAATATCTGGTTGGTTGGTATATTGGTTGTACTTTCATGAATGAATGACATTACACAATTTGCAACTAGAACTATAGTATAATAATACACTTAAACTGTCAAACACGTGAACATACATATACAAACAAACACACTATAGCTTTGTTTCATTACTATGATAATAACGGACATGATATGGTAATAATGGCAGGGCTTCAGCGGGCGGTCTTGCTCAACGCCATGATTGTCCGCCGATTCCTCTCTCTATTGCCCTGACTCTCGGCCGTTTGAGTGGTGCCCTCCTCTCCCCCGATTTGTCAAGGGACCCGGAAGAAATTTTAATTTGATTGTAAAATAATAATAATATTTATACACTTACACCATTATCTAGCCCAATTTAAGTATCAGTATCTATAGCTTGTGTTATAGATACTACATAACGGAAATTATTGATAATTTTATATATAAAATTCTCGTATCACTTTAGTTACCATACTCCTCCAAAACGGCTTGACCGATTTTTATGAAATTTTATATGTATATTCAATAGGTCTGAGAATCAGCTACAATCTAATTTTTTTTTATGGGCTAACAAAGTTTTCCGGGACAGCTAGGAATTTTTATGTATGTTTAGTAGGTCTGAGAATCGGCTGCTATCTATTTTTTTTTGGACAATTTTTTTATTCCAAAACAACATTTGCGGGGTCAGCTAGTAATACATATATATAAATATCAGAAATAAACTAAAAAAACATACAAACATCCATGTCTCGTGAACAAAATGCTCGTACCTACTCATTATACAGACATCTGCTCCTACCGGGATTCGAACCCGGGACCCCTGATCGAGTAATATTTTAACTATTATTATTATTTGTGTTTGAGGTATATCTGTCTTGTTTAGACTGATTGGTCACTGCGACCTGAAAGATCTATTGACACAATAGTTTAATTAAAGTACAGCCTTGATTGGGAACTTTTCACAAATTTTAGGATTTTACCAACCTCAAGGATCTTAATATCATCTGGGTGGATATTGTCTTTCCAGATGAAGATTCTGTTTGTGGATAAGGGGTCCACAGTTGTATAGGAGGTTCATTAGGTAACGTTCTCATGTGTACAAAATGTACAAACGTCCGAATCACTCAGTTTTAAGTTGAATACGTGTTTTTTTAGTCTGCCTGCAGTGGCTCGTCTAAGCTCTCGTCATAGATCATAGCAGTTATGATACTCCAGATGAACTTTATTAGCTCTTCAGTTCGTTATATCTTTGACTGACAAATGATATAAAAATTCCAATGCATATTTGTATTGACCCATGTAATACTTCTTAGTTATAATATGTATATAAATACTTTCTTGGCCCATGACGAATTGACTTTTGTATTATATACTTACCCTAATAAATAAATAAGTATATAAATAAACAACGTTAGTAATATTGAACTTGAGTCTCTGTCTATAATTAGTTTTAAGCTGCAAATTTGTGTAGAAAAATATTGTTATCATTTACTTTGTTCCTTGTAGGTATGTCAAAACTTTGAAGGGACTTATTAATAATAATTTAATAAACCTTATTACTATTCATATTTATAAATACTGTTTTTTTATGTTCACTTGATTGACATTTTTGAATTAGAAAAAAAAAACGGATAAAACCTGTGTAAGTATAGGCTTATACAACGATTATTAGGAAGTAAATGTAGGTTAATTACCTATATTTTATAAATGTAGAGCTTACTGAGGCTTTCACAAAATTACCAAGCTATATGTAATAATATTTAGCCTGTTGCCAACAATAGAAAATCTACTGTGTCTGATAATGCGTGTACTTCATAGATATAATACCTTAAATATGAAAAACTTCCGTGCTATGAAATAAACTTGTAAAATTGTACGTGACCTTTCATATCGCCATGAGTATCGATCTAACTTACGCTTACGAGTCGCATAGTTATAACATTGTAGAAATGTGGAATAAATTAAGTTACAATCATTATCATTTCTAAAAAACTAAAGTCAAACACGAAGCTATACGAAATAAAAGATTAAAACGATTAATTAAGTAATAATAGTACTTTGTGTAAGTAAAACGAAAGCTAGAAGCTGTAGTCGAAATCGAACCATCAATTAGGAGCATACTAACATTTAAAAGTACAGAAATACTTTCTAATCTTCAAATTAGAACTTATTTCTGAAAATAAGTTTAATAAGTTAATTTTGTTCACTGCAATGTCTGTCTGCTAAGGTTTTACTCCTAAGTCGCAGAAACGATTCAGATGATACTTAGCATAAAAACAAATAACTTACATCCCCTGGATAGACTTGTTTCTCAACCAGGGGGTCGCGACCCTTGGGGGGGTCGCATTTGTTATTAAAGGGGGTCGCAGTCTGTTGAAAATTAATAAAATTAGTTATTAGACGTATAAATAAACTATCAATTAAAATATTATTATAATTTTATAGTGACGGGGTCGCAAGACTTTTTACTTAACGAAGGCGGCGGTAACCGCTTACCACCAAGTGGGCCGTCAGCTTGTTTGTCATTTAGTGGTATAAAAAAAAAACTTTTTGGGTTTTTCGTGGGTCGCGACATAAAAATGGTTGAGAATCTATGTGCTATCTGTTGACGCGACAACCGCCAATGCGCGGGTGGAACTAGAAATACAATATGTTTTTGACAGGAATTCCTTTTACAGGATTTATTAGATAGCTACTAAAGTACTAACCTACATATCATATGATTGTATTGTTATACAGGGTGGTGAAAATACGACAATAAATTAAAACATGGGCTATATTAGTTCATAGAAATGTTTTGCACTTTTAAAATACGTCTTATTCATTTGATAATTTTGTAATATTTCTATCAAATAATGCAGCCAATGTTATATAGAAATGTCATTAAATTATCAAATGAATACGATGTATTTAAAAGTTGCAAAACATTAATATGAACTCGTATAAGCCATGTTTTAATTTATTGTAGTATTGTATTAACCACCCAGTTATCAAGAATGCATATGAATTGTGACTAGGTACTGTAGAACTCAGGAATAGCTTTACATTTAAGCACCACATAACACTACACCACTCATATATAAAATTCTTGACTCACAAATTTAGTTACCATACTTCTCCGAAACGGCTTGACCGATTTTCATGATCTTTTGTATGTAAATTCAGTAGGTCTGAGGAATCGGCTACTATTAATTTTTTATTTTATTTGGACAATTTTTTTTTATGGCACAACGTTTGCGGGGTCAGCTAGTTATTTTTATAAATATTGCGCTCGAACAATAATAGCTGCTACATTGAACGCGATTGATGTGACATAGTACTAAAGACATAAGCTAATTCTGACTTCGACCGTACATGTCGTGATGTAGTTATTTCACTTAAAAAATATTTACGTGTATAGTGTTATGTGAATGTGTTCTGGTTAAAATAGATCGTTTCCATGAAGCATGGGTCGATACGACGTTCGTTTAGCGATGCGGTAATGTTTGTTAGGTAGGTATGTTGGGTTTAAGGCTACGCTACGTACAGACGACACCACATCAAGTGTAACAGTTGCACTGCGAAAGCCGCCTCTATTACTAACGCAGTAAGGGTGGTCTCAAGATCAAACTGTTACGCTTGATGTGCTGTCGACTGTACATGAAAGTAAAAACAGGTTCACCGCTCGGTAAGTTTTTTTTGTATCCTAGTAATACATATTACAGACTTTTTGATGGTATAGGAACAGCTCAAGGATAGTATGTCATGGGAATGTCACCGAAGTGACAGTACATCAAAAATTGCAAATTTCAAACGAATCGGATCTGTAAAAGTTAGTAAAACCCTATAATCATATAGAAGATGAGCTGATAGTCATCAAACGCCTTAACTGATCTTCATAAATTATAGCTAAGACCCATCAGCTTTCAAAAAAAAAAAAAACGAATTAAAATCGGTCCATTCGTTTAGGCGCTACGATGCCACAGACAGACACACAGATACTCAGACAGACACGTCGAACTTATAACACCCCTCTTTTTCGTCGGGGGCTAAAAATGGACATCGTCGGTCGTAACCACTAGTGGCAAACCCAAACAGCAGCACTGCATCTAGTCGCAGTTGGAAACTACAACTTTGCGTCTTTTTCTTTTCGGGGTCTCATTTACGCAACTCCAATAATCTAAAGTAGATTGCAAATTCCAACGCTGCTTTACTATAACATCATTGTGATATCTCACTTTGTTACAAAGCAATGGATAAGCAACAACGTTCAGATGAAGTTTAAATCCATTTACCATTAGAATAACGTAATAGGTAATGTACTGTTCGCCTTTTTATTTCGCTCCTTCACATTCAATATTTACGCCTAACAAAGATATGTAATCAAAATGGTTGAATTAATTTCATAACATGTAATGTTTCGATTGCCCATTTCATATCTCTTATTCTTTTTGGTGTTTATAATTTATTTTATAAAAGAAAACAGTCTACTACAGGGAAATAAGATTTTAAAGCTAGGAGGTGTCGGTTATCTTTAACTTCTAAAATAAATTCTCCACATTTTGTCACAGCGACGACATAAATTGTTATTATGTTAATCAGCATGTATTTAGTATATTATCAGATTTCCGACTACAGATGTAACATTATTATGATAAACTCACCTCAATATCATTTATAATCTGAGTAATACAATTTTGCGGAGTACGAGCCACAATACACAATACTTTTCTTAACACATATAGACAAGCAAATCCGATAAAGGCGCACTGTCGAGGAAAAAGATAACTCGTAGTCAGATAAAACACACCGAATGTGCTTATTTGAGCTTAAAGTATAAAGACGAATGTGTATTTTTGACAAGATTACGCGAGAAAGATAGGCTCATATCGATCGCGAGAATGCTGAATAACTGCGGCGAATCCTTTTGAACACGTTCATAATAAAAAGAAAATTTATCAATATAAAAAGCGTTTAGAAAATTTCGCAGAATTTTACAATTTTTAATTGTTTTTCTTTCTTTCTTTCGATCAAGGATTCAAGGGAAATTTGCAACCAGCTTTAAGAATAATAATATTCTGTGAGCCACGACACCCACATAGACACATTCCCCTTTATTACATAAAATGGGCTAAAGTGACAAACACAAGTGACAGCATCAATTTTAAGCCAGGTCTAGGCTTAAAATTGATGCTGTCACTTTTGTTTGTTAAAAGGAAATGACAGAGACTTTAAAACCTGGCCACAGATTAATAACAGACCTTGCTTAACTTTAATAATTTTAATAAAAAACCTAATCCATCGATTAAGTTTTTGATTGTTTGTTAACCCGGAGCGGGTCAGTAAGGGTCGATAAGTTATATAGTTACTAATATACCCTTGAGTTAGACACAGTATGTTTTCAACTGACAAGTCATATGTTCTTCTTCTTCTTTTCTATGTGGCAATGTGTTATCTTGCAAAGTGATAACAATTCTGCCAGCACAGTGAAGTCATATGTTGATTAGTCGTAGACATCATTTCTGTACCTGTCACTATAATATTGAAATTTATTTGATTTACCTCCAAGTAAAGGTGTAGTTTTTCTAGCGCTCTTAAACTCTTCACTCTCTAGTTTACCTAATACTTTCATTGTTATTAACATTTGAATTAGAATTATATTCTGGATTTGTATTTTTTTGTAAGTAGTTCCCGAATATGTAGTGTGTGTGTTGTAGTTTATCTGTTTGGTAGAAGTAGAAGAAATTATATCTTCTACGAAAAAACGTTATCACTTTCAATAAATTCCAAACATGATATATCTGATATTTTTGTGTTGAGTTCAGGAAAAACATACAGATCAAGCCTCTACTGAAGTCAGGTCTCATGTATTAAATATTATTTCTGCAGTTGATGCATTGTTAACATTATGAGTGAGAGTTTGACGCCAAATATAATTATGATAACATCTCCATGTTGTTACTTTGTTAAGGTGGCCACCACGATATGAAAGCCAACTAAAAAGGCCACTAAAAAGCACTTTCAAATCGCTTAAAATCAGAATTTTATGATAAACTTTTCAACATCTTTCACACCAATAAAACGTTTACATCAATTATATTCTTCAACTCAAATACCTACTTGTCGCATAAAACTACACAAATTTTATAGTACAAGATCCACTCTGATACTACTTTCGTAGACAACTAGATGACAAACAAGCTGATGCCACCAGCCACCTGGTGGTAAAGGGTTCGTTGTTCCCCCGAGGCCTAAGATAAAACGCCTTCCATGCCCAGTAATAACACTGGCTACTTTTCCCTTCCATCCTAAACACAGCGAACTGTGACACGGCTGAAAGGCGGAAAGTCGGTGATATCTACCCTGACCACCCTACATACGGGCCCACCCACCACCCAGTAAAAACTATTGTAATGCCACCAAAATTCACAAATCACTGGTTTATCATCTTACTACTTTTACAAATAAGTAAGTTGGAATTACTCAATCACGCCAGAAGAGCTAATCGGATCTGAATGAAATTTGGCACACAGATTAATGGTCTGTAATAGCACACTGCAAATGGGGTACTTTTATCCCGGGAATGCGTCCCCTTGGGGCTACGCAGACGAAGTCGCGGGCGGAGGCTATAATTACTAAAAAAAGTTCCGCTGTCACTAATAAAGTTCACCACGCGAACATTAGAGCATGTGATGGCATACTGGAGCGTCAAGAATCGAGGGCCGGGGTCAGACGGGGCGGCGCGGCGCGCGCGGTGTCTGAGCGTTGACCGGGTCGGGCGGATCGATGCGACCCACCGCGGTTCCGCTGCGGGGCCCATGCTAATTATACCGTGATTGATCAGCCATCGGGAACTGCTAAGGTTTAGGTTCACGAGATCTAGACTTTAAAACTTCGACTGTGTTACGTTACGTTGCCGTTGGCATCACGTAGCGAATTTAAATCATTCCCGGATGAGTATTTATCATTTTTGATATCATTCAATAGATGAAGATATAAAAAGTCTTTTTACAAATCGAATCTTCCTTATTGACATTTAATCATTTTTTTTTATTTGTTTAAAAAGTTTTTGAGCCAACAGACTTCAAAAATCTGAGAAGGATAAAGTAAATTAATCATTTTATCCTTGTAGTATTTTGAAGTCGATTTTTATTTTTGTTTATTTTTTATTTTTAGTGATAACATTCCAAGGTCAAAGCTAGCATACATTGTTTTCTACTATCGTATCGTTTCACTCAAAAGACACACAAATACAGACGACTTAATTATTCCTATTCTAGAGATATTTGGTTTAAAAACCAAACTACCGAATCGATTTTGAATAAATATTTATTGGACCCAATGGCAACTACTTAGTATCAAACAAAAAAGAATCACGTAAATCGGATCAGAATTCTCGGCGTGATCGCCGTACAAACATACAAAAAAAACATACCAACCGAATTGAGAACCTTCTCCTTTTTGTAGTCGGTTAAATAAGTAGCTAAGTGTTTTCAAACTCCTGATATGAATAACTAAAACTTTCCACCGTGTTTCATATATCTCGAGAAAATGAAATTTGTTCCTTGGTCCACATCTTTGCGATATAGTATCTTGCTAGAGATTTGTCTTATTTTTAATCCCCGACGAAAAACGAGGGGCGCTATAAGTTTGACTTGTCTATTTGTGTGTCTGTCTGTGGCATGGTAACTCCTAAAGAAAGCCGATTTTGATTCTGGATTTGTCGTATGAAAGCTGACGTGATCAGGATGGTTCTTAGTTATAATTCAAGCAGATCAGTTCAGGCGTTTAATAGCTATTAGCTCATTTCCTAATTGAAAAAAAGGTTCCACTAACATTCATAATATCCGATTGATTTGAAATAGATTTTTTCAATTTTGAGAAAAAGGTTTTACTTACTTTCATAGATCCTACTGTTTTGAAATTGATATTTTTGTTGCTTCGGTGATATTTACAAGACATGCTATCTTGAGCTGATCCTGTACCATCAACTGATCTGCGGAATGCTCAATTCTTTAGAAACTTACAGCAGCTATAGCTAGTTTGGACTCATAAGAGTAATCTCAATGAGATAATGTTAGATAGATGATTAATGACGCACTTACTCATTTTATGTATACCTACCCTGTTTCTCATTTATATTAATGATCTCACTAATTTAAAACTCCAAAACGGACGTATCTTTTCATACGCAGATGACACTGCCTTGGTATTTGAGGGTGAGAGTTGGTCAAATGTGTTTAATATATCAGAACACGGATTGCACGTAGTCACAGAATGGTTGGGTTTGAATTCCCTTACCCTTAATGCGGAAAAAACGAATTACATAGCATTCTCCATAAATGCTGCTATGCAACCTGATACCAATTTGAATATAATAGCACATTCATGCAAAAACAAAACCAAAAACATATGTGATTGCCCTAAATTGAAAAGAGTACCATTTACTAGATACTTGGGTGTCATAATTGACTCTAAGCTTTCCTAGTATCCTCAATTATCATCCGTTGCAAACCGAGCAAGAAAATTAATTTGGATAATAAAAAAACTACGTGCCATAACCGACAAGAACCTCATTACATATATATATATATATAACACTCGTTCAGTCAATACTGACGTACTGTATAACAGTATGGGGAGGTACCTTCAAAACAAAATTTATCAGTATCGAAAGAGCGCAGAGATCAATTTTAAAGATAATGCTGCGAAAACACAAACTTTATAGCTCCACGTTACTGTACAACGATGCAGACGTTCTCACAGTTAGGCAATTATATATTTTGAATAGTATACTCAAAGTTCATAAAAATGCAATAATTAACCCCGACGTAAAGAAAAAGCGGAACCCACACTCAGTAATAAGATTAAAGCCAGTTAGAACTAAGTTTGCAACTAAGCAATTTTCATTTCAGTCACTTAGATTATATAACAAAATAAACAGATCCATTCAAATTTATGGCCTAACCAATCGTGAATGTAAAGCCAAAGTAATGACTTGGTTAAAAACTCTTTCATATGATGAAACAGAAGACTTCTTATAATAAGTAGTTTAATTATTACCCCACATGATCACCAACAGTTGCTTGTATTAGGATTTACTCAGTTATTATATATCAAGTATTTATTATTTAATAATTTATTATAAATAATAATAATGTTATGATACCTATAGCATATATATGTGTATATGTATGGATGGATGTATGTTTATATAATAAAACAAAATATATATTATAATAAGTTTTAATTATACTTAGTATCATTGACTTTCTCAGATCCTGCTTCTTCAAATTGTTAAGTATATTTGTAACTGTGTACTAGAAGGAGCGGGCCTCTCCTAACACAGGTTTAATAAACTTAAATGGAGGGTCCCAAAACCGTGTAATGAATAATTACTGTAACTTAACAATAAAAACTATTTTGATTTTTGATTTGATGTATCCATTCGTAATTCTTCGTTGGTTACGCTTTCAGGCTTGAAACTCAATATTAAATTTTTAAAAACCAATTGATGGATTTCTCAGTATATGCAAATTATTAGACTCGTATTATTATTATTGTAGAATAGATAAATATACTTATTATAAACCAAACATACAAAGTACCGGGTACTATAATGTATTTATATATTAATATTTATGTCACTCTGTCCCGAGCCTGAAAACGAATGAAACTTGCTACTATGACTACAAATTACTTCCAGTTCACTGTTATTTCAGCCATTTAGACAGGACGCAATAGGCCATAAGCAATAGCGCGTTGCACGCAAATAGTTACGAGCGACGCTTCTTTGAAATTTTGAACTAAAAGGGATGTGCATATTCCCTATATTTTTTACAAATATGCATTTGTTTTTATTGCAGGTGTCTATAGGCGGCGGTAACCGCTTACCACCAGGTGGGCCATCAGCTTGTTTGTCATCTAGTTGTATATATATATAAAAAAAATGAGTTTAATAATGCAAAGTATTTAACAATTTATAAAAACTGAAAATAATATAGAAAAATATTGATAAACACCCGACTTACAACCACTTAAGGTTGTGTGCTAGAAAAGGAGATTCGTACCCCTAGCACGAACATTTTTAAATTTCGAATCGTAATCGTATCCTTAATTTTTGACTTTAACATTATTATAAATTTTCACGCTCGCCCAAATTCTTAAACAAAAGCCAGACAAAAGCTGACGTAACTACTCTATACGATGGATATTCGAAATTTAAAAGTGTCCGTGCTAGGTGTACTGATATAAACGTCACAGAGTGAATACACGCCCGCCATATATTTTTAAAAAACTATTCGGAAAGAGACAAGTATATTGCTGTTTCTAATTCTTGGCTATTTTTTTTGCTAATATCAATTCTGTTTTTATTATTAGCAGCCAATTATTAAGTATTTCTTTTTTAAATTGTATTAAACCAGTATATTTTTTGCATCGACATTTTTTATGCCTATTCTCATATCACACGATATACAGGATAGTGCCGTCAATACGGCAATAAATTAAAACATGGACTATATTAGTTCAATCAATTTTTAAATTAAAGCATAAAGACCTGCCTAAGTATACCGAACTTCCGAGCAATGACAGGGTAGCTGCCACCTTTATCTAACAATAAATAGAAATAGTGTTGGTTTTATTTTTCCAAACGTCTGAGTTTGATTCCCGAGCTGAGTACATTTTTTTTGAAATGTATGAATGCAATTTTTCTTGTTACTAAAATCGATGACATTATTGATTTTATTTTTTACGCTGCTATTTAAAAATACTACGAAACGTAAAAAAGAATGTGTTTTTTCCTATTTTTTGATATTTTTACAACATTCATCATTTGTATACATTCTTTAAAAAAAACCTGGTCTAAAATAACCATTTTTCTTTCAGCTGAATAGTGGGAACACAGCTCTGCCCCCCTATTCGCTAAAAATAACAAGCGTCGGATTCTACCACCATTTATATATTTTGCCGCCATCTGGATAAATTCTTCGCCTAATTAGATGCCTAGCTCGTTGATTAAACGTTGGCATTCAATCATATTCATAGGCGGATAGTTAATTGAAATAGACTCACTTAACATCGAACGACTTAGCGTATTGTAAGGATCGTGTTGTGTCGACAAGTTTGGCTTTGATTGGTGGGTACAAGGTTTTTTTATATAACTACTTATAACTGACATCGTTTTGGTTACATCTGTTAATTAAAAAGTAACCTTGAACCTACCAATCACTCAAGCAGTCACACAAAAGCGCTTCGACTTAAACGACCAGCCTAAGCGTCCAATTGAATGGATAATTTAACCAGACGGCTGACATTACGTTCAGGAATCTGGTTGAACGTTGCGCTCAATGAAGTGGCGAGTTGTCGTTAAGCCGTCTCATTGGATGCCGGCGTTCAATCAACGGTCTAGGCGTCCAGTTAATCGGCTAATTTAAACAGACGGCTGCGACATATACAGACGACCACACATCAAGTGTAACAGTTGCACTATGAAGTTGCAGGTCAAACTGTTACGCTTGATGTGCTGTCGACTGTACATTGCTGTTTCACTTACGCTACAATGAAACGAAATTTTTCGTTGTGAAACTGTACTTAAAAACACTGAATATTTTGTCCAGATTTCCCGGACTTGTAAATACTTGTAATTTCTATAGTATATCTTAGCTTATCCTAAAATGTAATTTAAATATACATAAATAAATATAAGATAGCGATGAAAAGAGTATTGATAAATAAACCCTTTACAGCCCATTCCTGTCGCACTAAACTTTATGTACGGGAGTAAAGAGCTATAATTATTTAGGGCGTCGCAATATAAACGTTAAAGAATAAAAAAGTTTTCACGCACACCTATAATAAGTCTTCGGACAAGATAGCATGAATGTATTGATATCAACATATTTTTTTTTGTTTCTATTTTTACGACATTTATTAGTACTTTAAATACCCATTGTATTGGGAAGGAATTATGCAGTCGCCATTAGACATTCTAGTATTCTAGCAGATAAGTTGATCAAATATTTCAGAATAGATTAAAATATATTCAGAAGCAGCTCAGATATTTAAGACGATATTTGTTGAGATATTAATGGTAAAATATAATGTTAGGAACTTATTGCAATTGTTAACTGTTCAGAAATATTCGATCAATTTGACTGCTACAATAGCTATTCTGCTTTCTTCAGTTCAAAGCTATACATTCGTTTCATTTTAATCGCATAGGTATTATTCAATATTCACTTGTTAAATCAAAATCAAAAACATATATATTTAAGAAGGCTTCTAAGAAGCCTACGAATCGTCAATTTACACCGGTTCCAAAAGTTGAACTTCCGAGAAGACTGACTATGTACAAGCGGCCGCAGATCAAGTGTAACATTTTAGTAGGAAACTGTTTCTAACTATCGATACCATATAATATAACGATGCCATCAAATGTCTCAGTGCTCAATTTGATCTGCAGACGTGTATACAAAACTGAGTTAAATCAGTCTATCTGCATACATTTACATATTTTTACTGTACGATTCCCCATCTTTTGCCTTGTTACCACTTTCCGATCTATGATTTTATTTCTCGCGATACGAGCGGGTCTCCTGTTGTCGTAATGCAGTCGGCCTTGGCCTATATTTATGCGGTTCATTTTAACGGTCGGTCAGGACGAAAGAACTAGGGGAAGTTACTTACCGCGAAGGAAAATGAACATAAAACCGTAAACATTAAAACTCAAACCCGTAAGATCAGTAGATTATGGGGAATTCGTATTATGTTTTAAGATCTATTTGTTTTTGGTGTTGTTTATTTTATTAATTCTATTAAGATTGCACGCATGGTTTGATTATTGAGTTCGAATTACATTTCTGGAAATAAAATGAACAGGTTTTTAGTTAATGTAAGTAGCACTTATTAGATTTTATTGAAAGTTTTTTTAATGTCTTCATCATCATCATCACCAGCCTCTAAACGTCCCACTGCTGGGCACAGGCCTTCCTACATGGGAGAAACACATGAGGAGCTTGGGCCATAGCACCACCACGCTGGCCCAATGCGAGTTTGTGGGTTAAAGCGGTTGCAGTAACAACCGGGACCGACGGCTTAACGAAGCACGGAGGTGCTCGAGATTATAAATGTTTGATTGACCCATCCCGCTGAAAGTTGCTTTGTTTTAGTAATCGAAACCAAAGCGCTGAAACCACTACCCCAATGAGCTCCTCAAAAGAATTAGAATTTTGAAAGAACATTGAGTAGGGATTAGATGACAAGTTTACTTTAAGCATTTTCTAGTCATGTTACATTCCGTTTATCGTAACGTCAACACAAATAATAAGTTTAAATAGATTATTTTTTGAAAATTAAATTTAATATCCAACACAATTTAATTATTTGTTTCATTGAGTTTCATTGTGTTTTGAAGTCGGTTTTTTTTTATTTCTAGATTTTTAAGTTCATTTAGCTAGAGTCTAATTGTATCTTTTCCTACATGGGAGATACTCCTAATGTTTATCTCCGGTATAGGAAGGTCTGTGCCCAGCAGTGAGACGTATATAGGCTGATGATAATGATGATGATGGCAATCATTGAAACAACATGCATAATTTGAAATAAAACCAATTTACCGAATTTAACTCGCGTTTAATTATATAGATCTTACATTATTATTACGTCAGTACAGAAAGAAAGAAGACTGAAGAAGTCTTCCGTGACCACGATCGCTGTAAAGTAATGGAAACTTCGACTGTATAATAATAATGTAACATCTAATTAAACGCGAGTTAAATCCGGTAAATTGGTTTTATTTCAAATGTGTAGTGCTCGCGAAAATGTAAGACAATACAAACGTGCATAATGCCATGTTTTAATGTTACGCTAATATTACATACATACGGGTCGAATAGATAACTTTCTTTTTTAAAGGTGCTTTAAAATAATAAATTATTAGTCACCTACCTGAATTCTCACATATTGATTAAATGAACCAACTTGATTGATATGACATGAGTTAACATGTGTTTACTATTGTTTGCTATTACGCTTATAATAAACCTGACCTCCTTTTTCCTTTTCGTATGTACAAAATGAAAAGGACAAAACATTTACCGCAGTTCTTATTGAACTAAAAAGGTTTATTGAGCGCTTATAAAAATCAATATTGGATCCATGACACAAGCTCTTAATGATGCTTGCATCGGGCTGGATGGTGAATGTAAAATAAATATATTTTCAGCACATTTGGCTTAAAAGTTTTCAAGAAAAATGAAATATTATTATTGTAATCATTAGACATATAACACCATAAGTGTAATTATATTTTTTTGTGATATTTAATATTATTTGTCTAAAAATACCTTGTAATTATTAATAACAGGTCTCCTAATAGGTACCAATTATAAAAATCGTGGGCTGGAATTTTGTCCTTTTTTTATATTAGATGGTGTCAGGATATCAATAATTTGTTTCTAATACCTATATGACATGACGATGCTGCCTACGGACATGAAACATAAGTTTTTAAAATATTTTATCAAAATTATGAATGCTTAATATTTTATTGCAACCGGTTTTTCAAATAAGCCACAAATGAATAGAGATGAAAGCTTGTAGTAGAAAACTAATGTATGACAATCCGGTAATTATAGAAACTGGGTCAGCGCTTTATCAATGAAATCAGAAGTGAATCTGCAATTTCGATAACTTAAATAGCTTTTCCGAAACCATATTGTTGACTAAGTAAAGTTATAGGTTCACACCACAACGCAGTTGCTTCTAAATGCCTGGGTAACCCAGTTTCCATTATGTCGCGTTCCGGCACATTCCTGCCGTAACTTTACTCGTGGTCCTTGTGTATAGTGAAAACAACTTACGCGTTAAATTTCTGCCAATCGATCGGGCCTTCGTGCGTTAATATTACATTGAAGGTCAGATTGTTCAATCTTAAAGTAAATTTTATTTCTGTATTGAATAAACAAATTGATTCTCATAAATTACGTTGGTTTCCTTTATATTTGAGTTACTCTTATTTGTTGGTTCATTGGTTCAGTGTTACTGTTTAGATTCATCAAAAGATAAGAAAATGCTTCACACTTTGTCGTTACATTATTATAGGTAAATAAAAAATATCTTTTTCTTCAATTAAACCAATATTAACCTCATGTTTAAATTCTTTGTCAAACTATAAACATACACAACACTAAATAACAGCTCTTTAGGAAAGTGTCCTATAGTATAGTATTATGGTTCCCTCGTGAAAGTAGTGTAGACCATTCATATGTCGGTACGAAAAAAGTGGTAAAAGTACAGTCAAACTTAGAAGTAGCTTTACACTTTAGTACCATGTCACAACAACTATTGGGCTCGTACAATAAGAGTTGCTACGACTATGAACGCAATAGGTACTGTGAAATGGTAATAAAGTGTTAAGCTACCTTTAAGTTCAACCTTATGTTGTTTCTAAAATTCATAATAGTCAAATTCTGCGACATAACTAAATAACTGAGTTTTTAGCAAATAAAAACCTCGCAATGATAATAGAAGAAGATAATAATTTATCGCACTGAGTGAGCATTTACCTCCAGGTCGAGTCATCGGATTTGTGAATACAAATCAAGTTAGTGCTATCCGAGCCCCGGTGTTAGGTTACGCATTACATGTGAAATGCTCTTAATGCAGTTTAGTTAAAGCCAGGGCTGTGTGCAGTATAACGTGTTGTACTTTACCAGATACATTGTATATTTTTCTTTTTACGTCATATCACAATACGTATTTCAGAATATTTAAATATTTATTAAAGATTCACCAACGTTTATAAACATTAACACTTGCAATAATTTTCTTACACCATAGTTTTAGGTCTGAATGTAACGAAGATTTACTGGTGGTGGACATACCACATGCAAACTTAATATCAGATTTTGATATAGTTTTTATTATTATAGCTGTCTTTTTTTTAATTATAGTTATATTATGTAGTATTACGTATTTATCTTTAAGTAGGTATTGTGTATATAGTATATCGTAGTATATTAATACCTGACTTCTAACACACTCACACACTCATGGGTTGACAAGAGAGCTCTTAGTGAGAAAGTTCGCCCCTGCAAACTAATTGTAATTGCGTACTGGTTATACTCCGTGGCGTAGTGGTTGGAGCGCTTCGGTTTCGATTACGAAAACAAAGCAGCTTTCGCCGTCGTCGATCCCGGGATGGGTCAATCAATATTTATAATCTCGAACTCTTTCGGGCTTCGGGAGGTACCGTCCCGGCTGTTACTACAACCGCTTTTACCCACCAACCCGCATTGGGCCAGCGTAATGGTGCTATCTTCCAATCTCCTCATGTGTTTCTTCCATGTAGGAAGGCCTGAGTCCAGCAGTAGGACGTATATAGTTTGGTAATGATGATGACTGGCAAAACTACACAGCTATTGTCCTATAGATAGTTTCTTGTCTTGTACATAGTATAACATTACGTTACGACTAATAGCAGATTCGCATCAATGAAAAGTGTTGCTAAAACGGGGAAATATATTCCTTTTCAAAGCTTTCGTTGCGTGCGCAGCTTAAACAGTTAAAAAAATCATGTATGCAGAAATTGATCTTTAATAGTTCTAAAAAAAACTCCGCGACAGCATATGCCTATTTTTTGAAATTGACTCACTATAACTATTTTTAGGTAATTTTTTTTTTAAAGTAATGCACTATCTGCGGAGGTGGTTTTGTAAATATGATATTATTCCTTATTAAAATAAATTACTACAAGTATTTAATGGTGAACAAAATGGTTCTCGTAAAAATATCATATTTTTAAAATAACTCCGCGACAAAATAATGACCAAGTAGCATGCACGCATTTATAATATATAAATGCATTAATTGTGAAGGAGTTTTATAAACATGATTTAAATTATAATTCAAGTAAAATCGTGTAACTT
The DNA here is from genome assembly GCA_947347705.1 of Nymphula nitidulata. Taxonomy (NCBI): domain Eukaryota; kingdom Metazoa; phylum Arthropoda; class Insecta; order Lepidoptera; family Crambidae; genus Nymphula; species Nymphula nitidulata. The sequence goes on from OX374632.1 coordinate 13,279,021, forward strand.
ATCGGGCTACTGTTGTTATTTTCCGCGCGTACGAAGTCGCGGGCACAGCTAGTGAGTTATAATTGTGAAACGCTCCCGGGGTCTTACGCAGTTTAAGAAATTAAAATGATAAAATACCTACTACCTACTTAATATGTTTTTTATACAAGGTGTTTAGTACATAGTATAATAAGCGGGCCCCTACCCATGTTAACATAGTCATATGGTGTTATCGAAAATTCAAAATTGCTAAATTAATTTTGAATTCTTATACATTTTGTTACGCAGAACTATTTGTAGGAAGCAATTTTAAATTTATTTTACAATTTTGAGTTTTTAATAACATCATAGTATTTATATGTTAACACGGGTAGGTAGCCGCTTTGTTTTGTACCAAACATCCTGTATAAATAATAATAAGTTGTAGATGAGCAATTAATACTAAGTACGAGTTCTTTTATGTCATAAACAACTAGATGAAAAAGAAGCTAATGGCCTACCTGGTAAGCGGTTACCGCCGCATTTAGACACCTTCAATAACAAGGAAAAATCGCTTGATATCGCTGGTGCGTTGTCACCCTGAGGCCTAAGATGAAAAAGAAAATGCCGTCAATGTCCTGTAACTTATCTGTTTTTTGATACAAGTATCTATGAGCGATAATATCACTAACAATCAGTTTAGGCCCTCGCTTGTTTATCGGTAGTTCATGTAAGTCTAATAACCTGAACAAAACCACTAACATTCAATCAATCTTTATGATAATCAATATATCCAAAAATATACTAAACATAGTTGTGTATTTCAGTTGTAATCATGTCGTGCATGAAATGTGTCATCAGTCAACCCTATTCAAGCACGTAAGTAAGCGGATTGTAGCGGCCGCCGCGGACGGGGCTAAGCACATGAACCGTTACATTGACGTCTTTACGCAAAAACCTCGTCTTATAAGTTCATAATCTTTACTTATTCACTTTACACACTCAACTTAACAAAAAAAAAATAAACCAGTGTTTTTTCTTCCAAACAAAATCATAAAAATAAAAAGTTAGCGCTAGATTCAATAATAATATTGAATGGAGCTTCTATTTTATTTAAGTATTTACCAGTTCTAAATTCGCTTGGAATGTGGCCCCTTTGGAAAATCTATCACTTAGCACATTCGACAGCTTATCAAATGTAATTCGCATTGCGATGACAGTTCTTACTACTACGGACATAAAGTCTATCAAAAGTACAACTATTATGCTTTTTGCCACTGTACACAATAATAATAAATTCATATATCAATAACAATTGCGGTAATATTGTAATAAGTGTTTCAGAAACCGCTGTGTGTATTGCCCTATCTCATATTTTTTGTTTCTTATTTATTATTGTTGTGACCTAAACCATTAATAATACCCTTGATCATTTTCCTTCTATATAACTTTCACAATACCACGCTGTAATAATAATAATTTTCTTCGTAAATTGGAACCGAGAAAGGTAAATATAGACAACAATTATGTTCGCTGTTGACAAGTCCTTCTCGTAAATCTTTAAGGCTAGATTTAATCCTTATGTTGAGTACAAAGAATGTCTTTGAAGAAGCTTTAAGGGAGAGCTCGGGAAGAAATATTTACAGTCGAGTGATTACGGCCGCGGCCTTACGCGATAGGCTACATAGGTACTTTGATACTTATATTATTTTAGGTTCGTTCAGTAACCGCAATGCCCTAATTTCATGAATTACTGTTACCACGCTGTAGAAATGGCCGAGATATTCAGCTATTACTTGGAGTGTAACTAGACAATGATAAATTGATAATAAACCTAAGTAGGTGTTCGTTAGTATTTCATTGAATTTCACTTGAAGCTAAAACAAAGACACATTCATAGCGAAAACTGAACATTTATTCTGTATCGTGTTTATTAATGAATATTATTAGGTAAATCTATCATACTAATTACTAAGCATTTAACTCATTCAAAACTTGATGTCTTATTTTTTTTTATATATAATCTTTATTGTAAAGCCGATACAACATCACGCGTAACAATTTGACCTTGAGATTGCCCTTACCCGTTAGTAATAGAGGTGGCTTTCGTAGTGCAATTGTTACACTTGACATGCTGTCGTCTGTACATACAAGCAATTACAATAAGCGCGTTTGATTCCTAAGGCATTATCTACCATTTGACTTGTAGAATTAGTTATTAAGCTGTGTTAAGCAATTAGAAAGATAAAATAGAAAAAATCATAAATCAAATAAATACTTTCCTACAACAAAGGAATCAACATAAGCACTTTATACATACTTACAAATTTATTTAGCATTTGGAACTAATACATACTTACAAATTATAACTCAAAATGAGACAACATACTTCTCAATTAGGTTTTATAATTTTAATACATATTTCTCATTCAGATGAAATTATTGCACTGTTCATGATACTTTACATATTTGTTATTATGTAGTTATTTGAAGAGACTAAAATTATTTATACATGCAACTTTTTTACAGAAAAGGAAACAATATTTTGAAATTGCGATGTTAAACTAATATATATTACTTCCGTAGTCAGTACTGCTACGTGCTATGCGTGCTACGGATGGTTCGTAGCAAACGTAGCGACCGTAGACTTGTTCGTAGGCGACCCCCGTAGTCACTTTATTATTTATTTTGACTGCAACCGCGGGGGAGTAATTTATCGTTTCCATGTCTATGTTAAAGTCGGATTGTTAATAGCTAAAATTAGACCCTTGCTAATTTATTCTGAATCTACTTTACAGCCATACGGCTTATTTTGAGTACGGAACACAAATTTATTCAATGGTTTTGCTAAATATACTAATGTTTTCAGGCTAATATTTCAACTTGAGAGTTTGTATAAAAAGCCGTGCGACATTACCTCACTTTAAATTAGAACGGGACTACGAGAGAAGGTTGTATATTCGGCTGTAAAGCAGCTGTTCTAGAACACACGAGAATGGCAAGCCCAGTGAGATCGATAGGGCGTGGGAAGCAAAGAAAAACTTGCTGTAAATGCGCACCGCGCCCGTATCTCCAACGAGTGGCTACAAAACATTATGACCGCTCCACAGACTTAGACGAATGCAGTGTAAATATACAGAGTAGGACAGAACACGCGGTAGAGCCACCTATCTATTCCATTTGTTTTATAAAATAATTGTTACATTACTTTAGTACTATTATTTTGGATATCAAGTACTTATATGTCTATGTATACTACTACTGAGTAGGTGTGACTATTACAAAAGCTTCAGCTCAGTACGTAAAAGGATAACAAAAAGGCTGTGACATACAGACAAACAAACAACCATTTCTCCGATTATTGCTATTTTAGCTATAGAATTCTTAAAATTAGATATACATCCCATTTAAGACCCTCTGATATATCCCAGTCCGCCTACGCACCATCATTAATTTCTCGACTCATAAAACTGACTTAATTTCCTGTTCGTTTACGGTTCATGCGGTTATACAGAGAAATTTGCGCTTGCCAAATTCGACTAATAAAATTACTATTCTAGGCTCGAGTCACGGGCATATATTATATTTTCTTGTTTTTGATAATTGTTTACTTAATACTAGTTTTTTAATTTTATAGTTTCATCATCATCATCATCATCATCACCAGCCTATATACGTCCCACTGCTGGGCACTGGTCTTCCTACTTGGGAGAAACTCATGAGGAGTTTGGGCCATAACACCACCACGCTGGCCCCATGCGGGTTGGTGGGTTAAAGCGGTTGTAGGAACAACCGGGACCAACGACTTAACGTGTCTTCCGAAGCACGGAGGAGCTCAAGATTGTAAATTTGATTGACCCATCCAGGGACCGACCATGGCGAAAGTTGCTTTGTTTTCGTGATCGAAACCAGAGCGCTCAAACCACTACGCCACCGAGCTCCTCATTTTATAGATTAAATTTAATTAAATGTAAGGTTAAACACAGAAGTAATTAGACATACAGTGAATTTTCCTTGTTATTGCAGGTGTCTATAGGCGACGGTAAATGCTTACCACCAGGTGGGCCGTTAGCTTGTTTGTCATCTAATTATATGAAAAAAGTAGCTTACCACTTTTTTCACCATATCACACCGACTATTGCGTTCGTAGTATTTTATAGGTGCGTTCATATAACATATGAACGCCATGGTTACTGTATGCTGATAGGTGTAAGTGTATAAAAAAAGTAGTATCTTTGTACAACGTTGTTCTCGTGTTTGTACTTTTTTCGTTGCTGTTTGTTTGTTTATTGATTTGGTTATTAAATAATCTTCAACTTAATTTCTTTCGTTACTTTTATGTCCAAACAAATTTTTTAACTTTCGTATTCGTGTACTTTCGTATTCATATACTTTCGTATTCATATACTTTCGTATTCATATACTTTCGTATTCATATACTTTCGTATTCGTATACTTTCGTATTCATATACTTTCGTATTCGTATAATTTCGTATTCATATACTTTCGTATTCATATACTTCCGTATTCATATACTTTCGTATTCGTATACTTTCGTATTCGTATACTTTCGTATTCATATACTTTCGTATTTATATACTTTCGTATTCGTATACTTTCGTATTCATATACTTTCGTATTCGTATACTTTCGTATTCATATACTTTCGTATTCGTATACTTTCGTATTCATATACTTTCGTATTCATATACTTTTGTATTCGTATAATTTCGTAGTCATATACTGTCGTATTCGTATAATTTCGTAGTCGTATACTTTCGTATTCGTATATTTTCGTATACTTTGCTACTCTCTGTGGACAATTTGTTTTCTTATCGACACGGAGCAAAAAAGACTGAGCGAACAGTTAAATTCCCGCGCGAGTAGCCGACTCAGTGGAACATTATCTCTGCTCAGTGATTGTAAAATAGGTTAGCCTGCGCCTACTGATACCGTCAGTTATGCCGTCTGTCGACCGACTATATTATTGTTTGTGATATAAATCTGCTTATTATGAAATAGAATAAATAATTGTAAAAAACTTAGTATGCTACTGGTAGCATTAAAAAATAAAGGTAGGTACATACAAGCATAACCGCGCGAGAGCGGGATTTTGCGACTTTAAAGAAAGCCCCACAAAATCTTTTATACAGAAACATTATAGAAAAGCGAACCGATATTGTTATTTCTTGTGTAAAAATATCATATGATTATGACAATTTTAATAATTATATAAATTAACGGAAGGTCATAAAATATGCAATTAACTTAAATATACTTTATAATAACGTGGGATTCGATATTTCAAAAATGTTTGAAGCCCATAAAATGCCATAAAGCTAAACAGCTCGATCCGGTATTGATCAGTCTTTCAAAATTTTATTTTAAAATATTTCGCTATATATACTTTCTCAACGATTACGTTGAGGCCAATTCAAAAATGCAAGCGATCAATGTCGCGTTGTGCTACCAAGGGCTTATACCAACGAAATGGTTGGTCGAGGACACATTCTAATCACAAGAACACATTACAATAGAAGTCATGTCAAATATGAAATAGACTATACATAAATTATTAGAAGCTACATAGTCATTCAATCAATATTCTGCGTCCGTTCGCATTCTATATATAGGTGTTCTACACGTAACTAACTGTCACTAATGGTATTGGAGTGGATACATACAACTTTGTTTTGAACACTATAAAGTATTTGTAGGGTACCATCGACCTCTGGTAAGACGACGCCAATATCGTGAACATTGACCCCAGTTATCTTTTGCCGCTGCTCGGGAAATCGATACACCTACCTTGTCTAAAACGAGCTTGAGTGAAATTGGACTAACAGTGGATTTCACATTAAAAACATTCTAACATTTGAGTTATGATGTAACCATACCTAATATTTTAACGGATGTGTACAAATCATCCTTTAAATTTAGGAATGTTTCTCTAAACTCTTTTCAAACCATCATTCTGGGTGCGTTTATCTTCTTTGTGCATTCGTATCTTGTAATAAAAGAATAACTATCTTTTATTATTAATTATTAAATACTTACATTGATTTACGAGCTTATTGAGACATTGAAGCATGCAATACTTAATGCTTGGCCTTAGTGTGACGTCATTCTGAAAGGTCTCTCGCTTAATATTCACTAGTTCCGTGACAGAAGGAAAAGGTTATGTTTCAGAAATTGTAACATGAATATTTAATATTTTATTAATTTTTTTGCATTTAATGCAGCAAATGAAATCACACCTATGGAAAGAAAATAAGGTAGGTACTTATTAGAAAAATACTTACAGACGAATGACTTTCAAACTTTTGGGGTTTATTGGCTCCGTCATCAACAATTCTATCTATGGCGTAGTTAATTAAATCTGCTTAGTTTTAATATACATATTCACCGATTTTTGTACTTCACTCCTGTCCTCTTCACATTAAGTTTAACACCCAACGGCGGCCCAACATACGTCATGAATTGAACTATGTTTTTTCTTGTTCAAGTATTCAAATTAGCGGTTGGTAGCTTAATGAGTGAATAATTTAATTTAGAGACAATTTTGCTTTAATCTGCAGCTACTATTAGCTGCAGATGAACAACTGTATAAGCAATCTAATGATATAAAACAGAGTTTCATCTTCATTATAACTATGACGTGCATGACGCACGAGTAATAGTGGACCTTCTGCGTCAGGAGGGATATTAGACCCGACGGAAGTGTCTGTTTGTTATTATATCTATTATTGTAGAATAGATATTATTTTATATGATATTAAGGGTCATTATCATTAGTGGTTGGGTAATGTTGTGTCGCTATCACACACTTGATTATCTCTTACTTTTAGATGTAGCTACATATGACTACGACCGCGTCTGATAATAATTTGCCTTTTTTTACCTCTTAGTATAATAACTAATATGGGAATATCGCTGTAGGAGACAGAATAGGTGGTAGGCCCGTATGTAGGGTCGCCTGGGTAGGTACTACCGCCTTTCTTATTTCAGCCGTGAAACAGTTTGCTGTGTTTTGGATTGAAGGGAAAGGTAGCCTGTGTAATTACTGGGCATGGAGGGCATTTCATCTTAGGCCTCAGGATGACAACGCACCTGCAATATCAAGTGATTTTCCCTTGTTATTCCAGGTGTCTGTAGGCGGCGGTAACAGCTTACCATCAGGTGGGCCGTCAGCTTGTTTGTCATCTGGTTGTATAAAAAAATAAAAAAATGTATAATTTACCTACATTATTTTGATGCTGACTCTACCCACATATTGAGACACAATAGATTTTCTATTGTGTTAGTAGTAGGCTAGTAGGCACGAAAGGTTAAAAATCAGTTTACACTTGAACTTGATGCTACTGCTCGCTTTTAAAAGTAGCTTTTATGGCATAGCACTAATATGCTAATACAGTTTTACTGCCTGATTCTGTCCAGCCCGTCGCCATCCTTTGACACACACAACCTATCTATCTAAATGGTACAAATATTCTGGGTGCTATTGATGTTGTATTATGTATGTTGTCTATTTCATGTAGCTTTTTCCCGATAATAAAGAAAATATCAAAAAATACCACTTGCACACCAAAATTAGGTACTGATTGCACAACAAATACGTGTTTTGATGTAGGAATAACTACAATAACAATTTTTCGATGTTTATCATTGAAAGAAGCATTAATGACTTTTAGGAGATTATTTGCAATGGAACAGCATCGTCAATGAACCGGGTGTGGCCAGCACCAACAATTAACTGAAATTTGATGTACAGTAAGCGCTATGTAGAGTATTTTTAATTAGTCAATTTATTATTATCCTTTTTCAATCCTCAGATTTTTAGGAGCTCGGTAGTGAAGTGGTTTTAGCAATCTAGTCTCTTAGGACTTTCAAAAGCTTCCCCGCTTTCCCAGCTTTTCCCAGTGCTTTCAAATATTCTTAATTTTTGATTTTAACATTATTTTAGCGCAGTGTAATAAAAAGTATTCTAGGGATTCTCTTTTCTTAAACTTATCCTTTTGTTCCGGTTACCACGATTCTCAGAAGCCTTAACGCTACTCTGTCACGCACTGGGTCCTTTTATTTTAAAGATTCAGAAGAGCCATTGCCCTAGTTATCTCCTGAGAGAAGTATCTAGTGCTACAGCTAAAGCATCTTAAGTAGATCTGGCCATCCAACTGGAAAAAATATGACATATCGACCAAGTAAAAGTTCCATGTGAACTTTATGTAAGTAATAATAAGTAATAAGTTTAGGTTTCTAATGGTTTTTTTTCACAAACATGTGACTGTTCGGAGAGATTTTAAAACATTGCTCGTCTTTTTTAAGTGTACGAAGTCGTATTTCAGATAGGATTAGAGATTTCTCATAGAAAGCCATCATCAAGTTTACGAGAAAGTTACTTACTCAGGAATTATAACTTAGGTAGTAAAAGGAAAATCATACTAGTTAAACGCTATCGCCACTAAAGCAAATAAAGTTACTACTTTAATAGCAACCTACTGGTTTAAATTGATACAAGAACGATGAAACAAAGAAGACCAATTCCTCTCAATATTTTGGTAGAAATTGAACATTTATAAATGATTGTAACAATTACAAATACATTTGAATAGAATAGGTGCAATAGTTTTAACGCAACAAAAAACAATAAAATGTGATGTATAAAAGATAATAATAATACTTTTACGACTAGTAAATATAAATTCTAATAAAAGTAAAAGTTACGTCTTAATACCATCCCTTTTATTATGGTAGTGAGTCAGAAATGGATTTAAATGGAGCAGCTGAATCACCTTACAATCTGTAGACGTCCGACCATTGAGCGTCGCGCGGCGCGGCGGCCGGCGGCGACGGGGTCCTATTCTGTCGCAGTGCTACAATATGAAAATATCTGTGACACCCTCAGATCATAGAAAGAAGGTGACACCTCACCGAGCCGCGCCGCCTCTGCCGCCGTTCTGTCTACCATTCAGCCGCATATTAGGTCAGAAGGTTAGAGCCACGCGATAATACAATATTAATATTATTACTGTTTTTGTATCTGCATAGGTAGGTAAGGGTAAATTGTAAATTTTTCAAGCCTCTTATTTATTTTATACTAGTGGCCGTTCGCAGTTCCGCCGGTGTGAATGTCGGCTATCGGGCAAAAGGTAATTTAAATGTTTCATCTAAATCGGTTCAGCGTCGTAAGAGTAAAAACGTAACAGACAGAAAGTTAGATATACTTACTTTCACATCTATACTAATATTATAAAGCTGAAGAGTTTGTTTGTTTGTTTTTTTGGTTGAACGCGCTAATCTCAGGAACTACTGATTCAATAGAAAAATTCTTTCTGTGTTAGATAGTTCATTTATCGAGGTATTATATAGGCTATATAACATCACGCTACCACCTGAGCCGAGCTGGAGTTGAGTATTAATAAAAAGTGTTGCAAAAACGGGGAAAAAATATTCCTTTTCAGAGCTTTCGTTGCGTGCGCTGCGTAAACGGTTAAAGTTACGTATAAATCATGTACTTACGCAGGAACTGTTCTCCTTTAACAGATCTAAAAAAAAGTCCGCAACAGCATATGTCTATTCTTTGAAATTGACTCTCTAGAACCATTTTTTGGTAATCAAATTTGTTCTAAAATAATGTACTATCTGCGAAGGTGTTTTTGTAAACATGGTATTATTCCATATCGAAATAAATGCATTATTCACCACTAGTATTTAGTTTTAAGCAAAATTATTCTTGACATCATTTGATTTCAATGAATATCTTATGAGATATCATAGTTTTAAAATAACATGCACGCATTTATGATTTTCAAGGCGGCCGGGCGCGGGCGGGGCGATCATTTTATAGACATGATTAAAATCCAACCCTACCTACCCAACCGTTGTTATTTTCCGACATCCACGCGAACGCAGTCGCGGGCACAGCTAGTTTATAATATAGGTAAGGATTACTATGTGGTAGGTAGGTACTTAGTATGGATCAATAGAAGGTAGGTAAAACGGGGTTTGACATCGCTAGTACACACAGCCACAGTACCACGGGGATTCGGCCAGTGCTATGGTATACGCAGTGGAAAGAACGGGATAAAATACTGCATAACTACAAAATCCTCATATTCTTACAATGATTATTAAGGCTATTGTATTCTCAATAATCCCCGTCAACGAATAAAACACTCAGATATAGAATACATCTTTGAACATCGAATACAATATTACGTCATCTATTAACATACACTCTATTACCTCTGTAATAGGCGTTGATTTTGATTACCGCCGTTGATTACATTTTTTTTCGTCTTTTATTCTTGTTTGGTTATCAAAACAAGAATAAAACGATATGACAACATTATTTCATAAAGGAAGTATATTAGAGGAGCTCGGTAGCTAAGTAGTTAGAGCACTCTGGTTTCGATTACGAAAACAAAGCAACCTTCGCCATGGTCGCCCCGGGATGGGTCAAACAAAATTTGTGTTCTCGAGCTTCTTCGTGCTTCGGAAGGCAAGTTAAATTGTTGATCCCGGTTGTAACTGCAACCGCTTAAGCCGAAATATATGAGGAGGAGGATGGTCTGTGCCCAGCAGTGGGGCGTATGTAGGCTGATAATGATGATATTTCATATTCCTGTAGCTCAACTGGAAGAAATATCGTAAAGAGACAATGCCTTATTTATGTAGTAATTAGCGTAATAAACAATTAGTACGTTTATCAGCCATTTTATTATTAGCTATCAGAAATCCGCGAAGCAGAATTATTAGACTTTCTTAATTTTAGTTCGTACTCCTAGGGCGGTATTTATCATAATTAATGTTCCACTGATACAATAATACCATGCTCCGTGTGTGCAAAATTATCGTTATGTCGCTTACGAACGCTAGTGTTAAGCTTTGTCGTTTGATGTTTATGAACGTTGTAACAATTTTCTAAATTTAAATAAATGCTTTACACAATGTCAGGATGAAACGAAATGTTTTATTACTATTAGATTCAAGATATATGTACGTACGAGTTACGATATTCGTTCTTTCTCAGAGTCGCAATGTTAATAAATCTCAATTTTCTACCTAAACAGTTTTTATTCGAATGGCACACAGGGCGTTTCATAAAAACCAAGCTACATTTTTTTCTGTAAGTAAGTATATCGGCCTTAACAAAGTACAGTACCCTATACCACAGATTAATAACCCTATACTCCTATCAATAAAGTCTATGATAAACAATTAAAGCTGTTTTAATAATTATTTTAAACTTAAATGAAAAGTTTGGTAATTTAGAAAAAGCCGAAAGTTAACAAATAAATCGATTGAATTAAAATGCCGATTTGTTTTTCGTATAAGTAGGGTAGAATATAAAAGTAGTTCGTATAAGTAGAGTCCATTAAAATAGTCGTTATTAATTTCACAATTCATACCGACTATTTTAATGGCCTTTACCAAAAAAAACAGCTCTTGCACGTAGTTAGCACAATGGTCGAGCGGGAATCGAATCACACACTTAATTTTAGAATAGATAGCTTAACCATTGGGATACTACACCGCTTTTATTGTTTATGATTATGACATCCTACTCGAAATAAATAATAAATGCTCTGCCCTCAAATTTAAGTGAGTATAGTATAAAAGCGAATCAATGCTCATTTTGGCTATTTACCAATGACCGGAATTTAGATTAATGGGTGCATTAAATCAGCACGGCCGTCTCGTTAATACGAGATTTATTGATCTTTGTTGAGTGTGAAAATTTCCATGTAGATTACTTTATATTTCTTGATAGTTATTTCAAAGTTTTGTCCCGAGAAAATATATATAAATTCTATGGATTAACTTCGATTACAGAGTTAAGATTACCACGTTTCAATAGATACCTACTTTATACAAATTATCATAAAAGTGTCGATTGAAACATCTTCAATTTCAATTCTCAACTCAGAATATGTTACGTGACTAGATTTCACTACTAGGCCAATTCATATGTTAAATTGTGCTATGACATGACGCCTAATTATGATTAATATAAATGTCAATTGTTTCAGGCGCGACCATTGCGCTGAGGCAGATGTTGCGCGGGCGCCGAAGTCGGAGAGAAGAGCGCGCGCGGCCTGCGGGCGACGCGGCCACCACCCCGCGCGCCTTCTAGACACACCCCTAGACAACGCACTACATACGGTCAGTACACTATCCTTTATTCCCCCTTAAGCATATTTTGAGTTGTAAGACAAGTTTTTGACAAATAACCTAGGTTTCCGCTTGCCAGTACGGAAAAGCCTGTTGCCTGGCAAGCGGAAAGTAGGACGGCCTCCCACTAGATGGACAGACGACCTGGTCAGGGTCGCGGGGAGCCGTTGGATGCAGGCTGCTCAGAACCGTTCCATTTGGAAATCGATGGGGGAGGCCTTTGTTCAGCAGTGGACATCATAGGCTGATATGATGATGATGATGATGATGAACCTAGGTTTGGCAGCCATTGGTGATCGACCGTCTTCCTGCGCCCTGTACATTGCACAGGCCGCCACGTCTTGGATGGCGCGAAACCTGGTCTGAAAAGCCGGGTTACCTGGATGTGGGCTGGTGAAATTGCACACAACCGCAATTTTCAACTTTCACACACACAAACCCCGCAAATAGCAGTGGATTTACTGGGGAATTTTAGTGGATGGGTGGGTAAAAATGTGACAAACATTCATCGAAAATGTTTTTTAAGTTTCCAATTTCAAGTATATTACAACTACCACATTTACCACTTACCACCAGGTGGGCCGTCAGCTTGTTTGTCATCTAGTTGTATAAAAAAATATACGGAATGTTGTTTCTAATATTGTTTTGTGTTGTCGCAGGTCGGTCATGAAAAATCTTGCCCATTTGCTGGCTGTCCCGATCAGCGAACACGTGGTAACTTTCATCTCCCTGGTAGCCGCGGCCACACTGCACGCGTGGACGACAGGTAGGTATATAAAAATATACACTAAATAAAAAAAAACAATAAATTTATGCATTACAAACTATACCTTAGTATGGCCGACTAGCTTTATTTATACCCGGAATCTGTTCTTATGTAATTATGTAAGTAGCCGTGCGACGGCGTAAACGCTCATAATTGAAAATATCTATTTTAATAGTAAAATGTCATATTTAAAATGAAAATCTAGAATCATTATTTCCATCATTATTTTTTTCAAATATCCTTTTAGAATCCTTTACAAAAACTACATTTTGTATTAAAAATACGGTATATTAAGTAATGAAAGATGTGAAATAGGTAACATTTTTCATTAATATTTTGGACTTGTTGTTGAAGAAACGTTCGGTCGGCGTTCCCGAAGTGATATTCTATGCGTTCCATATAATTTAAAATTTATTTTATTTATAAATTGTATTGTTTTTTTTCAAACTACTATTTTCAAATAATAGTTTGAAATAAAACTATTACTTATTTGAAAAAAAAAGTTTTTTTTTCAAAAAGTTTTTATACTCAAAATAACTGGAATGAGTCATCAATGTAAGCGAAAAATCGGATTTTTGCTTTCTTAATACTTTGCTAGGTGGTAGACCCATATGTAGGGTCGCCTGGGTAGGTACCACCGCCTTTCTTATTTCAGCCGTGAAACAGTTCGCTGTGTTTCGGATTGAAGGGAAAGGTAGCCAGTGTAACTACTGGGCATGGACGGCATTTCATCTTATGCCTCAGGATGACAACGCACCTGCAAGATCAAGTGCTTTTCCTTGTTATTTCAGGTGTCGATAGGCGGCGGTAACCGCTTACCACCAGATGGGCCGTCAGCTTGTTTGTCATCTAGTTGTTTAAAAAAAAAAAACTTTCAGTGGTCTTATGATAATTCTATTTGCGTTGGAATACTACCAGGTTGGTCTACGATCACCCATCTGGCTTCAATATTTTCTAACAGAAATAAAAAACTACGTTAAAATTCTAAAGATGAAAAAAATATTTAATATCATTAGGATCGTATTTCATAAAAAGTCATATTTTGTTGTTGGCAACACTTTCTATTGTTTCTGGAAACAGCTTAGCACCAACTTCAAAAAATAAATTTTTATGAAATATTAGGTATCTAAATAAATATAATTATTTTTTCCTTTTGAGAGTGTTTCGTAGTCGGTTTTTACCATATACATCTTAATATATTCTTTTTATAAATATTATTCTATGATAAAGTAATGACTGTTTTTGTATCTGGCAGAGGGGCGGAGCGCCCGTAGGTGGTTGGTGGGAGCACGCGGGCGCAGGGTGCACGGCCGCGCACGTTTCCCCCACCACACACACCCGCCCATTCACTGTTAGCAGGTAATTACTACTGAAAATGATATCATCATCATCACCATACGTCCCACTGCTGGGCACAGGCCTTACTACATGGGAGAAACCCATGGCCCAATTCGGGTTGGTGGCTTGAAGCTCGAGATCACAAATTTTATATTAACTGATCCGGAGACAACCATAAACAATATATTAATATTATTTTATTACAATTAACAACATTTTCCAATGAGGAAACCAAATTGACGCATGTAATAATAGGTGATAAGAGACCCGACTTGACCAGCTCCCAACCCAAGTATGTAAATCATATGTTTACGGTGTTAACAATCGTGTTAATAATCGTGTAACCCAGACTTTAGGGTAATTCCGGAAAATGGAGAAATGTCAAACATGCAAAAAGAGAACATTTCGTGATAAGGTATCTAATAGGTTGGGGACAAAGTTTCTTCGCATTTTTTAACAAAATTCAAAACATTTTTTAATATAGTTTATTTACATTTAACTAAAGTATGTAGGTACCATTTTGTTCGATAACTTTTTGCCATCTTGTAGGTAAGGAAATGATCCCATTGCTATAGAAATTTTGGGTCTTCTGATCAAAATACCGCGACAAGTGATTTTGGCAGTCCTCTCGTGATGTTAACCTGACACTGCCTAGAGAATTCTGAAGAAAGCGAAACAGGTATAAATCTGAAGGTGCAAGGTCAGGACTATACGGCGGACGCATTAACACCTCCCAGCCAAACTCTCTTAATTTTTGCTGAGTGGCTAAAGATGTGTGAGGTCTAGCGTTATCATGATGAAAAACCACACCCCTTCTGTTGATTATTTCCGGCCGCTTTCTCTCAACTTCTTGCTTTAACCTCATCAGTTGTTTGCAGTAGAGTTCTGAATCGATGGTCCTGCCTGGTGGTAACAGCTCATAATGAATAATACCCTTCCAATCCCACCACACACACAGCATCACCTTGTTGCAAGCTAACCCGGGTTTCGCCACAGTCTGTCAAGCCTGACCGGCCTTTGACCACGACCTTTTTCGTACGTGATTCACTTTTCATCACCAGTTATCAGCTTCTTCAAAAATGGTTCGGTTTCATTACGTCGTAATAAAGAATCACAAATGAGTACACGGTTCATTAGGTTTCTTTCAGTGAGCTCGTGGGGTACCCAAATATCGAGCTTTTTTGTGTTCCCATTTTTTTCAAAATGCGCCAAAACTGTTTTGTGGTCGATTCCCAGATCTTCAGCTACGTCGTAACTACTGATATGTCGATCTTGCTCCAGTTTTTCAAAAATGGCATCAATTTTATCCGTAATAGGGCGACCAGAGCGACGTGCATGTTTGACATCAAAATTTCCGGATTGAAAACGCTTAAACCCAATTTGTGCTACTCTCACAGACACTGCACTAGGTCCATAAACATCGCAAATTTTTTTCGCGGCTTGCGTTGCATTTTTACCTTTTTCGTAGTAAAATTTTAAAATGTATCGAATTTCTTCATTAGATTCACTCATCTTGACAGTACGAAAAACAAATGAAAAACACACATTTTCCTAATTTGAATTTGGAATTATCTTTTTTAAAATCTAAACTTTTAATGATACCAAAACCAGCCAGATACAAATAGTACAGCCACAGAGATTTTATTACAAGTTCATACATACTATAATGCAAAAAGACTTTTTCCCCAACCTAATATTTCGTCTCGTAGGAAAAAAAGTAAAGTGTGCAAGGAATGTTTTTTTACATACAACTATGTAGATGATACGCAAGATGACGGCCCACCTGATGGTAAGACGCTATCGTCTCCTATAGATACCTGCAATAACAAGGAAAAAATCACTTGGTATTGCAGGTGCGTTGTCAACCTAAGCTTTCCTTGTCCAGCCCCCTTATTCTCAATTGTCGGATCACGGATTCGATTCGAAAAGTCACATGCCGTCTAGCTTTGTATAGAGTTTCTGAAATTCCAATACTTTCCGACAGTTGAGGATAAGGGTGCAGTAATTACACTGGCTACCTTCCATCAATTCGAAACACAGCAACTGCTTTACGGTCTAAATAGGAAAGGCTGTGATACCTAACCAGATGACTCTATATGTATACGGATAATGTTTGGGCTATAATGGGTATAATAAAATTTGAATAAATTGAATCAAAGTCAAATTTTATAGCCTAAATTAATTTTACGGACAGACAATTGCCAAGATAATGTATTCCTAACAAACCACCAATAACGCAGCCGTCAAACAACGGGGTCATAAAATAAAAGGAGTATACAATAATGGTACACGCCTGACCTTGGCCCGCTTACTAGGAATTCTTATAATATTACGCAACCACTCTGCAGATAAAATTTAACAGTCATTCAGAATTATCGACGCGAGGGAGGAACAGGCAGCTATGTTACCTTTTATGAATATTTAACTTAGACTAAGTATACAAAGGATTTCATAAATTACTACACACCTATTCAATCTTTCCTTGTAACATTTATCGTCATAAAATAGTAAAAGCTTACAGCTCCTATTACGGGGATAGAAAAAATCGGCTCCAATGACGACGCTATTCTATTTTCGTATTTTATTTTCGTTTGACTAAGGTGCCCAAAGCTCTCAGGGCCGATTCACACGACGTTTTTCAAACATGAATATCATACCTATGTATAAGAATAAAACATGAAAATAAATTGTGCCCTTAGGCTTACACCATTCTTATGGTCTAAGATAGCGCCGTAATCGGAGCTGATTTTATGTACTGCCATAATAGGACCTTTTATCTTATGCTAATTTCGAAGCATCTATTTAAGAATACATCATTTAAAATATTATAAGACTATACAAACTCTCATTTTTATCTTCATCAACGATAATTTGAAATGATTAGTAAAAAATATCACATTGAAAAAAATGGCAACTGAACTTTTGACTACTTACCTGTAGCTCAAAAAAGTGACTACATAACTTTGGGTAACATATAACCAAAAACAAATTTGCAGATGCACCGTTTTGGTAAATCAAATAAACTGTAATTAAGTACCTGCTCCTCACAAAATTTTGGTTATTAGAAATGTACCTAGGTACCTGAAGTAGATTGGTGAAATATTTTTTTCTGTGCACTATTATATTATCATGTTATATGACTATTAAAATAAAAATAATAATAATCATATTATTATTTAAACCATATTTGTAATTGAAAACTACAACCACAATGCCTAATATGACTGTGTATTTTTTGGGCAGTAGGCAGTTCACTCGGGGGGAGTTCGATAGACAATGTCCGAGGACTTGGACTCGATCAGCGAGGAAGAACGAAGCTTGTTCCAACCCTTCACACGAGAGTCACTGGCCGCTATCGAAGCCCGAATAGCTGAGGAGCATGCCAAGCAAAAGGAACTCGAGAAAAAACGAGCGGAAGGCGAGGTTAGTAGAAACCGCAATCCTACTAATGCTTAACTCAACCGTTTAAAAACACAACATAAGTGTCTAGAGATACATAATATGTATAGAACTACAAACATAGCAACATTTCATAAGTACTTAGGATTCAATTTAATGTTGAGCAACTGTTATCAATAGTAATTGGAGTGTTTAAATATATTTGATGTGGTTTCACAGCAAAAAAACTTGTAATGGAAGCACTTAGATAATTATTACAGTGTGGCACCAAATGGAATTAGAGTCACGTTTGATTACTCTGACGGATAATTTTTAAACTATTCCAGAACGATTTGGGGCGGACGAAAAAGAAAAAAGAAGTAAGATTGCTTGCTTGCCCCTTTTACCTTTTTACGGCTCATTTTTATTAGAGAATTATTGATCAACAAGTTATCGCTGTAACTTCGAAATTAATTTGAACAATTGTTACGAATACCCTCAAACATTGGCGCCACGTTAGAACGCGATAACTTGTGTTGCATTCTGGTTTATGCATATTGACCGCATTAAGCATTACTCCTCGAACACATCGCTTTGTCGGCAAAATAATGAAATGTTTACAAGTTTAGCTGTTACTGACTGCGATAAGTTAACAGCTAATCTTTATAGTGATTAAAGTACAAATGGCTTTTCATATTTAGTTGCTCATCGTCAATTTAAATGTACCTATTAAATCTTCCTCCATCCGTTAATCAAATAGAAAAGAATGCTAAACATTCAGAAATTGATGTATATGAAATATTACCCGTAAAAATATGTTAGATAAAGAGTCCTCTAATGTAAAAATAGTTCATTGATTGTCATTAAAATGTAAAAGATTTTTAAATACCATTTGGATCATGAATAATTTAGACATAATAGTAGATCCTAGTCCCATATTGTAGGAAACCTTTCCATTGATAAATAAATAACACGTTGTTAACAATGGGCAACTCGAATCCAAACTAGCGTACCCCAAGGAATAATTGTGAACACACCAGCACATTACATTCACCATCAAGCATTGCACAGGTCTGGCTCATGTTCGCCACATCATCATCGACTGCAGTCATCTAGGTCTAGCATGGTGACAACACCTAGCTAGCTTTTAGTGCATATTGAATTTTATTAGACAGTAAATAAGAGTCAAGGAGAATATCATTAACTTTTGTTGGTTATGATTCGTATTTTATAACATTTGTCTGAGCTTGCGCTAGTTATACCTCCTATTTTGGCACCGATTTCGAATTTTAATTAGAGAAAATATTTGAAGTTATATCCTTGATGGTATTAAAAAAAAACATTTTTTTTACAAATAATACATAGTGACGTAAAAGCAAAAATGTCAATGCCCCTCAGATTTGCTAATGAAAGATTTACTTGAGAAACAGTAATAATACGAAAATTCAATGAAAATAGGTGTCTATTGATTGATCGCGACGCATTCGGAATGGTAACATAATAGCGAGGGACGAATACACAATATACGCTTCTAGTTTTGCCAGATACGCATCATAGTCACACTGAAGACCGCACCACACTGATATTGAACTAGCTTGGTAAACGCCGCCACCTAACATGCTGACTCAACAACTTTGTAACAGTAACTTATTTTAGAATAAGTTAACACATGGAGAATCCGAATATCCTTCCAATTTCAGATAAAGTAATTGTAGCACTTGATATTGTTACAAAGTCACATAAGAATTTGCTCATGATAATTGGTCTTTTGGTAGGCTTACTAGTAGGCTAAGGCTAGCTTATCATGAGTTGAATTTTAGTATTGTTGATCTAATGAGAACAATGTTATGGGGGCAATTACACTGACGTTTCAGCATTATGCAGATTGCATGCAAAACGTCGGTGGAATTTGGATAATGAGACCAAGGGACCGTGGTTTGGACGTTTGTGTAGACAGAAAACTATTTTCGGAGATTCATTGATATAGGTAGATATAAATTTTTTACTTTTGACATTATGGTGTAGGTGCGATATGACGATGAAGATGACGACGAAGGTCCCCAACCGGACGCGACCCTGGAGCAGGGTTTACCTCTGCCAGTGCGAATGCAGGGTTCGTTTCCTCTGGAACTTGCCTCCACACCCCTCGAGGACATCGATCCCTACTATCATAACCAGACAGTGAGTGACTTTAGCAATATTATAATAAGATACAGTCCTCATCAGACGATATGTTTTATCTTTAAGAATTTTTAAACGTTTTCTCTGATGTTGTTCACAGTCCTTCGTAGTCATAAGCAAGGGTAAAGATATCTTCAGATTTTCGGCAACAAACGCCCTATGGATATTAAACCCGTTCAATCCAATAAGAAGAGTGGCCATATACATATTAGTGCATCCTTTGTTCTCTCTGTTTATCATTACGACAATCTTAGTGAACTGCATTCTTATGATAATGCCTACGACGCCAACCGTCGAAAGTACTGAGTAAGTATGCTCTATTTACATTTCATATCGAATACTTTTAGTTCATAACATAATCAATTAGGAATGGCAAACTACAATTCAAATATACCATCGGACAATCGAGAACATTCTTTGATAAATCTTAGAAAGTTTAGTAGAGTGCACGCTAGTTTCAAAATTGTTAGAATTCAGCTAGTTTTCGAATTAAATTTCTTAATATTTAGATTATCGGAAGTAACTATATTTTATATTTAGAATTGAGAACCTACATAGCACATCAGAATATAGTAAATACCTATATGTTTATCCATAGATATCCTATTCAATTATTTAGATAAAAATACTTATACTAAATGTTCGCTACAGGAAACATTAGTGTTTTGTAAATATTTTATTGAATTAAATTTAGGTAATTCACATCTCAGCCAACTAGTTTAACAACTTTTAATGTCGTAAAACGTATCTTTCGTGTTTTTATATATAAAGTGAATGGAGTATTTATGCATTTTAGTTTTTATTGGAATTACAAAATCGAACATCCATACATAAATTATATATCGTATAGATTCAAACGACAGCTACACACATATAGTTCTAAACTAAAGCCTTCCCATATTTCATTTCTTTACAATATCTAGAGTCGAAAATTTACCATCATTATTGATGTCTCTCTGTACATACATACTTACATATTTTCCATTTACCATTTAGTTACAATATATCAAGAAGTCAATTTTCAACTTCTGTCATACATATCCCACGAGTTCAACACAGAACTTATTATAAATTTTGGTTATCCTTTACCATAAAAGTTTCGATTATTTATTTTGAGATGATTATCTGTTTTGTTGAGTGGTGTTCCTCAGCGGAGGTGAATTTTTGCAGAGTTATCTTTACCGGGATCTACACGTTTGAATCGGCGGTGAAAGTAATGGCCAGGGGTTTCATACTACAGCCATTCACATACCTTAGAGATGCATGGAATTGGCTTGACTTCGTAGTTATAGCTTTAGCGTGAGTAGTAGACAATTATATTGATATATCGTAGAATTGGACATATTGGAAAATGTTTATAAGTAGATTTTTATAGTTAATGTCTCATTAACTAGTTGTTATTTTATAGAACAATATATTTTATTGTTTAATTGTTTAGAAAGGCGAATATTTACAAAAATCTGAAATGTGAATCAGCAAGACTTTAAACGGTGTTTTCAATTTGACGCTTTGATTAATTTAAACTTATATTAGAATAATGGTAGTGTGTAGAGAGTTGTATTAACTTAGATTTTGTGGTTGTGGGTATCTGTTTTCAGTTATGTGACGATGGGCATAGACCTGGGTAACCTGGCCGCCCTCCGAACGTTCAGGGTACTCCGAGCGTTGAAGACGGTGGCCATTATACCGGGTAATTGTTTACCTATTAGTGTATAGATTAAAAACATGTCGTAGCTGCAAATGTAACAATAAATAGTGTCTACGATATATAGTATGCTTATATATGTTTTAAATAACTTAGTATTTCCTTTCTTAGTTATTTTTCAATTTAATTCTCGTTGTCATAAAATTATTTGGCCTCCTATCTGAAACAAAATGTATAATATGTAAGGACGGTGTTAGGTATCTAACGTCTAACTAAGAGACATAAAATATGGAGCTGGAAAAAATCTTTATAGTTAAGTGGGTACAAATTTAAAGACTACATCTTTAACTAATATAATAAAGCTTATTATTGCTTAACACAAACATACGTTATCATATACAGGCTTGAAAACTATCGTGGGTGCTGTTATCGAGTCAGTGAAGAATCTGCGGGATGTGATCATTTTGACGATGTTCTCGCTGTCTGTGTTCGCGCTCATGGGCCTCCAGATATACATGGGCGTGCTGACGCAGAAGTGTATCAAGGTGTTCCCCGAAGACGGCTCCTGGGGGAACCTTACCGATGAGAACTGGGACAGGTTTTGCAAGAATGAAAGTGAGTTTAACACAATGATATTTTTAGGTTTAGAATAATGTTTTTAATTTTTCTGAGCAGAATTAAGTTTAATATTAGATATAGTGCTGAATTGTTGTCCTGTGTTAATCTAGTAGGTTAATAGTAAAGAGTAGGTTAATCTTATTTTAGAATCAATCAAATAATCATAATAAGTAATACTGCTGTCATAGGTACGAAATGAAAATGAAACCTAAATTGAAGAGTAAGAGAGACTATGATTATATGTTTAGTAACAGTAAAGCTGTGCCTACAATTATTTGTAACTATCAGTATTATTTGCGAAGGTTTTGTCGTCTACTATATCGTAATAAGTCCGTCTATCTCAATCTTAAATTTTAATATGAAACGTGCATTTGCTAAGATAACGAAGTACAATTTCTGTCTCATTTCGAAGCGGCATATTTTTTAATTAATTTGCTTGTATCAAAGATTTAAATATCTTTTGATAACTAAGTAGATATACATGGAAAAATTATTGGCTTCTTACGCAAGTAAGACTTTAGACGGGGAGATACTAAAACCAAGAATTTTTATTTGGTGGGTGGTAGGGCTTTTTTAAGCCTGCCTGGCTACCTGGCTAGCTACCACCATCTTACCTAAGTCTGCCGCCACAGCAAGACTGTAAGATGAAGGTCAAGAGTTACCCCGTTAAGTTAAAAATAAGTAGATTCCAAAGTAAATAAAAATTTTAATAAAAAAAGGTTAGAAAAAGTGCGTCTAAACAATAGTTTGTACAAATAATCGTTTTTATTTACTGTAAAATCACCAATATTCACATATATTTTTGTATATATTTTCAGCGAACTGGTACGAAGAAGGAGGTGCATATCCACTGTGTGGAAATTCCTCAGGAGCAGGGTAAGTTGAATATTTTAGACAAACAATGTGTCATGTGTAACAAAGTCATTAAACACAATGATATGCGTAAAGCCAAGTAGTATACTATAAATATATCTGAGTAGCTAACTACACAAATCAGTTAGATGTCAGTTTAATAAGAAGCTAACTACAGGTTTTCTTTTATAAGAAAAATTTGATTTAAGGTAGTAAAATATTAAGTATCAGCTAAAATCTACGAGTGTGAAAACCCTTTCTGGGACCATTACCATTCGTTTTGATTATTTTAAATATAATTCATATTACTTATTTAAAATGTAAGAGAGTACAGTGCATTAGCCAGGTGGCGGACAGTTGGCTTGGGGAAAAACATAATTCATACAGAAAGGGCAATTTGCTATTTTAAAAACCTTTTAAAAGACTGTATCTTTATTATAATATGATGCAGACAGTGCGAGCCGGGCTACATGTGCCTACAGGGCTTCGGGCCCAATCCCAACTACGGCTACACTAGTTTCGACACCTTCGGCTGGGCCTTCCTCTCCGCCTTCAGGCTTATGACGCAGGACTACTGGGAGAATCTCTACCAACTGGTAAGACTTGCAAAGTTGATATATATATTTTTTATACAACTAGATGACAAACAAGCTGACGGCTCACCTGATGGTAAGCGGTAGCCGCCACCTATAGACACCTGCAATAACAAGGAAAAATCACTTGATATTGCAGGTGCGTTATCATCCTGAGGCCTAAGATGAAATGCCGGCCATGCCCAGTAATTCCACTGGCTACCTTGCCCTTCAATCAGAAACACAGCAAACTGTTTCACGGCTGAAATAAGAAAAGCGGTGGTACCTACCCAGACGACCCTACATATAGGTCTACCGCCTATTTATTCAAAACTTACAATTTTACACATCTACAACATAGCTGCGGCTCACAAACCATAATGGTTTTTCTGTCCGCAACGACTCGCTCTATCAAAAAATTTTTCAGTGCATTTTTTAAATTTTTCATTCTGCATATTAGTTTTGAATGTCGGCAGACAATTCATTTATAGAGCTAGAAATTATCTCAGTCATCGAGTGCCGTATACATTAGTTCATGTAGGTACTATATGAAAGTAACTCTGTTTACGAATTTTGAGTTGTAATCCAAATTCGTGGCAGACTATTTTTCATTGTTTTATTTAGGTATATTTACGGTTATTGAAGAATAAATATCCCTTCTTGTATCTAATAAGGTTAGCACGTAATGGCACAGTATGTTACTAATAATTTCTCCTCATTACATGTTGTGAATCAATAACTTTAAATGTAGTGCTATATCCAGACATTAAAAACCTAAAATTTAGAGAGTAGCCTTCATTTATCGATACATATATACATGTATACTGACCGGGCTTAGCATGAGAAACCGCAATTAGGGTGGCCTACAAGAGTACATAAATTTCGTCACCAGAAATACAATAATCCTTCACCTTTATGTAATTAACTAAAGGGAACAGAATGTTAAGCAAAACAAACTATAATTTAGGTCACTAATGACTGATCATTGGTCGTAACTGACAGGAATATTACTACCTATATTATATTTGGCATTGTTTTTATTTTGTTTTTCAATATTGACAACTTTTGTTTTATTTCATAAATAAGAAGTTTGTAACTCATAAAGAAATATTGCAAATGAAATAGAATATCTAAGGTCAATAGTTTCAAAGATATAGTGGTATGTTATGTGTGATGTGTTGCGGCGCATCGTCCAAAAACCCTCCATAGAAAATCTACGGAACAGGTGACGTCACATGTGATAAAATTAATAATAAGCATATTGACAAAATTAATAATAACTATATTATGTATTAAGTACGTTTTTATTAATAGTTGTCATAACAATAGTTGTATTATTAATGTCAGCAATCTAATATCATTACAATTTTTGGTAAATTTTGATAAAAAAAATATGTCTATATTTTTAATTTTCAAAACAGTCTAAATTCAACAATATTCCATATCTTTTAAGTTTGAATTGTTTTTATGGATAGCAGTAGCGTATATTTTTCGAATTTCTGAAAAATAGTGCCATATTCAAACTTAGGCAACATCCCACGTGTTTTTATGCAGGTGCTAAGGTCAGCGGGTTCATGGCACGTGCTGTTCTTCGTGGTCATCATCTTCCTGGGCTCGTTCTATCTAGTCAACTTGATCTTGGCCATTGTCGCCATGTCTTATGACGAGCTGCAAAAGAAAGCCGAAGAAGAGGAGCAAGCAGAGGAAGAAGCTCTTAGGGTGAGGACTTTTTATTTTGTCACGGTTTGAATAAAGTAGCTGCATTAAAAATGATATAGGTAACATAAGCTTATTAGAGCTTATTGAGTATTCTGAAACTACATGATAACATAGGCAAAGAGTTAGTAGGAATTTTATCATATTTAACACCGATCCATCGAATCATAATTAGATCACAAAAAATATGGCGGTAGTCACATTGGTTATGAAAGGGATATTTAAAAAATAAAGAACGCTATATTAATAATAACAATTAAGTATATTAAATTTAAACAAATTAAAGATTTTTTGCAGTTTTAAAACAATCAATAAGCTCTATGAAACACCACTTTTAACTGCCTTAACATATCTTATTTTATTAAATTCCATACGATTAAATACGATATGGCTGTTCAAAGAGATTGTATGCTAAAAGTCATCCAAAGAGAATTAGTCTCAAGACTCTCAAGTGCCCTTCAAAGAGACTCACCCTTTAGGTAGCTCAAGTGTTTTTAGATATAGGAAAACATTAATTTTCAAGAAATGAATCGCAAACATATACTTAGGAAGCGGAACAAAAAGCGGCAGCACGAGCAGACAAGCAAGAAGCTAGAGAAGCGCATGCCCGCGAACAAGCGGCCGCAGCAGAAGCGGCGGCGTACGCGGAAGCTCACCCCGCCAAGTCCCCGAGTGACTTCTCGTGCCAGAGCTACGAGCTGTTCGTGAACCAGGAGCGCGGCAACCAGGACGACAACGCACGCGAACGCATGTCCCTCCGTAGCGACCCCTTCCACGACTCGGTGAGCACTCAGCCCCACGCGCACAAGCCCAGCGAACACGAACCACGCCGCCCTAGGAAGGTCAGCATGGTAAGTACACCGCCAACCCACTACCGCTGCGAGCTGACAATGATTCAACTTATATTGCGTTACGTGAATAAAGTTTTTTTGTCGGAATTTGTAAGCTTTCGTTAACTTTGTTATTTACTACGATTTTCAATTCGCGATCATAATTTCAAAAGATTAATTACCTAAGCATTAGCATTGTTATTAAAAATTTTATTGCGTTGTTATCCTAAAAATATTTACATTAAATTAAATCTCACCTAAATAAAATATCATTAATTTTGGATACTCTATAAAATTAGGTCTTTTACATAAATATATTAAATTCGACTTGTACATGGCTTTAATAAAATAATATTTTTCAGATGCTAGTTTCTAAAGGATTTAGCTACGATTAAGTTTTATTGAATCATTGATGGCTGAGTATTTCATTCTTTTCAACTTGATCTCAAGCAAATCACGCCGCTTTTCACACCTGGGCAAAATAATCTCAACTATAGTTAACGAGCTTTAAATTTATAGACTCAATGTTACACAATACAAAAATTCTATATACTTACACATAAGTCACGAATTTCATCTACATACTAGCACGGCTCAAGTTGAAAAGAACCTTTACATTATGTGTCTTTAATTGCTGTAAGCTTAAAATTTTATCCTATGTTTGTCTTATCATGGATAAAATTTCAATTTCAAAGTAAATGCAAATGCAAATACTATGTTTATATAAATGTATTACATTAAGTTTCCCATTTTCTTAATGGATTTTTGAAATTTCTGTAAAAAATAACAAAAAAATATTTCTATATTTGCATTTACTCGCCCCTATCTTCGTTAACCCTGTCTGTTACTTTAATTTTTTTGTTAAAGTTATTAACTCACTGTTCTGAAATAAAAAATAGGCTTTACTTCAAGGCATGCATTAGACCGTTCGTAATTATACCCTGTGTTGCGATGCTGTTTGAATTATGTAGGTACCTACTCGACCCCATGTTATCATTATCATATTTGCTGGTTAGAATAAGCATTCATCATTCGTAGATACTTACATCATTTCCTCAATTAGATCTAGCTAGTATTTTATGTTTCTAAATATCTAAAGCACGACATTTTAATTTTCTTTTTAATTTTACGGATCATTAACACAATTACTAAATAGTCAGTAGTATATTCGGTATTGTGGAATGATTGTAACGGAACTCTTACATACGCATGAGTCTGGACTGAACATGAACCAATATAGAAGCTGTTATGTCTCCCACCAGTCTCCAATAATATTTCTTCAGTTGTAAAAGCAGCAATTTTACAACGATAAAAATAAGAACTATTCGATGTATACCTTTCTATTCCTAAAGCAACAATAAAAATAAATAAGCTTCAATAGAATATCCTAGAATGTACAAGGAATACTATTGGAGAAAAAGAATCTAATGTCATGGTAGATTGTTTCTTTTGCAATGTGAGTGTATACAAACGGAGCAGGCTGAACTGAACGTATCAACGAACAAGAGGTAGGTTCAGTATAATTTATTGTAAACTTTTAACTTAACAATTTTTAAAATACAAACTTGAGTTTTAAAGTTATCTATTAATTTAAATGTATATTTACTAGATTCCTCAATTTCGATTTAGTGTGGTGCGGAGGCTTCCATGAATCGGATAGGTATATAAAAGAACAGTCCTCATGACTTTAGACGTAGTTATCAAAGAAAACAATAGTTCCGAAATGATTTAGAAGTTTGCAGATAATATGCATGTAATACCCCATGAATACTTCATGTGTTTATAAACAAAGTTACTTGACTAACTGTCGCTTCCGTTCATTCATCGCTAGTCTTTTACCATATATTTTCTTACAATAAGACTTTTACACAAAGCATCTACCATGGTGTGATGGCATGTCATCGCGGCCTTATTGTTCTGTAAAAGTTCTTAATGTATTTAGATTTTTCAACCTCAACTGTCACTTACAGCTCGGCACATTATTAGAATTGATAAAAATCATCACATCACCAGTTCAAAATTATACCAATTGGTTTGTTCACACAATTTGCTTCAAGCTACATTGATTTGGTTCATGCCTCTTTTGTTTTGTTTTCAGTTTGTTATCGGTGTTAATTTGGCAGTTACCTCTCTCCGTCCTTACCTATTTGGTCGATGTCTAGATATTTGGTCAATATAAGCCGTTGAAATTATTAAATTCAAAATTATTTTTGTGTATTAAAGGTCCCTCACCCTGAACGCATAAATAAATACGGACAGTTATCATATGGGCCACTGCGCGAGGGCTCTCAGGTTTGTCCATCTATCCTCATTGATGTTTGTGCTCCCCTTCCTTTTCTTTTATTATAAAATTTAACAGTATATTACCTTAGGTATTACTCTGCTCATTTCTACTAAAAATATCCTATTCTTTTGTAATACTTCCGTGTCTAATTGCCACAATGCATTCGATTATGTGGTAAACAATACCTACACATAGTGCATTGATGCAAAGAGGCACCCGAGCACTTATCATTTTTCTCGTTCTATCTTTCTTCATTCAATTCTTTATTATATACACATTCCTTCTTCTGGCGTGCCTATTATTTACCACTTTTGTTTATCAGCACATGAAAGTAAATCATTGCTATATAATAAATTTAAAAGATTAAGATGACTTCAAAAGCTTTAAGCCTCTGCAACTGATTCCTTAGATTGAAATAATTTAGAATTGTGATAATACTACTCGATCTGAATTGAGGAAAGAATAATACTAACTAAGAGAACTAAAAGAAATATTCAGTTTAATGAAAACTATATTATTACGAGTGCAGTAAGCTAACAAAAGTCCCCTGTGTTAAGAAGTTTTGTGATATACAGGCATCATTGTCACTACCCGGTTCCCCGTTCAATCTGCGGCGCGGCTCGCGGGGCTCGCACCAAATGGCCCTGCGGCCGAACGGCCGGGCGCGCTACCCGCCCGGAGCCGACCGCAAGCCCCTCGTGCTCTCCACCTACCTCGATGCTCAGGAGCATCTACCCTACGCTGATGACTCCAACGCTGTCACCCCTATGTCCGAAGAAAATGGTGCTATCATCATCCCTGTCTACTATGCTAACTTAGGTAACGCACGCAAAATTATTAATAGCAATCTTTCTTGTAGAAAAATGTACCATTTTTAATTTCAGAGCACAGATTAATGTGTAACATCTGAGAACAACATTTATGATTTAAGTGAACCTGTCATCATATCAAAATATATTTAGTTGATATCTTAACAGTTGTATCTTATTAGCGCCCAACGAGTTACATTTCCTAAACTCGCTGGGCGCCAATTTACAAACACTTGAAGTTAATCAATTAATCAAAATGGTTTTATAATAATTTCATCACATTACACTAACGCAAAAATGTTTGAGGTAAATAATAACACAATATAGTTGGCAGTTAGTTGACCTAGCATCACATAGGTTTATAAATCCTACTAGTCTTGTTTCTATGTTATATTCCTATTCAAGGTCGTGATATATTAAGATAAATGTATTTAGATACTCTTCCCGTGATCATAATTCGACTGCTAACTCTCATTTCCTGTCCAGATAGAAACAGTAAAGAAAACAGCAATGGCACCACAATTTTCAGGATCCCGACACTCATCATACACGTCGCACCAGTCGCGGCTGTCGTACACATCGCACGGGGATTTGTTGGGTGGCGGCAAGGCGCAGACCAAGGAGGCGCGGCTGCGGGGTCGCTCTGCCTCGCGCAACCACAGCGTCACCTCGCAGCCTCACGCATACCCGCTGCCCAGGCAGGACTCCTCGCTAGCCTCCAGACCACTTAGAGAATATGTGAGTATAATAAAATTATCGTTCAACCCTGTTTATTCGTGGAACTTAAGATTTTCTGACATTGTTGAGCGAGAGCTTTTGAGCGAGATTTCCTACACTTTAGACTCGGATTTTCACTATGCGCTTATTAACTCAGCGCTTATTAATTTTTACAAATTACTCTATTTTAGTTGTATATCTAATAACAATATAAAAATTATATGTAATAATAAGAGCATAATATGAACGTTCCAGGAAATGAGTACGACTGAATGCACGGACGAAGCTGGAAAAGTACTGAAGCCATCGAACGACAACCCTTTTATAGAATCTTCGCAGCAGCCTAACGTGGTGGATATGAGAGGTGAGTACTGACAAATTAAAATATATCAATGAAAAAATGAAATTATGTAATGTATGTGTATGTGTGTGTGTGTCTGTATGTGTATGGGTGTGTGCTATGTATGTTGTGTGTGTTTTGTGTTGTGTGTATTATGTAATTATTTATTGTATATATTTTTCAAACATTTATAATAATGTTAAAATCAAAAATTGAGTACTGATTGTGTGACTCGTAGACATTACTAAACTAATGCACAAATTTTATGACCTTTTTTTCTCTAAATTTTTTTACAAGACTTTTATCTTATCAGAAATGTCAGTCCAATTGAAAACTTACTAAAATTAGGTACATCAAAATTATCATTGCTGGTCGGAAGACAGTCGCGGCTAACATAACGCGATACACAAATTTGGCTTCCTCCGACACTGGTTGAGCCAAAATGCTGTGAAATATACCTATATCATATACATTTTGTTGTAATGTAGTGAACATCGCGCGTCTCTCTTCCTGATGCCGGACACATTCCATTAACAAGTGTTGGATATCTTCTAAAACGCCGCACAGTTCACAATTAGGAGATTCTATTTGTCTTTGTTTATAATTCTTATAATACTGACATATCCGGGCGGCGGCGGCGGTAACCGCTTACCATCAGGTGGGCCGTCAGCTTGTTTGTCATCTAGTTGTATAAAAAAATATATATATCTGTAAATAAATCCTAAACTGATCGTCTTCCATTTTCAGATGTAATGGTATTAAACGAGATCATTGAGCAAGCCGGCCGACAGAGCAGAGCGAGCGACCAAAACGGTAACCACCTTAGAACAGACCTATTGTCAATGTTTTTGCTGCTCTGACAGTATTGTGCATTTCTTTTCATTATGACCATTAAGTATTTCAATGTCTTTTAAATTATGCTTTTCCAAATTAACTGAACATAACTTAGGTAAACATTCGAATTACCTCTACACTTCGACCATTATGGTCTAAGCCTCTACCTACAACACTAGACAGAACTTTTGAACACTGGACACTACACCCATAGCCGGTATTTGCTCATTATGCGATACAGCAGCATAATTGGCAAAAAGAAAAAACAATTGTGGATGTCATTTATTGTAACCCATTTGTGATACAACTAAAATGCTGCTGTCGGAGAAAAATAGATTTAACATGTTTTAAATGCGTTTAAATGAAACAAAGTTGAAATAAAATATTTTAGTTCAAACACTGTTGAACTTGGTTTGTCTATTACATTTTGCATATGAATGAGAAACAAAACATGTTTCAACAATTTTGTAACTAAAATGACAAGCGTTTATAATACCTAATCATTCATTAATTATGACATTAAACCTTCCTTTATTCTTTCATCGTCTTGAAAGAAATCCTCATTTTAATTTGAAAAAATACTCCTGCTCAGACAAACAAAAGAAAAAAAATTTACGTATGTTTTATTAACGTTAACTTTTACAAAAAAATAATTTCTTCGACAGTAGTAAACACCTAATAGCCTTGACAAATCCTAATTTGCACAATTATTGTGTCAAAACAAACTATCGCACACAATTGCTGAATAAGTGGTGGTTTAATCTCACTACCTACTCTCCCGTTTTTGAGGCTGTGCGATGTTATTCAACAAATTGAAGAAGTTATGGGAATTTTGTAATTATTTTGTATTCATTACAAAATCAAGTTTTTACTCTTCGTTATACTTACTTACAGCTTGGCAAAAAATGTAGCAAAAACCAGCGCTTCGCTAACTTAGCTAAAGAGTAGCAATTACGCTGAAATCCAACATACATTTTTATTACAAATTAATGAACAATGGGAACTTTATCGCTATGTTTTATACAAATAATGTTCATATAATTGGAGATGGTACCCTGCCTGTTCGTATGGCCCATGTTGAACGCTTAGTTTATTGTTTTCTAACACTTTCAAAGTATTTTACATCATACTTAACATTATCTACACCTCGCAACAAAAAAGAGTAGCTTTTGCCAAGCTGTATATGTAGAGTGTGTTTGTATGCTAAAAAAATACAAAACATCACATCACACAGCCTTCGTAAATATTCAAGTGTTGCCAAATACTTAGTACAATGTGGCCCGCACAATCACAGCTACAAATAAACTATTTTGCTACTACACCTGTTTTGTCTTGTGTTTACGTTGCTTGCTTTAACATGCTGGATATTACGCTTCTTGTGGGGTGCTTTGCATGTTTTATACTAAAATCTGAATAATATGGAGATCTAGTTATTTTGAGAAAGTTTACTTTGCAATTAGCAGTCCTTGTTAAACATTAGATTAGTAATCATTGCATTTATCCTTGTTTTTATGGTAAATCGTAAACGAAAATGTGCAGTATTATGTAATAAATACTAAGTAAAAAGTTGTCAACTAATGTGGTAACAACATAATCAGTAAGTATTCATATTTTTTGATTGTAAGAATGATAATAACAGCAGACATCATTCATATCAAGTAGTTAAGCGGGATAAGCTTTGATGCCAAATTCGGCACTACCCTTCGGCTTGAGTTTGATTTGCACCATGTCAACTCGCACATAATGTTCCTGTTGGAATATTTTTCTTCACGGGGCGTACCCTACCTCACTGAGAGTGCCACGGGTTTGAACATTCTGATCATGGCGATAACATAAATGACAGCCAGACAAATTACAAAAAATATGGATATTTGTGTTTCGATATTTCGACAAATATGTTAGAAGTTAAAAACAAGTAAAATTTCCAATGAAAGATCGATGCGATTTTATGAATTAGTTCATATATTAATTATTATGATTCCTTCATTTATTGGAAATCTTTAAAGCAAAATTTGAAAAATAATGAGCGAATACTAACAAAATTATTTCTGTCTCTCTCTAACACACACACACGCATTCAAACGGGGCAACAGTGTCAGTGTACTACTTCCCAACAGCGGAAGACGATGAGGATGGGCCAACGTTCAAAGAGAGGCTTCTGGAATGCCTCATGAAGGGGATAGACTTTTTCTGTGTGTGGGACTGCTGTTGGTTGTGGCTGGAGTTTCAGAAGTACGTCGCGCTATTGGTGTTCGATCCTTTCGTGGAACTCTTCATCACGCTCTGTATCGTAGTCAACACGCTGTTCATGGCCCTGGACCATCATGACATGGACAAAGATATGGAAAGAGCATTGAAAAGTGGCAATTATGTAAGTTCACCATTACTTAATTACCATTCTTGCGAAAATAAATAACATTTGTAATTTAGCTTAGTAGCTAAGTTTAACAATAACCATTTGCTTTCAGTTTTTCACTGCAACATTCGGTATAGAAGCAATGTTTAAATTAATAGCAATGAGTCCAAAGTACTATTTTCAAGAAGGATGGAATATATTTGACTTTATTATCGTGGCCTTATCACTCTTGGAGTTGGGACTAGAAGGTGTTCAGGGTCTATCAGTATTACGTTCCTTTCGCTTGGTAAGTTATTTTAAACTTATTTTCATATTCGGTGGAACGGCAAGCTATCACTTATCTTCGTTAGAAGTTGAAACTTATTCTTTAATAATATTTAGGATAAAATTTGTGAGTTCGATACCCACATGACAAAATAAAAAGATGTCTGTTTACGAAATAGGTAAATATTTTTCAGAATATTTGTTATACTTAATACATCTGACTTCAAGAAAATAATACCTACATAACGACTAGCTGGTCAGTAGTACCCCTGTCTTCTAAACCTGATCTCACGGGTTCAAATCCCGGTCGGGGCATACTTTTGTATGATGAACATCATTTAAACAAGGTTTATGGTTATCTGTATGTTTATATGTGTATATTTCTAATATTGACATATATAATTATTATTATTATTCGTTACCTGGTATCCATAACCTAAGCTCTAAATGATGCTTACTTTGGGAAAGATTAATTGAGCGAATGTAAGAATAATAGTAATATTATTTCATAAATCAACATTTCCATTTCATTTCAATATTGTGAAAATACCTTATGGTACTTATTTAATTGTTTCACTAAAAATAATATCAACGAACTTAAGTTATAGATTTATTTAACGTCAAGGCAGATTAAATTTCTATTTAGGTGGCATTCATTTCACCCACTTTTTATAAGTAGTACATATGGATAAACAATTTAATCACAATGGCCTAAATTAATTTAATCTCTACTTGAAAATAAAACAGTTCACTTTCTTTATCACTAAAATATACTTCAATACAGTTTTTACTAACGACAAATAGTCAGAGATTGATAACTGTTTTATTGATACTGTACGATGTTTATACGATTGACTAATGTTTACTGTTGTGTCATTGTGTCACACTGTCATTACATACATGCACCACAGTACATAACTGTTGAAACTGATGTGATTGTGTATTTGATGTAAACGTGATGAAATATTTTCAGCTGCGTGTATTTAAACTGGCCAAATCTTGGCCGGCGCTAAACCTTATTATATCCATAATGGGTAGGACGGTGGGAGCTTTAGGGAACTTGACATTTGTACTTTGCATCATTATATTCATATTTGCCGTGATGGGAATGCAGTTATTTGGGAAGAACTACACAGGTTCAATTTGAAAGAAAATTTAGCATCTCTAATTAATGAACTAAGCTTCATTATTGATTCAGCTTTACACTCTCGAAACTCCTACACTGGGCTTTGACTGAACATTATTTTCATAAAGGACTGCGGGTCCCGCTGAGGCTTTATAACACGAATGTGACTCGACGACACGTGAGCCTGCCGAGACACGTTATAAAGCTACGCCACGCAGCTTGAGATCATGATTTAAGCTTCGCATCGAGTTACATTAGTTTTGACTTGCAGCTTCGCTTTAAAGAGGGTACTTTAATGCTGACGATCTTTTACTGATGGGATCTATGTCGTAACCTATTAGGCCATCACAAAAGTGATAAAATATGCGACAGTATCAGAAAGTAATCCAAAAATGAAATGTTATGACTGAAAAATGTATTGGTAATATGATATTGGTGCAAAAGCTCTCACAAAATTTGATAACATATATCCCACTCATACAAAAAATATCAATGCACATCGATAGGTAACTCAAGCACACATTTGCTAATTTTAGTACTATTAATGAGTCAGGACTACTGGCATCGCCGAACAGGCGTGCAAACCTATATGAGTTTCTCCCTGAGCGATGTGAGTAGTCGTGTCTCCGAGGAGGAACGCAGTAGCATAGGTGAAGCGCCGGTAAGCCGAGCTTGTGTGACGCGTTGTTTCACAATTTGTACTTGCAGCTTCGAGTATTCAAATTGGCAAAGTCATGGCCGACACTTAATTTACTCATCTCTATAATGGGTAGGACAATGGGTGCCTTGGGCAACCTGACCTTCGTATTGTGCATCATTATTTTCATATTTGCGGTGATGGGTATGCAACTGTTCGGAAAAAATTACGTTGGTAAGTGAATTGGTGGGAGTGTTGCATGTTCATTGGTGTTTGGTTGGAGGTATTGACTGTTGGTACGCTGGCGCAAGCCTGTACCCGACGGTGAATGTTTTTCTAACCTGCAAAATTAGACGTGAAAAAAGAAGATACATTCACTGCTTAGTAAAACTGTTTGAAATATGGAAGAGATTAAATACCATTTTAAATAATTCTTTTAAAATAAGCATGGTTTAGACGCTTTGATTGGTGTGTTTAATGCTTTGAACTATAAAGCTTTCAACTTTAAATAATGTTAATGAAACAACTTTAGTTCCACATTTCAATCGGATATTTTCTGTGTGATTAGCGAGTATAGTGTTGATGTGCCGTCACACTGTTTGCTCAATGTCACCGGCGATTGGCCAGTCTGTCGTGTCGTGTCCCTTCCACGTGAGCTAATGACTCTCGATGTGTTGCCGTACCGAGTGATTAGAAGGCGCCTCACTTGTGAAACGATTGGCCAGTCTGTCGTGTCGTGGCCCTTCCATGTGAGCTAATGATTCTCGATGTGTTGCCGTACCGAGCGATTAGAAGGCGCCTCACTTGTGAAACGATTAGCCAGTCTGTCGTGTCGTGGCCCTTCCACGTGAGCTAATGACCCTCGATGTGTTGCCGTACCGAGCGATTAGAAGGCGCCTCACTTGTGAAACGCTCATCGCTATCTCATATTTTTAACCTTCCTGAAGCATTTTAATTTGAATTAGCTCATATTTCCTTCGCGACCTCTATATAAATCCTTAGCTGCTCGTTATTATAATATTTATCATCTATTTATACCTTTATGACCTGTAAAGTAAGTAAATATTGCATGATGTATGTTAGTAGTTCTTTTAGAAGTAGAGCGCTTCCTGTCAACTGTCTGTATGTAATGTTTAATATTATTATATTGATAACAAATTGCTACAAATTAGACGCTTCAGTGTTAGTTGAATCTTATAATCTAATTTATTATGGAAACACAAAATAGTAAAATGTATAAATAATTTAAATAAATTTTAAAGAAATGTTAAGCATTCGCAGTAAAGTTAACTAATATGTTCAAGCACCAAAGTAAATTAATTATTTGAAATTATTTTCGTAGTGGTAAGATAACAATTTGTTCAACTTTCATTTTGTGATGTACAGATTATGTTGATCGCTTCCCTGACGGAGATCTGCCGAGATGGAACTTCACAGACTTCATGCACAGCTTCATGATTGTATTCCGAGTACTTTGTGGAGAATGGATTGAGAGTATGTGGGACTGCATGTTGGTAGGAGACGTCTCCTGTATACCATTCTTCTTGGCTACGGTCGTTATTGGAAATCTTGTGGTTGGTATACTTTACATCGCGTCTCATTTATTTTGCCCCTTTTTTTTTGACGCTGAGGAGAAGCTCTACCAGCCGACCTCCCAACTCCTCCCTCCGACATAACGGGATGGCCCGAGGACATTTCACCGTTGTGTCGTCAAGGCGGTTTGACCGCGGTCCGGTCCCTACTCAAAGTTTCTTTGGGGGGGGGGGGGAGGAGAAGGGGATAAAAGGGTCTGTAGCAAGCAACAAGGACACACCCTTGCATCCCCCCCCCCCCCCCACTTACTCGCGCAACTTAGGCGCGCCGACTGGGCTGTGCAAGCCGGCATACGACCCCCCACCGTTCCCGGAGCCCAGAGATGTAACGGCGGCAGGAGCCGCCCAAAGGCTGTTCTCCTCCGCCCTGTCCTTCGGCGGCGAATGCCAGAAGTGGCGGCTGCTTCCCGCACACGTACTGCAACCTCCTTCCTCGACATCACGTCCTCGCAGTAAGCGAGGACCGCCTGCCACGACCTGTCGCTCTCGAGCATCTTCATTAAGATGGTCGGAAGGGAGTGGTCGTCTCCCACAATGGCATTCAATGCCCGCCGTTGCTCCACCCACGAAGGGGACCACTCCAGCACATTTATTTATTTTATTTATTTATTTATGTCAAAATACTTGCAGATTTAGAGTTTATCACCAAAGCACCAGCAAGTCTAATTTAAATACAATGTTATATTATTAAGTATACATAATTTAATTAAATGGAAAATTGTCATTAAGTATATGTACATTAAAACACAATGTAATAATAAAATTGTCATAGTAAAATCATTTTTAAAGTCATAATTAAAAGTAGTTATAGTCTAAATTGAATTATTATCAGATAATTAAATATTAATTTTCATTAAATAATTAAATCTAAATAAAACAATCATTTTCATTATATTCATAAACAAAACAAGATTTAAAATATTAATTAAATTGAATTGTATAATACGGCTAACGTGTCACACTTAAAAAGTCATGAAATTTGTGACACAACTCTGTCAGACTGTCGGCAAATAAATCTAGATCCTCGTGCTGAGCGAGTATATCGCCTAAGAGAGTCAACGCTCGCGTCGTGGGTGCATTCGCGGCACTCATAGTTGCGCCTCTTCGTCGGGGCAGCCGTCGCAATGGTGACAAGTGGCAGTCGGTTTCCTTCCGGCGATCCGACACAGGTATCCTCCGAAGCATCCGTGCCCCGTAAGGACCTGTGTCATGCGGAATGTCAGGACCCCGTGTTGTCTAGCCACCCACTGCTTCAGAACTGGACCAAACGCCCCAATCGTGCGGGCTCCGGCGCTGACTTGCGTGAGCCTCCGCACCCATACCTCCAACGCTGCCTCTTGCAGCCCGTCGCGTCGGTACTCTACCTCACGCGGCGTTGGGTCCCTTCCCCGGGAGCGCGCCTCCTCACGCCAGTAATACACTGACGCGAGGGCCTTCGCCTCCAGGTCCCAGGGGACAGAGCCCGCCAATACCGCCGCTGCTTCGCCGACAACTTCCAGTACCCCTGTATGACCCTCGTAGCCATCGCTCCCTGCGGTTTTCGCAGGAGAGCGATTTCCCGGCCATTGAGGGCCTCCGCCCAAACAGGTGCGCCATAAAGGGCCATCGACCGGACGATGCCGGTGTAAAGCCGCCGGCACGACACGTCCGGACCTCCCACATTGGGCAGCAACCAACCCAGGGCTGCGGCCGCCTTCAACAGCTTTTATTTTGCCCCCTAAACCAAATGTATGTCAAGGTTTTAGCTGCTGATTTCCTAATGATATGACTAAATTGATAATTGACAGTATTAAAAATCTATTTGTTAATTTATCCTACAATTACTAAACCACCAGCTTGAGCCCTAACCACTATTATCAGATATAAGATCCAAAGCAATTTTCAGGTACTCAACCTCTTCTTGGCCCTGTTACTGTCAAATTTTGGTTCCTCGAGCTTATCAACACCAACAGCAGACCAAGACACTAATAAAATAGCAGAGGCTTTCAGCAGGATATCAAGGTTTATAGACTGGATCAAACGAAACGTGGCAGACTTCCTCAAATTGTTAAAAAACAAATTAACGAACCAAATAGCTATACATGCACCCGGTAAGGTTTATTTTTAGTTTAAAACAGTGTGTTATTGTAGCATGACTTTGTGAAACGACAAAGTAATAATAAATTGATGTGATTGTATATTTAAAATATAGAAATCTGTAATTTATAATCGTTTTATGTATTATTGTGACTTAACGGCAAAGAGGTCTAATTGTAAGCTTATTAAAAATTTATAGCTACAAATAAAAACAACGCTGCGCTTCCATGTTTGAATCGGTATAATCTTATCTTGTCTATTCTATGGGACCAACTTCATTAGATCTCTTTGCCTGATATAGCATGGTGTGTCTTTGAAAATAAAATAAGTAGCATGATGTTTGTACCTATATGTATAAAAAAATAATACCCGCTTACTTTTTAAGCATGAGCGAAATTTACACACTACAAAAGTTCTATACCAGCTAATTCGTATAGTGAAAGTAGTTCATATTCATGGGAAGAACACATTGTGAAAGTTTCGCTTATGCTTAAAAAGTAATCTTGTATAATGACCTGTGACTATCCTACGCATTACTGTATTTCTTGTGTAACACTGTGCGTTGCCTGCGCCCTAGTTCCAAGTGTAGAAAAGACCCTGTATTTTAAAACTGTCGTGTGCTAGATTGGTATTCGTGTCAATGTACTAATATGTACTTTTGCTTTTATTTAACTGTTCACTATACATATTGACGTTATCTTAACAACTGAAATCTGATCGAGCACCAAAAATCCCTAAATGCTCACCGACGATTTCGGTATAGAATTTTGCTGATCCTTTAATTATATTTAAACCTGTCAAGCAAAGATTCCAGACGCAATTGGGTTTATGTCATATAGACCCCCAGGCGTCTCATGCGGCTTAACAAATAAAGTATGAACGTAGTTTTATTTAACTGCGATCTTCTGTTTGTTAGGGGTGCTTAATGCGTGATTGGGAAGTTTTTTTTCTACAACTAGATAACAAACAAGCTGTCGGCCCACCTGATGGCAAGCGGTTACCGCCGCCTATAGACACCTGCAATAACAAGGAAAAATCACTTGATATTGCAAGTACGTTGTCATCCTGAGGCCTAAGATTAAATGCCGCCCATGCCTAGTAATTACACTGGCTACCTTTCCCTTCAATCCGAAACACAGCGAACTGTTTCACGTCTGAAAAGATAAAGGCGGTGGTACCTACCCAGACGACTCTACATACGGGCCTACCACCTAACGAAGTGAGCGAGCCAAATTTACGACTAGAATCTATAAGCCACGGTTATCACTTACAATCTGGTCGGCCCTCCCTCAGCTTGTAGTATAAAAAATATTTTGAATGCTCAACTTCCCAGTCACGTATTAACACTTTCGCTGACAGTACGTCCAGAGGCGGGAATTTTAAAATATGCGTTGTGACAGTACGTCGAAGGGCGGGAAACTTTATTTTACTTGTTTGGACACTACGTCGACAGCCAATACTTTTGTTTGTAAGTGTTAGGAAGAGCAGTATCTACTGTCATCTTGTGAGCACTCTTGTAGTTTTTATTGTCGTATTACGTGTTTTATGGGTAGTTTTATATAGCGCTGTCTCGCTCTTTCACATAAACTCTCGTGCATCGAAACTACGTCAACCGGCGTGAACGCGCGCCTGTCTTTTCGAACATTCGGTGCGGCCAGTGCCATTTTTGGAAACATCTACGCGCATACGTCGCTGAAATATCTTTAAACGTTGACGTCTTTGGACGTAGCGTCGTATAAGACAAAATTTAAATATTAACATGTCTAAGTATGTCTGTCGACGGGTAATCGTTTAGTATGGAAAATTCTGGTGCCGTACTATGGTATATGGTGACAGGACAAGTGCTTAATGTCAGCGAAAGTGTTAAACACCCGTAACTTACAAAAGATCGCAGCTAAATAACACTACTTTCATACTTTGTAGTGTGTTCCTTCCTACGGTGATTCAGGTTGCCAAAGCCCATTGAGAAAGCGTTGAGGGAACCGGGGAATTCAATTCTCTCGTATGCTATCAATATAATGTTTTCTCTTGATTTTTACAAGGTAGACCAAGCGTGAGTAATGCCCAAGGTGCTACGAGCTTCTAACTAAACGCTATGGTAAATGCTTATCATCAGGTGGGCCGAACGAACGTTTGCCACACTTGTTATATATAAAAAAACATGATGAGCGAGCATTTAACTTTTTTGGTGATCTCCTAAATTAAATCCATACTTTTTGTTTAGCCTTCCAATTTTTTTTCAACATGGTTTCATTTCGCTATCGTAAGTTCGCTTGTCAGTAAGTACCTATTTTGACTCATGTGTGCATGTACTCGTAAAGTGTGATTCGTATTGTCTTTATGTCATTATTTATTTATTTATTCATAATTTGGATATTCTTTATGATTACTGTTATTTTATTATCATTACTAAAAATTTAACGATCATTTTATCTATTCTAACGATCGACTAAAAATTCTAAATAATTATTAAAAGTTTGTTGAATTTGTCCATATAAAGTCACAAAATTTTTCATTGTTTTATTATTTCAACAATAATTTTACAAAGCAACATTTTCATTACCATAAACAATAATAATAATGTACTTAATCATTTTATTTAACTTCTTACGATGTTATTAAAAACATTAAAATTAATCGAATTTCAAAAATAAAAGTATCGAATAAATTCTCATTTTGGTTGTACACTGGTCTGATTTCTATGCTTGGACATTGGCGACGCTGGCGCACTATGGACGCGTGTGCGCGCCATGTAGGCTTAAAGGCGGCTTTATGTGGCCGCTGTGTCTCCTCAGAGCGCGTCGACAACGAATTGGAGCTTGGCACCGACCTAGATGACGCTGTATTGTACAAAGATAAGAAACTAAAAGATCAGGTAGAAGTAGCTATCGGAGACGGAATGGAATTCACAATACCAGGTAAATAATGAACTTAGATAGCGCCAACGGCAGTCTCTAACATTTGCCTATCAATAACCTGTACCTAACCTTTTTCAGGTGACAATAAATATAAGAAAGGAAAAATACTAATGAATAATATAAATGCCATTACGGATAACCATAGAGACAATCGATTAGACTGTGAGCTGAACCACCACGGATACCCCATACAAGATGATGATACAATTAGTCAGAAATCATACGGTAGTCATAAGATTAGGTCATTCAAAGATGAAAGTCATAAAGGATCTGCAGATACGATAGATGGTGAAGAGAAAAAAGATGCTAGTAAAGAAGAATTAGGTCTAGAAGAAGGTTGGATACTTAACTTTGAACATATTTTGTGAATGTGTTTATAGCAAATGAATAAAATATTCTATTTTCAGAAATGATAGAGGATGATGAGGAAAAATTAGACGGGGCACTAGGAAAACAAGACATTATTGTAGCTGCAGATGAAGATGTAGTAGATGACACACCGGCAGATTGCTGCCCGGAACCTTGTTACGCTAAGTTCCCATTCCTCGCCGGAGATGATGAGTCTCCCTTCTGGCAGGGCTGGGGCATGCTGCGACTGAAGACTTTCAAACTCATAGAAAATACTTATTTTGAAACGGCTGTGATTACAATGATTTTACTCAGTAGCTTGGCCTTGGTATGAACAACGAAAACAATAACATGAAGCTCTATATATTACTAATTAAACATTAAGACAAAAATTTACCGTCCTTGTTTGTTTTCAGGCTTTAGAAGATGTACATTTACCCCATAGGCCAATTCTGCAAGATATTTTATACTACATGGATCGTATATTCACTGTCATTTTCTTCATTGAAATGTTAATCAAGTGGCTCGCCCTTGGCTTCCAAAAGTATTTTACGAATGCTTGGTGTTGGCTCGACTTCATCATTGTCATGGTAAAACCAGTTTGTAAAATATTTAGTGATAATTAATGCAATTTTTTCACAGGATTTAAATAATTAATAATGTATACAATGCTTGGTAACTACCTCGAGAATATCTCAGTAAGAAATGACGTTTGATTATTTTAATTTTTTAAGTAATATATTGAACTCCATCATTATAATAATTAGTATTTAGAGAAACTTCTGAAGAGTCATAATTACACATAGATGTTTAGTAAATAAAATTAGTACTACAAAATTGACGATAAGTATCACGTTAGTTATCGCTCGTAAACCACGGGGCGGTGATGGCTGGCGCGGACGACATCCCAGCATTCCGCTCCATGCGAACCTTGCGCGCCCTGCGCCCGCTCCGAGCGGTCTCCAGATGGGAGGGCATGCGCGTGAGTACGCGCCCGCGCCGTCACGTACTTAGGAGTCTAGGGTTGCCAATTGGACCGTTACGAATCGTATGTTGATTAATTTGGTTATAAAATTAAATACATTTGACATAAAATATATCAGCATAGGTACTTGCATAACTAATTACTTACATAAGGTAAACTTAATAGACAATTTATCTTATTTACTTAGACTGGTGTGACTTATTATGTCTTCACCTAATTGTTTTTGGTTTAACAAAATAATTCCAAATACAACCAATATTAAAATAAACTTTATTTGTTTGCAGTTGGCAACCCTAGAAGTGACGCTATCGGTGTCGGATCGTTACGCTGCTCATTGACTATCGCTCAACATTCAAGCATTTTATGCTAGCCCAAGAAAGCTTCAGCGCTTTACCTAATATTTTCATCACATTATATTCGTCAAAGGGCAGCGTAACATAAAGCGTGTAGCTTTCTCTGTTCGGTGTTTATCGGGGCTACGTCTCCGACAGTTCTCACTTCGCCTGGAGCTCT
Organism: Nymphula nitidulata; assembly: GCA_947347705.1. Classification (NCBI taxonomy): domain Eukaryota; kingdom Metazoa; phylum Arthropoda; class Insecta; order Lepidoptera; family Crambidae; genus Nymphula; species Nymphula nitidulata. The sequence continues at coordinate 13,322,848 of OX374632.1, forward strand.
CGATGTCGTAATTTTGTCTGTGGATATTGCTTATTGTCTTTCTTACCCACGACTCCTGCCACTGGCAAACTCTTCAACAGTACTACCGCCGGTGTCTATAAATCCCCGTCATGTTGCGATTTATCTTGAATTCCAAAAATTTTCAAATGCATGATGCAGCACTACTTATTTCTGTGCTAAATTAGAGTGTGCCTTTTTCAAATATGTGGACCTAAATAGACTTCCTAAGCGACATTTTTTTATATGTAATGAAAATGGCACATTATGTTGAATGCTATTGGTGTGTTATATTAAAATGTGTAAAATGTGTTTATTGTATATTAACTGAATCTAGATAGGTTGTCGTTTTATTTTCAACTGTATCTATTGATCAATCGATGTTGTTTTCTTCTTAACCCGTTTCCATTATGGCTCTTATAGGTTTATATACAGGACAGTTTCGTCTTCCGTTTCATGGATTCTTTTCAACGCAAGTGGTTAAGGGTTTGAGTCACTTTTACACTCGTATTTGTTAGTATATTCGATATTTTCAGGGTCTGAATCGTGATAAAAATTGCAATAACCGCCCTTGTGTCCGATTACCCTTGTGTATTTATATCAAAGACGTTCCTTAATTTTATCAGGTCTCGCTTATAAACTTCGTAGCGGCGCTTTGTGGCGCCGGTGGCATTCAGGCGTTCAAAACGATGCGAACGCTCCGGGCACTGCGGCCGCTCAGGGCCATGAGCCGAATGCAAGGCATGAGGGTACGTACCGCCCTCGCCACACACATGCGCCACACCTTCACACTCACATGCCAATATCACAACCTAACATCCACGCTCCATCTACATAATAGCGTCATAAAAATGATATCAAAATTCCTCACAATATCAATATTTGCATCAATCCATACAATTTTCCGTTAAATTGAACACTTCAAAGCTGCTACATTGTTACATTAGAACTGTACATCATTTGCAGTAGACACTTGTGGATTTATTATTATTAGTAGCCGATCATTTTGAGGTCGTCGGCGGCACCCCTGAATGGCTTAGTATCAATCATCACAAATCGTTACATCCTCTTTATAGACATTGGTTTACTTGGTTTCAAGTCGGGTTAAACGTTCATTGTCATATTTTGGTACTTTTTCTCGTGATTTTCATTACTCGTTAGATTAGATATTTAATTAGTTTCCTTGTTACCTTATTTTAGATTCTGCACTTTAGAATTACCTTCTTGTCTTCATCGTAAGCTCTCTTGTGGATCGCATGTGTTAGTACTGACTTATTGGATGATGTTATGGTAGTCTTCGACAAGGTAAGATGAAATTACTAGAGCTCTGTGTTTATATGTTGTTATTACTTTCAATGTTGCTTTCTATAAATTAGTGAATGCATGTATTGTATGTACTGTTATTGTATCAGTATTATTTATGTTATAGTTGTATCTTTGCCCAGCAATCATTTTTACAGAATCAGATTTACAATAACTTTTAAATTCCTCGTAAAGCACAGTCGTGCACAAAACACAGCCATTTGCTTAGAAATATTAATTTTGCAATAAATTATCAAATAATAAACATTGTCATTCAAATAATATTTTTACAATACAAGCAGTGTGGTGATGTTAATCTAAACGTGACAGGTGGTGGTGAACGCGCTGGTGCAGGCGATACCTTCCATCTTCAACGTGCTGCTCGTGTGTCTCATCTTCTGGCTAATCTTTGCTATCATGGGCGTACAGCTCTTTGCTGGAAAGTATTTCAAGGTGTGGACTTACATCAAAAATACGTCCTATTTTTTCATAAACCAAATTCTTATTTGCATATTCAATCTATTAAAATTATTTATAATATTGTTTTTAGTGCGTCGACTTAAATCACACGACACTAAGCCACGAAATAATACCGGACCGAAATGCATGTATCTTGGAAAATTACACATGGGAAAATTCGCCCATGAACTTCGACCACGTTGGCAAAGCCTACCTCTGCCTGTTCCAAGTAGCTACGTTCAAGGGATGGATTCAGATAATGAATGATGCAATTGATTCCAGAGAGGTATACCTATTAAAACATACCTAATGTAGATAAAAATGTTTCTTGACAATCGACCACACATAATTTTTTTTTTTAGGTTGGAAGACAGCCCATTCGAGAGACTAATATTTATATGTATTTATACTTTGTATTCTTTATCATTTTTGGATCATTTTTCACTCTCAATCTATTCATTGGTGTGATCATCGACAACTTTAATGAACAAAAGAAAAAAGCTGGCGGTAGTTTGGAAATGTTCATGACTGAGGATCAGAAGAAATATTACAATGCAATGAAAAAAATGGGTTCCAAGAAACCGTTAAAGGCTATTCCTCGACCTAAGGTATGAAAGCTAAATAACATACCTAATTGTCAAAGTTCATTGGTCATTAAATGTTCTAATATCCTGAAATTGTTTGTTACAGTGGCGGCCACAAGCAATTGTGTTTGAAATAGTGACAGACAAAAAATTTGACATGATCATCATGTTGTTCATAGGACTGAATATGTTAACAATGACACTGGATCACTATCAGCAGGCGGAGACATTCAGTAATGTGCTCGACTATCTCAATATGATATTCATCGTAATATTTAGTTCCGAGTGCCTACTGAAAATATTCGCCTTGCGATATCATTATTTTGTTGAACCATGGAATCTATTCGATTTCGTCGTAGTTATGTTCTCTATTCTTAGTAAGTAAACATTGTTTGTTCGGAAGAATATTTTGCTTTTAAGTGAAACTTAAGCTGAAATAATCTGTATCTAATTTCAATTTTGCCCTCAGGTTTGGTGCTGAGCGATATTATAGAAAAATATTTTGTATCTCCAACGTTATTGAGAGTAGTGAGAGTAGCAAAAGTCGGTCGAGTACTTCGATTAGTAAAAGGCGCTAAGGGTATCCGTACCCTACTATTCGCGCTAGCCATGTCACTGCCAGCTCTATTCAATATCTGTCTCCTACTTTTTCTTGTCATGTTTATCTTCGCTATTTTCGGCATGTCGTTCTTCATGCATGTCAAAAACAAGGGCGGTCTTGATGATGTATATAATTTCAAGACTTTCGTACAAAGTATGATCTTACTATTTCAAGTAAGTATTTTATTTTCATGATAAAAGGAATTAATACCTTCTTCTACCTGAAAATTATCATTTTTAATAAATTAAAATATATTCCTAGATGTCGACGTCAGCTGGCTGGGACGGTGTGTTGGATGGTATCATCAACGAGGAGGAGTGTGATCTACCGGACAACGAGCGTGGGTACCCAGGCAATTGTGGATCCGCTACCATCGGCATCACGTACCTGCTGTCCTACCTCGTTATTTCTTTTCTTATAGTCATCAACATGTATATCGCCGTCATTCTCGAGAACTATTCTCAGGTATATTTTGGGATTATACTTTAAAAATAATAATATATTTACAAAACGCCTAAGCATAACTAAACTACCTATGTTTTACAGGCGACGGAAGATGTACAAGAAGGCCTTACGGACGACGACTACGACATGTACTACGAGATCTGGCAGCGGTTCGACCCAGACGGCACGCAGTACATCCGCTACGAACAGTTGTCCGACTTCTTGGACGTGCTCGAGCCGCCGCTGCAGATCCACAAACCGAACAAATACAAGATCATTTCAATGGACATACCTATATGTCGCGGAGACATGATGTTCTGCGTGGACATCCTGGACGCGTTGACGAAAGATTTCTTCGCGCGGAAGGGCAACCCGATCGAGGATCCCGGTGACCTCGAGGTCGGGCGACCCGATGAAGCGGGCTACGAGCCCGTGTCATCGACGCTGTGGCGGCAGCGGGAGGAGTACTGCGCGCGGCTGATACAGCACGCGTGGCGGCGGCACCGGCGCGTGCACGGCGACGGCGACGCGTCGGGCTCGGGCGGCGAGGGCGACGGCGACGGGCCGGGCGCGGGCGCGGGCGGCGACGGCGCGGCCACCGCCGTGCTGCTGGACGCGGTGACGCCCAACGGGCACCGCGTGGTGCTGCAGGCGGCGGCGGCGGCGGCGCGCCCGCCCGACCCCGCGCCGCCGCCCGCGCCCGTCTGACCCGCGCTCGCGCTCGCGTTGCTGCCCGCGCTGGTCGACGACGCGCCGCTGCCGCTGCCCGCACCGCTGCCCGAGCTCCTGAGCCCACCCAAGCGCACTTAATTATTTTTTACGCTAGACGTTTTGCATTGTACATACGTAGTGTGTCGGCGGGCCGCGGGCGAGCGACGCGACGCGCGCCGGCGCGTGCCGCTGCGCGAGCGCGCCGTTTCTTTCGTGGACGTTGTTCCTTCGTGTTCGGAGACGTTCGAGGTGACGACCGGAGTGTTTCGTATTCGCGTGACCGAGCTTTTGAGACTGTTTGTTTTGCGACCGACGTTCGCGCGTTCTCCGTGTTTCGGGTCGTGTTCGCATCGACAAATCGTCGCGTGGACTCGTCCGGCGACCGGACGGAGTCGTTCTGTGAACGTACCGTTTTTTTCGTCACTAGTAAATTAAGTAAGGTATCGGATGAAATTGAGGAAGCTGTAAAGGCTTATTTTTGTATTCGACGAATATCACTGTCTATTCTGTAAATTTGAAACTGAACTTTTTTAAGACTACTACAGTTAATTGCCGATTGTGAGATATCATTTTCCTTCCCCGAAATGGTGTCGAACAATAATATACCTATTGGGTTGAGAGTGTACCCGAGCGAGAAACCATCGCCTGTCACACCTATAAGCTAGAAACATCAAATGTTGAACTGTTGCTATAGGTTCGAGGTAACTCGCCCCGTGTGCTCGGGGCGCGTCGTCTCTCGCTCGGGCACGTGCGCCGGAGCGCGAGCGACGCAGTGACATTAGCTTTTTATGTTCCCGCGGTGGCGCAGCCTCCGCGGTCTCACAGCCAGCAAGTCGACGTGGCACTCGACGTTTGGAATTCGTTCATTTTGTGCAATCATTGAAACATGTATTAACGTCTTCGACTCGTCCATCGCATTCGGACGTTAGATTAATCGTATATATATAATAAACGCTTAGAAAAGCAATGTCTACGCCGATTCATATCAATTTTGTCCGAATAGTTTTTAATAGTTCCAATTTTTAAGCCTCTCATTGTACCGCAACGACGCAATATCGTCTTTTTCTATATGAGGTCGACTCGCTGTCGTTTACCTCAAAGTTACGAGAGTTTAGAAAAATTTTTGCAAAGTTATATAAGTAAGCTTAACAAATCAGCTGTGAAATCGGTACCAGAATTCACTTCCGTCCTAATCAGTATGCATCATAGGAATCGAGCCATTTTATGTAACGCGCACTTTCCAAATACCTAGGTGGTAGTTGATGTAATTTTCCTTCCCCTGGATTACATTAGCTGCGGGCCGGCGCGGCGCCGGCGCTCCCCGGCCGGCCCCGCGCCGCGCCTCGCGCCCCGTCTGCCCTCCGCTGCGCACTGTTTCTTCAACATGTTTGCATTTACCTCCTCAGAATACCTAAATATATACAGATAAAAATGTGTTTTATCACCAACGGTCCACCCAGAGAAAATGTAGGGACTTTGCATTAGCGCGCTAGCTCTATCTACATTAAAATTTGTAGACCGAAACACGGTGGGAGCGCTGGTGAAACATAATAAATTTCGGTGCTCTCACTGGCTGTTCTGTTGAGCGGAACATCAGTAGTTGGAGAGACAATCGCGCAGTCGATCTACGCGACGCCGGGAGCGTGTCGCGATATACCTTTTATTTAATAATTGCAAGCGGGCTGGTACTGCTTCGATGAATATTGCTCTTGCAGATAAATAGTAACGTTGAGATGATTACAGTCTTTTACGTCGTTCAACCGATTCGGCTACATGAAAGAGATCACCGTATTTAGCAATAAGATTATTTATACCTAAGTGATCGAACGTCCCCTACCGAGTAAGGTAGATATTACGAAGTGTTCTTATTTTTCGATACCATCTCTGTAGACGAGCAGCGGCACCCAGGCCGCGGGTGCCTTGTCGACGTCGTCTTTTCTAGCACAACAAATTCATTAAATTTTGTAATTTAACTTTGGAAGTGGTCAATTTTCTACTACTCTGTAAATATTGAGAGCTTGCCGCCGGGTAGACCCCACAAAGCACGTCGCAACACATAATCTATCATGTCTACTATCTATTGATTCAGCGAGTAACGCAGCGATACATAATAAGCTTGAAGCAATAACGTTAACATGTGCTCGACGAAAGTTTAGCTTTTTATCGTATGGAACATGTCGCCGAATAGTTGTGTGTCGGTTGTTTTCAATTCTTTTACATACAAAATAATGTGAAATAAATCAATGAAGTGCAAGACAATTAAAGTGTTGCAAAAGTTTAAAAGAGTCGGTGTATCTAAACTAAATGAGACGCTTACCGTTTTGCACATATTTTGCAATAATTATGGTTACAGATAATGATTATGTAGATAATTTTATAAAATAATTAATTGTGCGGGGTGTGTGCAAGAGAGCTTCCCCATCGCTTGCGCACTCCCCGCGCCCCCGCCTTGTAACGTCGCGTGACGTCACCTATCGGTTCTTCGCTTGTGTTCAATTTATTTACCTTTGTTGTTAGAATATTATTACATATGACCAATGGAACGGTTTAAGCTCATTAAATGCCTCTCGAATATTTAATCACTTCATTCTAAATTGTCACAAAATTTAAGAAATTTGTAAAACCCTTTAAAGGTACCTACATACCAACCGTCAACAAAAACCTGCGATGACGAAATCAGTCCAAGGGAAATTGTTTAATTCAATAGCGCTAAGTTTGTAAACTAAGAGATAATAATATTATTCAGATATATTTTCTAAAGGGAAAAAATACCTACGTAAAATTATTAAAATATTGGTTAAATACAAACTAATAATACCTACTTATAAGTACAAAATTAACACGTGAAAGTAGATTTTAAATGAATTTAATTCTAGGTCAAATAAAATGAGCTTGAATCGTTTCAGTATATTATATAACAGAGTACGGTGGTTACAAAAGTAATTATGAAATTATGTTGGTCAAACCAAAAATTTTACCTACTATTAGGCATATTTGCACAAAGAAGTTGTGTTTAATTAAGTTTAGACAGTAAGTTATGATATGATTTTCTTTATTTAACTTATACTTATGACAAAAAGTGAGTTCAGTTTGCTGAGTGATAGAGGTTTAATTGAGTATTTATTATATATATATTGTTGAAGTTTGTACAAAATAAATTAAGTAAACGATAAAATATAGAACTTGACTGCTTTATCCTGAAGTTTTATTTTAACGAATTATGCCTAATAATAAATAATAAATAAATAAATAAAAATAAAAATAAAATTTAATAAAAAAATATTAAATAAATAAAATATTTATCATCAGGCCAGCTGGCAAGTGGTCAAGTGGTCCAAGATTCGAATTCCGGTATCATCACATCGCGTTCAAAAAATATTTACCACCTTAGGTTTCACAAATTTGTGTCACAGGGTCAATGATATAATTTGACTAAACAAACATAGGGCATACATTTTTTCCCGCATGAAAATGGGTCGCAATAGGGGTTATATACTGAATGATGCCATCAATACGATAATAAATTAAAACGGGCTATATTAGTTCATAGAAATGGTTTGCCACTTTCAAAAACATCTTATTCATTTGACAATTTCATAACATTTTTATGAAATAATGCAGCCAATGTTATATTATTTCATACAAATGTCATAAAATTATTTCAGGTGCGACAGATGTGTACTGTACCCTCAAATCATTCTTTGATCTGAGACTCTACCACAGAGGAAATAATTATGTGACTCTACCTATGCTGCCTGCTCTACCTATGCTGTTTACATTGCTATAGTTAGTAGTGTATCATATCATTGAATAAAGAATTCTTTCCTCTGTGAATAGTTAATACTTTACTGAGTCCTATTCTACTGTGCTAATATGCCGTTTACTCTACCCGTGGAGAGCAGAAACTAGATGAGTACCTAATTCATGTAAAAAGGTTCATATAGTACCTAGTGGAGCAATATGTTCTGTCGGTCATCAGTCATCACTGAATAAAACAGCACTGTCTATTTTTATTTAGGTTTTTATTTATAATTAAAAAACAAGTTTTCCTATACATTTTTTTATAAATTACAATATTCTATAGAGCTGATGGTAGAATGCCTTAACTAAAGTTAATACAAGCTCAAAATAGTCTTTAAACACTTGTTTAATTTTATTATAACATTCCGATAGGCTTTGATTTATTTGATTCCATTCCTGAAACAATAATTAATTGGTTGTAAAGCTGAAACCATCAAACTGCTGTTTTGTGAGAGATACATCACTTACTAATTTATACGACTAAATCGTTATGGAATTGTTGCTCGCAACCATATTCGTAATTTTCTAATAAAGGATAATCACGACTATTTTTCTATTGTGTATGTAATGATAGTTCTGTACGGCTATTTAAATACGACAAAAGCTTCGCTATTGAAGCTTTTATAAAGTTTTTAATGTCTTGTTTTACTTTTCTCTATCCTTTATGTGTAGAGCGAAAAGTTTCCGCGCTGATCACATATTATATGATGTGGACATGGAAATGATGTAAGAGATCTCTTAAAGGGATGAATCTACATGTACGGGGAGGCCGTAGGTACGGATTAAGATAGGAGATAAAATTAAGATTGTTTGATTAGATAGAAGACACTTATTTTATTTTATAACTTGATCATACTAGAATGGGTTTCATGGAAAAGTATTTGTGGAACGAACTGATGATGATAGCAAGCCCCCCAGTTTGGCGATGCCAGAAGGCTGGTAGAGCTCGCACCAAACATCTAGATCGCTATGAATTTGCATCGCAGCTGTATTACGCAAGTGCCCGTAGTTACCGTCCATATACCTCAATGTTCCGCCTTTCTATATTTTGATAGAGCGCAGTGAATTGACTCGTGTTCAAAGCGAAAGTAAAAGTTTGACGCAATCTATAGAATCCTAAAAATATGAACGATTAGTGACTACACGTATCCCTATCCCTCGTATAAGTGTTAAACGAATCCAAACGTTTCGATCATGATTGCGTTTAGCTGTCAAATCATATGGGTAGGTACCACCGCCTTTCTTATTTTAGCCGTGAAACAGTTCAGTGTTTCGGATTGAAGGGAAAGGTAGCCAGTGTAATTACTGGGCATGGACGGCATTTCATCTTAGGCCTCAGGATAACAACGCACCTGCAATATCAAGTGATTTTCCCTTGTTATTGCAGGTGTATATAGGCGGCGGTAACCGCGTACCATCAGGTGGGCAGTCAGCTTGTTTGCCATCTAGTTGTATAAAAAAAAATTTAAATAACAACAGCGCCTCTGTTGTTAGTGAAGTAATAGGAACTACTTTTTGAAGGGTTTGAACGAAGAGAACGGCCAGTCGATAGCATGGCGACTACGTACCGGAAAGCGCAGAATAGGACGGCCTCCCGCTAGATGTTCAGACGACTTGGTCAGGGTTGCGGGGAGCCGTTGGATGCAGGATGCGCAGAACCGATTCATCTGGAAACCGATGGGGGGAAACATTTACTCAGTATGATGTACTGATGTCTAAATCACAGGCTAATATGATTTTGGATTCCTTGAAACTTATACTTACAGGGGTGTACTATGTAGTAAGTTACCTACCGTTATAGTAATCTTATCTGTGACTATACCTATGGTGGATTCTATTTTGCCCCTCTTTCTGGATAGAATAATGACATATTCCACTAGTAAGTAGGTAAAAATTGTGTTTGAGAATATTGTTGACTTACTTAATATTTAGGCTTTACTAGGTCTTGTAGGCGAAGGCGCTAGCGCGTCCCTGTGACACGAACAATTTAGTATTATTAATCAAAGTAAAATGAAATTTGAAGAAAAGTTTATAGAACTGTCCATCTACAGATTGTCGAACATAAATCCTAAAAAATATATACCTAAACTAGAAAAAAATTATGTCCTCCGCCTTTTTTCACAACTGCCGGAAAAGATTCGAATTCAAAAAAAAATCTATACCTACCTGTCACGTTTTTATTTCGGTGAGTCCAAGCGACATGTGACTTTCGAATCAATACGTGATCCGTCAGTTTCTGATTAAGCTGGCTGGACGGAAACCGAACCCGCAACCTTTCACAAACCGGGTGACTACTCTATCTGACCACCCGACCTACCAAGGACTGGGATAGCCCTCTGAAACTCTTCTAGTCTATATAATAATAATCATACACTCACACCTATTATCTAGCCTAAAGTAAGCATCATTAAGAGCTTGTGTAAATAACGGATAAATATTGACAATAATATGTATACAAATATTAGAAGTATACTGAATAAACATATAAACATCCATGACTCGTAAAAAAATGCTCGTTCTCATCATACAAACATTTGCTCCTACCGGGATTCGAACCCGGGACCTTTTGATCGAGTAGCCTGCATAGCAAGGGGTACAGACCGCACGACCAGCCGGTCGTCAATATTTATTATTTTGCGCTATAGGCTATCAGATTTATTATCCTATTCTTGATTTCATTTTAAGACGGCTGCTGGAATGCCGCAGAAGCTTTGTCAGATAACAGCACATCTGCGGCATTCCGCGAATGTAATGTATGTATGTATGTTCCACGAATAAATGTTTTAAAGATACCTATTCGTCCACATGGTTTGTATTTGTAAAAATAAATATACGTTCGGGTCACATCACCAGCCTTCATACGTCCCACTGTTGGGCACAGGCTGTCCTACATGGCAAAAACACATGAGGCGTTTGAGCCATAACACCTTAAGTCCAGTCAGTACCTACTTACAGTAGAGCCAAAGGAGAGGACCACAAAATGTTTAAAACCTGGGCTTAAAATAATTTTAATTTTGAACAGCAATCCTACATATGTAGGATGAAAAGATATAATAATTTAGAATTTTTAGTGCAATTAAAAATGTCATATAGTTTATTTTTAACAACTTAACTGTCCAATGAGTCACATACGACTCACGATGAACTTTAGGAATAAGTTCAAGAGTCACAGGTGACTCATTCTTTGATACAATTTTGGGATTTATTTTTTATATGAGCGTGGCACAGTATTCTATTAAAAAGTACGTGAACGTGTAAAATAAAGAAAATTTTATTCAAAAGAATAAATATTTAAATTACGTAGGTACTACTTCTATATTTTAAGACACGGGGACAGTTAAGTTGTTAAGACGAACATGTAAATGCCATACTATAAACTATAGTCACTTTTTGCATTTTGTTATTGCATTATGTAATATAAAACCATTACTTTTTACTTTTAAAATATAGTGCTGGAGCTAAAACTATAGCAAAAACTTCCAATATTTACAACAATATGGAAAAATTAGGGAAAAAGGAAATCTGCGTTTAGTTTGTGCTGTTACATTTACATTTTTAGACAAACGAACAGCTCGAAAAATCTGATTTATTTAAAATCAAGTAGCTTATTTAACTACCTTTGTAAAGTGGTATATCACATTGCTGTTCAAATTTATTTGGAATAAAAGCCCAAAAAAGATCGTGTCTTTTGTCGAACGTAGGTAAACAAAGCAACTGTCGATTTGTCAATTTTACTCGCTGGTACCTTTCTTGGCAGTGGTTTGTGTACATTTATTTTTATTCGAAGTTGGCTGAAGTATGGAGCTTCAATAACATTTCAATTAAGAAGCAGTCGTCACTGGCTGGCACCCTCAACCCACTATGAAGATATTTTACTTAACAACGGAAATGAATCGGGTAAGGAGGGGGTTTCTGGATAAAATAAACAATAGACTTTCTCGATATTACTATTTTTATTTCCGTCTTAGTTTAAAGACAACGTGTCCTCAGCGTAGGCACACATACAAGATGCTCTGTCAATTACACGTTATCATATAAATATCTATACAGCATCTATATGTACAATGTGTATGTGTACCGCCCGTGCAGTACGGGCCCACTATGTGAGCTCATGCTGCAAGCTTTACTTAAAACATTTAGGTACTGGCAGTGCAACCGACTTATGCACTATCCGTAACACAATTATCATTATTACATAATTAGTGACAGAGATATGTAGCGCGAGAATTATCATAAAGTAAGCCGATCTCAAAACTTTTCAGTTGCTTAGTTATTTTACACGATCTTTAGTTAATATATTTTGTTACGATGAAAACACGTGATTAGCTATTGACGTCACTTCCTTATTATAATTCAAAACAAACATTCAAATGAGAATTCCTAAAATTAGACATTTGACTCGGGTCAAGCCATCTAGAAAAATGAATGTTGGGTTGTAATAGCCACATACCGCTATCATAAGGGTTGAAAGATCAATTCTTAGTTATAGTTTTACAATACCAGTCGTTAATTTTATTGAAAACTTTAAATTACAAACCAGTGTTCGTTACAACACAGAGCTTATGAAACTGTGTCGGCGGTTAGAACGCAGGCGGTGGCCAACACCGAGCGACGCCTTCGAGGCATTAAATTATAAGTCGATCACAGAATAAAACACACTATATCCTGAACTAACAGCTTAATTAATCTTTATATCCATAAACAGTATTCTAATAACAAAAATAGGTTTTTTGGTAAAAATATTTTTCTTGCATTTTCTTAACCAATATCATTACTTAGTTATGTTGTGCCACTATCTCGACTCAAAGATTCGTTTTAAGAGAATATAAGCATAATACAATGCGAACTTAATTACACAACAATATTTTACATTACAATGAAAATGAGGTCATACTAGTAATACGAAGGTTTAAACAAGCATCATGACATGAAACATGAATCAAAATGTTTACTACACTAGGCGATTAACAAGAGGCTACGCTGACAAAGTATCAAATTAAGTATAAATATTGCAATTTGAATTAAATTATATAAATTTTACTAAAAATTTGAGAGACGGTGTTATATCCGTGAGTAAACTAATGTGAACGCTCTTGACTCACGGCGGGACTCGCTCGTGGAGTATGACGTTCACAATCCCACCAATTTACTGCCAAAATTAATAAGGTCGTAAATATTGACTTGTGAAACAAACAAACTTGCAAACAAGCTTGTAAACAGAATTATTTTTCTTTATTGGAAACGAGGTTTCGATAAAAGAGAAATAATTCTGATTTCAAAACTGACTTTCAATAACTAGTTTCCAAAGTGGCTGAAGGGAATAAACATTCGAGTGATTTGTAAAAACGTCGATTATGAAAATAACACATTTATAAAAAAAACTGTAAAGATTTCTGTATTTTGATAATAACTGGCCTATTCCTATTCTGGAAAAAAAAACAAATAAATCAGGACTACTGTAGGCTATTTGAAATTTTACCTAAAAATTCAATAAATGAAAAATTAAAAACAAATTCATAAGCTCACTGACAGCCCAACAATACATTGATAGCTGTTGAACTAATTTTACAGAATAGGAACATAATTGTATAAAATGTAACTATCTAATGATGACACTTTGCGACCCAACGATACAAGAATAATTTACACTAAAAAAAAATATTATAATTATTTAAGTAATGTTCCTTTTACATAAATAAATGAAAATTACCAAATCAATAGAGTATTAAATAATGTAGCTATTAATATTATCTATAGGGATTTTGCGAGAAAATATTAATGTATGAGATCTGACGCTTGTTAACGCACATGTCATCTGAGAACTATAAACGAACAGTCTATTCGAACGTGACAGTTAGAGAAATTAAGGTCAATTCCAGTGGAGAGCGCGGGAGAGGCCGGACGATGTTTGTCATGAATTTACATTACGAATACGCTTCTGTCGACTCGGTAACTTGACAGCAACAAACAAAACGTCGACAATCGTTGCGGCGACAGCACGTTGCGGCGACAAACGCTTCTGCGATAGCATGTTGCGGCGACAAACGGCCACAGTTCTTCTCACCTAACCTCGGTTAGGTTATTATTTTTGATGTTTTTTTTTTAAAAAATGACAAAATAATTCAATTTAATACCTAAGGTTAGAACTGTGAGCAGAAATAAAAATAAAAAGTGCTTCAATTTAATACCTAGGTATGGTCATGTCAGAACAGTGACCAAAAATAATAATAAAAAAGTGTAACGAGTTTGAGTTTGGTATACCACTTACTAAAATTAAAATATGCAGTGGCCCTAATTCTGTAGAACACATGCTAAGTCTAAATTTAAGTTCCGTGCATTTTTTTCTCTCAAAATCTAAACGATAAGGATGGCTGTCATATAATTTGACATTTAGAAACGTCCGTTCAATTTTCGACCTTAATAAACGTGATAAAATGCAGTACATGCCGTCTAAAATTGTCTATGGTTTCTTTGAAATCTATCTAAATTTAATTGACAGCTCTAAACAAATTCTTGCTATCTTTTTCCTATTACATATTGCGAGAAAGAGATATACAGTACTTAAATTGAGAATAAGAGTGTGTCTTCAGAATCAGGCCCAGTAAATAATATTGACTATGTATGTTCTGTAGCCGCAACATTCTGTCGCTGTAACGTTTGTCGCCTCAATGTGCTGACGCCACAACGATTGTCGCCATTTTGTTTATCGCTCTCATGTAACCGAATCCTTCGTGTCGTTTTATGCAGACAACGCTCGGTACCGTGCGACGGGCGAACGTAAATAGTACCCCAAGTGTAAGTTTCAATTCAATCGAAATGAATCGTTTGTCGTACCTTACGGCCCAAAATACGCAAACAATGCATACATTACAAACAGTACAAACGCCTTGGGCCGAATTGAATACGGTGCGAAGTGCGCTGTTTGCGTGCAATCAATTCGGACCATACTTTCGCTCATTCCTGTCAATGACACTAAAAAAACTTTATAAGATTTTACGTTTCAATCAAAGAGTAAATTTTGAAAGCATTTGTAGCAAATTAAGTATGTTAAGAAGTTTTTATCAATTCAAAAATAATATATTTACATCATTTTTCACAAAGTCTAGGTCATAACCTCAAATTTGACATTAGCGCACACACTGCACTCTTTTTCGTGAGCACCGTTAGCACGCCTTCATGACGTCACTCATGACGTCACAATAATTCCGTTGGCGCGAATACGTTCAATTCGGTTCGTTTGTAAGCGCGCTATTTGCGCAAATGGTTCAATTTGGGCCGTAGGGGTCGTGATAACTGTCAGATTGTATGAAAGCTGCAGCAGCGCCTCTGTTCTGAACTATTGGAAACCACTTTTTATACCAGGTTACTTATTAAGCATGAGCGAAATTTTCACAATGAGTTCTACACATAGCTATTATACTATTCACCTTATCTTCCTATGAGGCCATGACTAAGTCACAGTGCACTTCGACCCATTGGGATCTTTTGTGCCTCCCCTGCATTTACTCTTCCTGTGTCCAGAATATAGTTGCTATTAGCCTTACTATATCTTTAGGCAGAAAGAGCCTGTAGTCTTCTGGTTTTGGATATGCCACTCCCAGAAGGCTCATTCTGGTTCTAGCCAGGGCATCACAATATTATACTATTAATGGGTAGAACACATTTTTTTGAAGATTTGCTGATTTCTTCATTCAAAATTCAATACATATTTGACCAAAACGTATTTTCATATTCACGGGTAGAACAAATTGTGAAAATTTCGCTTACGCTTAAAAAGTAACCATATGTATGTTTTATTTTTATTTTTATGCATAGCTCAGCAAATGACTCAACACCACCTGATGTGAAGCAGTAAGAAGAGTCCATATGCGAAGACACCTATACTTGAGCCAAATTCGATAAAGAATAAATGTAAACAAACTACTGTCACTTTTGTAAGAGTGATGAGCAAGACAGGTAGAGAATGAAAGGGATAAACCTATACAAAATGACATTTGGTTTGTTTACAACAATTCTTTATCGAATTTGGCTCAAGTATAGTGCAGCTTGAAGCAACACTGTTCTAGCCGCCTCCACCTTGCCGGCCCATAAGGTAACCCATGTTATAGGAAGGAGGGAACACGTGTGCTGGCAAAGAATTCCAATTCCACCTTCCTTTTGAGGTGTGCAAGACGATAAAGGCTTTCGTTTGGATTCGATTGAAACCTACACTTGGGACGCATTGTTGTGTGTCGGGTGCGAGTGTCGTGCTATAGTCTGACAAGTCGTTACTCTGTGTAGTCCCAGCAGTCCTTCTCGTATCCCTCGTGTACATGCTCGAGAAGCACCTTACGACGGCTGTCGCAATATCTGAAATATTTACAAAGTTTTTATTTTTCATCATCAGCTTACATCTTTAAGTCCTGGGGCTGGGCACATGCCTTCCTATATGGGAGACACACATGAGGAGTTTGGGCCATAACACTACCACGCAAGGCCAGCGTGGTTATCGGGTAAAACCGGTTGCAGTAACAACCGGGGCCAACGGCTTAGTGTCTTTTACAAGCTGACAGCCCACCTGATGGTAAGCGGCTACCGCCGCCTATTAGAAATTTTGGTTGACTCATCCCGGGATCGAACGTGGCGTAAGTTGCTTTGTTTTCGTAATCGTAAGTTAGCATCAAAACGCTGTCAAAAGGAAAACCTTTTAAATCACCCTAGCATCTTAGCAGTGTTTGGTAACAAGTGACGTCACAGTGATCACGTGACATATGTTGGCGTTTCGGAGCGAGGTTTGAAACGGAATTTAAGATACATGATGATCGAACTAGGAACTTTATACGCGACACGAAACACTTTCCCAAAATTTGTCTACATCCCCCTATTTTTAAATAAATAGCTTTGCAGTAAGAAAATCACACAATTGCATATTTGTATTGATGGTTACCTGTATTTGTCCTGCACCTTCTGCTTGATGTCGGCCAAGTTCTCGCTAGTGATGTCCCGCTCGAGGTACTCGGACAGCGTCTCGGTGGCCGACTCGAGGTCGCGCTGGTTGTCCTCGAAGATGACCGACTGGTTGTTCTTGCGCAGGTAGTACGCGAACACGTACGTGTACATCAGCGTCTGCCGACACTGGCAGAGGATGTCCACCGCCTTCTTCAAGAACTGCACCTGTTTAATCAAACCAGTGCGTGTTAATCTGTGGTAGCTCAACGATTATTGGTCTCTACAACGTGTATCAGAATTATCCAAAAAAAAAAAGAAATTCTTTATCGCAAACTCAAAATGAAAATGTTACTCTAGTAATCGGCTTTTAGTAATTTTAGGTTGTACTCTAGTAATTTAAGGTTGAATGACATTCACAGCTGATTACTAGAGTAGTGACATTTTCATTTTGAGTTTTCGATAAAGAATTTCTATATTAGAAAGATATGCTATATTTATCGTTTTATTTCTTTATTTATAATTGTTACAATAAAGTAGGCTTTTAAACGCATCAAAAACATTAAAAAATGTGAAGATTTTCCTTTTTTTGGGTAAATCTGATACATCTTGTATAAGACTGGAGATGTGAGCTTACATACCTAAAAAACTTGGAGAACTGTCCACTTCCAGAATTTTGGAATTTGAATAAAAATTATATTTAATTTCCACTAATTCAGCCTCAGCTTTCCAGGTCAAATCTTAATAATACTGTTCTTTTAGTACAGACGACAGCACACCAAAGGTAACAATTGCACTAAGAAAGCCGCCCGTATTATAAACGCAGTAAGGGCGTTCTCAAGGTCAAACTATTAGATAAGCATTATGTAGTAACTATAAATAGACTTCGTTCTGGACACTATCCATGTAACAAGTTTGGATTTCTGATGAAGAAAATAGAATCCCCTAATTGTGAACTGTGTGGCGTTTTAGAAGATATCCAACACTTGTTAATGGAATGTGTCCGGCATCAGGAAGAGAGACGCGCGATGCTCACTACATTACAACAAAATGCATATGATATAGGTATATTTCACAGTATTTTGGCTCAACCAGTGTCGGAGGAAGCCAAAATGGTGTATCGCTTTATATGTTGGCCGCGACTTTCTTCCGACCAGCAATTATAATTTTAATGTAATTTTTAGTAAGTTCTCAATAGGACTGACATATCCGTTAGGATAAATCTCCTGTAAAAAAAATTAAGAGAAAAAAAAAGACAAACTGTTACGCTTGATGTGATGTAGACTGTACTTTCAAAAAGAAAATGAAGCCAATCTTAATGCACCTATCACCTTCAAATATTAGAAGAAAATATGCGGTGGTTACCTCGATCCAGCTCATGTTGTGCTGCTGCATCTCCTCCATCTTCTCCTTGACGGAGGCGTAGAGCTTGGACTCGAAGCGCAGCGACTGCATGTGGTTCATGTACCGGTTGCAGTAGAACAGGTACCGCTGTAGGGCGGCACGCGACCGCTCCTGGGCGTCGCGCGCCGCCTTCGCTTCGTCCTCGTCGTACCTTATATCAAACGTTACCGCTGATAATTATAAATTCTGATTTCCTCTCCTACTTTAAACTACGGTTACTATCAAACTCCTTTGATTCAATATCCATTGCTAAAGTTCGGTCGCGGAACAGAAAGAATTTCGTACAATGGCCTATCACTACCCATCCTTATCGCTCCCGTTGAAATATAATGCGTCTCGCACTGTGTTCACGACCGTCTGAAGTCATCGCAAACCTTTTTCTTGCATTATAAGAGTTGTTTTGGTAAGCAGGCATTTGTGTCTCTAAAATAATACCATGTGTTGTTAGAAATTAATATTATCTTTTTAAATCCGTAATCATTAACTTATAATCTTTCTAATTTTTATTACTATTTCAAACACTTTTAGTAAATAATCTATTTTAAAATAAATAATTTGAATAGGCATTAAAGTTACAAACAAGTGTTACACAGAATTGTCATTACCTACCTTTAATTTGAGATCACAAATTGAAACATATTATTTATTATGTTCTGTGATAACAATAAAACCGACGACGCACGTGCCGATTCCATTCGCTAGACAAATATGAGTGTGTTCACTAAAACTACTAACCTATCCTCCTTTCTTTCACAAGAATCACTATATAATTTAATTCATTAGGTCATTAGTTTTTTTTTACTCGCAAATAATTTTTAAAACAATACATAATAGAAAAAGGTTTGTAATTTCTGTCAGTAGGCTAAGAGGTCATTGTACGAAATTCTTCCTGCTCCGCGACCGGACTTTAATAAGACAAATGTCACTGAAAGGATGATTATTAGGCCAACAGTGCATATGGAGGAAGCGGTCTGTCACAGATTACGTTACATGTATATGTGTTCATGTGTATTATTGTATGTGTGTATTCGAATAATTTCACATAGTGTTAGATATCAGGTAGTTATGTTTTTTTACAGTTTGCCCACAAGTTGGAAGTCTGTTGTTCATGATAACACATTAAGACGGGGTTTACGGAACTTTTTGTTGGATAAATGTTATGATATTGACTAATTAATTGGGCATGTATAGATAATTTTAGTAATTGAATGTAATTTAGTGGGAAATTTTAATGAAATGATGTAATTTATCTATGGTTTTGACATATTATGAAGTTTTTTTACTACGTTATGTTATGTATTACCTACGTTTTTATTATTATTTATTTATTTATTCATAATAGGCATACACAACAGGTAACAATCATATAACATACAACATAAAAATAATAAAGTGTAAAATCTAGACTGGAACCCAAAAGCGTGTATACACAACATGATGGTTAATTATATTTGACGCGTAAACAAAGCTATGGAATTATGCTTTGAAAAATAGGAAAAAAGGTTAATTTAATTGCCCATGTTACAATATTAAAATTAGGATTTATTCGAAGATAAAGTAAGGAATAAGTTTAGTGGAGGATACTTTTAATTACAAACCGGAATTTCAAATGATTTTCAACAAATAGCCCTAGAAGGTATCCACGACAGAGTCACACCCCAATTCTGTGTTATTCCAGTGAATGCCGGAATCTTCTCGCTAGTTCAACTTTTGGAACCGGTGTAAATTCAGACATGACAGACAGACAGAGACTATGACCTTGTTAGTTAATATATTTTTTGTGATAGTTATAAAAATGTGTATTTGACGATTCAAAAGTGCTTCTTTGTGGCATATTTAAATAAAATATTTTTTCTTTCTTTCTTTCAACGCTCACCTATTGCAGTTATACCAGCTACTGCCGTGCGGCTCCCAGGGCCCGAGGCACACCCAGCAGAAGTCGGCCTTGCAGTTCTGGTTCTTGCACACCATGTGGTTGCAGCCGCCGTCCTTCTCTATGGTCACGTTGCACTTCGGACACTCCTTCGTGTTCGCCGCTATCCAGTTAGATGTTTCTGAGTCGTCGTCGCATTTCTATTGTAAGAATTATTAAAATGTATTATTATTACTGATTTAGTTGATGATTAGAAATCAATTTCTTTCTATTGTAGACGAATGAAATTTTCTTTATTTTATTTGTAGGTTAAAAAATTAACTATGGTCACCCTACATTTAGAACCTGTTCTTGACAAAATTCATTTTGAAATTGTTAGACACAATCATTGTGTCTTACAATTTCAAACCCAACTAGTTTCTAATATTTTTTTAAAATCGTTTTTCTCGTTTTTAAATGTTTTTCTTTTCTTTTTCATTTAAAATTGTAAATATTTTTTTATTCCTAATGGGGTAGCTCTTGGGCTTCATCTCAACTAATGATAAGTGATGACAAGACCGAAGATGGAAGCGAGCTTCACCCGGTGTCCTTAACCACAGACGAACTGGTTATCTTAACCTCTAACTGCCGGAACACAACAATGCTGTTAACATCATCGTTATCGCGGCAGACTTAGGTAATGGTAACACTACGGGACTGAGGAATATATCATCATCACCAGCCTACGTCCCACTGCTGGGCACAGGCCTTTTTACATGGGAGAAACACATGTGGAGTTTGGGCCATAAGTGAGGAATATATCATCATCAGCCCACAACAGTCCACTGCTGGACATAGGCCTCTCCATACGAACGCCACTTTGCCCGATCCATGGCTAGCTTCATCCAGTTGCTGCCAGCCAGTCTGCGGAGATCGTCACTCCACCGAGCCTGAGGACGTCCCAGACCGCGCTAGCCGATCCGTGGTCTCCACTCAAGTACCCACTTACTCCAACGGTCGTCAGTTCTGCGGATAACATGGCCGGCCCACTGCCACTTCAGATTACTAATTCGGTGGGCTATGTAGATGACTTTAGTTCTCTGTCGGATCACCTCATTCTGAATTCGATCCGTCAGAGAAACTCCGAGCATGGCCCTCTCCATCGATCACTGAGACTCTACGCCTGTGTACCAGCTGTAAAGTGAGTGTCCACGTCTCAGCACCATATGTCATGACGGGAAGGACGCACTGATTGAAGACTTTTGTCTTTAGGCTTATATAGAACACTATAATCATACTGAAAGAGTGACTACACGAGTTTGTTGCCGGAATCTTCTCGGTAGTTCAACTTTTGGAACCGGTGTAAATTCAGACAGACTGACATATATACAGACAGACTGACTGACACAGACTATCAGTCTGACAGACGGACCGACAGACAGATCGACAGACAGACCGATAGATAGATACGTAGATCCAGATTCCAGACAAGACAGAAAGACAAACATTATGACATTGTTAGTTAATATTATTTTATGTGTTATACATAAAGGTTATTTGACGATTCGAAAGTACTTCTTGGGGGGCCTAATTGAATAAAGATATTTTCATTTTCCATTTCATTTTATTATTATTATTTTCATTTTCATTCATTCATACCTTGATCCACTTCCTAAGGAGACAGCACCGTACGGGGTCATGCCAGTTCTCTCCGCACGCGAAGCAGAAGGTGTGCGCGCAGCGGCACGTGACCGGCGCCGCCTCCACGTACGCCACCTTGATCGCGTTGCTGCAGTCTGGCGACGGACACCACCGCAGCAACCGGTTGCACTACACCAAAACCACAAATTCACTAGGCAGCTTCAATCACTATTCTAGTAACGTTCCAAAAGAAACACTTTTTCTTACAATTTTTTATGAAATACGTAAATTATTCAGCATTCCAAATCATAGAACTAACTTAGGCTCTCATTGTCCCTTATCTAGAATTTGTTCCGAATATAATGAGATATTAAATAGGATCGATTTATCGATGTTTTTAATGTCTCTCCAAGTTTTTTAAAAATAATTTGCTTCATTAGCGACGAAACTACATTAGTTTACATAGTTTGTATTACATAGTTTCGTCCATCTCGTTCTAATGAATATTCCTAAATGGTTTTTAAGTTATTTATTGAAAATAGATTTACCTTATAATAAAACGTTGCAAAATTGCAGCACCTTAACTTATGACTCTTATCAAAAATTACTTTCTATAAGCCGAGCTGGACCGCAAAAGGAGCGATTTTATAAACGTTAAATAAGCGATAAATAGACTGCGAAAGAGTCTAGCAGAGCGGGCTGAAAGAGCAAAAATAGATAGAACTGCGTTTTGATCGGAGCGAGGTGTTCGGTGCCCCTTCCCCTTTAGGACGTGTTTAGTGATAACTAACACTGCTGGCAGCTATATTTTTGGCCGAGCTTCAAACCGTTTTTGTAATTTTTACTATTTCTTGCTACCAATAAACTCGGTCAGCAGATCATCTTTGTATGATCGTTTTGCAGTCTAGCCCCAGCTATAGGTTCTAAAGAACCAGGCATTTCACCTCAACGAAGCTGTTGGTGATGATATGCTGATATTTGAGTTTGACGCGCGGCTCGCGCACCAACCGCATCACGGTCGCGTCGTCCACAAGGATGTCGCACGCGTGAGCTGCACACGCTATTGTTTGACCCTGAAATAGCCAAGATATTAGTACCAACTAACAGTGCTAAAACAGTGAATTAATTATTGTTAACACTACCAATGGTTACCTAGCCTGTATTTAGATTTCTGATATGTAAGATAACAACAATGACAATTTTTTAAATTGTAGGATTCATCAGGAGGATCCCCTACTAATTTTTAATTTTCCCTTCATTCTAATAAAATGATGCATTGCCACCAAGTGATTCAATTCCTCCTCTTATAATTATAATGGATTCTTCCACTATATGCGCCTGGTTAATATTGACAAATTACAAAATTTTTTTTTACTTACTAAGCCCTCCTCCATTATTTTAGTTGTTAAATATTCACACCAACATTGTGTGCAAAATCTATGTCCACATTCCAAACCAGTCATTATCTGAAATTTGAATATATGCATAATATAACAACAACATTTAATGTGGAAGGAAAAAATAGTAATAAATACTACATACTGAAGTTGGTAGAACTGAAAAACATATTTCACACTCCTCTGTTCCTGATGTTGATATCCGTCTGGGTAACTACAACAGTAATAATAAATAGTGTCAAAGTCAAATTTATGGGTTCCATTGTAATTACACCAACTAAACCTAAATTTAAGTACTATACATCTTGTTCTCCCAATATATAAATTAAGGAAATGAATAGCAAAAGTTCATCTATCAAATCCTATGATGGCCATTCCTGAACAAAGTCCTCTATTAATTTCCAAACAAAATGGTTCATATCAGTTCCCTGTGAGTGAACCTGATCAGATAATCTGTCCATCTTGTTACAGGGCACTGAACACCCCAAGGACCATTTGTTTTGAGTAATATATCGGCTGTCCTTTTTGATGTTGACTTACAGTCCTTTTTATATACATAAGAGGGAAAGAGATGAACTGCACTTAAATATAAATGTATTGAGTATAAGAATCAGGACAAAAAAAATCATCAAAATATTAATGAATGATATGATTATTACAGTTTTAGAACACTGAATAAACATAAGACAGGTTTATACTATGATAAGTTCTAATTAATTTCATATCAATTTTATACTTAATTTGTAAATGACAGCACCTAAACTACATTATGGTAGAAATACCTACATGTAATGGTATTGAAATCACAAATAACAGCTTTTGTAACCAAATAAATATGATTCAAAAGAAGCATTTCAGAGATTGTAATGATATAACAATTATCAGACTGGCTGTACAATTAAATACTATAGTACCACCTTTGGCCTTTGTATGACTGGTTTCCTGAATGGATTAATGACTCTAGCCTCTGAGAACAACTGATCTTGGTCTCCATCATAGAATCGTTCCATAAGCTTTTCTTTATCCCATTTGAAGTGATTTAACAGTATACGAGTTGTTGTAGTTGGTATCTGAAAATACATTATAATTCATAAGCTTTATTTTTATAACTGTTTGTTTGAAAAAAAATTGTGTTTGCTTATTGAAAAATAGTTTTTAAAGAGATTATTATTTAATTTTATTTGTCATGACATAGTATTTGAAATGGTATCATGGTATCTAAAATAGTATCTGCTATTGACTTCATGTAAATTTGATTCTACATATAAGTATGTGGGTGAAGTTCTTTGTATGGACAAAGAACTTCACCCACATACTTATAGAATGATATACACATACCTCACATACTCATAGGCTGTTGATCAGCCTGTCTAAGTCTTAGATCATCATAATTAATTAATTGGCAACAGAAATTTTCACAATGATTATATCTAGAGTATAAAAATGGTATGTTTCATTCCCTATTTAGATTAGATTTGTTTCAATTTAATACTTAAACCCTGTTAATATATTTATATTATACATATACTGCTTCATAATTGATAAATTGGTCTGATTTTACTTATTTTGTTAATTTTCTTCATGAAGAAACTTGAATGATTTTTCTTAGAATCTTTGGAAAAACAGTAAGAAAAAATAATTTAAGACAAATAAGGAGAGTTATGAGTCAGTACAATCTCTTTGTAAGTGACATCATAAATAAAAACTGTTTACTATTACTATCTCATGAAAAATCAGGTTTGTAGGCCAATGATTTAGTAATGTAGCCTAATTAATAGGTTTTGCATGCTCTACATCAACAGAAGTGAAAAATTGCGGGCGAATTACGATTTAACTTGAGTGCGACACAAAAGATCCTATTGAAGTGTACCAATGTACGAGTAACCCCATTCAAGTGTTCATTGTTTACTACTAACATACTGACCTCAACGACAGTATTAACTTCTTTTATACAATCAACCATGTGCTGGACAATTTCTTCAGTAGACAACACCTCATATGGATATTCCTCGAGCTCCGTTTGCCGTTCCCTTGTACTATGAGTCTCAACGTCCATTGCAAAGTCGACATCGTCTCCACTAGACTCGTTCCCAGAATCCACATCATCCTTTGTATCATCTTCTGAGTCCATTGTTAAGTCTTTGACGAAATATGTATGTATGTTAATAAATGTACAGCCAGAGCACGTCTATTTATGAAATAATTACACCTAAGATTTAGGAAAGGTCAACAATGAAGAAAATAGTTCACACGGGTTGCCAAAACCTCTGACGTACGGTATAGATAGATGGCAGTGTCTCTACCACAGATAACTAATAAAGTACCACAGACTTCTAACGGGATTATACTCAAATGAGGAAGGAGCCTTTGATATTTTACTTGAAAGGCCCTCAGAACATTAATTAAATATTGTTTATATATATTTTAACCCCCGACGAAAATAGAGGGGTGTTATAAGTTTGACGTGTCTGTCTGTGTATCTGTGTGTCTGTCTGTGGCATTGTAGCGCCTAAACGAATGTACCGATTTTGATTCCGTTTTTTTTGTTTGAAAGCTGATGTGACTACGATGGTTCTTAGCTATAATTTATGGCGATCAGTTCAGGCATTTGATGACTACCAGCTCATTTTCTACATGATAATAGGGTTTTACTAACTTTTACAGATCCGATTGATTTGAAATTTGGTGTACTGTCACTTCGTTGACATTTCCATGACATACTATCTTTGAGCTGATCCTATACCATCAAAAATTCTGCGAAATGCTTAACTCTTCAGAAACTTACAGCAGATATAGCGTGTTTGGGCTGTAATGAATAGTCTTAATGAGATGGTGTTAGATAGATGACTAATGACGCCGGGGGTTACTTAAAATTTTTAATTTTGTATTTTTGTATACAATGAAAAAGTAATACTAAGGCGATGCCATATTGTTCTATAGGAATAGTGATTATAGAAGTATCTATCTTATCGACATAAGAATGTCAAACGTCATGTTGTCTCTTTTTAACCAAGAGATAGTTGCATTTGAAAAGAGGGATTAATATTATTTGATAAGTACTTACTTAACTGGGCAACTCTTTTCTGTTTCGTCAACGTCATTAGCATATACCTAGCGTAACCGAGCCCACCATGTTTTTAACCGACTTCAAAAAAGAAGAAAGTTATATTTATGCCAAGTCTTGTGGTAGATGTGCTGTCAAACACTGGGCCTAATTCTGGGAACACACTTTAATTCTAAATTTAAGTACAGTATATCTCTTTCTCGCAATAAGTAATAGGAAAAAGATAGGAAGAATCTGTTTAGAGCTGTCACTTAAATTTAGATAGATTTCTAAGAAACCGTAGACAATTTTAGACGGCATGTACGGAGGTGCCTCCTAAACACTGCATTTTATCACGTTCAATAAGGTCTAAAATTGAACGCACGTTTCTAAATGTCAAATTATATGACAGCCATCCTTTTCGTATTCCTTTTGATAGAAAGAAATGCACTGAACTTAAATTTAGACTTAGCATGGGTTTACCAGAATTAGGGCCACTAACTAGTCGTGCTTGCAGGGATAATATAATGTTTAGGACTTTGTCTTGAAGAGAAAAATCAGCCCTCGTGATGTTTGAAACAGTGGGCCTAATTCTGGGAACACACTGTAATTCTAAATATAAGAACAGTATATCTCTTTCTCGCCATAAGTAATAGAAAAAAGATAGCAAGAATCTGTTTAGAGCTGTCACTTAAATTTAGATAGATTTCATAGAAACCATAGACAATTTTAGACGGCATGTGAGGTGCCTCCTAAACACTGCATTTTATCACGTTCAATAAGGTCGAAAATTGAACGCACATTTCTAAATGTCAAATTATATGACATCTATCCTTTTCGTATTCCTTTTGATAGAAAGACATGCACTGAACTTAAATTTAGACTTAGCATGTGTTCACCAGAATGAGGGCCAGTGTGGTGCAAGAAAAAAACATAAAACAAACGACTTTTACCCTTCATAAATTGGTAACCAATTTTTGTTGATTACGTTGCATATTTTAGGATATTGAATCGTGTATCGTTACTGAACAAACTATATATTTTCTCTGAAGTAATATAATTTCTATGTATTCATTAATTAATAAACCTATCTTTGTTCCTTTATCCATAAGTTTTTGAATATCATATCGACAACAGATGCACATGTTAGTTATAGAGTTACAACAACGAGAGGCAGCCATCTCATGCGCTCTAGGTCCTAGGGCGCATGAGATGGTTGCGCCATACTGTATGGCACGCTCAGTAGGTAATCAGGCCAAGTCCATATTATACCTTCGTCATAAAAATCTTGTGTTAAGTGATAAATAAAATCCCGCCAAAAACTTCTTATTCCTTTTAATGATGATTTTTATGTGTTGAATTCTTCCTATGAAGAAAAAGACAGGGTCAAGCCCATTCATTAATGTCGAATTTTGTTGGCTTTTACATTTAGGTTGATAAACACGATAAAATTCTCAACACACACACACTGCAAACCCGCGCACATTCTACGATATCAACCCCCCACAACCTTAGAATTGCAAAGGAGATGTTTCATATCCGGCCAAGTATATGTTTTCTATCTCAAAAATCAGCACTCGTAGTACAAGGAACACGAGAAGCTCGTAATGTCATTTTTGTCGGGCCTCACCTTACCTTAGCCCGACAAAAATGACATCACGGTGCAATGACATTTAAAAAGAAACAAAAAAACTTTTAAACATCATTGTCACGGTGTAGACAAAACCGTTTCTCGAGCTTCTCGTGTTCCTTGTGCAACGCGTGCAGGAAAGATTACAAATAATTCGTTTTCAAGTCTAGTATGTTTGAACAAAAGTTGAAAGTTTTAGTCAATTTCACCGATATTCAATAGCCCTAATTCTGGAGAACACATGATAAGTCTAAATATAAGTTCTCCCATCTCTTTCTCTCAATGTGAATACGAAAAGGATGGCTGTCATATAATTTGACATTTAGCAGTTTTTTTTTATACAACTAGATAACAAACAAGATGACCCACCTGGTGGTAAGCGGTTACCGCCGCCTATAGAAACCTGCAATAACAAGGAAAAGCACTAGATATTGCAGGTGCGTAGTCACCCTGAGGGCTAAGATGAAATGCCGTCCATGCCCAGTAATTACACTACCTTTCCCTTCAATCCGAAACACAGCGAACTGTTTCACGGCTGAAATAAGAAAGGCGGTGGTACCTACCCAGACGACCCTACATATGGGTGTACCACCTAGTAACGTTCAATTTTCGACCGTATATGTCCACCGTATGTGGCACGTCCGTACATGGCGTCTAAAATTGTCTATATATAAATATACTGTACTTAAAAAACCTATGAGTGTGTCTTCAGATTAGGCCCAATATTGGTACTAACTGTGGGGCCACACTTGTTCGCGAACGTACGTGTTCGCGTTGTAGCGTTAAATACAAACACCATGTGAATGTGTGGGTAAGCACAGGAGCATAGCAGTTAGCAGCCTCTCATCCATCAGCACAGATCACTGGGAAAGTCCATCAGTGCCTTCCGAGACACGGGTAGCTTGCTACTAATCTGATCTGTGGACTAGTGTCGCCGAACTATCGATAGTTTAACTATCGATAGTTTTCATGTGAATAAGACCAACATACATATCAATACTATAGACAGTTCAGAACCAGGCAATACTATCGCATGAAGGAAATACTATCGATAGTGTTGTTGGTCACGGAGAATAAACTATTAATAGTATCGATAGTATTGTTGCTCGTAAATACAAAATTATGGAAGAAATTCTTCCTTTTTAAAATTTAAAATTACCCGTAAATCCAACACAAGCAAAGTCACTGGCAAAAGCATTTGAAATAAATTAAAAATGAAAGTTTATAATTTTAAATCTTCTTTAATTTATTTTATTACACTATGGACTTTAGTTATTTAACCCGTCAAGCATGAGATTCCAGACACAATTGATTTTTCAATTGTCATCGCCCACTGGTGGTATATTGCCGCTTTACAGATTAAAATATTTGTGTTTCCTTCCAGCAGACACATTCACCCTGATATGATATCCAATCCTTGATAGACAATCCTCTTTAAAATACTTAATTGCATTAAGGAACCTATTCCATACTTTTGAAGTTCAACATAGAACTGACCAAATTTCTGCATTAATCATACCTAGTAGCAAGGGCATAGCGAGGTATAGCTGCCCATACTTAATTGCATTAAGGAACCTATTCCATACTTTTGAAGTTCAACATAGAACTGACCAAATTTCTGCATTAATCATACCTAGTAGCAAGGGCATAGCGAGGTATGGGCAGCTGCCCCCCTTGTTAAAACCCTAGCTACGCCCTTGCCTAGTAGTATTTAATTTTACATTAAATTATCTAATTCATTTTGAATTGACTCAAATTGCAGAAACATGGAATAAACATCAGGATGTGAAAGTTCTAATTCAAGCTCATTCGTATTGGTTAAAAATGAAACATATGTTTTTGGTACTTTACACTTCTTGTGGTAATCTGAACTCAACTCTGCATTTAATTTCCATGAGAAATTTAAATCATTATTGGAATCACTAATTATTTTAGTTCCTAATTCATCTAAGGGGGCTCTTGTTTCTGAAGACCACACTTTTACAAAGAAATCTGCCTTATCAGAAGTAAGTCCAAAATCCCTCAAATCTTTTTTAAGATTAGCAGGCATGAATATATATTTTAACATCTTTTTAAACATGTAACATATTGTTTTCATGGCCAGAAGCAAACTCTCCTCATCAACTTTGAAGATTTTCATTAGTTTCTGTTTCTCTTCCTCTGTAAATAATTCAACATTTTGTACTTTTAACTTTGACAAAATATGATGCAGAAACTGTTCAAATTTTTCTTCTTCTAATTGGTTAATTATAGAAACTCCTTTACCCACACTGAAAGAAAAATTTATTAGGATTGATTACATTTAACCATTTATTCTAAACTTGCCTTTGCCTTTACTACAAAAAAAATTAAATTGCAAGGATAAAAGTAATCTTTTACCTTTGAGACTTTTTCAACCATTGCCATTCCATGGTGAAATTAATGTTCAATAATGTTAATAAAAATTAAACTTTTGTAGCAATAAGTCTTAGTTATGTAACAATTAAAAGTAAAATATGAATTTATTTTACAAAAATTAGAAATTAGGTATTTTTTATTGTTACAATTTTTTTTTTTTTTTTTTTTTCTTCTTTATTGGCTTGTACGGTTTGTACATTAGCCACTACTAGAGTGAAAGGTAGGGAAACGGTATAAAAGGAACCAGGAATTTCGGAATTATAAAAGGATCAGGAAAGTTTTGACCGTTGTAAATTTACGAATAAAGGTAAATAAATACAATACAAAATAAAATAATGATACAATACAAAAACGAATAAAATAAATACAAGATAACCAATCATACTAATTACATAACATTATAATTTTATATTATTATGACATAAATATTCAGATATAACACAATACACATTTTTATTATTTGTATGTAAAAGGGAAATAACAGAAGAAGGGAAAGGAATCTTTAAGGAAATAAGTGATTCTATAAAAGAGGAGCGATCATGGGATGGACAGGAAAACAGAATGTGGTTCAAGTCACCAACACCAGTACCGCATTCACAGATATCACTATTTATGATACGCAAACGCGCAAGGTGTGATGGAGAGCATGTGTGACCTATACGCATTCGAATAAGCATAGAAGTAGCAATTTTACCAAGCTTCATGACAGAAAACCAAGGTTTTATTGGGATGTGCGGTTGAATTAATTTATATATTTTACCTTTAATTTCACTACTCCTATTCCAATCATTTTCCCAAACATTCACTAAATGTTCCTTAGGTATAGATAATAAATCCTGACAGAAATTCTTATATGGGAACAAATCACCACAATTCACCGCTTGTTTTGCAAGCTTATCAGCTTTAACATTACCGTCAATATTTTGATGCCCAGGCACCCAAGCAAAGTGAACAGAGTACCCTTTATTGAAACACTGCCATAATAACTGTTTACAATCAATTATAACCGGGTTGATAGTACAATTTTTAAAAGGATATTTTTCAAGGGCTTGTAACGCACTTTTAGAATCTGTAAAAACGACTGCTTTATCAAGTTTCATTAATATAATATACTCTAAAGATTTAAAAAGTCCGTAACATTCTCCAGTGAAAACAGACGACTCAGGGGGTAACTTAACTTTTTGTACAACATTTAATTGCTCATGATAGACACCAATACCTACATTACCAATTGATGAGGTTTTAGAAGAATCACTGTAAATGTAGTGCCAACCGGGCCAGTTACTATCAAGAATAAATTTAAAATTATTATTGGCATATGGGTCATTTTTAATAATATCTAAAGTGTAATGAATTTTGGGAAAATGAATCAGCGACTCATAATTAACTGCAAAAATAGGAAGATATTGAGATCTATGAGTTGGAGCTTGAAGCGATATAAATTTTCGAAAACTTACAACTAAACATGGCATTGATTTATTACTCCAATATGAAGATGATTGAATGATATCCGAAAGCGATTTTAGCTTATAAAAAAGAGGATGATTTGCCCACTGAAAAGCACGGAAAAGAAATTTGTCACATAAAAATTGGCGCCGAAGTTTTAAAGGAGGTTCTAAACATTCACACTGAAGAGCATTGATAGGGCTAGACCTCATAGCTCCAGTAACAATTCGAAGGGCCTTGGACTGGATCAAGTCAAGTTTATGAAGGCCTAAGGCACTACACGGTTCAAGACAGATAGATCCATAATCTAAAACGCTTCTTATCAACGCATTATACAGGAGTTTTTGAGAAAATGGGTGAGCTCCCCACCACACACCTGATAAACATCTTAAGATATTTAAGTTACGTTCGCATTTTGCAATAACGGAATAACAATTAGGTAAACCAGAAAATTTACTGTCTAATATCATTCCTAAAAATTTAGCTTCATTGACCTCAGGAATAGTATGATTATCATAGTAAACAGCAACCGGAGGAGGAAAACGAAAACGAGAAAATAGCACCGTTTTACTTTTAGATACAGAAATACTAAGTCCATTTTTATCTAACCAAACTTTTAGTGAATTAAGTGAATAGGATAATGAAGAGCTTATATTATCAATAGAAACACCAGTAGTATATAAAACTAAATCATCTGCATATTGTAAAATATTCACATCACCTTTTAATGAATTTTCTAAATCAGACGTATAAATATTATAGAGAAGTGGACTTAGCACTGAGCCTTGTGGAAGACCTCTCCAAACTAGTCTTGATTTTACTTGAGAATTTTCCAAGGTAACATTTATCATTCTCTCAGAGAGCATATTAATGATAAAATTGGTTAATACTGCAGGAACGCGTAATTTATGTAATTTTAATTTAAGTATATTAATATCTACATTATCGTACGCGGCTGAAATATCCAAGAAAGCAGCCAAAAGAGATGAATTACTGGAAAAAGCTAATCTAACGTCAGTAGTAAAAATGGCTAAACTATCCATAGTACTTTTAGCTTTTCTAAAACCATATTGACTGGGAGATAAAATATTATTACTTTCCACAAACCATTCTAATCTATTTTTAATCAAGTGTTCTGCTAATTTTGCAATGACTGAGCTAAGTGCTATGGGTCTATAAGATGAAGGATCTGAAGGAGACTTATTAGGCTTTAATATTGGAATTACCTCTTGACATTTCCAATATTGAGGTATACTACCTGTCCTCATAATAGAATTAATGATAGCGAGAAAGTATGATATACAACTATCACTCAAGTGAGAAAAAAAAGAATAGGGAATGCCATCTCCTCCTGGAGCAGAATCTTTGACGTAGGATAGAATTCCTTTGAGTTCTTGAATAGTAAAAGGAGCATTAAGTGCATTTTGACTTTCGTCAACTGAATAGTTTAGGTTTATTTCCTGAGGGACATATAAAGGAGCCACTTTAT
This sequence comes from Nymphula nitidulata, assembly GCA_947347705.1. Classification (NCBI taxonomy): domain Eukaryota; kingdom Metazoa; phylum Arthropoda; class Insecta; order Lepidoptera; family Crambidae; genus Nymphula; species Nymphula nitidulata. The sequence continues at coordinate 13,355,971 of OX374632.1, forward strand.
CCAAAAATTGATCGGCTATGTGGTTAGGAAGATAATTCGGAGTAGACTCTTTAAAAGCTGATCTAAACCTTCGTATGTTATTCCAAACAATAGAAGAATTCACGTTCGGTGATATAGATTCACAAAACTTCTTCCAACTCTCCCACTTTTTTCGTTTAAATAATTTACGAGTTTTATTACTAATTTCGGAAAGAGAGTCAAAATTTTCGGTTGTGGAATTTTCATTATATTTATTCTCTGCCAATTTTCTTTCTTTAACGGCAGAGGAGCATTCCTTATCCCACCACGGCGGCGAAGGGATTTTATTTCCTTTGCCATTTTTAATAGGGAATACTTTATTTGCACTTTCCAACAAAAGTGCAGAAAATGCTGCAGCACATACAGTTTCATTACTTTGATCAACTACAGGGAGCGAGCATATACCATCGTGTACCAAATCTTTATATAAATTCCAATTTGCATCAACTAATTTATATTTCAATCGCGGAGGGCGAGCGCAATTCGATTTATTAATAAGATATGGAAAAGATACAACAATTGGAAAATGGTCGCTGCCAAACGATGACGACAAAGTGTACCACGTTAATTGAGAAGCAAGATTAGGGGAGCTTAAAGTAAGGTCAGGGACGCTAACTCCTTCGTTAGGCCTGGTGCGTCTGGTAGCCTCTCCCGAATTAAGGATACAAAAATTATGATTGTTTATTATATCTAAAACTCTGGAGCCAAAATAGTTCGAGCTGGAACTGCCCCAAGACACATGCTGGGCATTGAAATCGCCCATTATTAATATTGGTGTGGGAAGTGAGGAAAATATGCGTTCTAGTTCATCAAAAATGACAGAAGAAGGATGTGGAATATATACAGAAACAAAACAAATATTATTTACAAAAGCTGCAATTATTGAAAATTCCGGGTTATGATTTGGAATGGCAATGTGAGAAAATGGAACACTATTTTTAATAAGTAAGGCGACACCGCCATAACTGTCAGATCTATCTTCTCTAATAGAAGAATAACCTGAAATTTTAAAATTAATATTTGGCCGAAGCCAAGTTTCCTGTAAAGAAACTACGAAAGGGTTGAATTTATTTATTATATACAACAAATCAGATTTCTTACTGTTGATGCTGCGGCAATTCCATTGAACCACTATGGAGTGTGGATCCATTATTGTTTTTAATGTTATCAGTAACTACAGTATTAGGGGCAACGTTGGACGGTGAATTAACTACAGTTATCTTTTCAGATTGGGAAAATGTATTAATTAAAGCAATAATAAGATCCCTGGTTGACAAATTGTCATAACTACTATTATTTATAGCAGTGCCTACTGAAGGCAATGGAATATTATAATCCTTGATAAGGGTTGCATGAGCAAGTTTGTCAAATCCCTTATTACTATAATTACTATTATAATTATTATTTTTCTTTAAAAAAACTGTTTTCTTATAAGAGCTACTTTTACTATTCACAAGTGGTTTTCTACTATTGATAAATTCAAAGTTTTCAGGAAGAGCAGATACCGAAGGAGACATTAAAACATCAGCATACGACTTTGCTATGGGAGGGTGAATTTTCAATGCCTCTGAATAGGAGATGCAACTTTTAGCCATTGATTCCTTTATAGCCCGTTGTCTAGAAAACTCAGGGCACTTGCGACTTGTAGCAATATGTGAACCAGAACATAAACAACAAACTATAGCATCTTCCTCAACAGAACAGCTATCACCAGAGTGGTCACCTCCACATTTAAAACAACGGGGAACGGACCTGCACTGACTCTTAATGTGGCCATATCGGCAACAGTGGAAACATTGTATTGTCGGATATATATACAAGTCGACAGGGAGAGAATTATAACATAAAAATACCCTCTTTGGTAACACCTGCCCATCAAAGGTTAACACAACAGTCTCTATTGGAATAAACTCTGATTTACCATCTATTATATTCTTTTTTTTTAAACGCCTAACTCTAAGAATTTTTCCACAGCCAATAGGAACTGTTATATTTTCCAATATTTCTTCATCCGTCCACTCAACAGGAACTCCTCTTACAACCCCCATACGAGTCACATTGAACACTGGTATAAATGCTTTATATTTATGTTTACTTAAAGCCGTATTATCTATAAATGAATTAGCATCTACAAAGCTACAGAATGATAGTGAAACTTTATTTCGCCCAATTTTTTTGACACTGCCGTTTATTATATTTTGGATATTATTCCTCTTTAAAAAATGACCAAAGGACACTGGGTGTAATGAACTGTTTTTGTCATTTGGGTTTTGTTCTCTTAATACATGTAAAACAAATGGAGCTGAGTCTGAAGCCTCATAAAGAGCCCTTCCTATGGGTGAACGTAAATTGGTCACATGCTGTTTATCTTCCTGTGAATGAGGTAATGGTGAAGAAAAAATTGGAACTGATGGTATGTTTCCAAGTTTCTCTTTGATAACATTTACAGTTGGGCTATTACATTGACAATTTTCACTACTATCTACATCAGTTACAGTAGAACCCTTGTGATTCCTCCTCTTTTTTTTATTACAATGTTTGCATAATTTTCGACTTGAAGAACGTTTACGTTTCGAAACCATTTGATACCCTGACCCGTCAGTATCGGGAACAGAGCCTTCTGTATCCATTTCAGTGCAATAGGATATTGTTATTTCATTAGACACCTGGAGGGCTGACCCTCCAGGGTCTTCCGGATCACCCATGCAAACCCTTTATTACTTTAAATCGACTTACCAACCAGTTGAAAATGAATAAATATGACTAAATAAATAAAAATGACTACTTTTAACTTAACTGATCCACTATTTAAATAATTATTACAAAAAGGCAAAAAAACAGAACCAAACAATTCGACGTTTCCCGCGCTTTTTCATTGTTACAATTAATATCACAGAATAAAAGTATGTTTTTTTAAATTCTCCCTATAAAGGGAAGGCAAAGGGAACTAATGCCCATAAAGACATGTCTCCAGATTTCTTTATTTCTTCTTTTATTGCATGAAAATGCTGGCGTAACACATTTCAATGCTTCTTGGGAGTATTTGAGACGAAATATATGATGACAGTCACTTTATGTGCTACTTGATGAGGTGGATAACTATAAAAAAGTTCTCATCGTATTTGACACCATAATTAAACCTTTTATTCTATTAACCTTTTAGTTGTACGTCAACACAAACACTTGAATAATAAAACTACGCTGCTTCTATAACTCAATGTTCGCTCCGACCCAATTTTAAATTATTGTAATAAAAATTTTCACTGAGACCACAAAAACCCGCCAAACACTCGAATATGTATGTTAAATCATACACAGATCAAACCTAATCCTTAACTAAATTTCTCTATGGCACAGACATATTTATGTATCTATGAAATAGTATGCGCACCTCAGAGGGCCTAGACAAGATGCCACGATAATCGCTATCGCTATCGCTTAGGGGAAAATGTATGGGATTTGACATAAGACATCGAACTACTTTCGATAGTTAATGTCAAATCCCATACATTTTTCATTTAGCGATAGCGATTGCCAAATGGCATCTTGTCTAGGCCCTCAGAACAATAACTCATATTGTTCTGAGATGCGCACAGAATACTTTTTTTTTTCGGCGGCTCGGCTTAGAAGCATTTAGTCAATGTCGATGTGTTTAAAAGTTAGGGAAACAAGGATATAAAGAATATGGAACGGAAAATTGGAAAAAGGATTCGAATTTTATAAACATAAATATTTTATATTATTACTTTCAATAAATGAAGCTGAAATTTCATCGACTATAGACTTGATTTCATATTTTAGTAAGCAGATAATGGAAGTAAAAATGTATACGGATTATTATTAATTTCGAAATAAAATATGAACGATTTTACAACAGACAAAAAAATATATGTGATTTACTTCAAAGCATAGAATAATATGAGCCACACCACAGATTAATATTGATAAATATACATAAATATTTATATTTCATAGATACTAGTATGTATGAGCTCAAATAAGGCTTGGTAAAAAATATCGATATATCAATATATCGATATTTTTTTAGAAAATAAGCGATATTTATCGCTGCTATTTTTATATTTGATATATCGATATTCTATATTTTTTTCACGATATCAAACTCGATATTTTTAAGAGCTCTCTTAATGCTTTGTCGATGTCACATTATGTATCTTACCAATCTGACCGATCCGATCTTTTAGATTAGAAAAGACTAAGTAGAATAAACGGCCCCAGTTTCCTTCACCTCAAACCCAAAGAATCTGGCTGCGCAGAACCGATCAATTTGGAAAGCAATATGGGAGGCCTTTGTTCAGTAGGTTGCTTTTGAATCTTTGGAAAGAGGGGTGAAAAGGCACCTTTGGGTCTATTTAAGCAATATTCTTTCTGGAAACAGTTTAGCACCAAGCAACTCCTTTTAGGGTATTTTTTAAGTTGGTACTTAACTGTTTCCAGAAACAATAGAAAGTGAAACACCAAAATACATTGTTTGTCCCCGCATTTCTCAAAAACTTATAAAATTGGGCACACATGTTTAGAAGCTGATTTATACTAACATATACAAGAATTGTGCAATTCTAACAATATTAAATACAGGGTCAGTGGGCCTAATTCTGGAAAAACACTTTAATTCTAAATTTAAGAACAGTATATCTCTTTCTCGCAATAAGTAATAGAAAAAAGATAGCAAGAATCTGTTTAGAGCTGTCACTTAAATTTAGATAGATTTCATAGAAACCATAGACAATTTTAGACGGCATGGTACGGAGGTGCCTCCTAAACACTGCATTTTATCACGTTCAATAAGGTCGAAAATTGAACGCACGTTTCTAAATGTCAAATTATATGACAGCTAACCTTTTCGTATTCCTTTTGATAGAAAGAAATGCACTGAACTTTAATTTGGATTTAGTATGTGTTCTCCAGAATTAGGGCCAATGTCATCACTAATTTTGAGACCTTTCATATCAAATGAGGAGCTCGGCGGGTGGTGTAGTAGTTTGAGAGATCTGATTTCAATAATGGAAACAAAACAAATGTTGCCATGGTCGATCTCGGATGGGCCAATTAAAATTTGTAATCTTGAGCTCATTTGGTTTCGGTAGGCACGTTAAGCCGTTGGTCCCAGGTGTTACTGCTGTAACCCACCAACCCGCCACCCACCAGAATTAGGGCCACTGGCCCTAATTCTGGTAAACACATGCTAAGTCTAAATTTAAGTTCAGTGCATTTCTTTCTATCAAAAGGAATACGAAAAGGATGGCTGTCATATAATTTGACATTTAGAAACGTGCGTTCAATTTTCGACCCTAAAGAACGTGATAAAATGCAGTGTTTAGGAGGCACCTCCGTACATGCCGTCTAAAATTGTCTATGGTTTCTATGAAATCTATCTAAATTTAAGTGACAGCTCTAAACAGATTCTTGCTATCTTTTTCCTATTACTTATTGCGAGAAAGAGATATACTGTACTTAAATTTAGAATTAAAGTGTGTTCCCAGAATTAGGCCCAGTATCTCTTTCCTCTTTTTTAAAAATTGCGATAAATTGAATTATCGTTTTTTTTTCACGATATATAAATATCAATACGATATATATCAATATTTATTTATATTCACCCATCCCTAGCTTAAATCAAAGCGTAAGTAATGTCAACAGATTGGAGAGAGTGGCCCTAATTCTGGGAACACACTTTAATTCTAAATTTAGGTACAGTATATCTCTTTCTCGCAATAAGTAATAGGAAAAAGATAGCAAGAATCTGTTTAGAGCTGTCACTTAAATTTAGATAGATTTCTAAGAAGCCATAGACAATTTTAGACGGCATGTACGGAGGTGCCTCCTAAACACGCATTTTAACACGTTCAATAAGGTCGAAAATTGAACGCACGTTTCTAAATGTCAAATTATATGACAGCCATCCTTATTGTATTCCTTTTGATAGAAAGAAATGCACTGAACTTAAATTTAGACTTAGCATGTGTTTACCAGAATTAGGGCCAGTATGTCTAAAGTTGGTCTAAAGAGTGATTTCCGTTTTCACTAACCATTTTCTACTCCCTAGGCTTTTAGGTGACTCGTATCGTAACGACATTTATCTTATTCTTTCTACTATAAATAGACTGAGATAAAAATCGCTAAGAGACTCTTACCGCTAAGCAAATGTTAGTGAAAACAAGCACGAGTAAAAAATGACAATATATCAAAATATCGATAATTATCAGGAAATTTATATGATTTTATTTATAGATGGAAAACCAAAATCTTTAAAAAATAATCAAAACACAATCTTAAGGTAATAGTAAGCCAATAACAGGATAACAAAATAAATTATCAATATTTATCGCCGACATTTTTATTTCGATATATCGATATTAGATTTTTTTTGCAGGGAAATTCAATATTTTAAGAGCTTTGTTCTTTAGTCATATCATTTATCCTACCCGGCGAACGATCCTACCACTCCGCCAAATCTCATCTCTAAGATTAGAAACAAATAAATAATCTATATAAGGCTCAGTTCCTCAGAACAATAGTTATTGTTCTGAGCTCTGTTCCCTTGATATTGAAGGAGCGTTGTCATCCTGAGGCCTAAGAGGTTTCCAGAAACAATAGAAAGTGAAGCACCGACTCCAAAAACTATGTTTCTAGGATCTAGAGGATAAGTACCTAATTATGTGTAATTATTTTATCCTTTTTAGTACTTTGAAGTCGGTTTTTGTAGTCTGTATTTTGGGAATGTTTCCCTGAACGTCACGTTACCATAATATCGCTTTGCGTTATATTTTAACTGCCAATACGTCGCTCCTGGCTTCACAGTGGTTACATGCAGAACTCTTAAGTCATTTTCTAAAACTTGACTTGATTCAAACTTAACATGTTCTTAACTTGAAAGTACTAGGGGTAACAGAAGTTAGTAGGAGGTTGTATAATACTGCGCGGCAGTGCGTGGTATTAAGCAACTGCATGAAATAAGCCGCATGTTCTTCATGAGTTTTATTTTAGCAGCAATCTCTTACATACTTCTGCTACCCTAGTACTTTTCAAATAAAATCGTCGGTCCATATCCGAGCGAAACTCAAACTAATACCTATTTCCGTTCCAACCTTTTTATTTTTCTTCTTAATATAAAAAATGAATTAGAAACAATTTTAAGCAATTTTAAAATAAAATTTGAAAAGAGACTAACCATGACTGAACCTTAAGTAGGCGCGACGTTGTGGGACTTACAGTAGGGCGAAGAGCGATGTAATGGTAATGCAGGCAAGACGTCTGTTGAGGAGCGACATCATGGAAAAGCGACGTCCAGGGAAACATTCTTCTGCCAGATGTGTATTCAAGTGTCGAAAATTAAATATTCTAAAACTGAAAAAAACATACCAAACGAATTGAGAACTTCCTCGTTTTTGAATTCGGTTAAAAATGAAATGCACATCTTGTTCGTGCACGAATATCGACCGCGACGCCGACCGATACTAGCGCCACCAACTTTGTATAGCCGTCAAGAGGTGCGCCAAAATACGCGCACCCGTCGCTGTTTACGAGCTTACGAGAGGAGCGCCCTCTGGTGTGACGCCGATGACAGCACTTCTCCTATTCTTCGCGCCTCGTCAACATCGTTTGTCAATCATGTTGTTTGTCATCTCAACAACCTCGTCAACATTAACAATAAAATTTGTAACCAGTTTAAATAAACCAATATTAATACAGTCCACTCTCTCAGTTATTGCATCTTTGCCAAGGAAGACCCCAACACATCTGGTGTTGAGAAAAAATCTTGCGCATCGGAAAAAAACATGGGTTACTTTTGAAGAAACCCATATTATAGATTATTTCTCTTAAAAGAGGCATGCTAAGGCATCTTATGGGTCGGCAAGGCGGAGGCGGCTAGAACGGTGTGTCAAGCTGCACTATCTGTCTCCGGATATGGACTCTTCTTACCGCTTTACATCCGGTGGTGTTGAGTAATTTGCCGTGATTTTTATAAAAAAAAATGCAAAAAATGTAATTTAATACATTAAAAACAGATTCTAATTAGCCGGCCTATTCAAATCTGGTGACGATTTGAATCAACATAAATACTCATTCGTATCAAACTAGGGCTTATGTCATTTGAATCATTTGAATAAATTGCCATTCGAGTCGAGACCCATCACTAGTCTGTGGTGATCTGTCTCATCTGTCTGATATTCAGATTGGCTGATGGCTCTCACGCCAATGCCTTAAATAAATAATAAATAAAAAAATCATCTGTCTGACGTCTTTATACAAATATTTCCTCATTGAATTATTCTATGGATCTATGGTAATCTGTGTCTGTCTAGACATACTCTTTCTAATCTGTGGTCTGTCTCTGTGATCTTCTGCAATGTGATTGCGTGGAAAGTTCATAAATATTTTTTGTAGATATTTCATCATGTCGAAGAAAGTGGATCGAGTGCCGGAAACTATAGACTTTCCTAAAGAAGAAGAAAAAATTTTAGCCTATTGGAAAGTCATTGACGCGTTTCAAAACTGTCTCAAGCAATCGAGAAATAAACCGCGGTATGATTTAATTTAACCTCAAACTTTCAACTAGTCTGGTCTTTGAGCTAATTGAGAAAATAGTTCTGTTTTTATCCAGAAGTTCTCTACATTTGCCTTTCTTTCGAGGGGACCATAGTTGTTGATAGCCAGTTACCATTGCAGTAGAACAAAACGTTATTATTCCAAACAGACTACAAAACTCATTTATTTTAATTTATTTAGAAAAGTTACAGTATTGTATCACATTATTTAGGATATCTCAAAAATGACTATATACTATTTCAGTTTTCACATAAGGGTATCTAAAAAAAAATTGTTTTATTCTACACTATTACAATTTGTGCCATTTTAACAAGAGTATATGAGTATAGAGACGATGCAGTTCATTAGGTAGTCAAGTGAAACCAGTGTTTAATGAGTTTGGATTTCAAAGTAGTCAGATGGGTATTAAAAAGATCAATCTCCACCTCAGAAAGGTCCATCAATCTATTAAAAGAGTTTGCAGATCGTATGAAAAATGTGTTACTTCTGTAATTGGTAGCACTTTGAGGAACATAGAGAGTAATGGGTCGTAATACAGTTCCTGTGAGGAACTCATGTGGAAATTATTTTCATTTGTTTGGTATTTTTTTTTACAAGTAAGCGGAACCCTAAAAGGACAGAAATCAATCATCCAATTTGATTAGAAGATGTTGAATTTCAAGTGGTAAATAAAATTATTGGTGTGCTGACCCCAATTAAACTGACAGTAGAAGTAATCTATCGGCGAGATGCTAATTTACGCATTTGCAGCCGATGCTGCATTAAAATTTATAAAACAACTGCCTAGCAAAAATATCAGCACATGCAAAAAAATGAAAACATTTTTATTGGACCGTATAAAGCAATGACGAAGTGATAATTTTAATATTGATATTTCCATCTTCAATAGGAACATTCACCACATTACATCATACTTCCTAAGTAATATCAAACAATACTCGCTTTTACTCTCCGGTACCATCTGAATTTCAATGTTACAGCTGGTAAGATCTTTTTGATTCAGCTAGAGGGGCGCTTAGTCTAGTCCCCTAACACAAAACGGTGTTTTCTACCAGCGATCTGTACCCCTTGCTATACAGGCTACTCGGTCAAGAGGTCCCAGGTTCGGTAGGAGCAAATGTTTGTATGATGAGTACGAGTCATGGATGTTTATATGTTTATTTAGTATATTTCTAATATTTATATACATATTATTATCATTATTTCTCCGTTATCTAGTATCCATAACACAAGCTCTTAATGATGCTTACTTTGGACTAGATAATTGGTATGAGTGTATGAATATTATTATTATTAAAAGAAAAAAGATTTACATATTTATTATAAAATAAATATGTGTATGACTACATGATATAAATACATGTTCCATACAGGGTGACAGGAAATTAGTGGTGGAACGGATAAGGGGTGATAGTATGGGACAATTTCAGCTGATTTTACTATGAGACCTACCATCCTAAAGTTAATTCTTGCCAAGATATTCGTACTTAAAGAATTTTACAAAAAAATCCTACTTCAGATCCTAAAATGGCTATATTTCTTAAAAATTGGTCTTTTTGAGCCATTTTTTTTTTGCAGCAAGGATATACTAAATAATGACTATTTTTAGTCAAATCTTCGTAATTGTTGGTATCTTAAGCAAAAATCGTTTAACAAAAACATAAAATAAAAAAAATTGCAGTGACTGCCCCTAAAACGTCGATTTACTCAAAAAAGTCTCCCTACATTATTATGTACATAATAATCAAAAAACATCTACGTTTCATTGCCTTTCAAATGAGGTATTAAAATCCAAAATCGGTTAAGAAACCACAGTGATATGATCAATGGAACAAACCCAGGTAGAGTCCAAGAACAAAGGACTCGCAAAAATAAAGGCTCGGACGCTACCTGCGTCTTGCGCCTTATTAACCGACTTCTTTTGTTTTGCCCATCCCTCCCTGCCTCAGTCCGCTCTTACGGTTTACTGTGTTCGGATGTGTTCTCGTAGCTCTCGCTTGCTCTCAGATTCGATTTTTCTAACAACTTGGCTTTTCCTGGACTTTTGTGATTGATTCTTTTCTGACGACCGTGGACTGTGCCCTGTTTTCTGTGATTCCTTACGATTTGGCTGCCGAGCGACTGACTGTCTGGTTATACATATTCTGACTTACAATGGCTGATAGAGAAAGAAGAACACTGTTCAGTAACGAAGAATACACAGATATTCTTTTTTATTACGGAGCTGCCAGAGGGAACGCTGAAGAAGCTCGTCGTGAATATGCCGAAATGTTCCCAAATCGTCGACTGCCTGATGCCCGCGTATTTTCCCGAACATTCCGTCGAGTACGAGAGTGTGGAAACGTCTAAAGATACCAAGGTAGGAAAAAGTTATTGTTTTACTTGGTGTAATAAATGTATTTTTTATTTTTCGTTTATTTTATAAAATAAGTAAATAATAGATATAATAGCTCAATACTAGTGCTCAAACCTACTTATTATGATATATGTCAACAAGGCACTCGTGCTCGAAAGCGATGTCAGGTTTTTGTGTTGATTTTATTTTAAACTCTGATTCAATTTTAACAGAACTCAACTGTTAGGTACTCAAAGATGAACATAACAAAAAAATTTTTTTCTTAGAAATTGTTTACTTTCCACTCTAGCAATGACTCTAGCTTGCCGCGTCGTCGTCATCTCTATTTACAGGCAGTTGACTCCGTACCATGAGCGGTTTGTTATTAAAAATAAAACTTTTGCTTCAGGTGACGCTGGTAGACCTCGCCTGTATTTAGCGGACGAGGAAGAGGAAGTTCTAAAATATTTCCAAAGAGGTCCTACTCTGTCTACAAGAATGTTAGCTCAGCTTATGGGACTCTCCCAATGGAAGGTGTGGTACGTTCTTCATGAAAATGGGCTCCACCCCTACCATTACACGCCTGTTCAGCTCATAGAAGAAGGGGATCCTATGAGAAGAATGCAGTTTAGCAGATTTCTCCTACATGCGGATGTTGAAAACCGAGACTATCTAAGGGCAATTTTATGGACTGACGAGTCCAAGTTTGATATGGATGGTATAACAAACTATCGTAATGCTCATTACTGGAACGAACGTGCCATTTTATTGGACCACATGTCCTACTGAAGAACCTTAATGGGGAAGCATTTGAAAACTGTTTTTAGAAAAAGCTTAGATGAATTGTTGGAAGACGTGCCGCTACAAACAATGCGAAACAAGGTATTCATGTACGATGGATGTCCAGCGCATTTCAGATTAAGCGTGTGGAATTGGCTGGACCAACAATTCCCCAATCGATGGATCGGTAGAGGCGGTCCAATACCATGGCCGGCTCGTAGTCCCGACCTAACACCCATGGACTTCTTTGTGTGGGGTCGGATGAATAGTCTTGTATACGCTGATGGGGTTCCTGTACCAAATATTGAAGAACTACGCAATAGAATTACAATCGCACCACGGGAAATACAAGGGGAGCTCCGAGATTCGAGGGTTGTAAAAACGGGTGTGATCAGAAGGCCACGAGCTTGCATTAAAATAGGGGCAGTCATTTTGAAAATGAATTGTAAAAAATATTTTTTACCATAAATAAATAACTTTTTCAGCGTTTTATGATTTTATTTGCTTAATAAATAAATAAATAAATAAATCATTCTTTATTTCAGACAACATAAAGGTCCATGGGTTAGTATACAATTATAATTAAAAAAAGAAAAACTAATGAGTAGGGTTAGTCAAATAGGTAGGGAGTTTATTCATTGGAAAACAGTTCTGTTTACTGGATCATGACCTTAGGGGCACTCGCTGCGAACTCGACCCGGCGAAGGTGCCTATTGAAACTTCGGTCATCGTTCGCACGTAGTGCTTTACCACAGGTGCATGCGGATCATCTGCCACTACCCTCAGGATACTGTTGCCACTTCCACGCACTTGACTCTCCGCAAACATTACGGACGCACTGCAAAAGCGAGGAAGTCCCAACATCATCCTTTCATTCTACTATTAGTGGTTTCATTACCGATTTTGGATTTTAATACCTCATTTGAAAGGCAATAAAACGTAGATGTTTTTTTATTATTATGTACGTAATAATGTAGGGAGACTTTTTTGAGTAAATCGACGTTTTAGAGGCAGTCATTGCATTTTTTTTAAATGTTTTTTTAAACGATTTTCGCTTAAGATACCAACAATTACGAAAATTTGACTATAAATAGTCATTATTTAGTATATCCTTGCTGCAAAATAATAAAAAAATGGCTCAAAAAGACCAATTTATAAGAATTATAGCCATTTTAGGATTCTTAAGTAAAATCGGCTGAAATTGTCCCATACCATCACCCCTTAACGGCTCCGCCACTAATTTCCTGTCACCCTGTTGTATACATACAATTCATACTTACATATTACATTTTATGATAGAAGAAGAGACATTAAAAGAGGAAAGGACAAGGAGAATGTCAAACAATTACAAATAAAGAAAACACAACAAAGTAGACAATTAACAACGTTTTTTTTATATACAACTAGATGACAAACAAGCTGCCGACCCACCTGATGATGGTAAGCGGTTACCGCCGCCTATAGACACCTGCAATAACAAGGAAAAATCACTTGATATTGCAGGTCCGTTGTCATCTTGAGGTCTGAGATGAAATGCCGTCCATGCCCAGTAATTACACTGGCTACCTTTCCCTTCAATCCGAAACACAGTGAACTGTTGAAATAAGAAAGGCCATAGTATCTACCCAGACGACCCTATATACGGGCCTACCACCTAAAATGTAACGTAAAAAAAGCGTAAAAGTAAAGTAGTTACAATAAAGTAGCCGTTTTAAACGCACAAAATCAAACATTTAAATGTAAAAATGTCAAAGTCAACTGAATTATTAGTGTTTCTTTGTCGGACTTTCAAAACTTGGAATTCTTTGCCAGCACATGTGTTCCTTCCTGTAACATGGGTTACTTCAAAAGAGGCGTGAAAAGGCAGCTTATGGGCCGGCAAGGTGGAGGCGGCTAGAACAGCGTTTCAAGCTACACTATCTGTCTCCGCAAATGGACTCTTCTTACCGCTTCACATCAGGTGGTGTTGAGTCATTACTCATTACCGTGCTTTGTATAAAAAAAGCACCAACAGTACAAGTACCGTCTTTTTTTTTTCTTCCATAGCAATCCTGATGGTGATTTTGGCTAACGGTGTTACTGTATTTCTGACTAAAGTAAGAGAAAAATACCGGCTGTTAAGGGAACGCTATCAATACATAGACTGACATAGACTGTCAGGCTGACAGACGGACTGACAGACAGATCGACAGACAGACTGATAGACAGACTGACATTATAACATTGTTAGCTTACGTACGTCCAGATGTGACAGAAAGACAAACATTATGACATTGTGTTAGACAAGGGTTTTTTGACGATTCGAAAGTGCTTCTTGGGGGGCCTAATTGAATAAAGATATTTTCATTTTTCATTTTAATTTTCATTAACGAATGCAGATGGCAGTACGGTCACCCAAAAAACGACTAGTAGCAAAAAAATAAAAAGCACAAATTTTTTATAATTTTTAATACCACAATTTCTCTCAGTAAATCTGTTTGAGTCCCCATGCCGTGTTTTAGCGATTCCCACACTCTTATGATACACCACCATTATAATTTTCAATTTTCGGTAGTGGTATTGTTGATATAATCTTATTTTGTATTAATTGCATTTATAGGTATTCATTTTATGATGGACCACCATTTGCCACCGGGCTTCCACACTATGGACACATCCTTGCTGGTACCATCAAAGATGTTGTTACACGCTACGCTCATCAACAGGTTTGTAATAAACAATTGCTACTTATAGTTTCCTTTACTTTTTCTTATTCAGTTTCATGCCTTAAGGGAAATATGTTTATCCCATTATAACTTTATCCACATTGTATATGTACCTATATTGGGTACATATGCAATGTACATATACAAGTACCTTCTTAAATATAAAATAGTTAGTATTGCTTAACAAAAAAAAAATGAAAACTAACTTCAAGACACTACAAAGGAAAATAATAATTCGATTTAAGTATCTTATCTGATAAAAAGGTATTTTTTTGAAGTCAGTGCTTCACTTTCTAATTTTTCTGGAAAAAACTTAGAATCAACACAAAAAAAACACATTTATAATTGATAAATGGGTGAATCAACTTTTAAGACACTCTTTTCTTGTCCCCGCTCTAGAAAAATCAGATTAAATAATACTCATTACAAAAATTCCTTTTTTTCTAAATTAATCTAAAATTAGATTCATTTAGCAATGCAAGGCCAAAAGTGTATTTAATTTTTCCGAATTTAATTGTTTTAAAACTATAGTATCGCAGGGGATCATTTTCACTCTCCATACAAAAAAACTGTGTCACCAGGCATAGTTGGTCAAGCAAATCATGTCATATCTTAAAAAAAATATATGAAACTACCTATTTATTTCGACATATTTTAGATTGACATTAAATAAGCCTTTATCTTCAATACAATGCTTTCGTAATATTGTTAAAACGATATTTAATATATATTCATAAAGGTTTGTCGCCAATAATGTCTTAAAATTAAGTTCTCCCGAGTGACCGCTCATAGGGTTCAAATAATAGCGCGCAGGGTACCTATTTGGCGTCGCTAGCGCTTCCTTTTGTCTAACTTCACGTCCATGTTAACCGTTACTATTTTTCGTGCTCTCTCCCCCCGCCAGTGTTCGTCGCGCTAGCGAGTAGTGTGTGTGGGTTTATTGTTGCTCTGCAGCGTTACCTCGGACATCGTGGTAAGTTTATGGAATATTTTACTATTATTACATTTAAATTTTAACTCTAATGTCCGTTTTTAGGGTTAAGTTAAAATAATCGCTTAATCTGCAACGTAGAATTACTGATTTGTACTTTCATCATGAAATTTCTACTGCGTTACCGATAACGCCGTAGAATCTTCTCTTGCGTTAACGGTAACGCCGGAGAAAGTATGTATACGAATATTTAATGCATCATATTGAAATAAAGCACTTTTACATATAATATCGCGTAGAAAAATAATTCAAGTACTGGTTTAGTGGTCATCTTGTGACCATGGCTCCTGTAAAGGCGCCGAAGCGTCGGGAAATCAAAATATATAAATCACGATCATTTTTTTATTACTTTCTTTAATAATATATGCATTATAATCATAAAATTATGCATATAGGATACATTAACATTCATTTTTGGTCATTTTTTGACTGCCAAAGTATAATGTATTGTTTACTTTGCCTTAGGTTTGGACTTTCGACTGTACAAAATTAAAATGCCACTTAGTGCCGCAGAAAAACAAAGGCGTCATAGGGAAAGGCTTAAAACTGATCGAGAGAAGTATGAAAAAGCAAAGCAAAGACAAAGGGAAAGATATCATAAAACTAAAAGATTAGTTAAAGATTTGACTCCAAAAGAACGGTATAATGCAAACGTGATATGGAAATTAAGGAAAAGACAGTTGAAAGAATTGTTGAAAGAAAAATTATCAAAAAATTACCTGTACCTGTACTTGTTAAGAAAGGGTATCGCTCCTATTACGAATTTAGAGAGCCAGTAGAAGTTTTTGAAAAAATATAAGAAATTATTGTGATTTTTTGCTATTCCATATAGTTTCTGATAAAATTTTTGACCTCATTTAGGTTAAAAAAAAATTATTTGTTGCCTTGTTGCTAGATTGTAATTATTGATCTCATTTAAGTTTATAACTTTTTATTTGTTACCTTGATAATGTTAGATTGCGTTATGTGATTAACGCGAAAGGCATGGCATGGGGGCGTGGTGACACTTTTCTTCAAAAAGGGTGACAGGACCCAATTGAAGAATTATAGACCCATCACGCTCCTGAGTTATGTTTACAAGTTGTTTTCGAGAGTTATAACGAATCGTCTCGCACGCAGGTTCGACGACTTCCAGCCTCCCGAACAAGCCGGATTCCGAAAAGGCTTTAGTACCATAGACCACATACATACGCTGCGGCAGGTTATACAGAAGACCGAAGAGTACAACCTGCCATTATACTTAGCGTTCGTGGACTATGAGAAAGCCTTCGATTCTGTCGAGACCTGGGCCGTGCTCCAGTCACTCCAGAGATGCCAAATAGACTATCGATACATCCAAGTGCTGCAGTCACTGTACGAAAACGCCACTATGTCAGTCCGCCTTCAGAACCAAAACTCGGAACCAATACGTCTTCAGCGAGGTGTGAGACAGGGCGATGTTATATCGCCGAAACTGTTCACTGCCGCGTTGGAGGATGTGTTTAAGCTTTTGGACTGGAGAGGACTTGGCATCAACATAAACGGCGAGTACATGACTCACCTTCGTTTTGCGGATGATGTCGTAGTCATGGCTAAAAACCTGGAAGACTTGGGCACAATGCTCGACGACCTCTGTAGAGTCTCCCAACAAGTGGGTCTTAAAATGAACATGGATAAAACGAAAATAATGTCGAATTTCCATGTCGTACCCACTCCTGTAAAGTTTGGAAGCTCTACACTGGAAGTTGTTGACGAATATGTTTACCTGGGACAAATAGTCCAACTTGGTAAGTCCAACTTCCAGAAAGAGGTCAATCGACGGATCCAACTCGGCTGGGCAGCGTTCGGGAAGCTTCGCAGCATATTCTCGGCCCAACTACCGCAGTGTCTCAAGACGAAAGTCTTTAATTCGTGTGTGTTGCCAGTGATGACTTACGGAACTGAGACGTGGCCGCTTACAATAGGCCTAGTAAGAAGGCTCAATGTCACCCAAAGGGCAATGGAGAGGGCTTTGCTCGGGGTTTCTCTGCGTGATCGAATCAGAAATGATGAGATCCGCAGGAGAACTAAGGTTACCGACATAGCCCGAAGAACTGCGAGTCTCAAGTGGCAGTGGGCAGGCCACATTGCAAGAAGGACCGACGGCCGTTGGGGCGGAAAGGTCCTCGAGTGGCGGCCGCGTACCGGGAGACGCAGCGTTGGTAGGCCTCCCACAAGGTGGACCGACGATCTGGTGAGGGTCGCGGGAAGCCGATGGATGCGGACAGCGCAGAACCGATCGGTATGGAGATCTTTGGGGGAGGCCTATGCCCAGCAGTGGGCGTCTCTCGGCTGAAATGATGATGATAATGATGATGATGTTGCGTTATGTGATTAGAAGAAATTATGTACAGGTGCTATGCCTTTTTCTCTAGCGTTACTATTTTATCTCTGGTGTTACCCGGTGTCCCTTAAATTGTGATTGTATTTTTGAAAGTAACTCATACAATATTGGTGATAAATAATCAAAACTATGTGATACTAAGAATAGAAAAGTACCGCCTGATTTAGATTTAAGTTTCAAATAAATGATTATTAGTAACATGGAACTATCTTAAAGTTAGACTTTAATTATTGCCAAATTAACGCAGTGGAATTAAAGTAGTATGTATCTCAACAGATAATTACTATAGACTAAGTTAAGTTATTTTTAATGGTTCAATTTTTGTTGTGTTAAAGAATTATATATCTGATTATTTCAAATAATTCGTTTTATTTCATAAAGCATACTCTCCAAATCGGTAACGCAGGTGAAAGATAAACGACAAACCTTCGGATTTTCTCAAAAATCTCACAAACTAAAGGTTAAAGTTCGCGGCCACCTTTGAAAACTAAAAATAGGATAAATGTTACAAATTATAATAGAATATATTCTTGTAAATTCGTTTAAACTACATTTTGATTTTCTGTTTTACAATGCTGTCAAAAGAGTGCCTTAAAAGTTGATTCACCCAAATACCTGTTGATTAATCGAATTATTTGTCAGTCTTTATTTTAGTTAAAAAAAATAATTTTAATTTTTAAATTTAAGTAACCCCCGGCGTCATTAATCATCTATCTAACACCATCTCATTGAGACTATTCATAAGAGCCCAAACACGCTATATCTGCTGTAAGTTTCTGAAGAATTAAGCATTCCGCAGACTTTTTGATGGTATAGGATCAGCTCAAAGGTAGTATGTCATCGTAATGTCACCGAAGTGACAGGACACCAAATTTCAAATCAATCGGATCTGTAAAAGTTAGTGAAACCCTATTATCATGTAGAAAATGAGATGATAGTCATCAAACGCCTGAACTGATCTTCATAAATTATAGCTCGTACCATCGTAGTTACATCACCTTTCAAACAAAAAAAAACGAATAAAAATCGGTCCATTTCGCTTAGGAGCTACCAAAGAGTAATGTAAGTTTGGAGCTACGATGCCACAGACAGACACACAGATACACAGACAGACACGTCAAACTTATAACACCCCTCTTTTTTCGACGGGGGTTAAAAATCCAAACTACTGAATCGATATTAAAAAAATTCTATGGGACCAATTTGCAAGCATATTCTTTCAATACCCAAAAAAAAATTGAAATCGGTTTATAAATGACGGATTTCGGAGATATCAAACTTATAGAAACATACAACATGATCAGATCACTTCTCCTCCCTACAGCCACAGTCTACATATAACTTATAGAATCGTAAATAAAAATAAATAACTTTATATTTTATTGTTGTAGGGTTATCACGTGGAAAGACGTTTTGGATGGGATTGCCATGGACTGCCTGTAGAATTTGAGATTGATAAAGCTTTGGGAGTAAAAGGACCAGAAGATGTAGAGAAAATGGGTATTAGTACATATAATGCAGAATGCCGTAAAATAGTAATGAAATATGCTAACGAATGGGAGATCATTGTCACCCGAATGGGACGATGGATAGGTAAATGAACTGAATTTTTTTCTGAATTATGCAGTGCTTTAGCATTTAAAACAATGCACACTTAAATATTGATATTGTTTCAGATTTCAAAAACGACTACAAAACTCTTTACCCTTGGTTCATGGAATCTATTTGGTGGGTCTTCAAAGAGCTCTATAACAAAGGCTTAGTGTACCAAGGTGTTAAAGTCATGCCATTCTCTACAGCCTGTTCAACACCGCTATCTAACTTTGAATCTGGCCAGAATTACAAGGATGTAGTTGATCCAGCTGTTGTAGTCTCCTTTCCCACTAATAATGGTTTTTCTTTAATTGCATGGACAACTACTCCTTGGACACTTCCAAGTAACTTAGCCCTATGTGTCCACCCTAAACTTATTTATTTAAAAGTTAAGGAAAAGTCATCTGGTATATGCTATGTTCTTCAAGAAAATAGATTTCCAGTCATTTTCAAAAATGTTGATGAATTTGAAATTCTTGACAAATTCCCAGGTGCAAAATTAAAAGGCACAAAATATGTACCTGTTTTTGACTATTTTATCGATAAATGTGCCAATGCTTATCAAGTTCTAGTGGATTCATATGTTACTGATGATTCCGGTACAGGTATAGTGCATCAAGCTCCATATTTTGGTGAGGACGATTTTAGAGTTTGTTTAGCAGCAGGAATAATAACCAAGGACCAGGACATAATATGTCCTGTTGATGCAAGTGGCAAATTCACGGAGCCTGTCAAAGACTTTTTAGGACAGTATGTAAAAGATGCAGATAAAAATATTATTGCTAATTTGAAGGCTCGCAATCGATTAGTACAGTTAGGGCAGGTAAAACATAGTTATCCTTTTTGTTGGCGATCAGAGACACCCCTTATTTACAAAGCAGTGCCGTCGTGGTTTGTAAGAGTGGAGCAAATAAGTCAAAATCTTATTAAGTCTAGTGAAGCTACATATTGGGTCCCAGAGTATGTAAAAGAAAAACGTTTTGGCAACTGGCTGAAGGATGCTCGTGATTGGGCTATCAGCCGTAACAGATATTGGGGCACTCCCATTCCTTTATGGATATCAGCTGATAAGCAGGAAGTTATATGTGTCGGGAGCATTGCTGAATTAGCATCTTTAACCGGAAAAGAAATTACTGATTTGCATAGAGAAAATATTGACCACTTAGAAATTCCTTCTGCTCGACCAGGTCAGCCTCCATTGAAAAGAGTATCTGAAGTTTTTGATTGTTGGTTTGAGTCAGGATCTATGCCATATGCTCAGAGCCACTATCCTTTTGAAAACAGAAAAGAATTTGAAGATATATTTCCTGCAAATTTCATAGCTGAAGGCATAGATCAGACGAGAGGATGGTTTTATACTCTAATTGTTTTGTCGACGGCTTTATTTAACAAAGCCCCTTTTAAAAATTTAATAGCAAATGGTTTAGTATTGGCGTCAGATGGTCAAAAAATGTCAAAACGAAAGAAAAACTATCCAGATCCACTACAAGTGGTCAATAAGTATGGTGCAGATGCTCTTAGGCTCTATCTAATCAATTCTCCCGTTGTGAAAGCCGAAAATCTCCGATTCAAAGAGGAAGGAGTCAGGGATGTTATAAAAGACGTGTTTTTGCCTTGGTACAATGCCTTTAGATTTTTGATGCAGAATGTAGAAAGAATTGTACAGGAAGATAAAGTAGATTATTGTTTTAATGAAGAGGCCGTGAGAGAGAATGTAATGGATAAGTGGGTAACTTCGTTTACACAATCGTTGATAAGTTTTGTAAAAAAAGAAATGGCTGCATATAGACTTTACACAGTCGTCCCAAGATTGACTAAATTCATAGACCATCTTACCAACTGGTACGTGAGAATGAACAGAAAGCGACTAAAGGGTGAAAATGGCATTAACGACTGTCGGTTAGCTTTGGACACCTTATTTGGCGTTCTTTATGATATGGCCCGAGTAATGGCCCCATTTACTCCTTTTCTTACTGAGCTAATGTATAAAACTTTACGTCAATTACTACCTAAAAGCTCTCTTGACAGCGTCCACTATAATATGATTCCTGAACCAAAACTACACTTAGTAGATACGAACATAGAAAGAGCTGTCCAAAGAATGCAGACAGTTATTGAATTAGGAAGAGTCTTAAGAGACCGTAAAACTATACCTATTAAATACCCCTTGCCTGAAATGATTGTTATTCATCAAGATAAATCTTACTTAGATGACGTTCAATCATTGGAAAAGTATGTTCTTGAAGAAATGAATATTAAAAATATTACACTAAGTAGTGACAAAGAAAAATATGGAATCACATTAAGATCAGAACCCGATCATAAAACTTTAGGTGTTCGATTGAAGGGTGATTTCAAAGCAGTCACTCAAGCATTAAAAGATCTCAATAATGATCAATGTGAAAAACTCGTTGCAGATGGCTTTATAAACCTTGTTGGACATCGCATTGACGTTTCAGAAGTAAGGATTATATTCCAAGCAACTGGTAACGATCAATACGAAGCACATAGTGATAATGATGTTCTAATTCTCTTAAATGTGACTCCAGATCAGGATATGTTGGATGAAGGATTCTCTAGAGAAATTATCAATAGATTACAAAAACTTAGAAAAAAGGCTCATCTAGTTCCTACAGACGACGTCGACGTCTATTTCTCAGTAAACAAAACGAGTGATATTTTACGAATTATAAACTTGCATCGCGACTTTATCGAAAGTACTGTAAAAGCGCCTTTGATCCCTATAGACCAATTATCAAAATCTAAACAAGTAATTATTGAAGAAACGCAAGAACTCAAAGGTTCCCAATTGAAATTAGTGATAACATGGAGAAAAGAAGTACAATTACCGGCAAACCCGTGGGCAAACATCGTACTACAAGGTATCGCGCCTCGCTTTGGCATTGTAAATAATCAGGGCAGTATAATTCTAACCGATAAATATAATAAATATATAACGCTTGATAACTTATATCAAGAAGTACGAACTTTGTTCGGCCTTTATGGTATTCGATTTAAATTATGGTGCGAAAGTTTAGAAGTAAAAGATACTACAGAATTAAATGGAAAAACTATTTACGCATCCCAGTCAGTACCAAAACAAAGCGAACCGAAATCGAGTCCATTTTGCAAATTTGTCAATGTTGCTAATGGAACCAAAACCATTACGTTGTTCTTAGAAAATCCCAAAGGAAAGATAACATTAAACAAAGAAACAGATGTTTCATTCATGTCAGATTATTTTGGAGTTAAGTTAACCGAAGTACGAAAGAATGTAATTTAAATGTGTGTCTATCTCGATTTGAATTTGCTAATGTGTAACTGAAAACTATTTATTATGAAGATGATATTGTTATTAGTTTTTTGGCACCTGTATAGTATATTTTAATTGGTGTGAGTTTTCATGTCATACTTTTACATTTAAATAATTTGTGTAATAGGGTATTTGACAACATTTTTTTATTGCATGTACTTAAAAATAGTATGTCAATAGACAATAAATATTGCAGAAGCAAGAATATATCTGCAATCAATAGTTTCTTAGATCTAGCGATTTTTTTGAGGGTCTATAAAGAAAATAATCCCGAATTGTGACATGGTATTCGGTAATGGCCACTGAATATGTATGGGCGCATGGACAAAATTCGAGATATCTTTGTCGATGCGTTTAAATATAAAAAGTTGTTACATTTAATGTGAGTAAACGAATAGTATTAATGGTTTAAATAAATTTCATAATATTTATTTCGCCATTTTTTTATATTTCTATGCCTATATCATATATCATACAAAAATAATGTACTTTGCAAATCTTTTTATATACAAAATTAATAAAATTTTCGAAATACATATATGTCAGAAACACTTACTTTTTTACTTGTCAAATACCTTATTGTAACTTTGTGTTCCTGTTGTAAATCCCGAAGTGTACTCCCATAGTTAATTTATGTTAACTATAAAAGTCGAATATTGCCATTGTATTGTTAGCAATGAAACGATGCATATATTCTGTCGACTTTGATCTCTATAGCATTGACAAAGAGTTATGTCAACGCAATAGGGATCAAAATCGTTTACATAGAACTGTACATGATGCAAAATTGTATGATTTCTCATATTTATGAAATAAAACGCTTAAAAACGGAGTCAACTTTTATTTTAAATGTTTCCTTTATAAATAAAACAAATTTGCATTAAATATGAACATTTTCCATCATTTAATTAGTATGCATGTGTGTACAGAACATAGTGTGGTGTGGATTTTATTGCGTAATACACTCGCAATCACAATTGACTATCGATCAAAAATTTACATTTTCAGTGCCGGCTGCTGTTTGGAAGGAAGGTCATAAACAGTGTTATATATATTGGTTTACATGTTGTATAGCGTCTAGCACGTGTTCTGTGTACACTGTGCGAAACCAAACCTTATACAATTTATCAAATTATGTAAGTAAATTAATAGATATACAAATTAACTTAACTTAACAAGTACATCACAGCTATCCTCCTACGACTGTAGTGTTATGTGGTAATAAAGCAAATCTGAACGCAACTTAATGCCATTACACAGTAAACTAAAACTTAAGAAGCGCTATAAAATACAAAATAATTATTTTGTATGAATTTTACATTGAACAATTCTGAACTTTAATAAAACTCCGAAAATAATACGTGCCAATGGTACACGTGCACAAGTAAATATTTGTTCTCTGACATTGCGATTCCATCAAAAAGAACGCTTTGTGTGACGGCACTAAATTTAATAACATTTTGGTAACATATCCTAATTATATTAACATTTTACGTTTGTAACTACTCTCTAATATTCCAAATAAAGACAGAATATAAACTTTGGTGATAATTGTATATTAAAACCTAAAAATTGTTATAAATAGTTAACCAAACAAAAATAACGAATCAATGTCTTTTATTATTAACGATAAGTAATTGATTTACAGAAAGAAAATTAAAAGGATTGATTGTAATAATGACTTTGTTGTAAACTGTTAAATATTAATATAATACACATTAATTGTATATTAGTTTATTAGTAGGTAGATAAATACCGAAGCGATAGCAATGACATTGTCGATAACCATACATTAGTGTATAATAATATAATATGATTTATAGTTCTTAAAGATATTTATCAAAATACGGAATAATAAAGGCGAAATAAGTCTAGGCCAAAACTTTAGCTACTGAATAATCAAAAACAAAATATTGGAATAAAATGTTGGATCATAAAATCCAACAAAATAATTTTTATTTCAACCATTCATCCTTCGATATCATGATACATTCAAGACATTTCAATCTAACGTCGTTGATTACCTTCGGAAATAAAATAGATATCGCAGCCTCAATTTACATAATACTGTCTAGAAAAAATATTTATTGCTCCAATCTAAAGAATTGCTTTAAGAATTATAAAATAAATTGACCAAAAGACTAATCTCGAATACATCACATAGAGATAAAACACTTACGTCTATTTGAGGGAGCTGTGCGATATTTAAGGAATACACGTAGATATAGATTATAGACGCAACATGAAGATACAACGACCCATATAACATGACGAGAGGTTATTATCAAATATATTAAACATACAATCCAACAAGTCTTATACACATTAATTGAAATATAGTTATGATAAAATATTTATTATGCGTCAACAAATTACACGTACAATAGACAGCACATCAAGCGGAACAGTTTGACCTTGAGACCGCCCTTATTCCGTTCGTAACAGAGGCGGCTTTAGTAGTGCAACCGTCACACTTGATGTGCTGTCGTCTGTACAAGAACTATGCACTCACAATATCTAGGTATCTCGGAGCTAATATTATGTTACTATAATGAAGGCTTCGACGTCGTTAGCAGTCGGTTTCATAAGTTAGCGATCGAGTTAGATTATTGCACTATACAACACTAATAAATATATAATACATTTCGTTTCGTACAATGTTAGACGAAAATATCTACCGCTGCCTATTACGCATGAGGTTGTTAGGCCAGCTGCAGTGTGGCCGCATAGATTGGCTAACAGCAAGTGCAAATAAATAATTTATACATTCATTCAACTAGAAGTTTCGTTAAGATAAAATAGCGAAGATTCCACACTAAAAATAACTAAGATTCATTAACATTTAAAATACAAAATAAGATACAACATTCGCTACTCAGTGACTAGTCTAACGGCGTATAATATTCATCGTACTCGTAACATTCGAATAGCAACAACGATAAATACATCACAAGGGGACATAGGGCCGGACGCGTCCGATGCTGCCGGGACACATTATGCACTCTCATCCGACCGCCCTATTCTTACCTAAAAACAACAATAATGGATTATTTTATTGCATTTGGAGAAGAAAGCTTCACACTCAACAGATACTTCCTATATTTGTTAACATTAAAAGCCCGTTTACACTGCAAGTTTCTTGCGTGTACCACACAATTAAACTGAAGCAGGAAATGACTTCCATAGTAAATGTGTTGTTTAGACTATGTAAGTAATTTATTGCTTTAAATAAATTTTTTGCTGCAGGCAAGAAACTGGCATCATGTAAATGGGCCTTAAGGCTGCCTGGTTACATCTGACAAATCGGTGACAGATTTATCGAACGTGATCGGAGCGATTTTTATCACGGATTTCGTCAATGGGCCTAATTCTGGGAACCCACTTTAATTCTAAATTTAAGTACAGTATATCTCTTTCTCGCAATAAGTCTTAGGAAAAAGATAGCAAGAATCTGTTTAGAGCTGTCACTTAAATTTAGATAGATTTCAAAGAAACTATAGACAATTTTAGACGGCATGTACGAAGGTGCCTCCTAAACACTGCATTTTATCACGTTCAATAAGGTCGAAAATTGAACGCACGTTTCTAAATGTAAAATTTTAAGACAGCCATCCTTTTCGTATTCACTTTGAGAGAAAGAAATGCACTAAATATAAATTTAGACTTAGCATGTGTTCTCCAGAATTAGGGCCAATGTCATCACTAATTTTGAGACCTTTCATATCAAATGAGGAGCTCGGCGGGTGGTGTAGTAGTTTGAGAGATCTGATTTCAATAATGGAAACAAAACAAATGTTGCCATGGTCCATCTCGGATGGGCCAATTAAAATTTGTAATCTTGAGCTCATTTGGTTTCGGTAGGCACGTTAAGCCGTTGGTCCCAGGTGTTACTGCTGTAACCCACCAACCCGCATTGGGCCTGCGTGGTGGTGTTATGGCACAAATTCCTTATGTTTCTCCCGTGTAGGAAGGCCTGTGGCCAGCAGTGGGACGTATATAGGCAGGTGATGATATCAAGTGCACGCGCCCATTATCTGTGAATTAATTAGGCTACCTTTTCAAACGTTAGCTTGCCACCGGCATCAGGTCTGTGACAAATAATTAATCTGAAAAGAGATGTTCCAAAATGTATAGAGACCCGGCCAGGTCTCTGTACACTATACTGAAAAATAGGTTAAAATATACTATATTTTTTATAGAAAAAACTGCAACACATCCAAATATTCATCATGGCGCATATGTCACTTTGGTGATGTTTAATTGACTTCTACGTCGCCCGCCATATTGTGATAGTGTATAACCGTGAAATCGACGAAAAATTTTAACTTTTGTGCAAACAAACCACGCATGGAAACGAATTATTAGTATTTTTCGCGGATTAAATTTTTTTTTCTGGTTTTTGTAGATACTGTACATACACCTGGCCGGATATGAAACATCTCCTTTTGAACGATTTAGAACAATTCCAGTTATAAGACTGACCGCATATTCAATAGTGTGGATGATGCAGAGGCGGCGTGTCGCGCTCGGGCAACTTGCGCACTTTCATTGTGCCGTCTGCGCCGCAGGAGAACAGTCGCCCGGCGTTATCTGAAACCAAACATTATCATTTGAAATAGATAACCACTAACCAGATAATAATCATAATACCAAGTGTAAACTCTCACCCGTTATCTAACCCAAATTAAGCACTGCATAAGCATGTGTTATGGATATTAGATAACGGACAAATAGATATAATCCATACTAATAGTATAAATGTGAAAGTAACTCTGTGTGTCTGTTAAGTTTGGATTCCTAAGCCACTGCACCGATTTAAATGAAATTTGGCAAAGAGATAGATTACACTCTGAGATAGGACATAGGCTACTTTTGGGCGCAATAACTGACATCCACGCGGGCGGTTATTATTATGTATATAAATATTCTAAAAATATACTAAATAATAAACACTAAAACATCTATGACTGGTGAACAAAATGTCACACTCATAATAAAAACATTTTCGGAGCTACCGGGGATTTAAACCTGGGCCGCTGATTTAGTAGACAGGGGTACTGACGACCCGACCAGATAGGGATCTGATCAAAATAATAAAGAAATTAAAAATTGTGAAAATTATTACCTAACTAATTCAACAATCAGAACCATTGAAGAGCGATACTTTGGGTAAATATTTAGATCATTCAATAATTTGACTCAGACTAAAATGTATATTTATTGATATTAAGATGGAACTTACCAATGTGTATCTGTGTGACACCTTGACCGATGTTTTTGAAGAAGGAGCTTCTGGCGTGTTCCCCAGCAAATGTGTACAGTAGTTGGTGAGTAGCTAACGAGTACACCTGAAAAGACGGATAATGTTAGAAATTCGGTTTTTTTTTTGTTTTCCAAAATATTATTTGCATTTGCCATAATGATCCTCAGTCATAACATTTTTTTATTTAAACACAGACACAGCCCCGCCGAGCCCGCCCTCGGCACGGGCGGCGCCCACGGCGTACATGTCCTCGCGCGCCACACAATTGATGGGTGGGTGCGCGGCGTGCAGCTTGTGTCGGTCCCACAGACGCCGGCCCCCGAGCCCGCCCCCGGCACGTACCTTGATGTCCCCGTCGGCGGCGCCCACGGCGTACATGTCCTCGCGCGCCACACACTTGATGGGTGGGTGCGCGGCGTGCAGCTTGTGTCGGTCCCACAGACGCCGGCCCCCGAGCCCGCCCCCGGCACGTACCTTGATGTCCCCGTCGGCGGCGCCCACGGCGTACATGTCCTCGCGCCACACACTTGATGGGTGGGTGCGCGGCGTGCAGCTTGTGTCGGTCCCACAGACGCCGGCCCCCGAGCCCGCCCCCGGCACGTACCTTGATGTCCCCGTCGGCGGCGCCCACGGCGTACATGTCCTCGCGCCACACACTTGATGGGTGGGTGCGCGGCGTGCAGCTTGTGTCGGTCCCACAGACGCCGGCCCCCGAGCCCGCCCCCGGCACGTACCTTGATGTCCCCGTCGGCGGCGCCCACGGCGTACATGTCCTCGCGCGCCACACACTTGATGGGTGGGTGCGCGGCGTGCAGCTTGTGTCAGTCCCACAGACGCCGGCCCCCGAGCCCGCCCCCGGCACATACCTTGATGTCCCCGTCGGCGGCGCCCACGGCGTACATGTCCTCGCGCGCCACACACTTGATGGGTGGGTGCGCGGCGTGCAGCTTGTGTCAGTCCCACAGACGCCGGCCCCCGAGCCCGCCCCCGGCACATACCTTGATGTCCCCGTCGGCGGCGCCCACGGCGTACATGTCCTCGCGCGCCACACACTTGATGGGTGGGTGCGCGGCGTGCAGCTTGTGTCGGTCCCACAGACGCCGGCCCCCGAGCCCGCCCCCGGCACATACCTTGATGTCCCCGTCGGCGGCGCCCACGGCGTACATGTCCTCGCGCGCCACACACTTGATGGGTGGGTGCGCGGCGTGCAGCTTGTGTCGGTCCCACAGACGCCGGCCCCCGAGCCCGCCCCCGGCACGTACCTTGATGTCCCCGTCGGCGGCGCCCACGGCGTACATGTCCTCGCGCGCCACACACTTGATGGGTGGGTGCGCGGCGTGCAGCTTGTGTCGGTCCCACAGACGCCGGCCCCCGAGCCCGCCCCCGGCACATACCTTGATGTCCCCGTCGGCGGCGCCCACGGCGTACATGTCCTCGCGCGCCACACACTTGATGGGTGGGTGCGCGGCGTGCAGCTTGTGTCGGTCCCACAGACGCCGGCCCCCGAGCCCGCCCCCGGCACATACCTTGATGTCCCCGTCGGCGGCGCCCACGGCGTACATGTCCTCGCGCGCCACACACTTGATGGGTGGGTGCGCGGCGTGCAGCTTGTGTCGGTCCCACAGACGCCGGCCCCCGAGCCCGCCCCCGGCACGTACCTTGATGTCCCCGTCGGCGGCGCCCACGGCGTACATGTCCTCGCGCGCCACACACTTGATGGGTGGGTGCGCGGCGTGCAGCTTGTGTCGGTCCCACAGACGCCGGCCCCCGAGCCCGCCCCCGGCACATACCTTGATGTCCCCGTCGGCGGCGCCCACGGCGTACATGTCCTCGCGCGCCACACACTTGATGGGTGGGTGCGCGGCGTGCAGCTTGTGTCGGTCCCACAGACGCCGGCCCCCGAGCCCGCCCCCGGCACGTACCTTGATGTCTCCGTCGGCGGCGCCCACGGCGTACATGTCCTCGCGCGGCGCGAGCGCCACACACTTGATGGGTCCGTGCGCGGCGTGCAGCTTGTGTCTGGGCGCGCGCGCTCGCAGGTCCCACACGAGCACGTCGCCGCGCCGCCCGCACGACACGAGCGCGCCCGCCGACCCCGCCCACGCCAGGCATGACGCGCCGCCCTCGTGGCACGTCCACGCTACACACATTTTTTTATACAACTAGTTTACAAACAAGCTGACGGCCCAACTGATGGTAAGCGCTAACCGCCGCCTATAGACACCTGCAATAACAAGGCAAAATCACTTGATATTGCAGGTAAGTTGTCATCTTGAGGCCTAAGATGAAATGCCCTCCATGCCCAGTAATTACACTGGCTACCTTTCCCTTCAAACCGAAACACAGCGAACTGTTTCTTTACTTTATTATTTCTATTTCACTCACTACATAGGACTTATTGGATAAGTAGCGAAATAAATTACGCTAAACTACGTTCAATTACGTTTTCAAATTCCCAGCACAAAAAGGGTCCTTTTGTTGCTTAAATACTTGTAGCAAAGTTACATTTTACTCACATGTAAACCAAATCATTCAAATTTTGAACACGGGATTTTCATACTAAGCGGCGCAACTTTTTTCTTTTTTTAACTGGCCTGAATGCATGACCTTTTAGGGCAGAGAAGCTCAGAAAAATGTAAACTATGTTCAAATATTTATTGTTTTTAAAAAATATTAATTATTAAGTATTGATTTAAAAACTAATATCAAATATATAAGAATCTTTACTCACAAACAACCAACGCTTTTTTGATAGGCATCAATGTATCCCATATGGCCACGTTTTTGCTTTCCGAACTGTGCCCAGCTGTAAAGAAAAGAGAAAATGTAAATAACATTTAAACACTTCTTTAATCGCTGCTAATAAAACGTAACTGACCTGTTGCTACTAAACTGCAAGAACCCAGGAATACGAAATCGCTGATTCCTTTACTGTGACATTGATGGGTCTGTAATAAAAATATTTCAATAAATTATACCCGAAACAACTCTTTAGTATTATTTTTAAGAAACTAAACCTGCGGCGAAATCTTGTAATAGTGTTGTAAAAACGCAAGAGTTAACACAAAAATACTTGTGTTTAACACTAAAATGTTTAGTGCACGTGTGTACTCACAAAGAAAGGTCTGGGCGAGGCGTGCGGCTGGTTGGCGTGGTTGGCGGGCGGGTGCAGCTGCCAGAGCGCGAGGTTGCCGTCGGCGTCGGCGGCCGCGAACTTGTTCCCGTAGTCGGAGAACCGCACGCGCGTGACCTTGGCGAAGGCTCCGGGCGCGCGCGGCGACCACACGCACGAGCCGTGCCCCCACTCCCACAGCTGTACGGAGCCGTCCGCGCCGCCAGTCAGGTCTGCACACACCACGGCATACCTCTTAACTCATCAAAGCCCGGTAAACCAGACACAATTAAATTTTAATTGTCATGTCAACTTAAGTTGCCGTCTGGGCATTAAAGGATTAAGGGGGTTACGCGGCACAGCGTTCCATACAGACTTTCAAGGTCGAAATCATTGGAAGCGACGTACATACTAAGGCGGGAGTAATGAGGCGCCCTACTCGAAGACTGGTGTTTGTCAGCCCTCAATGGCGTTATCATGCCGTCTGTCGCCACCCCTCACATGACTCGTCTTCCACACTGGGGGCCCAGAGTGTTGGTGAGACTGGCATGATAAGTACCTACTTTTTTGTAACTAGAATTTTTAAATATGTTTTGAATAATGTCATATAAAATTTGGTTGGTTTTCCTGTGATATTGTTATATTGATCAATACATTTTACGTTACATTTTATTGTACAGTCCACACCTTAATTCGTCTTGTTTTAATTTATCTTCCACACCGATTCTAACAAAACTTTTCATGCATAATCAAGTCGGACTAGTCTAATGCAAATTTTCACAACATTTGCTTATCGTTGCGTCTCTTAGCGATTCTTAGCTCAGTCTATCTAGAGGAGATAGAAAGAGACAAAATGTCGGTAAGACTCATTTAAGCCCAGGGTAATGGTTAGTGAAAACAGACATTATTAGTTTTGAAGAGGAGTTTTTCGAAAAGTCTAATAATAAATGATTTATTGGCGATTTTCGGTTTTTATGAAAAGGTAAAAATTGCTCTTTCTCAATTATTATTAGATTTTTCAAATAATCTTATAACTTATTAAACCAGCCTGACTTGCTCAAGGATGTAAAGTCTTATTAGATTCGCATTGTGCGCCGCGTGACTATTCATACAAACTTTCAAGTCGAAAATACTGGAAACGTACAAACCGATTCTGACAACACTAAAATGTTGATAGAGGATTTATAGAAGTCTTTTTTTACTCAACTATGACACTGTTTTTCGTAAACCCCTGTAAAGTTTTTAGACTAGCCTATCTCACTTGAAGCGGAGAGTCTTATTAGAGTGGGTAACTTCGTTTCCAATGATTTCGACTTGCCTAAATTTTCTAGTTCTAATTTTGTAGTTTTGGTTAAAAATATCGAATCAAGAAATCATAAATACGGAATTAGGCCAAGGAATCCTGGAGAAAGTCATGAACCTGGCATTACAAGAGAGTCGAGAGGTAAATGTATAATACAAATAATTTTATATTTTACTTGATTCCCATGAAAACCAGAATCATTGATTGTCCTCTAGGTAGCAATATTGTAAGTACGAGTGCTATAACTATTGTGGATCAGTCGTTTTTTATAGCGGATATAAAGTTTTCAATGTATTATTATTACTTGACTTCGTTTTCGTTTCCTACATTTTGTTTTTAGTAGAATATAATTACTTACAAAGTGGTTGGGAAGGATGAGCTGCCATCCGTTTGATGTTGTCAATTTTGTGTTTCAATACCTAAACACAAAATAGGGATGTTAACATTGTAGATTACAGTATGGCGTATAAGATATTAGACCACAATGATCTACAAGAGCATCAATTTAAATAAATAAACAGTAACATAGCATGCTTTACAAAACAGGTGACACGTAACACAAACGTACATACAACACTGCAAAAACATGTCTAGCGTAAAAACGAGAAAATTATTTAAATGTAAGTACAGGAACCTAAAAAACATAACTAAAATTTCAATGTAAAACATCTAATGGTGATAAAGTTATATGAGCTTTAAAAGGAAGAAAACAACCAAGAATCTAAAAAACCATTATTGGTAATAATAAGACAGTACGCCTGGTGAACAGAAGGAGAGATTCCTCTTGGAAAAGAGACAAAATAATACGAAAATAAAGCTTCAGAAAAAAAAGAAACATCAAAATAAAAAATGTAACAACGAGCCGAAATAAAATTGGTGCGAATCACTATGTTGAGTGACAAAAAATCATGGGGGCAAGGGCTGTGACTGACCGGCTTCATAAGGAGTTTCGAGCGATGCAGCACCAGACGACAGTATTTCGGGTCGTGGCAACCCGGGAACTGCAGGCCCTTCACCTGTGGCCAACACTCGTTTGTAACGTTCATGGAATGTTAAAGTATTTCAAGGTACTAAGAAACTTCTTGCATATTATTGTAGTGACGTTATGAAGTTCATGTTCAAGATTATTTATGCAGGATTTGTCCTATATTCTTATCATTATTTCTTTTAATTTGCAGTCTAAATATTGTCCCAGATATATTTGCCGATAATATTAATCCGAGCTGTTTTTTTATATTGATGATATCCCATAAAATGATTAGATAATAATTGTAATCTAATCGTTGAAATAAAATTATTATGATTCGGTTTAAACTGAATTATAATAAAACCTTGCTGGATTTGGCCAGAAATTTTAAATTTCTGTGATCTTTTTACTGATCGAAAACCTAATTACATATTTTGTCAAATGTTTGTTTGAATCATATCTAAAGGCGTGCATTTTAATAAATAGCCTATTTCACAAAACATAATTATCAACCTCAACAAAGAAGTATAATTCACAAAACATGGTAAGTAATATGCTCTTCAGCGATATTTATAGGAAATATTAATTAGTAGACAGGTAAGAGCGAGCGAAGCGCTGCGAGGCGACAACGCAAACAAGTTACGAACACAATACCAACACCATAGTACCCAGCACAACTGAAAGAAGAAATGTGATTCTGTGTCCATAAGCAATATACAGGATGTTTGGTACATAGCATAACAAGCGGGCACCTTCCCATGTTGACATAGTCATATAAATACTATGGTGTTATCAACAATTCAAAATACTAAAATATATTTCAAAAAATCTCCATACAACCAGTTTGATCAGGTAAACAAAATGTATGGGAAGTTTAAAAATTAATTTAAGAATATCGAACTTTTGATAACACCATAAATAACTATGTTAAACATGGTAGGTAGCCCCTTGTTATACCATGTACCAAACACCTTGTATTTTTTAAAACAACATTAAAATATTATTATAATCTTTGTTGTTAAAATGAGATTCATATGCCTTTTTGAAGTTGGCAAGTTTTAGCTTGTGTTTTTTACGATTATTACACACATCTGGTTCGAAGGACCAATATTTGTATGATTAACAATAATTTGAAGAGATCGCAATTGCTATTGTAGTCTACAAGTAAAAATTTGAATATGCAATTCAGTTTGTTTACACCATTTATTATTCCAGGTGTGCATAGTGTTAGTGAATTAGTGATTACGTCGACATACTGTGAGAACATAGGCTTCGTGCCCGGTCGGGACCGAGTGGCTTCCGTGTCGCTCCAGCTGTGGAGATGGGTTACAATTACGACAATCTGTTAGTGATTTATATCATATTAATACTGGTTGTAATATCATAAATTATATTACATAAAAACGTGTTTGAATGTATAAATAAATATAAGCGGAATTTAATTTTAATTAGTACATAATAATATTATGTTAATAAACATGAATAACATTCTTAGAAATTTCCACTAGTCTTTCTGGAAAGCAAAGTTAGTATATTATTTATTACATACTTATGTAGCTTTTATATACAAGATAAACATTTCATACTTTCAATATACAGAATGAATTTTTCATGTATGGCCAAATTATAAACTATAATAGCGAAATAAAAGTTTCCGTACCGATTTCGATGAAAATTGTGTTGAAAGTTGTCCCTGAATAAATCAATAATAGTATAGAGTACTTACCACGCTGGCGCCGCGTCCCGTTTGGCTGGCCATGCCGATCGGTACTTGAGGCGCATTAGTGTTCAATGGTGAACTATTGCCGGTACCAGGAACAGAACCGTTGTTAGGCCTGTACAACAGAACAGACATTGTTTTTGAATTATAACGTTAAAACCTGTATCATACCTAAAATAACTCTATTGATTAGGTTTTTAGCGAACATGGAAATACGAACATTAAGTAGCCAGTGCTATGTGGTATGCAGGGTGGTGCCGTCAATGCGACAATAAATTAAAACATGATTAAGACATGCGACAATAAACAAAAATATCGTATTCATTTGATAATTTCATGACATTTGTATGAAATAATGCTGCCAACGTTACACTATTCCATACAAATGTCATGAAATTATCAAATGAATACGATATTTTTGAAAGTGGCAAACCATTTCTATGGACTAATATAGCCCATGTTTTAATTTATTGTCGCATTGACGGCACCACTCTGTATATAGGTCTAGTTTTCGTATTAGTATTATGAAAAGTACGTTTTGTTATAATAATAGATTAACTTGAAGCTTTTTTACACTACTCAAAGAATCGAGTTTCATTAAAGTTTTTTAGATTAATATTTTCATTTTTTTATTCCTAAAATTTTGATGTTGCCTACAACACAATGCTGTACACTCCCAGTTTTATAGCGATGCAAGTTCCTAATACTATCTCTTTCCTCCCTTACTTGTCTTGGTGTTGTATGAGCAAGAAGCCGGTATCAGGCAGCGTGGCAGGGTCGGTAGCCAGCCCCATCAGGTCTACGTCGCACTCGTCCTCCGACCAACTGACGCCGCCTCGTAACAGCAGCGATACGTCTATCTCTTGCACTTCGCGAGCCGTAGCTACGGCTAGTAGACCGCCACCCACCTGCGAATCGAATAAGCATAAAGAGAGCTGTTATCAACTGTTATTAGAAGCGCTTTCGAGCATAAACACATGTCATCCTGATGTGGAATTTTAAAACTAAACAATTCTAGAATACATAGCATATTCTTATTGAGCAGCAATGCATATTTTTTATAAGATTCGTCGTTTTACAGTTATTTCTGATATACACGTAATTATTTTAGAAAGAGCATGTGAATAAGAAAAATAGAAACCAGACCATTTTGTTGGCGCCAAAACTTATCTTATTAAATGACGTATAACTTTATAGATCTGCCAATAGGACATTTTTTTATCGTTCCGTATCTAAAGCGGTTCAAACAGAACCGTTATAACACAATCAATGATCACATCACCAGCAGGACGTAGTCACAAACCATGACAACATAAAATTATTCAAAAATATCTGTGGTATAGTAATCAAATCTATATCTGGACGTTTGTAATTAGCTTTTAGATAAACATTGTGTGTTATGTTGTAAATAATGATGTATGTTTTTTAAGGTAAAAAGGTACTTTACTTTACTTTACTTTACTTTATTGGTTCACCAACAGCTTATACACTAATACAATTTTGTTAATTATACTAACGAAAACTAGAACTAAGTGCACAGCCAATTACTGGTAAACACCACATGCTTAGAGTTAAGAATCGAGATATTTAATTTAAAATTTAAAGTGAAATGTGACATTAACAATAACAGGTACTGACATATTACGGATTAGAAAAAGTTAAATTAAAAAAAAAAAAATATTACATGTAGTATAATGGTTAAAATTGAGTAGGAACTGTTAGTCAATACAAGTGTGGCCTTTCAATGTGTAAGTCAGAGTGTCTCAAAAATGACCTTGCGAAATTTAGTTAGGGGAGAATGGTTGACGTCGATGAGGTCACTAACCTTATTCATCAGCTTTGTCATTCTGCATATAGGCGAATTGGATCCCATTATAGTGCGACGCAGAGGAGGACAGAGTGGTGTGATAGACTTTCTGGGTGGCTTAGTGGGAACCCTGAACCTAATTTTCTCCAGCAAGTCTGAACAATTAACTTGATTGTGTAGTAATTTGAATAGAAATACTAATTCCAACATGTCTCTCCGTTTAGATAGCTTTATCATGTTAAGGCGTTGGAGTCTAGTCTCATAGTCCATATGCCTGTCGCGGATACCCACAGAGTATGCCAAGTGTCGAAGAAATCGTTTTTGTATCCGTTCTATTCTTAATGTATGGGTGGCATAATGCGGCCGCCAGATAATACTACCGTACTCTAGCACACTTCTCACTAGACTGTTATAAAGCAACTTCTTTGTTTTTATTTCCCGGAATTCCCTACCATTACGAATAACAAAACCAACCATTCTAGATGCCCTACCAATAATAAAAGGTAAAATAAAATACCTCCGTAATAGGCGATGATTAATTTTAACTCTGTAATTGGACTGTTTATGTTATGTGTCCTAGCTAGTTCAACATTTTTAAAGAGAGAATCAATTTTATATTATCATTTTGAGGTATAATATGAAATGAAATAAATTGAAAATATCTTTATTCAATTAGACAAGAAGCACTTTCGAAGAGTCAAAATTACTATGTGTATGACTATCACAAAAATATTTGTGTAACCTAACAACGTCATGTCTATCTGTCTGTCTGTCATGTCTGAATTTACTTTAACCAACAATGTCATAATATCTGTCCGTCTAACATGTCTGAATTTACACCGGTCCAAAAGTTAAACTAGCGACAAGATTCCGGCAGCAAACTTGTGTTTGTAGTTACACAATGGGCCTGATTCTGAAGACACACTCTAATTCTAAATTTAAGTTCAGTATATCTCTTTCTCGCAATATGTAATAGGAAAAAGATAGCAAGAATTTGTTTAGAGCTGTCAATTAAATTTAGATAGATTTCAAAGAAACCATAGACACTTTTAGACGGGATGTGCGGAGGTGCCTCCTAAACACTGTATTTTATCACGTTCAATAAGGTCGAAAATTGTACGCTCGTTTGTAAATGTAAAATTATATGACAGCCATCCTTTTCGTATTCATTTTGAGATAAAGAAATGCACTGAACTTAAATTTAGACTTAGCATGTGTCCTCAGAATTAGGATCAATGATAAGATTCAGCTTAGGTGATGATAGTTACCCGGTTGAGGCAGAAGGCGGCGATGGAGTCCTGCTCCTTGTGTATGATGCGCACGGGGCTCTGCAGGTCCGCGTCGCGGCGGCCGGGCCGCGCCTCGTCGTCGCCGCCCGCCGACGCCGACGCCGCGCGACGACGCGAGAACACCGCGCGGATGAACAGCTCCTACACACGTTATAAACGGGCAAATGGGAAACGAGCGCAGCGCCGAGATTCAGCTTTGGTGGGGGGTGACGTCTCCCTCCCGACCATTGTCTCAGTCGACAATAACAGGTCTTGATTATGTTTACACAGGTAGAAAGGGAGAAAGTCTGTGTGCCCCAAAGCAAGGGCCTGTTATAAATTCGAATTTATCTTTAGACATGATATAATTTAATTCTCTTGACATTGTTATTTGATTAAAAACTTTACTTGATTATTTAGATTAGATTTAACTTTTATAATTTTTTTTATACTACTAGATGAAAAACTAGCTGACGGCCCACCTGATGGTAAGCGGTAACCGCCGCCTATAGACACCTGCAATAACAAGGGAAAATCACTTGATACTGCAGGTGCGTTGTCATCCTGGGGCCTAAGATGAAATGCCGTCCACAAGGGGGCGACCCTACATACAGGCCTACCACCTAGTAAACAAAATAACATAATGCTAAAATATTTGCAGTTGATGTTATCGACAGAATATGTCGGTGACTGAAATAACATGTTTTATGTTATTTCAGTCACCGACATATTCTGTAACCTCAAGTTCGGCGCGCCGAACGGAAATCGAGCCGAAGAGCGCCATGAAGTGCAATGTAACTAACAATGAATACAACATCTTCCTTATAAAAAAGTGGTAGTTTTTATAACAGAAATCCTAAAAAACAATAGTTTACTAAATAATTTAGGAATTTCAATAACATTTAATAAACAAAACACAACTATTCTCAGTAGACGACGTCACTTGTTGCTAAGTTTCAGACGCTGTCAAAAGGAAATGACTTTAATGCGCGTACCTACTACTGAGTTCCTGGCACAAAATACAGATAATTTCAGTACGAAACTTCGCGTTAGCAGGCCTGGTATTTTAATGAATAAAAAACAAATTCCTAACAATTATATTCACCTGAACTGATTCCTGCCGAACTAGATAGCTCCATAGCCGTCTCGCAGGCGCAGAGCTATACATGCTTGAATTGAACGGTGTATTATGCTTCTCCAGTAGACATCTGAGAACAGAAAATTATATAAGAACGTCGTCTAAAAATACTGACTATATAAGCTGCTGATGATATACAATAATGCGTGATCGTTATCTAGTTTCTTCCTATTTATTGAAGGACTTTTATCTTAGCAGAAACATAACTACGTATCATAAAGTCACTTAAAGCTTCCCTCGCCAGAGGTAGGATCGGCCGCAATATTTCCGCAGTTAGAAAATAAGAAAAGGATCCATCCGGCGACCTTTCACTACCTGTGTGACTGCTCTTATCATCTCAGTAACCAACGACCACTATAACAATTTCCTCTAATCTATTTGTATTTGCGTTATAAGCTAACGTTGGTCCTTACGACGCCGAAATTTTATATTTCTTATGGATTTTACAAGCAGCATAAGAGTTTCTGCGAGTGTAGCCAGCCTAAAAGCTGCTATCACATCAAGTTTGCGTAGTAACTGGTAGCCGTGACTAATTGACTATACCTGTACTTGTTGATGGGCGGGCCCGGGGTTTGGTGGTCGGGGAAACACCCGGGAATGTAGTCGGGCGGCGGCGCTCGAGACTCCAAAGTCTCCGTTAGCTGTTGCTGCCATTGGTCCACGCGTCGTAATGCACCGTGAACTGTTGGACTCGTCGTCGCTAGCTCTACACGTACATAAATACATAAGTCAGAAAAATGTGACACAACACGTACATTTTACGAGTAAAAAAACGTGTGTAAATATTTTCAAGAGGGTACAAACAATTTGATTCCACAAATCTCAAATAGTGTTATAATTTTTAAAAATGGTCCTAGGAACCGGATACACGGTGGTAGGCCCGTGTGTATGGTCCTCTGGGTAGGTACCACCGCCTTTCTTATTTCAGCCGTGAAACAGTTCGCTGTGTTTCGGATTGAAGGGAAAGGTAGCCAGTGTAATTACTGGGCATGGACGGCATTTCATCTTAGGCCCCAGGATGACAACGCACCTGCAATATCAAGTGATTTTTCCTTGTTATTGCAGGTGTCTATAGGCGGCGGTAACCGCTTACCAACAGGTGGGCCATCAGTTTGGTTGTCATCTAGTTGTATATAAAAAAAACACTTTCCCTTTCAAATCTTATGTCAGTCTTATGTGAGATTAGATCAGGATCAGATCCAACTGTCTGTTATCATTTAATTATTACCCAAAAATACATACCAGTCATTTCAATCCCGCAAAGCTGCAGGAAGTGCTGCAACTTCTGTTGCGCGAGCCGCAGTACCGACACCCGCATCAAGTACCACGAGTATGAGTCCGGGTCCGAATGCTCCGTGTTCGTGAACTTCCGACGTTTTTCAGTTCTAAATCATTACATTTTGTATGACATCAAATGCAAGGTCTAAAAGTAATAAAATAAAACTACTTTACCGGATGTAACTCGCGTTTCGCGTTTGCTTTGCGAAACGTCGGGTATACAGTCCGATAAAGTGAGTTTATTTCAAATATGTCGTGCTCACAAAAATCATAAGTCAACACAAGAAAAGTAATGAATCACTTCTGGATATTTCATTACTTCGTAATATATTTCATTACATTAGACTACACGTGTAACCTACACTAGAAACTAATCAATGAATCACAACAAGTCGAAATATAATGAGAGTTTTAGTGAAGCATGTCGTTGTTTCGCCACTTGTACTGAGGCTTACGACGGTTAAACCTTATAAGATACAATGTACTAGAAAATTGTAGGTCTTAAAAAGGCATACAGATAAATATAGAGATAACATGTGTGTATCTACTAAAATTAACTCAACATCACCAGCCTATATACGTCCCACTGCTGGGCACATGCCTTCCTACATGGGAGAAACACATGAGCTGAGAGAGATGATAAAGCGGTTGCAGGAACAACCGGGACCAACGGCTTAACGTGCCTTCCGAAGCACGGAGGAGCTCGAGATTAGAAATATTGGTTGACCCATCCCAGGACCGACCATGGCGAAAGTTGCTTTGTTTTCATAAACGAAACCAGAGCGCTCAAACCACTACGCCACCGAGCTCCTCTCGAGAGAATTAACTCACAGTAAGAATTTTAAACTAATCCACGAGGGTGGAGCTGCAGGCAAATAGTAAAACGAAAATAAACCTTTAAATTGTATGTTTACTAATACAAGTTATGTGAATTATTTTGATTGACATTCTTTAGTCTAGTACTATTGTTTCAAAGGTAACAGGTACATTTAATTGCAGCATAGAAAAAATAGATTGTTAATTTAAAAATAATCTTACTTATTGGTGGTAGTGTCAAAGATGTCATCATCTTCGGGCTCGCTGCCACTCTCCTCCGCGTCCTCCGCACCGCTTTCTGCTGAATCATAGTCGTAGTTTTCGGAATCTTGTTCCGCTGTCGGCTAAAAATAAAGTTCAACATAAATATTCAGGGTTCAAACAAAAACCGCCTTATTACAAAATTTTGTTTAAAGTAAGATAGATCTCCCCCTAATTCCGGAACTACTAATGATAATGACAATGACAATAGCTTCATTTGAAGTTTATTATTAGTTTAGACATGGGCTAAGGGACATCAGGGCCAGTAAAGCAACACAAAAGTTTCATCATTATCATCAGATGATAAGCCGAGAGACGCCCCTCTACTTTGCATAAGCCGGTCCGGCGATGGCCGCATCCAACGGCTTCCCTCGACCCTACCTACCTAGCCTACCAACGATGCGTCTCCTAGTACGCGGCTGCCACTCAAGGGCCTTTCCACCCCAACGGCCGTCAAAAAGAACTTTATTATTGCCTATTCATTACTGCGTTACAAGGCAAGATATCATAATAATGTATCAAATTTTAATATTTTCAGCGACACATTTTTAATTTACCCATAATTATTGTGTAAAAAATTATCAAGAAGGCGCCTGTGTTGCGCGCGTCAAATATGCTAGTCCACGACGTCAACAGCTTTGGAGAATAGTTCCCTGGTCATGACGCTTTCTCTTTATTTTTACTGGGTAGGCAACGCGTGAGATGTCCAATGAAGATGGGCTATGAACGTTTATAGGCTACGGTTACCATTTGGCGGATCGTGTGCTTGTTTGCGTACGATATATTTATGAAACAGATAGTTACCACAATTACATTAAATTGAGAATTATAAGTTTTGTTAAAACTACCCATAAATAGTGTTGACAGCATGACTAAATTACGAAGACAGTTATGAAGAGCAATTAACGATGGGTGAATTTATTTTTCTCATCACAAACACACGTACAGAATTTTAATTACAATGGTAGTAAAGAGCTATTTAAATATAGTTTTTGTGAGATTGACGTCTGTGATAGATATATATCTGTGGTATAGGTCCACAGGCTCCCACCACCTCGGTGATATGCAAGGTGCGTCTATATAGTAGGAGAGCGAACATAAAACCTAAGCAGATTAGAAAAGAGTGGTTAGTGACAAGAGTAGTACCTAAGTGTGGGAGTATTGATAAGATACTTCTATTGGGTCATTCATACAAATCTAGAGGTAGGTGTTAGAGGTTATAACGTTTTGCGCAGCTAACTTACCTTAGTGAGCAAATAAGTAAGTATGCTACAATGCGGCGGCACGAACTGCTCGCGGTAAGTGGGGCGTCCTTCTTGTATGTGCTTGTGGGGCGCGGCGGGCGCTAGGCCCAGCAGCCGCATGTTGAGCAACGCTCGCTTCTCGCGCAGCGACGACCACACCGACGTGCCTTCGGTACGCTCCACTAGTTTTGGCTGAAATATAATACCTTTGTTAGACACGACCTTTATATCTATTCCAGTAGTGTCTATCACATTTGTTTTAGATGGGATTAGAAGTAACTTTATAATAAATTACACACAGGTGTCCAAAATTCGTGGACAACCCGTCCATCGTGCGAATTGGCCACATTGTGATATCATCATCCTATATACGTCCCACTGCTGGGCACAGGCCTTCCTACGAGTACATGGGAGAAACACATGAGGAGCTTGGGCCATAACACCACCACGCTGGCCCAATGCGGGTTAGTGGGTTAAAGCGGTTGCAGTAACAACATGGACTAACTACTTAACGTGCCTTCCGAAGCACAGAGGAGCTCGAGATAACAGATTTTGATTGACCCATACCGGGATCGACATTGGCGAAAGTTGTTTTGTTTTCGTAAGTGAAACCAGAGCGCTCAAACTACTAAGCCATCGAGCTACTACTTATATCTCTGCTAAATTTATCAAAACTATCATAAAATTCTCCATAAAAAGGATTATTAAAAGTCCTACCACCTACCTAAGTACTTATTTTGGATTATTACAAATAATTCACAGAAGCAAACTTACAGAAGTATTCACGACCAAAAAATTTGTTGCTTCAAAATTATTTACTCACCGGTGGTGGTGCAGGTGCTGTTGTAAGTAATCGCCGCACACCTCCCCCGAACAAGGACGCGTGAGCTTTGATATCAGGCGTGTGCGCAGCCAGTCTGTATAACAAGTGTGCGTCTCTGGCCGCCAGTGCCCAGCCTAACAACGCCATGAATACGGCGCAAAAGGCTTCGGCTAGTAGCACGGCTAATCGCGGTGCATCGTCTTCTTCTGCTGCGCGTACAGCTAAACCACGAAGTGCTGATACACCTGTATTTACGAAAGTAAAGTATAAAAAAGGATTTCTCAAATAGAATATATCTTTGTGTCATAATATCAACTGTCACTTGCCTGGCCACTTGTTAGGTGTAGTTGTCACAATGAGCTCTTCAATAGAATGACGTCTGGGCCGAGCGATTAAGTGACTTGTGCCTGGGGTTTCTGCAATCATGCTGTTTGGGATAAAGACGTAACATTATTTTTAGATTTTTTTTTACATATATAAATAAATAATGTAAAAAGAATGTGTTGGTAACACCTCCTCTACTGGAAAATGTAAAATAAGTTCACCAAGATAGAAAGAACTGTCTTGGAATTTATAGTAGTTTGATAGAATATGCTATAAGATTATAAAGGGTGGTGCCGTCAATGCGACAATAAATTTAAACATGGGCTACATTAGTCCATAGAAATGGTTTGCCACTTTCAAAAATATGAAATAATGCTGCCAACGTTACACTATTCCATACAAATGTCATGAAATTATCAAATGAATACGATATTTCTCAAAGTGGCAAACCATTTCTATGGACTAATATAGCCCATGTTTAAATTTATTGTCGCATTGACACCACCCTGTATATTATATTGATAGAATATTAAGAGAATAATTGATCCAACTAGTTTTCAGGCGAAATAAATTGTGTTATTTAAACACATCAGAGATATCACTTTACTTTTTTAAAT
Source organism: Nymphula nitidulata (assembly GCA_947347705.1). Taxonomy (NCBI): domain Eukaryota; kingdom Metazoa; phylum Arthropoda; class Insecta; order Lepidoptera; family Crambidae; genus Nymphula; species Nymphula nitidulata. Next base: position 13,400,580 of record OX374632.1, read on the forward strand.
TATGGCAATCGGTCGTTCTTATCAAAACAACCATTTCTGCCAAGCATCAGAGATATTAATCGTTAAGTTATGGGTCTGACATTATTAAGATCATTTTGTCATGAAGCAATCTTACTACTATTTTTTACGAAAGTTTTAATGACGTTTGTCCCAGAATGGATACGTCTGGACGGATCTGGATGAAATTTGGCATATAGGCGATTGTTGGTTTGTATGAAAATCTAAAAATTGCTCTTACTCAGCAATAAGACTTTTTCAAAAAACTTCTAACTATTATGACTTGCTTATGCATGTAGTCCTATAAAAATCTGTTTGTTCGTTGCCAATATTTTCGGCTGGTGAGGTTGTTGACTAACCCGTGCTCATGGTGGTGGGTGTGCTTCATGCTGAAGGTATCAGAGTCGCAGAGGCTCTGGTAGATGCAGGCGGACAGCGCGACGGCCAGCTCCCTCAGGGTGTGCAGCAGTCTGGTCGCCGCGCCGCCCGGCACGCAAAGCTCGCCGATGGTACCCAGCATGTCGTGGGCCACGGACTAACCGACAGTAATAATAATATTCATACATACACTCAGACCTATTATCTTGCCCAAAGTAAGCATTCTAACAATCATAGTTGCTAAAATAGTATTTCCCCATTACATCGATAAAGTCTTAAACATCACTATTAAAGTAGTAAAAATTTGTTATTAATTTAAGTTATGATCGCCGTTGATGCTTTAGGGCGTCGACTAGTGGCGTCAAAATTCCTTGCACACTTAAATTATTCTTGTGATTATTTTTTTATTAGTAAGAGATATACAATTTTTATTATTGTATTTTTTCTTATTATATTCAGTGTGTATCAGTATTTATTTCTTTATTCTCAGTAATAGGTAATAACGTTCCGAAACAAACTTTCACTTAGTGCATCGTGTCACATCACTACCGTATGGGCAAAATTCTAGCTAATAATACGCATGGCATCGGGAGTAATAATTTCAATATGAAGTCTGGCGGTCAATGGGTCAAATGCTTCTGTTATGGATACTAGATAACGGAGAAATTATGATAATAATATGTATATAAATATTACAAATATACTAAATAAACATATAAACATCCATGACTCGTAAACAAATGCTCGTACTCATCATACAAACATTTGCTACTACCGGGATTCGAACCCGGGACCTCTTGACCGAGTAGCCTGTATAGCAAGGGGTACAGACCGCTCAGCCAGGCGGTCGTCGAAATAATAAAGTAGGCCGCTTTAATACAGTTTGTGCGTCAAAAAGAGACGGCATGTGACGGTTGAGAATAAGGGGCAGGAATTCCGTGAGCCTAGCAATACCGGCATTATTAAAGTGACACTTTCTTCAACTGTCCAAAAGAATATCAGGTTTTTTTTTCGTTTAGGAAATGTAAGAACGTTTGCTCCTCGACATCCATTTTGTTATTTTAAAATTGTTCTTTTATTTGTCTAAACAATAAATAAACACAAAATGGAAAGATTGAATATCTGTGTTATTTTGAAATTGTTTTAGTTAGAGCACTAACAAAAGTTAATAACCACCTCATTTAAGTTGATAGTGTGGTGTGTAATATTTACCATTTTGTAAATTTTAATGTCAATCATGATTAATAAGCGTGTTTTAAATTAAAAGACAAACTATGGTCCTAAAAATAAATATTTATATAGTAGCATTAGCATACCATTTTAATATGAATATAAATTGTATAATTTTTTATTTACCTACTATGTCGACGCAGCTTATGACAGTTCTCACCTGCAAGTGTCGCACTGGGTCCGCCACGACGGTGTTGTTGGCTGCAACAGCAGCGGCCAACAACGGAAGAGTGGTGGGGAATGGTAATGGCGACAGAAGTTGCTGATGCTGCTTGTCCTGGCCCAACTCCTGGAGGAGGAGCACTAGTTCCATCCGCACAGAGGCCAACCCGCCGCCACCCGCACCGTGAAGCGAGCAGTACGATAGAAGCGTACGCAGGAGCGTTTCATTTGCTGTCAAGTATAGGAAGGGATTAGAGTTTGCATTCTTTGGCGTCGGACAACTGGGAGAGAATATCCAATCAGAACACCGCATATCAAATATTCACCACTCTTGGTGGGTGGTAAGATTACTAGATCTTTTTGTAGAAGCACTGACAGCAGAGCCCGTGCTTTCGGCACAACTGATGCTCTTCATCTTTGCGGAGTTAAGAATATTCTTGACACTACAAAATCCTAAAGATAGAAAGTGGAAAGACTAGCACTTCATAATTATTAGTGTCTTTGATTGCTAACTCAGCGGTATAGCAAATGACTCATGTTTAGTAGAGAAATAGGATAACCAAAATAAATCTTCGGATAATAAAGTCAATTCCAAACCTATAACCTAGTTTGTCATCAGCAATATCACGCGATTTACTTGATATTGTAAAAGTCTATGGGCGCTGATTATCCTTTATGGTGATAATATAACGAAGCAGTTACCTGCGTCGACAACCTGTTTCTTTATATTATCATCCTTAGGTTGATAACTATAAAGACAAACTTAAAGAAGCAGGTTGTCGGCGGCGGTAACCTGCTTTATTATGTTATCACCCTTACGTTGGATCATCTTCTTGTCTCTTGCCAAGTAGAACAATTTGACATTTGCTTACTACCGTAGCAAGTAAAGTGGCATAATGACACGATGGACCTCACTTTTACATATTTGTGAATATTGAGGCGATAATCTCGAAAATATCCCTTGATAATATTGCTACACAGTGCAGAGGTATCCATGCAACACTTACCTTTGAGCCACTTTTTCCTCCTCACGGCTCGCTGGACCTTCGCTTCGAAGTCCGCCTTCTCTCTGATGAGCAGTTGATGCAGCGTAGGCTTGTCTGGTAGCGGAGGCGGTTCAGAATCAGCACAAATAAGTTCCCCGCCCGGGGCCGCGCCGGCCGCGCTGGCGTAACCACAGAGGCGACGTAATGCTTCTACTTCGCGCTCCAACCAGATGTACAGTTGGTAACGGAGGTGCCCACCTGCAATACGAATTGAGTATACTTGTAATACTTCACTGTATATTATAATCTAATAATATATTTGATGTACCAAATTATGATAATCATAATTTATTATATTAAAAAAAAAAGTAGATGTATTTATCAATTTAAAAATATTGTAACAAAAAAAGTAACATTTAAATTAGGGGTTTATGTCCAGCTTTTGTACATACGATGAAATTACGCATATTTTCCTACTAGCGCTCCAATAATAATATGAACGGAAAATTAAATTTGAGTTGTTTATTGCAATAAAGAAAGAAATTGAGAATTTTCGATGAATTGAAAGGGCTGTAGCAACAGAGGCGTAGTGCACAAATTAAAAAGTTAAAGATAAGTTATTTATATTGTCCCTATGAACTTTCTCTGATAACAAACTATCTTTAATCTATTATAGCAAATCATACCGTCGACTTCGAAGCCTGTGGCGAGCGTGCTTAACTCCTCCATTAGGATTTTGAGACAGGCCACGAACTTGAGTTGTTGCGCCATAATGTCTACAGACGGCGCCTCGTCCTCTTTCTCCTTCTCGCTCTCTCCGTTCACCACAGGCTCTTCTTGCTTATCCATCTTCATTACTAACGGCGGGGTGGACGCACCAGAATCACCGGATCTTAAATAATATTTAAAAAATTATAAGGGGTTTCAAAAAATTCCGCCAGGGTTCTAGGTTGAAGTCAAAACGAGTATAAACTATGGAGACATAGAACTCTTACCCTTTGTCGTCTTCATCATCATCCCAGGCCAGTACTAAATCGTCTGACTTCGTTGATGCGACGGGCGCACCCCAGTCTACAGCTGACGAGCCCCACTCCGTACTGACTTCGTCCTCTTCTGTACAAGATTAGTTACTAAATTTAACTCAGTTTTCTTCCTTGCATCTACTAATAAGTAAAAATTTCTTAACAAATTAAAAGAAAGTGAATGTACAGTTGACAGCACATCAAGCGTAACAGTTTGACTTTGAGACCGCCCTTACTGCGGTCGTACCAAAGGCGGCTTTCGTAGTGTAACTGTTACACTTGATGTGCTGTCGTCTGCACAAAGCTTCTTGTACCGTTCCGTCTACTGGTAAAATACGCGCCAGATAACATTACTTTGTAGTGTTGTGCTCTTGCGTTGAGTAAGGCCCGCAAGAGTCCATCGCGGAAGTTTTCTGTTGAAACCAGGAGGACTTAATTCCTGTATTGTCCACAAAACACTACCTCCTGATTTTTACATGATGTAAGTACAATATGGTGTACTAACCTTGGTTTTACGAGCGCCTATAGGTTAAGATGACCGTTTACCATTGGGTGGTTGTATGCTTATTTGCCAACCTTGTCATATAAAAAGGCTGACTAAATTAGACTGTGTGATTCCCAGCTTAAAACACAATAAAAACGAAACAAACAAAGTACATAGACGTACAAATCTAGTAGAACGTGGCGTACTTTTGACTGTGGTATCCCCGAGCTGCCCAGTGTGTATTACTGCGTCATCTATGGATGGAGCAGATACGGGATGTCGCGGTTTCTCGTCGCGTACTCGCGCGGGCAGTTTGGAGAGCACCTCTAGCGCTAGAGCTGGGCAACCAGCTTTGAAATGTCCGTGTGCTGTTTGGAAGTATAGGCGCCGTTCCAACCGAGTTATGCCCTCTTCTGGCTCCTGCTGTAGTAGCGCTAACGTGCCGCCCTAAGTGAGAGAAAACATAGATGTAAACATCTTACAGTTACTGGAATTTTAGTGGTGGTTTTCTCGCAGCGAAGATTAAGCTCTGATAGCTTAATCGATATATAATTTTATAAGTCACAAAATGACAGATAAACAATTTTATAGTAAAAAAAATCACAGTAGCATCTTTTTGTTTTGATGAATTGTTGCGAGTGCGTGGAAAGACCGTTGAGTAGTGTTTACGTTACGTCTAGGGAATATTCTCACTTTTTTATACTGATGAATATCTTTTATATCATTTGGAAACAAATACAGGTTTATTTTTTAAGTTTGACTGTATATTTCGGTGGTACTACTGAGTGTTAATATTTTTGCCGTGGGACGAGAACCATTGACATTTTTTAACTTTTGATATTAAAAACAAATAAGTCACGTTAAAAAGGTGATGAATTAGTAACTTTTTTAAGGTAAAATGTTTCACCAACCTGGCTAGGCATATTATGCCTCTTGAGCCGCGGATGTGTCCTCAAGTACACGTAGAAGTTGAACACGCTGGGCATTGGTTCGTTGTCGCGAGCCACGTGCAAGCGGCCCGCGGGACTCAGTAGCGTATCTAACGCTTCCCCATATCGCTTCAGTTCCCATAGCGCCATGGACCGCACGAACGGGTCTGGGTGAGCACGTTCTAAGTCTACTTCTCCGTCTTCTGATTCACCTCTAAAATCACATATATTTCTTTCAGTATTAAGAAATTACTGAACCTAAGAGTATTTAAGGGGTGATATAACAATAACCTACCCCAATATCTCGTCCATTAGTAGCTTTTTCAAACTAGGCGGTAATGTGTTATCAGATTCATATAATCGAGCCACCACTATAGCTAACTGCAGATCTCCTAGGCGTGTGATGAGCACCTAAAATGTTAAAATTGCTGTAGAAGTTATGATCTTAATCATAATGAACCAATTTTTAAAGATCTATCTGTGTTACCTCTAAAGCGTCTTTCAAAGCCCCTCCAAGTAGGAAAAATGCAGCCGCGTGTTCAAATCGTTGTTTTCCTAGAAGTACGAAAGCGTTCTTCAAGGCTGCTTTTCTCCAACGATCTTCGGAAAAGTCATTTGCAAAGAACTGAAAAAACAACAACATATAATAGTCAGAGGTACTTAGTATCGCCCTAAGGCTGAAAATAACATGAACATGAAAATATTATTTAAACAATGGCCCAATTCTGGTAAACACATGCTAAGTCTAAATTTAAGTTCAGTGCATTTCTTTCTATGAAAAGGAATACGAAAAGGATGGCTGTCATATAATTTGACATTTAGAAACGTGCGTTCAATTTTCGACCTTTTGGACGTGCTAAAATGCAATGTTTAGGAGGCACCTCCGTACATGCTGTCTAAAATTGTCTTTGGTTTCTTAGAAATTTATCTAAATTTAAGTCACAGGTCTAAACAGATTCTTGCTATCTTTTTCCTATTACTTTTTGCGAGAAAGAGATATACTGTACTTAAATTTAGAATTAAAGTGTGTTCCCAGAATTAGGCCCAATAAATAGCTAAAAATACCGTATCGAGCACGCAATATTTAGTTTAGGCTACGGTACCGTAAAAAACACTTACAGAGGTCATCTTCTCGTCCCTGTTCGAGCGGAATAGGCCCCACAAGAGCATCCTCTTCTTCATCGCGAGGTAGTAAAGCGCGGCATCCATTGGGTCCTGTTTCTGCATGTATGAAGCACGAGCTAACTTCTCAACGGATATCCGTAAAAGGTCGCCGCGGATCCACCAGCCAACTCCTGTAAATTAAAAATTGACATTTAAGTTATTTACTTATAACTTTCAGATACCATATTCGTTACTTATGATTTCTTAGTATAAAATAAAAATAATACTATTATACATTCTGTATACCTTAAAATTTTAAAATAGAACTGAATGGCTTATATCGCTTATTAACAATAACCTTAATCTAGATTATCGGCTCATCTTTATTAAGATAAAATTTATGTACAGTAACAAACCCTTTTCTCTCAATATGTAGAGAAAAACAATTGCAAATGTTAGAAGTGTCAAATTACCAATAGATGCTCGCAGCACCTTGAGCACTACTCACGTGTTGCCTACCCTATAAAAATTGTAACGTTATGTTGACATTATAGGAGACATGACCCCATACCAGCATAGCAAGAATACAACACTAGAAAGAGGCCGATCTATAAAGTGAAGGTGATACCTCAGTCGGGATGTGGTCGGGGTTCGAAATAAACAAGTAACCTAGTAATGACCTAGTTTCTTACCTAATTCCCTCATGGTACTCCACTTCGGCTGCCCTTTCGCGTACCCAGGCACTAACGCTAGCAGTTGCTCATGTGTCTCCGAGTGGTACGCCCACACAAGGTTGCAAGTGCCCACTCCAGTCCTCTGTAATGTTGCGCGTTGCGCCAGCGGCAAGCAGCGCAATAGGTAGCCATAGTGCTTCATCGCTAGTAGGAATCTGAGACCGCAGTCGTCAAGAGAATCTGGAATGATAATTAAATTTATAATTTCCTGCTTTGTTGGGCCTAATTCTGGAGACACAATCTTAAATCTAAATTTAAGTACAGTATATCTCTTTCTCGCTATATGTAATAGGAATTAGATAGCAAGTATTTGTTTAGAGCTGTCAACTAACTTAGATATATTTCAAAGAAACCATAGAGAATTTTAGACGGCATGCACGGAAGTGCTTCCTTAACGCTGCATTTTATCACGTTCAATAGGGTCGCAAATTTAACACACGTTTCTAAATGCGACTACAATATGATATATACTGTATATTGCACTGAATTTATATTTAAATTTAGCGTGTGTTCTCTAGAATTAGGGACATTGATGATAATGTGGTTAGTAATTTAATCCGTCCTGGATAATTGTCCACAAACTATAGAAGGAATCATTTCAAAATACATATTATGGTTGATTAAACAGCCAACCTTTAATTGTATAGCTAGATTAATTGCGATTTTATAAAAAAAAACATTATTAAACTAAGTAATTAAGTATGTTTTCAAACCTGGCAATATTTCCTGTCCAGTGCCCTGTGTGACGTCAACACGCGCGTTTGCAGCAAACCGTTCAGTGAAGTCGGCATCACACGTAGACACAGTATCCGCCAAAGCCAGTAGATGCATTTGGTCTAGAGAACTCAATCCCGGCAAGTGTGTGTGGGTTAGAAGACGGGACAATATGCGACCTGACAGAAATATATACTATCAAATTTTATCAAGCTGAGTTCATCTATATATTATTATTAAATACCCAGTCATGTCATAAATGCTATCTGTCTTATAAATGGTTACCTATAATGTAATCGTCATCGTCACCAGCCTATACGTACCACTACTGGGCACAGGCCTTCCTACATGGGAGAAACAAATGAGAATTTTGGGCCATAACACCACCACGCTGTCCCATAGCGGGTTGGTGGGTTAAAGCGATTGCAGGAACAACCGAGAACAACGGCTTAACGTGCTTTCCGAAGCACGGAAGAGCTCGAGATAACAAACTTTAATTGATCCATTCCAGTATGGACCATGGTGAAAGTTACTTTGTTTTTCGTATCGTAAACCGAGCGCTCAAACCAATACGCCACTGAGCTTCTCAATGTAATACCTTGCGAATATTCAGTATTTTTATTATGGATTTAATCCTATAATTCCTATTACTTTGTTCTGTCAATACGTGACATGAATTACACGCGCGCGTTTTACTAGTCTTTTTTTATCTCGCTTAACTCTATCCCTTTCAGTTTCTGCCGAAACAAAGTTCACGGACTATTGTATTAACATCAAGACTTGCAGGGCAATTTTCAGAGGCAATGAAATCTTTTAAATTCAAGTCTTACCAGTGCTGTGTTGATTTTGTTGGTGGCGAGAGTCTTGCTGAAACATCCAGTGTCTAACAGCAAACATTGGCTTAACTTACTTTCTCTAAAATATAGATTTGCTATATTAGTAATCTTCTTGGGAGATCTGATGGACTCTATCGTCACTATCAAACTTTTCTTCAACAGTAAACTTAATTGCATGAGTATCCACCCTATAGCTGGCAACCCACTCATAATTATTGTATCATAAGATTAAAATTATTTCTCTTAAAATACCCTCATATAACTTCAGACATAACTAATGGCAAGACTGGGTATATAGGTATAGATTAAAAACAGTGGACAAAGACTAAAGTAATAACTAATGTACCTTGTCTAGGACCGAAATGTGATAAGGGTTGTCTTTCTGGCATAGACGGCCGGCGATCAACACCATCTTCTTCGGCCAACAATAAAGCATCCAAATCATCGTCCACGTCCATAGTACCCTCGAATAACTCATTGTAATCCTGTAGGTGTTATGGATGAAATTAGATAGACGTAACAACATTGGAGTAACATCTAGCTCTTGCACACTTATTTGTATTCTTAATACCTTAGCTTCCTGTATCGTAGACGGATGGTGCGGCGACTCCTTGTCTGCGACAAGAAGTGTCCAGAGGGGCAGTGGTGGCACTGAAGTTATCTCTGCGTAGTCCAATTGTACATCTTCTGTTATCTGCAGGGATAGTGTTAGACATATTTAATCACATTTAAGATTTTTCGTAGATTATATCAAGGAGTAGATTTCGTAGATTATACCAATTTTGGGTGAATGGACTGAATCTGCTTGTGGAGGGTTTTGGTGAAGCTTGGCGTACCTCGTCACCTTACAGTACTCATCCAAGAATTACACTCTAACTAAAAATCGACAGGATTATGTTGGGTCCGTTCGGCTTTGAAAAAGGAGTTTAAAAATGCCGCAACCACTCGCCAAGCCTATATAACTTGTCTCGAATGGCAAGCAGGCGAGTACATTATGAAACGGACCTGTGAAGATGGTCATGGTGGAGATATAATCGGTGGAAGATAGCTCACCAATCGCAGGTAATACCAAATCATAGGTATCTAGAAAGACAGAGATGTTTGATTTTCTTGATAAGATGGGACGCATCAGTAAAAAAAGTGATTCTCCATAAACAGATCCAACACCAAAGTCGAGGTCGTGGATTTCACAAGGAAAGTAGGTCTCAATGGGACACTAAAATTAACACCGTTAATAACTTATATACCTAACCCAGGCTGTAAAATCTGCAAGACTGGTTCTTGCGAGGAAGAGATATACATAAGAATCGGTATGGCGATGGGTGCTATGTCACAACTGGAAAAGATATGGAAGAACAGATCAGTTAGCAGAAATACTGAGATCAATATTTTTGTTATTTTATAGTTCCATATTTTTGTAGGGTGCTGGTACGAAAATTACCATAGCAAAGTCAAGCGTAACAGAATTAAGGTAAATTTGAAATGTGTATGGTGCTAGGGGAAACTGTTGGTATTCTTCATTCCCTGGACGGCTATCAGACCTAAGTATCGATCTTCAAGGAGCTTAAAATAAAGTACTCTGCCTGTAAGAAATAATACGTCTACAGAGAAAATGAAAATTTGATTACTTACTTTTTTCGTTGAATAAACAATATCGATAATAAAATAAATAAATAGTTTTTTTTGTTTCGCGATAGTATAGAGTAGGTTACCTGTGCAACACCATCTAGCGGCGAGGCGGCGCCCGCAGCGAACGACACGGAGAGCGTGCGCGAGCGCGACCAGCCTCGCTGCAACAACGTGCGCATGCTACACAATGCACCAAAGTGGACCACAAATTTGCTACATTCATACTTATGCCTATGTTTACTTTGTTACATTTTTCATATTTTGTTTATGCCCACAAATTGTGTCCGTTTCTAAATAACTATTTAATTTAATATCATAAAGAGGTAATAATAATTATTTTTATTTAATTAGGAAACCAATACTACATGTGTATGTAAAAATACATTATAACAAAAAATAATTTGTATATACTTTTCGAATTGATATTAGATCAGTTAATATGTTACACTATGTAATATTTCCTTGCGGGGAAAGCTGAACTTTACACTTGTCTATTGATCGACACATATTTTATTCCAATGTAACAGAAAGTTGTGCACAATATTGCTAGTTACAAAAAGCTTCAAATCATTATTTAGAACAGCGACGAGTTATTGATTCTAAAACAATGTGTTCTAGGGTATTTTTCAGGAATCACCAGCCAGCGCCGTGAGTTTTTAAATTACTTAATGTTGCTTTTTGTCAATGAAAATATCGTCGAAATTCATTTGTGAACTTTTTAGAATACAGTTGCATAAAGATAATTTAATTAGAACATTAATCGAAAAATTACAATTTTACCTGTCTTGATAAGCTATCTTCGTCGCCTTGTGAGATGCGTCCTGTGTATGAGCCTCCAATACATCTGAATAAATCATATAAAATATTGAACTCTTATACACAACAAAATAATAAAATAATCTTTCATCAAATAAAGTAATGGTTTTTCATGCATAAGCACAATTACCTTACTAAATGAGCGAGTATAGCTTTGACCCATCTGATTTTTCCGCTGTTGAGCAATTCCATAAGTTGTTTAGGATGGTATTGTGGCAATACGGGGCAAGCCATTTGAGATGCTTCAAAAAGTCCATAGTCAGGCATGTAGTCCAGAAGTGGCTGTGAAAATTAAAATGTTCAGAACAAAAATCTAGAATTTTACGGATTTAGGGAAGACATGTAAAATGCTCATACTATTCCAATCAAAACTCTTACCTGGGGTTGGTCAGGTTGGGTCTTATTTCTTCTTCTCGCATCTCTCTCTAGTAGCTGTAAGTTGATCGATGACACGCGCTGGAGATGTGGTGCGGAAATACGAAGGTCGGCGTCGCGGAGAGCCCGAGATTCACCGCCTTCCTCTAGTTCCTGATTATTAAAGATAATAATAACCTATTTATGCGTCAATGTGTTTTATTTATTCAGTGGGTATTAATAATATAGTATTTAATCAACAATCATCATCATCATATCAGCCAAAAAACACCCACTGTTTTGCATAGGCCTCCCCCAAGGCCTAAACTGATCGCTCCTGCGCTGCCCTTATCCATTGGCTTCCCGCGACCCTCACCAGATCGACCGTCCACGTTGTGGGGGTCTACAAACACCAATAATAAGTTGAACATTTATGCCATGCAGGTTATTATACTAAATTGAAACATTTTGTGATAGTCATTCAATCATCAAAATCAAGTGGTGATTTGTAAGTGTTTTCATCGAGGCGATTCGACGACGTGCTAACAGCGATTTTATTGCAATATTTCAAAGACGATGATATATTCCCTCTACATAAAAAATGCGCTATTTCCGTTTAATAGTTATAAGCATAACTATTTGATGTTCATAGAAATATATACCAACATAAAGATTATTCCACCATCATTATGAGCTATGAATATTTCAATATTATTATCATACCTGGCCGTAACCATATCCAGAACCGGTTTGTGGCGTCTCAGGTTTCCACTGCGAGTAAACGTGCATTTCCGAGTCCATGCCTACAACTAATATTCCGTCTCGCACCCATGAGATCTGCATAGGTAATGGTGGTAGACCGTCCGCGGTTTTCAGTTGAATACGCCTCAATTGCATCCACCGTATTTCTTCGACAAATAGAGGGGCGGCCAAAGACGATGCTTTGCGTAGAATTGGTCGGTTGTTGTTTATAGATTCTTTCATAGCCTGTAAATAAAGTAGATATTTTGAAGAGTTGACTTAAAGTATGAGTTTGAACACAATGCTTAGTAAGTTTCAAAAATTTTATATCTTTTCAAACATTTTTTAGGTGTTACGCATAGTAACAATATCAACAGTCGCGCGCAAGGCGGTGTGGTGAGCGCACGCGTCTATTGTTATTCCGTCGTTCTTTTTTTAGAAATACCCACTATATTTTGATAAAAGTATGGATGAAAATAATAGCGATGAAATAGATAAAAACTTCAGCGCAAGTGAGAAAAGTGACACGGAAGTGATAAATGAATGTGAAAAACAGTTAGAAAACATGTTAGAATGGGACAATTTAGGTACCGAAGCCTACGAACCGATTAGGGAAAAAAGACCGCGGGAGGAAAGTGAGGAAAGTAATGAAGATGGGTTTACTAAGGTTACAAAAAGAAGGCCAAAGCGGATAATTAGAAGCAATTCTACTAATAATCAAAATTTTACTGTAATGGAGATTGAAAATAAAAATGAAGAAGAAACCGAAGTTACTTGTACATCACTGCAGCCGATATTGAAACAAATGGCGTTAGCGAAGCTATTAAAGACCGAAAACATTAAAAAAGTGTTGAGTATTAAATACAAAAGCTCGTACAAAGTAAACATACGTTTCGAAAATAAATCTGAAGCGGAAAAATTCATTAAATGCTCAAAGATTAATGAATTGGGGTACAGATGTCAACTAACGTTAGAATCTCACACGTCACATGGGGTGATTAAAGGTATTGATCTAGATATGGAAGATCATGAGATACTCGATAGCTTAGAGTGCTCGGAAGAGATAATATCCTTGACGAGATTAAAGCGACTGAATTCTGAAGGAAAGTGGGTTACGTGTGAGACGATTCGAGTTGTGTTTAAGAGCCCAGTTCTACCATCGTACGTCTACGCTTATGGATGCAGGCTTAAAGTGGAACCATATGTATTTCCAGTCACACAATGCTCAGGATGCTGGAGATATGGGCACATTTTAAAATTCTGCCCAACTAAGAAGGTTATATGCCCAAAATGTGGGCAAAATCACGAAAATTGCGACTTAAAAGACATAAAATGCCTCAACTGTAAAGGGCCTCATATGGTGTTAGACAGGACATGCCCCGTATTCTTAAAGGAAAAATACATACGTAAATTGATGTGTGAACATAATGTTACATATAAACGGGCTTTGCAGCTATATTTGCCAGGGCAAAAAACACAACAAAACAATAAAAATGAGAGCAATGTGATCAAAGTAAACGAGATATTACCAACTCAAAGTCAAATTTACACTCCAGATGACAGGCAAAGGACATACAGCAACGTGGTTGCTACGAGGGCTACCATACACACAGAGCCGCCCGCTGGGAGCAATTCAGACAATGAACAGACGTACGAGAGATCGCCCCATACTAAAACAGCTAAGAAGAAAAAGAAAACCGATGAACGTTTTTCTTACCAGAGTGAAACAACCGCAGCTTGTGAAGACTTAAGGCAGAGTACAGATGAAGAAATTAAGAAGCATAGCGATAAAAAAAGAAGAGTAACATGTGATTTTAAAAAATTGTTTAACAAAATTAAGGAAATTGTGATGTCAGATAACGAGTTTCTAAGCAAAGTTATTTTAATAATGAGGGAGGTATACGGGGAGCTTAAAATGTTTATAATGAGTGCTGTAACCGGGAGTAGTGTATTAGACTTTTTTTTCAGTATATTTAATGAATAAGTACAACAAAAATGTAAATCTGGCTTTTAACATTCTGCAATGGAATTCGCAAAGTTTACGACCTAAACTAAGTGGTTTTGGTGCACTGTTAATACAAGAAAAAATACACGTGGCGTTAATTAGTGAAACTTGGTTAGACTGTGAAACTTCACTAAGTTTGAGTGGGTTCAATATATTTAGGAAAGATCGATCGGATGCTTACGGAGGAGTGGCTATTGTGGTTCACAAGTCTATTCAATGCCGAGCATGCCGCCCTATACATCTTTCAAATACAGGTATGGAAATTGTTGGTATTCAATTATTAAACTGTAAGAGTATAGAATATATTTTATCTGTATATTGTTCACCTTCAGTGCGAACCACTACATCTGATTGGGACGAAATATTTTCTCTATTTACAAGAAAATCAATAATTGCCGGCGACTTTAATGGACACCACACGAATTGGTCTTGCAAAACCGATTCTAGGGGAACCCAGATTTTTGACTCTTCTCTTTATAATGGGTTTACCTCTTTGAACAACGGCCAGCCTACAAGAGTAACACTAGTAGACGGTAGGTTAAGAGAGTCATCGCCTGATATTACGTTCGCTTCGTCAGATATCGCTACAGACTTTAATTGGTACACCACAAGTGAAAATTTGGGTAGTGACCATCTTGTAATTAAGTACTCTATGAAATATGTCAGTGTGGCTAATTTTAGTAAAAAAAGAAATTTTAAACTAGCTGATTGGATAACTTACAAAAATGATACAACTCTAGCTTTTTTGTCACTAAACTTTAATAATAATATTCAAGAAATGTACAATTACTTTTATGAACAAATAATTAGTTCGGCTAATAAGTGTATCCCTTTTCAAAAATATAGTACGGACCCTGAAACTAAATTTAAACCGAAAGAATATTGGAGTCCGTCATTATCACACATAGTGGCTCAGCGCAGGCTAGCTTTAAAGCTATTTAGGAAAAACCCTACACCAGAAAATTTGATAATGCTACAAAATAAGATATCCGAATCTCAACGACTAATTAAGAAGGCTAAGGCTCTCTCATGGCAAAAATTTTGTACTAGTTTTGACGGAGCCACCTCCGTATCCGACATGTGGCGCCGGATGAAATGGATGAAAGGATGTCAACAGATTAGATATTTTCCGCCAGAAGATAAGATAAATAATCTACTGTGTTCTTTATCCCCCGACTCTGCTTTGGACCCACCACCAATTTTCGGGTCACAAAATTTGCTATTAGAGTCAAATTTTACGATACCAGAGTTAAATCATTGTCTTAAAAGAAAAGATACTTCCCCTGGGGAAGACGGTATCACATACTCAATGGTTTATAATCTTACCGATACAGGAAAACAATTTCTTTTAAAAATATATAATAGAATCTTTAACACAGGTTGCCTTCCTATTCAATGGCGAGAGATTGTTATAATACCTATACCTAAATTAAATTCCGATGTTAATAATTCTGATCCCAAATTAAGACCAATTTCTCTTATTTCCTGCCTCTGCAAAATTTTCCATACTATGATTGCCAAACGTATAGAGTGGTACATAGAAAAACATAAAATCTTGTCTCCTAACACTACTGGTTTCAGGAGATGTCATTCTTGTATTGATAGCTTAGTTCGTTTTATAACCCAGATACAGCAAGGTTATTCTAAGAACATTCCAACATTAGCCTGCTTTCTTGATGTAGAAAATGCATATAACAATATTTCGACCAATAGTGTTGTAAAAACATTAGATGAACTTCAAATCGGTTCGACAATTTGTAATTATCTATGGTCTTTTTTAAGCGAACGACATCTTAAAATTAAAAACTCGAATGACAGTACCAATTCGGTCAGGTGGACGCATAAGGGCCTAGCTCAGGGTGACCCAATCTCACCTCTGCTTTTTAATATAGCAACTTATAAAATATGTCATCAGATCCAAGACGCAATAATATATCAATATGCAGATGATTTTGTGATGTTTGTTTGTCACAAAAACATTAATACGTGTATGATGAACATGCAAAGTTCTCTAGATTCTATCACAGTACTATTGGAAGAATTGGGCTTGGATCTGGCGCCAACTAAATCTAAAGTTTGTTTATTCAGCAGAGGTCGGCGAATGCAACAGATTAACCTTACTATTAATGGATTTTCACTAACTTCATCGGAATGTGTACGATACCTGGGCATGTGGCTAGATAGGTCCCTTCGTTGGAAAAAACACATTAATGAAATTGCGGAGAAGACTCAAAAATATCTGAACCTC
This sequence comes from Nymphula nitidulata, assembly GCA_947347705.1. Classification (NCBI taxonomy): domain Eukaryota; kingdom Metazoa; phylum Arthropoda; class Insecta; order Lepidoptera; family Crambidae; genus Nymphula; species Nymphula nitidulata. The sequence goes on from OX374632.1 coordinate 13,416,949, forward strand.
TTAAACGTTTTGTCGGGACCGGCGTGGGGTGTCCACCCTAAACATCTTAGGACCTTGTACATTTCACTTATTAGGAGTAGACTCGATTTCGGGTGTTTCTTGTATGACAATTGCGCCAAAACCCACTTATATAAATTAGATAAAATTCAAAATCAAGCTTTGAGAATTGTTGGGGGTTTCATCAGGAGTTCACCAATTCATGTCATGCAAAGCGAACTGGCAATACCACCTTTATTTATAAGAAGAAAATATCTTGCTTTTAAATATTGTCTTAAGTCTTGGTCATGGCGCAATAACAGTACGGTGAAACTTTTGATTGAACTTCATGCACATTTTCAAAATACGTACTGGAGAAACAAAAACAAACCTCTGCTTCCTCTACTTGCGCATGAAACCGCTAATTGTAATGTTTATGCATCCGATCCATTGGATATGTTTACTTTAAGTGTATGGATGACGCGTATTAATTTAATCGAACTTGTTCAATTAGACTTGGAGAGTGTGAAGGGAGCCAAAAGAAATTATGAAATCAATTCATTGAAACTAGATATACAAACAGAAATCAACAAGAAATATTATGGTTGGACTAAAATATATACAGATGGATCAAAGTCTGCAGTTGGACGCGGATCAGCATACTTCTGCCCGAGCAGAGGAGTCAAGAAATGTTTTAAAACTATATCTGATGTATCCATAATGTCTTTGGAATTAATTGCTATTTATGAAGCCTTGTTGTACACAATTGACGCGGGTTTTAGGCAATTTGTTATTATTACAGACAGCAAAAGTGCTCTTCAACATGTAATCCGATGCGCCTCTGGACACAGAGGTGTATCGGTTGCATATAAAATACTCGACAAGATTCATGAACTTAATGCTAATAATGACGTATGTATTCGTTTGCAATGGGTCCCTTCACATGTTGGTATCATTGGTAACGAAGTGGCTGACCATTTAGCAAAATTGGCAATAACAGAAGGCGAAGAGATTATAGTGAAACCATTTTATTCAGAAATAATCAATAAATATAATAACATTTGCTATTTTAATTGGAAAGAATATTTCGATGAACGCTCTAGAGAAAAAGGTATTTGGTATAAAATTATACAAGGTCAGCCTCTTCGAATACCATGGTTCTACAATTTTAAACTAGATAAGCATTATGTAGTAACTATGAATAGACTTCGTTCTGGACACTATCCATGTAGCAAGTTTGGATTTCTGATGAAGAAAATAGAATCCCCTAATTGTGAACTGTGTGGCGTTTTAGAAGATATCCAACACTTGTTAATGGAATGTGTCCGGCATCAGGAAGAGAGACGCGCGATGCTCACTACATTACAACAGAATGCATATGATATAGGTATATTTCACAGCATTTTGGCTCAACCAGTGTCGGAGGAAGCCAAAGTGGTGTATCGTTTTATATGTTTGCCGCGACTGTCTTCCGACCAGCAATGATAGTTTATGTAATTTTAGTAAGTTCTCAATAGGACTGACATATCCGTTAGGATAAAAGTCCTGTAAAAAAAAAAAGAAAAAAAAAAAGAAAAAAAACAATATCAAGTGAGGACCTAAATCCAGTGCCAAGCAACTGACCTTTAAGTTAGCCTGTGCGAGATCACTGGACACCGGCGTGAATAGTAGCACCCTGGAGCCGACGGCAACTGTCAGTATATGCGAGCCATCTTCTTTAGAGACCCAGTCTAGTTGCACTAAATGTTTCTGCGTCAACGGACAAGTGTTGCCGTTCTCCATGATACTTCTTCGTAGTGACTGGAGCGTGCTAAATGAAGGCACAGCGAGTAGGCCCGCTGATTTGCCGGGGTCGCCTTCGCCGTTGCGACTACTGCTGCGTTCTTCGGCCGACAATGTTTGAAGTACCTGGGAGTGGAATAAAACTTATAGTTTTATTGAAACTAGAAAATAGACATTGGAACCTAACAAGTGTCATTTAAGCCATTTGGTTGGATTTGGCTGTTTATTTCATGTAACTGCTCCGTTGCATTAATTATTAGGGTAATTGACTATATTTTTTATTCCATTTATAAATAGTATACCAAAAAACAATCAATATTGCAGAAGCAATAGTATATTTGCGATCAATCGTTTCATAGATATAGGGAGTTGCTTTTTTATATTTTTATATTTTATACAATTAGATGACAAACAAGCAAAAGCAGCTGCTGTTTAAGGAGCAGTTACAAGTTGTCCAAAAACGCTCCATAGAAAATGATGCTAGCTTCCGACGTCACAACCCAGTAGTGGCCCAGTAGTTGTCCATGCATAGGTATACCGAATATGTGTACCCATCCATGCATGGACAAAATTAATGATATCTTTGTAATTAATGCGTTCACATATGCATAGTTAATGTATTTAAAGTTGCTACTTTTAATGTGAGTAAACGAATAGTATTATTTGTTTGAGTGAATTTTGTAATATTTATTTATCGATATCATACAAAAATAATGTACTTTGCAAAGCATTTTTTACATAAACTAACTCATCATCCTTTTTTATCGTAGTTACTTTGTTTTTAAGTTTGGCAATACTAAATTCCTGTCACTTACCTGCGTCAACCTCTGCTTCTTCTGCATAAATGATGTATCGTGCAGATAGGAGAGATCTATCTGAGTGTCGGCGCAAACCCCAACTCGCGGTAGACTAACATTCCTCAGCGGGATAGTATCCTCCAGCAGCCACTCCGCCCCGCCAGTACTCTCGCACTCGTATACGCAGACACACAAGTTCACGAACCGCGCGTCATTAGAGTTCGTAGTACCGCCTTTGGGTCTAGTGAACGAACGACCGCATTTGTACGCGCACGCTATACGACCCGAGTACGCTGCGCTTATGTGCAGCGGTTGGCCTAAATAGTAATGAAATATTCATCTTTGAAATTTGTTATTGGTTTGCAATAAAGTCATTCAATGTTTATTATTTACCTGGAATGTCAATTGTTGATTCTTGATCTTTGTTCATCATTTCCCATTCTTTCCACGTATATTCAAATTCATTAGTGTCTTTTTTAGTTACATTACATTTCCAAAATCTAAAAGAAACTTAAACATTTAATATCTTAAGTTACATGAAAAATTGTTAAGTATTTTAACAGGAAATATTAAGTAAAAAACGATGAAATGCTCACCTTAAAGTGCTATCAGTGCAAGCGGTGGCCAGTATGTAGGGCGCTAAACAAGCGGGATATATGGAAGCTGAGCTGAGATGACCAGCGGCCGGCGTTGCGTGAATGACGTCTACACCGTCCGGCAATGACAGGGGACACTCACAGACCTAACAGTTGCAAGAACAAAAACAACAATGGTCAATTTCTTACAACAATATGTTAGTAAGAAAAATAACAATATATAAACTATTGAATATAAACTTTAGGTCATAGTGCATGTTTATGTTGATTAAGTAGTTGTCAAATTACCTTTAAAATTAAAAAAAAATGTCTAACAAACATATTCACACGTGTGTATGTCACAGATTACATGCAGCTAAAAAGTTTAAGAGCAAACCTTCTTGGTAGTTATTGCGAGATGTGAATTTGGTGGTGGCGGTGCAGGTGGACGCTCGTTATCGTAGGACACTGAGTTCTTCCGCGATTCTCCCTCATCTTCTTGAACTAACGCGCTGTCTGGCACGTACATCATGCTGTTTGTCATGTCATCTACGAACAACGTCATACAGTTTGTCAAAAACCCAAAATCTTATATCACCCCAGACTGTCGTATTGTCGTTACCACCTTGTATAAACATAAGGAAGGGTCTTCAGGATTTCAAGCTAAGAACATACCACTAGGATCCGCTTGTGAAGACACGGTGAGCCTCCACATATGTACTGTGGAACCACCATCTGTTCTTTCTAGCACCACTATATAGAACGGTTCATTGAACACTGCGGCTTTGCGTAGATCTACGATAGCTTCAAGTCCTGCTTCTGTGATCGTATTCACATCTGATCCTTCGACACCAGAATCCGAACTTTCAGTGTCTGGAGATGTGCGTTCACCTGATGGAATACAGAACAGAATGGAAATTTTAATTTCAGCTGTTGTTATATGGATGATTTTAATTGCTATTTTTCCTAATTCAAGTATTATGCATATACATTAGATAAATCTATTTCGTCATATCACTATTAATAACTGTGTCCTTCCTATAACATGGGTTCCTTCAAAAGAGGCGTGAAAGGCGTGAAGGCCGGCAAGGTGGAGGCGGCTAGAACAGTGGGTTTCAAGCTGCACTAGCTGTCTCCGTGGTGATGTAGTCATTTGCTAAACTTTGTATACAAAAAAATATATAAACCTTTCCAAATCTATTAGTTTTTATTAATTTGGGGATAAAACTTTATGTTTAACTAGCTTATAAATAGAAGTACCTTATGATTAGCTATCAGCAATAGATTTAGAAAAGTTATAGCTTACTAACTACTCCATGGGTTTATTCAGCAGACCACTCGCTAAATCTTAATTTAAGCTCAGTGCATCTCGTTGTCTCAATATGAACACAAAAAAGACGGCTTAGAAAGGTGTGTGCAATTTTCGACCTTATTAAAAGTGATAAAATTCAAGTTTGAAGAACCTAAAAATACAAATGACATATAAAAACTTGCTACATTTAATGTGAGCAAGCTAATGGTATGTTTTTAATGAATTTTGTAATGTTTATTTCGCTATTTTTTGAAGATTTTTAAGCCACATAAGTTTGATACTACAAAAAAAAATACTTGGCATAGATTTTTTTAGTTCTAATAAACTAATATTTTCCAAATGTATTTGAAAAACCTACACTTTCACTTGTTGTTATTTTCCGATATTGTCTATGGTTTCTTCTTTAATTTGATAGCTCTGATTAAATTATTGCTTTCTTTTTCATGTACACATTTATAGAAATAGATGGACTATACTTAAATTTAGATTTTTAGTGTGTCTTTAGAATTAGGCCCAAAATCTGTTTAAATAGCTGTCCTCTTTTTGTGCAGCTCTCTCGTGGCTAAGGTCAAGGTCAAAGGTCCCTGGACAATGGTAGTTGCTAGGACAATTTCTATGTATACCGGCAATGACGTTGTTTCACATGGTACTAAAATGTTAATCGACTTTTGTTCCAGACATGACAGAGAGACAAACATTATGACATTGTTAGTTAATATAATTTTTTATGATAGACATACGGGATTTTCGACGATTTGAAATAGCTTCTTAGAGGGCTTTTAATTGAATAAAGATATTTTCATTGATGACCGTACCTGTGATCAGCTGTTCTTGGAACACGTGCAGGAGTTGTGTGTTGTGCCAGTCGTGCGTGGCGTCGGCTATCGCGTGAAGCTGTATTATGGCGCCAGGCCGCGCCGTCGACTGCTGAGACACTATCTTTATCCGGTCGTGTAGCGGCACGCCGCCGCCTTCTTCTAGTGTCGAGTCCGAAGACATGGACATTGTGTCGTGTTGCTGTAACCGTCACATCATTATACCGGATGACAATTTAAACTAATAGAAACCATTAACAAGGTGTTTTAGACTATGATATATTTCTATGGGAGCAATATAGTAGAAATAGCAGAAAACAATAGATAATAATAAATTGAGCAACTAAAAAATACCAAGTGGGCGACAAAACTCGCGAAGTGGCATCTAATCGTTGAATACATGTCCGAATCGGATTTTTAGATGCCTACTTAGTATTTTCGTTAGTTAGGTTAATATGATGCTTCCAAAAGATGGGACTCTGCAGTCACTCACTTTGACAGTAGCAACATGGAAATTCAGCTCCATGAGCACCCACTAAAACCCCAGCCATGTACCCCGTAGGTACATGGCAGGAGTTTCAGTGGGTGCATGCCCCTCAAACACCTATTTCTTCTGGCCCCAAGAAGAAAAAAGGCTGTGCTTCAGGTATTTCTCCTGCCTCAAAAAAAAGGTTAGTATGATGCTCAATTAAATACAAGCCAAAAACAATAAGCTGTTCCATTATAATCTGCAATACCTATTTGGCCAAAATGTATGAAACAGCTGATTTTTTTGGCTTCAATAATCCCATAAAGTTGATCATTTTGATGGTCTAAATCACCTCCTAAAAGTTATCTAGTAATGTATACCCGGTACATCCTGATAAATCAATAGCTTACACTATATTTGGAGATGTGTAAAATACTTACTAATACATCCTTATGCCGTCTCTCAGACGTGGCTATTTCAGCTAGTAGTGTCCGAGCGTCGATAACCGCCTGGAACACTCGTAAGCTTTCACCGTCGCTAGCGACGAAGCAAGCTGATGGTGAGTTTGATAAATTGCCCAGTGTTGTGCTGTGAAAAAATCATATAACTTCATTCGTAAACGGGAATGTGAAAGAGATTTATTGACGTTCACCTACATATCATGCAACTCGTCATAGGAACTCCATGAAAAAATTTGGTAATACTTTCAAACTGCACCAACTTGTCTATAATTTTATCGACAAGTTGGTGCAGTAAAAATATACACGATGAATTTTCCGCTACAATTGAAAATTCCATTCTAGACCAGTTGAGTAGTATGTACCGTTGAGCTGTACTATAAAGATATAATTATACTAATGGTACTTAGAACGAGGTATTTTTAGTTAAAAGGGTTTAGTGTGTCAACACATCTTCAACATTTGCAGAATAGTTTTAGTTTTAACCGTAAAGCTTTTATAGCTCAGTATAAACACTAGTAGACAGTAAATCCAGCTCGAAAGACCAATACTACGAAATATTTTTTTTTATATAATGGTTCGTAGCGTAGTCAGTCCATCAAGCCGCCACTTCTGCACTAACCTGGGCAGCAGCGTGGGCAGCCAAGCGACGTTACTGAAGGCGGATAAGTGCGGCGAGTTGACGCGCGCTAGCTCCGACACGCCGCCTGACTTGCCCAGCGGGCCCACGCACTCCACCCGCCACATGATCAGCTCAGAGCATAAGCCTCCGGCCGCACTATCGTCCTCCTCTTTGTGCGTATCTCTGTCACTATCTGCAATCATGTTATATTTAGAACCGGCTTTTCAATTGATTTGCATTTTATTTTACGAAATTTGAATTTATTTTGTTCAGGAAATAATTTAATTTTTTTTGTTATCGATTTTAAAATATTAGTTTCTAATATTTTACAATATAAGACTTACCTGATATGTTATGATGGCTAGTAGTTAATAATAAAGGTAATACTGGATGGCATGTGATGTCATTAACCCTAAATCTATGGCCGGATGCTCTAGAAGCGTGTCCTATTGATAGCACCTGTAGAAACAAAAGTAATTGTTACCTCAAATCCCTCCTTTACCTTCTTATATAAAAAATTACATTCTGTGAAATCTGTACCTGTGAAAACTTAGACTTGTCATCGAATGTAAGCTGCCAGAGGTTGAGAGTGCCGTTAGTGTGGTTTGTGACCATGGAGATGACTGGCGCAGAGTCTAATACGTCACCTTCTTGACTCTCGCCTAAATCTTCAGTCACTACGCTAGCCTTTCGTTGCATTTCATTGTTATTCTCTTCACGACCTCCTACAAAGGTAGGAGGCATATGATCATCCATACATTATGAATACGGGCACACAAGCATATTAAAATCTGAAGATACAACATTTCACTACAAATCAAAATAAATAAAGTTACCATTTTCCTGATCCTCGCCATTTTCCTCATTTTGTTGCCACTCATTTTCATCTTTTTCTTCTTGTACACTAGCTAACGGCGTTGTGACTGTTTCTGGCTGCGGTTGTTGGCCTAGTAATTAGAAACAAGGATCCTTAAAAAGTCCGATTTGTGTTCAACATTGTAAGATTGTGTAGGAGCTGCGCTTACCTGCGTTAACTGGCTTGGTCCGATGTCGTACGTATAGCGGCTGCGCAGCCGCATGGTACAAGGCGGCAGGCGTACACATAGTTGTAGCGTCACCCAGAGGGAAGGCGGCTGGGATGCGAGCCGAGAACGACACTTGGGCTTGTCGGATAGCACCAGCTTGAACCTCGTCTAGCCATTCGCACACCCTGAGCCGAAGAAAATATATTTTAAAAGGAAGAAGAAAAAAGAATCGCATTTCTTCCTCCTAGACCCAATTGTTATAGAAGCCTTTTAATTTCAGACATACAGAACCTTTGAGTAAGAGGTTTTATAGCTATTTTTAGTAAATAGATTGAACGCTGGAATTCGTAATTAAAATGTTTATATTGACATAAAACGTAAGTCATAAAGAATATTTCGTATATTATATGTCGTAAAATATATTTGTTTATTTAATAATTCTCTGACAGGTGAAGGCAAAGACAACTGATGATTAATCCATTAATAGATAAATAATAAAGTATATTTAATTTCAAGCTTGATATCTTATCAAAATGTTTTCTCTTTATTTGGAATTAAACTAATGTATAAATTGATATGAATAATTTTCTTAAACAAAGGTTCTTAAAATACTATATTCACCATATAAGAAAGCTGCCATCAACAGGATGTATAGAGAACAAAAGGTCGGGACTCTGATGCCAATCTCTGAGTAAGGACTCGATCTTAGCGTCCAACGAGTCCGGCAAATGCGTACACGTAACGTCCGTGGCTATTGAGTTTATTGACGTCGTATTTGACAAGCTGGGATGACTGTGGTTGCCGCTGCCTGTTTCAAAATGACACCGTACATAAAATGGTAACTTAACTATTCTAATAATATTGTAAAATTGTGATTTTGTATATTAATGTATAATAAGTGAGTCTGAACAATGGGTTATTTAAAGCCGATCCGCCTACGGTCTGGCAAATTCTTGCATGGCATATTATGTTTGTATTTGATATAGAAAAAAAAAAAAACATTTTTTACCTACTTATAGTACACACGACAGCACATCAAGTGTAACAGTTATACTACGAAAGCCGCCTCTATTACTAACGTATTAAGGGCGGTCTCAAGGTCAAACTGTTACGCTTGACGTGCTGTCGACTGTACAAATTGGTTTGTTTATGACAAAACATGTAAGTATATATTCTAGTTTTGGTTTTTTGTGTAAATCAATATTTATTCTGCGACATTTGCAGCTTCAAACGTTTAAAAGATTTAAAATTGGTTATAACACTATATTAATTTAAAAAGATACAAAAATATAAATTAACCACAAAATTTATAATCAGTTCATATTAAAAAAAATCTATGGCCACTATTATTTTACCCGATATTAATTCACATTTTCGCACTTTTTTCGGCAAATTAAATATTAATTAGATTTTATAGTATTATGCAGTGGTCAGTAGAAATAATATAACCTGAAATAGTAACATAGACCAACTGTACTATGTAGGGGTCAGTAGAATATAATGAGAATAATTTTATTTCAATACATAAAAAAAATAAGTTGGTAAAAGTGTATGTATGCGTTGTGGTCTTGTCTCGTTTATGGGTCGATACTGTACCTGGTTGCTCATCGCTATTACTATTATCCTCAGACTGAGCTTTAGTCAAATTCTGACTAGGCCGTCTATGTCCTATATTGCAGCATGGAATGAGCAAGAAAGCGGGATATTATAAAACGCATATGTAGCACTAATGATACAGTTATTACAGATACTAACATCATCTATTCAAAGTACATACGCGCCTTTTCACACATGTAATTAGGCCTTATAAAGTGAAGACTTTATAAAGCACCAAACATTTAATGTCTATCAGTTTTACAACGATTTTCATTATTATATAAAAAAAATAGTTAAGAGTTATTGGGTTTATAATTTTATATTATCAATATATTTAATATATTTAATAATATAATCAATCAAGAACAATTGCTTGTACGTACTTTCCATAGATTGCCATACTAAAAAATAAAAATATGCAGCATACGGTAGCATTTACGTAATAATCACAAATCGCACTGAAATTATTAGATTAAAATTATGATTATATTTAGGCAACATTTGGTTAAGCATTTTACTTCCGCATTTATAAATTTAAAGGCGTTTTGTTTGTCAAAATGTTATAGAGCTTACTGGTTTCATTTTCTCCGTCTGGATGTGTGGTGTGATCTGATCCTGATCCTGCTTCATCGTTTTCCTCTTTATCTAATATCTGTAACAAAATTCATTATACTTACATATGGATTATTCTTGTAATCTATAAACACGACGGCAAAACTATTAAACTATGCCAAACATGAAAAGATGAATCTAAGAAAATAGATTACTTATTCTTTTACTTAATTAATCCGTGAAGCAGCGTTATCCGACCAAAGGGCTACGACAATTGAAAAATCAATTGTGTCTGGAATCTGATGCTTGAGTGAATAATAGAAACGAAATAATTTCTGTTGATTATAAGTTGATTTTTACACAAAAATCTGTAGTTTCGATTTGATATTACAACACAATTTCTAAGATGTGGGAGCCCTGTGATCTCGCGCGTGATTGAGTTATCCCGCATATTGATCAAGCGGGATTGAAGGAGCTGCGGGATTGCAATCCCTAAATAGTAATTCATTGTTCCTGCAGTAAATAAGCTCATTGAGAAAGCGGTATGTTGGGATCAGGAGTACTCGACTCCTGTCAATTTGTTTATTACAAAACAATTGGATTATAAGCTTAAGCCCGCGGTTCCGCAAGCTTTGATGTAGGTTATAGCTTCAAAAAGTATCCCATGTCCTTCCCAGGGTCTCAAACCATCTCCGTGCCAAATTTTATCTAAATCGGTACAGTGGTTAAGCCGTGAAAGCGTAACAAACAAACAAACACTTTCACATTTATAATATTTGTTACAATCTTAACAAATATTGTAAATGTGAAAATTTTATTAAAAAAACGAAACCAAATTCATAAGATCATTTTCACTATAACATTTGTAACTTCGTGCGATTATCAGAATATGTCTGGGCTTTGCTTCATCATCATCATCTCAGCCGAGAGACGCCCACTGCTGGGCATAATCCTCCCGCAGGGATCTCCAAACCGATCGGTTCTGCGCTGCCCGCATCCCTCACCAGATCGTCGGGCTTTGCTTGGAGCCAATTAATTGACTAGGTAAGTTTTTGAATAAATTGTATTTTAATTTCTGTAAATAATAAAAACAATTTCCGAGTACTTAAAAATTCTTTTAGTCAACCTTTTTAGTGAGATCATGCAGTATTGCTTCGGCTTGGCTCGTGAAGTGCATCTCCTTGTTGTGTAGCCAGTGCAGAATAAAGCGCCCGCCGCCAGCCAACGAAGGCACTAACGGAATGTCGGTTTCCGCGTTGATTGACGCCGCCAGGTGGAAGTGCAAACCTGGAGGATATTTGAAACTTATTCACAAAAACCGACGACGCGCGTTTGTTACGATACAAATGCAAGAGACGCTATGCAAACGCGCGTCAGTATACAGGATGTTAGGGGGACGCCCTCGAAAACGAAGGCAGCTGTACTGGTCACCCTAAACACGACTTGCAAGAAAATATATTTGAAATCGCGAAAAAAAAATCAGCTGTTACATACAAATTGTAATGTCTACACGACCTGTTTGTATGGAATAGCTGATTTTTAACCGATTTTTTAACCGACTTCAAAAACGAGGAGGTTCTCAATTCGGCCGGTATGTTTTTTTTTTTTCTATGTATGTACAGTCGACAGCACATCAAGCGTAACAGTTTGACCTTGAGACCGCCCTTACTGCGTTCGTAATAGAGGCGGCTTTCGTAGTGCAACTGTTACACTTGATGTGCTGTCGTGTGTACACCGATTACGCCGAGATTACTAATCCGATTTACGTGATTCTTTTTTTGTTCGATGCGGAATAGCTGCCATTTGGTCCCATAAAATTTTTCCAAAAACAGTTGGGTACTTTGGTTTTAAATTTAAAAAAACTTAAATTATGAAGTCGTCTACATATGCGAAATTGCGAAGTTTTGCTTTTCAAATGACTTTTTAGTGAAACGATACGATAGTAGGAAACAATATAAGTTTACGATCACCCATCTAGCTTCGACCGTAGAAAGTTATCACTAAAAATTGTGAAAAAAAAATTTTAAACAAAAATTAAAACCGACTTCAAAAAACTGAAAAGGATAAAATAATTAAATTTAAGTAGGTATTCATCCCCTAGAAACATATTTTTGGAGTTGGTGCTAAGTGGTTTCCAAAAACAATAGAAAGTGAAGCACCGACTCCAAAAATATGTTTCTAGGGGATGAATACCTACTTAAATTTAATTATTTTATCCTTTTCAGTTTTTTGAAGTCGGTTTTAATTTTTGTTTAAAATTTTTTTTTTAAATAGTCGTGTTCAAGTACTGCCGTCTGCCTTCGTTTTCGAGAGCGTCCCCCTAACACCCTATTCAATTACAAATCATGTACCAAAACGCCCAGAGGACGCGTAGAGTACACGTGTATCAAAAACGCACGTTGTCTGCTTATGAATAGACTTAGTATTTCTAGTAATTCATGCAACCCACAACTTCCCAGGAAAAATAGTCCCGATGCTCTTCTGATTGAGCTGTCGTACTTACAAGATACACTGACAAAATTGGACCTATCTAAAAATGATATCGAACGATTAAACATAGGTCGAAAAATGAAATCCAAACAACTGCCAATCGTAATTTAATGTACTCACAACAGCACATCAAGTGTAACAGCTGCACTACGAAAGCGGCCTCTATTACGAACGGAATAAAGGCGGTCTCAAGGTCGAACTGTTACGGTTGATGTGCTGTCGACTGTACTTCATTTACAATATACACGCTTTGTATGGTAAGGAGCTCGGTGGCGTAGTGGTTTGAACGCTCTGGTTTCGATAACGAAAACAAAGCAACTTTCGCCATGGTCGGTCCTGGGATGGGTGAATCAAATTTATAATCTCGAGCTCCTCCGTGCTTCGGAAGGCACATTAAGCCGTTGGTCCCGGTTGTTACTGCAACCGCTTTAACCCACCAACCCGCATTGGGCCAGCGTGGTGGTGTTATGGCCCAAGCTCCTCATGTGTTTCGCCCATGTAGGAAGGCCTGTGCCCAGCAGTGGGACGTATATAGGCTGATGATGTATGGTGACTCACCTCCCGTATAAGAACTGGAGTGGTACGGACTGTGGAAGTCGTGAGCGCTGTAAGTGGAAGGTAAGGTGGGGATAGGAGCACCGGGCTGCTTCGACGACTGTGCGTTTCGTCTGATATGAAAACATGTTCTGAAATAAATAAATGTTATATGAAATATGCATAACTAAGGTAGGTACAGTAGCACATCAAGTGTGAAATTTGCTCTACGAAAGCCGTCTCTATTACAAACGCAACAAGGTCGGCCTGAAGCTCAAACCATTACGCTTGGTATGCTGTCGACTGTACAGTATGCATCAGAATTACCTGAGCTTTCAGAGTGCTCAAAAATAATTATAATGTTTTAGAAGTTCTATTACTACAGCATTAGAATAGCCTGTTACTTGTTAAAGATTTAAGTGATAATACATACAAAGATTTGCCAGTATTGCTTTTTTTATACAAAGCACGGCAATCGACCCAACACCACCTGATGTGAAGCGGTAAGAAGAGTACATATGCGAAGACAGCTAGAGCAGTTTAGACACCGTTCTAGCCGCCTCCACCTTGCCGGCTCAAAAGGTTTTTTTATACAACTAGATGACAAACAAGCTGACGGCCCACCTAATGGTAAGCGGTAACCGCCGCTTATAGACACCTGTATTAACAAGGAAAAAATCACTTGGTATTGCAGGTGCGTTGTCATCCTGAGGCCTAAGATGAAATGCCTTCCATGCCCAGTAATTTTACTGGCTATCTTTTGCCTTCAATCCGAAACACAGCAAACTGTTTCACGGCTGAAATAAGTAAAGCGGTGGTACCTACCCGGACGACCCTACATACGGGTCTACCACCTAGTAAAAGGGCTTAGGGCTTTTTCACGCCTCTCTTGAAGGAACCCTGGAAGGAATGTCATATGAAGGAGGGAACACATGTACTGCCAAAGAATTCCAAGTTCTGGAAATACGACAAAGAAACAAGGCACTAAATTTCTTTGTGCGTGAAGTGCTTGTGGCGGTGCGTGGCGCGGCGGAGATTGTCTACCGCGTCGCTACAGTACTCACTTCATGTGCTTCAGCCGCTGCATGAACCGGTGCTTGTGGCGGTGCGTGGCGCGCTGCCTGCGCGGCGGAGGTTGTCTACCACGTAGCGTCCGGCCGCGTCGCTACAGTACTCACTTCATGTGCTTCAGCCGCTGCATGAACCGGTGCTTGTGGCGGTGCGTGGCGCGCTGCCTGCGCGGCGGAGGTTGTCTACCACGTAGCGTCCGGCCGCGTCGCTACAGTACTCACTTCATGTGCTTCAGCCGCTGCATGAACCGGTGCTTGTGGCGGTGCGTGGCGCGCTGCCTGCGCGGCGGAGGTTGTCTACCACGTAGCGTCCGGCCGCGTCGCTACAGTACTCACTTCATGTGCTTCAGCCGCTGCATGAACCGGTGCTTGTGGCGGTGCGTGGCGCGCTGCCTGCGCGGCGGAGGTTGTCTACCACGTAGCGTCCGGCCGCGTCGCTACAGTACTCACTTCATGTGCTTCAGCCGCTGCATGAACCGGTGCTTGTGGCGGTGCGTGGCGCGCTGCCTGCGCGGCGGAGGTTGTCTACCACGTAGCGTCCGGCCGCGTCGCTACAGTACTCACTTCATGTGCTTCAGCCGCTGCATGAACCGGTGCTTGTGGCGGTGCGTGGCGCGCTGCCTGCGCGGCGGAGGTTGTCTACCACGTAGCGTCCGGCCGCGTCGCTACAGTACTCACTTCATGTGCTTCAGCCGCTGCATGAACCGGTGCTTGTGGCGGTGCGTGGCGCGCTGCCTGCGCGGCGGAGGTTGTCTACCACGTAGCGTCCGGCCGCGTCGCTACAGTACTCACTTCATGTGCTTCAGCCGCTGCATGAACCGGTGCTTGTGGCGGTGCGTGGCGCGCTGCCTGCGCGGCGGCGAGCGCGCGTGCGCGGGCACGCAGCCGCCCCACTCGTCGTCGGGCAGCAGCGTCTCCGCCCACACGCGGCAGATGTTGTCCACGCATGACGTCACCAGCACGTTACCCACGCTCCCCCTACACAACCACAATCACACTGCTAGTCATCTGTCACTCCTGATTTTATAGAGTAGACAACGTGTGTGGGCTCAAGGTGCTTTGAGCGTCTAAAGCTGTCTACACACCAAAGCCGCCGGCCGGCGGCCTCATTTTTTTGGCCTCATTTTGAAACAATCTTGGCCGGCGCACTAACCCGCCAGGTTCGTGCCGGCGGGCTGGCGGCTTTGGTGTGTAGGTGGGTAGGTACAGCTTAAAGGTAACAGTGACCGCTTACCATCAGGCAGGCCGTACGTAATACTTGTTTGCCACCCTGGTCGTATAAAATGAAAAAAAAAAGAATAGAAAAAAAAGTTATCTTAAAACAGGAACGAAACTTGAGCAGTCAACCGGATTGTGAAATCTTTCAAAAAATTATTATACAAGGTGTATCAGAATAACCAATAAAAAATATATTCTTTATCGAAAACTTAAAATGAAAATGTCATCACCTAAAATTAGTAGAGGCCGATTACTGTAGTAATCGGCCTCTACTAATTTTAGGTTGTACTAGGTTAGGTTGTACTCTAGTAATTTTAGGTTGAATGACATTCACAGGCGATTACTAGAGTAATAACATTTTCATTTTGAGTTTTCGATAAAGAATTTATTTTTTATTGGTTACTCTGATACACCTTGTATATAATGTTAAAAAAAATAAGAAAAACTCTATCTTTATTAAAAAGACAAAGCTGAACAGATTTAGTATCCTCTGACATTCTTTTTGCGTATAATTTAAAAAAAAATATCAGACAGGAACAATTTTACCTAAGCCAATTGAATATAAATATAAAGTATTCCAAAAAAAAACAATATTTGTCCAAACTTGGTCCAGATTAAAAACCTAATAATAATAAGGTGGTTAACAAAGCACGTTTACCTGTTAGTTTCAGACGCTATAATAAGGCGGCAGTAAATAATATGATATCAGCAAAACAAGATCTTAAATCATAAAAATATTTCCGCAGACTAGGCAACACGCGGATTTCAAGTCTGTATAGAATAAGTTTACCATCACGTGAGCCATACGATTGCAGTAAACAATTATACTATAAAACAATCCACCTACATTATCAACAACTTACTTGGGCATGTATTTACTAGTCTTTCGCCAGGAAAGGTGTGTGACCGCACGAGGGTGGGCTACGTAGATAAACGTGTAGTTCAGCTCAGGCGGCGCATGCTCACTGTGCGTTTGTTGATAAAGCACTGGAACAACATTTAATGTATTAAAAATGTAGCTTTATGATAATATCAAAATATTAGAATATGTGCGGACAATAGTATTGTCTTATATTTTCGCGAGTACTACACACACTACTGCATTTTTTTTTGTTTGAAATAGGCGGACAATCTCATACTCATCAACTGCTTATTTAAGGCCATAATAGCTTCAAAATAATCTAGAAGTGTCAAAGAACCTTGGAAATGCTCGTCACAACAGCCCATTTACATAACCATAAAATGATTGTGTGGTAACCTTGTAGTATTTCATGTGAACTTAAATGCACGGTCACGGTCAATAATATATGTATACTCTGTCATTCTCATTATTAGTGTTCCTCTGACATCCAAGAACAAAACTGCGTATTACAAACGTACGTATTACGTAAAACAAACATATTAGCTATTTGCAGTTAATTTTTGTTTTCAAAGTTTGTGCATATATCAATAAAAACGAACAAAAAATAAGGTAATAATTACGATTTGTGCGTAACGAATTGCTATTTATACTAATGAGGTCGAACACATGTAAATGTACCAAACAAGCGGCGTGTAATTTTATTACCTTTATTCTGGTACCAGATCTTAACGAGTCGGTCGTTGATGCCGGAAGTAGCGAACAGTACACCGTCGGGCGAGAACGCAAGGTGGTGCGCCGGCGTCGCCGTATGACATTGCCACACGCATATCCAGCCCTGGTCACCAAAATTGACATAATTAATTTTAAAAAATGCAACAGTAATTCTGTTTCTAATTGTCCAGTTGAAACTAGTGTTTATATAAAGATACTTATCACTAGATATCAATGGATTGAATCATCCCTAATAATACTTCTTTGTGTGATAATCTAAAAACAAGTCTGAACGAGATTTGTTATCAACCTTCAACAATATTATGCCAAAATCAGACAGAAGCTAGGTGCAAAACTGTTGTTTTGTTGTTAATTTCCTAGTCGTATTTTAGGCTCAATTTATGTACCTTCTTGCATTTTTGGGCGAAAAGAGTAGTTTTGCTCACTCATATGTTTGAATTGTATTTTAAAAAAACAACAAAACTTTTAAACAATATTATTACCATAATAGATATTCAAATTGTTATATTTATTACCAAAATAGGTGGATACAGAAATATTCAAAAATGACCTTAGCACAAAGAAAATTCTGTCATGTTAGTACATTTTTTTATATACTACTATAATTATGACAAACAAGCTGACGGCTCACCTGAAGGTAAGCGGTTACCGTCGCCTATAGACACCTGCAATAACAAGGAAAAATCACTTGATATTGCAGGTGCGTTGTCATCCTGAGGCCTAAGATGAAATTCCGTCCAGGCCCAGTAATTACACTGGCTACCTTTCCCTTCAATCCGAAACACAGCGAACTGTTTCACGGCCAAAATAAGAAAGGCGGTACAATTATTTCTATCATTATCATAGTGAAATAATGGAGCATTGCAATCACTTAGAAGAGAAAACTATTCAGTGCCTGGAGTCATGGCTTTTAATGCTTACGGTAAGCTCAGATAATTACACGATAAACCAAATCTTTACCGCCATTCAAATATTAGAATAGGATGGATGGCGTCACATAATGGAAAGATAAATAAAATTTTACGATAGTGAAAAAGTTGCATGATTTAAGATCATTGACATACAATAAAATATTAACAGCAACAATAGATTATTGCTATACAATTGACCATTACTATTGACTTATTGATATGGAATAATTGAACTGTGTTCATAGCAGTACGCAAGCAAAACATTTTCGTTTTATCTGTTTGAATATTTATATCTCAAGTGCCGATTGCGAGTAGGGGAATCAAAATTTTGATTTTATCTCTGAGATAAAAAACAATTCGATTATCAGGTTGGTTTTAAATTTATAGTTTCCTTCTTAAAATTAATAAATAGTAAATAACAATTACAAATTGCCTAATGAAATACAATACAAACCATATACGAGAGTAAACCATGTCTCAAATACTGATTAGAACTAGCCTATGTTCCATTACAAATAGAGCCATAGAATAGATAAACCAACAATGATATCAGTTGACGCAGAATGCATTGTTGAATCTTTTTATCTTATCTGAGTAATATAACTTTAATTACGTACCGGGTCCTCCTCCTCTGGCTGCTTGGGTTTTTCATCTTTGTCGCCTCCAATTTGAAAAGTAACGCCGGAACTCGCTGCGGAAGATAATATGTTTTAATTAGCTATACTAAAATTAAATAGGAAATCATTAACTACACAAAGTTTACACAAAATTGTGTTAATGGAATCCTGTTGCTATAAAAACTGTTCTGTTCTTCACTATTTGATTTCTATTAATTGGTTAGATTGAAGAATGTTATATTAAGTCTTATTAAGAACTCATGGTCATATATCGTGTCTATCGTATCTTTAATAATCATAATACAGAATGTGTCTTAAGTGATAATTAAATAACTACATTTATACTAAGGATTGGAAAAAAATATATATTTTATTTAAGGATACACAATTATTTGTTACAACAATTGAATATGATACAATTTTAATTTCAATTTTAATTTACCGTGGTGATAGCATAATCTAAGCCCCTGCAAGTGTTTATGTTGCGTTCACTCATTCGTATACATACTGCAATTAGGCGCTGTTTAACTACAATCAATCAACTTATTATCAGTATAATTACCAAACAACATTCATTATTTATTAATTTTAAAGTTTATATGCTTTTTATTGCCTTTTGATATTAAAATAAATGTGATAAAAATGTCTTGGAAACATAAAATGTTGGTGAAAACTTAGTAGATATCGAAGACGACTACTTAAAATGGGAAGAATTTGGTAAATAAATAAAGATTGAATTATTTATTTACTAAATTACTAAAAAGCTTCTAGAGAAGTAAGAGAATTGAGAGCTAGAAATGATTCTTCGGAATGACATAGGAAGTTGACATATTTCCTGGGATATGTACGGGAAAATTTGAAATTGCGTTAAGTCTAAAGATAGGGACAATAATAATGGACATCATAAGTGGGAAAATAAATAAAAAAACCCGTTTGCTTTTATGACTACCCGAGATAGTATTAATATTCAAAATTAATTGAGGATGAAACAATAATTCGAAAAAAATAATTGTTATATTTTTGTCTACTTTCATAAACTGCATGAATATCTGGGGTAATGAAAATGATATTCTATTAATTAATTCGACTAATTAAGTAAGATTATTAAATAACAGCACTAATAATGGGTAAGTAAACAGTTTGTGTATAGAGGGTAGCTAAGCAGTGGCGGCGTAAAGGGGGGGCGGAGGGGGCGGTCCGCCCCGGGTGCCATGCACCAAGGGGTGACAACGACAACTAATACCCTACACTAAAAGAATGAAACCGTTAAACCCGTTAAATCCCCCGAATTATGAATCTAAACAATACAAGGCCCCAAGTGCCCGGCGGTACCGGAGGTCGCGCCGGCGGTACCGGAGGTCGCGCCGGCGGTGACGGACGTCGGCGAGGAGCCGGGACCAGGGGTGCCAAGAATCTCCGGGTGGCGAAGAAATCCCGTCATACGAACTTGGCCCTGGCAACTTATAACACACACACACACTGCGGACCGAGGAGAAGCTGCAGGAACAAGAGGAGGAATTGAGCAGGATTCGCTGGAGAGTATTAGGACTTTCTGTAGTCCGACGAGAGTGAACCTGTTCTATTTCCGGGAGGGCGAAGATATGCCCCAAGGTGGTGTCGGGTTTATTGTCCACAAGTCTCTCGTGAACAACGTTATACAAATCGGAAGTGTGTCGATTAGAGTGGCGTACCTTATACTCAGAATCACCAAACGGTATTCGTTGAAGGTCATACAGGTATACGCCTCGACTCACCCCGACGAGAAAGTAGAAGTAAAGTATGAGGATATCTCTCGGGCAATACATACTTCCAAAACTCACTACACACTGTCGTCATGGGAGACTTCAACGCAAGACTAGGCAAACGTGGCGATGATGAGTTGAAAGTGGGGCAATTTGGAGCTAGAATCCGGAACTATAGAGGTCAAATGCTAGCCGATTATATGGAGAGGGAGAGACTCTTTATGATGAACTCCTTCTTCAAAAAACAGCCGCATCGAGAATAGACCTGGAAAATTCCGGATGGCGCAAAATGAGATCGACTTCATCATGTCGACTAAGATTCGGGTAGTCAATGATATTTCAGTGATCAATTCGTTGAAGACGGGAAGAGATCATCGAATGGTAAGAGGCACATTGAATCTTAATGTAAAATCCGAGAGGTATCGACTGATGAAGTTTACGCTCCGCCCTGCAGCTATCCAGATCCAAAACCCCGAACGCTTTCAACTGTTCTTCAAAAATGGTGACAAGACTTTATTGAAGAACTACAGACCCATCACGCTCCTGAGTCATGTCTACAAGCTGTTTTCGAGGGTTATTTCAAATCGTCTCGCAGGCAGGTTTAACGACTTCCAGCCTCTCGAAAAAGCCGGATTCCGAAAACGCTTCAGTACTATAGACCACATACATACGCTGGGGCAGGTTATACAGAAGACCGAAGAGCACAACCTGCCATTATGCTTAGCGTTTGTAGACTATGAGAAAGCCTTCGATTCTGTCGAGACCTGGGCCGTGCTTCAGCCACTCCAGAGATGCCAAATTGACTATCGGTACATACAAGTGCTGCAGTCACTGTACGAAAACGCCACAATGTCCAAATAGTAGAAAAGGCTATTTGCTACGCAAAAATTTGAACACATAGACATTCAGGTGAAAGGAAATTTCGAAAACGTATGCCTGGAGAAATGGCACGAGATGCTGGACTTATATTACCAGAGGAATTGCAGAGAGCAATGTTCGAATGTCACGATAGATTTTACGAAGAACTGGACCATCGTTACAGGGCAATGGATTTTATTCTGGTTACATTTAGTGTTATTCAGCCTAAAACGTTGGTAACATCACCAGAAGATCTTCGTGAAATGGTTCCAAATCTGTTAAAAATTTACGATGAATTTTCAGCAGAGGACATCGTGTTGGAGATTTTAAGATTGAGGCGCCATTTGGAAGCCGCCAACATTTCTGCCCAAGAAGCGGTTTAATGGACTTTATTGGAGCTTCTCAGATTCATTATAAAATAGGACTATTCTGAGTCTGTTCCAAGTTTAGCACTATGTTTTTAAACAATTTGTGTTTCGGTGGCTTCATGTGAAAGAAGCTTTTCGAAGTTAAAATTAATAAAATCTTACTTGAGGTCAACAGTGAGCCAAGCGCGACTAACCAATCTTTCGATTTTATCAATTGAAGGAGACAGGGAAGCCAATTTTGATAATGTGATTGAATATTTTAGTAAAATAAAGTCTTGTAAGCATTTTTAGTCTTTGGTGTTTTATTTTAAGTAGGTAATTAGGGGTGCACAATAAAAAACCGCCCGGGGTGCCAATGTATCCTACGCCGCCACTGTAGCTAAGGTAAATTTAAATTCACTTACGTTGACTATCGTCCTGGTACAGCGACGCCTGGTGCCAGAGTTGTAAGATTTTTCCACCGGTAAGTAGCCTAGTTCCCTCGAGATTCCAAGATAATGCTGTGATCGGTCCATCCGCCACCAACTTGCCAGTTTGCACCCATCGGTATTCAAGACCCTATTGAAAAAACTCAGCTGTATTATATTTTTTCTTTTAACCTCCTTTAAGGTCTGGTTCAGACCACCTACCTATCTAGGTCCAGGTTTTCATTCCCGTGGAGGTAGAATTTTTTTCTACTCGGTTTGGTTGGTGGTAGGGCTTTTATGGCTTAGTCCACCTGGCTAGCTACCACCATCTTACCTAAATCTACCTTGTTGTGTTCCGGCAATTCCAAATTTATTTCGGAATTCTGTTACACCCGGTAAATGGATTTCGGACAGCGGAATGCAACCACGGTTAAAAAGATTCGATTCAATTAAAACTTACACTAGGGGTTCAGATTTATGAGTAAATGTTGTATTGGGGACTTTCAAATTTTGCGGGCACAACAAACATACAGTCAGCTCGATGGTAAGAGTTTCTTTCCTAGTATACAGAACGTTCCATTGATCTTCCAAATAATGTAATTAAGAGAGGTAGTGCAAATTATCCGTCCTCCATCTTAGAGAAGATTACAACCAAAGTATTGCTTTCCTGCGATGAGTAAGGTAGAACTAGAACACATCGAGGAAACGAGGATTTTGACAGCGTGGTCAACGCGTGAGCACTAACTTCTAATTAGCACTTGACTGTAATACCTTTAAGCTATAAGTCAAGTCAAATGATCCCTGGGGCACTGTACAATGAACCTCGTCACTTAGAAGTAGACTCATGAGCTAGTTTTGAAGGGTGTATCCCATCTGGCCCGGTGACTTGGCCCGACGCCGGGCCACATGGGAGAAAAAAGTTTTAACTAGCCCGGTGAATAACAAACAATTCAAATTAAGAAACTGCTTATATATTCTATGGTTGAAGAGATGCCACGAACGGCGGGCTGGTAAAGGACAGTTATTTTTTGTAAGAAGTTCTTAATGGGAGTCAAAGGCGACACTGTTCTAAAAAGTTAATGAAAGAAGTCTTCGTTTCCTTTTTTCGATGAAGGCCAATAGTTATTAGGTAATGACGGAAAAACGTTACAAATGATACAATGCATTGTATCTATAACTATAGTGCTCATCACGTCTCATCTGCATCTTCCACGTGAAATGACATGACACATTGAATTTTTTTTGCGAAGATAAGGAAAATAACATGGATTTAAAGTTCTATATTAATATTATTAATCACCTCAACGAAAAGTCATCGAATTCGGTATTTGGATTTTTTCTCGTGGAATTTATAAATTGTTAATGGGTCAATTAGTCTTCAACTGGGAGTTCATACTAATTGACCATTTACATGACTGCTACTTATTATGGTGACAGTGCAAGGAAAGTGTAGTAGTTATTCTTGTCTTTTTTTTCTATAGTAGATACTTATTTCAAATATTGAAAACGTCGTGTAATAAACAGGGAAAATGTTTAAGATTTAAGTTTGAAATATTGAAAAAATATACGTAAAGTAAATTTCTGTTATATTTTTTCAAAATCGCATCTTAGTCTAGTGGTTGAAACCACTTCAGATCTAGAGGTTCGGGGTTTAATTCCACAGGGGGCGAAAATATTCTGCTCGGTTAGGTTGGTGGTAGAGCTTTTTCTAAGTTAGTCTGGTTATAAGCTACCACCATCTTTCTCCAATCTGCCACCATAACAATAATTTTAACAGCATTGTTGTGTACCGGCGTTGGAGGTAAGATAGGCAGTTACTGAGGGCGAGGAATCAGGGTGTACAGTAGCTCGCTTTCATCTTTGGCCTTATCATCACTTAGCATCGAGTGACACGAATGCCAATAGCTACGCCCGTTTTTTTAAACTGGGTGGTGCCGTCAACACGACAATAAATTGAAACATGGGCTATAATAGTTCATAGAAATGGTTTGCACTTTCAAAAACAACGAGTTCAACGAGTCTAAGTGGTAGGCCGTTATGTAGGGTCGTCTGAGTGGGTACCAGCGCCTTTCTTATACCAACCGTGAAACAGTTCGCTGTGTTTCGGATTGAAGAAAAAGATAGCCAGTGAAATTACTGGGCATGGAAGGCATTTCATCTTAGGCCTCAGGATGACAACGTAATATCAAGTGATTTTTTCCTTGTTATTGCAGGTGTCTATAAGCGGCGGTTACCGCTTACCACCAGGTGGGCCGTCAGCTTGTTTGTCATCTACTTGTATAAAAAAAATCTTATTCATTTAATAATGTCATGACATTTGTAAGAAATAATATAACATTTGCTGCATTGTTTTGAACTAAAAAAGTAGTCATTTAGTGCCAGTTGGGCAAACATCACGAATTAACTACCAATTGGATTAATTAACTCACAGAATCGTAACGAATGTGGCGTTCTCATTGAGTCTATGACGAAGAAATACTATTGAGTCATGTTATTCTATGCACTACATAAGTATAATTATAAATATGTTCAGACAATGCGCGCAGAGGTAACTTAATAGCCTGCACATAGGGGGCGTAGCTAAAGCAAGACAAGTAAAGTTGGCATATTAATCTACATATTTTAGACCTTAATGAACAATGCTTCGGTTTTTTTTAGTTGCTTGGATTAGGCTTTAAACTACATGCAGCCTGAAGTTTACTTGCAAAATAATATGAAACAGGGGCCTCATTCAGCTTTGCCACCACGGACTATGACGAGCCACTCCACTAGTCCGCCACTAGCATGAGCCACATATTCACCATTTTTTAATGAAGTCCTACTTGATTCATCCAAAAATCTAACAACGTATTTCTTATGGTCAGTTTATGAGTAACCAAATTATTAAAGTATGATGCTATAAGAGTTCATAATAATATGATAGTCAGGGGGCAGGTGCCAGGTATGCTTTAGGCCATGGTGGTTAACCTAGCAGAGTGGCACAGCAAAACTATTTACAGCGGTATGCGGATCAAAAACTTGATTCACGCACCACCACCGCGCACGCAGTGTACACGTCCGTCAAGACTTTCGTATACTGCACACAACACTTGTTCGTAAGGGACTATGCGAAGGTGCTGCTCAAACAAAAATAATAGCCTTTACTGCACAGTGTGTGAGAGAGAATCTAATTTGAAAACTTATAAACATTTTTAGACCACCAGGATTGTATGACTGTTTCGACATTTATTTATTTTTGTTTCTATTTATTTCATATAGAATATCAACAGCTGTCTGTATGAAATATGGTATCAAACTAATCACATATTACGTATTTACAGCTTGGTCAGAAAGAGTAGAAATTAATTTAATAGTAACTAACATTTTTAATATATGGCAACTTATTATAGCAAACGTCAAACACATCAAATTTTCAAGAAATATTATTTATTTTGGATTTTAGGATTGAAAACTCTGCGAAAAGCTTTGAATTTGACGTGTTTATTGTTTGAAATGGGCAAGATACTAAAAGATTGTAACTCACATGAGTAGTAGCAGCAGTGTGGATCAGTGGTGTAGGTTCAAATATGCACACCTCAGCTCCGTAAGCTGCGGCAATTTTGCCTGTGTCAGTACTGCAGTCTAGAGACCCAATGCGGACATATCCATGTATAGCTCCTGGAATTATTTGGACTCTCTCGAAGTTAGATGCTAATATCACAATGTTACATCCTGCTGCATAAGCCTAAAATAAAAATAAATTAATTTTAAGTTAAGTAGGTATTTAATTACACAAAAAGTATACAAAGTCTGGGAGCTTATGATATGACAATTAAAAACCCACTGTGGATGTGTGGCTTGCTTGACAAGTTAAAACTTAAATAAGTCAATAGGCACAGGGCCGCCTGAAGGACACATAAGAAAAATAGTTGTGTCTGATATTTATTTATGGAATATTTGGATGCTTCACAATATTTTTTCCTAGTTATTGCAGGTGTCTATAGGCGACAGTAACCACTCACCACCAGGTGAGCCATTAGCTTGTGTGTCATTTAGTTGTAAAAAAAAAACACAATTGCTGATAGCTAAAATAATTTTTCATAATTTCAAACACTATAGACAGTCAGAGTGTTGTCATATCACAAATTCTCCCAAAAAACTATATTGGGAAAATAAAAATAATAGATCTTTAATTATGAAATTGCTGTAATTTTCCAATGCCATTTTTTTACCAAATCATTTTAAATGAATGTCTACACAAAATATAACAGTTTATATTCAAAGTGCAGCATACAAGTAGGATTTTATGAATGGAATTATTAATTATTACAAAAAAAATATTAGTTGAAAATCAGGGTTAATTAGAGCTTGTAGAATATGTACCTGATTTCCATGTTTAGATTTGTTGTAATTATTTTCTATTATTTAAAAAAATATTTTTATTTACTGCATTTACTTTACAATTATTCCAGTTTGCCACTTTATACAAAATGGTAATTTCACACCTAAAGACCTAATATTATCCTTTCAAGAGCAGGTATATTCCCTCAGGTGTCATGATGACAAGTGTTTTAAACAACAGCAAACAGTATTTAACCGTTAAAATATTCTGAAAAAATATACATATACTACAGTTTAGGATCTAACAGATACATTTTTGCTAACCATAACACAGTCTACTAAACTTGCTTTGATAGAAAAAAATCCATTGTACCTTCTCCTGATTTTTTTTAAAATCATTCCTAGAGTCAATACTCTAGGAATAATTTATGAAAAACAAATATTGGGAGAATATTGTTAATACATTATTGATATAATTTTGATACTTAGCAGTAAACGCAATGTTTTTCTTTCCATTATTGCCGAGTTTGTCAAGATAAAATTATTTTCTTCATTGCTTTAACGAAATATGTTCAAAATGCAAAGACACTGCCATTCAACGATTCTAATCAGCTGCACGGTGCCGCTTATGGACCTGTGTCAGTGCTTTCCGTGACAGAAACATAATCAATAGAAATAATTTAAAAATTAAAAATTTGGGGATGACACTGCTCGCGTCCGTAGGATTTACCACCTATTCCTAGAACCACCCTACACGTGTCCCCCGGGTGGTGCAAAACGGGCAGTCAACGCTGAGTCACAGGCGGCGGTCAAATAACCTGTTACTGGCTCCCACAAGCCAAGAGGAACTAAATCCCCTCAAAACAAGTGGTCATGGCGCCCTGGGAATCATGATAATGTCTAGTAATGAGAGAACTTTATCTTGCGACCCGGCTGATCCCCCGCCGGCAGGTACCCGGGCCTGCAGGTGAGAAATATGCTACCGAAGACTCCACAGTGGTGGGCAAACAGGCCTCTGTGACAGTAAATGCGTCTGGTAGCAGCAATAAAAGACTTGTGCAGCAAGCATTACATCCTAGCTTGTTCTTACCTAGGCCTAGGTCATCGTCACTTGGAAGCATTCAACCTTCAGCTTCCACCACACAATATCAAGATAAAACAAGTGCCTCCATACACGACACTTACGAAACCCTGGTTCAAACACACCCCTGTGAAATCTCCTTAGATGATGATGGTGATCCTAACACTAAACCTCCGGATTGGCAAAGAGTGCCAGTCTCAAGGAACCACAAACGACGAAGGGTATTTGAATCACCACCTCAAGAATTACAACAGCAAAATCGATTTAGTACACTTGCAGTGGATATCCCTGAAGCACCAACAATTAACAGAGTATCGCAAAAGGAAAGCAAACCACCACCACTAATATTATATGGAGTAGAAAATGTAAACAAACTAATTGACTCTATCGAAACGGTTCTTGGAAAGCTTGATTATTTTTTAAAAATTATCACTAAGAATCAACTGAGAGTGACATGTAAATCTGTAGAACCGTACAAAAAACTATTGACACTTGTAAGGGAAAAGGGCCTCATAGGACATACATTCAACTTTAAAGACGAAAGATGCTACAGAATTGTAATAAAAAATTTACATTATACAACACCTCACGAAGCCATCAAAGAAGCAATAAATCAGACTGGTAATGTGGTTAAGGGTGAAATTATTAATGCTCGTTTTGGACCCAACAAGAAACCAACATCCACCTTTTTTGTCAACTTGGAAAGAAACGCTAATAACCCGGCAGTTAAGAATATTAAGTCAATATACAACACTATCGTATCAATTGAAGACCCCAGGAAACAGAAAACGGTTGTACAATGTACTAAATGCCAACAGTATGGCCATACGAAAAACAACTGTATGCGACCATACCGATGCGTAAAATGCACCGAAAGCCACAAGACTTCCGACTGTCCTAAAAAGGATCGCAACACACCCGCAAAGTGTGCCCTTTGTTTGGGTAGTCACCCAGCAAACTACAAGGGCTGCGAAGTATATAAAGAAATCTTAACTCGAAAACAAAATGGAAGAAGTGTGGACAGAAAATGGATTATTTCAAAACCAACGGACAGTAAAGAAAGCAATAAAGACTATGGACAACAAAAAACTAACAAAGAATATGTGAAGCGCTACGAAAATATAAATAGCCAAGATAACACAAGAACTTATGCAGAAGCGGTTAGGAATGAGACAGCAGAACTTAACACACAACCTACAGATGTAGTACAGATGTTGCTTATAAAACAATCTCAAAAAATAGACACTCTCCTAGAACAGATAAGCTTACTTATGGGGCTTATGACAAAAATGATTGATAAATTACTAAAATAAATCTAAGAATAGGAGCATGGAACATAAATGGACTTGCTCCTAACAAGTCTGAAGTTGAAATCCTCCTCAATATTCATAATCTCGATATACTGCTAATATCTGAAACACATTTCACCAATAGAAGTAGGGTAGAAATACCAAATTTTAATATATACCACACAAATTATCCTGATGGTACTGCTCATGGTGGCACTGCAATAGTTATAAAGTCCTCCATTAAACATTACCAACAGCCCTGCTTAAGGACGGAATTCATACAAGCTACCACAGTATGCGTAGAGGATGGAAACGGTGACTTCAACATTTCTTCAGTGTACTGTCCTCCAAAGCACAAAATCCTTGAGCACAACTTCTCAAACTACCTTAACTCTCTTGGGAATCGCTTTATTGCAGGAGGAGATTGCAATAAAGCGACTCTAGACTAGCGACAACTAGGGGCAGGCAGTTGAAGCTGGCGATTGATAAAAACAACCTTCAAAGCATATCGACACTGGAGCCAACGCACTGGCCGAGCAATCCTAGCAGGCTGCCTGACCTAATAGATTTCTTCATTATGGGTGGCCTCAACAGACTGCACTACCACATAGAATCATGTCTCGATGGATCGTCCGATCATGTTCCGATACTACTTACTATAAGTGCCACTGTCCTATATCATGAGAATAACAGTCACCTATATAATAACCATACTGATTGGGAATCATTCAGGGACGCGGTCGAAGAGGAACTAGAACTGAAAATTGCACTCAAAACAAAAGAAGATATTGAGGAAGCTACAAAAAGCTTCATGAGTGTAATACAAAAAGCATGTTGGAAGTGTACTCCAGTCAAGTCAGCGGCAAATATTAAAGACAGTATTCCATGGCAACTAAAGGAACTGATAGCGAAAAAAAGACGCCTTCGCCGTGCATGGCATACGAGCAGAGCACGTGAGGACAAAACAGCCTTAAATAGAGCTATTGTAGTACTCAAGGAAGCAAAAAGTAAAGCAGAAAATGCAACAATGGCGGATCGTTTAAAATCACTAACAAATTCTAAAGCTACTAACTACTCTCTTTGGAGAGCTACACGAGGGATGAATAAACCTGTAGTTTCCAAGAAACCACTGAGACTGGAGAATGGCAAATGGGCGAGAACTAGGCAGCAAAAGGTTGAAACTTTTGCAAAGTACATATCTTAAGTGTTTACACCTAATGTTGCTGAACCTGGGATGGACGAGTTTGGGATGGACCTTGTTCTAAACCAACCATTTCAACTGGATATGCCGCTTAGAGCAATAACACCCAGAGATTTGACCTAATCACCAAAGAGATACTAATACAAATGCCCAGAAAAGCCATAATCTTTCTAACATCTCTCTACAATGGCATCCTCAGAACAAAACACTACCCATCAGTATGGAAAGTGTCACAAATTGTGATGATCTATAAAGATGGCAAGCCAGAGCATGAAGTCACGTCCTATAGACCAATAAGCTTGCTACCCGTGATCTCAAAATTATTTGAAAAAATGCTTCTGAATCGTATGGCACCAATATTATCAGAACGAATGATAATTCCTAATCACCAGTTTGGATTTCGTCAAAACCATGCAACAGTAGAACAAGTCCACAGAGTTTATGATAGAATCAGAGGGTCTCTGGAAGATAAAGAATATTGCTCTGCAGCCTTTCTTGACATACAACAGGCATTTGACAAAGTATGGCACAAAGGCCTTCTTTATAAAATTAAAGAGTACTTACCGCACACATTCTACGAATTGTTGCAGTCATATTTGTCTGACAGAATATTCCAGGTTAAGGATGGAGACAGCTCTTCGAAATTCTATGATATACGTGCCGGCGTTCCACAAGGCTCAGTCTCAGGGCCCGTGCTGTATACATTGTACACGGCGGACTTACCCCTAACACCAGACGTTACCTCAGCAACATATGCTGATGACACCGCCATATTAGCAAGTCACAAAGATCCAGCCATAGCGTCAAGTCTACTCCAAAAAGGACTGGACAACATTAGTACTTGGTTAAAGAAATGGCGAATTAAAGCTAGTGTCTCAAAATCAATTCATGTGACATATACATTAAGACGGGATAACTGCCCTCCAGTGAAACTATGTGAACAAGAACTTCCACATGGAGATTCTGTTAAATACTTGGGAATACATCTAGACCGAAGGCTAATGTAGAAAAAACACATACAGGCAAAAAGAGATCAGCTAAATCTGAAATACAAGAACCTGCACTGGCTACTAGAGAGAAACTCTGTCCTCTCAGTTGATAACAAGCTACTGATATATAATATGATACTGAAACCAATATGGACATATGGTATACAACTTTGGGGAACTGCAACTAGCTCCAACATCAATATTATACAAAGAATGCAAAATTCCATCTTGAAGAATATATCCAATGCGCCGTGGTTTATAAAGATCACTGAGCTGCATGAGCATTTAGAACAGAACACTGTGCATCAGGAGATAAAATTATTGACTGCAGGATACAAAGCGCGACTGGAAAATCATCCTAATCCCCTTGCAAATGCTCTCACTAAACCATCATACAGTAAAAGACTGAAGCGATCTACGGTCTTTGACCACTTCAACCAGCAGATATAATTGTATTATGAAGAGTTGCGTCCCAGTGGGGAGGTGCTCTGCAAAGCCGAAACATACAGCGTATCTGATTATAGTCCAGGGACTGATTGCAGATTAACAAAAAAAATCGGGTAATAATCTAGAAATATAATCATTTAGAGCCTTAAGAATAATAACACAATTCAAAGAAATATGAAAAGTAAGTAAATGATAATTTTTTAAATAAAATATTTTACCAAAATGATACAGAAATAGTGCCACAGAATAGTTCAAATTCAGCACAAACATTGAACTTGATTTTCAATATCAGTTCTAGTTTTATAATAGTTTTTGTGTTTATAATAAAAATATAATTTAATAAGCTTATAATATAATAAAACTAATTAAGTGATTTTTACTGTAGTTTCGTGGAGCAGTCACAAAACATTGACTCCTCAGCAGTAATCAATGTATCACTTGTGTAGTTCAGGAATGTTGAAATATATAAATAAAAACATTTAAGCTGGCATTTTTTTTTTGTTAACATTTTTAACATGTAAATGAAATATGTATTAAGTTGGACAGTTTTATGCATGCTTTTAGAAGCTTAACACAAAATGTCTTCATGAAGGAAGTTTTCGATGCCTATTATGGGAGCATATCATCAGTTCTTAGCTACGGACTAATGCTAATAATGTTAATTCTGTAAAGGTAGTGTTTTCAGACTACAAAAATAAATGCATGCTAGCTATTTGCAATGTGTGGTATCAGGATAGCTATATTTAAACACAATATACTGTATTTTTAATTTTTGATTTTAACATTATTATAAATGTTTGAAAAATTACTTAGTAAATAAAATATAATAAAACTAGAAAAATTTCGGTTCGGGTTCGATTCCTGCCTCAGGACGTGAAATTTTTCTAGTTTTATTATATTTTAATTACTAAGTAATTTTTCAAACATTTATAATAATGTTAAAATCAAAAATTAAGAATATTTGAAAGCACTGCCCCAACTTAACCGAATCGTCGGTATTTGTAAAAATACTCGTTTCGGATGTTGAAATAGAATATTTCGACATTGTAGGGTGGACGTTAGCTCATAAACACAAATACAGATAGACTAGAAGAATTTCACAGGGATATCCCAAGTCCTGGGTGGCTCAGTGGTCAGAGCAGTCGCCCGGATTGCGAAAGGTCGCGGGTTCGATTCCTGCCTCAGGACATGAAATTTTTCTACTTTTATTATATTTTAATTACAATATACTGTCCTTGCCATGCCTCTTTTTACTTAAAAGTTTTTTACAATAGTTGCAAATTAGTTCTCTTTTCTTCTTCAACATGCGCTTATTGGCTTTTGCATATAAAGCATCTGTGCTTGACTCTGGCTCATTTGCACTCTGTGACAGTACTCTCTCGTGAGCACACAACTGGCTGGTGAGATTCACTATTGTATGATCTTTCTTTTGAATTAGTAACCAGCTTGACTTAAAACCAAGGTATTCAGTTGGAAGTGTATCAATAATTTTACACATAAGGAGAATATACGGCAGCTCTTGTTTTGCATGTGTCTCATTTAGTTGTGCTAGATTCAGGTCACTCCAAATATTCTTCAGCACAGAAATATGGGTTGCAATGTCATGCTCCTCTTTCTTCTTGTTACTAAAGAAATTTAGACAATAGTTGTAGATTTTATCCATACAGCTACCTCCGTACAGCCTTTCTAGCTCAAGCCACATATCACTTGCATTTAGTGAAGCGCAGTACCTTTTGTAGAGTCTCGTCTGTCATGTTTGTTGTAAGTAGTATAGATATTGCACTGTTTAGCGTTTTATAACTTTGTAAATCTTTCTCATATATTTGCTTCAGATATGCTCTTTTCCATATTGAAAGCAAATCTTACAAATTTAGCTTTTTCCCTTCACTATTTACGCTCTCAACCACGCTCTGCCACATCGGCTCTCACGCCACTTTAAAATAATAAAATCAGTTGAAAAGAAAACTTGACTTTTATTATAAACAATAGTCACAAAGACAATTTGGGACCAGATATCTTTTAGACAAAAATTAAGTATTAACTTTTATTTTATTATTTTTCCATTATTTTCAATTGACACTAAAGTTTCGGAGACACCCTTAAATTCCATTGGTGGATAGTACCCCAAGTAGGCAGCCGGTTGTTGCCAACCTTTTGATTTGGGTGTTTATTGGTTTACATAGGTCTCTGTGTCTGTGTTTGCCTGCTATTGTACATTGAATAGAGCCAGCCTTCTTGACATATTTATTTTGTGCTCCAATGCTCACTTGTGTTTATAGGGGGAGGGAGAATGCAGAAGAAAAACCAACAGGTCTGAGATAACCTGCCCTTGAGCGAAATAACTGCATCTATCATTGATATTATACATATTTAAATAAAAATAATATCAGCCCATAATACACACAAGATACAGGCTTTTGTTGATATTGTTATTTGTGACCAAGGCAAATTAGTGTTCAAGGAAACTGATCTCTATGTGCATAGTACTTATGTGAATGGAAAATTTTATGGTTAAATCTACAGTCAAACATTGATGATAACATTGTTATTGTTTAAATGAAAATTGCTTTTAGCTTATCATGGCCTATGTAAATTTTGTTGCCACCAAATATCAGAATCTTTTCCAATAGCTGCATAGACATTAGTTCCCCAATCACGCGCTAAAGCATATGGGCATGACCGTCAACAATCAGTTACTTATGACAGCTGTTCTACTCACTGTAAAAGGTATTCCTTCCACCGATCCAACTGCAAAACATTGATCTCCTGAATTACAGGCACCACTTAGTACTTGGTGGCAGTTCATAGTGAACTATAAAACAACTTCACACTTTTTAACTGTTACATCCCAAAACAACTAAATATCGCAGGCACAAGATTTTTAAAGTAATGCATTATTATTTTAAAAGAAATATAAACTATAAACATCTAAAGATATATTAAATTCTTCGTAAAAAGATCACGAATATTTCTTGATACTACACATCGAACGTGAGAAAATGACGTAGAGTGGAACGAAAGAGACAAAAGGTACGGAACGTTCATAACTAAAAGAAGTAGATTATTTCTTGACATAATGTCAATTTGAAACAACATATCCATTTAATTTAGCTCGATAACTTAATAATCTAGTAAATTTTTACTCAAATTTATGTAGTAATATGCAATTCAAGATAAAAATAGGTAAATGTTAAGATAGCTGAATACGTAAATGAATTTAAAAAAGAAACAGTAATTTATTTTAAGATTCCGAACGATTCGTGTGACTTTTATGTTACCATTTATCAAAACCTTTACCCAACTATTTATAAAAATTCAAAGGGCATAATCTGGGAACACACTTTAATTCTAAATTTAAGTACAGTATATCTCTTACTCGCAATAAGTCATAAGAAAAAGATAGCAAGAATCTGTTAAGAGCTGTCAATTAAATTTAGATAGATTTCATAGAAACCAGAGACAATTTTAGACGGCATGTACGGAGGTGCCTCCTAAACACTGCATTTTAGCACGTTCAATAAGGTCGAAAATTAAACGCACCTTTCTAAATGTCAATTTATATGACAGCCATTCTTTTCGTATAAATTTTGAAAGAAAGAAATAGACTGAACTTAAATTTAAACTTAGCATGTGTTCTCCAGAATTAGGGCCTTTTTTTCGAGTCGGTCGGTACCGACCATACCGTACGGCCTTACTAGCTGTAGCACGGGCCGTGGACAAAAAATCTCTCCACCTATTAGGAGACAAGCTTTATCTCTCTCTTTCTCTGGGACTAAGATAGAGACCAACATTTGTCTATTTCTCGGGAAGTTGGGAGTTTGCCAAGCTACGGGGGCAGCAGGTTATTTGCTTACTTATTTTGAGAGCTAATGACCACCGAGTAAATAGCCTATCTATTGCTGCAATATGAGTAAAGATGTTTTTATGACGATATAGTTAAACAGCAATAAATCTCCAAATAAAAACTATATAGAGTGGTGCCGTCAATACGACAATAAATTAAAACATGGACTAATATTAGTGCAAAGAAATGGTTTGCCACTTTCAAAAACATTTTATTCATTTGTATGTATAATTAACAAGGTGGTCACCGCTTTAGCTGACAAAAGAAGTTAACGAATGCCAAAGACTAAATAAATAGCTGGATACAGGTCTACAGGACTAGGCTACATGGAAAAACACGTGATAAATGTTGGCCCATTATAGGTAAAGAGGTACCAAGTATTTTGTATAACCACGTTAACCCAATTCAGGTTTTTTGGTGAAAGTGGTAACAGTAACATTTGGACCCAAAGACTTGACTTCTATAAGAACACTACGTTCCCAGCTCCTCTGAGGAAGCGAACTAGTAACTATGTGCTTTTACCCCTACTAAGAACAAAGTCTATAAAAATATGTAAAGAACTTACTCATCTCTCAGTGACATTACCCATATTAATAAAAATTACCAGTGTAATTACTAGCCTAATGATGACAACGGAACGCACCAAAATAAAATTACACGGTGCATTGCACCATGGCATGGTATTGCACCATGTAATTTTATTCGTGTTATTACAGGTGTCTCTATGCGACGGAAGTCACTAAACACCAGGTGGGCCGTCATTTTGCTTGTCATCTTTTTTTATATACATCTAAATGACAATCAAGCTAACGGCCCACCTGGTGTTAAGTGGTAACCGTAGACTTGGTATTTGTTGGTATTGGTGCGTTGTCATCCTGAAGTCTAAGATGAAATGCCTTCCATGCCCAGTAATTTCACTGTAGTTATATTATGTAAAAAATATGCTCTAAGAATCGTTTTATTTGTTAAATTAACTATTGAAGACATTTCCGAACTAATAAACTAAATAAAGATTCAAAATATTTTTTTTACTGTATTAGTTCGGTTTAGTTTATTAGTTTTTTAAAAGAAAATAAAGATTTATACTAAAGTTAGGAATATCTTTAGTTGTGCTAAACTCAAATTACACTATGATTGATTATAGAAACATATAGGTAGGACCTCATTAAATCATAGTTGGCATATTTTTTACATATTCGGCACAAGCAAAATAAGATTAAACCCCTTGCTGACGCGCGAATGTTTTGAGTGGCTTGTTTTTTAGAAAAATCTGTGGTTTATGTAGATGTGAAAATAAATACCCCTAACTTGTGGGGTGATGACTATAACGAAAAAATACTCCTTCCTCATTGGGTGATGATGAAACTAGCAACACACAGTTATTGACTTATGACATATTAGGTAAATTGCTACGTATACCTACATAAACCTAAGTTATAGAGTCAAATGATAATTCAATACAATTTTTTAGAAACGACGATTGAAATAAAAAAAATATAAATGATTTCGTAGGTAATCATTAATTTACAATAAAAGGCACATGTGAAGACATAAAAAAATCTATTTAAAATCTGAAAAACATTACAGATGTACTACACAGTTACATTCTATCGACGACTTATGTGGAAAAATAAAATTGTATGTCCAAACCAAATCTGACATCTGTACTGTACCTGTGGTCCAACCAAACCAAATTATTCTATTAGTGATCTGTGGTCCAAATGTCCAACGTTTTCTTGTTGAGTATTTGAAGAATTCAATAATTTGTTTACTTGTATTGATCTATAGATATTTGACAAAAGAAACTCTAATTATTCAACTAAATAAGTTAGTGTCACATTCGATAAAACAGTGAAAATATTGTTGTAAATAGAAGACACCGTAAGGTGAGTTATAACTTTCCATTTTTCAGTTTCCATTTATTAAAGTTAATTTCCTATTAAAATCTCTTAGATTGTTTCCACTTACTGATTTCCAACACTAGTTAGGTAATCTCTCTCTTGAGTAATATTAGATACTTAATTATTCATATTTTTTATCTGAAAAACAGCTGGAATTATAGAGAAACCTTTGTTTTTTTTTCTTTCATCAATTGATATTTTTAGAATTGTAATACCCCGCTATTACAGTTTCAATAAGATGTAGAATTCTATTTGAATTATCATAATTCGTCATCCACAAAAATATGGAAGTTTCTAAGGCATACTTACTAGCTGTCGTGATGGCTGTTTGGTTGAATGTTCCATTCATGCTATAAAAACCAAGTGACTAACAATAATATTTTGACAGCTGTCTGTTTGAGTGGTAGTACCCCTGTCTAATAAACCAGAGGCCCTGGGTCTGAATCCAGGTTAAAGTAGATATTTGTATGACGAGTGTGAACATTTTGTTCACAAGCCGGTGAATAAATGTTCACACTGATTGCAGGAAAAACCGGGACCAACGGCTTAACATGTTTTCCAAAGTACGGAGGAGCTCAAGATAACAAACTTTGATTGACCTATCCCAGGATTAACCGTGGTGAAAGTTGCTTTGTTTTTCATACCGAAACCAGAGTGCTCAAACCAATACGCCACTGAGCTCCTCAACATAGTATTATATCAGCCTATTATGTCCACTGCTGACAAAGGCCTCCCCAATTAAAGTCTTGATTTCTGATTCACATAGCTTGTTGGGCGAGTATGAATGTACAGAAGGCCTTATTAAGGTGAAGTGGTTATTAAGCGACCATGTTTCACAGCCGTATGTTATCACTGGCAAACACACGCTGCTTGAAAACTTATGACTTGAGGTACTTAGGAATTTCAGACGAGAAGACTTTACACAATACCCTGAATGCAAATATAATATATCACCAGCTCTTCATTATCATCACCAGCCTATAAACCTCTACTTCTTGCTTGGCACAGGCCTTGCTACATGGGAAAAATACATGAGAGGTTTTGGCCATCACAACATCATGCTGGCCCAACCCAGGTTGGTGGGTTAAAGAGGTTACAGTAACAACTGAGAACAATGGCTTATTGTGCCTTTGGAAGTATGGAGGAGCTTAAGATTAAAAAAGAGATGTTACAAAAATGTATGGAGACCCGTCCAGGTCTATGTGCACTATAGGTACTGAAAAATAGGTAAAAATATGCAGAACAGTGTTCAATTGTCCATTTTATTTTTATTTGCTTTGTTGCATGGTACAAATTTTTTTTTATAGAAAACACTGCAACACAGCCAAATATTAGTCATGATGCATGTCATTTTGGTGACGTTTAGTTGACTTCTATGTCACCCACCATATTGCCATAGTAAATAATGGTGAAATCGACAAATAATTTAAACTTTTTACAAAGAAAATATGCATGAAAACGAATTATTAGTATTTTCCGCGGATTTAGGAGATTTTTCCTGATTTTTAGATTTACTGTACATATACTTGGCCGGATATGAAACATCTCCTTTGGTTGACTCACTCCGGGGTCAACCATGGCGTTAGTTGCTTTGTTTTCATAATCGAAACTAGAGCATTCAAACCACTACACCACCAAGCTCCTCCAAACAACTCCCACAAGCTCATAATTATACTTAATTTGAGCAAGATAATAGGTGTGAGTGTAAGAATGTTGTTATTTTATTTCACTTCAAATGGATCAGTGTTATTATATTCATGGTCAAGTGGCTATTTTCTAATGGTTCTGTAAATTATTTATAGTAAAGTTTAATTATACATATTATCTGTTCCTTTCTCACTTACCATTAAAAAAAAACCATTAAAAAATGTAGACTGCTGTAAAAATCTACATATTTTTGTGAAATATAATTTTATATTTATATAGAAGTTTATTTAATGTATAGAAATTCTGTTTTATGCAAAAATATACTACATTTTTTATCTTCACGTGACAAATGTGTATTTTTAAACATACAGCAAGGTGTCAATTTCCAGTGATAAAGTCAGATTCACTGGCCTCCCCCTTCTCTCAATATATGTCCTATCTAATTGTGGTTTATTTCTGGACAGTACTTGTAATCTTAATTGGGGCTAATAAAAAAATCTTACAAGCCACATGGTACTTTGATGTTGGTTAGTTGAAATAGATATATTTAATATTGAACTTAATGCTCAATAGGCGTAAGGTTTAAATGCCTTTGCATGTTAATTATGTGATGTCATAGTTGTTTTTGACATACCAAACCAACTGACACATTCTCTATGGCCAAGACACAGAGTAGGTACTTTTTAGGTTCAGTAATCCAAATATGAGTAGGATAACATAGGTACCTAAAACCTGTTTTTTACATTTATGTTGGTAAGGTATCACTATTTCTTCAAAAATCAAAACAAATTGTCTCATATTTTAACTAGAGATCTACACATTATAATAGATAATGTACTACTAACCAAACACCACCCTGTAGAGTGTAGATACTCATTTTATGTAATCATCAAAAGATTACTAGTTTGCTATTATTATAGCTATAAATCGACATTTCGTCAGTTGGTAGACATGCCAAAGTAATGTCTAAATGAAAGTAAGTTTTGTGATTTCCGGGATGGATCAACCCACATTGGGGCAGTGTGGTGGTGTAATGGCCCAAACTCCTCGTGTGTTTCTTCCATGAAGTAAGGCCTGTGCCCAGCAGTTTACCAGTTAAATCCATTTTATTCACAACTTCATGAGCTCTACAGTATGTTACGTTGGGATGGGCAAGTCTTGAAATATTAACAAAAATTGTTAAGTATTTATGTAACAAAACTTACAAAACATAATCAAACAAAATTTAAAATGCATTAAAATGTGCTATATATATATAAATAGATAGATGTACATACTTTGCATCAAAAAATTTTTTATTAACTGTTACTGTTATAGGGTTAGGTACTTTATGAATGTAATATAAATAAACCGTATTGCATTTTCTGATGACTGCTTATAGAGTTTTCTTTAATCAGTCTATTTTTGAGCAATATAAAATTAAATGAATTTGAAAGTATCTTTGTGCTATTACTATTATTATTATTTAGTAAATACAGCGCGTAATTTATCGTGCATTTTTATCGTACATTTGTTCCGGTTTAGAATTATACATATCTGCGTATGTAGGTGTGGGTAAGTGGTATACTATCTACTATCTAGTCACAAAATATATCTTTCTGGTTATTACTGGTACAGGGACGTATTTATTTGGCAGGCAAAAGTATGAACCATACAGCCAATCTTTACTTTCAAACTTCATTCAGATTGCTTAGGTACTTCTCAACTTTTGCCATTTTTAACAGAACAAAATTAGTGTTGCTAACACTGATTTATATTGGAGAATTTGGAGATACAATTATGTACACAGAATATAAAATACCTACTACAGAAATTCAAAGAGGAGTTTTCGTGTTGTCCATAGGGAGCAATAGGACGTAGAATACGTCCATGCGGCCATTTAATCCTTCTTCCATAAAATATTTATTCTGAGCAATCGTCCATACAAAGGTGACCTACGGTGCATGATTTTACGGATAATTGCAACGCCCGCGCTCCTCGCGCCGCTGTCCACGGGGAGCCAGGTAGGTACTGCACTGTGCGTCTTCCAACCATGGCTGTTGCATATGCAACAATTTTTGCAGATTATTAGAGGTTCACATCCGCGGATCAGGATGCAGAGTTAAGGATTTTTAAAGATATTTAAATTTTAAATTTATAATCTTACTATTGATCAGTTAGCGAACGAAGATAGCATTATAGCAAACACGCGCCAGGCACGCGCCATCTGGCCAGCCTACTTTCTTTGCAATACATTTCGTTACTTATTGCAGATATGAACCGCACCCGTAGAAGCTCTGCATTAATTGATGCGGGTGCGAATGAAGATGTCTAAATTAATACCAATGTGTGTCCGGGCTACTCTGGGCAACCACGGACAAAGCTCTACCCTCGGTGCGTCACGTCGGTCCGGCCTAGTCCACGTCCGTACGCAAATATTATGGCCTGTGGGACGGAGGAGCTCGGTGGCGTAGTGGTTTGAGCGGTTTCCTTTACGAAAACAAAGCAACTTTCGCCATGGTCGATCCCGGTATGGGTCATCCAAAATTTCTAATCTCGAACTCCTCCGTGCTTCGGAAGGCACGTTAAGCCGTTGTTACTGCAACCGCTTTAACCCACCAACCGGCATTGGACCAGCGTGGTGTTATGGCCCAAGCTTCTCATGTCTTTCTCCCATGTAGGAAAGCATTATGCCTAGCAGTGGGACGTATATAGGCTGGTAATGATGATGTGGGAAGGAAATCACTCGCCCAAAAAAATGGTAAACAATATCCTGTATAACACGGATGATCCAACTGTGTTGGCGGAAAATGGAACCTTCGTACACAAACTATTACCTAGTTACAGTGGTTCCCGCATGTGCATATGTTATGGAACTTCCCAAATTGTCCCAAAATAAAGAACGCATAAATTTCTGACAAAATTGTCAATAAATTCGCGGTTGTGAAAATACTGTAAAACTCCGTGCATTTGCAAAAAAGTCATCACAGACCACATAGAATAGCGCGAATTGAATTATGTATGTTAATTTGAAAGCCCGAACGAAAATATGCGGTGCGTGCGCGCTAACTCTAAAACCCTTTTTGAATTTTATTTAACAACTAGCTTACCCCGCAAACGTTGTTTTGCCATAAAAAAATATAAAATTTTATGAAAATTATCAAGCCGTTTCAGAGGAGTATGGTAACTAAAACTGTGAGTCGAGAATTTTATATGTATTTAAGATGGCAAGCGTCGTCGGCCCACCTGATGGTAGGCACTTAGCGTAGCCTGTACGCTCGTAACACCTTAGGTTTTGTTGTATAACAAACTTTTTAGGATTAGCAACGATCACAGAATCACTTTAATGCTACTACATGCTCTTTTAGAGAAAGTCGCCTAAATTAACCAAAAACAGTTTAAATACAAGATTACTTAGTCTGTGGTCTAGAACTATAAATCTTCAATTTTGTTAATCATTCAATCCATAATCAATCTATGTTAGCATGGTGACCAGTTCCAGTTAGAGGTTTAAAATTAAATGTTACTTAATCCCAGATGGCATGATAAATTTAATTGTGTCTGGAATTATTGGGTATGAAAATGTTTATATGTCATCATTATATTGAAAGCAATTCGCAAAGTGCTGTGAATTTTTGTAATCTCAATAAAAATAAAAATAAATATTTTTATGTTGAGTTTATTGTTTAGTTAGCATCTCGCGACGCGATACTTTGAAGTGCCTTTCGTAAATTGTCTAATAGTTGCATCAAGTGCACTCCGTGGAGAGTTGACGGTGGTAGATATATCTATTTATAGAGCCCTCCCCGAGGCCCTCTATTAGCGCTCCGGGGTTCACGGGTCGTCTCTGAAACTCTGTGGGCGGTGTATATTATTATGCTATAGAGTCTTCTGTGAAAATATATTATACAATTACACAATTAATTGTTAATTTATGAAACAATTCACGAGATATTTTCATACGTAGGAAGAAATTTCGATTTGATAACCACTAAGCCACTGAGGACTTGGAGAGCACTTTAAATTCCTTATTTAGTCTTTCTGTTTTATATGACTAAACGTCTACATT
This sequence comes from Nymphula nitidulata, assembly GCA_947347705.1. Taxonomy (NCBI): domain Eukaryota; kingdom Metazoa; phylum Arthropoda; class Insecta; order Lepidoptera; family Crambidae; genus Nymphula; species Nymphula nitidulata. The sequence goes on from OX374632.1 coordinate 13,459,504, forward strand.
TACAAGAAAGCCCTAAATCATGCCTGCTTTACAAAACTCGGTCGGATTTTGCGTGGAATATTGTTCGCACTTGTTATGGCTCCGCAAAGTTCCGTTTTATTTTCAAACAAAATGTATCGAAAAAGTTTATTACTCATTTCTAGTACTCATACCTTAAATGGTCCCATAGATTCCTTTGATTCGCACATCAAATAGGATCGATAGGCAAGTTTTTATTTAGCATTTCTTTCGCATGCTGTACATTTTTTTATAATATGTGAATGCAGTTCAGAATATTATTTAAAAGTTATGTATGGTTTCTTAGGACGGTTTTCCTGTAAATTTAACGGATAAGGCACCTACCCTTTCCAAATGTTATCGCAATATATGACCTATGGACTTCTGTGTTCTATCCTACCTCCTCAATGCACTGGTTAGATTGCAGTAGCGTCGCGTTGTGCTGCCTGTATTATTGTCGAGGTAGGTAGAGGTCACGAACATCCTTAACAATAACGCACGATATAATTGTACAGGCGTACAATTATATCGTGCGTTATTTAGCGCCTTCTATCGGCTCATATAGCTCGAAGGATTGACTATCCTACCTTCCCCCTACCAACTCAGGAGCACACGTGCGGGTGTGGTGTGCGGAGTCATCAATTTACTGTCTACGTCTTAACATCACTCGCAAAGAAATTTAGTGACATACGTTTCTTTGACGTACTTCTAAACTTGATGTTCTGTCTTCACTTGTGTTCTTTCCTTCCTCTAACATGGGTTTCCCTCTTTCAAGAGGCGTGGAAAATTACTATCTGTCAAGAGGCGTGATAAGATAACAGTATGTTCATGCTGCACCAGCTGTCTTCGCATGTGGACTCTCTCCGCTTTTCGTCGGGTGGTGTTGAGTCATTTGCCTTGCTTTTTATAAAAAAAACTGTTGTGCACCGTTTATTTATGCCACTCTTTCAATACAATCCGGCAAGCAAGCGACAGTGGTTTAATTTTGACAGTCCTAAAGTGATAATCACGATTGCATTTTGATGAGAGAAATGGCGAATTTAAATTCAAGCGAATAATAAACCCTTTACATTTTGAACCCTTCAATTTATAACTATTTACTTATGATGAATAAATAACTGTATACTATTCTTGTGCTAGACTATGATCCACCTTGCAAAATAATTTACGCGTTTATGGCAGTTGATAACAAGGCCATCGTCCTATAAATGAAAATTATCTGTTAAGAATAAGAAGTCTTACATCATACGGCTAGACTTGCCGTCCATTAGGTACAAAGACTATATTAGGTACGATACGACTAGCCGCAGTGCGGAGTAGAATAGAGAATAACCACTTAGCCCGAAAATATATTTTATACTTCGAGAAACCAAAAAGTCAAATTTTAATTGCCCGATGTAATTACCTAATCCAGTTTTATAAACCTAGTTCAGTTTTGTTTATTACGTCAGCTTTTAAAATTAAACTTCTTACCTACTTATTTTTTTATTCTTTATGCATATCAAAATGAAAATATCTGTATTCTATTAGGCCGCCCATTATGGTTACCTACTTAGGTGCAATGTATAATAATAACACTTGGATGCAAGAATAATTACAACAGCACTTTAAGTCAGTCTCACTTATCCATTTACCTACTTTAAAAAATACAGTCACATGAGGTTTTATAAAATGGAGACAAGGCAGTTATTAAACCATCTGAACTTCTTTGAAATTGCTCACTCTCTCGCAGATTTGTGCTTAAGCATGTTTTTCCATTAACATTAGTTACCTACTTAATTATTTAGGTACCTTTGATTATAATCAAAGTTAGATAGTTATTTCAACTTTTAATTTTAGCCGTTATTATAATCACTGTCACTGTTAACATTATGTTATGTCGTAAAATAGATTAGGATTATGGGAATGTTTTTCATGATCAACACCGTCTTCGGTGGCTGTCGCAAGCGTAAAGTTCTAAATGAATCGTGCTAAGATGACGCGAAAAAATTCTGCCAACATTTTCCGTAACCTATTTGTGAAATCTAGGCTGCAGCAATGAAAGTGTGACGGCAGACAGGCGGGCTCCACGAGTCTCCAGATAATGGCATTTCCCTTACATTCTCCTAAGTAAACTTATTGTCAGATTTTGCCTTGATCCTAAGCTAACTACTACTATCTAAAATTAATCGTCGGTTCTTGACTCATGCATGATTTTTGCCGTCAAGTTCGTGGTGTGTGTTATGCCTTGCTTATGAAAATACCGAGTAGAATTAATATATTTAATTCATTTTAGTAACTGGCATTTGGTGGTGTTTTAATGTGTGAGTGGCTGGGTGGTATTCATTTAGGTATGTGAATTCAACGTGGTGTACCGTTGAAGCGGAATAGAAACACCTACTGATTTGATCTAATAATCGGATGTTAATCGCTATTAATATGTGTGACGTGAAATCGTGAACCGATACGAGGGAAATGGGGGGTCAAAAAGGCACCTTTGAATGATTTGGGACTCGACCCACATTCCGGACCCGAAGCCTCTTCTTAAAGAATGGTTATGCCCCTGACATATTGACTCACATTCGGATCCCTCGACCCCATTAAATGTAACTTAGCTTTAGTAAAGTTTACTCATGAGAGCTGAATTTTTTGTGAAAATCGTCGCGTTATGCTGTGATGTGAATCATACCATATCTAGTGTTCGCTAACATTAGCAATAGCAAAATTATGTATCATTTATAGGGAATGCAAATCTCGCGAAATTGGGGCTCAAGCGAGATCCCGCGAGTTTATGAATAACAATACTGCGAAAACTCGCTGATTTCGAGATTGGCAGTTATGTTTATTTTTTTTGCAAATTATCACAATATTTGAATAAATTAACTATTATAAGATAAAAAATTATTTTCACGAATTTTTCAATAGACTTTTATGCATCAAACATTGTTTGACGTGTTATCTATAATTTTTAATAAACTTCTAAGTAGTAAACTTTGACGTAGTTACGTATCTATCAAATAACAAATGAAAGAAACAACCAATCTTCTCTTCTAATATCAAAAAAAAATTTTTTAGTATTAAAACAGTTCTTTTATAACAAACAAAACATAGAGAAGTAAAAAAAAAATCTTATCTAAGTTGAGTTGACTATCAAAGCCCAATAAACCAGACACAATTATTTTAATTGTTATGTCATCTTAAGTTGACGTCTCAGCAATGGAGGATTAAACTGAGATATTATTATCAATTAAATAACTACGTCCGTGTGAGGCCGCGTTTCGAATAAGACGTTTTTATGCTCGAGTGCAATCTCGATAAACTCGCGAGATCTCGCCCTTTTTTCGTCCGAGATCAATCTCGGTAAAAAAGGCCGAGATCTCGCGAAAACGAAATCTTGCAAGAACGAGATAGCATTCCCTAATCATTTATTAAATTTTATTTATTTTCAAACTGGCATTAGAATATAATCACTCTTTCTCTCTCTCATCGTATACCTTACAGTATTTATATGTACCTAAGGTGTAAACCTTACTTCTAGTGTGTATTACTTGCATATTTTAACTACCTTTTGCCCGTCGCTCCGCCCGCGTGTATGTGGATTGTCGCTCCAAAAAGTATCCTAATGTTCTTCCTAGGCTGTCAAACTATCTCCATACCAATTTTCATCTAAATCGCTTGATGGATTTAGGCGTGAAAGCGTTACAAACAAACAAACTCACATTCCCATTTATAAGGTATCAGTTAGGATTTACTAACAATATCGTGGTGTAGAAATCTTTATTTCAACTCTAATTTTTGTGATCCTGCGCTGGGTTAATAGTTTGTCTATGGATACTAGATAACTGAGAAATATATTAGAAATTATACTGAATAACCATTTAAACATCCATGACTCGTAAACAAATGTTCGTACTCATTTGACACTTATCTACCCCTGCCGAATTCCAACCCGGGACCTAAGTAACCTAAGTCTTAGTAGACAGAGGTGTGGGCGTGAGAAGGCGGGCCCTGATCGCCCTTATTTCTGGTGCCCTAGGTGGCGCTACCTGCGTGGGTGGCCTCCACGCACGCATTGCATAGGCCGCCAAGCTTGGGATTGCCCAAGTGACTCCTGGGTAATACCCAGGTGGGTAAGATGAAGATTAATCCATCTGCACAAAACCTGGCCGTAAGGTCAGGTTGCTTGGGGCTAGGCTGGTGAAATTGCTTTGGCAGAGCCCAGGCCTAGTGGAGTTACCGGGGAGTTTAGTGGGTATTCCTAGTGCCGTTAAGATCAGCCACTGGGCGACTTCCACACACGCCCATATCGCTTAGCGAGCGGCGCGGTAGCGGGTAAACCAGTAAGTGGATTCCTCCCCTAAAAAGGGCCGTCAGTGAATGTAAATAATTAAATTACACGTAGGCATGGTATATCACAGTTCACTTCCCTTTACGGGTACAAAACTGGGCTTTAATTACCTCTGTTAGATTGCAAATTTTGCTGCTGTGATTCGATTCATCAGAATCGCAGTCAACACTTCCTATTAGCGCGTTTGCAAGATTGCAACTTCACACTGCGGCTGTTTCATGTTTGTTATTAAAGGTAGGTACAGATGGCGTCTGATATAATCCAGGTCAAACTTCAGACCACGTTTTGTAATGAGGGGGTTTCTAATCTAAACTGATATACGTTAAAGTTAAACTATAAATGTAGCGGTATTTGTAGTTGACACAAATGTAGAGCTAGGTACTCGCTTGTTGGTAAATAACTATTCAATCATAATTGTTTGTCTATCTATACTTATTAGGAAAATAGCACATTACTCGGGAGATCATTCTAATATTTGGTATTTCATGGCTTGCGTGTGATAATTGCTTTGCGAGAAACAATGAATAGAAACTTCAAGGCTATAAAAACAGACTATTGTCATGAGAATGACAAATTTTTCTGATACGTGTGGGTGTTTGTGAGGAGACCGCTGCTAAAAAAAATTAATATTATAAGGTAGGTGTATTTTTTATTTAGAGGCTAAATTTCAGATACCTACCTCTAAGTAGGTACAGACGACAGCACATCAAGTGTAACAGTTGCACTACGAAAGCCGCCTCTATTACGAACGTTATAAGAGCGGTCTCAAGGTCAAACTATTACGCTTGATGTGCTGTCGACCTATACGTGTACGTATACCTATACGTATGTAAATTTTATGGTTATGTAAAGAGTGCGTTTTAATTTCATAAATTAACTGTTCAATCTTATCAAACAGTGATAGTATCAAGGACTTACGATGAAATATATTACGTACAACCTGTGACTTTTGCGTAGCTATATGTATAAACAATAAATAGGTAGAAGAATATCTAATACACTGAGAAAATCTTTAGATCAATAAAAAAAGAATCGCTGAATCGATATTTTTGAAATAGACATTGGATTTTTAAATAACTTAGATAAATTTATAAACATTAAATTTTGTATAAGTAACCCTTATGAAGATAACGGATGAGGTAGGTATAATAATGTTCTTAATTGTGGACAGATGCAAGAAACAGCTAGTTCACAAATTACATACTTACTGTTCACTAAGAGAAACGACTGAATACATAGGTGGTCCGATGCAGCCATTGAGATTGCATTCGCAATGTTGATCTACAACTACACCTATCTACGTTAACTGTAAATTCTAAAGAAAACCAAAAACTAAGCAAACTAGCAAGTTATTGTTTTATTATATCTTTTCAAAATACTTAGTGTCCATTCACACCAATCATTCACCGCTTCCGAAGGAACCACTGAGAAAAGCACTTTGCCCATTCGTCCTTAGGGGTCTCTTCGACGGCCTTTTGAAAAGCAGTCACTGCTTCCTCGGCATCCATAATACATCCGGGTGACACAGTAATCCTACGTCTGACGTCGGCAAATAGTCTATCGTTCGTCTAGCGGTGTCCAAGGAAGCGTTGTGGTGGTGAGATTCGAGGTGCGAGGTCGTTTCTCCCGAAAATTTTCCAAGACAAGTGGCAAACAATTGTTAGTGTACCACTCTGCAGTAACTGTTTCTCGATTATCTGAAACAATTGTCGCGTAATGATCTGTTCTTCCAAAGATCTAGGCTACCATCTTTTTTCCTACGTTCTCTCTTCGCTTTAGTTGGCAACTCCTCGGAGTTGACTCCCTTGAGCAGACTATCTTTTGGTTTCGGGATCATTACAGTAAATCCAGCTTTCGTCACCCGTATCTTTGAACCATTTCACGGCACCAATCAACACGATGGAGTTTTTGGGTCAAATTCCAGGTACCAGGTATTTATCGGGTATAAAGCTTCCTTACCGCTAACTGTTCATGGAGGATTTTATGCACTTGACTCATACTGATGCCTAAACTTGTCCAAATCTGCTGATAGATTTCCATTTTTGATTCCACTCTAATCACGGTATCACATTAATTTGTAATGTAAATTAATTTATGGTTTTTGATTTCAATATTTTGTCACAATGTCGCGATTAATTGTCAAAGCGTCAGAGCCAACAAAAATGCAGACGCTAGATGGCGTAAAGTTGTGCACAGACAGATAGGCTATATGAGGGTTGATGAAAATGACAAATTATTACTTTTTTAGATTAGAAGCAATAATATATTTCTCTGATAAACAGAGTTGTCATTTGTGGTAAGAATAAGATAACATTTGTGGGGTGGAGATGGGAACAATTTGTTTTTTTTAATGATAAGATATATATTTATGCGAAATTACACTATCATACACGTAAATCATTCTAAAGAGTTTGATGACATTTTCAAGCTCATTACGAGCTGAGGTCAGTCACAGAGATCACACGTGACGGCGACCTTCCAGTGAGTGGCGGATCGTTTCATTCAAATGAGCGAAATGGATCGAAGAGGGTGCGCGCGCATGTCGCACCATCCCTGACTTGCCACCGAAGCGAAGGACGAATCCTTGTGGATTAAAAAACTACGTAACGTAGTACGTCAATCGGTTCCATAATTTTCATTCAGTTTTATTTACCGTTATTGTGGTCATTGGCTAGTAACAAAGTTTAAATACTGCGAAATCATAAGTGATTTAGTCTAAAACCCGATTAAGCATATTATTAATTACTATCCATTAATAAATTAAATAGTAATTTGCGTTGGCGGTTAAGAATTTTAGGTTAACTGAAATAATAAACGTTAGGTAAGTAATTTGTAAGCTGTGGGGGCGCCATACGCGGAAATGCAAATTCAATTGCTCGTCTGTCTACCCACACAACTCATCCACAAAAAGTTCTGGCGACTTAATTTGCAGAAAAAAATAATTATGTATTTGTGAGCGAAAATAGTAAATAGAGCTATAAACTAGTAACGAATTATGGAACAACGAGAAGCTTCTCCGTCAACTTCTCATGACAGAGGGTCGTGCGTGACCACACATCAATTCTGCAAGGATCCCCACACTTCTATATGCTCAGTCATTATTAACACCTGGTACGGTATGATAGTTAGGTCGGCATACTTTAAACTTTATCCCAAGGGTCTAAGCTGGCGACCTTACTTGACTTCTTTTACCTTCCATTTTCTTAACAACCATCTTCTAGCCACTGAGTGTATTGTTAGGATAGTTTCATCGCTGGGCTACCAGCGAGTGTGCGAGTGCGACGACCGATTACTTGGGGATGTTGACAAAGTAGTTGTTTAAAACTGCATGGAGTCTCGCCCAGGTCTATGTACACTACACTAACAAATAGGCAAAAATATGCATAACAGTTTATAATTAATAAATAATAATAATAATAAATATTCTTTATTGCACACAAGAGAAATTCAACATAAAAATTAGAAAACACAAAAAAAGTACAATTGGGCGACTTTATTGCTAAAAAGCAATTTCTTCCAGGCAACCTAAGGTGATATACACATTAGGAAGAGAGAGAGAATACAGAAGGGTGCAAGAAATAGAAGGAATAAATAAAATATATATGTTTGTAGGTACATAATGAAAGTACATAATACAATATACGAATTAAATATACTTACATATTATGCAATAAAATACACAGCTAATGAGTTAAATGTCAAACAACGTATAAGATTCAAATAGATAATGTATAATTGTCTATTTTCTTTTTTACCCCCGACGAAAAAAGAGGAGTGTTATAAGTTTGACGTGTCTGTCTGTGTATCTGTGTGTATGTCTGTGGCATCGTAGCGCCTAAACGAATGGACCGATTTTAATTCGGTTTTATTTTTGTTTGAAAGCTGATGTGCCTACGATGGTTCTTAGCTATAATTTATGAAGTTCAGTTCAGGCGTTTGATGACTATCAGCTCAATTTGTACATGATAATAGGGTTTTACTAACTTTTACACATCCGATTGATTTAAAATTTCGTGTACTGTCACTTCGGTGACATTTCCATGACATACTATCCTTGAGCTGATCCTATACCATCAAAAAGTCTGCGAAATGCTTAATTCTTCAGAAACTTATAGCAGATATAGCGTGTTTGGACTCTTATGAATAGTCTCAATGAGATGGTGTTAGATAGATGGTTAATGACGCCGGGGGTTACTTAAAATTTTTAATTTTGAATTTTTATTTGCTTTGTTTCGTAATACAAAATAAGAATTATTATACAAAAACTGCAACACAGCCAATCCAGGCGCCTATGTCCTTTGGCACATAATAATTTTGGTGACGTTAAGTTGACTTATGTGTCGCCTGCCATATTGCCATAAATTAATAATGGTGAAATCGACAAATCATTTAGAATTTTGTACAAGTGAAATAAACTTAAAAATGAATTATTAGTATTTTTCCCGGATTTAGAAGATTATAGTTCGAAATCACATCTCGTGACAACGAAGACCAATCTCAGATTATGACGTCACTTGTTTTTAGCATCAGAAGAAAAACCAAATGAATCACCATAACAACCTTATTAGTGTTTGGTAACAGGTGACGACACAGCGGTCACTCACGTGACATAATTGGCGTTTTGGAGCACCATTTGAAGCGGAATTTAAGGAACATATTTTTTAAAACATTAGTCGTATTAAAATTATTATGATAACTATTTGGAGCTATAATAGGTACTTATACACGATTATTTAATTGCATTTAATATCGTTTAAATTCCGTAATAATACAATAAAGTATTGTGTTTTTTAGGATTTCTATTAAAAAACTACCTCTACGCGTCAATGTTATATTTTTATTTGAATGCAGTCAACATTCTATATCGATGCTCAATCTCTTGCTACGAGTGTTGTAGCTCAGCAAATAATCTGTCCAAGTGAGCTTCGCACCATTACTCTCATTACAAGGAATCTTATACATGCGTGGGAAAGTTTAATTCACTTTAAAATCTCCCTAAATATTAAGGTAAGTTTTACGGCCTATTTCTGTCTCTGTCTGTGACACCTAGATTGGATGTTTTCATCAAAAGTACGACATTCGTTTGTTCTATCTCTCAATAATTAGCTGCTAACACTATTTCTGCGATTTTGTGTTAGGTACCTGAAATCGATGGCCAGATTCAAAATTTAATGTTTAACTAAGTAATTAACATAAAATTAATCTCCATATTTTACTAATGCTTTTCTATGTGGGTATGGACGGTGTCTTTTATATCGACGTCATAGACAGATTTTGAGTAGGTTTTTTACCGTGTTGACCTCAATATTATACTTTTACAAAAACTCCAGGACTTGGAGTCTCACCTTAGCAATCGTTTACAATGCATTCTGATAGCAGGATGTCTCGCGATAAACATGTTATTTTTGATCCCGCATACAAACACACAGCTAATCTCGTACCGTGTTCCTTTGAGGAACGCTAATGTATTAGGTTAATTAAGTTCTTAGAATGACTTTAATGTAGGATCTCCCGGTAATTGGTCGTGATGGTCGAGGATAATATTTTTCCCTCTAATATATTATATGATCCTTCCTAACGTTCTAGTGTAATAGTATTTCAATTTTACAGTTTGTTTTACTTTGAATAGTTTAGTTAACATTTTAGCAAAAAAATTTTTTTATGTGTAGGTACTCCATTGAGCTGTGATAATGAGATGTACCTCCCCACTTGATTTTCATCTTTGCCTTTTTGGTAACTACCGAAGTCAACTTCCACTCGTTTGATCTTTAAAACAAACCAGAAATATTTTTGTCATTTACAGGCACTTTTAATAAAGATCCATTCTTTGAAGTAAATGTTGTAACATTTACAATTATAAACACGGAAGTCCGTACTTGTTTTCTAAAGAGTGCGTAGGCGTAGGCGGAAGGAAAATATTTTCAGAAATAATTGCTCCCTCGGAATCTCTATGAGCTCGTAATGTTTAAACGTTTCACTGTTCAATCAATAATGTATTTTTGTCTGACACTTAAGTTTAAGAGATTTTAAGTAATATTTTCACTTGATGTATTAATATTTTCACGTTATGTATTTTTTGTTGAAAGGCTTTGGTCCCTATACTAAAGAATGGCTTCTTTACATGTTTGCTGACCAAAATCTATATTATTGATTAAACCATTATTTACCTCCTTGTGTTGATGATATGTCAAGCCGCAAAATACCCTCTGAGGGCTTATGACAATTAAAAACCAATTGTGTCTGGAATCTGGGGCTTGACAGGTAAAATTATATCTCTATGTACAGTGTACAGGGAATAGGGTTTTATGTATTTCAACGGCACATAGTTACAAAAAGTGCATTTTCGATGACGACATGGCGTGTCGCCAACATAGCTAGTGTTGTCAAATGGTTGTCAAATAGTCGCCAAAATGTAAGGCAACGCTCGCTGCCACACAACCACGAATTCAAGACTGCTGACTTCAGAGTATTGCGTCAGAAATATTTTGTCTGGATCGATATCAAGTCTCAATCAGATAATAATAATTACATTTCTATGTAGACAAACTTTTTCGAGCTTTTCATGCTACAGGGCCTAGAATCAGATAAACTTATTTACTTAATTTCATATTTTATAAAATTAACTCACAGGTTTTTTAGTTACTTTTTATGTATAATTTAACTTACTCGTATTTGCCACAAAAGAGCAGAGGGCTAATCCATTCTGTTTGATTCTTAAGTGTATAAAATGACCAAACAAAATTCATCATTAACCGCGTATCAATTTTCACCATAAGTTGTTTTGTGTTGATGTGACGGCTATTAGGTACCCCTACCTATTTATAAAAAAATACGATTTAATTCCAGTTTACGCGTCTAACAATGCCCATTAGTAGGTACTTAACCTACAATAAGTACCTACTTACGGGTGATATATTATAGTTTTTACTTTGTGAACGTATAGAGTGCGAAGTAGCTTATAAGCTAACGCACGCAAAATCAGAAAAAAAAATTAAACAAAAATTAAAACCGACTCCAAAAAACTGAAAAGGATAAAATAATTAAATTTTAGTAGGTACTCATTCCCCAGAAACATATTTTTGAAGTCGGTGCTTCACTATCTTCTGTTTCTGGAAACAACTTAGCACCAACTCCAAAAATATGTTCCTAGGGGATGAGTACCTACTAAAATTTAATGACCGTGAGCTTATATTGTTTTCTACTATCGTATCATTTCACTAAAAATTCATAGGACAGCAAAATCCGCAATTTTGCATACGTCATCTACGTATGCAAAATTGCGGATTTTGCTTTTACTTAATTTTTCCAGTTTTTTTGTTTTTAAAACCTAACTACCTAATGGATTTTCAAAAAAATTTATGGGACCAAATGGGAACTATTCTTATAATTATATTATATCAAACAAAAAAATAATCATCAATATCGGTTCACCCAGTCGAAAGTTCTGAGGTAACAAACATAAAAAAAAAACATAGAGACGAATTGATAACCTCCTCCTTTTTTGAAGTCGGTTAAAAAATAGAAGGTATTCATATGGTTATCCCAAGTCGTCAGAGCAGCCACCGGGATTGTGAAAGGTCGTGGGTTCGGTTCCCGTCCCAGGACATATTTTATTCTAGTCTAGAGATTTTTTGAAATATCTTTCAAACTATTCTATTTATAATGTTAAAATAAAATGAAGAAAATTCGTAAAAAATTTTATACTTAGTTTCATAAACACAAAGTACAAACAATACTGTGTCATCATTATGTGTGTTACAAAAGTAATCACATTTTTGATTGTTTAAAACCTCGTTTAGGGAAATAATACCTTTATATAATGTATAAAAGGTATATAATATTATTAAAATTTATTTTATGAATGGATGTGGACCTCGAGTTGTAGTGTTTTACACTGGACGGGATTATTAATCTATTTATTCAAGATAAGATAAGTTCACTTTACTAATTTATGACATCGACAGTCAGTCATTGAGTGTAAAATACAGCCTCGAGCTCGCCACTTCTTTTTACGGTTCGCGACCGAAATGGCCACTTTACTTCATAAATAAATCCACCCCACAATCCCCAGATGTGACTGTATCGGTGTACATGAAATTCTCATTTTGTCATTCATTTACACGCCATTAGGCCACCCAGTTCTAATAAAATGCTGAGGAAAACCTGTCACATCATCATCATTATTGCGGCATATACCTACCTACTTTTTTGCTTAATATTGTTATAATCCAGCTACTAGAAATCGAATCAGCAACTTCATAGTACCGAAACTCAGTTTCGTAGTGCCATTTCATTAGTCAGTCATTTGCCATGACAACTTTCCAAAGTAGTACCTTTATTGAGTATAGATTATAATATTATTCGATAGCAACATTCAAAATAGAAACGTTTCAAAAACGTCTGTGGAAATCACTTGAAAATCTCATGAAACAACAGATTGGTATTGGATTCATGTGTGGGGCGAGGCTGCGCGCGCATGCCTACGATGATGCCGTAGCGCTACGAACGGCAGTTGCTTCTGAACTACGGGATTTAATGACGGCTACGTCGTAGCAATATTCGCGGTCACCATTACACTCTGCCGTGCCGATAGTGTATTGTGATAGTGACTTGATATACTCCAAGAAAAATAACTTTAGGTAAATATTGATTTCATATTTTTGTATGTTAGGCAACGCACAAGACGAAAGAATAGAAGCGATTAAGTTTTCTGCTGAATCAGCGGCTGATTTCGTAATATCTGATCGTTTCACATGGCCTTTGGGACTGATGGTAATATTGGTAATAGAACGGAAATAATTATACTTAGCTTTATAAATAATTATATACACACGATTTATCGTTATACATATTATTAGTCTTGTTAAAGCACTTATTGCATTATACTATTTCCTAACTAGAAACAGTCAGGAACCTAAGTAAAAAAGCCAGCGATCACACTGCACTAAATAGGATCCTAAATCAGAGAGAACACGCAGTCTGGATGTAGAATCGCTTACACAAATTAATAAGAAATAAATTAAATAATAAGAAATAAATTGAATTACAAAAATTAATAAATAATATTAATACTTCATATTGTAATTAGGTAATATTGTTAACATGTTAGTCTGTAATATTTCAGTTCCGTCTGTTGTCACTAAGTAAAAAAATATATTTATCAATAACACTGTAATTGGAATGTTGCCTAAGTTTGAATATAGCGCTATTTCTCACATATTCAAAAAATATGCGCTACTGCTTTCTGTTTAAAAAAAATCATAAAATTTGTCATTTTTTTTCTAAAATTTATCAAAATGTTAATGATATTAGATTGCTGACATCAATTAAAACAACTATTATTAGGGCAACTACGAATAAAAACATACATATTATATTATTTAGTCTAGGATATTTCATAGTTTACATAACACATACATAATTTTGTCAGTATGCCCATACATTTCTTAGGAACATGTGACGTCACCTGTTCCATCTATTTAACACATCAAACTTACCACTATATCTGTGAAACTATTGATCTTAGACATACTATTTCTTTTGCAATATTTATTTAATATTTGAGAGTATTGTTAAGTACGCCCGCGGAATCGCCCACGAGGATATTGGATATCGCGCCAAAAGTAGCCTATGTCCTTTCTCACGATGAAATCTATCTCCATGCCAAATTTCCTCTAATTCGGTTCAGTGGCTAAGGAATGAAAAACGTAACAGACAGATAGTTACTTTCGCATTTATAATATTTATGAATAAATAAATCTTTGAACCATTTAGTATTGCCTTTTAAAAGCAGAGCGATCGGAGCCGTCCTAACCTAACTCACTAAATCAGATTCTAGTTGTGATTACATGTTCCTGTTTCCTAGATAGGAAATAGGATAGTTTAATAAGTTCTTAATGTCGAAGATCGTCAGTCCTAGAAGCATCAGTTTAACGAAAAAGAAAATAAATTAAAGATTGCACAGTAAAATAATCGTTCTAAAATCTGTGTCTATTTCGGTTTACTCAACTACAAACAATAATGTTCAATAACTCTCAAAGTTATTGAACAATGTACTACAATTACAAAGAGAAACTTAATAAATATTGACGCATCTTTAAAATCTAAGTTTTTAGTTATTTTTGTAATAAAAAGCGATGAAATCTTTACCCTGGCAGCACCTTTTTTGTGAAGAATGAGTTATTATGCAAACTGTACAATGATTACTACAGATTGCAAAAAATTTTTGTTTAAGTTACACACGACAGCACATCAAGTGTAACAGTTGCACTACGAAAGCCGCCTCTATTACGAACGCAGTAAGGGCGGTCTAAAGGTCCAACTGTTACGCTTGATGTGCTGTCGACTGTACATTAATTTAGTTTCTAGCTTTGCCATCGAACCTACTGATAGAATTACTTTACATTTATTGTTAACCTGTGGTCCGTTACTAACCCGATGTCCATTCTGCGAACCATTGTCTTTGTAATATTAAATTACAATGTAATGGACTTGCGAATGGAAATAAGTTTATTGTTAAGTTGGCATATTGCAAAACTAAGACAAACCAATTTGATTTTCTTAAACGTAGGGCATACTGGTATCTGATACTTGAATTTGAGCGCACTACGGGGGTAGATCCAAATCTTTTTGAAAGAAAAGTAAATTTAGAATATTATTTTTAACCCCCGACGAAAAAAGAGTCTTTCTCTGTAAAGTACTGTCTGTGTATGTCTGTGGCACCGTAGCTCCTAAACGAATGGACCGATTTTGATTTGTTTTTTTTTGTCCGAAAGTTGGCGTGATTAGAATGTTTCTTAGATATAATTTATCAAGATCAGTTGCGGCGTTTGATGACTATCGGCTTATTTTCTACATGATAAAAGGAGTATATTAACTTTCACAGATCCGATTGATTCGAATTTGGTGTACTGAGCTGATCCTATACCATCAAAAAGTCTGCGGTGTGATTAATTCTTGAGAAACTTACTGCAATTTTAGCGTGTTTGGGCTCATAAGAATAGTCTCAATGAGATGGTGTTAGATAGATGAATCATGAGGCCGGGGGTTACTAAAAAAGTTAAATATTTTATTCTATTGAAAGTACCTTATAATTACTCTGCAAATGAAATAATCCAAGATACAAATAAATAAAACAGAGCGTGAAAAACTTTTCATTGGTAGAAATGACATGAAAAAAACAAATATCCAATCAACAAACAACAACAACAATTATCATGAACGATACAAATATCTCAAAATATCCAAAAATCTTGAAAACCTTTTATTTAAAGTCATAATTTGTTATTTGGTATATCACAATGGGACCAATTCGCACGGCGGACGTGTTGTCCATGAATTTTGGATACCTGTGTAATTTATTTTTAAGTTACTTCTAATCCCATCCAAAACAAATGTGATCTAAGTTCAATATTGAACAATGCGTCGTTGTACTTGGGATGTAATTCAAGCTAACATGCAAATATACAGGAGTTATTCAATTAATATTTAATTAAATTCTCTCTAAGGAGACTTCAAACCAAATTATTATTCGTATGAGTAAAACAACAAATATGAATTTTCAGTGTCCTCAAAATATCCTAAGTCGTAGGATATTGGTATTAAAAAACAGAAAAAACTTGTGCTAAGAGATAATATGCTTGGTAAAATTCATGCGATGCTGAACCGTGCAGTGCCTTCGAGAGAGTGAAAGTAAAAAAAATTTAAACAAAAATTAAAACCGACTTCAAAAAACTGAAAAGGATAAAATAATTAAATTTAAGTAGGTATTCATCCCCTAGAAACATATTTTTGGAGTCGGTGCTTCACTTTCTATTGTTTTTGGAAACCACTTAGCACCAACTCCAAAAATATGTTTCTAGGGGATGAATACCTACTTAAATTTAATTATTTTATCCTTTTCAGTTTTTTGAAGTCGGTTTTAATTTTTGTTTAAAATTTTTTTTTCACAATTTTTAGTGATAACTTTCTACGGTCAAAGCTAGATGGGTGACCGTCAAATTATATTGTTTTCTACTATCGTATCGTTTCACTAAAAAGTCATTGGAAAAGCAAAAATTCGCAATTACGTATATATATGTAGACGACTTCATAATTTCAGTTTTTTTATATTTAAAACCAAAGTACCCAACTGTTTTTGAAAAAATATTTATGGGACTAAATGGCAGCTATTCCGCATCAAACAAAAAAAGAATCACGTAAATCGGATCAGTAATCTCGGCGTAATCGGTGTACATACATAGAAAAAAAAAAAAAAACATACCGGCCGAATTGAGAACCTCCACGTTTTTGAAGTCGGTTAAAAACTAACATACTTCATACAAAATAAAAACGTATGAACTGCAATGAAATTATCAATAATTATGAGTTTTCAGATTTTTTCCTCTGTATATAATAGGGTGGGGCAAAATTTCTTCGTATTTTTTAAGAAAATTTAAAACATATTTTAATATAGTTTATTTACATTTAACTAAAGTATGTAGGTACCATTTTGTTCGATAACTTTTTGCCATCTTGTAGGTAGGGACATGATCCCATTGCTATATAAATTTTTGGGCTTCTGATCAAAATACCGCGACAAGTGGTTTTGGCAGTCCTCTCGTGATGTTAACCTGACACTGCCTAGAGAATTCTGAAGAGAGCGAAACAGGTGGAAATCTGAAGGTGCAAGGTCAGGACTATACGGCGGATGCATTAACACCTCCCAGCAAAACTCTCTTAATTTTTGCTGAGTGGCTAAAGATGTTTGAGGTCTAGCGTTATCATGATGAAAAACCACACCCCTTCTGTTGATTAATTCCGGCCGCTTTCTCTCAACTTCTTGCTTTAATCTCATCAGTTGTTCGCAGTAGAGTTCAGAATCGATGGTCCTGCCTGGTGGTAACAGCTCACCATGAATAATGCCCTTCCAATGATTCAATCCCACCACACACACAGCATCACCTTGTTGCGAGTTAACCCGGGTTTCGCCACAGTTTGTGAAGCCAAACCGGCCTTTGACTTTTTGACGGCCTTCGACCTTTTTCGCACGTTCTTGTCGTAAGTGATCCACTTTTCATCACCAGTTATCAGCTTCTTCAAAAATGGTTCGGTTTCATTACGTCATAATAAAGAATCACAAATGAGTACACGGTTCATTAGGTTTCTTTCAGTGAGCTCGTGGGGTAGGTACCCAAATATTAAGCTTTTTTGTGTACCTTCCCATTTTTTTTAAATGCGCCAAAACCGTTTTGTGGTCAATTCCCAGTTCTTCAGCTACGTCCTAACTACTGATATGCCGATCTTGCTCCAGTTTTTCAAAAATGCCATCAATTTTATCCGTAATAGGGCGACCAGAGCGACGTGCATCTTTGACATCAAAATCCGGATTGACAACGCTTAAACCAAATTTGTGCTACTCTCACAGACACTGCACTAGTCCATAAACATCGCAAATTATTTTCGCGGCTTGCGTTGCATTTTTACCTTTTTTGTAGTAAAATTTTAAAATGTATCGAATTTCTTCATTAGATTCACTCATCTTGGCCGTACGAAAAACAAATGAAAAACACACATTTTCCTAATTTGAATTTGGAATTATCTTTTTTAAAATCTAAACTTTTAATGATACCAAAACTAGGCAAATACAAATAGTACAGCTAAAGAGATTTTATTACAAGTTCATACATACTATGATGTGAAAAGACTTTTTCCCCAACCTAATATATAGTAGTTTACCTTAGAACCAAATATCATTTTCTAGGTCATGTAGAAGTAAGTGGGTTAGGGTTTTCATGAGTGAGTCAGTCAGTCACAAAAAAGTTAATATACCAATATCCGTTTTAGCTAAATTCATGAAATTTAAAATCCTTCACAAGCTAGGGGGCTTTAATAAGTGTGCTAAATTTCATGTATGTAGATTAAATAGTTTACAAGTCGTGAAAGGGTCGAAAAAAAAGGAAAAGTAGCTCGAAATGGTTCTTGTAATACACGTATACATAACACACGTGGTCTATTGGTTGAGACCACCTACCTCAGATCTAGAGGTCCGGGCTTCGATTCCCGTGTGGGCAGAAATTTTCTGCTCGGTTTGGTTGGTGGTAGGGATTTTCTATTTTTATTTTTTGGTAACAATTGCAAATATCTTTCATCGTTTTCTTTCACTATTTGTAATTGTCGTCTCATCATCATCATCTTCATCATATCAGCCTATGATGTCCACTGCTGAACAAAGGCCTCCCCCATCGATCTCCAAATAAAACGGTTTTGCGCAGCCTGCATCCAACGTCTCCCCGCGACCCTGACCAGGTCAATTGTCGTCTATTTAATTAAAATTTATTTCTGTTTGTGGATCAATCTGTTTTATTAAAGCGTTTGATCGTAGACTAGCTGATATCGACTACGTATATCTGTTATTAAGATAAATAACGTTCTTCTAATTACATTTGCAACTCTCCAAGTGACGTTAATTGGTATATTCATCGGCGGTTCATCGTTTATCGCAAATTACAAATTCAGTCTAAATTGGTTTCTCTCTGATATTGTACTTAACTAATTAGATGATAGTGATTAATAAATATACATATAATGCTACATAGGCTCCCACTTACCTATATCAGTTTCGGTAACTACTACTTTCGTAGTCGAAGTTCTATCTACGAACGAATGATTCGAACCGTCTCTACTGCGAAACATTCTTTTGCCCAAAGTAACTTAGCTTTAAACTTTATATTGCCCTATAGGCAATAATGAAGTTGTTGATTATAATTACTGAAAACGCGTATTCAAAGCGTCAATTAATAATGTTGTGGCCTCAGTAGCGGGAATATAGACCTTGAACGCCCATGTTGCGGTGACATTTCTGATATAACCATATACCTTCACATATTATATTATAGACAATAGAATTAAGCGTGTGGGTTGGAGTACACTCTCGTCTCATTACTAGGGAACAGACAAACTGTTTATTCTCAGATTTTTTTTCTTAGATTTTTGATGATTATTTGTCAAAATTATTGTGATAAGTAATCACTGTAATTTACGTTTCGTCGTAGGAAAGTATCAGAAAATATCTGATACTAAAATATACAATTTATGTTTAATATACATTTTGTTGTTGTGGAGGAGCTCGGTGGCGTATTGGTTTTATTCTGTGGTTCGCCATGGTCAGTCCCGGGATGGGTCAATCAAATTTATAATCTCGAGCTCCTCCGTGCTTCGGAAGGCACGTTAAGCCGTTGGTCCCGGTTGTTACTGCAACTGCTTTAACCCACCAACCCGCATTCGGCCACCGTAGTGCTGTTATGGCTCAATCTCCTCATGTGTTTCTCCCATGTAGGAGGGCCTGTGCGCAGCAGTGGGACTTATATAATCTGGTGATGATGATGATGATACATTTTGTAGTAGTATTATGATAACAAAACAAATAATGTATGAAACTAAGTAAAAATAACTCCCCCGTACCCGGGGTATGCTTGCTTTCTGTGATCTCGTTATTGGATTGCCCTACTCTGTCTCGGTTTACTCGAGCTATAACATTATACTTACATATAAAATAAAAAGTATGTTGGTGTACGGTGCAAACGTTTCCAATGTGCATTTGTGTAGTAGTAAATGATCTGTTTTTATGTAGGTACAGTTAAGTCTAAAAAGAGATATGTATAAACTTAAGGCTTTAAAGATAATTATGTATCATTATGGACACTATCAGTGCTGTATACATATTTTGAACTTTGGGTTAAATTATCCACTTCCTTAATTAGACGCCTAGGCCGCTCATTGAACGCCGGCATCCAATAAAACATCTGGAGGACAACTAGCCAAGTCATTATTTTAGCAAGTCATTTCTAGGTTCAAGGATTTTATATAACCACTTAAAACCGAAATAATTTTGGATATATGTAAAGTCATAATAAATACAAAATTAAATAATTTAAGTAACCTCCGGCGTCATTCATCATGTATCTAACACCATCTCACTAAGACTATTCATAAGAGCCCAAACACGCTATATCTGCTGTAAGTTTCTAAAGAATTAAACATTTTTGCAACAACAGACTTTTTGATGGTATAGGATCAGCTCAAGGTTAGTATGTCATGGGAATATCACCGAAGTGACAGTACACCAAATCTGAAATAAATCGGATCTGTAAAAGTTAGTAAAATCCTATTATTATGTAGAAAATAAGCTGATAGTCATCAAACGCCTGGACTGATCTTCATAAATTAAAGCTAAGAACTATCGTAGTCACATCAACTTTGAAACAAAAAAAAACGAATCAAAATCGGTCCATTCGTTGAGGCGCTACGATGCCACAGACAGACACACAGATACACAGATAGACACGTCAAACTTATAACACCCCTCTTTTTTCGTCGGGGGTTAAAAATAACCTTGAACCTACCACTCGCACAAAAACTTTAGTACAATAAGACCCGTTTCGGCATCCAATCGCGCTGATTTACAGAACGTCAAGTTGTTAAACGTTGAGTGATTCTAGTTCAATTAACTTTTGGTCTAGGCGCCTAATTTAGTGGCTTATTTAACCAGATGGCTGCTGCGACATATACATTTTTTAGACGAGACTGTGAGTACTTTACTCATTTATCCTTTATTCAAATATTTATGAAATTTAGGTAAGACTCTTTATTTTTTCCGAATGAGGTTCTTTGTCAATCATATTCAATGTAATTAGTAGGCGACAGATACTCATATTACACATGATCAATGTAGATTTTTAGTAGCACCACCTCAAAAGCCTTCTAAAATTATCTATGGTTACTATAAAAGTTGTATAAAGAAGATGTTTCAGATCCGGCCAGATGTACGGATTAAACTATCTCAATAAATCTGGGAAATGGACTATTGAACTCAGTTCGGCATATTTTTATCTATTTTCAACCGACTTTAAAAAAGGAGTAGGTTCTTTTATGGTGTACTTATGCTACGCATGACACCGTGGTGTTAAAATAAATGACTTCTTTTCTTTTCTATTCTATAGACCTGGCCCCGTGCATTTTTGAGAATTCCCTTTAAGTAATTGAACTTTTCTTAAATTTGCTATTAATTAGACGACGCGCAGTATAACAGATTTAGGGCCGTCGTCGTTTAAGTCAACTGAATCATTGTGGAATACTTCTGGTGGTAGGGAAATAGTTCCTCCGCCTGTGTATTGTGTAGTGAGTAGATTTTAATGACCTCGTTTTAAGGTGTTGGCGGTCAATCGCCGGCCGAGTTCCAATACGATACAGTACAATTGACTTAATGCTGAACCTATATTATGTAATGTTAGTTACCAGTGCACAGTGCCCGCGGCGATATCGATCCGAGAACGTGGCACAGTGCCAATAACAAACCGGTGTTCCCTCGCTCTTCTCTTCTAGAAGAAACTGGCTGTTCGGTAAAACTTCAGTATTAAAACTATTTATTAACGCTAAGATATCCGTCGTAGCGTGCGTCCGTGCTAGAACTTTTATCGTCTGAGCATACTGTTGCCGATATTGAAAATTTAATGCATATTAAGAGAATACAACAATATAAATTCAGTGCCTTACTTTTTTCCTTCCAACACTTATTGTATTGGAAAAAAATGGTTTTCGACTCGTCAAACATCAGATTCCAGACACAATTGATTTTTTCAATTGCCATAGACCTTCGGAGGGATAACGCCGCTTGACAGATTACAAGAACTATTTCACTTTATCTCTATAGATACATTCAAAAAAGCGTAGCCAATCAATGACTTGTGTAGCCAGAGTTAAATACATATGTTAAAACAACAGTAACACATCCATAAAATTATGAGCGGCATGTTTAAAGATTTTAGAAACGCCAATTGACGTTATCTATCCCTTTGCTGGCCTTTCGTATTGTAGATTAAAGTAACGTTTATTTTCTTACCTTCAGAATATATTATTCGTCCGGAATATATTATTGTTGAACAGCTGCAAAGGTACTGACATAAGTTCTTATTCGATTAGATTTAAAGTATCGGCATCTACTGCTAACATTCAATAGGATATATGTATTATTGTAAGGTTAAACAAACTTACCTTAGATAAATGAAGTTCTATCTTATTTATACTTAGCTCCTTGTCCGAGAGGGCTTAACGTCTAGTAACGTAAGCTAAATAAAATATGTTTCTATAAGATAGAAGTTCATTTATCAAAGGTAAGTTCGTTTGACCTCTAAAAGACAAGTGGAAATCTAGTTATATGGTACTCCCTTCCCATTTTGAGAAATCCCCATTGTACGCCGAAAGGATATCCCCCGGTACTGACTTAAATAATCGTCTTGGTTCAAACATAACATTTCAAAACTTTTTTGTAGTAAGTATAAGAAAGAACTGCTTTACGAGACTTGCAACTTTTTACAATATTTGATGGGATCCCATCTCTTTTTTGTAGGCAGACTTTTTTTTTCTCTTTGGGTACTACTTCTTATACGTCAGCTACCACTTTTCTCAAAGCCGACTCCCTATCTTTAGGGACTTTTCTCCGAGGCTTTGACGTAAATTATTAATAAATTGTCGATATAACCTGAATTCTCAACCTGAATTTTAAATCTTGAATACTCGAGTATTAAGACTTAACCTACCTAAATTTAATTAAAACCCAGTGTTGTGTTATTAAGACTCTTACCTTATTATACTCATACTTATATATTATTTACTAATATGTATAGTACTTACATCGTAGTGTGGACTGTACCTACCTACATTTACAAAAGTATAACTTTGTAATCGCATGTATTTCTATGTACAGTCGACAGCACATCAAGCGTAACTGTTTGACCTTGAGACCGGCCTTATTCCGTTCGTAATAGAGGCGGCTTTCGTAGTGCAACTGTTACACTTGATGTGCTGTCGCCTGTAGAAAGTTATGCAGTTTTATATCATTGAAACGTGACTAAAATTGCAATATTTTTAGGTTTTTTTATGAACTGATAGGCAAAAAACTAATAATCTTTAACATTTTGAACATTTGGGTCAGCTAGAAGTATATACCTTAGAATTATGATGATCAGTCAGTCAGTCAGTGTGTCAGTGAACTTTTGACGGACAATAGTTCATAAACTAAAAGTATAAATAATTTATTGCTATATTTTATTGAAAGTGACAAGATAGGATATATTTCTATCTTGATTTATGAAAGATTTTTAGATACAATACGGCTGTAAATATTGAACAAAAAGGTTGTATTTTTTGTATATTTTAAAACCAACAACGTTGTTGAATGTTTTTTAATATTGTAGGGTTGTAAAGATAATGTAAGATAATAGTTGTAATGGCTGAGTTCTTAATTCAACATGTTTATTTTTACTCTTTAAAGGTCAAAAGAACGTAAGCAATAAGACGGCTCAACCATGGCTTTCGCAGGACTCAAGAAACAGATCAACAAAGCTAATCAGGTGAGTGGTTTAATAAAATATAATTATATTTTTAATAAAAGAGCTGGGTACGGCTTTAAAAGACTTGCGGCGCAGTTGCTAAAGATTAAAAACTTTTAAAGAAGGACCGGAATATCATCGCGTCGTGTCCGGGCGCTGAATATCAGAAAAGTTTCCATGATTAAGCTGCAAAAACCATTATCGACATTTTATATAACAGTCTCTAAAATCTCCAATAACTTATCAGGAGCTATTTTCGTGAAATGATTTAGTATCTAACTTGTTTCATTCTTACTTTTACAGTACGGTTATTTAATTTGAAATGAAAGTATTAAATTTCTTCTCCAAGATCCTAAATCTCTTTGTATCCTACCTAACTAATATTATAAATGCGAAAGTGAGTTTGTTTGTTACGCTCTTACGCCTTAACTACTTCATCGATTTAGATGAATTTTGGTATGGAGATAGTTTGATAACCTGGCGCCTGGGTCTTCCCAGGTCACCTCATGATACTTTTTGGAGCGATAACCAACTTCCACGCGGGTGGAGCCGCGGGCAAAACTAGTGATTGCATAAAACGGAAAATATCTACATTTTACGTATCCACAACGTGGCACTAGTGTCAAAATATTATTTGTACAAATTGTACACATCATATTTCACTAGCGCACGGACTTATTTGTTCACCCGCAGTTGGAATAAAATTTTAACAGGGCGGAAACAACCCTTCTAAGCTTCTGAACCTTCACGCATGGCTTCTATTGAAGCCCTTTCACCGGTGCTTATCGATTACGCTGAAAAGCATTTTATCGAATAAACCATCTCCTGGCAGGAGTTGTAAATTAGAGACTTGTTGTTAAAGTTATTGTTGTATGGAGCTTCACATTTCATCAAGATAAGAAATTGTATAAAATAGCAGAAGAATTTATATCGACAACACATTAACAAAAACTTATTGCAAGTTGAAATCTATATTCAAGTCATAGTATTACGAAAACAACAACTTTCGCCATGATTGACCTCATGTAGGGCAATCAATGTTGTAATTTTAAGCTCCCCCGTTTTTCCGATTCTTTAACTACTTAGGTATTTATTTGAAGTCAACTACATCTAAGCTTAGAACTATTAACTACATTACATTACATTGAACTATTAATACACTAAGCATTGGTGAGTTTATTCCTTATATATTTTTTACCTACATATTCCTTTAATCCTTTTTTCAAATACGTTTGAAAATATTCCAATGTTTGTGAAGTAACAATGTAGTCCTTTCAAAGCGACGCGAAATTTTGTTTGCAATGGTTGATAACAACTTTTTAAGCTATTCTGAGTAGGTACTTACTTTAGGTACCTATATTTGGAATCGCTTTTTGTTTAGTATTCGCAGACACAGCACACACCGAGGCAATACAGTACGTCGCGTTTGAGTGAAATATTTTCCAATTAACCGAATGGACACTCTTCAAGTCCATTATAATTGATAGTCGCAGGCAGCGGCCGCTTTGTAACTAGACTCTATGTAATGATAATATTACTGGCCGTTTGTTAAAAGCAGGGACTTGGTACCCGATGAAACTTATTTCAACGAGTATTTTTAGAGTTCCGTACCCAAATGGTTAAACGGGACCCAATTAAATTAAATTACTAAGACTGTCCGCCCGCCATCCGTCACCAGGCTGTATCTCATGAACCGTGATAGTTAGACAGTTGAAATTTTCACAGATGATGTATTTCTGTTGCCGCTATAGCAATAAATACTAATAAACAGAATAAAATAAATATTTAAGAAAGCTCCCATACAACAAACGTGATTTTTAACCGACTTCAAAAACGAGGAGGTTCTCAATTCGGCCGGTATGTTTTTTTTTTTTTTTTTTTTTTTTTCTATGTATGTACACCGATTACGCCGAGATTACTGATCCGATTTACGTGATTCTTTTTTTGTTCGATGCGGAATAGCTGCCATTTGGTCCCATAAAAATTTTTTCAAAAACAGTTGGGTACTTTAGTTTTAAATTTAAAAAAACTTAAATTATGAAGTCGTCTACATATGCGAAATTGCGAAGTTTTGCTTTTCAAATGACTTTTTAGTGCAACGATACGATAGTAGGAAACAATATAAGTTTACGATCACCCATCTTCGACCGTAGAAAGTTACCACTAAAAATTGTGAAAAAAAAATTTTAAACAAAAATTAAAACAGACTTCAAAAAACTGAAAAGGATAAAATAATTAAATTTAAGTAAGTATTCATCCCCTAGAAACATATTTTTGGAGTTGGTGCTAAGTGGTTTCCAAAAACAATAGAAAGTGAAGCACCGACTCCAAAAATATGTTTCTAGGGGATGAATACCTACTTAAATTTAATTATTTTATCCTTTTCAGTTTTTTGAAGTCGGTTTTTATAGCTTGTTTTTGCTCGATATTGATAACGGCAACAGGTAGACGCTTGTTTATAGATAATAACCACCGCCTTTCTTATTTCACCCGTGAAACAGTTCGCTGTGTTTCGGATTGAAGGGAAAGGTAGCCAGTGTAATTACTGGGTATGGACGAATTTTCATCATAGGCCTCAGGAACACAACGCACCTGTAATATCAAGTGATTTTTTTCTTGTTATAGCAGGTGTCTATCAGGCGGCGGTAACCGCTTACCACCGGGTGGGCCGTCAGCTTGTTTGTCATTTAGTTGTATGAAAAAAAAAGAAATATATCAACTACCCACCATACAAAAGACTCTTAATTTAAAGGGTACCCGTAATAACGGTACCTTAATTTTAACTCTTATACCCGTATTTTAAAACGGTTATCTGATTAAATACAGATACCCTAATTTTTAAGGTACCGGTTCGGAGTTTTGATATATCGGTCGCGTGTAACTGCTACCGTAAATTTTAGGTATCTTTATGAGCCACTGAATGTTTATAAATACCGTTAATAACGATTCCGAAATTTTATGTTGCCGGTTAAAGCGGTTTTCAGTCCCTGGTTAAAAGGGGTGTTGAGAACCGTTTGCGCTGCTCTCCACTACAGCTTATTTCCTTTCTGTAATACCATGTTTCCTTTGAATAAATAGACAGAAATTGTGCGAGCGTCGCGATCTACGACATTATCTCAGTATTTTATGGCTATTGCATTTGACAAAGTAATTGTGTTTATATCCTGTATATTCCTCTATATGGTGCCGTCAATACGACAATAAATTAAAACATGTGCTGTATTAGTTCATAGAAATGGTTTGCCACTTTCAAAGACATCTTATTAATTTGTTAATTTTAAGACATTTCTATTAAATAATGCTGCCAATGTTATATTATTGTCTCTTCGACGATCTTTGGAAACGCATCCACTGCTTCCTCAACGCTCGTAAAACGTTTTCCCCGAAGTTTTTCTTTTATTTTCCGTTATGAAAGTTCGCGGTTTTACCCCGCCTCAGGACGTAAAATTTTTCTAGTTTAGATGTTTTTATATATGTTTCAAACATTTTTAATAAAATAATGTTAAAATAAAAGTTAACAATATTTGAAAGCAATGTCGCAACTTAACCGAATCTTAGGTTTTGTAAAAATACACTGTTCTGATTTTAAAATAGATTATTTCGACATTGTAGGGTAAACGTTAACTTATTTTATAACGCAAATACAGATAGACTTGAAGAATTTTACAGGGTTATCCCAAGTCCTGGGTAGCTCAGATGGTTAGAGCAGTCACCCGGATTGTGAAAGGTTCGATCCCCGCCTTGGGACGTGAAATTTTTCCCGTTTAGATATTTTTGTAAGTAAATATATTTTTCAAAAAAAAAATGTTAAAATTAAAATTAAGATAATATACTTAGCTCATATAAAAGTCTAAAGCATACCTATGCTTACAGTATTTATGTACCTAACTGCGGTTATTGCGTGCTGGACCAATGTTGTAATTTCCCGCCCTGTTTATTTATTAAACTTCAGTATCCGGAGGTCATGATTGGGGACACCTCCCTGTGACTTGCGTCTCCCTTGTACCCCTTCCTGTGTGCCTCCACACCATGTCTTAACCGCTTTAAATAATATACAGGATCGGCTTACATTTTGACATGCCTTATTAACGCCTTTACAATATAGCGAGAGAATTTGGGTATGACTTGAATATATTAATAATTAATGAGTGGCCGTTTTGAACTGTGCCGTTAATGGTTAATTGCTAATGACACCACCTTCCCATGGGTCATTCATTAATGAAGCTAATGTGTTTACTTTACCTCGGTGCTATTTGCATGATACGATTTTAAGCAATCTACATGTTTGCATTGTCTTCACTTCACAGTGTATTTTTCATTTGTATCAGGCACTTTGATTATTAATTTATTTTTCCATTTATTTTTCTCACCTTTTGTTCTATTAATTCTTTAGGGTTTTTTTATACTTACCAATTATTATTTTTACGTAAGGTGGCAATGGCAATCAAGCGTACGGCCGATTTGCTGTTTTCCGCCCGTCAGACCGTTTCGTAGAAAGTTTTCGGAGCCAGCTACCGTTTGGAAATATCAGAAGCTGTATATAATTAATATTAGATTTTTTTTTTCTTTCAATTCTTTGCGGTGGGGAAATAAACATGTAACTTTTCATCCATGTAGATATGTTTATCCTGTAGTTTCCAGCACCCGTAGCATTATGGGCTGTGGACAAAATCTCTCTCCACCCCTTATTTATGTCCTCAGTTAATAGGGACAGCCTAGGGAGTTTTAAATACTACGGGACGTGGAGTGTCTACTGCCGGGCTATGACATAACGCGACCCACGTCCTCACAGCTGTCACTCAAACTGTGATTAAACTTATATCACCTATTTGCTGGTCAACCTGTTTTAATTGGAGCATACCTATTAGGGATCTAAGCGAAGAACTCTGCTTAAAGTAAGGTAAGGTAATGTCGCCACATGCATTTATAATTCCAACTAAGTAAATACATACCTTCTCTATTGTAACAATTACAAATACAGAAAGAAAACGTTGAAAAAATATATGCTCCAGGCGGGAATCGAACCCGCGTCTCCTGATGTCTGGCCAGACACGATCACCAATACGCCACCGGAGCACTATAATAACCTGCTAATTTCTTCCCCACTTTCTAACCTTTTTAACACCTCTAAAGTGATCCGAAAGAATACAGGAGATGCGGGTTCGATTCATATATGCAGGCTACTCGGTCAAGAGGTCCCGGGTTCGAATCCCGGTAGGAGCAAATGTTTGTATGATGAGTACGAGCATTTGTTTACGAGTCATGGATGTTTATATGTTTATTTAATATATTTCTTATATTTATATACATATTATTATCATTATTTCTCCGTTATCTAGTGTCCATAACACAAGCTCTTAATGATGCTTACTTTGGGCTAGATAATAGGTGTGAGTGTGTGAATATTATTATTATTATTATTATTATTATATATTTTTTTTATCGTTTTCTCTCTTTATTTGTAATTGTTACAATAAAGTAGGCGTTTAAACGCATCAAAACATTTAAAATCTGAGTACATATTGACTTAGGGAATTTTAAGACGTGTGTTTAACTTTTAGACTAAAGAAAAGTATTCTTAATTTTATTTTTAACATTTTTATGAATGTTTGAAAAATATATTTAGGACTACTTATAAGCTGATCCAGAACACTGGTTATTTTTGCGGTCAAAATTAAGAATCATATTATCAGATAATCTCGTTCAGACACGAACGCGGTCTCTGAAAGAGTTTTGAGTGTAAGTAATTTGTATAGTAAAACGTGCGAAGTCTCTAACAAGTGTCCCGCTATAGTTATATGAAACTGTCACTGGACTTTTGACCGTACATACATACATACTTCAATTTGATTATTGTTTTCCTGTTTACTGTCCTGAAATCGATTTTTATTTTTGTTTGAAAACTTTTAAAAACATTATTTTAAACGCAATGATGTAATTTATGACATGACGTGATTTATTGATATTGGACAACGTAGATTTGTCCTTACGCTCACGATGCAGTTTGAGCTAAGAGCAGCGGGGGCGGCCGTGACCCCTTGTCCTATATATCGATGTGCCCCATTTACCGTGCCCTTCGCATCTCCAGGATATGCCGTAGCATTGCTACATTCAATAACGGACCTCACACGTTGCATCATGCGTAACTCGATTAACTCTTAATAAAATGGATGAAGTGTACAATTTTTACGTTTTAAGCACACACAGACTAATCATACTCGTGTTTGTTGTTTCGAAAGAAATACAATTTTCTATATGTATCTCGTAATGTCCTGTCATTGTCAGCTACATAACAGCAATTATTGATCAGACCATTAGCTTCATCTAAAATATGACTTGTTAACAATATCATTTCAGATGAATGATTTTAGCGACATAAACATAGAACTAATTCGCATTTTAGTATAGCAAATAATAAAATTATTTAATGTATTTTCATTCGCTAATCGAATGATGCTTAGAAATTTATCTACCGAAGATATTATGCTGTTTAAGAGATAGATAGATATTTTCGCATCGATAGTTTAATATCATAATCTACATGGAAGCAGTGCTTACACTATTTTCCACAGCAAAATGTAATATAATATTATTTTTTAAAGATTTTATGAAAAATGTTGAAATTAGATAAAATGCATTTCCTTGGGTCGATTGCATAACCAAGACATTCCCCAATAAGAAAAAAAAAACACACACCACCTATGGTGTGGAGATATCCTCTTTTTTCTAATCAATAAATTTTTCGGAATAATCCAATCATCCAAGTTTTTGTCTTAGATAGTATTTTTTTCATTTATTAGCACAACTTGCAAATCATGCACTAGTACTTACTTGTCCTTATTTAATTAGTATATTATTAATTGTTGATTGTTGGTGTCATATGGAGCTATTAGTAGGCAATAGTAAACATTGACACTATTTAATCTAGAACATCAATAGTTGCTGCGTATATCCACATTGTTTATACAAAGCACGGCAAATGGCTCACCACCACTTGATGTGAAGCGGTAAGAAAGTCCATATGCGAGGACAGCTAGTGCAGTTTAAACACTGCTCTAGCCGCCTCCACCTGGCCGGCCCAAAAGGTGCTTTTACACGCCTCCTTTAAAGGAACCCAGCTTATAAAAAGGTTCACATGTGCCGGCCAAAAATTTCAAGTTCGTGATCTCTGCATCGCCAATGGACGCGGACAGCACGACGCTGCAATCTGTCCAGTGCATCCAGGAGGTACTTGGCGGAGCCATTCCACAAGAAGGGAATATTCTACGCATGACCAACCTGATTTTTTTAAAGCAGGCACAATTGGTCAGACGTGAAAAATCGACGCAACTTGTTCAGGACACCGAGCTTCCTTCCGTGAGGGTGTGTTTTGATCATGGTTTCGATATAGTTCCTGTAATTCAGATCGTAATATATCTCCATACCGAGCAAGTTGAAGGAGCCCTGTGCCGAAAGAGTAGTGCCTTGAAGAGACGGAAGGGGAAGGAACGGCTACATTTTGGCAGTAAACGCGCACACTTGTGTTTTCTTAGCATTGAACTCAATAAGATCGTTAGACCCCTATTCAGTTATAGGGTTCAACACCCTGTTGAGGTCAATGGTAAGATTCTCTCTCTCTCTCTCTCCGTTTCAGCGCGCTCAGCCCCTGGACGACCGTAATATCCCCCTTGCACTGTACTGTCATCCGCATAGGAATGAATTTTTCCTAATGGAAGCATGTCATTGATATGAAAAAGAACGAGTGTGGGGGATAAAACAGAGCCTTGTGGTACACTAGCATTCACAGCATTGTAATCGTTTTCAATTTTTCTATAATTGTACGGCTCTGAGATGGGGGCGGGGGCTTTATTTCGGCCAAGGTTAGGCCACGGCCCTAGCTTTTGTTCAAGCGCGCGTTCCAATACTTCCGAGTCGTCCTTTATATGAAGTTTTTAAATACAGACTAATGCATCTCTGCAATATTTTATAAGAGGGAGCAACGGTTAGAATTAACAATTTATACTAGGCTGTATTCCCAACTACATCTAACCATTATTATAAGGTGCATCTTTATCCCCGTTATATTGTATAAGTACCATTGAAATGGGTGTTTTATGATTACTGCCTCCGATTCTAAGTTTGCACTCAAATAGTGTTTAGTTGCCTATAAGTCTTGTCTTATTTTGTTAAGTATATGATGTTGAAAACTTACATTTGATTTATGTTTTACAGTATGTCACAGAAAAGATGGGCGGTGCTGAAGGTACAAAATTGGATTTGGACTTTGTGGAAATGGAAAGAGTAAGTAATCGCAACCATTTTTATTCATTCATAAAAACATATCTCTCGGAATAAACTAGATTACGAGAACTCTTAGCAGCTTTTATCTGAATATTATTTCTTATATCAAAATTTGTTTATTCTCATTAGGCTCATAAACAAAAAAGTAACAGTGTATTGAAACTTGATATTTTGTGAGTAAGTCTAATATGTATACATATTACTTTCGTAGAATACACAGCATATCACAGGAAATAAATTGACTACTTTTGCCACATATATCTACTTGCTGCTTTTGAAGTAAGAGAATTTGTTAATAATTGGGTAAATATATGAGCAAGTGCATTGCTTTTATAAATTTTCGTAGTTTAATTAATTATAAGTAAGCTATTCATAGAAAAAATAGTCAATGCCTAACAAAAGTAACAAATTATTACTCTTGATTGGGTAATGAGTAGTACATAGTTTGTACCGTAAATAATATTAAGATGGCCATATTTTTGATAAAGGTACGCGCAGGTATATTTAATTTTATTTATTTTCAACGCACTAACATAATAAACTACAATTCAATTATCCAATTTGGACATAATTACAATTTGGTTTCAGCTTATAATACTATGCTTTATTACATAGGCGTACTAGTAGTGTGAACGCCTGATAAGATAAGTACTGATGACTATAATTAGATTAATAAAATACTAGCTACAACATCACGTCAAATTTAACTCGGAAATGTTACCTTCTTGTACGAACATACATTTTTACGTTGATACTGGTTGATATGGTCACTTCCCTGATTTCGGACCCCAAAGGACTTATGAAATCGCTTATAGCTCTTTTATAATTGATAGGCTTTGCTTCCACTAAGTTGCGGAAAGCGTAAAACGGTAAATAGCGAAATTTTACTTGAAAGTAGCTACACCTGCACTTTGCCTAGTTATTCTGAAAAATAATGTCGCCATCTCGGTCATTTTCTATGATCTGTGGTCACCAGTAATCTAGTGTAATGATTTCTAGAAAATTAAATTCAAAGTCTGCCACTGGCGTTTTGACCAGACGGCCGCTTTTGCGACATACACGCTCGCTATAGGTAGATACTTCTTTGTGATGCGTTGGACTAACTATTTACCGCAAGTTAGCAGTAACATGGTAGGTATTGTACACTAATGGGACCGCATCCTTAGACTCTTACTAGGTGGTAGACCCGTATGTAGGGTCGTCTGGGTAGGCACCATCGCTTTTCTTATTTCAACCGTGAAACTGTTATCTGTGTTTTGGATTGAAGGAAATGCAGGCAGAGTAATTACTGGGCATGGAAGGCATTTTATCTTACGTCTCAGGATGTGTAGTAACAAGTATTTGTTTCCGTGTTATTGCAGGTGTCTATGGTCGACGGTAACCATTTACCACCAGTTGAGCCGTTAGTCTGTTTGTCATCGGGTTGTATAAAAAATAAAACCCTACCGGTGAGATCGCACAGCGAATCCTCCTCCTCCTTTCAGAAGATCGACTAAGATCTTCAACGTGCTTCATTGTTTTGTCAGAAGGGGACTTGTTCTCTACGTTGTCGTCATCAGCATTAAGTTACGCCACTTCTTTTTTGTCACTGTTTTTGTTACTCCTAATATAGTTTAAGTATCATAACTATAAATATATAATTTTCTGTTTCAGAAAACAGACGTGACATGCGAACTTGTAGAAGAATTACAAACAAAGACAAAAGAGTTCCTCCAGCCAAATCCGACGGCGCGGGCAAAGATGGCCGCCGTGAAAGGCATCAGCAAATTGAGTGGACAGGCGAAGAGCAACACGTACCCACAACCAGAAGGCGTGCTAGGCGACTGTATGCTACTCTACGGGAAGAAACTGGGAGAAGACTCTATTTTCTGTAAGTAATGCTACTTACCTGCAATGACCTACATGATATTCGCATCGGAATCTCATTATTATTTTAATAATGTGACTTGACAACACTCTTAAACATCATCCCAAATATTTATATATATGGTTCTGAAAGGTCATAATTGGCTACCCAATAAACTTTGAATAATTCAGACTCGTATATTAAGTAATACGAGTACCCTAAGAGTTACAAATTGTGAAACGCTACATTATTATCAACAAATCAGTATTCAGATTGTTTACCTGTCAAGCCTCACATTTCAGACACAATGGGCTTATAGTCTGAGGAGCTCGTTGGCCTATTGGTATGACCGCTTTGGATTTAACTTTCGTTTGTGAAAACAAAGCAACTTTCGCCATAGTCAATCCCCGGATTAGTCTATTGATTTTTGTTGTCTCGATCTCCTCGTGCAACCACTTAAACCACTAACCCGCATTGGACCAGCGTGGTGGTGTTATGGCCCAAACTCCACATGTGTTTCTTCCATGTAGAAAGGCCTGTGCCCAGCAGTAGGACGTATTGAGGCTATTTTCATATACTCCCGCCCGCCTGGGAGCAGTTACGCAGCTTAACAAATTAAGCTATGTTAAGACAAATTCCCAGTATCAATCATCCCAACAACGGCCAATATTTATAATATAGATATTTATCATGATTTTTAATATATCTTCCTTATATTTCTGTCACATTAAATTGCTTTTTAGCAATTAGGCCCACAAATTGTACAGTTTTTTAAACTTTTTATTATTTAATTTGTACAAGATACAATATTCGTGCAATAAAGAATATTTATTATTAGTAATTATTATTTAAATTATGATCTCTTTATTCTACGGCGGGCGTTTCCTCAACCATAGATAGAAATCATTAGGTTTTATAGTGTGTGGATACTTTAGAAAATAAAGATACATTGACTACGGTATTTGATTTGTTGTTTAAAAATACTAGATTTTAACGCTTACCATCAGCTGATAAAACTTCAGAAAGACTCAATAACTTTCCCTTCCTCACTTACATACATACATCATGTCATATGTATATACCTACATTTGTTTTTCATTGAATATTGCAGCACAATGTCTCATTGAGATGGGTGAGGCGCTAAAACAAATGGCGGACGTAAAATACTCGTTGGACGACAACATCAAACAGAGCTTTTTGGAGCCGCTACACCATCTACAGACCAAAGACTTGAAGGAGGTTATGGTGAGTGACATTTGCTCCTTATTTTTTGCATTAAAGACATGTTTTTGTGATGCAGTGATGACTAAACAAAGCATTAACTGAGTGATGTGTGGATTTGTTACCTACAGAATATATACCAGATAGATATTATTGTAATTAATTTTATGACGTGATTTAGATTGGATAGTTAGCGTAATCGTAATCGAGTAAGGATACGGCTCATATGAGCAAGTAGTGAAACTAACATTTTCATTTTTTTAAATAGATGATATTTTTACCTTTGTCTGTTCTTAGCTATAACAATTAAAATGCCCAGGTAGGTAAATATTACATACATTCTAACAATGTATCGAGAGTCACCGTAGCCAGACTCGACGTAAAAAGATTGAACATAAAATGAAAATCCAATAAGGTTGTCTATGTATAAAGAAAAGTTACTAGTTAAATAAAAACTTTGATAAACTAAAAATATAACGAAAAGAAATATTTCGTAATAGACAAATAGTAACTAAACAATGCTTTCCAAATAATTATCATTATATTTTAGCCTAAAATTTTACGTGTCACAGCAACCAACCACAACCAACCAACGTTTCATAAAATGGTAGCAACGTAGCCACTATTATTGTTCGAGCGCAAAAGTCAGTGTGATATGGTACTAAATCGCATCGCAACTGTGGTGTAGTGGTAGAGATCATTTATTTCCGGACCTCTGTCCGGGGTTCAAATCCGTTGGGGCAGACATTTTCCTGCGCTGTTTGGTTGGTGGTAGGTCTTTTCTAAGTCATACGCAACCACCATCTGACCTAAGTCTGCCGCTATAACAATATTGTTAACAGCATTGTTCTGTTCTGGCAGTTGGAGGTAAGGTAGCCAGTTCATCTTTAGTTGAGGAAACCGGGTGTAGTTCGCTTTCGTCTCGGTCTCATCACTTACCATCAGGTGTGATGAAGGTCTAAAGCTACCCCGTAAAGAATAAAACAGTGTTAAGCTACTTCTGAGTTCGACTGTACCCACATGAAGTCGATAGTAAACTTTTAGATGTGTTTATTGAGGTTGCAGATTTCCATACGTGAACGATACTATATTATTCAGGGCAGATAGATTTAGAACGACCCTAAATAGACAGTATAGATTTTCTATTTATGGACTTGATATTGAGATTCGGATTAGCTTTTAGAAATGTTTCTGATAGGCTTAGCCGATATTACCGTTGATTTTTCTTTTGTGAGTTTATTTTATTCGACGGGGTGAAAACAAGAGTGAATAGAGGCCCATTTACACGATGCAAGTTTCTTGCCTAAAGCATACAAATAAAATAAAGCAAGAAAAAACTTGCATAGTCTATTGTGTTGTTTAGACGGTTTAGTCGACAAATGTCAGATTCTGGAAATGTCAGACGAGTATAAAACGTCAGATTCTATGAATGCCATATCCTACAAACGGTAAATTCTAGAAACGACAGATTCTGATAATGCCAAATTCTATAAATGCCAGATTCGACTAATGTCAGATTTCATATCAATTGCAAAATAATTAATTGGTTAAGTGTGCGTTTTATTTAAGACCATTTCGAAGGTTTAACTACATAGAATTTTGTGCACGTTCTGATCAATTGAAGCTTTGGTTTTATTTAGTAAGTTAGTTACTGCGTGTTGGCAAAGTGATGTTAAAAAAATTTACAGTTCATCCTTCAATTTAATTGTACGCTACAGGTAAGAAACTTGCAACGTGTAAATGAGTCTTAATGAGCGATTTTAATGGTCTATAGACAGATAGATAGAGGCATACTTAGTTTTTAGTAGTTTAATTACCAAACGACCTTTATTTTTTTTAGTAAATTAATAAAAAATGCTAGGCTACAAAACTTTAGTAAGCTCACTTCTATCTGTAGATTGAATATTAAAACCGGTCATAAACGGATACTGTAGCGCCTGAAAAGATTCAGGATAATCTTTGCAGAAAGATTGGCGCGCGAAGTATAGTAGTCCCGTTGCTACCCAATACCAGCACAACGCTTGGTTGGTACTCTACCGGTATAATATAAGTGGTATTTGGCTGCGATCTTCTGTAAGGCACAGGTCCTCATGATATTGCTAAATTGTTGTAGTAAATGAACTTTGTGAACATTTCTTCAATATATGATGAATGACACCAGACCGTTTTTCCATGTAGCATCACCGAAAGAAACTACAGGGACGTAGACTGGATTTCGATTGCAAACGGCGTAGACAAGCAAAAGGTAATTAAGTAGCGCATGTTTCTCTTCTCCACTTTATATTTCAATAGACATGAATCTATTCAGTTGCAATTTGAGTGTGTTAATTTTGCCGTTTCTCTTATTTTTCGGAAACAAAACGACCAGGCCCCGGTAGGGTCAGCCCTTACATGAGTCCGAGTCATACACCGAGACAGGGTATGTGGGGATGCTATGGGTCAAATGGAAGCTAGACATTCACAGATATCATTGTAGGCAGCTAACACACGGCCAGAGGCTTATTGTGACTTTTTGTCAGATGTATTAACTCACAAAATCAAAGAGATTGTGGAAATTTTGATGTTTAGACCCAGTGGTCGGTCTCAATTGGTGTATTATAAACTCTGAATTTACTCTGAACTTTCCGTCCGGCAAAAAGTCGGCCATATAAAGCCTAGGTTATCATGTTAAGAACAAATCCTATAACAAATACTCATTTCTTACATGTGCTCGTTCCTGCCCCGCGCCTGCAACCTTACCATGTCACACATTTCACGCATCTGAGTATTTGTTTTCGGCGTTTGGTCTGTATACTATTTTGTTTATTTTATTTTTCCTTTTTCCATCTATATTGTGTTTGTTTTTGATTTATTTTCCCATATATTCTGTGTAATTATCCACTTGAGTGCACTGGTATGTGGTGGTGTGGTTTCGGTCGCACATACATCAGGCTCTCACATTCCAGACGAGGAGATCAGACAGGCGGAAGACAAATTTGCAGAATCGCTGCAGCTGGCCCAGATTGGCATGTTCAACCTGTTGGATAACGATGTAAGTGGGAAAGTACACGACAATGATAAAATTCTTGTTGGACACCTTTATTTGAATTATATTCTTTCACCAATAACTTTTAAGTTCATCTCAATTCTGTAAGCCTAAAGTGTAAAGTGATGCTGTGACAATGAAATTTATGACTGCGTATTAAAATTTGCTTAAATCTCCAGCCCATATGAGATTTTTTTGGACTTTTAAAAATAAAATACATTAATGTATTAAAAACATTTTCGCCGTCAAAAATCGGTATGATGCGAGCGGGCAGCCTGCAGTTATTACCGTAATTTGTCAAATACCTAATGGCAAACTTACGGCAATCATAGTTGAATTTAAATATTTAATTTAAACAATAGATATAATATAATAGAAATAAATCATATCTTGAATTTAAATTCGTACTTGCGTTTTACCTAAGCTACTGAGCAAAAATGTACCTTAGGGCCTATTCACATGACGTTTTTTAAATGAGGGAGACGACGCGACGCTCTTTTTTACACGCGAATACTCTGCCCGTTGTCTGGCCGTTTCACCAGGTTTTTTTTGCATTAATATCGATACTGACGCGCGACAGCAGCGCGTCTCATTTACATTTGTATCATCAAACGCTACGTGGCTTCAACAACTATTCGTTTTCTGCACAATCAAAAAACGGCGTGCGAATAGGCTCTTATGGCGAAGCGAAATATGTATTTGTCTGCCAGAGTTCATTTACATTTATATTATAACAGCAAATTGGACATGACTACTCAAAGAATGCTCTTAATGCGTTCGTAGGTAGAACAAGTGGCGCAACTTAGCTTCTTCGCAGAAGGTTTATTGGAATACCACCAACAGTGCACGGAGATCCTCAAAGGTCTTGTGTCTGCACTTATGGAGAAGTAAGTCAGATATTAATTATACAGAGAGTTTGGTACAAGTTATTATTACTAGCGGCCATATACCTATATATACATAACATAATACTAATGTGCTATCAATAATTCAAATTTTTTAAATAAATTTCAAAAGAGATGTTCTAAAAATGTATGGAGATCCGGCCAGGCCTATGTACAGTATACTGAAAAATAGGTAAAAATACATGCAGAACAGTTCCCATTTTCTTTGTCGCGTGGTACAAAACAAGAATTTTTATAGAAAAAACAGCAACACAGTCAAATATTCATCATGGCGGCTATGCCACTTTGGTGACGTTTAGTTGACTTCTATGTGCCCGCCATATTGCCCTACTAAATAACTGTGAAATCGATGAAAAATTTCAACTTTGTACAAACAGACTTTGTATAAAAACAAATTATTAGTATTTTTCTGGATTCAGGATTCATATGAAACATCTCCTTTGATACAAATAGTTCGGTCAGTAACACAAAATGTATGGAACATTTTAAATTTCATTTTAGAATTTTTAATAACTCTTTAGTATTATTGCTTTTAATATTTTTTGCGCAACGAAGAGATAATTGAGAGGTCATTGTACTAAAGTAGTGCCTTTGTTTTTCTTGGAAAGAAGTGCACAAAAAATACTTTTGTTGTATCCACATTCACTCTATTTTAGGAAAGACGAGGCCGTCAACCGTCCAAAGCTGGAGTTCGTACCGAAGACACTCGCCGACCTCGAGGGCATCCACGACTTGAACAATGGTAGGCGGTACGGTTCCACG
Source organism: Nymphula nitidulata (assembly GCA_947347705.1). Classification (NCBI taxonomy): domain Eukaryota; kingdom Metazoa; phylum Arthropoda; class Insecta; order Lepidoptera; family Crambidae; genus Nymphula; species Nymphula nitidulata. Next base: position 13,499,234 of record OX374632.1, read on the forward strand.
CAGAGCCTGTCCCGGCCCCGCCCCAACCTCCCGCCTTCTTCCTCCGTCGGCGACCTCTCTACTGACCCCTTCCGAGCCTGGGAGTCTCCTAGACCAGCCCAGTTTGGGCAGCCACAGCCCAGACCTGCCCAGCTCAGGGTTGCCCCGGCCATGCCCCGTCAGCCCAGACCAGCTCAGAATACGTCCAACCAGCCCTCATACCCCATTGGTTTCATACCCCACCCAGCGCCAAGAAACCATGTCAATGGCAGGGACCCTTGGACAGGTGAATTAGGTTTTATTTTGCTGTTTTTTTGGTTTGAGGCTCGTGGGTTGCATATTTTATTATTTTTATTACAATCTCAATGAAGACAAGACGCAGCAAAGATAATAATTTGATTACAAATTATGAAATTCGTTACCTAACATTTAATGCTTTTTTTTTAAATATTCAATGCAAATATAAATGCCCATTCAAACGATGCAAGTTTCTTGTAGCATGAAAGCAAGAAGTGACTTTCATAGTCTACTAGCTGACCCCGCAAACGTTGTTTTTTTAGTCTTAAAAACAAATCCACAAAATAAAAAATAAATAGATAGTAGCCGATTCTCACACCTACTGAATATACGTGTAAAATTTTAAAAAAATCGGTCAAGCCGTTTCGGAGGAGTATGGTAACTAAATTTGTGACACGAGAATTTTATATATTAGATTGTGTTGTTTTAAACTATGCAAGTCATTTCTTGTTTCAATTTAATTGTATGCCTCAGACAAGAAACTTGCATCGTGTAAATGGGCCTTAAAATTACATACTTAAAAGCAAACTCCTCGCTATATGGAAGTGCTGAAATAATTACCATGAGCCATCTGGTTGAATTTTCCACTTAATTAGATGCCCAAGCTGTTGATTAAACGCCCAAATCCAGTTAAATGATTAGGCCGATTGTTAATTAAACTAGAATTACTCAACATTTAATAACTTGGCGTATTGAAAGTCTGCTCAATTCGATGCCTAAGCTGATCGTCTTGTACTGAAGAGTTTTGATGTGAGTGGTAGGTTTCAGGTTATTTTTTATAACCAAAACGATTTCGGTTATAGGTGTTCATAAGAAAATTACCTTGAACCTACCAATCACATAAAAGCATATCCAATTGAATGGCTAATTTAACCATATGACACAACGTTCAGCCATCTGGTTAAACGTTGCGCTCAATGACTTCGTTCGTTGTCCTTCAGCCGTTTCATTCGATGCCGGCGTTTAATCAATGGCCTAGGCGTCCAACTAAGTGGCTGATTCAACCAAACGGCTACGACTTATGCACTAATAAATTCCATTAGTTGTGCAGTTTATACAGACGACCGCACATTAAGTGTAACAGCTGCACTACGAAAGCCGCCTCAATTACAAATGCAGTAAGGGCGGTCTCGAAGTCAAACTGTTACGCGTGATGTGCTCGACTGTACCTGTTTTACCGCGGTAATTTTATTACTTTTACTCGAAGTGAAATATATTTTATAGTTCTATCACGGTGGTCTAAGAATGTGCAATTCATGAGCCTATATTTTATTTTATGTTCACAAATCATCAGTCATGGGCACACACCGCACGCTTCTGATTCTTGTTCCTCGGTGGTGGGAATGGTGGAGGTTTTAAACGTTAATCACATTGACAGCATTACATTTTTGACAAATTTCATGTGGCAAACTTCACCATATCTATTTTTCATGGAGATAAACTAAAATCTACCTGTTCATTATCATATCCATTATTTTAACAATCATGTGGTACACTCGATGAGAAAAATAACTAACTACATTTCACAGTTTTATAAGTTTAGTAAATGTCACGTAGCCCTTATTTTTATATTCAGTTGGTGCTTCTTCTATGGCAGTGGTTTAGTGATGATAATATACTAAAACGGAGTGGTACAATTTTGTACATAGTGATCGAATTACTTTTCAGGTTGCCGAATTTATGATCCCTGTCCTATGTCCATCCCTCGGCCTTTTGTCCTTAAGTTTAAGATTTGAAATAAAAAAAACGATAATGCAAAAATACGATAAGTGATTAATAAATATTTCACCAATATTCAAAACGTATTATTAGCAAAAAGCTAAATGAACTATTGAATGTTTTATTTAAAAACTGCCCTAACTGTAATATCTAATTTAAAGGACGATTGTTGAGAAACCATTTTTATATTATATTTAAAAATGCCAAGTTCATGGGTAAGGCGCATACAAATTGTAATTTTAACTTTGTTTTATATTTATTTTTGCATTATCATTAAGTGTATTAATGTGTTTTCGTCAGTTTAAATGTGGAATTTTGTAGGATTTCGATTTGAATACTTACTAGTTCTGGAATGTTGTTGGTGGTAAACTTGTAAATGTTAAAGAAAAGTTTTAATAATTAGTATTTGGGTAACATTACCATAGAACAAATTCTACCAACAAAATTGCCAAAACCTCGAACAAATTAGTTTTACTTTTGTGTACCTTTATACTTCCTTATTTCTCTGAGCTCTGGGACTACACCTTTGTATGTGTCTATCTTTTTCCAATGATATTTTTGTAGATTTAATATTTGTGTATACTTGGATTGCCGTGCGCATTGCAACAGGGTCAACATACTCACACGACTGCAAGTCATTTTTAATATTCCTATTATAGAAAAATAATAAAATGCTACAACTGGACATATCGCGCTAGATTTTACTCAACAGATATTATATCCGGGTTGAAAGCTGTCGAAATGTACAGTGCCTTAATAATAACTACGGTTCATGTTATGACTATGACTGATTAGGTATGTAATAATACTCGTTATACGTGGTCACTGTCATTGTAATATGCGTTTAACGTGGTACACTGAGTGTTTGCTTGGTTGCGGCGAAGGTGGCTCGCACGCCGGCTCGCCCGATCACAAGCCGCCGTCGAACCTCGAGCTGTTCCCGAGCTCGGGCGGCCCGCAGCGATCCAACAACGGTAACACGACACATACAACACACACCACATTACTATATACCTAATAACGACTCTGCGGATAGAAATCTACTTAACTCCAGCTTAGATTTTTTGCCTGATGTACAACCGATATTCGTTCAATAACATAGTCTTTTTAAACATATTTTAATTTTTTGCTCTTATGAGAATACATAATTGGTGGTTCCTAGCAAGTTAGTATCAAAATTAAATTGAAATTAGCTTAGAATGTATACGTTGCTGCGGTGGAAAATGACCTATTTATATATAATATTATATTATTATATTTCCGAATACCATCCGAATATTTATTCGCCAAACTGTATTGCACAATTTGTGTAGAAGTAATGCACATTTATGAATTGATAAAGAGGTCTGCTAAAGCAGACCTGCAGCAATGCAGCAGTGAGCTGTGATAACACTGCTTAGTGAACGATTAAAATAGAAATGTATAGGAAGCCGATAGAAGAAAAAATTACCGCAGACAGCCATTGTAAGTGGTTGCTTAGTTTATGTGGGTTGTACAAAATTAAGAGATTATTATCACGAGTTATTATCGTTGTTAACCAGTATGTAGTCAGCCGTGTTATCTTACATCAGCATTAAGTATCTTATTATGAAGATATATATTTTTTTGCTATCTTTAAGGGTCAAATTATCGAAAAAGACATCTTGGTATACAAATCTCCGATTTCCAAAAGCTTTATCTTATTATTTTATCTCTGAATATTAATTTCGAAGTTTTCTTTGAATTATTTCATTGTTTCTTGAAAATTTTTATAAATATGTAGATACTTAACTATCAGAGAATACATTGTGATAAAAAATCACAAACAAATAACATTTACTGATTATGATTTTTGATTATTTGATTACGCTGAACCAATTAAGAAATAAAAGAGTAAAAATCTAAAATCTTACAATTGTCATTAAAGCAATTAAGTTCTCAATATTGAAATTAGTGTCGTTCGCATTAATGTCTATAATGGTATTATTTTCAAAGTGTGTCATAATGTCGCTTTAGATTTGATTACACAGTTGTCAGAGAGGTGTGAATAATTTTCTTAATGTGTCTACCTGTCACATAATTATTTTAGCCACAATATTAAAAGTTTCCACAGTAATCACTATTTAAATATAAGTAATATTCTTTAAATTACCTACTCAATTGATTAGTTTGGCTGCTATTGAAACAATTGAAATAGTTTTCAATTCTGTTACATTTTATCCTTTCTCAGTAATTGTTTTTACAAATACCTATACAATGTTTTTACCCTTACAGTATGATAAATAAAATCTTGATATAATTGGCTGTAATTATAATATTATCCTGTAGTCACGTCATGGCAAGGAAACTGATATAATTTATTTAGAAATTATTTCCTAATATTCAGCAATATCTATAATTACCCATTTAGGTACAGTTAGAAAGCCACATGAATTTCACACTTTTTTAACACACACTACAAGTTAGGTGAATGTTTGGTAGTTTCAAGAAACTATATATTTTTCTATGTAGTGAAGTTCTTTTTTAAGTTTAGGTATATTTTCTACATGTCAGAATGCTCATTGTCGCTGTAACTCGCATGTCGTTGTGTGCTATCGTGTTTAGTGTTCTGTTTATCGTATAGCTGAATGTTGCGACATCATATCGCTCGCTTACATGAAAATGTTGAAAGTCATTGACATCACAAACCATGTATCCAAATCATTTCAGTCTGTCATATTCATAATCTTACGAAAGCTTGTCATAAAAGTATAAGTATTTCTTTGTCAATCATAGAAATAGATTAAGGGCCAATTTTTCAATCCTGAGATAATTTTTATCTAAAGAATAAAAACATTTTGACAGATTTTCTATAGATTAACTGTCAAGTTGTCAAAGTTAGACTCAGGATAAATTTTATCTGGTGATTGAACAAAGAACAAAAAATCACCCCTTAGACAATACTAGCATGTTATAGTTTTAATTCAAGTCAAGCTAACGTAAATCATAGTTAGTCGTAATTAGAATTAGCTCTTTATTTACTGAAACATACGCTGTTATTGAACTTGTTAGTGCCATTCATCAATTGTATTTTATTATTGCACTCATTTATTTACTTATCAACTCACGGCTTATTTAGATATTTGATAATATTTTATGAAATAAAATTCCATGAAAAATCTTCAGATAAATATATGAAGACTGTTCCAGAATGTCATACCTAGGTACTTTAATTCATGCACACTACATATTGCATATTTTTAAAAATATTCATAACGCCTGTTAGTTTTTATATTAGAACTTTTTAGAACCTAACACAAGACAATAAAGCGTAATTTCCAGTAAGTACTTTTGTTCATAAACTAGTAAGTTACAACAAAAGTGTCCAATCAGCTTCGCCGTTGCCGTCGCCGGTGAAGTCCCCTGCGCGGACGCCGGTGGCGCCCACCAAGGGACCGTGCTGCACCGCCCTCTATGACTTCGAACCAGAGAACCAGGGCGAGCTTGGATTCAAGGTGAGATTATTCTGTATACACTAACTAGTAAGTAATGGTTTTCCTTTGATTTAAAACACTGCCTGATATAGAAATAATTGATTTCCTCAATAAATGTTTTCGTTTAAACGAAGAGTAAAGAAATTGTTAACTGGGAAATGTTATTACAGTGTGACTGATTTCTTAAGAGACAAATTATGAATACAAACCTATTTTTTTGGACAATATTGATATAGTATTTCCCAAATAAATATTGAATGAAATTATTAATAGTATATATTTTTTTTTAAATTGTAATTTTATTTTTATCATTATGAAGTTTTTAATTATTAATTTAATAAGAAATATTTGATGCCGATAAACGAGTTGGCGCAACAAGTTTTGTCTATTTATAACACTTCAAGATCTTTGTTAACATGTTACACAAATAAATTATCTTTATCCTCATTTTTTTCATTTTTTTACACTACAATATTGACCAAAAACCTGTCTATGATAAATTTAAATATTTATTTTATAATTTTATTCTCAATGTTTATAAAAGCAAATACATAAATAAATGCAAAAAATAATTTTGCAGTCTCTGCTTGATTTGTTTTTTAAGTTTTTTAATTCATTTTCTTCTTTTACAGGAGAACGATGTGATTACACTGATCAACAAAGTGGACGAGAACTGGTTCGAGGGCAGCCTGAACGGCAAGTCTGGCTACTTCCCGATCAGCTATGTGCAGATCACCGTGCCGCTGCCTAACATGTAAACCCACCAGCGTATTCATACATAACCCTCTATATACGGTAGCAATATTATTACGGAGTATTCTCACTAGTCCAAACAGGTGGCGTTTACATAGTCTCGTGCAAGCTATGCTAATTTAAAAAAACCTCGATAAGATCAATAACAATAACAGATTGACTGATTGTGTTAACTTAACCAAAAATAAATAATCATCCTGCAATTACTTCCCTCATTAACTGTAGGGGGATATGCCCAATTGAGTCAACAGAGATAAAACCTGGTTTATGAGGACCACTCTCGAAAACGAAGGCAGATGGCAGTGCTGGTGACCCTGAACACGACTTGTTGAAAAAAAATTTGAAATCAAGAAGAAACATCAGCTGTTTTATACTAAATCTTAACACCTAGGTACTTGACCTGCTATGCGATTCTCTTAAGTCAGCAGCCTTGAATTCGTGGCTGTAGGCAGCGCATTCATACCATTTGGCGTTTGTTTCACAATCATTTGACAACCGTTAGTGACACTAGCATTCCGAAAAAGTTGTTTATTTTTATATCTTTATGTAAAAGTCGATTAAATATTGAATGAAATCATTGCAATCATTAAACACAAGAAAAACGAAATCGAAAAGTATCGATTGTACTTCATGTCGTATCTCGAAAACAGCGACGAACGTACACACACACCCAAGAGATCAACGTAGAGATAAGTGACGTATTCACTAATCTCTCTAATCGATGTAGAGATTAGTGACGGTATTCACTAATCTCTCTAATTGACGTAGAGATTAGTGACGTATTCACATTTCTAGATTCGTATTTCTAGCATCTCTTAGCTATGCGTGTACGTTCGTCGCTGTTTTGGATATACGACATCCAGTACAATCGATACTTATCGATTTCGTTTTTCTTGTGTTTATGATTGCAATGATTTCATTCAATATTTGATTTGACTTTTACATAAAGATTTAAAAATAAACAACTTACGCGCAGCGCTGTCCTCAAACGTAAAAATCAGTTGCGTCTCGTCAGTCGTCAAGCTCGATGTCGAATATTTCTGTTAGTGAATTACACTGCAGTTTGTATGGAACAGCTAATATTTTGAGATTCAAAATTTTCTTTTAAAACTCGCGCTTAGGACCACCAGCACAGCCAAATGCCTTTGTTTTCGAAAGCGTTCCCCTTACACCCGGTATTCCTTAATGTCGTGCCGTACACCCTCCTTGTCTGCCTGACGTAATTTTTGGATGATATTATTTAGAAAATCAAAAGATAACACACGGTGACCAAAGCAGTATTGTTTACCGAATCAGTTTTGAAGGGTGAAAACTATGGAATTATAAAACCCAATCATGTCAACACTGCTAGTATCATAACGTAATCTCGACTACATGAAAAAGGTGATTATCACGGAAGTTTCTGATAGTCATTAATTTACATATTGATAATAACAAAAATAAGCGCTTCGCAGCAAGCAACAGATATTATTATTGTGTAATTAATTCATGTAAAACGACTCCATAGTGATTAAAACTCCAAGGTTTAGTCATAATGTGCCACGACCAGAATACTTCTTAAAAAATTTGTTACGAAATTGTTATATCATCTCGTTACGCAGTATTATGTAGACCACGTTTTGAATCTAGTAACTATGTCAGAAGCTCAATGGTATAATTATGAATCCATAATCATGAAAATTATTAATTGCATTTTGTTAATTATAGTGATGTCTTCCGGATTTGGTTCTCTTTACACCCTTGTATATTTTTTCCTTGGATTTCCTACATTTATGTATTGTGTAATTATTACATGACAACTATATATTTTAAAACCTATTAAATCAGGTAGGTAGCTTTCTTGTTGTAGTAATGTTTTAATGGATTTTACACACTAGATTGCAAATTGTGTATTAGGAGATTATATGACGAGATTTTGTTTCGAAACAATCACTAAATCATATTATTATAATATTGCATTTATTGCCAAATTATAAGTCGTTAGGATTATTAATTATAGTTTTGCGTCGGCAGTTTTTACTATTTTTTATTACTACTTATTAAAAATTAGACCAGAATGTAATTATATTATTTTTAGTTAATCATACTACTCAATATTTTTATGAACTAATAGAAACCTTCCCGTCGATTAGAGTATATAATGATTTGTTCAAGCATGTGGATCCCTGGAGTAAAACGACCGCATTGCTCACACTGTCTTAGTACTAGTCACGTCGGCTTCAGTTACGAGTGCATGTCACCTTAGATGGTGCATGCGGGTAGAAATATTTATCGCAGTTAAATCATGATATTTACTGGTCGTAGAGAAGAGTGTGAGCGTCGAACACCAATGTTTAGATCATTGACTCTGTCCAGGGTAGGCACCGCGGTCGGCTAGCAATACTGCGTTGCTGGCTGCCCCGTCGAGGCAGCATCAATTCGGAAAAGTGATATTTTAAAGTAATATTTGTAAATTAATTAAATTAATTGTGGATCTATTTTTGTAGATGCGCTATCTATGTATAGTATTCCCTTGTTCGTACTACGTAATTGTTGATTTATCTTTGTTACTTCTCTTCACATTAACAGCACAGGAGTCAGGACATGTTTATTAGTATTAAAGTATAACTAGTTATGAGATTAGATTTTATAGTAATATCTTGCGGGTAAATATTATTTATCTAAATGGAAAATGTATACAATATAACTTATTATAATATACATATAATGAATTGACGAATGAAGAAGTCGTTGTTGATATCTTGCCAGAAATTGATGGCGTTTTGATGTTTGATGTAATATTATTGGCAAAATATTATTATTACATATTATAATGTCATTGTGATATCGTTAGAATATCATACAGTTGGCGCAGTGTCTGTCGCGCGTAAGTTTACGTTTTTTTACCCAGTGTTTAGTAAGTATATTTCTCATTGCGCATAATATATAATTTTAGTACCTAATTGTAAAGATCCTATGAATTTTAATGCATAATTGATACCAAAAATAAATTATATTAGCTGTTTGACTACATGGCCTCTATTCAATAGAATTGTTAAAAAATTTTTGAATGCACTTACGATCTTTAGAAGTTAAATTGTCATATTTCTTGTATGTCCTATATCGATGTTTGCAGTAATAATATTTGATATGACCTAACTTAATAATTATCGTCGCCTCATTGTTGTCGTCAAAGTAAACAGACCCCATTAAATCACGTTTCTGGCATACAAAAGACAATACCTAGATCTAATGTTAGTTGTATGTAAGTTCATAAAATTGTTCTATCTTCAAGTGTCTCTTTAATATATAAGTATTTTGAGTAAATAATACATTCATCAGTGTTATGGTGTCATGTTTCAATGTATTGATGTACGATGCTTTGATGCGAAATTTACGTTGCCGGTAAATTTGTGTCGAGAGCATCATGTCGCTACAAATATCTTAAAACATTATATTAATACCATACATAAATTATAGAGACTGTTGTTATAATGTATAAAACGTTCAAATGAATTGTGGAAGATTGATGTAACTTTTGACAAGAGAGGACCTATTTTATAGTCGCCCTTTGGTCTTGATTCAATGTCGCTTTACATGATGCGCAAGGTGTGACGCGAGCCGTTTGGCGGCGCACGCGCACTGCTCGTCTAATACATTGGGCTGCGGCTAACCTTGATTGCACGATCTATCTGTGCCATAGCCAATTAGACGACAAACAATATTAACATAAGAAGGAATTGTTATCTCAGCAGTGCTACTGTCAAAGGGTCTAAAGATCCAGCTGCTAAAGCGGCTCATAAATAAATTGCTATTGGTGCGAATACGTCTGTTATGGTGTATTATTCTTGTTCATGTTACTGTAATCTTTAAATACTGTAATTTCATAAAAGTAACTTGACGATTTACGAGATGTAATACAAATATTATTGATTTGTATTAAAAATTTATCCCAAACTTATTGCTCGTTTTCGCCTCCTAATAAAATGTTAACAATTTAACACTATCTGTAGTTTTATTTACCAAATTAATAGGTACCTAAATTAAGAACTAGAACACAGCTGACGCGACAGACAAATTTATAAGTCCGCGTGACTGTAAGTGTAGGTATTATTTCTATAACAAAGTCTGCAGTTCCAACGTGAATCATGCTATTCATGCATGATTGTATCAACAAATGATTAAAATCAACCTGACGCAGGTTGTGTAACACAACTATTTGTCTACTAATATTTACAAAATATGTAGATTGAGTATGTTTCAGTAATAAAGAATAGTGTTTTTATATAAACTAACTATACTATTCCCTTGAAGGTCAACACCTGCCTCGAAAACGACGGCAGTTCAACCTAAAAATACCTGTTAAAGAAAAGAAATCGTGAAAAACAAATGTAACATTTACACGATACAAACAGATTTTATTCGCGATTTCAAATATCGTCGTGTTGAAGGATGACCAGCACAGCACTGCCATCTGCCTTCGTTAATGAGAGCGTTCCCCTCACATCCTATAGGTAGATGTCAGTCACACACAGATTAGATGATAATTCTTACTCGCCATCCCTTTAGGCACGTTAAGCCGTTGGTCCCGGTTGTTACTGCAACCGCTTTAACCCACCAACCCGCATTGGGCCAGCGTGGTAGTGTTATGGCCCAAACTCCTCATGTGTTTCTCCCATGTAGGAAGGCCTGTGCCCAGCAGTGGGACGTATATAGGCTGGTGATGATCCCTTCTTTAGGTGGACGTCAGGTCGCAGATTAGATGATGGTTCTTACAGACCATCCCTATAGGTACTTGGATGTCAGGTCACACATAATGGTTCTTACACAACATAGACCTAAATAGAGCTATAAATAAGTATGGACAGGTTGAACTCTAAAAGCACAACACTAGTAGGTTAGTACCTCCCAAGGCATAACAGTTATTGCTATTGCTAAATATTGTACAGAGCGCAATTGAGTTGGTGTGATAATTGTGTGGTAAGAAGATACTCAAGTCCTTCGCTCTTGTGTATGGTATACACCTAAGCCTAGAGAGTGATAAAGATAATTAATTTAAATTGTAAAGTAGTCCTAATAGACGTAGGCAAGGCATCAACCGAACCCTATCTCTAAGTAGACTTATCTACCTCAATTTATGCTGATAGCTTGGTTGTGCGCGCAGTATATCGCAATATAATTGAAAATTACAAAAAATAGGTAGGACAATAGCGAGCGATGATAGATATTATGAGCGAAAATGAAAAGATGAATAGAAAATCCATTGTGTTTCTCTCTGTGACATGGGTGGTGAAATCGGCTCTTGAGCCGACCGACCGTCACGTGTCGCGAAACGGAACTTGTGTCGGAAAATGAAAGCTTGCAAAGGTTACTTTGCGTTTATATTAGTAGCAACTAAAAGGCTGATTTACATTTCAATACTGTACGAGCGCAATATTTGGTATGTTAGCTACCAAAGTTCGACTGAGTACCTACCTACCAGTTTATATCTCTTCTGACCTACCTACACGCAAGCTCACAAGTCTAAGAAGAAATTGGGTCTTTCTCTGTCCTCCGTTCGGAATTCCGATTGGTAGGAGGAGCGGGAATATCACTTGGGTTTAATGATAAGGCTTGTGATAAGGATACTAGATAGGTAACTGGATAATAATATGTGTAGGTATAGGTATAAATAGAGATTAGAAATATACTAAATAAACATACCTAAACATCCATGAGTCATACCAAGGATGATTAGTTGTGGTCTATGCTCGTACTCATCATACAAACATTTGCTCTTACCGGGATTCGAACCCGGGACCTCTTGACCGAGTAGCCTGTGTATAGCAAGGGGTACATAACAGACCACTATCTTTAACTAAAAATAATAATTCTCAGTAGTTTGCATTATGAACTGACCCAATTGGGGCTAAGTTGTAGAGGTTTTAACAAATTAAAACATGGGCATCATTAGTTTCAATAAATGTTATGCAACTTTCAAATAAATCAATATCATTGGTAATTGCATGACATTTCTATCAAATAATGCAACCATTTAGGGTTATAAGTATAACATAAAAGTGTGAACATAGAAAATTAATATGATGTGTAATGAAAGTCGCAATACATTTAAATGATCTGTTTTAATTTATTGTCGTCACCACCCTCTATAAATATAGCCTTAGGGTTCATCTCTCACTTATGTTTAGTTCAGGCTTTCCACTCCGATCAACTAAATTTAAAAATAAAGTGAGTTTGAGTAGAATTTCCAAAAATAAAACAACATTTTAGTCAAGCTATTTATTTATTGGATGCATTTGTGGAATGATTATAATTATTGATAGTCAGAATTTGTTTAGTTAGATAGATACAATTTTGCTGAAGTGTTTAAAGAATATATTTAATTTCCACCACGGAGACGGAGGACTAAGTGCAATGTAGATTCTTTTTGTATATTATAGTCGGAAAGAGTGCGTCCATCTTCAAGCTGCTTTCCAGCAAATATAAGTCGCTGCTGGTCAGGGGGAATGCCCTCCTTATCTTGTATTTTAGCTTTAACATTTTCTATAGTGTCAGATGGTTCAACTTCTAAAGTAATGGTTTTGCCAGTCAATGTTTTAACGAATATCTGCATTCCACCTCTCAATCGTAGGACTAAATGCAACGTCGATTCTTTTTGAATGTTATAGTCGGACAAAGTACGGCCATCTTCCAATTGCTTACCAGCAAAAATGAGACGTTGCTGGTCTGGAGGAATACCTTCTTTATCTTGGATCTTTGCCTTAACATTCTCAATTGTGTCAGAAGGTTCAACTTCAAGAGTTATTGTTTTTCCAGTAAGGGTTTTAACAAAGATTTGCATACCACCACGAAGACGGAGCACAAGATGGAGAGTAGACTCTTTTTGAATGTTGTAGTCAGAAAGGGTGCGGCCATCTTCCAATTGCTTTCCAGCAAAGATGAGACGTTGCTGATCTGGGGGAATTCCTTCTTTGTCTTGAATCTTTGCCTTTACATTTTCAATTGTGTCAGAAGCCTCAACCTCCAGAGTTATGGTTTTGCCAGTAAGAGTCTTTACGAAGATTTGCATACCACCACGGAGACGAAGCACAAGATGGAGAGTGGATTCTTTTTGAATGTTGTAGTCAGAAAGGGTGCGGCCATCTTCCAATTGTTTTCCAGCAAAGATGAGACGTTGCTGATCTGGGGGTATTCCTTCTTTATCTTGAATCTTTGCCTTAACATTCTCAATTGTGTCAGAAGGTTCAACTTCAAGGGTAATGGTTTTCCCTGTTAGGGTTTTTACAAAGATCTGCATACCACCGCGAAGACGGAGTACAAGATGGAGTGTGGACTCTTTCTGAATATTGTAATCAGAAAGGGTGCGGCCATCTTCAAGCTGTTTACCAGCAAAAATCAGTCTCTGTTGGTCTGGGGGTATTCCTTCTTTGTCTTGAATCTTTGCTTTTACATTCTCAATAGTGTCAGAAGCCTCAACCTCTAGAGTTATGGTTTTTCCAGTAAGAGTCTTTACGAAAATCTGCATACCACCACGGAGACGTAGCACAAGGTGGAGGGTGGACTCTTTCTGAATATTGTAGTCAGAGAGGGTGCGGCCATCTTCAAGCTGTTTGCCAGCAAAGATGAGTCTCTGTTGGTCTGGGGGTATTCCTTCCTTGTCTTGAATCTTTGCCTTTACATTCTCTATTGTGTCTGAAGCCTCAACCTCCAGAGTTATGGTTTTGCCAGTAAGAGTCTTTACAAAGATCTGCATACCACCACGAAGACGGAGTACAAGATGAAGTGTAGACTCTTTTTGAATGTTGTAGTCAGAAAGTGTGCGACCATCCTCAAGCTGTTTACCAGCAAAGATCAGTCTCTGTTGATCTGGGGGTATTCCCTCTTTGTCTTGAATCTTTGCCTTAACGTTTTCAATTGTGTCAGAAGCCTCAACCTCCAGAGTTATGGTTTTACCAGTGAGAGTCTTTACGAAAATCTGCATACCACCACGGAGACGAAGCACAAGGTGGAGGGTGGACTCTTTCTGAATATTGTAGTCAGAGAGGGTGCGACCATCTTCCAATTGCTTTCCAGCAAAGATGAGACGTTGCTGATCTGGGGGTATTCCTTCCTTGTCTTGAATCTTTGCCTTTACATTCTCTATTGTGTCGGAAGCCTCAACCTCCAGAGTTATGGTTTTGCCAGTAAGAGTCTTTACGAAGATCTGCATACCACCACGAAGACGGAGTACAAGATGAAGTGTAGACTCTTTTTGAATGTTGTAGTCAGAAAGTGTGCGGCCATCTTCAAGCTGTTTACCAGCAAAGATCAGTCTCTGTTGATCTGGGGGTATTCCCTCTTTGTCTTGAATCTTTGCCTTTACATTTTCAATTGTGTCAGAAGCCTCAACCTCCAGAGTTATGGTTTTACCAGTGAGAGTCTTTACGAAAATCTGCATACCACCACGGAGACGAAGCACAAGGTGGAGGGTGGACTCTTTCTGAATATTGTAGTCAGAGAGGGTGCGACCATCTTCCAATTGCTTTCCAGCAAAAATGAGACGTTGCTGATCTGGAGGTATTCCCTCTTTGTCTTGAATCTTTGCCTTTACATTTTCAATTGTGTCAGAAGCCTCAACCTCTAGAGTTATGGTTTTGCCAGTGAGAGTCTTTACGAAGATCTGCATACCACCACGAAGACGGAGTACTAGGTGGAGGGTGGACTCTTTCTGAATATTGTAGTCAGAGAGTGTGCGGCCATCTTCCAATTGCTTTCCAGCAAAGATGAGACGTTGCTGATCTGGGGGTATTCCTTCTTTATCTTGAATCTTTGCCTTTACATTTTCAATTGTGTCAGAAGGTTCAACTTCAAGAGTTATGGTTTTGCCTGTGAGGGTTTTAACAAATATCTGCATACCACCACGAAGACGGAGTACAAGATGAAGTGTAGACTCTTTTTGAATGTTGTAGTCAGAAAGGGTGCGGCCATCTTCAAGCTGTTTACCAGCAAAGATTAGTCTCTGTTGATCTGGGGGTATTCCCTCTTTGTCTTGAATCTTTGCCTTTACATTTTCAATTGTGTCAGAAGCCTCAACCTCTAGAGTTATGGTTTTGCCAGTGAGCGTCTTTACGAAGATCTGCATACCACCACGAAGACGGAGTACTAGATGGAGGGTGGACTCTTTCTGAATATTGTAGTCAGAGAGTGTGCGGCCATCTTCAAGCTGTTTACCAGCAAAGATCAGTCTCTGTTGATCTGGGGGTATTCCCTCTTTGTCTTGAATCTTTGCCTTTACATTTTCAATTGTGTCAGAAGCCTCAACCTCTAGAGTTATGGTTTTGCCAGTGAGTGTCTTAACGAAGATCTGCATACCACCACGGAGACGAAGTACAAGATGAAGGGTGGACTCTTTCTGAATATTGTAGTCAGAGAGGGTGCGGCCATCTTCAAGCTGTTTGCCAGCAAAGATGAGTCTCTGTTGGTCTGGGGGTATTCCTTCTTTGTCTTGTATTTTTGCCTTTACATTCTCAATTGTGTCAGAAGGTTCAACTTCAAGAGTGATGGTTTTGCCTGTGAGCGTTTTTACAAAGATCTGCATACCACCACGAAGACGGAGTACAAGATGTAAGGTAGATTCCTTTTGAATGTTGTAGTCAGACAAGGTACGGCCATCTTCAAGCTGTTTACCAGCGAAGATTAGTCTCTGCTGGTCTGGGGGGATTCCTTCTTTGTCTTGAATCTTGGCTTTGACATTCTCAATGGTATCAGAAGGCTCGACCTCAAGAGTGATGGTTTTACCTGTGAGGGTTTTAACAAAAATCTGCATACCTCCACGAAGGCGTAAAACTAGATGTAATGTAGATTCTTTCTGTATATTGTAGTCCGATAATGTGCGACCATCTTCCAACTGCTTTCCGGCAAAGATCAGACGCTGCTGATCTGGGGGAATACCTTCTTTGTCTTGGATCTTAGCTTTCACGTTTTCAATTGTATCTGAAGGTTCAACTTCCAAGGTGATCGTTTTCCCAGTTAACGTTTTCACGAAAATCTGCATTTTGAAATCTGTAAAGATGATAATAATATGTGTTGAAACAAAAACTGTAAATTTGTTGAAAAGGGGGTCACGTACGGAAACACAAAGAACAAAGAAAATTGTCGATCACAAAATGGCGTCTTTGAAAAAGGTGTCATCATAATCGCTGCGTCATTGTTATAATTTAAATTTCTGATTAAATTTACTTACTTTTTCACTGTAAACTCGCAATTTGTAACGATGATGCAATGTAAGTTTAAAAATTATAATAATCTGAACTCTCTAAATAATAATAGAAGAGAAATGTATTGAACACAATTCTAGAATGCACTGCAAAGGCTGACAAATAACAAATGTCAATATGGGACTACTACTTTTATACCTCTTTTTTTTTAAATGGCAACATAATTTTATTTAGCAACCAATCATGCTGCTGTTTATGCTCTCTCTAATACAGAGAAGGCAAGGGGAACTAAAGCCCATTCAGCCATAATTAGGTATTTTCTTTCATTCTGCAAATATTACATTGAAATGCCATTGTAACACATTTTAATCCTTGCAGAGTGCATCTTTGGGGAGTTTGGGAAATATATGTAATAGAGCTAAATATATGCTGCTAGTCTCCATGATGCTACTTTAATTATGTGGATAACCACGATAAAATTCTCAACATCATTCTCATTCTCACATCATCATCATCAATTCTCAACATCAAATTCACTTTTATTATAATTATACCAATTTTTCAATACAGCGTGCGCTCAGACATAATTATGAAATTATTGTAATAAAAATCATGACTCTTACCATATGCTAGTGGTTTTTTTTAGATAACTGCTAGTTTTTTAGCTGAATTATAAAACCCGCCAAAAAAACTCTGGAAATCATGTTCTTGAAAGAATAAATGCCTGCATAGATCTTTTGCGGCGCAAACATTTGCTTCCGTTCTAGATTTTGCAGTGTTTTAAACGCAAGAATTACAAAATTGTGTCGGAGTGAAAGTTGTGTTATAAAATTGGTGTAATTTTGTGACGCAAGTGTTTGTGTTGACGTGCAATTGGATTATTGTTGTAATAAAAGTGAATTTGATGTGAAAGACGTTGAGAATTTTATCTTCATCCACCTTTTGGCTATTCACCTCATCTAAGTATCTTCATGCAGACCCAAGGAGGACTAGTATTTATTCGTCATAGGTTTTCTCAAATGAGTGTAGCATGGGGTTCTTCAAAAAAGGCGTGAAAAGGTTTAAGGGTCGGCAACGTGCAAGTGATACCCCTGGTGTTGCAAGCGTTCATAGGCTACGGTAACCGATTAACGGCTTGGCCACAGGAACGGGCGGCGGGAGCGGCGGGGGCAGCGGCGTCTCGGTAACCACTGCGCGGTCATGACGACGAGCTGCGAGGCCGACATCGAGACAGCGCGCAGTGGTTCCTACAGAGTATTTTAAATATGCCGAGACGCCACCCCAGCCGCCGCCCGTTCCCGTGGCCAGTCCGTAACATCAGGTGGGTGGTATGCCGAACAGATTAATGATATACAGTGTGTCTTTTCACCGGTGTCCGCCCCGTTAAGGCAAAGCAATATGATCAATTTGACTGAATTTGACAAAGCCACCATAATAAGGCATTTTGCCCCTACTGTTTTGAAATGGCGGCCGTTTTTTTTTTAATGGGTACGGTTGGGTTCATTTATTCTACGGGCCCTAATTCTGGTAGACACATGCTAAGTCTTAAGTTCAGTGCATTTCTTTCTATCAAAATGAATACGAAAAGGATGGCTGTCATATAATTTGACATTTAGAAACATGCGTTCAATTTTCGACCTTATTGAAAGTGATAAAATGCAGTGTTTAGGAGGCACCTCCGTACATGCCGTCTAAAATTGTCTATGGTTTCTTAGAAATCTATCTAAATTTAATTGACAGCTCTAAACAGATTCTTGCTATCTTTTTCCTATTACTAATTGCGAGAAAGAGATATACTGTACTTAAATTTAGAATTAAAGTGTGTTCCCAGAATTAGGCCCGATGTAGAAGTCCTACAGGCATAGAAGTGCTACAAAGTAGACAATAAGGTCACATTAAAAAAAATATCAAAAACTCCCATTAAAGCCTTAAAAAATACTTGAAACTTAAAAAGTGTGATTTTTTTTGTAATTGTTTTCTAGCCTGATATAACATAACTTTTTTTGCTTTTTAGATGCACCACGGTATTACCTTAAAACTAATGTCAAGACCTTAGCTCTAAGTCAAATAGCTTAGGAGTTGTGACTATTTAAATATGACCCTTTACTTTAAAATCTTGACAAGTAGAAGGAAAATAAAAAATAAAATATTACAGTAACAATGGCGTTTAATTTTAAAAGGTTACAAAAATTATTACAATAATTGTTCAAAATGACCTCTGATGTTTCGCAAACAAATAGTTGCCCTTATTGCTACATGTTGCGTGGATCTTAAAGTAAAGGGTGATATTCAAATAGTCTCAACTCCTAAACTATTTAACTTAGAACTTACTTCTTTTTCACACCAATTTTTAGGTAATACTTACGTGTATCTTAGAAGTAAAAAAGGTAGGTTATCAGGCTAGTTTTTTGGAAAACAATTAAAAAGTTTTAAAAAAACAACCAATTTTTCTACATTTTTTAAGTTTCAAGATTTTTTTTAAGGTTTTAATGGGAGTTTAACACACTGGCCCTAATTCTGGAGAACACATGCTAAGTCTAAATTTAAGTTCAGTCCATTTCTTTCTCTCAAAATGAATACGATAAGGTGTGTTCCCAAAATTAGGCCCACTTTAATTCTAAATTTAAGTACAGTATATCTCTTTCACGCAATAAGTCATAGGAAAAAGATAGCAACTTGTGTGGTTCTAGTAGTGGGAGACAACTTGCCACTGGGCCTTACCTGGGCCTGGGCCTGGGCCTGGGACTTATTGCCTACTTTTGTAGCTATCGAACAAACCCACTTTTAAACCTGTAGGACCTCTACATCGGCAGATATAGCAAAATAAATGAACCCAACCGTACTTCGTTAAAATAAAATTAAAGTGGCCGCCATTTCAAAATAGTAGGGGCAAAAAGCCTTATTATGGTGGATTTGTCGATAAAATACATCATATTGCTTTGCCTTAACGGGTTGGACACCGGTGACCAGATTCACTGGGCCTAGTTCTGAAGACACACTCTACAAGTCTAAAGTTCAGTATATTTCTTTCTCGCAATATGTAATTGGTAAAAGATAGCAAGAACTTGTTTAGAGCTGTCAATTTTTAGAGCCACCGTACATATACAATTTCAAATCGTACAACTAAATCGCAGAATGTCTAATAGGCATAGAATCTTATGATAGCCCGCACATTATATCAACTAAGTCGTTCAACTAAATAGTTGGTCAACTATCGGCCGATAGCCCGCACACTATAACAACTTAGTTGGTCAGTCGCACGGCAAGATGCAGTATGACCAGCCGTGCGCGTGATTTCCCCACGCTTGGATTTTTGCCGACGGGCACGCAGCCGCCGCAGCCAGTCGATCTCTGCATTCTCTTCTTGTAACAAATGAAAAAATAGAACTGCTGATCGACGAAGTCCAAAAAAGGCAAGCCCTTAAAAAACTTATCTGGGTAACATCTCAGTTAAGAATGTAAGGTATGATGTTTCCCACGCTCTAATCTGTCACTTAATATCGGATGCACCCTAAATGTTTTGTTCTGTTTTCGTCTTCTTTTTTTTAAGTTAAGAAGTGCGTTGTTTTTCCGCATTTTATCGCAGACTTCACCGCGCTAGCAACACTGTCCACCAACTAAGTCGACGAAGTGTGCGGCCTATGAAAGCACGCAATTTAGTTGTACGATTTGAAATTGTATATGTGCGGTGGCTCTTAGACAGATTTCAAAGGAACCATAGACAATTTTAGACGGCATGTTGGTGCCTCGTAATGCATTTTATCCTTATCACTCAGAACAATAACGGTCGAAAATTAATTGCATGCTTCTAAATGTCAAATTATATGACAAAGATCCTTTTCGTATTCATATTGAGAGAAAGAGATAGATTGAAGTTAAACAATGCATGTGTTCTCCAGAATTAGGGCCATTGGCTACCTTTCCCAAAAAATATGTATTTAAATGTATGGGATTTGACAATTAAGAGCTAAAGTTAATCAATGGCGTATTTTATCCGATTCATTTTCTGCATCATGTATGCGAAGTGGACATAAAGTTTTTAATCTGTTGTCGGGGGCGTATCGTGATCAACCATCCACAATTCCACAGAGTACTTATCCCATAGAGAAATTGACTTTGATTGACCGATCCGATTCTATTGTAGCAAGAAAATTTTGTGCAAAAATCTGTTTTTAGGAAATATTGTAACGATTCATCACACTAAAATGTGCTTGTTTTGGTGATATGTAAGAATATTATAAGATTTCTTTGATTGCCGGTTTGCTGGGGAATATCATTAGTAAATATTTTTTGTTTTCATTGTAAACAGGTCGAGCTCGCGATACAAGTGTTTTACCTTTACAATTTATATCCATTTGTGTTAGAAATTGTCTTGTTTAGGTTTGATCTCTAATAAATATGAGTTAAATTGCTATTTTTAAAAATTTCCAGTAAAGTGTTTACTGATACGTTGTGGCATTTGGTTAAAAAATGGCTGATTTGATTCGCGCTATGGGGGCTCCTATAGGACCCCCTGTGAAGGATAAGTTAGGCTCACCCTCTACGGAATCTGAAGATGGAGGTGGAGATATAGCGGAGTTGGCTGCAGATTTGGAGCTTTATGAACCTAATGGCCCCAGTACTAATGGTAAAAAAATATATTGAACTAAATTTTCCAGAACTGTACTATTGTTTGTGACCCTATTCATACGCTTTAAAGTACATTTACATTTTATAAATTGATTTTAATACTAGGTGAAAGAGAAGCAGTGCTTGCTCCTCCAGAAACTGAGTGGTATCATGGTAGATTGGACAGATATACTGCTGAAGAAAGACTGTGGAAGGCAGCAAATCTTGGCAGCTACTTGGGTAAGTCTCTAACTTATTCCATTACTAGACAGCTGGCTTTTCCTCTACTTTATAATATCTTTTTTGTTTGGTTAGTAGTATTTCACAAATTACCACAGTAGGTATTATTATGGTGAAGATTATTGAAACACTGCTTTAACTAAACCTGGACCTATGTACCTAGGAAGGTATGGGAACATTTGTGTCTATCTTATTAGAGTCCATACTATTTAATTGTCGAAGCTATGAGTACGGGAAAACTTTGTGGATACGATTTCAATTGTGACTTTTTGTGATTTTTTATTTAGCTAACATTAAGTATTTGCATCAAAATATCATCACTTGGATACTAAGCTCTGCTGCACATTTGCACTGTTGCCATTTTTATCAAGGTTGGTGACCCAATATTTCCAAATGGTCATATTTTTATTTTCTATTTCATTTCTAAGTTATTTACCTAGTTTGTTTGGAAAAAATATTTTTAATATTGGTTCTATAAATATTTTTACCACCACTAAATTTCTGTGAACTAGTGTAGCAAATGATTTAATTTATTTTCGTATTGACAAGACCACCTTGATAAAATTATTTTAATATTGATATGATTTCAATTTTAATTTGATTTTAATCTTGGATTGTTTTTTATTTTAACTTTAATATCTTTGTTTTTAATTATGTTGATTTAAAAGTTAATTTGCTTTGTTTTTTTTAATTCAATTTGATTTTAATTTTAATTTGTATTAATTTAAATTGGATTTCAATTTTAAATAGATCTTGATTTTGATATAGTTTTTATTTGAATTTAATGTTGAATTTGAGTTCATTTGAAAATAATTTTAATTTGACTTTGTTGATGGATTTGATGAATATTTACTAACCTAGTTTTTATGTTCCTTTGTTACTAACAATTATGAGTCTTTGTAACTCGAATTTATTTATTTAGCCTTATTAGCAGACACAGAGGGGTGTATAAAACCAAGATTTGTCACACTTTAAGCTTGTAACACTAAGGTCGGCATGTCTTTGTGCCACAAAGGCCTCCTCCAGATTCTTCCAAATTTCTCTATCCTTGGCTAGTCTAATCCACTGAGGGCCTGCTATAGCTCTTACTCCGTCTGACCATCTTTTACATGGTTTTCCCCTCTTTCTAGAGGTGTTGTATCGGGGGCCCATTCAGTGATTAGTCTTGTCCATTTCATGCTCTTTACTCTAAGCATGTGACCCGAAAACTCTGTAACTTGAATAAATAGATAAATAATAATAATAAATAATTTTGCAGTAAGCCTTTTGTACATCCCAACACATTCAGCATGTCTCACTTTTATTAAATGTTATAAAGATTTAATTTATCAGTGTTCCTAAATTACTGCAACCCTTAACATGTAGGTCTAGAATACATCCTTTTTTTAAAGATTTTTTTAAGTTTAATATAAAGCCATATGGGATGCAAGCACCCAATTAATTTGTTAAGTCCTGTTATCCTTCAATGCCCAGACGGCAACTTAAGTTGTCATAACAATTAAAATTTAATTGTGTCTGGTTTATTGGGCTTTGATGGGTTAACTCCCGGGAGCATAGATAAGATACACACTCTGGAATGTGTACCTAGACATGTTGATATTATTTTGTAAAATGTGTATGGGAAGTAAATGGAATATTTTCTTTTTAGTCCGTGAAAGCGACAGGAAACCTGGCTCATATGTCTTGAGTTATTTAGGACGAACAGGAATTAATCATTTCAGGTAACCAATCTATTTTCTATATTGTTTATTTTAAATCTAGCTAGGATTATAAACAAAATAATGAGAATATTGACTATGAAACAATAAATAATGTTAGTGCGGCAGAAGTGAGACACCATGTAAGTGCGACTTCCACGAAATGTGATACAATACTTACAGACTGCTTGCCTGTTTTCCTTTATTGTCATGGTCCACCTGCATGGTTGACCTGGGTGATCCACATGTTTTTTTTCTACCATGGTTGGTACACCAGAATGTCCATATTATTTACATCATGCTATTACATAAGAATGTAATGGGTACTAAAAGAGTAATTTTTTAATCCTTTGATTCAGTTGATCATTTGTTTTACAACTTGAAGTACCAGGCCACCATAACTACCTATGTAGGAGATGTTTAGCGTACCTTTCATAAATAATCATACTATAGGCACAGAAGAAAGAATAAGACAGAGGTACGACGAAGCCGTCAAGACACGGAAATCGTACGGTGATTGTGGAGAGAGGGTGTGCCCCAAACTGGCCTCAGTGTTTTGGCAACATGTGATTGAGGGTCTTTTTAGTAAATAACCTCTGATGTACTTATGGTAGCCTGGCAGTTTAGGTTGGTCCACAGTACGTAAGTATATCATTTGTCATAAAATTTATTGAGTACAAACAGAGCGCTATATACCGGGTGGCACATTTAAACCGGTCAGTATGGGAAAGTCTGAAACTATAAGAAATGCGAAAATCTCTTCTTAGGAACCATGTCGTCAATTTTAGTAATGAGAAAAACTGCATTTATACATTTTAAAAAAACATGTACTCCGCTCGGGAATCGAACCCGGACGTTTTGAACCATAAAACTAACACTATTTCTATTTAGATTACGATTGTGTAGGTCTTAAGCAGTAAACGTTTCTATGAAACATAATGTCTAAAATGAATAAAATGCATTGTTTTCATATCCTTTAATTAAAAGTGTTCGAAATTACCACCATTACCACATGAGGTTTATCACATCTCTGTTTAAACCAAGACGTTCCATTTTCAAATGAGGTTTATCACGTCTTTGTATCTACATACTTAATCTAAGTGGGCTTTTCAATTGATTATTAGTGTAAGTATGATTAATAGAAGTAAGCAATTACAATCATAGATAGATAATATTATCGCAGATAACAATATGTAAAGCAGTGTATGTACCAAGTTGCGACACCAGCAAAGAGCTACAAACAACCATAAAGGCAATTTTTACGCATCTAAACGAGTTGAATGTTGTATTGAAAAAATGATAGTAATTTAGAACACTTACTAAAATAAATAAAAGGATATGAAAACAATGCATTTTATTCATTTATAACCGACTTCAAAAAAAGGAGGAGGTTATCAATTCGACTGTTTGTTTTTTTTATGTTTGTTACCTCAGAACTTTCGACTGTGTGAACCGATATTGATGATTCTTTATTTATTCGATGCGGAATAGTTCCCATTTAGTCCCATAATAAAAAAAAAATCCATTGGGTAGTTTGGTATTTAAATCAAAAAAACTGGAACGATTAAGTCATCTACGTATGAGAATTGAAATCACACATCCACTAAAAATTGTCACGCGAGCCCGCGCGAGTTCGCGCGAGTTCGCGCGAGATGATTTTCCACCAGAGTGGCGAGATGAGGATTGAAATCGCACAACAATGAACCTATCGCGAGAAGCGAGTTTCTGTTGCAGAGTTAATTTATACTTTATTTTGGAAGCAATACGGTTCATTTTTACAGAACAAATATTTCTCGCACATCCTCGTCAATCCTGACTATTTCCACCAAAGATGCGCGAGGCGAGGATTGAAAATTTGCCATACAAATTTTAAATCTCGTCTCGCCTCGTCTCGTCTCGCCCTTCTGGTGGAAAACCACCTTTAAGGTCAGAGGGCCTAGAGAAGATGCCATTCGACAATCGCTATCGCTATCGCTTAGCGGATTATGTATGGGATTTGACATAAGACATTGAACGACTTTCGATAGTTAATGTCAAATGCCATACATTTTTCATTTAGCGATAGCGATAGCGATTTTAAAATAGCATCTTGTCTAGGCCCTCAGGATTGACAAGGATGTGCGAGGCGTGAATTGAAATATTTGTTTGTTTAAAAATGAACCGCATTGCTTATGTTATAGAGTATAAATTAACTCTGCAACAGAAACCCGCTTATCGCGATAGGTTTATTGTTGTGCGATTACAATTCTCTTCTCGCCACTCTGGTGGAAAATAATCTCGCGCGAGCTCGCACGGGCAATTTTTAGTGGAAAAGGGTCAGTGCGATTTCAATTCTCGTCTCGGCTCGCATTCGTATCGCCCCTCTGGTGGAAAACCACCTTTATAGTTCCAGACTTTCCCATATTGACCGATCTAAAAGCGCCACCCTGTATGTATATGGGTACTCAAAATATTATTTTAAAAGCAAGTTTTGATAACGCCCTTCCCTAGGGGAGAGATGATATCAAGATTTAAATAGTTATGAATGTTCTGATGATCCTCAAGGGGCCGTCAGGGGAGACACGAGACTGGAAGGAAGGCAATGTCTGTTTCACACTTGCACGCTTTCGCATTTCTGTTATTCGCACTTAGGTAGCAGACTCAAAATCTGTCATAGTTTAGTAAGGAAATGACAGTCATAATGTTACTGTAAAATAAAAAGTACGGTCGACAGCACATCAAGCGTAACAGTTTGACCTTGAGACTGCCCTTACTATGTTTGTAATAGAGGCGGTTTTCGTAGTGCAACTGTTAGTCTTGATGTGCTGCCGTCTGTATATAAATATTCTAACACTTGTTTTCATTGTATGTATGTTAACACACCTGCAGATCAAGTTAAGAGCGTTTACGCTTTACGGCTTTTCCTACATACTTTCAAGTTGAAAATATAAAAAAATAACAAACCGGTTCTGACAAAACTTGCCATGCATAAGCAGGTTAGTATAAATATGTAGTTATAAGAGGTTTTTTAAAAGTCGAATAATAAAGGAATGATTGGATTTTTGGTTGTATGAAAAGTTAAAAATTGCACTTACTCGCTAAAAAGACTGTTTTTCGAAAAATCCTACTATTTCGACTAGCCTGACTTGCATAAACATGTAAAGTCTTTAAGAGAAACGGTTTATTTGCTTCCAATATTTTCTAAATTTTGTATGAAAAGCTGTGCGACATAAACGCCCAAACACTGCCATGTTATTTAGGTACCGACTTTAACAAACTGTTATTTACCAAATAAATATATTTTATTAATTATATTTTGAATCTTAAAACATCTGCTAACAGTAGTGTAATTTTTATTTTATAAACAGGATCACGGCAGTATGTGGAGATTACTACATTGGGGGTCGTCAGTTTGACTCATTGACCGAGCTAGTTGGCTTTTATAGTCATTGTTCTGATTTGTTAAAGAGAGAACGTTTAGTAGAGCCAGTACCACCCCCAGAACCAGTTAATGACAAGAAAGTAAGTATTTTTTTGTCTCTACTTAGAAATAAATATTAGTTATTACCTCATTGTTCTATTTAAAAGAATGTTTAAAAATGACTTCTATTCTGAACAGAGAGTGGTAGCCATACTTCCATACACCAAGATGCCAGATACCGATGAACTTACTTTCCAAAAGGGAGACATATTTTTTGTCCACAATGACATGGGTGATGGCTGGCTATGGGTAACTGCACACAGGTGAGTAAACTAATAAACAGGGTTACCCCAAGTCCTGGGTCGCTCAGATAGTTAGAGCAGTCGCTCAGATTGTGAAAGATTGTGTACTCGTGGGTTCGATCCTCGCCTCGGGCGACGTGAAATTTTTCTAGTTTACATATTTTTCGTAAACTAATAAAACTAAATTAAGCTCACTTATACTGGTCCTAAATTAAAATCTTGTATGTCCAGACAAAATAAAAACAAATTCCCATAATGCACCAATCCAAGCACTCTGGTTAATATTGGGATGTTTTCTAGGTAAAATAACAATGATTTTGAATAAATAACCAAAATATTATGTTAGTTTGTGATACCTAATATGTTTACAACATTATAATATAGGAGCTGGTGCAACTCCAGCTCATTATTATAAAGAGCAACTTACCACTCAAAATATTAATTATATGGGAAATTAATTAAATGATGATGTGACAATGACAAAAATACAAAATTAAAAATTTTAAGTAACTCCCGGCGTATTTAATCATCTATCTAACACCATCTCATTGAGACTATTCATAAGAGACCAAACACGCTATATCTGCTGTAAGTTTCTGAAGAATTAATTTTGATGGTATAGGATCAGCTCAAGGATAGTATGTCATGGAAATTTCACCGAAGTGACAGTACACGAAATTTCAAATCAATCGGATGTGTAAAAGTTAGTTAAACCCTATTATCATGTACAAAATGAGCTGATAGTCATCAAACGCCTGAACTTCTCTTTATAAATTATAGCCAAGAACCATTTTAGGCACATCAGCTTTCAAACAAAAAAAAACGAATCATAATCGGTCCATTCGTTTAGGCGCTACGATGCCACAGATAGACACACAGATACACAGACAGACACGTCAAACTTATAACACCCCTCTTTTTCGTCGGGGGTTAAAAATAAGAACCGACAAAGCTATGACGTGAGGTGGCTAAATAGAAAAACATAAAATAAGACAATACAAAAACATAAAATATAAAAAAGAGTTCATTATCATCATCATCAGCCTATATACGTCCCACTGCTGGGCACAGGCCATCCTACAGGAGAAACACATGAGGCGTTTAGGCCATAACACCACCACGCTGGCCTAATGTGGGTTGGTGGGTTTAAGCGGTTGCAGTTACAACCGGAATCAACGGCTTAACGTGCCTTCTGAAGCATGGAGGAGCTCGAGATTAGAAATTTTGGTTGACCAATCCGGGGATCGACCATGGCGAAAGTTGGTTTGTTTTCGTAATTTGAAACCAGAGTGCTCAAACCACTACGCCACCGAGCTCCTCTACTGAAAGAGAGTTATTTATAAAACAATGAAAGTGGTTTTCTCGCTAACCCCCATATTTGAATAAAATTATAATGATTTTATTTGCTTTTCTGCTATTAGGAAAATTACTGTAATATTTGTATGAATTGGAAATTTCAACAGAAAAAAAATACAAATCTAATTATCCTACGGCAGACCAACAGCTTTCAAAACTTTTAACTAATGTTCGTTTTCACAAACTGTATACTGATACATTGCACATCCATTATTGGAAAATCATTTTTAAGATAGAAAGCCCTTAGTCAAAATTAACAACATAGATAACTATGGTGATGCGCAGGGAACAATGCTCCTCTCGGAACTATTTCTAGTTTACATAAATGGACTGTGTTTATTTCGGACCAGCAGATGACTCAGCTGTCGCTCAAAACTGTAGCAGAATCTGGCTTAGTTTTGATACAGAATGAGTTTGCAGAAAATCGTAGTTATAATGACAAAAGACATTGAGACTATAACAAAACTAGTTTCAACTAGTAAAATCTTAAAATGGGTTTTCACTGTCACATACATAATTATATTTGTTCTTTACCACAAATCGAATACGATCCCGTATTCAGTAGTCTTCAGTACAAAGAGTCCCTGATCACTCCACTTGACGGTCGTCAGTTGATTAGTTACCACATTTTTCATAGAAAACAATCTTTCAAACAGAACTGGAGAGCAAGGAATGATCTTTAGGGAGCTAGTCGAGGATCTGGACCCATCTATAGATCCCAACACTGTCTTCTCGTGGTTTCACCCCAACTGCACCAAGAGTGAAGCAGTGGATATGCTGGTAAAGGCTGGCCCTGGAAGTTTCCTCGTCCGACCTTCTGACAACTCCCCGGGCGACTATTCTCTGTTCTTCCACATCAACAATCAGATACAGAGGTTCAGGATAGAGAAGAAAGGAGTAAGGTACTTAATGGGAGGCAGAACCTTCGAGTGCCTCGATGCCGTCATCAATAGGTACAGGAAGGAACAAATCGTTGAAGGACATACTTTGGGTCAACCGGTAAGTCTTATTTGTATAAGCTTCTCGCTATATAAACGAGCTTATAATGGTAACACATAAGATTTTAAGTACCGACTGAAATCAAACTATTGGCAATGCAGAGTAGGTGAACTGTCTTGAAGCAGCAGCAGCAGCCAAGACATAATTTTTATATCTGTGATAACGACAGCAAACGATCGCCGCTTGATTAGATTTAAAAACGAATATTCTTATTATTTTTAAAACTGACAACCTGTAGATACAGTGTGATTTTGACAGTAAATTAATACGACATAAATGTTGAGGCTATATAGATAAAAGTTAATCGAACAAGATACTAAAACAAAAGCTCATGATAATATAACTGGTTCATTGATAAAATTTTGATTACTTATCTATTTATATCACTCACAACCAAGTCTTTATTCCCATTGATACTGAATTTTGCGACTACCATTCAATCTGTCTATACGGTAGAAATGTTTTCAAGATTTAATAAATCTTTGGAGAGACTGAAACATAATATTTTTCCTCAGTTAATTGCTGAGGGCCATCAAATTGAGCCTCAACAAAATGCGACTGGAGCAGCGGCTGAAAAGATATATGCAACACTGCGAGAATGCAGGGATCAGATTGGCTTGAAAAAGATGAAGGGTATAAAACACCAGGGTTACCTAAATAAGAAATCTGATAAAGTCACCAAGAAGTGGAAAGCCCTTTACTTTGTGTTGTTGCAAGAAGGAACTGATACACATTTGTATTTTTATGATTCGCCGAAGAGGACTAAACCCAAAGGATTAATTGATCTGTCCTGCGCATATTTATATCAGGTATGTTTTTTGTTTAACACCCAAGAAAGATAAAAAAAATTGAAACAAAGTTTAAGAAAATATACAATATAGATATTCAGAATGTGGTCTATATCTTATCGTCTATTCTTTGTTTATGTACACATGTCAATAATAAAGTACTATTTTTCGTATAGTATTAACCGATGTAATCAATATCATTATAACTTATCAAAACTATTGTGTATAAGCCCTTCTATAATAAGTAACTGTTTTCCACCGACATTGTGAGTACTGAATACTTTTCTTTCTACAATGCAAAAACTTCCTTAGGTGCATGAATCTCTCTGGGAACGCGAATTCTGCTTCCAACTGGTGGAGCGAGCGCTTCCGTGCCTCTCGACGCACACCTTCTTAGCCGCGAACTCCGCCAACGAGGAGCGAGCATGGCTGGAAGCGCTACGACCTTTGTGCGTGCCTCAGCAAGCGAGGCATCAGTGTAAGGTATGTAACTTACGCTTTGGATTCAGGCTACGTACCATAATATTACCACTATATTTCAAGTTCTTGACAAACATCAGTCATACGTAACTACCTACGTGATGGTAGTGTTCAATAAAAATTCGTAATTCATAGTAGGTAAATCCAATATAATTAATTTAAAAAAGTTTAGTTCAATTTAATTTTGTTTGATAAGCGAAAGTACAGCAGGTACTCTTCCTCTTTCGTAATACTCTTCCTTAGTTGAAGATTTCATTTAAAAAGACAGAAATATAAGCTAAACCATGTCAATAAGGTCAGAAATTGCTTACATACAATATAAAATCTATATATATGTGTGCATTTCACAAATTAAATTAAACTGTAGGTATTAAACTGTGTAATTTTATATTGGCTTATATTTATTATTAAGGCTTTGATACAATATACAGTATCATTACAAAATACATTAGGTGGCACGCGTAGTCTGGTTGCGAGCGTTGCGCGTGCGTTGCTTGACCGCTCACCGTTTGCCGGCGCGCCTTGCGCCGCGGCCTTACTTGAGACTAGCGCTGGGGGCTGCGCCGGTAGCACGCACAAGGCCACGACCTTCGCCTGACCCACATTGGGATGACGAGTTTGTCTTCGAGCAAGTATCTATTTTAAATACCATATATTTTACACTAGCAAGTTAGCGTACTTTACCTGTACGTCGTGTCGTATTATTTCAGATTTTTCAACATAAAGTTTTTAAAAGTAAAAGTAAATTATAATTGAAAAGTACACTCTTCTTCAATCTAGATCTCGTCGAGAGTCTATGTTGGTTAAGTTATTATATGTTAGTGTCTTAACTTTACAAGTTCTGATCTTTGTGTAAATTGTACTGCAAGAAAATCGAGGCTCTTGGTTTTTTACTATATAATTGTAAAAAAATATTTATTTTTTACAGTGATGTGCCTCCAGATGTAACTTCATTCACCATAACAGTTCACAATACAGGCAAGAGAGGAAAAGAATCGGAGGCGAGTGTAACAACAGAAAAATATTTCAATCAATACAAAATTTCAAATTGTTTAATAGAAAATATGTTTGGTTTTAGGTTGCAGAATTAACAATAGAGTTAGCGAATCTCGCAAATGGTGAAGAGATTGAAGAGTGGTATCCTCTCGCTGGGATGACTCCTATAGGCGAGTGGGGATCGTTGAGGTTGCGTATTAGGTATGTCTGCTACTTTTTAAATTAAGTGTTTTTGTATTAGGTTTGAACTTGAAGCTTAGTAATAAAATTCAATATGTTTTTGAAAAGTGTCAATGTACTGATAGGTATATGCAAGAGTTGGTGATGCCCCGAGAAGAGTACAATCCTCTGCGGCAGTTGTTGCTGGAGCCAGGACTGCCGGCGGTCAAGGCGCTCGCTGATCTATGCCGAACCGATAGACAGCCTTTAGCCACTTGTGAGTTTACTTAATTATAATTCTTGTACATTGGGATTGTAAAATCCACCAAAGGAAATGTTTCATATCCAGCCAGGTATATGTATGGACAGTATCTCAAAAAATCAGGAAAAATCTCCTGAATCAGTGAAAAATATTGTGACTTTTTTTTTAACATAATAAAAAATCATTGAAAATATTAGAAAAGTACTTGTGTGGATGTTGAAATAGACTATTTTTACATTGTTAGGGTACAAGTTATCTTCTAACGCAAATACAAAATGGGCTAATTGAAATTCACAAGATCGTTTTAAGTCCTCGGTAGCTCAGATGGTTAGAGCAGTCACCTGGGCCGTGAAGGGTCAGAGGTTTGGTCCCCGCCTAAGGACATAAAATTTTCTAGTTTAAATAAGTACTTGACGCAATATAATTATGCTGCTTCAAACTCTTAGCCGACATACTTGAAGCCAGCCTTACAGCCAATATATGTACTATAGTAAACAATATAATAGAATGCTCTTATAGTAAAGGCCATTTAATTATACGCTTTACAGCAGAACAAAGTTTGGTTCTATTTCGGACTCACTAGTGGACGTGAAATAAATTTCGCGGTGACTAACAGAGATATTATTGTATTATTTATTAACTTCCTACATTCGTGTTTTGCGGTTGCATCGAGGTAGGTATAATTTAATTTTAGGTCTGACACTGTTCTTAATTTCCCTAATTTTGCGCCTGTAACCACGAAACGTGTTAATAAATTTAAAAAGTTTGGCAACTGCAAATAGTTTCAGAATTTTCCGATGGATAGTAGGACTTCACAAACCAGAGAATTAATGTCTTTGCCATATATAAAACCTATAATTTGTATTTTATTTATAATGTAAGCCAAATGGAATATTTTTACATGGCTAAGTCCCCATGCATCTACTACTAAAATAGTTCAAACTTTTAAATCCATGTATGTTTATTGTAAACTCGATTATTTGCGAAATTAACAATTTTCATGTCCCATCCATGAGTCATAATTAGTCATAAATAACTCATAACAATAAAATTCTTTTTATTTTGCGTCTAGCTTGTGGACTAAGGTCGGGAATCAAAATACGAAAAATATCATCTTGGATGCATGAATTACATTTTATGCCGTAAACCCAGTGTAAAATTACATAAAAACTCCTGCAGCAATTCTCCATGCGTTCACCGAATGCGGCCGAGGCGCGGAACTAGCTCGTGAACTAGTGAGCGCGGAGCTAGCTCGGGAACCTGATCCACGCGCCATGTTCCGCGCCGCGTCGCTCGCTACAGCCGTCGTCGATGAGTTCATGCACACGCAGTGCAAGCCCTTCCTGCAGGTGAATATTCTACGGACCTAGGACCGGATAATTCTAGGATAATTCGTAATGGTGGCACGTTTAGAACTTGGTGAAGTGATACTCAGAGCGTAGTTGGTATGAAGGCAGGTTAGCAGAGGTTAAGTCTTGAAACCGTAGATTGTGAAAGTTTATTTTTAGAGCAAAGGCAAGATTTACTTTAAAATAGTAGTCGATCATCGAAAACTTGAATTCTGAGTCGAAAACTTGATATGAAAATTTGTACAGCTAATAACGATCAATTAAAGAAATATGAGTTGCAAGCGATGTTGTTCAAAAGCTACAGTATCAATATATTAAGTAATGCCTATTCATTAAACAAAAAGAGCAGCATAAGCAACTAACTCCACGTAAGTTAAATCTATATTTTTTTCATCTATAGACCATTAAGTCACATATTTTTAATGTACCCCACAAACACGAAACCAGATATTTTTATAGTGTGTGAGTGTTGTTTTTCATTTTGATTTTCCACAGGCGGCAATCGCAGAGACAGTGCAGAAACTAATAGATGCGAAGCAGTCCGCGGAACTGAACCCAACTAAAATGGACTCGCCAGATGACGCCTGCAATAATGCTGAATTCTTGCTGATGATACTCGATCAGGTTGTTTGAATTAATCGAATAAATAGCTATGAAACTTTCATTATACATGGGTCGATAAACGTGTAAGGTTTTGTCACGAGAATGAGAGTTCAAATTTAATAGACACGTTGAGCAAAAACATCCAAAAATTTAAATGAGTTTGTATAATAATAAGTTGTATAGCTTATAGGATTAGTAAGTTGAAGCGGCAGTGGGTAGGGCACATTGCACGCATAAAAGACGGCCGGTGGGGCGTTAAAGTTCTAGAATGGCAGTGGATTATTTTACATAAAATACAATATAGACAACTAATACAAAAGACAAAGAACGAATAATATCACAACGCTGAATACTACCGTGAGCACGTATGCGTCAGCCCTCAGCGCACCATCCCAGAATCTAGCCGCATTTTACGGGAACGGACTCGCGCCGCCCCCCGAGTCGCAGCCACCCCGCCGTTGATCTGCGCGAGTGCATTCGATGCGCTACTTAGGGAGATATTCTTATACTCCCTTTCTAACTGGTTTCTAACAACTAGTTTCCAAAGTGGTTGCACTTTGGAAACTAGTTGTTAGAAACCAGTTTTGAAAACAGAATTGTTTCTCTTTTATCGAAACCTCGTTTCCAATGAAGAAAAATGACACAGAAAGTTGATCTTTTAAAACTTTTCCAATATAACTCTCTTTGATTAGATATAATTTCCTGGCCACTAACAAGTATACAATACTTTTTAATGCACTTGACATCTATCGTTACTGATAGTGGAATGACGTCTTGTCATTATACATATGATACTTGTAAGTTGCCAGGATATTTTATTTAATCAAAGAGAGTTTAAAGTTATATTGGAAGAGTTTTGAAAGAAGGTCCAACTTTCTGTGTTTTCAAAACAGAATTATTTTTCTTTATTGGAAACGAGGTTTCGATTTCATCATCATCATATCAGCCAAGAGACGCTGCTGAGCATAGGCCTCCCCCAAAGATCTCCAAACCGATCGGTCCTGCGCTGCCCTCATCCATCGGCTTCCCGCGACCTTCACAAGATCATCGGTCCACTTTGTGGGGGGCCTACCAACGCTGCGTCTCCCGGTACGCGGCCGCCATTCGAGGACCTTTCCGCCCCAACGGCCGTCAGGCCTCCTCGCAATGTGACCTGCCCACTGCCACTTGAGACTCGCAATTCTTTGGGCTATGTCAGCGACCTCAGTTTTCCTGCGGATCTCATTTGGTGCACTTCTCATATGGTTCACTTCGCAACTAGTGCACTTCTTAATTAGTGCATTTCGCAAAAGGAGTACTTTTTTAAGAATAACAAAAAAATTTTAACAAAACAAAAATAATTTTGATTAAACCTTACATAATCACTATAACAATTAGAAAATTGTATGTTTGGTATAGCATAATCACTTTGTTTTTTTTTGCAGTACGTAAATCTTTCTTACATATTTTTTTATTACTTTCGTGTGACTTTTTATATTATTATTGAAAATTGTTTAAGTTTAAGTAAGTGTGTGTACCTACTTGAAAAGTATTTGTTGATTGGATTTTTAGGAAAATTACCAGCGCAAAATTAAAGATTCCTTCATTTTACGACAATTTTTCGAATCTCCACTCATCTTTAAAAAGTGCTCCTTTTGAGAAATGCACCAATTGAGAAGTGCACTACTTGCGAAGTGCACCATATGAGAAGTGCACCAGTTGCTAAGTTCACCATTTGAGAATTGCACAAGTTAAGAAGTGTACCATTCGATCATGGTGTACAAGTTGAGAAGTGCACCAAATGCGTCAAACACATTTCTGATTCGATCACGCAGAGAAACACCAAGCATCCATTGCCCTTTGGGTGAAATTGAGCCTTTCGATAAAAGAGAAATAATTCTGTTTTCAAAAATAACTAGTTTCCATAGTGGGTGAAGGGGTAATACTGTGGTAATAGTGATCGGTGGCACAGATAACGCTGTCAATCTTCACTTCGCCGGAGGCGTGCCCGCGGCCCGTGCGCTACCTGTGCGGCTGCCTGCAGCGCGCCGCCGTCGCCAAGTGGCCCAACGAGAGGTTCGTGCGCACGCGCGTCGTCTCAGGTCGGTACCACACACTTCTTCTGTATTTAAAAACTGAAAACTGAAATAGTATATAGTTATTTTTTACGATATCTTAAATAATGTTATACAATACTGTAAGCTTTCCAAATAAACTAAAATAAAATAAAATAAATTTAAGGGCCTCTCGTTATTACGAATTTTGCCAATGTCAAGTGAAGTTAATCTGCAAAAAACTTGCAGCAACGTTGTACGGAGTTGAGGAGCTTGGTGGCGTAGTGGTATGAGCGCTGTGGTTTCGATTACGAAAACAAAGCAACTTTCGCCATGGTCGGTCCCGGGATGGGTCAACTAAGTTTATGATCTTGAGCTCCGTGCTTCGGAAGGCACGTTAAGCCGTTGGTCCCGGTTGTTACTGCAACCGCTTTAACCCACCAACCCGCATTGGGCCACCGTGGTGGTGTTATGGCCCAAGCTCCTCATGTGCTTCTCCCATGTAGGAAGGCCTGTGCCCAGCAGTGGGACGTATATAGGCTGAAGATGAACGTACGGTGATTGGGCAAGACGAATTCGTTTTCCGAAGAAAACGTGGACGCCGGCCCGATAAAACAAAATGGATGCTATCAGGTGGCTGTGGATGTGCACAACCTGTCGATTTCACAGTTAGCCGACAACAACCTACTACTCACTTTTGATGTGATTAAATTTGCTTCTATAGTGGGTGGTGATTCAGAAAACTGATGATATCAAAATCGGGGGTACGGTTTGGTGTCGCAGCTACGTATCTATTTCCAAAATTTAATTACACCAATCGATAGCTAAAGCTTCGAAGTATTCATACACAGGAATAATAATAATAAAACAAATTTGCATATACGTATTGAAGTTATCCAAGTTTTGGTAAATATGCATCCGAATACCGGATCTTTATTTATAAAGTCAAGATTGTGCGCGAGGTCAGCAGTTCACTTGCTTCTCAGGAGACTTTGTTCTGAGAAGAACGGGGGATCAACTCAGTAATATTTTAATAATTTTGCTCTGATCTGAAGTTTGAAAGATAACATGATCTAGAAAAATCAGCAAAACTATTGGTAAAGAAACAGGATGTACTTCCCTTTGTTTTAGGGCATCTTCTATTATACAAATGGCTAGGTATAAGTACACAGAAGTTACTATGTAGGTTAATAATATGTCCAATAAAGAATAATAATATTAAGTAAAGATTTTCCTAGCAAACTGTACTACATAGTAATGGCGGTCAAATTTATTTATTTATTTATTTACATAAAGGTACAACTACAGAATACAATTCAATACATTCTTATAACAAATAATGAGATGGTTAAACATGTTTAAATTACATTCCAATGAATGCTATACACAGCGTTGACATAAAAAAGAAGAAGAAACAAAAAAATAATAACAATAATAATCAATAATCAGATAGTTAAATATTATATGTACTTTTATCTATTTTAGCTTCAAGCAGAAGGTGTAGCGTGTATACAGCTGTTTTATTGCTTTACAAAATGAGTATGAACTCTGAGAGAATATATCCAAACCATCAATATTACTATCATATGACCTACACATTCGAAAAAGTTGACTATTATATGTGACGTTGTTATTGCAAAAAGCCAGGGAGAACAGCTTACGTTTTCTATGACTACCGCTAGTTTTAAATGACAGATGGTCCAACAAATCCACGGCATGCCACCGATTATTAATGATTTTATACAGTACGCAAAGATCACAAATGCAACAAACGCAAATGTATGAAATAGTTTTTTTTATACAAAATGGCGACGATAATACGGTAATTTCATAGCATTTTCATTAATTAACACAGCCAATGTTCAGTTTAATGTTGTATTGTCTTTCATCATCATCATCATCACCAGCCTATACGTTCCACTGCTGGGCACAGGCCTTCCTACACGGTAGAGACACATGAGAAGTTTGGGCCATAACACCACCACGCTGGCCCAATGCGGGTTGGTGGGATAAAGCGGTTGCAGTAACAATCGGGACCAACGTGCCTTCCAAAGCACGGAGGAACTCGAGATTATAAATTTGATTGACCCATCCCAGGACCGACAATGGCGAAAGTTGCTTTGTTTTCGTAATCGAAACTAGAGCGCTCAAACCACTAGCCCACCGAGCTCTAGAGGCAATGTTCTAATTTATAGTTGTATTGTCGTTGCCACCCGACACTTGTATGCCAAGTGAAATGCTGTACTAAAAGAGCCCGTATGCTTCGGTATCAGGGTTCATATTCCTGCGGTTGATCTGCCCGGCTTTGGTGGAGCCACGCGCGTGGGGCCTGTTGTCGGCGGCGCCGCCGCCGCACGCGCAGCGCTCGCTCCTGATGGTCGCCAAGTGCCTGCAAAACCTCGCCAACTTGATCGAGTTCGGTGCTAAGGTAAACTACACCTTGTAGCCTCGCAGTGAAGTTCGTATTTCTACGACTGGCAGTGTATTATGAGACCGTTTTTCATTCAGTTTACTGACTATTTCCAATTTCGCTATGCAGTGAACTCCAGTAGCAGGGTAATAGAGTTCATGATGTATCAAAAAATAACCAGGCATTAAACTGAATGGAAATAAAACCTCACAATGCACCCCCTTGGTCCATAATTACAGTAGAGTTGACAATTTTATGGTGATATCTTAATTTATACCTTTAGTAAACGGTATTATGTTCTTAATTAAATCATTTTATTTATCGACGAAATGGTGGACCTTCCCCCTTATTCTCAACTGTCGGAAAATATTCGAATTTCGGAAACTCTATACCTGTCACTTTTTATCGCTATGCGAGACGGCATGTGACTTTTCGAATCGAATCCGTGATACGACAGTTGAGAATAAGGGGGCTGGTCTCACAAAATACTTATCACGCAATTTTTTTTGTCACAAAAATACTACTAATTGTGCTTACATATTTCTCTGTCATATGTATAAATTCAAATTTCCTGTCCCACTAAAAAAAATATCCTGTATGTTTTTCTATCCATAAACTACTTGGTCACTAAACTCTGGTAGGCCTTTTTGTCTGTAGACAGAGTACTGCAATCTATTGTTTACTGATAATATCACAATAAACAGGCGTTACATAAATTTCCCACATTATTAATGTAAAAAAACTAAAGAAATCAAGTGTTTATATAATAGGATTTATGGTTTAAATTTCGCACTGTATTATAGGAGCCTTATATGGAGGTGGTGAACCCGTTCATCCTGAAGAACAAGGAGCGGATGGTGGTGTTCCTCGATCAGCTCAGCAACGTGCCAGACCCCGGGAACCCGCCACCCAGCACTAACAATTTCGACATTGGTAATGTAGCGTGCTACAATGTTTATATCTAATTTCTTGATGCAATATGATGACAGTCGACAGTAACAGATTGACCTTGAGACCGCCCTTACTGCGTTTGTAATAGAGACGGCTTTCGTAGTGCAACCGTTACACTTGATGTCGTCTGTACAACATTTTGTTACTTTGAAATACATGTTTTGTTTAAACTAAAAGGTTAATATTACTACTAAAACCCTAAGTATGGTAGATCTGACGGCTTACCAGCTAACAACTCTAACCTACTGGAATAACCGGTAAATATTATTTACCATACTACGGCCATTAGCAGAAACTTATACATTTAACAAAATGGCGTAATGGTTTAAGCGTTTTAGTTTCCGTTAGTCTCGGTTGTTTCTGCAACCATTTTCAACCATATATTTTTTTAAGTAAACATCTTTTTTATACAACCAGATGACAAACAAGCTGACGGCCCACCTGGTGGTAAGTGTTTACCGTTGCCTATACATACCTGCTATACCAAGGAAAATATTACTTGAAATGCCGTCCATGCTCAGTAATTACACTGGCTACCTTTCCCTCCAATCCGAAAAACAGTTAACTTCTTTACGGCGGAAATATGAAAGTCATATAAGTGATAACTGGATAAGGTTTTCACTACATACGACTAGGGTATTTTAAGGTTAACCATTAACTTACTAGGTGGTAGACCCGTATGTAAAGTTGTCTGGGTAGGTACCACCGCCTTTCCTTTTTCAGCCGTGAAAGTTCGCTGTGTTTCGGATTGAAGTGAAAGGTAGCCAGTGTAATTACTGGGCATGGACGGCATTTCATCTTAGGCCCCAGGATGACAACGCACCTGCAATATCAAGTGATTTTTGCAGGTGTCTATAGGCGGCGGTAACCGCTTACCACCAGGTGGGCATCAGCTTGTTTGTCATCTAGTTGTATAAAAAAAAAACCATTTATTTTGTCCATATAGCAAAAGAGCTGGCAACACTGCATCACATCTGCGTATCCCATTTGACTGAGCTCCAAGGTCTAGCAAAAAGTCAGCCGGCCATCAGGAAGTTGGTCACCGTCACCGAAATGCTGACCAAGCATAAGCACAAGTACCTCGAGATGATCAGATAGTCTACGCCTAAAAAACAGGTCAGAAGTCTTTTTTATATACCATTAAGCTAGAAATTTAAAACTAAAAGGAGCTCTGAGGTGTAGGTTTCGTCATTGTATATTCTTGTACCTTTCCCTTTATTTCAGTTTATTTTTCGTTCAAATAAAATAGTCTCAATATGTGCATTCCAAGAATGTGTATTTCAAATAAGAGGTTCAATCGATTTGTTCTTATTTTACGCTTCATTTTGATTTCAGGGTAACACCGTAACTCTACCAGACGCGGCATCGCTAGGATTTAAGTTCGGTGTAGGATTATGTTGAATCTCTAACGATGATCAAAATATTCCTGCTGTCAAAAATTTTAAGCAATTTCATTGGTTACAGTGATCAATCACATTTGCCGGCCAGTTATTACCGTTGGCTATTTCATAGGAAAGAAAAATATTTTTTTTAAATGTTTGATCAGTCGTTGGTCATACTTGCGTAGTCATTGTTAGTTTTAGTATTTACTTGAATATACTACGCTTTCATTACTTATTTCGTGCTTCCTCGTGCCAAAACAATTGGGCGTAAAATTCCACTGCATAAATGTTTTAAGTACTGAAATTATATTATTCTGACGAGTTTCAATTCTCAACTTAATAAGTGTAGGGTGGGTAAATTAATAATATTTAGCTTCCCTTTGTTTTCCTCTACCTTACGGTCCAAATTGCGCCAACATTACCAAAGTTTCGAACAGTGCAAACGGTGTAGGTACGTCCACTGGGACACTAGACCCTAGGGCTTTGCTCATTTGATGCCTGTAAAAAAAGTTCGATTTTGACTTAGTGCTTCATCATTGTATGAAAGAAACTAAATCTACGCTGAACCACTTCCAGCGGGGCCCTTCTTTGTCAGCGATAATATTTAGAGTTATACTCCTAACACAATCATCTAAAAAGATTCCCTTTGTCTCTTAAGGTTTGAAAGTTATTTACTATTCAATGTTTGCCCACTTTGTTTTCAATAATAATGATACATGTAGGGCCGGTTTTAGATGCGCGCTGATCGTCAGCGCTGACAGGCTAATATGTATGGTTGCCTAAGGAGCGTTTTAGAATAACGTCGACCGCTCAGTTCTGACAACCGTTCGGCGCCGAGCCATACGCGACCGTACACGCCGCTGAGCGCGCGGTGCCGACGCGCTACTAAGCTCCTTTATCTTTCACGTAAAACGCACGCGCCGATGAATACAGACGATTGCGAAAATGAGTCGCAATATTGATACCTGGCGTGTGATTTAAGAAGTTATGGGTAAACGCCTGAAACTGCAACGTAGTAACTTATCCTGTAACTTCGCCAGTAACTCGTCGAAACTTCTTGATGACATGCGAAAGTAATTAAAGAACTTGGTTTCGTGATCCCTTAACTGG
Source organism: Nymphula nitidulata (assembly GCA_947347705.1). Taxonomy (NCBI): domain Eukaryota; kingdom Metazoa; phylum Arthropoda; class Insecta; order Lepidoptera; family Crambidae; genus Nymphula; species Nymphula nitidulata. Next base: position 13,540,734 of record OX374632.1, read on the forward strand.
TTAAATAATGTCACAAAAGCACCCACTAGTAATCTTTGAGCAATAAGTGGATGAACTTGAAGTTTTTTCCTTCGTTGTTGTTGAATGCTTTTCTTTTTCCATAACAAATACAGGTCAGCAACTTTAACACTCATGAGATTGGCCACGTCTGTACTTCGGAGCGGTCAGCATAACACTAAAACGACTTCCCACGACAGCTACGCGCTGCCAAGCTACGTGCTGAGCTGTCACTGCCGACGGTCAGCGTCACTCTATAACCAGCCTAGGGGTATGAAACCTATGTTCGTATTTTATGCTTCGGAAATTTCCACTATCCACTAAGAAAGGGGTTTTCAATAATTTCACCCCTAAGAGAGTGAAAAATAAAATGTCGGGTGATGCCGCGATCAAGAGCACAATTCAATTCATTTCAATTCTTTATTGTATATGAAATGGAAACACAAAAATAAAAATACCGCCATAATTGGAGCCGGTTTTAACTACGATCTATTTCTTAGTAAAAGCAGAACCTCAAATTAAACAATAGCAAGTCTTTACTTGTTTTTAGACTTACGAATATGTATAACGAGTCTACCAAATCTATAAATCAAACAAATTGTAAAGCTATTTTTCTTTTATTACATATTTATATGACAGTACATTACTAATAAATATTAATGAAATTATTTTAATTTAAGAGGTCGTGAACTTGTAAATATTAATTTATAATTTTGTAACAAAGATGTTTTGAACATAGAGAAGCAACACTGTATACAATCTTAACTCAAACACAATTAATTGTACAACTTAAAAACACGTCAGTTGTCGTAGATTGATCTTTTAAAGTAGAATGCCAATACTTGCCATAAATTCGTGAAAGCATTCATACCAAATATTCGCGAAATCAATAATAGTAACTCAATCAAGTGATTGGATATATAATAACATTACATGTCAAACTTAATTTCAGCAACACACAACTATCAAATAAGAATATTTGAGATGATTGTGATAGGAGTCCAAAGCATTAAATAGAGATAGAGGTTACATACTCTTATTATTGCCAACAAAGAAATACCCCGCTGGAAGTAAAACCAGTGAAAGGTAAATATCTTCCATACCTTAAAAGATATGAAGAAGCATTAACAAAGGTTAAGGCATAATTTTCATACCCTTCTTATCGCTAGAAAGAAGGGCGCGCTGTAAGTGGCTTAGCCTAGATTTCTTTTCTTTCATGCAGTGCTAAAGCACCAAGTCAAAATCGAACTTATTTGACAGTTATCAAATAAGCAGTCAATGAATAATTGGTTGGCACAGCCCTAGGTGGACCTACGTACAAGCGAAAACGCCTTGACCGAATTGATTTAGCGCATTCGTGCGTACTCCTGTCAATGTTCATAACAAAAACGTTTCTAGGATCTTACGTTTTTATAAAAGAGTAAATTTACGAAGTATTTTTTGTAAATTTAGTAATATAACAAGTTTTTATCAACTCCTAACTTAAATGTTTGCAACATTTTTCAAACTGCACTGCACTACCTCTTTTTAGTGAGCACCGTTAGCACGGCTTCATGCTGTCATTCATGACGTCACATTTCTCTCGTTGGCACGAATACGTTCATTTCGGTTCGTTTGTAATCAAATTCTTCATTCCGGACCGTAGGGCTAATCATGTACTCCAAAGTGCGAATTAATATTAATATTCTGTTACTCTTTTACAATGTTGGTTACTTTGGATGTCAGCGCCCAAATGCAACTTCCTTAATATTCTGCACTATATTTTGATGATTGCAATATAATTTAATCTATTAACAATTTATTTCAATTGTTTAATGTTTTTTTTAAAGTATAAGTCGTATTTATTACTAGCCCATAACAGTAAGATAACATAGAGCATTTATTTAGTTTATAAAAGGAGACGAAGTTAGACTTGCTAGATGTTAAGTAGACACAGGGAAGCTTTAACTGTGCTATGCACTCGGTAATGGGAATGATCTACATAAAGACCCATATATTATTTTTATGTTTTCATTCATCATACTGCGAATGAAAATGTTTATTTTAAAATGAATAACCTAAGTTGAATATTTTATTAATGGAACATTTTATAATATAATATTTTTTGAATTAGTAATTTGGCATTAATTTAAAATTACTACATTTTGCGATTTGATGTACTACTACCATAGCGAATATGTATTACGTTGTGATGTCAATAAACGTGTAGAATGTAGTATGTATAGAATGATAAAAAAATAGTGTAGTTATACCCAATTTTACAAAAGGATGTTTTTTTGGCCAAAACATGTACTCTGGTACTCATCAAAAGTAAGTGATCACTTTTGACACCTTATACAACCCTTATTACTTTCGTAATAAGAAGCATAAACGGTAACAAATGATCCTTTACTATTGCTGTTGTGATGACTGTACAAATTATGTTAAAGCACTTACATATTTTATCATTCATACAAATTAATTTCATATAAAAACATTTAATTGTGGTTATAAACGGGCACTATTTTTTAAAATCATTATTGCAGTTTTTTTATTTACTTTTAGTAGCAAAATGTTTTTGACAAAATAACACATTGTATGATGTTGGTTCTTCAATTTCAGAGTTGTAATAATCATAATAGGAATTGTTTACATTAAATTTAGTATTTCATATAATTAATGATTTATTATAAGCATCCTATTTAATCTTTTAGTATAATATGTAACCATGTGTACTTCTTGTTTAGCATTTTATATTTTAGTGTTAGAACACTGAACAACTGAACAGATGAGTTTTATGTAAAATCTTAAAATATGTCACGTAGTAAGTTCAAACAGTGTGCTGTGTTCCATGAATAAAGTGGAGCTAAGAGCTGTGGATTCCATGAATTATTGAAAAGAAACATACAGCCAGTTTGGCGTAGTCCGAACTGACATACTTATTTCATTGGGAGTCAGAAAGAGAGAAGTAAATCTCATCTGCAATAGTTATTAACTTGTTAGAACTAAATTATCTAGTTATAGAGTTAGGGTAACATTCGACCATCACCGGTAAGACACCAAAAAATGAACTAGTAAAATAGTGTGAATGTGATAGACATTGTTATGGGAATGGTGTTCTCTACAAATTAAAACATAATTGAAAATTATTCAGTGTGACGTTGCACTTAAAATCATTGTAGTGCACCTCAAGTATAATTCTCTGTGATAATTTCTATTCTCTGAATTGCATTTCATCTTCTTGAAATTATTTGTTTAGATTTTCTTTTTAACCAAATATTCAAGCTTCAGACAGATTTAAAATGTTATTATTAAGAAATAACACGAGTTAAGTTTCATAAACAGAACAATTGATGTTTTTGTGTTTATTATTGGTTCATATATCTAGTGCCATAGACTGCTGTACTTATTTACCTGTTATATAATGTTTGCTTGAATATACTTTATATTGTATTGTTGAATATGGACTGATCATTGTAATAAGATTTTTTGTGTTGTGCTTTGTCGAGGTACGATGCTAAACCAGCAATTTTTGTCGCCGCATTGAATGGGTTATTCCTACATAACTTATATGTTTGTAATTTACGCCAGTTAATAAATTGTACGTTACGATTTTTCGTCGATTTTGTACTTGCCACGGCGTATACAAGGCCGCGGACATCTTTTTTATAAAACAGTAGGTCTGCGTTTACAACTCATTTTGTCTGAAAAAATTTTTAATCTGAAAATTGCTACTAAATTTTTTTATTGGCGTAAAAATTGCTTCCGCCGGGAATAGGAAATAGGGTCACAATAACTATGGCGTTAGTATGGCGGTAGCAACTATTAAGTTCGAGCGCAATAGTCGGAGTGACATGGTACTAAAGTGTTAAGTTACTTCTGTGGTTGACTGCCCCTGAAGCTTGATGGCGACAGAGCACAACACGTTTTTTATATTTTTTCAGGCATATTTACTTTTATTGTAATCATAAGTATTTGAGAAATATATAGAGCCTGATACTGATGTACACAATCTTAATTTAAATTCAGTGTCTCCTTCTCATGCTCGTTTTCACTAATATTTACTTAGCGTTAAGAGTCTTAGTGATTTTTTATCTCAGTCTATCAAAAGGAGATAGAAATAGACAAACCTCGTTAAGTCACCGAAGCTTAAGGAATGGTTAGTGAAAACGGATAGAAGTAGACAACTCCTATAGAAACAGAGAACGCTACACTTATCACGTTCTTTGAGGTCTAATAATGGAACGCATCTTTCTAAAAGTTAAATTATTTTACAGCTGTCTTTTTGTACTTATTGCACATAAATTTAAATTAAGTGATTGTATTCCAGCCTTTTGATAATTTACATGAATTTTTAGAAAGACTAAAATTTTTACATGACGGACAATTTTACATTTTATTATTACATTCATGTATGTTAAAAATATACATTTTGTGATTGAAAATTAAGTCGCGTGATAACGCAACTACTTCTATTGTGTTGTGCATCAACTGACACATTTAAATAGAGAACATTTTGATAAGTTTGGAATACTCATATTACTATTTGACTATCAATAATTATGTTGTAGATAATGCGAATGAATGCATGGAAGTTATAACATCCATTTATTTATTTAAAATTAGCTTGTAGGTATAGAGGTGTGTCGTCGCTGTATCTAAACATATTATTTAGCTTATGATAGGGACAATGTCTAGACTGATTTACGCTTCAATTAGAAGTGTTAGTGTTAAATATATGCACTAGATTTTCCACGAAATTGTAATAAGTGATAATAATTCAATATTTGGCCCCTTTAAAAGTATTTTTTTCCCACTGAAATTAAAACATTTTGAACACTTTCAAGACTATTGGATTTATTGTGTAGTCTGTTCGACTTTCAATTTGCATTTTTTTTAGACTTGTAGTTTTTCAATGCAATATTTTATGTGCATAATAATTATTAATATTACATTTCTACATTTATGAACACATAATTTTTATAAGGCACTTGTTATCATCTGCTACTTATAAGCAGACTTGCTATCACAATTATTTACAAACATAATATTCTTTTACAATCCGGGTGAGATTATTTTTTTTTGTTTATGTGGGATGTTTTGTTGTTAACCAATGTTTGGTTGAAGCATTTATAATTTCAACATATAAATAGTATGTAACAATTTTTGTGGCTGTTTGGTAATCTCTTTATATTCTATCCTTAAGTGTGTACTGTTTTCTATAAAATTTTTATCTGTGCTAGAAATCCTGTCTCATAAAATATAAAATTATAGAAATTATTTTGTATTTTGATTTCATTAATTGTAATCCTTGGATATAATTTATTAGTCTGCAAAGAACAAAAATTCATTGTAGTGTTAATTTTAAATATTACAAAACTATGATAATTGTAGGTATACAATTGTACCCCTACAATTAATATAATACAATAATTAATCATAGTTTTTATTTATAGTAGGTATATCAAAATAATCTCTGGTTTATTTCAGTTTGATTACGATTTTGCCATTATTATTGAATATTTATGAATGCTTATTTGTTTTTATTATATAAATAGACAATAAAACACTATGATGAATACAAAAATATATTAAAAAGTACTTAGATTACTATTAACATTAAGTATACTTCAGCAAAAATAGATATTTAAATAACATGGAAAGTAGGTACTTAAGTAAGAAATAAAATGGAGAAAGCCATTATCAAACAACACACTGCAACATAGGGTGATTTTCTTTCACCAATTCTAGCACATTTCCAGAATGTACCCAATAATCTGAAAAAAAAAAAATTAGAAATTTATGTAAGGTATTATTATCAATTCAATGACCCTGTACCAGTACAGATGCATGGGCACAGATTAGGCATGGGTGGATGCATGGATCTCTTGATAAGAAAAATCTGATATTACAACTACAAAAACTCATTTGTACTGTGGTAATGTCAGTTTATTTAAGCTATAACCATTAGGTATTTCGAGTTTTAACATCATATTTAGTTTATCTATCGATCCATACTTGCAGGGCTGATTCACACTCACTAAATCTACATTTGTAACCGCTAGCACGAACATTTTTAAATTTTGAATCGTAATCGTATCGTTCACGTGACTTCGTGGGCAACTGAGCCCACACACGACTCATCCCGCGGGCTCAATTGACACCTTTTATTTTGTCGGGGGCGACTCGGCCCATTAATTTGCCAAGGGGTCTACTCAGTTTTCCTTGTTACTAAAATCAATGACGTGGTCCCTAAAAACAGATCTTCCTATGTCTTACAGTTTCAGACTTTCCTATACTGAGTTGACCCTATAGGTAGACAGTGGTTAAATGTGCCCGCGGGCTGAGTTGACCGAGTGGTCCGAGTCGCCCCCAACATAAACAGTAGCGGTCAACTGAGCCCGCGGGATGAGTGGTGTGTGGGCTCAGTTGCCCACGAAGGCGTTCACGCACGTTTAAAATTTCAAACAAAAGCCAGACTAAAGCTAACGAACTACTCGATACGATGGCGATTCGAAATTTAAAAATGTTCGTGCTAGGGTTACAGCCCCCTGACTATGGAAAAACACGGAATATTTTATCGACCGCCACTTGTCATTTGCGTTAGTCATTATGAGGGGCAGAACCACTTCTTTCAATGCCATTTATAAAATGACAACGTTAATCTATGAAGTACATTGATATTGTTGAATTATTGCTGGCGGACTGGCAAGGGTCAAAAGCATAAAGTATTTATGGCATTTAATGCACATCTAAAACATGCAGTTGAATAGAATGTAAACCTATATCCTATATGGAGCAGCTGATTTTCAACTAATTATTTCTATAAATTGTCCTTTATTGTTGAATTCAAACGAAATGGAGAGAAAATTTTAATTTTCAACACATTTGTTGTGAAAATGCATTTACCAAGCCTGCGTACATTGTTCGAAAGTTAAGAGGCTGATAAACGCCAACGACCTTCAGAAAATGAAAATCGAGGCCCCGCCCACTAATATTTCCGATAACGTGGCTCCACAATACTACACCGACAAGCCGCGTAACTACTACAACCTCAAAAGCACCAACTTGAAAAAAATGCCACTAGATGGCGTGCTCCACGTGCTTTACTCCATAGACCATTACAAAAATAGAAATGAACAATAAAAAACTAAACACTTTTATAAAAAATATATGTGGTATTTTTAAATTAATGGTTAATATTTTACACGGTCAATATACTTATTTATACTAACAAATTTTATTAAGGAACCTATTATGAAAACGAAACATGAAAAGCAGGGATGCAATTAGTTACAAAAGACAAATCATAATAGTTTTGACATACGTATTTTCATGTCAGCTGTTCTATAAATTAGAGCTCGACTTGAATAAATTTTGGTTTTGAAACGCCTTGTAAATTTTTAAGTGCATGGATAGCCCAATCCGACACTGTGAGAAATAGCGAAAAGTACTCAAAGGACTCTCGAAAACGTAAAAGAAAAACTAAACTGCATCATTGGATGTTTACATAATATTCCTAGCCAGGAATCAAAACTATTGTTTAAAAAAAACTCATATGGTGTATTACACCATTCGATTAGATTCCAAATTACAAAATTTCAGTTTCAAGTAGGTTTTGCTTTTATAATTATGCTACAAAGTACGAAGCAGTATGCAAAAAGTTACTAGTAATCAACGAAACGTCGAACCAAATGTAAATTATTGGCACGATGTTATTAAAACGTATAGTGGATTACTCGCACTTGTTGTTTCATTTTATTTCTTTTTCACTGTGGCCTTTAACATTACTTTAAAACATGTAGCAGTTTATAAAAATCCAACATTTCCTTTCCGTTTTCCATATGTAATATCTTCCCGGAATTTATTGTTCCTTGTATACCGCGATACTATCGAATCGTGTAATGATAGTGTTTTTTTTTTTCAAAATCAACGGGTTCTATTTCTACCTTAATTTTTGATTTCTCAAAAATCTAATGCTACACTAAGTTAAGAGCGTTTACGCCGCAAGGCTTTCAATACAAACTTAATTTATTAACAAAAGTGAATGCCGTAACATTTCAATTATTACTTCAATGTCGGAAACGTATCATCATCACAGGAATGCGATGATTGATGATATATTAAAATGTGTGCTGTTTAATATTTATTCATGTTTCGATACAGAGTTTTGTCGATAAAATAATAATAATATTATGAAATATACTTTCTATGAAAGGTATGAAACTTTATTCGATTGTATCAAACAGTCATGATTGGTTATTATGTTAATCAAGAAATTTAGTTATTAAAATTCTGGAATAGTAATCTTTGAAATGATATACGAAATTGAAAAATTATGTGTTTTAATAAATACTCATCTGAAACAGTCTAGAGTATATTGAAATTTGGAACATGTTAGATTTTTTTATAGATTTCTTTCTGTAGGTTAGGTATGTGATTATCTTTATGTGCCAGCGTTCATGTTATATTTACCTCAAGATCCGAAGGTCTGATACGGATTTTTTTCATTTATTGAAGACTATATGTTTTGAAGACTATATGTTTCGGTGGCGTAGTAGATTGAACTCTCTGGTTTCAACTACGAAAACAAAGCATCTTTCGCCATGGTCGATCCCGGGATGGGTCACCGTTGGTCCCAGTTGTTGTTACAACCTCTTTACCCCACCAACTCGCACTGGGCTAGCGTGGTAGTGTTATTGCCCAAATTCATCATGTGTATCAAGTGTTTCTTCCATGTAGGAAGGCTTATTTAACGTATACAGGCTACTGATGATGATGATGATAAACAGTGTTACAGTATGTTAAAGCTTAACAATATAAATAATAAATAGTACATTTAAATGTAATCCTAACAACATTGCCCACAGATTAGGTAAATTAACAAAAATTATAATAAACATGAATTGGGATGTTGCCTAAGTTTAAAATTGGCACTATTTCTCACAAAATCGGTAAATATGTGCTACCACTACCCATAAAAACAAACTTAAAAGATATGAAATATTGTTAAAATTGTACCCATTTCGAAATAAAAATTTGACATTTATTTTCAAAATTTATCAAAAATGATAATGTAATTAGATTGCTGACATCAATTAAAGCAACTATTATAATGACAACTATTAATAAAAACATACTTAATACATAGTTATTATTAATTTTGTCAGTATGCCCATACATTTCTTAGTAATATGGGAACATGTGACGTCACCTGTTCCGTAGATTTTCTATGGAGCCTTTTTGGATGTTGCGTCGCAACATATCAACATGCCACTATATCTGTGAAAGTATTGATCTAAGACATACTATTTCTTTTGCAATATTCCTTTATGGTTATAAACTTCTTATTTATGAAATAAAAAAAAAGTTGTCAACTACCCTATTGCTGAGAGCTAATTTGTGCTACAATAATATAGTGGAAAGAGGACATATTTGAATCATGCATAGTTTGCCGGTACAAAAGTTGAAATATAGAATACTCAACACCGTGGACTGGAATGGACAATTGAACACCGTTCTACAATTTTTTACCTATTTTTCAGTAAACTGTGTATAGACCTGGCCGGGTCTACATACAGTTTTGAAACACCTCTTTTATAGCATATGATAAAAGTTCTGGTTTTAAAATTTACATATAAAAGAACCTTTAAGCCTATGCTAGGCTTAAGCTAATTTAGTGTTGTATGCATTTAATAATCTAAAATTAACTGTGCCTGTTGTTCTTCATGAATCACATTTTGTAACCGGAAAAATTAATATTAAAAAGAACAGAAACGAACCATTCGATATCTTGATTATTTTTAACACTGCCGGGTCTGACAATTACGTAGGTCTATGAAATAAACCAAACTTATTTTATGGTTCTATATAAAAACTTTGTTGAAATATATCTTTGTATTATGTAATACATATAAATACATAAGTTTTTTTTTACTTTCCTTATTCATTATTAGATAAACAAAGAATAATAAAAAAATAAAAAATATTAATAAAGAATGAAAAAATAAGAAACATAAACAAAAAAGGACTAAAAATAAACATACATAAAAATAATAATAAAAAACCAAAAAAAAAAAAAATTTGATACATTTTTTTTTTGTATTTATAGTTTAATCGTTTTTTATATTTATATTTTTTTTACTTTCATATTTCATATTAAAAAAACAAATAAGAAATAAAAAATACAAATAATAAAAAAAACGTTGTGAACCATTGAAGGATTGAACCTCTACCTCTCGGATAGTAAGTCGAGCATCTCAAACCCTACACAATCGCGACAGAGTAATTTATTACGAAATTAACTATCTAAATACAATATACTTATACATTTCCCTTCAAGTAAAAATAAACTTACTTTACAACTTCCATCTGTGACTGTGAATCTGAATAAGTACAACTTTCGAGATGATTATGGAGTTTTTGATAGTTCCTAAAATTAGATAAAATTAGCTATCTAAAGAAAAAATAATCAGGTTATTATTGTGTTATTTACCCTTGTACGATTGGTTTTTGACTCTTTTTAGACTTTTTTCTTGGTTTTCCATAGTCCAAAATAATATTTATACAATAAAAATTTACGAAATTATTTACTCATTTTTGTCTATCTTCTATAATACACTCACATAGTAATCACTAAAACCTAAAATATAATTGTCTATTTGATATTTGCAAATTAAAACAGACGCAGACTGATATTATTAAGAACCGCGAGCAAAGAAGCGACACAGGTCCACCTAGCAGCACGCCTCGGCGATCACTGTCGTTTCCACTACAAATGAAAGAGAAGAATGGATAGTGGCGCGAGTCGCTATTGAAATCGGCTGAAGAATTCAGAATAAATTTATTTACTAAAAAACTAGCTACTTATTTGAAATTGTAAAACATCAATGTTATAAAATTTAATATAACAAGTTTGTTTCCTGAAAACCAGAAAAAAACCTTTGACATATAACGCAGAATTTGTTCTGAAATCTGATTTTGTTGGGTGACTTTTGCATTTTTTTTATACAAAGATTTTGATTATAATGTGTTTTGGGGACATGCATATTATCAGAAATATGTCCAAGAGTAACATATATTTTTTTCACTGCGTTTATTTCAACAGATTGTGCTAAAAAAAGTTTTAAGTAACGCTCAATTAGCAATTATCAGCCTCTTAAATATTACGCGCCATACAACGGAGCATGCGGTAAAATAGGTACTTACACCTAAGTACCTGTTTTCCGCACAATATGAGAATAAATAAGCTGAATGATCGAACCTCCTTGGAAGCGCTTTAGCTCAATACGATTGTCTCATTATGAATATTAAAGACAAAAGTTTAAGTTCCAATTTGCTGCGCTATTTTCATATTAGAAATGTCAAAGATTTTTACGACTTTACAAGTTTCCGACTTATATTAACAAAATGGACTACTTTGAGAACCCTACAGTGAGATATTATTGATATTGGGAGTTGATTTGATTTATTAACAGAGGGTTTCAAACAACAACAAAAACTGGGCATCCGGCACCCTTGGAAGTTTTTACCCTTTTCAGTAAAAAAATACTATTTTATTTATTCAACAAAGTTACTGCGGACTAGTTTACCGACAAAAGGTATATTTTCATAAAACTACATATACAGGGTGGTGCTGTCAATACGACAATAAACTAAAACACGGGCTGTAGTTGTTAGAAATGGTTTGCCACTTTCAAAAACACGTATCCATTTGATGATTATATGACATTTGTTTAAATAATATAACATTGGCTGCATTATTTCATAGGAATGTCATGAAATTATCAAACGAATACGATTTTTTTGAAAGTGGCAAACCATTTCTATGAACTAATATAGCCCGTGTTTTAGTTTATTGTCGTATTGACAGCAGCATCCTGTATACTACGGAGAAAAATCTTAACACCATTGAGCAGTGGCAAGCTTCGGTGCAGCGCCATCTATTGCGCATTAATGGAACTAATGATCCTACAACACCAAACACAAAATAGTCGATTGTTGCGTTGCATCCAACGAGGATACAATCACTAGTAGCCCTCGCAATAAGTCACTTTCTGCTCGATGAAAGTGACTTGTAATTGCATCGAGTGTTAGTTTGGAGCCCGAGGTTTGAGAGGGCTCTAAAACACGAGTACAATTATAAACGTCACTTTCGCGAGGTTCTTAATCTGCTTTTCTTTCAACTAGGTACCGAATAAAGAACGAAAAAGGGTGCGATTCGATTCGCGCCAATTCATATTCTTTTTTTTTTGGCAATGGTCGTACATTAATTCTGCCATTGTTCTCGGGAATAAAAATAGCGCTGATTGGCTTTTACTAACTCGTGAGTATGGTAAGCCCGAGACGAAGTTTGTAGAAATGAACTTACCGCACTAGTATCTAAAATAACTATTATGACGGACACACGGGGCAACTCGCTGTCGCAGAAGCCACATGCGAAACCAGGTCCAAGCGACGCCAAGGCTGTCTCGGCGGGCGGTTAGAGGGCAGGCTGGGAAAGGGAAAGCCAGAGCTAAAAGGGCGAGACTCGATGAGGCGTCGTCACCTCGAAAGGAAAAGTAAAAGCTGAACCGGTCCCACGGCCCACGATCCACTACCTACGCGGCTGCAGCCAGCACCGACAGTTCTCCTGAGACACAGATCGCGATTACCTCGCCGAAATATGTGTTTATCTCACGAACAGTGGCCGATCAAATTCAGGAGTATCTTTCAGACCGCATTCAATCTTCCTCGACGGTAGCATGCGTCTCATTTGCGCGGACCAGGCTACCGCGGACTGGGTACAAAACACCCTAGTAAGTTACACACCCCCGGATACGGATGGACTCACGGCACTGAGGCCTAAGGACATCCCGAAACGAATCCGATGCGAGATCTTGTTGCCGAAGACCGGACTTTGATCGGTCGACATCTCAAGGCTCTCGAACCGGTGGAACCAGCTTGTGAGGTGAGGCTGATCCAGGAGCCGTGGATCAGGAGTGGTACATTTACATCTCTAATAATATCAAAACATAGCCTCTAATGGATTTCTGTTCCAGAGATCTATGTGCTGTAAGGCTGTTACCTAACCAAGCAAATAACAACCTTGACATGGTCATTGCATCAGCTTACATGCCGGACATCGCGCAAGCTCCACCAGAGGAAGTGGCGTGACTGGTAAATTTCTGCGAGGGATGTGGACTTAAGCTGATCATCTGCACAGACTCCAATACCCACCATCCACTGTGGGGAATGGATCAAGCCAACAACAGGGGTAACCAACTAGTTGAATTCCTTCTAACAACAAACCTACATTCGTCGGAAGACGATGCAGGACAATCATTGACCTAATATTAGCATCACCGAAAGCAGCAGATCAAATTCTAGACTGGCACGTCTCGGGTGAAGCCTCCTGCTCAGACCACTGGTGGATTCGATCTGATTCCAGGAACTACATCGAAACCGTGTTCAAAATAGCCTTATGGAAGCAAGTGCCCTGAAAAAAACTAAATATATTGATTTTTCACACCTGCCTATTAAGCTTACTATATAAAGCCCAGGCCCGGTCTTGTGTGGAATATTGTTCGCACTTGTGGGTTGGCTTTGCTAAGTACCTCCTGGACTGCAATGCACTGGACAGATTGCAGTGTCATGCTGTCCGTATCATTGGCGATGTGAGGTCACTAACAACCTTGATCCTCTGCAATTGCAACGAAACATTGCATCCCTTACCACCTTCTATTGGCTATACCCATAAAGAGTGCCCTATGACTTTTTTGACCTTATCTCAACTTTCCCCTTCCTACTCAGGAGCATGTGTAACGGTCATCAGAGTCATCAATTCACTGTTTCTACCTAAACATCACACACAACTTGCACATGTGTGTTCCCTCTGTCCTATAATATGAGTTCCTTTAAAAGATGAGTAAAAATGCACCTTTTGCACCTGCACAGTGAAGGCAGTTAGAGAAGCTTTTAAACTGCACTGGCTGTTTTCACAATTGGACTCTTCTTCCCGCTTTACATTAAGTGGTGTTGAGTCATTCGCTGTGCTTTGGTTGAAAAAAAAAACAAAGTTACTTTCCCCATGGTTGATGCCAGGATCAATCAACCAAAACTTCTAATCTTGAGTTCCTCCATGTATAAGAAGGCATGTTTACAATGTTTAGCCTTTATTCCCAGTTGTTACCGCTTTAACCCACCTACCTGCATTGGGCCAGAGTTGTGGTGTTATGGCCCAAACTCCTCATGTGTTTCTCCCATGTAGGAAGACCTGTGCCCAGCAGTGGGACATATGTAGGCTGGTGATGATAAAATTACCATTTAAAAGGTGTACATACCCAGTCTTATTGCGGTCCATAATGCTTGGAAAGAAAGCTCTCAAGTATGCACAGGTGCAGATCAACAGCAATATGACAGATAATAAACTTTGAAAATTGAATATTGCACTCTGAAAACAAAATGATTTTTATTTTAGGCTACGATTAGTTAGTAATTTGGTTAATTCAGATGTTTATTACTGGTATACAAAGTTAAGTAGGTATCTACCATTATAGAAATATTTTTGTTATTGTCATTAACTTTGTTATAATAAAATATCCATTCGTAAATCAGTGTTTTAGATAATTTTTTTAGGTAAATGTTTTCAGTTTTGATAGTGATCAATTAAGTGCAGTGCAACTGCACTAGGGATGTGAAAAAAAAAAAGATTATGAAAAAAATCGAATAATAATCGATTTTTTTAAAGTAAAAATCGGTTTTTAAACATGATTTTATTTTGATAAATAATCGATTAATAATCGATTTTTTTATAATCATTCAATCAATATTATTACCGATTTTTCATCTGTAACCCCCCGACAAATTTTGATCTTTTGGCCCGAAGCCCGGAACGCGAACTGACTGTCAAAGAATACTATCTCCTATGTTTAATATTTTGTATTCCTTTATATGTCTAAATAATATTAAAATTTAATATTTTATGTAACATATCTTAACATTAAATTATTAGTATCTATTAATTATATTCCGTTATAAACATTATATGTAGTCCTTAGCAAATATCTATTATTCCAAACCTGGAACTCTCCTGTACTGTTATAGTCATTCCGTCATCCATGCCATATAAATATAGTTTCCCTACCTTCAACACTGACATTGGCAGAAAGTAAAAAGCTGTTGCCATACAATATATATATAAAAAAACATTATACTTAACTTATCTGAACCTTTTATAATTTTATTGTTCTAAAACTTTAATTTGTGTTGATTATTTGTATAAAACTTACTATTTCTCCTGTTTATTTTTAATTATAATATCTATTGATATACATTTTAATTAATAAATATATTTACGGTGTCTATTTTGAAATTAATGGACAAATTAGAAAAAAAATCGATTAATATAAAAAAACGATTATTTTCTTCAGAAAAATCGATTTTTTATTAATTGATTTTACATCCTGCAATAAAATCGATTAATTAACTATCGATTTTTTATGTACAATGTCACATCCCTACACAGATCATTCATTGATCAAGTGACAGCAGTATTGACAGTGACACGGCAATACACGACAACGTCATTCCTTACTTTTGTTGGTTTTTGTTTTTTTTGTTAATTCTCCCTGTAAATAGAAGGCAAAGGAAACTAATGCCCATACAGGCATGTCTTCAATATTTCTTTATATATTGCATTGACGTGAAATATATGATGACAGTCTCCGTCTGATGCTATTTGATGAGGTGGATAATCACAAAAAAGTTCTCATTGTTTTCACAACCAATTCACTTTTATTCTAATAATTTTTTAGTTGTAAGACAACGCAAACACTTCGTTCATAAAACTACATCAATTTTATAATACAAAGTGTACTCCGACACTATTTTTAATTATTGTAACAAAAATCTGAGAACAGACTACTAAGGGGATGCGGTAATCCTGTATATCGCGTAAAAAATATCAATATTTCGATATAATTATCGATGTTTTAAAATATATTTTTCACCTCTCCAGCAGC
This sequence comes from Nymphula nitidulata, assembly GCA_947347705.1. NCBI lineage: Eukaryota > Metazoa > Arthropoda > Insecta > Lepidoptera > Crambidae > Nymphula > Nymphula nitidulata. The sequence continues at coordinate 13,556,711 of OX374632.1, forward strand.
AAAATAGCACTTTTGCTTCGTACAATCTTGAAGGAAAACCGGTTTTTGCAGCGAGCGTGAGGCAAAGTAAGTTTTTAAATAAATTTGAGATAGGCAGTAGCGCGGTCCGAGACTCAGGACTAGCGTTAGTCGCACAACTATGTCTATGTAATTTAATTATTTTAGTTTATAAGCTTAACTATTTTAATTTATGGAGGTTTTCTTGAAAAATAATAATAACTATATAATTTCGTAAACAATACTGTCACGTTATATAAAAATATAATTAGTATTTACTTTTCAAAAAAAAAGATGGCCTGTAATTTCGGAATGCAACTCAAAAATAGTCTATATAATCTGTGGACAAAGCGGGAAAAATAAATTCGGATTTTTGATTTTTCGACTAATTGTATTACTAATTAATTGTGATTAATTTAAATTTAAATTAATTAATTACAAAAATGAGTTCATCCAGTGATGAAAATGATTGTTTAACGCCTGAATTAATATTGTTTGTGTATCTCACTTATAACAATATTCTCGCCGGAGAGGTGAAAAGTTGTTCACACGAGAGCAATTTTTTTTTGTCTCGTGCCTTTAAATCACTCACTGCGCTCAGTAGTCTAATTGTGAATCACTCGCTATGCTCGTGATTCAATTTTAAACTACTTCGCTAGTTCATGATTTAACATCAGCACTTGGCCACTCGCTACAAATAATAATTATGCTCATTTGTTGACCAAATAACTTTTAAAATATCGATATTACGATATATTGATATTTTCTTTTGCAGAGCGTGGCAAATGACTCAACACCACTTAATGTGAATTTGTTGAACGGTAAGAGGAGTCCTTAGCTGAAGACAGTTAGTGCAGCTTGAAAGACACTGTTCTAGCCTCCAACACCATCTCACGGCTCAAAAGATGCCATAACACGCTTTTATTGAAAGAATCCTTGTTACATAAAAAGTGTTCCAAAAAGAATAATAATATAACACTATGGGTTTCCCAAGAGAATATTATACTACGTTTGATGGGTTCCTTCAAAAGCAGCCAAATCGATGTTTATAACAACCATGTCAGTCACCCATGTTTTTTCTCAATGCGAATTCCATGGAATTTATGGAATCCGAAAAATGGAATACACATCTGTCAGTTTTATTATTCAAAATACTGAATACAAAGAGGCTTAAAAGACTAGAAAATCTGAGGGCCTAGACAAGATTCCTTTCGATAATCGCTATCGCTATCGCTAAGAGGAAAATGTATGGGATTTGACATAAGCTCTCGATTGAGTTTCGATCTCAAATGCGATAGCGATTGTCAAATGGCATCTTGTCTAGGCCCTCTGTTAGTGTTCAAGTCGAAGGGAATTGAGCCAATAGGCTATTTAGTCGCTTCTTATTTTAGAGATTGGTTTGGTCGGAGTGGTATGACACAGGATTTATAAATAATATCATTATCATTTTTTTTCTTAATTTTTGATTTTAGCATTGGCCCTAATTCTGGAGAACACTGGCCCTAATTCTGGAGAACACATGCTAAGTTTAAATTTAAGTTCAGTCTGTTTCTTTCTTTCAAAACGAATACGAAAAGGATGGCTGTCATATAAATTGACATTTAGAAAAGTGCGTTCAATTTTCGACCTTATTGAACGTGCTAAAATGCAGTGTTTAGGAGGCACCTCCGTGCATGCCGTCTAAAATTGTCTATGGTTTCTATGAAATCTATCTAAATTTAATTGACAGCTCTAAATAGATTCTTGCTATCTTTTTCCTATAACTTATTGCGAGAAAGAGATGTACTGTACTTAAATTTAGAATTAAAGTGTGTTCTCAGAATTAGGCCCACTGATTGAATGTGATATATTAGTAATCTGTGATGTGATCCACAGATAAGTTAAAGTGTCTTCCAAATATTAGATGAGTGATCTGTGCTGTGATCCAAATGTCATTTTAAATCTCCAAAAGTCCAACCAAAATGTGATTGTGAAATGAATCCAAAACTGATGTGATTTCAAATCGAGATCTAAATTTAAGAAAGTTTGAACGACACTCCTATCAAATTTTCTAAATTATACATAGGGCTGTGTGTATATTTAATTACAAAATGGATGAAGATAAATTTGCACTAGTTGAGAAAATAATTAAAGATGTAGACAACGTTATGTTGAAAAACGCTGAGTTGTAAATATTCCCTCAAATTTGGCTTCAGTTCAAAACGACAGCACGCTGACCGAAACTATAATGTTTACCATTTTTTCCTTTTCAGATACGCATTTGACATTGTTCCAGTTGAGGCAAATTTTCAAAATAAATCTCCTGTCCTACATTTGGAGAATTGTCTTGGGCTAGAGTCATGGTGTGTGAAGCATGTGTATATGTATTGCTACTCTGAACTAATGGATAAATATTTTGCTAAACCCAAACGTAAGGCTCAAAAGCCTTCCTCTGTCAATGCTGATAGGCTAACCAGACTACTTAATTTAACCCTTCTCATCAATCCAGAATTGAGTTCATTATGGAATAAGAGACGGGAAATGGCAATGAAATCATTCTTGCATATAGCACAGGAATTGCAATTTACTAAGCTAGTACTGTCAAGGAAACCTAAGTGCAATGATGCTTTTGCATACAGAAGATGGCTTATTGAAGAAATATTGAAAGGTAATTAATGGTAATTTTAAAGTAATTTTAAAAATAGATTGTATCGACTCTGTTGTTTTAATTGTTTTTTCTGTGAATGGCAATGTCTTATTGTGATGTAGGTTATTGTATAGTTAAAATGTTCAATTATTTATTATTATTGTATATTTCAGAAGGATCTCTACAGAGTAATCACATCACAAGCCTTGTCAATGAAGAACTTTATCTCTGTGAGCTAGCTTCAGACAAAAGCCCCAATAATTACCACAGTTGGAACCATCGTATGTGGATAGTAAACCAAATGAAACGTTGTGCAGAAATTGATATTGACTTTCTCTATGTCAAAGAATATGATTTCTCTGAGCGATGGACAGCAAAGCATATTTCAGATTATAGTTGTTTTCATTACAGACAATTTTGTATTCAAAATATATTATTGATCAGTGTAGAAAAATGGAACTCTTTTGATACTATGAGTAATGATGATCTCAAGAAAAGTTTTGTGAGAACAGTAGCAAGTAATTTCTCAACAGATATTACAGTTAAGTTGTCGGGAGATGATTTGCTTTCATATTCTGAAGAGAACCTGGTTAATTTATTGCTTTCCTACACAAATAAAATTTGCAGTTGTATCACAGACAATGTTTTGTTGTGTAGGAAGTTGGAGGTACTGTTTCATGAATTGGTTTTGAACAATGACTTGCTTAGGTTTTATAAATACCATGAAACACTGTGGTATCACAGGAGATTTATTGTGCATAAGTTAATTAGAATTATGTATGATCACTTTGGTATTATTAGACATAATAGTGTGTTTGTGCAAAACAGTTGTGGAATATGTAATGCTTATGATATGATGCAAAGAAATGCAAAGATTGTGAAATATGATAGTAATCGCATTTATTCTTGTGTACTTTTCAATGTGCTGATGAATATAGAAAATAAGTTTATTGAAGATCGAAGAGCTGATGGTGATAGTAATGCAGATAGACATGAGAAGTATTTAAGGTTTGTTGAGGGTCTAAACAATGTGATGTAAGTATGATTGATAGAGAGCTATTTAGGATTTCGTCACAAAGAATATATAAAATTAATTTGATTTGATATTAATATTGATGCTATAACATATAACTCAAAGAGTAAATGACTAATGACCCTTGACTGTGTGAAGATAAGCATTGAACTACTCCTAAACACGATTTTGAATATTTTTCTAACTGAATTTTGATAATCTGAAATTAAATATATATAATGTATAGAATATTTTAAATTTTTATTCAGTTACGTAAATTATAGATATACAATTATTCAAGTCAGTAATATTTAGGTTCTACCCAATATTTTTCATTGTAAGTAGTTGAGCTAGTTGAACTTCATAGATGTATTATATGTTTTGTTTTTAATGTTTATTAATTTATATGTAATATAAAAAAGACATGTTTTATATCATAATAAAATCTAAACCTGCAAGTAATACCAGTTTCATTATATAAAAAAGCAGATTGTAGTTCATAAGTTAAGAATTGAACAAAGTGTGAGCTATCTCTAATAGTGAAACTGCCCTTTATGACATAAACTCCCAAGTCAAATATTAAACTAGTAGGTACTGGCAACTCCTATGAGTCCTTTTGTTGTGTTTCGACAAACAAAGTATCAAATTCCCAACATCCAATAGAGTTGAAGTGGACTCTGTTGCAGCTCTAGCCGTACTGAAACGAGATAAGTAAAGATAGTTATAGGCTAATTTATGTGGAGGCAGTAATTTCCCCCATTTCTATTAGATAGCTCCTATATTTTATGCTTTCCTACTGGTAGTAGCTTGAGCACATATCATTTCTGATTCTCCTACTCTTTAATAAGAGCACGAGAAAACTTCATTTTATGTCCTGGTGCAACATAGGTAACACTTTCTCTTTAGGGCCAGCACAGACGACGGACTTTTTTCCGCGGCGAAGAAAAAAGTACGCTCCGCGAATAAAAAGTCCGCCGCGGATTTACCGCGAACTCAACGCACACGGTGTCATCGTTTATCGCCCTCCATACCTACGTCAATCTTGAGCGCACAACGTGACTAAAATCCGCCATGTGCGTTGCTTCGCCTACCCCTAGTCACACTAGTTCTATTTTTTTCGGCGACTCCCCCGTACTTTTTAACCGACTTCAAAAACGAGGAGGTTCAAAATTCGGCCGGTATGTTTTTTTTTTCTATGTATGTACACCGATTACGCCGAGACTACTGAATCGATTTACGTGATTCTTTTTTTGTTCGATGCGGAATAGCTGCCATTTGGTACCATAATTTTTTTTTCAAAATCAGTTGGGTAGTTTGGTTTTTATATAAAAAAAACTGAAATTATTAAGTCGTCTACGTATGCGAAATTGGCGGATTTTTGCTTTCTTATGACTTTTTAGTGAAACGATACGATAGTAGGAAACAATATAAGTTGACGGTTACCCACCTAGCTTCGACCTTAGAAAGTTATCACTAAAAATTTTGGAAAAAAAAATTTAAACATAAATTAAAACCGCCTTCAAAAAACTGAAAAAGTTAAAATAATTAAATTTAAGTAGGTACTCATCCCCTAGAAACATAATATTTTTTGGAGTTGGTGCTAAGTTGTTTCCAAAAACAATAGAAAGTGAAGCACTGAAGTGAAGCATGTTTCTAGGGGATGAGTACCTATAAATTTAATTATTTTAACCTTTTCAGTTTTTTGAAGTCGGTTTTTGTCTGGTCCGCTCTGTGCTTGCCCTCTGTTATTCGGGGGACTTTTTGTACGCGGTACTTTTAATCACTCGTTTGCGTTACTCGATACAGTTGTAAGAGATTTATTTAAGTTTTAGCGGACAATAAAGTCCCCGGACAAAAATCCCTCGTCTGCGCAAGCTCTTAGTTTTCAAGAAATGAAATTAAAATATCTATCTTTATTCAATTAGGCTCCCTAAGAAGCTCTTCCCAATCGTCAAAAATCCCATAAGTGAGTGGGTAAGTATGTCTATCAATGTCAGAGTTTCGAGCTCCTTCTGTTCGGCGGGTCAACGCTTTTATTCCCTTTGTTCCCGTTGAGTCACACCATTTTGTGTCACTTTCAAAGCCCACTACGAGTCGTGGTTAAATTCCTCTAAAGCTGGCCATGCTGGTAGAACTGCTTATGGTTTCGCGCTTATATTGGAACGGTATGCGGGATTTCTCTGCATCTGTTACTGGAGGCACCGCTGTTTCAGTGAGGTGGACCCGAATGCTAGCGTTACTGCTATTGCTGATGAGATCATGTTAGAGATGGAATAGGTAGGTACTATATCTCATACGCGTTGCTTAAGTTTGCTAAGAACTACTTACTTAAGCAACGTAAGGGAAGCTGTAGCTACTACTACTACTACCGTCTAGCCAAAGCCGTCCAGTACAACTTCTGTAGACCCTCTTTGATGCTTACTTCCGAATCGATGATTGCAATTCACAGCCATCATCACTCTCCTACTGTGGCCACACAATACCTGATATCCGTATCGGGCAATGTGATGTAACGTGCGGAGCTTCAGTCAAGAAACGTCAGGAAGGCCAGTAGACCTGATGACATCCCAGCTATAGTTCTCAAAAAATTGCACTAGCAGCTGCCTTCGCATTATAACCTCTTCTTACCGCTTCAAATCAGGTGGTGTTGAGTAATATGCCGTGCTCTGTATAAAAAAAACTAAATGTTATAATTAGGTAATGTACAGACGACAGCGCATCAAGTATAACAGTTCCACTACGATAGCCGCCTCTATTACGAGCGGAGTAAGTGCGGTCTTAGATACAAATTGTTACGCTTGGTGTGCTGTCGACTGTACAAACAAATCTTGATTTAGTTCTACATATCATTCATTATGTAGGTAAAGGTGTGGAATGCAAATAAATAAATAAATAAATAAATATTATTCATGGTGGTTCACTAATTTTAGTTAGGAATAATTACAAATGTAAGGAACGCAAAGATATTGTGAGCCTCTCTATAGAACGGACTATTGAGATATCATGTGTGGAATTTTATGCCCACTGGTAATTTTATCCTGTTTGAATCAACAATGGAGGATGTGTTTAAAAAAATTGTTATCAAAAATAAAAATATTGTTGTATGTGGGGACTTCAATATTAATATACTTGAGAAATCTGTTTCCTCGGTTAGATTATTAACATTGTTTGCTTCATTTGATTTAATTAATCAATTTTTAGAACCAACTAGAATCACTGTTACATCAGCGACTTGTCTTGTTAATGTTATTTGTAGTCACTCACCTATAGATAAAGCTATTCTAACAAATCTGACGTCTGATCACTTTGATCAGATGATTACTTTTAATATAAATAAGGCTGAGATACAAAAAAAAAAATTACTTGTAGGCCAATAACGGCAAAACGTATTGACCGTTTCAAAAATAATGTTATTGTAAAACTTTCTGAGCTGTCATTTGAAAATAGGAATCCAGACGTTTTGTACAGTAACTTATTTGACTGTGTTCAAAATGAACTCGAAAAAACCTTCACTATCAAAACTTTTATGTCGAACACTAAATTCAACTTCAATGAGTGGGCCACTAAAGGTATTTATAAAAGTAGAAACCAACTTTATGAATTATACGAGACTAGAAAGTATAACCACGCACCCTCTTTTGTTGACTATGTGAGGAATTATTCAAAGCTATTCAAAAAAGTATGTTTTATTGCTAAATCTTTATATATAAAAGATAAAATAATCAAGTCTAATAGTAAAGTTAAAGCTACATGGGAAGTTGTAAATCGTGAAACAGGTAAATCTAAGCCACGCGATACTAAAATTAGCTTAAAAATAAATGACGTCATTTTAAATTCAGAAACAGATGTTGCCGGTGCTTTTGAAAATTATTTTACAAATATACCTATAATAACAACATCTACATTAAATTCTTCTCCAATGGAATCTGAAGAACTTTTGAAAAAATATGCACCATGCAAAACTGACCTTTGCTTTAAATTTAACTTTGTCCCTCAGACATTATGAAGACTTTCACTAAGTTAAAACAAAAAAAGTCTCGTGATATATGGGACATGTCAGTGACAATAATAAAGAACATAATAAGCAATATTGCACCTTATTTAGCTGTAATATTTAACAATTGTGTTGAGGAAGGGGTGTTTCCAGACTTAATGAAACACAGTAAAGTAATTCCTTTATTTAAATCTGGGTGCAAAAGTGACCCAACTAACTTTAGGCCTATTTCTATCTTACCTTCATTAAGTAAAATATTTGAAAAAATAATTGAAGACCAATTGCTGTCATACTTTATTCAAAATCAATTCCTCCATAGCGAACAATATGGGTTTACTAGAGGTCGTAGTACTACCGATGCTGGTGTTGCGCGTCTCAAGCATATTTTTGAAGCTTCGGAGTTGCGCCAGGATGCCATTGGATTATTTTGTGATCTTTCCAAGGCATTTGATTGTGTTGAACACGATACTCTTGTACGTAAACTGCGTCATTATGGTATTAAGGATAAAGCTTTAAAATTAATATCATCTTATCTAAGTGAAAGAATTCAAAAGATTGATATCAATGGAGTCAAATCTTCGGGGTCTTATTTGAAGATGGGAGTTCCACAGGGTTCTATTTTAGAGCCTTTTTTGTTTTTAATAAATATTAATGATTTAACTTTCTATGTTAAAAACCTTTGTGATATTGTTTTGTTTGCTGATGATACCTCTCTCATATTTAAAGTTGACCGGAAAAAGAATTGTTTTACGATGTAAACAGGGCACTTTCGAGGGTCTTAGATTGGTTTACTTTGAATAATTTACAATTGAATACTAAGAAGACCAAGTGTGTGAAATTCTCTCTACCTAATGTGAATAATGTTCAAACCTTTTTAAAAATGAACAATGAAGAGCTTGAATTAGTTAACACTACTGTATTTTTAGGCATAACGTTAGATTCTAAGCTACAGTGGTTTGGTCATATAGAAACTCTTGCAGGAAAGCTTAGCTCAGTTGCTTATGCTGTTAGAAAAATTAGAAACCTAACTGATGTTGACACAGCTCGACTGGTGTATTTCAGTTATTTTCATAGTGTCATGCCTTACGGTATTTTGCTGTGGGGTAAAGCAGCCGATATTCAAACTATCTTTGTCCTACAAAAACGTGCAATAAGATCTATTTACAAGTTAGGCTCTAGAGATTCCCTTCGTGAATTGTTTAAATAAATAAAAATACTTACTGTAACCTTCCCAATGCATTTACAGCTGTATAATTTATATTTATCAGAACAAATACACTTTTGAAAAAAACAGTGACACTCATAATATAAATACTAGAAATAAGAATAAGTTAGCTATTTTAAGTTATAGACTAAAAAAAAACACGCAATTCTTTTATTGGGCAAGGTATACGCTTTTATAACAAAATTTCCGAAGCAATTACTAATCTACCACTACTTAAATTTAAATTATTAGTCAAAAACACCTTGCAAACTAAAGGTTATTACACTATTAATGATTATGTGAATGACAAATTTGTGTGGAAAGACACTGTACTCCAATTTTCACGAGATATGCCAATTTGATAATATATAATATTAGATAATTTATTTAATTTTATTATATGTATTGCGTTGTTGTGGCTGTGCATTGTCGGACAGCCTTAAAATAAAGTTAATACTTTTGTTATTAAGTTTGTATATCGTTTCTAACTAGATATAATACTTTTAAATAGTAAAAGTATTATATCTAGTTAGAAACGATATACAAACTGTATGGCACTGCACAGCAAAATATTTAAATAATGTAACCACAACAATTGAGACTCCATATTTTGAAAAGAGTGACTACACGAGTTTGTTGCCGGAGTCTTCTCGGTAGTTCAACTTTTGGAACCGGTGTAAATTTAGATATTAGACAGATTTACAATAAGACATTGTTAGACCATTTCTTAAATAGATATACATAATTTGTGATTTTTGACGATTCGAAAGAGCTTCTTAGGAGCATACTTGAATAAATATATTTTTGATTTTGAATAAAGATATGTCGGCGATATTCCACCATCAGGTTCTTTACGATTTATAATAAACACCAAAGGTTTGGCGCCCATAGGTACCTACATAATAATGGACGTTTATTTATAAGAATAAAAGGGGTATAATTTCAAATAAGCTGATTACGAATTAAGTTGTAGGAGCGTAGGAGTTCGCTACGTGAAATCTCGTAGCAAACTCCTACGCGCACAACGCCTACAACGCTACGGTTGCTATGTCTCACAGTAACAGTTATTCATAATTATTTTTCTTATCCACCAACCCGGATTAGGCCAGCGTGGTGGTGTTATGACCCAAACTCCTCATGTGTTTTTCCGATGTAGGAAGGCCTGTGCCCAGCGGTGGACATAAATAGGCTGGTGATGATGAAGATGGTCTTTCTCACATAATTATCATAGAAACTAGCTCTTTATTGGTTCTTTACAGAAGTTTCTAATTTCGAATATAACTCTATATTTTTTATAACAAGCTGACGGCCCATCTGTTGGTAAGCGGTAAACGCCGCCTATAGACACCTGCAATAACAAGAAAATCGCTTGTTATTGCAGGTGCGTTGTCATCCTGACCTGAGGCTTAAGATGAAATGTCGTCCATGCCCAGTATACACTGGCAACCTTGCCCTTCAATCCGAAACACAGCGAACTGTTTCACGGCTGAAATAAGAAAGGCGGTGGTACTTACGTAGACGACCCTACATACAGGCCTACCACCTAGTAAAACAATAAATAAAATGCTTAGTATTTTTATGTTGCAAATTTTATTTTCAACATAATATAAATCTATGAAAGATATTTAGAAAATTATGTTAACTAGAAAAGGCAGTAACCGATCCTGCGACCTTTCACAAGTCCAGGTAAACGCTCTTTCACTGAGCTACCGAGGACTTAGAGGATAAACCTATGAATTTCTTCTAGTCTATCTGCTTTAATATTTTTGTGTTAGTTTTTAATAAAACAAACAGGGTGGTGCCGTCAATACGACAATAAATTTAAACATGGGCTATAATAAATAGTTCATATAAATGGTTTGCCTCTTTCAAAAACATCTTAGTCATTTGACAATTTCATGACATTACTATGGAAAAATGCAGCTAATGTTTTATTGTTTCAATTTATTGTAGTATTGACGGCACCACCCTGCATTGTCGATAACTACTTGATGTTAAGAAAGTTTCCAAAAAGTTAAAAAAATATAAGTTTTGAACGATTTGTAAGATCTTTCATTAAACATGTAAATACTTTTAAAATATAGGTATGTTAATGTTAATCGCCTTATTTGAATAAATATTGTATTTTAAACGCTGCTAAAACAAATTGAAAACATCTGAATTTTATTGCCATTGGTAAATATGCAAATCAAAGCCTCAAAGGCTTACTGTAAGTAAATTTTCGTATCAAATACAAATTGTTCATTTGCTTTCCCAAGCGATTTCCATTACACGGCTAATTTGTCATGATTGTTTCACCGTTTTTCTGTGTAAATACAAAGGCCTTGTTACCCGTTGACATTGGACGTCTGCGAATAGCATCGGTACGTACATACGTCGCGGGCGTACACTGCATACGCATTACGCATCAGCAACGCTAATGTAGGTCACGAGGCTCGTACGGGGGTTGCCGCCTTCGGAAACCGTGTGATTTAAAAAACGAAACATCCAAATTCTACGCTACAATCAAATTTCAATCTTAGACTTGCCACCCTATGAATACAATTTGCTCAGCAGCAGCATTAAGCTTATTACTTTTACGGTAGCATATTAGTCAGTGACGTCACGCGAGTTTGCTCCGATCGATATTAGGATTTTAGTTCGGCTGTTTTCGGTAGCCTTCGCGTTGTATCGGCGACGCGACTACCACGTGCGCGTTACGTAATATGGCTCAACTCATTGACAAAGATTATTTGTGTAACGAAGCCTTGCCGTGTACGGGCAGTACGACGGACCTTGCTAAGCGACTGTAAGAAGGGACGGTCGTTTCTTGGATTAAATCTGAACGACCTTTTGCATGGACGTGTGCAGTAGTAATCTATTTAAGGTTTCATGTAACAGGCAATCTTCTACAAACTTCTCTCAGTATATTATTACCTTATCACCAATATTTGTAATAATTACAAATCTGTTGAATACAGTTCAAGTAGGTATGCATTTGGATCCGTGTGAGGTTTTCCAGTCCGCTATCGGACGCGTCCCCAGGGTTGCGAATAGGGGATCGCTCCCCAAACGACGGGGGTAGGTACTTGTACAAAAACTGGATGGTGTGGCTGCTAGTCCCTTTGTAGGGTGGGCATTGCACGGTCGCACCAACCCGTAGCCTCACATTGAGTAAGGTTGGGGGTCCGGCGCATTGAGCTGCGAGGAAGACAACCTCTATAATATCAAGCCGAAGGTGGCAATAGGATGCCGTGGGTTGGCTTAAGATGGCGGTGTCGTTGACCGGGGTAGGGCCTCGATCTCTATTCCTGCCGTCATCCGGCGCCGTTTTGCTGCTTTCTGCACTCTACTGTCAGAGTGGGCATAGAATGCAGCAGGGTGGGGATCTGGTATAGCATTCTTCACCGTGCGCCTTATTTGTTAGCCCCTTCGATCCCCTATGGGATGGGCTATGACTAAGTATGGTGACCTCTTAGGTCGCGGCTGCGTTGGTCCGCCTGCGCGGGGAGTGCAGTCTCCCCGAGGCTCTTGTCTGCCCGGATGTGAGTCTTGCTTTCCCGTGGCCCTTGTTGACCAGTAGCACTTTGTGGTGCTCCGGTCTGTTCCTATCTGTACGGTACGGGCAGTAGGCTTTTGCGGTTTTGGGGCATACCGCATGGTTTATGTCCAGGGGGGAGGGGAGTGACCGCCGCTAGCCCTTCTGGGGCTCCGCCTCGACCTATAAGTCATCCCCTTCTTCCAAATGTCTGCGTAAGGCCTGGCCCATACGGATAGGCGGCTATTTTTGACCGTTGCAGACCGGGGTCTTTTATGGATGGGGTATGGCGGATAAGTCAGTCCGCGGCACTTCGACATGCAGCAAGGACGTTATGGGTGGACGCTCCCAAGCTTCTCCTGCGATATCTGAGGTGTAGACAGAGGTCCCCAACTTGTGTTGGGGTCGGGATTTGGTGGGCCTACAAGGCCAGCCATACTCTCAACGTGGTTCGAGTGGGTGAGTCCCTTGATGGGACATCTCCTTATGTCAGTCTGGTGTGACACCGTACAGCGGGGTGGATCGGCTGTAAGCCCTCTGTACTAAAGTCCCATCCCCGCTAAGCATCGAACCACATACCCGTTTTGCGTTGTACAGGAATGGTGACTCTCCGGGGTCGGGGTATGGTGGGCCTTTAAGGCCTGCGGCATGGTGATGCTGTAGGAGCGCTAGGGGTGAAGCCTCCCGTCCTAAGTCCTCCTAAGCCTTTTCTCCTGCAGTGTAAAAGTATACAAGGCCCTTCTCAGGGCCAGTGCAGCTGCGACGTGTGGCTACATCCCGTGGATTGCTGGTCTAGACCGGCGGTTTATCTATGATTAGGGCTTCGGGCATGTTTGGGTGACCAGTGCGGCTTGCACAGCCCGATCAGTGTGTGTGGGTCAACCGAAGTTTTGAGGGTTTGTCCCCACCCTGTCTGACAAGGGACTGACAGTTGTTGGTCGTCTGCTTGTGACGGTATAGCGAATGTCATGTTCTTGTCGGCACCGCAATATCATCGTTCCGCATCGTACATCGCTGAGGGATTTAGTGGGTGAGAGGCCCACACCTTTTCCATATTCTCTCCCGGGAGTTGGGAATTAGGCTGGTAGAGCTTCTCCTCAGCGAAAAAAAAGGTATGCATTTCGAGGCAAAAATGCACTTCGATGTATTTATAGTAAGCTATTTTTGACTAACCCACGAAGTTCTGTAAGAATTAATTAGCACACTAAAATTAAATGTTATATTTGGGTTCAAGTTCCGTAGTGATTACTCTTTTAGGGTATTCGTACTCATAAAAAAAGAAAACATTAAAAAGCGTTTACTTCTAATTCAATAGTAGCGTCGGCAGTTTTTCGTGGTCCTTGATTTGATTCCAGCCCACAATCACAGTGGAGTACTAAACAATGAACAACGAATTAAATTCACACAAAAAGAACAAAAAATAAAATTGAAAATTTTAAGAAACGCACGGCTTCATTAATCATTTATCTAACACCATCTCATTCAGACTATTCTTATGAGCCCAAACACGCTATATCTGCTGTAAGTCTCTGAATAATTAAGCATCCCGCAGACTTTTTGATGGTATAGGATCAGCATAAAGTTAGCATGTCATGGGAATGTCACCAAAGTGGCGGTACACCAAATTTCAAGTCAATCGGATCTGTGAAAGTTAGTAAACCCTTAACGTAGAAATTGAGCTGATAGTCATCAAACGCCTAGACTGATCTGCATAAATTATTACGTCAGCTTTCAAACAAAAAACCTACGATGCCACAGACAGACACACAAATACACAGGTACACAGACAGACACGTCAAACTTATAACATCCCTCTTTTTTCGTCGGGGGTTAAACATTGTCAGTAATAATGAAATTATAACATACTAGCTGACCCCGACAAACGTTGTTTTGCCATAAAAAAAATGCCCAAAAAAAATATAGTAGCCGATTTTCACACCTACTGAATATACATATAAAATTTCATGAAAATCGGTCAAGCCGTTTCGGAGGAGTATGGTAACTAAATTTGTGACACGAGAATTTTATACAGAATGGTGCCGTCAATGCGACAATAAATTTAAACATGGGCTATATTAGTCCATAGAAATGGTTTGCCACTTTAAAAAATATCGTATTCATTTGATAATTTCATGACATTTGTATGAAATAATGCTGCCAACGTTACACTATTCCATACAAATGTCATGAAATTATCAAATGAATACGATATTTTTGAAAGTGGCAAACCATTTCTATGGACTAATATAAGCCCATGTTTAAATTTATTGTCGCATTGACGGCACCACCCTGTATATAAGATTAATTATTTTCTTGAATGAAAGGAGAACAGATTAACAAGTTCAATATAAATTGCTAAGGCAGGGTTCATCTGAGCTCTGGATCACGTGCAAGACCGCGAGGAAGGCTTATGAGGACATTCCCCGGGGAATACGACGCTTGATATCCGGAAATCTGAGATCTAGCTATGGAGTATAAGTAGGTATACCTTTCATGTCATTTCGTATTATTGCCCGGCTTATCTGAGCGAACTCATGTTTTTCTATTATGATTTTTATGCTCTTCCTTTTTGGCCGAATTAAAAAATAAATAGAGATTTTGAATAAAGTTTTCATTATAACTAGCGTGATAAAAGTAGTTAGTGATAACATAACGCAGTTTTATTAAACAGCGAGGAAATAAAATTATTTTTTCCATATCACCACATAAATTTTATTTCTATTTTTCATAATAAATTTTCCGTACCCAAAGGGTAAAACGGGACTCTATTACTAAGACTCCACTGTCCGTCCGTCCGTCCGTCCGTCCGTCCGTCCGTCCGTCAGTCTGTCACCAGGCTGTATATCATGAACCGTGATAGTTAGACGGTTGAATTTTTCACAGATGATGTAAATACATCATCTGTGAAAATTATTGGCAACAGAAATCTGTTGCCACTATAACAACGAAAGCATAAGATTTCTGACACAATTGATTTTTCAATTGTCATAGCCCTCCGGTGGCATAACATTTAAGGGGGTTCCTCAATATTGATAACGGCAACAGGTTGTTTATAGATAATGGTACGGAACACTTTGTGCGCGAGTCCGACTCACACTTGGCCGGTTTTTAATAGTTATTGTGCAGGTATATTACTTAAAAAAAAAAACTACTTAAAATATTGATAGACATAAATAACACCTGCCGCAAGAGTGCTATCTAAGGAGAACTAGTAATTTATTCATAAGATACTCGTAAATAGACACAGATAGACCTTCATAAAAATGTGCTTATTGAAATGGAGCCACAATGCTTTTGATATAATTCTATTATAATGTGTCGAAATTGTATTAAAAAAATAAAATTGCCGTATTAAAATTTTATATAACACCTGATTTAGTTGTATTTTTTGATATGTATAAGACTCGAAGTTGTAAAAAATATAATAAACGCTTATTTTCCTAAAAATTGATACAAAATAGCCTAACTGCTTCAAATAACCTGACTACGATATTAAATTGTAGGTGCGTAGGAGTTTGCTACGAGGTTTTCTCGTAGCAACGCTACGGATGCTACGTCTCACCGTAGTAACAGTTTATTCATAATTATCTTTTATGAATTTCATATAATCTTCGCCTTTGAACTCTTCTTACCGCTTCACTTCAGGTGGTGTTATTTCCCGTGCTTTGTATAAAATAATAATAATAAATATTTTTTATTGCACATATATAAATATTTTTTATTATAGTTGAAAATTAGGGTCAATTAAAGATTGTAGAATATGTAGCCGATATGAATGTTTAGATTTGTTGTAATTATTTTCTATTATTTAAAAATTGTTTTTATTTTCACTGTAATTACTTGACAATTTCTGAAAAATCGGTCTAGCCAATATCAAATTAAATAAAAAAAACTTATTTAGTCTAGACCGAATATTTTATTCTTCACAGAACTTAAATATTTTTATTTTCTTTATTTTACTTTAAACATTTTATTTAATCTTTGAAAGACATTTAGAAAATTTTAACAAAAAAAAGACAGGAACTGAACTAGCGGCCTTTGACAATCCGGGTGAACGCTCTTTCCACTAAGCCACCGAGTACTTAGGGTAACTTAAATACAATACTTCATAGGGATGAAGTTCGAGTCTATCTGCTCTTGAGTAAATTTTTTGGGGTTGGTTTTTTTATAAAACATATTGTACAAAAAAATTCCCATTGGCCCTAATTCTGGAGAACACTGCTAAGTCTAAATTTAAGTTCAGTGCATTTCTTTCTCTCAAAATGAATACGAAAAGGATGGCTGTCATATAATTTTACATTTAGAAACATGCGTTCAATTTTCGACCTTATTGAACGTGATAACATTCAGTGTTAGAAGCACCTCCGTACATGCCGTCTAAAATTGTCTATGAATTCTTTAAAATCTATCAATATTTAATTGACAGCTCTAAACAAATTCTTGCTATCTTTTTCCTATTACATATTGCGAGAAAGAGTTATAGTGTACTTAAATTTAGAATTAGAGTGTGTCTTCAGAATCAGGCCCATTAAATGGATTATTATTCGTTTCACAGATTAATGATATATTATATGTATCCACAGATTAATGATATATGTATCTACGATAATTCGTTTTGAATTTGAACGCTTTTTCTGATGATGATTACATGAATATTAAAAACTTAAACGATTTATAGGTATTATTACTCGCCAATTTTAATAAATATTGTTGTTTAAACCAAAACCACCTAAAACCATCTGAATTTTATTGCCATAAATGTAAATATGCAAGTACCTACATATAGGTACACACTTTCTTAAAAGCTTAGTAAAAATGTTTAATTTGATTATATCTCTAAATAGAGCCACTATAGATCGGTCATTGAAAGAAATCTATTATAAAGTGTCGAAATTGATTTTCCTAAAGTAGCATTGTATTTCAGTTCAGCTATATTTGTTAACTTTAAAAAGCCTGTTTTAACTCACCGCGGTAGTTTATCTTTAACAAGTGTATTTCAATTCGTTTTGTTGTCCAAAATTATATTTCATGTCAATTGTAATTTATGAGTTCAATAATCTTTATTTTCGTAGGCCTCTACAACAAACCAATTTCGTAATATATTTATTTATTACAAAATCTATCAGCCATCAATTAAACGCATTCAAAATGAGTATAAAATATAAGTTTTTTATGCATATCTTGTTAGGCGTCATATTAATACATACTATTGGAGATTTGCTGCGATCTGAATCACAAGAACTACATCGAAACCGTGATCAATACATAGTTTTAAAAATTGAAATTAGCTTGCTGCTAGCCTCACGGAAGCTCGGTATCATGGTGCGTCGATTTTTCACGCCTGAATAATTATTCCTGCTTTACAAAACTTAAGTCTCCACTAAATACCTCCTTGATGGACTGGACAGATTGCAGTGTCGTGCTGTCCGTATTATTGACGATGTAGAAGTCACGAACAACTTCTATCGGGTATATCACGGAGAGTGCTCTTAAGCGCTTTCTGACCTTATCCCCTTTCCCCCTTCCTACTTAGGAGCTCGCGTGCCTGTCTTCGGAGTCATCAAGTCACTGTCTGCACCTCAACATCACGCACAAAGAAATTAATTACCTCGATTCTTTGTCGTACTTCCAGAACTTGGAGTTCTTTGCCAGCACATGTGTTCCCTCCTTCCTATAACATAGTTCCTTTAAAAGAGGCGTCGAACCTTATGAGCCGGAAACGTGGTGGCGGCCAGAACATTGCAGGGTGTTTCAAGCTGCACTAGGTGTTGAGTAATTTCCCATGCTTTGTATTAAATAAAACTAATTTTATAAATGCGAAAGTAATTTGGTCTGTCGCCTTTTCACGCTTAAAACACAAAACCGATATAGAAGAAATTTAGTATGAAGGTAGTTTGAAAGCCTGAAAAGGACATAGGATACTTTAGTAAGTACTACCACTAGTTGCCTATAATTTTGAATATACTTTACGTCAAATAAATCAGATTAAATGTTAAATTACCTAACATAGTAGTTAATATATCCTTATTTTTTATATAAAAGGGTGGTTCACTACGAGCAACCAATAGCTACAGTAACCACTGTAGCTATTGGTTACGGAAAGCGCTCGTAGCAATTGGCTACGGTAAGTTCTCGTAGCTATTGGCTACGGTCACCACAAGTAGCAATTGGCTACGGTAACCGCTCGTAGCACCTTAGCTTCTCTAGAGAACGCGTTATTATTGGCAGCATCAGGAGAATTGTCTCTCGCTCACAATTGCTGTCCTCTTAATCTTTTAACGCCTAGATGCACTATCATCATTACCAGCTGTATAAGTCCCACTGCTGGGCACAGGCCTGCCTGAAGCACAAGAGGAGTTGGTGAAATAAAGCGGTTGCCGCTGCAAAAGGGACCAACTGCTTAATGTGCCTTCAGAAGCATGTAGGAGCTCAAGAATAAATGTTCTGATTGACCCATCCCGGGACCTACCATGGCAAAAGTTGCTTTGTTTTCGTAATCGAAACCAGAGCGCTTAAACCATTACGTCACCGAACTCAGCATGTATCTAATAAAATTAATCCACCACTACCTGCTTCTAGGGTGCAATATGAAACCATAACATTATACGAATTGACTGTGACATAACCGTTTATTCTTATGTAGCTGAGGTGGCATC
Organism: Nymphula nitidulata; assembly: GCA_947347705.1. Lineage (NCBI taxonomy): Eukaryota > Metazoa > Arthropoda > Insecta > Lepidoptera > Crambidae > Nymphula > Nymphula nitidulata. Next base: position 13,575,717 of record OX374632.1, read on the forward strand.
GCGTAGATATAGTTGTTTTAAAACAATAAATATAAAACTTTTCTTGTTTTCTTAGTTGAAGTTGGAATGTTGTGGTTTAAAACTGGATTAATCATATATCAATAGATAACCTATTGTGTTTGATATGTGGGTACTTCACAGGTTAATATGAAACGGAATCGTGATAGGCAGAATCAATCTTTCTTCTAATCTTATCATACGAAAACCAACATAGCTTTATTTATTAACTTTGAATTTTTTAAATTTATTTATAAAATTCACGACAAATGACTCAACACCACCTGATGTGAAGCGGTAAGAAGAGTCCAAGGAACTCATGTTATAGAAAGTAGAGAACACAAATGCTGGCAAAGAATTCCAAATTCTAGCAGTACGACAAAGAAACGAGCTACTAAATTTCTTTGTGCGTGCATAACTTCACTACAAAATATTTCGTGCAAGAATCACTTTAAAGTGAAATTATATAAATAAATTTAATTTTTACACTTTTTATTTACTGAATAGAGTAGTTGTGTCTATTCAGTGCTTCTACAACACCAGGGATCATTTTAGTTTTATACTTATAGACTATTTAGGAGTATTTTCACTTTTATATGTTATTTATAATTAGTAATACCAATATTTTCATTAAATAATTATATTTATAGCTGGCCCATTCTAAAATAAGGACTTTTGAACTGGTTCAGTCGCTGTATTTTGTGGACCTAGGCTACATTTTACAACGCTAATTAGAGCATTTTTAAAACTTTGTGTTAATTAGTTGCGAAGTAGTCACTTAACCTATATTTTTCAACGTTACACTAAGTTCAGGCGGAGATTGGCGGACACATTTTTCTTTCGAGTCATAATAAATGAAGCTTTTGCGTGCGCCGGGTGGTTTGTTACGCGCCGTTCAACATTTCATCGGAGGGCTTTGATTGCAAACATATTTTATCGTAAATTGATAAATCTTTTAAGTTTCTGATTATTTAGTTAAAAACAACATTTAATATAATATATCATTTATCATTTCGTAAGTGCCCATTTTTATAACAAACAACTATTTAAACTGTAAATGTGATACCGTAGTCGATAATTTTAAAACAACGGATTAAAGCACAAACTATATTCTAGCTAAATTGAATTTACAAGTCGCGCGCGATCCCTCGCTGAAAATTATGAACAATTTATTTAAAAAAGGCTTTATCTAGTGCACCGGTGCGATGAACTCGGAGTCACGTCTGTCATCAAAGCTGCATCAGTAAGGAGTAGGGCAGTGCAATAATTGCATCAAGTTTAAACCGGCTCCGATCGATGTGAGGGTATTTACCTCGCCGGGCGAAAATAATCCGGGTGCCGGTGATGTCAGAGCGTGCAGCCTACGCGGCTGCGCGGTGGCTGTAGTCGGTGGATGTCGTGGTTCATCGGCGGTCGCCGGTTACAGTCGGCGAGTAGTGGTTAGACAGTGCCGGGCGGCAGTCGGTCGGCGGGCGCGAGCGAGAAATGGCGCCCCGCGCCCGGTGCGGCCGGTGAGGCGCCGGCCCCGCCGACCGCCCCGGTCGACGGGCCAGCCGGGCCACGGACGGCCCATCATGTCCTTACTCAGCGTTACAGGTAGTGTTGTGTTTTCAGTGATAACTATGTGCCTCCTTTCAGTTCCGCAGGCGATGTGGTCGTTACAGACGCTTAGTAGTGTAAAGGTATTTATGGTGGTACAGGGCTTTGTATCCAGACGTTCTACTTATGCCGCAGCCTGCTGTATTGAAAGAAACTTAGCGTTTTTTGCAGCCTTTTGGCAAAAAAAAACATTTCAATGACCAAGGCGGTTATATTGTGCACGATATTGCTTTTTATCGAAGTCGCAATGGTATGCGTCATGATATAATTAGAGATAAGTGATGTTTCAATACAGATTTTCGTAGATAGGACCCTGTTTATTTATAACGTGACGGCAGATGTGTACGTTTCAGTCATGTTTTAAGTGTGGCCTGGAACAAAGGTCATAGTTACGGCGAAGGCTGTAGAATGACCATCCGACGAAAAAGGAACTTTATCTCTCTAACCTGAATAAATTATGAGGATTTTGTCTACCCTCGTGCAGTTTATACATTTCTGGATACTTGGACCTCATAATTGACTATGTGTTATACACATAAAACCTTTTGCACTTCAGTAGAATATGTATTAAGTAAAAGGTTATCTTTGTTTTGTTCTATCAACGGCTATTACCGCTTAGCAGTCGATATAAAAACAGGGTATAGTATAGTTTCAGCGACCCGCTAATCCCCTAAGTGCAAGCCTAAGGCGGCGCGTTCACACTCTCAGCACAGCTCACGGTGTAGCTACTAATAGCTGCTTATAGCTCGTTCCGCCCTATTTTATGCCGAACTAGGTCGTTATAAACTATAACAGGTGCCTTTTTGAAATCGCTAGGATATTATAGTATCATTGATATTTAAACCTGTGGTGTATACTATCGAACTAAAGATTGAGAAAACTTTTTTGTAATTTGTATCCATATCAACAAGTTTACTTAAAAATATATGATTTTGATGAAATGAAGGCATAATTGAATTTTTTAAGCAGACTGAATGGCAAAATTCTTAAGAGTATATTTATTTAAGTTCAAAAAAAATCAATATCAAAATTCTCTTTTTTATCAAATATAGATAGATATTGGAAACCTCAACTTACCTGCTATACATAATTCAAAATGTCTTATTTTTCAATAATTCAAGCGCTCTATTTAGTTCCATTAGCTATTTAACATATTATTCAAATAGTATTTGTTAAAAAAACAGCTACGGGAATATTACAAGAGAGTGTTGTTACAAGCCAGTACTACTGGGGTTATGTTTTGATAGGTTGAATAGCTACGTACAGTACAGTACACGAGTATAACAATATCACTACAAAAACGGTTTTATTTCCACGGAATAAAGTCGACTTACACTTTAAGTTCTGTTAACTCTACACTACTTTACCATTTCTACAGTTTGTATTCCGAAATAGATTTTATAGTTCGCTAGATAGATATTATACATAGAAATTGATTTATTATGATTACGAATTAGGTTCCTTCCGAAATATTTCAAACAGCCTCCTTAAACTACATCGGGTTTAATCCTCTTAGCAAAATGAACCATGAAATTATGTAACCTTACGGAGAAGGTTCGCTTGAAATAACAACCGTTTTAATTTATTACAAAAGTAGATTGAAGGTTTTACTAGCTTTTAAACCGTTAGTTGAAGGATGTCCTATCCCCTCCTAGCGATTTCCCGCCCAAAACAAATGAACAATGATCACCGCGTCGAGAAAACGCTATACAAACAGCTGTCAACTTATTGTGGGCGTAATAGATAAGAACCTAGTAAAAAAACTCAGACAATTTAAAAATAATTGTATCTGGAATGTGTAGCTACATAAAAAGGGATTTAAGCCACGTTTTCGATTTTTGTTCGAAGCCGGTCATAGTTTGATATGGCAGTAAATCGCCGGCGATATACAGACAGACAGACATGAAGAAACTTTAACAACCGGCTGGCCGAGTGGTCTGTACCGCTTGTTATACAGCTTACTCCGTCAGGGATCCTGGGTTCGAATCCCAGTAGGAACAGATGGGTGTATGATGAGAACGAGCATTTGTTCACGAGTAATTGATGTTTATATTTTTATTTAGTATACTTACTTCTAATATTTATATGGTTGGTGCCATCAATACCAATAAAAACATATGGAGTAATGCAGCCAATATTATGTTATTTCATACAAATGTCATAAAATTATCAAATGAATAAGATGTTTTTGAAAGTTGCAAACCATTTCTATGAACTTATATAGCCCATGTATTAATTTATTATCTTATTGACGGCACCATCCTTCATCCTTCCATATTATTTTCAATATTTCTCTGTTTTCTAGTATCCACAACACAAGCTCTTAATAATGTTGCTTACTTTGGACTAGAGCTATGAGTGTATGAATATTGTACTATAAGCGCGTTATTATAAGTATATTAATATCTGTTTTCACCAACCATCCCATAAGGGTGCTGTCTACTACTCTACCCGTGTAGAGTAAACGGCATGGTAGCACGGTAGAGCACTAACTATACCAACGTAGACATCATTGGTAGAGAAGAGTACTAACTAAAACTGGTAGAGTTCTCGGAAATGGTAGAGTACCTATATAGCCAGTTCACTCTACAGTTTACTGTGGACATAACCTCATCATCATCACCAGCCTCTGGCCACAGGCCTTCCTACATGAGAGAAACACATGAGGAGCTTTCAACTTTCAACTTTCAACTTTATTGCTTTTCCACAATGGTCTTAAGGTCTAAATAAAATATTTTGTCTGTACATCATGGACCCTGTCGGGCACAGCAATTAGAAGGGAGGAGGATATTGTGTCATTGAATTTATTACTTTTCAAATTACTATCTTTTATTCTTCTAATATTGTTAACTAATTTATGTCATTATTTATTTTATTAATCGTTTATTATATTTTGTTATGTTTATTAATATGTTACTAATATTATTATAATTTACCTATATTATATTTAACACAATTTGGCTGTCCCAAAGAGAAAAAAAAAAAAAATTGAATCAATTTATAGTTATTATAATATAAATATTGTGCAATTTTATAATTAAATTAAATGTTTGATTACCTAATTTCATGTCAATTATATAGATTTTTAAATGCGTTTAATTTGTTAGCTCTAAATTGTCATCAAAGTAATCTTGTAGTGTATAGTAGCTTTTTAATATAAGTACAGTCTTCAATTTTTTGTAAAATTTATTATCATTTGCTATTGCTTTAAGCGCACTTGGTAGTTTGTTAAATATTCTTACAGCCATTACTAACGGGCTACTAGAGTGCAACTTTAATTTCGAAGTGGGCAACATTAACCTTGTTTTAGTTTTTTGACGCAAGGCGTACTTTGTTGGCAAGTCCTGTCTACTAGCAAAAAAATATGGATACTTCTTTACAAATTTACAAATTTCCAATATATACATGCATGGGATAGTTAAGATCCCCCTACTTTGAAAAACGGGTTTGCAGCTGTCAGTTTGTTGTATGTTTGCTATGATACGTACCAACTTCTTTTGTTGTATAAAGAGAGCTGGTGCATCTTTGCTATTTCCCCATAAAGCAATGCCATAGCTTAGCCACGCGTGAGCATATGCGTAATAAGCAGCTAGTGCCGTTTTTTCATCGGTATATTTTTTTATTTCACGGAGGCCGTATGAAAATCTGGATAACTTTGAAAGTAACTTATTTATATGAGGTTTCCAGTTAATATTTTTGTCTATAGTTAGTCCAAGAAACGAATATTCATCAACGGGTTCTAAGTTCTCGTCACAGTAATTGAAGTTTATTTTTAATGTAACTTTTTGATAGGGGTGGAACGTCAATAGTTTTGTTTTTCTAAAGTTAATTTTAAGGTTATTGTAATTCATCCATGTGGTTAATTTGTCTAGAATTAATTTAATTTTGCCATTTATATCAGTGTTGTTTTGGCACGAAGTAAGTACCGAGACATCATCCGCAAACAACACGCAATGATCAGTCATGACTTTAGGTAGGTCGTTTATATATATTAAAATTAATAGACATCCGATCACACTTCCTTGTGGGATGGATGCGTTTGTAGTTTTACATTCTGACCGTACATTTAAGATTTGCGATGTTTCTTTCTCATAATAATCAATATCAACATATTGTTTCCTATCTTTTAGATAAGACGTTATCCATTTATGACTTTGGCCGCGTATTCCTATATTATATAATTTTTCTAATAAGATATTATGTTGCACCCTATCATATGCCTTCGACATATCAAGGAGTATTCCGACTGCGTATTTTTTGCTATTTAGTATATTATAAACTTCTTGCATGTATTTGAAAACTGCCAAGACAGTAGAACGCTTTTTCCTAAAACCATTCTGGCTGTCATCTAAAACAGCATATTTTTCGCAGAATTTATAAATACGGTCATACATACATTTTTCAAAAATTTTCGATGCAGTAGGTAAAAGTGCAATTGGTCGATAGTTATCTATGTTCGTCTTATCATCTTTTTTATGTATAGGTTTTATGATTGTTCTTTTTAATATATCTGGAAACCGGCCCTCCTCAAAGGACTGATTTATTAGCAGAGTAAACGGAAAAGTCAATTCTTCTGCACATTTCTTTATCAATGAGGGTGGCAACTCGTCGATTCCGTAACTATTCTTATTTTTAAGATTTTTTATGTGTTTATATATTTCACCACAGTCTACAGGGCTGAGAAACATAGAATTTACGGTCGAATGCCTTGTGGGGGGATCATATGCCTGACATATATTATTATATTCTGTAATCTGTCCTATAGATGTAAAATAATCATTAAACATATTAGAAATTTTTTTGGGGTCAGAGGTGATTTTATTATGTTCTTTTAAATTTATATTACACTTTTCGTATTTTTGAGTTTTATTTGTATTTTCATTTATAATTTTCCACATTGTTTTGATTGTATTAGTAGACTTTTCCATTCTGCGTTTATTACTTAACTTTTTAACATATACTATTAATCTTTTTAGTATTTTTTCATATGTTTTATAATATCTTTGAAGCGTTTTATCATTTAACTTGTGCGTAAGAATTTTTAGAAGTCTTTTATTTCGACATGAAGTTTTTATTCCTAATGTAAGCCAATTTTTTTTTATTTTTGTTTTTAATTTTATTTTGCACTTTGGAAAGCAAGTATCAAGAAGTTTAATCAATGTTTCATGAAAATTTTGATAGCTTTCATTAATATTTTTAGAGTGAAGGAAAAGTAGTTGCCAATTTATTGTACATAGTTTATGTTTAAAATTATTTATATTGTTAGCGTTAAATAATCTTTTATTTAGGCACCATGTTATTTTTTTCTGACTTTGTTCTACACGCACCTGGATTGTAGTGCCTGCATGGTCAGAGAAGCCCAGCTCTTCCACATAGGCTAAGAGATCAAAGCCGTCAAAGTTTGTGAAGATTAAGTCTAAACATGTTGATGTTGTTTTTGTGATACGTGTTGGTCTTGTTATGTGTTGTGTGAATCTACTTTCAGACATTATATTTAATAATTGTCGTTTTTTTAGAGAATTACCTAAAACGTCTATGTTTATATCTCCTCCGATAATTATGTTTCTTTTTGGATATTTTTTATTTATGTATGTAAGAATTTTTTGTAATTGGTCAAAGAATAAATCCTCCTCTCTTCCATTCCAATAAATGCTAATAAGTAAGATATTCAAAGTAGGTAGTTCCGACGCACATATTTCTAGTACATGCTCTATTGTCATATTTGTAATGTCATCTCTTTCAACGCTCTCGATTTCTTCCTGAAGCAAGATACACACTCCGCCCCCTACCCGTTGCTTTCTACAATATGAAGACGCTATTTTGTAGTTTGCGATTTTTGTCATTTCTAACTTGTCCGGCGATAGCCACGACTCAGAAACACATACTGCACCGTAGGTTTGGTTTTCCTCTAAGAAAGCCTCCAGTAGATCTTGCTTATTATATAGGCTTTGGAAATTTTGAAAGAGTGCCTTAAATATTTTTCTGTTATTTACGAAAGGAGCTATTATGGCTTTCTTCTGTTTTTTTCTTAGATTCCCATGAGTTGGTTTTGATGTTAGTTGTGTTCAATGTGTTATCCAAGTTGTATTGTAGGTTTTTTTCTGACATGTTTATTTTTTTCCCTTGTATGTATAGTTGGTTTTCCCTTATGATAGCGTATAGACCTTTTTTTCTGGCTGAGATCATTTCTTTGTGCATTTCTCTTCTTGCTTTCAGAGTTTCTCTATCTAAAAGTGGGGATATTGATATTCCTGTTCCTTTAAGGTAATGACTGTTTTCCAATAGATATTTAACCATCCTTTTGCTGATTAATTCTAAGGCAAGTGGTCTATTTTTATTGTAATTATATTTACCTATTCTTTGTGTTTCCTCAATATAGCCTAAAAGATCTATGTTTAGAAGGTCACGGAATGTTTCAATAATCCTCGTATGAAGTGAAAATTCCGATTCATCGTAGAGCTCGTCCAAGCCATACATAACTATTTTTTTAGTTGTATCCTCCGAAGTATACATAGAATTTTGAGTAATTGTCTTGTTATGTATTTGTTCGATTTCCTGTTGTATGTTTATGTATTCTTTTTTAATTTTGTCAATTTCCTTATTCAGTCTTTCTATTTCTAGTTTTCTTTCGTTATTTTGGTTGCGAAGTGCGTCTGTTTCCTTTTTAAAGTCTTGCTTTAATTCTTCTATAGCTTTATTTATTTCTGTTTTAATGGTACTTTTTAGTTGGGATATAATTATTTTATTATTTTCGTGTAAGCTTTCAGTGATCATACGGCTTATGTCTTGTAGCAATACTTTGTTTAGTGTGTTTGTGTTTTGAGTTTGTTCTAAATAAAATGTATCTCCTAATATACTTTGATCTGAATTATTTATAGACGTTTCATTATCTATATTGTTACATGTTGATTTTTTCTTTCTCAAAGTTATGTTTTCAGTGTCTTCAGTGTTTTGTGTTATGTTTTCAGCACGGTCTGATACTCTTATTGGTGTATTTGTATTTCCCGTTTTAGGCACCTTACTTAGGCAGAATTGGCATTTCCAATTTTTTTTGTGCTCAGCCGACATAGTGTTATAATAACGCGAGCTTGAAACGTTTGTACATTCCAAATCATAAGTTGCGCTGCACAATGCACACTTAAGAAATTCCCTTCCAGGCACGGTTTTCAAGCATCCTGCACATTTAGTCGACATTTTTGCTGTTCAAAAATGTGTGAAAAGATAAGTAGTTATTATTTAGCTCTTAATGTATTTCTTATTAATTGTCAATCTGCGCCATCTATCGGCTTCCTGTTGTATTAGGTGGTTTGTGGGCATAAATTATGCTTATAGTGGCAGCGTAAATCTGGCGTGATGTTGTGCTACTTCTGATAGGTGGCACTGCATTTAGTGTTTATAAAAGATTTATAGAACTGATGGACTAGGTTATTATTAGGCTGCTAATTAAGCACTCACCGATTTATTGCTGTGATCCTTATTCGGGTGATGCATCTTAGGATATTAGTGTTGGAACACTTTTGCAATTTCTTGATTGAGTGTAGGTAGGTCATCTGTTAAATATAATTTGCAGTTTTCTTCACTTTTTTCCACTTTATCATGTAGTTTTTAATAACAGAGACGATATTACACTTGGTGTTTAATATTATGTTGAATTTAGTATAATTTTCTTGCGATTAATATTTTTTTAGATGAAATAAATACGAGACCGTATAAACTTAAGCCACGTACCCTCCTCTATTTGCCGTGGCTTGCTTGTAAGCTTGGGCCGTAACTCCACCGCACGGACCCAACGCGGGTTGGTGGTATAAAGCGGTTGCAGTAACAACCGAGACCAACAGCTTAACGCGCCTTCCGAACCACGGAGGAGCTCGAGATTATAAATTCTGATTGACCCATCGCGGCATCGTCCATGGCGAAAGTTGCTTTGTTTTTCTAGCTCCTCACCACCTTTAAAGCAGACAGCACCTTTAAAGTATTAATCTACTTCATCGATCGTGCATAAGTAGGGAAATGAAAGAATCCTGAGCTCAGGATCCGAAATGATGGTCAGATATATCCGAACCTACGGATATTTCAAGCGGCTGACCGTAATAAATGGATTGACAGATTGAAGTAGAGTCACGATCCGCAGTATTGAGGGAGCGAACTAGAAGAGTCTAGAAGCTCTAAGCAAAAGATTAAAATCACACAGAGTAAAATAACTAGGTTATAACAGAAACAGGTTTATGTTTGTGTGCGTTGCTAGTGGTTGTTCTCATAACCACCGAAAACGCACATCCATTTACAACAAAAGAGATATTTCAAAAATGTATGTAGACCTGGCCAGGTTTATTGTACACTATACTAAAAAATGGGTAAAAATGAGCAGAATAGTGTTCAATTGTCCATTTTCCTTTTATTTGCTTTGTTGCGTGGTACAAAACAAGAATTTTTATAGAAAAAATTGCAACACAGCCAAATATTCATCATGGCGCGTATGCCACTTTGGTGACGTCTAGTGGACTTCTATGTCGTCCGCCATATTGCCATAGTGAATAACGGAGAAATCGACGAATAATTTCAACTTTTGTACATGAAAACGATACATGAAAATTATGCATGAAAACAAATTATTAATATTTTTCACGGATTCAGGAGATTTTTCCTGATTTTTTGAGATACTGTACCTATACCTGGCCGGATATAAAACATCTCCATTTTATTTAAACACACGTGCGTTTCGAGATTATCATGATAAGAGTCGGCTTTTGTGGAATAATCTCAATACTGACTTAAAAATGATATAATACCTAAAATTATTATTCTATGATACCTATATTAGTCCCTTTAAAAGTAATCAGAAAAGTATTAGCTAACGCATTTCTGATTGGTCGGTTTAGTGAAATTATTAAAAACGACCAAAATATGAATAGCAAAACATTTCAACATTTCATACTGTTCGACCACAAAACAATTCAGGAGCTTTTTAATTTATTTTGTGGGCAAACAGAAAGTTCCAGGTGAGAAAGACCATTACTAAATTAAATGGATTTAAAATTGAGAAACAACCTTTTGGTTTAGTAATTTCAAATTGGCTAATTTATTTAACAGAAGTTCACAAAGTGCCGCAGTCGCTTATTGATTTTCGTAACAGGAAAGAAGTAACAAACAATTTTATAACTTTTTCGTGATATTAGTAAGAGTATTACAATGGAGTCTGTGTTCTGATCGATAGGTTGTGTCTTCGTATCTATAGATAATGGTCCTAGGTTGTTTATTTGTAAATAGTTACATATCAGACGTTCTCAAATAAATCATTTTGGCAAATCTGAAGATTAAATTATGAGAAATAAGCGACTAGCATTTCGGACTGCCTGAAAATAAAAAAGGCTCATATCAATTTTCTGTATTCATTAGTTAGTTTGTAAAAACATAACCAGTTAAATAAGATAATTAACTGATTAAATTAGATATATTTACCGATGATGAGTTATGTTTTTTGTTGATAAATCACTTTCCTTGTAATTCCTGCACAATTTATTCGCGCAAATCGTCATTTTGCCGCAATTAATTTTAATAAAACGTCGCACAGACGTACTAATCTATAGTGACACTTTTGACCTGAGCAAGGAGTTACATATATTATCCGTTTAGTGTTTGATATTTTTTCCGAAGTTTGACCGCTGTCGACGGTCTATCTAGACTAGGCATTGTATAATTAAAGAATTTTCGTTAGCTGAACTAGTTGCATGGGGGTCACAGTTAATTTTGACAGTTTTGGTATCCGATGTCAGCGCTATCTATTGTTACAACTTTCTCAACAAACTCAAAATGGTCTCGATGTATTGTCCCATTGTTCCGATAGATGTCTGTAGTTGTATCTTGTAAATGTATAGCAATCAAAACAAAACAGTATAGTAGTTAATATGGAATTTTAATTTTTACTTTCCATTATTTTATTTGAACAACAAAACAAAATCTTTGAAAGTTTCTTCAAATAGAAATAACGCTGTCAGTGTCAGAAAATAAAATACTCTTCTTCTTTTTGGTTGCTGGCGTTGTCATTGATTTCGCCAGAAGAAAATAAAATTATAACGTGTGACACGTTAGTTCGTTAACAATTTTATACGAAATTCATAAAGTATAATAAGACGCCTATTTTGTGGATATCACCATTAATTTGTCAAGTCGCCGGAGGTCTAACGACAATTAAAAACCAATTGCGTCTGAAATCTGTGTCGGTGTAGCTCAATACCTAAATATAATCCTTCCAGGTAAAAATCCTACGAGTATCACTTAACGATATGAGAAATGGACGAAATAAAATTAGCAGCTCATAATTCTTGTGTTAAACACTGAAAATGTTACTGAAGTTACTGAAAAATAGTTTTGTAAGTAAATAAATATACGACGAAACTGACCAAATCTTTCATTCATTCCATAATTTATTTTCGGTAAATTGCACAACAAAAGTTTCGAGCATGAGATTCCAGACACAATTGATTCTTCCATTATCATCGCCCACCGGTGGTATATCGCCGCTTGACAGATTACATACGTTAGGACACTAAATTGACAATAAATATGATGTAATTTAGTGTCTTAAATTTTTTTAACCATTGTTGTGCAAGGCACTTTTGAAATTACTTTGAAAATTATGCCTTTTTATGGTATTTACCAATTACTAGAGGGCACCACAGTACGGAGTCACAGCTTACTTCGTAGACCTCTATTCCTATTGGTATAATTATTTTCTCTACGACTATATAGTTGCCACCTGAATGTTATTCGTTTTATAATAAATTCTAGTGTCAATCGATTCGCCTCATTTGTATCCGGGAAACGGAGTCGGCTAATTGACTCGCTCGGGTTATTTCGCCAGTTACTTCTGCACTCTATGGAGAAATGTTAACGATTTATTCACAAATAGAACGTACTACGCGGTGAGTGAAACAGATTATTTATAACCTTATTAACCCCCCGACGAAAAAGGGGGTGTTACAAGTTTGACGTGTCAGTCTGTGTATCTGTGTGTCTGTCTGTGGCATCGTAGCTCCTAAGCGAATGAACCGATTTAAATTCGGTTTTTTTGTTTGAAGGCTGACGTGAATATGATGGTTCTCAGCTATAATTAATCATCAGTTCAGGCGTTTGATGACTATCAGCTCATTTTCTACATGATAAAAGGGTTTTACTGACTTTCACAGATCCGATTGATTTGAAATTTGGTGAACAGTCACTTCGGTGACATTCCCATGACATACTAACCTTGAGCTGATCCTATACCATCAAAAAGTCTGCGTGATCCCTGATTCTTCAGAAATTTACAGCAGATAGAGCGTGTTTGGGTTCATAAGAATAGTCTCAATGTGATAGTGTTAGATAAATAAATTAATGATGCCGGGAGCTACTTAAAATTTTAATTTTTTTGGATTCAGATTGCTTAATTAATTGTTATGATATACGAGTAGGCAAGATACAGATATCTTATTAATTAATTACGCACAACTAAGATAGGTAAATACTCAAATCAATATTGGGTTTAGCGGATTACTTAAATTACCTACTACAAATTATTTACTTCATTTAGCGAGGATTCAAACAATACAATACAATACAAATATAATTTATTGCACACGAGGACAAAATAAAAACATAAAAAGCAGAGAAGAAAACAAATATTACAAAAGGCGACCTTATTGCTAACAAGCAATCTCATTCACAAATACATTCTTTGAAACTTCTGAGAGTTTCAATTTTTTTTCAAAACAACTTAGTGCAAAAGTAATATTTTTCATGTCAAGTAAGAACAAGACAAAATACTAACGAACATGTCTTGGGAAAAGTTAGTCCCTAAAAACCGAGTCCAACCGAAAAAGTTTCAATGTTGAGTCTACCGATAGCTAGCTGCGAGTGACGCACGTACTTACAAGCAAATCTGACGACTATGAGCGTTGAGTCAGAACGTCAATAGGAGTTAGTCTAGCGTGACTTACAATATAATATAATTATGTAGTCTTTAAAACATTAGTCTGTCTTACGGCCGTAGCGTAGGGCAGACACATTCATTTACCATGTCACGCATTGTCGGACAGCCTTAAAATAAATTTAATACTTTTGTTATTAAGTTTGTATGTCGTTTCTAACTTGATATACTTTCACTATTTTTTTTCTGTATGGCACTGCACAGCAAAATATTTAAATAATGAAACCACAAAAATTGTAACTTCATATTTTGAAGAGAGTGACTACACGAGTTTGTTGCCGGAGTCTTTATAGTAGTTCAACTTTTGGAACCGGTGTAATTTCAGACATGACAGACAGATATACAACACGACATTTTGAGACCATTTCTTAAATAGATATACATAATTGGTGATTTTTGACGATTCGAAAGAGTTTCTGAGGAGCCTATTTGAAGAAATATATATTTTGATTTTGATTTCATGATAAATAATAATACTTGATAATCTAATTCTACATTGATAATTAGAGGTCTACTCTAAAGAACCCATACCTAGTGCGTAGCATTGACTACAAAACTTGTCCGAAGTCACTCCACTCTCTCCTACTTTCTCGATTTTAACCGAGTTTAACAACAAGGTTAAGTATTCGTTTGGTCGGAAAATTATAATTTTTTGAGTTTTCAGATATTTTTAACTAGTCTTATCCACACGAGTTTACTTTCACAATAATCGACAATCTCTTGCTTTATAAATTTTTATGTCAACGGTAAAAAAGGCGTGTTTAAAAAACATAAAAATCAGAACTAAGTGCTATAATTTTGTAAATTTGAACTGAGTAGGTACTAGGTTAGTGCAATCTTACCTAATTGAAATAATTATGTAATAAATGATCAAGCAAACAATAGCATGGCAAGTAATGGTCACTTAGTCTGCAAAATTAAAATTTAAAGTTGCACTGCAATTGGATTACATGATAAATTTTTCATATAGATACAGTCGACAGCACATCAAGCGTAACAGTTTGACCTTGAGATCGCCCTTACTCCGTTCGTAATAGAGGCGGCTTTCGTAGTGCAACTGTTACACTTGATGTACTGTCGTGTGTACACTACTTGTTGGCTCTCTTTTGATAAGATCCTAACAACAGAATAGGATAGATTGTCTAATGACATAAAAAGTGGTAGTATATAAATTTACGCAAAAGCTGAAATTTCTATCTGAAATTAAATTTAAAAGGGTATTCCCTGTCAAGAGTTACCTTTGACAGTTTGTCAATTTTTTGACCACTTATTTATTTATGATTTATTTAATAATTTAATTAATAATTAACAATAACAACAACAACAAACTATTACAAAATAAATGTATAAAAACATTGTTCTGCTTGTGGTAACCCTAAAAACTTGCACAATAAAGGTAAAATGTTAGAAATTTAACAAAGCCTTTAAGCAATATCGCACCGGGCTTATAATAATTTGAAAGACCAGAGAGCGAGTAATTTGTTTTCTTCTAGTCTGTTTTCAGATTTTCCCTAAAATGTTTCACTAGCGTAAAGGTCTGCAAAAGTCAATGTCGTTCGAAGGTATCAAGATTTGAGATCCATTTGTGAGTGTGGTTCAAGTCAAATTAGTTAATAGCAAGGCGTTCACGATAGCTGAAATATTCAACTTAAATATCCCACGCAATTTGTTTCTTTCCATTTCGTAGATTACTTTACGGAATACGATTTCTTATAACAATCAAAACTATTTTCATAAAATCGAATGCGAGGGCGTTCCTCTTCATAATCACTAGCACGTAAACGTCCCACTGCTGGGCGCGAGCTAGAACTCATAAGGAGTTTGGGCCATAACCCTACCACGCCCAATACCTACGGATTAGTAGGTTAAAGCGGTTGCAGTAACAACCGGAACCAACGGCTTAACGTTCCTTCCGAAGCTCAGATTTGCCCAGAGGAGCTCGAGATAACAAATTTTTCTTGATTCATTCTGGGATTTACAATAGTGTAAATTTCTTTGTTTTCGTAATCGAAACCGAAATCGAAACGTAATCGTTCAATCGAGAGGTGCAAATGCAACAAATTACACCTTCCCTGAAACTTTTGTATAATCAACTAAATTAGTAGAAGTTTTAATAATGATGTAGGTGAAATGAAGCACATTTAACATACTTCTCGTGATTCACACTGACAAAATTTATTATTCAAACAATAATTTTGCATAAAGTGGATAATGTTGGTATTATGGATGATGCACAACGAGGTTATTGTAAAAAAACAATACATGTAGTGCTATTGATATTTCGTGTTGCCGTCGCTTTACGAGTTTCTAGAGTTAAGCGAGAGATAGAAAGAGAAAGAGAGAGAGAGAGAATTATAAAGAGAGTTTATAAAACGTATCATCTAAAAACTTCTATAGGAAAAGGGACAAATCAGTGGGCCTATGCCTTAAATGGGGTACGATCATCCCTTGAAATAAAATTGTGACGGAACAATATAAAATTATTATTCATGAAGTGTAATGCTAACAAGTTTAGTGAGAAATAAACTTGGAAGCCTAGTTTATGCTGTATATTAGCCGTAGAATCTTTCCTTATTTCGCAATGTGACTGTAATAATTACATAACCTATTAAATAAAATTTGCGCTGATCTCGTAATTAAATTAATCTGACATGAAATTATAAAGACGTTCCCTGTTAGTCCACACTGTTTATATGTTGTTGGAGCTGAAGTCGATTGCCTAACGTTTTTTTGGCTAGTCGCCAACCTGCCTAAAGCCTGCGGTTACTACCAATATCTTATATTTTAATAAACCTGTAATTAGCGGCGTTTCGCAATTTTCCTTTCGGCTATACGAAGAAGGTTCAAGAAAGTTTTTCTGAACATTTTTGTTACGTTTTATTAATTAGGTCACGTCATTTTTTTTCTTATAAATACTTATGTTAGTACTTGCGTATTGACTGAGTTCCTATTAGAGATTTTTATGCTTACTTTGAGTTATGTGTTTCTTTATGTATATATTTGAATTGCGGTACCTATCTATATTGTGTAACACTGCGAGTTAAAAAAATATTTATTCTAAATGCTTTGTTTCTGTGCATAATGACTACGCGATATTACATACTTTCTACAGACATAGAACTGATTGAAAAGTAACAACGCAGTGACTACTCATTACGTTGTTACTTTTAAATATTACCTTTCAGTTTAATCAATCGATTGTCAAATTCCTGACGAAAAGTGCAAAACATAATTTCGTGCGTCTTCAAAACTCCATTATACATAACGCGCTGTCTTGTTTTATTAAGTACTTTATATACGGCTACGTGACATTTATTTAAGTAGTCCGGACTACATTCGCGACTTTTACTAAGGCATAAAATTTTCCAATAGGCGTTTTAGTGTATTTTCTAAGCAGAGGCCTCGAAATGCCCTTTTACCGTGAGCATATTAAAAGAATATCTGGAAATGATAATTAAGTGGTACATTCATGGATTATTACATATGTTTACGATTGTTAATCGTGTTAAATAAATATGCTATGTGCAAATAAAATTTATTTTCGCCAACATTACAAATAATATCTACCTATAGGTAGAATTAGTTATTATGAAAGAGCGTAAACTTAAATGATTTATCTGTTAATTTGACAGGAAAAACGTTTGTTGAACAAGACTTACGTTTTGTTAAAATTTATTTGAGAGGACGAGAGACACCTTTGACATTTAATAATTGTATATACTTTTCTTTGGAAGTAACCTTTCCATTCCTCGAGAGCGTGATTAATTATATAACGAAGTAGTATTGAAAAGATTCATGTTACTTATTGAGTCCTTGGAACATAAAAATCAGTTAAGACCCTGTTGGACACGAAACAAAGGCTCGGGACTCTGTTATCGAGGTACTATATTGACGCTAGGGTCATTGTGACATGGTACTAAAGTGTTCAGCTACTTCTGGTTACTACATATAAATAAATTATGAGAAAGCATTATGTTGACAGCATTGAAGATATCTCCAGTACCCCTAGTATAAGTTCTAATCGAAACGAAAACGATCATCGTCGTGTTCACTTAAGCTCTCAAAACCATACATAAAAAGTAATTTTCAATAATTCCCAACAGAGGCGCTGCTGCCGTTTCCATACAATTTGACAGTTATCGCGACGACGAAAGTTTTCGTTGCAATTGTATGGAAACTTACACTAAGGGCGTAGGAGTCATCCTCGATAACAGTCTTTGATCAAATACTTTATTAGCAACGTGGATAGCTGTTCAGTCAGAACGTTCACAAAGAAGAATATAAATTAAGAACCTCGCACAGCTTTTCATGCAGCATATTTGTGTAATTTATATTAAAACTAAATAGGGCCAGTTAAAACGGCTTTGAATACAAGAAGACATGTTACGTCTAAAGACTGTAATGAATGACAGCACAACATAATGACTTAATATTGTCCAGTGAACAGCTCGATATTTACACTACAAATCATAATACTTTTAGGTCTCAGGTTAAAAGATTAATTTTGTAACTCGTATTACAAAATTATTTTTTATAATAACAACTTTTGCTGTACTTATCTACTTTTATGTTAAATGTTTCCGCATCGCATGTGTTGTTGTGTATGCACGTTTTTGGGTGTCGGTTTTGTTTGATACCTTGGAAATGTTGTTTTGTGTGCCATTGAATAAATAAATAAATAACGTTTGATACGAACAAACAATTTCCATCATCTAAGTGGCAGCTTTATATCAGAACCTAAGGTTTTACTGGTTGAAGATAGTACTGAAAGATAGTATTGTCTTACGTTTTCGCGAGCACTACACTTTTAAAATAAAACTAATTTACCGGATTTAACTCGCGTTTAATTAGATGTACACTCTACGTTTCGATTACTTTACAGCGATCGTGGTCACGGGAAGACTGAAGATGTCAAATGTCTTTGTCTCTCTGGCTGAGAAGATTATTATCAGGATATAACAGTCAGACCTTGTCTTTACTCTTAAATAACAGAACCGATTATGATGACATTTGGTATGGAGGTGGATATAGACATAGGCTATCTTTTTGCACAAAGCCGACATCCACAGACTTAGTAAATAATATTGAGAACTTTAATTAGACGATTCATTTCGTAAAACACCTCGCTCCTGAAACTTATAATTATTTATTCTACCTCTGCAAAACAAATCTAGGGCAAGTTATGTCATTTCAACAATTTATGTCAAGCTTGCGTGATCAAGTGCTGTTTGATATAAGTACTTTGATCCGTAGTCTATACCTAGATATTGAGCTAGACCGTTCGATATATCACTTATCGGTGAGCTTCCATATTATTCAACTGCTATTTCTTTTGCGCTTTTATTTCTAGAAGGAATAAGGCTTATATAAATTGCACAGGTCAGTAGAGACTATACCATATTTATTACATGAAGGTAACCTTATTAGAAATATACTTAAATAAACATTCAAACAACTAAAGTTCGTTAAAAATATTCGTCGTTAACACACTACTGGAGTTCGAACCCGGAACCATCAAAAGCAGCTGGTCGTTGTATAGACGATATTATAATTATAATATGTAATTTATACTTAAGAGTCTAATTTTTACCGTCGATTTTCGTCGAATGATTATTGCAATATTAACAATATTAAGCCTAATGCACTCAGTGCACTTAATTCATAGCGTCATTGTCCTGAAGGAATCTTAATGCAACAGCAACTTAGCATACAGTCGAGATCCTGTCAAGCTTAACACCTATATTCAAATTTGACTCTTGATAAAAGGGACTAAGATACCTACAAATATCAAAATGTTTTACAAGATTTGCAGCCCTGTGCAACTATTACTTATATACATAGAGTTAACGTTTAACGAAAGTAATCGCGTGTCGATTTAATTCTTTGTGTTCGTTTTTCTTATTGATTAGGGTCGGCTGAATTTTTCTAGATTTCCAAGAAAATTGCAAACTTTCCAAGCTTTAATTTCATCGCATTCTATTACAGCACTTTTTCCTTATGTTCTTTGTATACTACGCAGTGATGTGACGTCATCTGAATAAGCTCACAACTTAATTTTAAAGAACGCCCATATTCATAAACGCTCAATAAACCTATTTTAGATAAAACACTGCTAAAATATGTTTTATCTTTTTCCTTTCTCATACGAGTGAGAGAAACAAAACACTTTATAAGCCTCATAT
The DNA here is from genome assembly GCA_947347705.1 of Nymphula nitidulata. NCBI lineage: Eukaryota > Metazoa > Arthropoda > Insecta > Lepidoptera > Crambidae > Nymphula > Nymphula nitidulata. Next base: position 13,595,460 of record OX374632.1, read on the forward strand.
AAGTTCACTTGTTTTTATGAATACGGGGGGTGATTTGCCAAAATTCCTAATCCGCTAACTGCAATATTTAATAAAAAATATGAGATACAACACTTTATGGTATAGTTTTCACGTCCTTAAATGTGTAACGCTCGTAAAATTAATAAAATCCTTAAAAATGGAAATACACTACTAGAAAATACTTTGTGAAAATTCGAAAAACCCGCTTTCGCTAATTTAAAAAAGGCCAACTTAGATAATTAGCTTTCAAAAATAATTAAATTGGAATACATTTTTTTTTGGTAAAATGTATTTGAAAAACTCTCTACCATTTTTATTTTAGGCCACCGCTGCCGCTGGTCAGGTGAATGTTGAAAGTGTGTCAAGACAGACCATTTCAGACGTGTCGCGTCAAGAGCGCCTCTTAACAGGATTCGCTTGGATGAATGGCACACTTTCCTTTGGGCGGCCGAGGCTCGATGTCTATGGCCACGCGAATTCTAAAACCATTTAAAATTAATACTGTTGAGAAAAATATCTATTCTAAAAACCAAAATAACGTTCTAGGGCGGGAACCGATCCCGCGACCTTTCACACTCAAGCAGATACACTTAAACTTTTCCAACCCGCCAAAATGGCCAAATACCAGCGTGGTGGTGTCATGGCCCAAACTCCACGTGTTTCTCCCATGTAGGAAGGCCTATGCCCAACAGTGGGACTTATATAGGCTGATGATGAGACTTAAACTACTAAAATCGTGACTATAACTAGTTTACCCTTAACTATTTGTGGATACTTTGTTATATAGCTGATTGATTTTTACCCGACATAATTCGATCACGCATCGATCGATAAATAAAGAGGGTTGAAAAAAAAAGAAAACGAAAAATGCTTAAAAGAGTTCGTTTCTTTTGAGCATAGTGGTATTGACGTTAATATGACTGACTTTATTTACAACTCAAACTTTGAGCTCCCGACTGGAGTAGCAACCTTTGTCTCACAGAAGATCGTAGCAAAACAACTTTTAATTATGTTCTGCAGCGGCGAGTAAGATTGCAAGAGATCATTTAGAAAGCGTAATGTTGGGAGCTGTAGAAGTTTTTCTATGCTATCAACATATCGGTTGCCGATTTCAACAGGGTAGACAACGCGTTGTCTACCCGATCCGCGGATCGGATCGGGACCTTGGGAACTACTTCCCAAGGTGCTGCGAACCGTTTACAACAAGCTGGCTGTAAGCTTGTTGGCCACCGTTGTCGTAAAAAAATACCTAATACTGCAAAACTTAAGTGATATTTCTATTATTGCACGTGTTCATCCGCATATGCACTTTATGCACAATGAAAAAAGAATATAAAAAACAAATCCGTACTATTATTATGTTATAAAGATACGGTCTCTAGGATTATTAGAAATAGGTCAATATGAAAATTCATTCATATTCCTGTTTCATATGTTATGAATTTATGATAGGTAATATATTTTAACAAGCTGAATTGTAAACTAGAAGGTAAACAACCTTAATAAAAACTTTACTCTTCTAAGAAATACTGAGAAAAAATATTTTGAGTTAATTTGGATTATTTAAGGATTTTGCACGAAATTAATCTATTAAAAAGATCATACAATGGTAAAAAAGTAGTTACTGCGTAGAGTAGAAGTTTTTAAAATATGGTAAATAATAATGTAGAATAATACGTACCTAATTCATATGTATATTATGACTGTAGAAGTAACTTGTCTGTGAGTCAGTTTGTAACATTTTCACTTTGTAACATTTTCACTCTTAAGCCACTGAACCGATTCAGATGAAATTGGGCTTGTACGTACCTATACTATACTCTTATTTCGGCAGTTAAATAGTTCGCTGTGTTTTAGATTGCTGGCCATGGAAGAAATTTCATCTTAGGCCTCAGGATGACAACGCACCTGCAATACCGAGTGATCTATTCGTTGTTATAGCAGGTGTTTATAGGCGAAGGTAGCCACTTACCACCAAGTGGGCCGTCTACTTGCTTGTCATCTAGTTGTTCAAAAAATCATTCTGAGAAAGGACATAAGCAAATTTTTTGCGCGATAACCAACATCCAAGCGGGCGGAGCTGCTTGTGGCCACTATAAGTTATTTATATCTAAGTATATAATATGTTCACAGTATATTCTTGACGTTTTATTAATAGCAAAACTCTCGCAACGAAAGAAAATTGTCTGCACGATCCAATCACTTGTCGATGAGATTACGATTACAGGTAATAACTTTATGATGATAGAAGATCTAAACGTAGTCATCTCTGTTTGTTGTGTCAAATGGCGGGAACTTTGACCTTTATGGGAACAACAAGTAAATGCCAAGTTGGGAGGGCTTAAGAATTAAGAGAGCAGTCAATACAAAATACGCCCATAGGCTTAAAATATTAATGAAAAGACTTCTCAACTGTTCATTAATTAATATTTTATGGTAAATATTACTTTATAACCATCTCCTTGTTGATTATTCTAATCTGTTACGCACGCACCTGCAATACCAAGTGCTTTTCCTTGTTATTGCAGGTGTCTATAGACGGCGGTAGCCGCTTACCACCAGGTGGGCCGTCAGCTTGTTTGTCATCTAGTTGTATAAAAAAATACAACTGTTAAAAGTAATATTTTAACCCAATTACTAAGACAACGTTATGTGTTATGCATAAATGTTTAGGTACTTAGCTTATTTTCTTTAAGATTGTTTCATGCCTGTTAGTTAAGTGTGGTCAGGAAATAAATTATATTTTAAATAAACATACAAACATCCTTGTCTCGTAAACAAAATATTCTCTCTTTACCAGGGGTGAAGGACAATAATATTTTTGTCTACTAATTTTTTTCTAGCTACAAGTATAGTTTAATCAAATCGAATTTTTTTAGGTAGACAATGTTAATATTTTTTTGTTAGTCCTACTTCTGCTGTTAGACAATGATAAAGCTTCAAAAAGAAAACCTTTTTTCTCTTAATCGTATGCCAATAGTGGTTATTTTCAATGTTTAACCGTAACTATTGAATTTATTATTTTCACTCCTTATGCAATTTCAGCAATTGATATAATTTATGTTCTGGGAAAACCCATTTAGAAATTAAGTGGCTGTAACGATGATTAAGAATAATATATTTTTTTTACTTCACGTTGTATGATGTAAACAGTTATTGAAATGTCTAGAGTTGTTTTGTTATTCCTTCTCAATACAAGCTTTTCTGATAGTATAGAATATTGTACATTAATATATTATATGCGTAATATTCAATTCGGGTAGTGCTTAACAATAATTTATATATCATAGCAAAGACTAATATGGTTCCTTGTGGCGAGAACTCGTTGCCATCTCATCCATTATGTTCACCGCATCGATATTTCTTTCAATGTTATGTCATACATTGTGCCGCTTGTTCCCCTTTCTCACTTTGAGCACAGAACTTCTCTGTAGTATCTTCTCACTCTATATCAATCTAATGGCTGTTTTCACTAACCATTACCTAGGCTTAGGTGACTCTTAACGCCATTTGTCTCTTTCTACCTCCTCTATATAGACTGAGATAAAAGCGCTAAGCGAATGTTAGTGAAAACGAGCATAAAACATCTTATGCATATGTCGAAGCCTGGTTGTTAAATTAGGTAATTAGTACGCCCAACTGTTTCTCTGATTAGGAGGTATTTTTTTACTGACCAATAAAAAAGCCCCAAAATGAGAAATAAAAAACATATACTCTAATTATTACATTAGTAAACATGGAATTTCACTAGCTTTCGCTTATTTTTTTATTTTCTCTCAACGTTCATCTTTCAGACGCCTTGTATCTATTGCGAACATCCATATTTACCATACTTCAAGCAGAATGAAGGATTATTGATTAATTATAGGTTCACTTCTAGAAAAGTTATATTTTATAATAATTGTTTAGGAATGAACTAACTGGAAACCTTTCTCGCCAACACTGATTTCATTTTGCATTGCCGTACAAAATATACATATTTTGCTAGACTTTACTTTAGCTATGCACATCGCCATAAATTATAATATTCTTACATTCACACCTATTATATGACCCAAATGTTTAAGCGTCATTAATACCTTGTGCTAAATTGATCCTTTACTGAATTGAAATTCTGTTAATTAAACCAAATAGAACCTACACCTTGTTTACGTTCAACTGTTTCTAATTACGGGCTTTGAAAAAGTACACTGCTTGTTTACTTACTGTTCCTATAGGTACCTCTTGAATGACAATCTTTTATAAACATGAACTGAAGAGAAAATTAAAATAAAAAAAATCCGTGAAGTGCATAAACATCGCATTTTAATTGTCCTCGTATCTACATAAAATTAAATTATATTCTTATTTCCCTGATACATGTAGTTAGCTCTACTTTAATTAATGTTTTGTTTTGGAAAAAGTGCTTTCATTCAACACCACAAATGACGTTGACCTTGAAAATTATCTCAACAAAAAACTGGATTGAAAATAAACTTTTTTTTTCAGGAAAAGTGCAGTTATTGTAAGTTTTGTCTGATTTCAATACAGTGTTCGGTTGCATGAATACTGAACGAACAAATCTACAAACGAGCGAATAGTATAATAGTATGAAATAATCCTATTTGCACCGGCTAACACTAAATTTAAATTTAGTGTCACACTTTCATTACAAACGAACAAAACGCATGTCACGTATCTTTTTTGTTATAGTAAAGTCTTTTCTAAAATATAAAAATTTAAGTAACCCCCAGCCTCATTAATTATCTCTCTAACACCATCTTATTGAGATCATTCTTATGAACCCAAACACGCTATTTCTGCAGTAAGTTTCTGAAGAATTAAGCATCCCGCAGACTTTTTGAGAGTATTGGATCAGCATAAGGTTAGTATGTCATGGGAATGTCACCGAAGTGACAGTACACCAAATTTCAAATCAATCGGATCTGTGAAAATTAACAAAACTCTTTTATCATGTACGAAATGAGCTGATCAAACGCCTGAATTGATCTTCATAAGTTATAGCTAAGAACTATCCTAATCACGTCAGCTTTCAAACAAAAAAAAACCATATCAAAATCGGTCCAATCGTTTAGGAGCCACGATGCCACAGTCAGACACACAGACAGACACGTCAAACTTATAACACCCTTCTTTTTTCGTCGGGGGTTAAAATGGCAATATGTGACATTCCAAAAAACAACAAAAGAGGCAAAAACTCTTCATGGTTGCTTATATTATCTTTTATGTATGTTAAGAAGAAAAAAACTTTGACTATTTATAAAATCATAGAAAACATTGTTGCTATTAAATCTGTGAAGTAGCCGCATATTACACAGATTTTGTATTGCGTGTGAGCCCCGGTGGGCTAGTAAGCGACTAAAGGTTAAAGCCAGAAAATATAGCAAACAATAAACCTATACCTACTACATTTGGCCAGCAGTACGTACAATAGAGGCGTTGACTCTCCATTTTGCATTCAGAGCCGCTTTTAGAACTCTTTGTGTATTCCTGTATGTCTGTTTCAACGCCAAATAGGTCAGCGGATTTGTACTTATTCCGTTATTAACAAAGAAGCTCGCGTTACTGCGCAAATACGTTTTAAGTTAACAATGAATCTCTGGAATAAAAAAAGGTTAATGTTGAGAAGGTTCGCTAATTTTGCGCAATATGAAAAATGCCAGTCATTTGTCTCTCTGATAAAACTTCTTGTATTTAAATATACTTTGAAAATTATTATCCTCGACTTAATCACCGAAGCAATATACCATTAATTCAATATTCACTTAAGCTATTGCAGAAAGATATCACTCGCAATCTAATGGTACGCTATTAAAATCTGAGTTAGATATACGATACCTGCCATAAAAAGTAAGTTATGTTTCTAGTTCATTCCTCCTCATTATTATAATAACAGACGAAGCGTATTGGGGGCAGGGGTACTTATGGTATCAACAGGACTATTCTCGCTTTCAGTCTTACAATTGTATAAAAATAGTAATAATGCGAGTATCCAGTAAATTAGTTACTTACTTTATTTCGGGACGCATTTCAGTTTCCTATTTGTTTTGTACTTTGCTCAAAGGTAGAAGAATTTTAGGGTCGTGTGGTATAATTTCCCTTTGTTTCAGAACCCTGTTTGGCAGTTTATTGCTATTTACTAATTCAAATGCTATTTATTACGTTATAAATATATGAATTCGTATATATAAACAACAAAGTAAATAATAGTACTTACTACTTTATTTATTTGTCAAGCCGCGTAAATCCCCCTTGAATCTATGACTGGAATGTGTAATTTCATCAACATCACTAGCCTATATACATCCCACTGCTGGGCACAAGGCTTTCAACATGGGATGAACACACGAGGGGCTTGGGCCATTACATCATTGCAGGTTGGTGGGTTAAAGCGGTTGCAGTAACAACCGGGACCAACGGCTTAACGTGCCTTTCGAAGCACGCAGGAGCGCGAGTAAACAATTTTGGTTGACCCATCCCGGGATCAACCATGGCGAAAGTTGCTTTGTTTTGCAAATCAGAGCGCTTAAACCATTACGCCACCGAGTTCCTCTATGTTGCTTGTCAGGCTTAAAAGCTTTTTTCAGTAGGTATTGATTAATATTTAATAAGTAACAGAATATCATTCAATGGTCAATTCCCCGGAGCATATGCATATTTAACGAGGACCGGGCGCTTATTTGATAAACTGACAGTTTTCACTATTCGAATCATTTTTTGTACAATGTGAAGCGGTTAAATATTTTTTTTGCGTCACCATCGAAGTTAGATTTCTATTTTCATTTCTGTTCAGATTGGTCTTCCTTTACTTCAAAAGAGGAGAGATTTGACATCTTGGAACGACCTTAATCAGTCATAATAAGTTCTAACACTCCGACCCAACAGTTGCTTTCTTTTGCCTTAGTTTCAATAAAACAATAACGCCTTCACTATGTACTTGCATGTTTTTTTAAAATGCAAAATTTAAAAACAACATCTTTCGTTTACAAGAGTCTAGGCCCAGCAAAGTGATATACTGCAAAGGTAAAAATAAATAAAGGTTAATGTAAATTTTAAGTATGTAATGAAAGGGCCAACTTAATAAAAAAAATGTCAATAAAGAAAACGATGAAAAAATTGTGTGTTCAGGCGGGATCGAACCAGCGTCTTATGGGTCCGGCCAGACGCGATAACTGCTACGCCACCGGAGCACTAGGTGTAACCTGCCAATTTCTTCACCGCTTTCTAGTTTTAACGTTTTTATAGCAACGTTCAATAAAAGGGCTCGAAAATTTTGGTATCCTTTAAATGAAATGAAAGTATAGGTAGGTAGTAATGGAATAATTAAAAATAAGACTCATGACACTTCCGCAAAATTTTTTTAGGCGCTATCTCGTGAATATTCAATAATTGAAAAACCGTGAAACAGTTCGCTGTGTTTCGAATTGAAGGGAAAGGTAGCCAGTGTAATTATTGGGCATGAACGGCATTTCATCTTGACTACACACTAACGCAATATCAAGTGATTTTTACTTGTTATGGTAAGTGTCTATAAGCGGCGGTAACTGCTTACCATCAGATGGGCCGTCAGCTTATTTGTCATCTAGTTGTACACAAGATAGAAAGATAGAAAGGTAGAAAGAGATGAAATATAATTTCTCATAGAGAAAAATAATTTTATCTCTTTCTACCTTTCTGTCTATTGCGTCTCGAACGGGCAGTTAAGAGTGTTGCTGTTTGTTCACAAAAAATATTTCAGTAAGAATTTAATTATGAATTTACCTAAGGTAGAAAAAATCACGTCTTTGGGCGGGAACCGAACTCGCAATCTGAAATTCTGTTTCTTCTACTGCTTTTAGCTTAGCAAATTTTAACAAGAATTAGAGAAACAAAAACTACATTCACATGACATTACACTGAAAAAATGACAACAAATCTTTCCACAACATGTAGCTCAAAAAAGTTACTACATAAGTTAGGGTAACACTTAGCCAAAACTAAAGTTGCATAGAAATGCACAGTTTTTTTAAATTAAATAAACTATAATTACATCTCTCTAAATTTTGTTTATCAGAAATCGAACCGAAGTAGCTTTGTTAAATAAATTTAACAACTGTTTTTGAAAAAAAATTTATGGGACCTAATGGCAGCTATTCCGCATGGAACAAAAAAAGAATCACGTAAATCGGATCAGTAATCTCGGCGTAATCGGTGTACATACATAGAAAAAAAAAAAAAAAAAAAACGTACCGGCCGAATTGAGAACCTCCTCGTTTTTGAAGTCGGTTAAAAAGAAACAAACTTATGAATAAAAACACCACCCGAATCTTGTAAAACAGGAAGTGTACTAATAAGGCTGGTCGTATTACCTCGTTAAATTGCGAGTTAAGTTAGAGTTGGTCAATCAATGAACTATTTTACCAAAGCCACAAAATAAATGGAGACTTAAATTTTAAGGTAAAAGGACGAATATTTTAAGACAAAACTAAGTTATTGGACATATTTTCAATATTAGTCTTTTTAAAATCGGTTTTATCAAAGATGTTTTCTTCAATTGATCGCATACGTTATTCGCGCGCGCTATTGTCTTTTTTTCTCGCGCTAAGAATTCATATATCTATCCCTCTATGTAGGCCGAAACAAAGTTCTTGAGGCATGTATTGCCTAAATTTAAAACGTTACACCAAATGTCATGTCATCAACATTTTGCCCACTACATAGGTACTGAAGAGCCAAGCTGATATGAGACATTAGGTCCTTTTACGTAGGCACTGTCAAGGCATTATAATCACATTAAGTTCTTTTAGAGTCCGCTGGGCCTTTGGCGAGTCACGTCCTGACTGTTAAGCCGGTTGAGTGGGATATCATGGGCTATCAATATTGATCGTGTAGGCGCGTCCTTTCTTTCCAATGATGTAAGTGGCGCGATAACAGGATTTATAGACTCCATAACTGCATCAGTTATTGAAGTATTAAAAGGGGTGTTTGATGGCAAATGTGTACCTATATTTAGGCCTGGTTTTTGTTACACAGCATATAAATTACATTACTTACAAAGGGCTCATATTGAAATAACATTAATTTCTATATGTAGCTGGAAAAACATAATTTTTAATAATATTTTAATGTTATAAATTAATTTAAAGTTATTAAATAATCAATTAATGCTTACGTTGTGTATATTAATTTATTAAGTGACGACTACTGGGAGAGTTGTGACAGTTAAAATCTATTGTATCTGTGGCTTGACGGGTTACAAGTCTATGACCTTTTTGTTGTTTGATAGTAAAAACATTTTTTAAACATGTGTGGTATCCATCAAGCGTGCGGTCCGCCTGATAATAAGCGGCTACCGTAACCTACAGACGCTCGTGGCACCTTGGCTACCTTGGTTGCCTGACCTGTGAAAAACAAGAGAAAGTCCTATGTTCATAAAAAATGTTAATTAATGACTAAACGTTATACAACATAACCTCCCCATGTGTTCTCTCTTATTCCTATAAAATGGGTTCCTTAAAAGTGGCGTGAAAAGGCCTCCTTACTAGCCGGCAAGGTGGAGGCGGCTAGAACTAGTCTTCGCATAATGGTCTCTTCTTACAGCTTCAAATCAGGTGGTATTGAGTCATTTGCCGTGCTTTGTGCAAATAAAAAAAGCGTTTGTTAATAAGTTCTGTCTCTTGAGATAATGAGTACGACAGCAGGAACTACAACACTAAAAAGTATTGTCATTCAGTTCAGCTGCCATCTCTTAGTAGATGTTCTTCTTTGTCGTGTTTCCGCAAATCGAAGTCAGCTGCGCCTGTTTTGCGCCAAAATGGTGGAGACGTTACCCCAGTCGATAATTCCAGTTGTAAACAGACACACGTGCGTTTTATATTTTTACATATGCCTTTTATTATTGACGTCACTTTGACGTTAAGACCGTGTATGGTGCTGAACAGCTCTCTTTCGTGCGTTGATTGTAGAAGAAATGGCATTAGCCTAGAATAAAAAGTATTCCTATGTTTCATCATACAATTTTAGCATCCTACAAAAAATTATTGAAATACGTCAAGTAGTTTTGATGTAAAGATCTAACAAATTAATTTTATTTTAATAATATGAGGGTGCAATATTTTCCAATCCAGTGGAAGGTCTCCCAAGTATTAATGATTCACAAAGTTGGAAAACCAGCGAACGACGTCAGCTCGTACAGGCCTATTAGCCTTTTGCCTGTCATGTCGAAGGTATTTGAGAAGCTTCTACTTCGAAGGATGTTGCCCATTTTGAGTGATAATAATATAATACCACACCACCAATTTGGTTTTCGACAGAAACATTCCACAGTGGAGCAAGTCCACCGAGTATGCGAAAGAATCAGAAAGAGCCTAGAAGAGAGAGAATACTGTGCCTCTGTATTCTTGGATATAAAACAAGCATTCGACAAAGTTTGGCACAAGGGCCTCCTTCACAAGATAAAACATGCCTCCCTCATAGTTTTTTCCTCTTGATGGAATCTTATTTATCTGGCAGGCTGCTTCAGGTCAGGGAAGGTGGTGCTGCTTCCGCTGTGTTTGAGGTCAATGCGGGTGTCCCTCAAGGCTCCATACTGGGGCCGATATTGTATACAATATATACAGCTGATCTACCCCTGGTGGACAATGTAACTGTGGCTACATATGCAGACGATACTGCTATACTTGCATCACACAAGAATCCATATGAAGCATCGGTTAACCTACAGAAAGCTCTCGACGTAGTGACCTCTTGGCTACATAGATGGAAAATTAAAGCCAACACCACGAAGTCCGTACAGGTCACATTTACTCTTAAAAAGGGAAACTGTCCCCCTGTGAGACTAGAAAACGCAGAACTGACACATTGCGATAGCGTGCGGTATTTAGGAATGCACCTCGACCGACGCCTGACTTGGAAAAATCATATCAAAGCCAAAAGAGAGGAACTTAATCTGCGCTATAAAAACCTGTACTGGTTGACTGGAAGGAACAGCAAGTTATCCACAGATAATAAACTCCTGATTTATAAGTCCGTCCTAAAACCAGTGTGGATGTATGGTTTACCACTTTGGGGCAGCGCAAGCAACTCTAACATATTGATCCTGCAGAGAATGCAAAATGTTATTCTAAGATCACTGGCTGATGTGCCTTGGTTTATTACCAATCACGAGATTCATCAACATCTCGAAATGAATACCGCAAGGGAAGAGATCCAGAGTGTAACGAATAAATACAAGGGCAGGCTGGAGGGACTCCCGAATAAACTTGCTGCCAGGCTTACAACTCGTATCTATAGAAAGCGTCTAAAAAGGAAAGACATCCTATAACTTGGAAAGTGACTAGCGTGGAGTAGATGTTCTCATTGGAGGACACACTCAAATGAAATTATAATGTAATTCAAAAAATCTGCTCATAGTCTTAAGCTGATCGCAGATAATAACATATAAATAAAAAATAAATAAAAAAATAATAATAATATTAGTAAGAATTAACACAGGTAGCAAAATATACACCTAACGAGATACGAAAATAAATTTGCCTCAAAGATAATTTTGTATACAATATCAAGTAGCAAATCTTCTTATTCCAACAATGCATGTGATCAAAGACGTTTTACAAATCCATTTCGAAACGTATGAGCCAATTATTGGAATCTGGAATCGATAAGTATCTAATTTTATACTTGATTCGGCAGCTCCATACAATAGACGACATTGAATTTGCAGTAAAAGGTTTTGAAAATAAACCAACAAAAAATACAAGAAAGTTAGCTTTAATTCGTTTTAAAGAAATAAGTTAAAAGTTGAGATGCCTTTGCACTAAGTTTTATTTTTAAGTTATACGTCATACAAAGTTTGTAACATAGTTAAGATATCTGCTGTCCTTTAAGTATTGAAAATAAATCAAGTTCAAACCAATAAATACATGAGCTTACACACGTCAAAAAGTAAAGAATATAATATACTAAAGTTGACAATATAATATAAAAAAGTACCTACGCTTATGAACAATATGAGACTGCATTTTTTAGCAATTTAAATCACACATCAGCAAATGAAACAATAAAATCTCTAGAAGCTAAATAAGTTATAGTTTTTATAGCAACGTTTACCTCACCATTCGTTGAAGTTTTACAACCTCTAGATCCGAAAGAATACTTTTACAATTATTTTTAACTTACTTAATTAATTACTCAAAGTAAAGATGAGAAAGCCATTCTAATCTGTCAAGCGTCGTTATACCACCGGGGGCTATGACAATTGAAAAATCAATGCTTGACGGGTTAATCACAATTACATGTTTGATTTTGTGCATTTATAAAGCCTACTTTATTTCAAGACGTACAAATAAACAAAGAAAACTTTGAAAAAATTGTATGCTCCAGCCGGGAATCGAACTGGGGTCCGGCCAGACTCGATATCCGCTACGCCACCGGAGCACTAGGTGTAACCTACCAATTTCTTCACCGTTTGCTACTTTTTATTTATAGCAATTTTTTTATCGTCTCTTTTCTTTCTTTATTTGTATTTCTTACAATAAAGTTATTGTTGTTAATTTTGGCCATATAGACCACTGTAATAAATTGAATAAAATTAATTATTTCCATCAATAGCACTCAGACATTCATTTAGATGCTTATCCTAGAACCAATTTGCGTCGACGAAGATAATGATGGAACGAAAGAAGATTAATACTTCAACAACGGGGGAATTTAATAAATCATTGTTATGATACTTAATAAGAGACTTATGAGTTTGTCAACGTTTTTAAGATGCGATTTCTATTTGTGAAATTGTGTAGAGCTGTGGCTTTTAAAAATAATTGTTTTTTATAACTTCTATAATAAAATTACGGTAATTTTGTAATAGCAATAGGGATGTTGACAAATTTTGGGAAATAGTTTTATGTTGTGTGTAAAGACCTATTTATTTATTTATTTATTTATTCAAGTGTGTACATGCTGACTTACAGTTACCCAAAACGCCAGTATGTCAAAATTATAACACATGTCAAGGAATTCATATTAACAATTGCAAAATATGTCAACTAGAAGTCAATTATATTAATTAAGTCAAACGAATATAAATGAATACAAAATAATGTCAAATAAATGAATATGTCAATGGTAAACGAAACAAAACATAAAAAATAATATAAAAGAGTACCACTACAGTCAATAAATGTTATATAAATAGTGATCAGATTAAATTAGGAAATTATATGATATTCATTTGATAAAAAATATTGCTTACATATAATAGAGCTCTCATACGCAACAGTCCCAAGTGGTCAGCAAATACGTCAATACCATAGTCATGAGCGAGCATATCTCCAATAAGGCGTAAAGCACGGGTGGTGAGTGCATGAACGGCGTACGTGGTACGTGCCGGAGGCCGCCGCAGCAGACGCGGCCGCTGCCGCGGTGCCACCGTTCCCCCTTCGCCCCAGCCCAGACGATTTGGAGCTAATAATTCAAATTTACCTATTATGTTTGGGCTATCTACCTGGTTATGTAATATAGACAGATAGTACATTATGAGCTGAATGACTCTCCTAAATTTTTGAGTGTAACCATACCTATCATGCCTGACACAAACAGAGATGGATACAAGAACGGATAATACCCAAACTTTTTCTTGTACAACCAACGACCATACTTCTTTTGCACTCTCTCCACCATAAGACAATACTTATCTTCGTATGGATTCCAGACAATAGCACCATACTCAAGTTTGCTGCGGACATAAGCGTTATAAAGCACCGTTGCAACTGACGGGTCGTCAAACTGTGCAGAAGTCCTCATTATAAAGCCTAATGTTTTATTAGCCGCCTTACAAATTGCTACCACGTGTTTGTGAAAGTCTAATTGAGAGTCCATTACTAGTCCTAAATCACGAATGTCACTTACTCTTTCCATTGGTGCATCATACAGATTATAAACGTTATTCAGAGGATAACGTTTTCGTGTAAAAGTTATTATTTTACATTTATCACCATTAAATGGAAGACGATTTAGCCTGCTCCATTCAGCCACAGCGTCGATATCAGCTTGTAGGGCTTTAGAATCTGATGCAGTAGCAACTCCCAAACAAAGTTTAAGGTCGTCCGCAAACAAAAGACACATCGAAGAACTAACGCCATTCGGAAGATCGTTGACGAAGATGAGGAAAAGCATTGGTCCTAGGTCCTTATACTAAGGTAGTACACCTTGGCTTACACCGGATCTTGTGTAGTAATTATCAGACACAAAACCATCCACCCTTACGAACTGACACCGATTCCGCAGGTAACTAGAAAAGAAATTTAGGAGTTTGGGTGTAAATCCCATTATGGCCAACTTCTGCAATAAAACATCATTGTCTACTAGGTCGAATGCCTTTCTGAAATCAAAATAGGCAGTATCCACCTGCCTACCAGCGTCCATTTCTGCATAAACATAATCCACATGAGCCACGAGATTAGAAGTAGTAGAACGAGCCCTACGGAATCCGTGTTGACAGTCATGCAAAGAATTTCGAATCTGCTTATTAATTAGGCAACTCAATATTGTCTCGAAGATCTTGGCGAAGACTGGTAGAACTGCAATTGGTCTAAAGCTAGAAACGTTGTTTCCGGCGTCACTCTTTGGAACTGGGGTCACTCTTGTTAATTTCCAGGCCTCAGGATACGCCGAGCTACTTAAGGCAAGGTTAAAAAGAAACAACAAAGGCGCCACAAAAGCCGAACTACAATCCCTTGCGAGAAATACTGGGATACCATCAGGCCCACCTGAAGATCTTCACTTAAGGCGCCTTACTGCTAGCCTCAAATCTGTCTCGTCAACCATCCAGATGGAAACGCAAGTGGCATCAGCACACGTACTAGCAGCACGGGCAGCCTCAGCAGGACACAAACGAGGTATCTCAGCAAGAAATACCGAGCTGAAGTATTCAGCAAAAGCGTCAGCTGCAGCCTGACCCACCACATGCTTACCAACGTGCAAATAAGTACCTACAGGTCTTCGGTCCTTCTTCTTGTCTTTAACATATGCCCAGAATTGTACCGGATCGTCAATAATATTATTTTGTGTCAATTTCAAGTGCAGCTTATACGCATTGTCAACTAGATTTTTGACATGCCACCTATAATATTTAAACATTTCTCTATTATATTCTTTCCCTTCGACTTTGTATCGTTTTAAATGTGAATATTTTAGTTTAATGTAATGTATAATTTCTTTCGTATACCATTTCGGATAAACGTATTTATTATTTTTAGGAATAAGACATTTAAGCGGCACAAACCGACTAATACAACTGTAAAGTTTATTGTAAAAACATTCTACAGCTAAGTTAATGTCAGAAGCGGCAAGCACGTCCGACCAATCCAGCTCACCCATAGCCGCATACAAACTTGGGTAATCAGCCTTACGCCAGTTCCAATCGGGGTTAGAACCAGAGCCTGAGGTGGGCCAAGGGGAAGACGGCGGTGGCACCGGTGTTCCACATGAGAACTTGATTGTAACCTCTAGAGGAGGGTGGTATTTATCTATTGGTACCAGTGGCTCAGCACCAGCAAAAACCTCAATACGATCCGGGTCACAGTTACTCAGTACGAGATCTAACATGCCGCCATGACCATTAAGTATATTGTTGAGCTGCTTTAGACCACAAGTATCACAGAACAAATCTAAATTAAGTCTAACGTTGGCACTACACGAATTCAAATTGAAATCACCTAGTACTACAGTATGCAAGTTTGCGTAAGTCATAATTACATTTTCCATACAAGTTAGCACGTTCATATACTGATAATCTTTATAACTAGGAGGTAAGTAAACTACACAACATAAAAGTTTGAAATTTTTTGAGGTTATAATGGCACACACAAATTCCATATCAGATGTCCGAGCGTCGATATCTGTGATTTCACGCACCGAATAACAGTCCTTCACAGCAAGTAAGACACCTCCCCACCCGCTGTCATAAGGCCGATCCTTTCGCAGCACTACGTAGTTAGAAGGAAAAAGTTCACCGTCTGATATAGAACTCATCAAGAATGTCTCGGTCACCGCTATTATATCAAAGCTACTTATAGTCACATTATGGAAAAAAATATTAGTTTTTGAACGCAAACCCCGAACATTTTGGTAACACATATTTACGGACTTAATTCTAGAACTAGCACGCTCACGTACTTTTTTCTTTGGCACGAAAGTACTATTACAGCTGTTAATAGTTATCATAATTATTTTAATACGACTAATGTTTTGAAAACCACTTATAATTATTTCCGTTTCAAAGGACATGGCAAAAATATACCCTGGAAGTCAAAAAGATACTCGAAAATTGAAATGCGACATGTATAGAAGTGATTGATGTATAAAAAATAATTTATCTAGTTATGTTTTAGTACTAATCGTGCTCTTCATTCCTAAGTCAAGAAAAATATATTAATAGTAATAAATAATTGTTTTGATTATTGTAGAATGATGAAAAAAGACTCGACGGTAGACGACGAAAGACGACTATACTCCGACGGTAGATATCAGAATTCAACCAAAGAGTTTCTTATTACGAGGATAAATAGATCGAACCTCCTCCTGTTTCCGAACATTTATGTTGCTATGGTGATTTAGATGGTTTTTTTTGACAGCGTCTGATGCTAACATAAGTGTCGTCATACACTGAGATTGGTGTTTGTGGTCCCGTGAACTGAGAGTAATTTGATTGCACATTGTTTATAGTATAGGATCCCGCTATAGAACGACCTTTACCGAGATGTTTATTTGATGAAACGTATTTTGTATTTAATTTAATATGTATGTCAATAAATATATTGCATATGGGTTACCTAACAAATTTTAGTCCAGGGTATGATAAATTAATAATTAAAAAATTTTTTATTAAACATTTCACCGGTTTGATTATTAGACAAATTCTATACCAATCGAAAGTATGAAGCCCATAGAATATGCAAACGTTAGGTTGCCTATTTTTTTCCGGTCACAACTCTCGGGTAGCCAGGTATAAACAGGTACCTAAATCGATACTAGCATTTTGCACCGGTCTGATTATTGAATTAAAATTAAATGAAATTAAAGATTATTTCATTATGAACACGGTGGTATAGGGTTGCCTGCGAAAAATCAGTACCGAATTCCGGTTGTCGAATTTAATAAAAAATTAAAACCTACTCCAAAAAAGTCAAAGCTATAAAATAATTACATTTTAGTAGGTACTTACTCATGCCCTAGGAACATATTTTTGGAGTTGGTGCTAAGTTGTTTCCAGAAACCATAGATAGTGAAGCACCAACTCCAAAAATATGTTCCTAGGGGACGTCCTAGGGGAGGACCTACTAAAATTTAATTATTTTATCCTTTTCACTTTTTTGGAGTAGGTTTTAATTTTTGTTTAAATTTTTTTTCAAAATTCGACAACCGGAATTCGGGACTGATTTTTCGCAGGCAACCCTAGTCCACCGTGTTCATAATGAAATAATCTTAAATTTCATTTAATTTTAATTCAATAATCAGACCGGTGCAAAAGGCTAGTATCGATTTAGGTACCTGTTTATACCTGGCTACCCGAGAGTTGTGACCGGAAAAGAATAGGCAACCTAACGTTTGCATATTCTATGGGCTTCATACTTTCGATTGGTATAGAATTTGTCTAATAATCAAACCGGTGAAATGTTAAAAAATATTTTTTTTTTAAATTATTAATTTATCATACCCTGGACTAAAATTTGTTAGGCAACCCAAATGCAATATATTTATTGACATATTAAATTAAATATAAAATAAGTTTCATCAAATAAACATCTCGGTGAAGGTCGTTCTATAGCGGGGTCTTAGACTATTATTAAAAAATATTTAAATTCCGTAAAAAAAGATTAAACCATTATTATTTCTTTTTTTTTATAAAAACAACCACTACGTGTCAAAATTGTATTGTTATTTGAATAGAGTCAATATCCCTTTTAATAACTGTATATTCATTGCTTTTAAGCTACAAAATCTCTTTGTAAAGAAACTAAAAGCAACTTAATAAAGAATCACAGTTTATGTGTGCTTAGCTAAATTTTGAATGACTCGTCTAAATAATAGTATAAAAACTAGAAAAAATCATGTCCAGCGACGGTGAACGAATCCGAGACCTTTCACGATCCTGCCTGGTGACCCTATCAATTTCTTATAGTCTAACTGTATTTGCGTTGGAAGCAAACATATACCCACACTATGTCAAAATATTCTAATATAACACCTAAACGAGTAAATTTTCTAGTGTTTTTGTACGTCAGTAAAGATAAAATGACATATTTTGGTGAAATCCAGTTTTTTGCCGCAGTGAAAGTGAACTTCATTGAAATACATACTGCCATGCACAAGGATGCTTAAATTCATTATAGTGCCATGGACGTCATATGCATTTAGCACATGTGTTAATAAATTGTCCGCGTGGACGCCTGCAATTTATGGTGACAGTTGAATGCTTGAATTAAGCAAGGCCTTGTGTCATTTGCTCCATGATAGTTGCACTTCATTGGAACATTTCATTATATTTTAGTTGATAAGCAGTACAGCAACGAAGAAAACTAGAACCTAAACTACTAGGTAGTAGGTCATGGTATGGTATGTAGGGTCATCTGGGGAGGTACCACCGCCTTTCTTATTTCAGCCGTGAAACAGTTCGCTGTGTTTCGGATTGAAGGGAAAGGTAGCCAGCGTAATTACTGGGTATGGACGGCATTTCATCTTAGGCCTCAGGATGTACGCACCTGCAACTGCAAGTGATGTTGCCTTGTTTTTGGAGGTGTCTATAGGCGGCGGTAACTGCTTACCACCAGGTAGGCCGTCAGCTTGTTTGTCATCTAGTTGTATAAAAAAACATGGCCTTATAAACACACTTTTTAAAAATATGAATTTATAATAGGTAACTTTTATAAAATTGTTGCGTTTTAATATTAGTTTGTAACCAATAAAGTTTGTTCCATTATTGACATTATAACCTTGTTTCATGGGAATAGTGAATATTGAACCAGCAGGGTTTATACTTTACACCTATATTTATAAGGTTGTTACTGAATGGGAATAAATTTAGGTAAAAAGAACTTTATTTATTATAATATCACATTCCGGGTTTATGATTTATTGAAACTTCACTCGGAAAATGATTTAGCAAACACTTGTGCGCACAATTATAAGAATAATAATAATAATATGTAGGTATAGGTACACTCACACCCATCTATCCCAAAGTAAGCATCATTAAGAGCTTGTCTTATGTATACTAAGTAACAGAGAAATTATGATAAAAATATTAGAAATTAACTAAATAAACATATAAACATCCATGAGTCGTGAACAAATGCTCGTACTCATCATACAAACATTTGCTCTTACCGGGATTTGAACCTGGGACCCCTGACCGAGTAGCCTGTATAGCAGGGGCACAGAACACTTGGCCAATCGGTTGTCAATTTTAATTAAGATATAGATTTCAAGTGTACCTACTAGGTCCAGTAACTATGTACTTGTATCAAATAAAATTTATTTGCAGGTATATAATTTCAATACATTTACGAAGATCTTATAAAATAAGCCGTCCTAGTACAATATAACAGTATTAAAGAGAAAGACATATTTATAACTATGAAAAAAGATTAATAATAAAAAAAGAAGACAAAAATATACTTGATTAAATGAGTAATTGAATTTCATACAAATGGTTTTAGATTTTGTTAAATATTAGTACTAAGATATCCTATGTGCACAATTTTGTTCCCACGTAGAAGAGAGGTAGGTAATAGGGAAGTTTTTACTTCTCATTACACTGAATTATTCATCTTATTTATTGAATTTTTTTTAGACTTATTCAATAAAATACTCGTTATTTTAATTCTTACCTTACTTCTTACTTCTGTTCATAAGGCTCGTCGGGTCAAGTTCATTAAAAAGAAAGAAAGAAATATTTTTTTCATCCCCCCATCTCGGAATGAGTATTCTTGCTCTTCGATATCTGAGCGCAAAAGCCGTTTTTATCCGCTAGAGGATAAAGTAAAATTAAATTTAGAACATCGTGTGCACTAAGTTTGTGAATTCAAAATATCATTAAACTTCTTTACTTCTACCTCCATGGTGCCGAATTAATCATATAACCTTTCTTAACTTGTTAAAAACTCAGACTCGGCACCTTCTTGGTGTACTTTTTGTTTAACTTGCTTTACGCGCGCCACTTTCTTTTCATTACATCATATTTGTTAAAACCATAGGTTGACAAGAAACTTGAAAACAAGTAAAAAACCTGAAATGAGTGATTCTAGCGACGAAGAAGCTTATTTGCCGCCAACAGAATTGACTGAAACTATTATTATTTATGAATTAATGTAATGTGTACTTTTTATTGTCTGAAATTGAATAAATATATATATTAATAATGCGCAAATGTTTTTTTTGCATTGAGTCATTTCCTCGTTGAGGTGGGATGAAGAGTTACGTGTTGCACTCGAGTGCAAAGATTTTTCACCTCGTGCTCTTTTGATTTCCTCGCTAACGCTCAGAATTCTAATTTAAGAATCCTTCGCTTGCTCGGTCATCAAAATTGAGCACGTGGTTAAAAAGCAACTTTGCACTCTTGTATAACAAATAACTATTATTGACTTGCACAAGCACAACACATCACATAGGTACATTTACAATAAAAATAACCATCAGTGAAGGCCAATAGGTCCCTGTTTCAGCACTTAGCTTCAATGACATTCGCAGAAGCGCCGATATTATGAAAAAGCACAATAAGCAATAAATAACACAATAAGTAATAATATCAAAACCACAATTTCTTGCATATTTCACTGTTTTGTTCGTTTTTTTTCCTCTATCATAATAATTAACATGTCACACCGGTTGTTATTTAGGAATAATTGGTGTTGCGTGGGCCTAGCATCGCATTACTAAACAAAGTTTATTGTCATAGCTGGAAGCTAATAACGCAACGAACTGAGTGTACTCTATCGTAGATACGCGATGCACGTGTGTTACCCTAAAAGCACCTAAGTGACCTCGCCCTACGAGATTGACCTTGAAACTGTGCCTCTAAAGTCGTTAATATCAATCCCCTTCTCACTAGATTTGATGAGTTCAATGCCTCTATAATTGTTTGATGTAAACTCTGCCTTCAGCTTTCGTTTAAGACCGTACTTGGTCTATAATATGAAAAGGGTTATTAAAACTTTTTTATTTCATAAAATTAAATTAAACGTTTATAATTCACCAAGAAATAATGCAAAGCAACTGGTATGCATAGGATTAGGATCAATAGTTTCATAGATACAATGATGTGTTGTGGTGGTGCATCGTAGAAAAATGCTTAATAGAAAAACTACGTAAGAGATGACGTCACACGTTCCTATAATACGATAAATATAATATGGTCGTATACAACATTAATCATAACTATGTTATTTGTATGTTTTTATTTATAGTTATCCAATACTGGTTGTTTTGATGGATGTGACCAATCTAATAACAACTAGCTTTAATAAATTTTGGAAAAGCTTTTACTATTTTTATAATTTTGCCATAACTCTGATTCTGAATGATTTGAATTGTTGTTTTGTGTATCAATGGCATATTTTTTCTGAATATGTGAAAAATTGCACCATTTTCAAGCGTAGGCGACATTTGTAGATGAAAACATCTATGGGTGGGAGCACCTAGATACCAGCTTGGATCATATGATCCTGAGCCTTCAAGCGGAGCTTTCAACTTTTAAGCCTAAGGAGAGATTTCGCCTCCGTGTATGTATTGGGGATGTGTTTTGAGCAATTATTTGACATGATGCCCACGAGCTTTTTCTATAATCGCACCGTTCGCCACCGGCAGGGAGTTCATCCCAAATTGGAATCAAAGTGGTTGCTTACCCTACTGATTCAGAGAAACTGCAGAGGTTTTCTCGAACGAGTACAGCATGAGGTTCTTCAAAAAAGGCGTGAAAAGTTTTTCACAGGGTCGGCAATGCGCAATATCCTCTGGTGTTGCATGCGTCCATAGGCTACGGTAACCGCTAACCATCAGGTGGGCCGTAAGCTAGATTGCTACCTTAGAGGTATAAAAAAAACTGTCTAGTAACAACTCATATAAATAAATTTATTCCATGTAAATATTACACTTTTTTTTCTTTTTATTTGGAAACTCAACAGCTTTTTTACAAAATTCAGCATACACAAATACAATGTTTTAACACTTGAGCCAACATGAGTCTCACGACAAGATTAACTTACTGAGTCCTTAACAAAAAGTTATTGTTAAAACACAGATGGAGCCGTAACTTACAAATTTAGCTTTCTATATGTAGTATAGTCAGCAGTAATAACATAGTACTAATGTATTATAAAGCAAAAAAAAAGAAAGAAAACTTATATCATGATCATCAGGGTGTTATGTAGGTGTATATATACCTACTTATGTGAGGCAGGCAAGGAAGTGTTAGTGTGATCAGCAAACAATAAATACATTATGTGTATTAAAGTAGACAAATAATTATTGAGCCATAATTATTCATCCACAATCTTACACATAATTTCTTTTTGATTAGTTTAAAAATTATGTGTATTATTACAATGAACAATATTACAATGAATTATATTTCTGCAGGTAGGTACATTAAATAATGTCTTGCCACGTATGCAATCTTGATGTTCGTAGCGTAATTGGAGCAAAGCTTCCTTGCAGGCTGTAAATTAAAGCCGAACATACGCAGTGTGTGTGCAGCATACAGAGAGTGGCAAAATGTTAAAATGTTAAAACTAAAAGGAAAACTTTTTATTAAATAGGTGTGTTAATAATTATTTATGTCATTGTTGCTTCTCTTTGGACAAGTTTTAAATAGCTTGTATTAATGCAATTACTGGTGACCGCCCGCCGCTCCTCTAGCGTGGATGGCGGTTATCTAGTCAAAAGTATCCTATGTTCTTCTCAGGGTCTATCTCCGTACCAAATTTATTCTAAATTGTTTTAGCTGTTATAAGTAGAAAAGTAACAGGCAGACAGACGTTTATTTATAATCTTAGTATTAATTTCAATAAGAAATTAATTAATTAATTCATTTAAAAATCTGGAATATTAATATTGTTCGAACCACGACTAAGATATCCCTAATTATTGATAATTTATTGATGGTGACTTATGCATCACATACCACTAGTGTATATGCAATACATATACATAAAGGCCCATTTTCGGGATGCATTTTTCTTGCTTGTATAGTCTAATGTGTTGTTAAGACTATGCAAGTCATTTCTTGCTTCAATTTAATTGTATGCTACAGGCAAGAAACTTGCATCGTGTAAATGGGTCTTAACTGACGGCATCCTGAATGGTTCCGATATTAATATGCACGTATGGCCACGCCGATGTCCTAAGTGAGCGACTATTCGTATTACATTTTGCTTACGCCAATTAAGACATCTACTCAAAGTTATGAATTATGCAAGTAGTTAAGGTAATATAAACGAAAGGGTTCCCTCTATCTGGCAGAATTTTGTTGTTTTCTTTAAACGAATATGTTCAATGCATAAAAATCGTTTAGTATATTTATCATTTGGTCGAATGTTTATATGTCCGAATTCCCAATGGCATACTTTTAAGATTGCAGATTTTCACTAGGCATAATTTTGTTAAGCATAACACTTATTTAGTGCGACGATTACTAGGTATAATTTCACTTGGCATGATTGTGCTACATTAGTGGCAGATTGTGCTACATTAGTGACAGAAACGAATCGCTGTAAAACCGACTCCACGTAGTCTTGTCTTGTCTGCCCTACCCCTAGAGTGCAATTCAAGCCCGCGTAGGCGCAGAGGGGTGAGGCGGCCTGCGAGCTAAGGAGCAGGTGGTTTTGACGACCACCGCCGCGGCTGAGGCTGGCCAGCGCAGCCGGCCAGCAAGCCGAAGCTGCGGTGGTGGGCGAAAACCATCTGCGACGATAAGGTCGCGTGGGACCGCCGGAGCCTCGCAGCGCCGGAGCCGTGACAGAAACCTTGCATGCTGCATGCTTGCTTGCATGCTGCATGATTGCTTGCATGCTGCATCTTTGCTTGCATGCTGACTGTTGCTTGCATACTGCATGCGTGCATGGTGGATGCTAGTAGTGCTTCTGAATATTGACTTTCTGCGATATGTAGGGTTCTGCCTCTTAATATTATGGATATCAAATTTATGCATAAAGATGATTCTGAATATAAACTTTCTGCGATATCATAGTTCTGCCTCTAAATTATTATGGATATTAAAAATATGCCTAAAGATGATTCTGACTTATAAAATTATGGGTTTTGAATGTATGATTAATGAGTGTGTGCCAAATGATTATCTGCCAAATGAAGTTTATGCTTTCCGCTGTTATGCATATTAAAATTATGACATAAAAAGTTCTGCGACAATAGGTAGACCCTAAACGAAATGCATATTTAATACTTGTAACAGTATTTAGTATGGCACTCGTATTTTTCAGTAGAATAAAATGTTTTAGCTGCTATATTAAAAAAACAATATTACTTTTTACTGGAATAGAAAAAAACTGTACTAATGCTAGTGAGAAAAAAAATACTATACATAATATACCTTTTGCTTTATTTAAGCTAACCTAATAATAATAGTGAATTTGAAACATACTTGCTTCTTCCTTTAAACAAAGGAGCCTCAGCATTTAAATTCTTAGTTATTAAATTTATTATTTCTCTTTAGGATAAGTGAATATTTTTTATAAAATAAACTACAAATTGTATGTATATTTGCTTAGAAACACTAAAGCTCTTACAGAAACTCAAATACTAAGCAAACGTCTTATTTTATATCAACGTAAAGATTGACGTAACGGACTACGCTAGTGCTACGTTCGTAGCGACAACCATGAATTGCTACGAGAAATTGCTACGCTGGGATCTCGCAATCTGCGTTTACTACTGCCTCGAATACGAAATATGGGGTGATTTACAACTAACTTTGTATGCAAACTGCTTGTATTTTGGAGACCTGGTTTTTCGAAGGCTTTATTACAGGTATTATTATTCAAGTTAGTGGAAGCTATAAGGAAATTTCAGCTATTGCTTAGACAATATATAACTTGAGTCACTCATTAGGAAAAATAGATGAAAATGTGTCTTAAGTTGCCCTGGTGAATATGCAGTTTTCTTATCTGGCTGTGACAAGATAGTATTTTTTTTTATTAAATTACAGTACCTTTTGGCGATGGACTATTAGGTAGGTACGCTAGTATACCGTGAAAAAAAAACGGACCCAGGATAAAATCCCACTTTCTACATAATTCTTTTAAAATCGAAATTCGGCTCTATTTATTGGAAAACACAGTGGTGTAATTCGTGCAGCTAGACGACCGCTTTTATGGACTATAAAAGGTTAATACTCTGTTGACAAACAACGGAAAGCGTAAAATTCTTCAGGGGTTTTCATTGACGTCTGGTTTTTAAATCACAATGAAATGTTGGTTTTGGTGGCTGGCTGGTGATGTGTGTGATGAAATCAAACATTTAATATAGGTATTTGTTTAATTTATGTTTATACCTATATGTTTATGTATATATGTAAGTATATATAATATAAATATAATGTGTCTTATTATATTCTTGTAGGTATACTGAGTAATTAAATTAATTATTACGTCGCCATCTTCCCTCACTTTCAATGACAATTTTGTTCCTGTCCACCCTAAGGTTACCTGGAAGAAATCGCTTTAAGCGATAAGTACTTCAATGTTATGTGTAAAATGTTTGTATCTGAGTGATGTGCAATAAAGATTTATAAATAAATAAATAATAAATAAATTTATGCACACTAATTGTAGTCCCTTGTTTATTTTCAAGTACCTAAAACAAGAGTAATGTGGTCGTACGAACAGCTGTCTCCATAATAAATACTATTTCATATTAGATAATATTGAATTAAAAAAAAAGTGTTTTAAGCCAGTTCAGTGTCTGCTGAAAAAGATTAAGGAAAAAAAATAGAAGCACTTAGCAATAAACTATTAAAAATTAATTTGTGATCTATGTAGATACAGACGATCGCTCATCGAGTGTAACACGTCAGTTTCCAAAAAATATCTCTTATCAAAACTGATATACCTACCAAAAAGGTCAAAGTGCTTAACTTGATCTGTAGGCGCGTGTAAGATTACATTTGAGACCGATAGTTAATTCTGGGAATTAAATTGTTCTGCACACATGAATCCTTTGAGATTGTGTTTGGGAATTCCTGTCACGTTTAAATAGTAATTGTTTGTTTCTGAAGGATGCTTCACATAAACCTATAGATCAGGGATGGCGCACCATTACGTATCAACGTGCCATTTTTCCAAAGAATTGTTTAATGAGGTCATAGTCGTGACATCAAATAATTTTGACAATGAATTATATCAACCCAAAAACTCTTCATTTACTACAGAACAATAGGAACAATTTGCAATGTTTCAATTGTACGAGTAATAAAAGTAAAATTAGTGTGACTTCTGTTGTTGCAGATTAGATGAGAAATAATAAATGTTAGGGTTGTAAGATGTTACTTTTAGCAGAATGCATATAATAATAATATTTATACACTCACACCTATTATCTAGCCCAAAGTAAGCATCATTAAGAGCTTGTGTTATGGTTATGGATACTAGATAACGGAGAAATAATTATAATAATATGTATATAAATATTAGAAATATACTAAATAAACATATAAGCATCCATGACTCGTAAACAAATGTTCGTTCTCATCATACAAACATTCGTTCCTACCGGGATTCGAACCCGGGACCTCTTGACCGAGTAGCCTGGGGTACAGACCACTCGGCCAGGCGGTCGTCAACCGCAGTCAGTTCATGCATGCTGAACTGAAGTCATCTGTCAAACGGTTTCTAACCGAGTCTTTAATGTTATTCTTCTCTGAAAATGACTCGCAGGCATAGGTTGACGGAAATATTGTTAAAATAGAATGAGCCTCTGGTGTGAAATGAAATGATGTGTCTGGTGCCCAAAATATTGTGTCGCGTGCCATTAGTGTCACGCGTGCCATTGGTTCGCCATCCCTGCTATAGATGATGTTGTTTATCTCTCACACGGCCTGACGTAAGGTTGCGTATTAAGATACATATTCATACATATGTTTAAATAAATACTTTTTCTTTATAACAAAAAAACTACTGCAATTAACAAAACAGAAATTGTTTCTGATATAACTTATCAAACATCTTACAAGTTACATACTTAATTTGACGGAACAAGCTATAAGTATCACTCATCAGATAGTTAAATGTAGTTCCAATAATATGTTGGTAGCATTGCAATCTGACTAACTAAAGGCGTGACGTAACGCTTACACGTGTTGTAGCAATAATTGGATGCTTCATTCGAAGGGGAGGACTTTTACTAAGTTGTATTATTATGTCGAGTGAGCTTGAAAGGTTATTATATTAGTTTTTCATTTTTTTATTTAATTTATTTATAAAAACAAACAGTCTTACAAATATATTATTATATAATTATTATTTTTTAGACCTATAGTTTCCTATACTTATGATTTAACTGTACATCCAGTTTTTATGTTATTTCGTAGGCGTAGGCATTACTAACATCCGAAGACAGGTGCCAGACTGTCATTCCATTTAATTTACTTTAATGAATTCATCAGGATAGTCTTAAAGGAAGCCAAAGTACAACCTTGAAATAAATCTACATCTAACAAATATTTGTTATAAAATTTACATACTCTTCTTATGTAGCTATTTTGAACATAACAGGTCCTGCTTTTTAACACAAAAAACAAATCCTTCTCCTTATATAATCGCTCACATCTACGAGGTACTACTCGAAACAATATGTTGTGCAATAATGCGGGTGCATCAGCGAGACCATTCAAAAGTTTAAATAACATTGTGACATCAAGGTTATTACGTCCGTCGTTTTTCCAAAGAGATCATATTTTGTCGTTTCGGATGTATTTTGAGTTTTGTAATAATACTAATATTGGGAATTATTTTTCAATGCCTAATTAATTATTTCAATTGGTACTCTAGATAAAGAGTAGCTACGCAAGCTGCGTATGGATTCTAGACAAGACACAAGAACGAAAACAATGTAATAAAATAATGATTAAACAACAAGGATATAAAAATAAAATACTAATAAAACCCATATGACTTTAAAGTGACTTGACTGTGTTATTACTGATTATATTTCGAAAGCGGTACAAATACTATAGTATTCTAAAAACCAGCTCATGATATCACAAAATAAGTAAGTTAGAACTATCATTTTGATAATGTTCATGTAAGTTATTTATAGTACCAACACATAAAAATAAGTGGGTGGTAACTTGACTGTGTAATCGCCCTTACGAATCATTTTTTTTCCGATTGGATTTACAAACATAATTTAAAGCAATCCAATGTAGATACGTAATGGTCGTACGTGTATCGACATCGGATTTAATTACACGACTAAAACGGTGGGTTTGATAGATTACTAACTGATACAGTTAGGTATAAGCTACTACTAATAATAGAAGCTTAGGACAGGTACTTATAATTACAGGTTATCCTGTAAAGGAACAACGCAATGTACACATATAAACTATGTGTATGTTATTAATTACCATCAGGTGTTTCTCCATAGAATAATTAGTTTGTTTTTGGATACACGTGGGAAAGGAACGAATAATGATACTATCAGATATAATACTCTGTACACTGAATACTATCCACTGAAAATCTTATATCTGAATCATCTAGTTTTTCTAGAATTGTTGAAATTGGATTAATATTATAAATAAGTTGAATCTGAAATACTGAAACACCAAGTTGAGAAATATTCCATCGGCGTCATGATGTAAGTTACTATGCCAATTGATGTTCCCATTTCGCGTAAAACGCCACGAGGAAATTTTCGCAGACGTGTGACAAGTTGCTCCATTTTGTTGGAAATAAAGGTTCTGCTTATATTCTAATGTTTTTAAGATGATTCAGAAATGGAAAAACAACATGTGAATTGTTATTCGTGATGTTGAGTGGGAAGTGTACAAAAGATTATTCTTTGCCAGAAGAACTTTTACGAAGTATTTGCGTGAAACTCAAATATTCTTCACATTTGAATTTCACACAAAGTCTTCGTTATATAATTTTACGCTTTGAGTAAAAATAACAATACCAATACATTTTAGTGTTAATTTCATTTAATGTGTATACAACAATACGAGCACGGATGGCACAATACACAAATTTTGGTATACTTACATCTCGACGAAAACGGATTTGTTAAGATATCGTTTCAAAAGTATGATTGAAAGTTATGTCGATACGATTCAGATTCATTAAGTTCAGATACGATTTAAGTACCTAGTTTTTTATGTGTGTATTCAAATGGTAGACTGTCAGAGGTAAAAAAGTATGAAATTTTACATCTATACATATTAATATTCATTGCATAAGTAAGCTTGATCTCCGGTTATATTAGGAACGTGCTTTATCCAAATCACAAGCGTTCAATGTTTTTAGGGAAGAGTCCTAGGGCGGAATGGATGGGCGGATCGGAACCGCCTCGTCTGATACTGCTCAAGGTCAGTGCTGAATTCGTGCA
This sequence comes from Nymphula nitidulata, assembly GCA_947347705.1. NCBI lineage: Eukaryota > Metazoa > Arthropoda > Insecta > Lepidoptera > Crambidae > Nymphula > Nymphula nitidulata. Next base: position 13,625,052 of record OX374632.1, read on the forward strand.
GGGTTGTGTCAATACCCTTTTGCAGTAATCAGGGTTGTTATGTGTTAGATTTTTATTATTATTAAGATTTATAATATGTTTTTTAAATTAATTTGTGAACCCATAGAACCACTCACAATCGATACTCTAATGTTAAGGAGACTGACAGGCTGGTAAGAGACAAAACGTTTAGCAAATTAAAAATTAAATAGTACTACAGTCACGTGCAAAAAGGTTTAAACGCTTTTGACTTAAGTGGATAAGGCACCCTTTGCAGTAAGAGTCACTGAGACTGTCGAAAATGTATATCATCTTAGTGCACGTCTTGTACATACGCATACTAAAATACTGCAAAATTTTGGTAAATTTACATTGCTAATTTGAAGGCAATTTCGGAAAATCTAAAAGCTATCTAGAACAATAGCACATATTTGTTTTACTTTTGAAAATACATAGCGGAACATACTTAACTTTTATTAGTTTACAAAATATAGCATAAAGCGGCTATATTTTGTAAACTTAGCTTAGCTTAGCTTATTTGGTACCAAACTGTGAAAACTACTTTGCACGCAGATGTTGCACCTACATATTATTATAATTAATATCTGTTATCAGCTACGGAACCCTAGACAAAAAAGGGCTTGAACGCACTGTAGGTATTTTGTTGCCAGCATTATAAAGCTGTATATCGTACCCACAGTAGCTTTATAAGCCCTTTACATCGAAGACAACAAAAGTATTTTACGTATAAAGCTGTACTACCAAAAATAGTTCGGAGCGCTCGGCAAATAGGCACTTATCTGTTCAGTTTGTTAACAGCGGGCTAATATATTATCTTATTGTGACAGTAAAAGTGATCACCAATAGTTATTACTGGTCATCAATTTTAACGAATGATTGAAGCTAGTATTTTTTTTTAATTCAGTATCTATCTAGTAGGTATTTAAGTCAATAATTCTATTAGTTTACTGCACCTACCTAATGACTAATGAAACATTGTTGTAAACACATGGATTTAAAGTATAATAGGTATCTAAGGTTAATTATAATCTTTTTAAATAATTTTGTTATTTTACCTACCAAATAAAATAAAATAAACTTTTTTATAATCAAACAGATTGTAAAATGACTATTCTTGAACAGTAGGTACTAAAACAATAATAATTTACTTACACCTATTTTTTATATTTTCAAAAAAGGTTCGAATGAGGTTAGGTACATACTTAACCTCATTCTCACTAACCTTTTTTATTAGCTAGCTTTATACGAATTTTACAGCTATTGGTTTCTACATTCAATTAAATATATTCATTTTATATCAACATGTTATAAGTGGGGTGGTGTGGACAAAGAAATATAATATAAAGATATGACACCAAAATTAAACGCGATTAAAACAGTATAAAATTTATAAGAAGAGGATGCAGTAGATAATTAGGTTTATATTTGTTCTACCATAACATGTTACACGTAATTAGGAAGTACCTACTTACTTCAGTGGACCAAATAAAATACCTGCTTTTTAATTTTTATTCGAGCCACTGCTAGGTATATCGTAGATATGTCGAAGGCCGATGGTTTAGTCTGATAGATATTATTTATTTTCCTAGGCAGATCGTCTAATACTGAAGAGATTTTGTTGAAGGTTATTTTAAGGACCATAATCAACAAAATTATTTCGGTTTTAAGTGATTGTAAAAACACTGAATCTACCACCCACATAAAAACTCATCAGTACTAGGCGATCTACACAGATAACTATCTAACGGATTCTACCATCGGTCTTCGATAAATACGTTATACAGGTTAAGAACGCTAATAATCACCATACAAGAAATTAATCAATTCCGGAGTTTACCTGGTAATACATAATCACTGCCAGGTTGAAGACCTCTTATTTGTATTCAACGTTGCCTACCCTTACCAAATTTTTATTACATTCACGCAAATCAAAGCAAAGTATACCTTACGCGTAAAAATCAGCATAGCGCTGCGCATTAATGCGCTGTCGCCGCCCTCGGTTAGTGACCCTAGATTTCCAAATGGTGTTCTTTTTGATCTCCATAGTATGTAAAAAAATATATTTATTCTAGAATTTTATTAATAATGTCATTATATTTCTATAAACCATTGTAGCAATCGTATTGTCGTCACCACCTTGTATACCTTTTCCTTTAGTTAGTGACATATTTAATACTTAGGGAAGCTTATGCCCAGCAGTGGGCGTCTCGCGGCTGATATGATGATGATGATGATGATGATGACGTAACGTCTTAGTTAATTGGCTTTTGAAATCTGTCTCCATAACTAGCACGAGCCTTTGAATTTTAACTCGCAATCGTACACCAGGCACGCTCTTGAATAATTTTTATATTTTCCTATGATATATTAGACACAATTTATTACTAAATTTGGTCCAAATTTAGAACTGCAGTGTGATTCACTAACATAAATATTCGATATCGAGCTTGACGAAGACGACGATCCGCCATTGATTTTGACGTTTGAGCACAGCGGTGCGCGTAAGCGTATTCACTAATCTCTACGTCGATCTCTCGGCTGTGTATGTTTGCCGCTGTTTTGGATATACTAATTTCGTTTTTCTTGTGTTTAAAATGTATCGCAATGACTTCATTCAATATTTGATTGACTCCTACACATAGATATAAAAATAAACAATTTTTCCGGCTCACGCCGTGCTCGTTGTCGAAACGCTAGTGTCACCAACGGTTGTCAAATGGTTGTGAAACAAACGCCGCGGCCGAAAGAATTTTAGAGAATCGCATAGCTAGTTTTATTGTATGTATCTAATTTATATTAACAAAAATAAGACGGACACTTTTAAGCCAGGTGTAACTTGAGTTTCAATAGTTTAGTAAGTTTTGTAATAATGCTTATTCCATTCACCTGGACTGGCAAAGTACAAAAGGCTAACACAAAGAAAGCTAATTCAATTTATTAAGCCGCGTAAGGAGGGAAATCACAAATAAAAACCCATTGTCTCTCGAATGTGTGACTTGACGGGTTAAATTATAATTGCACTGGAATTGGTGAGAAAAGACGAGAGTGGAACTCGTTAATGTCGAGACTATTTTACACCTAGTTTTACCGTAAACTATTGGAAAAGTTTAATCAATTAGACTGGTACCTACCGAACTCTGATAATTTATGCAAGATGTAATATAGACTATAAGTAGCTACCGGTAGGTACTACTATTTAGGTACTATTGACAATAACATTGATTCGGTATTAATAGATCTCTTATGTGATAATGCCTACGATTTGGATACAATTCACAAAATTATGATGCGGATTACGTGCGCGAGAAAAACTTCCCTGTTGTCAACTACTTATCGGGCTTCTTTCATAAAAGCTTTTTTATAGTACCAAAATTAGCATACAACCATTTATAAGCCGTCTGGTAGTAAGGGATTACCGTAGCTTATTATATACGTTAGTATCACAAAAGCCACACTTTGAACTCACGCGTTGTATACCCAATGAAATGAAGAGTCACCGTAATGTTGACAGCTCAAGACACTAGTCCCCGTGCTACCAGCACAATGCTATCTTGATAAGTTCCAGATAAAGCGTGAATAGTGCCCAAGGTGCTACGAGCGTTTATAGGCTACGGAAACCGCTTACCAACTGGCCGTACGCTGGTTTACCACCCTCGTCAGCCTATTTTTTTTTCATTTTAATGTTGCAATTGATATAAATGACTGCTATCTCTCGTTTGATTCAGTACGGTTTCCAAAACATTTCTTAAGTTATAGAAATAATAATATAACCTCAAAACCGCTTTGCTTAATTGTAAGTTTTATACAGAAATCGTTGCATAATGGGAGCATAATTTCGTGCAGGGCTGTCTGCGTCCGTTATTGTATGCTACAGAGACGAACTCAAGACCAGACTTGCTTTCCAGTAGAAGCGGTGGTAAAACGAAAACAAGTTGGATGTAATTTGAAAACATGGAATGTAAAAAGCAGCAGGGAACGTGCTTTTGTTAAAAGGAATTCTTTTGAATAATAAGCATTGCAAGTTTTAAATTATTTTTAATGACTTCTGGTAATAGTTGAACTCGGGCATTTTTTTAAAATGTTTACAATTTTACATCATATAGTACCTATACTCACTTTTCTTATTTTGTTACTTCAGTAACGCATCCGATTCCATCAATTTTGATATTCTTCTCTGTGTACCTCACTCTATAAATGTCTCGCCTTCAGCTGTTTCCTGGTTCGACTCCTACCTCCGGTGACGTGCTCAGCGTGTCAATGTGGACGATAATTTATCTGACTCGCATGATGATAACATCATGCGGGTTATCGCCAGGGTGGTGTCCTTTCTCCATTATTATTTTCCGTCTTCAGAATTAATTCCCGCGCGCCCAGACGACTTGCAGCTGACCGTCACTTCTTCAAAGAGAATATTAACTCCGCCATTTAAGCCATGATAACGACACTGACTGCGTTAGGAGATGGGCTCACTCCTTATGGTTTCTCGATTAATCCCATAAAATTGCAGGCTCTAATCATTGGCTACAGATACATGCGTAGCCGCATTGATGTCTCAGCAAAGCCTCCTATTGTTTTAACGATACACCTATTGCATTTGCAGAGACAGCTAAGAACATGGGCGTTATTTTTGTCTCATGTCTGGGGTCCCCATGTAGCTGAGGTCAGTCCGAAGGCTTTTTACACTTATCACACACTTAAGCGTCTCCAAAACCTATTACATTTGCAGACTAAAATCTCTCTCGCTCAAGTTCTCATTCAGCTTGTCATCGATTACACCGATACTTGCTATCTGGATGTCACTGAAAAGCTTTTGAGTAAGCGTCGGCAAAACCTAGGCATTAGGTTAGTTTTAAGTCTCCGGAAATACAACCATGTTTAAAATTTCCATACGGGACTCAAGTGGCTCCCGATTCGATTGCAAAGGAATTTCAGGATACTTTGGGTCCTTTTCAATTTCCTTCGCAATCCCACCCTACTTGCTTTTTTCATTCATCGCATTTTCTCCGTTTACTCAAAACTGCTGCCCATAATTCCAACTCTTTCTCCTACTCCTTTTCCGTGCAAGCCGTCAGACTATGGTTGCGCTAATATGGGTCAAAGAACACTACCTCTCCTCCATCTATTATTGATTTTGAATTGAGTTATTCAAACTCTCCTTTCACGGTTCTACTGGTAGAGATTTCTTTAGAAATATGTAGCACTTTTATAAGTTTTTCTATTATTTTGTATCAGAATGTGTTGTGTGTATGCACATAAATTGTAAAATAAATAAATATTTTCACATTACAATAATTTTAATGATTGTAATAAATTCCACAGATAAATTCAAACACAGATCCCGCAGATGCCTTAAGCCGGCGCTTTGTTGGCACTACGCCATTAACTTCTACCCATATTACGGAAACTTCCTACCAACATTATGTTGCGATATCGGACTTTAACCGAATTGATTTAGAGACGATATTCTGTTGAGCCATGTCTAGTTCCACAATAACGCGCCCGTTCCTTTTTGTTCGATTCCTTTTGTGTTTTTCCACACTTCGCGAATTCGGGCATGGAATTGTACAGTCAACATCGGCCCTAAATGAAGATCGCAAACAGACTATAACACTCATTTTGCACGAACACTTTGAATTTTGAATTGTTATAGTATCTAAAGCAAAGAATATACATTTACATACATACCGATAAATGTAAAATAGAATTGTCATATTTACATAACTATCTAGAGTTAACCCTTTGTTGATTCTTTTCGACAATCATAATTTGATTTCAATGAAGCAGCGATCCTTTTCTACCTAACCGAATCTCTGAGCCATTGACAAATACATTTTAATATGACATTTTACCCTTTCTTAAAAACCGGCCAAGTGCGAGACGGATTCGCGCGCGAAGGGTTTCATACCAATATCTATAAACAAACGTCTACCTGTTGCCGTTATCAATATCGAGCAAAAACAAACAAAAAATCACGTTTCTTGTTTGGGAGCCTTTAAACATTTATTTGATTCTGTTTATTAGTATTTGTTGTTAAAGCGGCAACAGAAATACGTCATCTGTGAAAATTTCAACTGTCTCACTATCACGATTCATGAGATACAATCTGGTGACTGACAGACGGACAGCGGAGTCTTAGTAATAGGGTCCCGTTTTACCCATTGGGTACGGTAAACTAAAAAGTGCTCAATTTACATCAAACGACCTGGTTTACTAACACTAAAAGGGCGTTAATAAACCACTTGAATGATTCCAAAAAATAAAGAAATCTATTACCCAATGTTTTAGATTTTTTTTATAGGTTGTATCGCGAGAAATGCTGAAAAAGCTAATCGCCTTGTCGCTTAGGTTCGTGACGTCCATCATCGTCAAAGTAAACATCCAGCGCTGTGCTTTGCGGTTGTTATTGACATTTTATTTGTTTGAACTGTTGATGACGCCGTATCAGAAGTCAATATGGTGCCTTTCACATTGATTAATTGTAGAACAAATAAAAAGATAAGATTTAACGAAATATTTTTTAATTTTTACTATTATTTCTGTCGGCATTTTGAAAATTAGCCATCTAATTTATACATTATCAGGTACTGCTCGTGGCTCTGCCCGCGTGAGAGAGTTTTAAAAATGGTTGCTGTGAGTCATCCTTAGGAGATAATAATATTCAAAAACTCACACCTTTATTATCTAGCACAACGTAAGCATCATGAAGAGCTTGTGTTATGGATACTAGATAACGCAGAAATATTGATAGTAATATGTCAATAAATATTAGAAATATACTTAATAAACATACTGTTTCTAAACGTACATGTTTGTACTCGTCATAAAAACGTCTGCCCTTACCGGGATTCGAACCGGGGGCCCCTGACCGAGTAGCCTGTAGTTAAGAGTACTAACTGAGCAACTTAGTACAAATTTCTGATAAGTTGTTTTGTTGTATCTCATAGGGTTCAGCCAGCACAATCCATGTAACAACTCGAAAACTACGATAAGCTTCACTAAAACTGTTATTGCGCCTCTCTCGTTGGTTGTAGCGTGATAATACATACATCAAAACCTTTCTTAAGAAACCAATTAACTTACAGTAAAAAAACTCATCAAAATATTTAAGGTACATACTAAAATTATAAGCGTAGGTACAAACAAACAGATAGACGTTGCATTTCATATCATATACGAGAAATACATAAATTACAATTTTCAATGTATACTTGGTTATTTAAGATTGTATAAGATTAGGCTTGCTGGTGCTTTGGTGTTAATCTGCAAGTATTTTGACATATAAATAAATAATATTTTATTACCTAGAGTACCATAATATACCTATATTTCATGGAGAATCTGACAGCATCGTTTACCGGCAACATTTGCCAAATATGCAACTGCTCATTATTTACTTACGGCTATATTATGTTAAGAGCTAACGTGTGACGGTCGCAATTTAAATCAAATGAATTATATCTTTCCCATACCACGTTTTATGCAAAGTCTTGATCTCTTAGAATAAAGCGGAATTTGACTAAAAATATAAACTTTCGCTGCCGACTATACCGCAGCTCACGAAATGTTTTAATTTTCATACATAATGTAATGGGAATCGTGGTTTCCATTTGTCCTATCTAAGCAACATGGAAGATGTTCTTTTAAAGATATTTCTTATACAAACGCTCAGTGTCAGCATTATTACTCATACATTAATACATACATTCATAATACTCAAACCTATTATGACATTGTCGTCGTAATTATTTATGATATAATTAATCTGTGAAATACCCCATTTATTCTCTTCAAATGATCGAGTATCTTGCAGCATAATTTATACAAAAATTTTCGAACTTATAATTTTTGTAGAATTTCAATTGGATAGCAAAGTATAGACGTGGTAATGAATAAAATTTATAAAAGTTCTGAAGTAAGTACTATTCAAATTATTCAAGTGGTCAAGTTGAAAAAAAAAATCAAGAAGGTTTAAAATAATGTACTAGTGTCCGCCCGCGGCTCCGTCTGCGTGCATGACAGTTATCACTCCAAAAAGTATCTATCCTATGTCCTTCCCACCCTGCTGGGAATCACAATCAATCACATACCATATTTCATCTTAATCAGTTCAGCGGTTTCAGCGTGAAAAGGTAACAGACAGACAGAAAGACAGATTTACTTTCGCATTTAATATTAGTATGGACGGATAGTTTGATACCTGATCCCCTTAATTATCAACTCCAAATGATGAGTAATGATGATAGGCTTTGTTTGAAGTTTATTACAAATCCACTAGAATGACGTCATTGTGACATCATCTTGCCTTCTAACGCAGCAATATCTATGCAATATAAAGTACAGATGAAGCCCATGACGGTTATCATTGGAGTGACGTAATAAAGGTTTAGATTGATTATTAAAATCTCTGCAGTTTTTGAGAGCCGAGATTACTTTATTTGTTTTCAATTGAAGTGCCAGTGAGGACCTTCATTATTGTAATGGCCGACGCCCGCCGGTATTTATCCGACCAATTCTTAAAATAAAATATAACTTCTCAGAGCGTGTAAAGTAATTCTTATGAGTTCTGCGTATGCACGGAGAACCTTTTTAGGAAAATACGTTTCGTGAAAACTTGTTGAGAAAAGCTTTTCAAGTTATATTGTTGCTTAGATAAAACTTTATATGTTACATTACGCAATAATAGGAATACATCATTAAAATATTACGAAGTAATACTGCAGGCGCTTTGAGAACTCGCTACGTGTATTGCGTTAATACTTATAATATTTTTTCAACAATTACCAGTCTACGGCGTCTTTTCAATGAAAGACGTCATATTTTAGGAAAGCGCCAAAACCTACATACTATCGTTCCAAAATAGAACATTATTTCTGTATATGATAGCTTCTCTCATTCAAACTTTTTATCTCAATGCCGTATAAAAATTGAAGGCTTACCACGAATTATTTTCAGAAGTTTCGGACCAAAACTAAGCAAGTTTCGTGACATTAATGAAGTCTTATTTTTTGTTTTCTCATTATTTTTATTATTATTCTAAATCAGAGGTTCCCAGACTTTTTTTCATAGACCACTTTTAAAATTTAGCTGGTTCCGGTGGACCCCCTGCGGCTATATTTCTACCATTTTCCCAAAACTCGACAAAAAATGTGTTATTTTGTCAAGCCAACCTAAGCCCCCGTCGAGTCTCCCGTGGAACCCTGGGAGGCCACCTGGCCTTTCGAAACTAAGGAATCTAAATTAAAGGTTCTAAATTTAAACAAACATTATCGTAGCAAGGCTCGTGTTCCGTTTTTCACTATTTCGTTCGAATCCGCAAGTTCCGGATTTTTTTTTGAATTTTTCATTGTAGCCCTCTACGAAATTTTGGATGTCACCTCTATAAAATATTGTGTATCATATACATCTGCTTAGATATCTCTACAGTCATTTTATGTTTAAAAACCTGATAACTCACATCAAACATTTTACATATGTTTCAACTATTTCAGTGACACGTCATTCAGCGTGTAATTGCATTGGCCGTAAAATAAATCCTTATTCACGATGCGATCAGCGCGAGCAAGATTAATAGTAGGTCGGCGTCTGATGTAATTAATAAACTTCGTGTCCTCGACAGTCGACAGGAGCCTGAGTTGGCACTGACGGAATCTTATGGTGCGTTCAGAAGTGCGAACGTGTTTTAATGAATATCAACGTTATGCGATTACGATAGGGTACAGTTTTGTACTGGAGATAATTGACATAGTACATTAACAAATTGATTTCAAGCATATACTGAGGGCAGAAGTCAAAAACCTTTAATATTATTAAAGTATTCGGAAAACTACGCCTCTGTCGACTAGTGATTAAGACCATCTTAGATCTAGATGTACGGGGTTCAATAAATATTCTACTCGGGTTGGTTGGTGGTTAGGCTTTTCTAAGACCTCCTGGCTAGCTACCACCACCTTACCTAAGTGTGCCGCCTTTACAATAATGTTAGCAGCATTGTTGTGTTCTGGCAGTTAGAGTTAAATCAGTTCCTCTGTGGTTGGGGAATCTGGATGTAGGTCGCTACCATCTTCGGCCTTATCATTACTATCAGGTGAGATGAAGGTCAAGAGCTATCCCGTTAAAAATAAAAAAGGTTTAACCCAGAAAAAAAGACACTTATATCTTAGAATGGGACGCAGATACTACGTATCCTCAACAAAGCGTTGCACGAATTTGTATATTCTGGAAGAGCTGGAAAGGCACCTAGGAATGGTTGTCATCCAACATAATCTTTAAATTGTTTGACATATTATCCGTCTTTTACTTCAAGTGTCTATAGGTAGAACACCTGGTGAATCAAGGAAGGGTTATTAACCCTAGTTGGTTTCCATTACGATGGACACGAGTGTAAATTCAGACACGACAGATAGACAGATATGATGACATTGTTAGTCAAAGTGAATTCAATCATGTCAGACAAACATACAGACTGACAGACAGATAGATAGATATACAGATAGACAGACAGACCAGAAAGACACTATGACGTTGTTAATTAACACTATTTTCTTTTGTAATAGTTATACAAATCAGATTTTTCACTATTTGAAAGTGCTTCTTCTATTTGAATAAAGATTTTTTCATTTTCACAGATTAGCGTACCATAAAAAAATCTATCCGAATCTTCGAAGACGAACGAAATTTTGAAATACAAAACGAACCATTAAGTTTATTTATTTTGAACCCGTCAAGACTAGTATAAAACATTCGTGAGGGAACCGAAACAATAGGGGTTTCAACATTCATAATCTCACGAAACACGCATATTTCTGGTCGTCCGAAACCTAACAATCATGTGTGTGACATAGCAGAGCTTCTTACTGGATAAAATGATAGACAAATGTTTAAGGTGTGTTAGGAGAATGTTCATATACACACATACATACCATTTCCGTCAACATTTCCTTCGCCTTTGTGCTCTCTCCCCCAATCTTTTAATGGCAGGTAACTTTCCGCTTCAGTATTATTATGTTTGATCTGTTGTCAGTGCAAGCGATCCGTACCGATGATATACAATCGAAATAAAAATGTTTCTTTTTTAACAACAAAATCAAGCAGATGGTTTCAGATTTTTTATCAGATTTTTGTGGTTAAAAAATTTTTGTGTTTCAATTTGTGCCCATTTAAATTTTTAATGCCGTAGGCATTGAGATGTTTTTTAATTCATTGTTTATCAATTCAAAATACAAGCAATGGCTACGATTTCACCTTTTATTGCTACAAGTATTCATTCAAGTAACCAACGCTGGCATGGTTGGTTAGAAATTCTTATTCACACCAGCGTTGAATAGCGGTTCTGTTTGGATTTCTAGATAAATATTACTCTTCATACACTTCGAATAGTACCTATATTTCTGTTTTCATTAAAGCATCGTACGAATTGTTTGGGAGTATCGTCAGTGGGATAGCTTCAGTCAATTTTGGTCATGAGCACATTGTTGCACTTGTTATTCCGCTTTGACCAGATATATCAAAAATTTTACCTTTATAAAATTAATTAGTAATAAGTATTGTATATTACAAAGGAACGATAAACTGTCTGACTTTTATAGGATATATTATATGTAACTTTAACCTAATTTGAGTTGACTTTGTTGCAAGTTCTAAGTTTTTTCATACTGACGATAACGGTCCGCTTAATAGCATAAGCGGATACTGCAGCTTATAAACGCTTGTAGCACCTTGGGATTGGTCGCACGTTGCCTGTCCTGTGAATCTCAAGAAAAAGCGGTATAAATGATGAGTCCCTCCGGTTCCAACGTAACGCTTCTTAATGAGTACTGGCGACTGTACTCACCACAGGAACTTAGCAATACAAAGTATTATTATTTAGCTGCGATTTATTTTTAGGTGGACGTGTTACTTTAGTCCAACGCTCAAAACTCAAATGGTCAACTGTCCCTTTCACTCGCTGCCTTTCTTGGTTGTACCACAGAGGAATTGTACATTGGACTTCAATTAGTAGGTAAACACGCGTCAACAATATGAATTACCTTCAGCGCGTCAACATGCCAAATGATTATTATATCTCACAATTATTGTTTTGATTGATATTGTAACATCAGTACTTAGACTTCTTAACTAATCGCGTGTATTCACTCATACCATTGTTATAGTATTTTTAGTATATTTCTTAGACTTGTCATAGTGTTAATCTGTCTGTCAATTAAAAATCAATTGCCTTGACGGGTTGATATCTGTTACTATTTATTACTGGCGACTTTCTTATAGTTTTTTCTTATTATTTATAGTTTTTTTTTTATTCTTTGAGGAGCTTGGCATGAGCTTAGTGGTTTGAGCGCTCTGGTTTCGATTACACGGAAACAAAGCAACTTTCGCCTTAGATTTCGGGATGGGTCACTCAAATTGCTATCTCGAGCTGCTCCGTACTTCGGAAGTCACGTACAGCCATTGGTTCCGGTTGTTACTGCAACCGCTTTAACTTTAACCCACCAAATCACATTGAGCCAACCCGTTTGTGTTATGGCCCAAATTCATCATGTGTTTCTCCCATTTAGGAAGGCCTATGCCTAGTAGTGCGACTGAAGCGACTGGTAATATCATATCGGCTGGTAATGATGATGATGATTCTTTGTAGGATTTGGCTCAAGTATATAAGCCCTATCGCATGTTATACTTTATGTGTGCCTTTCTTTATTACTTTATTGCCTTTATATATCATTTCATAATTATATCATATTTTATCTACTATTGATTACTTTCGAAGCTTATCGTATCCAATTTAGATATTAGTGAATATACTGCCTACAGCTATAAAATGTTGCTATTAACTTTTTGTATAGGTTTTGACCTAAACGAAAAAAACATGCTCCTAAACTCAAATCGACAAAACCAATATCTAATCTATAAACTGTAAAAATAAGCGATATATTAAAAGTATATGAGGTAAGACCTTTTGCTCCTAAAACAACGCCGCCAGCTCTGGTAACCTTACTCACTCCAGAGGGCCTAGACAAGATGACTTTCGATAATCGCTATCGCTATCGCTAAACCAAAAATGTCTTGGACTTGACATTAGCCCTCAATCGCCTTTCGATTATAAATGTCAAATCCCATACATTTTCCATTTAGCGATAGCGATAGCGATTGTGAAATGGCATCTTGTCTAGGACCTCAGGAACGCGTCACTAAAAGTTGTATTAGCCGCCTCTACCGCCGACGGTTTAGTCTCTGTGATCTAGTAAGTGAGATCTCAGATCTAGAGGTCCGAGGTTCGATTCCCGTGGGGGCAGAATCTGCTCGGTTTGGATAATGGGGGCGCTTTTCTAAGTCTGCCTGACTTGATACTACCGTCTTACCTATGTCTGCCGCCATAACGATAATGGTAACAGCATTGTTGTGTTCCGGCAGTTGGAGGTAAGATAGCCAGTTCCTCTGTGGTTCCGAATGTAGGTCGCTAGCTGAGATTAAGGTCCTATCTGTTAAGAGAAAAAAAGGCTTTGATCCCAAAAACATTCTTACATCATAGAATGGGACGCAGATACTACGTATCCTCGACTAAGGGTAAGATAGCCAGTTCCTCTGTTGTCGAGGTATCCAGGTGTGGCTAGCTTCCTTTTTGCCTTATCATCACTTATCATCAGGTGAGACGAAGGCAAAGAACTACCCTATTAAGAATCAAATAAAAAAATCCCTTTGTGTGTGAGCTTCGGTGGTGATCCTCCCGGTCTAAAGCTCAAAACTGTTGAGACAATTATCATGCCAATGTTTCTTATAAAGAAGCAGAAGTAAAAGTGATTGACTACCATTATTTAAAATTCTTAACGGAATAGAAGAAGATAGAAGCGAGATCCACCCGGATTCCTCAACCACAAAGGCACTGGCTATCTTACCTCCAACTGCCGGAACACAAAAATGCTGTTAACATTATTGTATTTTGTTACTAGTTTTGACCACTCGATCCATATTATTTTGACTCAAGCAATTGAATCTTTCAAAGCTTTTGTTAGAATGAAAACAAATATTTACTTCGCAATACGTATTTCCATATTTTATTTCTAGCCTTCGTTATGTACGCGACCCAATTGCCAAAGTTGTTTGGGTTTCAAAAAGTTCTAGGTTTGATTTCCTTGTTGTGACAAATGGGGGTTTTGCTATATGGAAATGGAACGGTCTATGTTTATTTGAAGGGACTGCGGTTTCATTATGATTAAGTTTGATATACTGCTGTATAGTACCGTCATGCGTCATAATATTATGATTAAACGTTGTATGTATAGTTAGAAATTTCTTAAAAGATTCATCATCATCATCATTACCAGTCTATATAAGCCCCACTGCTGGGCCCGGGTCTTCCTACATGGAAGAAACAGTTGAGGAGTTTAAGCCATAACACCACCACGCTGGCCCAATGGTTTGGTGGGTAAAAGCGGTTGCAGTAACAACGAGGACCAACGGCCTAACGTGCCTTCCGAAGCACGGAGGAGCTCGAGATTATAAATTTTGATTGACCCATCTCGGGTTGGACCATGGCGAAAGTTTCTTTGTTTTCGTGATCGAAATCAGAGCTTTAATTAAAAGATTACAATCTAGTACCTATACAAAAATCTCGTGTCACATTGTTTGTTATCGAACTCCTCCGAAACGGCGAGACCGATTTTTAAGTTTATTTTGTGTGTATTTGGTGAGAGCAATACAAAGGCCGCCACGTCTGAGATTGCCCATGGTAATACTGGGCAATCTCCATCGGCGCGAAGCCTGGCCGTAAGGCCGGGTTCCCTGGGGGTGGTCTGGTGAATTTGCTTTGCAGACCCTACGCATACTTCTGCGAAGGGCACGGAAGTTATCCAGGAGTTTTGCGGGTATTCCCAGGGTTAATTTAGATGCTGGGCGAGGCCAAATCACGCCTGCTGCGTCGCCAGCGGCAGGTAGGTCAATTAAAAAATGAGAGAATAGATCGTCGGCTATTTTTTACACCCCTAGGTGAAAAGGGTGGCTTCTCCAGATCTTTTTCCATTTTTTTTAATATTTGCCGGGTCAGCTACTAATTATAATAAGAAGGAAGAATTTTATTACTTAACTATTTTATTAGTAAAAAAACAATGCAATGAGTTCGATAAAACTGTATTTTAATAGTAAAAGTTTTAGATACAATGTTGTTACCTCCATTAGGTACAATGTATTTCAAACTTTGGTTATAACTATAACTCACATATATACTGGAAGCTTTTAAAGCTATGAATAACTAAATGACAAAGTATAGTTTCACAAAGTTGTTGTGGTATATGTGAGTATTCCACACGCGAATCTACAATCGCAATGGCAAACGGGCGAAGTCCCTTCATCTTATAGAAGATCGCACTTCGTAGTGCTATGTTTCTGCAGCGAGTAAGGTCAATAAAGCTGCTATAGCTGTCGCAGCCGTCTGGTTAGTATAGCCATTTAATTGGATGCCTATATAGGCCGTTGACTAAACAAAGGCATTTAATGAAACGCCTGGAGGACAACTAGCCAAGTCATTGAGCGCGTCTGGTTAAATTAGCCATTCAAACAGACGCCTAGGCAGGTCGTTTGAATCGAAGAGCTTTTCTGTGACTGTTTGTGAGATTGATAGGTTCAAGACTCGATTCAGATCAAAATCGTTTTGGTTAGAAGTGATAAAAAAATAAACTATAACGAATCACACCAAACCTTTTCAATAAAAGACGATCAACGATCTAGGCATCCAATAAACTGGGAAATTTGGTAATTTAACCAGATGGCTGCGACATGGCTATAAAATGGTGTTATATCTTAATTTGTATTGACTCGCTTACCATTAGGACGTGTTGTAGAAAAATAAACGTAATTGAAACAAATTGGATGAAGTAAATGCAAACTCCGTAAGCATGAATTTTAGAGCTTTTTTTACTGTCGTTTGGACTTCTAAATCAATCATTAACTATCGGCACTCGTGACTGATTGTTGACATTTAACCGAATAGGTGATACTATGATGGTGTTATTAAACTTTCATGGGTACTTGACTGATTAATCAGTGTAGAAAAGGACGAAAATTCCTGAGCTGATGCGTTACAGCCATATTATAATAATCATATTATTATGATGATAAAATAAATATCATAAATGTTCATATTTTTTTAGAAACACATATGTGATAATTATAAGTAACACAAATTTTAATACTGTTTAATAACAGTAAAAGATGTCTGACTAGTTCATCTTTTAGACAAAAAAATGCCATACTTGCCAATATTCACTTACAAATTGAATAGTTAGTTATGGTTTCATGATAATAATATAGAGCAACGTTTTAAAATGCAACTTCAATCACCGAATCTGCTCCGCTGCTAAATTTGGACCCAGAATGGGTCATAGAAATAGAACCTAATGCAACAGTAGTTGGCCGTAGTCCTACAAAGTTGATAAGCTATTAGTTTTTTTTATATATTTTGTTTTACGGCTCCTGGTTTCAAGAGAGTTTGGCGCTAAATATTATAATGACAGTCTCCGTGATACTACTCAGCTGGATAACCACAATGAAATCCTCAAATTCTCTCACACAGTAAAAAGTTTTTTAACTATGAATTTTCATTTGTCAATATAAACACTTGTTCTATAAAACAACACCAATTTTATGATACAACCATTTCATAAAACAATCATAGCAATAAACATATTAACTTTCTTAAATTGCGACAAAAACTCGAATATTGAAAAGAGGAGTATTAAAATGAATGTAATAGGTAATGATTGCCCCTACTTACATGCTAAGTTATGTTGTTTATCCACAAGCAACGTTAAGGGTTTATTGGATAACACAGTATGTGCTTATTATCATTTTGTCTATTATAAAAACAGATTATTTCAGCAAAAGTAAACTCCAACAAAAAAATATGGTACATATTGATCAATTAAAATAAATGAATAATTGAGATTGGCAATAGTTTTTAGCGTAATGATATGGGCACTATTTTTTATAAAACAACTTAGACAATAAAATATTCCCACGCAAATATCTTGGTTAAGTTAAGCAAAGCTTATAATATGTATACGTAATAGATAATGTATATTCATATCTTCATTTGTCAAGTATTATTATGTTTGTTGACATAGATATTAACAGTATTAACACAAACCATAGTGGTTTCCATTACAGGTATCGATAATACTACAATAAATTAAGACATAGGCTATATTAGTTCATAGAAATGTTTTGCAACGTTCAAATACATCTTATTCATTTGATAATGTCATGATATTTCTATGAAATAATATAACATTCGCTGCATTATTTAATACAAATGTTATAAAATTATCAAATGAATAAGATGTACTTATTTGAAATATGTAAAACATTTCTATGAACTAATATAGCTCATGTTTTAATTAATTATCGTATTGTCGTTACCACCCTGTATACTGTAATATATTTATAGTAAAAATAAAACAAAAATTCATAACATAAATATATAATAAAACACTAATTGAGAAAAAAGTTAGTTAAAAATACATTTTCCCCTACCGGGTATCGAACCTCGGGCTACTCCGCCAGCTGCTCGACAATACTGTCATGTCAATATGCAATACTGTCCGTCCACCCTATAATAAAGTCCGCAGATTTTCTATCAGGACATATTCACTACAGTGCATTTGATTCGTTTTGCTTTTAAAATTATATCATATCGTCTCTTGAAACAAAAATAGTCCAGTTCTATTCAGTTCAAATAATTTCTCACAAATGTTTTATACAGAAAATATATTTTCAAAGTCCTTTGTCCGCAAATGTATCTTATTATTATTCCTTAAGAATTGGAAATTCCTGTATTCACGATAGTATTAAACTTTAAACGTGGGATTTTCATTTTTATTCGTTTATATCACGGAGTACTTAACCAGGTATATCTTTGTTTGTTTAAAGATGTTGATGGGTAAAATAATATGTAGTTATAAAATATGGTTAGGTATTTACTGTTTAATTTGCTTATTAGCACCATTCACTCATAAAAGTATCCATACTTTTATGAGTGAATGGTGCTAATAAGCAAAATGCTAATTCCGTGACCAAATAGTAAAATCGCCGCATTTGTGTACCTATGTATTAGTGTTCTATTCAACTAAAATTATTAAAATTGTAGAGAATCAATCCAAGAATTACTTCGAATCTGTTACATTTAAATTAAAGGGATGACAATTCCAATGCCTATAATTACCACAATTTTAAATTAGAACACATTACTGTAAAAACTCGTGTTATCTTATTAATAACGTTTAGACTATCGTTTTAGACGTTTAGTTTATCTTAATATTAACGTTTAGACAATTGTACCCGAAAATATTTAATGAGTTTTTTGGTGCTGAAATGATTAAAATCAAAAGCAATAATCTTATTAATAATGTATAATGTAAGGAATAATATATGAATAAACATGGGACCTAACTGCGATCAAATGTAGCTTTATAAAGAAACTTATCTAATACACATATTATATTTTTATATAGAGACACAGTAGTGTAATTTTGTAACAGTATTCGAATATTTAGTTATTTTACAAATTCAATACTCAGTCGGAGTTTAAATTTAATACTGTTTTTTTATGAATATAAATCCACTTAACTGAGCTTTATACTACCCAAATGATTTACCTAAAATGGCCCTTGTTCAGTAAGTGAGCAAATTTATCTACGCTGTAGGTTAGAACATACTTACGTAAAGTTTCGAAAAAGGGGAAATATGTGTGAACCCCTGAATTACCAGACCCGTATAACGAGGTGTCCTATTTGTGAAAGTACTTCTTAGAAATCCGATCCGAAAACGATTTAAGAAAATAGGCTGAAGTAGATATTGATACTTTACTACTGCAATTATAGTAAATCACAATTCTATATTATATTGCGAAATACGTTAAGAAAAAATATACAGTGTGCTACAAAAATCCGAAATAAAATTTAAGGGGGTGACTGTGTTTTTTGTCAAGAGTTACCTCTGAAAGTTTGACACATTTCAGAGCCCTTTTATATTCCGATTAAATTACTGAAAGCATTGTCTGCTCGTGACAACTCTGAAAAATGCGTACTATTGCGTATCGTAAGACTCACTACAGTTACACCACACACACATAAACACTTATAACCCGCGCACATACTACGCTATCGACCCCCGCAACCCAAGAGTTTCAAATTTAATTTCGAAATTCTGTAACACCCGGTATACTAAAACATTGAAGGCAAAAATTATCTATGCAGTATCTGCTGAAGAACATAGTAAATTTATTTTAAACCATGTATCAAAAAGAGAATTATCACTTTATACTTTCATGGTTATTAACATTTGAATTAGAGTTATATACGGGATATTTACCATGTAACTTTATAGTTGGGAGTTCCCGATATTTCGGCGCAGTTGCATGCGCCATGATCACGGGTAGACCCAACTATAAAATTACATGGTAAATATCCCGTAACTTAAAATTACTTAAAATAGATTAACTTAAATTTAATTCACCACATTTACACTAATCTGGTGTGATTATTAAAGATAATTCTCTTAGAGTTATACAGGGTGGTACCGTCAATGCGACAATAAATTTAAACATGGGCTATATTAGTCCATAGAAATGGTTTGCCACTTTCAAAAATATCGTATTCATTTGATGATTTCATGACATTTGTATGAAATAATGCCGCCAATGTTAAACTATTCCATACAAATGTCATGAAATTATCAAATGAATATGAATTATCTTTAATAATCACACCAGATTAGTGTAAATGTGGTGAATTAAATTTAAGTTAATCTATTTTAAGTTACAATACCGTGTCTCAGTTGCAATTAGCATTGCTAATGACAACTATGTTATCAGCTAAATGTGTATGATTGGTACACTTCGATTAACAGATGACTTGTATTTAATTTATTAATAAAAAACTGGAGTGCTTCTCCTCCAACGTCACAAGTATTGTATTTTATAATTACAAGTATGAGCACTATATTTTATACGGCAGGTATGCCTATTTCACATTTTATGCCACGGATACAAAGTCGTATTAATGTAATTGTTACAGTAACGGCGACGTTAATTTTGTTCACAGATTTCTGTATTATGTATCTGTCACAGCCATCTGGTTAAATTAGGCAGTTAATTGGACGCCTAGGCGATGCATTAAACGCCGGCATCCAATGAAATGCCTAGGCCGATAGCTAATAACAACTTGGCGTATTGAAAGTCAGCTCAATTGAATACCTAGGTGTAATTGGTAGGTTCCAGGTTAATTTTATTATAACGTCTTATAACCGAAATCATTTTGGTTTTATATGCTATGAAAAATAACCTTATAGCTATTTTTTATGGTTATTACAGAATTCCGAAATAAAATTGCAATTCCTGGGGGTGCGGGCGGACGATATAGTAGTATATATGTGGGTTGTGTATGTGTGGTGTAACTATAGTGTGTCGTATAACCCTAAAAATGCGTACTATCGGTACGCATTTTTAGGGTTGTCATGACTCACGAGGAGGTGTGACAATGTTTTTAATAATTTAATGGAAAAATAAAAGTGGTCTGAAATGTGTCAAACTATATGAGGTATTTCTTGACAAGGAACAAAACCATCCCCTTAAATATTTCGGACCTTTTAACACACTGTATAGAAACTTTTTGACTACAGCACGAGTATACGTAATATTTTTTTACAAGCTCCTTAACGTTCTTTGCAAATAGGTTTAAGGTCAGTTTTTCCGGTTATTCATCGGGATCCCCGTCGTCACCTGACCGTACAATTGATCTACATATTATTATTTATGTCATTGAACTCACAAATACTTCCAGTAATAAATAAAATCGTATCACAGCCGTGTCAGTAACCTTTATACCTACGTATGAACACAAATTACTAATATGTATTTTGCAAAGTCACGTTACAAATTGTGAGTCGGCTAGTCTTTTCTTGCGTGTTCTACTTTCATTAATAATTGTGGCAAACCCAATTTAAGTCGATTCCTAATTTATCGTGAATACAATCTTCTTTGTATATTTAATCACTGAATTTTAAATCACTGTTAGCTTTGTTTACAGTCATTCAATATTTGATATTAATTTTCTTTTAATATTATTAATTTAATAAAAGAAAAAACTATTAAAAAAGTATTTTTTTAATGCATCTTCTTTATTAGATCGTAACAAAGAAAAAGTAAATACGCAAGTACAAAATAAACACAATATGATTGCTAAGTTAATCATAACATCGATTTCTCTAGATAATTTCCATAAAAGAACCGAATAAATGATAATTATAATTATCTCTACAATTTTTTCCGTTTCATGCATCTTAGTTTAGTTCTTTTGCAAGATTAATATAATATCTTTTTTTTTTTTTTTTTTTTTTTTATACAAAGCACGGCAATTGACCCAACACCACCTGATGTGAAGCGGTAAGGAGAGTCCATATGCGAAGACAGCTAGTGCAGAAACGGACAATGCACTAGCTGCCTCCACCTTGCCGGCCCAAAAGGTGCTTTTTCACGCCTCTCTTGAAGGACCCCATGTTATAGGAAGGAGGAAACACATGCGCTGGCAAAGAATTCCAAGTTCTGGAAGTACGACAAAGAAACGAAGAACTAAATTTCTTTGTGCGTGATGTTGAGGTGGAGACAGTAAATGGATGACTCCGAAGACCAGCACGCGTGCTCCTGAGCAGAAAGGGGAAAGGTGGGATAAGGTCGAAAAGCTCTTCAGAGCACTCTCCGTGATAAAGCCGATAAAAGGCGCTAAGCGACGCAATGTCTCGACGCAATTGTAGAGGCTCAAGTTTGTTCGTGACCTCTACATCGCCAATGATACGGACAGCACGACGCTGCAATCTGTCCAGTGCATCGAGGAGGTACTTGGCGGAGCCATCCCATAAGTGCGAGCAATATTCCACGCAAGACCGGACCTGAGTTTTGTACAGCAGGCATAGCTGGTCAGGCGTGAAAAATCGACGCACCTTGTTCAGGACACCGAGCTTCCGTGAGGCTGTTTTTATCACGGTTTCGATGTAGTTTCTAGAATTGAGATCGCAGCATATCTCCATACCGAGCAAGTTCAAGGAGGCCTGTGCCGAAAGAGTAGTGCCCTGAAGAGAGGGAAGGGGAAGGAACGGCGACATTTTGGCTGTAAACGCACACACCTGTGTTTTCTTAGCATTGAACTCAACAAGATTGTTAGATCCCCATTCAGATACGAGGTTCAACACCCTGTTGAGCTCAATAGTAAGATTCTCCCTCTCTTTCTCGGTTTCAGCGCGCCCAGCCCCTGGGCGACCGTAATATCCCCCATGCACTGTACTGTCATCCGCATAACAATGAATGCTTCCTAATGGAAGCATATCATTGATATGAAGAAGAAAGAGTGTGGGGGATAAAACAGAGCCTTGTGGTACACCAGCATTCACAGACATGAACCGCGAAGCGCATCCATCTGCGAGGACGCGTATTCTCCGCTCATGTAGGAAGCCGGCGATCCAGTTGCAGAGCTGATCGGGCAGACCGTATGCCGGGAGCTTGGAGAGAAGAGCCTTGTGCCAGACCCGATCAAAAGCTTTGGCAATGTCAAGGCTAACAGCCAGTGACTCACCACGTTTATCAATAGCTTCACCCCAGACATGCATCAAGTACGCTAGAAGATCACCCGTTGACCGTTTCGGCCGAAACCCGTACTGTCGATCATTAATTAATGAGTGACCTTCTAGGTATCGGATCAGCTGGTTATTTAGGATCCGCTCCATGACCTTGCAAAGAACTGAGGTGACAGCTATTGGGCGGTAGTTTGCTGGGTCTGATCGGTCTCCCTTTTTGGGGACCGGTTGCACATTGGCCTCTCTCCAAGATTCAGGCACACACCCAGAAGAGAGAGAAAGGCGGTATAGCCGGGTTAAAATGGGAGACAACTCCGCTGCGCATTTATTTAGTACTATCGCTGGGATGCCATCAGGTCCACTAGCTTTCCGGACGTCGATTGACTGAAGCTCCGCACGTACATCACATTGCCTGATACGGATATCAGGCATTGTGTGGCCACAGTGGGAGAGTGTTGGTGGCTGTGAGTTGCAGTCATGGATTCGGGAATGAGCAGCAAAGAGTTTTACCAAAAGATCGGCTTTCTCTTGCGGCTTGTGAGCTAGCGAGCCGTCAGAACATCTCAACGGGGGCAGCGAGGGTTGACAGAAGTTGGACTGCACGGCTTTGGCCAGACGCCAATAGCTACGGCTTCCCGTAGGATGCGTGAGTAGTTCTTGGCCAACTCGTGCAACGCGCTGTGCATCCGCTCTGATGAATGCCCTCTTGCAGGACTTGGTGGCGTTGTTATAAGCTGCTTTCAGCGAGTCAATGTTAGGATCTCCGCAAGCTCGACCCCTGATCCAAGCGCGGTATGCCGACTGTCTGTTCTCAACAGCTATGGCACACTCCCGGTTGAACCAGAGGTTACGCCTACCCCTACTGATGAGATCGGAGTGAGGGATATAGTACTCCATCCCTAACATGATCTCATCAGCAACAGCAGTAGCGCTAGCGCTCGGGTCCAGCTCACTGAAGCAGCGCTGCCTCCAAGGGACAGATGCGAAGTAATCCCGCATACCATCCCAATCTGCCGACGCATAGTGCCAGATGCGGCGTTTGGCAACCATAGGTACCGGTGGCGACGCCCGTGGCACCCCAGCGGATATCAGGCAGTGATCCGATGTTCCCAAAGGAGCACGAACCTCTAGCCGATATCCGTCCGGACGAGACGTCAGCAGAAGGTCCAACAATGAGGGCGCGTGACCGACAATGTCTGGAATCCTGGTGGGCTGGTTTACCAGTTGTGTCAGGTCGTGCGTGAGAGCGAAAGCGTGGGCAGTTCTACCAGCATGGTCAGTTTTAGAGGAACTTAACCACGACTCGTGGTGAGCATTGAAGTCCCCTAAAAACACCAATTCCGCGGTTGGATACTGCTCCAGCGCAACATCTGCCACCCGACTAAGATGTTCGAAAAGTCGAGTTGTTTCCATGTCACCGCTGTGAGATCTATAGAGGCACACGTAGACACGGCTATGTGTGCCCAGGTCCACATGCACCCCAAGAATCGAGTAGGAAGGGTCCTCCAAGCAGCGCAGACGGCGACAGCAAACATCCGCCCGGACAAACAAGCATACCCCGGCCTTCGCTTTGAAGGACTCCTCAAGAGCGTAGCCGGGGTAATCCAAGTAGCTAGTGTCAGCCACATCTTGTAGTATTTAATCCATTGTTCATTGTTGTCTTGGGTACAGTTCGTCCAATAAGCTCATCCTTGAGATTAAAGTATCCAGACCGGAAGCATTCAATCCTGGATATGCTCGGTGCGATACTTAGTGGTTTTGGGACCATAAGATACACTATTTAATTTTTGATGTTGTGTTTTGTCTTACTCAATAAGTTTTTCAAGTTATTATAGCTTTAAATCCGTACGAATTTTATTCAAAGGCAATCAAAAGAAAGTAATGGATAATAATAAATTGAGCAACTAAAAAATACCAAGTGGGCGACAAAAATTGAGAAATTTTGCCT
This sequence comes from Nymphula nitidulata, assembly GCA_947347705.1. Classification (NCBI taxonomy): domain Eukaryota; kingdom Metazoa; phylum Arthropoda; class Insecta; order Lepidoptera; family Crambidae; genus Nymphula; species Nymphula nitidulata. The sequence continues at coordinate 13,649,608 of OX374632.1, forward strand.
ACCCACGTGGTACAGCTAGTGGATTTTGACACTAGAAACAAAAGCACATGCAAATATTCCTTGTGGAATTGTGACTTTTATTTTTTGCTACCAACTCCAATAAGACAACAAAAATTGAGAATTTTTGAAACGTTCAGAACTTTTCCATCTCTTTCCTCCTAAGAGTATGCATGATAGAGACGCAGACACCTATACTGTTCGTGTTTATTCGTTTGTTTACGATTTAGTTACGCTATATTGTTATCACACGCCCCATAAAACCTTTTAGCTATAAAACTTGTTATTATACAAGAAGAGTAATAAAACCCAAGTCAACACAAATAAAATTGAATTACAAACATTTATAGAGCTTTTTTGAAATTAATCTGTTGCTTCCGGCCGAATACTCAACCGCTTCTTTTTTAAAGCTTAAATATTTTTAATTTTTATTAAACATTTATGTCAAAGTCATTCTTTTAAAAAGATATTGTCTTGCCATGTGATTGTCTTGCATTAAATGTTGTATTTCCAATATGATCGCATTTTAATAAGAAAATACTAAACTGGCAACGAGGATGGGATCCGAGTGTAGCCGTCCAATAACCCCGACAGTCAGGAATGATGATCAGTTGAGATCATTCCAGCCGGGCCAAAGAGTTCAGGACAGGAACTACGTCCTGGGAGGGAGTAAATGGGTTTTTGCAACTGTTTGTCGGAGGCTAGGCAGACTCCATTACGAGCTAGAGACTGACCATGGTGAAACGTGGAAAATGCACCTAGATCAATGGCTGGGCACTAGTCTCTGTGCCCAGCCACTTAAATTGAGGGGGAAGAATATTATCTATGTCAATATCATACTTTTAAAAAGATATCGTCTTGTCATGTTATTGTCTTGCATTAAATTTTCAATATGATCGCATTTTAATAAGGAAATACTAACATTTTTATACTATAAAAATGTCGGTGAACGTCAATTTATTAATAAAATAAAAAAAACATTAGTTGAATGAAAGAGTTTAATTTTGGCAGTTATTTAAGTAGTTTCATTTCATGCACACCTATATTTTAATCAACCTCAAGAAACCCTATTTTAAAACTTTTATAAAATTCTGATGCATGAATCGAAAGAATATTATTTTAAAAGCGATTTTTCGACTTTCATTAAGTTCTGATCCATTAGCATGTATCCCTATGCTAACGCGGATGCCAGATCTCATGAAGAAAGCGTTATGTCGAGAGTAGGGGGACTTGTCTCCCTTCACTTTCTCTTTATTTTTACAGGGTTGGCAACGCGTAAGTAGTGCCCAAAGTGCTACTAGCGTATATGGACCTCGGTAACCGCTTACCCTCAGGCCGGCCGTATGCTAAAATCATTAGATATTCCCACTTTATCCCTTAATACTTGAATAGTTCCTAACTATGGCAACCCCTGGGTAAAGTAAAATTCAATGTGATAATTTATTTAGAATCCTCGTCTCCCAGCTTTATTGCTCCGATTCCCTATCTCAACTACGGCATAGGAAACATAATATCAACGTCATACATCGCCAACTTCAGTTTATATCCTGCCCATTCTAAGGTTGCCTGTAACAGATCGCCCTTAGCGATAAGGCCACCGATTGTACAAGCTTATTTTGTTATTTCTTTCTGTTTCTTTATTTATGTGATGTGTGTTGTGCAATAAAGTGTAAAATAAATAAATAATATTATATTTGGGAATCGATGCCAGTTTTCCTGGATAAGAGCTGATTTGAACGATCGGGTCTCAGAATTGCGTTATTAAATAAAAAGATGAAGGCAATGTTCCTGTCTGAGGCAGACACGAGGCGGTTCCTCGAGGGTCGTTTCGGTGACGGCGGTGATCTATGAAAAAGTTATTTATCTTAGCGCTGGTAGTTTTAACAGAGTATACTCAACTCAAGTAAAGTTTATAACTAGGTTTTTGTGTACCTTTATTATTAAGTACTTAGATAATCCAAGCTGATATTTATCGATGCGAAAATAACTGTTTATTAGGTTTTCACCCCTAACCACTGAAACAATGCTGCTGTAATTTGGCATGAAGATAGATTAAATACTGAGATAGGTCAAAGCCTACCGTTTGTTTACGCGTGTGGAGCCGCGGAGGGCCCTGGGTAGTATATTTATGCTAATATTGAAAGTGCACTGGACAGCTGAATTTTGAACTACCTGTGGCTAAAAAAGTGACTATATAACTTAGGGTTGTGTAGTCACTTTTTTGAAGTCGAAAGTTTAGCTTACCCCGACAAAAATAAAATAGCATAGAGATGCACCGTTTTGCTAAATAAAATAAACTGTAATTATAACTCGCTAAATTTTAGTTATAACTAATGTAAGTAACCGAAGTAATTTGGCTGAATATTTTTTCAGTGTGTGTCCGTATGTCTCTCTGTTATCACGCTTAAACCGCTTAACCGATTTAGATAAAATTTAGTGTAAAGACAGTTTAAGTCCCGGGAAAGGACAAAGGGGTTTTTTTATCGCAGATATCATTCTATAGGGGGGTGAAAAGGGTGGTAGAAGTTTGTATGGGGAATCAATAACAGCTGATTAAATAACAGCGCTTTAGATGAAATTCAGTATGGAGATAGTTTGAGACCCTGGGCAGGACATGCATCGTTATGATAGTTTTTGGAGCCGCGGTCGGCCACTAGTCAAAAATATAATATTTCTTTGTCAACGGGATACAATATTGAATAGCTAGACAAACAGCCTGAAGATTCCCAACTTCCATAACAATAAATAAGACACGGATAACTATATAAATCTGTAAACACAAGACAAATAACCAATGTTATTATTTATGAACACTTCACAGATTAAGGTACCTATTCATGACTTATAAGACGGTTGTTTGTGTTGTGTGTAAAGCGTCAAAGTTCCTAGAATGTAAGACTTCTCTACGCAACGTTTGCTGTTGAGCTTTGCTCTATATTTTCAGCTACTTAATAACGTGTCAATTACCTTTTGTGTACCACTTAAGCGAGCTATAATCACGTCCTATAACAATAACCAGTGTCGTTAAGGTCTAACGCATGCCAGCGGCTAAAATACGCCGGAAAAGGACTGGAAGTGCTTATGAATTCCGAACCAGCAAATAAGCAGTTCCTACTCCAGAGAGGTATGTTGTTAATGATATAGAGTTATGTAGGATCAAGCCTAATATTAAGGACAAAAATGTTGTGACGGATTTAACTTAAAATAAAAAATAAAATAAATGATTAAGATACACTTACGAGAACGAATGGCTGAGGTCGTGAACGAGGGAAATCAACGTTCGCGACTTCTGCCATGCGATGCGGGCTTGTAAAAAAATATTGCTTCTTAGTATGTTTAATTTTTTTTTCTATAAATAATAAATATTTTTGTTTTCTTTAGGTAAAGGTTTTTTTTCTTAGGTTTACTTTAGAAACGTAATACCAACATCTTACCACTTATCACGCCAAGTGTCTATTAATCAATGTACGCCGTTGTTTCGTACGCCCAAGCTTCTGAAAGCTATACATATATTTTTCGAGACATCGGTATTTGGGGAAATTAGCAAGACGAAATAGATATGTCACAGTAAGATCTGCAGAGCATTCACTGTAATACTGCGAGTAATTCACGGCGACATTTTAGATTATTGGAATTTATGTTCGGCAGAAACACTAATTTCCATTGATTGTACTAATTCCCATTGATATTATGTTCATCAGAGCTTGTTGAGAATGCGTTGTGTTGGGAGCTGTGGACTTATCTCCCGTGTAATATTTTACACTTATTATACTGTTCTTGTCTAAAATCTACCTACCTATTCTGGCCATCCGCGTTGTCGGTTATCACGCCAAAATGTAGCCTATATGATAGTTTTTTTTAAAGGATGTAATCCATATCTATACAAATTTCATGTAAATTAGTCTATCGGTGTAGGTCTGGTTGAAAACCTTACAGACAGTCGGAGTTACTTTCGAAGTTATAATATTAGTAAGTATGGACTGCCGGGAGTCGTCATTAAAAACTAATTAAGGCGACCGAGTGGCCTGTGCCTCTTGCTATCAGGCTACTCGGTCAGAGGTCCCGGCTTCGAATCCCGGTAGGAGCAAATGTTTGTATGATGAGTACGAGCATTTGTTCTCGAGTCATGGATGTTTATGTGTTTATTGAATATATTTCTAATATTGATATACATATTATTATCAATATTTCTCCGTTATCTAGTATCCATAACACAAGCTCTTAATGATGCTTACTTTGGGTTTGATAAATAGGTGTATTGTATGAATATTATTATTATTGAGTATTAGCCGACAAGCATTGAATTCCAGACAAAATTGATAGTTATTACTCGTGAAAAATCACGTTTGCTATCACCTTCAAATTAAATCAAATCTTTGATTACATAGTTTGATGGATTTGTTTCATTTGAATCTCTCAATCCTAGTTATGACAACCAAAAAACAAAACAGAACTACATCAATTAAAAAGTTGACTGAAATTTACTTACGTGCGGTTGGGGCTCGTTATTAAAGTTGAAAGAAGCATGGAAAGCAGTTTCGAAAAGTTGGAGAATATTGTTGGCTAGCGTTAAATGACTGCATTAACATTCTTTCAGATTTTTACAAAATAATATGAATAATCTTTTATGCTTCTAATAATCTACCCACGTGTACCCAAACTCTAACATAGAGCTTAAGGTTAGGTAGGTTATTTGACACCAATCATGCTATGAAAAAACTGTCGATCTAGTGGTACACCAATGTTATGGAATTTCAGCCAAACAGACGCCCGAGATAATAGATTCGTGCATTGGAAATCGAGCGATCGAGCATATGACATTTGAAATCAAGCAGTAAACTCGTTCGTTAGTGGAAATCTCTCCAAATACATCATTAATGTTTTGAGTCGATTGCTCTGCATTAGTGCTTCGTCGAAATTTGTATTCAATCACACGAATTGTAGCTGCGGTCGTGTTTAATTTCAAAGCAAATGCGAAAGCAATCACAGCGATTACATTAAATAATTAATTCCTAAATACCAACAATTCTTCAAAATTGAGTAATTGTTTCTGTTAGAGAACGCCATGAGGCGTTGAATCTGCCATCTATACACTTTTTCTGCATTAAAGTATGAATAAACAAACTAATAAATAGGCATTGCGTGATATGTTATTGAATGTTTCAACCCTCAGATAATTTTTGTTCGTAGAAAATAACATTGCCAAGTGAATAGCTAATATTTAAAAGATCTGCTAAAATTACAAGTTTATTTTAAGTTTAATTACAAATTTACAAGGATTGAAATGATCTGTCCTAAATACAAAGTAATTTAACTTCTGTTCCTAATCGAAAAAGTGAATTAGTATAATTTACGGAGTATTCACAATGAACATTAAAAAGAATAAAAGGCTGAAATATTCCCCTGCAGGTTGTGGAGCTATTGCCAGTTGCCAATAACATTTAATTATTTTTAAACTTTGCATTCAAATATTTTATTTTATACTGGGTAATTTATTTTAGAATAATAAATAACCCAGTGAAGAATAAAATGTTTGAGTGCAAGGTTTTATAACGACCCATAGAGGTTCCTTCAAAAGAGGCGTGAAAAAACACCTTTTGGGCCGGCAAGGTGGAGGCAGCTAGAGCAGTGTCTGAACTGCACAAGCTGTCTTCGCATATGGACTCTGTTACCGCTTCACATCAGGTGGTGTTAAATCATTAAGTCATTTATCGCGCTTTGTATAAAAAAAATATTGAATAGCTTGTGCTCAAGGATGACCATATCGATTATAAATATGTCTCTGAACACATAACACGATACGTTGAAATGTTTGTTATAAGTAAGATAAGACAATCATTTATTCACTGAAAAAAATTCTACAAGATGTAAGGGCGGTCTCAAGGTCAAACTGTTACGCTTGATGTGCTGTCGACTGTACATATTGTAGTATCCATAACACAAACTCATAATGATGATTTCTAGCCCAAGCTAGATTATAGGTGTGAGTGTATGAATATTATAAATATATATTTACATGCACGTTGTACTACTATTTACATTTACTAGGCACAGCATTCATTTTATAATAAGGAATTCACGGTACACGAATTGTTATTACAGTTTTTTATTCTTGTTAAAGTTTCCTTTTCGTTGCTTCAAATCTTTCACATTCATTATAAAGTGTACGGTCTTTTTGACATGCTTTCTTAGACTTGCAAAGCCTCAGTAATTCAAACTCTGACCCGACATTCCAGACACAATTAGTTTTAAAGAGAAAAGCAACAAATGAATATAGAAAAAATTGAAATGAATCATTTTTTTTAAGTTTTCGTAGTGCACCCATTTTTCAATATCCAGTTTTTAATAATAATTTTCTTGGATTAGAAAATAAGTAACAGAATTTAAGGGAAGCATTTCACATGCTACCCATAAATTCTGTCACTTATTTTTAATTGAAAGATTTAACAATTATAGCCTACTAACAGCTACCTACTCCTCATAATGTTGATTGCCACCTTAGTGGTATAAAAAAAATAAAATAATAATAATAAGATTTAACCGTTTGCCCTTACTCTGGTCGGCTCACACACAATAAACCCCTATTTTATGTGGGTGCTTCGTAGATTTAAAGGTATACCTTGATTGATTAACCTATTCACCAACAGAATTTGTCGGTATATAATTTATTTATTTGAAGGTCTGTTATTTGTGATGGGCTTAGAAAAAGGGGTTTTCAATAATTCAGCCCTAAGTCGAAGGAAATATGCCCGGGGCATACAAGGCCCACGAATTGGCGCTAAAATGTTCCTTTGGCATTATGGTGGATTAAAACCCTTTCAACCGATATTTTACATTAAACCTATTAGTTACTTATATTTAAGTTGGTTTGGTGTTTCACAATCTAGCAGCTTAACTTTTTTTATAGATTGCTCTTGATGTTAAATGTTCCTTAAATCGAATATATGTATAATAAACGTATTTTTTTTCATTATTCATAATGAATTTTATTGTTTCAAATAGCAATTCATTTAAATTTCTTCCATCCAAGAAATACCCATCAGTTTTTGGAAGAAATAAATCTTTAGTAGTAGCGTGTTAGGCATCTCATTAACTTAACGGGTTGTGTTTGTTCTTAAATCTTTGGCTTCTGCCGTTTACTGAGATTATCTTGATACCCTCTGGTGTTATTTTATTTTACATAAACCATTTGTTATTATTATAAATGTTTTGTACAAATGTTTATTAATTAATAATTTAATGAACCGAAAAGAAGAATAAAATATGTTTTTTTTCAAATCGTATTATTTTTACACAAACATGGCTCATCTATTATAAAGGTAAGCAGTTTCCATAGTCTATTGACTCTTAAAGACGGATATCAGTAAAGCGAAGGCATTCTCACATGTTAACATCAATATTAGCTTGTGCGTCACTGACGCTCTGCTGCACATGCAAACAGTAGAATGTTACAAAACAAACCAAAAGTGGTGCTTTACTACAATTATTGCAGTTTGTTATAGGTTTTTGCGACTTAATTCAAGATGTTTTACTAGGTGGTACGCCCGTATGTAGGGTCGTCTGGGTAGATACCACCGCCTTTCTTATTTCAGCCGTAAAACAGTTCGCTGTGTTAGAGATTGAAGGGAAAGGTAGCCAGTGTAATTACTGGGCATGGACGGCATTTCATCTTAGGCCCCAAGATGACAACGCACCTGCAATATCAAGTGATTTTTCCTTGTTATTGCAGGTGTCTATAGGCGGCGGTAACAGCATAACATCATGTGGGCCGTCAGCTTGTTTGTCATCTAGTTGTATATAAAAAATAAGGTGATTTGATAGTAACGTGAAATATTATCCACCGTGGAATATGAAGTTGTATTTAGATTAAATCATCACTGCACTAAAGGTATTGTAGATAGACCTTGCGTAGAAAGACACGCTTTCATATAATATATACAGGGTGTTAGGGGGACGCTCTCGAAAACGAAGGCAGAAGGCAGTGCTGGTGACCCTAAACACAACTTATTAGGAATAAATATGAAATCGCAAAAAAAAATATCAGCTGTTCCATATAAACAGGTCGTGTAGATATTACAATTTGTATGAAACAGCAGATTTTTTTTGCATTTTTAAATTTATTTTTTAACAAATCATGTTTAGGGTGACCAGTAACTACCGTCTACCTTCGTCTTCGAGGGCGTCCCCCTAACACCCTGTATAACACCTTCAAAAGAGGCGTGAATAGGCCTCTTATAGGCTGCTAGAACAATGTGTTTATACTACACTAGCTGTCTTGTCATATGGACTTTTCTTACCGCTTCGCAGCAGGTGGTGTTGAGTCAGTTAGACATAAACATACTCTTTATTGCACTTTAAAAAATACTAAAACATAAGTCATAACATAAGTTAGCAATGGTGGACTTATCTCTATAAGAGATCTCTTCCAGCCAACCCATAAATGTGTGATACTGGTGAAAAGTAAGCAACATGAAGTAAACATAGACATATAGACATAATTTTATTTGCAATTTTGGCGCACACAATTTACGTGACAAAATAACAGTATAGCTAATTTTCAATACAAGTAAGGATCAATATCAATGACAGTCTATCGCTATACTATCACCCACTCACTTGCACAATCGCACAGGTCGCAAACAGGTATCGGCTCAGCATTATGCTCCGCGTTAAACGGAGCGCTAATATTCTGCCGAAACTTTTTTTTGAGGGAAACACGCTTAGTGTATACCATTATTTTATTTAAACTCGGCATCACATACAATGTAATTAAATGTATTGATATGTTTATTATAATTAATCATCCATATATAAATAAATAGAATAAATCAATATAATATAATCAGTAGGTATACTTTATGTTAAAGTTACCGTGTTTTGTATATTAAAAAACCTAAAATTCATTATTTTCACACATAAGTTTGTTATACGATGGAATACACTTTAACGTACATCGCAAAAGAAATTGCTAAGATTTCTAAAAAGCCTGACCATCAATCAGCTAATGGAGGACAACAATCTGGCAATGAAGGGTCGCTTATTTTATTGAGTTACAAAAACAATGGAAATAACAAAAAAACATTCATTATGAAAATTTGCCAGGCCTAACAAGGCCGTCCTTTGTTATTTGAGATTTACGCAGTATTTTTTGCTTTACAATGGTGCTGGGCTAAATAAACACCAATTTATTTGTAACTTACTGATGAGTTCACTAAGTGGTAGGCTCGTATGTAGGGTCGTCTGGGGACCACCGCCTTTCCTATGTCGCCCGTAAAACAGTTCTTTGTTTCGAATTCAACAGGAAGGTGTTTTCTAAGTCCGCCTGACTAGCTACCACCATCTTACCCAAGTCTGCCGCCATAACAATAATGTTAACAGCATTGTTGTGTTCCGGCAGTTAGAGGTAAGACAGCCAGTTCCTCTGTGGTTGATGAATCCGGGTGTAACTCGCTTCCATCGTCGGCCTTATCTCCACTTACCATCAGGTGAGATGAAGACCAAGAGTTACCCCGTTAAGGTTAAAAAAAATGTAACCAGTGTTATTACTAGGCATTTCATCTCAGGCTTCAGGATGACAGCGCACCTGTAATACCAAGGAATTTTTGCCTTTCTACTGCAGGTGTCTATAGGCGACGATAGACCGGTAGGCCGACAGCTTGCTTGACTTCTAAATAGTTGTGTAATAAACTTTGTATAAGTAAGAGGGGAGTACCATTTGAAATAAAACCACCTAGCCGGATTTAACTGGCATTTAATTAGATGTTTCATTATTATTATACACCCGACGTTTTGATTACTTTACAGCGATCGTAGTCACGGTAAGACTGAAGATATATTGTCTGATGATAATTCTGCAACATCTAATTAAACCCGAGTTAATGCCGGGTAAAGTGGTTTTATTTTAAATGTGTAGTGCTCGCGAAAATATACGACAACACTATAGGTGATACCAGCTACTTCTTGATTAAACATAAGATCAGATTGGATTCTAAAACAATATTACTCCAAAACTGCTCAGGCGTCTAAGTAATCAGTGTTACGAAAGGTCTGTAAATAAATTATTTTTATTGTATTTGAGAATCTCGGCGGCCGCGATTTCATGGTTTCTCAGCACTGCGGGCTACTTTGTTTTAGTAATTGTTTTTTTTTTGTTTTTATTCAACACCACCATCTTGTAATAATATTACAGAGCTGCTAGTTTCCCATAAAATGTAACTCCGTACTAACACTGGATTCTTATCCTCTTTTGTTGGTTTTTATTTATTTTCGTCAGGCATGCAAGACCGTGTAAGAGCAGTTTGCAATACCGCGTATTAACGAAAGTCGCAAAATTTAAATATCGCGGCAGCGGTTTGTTAGCGCTGATTCGCTTATACTAGATCCAGAGAAATCCCGAACAAGTTCAGTCAAAGAAATGTGTGGAAATATCCAAGATATTAACTTTTTTCCTCCTCCTGTAAAACTAACAAAAAGCTGATAGGTACACGATATTTACAAACTGCTCGTGTGTGGTCTTGCACGCCCACCAACGTTATTATTAATTTATATATTCTTTATTCATACACACAATATTTACCGCCTTATTTCTAAACAAATACGTTACCTATAAATGGTATTGTGATTATTTGGTTTTTTAGATGCGTCTAAAAATTATACTAGGTACCTTTCCAAAAAGGTAATCATAGTTTCCCTTGAATTCCCTGAAATTAATGTCAAAGTGAGCATACTTATTCAGCTTACGAATGCTAATAATGTATTACATAATTTTGCACCCACAAGAACAATCATTGCTCAAAGATTAAATATGGGTTTCCTATTAAAATCTGCAATAGTAAAATGAAAATAATAAGTCATGGATGTTTACATGTTTATTTAGTATATTTCTAAAAGGAATATTATCATTTTTCTCCGTTACCTAGTCGGGCTAGACAATAGTGTGAGTAAATGAATATTTTTATCATCATTATGATAAGTTCCTACAGTATATATATAATATTATACATGTGAGTGAGACTATAGGTACGGAATATAACAACAAGGGTCTGGTTTGCTTATTCCGGCATTTTATTACCTAGTAGCCAGATCAGAAAGGGGAAATTTTAAAGGACAATCCGGTCTATACCAGAGACGGGAAACCCCGGGAAAATTTCGCGATAAATTCAAACTTTTATCAAGCATCTCATCATTTTTGCTTGAAAGTATAATTAAGTTGGAGACGATTATTATTATAGGTATTGGATGTCCGGAGTTGCGTTATCGACGAGGTAACTTTACGAACGGTACTTAATTATAGATTAGAGGAAATCGTATTTATACTTTTAAAAGAATTTATGAAGTTAGCAGTTTGCTTGAAGAAATGACATTTTATCCGGAAATAACTGACTTTTTTATCAATTAGCCAGATGCCAACTTGCATTGTAACTTTTTAATTAGTTTCGAGGACTGATTTTCTTGCTCAGCTATGTAACGACCACATCGACTACAAAAATATTTCTGCCGTGACGTGACACACGCAAATATAACGGTGCAAATTCTATTTTCCTGTATGTAGGCGCTATAACATCTGCACTTCAACTGTGAACTTTATTGCAATGAAATAAAGATTGTAACTTAGTCATCGGATTTCTACTTGAAAATTGTACTTTATTTGAAATTGCAATAGAGGCGATTTGAAACGCCAGAGGTAGTTGTTTCAATCGTCTTATGTATTGCCTATTTTAAGTAATTACTGTATCGAGATTGCCGTTTAAGTAGTAAGGTTTTCCCTAGGATTTTTTTAAAATCGTCAAGTGTTGCATTAACTTTTTATTATCTTGTTTCAGTAAAAAAGGCGCGCTATGTTGGTATACAAGGTGAGTTTGCTTTATTTATTTAATCTTTATTTGCACAAAATAAGTTACAATTTGGCGGACTTAATGCCATTAGGCATTCTCTACCAGTCAACCGGAAAGTTCAGTCCAAAATGATTTATTAGGTAGTGCAAAAACAACTGTTTTAAAAATCTAAATATACAATAACATGTGAAAACACATATACATATTAATGCGAATAAATATTAAAATTTATATTTAGCGTTTGCAAATTTACATTGTCTTATGTATAAGCTTATGGGTACAGCCTCTTTTTAAGTGCTTACTTGTTCAGATGATATGGGCCACGGATCAACCGTAGAAAACTAAACTTATTTTTAGAGGCTTCGGGAAAAATAATTTAGTAAAATAGATTCGTTGAGCAATTTTATGCCTAAAGTTACTTTGAGCAGTGTGTTTCCCAACGGCTAATCGAGCATACACGCTCTAAATTTTAATCAAGAGTTACAAATAGGTCATGTGAGGCCCGCATATTTAAAAACTTAGATACTATTTAGTTATTTATTTATTAGTTACGTAGTAAGTTTTTCACTAATAATATTAAGGCTTATACAAAAGCCTTAAATAGTTCAACAATGTTTTATTTGTTTTGTTCGAAAGAACGATCAAACGTAAATGAACACGAAATGAACGCGACAAAATACTATGTAAATATTATAAAAGGTTTATACAATGGTTATTAGTTAGGTCCAATAGGTTTACCGCGGCAATTACATAAACAATTAACTGAACTAGCAGCAAAAATACTGATGGCTATTCATGCCGTCTAGACTTTTGTTGAATGAAGTGAAATTATATGCTAAGCATATTTGTTAAATCACGTGTAAAATTTACCGAATTATTGAACTTTTAGCAATTGTTATCTATTTTAAATTATGTCAAGTCATATCAACAACGCTAAGTCCTTTATTCCTAAACAATAACACCCCAAACAAATGCACAGGTGACTATCATCTACATCTACTACAACATCTCAGCCTATTATATTTCAACTCAACCGAATCTGTACTTTTCCTTGTAATGTTACAGTGTGTTTTCGTTTGCAGCTACACAATTCAACACATACGTGACACTCAAGCTTCAGAATGTCAAGTCGACTACGGTGACAGTTAAGGGGCCGACTCCATGCTGGGAACAAGACTTCCTTTTGTGAGTATTTTTAACTTTCACTCATTTCATACGTCACTGTAGATAACTTCCGTCACTTAATTTACTGTCTGTAGAAAAAAATAAGAGATGAGTTAAATAATAATAATAATATTTATACACTCACACCTATTACCTAGCCCAAAGTAAGCATCATTAAGAGCTTGTATTATGGATACTAGATAACGGAGAAATAAAGATAATAATATGTATATAAATATTAGAAATATGCTAAATAAACATATAAACATCCATGACTTGTAAACAAATGCTCGTACTCATCATACAAACATTTGTTCCTACCGGGATTCGAACCCGGGACCTCTTGACCGAGTAGCCTGGGGTACAGACCACTCGGCCAGCCGGTCGTAAGTTTGTTGAGCTTTAATATTAACAACTGTCTGATATCAATATCTTTTACTTACATATACAGGGTGATGACAATACGACAATAAATTAAAACATGGGCTATATTAGTTTATAGAATTGTTTTGCAACTTTCAAATATGTACATTTTATTTATTCATTCGATAATTTCATAACACTCCTATGAAATAATTCAGCCAATGTTATATTATTTCATAGAAATGTTTTTTTAAACAACTAAATGACAAATATGCTGACGGCCCACCTGGTAGTAAGTGGTTACCGTCTCCTATAGATAGGCTTGCCATAATATTTCAAAGTGAAATCCGGACGTATAAAAGGAAGAAGAAATTTATGGGTCTAATTACTAAATGTCAGTATAACTACTGTATTTGTATTTTTAATATTTTATAATTGATATTTGTAATGAAATACTCAAAATCTATGAAAACAAACGGGCGGGCTAGCAAAGTTAGAGTAAAATAAAAATGTGACATTGTAAAAATTATTTATTAAATTGCGCGCCGCGCGGGACCTCGCTCGGATACTCAGTTATCGCAGCACCCTGTCAAATATTAAAAATCCGGACGTAACAACAAGTCCGGATGAAAGTCCGGACATTGATGTCATATATGCTATATTATTATATATATATTGCTTTATGTGGAAGCTTGTAATTAGCTTATTGTTAACCACTGTAAAATTTATTTTGTGAATAATGCTGTAAGCTTTCCAAATAAAATAAAATAAAATAAAAATAAAATATCCGGACAATCCGGACTAAATCCGGACGTATGGCAAGCCTACCTATAGACACCTGCAGTAACAAGAAAAAATTACTTAAAATTTCAGGTGCGTTGTCATCTTGAGGCCAAAGTTGACATGAAATTATAAAATATTTAAGATGCGTTTGAAAGTCGCAAAACATTTCTATGAACTAATATAGCCCAAGTTTTAAATTTATTATCGTCACCATTCTGTATTATATTTTTATGAAATTGACAATACACATAGCAAATATTATACAATAAAACACTAAACATAAATTATAAGCCAAGAAAGTTATTTACAATGCCAATTACAGACGAAGGCACATCAAGTGAGCAGTTGCACTACGAAATCCGCTTCTTTTACGTTTTTAAAAAGACTGGTCAAGGTCAAACTGTTACGCTTGATGTGGTGTCGACTGTACATATTTAAAAAACAATAAAATAACTCTATTTCGATTACTATTCCAAGGAAATGGTAGCCGTATTGCTCAGGTGAAAAAGTTATCGAGTTTGTTTCAAACTTACGCTGTCTATCATTTCTGTTTTTGGGCCAACAGTGCCAATCTAATAATAATTATGAGTCTGGAATGATGTCTCTTTAATTAACTTTAAAACAAAACAACCTAGGTGACGGAAAGTCGACAATAAATACGAGCCCTCACCGCAACGACAGCTCGATGTTCTATTCATATCATACTGTCTCACTTTAAAACATTGCTTTTATAGACGTGGCAATATAGTTTTAAATAAAATAGGCTGCTATTGGCTGACAGAATTGTTTTGTATCAAAGGTAGTGGTAAACAAGCGTTGGTGAAAAACTCATCCGTTACGTACTTTGTAGAAGTCTAACTTTATCTATTGTATGATGAAAGTTGAATTTAAAGGAAATTATAAGTATTCATACAGAGAGGTTACGACAATAAATTAAAACATGGGCTATATTAGTTCATAGAAATATTCTGCAACTTTCAAATAAATCTTAGTCATTTGAGATTTGATGACATTTCTATGTAATAATAGAAATTTCATGAAATTATCAAATAACACATTGGCTGCATTATTTCATAGAAATGTGTATTTTTTTTCCTTTTTAGTGTTTTGAAGTCAGTTTTTATATTCACTGTGAAATATTGTTTCTTAGGCGCATTCAGGAAGTACCCACAGAGATAACTCGATTTACCACGATTTACCTATCAGTCTTTTATGAATTCAGCCACAATTCAGCTGAGGTGTTAATTCCGAAATGTTATTGTAGGTATTTTTATTTTTCCCTACAACCTTTTTAGGTTGTAGGGAAAAATAAAAATACAATAAGTAACATTTTCCTTTAATAATTTCAAAGCACTTTATTTAGGCTCTGGTTTTTTTATCATACCATTGTAACGTAAACTAACATATTGGTATTAAATGAAATATATCGCGTTTTATTATATCTTGTTTTTTACATCTTGAAAAACAAGGAGGTTATCAACGAAATACCTATGGCTGTATGATTTTTATGATTGTTACCTCAGAACTCCGCCATTCATAAACCGATTTGTAAAATTGTTTGTTTAATTGAAAGAATATATTTCCAGATCCGTCCCGTTAAAAAATACAAAAATTAATTTAGTAGTTTGGTTTTTAAATGTAAATAACTAAAATAATTAAGTCATCAATGTAAGCGTGATTTTTTAGGAGTACGATAGTAAGAAACAATATTTGCTGACGGTGACCCATTTTTAACTTTGACCTTAGAAATTTATTACATAAAAATGTACCAATAAAATTCACTTAACTATATAAAAAAAAATCTAATCACTGCTCTCCGCAAGAGCTCTAATGTACACATGATACCGGAATTCATCTTCAATTTAAACACGAAATAAGTTAAGTTACGGGCAGTAACCTTCGTGAGATTATACCTAATCTGTTAGGCTAGATTTAAAATGAACGATCTACCCAAAATTAACCGCCACAGGCATTACTCAGCCCTCATATATCATACTATATTATGATATGGATTCCAGTATGTAGTGTATATTCTTTGGCAATATGTTGTAACGAGATTGATGTTTGAAGATGTAACCCTTTGATTTTTTAAAGTGAAGTTTTATAAAGAGTGATTTTTGCGTCCATTGCAAACAAAATCAGGGTTCATCATCATCATCATCATCTACTACGATTACGATAGGAACGACTACGTTAGAAACTTATACAGCCCCACTTTGAAGAATAATATTGTAATTCTTGACTTTGAAAAGTATTGTTTAAATAGTAATTGAATTATAATATATACAAAACTAAAATTTATCATTTGAAATATTTTGGACACCTTTTTTTGTAAACATTTGAATCTCACGAGAATTTTATTTAAGAACAATGAGGATATTCGCTTGATACTGATTAAACAGCTGCGATATTATTCTGCTTGAAAAAAACAATTATAAAAGGGAGCGAGAGCAAGATTAGTGCATTTTTCAACTAGCTTTAGAAAAAGAGAAAAGCATCCATTTCAGTCTCGCAAAATATCTCGGCAGAATTGGGTGGCTATTAACCCTTGGTTATTTATTTTTATTTATTTATTTAATCAGGTACACAAAACAGAATTACAACAAGAACATGTTTAGAAGCAGTAAAAAATTAAATACATTGATAGGCTGTAACTCCACAAGCATGTGCACACAGCATGATAATGATATCGAGACACATTACAAGATGCATATTCAGAGAAATATATACATTATAGGAAAAAATATAAAATTAGGTTGTTACATAGCATTTCTTTCTCGCAGCGTAATAAATATATGTGCTATAACACACATATTGCATATCTAAATGTCAGATACAAACAATACAATTATTTAAAAATATATATTATACATAATAAATAAACATTCATAAACATACACATACATACATATACACACACACATATCCATAATATATGCAGTATTTAGTCACTTGACTATTTGCTGTAAAGTAGATTTCCATTTACCAAGGAGTGAGCTGCGTCGTGTTCATTCAACAATGTGTTGTAATCGCGACACATCCTAAAAATAGGGTTGTGGAAAGACACGTTATTATTAAAAAACGGAATAACAAACGGACGTTCCAGCCGAGGAGACCTGTTGGGGACTCCAAAATGTATGTCACTTATAAGTGTAGTTGATAATGAGCCATTCAGGATTTTATGTAAGTAGGTTAGGTCATGCACTTTGCGCCGGCTTTCAAGGCTCTTCAGTCTAAAGTAACGTAGACGTTCGTCATACGTAGTAAGCTCCCGTTTAAGTCCAGACCTATATGTCATAACTCTGAGAAGGCGTCTCTGAGTTGATTCGAGCATATCAATATATGTGTTATACTGAGGTGACCAGACCACACAAGCATATTCTAGTTGGCTTAGAATTAACGACTTAAATAATAACAACAAGCTTTTATGGGACTTAAAATCTCTAGAAGAACTGAATATGAATTATTAGTTAGCTATATAATAATAATAATAATAATATTCATACACTCACACCTATTATCTAGCTCAAAGTAAGCATCAAAAATATATAAAATATGCTATTTCTATACAGCTGGCTGGCAAAGTAGTGTACGTACCGCCCACCTGATGGTACCTAACCCACAGATTAGACAATAGTCCTAAGCAATTACCATAACCTACAGACGCTTGTGATGCAAGGATCCTTTAACATCGTTATGTTCTACAACATGGAAAGTGCAATAAAGAACTTTGAACTACTACTCACGCGTTACAGAGTGAAATAAAGAGCATAGAAATAAAAATAAGTAAACAAAAATGAACGTTTCCTTTAGCTGGCCGTGTAAATTATATTTTTTTTACAACAAGATGATAAACAAGCTGACGGCCTACTTTATGGTAAGCGGTTACCGCCACCTACAGACACATGCAATAACAAGGAAAAATCACTTGATATTGCAGGTGCGTTGTCATAATGAAGGCCTAAGATGAAATGCCGTCCATGCCCAGTAAGAAGGGAAAGGTAGCCAGTGTAACTATACACTGGCTACCTTTCCCCTCAATCCGAAACACAGCGAACTGTTTCACGGCTGAAATAAGAAAGGCGGTTGTACCGACCCAAACGACCTACATACGGACCTACCACCTAGTAAAATTTATTTATTTAATTAGGTTCTTCTGAATCGTCAAAACATTATAACCATTGAGAAATAATAAAATATTATTATTTCCCATAAAAAGGAATCAAATAAAACCAAGAATTGCGGACCTCAAGTGGTACTAGACAAGCCACATTGCAAGGAGCGGAAAAATCCTTGAGTGACGGCCGCGTACCGGGATGTCCGGGATACGCAGCGTTGGTAAGCCCCACACAAAGTGGACCGAGTATCTGGTGAGAGTCGCGGAAGGCGGATTGATGAGGGTAGCGAAGGACCGATCGACTTGGAGAGTTAGAGATTCTTGGGGGAGACCTATGACCTCAACTGATATGATGATGTTGATGATGATTTCCCATAATTTAAAACTCATTAGCGACAATACTGCAATAGTGTAATATAACAGTATGTGTAAATGGGAATGTTTTTCCAAACCAACCTTAAATATTCATTTTTCAAAAATCTTTTAATAATACACAGGAAGCAGCGGTTTTGGTGTGTTACTGGTTATGAAATCGGCCGTCCTTAGTATGTTTTTCCCTATTTATTATTATTTCAGATTTGGAGCCACGCACACTTGAAAAATTCATTCTGTATATTTGCTCAGTTAATGCCGATTATTCCGTTATGAAAGTTGCCCTTTACAGCCTACACGTGCGATTATTCTCGCTCGTGTACAAACAAGCAGATACAGATATAGCATACATACAACGTTAAAATGAATCCACTTTCAATATTCATTGTTTTTAAGTGAATCCGGAGTACAGACAGCGTCCATTTGTATTATAATACAATAAATGCATATTGTCTGGGCTATTAGTGACATTATTTTGGCTTTGTTATGGATTCATGCTTAAGTATTAACCTGTCAAGCACCGAATTTGAGACCCAATTGATACTTATTAGTTGTGAAAAATCACGATAAGTATCTTCAAATCAAATCAAATCTCTTTTGTTTGCGAATAAAGGTACCACATATATTCCCAGATCATTTACTATATTTTACCATTTGGCATGCAAATTAAATTTGACTCATCATCATCATCATCACCAGCCTATATACGTCCCACTGCTGGGCACAGGCCTTCCTACATGGAAGAAACACATGAGGAGTTTGGGCCATAACACCACCACGCTGGCCCAATGCGGGTTGGTGGGTTAAAGCGGTTGTAGTAACAACCGGGACCAACGGCTTAACGTGCCTTCCGAAGCACGGAGGAGCTCGAGATTATAAATTTTGGTTGACCCATCCCAGGGTCGACCATGGAGAAAGTTGCTTTATTTTCGTATTCGAAACCAGAGCGCTCAAACCAATACGCCACCGAGCTCCTCGGGTCTAAATTTGACTAATAATTAATAAAATTTATTCTTGATAATTAAAGTAAAAAACAAAATAGGGGAGAGTGAGGTAATTGCGGACGTGGGGTAAATCCGGACGAAGCTGTTTACCTACATCATGGATATGCATGCTCAATACCAGGCTCTAGGTATGGTTTCTTTGGGGTGGAGCCACCTCTAAGTATCAAGGTAGAAAAAGATTATCAAGTTACCCCGCGTCCGCAATCACCCCACTTTCCTCTGATAAAATATCGAACCTGCAACTATTTACCCATATGGTTGTATCAAACGGAAATTATTGAACGTTTTAGTAACTCTTAAGACTAACAAAATAATCGTGATTTTATACTATTCAGTATGAGAAAGAAAAGGATCATTATAAGCACAATCTGTGTCACCACCGCATTATTGTTTTTTTTCTTTATACAACTAGATGACAAACAAGCTGACGGCCCACCTGATGGTAAGCGGTAACCGCCGCCTATAGACACCTGCAATAACAAGGAAAAGTCACTTGATATTGCAGGTGCGTTGTCATCCTGGGGCCTAAGATGAAATGCCGTCCACGCCCAGTAATTGCACTGGCTACCTTTCCCTTCATTCCGAAACACAGCGAACTGTTTCACGGCTGAAATAAGAAAGGCGGTGGTACCTACCCAGACGCCCCTACATACGGGTCTACCACCTAGTGATATGTGGCATTCGTAAAACAAAAGCTGTTTTAGATATGCGTAAGTTTCAATTTAGGAGCACCTTAAGCACTCTTTCGTTACGTGAGACGGAAAACATTAATATTGTTACATTGTGCAAAATACTTTTGAGAACTAACATTGTAAGATAACTAATAATTATAATTGTTTATTTTCAATAAAGGTACAGTCTCGTATTATTCATACTGCTGTCTGTTAGGTACATTATTACTCCTTAGCCGCTGAACCGATTAAAATGAAATGTTTTAGAGATAGACTACATCCTGACCTGAGAAATAGACTGCCTTTAGGCGCGATAATTTCCCACCAGTTCTGTTTCTATTTAGCTGCAGAGATGGTAACTAGTTCAAAAATTATTAACAAATTGTAGTAAGGTTAATCAATAAATGTTTTAACTATTAAACCCCCTTTCTAATTGTAAAACTTTCACTAATTAGTAAACTTATTTTAGGTATTATCTTAATTAGGACAGACAATTATCTTGCGTTAAAACTTACTTTGACCTTTGTTTAAACTTTTAATTATTTCAATTCTGTCTCTAAGTCTTTAACTTAAAAGGGACTCATTTGTAATAAAAAAAAACCCTTTTTACAGTCTTAAAGGATACAAGAAGAATGGCAAAGACCCATCCGATTTTAGTGCCGCACTCAAAGCTTCCTAGGTATCATACTGAAAAGATCAAAATCTCATTTAAAAAAAAGGTAATTCAAGCATAATTATAGTTTCTTATGTCATTTCAAAAATGTTTCGATTGCTTCTAATGATTATAATAGTAATTAATAAGTCAATGATTGCTTAAAACATTTAGGTAGATTTATTAAAGTTAATTTCAATTAATTATATTTAACAAAAGCTGGATGCTAGTCCTTAGACCGAACGACGCCACAGAATACTTTTACTCCAAGGAGGACGACGCATTCCGGTTGCGATTCGTTTTGGCAAACTGAACTGTGTCATGATTTGAATTTTTCCATTTTTCTATTTTCCTGTTTTACAAATAAAATCTTATTACAAAAAAAAAACTGTAATGTCTAATATTATATGATGCGTAGTAATAAAATAGTTTCATAGACTAACGCTCGATATTTACAGCGACAGTAAATCTGCCATTCTTTTTTGTTCGTTTCAACTGCTCGGTGATTCACTAAAAAGGGTTATTCATAACTCATCCCTTTTGAAAACCCCTTCTTAAGGTGGTTTTCCACCAGAGGGGCGAGACAAGACGAGGCGAGACGAGATTTAAAATTTGTATGGCAAATTTTCAATCCTCGCCTCGCGCATCTTTGGTGGAAATAGTCAGGATTGACGAGGATGTGCGAGACATGAATTGAAATATTTGTTTGTGTAAAAATGAACCATATTGCTTCCAATATAGAGTATAAATTTAAATGTGAAATTTGGTATGTTTTCGAACCCTGGGCGATTTTCCACCAGAGGGGCGAGACGAGACGACGCGAGACGATAATTGAAATTTGTTGCAGGGTTAATTTATACTCTATATCGGAAGCAATACGGTTCATTTTTACACAAACAAATATTTCAATCCTCGCCTCGCGCATCTTTGGTGGAAATAGTCAGGATTGACGAGGATGTGCGAGACATGAATTGAAATATTTGTTTGTGTAAAAATGAACCGTATTGTATCCGATATAAAGTATAAATTAACTCTGCAACAGAAACACGCTTATCGCGATAGGTTTATTGTTGTACAATTTCAATTCTTTTCTCGCCACTCTGGTGAAAAATCATCTCGCGCGAGCTCGCACGGGCAATTTTTAGTGGATAAGGGTCAGTGCGATTTCAATTCTCGTCTCGCCTCGCCTCGTCTCGCCCTTCTGGTGGAAAACCACCTTTAGTGAGTCACATTGCCACGGTTCCCCTTTGGTTGATTAACAGTTATTATACAAATTTACAGATAACAAGCAACGAAATTCAAAGTTATTATTTCGCAAATCAACGTTCCATTTATTTATGTTTAACAAACTTTACATCTCATAAAGTAATATCTTTATAATATTGTCATTTTGCAAAAGAACAGTAGTAAATTTTTCCTAACACAAATACGTTAAACGACAACGATCTATTGACCAATTTTTCTTTAATAATATGGTTACTTAGTCTAAAGACATTAGGCAATTTATAGTATGACACCGTATCATTTCTTAAATTTTACTAAGAAATAATTTAACTAAAATGTTGTCTTATGAACCTAAACAACCATTGCGTTTTAAAATTCAGTGACAGAAATATATCGCTGTAAAACCGACACCAAGTAGGCTTGTCTGCCCTACCCCTAGAGTGTAATTTAAGCCCGCGAAGGCGCGTTCGGCGAGGCGGCCCGCGAACTGAGGAGCAGGTGATTTTGACGACCAACGCCGCGGCTGAGGCTGCGGTGGTGGGCGAAAGCCATCTGCGACGATAAGGTCGCGTGGGAACGCCGGAGCTCCGCAGCGCCAGAGCCGTGACAGAAGCCATGCATGCTGCATGGTTGCATGCGTTTTGATATTCTTGTTAAAGCATTAGTTTGCGTAATGAAACATTGACAAATGTTGCTTGTGAAATGATAATTTGCTAATGAATTGTGTGTGAGATATTAGAGAACCCATTGCCACATTAGAAAACTACAAAAATAAGAATGTATGTAGGTAATTCAATGTGACTAGATAAGGTAAATGCATGTTTAAATCAAAACACGATAGTTATTTAGATAATTCTTTTATTTATTTCTTTCATAAATCACAAGATTGTCTCGCATGAAAAAGTGACTCAATTTATTAAGATAAGGGATCTTTTATATAATGAAACTTATGAAGTGACATGAATACAAAGAAAGAAATATGGAACAGCAAGACTCATATGTATTCCAAATATTACAATGACTAGTAGTAGTCTACTGGAAGAGATTTCTTTAGAAATAAGTAGCACCCTTGTATGTTCTCTGCATTTATTATGTATCACTTAATGTTGTGTGTGTGTAAATAACTTGTTAAATAAATGAATGGACAAAGTAAAGAGTAATTGGACACGCTTCTTAATTTATTTTGATGCCGTTAACAATATTCCTAGATAACAGCCTTATCCTTCTCCTCGCATCGGTTTATCTCAATCCTTGTTCATTCAGTTTTGTTCGTCTTGACGAAATTTTGCCGTGTTCATCGTGACGTAAATTTTTATTTTGTACATCTTTTTTGAAAGAAAAATACCCCCCTAATATTGTATTCTCACTCTCTCTCTCTCTCGAAAGTAAAGGAAGGAAAAGGGAAATAGGAGAAGTTGAAGGAGGGGGAGAGGGAGTGCGAGAGGGCAAAAGAAAGAGATAGAGAAAAAGACAGAAAAGGAGAAGGAGGAAGAGAGGAGGGGCAGAGAGTGATGACAAGAGACAGAGAAGCTGCTGCTGCTGCTTCTTCTTCTTCTTCTCCTTTTTCTTTTTCTTCTTCTTCTTCTTCTGCTTCTTCTTCTTCTTCTTCTTCTTCTTCTTCTTGGAGACAATAGATAGTGAAGCACCGACTCCAAAAAATATGTTTCTAGGGGATGAGAACCTACTTAAATTTAATTATTTTATCCTTTTCAGTTTTTTGAAGCCGGTTCTAATTAACGCACAGACACATACTCATAACACTCACAATAAACTAAAAAGTAAGTAAGCATGTTAATACTAGAGCTCCCAGAAAAAGCTTTATGTTAGGAACAAAAGACTTTGTTTCAATTACGCTTAAAACCGACTTCAAGTGAAGGCTAAGTTAGCGCTTGCCATCCAGTAGGGCGTAAACCTATTTGCAACTCTATTATATGAAAAAGTTCCTAATCCTCCTTAAATAATATATTATATACCTACACGGACCAGGATGCGCAGTGTGGGCAGGCCTCCAACAAGGTGGTCCGATGATCTGGTGAAGGTCACAGGTAGTCGCTGAATGCGTGCAGCGCATCATCATCGTTGCACTCTGAAGGGGAGGCCTTTGTCTAATAGTAAAAACAGAGTGTTTAAATATAATAATTTAGACATTATGCTATCCTAGTCTATATAGGCAGGAGCTCGATGGTGTAGTGGCTTGAGCGCTCTGGTTTCGATCAAAAATAGTAGATTATTAACCAAGGGGATAAAGCAGTGTCTTCTGTCGCGGGTGACGATTTAAATCGCGAGCATCACGAAGGACTCGAGGTTTACTCCCGAGCGTAGCGAGGGTGTTAAAAACTTACGAGCGAAGCGAGGGATTTAAGACGAGTCCTGAGTGTAGCGAGGGATTTAAGTTCACCCAAGACTAAGACAGCTTTATCACCGAGAAAAAATACTCTACTTTTCGTACCATTTGCGAAAAAATTAACACAATATTAATATGAGATAAGCATCTATTAAAAATAATGACAATTAAAAGTAAAAGTTAACATTCGAAACATTGGTCCAATTATCGGCCGTATCGGCCAGCCAAATACGGCCTCGTCGGTTTTCGTAATTTTATTTAATAATCATAACTGCACAATAAATGCGTATTCCTTTTTCAAAAAGATGTATAATGCTTTATATACAAACTCAATGGTGTAAACACAGATGTAGTTCAGTATAAATTTCGGTAAGTATTCCAAATTTAAATCACATTCTCCCCCTAGAGGATGAATGAAATTCAGTACAATTTTCTTTCCCTGTTTTTAACAGATTAAAAATGACTATTGTTATGTTCGCTTTTTGTGGCATAGAATGTCACTTTTTTGAGTAAGTGGTACGAAAAAGCAATTTTCGCCATGGTTGACCTCGGGATTTTTGTAATTTTTATCTCCTCCGTGCTTCGAAAAGCACTCTAAGAGCTAGAGCTGGTGTCATGGTCCTCATGTGTTCCTCCCAAGTAGCAATTCTTGTGTCGAGTTGTGGGACAAATAAAGCTGGTGATAAAGTCCGCTTATTTGGATAATTGGATAATTCCGCGTATCTGACGAATGTAGCCTATTTAAGTTGTCGCTGGAAATTCACGCAAAATCTTGATTGGCTACTTTAAGGTATTTATATTTTCATAACAAAATATAGAAAACATCATAAATCACTCTCTGTGTAAAAATGAGCTTAAATTCGTTGGAATAAAAAAGTTTTAAGTTTTTTAACCTTCCCCTGTAAAACTGGATCTATTGCAGATACGCGGCCTTTACGTATGGTAGATTCGCAGATTTGCACGATCCCCGACGATATGTAGCCGTTAGCTTATGACGAAACAGCAGGAAGACTAGAATAAGTTCATGAGGTTGACCTTGTAACTTTGATACATTTATTATCGGCGACCGGCTGGCCGAGTGGTTTGTACCCCAGGCTACTTGGTCAAGAGGTCCCGGGTTCGAATCCCGGTAGGAACAAATGTTTGTGTGATGAGTACGAGCATTTGTTTACGAGTCATGGATGTTTATATGTTTATTTAGTGTATTTCTAATATTTATATACATATTATTATCATTATTTATTCGTTATCTAGTATCCATACTACAAGCTCTTAATGATGCTTACTTTGGGCTAGATAATGTGTGAGTGTATAAATATTATTATTAAAAAAAATATTATATTATTATTATTATTATAATTTTACAATAAAACAAAGATAATTAAATACAACAGATTTTGTTCTACACTAACGCTATGAATTGGAAGAGAATATTGCAAGCGTCGAATAGAGTTCCTATAATGTTGTGTTGTTGTTGTTTGTGTAGGTACTTTAGGTACGCTGTGAAAAAAAGGAGAAATATTTCATCTTTGGTACATTGTTATGTGCACTTAATTAATTTCAATTCTAAGCCATCCGTTCGTAAATTTACTGGAGGTCTGTAAAAATACTATAAGTAAAGTCTAGGAAAATATAACTAGAACTTATTCTTTAAGTTTTGATTAAATCGCAAAGTTTCTGAGTTATCTCTGATAGAAGTTAGTACTTAGTACCTTCTTTGATTAAGTAACTAATTTGTAAACTGTCCAGTATTGTGCTCAATAGACTAAAAGCAGATTATCTTTGAGTGATTGGAGTAGTTGAAGGGAAATTGGGTCAAGAACCGGCTATGGCGTATGGTTATTGGAGCGACATATTAGATTATGATCGTCGTATAACCATAACCGTATGTGTGTTAGCATAAATAGGCCATAAAGTTATTTCGATTGTGGTAAGAACTGACTAATTAGGGAAAAGTCCTAAAGACTATATGTCTATAGGAGCCAGTTGATATAGAGTGTTTTTGTATTTCTGTGATGTTTTCTTTGATGATTTTACAAGTGGTCGTTTACTATAATAATCTGGATCCAGATTACTCTAGAAAACATAGGATACCCGAAAGAAATCCCAGGATACCTTTTCTGCGCGACTTGGTACCAAGATACTTTAAACCAAGTCGCGGGTGGCAGCTAGTGTTCAATAAGTACTTTAAGTAGGTATAATGTGCCTTTTTCCATATTTCGGACAAAAATTAATATGTAACGTTAAAGATGTTTGATTGGAATAAACCAATGCTTAGTGATACTGTGCCAATGCTTTCTAATACTCCGAATGAAAGTTTCAAAATCAAAACTCACTTAATGCTAGGTACTTTATTTCGCTATTTGGTACCTTGTAACACCAACTAAATATTGCGTTCATATTTTGTGTGTTAATCTGTTGATGAGTTCCACTGTACGGTGTCGCTCTTACCACTAAGCGGCCTAATAGATATAATAGAACTTTATTCATGACGACATAATAATAATATTTATATATCACGTACGTTACAATTCGGAAACAGCTTGCTCACAAAACCATATTTTCTCAGAGCCCTCCTCAAGGGACTAATAGATAAATGCGAGATGTGTTTCGGTAAATTCGTTTAGAAATCATTCCAAGCCGTACAATTTTATTATTAGTGTAGATAAAAAAGATATGTTCTATCGATTTTTCTGTAAGAAAAATTCTTCCGTGTCGAGCGCTGCGGGCGTATGTAAATATTTATTTGTTTTGATAAGTTTGACTATCGGTAGTTTCTGATATACCTTTAGGTACGGTTGGCGCAACGCTTTTGCTATCTGAACTTTTACGGTCAAAGCAAATATAGCCTGACACTGGTACAGACCGTATCAGGATTATCAAGCTAGCTAGCTTGGGTTTGGGTAGCTTTCAGTGCCCAAAAATAATTATGATGTTATAAGCAGAGACTTTAACGGTTTTTTTATTTTTTAACGGTACCCGACCGTGTCCTGCGCATTTTTACACAGATTATCACGTTACCTGAAAATTTTATTTTTATTTATCAACTAATCCATCATAGTGTAAATAGTGTAAAGGGTACCTCTAATAACGGTCCCTTAATTTTTAGGTTGGATACCCGCATTTAAAGCAGTTTTACACGTTGTGCGATCGATATCTTCTGAATCTGTACCCGTTAGGAGTTTTGTTTGATATATCGGTCGCGTGTAACCGCTACTGTAAATAGATATGTTAATTGCCTACGTTTGAATATGGCGCTATTTATAATAAAGTCTGAAAATAGATATAACATAACATAACATCAACTCAAACGTAAAAGTTACGGAATATTCATATACAAGGCTCGGCATCGGCTTACAAAATTCATAAAAATGTATTTTGTTTTCCAAAATTTATTACAGAAGTTAATTAGATTGCTCACAATAACAAAGAAAAACAACGAAAAATAAAGACAACGATGAAAAAATTATATGCTCCAGCCCGCCTAGCATCACCACCGAAACGCGATATGATAAAGCTATTTATCGCTTTGAACTGTCAAAAATCATTGGATATAACCGCCATCTTGAAGTTTTATCGAAACTGCGAACTTTTATTGTATATATACATATTCGCAGTTTCGATAAAATTTCAAGATAGCGGTTATATCCAATGATTTTTGACAGTTCGAAGCGATAAATAGCTTTATCATATCGCGTTTCGGTGGTCATGCTAGGCGGGCAGGAGGGAATAGATTGCTCATTTCAATTAAAACAACTATCAATAATACAACTTTAAATAAAAAGACACATACCACTTAGTTATTATTGGTTTTGTAAATATGCCAAAACATTTAAGGTAGTAATATGACGTCACCCGATCCGTAGATTTTCAATGGAGCGTGTTTGGACAACATATAAAACATAGTACTAGATCTGTGAAACTATTGATCATTACTATTATTTTTTGTATATTTGTTTAACTTCTTATTTATGAAATTATGAAAGTCACTGAATTCGGATACCGTTAATAATAATGCCCGAATAATGTGAATTTGTGTTTCAGTTCCTGATTTTATAAAAGTAGCCGTATTATTACATCATTACCTTTATTATATATGTAATACAATGTCTTCTTTTTGCTTTTCGAAATAAATGTCAACTACCCATTACTTTGAATATGGAAAAATTTCTAGTGTGATTTTTTTAGAAAACCTTTTTCACAAGATATTATATTCTTCGTACATATTTTGACACTAATGCTCGTCTTTAGTTAAGCGATTTTTATATCAGTCTTTTAAAAGGAGAGAGAGAAAGAGAAATGTCTTTGAGAGTCACCTAAGCCTAGAGGGTTAATAAAATCGTGCTCCCAGTGTATCCATTTGTGACATCGCTGATAAAGTTTGATTCCATTAATTAATTATTACGCGCTTACTCTAAAGAAAATTATCACGACTTCACGAGTACATTACGTCACATTGGTCAACTAAGGTTGTCTCTGCATGATGTACCTCACTGTGCTATTTTTTTTTAAATTTGTTTTTCTAATTTTTTTTGATTGGCACATGTTACTACAGGTAACATTTTATCAAATCATATGTAACTTTAATGATAATTTAAAAGTGTATTAGGTGGTATTGAGGAGCTCGGTGGCGTTGTGATTTGAGCGCTCTGGTTTCGATTACGAAAATAAAGCAACTTTCGCTATGGTCGGTCCCGGGATGGGCCAATCAAAATATAATCTCGAGCTCCTCCGTGCTTCGGAAGGCACGTTAAGCCGTTGGCCCCGGTTATTACTGCAACCGCTTGAACCCAATAACCCGCATTGGGCCAGCGTGGTGGTGTTATAGCCCAAGCTCCCCATGTGTTTCTCCCATGTAGGAAGGTCTGGGCCTAGCAGTGGGACCTATATAGGCTGATGATGATGATAATTATGGTATCTAATCGTACTTTTTGATGGCGAACTTGGTAAGTTAACGTAGCGATTTTCTTATCGTGACAACATTATGACATTAGAGCTTAAAGAAGTAGGTAGTCGGCGCCGGTACAACAGGAAACTTGAAACAAAGGAGCAATTATTACTGCGCATCCAACAAGCGACGGGTGAAATGCAGACCCGGCAAATGTAAATTTAAATCGCGAAATACGTATGCGATGATATGTGTACGTTTAGAACATGAAGGTGGTGGACATTTTGAAAACTACTAACATTAAATTCACATTTTAAACAAGTTTTTTGTTACATACTTACCTAAAGGCTGATTTACACTTCCATAAGTACAGTAGCGAGTTAACTTGCGGTCTTGGCGAGTTAAGTTCTTAACATTGTTTGGACGGGAATTTGCTAGTTAAGTAGTAACTTAACAATTAAGTACAAAGAATAGAATGATGATCTATTTTTTCGGCAAGTTAAGTGCAAGTGCACCCCGCCCGTGCGTCTTCCTCACCCCGCCAACTAAACTCGCCGTGTCGCCGTGCGTGTAGACGGGCGAGTTTAGTACAGTTCATATGTGGACAGGTTGCAACGACTTCTGTTTGACTAACAAAACTGAACTAATAGCTGTAATCTTAGTCGCGGAACTGACACTTATAACTTAACTCGCTAAGCCAACGTTGGGACGATACTTACTACTTATGACTTACTGCTCAACTGTCCGGTTACTAAGCTCGTTACTGTACTTATCGAAATGTAAATCAGCCTTAAGTTAAATTGAGTAAGTGATTAAAGTAAGTGGGTACAAACAACTAAAAACAAAGCTTATACCTGCCTTGCAATTAAATACCTATCTTGTACAACAAACAACGCCGTGACCGTAAGATATGCTCAAACTACGAACTGATGAGGGTGCGACTGGGAAAGTAGCAATTCAATAAATCGTAATTTAGATATACAAGACTTGGCTAACGAGCTTGTTTAATTTTTTGCTAGCGGTACTTTATGGGAGCAACTTATTTACATTCGTTTTTGACACGTGAATTTATTTTCTGAACTAGTGCTACGTTTATGCGTTTTAATTATCATAGACCTCTAGAGGTATAACGCCGCTTGACCGACTGTGAAAAGCTAACGTAACTACACGATACGATGGCTTTTCTAAATTTAAAAGTGTTCGTGCTAGGGGGGTACTGTTTCGTTAAATCAAATAAATGAACTGTAACCCCTAGCACGACCATTTTTAAATTTCGAATCGTAATCGTATCGTTCACGCACGCTTAAAATTTCAAACAAAAGCCAGACAAAAGCTGACGTAACTACTCGATACGATGGCAATTCGAAATTTAAAAGTGTAAAATTTTTGCTATGAAATATAACCGGAATAGTGAAATATTTTTTCAGCGTAATTATAATCCGCCGGAATAAATTATAAAGACTCTTGACTGCTATAAAAAAGCAGTACTCAGCCCTAGGGCCGAAAATGAGCGTATTATATACCTTATTCGAGAAAAACAGTGCCCGTGGGAAGTGTCATTCCTAATAGTCTATTAAAGCTTTTTTATACTATAGAGTGCTAAAGTTATACAAATGTCCTATGATCACTTTTTTTAAACTTTTGTCAAGTGTAACAGTTGCACTACGATAGCCGCATCCTTTGCACACGCAGTAAGGTTGGTCTCAAGGTCAAACTGTTACGCTTGATGTGCTGTTGACTGTACATGGCGGCCTAGTCGTGTTGGTATAATCCGGTGCCGCTGCCGGACGAGATATCGTCGGTGGACGTGCAAAACGGCGAACGAGCAGTTTTCAATACCGCGTTTGCGCTTTTTGTTTATTTCACAGGATGAAAGAAAAAAGATAATATCTTGGGTATTTCTACACATTTTCTTGACTGAAATTGTTTGGGATATCTTTGGGTATTGTATTGTGCGAATCTAGTATTAGCGAATTAGCGCTAAGAGCCCACTGGTGCGATATTTCAATTTTGCGACTTTTGTAAATCGCGGTCTTGCATGCCCACCGAAGATATCTACGGAGGAGGGGAGGGAGTTCGGGGGCGTAGTGGTTTAAACGCTCTGGTTTCGATCACGAAAACAAAGCAACTTTCACCATGGTTGGTCCCTAGATGGGTCAATCAAATTTATAATCTTGAGCTCCTCCGTGCTTCGGAAGGCACGTTAAGCCGTTGGTCCCGGTTGTTACTGCAACCGATTTAACCCACCAACCCGCATTGGGCCAGCGTGGTGGTGTTGTGGCCCAAACTTCTCATGTGTTTCTGCCATGTAGGTAGGCCTGTGCCCAGCAGTGGGACGTATATAGGCTGGTGATGATGAAATTTAGTTAGCTAAATTCAGCATGCTAACTGATTAAGATCGGCAGACACGACTCTGATTGGCTAATTAGTGTGTCTAAATGTCTTTACCTACATTTGTCTAAATTCAGAGTCGAACTCATTTAGTTAACTAAATTAAGAGCAAACTTAATTTTAAGAGCAACACTTTAAGAGCAGCTTGGAATACCGCGTATGCGCTTTTTCTTTATTTCACAGGAGGAAGAAATTATGATATTTTGAGTATTTCGACACATTTCTTTGACTGAACTTTTTTGGGATTTCCCTGGGTTTTGTTAACCCCCGACTAAAAAACAGGGTTGTTATAAGTTTGACGTGTCTGTCTGTGTATCTGTTGTGTCTGTCTGCGGCATCGTAGCTCCTAAACGAATGGACCGATTTGATTTGTTTTTTTTTCCTTTTAAAGCTGACGTGATTAGAATGGTTATTAGCTATAATTAATTGAGATCAGTTCAGGCGTTTGACGACTATAGCTCATTTTCTACGTGATGAAAGGGTTGTACTAACTTTCACAGATCCGATTGATTTGAAATTTCGTGTACTGACACTTCGGTGACATTCTCATTACATACTAATCTGAAGCTGATCCTATAACATCAAAAAGTCTGCGGGATGCTTAATTCTTCAGAAACTTACAGCAGATATACTTAGCGTGCTTGGGCTCATAAGAATAGTCACAATGAGATGGTGTTAGATAGATGATTAAGGAGGCCAGGGGTTACATAAAATTTTATTTTTTTCAATTTTTTTAAATGAGAATTTAGTATAAGTGAATCAGCGCTTAGAAAAGAACCCGCTGGCAAAATTTTAATATTGCATTTAAATTTTGCGACTTTTGTAAATGCGCGATTTTGCACGCCCGCCGACGATATGTAATAGAAAGAGAGGCAATATTAGCGCTATTATACAATAATTAAATTGTATCGCAAGCGTCGCTATTAATTTAAATAATTGTGTGAAGAGAACCTTCTTCCCCTATATAGTATTCTGTGGTAGAGTTCATATGAAAATTGCGCTTATTTTTTCAATACTTTTGTGAATGAGTGCTAGCGGAAATCACAGTTTTAATAAGTCGAGATAAGTGGCTTCAACGTCAGCGCCTGCGTCAGTTGCAGGTTTATCTTCCTTTGCGCATTCTGCCGTTGATAGCCGTGCATTAAATACTCCAGCATTAATCCGATACTTATCATTTGTGAGTTGAGCTGAATCTATATTAACAAAAATGAATCGCCGAAATGTATGAACGCGCAAAACTTTTGAACGGCTCGGGGCTGCTGCAATGAATAGGTTTTTCTTTTGTGTTGGTTATTGCCAGGACAAGTATTATATTAAAGAAAATAAAAAACATCATACGAAAACAGTTTTTGAAATCTCCTTTTATGAAAACAATATTTATCCCTTTCTTTTTTTTTCTCGCTGGGCGGCACTGCACTGCTTAAAGTTATAATTTTGTAACTACAAGCAATATATTATAATATTTGAAAAGAGTGACTACACGAGTTTGTTGCTGGAATATTCTCGGTAGTTAAAGTTTTGGAACCGGTGTAAATTCAGACATATAGACAGAGAGACATTATGACACTGTTAGTTAACGTAAATTCAAACAAGACAGACAGACAGACAGACAGACAGATACTATGACGTTTATAGTTAATATATCTTTTCTAATAGTCATAAAAATGTTATTTTTGTCGATTTGGAAGTGCTTCTTTATGGCCTGTTTGAATAAAGATATTTTCATTTCCAAAAAGTGAGGGAGATTAACCGATACGGAGACCGCAAATAAAAACTTTAATTCGTCTGATTAAATTAATTCGTTTAACATAATTTTCATACGTATGGGCAACTAGTTATTAATAAGATCGTGATGTATTTCGTCTGAGCTAAAAATCAGTCGTTTTTTTTTCTAATACTAACGATTCAGTGAAATTAATGGGATTGCTTTTAATATTTTCACAATAATATAGCTTCCTTAGCCCCTTATCCCACCGGAGGGCTATGACACTTGAAAAATCAATTGTGTCTGGAATCTGATACTTAACGGGTAGATTTTTTGAAACTCTATATTTATTTTTTATAATTATTTTGAATAAATATTTTTTTAGTTAAAAATAAAATTGAGATAATATTTCATGTGTAGTCTATGTAGTTTTCACATGGTACAAAGCATAGGTACGTACATGTTGTAATTACTAAGTAACCATTTTTTTTAACTTGGATTCGTAACCATAAAATAAAACAATAGCACCTTACTAGTAAGTAGCTGAGCGACACTACTAGAGGTTGCGATTTCCAGCTAAATAAATTTAGATATAGATTATATCCTGATATCTACTACAATTACAGGTAGAGTTAAAAAATAATTCACCTTTTTTTAATTTTTTTGTTTTGTTGACTATAAAACAAACAAAGCAATAGTTAGTTTTTGGACTTTGAACTAGTTATGTTTATCAGTTTCATAAAATGATAAAAATCCTATATTTTCTAAGAATACTTTTAAAATTTTTACCACTTTGTTACATTGTCATAAAAGTGTGTTGTTAGTCTTTAATACGAACATGAAGGAAGATTTTTAATCAAAGTTGAAGTTCTCTGATTTAATGGCGACTGTCAGTCGCATGTGCACCGCTTTCACTATCAAGTTGTTGATATTGGGTCATGAGTTAGGTGTTATTACACGGACACTGGCTGGATGCCAGCCGCTGGCACATGAAAGTAATTATGATTTATATTTTCGGCTTGGTATTAAAGGTTTAAGCCCCTTAAGGATAGCCCAGCTTCAATACTGTGTGGTGATATGAGGTGCTTGATTGGTGATCGCGTGCGTTGTTTGATTTGTAAAAATAGCAAATGTCGGTTTGGCAGCATAAAAATTATTGACTGCGTTTTGGCCTTAAAATGTGTATTTCCCATAACACTTTTTAAGACCTAAGCGCATTATTATTGTATTATGTATTTCAATACTTTTACTGTCAGAAATTAGTACCTACCTATTTTAGTCGGGAACCGATTACTTTCCCGAAATTTACTTGTTCGATCTTCATTTATCCCGAAAACGGTTGACCAACTTCTTATTTGCCATATGTATTATTTGCCATATTTTTAAATTGTCGAAATATTATTTGACATTAGTATCACTTCACCAAAGTACGTTTCACAGATTTTTACTTATTTGGCTTACTTTCACTTCACCAACAAACCATTTTTATGAATATTATTTGGCTAAAGCTGTGTTATATATAGATACCTTCGTAATTAACTACTACTAAACAGGGAGCGTCTCAGTTGATATATCAACATTTGATTTAATTGAACTTTAATAACGTTCATTTTACATAATATTCATTTGTTATACCAATACTTAATATCATTTTATTTATCATAACGTTTACTTTACATAATCTTCATTTTATATAATACCATTTAGTATAACGTTCATAACGAATAATGCCATTTAAAATAAAACTCATTTAGTATATCGTTCATTTCATATAATTTTATTTGAGATACGCGTCATTTTATTTAACTATTATTTAAGATAATTAACATTTCAATTTAACATTTCAAATAATGATTGATTGATATAATCTTCACTTGGTATAACAATCAATTGACATAATAATCTGTACATAATCTGACATCTGTTGGTATACAGTGTCAGTGACAGAAACGAATCGCTGCAAAACCGACCCCACGTAGTGTTGTCTGCCCTACCCCTAGAGTGTAATTGAAGCCCGCGAAGGCGCGGAGGGGCGAGGCGGCCCGCGAGCTGAGGAGCAGGTGGTTTTAACGACCACCGCCGCGGCTGAGGCTGGCCGGAAAACCATCTGCGACGATAAGGTCTCGTGGGAGGGACCGCCCGCCGGGGCCCCGCAGCGCCGTGACAGAAGCCATGCATGCTGCATGCTTGCTTGCTGCATGCATGCTTGCTTGCTGCTTGCTGCATGCATACTTGCTTGCTGCATGCATGCTTGCTTGCTGCTTGCTGCATGCATACTTGCTTGCTGCATGCATGCTTGCTTGCTGCATGTATGCTTACTTGCTGCATGCATGCTTGCTTGCTGCATGTATGCTTATTTATTGCATGCATGTATACTTGCTTGCTGCATGCATGCTTGCTTGCTGGCTGCATGCATGTTTGCCGCATGCGTGCTTGCATGTAAATTCTGTAAAAGAGAAATGAAGATTTGACAAATAAAACAGCGGTGTAATGAATGTTCGGGACCTTAATACTTCAAACAAACGTTACTTTGGTCAAACAAAGTTCGGTAAAATGTTTTTCCACCAAATAAAACGTCGGAGTAACGCAAAAAAAACAAATTTATAATAGGTAAAACGATACAGTGGCAAACGTGTTTGCGACGAAGTAAAAAAAAATCGGAACGAAAATAATCGAAAAGTTTTCCGTCAAATGAAATTCGGTAAAATATTTTTCGGGCTTATGAGAGGTACTCATTTTAGTGGTTTGCGGCGGCATCCCCGTGCTTTCCCGTTTTCTTATATGAAGAGGGCAACAAATAACCTTACGACCCACCCTGATGGTAACTGGTTAGCGTAGCCTACAGACGCTTGTGGGACCAAAGGTACTTATTACACGTTGCTTAGCCAGTAAAAAATAAGAGGAACTGTTATTTAAACATACCTTGATAAAAATAATATACGCAACAATTGATCCAAAAAAAAAGATTTGGGGCCCATAAAGCCTCCCTGTCCACTCCCTTTTTTGTTATTGCTTCGATGCTGCATAGTATTTTGGTGACTTCATGCGATAGTGGCAATAAAATCGTGAGTTTTCGTGAGACAATTCTAACAAAGCTTAATTGGCTAAAACTCTTACTAAATTGCTGCATTGGCTTTGGCAATTAATATGAACGCAGGTCGCGCGAAGGATTCTGTTATGGCTTTGCCTAGATTCCGAAAGCAAACTAAATCGCTGCTAGTATATGGGGCTTAGTATTTGCTATGGCCGTTACCGAGGTTATCGCATAAAACAGCACACTTTGCATTGCCATTTTATTTTGTTCGTTATTTTTCAAATCCAGATTTATTTTCCATATCCACCAACAAGCTTGCATTAAACTGTTAAATCGTTAAAAGCTTAACTTTCACGAATTTCTGTTGGAAAATATCAGAAACTATAATTGCTCCACTGAGTACACTCGATATAACTAATGTTTCCTTTTGTTACAACTTACACTTAGTTTAGTAGACTGTAAATATTTCAGGAGTGGAGTTGGCCGAAAGTTATTTACCTATGCGACTTTTAGAATATTTACAGTTCTTTTAAAACTTCCGCCTATCTTGTTTCAGCCGTGAAACAGTACGCTGTGTTTCGGATTGAAGGCAAAGGTAGCCAGTGAAA
Organism: Nymphula nitidulata; assembly: GCA_947347705.1. Lineage (NCBI taxonomy): Eukaryota > Metazoa > Arthropoda > Insecta > Lepidoptera > Crambidae > Nymphula > Nymphula nitidulata. The sequence continues at coordinate 13,686,759 of OX374632.1, forward strand.
TTACTGGGCTTTAAAGGCGTTTCATCTTAGGCCTCAGGATTATCAAATGATTCTTTCCTTGTCGTTGCGAGTGTCTATAGGCGACGGTTACTACTTACCACCAGGTGTACCGTCAGCTTGTGTGTCATCTAGTTAAATAAAAAAAACTTTTACATATTGAATAGAACCTTCGTCGACAAAGCCATATCGTATATCACACCGTATTACAAAAAGGCGCGCCGGATTGAAAAACGTCGCAGTAATTCAATGCGGCTAAATCATGTTCAGCCAGATTGTAGTGGCGATACTTTATATAAAGCGGCGTCCAACATTTAGCTTAATTGTAAGCAAGAAGCAATGTAGGGCGTATGTCAAAGGACAATTTTAGAATTCGGCAGTTTGTTATTTGCCTAGGCATATCATCTACTACTGATGATTGATTGGGTGATTGGCAGGTTTCAAGTTCTTTATGACCACGTCTTATTATTTGCTTAAACAATTCAGTGTACTTTATTTAAGCAAAGCAAAGTTTTTCTATCCGACGCACTTATTTGTAATATGGCGTTTTATACGATCGGACTGTGACATATACTCAGAGAAATCAGATCATCTTTAACAGACTAAGACGTCGATCGTTTGGGGAATTTATTTCGGACTTCAGCCTTTATCCAGGATATAAACCATCTTTGCGTTCCCTGTTTCTTCTGATCTATGTTTCTTCAAACTCTCATGAGATTATGGAACGATGTAGTACGTCACAGGCGTATCCTGATGTGCAATGATTAGATAAAGTAGCCGTCAGTCTTTACTGTCGGTTTCGAACTAAATCGAGTCGTTTCGCTGATCTCGATTAGTCGATATCCCTTAAGGGGATATTTGTTATCTTATGTTCAGTCAAGTCATAGGGGCTATGTTAAAGTTGTTATCCGTACTAAGAATAATCCGTATAATAAAATTAGGCATGGAGATAGTTACCTTTTGCCGAGATTACCAACATCCATGTGGGCGGCACCGTGGGTGGCAATTAGTTTCCAATATTTTTAAGAGAGGGAGGAGCTCGGTGGCGTAGTGGTTTGAGCGCTCTGGTTTCGATCACGAAAACAAAGCAACTTTCGCCATGGTTGGTCCCTGGATGGGTCAATCAAATTTATAATCTTGAGCTCCTCCGTGCTTCGGAAGGCACGTTAAGCCGTTGGTCCCGGTTGTTACTGCAACCGCTTTAACTCACCAACCCGCATTGGGCCAGCGTGGTGTTGTTATGGCCCAAACTCCTCATGTGTTTCTGCCATGTAGGAAGGCCTGTGCCCAGCAGTGGGACGTAATAGGCTGGTGATGATTTTTAAGAGCTGGCGGTAAGTGGTAACCACCGCCTATAGACACCTGCATTAACAAGCATTACAGTCAGTTAGTTATCACCTTATTCCTATGGTATTTCAATACATAATTTAGTTTTATTGAAAGACACGTTCCAATTCAACGCGTTTCTCTTTAAATCAAATCAATTTTCATTCCCGGGAAAATGATTTTGTATTTTGTAGCAACGCAACCAGACTAAAATACGTGACCGAAGATAACATTTTCAGTGTTTTCCACATTACCAGCCAGTGTTGCTCAGGTCGATTTTACGTCGCTTTTCGTAGATACCGGGCAGGTGAAAGTTAGCACCTTCTATGAATATTGAATCGAAAGCGACATATAAACGCGCAACCGAAAAATTTGCCAGCGCACGCAGTTTAGAGGTACTTATAAGTGCTTTTAATAAAAATACATTTACAAAATTATTCCTGAATTGAAAATTTTTCTGAACTGAAAACTGAAACTTCCAAGGGCAGGGATTTGGCTTATGGTATGGAATAGACTTCATTTGAAAATTATTGCGAATGCACTGTCACTGTACTATGACGACATTCGGATTCATCTTTCTTTGTAGTTCAGCAATGGATAGCAACTTCAGGATGAAGCCAGTTAAGATCTTCATCATCATCATCATAACAACCGAAAAATGTCCACTGATGGACAAAGGCCTCCTTTGAAGATCTGGAAAAAAAGTTTCAGATTTTATTAAGACGTTATGAGATCAGTATTTTCGTGCAACCATCCTTGTTTGAGTGAACAATAACGGTAAAGAAGACGAAGTAAAACGCTAGAATAGTAAAATATACTAAAGTACATAATTCAGGGAATTATTATGATATCTATATTTGGAATAGTGTACAAGGAAAGTAATTAAAATGTAAGCCTTATTGTGTCGTTGATAGTTACTACATTTATTTCTTCTAAGAGGAATGGTAGCGTTGGTTGATGTAAGCGGGTAGCGACGCAGGACCGATCGGTTTGGAGATCTTTAGGGGAGGCCTATGCCCAGCAGTGGGCGTCTCTCGGCTGGACCATGGATCCACCCGCGTGGTAGAGTGTTGAAAGTGGTATCCGACCTTAGAGGTCCATTGTATATATTGATGAAATCGTTCTTGAAATCGAATGAATAGTTTCGGGTATTAAATTTGTAAGTCTATTAGTTTGGATGTAAGAGCTCACACATACAAACTTATAAACTTACTAACTTTACCTCCTTTTAATATTGGTTTTAATACAAATACACAAAATGGTCGCTGGAATACAAAATTACTTTGTTATCATACTGAAGTAAGTACTGCATCTTTTTCACAAAATTTCAAACTAAATGTTTATTTCTAATGAGTTTTGGGATTTATTGCCGCCAGTGAGTGTTCACACAATACAGGCTAGATGAGATAAGATTACATTTATTCAATAGGATTCCCGATACCTTAAATACATTTCAGAAACGGCGATAAAGCTTAGAGTTAAGCCTCATAATATTAAATGTTCGGAACCTTAAGCCTTGGAACATGTACGCTTACTTAACCGGTGATATGTACCAATTTATCAGATCTAAACTACGTTACTCATACTTATGAGTATAATCATATAAAATAATTATAATGTTTTTGTGCTTATAAAATATGTTTTAAAATAATTGCAAAATTAAAAATTTTAAATAACACCCGGCGTTAATAATCATCTATCTAACACCATCTCATTGAGACTATTCATAAGAGCCCAAACACGGTATAACTGCTGTAAGTTTCTGAAGAATTAAGCATTTCGCAGACTTTTTGATGGTACTGGATCAGCTCAAGGTAAGCTCTCGTAGTCACTTCAGCTTTCAAACAAAAAAAACCGAATCAAAATCGGTCCATTCCTTTAGGCTCTATGATGCCACAGACAGACACACAGATACACAGATACACCGATACACAGATACACAGACAGACACGTCAAACTTATAACACCCCTCTGTTTTCGTCGGGGGTTAATAAGCACAATAATGCGTATATTTCTTAAATACACTGTGCCATTTGCTGGCCTTTAGTGAACAAGTAGCCTAATTGTTATTTCTTAGGATTTTAATGCTCATAATTTTATTTACAGTGAAATTAACGACATCAACTTGGGCCTGCTGGTGGAGGTGTGGAACAAAGGTGTGATCTGGGATCGCGCTATCGGATACCACTACCTACCTCTCACTTCCGTCGCTTATAACGAGGTAAGAAAGAAAGAGAATAAAAAAATAATATATTACTAAGTACTTATTACGGAGGACCTCGTGGTGGCGGAGTAGTTTGAGTGCTCTGGATTTGAGTACGGAAACAAAGTAACTTTCACCATGGTCAATCCCGAGATGGGTCAATCATAATTTGTCATCCCCAGCCCTCCGTGTTTCGGAAGGCACTAAGCAGTTGGTCCCGGTTGTTATTGCAACCGCTTTAACCCACCAATTTGCGTTCGGCCAGCGTGGTGGTATCATGGCTAAACTCTTCATGTGTTTCTCCCATGTAGGAAAATCTGTGGCCAGCAGTGGGACCTATATAGGCTGGGGATGATATATTACGCGTTCTTCAACGTTGTCTCACTAACTGTAACAGATAAAAAAATATGATTTTGTTTTTGTGGCATGCAAGTTTACGCCCCTACATAGATCATATTAAAATTAAGAGAAAGAGTCGTGTGTACACAAATGATTAAATTATGAAGAATTAAAAAGGACTTAGTTGTTATCGAGTCCATGTACACCTTTTTGATTTCAAATTTTATTTTTCACATCGCTCCCACGAAGAGCTCTAAGCGATTTATAAATTACAAGTTCCCCTGCTGAATAAGTCCTTTCCACATGGGAGAAACTTATTGTTCATCTAAAATTTTGGAGTATGGGAGAGATAGGGTAACTCCGGACGAGACCATTTACATTGTGAAAAGCATGCTCAATATTATAGGCAATAGGGTTCTCTAAGTATCAAGGCAGAAGTAAGTAAGTAGTAGATTATCAAGATTTCTATTATTTTTCATGAAAAGCCTTGTCCGGATTACTCCGCGGCTGAAATCACCCCACTCTCCCCTACTAGGTTTGACTCCCAGACTAGGAGTTACATTACTGCGATGGACCCCTATAAATAAACCTTTGACCTTAGCAGGTGGTCACAAATCTCGATCGAAAGTTCGGAGTGAATGGTAAATGGATATCGGGTTAGATGACCGGTAAATGATATCCTATAATCAATTCGGTTTCTAACTGGCAGTGTAACCGCAAATTAATTAACAGGCTCGACCATAAATACCAATGCGGTCCTTTACCTCTTGTTTATGTTCCACGCTTCAAACGCTGAATGAAAGTTAAATCTATTGTTGTTATTTCAAAAGAAATCCACATAGCTGTATTCATTTTACCTGTTGTTTGTGTTCCACGCTTCAAACGCTGAAGTGAAAATAAAATCTATTATTGTTGTTTCGAGAGAAATCCACATAGATTTATAAATTTTTCAATTAGATATCGTTATTATTTTAAGGAAATATCTTAGTTATGGAAAACTGAAAGTCTTAAATTGTTTTACTTACATATTAAAAAATGAACTAATCATTTTTTGTAGAGTTATCGCATTAATCAGTCGTATATTATTTGCCAAATTCATTACAAAAAAACCAACTAATAAATAACGACTGGCGACTTTGAATTTAAAAGTGACAGATAAATGATCGTTCAATTAACAATACAAAAACGTGACAAAATACAATGTACTTTGAAAAATCTATACAAAAACGAGATTCAGGGCGAACCCTCGACGGACACTCGGGTGGCATTGAAACAATAGGTGTTAATTGACGTGCACGTCGTTTGTGACAATTTGCGATATATTTCCATTTTAAATAAGAAAAGCTACGAATACACACTGGACAGGTAAATAAAAGATAAACTGGCTTAGATTTTTATGACTGGAAAGTTGTATTAGTAAATACACTATTCTCCACACGAGTTTACGGCGACATACATGGAATTTTAATTCAAAAAAATTTTAATTCCAAATTTGAAAAACTTTAAATTGTTAGTTGATTATGTTTCATAGTTTATGGTTGTCATGGATTTGTTGCATTGCTTGATGCAGCTTTTTATTGACTAGAAACCCTGGAATCCCTAGGAGAACTTGTCACTGACGTAGCTCATAGGATTAGCAAGTTGAAGTGACAGTGGCCTAGGTACATGGCAGGCAGAACATACGGCCGGCTGTTGAGGCGTAAAAGCTCTAGCAAGGCGACCTGTGCTCAGCTGTAAATATCTTAGAGTGAAATTATAATTGTGTCTACTTCTTATAGAAATTAGTACTTGCTTGTATTCATAAAAATAGCAATAAGCAGCGTAAGGCGAGTCAAAGTTTTCAAAGGCGACGCATTTGTCAAGCAAAGCACAACCTTATAATAGAATATGACTAAAGTTCACACAATACCTTCCGAATTTGTTACTTCAGTGTTTTGAATATAAAGTACTTAAAGTTTATTAAGAATTTAGCTTAACTCAGTTTGCGTTGAAAGGGAAAGGGATTCATAATTTTTTGCGTATGATAAGAATCAGCTATGGGAAAAGTCGATCTCATTTGAAGGAGTACAGCAGACTACCCTCGGTCATAAATAATGCAGATACTTTTGGTGTTTAAATCTCTAATGTTTAAATGTATTCAATCATTTACTGCTTCTCTAGACAGATTTCAGTACACCAAATGCCCGTGTACAGTGACGGACGATGCTGATATGGTTATAATAGTTATAAGTTATCATGTGAGTGACAAATATCTTATGAGAATAGAGATATTAGAACTTATTTTTTTAAAGAATTTGACTGTTATGAGGAAAAAAATACAGAAGCTAGCCGGTAACATAGAGAAATACATGCACTGTAGCGCAGTGGCTAGAGTATCCACAAAAATTCGGAGAAATCGTGGGATTGATCATTTTTTATACCACAAAATCCTCAATTATCTTTCCTTCTAAAAGTAGGTCAGAAGCAAGCAAATACCTACATACACACATATTACTAGGTGGTAGGCCCGTATGAAGGGTCGTCTGGGTAGGTACCACCGCCTTTCTTATTTCAGCCGTGAAACAGTTCGCTGTGTTTCGGATTGAAGGGAAAGGTAGCCAGTGTAATTACTGGGCATGGACGGCATTTCATCTTAGCCCCAGGATGACAACGCACCTGCAGTATCAAGTGATTTAGTGATTTTTTCTTGTTATTGCAGGTGTCTATAGGCGGCGGTTACCGCTTTCCATCAGGTGGGCCGTCAGCTTGTTTGTCATCTAGTTGTATAAAAAAAAAATATTCTTATAGGCTTTTGGCGATGGCGAGATTTTAAATTTTTGATATATACTGTGGTTTGTCAACCTGTACACTCCTCTGGTAATCCATCATTAGATAATGCAGCAGTAATTGCTTGAATTAAATCTGAATTATCAATGTGAATGCAACCTACCGCTCTGATTACAGGTAGTTAAGTTACGAGTGTCCGTGGACTAGCAAGTTATTCTGAATGTGAATCGATTTCAAGTTATTTTTATTGAAATTTTAACAATTTCATAATGTGGGTTTCTGTTCGTTGCCAATTCGATACAGCTCCAGTAACGATGGATCAGGTACATGGCAATTTTTGGCATTAAATTCTATAAATAATTCAATTCATTATCTGTAATTATCCCTGTCTTTGGATTTAAAGCGTTCTCATTCTTAGTTAAAGGACATTCATTATTAAAACAAAAGATACTACTTTAAGTCGGTCTAATTTACTTTAACGAAACTTAATATTTTAAGTGTTAGTCAAAGTAGACCGTTGTACACTTTAAATGTTATTTCAATTGAGAATTATTGATGTGTACTTGACTAACACTTTATGTGAAACTACAGACGTATACCTAGTAATTAGAATTGTAAAGCACAGTAAATAAACACTTGAACTAGTAACAAATATCAATTGTTCTCTTGTCTAGCATCCTAATTACATTGTATTTAATGGAAAAAGACGCCAGTGATACTTCTGGTGTTTTAAGCATCCATAGGCTATGGTAACCGTTTACCACGAGGTGTTGCCGTATGCTTGCTTGCCACCTTAATGGTAAAAAAAGTTATTACATTATGACGTGTCGTTTCGCCTACATTGCCGTGATGGTTCCACTGACGTACCGTGTATGCTCACAGCAGGAGTGCGGCGGGCGCTGGATCGAGCTGGAGGCGCAGCTGATGATGAGGGGCAGCGCCGTGGTCGGCACCACAGGCCCCACCGGCCATGCGCTGCTTCTGGACTGCCGCTTCGAACCGCCATTTGGTAAGCTAATTTAATTTGAATCTGACGTTACTAGAATACCTCCTATGAGGATGATAAGTGTTTTACTGGGATAACGGTATAATTTTCCTTCCAGATAGGAAAAGCCTTAATACATCTTCTAACCGTTCTAACTTCGTACTAATATGTCAAATTGAGTGGTATCCTATAACTTATTAGTTTGGGCTCTTTAGGACTTTTTTGACAAAATAAAGATTATATAGAGTTTCATGCGTTAAGTGTTTCTAATAAGAATAGCTTTTATTTTGGTAATAATCTCATATAAGTCTAAATCGTGCTAAATTAGATATTACTAATGATATGTATATCGAATCGTATATTACTAGACTGACCAAAGTACTAGTTACTAAATATAGGGTTACTATTCCTAAAAAGGAATGTGCCAATAATAAATGTACTAAAATATAGAGAGCCAGTAGTGGCCCACTTGTTCATCTGGGATTGAATTGTATGGAAAATAATAGATTTAGATTTCATCGCGCTATGAATAGTGAAAACGAAATTATTTGTTATGTCGTATCCACAATAATTTTATTCAGCACAGATTAATTATTGATGTTAATGTTACAGTTGAAGAATAATTTGTTTCTCATAAGAACTTACAAAATTTACTTACTGAGAAAACTTATAATTAAACTCACATTTAAGTGTTGGCAAGCAATGTTGGTATAGCCGTATGATATTAATTTGGGCAGTATCCTGTGAGTTAATATTACTAGACAACACATGTACACTTTAACATTATACCGACTGCAAAACAACTTCCTAATCAATTACAATTCATAGAATCTAATTAAAATAATTTTACTTAAAAAGATTATTAAGTCTAAACTGACGGACTTACTTAATGATTTGGGGTTGAAAAGTTAGCGTCCATTTTAAAAATAAGTTACTGATGTTTATTTATTCTTCATTTTTTCGTCAAAAGTTTGGCCGACGAATTGCTTACGAATTTTGAAAGCTATACCTAGTCTTGCCATAAATACAGAAACAATGAAAAAAAAAAATACTCCTGCAAATAACATTTATTACTTTTGCAGTGTGTTCGTTTAATACATAAATATAAAACAATTTATAATATAAAAAGCTAATTCGAAGTGATCTCCATTGGCTGCAATACAGTCATTTAAACGTTGAGGGCAGTTATCAATAGAAGCACGCACTCTTTTCATGGGAAAATTCTTCACTGCCAATCGTACGGATTGTTTTAGGGACTCCAAATTATCATGGCGTTTAGAGCAACCCGTACTCTCTAATACTGACCATAAATCATAATCCAGCGGATTAAGATCGGCCCAGTCTTCAGCTCTGATGAAGTCCGAAACGTTCGTTTCCAACCAAGACCGCGTAGACCGAGCTTTATGACCCGGCGCCGAGTTTCGCTGGAAGGACCATTCTTGATTATTGAACATGGTGTTGTTAAGGGGCTTCACTACCTTCTCAAGAATAGTATCTTGATGCACTTGTGCCGATGTTTTGATAACTTTTTCACAAAAGTATGGCTCAGTCACTCATTCATAGCTAATACCCCACCAAATCATCACTGAAGTCGGATAGTGCCCACGTTGCACTCTGTCGACTAATTGGGAAGCTTCCTTAGAGCTTTGAGCATAAATACGGTCATTTTGTTTGTTAAAATGTTGCTCAGTTTTAAAAACTTTCTCATCCGTAAACAAAATTTCCTGTGACCTCCTGGAAAGACGTGTAAATAGTCTTATCCAGGCGGGATCATAATCGGGAATAAAATTTTATAGGGAAAAGTTGTCTCCGTAACTTGTATGACAAATACCCAAATAAACGTAGATAAAACACTCACTAACCTGGATATATCTGCAGAGGCGCCTTCCTTAACTCGTATAAGCACTTCAGCAGTCAGAAGGAGAACAGCTTGATGATAATATTCTTAACATATCATAGAAGACCAGCAAAACACAGTTCACATTACGTATGCGTGTGAGCAAGTAAGTTAATGATCGATACATATCATAGGCCAATCAGCGTTAGAATTCTTGGTCCAAAAAAATGGCCGTCTATTGCAATTGATGAATTTTGCGACTGCTAGCGCCATCCATCGGTACAGTAAGTGAATACCCACGCATAATTGGGATCTGCCACAAGCTTACAGGAGACGAAAGTTAAACAAAGAATTGTGTGTAATTAATTAAATGATTCTTAAACAAATCAACGTCTTACTTAGGTATATAGGTAGATAATGCAGTGAAGCTTAACCACCTCCCTTTGCGAACCGCTTCAGTAGTTGTTTCGATTTTACCACCCTATTCTTTTTTAAATTATCAGTCAAGAAATGACTAGTACGCTTCTTATAGGCTGCAAGTCCTAAGTCATCTTTTAAAATACACGTTTTGGTTCTAGGTGCTATCTTCATCAGCCGAGATAAAATCTTTTGCTTTCGGACAGGATTTCTTCGAATTCTTTCCCTTACTGATTTGACCACCTTTTTCGTACGAATACTACGTGGAAGGCCAGATATTTTTCTGTCACAAACAGAGGAGGTCTCATTGTACCTATTAATAGTCCGGTACACAAACATTTTACTAATACCAAGCGTATGGAGAGTTTCAAAAGTTGCATTTGGCTCCATACCTACTTTGTGTAATGTAATCACAGCGATTAAAAAATTAAATAAATTGTGTCAACTGCAAATGTAGATACAAATGTGATAAATAATATGCGCTGAAGTGTAGGTATTATACTAAATAGTTAGGCTTTTGTAAAATCACACCTATTTTATTCGCGTAAGCTTCATACACAATTAGCGATATTTCATACTTAATTTGTAGGGTTTGGTAATGACAGGTGGTTGCGCTACTGACAGTCACGCTACGTCTATAATATTATCGTGTGTAGTGTTTTATTGTAATATTGAAATGACCTACAAGTTAAATATTTATGTTTATACGAAAAAAAAAACGTGACTCATTGTATTTATTTTATATATGTATACCAATTATATGTTTAATACATTAGCGAAATAATTTGGAAAATATCTTTAAAAAACATGGCGGCGTGTCTGAAGTTCTTCTAGAAAATGTCATCACCAGGCTAAATACGTCCTACTGCTGGGCGCAGGCCTTCCTACATGGGAAAACACATTAGGAGTTTGGGCCATAACACCACCACGCTAGCCCGATGCGGGTTGGTGGGTTAAAGCCGTTGCAGTAAGAACCGGGACTAATGGCTTTACGTGCCTTCCGAAGCACGAAGGAGCTTGAGATTATAAATTTTGATTGACCCATCCTGGTCTCGACCATGGCGAATGTTGCTTTGTTTTCGTAATAGAAGCCAGAGCGCTCAAACCACTACGCCACCGAGCTCCTAGAAAATGTAATGAAAATGTTATAGTAACACAATTTTAGGTACGGTACTTGTTACGTGTCGAGCTGGCGCCAAATATGGTGACGGATACAAATTTATGTCCTGGTTTTTGTAGGTCACAGGAATGGGAACGGACTAGAAATAGGTTGTTGCAAAAGAGTTTAAAGATTTGTAATAAAACTACTGAGATCATGTAATTTTAGAAGTCAAAAATGATTTGTTTTAAAATTTTATAGACACAATCTTTTGGATATGGCAACTGATATTACAAATTGTCTTGTCTTATTGTAAATGAAAGACTTGTATCCGGCATAATGAATCTTTTATTTTACGTCTTCTTCACACTTACCACTATTTTATAACTATCTCGCTCACACACAAACTGTCATTCAAACTATTCTTACTCTTTCATTCCTTAACACATTCATATATTTCTCTCATACACACTCACGTTCCTTTACACATCTAGTAACAATTATATTTTCACCTTACATGCCCTTTGAAATAACAATTTTTTTTTTTTTTATCTTAAACAAAACAAAATTTTATTTCACATTCATATTCACCTTACATGCTTTTGTACTATATAAATCAAACTTTTATTTACTTATTTTTAATTACAAAACAACAAAAAAAAAAAAATTGTGTAACAAGTTTTAGTAAACTATCTCTTACTTTTATATGTAAACATTAGAATTTACATAAACTGTGAAAAATTTTACACAAATGATAATACTTTATTAAACTATTCTACCAAATACCTATTTGTTTTGTTTTTCTTTAACTATAAACATTTTAACTAACCTTTGTATTCAAACTATTTAATACATTAGGACATTATGAAAACGAACTTTGTTTTTATTTCAATCTTATAGGTTTATTCAACTTAATTATAGTTTCCTTAAAATTAATTTTTATAATAATGGACTGTTGTTTTCAGAAATTTTAAATCAAACTAAAAATTTACAAAGCTTCAGTACCTACATGATTCTTTGAAGATTATTTACTGAAATCTATTTCTTATTACTAGTAAACTTCTGATATTAACAGTCGACAATATACGCCCTACTTAACTAAGTATAGCTAAAACAATTAGGCAGTTATTTCTAGCATTATGAAACAAACAAAAAAAATATAGAAAGTAAAGGTTGTGTGTTAAGCCTTATTTTTTTTTTTTTTCTAACATATTAATAACAATTTTATAAATCAAGATATGATATTTTATACTCTGATTTGTTATTCTTAATACACATTCAATCTTAGTTTCACAAAAAAAAACTTATAGTATTGGAATAAATACCTTCAACTCTACTTAAAATTGTTTCTTTTTGTATTTGTATGGGTTACTGTACATGTCAATAGTTACATTTCATCATTGCTGCAATTACTTTGATTTTCCATTGAATTTTGATATAAGTTGTCATCACTATTGTCATCATCTTCTGAATCTGAAAAAGAATATAAATTTGGGGGACAGGACATAGGTTTGAGGAATTGGACATGAACTACTTTCTTCGTTGAGGGTTTCCATACATCCTGTATTTCATAACATACTGAACCAATTTTTCTGATTATTTTGTATGGTCCTTTGTATCTAGGTGTTAACTTTGTATCGGTTGGCTTATGCCATTCGTATAAAACATAGTCTCCCTCTTTAAAATCATGGTTTAATCTTCTCAAATCAAATTTTGCTTTGTTATACAAATGTACCTTTTTAATGTTTATTTTTGAACTTTCTCTTGCTTGTTGTAATAAGTCCAATTGATGATCTCTATTTATGTCTTCAAAAATTGTTCCAATGTGTATTTCATTAGGTGGTATTCTAGGTTCAAATCCATACATTAAATAAAATGGTGAATATCCTGTGGACTTTTGTTTTGAAATATTGATTGCTAATACTGCTTTTGGTAATAATTTATCCCAATCTTTTTTATTATCCATTGTAAATTTAGTTAATGTAGCCATTATTGTAGCATTTGCACGCTCTACTAATCCATTGCTCTGAGCTGTGTATGGCGTAGTTGGTACATGTTCTATTCCATATTTACTGAAAAAATTTTGCGTTGCTTGACTTGTAAAACAAGGTGCACTATCAGATATATAAGTCTGTGGTGGTCCATACACATAAATTATGTCATTTTCAATGTTGTCAATTACACTCAGTGCTGATAATGAACAGCATGGCTTTGCAAAAATATATCTTGTAGCATGATCTATATGAACAAATATATATGTGTTTCCTGACTGTGTTTTTGGTAATGCGACAATATGATCTGATGATATTACTTGCATAGGGGTTTGTGGTATTGGTCGTTCACCCAGTTTTCCATAAGCAAACTTTGTTCTTCTATTTGTTTGAGCACAAACAATACATGCTGTCACATAAGACTTGACATCTTGACGCATTGATTTCCACCAATATTTAGATTTAATTTTTGTTAGTGTTGTACTGAAATCTAAATGTCCGCTATCATTATGTGCTATTTTTATTATATTTTCTCTTAAGCTCTGTGGCACTACAATTTTTTTATTATTATATAATTCTTTTTCATTTATATGTATTAATACTTCATCTGATATTTGAAAAGTTTCATGTATTTGTTTTAAATGGTGAGTTGAGGGTTCCTTTGATAATTTTTTATATATTTGTTGAATAAATGGATCTTTACTTTGGGCTATTTTTAATTTTTCTTTGTTACTACTGATTATTAACAAACATAATTCATTTAATGGGTATCTTGATAAGTGATCGGCAATGACATTTTGTTTGCCTGGTCTATGCTCTGGAGTAAAATCAAATGGTGCCAAATCAACAACATAACGAGCAAATTTTCTATTTATTTTTGCTCTGTTTATTATATACGCTGTAGAGTAACTGTCTGTGATTAATTTAAATTTTATTCCTAGTAGATATATGCGAAATTTACTCACAATTGCCCAGTGAACCGCAGTAACTTCTAGTTCATTTATGTGATATCTTGTTTCTGCATCCTTAAGACATCTACTGGCATATTCTATAACTTTCTTTTCGCCTTGTTGGATTTGTAATAGACATGCACCCATGCCCTGGTAGCTACTATCTGTTTCCACAATTGTCTCTGCATCTTGCTGAAAATTTGCTAATACTGGTGCTGAAATAAGTAAATTTTTTAACATTTCAAATGACTTTTGTTGTTGCTCGGAAAGGCTAACTTTGGTTTTCATTGTATGCTTATATTTTTCTTGATCTTCTAATTTATTTTGTTTCAATATATTTTGTAATGGTTTTGCTATATGTGCATAATTTTTTATATATTTTCTAAATGCTCCTGTAAATCCTAAAAAGGAACGAACTTCTGTGATTGTATGCAGTGTTTTATATTGTTCAACTGCTGCTATTCTTCTTGGGTCTGTTCTTTCCTGTTTATAACCTACAATTTTGCCAAATAAGTTCAATTCATTTGTGATAAAAATGCACTTTTCCTTGTTTAGTTTTAAATTCTTTTTCTTGGTGGCTTCAAAAATTTGTTTTAATATGTGGGTAAAACTTTCTATTGAATTTGCACCTCCGGTAATGTCATCGAAATATGCCCTTACTCCCTGATTATATAAACATCCATATGTTGACTTTATGACTTTTGACATTATTGATGGACCTCCAACTAATCCAAACATGACTCTCATAAATTCTATATGATAATCTTGTGTTATGACTGCAGTTTTATAAATGTCTTCTTCTTTGATACAAATGTTATGGTATGCATGGTAAATATCTAACTTGAATTTGTACATAAATTGTGAGACTGTGCATATAATATCTTCCATTCTTTCTATTGGTTGTGAGTCTAAAACTGTAATTGGGTTTATTGTTTTTGAATAATCTACAACTGGTCTGTATGGTGTTGTTTCATGAAATGGCTGTTGTACTACAAACATAGGTGCCGCATAAGGTGAAGTTGACAGTCTACAAATCTTTTGTTCTATCCATTTCTCTATTGTATCTTTTAAAAATTTTCTCTCTGGTTCAGGTAATCTGTATGGTTTACAACTTATTGGTTTTTCATGTTTTAGTTTAATCTCTAATTCAAAGTCTGTGAATTTTCCTATATCATTTGAGTTAGTTTTGAAAATGTCTTCATATTCTGATACTAATTGCATTACTTTTTGTTCATTTTCGTTTGTGACTTTTTTATGTTCAAGGACACAAGCTACTGATTTAGTTTCTTTACAGAGATATGGAAAGTACTCAGAGTGGGTAGGTGTAATTATACATATCCCTCCATCTGGTTCATGTATTATTCTAGCATATACCGCTAATTGCCAATCTTTTCCTAAAATCATTGGTACTGGTAAGTCTTCACATACCGCTATTTGTGGCATTACATAATCTATTTTTCCTACTTGTAATCTAGCTGATAACCATCCTATAGGTGTAAATGTACTTCCTGCAACTTTATAATTACCCTTTTGCCATGAATATACTTCTGTTTCTTGTGGTAAATATTTTTTGTCAATTATTGTCAAAACTGAACCTGAATCTGGTAACGCTTGCAATGATAACGATCCATTCAATAGTACTGTGATGAGTGTAACATTTGGAGTGCTATCCTGAACACAACTTATTTGTTTTGAATTGCCTTTATAATTACTATGGCTCATTGCACTTGTTGATGCCTTTGGTTGGAAACTATTTTTTTTGTCATGTGTGTTACTTTCTTTAATGACATTTTTATTTTGAATATTATTTGAAGTTAGCTCTGTTTGCAATGTGCAGTTATATGAAATATGGCCTTTATTTTTGCATCTAAAACATGTTTGGTCTTCTACTTTATCTGTTTGGGGATTAAATTTATGTATAAATCTGTTGTTTCTCTGTAAGTCTTTGAGGTTATGGCTGTTAAATGAAGTACTTACATTTTCTGTTTGTTTCACATAGTATTTATCCTTTGGTTGTACTTTCCTAATATTGTCCAATGCCGATGCATGATTTAGTAGATCTTCCACAGTCTTGCAACATTGAGTGGCCAATGGTACTGACCAACGGTGGTCCATAATACCTTCTAAAATTAAAGACACTTTATCATTTTCTGTAATTTGTGTTGGTGAACGTTCAAACATGGCATTTTTATTGTATATGTATTCTGTAATACTTTCTGTAACACGCAATATTCTTTTAGACTGGTATGTTATAAATTCTGCAAATGACATTTTAGTACTAAATCTGTCAATAAGTTTTCGTTTCCAATCAATCCATGAAATTAAGCTTTTACCATATGCTTTATGCCAGTCGCTGGCAGGACCTCGAAGTCTCATCGCAGCATTTACCAATGTTAAATTTTGGGACCAACTAGCCAAAGCCGCTACCCTTTCCACTTGCTGCACCCAATCATTCACATTTTCTATTTTATTTCCACCAAAAAGTGGAATAGCCTGACTTGTGTCAGATGTTGATAAAACTTGCAAACCAGATTGACTATGAGAAGGCACTAACCTGTTAAGTAATTCCGATTGCGTCTGTAAAATGTGCAATATTATAGGACTATATTGAGAATTGTCCTGTTCTTCATGTTCCTCAATATTTTCTTTTTGTTTCAAGATTTCCAATTCCATTTTAAGATTTTTTAGTTCTATTTGTTCTGACAAGCGTTTGGTTTTTGCTGATTGATAGCTTTCCATGATACCATTTTCTTCTTTCATAATGTTATCTTGAACTAACCTTTCAATTAAGTCTTTTTTCGTACCTTTTGTTGGCAGAAATCGATTTTTTAATTCTTCCTTCAATTGTATCACGGTGTAAGCCTCTAGTTCATCTGGATTCTTGAATGATTCCATGATTTTAGTTGATTATGCCGTCTTCGCAAAACGTGCTGAAAATAAATCTTACCAAATCTGTTCAAGCTTTCGGCTTTTGTTTGTACAAATACGTTGTACATAAAAATCACTATTGGTGTGAAACGTACACCACACTATTTGTTGTATTTCAACGTAAATAGCAACAAAATTTTTAAATTTTTATCCGCAGCGCCATGTAAATGAAAGACTTGTATCCGGCATAATGAATCTTTTATTTTACGTCTTCTTCACACTTACCACTATTTTATAACTATCTCGCTCACACACAAACTGTCATTCAAACTATTCTTACTCTTTCATTCCTTAACACATTCATATATTTCTCTCATACACACTCACGTTCCTTTACACATCTAGTAACAATTATATTTTCACCTTACATTATGATGGTAGGCTTGGAGTAGAGTGTCAGTGGTATAGCCTGCAATACTAATTTTTAGAGGTTCGATTTCGAAAAGCACAGGTGATAAACGTGTATCATCATCAGCATATCAGCTGAGAGATGCCCACTGCTGGGCATAGGCCTCCCACAAGGATCTCTTAACTGATCGGTCCTGCACTGCCCTCATCCATCGGCTTCCAGTGACCATCCCCAGATCATTAGTCTACCTTGTGGGGGGCCTACCAACGCTGCGTCTCCCGGTACGCGGCCGCCACTCGAGGACTTTTCCGCCCAAACGGCCGTCAGTCCTTGCAACGTGTATGATTTATTCTAAATTAGATTTCCATTTAGAGTATATTGAAAAAGAGAATGGTCCCTGTTTGGGCGCCAAAAGTTTTTCATTGGCGCCCCAACAGATCAATTGAACCTAATATTCACCTACCTAACACTCAATAAGGTTAATTAATATATGTAAAACCACCTTGAGTACAATGTTGGCTTATCATAGTACTTCATCAAAGTGTCCCGTTACAAGATCTAAAAGTTTCTGATAGATAACAGTTATAATATAAACGGTTCATACATTTGCGCGGGTTTTCCTCTCTATAGAGTCCCATATAGATGGTCCCATTAAAGTCTGGGTCAGTTGGCATGGGTTACAAGTATGTCGAGTCGGCGCCATAGATCTGCCGGTGGCCTTGCCAAAATGTCCTGTCTCTTACTTTAACTTAAAGGAAATTATCGACATACGGAAATGTTACGTGTCACACAATATAATAGTTATTGTTATTATTTATTCCTTGAATTTAGTAAAGAAATATTTGTATGGTAGAAATTATACATGAAGACCGTTTTTATTCTTCATGAAGTTATCGAAAAGTCAAAGTAAGTTTTTCTCACGGAATGTTATATCTTGGACCATAATCTAAACTAATTTTGAAAAACGGTACGATTAAATCGTTAAAAGACAGCACTACGTACCAACGTTTATCTCATGCTTACCGTAAGTAGGCATAACAAAACTGTTTAGTACACATACTAGTTAAACGCAGTAACTTAACTAGGGTTGATTTCTATTTAACAACGACGTTTATGTATCAGGCATGACTCAAACAAGTCTGACATACTCATTATGAGTTTCGTCCGCCAGCACTTAGTCAATTTGTGCTATAGTAGAATTGAATGACAGACAGATTATGTAGTAGTCACTTTAAGGTCTAGGCAAAAATCAAATGTAGTC
This sequence comes from Nymphula nitidulata, assembly GCA_947347705.1. Taxonomy (NCBI): domain Eukaryota; kingdom Metazoa; phylum Arthropoda; class Insecta; order Lepidoptera; family Crambidae; genus Nymphula; species Nymphula nitidulata. Next base: position 13,705,207 of record OX374632.1, read on the forward strand.
AAATTGTGTTCTAGACAGTCCAAGACCAACCCTGCGATCTTCGCTAGCAACGGATATAAAATATAACGAAAGTTTAAATCTAGATGATTCTGTATAGGTACATTTACTTTTATGTAGTTGATAATGTACAAAGGTAGCCACTAGAACCACAATTGTAACTGAATGTGGCTGCAAAACGGCTTTTGTGAGCCGTCTAAGTGATAACGAGGGTTAAGTGTTCTGGCGCAATTATTCGCCCGGTCCAATTTACTTTTATACCCAATTGTTTCCAGTACTTTGTGTTTAGTTTGTAAGGGGCAAGAATTATGAATGAATTTCGACTTTTGTCCTATTGTAAGCGCATGACCTGAACCATTATTTCAAACTAGTGGCCGCTCGCAGATTCTCTCGCAAGTATGTAGCCTATATCCTTTCTCAGGATGTGACCTATGTTCATGCTTAATTTCATCAGACGTTGCAGACAGACAGATAGAGCTACTTTTGCATCAATGATTTTAGCATGGATTCATAATCCACGGCGATGAAATGATGAAATAACGACATAGTATTATTATGAACATGTCAAAACGCCAAACGTGAAAAATCATACATTTTGGGTTCCACTTCACATTTATGGCATGGCTTTTTTCAATAACATAGCTAGTTGACGACCGCCTGGCCGAGTGGTCTGTACCCGAGGCTACTCGGTCAAGAGGTCCCGGGTTCGAATCCCGGTAGGAACAAATGTTTGTATGATGAGTACAAACATTTGTTTACGAGTCATGGATGTTTATATGTTTATTTAGTGTATTTCTAATATTTATATACATATTATTATAATTATTTCTCCGTTATCTAGTATCCATAACACAAGCTCTCAGTGATGCTTACTTTGGGCTAGATAATAGGTGTGAGTGTATAAAAAAAAAATGTGGTTGTATTGAAATTTGTATGGAAACGTAGAAGCTCTGCCATAATTAATTAGACATTTTCATTCTTCTCTTGACGCAAAGTAAAGCATTACGCGGTACGTCTAAGACACCCGAGCCCGACACATGTTATGTTGGGCTACTATTTAGTACCGCAATACAATTTTTAAAAATTAAAATTTTAAATATTCCTAATTTAATATAAACTATATACCAATATTACACTACTTCAAATACATCAGACATACAAACGTAGTACCCGGAGAGCAAACAATATAATACTGCCTAGGATCAGAACCAATTATGGAAGAGACGCTTTAACTGATGGGGGAGCGCAGCTCTTCAATAAACTTCCACCCAACATAAAAAGTGTGGACACCCTCAGCATAGTTTACTCCACAAATTAACGTTCGAGTATACCTTATACTAATAGACGCCCACGACACTAAAATGTATACCTACTATAAGTACTGTTTCTCATGTAAGTGATATATTCATGTCTTTTTGAGAATGAAGATCTTTAAACCCAACTTTACTTATAAACATATCTAAATTGGTGCTGGTAAAACTAAATTTCTAGAATTAGAACGAGCTCAAAGAAGTCTCATAAAGGTAATGTATATTAAAAAAAAGCGTTTTCCAACGAAAATCCTTTACCAGTTGAATGAATAACATCCTTACGGTAAGAAAACTATATATTATACAGAGTAATCTAAAACTCCACAAAACTTTGCCATATGACCCGGGTATATTTAATAAAAGAAGGAAAGATGTAGTAGCTTGTGCTCCGAGAGTAAGGACCAAATTTGCACAAATACAATTCAATACTCAATCTGCTCACCTTTATAATATCGCAAATAGAGAACTATATATTTATGACAAAACACTCAATGAAACTAAAAACTTGTAACTAAATGGCTAAAAACTAAAACTTGGCAAGAAACAGAATCACTCCTAAGAATCCTATTATACTTATCCTAAAACTTCTAAAAATAAAATAAAATAAATAAATAAAATCTATTAATAACACTCAAACACACACAGGCGCGCACACACACACACACACACACACACATACGCGTATACATTTGCAACCTATGAATCTTGGTTATTTAATTACCAGTCATTTTCTCTCCTCAAATTTAGCTTAAAATTGTTTTTAATTTTGTTTTTGCTATCATATTTGTAAACATGAAGAATCATTAAGGAGGAGCGGGGCTTCTCAACACAGGCCTTAAAAGCTTAAAGAGAAGCTCCAACCCATTGCTTCTAATGTATAAAATTAATAATGGAAATAAAGAAATTATTTATTTATTTATAAATTAGAAAAAAATCACGTCCTGAGGCGGGGATCGAACCCGCGACCTTTCACAAACCGGGTGACTGCTCCATCTGAGCTACCCAGGACTTGGGATAGCCCTGTGAAATTCTTCTAGTTTATCTGTAAAAGCTGACGGCCACCTTAAAATGTCGAAATATTCAATTGCAATATCCTAAGCGAGTATTTTTACGAATACCTAAGACCACCTACCTTACCCTTACCTATTTTTCTAGTTTAGATATTTTTATAAGTTAAGGTTTTTTTTGGTTTGTCTCGCTTTTGTTACATTGTATTCTTGTATCGTGTAGTCTGAATTAATTTTTTATTCTATTCTATTCTATACGTCTTTATCTCGGCCGCACAATGAGTGGCTTAGGCTATGTTTACACTGATCTCACAGTTACCGGTTCACTGTTTGACGGTCGACTTTGGGCCACAAAACAGCAGCTAATCAGTGTGGTATATAATCGAAATAGAGGGCGGCCTTATATACATCGCAGCCATCTGGTTAAAGTAGCTGGTTAAATTAGCCGCTTAACTAGACGCCTAGCTCGTTGATTGAACGCCGGCAACCAATAAAACGGCTAAAGGACAGCTAGCTAAGTCATTGTCAGCCGTCTGGTTAAATTAGCCATTCAATTGGAAGCCTAGGCGGGTTGTTTAAATTAAAGAGCTTTTGTGTTACTGTTTGAGTGATTGGTAGGTTCAAGATCAGTTTTTATGACCACATATAACCAAAACGATCCTTTCAATACGCCAAGTCGTGAAGTGTTAAGTGAGTCTAGTTCAATTAACTATCGGGCTAGGCATTCCACTGAATGCTGGCGTTCAACCAACGGGCTAGGCATCCAATGAAGCGCCGAATTTAACCAGATGGCGGCGACATATACAGAGTGGTGCTGTCAATACGACAATAAATTAAAACATGGGCTATATTAGTTCATAGAAATGGCCTGCCACTTTCAACAGCATCGTATTCGATTGATAATTTCATGAAATTTCTATGAAATAATGCAGCCAATGTTATATTTTTTTATACAAATGTCAAGAAATTATCAAACGAAAATAAGTTTTTGAAAGTAGCAAACCATTTCTATGATATAAACTAATGTAGTGTGTGTGTGTGTAATTGAAGGGAAAGGTAGCCAGTGTAATTACTGGGCATGGACGGCATTTCATCTTAGGCCTCAGGATGACAACGCACCTGCAATATCAAGTGCTTTTCCTTGTTATTGCAGCTGTCTATAGGCGGCGGTAACCGCTTACCACCAGGTGGGCCGTCAGCTAGTTTGTCATCTAGTTGTATAAAAAGAAATGTAGTAGGTACATGTTTCAATTTATTGTCGTATTGACGGCACCACTCTGTATAAGCTAACTAGCAAATCAGCCGCTGACAAGACCAGTCAGTGCGTTTAGCCGCAGACAACAATCGTTTTTGTGAAAGCTCTTTATGAAATAGTATTGTATGTTACATCAGGCTATCAGCGTCATAAGCAGTGGACATCATAGGCTGCTCTGTTCATGATGATTGAATGTCGATTTATGAGTCACAGCGGTGAGTCGGAAAGTGAGCCGAATTATGCCATAGTAATGGGGTACTGGACACATGGTATATGAGTCATGATACGTTAATGAAGATTTAGATTTATTTTAGTTTTTTTTTAATTCAGATTGATGGGTTATATTAGTGGCTGCCCGTGGTTCCACCCGTGTGGATGTTGATTATTGCACCAAAATGTAGCCTACGTACTTGGTACTTGAACTGCGTTTTGGCACAATACTCTTAATGTTATTTTTTAATTAGAATTTCCACTAATCTCCTTTTTACCGCACATCCTAAATGATGGCTGTTTTCCTACTAGTGGGCAGCCTAATAGTTATTTCTCATGATGAAATCTATCTTTTAGCTAAATTTTGTCTGAATCGGTTCGGTGGCTCAAGAAAGAAAACGTAGCAGACAGACAAATTTACTTCTGCATTTATAAAATTGTATGACTTTGGAAGCAACAAGCAGTAATACAAATATTGAGTATTATTTATAACATTTGTAATGTTGTTGTACTGAATATTTATGTTCGTTTTCACTAACATTTGCTTAGCGCTACTAACTCTAGTCACTAGTTAGCTCACTAACATCTTTTTATCTCCTTTCGGTAGACTAAGATAACATCTCTAAGAGACTCTTAATCTCTTAGAGATAAAAAGAGCCAAATGACTGTAAGAGTCACCTTAGCCTAGGAAATGGTTAGTAAAAACGGACAGAAGCGTCGTATCAAAGTGCAGTCCTGCGTAAGATACATTTTGAATGTTATAGTACCGTCGAATTTGAAAACTCATAATAATAAGCTCGGTGGCCTGGTGGTTTGAGCGCTCTGGTTTCATTACGGATCTGTTATTGATTAGGTCAATCAAATTTCTAATCTCGAGCCCTCTGTGCTCCGGAAGGCACGTTAAGCCGTTGGTCCCGGTTGTTACTGCAACCGCTTTAACCCGGTAACCCGCATTGGGCCAGCGTGATGGTGTTATGGCCCAAGCTCCCCATATTATGTACCTCCCATGTAGGAAGGCCTGTGCCCAGCAGTTACACGTATATGATGATGATAATAATTTTTAAAAAGGTTGCTATAAATCTTGATAAGTTAATAATATTATTATAATAATATAGCTTGACTATAGCACCGTCTGTCGTAATAAATACTAGTCGAGGTAGTCGTTTCCAAGTAATGTTGTATAAAGGATAAGTCTCAAGAATTTTTCATCTTTCTTTATTGAATTGGACGGATGCAAATAAACCGTTTCAATCAAAACTTAAATAGGACGCTTTGTACATAAAGTTTTATATAGCTAAACTATCTTCACCACAGACCTCGGCAAGGAATGCCATGCAAAATAAATGCATAAAATAAGAGGAATTGTGTCAAGTGCTCGCTTTGCAGGAAATGTTTTGAAATAGAAATCGGCGTAGGAGGGAGCACTAAGAAGTATTACAAAGCGTAATTTTCTTCAAGTGATGCCGTGAAACACGAGTAATGGAGTGGGTGATAGCTAGGCTTACCATAATATTTTAAAGTGAAATCCGGACGTATAACCGGAAGACACGAAAAATTTATGGGTCTATTTACTAAATGTCAGTAAAACTACTGTAAGTATTTGTATTTTTAATAGTTTTTACTATTGATATTTGTAATGAAATACTCAAAATCAAATCAAAAAACGGGCGGGCCAGCAAAGTTAAAGTGACATAAGAATGTGACATTGTAATAGTAGATTATACACCGAGGGGATAAGGCACTGTTTTATGTCACGGGCGCGATATTGAATCCTGAACGTAACGAAGGACTCCAGATTTAAATCCCGAGCGCAGCGAGTTCGCTTGGGAATTAAGACGAGTGCTGACCGCAGTGAGGGGTTCAAGCGCGCTCAAGACAAAATCAGCTTTATCCCCGAGGAGTGTCCTATACTTTTCTCACCTTTTGCGACACAATAAAAAAGCAAGGCTACTAAAAACAAAGTTTTATTATAGTAAATTAAAATTAAAAGTGAAAATTGATTTTTCACCTTTCGTTATCGTTGTAGGCTTTCAGGTGTTGTCCTTTGACTCATCAGGGAGTAGATTATGAACATGGCATTATGCCATACCATTTAATGGACTCGGGAGTTAAATCACTTTCGTCACTCGACATTTTAACGGAACTTTTCTTCTATTTTGATATATTTTCATAAAATCTTTGCAGTTACTACGTATATTATTGCAGCGTCTTACAATACTCGCGGCTTTTGTTTAATTTCAAATGTGTTCCATTCAGCTTGCCGTGGCCAGCTCGATTTTAGAAAAAGATCGATTTTCAAATTACGTTTGATTTTTAAATAAGATCGACGCGACGCCGGCCGGACCCCGGCCTTCGAGTATTAGTTGATCTATTATTACGGAATTAGACTTTAACGCCATTGCAATAAGAACTATGAAAAGTGGATCAGTATAACATTACTCCCCGGCTAAAGCCAAGGGCTTTAATGACTTGCTTTACGTAAGGTTTGCATGATATGTAATATGGCATTGTCGAGCAGGTGGTGTAAAAAAAAATATTTAATAAATTAAACAACACGCCGCGTGTGCGCGCCGCGCGACAGCGCGCTGACAAATATTAAAAAATTTGTTGTTGTCATATCCGGACAATCCGTACTAAATCCGGACGTATGGCAAGCCTAGTGATAGCAAGCGTTGTTTATCTAAAAGTAGGAAAGAGGTATTCAATGACTTTGGAAAACAAGCTCATTAAATTCTCGACAGTACACCGCCTACTATTTTGTAATAACATCTTCAGTAATTATAAAGCCTGTTTTGATGAAATAAATAAATGAAAAGAAGGTTAATTAACTTTTAAATATAAATATAAAAGTTAAGTAATATTTCCATGTAATTTGCCCTCGTGCCTACGGGTAGACCCATTATCATGGCACATGTGACTTCGCCGAAATATCATTATGAACTCGTTACAAATTAATTACAAGGTAATGAAAATGAAAATGAAAATGAAAATATTTTTATTCAATTAGGCCCCCAAGAAGCACTTTTGAATCGTCAACAAAAAAACCCTAAAGTCTATCACATAAAAATAATATTAACTAACTAACAATTTCATAATGTTTGTCTCTCTGTCTTATCTGCATCTACGTAAGCTAAGAATGTTATGTCAGTCTGTCTATCGGTCTGTCTGTCGGTCCGTCTGTCTGTCAGTCTGTCTGAATTTACACCGGTTCCAAAAGTTGAACTACCGAGAAGATTCCGGCAACAAACTCGTGTAGTCAATAATCCCGAAAATTATTCTAGTTCTAATGTTACATAACATGAACGTATAAATTACTATTAACTTTAATGAAAGCACAATGTTGCACAGCAAAAACGATTCAATAATGAATAAAGAACAAGGAAATGACAATTCCTTTGTTCATTGCAAAGTAGGTATATAGCTGATGCGTTGATGTGGTGGTAGCTAAGCTGACATTTTCTTTAATACAAAGGACGGCAAATAAGTCAAGACCACATTTTGTGAAGCGGTAAGAAGTGTCCATATGCAAAGACAGCTAATGCAGCGTGTAAGTACTGTTCTAGCAGCCTCCACCTGGACGGCCTATAAGGTGTCTTTGGACGCCTCTTTTGCACGAACCCATGTTTTAGAAAGGAGGGAACACATTTCTTAAATCAAGAGATGCGTAGCGACTTATAGCTTTATGCTGGTTTTCACTAACATTTACTTATCGTTAAGAGTCTCTTAGCGATTTTTATCTCAGTCTACCTAAAGGTGATAGAAAGAGACAAATGTCGTTAAGAGTCACCTAAGCCTAGGGAATGGTTAGTGAAAACGGACATCGGTGTCGTAAAAATATACGAACATACGAAACGTGGCTCAGCGGGGTTAGACAGTGCTCATGAAACAAATTTGAAAAGTCTTAATTCGCGTCTTTGACACTTGCAATTTGATCAAATGCGAATACTGAGGACGAGTAATGAGCTCAATGCAATACCACAGAACATAATATAATATGCAGAAATGCAAAAGGGGTATGTTTGATGGCAAAATGATCATACCTCCTGCTGACATGTGTCACACAAAGCGACTAATTTGTATGACGCGAATGACACACGATGGATAAACTTACCCTAGAACAGTTGATAGCGAAAATAAAAGTAGGTTACGTACTTCGTTATTGCTATGAGGAGATACTATTGTTCTTGGACAAGTTTGCCCTATATTTAAACCACTTGTAGAGGGAGTTGAACCTCCCCAAACGTCTTAATTTATTATAAAGGTAGCACTTAATTAATAATCAGTGGAAAATGAACCATAATTTATCATAAAGTTATTAATACCAGATTATGTCGTAACGTTTCATCAGGAACTCTTCATTTCAAATTTATATCACGAGTTGTTTGATTGAGTGACTACGTGGGTTCATAATCATTAAGATATAATCATAGGATAAATGTCTATACTTAAATATAATTTATTAAGAGAGAGATTTATTTTATTAAAACACCAATACGTTTTTTAATTTGTGCAAAGCCCACAAAACAGGTTCAAAAGATATTTTATTTGTTGGGGAAACGCAGTTGGATTGAGAGATACATTGGAAATCATATCTTATTTATGAGATGAACTAATAAGGACGATGTTGCTAATTATTTATACGTTAACCTTTCGTTTCTTACTAGCTGCCGGTGCGGCTTTAATACGTATTTAAGTAGGTATTAAGAAACGAATCCTATTGCATGTCACTCTTCTCTAATATACATACATATAGTGCCGTTATTCTTGCAGATAAAAGATTAAATGAACCATAAATATCAATTTATGTGTGAAAAATCGGTAGGCTTAAATGTGAAGTGTAAAGTGCTTCCCGCTATCGATTTTCTTTTCTTACTTAGGGTCGTGACGTTGCGAAATTCTTTGTTAACTTTTTCCCCAATCAGTGATTTGTATTCGACCTTTGTGATTGATGAAAGATTTCGAACTTAGAAAGACTTTCAACTCTCAACACAAATTTTAACCTAAAACAAAAGTTTGAATCTATAGGTACTTACGTAATGGATAAAGGTTATTTTTTTAACGACATTGTAGCTGCAAAGTAATAAATATCTTAACCATGCATGTAAGGTTTTTACATACTTACTTTATAATATAGAAATCTGAAAGCGAATAGTAAATAGTTTCCTTATACCTCCTAACACTTAGCTCGGCTTCTAAGCACATTATATATAATAATTCAATGACTCGTAAGAGCGATTCTCACTTAAAAGCTCTCCATGCTTCACATGCACTACAAAGAAAATTTTAATGGTTTTTTTCTTTAGAAATCTACACCAGTAACAGAAATAGACTTGGGGAAATTTCATAAACATATTGGAAATTTTGATTCTTACAACAAATCCTAATAATTCACGCTGTATTCGTGTGTATTGTATAAAACCTTACATTTAAAAAAATGGCATATGCTTCTGGTATAAAAAGTTCGTATTTTCTCCGTACCTATACTTTTCGTTTCTCTTAAGTCAAGAATATCACAAACAATATTTTTTTTTTCTTCTTTACGTATGCAATTGTAAAATAAAAAAAAATTAAAAAAAAACAAATTTAATATTTTTCAGTAAAGAAAGAAACTGTATCTTGTTGACGCCAGCTGATGGCGTTAGCCAAAGACATTGTTTGTGGATGCTATGACAAAGTAACATTCCCATTGTATTCCCGTAACGCGTCACATCATAGGTAGACTCAAAAGGGGGCACGCTTATATTTTTCTCATTTTTCTCTTTCTAAATCTTTCTAAATTCATAGGAGTGATAGTGACGAACTGACAAATTCTTGAAGAATAATTTGCTCGCTTCTTTTCGGTATAGACCGCGTGTATGTCAGGCGGGCCCAACCCAAAGGGTTTGAAAAGCGAGATTTGAATCAATCAAATGTACTCCATTTCACAACCATATGTACTAAATTCATTTTGAATGTAATGCTATTTTATAGAAGTTTGAAGCAGTGGTGGTGGCCGTGCCTGCCTGACATCTTTAGTTCGGCATGGAAGGGTTCATACTGTGACTACTAGTAGATAATGTCAGTAATAATGTACTGTATAAAATATGCGTGCCTTAATTTTTCTTACTAACATGCAGCAGGTAAAGTGAGTTATATTAAGTATTACATTAAGGTTTGGTTGAAATTATTTCAAACTTAAAATAGCGTTACTTTAAAAATAAGGTTAGTACATGTTAAAATTGTAAACCAAACGAAACAGATGAGGTGTAGCCAAACGTTTATTTTTTCTCTTCGCTCTGTGCTTTTCACTCTATGGTTCTTGTTGTGCGGTCGGTGCCATTGTTGTATATCTTGTATTTTCCTGGCGCTATTAAATCTCTTTTAATAAATATTGAGTCGTTTACTTTTTGGCGTAATCCTAAAGTACAAATGGTAATGAAAAGGAGTTCATTCGATTGATTCAAATCTTGATTTTCGAAGATGTGGTATTCGGCCAGCTTGACGTACACAATATTGCGGCGCCGTCTGGGCGGCCTGTCGGGGGTTGGCGGTATCAAGGTCACATCATCGTAATGAACGGCTGCTGTAGACGATTTGGCGGGGACTGGCCTATTTTCAGTTTATTATTGAGCCCATCACAGACGGTAGCTACAAAGATAAACATGTATAATATAGCTCGATATATTTTTACTTCCCGAAAGCTGAAGCCCTAGTCCTTGCTCCACCACAATTATTCATCTATGTGCTCTGGCGACCTCAGTCCCCGCATGAACAATAACATAGTAGTGGCATATTGTATGTGTTTAGTGTTGTATAGCTGCGATCTTTTGTAAAGCGGAGGGTCTACCCCACTCGGGTACACACAAAATTGTCTAATGGGACCACCGAACATAATTTTACTCCAGTATCGTTTTTCTATGAACCCATTAATAGAGATGTAACAACAAAATATGATCAAAACGAAATTCTACTTCAAAATAAACCAGTAGTAACATGGGTAATAAATTAATCTTCCCTTCTTACGAGCAGGCAGTCCAGTAAGTAACCAGATATAATTTTTCCCTGTTACACTACTAATTAACCGACAGTGCGACGACAATAGTCCTTCATTTCCTTCATTTCAGTTGATATACATGTTTATTTATTTCCAACCTCAAGTACCATGCAATCATAAGTATATCAGAGGCTATTTATTATAAAATGTTATTTATATTCATATTACGATTGTAAACTAATTAATAGTATGGTAAACATCACAAACGTATGGTAGCCTGGTAGTTCAGGTTGGAAATAAATATGTATTATAAACTGATAAGATAATAGAACTAAAATAGTTGCCCGTATTAGGTACTACTGGTAGTAACACGGGAATTCTCTTTTATTGGTTTCAAAAAAAAACGATACCAAAATAAAACATATTTTTTGTGGTTCTATTGGCCAATGGGTCCATGGTTAAATGTTTTTTTCCGCTTTTGATGATGAAAAAGCTTTTACACTGCCATAGTAGCCATACCCAGCTGTGATACAGGGTCACAGTTGGGTTATAAGAGACTATCCGACTAACATACTCACAAAAACCAGCAGTTCTTCCTACCTTGCTGCCTAGGGACGCGTCCAAACAGGGACCTTGGTAGTCGTCGTTCGCGTGGCCTCTGGCTTGAGTAGGCCACCAGAAATGGTTAGGGATATCCCAGAAGAACATCGGATATCCCTACCATACCAGCGCGGGCTAACTTTACTAGTATGGACATTGGTATAGTTTATGACGTCATATTGGTGCGGGTGTGCGATGCAGACGATGGAGAAATTTACTATGCCCTACCTCTCTCTATTATTAGGTAAAGTAGGTATTTACATATCACACATACTTAATAAATGTTCTATTGAGCACCACCGCGCTGGCAAGAATAAAAACTAAATTGAATATACTAATAGACGTGTAGATATATGGATTAACAGTGGCCGCATATGACTTCCCCGTGTGGAGGTCGGTTATCGGTTATGTAGCTTAGGGATCTTCAGGTCGAATTTCATCAAAATCGGCTCAACGGCTTAAGAGTAACGAAACAGACACACAGAAAACTGAAAGACAGACACACTATTATACTATTATGGATCTATTATGTTTAAAGGACTTAATTCAGTTAAGCCGATGCGTATATAAAGATACGTTACATAGCGTTCATAAAATGGTTATGTCTGTTTTTATCATCGTTATGCTGCTAGCATCCGTGGGATAATTTATATTCAAAACACCGTCTATATGTGAGAATATCTATATCGACGTCATGTTTACAAACTTAAACACATTTTAGTATTATTTTATTGACGGTCAGGGACACTTTTGCTCATGATCGTGCCTTGATAAACTTAACATACTTACTTACTTTTGTACTTTATGAATAAAGAATAGATTCGAAAATATTTTTAGTATGGGCTAGAAGTGTTGCTGTACAAGTTGAGAACTCATTTTTAAGGTTCCGTACCCAAAGGGTAGAACGGGAGCCTATTACTAGACTTCTCTGTCCGTCCGTCTGTCCGTCCGTCCGTCTGTCCGTACGTCTGTCCCACCAGGCACCAGGCTGTCTCTCACGAACCGTGATAGTTATACAGTTAAAATTTTCGCAGATGATGTATTTATGTTGCCGCTATAACAACAAATACTAATGAACATAATAAAATATTTTTTTTATATGTTATGCTTATTTTACTAGTTCATATAAACATAATAATATACAATATGAAAAAAGTAATTAACCGACTTCAAAAAAAGGAGGAGGTTATCAATTCGTCTGTATGTTTTTTTTTATGTTTGTTACCTCAGAACTTTTGACTGGGTGAACCGATATTGATGATTCTTTTTTGTTCGATGCGGAATAGTTCCCATTTGGTCCCATAAAAAAAATTCCATTGGGTAGTTTGGTTTTTAAATAAAAAAAACTGGAAAAATGAAGTCGTCTACATATGCGAAATTGCGGATTTTTGCTTTCCTATGAATTTTTAGTGAAATGATACGATAGTAGAAATCAATTTAAGCTCACGGTCACCCATCTAGCTTTGACCTTCAAAAGTTATCACGAAAAATTGTGAAAAAAAATATTTAAACAAAAATTAAAACCGACTCCAAAAAACTGAAAATGATAAAATAATTATAAATAGTTTTTTGGAGTCGGTTTTAATTTTTGTTTAAATATTTTTTTTAAGTGACAGCTCAGAGAAAACAATAATATTATTATTTTAAAAAAAGGTGCGTTTAAAAATAAAATGTGGCGCGTAGTCAGCATTTTTCGAAGAAAAAAATATGATTGAGATTATAACCTATTTACCGACTTACAACTTATTAGTCTCGTCTTAGTGTTATTTGTAGTTATAATGTGTTTAAACAAAAATAATGATAAAAATAAAAGAGGTCTTCCTAATGCTCACTATTTTAGTTATTTGTAGCAGCCCAATTCGTATTTATTAGTATTTCCATTTTAGATTTAAAACTTTTCAGTGAATGCTAAAACGTCATAACAATTGACAGATAAGACGTTAGTGTACTTATATGTTACAGTCAAAACTCATTACCGGTTGAAAATGATCAACTGCAAAAATCAAGCAAAAGCGGTGATCGATGCCCTTAGTTAAAAAAAGTTTTGACTGGTTTGCGCAGTCCAACGCACTACAACTTACAACATGCAATGCCAATGATCAATGATCTTTTACTTGTTGTGACAGGTGTTAAAGAAAAATCAGAATCACATTATAAAAGCATGTTGACACAATGCCAGAAATTGCGTGCTTCCAACTAGTACAAACCTATCCTCCACCTTTAAAATCGGGTCTTTAGTCTATTGGTATAATGTTAGCAAGGTGTGTTAGTGTACTCATTTCAAACTCTGAATGGTACTTATGTGTGAATATATTATTATGCTAAGGTATACATAGACACAAAATTTTCTATTAAAACTTTTATATTACATTCTGGGAATTTTCCACTTAGCAAACCTTTCCAACCCACGTAATGTGGATGTGAGTTTTAAGTCAATGTGATGGATTACTCCTAAGTTGTATTATCACCAAGCTTCGTATAATATTGAGTTGTGGGAATGTTAACAGTATAAAATCATAAGTGACGTAAACATTTGTCATTGTTGTCGTAAATTATTTGAATTGAGTGAGCTTTTATTATAAAAAAGATCTTAAAAAAAGAGTAATGCGAAAAAAGCAACCAGCTCGCTTTTAGAATTTACTATAGAATTAAAGTAGGTGATTTCTTGTAAGTATATGTATTGAATGTTTCGTTACGTAAATTGAATGTTTGTGTAAACAGCGTGATAGAAATCTCAGGTAATCTGCTTGTTTATACAGCTTTGATCGGTATTAATTGTGTAGGCAGAGTTTTCGCCTGCAAAATGATATTTTTGAATTGTTACATAAAGGTTAAATTGGGATGTAATTATGAATAAGAATGTTCTAACTACATGCTGACAACGTGCACACACACATGCTTTTGCGTGACACATGCTTTTTAAGATGTGTGACGACAATGCATACGCTTGTACTACTTGGACCTTAATTCTCCTATTTTAAACAAAGCGCTATCCTATTTTTATTCCACTGTTATTCTATTGAGACACCTATCAAAATTGGTATTCTACAAATTTTTTAACAGTCTCAAAGAAATAACAACAGTGTCTCGTCGCTATGGCTATGGGATAACTATTGCTTTGCAATGGCGTCTCAATGGAACTGTAATCATTGTTGCCGGTTAAAACCTACAATTTTCATCCATGGAAAGCCATTGGAATGTAATTGATTAACAGAATACGAAATTACAAAAATTGAACCATTGAGACACTATTGTTATTATATTGCGATAGTTTTAAATTAGCAGACTTGAGGCCCAGTAAGTTATCTTCTGAAGTGGCACTGGAAATCTCATAGAAATTCAAAGCCCCCGAAAATTGACTGCCACATACTTATAACTAAAAATAATCTTCATTTTTATTCTGTAAGCTTCAAAGTTATATATTTTTTCAAACATTTATAACAAAGTAAAAAATAAATAACAATCCGCATTGGGCCAGCGTAGTGGTGTTATGGCCCAAACTCCCCATGTGTTTCTCCCATGTAGGAAGGCCTGTGCCCAGCAGTGGGACGTATATAGGCTGGTAATGATGATGATGATGGAAAAATAAATTTAAGAATATTTACCACCATATGATAACAGGATAATGATAGATGCACTGGGACTATATTTCTTACAATACCGTACTTCAGAAATATTAAAACATTCTAAAAAGGGACTAGATAACAACGAACATTTTGTGACGCGACCTTAAAGACTTGCGTTATGAAAATGGCGCTTGACTTAACTGTTCATTACCGACAATTGTCTATGAATTATTTAACAAAAAGTTATGAGGAGAATACACCACGTTGAAAAATTACTGTCATAGTAAATTAAAATGAAACTATATTCAAATAGGCCACCAAGAACCACCTTCCAGTCGTCAAAAATTTTTTTTTATGATTATACAAAAATATATATACTAACCAACAACGTCGTAGTGTCTGTCTGTTTGTCATGACTGAATTACCGTTAGCTAACAATGTCATAATGTCTTTGAAAGTGTTGTGAAGTGTTATCGCCAATGCAGATTCGCCATGATCACGGTTCCGTTACGTGATCAAAACATTGAATTCATAATGTCTGAATGAGATAACAATATTGTCATCACCCATATTCTAAAAATTAATTCAGAAAATAAAGCGAATCAGTTGGTCAATTGCAGAACAGTTTTTCTCGTCTTGTAGCTTGCGCGATATCACCATTTTATCTCCAAAGTATAGTAATCACTGAGTGTATATAACCTTAAACAAATGATGCTATCCGCGCCTTGTCTCCTACCCAGACTTCATCATGAAGTTGACCCCCCCCCCCCCCCGCTTCCCCCACACAACACACAACTAAAGACATATTGGAAACGAAGACCTAATTCAAATTGTATTTACTTATATAAATATGGGTGGTAACATAAAGAACAGTTATATGTAATTGTTACAGATAAAGGAAGTCTAACACGCAAAATACAGTATTCTAAATAATGTCAAATAATTAATAAAATTTAATCAAATACCGTAAAGTAAAAACAATAATTGGGGGTAATTCTTGTTTGTAAACAACAACTCAAGAATTGTTGTCGTAAATATATTCAAACGATTTGCCATTCTAGTCGTGGGAATAGGTCGTTGATCCCTATTCAATTCAATAGATAATAGCTGTCCATTTATATCTATTCCTTATTGCTTTCAAGCAAAGCATTTACATATAAATAGTTTTGGTAGGGTTTTGTTCATTGTATCAGGTTGTAAAGGAATTTTAGTTTTCGATTTCTCGCTTACTGGCCAAAAAGAATCCTTTTTGACTCTTTCAAATTATGTAGGTAGCAAGAGTCAATTTTGGGGGATTCCTACTCAAGGTCGAATGAAAATTTATCGAAACATGATTGGACGAACTCTATATAGCGGATGACAATTGTACGTAAGTTCTGTAGGGCTATTAATGAACCATCGTCCTTTTAGTCAAATGGCTCTTGTGTTGAATACACGATCGGGCGAACGGGTCAAAACATCGACTGATCATAATGACCAAAAACCAAAAGGAATACCCACGTGAATGACAAGGATTATGTAGAAATATGAAATGAAAAAGTTTTACTTTATAAATTATTTCGTTAAACAACAACACTTTCCGGTAGAATAAAACAAATGACTTTCAAAAGAAAATATTGAAAAATTAATTTATATATTTAAAAAGTATCTAGAACAGACAATATACATTTATAACTTGCATGCGTTGAGAAAAACTTATTACAAATATTAAAAAGTATTATAATTTATAACTTTTATATTATATCTATTACTTCTATTGGAAGGTGTTTTTAGTTTTTCCAGTTAATAGCTTATTAAAATAACGAAGACAATATTGAAAAAAAAAGAACAATACTTAAATTTTCCCTCATTCAATAAATTAATTAAAATGAAAAGGCTTTTTCTTTAACATTTCTACTTTATACTCTTAGTCATTACGTGAATTATAATAACTCGATGTCTCAAGCCGCCCGAGCAAAAGTTTTCTCGCTCTAGCCGCCATTTAGCATAGTGAACGATGGTGATGGGTGATGACCTAAAAGAACGTTCATTCGTGCTTCGATAGATTTTCAATCGAGTTTAAAATATTTAAAGAAGTTACAAATGCTGATGAAAAATTTTTTTATTGACACGGAGGCACTGTCAACTATTGGACTCTGCTACTCTCTTCTACTCTGCTACTCTTTGACCTAATTGAATGAGTTTGAGTTTGAATGAATTGAGAAGACCACTGGAATCTATGGGTTTTATCCACCCATAGATTCCAGTAGTTTTTTCAAATTAGGTCATGATTTGCACAGCACAAATGTATGATCCACAACTTTTCACAGTCGGAAGCTTGTAGTTCCTCAGGTTATTTTGATATCGCGTTCAGTGGACCGTGAGTTGAAGCTTTGATGTCGCGGTCCGTTGTTATTCATATTATAAAACGGTGTATTCATCGGGGTTAATACTTAGCAAGGTGAAATAAACCTTATTAAAATTTGCAATAGATACCGTTTTAGTTTTTTCATTCACTTGCGTATTTTTAACAACAATCACTGCACCTACTGCCGCAAGACGTGTGTCAATTCATACCATAAAATAACTTTTATAAACTTATACTATTCTGAGGTTACAGGCCTTATATACTTTGTTATGTGATGTCGATTTGCCATACGCAGCTAACCTTTTTTATACGACAACGACACCTTGTAAAATTCCGTCACCCTCTAAAAATGTTCTTCGTAATATACCTACTCATATGGGGAATTCCTGGTTGTCAATCAGAATCTATGATGCTAGTAATTAATCAAGGGACTCTGGTCAGTCACATTGTCTATTAAAGAGAGCCCGGGTTCAAAATATCAAATATCTTTATTGCGTATCACAAAACAATAGGATAGATAGGTTCGGATTTCAGTAGGGGCAGAAATAAATATCTCATATTCATAGGCATATTTTAATATCTATATTACTTCTCCGTTATGAAGCGTAAGTAGTGGATAAGTTTTTGTTAAAAAATGGATTAGTTCAAAATCTGTTTTGGCTCAGAATAATATTGTTGACCATTCTAATGAATAAAACTGCTTCGTAAAATTAAACTACTTTTTACGCTATTACTTAGTACTAAAAGACATTAAAAAATGTCAAAAGAAATTAGACTTTGTAAGAAAAAATAATGAGAACCACTCTTAAATTCACATTCGATCCGATAAGTCAAGAGAGACTTCGAACTCTATGTCAAACCACTCAGAATTCAAGGCATGATCCCTACAGAAAATAGCTTTTCGGGGCCCATTATAAGCTCCTTTTATTGTACCCAATTAGAAATATTCACTGCGTGCTTTGTTTGAAAAACCAATCACTTTAAGTAATACTTTGTTCGAGCGCTCTGGTTCGAATACGAAAACAAAGCAACTTTCGTCATGGTAGATCTTGGGATGGGTCATTCAAAATGGGTGATCTCGAGCTCGTCCGTACTTCGGAAGGCACGTTAAACTATGAGTCCCGGCTGTTAGTGCAACCGCTTTAACCTAAAGGGGAGGTGTTATGGCCCAAACAATGTGTTTCTCCCATGTGTTTCTGCAATATATTCTATTCTATGTAGAAAGGCCTGTGCTAAGCAGTGGGACATATACGCTAGGTTAATGATGATGAATATTCAAAGTATTCATAAATAAGTATAATTCATTTTAGAATTGTATTTCATGCAATTCAATGGGTTAGATCTGAACCAAAAAAAATCTAGTATAATAGTTTCGACACTGTGAAGGAATACTTTAGCATAAAAGGGCGCTAAAAGGTTTTACCGCTTCACATCAGGTGGTGTTCAGTCATTTGCCGTGGTTTGTATAAAAAAAAACTAAAAGAAATATACAGTCAATATTTGTCGCGCAAATTCTTCTCTGTTAACTAAATTATGTTCTTAGGTGAAATTGCGTATCGAATTCTTAGTAGGCCTCAAAGATTATCTAAAATATCGCGCAAGCTTCGACAAAGAAAACCACAAACTACTATGGAGAATATTGCTATCATATACATGCCAGATACGCAGAATTTAAGCTTAGTTTAATAACAGCTTAAATATTCTTGATTTTATAAAGGTTCACGTCTCATAATTTGTCAATGGAATTGGTAAAACCAAAGCAGTGGAGACAGTAGGCTTGGTAATTAGTATATTTCTCTATTGACCGTGTGATGAAGGTTGACATCTGGTCTGCATGCCCCTGAAACGTTGTATATTTACATAGCATAGTATATAAATCATATAACACAGGTGCTGAGCCCAAACCTAAATAATTAATTGTTTCTGTCACGTTAATAATGGCACATGAATGAATTACCATATTTAAGTCTTAAGTTTCCGAGGCATACACAAATAGAGCCTAATGGGGCCAAATAGCGCCTATTTGTTTTCTAAAATACTTTTATATATAGCGTAGTAGCGTAGCGTATATCTCTTAAATTGCGTATATGATATATGATTTTGCCGTAGGCCGTACTTAGTGTCAGCTGTAGATCAAGTCTCAGAGAACCGCCAAGCCAAAATAGGTCGTGATGCTTTCACATAAAGACAGATCAAAGGTCAATGTGGAGACCTTTTAAACCAGATGCTTTAGACTATGCGTGGGCAGCTACAG
This sequence comes from Nymphula nitidulata, assembly GCA_947347705.1. Classification (NCBI taxonomy): domain Eukaryota; kingdom Metazoa; phylum Arthropoda; class Insecta; order Lepidoptera; family Crambidae; genus Nymphula; species Nymphula nitidulata. Next base: position 13,724,726 of record OX374632.1, read on the forward strand.
GATTTTTTTGAAATAAATCAGCACACAATTCATGGCAAAAAGGGAAGAAAGAAATAAGGTCAGATTTTTTTCTCAAATAAGTAGCATTAATGCTTAAGAAAGACGAACGTATACTACTTTATCTTACTTAGCTAAGTTTAAACTATCAAGACTCTCGTGAAACTCTAATAGTGCCTATAACTTTAATAGATATTAGGTTTCTTACATTATCTATCTTAATAAGAGTTAGCTACAAACATCTGTGTTTTGTTGATTTGTATTTTATCTTTTTATGTACTGACATGAAGAGCTCAGTGGCGTAGTGGTTTAAGCGCTCTGGTTTCGATTACGAAAACAAAGCAACTTTCGCCATGGTCGGTCCCGGGATGGGTCAATCAAATTTATAATCTCGAATTTCTCCGTGCTTTGGAAGGCACGTTAAGCCGTTGGTACCGGTTGTTACTGGAACCGCTTTAACCAACCAACTCACATTGGGTCGGCATGGTGGTGTTATGGCCCAATCTCCTCATGTGTATCTCCCGTGTAGGAAGGCCTGTGCCCAGCAGTGGGACGTATATAGGCTGATGATGATGATGATGATGTACAGACATATCAGTAAAAAATACTCTTATTACTACGGCATACCTTACCCACATACGAGAAAATGTTTGAATTGATCTGCAGGTGTGTGTATTGTGCATATAATGAATTTCTAATTCTCTTTTTGCTTTCTGAATTCTTTCTTAAGCCCATTGTGGGTTGAAAAATAAAGTTATGAACATAATTTTTTAATACAAATCTATATCTTCATTCCTGATCCTGCTATATTAACTTAAGTAAACACATTTTTATTGATATTAAAGTGGAAGCATTCATTTGGTTACCATTGTGAACTGAACTCACAAATTATATTGTCACACACTTAAGGAACTTAAATATATTGAGCGAAACGTGTACAGATCTCAAACTTAATAACATTAATTTAAAGGCCATTTACACGTTCCTCGAGCCTATTAAGTGCGGATCCTAATTGGCCTTCGGATGAAGCGCTTCATCTAGTCTTCTGTCCCTGGAGGCTGTGCCGAAACGAGGCTAGAGTTTATTGCCACAAAAAGTAATTCTCGCAGTCGTTCTATTGTAGAACTATAATGATAAATAACCTAAGTGTGTTACGAATATTAATGGATGGCTGCGACAAATTATATTTAGGATTTCTCTTAAAGAGGCAAATTTATCAATAGTAAAAAAAATTAATAAATATAATAATTGACATTTTTAAATGTATGCGATTATATAGTCGGACACACAAGCTTACTCATATGGTACCCTGCTCAAAGCGGGTAAGTCCATGTGTGTGTCCGTATTAAGCGTTACTGATTGTTAATATTATAGATATATTCAACGTGACTCCAATGTCCTCCTCTTGTGTTAGAATATAATATTATCGGCTATATAATACGTAGAAAGACGCTGTAGGTCAACGACATCGGGTTCAATTATCATTATTGTGAGTAGTCCACTACGGGTTCCTATACATTGTGGACAGATGTTAGTAACATCTTTATGTAAAGATAAACTGCTATTCATGGAGAGAATTTTATCTAAGTAAAAATTGATCTTATGTTATACGGCTATAATTAAATGTTTTATAATGCTATTTTCGCATTTACAATATTAGTATGGACTAATATTGTAAATGCGAAAGTGTGTCTGTCAGTATGTCTGTTACCTTTTCACGCTTAAACTGAACCGATGTAAATGAAATTTACTATAGATATAGTTTGAGTTCCAGTAATGGATATAGGATAGTTTTTTTCCCAGACCATCCTTCAAGGGGGTGAAAATCGAGGTGAAAGTTTGTATGGGAAATAAATAACCTGAACCAATTTATATGAAATTTGGTATGTAGATGTAACCGACATCTTCGCGAGCGGACGACCACTGGCATGTTATTAAAAAACAGCATATATACATCGTACTGCTGGGCACATGCCTTCCGTCATGGGAGAAACACACGAGGAGTTAACTTGCATATATTTCGAATAAATATCTATTCATTTATCTCTACCCAAAACCAATATCGTATAATCATCACCAGCATTTAAACGTGCTACTGTTGGGCACATGCTTTCATTCATGGGAGAAACACACGAGGAACCCCTCTCAATCTTGTATTAATTACGGTTAATTACGGAAGATTTCTTTAGAACAGGCAAATTTATCGGTAATAAAAATTATATTTTATACATATAATAATTGACATTTGAAATGTATGTATGTTTGAAATGTACATAGTCGGACATACAAGAGAGAAACACACGGAGGACCTCTCAATGTCGTACACAGTAGGTTAATTACCACTTCATTATGATTATAGTATTCCGTATTGTTAAATACCGATGGCTGTCATTGTAATATTTAATGTAGCTATAATAGTGTTGTACATAAATGCCATTTTCAACAATAAGAGCATGGAGACCGTAATTTTGATCCACATTTCGTAAAAAAATAATGGGAAGAAAGAAGGAATAAAAAACATCCTTTATGACGTACAAAAGTAGCATTCATACAATACTGACTATAAATCTATTCTCGTGTCGTTGATATGCGGCGACGTCATGACGCGACGTTGCGGTCAATGCCAATGCGGCCGTGAAAAGGTCAGAAACGGATTCCGCATTGTTATTTTTAAGGTATAGACAGTGTAAAAAATATGAAAGATTTTGATTCTTATTGCATTGAAATAAGAGACAGAATGATTCCCTCATTTTCTGCTGACTGTATCTATGCTCTTGTTCTCCCATTCTCCGTTTGGTAAGCGAATGTCATTTTCAGTACATACTATAAATCAATTGCTATAATTAATGACTTTACGTAATATTTTTTAGCTGTAGTATTTTTTAACATCAACAGACATATATCCGTACTAATATTGTAATTGCTACAGTAACTCTGTCTATTTCTTTTTACTACAAAAGCATTGATCCGATTTAGATGAAATTTGGTATGGAGACAGATTACATTTTAAGAAAAGACAAGTTTTCTTGTTGGCGCGATATGCGACATCCACTCGAGCGGAGCCGGGGCGCACACTAGCTTAACATAATTTTACATGAAATAAATTTGAATTGACATATTTACTGTAAAATTATTGTTTTACAAAATCAGTACGTAGGTAATTATTTACATTTATTAGTGGTAGTACTAATTAAATAAATTCTTTGATAAAAAAATCCTTTAGCATACATAATGCAGTTTTAGCTCAATTGATTACTTTAAAACTTTTGGTTATATGCTATCTTAATTCATAATCCATACTTCGCATGTCTTTCAACTTACAATTAGTTTCTTTATTCGCATGATATACTTATTTATGTCGAAGTTGTATACCCAAAAATATTTTATCAAACTTCAAAAGGTATTAGCAAAGAAAATAATAAACCGAATCCATTTCTAATAACTACCTAAATCTACATACTTTTATTTTAGTTATCAAGTAAATGGCATCGTAATAGTTCAAAACCAAAGTCTAGTTGATAGTGCTATTAAAAACTAACTTTCAATAAAGGGTAATGCGGCTTCAAGCAACGCAAACGTCAGAGAAAGTAGACGTATACCCTCTTCTCTTTATGTTACCCAATATTTGAAGAGCTGGCTGATTTTCAAAAAACACACTTATAAATTTGCAGACGTAAGATTCAGTAGAAGTTTCGTAGAGCTCAAGTGAATCTGGACGTGCGCTATGATGAAATGGGGCCATCTGCCGAGTTGTCACGATGACCCGCCTCTAATAATACTGCTCTAAAGGCAGTCGTGCAACAAAGTCTGTAATGTCTACGTCGTAGCAGGTCATGTGTCTACGTCGTAGCAGGTCTAGTGTCTACGCCGTAGCGTATACGGCGCTACGTGACCTGGTGCGCTATTTGCTTTTTTTCACAGCTTTTATAATTTTTTCTTGTTTTTTTTATATTGTAGAGTTTTGTCTAATTATTTTATTTTTTTATTTTTAATACTGCGTGAGTTAAAATGAAAATTGGTTTCATGAACGTTTAAGGCCATTACTTGTTATTGGGCTGGTAAGGACCAAAAGGTTAAGTATTGCACGTAATATCACTTTATCCAGTGTCAATTATCGAATGTTTTTCACTTGATTTAAATAATTTATTTGTGGAGTATCCATAAACCAGTCACTATTCACAAACCACTAAAACCAATAGTATTTTATTTACTATTTGGTTTTTGGAAAGCTTTATTGTTAATCCGTACTAATACTATAGTCGTTTTACGCCTAAGCCACTAAACCGATTTTGACGTAGTTTGGAATGGGATAGCTTGAGACTCTCAAGACCTTTTTGGAGCTATAACTCACATCCAGACGGACAAACCCGGGACGCGTACTAATTTGATATAAATTATTATTAGGAAATTTATTCCACCCCATTTCGACCAAGGAAAATAGCCTATGGGTTTTCTATGGCGTTGAATCCCGATGGAAGCTCATTATTTATACGATGCGCGTAGCCTCGTGAATCTCGTGATGTCATAAATTTTAGCAGTTTGATGTAACTCAGCATTTCCTAACGTAATCAGGATACGTTCGGGTGCACTTCAAAATTGAGCCTTACTGCAAAATGTTAAGGTATTCGTTTCGTACCTACTGTAAAATGTAAAAATAATCTGCGAACTCGATTTGTTCAAATAAAATTCTCTTGCGAAGGCGTAGTTCCTATTTTCTTGGACGTTAGAACCACTATGATTGTCTTGTTATTTTGCGATTATAGTTATTACCGTCTGCTCTAGAGAAACTATTGAATAGCCTTTGTGTAAAGCTTTAGTGCACCGAGTACAAAACAAAAATATTATTACACATTAATGTGTATGTGTTTACAAGTGAATGTAAACAAAGATTTTTGATTTTTTTGATGTGTTCATGTACAAGAAATCTAGCAACTCGTTTTTTTGTTGTACTTCCAAAACATGGGATTTTTTTGGCAGCACAAGTGTTCCCTCCTTCCTCATCTTATGGGCCGAGAAGGCGGAGGCGGCTAGAACAGTGTATTTATGATGCACTAGCTGCATTTGCCTTATGGACTATTCTTACCGCTTCTCATCAGGTGGTGTTGAGTCATTTACCGTGCTGCGTATAAAAAAGTATACAATAGTAAGCAAGAGAGGACTTATCTCTAGTAGAGATCTCTTCCAGCCAATCCGTCATGGCCTCTTATGCTCGGTGCTACGTTTACTTATTCACTTCCTCATTTTAACAGTGTAAAGTAAAATGATTAAGCGAATACGCCCGCTAATCTTTTAACGTGGGTTCCACCCGGACAGCTGAAATATACGTATTTTTTAAATGTTAAACATAAAGGGCAAGAGAGCTTTACTCTGAAAAAAATATTTAACCGAACTTCTTTGTTTACATTTGTAATAACAAAAATTTGGCGAGGTTTACCTACAGTTTATTTGATTTAACAAAACGGTGCATTTTTTATGCAACTAGATGACAAACAAGCTGACGGGCCACCTGATGGTAAGCGGTTACCGCCGCCTATAGACACCTGCAATAACAAAGGAAAATCACTTGATATTGCAGGTGCGTTGTCATCCTGAGGCCTAAGGTGAAATGCCGTCTATGCCCAGTAATTACACTGGCTACCTTTCCCTTCAATCCGAAACACAGCGAACTGTTCCTACATACGATCCTACATACGGGCCTACCATCTGAAACTTTATTTTAGCTAGGTGTCACCCTAAGTTATTTAGTCACTTTTTGAGTTACAGGTATTCGAAAGATCAGTTGTTTTTTTTAATGTAAGCCTTAAAGGAGTAAGTCCCTTTGCATGTACGTTTCAACTATTAATGAGAATAGCTCGAATGGGTTATTGGTCGGCGGCGAAATTTTCATGTTCACTCACACATTCTTACTAACGCATAATATAATAATACAAAGGAATTTACCCCCCTTTAGGCAGCTATCCAGTTTGGACTCGCTTCTCCTACTTTTGTCCGAAATACTTTCTTTTGATTAGCATTAGCTACCTATGTACTTTGGAGTTTGCAACACCCATATGAACTTATTAACCATGAGTCATCTTATCGCGTCAAGGCATAAGACAAGAGATGTAGCTAGCCTCTTTGATACCGTTTACTGGCAAATGGTAATCCATTTCGTCCCGAGATAAAATGATTACCCTTAGAAAATCCCTCTTTATTCCTTGATCCTGTATAAGATTATTACTTTCTCTACTGGTCGGGTAATTTATGATTCTTAACGTTATTACATTTTGTATGTTTAATACCCTTTAATAATATGATGGTTTGAGAAAGAATAGCCGGTGAAATATTATGGTATGTTAAGTTTATTTCTTTTTCGTATCAATAGGGATCTCTGTGGCAGCATGGTAGTAGTGAGGAGCTCAGTTTCGCAGTGGTTTAGTGTTATAATTACAGAAACAAAGCAACTTTTGCCTCCTTGTAAGCTCCTACGTGACATATATTGTCTATGTGTGAATTTATATTGTCAGTGTCGATATCAAAGTAACATAATTATATCTGTAATTTTTAGTAAATTAAAGCCAATATGCTTTTGGTTAGGTATTCGTTTCTTATGTATCAATTTTATTAAATAAAAATTACAGATCATCATCATCATCAGCCTATATACGTCCCACTGCTGGGCACAGGCCATCCTACATGGGAGAAACACATGAGGAGAAAAAATACAGACATAATTATGTTACTTTCATATCGACACTGACAATATAAATTCAGACATAGACAATATATGTCACTACGTGCTTCGAAAGGCACGTTAAGCCGTTGGTCCCGGTTGTCTCTGCCACCGCTTTAACTCACCAACCTGCATGGGGCCAGCATAGTTGTATTAAGGCCCAAACTCCTCATGTGCTTCTGCCATGTAGGAAGGCCTATACCCAGCACTGGGACGTAAAGAAAGAAAGAAAGAAAAATTACTTTTGTATTTTTACGGAACACCAATACACCATTTTAATGCGTAGAGAACTTTGGCAGTTTGTAGGTTTCTCTGGATTTATATTTTCGGGAAAAGTTTTGGTTGGTACCTGAAGCTATTTCAGTGATGTGTCTATTTTTTTTAACAAAGGGTGACCGTATCTTTTAAGCTTAAAGAATACAACAAGGGGAAACACGATTTAAGCGTTGGCTGCCCAAAAGAAATCTGTAGGAAGCGTTTTAAGAGTAATTCTTAAAATTTTATGAAATAAATATATTTTAAAAATACTTGGTATCCTAGGCCTGCGTTATGATAAATGATAACTTTAAAAAATGAACGTTTGCCGCAGTATATTTTTATAGTTATTTTGCATGTTATCTTCATTATTAACAGTCTTAATACTTCCCATTGATGGGCACAAACTCTAAAGGAGCTTGTGGTATAACAGTACCACGATGGCATTGTTTTGGTGAGTGAGAACGGTTGCAGTATTTTCCTATCGAAAACACAGATTACGAAGTAGGCATAACGTGCCTTTCGAAGTAAGGTTTTTCATGAGCAGCTCTGTTCTTGACATAAATCAAGCTTAACCACGCTAAATGCTATGTGAAATTGAAAATTAAATTGTCTGTCATCTATTTCGCATGCAACTGGCCGCATTAATTAGGTGTCTAAAAATAAACGCCACAATTTCTAAGGCTGTGCTGTGAATAATTAATTTGCTGCTTACATACATGACGTTTTTACTGACTTTGGCACGCGAGTCAAGCTCGGGGATATTTTAATAACTTTCTTGATTATAACCCTACCTAAACGTAGGGTTATATTCTCTTTTCCCCTACCGCTTGAAAAGTACACTAAAGTACAGCTAACTAGGGTAAGAAATGGAGATATGGATTATCATCATCATCATCATTATTTCAGCCGAAAGATTGCTAGCCAAAGGCCTCTTCTAGTGAATATAAATAAATATAGAGTCATACTGAAAGTAATTTTTAGATCCTTAGGATTATTCGATGTTTACGTGACCTGCCTAGCTGCCAGTAAAAAATTGACAATTGGGTTGAAACTCAAATTATTCTTTCAACCCAAGTATCCATGAGATATAATAAAATTTGGACATACCTATCTTTTATGAGGTATAGATGACAGAACTTTACTTAAATGATAAAAAATCAAAATTAAATAAGAATTATCCTTATTTTGGTTTGTAATTTGTTGCTGACAGGCGATATAATGTACATTTTGTGTGTGCAGAAGATGTACAAGGAACACCTCCAGCTTTACAAAGTTTTCAATTATATTTTAATGATGTTAAAAGATATAAAACGTTAAAATGTTTTCTAATGCTTTTTAAATCGGAGGTCGAATTACAGCAAATATTATTGCAATGATTATGGATAAGACAGAGACGTTTGTATGTTTATGTATATTTTATCATGTATTTTCATCGTTATCTAGCATCCATAACAAAAGTTCTTAATTTTTACTGAGTAATTGGTGTGTGTGTGTAAGTTATAATGTAACTATTAATATCTTTAATTATAAAGTTATTATTTTATTCGTACCCTTTGCACCAATATTTGAACACGAGCTTGTCTATACATAGATACCACAGCACAACGGCGTTTTGTAATAATGTGCTTATGATAAATTTAAGCATTCTTGGGTACTTTACAGACACAGTTCCTTGCATATAAAGCCGTTATACGGTCATTCTTAAGCCTATAAAACATTGTGTAAATCAGTAAATCATTTCCCCAGCCGTTGAGGCTGGCTTAAGCATCAAATAAATATGTAAATTGTAAAGTAAAGTAGAGGGCTACCTACTTTGAAGTCTGCGATTTACGTCGAGGCCAGATAATCGTAATTTAATAAAAGTTGTAAGTATACAAAATCAGTTGCAAAATTGATGTGTGTATATAAATACCGTTTTTTTTTCATATGACTAGGGTTCTCAGAAAATGTTAATGATATAACGTTAAAAAAATATACTATAGGACAAGGGCGGCCCACCTGATGGTGAGCGGTTACCGTAGTATATAGACGCTTGTAGCAGCTTGAGAACTACACACACGCATTACCCTGTAAAAATAAAAAAAGCGTTAAGTTGTCAAAATACGACGAGTCACCCTGCTTCTAACACAACACAAAGCTCACTCACAGCTGGAACATGACACTACAAGGTAGTGTTACTCTAGTTAGGTAGTTGACAACTTTTTTTTATTTCATAAACAAGAAGTATAAAACTCATAAAGAAATATTGCAAATGAAATAGTACATCTAAGATCAATAGTTTCACAGATACAGTGGTATGTTGGATGTGTTGTGGCGCATCGTCCAAAAACTTTTAGGGTCGGCAACGCGCAAGTGATACCCCTGGTGTTGCAAGCGTCCATAGGCTACGGTAACCGCTTACCATCAGGTGGGCCGTATGCTTGATTGGTGGTATAAAAAAAGGTGACGTCACATGTTCCTATATGAATAAGAAATGTATGGGCATATTGACAAAATTAATTTTAACTGTGTCATATATTAATAGTTGTAATAATTACAGTTGTTTAAATTGATGTCAGCAATCTAATATAATTAACATTTTATATAGATATGGAAAAAATATTGATATTTTTTTTAATTTTTTAAACAGTACAACTTCAACAATATTCCATATCATTTAAGTTTGAATTGTTTTTATCCGTAACAGGAGCGTACATTTTCCGAATTTGTGAAAAATAGCGCCATATTAAAACTTAGGCAACTTCCCAATTATAGTGATCGCCCGCAGCTCTACTTGCGTGGATATAGGCGTCAAGATACCCTGTGTCCTTTCTCAGGATGTAATCTATCTCCAGAGCAAATTTTTTTATACAACTAGATGACAAACAAGCCGACGGCCCATCACCAGGTGGGAAGCGGTTACCACTGCCTATAGACATCTGAAATAGCAAGGAAAAATCACTTGATATTGTCATCCTGAGGCCTTAGGTGAAATGCCATCCATGCCCAGTAATTACACTGGTTACCGTTCCCTCATATGTCATCTCAATCGGTTCAGCGGCTTAGGAGAGAAACGTAACAGACATAGTTACATTCGCATATATGTGACCGCCCGCGTGAATGTCGGCTATCGCTCTATAAAATATTCTATGTTCTTTCCAGGCCCTATAACTATCTTCATACTAAAGTTCATCTAAATCGATTTAGTGGTTAAGCCGTGAAAACATAACAAACAATTAATATAATTATGTTTGATTCAATTTATTATGTGATTACTAACACATTTTTATTTGAACCCTGCTCGGGATATCATAATAAATACAGTGGAACATAATTATAACCTCCTTATTTTTGAAGTCGGTTAAAAAGAGTTGACACATACGAGTAACTTCTACTTAATATAAATTGAAAGCGTTTAATATGCACGTCGTCATTTCAGTAAATGTTCCAAACTAATACCGCCCGTAATCGAATAAAGCGCTAATATACTAGAACTATATTTAACGCAGCGGTTATTAACCGTATTCCCAGAAGCTTCGATAAATTTCATTTAAGAAATTAGGTCGCGGAAGAGTGTATTATTGTGGAGATAGGGCAATGATTGGGGCTGGAACCTTTGGGCCCACTAGGAGTGAAGTCTTTGTTTCTGGAAAATTCCTCCCAACTGTATGACAAAGTTGGTTAAGTGGCATGTATATTGCATATGAGTGAGCATTTTAGAAGATAAATTTTAGAGTATAATAATAAAAAAGAAAATACTTGTTTGAGGGTTAAAAATGTAAAAAAAAACTAATTTTGAGGGCAAACTAAATCATAAGATTATCCCAAATCAATATAAACTTAATTTATATTGTGAATGTAGTAATAGAGAAGAAATATCTGACATAATAATGATATAAATAATTTGAATAAAATATAAAGTATTCATTATTAAAATCAGCGATCATAATAAGTAATAGCTATTTATGATACTAGTGCAGTCTGCAGTAAGTTTACAAACGAGTAGACGAATGTGTTACCATAGTCACGAGTTTGTACATATCAATTTACGCAAGTGTATCATACAATGTTTTTTAACAGATTAACAGATGACCTTAGGCATTAAGTACACCCATTGATTTTTTTTGTGTAATAAAGATCAGATTTCATAAAAAAAAATTGTACAGAAAACTTGTCGATTATAGACTTTTTGTTTTCCTCCAGCATAAAACGCTGGAGGAGAAAAACAAAACAAAGGAAAAGTATACTTTTTGAGCAAATGTATTAAAATAATTTAATATAAGTATATTAAATTACTAGGTATATTACTCGCCTACTTGTATTGTGTATATACATGTTCGCAGTTTCGATAAAATTTCAAGATAGCGGTTATATCCAATGTTTTTGACAATTTAAAGCGATAAATAATTTTTGACAATTCAAAGCGATAAATAGCTTTATCATATCGCGTTTCGGTGGTCATGCTAGGCGGGCTGGTGCTGCAAGCTTCCATAGGCTTCGGAACCGCTTACCGAGGGCCGTATGCTTGATTGCCACCTTAGTGGTATATAAAAAAGGTATACAACTTATGTGTATCATTACAATAGTACATATTTCTGTTTCTATTAATTTCAGATGCCGAAGGCACGGGGGGTGCAGACCTCCAGCGCAAGTTGGATCTGCTCAACGGTGCTCTGGACGCCGAGAGGGCGGAGCAGGCCCGCAGACAGATGCAGTACATAGCACATTGTTAGTAAATATAAACTTTTCAAATACAATTAATTTTGTTGATTGACGTACAGCAGCGTGAATACGCGCCAACGATACGAGCTTGTCGCAATATTTGTGAAAGAACTACCTACAACCGAACCGCTCCCTTTAACATTTTTAGGGGTCCTGATAATTATTAATACTTAATCATTGGGCCATAATACGATAAGGGGTAATAAGATAAGTTTGTGCTACCTTACATTAATGTTTACACAAAGTGATGTACGGAAAATCCACAATTTGAATTAGTCAATGTAAATTTACATAAGTAAAAGTTTTGTATGACATTTAACTATATATTTTAATGCCTTTATATGTTGTACTAATTATTGGGGTAGAAAATATTAATAATACTAAAGATTTTTTAAAGATGATTGTAAATACAGGTTTTTTTTTAGTTCTGATTTTGTATGTATAAGATTGTGTCTGCGTGTGTGTGTGTTGTGACTTATCGTAGTTTCTTTACTCAAATTTTAGTTGACCTTAAAGAGTCTTTTGACCATTGTAAGAAGAATAAGCTTTTGGCAATAAAGATTTCGAGTTGATTTATTGTTTTTCCATACAAAATGTATTGGAAAAGTTTTTGGCGATATCTGTCATTTCTAGTACTCATAGTTTAATGGTCCTATAGAGTCTTTTGATCTCCACTTGAAATAGGATCGATAGACATAAAGTGTTTTTTAGTATTCTTAATTTTTTGATTTTAACATTATTATAAATGGTATTATTATTATTTATTTTTTGGTATTATTGCAATTTTTTTCACTGAATTTAATAAGTTCATTTATTCCAAAATCTGTGAATGCAGTTCAGAATATCTTAAAAAGTTATAAATGCTCTCATATGACCATTATCCTGTAACTAAGTTAATTTTTGAGACGGGACAATAACTTCTTTGTCCATCGACAAACGCGATTTACTTTATATAGCTATGATTATTCTTGTTCTCTAATTAGAAGTGATGATACCTATTTTTAACATTTTTCCAACTATGTTAAGATTTCAACTTTCTGATTTTCTCATTAATTAGATACCTAGCAAAAATGTATTGTTTTTCGACCGCTACAAGTTACTTTCTTCTCACTGCCAGTAACTCAATATCATAATGTTTTCCTTAGAACTTTTCGTTAAAAAAAATTCTTAGGCCTACGCTGTTGGGTGTAATCACGATGATTAGTAGATAATTATAGCTAGTGAAAGAAAATGACTTCAGACAAAGCAACCAACTGAATATTTCAACTCACTGAATCTGCCTGGCTAGTTAAATTTCCAACTGAAGGTTGGTTCGGAAATAGTCTTTCCAAGTCGTAGACTTTTTGTCTCCTTATTCATTCATTCATATTTAAATTTTCATAAACTAACCAATCTACTTGTAAGTAATCTTGCATTCTGCAACTTGTCAACCCGCACATTCGAGCCTCAAATGGGTTTAAATTGTAATAGGCTTCCGGAAGTCTTACACGGCTCTACGAATAAATGGAAAATTATTTTTCAATTAACTTTTAAAATAATAATATGATGAATAAATCCTGCAACATCAAGTGATTTTTCCTTGTTATTGCAGGTGTCTATAGGCGGCTAGCTTGTTTGTCAGCTGGTCGTATATAAAAAAATCTTTTGACATTTCAGCGGGTTACTCAGAGGACTCTGACTACACATCAGACCTCAACTTCCCGGTGGGTCAGCACGCTAACTGCAGCGCGTCTCAATTCAGAAATGCAGCGCACCAAATGCACACACCACAGGTAATTACGTTTATAACTTAAGATGATTAGCGTAACTTAATGAGATCTTTTTTACTGCCATCAGTAATAAGAAATAATAATTAGCGTAACTTAATGAGATCTATTTGACTGAATTCGTTATAGACTTTGACGTTACAGTAAACGCCTGCAATATATTTTTCATATACAAAGTTGTAATAGACCAATATAGTTACTTCGATTTCTAATTCTAATATCTCGGATATTTTTGGCTAAACTATATTTTATATTTAACTATATTCTTGAGAACCACTAATTTGCCGAGATATAAGATATGTTAAATCAAAAAGTTTATTGTATAATTATGTCTAAATTATTTTCCATTTAAATTGTTAAATGTGACCGCTACCTAGATTTATGAATACTCAGTATAGTTTTGTTCTCATGTAAGTTGATTTTGTAATCTTTGTTGAGAATAAATTCTTCAAACCTAACCTAAACCAATTTCTGTTTTCACTATTAGCAGTATAATTTTATGGCATCACTAGACTATATACTCACGTCTTACAGGGGGGAAACATGAGTAGCTTGGGCCATAGCACGACCACGCTGGCTAAATGCGGATTTGTGGGTTAAAATGGTTGCAGTAACAACCGGGACCAAAGGCTTAACGTGCCTTCAAACGCACAGATGAGCTTGAGATTGTAAATTTTGAACGACCCATCCCAGGACTGACCATGGCGAAAGTTGCTTTGTTTTCATAATCGAAACTAGAGCACTCAAACCACTACGCCACCGAGCTCCACTATAATATAAACTTGACTGCATTATTTCATAGAAATGTCAAGAAATTATCAAATGAATAAGAATATACCCCATGTTTTAATATATCGGTAGCGTTCTTTTTATCTTGCCGCGGACTGTGGTTGTGACGTCCGCGCAGCATCTGAAAGTAACCCATTCAACCTCATTACCAAAACATGGTCGTAAGACGGCTTAAACCTGCTTTTAATAATAAATATGAGACAAGCTCAGTTTTAAGCCACGCCTAATTTAAACCATGTTTTGTAATAAAACGGCTTAGCTTGTCAAGCCGAACATTCTAGACGGTGAGTATAATGTGGTTCCATTAATTAAGTACATTACTGAATATATTTAAGGTAAATTTAATCAATTTTTTGGTTTCAAACTTTCAGAGGTCATTGGAGGTATCACGAGAGAATTCATACGAGAGAGACGAGTATCAAATACACGGAGACGCAGATCCTTTGTATTATAACAGCCAGCCGAGGACAAATAGGTAATTTTATTATTATCATAACCACCAGCAAAGCAAACAATAAATAAATAAATAAATAATAATAATAATATTTATACACTTACACCTATTATCTAGCCCAAAGTAAGCATCATTAAGAGCTTGTGTTATGGATACTAGATAACGGAGAAAGTAATGATAATAATATGCATATAAATATTAGAAATATACTAAATAAATATACAAACATCCATGACTCGTAAACAAATGCTCGTACTCATCATACAAACATTTGTTCCTACCGGGATTCGAACCCGGGACCTCTTGACCGAGTAGCCTGGGGTACAGACCACTCGGCCAGCCGGTCGTCAAAGTACAATTCAACAAGTACGTCAAGTTTTACACAATAGTGTAAAAGATGGCTTTAATAGAGAAAAACCAACTTGGACATCATTTTTATTAGATAATAATAAATTGAACAACCAAAAAACTACCAAGTGGGCGACAAAACTCGTGAAGTGACATCTGATCGTTGAATAGATGACCGAATCAGATTTTTTAGATGTCCACTCAGTATTTTCATTGGTTATGTTAGGTTAGTATGATGCTCAGTTAAATACAAGCCATTCTCAATTGATTTTTTATGAGATGTAGCTGCAAACAGGGCCTTTCAACTGACTCTAAAAAGGAGGTTATCAATGCGACACCTTTAAGTGTTTACTTGATAAACGCTACCTTTATAAACGAAGCACGGCAAATGATTCAACACTACCTGATGAGAAGTGGTAAAAAGCGTCCATATCATGCAAAGGCAGAGCATGAACATACTGTTCTGGATGACTCCACCTCGCCGGCCTATAAAGTTCCTTTTTAGAAAGAAAGAAATAAATAAATAAAGAAAGAAATGAAATTTATTCAGAGCTAAAAAAATTGCCTTTTAAGTAGGTAGGTAGGTAGTAGGTATGCCTCTTTTGAAGGAACCCACATTGTCATATGAAGAAGACTATTGTGCTAGCTGATTCAAAGCTATGGAATTCCAGTAAATTGGTGAACCTGAAGACCAGCCGACTATAACAATGTAATCAAGCTGCACTAGCTGTCTTCGCATATGGGCTTTATACCGCTTCACATCAGGTGGAGTTAAGTCATTTGCTGTGTATTGTACAGTCGACAGCACATCAAGCGTAACAGTTTGACCTTGAGACCTCCCTTACTCCACTCGTAATAGAGGCGGCTTTCGTATTGCAACTGTTACACTTGATGTGCTGTCGTCTGTACAAAATAAATTAGGAAAGCATTTATTAAGTAAAGAATAAAACGTGCTAATTTATGAAATTTTCAAGTCCGCTGAAATAAAATAAATAAATAAAATTGTGCGAAGTGGAACAGATGCGGAGTGTAACGTCCAAATAATTATTGATACTTAATCATCGAGCCATAATACGTTTGAATATAACTTATGACTTTAGTACTAAGACGTACCTAAGTATGTATTTGGTTTAAAGTACTCGTTTGGGTGTTGAAATATAATAATTTCGATATTGTGGAGATGTTAGCATGTAGCATAAAAACAAAATGATTGAAGAAATTAATAGGTTGTCCTAAGTCCTCGGTTCCTCAGTGGTCGAAGCAGTACAGGAACAGAAATAAAAATCTTGACAAGAAAAAGACAATTTTCTGGGAGAGGCGAGATGCAAACCTACGACGATTCTCAATCCTACCAGCCTCCGTAGCATGACAAACTCCCTAGGGAATGGACAAAATTTCTTTGTCCCGTAGAAAGAAAGAGATGGCGGAGAGAAAGAGATGGCGGAGAGAAAGATATGCTACATGCTGGATTGAGAATCGTCGTAGGCTTGCATCTCGCCCCAGTATATTTTTTAATTTTTTTAATGTCGCATAACTATGTTTATGTAGAAAAGACTTTTTTACTGTATGTTTCGTTTCAGGATAGAGACATGGTCGCAGCTGCATGCTCAGGCGAGCGTCGAGTCCGCAATATCATGGCGAACCGCCGCCGATTGGCAGTCTGGAGGTATACAAGTCTTAGACCCATATTCTTAAACGTTTTCTCAATATTTATTTGATTGCACATAATAGAGGTACAATTGTTGCTGCTGCGGATTCTCTACCAATCAACCAGAGAGTTGAGTCCAGCAAGATTAAATAGGTAGCGCACAATTAATATCGTAAAGCTCAATATAAAAGTATATGAAAAACTCACACTACACGGATCTCATTAATTTTGATAACGAATATAAATCTAAATAAATAGGTACATAATTCAAAAATATACTATGATTATTGATTAATTTTATTGAGGTGGAGGGTCAAGAAGAAAGACACTTTATTTTTGGACTTTTAAAAAGTGGAAGGTAGTGCGTTCCAGCGTAGTATTGCATAATTTGGGCTTTAATCCAGTACGGAGACGTGGAGTATCAACCCTGTACGTAGCAATACAGGCTGTATGGGGGACGCTCTTGATAATGAAAGCGTCAGCTCGTCATCCTAGACACGACTCGTCAAAAAATAAATTTGAAATCGCGAAAAAATATCAGCTGTTCCATACAAACAGCTAGTGTAGGTATTAGGTACAATGTGTATGAAACAGCTGATGTTTTTTTTCGCGATTCCTAATTTTTCTTAAACAAATCGTAATGAGGTTCACCAGCTCTACTATGCCTTCGTTTTTGTAAGCGTCTCCCTTACACCCGGTATATTGGCGCTGTTGTGCATAGCTGACTGTGACGAACCACCTTAAGTTACCTGAAGGAATCCTCAAAATGTAATTCACTATCAATATTTGAACAAATCTGTAATCTCAAAGGTTGTGATATTGTGGTAAATAGTTTTGAAACAAATCTGATAATTTGGTTATGTAGTGTAACATACCACGAAAAAAACTGGTAACGCATATGGAGTATATTACCTACATATTCAGAGCATTACAGTGGTTATCATTATGATGATCAGTGATTATCAGAGGTAGGTGAAGCGTAGAGTCAATTCACCATCAGCTAATTATCATATAGCAAACTTTCTTTAAAACAGTGACATATAATCAATCATAAAGTAAAAGTCCCCGCTGATGCCTAATTAGTATATTAGTTGATTTTTGTTTAACATTTATTTTTTACAGAAGAGCAGCGGCGACCAAGCCTCGAGCGACAGAACACGTTGTACGACGACGGAATAGGCTTCGGGTATGATGCGTACACCACTAGCACGCATATAAGGTAAATATACACCACACTTTTGATGTTAAAACATTTGGAGATACATAAAACCTTCTTAGGTTTCTGTTATCTTTAGTTCATTTTCGCCAACCAGCTAGAGAACGGCTGGAGAATCTCTTTGCGATATGTAGCTCTGTCTATTTAAAGGAAATGAAAAGAGATGAATGTCAATAAGAGTTTTACAATCTGTTTATACGGAATTACGAGGCAGTTGTTTTGGTTTTGAGATTTGCGAGTGACATTTGACCACAATCAAACGTTTCATGGTAAGTCTACTAACTTAGCATGAAACGTTTTCAGAAACTTACGAATGTTTACTGAAGTTAAAGAGATTCTGCATTAAAACTAACCGGCCATTTAAATATTTTTTCTAGGCTAGATAGTTTTTAAAATTACCTTTAAAAATTTATTACAATGCGAACTAATAATAAACATGCGAAAGTGAGTTTATTTGTTTCCCTTCCATGCTTGAAACCTATTTATATGAAATTTGGTGTGGAGATAGTCTGAGACAAGAATACTTTTTGGAGCGATAATTGACATCCACGCGGGCAAAAGCTAATTTTCAAACGAAAGTAAGAAAACATTTGGTAAACAATACATTAAAATACTCGTTCACATAATAATTTCGACAAAGTGAAGGTAAACGCTAGCTTAAAACGCAAATTTATGGGTTATCTCCAGACTTCGGTAACTTCCGGATCCGGCTTCGCTGCCAGTAATATGATTATCTGTAAATTATCAAACTTATCAGACAATATTGTTGACTTATGAATGTGTTTGTACGCCGGCGGACTAGCAAGACTTGAAAGGTTAATTAGATTTTTTTCACCCCCCACCAAAAAAGAGGGGTGTTATAAGTTTCACGTGTCAGTCTGTGCATCTGTGTGACTGTCTGTGGCATCGTAGCGCCTAAAGAAATGGACCGATTTTGATTCGTTTTTTTTTGTTTGAAAGCTGATGTGACTGCGATGGTTCTTAGCTATAATTTATGAAGATCAGTTCAGCCGTTTGATGACTATCAGCTCATTTTCTACATGATAATAGGGTTTTACTAACTTTTACACATCCGATTGATTTGAAATTTGGTGTACTGTCACTGCGGTGACATTCCCATGACATACTATCCTTGAGCTGATCCTATACCATCAAAAAGTCTGCGAAATGCTTAATTCTTCAGAAACTTACAGCAGATATAGCGTGTTTGGTCTTTTTTAATGAATAGTCTCAATGAGATGGTGTTAGATAGATGATTAATGACGCCGGGGGTTACTTAAATTTTTAATTTTGTATTTTTTTTAATCCAACAGGGACCATACACGAATATCACAACAACACAGTTATGAGGAGTATTTCGACTCGAGTAGCTACGCGTACCAGACGTCGTACGTTGGGGATGACTCGAGGCAGTGGGACAGTGCGGCGCCGTTCTTCTACGACGACAGCTATGGCCTCACGCCTACGGAGTATGAGAACATCGTCAACAAGCGGCGGTCGTCGGTTGTGCAGCTGCCGCAAATACCACCGAAACAGGTATTCTTATATACCACAATGTGACAGTACTTAATAGGTGCTTTAAATTTAAATTGAAATACTGTTATGACCACATAACAGTATTTTCAACTTAAATTTACGATACTGCTGTCATCTACATGTCACCGCCGTCTGGTTAAATTTAATTGCCTAATTGGATGGCTAGCCCGTTGATTAAACGCCGGCATCCAATGGAATGCCTAGCCCGATAGCTAATTGAACTAGACTCACATAACGTTTAACGACTTCGCGAGTCGTCTAACGTTATGTGAGTCTAGTTGTGAGGATATTGATTGGATCGTCTTATACTGAAAAGTTTTGGTTTGATTAGTATGTAACCTAGAACGAACCTCCCAATCACTCAAACAGTCACAAAAAGCTTTCCGATTTAAACGACCCGCCAAGGCGTCCAATTGAATGGCTAATTTTAACCAGGCGGCTGACATGAGATTCAGCTATCTGGTTAAACGTTGCGCTCAATGACTTGGCTAGTTGTACTTCAGCCGTTTGATTGGATGCCGGCGTTCAATCAACGGGCTAGGCGTCCAGTCAAGCGGCTGATTTAACCAGACGGCTGCGACATACATACCACACACCAGCTTTTATCTTTTGGCGCGGTGCAAAGACGCGTTATGAGAATTGTCGTGGATGACTAACGAAAATATTTCGCCTCCTTGTGTGTATTCTGCCGTTTTTATAACGGAGTATTCAGAGGAATAATTTGACATCGACCCTCTTTCTACCATCGCACCGCTTACCATCAGCAGAGAGTACATTCTCACACATTGGAACCAAAGTGGCGTACTCCACAATTTCAGAGAAACTTTCCCTCGCGTACGAGCTTAGTTTCCTGTGGAGGTTCTGACGTACGCGTACATTATGGGGTTTTTAATAGGGTGTAAAAAGCGTTTTACAGGGTTGGGAAATGCGAAAGCACGACTGCATACCCTTGATGTTACAAACAGCCATAGTTTTCGACAACCACTTATCACCAGCTTGAACATATGGTTGATTGCATAATAATTACCTTATAAATCTTTATACGCACATATGATTTTGTTACAGATGCCACCATCATCTCGTTATTCAGACTACAATGAGATGGCGCCTTACAGACCGCGGCCGCGACGGACTACTGCTAGCCTTCCAGGTAATTCATGATTTATTTTATTTGTAGTGTACAAACTTTTTTTTCAATCATATTAATTGTAAGATCAGGAGTTGTTCGGGGGAGATTTTCATAGAAATGTTGATGAGGTAGTAGTGTAATGCATTTGTCCATTCATTTCATTCTACCGGAAACGTAAGGCCAGAACGACGCACATTAAGTCTCTTAATCGGACCAAAATTCCCGTTTGGTGACCTCCCTGAAGATCTTAGTGAGGTAATGCTTATCTACGAATACGAATTATATCCCCGAAAAATTAAGGCAACCGCTGATTTCGCTTGCTCAATAATTTTTTATGTACAGAGAAGTATAACAGGAATGGCTTAGCTAAGTGGCAGTTACCGCTTGTGATTGATAAGGCAACTCCCGTAATATAGTAATTTGAGAATAATGTACTTTCGAAGTTTTGTGTGTATAAGGCTTTAATCAATAGAGTTGGTTATTACAAAAAGGCTAAAATTTAACGGTAAGGAGTGGCAGTTCCCAGGTCGTCCTGTTAAAAATACAGGCAGTGCCATTTTTGGGAAAAGTTGAACAAGGTTAGCATATTAGTAGTTACGAAATTGCTAAAGAACTGACCGTAAAACAATTTTGACTTGTTTAAATAGTCATAGTGTGCAAAACAGCTCGACATTTAAGTTTCAAATGGGTTGGTCGTAAAAAGCCTCACGAACCGTGATCTAATGCGATTCTCTTTAAAAGACAATGAATCCGAAACACAGGTAAAGAGAAGTGTATTACTTACAACAAAAATGCGCGGAAAAGACCCTGCCTTGAAAATTGATTTGTTGTATTTGTTGAACTGAAAACTTTTATTACAAATATAAATGTTTGTTTATCAATTACAAAACTAATTTGAAGACCGGCTGGTCGAGTGATCTGAAGCGCGTACTATACATGCTATTCTGCCACGGGCTGCGGGTTCGAATCTCGGTTGGGGTAGATATTATGTTTATATAATGAGTACGAGCATTTAATTTTGTTCACAAGCCGTGGATGTATATGTTTATTTAGTATATTTCTAATATTTACACACCGATTATTATTATCAATATTTCTCAGTTATCTAGTATCCACACATGCTCTTAAGGATGCTTACTTTAGGCTAGATCTATTGTCTAGCCCAAAGTAAGCATGTTAAAAGGAAAAGGTTTGTTTAGAAGTCAAACAGTTTCAACTATCTTAATCTCTTTTAGCTACTCCATCATCAACACCAAAGCGTGGTCGCGCGTTGCCCGTCCCGCCCGGCAGCGAGACAGGCTCGCTCCGCTCGGGGCGCGGGCGGCGGCTGCCTCGCCCTCCCGTGACCTTTGCCATGCCCACCCCCGCTCCTGCCACGCACACGCTGCCACCCACGCCTGCGCACACGCACGTGCCTTACGTTCCTGGTTAGTATTTCGGTTACAGATACCGTTTCTTGAATTTCTTTTAGTCTACGTGTTTGTGCTTTGAGAGGGTTACCTTATTCTGCCTTCTTCTTGCGTTGTAAGGGTTAGCGGTATTTGAAAAATATTCGTTTGTTGACTTTTTATTATATTTATGTGAACAGAACCTAGAAAAACAATCCCCGACGTCAGCTACGGTTACAGCAGCTATGGATATCAGCCGGAATTCCAGGACTCTACAGCAGATCAGTATCAAGACAACACTTACAACACTGGGTATGTTTCCTTAAAATATAACATAGTTAATAGGCAATAGTACAGTCGACAGCACAACAAGCGGAGCAGTATTTTTTAAATACGAATATATTGAGATATATTTATGCAAGAGACGGTATCGCACCATACTAACTAAAATATGAAAGAAAAATTAAACTAAAAAAAAATGTTTCTGATTTCAGAACAACTTTGTTTGGTGTCCTACAGAGTTCCATCCTGGGACCTATACTATTTTAAATCTATATAAATGACCTACCCAAATTTCATGTCGCAACGCCCAATGATTTTATTCGCCGATGAAAATACCATAAAATTAAAATGTAGAGTTAAATTGAGCTAAGAAAAAAAAAATGACGCAATCGAATCTATAATTACATGCTTAGTGACAATAATCTGATAATTAATTAAAAGGAAACCGAAATTATGCATTTTTGACAAATAACAAAATTATTTGACATAAAAGCAAATTTTATGGGAACGGATATTGAACTAGTAAATTAGACAACTAGGTTTAAAAATAGATTGTGGATTAATCATACTGGATAACTTCGCCAAAAAATAAATAGCTTCGCGTACACGTTAAAACAAATAAAACGTACTACATCAAGCATAGACAGCTCGTACGGCATATTATGGGTTTGTATACTCAATATTACGGTATGGTGTCATTTTATGAAAAGATTTCCAGAAATAGTATTCAAGTACAAAAAACGGTGCATACGAGCTGTAACATGAATACAAACTATTGACTTATGTAGAAAACACTTTCTTTAAAGATTAATAATGTTAATTGGCTATATAAATGTGGTTGCTAGTTAATGGCTTACTGTTGTTATTTTGTTTGTGTATTTTATTAATAATAACGCTGTAAGCTATCCTTAAAAAGAAATAAATAATAAATAAATTAATACTTTTAGTGTACAAATTACTGCAATTAACTATATTTGTAAAAAAAACTCCCCAATTATATGTATACTGTAGCAGCAACATACGAAAGAAAGAAATTTCAGAATTAAATCAAAACTATACTTGCTGCAATCACAACTGCCTTATAAAGTGCTTTTGCAATGGTTATAAACGTTTATAATAGATTAACGGCCTCTATAGGCTGCCTTTATATTATTTAACAAACGCCTCCCACGTTTGTTACTGTACAGGGGCTACTACTCAGTTTACTACTCACTACTGCCGAATTTATTAGTGATAATAATTTTGTAACAGCTTAGATTTCTGACCATTTATATTAATGATAATTAATTATTCTTATTTCCTATTGACAATTTAATTATTATTATTATTGACATACTATTTGTTGTTAACACTCTTACTTGTAGCATTTAATTATAATGGGAATTATGATGAATTGTCATCAATTCTGAATTACATTATGGATTAAATATTTGTATACCTATTTTGTACCTATGTGCCAGAATAATTTTTTTTTATTCTATTCATTTATTAGTTATTAATTGTTAGTGATATGACTCTTACACCCTTTTTATTTAGTCCACTGCTGGGCGTAGGCCTCCCCAAGGCTACGCCACTTTACAAGATCACCTGCTTTTCCTCTTCCATGCACCACCAGTCACTTTTATATCATTTGTCAAGAAGTTTCCATTCGAGAACCTATCATATTATTATCAAGGATATTACATTCTCATTAATTCATAATTACATTTAGGGCTGATTTTTCAATCGTCAGATATTATTTATCAAATCTGTTTGACATATTTTCTTCAGAGTAACTGTTAACTTCCCAAAGTTACTTTCTGGATGAAGGATGAAAGTTATCAGACAAGTCAGTTTTTAATCCGATTACTCATAATATGATACCTGTAGTAAGTAGGTAATATTAAAAAATATTTACTAAACGCAGTCTTAAACCTAAAAATTTGGTAATTTTTGGATACTCTTTTGGAGGATCTTGGCTTGGCCTGTATGCGAATAACCCTGTTATAATTAAAACTCAGAAAAGAGTATAGTTCTCTAAAACGTAAGGGGGTCTAGTTTAATAAAAATCGATCTTTGCTTGCCTCTATAACAGTTAACACCATAAACTAATCAAAGTGTACATGGAATATGCTTTATTTCTGATATTTATGACTATATTTTATTAAATCTGTTTAAAAAGTTGATTCACATAAATAAATTATTTGTGTAGATACGACGATGATGGGATGCAGCCTTTCTTCGACGAAACTCCTCATGCTACACCCCCCGCTGCTGGTAAAAAAATATCATATATTTTAAAATAGATCTTCTACCGTAATCAGTTGAGTCGATGTTAACTTCCACTAGAAAATAAAATATTACATACAGTTGTGAAGAAATCCCTGACAATGAGAATAATTACATAAAAACGATAAAAGCTTCCGGTTTGAGAGACTGTTTACTTTTGTATGTAGTTTTATCGCCAGTAGTGTATTACATGTGAAGCTCGGCAAATGTCGTGTAATTTTTTTCGAACATTGTGTAAAGATTTTAATATTTTTCGTGTTTTCTTTACCATTTCAGCTCACAAATCATCATGCGTTGATTCAGATACAACGCAATTTTCATATTCTGAGACGACTGATGATGAAACAGTAATTTATAAATGTGTGCCAAGAATTGTTCCGTCTTATTTACCACAACCAAGTGTTGGCAAAGATAAAGAAACATTTCAAGAGAATTACCAGCAATATGACTCGGAATATGAAGATCAACAGCAATATCAATATAATCAAAGCGACCAACAGTATCAAGAGCAGCCGAGTCAATTTCAACAAAATCAATATCAGGATAAACAAGATTATCAGTATCAACAACAATATGACTTGCAGTATCAGGATGAACAAAAACAATTACAGTTCCAGCAAGAACAACTTCAGTATCAACAACAGCAGCAGCAACAACTGCAGCAGCAACAACAGCAGCAGCAGCAACAGCAATTTTTGCAGCAGCAGCAACAACAGCATTTATTGCAGCAACAACAACTGAAACAGCAACAGCAGCAACAAAAACTCCCTGCTCAACAACTACAAGCTAGTGTTTTAACTGGTGCAGCTACTCTAGGGTCTCTTATGGCAGGAGGTGCAAAGAAATTAGGAAGTTTGTTTGGTGCTGCCGCTGCTGCAGTGGCCGCTCCTACTGTAAGCCAACCCCAAGCACAAGCAGCGATTGCGACAGCACCAACACCAACTATTCAATATGCGTCTGCTGCAGCATCTGTAACACCATTCATAAGTTCAACTACATTACCGATCACAGCATCCGTCCCAGACATATCACCGTCATTGCCAGTAACAGTAGTGACGTCATCAGCACCAGTCGCATTACCACGAACTCCGTCTCTTAGAAGACAGGAGTCAATTCAAAGACCCACGGTGCGTCGAACACGGACTTTACCGGACGCCCCCGAAGATTTACCCCCGTCAAGCTATGACGAAAGTGCCTACGAGGATGAGTACCATAAGACTGAATTAGATCAATCTATTGACCGTGAAAGAGCCTCATTGGACAGGTATCACGAAGGTGATTATATTCATGACACCATTCATGAAGAAGTCATAGATGAACGGCGTTTGTCAGGAGAGCCAGTACCTACACCTTTACAAAAGACTGCGTCACCTACGAGAAGTATCTCGCTAGCTAGGAAACCATCGGTAGACAGCTACCACAGTCAAGCGCCGTCAATAATTGATCGCAGAACTTCTCAAAGTTCTTTTCATCATGAAGATAAACTTACTGTTCCGACTACACAAGAAGGTAAGATATATTTCTATTGAATAATAAATAGATAACAATTCTTGCTATTATAAAAAAGTACAGTTATAGTTGGCACATATTTTTCTAATGCTATCTTTTAAATATTTCTTATCCCGATTCCATTGGGTTAGTTCCTATTTTCCTATTGGCACTTATAAATATTGACTATAAGTTTGAAAATAAAAAGAGCATTTTGGTAGCCCTTTCAGTTTGATTAAATCTTTGTAATGGGCCTATAATTTAATGTATTTTATATAATTTACAGTAAAAGTAGTAGGTATTCTGTTTTTAATCCAGATTTTTTCTTGTCATATAGATTCAATCATAGACAAATCAAAAGTTAAATTCCAAGACGACCGGACTACTTATCACGAGGTGCCTGATCAGAAAAATGGTTTTCACCAAGATGAACATTATGACGAACACACTGATGAATACCATGACGAAAGAGAACCTTATCACGAGCAGGATGAAACGTTCCACGAAGAGGATGACAAGTTTCATGATCAGGAGCACTTTAATGAATCCGATGAACATTACCAAGAAGAGGACAGTGTGTTTCACAATGAGCAAAGAGCCGCAGAAGAGAGGATCGAGTTCCAGCCAGAGCAGCCGAAGTTGACCCCGAGGCAATTGTGGCATCGGGCGTACAACAAAGTGGTGATGCAGCTAAACGTGAGTAATTTTCCAAATTTCAACGGCAAACGCAGATTTGTTTTTAGTTAATAATGTGTTTTTTTATCAGAACGTTAATGAATTATTTCAGTTTGAATTAATATTTAATTTAATATTTTGTGTAAAGGATCCTTTAAATTTGAATTAACTTTTTGAACTTACATATTATTATTATTGAGTTCCTTTTTTATTTACTATTATTTTGTTATTTTTAAACTTTATTATTTTATTAAAATTACCTATAGATATAATTTCAGGGTTCTTCTCGATCGACTTATTATATCCTTATTCAGGAGAGCATTCAATATGATATTTAAAAGATCATTTATCTGCTTTTGCTGTTATAAGTTTTATATAATTATTTTGAATCTTAGATTGTTTTGTATCAAACGGAGAATCAATAATTACAACGATCGTTCTGTCGAAGGTAAGTTATTCAATTTACTAGCCTAAACTTAAGAACATCAAAACCAACAACAGTCTTGTTCCTTATTTAAAAAATGGAATTAACAATAGACATAACCTATTTTTATAGTGTAATAAGTACAGTCGACCAATATGAATCCACCTGAATGATCTTATCATTTCCTACAGTCACTCTATACAAAGTAGGTTGAAATTCGCTTGAACATACATTTCTTAAGTAACGAACCTGTTATTTAAATAATTTATAAGACACTGTCAGTCACTGACAAGGCTATGATCGCTATGATAAATAGATCGGAGTATTTGAGTATTGCACGAAAAAGTTTTTACGAAAATCGGCGAGACCGACGATTTGTTTATACTGTCTCAGATTTTTATTTTATTCAATTCAATTTTGGTTTATGGCTTTTTAAATTTCTTCAGACTACTACTTGACATCTGACACATAACGTCATTTTATTTTTAAAATTATAATAGTTTTTCTACGTAGTGAAAAGAGTTTAGATTATGAACGACATCTTATTTAAAAATCCAATTGAGACTTTAGTGCAGTGATAACAAAGATTAAAATTGCATAGATCTCTGACCCGTAATGACGCATTTTTATTCATATTTAAAACGTATTATGTGCCATACGCATGATGCAAAGAAAACCTAACTAAATTTATGATTCTAAAGGAATAATCGGTCAAGTGGGTCATGATTCAATTAGGTCGACTGTACCTATCCGGAATTTTTACTAATATTTTTAGGCCTATTACGCTACTATATTATCAATTACCTGCCAGTGACTGGCCTCAAATTAACTATCAGTGAACTAATAACCATTACCTCTAACACTCTGTCTTTATCTATTCAACAAGAAACTTAAACTAAACTCTTCGAACCAAAAGGCCATTTCTAGCCCATTAAATGGTACAACGTATTGTCTGGCGCAGCATGTGCCTAACCCCCGTTGCTTAAGTAGACTTTACCGAAATGTCTTCGATTTGCCGAGTTCCGTACTTAAGGCAGTCTGGTTTGACGATAAACTATAATAATTATTGTTTTGACCTTTTGGCCTTCGGTTGTAGTCGAGATTAAAAGCCATTGTTTGTGTTTCCAAATATCAGATCATCAAAATAAACATTTAAATTTTACAAATAAACACTTAGCAGCATTATACGCACTTTTTATATAAAAAAAATCACGAGCTTTTATTTCAACATATGTATGTAACCTCAGATAGGTTACGTACATACATATTAAGTTTTTTTAAATAGGTATGTAAGTAGAAATATGTGAAAATAAAGAGTTTCAATTCAAGATAAAGAATGTGCTTTTATACGTGATATTAAAAGAAGTCTATCAAAAGAAACATCGCAATTTTTTGCTCACACAAAGAGACTTCTACCAAGTTCTAGTAATAGATAAATTGTAGATATTGTGTTTCTTTAAGTAAAAAGTTTTGAACATTATTTTGCAATTGTCGTACACGCTAAACGCATCTAGCAACGAACGGTAGGCACCAGTATACGAAGACCCCGCTGTGCCAAGGGCCACAGTAATGCGAAAGTGCTGTTATCGACTTGACTCGTGACCCTTTAACTGCGACCTTGAATAAGGCGAAAATGCTGACATTTTTTCAGATAATCTGTGATATTTTTCTGAGTTTGATGGAGTAATGGGATTTTGCTTTACAATAATGTTAAAACTTTGAAATTTCTTGAGGAAAATATTTTGTCATTACTTTAAGAGCGGCATACGGCTTTTCATATAAACTAAAGAGTTTGCATGAAAAACCGTGCGCCACTTTTCTTTCACTTAAACTTGAGAGTCGAAAATATTGGAAACGAACAAACGGATTCTAATAAGGTTTTCCTAGTTTAAGCAAGTCAGGCTAGTATTAAAAGTTGTCAGAGGATTTTTTGAAAAGTCTAATAATATAAGTAGTACATTACTCCAGCGGCCAGCAAAAGAGGCGTTGATGGATGAACGTGTAACACATACGTTAGTCCATCAATGCCTAGTTGTGGCCAAGGCTTGTATAGTTCTTTTCTCAAATAATGCGCGAAAATTAAAAGTAAGTAGTACCTAGGCAGAACTTTTTATTTGAAAAAAAAACAGCTATATTGAAGGTACACTTATTGAAATTTACAGTAGACTTTTTTTTACATCTTTAACAGCATTCTATTTGCAAGTCAGTTCAAAATTTAAATAAAACGTTTAATCTAATTTAATTAAACGTTTTATTTAAATTTTGAACTGACTTGACTGTGACTGTCCTTGGTTGTCATGTTTCGGAGTAAAAGATCGTTCCATTTTTAAAATTACATGGCAGATTTATAAGTTCACTTATTATAATAATCTAATAGGCCTGTAAAACACGACAGATATCTAAGGATTTTCATACAGCTTGCGTGTATGTGACTAGTACAGCAATTTTGATTTATCTCGAAGAAGGTTCTTAAATAATGCTCAAACTTCCAAGCATGTTTGAGAAAAAGAAATTATTCGCGATTTTCGGTTTATTAGAAAAAATACATGTCCTTACTCAACTAAAATACTGTTTCTTGAAAAATCATCTGACAACTTTTGAGACTAGCCTGAAAAGCTCATACACGGAGCGTATTTTGTTCGTTTCCAATATTTTTAACCAACTTCAAAAAGGAGGAGGATTACAATTCGATTGGTATTTTTTTATGTATGTACACCAATTACCCCCAAATTTTTCTTGCAATTTTTATTTACTATTAAAGTACGTATTTTACGAAATAAAACAATTGTTAAATACTCAATTGCTTATTACCTAATTCAATAATAAAGATCTTCGAGACAAAGCTACTCTTTGCAGATTCTTGCGCTTAGCAGACATTCATGGTAACCGCATTTTGTGTTTCATAAGTATGGCCATACACATATATGGTATGGTGGTTTAATACAGCCAGAGGTACCTATATACTTCGATGAGAATATAATAAAGAGATCGTAAGTTGAAAATCAATAGAGATTTACAGTCTGACGACACCGTTATCCTTTTAGTGAGAGTTCCAATTACAGACTGCTATAAATTTATCCGATAGCAGTTTGCGTTCAATTATAGGAAAATACGGTAGCAATTCATATAGAGTTCGTCTCGCGGACTGGAAATCAATTGTGCTACTTTAGTTTTTCTGTTCATCAATAAGTCTGTATTACTAGAAGAATTTTCTTGAGTTTTGGGTGGCCATTACTGAAAACTGAGTCTTCTTCTTGTTTCAATATCTTTACATAAAAGTTATTAGAATGTAGCGAAACTAATATTACTTTTACAAAAACGCTTTTATTTATACTATGATAGCAATTGTACGCTATTGTTAGAATGTGTCAAAAATATAATGTGCTAAATTCGTACTGAAGAAGATGTAGATATATATATTTAGGCGTAGGCTTCAGCTCCTTGTGACGAGTTTCACCATACACAGACAGTAGTTACGAGAGTTTTGTCATAAAATATCTTTCGATTAAGGTTTATGTTCTAAATTAATAGCCACGTAGTTTATCATCGAGTTAGGTTTATCGATAAAGTCAACGCTCTATTATGGCTAAGTAATTAAGTAAACGCATTTATGTAAGTATCTATACTGGTTTGAATTTTAGGTACTAATATCATCATCATCTTTTGCGTCGTAATCAGTTTTAAATAAGTACTTAGCTCATTCAAATGTGAAACATTCATTTCAAAGAACACCCTTTCCCTATGTATTGTATATCTGTTTTACGTCTTATATCGTTTGTAGTATTTACGTAGGTATCCTTTCATCCGCGCTGATTGGCATTTCATGCTTATCCTAAATTAAATTTTAGGTTTGTTTATGATTATGCAGCTTTAAAATATTATGATTGAATTTACGTATTGGTTGGAAATTAAGATAAATGTAATATCCTGTGGGGTAATACATTAAGTGGCTCTTTTTATAATTTATTACTACATATCCGTGCTTGTAGTATCCCGCTGTCTAGTGGCTAAGTGGCGGTCGCCTGCAGAGTCCCGTAACGCCTTTGAACCCGATCACCTCATTAGTTCAGCTGAGTTGCTCCATCCACACGCACATACGCCTCTACGCACTTTGTTCAGTATACGGATGGCCTTCGAAGAGTTCACATCTTCTAAGGACCGTTGGAAAGTTTAAATTCAAAAAGTGTTGTTTGAGAGTGTTGCGCAAGCGACGGAAACATGCGAGGACGCGATAGTGGCATCCTGCGGGCGTCCATGGCCCTATTGATTGCATGACGCGAGCGCACCTATCGGCAATTGGTATGCAAATTTTGTTCAGGTGTTAACGTTCAGTGGCGGTGCGGACTTTGCAGTGTAATGTTGTAGAAGTTGTAATGCTCAAAATGGTACGGAGCCGTAAGGCACAAGCGGCGAGCGAGGCGGACGTTCGCCGCGACCAAACGTTTCAGAGCCGCACAAATACGAGCGGGTCGCGTCTTCGCGTGCGTCGCGGCTCTAGTTTGACGGACTTGGACAAATTGAAGTGCGGCGGTGGTTCAAGCGGAGGCGGTTCTATAGGCGATTTGATGAACATATTTAGTGGAAGTGCCAATTCTGTTGGGAGTGACACCCTGTTAGCTAGGACTATGCCTCTAGAGACGGTTCGTCGTACTATCCCGCCGGCGCCAACGCCGCCCGCTCATCCGCCGCCCTCTCCGCTCATCCACGTGTCACGACCAGTTGGTCCGTTGACAATGGCTCAACGAACACTGAGATTCAGTAGGCTATTGAAGTATCAACCATGTTCAGCTGATATTCCAATTACATTGGTAAGTAAAAATGTGATTGCCAATTATTTTTCTAAATAAATGACTTAGTTAAAAATTTCTTTGTACCACCTCTATTCTACTTGAATAATTAAGTGCGATTATTATTGAAATTACAAGTCTTCAGGTGCTTGGGTCGGCAGAAAATTTTAAACTACAATAAAAACTTACAAGTGGCTTTTTATGTAAATGTAAATAGCCGGCAACTTAAAGCGATGGAATTTTAAATGTTTTGTCTTAAAACACTACTTTATTTCGTTTCTTTTTTCTTTAATGTAACTAGTTAAAGAATGAGAAAGGCATTACTATCTTAATTGTATAACTCGTCGCCTAGATTCGCAACTTTGTATTACGACATAGATAACAGATAACTTCATGCTGTTTAATGGTCATTACATCGACGCAATTTTCAACCGATTCGTTATCGTAATGTAATGAAGCTTATCATTTATTTGTAATATTAAAGCGCCATTATGATTGCGGAAGTATATATCTAGAAATTCACACACGTAACATTCGTTACTTTTTAAAATTGACTTATAAATTTGACGGCTCTCTGGTGGAGTGCTCAGCGCACCTGTCTATTAAACCAGTGGTCCCGAGTTAGAATCGTTAAAAAGGTACTATAGTTCTGTTTTTTATCGTAAACAGTTAATAAAATTAAGGCTGAAATTAACTGCTTTTATACCAAAATAAGCTAATTTTATAGTGACTTTTGATAGCAGTTATGAATTTGATTTAATTGTGAAATTACAAACCAACTGACGCTAATTGGGATGTTGACAAAGTTTGAATATGCCGCTATTTTTCACAAATTCGGAAAATATACGCTACTGTTACCCATAAAAACAATTCAAACTTAAAAGATATGGAATATTGTTGAAGTTGTACTGTTTTTAAAATTAAAAAAATGGTCATATTTTTTTTCAAAATTTATCAAAAATGTTAATGATATTAGATTGCTAACATGAATTAAAACAACTATTATTATGACAACTATTAATAAAAACATACTTAATACATAGTTATTATCATTTTTGTCAGTATGCCCATACATTTCTTAGTAATATGGGAACATGTGACGTCACCTGTTCCGTAGATTTTCTATGGAGCGTTTTTGGACGACGCGCCGCAACACAACAAACATACCACTATATCTGTGAAACTATTGATCTTAGACATACTATTTCTTTTGCAATATTACTTTTTGAGTTATAAACTTCTTATTTATGAAATAAAAAAAAAGTTGTCAACTACCCTATTTACTGACAAAATTTTTAATAACCAATAAATACACGATTTGAAAAACAATTAGCATTAATTTAACATTTAAATCATTGCTGAAATGGGTGCTGTTAACAGCACCTATTTTGTTTATTGTTTAGTTTTGTTTGTTCTAAATTAATTTTTAACAAAGAAATTATGATAGGATGTGTTCTGAATGGTATACAGCTAAATTCTAAACAGTAGAGCTAGGTTTTAGAATATTTAGTGACAGAATGTAGGTACATTCTTCAGATAACGATTAACTGAAACGCAATGACTTTTGGTAATTTATGAACTATTTTTGCTTGAAGTTGACTTAAACTTGACTATATCTAAGTGTTTAAATAATAAGATCGACTGATGAAATGCCTATATTATTTGAAACTAATAGTAACAATGCTTACACTACCCCACCCAGGAAAAATACATACGGGTGCTCATTCAAAATAAAATTTGTAATTTCAGTGCACACATTCTCCCAATCCAATATCTCAGTTCATATTCCATTTATTTGCCGGCAAAAGTTAATTTAATGGATCGAATACAAGCCAATGCATAAAGAAACATTGCACCAGCCAGGGTAGCGAAGCGGCCCCTTTCATGAATTTTGAATAAATGCAAGTGCATTTATTAAAAAATAAATAAAAAATAAAAAAAAAAAAAAAGTAAAAGTGCAAATAAAAGTTTATTTGAATCATTCTATTTATACTGGGAATAGTGTAGACCTTTCTATCGATGAAGCGGACATTAGAGCTGTATACAAAATGTAGAAAGGCTGGTGTTGTGTTTTTGTAAAATGTCAATGTATATAAAATCGTAGTAAATGTATCTCTTCAAAATTGTTTCTTATTACAAGGCGCTTAGGTATCTATCTACGAATATCAGTGCCTACTTGTTCTGCAATGTTTATAATTTTATTATTGGGTTTGGTTACAAATTTATGAGTTTTACCATTGACAAACGTAACGGCAAAGGTTTTTATAACGTCATTTCGTTGTAACCTTCCAATTCATGGTAGGGTTATACGGAATAAAATAGAGAGTTAAGTTTGAAAAAAGCTAAGTTGGAGGTAAATTTTTAAAATGAATCTGGTTTTGTAGAAACTAATACTTACTTTGTTTTCATTGAACCTAATATGAATTTAAGATAAACACAAATATTTCAAGATACATTTATTTATTTTGAAAATATTGTTAGTAGCTAGTATACATATCTACACTTAGAGCAATGTTGTGTTAATCAAAAAATGTATTTTTGTATTATTTACAATATTTTCATAAATTCATATCGCTAAAGAATATTCACTAATGCCAACTATTTCATATCTTTATACAAAATATAGGTAACAGTACAGCAAACAAGCTTCATTTTACATTGTCAATTCGCTTGAATCCAACTCCCTAAAAAATTGTTTAAAGAACAAATTGATCCACTTAAAAGCTGTCGATTGAACCTACCTATCTTATTAGGGTATTTAACGCAAAAGAGTCAAACCTTAGATATTTTCTTAACCTTTTTTGATTCGTGGTTTAAAAAGCTTTACGATCACTACGTCTAAGTAGCACCCAAAATGTATGTGTAATTGCTTAGAATTACTACGTAGATATCTCAATGTTATCCGTAGCGTTTCCAGCCGTCCGGACAGAGCTGGACAGGGTTAGGCTTTCAGGATGTGTGTCTGGCGAAATTAGACCGACTTGACCGGATTTTGTGAGGCTTTATTTCTATGGTAAATGATTAAAATAAGACGGGTTTTATTTTATACTAAGAAGCAAAATACTTATTAGAGAGAGAGAGAGAGAGAGCGGATTAATGCGTCCAGTTTTTCTCCCAAATATCCGGCTGTATTTGCTGGTCTGTCCGGCTATTCAGTTTTAAGACCTGGCAACCCTACTCATACGTAAATTATACCTATTTGGACGGCCACGATTTCAACCCTTTCGTACCCTGTCACTGTACTACCCTATTGTCATTATTATGAGACCTCTAAACAACATAGCTGACATGCTAAAGTGACAAAGTAGTAAACAGTATACATAACGTAAGCGTGACTGCGTAACAATGTTCAGCCACGTGATATTTTCAAACAATTACTTAGCAAACAATACTTTTAAATCGTGAAAAAGTTTTTAATAAGAGTAGGCTGTTTGAACATCTGTGATTAGAAGTTTATTTAAGTTCGCTATCAAGCGTACTTCTTCATGAACTTCAACAAATATTTTAGCTTAGGCATCTCAATATTGTGGATGCAACGGTTGAAGTCTCCGATGACCTTCACGGAGTGTGTCATCATCCGTGATATAATATCTTTCAAGCAGACGCTCAGGTCAGATACCTCTTTGAATCCGTGGATCGCTATCTCTGCCATCACTACTGGGAACGGCGACGTTTCGTATAGGAACTGGAAAGAAATACAAGAATATAAAATAAAAAAAATCACGTTACCCCCGGCCTCATTAATAATCTATCTAACACCATCTCATTGAGACTATTCTTATGAACTCAAACACGCTATATCTGCTGTAAGTTTCTGAAGAATTGAGCATCCCGCAGACTTTTTGATGGTACAGGATTGTCTTGGAAATATCACAGAAGTAACAGTAAACCAAATTTCTAATCAATCGGATCTGTGAAAGTTAGTAAAACCCTTTTGTCAAGTAGAATGAGCTGAGAGTCTTCAAACACCTAAACAGATATTCATAAATTATAGCTAAGAACCATCCTGATCACGTCAGCTTTCAAACAAAATGAACTGACTAAAACAAAGTGGGTCCATTCGGTTAGGAGCTACAATGCCACAGACATACAACACAGATATACAGACAGACCAGTCAAACTTATAACCCGCCTCTTTTTGCGTCGGGGATTAAAATAATAACGACCGTAACAATAGTTTTGTGCGTAGACAACCAATCTAAATAATTCAGTTTTCTCAGCTATAAATAAAAACCTTCATTTGTTAAGATTTTATCTATTGCTTTTATATTTGCTTTTTGATTTTATCTATTAACAAAAAGACAATATATTATTTGTAACCTTCTCTTTTTCATAATAAACTAAACATACAGGCTTTATCATATATTTACACTTTTGGGTTTAATTAAAATTAATAGAACTAACTTTAAACATGAGCCTTGATTGGTTCAAAACATAGAATTTTTTCGTTTTCTAAGTTTTCTTCGTTTGTGTATGAAAATATCTTTATATAGTGACAAATACATATTCTGAACAATATTGCTCGTTGGTTAAATAAAACTATATTATTAATGTTGGCATAATGAAATTCAACTTACAACTGTCCTCTCCAAGTCCTGGCTCTCATGGGAGCAGTTCCCACCCACTTGCTGTTGCTTCTGGCACTCAAAGAGTTTCGATGCGGAGTACTTCTTTAAATTCTCCAGGGTCTCGAAGTGGACTTGTAGTTTCTCTGCATGTATAAGTAAGAAGT
The DNA here is from genome assembly GCA_947347705.1 of Nymphula nitidulata. NCBI lineage: Eukaryota > Metazoa > Arthropoda > Insecta > Lepidoptera > Crambidae > Nymphula > Nymphula nitidulata. The sequence goes on from OX374632.1 coordinate 13,761,324, forward strand.
TTTAAACTTTCTTGATTTACGAATGAGCTTTTAAACTTTTGAATATTTTAAGATTTACTGTAATATCAGACCGATCGCAAGTCTCAGTTGGGTCAAAAAATTGTGCTTCAGCTGCAAACTTGTGAGGCCTGTCTTTTTATTTCAGAGATATTAAGAACATTAGGTATGATATAATTAATATTGTAACACTATTTGCATACCTATCAAATGGAGTTTTGTATTATGAAAATGTCATTCATTTCATAACTTTATCAATAGTAATAATAACAGTAATAAAAGTGTTCTGCTGTGTTGTGATAATTACTTTGATTGAAATACTTGTACATCCAAATACTGCCGTTATATTATCGTATAATGTATATTTATAACAAAAATAGGTCTCATTACCTCCTAAAAACGTATACTTAGTGAGTGTGTCTGATTTTTGGGTTAGACAGGCAAAAGTTTTTAGATGAAGTGTTAGCGACTGTAGGCTAATTTTATTTCAGACAGTTTTATTTCTGAAATTCAAAAACAAAGACATTTGGAACATCAGTCATTTTGGGAAAAAGTGATTTTAGGGTTGGTTCTATAAGATTTTTATGATTTAAAAATCTGTCCTTAAAGACCGGAAGCTCAATTTTATAACAAAAATACATCAAGAGTGAAGAATTTGTCCTGGGGTGGAGTGGTCATAAGTTCCAATTTCACCCTAGGAAAACATTTTCTCCTACTTTATATATACACGTGTGTCAAATAATTATTACAATGTTAAAGATGAAGTTGAGGCAACTTAAATTTTATGTTAATACCACTTGGTTCTTACAGCACAGTTGAAGTTACATATAATAACATTAAACGAAAGTTTTTATATCCCATCCGGCGACCTAAATGACCGAACTAGGTCACAGAGAGCGTCGGTGAGCTTACATTGCCCGTATCCAAAACATTTACAAGTTGCTATTATTGCGGCCGCGTTTGTTTTGGACACATCCTGTATAAAAGGAAATGGCCGTGTGCCTAAACAAGGAAGAGCGCCGCAAAATAAAACTGCGGTGTAACAATGGGCCCTCGTGAGTGCAGGCCTTTAGTAAACAGGGCGCGTGATGACTGAGATTTGTTATTTGTTGATTATGGATAGGGTAAGACAGTTCACGAAATAGCTAGCTATAGAAGGCCGGTCCCACATAATGAGATATAATATAAGAGACAAACGAACGAACATTTGAGTAAGTACGCTGAACTCAAATCAAGTAAAAATGTAGAGCCGGCCATCTTTATATAGCTGTTTTGTGGCAGATTATAGAATTGAGTGTATCATGGTTTTAATTAGGTTTGCGTTAGTATGTGGCAAAATCAGCCTGCTAACAAACTCCCGTTCCAAAATGTCGAAAGATTTTTAGAAATTGTTATATACATTTAAGGACTTTTACAATACTTTTCAAAATATAGACCAAGACAACATTATGTATTTTATATTTTAATGATATAATGTTATTCGAGACAATCGTTGGTGACAAAGTCTGCAATACCATAATTCGAACCAATTTAGATGAAGCTGATGTAGGGCTTGCCAAAACGGAGAGATAATCATTTTAATCCTCGACGAATAAAGAGGGGTGTTATTAGTTTGACGTGTCTGCCTGTGTATCTGTGTGTCTGTCTGTGGTATTGTAGCTCTTAAACGTATGGACAGATTTTGATTTGCTTTTTTTGTTTGAAAGCTGACGTGATTAGGATGGTTCTTAGCTATAATTTATAAAGATCAGTTCAGGCGTTTGATGACTATAAGCTCATTTTCTACATGATAAAAGGGTTTTACTAACTTTTACGGGTCCAATTGATTTGAAATTTGGTCTACTGTCACTTCGGTGACATACTAACCTTTAACTGATCCTTTTTAATTTTTAATTTTAAAATAAATCATGGCTATGTATTAAAGTTTGAAGAAATAAAATAAATTTGCCGAGGCATGTCATGAGAGGGAGATGATAACAATAATTAACTTGTAAAGTTAAGAATTTATTAGGCTAAGAGATAAACACTTCCTAGTGTAGGAGTTGTTTATGTTATTTATTTCAATTTTTTGTGGCTTTTGGTTTTAAGTAATCACAAAATACCTTTAAACATCCCAATAAAACAAGCAAACAATATTTAATACCAGACTTATAAATTACCCTAAAGAGTATTCACACCTTTCGATCCAACTCGATCAGAACCTAATTATCGGATGAAATCGACTGTCGGACGTAAGTAATCAGTAACTGATTTCATACGATCGGTAGGATTGTTTTAAAAGTTTTCTAAAATTATGATCCTGTTAAAATTTCAAATTTCAAAAGCATATCTTATATCTTGTGTTCACAAGATATAAGACATGATAAAGTAGAGGTACAGATAAGGGATAGTGTCTGTAGGTTTAATGTCATCACAAAACGCCGATGCTTGTTTATAGTGTTTCCGAACACTGCTTTAGTAAACAGTATGAGACCGAGATTAACCAAGGTGGAAGATCCTTTGTTTTCGTGAAAATATTTTTGTTAGAAAACTTTTATTTTTATATAATTACAAGTGGCTGCCTGCAGCTTCGCTCACGTGGTTATCGGTTATTGCGCCGAAAGGTAGCCTTTATCCTTTCTCAAGATAATCAATCTCCATACTGAATTTAATGAAAATATGTTCAGAAGTTTAGCAGTGCAAATGTAAAAAAAAACATACAGCCGTATTGATAACCCCCTTCTTTTTTGAAGTCAACTGACTACTAATAAACAGACAGACAGACAAAGTTACTCGTATTAATGATATTATGAGTATGGATGGGCTTAGTAAGGTCGACCACAGAAGTAGCTGAACATTTCAGTACTATGTCACAATACCTATGGCGTTAATGTAGTACGGTAGCAACTATTAGGTACAAGCGTAATAGTCGGTGTGACATGGCACCTACTACCAATGTACCTACGCATTACAAGTTTGATATCCATCGCTTATTGAACTTTTAAATGATCTTGCTCTTCTATGCGTCATATATTGATTTGTGGTTAGTGATTAGAACCACCGAGTGATCAGTTTGTGTAAGCCGATAAGCTTACTGACCATAAAAGCATACCTTGTTTTGGTTCGAAGAAGTCGATTGTCATCAAACCAATTCGAAAATATGCATTGACTTACGAAATTTTTGTAATAGATATAAATTGAAGATTGTCACGTACCTGGCAACCTCTGCACTCTTTGGTATCCTAAAGCTAGGCATAATGTCACATTTTCATCTGCTAATTGCAAATTTTCTCCTAATAACTTTACTATGCTCTCCTTGCAATACGTGCCGTTTCGAGGCTTTCTGTCATGAATTATCACCTGAAAAAAATATCAAAAAAACCACAATTTCTTTATTTGCTTAAATAATTTATAAATAACAAGAATTGGCAATCTCCTTTTAAGTTTGAAACTTGTATTAGGAGATGCCCGCTCTTTCATTCGACCAAAAATATTTTTAAAGGATATTGAGAAAAGATATCTATCAAATGGAGTTTTGTTTTATGAAAATAAGGTTTCAGGAAGTGTAAGCAATTTATTTTTAAAGAATATCGAGGAAGTAAGAATGGACCTATTATACTGGAGCACAAAAGATGCCGATTTATATACCAATTTTAGATACGCGTGTCATCGTGTGAAAATTAATTTCTTTAGCTCAAGAATTGCTGAAATAACGCTTATTTATTCCAACAATACGGTATTGTTCAGAATACATTATATAAATTTAAACAGACTTCCGCACACATTACGATGTGTTAACTTTTTAAAATTGAAACGCCAGAATTTTGTTGAAAAATAAAAATGTACTATAATAATAATAATAATAATATTTATACACTCACACCTATTATCTAGCCCAAAGTAAGCATCATTAAGAGCTTGTGTTATGGATACTAGATAACAGAGAAATAATGATAACAATATGTATATAAATATAAGAAATATACTAAATAAACATATAAACATCCATGACTCGTAAACAAATGCTCGTACTCATCATACAAACATTTGTTCCTACCGGGACTCGAACCCGGGACCTCTTGACCGAGTAGCCTGGGGTACAGACCACTCGGCCAGCCGGTCGTCAAATATACTATAGATGTAGAATTGGTAAATCAATTTGAAAAATAGAAAATCTCATGTTAGTTGGGTAATATTGTCGTACAATGAGAACCATAAATCAGTAGTCAGTTAGTAATTAGTAGTCGTGTATTACATACATTAAGTATGCATGTTCAGTTTCACGGGTTATAATACATTTTTGTTAAAAATAGCCACAATGTCAAATTAAAAAGAATGAATAAAATTTATTTATTTGCGAACATGGGTACAACATGAAAATATTTATCATAGGTCCAGATCCAGACCATACTCATCCACAAGGCAGACATTACATTTTGACAAAATTGTGACAGTAATAATTTCAGTTTCAGTTTTTAGTTACTATTTTAATTTGTCAACATATTCATATTAGTATAAATTAACACATTCACGTGCAGCCCCCTTATTCTCAACTGTTGGTTCACGGATTCGATTCGAGAAGTCACATGCCGTCTCGCTTTGACTCATAGCGGTAAAAAGTGACAGGTATAAAGTTTCCGAAATTCGATTATTTTCCGACAGTTGAGAATAAGGGGGCAGATGTAGTTTATTTGGTAGGTATATTATTTTCTTGGAATCAAAATATTTTACCTGTAAGTACATTGAGCTTACCTGGAAGTACATTGAAATCTGCTCCAAATACACTGTCATGTAGTTTATCGCTTTGTCAGCTTCATTTTTCATTAGAAGCTTTATTTGCGAGACCAGTGTGTCCATGTCTTCTCGAGACTTCTGAGTCCGGACCTGGATGTCTGCTATTAGGGCCCTGTAGCCATTTATCAGGTTGTCTTGGAAGTCTGTCGTCTAGAAAAAGGAAATTACCAAGTAGGGGTAATTGCTTTGTGTCAACTGCACGACGCTATATACATCGACGAATTAAGTAAACACACATAATAACTAGAGATCGGAAATTTTGGGTACAGTCAAATACGTAAGTTAGCTAGCATCTTTATGATAATCAGACTTTTGAATGAAATGAACGGTGTTTGTAAATATTTATATACAGCTAGATGACAAACAAGCTGACGGCCCACCTGGTGGTAAATGGTTACCGCCGCCTATAGACACGTGCAATAACAGGGAAAAATCACTTGATGACTGCAGCAAGTGCGTTGACATCCTGAGGCCTTAGATGAAACGCCGTCCATGCCCAGTAATTACACTGGCTACATCTCCCGGTGCAAGATCGGGATCAAGAGCAAGCCCAATTTAATAATAATAATAAAACAAGCTTTCTTGCAACCAAAATTGTCAAAAAACTACATCGAACACTTTACAAAATGTTCTAACTGTTTCAACTAGTAAGGACTTTACGAATGTTTTGTAATACACAGACACACAGATATCACGTGATATTTATAACACCTCTTTTTTCGTCAGGGGTTAAAAATATTTAAACTCGATGTGGATACCCTACGTAATTCACTAACATTAATAAGGCTTTATGGGCAATAATTGGATTTACGATGTATGGACAGTAGCATTTCCTTGGGAACTTCGTTTTAAGTGCTATGTTCAAACTGTCTTGGTTTTGCTTAATGTCGGAATCTTGTATTTTAGGGCCGCTTATACTCAATGCAGTTTAATACTTCAAAAGTGAAAAATAATATAGCAGTGTCACAGAATATCTATCACGCAGAATATCTATCACGCAGAATGGCCCCTCAGCTTTGCACTTTTATACTACACCACGCTTTTGATACGAAAACTCAGATTCCGTCTCGCTTTGACCTACTGCAAGCCGTTTTCTAATTATACGTGAAATTACTGTCATGTAATTTGTCTTCCTTGGACTTCTGCATTCAAATTTATTTATCTACTCTTTCGGTAGTTATTCCACTTTTTAAAGTGACTTTTATTCGCGCTCGAAACAGCTGGTACTAATGAGGGAGGTCAGACCACTAACGACTTCCTTTCGCTAATGTTGCAGTTTACATGCATTTAAATTTTCAGCCATTCATTTCCTCCTATTGAATTTGGAAACCAATAGTCCAGTAAAGAGATTTATAATTGGTTGCATTGGATTGATTGTTATAGGTTTCGTTGTTCTTGTTGTACAGTTTTTTTTAACTACACCTGGTATTAATAAAAAAATTTATGACCGGTTTAAGGCGTTGGACTAACTCACATTTTTCAGATTATTTTTAACCGACATTCAGCATTGTATATTTCAAATAAACAGTGATCAAGCATGGTGTCATATTATTAAGACTAGAAAAACACATTCCCTGAAAATTCAAAATAGCATGATGAAATCTGTCCGATACAACCAAACGCTTTTTGCTTGTTTTTGTTCGATATTGATAACGGCAACAGGTAGACGCTTATTTATAGATAATGGTACGGAACCATTCGTGGGCGAGTCCGACTTACACTTGGCCGGTTTTTTTGTAAACAGACTTAGACACTAGTTTGTAGCTTAGTGCGAAGATCGGCCATGATGACGGCATTAATTTTTTTTGTTAATACAACTAGATGACAAACAAGCTAACGGCCCACCTGGTGGTAAGCGGTTACCGCCGCCTATAGACACCTGCAATAACAAGAAAAAGCACTTGATATTGCAGGTGCGTTGTAATTGTCTGTTAGTAACAAAGAGAGTTGTATTCTTTATTATTTTTTTCAAATTCGGGAAGAAATGACAAATAAGGGTTGCAATTTCCATCACGAAAGTCAAAAAAGACCCCTGTCATAATTAAAAGGTCCCTATTCTCTGCCTCGTAGATACGGGTCTGAATTTGATTTGTACAAATTTTCTAATTCATAAGCCGCGCTGAAAAGTTTACTGCTAATTAAAAATATGTGTAATGCAAGTAATAAAACTGAGAAAGATAAAAAAAAAATGAAAGCGTAGAATCAGCTTGTTTTACATAGAGTATAAAGTTTACGAGTATCACGTCACAGCAAGTAAAAACAGAAACATAGGGCATAATCAAGATATATTTTGAATGGTGTAAAATGAAAAAAAAATGTTCTTTGTGGACGGCTCTTAGTGTTTATATTTTGTTTTAATTTTGTCACGCTATTCACATGACTAAAAAGTTAATTTTGTCGAAAACGCAAAGTTTTGTTGATTCCTTAAATTATTTCAAAAAAATACACTGTAAATACACATATGTTGTACTATATCTTTATCATCATCATCACCAGCCTATATACGTCCCACTGCTGGGCACAGGCCTTCCTACATGGGAGAAACACATGAGGAGCTTGGGCCATAACACCACCACGCTGGCCCAATGCGGGTTGGTGGGTTAAAGCGGTTGCAATTACAACCGAGACCAACGACTTAACGGAGGAGATCGAGATTAGAAATTTTGGTTGAACCATCCCGGGACAGACCATGGCGAAAATTGCTTTGTTTTCGTAAACGAAACCAAAGCGCTCAAACCACTACGCCACCGAGCTCCTATATCTTCATGAATACCTAATATTATTGTTTACGATTTGGTTTCCGATTTTAATCAAGAAGAATGGGTTTGACGAGGTAGTTTGCATTAGCGATAGGCAAAATTCTCGTATTGAAGTTATTTTGAACGTTAAAGCTGTAATAAATATCATAATGTAATATTTTCCTTTGTAATATTAAGTTAATGTTGACAACATGTGCATCATTTTTTAAGTTTGTTTTTATAAGTTAGTACTTTTTATGTTTTTTACTATTATAGGAGTATTTCCTTCATGAAACCCACTTACCTGAAACGTGATGACTGTGAAAATGGAGAAAATAGCAAAAAAAGCGTAGCGAGTCATCTCCGTGTTTTTTTTTCACTTCCCATATCAGCTTGCTGCGGTAAACATTTTAACGAATAAAAACTATTTGTCCGTTTTATTTCTATTTTTTACACAGATTATATACAGCGCCGAGTCGACCGATCGGAAGCGGTTGGCGTACTGAATGTTTTGCAGCCAGCATGTTTTGGTTTCACACTGTGGATTGTTATGATTTTGATCAAAACTCAACGGCGATATGATGACTGTGCGCCGCTGTAGTTTATGATCGATAAATTGTTTTGCTGTTGTGTGGTTTAGTGATCTTTGAGAGGATGTTTAAACGATCTTGCTAGTATACTACGCATTTGCTTTCACTGGGCCATTCATAATATATATTTATAAAACACTGCACGAAACCATCATTAATTAATTAATATTATCCAACAAGGGTGACAAACAGATACACGGCCTGCTAATGGTAACTTACCATAACCTATAAAGCACGATGGGTACGGGTCCACTAATCACGTGTTGCCTACTCATCAATGCTATACAGGGTGGCACATTTACAGCTACAAACAACCAGTTTTACGCACTTAAACGAGTTGAATGTTGTATTGAAAAAATGGTAGTAATTTCGAACACTTACTAAACTAAATTAAAGGATATGAAAACAATGCATTTTATTCATCATGTTTCATAGTAACGTTTATTGCTTAAGACATACACAATCGATATCTAAACAGTAATAGTGTAAGTTTTATTTTTCAAAAAGTCCGGGTAAGATTCCCGAGCTGAGTACACCTTTTTTGAAAAAAAAAACTGTATTCATACCTTTTTTAAATGTATGAATGCAGTTTTTCTTTTTACTAAAATCGATGACATGGTTCCTAAGAAGAGATTCTCGTATGTGTTATAATTTCAGACTTTCCCATACTGACCGATCTAAATGTGTTACTCTGTATATTGAAAATGTACGCACTTTTATATGTAATACCATAGGTTCCTTAAAGGTCTTACGGATCTGAAAATCAGATATACATTTCTTCATATCCTTATCTAGACACGTGTAGAATCAAAACGCGATTAAAAGGATTTTGCCTCGATACATTTTTTTCCGAGAAGACCTCTTAAAAATAAGAATACTTAAGATTTATTCGTAAACGATAGATAATATGTATTTAACAGAAAATTACATTAAATAGTAGATATCATCAATATTTACCATAGTGTAGAAGCGTTTTTTTGTAATCCTTATAAGTAAATCCCGTTTAAGACTATTTCACAGGGACCCAACCAAAAACAATAAAAAATTATTCCATAAAATTTACATTAATATAATTAGATAAGTACTTACCAAGTATGTATATATGAATTTGATTTTAACTTTATACTTACTTGATTTTTATTCTAATTATATTGCAGTAATTTTATCAAATATTAGGTGCATTATAGTAATGTTCAGAACCAATATGCACTTAGCAGATTTTGGTTCGACAACGAAAATTGACGATTCGGATAAGATAGGCATTGCTCTTTAATGGCCATCTGGTCGAGTGGCCCTTTGTCTACAAAAACTAGAGGTCCCGGGCTCGAATCCTTATTTAGTATATTTCAAATTTATATTTTATTTTTTATATGTCTAATATCTTTATCTAGTATCCATTATAAAAACTCATGATTAATCAAGTTATTAAGTGTTAGTGTAAGATTATTATTATATTTTTTTTGTAAATTATAACTCTCATATCTGTTTACTACAGAACCAGTTATAAGAGTTTTCAATACAATGTCAGCATTGATCACGAGAGACGCCTCATTCATGAGCACAGAAATGATAATAAATGATGCAGCATTGTGTGGCATACCTACATTGTGATTCTTATTGCAAATATAGATAGATAGATAGGTAGAAATTAATTATTTTGTACATTCACATAAACATCACAGAGATAAAACAAACACAATATGCCAAAAAGGCGGTCTTATCGCTAGAAGCGATCACTACCAGACAACCTTGTGGTAGGGAGTTTACACAATTAACAATAGTGATAGGCACAAAGGAGTGGAAATGAAAATTAATAAAATATCACATTATATAAGAAGTTTTCTTGTTTTCTATTATGTTTAAATTATGTCAAACTGAAGTGAGGCACTTGACCCCAGAGCATCTTTTAAAAAGCCTGACGGTTACCATCTACCATCAGGCAAACGCTAAAATAAAGCAGAAAGTACCTATCGGTCATATTTTGTGTTTAGTAAATCCATACTAATATTAGATATAAATACGAAACTCTTTTTCTCCGTCTGTCTGATACGATTTCACTTTTACTAGAGAATGGTAAGATTTATCAGTATAACGAACCACGTTCAGAAAATTTTCCAGCTGACTGATTAAAATTAATTTGCTATGTAAAATATTTTTCTGCCTAAAAATCATGCAATATTTTAATTACGAAATTTTCACATATAAGTTAGACATAAAGTAATCTGCAAGCTTGTGCATACAAAGCGATGTAGGTTGCGTGATTTCCCCCGAGTACGCGTTTATTGTGCTAAATTGTGTGTTCCGTATTTTATATCTAAAGATAAACCCGACTACAAATTATATTCAAAGAAATATTTTTTCCCTAAGTACAAATAATAAGAACTACAATCTGTGATATCAAGTCCGTCCTCGTTCGTTTTATGTGTTTTTAGATATTTTTGTAATTGGATCGAACTCTCGCCATAACTGGGAAAACATTAAAACTAAAACGAACTGACTCCTTCGCAAAAAGTATAAAGAAGTGTCATTTTCAGTGCAATTATCAGTATTAGTAGTTTCTTCTAGTTATTATTCTCTTGTTCTTTCTTTTCATCAGAATAATGAAGTGCCATATTTATTTTTATTTTACTTACATATGGAAATAAAACTTTGAAAGATAATAACAAAAATATCTAAACTTGCTGTAAGTGAGCAGTAGATAGTCGTCTAGACTGTGAAAGGTGACTACAAATTTTCCTAAATGTGTTGCCTAATTTTGAAACAGTATGTAGGCTATACATAGGCAAGAACACCACTTGTTATGGTACAAATTATACCGATAGTATATTTTTAATTGAGAAATTATAATCGATTCAGGTATGTTAAAAAAACTTCACGTAATTTTATTATGATAAAATTAGGTCTCAAATAGTAAATTAATATTTTTTACTTAAGTTATAAATGCATTTGAAAAATCTTTGAGCGAGTTACTGACCTAGGGAATCGGATTTATTTGAAGCATATTTTCTTACTAATATACTACCGTAAACTTTGGTAAGTGGATAGGTAGTACTTACGATGATTGAAAAACACAGTCAACTCTGAAACTAAAGTAATATCCTTTATGAAAAAAGCGCCACCTATTGTAAGTTATAAGAATCAATAACAAGGGGATGGGAGCTCTGACTGTTATTAATCTGTGGCTCTGACTAGGACAAGTCCGTAGTTGTTTGAGACAGTTTGCGTACCCTAATCTATAGATGGATCTGGGTGAAAGTTAAGGAAGTCCAAAATTAGTTTTTGGTTTCAGTAGCCAACATGTCTAAATTCAATCGAATAGAGAATAATTTGTAGTCCAGGCATGTGTGAGAATAATTTGTAATCCAACTCTACTATTCATATGAACTCATGGTCTTTGTAGGTATTACAAAATTGAATATATTCACCGCTAGAAATTTTAGTGTCGTTTCGTTTTACTCTTCTGTTAATTACGTACCTGTTTCTAGTCTAAGTGCATGCAGTGTAGAATAACGAACTGTACGAAATAATAACTACTATGAGAATAATAACTTTACTGCCAGTAGGTACTAGAATTTAAATATTATTTTGGCGTTTTGTGAGGTTGTTTCATATTTGTATAGGACAGTGCCCAGAAGTTTAAGTTATTTATGTGGGTATGGAATTTACGGAACATTCACAAAAGATTTTTACTATTTGTTTTACCGACATCTGTAAATTTTTATATAAACTTAAGTAATTTATAAAAATAATTTTGTATTCTGTCGCTTATAGCAAAGTTAGTTTACAAGTATGCCTGGTTTTTTGAGTTTAAAAGCCATGAAAAAAAATACCATTTAAATAAATTGGGAGACGTTCTCGAAATATTTAAAACTAGGTAATTTATAATTCCGTATGATTTACGAACAAAACTTATTAAGTAGGTATGTGTTATTTTTTTGTAGTTTAATGTTACAAGTTTTCACCCTGCAGTAAAGAAGACTATTTGCTCATAAATGAAAATTGGTAACATTAAACTAAATAAAAATCGGTTTGTTAAATATCGCAGACGTGATACGTATATATCCATAGAATGAATGGCTCCTCGTGTGTTCCCACGTAGGAAGACCTGTACCCGGCAGTTGGACGTAGTTATACAGACAAACATAGAGAACATTTAAAAACGTGCTATTTTTTAATAGAGCAAGAGTGGCAAACATGTCATTCTATTGGGCTCGTATGTAAGCGTTGCACTTGTCACTACATAGTATAAAACAAAGTCGCTATCCGCCGTCTGTCTGTCCCTATATATGCTTAGATCTTTGAAACTACGCAACGGATTTTGATGCGGTTTTTTTTAATAGATAGAGTGATTCTTAAGGAAGGTTTATATGTATAATACATGCATAATATTTACATAAGCAATGTACTCGTTCAAAGCCGGGGCGGGTCGCTAGTAACACATAAGATACGTATCGTAACAACCTAAAAGTCAACATTCAGGGCTTTTTTTAAAAGCTTTTCTATGATAGTTCTGGCTACCTTACTCACTACAGAAATACGACACTACAAGGTAGGTACTATTATTTAGCTGTGATATCTTGTAAGGAGGTGCTCTTGCGAAATTGGAGTAGAAAATATTACTGTGCAGAAGAATGTCTTAAAACTAAAATAGGTCAAATAAGACTTTATAAGTATCTAGCGCCGTAAAATAAAACCACTTTATAATTAAACTTTGGTTATTATTATGAATCTTCATCAAATAGCTCACTGCATTGCAACTTTAATTAGTTTCTATCTACTTTGATGAACGTTGTAGTTCTATGAGAGTTTATTTGTGGTCTTTTCATATAATTAATGTGCAGTAAGTACTTGTTTATGATAGACATTGATGTCAGTTCTGTCGGTTTTATCTAAAAGTAAACTTTAGCTATTCGCCTTCCCTTTAAAGTGGAAAGTTAAATGCAACGTTAATTAGAAAAGAATAGGAAAAAGATCACCTTAATTCAGAAACTCCAATTTTGAGTAATAATCTGCCTGTTCTAGGGGCGGTCCAATGACGTCAATTGTTTGTCCTTTTCTTGTTTAATTGTAATGAAAGAGTGTTAAACTTAAATTTAGTTTTTTTTTCGGGTTCACAGAAAATAAGTATTAGTTACGTATTATTAGCTAACTTTATTTTTTGATACAATATACTTTGCTTTTAATCAACAACTTTTAGTTATAATGTATAATGCACTTAATCTTTCAAGTTGACTCTGAGCTCAACATAGTTGACAATCGTCAAACAAGTAAAACATTGACTGAGGTAAGTCGCCAAATCACGCTGCGGTTCATTTGCAAAAATCATAGTACACACGACACCATATGAAGTGTAACAGACGCACTACATAAGTCGCCTCTATTACGTACATAGTAAAGCGGGCTCAATTTCAAACTGTTACGCGTATTATGTGCTGCCAAATGTACATTATAAATTATTTCTAAATTACTAACTCTTTCATCTTGTGAAGTAAGTAAAAAAGTTGGTATTTAAACATTACAAAACGTACCTAGCTCGATGGTACAGTTTCTATCAAATTTTGAAGTCGCATTGAATTAATAATCACTACTTTGTGATTCTCTTACAAGTTAGACATAAAAAAAATATCGCCTCCTGTCAAAACTCACTGTAACTTTAACAAATTGATTTGAGCTTAAACTTAAATTTTATCGAAGTGAATTAAGTAGAGTGAACTGTAAAAAAATACTAAAATTAATTTTACAAGAGAAAATACTAATAGGTACCTATTAGTATTTTCTCACACATTACTAGGGGTGCCATTACTATGAACTTTTATTTTGACTACCGGCTGGTGCCAGTGGTTTGTGGCCCTTACTATAAGGTACAGACTACTCGATCAGGGGTCTCGTGTTCGAATCCCGGTAGGGATACATGTTTGTGTGATGAGTACGAGTATTTGTTCACGAGTCGATACTTACTTATTTATCATCAATATTTCTACGTTATCTAGTATCCATAACACAAGCTCGTAATGATACTTACTTTAGACTAGATCAGGGGTCTCCAAACTACGGCCCGAGGGCTACATCCGGCCCGCGGACAGATTTTGTCCGGCCCGCGAAGAGCTAGCATACTTGAAAACTCCTTTTAGAGAACATATTTTTTATAGCAAATTAAATTTAGTTTACTGAAGTATTATATTTTAATGTTGAATAATTATTAATATGACATCTACATTGATATGGTCATGGTCATATGGTTGATATACTCATAACATCGTTGTAGGCTTATTGTTATTGTTTTTGTGATAAGTTGGATAAATAAACACAGAATTTTATTGTAATGAGTAAAGACATGTATAATATGCAGAAAATTTAACTTCAGTATATAATAACTAACAAATTTTGAAATGAATCCAACTAACATTTTAAACATTTTAAATAAAAACATAACTTATAACAATCATACTGACATATGAAATACTAATGAGTTTTATGTAATTGAGATTTTCCACTGACAATAGTTTGAAGTTGTGGACTAATTTTACTTGTACTAATTATTAAAAGAGATTTAAGATGCTCATTAGTTAATTTAGATCTGTAAACATTTTTTGTGTACTTCATTTAGGAGAAGGTCTTACACAAATAAGTAATACCAAAAACATTTGCAGCCTTTTTTAAACATTGCGTACTTTTTCGGACTTTTTTTTTCATCAGTGGACTATTTCACTTTTTACCACCGGCAACAATGATAATATGGTTTTGGCCCTCGGAACTTACTGGAGTAATCAGTATGGCCCTAAGGCTGGAAAGTTTGGAGACCCCTGGCCTACATGATAGGTGTGAGTGTATGATTATTATTATGTTTATTGTTTCCATTCAGCTATAGGCCTGCATCCTTACCATGACGTCTTAGCATTCAATTTAAAGCCTAAACTGCCTTCATCCAACTGTTTTCCATCAAAAAGAATCCGAAATGCTGATCAGCTACTAGATTCAAACTATCATTCACATTTTACGGGCCAAAAATCGCCAATTGAAGTCAGGGTAACGATTCCGTTTAGGAACCTAAATTGAAATACCATCCGTTTGAATCGTTTCTTATTAGTTAATGGTAAAGAGGCTATTAAGTATTAACTGCAAAATGAACTTTGAGAACGTACAAATAGTGTTCATTCTATGTTAAATAAGATGTACCAACGCCCTTTAACTGCCTGAAAATAAGTTGGTATTATAATATATCCCCTGATCGTAGTCAAAAAAATACTTCTTCTTTCACCAGTGTATAATTATAATGTAGTTGTGAAATCGTTTCTCGATTTTGGTGGTTAAATATCCATTCAGTACTTATCATTTTAATTTTATGTGATCCACTTGTCTTTTTATAATTATTCAATATACATCTTTGATTAATGAGACTATTACGTCTAACATTGAACAGTTGTTAAGTTAATAGCTCGAATAATAATCTGTTCGAAATGCGGAACCATTTTTCTTCATCATTTCTGGCGAAGCTTCCCCTCGAGAAATCAAATTAATAATTGTGTATTAAAAGTGATTTTATAAGAAGGTATTACGATTATGAATTTTATAAATGATACGCCTTACAATGAGATTGTAATTAATACAATCTCATCGTTAGGGCTAAAAAAGAAAATTGCAACGATTGTAACTTTTAAGATAATATTTTAACTGAGGAAAAATTTGTGAGGTATGGTAGTGATTATACTTATTCGTATAATATTTTCCTAACGACTTAGTACCTAATAAGAAAGTTTTAGGTGAGTAGTTCATACCTATATCGTATTGTCTTCAGAATCTATACAACCTTATTTAAAAAGGCAGTCGTAGTAAAACAAAAAGGAAGAAAGAATCTATAAGCCTTTTTTTCCAGAATGTTCTTTACAAAATAGCTCTTACCCGGTTAATATTTCCTCTCCGTTATCCTCAGCACATACAAGGATTGTACGAGAGCCTTACGATGTAGATTGACTTAGGGATAGTACGCTTAGAATTTATTATTTCAGTAGTGTTCCATGGAAATTGTAATCTGTGAAAGTTATTTACTTTCCAGCTACTATCTAGTGTCAAAGGTAGCCAAGTCACAATTTAGGCTTTTTATTGTATTTTGGGTACTATAACAGACACTTAAACATTTTTTTAAAATATAAAGCATAAATGACTCAACACCACCTGACGTGAAGCGGTAAGAAGAGTTCATATGCAAAGACAGCTAGCACACTGTTCTAGCCACCTCCATCTTGCCGGTCTATAATGTGCCTTTTCACGCCCTTTCTAAAGAAACCCATGTTATAGGAAGGGATGAACACATGTGCTAGCATAGTGTTCCAAGTTTTGGTAGTACGAAAAAGTTTAGTAACTCGTTTGAGTTGCTGAACTTTGAATGAGGACAGCACGACGCTGCAATCTGTCTGTTTATTTATTTAATTAGCTATTTTGTATGATATATTAAGTATCTAGTAAACAATGACCACTTTGGTTAAACCTACCTGTGCTAGATAGATATTAGTAGATCACTGATATGTAACTAGCAGATAGTACCATATAGGCGATAACAATTGATTTATTATACCATGAGTAGTAAATCAGTAGTAGAAATACGATATCCGATCTGCATACATTATTATGCCGATGGTAACTGCAGTGTAAATGCGACTAGTGGTTCGTTTGTAATTTTATAATTAGATTAAGTTTATTTTACTTAATATTAAAAGGTATAACGCCTGATCATAGAAGTTATTATTAAAATATGAGAAAAACTAAAAAAAAAATCATAGACAAAAAAAAATAATGTATTTTGCTGACGCCTCCTATCTCTAGGTCTAAAAGCTTTACAGAGTGCACTGAACAATTTGAACATGCGTGCAATCTGTACAATTATTCGGGACTGAAATTAAGCTAGGTCCGCCATACGTTAGGAATTTAATCAGCATTTGACCCAGCCGTTATTGCTTTGTCCACACTAATTGTTTTCGGCGGAATTAGTCTGGTTGCTAAGCAAATGTCTAATTTTATCTGAACATTTTGCGAAGGTTTTAGAATTAGATTGGATTAGATTGCTGTTTGAATGTCTTAGAATGGAAAGTATATCATTAGGTTTTCAGTTTGTAGCTAGAATATTGATTTATAAATGTTTGCTCATTTTGTTGGTATGACACTAGTCATATGAATTTGGCAGTGTTAATTGAGAACTATATTTTAGAAGAAGATTCCTTCAGTATTTATTGCATATCTAAGAATAATCATACTCACCACCACCACCTTAATATAATCCTTAATATATTTAAACTAGAGTCTGCCTGCTTATATTACACTTCTTTTTGTACCACTACTTCATTTTTTCTAACACCTTTTACAGGATTACTGGTAAAGAATGCCTTAGGCTTTGAGTCCGCCCATTTATTATTTTTGAACCATAAAGATTGAGTAATTTTAAAAAAATAAACCGACTTTAATTAAGAAAAAAGAAGTTAAATTGAAGTTAGGTACTTATGGCATAAAAAAGGATTTTTTTTATTCGGTGCTTTACTTTATGGCATCAACTCAAAAAAACCCTTTTTATGAGATAAGTAGCTAACTTTAATTGATTTTTTTTTAGTGGTTTGAAGTAATTAATGGAAGAAATTTTTGGATTACATTTTTTTCTCCTTAATTAATTTAAGGACTTTTGTCTAAATTGAGACATGCCAGAGCTATCTTACCCAAAACATAATAAGGAAACAAATGAACTGCTCAGCGTCTAGTTTTACATTAATAGCATAAGATATGTTATTTGACAGCGACACATATCGATTGACCACCATATTATAAACCATTCTAGCTGAACGCGTATTTGGTTGGCTTAATATACAGGGTGTTGGGGACGCTCTCGGAAACGAAGGCAGGTGGCAGTGCTCGTCACCTTGGACACCATTTATTGAAAAATAAATTCGAAATATTAAAACTCAGCTGTTCCATACAAACAGGCCGCGTAGATATTACAATTTGTATGAAACAGCTGATTATTATCTGTGATTTCAAGTTAATTTTATAGCAAATCGTGTTTAGGGTGACAAGCTCTGCCACCTGTCTTCACTTCCGAGAACGTCCCCCTAGCATCCTGAATATTGGAAAGTGCCCAAATGTAATCGATGAAGCTTAAGTGTGCTCATCAATGCTGCCACTGCCTGTTGTTTTTTATACACTCAGCTAATATGCGTTGGACATCGTAAATCAATCCACAAGTATCGCATTTAGGGAAATCAACTTTTTTTTAACAAATATGCAAACTTTTTTGATGGTTAATGACCAGTGCGAAGTCGGTGCATCATTTATTACAAGTCGGTTGATAAAAGTAGTTAGTTACCATAAATGTACTTTGAAAGTAATCTGTTAGTGAAATAGAAGAATTTGCACGATCAACGACTCCGTGATAGAGAAGCAATATATGCAGTAATAGCAGCTAATTTGGGTCTGAATAAAATAGCCTGTCACGCAGTGCTACAAACTCTTTAATTTATTCTAAAAATTATCTGCTGGGGCCTTGAAGTCTGCTATACGTATTCAAGTATGCAAATACATTTTCTTAATAAAACTGTAGATTCTATAAAATGAAATGAATTTATGCAGCGACTTATCTAAATTGTTAGTAAGTATAGCCGTAATAAGAGGTAATTTATTCTTTTATCCTAGTTTTCATCATTTGGCTTTAGTCTTGGTAAATGCCGTGATTGTATAACTTTAAATTGATTAATTTTTCAAGCCGCGTAAGAACTCCGGAGGTTGGCTAGATAGGTACCTACCAATACGTTTTACCCGACTACGTTGAAACCAAAAAGTAATGATTTTGTCAGTCTATGTATGTTTTTATATCCCACCGTAGCGTATAAACTACTCAAACGATGTCGTTCAATGAGGTGTCAATAGATTCTTAATAATAAACACTATGACCAATAGGTCATAGTTTTTCTTGTTCTTTTTTTCTCGCAACAAGATCTAGTAAGTGTGAGCAAGACGCTAGATGTCATTGAAAATGTTTGATGGGGTAGTGCCCAAGTTACGCTTGTTTAACACTCTTGTCGTATAAAAAAAAAGGATAGATATCGTAGGTCCAATAATAGCTATCAAAGAAAGCTTGCTATTGAACCTTTAGGCACGGAAACAAAATAGATGGATAAAAAAGTTTTACTTAATAAAACCGCCTTAGAAGTCCGTAATTGATTAATTAAAATATGTTAACGAGTTCACTCTGTGCTCTTTTAAATATTCTAGAGGCGTATTATTACAATATTCTATATTGTTGATTTTTCATAAAGGAGCTCGGTTGCGTAGCGGTTTGATCTTGATAAAAGCGTTTTAATTAGTCTCTAGCAAAGAAAATTTTTGCGAGTTGAAATCGGGATACTCACCTACGTATTACTATAAAACAATTACACTTAGGATGATGTTTCAACCGTTCTTAAGATGAAAACTGTTGTCTTGTAGGCGTGTCAAGAATACCAGTAATATTGCTTGTTGATTATCATTCCCCCAAAAAGTAATTTGAAACGTGTGGTTTCTAGGCGTCATTATTCTAAGTATATTACAGGATCACTTAAGTATCATCTATTCAATATTATCTGTGAAAATTACACATATCGGACACAATTGTTTTTAATTGCGGATGATCCGGTAAGGATCGAGTGGTTAAGATCTTCATATGTAACAATTTTAATTAATCTCATTGTACGGTGCAAGATTCAACATGACCATATTTCAGAGCATCAAAACTTGTAAAAAGTGTTAGGAAAGTATGTGAATTACCTATCTCTAGTTTGGTATTCGCCTTGTATCTGATATCAAATAGCACTATTTGTAATCTTCAAAGGGAATTCTGTGGCAGAAGCTAGTCTAGTTGATTCGAGCCTAGAAATGTGTCAACTGAGATCGTGCAGCAGTTTAGCACTATAGATATTTACTGCTTCGGATGTATTGAGAGAGATGTTGTTGCGATATTGCACATCACTGTAGCAAAGCAGGAGAGAGACAGCTGTATATCTATAGCGAAGTGTCAACCTTCAAATTAACAGGGCAAAAAATTGCCATAAATTATATATACTAATATAGTCACAAGCTAATTTCCTTTGCTAATTTACTTTGCCGAAAGTATTGTCACACTAGTGATAATTTGACAGTATATAATCCTGAGACATTTCTCTAAATGTAACTTAAAATTAGAAAGTGAAGCCGTCCTTTTCACATCGGAATAAAAGAACAAGCTAGCGATAAATTAAGATTTAAGTCGTTCCCTAGACTTTTGTTTCAGAATTAATACCATTTTTGATCTAAAATTAGTTTGTCTGTCTTTTTCAAGCTAAATTGGTAAGAAGGAGATATAAAGACAATGCAAAATAATTTTAAATTCACAGTTATGTACTTAGTTAGGACGTGGGTAGGACCTAAGATTTTATAGACAAAATTGTGTGTGGTAACTGCTGTCGCTTTACCTCAACCAATTGGACTGGTGTGGTGAATTGGTCATATTATGAACCAAACTCCTCATGTGTTTCTTTCATACAGAAAGACCTATGTGTTGTATTAACACTAGAAAGACCGGCATTCGTATGCTACCTAAAAAGACCAACGTCGTCATTTTGACGCTAAGACGACCCTACATTGATAAGAAATTATTATTATGATTAATACAGAAAAACAACTGTGGTTCTTTACTACTTTTTATTTATTTTAATTAGAAATACATTTAGAGCATATAATTGTTTTTTTTTTTTGTACTTTTAATACATTTTCCACAAACTGGTTTCTTACAACTATCACAAAAGCAAGACGTTATATTTCGTTTACATTTAGATTTATTTGACAAGTTCGTCTTTTGTTTGACCTTGTCTCCTCTACAATTTCATCTGCATTTTCGGGATCGCAAAGTAGACGAGCCGGGTCTGGATGATTTTTTTGATGTTCTGCTCGTAACTCACAAACAAGTTGCAGTATGAAATTATGAAATATTGCTATCATCATAGCTATATGATGATAGCAATATTTCATAATTTCCTGCTAAGGAGGTGCCGATTGCCGTGAAGAAAAACTTCCACCTCGCATACCTCGAATTCCTCTGCAGCTGCTTCTCGATCGGATACTACGCCGCGCCGGCTAGGAACCACACTAGACGGTGTTTCTAATCTAATATCTTTGCTCGAATCTGAGCTGTCCCTCAATAATGCGTCGTTGGTTGCCATACAAATTTATGCAGCTTATACACCTCTAAAAGTTTCAACACTGATTGAAAAATAAGTTAGCATAACTAAATATAAAGCGGTGTGTAATGTAAACAAATACTTCTAAGTACCCTCAGGTCGATAATTGAGTTATTTACTATATAAGTATTATAAATATGTTATGAATTTACAATGCGTCATTTTGACGACTGTGGTCTTTGTAGATATGACTCATTGTATTTCGAAAATTAATTAAGATAACAACTGTTTCTTTAAATGGGGGCTATAAAACTACAAAATATTAAAAGTCAATGAATGTCATCTTTTAATAAGGCATAACTTACAAAATATGAGCACTTTCCTTCGCGGAATCGTCAATTTGACGACAGCGGTCTTTCTAGTGTTAACTATAAATACTCGTTTGTAAACAATACTTGAGTGTCAAAGTTAAATATTTAAAATAGAGCTATAGTTGATTTACTTAAACTATAGCTATATTTTAAATATTATATTATTAAAATATATCGTGTCATGATCTAACGTTTTTCAGAGTTATCCTTGTATATCACAAATAACAAATATTTCAACACTATGTCCAGCTGTGAGAAGTATGTATAGGCTGATGATGGTGAAGTATGTGATATAATGTAAAAATAGTAGGTAATAATAATACACCTGGTTACTAGATATAGTATACTTAAAGCAATTGAACTTCTCGACAACCTTTGTACCTGATTCTGATATATAAATTCTCCGGATTATCAATAATCCGAGACTATATTGCTACTTATATAAAGTTTTCCTTTTAACAGAATTGCTTTGACGATATTCAGGGACGCTAGCCTTGATACAGAAATATTGGAAAAAGTCAGAGTTTACACGTGAGAATCTAGATTTTACGCTGGAGAAACTGAATAAAGCTTCTGAGATAGAATATTTTACAAGACAGTAATTTTATCTCAACAGACTTTGAAGTGAAATTTGAGCTTGTCAAGAATATACCTATTTAATTATGCACACACCTAAAGTATAATAGTTATTACAGACAGTAGACCTCAACATAGCTCCTTTGATTATAATTTAACTGATGAATAATCTTGTGCTTTAACTTGACTAATATCTAAAAAGGCAAAATAGAACTAAACTTGAGTACCTACTTATCTATGATAATGGTATTTTTTGGAGTCTGTGCTTCAATTTCTTTTGTTTCTGGAAGGGGCGGAATTGGTTATCAGAAAACATTTGAGGATAGAGGTGACTGCCTCTATCCTCAAATGTTTTCTGATAACCAATTCCGCATTGTAAAAGGTCGCATTTCTATTTTTTTTCTAGTCTAGATATTCTTCTAAAATACTAACGTTATATAGATCTTTCCTTGACTAATTACTGGTCTGGAATCTTACCTGGATTCTCTTCTAAAAAAAAGTAAAAGCAAAAAGTTGAAGCCAGGTCGTTTAGGAGGCAAGTTAAGCTACATGTCCCGGACTCTATCGTTAGATAGCAGTCGTTAACACCTACCAAATAGGGATAGCTTGGCGTAGAGCCATTACCTGAACGTACTTTGTGTTTGTTTATTTCTGCTATCTGTAGCTCTAACTTCGCGTTCTAATTGGGTTTCGTTATTTTTGTGTTTTCAAACAATTCACATCTAAATTAATAATAAAAATAATACATAAAGCTTACACAAGTTATTTAGCACAAATAGACAACTATACACAAGCATGATAATTCATGATAAAAGTACTTAATAAATATGACGTCGTTGGTTTTTAACCGATTTCTAAGTTGCCTTATATTTTCGCGAGGACTACACATTTGAAATAAAACCACTTTACCGGAACCATCTTCATTATAGTATCTAAGATATTTGAGCTTTAGCAGTAAGATATCTTCAAAGCGTACAAAGCTTTTAGAATTCCCTTAGAAATACTTACAGGGAATTAATTAAGCAAAACAGTGGCAAAGGAACCAGCAATTATTTAAATAATGCTCTCCAAAACCCAGTGGTATTAAACCAACGAGCAAATTACCTTGAAGTTTGATAAATTACATCAAATCCTAGGTTTCATTTAATAATAACGTGGTTTTCTGCACGCTATTCTTATGCTTCACTAATTAAGTTTTCCAACTTTCAGGCAGAGTTAATTCAGTCATTCACAAAAGTAAGAGATCATTTCTGACAGTTATGTCTCTTGTTACGACAATAATAAGGGTTATGTGCTGTCAAAGCGATGGATTACTTTTGACGACGACTGCTTAAGATAGAAGTTTAAAGCACACTTGTACGAGTATAGCTGTTGGAATTATTAAGATTAAAAACAAAAATTAAAACCGACTTCAAAAAACTGAAAAGGATAAAATAATTAAATTTAAGTAGGTATTCATCCCCTAGAAACATATTTTTGGAGTC
The DNA here is from genome assembly GCA_947347705.1 of Nymphula nitidulata. Classification (NCBI taxonomy): domain Eukaryota; kingdom Metazoa; phylum Arthropoda; class Insecta; order Lepidoptera; family Crambidae; genus Nymphula; species Nymphula nitidulata. The sequence goes on from OX374632.1 coordinate 13,785,022, forward strand.
GGTGCTTCACTTTCTATTGTTTTTGGAAACCACTTAGCACCAACTCCAAAAATATGTTTCTAGGGGATGAATACCTACTTAAATTTAATTATTTTATCCTTTTCAGTTTTTTGAAGTCGGTTTTAATTTTTGTTTAATTTTTTTTTTTCACAATTTTTAGTGGTAACTTTCTACGGTCGAAGCTAGATGGGTGACCGTAAACTTATATTGTTTCCTACTATCGTATCGTTTCACTAAAAAGTCATTTGAAAAGCAAAAATTCGCAATTTCGTATATGTAGACGACTTAATAATTAAGGTTTTTTTAAATTTAAAACCAAAGTACCCAACTGTTTTTAAAAAAATTTTTATGGGACCAAATGGCAGCTATTCCGCATCGAACAAAAAAAGAATCACGTAAATCGGATCAGCAATCTCGGCGTAATCGGTGTACATACATAGAAAAAAAAAAAAAAAAAAACATACCGGCCGAATTGAGAACCTCCTCGTTTTTGAAGTCGGTTAAAAAAGAAGTGAAACGTTTAGGTAGTTTATTAGAATGTGACTAAATAACAGGTGTAATATAGTACTGATTTTATATAGAGTGTTGTTAGTGGAGTATGAAGTTTATTTATTTATGACACATTTTTTTTATACAACTAGACGACAAACAAGATGACGGCCCACCTGATGGTAAGCGGTTACCGCCGCCTATAGACACCTGCAATAACAAGGAAAAATCACTTGATATTGCAGGTGCGTTGTCATCCTGGGGCCTAAGATGAAATGCCGTTCATGTCCAGTAATTACACTGGCTACCTTTTCCTTCAATCCGAAACACAGCGAACTGATTCACGGCTGAAATAAGAAAGGCGGTGGTACCTACCCAGACGACCGTACACACGGGCCTACCACCTAGTAAACACACATACAAAGTTCATATGAAAATACATAAAACACTTGAGTACAAAGGCACTGCTTATTTCTAATGAATTTGCAGCTAATAGTGTTTGTTTAAACCAGAGGTTCCCATACTTTTTTCTCAAAGACTACTTTCAGAATTTAGTTGGTTCCGATGGATCCCCTGCATCTACATTTCTACCATATTCTCAAAACTCGATAAAAAATGTGTTTATTTGTCATGCCAACGGAGACCCCCGTTGAGTCTGTAAATTTCTAAGGAAATATCCTGAATTTTACACGAATCGCGAAGATATTCCCACAAAATATTCTCTAAGACCTGGCCGTAGAAAACAACTCGTAGCACCACCTTCACGACTGAAACTGTCATCATCCGGCCCTCTGAAGATGCCCATAAAACTATATAATCACCTACCTGAAACAATAAGGAACGCAGCCAAAGACAGAGAATTTATTAAGCAATTAAAACATTTATTACTTACAAAATGCTACTATACAGTCAAGGAATACATGGACGATAAAATAAAAAATTAATGCTACTTTAAACTTACCATATTATACATGTTACATACAACTAACTACCATACACTTTATACAATACAAGCATCAGGGTTTTGTAAAAATAGTGTTTATATATTGATTTTATGTTATGGTTTATAGCTATTGTTTAATATGATTAAGATTATAGATTTTAAGTAAATAATGTACCCTCTTCTATTGCAATGCCCCTACGGGGTATCACAGGAACTACAGCCTATGTATAAGATCCCTATTGTTTTGTGATATGCAATAAATATATTTGGTTCGATTTGATTTAGTCTCCCCTGGACCACTTTGGTAACTAAGGGTTTAGACAATGTTTTGTTCTAAGTTGATATCTGTCATTTACAAGGCCATTTGATTCATATAAACACTGTGATTGCTTTGATGATACGATCCTTTTTGTTATCAAGGCCCGGGCGTGTTTGACGTGTGTTGTTAAGAATTCCGTATTATTTTTAATACCGCCTCTGTGGTATAGTGGTTGAGGCGGTCAGATCTAGAGGTCCAAGGCTCAATTCCCGTTGTGGCAGAAATTTTCTGCTCGGCTATTTCTAAGTCCGCCTGGCTAGCAACCACCATCTTACTTAAGTCTGTCGCCATGAGGATAATCTTAACAGTATTGGTGTGTTTCGGCATTTTGAGGTAAAGTAGACAGTTCCACTGTTGAACAGTCCGGGTGTAGCTCGCTTTCATCTTCAGCATTATCATCACTTATCATCAGGTGAGATGAAGACCAAGAAGAACTCTGTTAAGAATGAAAAAAAAAATGTTTGTAGCTCTTTTTTAATTTTGGAAGATCTCTTTAATTTGCCCCTCATCCAGACAGTTAAAATCATAAAAACTGAATACTTTTGAAAATGAGAACGAGAGTAAGAAAAATATTATTTAATATATAAGATGCCTGTGTGAATTCAGACACGACAGACAGACATTATGACATTGTTAGATAACGTAAATTCATACAAGACAGATAGAAAGACACCATGACACTATGACGTTGTTATTTTTTTTTTTGTCATAGTAATAGAAAAAGTGATTTTTTAACGACTGAAAAGTGCTTCTTTGTGGCCTATATGAATAAATATATTTTGATTTTTGATTTTGATAAATAACAACAGATATGAAAAAACACTTATATAAGTGCACCAAAAGGTCTCCGCTCAGTATAAAGTCTGAGCACCTAGAAAAGTGCTAAGACACTTTGCAATTACGTTATTATTAAGTTATAGTTTGTAATTCTTTGTGAACACACAAATGAAACGAATAAAGTAGTTCAAGTTACACAAGTATTTTTCTGTCAAGAGATAAAGAAAGTGTTTAATTAAAAAGCCTGCAAGAGCTCAGACTGTAAGAAAGACATTCTGTCTATGAAAATCTTAAAACTATGTTCTTCTAATTTAAGAAAAGGAGTACCGTAAGCAAGATCATACTTCCTCATATCATTCATTTCAGTTTATTAAGTTAAAGGACTTCCCAGCGAATTCCGTGCTGCTCCAGACGGAAGATGATTTTGCACTCAAATGTAATATTTCCCGAGGAATCTCCTCAGTTTCAGCGCAAAGAAGGAATGAAAAATGTATAAAGCACACTACTCCAAACAGAGAGAGTAAAAGTCCGCGAACTAGATTTTGAAATAAAGAGTAATTATAATTATGTCCTGGTAAAATTTACGATAGGGTAATAAATACTCAAAATTGTGTTTAGAAAAATCTAGATTAGAAAAGACATGACCTAGGCTGGAAACCGAAAGCAACTTTTCACAATCCGGGTGTTCGCTCTAACCATTGAGCTGCCAAGGACTTGAGAGGATCCCATGCGTTTCAGAAAAAATGGTATAGAATTCGTAAATACTTATAACATTTTGGTATCGTGTTATACTAATGACTATCAGTTTTTCTCTCCATCATTTTTAATAGACAAAGGACTTATTTGTGTGAAAATTATTCAAATCGGTAATAGTTATAAAAAACTGGAGCGAAATAAATAACATCTATATCTAAGGCGCTATTAAATTTTGAGTTAAATAAGCGATAATAGAGGTGTCTTTGCATTTCCTCATCATTGAGATTTACTACAAATATCCGAAATTGGAAAATTACTGCCTTTAGAAATGTACATCTAAAAAATAGCACCTTATTTTGTTTTCGACAGATTGGTTTCATTGTGCAAAAAGTTTCATCGAAACTGAGTCAGAATCTGCTAAGCCACGGCTTTTAGCTTAACACTGATTAAATTCTAGCTTGAGGCTCCGTTAACGAATGTCAGAAAGTCAGAAACTTTCATGTATAAAGTGGTAGAAAAGATGTACTAAATGGTAGTAGAAAGTCATCAAAGAAGGTAAGTATTAGAATCAGTACAGTTCAATGACAGATGATAAACTTTTTAATGGAGTGAAATAATTTATAGTCACTATTCGTTTTTGAATTTGGCTTATTTTATCTCACGTTTTCGAGCAATATTCTACATTTTCCCATGGCTCGTAAACTTCGTCTTGTCCTCTAAAAGCGGGATATCCCCGAATTCCATGACTGAGCTGTGAAGAGCTGAAAGTTAATCTTTCCTTTATCTGCACTCAAGCTAAGCTGACGGGCGCGCAGTAAAAACGATTTTAGCTGTTTCGCTGCGGAACTCTGTTTATTGGCAAAGGAGTTAACTTCGCCGGACGGATTAATTGCAATAGGATAATAGTGAGATATCGGGTAACCTCTTCACCTATTTGCTCTTGTTTAGCTCTAGAGTTTTAAACTAGAAGACACGGTTTCGAGTTTCGACACTTTAGAAATGGAATGCTTTCTTTTGTCGTGTCGTAGGTTGTTGAGACAGCCTCATTCTCAAAGCGGAGGGTGTAATTTAATTTAATTTGGTTGCTGTTTGAAATGTAAGTACAAAGGCATTGGATTCTTATTATTGACTAAAGTGCTTTTGCAATTTCATAATAATATCTGAGAGCATTTTAGTGTGGGTAACTGTAAATTGGGCAATCTTAAAGAGGCAATCTTAATTATTATGATGCTCAATATCTATCTTATAGTACCACGTTGTCGTCTAGATATACCATATTATACCACTATTTCTTTTTTCAACATTAGCGATGTCGTGTAAAAGTTAATTAGCCACTTTAGAGACTTGCTAGAATTAATCGATTCCGTCAGGCGTCCATGAAAAATTTGCATAAAGTTTCAGTGAGTAATTATAATATATTGATAATTTAGCAACAGTCAAAAACATCTTTAGGACTATCAGCTTCATAATCATCATCATCACCAGCCTATATACGTCCCACTGCTGGGCACAGGCCTTCCTACATGGGGGAAATACATGAGGAGTTTGGGCCTTTACACCACCACGCTGGCCCAATGCGGGTTGGTGGGTTAAAGCGGTTGCAGAAACCACTGGGACCAACGGCTTGACGTGCCTTCCGAAGCACGGAGGAGCTCGATATAACTAATTTGATTGACCCATCCCAGGATCGACCATGGCGAAAGTTGCTTTGTTTTTCGTATTTGAAACCAGAGCGCTCAAACCAATACGCCACCGAGCTTCTCAAGCTTGGAAGCAAGTTTTTAATCTGTTGTGATAGAAGCGGTTTTTCAGTGAAACTATTCTTCTTGATGTGTTCATGTACATACTTGAATCATTTCTTGAACAAAAGATCCAGTATTGTTTCAGATACTCGAGGGTTTTCTTATTGCGAGTAAAAGAGATGTTTGCTTTTTATATCCAGTCCAATGCTTCCTTTGTGCGGGTAGTCGCTGGTTTCCATTAAACTTGCTTTATTTGTAAATTATTTGTGTAGAGATCAATTAGTTTGTACAAGACGACTGATATTCTTTGTAGCTGCTACTCGGAGGAAAGTTTTTACTTACGCAATGGTGAGATTTTTTCTTAAATTGATTCGTAGTAAAAACAATAAAAAATAGCATACCTACTGTATAAAATTGACGAAAAAAGTCCTTACATACCTTATATTTTCAAGCAACACATTTCAGACAGAATTTCAATTGTCATAATGATGCCAAGATTCTTAAGCGCCGTGACAAATTATAACAACACCTTTTACAAAAACTACGTATCATGTTTAACCTTAACCTAGACGCCTAAAACTGGTTTGTGATTCACGCTGCACTGTCCTCGAATTTAGATTCAACTTTGAATTAAATGTCCCGTGGGTTAGACTTGTAACGTGGTACTATAACGATGTAATAGCAACTCTTTTCTCTTTCCAAATTTACTGGCAATATTTAAATTAATAGAAATAAAAAATTCCAATTCATACTTTGACGGTTATCCAGGTTTTCCTTTCAAAAATCATTCTATTGCTGACCGTGAGAGGAGACATATCTCTTTAACATACCAGTGTCTCGCTCTCGACGCCTGCCGTTAGCTTGAGCGATAATAAATTATTTTACTATCGATGTAACATTCCGGATATTGCATATTTAATTTATGTTTCACTTGTCTTAAGGCACTTTTTGTGCCTATATTTTACAATTTTAAAGTTCCTAAACAGTGAAGTATTCTGGTGTTTTATCAATGGGTGCCTTCAATCACACCACAATGTTATTATACGGACTCATTTGCCATGCATAGTAAACAAAAGCGAAATGCTATACTAAAAAAGTGTAGATCTTATCTTGTCAAAGAAGTTGACTCCTTTGACAAGATAAGGTAAATACAGATCATGAAGTTGTTTATTTTATAATAAACAGACCGAAATACCTATGGCAAGCTAAAATAGGCCAGCTTTTGTCCGCGTAGAATTAGCACAACGCATATCCCAAGCGAACTGTTTATTTTCTAGGCTAGATAGTTTTTACGTAAATTTTAGGCTCAAATGTAGTTTCTCCTATGGGTGATGTTACCCAGGTGGGTTTCAAGCCGAAACAAAGGTGGTTAATTATTCTATCTCGTTTACCCTGGAGCAAAGGGGAATAAACTCATTCCTTTTGCAATGTTTATTTTGGCAGCATTGTATAAATGGATGTAATAAATTGAATAGGTATTACTTAATCAAACTCACGAAACCGGGGAATCATTTATGTTTGGTCATATTTATTTGTATTTTAGTATTGGGTTGTTCTTAGTAAAACTAATCAATCGCACGATAGCGACTGGGTTTTCAAACCGTCTTTTACTCAATTTATCTCTTAGTCAATTAGCCAATAAAGACACAGTATTGCAAACAAAATTTCTAAATGGTCTGCCTTCTTGACAATGTATAACCAAGTTTACTATTGAAACAGCATTAAATATTCACACTCGATCAGTATCCGCAGACGATATACAATATTATTGTTAGCACAAATGTTTGTTTTGGACGTAATACATATCTAATGCATAATTGATAAGTTTATCTGTTTCCAGCAGCTGAGACTAGTGTTACAAATGTTTGTCTTTGAATTCACGTTTTAGTACAAAATGTTTGTAAGAGCCAACAAACTTAAGCAGTCGTAAGGCCCCTTTATGTTATATACATAGGTTCTTCAATGATGTTTCGGTAGAAAGAATCTAAAAAGACTTACGTTATTATTTGTTTTCGATTAGTAAATTCATAGAAAGCTGCATTCCGCAGATGCATTGCTAAATCTCATCCAATCCCATATTGTAACCAGTTCACTAGTAAAAGTTACGTGTTGATGATGTATAGGAATAAATTCGATCGAAAAACATCTATATTACTGAACGTATAAAGCACATATTTGTTCAAACTCAAAAGTGTTCGAGTCACAAAGCCCGGAGGTATAAATCTATGGATGCAACAGCATCAATAAAACTCCTAGTCACGTATAAAACTACGCCTGTTTTGTTTTACCGCTTTGTATGTTTTGTTGTTATTTATTCCTTTAATTATGACAGTATTATATTTTCGAAAGGTTTTGTGTTAGAGCTTGCAAGAAACGTGCATAAGAAGTTTGCTTTCTGCATGTTCCGTCAATTTTTTTCTTTTTTTTATATACAACTGGATGACAAACAAGCTGACGGCGCACCTGATGGAAAGCGGTAACCGCCGCCTATAGACACCTGCAATAACAAGCAAAAATCACTTGATATTGCAGGTGCGTTGTCATCTTGGGGCCTAAGATGAAATGCCGTCCATGCCCAGTAATTACACTGGCTACCTTTCCCTTCAATCCGAAACACAGCGTACTGTTTCACGGCTGAAATAAGAAAGGCGGTGGTACCTACCCAGACGACCCTGCATACTGGCCTACCACCTAGTAAAATTATTGACGCACAGTGCTATGGCAGATCTGCTTTGTTAAAATAATATGGTATTTTACATTGTTGTCGGAGTCCAATTACTTATTCTAGAAGAATACATCTCCGTAACTAAAAACAGGCACTTGTTTTAAATTGCATTGTAAATAACTCTACATAGTAATTTGAACAGTTTATTTATTAAGTTAAGTTACTGCAGCACTTTAACCAAGATAAATGATTCTTAAAATGTTTCATAAAATCGAGGCACCTAATACAATTTATCTTCTCTTGTAGTCTTCTGCGACGTTTGGAATGGCTTTATTTCCAGTTGTACAATAGTTATTACAGCAAATAAAAATAGCACTGCTACAGAATACCTATACGCTGTAATAAAAATTGTGCAATAGAAATTATACTGTTTTTAAAACCTTGCTTTATGTTTAGTTTTTTTTTTACTCACACCTATTACCTAGCCCAAAGTAAGCATCATTAAGAGCTTGTGTTATGGATACTTATGGACGGATTGGAACTGTGATTGATCATTCTAAGGGGATTACTTGTGAGGGGATTGTAAAGAATGTGATATTTATGAGACTTACTCTCAATTGTACTTGTGACATATTTGTATCAATACGTAATTAGAAATAGTTAGCAAGGGTGGATTTATCTTCAAAGGAGGTCATCTTTTCTAGGCAACCTATAAGTGTGTTGAATATGTAATGTGGGAATCTGGCTACACAAAAGCGCATAGGCAGAAATTAATAGTAGTAGTGGACGGGACACATCGCCCGCAGAACCGATGGCCGCGATTGGGGCGGAATAATATAATAATAATAATTATTATACACTCACACCTATTATCTAGCCCAAAGTAAACATCGTTAAGAGCTTGTGTTATGGATACTAGATATCGGAGAAATAATGAGAATAATATGTATATACATATTAGTAATATACTAACATGTAAACATCCATGACTCGTAAACAAATGCTCGTACTCATCATACAAACATTTGTTCCTGCCGGGATTCGAGCCCGGGACCTCTTGACCGAGTAGCCCGGGGTACAGACCATTCGGCCAGCCGGTCGTCTAATAGAATAATAGAACAATAGGAATAGTTCTACAAGCCTCCAACAAGCAGCAGGAAGTCGCTGGATGTGTGCAGCGCAGCAGCGATCGCTGGAACCGATGGAAGAGACAAGGGCGCGAGACAAAGGCCTCCCCTAATGATAAGGGGAGACCTTTGTCTCGGTTGAAATGATGATGATGATGATTCATCATCACCAGTCATCTGTGCTCATGCTTTCATACATGCGAGAACCACATGACGAGATGATGATAATGATTATAATATACAAAATAAGTAATGATTACTAAGAGATAAATACGTAATACTACATAATGGAAATCTAAATCATCATCATAATATAATAATAATACGTGAAGCAAAAACTTTGTACCCTTTTTACGAAAATTGCGCGGACGGTGGAGTATGATATTTTGCACACTTATAGTATATATAGGAAATGAGTGCAGAATGATAATATTAAAAAAAATATATGCAAAAACATACATTAAGTCAATAATAAAATCATTAAAAACACTACCATTTATTTAACACACGCGTTGACACACACGCATATATGTCAAATTAAGAATAGAATAATATTGATTGTTATTTTTCTATAGTATTAATGAATGTCAAACATAACCATAATAAAAAAACATAAAAAACAAAAATCTGGGATTATAGAAGTATAGTAAGATAAGATAAGATATTATTTATTTTCTTCTTCACAATAGGATCTTATGAATTATGATTACTTAAGATAAAACACAATTGATCTTAGGAATGATCCCAAAGTGTGAGAGGCTGGTGCCTGAGATAGGTTTAAGAAAAAACCTGTGTTACAGGTCACTAGGCCCTTACCATAGAACCTTAATAATTCAAACTTATTATTTAAATTAATTATGGTCAAATTTCGAGTACAAGGCGACCACTAGTTTATATAAAAACATAGATCATAACGTTATATACTCGTATATAGCATTCTCAGCTGGAACGGAGAGTAAAAACGTTTCCTAACCCAGTAGGAATAATAACTAATACCTACTATAAACAGTTATAAAACTAAACTATCTGCTTTTTTTGATTTGCTAAGTCGTTACAACGCTAAAAGCTGCAATAAATTACGAATAACCCGATTCGTTTATTACGATAATCCTTAGCGTGCAATTGGCAATTTTGTATATGTGCACTTGAAATAGGTATACGGTCTTATCTATATCTATAAAAGTTCAAAGGTATTAAATGTTTATAATTTGTTATATTATTCACTAGAGACCGCCCGCGGCTCCGCCCTCATGAATGTCGGTTATAACGACATTAGTATCCTATGTCCTGCCCCGGGTTTCAAACTATCTCCGTGCCAAATTTTACCTAAATTATTTCAGCGGTTTAAAAGTGACGAAGTAAGAGACAGACAGACACTCATTCACATTTATAATATTAGTATGGATTTTTGCATGTAAAAGTTGACGTCTATATTATATGTTGTTGTGTTAGTATTTCAAAGTTACGATCCTAAAAACTGTGAATTCAAAGAGAAGTACTAAAATATTTGTCATAATCCAGCCTGTCTCAGTGCCACAGTTGAGTATAAAACTTCCTATACTTAGTAAAAAAAAAACCCAAAAAACAAAGTACTGAAATATAATAATCTTCTAATACCTACTCCACTACTCTAGTATAGTGCTGCAGAACAAAGATAGCAGTGTCATTATATGGTGTATCATACATTTAGTATGTAAAATAAAACATGCAATAAAGAATTCGTCGTAAAATTTATACGAGGGTCATTGCGGATGCGGCAAGCTTCGCTTCAATGATAAACTGTTGGTGGAGATATTTGCCTTCATGTGGATGCATAAATGTTTATGTGGTATTAAAAACCAGCTATCGGATTCTTCCAGTTTATTCTGTAAAAAAAATATGAAATAAGGTTTTATTAACTATTTTTAATTGAGTTCCGTAGTAAACTGGTTTCTTTGTCGTACTTCCAAAACTTGGAACTCTTTGCCGGCATAGGTGTTCCCACCTTCCTCTAACATGTTTTCCTTCAAAAGATTTATTTTGATTGTATAAAAAAAAGGAACCCTTATACTTTCGCCATGACCGTCAGTCTCTCTGTCTGTAAGTTCGCGGCTTAGCTCAGAGACCTAGTACTAAAAAGCTGTAAAAACGCCGATAAAGCAGTGAAAAAACCAAATCCTGAAACTTAGGATAAAAGTCCTGTAAAAAAAATAAAGAGAGAAAAAAAAAAATCCTGAAACATTTTTAGCAGGATGTTTTTTTCATTTTTGTCGTTCAAAAATGTTTGGGGAGTATAAAAAACCATCCAGCCCAAATTAAGCATATTTAATTGCTTGTGTTTAGATACTACATAATGGGGAAACCTAGAAAATTTGTAATTACATACAGGGTGTTAGGGGGACGCGCTCGCAAACAAAGGATGGCAGTGCTGGTCACCCTAAGCACGACTTGTAGGAAAATAAGTTTGAAATCGCGAAAAAAATCAGCTGTTCCATACAAACAGGTCGTGTAGATATTAAAATTTGTATGAAACAGTTGTTTTTTTTTTCGCGATTTCAAATTTATTTCCCAACAAGCATTCAACATTTGCGCCTACCAGGACTCGAACCTGGGACCGCTGGATTAACAGGGTACTGACCACTCTTCATCGTTTAGACACACGAGATAACCGCTTACCGGGCCATATGCCTGGTTGTCACTCTGGTTGTAGGTATAAATAAAAACATTTATTTTGGCTGGTATGTGTACAAGGGCCTTAAGAAGAGCAGATCTTCTATTTAGTTTTTAATGGTATTTATTTTTTGTAAAAAACAAGACCAAATGAAACTTTTTAATTGTGTAAACACTTAATAAAGTTTATTGGTCCATAAAGTCGGGTTAGGACGCTTCACTTGTATTCCACTCCATAAAACGCTGTAGAGTTCCTATTCTTAAATTGAATTAGTGCTTATCTCTTTGTCCTAACACACAAAAAAGGTCAGTTTTATTTATATTGTGAGTCTACATTTAACAAATACAGCGTATTTAAGTAAAAGCTCTACATTCACGTAGGCAAGTCTCATGTTCGTTTTCACTAACATTTACTCACCTATAAGACTCTTTTAGAGATTTTTTATCTAAAGGAGATAGAAAGAGACAAAAATCGGCAAGAGTCACCGAAGCCTAAGGAATGGTTAGTGAAAACGGACAATATTATGGTTTTAGGCACGTTTAAAGTATCTAATTCTTTTTTTAATATTTTATTTTCAGCTAGCTGCTAATTTAATGTACCAAAAGATAGATCTTAAAAGGCGGGGTTTTAAGATCTCTCTTTTAGTACATTATTTTGATGTAGACGTATTTCATAAGGTTTAGCCAGCTGTTTTAGAGCACTTATATGGTATAAGCGCTGTAAAACAGTGGCGAAACTACGGCATACTTCACTAAATCTCATATTGCTCCTTTCTCTTTCATTATAGCGCGGTTATACAGAGTTTGCAACCTTCCTGAATATGCCCCTACCTTCCATTAAAACCGCATCAAAATTTTGTACTTTTCTATCTGACAAATATGGCATTTTTATACAACTAGATGACAAGGAACCTGATGGTCCACCTGAAATAATTAGGCGTGAAAAGTAGTGAAGTAAAAACGTAACAAACAAACTCACTCCCTCATTTATAATATTAGTTAGGATATATAGAGAAAAAAAGAAGATTTGTTAGTGTTACCGATAGCTAATCAGCCTTTTTGTAATGGTTTTTTATATTTTTGTACTTAGTTATATGTCAGTTTGTTATTTTTCTATATGTCTGTTTTTGATAGTTGTTGTCATATACTGGTGTAATGCAAAGACGTGGTTTTCTTGGTTCCCACTTTTTTCTACCTTAAAATACAGTCCACGGGCTCCAGCCTACCGTTAACAGTTAGGTTATTTTTGTTTCATGGTTTCAATTTGCTTTTATTGTGATAATTATTTTTAATCCTATGTGCAAATACAGAAAAGTTTTACTTCTTATACTATATTCATCCCTTTGTCCACGCCTAGCCCAAAACGAGATGAAGGCAAAAACGACTGAAGCAGCTTAAAGAGAAGTTGATGAGATTTCAATTCACTGTAACCTTTGAATGAAGCGAAACAAACTCTTCGCCGTGTTTTATGTTACATCTGTACCTAACTGAGGCTTTACTTTCATTTTTACGGGTGTGTAGAATTATTAAATAGGTTTAGTTTTTCGAAATGAAATATGAAATTTTTTGATTGAATTTTTAACTCGATATCGAGCAGCTTTCAATTCAATGTCGTTATTTATGTCGATATCGTAGGTTTTTTCGAATACAAAGAGATGAAAGGATAGCTTTAGTTTCACGTTTTAAACGCATGAAGCTTTGAAATTGTCATCAAATCATTTCAAAAACGAAATATTAATTTTTTTAATAAGTTGGTGATTATTTAAATGTCAAAGGCACATTGACATAAAAAATGTTCTATTAAAGTATTTTTTAACGTAATATTACGATCAGACTTTCGGATTGCAATAAGAATAAAAGTTAATGAAAGTTACATATTATTTTTAATATCTTTTTTTTTATTTGTCAGACCGCGTGAGACTCCCGAGAGAAATAGGGTATAAAAAAACAACTTTGTCTGGAATCTGTGGCTTGACAAGTTAATGGTGAATTTTATATATACCTACTTAACTAGTAGAATAGAAAAATAAATAGTATTATTATTTTCGCTGCGTTTTGACAGAAATTACTGATTTCGTTGGGAAAAAATAGATAAAATACAGCTTAATCTCTCTTTTCTAAATATTTTGTAGTTACTCAATTTATTAACTCTTTTATTCAAATGGCATGACAAATTGGCTTATTTAATTTTACCTATCAAAAGGTAACTAAACAAAAATGAAATTTCTGAGGGTAGGTTTGTTTTTCTCCGAAGTGTGAATTATTATTGAGTCGACACAAGTCGAGCTTAATTTCAAGGTGCTTACGTTTTGATGAGATTTTCTCTTACATGTACTTTTACCAATCAGTGTTTTTTAACAACAAGATATTAATGTTTATTTACAGTAACCAAATAAACAAGAATGAAAACTAATTTTGAATCGTAAAGCCGTTTGCATAGAGACGATTTCTGATTAAAATCTCGGGAGCTGCAATTCTAGAATTGCAATGCGGGCTAGCTGTTTCCTAAATATAGGTGTTAAGGTCCACTTTGGGTCGCTTCAGCTTTGCTATTTTAGGCCGACATGATTCTCGTTTGTAATAGCCATATTACTTATACGCCGGTGTGTTTGTTCCGTGCAGCGAGATTCAGCTTTTATCTTTAGATTTTTAACTTTGATCGGGGTAAGCTTTCTTTTTGTATTCCTTCATTTAGATAATGCTTGGTGGTTCTACAATCCAGTTGAATGTGATGCAGGATCGAATTGTGTGTCGTTATCGGTAGCTAAACGGTTCATTTATCACACCCTAAGCCCATATCCAGTTCTATTATGCTTACAGAAGTTAAAAAATTAAACTAATTTTAGCTCAAATAATATACTTAAGTGGTTTTATTGAAACACTTTCCAAACTCAAGTAAACATAATTGCATAAAAGATACGTTGTAGTTATTTTTTCAAATTTACGCTATGATAACGCTACGTTAATGCTGATAATTTAATATTTAAAAAACTACTAGTAACACCTGCAAAGTATCCCCATCTTTATTTTTCCGTTTCCTATAAATGATTCAATGATTCAAATGGATATCAAATCTGATAGTTTATAGTTGTGCTTACCAGCGCAATAGCACTATTTCGAGCTGCATTCGAATTCAAACGTGATATCGAAAAACCATTTGTGGTATTGAATTGTCACAGCTCCAAATGCATTAGCACGAGTCTAAAATGTCTTCAACTTCCACCCACCATCTAGATGTGCCCCTCAAAATTCTCAACAAAAGCTATCGTTAATGTACCTATATCTATATGTGTATATCTTTATGTGTGTGTGTGTGTGTGTGTGAGAGAGAGTGTGAGTGTGAGTGTATGTGAGTGTGAGTGTGTGTGAGTGTGTGTGTGTGTGCTACCGCATGTTACTCGATACTATTACTATTGGAAAACTCAAAATATTTTAGTGTACGTAAAATCTGTTAAAGTTTTAAGACCAATTTTATTACTGGTTCCAAAAATAGACGTAACTGCAGACGATATAGAGCATCTTTTGCCATAGTTGATTCCGTGACCGCTGCATCCACCAGCCACCAGACCAGCGTGATGATGTTATTGCCAACATTCCTCAAGTGTTTGACCGAAGTAAGAAGGCCTGTTTCAGATGAAGAATACTGCATACTATCAAACAGTGGTTGGAAATACGAAAAAATTGGAATCTGTTCCATATTATTTAATAGGTGAAGGGCCCGTATGGCTCTAAATTATCTCAAAGTTTATTTTTTTCTTTTCTCTTTTTTTTCTTTTCCCTTTTGGTCATCTTACCACCACCTTTCTTATTTTAGCCGTGAAACAGTTTGCTGTATTTCGGATTGAAAAAAAGGTAGCCAGTGTAATTACCCGTAATTACGGGGCAAGGAGTGCATTTCAACTTAGACCTCAGGATGACAGTTTCTTTCGCATTTATTTTCACATTAGTATGGATAGAAATAACTAATTGTCTATAAGTATGTATTGATAAAACGTTGTTACAAGTGAAATAAAAATATTTTTAGTATGGATTACTTATTCGAATTGACCTTTGTTAACCCGTCAAGGGTCAGATTCCATACACTATTGATTTTTCAATTGTCATAGGCTCCTACTCCGGCGGTAGTATTAGTATTACCATTTACTAATACCTACTATAAATCAAACAATTCAACAGGCAGCATCTATGTGCTGTCGATGCTGCATAGAACAATGTAGGTTATTCCCCTGGCAACATCGAAAAGGTGGAACTTTTCAAATAAAATGGGCAAGTTGGTTGGTACACAGGAAAACTACCCTCTGAAGACCGTAAGATATTGAAAACGCTTCGAGAGCGTAGTTATGTTCCTTAACGCTGCATGTTGAAATCTTTTAAAATAGAAAATGAATGTTTTATAGAGGAAAAATAATGAGCTAAATTTTTTAGTCTCTGAAGAACGATTTGTGAATTCTCGACTTAGGCAGGCCTAGTCTGCGACGTTCGAGCGTGGTATAAAAAACGAAATAATGCAACGCAGTTACTATTGGAACGAACGTTCTTAGATGTAGATTGTTAGATGTAGTACGAGAAGTCGTGTTGATGTCAACATCTGTAACATAATTTTTGTCTTTTACGCTTTCATCAAAAGAATTTTTCTATTCAGTATGAAAAGTAATTTCTTTATTGTACCTAGTGGCTAGAGGGATATTTATGAATTGAAGTTTAATAATCTGTTTCTTTTTAACTACGTTATTTCCATCAAAATTATTAAAAATCAACCACAAGCGATCGTTTTTGTTTTAGCTTTAAAAATAATTCGCGGTCGAAACAGCCTCTTTTGTCTCGAATTTGTTCGTAATTAAAGCCGTGGCATCCCCTGGAGGTGTAAGGTCGATAATTACATTTTCGACGAAGAGGTTGAACGCCAAAAAAATACTTTAAAGTAAAAGAAGTTTTGTGAAATAAATCTGTAACAAATCGTTTATGGGCTAACAAGTAAGCTCATGGGTTAAGCGACTTATATAGTAGATAGCGTAACTTATTTATTATGTTTTGGCATAGCATAATAGTATCGCAATAAATTATACAGAAATTGACAAACAGGATCAAAGGGAAATACGTTGAAAAATTGTCTATTCGAGTAGTGTCGAATTCCTGATTTTCCTAATAAATCGTGATTCTTCTCGCGTTCACGTTACATCGCATTCCGTACACGCTGATCGTCTTTTCTTTTGACTGAAGGCAACATATTGCTTGGCATATGTGGAAATAATATTTCACTCGATATCTTACTTTCAAACATTTTGTTCATTCAAAACAAATCAAATAAAAAATCACTTAATCGATGTGCTTTTTTACTTTTGTAAAAAATTAGTGACGACAACAGCTGATATTTAATATTTTACCGCTGTTTGAAAGAAGAACCCTGAGAAAAGCAAGCAAGAAACTCAGTTAGCTGTTACTTATCATTTTAACACATGAATTAATAATCTTAACGCTATACGTACATTATTACTTATAATAATAGTAATAAAGGTATGCAATAAAATTACCTATATAAATATAAATTATTGTTTATATGTTTGTACCCCATCTATGGGTTCCGATACCAATGATTAAACTCTTGTGACCGCCTGCGAAGGTTCCAAGCTTTAAAAACCTTTTTTTTGTAAAACCTCTCTTTACGGGCATAGCAAATCATGTCGGGTCCAGCTAGTGCAATATAAATATGACACATAGTGGGTAATCCTAGTGAAAAGAAAATCAAAACCATTGGGCTGCACAAATTCTACTAATATTTTATAGTACTACATAAAAGTATGTGGTTTCTTTTTGATACAAGCATTAACCTTCCCAATCCCCAGTAAGACGCGCTCTATTGAAAAGTGCCACTATGGGCTACCTCTCTGTTACTATCATGATAAATAAGTTGTAATAACACTCTCATTTTACATTTATTTATTAGCTTTACAAAATTAATAGATATGAAAATCTTAAGTTCCCACAAATCCATCCACCCTAGAGTAAAAAGTAACACTTATAACTTCCAAGAACCCATCAATAGTAACTTGGTGAAGCATAGACAATAGGTAAAATCAAATTATATCATATATAACTTAACAAATTATACTAATATCAAAATAAGAATCATTTAAGTTTTTAAAATGAAGTAAGTAAATTCTGTGTTATGTAAAGTATGTGGAATCGAACTTAATATATAAAAATTAATAATAAGAATAATATAGAAAAAATAAATATTCTTTATTGCACGCAAGAAACCAATTACAAAGTTACAAACACAAAAACAGTACAACTTGGAGGCTTTTTATTGAGAATAATATCTGCCTCCTTGTAACTAGGCATAGGTGTATAATTTTGTATATTATAAACATTCCGAAGTTTGCTTACATTGCCTCTTCCACCTTAATTATTTTAAAACGCCACCACCTCTGGAATGATAGTGGTAATAAGTTAAATTAATCTTTTTAAATTTCTAATAGAGCCGTGTAAATTGGTCTAACATCCTTCAAGGCGCTGAGCCGACGACCGTTAATGACTCACCACATTTTATCGCGGAGATTTATTGCTCAGTTTACTTTGAGACTGAGCTTAGTGAGGGATCGTTACTTTGACATGCTGCTGTATGACGTGACTAAACACTGTTTAATTATGCATGATAGTAAAGATAGCATTAAAATTATGAAATCACTTTTGACTGTTCCCTTGGAAATTGTAAGTACATATATTACTTTTGGTCGCGGTCTAAATTGGAAGTTCTTTGATAATGTTTATCTTTTGCTATCAGCTATAAATAAAATAGTGGTAAGTTGTTGTACCATTCCCATCTTAAAAATATGTCATTTCTATGTATTTTTATTGGATACGTAATCCGCACAAGATTCTTGGATTTCGTCTTAAAAAGAATGTAGTCCAGATCATTATGAAGTACATTTTTTAATCTTTGATTTTATCTTGAAAAAAATTTAGTCCAGAAAATTAAGGACTACATTTATGTTTTTAATTGAATTTTAGTAATAAATATAAGGATAGTCAATAATTTTGCCCTAGTGTAGTAAGATCAATTCAAAATTAGATTAAGTCACTATTATAGAATTTCGCTAGAGGCGTATCAACATCACCAGCCTATATACACGTCCCACTGCTGGGCACAGGTCTTCCCACATGGGAGAAACACAAGAGGAGTTTGGGCCATAACACCACCACGCTGGCCGAATGCGGTTTGGCGGTATGCGGTTACAGTAACAACCGGGACCAACGGCATAACGTGCCTTCCGAAGTACGGAGGAGCTCTAGATTAAAAGTTTTGATTGACCCATCCCGAGAATGACCATGTTGAAAGTGGCTTTGTTTTCGTAATCGAAAGCAGAGCGCTCAAACCACTACGCCACCAAACTCCTCGATATAAGCGTATTCTTATAGCGAAATAGATGTCATTGGTTATTAAGTTACAATTTATTCATGCTATTATCTGAGAACATTTACAACAATGTCACAGTTTAATTTGAAACTTGTAAAGCGACTAGCGGATAAAGAATGTCTAAAATGGAAAGATTCACTTCATAACCACTATTTCACTCCGATGCTTTCTTTATGAACACTTATTGTGTCCGCAAATGAATAGATTTCTGCAACTTAACTGTGGAGTTTGTTTGTAATGCAGCTCTTTAAATGTCTGCTGTAAAATTGTCTTTATTATTTGACCTATTTTTAAAAGATGTATGGTTTGAAAAAAACAGTGTAAGAAAGAATAGGACGAATAATAATGTTCTTAGATATTTTCCCTAGATTGATCTAGTTCGTTTTTGCACTCATTTCTCCTTTCTTCTTAAGAAAGATAGTTGTTATACTTTTGACAATATTTTTTCCCTATCAGTTTGGACCTTTTGACGTGGCTCAAAGACGCGCTATGAGAATTGTGGACGATTTTGTGTTCGCAAGCGGTCACAACTTTTAAGTCTTAAGAAAGGGTTTGCCTCTTTATGTGTGTCCTACCTCTCGTTAGGCTATCTAACTAAGGCTCATATAATCCAAAATACTAAGTTATTAAAAAAACGAATAATACTAATATATGGGCTAATAATACCGGCACTAAATTTATATAAAATAAATGACCTATACACAAACGCAATACATCCCCACACCACATGATTTTGCGTCAGTTTACCGAGTGTAGGCTAATTTCAAAGTACTAAACAATATAACCGTGCCGTCGCATTAGCTAGGCATTAAATACGGCCCGAATACAGAGGCGTAAGAGAACCAAACTACATGCGTGCTTCGCTCTAATCCTATATGGGGAAGCTCTGCAAATAATGTGAAATATACGGCAGCTGATTATGACGGATGTTTTTTTTTTAATTATTTTACCTTATAATACTCGGTAGCTCGGCGGTTGTAGCAGGCAGCCTGATTGTGAATGGTTTCGAGTTCAGTTCTTGCCCCAGGACATGAAATTTTCCTAGATTATATTTTTTATTGCAGTGTTAACTACACTGCAATACTTTTCCTAGGTATCTATTTATTTTATGTGATAACCGAATTGTGTCGATACTACTACTAAGAGTAAAACGTTCTGCCGCGGTAAAACAATCATTGAAATGTCAGCATTATATAATGGCTATAATTATAATTATTATTAGTTAGGCGGTTAGTGGCTTATCTGGCTCAGTGGAGTTGCAGCTAAATTATGAAGTATAACCTTAACCTCGCGCGCCTTAACCTCGTATTTATACTTTAAAAGAATTTTCGTCTCTGCACCCCATTTTCTACCTGTATGTAGGTATTTGATTGAATTATGATAGCGTTAGTGGAAGTGTGTTATATTTTGTATTTCAAAAACAAAATTTTAAATTTGCCTGAATTTCCGTGTGAGGAAATAATTTGAATAGAACAGGTTTTTAGAAGTTTTCCTCGACGCCTACGTGCAAGTATTCCCACTAAGAATGCGATAATTACTTTTCAAGCGAACTTACGACACCGAAAGGAAAATGTGTAGCATAAGCAAGTACAAAATCTCACACTCAAAGCAAATTCCTTGGTAATTGCGGGAAAATTGCATTTTGCGGCAATCGCTGCGGTTGCATATACAATTCCCCGTCGTGTGTTTCCACTAAGCAGGGCTGTATGCAAATTCCTAAACGAAGCTCGACCGCGGGTGTCTATGCACATTCTGGGGAAGTTGGCCCTCTACAAAGATAATAATATTATATTTTGGTAAGAACATTTTGCGGAATCTCAAATATTTGGGACGTGAGAAAATTATAACTGAAACTTTGGACCGGCTAGCTTTGGGTGCCTAGTATTTACTCAAGGGAACAATGTTATGTTAGTATTTAAGTAATGTCTGTTGTAAATGTACGCACATTAATGTTTTATTTGTGCAAACAAAGCCTTTGGGCTGTAAGACTAATTTTCTCGTAACAAAGCAGTAAGAACTTAATATACATTGAAATTTTACTGACATTTTTAACAAAAAGACAACCCGAATTCGAAATAAAACACGAATCTATTAAAAACTGACGAGCAAATACTCAAAATGTAAATCTTAAATTTTAATTTGTGCCGAATGAGGTTTTTGTCAAAACAAATTATTGACTTTGATATAAGCGTTTCATTCGTAAGTTTCCCCTGTAGTGGTTAAGACCACCTACTTCATATCTAGAGGTATGGGGCTCGATTCCTGTTGGGGCAGAAATTTTCTGCTCGTTTTGATTGGTGGTAGGACTTTTCTAAGTCCGCATGGCTATTACCGTCTACCGCCATAACAATATAATAGCAATGTTGTGTTTTGGCAGTTCGAGATAAGATAGTCAGTTTCTCTTTCCTCTAACTCCATTAGACACTGCTCTTTCTTCCCCTGTACCCTTCACGTGTGTTCTCCGCATTTTACGCCTGTTCTGGAGGAACCCACCTTCAAATGGTAAGGTGGAGGAGGCTAGAACAGCGTGTTCAAGTCTCACGGGTGTAGCTCGCTTCCATCTTCGGCATAAGCGCAGGCCACACCGCCAGCGGGCGGGCGAGCGAGCTAGGCGGGCGGGCGAGCGCCTAGCGAGGTGAACGAGGAGCTTCGCTGGAATCGTTGGATATTTCGTTATCTTCGTTGACGTAAGTATCGCTGACGTAGCTGAGCTCTGTAGTTTGCGGTGTGAACCAAAGTATGAAAAGAGGTGAAACGATGCCCGCAGCCTAGCTCGCTCGCCCGCCCGCTGGCGGTGTGGCCTGCGCATTATCATCGCTTACGATCAAGTGAGATGGTTGTCATTACTCAAAATATATGCAAAGATAATTTTAAAAGAATACAAACACTAAGTCAATGAACACAAAACATTTCTGTCACTGTGTCGTGTTGACTTCGTTAAATTTTCAAGAATTAACTTCGCCAAGTCCACGACGCGTTGGACAACTTTGAACATACAAGTCACACTGATACTTCTCCAAGGAAACGAAAATCCAATATAAGCTGTACATGAATAAGTTCGAACCCTATTATTACGCGCGATAAAGTAGGTACCTAAATGACGTAAGAACTCAGAGAAAGTTACATCCTCATAATGCTGTGAGATAAGTTGACGCGGCCAGGGATTTACGTCTGTTTCTAGGGACATAATGTACAGGCGACAGCACATTGAGTATAACAGTTTCACCTCGAGACCGCCCTTACTCCGTTCGTGATAAGGCAGCATTCTTAGTACGACTGTTACACTGGATGTACTGTCTTCTGTATAATCTTTAACATGTAGGTTGATAACTATTGGGAACTTTTATTTAAGAAGACCATGGCGAAGCTCGCTTAGCAGTTACTGTAGCTCTAGAAGTTCGTAGCACCTTGGGAACTACTTACGCGTTGTTGGATCAACAATCAAGAAAAATTATTAAGTTGATCTCATGGGATACTAGCCCCAACAGATCACATAAAGCGAGCTCTTCGCATGCTTAAATTCGAGGATTGAATACAAGAAGACTTTACTTCTCATAAAAAGAGGAACTTCATGAATTAATTATTGTTAGTTAATATATTTTTTGTAATAGTTATAAGAATGTGTTTTTTGACGATTTAAAAGTGCTTCTTTGTGGTCTATTTAAATAAAATATTTTTTCTTTCTTTCTTTTCTTCTTTCTTTCTTTCACCTAGTATTACATTTTTCCATACCGTTAAGAATAGTAATTGGTCTTCAATGTGTCATCATTTTACATGTGCACTTTGAGGCATACCTACATATGAAAATCCGTTTTTTTTTTCATTGGAAAATTCTGACTTATATTATCTAACTTGTCTACTATTTGCTGCAAGCTTCTCTTAAAAAGTTGCGTACAAAATGGCTTTTAAAAGAATTATTTCTCTCCTATCGATGGCCATAAAACCTCAATATCCCGATAGCACTTACACAGTTTTCCATAAACTTTGTTATTGTTCAAAACATTGTTGTTAAAGGTAAGCATGTCGCTACAAAGTGAAACATTGTAAGAGATATTATTGTATATTCCCATTAGGTTCTTAGTGCATTGTTCGAGATCCAGCATTTTGATCACGTTCAGCTCATTGTAATACTGGAAGTAGAGTCTGAATACGAATAGTTTCTTAGGGGATATTATTTTGTGTATTGGTAGTATTACTAATAAGTATTAAATGGATACAAGGTAGCATATTGCAACAACTGACATATTAAAATACATATCGTCAAGTGATACTTAGAACTACTTTTTAAATCTTCAGTATGCTTAGGAGACGGCAAAGCTAATATCTTAAAACGTACTTGGACGAAACTCTACAAAAAGTGAAAAAAACATTTATTTGGTACCGTGTACCTTGAACGATTATTCCATTAGCAGCTCTTTCTTCATGATTTTTTCCGTTGTCTCTGAAAATACGGATAAGTGATATGTGAATTCAATTGACCTTAACGTCTAAGATGTAAAAATGTCTTTAGCTTAGAAAATTTAAGATAGGAGGTATTGGCACTTTGCCGTCGTAGTGAAGGGAAAGATAGACAAAGTATTACAGGGTAAATGACACATTAACATCTCTGGTCGCCAGTATGTAAACACAACTGAAATTTCAAGCGATTTTGTTAATGTTGTATAATGCTTATATAGAATATGGTTAGATTGACTTGTGACCACTAACTTGTGACCATTCATATTCACTTTATCATTTAATTGTTTGATATAAGTTGACATTAAAAAAACAAAGTAATCATAAATAGTAAAGGATAATATAAGGACTAGTAAAGGATATAAGCCTGGATATACCCACAAAGTCTCACTTTTACTCATCTGGTAAATACATGAGTGTTTTTATATACAAAGCACGGTAATTGACTCAATCCCACCTGATGTGAAGCGGTAAGAAGAGACCTTAAGCAAAGTAAGCTAGTGCAGCTTAGAGTATTGTTCCACTACCTTCGCATTACCTTCCTTGGTAAGGTACCTTATAGGCAGGCAAGGTAGATTCACGCCTGTTTTGAAGGAGCCCATGTTAAACGATTGTGATAGCAAAAAAATAATAAGATGGAGTACCCAGAATGGCGGACTGTTTAAGGTTTAAAAATTTAAGTACTATTTGTCATGAGTGTTTATTTGCACTCATAGTTAACAGTTCATAAGCGCAGCGTGTTTTATTTGCGGTTTGCGTGACTATGAATATGTATGGTAACCGAATGCGATTTTACAGGCCAATGAGGAGCCACACGTGACGTGAATAAACTGGATGATTTTTACTAGAATTTCTTGGTTGATTTTTCCTGTACATAGACGCTCATGGTTAAGGTGTATTTTTGTATACACTGACTACTTTGTAAATCAATTTTAAAGTCTGTGTCACGTTTCAACACTGCACCACTATAAATCAATAAAGTCAAAATTACCCCTTTTTTAAATTCACACTAGGCACTTATAGTATTTTTTCGCATTTTTACTAGGGTCAAAATTTGAGAGATATTTGTGTTTTGAAAACATAAGTTCCATGAAGTATTCTTATTAAAGTTTGTAAATATATTTACTTATAAAAAAATCTAAAGTAAAAAAAATCATGTCCTGATCCTGATCCTGGCGGGGATCAACCCCTGGCCTTTCACAGTCCGGGGGACTACTCTAACCATCTTAGTTACCCAGGACTTGAGCCAAATTCGATAAAGAATTATTGTAAACAAACCAAATGTCATTTTGTATAGGTTTGTCCCTTTCGTTCTCTACCTTTCTTGCTCATTACTCTTACAAAAGTGACAGAACTTAGTTTGTTTACATTTATTCTATATCGAATTTGGCTCAAGTATAGTCTATGTGTATTTGCGTTATAAGTTAAACTATTTCAACATCTGAAACGATTATTTCCATGAAGTTCTCTGCATGAGTCAATACAAACAGATAATACTAAGATGTTCCTAAGAACTATAAAGTAGCTACTGCATTTTACTTACTTATCGCGAGATCGTGTTATTATGAAGCCCAATATAAATATTTAGTATTCAGAAACTTCATGAACTAATAATTTAAAACTTATTCAATTATCTCGAAGCACGGAACAAAGGACCGCTTAATATTCATCGCCAGGATGTTGGTGAAGTAGTGTATGAATATGGATCCTGGTAACAATAGATATAATAAAATACAAAATTAAAAAAATTATGTAACGCCCGGCGTCATTAATCATCTATCTAACATCATCTCATTGAGACTATTTATAAGAGCCCAAACACGCTATATCTGCTGTAAGTTTCTGAAGAATTAAGCATTTCGCAGACTTTTTGATGGTATAGGATCAGCTCAAGGATAGTATGTTATGGTATGGGAATGTGACCGAAGTGACAACCCTATTATCATGTAGAAAATGATCTGATAGTCATTAAACGCCTGAACTGATCTTCATAAATTATAGCTAAGAACCATCGTAGGCACATCAGCTTTCAAACAAAAAAAAACGAAATTAAATCGGTCCATTCGTTTAGGCGCTACGATGCCACAGACAGACACACAGATACACAGATAGACACGACAAATCTATAACACCCCTCTTTTTTGTCGGGGGATAAAAATAAGAAAATTGTAGCTGAATTTAGAGCAGATAAAATCAATTTCACCCTTAACTAATCATTAAACATGTTAACATTTTTTAAGAATAATAAAAATGTGAAAATCATTTTTGTAATAACAACAATCGCAATGCAGGTATTAATTTTATGATATTAGCAGGTATATGTGACATTATTGTGTACAATTATTAACACCACCAATAGCCTATCTTCCCTTAATACCCCACTGGCGCTCACATCCAATAGTCAACTAGTAGTATATGTATAATTAAATAATGTTTTGGCAGGATGCTGATATTTTTCATATAATTATAAAAAATATATACACATTTTTTATTAATCTTTCGTTAAAATGATACAGTATAAAAATTATTAAAAGAAAATACAGAATTTTTAATTTACTATGAGAGACTTTTGTAAATTATATTGTATGGTAGTCCCTC
Source organism: Nymphula nitidulata (assembly GCA_947347705.1). Lineage (NCBI taxonomy): Eukaryota > Metazoa > Arthropoda > Insecta > Lepidoptera > Crambidae > Nymphula > Nymphula nitidulata. The sequence continues at coordinate 13,810,899 of OX374632.1, forward strand.
GTGATTTTTAAAACTAATTGACATTTAGACCATTAACTCCAATACTCTTTTCAACTCATAATCAAATGATGTAAAGCTCAATTCATATAATATTTGAGTGGTTTAATCAGTATTTAATATACAGTTTGAAACTGAAAATACTTAAGACTGGCTGTCAGCTCTTAAAGTAACAAAGCCTTAACACGTATAAAGTACGCCGATCCGATGTCCTCTCTGTCTGCCTTTATTAACAAAACTGAGACAGCCTCAGTTGTAACCCCGTCAAGCATCAGATTCCAGATACAATAATTGATTTTTCAATTGTCATAACCTTCCGAATGGATAACAGATTAAACCACGTTTTATGAAGTGGTTAATATCAAGCATGACATTTAAGTTTTTTCGTATTTATATAACGAACAAAGGATTGTTCTCGAAAAGTATTTACAGCGATCAGATGATCCTGCATTTTCATAATTAAAAGCCATCAATTAGGAGTGAAAGCTAACAGAGTAATTCGATTTTCAGGCCAACGGGGAAGCCCCATCAGCATATCAATTTGATACACGCGTACAGATTTTTAAATATCAAAAAGGTTTAACGATATCTTATGGCTTTCACTGAAATTTTGAATTTTCAGCGTAACTTGTCTCTAGTATTTATGTTTATTTCATTGCTTCACCGAGGAGCTCGGTGGCGTATTGGTTTGAGCGCTCTGGTTTCAATACGAAAAACAAAGCAACTTTCGCCATGGTCGATCGTGGGATGGGTCAATCAAAGTTTGTTATGTCGAGCTCCTCCGTGCTTCGGAAGGCACGTTAAGCCGTTGGTCCCGGTTGTTCCTGCAACCACTTTAACCAACCCGCATTGGTTTCAACTCCTCATGTGTTTCTCCCACGCAGGAAGACCTGTGCCCAGCAATGGGATGTATATAGGCTGGTGATGGTGAAGCAATTCATAGCATAGACCATGGAGAAAATGCTTTGTTTTCGTAATCGAAACCAAAGCGCTTAAACCACTACGCCACGGAGCTAGTCAGTTGCATTACCTGCATATTTAACAAATTTGACAAAGAGTAATAATGCTGTACCCCTAGCACGAACATTTTTAAATTTCGAATCGTAATCGTATCTTTTGTTTCAAACAAAAGATTATTTAAGCTTCGAAATTTATGATTCGAAATTTAAAAAGGTTTGTGCTAGGGTTACTGTTCTTTTTACGTAGTTCTAGAAACTAATGAAACGCGATCACTACGTACAATGCTCCTGCAAGTCCTGCATAATTTTGTCTATGTTATATTTAAGCGTATCGCTCTTATGTCGTTAATCTGAAGTCTCGCTTCAGGTTAATATAGTTTAAATCATTATTTCTCTATTCTTGAACACTAATGTAACGGTAATACGAAATATAGGTATGTAAATACTATTTTCTTAATTTTATTTTTAACATTTCAACTCAATCAGATTGTGAATCTGAGTGACTGATTTGACCTACGAATTTTTCACTTTAAAAGGTAACATCGGCCCCCCGGATGCTGAAACTATTCTACTTCGGTTCGGGTTTGGTTCCCGCCCCAAGACATGATGGTTTTTTAGTTTAGATTTTTTTTAAATTAATTCAGCTATGTTACATTCAAATTTGTGTTTTGCTTTAAATGTAAATTGGTTCTAATTGGTATGTTAAGTTTGCGACCAGCCTTAGATAGTTTGGAGCGCACTAATGATAATAGATTAATCTAGTTTGAACCGTCACGAGTTAACTACCGTAACGAGTAAGCCGACTAGAGAATAAAGGGGCATAGTCAAGTCAAGTCACAATTCGTAACGCAATGGAGTATCTACTCTAAAAGCAAAGACATTTTAATATCTATTTTGGAATCTGATTTGTTGTATATTTTTATGTGAATACCGAGTGCTATCAATATTGCCCTGAAAGATGGTTAGCTACCTTTAAATTAATTCTGGAGACAATTTCACTAACTTAGTTGTATTATAGTTTCTTGTGTTGAAAGATTTAAAATGAAAATCGTTATATTGCGATTTTACGTTTGCGAGCACTTAAATTTATAGTTGTATAAATAATCGTCTAATACTACATTATTATTATTAGTATTTTCAAATAAGGCGCCAGAAGAACATTCTAAGGATTTTTGGCAATATGAAATAAATACAAAAAATCTCATAACGAAGGTTGTATGCTATAAAGATTTATAAACCAGTGTTTATAAATCTTTATAGCATACAACCTTTGTAATGAGTTGAGACAGTAAGCACGTAAGTTATAAAAAAGCAGCGCTTCATGCATAATATTTAAAAAAATCCAATGAGTACATAGAGCTCAATGAGCTGTACGAACTTTATGACGCCACTGTCCTCGTTCTAAGATATAAGACGCGAAGCTGAGTACAATCAGCAACATAGCTAACATAGCCACACTGTAAAATGGCTTTTATTTATGCTGGATAAGGTCGTCTAAAGTTAGGAGATTAAGTTTACACTAGATGCGCAAGACTGTAAATACAAAGTAGCGAGGATAGTTAAGGAACTGAAAGGAATATTTCACTATGAAACTCTTTAAGTGGTTTTGCATTAGACACATTAAAAGTCAAGTATAACAAGTGATAACTTCAAGTAGGGTGCTCTACATAACACTTTTTTTTTATACAACTTGATGACAAACAAGCTGACGGCCCACTTGGTGGTAAGCAGTTACCGCCGCCTATAGACACCTGCAATAACAAGGAAAAGCACTTTATATTGCAGGTGCGTTGTCATCCTGAGGCCTAAGATGAAATGCCGTCCATGCCCTGTAATTACACTTTACTTTCAACCGTATGTTTAACGCAAAAGTGGGATGTTATACTTTTGACGTGTCTGTCTGTGTAACTGTGTGTATAAGTGGCTTCGTAGCTCCTAAAGGAATGGACCGATGTTGATAAGTGTTTTTTGTTTGATAGCCAAAGTGTTCAAGATGATTTTTAGTTTTAATTTATGAGGATTTGATGTTCAGGCGTTTGATGACTATCAGCTCATTTCCTACTGGACCAAAATAGTTACTAACTTTCGCAGATGCAATTGATTTGAAATTTGCCTTTAACCTTGAGCTGATCCTGTATCACCAAATAGTTTGCGGGATACTCAATTCTTCAAGATCTTACAGCGGATATAGCGTATTCGGTCTGATAAGAATAGTCTTAATGAGATGGTATTAGACAAATGATTCATGGGCCGGGGATTAATTATTATTTTTTAATTATTTTAATGATTATATTAGGATGTTAAAGAAACTTCTAGATCGAATGGTTATTGTAATGAAAATACGTCTATGGCCTACCTTTCTTCATAAAGGTAGGCCATAGACGTATTTTCGTTTAGAATTCAGAGGTCTTGACTACCTTCACCTTACAGAAGATCGTAGCCAAATAATACAGTGTTTTGTTCAGGAAGTGAGATTGTAAGAGCTGAAAGAGGAGGCGTTACTTTGCAATAGGGGGATTTAGCTCATATGCTGTGGTTACGATAACCGTTAACCAACACTAACATTAAGCAACATATAAGACGCTTGCTGCGATTCTTGTATTGAATAGTAACTTGTACTCATTTAACAAAAAAAACCTATTAATTGAGAATTGGAGTAAGTGACTGTTAGGCGAAGCCTCTTCTAAAGGAACACCACCACGCTTGCCCAATGCGGGTTGGTGGGTCGGTTGTAGTAACAACCGGGACCAACGGCTTAACGTGCCTTCCGAAGCACGGAGGAGCTCGAGATTATAAATTGTGATTGACCCATCCCAGGGTCGACCATGGCGAAAGTTGCTTTGTTTTCGTATTCGTAACCAGAGCGCTCAAACCAATACGCCACCGAGCTCCTCGCTAAAGCTAAAGCATTACAAAGTTACAAAGTGTTAATTGTATCAACTTGAGACTATACTATGAAAACATTATTAAATAGTTCCAAATTCTGTTCTTCTAATTTCGAAGCTTAACATCAAATTATCTTGTTACCTATCAATGTGGAGATAACAAGTCAAAATTTGATTTTTTTTAAATATAACTGCCGATCTGTTTCAAATAGAATAAAGAGTAGAGTATCTGTAAGCATTTCCAACTTAATACAGACCATGTTTTATTTTATTGTGTACTGTCGTCACCACTCTGTATATTAAAGCTTGACTTAAAAATGAGAACGATTAGGAATGCCCAAGCTTGAATAGTTCGGAAACGAAAAAAAAATCAAACTTAAGAATTAAAAACAATAACAGCTTATAAAACACAATATATCTGTGCCCCAAAAAGAGTAGAGGGCGAAAAAATTACACATACGTCAAACAGGGCCGTGAAACATGGGCTTTTAAACTGGCTGTTCTCGCAAAAAACATGAAATATTACTGCAAACAGCGAAATGTTTCTGTATTATGTTTTTTGGGTCCACATTCCCGTTGGAATCTACGAAAGTGGGCTGTATGAGTGTACGTCAGTCGCTCACTAATAGGTGATGTTGATGGATGATGCCGAGATATTTGAATCGGTTCGGAAAACTTAATATGTATAAATCTGTTTTCCGAAGATAAGTGTTAATAGATAATAGTGTTGAGGTTGTATTTTGTGCGGTCCTAACCACAAACAAAAATAGCTTCAAATTCATGATTTCTAAAAATTGGTCTTTAATATGTCTTTAACAGTTGAGAATTAAGTTAAAATTCAATAAAAATTAAAAAAGGCCCATATTTAATTACTCTTCTGCACTGGAAAATTAAAAAAAAAAACACTTTTAAATGTGTGACCTCACACGTCAGTTGACAATTGATTGTGTTACCAAACACACTGCTGAGACTATTTCAATGCATTCTTATAGCTTTAGAATAAATACTTAAATAAAAGCTGAAGTATAGAAACCATATTGGAATTACTAAAATTGGATAGTTCTAAAAGGGATACTTGCATTAATAATCAATTAGAACGATAAGGTGTTTAATTGCGTCACAGAGTATAGTAAAATATGATATTTAATTATTATGAAACTCCGCACTTTTTCAACAATCATGCTTAGTAAAACTTATACATGATTCTTCGACTTTTATTTCTAAAATAGGTTATTGTAGACAAACATTTTTTTTTCTTAAGTTCATGTTTTCACTTAAAGATATTCCGATTAGTCACAAAAAGCCCATAAAGATGTACTGTATATCAGTATTCGCAGATTTTGCAAAGTAGGTCAAAGTCAACCCACGTATAGTCATCATTTATTTATTAATTTCGGCATGTAAAGCATAATATATCATTTACAATGACGCATCTGAGTGGAAAATATGGCTGGGGGCGCACGTTCTGAATTAACTTTGTTGGAAAATTACATTGTCATTGCCTAAGGATGAGGACACATTGGTAATAGGAGTATGAGAATAGGCTATTGTGGTAATATGTACTTGAAACTACAGTCAATTAACAGCGATAACATAAAAGTGAAGATTATAAAAAAAATACTTTTCCAGGCCCATATTTATATAATTGTAGTTAAATACAAACGAAACAGATGCAAATTTAATCAGTCTGCCTTCTGAAGTCTGTGAATTATGCTATCTGCCCTGATTAACCCAAATTCTGAGTTCGTTACTCAGTTTATCTAATTGAGAGATTAATTCTGAATTGTCGAGTTGTGCCGTGCTGATCTTTGAGGATTTAAAGCAATTAAATAAAAATTTCGAGCTTTTAACATATTCAAAGAACTATTTAAATAAGTCGCATATTCTCAAAGTAAATGTGGTAAATCCCCATAGGTTTGCCGCCATCCTTTTAGGCTTGTAACATCAATTCGTTACAAGACACAGGACACTTTCAAGGACTGCAGTTGACATTCACACAAAAGTTATGTTAAAAGGTCAGCTTATTAGATATTATAGGAGTCACTTCAGTGGTATAAACCACTCGAATTTTGGGATCTTGTGCTATGTTCCCCATGTGAGTAAGATCGCCAGAGGTAATTGAGAAAGCGTCATATTGGGAGCAAGGAGAGCTTCTTCTATGCAGTCAGCACAACGCCATCTTCTGATTTTTACAGAAGGGCAACGTATGACCAGTACCCAAGGTGCTACGAGTGTCTGTAAGCTACGGTGACCACTTACCACACTAAAAAAATGTTTAACCATGTTACTTAGTGTGTATTTGTAATATCCAAAATTTGGCAAGTTATAATTACAGTTTATTTTATTCAACACAACGGTACATCTCTGAGAAACTTTATTTTTGGCTCGGTGTTACAATATGTTATGTTATCATGTTTATAAGCTACAGGTAGTCGATAGGTCAGTTGAATTCAGTGCATCAAGCGGGCCATACGCTTGTTTTTCACCATGGTTGAGTAAAAAATAAGTTACTTTAAGCTATAGTTAAGCGGAAAATCTAGATCTGCAAAGAAAAATATGATAATGTTGCCGTGAAGTTTTATGTTCTATAACAAAGTGTGATTGTTTTTATGCTGTCTTGGTATTCTAAGATCCGAGAAAGATAATGGAGCGTCTGTGCGAAATTACTAAAATTAATATTCATGGTACTCCGCTGCATACTTAAGAATACAACCATTAACGATAATGTTACGTGGTTCTTCGAACATTTATTTTATTCGTTAACAGAGTACGTAGTTCGGATGTTGTTCTACACGAATACGAATTGAAGTCTCGAAGTTTTCCAATTTCCAAATTTCATAGTATTGAATGTGCACCGTTCGTACGCTCCACTGCCAACAGCTAATATCCGGTCTTTACTGGAATTAATCAGTGTTTCCTTAATACAGCTTATATAGGCCAAGTTGATAAGTCTGTGTTCTGGTTATTTTACTATAAATGTGATAAAAGCAAAACTTGCCTGGATATGGCGAGAGCTAAAACTTTACGCCGTGTCTCGTAAGTTAAATAACAGAGAAAAGAAATTAAAGCAGAGGGAAATATTAACCTAATAGCATAATTTAGTAAATGAGTAAGTAATTACTGGGCATGGACGGCATATCAAGTGATTTTTCTTGTTATTGCAGGTGTTTATAGGCGACGGTACCGCTTACCACCAGGTGGACCGTCAGCTTGTTTCTCAACTAGTTGTATTAAAAAATCTAATAGAAATGGTTCTGTTGTAAGTATGATAGTAATGAAAGTCAAACTTGCCTGAATATTTCACGAGTTCAAACGTTGCGTAGATTCTCAGCAGTTGTTTAACAGGGAATAGAAATTAATGTAAATGAAAATATTAACCTAATAGCACAACTAATAGATATGGTTGTTCTATTGAAAGTATAATAATGTCACTAAATAAATATAACCTAAATAGAGAGCTCTCAGTCATCCGCATAAAACAAATAAACATCTATGGTGAGAAATATCAACTGCATTTCTGCCTGTCATGCGACACTGCAGACTCAATCTTACGCCGCACAAGTCATTAAAAATCTGTCAATCATAATAAGTAAGTCCAGTAATAAGTGTGAATTTACTAGCCCCTTTCCATTATTATTATACCTTAAATTCTTTAATTCATAACAGGGTAACTCTTGGCCTCCAGAACTGATCTGAAGATGGAAGCAAGCTACACCCGAAATCCTCATCAACAGAGGAACTTATTTTACCTCCAACTGCCGGAACACAACAATGCTGTTAACATTATTGTTAAAGCGGCAGACTTACGTAAGACGGTGTTAGCCTGCTAGGTAGAAAAAAAGCCCTCAACTAAACGGAGCAGAACATTTCTGAAATAGGTGGTCTTAGCCCACAAAGGGTTTTTTAAAAAAAAATGCCTACACCTTCTCGATATCATTCACCAAAATATCTATAAAGGCCCTTTGAATATATTTTTTATACATCACTGAGGTGGCAATAAGCGGTTACCGTATCCTATGGATGCTAGCAACACCAAGGGTATCACTCGCGCGTTGCCGACCCTGTAAAAACCTTTTCACGCCCGAAAGCTTTTGCTAGCCGAATTTCCATAAGATCAATAAAATATTAGTATAATTATATATTTTGATTAATTATGCTTGAGTATTTCATTGTATTGGGGTGGAGCTCGGTGGCGTATTGGTTTGAGCGCTGTGGTTTCGATACGAAAAACCAAACTTTCGCCATGGTCGATCCTGGAATGGGTCAATCAAAGTTTGTTATCTCGAGTGCAACCGCTTTAACCCACCAACCCGCATTGGGCCAGCGTGGTGGTGTCATGGTCCAAACTCCTCATGTGTTTCTCCTATGTAGGAACGCCTGTGCCCAGCAGTGGGACGTATATAGGCTGGTGATGATGATGATGATGTTGTATGGATACACAATTATGTATCCACTGTTACATACATAAATATAGTTAATAGATGTATCGAGATATCTACAAGGAAACAGGCCAGACAATATGTACAAAATAAAGGCCTACACTTCAAACTAACCAACAATGTTTGTAATAACTTAATTGCTTGATTGATTACAATGTCGATTAAACGTTGTATAATAGCGATGACTGGCCAATAAATATGGCCCACACATTTAAGCAAGTAACGCAGTATTCATTAAAGAAATATATTAAAACTACAAGAGTCTCGGCAGCGAGGCCCGGCCTTTTAAACCAGCCTTTGTTTCTGGAAAATTAAATAATCATGAACAAACTTTTTAAGTAACTTTCTTAAGCATTGCCAGGGGATTGGAATTTCTGCTTTTAAAATGGATTATTTATAAATATTATACCTAAAGGAAGGCTTGGGTTGGAGCTTAAGCTAATTATGTCAATTTGAATCAAAACTAAGATTATATACTTCTATAAATATATTCAGTATGTATAACAACATACTGAATATATTTATAGAAGTATATAATCCTTGAGTTACCCACATTATTAAATTTAAATATTCCATGAAATTAGTACTGCATAAAGTTTGCATGCCTTGAGTGACATAGAAAAGATATTTTTTGTAAGTCAGGTTAGCAAAGTCGGTTTAGAAGCACACAAGTTGTTATCGATAACGTTTCAAACACCTTTGGGTGTTCTACTTCGTCTTCTACCTTATTTTACACTAAAAGTCACGATTTTAAGCCGGATCGAACTATTCATCACGTGGCGCATTTTCTAATAACATACTTTACTACAATTTTTACATCAACTTTAGAAAATCTTATGTCTATATTACAGGGCTATTTTGCAACTAATTTAGAGTTTTGAGTTTGCTTGTTCTAATAATAAATTATTTAAAAAAATACTAACATTTGTTTAAAAATGTACACACGACAGCACATCAACTGTAACAGTTTCACTACGAAAGCCGCCTCTATTACGAACGGAATATGGGCGGTCTCAAGGTCAAACTGTTACGCTTGATGTGCTGTCGACTGTACCTATGTTTTTATAATACTAATAACGATCGTACCACCCAGTCTTTGCCGCCTGAAATCTCAATCATCCAATTATACTCCTGAGCTTACCGCAATGGTTGCAACGTGGCTTTCTTATAAAATTGTACGTGCACCATTAAATTTACTCGACGTGCTTTCAAAATAACAGCCAATATTGTCAACATTTCTTATAATGGTGGATTCCTATCCCAAAGGTCTATCCTTAATGATTCGTTTCGGATATTAGGTACCTCCTTTATCAAAACTTACAAACCTACTATAATATTAGACGTCATAAATGTATGACATAGAATAGACAATTAAAATTTAATTGTGTCCGGTAAGTATGTCGGGCATAGAAAGTTTAGTAAAGATGAAATAAAAATCCAAATCCATAATACAATGAAGTACCTACGCAACTTTTGAAAAGAAACTCGGTAAGAATAATGGTTTGAAATGAATATAACAGTTTCCGGGACCAACTTAGTCCCGGATGTACCACTAAACTTAGGAAATTAAATACTACTTGACTACTCCTTGCTTCGGAAAGCATACTTACGCTCTGCTTTCGGGCCCGCCATTTTAAAAAATTGTATAGTATTCTTCCAAACTGTTGAATATTAATACGAGCTTTTAACGTCTACAGATCTTAGAGAAAATCACTATCTAGTCTAAAAACCGACATTCTTTTGAATTAGATTTTGCTAGCTAATATTGGAGTTATAAAAAATATTCCAGGTGGTTCTTATCGCAATTCTAATCACGCATCAATTGCCATTTTATTGGATATTGAGTTAGAGTCAGTAAATGCTGACTCATTTAAAAGAGGTAACGAAGACTAAGAAAATTTAAATAAAACCAATTAATTATGAGTTCTTTAGTTTGTTCACTTCGAATAGTGACGAATTTTAATTACGAAATACTTCAAAAAGTAACTGATCTAGAATAAACCTAGTTCCAGTTAGTAGTATTTCTGGTTGAGATACTTTTTCTAATCTTGCTAACATAAGTTAAAATGTTAAAATTAAATCAAGAATAAAAAATACTTCTTGTAAGTGACTCTACTGAGGAAATGGCGGTTTAACAGCAATTTAGAATCTTTCACATCAGTTCCCACTCCATTTGTCTTGTAAATGGATCGTCGTCCAACAATTAGCTAGTTTGTAATTGATTTGATACATATCTAATTGAGCGCCCATAAATCAGTCAGATAGCCCCAGGCTTAGCCCTGGGTTACCGCTGTGTGGTTAGCTTACAATACTGATAATACGATTTTTAGTCTTCGTAATCAGGAATAGGATTCAATTTGGTTTGACAACAACTTCCAATGGAATATTAATTCAGGTAGCTTATATTAATAAGTAGGTACTTTTTAAGAATGTTAGTCTATTTTACTTCCTAGAGTACTGATAATCTTGTATGTTACAGACTTATTTGAAAGTTTCTAGAAATGGAAGTAGATATAGTAGGGTAAATATACTATGGGAAGGAAAGATTATTCGTAATAGTTATTAAATAAAAATATGTACGGGAGTGATTATGATTTTGTTATAGGTAAGTAAGTAACGTTTATTCATTGTCGTGAAAAAATAAATACACCTACTGTAATATAATGCGACAACCATAAATTTTGCCCTTTTTAATAATGGTGACAAAAGCGTAACGACGTCATTATGATGACTTGTCGATAGGTCGGCTGAGTCTGGTGAAACGTAAAAAGTTTCGAGGTATAATGTGGCCAATTGCTTATTGATATTTCAGTAGTTTTTTATATTAATAATGATAATAATAAATACGCTTTATTACACACACGAGACAAATCAAATTTATCTTCTAACTACAATTCAAAACTATAATTATAACCAAATTTACAATAAATTGACTTTGCAATAACATTTCTGAAAATCGAACTCCAATCGTAACACTATAAAAACATGAAATTAATTACTTTCGAAAAACATTGGATTATGGTTACATTTGTTTTTAAAAATAGAACGGAAAATAATGTTGATTTTATGAAATGACTTGGTCCTTTTTTGCGCCATCATAGCGAATAATTTTAAACAGTAATTTGATACCTCGTCACAAAGCTAATTATATAAGGTACTCAATTTTATATCAATCGGATTTTTCGAGCTGCCCGTTTGTCTAAAAAAGTAAAGAATGTTCCAGCAGAAACTAAATGCAATTTGAGATTTTTCCTCGTTTTTCAAGTCGTAAAATGTGTCAAATGCACTATTATTTAAATTTTTGAAGTTTCACTCTACTTATTTTTCATGTTCATCTTAAAAAATAAACGGGGACCTATAAAATATTTTTAAATGCACTAAAATTTCTAAATAATTATACCTTATCACCCCTTATAGGCAGGATTGCTGTTCAAAATTAAAATTATTTTAAGCCCAGACTTCATACATTTGTGGTCCTCTCCTTTATATTTTGAACGTAGCACAAAGAAAGTAATTTTTTTCCAAAATAAATTCAGAAAGTCAGGTATAGTAATATTCTTATAACAAGAATAATGGCAAGTATAATGCTGGTTCAGCCCGACTATGACCGTGATCGGTGATCATGATGACGGAGGAAAAAGATGGAAAAAGGGGGACACAGGGAATTTTAGGTTTTTCTTCATCGGCAACACCGAAAAGTTTTGTTATAATTGCAACATTGTAGCGGAGAAAGTAAAATAAAAACTATCATAGATCTACAAGTCAGATTTTAAACTTCAATTGAATGTGTTTGCTACTAAAGAAAATGAAAGTTTGTCCTAGAATCAAATGCAAATTTCATGCATCCGCAGAGACTTACGAAAATAGACTTGAATAACATTCAGAATGTGATTTATTATAACAGTTCTGTTAGTTCTATTACCTATCATCTGCAAGTTTGTTTGGGTAATAAAGTATTCATTACTGCATACAGTTAATATGTACAGAAGAAGAAGCTATAAAATACGAAACTAAGCATTATCAATCAATCAATTAATCAATCAACACAATATACAGGTTAATTAACATATCAAAACTAAAATTATTGTCAGGACGAATATTTGTCTCATTTTCCGAATCGTTGCGTGAATGGTCCGATAAATTTACTTCGCAGACCCCAGACCATCTCCGCGAAAGACATGGGAGTTATCCAGGAGTTTTAGCTGGTATTCCCAGGGTCAATTAAGACGCTAGGCGAGCCCTGTACGCACCTGCTGCTTTGACAGCGTCGGGTAGGATGGATTTGTCGTTGCGTGAAGGAGTTTTGTAAATATTTGAATTTGACTTTGTATAATATTATAAATATTTGATGAACGTAATAAGTAATAGTTATATTATTATTATATATTGATCGATAGTATATCAACGATTAGCAAATCAAGTAAAGTAGAATGGAGTATTTCTGTCGTCGTAAATGAAAATACAGTCACTGCAGTTATTGTGATTATACTTGTGAGTCCGTTAGTGATAAGAGTTGTTACCCGTATTGTAGGAGGTTTCTCAGGATAACTATGTCATTCAACTTGTCTAAAAACTGTTTTTTTTTATGTAAAAGACCCACCACTTGATGTGAAGCGGTAGGAAGAGTCCATAATTGTGTTCCCTACACATGTGTTGGCAAATAATCCCAAGTTTTGAAATTGTACGACAAAGAACGAGACACTTAATTTCTTTGTTGTGGTGTTCAGGTGGAAACAGGTTGTTCTCTTCGAAACTCTCAAGTTTATTGTTTTCACATGTTTCATAACTTCAGTACGTTATAAAGACCTTCGCTGCTCATAGTAAAGTAGTGAATTTTTGAGCTGATTCAATATTCTTCATAATTACATGTAGTTGCTATCGTGACCTAGCTACGCTTGGTCGTACTAACGAACGCTTTTTTACGGTTCGTCAGTTTCATTATATTTTTAATTGATAGGCCTATTGTTGCCGTTTTCATGGCCTTAGTAAACAATGCTATCCCAAATGACTGCTAAGCTAAGCCGTTATTTCGATTGAACATCATCACAAGTACAATACCACATTTCGAATAGGATTGGATTTAACTGAACAACTTACTAGCTTAACTTAACCAACAAAAATAATAAATACACACCTAAAATCCCTATCTCACATCAAACTACTTATTTGTCGAGCAATCAATAATTTGATTTCTTAAGGTATCTAATTGTAATCAACTTTTAACCCTTTGAAGCCCGATAAACCGAGAAGGTATAAAAATAAAATATTAATAATCTCCATTTTTATATAGTGTGTTATTTAAAACAGTTGACAAATGCAATAAATTCATGAAAGGGCGTGGAGAGGACGGGGTATGATGGCGGTCGTGTCATTGGTGACCATCATACGACCTTTATAAGACCTTTTAATCGCTCTGTTCATGCAAATAAACACTTTGAATTTGACGTAGGCGTTGGATGGGACACCAAACGATCTATCACATTGAATTATATTGGCAGGTCCTATTAGCTCCTTTATTGACATGTCGTTGGCGGCGCGTATCAAACAAACAATTTTTATTAACACTCTTAAAAATTAAAACCAGCTTTCGTGTATGTTATTGTTTTACAACATACTGCAATACTAATTTAAAAAAGTCACTCTTACAATAGAAATTACACCTACATTATTATTTGACGCTCGACGTGACGTTTCAATTACTTTTCAGTCATCGTGGTGGCAGACCGAAGATGTTAGTTGTCTTTAGTAAGTTTATAAGTTAACTACCGTTTCTTTGTGTTATATTTTAGGTGTTCCGATTCACGCATACGGAACTTACGTTGTCCGTAATAATAATAGAACATAATATTTAATTAATGCGAAATGAATTCAGTAAAGCAGTTATTTTCAAATGTGTATTGCCCGCGAAAATATAAGACAATACTACCAACAATAGATCTAAATCTTATCCAAAGTATCGTTTATGCTTAAAACAATAACGAGTTTTAATGCGAATCCGTGACACCTGCATTTCGCAGTCATTTATCATGTCTTTTCCACGTTTCCAACAAAGCTTTATATCTTTTGTGTCTCTCAAATGTACTTAGAATTCAGGTAACGTAGTTTGCCTCAATTGTAACTAACGTTTACTGACGTGTCTCCGTAGCAACGGTTGCTAGGATATTGTTGAATTGCTATTACTATTAATATAATGTTTATAAATATGCATTGCTTCTAATTTAAATATTTAGTACACAACAATTGGCGACGATGTCGATTGCAGAAATTACGAAATGCAAACGGGTTAGAGCATCCCTTCGCGGTACTCTGACTAAACTACAAAATACTACGAAAGATGTAACGGAAATGATTGATGAGGAAGTAAATTTACGCATTGAATCCTTAAAGGGAATTTTACACAAATTTCAAGATGTACAAGCAAAAATCGAAGAAAATACCGAAGAATTGGACCTACCTACAGAAACTGATTACAGGTTTGAAGTAGAAGAAATTATTACACAACTGAATATTAAACTGTTACGTTTCAAAAAACAAAATGCTGTATCTCATGGAACTTTGCGTGGCGAGACTGATACTAGTACTCAAATTCCCTCATTTCCTCGAACCCAATTACAACCGTTTCATGAAAAAGAATCCTTTAGGAATTTTATTAAAAGATTAGAACTTCATCTATTGCTTTACAAAATTTTTGATACTCAGATAAAGGTATATATATTCTTATCTTCACTCCCTCCAGATTTACATGAAAAGTTATATGACCTGTGTTCACCTCTTCAGTCGGTGCTGGAAGAGCTACATGCGGGTCATGTTGGAATAGTTAAAATGAAATTACTGGCAAGGAGCTACGTCACTTGGAAAAATATAGACCAAGACATAGAACATGCAGTTAAATCATGTAGGACATGCCGGTTGCATCAAAATGAACCCACAAAAATTGGTTTGCACCACTGGGAACCCCCCACGAACCCTTGGCAAAGGGTTCACATAGACTTTGCCGGACCAATAGATGGTTATCATCTATTCATTCTAATTGATGCATTTTCCAAATGGGTAGAAATCATTCCCACTAAAACTATTACAAGTGCGTGGTGTATAAATAAACTGAAAGAGGTATTCTCCTCATTTGGGTTACCCAACTTGATTGTTTCCGATAATGGTCGGCAATTCACTTCTATAGAATTTGAAACTTTCCTTAAGGGAACAAACATATTACATCGCACTTCAGCTCCGTATCACCCGGCCACAAATGGACAAGTGGAAAGATGTGTCCAAACGATCAAAAAAGCACTTAAAAAAATGGACCGTCGGGGCAGTATACAAGACAGAATATTAGATGTTAAAACCCAACTAAGACGGACACCCAACAGGACAGGATATAGCCCCTATCAACTGATGTTTGGAAGAGATATTAGGACAAATTTTCATGCAATATTTTATAAAACCGCTAAATTGCGTAGAACCATTAATAGCAACCCTATATGGAAAATTTTTTCACCAGGAGATAAGGTTCAGATACGTTCCTACAGCAGTCCTAACGTGAAATGGGAATTCGGCTCTGTAATACGTCGTTTGGGTAGGCTCCACTACGAAGTGTCTACAGAGGGGGGCAGTCTAGTACGGCGTCACGTCGACCAGATGCTCCCAGCTAAGGGAATCGCGGCGGAGGACTGACGTGTCTCCGTAGCAACGGTTGCTAGGATATTGTTGAATTGCTATTACTATTAATATAATGTTTATAAATATGCATTGCTTCTAATTTAAATATTTAGTACACAACATTTACATAAACCAGAAGGTAGGTTTTCGTACAATAAAATATAAGAGAGTAATTGCGACTTCATTTTATGTAGAGGGGATAATGGGTGACATTGATATAGCAATGGATAACTTGTCCCAATTAAGGCTGATAACATGATACTTTTAAAATAATATACATATTTTTTTAAACGTAATAAAAACAATTTTTAATACCATTGCTGAAGTATGTTGACTTTTGACTATTTTAATAATTTTTGGGCTTTGTTAGATAAACTCAATCAAGTAACTGGCATTCACACGTCATGTTTGATGAGAGGTTTGACAGATAACTTTCAATATCACATAGTTTTGATTGTAATTGTACAGTAGACAGTACATCTAGCGTAACAGTTTGAAATTGAGACCGCCCTTATTGCGTTTGTAATAGAGTTGGCTTTTCAAATGCAGTTGTTAGACTTGATGTGCTGCTTGTACATACCATGCATAGGTACAATCATATCTAATCAGGTGTATACATTAAATATATCAAAAATATGCAGTCAACACCTTATGGCGACTACAATAGAGTCACGAGCAAAACGTTTTATACAGGGTGGTGCCGTCAAATCGACAATAAATTAAAACATGGGTTATATATTAGTTCAAAGAAATTGTTGCCATTGTCAAAAACATTTTATACATTTGATAATTACATGACATTTGTATGAAATAATGTAACATGGGCTGCATTATTTCATAGAAGTATCGTGAAATTATCAAATGAATACGATATTTTTAAAAGTGGGAAACCATTTCTGTGAACTAATATAGCCCATGTTTTAATTTATTGTCGTATTGACGGTACCACCCTGTATTCTTTTGTAGTATCATGTGTTTTATTCTCTTTGTAATATAAGGGTCACGAAGTGTTTTGAGTGTATACATCTTTTTGTACATGACAGTACATCTTTTTAGCCGTGACTCTATATGTAAGATATTATTATACAAATCCTATAACATTAGAAGGAGACAGAGAGAATGATATTCTAGTGCCTTTATCTCTATCGGGTCACAATGGTGAATTTCTTAATAAAAGAGCTCTATTTTTCTTGGCCGTTAATAAAGCGAGTTTTAAAGTAGATTAATTCTACTTACCGTGCTTCCACCTTTATAATTATTCAGTATTCAGCGAAGCTTATGGTCTTTTAAAAATGGAATAAAGTATCCGTAATAAGATTTAAATTTAATAACGAGCCTGTTGAAGATTATAATTAGAGCTGCAAAGGAGATATAATTTGTTTCTGTTTTATTTCTTAATGAAATAGATTCTGGTTTGCAATCAATTAGGTTGATAATACCTCGACACTTAGTTCAGAAAATATCTAAACTAGAAAAAACCTCGATCTGGGGCGGAAACCAAACTCGCGACCTTTTACAATCCGTCTGACTGTTCTGACCACTGAGCTACCGAGGACTTAAGATAACACTGCTAAATAAAAAAATAAAAATCAAGAACACAAACTTATATACACCATTAGGTGCAACTGTAGATAGGTTTGTATAGGTTTTACTGTAAATTCGTGTATTTTAAAAATCTTACTTTTATGTAATAAATACAAATAAAGAAAGAAAACGATAAAAAAATTGTATACTCCAGGTAGGAATCGAACCCGCGTCTCCTAGGGTCCAGCCAGAAAGCAAAAGCCCCAGGAGACGCGGGTTCGGTTCCTGTCTGGAGCATACAAACCTCCTAAAACAGGACGTCATGATTTTGTGTTGAATGGAAATACTTCACACCGTGTCACAAACTCCTCATGATCATCTCCTATGTAAGAAGCCTGTGCAGTGGGATATGCTGTGATCATTACGTGTTTTCACTCAGCTATACCATATGTTGTGTCGACGTGAAGATATCATGTAGAAACAATATTTTTACAGTTGAATGACTGGTATTATACCTATATGCTGAGATAAATATAATGGCAAAACAAAAAGCTTAAACGATTCTAGCCTTATTTCTTTTTAATGTTATAAAAATAATAAATTCTACTGTGATTACTATGTGCGTGCTACAACTACGCTGCTTAATTGACCTCTTCCGCTATTTTTTTTTAATTAAAATGTAAATGAGACGCAGAAAATATCAAATATGAATGGCACGGACTGCAGTTTTTTATAACCTATGACAAGGGTCATGTATGTTTATAACCTTTGTCAAGCGTCTCGCGGTACCTTAAGTTATATATATATGCTTGCAGCACTTTAGTTACTACACCCAGGTTACCAACCTTATAAAAATCAAAATAAATCGTTATGTTGGTAACATAGGACATGAGCTCCTGCTTTTCTGAATGAGCTCTTGCTACTTACTTGCTGTAGGAAGACTATGCTCTAAAATCTTTTCAAAGGAGATTTAATTAAATATCTAATTTTTAAACCCCTTTGCAGTCGCAAGTATTAGTGCTGGAGCGCACTGCAATAAAGATCTGCGCGTTTTCCCCCCGCAAAATCCACGGACTTTAAAACGCACCACACGGAAATTCACCGCAGCGCACTAGCACTTAGATACCGACAGTTTGAACAAGGGCGGATTCTGAGACATATATAAAACTTTAAACATGTTAAAGTATGCCATCTAGAGGGATATAGAGATCTTTAGTTCTATTTTAAATAAAGTATTAACTTTAGACATTGTCGGCAAGAATATTTTCAGTAAGTAGATTTATAAAGTGGAAAACGAGCATACTGCCCGCATGATGATAAGGTAACCGAATCTTATGGACACTTAAAATACCAAGAGTACCCTGGCAACTCTATGTAATCAGGCGGAAATGCGGTATAGACAACAATGTCCCTCTACTCCCATCAAATCTATGCATTTTTTCATTCCTTCACTTCATCATTAAATGTATATATTACATGTTTTATCTTTTATCTATGTCATTATATTTTACAACTTTTTCATTAATGTTTTTCACTCTTTCCGACGTATTAAGTGTTAACTGTTAACTTTCAAGTTCCATTTCAGCTCTTTGTTCACCGTTCTCGTTGTCCATTCATAACAACGCTTTTATTCAATTGTTTGTTTCTAAGTAGCTCTTATAGCTACTGATGAAGGTTTAAAATTAAGAGAAAGAAGTGAAAATGTAGTTGGTTACTAGTAGATTAATCACAAAAGGTCTTGTCGCGTCGGCGTTTATTGGATGTGTAAGATTAATGGTATTTTGTAAAATTCTAAATATTGCATTATTGTTTAGAAATGAAATATGTACCTATTTCATATTTAAAATGGATAAAGAAATGTATTTTAACAAACAAATTTTTGGTAAAAGCTAATTTTCTTTAAAAATGCCGTCTTAGTTACAAATAATGATTGTATTCTTTTAAAATACACGCTACTGGATATACCACACTATAACATGCATTTTAATTCGTATTTCCAAGTACACAAGAACAACTTTGCAATGGAAAAACTCGACGAACAAACTAATATTTAAGTTCAGGCCTACTTTCCCCTGCATTTACGAATACCGCCTTTATTACAAAAACAATTATGATTACTATCGTGGGACGTGTTCTGCTATGAATATTTTGATGGCGAATCTGTACTTGTGAATAATAAAATAATCTGGGTTCACACTCTTTTTATCTATAACCCAGTCGTATCTTCCTAATCTAAGATCGCAATAACAATAACTATATTTTCTAAAATACAATCAAGAATGTACAAGTTCTATTTAACAATAAGGTAGTCACAATTGGAACAGAATATAATATCAATAATATGTCTCTACCTGAATGCATATAACGTATCTGCAGACACGGAGCAATATTGAAATATTCTGACACATATGAGATTATAGGTATTAAATACAAGTTGTTCCACGGAGATGGCCTCACGATCTGTCTGACTGACAAGTATACAGTAACAAAAAGCAAAATACACAAACTCATGTCCTCTCACTCTTATTCTGTAATCTCTGTATTCAAAATTTTTCGAAATAGGATAGTGTTAGGTTATTTTAATGATTGAAAAAGATAAAGAGTCTATGCTCAGTGGCATTGAACATGGGCCAGCAGAAAGATATTATCAACTTTGCTTTTCTATCCCAAAATCACCCTCACTCGGAGATACAACACTCTCGGTGCTACAAAGTCTGAGACTAAAAACTTGTACCTAAGTGTTCGGTTTTATAACTATACTAGCTGCATACGGCATTATTTGCATTGCTCGTAAAGAAAAACCTGTTAGATTTTATACTCCAAGAACCTTTGCGGGCCTCCCTAGTAAATTTTATTAAAGTTTAATCCCAATCTGATCAATGGTTTTAGAAGGCATAAAGAACAAACATACAATCATTTTTTTTTTATTTGTATAGATTACATTATATGTTTTGAAAATGATACAAATACAGGTTTTAAGCAAATATGCTATATTAAAATCTGCTTCGTCTATGAGATCTCTAAGCTACAAAATAACGCGCGATCACTGAGTTTTTTTTTAGATCCAACAGCAATCGATCATTGCTTCGATATGTAAATCATAACTATACGACATTCTTATGTTTCTTGTTATTTGAAAGACGCCCAAAACAAAAGACCATTGACAATGTTTCATACTATGTCGTGTTTACGCAGAGAAAACGTTGGGGTCTTTATGTATATGCTTTGAGGAATGTGCGATGTGCCCCATAAAATGGGTCGGGCTTGTATTATAAAAGTTTTAGAGGGAAATAACGATTTGAGGACGCAATACTGCTTTTGTATTTTGCGAGTTTAATCATTTTGTAGCTGTACAAAGTAGTTGAAGCGAAATATAATCAAAAGACAAGCAAAAAGATTACCGACTAAATGAAATACGAAATAGATAAATACGTTTACTTTAAGATACTTAATATGATTAGGTATACAATGAAATGGAAAATCGTGTTATAGATTATTTTTTACTAAGGAAAATATTGAGTGTTTGTGGAAGCGGGATTTGAGTCGAATCAGCTTTTTTCTTTATTTTATTCTACCCATTTTGTTTGCGTCGCATAATCTCCTTTCGGAACGTTCCACCGCCGTTTTCATAAATTCCTCTGCACTTTTTCTTTGGATTAGAAAACTGGTTTCTTGGTGGTGTTTGTTTCAGCGATTTGTGTAGCGTAAGAAATATTAGAAAGCTCAGGGAACCAGGACGTAATCATTTACTGTCGCCCCTTTTATGACCCAAAACAAAAAGGTTTATTATCTAAAGAACTTATGTTCACATTACGTTTATGGTAGATAGTTTTATTTTGACTTAGCTTCTGCCTGTGACTTCGCCTGCGCAGGATTAGTACTTCAAGTAGTCTATAATATGTTCTGCTATATGAGCTATATTATAGAAGTTTCGTTAAAATCTATTCAGTAGTTTTGCGTGTAATACTTAGTAACAAACCTACATACACCCAGACTTGCAGACATCCATGCAAACTTTCGCGTTTATAATATTAGTAGAATGTACAGTACAGTCGGCCTCACATCAAGTATAGCGCGACGGCTTTAAACACTTCAATTCAATTCATTTAATGCATTTCCACTATCTATACTAATGTTATGAAACTGAAGAGTTTGTTTGTTTCTTTCTTTGTATGTTTGGTGGAACGCGCTAATAATCAGGAACTACTAATTCAAATTGAATAATTCTTTGTGTGTTGGATAATCCATTTATCGAGGTATTATATAGGCTATATAACATCACGTTACAACTAATAGCAGATGAGCATCAATGAAAAATGTTTAAAAAACGGGGGAAAAAATTCCTTTTCAGAGCTTTCGTTGCGTGCGCTGCGTAAACGGTTAAAGTTACACAAAATATAAGTATGCAGTAATTGTTCTCCTTTAAAAGTTCTAAAAAAAGTCCGCGACAGCATATGTCTATTTTTTGAAATTGACTCACTATAACTTTTATCATTATTTTTTTTTCTAAAATAATGCAATATCTGCGAAGGTGGTTTTGTAAACATGATATTATTCTTTATCGAAATAAATACATTAGGTATTCACCACAAGTATTTAACTGTCAACAAAATTTTTCTTGACATTGTTTGAGTTCAATGAATATCTTAAAAAATATCATAGCTTTAAAATAACTCCGCAAGAAAATAATGACCAAGTAGCATGCACGCATTTATGATTTATAAGACGGGCGGGCGCGCGCGGGCGGGGCAATCAATGTATTAATTGCGAAGGAGTTTTATAAACATGATTTAAATTTTAATTTAAGTAAAATCATGTAACCTACCCCACTGTTGTTATTTTCCAACATCCACGCGTACGAAGTCGCGGGCACAGCTAGTTAGTCATAAAAGGATATTTTAATATAATATTTTGTACATCATGGACCCTGTCGGGCACAGCAAAATAGAAGAGAGGTGATTAAACCATTTACAAGTATTAATTGACTTTCATTACATTTAAGTTCTATTTTATTCCCAACCCATTTTATGAGATAAGTACCTACTTCATTTAAATTGTTTGTTTATTTTTAGTGTTTTGAAGTCGATTTAAAATTTATAATTATTTTTATTGTTTTTTATTTATTTATTTATTTTTATTTATGGTTAATTTCTATCGTTTCTTTTCGTTTTAATTATTTTACTTTAAATGCACCTAACTTAAAATCCCGTTCACTTTAAAATATCTAGGCAAATCACTGTTTTATTCCTGGAAAAAGGTTTCCGAGACGCTTATAAACGTGATGAAAATTTTAAAAGGCACGATTATTATACTAAGGGAACGTGTATAATTAAAAGATAACATCTAGTCGGTCAGTTTATAGCTGGTAACTTTCAATTCATTTGTAATACGATACAGCAGAGAGGTTGGGGTAAATTAATTATCTCACAGTTCGCGTACGTACGGCTTCATGTAATAATCTTCAAAGTTTAACTCGATAATTTGGAACAGTACTCACTTGTAATAACCTCGTTGTAAATTAAATGTTTTCTCTACAGTTTCAGCTAGATAAGGTGCTTTATCCTTACTCATGGAAAAGGAATATTAACTGTTTGCTTTTGGTAACTCTGTAGGCTTTGTAAGCGTAAGGCTAGTTGAATTGAAAATTTAGTCAGGTACAGCAATGCATATATTAAGTATGCAAACATAATGTCATCATCGCCAGCCTATATACGTCCCACTGCTGGGCACAGGCCTTCGTACATGGGAGAAACACATGAGGAGTTTGGGCCATAACACCACCACGCTGGGCCAATGCGGGTTGGTGGGTTAAAGCGGTTGCAGTAACAACCGGAACCAACGGCTTAACGTGCCTTCCGAAGTACGGATGAGCTCGAGAAAACAAACTTTGATTGACCCATCCCAGGATCGACCATGGCGAAAGTTGCTTTATTTTCGAATCGAAACCAGAGCGCTCAAACCAATACGCCACCGAGCTCCTCCATAAGCATAATGTAATAGCATGATAATAATTATTCGTGTATGAAACGTTTCTCTATGTTTCGGATTAAAGGGAAAGTTGGCCATTTTAATTATTAGGCGTAAATAAATAAAAATACTTCTATTTTCCAGAGTAAATTATACTTACAATTTGTGGATACGTCCCAGATAGTAATAAATAAGTACATGGCATGTGTTGGAGGTGTGTTCGGAGTAACCCCGCGTCCAGATTACACACTCACCCCCACACTGCTTATTATGAATATAATTTCTGCCAGCAGCTGTGTTATATTTTAAGTCATTTGATTATATTATCATCTCGTTTATAACTTATTGTATGCAATACATTTTTGAGTTAATTTTGTGTTTAACATGTTAGTCCGCATATTCACGACGCAATGTGTTTTTGATTGTCAGCTTCCGGGATTCTTACGCGGCTTAAATTAATCTTTAAAATTTGAACTACTGTGTTATTTACCTTACAAAGTAACAAAATAGTCTGACGTAGATGTCTGGCCCACAATGGCGTACTTTACTTTAACGGGGGATGTCTTCCGCGAGTCCTACAATTTTGGCAGTCGTTTACCAAGATGTCCCACTAATATTTGCTATCTGCCTTAGAGCGTGTTCAATCGTGTGTGTTCTCTCCGGTCGTAGGTACTTCCTATTTGTGCTCTCTCCGGTAGGTAGTACTTCCTATTTTTCTGTACCAAGTTTTTTGCAGTATGCGTGATGCCTTATGTTGTATTTACAGAGGCTTAAGTTTAACGAACTATTTTATATGTCATCTGCTGTGGGCGAAGGTGAAGAGGATTGGTTAGAAGTAGTAAGTACTTAAATGAAAAATGGCGTAAAGACAAATGAATGGTGCAAGTTTTTGTACTGCTCATGAAACGAGTCTCGGTGGCTCTTTATTAAATCTGAAAGTACACTCCTCCTGTTAGGTGACATACGTCACGGTTATCGGGTGAAGATCAGGTTGCAATGAATGTCTTTCTGCGGCAAAAGACCGTAATATAAACAAATATACACTAAGAGCATAACCAGTGTTGCAACATTCAAGAAGCTTTTATATTCAAATTTTTATGCAACATTTAAAAATATCTGCCTGAAAAAAGAAACGTATATTCATGTTACTTAGTTTTAAAAACCTCAGTGCTTTTAGAAAAATCAACAAAATTTATAGCCGTTCCGCTTTATGCAGTTTTCTTTGAGAAAAATATTAGAACTGTACCTACACTGCATTTAATGAACATGAATTAGAATTATTTTTTGGTATTTATAAACTACATAGTTACATTGTTACATTTGCAAAAGATTGCTTTTAAAATTTATTCGCGTAAGTAATTTTTCGGTACAGTCGATAGCACATCATGCGTAGCAGTTTGACCTTGAGACCTCCCTTCCTGCGTGCGCAATAAAGGTGGCTTTCGTAGTGTAATATAAAACTGATTAAAATCGATTATTAGTATAAAATTACTTATCATTGCTTATGATGACACTAGAGATGAGGCGATTATCATTAATTTAACGGATGTTACATCAATAATGTGTTTACCCACGACAAACAAATTCTCACCGTGTTTTAGGTAGTTTACAACGATTCTATACATGGTTTATCAACGCAACGATTAACGAAACCACACCAATATCTTAACACAATAGGTACCCGCAAAGTAATTCTGTTATCATAATAATAAAAATAGCGCATCAAATGACCCTTAATACTCCACAGGCTAAGGACCTTCTACAGGTTTCTATCCAAACTATATTTAATCATACTTAGGCGGGTCGTAAAAGTCCCAATTTCCACGTGTTTCTTCAATACAGTTATTTAAAAATACAGTTTGTTGAAGACGTGAGTAATGCAGTTCATATTTTTTGCTTTAATCGTTATTGATAGAGAAAACAGGTGGGTGATCTTGATGTAATGTCAATTTAACTGTCAACAAAATTTTTCTTGACATTGTTTGAGTTCAATGAATATCTTAAAAAATATCATAGCTTTAAAATAACTTCGCAAGAAAATAATGACCAAGTAGCATGCACGCATTTATGATTTATAAGACGGGCGGGCGCGCGCGGGCGGGGCGATCAATGTATTAATTGCGAAGGAGTTTTATAAACATGATTTAAATTTTAATTTAAGTAAAATCATGTAACCTACCCCACTGTTGTTATTTTCCAACATCCACGCGTACGAAGTCGCGGGCACAGCTAGTTAGTCATAAAAGGATATTTTAATATAATATTTTGTACATCATGGACCCTGTTGGGCACAGCAAAGTAGAAGAGAGGTGATTAAACCATTTACAGATATTAATTGACTTTCATTACATTTAAGTTCTATTTTATTCCCAACCCATTTTATGAGATAAGTACCTACTTCATTTTAATTGTTTGTTTATTTTTAGTGTTTTTAAGTCGATTTAAAATTATAATTATTTTTATTATTTCTTATTTATTTATTTATGGTTAATTTCTATCGCTTCTTTTCATTTTAATTATTTTACTTTGAATGCACCTAACTTAAAAATCCCGTTCACTTTAAAATGTCTAGGCAAATCACGGTTTTATTCCTGAAAAAGGTTTCCGAGACGCTTATAAACGTGATGAAAATTTTAAAAGGCACGATTATTACACTAAGGGAACGTCTATAATTAAAAGATAACATCTAGTCGGTCAGTTTATAGCTGGTAACTTTCAATTCATTTGTAATACGATACAGCAGAGAGGTTGGGGTAAATTAATTATCTCACAGTTCGCGTACGTACGGCTTCATGTAATAATCTTCAAAGTTTAACTCGATAATTTAGAACAGTACTCACTTGTAATAACCTCGTTGTAAATTAAATGTTTTCTCTACAGTTTCAGCTAGATAAGGTGCTTTATCCTTACTCATGGAAAAGGAATATTAACTGTTTGTTTTTGGTAACTCTGTAGGCTTTGTAAGCGTAAGGCTAGTTGAATTGAAAATTTAGTCAGGTACAGCAATGCATATATTAAGTATGCAAACATAATGTCATCATCGCCAGCCTATATACGTCCCACTGCTGGGCACAGGCCTTCGTACATGGGAGAAACACATGAGGAGTTTGGGCCATAACACCACCACGCTGGGCCAATGCGGGTTGGTGGGTTAAAGCGGTTGCAGTAACAACCGGAACCAACGGCTTAACGTGCCTTCCGAAGTACGGATGAGCTCGAGAAAACAAACTTTGATTGACCCATCCCAGGATCGACCATGGCGAAAGTTGCTTTATTTTCGAATCGAAACCAGAGCGCTCAAACCAATACGCCACCGAGCTCCTCCATAAGCATAATGTAATAGCATGATAATAATTATTCGTGTATGAAACGTTTCTCTATGTTTCGGATTAAAGGGAAAGTTGGCCATTTTAATTATTAGGCGTAAATAAATAAAAATACTTCTATTTTCCAGAGTAAATTATACTTACAATTTGTGGATACGTCCCAGATAGTAATAAATAAGTACATGGCATGTGTTGGAGGTGTGTTCGGAGTAACCCCGCGTCCAGATTACACACTCACCCCCACACTGCTTATTATGAATATAATTTCTGCCAGCAGCTGTGTTATATTTTAAGTCATTTGATTATATTATCATCTCGTTTATAACTTATTGTATGCAATACATTTTTGAGTTAATTTTGTGTTTAACATGTTAGTCCGCATATTCACGACGCAATGTGTTTTTGATTGTCAGCTTCCGGGAGTCTTACGCGGCTTAAATTAATCTTTAAAATTTCAACTACTGTGTTATTTACCTTACAAAGTAACAAAATAGTCTGACGTAGATGTCTGGCCCACAATGGCGTACTTTACTTTAACGGGGGACGTCTTCCGCGCGTCCTACAATTTTGGCAGTCGTTTACCAAGATGTCCCACTAATATTTGCTATCTGCTTTGGAGCGTGTTCAATCGTGTGTGTTCTCTCTGGTCGTAGGTACTTCCTATTTGTGTTTTCTCCGGTAGTACTTCCTATTTTTCTGTACCAAGTTTTTTGCATTGTGCGTTATGTCGTATGTTGTATTTACAGAGGCTTAAGTTAAACGAACTATTTTATATGTCATCTGCTTTTGGTGAAGGTGAAGAGGATTGGTTAGAAGTAGTAAGTAAATGAAAAATGGCGTAAAGACAAATGAATGGTGCAAGTTTTTGTACTGCTCATGAAACGAGTCTCGGTGGCTCTTTATTAAATCTGAAAGTACACTCCTACTGTTAGGTGACATACGTCACGGTTATCGAATGAAGACCAGGTTGCAATGAATGTCTTTCTGCGGCAAAAGACCGTAATATAAACAAATATACACTAAAAGCATAACGAGTGTTGCAACATTCAAGAAGCTTTTATATTCAAATTTTTATGCAACATTTAAAAATATCTGCCTGAAAAAAGAAACGTATATTCATGTTAGTTTTAAAAACCTCAGTGCTTTTAGAAAAATCAACAAAATTTATAGCCGTTCCGCTTTCTGCAGTTTTCTCTGAGAAAAATATTAGTACTTACTGTACCTGCATTTAATGAACATGAATTTGAATTTTTGCTATTTATGAACTACATAATTACATTGTTACATTTGCAGAAGATTGTTGTTCAAATTTATTCGCGTAAGTAATTTTTTGGTATAGTCGATAGCACATCATGCGTAGCAGTTTGACCTTGAGACCTCCCTTCCTGTGTGCGCAATAAAGGTGGCTTTCGTAGTGTAACATAAAACTGATTAAAACCGATTATTAGTATAAAATTACTTATCATTGCCTAAGATGACACTAGAGATGAGGCGATTATCATTAATTTAACGGATGTTACATCAATGATGTGCTTACCCACGACAAACAAATTCTCACCGTGTTTTAGGTAGTTTACAACGATTCTATACATGGTTTATCAACGCAACGTTTAACGAAACCACACCAATATCTTAACACAATAGGTACCCGCAAAGTAATTCTGTTATCATAATAATAAAAATAGCGCATCAAATGGCCCTTAATATTCCACAGACTAAGGACCTTCTACAGGTTTCTATCCAAACTATATAATCATACTTAGGCGGGTCGTGAAAGTCCCAATTTCCACGTGTTTCTTCAATACAGTTTCTTAAAAATACAGTTTGTTGAAGACGTGAGTAATGCAGTTCATATTTTTTGCTTTAATCGTTATTGATAGAGAAAACAGGTGGGTGATCTTGATGTATTGCGTCTTGTTTGTTTTGGATTGCAAAGGGGAACCTGTAAATTGATGACAGTCATCCGTTTTGTTGAGTTGTTATCCCAAAAGTAGGCAGTGGTAAAGTTGGGACATAAAGCAACAGGCAGAATTTAGTAGGAAACAAAAGAAAAATAAGTCCTTGTTTACGTGATAAGTACTTATTTTACTTTCCAAAACGATCCTCAACATTTTTCGTTTTGATAATCTGTTGATCTTAATAAAGGGGTTTTCATTTTAATCCAGTGAGTACACGCGTGGCTGTCGGTTATCGTGTCAAAAAGAAGCCTTTGTTTTTTCTTAGGTTGTGATCAATCTTCGTACCAAATTTTATTTAAATTGGTTCAACGATTTAAAAGTTAAAATGTAACAGACAGACAGAGTTACATTCACATTTTTAATATTAGTACGGATTGCTGTTATAGTCTTTATCAAATCTTGAAATTTTTCTTAAGCGCCAATATGTGTTCTTTCCACGCAATTCCTCACCCCAATAAATTGATATCAGTAATTATAGCCGGGACGACGAAAAGAGAAAGTAAAAAAATCATTTTCAGAGTTTTCTTCAATCTCTCATAATATTGCTCCAACCATGCAGTGCCTGCGAAAGCAATCTACATATACGAACGCTTTTTTAAGAAAATAAAACTCACTGCAAGTAAACTGGGTAAAAATTATAAGTTTCTTGGGATTCAGAGGGATAACGCGGTAAAATTTATTGATAAAAAATACTTTAAATTACAATAACCCGCCATATAATATATCCGAGAAGACCTCGGTGGCGTAGTGGTTTGAGCGCTCTGGTTTCGATTACGAAATCAAAGCAACTTTCGCCATGGTCAATCTCGGGATGGGTCAGTTAAAATTTGTTATCTCGAGCTTCTTGCTTCGGAAGGCATCTTAAGTCGTTGGTCCCGGTTGTTACTACAATCGCTCGAACCCACCAACCAGCATTGGGCCAGCGTGGTGGTGTTATGGTCCAAGCTCCTCATGTGTTTCTTCCATGTAGGAAGGCCTGTGCCCAGCGGTGAAACGTATATTAGGCTGGTGATGAATAAATGAATAATACATCTGCTATATTCAAGTAGTCCTGTGTTCCGAAATTTCGGGTGCGAAACACGCACAGTCGTAGTTTTCGTCCGATAGCAGCTGTTGTCATCTCCATATTATTACAAGCACTATTCTTGGGGCAACCTATTACTTAAAAGCTCCTATAGCAGCAGTATTTGTCTGAGTGCCAAAATTTGCGGGTTGGCATGAAGTAGCATTGCTGTTAACTATCAAACAAATCTGGGGGGTACCTTTAAAGGTACACTCTAATAATGTGCAAAGGAGTTTGGGTCGTAACACCACTGCTATGGCCCTCGGCAGGCTGGTGGGTGAAATCGGTAATTCAACCAACGACTTCCAAGAAGAGCAGGTTCTCGCGATTACACATTTTGATTGAGCTATCCGGGATCAACCGTGATAAAAGTTACTTTCGTAATCAACGTCAAGTCACTTAAACCACTTAGTCAGTGAACTCAAAATACACCCAGTGACATTTGAATGTATGGTTCAACTTTTGGAACCGGTGTAAATTCAGACATGACAGACAGATAGACAATATGACAATGTGAAACCATGTCTCAAATAGATAAGTATACATGTTTTGTGATTTTTGACGATTTGAAAGAGCTTCTTAGGAGCCTACTTAAATTGATATATTTTTGATTATAATTCTTAAATGAGAAAACCCTATATTTTATTCGGAACAATTCATAATAATGTGAAATAAGTAGTAATATGGAATAATGTGAAATAAAATTATTTATTTATTTAAGGATCACCAACAAAGTTTAAAATATCTCTTGCACTGCGTGTGGGTGTAAATCTCGTGTGCGTTGTGAAATTAATGTTTTTCTCCAACAAATAAGTCGAGTAAATAAATAATGAATGCCGGAATAAGTAACAAGATTTCATTTTGACAAACATTTTAACAGCGTTACGATAGAATAAAATAAAAAAAGCAAATGAAACGCACTTCTATTAGAAGTCATTCTGAGGTCTGTTGTCATGTTCAAAGATTGTTTATTCTTTTTCCGGCTGGCTTTGTTGGGAGTTTTAAAATGTAGAGAGACTCCATTTACGGCTTACATTTTAATCAAACGTATTTTGTGAAGGTTCTGAAATAATACAGTGCTGTTCCGTTAATTATTCTTTTATCAAAGAAATTAAAGAAAAGAAAAGCTTGCGTATTTTTATTTTTACAAATAATTGTATTTTCTTTTTAAAAACTTCTGCCAAGTAAAGTTATTGAAACATTTTTTTTATATTGGCTGATTTTGTAAACTGTAAAAATATTTTTTCTTTCAGAAATTACCAACCTTTTTAAAACTTCAAAATAACTGGCTTGAATACATTATAATAATACTTGCAGAATGACTAGAACACAATAAAAACACAATAAAACAAGACCTACTACACTTTGCCTGGTGTATTTTTTAGTCTGAGTTATTTTGCAAACAGTAATAATTTTTACTAGAAGTATTTTTTATTTAAAATTTACTTCAATTTCAAACCAAAACAATTGAAGAGATACGCCAAGGGCCTCAACTGACATTAGAATGACACACTTAACTTCGATATCCGTATTTTAGAGGGCCGAGTGTCCTTACCCTCAAGGCCGTTCCAACGTTGCTACCTGATTGTGAACCCTACAGCTTTAGTCATAAGATCACAATTCTGTTTGTTGACAGATGAATGCACGAAATGAACAGTGCAGGCTATAGCCAGTATGAGCATATTACTTTAGTTACTGATAGTTCAATTTTGAATAAAATCCTACATTGCATTCATTTCAATATATCGTGACAAGAATTAAAAAATAAATATTGTTAGTAAATTCTATTGACAATTTACAATTAACACAGAAGCACAAAGAAGAATGCAAAAAAAATATAGGTTTGAAAACATTCCAAGTCTTTCCTAGTAAAAGTAAATATATTTAATTAAGCAAAAGGTAGAACAGCAGACTCGCTTTTTGACTGAAGCGCTCACAGATCATCTTTCCACCAACTACATGATTCGTGAAGTCTTCACAAAATGCAACTCTCTTCAAAACAAAACTGTCGAGCAATGTGATGAGGACTAGGGATTCATGGAACATATTTTATAGGAACAAACATAGAACAACATCATTATGGGGCGTTAAAGTTTACTTATACATGATAATCAATTACCAAAGCTAGAGCTACACAACAAATTGAAAATCTTACAATTAAAATTGAAATGTTCTAATTTGAATATACATTTTATAAAAGTACTATACCTACATAGTGTAACATACACACTCAATCAGAGTATTAATAATCCGGCAACTACGGGTACTTCTTAGAAGTGTAAGCTTAGTGTAAGTAATCATAAGTTATATAATATAGCGGTTCCCTTGAGTACTTAGTAGAGTAGTTTAAGTCAAGCTTAATAATTGTAATACATGGGGTAGTCGTAATTGGCCTACAAAAATGATGTACATAAAGTGAAAAATGAGATTTATTTGAGCTGTGTAGTGTCCCTAGCTATAAATAAATAAAAAAAAATGGCTTATGAGACGCTACACCGATGCACAACTGTTAAAACGTTGACATGCCCATACGATAAGATACTTTCAATAGCCAAATATCATTGCTCTTAAAATTTAATCTAGCCTAGTAATATGTTGAAGGCTTTAGTATATTAGTCCATCTCAAAATTTTAATTGTCTCACGCTCTTGTGATATGTTTCACTTTTGTACATTTTCTTTTGACTTTTTAGCTTTGTAGGGTTCTATTGCTGCTAGAACTTTGTGTGTAAATGGTGATTTTATACTTTAAAGTGTTTGTTGTTATTGAAATAGAAAAACTGAATGAAAGAAAACTTGCTTTACTGCTCTGGAGTTTGCTCTCGGATTCAAGCAACAGTTGAGATGCGTGAGGCGCGGGGGAGGAACAAAATCAATAGCCCGGCGCGACCCCGCCCCCTCCAAAACATTACGGTGTTGATGTGTGCTCTTCCTAACACGTGACTTACGAGGTTACTAGTACAGAATTCAGTAGGAATCATTATCAGCAAGCTTTTTTTTCATAACGATGCTAATTTTAATTTGATAGTCACTTATCGGATCTGTTATAATTATCTCCTAAAGTTATTGAATGGATTGTCTAGCTAGCGGACGGATAACCTTGATGGTAAATGTTGACACTTGATATATCCCCTATAATTACAATACCTAGTCATTCTCGTCACACTAAAATTTTGCCATTTGAGAAACCACTCTCTTACGGATTGCAGAAATTCTAATCCACCCGCGTGTATAGCGCCAAAGAACCCAGATGGGCTCGGGAGAAGAGAGCGGGTACAAGCGGTCAGCTGGTCCGCTCATGAGAGGGAATTAACTGAACCTCCACTATTTCATCTTTGTTACTCTATATTTCGTTAACTAAATCATTGTAATATTATTTTGTCCACGAGTCAAGAATTATCACCAGGTTAATTGTAAAAAACATAATAACTAAATCCCGTAGGACTTCCGATTGAACGTTAATATCATTCAAGCAAGAGTCCCGATATTTTGGAATCCATAAAAGACTAGACCCTCTACTTCAAGCTTAAAACGGGAAGAACCATCATCACCAGCCTACGTCCCACTGTACGCTGCAAGAAAGGCCACTCTAGGTTCACGTCTGTTGCATGTCGAGCATGTGGATTTTCCACATGCCAGGAATCAATAACACATCTCTCTTGTGTCATTGTGATGCCTTGGAGAACCAGAATAAGCCTTCTAGAAGTGGCATATCCGAAGCCAGAAGACTACAATATTATGAAGAGTTTTAGAAGATATTGTTGGCATTGTTGCTACAACTGAGTATCTTAATATTAAGCATGAAATTGAATCCTTATTAACAAAAAAAGTACCAAATAAAACGTAAGGTTATTTTATGAGAAAATAACAAATCTTTTTGCGACAAATTGAGCTGCCCGAGAGAAATTCGTCACAAGTGATAAGTAACTTAGAAATCCCTAAATCTGGATTTAGTCTCGAAAATAAGAAATATTTCTCTTACCACTCCTTACAACGAGACAACATGCTATACTTACTACTTATATTGCAAATAAGATTACGTTATTTGTTTTTGAAGAAATATGATTATATAAATAAACTGTCTATGTGTAAGTGGGGCATGGGGTTCTCCAAAAAAGGCGTGAAAAGGTTATTAAAGAGCAAGTAATACCCCTGGTGTTGCAAGCGTCCATAGGCTACGGTAACCGCTTACCATCAGGTGGGCCGTATGCTTTATTGCCATCTTAGTGGTTTAAAAAAGTTTTCTACTGAGAAATTGTAACTTCTTGAATATTAATAAAATCGCCTTCATCTAGGGTCTCACGTACAAGAGTAGACTTCACCAGCCTATATCGATACAAAGCCTGAATCTATTATTGTATACAATTTCAAAATTTTCTTAGGATAGCGTAAATGCATTAAAATATACGTGCTGGTAGCAGTATTTTACGCCAAGGACGATATCATTGTCACTTTTGCATATATTCCGAAATAAAAATGTTAGCCCCAACAGCTACCTAAGTTTATTGTGACAATTACATAACCCCAGCCACCTCAAACTGTCATTGTTGTCATAGTAGTTTAATCAGTAATGTTACTACGTACAAATTAGCGCATCGACACACTCACACAGACACGTACCACTGCAGCTCTAAGCTGAGTTCGCAGTGCGGTGACAGACGACGTGACACGTGAGTCTTTGTGAGCGTCTTAAAATTTCTAAAATTTTCTATGGATAGTGTAAACGCATTATTAAGTACTCGTTGGTAACTGCATTTTTATGACAAGGATAATATCACTGTCTCTTTTCCACATAAAAAAGGATAAATTAATGAATTCGGAATTCAAATATCAGCCCTAAAAGCCAGTACTTCGACAAGTTATTTTGTTTGAATTACATAACCCCAGCTACTTCAAACTGTCACCATTATCACAGTAGACATGAGTTTATTCAGTAAATTATAAGCCCGTCTAGACACTGTCCAATATACCGACAACGTGAACTCCGTATGCGTAAATCGGAACACTCAAAATATAGCTTACAGTGACGGACAGTAGTTACCTTACAAACTTATCAAAGACAATTGACATCTTCAGTCTTCTAAAAAGTAATCAAAACGTCTGAAAATATTAATGTAACATTTAATCGAACGCGAGTTAAAATCGGTAGTGTTTAATAAATAATTTATGAATTTTTGTAATAATTATAACAGATTTTGGAAACTAGACATAGTTTTATTATATTAAGTCTCTTCAATCAGATTTTGTGGTCCCTTTCCTGGTAGGACAAAGGCCTTACGCTTAAAATTGCGTGAACTCCGCTAATATAAATTAATATCACAAGGAAGATTTGTGGACCACTAGTTCGATTCCCATTCGCCATTTAGTGGCTCATTTACTTTATTGCCTTCATACTACGACCTACGAATTATCAAGAATGATCAATTTCCTATGCTGATACGCAATATAACCATTATGACAACACAATTGCCATAAGCGAAATGAACCGGACATAGTAATGGAGTTGGCTGGAGTGCGGTAATGTCCGCACCATTGCCTTAGTACAAATTTGTCACAATCATTCCCTCATCAGGGCTTGATGCTTATGTAGTGCAGCCGGAACAGATAATTATCTCGTTATTTGTGACATATCCAAAGATTTATTTCACAGCGGTCAACTGTTTTATTGTCAAATAAATCTCTATACCACGATATTATTTTCATGAATGTGTCTTCTCGTGAATTGTGGATAGTTGTGGTGACAAACTTAAAAATGTTATTTTAGTTTTAAATATAATTTATAAAATGGTTTACGAAATATATTCAAATGGACTACATTCTTATGATATACTAACCATCGCCAAATAGCTGATAATATTATGATGTTTTTCAAAACATTTTTGGGTCAACGACCCGAAATGTCTGCCGAGATAAGCACGTCATAAATTATCACAACGGAAAGTATTCTGCTTATGGTGAATTGTCTCATGTGTACTATGTACTTCCACGAACTGTTAGGTATTTTCTATTTATTTAAATATAATTTATTCCATCAAACTTTTTACCATCAAGCTCTCTTTCCACAAGTATTTATGTATCAATACAGGCTATATGCTTTTGAAAGCAAGTAGGGATTAAGCTAGTTTATAAATAAATAAATAAATATTAAGGGTTAGCACAAAAAATATGAACCCAAAGAATATAAATGTCATCACATACTAATCAATTTTCCACTGTCAAACTTGAGATTTTAATTGAGATTAGTCAGTTTCACTGCAACCCTAATTCATTTTGCGAATTGATACTCGTTGAAATCAATAAGTTTAGCAAAATATGTGAGTGAATGAACGTTACGTAGATGATTTTACTTAAAAATTGTAAGTAGTGTTACTCACCATGTTATTGTCTTCTTTAGTAGTATTCGCAAGAAAATATCCTCATGCAACTTTAATAACGGCCAGGGTTGAATGACCCAATTTCCGCATCATAGAGCACGTGATGTGAAAACTACGCACTTTTCCGAATCGAGCTGGTTTTCACAAAGGTTTGTTACATAGAAAACTAATAAAAAGCTTTACCTTACACCTACTGTCGCTCTGTCTGATATGTGTCTTCGTATATATTGGAATTCCTATTCCTTCTCCAATCTTTACTATTGATTGTAAAGCCGAGTACTCACTCTAACCATAATCATAGCAGAAATAGTAAATTTAAGCAATAAGCGCGATTACCATAGCAAGGTAGTTGCTAAGCAGGTTATAGATCTCAAGGAGCCAAAGTATGCAGACTGCAATTAAGACTAGCGGCATTGGAAATCAACGAGGCAGGTCCTTTTTCAGGCCGCTATGATGTAGATCGCGCAGAAAATAGAGTTTAAATAGAACGAGATCTTAAGATCAATAATCACAATTTTTTCTGTGAAATTGAAACTCAGGAAGAGCGGTGCTCAAAATCTTGCGGGAGGATTTTGAGTCATAGTGTAACTGTAATGGAGAGACGTTGTTTCCCCTGTTATTATTTCAGGTCCCAAAGTTTTGGGCGAGGCCTTTTTATTCCGCAGCGTACATTTAATTGAGGAAGTAAAGTAGTTAATGGTATTTCTATAGTTTTTTCTGGGCCATCATATTTAATCCTTCAATGCCCGGATGGCAACTTAAGTTGCCATAACAATTAAAATTAATTGTGTCTGGTTTATCGGGCTTTAAATCGGGCGGGTGAGACCCTTTAATATCAAAAATAAAACGTGAATCAAACATGCAGTATTAGTTTGTTTGCTTACATTTAGGTTTTTTGTAAGATTTTCCATAGGTTACATAAAATGTTTTGCAAAATCAACAGTGTAATGCGGCTGTTGAAATGTTACTAAAACTGTAATGTGCAGGTGTGCAAACGAGTTTACGGTTCGACGGAAGAATTAAGGTTCGTTGGAATTTGTATAGCACTGCAAAAGAGTTGATGAGAATTTTCCACTTTAAACGTAATTCAGAGGCAGCAGGCCAAGTCAACCTCATCACATTCGATGAAAATTGAATATAAAAAGTGTTTCGCGCTTTATATTAATATCGTAATTGACGTTTTTGAGTTTCTGTGTGCAATTTTACTTTTCACTGGTTATGCAGTAACATTTTTCTCAAATAAAATAATGATAATTTACAAATGAATCTTAGATGCCATTTCCTGGTATAGTAGACAAATTTTATCCGCAACATTGACAACGCACTCACTTCTTTACTTTACCAAAAATCGTAGTCAAAATAATGAATCTCAAAGACTCCATGCACACATTATTTTATCTTTACAAGCTTAGAAACGCTCTAAAGACACCGTTGGTATTTGTGCACAGCCACACGCCGTCTATAACAGAATTGCAGAGTGATTACTTGGTTGTCATTCTTATGTAGCAAATCATAGGGATAACACTTAGCGGAGAAAGGGGAAAAATAGATGAGAGTAATTCCAGGGTTTCTGATAAATCAGCGTGTTTCCGTAACCCGCAAACTAGCTGACGCTATAATTTAGTCCATTTATAGTGGCGAACTTATAGAGGGGTAGTGTAGATAGATTTACCACTATTACCACGCATCCTTATTCCCCACATTCTGTCGAAATCATCGCTTCAGAGCTGTAGGTATAATAAAAACCTTTCACTTGTCTTTGACATCGCATTTCTGTTTATTCTACAAGGCTTCAGAGATTTTCTCAGAACGCTAAGGAAATTGATTACCACGATACGTAATATTCTTATTCATTTGGCTCTTTCTCCCAACATTAGTTCTAGGGCACATCTCGCATACGAACCCGATATATATTTCAGTGTCACGTCACGGGGCGAATTCGTTTTACGAGCAAAATGTGTTCCCGTTCCAGATCACGGATAAAAGCAAACTGTACGGTTATGACATGAGTTATTAAGGGATAAGCTGTTTTGATTTTCTTGTGCTCTTTTGTATGTGTGTACACTACTTGACCTGTTAAGGATTTTATTTAGACTGGAAAAAAAATACTTTTCGATAACATTTCGCTTTATAAGAATAAATTTCTCTGGTTTTGGATTGACTTATTGCAGCATTATGGTAATTCAATATTCTTAGATTTATTATGAATTACACGAAGCAGATTGGTTTTTTTACGAAGTAGTAGCGAATAGCCAAGGAATTGAACTTTTATCCTGGTCGATTGTTTAGCGACCATTATATCTATGACCTCTTCGCCAGAGTGAATTTGAGCTTTATAAGCAACATATACCACTATATGTAGTAGATATGCTACTTCTTCTGCTCCTTTGGTCACTTATCTTTACTGCAAACTCCTTTCTACTTTAAGTAGCTCTGGCGAAAATTAATTTCTCTTATGGTTGATATATAAGTAGACATTAATATCAAAGTACAAATTGAAGTGAAATTTGGACACTCTGGCTCTGTCTACATTGTATAAGTCGCAGCCGCCTGGTTAAATTAGCAGCATAGCTGGATGCCTATTCCGTTGATTGAACGCCGGCACCTAATGAAACGGCTGAAGGACAACTAGCCAAGCTATTCAGTGCAACGGTTAACCAGATGGCTGAATTAACGTCTGGTCAAAATAGCCATTCAATTTGACGCCTAGATAGGTCGTTTAAATGGAAGAGCTTTTGTGTGACTGTTTGTGTGATTGGTAGGTTCAAGGTTATTTTTTATGACAACTAATAACCAAAATGATGTCGTTTATAAGTGGTCATAAAAAATATTCTTCGACCTACCAATCAAACCAAAACTCTGCAGTACAAGACGAGCCTTACAATACGCCAAATCGTTATACGTTAAGTGAGTCTAGTTAAATTATCTACCGGCCTAGGCATTCAATTGGATGGCCACGTTTAATCAACGGGCTAGGCATCCAATTAAGCGGCGAATTTAACCTGATGACGGCGACATATATACAACCTACGTTGTCGCATTAAATCACACGATAAACAGTTCAAACACATTCCCTCATTTACATAGCGTGTGAGCGCAAACCGACTTTTCACGATTTAAATAATTCAATTGTCGGTTTAGTAAATCGTTCATTACCCGGCTGATCATTCCCGCGGTTTGAGCGATCGATCCGGTTCAAAGTTAGTGCCGGATAAAGGCAACCGGTTGAATTATTTATGCCTATCCCGTATCCAGCCCGCTTCCGCTGTATGGTGTAATCCTATTTTAGGGCATTTCTTTGCAAAACAATACAACGCGCTCGCGCTCGCTGGGATGTATAATAGATGGTAGCTTGTTCCCCAGTCTTTTTAATACTTTTGAAATTTTATGCAATGTTTTCAGTTAAGGACTGTCATTCAATAAATTTATTTCACCGCTGTATGCAATACAATCGCGATCAAATTTTTTATCAGTTTTTAAATTAGATTCTCTACCACACTGTGTGCAGTAAAGGCTAATTAATTTTGATTTTTTTAAAATACTTAAATAAACATCATAATGATTTTTGTGTGTGAATAAATCTATGTCCTATGTGTAATCAAATATATCATCGACCTTGTGACACAGATTTGTGCATGCAATTATAAACCCTAAGGTGGTAAACGTTTTTTAGACACCGATTATACATGACGTCACTAAATCAAATGATTGCTATTTTCGGCAACTGGTATGCATGAGTGTATTAATCTATTTATTAGATAAAACATTTCACAGTGTATTTTTCCAAGTATAATTTGTTTATATCAATAAGAGCAAACTAATGATATCATTGGTAGTATAAGATCGTCAATCTATAATTCTGACATCTCTCGGCATACCATATGTTTGGATGACTAGGCTCGGGTATCTCGGGTTCTTACATAAAATCGTCATTTATCATTCCTGAATCCGAAGTATTAATGGATTACATGAAAAAAAAATTTTCTTGTTTACGAAAATTGATAGGTTTTAATTTTGATAATTTGTCATTATCTGTTACTGCTGAACTCACCTACTAACTGTGATAATAGTAATAGTTTCAGGTCAATTGCAGCGGATAAAAATTTAATTTGTTTTTACTAAACATCAACTGAATCAACTACATTATCTGACGTGTGTGATCTATGTCACAAAAGGTTGCAGTCGATTTTTTTATACAACTAGATGACAAACAAGCTGACGGCCCACCTGGTGGGAAGCGGTTACCGCGCCTATAGACACCTGCAATATCAAGTGCTTTATCAAGTGCCTGAATTAGATTACTTCTGATTTTTCCGAATAACCATTCGGAGTTTTATGTTTAGGTAAATCCAACACAGACTCAAAAACTGGATTCATATTACGAACTTTTGCAGGTCTTCAATTTGGCACTCTAAGTTTTCTCATTCTAGTCTGTATTTGCAAAAGAAGTCCGTTAATTAAGTGCTTCTAATAATAAAATTTGTCTTGGAAATAAACTTTTTTATGTAGAAATGGTACCCTATCTTAAAGAATAGTCACGCTAAATGTAAACACAGGGTACTCTATAACTCTCGGTATCTTAG
This sequence comes from Nymphula nitidulata, assembly GCA_947347705.1. Classification (NCBI taxonomy): domain Eukaryota; kingdom Metazoa; phylum Arthropoda; class Insecta; order Lepidoptera; family Crambidae; genus Nymphula; species Nymphula nitidulata. The sequence continues at coordinate 13,851,628 of OX374632.1, forward strand.
CGGTTGGAGCTCGCATTCTACCCTTTTTCTATAAAGCTCGGCAAATGAAACACCATCTGATTAGAAGAGGTAATAAGAGTCCATACGGGACGACTGCTAGTGCAACGTAAAACACACTGCTCTAGCCGCCTCGACCTTGCCGGCTCATAAGGTGCTTTCCACGCCTCTTTTGAAGGAACCCATGTCAAAGGAAGGGAGGAACAACATGTGCCGTTAAATAATTACAAGTTTTTGGAGTACGACAAACAAACGAGTTACTAAAACTCTTCGTGTTGAGAAGGTGGAGACAGATTAATAACTCCTTAAACTAGATATTTTTCAAATATTTCATAATATTCAAATAAAGTTTTAAAAATAGCCGACATGTTTTCCTAGTAAAGGAGGAAAAATGCCAATATGTATGATACAAAACGATACACATTTGCAATATAAACGCGCCACTCCCAAGTCACATTTGCCGAAGCATGTTCACTTCTGAAAAAAGGGAGGAAATAACATTACAGACCGTTTTTAGCAGACAATCCAAGCGGTATGACCACACCGCAAAATGTCTGCGGTATATCACACGATTCACACGGTATAAAATATTTGATATTCTGTATAATAACAAATCCATACTGATATTGTAAATGTAACTATGTTTATCTGTTATATTTTAACGTTTCAGCCGTTGAATCGGTTTAGATGAAATTTGTTGCGAGGATAGTTTGGCTCTAGAAAATATGTAATATACTTTTTGGTGTGCTAACTGACATGTATGTGGGCGGAGGCGCGGGCGGATAACAGACATAATTAGTATCACGCGCATTGAAATTAAGTCTTCGCATCGATTAGATTTCACACATGAATTTAGTTTTTCTCCCTTGAGAGCAAATTATTAAGTTAATTTAGGAACTTTGTTATATTAAAACTATAAAATTTGTGCTGAAACGTGATTACTATCTGAATGATTAGCATGAGATATTTAATTACAATTTAGGTCACTAATAAATTTGACAACCGGCTGGCCAAGTGGTCTGTGCCCCTTGCTATACAGGCTACTCGGCCGGGGGTCCCGGGTTCGAATCCCGGTGGAACCAAATGTTCGTACGATGACTACGAGCATTTGTTCACGAGTTAAAGATGTTTATTTAGTATATTTCTAATATTTATATACCATATTATTATTATTATTTCTCCGTTATCTAGTATCTATAACACAAGCTCTGAATGATGCATAATTTGGGGTAGTTAATAGGTGTGAGTGTATGAGTATTATTATTATTATTATGAATTCATCATCATCAGCCTATATACGTCCCACTGCTGGGCACAGGCCTTCCTACATGGGAGAAACACATGAAGAGATTGGGCCATAACACCACCACGCTGGCCCAATGCGGGTTGGTAGGCTAAAGCGGTTGAAGTAACAACCGGGACTAACGGCTTAACGTGCCTTCCAAAGCACGGCGGAGCTCAAGATTATAAATTTGATTGACCCATCCCGGGACCAACCATGGCGAAAGTTGCTTTGTTTTCGTAATCGAAACCAGAGCGCTCAAACCACTACGCCACCGAGCTCCAATTAAATAATTATCTTAATTACCTTACCCTGTTACCAATTTCATAAGGAGTCGGGGCAATCAGATGATTCTCTTCTCTAACATTCGATATCCCAATATTCACTCTTTTTATACTAAACTTCTTTCTTCCGTCTTCTCACTACATAGCCTATTATTAAAATTCCTCAGAATATTTGTTTGTTCTTATGAATAAAAGTCGTATTATAGTTTTGGAATACAAGTGTACAGCTTGAGGAAGAAGACTTGTCTCCTATGCTGCATGAATAACGAAATCTCATAACACATATAACACATATATATATATTTTGTCTGCCCTGAGATACTTTATACATGATCGCATTAAAACAATATCATAAAGACATAACACTGAGTTATAACTGGTCCTAATTATTTAATGCTCCAGAACATTGGGTTAAATTAACTATGTAAACTTTATCGTCTCCGACACATTGTCAACAAATCTCAATTTAACAAGGTCTTATAAATGCGTCATTAATCGTTTTACGTCGACGTCTTTCGAGTATTAAACTTTTACAAAGTTTTTTTCTTGTTAATCTTTTAATTTCCCAGGGCACGTCCGATAGAAGTTTTCTCGTTTAGGCAAATGAGTTTGACGGCTCTTTCAATAGTTCGCTGAACAGGTAGCATTGAGTTTTATGACTCATCATGCTGTAACATGTGACATTAATGGGAGTTCTTGATTTCAGTTTTGATCAAAGATTGTTTAATTGGTTTTGAACGATGGGCTTGGATTATTAATTTCGTAAATTACCTATTTATTAGGTAAGTTATGAAATTAAGAATGATATTAGATTGTTAACACGAGTATTATGGGATGTTTAAATAAACGGTATATCTTAGGGTGTTGTGTCCAAATTTTAGTAACTGACCAAATATGGCCCATCACGGGACTTCGTCTTTACGCTGCTCTGGGGGAAAATCGGTCGCTGTGCCCCTGGAGATCGAAATGATTCGTTGGTGGCGATTAGCTATCAAATCCGTATATTTATTTATTTCCTTACAGAACGCACACTCCGACGTCAAAAATATCAATATAAAATAGTAAATGAAATTCAGATTTTGCTTTATACCAATAACCGACTTACATAATGTCAATTATTATTTAAAAAATTAAGAATAATTAGTATTGTCTATTGAGCCCGCCCTTACTACGATCGTAATAGCGGTTTCCCTAGAGCAACTGATACACTTGCTGTGCTGTCGTCTGTACACATAATGATGGAATGGAAGCTAAGATTTTTCGTCTGCTGTGTCTTCTAATTTTGTTAAAAATAAAAGCGAAAACACTTTATTGCGCCAGTACGTTTGCACTTGACAGGCCTTTGATGCAAACATATGAAGGATTATCGTTGACAAATTTACTTTCGCTCTCAAATTAAGCTGGAAATCCAAAAAGAATGTCACAAAAACACACTCAGACGTCAATTCTCTGATCCAGTAGAATTAATCTCATGAAAACCTTTTTCGTGATCGACATTTAATGAAAGCATGTCTCCGCATGTAGAAATAAAAACAGATTTAACCCTTTTCATTTTAGGGTGCGAAGTTGAAAGGATAAAAAATGTCGCCGATCGATGGCGCTTTGACAGTTTGGAATCTTCCTTTGAAATGTAGCTCAGAACTATGTAGCTAAGTGTATCGATTTTAGTATCAGATTAGACGTGATTGATTGCACGGTTAAATTGAATATTCGCAATATTTTGACGCAAAAGGAGTCGTAGCTGATTGTCTATACAGGACCACCCTGTATAGACAAGCAGCTTGTCTATACAGGGTGGTGCCGTCAATACGACAATAAATTTAAGCACGGGCTCCATTAGTTCATAGAAATGGTTTGCCACTTTCAAAACATCTTATTCATTTGATAATTTCATGATATTTGTATAAAATAATACAACATTTGCTGCATTATTTCATAGAAATTATCGAATGAATAAGATGTTTTTGAAAGAAGCAAACCGTTTGTAAGAACCAATATAGCCCATGTTTTAATTTACTGTCGTGTTGATGGCACCACCTGTAGATGTTTTTTTCTTTACACGAGCATGGTTATACGACTACCCTTATCTTTAAATATGTTTATAATCATTTTTGCTATTACTTCACAAAATTGATCATTAGTATAGCCGCAGTAAGATTTCCGGGATACTATGACAAACTAAAACTCATTTTTTTCTAGAACATGTGGCTTAACAGGGCTTAAGCGACACTGTGAGCTTATGTAATGGCGTTTTCTTTTAAAAATTAACGAGCTTGATTCCCGACTAGGATAATAGGTTTTTTAAATTTTACTTATCCTGTAGTAATCATAATTCTTATTTATTTATTCTTTGCACATGCTTATAGAGATGTAGATATTCACAGGTATTAGTTAGTAAGCTCTCTATGTCCTACCGATAGGCATTCGGTATACAATACTTCTTTCAATCGGAGGTAATTTTGAATACTATTTTCATCAATCAGGAAGTTAAATAACATGTCAATTATAATAAAATTTCCAAAATACTTCATCAAAAGTTGTTATGAATCCTAACAATAAAAATGCGAAAGTGAGTTTGTTTATTTGTTTGCACTTTCACGCCTAAACCACTAAACCGATTTTGATGAAATTTAATATGAAGATAGTTTGAAACCCAGGGAAGGACATAAGATTCGGGCAGAGCCCTAGATGCACTAGTTTAAAGTAAAATGTTAAAATCTTAATTACAGTTGAATATTCACTAATAATCTACTAAACAGGGTGTTTTTGCTAGAGAGCATAACAAGCGGGCACCTTTGTTGACATAATATTATAAATACTTTGACAGAACATTATAAATACTATGGTGCTATCAAAAATTCAAAATTTGTAAAATAAATTTAAAATTTCTTTATACAAATAGTTCGGCTAGTAAAACAAAATGAATGGGACATTTCAAAATTAATTTTCCAATTTTGTTTTTTTATAACACTACTCGTATGACTAAGTTAACCATGGGTACGTACCCTCTTGTTATTCCATGTACCAAACACCGTACATAAATAAGAATCAATGTTTTTATGTTTATCCCCTGTTCGCTTCTAAACTATTTATCAGTTTGTGATGACAGTTTGATGGGATGTTCAGAAGACGCCAACGAAGGTTCCTGGATTAAAAACTTTTTAAATTAACAGTTTTCTCTTTACGAGCATTGTAAAGTATGCCGCGTGCCAACTATTATGTTATATTTTTTGACACTGGAAACTTTTGTCTTTTTTTTTGGTTCATTCTCCCTGTCATGGGAAGGCAAAGGGAACTAATGCCCATACAGCCCTGTCTTCAGTATTTCTTCATTTACTGCATTGAAATGCTGGTGTTACACATTCCAATACACCATGGTAGAATTTGACGTGAAATATATGATGACAGTATCCATATGATGCTGTTTCATGAGGTGGGTAACCACAAAAAAGTTCTCAACGTATTTCACACCATAATTTCTTTTATTCTAATAATCTTTTAGTTGTACGTCAACACAAACACTTGGTATATAAAACTACACCAATTTTATAACACAAAGTTAGCTCCCACACAATTTTTAATTATGGTAATAAAAATCTTAACTAACACCACCAAATCCCGCCAAACACCCCTCTTCTTTTTTTACTTTTATTTTAAATGCTTTAGCAAAGAATACAGTTATGTGGTTTCCTTAAGTCAACAATATTTATAATGTACACTCTCACTCAGTCTAACTTTCTGTTAGCTCATATTACGCAATAAGTCGACCCACTTCTGATAACATGCGAACAGTTTCAAATAATCTCACGGGATGTAAGGGAATCTTTTGTGTGCTGAAACTTGTCTCGAATTTTCTACAATGTTAAGAGGTTGAAAATTATTTAGTCTCTTTTTACTTTAATTTTAATATTTATCATTAAAATGGAAGTAAAAGAGAAATTAGTTTTAAAAAAAATTAGTTTAGTGTGTTGGCCAAATATGCCAACTCTTTTTTATTTGACACACATGCTCTGACAAATTAATTATCTTTATCTTTGAAGCCTCTAATCTGTCAAGCGGCGTTATCCAATCGGAGGTATATGACAACCGAAAAATCAGTTGTGTCTGCAATGTGACGCTTGATGGGTTTAAATATTTTAAGTAATGTCAAAGTCAAAAGTATCGGCAAAGGTAAAATTGAACTCTCCTTTAAAAAGTGGGATTTAAAATGACGATTGAGTGTTTGGCCGTGAGTCGTACTTCTATAGTGGCTTCTTCAATTAAACACAGTTAACTACGTCACGTTTGCATGCTAACATAGATTAAAACTAATCAGTGATTAATAACGAACACGCCCATGTTTAATTTTTTTATGTTTGTCAGTGGTAGGGGTCGACCGAGGCAGGATTTTCGTTCTCGGTCGAGACCGAGAATAAAATAAAATCTCGGCCGAAACCGAGAACCGAGACCGAGAATAGATTAATCGCGATAAAAATAAATTTTGCATAATATTGATAGTAAGATGCAAGATTTATTAATAATGTCACAAACGACAACTAACTTACGCACTGACCCCCAGCGACGAACGTGAATCCTATACTGTACAAATGTCTCGGTTGTGACAGAGAATTTATCCGAGAACCGAGACCGAGTTCTCCGTTGAGCCTTAGCCAGTGGTACTCAAACCATGCAGATATCAATCAAGATTCTGCACGTAACTTGCGTAACCAACCCGCGTTGGGCCAGCGTGGTGGTGTTATGGGCTGAACTCCTCATGTGTTTCTCCCATGTAGGAAGGCCTGTGCCCAGCAGTGGGAGCATTTAGGCTGGTGATGATGATGATGATGATGACGTAACTTGCGTAAAATTAAAAGACGACTCGCTAGTCTAGTGGTCAGTAGCCCTGTCTTAAAGGCCTTGAGTTGGAGTCATGTTTATTTGTATTTATAATATTTATTTACATATTATTCTATCTATATTATCTATATTTCTCCGTTATCTTATATTACAAGCTTGTGAAGCTTAATTTGTTATAGATAATGGGTGATGACGATGAGTGTACGAAAATCCTTTTAATTATCAAATATTTAGACATTTTGTACCATGCCAGACCGCCGGGTGTGTCCTCAGCAACATAATAACATTTGTGTTTGATTTGTAGGTACGTCACAAATTAAACAATAAACCATATTTCTATTTACATACCCTAAATAGCGAGAAGAGGCACTGAGACAGTTTGCGTATCGACCTACTGAAATTATAATATTCTTGAGAATTTCTGCACGAACGTTGTTTGTTCGTGGCGGCCTTTGATACAGCCTGGAATTTGCTCTCTCAGTCGTGCATGCTATATAGCTTCTAATATTTATGTAGTTAAGGGCGTAATTCATGTGCCTAACTTTACTGAATCTCCCTCTAACACTAACCTTATTGATACTGAAAGCTTCAGTAAACTTATCCACATGAAACATTGTAATGTATTAAACCTTAATTAATCTGAATCATCAGTTGAAGGGTCAAGACAGTAGATGTGATTAGCCTTAGCTTACAAACAGTATTTGTTGATCAACTCACCAAGTAGTGACCACCCCGCATTGGGCAGAGTAGTGGTTTAATGGCCGAAACTCCTCATGTGTTTTTGCCTTGTAGGAATGGCTGTGCCCAACAGTGGGACGCATGAAGGCGATGATGATGATGAGACCCTAGTAAATGTTAGATGTATAGTTGTATGTATGTTAAATTATTTAATATAATTCTAATACAAATAATTGTGTATATATCTTTTATATATAACACACATTCTCAATGATGCTTAATTTGGGATAGATAATTGGTGTGAGTGTAAGAATATTATTATTATGAATGATTGTTAGGTTAGAATAAGTGCACGTTTTTCAAAAAGTTTTAAAAGTTCAAACAGATTTTTGAAAAAATACAAAAAAAAACTGTTAGTTGTAATGAAAATGTTAATAATTAATTATCTCCAAGCGTTTTATATAACAATACAACCCCTGTAGCGTTGTAGTAAGAACATATAACGTAGTTTTTGTGCAAAGAATAAAGTCGTTCCTGCAGAAATATGCACATGTTCACTTAAGACGTTGGTATTAAAAATGTAGAAAATAAAAGCCATATTAGCTGAGATGCTTTTAAGTTTCCTCCGCTAACGAATAAGAAAGAAACTACTTTTTAATTACTTAACATTAATTTGCAACAACCCAACTCAAAGTGACATTGACTTTTCATATTCTTTTGAATATTTACAAAATGTCTTCCGTACGTTAGCCTACTGAAAAGATCTGTTTATCCATTGGAAATCCTATACGGGTCTGTTTGCGCTTGACAGCTTTTGAAAGAGCTCTCCTATATTTTATTTACGATGTAAAAAAATACTGGCAACCAGCTCTGAACATAATATGGCCGACGTAATGGTGAAAAATGAGAGTTTTTCATATGATAGTTTCGAGGGTATAGTAAGCGGATATAGTTCTGTTCTATAGACGCTTGCAACAAAAATATTAAAATAGAGTCGGCCATATTTGATACCTAAATGGCTGTGAAAGTACACGACCTTTGGTGAACTTGAAGCTTTCCTCTAAGAATCGGCCGCCGTGTGCATAGATCATGCAAATCCGTATAGCGGTCCTATGGAAATTTTGTAAATGTCAAATCTACGCAAGATTCGGTTTGATTTTTTCATAGCATATTCGGGGCTGGCAGAATTAACTGGCAGACAGAATACTGATAGCACTGTATGAAGAAGTCATAAAAATGTTAAGATGACCGCCATATTAGCGGAACTTTATTTTATTTGATGCCATGTCTAGAATTTTCTCTATTTTACACAATGAATATTTTGCTTGGTAATATAGATTCTAAATTCTAGGTTAATAGGCTTATGAACAGCCCATTATATAAGCGTTTTTATTATCACCATCACCGAGGTGGTGGGAGCCTGATAACCTGTACTACAGGTATTTAAATATCTATCACAGGCGTCAGTCTCACACAAACTATATTTAAGTAGTTCTTTCTACTAATATTGTAATAATAATTCTGTTCATGTGTTTGTGATGAGAAAAATAAAGTTTTACTATTATTATTATTATAATATCAGTATTATCTCTGCTTAAATTTAAAAGAAATTTCTGCCTTTTTTCTGTCGACCTATTCATGTAATAGTTACCAAACTTAACTATCGGCATTTCTGAACAACCAATAACAGGGCACGCTCTGGTAATCTTCAGTTTTATTCATTCAACAAGATCATCGCAGAAACAAATTACTTTTTGGTAACATTGCGCTCATCCTAGCCGTTTGTTCTTGTAATTATAATATTGTTGCTAACTACATGTTACGCTTTGATTATTTTATTAATTATGTCTTGTAGTTAATTAACGACATTTCATTTAATTCTGGATTCGTATTACGTAAGTAATATGGAGACGTATCGGTTCTCTCACAAAATAATTATCAGACAATGGGTATTAAATTTGTTTAATTAAGAGATATCAGCCTTGAAATAACATGTTATTGGAGTGATTGTCATGAATTATGGCTGTTACTCGGTAATCAACTATGGCTTTTCAATCAAAAACAAATGTTTTTTTTTGAAATTCGTCCTCGGACGGACGCCACGAAATGTATTTAGTCAAATACAATACACAATCGGACTTTACAAGTTATAATTTTATCTGATGTGTACGATAGCGTCTTTACAAGAAAAATATCAGTCAAAAAACTAGCGACCATGGTTAATTCAAGGATTATTTGCATACGTTACAACAGTAAATAACAGATTATACTTATATAGCGGCTCCTACTTGTTCTCTGCTGCTTCTCAAAACCCAGTGTGACGGTATTCCGTTCTGAGAACACTCGTAGATGTGTGTATACCTTTACAATTAATCTCATCTTATACAGTGAACTGCCAGCACGAGCGGGTAATACAGCTTTGTACTCCTTGGAAATGGTTCAATTTGTGATTTGATTATATTATCCTAGCAATTTGAACGTTTGCCTGATAATTTATCATCTTGATGAAATTACTTACGGTGATGCTAAAAAGTCTAAGTAATTTTCATTAATAATATAATTTTGAATGCATGACCTAATTTATTGTTAGTACGAGTTTAATAAAGATGGCAAGCAAGCATCCGTCAAATTTGTGGCAAGAATGCTTACTATGAGGCCAGGCGCCTAATGGTAAGCATGATACTAACCCTGAAAAGGAAACTTTATGTTGAAACTTTTATAAGACAAATCATATCTTACTCCCAAAATAATGCTTGCTTCAAATGGTTTGAAGACCTATAATTATGTTTATTGGGCTAAGATTACTTGTATCTGTAACGTCCTTTCGCAGCCAGCCCGCCTAGCATGACCACCGAAACGCGATATTATAAAGCTATTTATCGCTTCGAACTGTCAAAATTCATTGGATATAACCGCCATCTTGAAATTTTATGAAAAATGCAAATGTTCGCAGTGTCGAAGCGATAAATAGCTTTATCATATCGTATCATATCGCGTTTCGGTGGTCATGCTAGGCGGGCAGGTACCATCATTTTTTTTAAAAAAAAGACAATAATGGTAGGTATTATGAATGTTTGTATTCATAAGTGTATTATACTTGTAATAATGTACACACGACAGCACATCTAGTGTAACAGTTGCACAACGAAAGCCGCCTCTACTACGAACGGAATAAGGGCGGTCTCAAGTTCTAACTGTTACGTTTGATGTGCTGTCGACTGTACATATTATCATCTTTGTATGTCCATTAAAATTACTTAGTAGTATTTTCTAATAGGTGATAATTTAAAGATATGTACCGGGTGTACAAAAGAATAGGACAGGTGATTTAGTGGGTTATTCCGACAGTACACAAAAAACAGCTGTTTCATACAAAAGGGCAATACCACTTTTGCACTTTTGTATGAAACAGCTGATTTTTTTTTCGCGATTTCGATTCGACGGAATAATCTACTAAATCAGCTGTTCCATTCTTTTGCACACCCGGTATACTAACTTAGAATCATTATTATTAATATATACTTACGTCAGCCAAAGTCCCAAGTCTGGCTGAATAAATAAAAGCCAAAGTCAAAGACACATCAACTGAACTTAGCTTTCTTTATATAGTTATCTAATGTATAATATATGATGTTTCACTCGGCTAATCCATCACTGGCCTTTGGCGTTTAAGAGAATTAGAGGTCTAATTATACAGACTTGATATCTACTTTATTACTTTGCGCGGAGCCAACAAACCTTATCCATCAAACACTAAGCTCCTCTCTTGTGTTGTCTAGAATACTAGCTAATTTCTGTATTTGCATATATTGTGCAGTAACCGGTTATCTTGGCAAATAGAAACAGTTGCGATGTAATAATAGAGTTATTGCAGGTGTCTATAGGCGGCGGTAACCGCTTACCATCAGGTGGGCCGTCAGCTTGTTTGTCATCTAGTTGTATAAAAAAAAAAGTTTCTTAACATTACTTAGATTGAGCTACCCAGGACTTGGGATATCCCTGTGAAATTCCTCTTGTCTATCTGTATTTGCGTTATGAGCTAACGTCCCCGCCTCAGGACGTGAAAATATTTCTAGTTTAGATGTATTTTAATTACTAAGTAATTTTTCAAACATTTATAATAATGTTAAAATCAAAATTAAGAATATAATTTAGATTACTTAACCTTTTCCCTGGTCAATGAATAAGGAATATTTATTTTGTTCATTTCTTTTAAGTATGCTTACATATAAGTATCCATACTAATATTATAAATGCGAAAGCGTGCCCGCCTGTCTGTTACCTCTTCACGCTTAAACTGCTGAAGCGAATTAGATGAAACTTAGTATAGAGGTAGTTTGAGTCCCGGGAAAGGACGTAGGATAGTTTTATCCTAGATATCTTTCTTAAACCGCTGATCCGATGTAGATGAAATTTGGTACAGAGATAGTATGAACCCCGTCAAAGGACATAGGGTACTTTTTGGCGTGATAACCGACATCTACGCTGGAGCATCCGCGGGCGGTCGTAAGTGTCAATAATTTTTATTGGTTTTTCTGTTGTGGCTGACCGAGAATAAGTGTTATATAAATATCCTAATTGTCAATAGACATAATTACCGAAGAATCCGGAATCTTAAATTTAAAAGTAGAAATGACTCCCGCTATTCGACATTCATAATGTAAGTATTCTCTGTATGATAGAGTTTTATAAATATCTTTAAAATTAAAAAAAAAACAATAAAAATAGTTGTTTGGGCAATCTTACAGTTTAAAAATCTATTCGATTTGATTGTAGTTAATAAGGTGTAGTTAATATTTTTTTTTACTACTAACTTGACATGCAATCAGCAAAATGATGTATACCTTTTGTCTCTTATGTCAATGCGATAGGGATTTTTTTGTTTTGTTGTAACTGTAATAAAAATAATAATAAAAGTCAAACATCACGTAAAGCTCTACCTACTTTCACGCCCGAACTAGAAGAACTATTAAAATTATGTTTAGGTACCTGATAACGAAATTTATGGGCCTTAGAGTCAGCAGAAAAGAACAGTAGTATCGTAAATTTATCAATCCGTTTTTATGGCTCTCCTGAAAGTTTAACTCAGGATACCTTAGGAGGTGGTTGGGTAAAAATCTGTACCTACAGGTTAAAAAATAGTTTTCAATTTATAAACGAAATTTAATCAGTAAAGATAGTTCATACTAATCATCTCACCGGAGATAAAAATATATTCCGCTTAAGATTGGAGTGGTGCTAGTCGAAATAACTGAACACAATACTCCAGTCTTATCATACGATGAAAGTAGTTATTTTCATAACTCTATTTTTCATATTTTTTCGTAATTCAAGGCGACATTTATCATCAATGATTAATTTTAGTGCTGTGACAACCGTTTTAGGATAATACACAAAGTAAGAAAATATTTTTCTTGTTCCACAAAGCTGTTTTGAAGAGTTTGAAAGTATTTTTTTTGCTTTTTATCTCTTTCAAGAATGATTAGTTTCTCTCGCCGGCGGCGATGCTACAATGTCGCCTACGTTTATTTTAAGACTAATTTTACAATCATATTCTGAGAATCTAAAATATGTTTTGAAAAGAAATACTAATCATTACTAGTTGCCGCCCGCAGCTCCCCTTGCTTGTATGTGGGCTATTGCGCCAAAATGTCACAATTTGTAATTAATTTCAGCAGTTTATAAGTTATTAGAAGAAAAAATGGATTTGATAATCAAATAACTGTTTTTCTGGAAATTAAACGTAAAAACTGTATAAAGTAACAAAATTGAATATTTTTCTAAAAGAATTACTAATTATTACTAGTTACTGCTCGTGCCTCCGCCTGCTTGTACGTTGGTTATCGCGCCACAATGTAGCCTGTTTCCTTTCTCGGAAAATCTGTGGAATTTGACATAAGCCATCGATCAAATCCCATATATTTTCGGTAGCGATAGCGATTCTCAAATAGCATCTTGACAACTACGAATAATATATTAGTAATAATAACTATTATTATGACAAATATGAATAAAAACGCACATATTACATAGTTATTAATAATTTTGTCAATATGCTCAAACATTTTTAGTAATATAGCAAAATTTGACGTTACCTATATAACGTTCTGCCGCAGATTTTATACGTCGCGTTTTTAGACGAGTTGCTTTAACATATCAAACATACCACTGTATCTGTGAAACTATCGACTTTAAAAAATTATTTTTCTTTTACAATATTTCTTTATGCGTTTTGAACGTGCTATTTATGAAATAAAAAGAGTTGTCCACTACCCTGTTCTAAATACAAACTGCCTTACAACATGGCACGTGGTATATAGTTAGAATTTTCTGATATTTAGTTAATAATTGCAGATAAAAGTGGGTATTAGGCTTAATCCGGGTTATAGAGACAACGTTTTGTAATGATTTTGCAGTAAGCTAAGGTTTTACTTTGTCTATACGTAAATGATGATTTTTATGAAAATTTTTAATGAAATTGACTGATTAGTTTTTTTATACAAAGCACAACAATTAAGTCAACACTACCGGATGTGAAGCGATAAGAAGAATCGACGGTTAAACTAAAGGTCAAAGAAATGAAGATTGCAGTTGATTTGTTTTTGTATATTAAATGACAAGGATGGCAAACAAGCGTGCAGCCTGCCTGATGGTAATCAGCTTCCGTAGAATAAAGATACCTAGACCACAGTATAATTAAAAGGCGCCCTCATCAGTTTGGGCACTATACTCACTCATTTTCTACCCTATAAAAATGTAGAGATAGCATTGTTGTTGTAGTGACAAAATATGACTAAAGCAGCGACTGTATCAAAGAAATTACGAGTTGAATAAACTTATAGTATTCATATCTTCTTGATTAAGGGTTTTCATTCATTTCTAGTATTGTTTTCGATTTATGCGTATTCCCTTTTAGATGTTTGCAGTTTCACCGTTCTCCCCTTAATTGCTTTGCATTCTGCACATCCGCATTTGTGCTGCACAAAGTTTAGCTTCCACGCAGTTTCTGCGAGATGTATTTTATTAATTCTCGTGAACTTCTGTAGCTATACTTAATGAGTTTTTAGGAACTAATATTGTTTCTTCTAAACTTAATTTTATATGTTAAAAGTTATTCGGGAAAACGGGCATAAGTAACAATAATGAATTACAAAAGTTTATTGCTTTGAATTGCCAATAAAAACTTAAAAAGGTTCCTATTTTAAATTCTATAAATTTTCATAGCTACTTAGTTATTAAAATAGAATAAAACTAGAAAAATTTCACGTCCTGAGGCAGGAATTTTTCAAACATTTATAATAATGTTAAAATCAAAAATTAAGAATATTTCATAGCTACTGTTAGTGTCTGGACTTGTTGGTATGTCAATCGCTAGTTGAAATGCATGAGTTTTACTATATCTTGACTGGTTAGGTGAAGGAGTTAGGTTCTCTTTCTTCGAAGGTGTTCATCAGATCAGTATCAAATTTCCATTGTGACAATCAGGTGCAATCGACCACAGAAGTAGCTGAACACTTTAGTACCATGTCACACCGATCTTCTGCACGTACTTTATAGTTGCTACCGTACTATATTGATGCTAGAGTCGTTGGGACATGGTTCTAAAGTGTTCAGCTACTTTTGTGGACCACCGTACTACTATACCTATAATTCACACTTTTATATGTAATGTCATAGGTCGATCTGAAAATCAGATATGCATTTCTTTTTAACTTTATCTAGACACGTGCGATTAAAGGATTTTGCCTAGATACATTTTAAATCCAAAAAGAGCTCTCTTTTTGGAATTAACCCTTGCACTGATTTAATTTTAATGTACCCGTATTGTAGGTACCTGTGTAATGTGTTGTGCAAGAAAAAAAACATTCATTCTTTCTAAACGAAAAGCTCTTGCTATTCTATTCGAAAGCAAGAGCTTTCGTTTAGACTTGACTAACAAAAAATACAGTCTACAGAACATATTATTTTTTAACGTCGTCGGTTAAAAACAGGGAAGGTTGCCGATTTTTTAAACAACGTCGCGTCGGTTCCTTTGTCCAAGTCTCAACTGCGCACTGCAGTTACGGGATTCCCGTAGTTTCTAAGTCTTAAAACAGCCATTACGCCAGTCTACCGCCCCATCTTCCTGTACTTTGCCGTACATTTCCGCCTACTAACAGTGGCTGGCACGTGGCAGCTCAAAGTAATTGTTTGCATTGGCTATTGGCTACGGGAATACCTTTGTGTTTGTATTTCAATGTAGGACAAGTTGAGAGCAAATGAGAAAAGATGATCGTGATATTTTAATAAAAATAATAGAGACAACATCAAATTCAAAAGTGATAAGTGAACGTAGTTCTTATTTCTTTCCTAATAACAGTCATGATCAGTAATTCACATTACCTTTTTTAAACGACAAAGGTGGTAAGCAAGCGTACGGTCCGCCTGATGGTAAGCGATTACCGTAGTCTATTAATGCTTGTGCATCCTATAAAAATCAAAAAGCGTTAAATCGGACATTTAAAATTTCTGGTGGTTAAGACCACCTTATGAGTACTTTTTCAAATAAAACCACTTTACCCGATTTAACTCGAATTGGATGTTGGATTATTATTTTATACTTACTCGAAGTTTCGATTACTTTACTGCGATGGTGGTCCCTAGAAGACTGAAAGATGTCAGTTGATTACTTAAGGTTCAAACTTAAAAAAAAACAGAACCCAAAGATTACTAAAACAAATTTTGGAAAAAGTGTGGTACACGTGTCAAATGATTTTAATTGAAGTGTATGGGTACCAATTTTCGAGTGAATCGACCTAGGGAATAAAGTTTAATAGAAAATTCAACCCCTTTTTTCATTAGTGTATTTAAGGTTACAATTTCGAAAAACCCTTTCCTAGTGCATACCTACACTTTACAAAGAACACACCGTCCAACATGTCCCAGGACCAGCAGTTTAGGCTGTGTATCTATCCGACAGGCAGGACTTTAAATTTCATAATATACACTTTTTATTATATTTTGAGTATTCCGATTCACGTATTCGGAGCTTCAGCTCACGGTGTCCGTTGGTAACGTTAAGGAGGTACCTTGCTGCTAACTGACTATTAATGTTGCCATAGCCAATAACATTATTATTGCTAAAGATAGTTCGTATTTATGCAAGCAAACTAGCCTAAACTTGGATAGGTAAGTAATTATAATGATAATATTATCACATAAATCTAATTTGGGTTTCGAGGCGTATCCCACTTCGTATCGCCTATTGCTTAGTTTGAATTAAGGTTTTTCGGATTACGGTTCGAATCCTACATCTTACACCTAATAAAAATATTAATAATAATGAAAATTTTAAATTAAAACATTCTTTATTTGTAAAAACATAAGTATACAAGTGCAGTTGTTACAAGGTTAAAGGGTCCTCACATGTTTTTGCCATTAATGGTGTACAAATATTGCTTTACAGTTTTTATTTTATATACGTATTCATGTTTCTCGAAAGCAGCGAATTTAAAGTACTTACTGAAAATATACACTTCAATCAAGCGAATTTTAGTAGATCTTTAAATGCAGTTTTGTTTCTTTTCAAAAATAAAGGAATCTTTCCTTTCAGTAAAATAATCTAACTAAAGGATTTAAAGTAGGTTCCCTCCAGGGCCCTTAGATTTTTTCCTACCTGTATAGTACCTGAAATAATAATTTTTCGCCTTATTACTGGAATAATTAAAGATGCTATCACATCTCAAAAGTTAATTAAAATGCATATTATATTACAGAGGCATTATTTTCAGTAATAATTAGAATTTACTACACCATGAGCAAGTAAGTACCTATGAAAAATGGACTGGGTCAATCATTTAAATGAAAATTAAATTCAAACTGTAACGATGTTAAAATTTTAGAGCTCCACAATAAATTCGTTTTTATTGTTCATTAATACGCAAAAGAGAAATACGTATAAACTAGGAATGCAAAATTATTACTTAATGACTTATCCTCAATACAAAGTAAATTTTTTAGGACCCATTTTGGTGGCATGAAAGTGCTTGAAAGAATAGCACCAGATGATGGGTCCTCGTAACTTGCATGTTTACGAGCTGGATTAATAACCTCTCTGATAGAACCACTTTATGATCTCAACACGAATTTATGATGTGGAAACAGTTATTCTTACCTTAGAATATTACTACGCCGTTATTATAAATTATACTAGCTTTTGCCAGCGACTTCGTCTGCGTTATCCAATGAAGATGCATTTCCGGATAAAAAGTATTATAAGTGCTATCAGGACGACCACCTGGCCGAGTGGTCTGGCTACTCGGTCAAGAGGTCCCTGGTTCGAATCCCGGTAGGAACAAATGTTTGTATGATGAGTACGAACATTTGTTTACGAGTCATGGATGTTTAAAAATAAAATAATATAATATTTATACACTCACACCTATTATCTAGCCCAAAGTAAGCATCATTAAGAGCTTGTGTTATGGATACTAGATAACGGAGAAATAATGATAATAATATATATATAAATATTAGAAATATACTAAATAAACATATAAACATCCATGACTCGTAAACAAATGTTCGTACTCATCATACAAACATTTGTTCCTACCGGGATTCGAACCCGGGACCTTTTGACCGAGTAGCCTGGGGTACAGACCACTCGGCCAAGCGGTCGTCAAAGTTTATATGTTTATTTCGTATATTTTCTAATATTTATATACATATTATTATCTTTATTTCTCCGTTATCTAGTATCCATAACACAAGCTCTTAATGATGCTTACTTTGGGCTAGATAATAGGTGTGAGTGTATAAATATTATATTATATTATATTATTTCAGAGAGTAATCTGTCTTTGTGCGAAATTTAATCCAGATCTGTTCGGCCGTTCTGGCCTGATTGAGTAACAAACATCCGTCCATACAAATTTACGCATTAATAATGATAGTAAAATGTAAATAATTTTATGAGACAATTTCATTTTTTCATGTCCTAAACGTGGCAAGCTATCGCCTAACAGTACCGACGTACTGACGCACCGTCAAACTAATACATTTTATAGATAACTATCTTCCGCGCGCGGCTCCGCCCGCGTGTAGACGATTCATATCATCATCATCAGCCTATATACGTCCCACTGCTGGGCACAGGCCTTCCTACATGGGGGAAACATATGAGGAGATTGGGCCATATCACCACCACGCTGCAGCTGGCCCAATGCCGGTTGGTGGGTTAAAGCGGTTGCAGGAACAACCGGGACCAACGGCTTAACGTGCCTTCCGAAGCACGGCAGAGTTCGAGATTATAAATTTGATTGACCCATCCCGGGACCGACCATGGCGAAAGTTTTGTTTTCGTAATCGAAACCAGAGCGCTTAAACCACTACGCCACCGAGTTCCTCCGCCACCGAGCTCCTCCGAGGAAGACGGTTATCGCTCCAAAAAGGATCCTATGTCATTCATAAGGTCTCAAACTCTTTTCATACCAAATTTCATCTAAACCAGTTTAGTGGTTTAGGCGTGACAGCGTAACAAATAAACAAACTCACTTTCGCATTTATGTGATATTAGTTAGGATTTAAGTTAAGTTTTAAGCTCACTAAGCATTGCGAATCAATCTACACTTCCGTCAGTACTGAGTCGTCTACGTTGAACCCTGTCTTGCCTCATCATATTCATGGTATTCATCAATTTTAATTCATTTTTTGCACTTTACGTGCTTTTGAGGCGACAGAAAAATTCACTTTCCTACTACTAGTGCAAAGGGTCTATTCTAAAAGGTAATAAGTAAAATTTTGGTTGTTCACAATATTGTGTGATTACAATAGCAGCGACAAACAAGTGCAAGACATTATTATTGTTCAACTTTGTATATTTCTTTTTGTTGACGTATTGCTTTTTTATCTTGTTATAAATTATCCTATTTATTATTCAATAAATTTTTATTATTTTTAACCGACTTCAAAAAAGGAGGAGTTTCTCAAAGGAGGAGGAATTCGACTGTATTTTTTTCTACCTTTGTAACCTCAGAACTTTCGACTGGGTGAACCGATATTGATGACTCTGTTTTTGTTTGATGCGAAATAGTTGTCCAATAAAAATTTTTTTTAAATAAAATTTCAAACAAAAAATAAAACCAACTTCAAAACACTAGATAGTAAAGCACCGACCAAAAAAATATGTTTCTAGGGGATGAGTACCTACTTAAATTTAATTATTTTATCCTTTTCAGTTTTTTGAAGTGGGTTTTATTTTTTGTTTAAAATTAACTATTGGCAAGAAAGTGAGAAGGCTGTATGCTATTTAAACTCCATTAAACTTTTATTATGAAATGCCAATTAATATACACTAAAGAGCAGTTAATAAAATGGTTAACTGAATAGCCATGCTTTTATGTTACAGATAAAATGGATACTTTATAATTAAATGGATTTATATGATACTGAAACGCTTTATAACACAATTTGGTGGACGTTAGCTCATAAACGCAAATACGGATAGACTAGAAGAATTTCACATGGATATCCAAAGTCCTGGGTAGCTCAGTTGGTTAGAACAGTCGCCCGGATTGCGAAAGGTCGCGGGTTCGATTCCCGCCTCAGGACGTGAAATTTTTCAAGTTTTATATTTTAATTACAATTGGGTGGGTTAAATTTTACCAATTTTATCTTGATAATACTTATATTTATTATCAAGATAAAATCTCATTGTTCAGTTTGTGAAAATTAATTTTAAACATGCCACAATAATAATGTTTCAAGACATCAAAACTCACAATAGAGCCTCAGTTCATAATAAAAATATCACTCGTCGTAAAAGTATATAAAGACCATGTATTATTTAAAATACTTGGTATCACGTCATACATACACCAGTTCTCCCGTTGAGGAAACTTTACTTTGTATAAAGATTTCCAAACCCTCCGACTACGGGGCGTTCAGTTTCACGCACAGCTGACTTCATCGGATGTTCCTGAAATTGTTCCATTGTAGATACGTATGCACGTGACGCTCTTGGAAAAATGAGATTTGCACAATTCACGAACTCTTTGGTCTTTTACGTATTGACAATATGCTAGATATATAGTGTTATCATTTTGTAGAAAATTATTTCTGCACAAAGCTCTGCTTGCCTCTAAAAATGGCCTTATTAGCGCCCAACATGTCAGTTTCTATGAAAATGTCAAGCCAAATCTGGCGGCTGTGTGATTTTCCAGTGTTAAAAATAACATAGAAAAGATGGCAATCGACATTTGCTTCACTTGAAAAATAGAATACCATCCCTTGTGAATTTTTATGAGAATTCGACGTTTAATATTTCGTTGTAATATGGAGTTTTTGCCGCTGTTAAATGGCGACGGTAAAGACTTTCATTACAATGATTGGATATTTGTGTAGAAGCGAACATTGTGTTGTGACATCTGTATATTTTATGTTTCATAAGTGTTTGTAGTGACGGGCAATATAGATTATCATTATAATAAACCTTCACTTTGCGTGGAAGTTTTGAAAATTTCATCGTTGTTGTCTTCGAACATGATTAGAAAGAAATCAGATCTTAAAATCTTCTGCGGAATTCAAGAGACCCGTAGGAGAACCAAAGCCACAGCATAGCTCAAAATAGTTGCCGAACTCAAGTGGCAGTGGGCAGGACACATCGCTCCCAGATCCAATGGCCGTTGGAGCAGCCTCTGCAGTGGCAAAAACGCAGCGCGGGCAGGCTTCTAACAAGGTGTACTGATGGTTTTGTGAAGGTCGCAGGTCAGCCGCTGGATGCGTGGTGGAGCGCAGATCGCCATGAAAATCTTGAGGGAAGGCTTATGTCCAGCAGTGGTCGTCTTTCAGATGAAATGATGATGAGATGTCTTTGACGTAGCATAATAGAAACTGACATCATAAGTAGATATATTTGGCATTGAACTCTCCCAAGACTTATTGAAATATGTCACACCCGCATTTCAATGCAATAAGTTAAGACCACGTATTTGCCCTTGTCTTTTTTTTTTTTTTTTTATACCACTAAGGTGGCAATCAAGCATACGGCCCACCTGATGGTAAGCGGTTACCGTAGCCTATGGAACAACCAAAAACCTATAACAAAACCAGTGCCAGTGAAATGACTGGGCATGGAAGGCACTTCATATTGGGCCTCAGGATGACAACGCGCCACGCAATACCGATAGTTTTTTTCTTGGTACTGCAGGTGTCTATAGGCGCTTGTTACCACTTACCACCAGGTTGGCCGTGAGCTTCTTTGTCATCTAGTTGCATTAAAAAAAATCAAAATAAAATTCATTTTTTAAATTTTGTATTTCTTAGAATTTTCCCGTAACAATTAGAATATTAATTCCCTGTACTGTTGTTCACCCGCCCGAGGCGCGATTGCTTCATTAAAAATTAGCAATGATCGCTACAAGCTAAATTGTAAGAGCTTGTTATAGTCTTAATGAGATGAAAGATACTTCTCCTTTTGTTTCTTACATTTTATAATTGTACAAGACTCTTTGAGATTTTGAAACGTTGTTATGTCTATCAAGCTTTTAGGTAAGAGCAGTTACGAAGAAAATAAAAGTACCAGACTTGTTCAACTTAATACTTTAGTCATATTAGTAATGTCATAACATGACCTTTATATTTTATGTATGAGTCCCTAAGATTGCACGTAGAGTGGATCTACAACATTAATGAATGTACCGGATGTTTTTGAAAACGTGCTTGTTAAGTGTAAGTTATATGAAATTACTTTATTATTAACAAAGAAATGTTTTCGAATAATCATCATCACCAGCCTATATACGTCCCACTGCTGGGCACAGGCCTTCCTGCATGGAAGAAACACATGAGGAGTTTGGGCCATAACACCACCACGCTGGCCCAATGCGGGTTGGTGGGTTAAAGCGGTTGTAGTAACAACCGGGACCAACGGCTTAACGTGCCTTCCGAAGCACGGAGGAACTCGAGATTATAAATTTTGGTTGACCCATCCCAGGGTCGACCATGGCGAAAGTTGCTTTGTTTTCGTATTCGAAACCAGAGCGCTCAAACCAATACGCCACCGAGCTCCTCAATACGCCACCGAGCTCCTCGTCCGAAGTTCACTTCACGCGGGAGATTCACACGCTTGTTCTGGCGGCTTAAGGGGAAAAAATCCCCTACTTTTGCCACATGAATTTCTTAAGCAGCTGAGGAACCCTCATTGTCTAGTTTCCTTTAACTATAGTGGATATTAGTGATTGCATTAAGACATCTTCAATGTGAACGTCATGAAAGCTGCAACATAAAAAATGATTACTCTAAACATATGGATATACTATATAGAAACAAAGAAAAAATATCTATTGACTTGTACCACAATAATGGGAATAAACAATTTCTTAGTGAATTAGATAAGTAACGACCTAAGAAGGTTCTACCTACCTATTGCTTACACAAACACTTTTTGATGTCAATTTTAGGTTGATTGACATTAACAGCCGATTACTAGAGTTTTGACATTTTACTTATGAGTTTTCGACAAAAAAATACCTTTTTTAGGGCTATTTTCTATCACCTTGTATTGCTATAATATGAAATTACAGCTTCCATTTAGACAATAACAACAAATCGATACTGCCGAAGCTTAAACTGGTCATCAAGATAAAAGTTTGTTTCTCTTCGGGCGTTCCTAATGGGTTCATTTAATCGTGCCTCGGGACTCGGTTACGAGTGACAAATAGCCTATTTACATTCCGATAATAGAGTTCACACTTGAACTATCGATTTAAGATCGGCAACGTTATCATACGGAACTGTTCTAATTGGAGGTTAATCTTAGCACATACGCAGTAAATTACGTGTTCATTGGAGTGTGTAGTACAGGCATCTAAGATCACTTCTAACACATTTACAAAACTGATTATAATCTTTAAAAAATAATCTAATCTATAATCTTTATAATCTTTAAAAAAAAATAGTTAAAGTACATTAAAGTTTTGCTTGATTGTATCCTAATTTATGCTATTTTACTCATCTGAGTGTACTCTTCACTGCGATCTTGGCACAAGATAAGTTCTAGCCAGATTTCATCAATACTGATAAATATCTTTGTTGCAATTTCCTATTCTATCCTAAAGAACTACGTTTGTTCACATACAACATCTTTATATTTTAGTCAGCTTATTGTACCTCTTCAGTGCGATCTCAGAATAAAATGAATTTTAGCCAAATTTTCTCGATACTGCCCAAATATTTTTGTAGCAATTTCCTGTTAAATTAAAACAATAGAAAACATAGGTTTAAAAGTAATTTTAAAGCGTCATCACAGTTGCAGAGTGCGCGTAAAATTGAATGATATATGCAACTTTTATAAAGAAATTTTTCTTTTTACCCAATAAAGCTTCATTAACTTAACTCCACTCAACTCCCAAATAAGAAAGGCTAGATTTTAGGATGATAAGAAAATTTACAGGGCATGGCAGTTTTTGTTGATGAAATTGAAGTATCTACAAACAGTCGTGCTTATTAATTAAAATGATGTATTGTTGTTCTCCCACATACGCCCTGGTTGTGGTTTGAAAAATATTCCCTGTAAAGTTTTTCTGCGACGGATACAGTATGGGGTTTTCAAAACGGCGGGCAAAGGTAAAGTTTCGGCAACGTGGAGTAGATACCACGTTGCAGTTGCAGCACACGTCTATAGGCTAGGGTAACCGCTTATGATCAAATGGGCAGTATGACTTAAGTAGTAGTGGAAAAAACAATCAAACATATCACTATAATCATAGTTTTACGCTTACTATAAAACCATTGGGAATTAATGTATCATTTTGGAAAATCGATTACTTAACCTTGAGAAGCATTTCTTCGCTAATTCTATAACAGCTGCAACACGTCCGATTCTCCTGCATTGTAATTGGCAGCCCTATTGTGTAACGAAGATCGGTGTAATTGCATCCGTGGCACTCGGCGGGCGGCAAGTAAGCCGGTATGCGCTTTTATTGCGACGGCAACTGGGTCAGGGATCACCCGCCGTCTCGCTCGCAGATTATCAACGTCTGCGAAAAAAGTGTTGAATAACCCACCCTAGCAATGCTACAATACAAACATTATGTTTTTAAGTTACGTGTATTTTAAATTTTCACAACGAGTGTTTATTTTTTACAGAATTATTTATTAATAATACCTAGTAATAGAGCTTTTCTGTAGCTGAAGTCTGATACAGCGAGGATTCAGTTTGGTTACCATAATTAATTAATTTAAACTCCTCTGTACAATGGCTTTCTACTGCTAATTGTCGGGAAATAGTAGTCGTTCACAAGCATTGTTTTATGCAAGTTTGCTGTAGTTAAAATGTTCTCTTAGCGCAATTGTAGATTTCTTAACCATATATTCACGTTGCATTTATCTGGGGAAACACTACCTTAGCACAGAGGCAATTAAAGCAGGGATTACTGTGCATTTACGTTGAAGTATACAACGTAAAAAAATGATTTAATCGTCACTGAGCCAGAAAAGATTCATAAACTTATATCATCCTTGATAAAATGAATACAGTAAATAAAAAATGTACCCAATTCAATTCAATTCTTTATTGCATGTCACAGTGCAGTAAAAGGTGATACAATTTTAAATGAGGCACAATTGAGACGCCCTGCAAGGGCATTGTAAACAATCAAGAGGGCTAAAATTAATTATAATTAATAAGAGGCACTAGCCCTAGCACTAGGCTGGCACTAGGCTTGTCATTAGGTAGTTTTGAGTCGTTTGCCGTGCTTTGTATAAAAACAAAAACAAAATGAAGTACCTTACAAAATGAAGTACAACAAAATGAAGTATACTTGAGAAGACACGGAAAGGTTAATAAAGGACAAAGGGTTAGGTAATAATTATAAATGTTTCAAGTATCAAAAATTTTATTCCGCTTAGCTGCTTCCGCTTAGGACTTTAAGTATTCAAGTTTAATCATAAGAGCTGTTGCAAATTAACGCATAAACCCTCACCGTAGAACTTTATCTGCACTTGACTGTAAATATGTCTTAAACATTTATTTATTAGGTGTTTAGAGCTAGTTTCTATATCAGAAACACGTCGTAAATCTTCTCTGTCTCCCCTCAATTATACGAGCGATTGAATGGTAAGATTACTTAGGCCTTTTGTGGGCCTCTGTTAACAAGTAAACCATAGGATTGGATCAGTGACTTAAATTGTTCTTACTTAGGGTTGAAGCTCTTCGTGACTTAGCGTGGGCTATCGGACTAGTTTGATGGCATTGACATTGTAAATATATATATAACAAAACGGTCAGTTTTATTTCATGAATTTAATAAAAATAGCATTATAAATATTTATTTCAAAGGTTATTTTACAAATAAGTTGAACACTATTAATTCAGGGTAACAGCACCCAAAGAAGATAACGAACGCATTTTACATTTATCTATACACATTATTATCACTTCTTGAATCATCATCAGCCTAATATGTCCCACTGCTGGGCACAGACCTTCCTACATGGGAGAAGCACATGAGGAGATTGGGCCATAACATCACCACGCTGAACCAATGCGGGTAGGTGGGTAAAAGCAGTGGCAGTAACAACCGGAACCAACGGCTTAACATGCCTTCCGAAGTACGGAGGAGCTCGAGATAGTAAATTTGATTGACCTATCCCGGGACCAACCATGGCGAAAGTTGCTTTGTTTTCTTAATCGAAACCAGAGCGCTCTAACCACCACGCCACTGAGCTCCTCAATGCTCATACTCACTACTTGAATAACAAAGCTAAAAGGTCAAAGTGTCCTTTAATCCGCACCACACACAATTTCTTGTCAAGCGTCGTTGTGACAACTGTTTTTATAATACATAGAAAACCATTGTTGTTTTAGGTTTCGTATAAGGGCTTGTATTAAACGTCAGCTTTTTCTACGGCTCGATATTGGCGTGTTCGTCTTGGTGTGACAGAGGATATTGAACTTACGGATTTTACTTTTACATTAATCTGTCAAGCGGCGTTGTCCCTCCGGAGGAGTATGATAATTGAAAAATCTATTGTGTATGGAATCTGATGATTGACGGGTTAAAGATTATGTTATAATCTTTTAGTGAGTTTCGTGTCCTCATAGCACCTTTCATGTGCAATGAAAGCCTTGCCCATTAAGCTTGCTTTTGAACAACTCTAAGCTTCTATCCAAGCGGACACTGTTCGGTCATAGTGCAATGCAGGGTTGGTGCGTGCAACCCATAATAAGGCGCCTCCTAGAAAGTTACACCAAAGATAGGCGCACGCGAACGACATTCTCTTGCTGTTTTCAGTGCAATTTTTTATTGAGGGTTATTTTATATGACGGGTTATTTTTTGCCTTTTTAAATAGTATAACTATGAAAATTACATCAACTTAGTACACTATAGTGCTTAATTTCACTAAAGTAAACAATGTACTTCTATGCATATTTAGGTTGTCTTAAGAAAAAAAAAACACTTAGGGTAATACCTACATACCAAATTGTTTGTTTCGGTTCGGATACTTATTATAAAGTTATATGCTCGGCTGGGTAATTAAGCACTCTTGTGTCGATAAAGAGAGAGCCATATCACAGAAAAACCATACCAACTGATAATAAGATGCTAATGTTGCCATGGTGTTCCAGATTACTTTTGGGTATATTTTGTACTGAACTCTTTCGTGTAGACGCTTCTAAGCTTACCCTCCAGTTCCTAAGTTTCTAATTACCTTTAGTGGCTTGATTTTTGATGGTGGTCCTTTTAAATTTGACACTGGTTCTTTAAATGTCAATGTGACAGCAATCCTTGTTAGGCTAGCGATGGGGTGTTTAATCAATGCCAAATTAGCCGCTAGGACTAAAAGTTGTTGGCTTTATCAAAATCAGGATAGCGTCAATACAGACAGTAGAAACGACAAATTACTGGCTACAAAAATAGAAATTTTAAATGAACCTTAGATATTTTTATCCACGCCCTTTTTCATTTAATAATATAAATTGCTGAGGAGATAAGTACCTTTGCCAGGTAAAGCTAGCGAAGGATGAAAAAGTATTCATTACAAGATCATATCCGTTTCAGTAAAATATTGTTGTATTTTTTCTATGGGCATCGCGCGAAGCGGTGACAGCGAGGCTTTGTATCTGCACAGTCCGCTGAGGATATTACAGCAAAATTTAATTACACACGACCTTTTGTGGGTTAACTTTAATTTTACAAAAGCTTTTATGCCCCGTAGTGACGACGTAGAGCAGAAATTTCAAAAGAACAAGTCCATAAAAAATAAGGAGTTGTTTTTATTTAATTATTGAGCGTGCTAAAGTAAATAAGGTGTGTTTTTATTTGTAATGTTTGAAAAACAGCAACACTGACTAGCAATACAATTACCTCAGAAAATGTAAAAACCTCATTCAAACGTACGTGTTTGAATTAGGTACACGTTCTCGTGCATTACCTACAACAAACATTTATTTTTAAAAATACTTTGCTATTTCTGCTCTGAGAATTGAATGCCCGCTTTGTTGAATGTAAAGTGACTACACAAATATTTGGTTAGGACCCTTTTTTGCAACAATGATAGGAAATAAAAATATGGCTTGCCAGAATATAAGCCGTTGCACTGCACCAAATAACTTAACAGGTTGCTCACATAAATTTTTCGACGGAAAATATTTTATATCTACCTATCATGCAACGTGAAGTTGCAGAGGAGACTATGTCGGATTCTCTGCTAAACGTATTCAAGCACCTTGACTAAAAACTAGCGCTATTTCTTACAAACCGCATGCTAAGTTGCTTACATAAACTTGTTTGATCACGGCGACTCACCATAAGCCAATGACATTAATAAGCTAGGATGCGTACACACAGTTCTCTCTGTGCTTCTCTCTGACGCGCAGTTTCTTTGCCAGCCAATTGCATCCAAGTTACAGCAGAAAATCTGACTAAATAATTTGTACAGTTGTCAAATATTGGAAACTCTATTGCTGTCACTTTTAGCACGATGAATTAAAGTGAGATGGGATGTGACTTTACGAATTAAAAATGGTGTAGTTCAAAATTACATACAAGAATTATTTCGTTATCATTTACACTGGGTGGAATAAGTAAAACATAAATCCTTTTAGTGTGCTGATTTCTGTATACTATGGCGATGTTGTGACGCGCAATCTATAAGGAAGTTAACTTGACATAGTCCGTAAACTTTGTTAATTACCCCTTCTAGCCTGTTACCGCTCAACTTTGCCGGTGTATGCCGTATTCCTGTTAACCGTTGGTTTGGTAAAGTGGGAACGTTCTTGGAATGGCTTCGGGAATATTATTGTAACTAATTATTTTTTATTAAAATTAATACGGAGATGAATCGAAATTTGTCATGCTATGTCCGCCTGATGGAAAACGGTTGCCGTAGCCTATAGACGCTCGTAGCACCTTGGGTACTACTGACGCCCTTCCTTTTATTTTACGATCTTCTTTGAGCTACTATGAGTTGTAAAAGTAGTTCATCACAAAATCATGATCACTACCCTATATATTTCCCACTGCTGGTTACAGGCCTTCCTACATGGGAGAAACACATAACCAGTTTGTGCCATAACACTACCGCGTTGGCCCAATGTGGGTTGGGGGGTTGAAGTGGTTGCAGTAACAACCGGGACCAACGGCTTAGCGTACTTTTCAAAGTACGTAGGAGGCAGATTACATGTTTGATCTATTCAAGGATCGACCATGGCGGAAGTTACTTTGTTTCCCTAATCGAAACCAGATCGCTCAAACTGCAACGTCACCAAGCTCCTTTCGAGTAAAAGTAGTTTATAGTAGTAGTTAATTTATCTCTTTTGTTGGAATAAACGTTTTTTTTTTATAAATTAGGAATGTGAGGTTTTGTCTTTTAGTCTTTTGAAATGATGAACTAGAGAAAGAAACGTATGATTCTGTCTAACATGCCCAGGGTTCCAAATGTAACGTCAGTTTTTAATTGCCTTAATTCAATCTTTTTCTCTTCAAACTTTATTTTGAAGGACTTTAAAGAAAAGAAAAGGGCTTTCTCCTTTTTACACTAACGAATCCCTTTTGCCCAAGTTCAAAACCTTATTAAATTCATTAGGGCATTTCAGATTCATGCAGTAGAATTTGACAGTTTCGACATCAAGTTACAGTCGTACTGCGAAATCGGCTCTTATTGTTGCCCACACAAGGTTGTTACTAAAGGTACAATTGTTAAGCTTAATATGCTATCCTGTACAGAAGGCAGCACATCAATTGTAACAGTTGCACCACGAAAGCCGCCTATATTACGACCGGATTAAGGGCGATCTTAAGGTTGAACTGTTAAGCTTGATGTGTTGTCGACTCTCCGTGGTAATTCATCTTATTTCGGGAGTCTTCATGAGATAAGTATATAATGTGATACTGCCAAAAGAACAAAGGTAATCTACTTAGTTACATAACTGCAATATTTATGGCAATAAGTTTTTAATGTTTAAAGAAAATGTACGCAACATAAAAATATATACATAGTGAATGGATAGAACATACAAAAAAAAACTATTCAAGTAGACCCACGCGAAATTGAAGCCAAGTGCAGACTCAGTATGCACACCTAAAATAAATACCTAAGCTTTACACATAATAATTCATCTGAAAATTGCATATACTACATAAAACAAAACCAACTACAACAACTGTAAACCACTACGTGATGACGGAGCCGATTAAGATCTAAGGATTATAACACCTCACGACACAGCGACTTTTTTTTTTTTTTTTTTATACAACTAGATGACAAACAAGCCGACGGCCCACCTGGTGGTAAGCGGTTACCGCCGCCTATATACACCTGCCTAATAACAAGGAAAAGCACTTGATACTGCAGGTGCGTTGTCATCCCGAGGCCTAAGATGAAATGCCGTCCATGCCCAGTAATTACAAATTGACTTAA
Source organism: Nymphula nitidulata (assembly GCA_947347705.1). Classification (NCBI taxonomy): domain Eukaryota; kingdom Metazoa; phylum Arthropoda; class Insecta; order Lepidoptera; family Crambidae; genus Nymphula; species Nymphula nitidulata. The sequence continues at coordinate 13,881,608 of OX374632.1, forward strand.
ATCTCAGATCAACTAAATGTCTACGTAAACGCAAACGTTATTATAATAAAAGAGGAAAAGGTAATGTTGATGACAAAATGTAATAAAGCTGTGGATATAAAAGAAGCGATGCCGAGAAACAACAATGTTATAATGAACTTGCTTGTAAAGAAACATATTTTCCCTGAAGGTGGATTGTTTGATGACGTCGTTAGCTTATTTTTACATAACAAGGATAAAGCTTTAGTATTAAAGGGCAAATCGTAGATGCCATAGCCGGAGTGCACGTATAACCCTATTTATCCATAATAACAAACTTTACATAACGACAATGAATTGCCTAAAAGATAACGGAGAATGCATATCCTCCGATATCTATACCTTGCGAGCATTCAACATTTTTAGAAAGGAATTAATCTTATTTTTCTTAATAATGTTTTTGTTGTTTTTGTATATTTTAGAGTAAACTAATCAACAAAGTATTTTACAAACATGAACGGAAAGAATTTTCTCGATTTATAGAAATCCATAGATGATCTTTCTCATTCTCTTTTTTCCCCGCTTTGTAAGCAAACGTTGTGTTTAGTAGTCATTTGTCTATCCCTCATTGTTTCAGCTGAAACGTTGACGGGGTAAGTATCACACTAACACAAATTCCTAATGATCCTTAATTTGGGCTAGATAAAGCTGTAAATGTAAGAATATTATTAGGACTATTATTCCTGGTACACATATCTCTATAAAACATTTCTTAAATTTAGCTCTCTCTCTCAAATCCGTATCGGAAACTTTCATCGATATACCATCATCAATAGATAATAATAGATATCATAGTTTGTGGATTTTGGTGCCGTAGTGACTTCTGCATTCGAGTTCCGATCGCAAAACTTTAGCAATGTTCTCTGAGCTTGGATCCGATCGGCGGCTTTCAATCTCAACTTTGTTCATGCCTCGGAAACATGCTAATAAGTGTTAAAAGATTGATAAGGAAAATAAAGAGCCTGATAAAGTATTAAAGGATCGTACTTTTGGTTTTGTAAATGTCCATATGTCACTTTAACCGTTTACTACCACGTATGCTTGATTACCACTTTGTGGAATAAAAAATAATAATAAAAAACAAGGTAAATAGTAGGTATAGTATCCTAACTAAAAGTATAAATGCCTAAGCCACTGAACCGATTCTAATGAAATTTAATATGGAGGTAGTTTAAGACGTTGAAAAGAACATAGGATACTTTTTGTAGCGACGATAACCGTCGTCCACGCAGGAAGAGCCGCGAGAAAAGCTAGTATCATAATAAATGTTTGAAAAATATCGAAACAAACCAATATCCTGAGATAAAAAAACACCACTATGGCCAATGAGGTAGTTTTTAAAGGGTCTTTTGACTAATCCTCAGTAAGATACTCTTTTCAAGGCTTAGTTTTTAAGGTTCCTTTTGAATGGTATGTTCGATTTCTAATACACTATTCCTAAACATAAGATATAATCATCCATCTTCTAAAGATCTCATTCTTACACAAAATGCGATATCATAGCCTGTTAGCATCAGATTATATTGAACTTTATGTTAATGTATTATAGGTCACATATTACATTAGACTTGCATTCATTCGATAGAAGCAATACTCTGCAATTTAGTTGAGTTATTATCGGACAGGGGCGCTGTTTCTGCAAAATAAGACGAGCTTGAATACAAATGGTTCCCTTTACAGCATTTTAGCGCCTTTCTGTTCAAAAGTAATATTTTCGTTAGTATCCGTACTTCATAGTTGGTAGTAAAATAAGCGATCACTATACAGAAATATTAAATTATTAGATATAATTATACTTTCTGTTTTTGGAATCACTTCTGATATAGAAACGATTTGTAATTTAAACAAGACTGAAGTAATATTATATCACTGTTTTGTAAGACCAGTGAATAATTTAAATTTATTAACTATTGTCATACATAGGGCGGGTATAATACAATGTAAATGGAACGGTACAAGTATGCGTCGAGCGCCGATGGTTGAGACGGCAGTTGTCAACTTTTTTTCTGGACGAAAAATGCATGATGCATATCCCGTTGCCTGTGGGTGGCTCCAAGGTTATGTGGGACTCCTGGTGGAGGAGCAAAGATACAGAAGATACATTACAGTTGCGTACCGTTGAATTCAAAAATTTTAAACAAAAATTAAAACCGACTTCAAAAAACTGAAAAGGATAAAATAATTAAATTTAAGTAGGTATTCATCCCCTAGAAACATATTTTTGGAGTCGGTGCTTCACTTTCTATTGTTTTTGGAAACCACTTAGCACCAACTCCAAAAATATGTTTCTAAGGGATGAATACCTACTTAAATTTAATTATTTTATCCTTTTCAGTTTTTTGAAGTCGGTTTTAATTTTTGTTTCAAATTTTTTTTTCACAATTTTTAGTGGTAACTTTCTACGGTCGAAGCTAGATGGGTGACCGTAAACTTATATTGTTTCCTACTATCGTATCGTTTCACTAAAAAGTCATTTGAAAAGCAAAAATTCGCAATTTCGCATATGTAGACGACTTAATAATTTAAGTTTTTTCAAATTTAAAACCAAAGTACCCAACTGTTTTTGAAAAAAAATTTATGGGACCAAATGGCAGCTATTCCGCATCGAACAAAAAAAGAATCACGTAAATCGGATCAGTAATCTCGGCGTAATCGGTGTACATACATAGAAAAAAAAAAAAAAACATACCGGCCGAATTGAGAACCTCCTCGTTTTTGAAGTCGGTTAAAAACAAGCGTTCTGTTGACAGCATACGAGATAAGTCCCCTATTTCCAACATAACACTTCTCCGTAGAACTTTATGAGTGTGTAAGTAAATACGGGTTGGAAAGAAAGAAATACCCAAAACAAAATAGGTTTTACCTGATTAAAGCCAAAGTCTAGTTAGAGAATCCCAATGAAACTGCATCATGCGGAACTTGAAATACAGTGGAACAAATCCCGGCGAACTGTTATATTCTGAAGCCGGGGGCGAAAAGGATATTTAGTCAAGAATGATCCTATGCAAAATATGTTTATTTAAACTTCGTTGTATAATAATTTTTTAAAAACTTATGCTATTCAAAGGTAAAAAAAAATTCGCAGTGCAATAAAGCCTTGAAAAGTACAAAAATGTGCTTTTTAATTCGTGTGAGCCGACATCACTGACAAGATTGCATTCGACCATATAGCTTTATATTTTCCATTTCAAAGTGCAGTCCGAGCGTTCGTCTGCGTCAAGCTCGTACAGCCGACCTGCTGGCTCCGACTATGACTTATAACGGCGACTGTACCGCGGTCACAAGTCACCGTGTTAAGTCGGACAGACAATGGGTCACGTTGGCTTTGTCCGCAGCTTCCACATCCACGCAATTGCTCTTTTCGCTTTGATTCTCACCTGAAAAGCTAGCTGTTAGCTCACTACACGAATGTTTTTGAATGCGGGTTTTTATAACACCCGCTGTTTAATCCGGTGTTTTCAGTTTTTACTTTTAAAGCACATTTGAATTTTTGATTACCACAATCCAGTTTTATGAATTTTTAAATGCATAATTCATTGGGTTCCTCATTCGGTGGAAAGTCATGAAGCAGCATGAAAGTAGACACAGCTCTAGATATATTCTCACATCGGTAATTATTCAATAATAAGAAGTTGGTTTTTACAAATAAAAGAGCTTACTTATTATGCTAACTAAAAGAATACTTACTAACTATATATTCATTTAAAAACTTTCGATTAAAATTTTGTATTATAGATAAATCTCAAAATATAATGAAAAGTTTGAAAAACAAAGCCGTATTAGTAATTCAATATAATCGGTCATTGAACAATGTAATAAAATCTATGTCGTATTTCAGCTTCTAATAAAGAGATGTTGATGTTTGGCTAGGAATTAACCTAAACTAGCCTGTAGCTCAAAAAAGTGACTATATCTTAGGGTTACACAAAGCCAAAAATGGAGATGCACTGTTTCGTTAAATCAAATAAACTGTAACTACACCTCGCTAAATCCTGGTTATAACTAATGTAACCGAAGTAGATTAGCTAAATATTTTTTTCAGTGCGCACAGCGACCTTTCTTTCTGTAACAGGGTATTGTAACTAACCTCTCCCTCCGATAAGGAACGAAAAGAATCAAAGTAAAACTTAAATATACCCGCATGTATATGAGCACTATTGACTATAAAATTTTTCGAAGATTCCGAATATTCTAAGGCCAAATATCGTCCAGAACCCATGTTGTGATTTAGTAACCCAAGCTCTTTTAGAGTGTGAGAGAATAAAATAAGAAACAGAGAAAAGAGACAATTAGTAAGAGTGAAACTTGAAAATAATAAAATACTAATAAAAGAGGAAGTGTTGGGCTCCGTCCTACGCCCCACACGGTGAGTGTCAACACCGCCTAGTTACACTCCCCCTTTCCACGCCACAGGAAATTCCTCACCGCGACTAAAATCAAAAGTATGAAAATATCTTTATTAACATTTTTCCATGGACCGGGTGATGTGGTGTGTTTTAACCAAAATGTTAGAAAGCCATTATAAGATTGAAAACACCAAACTTCTGGCACCCTAAGCGTGAATAAATACAATTCTCACATGGACATCCAAACTTTGCAAGGGAACTTAGTTGTGAGTTAAGTCAGCGCTAGTCGCAATATATTGTTAGAGTTAGTTCTAAAACCAATAATATAAATATTATTGGAGTTGCAATATACCCCTTCCCCAATCTAGAGTGTCCACCTTTTTAGTTTGAACGATATCCATTCTGTTCGCCGTAATTGCGTCGTTCAGAGCTTTCGCACAAAGTAATCACTTTCGACATTTTGGAGCATGTGGAGTGTATTTAGGTTTATGCTTTCCTGCGTGTAGAGTATTGAGTTTATTTTGGTTCGCAAAGTCCTTTGAAATATGACTTATTTAACCTATGCCCACAAATAAGCTCAGGTGTAAATCCATGAGGAAATGTTAAGAAATCACCTCCATATCTTTGATTTATAAATTATTAAAACGATTTCTATTTTACCTACAATATATTGCAACCCTAATCATTTTATCAATCGAATATTTCGAATCTATACTAAACTTATGTTATTGAAATTTAGTTATAATCTAGTCTATTTAGTGTAATAGATATTTAGTATAAAGTGAGGTTAAGAAATATTACGAAGATTCAGTTATAGAGTTACGAAGATCAAGTTATTTTGGGTTAAGAGAATTCGGTTATAAAACCAGGTTATAAAGTATTAAAGAGATTCAATGTATGAGTATAAAATTAGTTTCTCAACAAAACGATATTAATATTGTAAGTTTTGATTCCGTAAATACGCACAAAATATTCGACGTGTAATTCCTTAATACTTATGTTATGTCATTATAATTGAGTAAAACGTACCTACGCCTATTAATAATAACAAACGATCGCCATTTTAATGTTTAGCTGTAAACATATTTATTTGGATTTTCGGAAGTAAAACACATTCAATAAATAATAATCAATTCGAAATAATACACAAAACAAAATATTCTAAAACCCATTCCACCACCGAGTCATTAAAAATAGAGGGATTATAAATTATATTATGTTATAAAATTGAATTCAACTAAAATCACTCTATTTGAAAATGACCTTCTCCTACTTGGTTCTGAATTTAATATAGATTGTCAAATCTAATGAGCTTTTATTTTAAATTATTATTTATAAAACATAAACTCATAATAAAATATCTCGACGGTCAAAACCAAGCAAGTTTCATAAAAAAAACACAAACCTACGTAGTTTTCTCGGTCTAGGATCTCCAGCTATCTCTGTAAATTACAAAACAATACACCCCCTAACTCTATCTACCTACCTCTAAACCCTATTAATAGCATGGAGACCCAAGACCTATCCGGACTATCAGGGACACTGTTCTCGAAATCTGCAAGAAGCATAATTAGTACCCATCACCATTCCTATTGTAAACGATATATGTATCTAAATTTAATTCATAACTGAACGCGAAATGATATGGAGTGGTTTAAAGGATCACTGGATCACAAGTGGTTGGTGCTTGCTAACTACATATTTTCTTAACTTATTTAATCTACACGTAGAGCTGAAATAAAAGGATTATGAATCTTAACCTACACCAACCTCCCCAGCACGATATCCCAACCACGGTTGATTTGTCTTTTTTTACCCATATCACTTTATTACACCAGTAAAAAAAGACTATCTAGAGCCGTTACTTGACGGTAAATAAATAAATATTTTATAATAAATTACCCCTTGGTTCCCCTTGAGTTTTTGTCTTTCGCTGCACTATAGTAGCCTTCATATTGGTGTTTTAATAATTTCGAACAAAATTTACACATTTAACAAAATACTAATTCAAACCGCGATCTGTACTTCGTAACAAAATTAGTACTTTAATATATTAATATAGACTCCCAACACAAAAAACAGCCTTCCGATGGAAGTGCCATCTTTCTTGCAAAGATAGTATTATTTATAATAATAATCCTGTCTTTGTTAGTCTATAGTTACATTATTATAGTAACTTGCAATGTTTTTTTTCTATAAATATATTTACACTAGAAAAGTACAGTTCCTATTCTTGGGTGTACCCCATCTATAACTAACTTATTTCCAATATAATACTCATTGTTTCATCAATAAAATTGTGTCATGTGTTTTGTAAATAAACTAAGAGGTTAAAACCTCAGCTACTTGGATGAATTCTCCTAACACTTAAAACTAATATCTGGAGATTACTCTACAATTTCATCTCGAACTATTGAATAAATCCAAAAGCTACAAATTTTACAGTGTTATGTATATGTGTAATATCCCCATATATATATTTATATTTATTTTTAAACTAAATCTAAGTTATATAACTAATGTACCATCTTTGAATAATGATTTACGTTTTCCTCAATCGAGTAGTAAACCATTAAATTTAACACCCTTAAATACTATTCATGAGATTACTAATCATTCCTGTGGTTCGATCAGATACTTTTACATGAAACCAATAACGAAACTAATGAATAACTTGCTGTATTATTTTCATCATCATCATCATCATCATCAGCCTATAAACGCCTTACTGCTGGGCACAGGCCTTCCTACATGAGAGAAGCACATGCGGAGTTTAGGCCTTAACATCACCATGTAAACCTAATGCGTGTTGATGGGTGAAGCGGTTGCAACAACGACAGAGACCAACGACTTAAAGAGTCGTGTTTTAGTTAAACAAATTAAGTTGTAAATAAATTTACTTGAACTGTGAATTTCAATATGATAATAAAAGTTAAAGTAATCCAATCGAACGATTAAACCATCACCTTAATTCTAAACCCAGTGTTTAATGAGTATTATATTTGGAATAACACAGGACATACAAAATGAAAATACAGTAAAAATAATAAAATGCACGTGTTAACAATTTTCCCATTCTAAATTTATGTTGAATTTCGTAACAAAACTTACAATAGTCCAACCATTAACACAAACATCCTAACCAAACTAAAATTCAAATTTATTCTGAAATTAGATTATTTTTTTTAATAATTATTTTACAACAATTCTAAAATAAAACCAAAAGTAATATGTTTAACATAAAATTTCAATCATGAGAAAAGTTAAAATAAATTACGTATTAACTAAAATTCGATTCTAATTACCAAAATAATTATCCATTGCGAATAATGGAAATTCTCAATAAATAACATCAAATTAACATTTCTAAACCACGAGAGAGAGAGAAAAAAAGAAAATAAATAAATAAACAAAATAACTTACCAAACCAGACACCTAGCTCCAACTACTGACCACTCGCTACCACACACCCCCGAGAACTGTCCCGTCTTTTCCCTCTTTCTTGGTTTTATTGAAATCCCCAAAATTCCCACGCAAACACATTTTTTTACTAGATCTAACAAACCAATCAAAACAAGGCATTTCTTTTTAACTCTGCGCACACGCAAAACTTAAGTTACATAATTCTCAACCCTTAAAACATACACGAAAGATACAAATTCGCTAGTTCCTAGTTCGTCATTATTCTACGCACAAAAGTGTCGGTATTTCTCCAAAATAATAAGCTAATCTATATTCATACTTAACGTAGAACAAATAAGGTCCTTATTTATAAAAATAATAATGAACGCTAAAGCGAGCTCGAGTTATATTGCTTTATTGTTAAGACATATTGCCGGTGACGCGTTCGGTACTTAGATCTACTCTTCCGAAGTAAATTTTTGTTTAAATGATAATTCGAAATAAAGGTAATAATATTGTATATTTTAAAATAAAGGACACGTCCGTTACAATCACCCCCAAAATTTTATTTGATGAATACAAAAAAGAATTCAGGCAAAGAAAATTTTCACTACTTAATTTTTAAGATAACTACTAAGAACTAATCTACAATTAACCTAACTTTTCCTACATTTCCTATGACTCTCTGTTACACTTGTATGTTACTTTCATTGAAGATAACAATAGCATATCTTTATTCTTTCTTACATATAACAAATCTCACCCCCAATTCCCGTACTACCCCTTTTTTCTATTCTCTCAACCTCTTTCCATTTCACGAACAACAAATTGTAGGCTATCGAGCCTACTTTAATTTAGTTTAGTATCCTGGTCACGGCACCAAATTGTAACTAACCTCTCCCTCCGATAAGGAACGAAAAGAATCAAAGTAAAACTTAAATATACCCGCATGTATATGAGCACTATTGACTATAAAATTTTTCGAAGATTCCGAATATTCTAAGGCCAAATATCGTCCAGAACCCATGTTGTGATTTAGTAACCCAAGCTCTTTTAGAGTGTGAGAGAATAAAATAAGAAACAGAGAAAAGAGACAATTAGTAAGAGTGAAACTTGAAAATAATAAAATACTAATAAAAGAGGAAGTGTTGGGCTCCGTCCTACGCCCCACACGGTGAGTGTCAACACCGCCTAGTTACACTCCCCCTTTCCACGCCACAGGAAATTCCTCACCGCGACTAAAATCAAAAGTATGAAAATATCTTTATTAACATTTTTCCATGGACCGGGTGATGTGGTGTGTTTTAACCAAAATGTTAGAAAGCCATTATAAGATTGAAAACACCAAACTTCTGGCACCCTAAGCGTGAATAAATACAATTCTCACATGGACATCCAAACTTTGCAAGGGAACTTAGTTGTGAGTTAAGTCAGCGCTAGTCGCAATATATTGTTAGAGTTAGTTCTAAAACCAATAATATAAATATTATTGGAGTTGCAATATACCCCTTCCCCAATCTAGAGTGTCCACCTTTTTAGTTTGAACGATATCCATTCTGTTCGCCGTAATTGCGTCGTTCAGAGCTTTCGCACAAAGTAATCACTTTCGACATTTTGGAGCATGTGGAGTGTATTTAGGTTTATGCTTTCCTGCGTGTAGAGTATTGAGTTTATTTTGGTTCGCAAAGTCCTTTGAAATATGACTTATTTAACCTATGCCCACAAATAAGCTCAGGTGTAAATCCATGAGGAAATGTTAAGAAATCACCTCCATATCTTTGATTTATAAATTATTAAAACGATTTCTATTTTACCTACAATATATTGCAACCCTAATCATTTTATCAATCGAATATTTCGAATCTATACTAAACTTATGTTATTGAAATTTAGTTATAATCTAGTCTATTTAGTGTAATAGATATTTAGTATAAAGTGAGGTTAAGAAATATTACGAAGATTCAGTTATAGAGTTACGAAGATCAAGTTATTTTGGGTTAAGAGAATTCGGTTATAAAACCAGGTTATAAAGTATTAAAGAGATTCAATGTATGAGTATAAAATTAGTTTCTCAACAAAACGATATTAATATTGTAAGTTTTGATTCCGTAAATACGCACAAAATATTCGACGTGTAATTCCTTAATACTTATGTTATGTCATTATAATTGAGTAAAACGTACCTACGTCTATTAATAATAACAAACGATCGCCATTTTAATGTTTAGCTGTAAACATATTTATTTGGATTTTCGGAAGTAAAACACATTCAATAAATAATAATCAATTCGAAATAATACACAAAACAAAATATTCTAAAACCCATTCCACCACCGAGTCATTAAAAATAGAGGGATTATAAATTATATTATGTTATAAAATTGAATTCAACTAAAATCACTCTATTTGAAAATGACCTTCTCCTACTTGGTTCTGAATTTAATATAGATTGTCAAATCTAATGAGCTTTTATTTTAAATTATTATTTATAAAACATAAACTCATAATAAAATATCTCGACGGTCAAAACCAAGCAAGTTTCATAAAAAAAACACAAACCTACGTAGTTTTCTCGGTCTAGGATCTCCAGCTATCTCTGTAAATTACAAAACAATACACCCCCTAACTCTATCTACCTACCTCTAAACCCTATTAATAGCATGGAGACCCAAGACCTATCCGGACTATCAGGGACACTGTTCTCGAAATCTGCAAGAAGCATAATTAGTACCAATCACCATTCCTATTGTAAACGATATATGTATCTAAATTTAATTCATAACTGAACGCGAAATGATATGGAGTGGTTTAAAGGATCACTGGATCACAAGTGGTTGGTGCTTGCTAACTACATATTTTCTTAACTTATTTAATCTACACGTAGAGCTGAAATAAAAGGATTATGAATCTTAACCTACACCAACCTCCCCAGCACGATATCCCAACCACGGTTGATTTGTCTTTTTTTACCCATATCACTTTATTACACCAGTAAAAAAAGACTATCTAGAGCCGTTACTTGACGGTAAATAAATAAATATTTTATAATAAATTACCCCTTGGTTCCCCTTGAGTTTTTGTCTTTCGCTGCACTATAGTAGCCTTCATATTGGTGTTTTAATAATTTCGAACAAAATTTACACATTTAACAAAATACTAATTCAAACCGCGATCTGTACTTCGTAACAAAATTAGTACTTTAATATATTAATATAGACTCCCAACACAAAAAACAGCCTTCCGATGGAAGTGCCATCTTTCTTGCAAAGATAGTATTATTTATAATAATAATCCTGTCTTTGTTAGTCTATAGTTACATTATTATAGTAACTTGCAATGTTTTTTTTCTATAAATATATTTACACTAGAAAAGTACAGTTCCTATTCTTGGGTGTACCCCATCTATAACTAACTTATTTCCAATATAATACTCATTGTTTCATCAATAAAATTGTGTCATGTGTTTTGTAAATAAACTAAGAGGTTAAAACCTCAGCTACTTGGATGAATTCTCCTAACACTTAAAACTAATATCTGGAGATTACTCTACAATTTCATCTCGAACTATTGAATAAATCCAAAAGCTACAAATTTTACAGTGTTATGTATATGTGTAATATCCCCATATATATATTTATATTTATTTTTAAACTAAATCTAAGTTATATAACTAATGTACCATCTTTGAATAATGATTTACGTTTTCCTCAATCGAGTAGTAAACCATTAAATTTAACACCCTTAAATACTATTCATGAGATTACTAATCATTCCTGTGGTTCGATCAGATACTTTTACATGAAACCAATAACGAAACTAATGAATAACTTGCTGTATTATTTTCATCATCATCATCATCATCATCAGCCTATAAACGCCTTACTGCTGGGCACAGGCCTTCCTACATGAGAGAAGCACATGCGGAGTTTAGGCCTTAACATCACCATGTAAACCTAATGCGTGTTGATGGGTGAAGCGGTTGCAACAACGACAGAGACCAACGACTTAAAGAGTCGTGTTTTAGTTAAACAAATTAAGTTGTAAATAAATTTACTTGAACTGTGAATTTCAATATGATAATAAAAGTTAAAGTAATCCAATCGAACGATTAAACCATCACCTTAATTCTAAACCCAGTGTTTAATGAGTATTATATTTGGAATAACACAGGACATACAAAATGAAAATACAGTAAAAATAATAAAATGCACGTGTTAACAATTTTCCCATTCTAAATTTATGTTGAATTTCGTAACAAAACTTACAATAGTCCAACCATTAACACAAACATCCTAACCAAACTAAAATTCAAATTTATTCTGAAATTAGATTATTTTTTTTAATAATTATTTTACAACAATTCTAAAATAAAACCAAAAGTAATATGTTTAACATAAAATTTCAATCATGAGAAAAGTTAAAATAAATTACGTATTAACTAAAATTCGATTCTAATTACCAAAATAATTATCCATTGCGAATAATGGAAATTCTCAATAAATAACATCAAATTAACATTTCTAAACCACGAGAGAGAGAGAAAAAAAGAAAATAAATAAATAAACAAAATAACTTACCAAACCAGACACCTAGCTCCAACTACTGACCACTCGCTACCACACACCCCCGAGAACTGTCCCGTCTTTTCCCTCTTTCTTGGTTTTATTGAAATCCCCAAAATTCCCACGCAAACACATTTTTTTACTAGATCTAACAAACCAATCAAAACAAGGCATTTCTTTTTAACTCTGCGCACACGCAAAACTTAAGTTACATAATTCTCAACCCTTAAAACATACACGAAAGATACAAATTCGCTAGTTCCTAGTTCGTCATTATTCTACGCACAAAAGTGTCGGTATTTCTCCAAAATAATAAGCTAATCTATATTCATACTTAACGTAGAACAAATAAGGTCCTTATTTATAAAAATAATAATGAACGCTAAAGCGAGCTCGAGTTATATTGCTTTATTGTTAAGACATATTGCCGGTGACGCGTTCGGTACTTAGATCTACTCTTCCGAAGTAAATTTTTGTTTAAATGATAATTCGAAATAAAGGTAATAATATTGTATATTTTAAAATAAAGGACACGTCCGTTACAGTATGTAGACATGAATTCTAACATTACAAAATTTTCCCGCCCGGAACGCTTCCGCATCGCGCTCTGTGGGTTCTAGCCTTTACTGTCACAATTTATCAATAACAGTCACATAAAGCTCACAATGGCCACTACACATTTAAAATTCCTCTGCAAGGCCTCAAAGTTTTGATTATTATCTTCTTTGTGTGGAAATTTATTATTTGTTATGTAGTCACTCTATTTAAGCTACAGATAGTCAAAAGTTTGGCTATCATTTTTTACATAGACTTTTATATACACATCGACTAGTATTAAAGTCTTATCGGTTTGTTCCTTATTTGTTTTCAATATTTTTGACTTAAAAGTATGAAAAGCCGAGTGGACTCTGGACTATGGACTATGGACTCTTCTTACCGCTTCACATCCTGATGTGAAGCAGTAAGATGAGTCCATATGCGAAGACAGCAGTGCAGTTTAGACACTGCTCTAGCCGCCTCCACCTTGCCGGACCAAAAGGTGCTTTGTAACGCCTCTTTTGAAGGAACCCATGTTATATAAATAAAGATGTGCAGTAGGTATGAGCTTGAAAAGTAAATAGGAAACACTGTTCTCCAAACCGCTTGAAGGTAGATATATAAAATCTGGTAGTAAGCATCAGATAGATGCCGATTGAGAAAATCTGTTTTATTGCCGCTCGGCTTTTCATACTTTTAAGTCAAAAATATTGGAAACGAATAAGGAACAAACCGATAAGACTTTATATGCATAAGCAAGTCAGACTAGTCGATGTGTATATAAAAGTCTATGTAAAAAATGATAGCCAAACTTTTGACTACCTGTAGCTTAAATAGAGTGACTACATAACAAATAATAAATTTCCACACAAAGAAGATACCTAATAATCAAAACTTTGAGGCCTTGCAGAGGAATTTTAAATGTGTAGTGGCCATTGTGAGCTTTATGTGACTTATTAACTTCATTATGAAAGTACACCACCTGTGGTGTTGAGTCATTTGTTGTACTTTGTTTAAAAAAATTAACTCTGAATCTCACCAACCATTACTCAAGTAAAAACAGTATCCTTCGCAACCAAACCGCCATCTTAGTAATGGAATTTAGTATAGTTTATAGTAGAAGACGTGTTGCCCCAACAAGTTTGTCGCCACGGTTTAATTAAACAAAATTAATGCTCGCAGCGTGACGCCCGGCAGTCGTCAATGGAGTCAGACGTGACTCGGCTGCCGATGACACGTCGTGACAATGTGTCACGCTCTATTGGAGCGCTAGTAATGCGGGAGATATGAAGCATTTGCATTTTTCTCATTCTCACTTTAGTGGCGCCTCTGGTGAGATATTATTGTAAGAAATGAGGTCACGACTCGTTCCACGACCTTTCAAAATATTATCAAATAGAAAACTTGTCATCAATGTGATGGAGAGATATTTAATACTGGCTTCTTTTCCTCTAGGACTTCCGAAATTACTTTTCCATTCACCAAGTGATATATTGCTCGATAGTGATGCCATACGTGCCCAGGATGCAGAAGAACACTGCGGCAATATGTTAGACTTGATAGGATCGCTGATCGTGTCAAATAAATAGAGCATTTGCATTTTTCTATGGTAATTCAATACTAACAAAAAATTTTCAAGCGCAGTACGTCGAGTCCATTTTAATTTGAATAAAATACATAAGTTTTGGTATATAAGTTTTATTTTAAAAATAGGAATGGTAAAGAACAAGATCAAATAAGTTAATAAAGAAAGAAATTATAACCAAAACAAGTTAAATATATATATATATATATATTTATAAAGGACTTTCTTAATATAAGTTAACTAACACTTGGGAGAAGTCAATGCAAGTTATTGAGCATTATAGAGTAGTCTGCTCTACGACATTACGTTATTAACTTCATTATGAAAGTACTGCGCGATCCCAATTGCAAAAAACCTATTTCCAATAGCTTACTAAATATAGACAGCCTCTCAATCTAATAATCTTTGCCGCATGCCGATTTCAAGGGTCATTCCAAACTTAAATACATGGATGATTTAGGTTCGTAAATTCGCGAACGCTCTCTAGTGGGAATTTCAAATCCTTTTCCCCAGAAGCTGCAGCTGAAGTTGTAAAAATAAGAATTGCCCTCGGCGACTGATAAGACGGATTTGCTGTACAAACGTACACCGACTGCCATTTGTTATTTTCTGCAATATGGCTGCAGCTCAGTGAATGGGGGCAAGGAAATACCAACAAGGACAGTGTCAGATTGCTGTTTTGTTGTAGACGTGACTATGTACTGAAAGTGTGTTGAGATTATTTTATTTAATCAAGATAATTTAGAACAATATTGTTTTTCTCTTGTTGAGGCATACATCCACTAGAGTTTCTTCGAAATGGCTCGAATTGGTCATGTTTAATCGCCTCTGTGGTCAAATGGTTAACCACTAACTTCAGATCTAGAGATCTCGGGTTCAATTCTTATGCAGTAATCATCTGCTCGCTTTGGTTATTGCTAGGATATTTCTAAGTCCGTCTGGCTATTAAAGCTACCACCGTCGTACTTAAATCTGCCGCCGTAATGACAATGTTCACAGCATTGCATTGTTCTGGTAAGTAAGCCAGTTGCTCTGTGGTTGAGGAATCCAGTTACAGCTCGCTTCCATCTTTGGCCTTACCAATACTTACCATCAGGTAAGATAACCCCGTTAAGAAAAATAAAAAAAACCTACCAAGTGCGAGTCAGACTCGCGCACGAAGGATTCCATACCATTATCTATAAACAAGCGCCTACGCCTACCTGTTGTCGTTCTCAATATCGAGTAAAAACAAGAAAAAAAATCACGTTTGTTGTATGGGAGCCTCCTTGAATATTTATTTTATTCTGCTTATTAATATTTGTTGTTATAGCGGCAACAGAAATACATCATCTGTGGAAATTTCAACTGTCTAACTATCACATGAGATACAGCCTGGTGACAGACGGACGGACGGACAGCGGAGTCTTAATAATAGGGTCTCGTTCTCCCGCTTTACCTTTTCGGTACGGAACCCTAAAAATGTTACCATAATGCTGGTTTATTATGTACGTATCTTTTATCAAATAAACTGGTTCCACTTGCAATAAGATTTTTAATAGGTGTATAAAGAAGATTCTGCATGTTTTAATCAGTTTATTTTACAATATCAACTTTCATAATATCATAGGAAATGGAAATATTGGAATTGCAAATCCCAACGGCTAATAGACCCAGCTATACATAGCCTAAAGGTAAATAAATATATTATTAAAGCACTCCTGAAGCCTTCAATTTCATACATAAATTAAAATGCGAAAGTAACTTTGTCTGTCTGGCTGCCATGTTCCACTCTTAACCGCAGAACCAATTTATATGACATGAAGATAGAACACATACTGTAATAAATAGTCAGTCAATAGTAAAGCAAGGATGTGCTTCTTTGACCATACTTATAAGTTTGGGCATTTGATAAGTCTTTTTTACTCTCAAAATAATATTTTCTTGCAACGTAACTATTAAAATAATTTCATATGGCGGTACTCGATTTGTTGACTAGCGTAAATAACAAAAATAAACTAACTCTAAGTATAAAAGATAAACATAAGAATCATAATGAACATACTAATAAAACCCATCCATTACGTCTGTTGGAACCGAAGCCGAGCTTAGAGTTGAGATAGACCATATCATACATGTGGTGTTTAAAGTTTCAAACTTTCGAGACATTAGAAATTGTACTTTGTCAACTTCATATTCGAAGCGGAAATATGGTTTTCGTTGGATGATACTGTTAATACAATTTTTACATCAATTAATATCAAAATCGAACCAATTTTGATATTAATTGAAATAATAATTTTCAAAACTGGTTCTTGAGGACTTGAATTTATTGTGTGCTCTTTTCCAATTTGTTTTGATACTCTATACTAAAGGCTCACATTCCTCATTACTAATGAGTAGGTGACCACTTTATTATTACGAAACCGATAAACTGTCGAAATTACTTCCCTTTGATGATAAATTGATGTCTACAATAGTAGGACAGAGTAGGTACCTATAAAAATATGTTCACGTTCGTTAGGAGAAATGTATATACTATGTATATTTTTATAGTTTACTTCTTATACAATTAGGATTACATTTGTAAATATTTAATCTGGATCAAAAGTTGTCCTTGTTAAACTAGATACTTACCGCTTAATAGATTCTAAGGTTTATAATGTCTTATTCGCACGTTGTGTAAATGCTGGGTATTTTTTTAATTCTACGGCTAGCTCTCATATTATCTGATGGTAAATGATGACAAAGCCGAAGATGGAAACCAGCTACACAGAGTTTCCTAAAAAAACAGAGGAGTTGTCTATTTGTCCTCTAACTGCCGGAACCCAACAATACTGTTAAGTTAACATTATTGTTATGACGGCACACATAAATATGATGGTGGTATCTAGCAGGGCTTAGATAAAGCCCAATCTTATTTGATATTTACTTTCTAGAGTACCAATCAAAAAGCAAAGGAAATTGAGCATGAAATAATCCAACATTTAATTTAACAGACAATATTTCTAACGCTAGGTAGCGGATATTACAGGTATGTCTTGGGTGAAGCTGAGTTGTTGAGGACAGACTGTGTTATCGAACATAAATTACTTGGCAGGCCTTGTTACCCGACTGTTGAGATCTGTAGCAATATTTCGGGTCGAGGGATGAATATTTAAATATACCAGAATGATGTATTGGGGTATGAATAATTAAGGTTCAGAATGTTATATCTCAATTCGTACCTGAAATTCAGTTTGAATCGATATTTAAATCTCAAGGACATTTATTTGATGTTCAGCTAAATAATTATATTGATATCATCGATTTATTTTAAACAGGTGTAATGAACTTATAGTCTAAATGATTTGTCCACGTTAAAATATTATAAATATTTAAATAAATCAATTATAATGCTCAAAACCAAATTAATGTCCTAGCTTAATAATAAATTGCATTATTACATTATAAATGTAGAATACATTTTATATTTATTCTATTAAAAATTTGTTGAAATAGAATCCAAATAAATATCTAATTCGTAATAATTGCCATCATAGATTAATTGTAAATACGTTTAATAGGTAAGCATGATGTAGTCTAAAATACTTATTACAAGAACAATATTCTGCAGAGAGCAAAGTGATAAGATTTACGTCGGCTTACGTCGGAAAAATATAGTACAAGAGAATTCAAGTCCGTGAATCAAGAAGTTACTGTAGTTCAAGTGGATCAGCTCGGTCTGAATCGAGAAATATTGGGCCTGATTCTGAAGACACACTCTAATTCTAAATTTAGGTACACTATATCTCTTTCTCGCAATAAGTATGTAATAGGATAAAGATAGCAAGAATTTGTTTAGAGCCGTCAATTTTTAGATTAACTTCAAAGAAACCATAGACAATTTTAGATGGCATAATGTACGGAGGTGCCTCCTAAACACTGCATTTTAGCACGTTCAATAAGGTCGAAAATTTAACGCACATCTCTAAATGTCAATTTATATGACAGCCATCCTTTTCATATTCATTTCGAGAGAAAGAAATGGACTGAACTTAAATTTAGACTTAGCAGGTGTTCTCCAGAATTAGGGCCATTGTAGAGTTGAAATCTATGCGTGGAGATTTTTAAATTTTGTCTTGTTTACGAACGGCAGCAGATTCAGTTTCTGCGCGCTTAGCTAAAATTCTTTGTAAAATTATTCTATTTGGGTTTGTATAATAAGACAGTAACATGATTTTTTAATTTACGTCACGAATAAGATGGCAGCACTGATAGCGGTTGTTTCATAACGTCGCTTCCGTACCGGTTTTATTTGGAAAAATGATAAAGTGGTAAGGTAGCCATGGTATCTGGTAGCGAGGTGAATCATTGATTCTGGTGTGATCCTCCGAGCTGTTAGGAATACTTGCTAAATATATTTCCGTCACTCAACCGATGTTACTATTGTACTTAATCAAATGTTACCTAGGTTTAAATTTATATTCTAGTATCGTCTGAGCAAGTGGTTTTACTTTAGACGAATAGCTAAATCTGTGCCCGTTAGCCTACCGAACTTATTATTGTATCTACTGAAGTGATGCGCATAAATACATATTCTAGTATCGTCGAAGAGGTTTCATTTCAGACTGAAGTTCTATAAATTAAGGACTAAAATCACTTTCACCTTTGCGAGTACTTCGTCCGTTATAATAACAGTGATTTTTGAAGTGACGTGCTACGCTGGATGACGTCTTTACCCCCACGGTCTCATAAATGATTTAAAAATAATATTTGAATGTCATAATAATTATTTGTGGAGTTGATGAATCGCCTTGCTATTATGACAACCGACCAATACGTCAATCTATTTATTATGCAGCAGGCAGCAGGCAACAGCTTCAACCTCAATTGGTATTCTTCATAAGTCCATATTAAATCACCAATTACATGAATGTCAAAGTTTTCTACTCAGGTATTTTGTAAAATCGTAAATATTATCAAACACATTTCACGTAGGCACTTGTATTTTCAAGCCAGTGGAAAATCTTTCAAATAAAATATATTCATACAAGTACTTTTATCATCGCTGAGTATTTGAAATAAGTAAAATTGGTTTTCTTTCATATCAAATTCATAATTTGTAAATATTAGGCCTCGGTGATTTGTGGCTTTATATGAATGACAGTATGTAAGTGTTGACTCATATAGTTACACTAAATTGCCGTTTAGCTTAAAATTGGCATAACCTTTCATTTATTTACACACATAATAAACCAGTATATGAAAAGAAAATTGGATTGAAAGGTAAAGTCAGCATAAGAATTATCTGGGTTTTAGAATTTTTTTTTGGCTCAAAAACTATGATGATTTAGAAAAGCAATCGTATTACTCTGTAGTAATACGATGGAATGGTCTACATTATTGAATTAAAATAAATGAGAATGGTCTCTCACTTGTTCAGGATTTTAGTGATTTTTCAATAAATATGTGATTCTATGTAGTAGTATTATCATCTGAGAGCTCAGATTATGCTGACTGTACAGACTATTATTAACTAAATCTTTTTTATCAGTGAACTTGGTCCAGTATAATTTGTTACTTCAAAAACGGTGGAAGTATTTAATATAAACACACGATTAGAACTCTCAATTGCCAATTTTAAATAGAAATCAAGATAAAAAAATAAAATGAAAATTTATGGAAATCAGATATGACATAATCTTAATTTCTTCTTAATATTAATGGTTGCTCTTAGTTAAATTAAATAAAGGCAACTAACATTATTAAATGTAAGAAAAAAGCTCAAGTTGTGGTTCGTTCATTTCCAATATTTTCAATCTAAGAGTTTGTATGAAAAGCAGTGCACAGGAAACGCACTTATGTATTTTCAAAGTCAACCAAGAATAGTACACTACTTATACTTAATGTTATTTTCCCTTGAATAATACTTTAATTCAAACGGACAGAGCTCGCAAAACATGTCTCGGTCTTAAGAGAAATTATCGTGCACAATTCCCGGCGAGTCCCGTTCGTTGGTCCGGTTATATAACACAGACCAATAAGGAAGCCGACGTAGCACCCTGACGGGTATTCACTGCAGGGCGGAATTGTGGGGCGGTGAGCCGGAAACTGTGACATGTCGGTGCGTAGTGTCGCGTCGAGACAGATACTAAATTACTCACAGGTGCCACTGGTCATTGTAACAAGTGATTGGATAGTGGATACGCTCATTCTGAGTCACTGTGGTAAAAAAATAACAAGATGCCTTAATTTTTACTTCAACTTAATCAACAATTACTAAAGCTTGTTTGCTGACTTGCTCAACTAGTAACTCTGGTCAATATAATAATTGACTGGATACGATAATTGCTGTGACACTATAGGAATTAAATGATAAGATGGCCTCAGTTTTACTTCAACTTGCTCAAAACTAAAAGATACTTGTGCCTAATAGGTGAATCTGGTATTATTATAAGTGACTGGATACGCTCATTTCTATGTAACTGTATTAATACAATTGCAAGGTGGTTTCATTCTTATATTACTCAAAAGTCTTACCTACTTAAATTAATCCGGTCATACGTATAAATTCATATTTTAATGTTTTTGATGCGTTTCAACGCCTACTTAATTGTAACATAGCAATTACAAGAAAAACGGCGAAAAAATGATATGCTCCAAGCGGGAATCGAACCCGCGACTCCTGATTTCCGGCCAGAGGCGATTACCACTACGCCACCGGAGCACTAAGACTTTCTACCCTTTCATACAGTTCCAATTTATTACTTAAGCTAAATCCATTCTAAAGTCAAACGCATTTCGCGTATAGATACGATAAATACTAATTATGTGCTATATTATATGTGATACTATGTTTATATTGGGCGCAAGGAATGTCTTAACTCTCCCTAAGATTTCCCAAGGGAAATGACACGTAGCGAATTACGGATCCGAATATGTTATTTATATTCAAAATAAATTTTCCATTTATACATTTGAATATGTAGATTGTAGTTAATTATATGCAAGGGCAAGTAAAACATTAAAGTAGGTATTAGGTACGTCATCCCGTCCTTTAGACGTCAGTTTTCTTGATATAGGTTACCTTATTGCTCATTGAACTCAAATAGAAGTTTCAGACTCTGATATTGAGTTACGAAGCATCCATCTTCTTTGTTGAATATTTTATTCATCAACCTAAATTCTAAAAGAGCTGAAGCATATTCAATATCGTTCAATTGAGTAGTTACTAACGTTACTGAAATTGTGACGTAAGTCTTAAATGGCCGAGCAAAAAAGTTGACACCAAATAATAAAAATATATCTTGATTTTAACGGAACTTTAAGTACTTAGATAAGTAATGACAAAAGCGAAGTAGGTCCTTTTTTACAATTTCCAGACACATACCCCTTATTATAAAACGCGGACTAAAGTTTGTCCTGGCTTAAAGCTAATGCTATCACTTTTATTTGTTAAAAGAGAGACAGCGACAGCATTAGTTTTAAACGAGGACTAACTTTAGTCCGCGTTTTATAATAAGGGGGAATGGTTTTTTATTGCCATAAGACCCCAATGCGGCTTGTAAAATTATGATTAGGACTTTAGATACATTTAAAACCTTTAAAACAGTTTAAAATATAGCATCATATTCCAACTGGACGAATCACCATTACTCTAGCAAAAATGTATACAAACCGGTCAAACTCTCACCAGGGTATGAATACGATTAAACTATAACTCCACCAATATCGAAACCAATTCGTACGGATCTCCATTCTATAGCCAACTTAACACAACAGCAATAAAGTTGTAAATCAGTCGAACGGAACAAAAAGTCAACTGGTGAAGTTTAATCAAACATTTTCCGAGTTGATCTCGCGGCAAACAATCAAAGTTTATATCTAGACATAATAGAGTTGGTTTTACAATAAATTTCCACACAAAGAAGATAATAATCAAAACTTTGAGGCCTTGCAGAGGAATTTGAAATGTGTAGTGGCTATTGTGAGCTTTATGTGACTGTTATCGATAAATAGTGACAGTAAAGGCTAGAACCCACAGAGCGCGATGCGAAGCGTCCCAGGCGGGATGATTTTTAACCGAGTTAATAAACGAGGAGCCTCTCAATTCGGTTAGTATGTCCGAGATTTCTGATCCGATTTACGTGATTCTTATTTTGTTCGATACGAAATAGTTGCCAATTGGTCCCATAAATTTTTTTTCTAAATCAGTTGGGTAGTTTTAAATAAAAAAAATTGAAATGAGTAAGTTATCTACGTATGCGAAATTAGAGATTTTAGCTTTCATATGATTCTATGTCTGTACACCGATTACGATTCTTTTTTTATTCGATGCGAAATAGTTGCCATTTGGTCCCATATTTTTTTTAAAAGTGGCAAGTATAGAGTTTCCGATAGTCGAAATTTTTTCGACAGTTGAGAATAAGACGGCTGGCCCGAGGGCAAAATGATGGACATGTCACATGACACACAATGGCAATTAGACAATCCCTTACTTACCCACTCAAGTGACGCGTTTGTGAAGCACCTTTAGCTATTATTGTTAAGGTACTAGTTGAGATGAAAAGATCGATTCTTTTTCTCTTAAATTTCTTGGTGGCATATTGTCATTCAAATCATCTTAGTCATTACCACTTTACTGTGATTATCAAATCACAGTAGTGAAGAAATTGTGCTTATTATATTGACCAGATTATTGTTCGAAGTTAAATTAAGCCAATTAATCCTACAATAATTCAACAAAGTCCCTTTTTTCAATTTCCACTCCAGTTTTATACCGTATGTTATAAAATAAAAACACATTCTATATGACAAATTACACCTGTAATATGTACCCATACGTGTAATTAAAGTATAAGGTATATCATTTTAGTCAGCAAACAATTAAGAAAATTTCTAAACGGTTTATTCGTAATCCAGATCTAGAAACTGGAATGTTATCTAATTTTATTAGCAGCAACCGGCGTGGTCGGAAATTACCAGACTTTACCGAGTAAATCCCTAAATTACGTAGACCGGCAGACGGTCCAAAATTTGACTTATTCGTGAGGTTTGTAAAATGTTCATTACGCTTTTGCCATTTTTAATCCTTCTGTAGGTACAGACGGCAATACAACTTCAAATGCAGCAGTTGCACTACGAATACCGCCTCTATTAATATCGGAGTAAGGGCTGACTTAAAGTCGAACTGTTACGCTTGATGTGCTGCCGACAGTACATAACCTTTACTGAGCTGAGCCCGTGTTGCAGCTAGTTTATTATGTTGATAAGTTAGGTTTCGTTAAGTTTTCATTAGCGAAGGCATGATTTTTAGGGCTTATTAACTAAAAATTTGATAAAACTAGCCGTTGTCTGCGCTCAATATGGGGCCAATTTGTGTGTTTGTAGCTCAATATTTATTCAATACTGCTTATTTTTTAAAGATAACATAACGGCTAATGACCTGTAATTGTATGAATAAATACAAAGACACTAAGTATATAATTGTTTCTTAAAATTAGTTTTAAATAAAAATGAGCAGACCGGGGCGGATTATGCCGACAGCAAATTTGAATATTGAATACTTAGCCATATTATTGGGACTAGTTAAAATTTTCATAGGTGAAAATAATAATCAAATTTAACCCGTCAAGCATCAGATTCCTGACACAATTGATTTTTCAATTGTCATAGCCATTCGGAGGGATAACGGCGCTTGACAGATTAAATAAAGATAGTCAACATGTCTACCCACCTACTTAGATAATTTATAGGTTCTTAAATTTAAATTTTTGATGCATATTAATTCTTTATTTATGATACGATGCCCTGCCTACTTTAAATACATTATATAGACAATCTTCCACGACCAACTAAATGGTCATTAATATTTAAATAGTTATTACACCACCACATTCAAATATTTCTTAATAAAAATACATTTGATAATAGATACCTACACATGCGTATTCAGAGTCTGAAGTCTGAAGTTACATCTGATTTTGTTTCAGTAATAGCTAAGAAATAATTAATCGTAATAATAAGAAAAAAAAATTAAAGTATCAGGAAGTAATTTCACAAATAATTCGCAAAGTACCCATAAGCCAGACATAGTAGGTTTTCTATTGATGTCAAGGAGACACCAGCGAGCTGACAAGGGAAGTTAGGTTAAATAAGGATTTATATAAATAAAGATTGTAAAATCCATTAGGGCTGATGAAATTAATATACCACCAAAACTACACTTATCTACTATACCACGACTTACTATACTTTACTTCCAAAGCTTAGAATTCTTTGCCAGCACCTGTGTTCCCTCCTTCCTATAACATGAGTTCCCTCAGAAGAGGCGTGAAAAGGCCAATGAGCCTGCAAGGTGTAGGTGGCTAGAACAGTGTGTTTCAAGCTGCACTAGCTGTCTTCGCATATGGACTCTTCTTACCGCTTCACGTCAGGTGGTGTTGAGTCATTTGCTGTGGTTTGTATAAAAAATTTTGCACCTAAGTACCTACATAAAATGCCATTTAAACAAAATACTACCAAGAGAAAGAACGCAGAAAGATATGCGAAGCAATTCATGCCATTATCCTTATGCGACCAAAGGTATCATCGAAAAGATAACTGTAGCTGGTATCAGAGAAAAAAAAGCAATACAAACTCTTTTGATATAGAAATGGCAACCCTATGCCTTAATTGGCCTACTTTATGTCTTTGTATCTAACAGAAAAAAGATAAATAAACAAGGATGGATGATAATTTTGAAAAGTTTTGCCGCCCTGAACAAAAACAGGGGAAAAGGCTATGAAATTTTGTGAGTTGGCAACATTCCCTGCCGCACTGCTGTCACGCGATATCCGGACATCCGCAGCTCTGTCTTTGTGGTACAAATTAGTTGATTAATTCCTGCTATTGGATTAAATTGTAGTCTAGCTGCTACTCTGTGGATTGCCGTAAAGTCATAATTTAATAATTTCGTTGATACAGAAACTAACATCATTTAGACAATTACTTATCCAATTACCTACACAGTTTAGGCGTTAGATCTAAAGTTTATTCGAATTTATATATTTGCTCTGTAATTAACAAGAAAATCTAATCTATTTATCTCTTTTGTTACTTACATAAAGATTGTAGAATGATTATTACAAAGCGTTGATTCATTAAATATGAACATACATGTATGTATAAGGAATTTAAGTTCATAAATTGATATTGTAAAACTAGATTGTTTTAATCAAAAAATAAAACAATGATATTTTAATAGAATACAACAATATCTACTAAACACAAACTTTATTATACACAATTGCACATCAAAAAGGCATAATTCCATTTCACTGCCAATTTTTAGTTCAAGGTGGCAAAAGTTAGGTGGTGACTTTGGTGGCCTAAGTATACATATCTTTTATATTTAGAGTAATAAAAAGGTAAAATAAAATGTTAATATAATTTATAAAAACTACAATTATTACCGATAGCAATAGAATAATGTGTGAGAATATTGTAAATAATATTTTTTTCAACACACTTCCTCATAAAGTGGCTCTAATCCCATTGCAATTAGGCACATAATGACACCTATAATCTAACTGTGACTTTTTCATTACTATTATTCACTAGTGAGTAATAGTTTTTTTTTTAATAATTAAAATTGCCAATATATTTTTTTTTTCTTTTTTTGTTGTTAAATCTCCCTGTAATGGGAAGGCAAAAGGAACTAATGCCCATACAGCCATGTCTGATGTGATTGAGTTTATGTCACTTATCTATATGTATATGTGTAAGTATATGTATTTTTTTGTATTTATGTAAGTATATGTAGTTTAAAATCCAAAGTCACGCCCAAGGCCCTATCATAATAACAGCGCTTCTGCGACGTTTTTTATAATGTCGCAAAAGTTTTATGCTGAGATAGGGCCTTGTTGACTGCACTTATTGTTAAGTATAAACTGTTTGTATTTGTCTATTTATTTATTTATTTTTTTATTGTTTAAGCTTCTTGTTGTTGTTTGTTATGTGCATGTCAAATAAAAATATTTTTCTTTCTTTCTTTCTTTCTTTAATATTATTGGTTGAGTTACGCTTACATTTGCGCTAAAAAGCTATCCGCGAAAAGCCCAAAAAAAAGAAACCTCATTTTTTAGTCTATGGCCGATGCGCGCGCATAGGAAAACT
Source organism: Nymphula nitidulata (assembly GCA_947347705.1). Classification (NCBI taxonomy): domain Eukaryota; kingdom Metazoa; phylum Arthropoda; class Insecta; order Lepidoptera; family Crambidae; genus Nymphula; species Nymphula nitidulata. Next base: position 13,908,175 of record OX374632.1, read on the forward strand.
AATTAATTTTTCCCGCCATTACGAAACATTTTTCACAACTCGTCTCGTTTTCTCTTTTGAAATTATTTAGTTAGTTATTAATTAAGATGTCTGCAAATACAATTTATGAAGAAAATGATTTATGTGTAGCAATGTAGCAGAATCATACGTAGAAGATTCCATACAACACAAGAAGGAAATTTGTGCGAAAATCACAAGAAGAATTAAACTTGATTCTGAGACGCATCCTACTAGCGAAATACCAAGTACATCCAATGATTGGATTTCACCTACCTACACGAATAATGAACCATCACAAATAACAATAGAACATGAAAGTATTTCAGTAAATAATCTATCTAATGAGACCGCTATATCATCAAAAATAGTTAATTATAATTTTACTAACTGCACATTTACTAATTGTTTCTCTAAATAAACTTTTTATCTACTATGTAAAATGGTTTTTTATTTAAGTATTATTTTATTCAGAAGTGTGTTGAAAAACGTTGTATGATACACGTGTGTATTGATGATTACCATCCTCGGCTCCTTAAGACCCTCGCCTGTCGGCTCGGGCCTCAATGCGCCTCAGCGGTAATCACCAACATTACACACTTGTACCATAATGTACTATTATTGCACACAAAATAAATAATATAAAGCTGTAGTTTTATTCAATTAATAACAAAAACAAAGTCAAATTGATTGACGACAAACCAATTTTTATCGGTAAACTGACATCAGACGATGCCAGTTTACCTATCTGACCGGAACCAGCGTTTGTCAAGACAAGGTGTAGTAAAGTGACACCCGTTTACAGTCTGGTTAATGACGACAGTAAACCCGCGGAAGGCGTGCGGAACTCCTGCCTGGCAATGCAGGGGTGGCGCTCAATCTTGATTAGTGTACGACAAGTCAAGTTTGTGTTGTATTTAGACAGGAGTAGGTACCCGTACGCAAGCTTTGTCGATGTTACCCAGCATTGTGTTTTGTTATTGTGTTCACCTAACTCGAAACATCTTCTGAATCAGTAAAATCAATTTGGAACTCATCGCTTATCTACTTCAAAGATATTTTTCATGTTACTAGTTTTAATTTCAAGTAGTAACAAAAATATATTTAATGATTCTTATTATTGTTACTGCGAACGGTCTAACCCAACAACCCGCATTGGGCAAGCGTGGTGGTGTTATGGCCCAATCTCTTCATGTACCCAGCAGTAGAACGTATACGTATGTTGGTGATGTTGTGATGATAATGACTGTTAATTGATAATATATAAAATAAATATTAGTTAATTAATGTATATGAAAGTAGTACGCACAATCCGTGAAACCATTCGATCCGTAGTGATTGCTCTAGCTGCAAAATCACCAAGGGTATTGGGATAATCTCATGGATTTCTTCTAGTCTATCTGTTTTTGTGTTATAAGCTTAAAGCATTGAAACTTTTCTACTTAAGTTCTTCAAAGTAACTTGATTATTTCACTAGCTACGCGGATTTTGTAAAGCATAACAAGGGAACTAGTTGCAGTTAGTAACTAGTAAGAATTTTTCGGAAAAGCATTAGTAGCCTTACAATAAGTTACCAGAATAAATACTGCCTATTTAGGTTTGTTGGTAGTTTTTTATTGTTTGACAGTAAACGAAACTTTTTTGAAGTTACAGTCGAAAATTTTACATTTGAGTTTCTTTTTCAGTGTATTAAAACAAAACCGTTTCCAGTTTTGCAAAGGGAACTTAACAGCCGCAATTAAAAAGCAACTTAAAAAATAGTTCAATAAAGAGCTTTATGTGCCAAGCTCGTTGGCAATCCACGTCTGCCAGCCACCTGTCACTTGTTGCGCGGCCAGCGCTGCCAAATACCACTTCACAACTAAGTTGTTAATTGCTTTATTGGAATTTGAAATATTGAAATTGACTTAGGAATATCAATCAGTACAGTAAAATGTGTTTATCTGATTTTTGAAATACTTTTGAACTTGAAAACAAAATTTATATAAAGGTTTGATAGAGCGGTAAATGAATGTCGGTTATCGCACCAGAATGTAGGCCTCACTCCTTTCTCAGTAATCTAGTTGCCAAATTTTATCTAAGTCATGTTCAGTGGCTTAAGAGAGAAAACGTAGCAGACAGACAGACATAGTTACTTTCTCATATATAATGTAATATAAATGTTAGTGACGATTTCATATAAGATTTATGTAATGATAATAGTACAAAATAAATTAGATTATGTAACTACGTGGAATAAATTATTTAAAATTTAAATTTGAAATAAAACGAATGCTTTTTAGTTCCTTTTGTGTATTCTTACTACATTATAATCAAAATGGTGCTGTATGAAAATTGAAATAAGAAAGTGGAATTCTAAATAAAGAATGGACGTCTTTACTTGTTTCAAGATAAACACAAGAAAGAAAAGAATAATGTTGCTAACAGTTTAAGCTGCAACATAAAAATAACAGAGTTTTAAAAGTTAAGGTTCAAGTAAAACTAATGTGCCAAAAAGTGCCTAAGCTTTCCAACTTGCATAATGTGTTTTGGCAAATACCACAGAACAGCACATCTGGTATACGATGCTCTAGCGTTCCAACTGGCACTTGTTACTCGAGAAGTGCCATAACAAAATTTACAATAGAGAAACAATACCAAAGTTATATACCTCTCTCTACATAAGTATAGATAAGTCTCTCTACCTGTATTCGAACAAAAGCCTAACTAGAAACAGGAAAACAGGAGAAAGTTGTTGGCCGTACTACCTATATCCCAATTGTTAATAATTATAGAACTGTACGCAACGCACAATGATTAAAATATTTGTATGATAGCATAAGCTTTTTAGAATACGATAGATCTAACTATTCAAACTGGAAGCCGATGAGCTGTAATAAGGCGTGTCGATGAGCATCATTCAGTGTATGGATATAACAATATATGTTGTAGTTACGAAGGACAATGATGGAAGGAACGATGGAAGGAAGAAGAAGGCAAAGTGCATCGACCTGTCTACTCGTAGGCATTTTGCCAAAGACTCCAGAGGGGTGAGGGATGAGATGGCGGAAAAGAAAGATCACCTGGTCAGCTCGTGAGAGGACTATATTGATGGGCAACTTGTCATTAAGTCCTTAGCTGCACACATCTCTGTTAATCTTTGTTTTTTATTTCAATGTGTTATAACATTTAGTTTATACAGTCTACTAATTTCAACATTACTATTTAGAAATAAAATATTGGTCCTTGAGCCGACCGCAAGGTACTTTTCGAAATGCGACAGTGAAATGCGGTTAAAATTATTATGAAATATACAGATCTCAAATAAAATTGGCAACAGAGCGATAATATGAGGAGAATCGATGATGTTAAATATTGAAACTGCGTATGTTAAATTGAAAATGAAGATTTCAACAAACTTGTTGCGATGAAATAACTAACGGTGCGTGAAATAATAACAATAACGCGGCCGACTAGAATTAATATTGTTTTAGCGCTTAATTCGAACGCTTCGCAGTTGGCATTTTTGGCAATATTCGCAGACTGTAGCACCTGTCACTTGTTGCGCTGCAAGCACTGCCAAAACTGCAGCTGTGACCGCTTTCGGAGTAAACATCAACGAATTCGGCTAGATACACAAAATGGCCGCCGTGTTTTGGTATATATCGCCGCATATTCGAATTCGCTGTGGGACCGTTTGTTATTCTTGGAGTTTGGGTTCGGTTTGCTTTTTTAGGGTCCATTTGATTAATCATACATTTTTGAGCGTTGTTGAGATGTTGGCCAGAGTTTGATAAATTTATTTTATTGAAGTGTTCGTTTTATTTCGTGAAAAATTAGTTATTAAACTTTTATTTTCCCTTTTTTTCTTGTTTCTTTTAAATTATAAATTCATGCATTTGACCGTTTCTTTAAGTTTGATTTCAATTACCTATAATATGCATCATGTCCATATTTTTATGAAAATCGTCTATTTTTCCTTGACGCTCGCGCTCGCTTAAAAAAGTTATATTGTTGATACAAACGTAATTTTTGTCCCCTTTCGGACTTATACCAAATGCCACGTTAAGCTGTGCTATTTCTTATTAAAGAGGGTTACAAAAATGGGTATCGTCTCTTTTACCTTGAGACAGTCATCCAATTTCAAGGTCTCGAGACACCCTTCAAATTAGCTTAATCTGTCAAGCGGCGCTATCCCTCCGGACAATTGAAAAATCAACTGTGTATGGAAACTGATGCTTGACGGATTTATGTATTAAACAACACCAGTTCTAGACAAAAATACCCACAATAAGAATTATTGTAGTAAGTGGCATAAAATGAGGAGATCTGATGATAAAGCCTAGTATACAACATCTCGCGCTCTATTCCTCGCCTTGTTATTTAAGGCTTGCTGTAAGCATTAACGTCAGTTAATTCATAGCAAACAGCGGAAAGAAATTGCGTTTAATAACCCTTAATGTGAGTTTTCTATGATCAAATAAGTATATTGAAAACTGTCTCAAAAGTTTCGGTCTTAGTCAGAAAATCGTTCAAATAATCTAATTATTCAACATTGCAGATAAAGTTGGTTTTTAATTGTCTTAAGAAGTATTCCGTGGCTCCACAAATAAAAAAAATTGTCTTGATCTACTACGCATTCTAGGAAAATGTCGTAATGTTGTATCAGCCCTCCGGCTCACGCACAATAGAAAATCTATTGGGTCTGATATATGCGTCCTTTATAGATTAAATCAAATACACCCGACACAAGTTCTATTCTTGTCCAGACGCCGGCGCCGGCAGTCCGAAAAGGACGGAAGGTCAATTCTAAACCAGTGGCAAAACTGAAATCATATTTACTACTTTTAACTCAGAAATATCGTGTTACAGTGTGTACAAAAAAAGATTGGCGATATAAAAAATATCGCTGACTTTTATATCTTGAACCAGAACCAGGAGTGTCAACCTGCAGATAAGGCCGGTAACGAGCTTACGGAACTAATTGAAACCCTCGCTGCACAACGAAAATATCGTTAGATCGCCTCGGTTCACCAGCCAATAAGTGTAATTTATTTCGATGAAAATGAGGTTGGTAATAGCATGATTCCTTTTTGGCGAAAATTACAATTGCTCTACTGTAAACTTCGGTACCAATATAGGTTTGACACTTTATTATTTCTTACTTCAACTTATTCATCATTACATATATATAAAAACATATATATAAAAAACGACGAAAAAATTTTATACTGCTGTCGTGTTTTGGGTCCGGCCAGACTCCAGAAGACGAATTTTCTATATTTGTAATTCTTTAAAGTAGGCACTAAGCGCACAAAATCAAATATTTAAACATGTTATTCATCTCATCATCATTGGTTTACTTTCCTCGTATAATAAGTTGAAACAATAATTATTAGTATGTGATACGTGGTTGTCCAATTTCGGACCAAAATAAATATACAATTTTTCCTTATTTTAGATCTCTTGCGATGATTTTGGTTTACTTACGTGTGTCTTTGAATTTTGCCCGTCAAGTTTACATATTCGTACGAAATTTCAGAAATATGTACGGTTTTCTATACTACGTATTATTATTCAATCCTCGTATAATAAGTTGAAACAATAATTATTAGTATGTGACACGTGGTTGTCCAATTTCGGACCAAAATAAATATACCATTTTTCCTTATTTTAGATCTCTTGCGATGATTTTGGTTTACTTACGTGTGTCTTTAAATTTTGCCCGTCAAGTTTACATATTCGTACGAAATTTCAGAAATATGTACGGTTTTCTATACTACGTATTATTATTCAAATTCAGTTTTCCACAAGCTGAACGAATAAAATTGGAATAGAAATCGGTTTAATCGTTTTATTCCAGAATCCAATATGGAAAAGCCTATCTAGTTTTGTATTCTATTGAGGTCTTTGTTTATTAGCACTCTGCGGTTTGAATATGTAAAAATATTGTACCATTTGGATTTGTTTTAAATTGAAAACGTATATTTTTTGTTTCCGATTTAATCGCGAGTGATTTATTATTTTAAGCGGGGTCATATAATCTAAGTTATATTTACCACATTATAACTATAATGTACCACATTATAGCTATAATTTACCACATTATAACTATAATTTACCACATTATAACTATAATATGGTAAATTAAGTGGTAATTATTATTTAATATACAAATGAAGTAATGAATAACCTACCTACGATTATGTAAACTATTAATCTATTTTTGTAGCGTACCTACTGTTTTCTTAGCTATGTTATAGTTTAATAGATCTTTCTTTAAATATGACTAAATAGTGCCCTTCTGACACCGCTCTTTCTCCGTGGATGTCGATTTTTGCGCCAAATTAGGATATAAGTGATCTACCTGTGTACTAAATTTCATTCAAATCGGTTCTGCTGTTTAGTAATGAAATCTTAATAGACAGATATACAGTGTTAATTTCGAATTTATAACATTAGCGTGGTTATTAAGAATAGAGATATCTATTATGTACCCCTTTAACAAAGTAGGTACAACTGTCTCCAAACCCACTTTTGCAGGGTTTAAAGTAGTTTAACTTCTACAATCATTAGGATAGTCAGATAGATAGTATATCAGTTCAATATTCGTACTTAAGAGATGAAGTGACACCGAAAAAAAATTTAAAAACATCTAAGTTTCTAGAAACAGTTTAGCACCAACTCAAAAAAACCCTTTTTGTGAGATGAGAACCTACCTAATTTAATTTATTTTTTCTTTTTAGTGTTCTGATGTAGGTTATTTTTTTTTATTTCAGATTTTTTATTTCGTTTAGTTAGCGCCTAATTGTAACTCTACCTACATGGCAATACTTCTCATAGTGTCTCCCATATAGGAAGGGCTGTGCCCAGCAGTGGGGCAGCATATAAGTTGGAGATGATGATGATGATAGCCTAATTGCATGAAACCATTGAAAAAACGTGCATAAACACATGTTTTAGAATTACCTACGCTAGTAATTAAAATATAATAAAACTAGAAAAATTTCACGTCCTGAGGCAGGAATCGAACCCGCGACCTCAACCCCCCCCCCCCCCCCTCAACCCTCGATTACTAAGTAATTTTTCAAAAATTTATAATAATGTTAAAATTAAAAATTAAGGATTACCTACGCCGTTAATTCAACGAAACGTTTTGTTGGTGACTATACACTTAACTTTCTATTACTTAGAAATTTGGCACCCATGTTTAGAACCTGGTATAGACTAATATATGCAAACACTGTGCAATTCCGGCAATATTATATACAGACGGTTCGAATTCAAAACCTTCTTTTTTGAAGTCGGTTAAAAGAGTAAGTACTGCCTATGTTTTTAGAATAATCAATATTGCTCTAATATTATTAGTGACGTGCAATACATGAAATTCATTATCTGATAGGAGTTTAATGTCTCTAAAGCCGCTAAGCACATAATGACATCACTGAAGATAGCTGACACCCCAAGAGTGCTAGACGATTACGTGACGATCACGTGTCACGTTGGCGTTACTCGATGGGAATTAGGACAAACTGGTGGCAGCGTTAAAAGGAAATTATAATGTACACTTTGCTAAAGAAATTCAGCTCTCCGGGCGCCCTCGAAGGTTGAAGAAGGATGCCGATGTAAATATTTTATATTGGTCTCTGGATAATAAAAATGAACTAACGGGAACGCATTTAACGTAGATATTAGAATGACAGCTTTTAACACACATCACACATTTTAACTTCTGCTGCTGCATATATGCATAGCATTCTGACCCTTAAGTACCAGCCTTCAGGTATCTTCTCAATAATACAATAATGATGTATCTCGTTTGCGGAACCTTTAGAGATGTCTAGAATAAAAGATTAATTCCTACTAATATTTTCAAATAAGTATGTAATATACTGTCCACATAATAATACCTATTCTCTCATAAGTATTTAAAATCCAATTATAAAAAAGTAAGTCTTCACTCCACAAAATTTTAGTGCACTTTGTAAATTGTAACTAGTCGATAAAATATATCTAATTATCTATACATCCCTGCGAGCATGGATCTTATCGGTCGACAAAATTAGACATTTAAACTAGACAAAACGGATTCCTTTATACAATTTTTAAAATAAGAAGTCGACAAAGCGGACTCGACAAAACTTAATTCTTCATGTGTTTCAGGCGTTTCAGCACAAGTCAAGTCAAGCTGACACGTTGTTTCGACATGTCTTTTGACGAGAATTTCACTAAATTAATTCTCCATAACTTTGTAGCTACCCTTATTACCAATAGATCATCAATTCACTGTCTCCACATCAACAGCACGCACAAAGAAGTTTAGTAACTGGTTTCATTGTCGTACTACCAAAACTTGGTATTCTTTGCTCAGGTCCTTCGCTTCACATATGGTGGTGCTTAGTATAATAAGAAGATGTCGCTACTATAAAGATTCAACATCAATACAGCTTATATTCGTCCCACTCCCGGGCACCACAGGCCTTCCCACTTATGAGAAAAACACTAGCCTCCTATTTTAAAAGACGGACTAAAGTTAGACCTGGCTTAAAACTGATGTTGTCACTTTTATTTGTTGAAAGAAAACCGGGACAGCATTATTTTAAAGCCTATTCTAGTGAGTCTAGTGTGAGTTTACATCGAATTGAAACGACCGTCGTTCGTCGTCTTGTTATCTGTCAAATGGTATGAAAACGGCAGCAGCGTCTCGGTTGTGAACTATTGGAAACAGCTTTTTATATATGTATTTGAGAGGTGAACATTACGATGGTAGTTTACGTTTCGTTTCGATTGAAACTTACACTAGGGGTATAGGTGTAACTTTTTCCCGTGTTTTATAATAAGGCGTTAGGAGTTTTCGATTATAAAACGATCATACTGTTCCTTATTACGCAAAAACTGAGAGCTTAGAACAAATTCAAAGGGTTAGCCCACGTCCTTGGTAACTCAGTGGTACGAGCAATTCCCTGGATTGTATAAGGTCACCGGTTCGGTTTTACCCCAAGTTCTTATTTTTTCTTGTCTTTATGTTTTTCTAAATATACATTACACATTAACTAAGTTGTTGCAATAAAATTCAAAAAAATATTATAACATGTCCTAAAGCCGAACGAGGCTAGAACGAGATTTGGCGATAGTAAAAAGTTACTATCGCATCTGCATTCAGCTGTTTAGCTCATCATCTAGGCAGCTGAGAGACACCCACTATTGGGCATAAGCTTCCCCCAGAGATCTCCAAAGCGATCGGTCCTGCGCTGCCCGCATTTATCGGCTTCCCCGCGACTTACCAAATCGTGGGTCCACCTTGTGGGGGGCTGTATAGTTACCTGATTCTATTATGAAGTAACCAAAATTCAACATGGAGTCCACACGGTATACGCGGTAGTTACGTTAGATGTACAACTTACAGTAGAGACACTGATTGAAAATACTTTAAATACGGTATCAAAGACAATTCTTTCACTTGAATATTGCAACTTATTTCAATATCGAAAAACGCGAAAAATAATTGGTGAAATTGGTGCTATAATTAATATTACGTATAAAATATCAAGGATAACAATCTCAAGGGTCAGAAAGGTCCCGATAAAATGGAAAAATAATTTAATATTGAAGGTTCACGAAAATTTCATGAGTTTCAACATGCGATGATATTGGAATGTAAGGGCAAAGGCCTAATTACTATTTCAACATCCTAACTTTAAACGATTCATTATTAAACGTAATTTTAAAAAATGTCAATAAAAAGTATGAGTTTGCAGATAATCATATAGACTGAACAAGTTTTACATCGGATCCTTTCAACCGGGTTTCAAGAATATATTATGGAGCCTTTTTTTAGCTTCCGAAATCGCATGATCCCCATTTTCTTTTACTGTTGACTTTACTTTTACTTTTACTAAAAGAGCTCAAATTCCCTTTAGATCTTGGTTACCTGCAGCTATAGCTGCTCCTACTCCTGTATCAGCTTTAGTTCATTCTTAAACTTTAGTTACTGCTGGAATTTATTTATTAATTCGATTTAATGTATTATTAATTGATATATTTTTTTAAGGTTTTATTATTATTATCTAGTTTAACAATATTTATAGCTGGAGTTTCAGCAAATTATGAATATGATTTAAAAAAATATTGCACTTTCTACATTAAGACAATTAGGGTTAATAATAAGAATTTTAAGAATAGGATTATCTGATTTAGCATTTTTTCATTTATTTTCGTTGACTGTGAAGTATTTTTCGAAGTAAAATTTAGTTTCTCACGTTCAGTAAATGAATATCGTGCTCATTTTCGCTAACGACTCTTGCTCAGAGATAGGAACAGCGTCATCAGGTTCTGTTTAAAAATATACAAGGCGGCGCCCAAACGTTTCACTTTAATCTGAACTGGGTCAAATTTTTACAGTTTCACAAAACCGCTTTAATTTACGAACAGATTCCTTTGAATTACAGTAGATTTAGTTTGTATCTGACGGTCGCAAGGTCTTCTCTAGAGATGTACTTTTAAAAAAGTGGGGACCGAAGCTTATGCTGTTTTGTAGTCTGCTCGATATTTCATTCATACTAGTAAGTGAAAAATTTTCTGCGGGATGAAAAAAAAACATCTTTATTGAACTAGGCCACAAAGAAGTACTTTAGAATCGTCAAAAACTCATTTTTCTGACTATCACAAAAAAAAATACTGACTAACAACATCATAGTGTCTATCTCTCCGTCTCTCTGTCTATCTGCCGGTCTGCTATTTTTCATTTACCATGAATAAGTGAAGTGTGCTATGGTCTTATTTTATTTGTCGATGATGATTAGTAATAACACATTGATATTGGAGCTGATAACTTTATTAGTAAAGCTCATCTCAGCAGATGAATAAGTAACTGATCCATTCCATAGATTTCACATAAACTAGTCAGATAGCTGCTGGCAGCATCTGTTTTCCTGTCTCTAACATTTTTCGTTTTCAAATCGATGTCGTATAGAGTATCATACGTTATGTTTTGTAAGAAATTATGAGTGAACTTCTACAATGCGATTACTATTCGAAATTTCAAAATGTTCATCTTTAATATGTTTACAAACAAAACTGTTTGGTAAGGAAAATACAAAATCTCCGAAGAATTCTCAGCCCAAGCGGGTATTAAATTTTACTCCAAAAGATTTCAACTTTAACTTTCAGGATAAGAAGTTAATGACTTAAAACTATATAAAATTTTGATATGAAACTAGCGCTTCAACCGATGTGATAAAGTTCTTTATGAAATAGCAGCGGTTTTATTTTTAAAAGTTAGTATGCGGCTTGTAGGGGGTTTTGGGGTGAAAGTGGGGACAACCCTGGCATACAATGCGATACCACCCCGGCACGTCAGATTTTAGCACTGATTTAAATTTATTTAATTCATTCACTTGATATTCCCTTGCGAATATGATATCCTAGTCTGCAAACTCATTTCGTAAGAACAATCGGGGATAGCATGTTTTATACACAAAGAGTGATGGCAGTAATTTGAAATAAACAATGTGCTATTAAAAGTTTATAAAACTAATATGAAATATTTAAGAATAGAAAGAATATTTTTTTATATGAATAAAATATCTTATACAAATAAATGTCTGTTACTTGGCGGAGCCGAAACCTGATAACGATTTAGGCACCGGCTTATAATTGAGAAAATATTATAATGAAAAATTAAAATTTATTTTCCAGCCTAAATCAAGCATCATTTAGAGATTGTGTCATTGATATGACTAGATCACAAAGAAATACTTGTAAAGAACCTTTTTTTAAACGAGAACTCTGGTTGCAGACCTACCCGCCGCTGGCTAGGCGACGGGCGTGTGTGCTGGGGAATACCAGCGCTAATGACACTGGGAACACTCACTAAAACTCCTCGGTAACTCCACTGCCCTTCGCGTGGGTAGCCTAGGCTCTGCCGAAGCAATTTCACCAGCCCACCCGAAAAAAATTCATGTCGTAGGGCAAGGTTGAACTGGCGACCTTTCACAATCTGGGTGACTGCTTTAACCATTAAAGCTACCAAAGAGAACGTAGACAAACATTAGGTATACTTATTTCATTTTAACAAAAGTCTCAAATAAAACAACTAGCAACAACAAGCAGTCTAAACAAGCAACACATATCGAAAACTCAAAAGATATGTTAGCTATTGTAAGAGGAATACATTTTCAACACACAAAGATTCAACCCTATCTCAGTGTTATGATAACTCGATGGACCCAACGTTTGATCTCAAGAAACAGATGTTCTGAGCGTCCGCACTGGGGCTAGCGATAACGTAAGGGTTAAGAAAATTATCCCTTTGGGCTCTTGCTATTAACTGGAGATAGATGTGCGGCGAAACGGTTGGTTGGGCAAGAAATCGAAATATAGTAATATACTGAGGATTGAACGAAAATATTTAGTAAAGCAATAAATATGTGGCTTATGTCATAATTACGAGGGCAACACTGAAAGTTTTTAATAATAAAATGAAAATAAGCAGTAACCGCTTACCACCAGGTGGGCCATCAGTTTGTTTGTCATCTGGTTATGTATATAAAAAAAATATTTCATAAGATCTTTAGTTCTAGTTTTTGCCACTGAACACAGATGACTACAGAATCAGAATTTAAGCTATACACAAGTCACCATTGCAATATACAGAACTCTAATATTTTCGTTATAGTCATGACACACAAGGCTCACACGCAGAATGGGCGATGGATGAGGTGTTGAAGTTCTGGCATGGCGACCACGTACCGGAAAGCGCAAAATAGTACGGTCTCCCAATTGAATGGACAGAAAACCTGGTCAGGGTCGCGGGGAGCCGTTAAACGCCGGCTGTGCAAAATCCATCCGTTTGGAAATCGATGGGGTAGACCTTTGTTCAGCATGGACTTCATAGGCTGATGTGATGATGAGTCATCACAAATTATAACTGGATATTCTCTTTAATGATTTCACAGAAGTTCAGGGTACTTAAAAATAATAGGTTATAGAAATCCATACCATATAAAATAATGCTTTGTCCTTCCTAATATTATTAATGCATAAGTAACTCTGTGTTTCTGTTTGTATGTTGTGTTTTCACTTTAAAAGCGCTAAACCGATTTGAATTAAATTAGGCATGAAGATAGATTACATCCTAAGGAGGATATATAGGCCAGTTTTTGGCGCGATAATGGATAGGTAACCGACATCCACCAGTTTCTTATACAACAACAAAGACAATGTTAGCGTACTTGAACATTAAACACAACCCTTTATTTATTGCTCATTTGATAAATAAAAATCTAACGAAATTTGAAGCAGTTTTGAATCGTAGGCAGTCAAAATAATGTTAAGTATTATACCTAAGTATAGTGATGAATGGCGTTAAATAATCTGGGAGTGTGCTCTTAACACTATGTTACTGAGAACTTGGGATAAAATAGCTCTATGATTTTTTTCTTGTCTTTCTGTCTTTTTGTTATCAGGTCTATATAGAGGGGGTATTTGTAGAACGGTATGTTTTATTTATCTGCCTTACTTTGCTAATAGTTAAGTGCGATGTACCTGATGTCGTCTCCATCTCCCTTTATGAACAAAAATCAGACAGCATCAGACTTAAATCAGGTTTTACTAGACCACGTTTATAATAAGATGGAATAAGTTTCTTTTGCTATACCGTAAGCAACGCTTTTGAAATAATGGATCCAGGTGGCGAATACCTTTTTTTTTTTTTTTTTTTTTTTTACCAGGAGAAATCCATTGACGGACCTACCCGCCGCTGGCGAAGCAGCGGGCGTGTGCGGGGCTCGCCCAGCGTCTCAATTGACCCTGGGAATACCCGCTAAAACTCCTGGATAACTCCTGTGCCTTTTGAGGAGGTGGTCTGGGGTCTGCAAGCAAATTCACCAGACCACCGCCAGGCAACCTGGCCTTTACGGCCCGGTTTCGTCCGGACGGAGATTGCCCAGAGTTATCATAGGCAATCTCAGACGTCGCGGCCTTTGTATTGCGCGCGTGGGAGCCACCCGACGCGCGCGGCCGCACCTAGGGCGCAGGCAGACGGGCGATCGCCGCCCGCCTTCTTGCGCCCACCCGTCTACGCCTGAGAGGGGCGGCTAGAGGGTCCTCCTCCCGTCCCCTCTCCGCTGCCTCCTTCTGCGTGAGAACACTCTCGCAGAAGTAGGCGACAGCCTCCCATACTCTATCACTGTCAACCATGGCTCGTACCATAGCTGACAATGAGAGAGGACCGCCGCCAAGCACCGCACGTAGCTCGTGCCGCTCGTGTCGCCAGGCCGTGCACTCCAATAGAGTGTGTTCGGCGGTGTCGTCGGGGGAGTCGCAGTGGTGACACCGCGGTGTCTCCTCCCGACGGGCGACACGGTACAGATAGTGACCGAAGCAACCATGTCCGGTCAGTATCTGTACCATGCGGTAGGTGAGGCTGCCATGCTGGCGCCCAACCCACTCTTCCAACACCGGACGGATCGCTTCGATCGTCCGGTGGCCAGCAGCTGGGGTGATAAGCGTCTCGCCCCATTGGCGCAGACCCTCCGTCTGCGCCAGGGTGCGGATCCTTCTAACTTCTTCGGCGATGGGTCTTTCTCCCCTCATCCGCGCCGCGACCCGGTGTTGGTGCACCCTTGGTGGCGAATACCTACCAACTATAACTATTTACGAGTTGAGTGCTGTAGTAGAGTCTGCAAAACAAATCGTTAGTTGTTGATGTATTCATTTTTCATTTTGAATTTTAGTTTTGCTTTAATATTAATAATATTTAAATATAAGTCTAAAGCAAACTTCAAAAAATCGTAGTACAAGTATAAATATAACACAAAACTCAAGCCAATTATATATAATGAAACCAACTTACCAAGTAAAGTTCAATCATTAGTATAAGAGTTATTATTACTCAACCTAGTTATGTCTATATCTAAAGAATGAAGCAACAAAATATAACCTATATTATTTCTCTTTGATTTATATCTTATTTTAACAAACAAAAATTATACTTCCAAAAAGAATTAGTACTGCATTTCAGCCATTTATTATTATGTAAAATACACTTAAAATTAAAATCAGGCACTATGTGCAGATCTTTTAAAAGATCTTTTAAACTCCATTCTGTACTTATCTTGATTTATTTCATACCCCCAGTTGTGAACCGTAACGCCTGTTAAGATGTGGCTGCTATCCGTACCTGAAGCTATTGTCCCCGTATCTAAATAGATTACTGGTACAGAAGTAAGTTTTGTGAAGTGCTATCCGTATAATCTTATATTGAGGGTAAGGTCCTTTCTAACATTGAACGCTTCTAGGATATAACCTGTGTAGGTATAATTGAATGCATTAAGTCCTTCGACTTGTAAAATGATTAGTGATGTGAAAGCTGTTGACGATGTATTAGCAAAAAGCATTGCATGAATAGGTTTTAAGTGTTTTGTTTCGATAGGAGAACTAAATTTATTAATTTATCCAAAGAGTTACTTACGAACTAGAGTAAGTTTGGCTTCGGATTACACTTAGTAGCCTGCATTTTCTTTTACTACTTTTTCATTCTCCCTACAAAAGGAAAGGCAATGAGATTGAACCCACACAGCAATATCTGATGTGTACCTATATATTTTGTTAATTTATCAATATTTCTCATTCGCACATAAAGTATAACTACACGAAATGATACAAACTACACAACATATCCAATCGGCAACAATTTTATTTTCACCACAAAATGGTGCATGAGACGAAAGAGTATAGAAATAGATTCTTGTTATCATTAACTATATTTTCCTTAGAAATCAAAAAAAGATTAATTTTATACTACATTACAACTTATCTTTCATCACTCGAAGGCTTGTTTTTCCTTGATTTAAAAAGAAGAAAAGATAAAATAGAACAGTGCAGAAGTTTAACCGATATGTGTCACGGAAATCGTTGAAGCCACGATTTCTGATACCGAACAGTTTATTTCTATTTCTATCTAGGTCGCATTCTTTCTAAGTCTCACATTAAAGTTAAGTTAAATCCTCAGGATTATGCGGGCGTAACGGTAACCCCTATTTGTTTGTTGCAATCGTGTAATTTCGATAGATACTTCGTTATCTGGTTCTGTGCCAATTAATCTAGAACAATTATAACTTTTTAAATAGTTGCACTATTTAAAAAGTTATAAATTCAAGTCAAAGTCATAATATTTCCTCAGATTTGGAGTGTAAATATAAACTTGTTGCAGTTCAAAGCTATTAATTTATGAATTGTAGTTAGGCCTTTTTCTGAGAACAAGCAAACAAATCAGGAATTTTTATTCCTTATACGGGGTGGTGCGGTTAATACGACAATAATTTAAAACGTGGGCTATATATGGTCATTGAAATGGTTTGCCACTTTCTAAAACATCGTAGGTATTCATTTGATAATTTTTATTTCTATGAAAAAAAAAACGCAGACAATGTTATATTATTTCATACAAATGCCATGAAATTGCCAAACGAATCCGATTTTTTTTAAAGCGACAAACAATTTCTATGAATTGTTCACGGCTGAATTAAGAAAGGCGGTGGTACCTACCCAGACGACCCTACATACGGGCCTACCACCTAGTTAAAGATGTTTATGCAATAGCTATGAACGCTCGCTGCTTCGCCCACATGGATACCAGTTGTGCCGCCAACAGGAAACCTATATCCTGTCTCAGAACGTGATCAAACTCCATGCCAAACTTCATCTAAATCAGTTCAGCGGCTTAAGATTGATAAAGTTACAGACAGACAGACTGAGTTTCTTTGGCAATTGTATTTCATTGTTGTATTTGTATTTCATGGTAAATAAGAATTAACGATCTACAGAATAAAATATAAAAGCTTTGGCTTAAGACTTGCTATTTAGGTCCAATTAGTTAATTGCAGAGTATTTAAAAATAATCATGCCG
This sequence comes from Nymphula nitidulata, assembly GCA_947347705.1. Classification (NCBI taxonomy): domain Eukaryota; kingdom Metazoa; phylum Arthropoda; class Insecta; order Lepidoptera; family Crambidae; genus Nymphula; species Nymphula nitidulata. The sequence goes on from OX374632.1 coordinate 13,925,060, forward strand.
GGTAAAAATCAATAAATTTTCCAAGATTCCGTATGAAATTATCCGATCGTCGATATATTGGCGGAGAGTTTTCTCCCCGAAAATTAATCATAGATAATAAATTAACACCGCAACGGGCTCGATATTACTTCTGTGTCGATAGTAATTTATTGCGCCTGGGTAAAAATACACTTTGGAAGATGCTCTACGATTTAAACGATAGCACCTAACTCATACGATAAAGTTTAAAAGCATGGATAGCCTGACGTAAGCTTAGTTTGACTTTAAAAGTTTTAAAGAATATTTCGCCAAATAAGATAAGCACTGCTACAATTGTTTTACAATATATGGTAAATATAAAAACCATAACCACCGCCACCACCGTATTTAATTAATTTTTAAACAATAAGTTTTATTAGACTATGCACTTTTGTGTTGCCAGCCTTACCATTAAATATATAACACAATCATGGGTTGACTGGAAGAGATCTCTTATAGAAATCAGTCCACCCTTGTTAACTAATTATCTTTAGTTGTATTGATAAACTTTGTTACAAGTGCAATAAAGAGTATAATAATAATAATAATAAATTACAAAGCAGTTTGTCAGCAGCAGCAATTTTAAAACTCTTGGCCCTCATCTTTCCTGATGGTAAATGATGGTAAGGTCAAAGATGGAAGCGAGCTTCACCCGGATTCCTCAACCACAGAGGAACTGGCTATCTTACCTCCAACTGCCGGAACACAACAATGCTATTAATATTTTTGCTATAGCGGCAGACTTAGGTAAGATGGTGGTAGCTAGCCCCAACTAACTAGCAAGGTAGTTATACCACCAACCAAAAATCTTTCCAAAGGTGCATTTTGGTTTTTTAAGGGTTTATACCAGACAATATACCTGGTGTGGTATACTTGGTGAGGAGCTCGGTGGCGTAGTGGTTTGAGCGCTCTGGTTTCGATAACGAAAACAAAGCAACTTTCGCCATGGTCGGTCCCGGGATGGGTCAATCTAATTTATAATCTCGAGCTCCTCCGTGCTTCGGAAGGCACGTTGAGCCGTTGGTCCCGGTTGTTACTGCAACCGCTTTAACCCACCAACACGCATTGGGCCGGCGTGGTGGTGTTATGGCCCAAGCTCCTCATGTGTTTCTCCCATGTAGGAAGGCCTGTGCCCAGCAGTGGGACGTTTATAGGCTCATGATGACTATACTTGGTGTTACAGTATGTCTACACACTTTATGTAGGTAAAGTAAAAAACTCTTGTGCCAAACGCCTAACTGCCTACTGTGTATAAAAAACATGAGCTAGTATTTTCTAGCTATCATGTATCAAACTCGTAATGGAAATGTCAAAGCGACGTGTTTCATTCTCATATTGTTATTAATAATGTAAAATAAAGGTTCAGAATAGAAACAAACTCTATGGTATCTTCGTGTTTTCTATTTCATTTACCATTTCAGTGAAAAACCTACACAGAACGTTGTGAAGTGGCAACCGCGATTCAAGACAAGCTCTTTAAAAACATTTAGGCAAATATAATTGAAAACAATTTAAAATCATACAGACAGACAGACTTAGTCCAGCATTAGCACCATTAAATGTCTTGGTTTATAGATTAACTCAAATGGTACCTAACTAACTTTTAAACAAAAAATAGTTTTCATTGTATTAATAAATATAATAGAGTAGCAGCACTATCCACCTAAAATTTATATTCATATGCAGTCTCGACGTTAGAAACCCACGGAGAACTTACTTAAGAGATAAGTACAGTTGTACATTAACAAACATGATGCAGTCTGATATATACAGTGCAAAAGCTTCCGTGAAAATAAGATAATTATTTCACTCCCGCAATACCGTTTGCATAAATAACAAATAAAATAACCCGGAGAAAGCATTTCACTGGAATTATTTATGTCTAATTTTATCATAAGGATTATCTTAACCGTTCGTCCCTTACCAACCCGCCGGCGTTCACACACAATAGAAAATCTATTGTTTACGATACGTGGACACTTTACAGATTAATGACGCGTATTAATCGTGAGTAATAATATCAATTACGGACACAAAGCAAAATTTGCCAAGGTTGATCCCAGACGGGTCATGTAGGAAGATCATGCCCAGTAGTAGAACGTATGTAGGATGATGATGATGATGAATTTTATTTGAAGAGGCGTTTGCGTTTGTTCCTGCTAAGTTAATCTCACTTTACACACAAAAATTAAAAACTTGCAGATTTATTATTTTGGTTATCTCGTAATGCTAACACAATGAAATTGTTAAAAAGAAAAGATATTGTTAAAAAGATCATTCTTCGAATTGTATCAACTAAAAAAAGGTTGCTGTCGGCATTTAATTTCGTTCGTCATTTTATTTGCAGCGGCACAAAACATCTTAAAGCACTCAAACTCATCAAAGGGACAATAATGTTCTTTCCGTTTTGAATTTATCATATTGAGCACAGAATTTAACGTTATTGTTTTTTGACAAACAAAATAAGACAAAAAAAAAGTAGCATTAAAAATATTTCCAAGTACATTTTGTTTTCAGCTTAAAAAGGCGGTGGTTCCAATATGACTATATGTTTATGGTGTGTTACGCGTGTTTCTTTTAAATCTAAACCGATTTTAACGATACCTATCTTTTGTTCATATAAATATATTATCGAATTAGTCTTGTTTTAATAACCCAGTGATCTAATGAAAATTTTAAGACAACGGAACTCTTCAACAAGCGTTAAGCTATGGTAAAAAACAATAATAAATCGGTTTCAACCAGCGTCTGCGAGATAGGCAAGTCGATAATGTTGACGGTCACCGGATCTCGGAAATACATCACCAAAACTATCAAAAACAAGCTTACCTAAAGAGGTTTTGCTTTCGAGACCTTACACATACAGAAATACAAAACGCAGTCTTGTTTGCTTGTGATCTTTAAATAAAATGAAAAATTTTGAAAACCAATTTACCAGACACAATTAACACAATCAAAGTAATTTACTAAACGAAAGCTTAACGCTTCTATTTAAAAACTACAGATTATAATTATAGCCATTGCAAATCCTAAAAATAAATAAATAAATAAATCCCTGCAATCTCTGGGTAAAGTTTAAGTGTGTGCCAAATGGTTTATTTACTTCGCTGTTTTATAGTATTTTCTAATGAGCTGCACATCTGTTTCCCGCAAACGCTTTGAATACGAAATTTGATTATTATTATAACATACCTACATTATATCAGTTTCATCCTTCGTCTAACAAATTTAATTACTTTGAGACAGATTGTCTGTGGTTGATTTGTACTCTATGTGGGTTATTTGTAATGTTGATTTAACAGAATCTCATATTAAACAAATGTGTTTATTAATGTATATTATTGAACGTCGCTTAGGACACTGAAATTAGCAATTAGTATATAGAAAGAGTAGTTGTGGTTACGGAATCCGGGTGTAGCTCGCTTTGAGTGAAGCTTGTTTTTAATTGATAGTGTCAGTCGCTAACGTTCAATAACAAGCTGTATTAAAAATTATTTAAAATTAACAGAATGTGTCTGCAACGCGTTACTATACACAAAGTCGCGAAAACATTGCTCAGGAGAGCTAGAAAAGTCTGTGTTCTTTTTATCTCGCACCACAATAGTGTTTACAGCAAAAACCATGGGGTGTTTTGGTATAGCTTACAGGTGGTATGGTAGGTTGTGGGGCGCGGCGCGGGTTATCGAGCGAGCGGGCCGGCGCGCGCAGTGCACCTCGAGCTGAGCCGATGGCAGCCCGCTTGCCGTCAGATGCCCGACGACTGACTGTCGGATAGTCGGACTGTCGGACTATCGGCCGCGTGTCGGCCACACGCCGCTCACACCATATCCTCCCTGTACATATTAGGAGCAACGTGGTAAACAAAAAAACAAGTGACAGTGCTGTGAAGTGCCACATCAGTGATATTAATTAATCAATCAACCAGTGACAAACTAGTGCCGGTGGAGTTACGCACAAATTATTGTTGTCACAACGTATAAATACTCGGCGTATACATAATTGTTTCGCTGTAATAGGCGGATAATTAACGTGCTATCTGTCTTCTGGTGTGCTTTTTAGAATATACGGCTTCCATCTGAGAAATTCGTTACCGTAAAATGTACTTTAAAATTTAATAAGCGTTTTATACCACGTTGATATTTATGACATCAATAAATAATAGGCGATCACGTGAATATAATTGCTGAGTTGATAGCAATAAAGTCAAAATTACTCTGATCGGAACTATCGAATGTAATCGATTACCGCTACGAAGTTTCATTCAAAGTTACAATCGTAGTTTCCGTAGCACCTGCTACGGAGTGTGCTACGATGTAGTTATAGCGTGATTACTTTACGGTTTTATTTCAATACTGAATGAATAGTCAACAATGTTACATTTGCTTAATTATTCGTCATCATCATTTTTTTAAAGTGACCTAGATACCTTTAGTATAAAGCAATGAGTATTATAAATGGTTTAAGGCATTCAAACTTACTTACCCAAAGGATAAGATCGTTTTTGGTTTCATAAAACAATTTCCGAGCGCGACTTTTCCTCGCAATTCACTTTTTATTTCTACTAGATTTCCGGGCTCAATTATCAATTCTCAATTCCTCCCTTAATAAAGCTATATTAGGAGCTCTAACTTTTAACTCATTTCTCTATAATTCCCAGCATCTATCCGACCTAATGATATCCAATTAGACTTAATCTGACGTATCGTCCTACTTTTTATATGTTATCAAACCTTTTAATTGGTCATTAGAGACGATTCTGGCACAGTTTTGTAAACGTAAAATTAGAACTGCTATTTTCTATGTCAAATTGTACATGTTGTCGCATTATATGGTCCATTAAATGAATATAGTTCTTAATCACGTATACGCTTGATAGTAAGCTGTTGTCGTACTCTCTAAGCGCTTGTAGCGATAAAGAACGCGTAGTTCACACTCCAAAAATTTAAAGAAAACGTTTTTTGATAGCGTAGGAGATAACTCCACCTGCTCCAAAGATAACGCTTCTCCCTAAGATCACTGGCGACCTTACTCACCGCAGTCTTTACGTTCAATAGACAATGCTATTTAAAATAAGTTGATATTTACGACTAACTTTTTCGTTCGGTGTCATCGCAATGTAAGATTGGTTTTATTAAAAGTTTGGTTAGTTCAAACTTATATTTGCTCAATTGAAAGGACTAAAAAATCCTACCATTTAGATTTTTTGAAGTTGAAAGAACTTCAAAACTTATCTTCTTTAGATGAAATATACTGTATATAATCAGAAAGGAGTGGTCACTTTCCATCTGTAAATATTGTATTTAATTTGGTCAATATTATAAATATGCTTTGCTCTGTTAGGTACTTTATTACATAATTATAGTAACAAATGAAGACTGAACCGCCACTTAAATTGAATAAACGCTCAATTTTAAATTAGTGATACATTCTTTCTACTGTGACAATACTTAAAATACTTAAGAGTTAGTATGACTGGCTACACATAGCAGCACATTCCATTTACAAATAACCAGAAAATGATTTCCTGATCTTTAAACCAAAGCATTAAGTGTCATTCTCGCTTGGCATTGTCATTCTTTATTCGTAACACTCATTTGAACGTGAAGTGAAAAATTACTTTAAATGGTGCGGTCACGAGTTTAATTCCAGCTCCGCGACAAGTCTTTCATTAAAAGGATAAATTATTTTATGCTCTATCTTTTTAAAGAATAACATCCAGAATGGTATTTAAAAACTTCCCTCGAAAATTTATGTTTAAATTGAAGCCTGTAATGCCGCCGTAAAATATTTTTATGTTTTGAGTAAATTATAAAATAGGTCGAAGAAAAGTAACTACAAGATAATATGAATTATGTATATTGAAATAAACAAAAAAATAAAACAAATGTATTTACAGAAGCTATTATATAAATAATTATTCCCATACCGAAAATTCTAGCCGAATCAAACCAAACCGTTAATTTGTAAAAACAAGTTATTTGCCATAGTATCATGACATTCAGTTTTTAGCTATAGATTTAGGAAAACATGAAAAACATCTCTTGCTCTACTTTTGTCAATTAATAATATTGTATAATTGTTTTAGTTTAATAGCAAAATAATTGTGTGTCTGAAATGCAATTTTTTATATATACAGTCGGGCAGATAGTTATTAGTTTTTCTGTAATGAATTGAAATTCCCGACAAAAGAAATCGGAACATCTATATATTTTTCGTGTAAATATTAAATAAGGAGGACTGACGGCCGTCGGGGCGGAAAGGTCCTCGAGTGGCGGCTGCGTACCGGGAGACTCAGCGTTTGTAGGTGAACCGACGATCGACGGTGAGGGTCGCGGGATCCGGGAGTCGATCTAAAAAAAATAAAGACGAAGAATTTCTTTGCATTCGATTCAATTTTTATATAGGTTTTCTCTTAAAGTAACTAGAGACCAATATATTTTTTCAATTACTTGGCTTTAAATACAAATTTATTTTTCTTTATCGTATGAATTACATAAATATTAAAATATATTTATTTCTGACATATGTATGACGTATATTACTTCGAAGTCTATAAATAAAACTTTTAATATGTAGTTATGATTAAGGTTCTGAAGCCCGTAAAAAGAAGTTTAACGCCTAGTTTTACAGTTAAAAATCCGTTGTGTGGTAGATCACATCTTGAAGAGTTAAGGCATCTTAGATGAATCCCTAGTAAAGGACATGATTTTTCATCTCGTTCATATGAAGAAAATTGAGTTAGAGGGGAGGAATTGCATATTCCTTTCTTACAGGAATCAAGGGGAACTCAAAATTGAGCGTTAATAATGTAACACGCATACATGGAACGTAATTTTTCTTTTATCGAAATATATGTCTCGTCGAACTCGGGTGTGGAAATAATACATTTGCGCTATTTAACAGCCAAGCAGCGCTTAATGCTATAAATGCGAATACACTGCATTCAAAATTAGTAAAAGACTGCGTGGAGGAATTAAATACACTGGGGATCAACAACAGAATCACTCTGAGATGGGTGCCTGGTCACTCTGGCGTCATAGGCAATGAAAAGGCCGATAAATTAGCCAGAGCTGGGGCTCAGGGACGACAGATTGGAACAGAACCTTTCTGCGGAATCTCAAAGAACCAGGCCATGCACTATCTCAAAAGCAAACTCATACAGGAGTCCTCCGAACAATGGCTAAGGACACTTGGTTTGATACATTCAAAGTCCCTGATACATGGCTACTATGCTAAACGAACTGAAGAGCTGATAAAGCTCAGCAGGAGTAACGCGAGTGCCATGATTAGAGCTTTAACAGGCCACTGCAAACTGAACAGACACTTATTTAACCTAAAATTAAGTGATTCGGATGTTTGCAGATTCTGTACACAGGAGCGCGAAACCCCAATGCACCTCCTTTGCAACTGTGGACCCTTTATCCACAAACGAAGCCTTTATCTGGGGAGACACACTATTCACCTAAATGAAGTTGAGACCCTTGAGGTTGGGAAAATCCTAAAATTTATGGAAAGTGCCCAAATCAAGGTTTTATTATAACTATTGGTGGCAAGTCACAATAGATCTTTTAGGTCGCAGTGACAAATCAGTCTAAAAGACCGAAAAGCCCCAAATACAAGGTAATAAAATAATAATATTTAACAAGAAAGTTTAGAGGCAATAACTTGGTATAATTTACTAAATCTCTCACTTGGAGCACATTATTACTCTCTGATACGGTTTAAATTTATGGAATGTGTTTTAGATTAATCGAAATCTCGGGTTTACAATACTATTCGTTTGTGTTCTTAACTCTATCTACAATATAGATCGACCGACAGATGGACTGACAGACACATGACGTCGTTAGTTATTATACTTTTTGTGATAGTCATAAAAACGTGATTTTTGACGATTTGAAAGTGATTCTTGGTGGCCTATTCGAATAAAGATATTTTAATTTTAATTTTAATATATCTACAAATGTTATCAATTTCATAAACAAGGATGTGCCTATCTATGAAACAAATACATTTTGAAAAAGATGTCGCTCATAGAGATGATAATGAAATATTGAAAGTGTTAAGCAACCTAAATACTACTATCACTTAGTCAAAATAAAGGCCTATTACGGACTTATTTTAACCCCCGACAGATAAAGAGGAGAGTCATAAGTTTGACGTGTTTGTCGGTGTATCTGTGTCTGCCTATGGCATCGTAGCTCCTAAACGAACGGACCGATTTTGATTTAATTTTTTTTCTTCGGAAGCTTACGTGATCATGGTGGTTTTCAGCTATAATTAATGAAAATCAATTCTGGCTTTTATTATCAGCTCATTTCCTACTTTACAAAAGGTATTTACTAACTTTCACAGATTCGATTGATTTGAAATTTGGTTTACTGTTACTTTGGTGGTGTTTCAAAGACCCAAAGACATGCTATCCTTGAGCTGATACTGTACGAACAAATAGTCTGAGAGATGCCTAATTTTTCAGAATCTTACAGCAGATATAGCGTGCTTGGATTCATAAGAATAGTCTTAATGAGATGGTTTTAGGTGATTATTAAAGCCGGGGGTTACTTAAAAATTTTAATTTTAGTTATTATTTTCGTGTTTCATTCTCGCTTCGATAACCAACAAAGAGTAAAACATAAAAAAATACCTTATACCTATTTAATGCCACCGTAATAGGACTGTTTTTATTATGTTACTTACACAATAGGTGGAAACTACGTGAATTAGGATTATAATTTTAAATCACAACTAACATTAATTTTAACTATAGCTGAAGTTATAGTGCTTGTCTCGTAGAGATGTTTTGGTTAACCTATTAGTGAATAGGTTAAGAGGAAGCCCATGTTCAATACCAGTTACTGATCGTGGGTTCTTTTTCCTTTTTCATCATTATATCAACGGCTTCATTCAGAGTTTGCATCTAAAGAAATATTCTAGCAACACAAGTCGGCCTATTCTTAAGTACCCTTCCTTAGTAACATATCAACAATTTTTGAACACTTTGAATGACGTAGTGTGACACGGTACGACTGTTATCGGCATCTACGATTGCCTTCCTCCCTAGGTAAGGCTTGCCATTTCTTATCATTAGATCAACTTATTAGGTTGTTTTTATACACGCATGTAGCAAACACTTGTTTTCTTCCCTTATCGCCTAAAAGTGCTCTCACTCAGAGCAAATTATACAGCTAATACGAATTATACATACGCATTAAAATATTTAGACAGTAAAGTTTCATTACAATTAGGTACATAATATGCCACACTTGAGTGAGATTGACAGAGAGTTCGCACAGGTCGTGTCTAATCGACGCGAGGCCGATATCCGAAACCTGTCTGTCTATGCCAAGATTAATGATTACGGATTAAGTAGAAAACACATTTGCACACCCCAAAGAACAACACACAAATTACGACTGTAACCACTTAGTATAACGTGCAGATTGCTTTGCAAATACCTTTTAGTCGTACCTGTTTTTTGTAAGTTACGCAAAGTTTGTTACTCATACCGTAATATGGAAAGATTTCGTACTTACATAATTCAATAAATAAACTTTATTCCGTAGTATATAAATACAATTTTTAAAAATATAGGTACTTACATAATATATTTCATTTGCAGTGTAATTTCTCAAATAAAAAATTAATAATGGATATTTTTTGCTCGGAGATTGTTTGTATGTAAAGTAAACAAATCCTGCAAACCTTTTATCAATATCAGCAATTAAAAGGTACCCGTTTAACCTACTGTGAATTAAACCTTTTACATCTTTTAATGTGTAATATTCAGTAAACTGTTATATCTTTCTGGATAAGTTTAGAGATAATATCATTTATTTTACAAATTACTTACGTAGGTATATATTACAAAGAAATTCCTTTTATGTTTCTATGATCTTTGGAGTAATGTTGTAGTAATTCTAATCTTCAATCTCATTGTGTAATAGAAGAGGGATGGAGTCCAGCAGTGAGGCGTATAATACCCACGCTTGTAAAACTCTTTCCGTTAAAGGAATAATATACCCTATTTTCTTCGTAGTAATGTTCAAAGTTTTTTCTACTGTAGCAAATCGATATCGTCTATCGTTAAAATAAGAGATTTAAAAAATGCCTATTCCGGTAAACTCCTTTGAAGCACTTTGATAAATTAATCATCGCAATCATTTACTTTACAAAAATATAACAATAAAGTTGAGAAAGCGAATAAATTTATTGTATGCTATAATACCAAAGTCACACAAAATTTAATTATAAAATGCCAATTCGTAAAAAATGGATACTTAATGTATAAAAAAATCATACCAGTAGAAATGAAGAGATATGTACTTAACATACTCGTAATAGGATTAATAATTTATTCGAAAATAGCTTTTAACGGCAGACAGGCTTTGAATCAATAAATAGAATTTTAACAAATACTTTGAAATCGAACTTCCACGAAGTGTGAACAATGCGGGTGACAAGAGAATAATAAATCAAACACCGGCAAAGCGAATTTTGCATTAGCGTAAATATTTAACTGAAAACGTAAGAATTTTGAAATAGAAGTAAGAGAAGGGTACTCTCAAGTCCTCGGAAACTCATTGATTAGAGCAAGCAGTTAAGTGAAAGCTCGCGGGTTCTAGCAGCACTCCAGAATTTTTTTTGTAGTTTTGACATTTTTCAGAAATAAGAACTATTTTCGGTCGGTGAACAGTTATCTTATATAAAACTAAAGTTTAATCAAGTTTCCGCCGCGGCTCTACCCGCGCGTTTGTCAGGCATCGCGCCAAAAAGTACCCTACGTCCTTCCCAGGTTCTGAAACTTTCTTATTACTGAATTTTGTCTTAATTTGTTTAGCGGTTTAAGCGTGAAAAGGTGACAAACAGACAACAGAAATATAACAATTACTTATAATAATAAAATATATCGATAGATAAGTAAAGTAAAATATCTCTGGCACCAAAAGCACACTTTATTTAACAGTTACCATACTTACTGTTAACAAAGAATGCTTTTTATGACACAAGAGCTCATATAGCTACCTGTTACAAAGCATTAAATAAATGCACCTAAAATTGAGCACCTAAAATTAAGCACCTAAATGCAATAGTGTTATTAAATTTCCTTTAAAGCATCTTTTTAAGTAAATGAAAATGAAAATATCTTTATTCAATTAGGCCCCCCAAGAAGCACTTTTGAATCGTCAACAAAAAAACCCTTATGTCTATCACATAAAAATAATTTTAACTAACTAACAATTACATTATGTTTGTCTCACTGTCTTATCTGGATCTACGTAAGCTAAGAATGTTATAATGTCTGTTTATCGGTCTGTCTGTCGGTCCGTCTGTCGGTCCGTCTGTCCGTCAGTCAGTCTGGCTGTCTGTCTGTCTGTCTGTTTGTCTGTCTGTCTGTCTGTCTGTCAGTCAGTCAGTCTGTCTATCTGTCAGTCTGTTTGAATTTACACCGGTTCCAAAAGTTGAACTACCGAGAAGATTCCGGCAACGAACTCGTGTAGTCACTCTTTTCAATTATTAAGTTACAATGTTTAATTACACAGTAATGGTATTTAGCAGTGCAGTGTCGCACAGAGTATAAAAAAAGGTATATAAACGTACCAATAAGTACCTTATGACAAGAATATTTACTGTATTTAAAGGCTGTCCGACAATGCACCATCACAATATAGGTATTACAATACACAAAGGTCAACAATTAATATACAAATACCTAATAAAGCCAATCATCTTTCATTAATTTTAAACACTTGTCTGACCACGTCATTAGAATAATAATTGTATTGTTTTATATATAATATCATATAATGCCATATACCTCAAAAATCGCTCAAAAATTATACTATTGATGAATATGTAGGTAAATTATTACAAAATCAAGGAAGCTTAGAGATGACCATTTCCACTAGTTCGTTCGCTCAACCATATTATAGGGAACGGAGCGACCCGGCACATGACGCCACCACCGCAGAAACTTATAGAGAGCATGACATCTTCCAGCAACCAGAAAATCAATGAAATGCTATTGGTGGAAATAACTATATGACACTATAAGTTACAACCAAGCATTTTTGTCATTTATATAATCGTTAATAGTATAGTAATCTTTGGACATTAGAATTTTCTTAATGTGAATTTTTAATATGTCAAATGGCAAGTCTAGTACGTTATTAGGAATCTTGTTATATAGTAAAGTATGCTTTGACCCATAAAAGTATTAAAAACTTTATGCAGTCTTAGAGACGGTAAGATCAACTTATTGTATTTAATGCATGTACATCGCTGTGTCTTAGGTAGGAATTTAAATTTTGACGCACAAAAATTATGCAAGCATAAATATATTGAGAAGCCACTGTTAGTATATCTATTTCTTTAAATACGTCTCTAAGAGATGTTCGAGCAGCAAGGCAGTAGATTGCTCTAATTGCACGTTTTTGCAAGATAAATACCGTTTCAATGTCTGCTGCTTTACCCCACAGAAGAATACCATACGACATAATACTATGAAAGTAACCAAAGTAAACCAAGCGCGCCGTGGCAATATCAGTATATTGCCTTATTTTTCTAATAGCATAAGCCGCGGAGCTAAGTCTACTACAAAGTGTTGTGATGTGAGGGTTCCACTGGAGTTTTGCATCGATTGTAATGCCTAAAAATGTGGTGGATGGAATTAAATTTAGCGACTGATTATTTAATTTAATGTTTGTATCCACTTCCCTAACATTAGGTAAAATAAATTTAATACATTTAGTTTTCTTTGCATTCAATTGTAAATTGTTCACACTAAACCAATTCATTACTTGAGATAGCGCATTGTTTACGTCGTCAAAGTTTACCTTATTTCTATCACATTTAAAAATTAAAGAAGTATCATCTGCAAACAACACAATCTCACAAAATTCCTTAGCGAAGAATGGTAAGTCATTTACGTATATTAAAAATAAAAAAGGCCCTAGAATTGAACCCTGTGGAACTCCCATTTTGACATAAGACCCTGAAGATTTTGTTCCATTGATGTCAACTATTTGAGTTCTAGAACTTAAGTAAGATGAGATTAACTTCAGAGCTGAATTAGGTAGGTAACTGAATATATGTTATTATTATTAGAATTAATATAACTGCCGTAATTTTTTCATGAATGCCTAAAAAAACTCAATAACAGTCATTTGAATATTTTTTAGTTCTAATCCATAAACTATTATTTTCCATAAAAGGACAGTCAATCTCGGCAATTTATACAAACTTCGGCGTTGCTTAAATACGCGCTTTAATGCATTTATCTATTAAATTAATTTTATTTACCTACTAGTACACCAGGCGTTAGATATGTACTATGGCAATAAATTTTACCATGACTCGCAAAGCTTGCTTTGTTAACTTGAGAACTATACTATACTAACGTACGTATAAAGCACATATTTGACCACCTTACTGAACTTAAAGTTTTACTTGCACAAAAATCGGCATATTGTTTTTAACCTTTAATAAAAATGAAAACCAAGACACAACGTCTCATGAAATAACAGTGATAAAATAAATTGATATGAATCAACTAACCCATCTTTTGCTACACAATTCCATAGCTAGTAACAAAGGCTTACATCTGATAGATCTAAGAAATAAACGTTTTTTTATAATTATGCTGGCAATAATAATACATGTGGTTGAGATCTCTAGTAAGAGTAACAGATGTACCGCAGATATTAAAACGGTTGAAAATAACCATCAAGTAGCCATTTTATTTGATTGACATATGGAGCACTTAAAAATAATTTGCGTTAGAATTAAATAATATTCAAAATTCAAAATTAAAATTCTTTATTTGCTCTACATGCGGTGAGAAGGGTAATAAAATGCGATACCGATTCGCAAGGGGCTTAAACTTTAAAAGCAAAGGGAGAGGGGGGTGATTAGAAACCAGTAGTTAATTTTGAACGAGGCTAATCTCGTTTACATTCTCTGTTTGCTGAGAGAGAGATCCGTGTTTAAAGCTACGTACCGAATGGGTTATTTTTACGTTTCTATGGTGATTTAAACGGCCTCGTTCGGAAGTAAGTACCCCGTTTTCTAAATACCCCGCTCTCTCTTAAAGATTCTTACCCATCCTAGAGTATATTAATAATGAAAGTAATATAGCTTATAAAATTGGTATGAAATTTTTCAAAGCTCGCCAACTAAGTTCAAGTTTTTTACTGGTTTGAAGTTTGTAAAAAGCCTGCAGCGGACGGGTACAAGATGAAATCGACACTGATGGACGTTACTTGGGGCTGGGCAGAGGGGTGGGGGAAGAGATTGATGACCGATTTCTGAATGCTAGTTTAATTAGAGTTTGCGGACATCTCGACCATTATCGGCCTCGGTCAGTTGTATGGGTCATTGTTTATTTTGTAATTATATCTGAAATAAGCGGTATTAAAATCAGTCTAACCGTCACTATTTCATTTATGGTATGGTAAATTAAGAAAGGAATATTTTTTGTCTCCTGGCAAGTTCAAAAATGCGACAAAAGAGGCGAGAAAAAGTAGCTTTTTAGCCGGCAAGATAGCTATCTTCGTATTTGGATTCTTCTTACCACTTCACATCAGGTGGTGTTGAGTCAATTGTCCTACTTTGTATAAAAAATTCAGGCGACTTTTTTTTACTTAAATCAACTTGAAATAGTCGAACATCATTGTCACTTACGCTCAAAAAATATTTGCAAAAAAAAGTATCTTTCACCGAATCTCACTCATAGACAGACAGTGTAAAATACTTCTTTGCACATTTTATTTCATCATAAAAACAATAAACAATAGCATTCGATATAATTATTACTTGAATAAACTAACTGTTTCAGTACACGTTTGAAAATTGCAACACTAGAAGTTCATTTTCCCAGTCGAAATATTTTGAAGAATTAATTACATTTACTGCAAGGGTTTCCGAGGAAGGAACATTCTGATATTGAATCAGGTTTAAAATTTATCAGCTTGCAGTTCTGTATTTTGTCATGTGCTCCACCGGGTGCCTAGGATTATGAAATTAACCTGAGGTAGCGAGAACAGTCTTACATTTTAATCTGAGATATTAAATTTCGTATCGCTAAAAGCATCGCAATCACTATAATTACATTTCTAGATAAAAAAATCAGATTATGGCAAAAAAATATATATTTTATATGTTGTCACCTCTAGCTCTCCAGGTTTCAACTGATAACGTAGCACTATTAAAACATTAGTTTGAATTTCAACTTTAAACTAGACAAATCTGCGGTTTCATATGTATTTTTAAGTAATATATCCAGTACCTAACAAATGCTTAGTGTGAGACATACCTAGTGAGACCTAATTGACTTCTTATGACCCCAAGTCATTTAAAATAGAGCATTTGTATGTATCTGAATTGTTAGTAAAATATCGTACTTCTTATTTTGTGTACCGATGAATAAAGAAAAGTAGACTTTCAATTCCTTTTGTTTTATCAGTAGAGAATCAAATAATTTTATACTTCACTATTCAAAAATCAACGTCCTTTTTGCACGTATTATTTATTACTTTGTTTGACCTACTAGTTGTAATAGTTCTAGTCGTCTGGCATTCGTCTGATGTTGCTACTAGATAAGAATGTAACAAATTGTCTTTTTCTTCTTAAAAGAAACCAGAGCTGCAAAGGGGTTTCAGATCGTATCACTTAATGTCTGCAATTTAGCATACACCCTTAGAAAAATCTTTCTTTCCTATGATTACTACAACTAATATGATAAAAGCGACAGTGTACCAAAACTCTGATGAAACTAAACAAATATGGCGGGTGCTAAAAGATGACCTAACATTTTAAAATATCCTTTTATATAGAAAGGGAATATTAAAAATAATAAAGATGAAATTCTGTGACTCAAAAGAGAAAAAAATACTTACATACTTGTTTTGTTTGTAAGAGCCAAGCGCATTTTATTAGTATTTCTTATCTTTTTTTTTTATTGTTAAGGCGCATAAGACTACTGGAGACATAAATGCCTGTTTAAAAAAAACCAATTGTGTCTTGAATGTGTGGTATGACAGCATAAAACAGTTGTAATACAATACAAACAAGTAAGTATCTTAAATTGTTCGGCATGCCTTTTCAATCTCATTTGTCTTATTTTGTATATTTCTAAGATTTATATACTAACTATTATTTATATTTGGGTATCTGTCCCAATGATGCTTAATTTGGGCGGTTTTATAGGTATGAGCGTAAAATATTTTAAAAAGTATTATACAGAGACTCAGATAAGAATTCTGAATAATGTAACATTATTACTTTCGGTTTTGTTCTGGTATTCCTGTTCAAAGTTCATCATTTCAAACACTTTGTAACTTAATCCATTGTTTTAAGAGCCATTTCTCAACGGCTGAACTTGATGTGCGATCGTCATCTTACATAAGAATGGGTTCGGTCACACCAAGGCTTAGGTCCATAGCACGGTGCACGCTTATTCCGAACAAATGGCTCGGATACAATGTCTCAGTTACAGCCACGAGACCATATTTCACATGAGTAAACATATTACGCTCCAGGGCAGACGAAGCTTTGCTTTCAAACTCTAATTCTATCACAGAAGTACTTCTAGTTTATAAAAGAGTAAGGCATAAATATTTTGAATGTTTATTCGTCATTAACTAGGTCGTGAATCATCGCAAGTCGTCGGTAGCAAATTAGGAAAGTAATTGGTTGAAGTGTATACTGTGTAGTTTCATAGAAAAACTGCATATAATTATTAATGTTTTGCGTGATATTGTGTCAGATTGCGTCCCGAAGGCCTTCGTGTCTGTACCTCATTAGCAGCGAAAACCGGAACCAACCGGTTGCATCACAATACCTCCCGCGGGTTCCGCTAGAAGCCTTTCTTCAAATTCACCACCATGGTTAACGAGAAACTACTTTCAATGCGCCTATTCACTCATAATACAACGGCTTAGAATTCAAAATTCAATATCGAATACGTCACTTTTCCATTTACGTTGTAACAGGGAAATACGGAGCTGTAGGCGTTTTTAATTTTATGAAATCTTCCCTTTGTGCTGTTCGCTCTGTGGTATTGAGTTTTCAATGTTTATTGAAATGCCTGAACATATTATGTAGTAATAATGGCTTGACCTAATAACAGCGATGGTGACCCAGTCATATTAAACGTCACCATGATAAATTGCGTTCAGGAACTTGAGTGAAAAAATGAAACAATATTTTCCTTTGGAAATCGTTGTTTTAACGCGGTACCCTATAACGTAATACGTGATAAATGATGGAAATATGCTTCATTTATTTTTAATGATACTGGTAACGTACAGTCGCCACCACATCCCTCATTATACTTGGATAACTTGGAAAGACTTTAAGCAGTCATAATTGGAGAGATTTTGAATATTTACAGTTTGATTGGTTATTATAGATGATTTGTAGTAATGAGTTTCATGAAACTACCGCCTTTTTGTTCAAGGCATAGTTCTGTATTGGAAATATATAATTATTGACGATGTAATTACTTATCTGTAAGTATCTTCAATTATTTCATTTAATTGGAGTTTTTGGCGGGATTTAATGCTGTCCAGTCAAGATTTTTTTTACAATAATTTATTTCATAATTATAATTTATAATTTATTCATTTCCACAACATATGTTACAAAACCTTTACTATACTAAATGGCTTAAACAACATACTCTTATTTAAGAAATAGTGTTACTATTGGTACTTAAACTAGACTTACGCCTGTATCTTGAGTTCCATGATTGTGATTGACAGATAAATTTAATATCACACACTTAGTCTGGGTTACACTGCTACACTAATTGAATAATTTTACCACTAGTATTAATTTTAAAGTCTACAACTAAATAAAATAATATGTACTAAACTAATATAATATAACTATACTAAAACTAATAATATGTACAATAATTAATTCATTATGTCTGAGCATATTGTGTTATAAAATAAGTGTAGTTTTATGAAGCATTTTGAAGTGCAATTGGAATATAATAATAAAAGTGATTATGGTGTGAAAGTCGTTGAAAATTTTATCGAGGTTATCCACCCCACCAAAGTAGCATCATGGAAACTGTCATCATATATTTGGCACCAAACTCTCGGAAGATGCATTGAAATAGGTTACACTCTCAGTTCAATGCAATAAATGAAGAAATAAAGAGAATACATTTTCAACTGGCTTAATAGGTTTTAAACCAGAGCCGTTAAACAAAACTTTAAGTTTTAAAATTTAAAATTACAAAGAATAAAATAATTACTTACCTACACTTATGACAGATGTGCTTATCGTTCAATGTCCAGACGGCAACTTAAGTTGTCATAACAATTAAAATTTAATTGTGTCTGGTTTATCGTTAATTGTTTTGGTTAATCGTTTTTGATGGGTTAAGATAATTTTATGTGTAGTGTGACAGAAACACACTTGTTAAAACTATGTAATGATTGAAGCCAATGCTGTTTATTTTATATACATACACACACACATCTTTTCTAACCAAAGCATCATTAAACTTAAATAACTGTGCAAAGCAACCATGACCCGAGAACAAATATTCCTGTTTATCACACAAACATCTGCCCCGGGACTCGAACCCGGGTCACCTGGCCGATAACCTAGTCTGTAGCTAAAGAAACTGACCATTCGGCCAGATAGTCGTCAAATTTTATAATTGCAAGGGATTGAGTTTCCTGAAGCTACAATCGAAGAACCAGCACGATGTGATTCGCTGCGGTATTGCGGTACTGCTTTATAACTCTAAAAAAAATCTACATTCTTATATTTTCTGTAAAATGAGGCTTCCCAATCAGCCAGAAAATTCAAAATTAAAGGCAAATATCCGCCTTTGTCAGCCTACAGTCAAATAACACAAAAACGTGTCATTTCCAACACAGTGGAGATAAAAATATTCAATTCACGTTTCCACTTGTAAAGCTAAAACCGGTCCATTTCCTTTTAAAATATACGAGCACATCTGGCGCATTGCTGCCCGAAAATGCATTGAACAGGGAATGAAATACGAAATACTTACTGAAATAGACAATATATATTGGAAAAAATATATGCTGGTTTAGGCTTCGTAAATACAAATTGTAATAAACGTGTGTTTTATATGGCGTAGATTTCGTTTGTAACTTTGGTTTTATTTGTTTAAGCTATCGACACTGTATATATTCCTCGTTTCAAAAATATTTTACACAAATACAGTAATGAGAAAATATTACATGATATATATATTTTTTTTATATACAAGTAGATGACAAACACGCTGACGGCCCACCTGGTGGTAAGCGGTTACCGCCGCCAATAGACACCTGCAATACCGAGGAAAAGCACTTGATATTGCAGGTGCGTTGTCATCCTGAGGCCTAAGATGAAATGCCGTCTATGCCCAGTAATTACACTGGCTACCTTTACCTTCAATCCGAAACACAGCGAACTGTTTCACGGCTGAAATAAGGAAGGCGGTGGTACCTACCCAGGCGACCCTACATATGGGTCTACCACCTAGTAAATGTGATATTTTATTACGATCACAAATAGAGCTGACATTTTTCATGCAAACAACGTTACTTTTCGTATGCTACAGTTGAAACAAGAATTAGTACGCAAATAATAACAAGAATTGCATAATAAGACCATGATATTAATATAAACTAATAAAGATTGTCCCGTCATTTAGATATTTATTTATTTGATGATTACAAAAAATACACTATTAGAGCACAAAATAGACACTACATTAAAAATAGACACATGGACAAGAAAGTACAAAAAACTACTAATTCCTAAAATAAACCTCTTCCAAAAGTCATTATACGACTAGAATAATAGATAGAGAGGTAGAAATGGTACTTATATAAATAGATAACGTGTTTTAAGTCGAATTTTGACAAGCAATTTGTGTCAACTCACATTTTTGTTTATAGAAAAGCACCAATGTTTGACAAACGCTCGGTCAGGGCATTTGGAGGGTGCCACAAGAATGTTCATCAACATATTAATATAGTTACATGTAGCATTTATTATTTGACCCAATTACTTCGCCGCTAAAGAAAAATCACCACGCTTCCCTTGCGTGCGTGACCTCTTCTCGGGGAATAACCTTAAGTAGGCTTTCACGTAATATAATGCAACTGGCTCTAATTTTGCACTGGACATTTTCCCTGATTAAATAAAACCTTTTATGTTTTGATGGAAGCATAATATTTTTTTGTAATCTATCCACATCAAAATCATTTATTTATTTGTGATACAAAGGTAAACTTGGATCTTATAGATATTTATAAAACATAACGGACATGCCAGGATCAGTTTCGCAGATATACACATTTAAATGCTATTAATATATTAAAATCATACAACTCATTGTTTACAATTTTAATTTTAACTGACAATATCTGTATTAACGTCACATGATATAAAAAAGGAGTTAAAAAATTATAGGTGAATCTTAAGAATTCAACTAAAAATTAAAATGTCACAGGTAAACTGTTGCTTCATCACAGATAAAAGATTAAAGCTATATACAAACTTTACCGGTACACCATATTTTTCCTTGCTTGGATATAATTAAGGGTACTATCACGCACCTGCTTACTTTATAAGTGACTTGTAAATTAATAAACAATCTTTAGCAAAGTGACTAATGGTTCAAACTATCAGTTACTACTCACTACCACCAAACTTTTGTGTTCACTTGAAGAATCAATGGAAAACCTTATAAAACAAGCCAAATCTACATAATGATATTTAACGGCCTGTAAAAATTTCAAAACTTAGAAATTATAAACTATTTTAAAGTACTTACCTGTAATACTATTGTTTGACACATCTTTTTCGTCATATGTAATGGGCCTCCAATCCTATACATGAATGTATTACTTAAAGGTTCTTTAAGAAATTTAGGACTTGCTTAGGAAAGGCCTTTTCAGACAAAATGTTGAATAATGAGATAAAACGAGCTGCTTTATATCTTGCCGGGGATATTTTATGGAGTTTATGATCTGTAAACCTAAAATTAAAAATGTGAAATCGGTTGCCATAAATTTAGTTTTTGAAATAACTTTGAATATTCATTCTGCTTCTTCCGTTGAAATTCAATGGGTGCTTGAAATAAAATTAATATCAGGCAAGCAATTAAGTGTTTCAACACGAAAAATGACAATAGTATTAGATTTAGGCTACGATAACGAATATCGACGTGCATGTGAAAGTGAAAAAAGTCTATTAATAGCAGGGATACGTGCTGCCGGATTGTTATTATTGAACCTGCGGTGTGTTGTTTGTTAAATCAATAAAGTGGACGGTTAGTTAGCTTCTGTTATTTATTACATATAACTAAAACAATTATTGTGAATTTATTTTTGCGATAAACAAAGCGGTAATCACACACCGGATGTCTCTTCGCAACACAGATACAAGGATCTTCCGCAACACTTAAAAGTGACTTCGTAGTAACACAAACCACGTTATTAGAAAACGTCGTTTACTGATTGCCTTATTTTTGTTAGGAACTGCAGATTGAGACGACATCACGCACACTAACGCTAGTTTCAGACAACGGAAATTATCATCAACACATTATGACTTTGAATGGCGCAGTCAATACAGAGACTACAATAGTTACAGAATATTAGTTGTTGTTAGTTATAGAATATTTGATTGATCGATTGATTGAGTTACAAATACTCCTTGCTCTCAACGTGACCCTTCCCTGATAACTTTTAAATGTACATTTTAAATACACAGTAAGGAGTACCAGCCCACTGGCGCTCAAAAACTATTGTGTCTGATGTACTTGATACTACAGTAAATATAAAAATTAAAAACAATGTTAACAAAACTTTTATGAAGGTTGCATACCCAATGACAATGGGTTTTCAAGACGTCATAATTCTAAAGCTTGTCTCGAAGACACCAGTACAAAACGCACATAACCAGTTTTTTCATAAAAAAGTATTCGCGCGAATACACGTAATAGGTATTAGTTGGTCACAATGGACGATAAAAGTTATCCCTTTCATTGAAGAGTTCACTTCGTTTGGGAATAGTCGGTTAGTGGTCTCTATTGTGCCTGGAACTTTGCTAATACTCCACAAGTTAGAGGTCTGAAAGAAAAATTGCGTTACAAGTTATTGATATCCGAAGCCCCAGTATGGAATGCGAACCTTGAAGTGACATTTTTGACTACTCTAATCACTAAGTTACTGGGGACCAATTAATTTCTTATAGTTTACTTGTGCTTTCATTAAAAACTAACCACAACCTTTACAATGTAGAACACATCAAATTTCTAAATAAACGATTGCATTTTTCTGACGTAGGCATTTCACAATACCAAGTGATGTTTCCCTTGTTATTGTAGGTGTTTGTAGGCGACGGCAACGACTTACCACCAGGTGGGCCGTCAGTTTGTTTGTCATCTGGTTGTATAAAAAAAAATTAAGATACAATTTGTGGACCTATGTAGGCATTTTTTACCAGTCAACTAGAAAGTTGAGACGTAGAGTGAACTAACACAGAAAGATTTTAATTCGTTCAGAACAAAATGCATAGGACAAGTATACTGTTCGTTACGTTCGTTATAATAATGGTATGTAACAGATAGACGAATAGCATTACAAAGTACCAGTAATTTAAAAAGTGCCAGATAGATATTCGAGCGCCAGTGCTTTAGGTGTTGAGCGCAGCGGCATCAGAATCGATGATGTTACACAATACTGATGATATTTTGGCAGAACTCGCTTGTTGTTTTATACAACTTCTGTAAACCGTGATTTTAAACTAATAAATTATTTTGAAATTTATTACTTTTATTTTTACAATTCACTTCAGTGAGTTTAACTTTTGTACCTGACCATGCCGCAAGCGTCTCCTTATCAATTGAATATCTATAGCGCCTGTTTGTAGGTACTTTACAAATTAAGTAGGTACTTGTCTTGATGGTGTTCAATATGACACGTCAATTTTCGTAATAAGGATACAATTTTTACCAAACCAAATAGAAAATTAGTGACGTTTACCGTTATCTTATCGGTAATTATAAGATAACAGTTCGACTTTTTGCCGGTCATTCGTTCTCTGCTTTTGGCCACGAGTCCGACATTTTAATTGCTTGCGTTCTTTTTTTAAGTGCTTTATATTGGTAATTTTGTATAGGATTGCCTTGGTAAAGTTTACCTGGTATTGTCAAGAAATAAAACGACATAGCCGGCGACTAGAATTCACACAAGGGGCAATTTTCTTATCGTTAAAAGCTTGTACTTCCGTTTGTGATGGCAAAATACTGCTTTGTGTTTTATACAAAAAGAAACCTGCCTGGTATTATGTTGATGATTAAAATAAATTATACGATTGGATACTGTCTATTACTTTATATATTTATCTGAGTCTTTATTCACGAAATAATTTACCGCCTCTGTGATCTAGTGGTTGACACCACCAACCTCATAACTAGAGGTCCGGGGTTCCATTCCCATGGGGACAGTAAATATCTGCATAGTTTGTTTGATGGCAGGGCTTTTGTAAGTCCGCCTGATGGCTAGCTACCACTGTCTTATCTACCTAAGTTTGTCGCTGTAACAATAAAAACTTTAAAAGAAATAATGCCCTTTCAAAATCTATGAAACGTCTTTAATAGATAATATTATTATCTTGTATTTGGGGCTTTTCGGTCTTGTTAAGACTGATTTGTCACTTTTACCTTGATTTGCGCACTTTCCGTAAATTTTAGGATTTTCCCAACCTCAAGGGTCTTAACCTCATTTGGGTCAATAGTATGTCTCCCCAGATGAAGGCTTCGTTTGTGGATAAAAGGTCCACAGTTGCAAAGGAGGTGCATTGGGGTTTCGCGCTCCTGTGCACGGAATCTGCAAACATCCGAATCACTTAGTTTTAGGTTGAATAAGTGTCTGTTCAGTTTGCAGTGGCCTGTCAAAGCTCTAATCATGGCACTCGCGTTACTCCTGCTGAGTTTTATCAGCTCTTCAGTTCGTTTAGCATGGTGGCCATGTATCAGAGACTTTAAATGTATCAAACCAGGTGTCCTTAGCCATTTTTCGGAGGACTCCTAAGAGTTTGCTTTTGAGGGAGTGCATGGCCTGGTTCTTTGAGATTCCGCAGAAAGATTCCGGTCCAATCTGTTTTTAATAGATATCAATAGCCACAATTATCAGTTATGAACAAGTAAACAAAACAAGTAATTAAGCCAAATTTTATTCTATTTACTCTTTAGTAATTAGAATGAAATTTGGCTTAATTACTGAGGTATTTAGATTTTTTTATAAAAGGCCTTAATTTAATACTTTGGCATTAATTAGCGGCTGGAGTATGTTCATTAATTTTGAAATTTAAGATTGCATGTACAGACGACACCACATTAAGTGCTGCACTACTAAAGCTGCCTCTATTACGAACGAAATAAGGGCGGTCTCAAGGTCAAGCTGTTACGCTTGATGTGCTGCCGACTGTACTTAAGTTTTCTTAATTTTATTTTAAAATTATATTAAATCTTTGGAAAATCAATTCTTAGCTTAGCTGAATCCTCAGTATTTGTATACATATTCGAGTGCTGAAATATAATTTCGATAATAAGAAACTACCGTAAGCCATAGTCGTAATTTAAAAATAGAACAACTAGAAGAAATTCATCTTAGGCATTTCATCTTAGGCCTCAGGATGACAACCTGCAATATAAAGTGATTTTTCCTTATTATTGCAGGTGTCTATAAGCAGCGGTAACCGCTTACCATCAGATGAGCCGTCAGCTTGTTTGTCATGTAGTTGCATCAAAAAAAACCTAGGAATCTCTCAAGTCCTCGGGGGCTCAGTGGTTAGAGCAGTCACCTGTATAGTGGAAGGTCATAGGTTATTCCCGCCACATTACTTTTTTGTCTTTTTTTTGCATTCCATGCAGAAACTGCTGTAAAAGTTATTTGCCTTGTTGAAAAAAAATAAGAACGACGATTTTAAAAATAAAAACCAATTTAGAAAGAAAGAAAGATATAAAAATCTTTATTCGCCATTCATTTACTATTTTCATAAGTAGAAATGATAATTATTTGATTGCTCGCGATGTAAACTATGTAGAATAGAATAGAATAGAAATAGATTTTTATTAAGCGTATTGGTTTGAGCTCTCTGGTTTCGATACGAAAAACAAATCAACTTTAGTCATGTCGATTTTTTCGCTAAGTTTATTTTTGAATTATTACATATTTCTGACCTTAAAATAATATATGTGATCAACCTTTTGTCGCGTTTTTCGTACATAGAGTTAAATTGCCCTTTTAATATTGCCTACTGATAAAGCTAAATCTATAACATTATTATGACTAATACCATAAGTAAGTATCACTATAACACTAATGGCATTACCATTTGCGTAATATATCAGAGTTATAAAGCTCTTATACGCTTAAGCGAAATATTAGCGAATATTACCCATATTACTCGAATTCATGTCGTGGCATAATTTGTGAAATTGACATAGTAGAAAATAGTACAGCCGAATACACCTGGCCACTTCAAAACAAACCCTTTGGCGTTTATTCAGTAAACACAATTTGCTTTGAACTGTTGTGGCGAGTGAAGGAGCGGCTACCTACCTTCTTGAATAAATTACAGCTCCGTGAATCGCGCCTTCGATGAAACAGGGAAGGACAAAAGGTTGATAATGTAAATAGATAATGACTTCGATACTGAATGACATTCTTTCGCTAAAATCAAGACCGTACGTCTAGCACTTTTAAATTTCGAATCGCCATCGTATCGAGTAATTACGTTGGTTTTTGTCGGGATTCTGTTTGAAATTTTAAGCGTGCCTGAACGATACTATTACGATTCGAAATTTAAAATTTAGGGGTACAATATAGTCGTCACGTCTAAAAATGTATACATATAACACTTTATTGTAATTACAATAGAGTCGGATATACATATTTATGAAGCGTTACTTTTTTATTTTTTATATACAACTAGACGGCAAACAAGCTGATGGCCCACCTGATGATAGGGATTAGTCAAGCCTATAGACACCTGCAACAAAAAAGAAAGGTTCACTTAGTACTGCAGGTGCGCTGTCGTACTGAGGCCTAAGATGAAATGCCTGCTGCTAATTACACCAAGCTACATTTCCCTTCATTCTAAAACACAGTGAACTGTTTTACGGCGGGAATAGGAAATGCGGTGGTATCTACCCAGACGACCCAAAATACGGGTTTACAGCTTTCTAAAATGTATGTTACAATCCTTCTCATTAATTAATTTGTGAAGTACCGACAAACCTGGCACTATGAGTATTTTGCAGTTGGTTTGACGCCGGCGGGATTTTAAGAGAAAAAGGGTTAGTTTGAATTCCAAAGTGTCAGACGTTGTCATTTAAATCTCAGAAAATTTAGTTGCTACTTAGAAACTCAAATAATAAGACAGTCGAGATTCATTTAAACTTACCAAAACCAAGTTGAGAATTTCTAATTTGAGACAAAATTGTCCATCCTTTTCTCCAAGACTTAGAATGAAAGAGAGGTAATAAACTTTATTTTATTAGAAGCTGGTTTCACAGATCAACAGGCTTAACGAAATTATGAATTGAAGATTTATGAATTGTTATTGCAACAAAACATTAGTAAATGTTTTGTTGAACTTATAAGCTTTTGGTATTTTATTTTATAATTTGGTACTGGTGTACAGTTTGACCTTGAGACCGCCCTTACGGCGTTCGTAATAGAGGCGGCTTTCGTAGTGCAACTGTTACACTTGATGTGCTATCGTCTGTACATTTAAGTTTACTACTCGTATTCATGAAGACGAGTGAACAGACAGTGTTAAATAAATAATAGGCCGCTTAAAATGTACAACAGCTTTACTCGGCGTAAATCTAAAAACATACTTCTTATTCATAAAACGAACATCTATCTCTACTGGCATTTGAAACTGCGTTCTCTTGTCTTCAGGTCCTGAACTCTACTACCTCTATCCTGAATTCACAAATATCGGAAAACAGTCAATGTTCTCTATTGCTGTCACATTTTAATGAATGCTTTTTATTTATCTTCTTTAATGGCACACAAAACTTGATAACCACTTTAATAAACAGCGATCTATGTTCTTGAATTGTCACCTAAAGCCATTAATATAAATTTATCAATATCACCACTAACCCATCTAACATCGGTAGCAATTTCATTCGATTAACCTTCTACTTCACCTTCAATTAATTAAGCTTTAAGAAGACGATATAAGCATTAGCCGCTGATTCAATTACGTAATCCAAAATAAGCGAAACTTTAGCTAATACTTTAAGAAATTGACTGAGTACACCGCTTAATAGTCGCCTAATGGCATTTAGCAAGCAGCGCTGGGACTATAATAAATCTAGTGGGAGGTACTGAAGATGGCGATGCTTAGGGCTGTTAGACCCGATCAATAATGTAAATAACTAGATGAAATTAGCCAAGCAACCGTTTCTCTCTCCGGCAAGCCGGCTGCATAAGAACGCAATGCTTATAACTTATAAGATCTTATGGTATTGGTGTTTACAAATTCATAAATACACGATAGTAAAAATAATATGCATAATAATGATTAGTACAATATCATAAATACACACACCTATTATTTAGCTTAAATTAATTTTCTTGAAGAGCTTGTGTTATGGATGAGAAAACAGATAAATAATTATGTACGTAAATATTAAAATAAATACATGCTAATTAAACTTACAAATTTACATTTTACAAACATCTGTCCCTAACGGAAATTGTAAATAACTATATATATATATATTTTATAGCACCACCCTACCTTTTATATAAAGTAAAGGTTTTTAATGGCAAACAAGCTAACTGCCTACGGTAAGGCGGACCTTAAACATTCAGTTTATAATGTGGTTCATCAGTGTGATAAATACTGATGGTTTCCATTCCGTCGACGGAATTTTTTGGCAATGCTTGACGTTCAGTATTTATCAGGTCAGTATTATCTTGTTTTGGAGCAGTTCAGACGTGAAATAAACACTGAGATAGCATGTGTGGCTATTATCTTAGTCATTGGTTAAAAAAAAAGAATAAAAAGAAAACTATGGACAAAATATTGGCTACAACAGAGAGAAAAATAAACTTATTTAAATTTATTGGCGGAAATTGAAGCATGATGACATGGATGATTACTTTCGATCTATTAGCATTTTAGATCTCAGCAAACCTGTCTTCGTCCATTGCTTTCGCGATGCGTACTGATACACCATGGTATTTAATGTTTGTCTAGTGTAGTGTACTGACAAATGTCAGTATTTAACACAAAGTGTTATTCCAGAATTTAGAAATCCGTGATAAATACTGACGAACCACAGTATAAATTGAATGTCTAGAGTCCACCACCTTTGAAAATCAGTAGAAAGTGTTACTTTGACAGTAGAGATGAGTCTCCCTGCTCCCAAGTCATTCTTATATAACTCTGACAACCTTAGCTAGTCATCGCGGGAACACAATACTACTACTAGTGTCGACGCTATCAATTATATTAGATTATTATATTATTTGTTTTGGACACGACAGATCTGGAAGGGTCGAAGTGCACCGTGACGTTGTCATCCCCCATCATAAGATACTCCTTCTTATCTTTTCATGGGAGGTTGGCAAGTAAGTGTTAGTTTACTAACATTTTCTCCAATCGCTAGAGTTTCGATCGAATCTAGTAACCAAAAAATTTTATTGTAATTTACGTCCACCACCCACCCACCCACTAAACTTATTAAAATATGATTAACAAAACTTACAGAAATACGAAATTAGAAGAACCTTAATCGATAGTGAATAACGTTAATTTATCACAGGCTTCTGCATTTGTAAGTAGAAGACTCCAACTTTTTCGCGGAGTAAAATACAAGAAAAAGAACTTTTAATCTAATCATATCTATTTGGCTTGTCTTCATTTTATGGGCTTTTGTATCTTACACCCAGATCTCCTTGACCTTAATCCTTTATTTCAGAAAGTTCTGATTTGGTTTTTACTCATTTTGTAACATCTAAAAAATCCTTTATACTTAGGTACCACAATGGCCTCACTCATCCGTGTTATTTGTCAAACGTTGTTTCCTTTTATAATATACAAAACCATAGTCAAAGATCTCAAGTTTTGATAATGTTGCTTTACTTTATACAAATATGTTCTTATTCAATTCGTTTGGCAGAGAAATCTAAATCTGTAATCGGGATTTCAATTAATTTGGGACTAGATTTGAGAATTCTAAATAAAAATTTTAGACATCATTTCTAGTACACTACATAAAAAGTTTTTCTTTGTATTCTGACGGCCAGCTTTTAGAATTATTTATACAGTGTATAAATTAATTTATACAACATTAATTTTCACTAGCGGCTCAACTTGCACGGAGAAGTTTTAGGAGATGAAAGCACCTTCGAAATAAGTTTCGGCGATCGTTCTCGTCCTTACCCAAAAATCTAAAAGAGAAATCAAGAAATGGTAAGTGGATAGCATAAAAGACAAGTCGCCTAGCTCTCAGCACATGGCGTTCTTAATGAGCTATGATAACTTTACTCACGAAGCCACAATAATACAAAGTAGCGTAGATTGTCTGCATTTTTTTTTTAGTTTTTTGTGATTCCCTTCAGGTGATGAAAAATTGGGTGAAAACTAGCACTATGCCCTGCCTTATAAGGAGTTTATAATATACCCTAGTAAATTTATGGAATCCATAATTTAACACTAGCTGAATTATACCTGGCTTTTACATATAATATTCATTCCCGAGTTCAAAACATACACAGCAAGCCTACTATAGATAAAATAAGTGGCAGTGAATATTGCATTAAGAGGTTCACATGGGCTTCGTCTGAACAACTTTATAAAATATTTACAATTCAATCTTTTCCTGGTAATGGCGAAAAATATTTCCTGTTCGGCCATGAAAATGTAATTCGCTTACGATTTGAAATACCGTCTTTAATCGACCATCTTTTTAAATCTTTATTCAAATTTATGTTATAATGTTGCAAGAGAAAAGAGATGTTCTGAAAAATAGGTAAAAATATGCAAAACAGTGTTCAAATGTACAATTGTTTGCTTTATTGCGTTGTACAAATAAAGAATTGTCATAAAAAAAAACTGCTACAGCTAAGTATTCATCATGGCGGCTATGTCACTTCGGTGACGTATAGTTGACTTCGCCACCTTATTGCCAACGTTAAAATTGA
This sequence comes from Nymphula nitidulata, assembly GCA_947347705.1. Classification (NCBI taxonomy): domain Eukaryota; kingdom Metazoa; phylum Arthropoda; class Insecta; order Lepidoptera; family Crambidae; genus Nymphula; species Nymphula nitidulata. Next base: position 13,955,296 of record OX374632.1, read on the forward strand.
TGAAAATTTTCAACTTTTGTAGAACAAACTATACTCACATGAAAACGAATTATTAGTGTTTTTCCCGGATTCAGGAGATTTTCCCTGTATTTTTGAGGAATTGTAAATATACCGGATATGAAACATCTCCTTTATAAAAACTATAACAGCACATTTAGATATGGGTATTAACAAATGAATTTTCAACTTAAAAGCAAAGCTTTAAGGCTGCAGTATTAAAGTATAAGTCTTTCTTTCAATTAAAGTTATATTCTGCTAAAATGTCTAGTACACTAAAATAATTCCATAGTTAGCAACATTTATGGCTGAGCGATTTATTCGAAATTTCGTAGGTTATTTGACTTCAGATTTAATTTTGTGGTTCTAAAAAAGTTTTTTTTTTATTCTAAGTTACAGAAATTAGTCATAGAACTACTTTTAAGCCCCGGTGCAAAAAGAGGGGTGTTATGAGTTTAACGTGTCTGTCTGAGTATATGTGTGTCTGTCTGTGGCAACGTAGTACCTAAACGAAAAGACCGATTTTGCTTCGGTTTTCTTTGTTTGAAATCTGACGTGATCGAGATGGTTTTTAGCTATTATTTGTGAATATCTGTTTATGACTTCAGCCCATGTTCTAACTTGAAAAAAAGGTGTTACTAACTTTCACAGATCCGATTTATTTGAAATTTGGTTTGCTGTTACTTCGGTGGTATTTCCATGCTAATATTCAGCGGATCCTACACCATTAAATAGTCTGTGGATGCCCAAATCTTCAGTGACTTACAGCAGATAATAATATATCGCATTTGGGCTCTTAAAAATAGTGTCAATGACATGGTGATGGTTACTAATTATTTTTAATTTTATATTATTTAGTTTATTCTATAGTACCTGAATTCCATGCACTTTAAATTTTTTTATATTGAATCTTATTTACAAAGACAATGTAAATCCTAAATGTAAAAAAGTGAAGTATTCATGATAAGAATTTACTTACATTTTTGTAAAGATATTAGTTACATAAATTTAAAACTTATAATATTCCCGTATATTATTTGGTGGCTTAAATAAACTTCTATTATATTCTTAAAAAAGTTGTCAAATCGTTTATTCGGTAACTTTAAACACAAACGTCAAGCTAATCTATACTACAAGTGTGACAGTTGCAGTTTAAAAATCGCACTTATTACCACTGAATAAAGTCGATCATTACTAACAAGTGTTATGCTTGTGTGCCATCGTATACGTTTAAACACGATTACGGGGTCATAGCACATGTTTGCGTGTGAACATAACAGTTTCGTGTCGTAATATCAAAGTTTGGTTCACCGTCAACATTTGGATTATGGATCGGTATTAGGTATAGTCGACATATGAAGCGTAATAGTGTGACCTTGCGACCGGCCTTATTACGTTTGTAATAGAGGCGGCTTTCGTAGTGCAACTGTTACACTTGATGTGCTATCGATCGTACATGTTAAGTTAGAGTCGCTTCATTAAATATTACTGCATACCCTTTCCGCTATTTTTGTAGTACTTACCTTTAGTATATCTATTTAGAATCTATACGGCCTTGTTGTGAGATAATGGGCCGATTATTACAATGTTGTATGAATTTTAAGTCCCGTTTATATCATAAGGATAAAACCTTGTAGTCGGATTCCTTAGTCAAATTATACCTAATTAAAAAAATTCACTTAGTCTGATCCGATCGGACTAGGCAGTCGGACCAAGGGTTCACAGGGCTCAATTCGATGATTTTCAAATCAATTTTTTGACATTACTTAAAATTCTTAGGATTGCCGCAACGAAGCGTTTCAGTTTCAGTTATCTCTATACATATAAAATACAGTCTCATTTTGTCTGTTTGTATACGCTTATAGCTTAAGAACCATTAAAGGATTTTTAGGGAATTTCTTCAAGGTGATTTTAAATTTTGAACATAAAAGATGGTGCAATGAGAGTTTTAGTTATGCATGGTTGTCGTAGTATCACTTACATGACCTCGCTGACTAAACCTCATCAGATATATTAAGACGCCGACGAATGTTCTAGAAAATGTATACGTCAGTAGTGTGAAAGATGTGAACGAACTACCTGACGATCCCAGCTAAGATAGCTCTCGTAGGGTAAAACATCTGCTGCGGTTAGCTCGCTTAGTAAGAGTTCGCTTAGCTCCGTTTGCAGTATGTCCTGCGCTTTATCCGTAAAAATATGCGAAAAACGGAATCTTTATACTTGTCATGCTTCATTGCGCTGCGTAAAAGCGAGATGGGATGATGTGAATTTTCGATTTGAAACCGTAATCCGAGTGTCTGTGAATATCTTAACACCATGAAAAAGTATATCCGAAAGTTCGGAAACGAATGAAATTATAAAATGAAAAACCACGCAGCTGTCATGAAGTTTGTTTCGATTCACAACCTTTTATTTGAATAAGAAGGAAACATTCATAAATTTAACGGAGGAATTGGATTTCACGATAATACACGGGTTCAGTAGCTATGTTACATGCCGATTGACGCATGATTTTAATTATATTTGGTAATAGCTTTTTTCTCCTCTCCAGCCGCAAAATAGCTCTTGTGCTTCGTAAAATCTCGAAGGAAACCCGGTTTAAGCAGCGAGCGTCAGGCAAAGTAAGTTTTTAAATAAATTTGAGATAGCGCGTTCCGAAACTAGCGGTAGCCGCACAACTATGTAATTTAATTATTTTAGTTTATAAGCTTAACTATTTTAATTTATGGACGTTTTCTTGAAAAATAATATTTACTATATAATTCAGTAAACAATAATGTCACGTTACATAAAAATATAATTAGTATTTACTTTTCAAAAAAATGACATACACTGTAATTTCGGAACGCAACTCAAAAATAGTATGTATAATCTGTGGACAAAGCGGGAAAAATAAGTTCAGATTGTTTTGATTTTTCGACTTGTGTTTGTAATTAATTGTGATTATTTTGTTAATTTAATTACAAAAATGATTGCTTAACACCTAAATATGTATATGTATCTCACTTAAAACAATATTCTCGCCATATTTTTTGTGTATCTCACTTAAAACAATATTCTCGCTGGAGAGGTGAAAAGTTGTATGTTTCACACGACAGCAATTTTTTTTGTCTCCTGACTTTAAATCACTCACTGCGCTCAGTAGTCATCACTCGCTATGCTCGTGATTCAATTTTAGACTACTTCGCTGGATCGTGATTTAACATCAGCACTCGCTACAAAAAATAATTTTGCTCACTTGTTGAACAAATAACTATTATTAACATCATATTCATAACAGGAGGAGCTCGGTGGCGTAGTGGTTTGAGCGCTCTGATTTCGATTACGAAAACAAAGCAACTTTCGCCATGGTTGGTCCCGGGATGGGTCAATCAAATTTATAATCTCGAGCTCCTCCGTGCTTCGGAAGGCACGTTAAGCCGTTGGTCCCGGTTGTTACTGCAACCGCTTTAACCCAGCAACCCGCATTGGGCCAGCGTGGTGGTGTTATGGCCCAAGGTCCTCATGTGTTTCTCCCGTGTAGGAAGGCCTGTGCCCAGCAGTGGGACGTATATAGGCTGGTGATGATGATGATGATGATTCATAATAGCATCAAAACTGAAACGGGTTACTCTAATCTAAAATATGTATGAAAAGTCGGTTGGTGGCATATTTTTAATTTTTTTTTATCTAACTCTACGTATTGTTAATTTTGGGACATCGAGAATTGTCCGTTCTGATTAAACTGTTGATTTCAGAGTAGGGTGCGCAAATTCGGCGTAACTTCAGCAAAATTATAGGTCCGACCCGCCTTGTCCGAGCCCGAGTGATATTTGACGGGGCAGAAAAATGAAATAGAACGAATAATATAAAAAAACCTATAACATTTCAAACGCAACGTATTCAATGATTTTGAATAGCTCCAAGACATACCTTTCTCATTGCTAGTTTAATATAAAACTTAGGTATGAGCGATGACAGTAATAATATTTTTACAGACTCTGTACTGCGTATTATTGTTACAACATTGTCATACGGATAGTTCAAAGGTAAACAAAATATTGTATCTCATTATAATATCAAGTCTGTAACACGTTCAAGTTTTGATATATAATATGAGGCAGTTTTTATCACATCGTTATACTAGCGACTTAATAGTCAAAAAAGTTTTCAGATAATAAATAAATACGCAGTAACAAAACATAGCTAATATTATCCAAAATATACATTTCAGTGGTGAAATGGAATCTAAGAAATAGAAACATGATCCAATTACGTATCTCTTTTTCAACAGACTTCAGTCTAAATGGATTATATTATATACAAATCTGATGGTATATTCTGAAACCTATTTCAAACTGGGCAACTCAATCGGGGTGATAGTGCAAAATGTATTTTCTGAACCGCTTGGAAAAATGCCGGGTGAAATACGACTTGGCCGAATGAAATGGACATGACGCGGCGGGATCGCTACAATCATTACGAGTGTTTTAACGACATATTATTTGTTTTAATTTCACGCAGACCTTTAATCAGTTCTCTTTGATGGTCGTTTTTGGGAAGTGATTTACTATGTTGTTGAGAGCAAAAAACTTATAAACATATGAGGTTATGAAGAGACTTGTAAATGAGTGTTTTTATTATCTAAAACTAGCTGACCCCGCAAACGTAGTCTGGCCATAAAAAAATGACCAAAAAATAAAAATAAAATAGATAGTAGCCGATTCTCAGACCTACTGAATGTAATATAAAATTTCATGAAAATCAGTCAAGCCGTTTCGGAAGAGTATGGTAACTAAATTTGTGACACGACAATTTTATATTAGATGATAATAGGGAATGGTTTTATTAATAACTATGTTCTATAATTACTAATACTTGATAATAACAACACAAACAAAAAAATAAGTAACAAAAAAAAACTAAAATAATGCCATGTACATATATCAATAAATATCAATAACACAAACTCTTACATAACTTGAGATATTAGATAATGTTTAATTATCAATAACATAAAACTTCGTTGTAAACTTTAAAATAGCTTTTCATGTTACACAAAATACATTGTACAAACGACAGCACGTCAAGTGTAACAATTGCACTACGGAAGCCGCCTCTATTACGAACGCCGTGAGGGCAAATTTTACAAAGCATTTATTCTTCATCTGTTGTTTTGGCTCGATTCCAGTAACTGTTTTAATAAGTGTACCTATTAGTATTTAATTACCCCTAACTAATTAACTCTTGTATTTCTTTTAGTCTATCAGTTTTTTACGTTGCAAGCGTTCTGACCCAGGACATATTTTTTGTAGTTCAGATATTTTTCTTGTATGTTACATAAACTACCTAATATATGTACCTATTTAACTTTATTTGAAAGATATTTGACATGTTCTGACCTAAATGTGTTACTCTTTTTTGTTACGGGACGTGGCAACCACTGGTTTTCTATCCAAATAACCTCATATTAAAACATATCTACGATGTCTTGTATGTGCACTTAAATACCGCTATGTAGATATGGGGGCGTCCATAAATTACGTGAGGTGTTTAAGGGGGGGGGGGGGGGGGGGGGGGGTCTCGGCAAGTATCACGTAATTTTTTTTCTGATTGAAACAAAAAAAAATATACTATTTTGGTCCATTTAATCGCGTATGTTACGCAAAGTGCGATCCTCACGGATTGTCACAAGACGAGCTAATGAGTTACTGTGCGCAAGCGCCAACGGCTTAGAGTGGCTAGATCAGAACGAAGTTGAAAGACCAGATGATTTTACTGAAAATCATATGGACATGTTGGTTCCAATAGTCTCTCTTGAGACCGCGCATGATTCTTCATGGTCTGAATTAGAGTAGATATTCTTTTTTTAATCCCCGTAGTTACGATTTAAGTATTCCATTGTTAAATTTTTATTAAACTTATAATTAAACTCTCAGCAATATTGATTACTAGTCTTAACTAGTCGTAAATAAAAGCACGAAGCAATTTTTTTTTTCATTTTACAATAACAATCCAACGCGTTTACGTAAGAAACCCACATTTTGAAAAATCTCACGTGAGATTTTTCTCCTCACGACATCTCACCAGGGGGGGAGGGAGGGACAGAAAATTTAAAAAACACCTCACGTCATTTATGGACGCCCCCTATTGTAATATCTAATTAAAGCATAACGACGATGCTAATTATTTTTATTTCATGGACTTAAATAATTCAAAGGAAATGGAACATTGCGTCAAACCGTTTCTCTTTATACATGTAAGCTGTGGTTACTTTGTCATAGTACACAAGCTTTCAACTCTTTGTCATTGTTTAGATTTGGACAAATATGAATTAAAATTGCACTCGTTGTTAAACTGTTTTGCTAACAAAGTTTTGTTTGAATATCGCGGGCTGTTCCAACGTCCTGCTAAGGAAAACAACAAAGCTAAAGTAGGACCTTTTGTGTTCAGTTTCATTTCGTCCGTAACTTTAACACTAATTTTTCAGTTGCTTGAAAGTTTTACATAAAGTTTACCTCCAGTGAGAAGGTCTACGAAAAAAAAAGTTTCAAAAACTATAACCCGCCTACGTAAAAAAGGGGCCTAAAAAGGAGGAAACAAGAAATAATTCAGATAGAAATCCAGAAATGCATGTGTACAAATATGGTCAAGGTAGATCCGTGGTCGCACCCACTGTATACCTATCATGTCTGTTTTACCCACATAATCATAATAGGTGCTCCTTTTTAACCCCCGAAGAAGAAAGAGGGGTGTTGTAAGTTTGACGTGTCTGTCTGTGTATCTGTGTGTCTGTCTGTGGCATCGTAGCGCCTAAACGAATGGACCGATTTAGATTCGTTTTTTTAAACCTCTATCTTTACGTAGTCGGGTAGTAGTCTTTCCGTTTAATTGTAAGTATAATAAAGTATTATCTTTTTAATCTAATATTCTAACGTAATGATAATTTGTTATTTACTTAATCGAGTAAGTAACTGAAACGACTGTATCGCGCGAACTGTACGACCGCATTTTAAACATATATTTTAACCTAAACAATCTATGGGCCCTGGAGGGGAACTACTTTTAACCCTTTAGTTAGCTCATTTTACTGAAAGGAAACATTTCTTTTTTTTTTGAAAAGAAACAAAACTGCATTCAAAGATCTACCTAAAATCGCTTGTCTCACTCGGAAATCAACCCGACTAAAAATTAAAGAAGTAAACCATCGCTATTTTTTCATACAATTTGGTAAGATTATTGTTTAGGATAAAATTTGCTTAATAAACATTTGGTATTTAAAATAAAAATAAAGTTAAAACTAATCTAATTACGAACGAGTACGTACTTTCAACATTTTTAACGATTTTAAAAATGTTGAAAGTTGTCGTTCTAATTTCAAATTATTGCCCCGCGTTGCAATAAAAAGTGCGTTCCATTTTTTACTTTACCTCAGATTGCCTAGTGTAAGAACTAATTGTGCATAAATTTATTATTACAATTTTAATGGTTGAATGAATGAATGAATGAAAATATCTTTATTCAATTATGCCCCCCAAGAAGCACTTTCGAATCGTCAACAAAAAAACCCTTACTTATGTCTATCACATAAAAATAATATTAACTAACTAACAATTTCATAATGTTTGTCTCTCTATCTTATCTGAATCTACGTAAGCTAAGAATGTTATAATGCCTGTCTATCGGTATGTCTGTCGGTCCGTCTGTCCGTCATTTCATAACGTTTTCATAACGAAGTCTTCAATAAGGTACTTAGAGATAAATAACATTAGCAAACAGGAAATAAAATGAACGTATGGTTTACTTGTTACAAATGAACATTATAGTACTAGGTAACTAGTTAATAAAAGATTTTAATAAATATTCAATGTCATAGGTATATCGTACAACAGATAAGTGTGTTTGTTAGACAAATTTTATCCTGAACAATAATCCTACCGATTTGTATAAAAAATAGCGAGGGTTTACTTTTTAATTTTTAGTTGATTTGATTCCCGGGTGAGACAAGTGACTTTTAGAAGATCTATGAATGCAGTTTGGTTTCTTTTCGAAAATAAAGGAATGTTTCCTTTCAGTAAAATGAGCTAAGGATTTAAAGTAGTTTCCTTCCAGGGCCCATAGATTTTTTCCACCCTGTGCATATACTTTCTACTTTCTTTCGATACAAAAAACTTGATAATTATCTCACTGTTTTTTTCAATGTTTGATTCTGAAGTTATTTATTAATGTTTAGGCGCTACGGTGGATCATACAAACAAACATAAGTAGACTACTAAAATCATTACCCTTCCTATTGGCTTCGCCGTAGTCGGGTAAAAAATATATGCCCTAGGACGGGATCCCATCCGGCAACATTGTAAAAACAATACGGGTCACTGCTCTAACCACAGAGCTGAAGATCACTTAGAAGTACCCTCTGACTTCGTCTACTTCGCACTAAGTATCGACATATTTGACTACCATTTGCAGTAAGATTGCTACCCTAGTCGAAAACTCGACAGAATATGACAAGATAATACTGATACCCCTCTTAGTATAGTAAATAATAATAATAATTTTACACTCACAGGTATTATCTAGCTCAATTTAAGCATCATTAAGAGCTTATGTGCTATGGATACTAGATAACGGAGAAATATTGATAGTGGTAAGAATATAAATATGTAGGTATTAGAAATATACTTAATAAAAATATAAACATCCATGACTCGTCAACAAATGCTTGTATTCATCATACACTTGCTCCTAACGGAAACCCTGACCGAGTCAGGTTCATAAAAAATAATATTACTTCTTAACTTCTCAAATTACTTATACATAAAATTGTTATTGTTTATTTAAGTAAAATAAAGCATTTCACCAACCTTATCAATAAACAAATAACTAAATAAATTTAAGTAAATAGTGTCTAGAACAGTTACTACAGATCAAGCTAAATTATCATTAAAAACCTTATGAAGAACTACTTTAATGAGGCTGGTTCACTAAAAGGCTACTCGTTACTCGTGATTACGAAACAATCCGAAGACTAACATCTGCGTCAGTTGAACAAATGCCAACAGCTGCAACCCTCGCCGCATAATAATCTCTTGTTCATTTTTGTGCACGACTGTACTATTGGTGAAAGTTTCTGAAATGCGAATTTCAGGAGATACATTGGCTTTATTCTTGTGGCACCTTATTTTTATTGAACTGTCCAGCCGCAGATTCAAGACACAATAGGGAATAATGCATAATTTTTCGTATAAAATTGAAACTGCTTTTTATAAAGTTTTTTATAAAAATTTTGATGAAAACCCAACTTACAACCACTTAAGTTGCATAGTAGATAAGTATATATATAGATTTGACGTCACAGTACACGCCCGTCGTTAATTGATTAGTTTTAGAGAAATACAGGTAAAAGCACCTGTTTTAGGTACACCTGCTTTAGGTGTATAAAAATAATGTAACATCTAACTAAACGGTAAATTGGTTTTATTTCAAAAGGTAAGGGAGGAAAGGTAGGTGATTCAAATATCTCGGTTATTCTATTTTACCTATAACCAGTATAGTTTTTCGTATTTTTTTCATGCAGAGGTATTCTCTATTGCTTTTTGATCGTCATAGGCTCTCCCGGGAGTATTATGCGGTTCCACAAATTGACATTGAATAAAATTATTATTAATGTTCATAATGGTTCAATGGTGGTCCTAAAGAGAGGTAGGGAGTCACTTCTCCCTACCTTTCTTTAGGACCACCACTGTGCCATAAGATAACACTGCTTTTTACCACTGCAGTTAACCTTTAAAATACCACTGCATTTTACCACTGTTCTTATCACTAAAATACTATATTTTACCACTAAAATGCCACTGTATTTAACCACTTAAATACCACTGTATTTTCTACTTAAATTTTAAGCGCCTGACTGTGTAGCACCTCCACTAAAGAATCGTACTCCTCCGGTAAGTATAGATGTCGGAGCTCTTTGGGAAATCTTTATGTTGTGAGAAAGAGGACCTGTCTAATAGGCTGTGCTGTCATTATAACGCTTACCATTGCATTTTTGCTGGGTAGTCACGTGTGTCATGGCACACTTAAGGAACCAAAGTCGTAATGAAAATGCTACTAAAACCAGCATCGACATACCGCAAATTACGCTTAATGAAACCAACTCACTTCCTGCGTCCATAAAATGTAAATTTTATGTTAAATAACTATAATTTTATTTCACTAACGAAATCAACAGGCTCCTCGTGTAGTACCTATTTTATTAAATTAACCGAGACTTCAAATCTCTGAAGAATATTTGATCAAGCGTCTAGCTGGTTTGGGTTCTAGCCAAACTTTCTTTTACGGGACCTAGTTCTTTTCCTTCTAGAATAACTTGTAACTTTCGAATGAAATTTACCTTATCGCGACCCCTTATTAGTCTTAAAAAAACATTATGAATATATTCAACATAAATTTTACTAGAGATTTTAGTTATGCTTTGATTAGAGTCCTCTCAGAGGGCTAGTTTTTTTTAACGTGGAATTGGATTTTATCGGTAAACAGTGTGATAATAAAGTCCGAAATAAATAATAAATATCCTAATATATAATAAATAATATAATCCGGAATAAAATTTAAGGGGTGATTGTGAATCCTTTGAAAGTTGCCTTTCAAACCCGTTTTATTCACCGATATGAATAAATAGAAAAAAAATTGCCACACCAATTGTTTAGGTTGTCACTAACCTAAACAACTATTGGGACCCCCCGCAACCCTAGATAGTAAGTAAGTATTTAAAATTTTATTTCGGAATCCTGTGATATCTGGTATAAATGGCAAAATATTCAAAAGGTGATATTTTGTTTTGTTACAGTCAAAATTAAGTTAAAACTTTGATAGCTCTATGCCCCTTTTAGTTTCATTTGGGTTTCGTACTGCCATTGCCACTGATTGTCAAAATTGAGCGGCTGCTATGAAAAATTCAAAGGAGATGTTCGATATTGGTACTCGAAAGCCCCCCACGATAAATTATATATTATGCGAAAGCTTATGCTCCGAGGATCTTGAATATACCATTTTTTCATTTTGATACCCCGGCATTTTTGAGTAATTTTGAAAAGTGTATGCAAGAATTCTAAGCTTCTTATCAAAGTTTTTCTGACAAAATATAGTAAAAAATAAATTAAAATCATTATTATTAGTCAGAAACAAGTGCAGAAACCAATTTGCCATGTTCTTCTAGCATTTACAATAAAAGATAATTGCAAAATAGTCGTAGGCTGAACCAAATCAACCCCATGCCTAGTTATTAAAAAATATTTGACAAGACAATAGACGACATTGACGTTTTTTATACTATGTCTGTGACGTTTCACATTTTTAAAAATGGAATTTTACATCTCTGGATAACAGTTTTTTGACCAGAATAAAATGTTATTTTTTATTTATATGCAGGCATTAAAAATTATAGTTTTTGTCTCATAATATTTTTAAAAATATGCTCTTTCTTCTCATATAACTTTTGTTTTGGGGGGTAGCTGAGTACCAGCCCCCATACATTTTCAGAACATGTCCTTTTCGGAGACAGACGAAATAGATAATAACAAAACACGAAGCTACAAGTTGTTTCGAGCTTAAACTTTTTATTTATACTATTAAAGAACATTATGGGGTGAACCAACGAATAGGGTTACCCAATAAACCTTAATATCACGAACCTCGCTTAATTTTGTTTTAAGCTTTTTATTTTTCCAATATTTCTTTTCTCCCCTTTTACAAAAAAAAAACAAATTACTAGAAAATTAAATAGTTTATTCGTCTAATTAAATGGATATAGTTCCACAGCCTAACGCTCGATATTTAAAGCGACACCGAATCCGCCATTCTTCTATGTTTGGAATAAAACAAAGGAATAAGTAATGTTATTGACCCGTCAAGCATCAGATTCCAGACACAATTGATTTTTCAAATGTCTTAGCCCTCCGGAGGGATAACGCCGCTTGACAGATTAAGGGATATTAAAAATACCCGTTACTGAAATTAAAATTACAGAATCGAATGCACCATGTTTATTTATTATACAACCAGAAAAATATTCAATTTGAAGATCATTAGAATTTCTCCGAATCTTTTACTTTTGTTATAAGCAACTAAAAGCAAGATTTATATAATTTGATGATAATAATAATAATAATAATCCTTTATTCAAGGAATACGTGTTACAAAGTGTGTTTGATCCCCTTGTATTCCAATATAGTAAAATGCCTGTAGTATGGAATTCAGTGTCCTCTCCTATATGAAACATACAATTTGTCATTATATCAATAGTACATACATTATTTTACTTTTTGATTGAGTTAATATCGTAACGTCTTTCGTTTTCAAAAATATATTTACATATTTGAAAATATGCTTAGTTCGTTTGATCGGTAAATAACTAATTATTAGATAGCGAATTTAATGCCAGCATATTTTATTGAAAATATAAAGCCAACATAACATCAAGCATTACAATTAGTCCTTGTCTCCACTTACCCCGTTCGTGATTGGGGCGGTTTTCTAAGTGCACTAGATATGCCGTCGTCTGTACTGCCCATCAGCTTATTCATAAAAATTATTTGTATTTTTGTTAAAAAGATCCTTTAGTCCAGATATGCACATGAAGCATTCTCCTAAGAGAAAATTGGAAGCGGAACAAGCTTTTCTTTTGTCCCTTTGTAATTCGGTCCAGTTTTTTAGTCTTTCTAATCCTCCATTGCGTACATTCTTGGCTCTATATATAAAGATAAGTTAAAGCAATATCGTAGTACTGTTACGACGAGATTGCTTTTGAAAACTTATATTATGTAATTCGTCAAAAAGACCTTTGAGGGTCTTACGACAGTTAGAAACCAATTGTGTCTGGAATCTGTGGATAGACATGGCGTTTTATGATAGCAAAGAGTAGCATAATACGTTGGTACTTATTTGTCCTGTAAGTACCTATAGATGAACATAACTTGTTCCCTACGAACTAATGAAGCCGTAACCTACATAAATTCACTGAAACATGAGGACGAAGAATTTATGAGCTCTTGGTTGAGCGAAACTGCAAACAATACAATATACAACAAGTGCTATTAATAAAGAAGGTAATGTAGTGTAAGTCTCTTGTTACATCTGCTGTGATGTTCTTTACAACAAAATGTGATGGTTAGAATTGTGTTCAGGTTAGGAATAAACTGATAAGTGATTTGAAGTTGAAAAGAATCCACACACAAAGCCAAAATCATCACCAGCCTAATACACGTCCCACTGCTGGGCACAGGCCTTCCTACGTGAAAGAAACACATGAGGAGCTTGAGCTATCACGGTGGCCCAATAAGTAATGGTGGATTAAAGTGGTTGTAGTAACAACCGGGACCAACGGCTTAGTCTGCCTTCCGAAGCACGGATTAGCTCGAGATTATAAATTTTAATTGAGCCATCCCGGGACCGACCATGGCGAAAGTTGCTTTGTTTTCGTAATCGGAACCGAAGCGCTCAAACCACTACGCCACGGAGCTTCTCAAACTTAAGCCAAAATAACTCGTGCTAATTGAGTAACAAGTGGTAATTAAACATTGATTGTTGTAGCTATTTTTATTTAATCACATTTCAATTATCTAGTTACAAGCTAGCTATAAAGAAAAAAGTATTTGATATTTTTATTATTGTTAGTAGCTTACATGGAGAAGTTTTTAAAATGGATATCATCTCTATATATTACATGAAGGAAAATCACTTTAAATATTAACTTGAGCAACTCGATGGCAAATTGGTTTGAGTGCTCTATTCGCGTTTCGAATACGAAAACAATGCCACTTTCGCTATGGTCGACTCCGGGGATGGGTCTACCAAAATTTATAATCTCGAACTCCTCCGTGCTTACCGTAGGACCTGGCCACGAACTCACCGCCCGCGCGTCCTGCGACTCGCGAATCGGCAACCACTGCGCGCTGCTCGATGTCCGCCTCGCAGCGCGTCGTAATGGTCGCGCAGTGGTTGCCGATTCGCCACCGCCGCCGCCGCCGCCGCCCGTTCCCGTGGCCAGGCCGTTCCGTTGGTGTCGGTTGTTACTGCAACCGCTATTGGTGGGTACCAACCCGCATTGGGCCTGCCGTGGTGGTGTTATGGCCCAAACTCCTGGAAGGCCTGTGCCCAACAGTGGGTCGTTTATAGGCTGGTGATAAACTGCATTAGTAAATAAATAAATAAAATCTTTCTTTTTTCACTTTGAACTCGGCAATCTAATTCATTAAGTTTTATAAGTGTCGGTAAAATTGAAATAAACTATTCATAGTTCGTAATAAATAGTATACGGAATCAAAACTAGATTTTACGATTCTTATTTTTGAATTAAAAAGTCAACATGCTTTTAAAAGAAATACTTACCAATTTTTTTAAAGATATATTTATAAAGTAAAGTTACTTACTATCATAGATTTTACCTGCACCTAGTGTAGAGTATTAGGAATACTTGTAAACACTGCACGTATTTAAAATGATATATAAATTACGAAAAATATCTTAGGTACGACCATAAGCCAAATGACAGTCATTATTTTATTTCTCCCGTTAATAAAAAAAATAAATTTTTAGTTTCTATAAAAAGCAGAATATTAAATAAGAAATTGTTTAAAGTTTGTTCAGACCCTTCAAGAGCTAAAGTGCTTTTTTATGACGGCTGTCGTTACGTCAGATGTTTAACTAATGGCATCTTCTTAGCCAAGCTGAACACTGAAGTACTAACAGAGTTGGCGAGTTGCTAGTTACTTAAAGGCACCGGATCGAAATTTCTTTAATACTTCTACTATGTACTGAAGGCTACAAATCCAATTAGAGCCGAACAAAGTTTGTGTGAGTTTTGGCCAGAATCCAACCGTTTCAATCGTGGATGCCATTCTAGAAGTTCGCGTCGCTTGTCGTTTTATTGCCACTAATTCAGTTTGGTGGCGTGACGGGAACGGCAATTGGTCATTGGCTCTGCATAAGTTTTATCAATCACATCGACCTTACACAGGGTGTCAAGGGAACGCTCGCGAAAACGAGACAGATGCAGTGCTGGCGCCCCTTAATACGATTTGTGGATAAACTTGAAATGATGAAAAAAAAATTTTATTTCAAATTATTTTTTTGATGAGTTGTGCTAATTGGTTGACCAGCACTGCCATCTGCCGTCGTATTCGAGACCTGTAAACAAAAAAAAATATTTAAGCTCGAAATTCAAATCTCATTCAATTCAATTATTTTTTAAAACAATTTAAAAAAAATACTGACGATATTTCAAATACTTGAAATATTGGTACTTGAAAGTCCCCCACGATATTATCATATTATATATTATACGAAAGCCTATTCTCAGAGAATCTTCAACATACCCCTTTTTAATTTGTATACCCGGCATTTTTGAGTAAATTTAAAAAGTGCATGCAAGAAATCTAACCTATGTGTCCGAGTTTCTCTGATGAATTATAGTAACAAATTAATTAAAATGCATATTATTAGTCAGAAATAATATCAGAACACGACTTGCCGTGATCTTTTAGCATTTTTCTATAAAAAAAACTATCACAAATTGTCACAGGCTTAACCAAATTGAGCCATGCTTACTTAGAAAAAAATATATTTAACAACGATATAATTTGCACAATATTGACGTTTTGTCCTTTGTTTGACATGTGAGTATGGGTAACGATTTTTTAGCCAGAATTAGATGCATTTTTTGTTTTCATGCAAGTATTTAAAATTATGTTATATTATTTATTCTCTTATTTATTATTCTTTGCCAGCACCTGTGTTCCCTCCTTCATATAACATGGGTTCCTTCAAAAGTGGTGTGAAAAAGCACCTTTTGGGCCGGCAAGGTGGAGGCGGCTAGAGGAGTGTCTGAACTGCACTAGGTGTCTTCGCATATGGACTCTTCTTACTGCTGCTCCACATCAGGTGGTGTTGAGTCATTTGTCGTGCTTTGTATAAAAAAAATATAGTTTTGTTGCATTATAATTTTATAAATAATAATAATAATAAATAATAATAATATACACTCACACCTATTATCTAGCCCAAAGTAAGCATCATTAAGAGCTTGTAGTATGGATACTAGATAACGGATAAATAATGATAATAATATGTATATAAATATTAGAAATACACTAAATAAACATATAAACATCCATGACTCGTAAACAAATGCTCGTACTCATCACACAAACATTTGTTCCTACCGGGATTCGAACCCGGGACCTCTTGACCGAGTAGCCTGGGGTACAGACCACTCGGCCAGCCGGTCGCTCTAAAAAAACTCTTTCTTTCCTTAAAACTTGTCTTGGGTAGCACCAAGTACCAGCCTCCATATCAATTCAGAACATTTCCTTTTCGGAGTATGTTTTGCTATAGTTTTCAAAGTTATTGTAAATTAAAGATACTAAATACTGAAACTTTCATAATTTATCCACCGGAAATATGAATGAATAAGAATTTCAGATACATTACGGGAAATATATCCTGAATATATTATACATATATACTTATATAGCCAACCTAAAAAAGCCGTTCAGAATTATACGTGTCCTCACAAAATACGTAGGCATCTCTACTTACTGAAATCCCGAGGATTTTATCGAAAACCGATACAGAGGTCGGGACCTCTGTAGGGTCAGCGATGCTAATATGCAAAGATGTACAATTATTGTCCCTTAACAGTTATTATCTGTTCCGACGTTATATTGTTTGCGATTTTTCATATTGAATTTTAATATCCTAATATTCATTAATGAGCGGAATATATATTATTTTCCTGTGTATAACAACGTTAATGTAATGTTATTTTTATGCAAATATATTATTCTAAGAGTGTTTCATTAAGCAACATTAACTTGTATTTCTTTTTGAGTGTCTGGGTTCTAGACAAAACAAGTGTTTTGTCTACTTGCAATGTTTCTTAAGTAAATTAATATAATTGTTGTGAAAATCCTGAAAATTTAATAAAATGCCTGAAGGATTATGTTAAATTACAAGATATAATGTTACCACTTTTACGGTATTTCTTATTAAAGTCTAACTATTACTTTTCTCTTCTGTGTATTTAACACCGAACACAACGAACGAGTTACTTCTTTAAACAGTGTCAAAGATATTCCTCTTTGATAATCTGATCACGCACGATCTCCCTCTACCTCATTTATTTAGACGCGAAGGGAACGTGTCTCTAGATGGGTTTCCCATATGTTACGTTTTCTCAAATAGAAGCTGGCTTTGGAATCACTGTCTATATTTTTAAACAACACAACTGGTAAGCGAAAATACGATCCGCCTGATAGTAAGCGGTGGCCATAGTCTAAATAGCACTTAAACATCAAATAATACTACTAACACGCTGTCTACGCTGTAATACAATCTAAAGAAAGCCTTATGTTGATAGCATAAAAAGTAATTTTGCTCTCAACATAACGCTTCCTCGATGCGCTCTGTCGACCTTCACTATGAGGTGAAGTAGTATTATTTGGACGCAATATTTTGTAAAGCGACGATGCCATCACGTGCGCTCTTAATTCAAGCGGAGAGTACCACTATGCTTACCTCTATATAGAAAATTTTGTTTTTGGTAATTTACAAGCGTTATTTGAATAAAAGCACACCAGAGACAGCGGTATCTATTTACGCCAACTTAAATATTTTCGACAGCACAGATTTTGTTTGCCACTTGTTAAAATCACAAATTCCTTAACCCTGAGCCTAAAATAAAATCAAGCGAGGCGGTGGTGAAACTCGGCACTTTTTCCTTTCATTATTCCTGCTCCTTCCAATGCCGGGAGACACCTTCCACCACTGAGAAAATTTCGCATGTGGAATCAATCATGAACCGTTAAGCTGCCTCACAAAGGAGCATATTAACAGTTATCTAATTAAACTATAATTACTGACATAAGATGTAACTTACAAAAAAGTTAACTAAAATTTTTCATTAAAGTTCATGTGTTCCTTTGAGGTATTCCTTCATTCCATCACTGATGTGTTCATAATTGAAGGTTATACACAAATCAGTGAATTTCCTAAAAATAACCACCTTTTTTATTGCAGTAAAGTGATAAACGTAACCAAAAGTATATTTTTGATGTAAAATTAACCTACTAATATCATTCCGTCGAAGTACAAAGTATACATTTTAAAAAATAGTGAATTATAAAACTTTTAAAAAGTGAACCTAAAAACAACAATGTGTTGAACTGTAATAATAAAATGACTTTAGTGAAAAATGTGAGAACGGGATTATTTCGTACAATAAGTGTTAAAAGTAAAACGATATGGGATGACTCATAGTGAAAAATGTTATGTGCAACCCACTTTCCGGTCAGAAGATGATGCGCGAAATACACGACAGTGCCGGGGCAGGTGCAAGCGGCGCGATGGAGGAAAACGAGGCCGTCGGGAGTGGGGCTGCAGAGGTCGATATGGACGAGTGTGGCTCCCTCGCGCTGCCGCCTGACCTGCCCCCCTACTCCGGCGACTACATCATCAGTGACTACATGGAGCGCCTCGGCACGCGCCTCAACATACTCGAAACAGAACTTAAGTACGCCTGGCGTGCACTCGACCTACTCAGCCAAGAATATGTTCGAATGTGGGAGAGACTTGAAAGATTGGAAGCATTACTAGCCGATCAACAGGGTGTGATTTCAACATTATTAGACTTTTACACATGTCGAACTGTGTCTAGAGATCCAATGACACGACTCGAAGTTATAAGAGAGATATTAGGTAATGGTACAGTGGAAGATGGTATCGAAGAAGGCTTGGATATAGGAAGAAGTTCCGTTTTATTAGATCCTCAAGAGGAAGAAATGGAATCTAATGAAGCTTTCTACAAAAGCTTAAATCAAGCCTACAGAGATGATTTAGTGTGTGAAGAAACATCAAGACCACAATCTCAATTGGATATGATTTGGGAAGCTCCAGAGGAACCAGAAATAGAAACAATACCTGCAACGTCAAGACAGATATATAGTGCAACAGATTATAAAGATTATTGCGGGCTACAGGGGGGACCTGATATTAGCGAAAGAGATTTGGTGCATTTATCTACATTAAGTACAATAGATCAAATCACAGTAGACAAATTACATGAATTAGATAGGTTGACAACTCAATTACACAAAGATTCGAGAGAGTTAAAAGACTTGAAAACAAGACTTCTTAGTCCAGAAACAAAATCAACTTCAAAACATGACAGAGACATAGAAGCTAAAACACTAGTCGAAGATGGTAATATAATTGACGAACAATTGAAAAGTGTCTATTCGGGTGGTGAAAGTTGGGCAATAAATGAAATGATAAAAAGTTTCGATGACTTTATGCTTACAATGCCCAAAGAAACTATCGCCAGAGAAAAATCTCCATCAAGATTATCACTGAATGACAGTAATCTTCCCGATAGAACAATTGATTACTTACCACCTACTCTTTCACCTCGAAGAAAATTCGTACCGGAACGTACAACCACTGAACCATATACAACTGTAACAGGGCGCTTAGCGTATAGTTCGGCGGTAGCTAATGCAGAAATAAACGCAGCAAAAGCATCAAAATCGCCAAGTGCATTATCACGAGAGCGGTTTGAATACAGTCCTTCTTACCAGATGGTTGATAGTTCTAGACCAACATATTATACAAGTACAAGCAAAGGAATATCACAACATCAACTAAATGACGTATATAAAAGTAGTGCCGAACAAACTTCTCCTGTTTGTGCACTTGATATTTATAACGGTGCTGCTGATAATAGACTTGATTTAAATTATGAAGAAAATAGGTTAAACAAATCTCCAAGCCCACCACCTCCAGCACCTCCTAACGGTGTAGATTTATTTTCCGCATTAGAAAATAATAACGAAAGTGGATGCTCTGGACACTCAGGGTTACTATCTACTATATCGACAGATGGATTACGATTAAGTCCTAGATCACCAAAATCTCCAAAAACTTCACCGAAACATGTCAAAAGAGATACAAATAATATAGTGGCTGCTAAATCTGATTCAGGTCTGTCGTCTATGAGTGGCTGGTCAAGCTTAGAAAAAAGTCCCGGTTCACCAAAAACGGGTAGAGTCACTCATAGTGGTCATGACTCTCATAAAATAAAAATCTCTTCACCACAATCAATTCAAAGAATGTCATATGATGCGGATCCTAAACCTTATTTGGAAACATTAGTAGATTCTTATGCTTATGAAGACAAGAGTGTAAAAAATGATTACGTGATAAGAAAATCTGAGTTATTATCGAAAGATATTTCGACTTCGAGAGAATTAAGTAAGATGCAGGGACAAATTGATGCTTCTTTTTTACACAATAATATTCAATTTTCGATAGCAGGACAAACCAGTCAAATGAGTATGGGTGAATATTATTACGGAAATGAAGCTCCTTCAATATACTCTGTAGCAGGGAATAGGCAACCTATATTTACTACCGTGTATAGCACTCCTCGAGGAATGTTGTCAGAAGATAGGAGTTTTTCCGAATTATTAGATAGAAATGAAATTGATGAATCTGTTGCTCTGCCCGCAATAGACTCATATCCACCAGAACCAAGCTATCATGCTCAAACAGTTGTTATTTCAGCTGCTAATGTCAGTAAAAGATCAATAACTAGAGCTAATTCAGTAGGACCAAATGATCCACATTTTTATCAAAATGGTTATAAAGGTAACAATCGAGGTGGTTATCCACCGAGTAACCTAACAGATGCTTTATCATATTATCCTACATCCACTAGATATGATTCACCAAAACGAACATCTCTAGATGATCAACTCTCATGGCAAGGTGGGAGCAGATCTCCAACTAGTTCAATGGAAACATCTAGCTTGAAATCGCACTCTTTAAATATATCTGAAAGAAAGCAGTTTCAAAATCAATTACAACAAGAATATTTTAAGCAACAACAATATGACCAAAGAAATGGAAATATTATGTATGAAAATCAAGAATTCGAGACACAAATGCCACCAGATCATTCCAAAATTAGAAAAGAACAATACGTAGACTCAAGTGGAATTTTAGTATCCGAATCTGGATATTTGTCTATATCAAGTAATTTGAAAATCAAAACACAAGACAAACAATCAAAAAAACCGAAAAGAACATCTTCTTTGAAATCAGCAATGTCTTCCATGAGTCACTGGCTACCAGATTTACATTTACCAAAGAAGCACAGATCTCATTCACTGCCATCTGGTGTAGATACAGTTGAACAATCACAACAAGAAAAATCATTGAAAGAAAGAATACTTTCAGCGCAAAGGCGTAAAAAGAAATATCATTTAGTAGCATCCATGTCTGGTTTGTTGCAAAAAGCACGTAGAAAACATCAAGCAAGCCATCAATCATTATCAGATCCAGAAACTTCGGAGACAGAGTGGTCTGGAGGGAGATCTAGTGCACAGTCTGAAGACAGTGATAGTGTTTTTTCAGATTCTACACATGAAACTAATTTATTTGCAAAAGTTCCACAGAAGCCTAAACAGAGAAAAATAAACAATCAAGAAATAATTGAACAACAACAGATCATTCAAGAATTACAACAACAGCAACAGCAACAGCAGCAACAGCAAGTACGAGAATACCACGGAGATGACGAGTGTATTATAGAAGAAGCAGAAAAATATAATAATATACCGCGTGACAAAAGCGATGATATTGACTTCCATTTCGCTCGTATTAGTCAAATGAACAAAGATAACATTTCGGAGCTTGAAAAACTGGATATAGATACTGATATATCAAATGTTGATTTGTTTGAAGAAGATGAAAAAGAAGACAATCAGTCACCTGCGTCACTCTTTGCTACCATTGGAGACGCTAAAAAAGCATCTGTCGTATCTGATGAAGGACTCAATGAAAGTAACAAGTCTTATAGCATAAGCTCTCAAGAGTTTGCCGTATCTCGTGCATTAGGAAAATATCGATTACGAAAATCTACATCTATTTCCGATGAACACATGGATGAAAATATTTCACCCCCTAAGTTAGAGCCGGAAACTCAAGAAGAAGTTAGTGAACAATTCCCAAATCACCAAGAAAAAAGAAATCGAAAACCAAGCCCACCAGAAATGACAAACATGACCGTTCCGGAGGATATGGCTTACCAAGAACGGAGTCCTTCTATTCAAAGTACTCGTGGAAACACTAATAAATTTCAACCACGACATCAACAGAGCTTAGAAATACCAAATAAACATGATGATGATGACAGCAGAAGTACACATTCTTGGAGAAGTGGCTCACGGGTATCATCAAGAAGACAAAGTACAGAAGACAGTATTGACTCAGAAGATGAATGGTATTGTTACGAGTTAAGAAAATTAGAGGAGATGGAACATCAATCTCAAATAGAAGCGGATAGGCAAAAAACTCTTATCGAGGAACCTGAAATAGAAGAAGAGGTTTTAAATGAGCCTAATGTTAATTTGAAAGAAAAAATGTCGTATGTTTTAAGAGAGCTAAAGCTAAAAACAGCAACAATCAAAAACAAATGTGATGAAAGTCCATTGAAAGAAACATGGAAAGATATAACGACATTCCCTGTTATTGACGAAACAAAAGTTGATAGAGAAGGTGATAAAGAATATGAAGAGGATGATGATAAATCCTTTACTGACTCTGGGTCAGGAGAAACTTCTGGTCCAGATAGTCCCGTGCAAAGCGGCGATGAACTTGACGAAGATTACGATATACCACAAATCCATCAAGAGCCTTCTCCTGTTCAACTACCACCACCGCAGCATGATGCACCTGTAGGAAGTAAATGGAAGCTATTAAAGGCTTTGAAGGATAGGAAAGCTGAAGAAAAGACTACGGAGACACCAGCTGCCACTACTCCATCTACAGAAAAGGACAAAGTTAGTGCAGGTGTAAGTTACCTTATGCAAAAGTTTCATGAAATAAGAGTTAAAAGTTAGACTTAGTAGCAGTTATTAAATAATAATTTGTGTGTTTTTCAACTTGGACAGTATGAGAAATTCTGAAACCATAGACGATACAGGGAAACTGTCTTAGGAACCATTTCGACTTTTTTTTGAAACTACAATGACATAGTAATATTTTTGGAAAAGCGTGAATAGTCGTTGCTAAAGTGGATTATAACATTTCCATAAGCAATTTAAATAATGTCATATACTTACAAGATGCTACACTTTCACATAATAGTAATGTATTACTAAACAAGTAAACCATTTTTAAATAAATACAAACTGTGTATGGTCCAAGGTAAAACTACTTTAATGAGTCGGAGTATTATGTGTAATGCTCCTCGTATATTTAATATGATTCCCGAGTTTATTCGTAACGATACGGAAATGTCAACTTTCAAAAAGAGTCTCCATTGTTTTCTGGTCCATAATTCTTATTACACTATTAATGAGTTCCTAACTGACACATCGATATAGATTCAATTAAAGACCTAGTAGTACATCGTAGCAATGTTCGATTTGTTAAAGACCAATAAATGCAGAAAACTGTTGTGTATAAAAATTCAATGGTTATGAAGTATTATATTGCAGTGCCCTCACAGGCCTCATGTAGCGAACGAAACATATGTATGTAAGTACACTGTAAGATCTTTTTAACGACATGAGCAATAAATGAATAAATGAAAAATGAAACATTCCCGGCTGGTAGATGGCCACATAATTATGGTACTATTAAACTGTCATCACCCCCCCGGTCAATGAATTTCTGATACCGGAAAATAATTAAAAGACGCAGTCTACCAAACTTTGTATAGGACCACTAGAGGTGTTTTGTAACGGGCCCGTACATGCATACAGCAAGATGAAGGCCATATTGAACATTTATATATAGGGTTACTTTTACCAAAGTATGCATTATTACTTAAATAAAACTCAAATGGACAACTCAAACTTTATCCGTCCTAATGGTTCGTAAGACAGTTGCCATGTATGCTCTATGGTTTTGAGTTTCCCCATACTGCCCCAGTTAAAAAAACACCGTGTAATATAATTTCACATCAATTTTAAACTTTAACGAATTCGTAAAAGTTCAACTAATAGTTAGACTGATACTAATCAATATACTGGAGTTATTATGTATTCAGCTTTACAATTTCATTACAAGCATATAAAGAACGTAGAGTTACGTCATAAGACGTATGCTACTATTATTACTCGCTTAAGTTAGTGTTAGGATGTGGTAATCGTTGTAATAGTCGTCCATTTTAAAAACTTGGATTGAGATATCGATAGTAGAAAAGAAAGCTTAGTTTTTTTTGTTATTTATTATAAGGCATATGCAAAGAAAATCGTAGCTACATTTAAACATGCATCAGTTTCATTATAACAGTAGGTGTATTAATTAGATACATTCTAAACTGGTTGTGAGATATTCACGCATCAAAAAAACGTAACAATTCAATGCTTGGTGTATCCAGATGTAGATTAGAGTGCTCATAATATTATAACTATATGTACAGTGATATTTGATTTCAGTGCTGATGCTATTTCAATTTAATTGAGGCAATAATTAGAAGTAAACTCCGCAATAGGTACTAAGAACTTTATACTAATACGTATATTGGATTTTATAACAAGCTTAATATTCGAAGTATATTATACATTTTTAACCAGATTTTACTTGCTGGATAATATTTATACCCTTGTAATACTCCTTTATATAACTTTGGTAGTGATACAGTATTATTATGATAAATAATTATGTTATAAATAAAAATTTATCGTTTGATATGTTTGCTATAAACGTTAAATTTCATTCTCAGTATTCATTAAAATAGTTCTGGGAACATTAACGTACAAAAATCAGTCATTGTCATATCACGCCGTGTCATATCATGTAACATAATATAAAATATATTGAGAGGTCGCTCCTTGCAGCAACAATTGCTAAAAGATTTAATCCATCTCCATTACATCGATTGAATATTATTACAATTCTTCTCAAAGTCAATTTCATCATATAATCAGTATCATAAAATATATCTGGAGCGAACTTACATGTACATAAAAAATCATCTCAGAATAATATTTATAAAGTGTTTATCTAGAGATCCCATGGCTTAGAGTATCGTATAGCTATTTACACAAATAAAAGTTAGCTGGCACTTTATCTATATGCAGATGATATTATTAGATGTCAAATTATATAGGTTAAACATGAGTGGGCAGGGAGGTCCTTTTTGTCAATATGTATAAAATACATTTAAAATATTAAACGACCCTAGTTCATAACCCAGAATTTTAAATATTTCAATAACTTCGTACTAAATATCTATTCCAGAACTCCAAATTCCTGAGCCTGAAAAACCTTCAGAGCTCATTCAACTCATAGTACTCGTTATCCGTGTTTGAAAGTTTATACATGATCATCAAGACTTGCCCTTATCATAAACTATTGTTAAATGCTAACGCGTGCGACATTTGTTGTTAAAAATTATTGATTCTCCGTTATATGTTAAGAATATTGATTGTATGGAACCAATTTTGATGAGCTCGGAGTTTATTGAATCAAGTCTATATTATATCAAGCTCATTAAAAGTGGTAGCCAAATAAATTTATATTGTTAATTAATATTATTGTTGTTGTTTTATAAATAAACTGTAGCGTTTTGTTTTTTTTATTTTATTTTTATTTTAATGTTTTTATTTTTTATTTTTAGAATGGCTCTGGAGGCTTCAACGAGCAGGGTGGGCGTGGAAATGGGTAAGTGATTCGTTATAAATATATATAGCTTTATTAACTCTAGGTAACAAAACAATTACGGATTTTATTGTGTTTTATTAAGTTTATAGAAACTTAATTAAACATAAATCCGTAATTGTTGTCCGTAAAAGTTAGACAAATGAATATTTAAAAATCAATAGTGATTTTTTAATATTCATTTGTCTAACTTTTAATAAGTATATCTTTACTTGGTTAAGTCTATTTAAAGATTATCGTAGATCATAGAGATATTGTAATAATCAAATTTCTTTAGCAGATGTCTTCGATAATACTATTGTTTTATAGGCACCCGGGAGATAATCCGTTCTATAGCAATATTGACAGCATGCCAGACATTCGACCAAGAAGGAAATCCATACCGCTCGTTTCAGAACTTGTAAGTAACTTTTTAATACATGTGTTTTATAATAAAACCTTTCTCATTGTTAAAATCCAATGGAAGTAAGCTATACTACTCTGGCCGGTTTCAATTCCCTATCTCGATTTTATGACTAAATTCTGAATTCATTTTTATGGGAATATGGGGTAATTAAATTTTAGCCTAAAGAAGGTAGATTTTGAAACTGGTCGTAAATGTTAACAGCTCGCATCGACGTACGCTTACTGAGGCTTAGTAATATTAGGCGCGTAATAAATGTTTTCTTCTAAACGAAAAATGTCTATATCTAATGTGTCCTTTGGACAATATAAAGAGGCCATGAACACGGATGTCACAAATCGGTAACACAATAAAATTAGCTTTATAGTACCTATTGTAACAGACACCATGTTTTATTTTATTTATACTTTGATTCTCTTCGTTTTATATTTAATATTTATACGCCTCTATTTATTGTCTAAGCTAAATAACAATTCTTTAAAACGGCCTACTTAAACCCTTCTATCTAATTGATGTTTCTATGTAACCTTCAATTTTGTGTCTCCCTTCTAACTGTCATTAGATGGACTAACCTCTTAGATGGTCATCCAAGTCCAAACTACCCAAGTGTAACAATTATATTAGGGGTCACCACAGCAGCAGTAGCGGCCTCCATAACCACAAGAATGATACTTATTCCTTACTAAAATTAATGATATCGTTGCATTTCCCCCCTCACCATGGACCCGCAGGTTCTCAAGGTATTTTTCTCCCAATAAACTCACTTTTCTATGCATGCATTTGATTGTTGTCAGTGATGAATTAAATGTTTCTTTACCCGTTTTAGCTTTTATCGCTAACTATAGTATGTAGTGCTTGCGTTATAATATAGTATATATCGGTATTATCATATATTGTTATATTCTGGCCTTTGCATGATCTGATTTTCAAATGTCATTAATGATATTGAGGTTTATTGTTGATAATTTCATTTGGACTATTTACACCAACTGCTTACACAACAATGTCACAACTCGACGTTAATGATCATGAATTAATAAAAGTGCAAAAAATTAATTCCGTATGGGAACATGCACGTGCTTGCTGATCCAGTTTTCATTGCGAGGCTTCAATATCACAGCAAATATTATTTTTACAAACGGGAGATTTTCTTTTATTTCATTATGCAATGGGTATAAAGGTTCAGTGTTATGCCTTTGTTTTCACAAAGTAATACACATGTGTTTATTTCTTATTTTCACGCACAGTTACGAAAATTTATTTCATTAACATTTTATGAATCCGTTTTGATCACGTTACATTTAAGTAGGTAGTCGCATTTGAGGCCGACGTAAAGTTATTACTAGAAGTAATGTTTATAAAGAAATTAAGTTACTTGTAGACTGATTTCTATAAAAAAATATCAACAAAAGCTTAAACAGCTCCTTTGAAGGCATGCGTAGAAAATAATTACTTGAATTTATTCTCATTGAAATCTTTCATAGACATATCAAATACACTTCGACTTTTCGGTAGTCAGGTAGGCAACTTATCAGCTTCTAATTAGAGAACAATTAGCAGAGTAAAAAAATATACTCAGCTGTACACACTGAGCTGCTATATTTCCACATAACTATTATAACTAATATTTATTTTGAATGTCTAGACAATGGCTGCCACGAAGAGGAACGCTGGTTTGACATCGGCAGTACATCGGGCAACACTCAATGATGAAGAACTGGTGAGTAAACTGATTTTGATGAATTCACGAATCTGAAAAAGAAAGTAAAAACTCAATTATCTATCATACACTGCTATGCAAAGAAGTAAAGGAAAATTTGAACAATGATATTTGAACAATGATATTTGAACAATGATATTTGAACAATGATATTTGAACAATGATATTTGAACAATGATATTTGAAGATGACAAGTTCAATGTGAATTAATTTGCAGAAAATGCACGTTTACAAGAAGACTTTGCAAGCCCTGATATATCCCATATCATCGACAACACCACACAACTTCGTTCTGTGGACAGCAACATCACCAACATACTGTTATGAATGCGAAGGTCTTCTATGGGGCATCGCGAGACAGGGTGTCAGGTGTACTGAATGTGGTGTCAAGTGTCACGAAAAGTGCAAAGATTTGCTAAATGCCGACTGTCTGCAGAGTAAGTAGAGCTTCGAGATAATACTCTGTGTATTCGTTAGAATACCTAAAGATTTGGTTCTGTTTTATTCCAAATTTCGATTTGAATATTAAGGTAACACAAAAAATAGAACCAATTCGTGCTTAGAGCTGGTGTTGATCTATATTAACATTGGAAATGATACAATATTTTAGAATATAAATTTGAAAGGCTTATATATAATAAAATCCTTTTTGATAACTAACAAGTTATTGTATCATTAATGTTATTATATAAGAAAGTTTCTGATAATTTAAAGTGTAAATAATAACACTGTAAAATGGCATAGGTAAGTCTATAGTTAGAGATTTCACAAAAGATCGTTTCTTCATGTATTTTAAAATGAAATACAAAATATTAATCTCCAAAGTTTTAAAGTTGGCTGGAAGCGCTCTCTGCCCCTTATTAAATTCAAGTTGAGTCAAGGAGCTCTTGACGGGTTACTCATTGTAAACAAGATTCTTGGACTCACGAAGTAGTATGACTAAACCAATATTTACTGTATATTCACAAAAGAAATATCTCAGTGTAATTTGAAAGATAACAAATTATTATTTGTCTTGCCCTATCACTTTTGATCTTTTTTGTTCGAAATAAACTAAATTGGCGAATTTGGATGTTTGTTACATTTGATACATAGCTTATGAAGGATCTGTTGTAATAATATTAAAAGATAACTAAGTAACCAAATGTGAAACTGTCATTAAAAACTTTGAAGATATTATGGTTATATAACGGACGTTACAAGTATGTTCGCAACTCTCTTAGGAACACGGAGTTTGAATGACACTTAATGGAGTAGAGGTCGTCAAGAGTTTTGTCCTTTATCTTCGCAATGTATTATAATCCATATTTAGAGAACAATATGTAACTTCGTAATACAATTCTAGACAGCAAATAGCTACATAATATATTATAGAATTTCGATATCTACAAAAATAAAGGTTGAATTTAACATGATACAAAGAATTTTTTATCTTGATAAAGCAAGAGCAACTCAAGCTGATTTCTGGTGACTAGATAGTATAAAATAGTTTACTAGAACGTGAAGAAATAATCTTACTAAATGTGTAATTTAAGTAATGTTAATATCCATTTAATGGCTTTCCACCTTTTAATTGACTAGATTCTGGTGTCTAGATGATATCAATGTGGAAAGGTAAAGGCTCGAAACAAAATCGTCACTGTAGTGAAACATAATTATTACAATAGCTCAATTTGCATGTGTAAATTTTTGCATGTGTCCGTCGTTAATGTCAATGATTTCACCGTCTCAATAACTGGGATCATCAATAACGATATATCCAACACTAGCAACATTAAGAGGATTCACTTTATTGGCGATATTGGAAAATACATTCTTACAAAACATTTCTTTTATTGATGTCGTCTTTTTTATTATTCTTGGTGTTATTTTATTTCCTTTCTTCATGTTTACCTGACCTCATATAATAAACGCATGAATTTTCTCTTCCGATTGATATTTTGTACGTTGCTTCGGTGTGCATGGCTATCGGTTCACAGTTGATTGTCTACATTATATTTTCGAAATGTTATTGTTCCCATGATTATTCGGTTTTAGCGGTTTTCGGTTTTTACCTACATTTGCACGCTCATACAGGCGTGCAGTCGCTTAAGCAAAGTTATTGCGAACTATTTACTTCTCGCTACTGCTTAGTCGCCGACTGCACGCCATCCTCACTGACAGTCCACACTTCGAAAGCTATATCCTTTTTTATTATTTCATACTAGTAATATACATTTTTAAAAGCTTCTTCTACAAAAATAATATCAATAAAACTATCAAATACTTGCTAATTTTTTTTTGCTATTTAATTAATGTCATTATTCTCATAGTATTATGATATAGATATATTTGTTACATCTCTATAATATTTTATTTATCGTCTTTTGGCTACTTTTAAGTTGTCTATATCTAAATTGTATATAATATTGATATTTTCGAAGTGTGGACTTAATAGATCACGTAGATAGGGATTTCGGTCTTGTCATTCGTCCATTCCTTTCGGGTTGCCCCGCCCAGCGCCGATACTTGTTTAAGCCCTTGTTATACTATATTTAAGTTACTCTTTCCTATACCCTACTATACAGTCTACACTATCTGACACAAGTTTTCTTCAAAACACAAAACGTTAACAATTATTACAAGATTTCTCACAATATGTTTGTAAAGATGTGCCTGTTAGCGGTGTATGCACGCAATCCAGTGTCTGTCCACTTCAATATTATATGTGGTCCTTTAGTTATCATTATTTTAAATATTTTATTTTATAGATTTTCTCTTTCTGTGTTTATTTTACTGTCTTTATGTTACAATTATAATTATAATTAATATTCGCAATTTAAAGGCTCCCAATAATAAAGGCGGACATTGATTTGTAAATTATTTTTATAAAAAATACTAGAGTTAGCCTGTTGCGGTACTGAACTAACAAACATTACTAACATACAAATACAAAGGGTATACTATGTAATATTTTCGATACAATACTAACGCTTTTGTGGTAGCTTGTTAGTAAGTTATTGTGACTAATAATCTACCATAGGAAAGAATACTAGAGTGTAAATAATAAATATTCTAGTGCGTTTGTTTGTATCCAGTTTTATTTAATAGGCGCCGTGCTCAGGTTCGCTCCGACTAGCGCCGCTTGAGGTCATCGACCTGATCAGATCTGACGATCGTGTAATAATCGGATTACATCGTATGTCGTAATCGTAGATCGTAAATTTGGTTTGAATAAGTTGGCGTCTAGTCAGGTTGTAGCCAAGAGTGGTCGTAGCGGACGTGGGCGCGGGGCGGGCAGCCGTCCCGGCGCATCCTACGGCTTCCAAGAACTGGTTTGGCACCGCCTGAGCAGTGTGTTTCGCAGGGGCTGCGGAGAAGTCTTCCAAGCATGGTGCCGAAGACAAAGCCAATTCAATCATCACGGCCATGAAGGAGAGGATGAAGCAGCGGGAGAGAGATATGCCCGAAATTTTCGAACTCATCAGGTATATTGAAGTAATTTTATATACATTAAAACTTTATTCCCAACAAGCTGATACATGTTTCAGATGATCACGTAAGCAGCTATTAAAACTTTCATTCTAAAAGTAAATATTTAACCATTTTATTTTAATGTGTAACTCATATTTGCACTCAGTTAAAATTTTGGTGAGTTTTTTAATTTGATTTAATTTATAACCTCAAAATTTGGAGACTAGCCTTATAGCACATTAAATACTGTATGTAGTTATTCACTTCAATAAATTGTAAAATAACTGTAGATCATGGTCATTAGTAGTTATTAGAAACGCTTACTGAGAATGCTGTGGCTGACCACAAATGTGTATGTAACAGACGCGTGTTCAGCATCGAAGCAGAGCCCCACGGAGCGCACATGAGCACCGTGAAGCAATCAGTCCTCGATGGTACCTCAAAATGGAGCGCCAAAATCGCAATAACAGGTTCGAAGTCGTACTGTGGTACTAACGTATATATCCCAAACAGGTCTCTGCAGCACACCGGCGACGGCAACGACGGGGGAAAACACAACACACACTCAACATTAAATTGTATTCCATCTTTCGTTTCATGTGGCGACCAGGCGAACGTTTAACGTCGATCCAGATACTCACATTGACAGTCTCGAACAAGCCGAGCAAATCACTATAGAAGGAACATCAAAATGGTCTTGCAAGATCGCCATTACAGGTTTGCCGTGGTCTTTTGCGGCTACGAACCGCACGCTCGCAATTTTGATTCTATTAGACTGATTCTCTTCGCCTGTATTCTTATTTTTTGACATCTGCTAATAATTAACTGCTTTCTTTGATTTGCAAAAGGCTTGCAGTGAATATTTAATTCATGCCTAATATTTAGCAGATATCAAGAAAAATCACTCTATAACATACTTATCTTCAGATACTAATCAAAATAAATCACGGTCGTTAATGCACCGCCTTTATCACTTCCATCGACAAAGTATAGCTTGGTTTTCATAAACACAGAGGAAATTCCACGAATCCAACACATCACTCAGTTAAGAGATAACAATAACTTAAGTCAAGAATTCTCGTCACGCACACGAGTTTTGTACTCCCACAACACCGAATGACACAAACTGACGTCACTTTTAATGAATAATAATTATTGAACCACATTTTGGCAGCACGTCTGCTAATTTAACACAAATTGCATGATATTCACCGATTTTACCTATAGTATAATACAACGTAATTACTTACTGAAAATTTTCAGAATTTGAGAAACGTGCTTTTTATAATGAAACTATATGGTAATAATTTCTTTATTGTAGTTCTACCAAACATAATTCGAAAACAAATACATAACTTCTAACTTTAGAGTTTATAGAAGATTGATTATTTAGATGATTTGACGCATGAAGAATGAAGACCCCAAACACTTATTAATAAAATCCTATATTCTTCACATCTTTTATTACTTTCAAAATTTTCTGATTCGTGAAAATTCCGAAACCATTAGACTTGGTACCCGCGCCTATCTTTACATTTCTTCTTCGAAACTTTCTTCTTGGACAAAGTTTTCATTAGAACCTCGATACCGTAGGCGCTATGATCAAGTTGTTTTAGAAATCGAATTTCGGCATAGAACAAAGTTTGGTAGTTTTGAAGCTAGCGTCTTCTAAAACCCTAACCCGACTGCTCACACTACACCCTGTTTATAGAACAGTATTTTCATACGAAGTTCTATAGCACTGAATGCTCGGTAAGTAGTAGAAGGTATGTATAGTAAGGTAAAATATTATAAGTACATAAAATAATATAAATATATTGCATCGGAGAATATTAAATATATAGCAACTGTCAAGGATATCCTAAATATGTATGTGAATTTATTCTAAGGAAATTTATATAATATGTCAACCAGGTTCAATCAAGTGCACCATTGGATCAATTCTGGAGTGGTCTTGTAATAATAATATTTTTATAAAGTGTTCTCTGAAGTGGATTATTTTTCACATGTTTTTTACATCTATCCCCTTTTTAGAAAGGCTCTTTTTGGCAGGAAAATAAGGACTAATAAATTATATTTTATGGGAATTAATATATTCTAACATTTAATTTGTCAAGCGGCATTATCCCCCTGGAGGACTATGACAAAAATCAATTGTGTCTGGAATCTGATGCTTGACGAGTTAAAAGTTATATTGATGATATTACCGATTTCTAAAATGTTTGATAATTTTAATATCTATTTATTTTTGAATTTATTTTCATTTGTATAGTCATCTGCGCCCAAGGGTTGATTGCAAAGGATAAAAGTGGAACTTCAGACCCCTACGTAACCGTCCAAGTCAGCAAAGTAAAGAAGAGGACACGAACTATGCCTCAAGAGCTCAATCCAGTATGGAACGAAAAATTTTACTTGTAAGTTTAAAATCTATTTAATTCTTATTTTGGCATAACACAAATTTATATAATATATTAAACAGCTCTCAGCATAGTATCTTACGTTCTTTCATGCTTTTTGCTTTTAATATTCCATTATCGTACATTCTAATCAGAATCTCTCTGTTTGACTTTCTATCGTAATAAGCAACTAATTTCGAGATGTCCTTGTGTGTGTGTATTCTATATTATTTAGTTCTAATAACCTGTTAATTTTCAGCGAATGTCACAACTCCTCAGATCGTATCAAAGTACGCGTGTGGGATGAAGATAACGATCTCAAATCGAAACTTCGACAGAAACTGACGAGGGAATCTGATGACTTTTTGGGGCAAACGATAATTGAGGTAAGACTTGAAGTTTACAAACAAAACAATACCGAGTACTTAATAATCGTGGTCTTTGTCTTATAGACATTTTGTTAAATGGTTTTTGACTTGTTTTAGTAAACATATAATTCGATTAACTTTATAAAGACAATATGTAGGGCAAAGTTATGTAACGGAAATCAAGTAATACTTGATTGCACACTTAGGTGGTAATTGCAGAAACTGCCCTGAGATAAAGTAATACTAATATAGCGTACTACATTCATCTTTCAGATTAGTAAATATCATGATATATTAATATTTCACGTGAGCTTCTATTGTGATGAACTACATAGTTATGAATTTTAAAAACAACCCTGTATTTTATGGACAAAGTTCAGCATATTTTGTATAGACGACAGCACATCAAACCTACTTGATGTGCTACCCAGACGACCCTACATACGTGTAAGGTCGTCTGTGTAGGTACCACCGCCTTACTTATTTCAGCCGTGAAACAGTTCGATGTGTTACGGATTGAAGGGAAAGGTAGTCAGTGTAATTACTGGACATGGACGGCATTTCATATTAGGTATCAAGATGACAACGCACCAGCAATATCAAGTGATTTTTTCATGTTATTGCAAGTGTCTATATTGGCGGCGGTAACTGCTTACCATTAGGTGGGCCGTCAGCTTGTTTTTCATCTATTTGTATATAAAAAAAAATCACTACGAAAGCCGCCTTTATGTCTTACGGAATAATAGTGGTCTCAAAATTCAAACTGTTACGCTTGATGTCATGTCGCCTGTACATTAAATAAATGTCCTAAAATTGAGTGAGTGACTGTCAAAAACATATATAATATTGTGTGTGGTTTCATTAATCATTTCATCTAGTCTGATGTAAGTTAGTAATGAACATAGCGCAGAGAATTTAATTTAGTTTTGCGGTTTAAGTGTCTGTTAGCAAAATACTTTAGCATACAATTAGGTAAATGAAATAATTTCGTTTCAATCTGTTCTAAACATTTCATAATAGAAATTATACAGGGTGGTGCCGTCAATACGACAATAAATTAAAACATGGGGTTTATTAGTTTATAGAAATGGTTTGCTACTTTCAAAATCATAATGCAGCGAATTTTATATTATTTCATACAAATGTCATGAAATTATCGAACGAATAAGGTGTTTTTGTAAGTGGCAAACCATTTCTATGAACTAATATAGCCTATGTTTTAATTTATTGTCGTATTGACGGCACCACCCTGTATATGTTATTTGAAATGGTTCATGATAAAAAAATAAAAAATATCTTACCTACGATTTCATACAATTATTGAGCTATAGTTTGCTTACAATATAATTAATCAATATTTACGAAAAAACCTTTTCAGTAGAAAAATTGATTGATACCGACCACATTCTCGATACAGGTTCGAACTCTGTCCGGTGAAATGGACGTGTGGTACAACCTGGAGAAGAGGACAGACAAGTCAGCAGTCTCCGGAGCGATCCGCTTGCACATCAACGTGGAGATCAAGGGTGAAGAGAAGGTGGCGCCATACCATGTCCAGGTACTGTGAACATACTACAAATTGCAACGATAATTGAATTTTAAATTTTCAGTCATCTAACTATTGCGAGGTATTCGCTTTAAATAGGAATTGAAAGTGCTTCTTCAACCTCGTTCTCTTCTCCTTCATATTTTCGTAGACAGAAATCGGTACAGTATTTTTAATTATATTTAAATGGAATTTGCTTTTAATCAATATTTAAAATTGAAAATAAATATTTTATATCATTTCATTAAATCGGGCTTCTTGTGCACTGAAAGCTAGACGTAACATCGTTAAATGTAAACGTAACCTCATTAAACGTAGATATCGTTAGTTCAAGATCTCGAGACGTAAGAAATGGCAAAAGTTTGTAAGAGAAACTTCCGAGCAACCAAATGATTTATGATAAATAACACAATAACAATTCCAGCCAGCAATGTTTTCTTCCGTCTCATTTATTACACAGTTTGTATGGTATAGCAACAGGTTGAACATATTGGCGCCAAGGCTTGGCTGGTGGCCAGCTACTGTAATCACTATGGTGTTCCACGCAATTACAGAAATTGACAAATCGTCGCTGCCTCGGATGTTGTCCAGCATATTGATAACTTGCCTCTAAATTTTCGTAAATTATTCTTAATTAGGAATCGAACTCCAAAGTAATTCTAGAACCAGAAGTCTAGTATTTTACAAAGATTCTTAAATCTAAAAATTTTCTTTCGGCCGCCATCTGAAAAACGGAATTTTGTCTAGATTTCCCTCAGACACTTATTGATAGAGTACTCTGTAATACACTACTTTTAGACTGTAAATAAGCTTAAATGCTTTGTATTTTACCGTGACTCTTCAGTTTGCTCTGTTGTAGTTTCACGCTCAATTATTTACAATTTTTTTCTTAATCTAAAGCCTCACCAACCTGTGCATCAGGTTGTTGGCGAACTACACTTAGACGAGTATGAGGAATATTCATCTTAAAGGCTTAGATTTGAAATCCAAATTGAGCATGGTACGGCAGAGTAAAATATGGCGGACAGATATGTTCTGAAACTGAGTTTTTTTTTGGTTTCGTGTCAAAGAAGAAAGTAAAATATATTCTCTTAAGAGTGAAAAAATGAAATTAAAACGGAAAATAAGAAAGGCGTGCTAGTAAGATAATGGAACTACCACAAACCACTCAGATCTAGAACAGACTTATTTTGCAAAGACACATTTATCTCGGTGAGTTGACGTAAAGCTTACCGCAAACGTGTCATCACATTAGAAAGTTTTTAAGTTTACACAATGTTCAGTCGAAGCGACTATAATCTATTAGCTTGCGTTAATATAATAGTACCAGCAAACTTTATCAAGCCAAAATAAAGACGATTTTATGCAAATGCGCAGAATGGTACCGAGTGTTCTGCATTTTTCAACTCCAATTAAGTAGATGGCGCTCAAAAACAGAACAAAATTAATAAGTCAATTCATTTAAACTGACAAAAATTACGCAAATTATAATCGTAAAACTTTGCCGGGCGCTTCTCACTCGAATCACTCTTTTATTACCGAATCTGAATTAAGGTAATCGTTCATAAACGATTCGTACGGACGATTTCGGATTCGATTCACTCGTGAACAATTGGGGCTAGGTTGTTCCCTACACCCGTCCAGATGAGGGTGAAATGGGACAAGTTACAAGGATGAACGTGAAAACTTTTCCGGGGCAATCTAAGTGGAACTGTTAGCTAATGCAAAAGTATAATTTCTTTCTCACATTCCACGGGGACAAAATTTGTGGGTAGCCTTGTTATGTAAATTTAAGATGCACAGTCCGTGTTTAAGCGTTTGCACGGCAGCCATTTTCTGAATTCACAGGAGACAATTGGAGTTTCCCTGTCCCTTCCCAGTTTTTGGTTAACGACCTCCGAAAGAAGTTTTGTTTACAAAGTAGTCGTTCGTCATGATTTAAAATTATGAAATACCGAGTGTTGCTGAGATAAGAACGTTGGTACAAGAATTGGCGTTAGGTTTATACATCTATACTATTTCTTTATTAACATTGTTTTCAACATTTCAGCCAAAAGACGTCCACAGTCTTTTATTTACTGGTAATAGTAATCTGTTATTTTCGCTGGACATAGTTATGTTTAAAATAGTTTTTCATTCGTATTTTACCTATTAATCTGAAATTTCAGGTTCGATAATAATCTCTCTTATATAATTTGTCATTAAAATAGTCTTTCCAGAATGAATTCCTCAAATTTGCGACACCTTTTAAGTGCCCACACACGGTGGCACATTTAGATCGGTCAGTATGGGGAAGTCTGAAACTATAAGACATGCGAAAATCTCTTCTTAGGAACCATGTCATCGATTTTAGTAAAAAGAAAAACTGCATTCATACATTTAAAAAAAAACGTGTACTCAGCTCGGAAATCGAACCCGGACTTTTTGAAAAATAAAACTAACACTATTTCTGATTAGATATCGATTGTGTAGGGCTTAAGCAGTAAACGTTAAGCTATGAAACATGATGTCTAAAATGAATAACGTGCATTGCTTTCATATCCTTTAATTTAGTTCAGTAAGTGTTCGAAATTACCACCATTTTTTTCAATACAACATTCAACTCGTTTAGGTGCGTAAAATTGTCCATAAGGTTGTTTGTATCTCTTTGCTGGTGTCGCAAATTGTTACATACACTGCTTTACATATTGTTATCTGCGATAATATTATCTATATTAAAGTATATAAAGATCCAATGTACACTTAGTGAGCGAATGAAAAATATGAATTAAAATTGAGACAAATTCAAATTAACTATAACAATATTGTTCTAAAACTAGCGTGACTATTAACCTTCCTTGAATAAAATATTTTACTGCACAAACTCAACGGAAGCCGGAATCAATTTGACACTGGCGTCTCTCTTGAGCTATTTATAAAATGGCGTCGGATTTTATCTCGGTAGTCAATGCAAATCCGCTATCTTTATTCAAAAGTGTTTAAATACGGATCCTATTAAAGTTGAAATATTGCTAACAGATTTCATATTTTAAACATTAAATTGTTTTAAGTTTTCGATTTATCACAAAATAGTTATTTTACATAAAGATAGGACAGTCGACACCACATCAAGTGCACCGGTTGCTTTACGAAACCCGCCTCTATTGCGGCCGAATAAAGTCGATCTAAAGGTTGAATTAGGATTTCCCTAGAAGAATCTTACAGAAAGTCATAGCCGTAAAGTAAAAAAAACGGTTGTCAAGTGTAGTGATAAAGGAACTCTTCGAGAACATACTATTTTTTTAGCATTACAAATGAGAGGTGATCGCTGCTGGTTGTTCAAGCTTACTACAGCTAGAGATCAATAGATTTTTCTAATAAGCTAAAGTAATCGTTAAACATCATCATCGTTAATTTATTGTCCACTCTTTTTAACGGACTTCAAAAACGAGGAGGTTCTCAGTTCGGTTGGTATTTTTTTTCTATGCATACACACCGAGATTACGCCGAGATTTCTGATCCGATTTACGTTAATTTTTTTTGACGCGGAATAATTGCCATTTAGGCCCATAGATTTTTTTAAAAAATCGATGGGGTAGTTTGGTTTCTAAATCAAAATAACTGAAATGAGAAAGTCATTTACGTATGCGATATTGCGGATTTTTGCTTTCCTATGACTTTTTAGTGAAGCGATAAGATAGTAGGAAACAATATATTATGCTAACCGTCACTCATCTAGCTTTGACCTTAAAAAGTTGTCACTAAAAATTGTGAAAAAAAATTAAAAGCGATTTCTAAAAACTGAAAAGCATAAAATATTTTTTAAGTAGGTAGGTAGGTACTCATCCCCTAGAAACATATTTTTGGGAGTTGGTGCTAAGTTATTTCCAGAAACAATAGAAAGTGAAGCACCTACTCAAAAAAATATGTTTCTAGGGGATGAGTACCTACTTAAATTTTATTATTTCATCCTTTTCAGATTTTTTAACTCGGTTTTAATTTTTTTTCACAATTTTTTGTTCTAAAAGAGAGGACAACAGATTAAATTTTTAAGGCATGCCTTCTATATTTAATACATTTGATACACTTGTAATTTGTCCGGCTTAAAGTCAAAATAAATTAAAAGCTGCAATGAATCATTTTACTGAGAACGCTTACTTACCTACATCGTAGTACGATTACGAAACCTAAATCGGCGAGTAAAATTGTCGTTAGCTGAATATAATTGTAGCTGAGAGGGTGTGTATCCAATTTCATGGTTAAATATTTCACTTGGTATAACGACTATTAAATAAATAGGTGAAATAATAGGTCGAAACGAGAATTCCTTATTTTATGGCAAATCAAATTGTAAGTCTTTACCGTACATTATGTGCTTACCTAAATTAATAATCATTCAACTGTTATATTTCTACTATAAACTTGGTTGGGGTTTTCATACTTTTGAATCAATTAAGACATAATTTTTAAAGAACGTCTTGAGCAAATTGGATTTCTTTTCTCCGCTCGCGCGCCGCTCACTCTCGAGAAGTCCTTTGACGACCGACTGGTTTGTACCCCAATACAGGTTACTCGGTCGGGGGTCCTGGGATCGAATCCCGGTAGCAGCAGATGTTTGTATGATGAGTACAAGCATTTGTTTACGAATGTTTATATGTTTATTTAGTATATTTATATAAATATTATTATCTCCTTTATCTATAGGTAGTATCCATAACGAAAGCTCTTTATGATGCTTACTTTGGGCTAGATAATAAGTATAGGTGTAGAAATATTATTATTATTATTTATTATTATTATTAATAAGTCAGCTACGCCGTCAGTCACCGCTCCCGGTCCGGGAAGTAACTCATTCGTGTTTTTTTTTAAATAGACCGCACAAACACTGATAGGTACGTTGTATTCAAACAAACTTGATGATGGCTTAAAATAGGAAGAAAAAACCTACCCGTTACTCAAGCCTATATTACTTATAACAGTTCAACATATCATTGTTTTTGTTTACGAGTAACTTTTAAGTGAGAAATATACTGTAATGCTCTATACCTACCTAACTGACAAAGAAGTAGAGTCTAAATTGGATTAGTTGATTTAGCCGCCCTCTGGCTTCGCTCGGTATAGTGTGAAAACGTAAGTTTCTTACTAATTGTAGGTGCATTAGCAAGAAAACTTGTTTTACTTTGTAGCTAAGTTCCGTTTTGTAAGGGTTTTCTTGTACCAACTTATATTGTATGGTTGCCTCTCTTTATTTTAAATGGCTAACGCAGCATAATTTTTATTTCATTTACTTCCTTATTTCCCAAAGTGGGCCAGGTGGACCCCCAGAAGTCCGCGGGAGACTCGACGGGGGTTTACGTTGGCGTGACAAAATAACACATTTTTGTCGAGTTTTGGGAATATGGTAGTAATGCAGCCGTAGGGGCGTCTGTTATTTTAAACTACTTTGTACATTTACTCACATCGATTAAAATTTCAATCCTAGATGACACATACTGTAACTTTATGGGTAAAACAGCGCATATTTTCAGAATTTGTTTCACACACACAACCATACACATACGCAAACAGGCACACACATACACACGCACGCACACGCACACGCGCACACACACCCACTGCAATATTCTGATAAACTATAATTAGTTATTTTGTTATTGTCTTTACAATATCTTTTGTTATCATTTAATATTATCTCACGTTAGCGTCCATAAACAGAACTGAAATGAAAGAGGGCCCTGGTGACCTGTACCTCAGGTTTCATTGGAAACCTTTATCAGGCACCATTCAGGTCATTTATTTAGCAAATAAATTTATAAGTAGCTCTGTATTTTAATTAAGTGTACCTATTGTGATGAGAAAATAAATAAATATATTATTATATTATTTGTGAAAAATATCGTCATATTCAAACGTAGACAACACCCCTATTTAGTATTAACAGCTGATGGGTTTTTTGCGATTTAATTATATTTTACAAATAGTCGTGCTTGGGATCACTAACTCTGCCATCTATCTTCGTTTTCGGGAGCATTACCCTTTCAACCTGTATAAGTGTGGATTTGTGTAGGTATAGCTCAAATGACTGGCTAATGAAAGCATACCCCAATTTTGAAATACTGTCATCAATTACAAGGAACACCTATCAGTTTACAATAGAATCCCAGTACAAAGACAAGCTTAACTCATCCATCATTGTTATGGAGTACGGTCAGCGTCGGAATGATGTACACATTCTGTCCTTTATGACAATGCGATAGGGATTAAAATCGTGTACATCTCTTCGATGACGTCTGGTCAGAAGTCCCGTTTGCTAAGCCAGAGAAAAGGATGTTTCACTACATACCTAAACACAAAAAACTTTATTTTGACGATATTTATTATTAAATTAAAAAATACGAATCACGAAATACCAAATGGTTTGAGATTCCGAAAATGTTAATTTTTATTTGTCATTAATTATATGTTTTAAACCTTACGTTTATTACTTTTTCAGCTTTGAATTTACCGTTTTTCTAATATATTTTATAAACAAATAGATGACTAACAAGCTGACAATAGATACCTGCAATAACAAGGAACAATCAATTAATATTTTCGCTTCGGAGGATAATGTACAAAAAGCAAAAAGATCACCATACTCAAAATGTACAAGTCGCAAAATGTACAATACGCAGAATGTGCAATACGCAAAATAAGCACTACACGCAAAATGTACAAATCGCAAAAAGAATAAGTAAGGCCATTTTCCATGCATAAGGTTTTTGGGCAACCTTTAATTTTAATTATGATAATTATCAACTCTACAACAACAACGGCTAGTTTCAATTGAATAGAAAAACTAAAGCTTTATTTAGTAATTAAAATAAATAAAAGTAATAGTAGTTTTATATTTTAATTACTAAGTAAATTTTCAAACATTTATAATAATGTTAAAATAAAAAATTAAGAATAAATATTTACTCTTAATTATTTACTTAAAAAGCAACATATTCCCCTTACAAACATTTTACTTATGACAAAGTGTGTTCTATCGTCTGATCTCTAGTTAAATAAAAAATAGTAGATTATTAACCAAGGGGATAAAGCAGTGTCTTCTGTCGCGGGTGACGATTTAAATCGTGAGCGTAACG
The DNA here is from genome assembly GCA_947347705.1 of Nymphula nitidulata. Classification (NCBI taxonomy): domain Eukaryota; kingdom Metazoa; phylum Arthropoda; class Insecta; order Lepidoptera; family Crambidae; genus Nymphula; species Nymphula nitidulata. The sequence goes on from OX374632.1 coordinate 13,997,992, forward strand.
AAGGACTCGAAGTTTACTCCCGAGCGTAGCTAGGGTTTTAAAAACTTAAATCGCGAGCGAAGCGAGGGATTTAAGACGAGTCCTGAGTGTAGCGAGAGATTTAAGTTCACCCAAGACTAAGACAGCTTTATCACCGAGGAAAATACTCTACTTTAAGTACCATTTGCGAAAAAATTAACACAATAATAATATGAGATAAGCATTTGATAAAAATAATGACAGTTAAAAGTAAAAGTTAACATTCGAAACATTGGTCCAATTATCGGCCGTATCGGCCGGCCAAATACGGCCTCGTCGGTTTTCGTAATTTTATTTAATAATCATAACTGCACAATAAATGCGTATTCCTTTTTCAAAAAGATGTATAATGCTTTATATACAAACTCAATGGTGTAAACACAGATGTAGTTCAGTATAAATTTCGGTAAGTATTCAAAATTTAAATCACATTCTCCCCCTAGAGGATGAATGAAATTCAGTACAATTTTCTTTCTCTGTTTTTACTAGATTAAAAATGACTATTGTTATGTTCGCTTTTTGTGGCATAGAATGTCACTTTTTTGAGCAAGTGGTACGAAAAAACTATTATTACCTAACAAAATCAAACTTCACAATCTACATGCCAATAACATGCCATAGACAGACAACATAGGCATGTATAATAAAAGGCCTTAAAACCTTAAAATGATAATCTGGCATAAATCATCTTCATCATCAAAAATTCCGAAGGGTTTATTTCAGTGTTTTCAAGTTGTCCCAAATATTTCTTCTAATTTTGCCGTCAGTAAAATTGGCTTCTTTACGCAATTTATAGATGAAAAACAGCAAACTGATTCTTTTCGGAATTTTGCTAATATTATTTAAAATAATATAATGATAATTATAAATTCCAGAAAATACGCTAGAACATTTTTAGGTACCTAAATGAATCTAAATTTATTTTAGGCAACGTGAATGTACCATACATATAAATGTTGATATAAGACAACTTACCGGGTAAGTTGAAGTTTTTGAGAACTCGTTAAGGTATTTTCAAGGTACTATGGTAACGGGTTGATGGGGAGAAACTCCCCGGTAGATTTATGGAGGTAATATAGCAGATAAAATGAACGTGAAATATTACGAACTTAGGGAAAAATATATAAGCTTTGATGCGGAAATAGCTCAGATACTTTTCGATTATCCAGAAGAAAAATTGAAAGATTGATAAGTTTTCTTATATAAGTCAGGTAAATGAAATAGCTTTCGAGATTGAAACGCTTTCTTTGATTTTTATAGAGCTATGGTAAATGGTTATAAGTAGTTTTCCACCCTTGTCGTACATACATAATTGCAGTGGAGATATTGGTAAACAATTTGGTACTAGTTGATTATTTATATTTATTATTATTAATTTTCATAGACAGAAGCATAATTAAGAGCTTGTGTTATAGATACTAGATAACGGAGAATAAAAAATAAGAATAGAAATATACTAAATAAACATACAAACATGCATGAATCGCACAATCAAAAAATGCTCGTACTCATTATACCCCTCAACCAGCTGGTCGTCAAACCATGTCAAACTGACGACCACTATTGATTAATAATAATAATAATTTCTGATTCTTCACGAGTAAGCGTTATGTTGATAGCGTAGGACAAGAGTACCCTGTTCTCAACGTAATGCTTTCTCAGTGAGCTCTGGCGACCTTGCTTACCACAGCAACACAACGCTACAATGCACCAAAATCTTTATCAGTTGTTGAAACTATCCCTTCCAAGCCAGTCCATTACGGTAGTGTAAAAGTCTGTAAGTAGGTGACATACTTACAAATTACTTATATACTTACAAATTTTGTACATACTTACTGCATATACAAGGTGTAATGGGGACGCTCTCAAAAACGAAGACAGATGACTGTATTGGTTATCGTAACACAATATGTTAAGAAAAATTCTAAAAAAAATCGGCTGTTCCATACAAACAGGTCCTGTGGAATCCTATTTATTTCTTTCAGTCTAACATTACGTAAAAATTATTATTTTTCTTGCAGGATGGAAACCGACGACGTTTCACAATCTAAATAAATTTACCTTTAGAGGGTTCACGCTGCTTTTCATACAAACTTTCAAAGTCGGAACTATTTGACACAAACAAACCGGTTCTAATAAGACTTTATATGCATAAGCTGTATAATGAAGAAGAATAAAATGTATAATGAAGTCACACGGCAAAATAAACACCGATCCAAACTTTAATATAAAACGAACACAAAGATCAGTCATTAAATACCCAGTAACTAATTCCGTCTTTTCAACAAAACAGTTTTATATAAACTCTTTGAAACTATATAATACCATTAACAAAAAAAATTCTATGCATAATATGACTCACCTGCAATGTAAAAAAAATGTATCAGAGTGGTTGAAGTCACTTTCCTATCAAGAAACTGAGGAACTCCTAAAATGATAGAAAATTCCCCCACTACAACATACATAACCTTTATCCTCCATTCACTCACACACTCATACTCTCGCCTTAAGTTACACCGTACACAGTACACAAATAAATGAATTGTGAATTACATCACTTTTATAGCCATTCATATATAAATTATAATTACCTACTTATTTAAGATCAACCGTTACCAGATCATTACTAATTACAATCTATCGCTTACACCTAATGATAGTAATAGCTATACTAGCTGAAAAGTCTTAACCTAGTTGAATTTAGCCTACCTACTTTAGTTTTGTTTGTTAGTCAAAAAATTTTATTTATAGTTACATGTTCAATGATTTCTCACAAAGTATTTATATTTATAGTTCAGTAACATTAATGAATAAGATTGTAATCTTAATTAAATCTATTACCTACAATATCATAACGTAAGCCACAGACAAGACGGGACTCTTCTAATACAGGTTTGTTTAAACTTAACAGAAGGGCTCCCAAATCATGTAATATTACCCTGTAATAGCTGAAAATAAAAGTTTTTATTATTATTATTATTATTATAAGCAAGTCAGGCTAGTCTTAATACTGTGGACGTTTTGATACAGGAAACGTTTTGATATAGTGGACATTATGTGACTAAAGGCTTATTAGCGGATTTTTCGAAAAACAGTTTAATAGTTGAGTAGGAGAATTTTTTAGTTTTAAGCTTTAGACTTTGTTATTTCCAATACTTTCGAGTTGAGAGTTTGCATATGAAGCCGTGCAGCTAAACACTCTTAAATGACCGTGAAAGTTTGACAGCATAATGCGTCACAAGTTCAAATTCAAATTAACCATTCGAACACCGCAGAAGCAAACAGACTAACAAAATGTTTGTAACTTTCGAGGAAATGTATTCATAAAGTTATTCGTTCAACAACCGTGTGTCCCGCAGTCAGCTTGCAGCGAACGGGGGAGTGGGAGTCGAATAAATTCTCCAGTCACTGCGTAAACGGGAAAGATTGTTGCAGTATAAATTATGAATGCTGCGATAGATTTTTGTTTGGAAATTTTTCACAAAAGAAAACAAAAACAATTCCTTAAATTCACAATGATATTTTTAACATTAAATTTAAATATGTTCAAAGAGAATATTACGATTTTGTCAGTTATGGTAGCAAATAAAGATCGACTTAGAAGTAATTTAGAAGGTCATCCCTTGGTAACTTAGATAGTTCAACTGGATTGTGAAAGGTCGCGGGTTCGTCCCTATCAGGATATGTATAATATTCACATTTAAATACCTACTTTTCATTTCTTTATGTCAAAGACACGCAAATGTTTCACCTGACGGTAGTTTTAACCAGAGCCTTTATATAGCGTGTGACAGATTTAAGGGTTGACCTTACGGCTGACTACGCATACGCACATTCGATACTCTCTTATGGTGTAATTTTGTGGGGGAACTCTTGTGATGTAGACAAACTATTTGTATTACAAAAGAATTGTATAAGAATAATGACAAATATAGACCAAATGGATTCATGTAGACCGTACTTTATCAAACTTAAAATACTGACTCTTGCGTCTATCTATATCCTAGAGTCATGTAAATTTGTCAGGAAATATCCCGAATTTTACTCACAATGACAAATATTAAAAGAAATAATAGGTATTTAAATAAGCCTTAGGTGCCCTTTTCGAAATAAAAATTACTTAATTTCGTCTAGCTCTCACACGATGGTAATTAAAATTTATAATCATATTCCAAATTATATCAAAAACTTAGAATGTTAAATACAATTTAGCCGAAAATTAAAAACATTTCTGATTAATAAATGTTATTACGATTTAAAAGAATTTTATGACGATATGAATTATGTAATGGTAATTATTTAAATCTTATTATCAAATTATTTTAATGTTAATTATATTTATGACATTGTTATTTCAAAGGTATTGACGATAAATAGTGACTTAGAGAATTATATGTTAATTTTTTGTTTTGAGATAAGTTTAATTAATTTTATTTAGTTGGAATTAATAATTTAAATGGATTTATTCTTAATTTATTTGTTAGTTACTAATTATTATGTTATGTTGTATGTAACGTTTATATAATTCATATGCAAAAGTAGCCCTCTTATATTGCTATGCCCTTACAGGGCGTCACATGACGGTATACCTAACTAAAAAATGTACCATCATAATATTATGTAATGTGACACGCAATAAATAAATATATCACCACTAACATAAACTTAAATGTGAAAATAACGCTGAACCAATTAAGATAAAATTTCGCATAAAGATAGACTACATCCTGAGAAATAAGCTTAAGCAGCTTTTTGGCGCCGCATATCCGCAAGCGGCCATTAGTTGATTATAGATATTTTTCCATTTTCCATAGCACAATTTGAGCTGTACTGGGTTACTTTTGAGCACACCCGACATTTTTACAATATGCTCTACCAATGAATATGAACGACTTTAATTGTCAGAGCCAACTGTGAATTCACATAAAAAATTTGCTATTCCATACATTTTGGATGAGTAGGTAATGAACTTTTGTATGGAACAGCTGATTTTTTTTCGTAATTATACAGTTGGTCTCATTGTGAAAGTTGTACAGTCATCAAGCACATCAAGCGTAACAGTTTGACCTTGAGACCTTCCTTACTCCCTACGTAATAGAGGCGTCTTTTGTATTGCAACTGTTACACTTGATGTGCTGTCTTCTGTACATTTCGTGCATGTTTATAAAAATATCACGGTATATCTAATCACTGTGAATGTGAGAATATTATGTTATTATTTTGAATTTAAGCATAATTACTTTTTGATACTTTAGACTCGTTTTAATACAAATTACAATTTGTAATATTCGGGTCACGTTCCCACGGCATTAATTTTACATTACGACATTCCATCGACACTTAATTACTGCCAATGAATTTCAATCAAGTTGCTTCAAAATGAAATCGTACATATTTATATTACCTCAGTTGTCAGTTAGGTGAACTATCGCTGGATAGCTACGAATATTTATACCAAAATACTATCCGTAAGTGTCTGTGTATTGTATGTCTGTTTGTCATCATTATGATGTTAATAATTTTCTAAAAATTTTCAATTGGACCACGATGTATTTAACAATATTTTCACGACCTCTAAAGTATCTAATAGTAAAAATAATTTAAGGCTTCGGAAAAGAATCTCTGTCGGTCTGTTTGTCTGTGTGTCTGTTTGTTACATAGTCTACCATATGGAGCAATACTCGACCTACACGAGGTAAGAGCCGCGGGCGGCCTCTAATGTATAAAGTTTATTACAGCCCATTTATAAATAGACAGATAAATAGGTTATTTTGGTTAAGTTGACATGTTTTAGAAGGTAACTGACAGTTTAATCTTTGTTGCTGTCAACTCCTGTACAGGATTAGATTACGCTTACGAAATACCAGTTATTTGTAATACATCAGTTTGATTTAATAATCTGGACAACCGGCTGGCCGAGTGGTCTGTACCCCTTGCTATACAGGCTGCTTGGTCAAGAGGTCCCGGGTACGAGTCCCGGTCGGAGCAAAAGTTTGTATAATGAGTACGAGCATTTGTTTACGAGTCATGGATGTTTATATGTTTATTTAGTATATTTCTAATGTTCATATACACATTATTGTCATTATTTATCCGATATCTAGTACCCATAACACAAGCTCTTAATGATGCTTACTTTGGGCTAGATAATAGGTGTGAGTTTACGAATATTATTATTATTAATATTTTCTTAAAGGCTTTTTGTTTTGTATCTATATCTTTTTATATATAATATGTACTATTAAAAAACTGCCATGTATGTACACATTGAAGATATTCCAGAAAATAGTTTGTACTTGGACTTAAACATGCCCATGATTTTTTTTATCAATTGATTTAACAATTAATAATAAAACAATGGAAAAAAATATTTAAAAGGCTTTGGCAGGATCATGCAAAAACCGCTGAACAGATTTTGATTTGTTCCCAATGTTTATTAGATTTAGGTCCAACTTAAAATATAAGCCATGTTTCATCTTAATCGGGTAGGTAGAACAGCTTGACCACTTCGTTGTCATTTTAATACCACGAGGAGAATAGCTGAAGTTAATGGACTAAACTATCTTAAAAACTATTTCACCTAGATGAAGTTGCAGGCAAAAGCTAGTATAATATAAAACGGATATGTAAGGGCGTAGCCGTTTTTCCGTCATAAAATAGTATAGTCGATCTCAGTGGCTACAAACTTAAAAGATATAGTAACTGATTGCCATCATAATATGATTTGAATAGTTATTTCCCATTCTCATGACATTATAACAACAATATTGCATTGACATAAATATTACTAGCGTAAATCATTGCCACGAAGGTAATAAAGATGCTTAATGAAAAGCTCAATAGTGGGCACATATTATTTCGTGATGTGTACATAAATTGTGAAGTAAATGCCAGGTAGGATTAAGATTTCTTTTACGATTACTTATTTTCAGTGAGTTTTTTTTTCTCGGCAATCTATCTTTTCCTAAATCGTGTTAGTAAGCTACAAAAACATATTGATGTATCACTAACTTACGGAAAGCCGAAAGAGGATTTCCAAAAGAGACATGTTTGAAATTGATTGATAGATTGGTGAAAACTTTAAAGAAGCTACTTTTAAAGTTGTTTCATTTTGTTTTGATTCAAAAAAATACCTCGATAGATTTTAATAATGTCCGTGTAACTAACCTTCTAATTGTGTTTTTATGGCTGATAATTTTTCATTTAAATTAAAATTATTTTTCTATGCAAGTATTGAAGTAGTGACTCTACATTTATTCTATCAGGTACAACTTTGTTTCGTTAAGTCAGCTATAGTTACGTTTGACGTAAACGAAACGCACAGTGTACCTTCTATTTGGAATGTTTGCTTCAAAATGGAACTATATTTTCGTAATTCTCTAAACAAATTCAACAACATTGCTCCCGATATGTCTAATACTTGCTGAACATAAAAAAAAACTGGCAGTCATCATCACTTTATTATATATCCTGTTAAATTACAAATTTCATTTTAATATTATTTATTTTCCTCTGAAGTTAATTTAGTAACAAACAAAATTTAAAACAATTTAATGTTTCAATCCAAGAAAAATTTAACATAATATTTGTTTGGAGTTCATAACGAATTCAATATAGGAAGATTTCGGAATCCATTAAAACAAAATTGAAGTCTACACCACAAAGTGAAATATAGGTCAAAATTTTGTAACGGTACGAAGAGCTCTCAAAACTGCTCGCCGTGTTAAGTCCAAACTTGTAAATAAGGGGAGCAAGTTATATGACGGCTGACTCGGGGCCAAGTTGCGCTTCTAATCAAAGCTCTTCTGACTAAACATCCTAGCATGTATTGTCGAGTAATATCTAAATCTAAGCTCATTAACCATCATTAACAACCATTGGCTTATTACCCACTTTTTAGCTGAGCTATCTTCAGAGGCCGCTAAAACTATTATAAATTTTGTAATTTTAATAGTCAGTTGGAATAGTCAGTAAAATCATATGTAGTCAGACGGAGCTGATATGATCGAACAAATCGATCAAAGCTCCTAAAGAAAATAAATTAAAAAAAATATCATTCGATGACATATTAAAATATAAACTTTCTTAATGTAAAAAAATTATGTATTTTATTTTATAAAAAACCATGGCTTTTAATAAGGGTTTCTTAGTCTACTATTAGTTGGTATCCTTATAGTTTCGGCATGTCCGTCCACCCATCCGGCAGCCTATCCGTCTGCTCGTGGCATACTCTAGTCACGCCGACATACGGAATAACTTTAAGCTATATTCTTCGTTACTAATCTTTGTTACTAATAATTTAGTTAAAGATTAAACGGGCACCGCTGCAAGCTTATTACGGCAATGTATGTTAATTCGTTAATTCAGTGAACTCTTCGTGAGAAGGTATATTTGGGGAACTCAAAAAGTATGAGGGTCTCGCGTCAGAGTGCGTGCAATTAAAAGTTATCTCGACTTTACCTGACATCTGGGAGTAATTATGTCACATAATTACCATTTGCGCACCAAATTACAAAAAAAAATGGTAAGTACCAATTGTGGACTCAATGTTATACAGTATTCTTTTCCAGTCCACCGGTCAGAAACCAAAGACGAACGACAATATAAAAAAACGTTGCATTGATAATAGGTGATCAAGAAATAAAATAGATTCTTCACTAAATATTCCTAAAACGTTAGTCAAATTAGCATACAATATATTTTTATGCTATACATGGATAATAATAACAAACATTACAATATAAATTTTATACTAACTTAGTATCTATCATAAGGCAAAAAAATCAATTCAAGGCTGTGTTCTTGGGCCGCGGCATCTTTATTTTACTTTTAAACTTTGTTCAAAAGTTTCATCCACTTTACCCGAGACGCCTTTGTAAGTTGTTTCAAATCTAATGGCCGAGATGTATCGGTTGGGGTGAATATTGTAAGCCGCCAGCGGAGTGTCAATATTAGTTTTGTTAGAAAGTATTTTTAATACATTTTGAAAGTTATATCTATCACTGAAGTTGAAAATTTTGAGCTGTAAAAATAATTGCTGTTTTGAGTCTTTTATTTATTCAGTTTACCGGCTACAACATAAAACATAATGGCGGAGGAGCTCGGTGGCGTAGTGGTTTGAGCGCTCTGGTTTTATCCCGGGATGGGTCAACCAAAATTTCTAATCTCGAGCGCCTCCGTGCTTCGGAAGGCACGTTAAGCCGTTGGTCCCGGTTGTTACTGCAACCGCTTTACCCCACTAACCCGCATTAAGCCAGCGTGGTGGAGTTAAGGCCCAAGCTCCTCAAGTATTTCTCCCATGTAGGAAGGCCTGTGCCCAGCAGTGGGGCGTATCAAGGCTGATGATGATGATAAAACATAAAACATTCAGAAGTAAAACAAGTGGTTTTGGCAGTATACATGTTAAGAGAGATAGGGCGTATTGGAATTTGGAACCTTTCAAAACATTGCAACTAAATAACACTGTAAGTACCACCTACTACATTACGATGTCAGCACCCTTATCCCCTTCCAAATTAACTGGCAATATTAAAAAAAATATAAAATATTTTTTTTTCGTCCAGCCTCATTAATCATCCACCATCTCATTGAGACTTTTCATAAGACTTTCTTTGCTTCTGAAGAATTAAGGATCCCGCAGACTTTTTGATGGTATAGGATCAGCTCAAGGTTAGTTTGTCATGGGAATGTCCCGAAGTGACAGTACCTACACCAATTTTCAAATAGGATCTGTGAAAGTTAGTAAAACCCTTTTATCATGTAGAAAATGAGCTGATAGTCATCAAACGCCTGAACTAAACTTCATAAATTATAGCTAACAACCATCCTAATCACGTCAGCTTTCAAACAAAAAAAAACTAAACAAAATCGGTCCATTCGCTTAGGAGCTACGATGCCACAGACAGACACAGATACACAGACTGACACGTCAAACTTATAACACCCCTCTTCTTCCGTTGGGGGTTGAAAAGTTTTAAATTCGAAATTCAAATTCATACTTAGGGCGCTTGATTCGGTTTTATTTCAGTTCAGTTTTTGTAGTGTTGTGTCGGAATCATGGGGACTCATCTCCTATTTGTGTCGAAATAACGCAATATCTTGCTTTATATAGAGGCAACACGTGAGTAGTGCCTAAGGCTACGAGCTACGGTTGTCTTAAGTTACGGTAACCGCTAACCATTAGGCGGGCCCTACGCTTGATTGCCGCTCTTGTCGTATAAAAAAGATATGTATGTACAAATAAAAAAAAATCAATAGTATTTCGTTTTCATATAAATTTCGAAATCCCTTCGACTATCGATAGCACGAAACAGTTTTAAAAATTTAGTTCTATCCCGACTGATCATTGTGATCATAGTTTTAAGTTCAAAGATCGTAAATCGCGTATCAACCTTCAGGATGGTTTTAGCCGAAAGACGTCCATTTATGGACAGACGCCTCCCGTAAAGATTTTCACGACTCACCTCGTTCGGTCCAGAACTGCTCGCATCTATTTGATACCCGCAACCTTCACCTCCCACCCATAAACAAGGACCTTTTCTAGTCTAGACAATGTCTAGTTCTTCTATGTATAGTTTACAGCTCATCAAACGTCACTATTTGACCTCGAGATCGCCCTTATTTCGTTCGTAATAGATGCGGTTGTCGTAGTGAAAGTAAACAAAACTTGATGTGCTATGTATATTGTGAACGTGACCAATCGCAAACGACGTGTGCTTTATCTCTTTTAGGTTTAGGACAAGGTGTTACGGAAATATAGACTTTATTCGCTTTTGCAGTGCCTTACAATTTTATGGTACGTACATCCATACCTAAACATAGGGAACACCGAAAAATTCCGAATTTAAATTTTCCGATTTTTAAAAATCCGAATTTCCCAATCCCCAAGAGACTAAATTTATAAATTAAAACACACGATTTTTATTTTATTAAAATTCATAAATACGAAATTTTAATTTTCCTACTTTCATTAGTACGAAGAATTAAAAACCCGCTGTGTTACTAGTCCGAAAAATGGTATTCCGAATTTAAATTTTCAGAAAATTCATTGCTAACACTATTGTCCAAATAAGAAGCGACTCTCAAAATAAATTCACTTAGGTTAGCGACGAGCGAAGCGACGAGCGGGGTAGGTTGACATAAATACATGCCAGAAGCGACTTTAGGGCGTGTCATATTTTTCGGAATTTTGTTATTCGGGATTCGTATTTATGATATTGCGGATTATTTAAAATTTAGATTTTTAACGGTTCGTTATCTTGAAATTCGGCATATCGACTTTTGTGATTATAAACGTTTAGAATTTTGAAGTTTCGGATTTTAAAAATTAGGAATTTTTATTATCAGAATTTTGAACCATTCGGTGTTATAAAATTCGTGATTATGACTATCGGAATTAAGTTTTTCCTATTTATGTAGTGTACCCCAAAAGATAATCAAATACAATTGTAGACTACTGATAAAAAAAGTATAAAATATCGCAACCTTTTTAAATCCCTTCCTACATTAAAAAAAAAAAAAGTAAAAAAAATCTCACAGTGAATATAAATAAGTATGACTCAACTTAATGCCTACTCTCTTTTAATTTATAAATTGCTCCTTTGAATCCCCATCGGTAAGTAAGAAATCCAATTTTATAGCTGGATTCCATGTAAAAGCTCTCATTAATAATGGAGGGACAAAATTGTTCCATTCTGACAATAGTGAGCGTAATTAACGATCACCTTACATTGCTCGAGCGGCTCAATAATGCTCCTTAATCGTTAGATTCCGTTTCGGTTGATTCAATATTCAAGAAACGCTGAATATACTGCCTTTGAGCGATTTGTCCATTCACTTTTTGACGTTCCCAACTATATCCAACTGTTCTTTGATAATTAATGTCACTAAAAACAATGATCACGTCCCATACATTTCAGTCAATTCATATTGGTTTTAGGATTACTTCCTATTACATTGAACGTTTATGCAAAGGTTAGGTTACTTTGCAACTTTAACCAAAACAGTATTTAAATACTAAAAAATATAAAGGAAATCCACACCAAACATAATAATGTTAAAATAACGGTGAAACGGAATACTTCGCACAGCGTTTAAAATCTTTAGCTAATTTAGCAGCGTAGAAAGAAAATACTACATTAAAACATAGCTAGGATGGTTAAATTTATTGAAAAACAAGCTATTTTGTGCAACCTATACAATTTGTACATTCTTATAATGACCATTGTTCTTTGTGTTTATATTTGATTAGTTAGTGACCCTTTGTATCAAAACAGGGGTCCAAATTTGAGTACAAATATTTGCGTGATAAACACGTTTCTTAGTCTTAGTTGTGTGTGGACTTATTACAGTAATTATCTGATATTTAGAATCCATTAGCTCTATAAGTAGCTTAATTTGGGGTAGATTTTTGGTGTGAAGGTAAGTGTTGCACTGTTTATTTGTAACAATTTCAATGTTTTTATTTGATACTAGCTTTTACCTGCGGCTACGCCCCCGTGGATGTCGGTTATCGGTCTAAGAGGTATTCTATGTTCTTTAGAGTATCTCAAAATATCTCCATACCCAATTTCATCTAAATTGGTTTAGTGGTTTAGGCGTGAAAGCGAATCAAACAAACTCACTTTTGCATTTATAATATCATAGTAGGAAGCATGGATAGGTATACATCGTATGTAACTGTTATGCAAAACTATTTAATTAAGTATTATTTTTAATCTCTACGTTTCGAAGGTAGCACAGACAGCATCAGACCTAACTGCGCTTTCAGAGTGCTCAAAATAGCTATGATGTTTTAGAAAAGCAACCTTAGAACTAATGTATTAGAATCGGCCGTCGCTTGACAAATATTTAAGTAATTCTACAAACAACATACGATTCTATCATTATAGTGGGATTAATTATCTGAAGCAGATATTTTGACGGTTTTATTAAGCTTGACTTGTTTGTTTCTTATAAAATTATATTATTGGGCCAAATTTAGTACTTGATATTTTACCCCTTTCCTTTTAACAGATTGACCTGATATTTTGTACACACCTTTAGTTCTAATGACAAATAAATCTTAATATATTCAGTATCATTTTATAAATTTAACATGGCCGCCGCCTAATATAATAATAATAATATAATTAAATTAGGTACAAATAAAACTAAAAAACTTTAAAATAAATTGGGTATTATTTTAAAAGTCAAACGGTTTTATTGAAAATAAAGATAATAAAATTATATAATATATCTACTAAAAACTAAAAAATAATTAAGTAGGTCCTAGGTAACCAGCTATCACACCCCTTTTCTCACCAAACTAGGGCATTGATCAGATTTAAAAAAAAACGGAATCGTGAGTCACGTGAAATTTGTATCAACAGTTTATAACCTAGGACCTACCTAGTTATTTTTAGTAGATTAGTACATCTACATCATTATTACCTCTCTTTCTTTTCAATAAAACCCTTTGACTAACAAAAATACTTATTTGTTTATCAATCTGAGAGCTTAGATTCTGACTGTACCAACTTAAGAACAATAGCACAATAACAATACAAGATATACAAAGAATATTTCGCTCGTAAAGAAAAGGAACATGCCGCCGCGTAAGAATGACACGAATGTTGTAATTATCTTCTAACACAAATTCTCATAAAGGCGAACCCCTAATTTCTTTTATGTCGCGTTTGTTACGTATCGCTGGAGGAAACTCTGCGAAAATATTTGACCCGAGAGGGTACTGCTGCGTCTTAGTCTGATTTGCTTTTACTTTGTTTTATGAAAGCAAATAAAATCAAAGCCTTCGCAAACCTCGGCAGACGAAAATTAGTAAATGGTATCGAGTGTGTCTATAGGCGGCGGTGACGGCTTACAATCAGGTGGCCCGTCAGCTTGTTTGTCATCTAGTTATATAAAAAAAACTAAATACTATTTACTAATTTTCGTCTGCCGAGGAATGGCAATTTTATGTAAATAAAGTTATTGTTTTATAGTTTGTTTTACACTGGCTTTTTCCCGCGGCTCCACCCGCGTGGATGTCGGTTATCGCTCCAAAAAGTATCCTAAGTTATCCCTTTTAACTCCCCTTAAAGCGGTTTAATAGTATATGCGTGAAAACTTAACAAACAAAGAAACTCACTTTCGCATATACAATAATTAGGATTATCGTGGGGTGTTTAAAGATGAGATTCTATGTTGACGGCTTACTACTCATAAAATAAAGAACTGAACTCCTGCAACAAACAACGGTCAAGTGATACTAACAAACTATATGAATTTCAACCAGCGACTATCACAGAAAAGTCGATAATGCTAATGGACCTTTCTAAAGACATGGGAAAATTTTCACTTAGTATTGTGAACAAAAAACTAGTTTTGAAACTAGTTAAAACTAGAAATTTAAGTAATCAGAAATACTAAAGTAAAATACATAGCTTACATAGGTATTTTTTATATCAGTGCCGAGCACATGATTTTTTCAAGTTTTAATTTTTTTTACTGAATTTAATTTAGGATTTTTTTTACAAATCATAATTTTCAATTACAAAAATTAAACTTTATCTGCAAGTAGGTCTAGATTACGACAAGTATGTATACGTAGAGTGTTTGGGAGGACGTTTCTATTTGCATTAATTTTACATCACCTAAAAGGATTTTCATTCGACTCGGACTACTTTGGCACTTCCAAATTGAGTTCGCAGCTGAAGGAATTACGCAGTCGACTTTCATCTAGCTATTTTATAAATGAGACGTTTATATTTATGTTTATACATATAGGTAGTGGCTAGGGTCACAGATCAAAGATTAAAAAATACATCAATAAGGTATTTCGTTTGAATTCAAAAACATGTAATACTCAAATGGAAAACCGTTTCCTTTTTCAAACGGAAGGAGATATTACGCTTCAAGTATTGAGCAAAACCTATTCAACAGAATTGGGCCAGAAAAGAACGTAGGTACTTTTATATGGGACTTAGTATTTATTTCATTCAATTTATTCTTAAATCGACGATCTGGTCGCGGGAAGCCGATGGATGCGCAGCAGCGTCAGTTTGGAGATCCTTGGCGAAGGCCTATGCCCAGTGGGCATATGATGATGTTTTTTATACAACTAGATGACAAACAAGCTGCCGGCTCACCTGATGGTAAGCGGAGCCACCTATAGACACCTGCAATAACAAGGAAAAATCACTTGATATTGCAGGTGCGTTGTCATCCCGGGGCCCAAGATGAAATGCCATCCATGCCCAGTAATTACACTGGCTACCTTTCTCTTCAATCCGAAACGGCTCACGGTGATGATGAATAAATACATTACGTAGGTACCGCAGCAGTGGAGACCTATATATTAACTATAGAATAATCTTAATTAACAACATAACTAATGATGAGCTTTTACTGTGGCATAAATGGAAGCGAACAACCCTAGAGGCATTATATAACAGTATATCCGAGAGGTCGGTTTTTGATTCGATTACGTAAGTTGTGCGCTTGTGTGCGTGCGTGTAAATGTCCCGGCAGGACTAATGTGTGTCCCCACGCGAGAGAACTCAACATTCCCTTTAAACCGGGCCGTCCATAAAAAGATATAGAAAATGACGGGTAAATATACAATAGAACTTATTTTTTTCTTATTTTAACTTCATATATTAATGACTAGTGGCCGCCCGCGGCTCCACCCGCGTATATGTCGCTTATAGCGCCGAAAGGTGGCCGATGTCCTTTCTTAGGATGTAATATATCTCCGTGCAAAATTTTACTCAAATCAGTTCAGCAGCTTATCAGCAGACATAACAGACAGACATACAGGCAGAGGTACTTGCGCATAAAATATATATTGTCTTTGTCAACTCCGTAACTAGAGTCAACGACTTCTTATTGAAGTACTTTTACACTGTGAATTGGTCGGGCTAGAAATCAATTTGTGGGCATTATATATTTTAATTGTCTAGAATATTTTTCGAATCAGAATCGACTTTAATTTTAATATCTGAGCGTAGAACCACATATTAAACAGTTCTATACAATTCTCTCAATTCTCAGTTCATACATCGGAGTTTCAATCTGTTTAGAATATTACATAATCCCTTTAGGAAGTTTGTCGGAGTGTTCCGGGTCACTTGCTAAGGTTTATGCTTACTTGCTGTCACACGGAGGCGAGATATGTATCAATGTTGACGTCGGAATAGCAAGGGAAAAGGCGAATTCGAGAAGTAAAAGGAGTCAATAATTAAACATACAAAAACAGCAAATTGGAAGACAAGACGTAAAGCAGGAGTGGCATGAAAATAGTTAGGAGTAAAGATAAAGATGACTATGCAACTCTTCTTTAGATAGATGTTTATTCTTGACATTTGACGTTTGAGGCTGTTGTGTCAGATGCAACTATGGTCGTAAAAGAAGCTACGTGATTTCTACAGCTATGTAGATTTTGTCTTAAATTACTCTATAACAGTTAATACACCTCTTGACCTACATTTAAGAAGCTTTGGAATTGGAGTCGCAGACTGTTGAAAATCATAAAATCCAACAATAACTTCGTTCATATTTTAATGTTTTTGATGCATTTAAATGCCTACTACTGAAAAAATTACATGCTCAAGGCGAGAATCGAACCCGCATCTCCTGATGTCCGGCCAGACGCGATTACGACTACGCCACCGGAGCACTAGGTTTAACCTACTAATTTCTTCATTTCTTCACTGCTTTCTTTATTTTTTAATGCACTAAAATGTGATTAAAATAGCTTTTCTCACCTTTGAGTGGTGAGATAAACATTACTATAAAAACCGTTACAAAAAGGATAGAAAGCGGCGAAGAAATTAGGACGTACTTAGCATCAAAACAATCGACAGGGTCTAATCTACTTTAAGAAGTTTTCAATTTTTTTTTACTTAGACGCATCAGAGTCATATCAGATTTGGCGAGTTTTCTTTTAATCGTTTCGCCTTTCTCTCTAACTGAAGAGAATTCGAGGCGTCGAAAATTATGTATTTTTCAATTAGGCACGAAACTGAGATATTCAGTGGAATTTTTAGTATAACTGAAATTAGATATTTTGAATTCGAGTGTCATGTTTTAATTAAAGAGTAATAATTTGTCCTAAAATATAAAGCAATTATGACACTTGCTAATTTATCTGTCATGCGGTGTTGTAGGGGGCTAGGGCTATAGCAATTGAAAAATTTTTCAATTGCTTGAAGGGATAAATATAATTCGTCCATGAAATTCAGTTTAAAAAGGCAAATTCATTGTTTTCATTCACATAAACATCACAAAACTGCCAAAGTTATGATTTATGCCTATCGTGACATTCGCGGCAGAAAGTTTACACTTTCAGCTTTGAATTTTTCATAACTTGGAAAGTTAGTGACGTGATAATCTAAAGTAACTCGGTAACGGCCCCAAATAAGTAGTCAAGGAAAATGAAGTAACGTAGATTTTTATATCCTGCTTTGTTCACAAGAGACGGGAAAAATTAAATAGCAGATTAACTTACTAAAGAAGAAAATTTCTTTCATGTCAGTTTAATTTGTATTCGAAAATAACTCCTGGACCAAACATCGTAAAATTTTTATTTTGATATCTCATTTTTATATTTACTAATGCCAAAATAATGCGTATATTTTTGTCCTATTATTACCCTTTGTTTTCAAAACCGTTGAATGAAATTACCGACGGCCGGCTGGCCGAGTGCTCTGTACCCCTTGCTATACGGACTGCTTGGTCAGAGCTGGTCTCGGGTATGAATCCCGGTAGAAGCAAATGTTTGCAAATTAATACGTATACATGAAATCTATACGCGCACGGACATCTTCATAATATATCCGTCTGTGATCAGCGTTCAAGCAAGAACAACAAGATATGTAAGCTTGCTACATCTTCGATCGCCTCTTAACTTCTCTCGAAGCAAGAGTGGGATCTAGAGTGAACATAATTATAACAATAAAAAAAACTACAACATAATATCTTTATGAGTTGCAGATTATTTAAAAATTAAAACCGACTTCAAAAAACTGAAATGGATAAAATAATTAAATTTAAGTAGGTATTCATCCCCTAGAAACATATTTTTGGAGTCGGTGCTTTACTTTCTATTGTTTTTGGAAACCACTTAGCACCAACTCCAAAAATATGTTTCTAGGGGATGAATACCTACTTAAATTTAATTATTTTATCCTTTTCAGTTTTTTGAAGTCGGTTTTAATTTTTGTTTAAAATTTTTTTTCTACAATTTTTAGTGATAACTTTCTACGGTCGAAGCTAGATGGGTGACCGTCAACTTATATTGTTTCCTACTATCGTATCGTTTCACTAAAAAGTCATTGGAAAAGCAAAAATTCGCAATTTCGCTTATGTAGACGATTTCATAATTTCAGTTTTTTTTAATTTAAAACCAAAGTACCAAACTGTTTTTGAAAAAATTTTTATGGGACCAAATGGCAGCTATTCCGCATCGAAGAAAAAAAGAATCACGTAAATCGGATCAGTAATCTCGGCGTAATCGGTGTACATACATAGAAAAAAAAAAAAAACATACCGGCCGAATTGAGAACCTCCTCGTTTTTGAAGTCGGTTAGTAACAGATCACGAATAGTATCGCAATGAATTCGGCCAGAGAACAGTTGGACACATCAATTATCTCGCTAGCTTATTGACGTGGCGCAGCAAGCGCGCTAGCGCTGCAGCGGACACTTATTCAGCAGAACGGTTCTTCGTGCACGTTCAGTATTTAGAATGATTAATGTCTGTTTCACTTTATCTTTTATTTCAAATAATTAGTGCTCGCGAAAATTTAAGAAAATACAACAGACGTCATTGTTGTTTAATTAATACCTCGATTTTGAAGTATTTGACTGCAAAGTTGCCATTTTGATCAAATGGTTTGTCGATGAAAAATGCAATTCGAAACACTTTTGTCCGTTTTCACTTACCATTCCCTAGGCTTAGGTGACTCTTAACGACATTTGTCTCTTTCTATCTCCTTTAGATAGACTGACATAAAAATCGCGACGAGAGAGAGAGAAAGAAAACACAAGCAACACGCTTAGTTAAAGGCTTACTTCTAACCTTAAAATAATAACAACATACCTATTTAATAATTTCTAAAGGTCGTAAATGCATTATTTATCAGGCCATTATGTCCCTTCATCCTTATAAAACATGCCTTCTTTCAAATGAGGCGTGAAAGACACCTAATGGGTAAGGTATACCAACCTCGGCTGTTTTCGCATAGGAATCCCACTTACTGGTAATTAGCTGTGCTTTACTTAAAAATGTGTACCTGTAGGTCCTATTTTTTAAAAATATCAGACTAAACAGTCTTCAGTTTTGCGGACTTCGATTATACTGGTCTGGCAAGCATTTGTAAATTTGTTAATATAAATATTAAAAATTTAGTTTTCCAAGAAAAACCGCATAGCCATCTAAGAACTTATGGGATACTAAAATTTACGACCGGTTAAAGTGCCAGCGATAAATAAGAAGAGAAACGAAACGATTCAATAAAAACGTAACCTTTATGTGAGAGAACGGCACGCGTAACACTCAATATAATGGACTTGATTTTAATGCTTTAAGTGATTTCTATTCTCACAAAATGAGTTACGAACTCCCTATTGCATACTTATCACAATAGTCCTTTTTGGTAAACGTTAGAAGGACGCATAAGCCCGCGACTGGTAGGAACATATTCGCGGGAAAAAAACTATCGTTTGCTTTCCAGATTATTAACAACACGTGTATCAAATTTCATCCAAATCCCTTGAGCCGTCTTTGCGTGATTGAGTAACAAACATACGACCAAACCAATTTTCACATTTATATTAGTACTAGCTTTTGCCTGTGCCGCCGCTCGCGTGGATGTCGGTTATTGCTCCAAAAAGTATCCTGTGTTCTTCATAGGTTCTCAAACTAAGTATCTCAGTGGTTAAGGCGTGAAAGCGTAACGGCCAAGCAAACTCACTTTTGCAATTATAATACTTTATATTCTTAATTTTTTATTTTAACATTATTATAAATGTTTGAAAAATTACTTAGTAATTAAAATATAATAAAACTAGAAAAATTTCACGTTCTGAGGCAGGAATCGAACCCGCGACCTTTCGCAATCCGGGCGACTGCTCTGACCACTGAGCCACCCAGGACTTGGGATATCCCTGTGAAATTCTTCTAGTCTATCTGTATTTGCGTTTATGAGCTAACGTCCACCCTACAATGTCGAAATACTCTATTTCAACATCCGAAACGAGTATTTTTACAAATACCGACGATTCGGTTAAGTTGGGGCAGTGCTTTCAACTATTCTTAATTTTTTATTTTTTAACATTATTATAAATGTTTGAAAAATTACTTAGTAATTAAAATATAATAAAACTAGAAAAATTTCACGTCCTGAGGCAGGAATCGAACCCGCGACCTTTCGCAATCCGGGCGACTGCTCTGACCACTGAGCCACCCAGGACTTGGGATATCCCTGTGAAATTCTTCAAGTCTATCTGTATTTGCGTTTATGAGCTAACGTCCACCCTACAATGTCGAAATACTCTATTTCATCATCCGAAACGAGTATTTTTACAAATACCGACGATTCGGTTAAGTTGGGGCAGTGCTTTCAAATATTCTTAATTTGTTTTAATTTTTTATTTTAACATTATTATAAATGTTTGAAAAATTACCGCGACCG
Organism: Nymphula nitidulata; assembly: GCA_947347705.1. NCBI lineage: Eukaryota > Metazoa > Arthropoda > Insecta > Lepidoptera > Crambidae > Nymphula > Nymphula nitidulata. The sequence goes on from OX374632.1 coordinate 14,018,684, forward strand.
GTCGCGGATTCGATTCCTGCCTCAGGACGTGAAATTTTTCTAGTTTTATTATATTTTAATTACTAAATAATACTTTATGTTAGGATGGTAAATTAAATACCAATAAGTAACAATAAGGCTTATGCCCAGCAGTGGGCGTCTCTCGGCTGAAATGATGATGATGATGAAGCAACAATGTTATGAAACCGCTTAAATTAAAAACGAAGACCATTTTGCCATTTTAAACAAGTATAAAACAGAATAATTGAGAATGTCAATGCTTGAATAGCTCGGCTTCCGCGTAAAAAAGCATGGCGGAGCACGTTCCAATGTTTCAGAATATTATAAATTCACTTTGCGTTGCCGCCGTATTAATAGAGTTCTGTCGAATTTGTGAGTTTCCTCGGAAGCGTTACAAAATAATATATTGCCGTTTAAGGAGTGTTACGAGACTCGTAAGAGTGCGCGTTGTGTAATATGTATTTAATATAAATGTAGCTACGATATCATGACTTACGACCTACTACCTCTAATCTCTCATGGTAAAGTAACCTTTAACGACGCGTTTCAAGCGGATATTAATGTCCTCCATGCGTGCTAAATATTACTTAATGCTAGCTCGAAGGGCTGCTCAAATATTTAATCCGGATTTTGTTCGTCGAAAGTAAATATAAGGGCACGCACATTATCAGTTTTGCGTTTATTTGTTAATGAGTATAATAATGATCAATTATTATAAGTACTAGATTTCAGAAGCTATTTTTTTAGACTGGAATTAGCTCTGTGTGGTAATGGAAATAATCATTTGCCTATTTTGAGTCTTACTAACACTCAGAATGGCGGTTATATTGAACAATACTTCGTCGATGCATCCTCGAGATTTTCCGAGTTACTAAGTAGTCATTCTATAATGTACTAGGCATCGAACAAAACATATTTTAGGAGCTACTAATACTAAAAAAGACAAAAAGAAATGTTATTTCATAGTTTCCATATTGTCTTTGGTACAGCCTGTACCTGTCAAACTCATTCGCTTTTTGTCTTTGGGCAGCCACACACGTCTAAGTAGAATATTTTAGTTTTTCCGGTAACTTAGTGCATTATTTCTACAAAACTTATAAACATAGATCAGTGATCGTAAACAATAATCAAAAGATCATGAAAATATTCGTAAAAAGAAACGACGGACGTCAATTTATTTTAATAAAAAAAAAAATTACCAAAAAATATAACCGACTCCAAAAAACTGAAAAGGATAAATTAATTAAATTTTAGTAAGTAGGCACTCATCCCCTAGAAACATATTTTTGGAGTCGGTGCTTCACTATCTATGGTTTCTGGAAACAACTTAGCACCAACTCCAAAAATATGTTCCTAGGGTATGAGTACCTACTAAAATTTAATTAATTTATCCTTTTCAGATTTTTGGAGTCGGTTTTTTTTGTTTTTTTTTATTTTATCACAATTTTTAGTGATAACTTTTGAAGGTGAAAGCTAGATGGGTGACCGTGAGCTTATATTGTATCATTTCACTAAAAAAAATATTTAAACAAAAATTAAAACCGACTCCAAAAAACTGAAAAGGATAAAATAATTAAATTTTAGTCGGTACTCATACCCTAGGAACATATTTTTGGAGTCGGTGCTTCACTATCTATGGTTTCTGGAAACAACTTAGCACCAATAAAAATTCATAGGAAAGCAAAAATCCGCAATTTCGCATGTGTAGACGACTTAATTTTTTCAGTTTTTTTGATTAAAAAACCAAACTACCCAATGGATTTTCAAAAATTTTTTATGTGACCAAATAGAAACTATTCCGCATCGAACAAAAAAAGAATCATCAATATCGGTTCACCCAGTCAAAAGTTCTGAGGTAACAAACATAAAAAAAACATACAGACGAATTGATAACCTCCTCCTTTTTTTGAAGTCGGTTAATAACCTCCTCCTTTTTTTGAAGTCAGTAAATAGCCTCCTCCTTTTTTTGAAGTAGGTTAAAAAATATATATGACCAAATGGAAACTATTCCGCATCGAACAAAAAAGAATCATCAACATCGGTTCACCCAGTCAAAAGTTCTGAGGTAACAAACATAAAAAACATACAGACGAATTGATAACCTCCTCTTTTTTTGAAGTCGGTTAAAAAGAAGCCACATCATAATTCGACCACTTCTGCGATCAGCCGTTGGATGAAACAATAAAGCAGCAATATTTCAATTAATGCGATTCTCTATGTATGAATATTAAAAAAATAATGTGATTCCATAAATGAAATATTTTTTTTTTTTAATTTCAAATCATAAATAGTAGGTTAGAGTATTACTGGCGATTTTCCTAAAGCTCTAAATATATAAATGGTAAACAAGAAAATCGCTAAGATGTAGCGAAGAAGTATAATTAAAAGTAAAACTTACCTGAATTGAAGTTGTCACTATGCGAGTCGCTGCATCCGAAGAGATTTTCATAACCATCCTAAATTTGCTGGCTGCAAACTTACCCTTAAGTTATCTTTATGGAAATCCAACTCTAAAAAGAACGAGTTTAACAGCTCAGCTTGGCTGTGCCAGAGACAATATGGAAATTATGCAATAATATTTCTTGTTTCAGTTTTAGTATTAATAGCCATAGAATAATATTACTCCAAGGAGAAGAATGACAACTCCATAGTCAAAAAATATATTTCCGGTTTTAGCGGAAGAACAACACTCTAGTGCCACCTATAGTTGACCCACCGTGAACTATTTCAGCGGCAAAATATAAATTTCTGGCAAAAATATTTATTTAAGTTTGAATGGAGGGATGGTCTATTTCACTTGTAAGAAAACTAATTTTTTTTAGTTTTCTTACAAGTGAAATTGCCCATCCCTCCATTCAAAAATAGTTTGCACTTAAAAAGGTAAAATAAAACAATAATTTTATGCTAAGGAAATATTTATTTTTTTATTTAGTACTTCCACTTAACATGCATAACATATATTTATCCAAGTTTCAGATAAAACTGATTCTGATGCATGTCATAATACGGCGTAAATAGCACACAAGTACGTACCGCAATAGGTTACGTTTTAGAAAACGAAAATGTTTGATTTCGTCTAAGGCAGGTGATTTGCCACACTTAGAACATTTTCTTCTGCTTTCCTTTGTAATAAACATATTGCATCGGTTTAGAGTCACTGTCTCGTAAATAAATAATCAAAGTCACTGTCTTGTAGATATCATATCACTGATCACTGAGGAGAATTCAGGAACAAAAACATAGACGGAGGAACTCAATCAATTCGACGTCGTATGCATGTAAAAATTATGAACTTTGTATACTCCGAAAACCAAACCACATGAAATTGAGAGATCACGAAATACAAACGAAGACACAGGCTGGTAAACAAAAGTAAAATCCGCCATGATTGTCCGTCCGTCCACTTGTAACATCGGTCTTGCCTTAAAAAATTAAAAAATGTGTAAAATAATAATAAAATCTATTATAATTAGATATACTTATGTTTGTAAAGTACCGACAAACCAGATACAATAGATATTTTATTGTTGACGTCAGCATGTCGGTAAGAGACAAAAGGTTTCAAAGCTTTCATAGTTTAGCTTTTATTATTTTTAAAAAATGTTTAATGGGTTAATTTGAGAAGAAGACTTAGTAGTACCTAAATACAACAATCTTATGCATCTCCCTTCTATTTACATAAATTTTGTGTTGGTTAGGCAAATTATTTGTAAGACAGTCGAGATATTGTACCGAAAATACTATGACTGGTGTGAATATTTCTTTTAAAATACCGTATACATCACAAAAGCTGTATAACATGTCACTGTATGTAGACATAAATATATGATTACGTTAAATACATAAATAGATACCCACATTTCCTCACATACTTCATAATATGTATGTAGATACGGCTTAGCATGACAAAAGCTTTGTGATATTGAAAGAACCGCGGTCAACAGAACATTGATAATTAAATTTTTCAAGATCTATTCCAATGAGCTTGAAAAAAATTGATAAGCGATGCGAGCCTTAGATGGAAAAGCGATGTGCTTTTTCCAGCTCAGGGTGTCCTGAAGACTTTGTATAGTTAGATTAATATGTATATATCTAAGAAACATTAAAATTAAGATGTGAATATGAAGAAATAAAGCGATTACGACACATTGACATAAAAAAGGGTTATTTGCCAAGTAGTACCCTCATTGATAGTTTCAAAAATGTCGTTTTTTTAATTATGGTATCCCATGGGGATACCTTTTGTTATATCCTGAAAACTATAAGTAGATTTTTGTGAAGAAAATATTGCTTTATCATTCAATTTATCGGCAACAAAACAATTTTAGACCAATACCTGTCTATGCGTTGATATTTTTAAAAGCAAAATGTGATTAAAACTTTAATTTGAATAAAGAAAAACCATTTATTTTTCGTATCTTGATAAAATGATGGTAGATAAATTACCACGTACGCTGGCAAGACCGATGTTACAAGTGGACGGACGGACGTAAACAATCATGGCGGATTTTACTTTTGTTTACCAGCCTGTGTCTTCGTTTGTATTTCGTGATCTCTCAATTTCATGTGGTTTGGTTTTCGGAGTATACAAAGTTCATAATTTTTACATGCATACGACGTCGAATTGATTGAGTTCCTCCGTCTATGTTTTTGTTCCTGAATTCTCCTCAGTGATCAGTGATATGATATCTACAAGACAGTGACTTTGATTATTTATTTACGAGACAGTGACTCTAAACCGATGCAATATGTTTATTACAAAGGAAAGCAGAAGAAAATGTTCTAAGTGTGGCAAATCACCTGCCTTAGACGAAATCAAACATTTTCGTTTTCTAAAACGTAACCTATTGCGGTACGTACTTGTGTGCTATTTACGCCGTATTATGACATGCATCAGAATCAGTTTTATCTGAAACTTGGATAAATATATGTTATGCATGTTAAGTGGAAGTACTAAATAAAAAAATAAATATTTCCTTAGCATAAAATTATTGTTTTATTTTACCTTTTTAAGTGCAAACTATTTTTGAATGGAGGGATGGGCAATTTCACTTGTAAGAAAACTAAAAAAAATTAGTTTTCTTACAAGTGAAATAGACCATCCCTCCATTCAAACTTAAATAAATATTTTTGCCAGAAATTTATATTTTGCCGCTGAAATAGTTCACGGTGGGTCAACTATAGGTGGCACTAGAGTGTTGTTCTTCCGCTAAAACCGGAAATATATTTTTTGACTATGGAGTTGTCATTCTTCTCCTTGGAGTAATATTATTCTATGGCTATTAATACTAAAACTGAAACAAGAAATATTATTGCATAATTTCCATATTGTCTCTGGCACAGCCAAGCTGAGCTGTTAAACTCGTTCTTTTTAGAGTTGGATTTCCATAAAGATAACTTAAGGGTAAGTTTGCAGCCAGCAAATTTAGGGTGGTTATGAAAATCTCTTCGGATGCAGCGACTCGCATAGTGACAACTTCAATTCAGGTAAGTTTTACTTTTAATTATACTTCTTCGCTACATCTTAGCGATTTTCTTGTTTACCATTTATATATTTAGAGCTTTAGGAAAATCGCCAGTAATACTCTAACCTACTATTTATGATTTGAAATTAAAAAAAAAAATATTTCATTTATGGAATCACATTATTTTTTTAATATTCATACATAGAGAATCGCATTAATTGAAATATTGCTGCTTTATTGTTTCATCCAACGGCTGATCGCAGAAGTGGTCGAATTATGATGTGGCTTCTTTTTAACCGACTTCAAAAAAAGAGGAGGTTATCAATTCGTCTGTATGTTTTTTATGTTTGTTACCTCAGAACTTTTGACTGGGTGAACCGATGTTGATGATTCTTTTTTGTTCGATGCGGAATAGTTTCCATTTGGTCATATATATTTACTCATTGGAATAGATCTTGAAAAATTTAATTATCAATGTTCTGTTGACCGCGGTTCTTTCAATATCACAAAGCTTTTGTCATGCTAAGCCGTATCTACATACATATTATGAAGTATGTGAGGAAATGTGGGTATCTATTTATGTATTTAACGTAATCATATATTTATGTCTACATACAGTGACATGTTATACAGCTTTTGTGATGTATACGGTATTTTAAAAGAAATATTCACACCAGTCATAGTATTTTCGGTACAATATCTCGACTGTCTTACAAATAATTTGCCTAACCAACACAAAATTTATGTAAATAGAAGGGAGATGCATAAGATTGTTGTATTTAGGTACTACTAAGTCTTCTTCTCAAATTAACCCATTAAACATTTTTTAAAAATAATAAAAGCTAAACTATGAAAGCTTTGAAACCTTTTGTCTTTTACCGACATGCTGACGTCAACAATAAAATATCTATTGTATCTGGTTTGTCGGTACTTTACAAACATAAGTATATCTAATTATAATAGATTTTATTATTATTTTACACATTTTTTAATTTTAACGCATAAGTATATCTTTATACTTATGCGTTAAAATTAAAAAATGTGTAAAATTCACGTAATTGAAAATGGGCATAATTAATTTGTAAATAAGTATAATAAAAAAAACTGGAGGACTTTCTTACACTCCTTCATCTCCACAGCTACTTATAACATAAGTCAAAGCAGTGGGAGGACAAAATTTATGACGAATTAATAAAGCTTAGAGATTTCTAACATTTAATTTCATAATTAAGGATAAAATAGTTAAAAAGTAAATGATGGTTCTAAATAGATACGTATTAAAATATTACTAATAATTACCACTCTTTTAACTAAGTAACTACAAAATAAATAAGCAGCGGACGCCACTTGTAAAATGGCGCCAACTTGGACCTGACTGTCAATAATAAGCCCTCACGATACAGGCTAGCCTGGTATGAGGACCACAAGTATATCAATGCAACCCTATGTACAACAACGTATTATAATATGTCTCTCCTGTAATTTAGTTGTAAGGTAACTTTTGAATAGTCCATTTATCGAGGTATAATAGCTATATAACATCACGTTACCACCAATAGGAGCTCAGCATTAATTAAGTGTTGCAAAAATGGAAAAAATATTCCTTTTCAGAGCTTTTGTTGCGTGCGCTGCGTAAATGGTTAAAGTTACGTATAAATCATGTATCCAGGAATTGCTCTACTTTAAAAGTTCTAAAAAAAGTCCGCGACAGCATATTTCTATTCTTTGAAATTGACTCTCTAGAGCCATTTTTTGGTAATCAAATTTGTTCTAAAATAATGTACTAACTGCGAAGTTTTTTTTTTAATATACAACTAGATGACAAGCAAGCTGACGGCCCACCTGGTGGTAAGCGGTTACCGCCGCCTATAGACACCTGCAATAACAAGGAAAAGCACTTGATATTGCAGGTGCGTTGTCATCCTGAGGCCTAAGATGAAATGCCGTCCATTGATTTTACTAGGTGGTAGACCCATATGTAGGGTCGCCTGGGTAGGTACCACCGCCTTTCTTATTTCAGCCGTGAAACAGTTCGCTGTGTTTCGGATTGAAGGGAAAGGTAGCCAGTGTAATTACTGGGCATGGACGGCATTTCATCTTAGGCCTCAGGATGACAACGCACCTGCAATATCAAGTGCTTTTCCTTGTTATTGCAGGTGTCTATAGGCGGCGGTAACCGCTTACCACCAGGTGGGCCGTCAGCTTGTTTGTCATCTAGTTGTATAAAAAAAAAAAAATGCCCAGTAATTACACTGGCTACCTTTCCCTTCAATCCGAAACACAGCGAACTGTTTCACGGTTGAAATAAGATGTTTTTGTAAACATGATATTATTCCTTATCGAAATAAATACATTATTCACCAAAAGTATTTAATTTTGAGCAAAATTGATCATGACATCATTTGATTTCAATGAATATCTTAAGAGATATCATAGTTTTAAAATATCATGCACGAATTTATGCTTTTCAAGTCGGGCGGGCGCGGGCGGGGCGATTAATGCATTAATTGAAAAGGTGTTTTATAAACATGATTTTAATCCATAGCTTACCTACCCTACCGTTGTTATTTTCGGACATCCACGCGAACGAAGTCGCGGGCACAGCTAGTATTAAATAAGAGTGTTGAAATAAATATTATTTAATTCAGTCATTCATTGCATAAATTTCGAAATCATTAGTTTCAAAAGTGAACAACCACCCTCATTTTTCCTTTAAACTCGTTTTCGTGCCTACAAATCCTTTAAGGCAGTTTATCAAACCATAAATAATGTGGCGTGAGCAAACCGAAGAAATGTTTTGTAAGGCGATTGTTAGCATTTCTTGTAAATTTCTTTAATAAGCCGTGTAAGAATTTATCGAGTAAACAATGCGAGAGCTCTCGCGAGCAGCTTCACAGCAATTGTGACCGGTACATCGAGGCTTTTGTTCGTTTGACAGTGAAATATGTGAACTTACGGACATGGTCAGCGGTTTATTAAATTTATTGTTGTAATATACTTCGGCATGGCTGTTATTCATTCAAAGAGTGAGTTTTCAATGACCCTCTTAAATGTGGTTATGTGTGTGATTTCAGTTGGGAGTTTGAAGAGATAGTTAGCTTAGCTTCAATTTAAAATAAGCTTCAGACTAATTGTAGGTAGTGGCTTAAGTAAGATGAGGACCAGCGTTAACCATTCTATCAACACTCATAAATTTACTATATATTTACAAGTTTACTATATCTGCACATTTCTTCATCTTTATAATGCTCACCTGTACCCTAGTGTAGGTTTCAATCGAAACGATCATGGTCGTGTTCACTTCTCAAATACGTATAAAAAAGTGGTTTCCAATAATTTACAACAGCGGCGCTGCTAAGGTTTTCATACGATTTGACAGTTCTCACCTCGACGAACGTTTTCGTTTCAATTCGTTTGAAGCTTACTCTAGAGGTACAGAGAGCAGACCGCTATGCTAGCTTCAGTGTTATCTACTGCATATAACCTGAGATCCTTTAAAACAATATTATTAGTAGATGTTTTCTGGGTAAGCTCGCTACATCGTTGACCTCCTTTTAACGTCTATCAGAGGCACTGCTGACGCTTTCACACGATTTGACAGTTCTCACCCCGACGAACGTTTTCGTTTCAATTCGTTTCAAACTTACTCGAGGAGTACAGAGAGCAGACCGCTATGCTAGCTTCAGTGTTATCTACTGCATATAACCTGAGATCCTTTAAAACAATATTATTAGTAGATGTTTTCTGGGTAAGCTCGCTATATCGTTGACCTCCTTTTAACGGCTATCAGAGCGAGAGTGAAAGCAAGCTTTTTTAAATAAAAATTGCTAAGGCAGCGTTTCTATGGTGCCTGCCAATTATCGCAAAACGCTCATATTGTTCTTAATCGCTATAATAGCGACAAGTTTTTTGTTCAGTAATCTTTTTCTCTACAACTAAGGAGCTTGGGGGACATAAGTCACATCAACCTTAACACAAAAGAGTAATTACAAATAAGTAAGCCGAAAGTGAGTGAGTAAGCCTCTTTTTTCGGGGCGGAATCCGATTATACTATAATAATAATAAATAATGTCTATAAGCATACTGATACCCACTGAAACTCCCCGGTAACTCCACTGCCCTTCAAGGGGGTAGCCTGGACTCTGCCGAAGAAATTTCACAAACCCACCCCCAGACGCAGTGGGTGGCCTAAAAGAAAAACGCACTAGACTTCAAAGATAAAACTTATTCTTACCGCTTCACATCAGGTGGTGTTGAGTCATTTGTCGTGCTGTGTATAAAAAAAAGTCATGCTTAAAGACTACCTGCGGCCACGGTTGTGAACGGTAATGTTATAAACTACCGTGTTGCGGCTATAGTGTCATTAGCCAACACTAAAACAAATTTTGCAAGGCCCACGTTACTCCCACTAATTGCCTATGCGTATTCAAATTACCCATTCCGGTTCCTCGACGGTGTACGACGAGGTGAACGTGAACGCAGCCTTAAACCAATTTATCTTTCCTTGATTTATAAAGGGTCCCTTTAATTAAATGGAGTTCAAAATATAGGCGAGGCTGTTCTAAGCAAATTATGTAGGGTGGAGGTATTATTATGTCATTTTTAAAAGGATGCTTTCGGAGTCTGTGTACACGTACTGGTAGATACGTACCTATTTAGTCAGTTTTAGTTTTGACCTAAACTCAAAGAATATTATAAAATCACACTTCTGAGTGAGCCATCTTCCTATTTACAATTTCATTTTCACCTTTTACTTACTAGGTGGTAGGCCCGTATGTAGGGTCGTCTGGGTAGGTATTATCGCCTTTCTTATTTCAGCCGAGAAACAGTTCGCTGTGTTTCGGATGAAGAGAAAGGTAGCCAGTGTAATTACTGGGCATGGACGGCATTTCATCTTAGGCCTCAAGATGACAACGCACCTGCAAAATCAAGTGCCTTGTTAGTGCAGGCAATAAGCGGCGTTTTATATTAAAAAAAATTGGGTTACTTAAATTTGATTTGAGTTATTTTAGTTAAACTTAATTTGATTTCATTTATTTCATTATTAAGTATTTCACATAATAAAGCTAAGTCTATGACCGTAGTGTTGAAATAAATGACTTGTATTCTATTCTATCTTCTATCTAGATTATTCTAGATGATAAAACCACTTTATTAATTGAAGGCTTGAAAATCTGAAGACGCCTATTTTTACGGGCATTTGGAGTCATTCGGATTTTGTGATGACTGGCACATAGATTGCGTTTTCGTAAAAACATTAGCGACTTGAAATTTAGGCTCAAGACCCTTTAGATTTACAACCCTTCAATTTATCTTCTGAAACTCCCTTCCTTACTGCAGACAGAGCAATAAACATTAATGGACATCCGAAATATTTCCTGATTTACATCGAAAGTTTTAAAAAATCTTACCGAATGATTTTTTTTTAAATATGTAAACTAGAAAAAAGACACATTTTTATTTTAGGTTACAACTTTTTATGATCTGTCCGATTGATCTAAGCTCCTATGCCAAACTCGGCAAACTTTTTGGTTCCAGTACTAAGACAATTGATCATAAAACTGAAAAAAGAACAAAGCATTTGACCTTACGCGGATACAAATATGAATAGAATCAATGGAAGTGCTGTGTGAGAAGCATAAGAACTTAGTCACCCCTGCATAATAAGCTCTGGAGAGCTTATTCATTGCAGGAACACAACCCCATAAAAGAAATGTTTTTTTAGCTGCATTGTTCAATAGAGGAGCTCGGTGGCGTAGTGGTTTGAGCGCTTTGGTTCCGATTACGAAAACAAAGCAACTTTCGCCATGGTCGGTCCCGGGATGGGTCAATCAAATTTATAATCTCGAGCTCACATGGAAGCTGAAGAGGGAAGCAAGCTACACCCGAATTCCTCAGAGGAATCGAGTTGAAAAGACCACACTGCTGGTTCGAAACACGCCTCGAATACACTACAGTTTATATATTTTTGAAATTCACACTACGCAATTAAAATTTACGTACACTACATTTCAAAAACAAATGACATTTTAAACCCCGCGATATAATAACATCCCCGACATCGAGATTAATTAAAATGCTCTCACTCGGATCATTTGGCACGGCTTAATCGTTTTTATTTTGCTAATTAGTACTGAGCTTGCTTGTGGTGCTCGATTTTATTTTAAGTCCTATTTATGCCAGAAAAAAATATAATGACATTTTTAATGAGCAGTGTGTTTTGGCCAGAAAAACATTTTGATACCTAGATTGCTATGAAGAAAACATTATTATTAATTGACAACTTTACTAGACCATGTTTATGAAAAGTATGATATTATTTACAGCACTTTTTTTTAACTAAAATACAACGCAATTATTGCACTAGATATTATTTCAGAAAAGAAATAATTTTATCAATAAATACACGTACACGAGTGATAAAGACGTACTTGCCTTGTTATTAGTTTAAAATTTTATATTATTTCTCAACGATTATTAAAATTACCAGCTCTAAAAATGGGAAACAATTCAGCGCCGTTTTTGATATCTCTAATAAAACACAAATCTTTATTACATTATCCAAGCGCAGAACCTCACGTACTAATTTTATGCAGCACTGAAAGAAGCCTCAAATGGTACCTATCAGCAATAAATTTCTTTCTAACGCTAGGAAAACCTCATTCTCTTACCTTATGATTAGATATATAACATGAAGCCCTAGGGAGTATAACCAGGATAGTAATATGAAATTTACGACGCTACCCGATATTTTTCTTCATAAAGGATTATAGAAAGTTTTTTTATTCATTTACTTATAAATATTGATGTGATAGTCAACTTTTCTATTCACGATTTGTTAGAAATGTGTCATAAATTGCTAGGTGTTATTGAATCCACCAGCTCCCTTTTACCATCGAGGGACCAGACGACGAATAGATTTTCACCCTTATGTTGTGGATATTTCAACCATCCGCACAAAGCATTTCGCGAAGTCCTTTCTAAAGCGAACCAAGGAGTGTCAATGCCAAAGAGTGGAACTCTCTGCCCGCCCATATGCTTCCGGAAACCTACAATTTGAAACCTCAATAAGTCTAGAGTGAATAGGCACCTTCTAGGTAAACATGTATCATCGTAGGCCATGTCAAATACTTGAAATTGAAATGTTTTAGATAAAACTTGCCATGGAAATAGATTACATCCTGAGAAAGGACAATTAAGCTACCTTGTAGTGCGCTAGCTGGCGTCCATGAGGGCGGAGCGCGCAGCCACTGGTGACAAAAAAGTCGATAATCCTTACCGCTTTCCAAAAAGGCTGTATGTGAAAAGATGGCTGTCGTTAATACCAGTCATCAACACGCGTTTGGTCTACGTGCTATTGACCTCACTTACTCTTCATATTATGATTTCCACGGGGAACGGTCGGGTGACCTAAAATGTATGAAGTGTTGATTTTGTTTTATGTTCATTATAGATATGTATTTACTATTATAAGTAGGAAACCCATGTACACTCTTTCGAAATACCTTCCTCTTCTACGAAAAGAATATGCAAGAAAGAGGCTGTTTAAGCACAGGTTTAAGATTACTAGGTGGTAGGCCCGTATGGTAGGGTCGCCTGGGTAGGTACCACCGCCTTTCTTATTTCATCGTTTCTGCTTTCGTAAAGCAGTTCGCTGTGTTTCTAATTGAAGGGAAAGGTAGCTAGTAATTACTGGGCATGGAAAACATTTCACCTTAGGCCTCAGGATGACAAATAACGCACCTGCAATACCAAGTGATGTTTTACTTGTCATTGCAGGTGTCCATAGGCGGCGGTAACCAATTACCAGGAGTTGTATCGTCAGCTTGTTTGTCATCTAGTTGTCTTAAAGAGAAGAATTGTATTTTATTTTCGCTAACACTACACATCCCTACTTAATATTTTGAATTCACTTAACTCTGTCTGTCTATTTGTCTGTGAGGCTTTCACACTCAGGCCGCTGAACCGATTCAAACATTTAGTATGGAGACAGTTTGAGACTCTGCAAAGGACATAGGATACTTTTTGAAGCTGTAACCGACATAAACGCGGGTGGAGCCGCGGGTACAACATTAGTTTGAAATAACTTTATGTACCTTTTGGCTCAAGTTTACAAATACATAGAATCTAATTCCACTCAAGTGTTTGGAATCGTCACAGAACATTATGACAGGTTCACAGATTAGCGCAATGTTATTAGCTAGTGTCGACGCAAATCGTGAGGCAAACGTCTGTTCGTTTACTGGAGCATACACACAACTAGCAAAACATTAATCAGTGTCAGCAATCATGTTCGGGTCGGAGACCGTACGAAGAGAATTCAATTTACTTTTGTTACGCATACAAACGTCCCTTACGGTAGAAAACGGTTTGTATTGATACACGATAATTGAATTGAGAGATGAACCCGATATGGTTATTGATTGATTTAAATATTGTACGTGTGTGAGTACAATTGTAAATTAAACAACGAGTAAATTGCTGTTTGAAGTTATGTACCAAACTGAGAAGAGTCACTTAATGGGTACTAAAATGGTTTGAAATGAAATCGACTAAAACTTATATTCCTAAAAACACTAATAAAAATTTAACATCTCTCTTCCGCAGTATACCTGTCTTCATGAGAACCTGTTCCACTATCTCTGCGAAGAAAACGGCGGTGCAGTGACGTTACCAGCTGCGAGGGGAGACGACGCGTGGAAAGTATACTTCAACGAGAACCCAGAAGAGATAGTCGATGAGTTCGCCATGAGATACGGCATCGAAGCCATTTACCAGGCTATGACGTAAGTTTCAAATTTTTACTAAAATAAGTTCCTTTTTAAATGTTTCTTCTGTGTAAAGGTTTCTTTTTACAATTACGGATATATTAAATAATTATAGTCAACACTGGCATTAATTTGTAAACCCATACATTTCATCGCGTCTCAACATCACAATATGATAAAAAAATATTTCAAGAGCCTTGAAGGATAACGATTTGTTTATTATTTTATTTTTAAATAATCCTTTTGTGTAAGGGTTCTTTTGAAAATTTTTCGGATAAAATCAATATATAGTGGCACATTTTTAGTCACTAAGCGAAAATGTTGAACTAAGTTTTCATCAGGTCATAACATCAAATACTACAAAAATAAATTACGAAACTTCAATGTTAATGGTAAAAAGTTTCATCTGAATCTAAAGATTAAGGCAAGGACAAACTTTAATTTGTCTCATCCCTGTTCAACTCAGAAAACCCTAGTAGATTTACGAACGGATGAACGTTTAACAGTCCATAAGTTCCAAACGTGATTTTTTTTCCCTAACTTTTCAATTGCTTATCCATCGCTGCATTAAAAGGTCAGACATCACAATGTTGTCATAGTAAAGCGGCATAGAATATACAACAAACGTCAGATGAAGAATTACGGGGGGAGTTACGAGTTTAATCATCCTGATTTCGAGAAAGTATCTTTAAGTGAAGCTTATGTATTATATGATCAGTTTTCCTCGGTGTTTTCGCAAATGTAGGTATTTGTGCTGCCCAGTAATAAACTTTGCCCTTTGCTAGCTAAAGTTGCGTTAGTGTTTAATCACTTTCAATTAGACATTAATTAGTAGATATTATTACTAGGCCAGCGTGACACTGACGGCGTTATTAATAAAAATTTTGCAACTTGGATCATCCTCGTGTTTTGTCTTGTTCTTACACATGTCGAATGTAATAAGTATATGTTTTGTCGAATATGACAAAACATATTCTTATTACCTATCCCGAGGACAATCCAAGTAGGATTTTTTTAATTAAAAAGGCAGTGAATGTCAACATTGGCAGATTGCTATAACATCGAAGTGAGATAATCAGCCCTCTGCTTCCAGAGCTTTCTTTTTATGCTGATGATGTAGTACCATGGATAGACATAGCTTTGAAATAACAAATTCTGATTGTAGTGGCAATATTTCATTTTTCGTATACTCTGCAGTGCAAGTGTATGCTAATTTCAAATAATTTAACTAAAACCACATGCTCCTTAATCTTGAGTTCCTTCACATGAGACGTAAAAACCTTATAGGCCAGCAAGTTGGAGGCGGCTAGAACAGCGTGTTGAAGCAGCATTACCCGTTTTCACATTATGAAATATGAACTTTACCTACTTCACATCAGGGTATCTATTACATTAGGCTTATTCACAAAAACGAAGAGTTCCACGAACGTATTATAATTAGGGTGGGAGTGGGACCTCAAATAGAGCCACGTAATTACTCTGTTAGTATTACACCTTAGTAGCACCGTAAACATTTGCATGGGAAAATCCACATTATCCTCAAAGTAAATAAATTAAAAGACAAAATAGAACGTGGCCCAATTAGAATCGTTTGTCCATCAACATGTCAATCGATAATCGTTAGTAATTCTAACTTTCTTGAGGTTACATTTCCAATTGATAGAGGTTTTTACAATGTAATATTGAAAGATACTAAAGCAATGGTTATCAAAAAATCTAGACTACAAAAAATCCGTCCTAGGCGGGAACCGAACTAAAGAATCTGGGGTTCCAAAAACTTGGCTTAACACGACTTTTCATACAAATTTTCAAGTCGACAATATAATAATAATAATAATAATAATATTTATACACTCACACCTATTATCTAGCCCAAAGTAAGCATCATTAAGAGCTTGTGCTATGGATACTAGATAACGGAAAAATAATGATAATAATATGTATATAAATATTAGAAATATACTAAATAAACATATAAACATCCATGACTCGTAAACAAATGTTCGTACTCATCATACAAACATTTGTTCCTACCGGGATTCGAACCCGGGACCTCTGACCGGGACCGAGTAGCCTGGGGTACAGACCACTCGGCCAGGCGGTCGTCAACAATATATTGGAAACGAACAAACAGATCTTAACAAAACTTGCCATGCATAAGCAAGTCAAGCTAGTCTAAAAAATTAACAGTGGAATTTTCGAAAATTCTAATAAAAAAGAATTTTTAGTTTGTATGAAAAGCTAAAATTGCTCTTACTCGACATTAAAATTGTTTTTCGAAAAATTCTCTGATAACTATTTAGACTACTGACTTGCCTATGCAGGTAAAGTCTTATTAGAATCGATTTATTTATTCCCAATATTTTCGACTTGAGAGTTTGTATGAAAATCCTGCGACATTAACGCCCTTAAATTACAAATTGAGCTTTTTAATTTCAGTTTTAAATTAATTAAAAGGAAAATACAAACAATAACAAATACCTTGATAACTATTTAGACTAGCTGACTTGCTTAAACATGTAAAGTATTATTAGAATCGATTTAGTAATTTCCAATATTTTCGACTTGAGAGTTTGTATGAAAAGTCATGCAACGTTAACACTCTTAAATTGCAAATTGAGCTTTTGAATTTCAGCTTTAAATTAGTAAAAAGTAAAATACCTTTTACTCAGAAAATGCATTTATGTGTTATATCCCTGTGTTAAAATAAAAAATTAAGAATATTTGAAAGCACTGCCCCAACTTAACTGAATTGTAGGTATTTGTAAAATACTCGTTTCGGATGTTGAAATAAAACATTTCGACATTGTAGGGTGGACGTCAGCTCATAAACGCAAATACAGATAGACAAGAAAAATTTCACAGGGATATCCCAGGTCCTGGGTGGCTCAGTTGGTTAGAGCAGTCGCCCGGATTGCGAAAGGTCGCGGGTTCGATTCCCGCCTCAGGCCGTGAAAATTTTTCTAGACTTATATTTTAAATACTAGATATTTGTCTCTTTCTATCTCCTTTAGATAGACTGAGATAAAAATCGCTAAGAGATTCTTAACGCTAAGCAAAGGATAGTGAAAACGAGCATTAAGCTCGTTGTCACCTAAAGCGCAGGCCACACTGCCAGCGGGCGGGCGGGCGAGCGAGCGAACCGAGCGACCATCGTTTCACCTCTTTTCATACTTTGGTTCACACCGCGAACTACAGAGATAAGCTACGTCAGCGATGCAAACAAAGCGAACGAAATATCTAACGTTTCCAGCGAAGCTACTCGTTCACTTAGTTAACTATGTAGTTCGCACTGTGAACGAAAGTATTAAAAAAGGTAAAACGATGCCCGCCCGTTCGTTCGCTCGCTCGCTCGCCTGCCCTCCCCGGTTCGGCGAATAGTAACAAAAGAACAATTTCGAGATATAATAAGTATGATATCTGATAAAAATACCAAAACTGATACTTATTTCCGGAGAGCTATGGGTAATAGCTCTCCGGATAAATATCGGAAAATGCAGCCCGCTCGCTCGTTCGTTAGCCTGCCCGCCCACTGGCGGTGTGAGCCACTCGACAAAGCTTCGCTTAGTTTATATATAGTTCTTCTCTTCGCCCGCCATCCCGCTCGCCCGCCCGTCCGCTGGTAATGTGGCCTGCGCTTTAGCCTATGGAATTAGTGAAAACGGACATCAGTGTTAATCAATTGCAATTATTGAGGATATTGAACTTGACTGAATATTGCAGGCCGTGTTTAATTTCATTTCACTCACCCTAAACACTTTCAATAGCACTTTTAGTCTGTGTTATAACCACCTTACGTAATAACCTTAAAATAGAAACAAAACTGAACGATCAGTATTACGCGGAAAATAAGTGGTTTCGGAACATTCCGTTCCATCACATAAACTTTGTCCTGTCGAAACGGCCCAGGGTTATGCGAAAATTGATTTTGTGTTGCAAAGTATTAAGTACGGTTTTGCTTTGAAATTTATGAAGAAATTGATTTCGCTAAGCTTTTATGGAATAAGTATCCGAAAATAGAATGTCTTAATGAAATTTCTGGGACCCTTGCACGTTTAAACCATCTATTATCACTCTCTTCACTAGTAAATTCCTTAACAAATTTTTAAAATACCTACCTTATATTGATTTATAATGGACATCAGACAGGTAAAACACATTGAATGAATAGGTATTATAGTTTTATTAGTTGAATCTTACAACTTAACATTTGTGCATTTCAATAAGCAATAACCAAGAAATTTATAATCATGAGGAGCTTGGTAGAGTGGTGATTCGAGCGCCCTGGTTTCGATAGATAAATAAAGCAACTTTAGCCGTGGTCGTTCCCGGGATGGGTCACTCAAAGAAAAGTTGTAATCTCGAGCTCTTCTGTACTTTGGTAGGCACGTTTAGCCGTTGTTACTGCAACCGCCTTAGCCCACCAACCTTCATTGGACCAGCGTGGTGGTTTTAAGGCCCAAGCTCCTCATGCGTTTCTTCCATGTAGGAATGCCTCTGTGCCCAACAGTGCGATGTATATTATTAAAGGCAGGTGAAGATGATGTACCTAATCATTAAATCAATGTAGTTGTTATAACTATAACATCAAAAGTTAGCGATGTAATTATAATAAATAATAACATTACAAATGGCACTTTCATAAGGGCCGTAAAATATCAGCTGATGCTTAGCGTAAAGTTTAACATGTATTTTCCTGTAAGAAATACAAATAAAGAAAACGATGAAAAAAATGTATGATACTCCAGGCGGTAATCGAACCCGCGTCTTATGGGGTCTTCTGGCCGGACCCCTGAAGACGTGTTCGATTCCCATCTGGAGTTAAGTAAGTTATTACTAAGTACTAAGTAAGTATTTGTATTACTTACAATAAAGTAGGCGTTTTAGACGCACAAATTCTAACATTATATATTTTCTTTCCATAGCACTGGTTAACTTTCCTTTTTTTTACTTTCCAGACATTTTCACTGCTTGTCGACGAAGTACCTATGCGCAGGCGTGCCTGCTGTGATGTCGACCTTGTTGGCCAACATCAACGCCTACTACGCGCACACTACTGCTTCGTCCGCCGTCTCAGCTTCGGATCGGTTTGCTGCCTCTAATTTTGGAGTGAGTTGCCTTGATCGGTAAATATTGGTCAGTTCCCGTCAAACTAAAAGATGTATAACATATTTACCAGGATTTTTTATGGATATCTCTACACTAATATATATTCATGGTTACAAATCACCTTGTTTCTTCCTCATTTCTTAGATTTAAAACAAACACAGTTCAGTGCCTTCATAATGAATCACTTCGGAGTATGCTAGCAAGTCCGTGCATCCTATGGATCCTATGGAGGCAATAAACCGACTTCCAACATCTACCTACTTCTTGTGACTAAGAAATATATACGGGATAAGATTCGAAAAACATGAGTAGGGATGTAAATATTGTTTAAAGACTATAGGATAAGCATCTGCCCTCTACACCACCGTAAGCCCGGCAATTGCTGTATCCACTGAACCTCCGAAAAATTGGGAAAATCCTAGATATGAATTTCATCGATATAGTCTTTCTGATTTTACATTAGGAGCTAACTATGACCTTCACAATGCCGAAATCATTATATTTCAATTCTCTTTCAGCTATAACTTAATATTGTTACTGCAAATTTTAGATTTATATGATGTAATAAAAATGTTTCTCATATCAATATACCCACTTCTAATTTCACAGAAAGAGAAGTTTGTCAAACTCCTCGACCAGTTGCACAATTCTCTCCGGATCGACCTGTCGATGTACAGAAATAACTTCCCCGCATCCAGCGCTGAGAAGCTCATGGATCTCAAGTCTACAGTCGACCTGCTTACCAGCATCACTTTCTTCAGGATGAAGGTTTGTGTGACGTCAATAACTTATTGCATGTTTTTTTTATAAAGCACTGTATGCGATGAGAACAGTAAGATGAGCTAATATGCGAAGACTGCTAGTACAGCATGAGCGCCCGGTTTTAGCCGCCTCCACTTTGCCGGACCCTATGTTGCCCTTACACTCCTAAAGGAACCCATGCTATAGGAAGAAGGGGGCACATATACTGATAAAAAATTCCAAGTTCCAGAAGTACGGCAAAGAAACTGAGAAGGAGGCACGGGTAGTCCTAACTAGGAGGAGCAGGCGGAACAAGCTCAAAAAACTCTTTTAAATAAATCATTTGTCGAGAACCTCCGCGAAACCCATTTTCACTGTATTGGTCTTCTAATATCCATGATTTACCTTTAATTAAGTTAGTTTTTTCTCCAAACAGTTCCGTAGAGAGTGAAACGTCACTAACTAGCCCAACGTAAGCCTGATGAGAGCTTCAAATAATAAGCAGAATTTATGCTTGACCAAATATTTCTTGTAAAGCATGTCACCCATTGATCCTTAGTATCCAAACCAAACAAAACTGGCTTTAATTTTAAGATCCAAATAAGAGCATGTAGTCATGATCTATAAAATTAAGACATCCTGAACTCTAAACTAAGTGAAGATATTATTGTGGTGTTATTTTTTCTACTCGAAGCTTATCATCAGTAACTGTCTGTTCCTCTACATGTTGTCTCACCAGTTTTAATGTTTAAGTGTTTATGTTGTGGGCCGAGGTTTGATCCTAGCTAAACTGAATATGAGTACAATTTAGTTTCCTGGGGGTGGGCTGGTGTAATTGCTTCGGCAAGGTAGGTCTGTGATCAGAGTTCTCCCAATAATTTTAATATTATAAATGCAAAAGTTATCTCTGTCTGTAAATCTGTAACGTTTTCCCTCCAAAACTACTAAACTGATTTGAGTGAAATTTGCATAATGATAGATTAAACTCTGACAAAGGACGTGGATTAGTTTGGACTTTGCTAACTTATGGCACCTACATGCATTATATTTTGTAACTTTAAAGTGCAATAAAGAGTAATAAATGTAGATTACCCTTTAGCGCGAAAGCCAATATCCACGCAGGCGGAGCCCGGATCGCGGAGTTACACATAAAAACTTTATTTTAATAATTGCAAATAAAGAAAAAAAACAATGGAAAAAATCCCAGGAGTCGCGGGCTTGATTCCAGTCTGGAGCATTTAATTTTTCATCGTTTTCTTTCTTTATTTGTAATTGTTACAATAAAGTAGGCGTTATAAACGCAGTAATCAAACATTGAAATGTTATACTTTATTTTGCTCACATCTGTTATCATTTAAGTAATAGGTACATTTTGTTTTAATCATCGGTATAATTATGTTCTTTGTCTTCTTTAAGGTTCAAGAGTTGAGTAGTCCACCCCGCGCCAGCACTGTTGTCAAAGACTGTGTCAAAGCCTGCCTTCGATCAACATATCAGTTTCTATTCGAAAATTGCTACGAATTGTACAATAGAGAATTTCAGGTTGGTTTCTTATTTTATCATTACCAAAAGGTTTCAAAGTTAATAAGAAATTGATGCATTGAATATTTCTGTATTTTTCTTACTTTATTTGATAAAAGAAGTATTTAAAATTAAAATATAACTCCGAAATATTCTGCACTAGTTCTTATAAAATTTCTGATGGCATACTTATTCCATATTAAGTTGATTATCTCTTTCTTTTATTATCATTTTAATCCAGGTGGATCCAAATGAAGCCAAACGGGACCCATCAGATCATGGACCTCAGCTAGACTCCGTCGACTTTTGGCATAAACTCATCGCTCTTATTGTATCTGTGATAGAAGAGGACAGGAACAGCTACGCTCCCGTTCTCAATCAGTTTCCGCAGGAATTGAATATTGGTCAGGTATGCTCGGTTGAATACAAGGAACAAACTTGTTTCTGCAAACATGCACAACTATACACTATTACACACACATAAGTATTCATGACTTATTATATAGAGTAAGATGCAATACAAGATCCAGCTTTCGAAACAGACGTCCAACAGCTCTTTTGAGATCTGGTTACCAAAAACACACATAATAAAACCAATGAGCATGCTTTACCAAAACTGCGAGATTTCAACGGTTTGTTTTGAGACTTCATTTTTTTTTCAGTTGTCTGCTGCGACGATGTGGTCGTTATTCGCAGTGGATATGAAATACGCTCTTGAAGAACATGAACAGCACCGGCTCTGCAAGTCTTCCGCATATATGAATTTACACTTTAAGGTAAGTTGGTACATTTCCCGGCATTATTGAGAATTGATCAAACCAAAAAAATAAAGAAACTTTATGTTAATTTTTGATTTTAACATTATTATTATTTTAACATTATTATTGCGAAAGGTCGCGGGTTCGATTCCTGCCTCAGGACGTGAAATTTTTCTAGTTTTATATCATTTTAATTACTAAGTAATTTTTCAAACATTTATAATAATGTTAAAATCAAAAATTAAGAATATTTGAAAGCACTGCCCCAACTTAACCGAATCGTCGGTATTTGTAAAAATACTCGTTTCGGATGTTGAAATAGAATATTTCGACATTGTAGGGTGGACGTTAGCTCATAAACGCAAATACAGGTAGACTAGAAGAATTTCACAGGGATATCCCAAGTCCTGGGTGGCTCAGTGGTCAGAGCAGTCGCCCGGATTGCGAAAGGTCGCGGGTTCGATTCCTGCCTCAGGACGTGAAATTTTTCTAGTTTTATATCATTTTAATTACTAAGTAATTTTTCAAACATTTATAATAATGTTAAAATCAAAAATTATGAATATTTGAAAGCACTGCCCCAACTTAACCGAATCGTCGGTATTTGTAAAAATACTCGTTTCGGATGTTGAAATAGAATATTTCGACATTGTAGGGTGGACGTTAGCTCATAAACGCAAATACAGGTAGACTAGAAGAATTTCACAGGGATATCCCAAGTCCTGGGTGGCTCAGTGATCAGAGCAGTCGCCCGGATTGCGAAAGGTCGCGGGTTCGATTCCTGCCTCAGGACGTGATATTTTTCTAGTTTTATATCATTTTAATTACTAAGTAATTTTTCAAACATTTATAATAATGTTAAAATCAAAAATTATGAATATTTGAAAGCACTGCCCCAACTTAACCGAATCGTCGGTATTTGTAAAAATACTCGTTTCGGATGTTGAAATAGAATATTTCGACATTGTAGGGTGGACGTTAGCTCATAAACGCAAATACAGGTAGACTAGAAGAATTTCACAGGGATTACTAAACTTTATGTTATTTTCAATAGACATTTTTAACAGAGTTTTATGACAAACAAATGAAGTTCTTGCGTGTACAAAATCCTTCAATATTTAAATAACAAGCTAAAATGTACTAAAATTAATGTAATTGTATATTTACATAGGTGAAATGGTTGCACACAAACTACGTGAAAGATGTTCCTCCATACTGTGGCGCTGTGCCGGAGTATCCGGCCTGGTTCGAGCCCTTCGTAATGCAATGGCTCAACGAGAACGATGATGTTTCACTGGAGTACCTCAATGGAGCCTTCAACAGGGACAAGAGAGACGGGGTAAGTGACAGCCAAAATATATATATTATTAGTTTTGTACTGAAAAGGCATTTAAGCAACTGGCCCTTTTGATGGCACGCTAAGAAAACCTTTCGCATATAGTAGGTATATAACTGAATCATTATATTTTAGTAATGAGAACTTGGATCATTGTACAGTAGCCCTAGGAATCTCAATAACGGAAAGCATACTCCTTTCTCCTTGTCTTCCTCGCTTGTTATCTATGCTGTTACTTTATATTATTTTCAGTTCCAAAAATCCAGCGAACATGCTTTGTTCAGCAACTCAGTAGTAGACGTCTTTACACAACTGACGCAATGCTTCGATGTGGTCTCCAAACTCGAATGTCCTGACCCTGAGATCTGGAAGAGGTATATGAAGAGGTTTGCCAAAACAATTGTCAAGGTGCTGGTGGCTTATGCTGACATCGTGAAGAAGGAATTCCCCGAACATTTGAAGGAGGAGCGAGTGGTATGTCCATAAAATCTACAAAAATCTCTTTATATATTATCCAATCGAAATTGCCTCTCGATGTAAAAATTATTGGACCGAATATTAATTGATTCAAATAGACTAATATTTTTTATGTCTACAGGCGTGTATCCTTATGAATAACATCCAACAACTGCGTGTGCAATTGGAAAAAATGTTTGAGGCAATGGGTGGTACCAAACTAGAAACGGACGCCGCTGATATTCTCCATGACCTTCAACAAAGTTTGAACAGCACCCTTGACGAACTGGCATCTATGTTTGCTATCAGGTAGGTTAAAAATTAGAAATTGAGTTCAAACAAACAAATCATCCATCATCAAACAATCACCTAATTCTTCTTGTTGATTTTTAACTAAGATTATACTACCACAGTTTTTTCCGCTATTTCGATCTTTAGGATTCATCATATTCGGAATTTGTAGCATTCCAAAATCGTCGCCCAGTGTATCCCCAGGGTTTTAGATATACCAAATATATTTTATCTTCACACATTTCACCATGTGATATCTAATTACATTGTGTAGTATTAATTATTGATTATGTAAATTTAGCAATGCGATGGATCCGAATTTCAACAAATACCGAATCAGGGAGATGATAAATTTATTATAAAATCTGCAGCCTTTGAAATGGTTATTTCAATATTTTTTTTAAAAAGTTCCTAGTTAATAATGATACAAAATATTTTTTTGTAAATAAGGTAATGACTCTATATTTCTAATAATTGAATGATCTCAAGTAATAATTGAATAAAGATTTAAGTAAGAAATTTGCAATGCCCTTGCAGGCTCATTTTCTGTACATAGGGCCTATTCATAATACAACATGATGCAATAAAGAATATAAATGTGCTAAAACAATAAAATATTTTTAATGGCAACAACATTCATATTTGAATGACATTATTCTTTCAGCCTGGAGACCCGAATAACAGCCAGTGTGAAAGAGCTGGGAGAACTTCTACAGAAAGTCGGTGGAGGTGGAGCGCCGGGAGCTCCACAGCCTCCTGCACACCATGAAGCAGACGAGGTTCTGCGACCACTTATGGACATTTTGGTATGAAAATCCATATTCCTAATATATATTTAAGTTAAAGAAAAAATTTAGCAACCTAAGCCTGCCTATGTCCTAAAAAAGCAATAAGTGAAGTTATCAGACTAAAAGAAAACCGACACGCTGCTTATAACTGCTCAAGTGACCTAAATAATTTAGCAATATAGACAATGCAACGCAGGTATTAATTTAAATATTACGCTAACTACGCTTCGCTCATTTTCGTTGCAGTCAAAAGATATTTTTAGCATAATAATATAATTATCACGAAACTCTAAATTTGTGTTAACTAACTAAAATATTATCTTTTTATCATAGGATGGCTCACTTACAATGTATGCGGAGTCCTGTGAGAAGACTGTACTAAAGCGACTGCTCAAGGAATTGTGGAAAATTGTGATGAAGATTTTAGAAAAGACTGTTGTTCTTCCGCCTATGACTGATAAGACGGTAAGACATGCCAGTAGTATACATTTTAATTATTCTGATAAACTCTTCACAAATCCTAGTAAAATTATGTTGATGATAAATACGTGCATAGGTACAAACAGTCAAAGTTTCTTTATTTTCGTTCTAGATGATGTTGAAGAACCTTACGAATAACGCAAAGAATTTAGCAGCAAACGCCAAGATTGAGGATATGACGCAGCTGTTCAAGAGTACAGTGGGCAAACAAGATGTGAAACATGCACTTTCGGGTGTCATGGATATATCTAAAGAGGTAAATGATGTTCAAAACGCTCACAGTATCGTTATATATCATTAAACACTTTAATTGAAACGACTCTTTCTTGCTAAATAGTATGCAGTATTAATGTAGCTTAAAAACTAGCTAGAAATAGTCGAAAATATATTTACAGCGTAGTACTTTTTTTACAGCATTTATCAGCAGAAAAGAGTTTGTCACCAAAACAGTGCGCAGTCCTCGATGCAGCGCTGGACACTATCAAGCTTTACTTCCACGCAGGCGGCAATGGCCTCAAGAAGACCTTCCTGGAGAAGAGCCCCGAGCTGCAGTCGCTGAGATACGCACTCAGTCTGTATACGCAGACCACGGATACTTTGATCAGGACGTTCGTCACCAGTCAACAAAATCAAGGCAAGATATGTTTCCTGAAAACCATAGAGTTTAATCATTTTATTTTGTTGTACTGATAAAAAAAAAATCTTAATTCTTGGGCTCACTTCAACTATCGCCTGTTACACTTTTAGTTAATTGTAATACTCAAGTAAAAAATCTAATTGGAATTTTGGACTATGTTATATTAATTCAATCAATAACTTTTTATACTCATATAAAAAACTTATCCTGCCTGCATATTAAGTAAGCTATAATAGACTTATCGTAATTTGGAGTAAAGTTAGAAATTTACGTGAAAACATTTGTTTCACAGATGCAGCAGTGGCAGAAGAGGGAAGTGTGGGTGAAGTATCTTTACAAGTCGATCTATTTACACATCCAGGCACTGGCGAACACAAGATAACAGTAAAAGGTAAAAGGCAAATTATTACAATTTCCCATAAACTCGTATTACAAAGTAACGCAAATGCATGGTGCATTTTTCATATTTAGAATAGGTATTGGCCGTTTACAAGTTGAATGATGTTATTGCACAAATCATTACAGTGGTAGCCGCAAACGACTTGAAGTGGGTAATAGCAAGTGGCATGTTCCGTCCATTCATCGAAGTGAACCTAATTGGGCCACACTTGGCAGATAAGAAGAGAAAGTTTGCTACCAAGTCGAAAAGCAATAATTGGAGTCCCAAATTTAACGAGACTTTTCATTTGTGAGTATTTAATGAGTTTTCAAAAACATTCTTTCTTCTTTCTTTCTTTATTCCTTCTTAATTAAATTATGTATACTTCCAGCATGGTGAGTGCGACAGAGCAGCTGGAGTTGTTTGAACTACATGTTTGTGTTCGGGACTACTGCTTCGCTCGAGAAGACAGACTGGTCGGCGTTGCTGTTATGCGGCTAGCCGACATTGCTGAACAGGTAAGTTCATATACCGCTTGACTCTTTCTTGCCATAATAGTCTGCTGCAGTCCACTGCTGGACGTAGGCCTTCCCATGGATGTGCCAAATGATTTCCCGTTTCCTCATCCAGCCCCTACCAGTAAATAGAAAATCCAGGAAATATGTATTTATTTGACTGTAAATTCACTTCTAATAATTCTTGCAGTGCTAGATTTACTCCTCCTGTTATTAAACCAAAAAAGTTCTTCAAAACATTTTTTCCTTATCAGGGTTCATGTGCGTGTTGGCTTCCACTCGGCACACGCGTCAAAATGGACGAGACAGGGTGGACAATCCTCCGAATACTCTCTCAGAGGCACAGTGACGAGGTAGCACGGGAGTTCGTCAAGCTCAAGTCCGAGATGAGAGCGGAAGCACCAACGGGGGGCCAAGGACCTTCGTGAACCTAACAAACGTCCGCTCCGTGTAACAACTAATCCGCGACTGGAGTGACCAACCGGTTGTGATGAGACTTCTCTGACTGCGCAAGCGAGACGGGTGATGCTCTCTAAGCGAAAGAAAGAGAGCTCGCGTCGGATAAAATGACTCCGGCGCTCGCAGTACCCGGTCAGTGCTCGTTCGTTTCATTTTCTTCTCGTTCGCGGGATGCGTTTTTGTAAATAATATTACTATGTTAAGTTACGCGGATAGTAGAATATTTTGCACAAATTCGTAAACGTTAGCAGAAAAGACTGACCGTAGGCGGCCGCGGGCGCCGCGCGTTCATCTCCTTTAGGTGTTCAGCGCGAATAATGTGTCTTTCTATTTTCTTGCGAAAATTTTTAATCTGTGTTTGTACGAATGAACTAAGTAAATAACTTCTGTGAAGCCGAAAATTACCCTTAAATAAAAGTTTACGTAATAATGACTTTAAAGAATAAATTACTTGAAAATAAATTACTTTTGAAATAAAATTGATTTAACTTTTGTATAAGATTTTATTACAAATATTTTGTACGGGCCATGTTCGTTGGATTCACGGAAGTATTCATAATGATATCTTGTACAGCGTATGACTAATACGCTGAATACTTAAAGACTTGAACGCATCGGACACACGATTAATGTAATAATGTTTATATGGACCAAACTGTCGTAAATACGGATGCATTAATCCTTAACCCTAATAATAATGCAGCATTATTTATCTAACTAATCATCTATTCGTTATGCGTGTACAGTAAATAATATATGGCCTTATGTAAATTATTTCATAATTATTTCTTTGATATTTTTTGCTTCATGTCGAGTTAGTGGGAATGTACCTAAAGCTGTTACGGCTCTATTGCGTGTTCAATATTGCGGATGGACGCGTCTTTACTCTTCTTCTGTTAACTGCGTGGTGTATAGTCTCCAAGTACGTAAAGCATGTTCGTTTAGAAGATGAGTGTTCTAAAATGGAATTAATATAGTTATAGATATGATTTCTAATAAAATGTACGGTCTTGTCAACTTTTATATATTACAATATTAAACTCTTATTTTGTGTCTCGTTTTCAGTGATCGACATTGTACTATGTGGTCCATAAGTGATTTCAGTGTTTTACTTAATTGTAAATACCAAATAAAGTGTTGTTTAAATATATATATATCACAATCTTTGCTCTTAATTTAATTACGCTTGGCCTGTTTAAAATGTAATCAAAATCTCCTATGTCTTTTATTGTATATTATTAAAAATTGTGATATTGTTATAAATGAAGTACATCATTATCTGTCGTGGATATTTATGTATTACTGTTTTAGCGGATATTAATCATTGAACAAATGTTGTTTAACTGTTATTAAATGGAACCTATTGAATTTTTTTTTTGACATTTGAAATCCAGGGCACTGAAAACTAAGAATATAAATGTTTTAATACTTTACTATGTACATTTACTTTTGATTATATACAACAACTCTTGAATGGTTTGTATTTATTTACCGAGACTGTACTTTATCGATCAGTGCTCAAAATTATTTGTTAAGGCTATATGATAATAAAGTTGAAATCAAAACAAACATTAATATCAATATTACTATTATAATGAAACATATAATTTTTAAACTATCACATCCAAACTCAAAACACAGTTTGAAAAATCACATAATTTTTAGTGTATATATTTTCATTTCCACTTAGACACTAACATGAAAAGTATACGATGTTTCAACTTGATGAAAAGCTTTACGTTTATTTTTGTTTATTTATATTCTAATCAAAATATACTTTATAGAAGATTCTGTTCTACTGGACAACTTTACTGGATTTAAATCGCGTTTGGTTAGATGTTACATTATTAAATTGCTTTATTACTTTTAACTTGTAGCATTTTTCTTCCATTAGAGAAAACACTGATGTGAAAATAAACACAAACATCTATTTAGAATAAAAGTCTACGTGGTTATGAAAATGTATGCGTTGTGTAGCGACGCACATCACTAACAGACACGGGAGTTAGATTTTCTATATATTAGCATTTATCATGGATTACATATCTGTAGATAGAGAATGTGGTTTGTCTAGTCCAAATCTCAATAATAATTATAATATATATTTACTCATCTTTAATAAAGAAACTTTTTATTTTATATTTCTGAGTCGACTGAATCTATGTAACTATAGAATAATAGAAATTTATGAACATAAACATGAAATGTAGTTTTATGTTATATCTATTCAGTTTTTGTGGCTATTCTATTCAATGTATTAACGTGAAAACCAAAGTAATTATAATTTGTATTAGATATATTGCATTCTTTGTCCATTGAAATAGGTAACTACATATTAAACGAGCAAGTAAATATGATGTTATTCGAACATTAATGCATTGAATGGAGTGTATTATAAACCAATATAGTATCCAATTGGATAAACCTGGACTGTTTAATTTTATGTTTTTGTAAAAAAATCACTTATTTTCGTAATTGGATCATCCATTGTAAATACTTACAAATCGTACTTCCATCGTATTGTGAAAAAGGGTCTACAGTTTTGATGGGATCGTGTGATATCTGCATAAACTAACAATAAAATCAGTATTAATTTTGGTGTATATTTAATTTTGAAATTGTGTGTACACTTAGTGGGTGTAAATTTTTATGGACTTTACCGTTTTGGGGATATTGTGGCTCGAGTTAGTTACAAAGTGAAGCGCACAGTGAAGCATCATCTCATCAAATATAATAATTACCTTTACCATTTGACAATACTTGGTAAATATTATTTTGTAAGTGTAAAATGTGATTACTATTCGTACCTACATCATCAGCATCATCGTGAGTCTGTTACGCTCCAATTTTAGTATTAAAATCACTAAACATTGCATATATCTTTGTATAAATGCATATATGTAAATGTTACATGTTTAACACATTATTGAATTTAGAATTTTTATGAAAAAATAAATAAATATCCGTATTTCAAATATATTTTGTTTTGTTTCATTATTGGTTGTTTTTTTAATGACATGGCTCCTATTTTCTTAATTTTTATTTAACAGTTATAATAGATATCAGAAAAATATATAATTCATATCCCAGGGCCCGTAACTTTTCACCTAACAGTCCCCGGCGGATAATTAAATTTTTATTTTTTCTAACATAATGTCCCGCATTCACAAACATGTACCTAATTGTGTCTTCACTAAAGTACTTCTAACAATGGGTTAAATATCAACTCGAAAAGACCATGGGTTGGTCACCATTAGCATCTGCCAACCCACGAACTTAAACAATAGGTGATGAAATGACTGGTTTATTTAGCTTATCAGTTAAAACAAATAGATCTAAGGGAATATGAATAGTTTCTCTTCATTAGCTCAGTGGTTAGAACAGCATCCGGATTTTAAAGAATCGTATCTGATGAATTCTGTATCTAATGACTAGAAAAAGACATACCGGACGATGCTCCAGTATGCCTTTCTAGTCAAAAATTTTTGAAAAACACCTAAGGAGAATTAATAGATAACTTTCTTGTACAAGCTTCTCGCACATAAGGCTTTTCTTTATATTGATTAGTCCCTCGTGTAAGAGTGAAAAAAAGGACCAGTTATTCATTTTTGTTCAAAATAATGTGAAAGCTACTCGAGTCTGATATTTTTTCTATATCGCTTCGCTAAGTATTATATTGCACGCAAAAAATATTCAGTCATACAAAGTGAAAGGTCATATTCATAGGCAAGCTTAATACACGTATGGGTTTTCCAGCAGAAGAAAACTTTGAGTTCGACAGTGACTTATTAACATAAGTAACGTATTAAATAACACCAATAAAGAAAAATAACTGAAAAGGTAAGTATACTATTTTTAATGAAAACGTAATTGATATCAAAGTCTTGTATTTTTTTGAATAAGTATTAATTACGTACTTACACGTTTGTGCAGCTTATCTACTTATAATATATAATTAATAATGTAAACTGCATAGTAATTCAGTTTGTAATTCAAAACTTGCGTATGTTATACAATGCAACAGTGTGAAGCGTATTCAAAAATCACGAGTAGAATTCGCAAGTATGGACGGACATCCTAATAATTCAGTTTTTAAAAATACGCACATAAAGGAAATTAGTTTTAAAAATAATCTTATACGTTAAAAAGACGCAACTAACATTCATTGAACTTAAATGATATCAGCATTATTTTGACTCAATCCCAAGAAACGTCTGAAGCCGGATCTGATTTTCGATGCTATAAATTGTTTACGAATTCCTTTTTACAACGAAACTGATTCACATTCCTTCGATGCCCACAGCTGATTCCAATGCCACGATACATAAATACACGTAGAGTTCATATGAGATTCTTTACATGCACAGCCGGAGAACCAATGAATCACTGCAAACTTTCCTCTGAAATCCGTCGAGATTTATTCGTTACTTTTAATTCTGTATCGTCGGCGCTTACGCAAGCTATTTAAACACCAACAATGGTGTCGGAACGTAGACGTAGTATCTACGTTTTTTGCGTGGAAAGTGGTGGGGCTGCTATTTTAAAACGTCACCCATTCATAAAATAACAGATCACTTCAACGTTGACCACCGCCGCGCGCGCACGCCAGCGATCGTACGCATTCACGTGCTATTTTTAACGAATACTGATCGCCAAGTACACAGTTTGTGTTTGTGATTTTATAATTGTGAAAATGAGTGGAAATTTCCTCACTATTCCTGGCGACGACCCCATTCAGAGGCGATCACGGGTAAGGCTTCTCTTTGGATCGTAATGTAGCATGCAAATTGTATTATAAGAATATATACACTTATGCAATTGTATAATACGGAAGGCCCTTGGTGCGTACGTCTGAATTATAATATAATTAATTGACCTTGAAATCGTTGCACTGCAACTCAATGCATAATAATTGGGCCTTGTAATATTTTGTTTAAATAGAAGAACTTCAGCATTTGCTTCTACTTATAACTTTATTATCAGCTAAGTAGATGCTATGTAACTTCAAAATTTGGAGTATCGCCGGAAAGAGGTACTTTTTAAACGCTTCTAAGCCTCTCTAGTGCCACTTCTTTAAAATAAATAAGGTTTGACTATATTTTTTAACCGGATTCAAAAAAAGAAGCTTTTGACGGTATACCTAAATCAGGCTGTATGCAGCTTATGCAAGATATTTACGATTATGATCCCTATCTTATTAACATTAGAGTTAGGATGTATAGGATGAACACTTTGATGTACGCTTCATGTGTACATCATGGTACAAAATGATGTTTGATAATCGCTTTCGCTGACAGAGAGAAGACCCATGGTCAATTCTAGGTACTGAGCTTGAGCTTATTACCCTTTGATATAAACGGACACGTTTGAAGTTACCCTGCGGTCGTAATAGCCCCTCTTCCCTAGGTTGAACGATATTTTCGACAATGTCTCCTGATATGGTATTGACTTAATTTGGTAGTGACCTGATGAACATTTTCGAATATAGAGAACGGAACTCTTCAAATAGCAACACTAAAATGATAGTTAAAATACATACATATCTAGTATATACACTCCTTTTGCTCCTTCTCCAGCCAATAACTAAAAACTAGTTTGTTTGAATTAATTTTAATAAAATAAAAAGTAAATCATTGACTCCAAAAAATTAAACAGTAAAACTAGAAAAAAAATAAGAAAAAAAAATTAAGCATATCCAAAAAATAACTTGATTCGATAAGTACTTACTATCAATTTATTTATACTGTTGGGTGGTATGGCAGAGGGTATAGTTTTCTACAACTCTACATTAAAGGAACAAATCGCTTTTACTGTGAGTTCATAATATTATCATTGTAACCTTTGACATGGGTAGACTAAGAACGGCCATTTTTATAAACGCATAATTATGAAACAACGTAAAAGAAAGGAAATATAATCGTGTAATTGACACCAAAAAATCACATGATCAACTTAAGTAAACAATACTTACATAACAATAATATTTACTTAATAATAATGTAAAGTGAAACAAAAAAACCATGTCACAGAAAATATGTTCAATAACTACCATCCCCTAATGATAATGAGCTAGAAGCCAAATTGAATCATTGAGGTGAATTTATGCACTATTTTTACATAGCGGTTGTGACAAATTTTTATACCTTATTGCTTTATTTAATCGGTCTATTAGGACGGTAATTCATCAACTGGTACAATTAACAATTAAGGTAGACCTATGAACTATCAAAATATTAAAGTCAGCATTTCCGATAGAATGAAACGAAACTTAATTTATAATTCGTATAAAAGTAATTCCGTGCTAATAGAACCCTTAAGTCATTGGAGTAATTATGTACAAAATAGAGAACCTACTCTTTCAGACCAGACATAAATAAAATAAAATAAAATAAAGGATCTAAAGGATTAATAGTAAATAAAGTTCCGTTTTTTCATTTTATTGCCTAGATATTTAAAGATGTTTAAGATTCAAATAAATACTTACAGGAGATTCTCAATTGACATATGGATCTTATATTTTTGTTTTGTTTTACTTAGAACTTAACCTACTTACTATTAATTTTTCTACACTTTTCAATCTTCAAAGACATTTACAGATTTAAAATGTTCATTCAGTGATAAGAAAAGTTGATATCTAATTTCGTTCTTCACAAAGTTACTTTAGATTAAAAGAAACAAAAAAGATTATGTAATGATAGTGTTGTAATGAGGTACAAGTCTCCACACAACATCATAATAATTACAGCCGAAAAGCGGACAAAAGCCTTCCCGAAAGATTTCCACAACGATCGGTATAAAATAAACATAATATCAGTATATCTTAACAGAATATCACAAACAAATAACACTGCTTTGTAGTATTGTTTTTCTGTGAAGGTCGTTAGAGCATAATAAGAAATAGCAGAGCACGGAAAACTAGTCTCCCTGGGCCTGCTCGTAGCGCTTTCTATTAATGTGCTACGATGCTACGGAAACTCGTAGCACATTAGGCACTACTCTACTAATGGAAACTTGACCCGTCAAGCCACAGTATAGCCCAATGTGCTACGAGTACTTCGGAAAATTTTAGCACATTGTAAACTGCAACGGTAACTTAACCTTACAACCCACAAATTCCAGATACAATTGATTTTAAATTGTCATAAGCCCCCCGAAGGTATTCTAGGACAGATTTTAAAATAATTTCGTTTAGAGTTATTATACTCTTTATTGCACTTGTAACAAAGTTTATCAATATATAATGACAATTAGTTAACAAGAGTGAACTTACCTCTATAAGAGATCTCTTCTATTATGTACTTATCAATAAGAATACAATTTAGGTCCATCTTTTTTCATTTTCTCGGTGAGTACCCTCCAAGCGCCTTCACCAAAGCCCTGTCCTTTATTCTTAGCTGTCAGATCACGAACTCGATTCGAAAAGTGACATCCCATCTCGCTTCGACGCACCGCGATAAATAGTGACAGGTTTAGAGTTTCCGATATGCGAATCCTTTCCGTCAGTTGAGAATTAGGGGGCTGGCCTCCTTTTTAAGGAACCCCGTGCACATATCACTATGGGAAAACTTGGAAGGATTCTACAAGTTGAGTAGACGACACTGCTAAAACCACACAGATCGCAAGTATTACGGATTTCAAGTGTAATAATGAAACAATCATTTTAAGCCGGCAAGGTGGAAGCCGCTAGAACAGAACAATCTGTACATCAGGTGGTGTTGAGTCACTCTCCGTGCTTTGTATAAAACACTGTGCTGTTCGGTAGTGGTGCAAGTTAAGTAATTAATAAAGACATTTTTTTTTAATACAAATGTATAAAAGTACTTCTCCGTTAAGGTCGTGAAAAAGTAGCAAACTAACATTTACCTACACATCAATACTTTAGTCAATTAGTGAAAAGTAAGGAAAACTTAAATAAAGACACAAATTACAAAACACTGATAAACATCTATTATCTTTTTCATTCCACATTTAAAAGAGACAAACACTAGATGCTTCAACTAAATGTGATTTATTGAGCGTTTATGAGACTGGATGGTCCTTCAGTGAGTTTTCTTGTTTAAGAGGGCGACGCACCAATTGTTAAATATTTGTATTGAAAGCAAGAATAAAAATAACCGTCTCGCTTGTAGGAGTAGACGGTATATTTTTATTTTCCATTCACTTATTTGCTGACAGCTATCACTACGTTTCACAATAGCGAATTAAATAGAAATATAATTTTAGTTTTAATTAAAAATCATAAGTAATTACTTTTATCTAATATTATTCTGACATTCACACTTATTATCTAGTCCAAATTAAGTATCATTAAGAGCTTGTGCTATGGATACTAGATAACGGAAAAATATGGATACTAATATAAGTATTATAATTGCAAAAGTATAACTCTGTCTGTCTGTATGTTCCTTTTTATGCTTAAGCCACTTAACCGATTTCAATAAAACTTGGAATGGAGATAGTTTGAGATCCTGGGGAGAACATTGGTTGCTTTATGGAGCGATAACTAACATCCACTCGGGCTCCCACTAGATAACAATAAGAGCTCTATTATACCGTTTTTTACTATTTACTGACTCGAATCAAAAGCTATGTGAAAATGGCCAATTTTAATCTTAATTGTTGGAAGCGTAATAAAAAGTTTTAAGCCGAAACTTATTGGTGTTGTGTTTGGCACAACCGAAACTGTCAATAAGCAAATAACCCGCTTTTATTTATACTAATAAGTATTATGAAGAGGTAAAGTTTGATTGTAGGAGATAATCTCTGAAACTACTCAACCAATTTATGGGTCATTCTAAGTTAAGAGGTACTAAGTTGTTAGGAGACGCGGCACGACAAAAATTATAGAATTTTGATATGATTACATTATTTTTTTATCGAAACACTTATTAGCTTCATATTCATAAAGCGGCCAGTCAATTAATTTATTATTTATTATTTTATAACTGACCAGGGGAGATACTGACTACAGGGGAGATACAAGACATACAGGGTAGGATTTTTTTTTTTTTTTTTTTTTTATACAAAGCACGACAAATGACTCAACACTACCTGATGTGAAGCAGTAAGAAGAGTCCATATGCGAAGACAGCTAGTGCAGTTCAGACACTACTCTAGCTGCCTCCACCTTGCCGGCCCGAAAGGTGCTTTTTCACGCCTCTTTTGAAGGACCCCATGTTATAGGAAGGAGGGAACACATGTGCTGGCAAAGAATTCCAAGTTCTGGAAGTTCGACAAAGAAAAGAGCTACTAAATTTCTTTGTACGTGATGTTGAGGTGGAGACAGTGAATTGATGACTCCGAAGACCGGCACGCGTGCTCCTTAGTAGGAAGGGGGAAGGTGGGATAAGGTCAAATAGCTCTTCAGAACACTCTCCGTGATATAGCCGATAGAAGGCGCTAAGCGACGCAATGTCTCGACGCAATTGCAGAGGCTCAAGGTTGTTGGTGACCTCTACATCGCCAACGATACGGACAGCTCGACGCTGCAATCTGTCCAGGGCATCGAGTAGGTACTTGGCGGAGCCATCCCACAAGTGCGAGCAATATTCCACGCAAGACCGGACCTGAGTTTTATACAGCAGGCATAATTGGTCAGGCGTGAAAAATCAACGCACCTTGTTCAGGACACCGAGCTTCCGTGAGGCTGTTTTTATCACGGTTTCGATATAGTTCCTGGAATTCAGATCGCAACATATCTCCATACCTAGCAAGTTTAGGGAGCCCTGTGCCGAAAGAGTCGTGCCCTGAAGAGACGGAAGGGGAAGGAACGGCGACATTTTGTGAACAGGGGAGAGACATTTATGTTGTTTTATGAAACAAATTACAGTAGTAGTTTAAGAATCAACTATATTTTTTTTATTGTTTATTAATAAGAATCACACTTTACAGTTTTCAACAGCCATCAGTCTTAATAAATATTTTCCAGTTAGCTTTTTACGCACATCGTTATTGTCCATGTCAATTCGTTTTCGGATTGCTGTCAAAACGATAATAAATTGAAACATGGGCTATATTAGTTCATAGAAATTGTTTGCCACTTTCAAAAACATCTTATTCGTTTAATAATTTTATAAGATTTTTATGATATAATGCAGCAAATGTTATATTATTTCATACAAATGTCATGAAATTATTAAATGAATAAGTGAAGTGAATAAGTTCATTATCATCTTCAACACCTTGTGCACATTGCAACATAACGATATTATGTTTTTGTATCTTGAAGTTTAACCAGCAC
Organism: Nymphula nitidulata; assembly: GCA_947347705.1. Taxonomy (NCBI): domain Eukaryota; kingdom Metazoa; phylum Arthropoda; class Insecta; order Lepidoptera; family Crambidae; genus Nymphula; species Nymphula nitidulata. Next base: position 14,056,627 of record OX374632.1, read on the forward strand.
AAAGTCCCCGTTGAAGAATGTTTTCTTTCCAGATGTTGAGGGCTTTGAATCATCTTTGTGCAGTTTGGTTTTAATACTGGTAGGTACAGAATGCTGTAGTGTTTCTTGAGGCTTCTTCCTGTGTTCTTGAGATGTGAAATTGATTAGTGGTTCATCTTCTGAATCGCTAGCTCCATATATATCATCAACACGTAACGAAATTTAGGATGTGTTTGTGGATAATCCAAAGTACCCAATTGAAAATGACGACATAGCTCTGAGTCACAGAAGCAGCTCAAACCCTTTAATGTCAGGCAATTAGATATAAAAACGCAACCGGTAACTTGGTGAACCTTTAGTGTGCCTGAAAAAGTCTTTATACCTTCAGTAGAACCTATTTTTGCTGCTTTTTCAGATATGTCTGCATCATCTATGGTGAAATTTTTAATGTCCTGGCCGGTTTTCTCTGGCCGGTTTTCTCATGGACTTTACTTAAGTCATCTACTGATGAAATATCGGTGCCACTCGAAACTAATCTATCTGCAGTTCTCTTGTAAGTAGCACCCACTCCATCAGAAGCTCCCTTACCGTGACCTGCTTCATGAAAATTCCATGTGAAATTTTGAAGGCTAGAGTATAAATCTTCTAGCATTGTTGCCAAAACCTTGAACATCATTTTATTACGGTATTGGTTGACTGGCCCATCGCTCAAGAAATGTAAAGTCGTAACAGTAGCCAGCAGACAGTCAAGTATGGGCTGTAATGCGCCCAAAATGCAGGAGGTGAGTACAATAAATTTTGTGACAAAGTGCAGTAACATTGGCTTTTTAGCTCTTGGTCGACATCTTTATTATAGACTACAACAGTATGCATACTTATTTGCTGTCTTGATCTTCCGAAATGAAAGGATTGTACTTCTTCAGCGTATTTTTTTAGGTAATTTTCACACTTTTTCTGTAAAAGTCATATTTAATAATGCCAAGTAAAGGTTCAGAGAAAAATGTAGCAGTATTCATGAAAACGCATACAAATGTATCGCTCCTGGAAATTAAGTATCTCCCCTGCCATCAAAAGAGCCAGGGGAAATACGCCAGGGGAGATACAGTTTCGATTGATATCTAAAATAGCCGTAAAAGTGTTTCTTGTACGCATCCACAATCAAACGTAACAATGTATGCACTATTCATAGTGAATATTTAAGTTTATATTAGTGTTTTAACAAAAAAATTGCTAAATAAAACTTACCAGAGGAAAGACTGCATTGACTCAAAACTTCTACACCCAGCGAGCGGCGTGACTAAAATGGCCGTTAAAATGACTGCGCAGTCGGCTTATGCGCCGCTTGCTGCTAGCTTCAGGTTACATCCTATGCATTCGAGGTCACAATTTCCACAAACTAGTAAACCAAAACTGATTTTTGAACAAAAACAAAAAGCCAGGGGACGAGACACGAAACACGGTGGACAAATTTCGGCGTTGATATTATTTATGCAAAATTGGAATATAAGTAATTTTACTTATAAGACACTGTGACTAAGTTATTGTTCTGTATAAAATTAACGATGATAAAGTAATTATTGAATTTTAATACATTCATAATAACTGGTTTACAAATAAAGTCGGCTTGGGGACAGACCAGGGGAGAGACTTTTTTCTTATATTAGAACTTATTGTGACTAAACTACGTACATTTATGTAATAAATTTAAGTGAGCATGAAGAAAACATTTAGTTTTAAGTAATAAAAAGGTTAATTAGGAAGTAAGTATATAAAAAACGTATATTTTTGTCCTGGCCATCGAAAGTACCTCTTAACTTAGAATGACCCTTATATGAAATTCGGTGTTAAGATAGTTTAAATTCAAAGGAAAGACATAGGATACTTTTTAGCGCGATAACCGATACGCGGGTGGAGCTGCGGGAATATACTAGTATATTAATTGTAGCCTTTAGCGGTTACGGTAGCCTATTAAAAGTAAGCTACAGCAACCGCTTATAATACCAATCACTCAGACCTTGCACTACCCTTTAACCCGGCGTCATTGAGGCGACCAAAAAGAACACTGCCATTGTGGCCGGGTATAGTGTATGTACTTATAGCACACTAAAACAATGTTTTGTCAATATAAGTTCTCTATATTTCAGAAATAGGTAGTTTAATACATTATTTATGAGAAATAAACATTTATCCCAAAAATTATTATTACCACTGAGCCTTCTTTTTTATCTTCTCATAAACGCAAATACAGATAGACTGTACTAATACAGATAGGGTGGCTCAGTGGTCAGAGCAGTCGCCCGGATTGCGAAAGGTCGCGGGTTCGATTCCTGCCTCAGGACGTGAAATTTTTCTAGTTTTATTATATTTTAATTACTAAGTAATTTTTCAAACATTTATAATGATGTTAAAATCAAAAATTAAGAATATTTGAAAGCACTGCCCCAACTTAACCGAATCGTAGGTATTTGTAAAAGTACTCGTTTCGGAATAGAATATTTCGACATTGTAGGGTGGACGTTAGCTCATAAACGCAAATACAGATAGACTAGAAGAATTTCACAGGGATATCCCAAGTCCTGGGTGGCTCAGTGGTCAGAGCAGTCGCCCGGATTGCGAAAGGTCGCGGGTTCGATTCCTGCCTCGGGACGTGAAATTTTTCTAGTTTTATTATATTTTAATTACTATTTTACACTCAATTTAAAAAGCAGCCATCATCACTAGCCTATATACGTACCACTGTTGGGCACAGTCCTTCCTACATAGAGGAGGAATTTGAGCCATAGCACCACCACCATGGGGGCCCAATGCGGCATGGTGGGTTAAAGCTGTCGCAGTAACATCCGGGACCAACGACTTAACGTGCTTTTCGAAGCACGGAGGAGCATTCAGATTATAAATTTTGACCAGAGCGCTTATACCACTATGCCACCGAACTCCTCAAACAAACAAAGTATACTGTATAAAATTTACTTTTCTAGTTGATCTCTCTTAATTATTTTAGATTAGAGTTTTCTCCACCACCTCTCCTGGTCCGAATTTACACTCAAATGAGAAGCAGGCGAAGAATTCCACCTGGAAGCGTGTGGCCAAATAACTTATGTAGTCTCGATTCACAGGTCAAACGTCAGCTCAAGTCACTGCTTTTCATCAGGCGGGTGGAATAGTTGATTTATATGTGGATATAAGTGTGGATTATAAGTGTGGATTATAAGTGGATAGCTAGATAAAAAAAAACTATATGCCAAAAAGGCGGTCTTATTGCTAAAAGAGATCTCTACTCTCACTCTCTCTCTCCCTTATGTACCGTAAAGTAGGAAACAAAGAAAAAGAAACTTAAATTAATCAAAAAGTAAACTAATATCTCCGCTTACAGCACAATAGTCATGTGATATATTGACCAATATCACATGACTATTAAAACAGTGCAATAAAATCTAAAGCTTCAACTTTAGCTAAAGTTAATTTTCGCTTCAGCTCAGTGGTAAATAACATTTTTCTCAATAACAAAAATCAAAATAAATGAGGTGAAATCTTAACTGCACTAGCTGTCTAACTCTTCTTACCGCTTCACAACAGGTGGTGATGAGTCATTTGTCGTGCTTCCTCTCGAACGACCTCACAAAAATGACAAAATGATCGAATAACGGACGACACGCATCGTTTGATTCCACCTACCATTTGTTCCACTCAGAACCACGTGGTTGTTTCATGAAAATACCGCATTTGTCATATTCCGGTGTGAATGACAGTCATGAGCTTGGCGGTGCGCCTGGCCTTGCAGTGCTCGTTAGTTTTGAATGATGACTGTTTTGACGCAGCGATGAGTCTGACTCACGCTTCCGACTACGCTCTTGGAGGTATTACAGGAATGCCAGTATTTATACTGCGGTTTTGACGCTAAATACTGGAGCATTTAGCTTACGTAGGCGAAGCCTCGGACCGCGAACTGAGTCACAACAATGCTTCGCCTAAACGGAGTGGGATGGTTTGAAATTCATTGTTACTTTTCGTTTGTTGAATTTAATGTTTTACAAATAATTAACGCCTATGCTCTACGTAGCGTATACCAAGGAATTAAAAAAAAACTTTAAGTAAGTAGGTACTTTTTAGGGTTTCGTACCCAAAGATTAAAACGGGACCGTATTACTAAGACTCCGCTGTCCGCCCGTCTGTCATCAGGCTGTATGTCATGAACCGTGATAGTAAGACAGTTGAAACTTTCACAGATGATGTAGGTATTTCTGTTGCCGCTATAACAACAAATACTAATAAACAGAATGAAATAAATATTTAAAGGGGCTCCTAAACAACAAACGTTTTGTTTGCTTGATATTGATAACGGCAACAGGTAGACGCGCACAAAAGGTGTAGATAATAGTACGGATACCATTATCTATAAACAAGCGTCTACCTGTTATGAATATCGAGCAAAAACAAGCAAAAAAATCACGTTTGTTTTATGGGAGCCCCACCTTAAATATTTATTTTATTGTGTTTATTAGTATTTGTTGTTATAGCAGCAATATAAATACATCATCTGCAGCAATTTTAACTATCACGGTTCATGAGATACAGCCTGGTGACAGACGGACGGATAGAATGACAGCGGAGTCTTAGTAATAGGGTCCCGTTTTACCATTTGGGTACGGAAACCTAAAAATGAGTTTTTGAATATAAATTTATTTGCCACACTTTTCTGTAAAAATATTATATACCCCTAATTCTATACGTAGGTATAACCGTAATTTGTTATATAATTAGCATATCACATCAACCATCTTGGAACAGAGCACCATCATGTAAATTATCCGAATTTCCTGGAATATTGTAATTAACGTTATGTTCGCATGTGTTCAAGTCAAGCAGGTGTTGGCAATCCATCAGACATTAATAGTCACGAATTTAATTAGGGCATAAAAACTCGGAGCCAGTTCGTATGCGTAACTAAAAGAATACGAATGTATCAACTGACTTCCGTATGTAGTAAGTATATCTTTCTAGTTCTTATAGAATTAGTGTGGTCACGCTAATCACGCCATCACGAAAATAGTGTACACGAATCACGCAATCATGAATCTATTAGGCCACGAAAAATTAGGTAGTGAGGAACTAAGCGACGAGCGGTAAGTTTGTAGAACTAGCTAGAATTGAAATGGCCTGGGTGTTTTGATGTTAGGAAAACTCTTCAAGTAGTTCAACACTATTGAAATAATTCGTTCCACAGCCAAGAACATGGTAAATGTATTGGAACATCTATATTTTTTAGGCCAAATGAATTCTCTTTTATACAACTAGATGACAAGTAAGCTGATGGCCCATCAGGTTGTAAGTAGCTACAGTCGCCTATAGACACCTGCAATAACAAGAAAAAAAAATTGGCGCTGTATCCTGAAGCTTATGATGAAATTACTTCCATGCCCAATAATTACACTGCCTACCCCTCCAATCTGAAATACAGTGAACTACCTGTGAGGTACCACCGACTTTTCTGTTTAGTGGTAGGCCCGTATGTAGAGTCGTCTGTGTAGAGAACCCTACACACGGGCTTACCACTTAGTAACGAACGCATTTCCGCCATTAACGCGCTAAATATATTCGTATAACCAATAAAAATTGACAAACTCAGCACAAAGATAGTTTGCTCTACAACCATACGCGAGTAAAATTAAGCTAATAAATCGCTGAAGCTATAAAGTGCGATGAAGTTGTTACAGCTTGTTAGAGTTGTTAAGCCAAGTCCACATCATCTATGGCATGACGGCGGATGCTAGTAATGCCACGGCATTCCGAATTCCCAGCGAACGCTGCGGTAACGCTGGTAGATGCTTACTTGATTTACTCTTCAATTATCAATCATCTGAATTGATCCACTTTGATGTTCTCCCCCGACTTCCATCAGTGTGCTCAGACCCTAATTAAGAAGCTTTATAATTGGGCGAGTAAACGTAACTAGAATATGCTTGGGATAATTATTCACGACCTTTTGGTCATCCTGTTTCATTAAAGTGTCTGTTTAATAAAGTAGGACAGGAATTTTTTAAAAGCCTAAGGCAATTAATACCTCGTGAGTGCTGGTCAACTTTGTTTCGGCTGACTGCGTACCTTCCGGTATCGTAGACAAATAGGGAGGATATACTCGCATTAAAACTCGCCCCTATATAAAATAAAAATTGCAAAATAATTTCATTATTAGAAATCTAAAGTATTTTGAAAAAAGAGGTAAATTCAAATAGCTTATAATCTTTGAGAATAAACTTCATTTCGGGTTTCTATAATCGTCTTTTGTTTGTAAAACGAAAAATTAGGAATGCGAAGGGACATCTATGGAATTCTCTTCTATCGATAAAATTCTACTGAGTGAACATTTTACTGCGTAGTCTGACATAATGAAAATAAAAACAACATTTAAAGGAAAATAGAATGAAATATTTTAAAAAAAATGCCAAATATTAACAGGGTAGTCCTTTTAAGGAAAAAAACAGAATAGTTCTACAGCGACAAGGCTCTACTTTGATAATAGTGCATTGCCTATTATATAATAACGCCCTGAACTTTCTTTATTGGTAGAGCACATCTGATTCTGTCAACAGAGAAATGAAGACAAAAGCTTACTTTGTTCTCGGAACAAAACACGGTTTATTTTTAGTCTATGCGTGACATTCGCGCCGTCATACGACTGCTCTGCTGTAGACGATGGCTATTTCAAGACAGATCTTGCAAACTTTGCCAAGTGTTATTGATTTATCTTCGGCATAAACCATTGTTTAGTTTACTAATGATTGTTGGAATTGAAAAAGACGGGATCGGACTATAAATATCAATTAGAATTTTTGCTAGCAATAAAAATATATTTCGTGAAATATTAATAAGTATAGACTGAGAATCAAAATTGACATTAAATATGAAAAACATAAAGGATACAAAGAGTTCGGAACAGGAATCTTTCGAAAAAGTAAATGCAAATCCTGACTGAAATTTTAGATATTCATCATCGATATTTATTGATCGTCGTGGACGTCTTTTTAGACCTCATTTACCAAATGTTTTAGTTTTTTAAGGCCTGAATTAGTACTTATAAATTGACGATTATATGAGTTAAAAAGAAAAAAAAATCATGTGTCTTTTTTCCAAGGAGTAAAGCTTAATATGTTCCAAAATAGAAATTTTTATTGAAAATAAAACTTTTCACTAGTAAATTTTACAATCCTTAATTATTTTACTTGGGAGTCTTATAGACATAAAATATAGCAGGTAATTGTGTCACAATAATATTTAACCTTTTATTTTAAGATACAGATAATAATATAATTACATCATTATTAGCGGTGAGTTTGTGATAATTCACAAATGCAGGATATGTATTTATCTTAACATTAATCGGCCTGGAAATTTTAGGGGGCAGTAAATTGTCAAAGGATACAGGTCAGCAATCGAAAAGTAGTGACACTTTCACTAAATACTTCTCTAGTAGTGACATTTACCGTAGCAACAATGAATTTCAAATTGAAAGTGATTGCTACTCAGAACAATAACTAAAGCATTATTATTCTGAGGATTGATATCGCTGTCCTAATCAAGGAGAATATAACACTATGGTCCTAGTCAGAAAAAAGTGGGATGGAATACATATATCATTAAGCCGAGGCTGGTTGAGGAAAAACAAATTGTGTTCAGATACGTAATATAAATAATGTTTAACGCGAAAAAGTTCCAATATAATGTTATCTTTCCGGAATACTTCAGAAAACTTGAAGGGGCAATTCTTTATAGTGATTACTGTGAGCGAAAACCCCTAAATTAGCGTTTTTCATCTGGCGATCTGACACCCCATAACATGAAAAACGTAATAAAATAACGCAAAGTATAATGACTCTTAACTGAAACTACAATTCTAATAAATGTATTAGAATTGTAGTGAATATTTACCTTATCTTTTCCGAAATCTTATGCTTTTTTTCCCAAATCTGCGCTTCATCTAAGATGACCTTAGGGAAGTTACCTTTCTCCCCGAGGACCGACCTAATATTTTCAGCAGAAAATGATTGCAAACCTAATTTTCTGGTCAATTGTGCAATTCGAATGCAATTTATGGTAATAAATCAGCGCAGTCTATTTTTAGACGAAGAGAAAGTATCTTCTTGTTTTTATCACGCATTTTATATTTTTTTATTGTATAGAGCACAGTTCTGCGCGTAAGCGAATTCACTAATCTGTACGTCGATCTCTTGGCAGTGTATATGTTTGTTGCTGTTTAGGAGATATGTCGTATCTCTCTGAAGTACAATTGATATTTTTAGTTTTTCATGTGCTTAAAATGTACCATAATGACTTCTTTTTATATTTGATTGACTTTCTTTGACAGAAAGACATTAAAAATTAACAATATTTTAAGTTCCGACTCACGCCGTGCTCGTCGTCGATGCACTAGTGAATTCGAGGCTGCTGACTTTAAAGAATCGCATAGCTGGTGGTACCACTAGGTGGTAGGCCCGTATGCAGGGTCGTCTGGGTAGGTACCACCGCCTTTCTTATTTCAGCCGTGAAACAGTTCGCTGTGTTTCGGATTGAAGGGAAAGGTAGCCAGTGTAATTACTGGGCATGGACGGCATTTCATCTTAGGCCCCAGGATGACAACGCACCTGCAATATCAAGTGATTTTTCCTTGTTATTGCAGGTGTCTATAGGCGGCGGTTACCGCTTTCCATCAGGTGGGCCGTGAGCTTGTTTGTCATCCAGCTGTATAAAAAAAAAAGCTGTACAGGATCGGGAGGGAGCCGAACCCCGGTGCCACGAGTGCGATGATGATGTTGATACAGTTGCACATGCTGGCTATTTGCCCTGCGTAAGCTGACCCGCGGAGGTCCGTCATCGGTATAATTGTGACAGACTTCTCGATGGCGACCATAGTCGAAGTCATTTTATTTGGGGGGCTTACAGCTTACATAGACAAATATACAAAAATACACTGCAAGAAGCCAGTAACAAGCCTCCACAAGAAGCACTGATATTTAAAATCTAAGTTCTTACATTACTAAAATATATCTTATATAAACCTTTTTTTTTAACAATGCAATAATAAATACGACAATAATAAATAATACAGCATTTAGTCACCGGCCAGCAATTTATCAACACTACTTGAACTACTACAGAATAAATCTATGTTGTTGTTGCAATCTACCCTGCAAACATCATTAAATTGTTTAACGACTCGGATCAAATAAGTGAGAATGGAACGTGAAGTAGACTTCTTGGACGGCAATGACGAGGTGGAATATTTATATTTAATTTTGATAAAAGCTCAGGACAGGAAACTTTAGACTGAGCTACTTATTCTAAAGCTATCTTTCTACGAACCTCAAATGGAAGAAGATGGAATCGAATACAACGATCTTTGTAGTCCATATACGGAATTTAAAATTTGTAGGTTAAAGATTAGACGATGATTGGTGGCGCGACGTTCTGGAATGTAGTCGCTTTCTTCTGTGAGCGTGTGATGCGCCAGGAGAACGAACCCAGGAGATGGACCCTTTCGCACCACCAATCCGCAGAATAGCTGAGCTTTAGCCCTACTCAATCCACCGTAGTTGGGGCAGCGGGCGATGGAATGTGGCTGTTACGGATGCGCGCGAACACCTTATCATTCATATTAATATAGGTACTCCACCGCCTATATTCCTTCTCCGCGACCGTTGCTTTAACCTTATAAGGGGCTGTTTCTTACTTGGTCAATTCGCCACCTTATATGAAAATATCCGAGCGCGCCCTAACGCTCTAACAGAGTTCGTCCCCTTATATGGTCAAATTCGATTTGCGTAACCAATAGTAGCTCGCTAATAGAGAAGGTATTTAGGTAGAGATACAGGCGCGTGCTCCTTGTTTTTAATTTTATAGTTACACAGTCTTCTTACGAGAGCCTCCGTGCAAATGGATACAATCACTACGTTAGTCTCCGTGGTACACAGTTCTAATCTTACCTGTTAATGATGTTATGCTTCACGATAAGTAAGTGTTTATAATAAGTTGTACCTACCGGTACGGTTTATTGATTATAGTGTTATTTAAATAGTGAATTTCTTTTATTTCGCTCCGCACACTTGACCACCATTATACACATGTTAGCCACACATTAGGCCTATCTCTGTCTATGCTCCACAGTGGCTCTATCGCCCTCAGTACACTTTAGAGTAGTAAGAATATCATTAATTTACCCAGAATATCTTCAACCCCGTGTATAGGCGGCCGACCGTAGCGTGTCTACACGGACACTACGATGTTCCTCGCGTAGACGCGCCGACATGCGGGCTAAATGGACAGATTTTTAATTGGTATGCCAGAATTCGAAGACTTAAACATAAACCATTTGATGTCATTCATCGCTCCATAAAATATTCATCTGTTCCAAAAAAAGTGATCGATTCACAAGTCGCTGCATGTCATTGTAGACAACTTTGTAACATCATTAAATTTATAAAAAACTTTACTAGGGGTCTATTGTAAAATAATATTTTTTATAAATAACAAACTTCATTAAGCCCGTACATAACATTTAGTGCATTCTAATTCTCAACACGCTCCAATTAATGAGAATAATTACATCGAACAACTGTTCCTAAGCCTCCGTTAGAACGAACCTTAATAAAAAGTGTTTAAGATATAAATTTAATTAAAAGAGCGCAGCTGTTTTTTAAAGAATTAATGATGTGCTATTTACGTCTCTTGGCAACATTAAAATGATCGTGAAGAAATAACACTCGCATACTTTGTTTTATTGAATCTTTAGTCAAAAGAAGCGAAACAAATTATCATGCAGAACTTGTGCCAAATAATAAACACTTCTCATTATAGACATTTTATTCTTTAATGTATAAAGGTATTGGTCATCTCATTGTATGGTCAGTTTCTTTTGAATACGCTGCTACCTGATGCAACTGTATCGCAACCTCAGAACTAAGATTCCCAGGATCATAGTGTACTAATCAATAAGGGGGAAGACACATATAAAGCTATGTAGACTTGTTTATTACCAAAAGACATACTAGGGCAGGAAAGAGATTACCAACTATGCTTTTCTGTCATGATGTCGCGGTCTCGTTTGGAGTTACCCCACTCTCCTCTAAGAGGTGAGAAGTTCAAGTCTGAGATTAAATTATAGACAAAGACATTTCAATTTCACAATTCAAAAATAAATAATGTAAATTTATTATTTATTTTTTAAATTCGTAAGCAATAAATCCCGAGCGTGCTATTCTTGACTACTTTATAATATTGAATTATATGAGCATATTGAAATATCTTTGTTTATCACAAAGATATTTCAATATGCTCATAGTAATTAAAGTTCTTAGTGCTTTCTTTGGGATAATATTATCAAGTATATTATTATCTTCTGAAAGAGAAAGAGAAAACGACCTTTTATTTAAGATTATTACAATAATGAATCATTGACCTAATTATTCTGATCGTAACAAAAACGTTAACTGACCTAAAATCGTTTGAGATGTACAGCGACCGCACATCAACCAAAGTTGGACCATGCGTCCTTATTCCGTTCGTAGTAGGGACAGCTTTCGTAGGGCAACCGTTACATTTGATGCGCTATCGTCTATACGTTGGAGAGTAGCAGTTTGGTGGACCAGAATAAATATCCTGTGAACTGAACTGGTTCTTCCAGATAAATTTTTGTTTTTACTGTGCTGTTCATTGTTTGATAATATTTTAATATTCATTCAAGACAAGACTAAATAATGTAATACCTACAAGATTTTAAGTTCGATTAATATTGTTAATAACGACAGTAATTTGTTATCAACTTTGGTATCTAGCTGGCAGTTAATATTTAAATTAGATCTTATGTCAGGGAACTTAGAAAAGGTGTGTAAATTATTATAACTGTTTTTTTTTAACCATTTAATATTTGAAAAGACTGACTACACGAGTTTGTTGCCGGAATCTTTTCTGTAGTTCAACTATTAGAACCGGTGTAAATTCAGACACGACACACAGACATTATGACATTATTAGCTATTGTAAATTCGAACATGACAAACAGATGGCATACACTATGACGATGTTAGTGAATAATTTTTTTCTGATAGTCATTGATTGATTGACGATTTTAAAATGGTATATACCACTCTATTATTTGTGGTCTATTAGAATAAAGATATTTTCATTTTCACGTTCAACTTATATTATTGTAAAGAAAATACAAAAATATAAATAAAAATGCTTTCGTATGGCGGTGAGTGCGGAAGCTGAGATTATACGCGGGGCGGAGAGTGGCCATTCTAACTCTGTTTATTACGTATAAATTCTATGTCCTTACATAGGATAATTTTTGGCGGACTACCTATCATAAGTACGAAAATTATTTGACCGAATTTCATTTAACCGAAAACGTTTCGACTATTTTCGTTCCGACTTTTTTTTACTTCGTTGAAATCACGTTTGCTTTTGTATTAAACTATTATCAATTGGGTTTTGTTGGTTACTCCGGTGTTTCATTTGGTAAAAAATCTATATACCAAAGTTCTGCTCGGCCAAATTCACTGTTTTACTTGCCAAATTTAATTTCGTTTAATAAAATGAAAAAAAAAAAAAATATTTCTAATTCTTAATTCATGCAAGACAACATGCAAGCAAGCCTGCAGCACGCAAGCACGTAAGCAAGAAAGCGAGCATGCAGCATTCATTATGCAGTTTGATGCTTCGCTAGCTTCCTAACCTAACCTCACCTACAGTTATAAGTTTTTCCCTGCGGGCTTCCACCGAAAGTAAGCGAGGTTCAACCCTTGCAACTCTCGTTCATGTAGGAGTGTAGGCAAGCAAGCAAGCATGCAAGATGCAAGCAAACATGCAACATTTAAGCGTACATGCAGCATGCACACAAGATGTACTTTGATTCAATAAATATACATGCAGAATAACTACCAACACTTTTTTTCAATTTAGTAGCACAAAGATAATAGTTGTTTAATCACCTTTAATAACATAATTTGTTGCCAAATAATATTCGATAAAATGTTGTTGTGCTAAAGGGTTATGACAAATAAATTATCTGGAAAATGAAGAAAGTTCAGAAAGAACTTTGACCTATACTAAAAAGTTATTTTTAAATCGGTGTTCTAAAAATATGGCAAACAATACATTTAGCAAAAAAGACGGTTTTCGGTCAAATAAAATTCGGACAAGTAACCGGTTCCCCTTTTTGGCACGATTACCGACACTAGTATGATATATTTCCCTGTTTTTGTTTCAGAGCTCGTCACTGACCGACCTGATATCAGCATTCGACACAAAAGCCCAAACACACAGCGACCTACAGAAAGTGACAGCGTTTAGCGGACACTTTGACAAAAACATTAAGCCCACTTTCTCCAAACACGAATACGGCAAGTGAGTACTAATAATATTTAAAGACTAAAGAGCTCAAGGAATATTTCTACTCTGTGTAATATGTTTTTTTTAATTTTATTATAATTAAAAATGGATTAAGGAGGTACTTAAATCTACCTTTATGAAACAATTAGATATATTATGCGTATATTCTCGAATTAACTAGTCCCACGATCACCACGCCACGTAAGCCGATCGTAAAATTGAGCATATTGCTGAGTAACTGGCGATTAACTGTTTGATTAATAAAAGATATATTTTAAACGGGGTGGTGCCGTCAATACGAAAATAAATTAAAACATGGGCTATATTAATTCATAGAAATGGTTTGCCCCTTTCATAAATATCCCATTCATTTGATAATTCATGACATTTGTATGAAATATTATAACATTGGCTGCATTATTTCATAAAAATGTCATGATATTATCAAATGAATACGATGTTTTTTAAAGTGGCAAAACATTTCTGTGAGCTAAAATAGGCCATGTTTTAATTTATCGTCGTATTGACGGCACCACCCTGTATAACAAGCGTGGCAAAGAAGCGTATGGTCTGCCTGATGGTAAGCGGTTACCGTAGCCTGTAGACCTCGATGCATCTTCGACAATACTCACGCAATGGAAAAATGTAAAAATTTGAAAAACTGGATAAATTACGAGAAAACCTTATATTGAAAGGATAATAGACGAGTCCCCATGCTCCGAACATAATGATTTCGCAATGAGCTCTAGCGACCTTGATCACTGCTGGAACACAATACTAAAAAGTGGTGATATTTAGATACGATTTTATTTAAGAGCGTTTACTCGGCACGGCTTTTCTTACAAACTTTCAAGTTTCAAGATTCTAACAAAGCTTGCCATGCATATGCGAGTCAAACTTGTCTATAAAGTAATAAGAGGACTTTTGGAATGTCTAATTATAAATAAATTATTGGAAATTTTTGGTTTCTATAAAAAGGTATCAATTGCTGTTACTTTTCGAATAATCCTCTGATATTTTTTAATGACTACCCTGAATCAATTATGCATGCCAAATTTTGTTAGAATCAGTTTTTTTGTTTTCAAAATTTTCAACCCTTGCAACCTCTTACGGTTGCGCGTCCAGCTGGGGTAGCACCTCCAATCAGGAGCTCAAGTTATACTCCAATCAAAACAAGAGAGGAAAATTCCTCTAGGTCTTAAAATATGGAGAATCTATCTCCTATGCAATGTATGTATAAGAGCTACCTCTTCATGTTTTAGTATGGGAAACCCAAACCAGTAAGGTATTATTTGACACACCTACAATGAACATAAATATTTAATAGCACATCATTTGTTCTGGTGTAAATAACGTGGCAAGAATATAAACAAACAATACGACTTACAACAAGTTACGACATAGTAAATCACGGAGGAGATTTGCGGATTTAACGATTTACCGATATAGATGTTATGAGTTATTTTATATCTCCACATTTTATTGGAGACCTTACTGTCACAATAAAATCACACTATTATGTGCCTGATATTTTTTACACACAATAAGCCCAAAACCATCCGTCCATCTAAGCCCAAATTAATCATCATTGACAGCTTGTGTTATGGATAATAGATAATAAAGAAATATTGATAATAAAGTATAAAGAGTAGTGCCGACAATAAATTGAAACATGGGCTAAATTAGTTCATAGTAATGTTTTGCCACTTTCAAAAAGATATTATTCATTTGATAATTTAATGACATTTCTATGAAATAATATAGCCCATGTTTAAATTTATTGCCGTATTGACGGCACCACTCTGTATAAATCTTTGAAATATACTACATCTTCAAATATATAAATTTCTCGTGTCCCAAATTTAGTTACCATACTCCTCCGAAACGGCTTGACCGATTTTCATGAATATTATATTTATATTCAGTAGGTCTGAGTATCGGTTACTATCTATTTTATTTTTTGGACATTTTTTTTAATGGCAAAACAACGTTTGCGGGGTCAGCTCGTAAACATATAAAAATCCATGACTTCTGATCAAATTCATGTACTTATCATAAAAACATGTGACAGGGGTACCGGGATTCGAACCCGGTACCCCTGACCGATTAGCCGTTCGTTACCTAATATACTCTCTTTATTTTAAGTTTAAATTAAACTATAACCACTTCAGTATGAATAGCATTAAATATTAAAAGTATTGTGTCATCTTAAAATAATTAGTTTTGTCATTGAGTTATGGTTCATTTTAGACACACTATTAGGGACTTTTAACTTTCCATCATATCATGGTAAAAATTATAGAAAACAACTTAAACATTTTTAATACTAGCTTAAAGTTAAAATTTGATTATAATTTATGTGAAGCAGCTAAAAAATAATAATCAATCTAGCGCCTCATTTTATTTAGAAGACTTCAGACTACAGAATTAAACTACTGAATAAATGTGACTTTTTATTCGCTTCGATAGAGACAAATACAAAAATAACAATAATGACGAATATAGTACAACATATATTTTTAAAATAGAAAATTAATCGTTTAATCGGGGAAGTACCCACACATCAGACAATAAATTTTCAATTAACTATAAACTTCGGTGTGCTGCTAAAAGACAAAATAATAATAAATTCTACCACATTCAAAATAAACTTTACTTCAGTGAATTATGCGACAAATTCTCACTCCAACTGATATCAACAGCATATTACATATTACTACGTACCTAACTTTAAAAGCGCAAAAAGTTTTTAAAGCGCTACACGTGCCGCATCGTATTTTGCAAGTACATTACCGGTTTCTGTTAACATGTTAAGGGCTCAAATGAATAAGGTCGAAACTCTTCTTTGCGATAAATTTATTTTTGTACAAAACTTAGCCTTAATCTGTCAAGCGGCGTTATACCTCTGGAGGTCTATGACAATTGAAAAATCACATTTACGGGTTATTACATATAAGCTTAAGGTAGGTATTATGTTTATTACTAAGTACATACGCTACTTTGTAGTATTGTGTTGCTGCGGTGAGTAAGGTGGACAGAGCTAATAACGGAATTGTCTTCTATACCCACTTTCAAAATGTCCCTTTCCATCACGTTTGTGTTTAAATTTTTGTGTTTATAACGCCTAATTTATTGTAAGAAATGCAAATAAAGAAAGAAATTGTCTTTCTTTATTCCCCGCGTCTCCTGGGGTCTCTTTCCGGACCTCATTAGACGCAAGCTCGATTCCCTCCTGGAGCATACAATTTTTTTATCGTTTTCTTTCTTTATTTGTTTTTCTTACATTAATAAAGTTCGTGATAAAAACGCACAAAATCAAACATGTGAACGAGATTAAAATGGCTGTCTCATCTTTACTGATAGTTAAAAATGCTTGTAAAAGTATTCTTTCGGATCACTAGAGGTTTTAAAACTTCAATGAGTGGTGATCTAAACGTTGCTATAAAAACGTTAAAAAGGAGGAAGCGGTGAAGAAATTGGTAAGGGACACCTAGTGCTCTGGTGGAGCAGTGGTTATCATGTCTGGCCGGACCCCAGGAGACGCGGGTTCGATTCCCGGAGCATATAATTTTTTCATCATTTGTATTTCTTACAATGTTAATTTTCACACGGTGGACGCGTAAGGTGCTACAAAATTTATTTACGACCTAGTTTAATGTTTTAACAATGTTATAGTAAATTATCCTCTCGTACGGTTTCTACTAAGTAATAATATCTTACCCTAGCTAGTCCTTATATCACTTGCAAATATCTCTTTTGAAATCGTCTCTTTAGTCGCTCACGTTTACTTTTTAGATGAAGTTTAATTTATATTTCAGTAAGTGGTACAAATGCGTATTATTTTCTCTTTTATGTATGTATTATCAGCATCCACCCACAACTTCGTTTGCATTATTCCACGGAAAAGCATTCCTGGGGGAAAAACTGTTTTATGTTTTAATCAAGATGAAATGTCATTTGAAAATTCATTTAATTCCGCTCAGACCTTTTTGCGTCAGTGAGTAACAAACAATTATATTATTATAGTAGGAAAGTCAAGCAAAATAAGCTGTTAATCTATATCCCTACTTATTTTAAAGTGTTTTTTTTTTATATTAAGCATGCATTATAAGCATTTTTATCTTTTTTTTCCAGACCAATTCCTGGATCATTGACTGAGTTTAGAGGGGCTGAAGCGCAGGCGCGAGTATGCTCAGAAATGAAGGAGCTATGTGAAATTATCAATGAATACGGAAAAGCACCATGCAAAGGCTTGCTACCCCCTCACCTGAAGGATTCGACCAAAGTCATATCATTCGGGGAACTTTTTACAGTAAGTGATAAAAACATTGTGTCGGATAAAAACGAAGAGCTCGGTGGCGTATTGGTTTGAGCGCTCTGGTTTCGATACGAAAAACAAAGCAACTTTCGCCATGGTCGATCCTGGGATGGGTCAATCAAAGTTTGTTATCTCGAGCTCCTCCGTGCTTCGGAAGGCACGTTAAGCCGTTGGTTCCGGTTGTTGCTGCAACCGGTTTAACCTACCAACCCGCATTGGGCCAGCGTGGTGGTGTTATGGCCCAAACTTCTCATGTGTTTCTCCCATGTAGGAAGGCATGTACCCCCCGCAGTGGGACGTATATAGGCTGGTGATGATGATGATGATGATTATGAAGATGTGTATTGGAAACTTGAATAAGGCTGTTGAAATCAAGCTTACTTAATATATAGATAACATGAAATTACTAGCAACAAAAAAAAAATATTTTTTCATACAATATGGCAAACTTCAATAAATGATGAAGCTTTCATCATCATTAGTTGTATCATCATCAAAAAATAAATCTGGAGGACAAACACAAACTTTGCCACTGCAGCAAAATATTGTGTTTACTAATAACACATTATAACTGACAGCCGACTAGTCGAGTGATGAGTGTCTACTAAGCCATAAGGCCCGAGTTCGAATACCGGTAGCATCTCCCATGTTTGTGTAGTTAGTAAGAGCATTTGTTCACGAGTTCACGAGTCATAGATGTATGTATCTTTTATGGTATATTTTTAGAACTTGGACGAAAAAAGAGGGGCGATATAAGTTTTACGTGTTTGTCTGTGTATCTGTGTGTCTGTGGCAAGTAGCTCCTAAGCGAATGGATCGATTTTGATTCGTTTTTTTTTAAACTGACGTGACTAGAATAGTTCTTAGCTATAATTTATGAAGATCAGTAGATGATAAAAGGGTTTACTAACTGTCACAGATCCGATTATATGGACTGTCACTGTACTGTACTGTCTGTCTGTGTACTGTCACTTCGGTGACACTTCCATGACATACAAAACTTGCGCTGGTCCTAAACCATCAAAGTCTGCGAGATCCTTAATTCTTCATAAACCTACAGCAGATATAGCGTGTTTGGGCACTTATGAATAGTCTCAATGAGATGATGTTGGACAGATGATGAATGAGGCCGGGGTTACTTAAAATTTTCAATTTTATATTTCTAATATTTAAAGAAATACCTATTAAGTATTATGAATATTTATTTGTAACAATGATACTCAGTATGGTATAGACAATTGGTCTGAGAAGATCATAATATTGATGATATACAGTGAGTTCTGAAAGTTCCAAATAAAATTGGGGCGGTTGTGTTCCTTTTCAAGAGATTACCTCTGAAAGTTTCACACCTTACAGGCCACTTTTATTTTTCGATTAAATTAATAAAAATATTGTCCACCTAGTGACAACCCTAAAAAATGCGTACTACTGCGTATCGTACGACGCAATACAGTTATACCATACGCACACGCACGCACACACACACACACACACACCCACACACACACACACACATACACACACACACACACACACACACACACACACACACACACACACACACACACAGGCGCGCGCACAAACTAAGTATGATATCGAAACTCGCAACCCCAGTATTCCAAATTAAATTGTGGAATTCTGTCTATAATCTTATATAGCTATTCATGTCATGACTACTTATTATGATGAAAGTTTGCAAAGAATACAAAACAGTATTAATTTTCGAGGTGAAATATTCAGTTACAATGTCTGGAGCATACCAAAGAAGCTATTTTAATAAATTTGGAATCAAAGAAATTGCTAAAATGGAATATACAACCCCGTTATCTGGTTAAATTCACCGCTTAATTGGATGTATAGCCCGTTGATTAAAAGCCGGCATCCAATGCCTAGGCCAATAGTTAATGGAATTACTCACACTTTCAATACGCCATCTTGTTAAACGATAAGACGTTTAACAAGATGGTGTATTGAAAGTCGGATCAATTAGTCTAGATGCCCAGGCGGATCGTCTTGTACTGAAGAGTTTTGGTGCGCTTGGTAGGTTCAAGGTAATTTTTATGACCACTTATAACCAAAATGATTTCGGTTATAAATGGTCATAAAAATAACTTTCAACCTACGAATCACTCAAACAGTCACACAAAAGCTTATTTAAAGGACCTGCCGTTCAATAGAATGGCTAATTTAACCAGACGGCTGACATGACGTTCAGCCATCTGGTTAAACGTTGAGCTCAATGAAGTCATTGACCTTAGCTAGTTGTCGTTCAGCCTTTTCATTGGATGCCGGCGTTTAATCAACGGCCTAGGCGCCCAGTTAAGTGGCTAATTTAACCAGACGGCTGCGACATAAATACAATGGAATGCTAAAGTATTATTTTCTTAACATCAATAATTTATCAAGTGGAATTACGTAGGTATATTTTTTTTGACTTTGATGAAGATTATAATTTCAGCTTTTAGAAACGAAGCACCCCCCTTCATACCTTCTTAAATTTAAAAAGCAATATATAATTATTTAAGGATACATCTAAAGAGGTATGTCATATTGCTGTTTAAATGTCTTCGGAATCAAAGCCCAAAAAAGACCGCCTCCTATGCATTTAAAAGTTCTATTATCAAAAGAGTATAAGAATGAGAGTGGTTTATTTTGCGAAAATGTGGTACACAATTGTTTTTTTATGGTTTAGTTCAAAATTGACATGCAATATGGAACTTACAATAATATATTGAGTGCGAACGAGATAGAATCTGTAGTTCTGAGACTGTAAGCTCTGCCTAGTGATTCTGCAACGAATCTCGCACCTCACTTCGCAAGTCACTTCGAATTCAACTGTCAAATAGAGCAATTTTTCATACACTTTTTGCTCAATTTGACAGTTGCATTCGAAGTGAGGTGCGAGATTCGTTACAGAATCACAGCACTAAAATATGTTTCATTATCATCATCAGCCTATATACGTCCCACTGCTGGGCACAGGCCTTCCTACATGAGAGAAACACATGAGGAGCATGGGCCATAACACCACCACGCTGGCCCAATGCGGGTTGGTGGGTTAAAGCGGTTGCAGGAACAACCGGGACCAACGGCTTAACGTGCCTTCCAAAGCACGGAGGACCTCGAGATTCTGAATTTGATTGACCCATCCCGGGACCAACCATGGCGAAAGTTGCTTTGTTTTCGTTATCGAAACCAGAGCGCTCAAACCACAAGCCAGCGAGCTCCTCAAAAATAAATGGAATCAATGGAAAATATGTTTAACCAAATTTTATTACGGAAGTTCAATACTCTATATTAATATTAAACAAACATCGGTTTATATTAATAATTAATTCGTTCACTTTATTAATATTAAACAAACATCGGCTTATATTAATAATTAATTCGTGCATAAAACCTCTTCGCGTAGCGTCAAAGTACTTAGATAGCAACATTTTCGCTAATTTGATAGTCGTAATTACGTCAAATACACGTTAAGTAACTTTGCGGCTTTGAGATTCAGTAGTCTGTATACAGTCTACAGACTACCTTAATGCGTCATGAGCTTTGGGCTTGTCTTATGTCTTGGGCTTGTTTATTTATGACTGTTTATTCGTAGCCCTTATTGCTTTTATAATAAGGGTCATGAATTGTCAAAAACTATTACTTTGACGCTTAAGGCATAGTGGTTTGAGCACTCTGGTTTCGATTACGAAAACAATGCAACTGTCGCCATGGTCGGTCCCGGGATGGGTTAATCAAATTTATAATCTCGAGCTCATCCGTGCTTCGGAGGCACGTTAAGTCGTTGATCCCGGTTGTTCCTGCAATCGCTTTAACCCACCAACCCGCTTTGGGCCAGCGTGGTGGTGTTATGGCGCGAACTACTCATGTGTTTCTCCCATGTAGGAAGGCCTGTGCCCAGCAGTGGGACGTATATAGGCTGGTGATGATGATGATAGTGAATTACGTCCAATACGCGTCAAGTAACTAAACGGCTTTGAGATTCAGTAGTCTGTATATAGTCTACAGACTACTTTAATGCGTCATGTGTTTTGGGCTTGTCTTATGTCTTGGGCTTGTGTTATATCTTGGGCTTGTCTTGTATCTTGGGTTTGTCTTATATCTTGGGCCAGTGATGAACTGTTTATTCATTGCCCCTATTGCTTTCATAATAAGGGTCATGAATTGTCAAAAACTATTACTTTGAAATAAGTGATTTTTTATCATAAGACGTAATTTATAATAATTATAAAAACGGGCTTCAACCATTAACCATTTCAAATAGCATGATTTGAGTCATGTTTTAAAGGCTTATGTTAGGGGTCCGATGTGATGGTACACCTGACCTCTGCAATCTTCCTAAAAATAAAGTAATCGACACAATATTTTCTCTCTTTAAGTTTTTATAATCAGTCGACATAAAAGTTTTGTAAGCAATCCAAATTAGCAGAAATTACACTTGTTGTTATTGAAATAGATATATAGTTATTTCAAAGCAGGTAAGAAGATAATATCTAAATCGATCTGTAACATAGAAGAGATAATCCTGGAATAGCTTTATAATATATTATTATGTTGCTTGTAGTAATAAAGCGAATTAAATTTAATCTTTGGCAACTATGGGCTATAAAATAGAATTCATCAATTGACGTCAATTAACTCAATTAAATAGGTATTCATAGTAACTTGGGTATTGAGAATACTAGTTCAAGTAAATAAATTCCATAATTACTCGTCAAAAATTAATAGCTTTTACGGTGGCTTCTAGATGACGTATTATAATAACAAAGTCACTCACTATAGAAGCTTTCTTTACAAGTTCCGAGCCACTCAACGAGCTATGGAGGGAGCATGTCGCGTTTTTCCACGTAATGTAATAAGAAATGAAGACATCCGCAAGAAAATTGAATTTATACCGGCAATGGCATGTTAATTTTCTAGTATAATGACTAATTATAATAAACTTATGAATAAACGAAACTAAACAAACAAAGAGCCATACATAACTCGTGCCCAGATATCTGTGTTCATCGCCTGCCCGGGATTCGAATCCTGGACAGCTGTGACAATATTTCCTTGGATGCTGGTGTATGGGGGTCCTCTCTCTCCGTCCGTAAACAAGTTCAAATTCGTTCAAAAAATTGTAAACTGTCAGATGAACAAAAACAATGATTTCCCCTTCATAATTAGATGCCTCTAATTTTATTATCATTCAATTCGATAACCGTTTGATCTCCATGTTTATTTAGTCACATTTAAATGTTTGATTTAGTGCGTTTATCATTTCAGCCTACTTTATTGTAACAATTCCAAATAAAGAAAGAAAACGATGAAAAACTTGTTTGCTCCAGACGGGAATCGAACCCGCGTCTCTAGGGCTCCGGACAGACGCGATTACCACTCCGCCACTGGAGCACTAGGTGTAACCTACCAATTTCTTCACCGCTTTGTAACTTTTTTTAACATTTTAATATCAACGTTTACCTCATCACTTATTGAAGTTAACACCTCTAGTAATCCGAAAGAATACATTTATAAGCATTTTTAAACTTTCAGTAAAGATGATAAAGACATTTGAAGCACATTTAAATGTTTGACTTTTTCTCACAGTTTTCTTTAAGTTTATTTACGTTTATTCTAGTAAATTTAACACTGAACTGAATAGTTCTCCGTAATCTTTTATCCTTATCACAAGCTTCATTTGGGCTAGATAATAACGTGACGGTATTATTATTATTATTAAATTAAACCAACTTAATAACAGGATATTATTTACTTAGCTTCTATCTAGAGTTGCAATAAAACTTTTGGCCTTCCTTTCAAGTAATATTAGTGTTTTGTTAGTATCATGTATTATATATTATTATATACTTTTTATCTTAAGGTAGTCACAAGAACACAATTTGTGCAGATAAAAAGTTTGATTTTATGTTATACCTACCTACTAATTTCGTGTATAGAGATTCGTCTGGATAGTTTTATTTATTCATATCATACTATTATCATAATGTTTTATGTGCATATTTTTTGTAAAAAAACAAACTAATTCTAACTTTATGATTGCTGGAGACAAGTGGCAGGACTTTATATTGTTTTAGGTTAAAAAAGAAGATACTTAATATTCCCAAAAAACTGAGAAAATTTTAAATAAAACATATTTTTTATTTTTCGCACGTTTATAAAGATTCCAACTCGCTAGTTCAAGTATCGGGTGGTAATCAGACGTAATAAATGGCAGGCTGGTAAAAGAAACGAAAGATATTTTCAATACTTAATTACCGAAATATATTTCTACGTCAACACTTTTCGCCTTCCGTAAAGCAACACCTGCCTAATTACTCATTACGTAAAACAACAGTTCACATTGTTCGCTATAATTACGTCCGTCTTATGTCACAACTCTTCTACCCAGTGCCAGTGCACGAAAATAAATATGTTGATGGTCTTGACAAAACATTAAGGCTGCCCTTAGTCAAGTTCATGGCTGTCAAATTATATTGAAGTGGATACCGTCATAGGAAAGTTAAGTACTAAATACAATTCAACCTGCGCCCGAGACTTTACCGGCCTCCATAACTTTACAAATTGGTCAAAGAAATTTTGAAATGGAATGAATAGTTTCGAAGATTACTCCTTCATACAAAATCTTAAAAACTTTATCTCTTCATAACTTATAGAATTTTCACAACTACTTTTATCTACATAGTTGAATTGCGGAGTATTTTACGTAACCGAATATTTTCTCATGAAAACGGGGAAAAAATGATTCTCTCTTACACTATGAACCTAGGATCTACCTACTTACTGTGCTAGCGATACGTACGCAATTTTGATTTAATCACTTTTTATTTAAGGTATATATACCAACTATCAGTGAAACATCGGCGAAATAATAATTTCAGCATCGATAAATTGGATATTATGTTAATTATTAGCTACTTATAAAGAATTATATTCCGTGTACACTGTGGCGAAACCCTAAAACGGGTTGAAACTTGCCAAACTTTTTCCGAATCTGTGCGAAAAACATATCCCACTAAAAGTTACTCTAAAGGTTTTATACTCAACTCATAAATTGAGAATATTTTATATCCCATGGGAGAACCAAATTCAATTTGGCAACTCTTTTTGTAAAGCAGAATAACAATCAAGTAGACACCTACTTCATGAAGGAGGTAAGAGTGTTTCCCACACTTACAAAAAAGGTTCGGAAAATTGTTGAGTAAATTATTTAAGGATAGACCTTTTAAGCCGTATCCGTAAGTAAATATCTTCCTTTTAGAGTACGTGCATTGTCATATATTAGGTATAAAATGTAGAGCTTGGTGGCGTGGTGGTTTGAGGGCTCTGATTTCAATTACGAAAACAAAGCAACTTTCGCCATGGTCGGTCCCTGGATGGCTCAATCAAATTTATAATCTCGAGCTCCTCCGTGCTTCGGAAGGCACGTTAAGCCGTTGGCCCCGGTTGTTACTGCAACCGCTTTAACCCACCAACCCGCATTGGGCCAGTGTGGTGGTGTTATGGTCTAATCTCCTCATGTGTTTCTTCTACCTATGTAGGAAGGCCTGTGCCCAGTAGTGGGACGTATATAGGCTGATGATGACGATAAAGTATAAAATAGGAGATCGACCAAGAAATAATAATATTGACGCCTCACAATTTTTTTAACCGATAATTTGAAATATGTACGCACTTATAGAGACAACGTGCTATGGCCTGTATAAGTAGTACCTATTTAAGATAAAAAAAAACTGAATTTCTAGTTCAAAAAAAGAACAAAAAATATAGTTTTCTACAACACGGACGGGCAACCACTAACACTGGTAGTACCACGGGTAAGAAGGGCTTAAACGGGTAGGTGGAGATGATCTGAATTTCAAAAACCCTTGGGCGCAACGAAGCAATTATTTTTATACAGAAAAACAACCAAAGAAAATCAAATTCAAAATAATAACGAAGACACAGTGCCAAGAGTATGACGACGAAGAAAGAGAAGATACAGACAATTTTATTACAATACGTTCGGTATGAAAATTACTTAAAAGACTTGGCCTTGGACTAAACTACAGTACCAATGTTCTTGTGCTCGTAAGCAGCCTCCTGACGGAAGAAGGGATGGTTTTCAGTGGGTGGGGTTCAATAGATTTACGGTGGAGGAGTCCCACATAGCAGAGGTGCCCACAGGCACCGGAAAGGGACAGGGAAATTGCTTTAAGCCCTTAAAGCAATTTCCATCCATAAAAAGGACTAAACTAACAGTGAAATTGAAAGCTTGTATAATTTGCTAACTGCGAGTTCGATGACACAACGTAATAAGACACAACACATAATATAGACTACCTCTCTACAAAATCTTAATTCGGATATCTTAGCCAAAATAATTTTAGAAAATATAGTTAAGTAGAATATGATAAAATTTCTCAAGTGTTAAATATACAGGTTTAACAACTGAAAACATCTAATTTAAAGATTTTGAAATCTACAATTTATATGAATCTTTTCGATATTTCGTATAGTTCGTCAACGTGATATAATAAGATGACAAAGTGAAGTTACGTGTATTCGTTATAAACTTTCAGTATCTCTCCAAATTCTAATAAAATAGCAGAAAGGAGTTTGGTGTGAAATATCTTTAATATTAAAAAAATTAAGATAATCAACCAAAAACAAGTAATAATACTTATTTTATTCGCGTCTCACGAAGAGTTTAGTGGGTTTATTTCGAAAACAAAGCAATTTTCTTCAAGGTTGAGCCCAGATGGGTCAATCCAAATTTGTTAACTTGATCTCCTCCGTTCTTCGGACGGCACGTTAAGCCGATTAGTTCCGCTTGTTATTTTTAACTGTTTTTTATTTAACCTCCTTAAGTGTTTTCCTACGTAGCAAGGCTTCAAGCCCACCTTTTTGTATCGTGTTACTTTTTATGTATCATTAGTGACAGATTAAATTGTCATAAATTTTCGTAATTTCAACGAGGTTACTCACTTTAAGTTTACTGGAAAACTTAGTGGATTTCTAGAAAATAAATTTTCAATTGTTTTAACTTTTAATTATTTTATTTTCCGAATTTTATTTTTACCAATATTTTATTATATTAAATGTTTTAAAGGTATTTAGAAAAATATTTATGCTAGAAAAAAGTCCTAGGGTTGGAACCGAACACGCGATTTCAAAATCCGTGTGACAAGTCTGAACACTGAGCCTGCCGCTCGCTGACAGCATTTTTTAAAATTATTCAAATACAAAAAAAAATCTACCATCTTAACTGACGCTAAGCAACAATACCTACGGGAGTTTCTGGCACTAAGTACATTATACTTAATTTTATTGGCTTACTAAATCCGTAAGCTGTCTTATATGAGCCCTTTTTTCGACTTCTCCTGAAATATGATTTTTTTAAACTAAATCATTTTTGGGGTTCAATTTGGCTTTAATTTTTTGTATTTCAAATATACGTTTTTACTATCCGTAAACGCGTGTTTTTACACAAAAACTAAAGTGTCAACTTTGGGTCGAATCGACGAACGCCTAGAACGATCGAACGGGGGAAAGTTAAAACAACACGTTAGAGCAAGATAAAGAACATCATAACTTAATTTTTTATCCCTTACCGTCCCAACGGCGCTCACACACAATAGAAAATCTGTTGTGTGGGATACGTTACTTCATGCCGGAAATTAAAAATTTCAAGAATACTAATTCTGAGGCTTGCTAAATCAACATTTTAGAAATTTATTTGCAAATTTGGAATTTCTAAGAACTCGCATTACTCAACATTTAAAGAATCTAATAACCGGCCACTTTGCTTGGCGTTTGTCGACTACGAGCAGGCTTTCAGTTCGATCGACACGTGGACCGTGCTTAAGTCCCTTGTGAGGTGCTACATTGACTATCAGATTAAGCTCACAGCGAGTCCTGTAAGAGACTTAACTTCATCAGTTCAACAGTTTATTGGGGTTTGTAAGGCATAAGAAATGTTTAATGATTCGGTTTCTGCTCATTTGATCTACAAAATCAACAATCAATTTATTTTTTGTACAATTTATACTTCTCAGAAAGTATAAATTGCTTTGAACTCTATCCTATTTTTATCAGAAATCAACTTTTAAATTAACATTGTCTATTGGCATAGCCTTTCAATAAATACTAGTTAACAGAACTTCAATCAACCCACGTATAAACTTGAGACGTCAATATTTATACATATACAAATGAAGATAATATTTAAAGCTGTAGGTAGTACGAGTAGAGCTTTTATACAGGATGGTGGCTACAATACGACAATAGATTAAAACATGGGCTAATAAGTTCATAGAAATGTTTTGCAACTTTCAAACAAATCTTATTAATTTGATAATTTCATTACATTTCTATGAAATAATGCGGTCAATGTTATATTATTTTATAGAAATTAAATGAAATTATCAAATGAATAAGACGTATTTGAAAATTGCAAAACATTTCTATGAACAACTATAGAGTCCATGCTTTAATCTACTGTCGTATTTTAGTCACCACCCTGTATACTCGTATTTTCTTCATTCTAAAATCTTATTTCAATAGGTAGCTACATACATAGGAAATATACTTCGTTCATATTGCTACTTTAACTAGCAATTCGTAATAATACAAAATAAAATATACTCAATACTTTTATCATCTTAGACCGTTCTTAATTAATAAAAGAATTTCTCATTATCAATTAGTTTAAATCTTCATTTTAGGAATGGATTCTTGGCACTGCTGCTGTCTTGTGACACATCTTGAAAACATCTCGGATTATTGGCCGCTGAAACATTAAAATACACATTATTAGCTGTTTTGTTCTTTTCCTATATTTAGAAAGGATTTAGCTTTCTTCTCATGCTCTAATATGTCTTTATTTTTCTACAAATGAAAGTTTAGATAAAGTGTGAATACACTCACGCGGGCAGTGTGCTTATTAAAAGAAATATTCTCACACTCATAGCAAGTATCTAGGCCAACAGACATGTTTAAAAATACATTTATTTCATTGTCTGCTTGTCTATGTCAAGATCGTATGCAACAGTAAAATACATTTCCTGTGTAAGGAGCATGACAATGTAAACTTCAAAGAAACTTCGACCTTCCTACTGATCTATTTAATTTAATTACAATGCTTTTTTAAACTAGCAATTATTTTCAAAACAATAATTATTTAAAATATAACGTGTAACTTTAACTTGCCAATCACAAATTACCAATCAGTAAAACTAGTACTAGGATAATACTGCCAAATGAGCCAATTTTCCAATATTTGCTGAGTTTATCTGTCATTACCTGTGTAAAATATTTTTTATATATTTTCCATTTCCATAAACGTTATAACTTCTGCCTTATATGTTTACTTTATTATTGTTATTCTTTAAACTTGACATCTTATCTACTGGAATACATCACGCACAGTTAAGTAAAGTTACCACTTTAATATTTCAAGTTCTGTATGAAAAGCACCTCGTGGTGACCGGACCAGTTTAAAAAAAGGACGCTGTCAGTATATTCTTATGAACTTTGTATAGCATTAAAAATACTCGAATTTCTGGCTGAATACTTTATGGTTATACCTATTTGGTTATCTTTGTCATCTTAGCTACCCGTATAAAAATGTACTCTTTGATCTTATTGATCTTTCGCAATATCATGTGCGTAGTATCGACAATACAATTCCAAAAAAAAAAGGAAATTAAAAATCAACAATGTTTTATTTAACTTTGGTACATATAGTATACTTGTACCCAAGACTGACGCTTGTACACTTATATAGCGTCAATTCAAACCCTCTGTTCTTAAATCGGAGAACGGTCAACAAACTCAGCAAGGTTTGTCTTTTCCTTTACACATAAATAATGTTAAGAAATGTTAACGAAAGTTAAACATAAATTTATGAAGAACCTACAAACCAGACACATTAAATATTCTACTGTTGAAAACATCGCCCGGCAGGTTGGAAAGAGACAAAAGATTAAACCTTACAATCCATTCAACGTCCCAACAATGCAAGGTGAATTAAACTTAAGTCTATTTGAACGTCTTGTTCATAGTTTTTTTTTTTGTTTTTTAGATTTAAAAAAGAGGTCTGAAAAATACAAGTTTCCTTGAAATAAAAAAAAAATAAGAAATCAGATGATAATTTTCTAATGTTCAGTTACGTAGCTAGTTCAAAGACGACGGATAAGTACGGTCCGCAACAGAAGTCGATTAACACTTTTGTACCTACCTTAACACACTTCGTCATTCACAGTATTCATAAAAGCTGTTAACAGTATGCCAATATGTTATTTTAAGAAGGTACTAAAGTGTTAAGAGACTTCTTATACTAACTGTACCAACAATGAAAAACGAAGTATTCAGACTTACTATGAGCCTGTGCTATGCATTTGTTAAACTTGTTACTTATTACAAGTACATTGATGAGAAGTGAGGGCAAGCATGTGACTAAGAATATTGAAAGTATCAGGTCGCGGCGGCGGCGGCGTCTCGGCAACCACTGCGCGGTCACGACGACGCGCTGCGAGGCCGACATCGAGACAGCGCGCAGTGGTTGCCGAGACGCCGCCGCCGCCAGTTCCCGTGGTCAGGCCGTAATAAGATGGAAACACAGTGAAATATAAGGAAGAAGTAAATAACGGAGATTCCAAAAAATTACGATGTGGATATTTCAAACAATTTGTATATATTTCCTTCTGTATTATTTCCTGTCACTCCAACTTGCCTGAGAGAGTTTGCTGTTTACTAAATAGCTCCGCAGTTGTGTTGTTTTCTTTCTTGTTATTGTTGTTAATTATAAATTGGTCCTGTAGTGCAATAAAGAGTATTTGATCGATTGACTGATTGATAAAATGGTACATAGTAAATGGAGAAAACCTAAAAAATTGCTTCTCACACTTAGCCCTTTCTAATGGATTCTTGGAAGGAACTCTAGGCTCTCAATGGACTACCAACTCTAATTATACAAAGCTGGTTGTCAAACCAGTCTCTATGTATGGCGTCCAGCCTTGGAGAAATGCAAGCGACTCCCATTGCATACATGCTCCGATGTTAATTAATATGATTTTACGAAGCCTAAGCTTGTCAATTTTTGATTTTAACATTATTATAAATGTTTGAAAAATTACTCAGTAATTAAAATATATCTAAACTAAAAATTTCAAAAACAAATTCGTTAGTTTTTTCGTGAATTTTTTCTAGTTTAGATATATTTTATCGAATCCAACTCGCGACCTTTCGCAATCCGGGCGACTGCTCTAACCAACTGAGCAGTCGCCCGGATTGCGAAAAGTCGCGGGTTCGATTCCCGCCTCAGGACGTGAAATTTTTCTAGTTTAGATATATTTTATTTAGTTAAGTATGAGTTAATGACACAAATTACAGTTAGCATCCACAAATTGAGGAGTAGTTTCTTGCTGAGGAGCTTATCTACATTCTATAAGACTGAAACATTCAACCTATAGTAGTCTAAGACTGGGAAAGAAAAAATTAAAAAATGTTGACTGTACAGTCGACAACACATCAAGCGTAACAGTTTGACCTTGAGACCACCCTTACTGTGTTCGTAATAGAGGCGGCTTTCGTAGTACAACTGTTACACTTGACGTGCTGTCGCCTGTACATCATAAGCTTTACTAAAATGAATTTATTTTATAATCAAATACAAACGTCTCAGATCGCGGTTTTATTTTGAAACCACTTCTACTAATGGATCTAATTTTACGAGTGCTTTGAAAAATCAATAGTCATAATCATAATAATTGTGAATTGCTGGCACGCTTACACTTTGAATAAACGATTCGAGTTTTATTCCGACTGTAACGAAGTAATGTTATAAACAGGAGGTAATTTGTCATAATTTGGACAGATGCGATATGCCGAGGCGGAGTAGTGACGTCACAGACATTCCTTATCGTCCGTCACAGCCAAGATTTAAATTTGGAATCATTTTGAACGAACGTAATCGATATACAGAGATCGACTTACATTTACCGTCTTGAGTTTTCTGTTAGACATTCCATAAACTTTTTGTTGCAAAGGGATATTACTAGAATTGATTATAATTTGTTGAAGTATTGTTTATTTTTATTTACAATTATTGCCAATTTTGGGTGTGGGCTGTCTGACTAGTTGCACCACAGATTAGTTAGTGTGTATTAGATCTACATCAATAGTGCAACGTCCGGACTGTGTATTGAACCGCGTGTTTTTTAATTTTAGGTATATTATTATCTTACCTACCATTTTTACATCGCCTACTATGTGAATATACAAAGATCTAATGTCATAGTAATATAGCACTCGGTTATTAGTAATTCTGTGTGACTCAGTTAGCCAATTGCTTTTTTTATTATTTAAATAGTAGGTAACATTCGATAACTTAGTTTTAAATTAAACATTCATAGTTAAAATACCGATTAGATCTAACGTTATCTAATTTAAGCAAGAAAATGTTTTCCTAACCTTCCCTGTAGAAGGTCCACAACATTTGTAGATGCAAACCTAATGGTTTCTCAAGGAACTCTAGTTAAATTAATTAGTATTTCTTGACGAGCCCCCCGCCACCGCGGCATAAAGCCGGGGCTCGACCGCGAAATGAACGAGGTCATTAATGAGTCGGAGGACTCATTAATGACTTCGTTCATTTCGCGGTGTTAGGAGTTAGGAGTAACTCGCAACGATAATTTTCATAGTTGAGGCTCGACCGCGAAAGAGTTTAGCGGAGTGGTGTTACTATGAAAATTATCGTTGCGAGTTAGGAGGACTCATTAATGACCTCGTTCATTTTTTTTTATACAAATAGATGACAAACAAGCTGACGGCCCACCTGGTGGTAAGCGGTTACCGCCGCCTATAGACACCTGCAATAACAAGGAAAAGCACTTGATATTGCAGTTGCGTTGTCATCCTGAGGCCTAAGATGAAATGCCGTCCATGCCCAGTAATTACACTGACTACCTTTCCCTTCAATCCGAAACACAGCGAACTGTTTCACGGCTGAAATAAGAAAGGCGGTGGTACCTACCCAGGCGACCCTACATATGGGTCTACCACCTAGTAAGAGTCATTTCGCGGTCGAGCCCCGGCTTAAGAGTCATAAATGTTTTAAAAAAGTAGTTTGATTTATCTGCTTCTTCTTCTAACTAAGATATACTACATCAAACTTGCGGTTGTAAATTCTGCAGAGAATCAGCTTTTGAATCAATTAAAATCATTCCTTGAAATACTAAGGCTGTCCTCTGTTGTCCTTTACAAACACCCGTAGCAAAATTGAAAATACAAACGTCACTGGAGTGGGAAAACTAAACATGGGAACGGAAATTGTTCCCAAAATATCCTTAAGGATTCTCAGTGTTTACGGCTGGGTTGATCGCATCATTGGTACAAATATTATTAGTCGTTTAATTTAGTTGAAGCAAATAATTTAGATCTTTGAACTTCGTTGGCTCAAATATTTAAATAATGATATAACATAATATATCTAGGGATATATCCTGGACGTACAAATTTTAGAGTTGATTCTGAACCATATCTTTTAAAATATAAACTAATTTTGATTTGATACTGTCTGCTTCTTCTTGGTAGGTAAAGAAGTTACTTAGCTAGAAGTATACGTACTGAAATAGTCGAAAGAAATATTGCCTAATAATGGTTTGTCAATATTTACGTCTCTAAATAAAGAAAAAAAAAATAAAAAAAAAAATGTTTATTCAAAAAATGGGTGCCGTGTACAATATTAAATCTTAAAAAATAAAAACATGTTGCGAAATTAAATTTACCTAAACTAGGTTAGACACCTGTGCTTCAGGTGAGAAAGTGCTGATGTGTTATTTTAAAAGAACTGATTGTAATAAATTAAAATAATTAACTTATAATCAAAAGTAGTAGTGACAAATTAACTGACTAAGGAAAAAGTGCCTAGGCTAACAATGTTATTTAAAACTACATACGTATTATGAGTAGCTCCTCCGTCTGTTCGTAGGACAGACTTTGGAGATATTTACATACAATATCGTAACAACTAAAATAATTTAAGTCATACATATTTAGTTCTCTATTTACTCTATTATACAACATAGGGCCTAAAAAATTGAAAAATCTATTTGGAAATATAAATTTTGAGGTATTATTCGAGGGGCAGACTAAATAACATTTATTCTAACTGAGTAATTTAGCCATGTCCGTTCCGTTTTACGTTAATTATTGAAGCTTAGTTGATAGCTCCGAATAGCTCTAATTACATTTGATAATAATTTTTGAATTGAGAAATCAGTTTTATATGCGGGTTCAGGAAAAAGAAAAGTATGTATACAATACTACCACTGTATACCTAAATATATTACAACGTGACATTAGAAAAAAAAAGAACCTTACAAATAATAAACACCCCCTAAATCTTGCGAAACAGGAAGTGTACCAACAAGGCTGGTCGCATTACCTCGCTGAATTGCGATGCTTAATCTTTGTGCGAAATATATACCAGCCTTATTGTCACCTAAAGTTTCACAAAGACGACCTGCAATGTCCCGAAAAAGTCGATGAGCTCCTGGCCCCCAAGGTCCCAAAGTCTCGACCCCAAATGGCTCAAATATGTAGTCCCCAGATAAACCTCGCCCCCCCCCCCCCCCCCAGACCACTGTTAGGCTTGATGAGTTGATTACTGTACCCTCCTAAAATGACTATAACCTAATTATAATTTAATAAAATGTTAACATAATGTATGCTTTGCTAAATTGCCTTTTCCAATAAATAAACAAACGATATTGAATACTTACTGAATAAAATATAGAAAACTTACAAACTATGAAGGTCGTTAAAAGGTCTCGTGTGTAATCTTTAGGTCAAGATTCATTCGTAGAGAAAAATTTGATGTTGTCTAAATGACTAAAAATCAATGTTTGTATGTTTGTACCCTTATGCACTCCGGAAACATTGATGGGATTGTGATGAAATTTTGGTGGGCTGTTTTGGGGACGTCCGCGAAGGTTTCTGTATTATAAAAACTCTTTTTATTATTATGAAACCGAACTGTTTTCTCCTTGCGGGCATTGTAAAGGGTGCCGGGTGCAGCTAGTACATGACGTAAAATGTCACAGCGATGACAATATATTTACTATTATACTCATAACAATAATCTCATCATCATCACCAACCTATATACGTCCCACTGCTGGGCACAGACCTTACTTCATAGGAGGAACACATGAGGAGTTTGGGGCATAACACCACCACGCTGGCCCAATGCGGGTTGGTGGTTTAAAGCGCTTGCAGGAACAACCGGGACCAACGGCTTAACGTGCCTACCGAAGCACGGAGGAGCTCGAGATAACAAACTTTGATTTACCCATCCCAGGATCGACCATGGCGAAAGTTGCTGTGTTTTTCGTATCGAAACCAGACCCCTCAAACCATTACGCCACCGAGCTCCTTAATAATCTAGCTGAAATTATTACACATTTCGACCATTATCGGCCCGCCACCCGCTGGCAGGCTCATCCTCAATAAGAATCATTTTGTCTGTTTTTTTTAAACAACTAGATGACAAACAAGCTGATGGTTAGTGGTTACCATCGCCTATAGACACTTGAAACAACAAGAAAAAATCACTTGATATTGTAGGAGCGGCCTTCCATGCCAAGTAATTATACTGGCTACGTTGCCTTCAATCCGAAACTCAACGAACTGTTTCACGGCTGAAATAAGATAGGCGTTCATACCCAGACGTTCCTATATACGGGCCTACCACCTAGTAAAATAATATACTGTTTGGGTTCTACATTTAGACAGACGTCTAAATCATTTATTTTATAACTATTCAGATTACGAATGAGTACATGTCATCGTAGTAATATGCCAGTATTTCAACATGCCCCCTTAATCTAATAGTTGAAAAATAATAGCTAAACAATAATAAACATAAAGATACATAAAAAAAACAAACAAGAAAAGTTACCAACCCTACGTTGACAACCCTAAATTCGTTACACATCTATTATGTGCAACTCGCCTTAACGATTTGGTTAGTATATCTGCTGATAAATTAGTAGTAGGAACAAAAACTAATTTAATAACATTATCAGCAACCTTGTCTCTAATAAAATGATATTTTGTATCAATATGTTTTGTTCGGCCGTGGTGGATTGGATTTGCAGCTATTTTATATGCACTTTGACTGTCACCTGACAAACATACAGTATCTAATCTACCACTAACCTCGTGTATAAAAGGCCTTAAAAATATAGCCTCTTTGCTCGCTGAAGTTAATGCCATATACTCTGCTTCAGTCGAGGAGAGCGCTACTGTTGGCTGTTTTTTGGACTCCCATGATACTGGTCCATCTGCTAAGACAAAAACAAAACCAGTATATGAACGACGGTCTATTGGATCATTTGCCCAATCAGCGTCAACAAAACCTTGTAAATAACGTCCAGTTCTTCTATATTTAATACTGAGGTCTATAGTACCTTTTAGATACCTTAATACGCGCTTCGCAGCTTCCCAATGCGTTTGTCCGGGATTTGCATTAAACTGACTCAAATAACTCAAAGCATGTGCTATGTCAGGTCTGCTATTTAAAGCCACGTAAAATAAGGATCCAATTAAACTCATATATAAACGGCTATCATCAAAACTTTGTACATTTTCATGTTTCTGCACTAAAAGTGGTGTTTCTGCACACTTAGCGTCTTCAAGATTAAACTTATTTAATAGCGTTTTTATGAACGTTTTTTGATTTACCGTTATTACATCATTACTCTTTGAAATATTTATTCCGAGATAATAACTCAAGTTTCCTAAACATTTCAATGAAAAATATTTACTCAAATCATTTTTGACAGTGTCAAAATTTCTTTTATCTTTGTAAAATAAAATTACGTCATCTACGTATACTGCCAGAATAACGGTATCACAACCAAACTTCTTGGTGTAAACACACGGCTCAGAAGGTGTCCGTGCAAAACCAATTGAAGATAAAGTACTGTTTAACTTTATATTCCACGCCCTTGGTGCCTGTTTCAGGCCATACAACGACCTTTTCAAAAGACACACTTTGTTTTCGTCTCCTTTGCAAATAAAACCTTGTGGTTGTTCCATATATACCTCCTCTTCAAGGTCTCCATATAAGAACGCGGTGTCAACATCTAAATGCTCCATTTGCATATCCAATTCCGCTGCCAGTGCTAACAGTGTTCGCAGAGAAGAATTACGCACAACTGGCGAAAAGGTTTCGTTATAGTCTACTCCGGCTTCTTGAGTGTATCCTTTAGCGACTAAACGTGCTTTATATTTCATAACATTTCCCTGGGCATCCTTCTTTAACTTATAAACCCATTTACACTGAATTATCTTCTTGTCCGGTCTATCAACCAAAGTCCAAGTCTTCATTTTATGCAAAGACTGAAACTCACTATCCATTGCTGAACACCAGCTACTTTTATTGTTAGCTTTCATTGCTTCAGCAAAAGTCTTTGGTTCTTCATTGGCATCTTCTATAGAAGTAGCAATCCAAGATGTAAAATTCATTCCAAAATATTTAGGTTTATTTCGTATACGTTCTGGATACCTTCTCTCAGGAACGTCATCAGCATTTCCTGCCACTGTTTCTACAACTGTTTCTACATTAGTAGAAACAGTTTGTTCTGACGGCAAATTGGGATAATCTGTTCCTGGTAGACTTGGAACACAAACGTCCATAAGCTCTGTACTATCATCAGGTTCATTCAAATTATCCTGCTCTTCAGTAGTTGCTTCACGCCAACTACTTGTATTGGACAAAACAATAGGAATGACATCATCAGCTTCTTCGTCATGTGATGACTTCAAGTCATTAAAACGATTTTCAAAAAATGTTACATCTCCTCGACTGGTTGAACACTGAGCCTTCTTGTCCCTGATATGTGGACAATCTGGGCGCTTGTGCCCTGGTTGTTTGCAACCATAACATACAACCTTTCTTTTATTTGCGGTTGAAACCTTTTGTTTCTGATTGTACCGAGTACGTAAAGCAGTTTCAGAATCAGTAGCACCTTTGGCAAACTCATTGAGTAATTTGCTCTTCACAATTTCAGTTGTTATCTCAATATTGGAATTTTCTAATGCCATCACAAGAGGATCATAGTGACGTGTAAGACCACCTAATAAAATCGCTGCAAGCGAAGCATCCTCTATGACTTTTCCAATATCCGCTAAGTCTTGAGCAGTGCCTAATACTGCATTGATATATCCTTCTATATCATCAAAATCACTTAGTGAAAACCTGTACAGCCTACGTTCTAGAGCCAATCTTCTCCCCATCCCTTTATCCTCATACGCTGCTGCTAATGCATCCCAAGCTTCTTTTGCATTGGAAGCCCTTCTCACATGAGTAATAGCAGCTCCATCAAGAGTTAGGCAAATTGTTGACAGTGCCAACCGGTCACGCTTAACTTTGACCACTTCAGGGGTAGCATCACCAACTGGATATCCATCTATATATACACTCTAATAAATCGTGGAACATTAGGTGCATACAGATTTTAAACTTCCAAGTTGAGTAACCTTCTCTACAGCTCAAAGGTTTAAGTCCATTTATACTCATATTATTACTCAAAGTTTTACCTGAATAATCATCTCCAGAAGACATCGTGATCACGAACCGTTTCTTTGTTCACCATAATAAACCACAATCTCGGAGGTAATTTCTAACTCAAAAATATTAAAAAATAAAATTTCCAGACTTTTATATTTCCTTTTCAATAATGAGTTAATCAGGTTCTTTAAAGTATTTTTGATGAGATTTTACGACATTTCCCTTTATTTTTCGTGCTGATAACGTGTTAAAATAATATACTGTTTGGGTTCTACATTTAGACAGACGTCTAAATCATTTATTTTATAACTATTCAGATTACGAATGAGTACATGTCATCACAGTAATATGCCAGTATTTCAACATATATTTTACAAGTGCTTCCCAGATTAGGATCCTAAGAACTTGTGTTATGGATACTATACAGGCTATACATATCCATCAGCTTTACGTCATATAATAATAAATTATACAACATGTCTAGCTTACATGCTATTTACAATGTTTTTTTTTCTGATTTATAGTTGTGTAATATAATTTTTAGGTTGATAAGAAACGAATGATGTCTACTGCAAATAGATACGAAATGTACATTTAAAATTTATTCAGCTGAAATCTGCCGAAAATCTCAGGCAATGTAAATTAATGATCTAAGTTAAATATGGTACCTAATCATGACATGAGGTTTTACGACACTTTGGCGACATGATCACATCTTTACGAGCAAAAATAGGGAGATATTGATGCAATTTGCGATTAATATAATTTTGTATTACCCTATCTAATCGTTTGTTCGTAACATCGATAAGAGATGGCGCTATACTGTATGGAAACTATAATAAGGTTTGCAAGCCGAACAAATTAAAGAACAGAGCACCAAACAAATTATTCTGGAGAATTTGAGTTTAAAAGTTACCGCGGGGACTAGTTCGGTTGCGCGAATCCATATCGAACCTGTAAACAATTGGGATGTTGCCTAAGTTTGAATATGGCGCTACTTTTCAAAACTTCGGAAAATATACGTTACTGTTTCCCATAAAAAACATTTAATCTTAAAGAAATGGAATATTGCTGAAGTTGTCCTGTTGGGAAAATTAAAAAAAAAGTATATTTTTTTTCAACATTTATCAAAAATGCTAATGATATTAGATTGTTGACATTAATCCAAACAGCTATTATTATGACAACTATGATTAAAAAATATATATTACATAGTTATTGTTAATGTTGTCAGTATGCCCATACATTTCTTAGTAAGAAAGGAACATGTGACGTCACGTGTATCGTAGATTTTCTATTGAGCGTTTCTGGACGATGCGCCGCAACACATCAAACATACCACTATATCTGTAAAACTATTGATCTTAGACATACTATATTTCTTATGTCATATTTGTAGATGAGATAAATATACTTCTTAGTAATTAAAATAGAATAAAACTAGAAAAATTTCACGTCCTGAGGCAGGAATCGAACCCGCGACCTTTCGCAATCCGGGCGACTGCTCTGACCACTGAGCCACCCAGGACTTGGGATATCCCTGTGAAATTCTTCTAGTCTATCTTGTATTTGCGTTTATGAGCTAACGTCCACCCTACAATGTCGAAATATTCTATTTCAATATCCGAAAAGAGCATTTTTACAAATACCGACGATTCGGTTAAGTTGGGGCAGTGCTTTCAAATATTCTTAATTTTTGATTTTAACATTATTATAAATGTTTGAAAAACATTACACACACATTACATTGACATTTATAATAATGTTAAAATCAAAAATTAAGAATATACTTCTTATTTATGAAATAAAAAAACTTTTTGTTGCAGCTATACACAGTGATTTCGGACAAACTAGTGGGTCTACTTATAAGGTCGAGGAAACATAATTTAACTTATTTCGAAGGAGAAGTGTTATTCCAGGTAATTTTTATTTTTAACATGGGTTTTTAAGATATTTAACGTTTTTGTTACTTTGGATTGTTTATATTTGTTAAAGTATACAACAGTTCAATTATTAACACTCAATCTCAGCTATTTTATTTAATTAATTGAAACTTTATATAACATTCTTAATCTTTGATATAAACATTATTATAAATGTTTGAAAAATTACTTAGTAATTAAAATGTAATAAAACCAGAAAAATGTCATGTCCTGAGGCAGGAATCAAACCAGCGACCTTTCGCAATCCGGGCGACTGCTCTGACCACTGAGCCACCCAGGACTTGGGATATCCCTGTGAAATTCTTCTAGTCTATCTGTATTTGCGTTTATGACTGCATGCATCTTATATAACATGTTTTTTTTCGTTTTTATAGAAACGCGACGATGACGTCCCCATATTCCTAGTGCAGTCAATACAAGAAATTAGAAACTATTGTGACAATAAA
This sequence comes from Nymphula nitidulata, assembly GCA_947347705.1. NCBI lineage: Eukaryota > Metazoa > Arthropoda > Insecta > Lepidoptera > Crambidae > Nymphula > Nymphula nitidulata. The sequence goes on from OX374632.1 coordinate 14,097,262, forward strand.
GCTCTCCAAGCCAGACGATCCGTATCGCCTATGCCTAATTAGACCCAATTAAACTTAAGAATTATAAAATACAATGTAAGAACCTTTGCAGTTGAATTGACAATATTTAAAAGTGCATCTCTTGATCAATTGTAATTCTAAAATAAGCGTTGTGTTTTATAACAACCAATTATAAATATGCATGTTGAAAATAGCTTGCTTCTATAGAATTACTCTAAATAGGCTCTCAAATAAATTCATTGGACACAATCTGTATAATAATTTAAAAGACAAATTGCTCGCTATCTTCCTACGCCTATTTCAAACTGTAAGATCCACTAATTTTAGGATTTTATAAATGTTCAAATACTTATATTCTTGCCACTAAGAAAATGTAACAAAATGACAACAATGAATATGGCATTTGTCAATATAATCCTTTGCTTGCTGTCACACTATTTTTCAAATGGTGTTCAACTATTCGTAAGAAAGAATGAAAGAAATATTTATTTTTATTGACATAAGTACACGTAACATAAAGACGTACATACAATATAAAACTTAGACAATAAGTAAAGAAAGAGTAGAAAAAATAAATCAATTAACACATATCAGCAGGTGCAGTCAACAAGGCCTCAGTATAAAGTAAGATTATTTCAAGAAATGCACGTTTAAAATTTTGTTTCGTTTCTAGTCTATTAATATCTGAATAAGGTTAAATACAATAAATTTATATTAAGTACAACAATAATATTTTTTTGTATACTAAATCTACATTCATTATCGATCACTAGAAATATTATTGAAATGTGTTGTCATTTATATAAGTAGCTTAAAACACGGACTAAAGAACCCAAAGAAAATGTATAGATAGTAAATTTAGTAAAAAAATGACAAATTTAATATTTATTAATTGATTAAATTGTGAATGTTTTTAAATTTATGGTGAAACTTACTTGCAGTAAGTTAGTATTAAATATGAAAAATACATTAGGTAGTAGGTAGTTTTATGAAAAAAATGGGATCTATAGCATAAAGATATTAGCGGTAAACAAGGGACCTTATCTGTAGATTTTCGTGTATTATGATCCTTATTTAATATTATAAATGCGAAAGTGAGTTTGTTTGTTTGTCACGCTTTCACGTCTCAACCACGGAACTGATTGAGATTAAATTTGCTATGGAGATAGTTCTTTGGGAAGAACATATGATGCAGCAATGACGATCAGACGGTTTTTTTGGATAAAAAAATCACTGCAACATAGTAAATAGTACCAATTTGTTTTTATAAAATATTTACTTCAAAAAGACATCGGAAATTATATACTTTTCAAAGTGTATAGAACTTCACGATAACGAGATATCTTTTTGTTTGTGTTCTATGGTTGACGCAGGTTATCAGGAAGTTAAATGAAATGCCCGCTAGAGCCTTTGGACCTATAAAATCAAAGGCTTGAGTATGCAATCACGATAAACTTTCTGTTGTGAAATAAAAAATGGGAAATTATTAATAGAACGGCAATTATGATACTAAAACTTTAGGTAGAATCGAAAGTTTGTAATATGTGCTGCTCGATTAGCCGTCATTTAAAAACCCCCTCTGTTTTATTACTCTCACTCATATGCGAAATGAATAAGATAAACTATGTTTATCAGTTTCTTTAACTAAAACAGATTTCAGGCATTGAGATAAAAGTATACAAATACAACTCATCGCATACAATTTATTTGTAATTTACAAAATTGTTGTAATTTGTCTTCTCGACACTTTATAATGTAGTGGCGCTATTTGTCAAGCAGCGTTATACCTCTGAAGATCTATGACAGTAGAAAATCAATTGTGTCTGGAATCTAATGCTTGACGGGTTAAAGAGTGTTTTCATGTAAGACCTAATACTGGCCCTAATTCTGGAAAACACATGCTAAGTCTAAATTTAAGTTCAGTGTATCTCTTTCTCTCAAAATGAACACGAAAGGGATGGCTGTCATATTATTTGACATTTAGAAACGTGCGTCCAATTTTCGACCTTATTGAACGTGATAAAATACAGTGTTTAGGAGGCACGTACATGCCGTCTAAAATTGTCTATGGTTTCTTAGAAATCTATCTAAATTTAAATGACAGCTCTAAACAGATTCTTGCTATCTTTTACCTATGACTTAGTGCAAGAAAGAGATGTACTGTACTTAAATTAAAGTGTGTCTGCAGAATTAGGCCCAATGTGTTATAGTAAAGTGGTAAAGTAACCTCTTTCCTATTATGAACTTATTTTTAATAAGATGTATTGAGATGAGATCTCAAAATGCTTTGTGTACCCAGCAAACTATGGTCACGAGTACCTCCAGGTAAACTATAGTCAGTCGCTTACGATAGCATGCATATAATAGTAATATATTATATGCATGCTGAGGTATCATGAGCGACTAATTTTATAGACTAAATCATTGCAATCCGATACTTAAATATTTATATAGTGATAAATATAGTTAGACAAAATATATTTTTTATTCTGAAGCTCTTATCTCAGATACTAGTCTACCAAATTCTTTTCGAAGTGCTCGAAACTTTTTAAAAAATGCCTATGTCGATAATTTTATAAAATATTTAATTTTATCAAACTCTAGTCATGTTTCATTGTATTATGTCGATGGCTGATCCTTGAATTTACTAGGTCGTGATCTGCGTAAGTTTTCGTTTAGTACTGATGTTTGTTTGTGTGATTTGTAGGTTCAAGGTTTTTTTTCGTGACCTCTTAAAACCAAAATTATTTCAGTGATTATAAAAAAAACATACAGACGAATTGATAACCTCCTCCTTTTTTGAAGTCGGTCAAAAATAGCATTGATCCTGGTCTACTCATCACACTAAAAACCAGTACGGAGGTCAGCCGTCGACAGATAATTATAATATTATTTACTTAAAACGAACCTTGTAAATATACGCCCTAACTAATAACTATTTCATAAGCTTTATGCAGTTAGACACATAAGTGTTTTATCATCACTTTTCTTTGAATTCAAAATGTAATATGAACAAACGTAAAAAACACAGTATTAGGCTTATGCAACAATTTTTTTAATATCGTTGGATACCAAAGTACATTATTGTTAGTTTGTTAAGAAAATTATAATTTTTTAGTAAGAAAAGTGGGGTAACTCTTGACAAAAAAGAGAGTAGATAATCTCTTATTGCTCGCTAAGAGAGATCCATATTCAACGCCAAGCACTGAGCTTCATCTCTTTGTTCTCTAAGTCATGATATAAATGAGCTTGTTCGTAGTTACTCCACTCTACACTACATGATAAAAATATTTATAATTCTATGCTATAAAAGCATTAGTCAAAACTTTAATAAAATTAATTATACAGTTTTGCCTTCTTTCATGAGATTTTTCTATTTACTGTCATTGAAAATTATAAATAGACAACATACCTCATTAGACGCCTGTAACAATATAAGAAATGAATAAGTGCTTATTTCTGAAGGAAAAAGGTAAATGTCACAGTGTTATAAAGATGGTAATTTAGGTATACATACACTCATCACAATGTTTATTAAATTTGTGTACCTACTAAGATATGCCCCTAGAACTTCTTTATTTGCTTGTATTATACACATTAGTCGTCTCTCCCACACGGGGTTTATATTTCTTAGTGATGCTGAAGAGAAGAACTAAGTAAACAAATATAAGCTTAGTTCTATTAATATAAGTAATGATGTTATCTTTTCTATATAGTCTTATAATAATTTCATAAGGGCAGAATTCCAAATGTATATTTTTAAAACTAATGATGGACGAATAAAAGTAGAACAATATTTGTCACCAATTTTTTTTCAGTCATAATTTTTTCGTTTAAACTTGCCTTTCATATAACCATGTTGATTTATACCAACATGGTTAAACAAATAGACGGTATCTTCTAAAACATTGTATTTTAAATAAATTATATATCATAACTAAGCCTTTTATTTCATGAAGTATCTTCCATCTATTAGGATCACATCAACCTCACTACAGCGATTTGTTTCCTATCAATCAGCATCATAATAAAATTATACAAGCTGAATGTTTTCTACATTTCGCAGCTTCGACTCGCTTCGATATTGCTCAGGTTATTAGCTATTAATAAATCTTGTAATGAATTTATAGTTTTTTATCATCATCATCTTAGCCGAGAGACGCCCACTGCTGGGCATAAGCCTCCCCAGGGATCTCCAAACCGATCGGTCCTGCGCTGCCCGCATCCATCGGCTTCCCGCTACCCTCACCAGACCGTCGGTCCACCTTGTGGGGGGCCTACCAACGCTGCGTCTCCCGGTTCGTGGCCGCCATTCGAAGACCTTTCCGCCCCAGAGACCGTCAGTATCCTCCTTGCAATGTGGCCTGCCCACTGCCACTTAAGGTTCGCAATTCTTCGGGCTATGTCGGCGACCTTAGTTTTTTTTACTATATAATAATATAACTTTTGTAACTTCCAAAGCACGAAGAAGCTCGAGATCACAAGTTTTTGATTGACCCATCTCAGCTTTGGCCACGGCGAAAATTGCTTCGGTTGTCGTAATAAAAACCAGAGCGGTCAAACCACTACGCCACCGAGCTCCTAGTTAAACGCCTGATGAGATCTAGTACAAGCATAATTACGACCCATAAAGATTGAACCTTAGCTACTTTGCAGTAACTCAATACTTTTAAAATTATGTTACAGTCAACCTAATAATTGAAGTTCACTGTGCTCGTGCCATACAAAGCCCTGCAATATATTATGATGGCATGTCGTCATTAATGGAACAAAACCGCGTAATTAATCGACAGTGGACAATATCGCGTAGCTAAGTTGGGGAAAATTTTACTGAAGAACAATCAAACTAAACGTCGCTTCGATAACCTAACGATTTCATCAATGTGAATGCCACGAAATAGCGAAACACGAAATATGGAGCTACCATAAGGTTCTTCTGGAACAAAATGTTGAATTCTCAAAATAAAAAAAAAATAAAAAAAATATGTTAAAAAAATAAGCAAAAGGAAAATATTTGCTTTTTAAGCTAGGTTCATTATTCTTTAAATAAAAACATACATTTACATAGTTTTTTTTTTATTTGCTAGTTTTTTCGCATGTTATTGCTACACCATTAAAACTGTTTTAAAATCGGAATCCAACGTTTTTATAATTCAACATTGTAGGAATTCAACATTTTGAGATTCAACATTTTGGGAATCCAACATTTTGAGAATTCAAAATTATGTTCTGGAAGTTTATTATGATCTTTCATTAGAACTACATAATAAGGAACATTCATGAGGTAAATAAAGTTATAGGGTACTGCATGAACCGAAACTTCGGAAAAACGTGTCATGGTAGGTTTGCAGTCCACTATTTTTCAGAAATGGTTCATAGTCAAATTGAAGTTGTTCCACGAATACCTGGATTATTTGGGATCTATATAATGAGTATGTGGGTTCGTATTCATAAGCTTTTCTCTTCTGGTAAACGTATTTTCCAATTTCGAAAGAATTGGAAACGATACTAGATTAATAGAGTCCTTTATTTCAATTCGAATTCTTTCACGCCATTTACGCGTATCAATGGAATTTCTCACGTACGAAAGGCACTTTATAAAGGAGTTGTCCCAAAATGTATATAGACCTGAACAGGGCCCCGATAGCGCTAATTAAATCGTATCACCAAAGCAAAACCAAAAACGTTACGATGCGCACAATTTGTTTGTTTGTTTTAGGGCTGATTTTTCAATCCTCAGATAATTTTTATCTAGAGAATAATTCTGACGTTTTGACAGATTTTCTATGGACTAACTGTCAACTTGTCAAAGTTATTCTCTGGATACATGTTATCTGGGGATTGAAAAATCAGCCCTTAGGCATTTAAATGGCCACCTATTAGTTTTTTATGCGAAGCTTACGTTAATATCTTTGATTATAATTATGTTACATATTTATTTAGTATATATTACATACAATAATAAAATACAAACTTTCTAAAATGTGTAAATTTATCGAGCGGTTTTTGACACATCTATAATGGGAACGTATTTACCACTTTCGGGCGAACGTTTTTGTTTTAGTTGGTGCCTAGTAACTATTGTTAGTATTAAAAATCGTCAAAAATATTTCTAGATAAAAAATACGTACCCATATTTATTAGTACGTATTTTCCGCTGTCCAAGAATAACTATTATTTAATAGTTCCCATAGTAATGTCTTTGAATCTGAAGAGGTGATCACAATTTGGCCACCGAGATCTTGTGATTTAACACCTTGCGACTTATTCCTTTGGGGCCACGTAAAAGAGAAGGTCTACGCCAACAGCCCAGCGTCGATTCAAGACCTCAAAGATGGAATTCGTGAGGCTATCGAGGACATAAGGCAGCCACTTCGCAATTTGGTTATGGAAAATTTCATGAAAAGGATATGGTCCTGTAAGCGTGGTCGTGGTGGTCATTTTCCTGGTGTTATTTTCCACTATTAACGGCATACCTTCCTCTTTATAATAAAATAAACATCCGATCATTTATATTAAAAAATGGATTTTTTCTTTGAATATTAAAATAACACCTCTTATTGGAAAACCCTTTATTACCAAGGATGATATAAGTCTATTACTCAATGGCTTGTATTTAAGTGATCACGATACACCATACAAACCTACCCTAACCAACCATAAAGATATAATTGATCATCAAAAATTATGATTGGTCATCAAAATACAGAAAAATTAACAATTTGCAGACCTTTAATTATTTTTGATGACCACGCCAATATTTTTTAACCGACTTCTTGTAGTCTCTTTTTATCCCTTACTTAACGAAAGCTCGGTTTCCTGGGCAAAGAGCGTCGATTTTTCACACCTGACCTGCCTGAATTATGCCTGCTTTACAAAACTCAGGTCTGGTCTTGCGTGACTTACCCTAATTATACATGGACTAAGGTCCATGTATAATTAGAGAGAGTAGAGTAGAGAGGGGGTAGAGTGGAGTAACTTAACAAGGATTCACTTACAACAACGAATAAAAATGGGTAAAAGTATGAATGAATAAATAAATGCCCGTGCTCCATCACCATGGCTAGCATTGATCACTGCACCCATCGGACCTTTTCAGCCAACAGAACATTAAATAGATTATCAACTATAGGTACTGTGTTACTCCGCGTTCCGAATCACCCTAGTCTCCCCAAGATGCTTTTATACAGCAAAATGTTAAATTACAGTATCGATACATTAATGTCCTTTGAAAACAACATTATTAGACAATATACAATATTACTTGAAAAGTAATCATAATAAAAGGTAAGCCTGGACAACATGCATGAATAATTGACAAGTAAAATACGATGAAAATTTATACATTAAGCAAGTATTTTGTTTTTAGTTAAATATTTAACCCTTCTCATGCAGAGTTTTCAAATTAAAAATCACACACCTATTGCAATAATGAAGACTTTTATTAGATAGTTGAAAGAAAAGGAAAAAAGAAAAGAAAGAAAGAAAACATTTATTAGCTATCACAATACATTAAGCTAAGCCCAGAAATCCTTCTTCCTATCTTCGTAAATGACCATCTCACACCGGACAACAAGATTCTGTACCGCAGTGCGCGCTTAATGGGAAAAGAAAAAGGATATAAGTTTATTTGGCTTAACGATTGTAAAATCTTTGTGAGAAAAAGTGACGAGTCAAAAGCAATTTTAATAGCAAGTGACCTTGACCTATTAAAAATAAAATGACTTTTCAAACTGTGTTCATTATGTTTCCATAAAATGATAATCTTAGTAATTCTTAGTATGTTTATACTCGTATATTACCCGAGTGTTTATAATATTAGTTTGTTTTATAATTATCATCCTAATGTAACAAATAATTTTCATAATAAAAAGGGGATTCTGCCAGGTATTGTTGCTGTATTATACCTATCTAATGTAGTTTATAATAGATGTCGTGTTGACAACTATTGTATGAAGCACTATTCGTTATTATTTTTATGTTTGTCTGTGAGTCTAACTATTACTTTTTATTATAATAGGTGCAATTGTGTCGAGTGGTTAAATTTAAATCAATTTATGCCAATATACTATGTTCTTTCAGGTAACAATAACCAATATAGTAGAAAATATTTACATACATTATACATTGAATTGCATGTATTGTGTCATAAAGATATAGTAGTGATAATTTGGAAAGAAATTTTGTGTTATTATTTTATATGTTTTTTTAATTTTTATAAATGTCTACTTATTCTTTCAAATAATGAATTTAGTAGAAATTATGTAAAGGGTGAAACTATATTATCATTTAAAAAATATATTGTTGGTCAAACATATGAGTATTTTGTAATTGTGGTTTTAATGTTGGTGGTGCAATCTATTAAATTTAAGCCTTCTTCCCTTTCCTGCTCGCTTGTGCTCACGCGCAATAGAAAATCTATTGTATCTGATATGTGGGCACGTCACAAATTAACTTGTTTTTGTTTTGTCAATATAGTAGATAATGAGTGGAAATAATAGTATAAAAATTTATTATCAAAACGTGAGAGGTTTGCGTACTAAGTCGCACCAATTTCTGACTAGCATCTTGAATGGTGATTTTGATATTATCTGTATTACCGAAACATGGCTCAATAATAGTTTTTATAGCTCGGAATATTTTGATGATCGATACGATGTACATCGTTGTGATCGTTATTACGAACTGGCAGGATGCTCCCGAGGTGGTGGTGTACTCATAGCCACGCGTCGCGAACTGGGAGCTGTTTGTTGCTTTGAAAAGCATGAGTCACCACTCTCGGAGGAGATTTGGGTTAATATACCGCTGCAGTGCTCCGCTGTGCCGTCTTCTTTACAAGCGACTGTTCCTAGATCACTACATATAATGTGCGCTTATGTACCACACAGTGCTAGACATGAACAGACATTAAATAACTTTTATGATAGAATTTCAGACGCGATAGACATGCAAAACAATGACATTTTTCTCGTGTTGGGGGATTTTAATGTATCAAATGCGACTTGGCTTTATAATAATGACACTGAAAGTATGAAAATTATTAGCAACAACGATACCTTAGCAGCATTAACTGCTGATTTTATGAGCTTCACGCAACTTGAACAATATAGCTCAGAATTTAATATACATGGCAGATTACTAGATTTAGTGTTCTGCAGTCACCGTTGTTCTATTTCTTCTGCTAGCACTCCTCTGACCCCAGAAGATCAACATCATAAAGCGCTTGAAATTATTTTACTAACAGCAATACCTAAACCCCTCTGTATAAATAACACGCTCAAAAAAATGTTTTTTAAGGCAGACTATGATAGTATTAAAAAAGATCTTGCAAACATAGACTGGAAAAGTAAATTCATGTCATTAAGTGGTTTAGAAGATTGCACAGAATATTTTTACAGTGCACTGTATGACGTAATTGAAAAATATGTGCCTACTAGAAAAATATCTTCCACAACTAAATATCCTCCATGGTATACCAATAGTTTAATAAAATTAGCAAAAGAAAAACAAAAATATCATACAAAATGGAAAAAGTATGGTAACCTGCAGGACTACAACACATTTTCGACTTTAAGGAAAAGATTTAAAAAGCGAGAACAGGAGTGTTATAAAAGTTTTATTATATTTTCAGAGGAAAAAATCAAAGTTAATCCCAAACATTTATGGAGTTTTGTTAAATCAAAACAGAGGAATGGAGGTATTCCAGAAACAATGTTTTATAAAAATAAACAGCTTACTTCTGGAAATGAAATTTGCGATGCCTTTAATGATTATTTTCATTCTGTATTCATTAGTCCAAAAAAATCAAAAGCTCAATACGATAACTCCCAGACACGAACTGTCAGTTTTTTTCCTACTTCTAGTGTTAATATCAATCGAATTAATCTTGATAGCCAATTAGTTTTTAGGGAACTAGAAAAGGTTAACATCAGTAAAGGATCTGGTTATGACGAAATACACCCAATTATGATATCGAAATGTGCAAAAGAACTTGTAACGCCACTAACATATATATTTCAATTGTCTTTTGAAACTGGTACTTTTCCTGCACTCTGGAAAAAGGCGCTTATAACACCTATCCCTAAGAACTCTAAACGAAACGTTATTACTGAATATAGACCTATATCAAAATTGTGTGTATTTGGAAAGATATTTGAGAAGATTGTTAGTATGCAACTGTCTTTCGCTATTAATAAACATATTTCTGATAGGCAACATGGTTTTATGGGGTTTCGTAGTGTAGACAGTAATATGTTGACATTTACTGATTATCTGATCAATGCTATGGGATAAAGGTCTTCAGGTTGATGTTGTGTACACAGATTTTTCTAAAGCATTTGATAAGATAAGTCATAACATGCTTATTGAGAAATTACTGAATGCCGGTGTACATGGTGATCTACTGAGATGGATAAAGTCATACATAAGTAACAGAAGTCAAGCGGTGTGTCTTAAGGGGTACTGTTCTAGATTTCTGGAAGTTTGTTCAGGTGTACCACAGGGATCTCATTTGGGCCCAATACTGTTCTCATTGTACATTAATGATATGGGAGACTACATTAGAGGCACTGATTTCTTACAATACGCCGACGACACAAAGCTGTTCAAAATAATAAAATCAGATAAAGACTGTCTTGAAATGCAATCAGAACTGGCTTCATTATCTTACTATTGTAACACAAATCAACTTTTTCTGAATCCTGAAAAGTGTTATGTTATTACTTATACGCGCAAAAAACAACCTATGCTGTTCGATTACGCTCTTCAAAATCAAAGTGTACGACGAGTTAATACAATTAGAGATTTAGGTATACAAATGGATAATAGCTTAACTTTTAATCAACACATAGACTTGATAGTGCAAAGAGCTTTTAAGTGTTTGGGATTTATTAACAGAATTAGTACACCTTTTAAGCAAATAGATACATTTAAAATACTTTATTTTACATATGTTAGATCAATTTTGGATTTCGCTAGTGTGATTTGGAGCCCTACTTATGAGTGTCACATTCAGAGAATAGAGAAGGTGCAAAAAAAATTCATCAAAATTTTAAATTATCGTAACAATCGTCATGATGAATGTTATTTGGCCTCCTTGCAGCACTACAAGATATTACCTTTGAGTGATCGACGTAAACAGACCGATATGATGGCCCTATTCAAGTTGCTTAACAACAAAATAGATTCATCTATTTTACTATCTAAAATTAACTTTATATCACGTGTGCGACTACCTATGCGTTCCTCTCGCGATAAGTTACTGTTTGTACCACCACATTTCCATAAAAAATATACAAGAAATCATTTTGTGCCACGCTCACTCGCTTTATATAACAAGCAATTTAACCATTTGGACCCCTTTAAAGATTCTTTATCTACATATAGGACAAAAATTTTTGAATATTTGTTAAAAACAATAATATATTAAAAAACTTTTAAATCTGTATATCATATTCTATAATGCATATAAAACACACAAAGTAAGCACATAAATATAATGATAATATTACATGAATAAATTAACAAATGGATGCAAATGTTAGCATGTATCAAATTCCTAATATATGTATACCTATCTAATTTTATGTCGTTTCTAGTTCGTAAGTTCAAAAAAGTACTTATTTGTAGTTATAACTTAGTTTAGGCACTATTGGTCTATATTGTCTTAGTTATATACAACATGTGAATTATGTATGTAATGACTGTTTGCTGCCAAAATAAAGATATAAAAAAAAAAAAAAAAAATGACAAATAAATCAACCTACGCATTGAACGGACTAAAAATTATACGTTGAAACTAAAGAGTGCAAAGCTAATAGGCCCCTGTCTCAGCACTTCAGCTTCCACGACATTTGCAAAATGCCGCAGAACTGCTGTTATTATGACAGGGCTTCGGCGATGACGCGCTCTTAGGCCGCGCTGACGAAGTCAGCAGCGAGCGGGGCGGCGAAATGGCTTGAGGTACGGTGCCGTACCGCCCGTGTGGTTTGGCCCTTACTGTGTAGATTTAAATGAAACTGCTCACGAAAGCAGCGGCGTACGAGCGGCGTAATCCAGTCGACCGGTGTAACATGAGTATTATTTTTATCGACGCCGACGCAACGCAACGAACGCTTCAAAATGCCTGAGGACGTGGTGGAGCAAATAATTCGGCAAGCTTTGACTGGCCACCTTAATGGAACAGCAAAAAAGTGAACCATAAATTAAGCAGTTTGAGACGAAATAAGATACGAACGATAGGTGCAGTACAGTCAAAAGCATAGTCAAAAGTTTCTTTACTCATTTAATAAATAGTACCTAAGTACTAATTTTTATAGTCATTCAATAGTGGTCTCATTCTGTGTCAAAAAGCTCAAATGATTTAACATTTAGAAAGGAATTTTGTTTTTTAACCGTCAAGCATCAGATTCCAGATACAAATGATTTTTCAATTGTCGTAGACCTCCAGAAGTATAACGCCGCTTATGACAGAGTACAGAAACTTCACAGTTCAAATTTTGTATTAAGCTAAGTATTGAGAAATAGATTTATATGGTACTTTAATTTAGTTTTACTGTATGTTCACACAACGACATATTAAGCGTAACACTTTGATATTTGTGGGTACCTTAATCCGTTGTTATAAGAGTCATTTTCCAACTAACGTGTCAGGCTTGAAGTGCGACCGTATGTACTAATAATACGCCCATTACCTCTGTTGTAAGTTGAAACTGGAAACATTATTTGAAACTTTAACTTGTCTGCGAGCTAAATTGTTTAAATTTCTCTTGAAATAACTTGATTGTAACTTTTGTATAAGTTACAGCTTTTTGATACCTGCAAATCGGAATAAAAACCAGCTTAACTATTTATAAAATGTACACACGACAGCACATCAAGTGTAACAGTTGCACTACGAAAGCCGCCTCTATTACGAACGCAGTAAGGGCGGTCTCAAGGTCAAACTGTTACGCTTGATGTGGTGTCGACTGTACTTTATTGTATGATCACAATACCACCACCTGGCAAGTTACCCTTAGATCTCTACGATCATAGACACTAACGCTTTCCGTCGAGAGCGTCGTGAAATAGCACTACAAAATACATTATGTTTGTTTGACATTCTTTCGAAGTCTTGGATTAATGGTTTCTTTGGAGTTTAATTAGCTCTTTGTTTCGAAGTCAAGTCCCGAAGAGACTGTGGTATGAATATATTTGATTTTGTGGTATAGAGTTTATTTATTTACATATCCTATTGGAAGGCTAACACCTTAAAATACACAGTGGGACAAAATTGATCAAAGCTGCTAAGAAAAGGTATCCACTAAATTTCATACAAACGGCATTTGTACCTGGTTAGTAAAGAAAACACTCAGAGACGGAATATTCATTTTAATTTAATTATGTCACTAGTGTAGTAATCGGCTGTGAATATCATTAAACCTAAAAGTACTAGAGTACAGCCTAACCTAGTACAACCTAAATTTACTAGAGGCCGATAACTACAGTAGTGACATTTTAATTTTAAGTTGTCGATAAAGAATTTATTTTTTATTTGTTATTCTGATACACCTTGTATATGAGGCATAATATATTTTTATTGCATCTGCGCGCCAGCGTAGTGTTAAAAGTGAAAAGGTTAAGCTAAATGAACATTTGGAAATAAGTAAAATATAGCGCTAGGAAATATTTTTTTTAGGTCTATTGATCCGTCAGCATAACGTTTGTCTTTTTATCAGTAGAGCGCATTGAACGGGTTGAATGGTTTCCATCAACAGTAAGTAGTGCTTAATTAAATGTACAAACTTACTAAGTGAACCACAACGCGAGACCACAGTCACGCGTCACAACACGAACGATGGCTTGTTTGAATAAAATTACTACTTCTAAATATGCACTTGGTGTCTTTACATTTTTATTAAGTGTATTTGGATTTTATAGGGGAGCATACTTTGAAAACAAAAACAGATTTATCAAATTATCTTATTCACTGTACACGTGTTTTTGGCCGATATGTTATATGGTCACAGTTTCATTGCTATTTTTCAGTGTTTCTTTGAGATTGCAAGTGCTATTAACAATTTCACTCATAAAAGACATTGGCTTTTGGTTCATTATTAAAATTAAAGGTAGCAAAAAGCCTTCTCGTATGTACTTAAGTTTAAATAAGTTAGATAAGCTTTTGGAACCTGACTACTCCTTTGACTTGAGTGCTGCAGTAATCATTCTTTGTTATACTTTGGAAATGTATTCAACATTTACTACAGTATTTGCTTCTGATTACTCAATACATTTTTTGTATCGGATTGTTATTTGGTTTATACTTCTTGTGTCACGGTTGGAGGGAACGTGGAACTATGCAATCTTCCACGTTCTACGTGTACGGTTGGAGATAACGTATCAACTTCTGAAGAAATATAGTAAAAAAGATGATGCTGCGATATCTGTAATAAGGTCTGGCGCGTTTATAAAGGATAAAGAATTTGGAGGTTCTCTGTTCAAGATTTTCGAATATTATAAATCTATTGTGGAAGTCCAAAAAACGGCTATGAACATGATAAAGCCTGTTGTGAGTATGGATATTTTATTTTTCGCAGCTTTTAGATAAATGTGTTTGCCCATTATCACTTGCCATACCAGAAAGAAAACCGTAAGAAGAAGAATGCTTCGTTGTATTACTTAATATGTCATAACTGACAACGCACTTGCAATATCAAGTGATTTTTCCTTTTTATTGCAGGTGTCTATACCGCGGTATCCGCTTACCATCAGGTGGGCCGTCAGTTTTTTTGTCATCTAGTTGTATATAAAAAAAAACTACTCGACCGACAGCAAATTCACGTAGAAGTCTTCATCATTTGTTTTCCGAGTCTGAAGCATTTTCAGCATTGTCATACAAATGACAGATATTATAGAATAGAATAGAATAGAATAGAAAAAAGTTTATTTGGCACAATTATACAATAAAACTTAAAATACTTAAAATCTATACAAGACGATTGCGCCAAAAAGGCCCCCGCTCAGCTTAATGCCGCGACAGGAGCTGCCACGACGCTGGTATTCTGCGGATGCCACAATCGGTTATGATAGGGCGGATGGCTCCGCGTAAACACTTACACTAAACGTAACACAAAAATACTCTAAATTAAAATAAAATTAAGCTTGTAAAAAAAAAAAGTTTCTTTAGTCAGGTACTGAACTCTATAGTATATTTACCGTGCTACTAAACTTTGTTGCATGCTCAAAAGATGCCTTTTATATTTTACCTTAAAACTTTGAACATTTGCGGATTTTCTAAAAGGCGGAGGTATGTTATTCCAACACTTCGTTGCAGAGTAGCAAAAACTACCGCGAAATGCTGCAGATCGGTGAGTGCGGAACAACAGGCGGTCAGAAACCCGGGACTTACGTTCAGCAAAGATCAGCTTCTCAAACAGATAAGATGGGTTGCGGTACTTAATAATACCAAAGAGCAAACATGCAAAATGTAACGCACGCCTCGACTTCATGTTTAATAAACCGCTCTTATTTAAGAAGGGAGTAATGTGTGCTCTTCGCGGCACTGTGAAGCAGAATCTAGCGCAAGAATTTTGTACACGCTGAATAAGCTTTCCACTACGTTCTAACAGACAATTACCAATAACTGTATCAGCGTAATTCAACTTAGATAGTATTAAGGATTCACATAAATAAATACGCAGGTCTACACTCAAATATTGACGAATTTTGTATAAAACCCTCAGTCTATAGTGGCATTGCTTTACTATCTCTAGTACATGACTCTCGAACCTCAATTTGCCGTCCATCAGGATACCTAAATTGCGTGCCTCTGCCACTTGCTCTATATGACTATTTCTAATACTAACATTAACGCGATAAGAGTTTATTTTGTTTATTTGTGCCTTCGTCCCCAAAACAAGGAATTTCGTTTTCGTCGGATTTAGAATAAGACCATTTGCTTCTGACCATTGCACAATTCGTTCCAAATCATCATTAATCCCTTCAATGGCCGTGACTGACTCATTAGGCTTAAAACTTTTGTATATTTGAACATCATCCGCATACATGTGATGTGCACTACATAGGATAGACTTGGATAAGTCAGCACTATAGAGTATAAAAAGAATCGGCCCCAAAATCGATCCCTGCGGTAAACCTTTAATTAAAGAACGAGAAGTAGAAACACTTCTTAACCCATTACTTGATACCACCTCCACCCTCTGGGAGCGCCCAGAAAGATAACTTGAAAACCACCTTATCGCGATATCGTCAAAACCGTAGTATAAAAGTTTCGCAACAAGTAAAGTTGGATCTATAGTGTCAAACGCGCGTGAGTAATCAAGCAAAACCATGATAGATCCTTCCCCCTTGTCTTGCCCCGACAGTATGTCATCGACCACGTCCAAAAGCGCGGTCACTGTGCTTCTACCTGCCCGGAAACCTGATTGTTTTTGAGGCAATATGTCTTTCGCATATAAATACTCCGTCATTTGAAGACAAACAGCTTTTTCTAAAATTTTTGACAGAAGGGGTAAGATACTAATTGGTCGCAGATCTTTATAATCCGTAGGATGGATGATTTTAGGAACTGGTTTTACGATTGCTTCTTTCCAGATATCTGGAAAAATTCCTGTACGTATACTCATATTAACAATGGTTGTGAGGACGCCCAATGTTCGTGGCAATGTCAAGATAATCATATCTAAAGTAATGCCATCCACTCCTATAGCATTAGTCTTAATTTTCCTTATAATGTTAAACACAGTTGCCTCATCTACCGGTCTTAGGTGAAAGAGATCTGAGCCGTAACGATTATTACGTAGGAACGCAAGTTGAGCAACAGCAATATCGTTATTAGAAACATTTAAAAAATGGTCATTAATACGGTCTGGGTCATTAATGTTTTCCGGCAATTCCAAAGGGCTATGATTGAAATCAACAACATTTTTTTTTATGTTTTTCCAAAGTAGACGGGGTTCCTTTAAATTGTTATTAATGCAATACCGGAAATACGCAGATTTTTCACTAGAAATAGCTACGTTAACCATATTTTTGAGCTCTCTATAATAGTCTCTATCCTTACTAAGCTTAGTTTTCCGGCTTTTGGAATACGCCGCATCCCTCAACCTTATCATGTCTTTAATAGTTTGTGTGATCCAAGGATAACTTTGTTCCTTGACATAAGAGGTCTTTAACGGGGCATGGGTATCAAACAGATTAATAATAAGTGCATTAAAACTAGCAAGAGTGTCATTTATATTATCGTGTATTGTTTGCTCCCAAGAGATATTATTCACATCGGCATTGAAATGTTCTAAATTAATACTCTTAAGAGGCCTATAGGCTATCCATCTTGGAGATGGTTTAGGTTTTTTTATATTTAATTCACAAGAAATGAAAGCGTGGCTGCTGAGGTCGGGCACGTGATCTACTACCAAGCTAACGATCTTCGTGCTACTGCACACAAGATCCAACAAAGTCTCTGAATGGTCAGTGAAATGAGTTGGTTCAATAACATATTGACAAAGACCCACACAGTCTAAAAAATCTACCAATTTCTTTGAGTTAGCTTCACCAGTTTTAAGTAAATCAATGTTGAAGTCACCCAGCAACACGATATGATCATACATAGAAAATGAATTCACAGACTCCGTCAACGCCTCTATGAAAGTATCAACACTAAGCCACGGCGGACGATATGCAGTACCTATCGCTAGACGGTACCCGTTTAGCTTAATGCTGAGCCACATTTGCTCAACAGTCGGTGATAGCGGATGGTCCAGATGTCGCGCATAAATTCCGCGACGGAGATAGAAACCGACACCACCGCCCCGTGTACGCTCACCAAGGGGTCGCGGTTTGTGTCGCAATCTGTAGCCAGGTGGGGCAGGTGCACGCGCCTCCTCGCCCGCTCGAAGCCAAGTTTCATTGATGGCCATAACATCCACTTCGTGTCGTGCCATAGCCACCAAAAATTCGTCATGTCTAGTGCCTAACGATCCAGGGTTCAAAAGACCTATAGACAACAACTTACGGTTAATAAACTGTATAATAAATGAATATGCCACCTCAATATACTTGCAATTATTAAGATATTGCCTCAATAATGATAAATGTCTTTGACTAAGCCCGCAAATGATTGCCGGAAGAACACACCATGTCGTATCAGTTAAACAGGGCAAAGTATAGTAGCACACATAACAGCATTTCAGATATCCTAACATTATCACGTATACAGCATTGACCGTTCCTCCGTGTAGTCTATCCCAATAACATTGGCAACAAAGATTTATCAATAAACATTCAACATATGTTAATAGGTTCCAAGAAAATACAATATGCACATTATAAGGATTAAAAATAACTATACAGTCACCATCACATTGACCAATAACTAGTATTAGAAACATTTCGCAACTTTTTAGCTCAGTAAAACAACTTATAGAAAAAAGATCAACAAACTCAGTAGATAACTTGGTTGATTGTTTCAATACAAAAAACACTAACAACACTAACACGCAAAGAAACAAATAAGTAGTGAAATAATAAATCAGTACCGTATTGAAAAACAACTTAACTACTAAACACAGATAATAATTAGCTCTAACATGAGACATAATATAAATTTTGAAATAAACCAAGATCAGAAGTAGCATATGCAATTCTATCACAGTTTTACTAAGTAGTATTAGTAGTACTAACAGTCTGTAATGCAAAAACCCTATCTATATCTGTGACTGATCGAAGTCGATGCCGCACCTTTCCCTGCTCTTGCCTCACGTAGACCCTTCCCTCTCGCGTCCACACGTACTTCCAACTAAGACGAGATGCTACCTCTCGAGCTTTATGAAACAGGTGTCGATGATATCCCGTGAGGCGTTCGTTAACGTAGAATGAGTGCCTACCTCCTGGGAGGTCCAACCCTTCCGTGTCGAGACCCCGCCGGACGCGTGCAGCCTGCAGGATCGCGTTGCGGACGGAGCGGCGAGCCAGGCGCACAACGAGTGGCCTCGGACGGGGCTGCCCTCTGCCCTCCTCAAACGCGCGTACTGGTCCAGCCCTTTCCACATTGACAATATCACGTTCTTCCATCTGCACACCTATTTTTTTAGCAATTAATAGTAAAATATGAGTGCTATTTTCATTATTTGTTTCAGGTAAGCCCGAGATTTCTATGTCGTTCCCTAAAATTTCCTGGTCACGGTCCTGTATCTCCAGTTTTAATTGAGAGATTGCTTCTTCCATAGCCTTTAACTCAAAATCCTTCTTTTCATTTATCTTAGCTTCAACGCATTCTATCCTTGATTCTAAGCTGTCCATGCGAGTATTCTGCGTTTTAATTGCATTCGTGAGGTCAGCCATAGCTATACGAAATATACTCATCTCTTGCCTTACCGCCCGCAGCTCGCTCAGAAGCACTTTCATTTCCATAGTATCACAAATGTCTTCATTTGGCGACTCGTTTAATAATGCTGCGTCTGCGACAACAGGGACCTGGGATAGCTTCGTTCGCTGCGTTACATTTTGATTATCATCCGTAGGAATGTTTAAATTAGTAGAGGGTACGTCACTTGACGGAACAGCCAAGCGAATCGGTGTATTCAGATTGCCCCGTTTTGGTAACTTGCTGACACATTCCGGGCATTTCCAATCATTTTTCCTTTCACAGTCTGGCGCATAAAATGAATGAAAGCGCTTTGTACTCATATTCAGACAATTCAAGTCGTAAGCTGCCTTACAGATAGAGCATCGCAAATATTCATTTTTAGGTAATGCTTTGGAGCACCCGGCACAACTTTCCAATTTATTTGTTTTAGAAGACATATTTATGTATTAATTCCAATTTAATTCTATTACAATAATATAAAGTGTCGTCCTCTGTCGGCAAGTAGCAATTCCTAGAACAAAACAGCAAGGCGCTTTCGACACCAATGACAGGACTACTATTGATCCAGCAACCTACCACAAGATGTCGTTAGTGTAGGCAGCATTTCTAACAGCGTGCGGTGTCCTCTATTGACGAGTAGCGCAGTCCTCGATTGCAACAAATAATTTAAGGTAGTTTGATACTACAAACGGTTCACTGAGATATTACATTAAGTACTTTCAATAAATAAATATCACCAATCCATGTGTTTCACAGCATAGCTTCAGCATCACAAACAAGAGACAGGTATCCTCAACATACTGCGATACTCCACTGCGCTACAATTAGCACTTACACTTTAAAAAAGTTTAGTAGTCTCAAAAATTCACTATAAAGTTATTCCGCGTAAGACTGTCAAAGATAACGTTCTTACTTATAATTTTCGCAAAGTTAAACACAACTAACACAAAAAGTCCGTGATAAATTCAATTTAAATATTTTAATTATACAAAAATTACGGAGCTGCTTGCTTACGCAGAGCCAGCGCCCTCACACCCCCCAGCGCCCAGTATAGGACAGTTTACTTTGAATTAAAAATAATACGTGGAATTAGGGAATATATTTTTGGGGAATTTTACATTGCACCACATATTTGGGGGATTTTACATTTATTTTTTAGTAAGTGAGCGATTCACATTTTAATTATATTGGTGCGTTGAAGCACCTCACTTTATTGTTACGATAAAGTGAACGATTGTTAATAAAACTTATGACTTTCAAAATGCTGTGGTTATCACTCGCTTACTCATCTTAAAAATATGACTGCTTCATGTTGCTTATTACTTACTTTAAAAATAGTTTTTTTACGAAAATTGCATGGAAGTTAACTTGTTTTGCAGCATTCCACGTCACGTTACTATGTCGTAGAATTATTTGGATGTCATCGAGTATATTTAGGGTCATACTTAATTACATATAAAGCCAATTCCTTTATTGTTTCCTATAAATTACTGTGGCGTGTGTGTGTGGTGTGTGTGTTACCAGTGTAATTACTGGGCATGGACGGCACTTCATCTTAGGCCTCAGGATGACAACGCACCTGCAATATCAAGTGATTTTCCTTGTTATTGCAGGTGTCTATAGGCGGCGGTAACCGCTTACCACCAGGTGGGCCGTCAGCTTGTTTGTCATCTAGTTGTATAAAAAAAAATAAAAAAAAATAAAAAAATCCACCACAGCTTTCACGCGAGTGATAGCTTGAAAGCTGTTGTGAATGTGTGAGTATGATGTATGTGAATACAAAACTTCATTTGGTTGATTTCAAAATATGGTAGAGTAGGGGTTGTAGGGTATTCACAGACACTAGTTTAGTGGGTTTTGCCATTGTACTGACTTTTGTTTATCAATTTTTATTCGTGTATTATGGCAGTTAGCTACTTATACTTTCTTGAAGCAAATTTTTTAAAGCTTTCTTCGCTAGTAATTGTAAAAATTTGGTCTAGTTTACTTTTAGCGGGTTTTGATACTATACCCCTCTATTGTTTGTCGAATTCAATTATTTACCAGAGAGGTATTAAATATGAAAACTTGTTTTTTTAGTTATTTGTTGAAATATTTTATTTTTGCTAAATTGTTTAATTATTTTAACGGATTAATAAATATGGTAATAATTTCAAAATTATCAACAATAAACTAATAAACAAATAAACAAACAATCTATTACAACATTTATCTATTATTTGATTGTTTTCAGCTAGTTATCAGCATGATAACAATATTTATAAATTTTTACCAGGAGGTTTATTGGACATGTTTGGCTAACAGAGTAAGTAATAGAAAATATACTACTCGTATTAGGTATAGTTTTTTCAATTACAACAAGAATGGCAAACAAAATTCTTAATTATTTGGAATTTATTTCTATTTAACAGTAAAAATGTACTATAAAGGTGTTATGAATTGTCTCCAAAATTTAGATTACAAGTTTTACTTTGCTTCCTGCATGTTAAAATAGCACAAGAAGGTAAATTTTTCTCTAGTTTTGGCATATTACTCTGTAAAGGTTATCAAACCACTGAGAGCTTCAAATTATCCAAAGGACTGGATAAGACTATGTAGTATCGTATGGGTCGGTTTACACCTCAAATCATAGAAACAAATCTGAGCTTCACACAGACACGCGAACTTGACGCCACGATAGATCTAATCTGTGACGACAGTTGAAGAGGGTCTCGCATTGCCGCGCGCTGACACTTATGCGAGGTGCACAGATGACTTCTAACCTCTTTTTTCTATTCTATGGTAGCATGACTGGCCACAGACCAATTATCAACTCGTGCTACTAACTCATTCTCACTACCGTTTGATACGGACATACACAGAGACTTATAAGATTTTGGCGAGTGACCCGCTTTTGTTCCCTTCCCCTTCAATAAAATTTAAAAATATCCTAGATACGAACCCAGTAGAGCTTTTGATATAAGATTTCTAGAACTAAGATAAGAATAAATTGACTTCAGAGCTGAGTTATTTACCTACAGTATAGCGTTATAATACAAAGTAAAAGAGATTAATTCGTAACTGACCTCTAGTACACTTCTCTGTGGATAGAATATTGAAACCGGACGCACAAGGACGCGCACAAAGTACAAGATTATATAATCTGTGATATAATCTCAAAAACATGGTCTGCAACTTAGAGGATACTTCTCTTATGAATTCAAATTGCAAAGCTTAGTCAAATGCTTACTAAATTTAAACTTTTTCTTTCAGGCTCAGGATATCAATGTCGTCTCTGTTTACGGTTATTTAACTCTACACTTAAAAGCTCCATCAGTAATGCTTCTTCCGTGTTTTGAAGGTGATATAATAAAGACAATTGATGGGAAATTTACAAAATTGCTTACAGAGATGATTATTGACGGAAAGGGTAAGAAATGAACAGTGACATAAGACTATGTGGAATTGATCTCATAATGAAGCGATGGTTGAAGAGCTGGTTTTAACTATTATCTAATCAGTGGCTCGGGGTGTGGTGGTTTGAGAGGTCTGGTTTCAATAACAAAAAAGTAAATTTCGCTATGGACGATCCTGAAATGGGTGAAGATTACCCCTGTCAGATATTTTCAGCAACCTTGGTGCGATAAAAGGGTAGGATGAGCCTGTTTTCACATGTATGACAGGGGAATTGTTCTGCTTTTTATGCAGGTGATTTTTTAGGTCTGCCTAGCTGGCTTTCACCAACTTACCTAAATCTTCCACCTTAACATTAATGTTAATAGCATTGATGTGTTCCAGCACTTGAAGGTTAAGATAGTCAGTTTCTCTGTGGTTAAGGAATCCGGGTGTAACTCGCTTCCATCTTCGAACTAACTAAAAAAAAGTTAGATGAGGTTCATCATGATCACCAGCCTATATACGTCCCACTGCTGGGCACAGGCCTTCGTACATGGGAGAAACACATGAGGAGCTTGAGCCACAACACGACCACGCTGGCCCTATGCAGGTTGATGGGTTAAAGCGGTTGCATTTACAACCGGGAACAACAGCTTAACGTAACGGGAGCTCAAGATTAGAAATTTTGGTTGACCCATCCCGGGATCGACCATGGCGAAAGTTGCTTTGTTTTCATAAACGATAAGTACCACAGCGCTCAAACCACTACGCCGCCGAGCTCCTCAAAATCCTCCTAGAAAAGGATAATTGTTAATATATTTGTGCCGCTGGCTGAGAGATAAGTTTACTTCGCACTGCTTTTCATACAAACTGTAAAGTCGGATATTTTGGAAACGTACATACATACTGATTTTAATAAGACTGCATACAGAAGCAATTTAGGTTAATTTTAAATAGTTTTCAGAGGATTTTTTTAATAACAACATTATAACAATTACAAATAAAGAAAGTAAACGATCTAAAAATTATATGCTCCAGGCGGGAATCAAACCCGCGTCTCATGATGTCCGGCCAAACGCGATTACCACTATCGCGTCAGTATAGGAGCATATTTTTTTATATCGTTTTCTCGTTCTATTTGTAATTGTAACATTTATGTAATGTAGGCGTTTCTGTCTTCGGAGTGTTTCACTTGTCTCCCACTACCTGCCGACCTCACACGGTGAACTTGCCTGACCCCACCGGCGTATGAGGGAAGTAAGTACCTACTTTTAAAAAATCTAAAACTCTGATTTCTTTTTAGACTAGCCTAACTTGCTTATGCATGGCAAGTTTTGTTAGAATGGCTTTGTTCGTTTCCAATATTTTCGATTTGAGAGTTAGTATGAAAGGCCGTGTGTAAACGCTCATTATATCAGGCGCTAAGCATAGGGTCTATCATTTTCTACCATAATATAAGCGGCCTCTTGCAGAGTTCCACGTTCGAAAATACCCCAGTCTACCCTAAATCAGTGGGCAATCATTTGAATAAAAGATAATGATTTTGTACGATTTCAGATGACAGTCCACAAAATAATCTCATGGAACAATTCTTAAGATATATAGAGACAAACGAAGATAAATTCACGGTGTATCGATTGTTTACAATTAATTACAAGTTACCTTGGATATGTCTCCTGCATTTGATTGATTTCACTGTATTGGCCATACAATTCACACAAGTATTTTACAAATAAAATTTGAGAAATTCTTCTGCTTTAAGTTTATCCAACCCTTATTAATTTTGTTTCAGTTCATTGATATGTATTTTGAAATATAAATAAAGATATAGCAGCAAAATCGTTTACCTTAATCTTAAATTTCAGAAGTCACATTAAAATTAAATGAAATATTTATATCAAACCTTGATACCTACTCGTTACTTACCTACGTATGCAACTATTCTTCTAAAAGAAAATGAAAAAAAAACCAGTCTTATCAGTGTCCACAACAATCTTTGACTATAATAACACAATAATATAATATAATAATATTCAGACACTCACACCTATTATCTAGCCCAAAGTAAGCATCATTAAGAGCTTGTGTTATGGGTACTAGATAACGGAGAAATATTGATAATAATGTGTATATAAATATTATAAATAAAGATATAAACATCGATGACTCGTGGCTCGTATTCATCATACAAACATTTGCTCCTACCGGGATTCGAACCCGGGACCCCTGACCGAACAGCCCGCTTAGCAAGGGGTACAGTCTACTCGGCCAGCCGGTCGTCAATGACAATGACGTTAATAATAATTAAAGTAGCTAATTATGTAATATTTAGCCTATCATGTCGTTAAGTGTGTCTCTTGAAGTGAGGTTAAAAGCCCGCCTGAGGACCTGTCTTTTTCTACTTTCCAAAAACCTATAGACCTACTTCTACTTACCTTTTCCTAGTCGTCGTGCTTGTTCAAACGGCGCGCATGTTATTCTAAGTGCAAGTTAGGACGATTATACATACTTCATGAAGCTCTGTTAAGTGCCCACATAAATCTAATACAAAAGATTTTCTAATTATTAGCGCCAGGGTGGGCTGGTATGGGTACATAGGAGCTTGTGTTTTGGATACTAGATAATGGAGAAATAATGATAATAATATGTATATAAATATTAGAATTATAATGAACATATAAGCATCCATGACTCGTGAACAAATGCTCATATTTATCATACAAATATTTGCTACCACCGGGATTCGAACCCGGGACCCCCCACCGAGTAGCCTGTATAGCAAGGGGCTCCTTACAGACCACTCGGCCAGCCGGTTGTCGAAAATAATATAGGTAAATAAAACAGTAATACAGCTATTGTATCATTGGTAAGCAAACTCAGATTTAGTACTTAAGGTACAAGAGGCGGCGGCGGCGCCGACTACCTGTTTCTTTAAGTTTATTTTTTATCACACTCAGAGTGAAATGAAGAATGAATTTTACTAGGTGGTAGGCCCGTATGTAGGGTCGTCTGGGTAGGTACCACCGCCTTTCTTATTCCAGCTGTGAAACAGTTCGCTGTGTTTCGGATTGAAGGGAAAGGTAGCCAGTGTAATTACTGGGCATGACGGTATTTCATCTTAGGCCTCAGGATGACAATGCACCTGCAATATCGAGTGATTTTTCCTTGTTATTGCAGGTGTCTATAGGCGGCGGTAACCACTTACCATCAGCTGGGCCGTCAGCTTGTTTGTCATCTAGTTGTATAAAAAAAAATTAAGAAGCTGGTTTTTAGCGCCGGTAACCTGTTTCTTTATGGTTTATTTGTTATCACCCTACGAGTAAAAAAAAGAAGCAGGTTTTTGGCGCCGCTAACCCGCCTCTTTATGCTATCACCCTTATCCTTGTAAAACTTTTGAAAGTAGGAAAAAGTAAGTACTTACATACATTTAATAAGGAGCTACAAGTAGTTCTTGTAAGTAATATTTTTTATGCACTTTTTAGTACCCGCCATGAGCACCGTGAATGGCGCAGTGTGGCATAGTACAGTCAACAGCACATCAAGCATAACAGTTTGACCTTAACACGGCCCTTACTCCATTCGTAATAGTGGCGGCTTTCATACTGCAACTGTAACATTTGATGTGCTGTCGTCTGTACCAACCATACGCAATGTAATTGCGTAATCGAATAAAATATTTTTTCAATAAAGCACTCTGTAGATCTTCGACAATTATTTTATTTACACAAAATTTTACTTACATTATTATTATTCCTATCCCTGTTTGGAATCTACCTACAGAAGACAGCACATCAAGTGTAACAGTATAACTACGAAAGCCGCCTCTATTACAAATGCTGTAAGGGCTGTCTGTGGGCTCAAAGTATGAAACTAGTACGCTTGATGTGCTGTCGACAGTATATAATTGTAAAAATTGACACCAACACAATATAATAATTATGTCACAAAAATTTTCATTTAAATCACGAATGTCCTTGAAATATTTAAATATCCTTGGTAACGTGTGTCCAATTCACAAATATCTTTGTTAACTTGTGTCCAGTTCACAAATTACTGTCCACCTTAGCACACTGTTTCTTCGACAGTGTCTGATTTCATGTCCTATGAATGGAACACCCGATGTGGAGTGTGGAGAACGAAGACCTCGCAGCTCTGCGAAGGTTTCATCGTTCGTTCCCCGAACGATTGTTCGCTGTAGAAGGGTATGGGATCCGAATTCGCACTCGGCCTCACAGTAGACGATTCTTCAAAACGCACGGGGTAGCGACGAGAACAACTTGGCCGAACCTGTAGAATAAAGAGAAATGTGTTAGTGAGCATAATTCTGCTTTATTAACTAAAGCTGAACGAAATGACTGCATCAGAAAAAAACCGAAGCCATTGACGTTGTCATGGAAATAGAGCGCAGAAAGTGAAAAAAAGGAAGACATTTTGCAGGGCATATAGATAGAATGGACCACGGCCGTTGGGCAAGAAGTTTACTGGAATGACCCGTGCTATTACCCGCCCCGGAAAGCGACCGCATAATATGACATCCGGCAGCAAACTGCGTGTAGATCCGTGAGGGCTATGTTCGAAGACGGACGCTTCAAGGGTTGCGATGATCCACTAAAGCTAAATCATTCGATCATTTTTTGATTAGACCGTAATATGTGCATAAACTTAATTACTTCTACTAATCGTCATCAGAAATTGATGTGGTAAGTACCTAGTACGATTTTTGTCAAATAAACTTTTACAAAATAATTAAATTGAAAATTAATGTGAGGTAGACTAAAGACAATAAAGTTGGGACGAAATGAATAACAGTATTTGAAGATTTCACTAGAAATTAATTAATCGTTACCTAGATACTAATACCCGTTACCATCAGCAAGCACAAATATTGAATCCTGTATAAACTACAATTTTATGACAGTCAGTAGCAAAATCGTATGCAGGTACATTCTGTCTCATATATCAATGCGATAGGGATCAAAATCCTTTATATCTTCTTGATGCTGACTTCACTAGAAATCTTTGGTGAAGTGTTTTCTACAACCTCAAACGTTTTTGTCAAAAGCAATTACCTGCCCGATTCTGTGAATGTGTCAATTCATGTACAGATGACAGCACATCATGTTTCCACATGATGCCAGTGAACTGTTACCAGTTACACTACAAAAGCCGCCTTTATTACGAATAGAGTAAGGGCGGTCTCAATGTCAAAACTGTTACGCTTGATGTTCTATCGACTGTAGATTTGGACAAATGATCTAGTTCTATCAAGATCGTTCAGTAGGTTTGCGATACCTATATAAATATTGATTTGACTTTCAAAACAAACCGTTCATCCCAGTGATTCTGGTAGGTATGCCACACGAATATAATAGAAATAGTACCCACTCTATCAATTATTTACTTCTTAGACATTTATATTTCTTGTTTCGATGAATTTTTATTATTATTTGCGATCGTGGGAGACGTGTTCGAGGGGCTAATTTGATAAACTAAACACGACATCGATAAAACAGTTAAGGTTTGCAATTTTTGACGAAAGTTGACGTAAAAACTGTCAAAATTCAATGGTTCATTTATTTTGCATGTTTCGTTTTTCACAGTAGGCTTTTTTGCGTCAAACGTAACCAGCGCACATGTCATATAGACTCCACAATATAAAGTGTTTTCCAAGTTTCCAAGACTTCTCTGGCGCTGTTGTTGTTTTTAAACAGTTCGACATGAAAGCAGATGTGATAGCGAATGTCAAAACCCTAACAAGGACCTCAGGGCAAGCTCTCTCGACATTGTAAATGATGATAAACTACTAAATTGTGTTTCGAGTCGAAACGATACTTAATCTTCAAGATTACTTTAAAAATATGTTTATCTTTGAACATGTGGAGATTTATTGAAATAAAATCCATCACAAAGCTAAACAATATTCACCAATATTATTTAAAAAAAAATTCAAATTAATAGGCACCAAATCTGTCAGCCCGCAAAACGTACCAGCCAATTACCAATTATTCTAAGTTCAAGATTAAAAACTTATTGAATTATTGAGGTTGTGTATTGATGAAGATCGCTATAAATACTCAATAACTATTGTTAAATGAAACATAACGACACTAATTATTAAACGTTTGATATTCGGTGCTATTTGCGGGCTGTCAGATTTGGACGCTCTGTAGATAGATCAACGTATTTTCAATCTTAAACAAAGTTATATGTTGAGTTGAGTCATTAGCCGTATTAAAAAAATAAGTGTGTTATTGTTTTTATTTGATAAAAAAAACAAGTGCTTTTTGGGTAGGTAATTTATGAGAGTAAACCTCGTTACGACTTAGCGTCAGATTTCGGTAGTTTACGGTCAATATTTAAGTATATAGGGAGTTAGAGACTTAATTTCGTTAACTTAAAGACGTTTTTTTATAACTTATAATATTATTAATTTATAACCGTTAAATAAATAACTATTCCCTATATAAAAAATATTATACTGTGGGCATGTAAGTTTTATTAAGATTTGAAGGTTTTTAAGAGTCACGGATAGTCACTGTTATATAAAAGTAATCTGACGTTGACAAAGTACCAGTGCATATTCATTTTGCACGTATTCGGCAACATCATCGCCCTCTTTGCTTCTAAGCCGTTGTACAGACAACAGCACATCAAGTGGGACAGCTGCACTACGAAAGCCGCCTCTATTACGAACGCGGTAAGGCCGGTCTCAATGTAGGTGCAAACCAGGATATAACTTTACCGAATCATACTCAATTTCAGAAAAAATATTTATCCGGCAGCAAAGCATGAGAATTCTGAACTCGATATTGTAACTCTTTGTTTTACGTTGAAAAGCTTATAGTTTATTTTCTTTATACCTTGGTATTTATAATACGCTGGGCTACATTTTCACGCTCTCCCTCCATAAATATCAGGATTATTTTACCCTTTACGGAAGAGAAATCTCGGTGGGATAATATTTTGTGTCAATATCAAACACGGATCACCGTTGAATGACTACAGAAACATCAATATTAGAACATGATCGACTGGAATTTGCCTTTGAACACCATGAATATGTTGCTCTTCAGAAGCTCTGCGTAAAATACATTCCTAAACCACAAAGCGCTGTTAATGCTAATTTTAGATACGTGATAGGAATTTATGTGTTTTATTAGCAAACAAACTTTATGCTTCGGGATACCTTCGAATAAAAGGTGACACGAGCAATAATAAAGCAAGTAAATTGGCAACGAGGACCATTCTCAGTTCTAGCGAACTATCTAAGGCCCGTATTACAGAACGCGGCTCAAGCATCGTTTGAACTCGAATCACTCAAAACTAGTTTTAAGTGTAGATCAATACTTAATTGCCCAGCTTATTACACGTTGCGTTTTAAGACTCAATCAGCTGAAACTAGAATCAATAATTGACAAAGCAACAATGACAAGTACAGAAAAGCGAAACTGTCAAAAACATGGACTAATATTTATTTGGGAGTATAGTACTTGATCCGTTCTGGTCTGATCGTGAATGGTGTCGATTTTGACGTAAGTAAGTATCGTGGCCAGCGTGGTGGTGTTATGGACCAAACTCCTCATGTGTTTCTCCCATGTAGGAAGGCCTGTGCCCAGCAGTGGGACGTATATAGGCTGGTGATGATGATGATGAAGTATCGTTCTAAAATAGGCAATTACTCAGCTGAGAGTTGATCAATGTAAGTATAACGTTTCAAGTAAAGTTCTAAATTTAAATCTCGTATTAAAATCTTGTTTTAAAACTAGATTCGTCACTGAGAAATTTTCTGTAATACGGGCGCCTAAATCTCGTTTGATTAAAGTTGATGTTTCTAGTTTCAAAAAATGTATTTTTTTTATATACAACTAGATGACAAACAAGCTGACAGCCCACCTAGTGGTAAGCGGTTACCGCCGCCTATAGACCCTGCAATAACAAGGAAAAGCACTTGATATTGCAGGTGTGTTGTCATCCTGAGGCTTAAGATGAAATACCGTCCATGCCCAGTAATCACACTGGCTACCTTTCCCTTCAATCCGAAACACAGCGAACTGTTTTACGGCTGAAATAAGGAAGGCGGTGATCCAGCGTTTTTTAAGACCACCGACGACCGTAAAAATGATCTATACTTAGAAAGGGAACGAATAGTTTTGGCACTCTGCGGCAACAACATGCAGGCCCGTAGATTCACTCGCTGTACGGACCAAGTCAAAATAACGCTTTTCAAGGCATATCTTTAGGGTCTACACGAGTACACGAGCGGTCTGTGTGTTCAGCTGTGCGAAATAGTCGTGAAGCACTCTTCAGACCTAATGCAGCTACATCTTTAGGATAATGATGCGGCTTCCCTATTTCTGCAGTGCGTCAGAAATATTTGCGCAAGCGCAAACCGATAGTTTTCGGGCATTAGAAAGAAGATTCCTTCGGGTCGAGTCCGCATGGAGTGTCTCTTAGGTACATGTCACACTGAAATGAATACTCAAATCAGGTATGTTTGGGCTAATTATCTTTGTAAACTCATTTTAATCTCTTTTGTACAAACTTATAACAGCCAGCATTCATATCTGAAATATGAATTAAGACTGAGTTATTTTTGGTTCTCTAATGTCTCACACACAATTCATTAGCAAATTACCATTTCACAAGCAACATTTGTCAATGTTTCATTACGCAAACACAAATAATTTGTTTGACTAAATTTCAAATACAAACTTTTTGTTTAATAAAATTTCTTCTGTTGCTTGTTTGAAATGTATTCTTGTGTAATGGATACTAGATAAACATGCATGGAGCATGCAAGCCAGCATGCAGCATGCAAGCAAGCAGCATGCAACCATGCAGCATGCATGGCTTCTGTCACGGCTCCGGCGCTGCGGGGCTCCGGTGTTCCCACGCGACCTTATCGTCGCAGATGGTTTCTGCCCACCACCGCAGCTTCGGCTTGCCTCAGCCGCGGCGTTGGTCATCAAAACCACCTGCTCCTCAGCTCGCGGGCCGCCTCGCCCCTCCGCGCCTTCGCGGGCTTAAATTACACTCTAGGGGAAGGGCAGACAAGACTACGTGGTGTCGGTTTTACAGCGATATATTGACTGTTGATCAACCAAAGGGAAACCGTTATTTTTATATGCTTCTGTGTTATTGTGAATCACTTTTGTTTATCTAGTATTTTAAACCGTATTTTATTTTATAAATAGAAAATGACATCGAATCTACAGACTTCCCACTGTCCCGTCATATATTTTTAATCCAGTGTCTTTCAGCGAAACGCAATTTGAACCATCTGTTTGATGTAATTTCCTAGGAATTAACTACAGAAGTACATTACCACGATCGGCTGTATTCGTGGAAGCTGCATATTCAGTTATTCGGTTCACTAAATTCTTGGCTAAAAGCTCTAATGGGAAATCATTTCATGCTCTTGTAGCGTTTTGAAATCGAGCCTTCTCTAATAACCCGTTATTACACATAGCTCATTTGATAAGGCTACATTTAATTTTGGTACATTTTTTATGCTAGATGACAAGCAAGCTGACGGCTCACCTGGTGGTAAGTGGCCCTATCACCTGTGTAATCACTTTGTATTGCAGTTGCGTTGCCATCCTGAGGCTCATGATGAAATCCCTTCACGCCTAGAAATTACACTGGCTACCTTTCTTTTTTATCCAAAATACACTGTTTTATAGCCGAAATAGTAAAGCCCTAATACCACCTAGTAAACCAATGGAAATAAAGTTCATAAGATACAATAAAAGCCAGACATATTAACAGTGTGGATATACTATAGTCTATTCGGATATAAAATACAGTATAATAAAATATTATTACACGAATCATTTGAATATTTACGGACAGTGTCCGAAAACTTATGTAGAGACATATTTTAAATCAAAGAAATCAAATAAGTGAAAAAAAGCAATAAAAAAATCAAAGGAATCATTGCTTTGGGGCATTGCTTTTAAATATTAAGAGAATATTTAAAAGCAATGCCCCAACTAAACCAAATCTTAAGCATTTGTAAAAATACTCGTTTCGGATGTTTAAATAGAATATTTCGACATTGTAGCAGTACATCTGTATAACACTGTAAAATTCTTCTAGTCAGATAGACAGCCCACAAAAGTTTATAAAAAGACAATTTAACTACATAGCTCGGGGGATTCCCATAAAGTCCTAAAAAAATTCGCTGCATAATGGGCTCCCACGTGGCTTAGCTACTCTATCCCAAGACTCCCAGGTTTAAAAATTTAGAGCCGCGCATCGTCAGCAGAAGAAAGGGTGGATTTTGGAAGTAACTCAGACCAATAAAGTCGAGCACAGGATTATATAATTGCAAATTCAGAATTTAAGCATTTTCTAAAATAAATAAATCCAGCACCAATTGTACAGACGCAGCATAACAAAATCCATTCCTTATAACTTACACTATTCATTCATTTACGTATCAAAACAATCTAGTTTTTAGAATAATTTAATTTCTAATTCGTTACACGTTTCAATACAAAAGTTAGAATGCCTTTCTACTCTTAAATTAATAAATAGTATCGAGAATACTAAGCACAGATCAAGCTCAATCATCATTAAAAAACTTTAAAATGAAAGCCACATGGTTCGTTTGAAGAAATCAACATACATCAATGAGTTTTATAGTTATGCGCATTGTCTAAACCCAATGGACCACTGTTTACATTAGATTCGGATACAATGTCAACATCCCATATGTGTGGAAATGTAATCTATGACATACATATATCTAAACGACTGCCCGATCCCTTAAGAACCTTATCCGAAAACAAAACAAGAGTATCGCTTACCATGAGGACCATGTGGCGGATTTAATGCCATTAGGCATTCTCTACCGTCAACAGGAAATATGAGTCCCGAAAGATTAAATATGTAGTGCTTAAATCGATGCTTCGAAATTTAAAATATACTTCTAATCATATTGATGAATAACTATAGATAAATACTAATATGCCATACAAGCCCTAAACAAGCTTGGTAGGTATAATAGGGTAAGACTGATATGGGTGCCTGGTCATATAGGAGTGATTGGCAATGAGAAGGCTGATGAACTGGCACGGAAAGGCTCGGAAAACAAGTACGTGGGCCCTGAGCCCTTCATATCTCTAACACAAAGTTTTATTAACACAGCCATTACAGAAGAAGTCAAGAATAGGCATAGAACTGAATGGCAAAAGGTACCACGATTAAGACACTCCAAGTCCTTTATGGGGGCTCCCCCCCAGGTAGGGGAATGGAGTAAATACATCTTTACAAACGGTAGAACACAGGCTCGCTTCCTCACGGGAGCGCTCACGGGACATTTTGCCACCAACTATATGCTACACAAAATGCACATTTCCCCTGCACAACCTTGTCGGGCATGTGGTGAAGGCCAGGAATCGATGGAACATCTTCTGTGTCAATGCGATGCCCTGGCGAGGATCCGAATGAGTCTTCTGGAAGTGGCGTATCCAAAGCCAGTAGACTATAGACTCTTTCACGCCAAAGATATAGTGAAGCTTATGGCAGCTATATTCAGGACGTGGGAGGAGTGAAGGCAGGGGTGGCACAAAAGATCCCGAAGGGTCGAAGTGCATCGTGGCAAAGTCACGGCCCCATGATAAGATAAGATAAAAATATATAAAATACATATAAAATAAAACCAGAAATAAAAAGGATAGATCAATTGGGTTAAGGTTGAAACTCCAAAAAGAAACTGCGGACTTACCGCTTGAAAGCCAGTTTATTTCTAGCCTCTTAAACATGATGAGGTAGTGCATTCCATGGGTATGACATTGAAAAGAATTGGACATGAAAACCAGTGCGATGAGATGGAATATACGACCATAGTCTAAGTTTGCTGCTTGGACAAAGGACACGACTATATAAGCTCCCAGGTACTGAAATTTTAATTTCAGATATTCAGGTGCAATATTGATGGTAAAAGAATTATAAATATTACAAATTATATATTACGTTATATACTAAATAAACACCAACAATTGTTTTGTATGTTTATGTAGTGTTACTGGTTAAGTAAATAGAGCGGTGATGGGACCACTCGACCAGACGGCCAATAAACTTAATATACTATATAGTACATATATTATTTTATTTATTCCAGACTCATTGGTTTGTTGTAACTGGTTTTTGGATATCTCACAGATCAAAAGAGATTCAATCTAGTGGGAGCAGGAGGACTTGTCTTCTTTGCTGTCAATACACCTATGGCTTCCTCTTAATTTTTACAGGGTAGGCGTGGGAAGTGATTCGTGTGCCTATAATAGGCGACAGTATCGATTACCATAAGGAGTGCCGTATGCTTTGTATAAAAAACAAGTCAGATCTCCTTTCGACTATAAATATTTTTTGCCGTACAAATTAATTTAAGCGGCGCTTGGTCGCTTTTACCCTCTTAATTAATGGTATCCTCCACAATTTCCCAGTATGACGCAAAATCAAGTTATCGTTTCAATGATATTGTATTTTCTCACAACAATCTGTTTTAAAAACCTGCCATCTGTCCTTTTCTGGTCGGATTGTAATGAAAGAATAGGACTGAACTCAATTTAATTTAAGTAGGTGCACAACAAAACGGCTAATTTCTGTGACGCGTACGTTTTGGTATTTTCCACAACAGCTCACCGTACAGACGACAGCACAACGTTACACCGTAAAGCTTAAAAGATTGACCTTAAGTTAAGACCGCCCTTACTCCGTTCGTAATAGAGGCGGCTTTCATAGCGCAACTGTTACATTTGGCGTGCTGTCGTCTGTACTAACGTCATGTGGGATGGAACAATAAAATTGTTCCATTTGTTCGCCTTCCTCATTAGTATTCGGTAGCTTAGTTTGATAATATACCTAGTTGTTTAAAATGAAAGTAAGAATGTATTTGCTTGTATTATTGTTGAGGAAACGCCGGCGCGGGCTAATAATGTTAAGGGTTAGCACTCATTTTGGCGGGTTATAACGCGACAAAACCCGCATTTTAAGTTTAAAATCTTGTAAAGTTAAGGGTCGTTCTCTTTAAAACCAACACTCGCTGTTGTTAGCCCGGTGGGAGATTAAAGTTATTAATGACTGGTTTTCAAAGGACGGGAGGCCTTAGGAAGCGGCCATTAATAACTTTAGTAATTTCGCTCGTAAACTATGATGAGCTTATGCTACACGACATTTTATTCAAATTGTTCACTCCCCAGACTAGATTCTGATGTGCTTTGTTAATCGATAAAAGGCTGCCCGTCCACGAACGACTTTTTAAAAGTTCTTTAATGGTACAATTTTTTGTTTGTTTTCACCACTTATTTTGCGACTGTTATCACTGATTTGAGAGAAGACTGCATTAGCGTATACCTTTCCGAACGTTATATTTTCCGCTTTATGTTGGAAAAGACCCGAATTAGCCAATATACCAATATTTTAGAATAAATGAATACTTACCTAATTGTTTAAATTAATAATTGAATGGTTACTTTACATAAAACGAGGTATAGACGACAGCATATCAAGTGTAACCGTTGCACTACGAAAGTCACCTTTATTACAAAAAGAATAAGGGCGGTCTTAAGGTCAAAGTGTTACGCTTGATTTGCTGTCGACTGTACATAATAAAGTCCTTCTGTTAATATAACACTAACAAATTTAAAGACAAAGGTATCAATATTAAAGTGCAAATAATTTAACTGTTAATTAAGTAGAAACTTCTCTCAGCTGGCCATTTTTGTAAAGTCGCGCTTTTAAAAGTTTTTAATATAAGTCTCTTTGGTCTAGAAACTCAAGAAGGTAATTTATTAAATACGAGTGGTTTGTACCCCTTGCTATACTCAACCGGGAGTCCCGGGTTCGAATCCCGGTGGGTGCAAATGTTTGTATGATGACTACGAGCATTTGTTCACAAGTCGTGGATGATTATATGTTTATTTAGTGTATTTCTAATATTTATAAACATATTATTATCATTATTGCTCCGTTATATAGTATCCATAACACAAGCTCTTAATGATGCTTACTTTGGGCTAGATAATAGGTATGAGTGTATGAATATTATTATTATTAGCTCGACCCGGCATGCTTTGTAGTCTCCCTATAGAGACAGACGCAAATATACATGGACTGGAAGAAATCCGCAGGGTCACCTCAAGTCCTCGGTAGCTCAGATGGTTAGTGCAGTCATCCGGATTTTGAAAGGTCGCAGGTTTAGGGGACTTACCTGCGGCCTGAGATCGTGTATTTTTGTTTCAATACTTTTCTTAAATTGTTATAATAATAATAATAATAATAATAATTTCTTTATTTCAGATTATTCATCCATATAGTGTTAGTAACAATTCTCTTAGTTCTAATGTTAGTAAAAGACAATAGTTATAATTTCTTTTTTTAAATCCATATGTATCAACAGCTGTGCCAGTGCAACTCAAAACAGTTACAGTGTCACAGCTGTTGTATGTAAATGTACCCAGCGCTTAAGTAGCGGTGAGTCCCAACGTTCAGATAGCGCGCGCAAAATAATGTTTGGGCTGGCACGCACGCGCGATAGCAGCGATCCGCTTCGCTTGCGCATTATTGCATAGAAGCAATCAGTCCGCGCTTCGGGAAACATCGTGGACGCACTACAGTTATGCTTACAATAATAAAAAAAAGATTTTATAATCCAGGAACCTTTTCAGGCGAC
The DNA here is from genome assembly GCA_947347705.1 of Nymphula nitidulata. Classification (NCBI taxonomy): domain Eukaryota; kingdom Metazoa; phylum Arthropoda; class Insecta; order Lepidoptera; family Crambidae; genus Nymphula; species Nymphula nitidulata. The sequence goes on from OX374632.1 coordinate 14,134,680, forward strand.
CCCAGAATACCCTGCCAAAGTTTCATCACTATCTGATCAATGGTTTCGGAGCACATTGGGCATTACATACAGTCATTGATTTTTTTTAAATATTTTTATTTTCATTTCTAAACAATTCTGACTGAAAAATGTTGCTGTTGTTGCACAGGTCCATGGGCGTATATTCAGTATGTTTAATTCCCTAAAATAAAAAAATCGGTCACCAATTTGTCTGACTTGAGTGGGCAGCCTAACCAGAAAATGTATAGAGCTGTGTTAGAAACTTTCATAGAAAGTTTATGTCAAATCGTATTATCAAATGGTAAGTAGGTATGTTGTTTAGAAAGGCAACATAGGTTTGATGCCAAGATTATTCATAGCCGACCTGCTTTGAATCCATAAATTATATACAGGATAGGCAAGTGCACCAAGATATGAAACACTGCCCAAGTGATGTAAAATGAAAATCAGGCGCGAGATATTTTTGTTAGCAACCAATTTAAGGCCTTTTTATTTTCTTTGTTGCTTTCTTTTGTGTATATCTTAATTTTAAAATCATTAGCATCATCATATCAGCCTATGATGTCCTCTGCTAAAAAAAAAATAAGAAATAAGGATAAAAATATGAGGTATGTAATTTTCCTATCGCAGTTTCAATCATACAGCTTTTAATCCGACGAAGAACACACAAACAAACCAGTTAATAGAAAATTTTCTATCGTATATAATTTATATTGTTGTGGAAACGCTGAGCGCTTATGGTAAGGGAATACTGTTAATTAGATAAGAGATGCCGCTTTAATTTTACTGACAGCGGTATAAGCATTTCATGTGCGAACGACACTAAAACTTCCTTTCGCATTTTACAGTATAACGAGTATAAGTTGTATGAGCACAGCAATTTTGAATCTTAAGTACTTATTGTAATAAGTTGCATATTCATACCCGACTCCTTTTGCAATTCCGTTCTATTGTCTTAACAAAGTCCGGTGGAAAAACAATACCAACCTTACCCTCCAAACTTGCTGCTTTATCAGAAATCGTAACTAAAATTAAATGTCGTTTAAGACTGGGTCTGTTTCATTTTTGTTGATAAAGGCAAATAAATATGCCATCAAGCTTTAAAGTGTACCAAGATTTGACACGTTTAATTAATTTCTTCACCTTTGCACCTCGAATGAAATCGCTGTTGTTTTTTTTTACTTGCGTTGTGGGTAAGGGCGTATGGAGGAGTCATAACGTCCTACTCCAACTCTTGTTGGTCGTGGTCCACCTACTCAATTGACCTGCTTGTACCACGGGCATTTGTTCTTGGCCGTGGTAAAATTATGAGATTTATTTTGCCTTGTGTTGTATGGTGCACTTATAAGAGAACAACGAACATTACCTACATTTCATGATATTTCAAGTAACACATTCGTTATTTTATTTATTACAAACAAAGGTTTTTAGTACGTTTGAAGCATATGCTTAATAAATCTCGAAGAGCTTTGAGTTAAGAAAAAATATATACAAGGAACAAATTAATGCTTACATAAAAATCAGCGGGCCTCCTTACCAAAGCGGCTAAAGCCCTCCTTGACATAAAAAATATTTTTTGTACATCCACAGTTCAACAAACTAATTTCATTAAAAAATAAAGGAGGTCAAATCAGGAAACCTTCGGAGTGAATTTCGTTTCTGAATACTGCCAGTATCACAAATTTCTTTTCATTAAATATTGAGAAGCGTTTAGTGTTTAGCTTTCATACAATCAATTCAGCAGATTGTAGCGGGATTGGATTTTTAAATACGATCACTTTATAAAGAGGAGCTATTCGAGCTACATCCAGTAAAACTAAATTGACCATAGTTACACAAAGAAACCAATTATAAACCGAAGTTTTTATATTACAATTGTTTTAAAGTATCTAAAATGGTTTTCTAGTGTTTGATGAAATAAATTGGATACAAGTTATCAAACCAATTTCCGGTAGTTAACACATTATAAACCACTTTATAATGTATTCAATAATGCGGTCGATTTTAAAATATGCATTAAAAAAATATATATTATTAAAGGCAATTCCAAGCTAAGGGTGATTTTCAACGAGGCTGTCAATAAATAAATAACTTAGGTTTTAACTAATTTCTATTAATATTTTTATATACGTATATTTTACAAGTCACCACCAGCCCATATACGCCCCACTGCTGAGCACAGGCCTTCCTACATGGGAGAAACATATGAGGAGTTTGGGCCATAGCACCACCACGCTGGCCCAATGCGGGTTGGTAGATTAAAGCGGTTGCAATAACATCCGGGACCAACGGCTCAACGTGCCTTTCGAAGCACGGAAGAGCTCGAGATTAGAAACATTGATTGACCCATCCCGGGATCGCCCACGGCGATAGTTGCTTTGTTTTCATAGCGAAACCAGAGCGCACAAACCACCACGCCATCGAGCTCCTCAATTTCACAAGTAATGCCTAATAATTTATTTCTTGAAGAGAAGAGATCTAAAGAAATAAGTTCACTCTTTTTATTACATGCATTCTATTTTGTAATTTCAAAGTTCAATAAAGAGTTAAGTAACAAACAGCACTGTGTTAGCCTCGCAGACTCTGTGTAAACGACCAATCATGCATAATCAGCAGTGGCACTTGGCTGTGTCGCAGTAGCTTCATTGTCGCTGTATATCTTTTGTTTTTTGAAGTGAAAACTTCTTTAGGCGCGCCGAGCAGTTTATTTTGTTGGGGTTGAATAAGACTGAGCCGTCACGTTCGGCTGTGTTACGCTCGTTTGGGTAAAGTGCTCGTTCGGGTAAAATGACGGCTCGACTCGACCAAAGAGTACATTTTTTATACGGATATAGAGGCATCACTCCATACTACAAAATATATCACGCTTAGCGATATCTGCACCCGTACCACCATATTTTATCGCGATCCAGTTTAGGACCTTAACTGATTAGAATCGTTAATTCGTACTACGACGCTATCTACGACTATGACAGCGATTCAGTTTAGAGTTGAATTGCTGTCTTTGCTGTCATTATAGTCCATTTTTTTCGTTACTGCACGAGATGTGAACAAATATGGTAACTATGACATTTATGACACCGCTAGAGATGGGAAAATCCTGAGTTCAGAAATGTCTGAAATAGTTACATTGTACTTATTTCAAAATAACAACGACTATAATATTTAAATAAGTATAAGTCACATAAATGTAACCATCTAGCAATAATTTTGCTATTTGAACCTATTCTTGTGATACAAATAAAAAAATTAAAGACGAAATTTCATTTGGTACAAATAAGAATAAAATAGTGGGACCTTAGCCTAACCTGAGAACACCTGTAAATAGCATTTTCAATGACGTGTGTGGTGTAGACTTTTGATTGAAAGGACAGGATCAAAAAATTTATGAAGCCTAGGCTTAAAATAATTTTATCCAAATCAGACACAACAAGACGTCGCAGGCAAAAGCTAGTAGTATTACTATTTGGCTGCGATCGGCTGTAGGTAAGCAATACGACCTGCCTCTATCAAAAATATTTTCATTTTTAACACGACTAGGTGGTAGACCCGTATGAAGGGTCGTCTGGGTAGGTACCACCGCCTTTCTTATTTCAGCCGTGAAACAGTTCGCTTTGTTTCGGATTTGATTTGTCATTACCAGAATTGAAGGGAAGATTGAAAAAAAAGGTAGCCAGTGTAATTACTGGGCATGGATGGCATTTCATCTTAGGCCCCAGGATGACAACGCACCTGCAATATCAAGTGATTTTCCCTTGTTATTGCAGGTGTCTATAGGCGGCGGTTACCGCTTTCCATCAGGTGGGCCGTCAGCTTGTTTTTCATCCAGTTGTATAAAAAAAAAAGTCACAACAACATCATCAGATTGAAAGAACAAATTAAAATGAATACGGCACGGTTGATCACAAAGGAGTTCAGTAAATAAATAATAAACCTATATTTTCCCACATTTCAATTATAAATTTTTATAAAATATTTTATATATAACTAACGCACAACTGTCTAATAATTTACATATCGATAATCAAAAATTACAATCACAATACAAGCAATTATATTCTACTAATTAGTTCAATTTTAGGAAGATGATGGTACGAAAGAAAACGATGCAGTGTAGGAACCAATACTAAATCGAGCGGAATATGAATCGCTTTTATAAAGATGGTGGTAAGGCCCCAGGTGATCTGAACCGGTAGACAACCAAAAAATTATTTTCTTAATAAAAACTTATTTTTCTTAAAAACTAAATTTAAATAATCAAAAGTTGCATAAAAATGTTCTAACCCGCGTGCCGGCCAACTTAGACTGCATTGCAGTCACCTGCTCTGGTGATGGAAATAGATGTTGTGTCACCACAGGCTGCCCACAATACCATCGGCTATGAGAGAAGGTGTATGGCAGGGGTTTTAGTGGGTGCGAGTCCCACACGTCCCTCTCTTCGATTTCAAGAAGAGAGGACAGCACATAGGGCGTTTCCCTGCCACAAAAAATAAGTTGACTGCTGCATGTTGGATCCGGCAATAGACACCCGCGGGGCAGAGAATTATAGGATTAAGGAAAATGTTACTTTATTTTTATCAAGAGGGGGTCGTTTTAGTAGGTATTTTGGCCTCTGCCATCTTTGGTAGAAGAGCCCCACAAAAATCTTCCACAATTGATCGTAGATCAGACGCTATAACCTTTTTCTGCTCAAAAAAAATTTGAACAGTGACTTGAATAAAATAAACAATGTAAAGTACTGGACACTAGGCGTGTTGTCCCCTAACCCGAACTCGCAAGGTCGCTGTTTATACAGCAATAAATATATCTGCGTTTAATTGCCTTAAGCGACCACCGTAAATTATCATTTTAATTTCAAATGGAATGAAAGAATCTTCTCGGAAATCTCGGCGTATATATTTTAAGGGCTAAAAATAAAGGCTGGACAAGATTAATGACGGACACTAAATGAGGTATCACCCTCACAGAAATAACTGAATCCTTCTGTTTGTGATAAATAGTATGTAGAAGAACACTTTTGTGCCTTCTTACGCAATCACTTCAAGATATATTTATTGTTCAGTATTTGCGCTGTATTCTCTTAAAACTTATTTCGAAACCGGTACAAGTAAACAACATTGCTAGAAACTGGTGAAATTTTTCTTTATTTTATGTATTATTTACATCCAAAATAACGATGTTGCTTTTAGTGTCAATGATCTCGAAATTATTTTCGATTATGTTTATTATCTTTTTTATTTTATACAACTAGATGACAAACAAGCTGACGGCCCACCTGATGGTAAGCGGCTACCGCCGCCTATAGACACCTGCAATAACAAGGAAAAATCACTTGATATTGTAGGTGCGTTGTCATCCTGGGGCCCTAATTGCCGTCCATGCCCAGTAATTACACTGGCTACCTTTTCCTTCAATCTTCCCTCCAATTCTGATAATGTCGAATCAAATCCGAAACACAGCGAACTGTTTCACGGCTGAAATAAGAAAGGCGGTGGTACCTACAAAGACGACCCTACATACGGGTCTACCACCTAGTCGTGTTAAAAATTTAAATATTTTTGATAGAGGCAGGTCGTATTGCTTACAGCCGATCGCAGCCAAATAGTAATACTACTAGCTTTTGCCAGCGACGTCTTGACTCGGTCGGTTTGTTGATACACGTATCCCACAATTATCATTGAAGAATATGTGTGCCAATTTTCGAGTCAATCGACTAAGTGAAGTCTACCCTCTTATATGTGAAATGTCGAAATACCCTTTTTAGTTGATTTACCTTCACAAAGAACACAGCCTCTAAATTTCTAGCCTCTGGAACTTTCGCCGCGGCGAATATTCGCGCTTCTATTCGCCCGAATGAAAACAAATGTATGGAAATGTAGGCCAGGCGTAGCGGCGACCGGCGACCTCGCAGTTCCCGTGGCCAGGCTCTTAGACTTACGCTGTGCATTTTAATGTATCAGTCATACAGTCAGTCAGTAAGGAGTCAGGACAAGAATTTTGTATACAGTGTGCTACAAAAGTCCGAAATAAAATTGAAACGGGTGGTTGTATTCCTTGTCAAGAGTTACTTCTGAAAGTTTGATACCTTCCAGACCACTTTTTTTATAAAGTTGATAAAATCATTGTCACACTTGCTCGTGGCAACCCTAAAATTGATTACTATAGCGTATCTAACTTAATTGCACACACTCAAAGTTACAGTTAGACCACATACGTGTTGTGGTCTAACTGTAACTGTTGTGTACGCACAACCCGCGCTCATACTACGATATCGACCCCCTGTAACCCCAGAATTCCAAATTTTATTTGGGAACTCTGTAACACCGGGTATATAGATTAATACACGCACACCCATTATTCGAGCATAATTAATAGTTTGTGTTATGAATACTAGAAAACAAATAACTGTTAATAATGATATTAGAAATATCCTAACTAATATTGCTAATATTCTAAATTCTGAAGAGTGTTTGTTCCTTTGTTACGCTTTCATGCCTAGACCACTGAACCGATTTAGATGAACTTTGGTATGAAGATAGTTAAAGACCCTGGGAAGAACATAGCATACTTTTTAGAGCGATAACCGACATCAATGTAGGCGGAGCTGCGGGCAAACGCTAGTACTAAATAATATTTTTATTCAAACATCAATGACTCGTAAACAAATAATGTTCGTTTGCACTCAATAAACAAACATACCATCATACCCGATTCAAATCCAAAACCTCAGGCTTAGTAGAAAGCTGTAAGTATTTGAGTCAACTTAGATAAAAAATAAATAAAAACAAACCAAATCGTTTTGTGTAGGTTTGTCCCTTTCACTCGCCACCTTTCTTGCTCATCATCATCATCACCCGCCTATATACGTCCCACTGCTGGGCACAGGCCTTCCTAAATGGCAGAAACACATGAGGAGTTCGGGCCACAGCACCACCACGCTGGCCCAATGCGGGTTGGTGGGTTAAAGCGGTTGCGGTAACAACCGGGACCAACGGCCTAACATGTCTTCCGAAGCACAGAGGAGCTCAGATTATAAATTTTGGTTGACCCATCCCGGGATCGACCATGGCGAAAGTTGCTTAGTTTTCGTAATCAAAATCAGAGCGCTCAAACTATTACGCCACCGAGCTCCTTGCTCAACACTATTAGAAATGACAGTAGTTTGTTTACATTTGATCTTTATCTAATTGGCTGAAGTATAGAGGCACTGGTACCTCGACCTCGTTTTCGGCTAAAAGTGTCCGTATGCAATAAATTAGGTGATGCATTTGTTGTTGTTGTGTAATATTTCTGCGGGGAGATACGTACGCTAGAACTTATTAAAGTTTGTTGCACTTTGGCTTGGCTCCTGCTAAGCATATACGGGATGGCACATTTAGATCGGTCAGGGAAAGTCTGAAAGTATAAGACATACGAAAATCTCTGCTTAGGAACCATGCCATTGATTTTAGTAATAAGAAGAACTGCATTCATGCATTTAAAAAAAACGTGTACTAAGCTCGGGAATCAAACCCGGACGTTTTGAAAAATAAAATAATTTATTACTATTCGGCAAGTCAAACCAAGACGTTCCATTTTCAAATGAGATTTATCACGTCTCTGTTCAAACCAAGACGTTCCATTTTCAAATGAGGTTGATCACGTCTTTGTATCTACATACTTATTCTAAGTTGGCTTTTCAATTGATTATCAGTGTAAGTATGATTATAGCAATTACAATCATAGATTGATAATTTTATCGCAGATAACAATATGTAATGCAGTGTATGTAACAAGTTGCGATACCAGCAAAGAGCTACAAACAACCATAGAGACAATTTTACGTACATAAACGACCTGAATGTTGTATTGAAAAAATGGTGGTAATTTCGAACACTTACTAAAGTAAAGTAAAGGATATGAAAACAAAGTATTTTATTCATTTTAGACATCATTTTGCATAGTAACGGTTACTGCTTAAGAGCTACACAATCGATGTCTAAATAGAAATAGTGTTAGTTTTTTCAAAACGTCCAGGTTGGATTTCCGAGCTAAGTACACGTTTTTTTTAAATGTATGAATGCAGTTTTTCTTATTACTAAAATCGATGACGTGGTTCCTAAAAAGTGATTTTTGTATGTCTTATAGTTTCATACTTTCCCATACTGACCGATCCAAATGTGCCATTCTGTATAGCCTATATATGGAGTGTGCTAAGCTTCTGCGCAAGCATAAGGAAAGGTTGATTTCAAATTCTGATAATGTCGATACGGTCACAGTATTTTTTTAAATAGTTAGTGTCGTACAAAGCAAAGTAATCAGGTCATTCAGCCAAGATAAGTAATATTTATGGTTTTTTTTTTAAATTTGAATTTCGTAGAAAAGTTCGGTGACTTTGAATGACTTTTTATGACCTTTTTAAAGAACCCCATGCTGTAAGTACTCATTTCACAAAACCTGAGATAATGTTTCTCCGAAATCGTACGGTACACGACAAGTAGATAAAATATGAAGAAAACCACCCCGCCGGTGCCGGAGACTGCGATAGCAAAAAAAGGCTAATTGCTTGCCCTTGTGTTGCGTTGGCAAGCTCTTGATGTCAAAAGCATATTATAGGGTACAGTAACCGCTTATTGCCGTATTTACCAATAATATTCCAGAAAAAATCGTACTGTCCAAAATCGCATCGTCACGGGTGGTACGAGCGTCTATGAAGGCTGTCATCAATATAAGAACGGTTAGCGATGAAGCGGGGGTTAATTATAGTACTTTGCACTTAGAGGCTGACAAAATAGGGTACCTATTTGACTATATATTTATCTCATTTATAAATAGTATGTCAAAAACGGAACGAGCTATGTTAGGTGTTTCTCTGCGAGATAGAATCAGAAATGAGGACATCCGTAAGAGAACCAAAGTCACTGACATACCTCTAGGATTCGCAAATTGAAGTGGCAGTGGGCAGGGCACACAGCACGCAGAACGGACGGCCGGTGGGGGGTTAAGGTTCTGGAGTAGCGACCGCGTACCGGAAAGCGCAAAGTAAGACGGCCTCCCACAGATGGACAGACGATCTGGTCAGGGTCGCGGAGAGCCGAAGAGCCGCTGGATGCAGGCTGCGCAGAACCGTTTTATTTGGAGATCGATGGGGGAGGCCTTTGTTCATCAGTGGACATCATAGGCTGGTATGATGATGATGATGAAGTCAAAAACAATCAATATTGAATAGTTTCTTAGATATAGCGAGTCTTTTGAGGAGCTGTTACAAGTTGTCAAAAACCACTTCATAGTCAATGATGCGAACTTGTGACGTCATAAAACAGATTGTCCTCCGAATATGTAGGTATGGGCGCATGGAAAAATTAATGATATCTTTGGAATTAATGCGTTTTCATGCATAATAAAAGTTCTTACATTTAATGTGAGTAAACGAATAGTATTGATGGTTTGAATTAATTTTGTAATATAAAAATAACAAACATTTTGTGTATAATCATACAAAAATATCATGCAAAAAAATGTACATTGCAACGCTTTTAATATATAAAATAACTAATATTTTCAAAATATATGAAAAAAAAAACATACTTTTTTACTTGTCGACAAAAACCCTATTATATTACTTGAACAAGCTCATAATTAAATTAAACCGCTAGAAATCTTAAAGCGCGAGGGCGTAGCACTCTTATTCATTTGATAATTTCAAAGTTGATTGGATTGAATAGAAAGCCGAACTTGATCCTTATCTGATCGAAATAAAAGACATTTTGCATCAAAGCAGCTATTTATGTCCTCTGTCAATACAACACACTTCCAACATAAATTTATTATTAGTATTCCTGCCCGAAGGATGAGAAATCTATGTTATCCATCACAGGCATGCTTGTTATAATTCGGAATATTTATATTGAGATAATTATGTCATAAGTACAGACGACAGCACATCAAATGTAACAGTTGAACTACGAAGGCCGCCTCTATTACGAACGCAGTAAGAGCGGTCTCAATGTCAAACTGTTCCGCTTAATGTGCTGTCGTACGTAGGGTTGTATGTTCGCTCGTCATAAATACAAATAAAGAAAACTAAACGATATGTTGAAATTTGAGATCAAATACTATGGCACGTACAGAATCCATAGCGTCGTGTGCCTCCAACTTTTTTTTGGTTGAATTCACCCTGTAAATTGAACGGGAAAGGGATCAAGCGTCTCTCCGTCTGTCTGTCGTCCAACATTTTTTTTTGGTTGAATTCGCCCTGTAAATTGAACGGGAAAGAGATCAAGCGGCTCTCCGTCGTCTGTATATTCCAGTAATTCCGCCCTCTTTGTATCGACTTAGCTAAACTTTTTTTTGAAAAATATTTACGTAACATACATTACTCGTCTCATTTTAAGCCTGAAAGTATAATTAAAGAGATATTTAAAAACAAATTTAAAGCAGAGGCTTGATAAAATATAGCACATTTATAAGCATGAAGTGCTATGACATACCTACTCTTCGCCGGGATTTATACACGCACTTATTATCTAGTCTTTTAATATTATATATTATTATATACTAGTAGCTTTTAATGTTATATATTGAAGTTGTCATGTTAAGTAGTAGTCGGTATTGCCTTATATTTTCGCGAGCAGTTCACATTTTAAATGGTGCTAGTTACTGGTCCAGAATGGCAATAATACTCGTAACATTACCGGTGTAAAATCCGGTAAAGTAGTTTAATTTCAAGGGATATAGTAAAAGTATGGGGTTTGGGCCGGCCAAGATGAGCACCGTTTCTTCGAACAGCTATTTTTGTAAGAATCCATCTTACCTTGTCGTTTTCACATATATTGACTGATGGAAGCGGCAAAAAATATTTTAATTTGCTGAAAAACATGTCAGAGGTCCCCATTTTTTATGTGTCAGTTAAAGCAGCACCAGCTGTGGACTCTTCTTACCGCTTCACATCAGGTGGTGTTGAGTCATTTGCCTTGCCTTGTATAAAAAAAAGAAAAAGGATCTCTCTCTCTCTCTCAACCAGTGGAAATAGATTGTCACCTGTCCTTTTCTATAAACTAAACCAATGAATTCAAAATGTGGATTATAAATGTATCGGTGGTTATTAAGTTCGTAACTATAGTAAAATGTAAGTTTAGCATTTTGATAATCTTAATATCTATTACGGGAATTGCGTGTTACAGTTAACACATCAAGTGTTACAGTTGCACTACGAAGGACGCCTCTATTACGAACGGAGTAAGGGCGGCCTCAAGATCAAACTGTTACGCTTCATGTGGTGTCGACTGTACATACACGTTGGTGACAACAATACGACAATAAATTAAAACATGGGCTTTATTAGTTCATATAAATGTTTTCCAACTTTCATATACATCTTATTCATTTGATGATTTCATGACATATCTATAAAATAATCATTGACTGCATTCACTACTTAAAAAATGTTATAAAATTATAAAATAAATATGATGAATTTGGAAGTGTCAACATAAATATTTTTATGAACTAATATAGCCCATGTTTTAATTTATTGTCGTATTATAGTCACCAACCTGCATATCTGGATAGTTCAATGCCCACTTATAATCTGTTCGAACACTGTCATCTCAGTTCATTCACTTTTGCAATTACATCGAAGGATATCCCTTTCAACCGAACGAACAGATTTTTCATTACCTCGGATTACCGTTCGTTTCAATCTTAAAGTATTTCGATTTAACTTTTTTAATTGCTATAGTGTATTCATTCTTTGAGCTTGGCGACTATAAAGAACATTGTTCACCTGCATGGATATCGGTTCATCATCATCATCATCACAGGGCTCCCCTATCTATTCCCAAATGGAACGGTTCTGCGCAGACTGCATCCAACGGCTCCCAATGACCCTGACTAGGTCATCTATCTATCTAGTGGGAGGCCGTCCTAGTTTGCGTTTTCCGGTACGTGGTCGTCATTCTAGGACTTTAACGCCCCACCAGCCGTCTGCTCTGCGTGCTATGTGCCCTGCCCACTGCCATTTCAACTTAATAATCCCACGAGTTAGGTCAGTGACTTTAGTTCTCTTACGGATGTCATCATTTCTGATTCTATCTCGCAGAAAAACACCTAAAGTAGTTTGTTGTGTGAATGCGAACTTGCACAGAAGGCCTTTGGTGAGCGACCACGTTTCACAGCCGTATGTTATTACTGGCAACACAAACTGATTGAAGACTTTCGACTTTAAGCGTCGAGGAATTTTGGACCTGTCGGAAGGTTCTGTCTAGGTCGTCGAGCATTGTGCTCAATTCCTACAGGGATTCTACCGTGACTACTGTGCCATGACTAATATATCATCGGCAAATCGAAGATGAGTGATGTCCTCGCCATTGATGTTGATGCCGAGTCCTGTCCAGTCCTGTAGTTTGAAAACATCTCCAACGCAGCGGTAAACAGTTTCGGAGATATTACATCTCCTTGTCTTACCTCTCTCTGTATTTAGATATTTAGATTCGGATTCTGTACACGGACCGACATGGTGGTAAATCACACCCTATGTTTCGATCGAATCGAAGGCCTTCTCGTAGTCCACAAACGCCAAGCAAAGTGGCCGGTTATACTCCTCGGTCTTCTATATAACCCGCCGCAGCGTATGTATGTGGTTTACAGTACTAAAACCTTTACGAAAACCGGCTTGGTCGAGAGGCTGGATGTCGTCAAACCTGCGTGATAACCCTTGAAAACAACTTGTAAACGTTACTCAAAAGCGTGCTGGGTCTGTAGTTCTTCAGTAAGGTTTTGTTACCTTTTGAAGAACAATAACACCAGGCCTTCGCTCCAAGCTTCTGGCGTCTGGTAGCCTCGAGAATAATGGAATTGAATCGCCTCTAGAGGACTTTAAGTACCGGTGTACCACCCGCTTCCAGAAACTCTACAGTAATTCCGTCATCCCCGGTGCCTTGTTGTTCTTAAGTTGCTTGACGGCTACTCTAATCTCGTACAGGCTGACATCCGGGATATCTTCGGTATTGTGTCGGATCGGCCGGGCTCTTGAGTCTTTGCCGAACTGATAGCGGGATTTTTTGTAGAGGTGGATATCGGTTATCGCACCAAACATTAGTAGCATAAGTCTTTTCTCATGGTATAATCTGTCTTCATACTAAAATTTATCTCAACTGATTCAGCGACTGGGGAGTGAATACATAACAGGCAGACAGATAGAAAAACAGAAAGAGATACCTACTCTTTTTGTTTTAAACCACTCAGGTGGCAATCAAGCATACGGCCCACCTAACGGTTACGGGAGCCTATGGACGTTTGCAACACCGGATCACTGCCAAAATCTTATCGCCTTTTTTGAAGAACACAATGCTGTACTCTTCGAGATAATAGGGAGGAAGTGTTGTGCAGGGAGTTCATTCCACAACCTGAGCGAGCATACGTGGGAGAAAGTTTCTCTGAAACCGTACAGTACGCGACCACTTTGGTTCCAAGTTGTGAAGATGAATTCCCTGCCGGTGGCGAGCGGTGCGATGATAGATAGAGGACGTGAGCATCGTGTCAAATACTATATCAGAACACACTTATTATACTAACGGTAGAAAACACACAAAGAGGCAAAATCTCTCCTTAGGTTCAATACCGCTTGTGAGCTCGGAAGCGTTGACAATTCTCATAGCGTGTCCGATGATATGGATAAATAAGATTATAGAGATAAAATAAAACGCGAGACAATACTTAGTAGTATTTCCCCCTCACATTAGGATCGCCTGACTAAGAAATGACATCCTCATAGCGATGTCATGCGAATATTCAGTATTTTTGATAAGGATTTCACCCTGTTTTCCCGGTACTATTTTTCTTATTTGTTCCTACCACTGTTTTTTCTATTTTCAAATACATTGTTAAACTAAAATACTTAATTAGCTAATAAATAAAGTATTTCATAATAAACAAAAGTTTCACCTTTTTGTAAGCGTAATTAATGTAGGTTAGTTATTTTAATTCTCCATTACGTTCATCATCATCTTCATCACCAGCCTATATACGTCCCACTGCTGGCCACAGGCCTTCCTACATGGAAGAAACACATGAGGAGTTTGGGCCATAACACCATCACGCTGGCCCAATGCGGGTAGGTGGGTTAAAGCGGTTGCAGGAACAACCGGGACCAACGGCTTAACGTGCCTTCCGAAGCACGGAGGAGCTCGAGATCATAAATTTGATTGACCCATCCCGGGACCAACCATGGCGAAAGTTGCTTTGTTTTCGTAATCGAAATCAGAGCGCTCAAACCACTACGCCACCGAGCTCCTCCATTACGTTACACAGCCTGAATAACATAGATATAATCTTGTAGAAGTTATTGAATTTATGTTGAAACAACCAATTATTTTGGTTACTGTAAATATAATTAATTTCTAGGCTCCCAAATATAATTATTACATGTCGTAGCAAATGTCACATTTTATAGTCTGTATAGGCTGTACAACCAAAATTGCTACGCTTAGGCACTAGATACGTATGTAATATTCTAACCTTTAAAAGAATTTGCAATTCTCAATATTAGGTGCGCACTAATTTATATTAATTTTATAAGCGTTACAGTAATTCTGTCTGCATTTCTAAAATGTTTTTCCTCCTGGCCATGCCTGAGGCCGCTTTTAGATGTGTAATCTAATATGAAAATGACAGCGGCGCATCCATTTGGAAGTATTGGTAAACATATTTTAATATGGAGTTCATACAATTTATTGAATTAATTAATTGTTTGACATCGAAATAAAATCAAAGACTGGTCTCAAACTTGTTATTTCACGATAGCTGAAATTAGAATTCCCTAATAAGAATTTAAGCTTTCGCGATACAATAAAATTAATAAGCAATGATTGGCGGTTCGACCAGAAACATTGGCACTGGCATATTAGTCACAATGTTCTTGGCAAGCCGTTTTGTTTATCTATTACCTCGCTGATGTCATAAACTGATATTAATTATGCGAATGAAGAACATATTTTGAACACATAATTAATGAACACAGTCCTTTAATGGATTACATATTATATTTTACATTGTACCTACATATTTTTTTAGTAAATTTTCAAGCAATTATCTTTCGGCAAGCAGGGTTGATTTTAATTATTACTTGGTTAATGTTTCAAGTGAACAGCTGTCGACCTTAATAAAGGACGGATTTCGACCGAAAGGTATCGTATCGTATTCCGTCGTTTTCAGGCTCTCGGATACCTAATACACATCGCGCAGATAAGAGCAAACAATGTTTTACTTCATTTTTAACTCCCGACGAAAAAAGAGGGCTGTTATAAGTTTGACGTGTCTGTCGGTGTATCTGTGTCTGTCTATGGCATCGTAGCTCCTAAAAGAAGGGACCGATTTTGATTGATTTTTTTTTGTTTGTTAGCTGACGTGATCAGGATAGTTATTAGCCATAATTTATGAAGATCTGTTTAGGCGTTTTATAACTATCAGCTCATTCCCTACTTTACAAAAGGGTTTTACTAACTTTCACAGATCCGATTGATTGGTTTACTGTTACTTTGGTGGTATTTCAAAGACATACTAATCTTCTGCTGATCCTGTACCTTAAAATAGACTGCGGGATACTCAATTCTTCCGAAACTTATTAAAATTTTGAATTTATTATAGTGTGTATCTTAGTCTTAATAAAATAATACCCAATAAAAAATACTATTACATTCACACCTTATTACCTAGCCCTAATGAAAAATCATAAGAGCTTGTGTTATGGATTCTAGACAACGGAGAAATAAAATGCATACATTAAATATTTAAAATGCTCGTAAATATACTAAATAAACATACAGACATATGTGATCCGTGAGCTAAAGTGCGCAATAATCATACAAAAAATCTGTCTTTACCAAAATTCAAGCCCGGGACCTTTGATTTAGCAGGCAGGGCACCGACTACTCGACTAGACAGCTGTCAAAATGATATTATAATACGCACTCTTTAAATTTATTTTATTTTATTTATATATTTATTTGAACACAAAAAAACATCAAATATACAATTTAGACATAATTACAATATGGTTTCAGATTTACAGTTATAGGTGAAGACTACATGCAACTAGGAGCAACAAAAATTTAAAAGATTAAAAAAAAGACTAGTAAGGGACAATTAGCGTTAAGAAAAAAGTGATACCCTAAAGCTGCAAATGCCATCCGTTAACAAGCCTAAGTCTTTAGATTTGGCCAAGCTATTAAATTCCTTAAGCAAAACGATATAGAGGCGAGTTTTGACCAAGGTTGGATCTGCAAGACCGGTCCACAAGTATATTAAATCTCGATGCCCGTGGAAGCTTTACTGGAGCTGCAAATGAGAGTAATTCTAATAAGTCTGAAACATCAAAGATGCCATTCGCTAGCTTGTGTAGGAAAATGTCTTGCAAAAGTCTTCGATCCGAAAGAAAACTAATTTCGAAATGGCTCAGTCTATCCTCATAATTTAAAATACCCTTGCCAAGGTTTCAGGAATATATTAAATGCCACAGAAACTGCCTCTGGATTCTTTCCAGTCTTTTTCTGTAGGTACTATACTAAGATACTATTCTATTTAATTCTTCATTTTCTGAAATACACTTTTATTAGCTTAGGCTAGTATAAAATTTTAAGCGAACTTTTAGCCTTTTAAAAGGCTTGCCTTAATTACTTCCGTCTTACGATATTAAACGGGGCTAACTTTAGGTGCTTTGGAACTACTAATGAGCGTTAAAATTAAGGCACGATTTATTCAGTGGTTGGTAAAACGTAGGGTGACACATGATTATAGTCTAAGGGATAAAAGCTGCAGTGTATACTATGGGTTTTGTTTGCGTCTTATGTCAAACGCTTGTTTTCTAGGCTTGATTGTGTTAGATTTAGATTTTATATGATTTTAAAAAGTTATATTGCAAAATATTTTTACCCTAGGACTGTTACTACTGCTGCCATCTATGGGGGGGAGCACCAAGATACCAGCTTGGCGTTTGACGTAGTTCCAAGACGCTCTATGAGAATTGTCGACGATCCCGAGTTCACAAGCGGTATTGAACCCTTAAGCCTTAGGAGAGATTTTGCTTCCTTATGTGTGTTCTACCGTTTGTATAACGGAGTGTGTTCTGAAGAATTATTTGATATGATGCCCACGGCCTCTTTTTACCATCGCATCTCTCGCTACATAGGCTAAGGTAACTGCTTACCATCAGATGGGCCGGATGCTTGATTGCCACCTTAGTGGTAAAAAAACCATTAATTTCTAAAATAATCGTCGGTTATAAACTGAAATATTAGGTTTTATCTCTAGGATATTACTATGTAATTCCAATACACAAGGACAAGAGATATCTTACATAAAATTGTTACAATAATATGATTTTATAATATTAATCTCTCAGTAAACAACCAATATACAGGGTGGCACATTTAGAGCTGTCAGTATGGGGAAGTCTGAAATTATAAGATATAAAACTATCTACAACCTACAAAAATATCTTCTTATGAACCATGTCATCGATTTTAGTAATAATTAAAACTGCATTCGTACATTTTAAAAAAAACGTGTACTCAGCTCGGGAATCGAACCCGGACGTTTTGAAAAATAAAACTAACACTATTTCTATTTAGATATCGATTGTGTAAGTATTAGGCAGTAAACGTTTCTATGAAACGTGATGTCTAAAATGAATAAAATGCATTGTTTCATAATCTTTTATTTATTTTAATAAGTGTTCGAAATTACCACCATAATATGAGGTTTATCACGTCTCTGTTCGAACCAAGACGTTCCATTTTCAAATGAGGTTTACCACGTCTTTGTATCTACATAGATACTTATTCTAAGTGGGCTTTTCAATTGAGTATTGGTGTAAGCATGATAAATAGAAGTAAGTAATTACAATCATAGATAAATAATATTATCGCAGATAACAATATGTAAAGCAGTATATGTAACAAGTTGCGACACCAGCAAAGAGCTAAAAACAACCATAGAGACAATTTTGCGCACCTAAACGAGTTGAAACTTGTATTGAAAAAAATGTAGTAATTTCGAACACTTACTAACATAAATAAAAGGATATGAAAACAATGCCTTTTATTCATTTTAGACATTATGTTTCATAGAAACGTTTACTGTTTAAGACCTACACAATCGATATCTGAATAGAAATAGTGTTAGTTATATTTTTCAAAACGTCCGGGTTCAATTCCCGAGCTAAGTACATGTTTTTTTTTTATGTATGAATGCAGCTTTTCTTATTACTAAAATCGATGACATGTTTCCTAAGAAGAGATTTTCGCAAGTATAAGGCCTCTGCCTCGAATCTTGCGGGCAGCGGGGCGGCGGCGGCGGCGGCGCGGGAGCTGCGCGGCCAACGCAGTCCCGTTCTCAAAACGAGCGGGCAGATCGCGCGGCACTATAGCGGCGTAGTGTTGTACTCGTGGTGGTTTCGAGATATTTGTTTGTATTCGCGAACGAAATGTCTGAACAACGGCGACAACATCTTTTTGATTCTTTATTCCTAACGCTCGATTTACTGTGGGCAAAAGAAGTGAATCCCTACTATAGGGCAAGAAAAATAAAAGGAGAGTATTATCAAAATTATGAAGAAGATGGTTCACATCTATTCAATATCGGTGTCCTTTAAAAAATTGCTGAAATAATTATTTGCCCTAGCACGTCCGAAGACATTATGATACGTCACAAAAATAAATTGCACAATACAGACGCGCGGGTGGTCACCGCTCGACTGGAGTGCACCGCTCGTTGCCCGCCGCCCGCCGCGCCGCTGCTGCGCCGCTGTTTTCGAGGGCCGGTCCATTTGATTTTACGCATAAGATCCTGCCGCTCCCGCGCCGCCGCCGCCGCCGCCCCGCTGCCCGCAGGATTCGAGGCAGAGGCCTTATAGCTTCAGACTTTCCCATACTGACCGAACTAAATGTGCCACCCTGTATATCATAATTATGAAAACACGTAAAACGTAAATAAATGAAATCTTCAAAATAAATTCGATTTCTTACCATCGTCACCAATGTTTCTGTTTACAAAAATCTTTCGTCAATTACATTTAATTATTCAACCGATAAAAAATTCTATAATCGGAGCGCAAATGTTTCGTCATTTATTTCATTTAACAAATCTGACGATAGGCGCTATAAGTGGGACTTACGACCACTTGCGAGGTCCTGCTTCGGGGAACACTTAACAATGTCGGCATTTCTAAGATTAAGCTAATTGATAATTCGGCGATTTAATTAACCAATATCTTAACGTACGTATATTATAAATACCTACACAGCGAGTATAAGGACATTATTCCATGCTTTGAATAATATCATGTATGTTGAGGACTTTGAAGACCCACACGGCAACTTCAACTTTCAAAATTTAAAATGTCATATAGTTAAGCAAATTTTTCTTTTGAATAATTATTCTAGGTTTTTTCTATGATAATTGGTACATATTACATCAAATACTGCAGGGCTTCTTAATAAAACAGACGAACTAGGTAATTGTACATATTCAAGAATTACTTCAAACTAAAATAAATGTTGATATTTTATGCTTAACCGAGCATTTCATAATGACTGGTCAGGAAAAAATATTATTTGTCCCCAACTATAACTTAGTTGCCTGTTATACCCGAACTAAAAAAAGAGGTGTAGCATGTATTTTAATAAGGAATGGTCACCGATTTAAAGACTTGCCAGACGTAATAAAACACTCAGTTTCCGGCATTATAGAATGATGTGCTGTTGAACTTAATGAACAAAATTTAATAATCATATGTGTGTATAGACCTCCAAAGATGTGTAACTTAAATATATATATTTTATGAAAGGTTAGATGTAATTTTAAGGACCATTGTTAATCACAACAGAAAAATTGTTCTTTGTGGAGACATCAATTTGGATATTTTGAAAAATAATAATATCACTCTGGACTTTGAATGTCTTTTATCTAGTTATAATCTTAAACTAGAAATAAGAAAACCGACTAGACTTGGTAGCAACACTTATTTGGATAACTTAACCCACAATTTGAAAATCCTATGTTCAAGAGAAGTTAAAGATCTCGCATTATCAGATCACACAGCTCAGCTGCTAAAAATTAAAATAAATAAAACAGCACAAATAAAGTCTTGGCGCATAAAAAAGCGCGATATATCCAAGTACAACACATTTTTGTTTAAAAACATATAAAAAGCTTATCGTTTTATGACGTATACAATACGGACGATCCTAACCAAGCATACAGCACTTTTTTGGAACAATTCTCTTTGATATAATATATAACTTATGCTTTCCTTTCAAATTAGTTACCATAAAATCCGAAAAAAATATTAAGTGGTTAACGCGAGGCATAAGAGTCATAAGAGGCATTACAGTCTCCCTTGGATGCCATGTCAAGCGGTGTTACCGATGTTGAGGCCGACGTATCAGAGCAGATTATAAAGATACCTGCAAAGAATGTCGCTAAAATAATAGGTGGGATGGTACGTGGGAAGTCGCCTGGCCACGATGGTCTCAGCATCGAGCATTTTAAGCATGCGGGAGTACATCTTCCACGAGTTCTCTCTCTGTTTTTCACCCTGTGCTTGGGTCACTCGTATTTGCCGGAGGCCCTAATAAGAACAATTGTAGTACCTATTGTTAAAAATAAGACGGGTGACACTTCTGACATGAGCAATTACCGTCCCATCTCACTTGCAACCATAGCGGCCAAGGTACTTGACAGTGTGTTAAATAGTTACCTCTCTGAATATATTAAAATACACGAGGCTCAATTCGGTTTTAAGTTAGGAGTGTCAACAGAGAGCGCTATTCTTAGTCTAAAGCACACTGTCAGGTACTACACCGCACGAGGGACGCCGGTGTACGCGTGTTTCCTCGACTTGTCAAAGGCGTTTGACTTGGTATCATACCATGTGCTGTGGGACAAGATGAGGCGCGCGGGTGTACCGGAGAGATACACGTCCCTTCTGAAATACTAGTATGCTAACCAGATAAACCAGGTGAGATGGCTGGGTGCTCTGTCGGAGGGATATGGATTGGAATGCGGTGTGAGACAGGGGGGGTTAAGCTCTCCCCTTTTGTTTAACTTGTATGTAAATGAACTTGTTGAGAAATTGAGCAGTACACATGTTGGCTGTCATGTTGATGAGACCAGTATAAACAATATAAGCTACGCGGACGATATGGTGCTGCTCAGTCCATCGATAGCGGGGTTGAGAAAACTACTATCAACCTGCGAGATATACGCAAAGGTGCATGGCTTAAAATACAACTCCAAAAAGAGTGAATTACTTGTTTTCAAAGTACCTAAACAGCGGCCTCGCTTTGTGCCACCCGTGTATCTCAATGGTGTAGCACTAAAGGTAGTAGAAAAATTTAAGTATCTAGGCCACATTGTTACTAGTGATTTAAGGGATGACGATGATATAGAGAGGGAGCGTAGGGCTTTGGCGGTAAGAGGTAATATGATTGCCCGCAGATTCGCGCGATGTACTACAGACGTTAAAGTTACCTTGTTCAAGGCGTTCTGTCAGTCTTTCTATACGGGCGGACTGTGGGTGTCATATTCACGGCGAGCCTACAATGTCCTACGTGTACAGTATAACAATACTTTTAGGATGCTGTTGAGGCTTCCGTGGCGCTGTAGCGCTTCAAAAATGTTTGTAGATGCACACACTAACGGGTTCCATGCGATTATGCGTATGAAGGCGGCATCTTTATTACAGCGTACACGTGACAGCGGCAACGGCATCCTGAAGGTGATTGCTGCCAGAAACGACTGCCCCATCCAAAGGCACTGGGTGGAAATAGGCTTAGGAATTAAACCGTAGGAGTAATTTTTTCAAACTAAAAATACTAACTTATAATTTAAGCACAATTGTTACTAACACTATACTAATAATCTATGGATGTACCCTTACGTCTGAAATAAATGTTTATTATTATTATTATTATTATTATAAGAACATGTAGTAGAAAACAGCGGTATCTGTTATGGCAAAAGAGACTACAACCCACTGAAGAAAATAAAAACATGTTTCGTATTTACACACGAAGATTTAAAAGTATCATTAAACAGACCCAAAAAGCTCAAAATAACTATCTATTGCTTAACTCGAAAAATAAGTCAAAAACTGGTTGGCAAATAATAACTCAATCTAAAAAGATAAGTGACCCCATTTCTCAAATTAAAAATAACGACGTAATAACAACCGACCCTCTTTTAATTGCAGAGGCATTTAACAATTTTTTTATAGATCAAATAACTCCCAACAAAATGTATGATATAAATACTTCTGAAAAAATCAAGAAAAACCCACATTCTATGTTCATGGCCCCCGTAGTACCACAAGACATTTCAAGGGTTAGAAAGACACTAAAAAACAAAAAAGTGTTGGATATAACGAAATCTCAACAAAAGTTGTAATAACCGTTGCTAAATGTGTAGCAGCCCCTCTATGTCACATTGTTAATATTAGCATTTATTCTGGAGTATTTCCCACTGACCTAAAAACTATCTAACTGTTATTGGTGTTAATAAACACGTTTTAGTAATATAAAAGGAAATGGTTTTAATCACTGAAGACCCCTCCTCCTACATGTATAGTAAGATAGCACTATGTTAGGTAGTTATATATGTACGTTTTTTAAAATATAAAATTCGAAAAATCTCAGTAATTCTTTATTTTTCATTAATTTCATTCTCAGTAATTGATTAAAAAATATATCGAACTAGAAATATACATGATGTAGCATAATTTAATGGGTATACTGCAAACTGTCTCAAATACAGATACTTAGCGAATTAATGTTTTTTAAATCCACTCTAGCATGTAGTACTTAGTTCATTATGGGGAAAAAAACACGGTATTACAATTAAGATTACAGATCAAGAAAGTACAGTCGAATTCAGTAGTAACTTAACACTTTAGTACCATATGACACCGACAATTGCGCTCATACAATAATAGTTGCTACAAATATAAATATACTAGTTGTTTTGAAATACTTTCTCTCCGAAACAGATAAAATAAAATTTTGACAATTTCTCAAATCAAAGCTAACTTTTAGGGCACTTCAAGAGTAAAAGTTTTACTGCAAAAATTGTAAAAATATTGCCGCAGATTCTACTGATTTATTTTCATACACCGTTACTCTGTTGACTATTTGTCGACTGCACTGAAAGCGGTACAACGGAAACGCTTCTTCTAAAGTTAACTGCATTAAACAGGTCCAGCGGAAGCGGTTCTATGAAGACAACGTTTGGTTATCTGTTTTTATTTGTCATATAGTCATGAAAGTTATCTATGATAAATACTTACTAGTGCGATTAGTTGGTTTTTACAAACGAGTAGGCGTATGTATTTGTAGAGTAGATCATGATAGTCACGAGTTTAAAAAAACCAATATCCCCACTTGTCTCATACAACGTTTTTCAATACAATACAATAGGTAATATTTTTTGTGTTTAGTGTTGTAGCAACATTAGTTCCATTTGCGCGTGTTGTAAGTTTGAACTTTGAATTTTGACTCAATTTGTCATAAAATGAGACAATCGTATCGAGCTAAAACGTTTCCAAAGAGGTTCGATCATTCAGCCTATTTATTCTCTTATTGTGAAACTCCTTGCTAAATATTTTTTAAGGAAATTAAAAAAAACCCATAAAGAATACGAATAGTGTCTTACAACGGAGCGTGCGGTCAAATAGGTACATAAGTGTGAGTATCTATTTTACCGCACGATCAGTTTTATGGTGCGTAATATTTAACTTCACAATGTAAGTATACAGGTTCGTAAATATATTGATTACAATGTAATCAAATGTTGCACATAGGCAGGGGAGGCACAAAAGATCCCGAATGGTCGAAGTGCGTCGTGGCGTAGGCACGGTCCCATGATAAGATAAGGTAAGATATACAGGTTGTGATAATTTCATGACATTTTTATGAAATAATATAGCATTGGCTGTATTATTTCATAGAAATTTCATAAAATTATCAAATGAATAAGATGTTTCTGAAAGTGGCAAAACATTTCTATGGACTATATAGCCCATGTTTTTATTTATTGTCGTATTGACGGCACCAACCTGTATTATTTACCTTGAAGAAATGATAAATAAAATAATAGTAAAGTAAAACAATTTTTGAAGGTGTTTTAATATTGAAAAGTCTCCATCTATTAAGTTTAAATATGTTCAGGGTTATACAGACAATTAAATCTTTAGATTTTCTGTAAAATTTCAGGTTGGTCTTTCAGGTACAGTGCTCATTTATAGCAAGAGTATGCTACTTAATAGAAGTACACCCAAGGCACTATCATAATAACAGCGCTTCAGCGACGTTTTTTATAATGTCGCAAAAGTTTTATGCTGAGATAGGGCCTTGTTGACTGCACTTATTGTTAAGTCTAAACTGTTTGTATTTGTCTATTTTTTTTTTGTTTTTTGTTTTATTGTTTAAGCTTCATGTTGTATGTATGTTATGTGCATGTCAAATAAAAATATTTTTCTTTCTTTCTTTCTTTCAAGTAGGTACGTACCTACCTAATTGGATTATCTAAATTTAACTTGCAGGAAATAATTATTTCCAGCCGTGATTTCCTTCTATTTATGTAACAAAGATTAATCGCGAAATTTAGTTCCTGAAAATGAAATAATTAAGGATACTGTCCTACATTTAAACATTGCTTCCGCTGTGACCGCTCCAAGTGGTAGGCAAGTAGGTACTTTAGTACCATGGCACACCGATCTTGTGCACGTACTTTATAGTTGCTACCGTACTATATTGACGCTAGAGTCGTTGTGACATGGTACTAAAGTGTTCACCTACTTCTGTGTTCAACCGTACAAAGCCTACTTCTGACCTTCGGAATCTAAATAATTGTTTTGTAAGTAGGAAATAAACAAATTTTTTGGAGTTGGTGCTAAGTTTTTTCCAGAGACAATAGAAAGTGAAACACCGACTCCGAAATATATTTCTATTTGATGGACCGACAATCTGCTGATGGTCGCGGGAATTCGATGGATGTGGGCAGTCGATCTGTTCGACTTGGAGATCCATTGTTGTGGCCTATGTCATTTCTAATCTGTGACATAGGCACAGATTAGATATGACAAAGGTGTCTCTCGGTTGATATGATGAATATTGAATACTTTATTATGTAAGTAAGTAATTATTAAGTTTTACGCTATTGAATTAAATCTTACCTGATAGTTGTGATTTTAACGAAATAAATGAAAACGAAACTATTTTACTTACATGATCATAGTGGCACAAATCGATGTTCTGTGTTTTGGTCTTCAGCACTTCAGGACCAGATATACCTGTGAAAGATTAATAAAAATATAAATCAAACCGGTACTCCAACAAGAGGGTATATGGAAAGGTGAATGAGGGTATGAGAATTTCGAAGCTTAACTTAATCTAGGAATCTATCATCTAATACCAAATTCACGCTGTACTCGTATATTCACTCGTACTTTCCATGTTCATAGCTCCTAAGCAAACAAGGATTAATATACTCAGAGCAAACTATCATAGGAAATTAATATTTGCACTAAACCAAGTGAAATTTGAAATAAAAACTGTACCGTATTTAACTCGCGTTTAATTTCATGTCACATTATTATTTTATAACCGACGACAAGTTGATGTGATTACTTTTCAGAGATTATTGTTACGGAGAGATGCCGGTTTTACTACCATTTTGAGTATTTTAATTCTCATGGGAGCTCATGGGGTCTATTAGTTAGGTAGTGTCTATGTCGCAGCCGTCTGGTTATATTGGATGCCTAGCACGTTGATTAAACGCCGGCATGTAATTGAATGCCTACCCCGATAGTTAATTGAACTAGACTCACTTAACGGTTGTAAGAGGACAAGTGGTCATAAAAAATAACCTTGAACCTACAAATCACTCTATCAGTCACAGCAAAAGCTCTTCGATTAAAGCGAAGCCTAGGCGTCCAATTGAATTGCTAATTTAAACCAGACGGCATGACGTTCAGCCATCTGGTTAAACGTTGCGCTCAATGACTAGGTTGTTGTACTTCAGCCGTTTGATTGGATACCCGCGTTCAATCAACGGGCTAGGCGTCTAGTCAAGCAGCTGATTTAACCAGAGCTGCGATATCTAGGTGGCTTGAAAGTTCAAAATTTGCACGATCGAATCCCAGGTTGGTGGTACGCCCATACGACTACTGTCTCTATTGAAATTAGGATCTTTTTTATTTCAATAGCCTGATTTAAAATTCTAAGATTGAAAGTAAACGCTGTTCTTTGGCGAGGATTTAAAACATTTCAAATTTGATTTAGTGGTTTGGTCAGGGCGTGTACATAAACTACCGCCTTAGTCATATGCTCTTTTACCCAGGTGCTTATGCTTCTCTTTTTTGAGCAATGTATGAGAGGCCGCAGGCACAATCTACCTTGTATATGGCTTCATCTTGTAAGAAAATTTTACACAGGTGGTAGAAATTGATTGATCTTCATCGGCTGCTTAAAGTAAGTTTCTAGTCAAGTACGCTTCAAGATGTTGCCAATCTTGTCAGTGACACTTCATATAATTATGGGAATTAGTATAGTATATTTCAAATGTGTTGTGCTCGCGAAAATATATGACAATACCAAATGACACTTAGGCCCGTATTACAAAACATTTCTCAGTAACGAATCTAGTTTTAAAACAAATTATAATACGAGATTTAAATTAAGAACTTTACTTGAAGCGTTATACATTGATCAACTCTCAGCTGAGTAATTGCCTATTTTAGAACGATACCTACTTACGTCAAAATCTGCGCTCAAGTAAAGATTTTATCTTTGTTTGTGGTCGACACCATTCTTGAGAACGGATCACGTACTATACTCCTAAATAAAGTTGTAATGCTAGTTCAATATACTTGACATAACGCTATATTGTTTTATAATCTGACGGGTTATATTCGCCCATTTTTTGACAGTTTCGCTTTTCTGTACTTGTCATTGTTGCTTTGTCAATTATTGATTCTAGTTTCAGCTGATTGAGTCTTAAAACGCAACGTGTAATAAGCTGGGCAATTAAGTAGTGATCTACACTTAAAACTAGCATTGAGTGATTCGAGTTCAAACGATGTTTGAGCCGCGTTCTGTAATACGGGCCAATCTTCCACGTAGTGATATGTGCCTACGGTGAGTAAGGTCGCCAGAGTTACTGAGGAATCGTTGTTACTTATCTTCTATGCTGTAAAGATAGCGTTTCCTCTTCATTTTACAGAGTATAAGCAGGGGGTTGAGTATAAACTTTGGTTTAACAAACGCTATAGGCTACGGTGACCGTTTACCATCAGAGGAGACGTACCATTGTTTGCCATCCTTGTAAAAAAAACTGGCCCAATATTTATGGCGAAAGTGGTTGCAGTAACCGACGAATGGTCAAGAATACGTTTCCACTGAAAATCAACAAGACAAGCAGGGCGGTGCTTTCACACTTTGAAGCCCGATAAACCAGACACAATTGAATTTTAATTGTCATGTCAACTTAAGTTGCCGTCTGGGCATTAAAGGATTAAACAAGTAAACATGTACTTTATTGCATTAATAATTTCTTTGCAATTCAGCGAAATTGCAAGCGCAGAGATTCGGGGAATGGCCAGTGTAAAAGGGTTATAGTAAATGTATTCTAAAGCAACGGTAATAGGTTGATTTCCGTTTGACCAGAATGGCTCCGCTCGTCAATTATAACAGTTGCACTACGAAATCCGCTTTTATTACGAAGGTAGTAAGGGCGGTCTTAAGGCTTAATGTGAAGTGAGAGCTTACTTTTTCGTTTTTCGCTGCAATACAATACAATCCACTATTATAAAGCCATCTGGTTTTAACAATGGCGGATTCGCTTTGTTATCCA
The DNA here is from genome assembly GCA_947347705.1 of Nymphula nitidulata. Classification (NCBI taxonomy): domain Eukaryota; kingdom Metazoa; phylum Arthropoda; class Insecta; order Lepidoptera; family Crambidae; genus Nymphula; species Nymphula nitidulata. The sequence goes on from OX374632.1 coordinate 14,162,562, forward strand.
GAACGTATATTCATTTCAAAAGATATCGTTAAACCGGACTATTGAATTAGTGTCAGGAATAAATTATTTTCCTGGTTTCCGTTACTCATTCACAGTATAATACCTATTGTTAAATTTATAATATCCTCTTGAGCTTATCGAGCGGAAGAAATATAAGATTGAATAGGAAGCTGAAGCTTATAAGAAATTTCTTACGAATGCTGATTTCGTATTAAGTATTAAATCTTGAACCTCTGTATGTTGGATAATTAAAACTGATGACTTCAATTCAGATATTAAAAATAAAAAAGAATTTTATAATGTGAAATATTTTTTAATAAACAATCAGCAATCTAGAAAGATGTATGTGTATGTATGCCTTTGTCTAGTTTCATGTGTATAAAAAATAAACATTATGATTATTCGCCCGACTGTTTCTTACTCTTATAAGTTAAGCACAACGTAAAATAAATTAAGCATAATATCTCCACTAGAAAATTATAAATTATCATCCTGAGTTTTACAAGTGTCTAAAACTTTCAACGCAACGCAACTTCTAACTAGCTGTTTAACTTAAGTTAGACTGTGAGGTACCTACTTATCAGACACAATACGATTTCTATTTTGTGTAATCACCACGGGCACGAATGGACTACTAAGTAAAGAATGTTTACAATTATTATAAAATAATTTTAAAAATCGGTTCACAATTTGACAGAGAAATCGGTAAACATACATACAAAAAAATACATATAGTGGAACATAGAACCTTCTCCTTTTTTGAAGTCGGTTAAAAGTGGAGGCCATAATTTCAAAACTCTATATACCTCCGTCCTTCTTTTGTTTTAATAATATCACAATTCACATCCAATTAATTTCATATCATTGCTGCTTAATCAGCTGAATTATTAAACCCTGAAATTAAGCTAAGTTGACAAATATTAAGTATTCATTAGATTTTGGACGTTTAATCCTATACAAGTATAAGGTGGGATGTATTTCTTTGTGAAAATTTCGAGTGAAAAGGCGTTTCATTTACTCCTCTTTTACTTCAGCCTATCAAGCCCCACATTCCAGTCCTCAGAACCATAGAGGAAAATAATTATACTAAGAACAACACTGACACAATGTGTTACTAATTGTCATACCTGTGCTCCCGGGAGTCTAACGCGGCTTAATAAGTTAATATCTAAAAGGATACCTTTTAAATCTATTACAATTAATAGTTATACAAATTATTAAATACATTACAGATAAATATATTTTCAACAATAATAATTTTGATGTCTGCCTCGTCTTAGACTTAGATCAATTTACTCCCACGCTTCAGTATCATGAAGATAATTAGTTATTTTACAGTAGCCAAATAGTTCAAAGTGAATATAAAAGCGTCTACATTGTCTCATAAAAAATATTTATTCGGTGGAGACGAGTAGTGTCTACAAGATTTTGATTCTTACTTACTTGTATTTTTTCATTACGAATATCGCATTGCTCATAATGTTGTGTAATATATTTTCAGACCCAAATTTCATTTCAAAATAGTACAATTAAAATTATGCACCTCTTTGAACTTTTCTCTGAGTGAAACCCGAGTACCAAGACGGTATATTGCTCACACAGCTTTTTTGTTCAATAAAAAACTTATTTATTTTAGCAGCGCTACCCCAGGGGATTCCAAGAGTTATTTCGTACAGTAATTATATATTTTTGGTTTTTATTCCACTAAGGTGGTAATAAAGCATACGGCCCACCTGGTGGTAACCGTACCCTATGGTACCGTAGCGTATGGACTACGCTAACCGGCAACGGCAACGCGCAAGTGATTCCCTCATCACTTGCGCATTGCCGACCCTGTAAAAACCTATTCAGTTTTTTGAAAAACCCTATGCTGTAATCATTTGAGAAAACCTCCCCAGGGAACTCATTCCACAACCTGAGCGTACGTGGAAGAACGTTTCTCTGAAAACATACAGTACGCGACCACTTTGGTTCAAATTTCACAAATTCCCTGTCGGTGCCGAGCAAATATAACCATATTACCTAATCCAATGTAGCGTATCGACATGAGTCAGCCGTCAACAGTTTTATCTTCTTATACATGCATCAGAACTAAGTTGTCCTAATATTTTTCAACGTCCTCCGCATTTGAGTTTTGTTATAAAAAAGTAGGAATTGTTATTTATCATTTTTGATATTTTTTATCATTATTGAGACTCATTCGTGAGCCGTTTTGCTTCTAATATAGGCGATACTATACTTCTACAAATTTCAAACGTTGGCAACTTTTTTACTATTACAACCTACTACTAAAACCTATTGTACATGATACTTAATATGTCTGCATCGCCGGGGTATTACGTGTAGTCAACTCAACGCGGTGACCGTGTTATATTAAATGAAGACGCATTGAACCGGCACTGAATAACTTATCAAAAAGTTTTTAATTTTAAGTTAAAATGTATTTTTATACAGCGTGTTTTTATTGCTCTTACAACCGAGTATAAAGACCATCAGTCTGGACCATTTTCATTATGCGAACATCTCTGAATTCCCTAAAAAAAATCAGCTGTTTCATACATGTCGTGGAAGGGTAGGTATTTTTACAATTTGTGACTTAAGTAGTAAGGTAATAAGGATAAAAGATAAAGACAAGTTGGTATATGTTTCTGCTTGTGACTGTACAATAGTATTGAACAAAAGGGAGCGGTTTTGTCTATACTCAATAGATTTTAATTACTCGTGAGAAATAATTTATTACTTTCCAATAAATTATCAAGTTTGCTGAATTGTAATTCAATGATTAAAGTTATGAAATGTATCTAATGGGCTGTTTTGGTTGTTACATATTAATTATTATTATTTATATATAGGTACAAGGGTACGGCACGCCTGATGGTAAGCGGTTACCGTAACCTCTAGACGCTCGGAGGACTTTGGGTAATATCATAGACCAAATACGTCTGTTATCCTAGGTTACTACTCAAGCACACGCACACACACACACACACATATATATACACACACACATACACACACATACACACACAAACACACACACACACACAAACACACACACACACACACACACACACACACACACACACACACACATATACACATACATACACAGACACATACACATACAGTTTCTGTCACTTAATGTTGAACGGACTGGAAGAGCGGTGACTCCTGATACAGGTATCTTTATACTTACTAGGAATGTCACCACAACATTGTTATTACCTGGTACCTGGTAATGTTACATATATTTTTTTTGATAGGAGACTAGTCTCTCTGATCCCAACATAACGCATCCAAGCGACATTACTCACTGCGAGCACAAGAATTCGTAGGTTTTCTTTCTTTTGTTTTTGTTCCTAAAACCAATCTAACTTAATTTCTTAATTAGTAATAAAGTTTTAATCAAATGTTGTCAGCCGTAGATTTATAGCTTGAGTCCCAAGTGCGGTTGATCCGAGGCTTACGTGGTTCCATCTACTTAGTTTTGTATATTAAGATTAGTTACTGTTTACCTTTGGTAGGCTAAATCTGGGATAATCCATACCTCTGACTAGACTGAACACAAAGACGAACAGATATCACTGAATACAGCTACTTCATTGAAATCTGGAGAAGTCTGGCTGGTGATGAGATTTTACCTTAATTCACATTAGATAGCAAGAACTCTTCAAGGTTGGGTCAAGCAGCTTTGCTACTTGCACAACGGGCAGACCTACCCGCTGCTACTCACGCCCACTCGCCCACTGCCTGATCGTAACAGCACTGGGAATCCCCCGGTAACTCCACTGCCCTTCGTCCGGAAGCCTGAACTCTGAAGAAACTATTTTACCACCCCACTTTCAGGGCACAACGGACCATCCAACCTTTTACAGGGTTGGTACAGTTATACCTACTCCTCGTGATAGCACAAGGCCTAATGCCTATAACACAAATATTTCAGTTGCCACTGTTCAAAAAAGTTGCTCTGTAAGCTTTTCTTTTTTTGTTATTGTATCATAACTATCATCAGTAGCCTATGCGCTGGGCAAAGACCTAATAAAGGGCAAAGGTTCTACTCTCTACGTGCCTCCATAAAGGTTCGGAACCATCATTTTCCGTCTTAATATCAAAAACCCAGCAAGCGTGCTCTGCTGGTAGATACTACACATGCGTTTTTGAACAATTTAATTTCCAATATAAAATTTTCTAAAGAATGATAGTTATCTAGGTTACCGTGCATACTAGTTCTCATTTTACCTTTGCCTAGCAGCACGTGTTTTCACAGCTAAATCAATTTGAATTGAGCTATGAGTACATTTTATCGATGCATTGCATGCAAGTTTCTAACACACACTAAACATCGGGTAACGTTTGTTTGTAGTAGTTTAACCTGGTTCGGCTCATCCAACTGCATTAGAAACAACTTTAGACCTGTTATTGATTCCTTCATAAATGAGGTTATTTCATCACAACTTGACCAGATGATAAGTGTTGTTGGAGAATGTTTAGTCAAATCAAATTATCACTTTTTACAGTTTATGACTTAACGAAACTATTGGTAGTTACCTAATAATCTGGATTTAGGTATCTGTAAATATGGCGGTAATGTTCAGATTTTTTTATAACAAAAATAACAATTACAAAATATTTTTTGGCATAATTGTTTAACCCGTCAAGCATCAGATTCCAGACACAATTAATTTTTCAATTGTATAGCCCTCCGGGAGGATAACGCCGCTTAAGGGGTTAATAAACAGACTCACAGGGGTCAGGGGACAGGAGTCTACTGGCCATTATTTTTATGCATTTTTATAAAAGTTAATCTTTGATGAAGATTTCGAACGGTAAAAGCAGCCTGTATTCAAAATATTATGAGTATAGCTATAATATTTATTTGGGATGTCCGTAGTACTCCACCAGATCATAAAGATGATAATAGGCATGCTTACAAACATTATGAGCAGATTGCAACCTTATACTCAAATAACACTAATTACTTACACTATATCGATTCTACAAATAGTAGAAATAATGCATCGAGTTAATAAAAAAGAAGCTCATAATGAATAACTATTTTTGTTTATATCAAAATCTGCTACGAACCCTTATCTAACCTAAAGGACGAAACCGTACCTAACATCCAATTTTATGAGACTAAATGGTAGTCTAAACCTTAGACATGGGCAGACGAAGCAGTAAACATCTAAGGGTAACTTTTGCGCAACGCAGCAGCATAAACAAGTGATTGCTGGAATCTTTCATTGACCAGATACCATCTTTCTTTCAGCTTTGGCGAGTTTTCTACGCGTGAATGGCTTATACTTACATCTTTTTGACCGTGACTAGTTATCATGACAATAAAATTTTCGCAGACTACATCTACACCAAAAGTGATCGGACCATAGTATGCTTAAAATGCTTACCTGGTATCTCAGAAGGCTTCGTGTGTATGCAGAAGATCTTCCTGACAGTTCTGGTAAATGTGCTCGGGTCCAAGGTATATGAGCCATACACCAAAGGGTCCATGCAGGAGTTTGAGACGGCCATTATGAAGAACAGATCTTGAACCGTGGCTGAGACATGCTCGGCAGACTGCCGATCTAACATATACCTGTATGCAAAATAATTTGAGATTATGTGATGGCAACTAACACGAAGTAGAACTAAATAGTTAAAGCATGATGTAATGCTATAGAAAATTAAGATGTAATTGTGTCGGGTGTGTTGGGCCTAACACGCTCAGTGCCAAAGGCTTTTGAGGCTAAATCGATTTGTGAGTTGCCAGGTCTTTTAAACGCGTACACAGCGTTCTACAGCGTCATAAGGTATCAGCAGTGATACAAAGCTCTATAGCAAAGTCATTCGGTGTATCTCAGAGTGTACAGTCGACCACAGAAGTAGCTGAACATTTTAGTAACATGTCACAACTATCTTGTGCACGTATTTTATAGTTGCTACAGTACTATATTGACGCTAGAGTCTTTGTGACATGGTACTAAAGTGTTCAGCTACTTCTGTGGTCGACCGTACCCAGGGTACTGAGTGTGTGAATAAGTAGCCATACTAATTCATTCACACGCTAAGTTCTATGGGTATATGCAGCTTTCTTCACTTCAAAGATAGGTATAATTAGTATGCGAATATCTTCTACTTTTTATACCTAATGGTTTGTTGTACTCCTTAGAATAGCCTCCTGCGCTTGATTTAGTCAATGACAAGAGAACGGGTGTCAACAATGTGTCTACAAATTCAATTATAAAAATAAAAAGCGTTAGTTACACGTTATATGGGCTATGGCGCAATTACTGAGCAATAAAAAGCTGAAAACAGAAAATAAAAGAAAATATTTTCTGAAATTAATTGGATAAACTTTTTTACATAATATTTGATTATTTTAGAATGACAATTGCATTTTGTATTTTAAGGAGCTGAGTTCTCTATCTCAGAATATTTTAATCAGATCCAGACGAAATATATTAAGGGACCTACCTGGTACCTACTTTGCTTAATTGAACACAAAAATAAATATATTTTTTTACAAAAATAATGATATTTGAAGAAAATATAACTCGATTTATTTCCAGAAAACTCGTCGAATTAAGAACCTCCTCCCTTCTTTGATGTCGGTTATAAATAAATTGAACTCTAGAATGAGTTTTTAATGGAAATCACTCGAATGGGAAACGAATCCAAAAACTAAAACCGAACAACCTCCCTGACTAAGGATAAATTATACATGAATTTTTGCTTGCTTCTAAAATGAGTGGTTGTAATTCTTACCACAGTGTCATGGTGGCATACGGCAACCAACAGCAGGCGAAGACGGTGACAATGGTGACCGTCATCCTAAGGGTGCGTCTGCGCGCCCTCGCTAGAGGTCGCTGATCAGACCGCCTCAGCATCACCCTGCTGTGCTCAGAGTGCTGGCATTTCTCTGCTAAAATATATACAACTTCTTAAGTCTTGTGGTGGTCATGTGGTAGCATAGCGTAATTTTTGCTCCAAAATAAGTGTGAGTATAAGATTTTATTATGAAGAGAAAATATTGGAACAAATTGAATCTAATAAGCATTTACATACAAAAGCAAGTCAGGTTAGTCTAAATAGTTATTAGAGGATTTTTTGAAAAGTCTTATTATTAGACTTTTTGAAAAATCCTCTTACAGACTAGCCTAATTTGCTGATGCATGGCAAGTTTTGTATGAAACGGTTTGTTCTTTTCCAATATTTTTGACTTGAAAGTTTCTATGGAAAGCTGTGCCGCGTAAACCCCCATATTAATCACTGTAATTTGAAAACTACTTTACTCGGTGATAGGCCCGTATGTAGCCGTAGTAGTTCGTCTGTTAGGTACCACCGCCTTTCTTATTTCAGCCGTGAAACAGTTCGCTGTATATCGGATTGAAGGGAAAGGTCGCCAGTGTAATTACTGGGCATGGACGGCTTTTCATCTTAGGCCTCAGGATGACAACGCACCTTCAATATCTAGTGATTTTCCCTTGTTATTGCAGGTGTCTAATCGCTTACCATCAGGTGGGCCGTCAGCTTGTTTGTCATCTAGTAGTATAAAAAAATGAGCAATACCCGTTACACTTTTCCGGCTGTGCTTTAACCACTATATGCCACTATTGACGACCGGCTGGCCGAGTGGTCTGTACCCCAGGCTACTCGGTCAAGAGGTCCCGGGTTCGAATCCCGGTAGGAACAAATGTTTGTATGATGAGTACGAGCATTTGTTTACGAGTCATGGATGTTTATATGTTTATTTAGTATATTTCTAATATTTATATACATATTATTATCATAATTTCTCCGTTATCTAGTATCCATAATACAAGCTCTTAATGATGCTTACTTTGGGCTAGATAATAGGTGTGAGTGTATAAATATTATTATTATTATTATTATACTATATATCAATACAGTGGCTCTAGTCTGCTACATTAAACGGTACTACTGCGTCTTTACGGTAACGTAAAGACTCCTTTCGACCCTTACCAGCCTTGGTATAGAAAACAAATTAACACCAATTTGAAAATCAACTGATCACCAATATGTTTTGTTTCTCTAACTGTTATCTAAAAAAGCAAAAGCATGTTTTTAAATATGACCTCCCGTTTTGAAAGGAATGGGCTTCCTTTCTTTGTAAACAAAAACGTTTGAAAATTAAACGTACACATAACAATCACCTTCACAATATCAAAGTAGCGCTTCTATAGATAGGTAGATACCTGTTATGGCGGGGGCTGACGTGATAAAATGTATTTTTCATGCGGCAACGGTGGCAAACAAATGTACGGCCCGCCTGGTGGTAACCGTGGTAAGTGGTAACCGAATCCTGTTTACGTTTGTAGCACCTTGGGCACCACTCACGCCATGTATAAAAATCAAGTGACTTTTATGAGCACCCATTGTGTAAATATAATATTAATTGTTAGTGCGCTTGTTCCTTTTTTATGTTTAAATAATTTAAGTTTCTCAGTAAGTGAATTTGTAATTCTAATAAGAAATAAACATTCTTTAACCACATTAAGGAGTTACAGCTGCTCTTTTTGTATTTTTTTTTACAACTCACGATGACAAACAAGGTGATGGCCCCACCTAGCGGTAAGCGGTTACCGCCGCCTATCATCATCACCAGCCTATATACGTCCCACTGCTGGGCTTAGGCCTTCCTACATGAGGAGTTTTGGCCCGTTTATAGAATTGTCTGAGTAGGTCGATTTCGGCTAAAAACAGTTCTCTGTGCGGATTAAGGAAGAGGTGACACCGCATGTGCAATACAAAGTGATTTTTCCTTGTTACTACAGGTGTCGAACGCGACGACTGTAGCCATTTACCAGGTCGTGGGCCGTCAGATTGTTTGTCATCTAAATATCGAATCAGAACGTACTACTTCATGGCCAAAATTGTAATGGCCGTGGTAAGTACCTAACCAGATGACTCTTACCTTGCCATAATATATGCTGTCAATATGAAGCCGTCTTTTGATTTTTTAAGTTAATGCAACGCCTGGTAACCGCTTGCCTCTTAATGACGACTGGCTGGCCAAGTGGTCTGTGCCCCTTTCTATACAGGCTACTCGGTCGGAATCCCAGGTTCGAATCTCGGCGGGACCAAATGTTTGTATGATGAGTACGAGCATTTTTTCACGAGTTATGGATGTTTATATGTTTATTTAGTACCTATATTTCTAATATTTTTATATTGTATATTACTATCATTATTTCTCTGTTTTCTAGTATCTATAACACACGCTCTCAATGATGCTTACTTTGGGCTAGATAATAGGTGTGAGTGTATGATGATGATTCATCTCGCTTGTTTACCATCGTTGTATATAAATAACCCTAATAAAAGACAGTATTTAAAAATCAATTTCCGATCTTCTTAGCCTGTCCTTTTACAAGCTATATAAGGGGATTTATGCCCTTATATATCCCCTTATATAAGCTTTATTGAAATTCTTTCGCCATAAAAGGTACATAGAAATAGCGGTGGTAATAAGTACCCGCCCAGACGCCCTTGATACATTAAAAACAATACCTGAACTAGTTTTATTATACACCTACGCACAAAATTTTAGTTTAAAGCCTGTAAAGAAAAAGAAATGTAAATTTTTCTGATTAATTGCTGGGTTTTTTTTTATCAACGGAGTGTAGGTATTTTGGTAGGTAATCTCACTTTTTTGGAGATACTTTTCATACGAATAGAAACCGTTAACGATAATGACTGTTTGCTAGCAAGCGATCATTACACTCCGCACCTTGGTTCCAATCTTCAGGCTTAGGTGGATATTACGAAACATTTTCCGAAATTTCGAACAAAATTCAGTCAAACGTTTCGTGACCGTTGTTTCTTTTAATTTACCTCACGAACGATTTCAATCCAAATGTAAGCGTAGAAGTGGAATGTTGCCTAAGTTGGAATATGGCGCTATTTTTTACAAATTCGGAAAATATACGCCACTGTTACCCATAGAAACAACTCAAACTTAAAAGACATGGAATATTGTTGAATTTGTACTGTTGAGAGAATTTTAATAAAATGGTATTTATTATAAATGTTAAATTAAAACAACGATTATCATGACAACTATTAATAAAAACATACATATTACATAGTAATTATTAATTTTGTTAGTATTACCATACATTTCTTAGCATTATAGGAACATGTGACATTACCTGCTACGTAGATTTTCTATGGATGCGCCGCAACACATCAAACATATCACTTTACTTGTCAACTATTGATCTTAGAGATATTATTTCTTTTGCAACTTTTCTTTATGAGATGCATACTTCTTATTTATAAAATAAAAAAAAGTTGACAAGTACCGTTGAAAATATCTTCATGCAAGCTCGTGCTTCGTTTTACTATCTCGATCGTCTCCGACGATTTAGATAGATATTATGATAGTGTGTTCTATAATCTACACGGATTCCAATTTTAAAATTTTTATCATCATAATTCTGGTGAAATATAAATAGGTCGATTGCTACAATATTTGTTCTATGGAAGAAAGCGTCTGGTGGAAGTCAGTTGAGAGTCTCTAATTTTGAAATCACCATGCATCCTCATTTACGAGATATTTCTTACTGGCACAACTAATCATTTTATTATCCATATTTCCAAGTTCGTGACAAAGAAAAGGGACACATCCCAAAGGATTAAATAAATATGTCAAATATTTATTTAATCCTTTGGGATTAGGCATTCAAATTTATGTGTATCTTAATAACTTACGGGTAAAATAGTGGCTTCAAGCGATTATCCGCGTGTATGTCAGTTATCGCGCAGAAGGGAATGATAAATGTCCTTTCTCAGGATTACATATCATCTGTGTTTTGTTCTACAGCTTTTTTTTACTAATTAATGTAACTGACATATCCGTTTTAATTATTATAATAATTAAAAAAAAACCATCATGGAGATGGGTTTTTTTGCCAATATTTATCTAAATCAGTTGAACGAGTGATAAAGGCAGTTATAAAGAATTTACTTTGGCATTTATAAAATTAGCAAAGTTATTTCCTGCCAAGTTTTTTCTGCGGTCTTTCTTATTTATCTAAAATCAGTGTAAAAATAACAATCTACGTAAATTATATAAAATTTTAAACACCTAATGTAAACATTTTAAAAAAAAGTAATCATTAATTATATCGCCTTAATTCAAATTAAAGCCATTCAATGGAATTTCCAATCAGAATAATATCGCGATAACTGAGTTGCTAACAAACATCGCTATTTCAAAGCAATTACCCAACATCATAGATCAATGACCTCATTTAACGTTCCGTTTGTTTTGATTTAATTTTGTTGTTTGTTGTTATTACGATAATAAATGTAATCAAATAACAAATTAATTTTGTTTTGAAATTAAGATAAAGGAGATAAAGATTTAAAATGCTGTAAGACAAACGAACCATTAATGTGGGTACAGACTTATATATATAGTTAATGTTCAGTATTTTAGTACAAATAGGCTTTCAAGTGAAAAACATTGATTAGCATATGGAAAACTTAGCTATTTGTTAACATGTCCATAAAATGATTATATGAATGGTTATATGAATAATAATAGGCATGTTGACTGTATTAAATTCAAATAATATTTTGACGAGTAGTGGTAATTTTATAATAGAAATCCTAACAAAAAACTGAGAAGGATATAATAATTTAATTTATGTAGGTACTCATCCCCTAGAAACATATTTTTTGGAGTCGGTGCTTCACTATCTATTGTTTCTGGAAACAACTTAGCACTCCAAAAAATATGTTTCTATGAGATAAGTACCTACATAAATTTAACTAATTTATCCTTTTTAGTTTTTTGAAGTCTGTTTTAATTTTTTTTAGTGATAAGCTAGATGGGAGACCGTCAGCTTATATTATTTCCTACTATCGTATCATTTCACTAAAAAGTCATAGGAAGGCAATCTGCAATTTCGCATACATAGACGACTTACTCATTCCACTTATTTTGATTTAAAAACTAAACTACCCAATCGATTTTCATAATTTTTTAATGGGACTAAATGGCAATATTCCGCATCGAACAAAATAAGAATCATCAATATCAGTTCACCCAGTCGAAAGTTCTGAGGTAACAAACATAAAAAATATATTTTAAAAAAAACAGTCGAATTGACAACCTCCTCCTTTTTTATGTCGGTTTAAAACACAATAGTTTATTATATTATTATGGAATAAATAATATTTAATCAACCAAATGCAATCAAGTCAACTCTCCAGTCACGTGACAACGAACAACAATCTCAGTGTATGACGTCACTTGTTGTTAGCATCAGACGCTGTCAAAAGGAAAAGCATCTAAATCACCATAGCAACCTATTAATGTTTTGGTAACAGAATGTAACGTCCAGCGGTGACGTGACATTATTGGCGTTTTGGAGCGAAATTTGAACCGTAATATAAGATACCTTTTTTTTAAAAAAATGTCGTATCAAAATAATTAAAATAGCTATTCCAGGCTATAATAGGTATTTATACATGACATGAAACACTTTCCAAAGTTTGTCAACATATCTATTAGCAAAGTTTGAAAGTGTCCATTTAAACGTATGCTTAGCCTTAATGTTGTTATAATATAACGCATCCTAAAACCACCTTATTTTTTATGCATACACTCACAGCTATTATATCGCTTTATGTAAGGAATATTAAGAGCTTGTGTTATGGATACTAGTTAGTTATATGACCAGAGAATAAATATTCTTGTTTATCACACAAACACTGCCCTGGCCGAGGCTCGAACCCGGGTCCCCTGGCCAAGTAGCCTGTAGGTAGGTGTACTAACTTACCACTCGGCTAGTTGGCCACGACATGAGACATTCTAAAATCCTATTCTATTTAAATAATTGCAATGATAAGAATAGCGACATAGTCGCTACTTGATTTACTTACCTGAATTTTCCTTAGAGTTTTTGGATATCTCGTAGAATATGCAAGCATAACAGACAGTGATGATCATGAGTGGTAAGAAGTACATAGCACAGAGACAGAAGACATTATACGCTAGCTCTTCGCGCTGGCTAGCAAAGGCTTCGAAGGAGACACATTGTTGGAACTCTGGAACTCTTGGATGATGCATGACGCGGAAGACCAGACTCTGAAACAAATATGATACTAAAAATTAATTTCTTTTATTAACTCCTGGAAACATTATGACAATTAAAACCTATTTTCATACCCCCCATCTCGGAAAGAGTATTTTTGCTCTTCGATAACTGAGTGCAAAAGCCGTTTTTATCCGCTAGAGGATAAAGTAAAATTGAATTTAGAACATCGTGTGCACTAAGTTTGTGAATTCCAAACATCCTTAAACCGCTTTACTTCTACCTCCATGGTGCCGAATTTATCATACAACCTTTTTTAACTTATTAAAAACTCAGACTCAGCACCTTCTTGGTGTACTTTTTGTTTAATTTGCTTTGCGCTCGCCATTTTCTTTTCACGACACACTAATAATAATAATAATAATTTAAACCATAGGTTTAAAACAATAAACTTGAAAACAAGTAAAAAACCTAAAATGAGTGATTCTAGCGACGAAGAAATTTCTTTGACGCCAACAAAATTGACTGAAACTGTTAATAATGCGCAAATGTTTTTTTTTGCATTTAATCATTTTCTCGTTGAGGTGGGATGAAAAGTTACGTGTTGCACTCGAGTGCAAAGATTTTTCACCTCATGCTCTTTTGATCCCCTCGCTAACGCTCAGGATTCTAATTTGTGAATCACTCGCTGCGCTCGTGGTTCAATTTTAGAATCCTTCGCTTGCTCGGTCATCAAAATTTAGCACGCGGTTAAAAAGCAACTTTGCACTCTTGTATAACAAATAACTATTGACTGGAATGTGTCTCGGCTTGACAGGTTAATAACAATGACAGTTAAGATCACTACTCTACATTTACAATAAAAAAATATACCAATACTGTTTGACAGTGGACTACATTACTTGGAGTACTTTTTACTTGGTACAATATAATAGTTTACTGTACACGCTATCAGGCTTTGTAACCGTGTTCATATAACACGTGCTCAAACTATATATTAATTAGGTAAATTCTTATAAACAACTAATTAATGAATATTTCCTCACACTCTGATCCTTTTTTTCCTTTCTCCTTCCCTCAATGAAATGAGAGCACGCTCTTTGATATACCTACTAAATCTCTCTAGAGCGTAATTAAAATGTTGACGGCAGTAAAATAACATTTTCTAAATAGATAGTTTCATTGAAACATAAAACATATGCTGAGAGATTAAGTATGTCAAAGAGCGTGCTCTTGACCCAAATGACTCTAAGGTTGTATGGTAGAGATCTCTTCTAGCGATAAAAATGAATTTTTGGCGATTTGTGTTCGTTCTATCTTTGAGCTGTTTCTGCAAATGTGCAAAATTTAGAATTGTTATCCATCTAAGTATCTTTACATTTCCCATCTATGTTTGACAGCAAATTATACTTCTCGGTATTTATAATGAGTACTTATAGTCTTGGCAGTCCACGAAAATCAGTCAAAAGGAGATAGATGATGTATGTGATAAGATTTTTTCCAATTGGCAGCCAGCGATGAATAACAGTAACCAAATGGGATCAAGTATTTTATTAACACTCACACAAAAATTTGATCAATAAATTTGATTTGTCATCAAATTTCATTTATCGAGAAAGAGAGATGTCATTTTTTTCCTAGTACATAGTACATACATAAACTCGTTTCGATATTGAATCAAACTTTCATTACTTTGAAAGCTAAGGATCAGACATCAAAACCTAAGTACAGTACAAGGACATAGGAATAATTTATACGTCTACCCTTATGAAAGGTATTTAGAGGTTTATTCTATCGGTAGTACTAAATTAGTAGTAAGTATAAGTAGACTTTTCTTTCAGTAACTTCACAATAATAATTTTATGTTCTTAATTTTATTTCTAACATTATAATAAATATTTGCAAGATATTTCAAAAATATTTAAATTAGAAAAAAAAAAATGTTTTTGGGGTAGGAAGTTAACCCGCTACCTTTCACAATCCGGGTGGCTGCTCTGAGCTGCTATCACCTCAAAAGACTGATAATGATGTACATATTTGTTCGCGATAGTAAAAATGATAAGTGTTGTAAATAGTGTTTTGATAAGTTTTAGTTAATAGTGTTATGTGTTTTTGTTATTGTTAGTATATAAGTTTGTAATATTAGGATAAGATGTATATAGATTCACAAATAAATATATTTACTACAGTTTTATTATTGAGTAGGAAGAGGTGTCGTCCTCTCGCGGAGGACGTCGCGAGTTGCGATAGCTTAATTTCATATATAGATAGAGTAAAATTCGCATTGCTTACGATCGCACTCCAGATAGATAGAACATACTTGCAACTACTCCTACAACATCGAGACACCTCTCCCTGCTCTTCAAGACTGCAAAGCCAACGACAACGGGCCTTCTTATTTCGCCACTCCTCGGCAAGACCACCCCCTATAGCGTGCAAGGGATCTACGTCATCGACTATTCAGTCAGACCGGTCCCGCACATTTTGGTCCTTCGAGCCGGATCTTGCTGAGAGAAGAACATGCCCGTAACCAGATCACACACCGGAAGAGTAGAGAAAGAACAGACAATGGAGGAGGTGCAAGCACCACCACCGGAACCGGTACCCAGACCGGCACCTGCGGCATCGATAATAGAACCCGCAACCCACAGAGCGTCACCTGCATCAGCACCAGCTACCCGCAGAACGTCGCGCGCCAGTACAACCAAGTCACAGCGCGCTCAACAGATCGCCAAAGCCAAGAAAGAGGTCGCCATCCGCAAGTTGGAGCTAGCCGAGGCCCACCTTGAGACCCTCGAAGCTGAGGAAGACTACGAAACAGAAGACAGCGACACAATAGAAGAAGCCCCAATCCATCGCCGCCGTACCGACGAATGGGTTGAGAAAACAGCACGCGTCGATAAGTCACCACAGCCGCGAACAACGACCAAGCTTGACCTCAGCGACCTCACGGCCGCTATAGTCGCTGCTTCACGCTCCGCACCGCATCGTTACGAAGAGCTACCGAACTTCAACGGCAATCATCAAGACTGGTTAGCGTTCAAAGCTGCCTACATAGAATCGACGCATCGATATACAGAAAATGAAAATACAGCAAGACTAAGAAGATGTCTCAAGGGCCACGCCAGAGAAGCCGTCAACTGTCTACTTATAGCAAACTCAAGCCCGGCCGACATCATAGCTGCATTAGAAAACCGCTTCGGACGCCCCGAAGCAATAGCAATAGCAGAACTCGAACGTCTCCGGGGCATCGTCCGTCCAACCGATGCCCCGAAAGATGTATGCCTATTCGCAGGCAAAATACGCAACTGCGTAGCCACAATCAAGGCTCTCAACAAGAAGCACTACCTCTACAACCCCGAAGTCACGAAGACAATAACTGAAAAACTCACACCGGCGCTACGCTACAGGTGGTACGACTACGACAGCACGCAGCAACAAGATGAAGCAGACCTAATAAAGTTCGACCGCTTCATCACCATAGAAGCTGATCGCTGCGGCAAGTACGCACCACCTGAACTGATAAATAGTGAAGAGAGACATAGCAGAGCGCGGCCGCAGCGAACATTCACTACAACAGACAAGCATATTCGAACTTGCGCCTTGTGCAGCGAGTCAAACCACATAGAACAAAAATGTGAAAAATTTGTTGCGGCCGACAGCAACGAACGATGGGAGTTGGCGCGTCAAGCCAAGCTTTGCTTCCGTTGTCTACAGCGTCGCTCCCAGAATCACAAATGCAGTCAGAAGAAGTGCAACAGGGACGGCTGCGAGAGAACTCACCATCCATTGCTGCACTTCGAACGCCACTCAGAGAAGATAGAAACCGTCGCGTCAACGTTTGAACGAAAGGGGAAGACCTTCTTAAAGATAGCACCAGTACGCATCACCGGGCCGAAGAGTCACATAGATACATACGCTCTACTCGATGACGGCTCAACCGTCACCCTCATAGACGCAAGCATTGCTAAGAAGATAGGCGCAGAGGGACAGTACTCACCGATTCGACTCGAAGCAGTGGCCGGCGCTCAGATCAACGCCGCTACGTCACGCGCCGTCACTCTGAAAATACAAGGTCAACTCGACACCTACCAGATGACGGCGCACACCATAGAGAAGTTGAAGCTCGCACCGCAAGAGATACTTAAAGAAGACGTCAAGGACTGCAAACACTTAGAAGACATCGAAGAGCATCTCAAGTACGACAACGCCACGCCCACCGTGCTCATCGGGCAAGACAACTGGGGCCTGCTGCTCACCCGCGGTATCCGATGCGGGCAGCCAAACCAACCGGCTGCCGCACTTACACCGCTCGGTTGGGTACTACATGGCAGCTGCCCTACAGCCGGCCGCCGTCGAAACACACATCGCACGCATCACGTGACCATCGAGACGCTCGACGAAGAGATGAAGCGATACTTTACGCTGGAATCTATCGGCATACAACCCAAGACGACGCAAACAGACCCCGATCAACGCGCACTTCAAATTCTCAAGACAGAAACTAAAGATAGAAAAAGTGGCGGATACGAGACAGCGCTACTGTGGAAGAGAGACGGCACTATACTGCCGAACAATTACGACTACGCACTTCGACGACTTCATAGTATAGAGAAGAAAATAGAAAAGGAGCCATCGCAACATAGAAAATACACAGAACAGATGGAAAACTTATTGAAGAAAGGTTACGCCGAAGAAGTCAACGCGCCACCGGTACCCGGTAGAACGTGGTACCTACCGCACTTCGCTGTTCTTCACCCGGCGAAGCCTGAGAAGCTCCGTGTCGTATTCGACGCAGCCGCAAGATGTAACGGTACGTCCCTCAACGACCACCTGTTGACGGGGCCGGACCTGTTACAATCGCTGCCCGGCGTCCTAATGCGATTTCGTCAGCATAAGGTCGCCATAGCTGCCGACATAGAAGAGATGTTTTTGAGAATCGGACTTCGCACTGAAGACAGAGACGTCCTACGCTTCTTATGGAGAGGCGACCGGCGGGAGGGACCGCCTACAGAATATAGAATGAAGACAGTATTATTCGGCGCAGCGTGTTCTCCGTGCATCGCTTTATTCATAAAGAACCACAACGCCGAGAAGTTCAGTTCGTCGCACCCTGAAGCCACCAGTGCCATCATAGCAAACCACTACATGGACGACTACCTCCAGAGCTTCGCCACGACAGAAGAAGCATATAGAACAGCAAAGGAGGTCTCCGACATACATAGAAAAGCAAACTTCAACTTACGAAAGTGGACATCGAACTCCCCAGAGCTCCGCCAAGCCTTAGGCGGTGCAAGTGAAGATCGACACTTGAACGACAACCAAGAAGAGAAGATCCTCGGTCTAACCTGGCGACCGAACACCGACACTCTGGGCTACAACCTTAGCTTCGCGCGAGTACCTACTGAACTCATCGACGGCTCGCGCACACCGACCAAAAGAGAAGCCCTTCGCATCGTGATGTCCATATTCGACCCGCTGGGACTCGCAACACCGATCGTCATTCAAGCAAAACAGATACTACAAGAAACGTGGCGAACCGGCACCGGGTGGGATGAAAAGATACCTACTCACCTACAGGGAAAGTGGCGCAACTGGGTCAGAGACATCGCGACACTACGAGATATCGATATACCTAGATGTCACCCAGCATACACGCACGCCACCACCAGAGAGCTACACACATTGTTGAAATATTTGTATTTTGTGATATAGAAGGAAAACTCTGAAAAACGTTAGATCATGACACCATATATTTTTGAAGTAAAGTCAATTATAGCTCTATTTAAATATTTAAATTTGACACACAGTTTTGATTACCAACGAGTATTTATAGTTAATACAACATTCCCCCTTAATCAAAACTAGATATAAAGCTAAAATTAACAAATAAAATGCACAAGATAAATATAGAAGTAACAGTAAATAAAGCCCCGATTAAATTCTAAAAACGTAATATAACCAAAACAGAATAAAATTAGGTAAAACATATTAATATAGGCTAAGAATAGTATATTAACAAACATCAAGTTATTCCAATAGATGTTAGACACTTATTATGAGCTACACGACCTAATGGTTTTGTCAATACATCTGCTGACATTTCGCTACTCTTAATGTATTTTAAACCTATAACGTTTTCCGATACTTTTTCTCTTATAAAGTGGTATTTCGTATCGATATGTTTTGTTCTGTTGTGGTGAACGGGATTATTTGCTATACTCTGTGCACTTTGACTGTCGCTATAAATAGTTACAGAGTCATATTTACGACCACATACCTCACTTATGAAGCGGCGTAAGTATATGGCTTCTTTAGCAGCGTCTGTAAGGGCCATATACTCAGCTTCAGCTGATGATAAAGCGACGGTAGGTTGCTTTCTTGATGCCCACGAAACAGGACCATTCGCTAACTTGAAGTAAAATCCTGTGTATGAGCGTCGATCTCGAGTGCAATTCGCCCAATCTGCGTCTGCATATCCTATTAAAGGATTTCCCGTGCTCCTATAAACAATACTATAGTCTATAGTCTGCTTTAAATATTGGAGTACTCGCTTTGCAGCTTCCCAATGAATCTTAGTAAAACACGTATTAAATTGACTAAGATAACTTGTGGCAAATGCTATATCAGGGCGTGTGTTAACAGCCAAGAACATCAAAGATCCTATTAGATTTTGATATGGATAAAATTGCTCACCGTTATCATTACAACTTTCCAACTTAATATTATTTAAAGGTGTGGAATAGCCTTTACACGATTCCAAACCAAATTTCTTCAGTAAGTTTTCAATGTACGTTTTTTGATTAATACATATTTCGTTGTCCTTTTGCGAAATATTTATACCTAAATAATAACTTAGTTTACCCAAATCTTTTATCACAAAATATTTGTCTAAGTCACTTATGACAGTGTCAAATAATTTGTCACTTTTATAAAAGACAATTATGTCATCCACATATACGGCCAGTATAACCATTTCTGAACCAAAAAATTTTTTATAAACACATGGTTCCGATGGTAATTTATTGAAACCTATTTGTGTAAGAGTTTCATTCAACTTACAGTACCAAGCTCTGGGTGCTTGTTTAAGCCCGTATAATGACCTTTGCAGTAAACAAACTTTGTCTTCTTGTCCTTTTTTCACAAACCCTTGTGGTTGAGTCATATACACTTCTTCTAAGAGATCGCCATTTAAAAAGGCAGTTTCAACGTCTAAGTGACGCATTTTGAGGCCATATTCTGAGGCTAAAGCAATAAGCGTCCGTAAAGAAGAATTTCTTACAACCGGAGCAAACGTTTCATGGTAGTCAATGCCTTCAACTTGACTATATCCTTTTATGACAAGTCTGGCCTTGTACTTTATAATATTCCCATGAGCATCCGTTTTAACTCTATAAATCCATCTACATGGAATTACTTTCTTATCTGGTTTGTCCACTAACTTCCATGTATTTAACTTAAGAAGAGATTGATATTCACTTTCCATTGCTGCCTGCCATTTATCTGCAGTATCAGATTTTAAGGCCTGAATATAGTTCTGAGGTTCAAAGAACTCGTTCGGCAAAACACTGTAAGAATAATAATCAGGTGGTTTACGAACTCTAGAAGGATATCTTCTCTCTGAGTTTTCTGAAGAACTAATATCTTGCACAATGGGAGAATCAATATCTGGTATAATATCTGATTCAAGCTCTGAACCAAACCCAACTTCCCCCTTTAGTGGACACGAACTAGATGGTTCCATGTTTTCATTCTCAATAGTAGAAGATTCAGATGTTGCAGTTCTATTGGCATCCTCTGGAATGTCAACGACATCCTCAGTTTCCAATATATTTGTCAACGTTAAAATAGAATTATTTTGACCTGTATCTGAATTATCATTATTCTTCAGACTTTTAAAACAATCCTCAAAAAAGGTAACATCTCTAGCTTTTATATTTTTTCTAGGACACGCGGTATTTCTGAAATAATAACTTTGTACATTATCAGAATATCCTACAAAAATAAATTCCTCTGCTTTCACGTCAAATTTCTTTCTTTGACATGATGGAATATGTACAAGAGCACGACAACCAAACACTTTTAGGTGTGACAAATCTGGTTTCTTTCCATACCATATTTCAAATGGTGTTTGAGAACCTACCAGACTACGATGTGGGGAACAGTTTTTCAAATAAACAGCCGTCTGTACAGCGTCCTCCCAATATGCCATAGGAAGTGAACTACCTGCTAACATAGAACGTGCTTTTTCAGTAACAGAACGTATAGTACGCTCAGCTACGCCATTCTGTTGAGGAGAATAAGGCACCGTAGTTTCGTGTACTATCCCGTTCATAGAAAAATAATGCAACAATTCTGTGTTAACAAATTCTGTCCCATTATCGGTCCTAACAGTTTTTATTTTCTTATCAGTTTGTCGCTCTACAAGTAAATGAAAAATCTTAAATTTTTCTTTTACTTCAGACTTTGCAGCTAGAAAATAAACAAAAATCTTACGCGAATAATCATCAATAAATAATAAAGCATATCTATTGCCTTGAAAAGAATTGGTTGATATTGGTCCAAATAGATCACAATGTATCAATTCAAGCAAAGAAGTTGCTTTTTTGTAAATTATTCTTTTAAAAGGTTTACGCGCTTGCTTACCTTCTACACAAGCGACACAACTACTTTTATCTACAACCTTATAATCTACACCTACTTGACTATTTCTTAAAAGGTTCATCCCAAAACGGCATAAATGGCCAAGACGTCTATGCCACAACTGGTATGTATTAGACAATGATTCGGCCATAGCCACATCACGAGTTCCATTGTACGGAGTATTGACAGTACATTCCAACTTGTACAGCCCGTTATATACAGAACCACGTAAAATTGGATTACCTGAAAAAGAAAAAGTATCGCTTCCAAAAAAGGTGCAACCATTTTTATCAAATAAAATAGTAAAACCACTTTGTACAGCCTTATATACAGATATCAAATTGGTTTTTAAATTAGGTACAAATACAACATTAGAAATTCTATTTACATCAGATTTAGTACAGATCGAAACATCACCTATACCACCACTATTTATCTTATCTCCATTTGCTACAGTTACAGTACCAGTATCTAATTTCTCCATATTTACGAACCAGTCTCGCCGCGATGACATATGTTTGGTTGCTCCAGAATCAATAAACCAATTGTCCGAAGAGTTATCATCACTAATGCCTAAAGCATACAAAGATTTCTCCTCTTTAGATTTCTTTTTCTTCAAAGGACATTCTGGTCTCTTGTGTCCGGGCTTCTTACAGTCATAACAGATTATGGGCTTCTGTTTCTTTGGTTTCTTCTTTCTATGGGTTTCATTAGAAGTACGTAATGCAGATTCTGATGGCATATTATCGCATTTAGACATTTCGTTTAATAATTTAGCCTTTACTAACTCAGTAGTAACTTCGATATTGCTGTTCTCTAATGCCATAATCAGTGGGTCATATTTAGAAGATAAGCCTCCTAATAAAATAGCAGCTAGTGAGGAATCTTCAATGACTTTGCCAATGTCTGCTAAGTCCTGAGCAGTACTCACAACAGCATTAATATAAGCCTCAATATCATTAAAGTTGTCTAATGTCAATCTGTATAACTTCCTTTCTAATGCTAGTCTACGTCCCATACCTCTATCTTCGTAAGCATTTTGAAGGAATCTCCATGCTTCAGAAGAAGTCTTAGCATTTCTAACATGGGTAATAGCAGAATCTTCCAACGTTAAACAAATTTTAGTGAGAGCTATTCGGTCATTCCTTACCTTTATAGGATCTAGGGTGTTGTTACCACTTGGGTAACCATCTACTGCTTCCCATAGATCTTCATGCATCAAATAGTTACGCATTTTGAATTTCCAAACGCTATAGCCATCTCTATTACGAAGAGAAAAAGAAGGGAGTGAAGAAGAACATCTTCTTGAAGAATCTCCACAATCATTCGGCATTTCACTAAAAAATCTCACGTACCTGTCGACTTCAAAAAATATATACCACTCTAATATATTTTTCACAGCTTTTCACGACTATCTCGTGCTGATAACGTGTTGAAATATTTGTATTTTGTGATATAGAAGGAAAACTCTGAAAAACGTTAGATCATGACACCATATATTTTTGAAGTAAAGTCAATTATAGCTCTATTTAAATATTTAAATTTGACACACAGTTTTGATTACCAACGAGTATTTATAGTTAATACAACACACATTCGTAGATGCAAGTCAACGCGCCTACGTAGCAGCTGTGTACTGGCGCGTCATCGACAACGAAGGCAGGCCGCACATCTCGTTAGCGGCCGCCAAAGCTCGAGTCGCACCACTCAAGATAGTATCGATACCACGGCTGGAACTAAAAGCTGCACTACTGGGCTGCCGACTAGCCAAGTCCACCATAGAAGAGTACGACCACAAACCTGATCGCCGATACTACTGGTCAGACTCAAGAACAGTACTGGCATGGTTACGCGCTGGCCCGCGCGTGTTCAAGCCATTCGTCGCACATCGCATCGCTGAAATTCAAGAAGACACAACAGTAGATGAGTGGCGCTGGGTGCCCACCAAACAAAACGTCGCCGACGAAGCCACACGAGAGACGCCGGCCGACTTTAATACGCATCACAGATGGTTCAACGGCCCCGAATATTTGAAGCACGACCCCGCTGTGTGGCCCACCGAACAGCTGACACCGTATGAAAATACCGGGGAAGAGCGAGTGACACACATAAAGAGCGAAGCCTCGGCCATACAACTCAGTCGAAGCTTACCGCAACCCGAACGTTTCTCTAAGTGGGAAAGGCTCGTACGCACCACCGCCCGCATACTTCAATTTATAGCGATGTGCAGACGTCGTATCGAAGTCGTAGCATACAAACGAACAAAGAAAACCACAGACGCCGATCCAACGTGGAAGAAAACGACGCCGACGCCGACGCCGACGCCGACGCTAAAAACGGCGCGCCGCAGTAAGGGCGAAGATAACTACATAGCGTTAAGTGCCGAACATATTAGACAAGCAGAGCGATTACTTATAAAAGTTAGTCAACAACAGTCGTTCGCCGCCGAAATAGTCAACTTACAGAAGCAACAATCTACTGCGAGCGATAGCCGTCTCAGAAACTTAGCTGTGTACCTACACGATGACGTCATAACACTGAAGTCCCGAATCGCCGCCGCCGAAAACATATCGATAGAACAGAAGTCGCCTATAGTAATAGACGGTGACAACTACATAGTACGGCTCTACATCGACTGGACGCACCGGCAACTGAACCACAGCGGTACAGAACTCATAGTCAACGAGATACGACAACACTATTGTGTGATTCGTCTACGCCCGAACGTGAAGTCGACGATCAAGCAATGTCTACACTGCCGCATGGGACGCGCGGCGCCGCCGTCGCCGCCTACCGGCGACCACCCGCGAACGCGCCTCGCACACCACACGAGGCCGTTCACCTTCACGGGACTCGATTACTTCGGGCCCCTCACCGTCACCGTCGGCCGACAGCGACAAAAGCGCTATGTAGCGCTTTTTACGTGCCTCACAACAAGAGCTGTCCATCTAGAAGTGGCCGCCAGCTTAAGCGCCGACTCCGCAGTACAAGCACTGCGGCGTATGATAGCACGACGCGGCTGCCCCTCAGAAATATACAGTGACAACGGTACGAACATGCACGGCGCCGACCACGAGCTACGAAATGCAATACAAGCAATAGAAAACGAAGCAGAGAAGCGCTCAATAATATGGCGCTATATTACACCGGGAGCGCCTTTCATGGGCGGCGCTTGGGAGCGCTTAGTACGAGCAGTGAAGGCGGCCCTCAGTCATGTACTACAAGAGAAGGCGCCTCACGAAGAAACACTCACCACGTTACTATGCGAAGCTGAGTACATAGTAAATAGCAGGCCGTTGACCCACGTCTCCATAGAAGCCACCGACGACGAAGCACTGACCCCCAATCACTTCCTCCTCGGGGGGTCAGCCCGGATACCAACGCCGGGTACCTTCGACACCAGCGACCTGAACCACCGACAGCACTGGCGCCGAGCACAGCACCTGGCCGACTTGTTCTGGCAACGCTGGGTCCGGGAGTACCTGCCCGACCTCCAGAACCGGCGGGAGCCCCACGGACAGGGCCCCCCTATCCGCATAGGGGACCTAGTGCTGGTGGCAGATAACCAGCTGCCCCGCAACACGTGGCCAAGAGGACGAGTCGCTGAAGTCTATCCTGGTAAAGACGGGGTGACGAGGACGGCGCTGATCCAGCTAGGAAACGGCAACACGCTGAAACGACCGGTGAAGAAGCTGGTGATGTTACCACAGTGATCGCTCACCGGAGATAGCTGCAGCATCACTGCACGGCGGGAGAAATGTTCGCGATAGTAAAAATGATAAGTGTTGTAAATAGTGTTTTGATAAGTTTTAGTTAATAGTGTTATGTGTTTTTGTTATTGTTAGTATATAAGTTTGTAATATTAGGATAAGATGTATATAGATTCACAAATAAATATATTTACTACAGTTTTATTATTGAGTAGGAAGAGGTGTCGTCCTCTCGCGGAGGACGTCGCGAGTTGCGATAGCTTAATTTCATATATAGATAGAGTAAAATTCGCATTGCTTACGATCGCACTCCAGATAGATAGAACATACTTGCAACTACTCCTACAACATCGAGACACCTCTCCCTGCTCTTCAAGACTGCAAAGCCAACGACAACGGGCCTTCTTATTTCGCCACTCCTCGGCAAGACCACCCCCTATAGCGTGCAAGGGATCTACGTCATCGACTATTCAGTCAGACCGGTCCCGCACAATATTTATATCACATTCTATTACGGTGGGTGCCTAAAAACATATACATAAGTCTCCATGAAATTTAATCGTCCCTATATATTAACTAATAAGTTAACAAAAAATATATTACAGTGCATGCTTTTTAATACCTAAGTTTCCCTTTACGGAAATAATTGATAATTCTAATTATTAATCTACATTAAGAATGATTCATCACGATTCATTATTTAATTTGTCTGAATAGATGTAAAACTGTAACAAAATATTTTTATTATTTGTCAGAGTCAGTTTCTTTTTCCTATTTCTATTTTATGCTCCATCCAATTTCCCTTTGCCATGGTTATCTAAAAGAGCAATAGATAGGTCTACGTGACGTGAATACGTATCGCTTAGAGCATCAGAAAATTTATGAGAATAACACATGAAACATTTTTCGACACATAATGATATTGAAAAGAGATTCTCTTTACATTTTATCTCTCTATATCTTAAAATATATAAAAAGAAATACTGACTCAATGACATATCAACGCACTGTCCAAGCTGCTGGGTCTAGAGAATGCAAATTTAGAATATCCCAAAATATCTTTTGGAAATTCCCCATACAAACTTTGGACCCCCTATCGAAATTAAACAACACAAACACAAACAACTAAGATTAGTTAGACTATTTTATTTCAAGATTAGTTAGACTATTTTATTCCAAGCTTCACAGGAGTACTCATATCCGATAAATATTAAAAGTATTTCAGGTTTCACATTTTAATGATTTATTGTAACAATTACAAATAAAGAAAGAAAACGATGAAAAAATGTATGCTCCAGGCGGGAATAGAACCCGCGTTTCCTGATGTTCGGCCAGAAGCGATTACCACTACGGCACGTAACGTTTTAATAGCAAACGTTAGCATTAGGAGACGCGGGTTCGAGTCCCGCCTGGAGCATATATTTTCTTCATCGTTTTCTTTCTTTATTTGTAATTATGTCAGGTTTTTTAAGAATTCAATCCCTAAAAGGGGAAAATGGGGTGCCAAATTATGAAAATCAATATGGGTATTCTTTGTTTGGTTTATCGGTTCACTGATTACGAAAACAACAACAATTTTAAAATGTGTCGGAAGTGATGCACCATTATGCAAGGTTTCCATTTTTTTCATTTTTATGTATGGCAAGAGACTCGCGCTATCATAATAGGTTTTTAAAATTGTATTTTGTGTCATCTACTCGATGGTCGTCCATTTGTACCTAGGCGAGTGCCGGCAGCGCGGGGAGACAGGAGAAATACTCATCGAGAAATTTTCGCTGCATCCGAAATTAGTAGAATTCAAGGTGCTGCATGAAGGTGGTTGCCTGTTTGCTTTTGAGAAGTTTAGGCTTGCATTCTATCTAAAATGCAAAAATTACGCTTTTATCTCATCGAAACGTTCCCCTTGGGCCTATAAAAGTGTGATGAAAGTCTTCGATTCTTATTTTAACCAAAATCAAAAGATGTTCCAAAGTTTTTCCAGTTTTCAAAACGTTTTCTAACTTTTATTCGGCTTATTCCACTAAACTACAAAAACATTCCACTTTGACTCCAAGATATTATTTATTGTATATTTTATTGGCTTATTCCACTAAACTCCAAAAAACTTTTCACGATGTGATCATCGTCGAGTAGACGAGTAGACAATAATTTTACACAATTCTTCTGCAAAGTTTTTCTGTTCTGCTCTGAAACCTGCCAATTTATGATCAAGGTTTGAATTTGTATATCTTTAAAATTCAGTTGGATCTTGAATTGTACTCCTTGCTATTTGTCACTTAACACTTTATTAGATTGTCAAATTATTGTTAAGATATTACCATAATTTTATAGGACAAGACAACAGATTAGACAAGATTTAGTACTTATTTTGTACTTTACAACCGTGTTATCGCTTATAGTGAAATGTCGTCCTTTTATCTCTGTTTCTCTTTTTTTTATCTCTGTTTCTCTCTTTAAGTATTTTTTTTTATGGTGAATATGTTGCAGTAGGTACTTTTCAGTATGCAGATTCCAATGGATAAATTATGTCTTTCCCTATTAATTAAAAAAAAGAGGACCTGACTCAACCGTAAGAATACAACGCTACGAAAATTATTCAAAAAGATTTTATACTTTATCACAATTTTGTCTGTTCGCTCTGGAGCCAATCACATATTATTGTACTTTTAATTTTTCTTTCCCTAGTAAATAGGCCGACTGCGGTGTACGGTACAGAGTAATTTAATTACGGAGAACAGAATGCCTTAACTGAATACGTACGCTATCGATTCCCCAAATCCTCGCAGCGAATTTGGTTGAATTAAACTCACAAGCTATTCAATTCGAAAATGTTACCCTCAAATGGTTCCACTAAAAAGAGTGCACAACGAGTGTGAAAAGTGACCCTATGAGAATATTTACTATAAATCAAAGGAAAATTCCATTTCTATTTATGCTTAGTTCGATTCGTTTGATATACAATCAAACGAATCGAACTAAGCATCTGCTAACTGTTAAACTATCAAATAATAAATGTTGAAATAAAACCAATTTACCGGATTTAACTCGCGTTTAATTAGATGTTACATTATTATTATTTACCCGACGTTTCGATTACTTTACAGCGATCGTGGTCACGGGAAGACTGAAGATGTCAGTTGTCTTTGATAAGTTTTAAGTTAACTACCGTCACTTTGTGTTATATTTTGAGCGGTCCGAATTACGCATACGGAGCTCACGGTGTCAGTTTTTTGGGCAGTGTGAGGACGGGCTTGGGACTTTATTATTCGAATGATGGGATCCCAAGCTGGTGGTACACTCCAACCATCTTCTCCATTGAAATTAGGATGTTTTTTGATTTCAATAGCCTCACGTAACATTCTAGGAATGAAACGGTGTTCTTTGGCGAGGATCTGGGGCTTATCAAATCTGATATAGTGATTGGGTCCGTCAAGAGCGTGTTCACACACTGCCGACTTCGTTTCGCGCCTGTGTTTTACGTCAGCTATATGTTCTTTTACCCGGGTGCCTATGCTTCTCTTTGTTTGACCTATGTATGAGAGGCCGCAGTCACAATCTAACTTGTATATGCCTGCATCTTGTAAGGGGATATTGCACTTGACAGGTGGTAGGAATTGGTTAATCTTCTTCGGCGGCTTGAAATAAGTTTTAATTGAAGCACGCTTCAAGATGTTGCCAATCTTGTCAGTGACACCTTTCATATATGGTAGTACAGCAGGTTGACGTTCGACTGTGACAAGTTTCGCTCGGCTTCTATGACTTTGGCGTGGTATTTGCAGTTTGTTGTCCCGCAATACATGCTTGACATGCTGTAGCTCAGCTGTCAGATGTTGGTTGTCACAGATGCCGCGCGCTCTCTGAAACAAAGATTTCCCTACGGTAGACAACTGACTGGGGTGGTGATGAGAGTCACCATTGAGGTACCTATCAGTATGGGTTGCTTTACGATACACAGTGTGGCTCAAGCTGTGATCTGGATTTCGGATAATTAAAATATCTAAAAAAGCTAGTCTATTGTTTGCCTCTAACTCCATGGTGAATTGAATTTTAGGATTGATGGAGTTAAGGTGTGATAGAAATGCAGTGACTTTATCAGTTGGTAAAATTGTGAAAGTGTCGTCTACATACCGTTTATAAAACCTTGGTGTTACCGGTGCTGTGCTAAGGGCCCTCTCCTCAAAGTCCTCCATGAAAATATCGGCGACTACGGGTGATACAGGAGAGCCCATTGCCACACCATCCACTTGTACATAGAATTCCTCATTCCACAATAGGTAGCCTGATGTGAGGCAATGTTCAAGCAGGTCTGCATACTCATTAGGCATATCACTATCACATAGCTTCTTTTTAGCAATTTCAATGCAGTCCTTAACAGGTAAGCATGTAAACAGGGACTGTACATCAAAACTGACCATAGTTTCATTGTCAGCAATATGTAGGTGTTTAATATCGCTAACAAATTGGTAAGAATCCTTCACATGTGCTCTTGTGTTACCTCTGAGTGGCGAGAGTATTTTAGCTACGTGTTGAGCCAAACGGTAAGTAGGTGAATCAATTTGGCTAACTATAGGCCGTGTGTGAACACGCTCTTGACGGACCCAATCACTATATCAGATTTGATAAGCCCCAGATCCTCGCCAAAGAACACCGTTTCATTCCTAGAATGTTACGTGAGGCTATTGAAATCAAAAAACATCCTAATTTCAATAGAGAAGATGGTTGGAGTGTACCACCAGCTTGGGATCCCATCATTCGAATAATAAAGTCCCAAGCCCGTCCTCACACTGCCCAAAAAACTGACACCGTGAGCTCCGTATGCGTAATTCGGACCGCTCAAAATATAACACAAAGTGACGGTAGTTAACTTAAAACTTATCAAAGACAACTGACATCTTCAGTCTTCCCGTGACCACGATCGCTGTAAAGTAATCGAAACGTCGGGTAAATAATAATAATGTAACATCTAATTAAACGCGAGTTAAATCCGGTAAATTGGTTTTATTTCAAATGTGTAGTGCTCGCGAAAATGTAAGACAATACTATAATAAATGATGATTTTTACGACAGTCCAAAACGACCTAATTGATAAGGTTTTGTTTGTCCTTAACAGTGTACGTACGTACGTTTACTCATTTATAGTTCTACACCCACATACCACCCACTGCACCACGTAATGTAATGAGATTACAAAGAAGCGCAGGAGTTCATGTTAGAATACAATAAAATTGTGATGAAAAGTGTGGTGAGTTGGGGTAACTTTTGACCCCCGATACCGCGTTTAAGGTTAATACCAAAGTTGTTTACTGTTTCCCTCTGTATAGAACAATGTATTTTAAAAGAAATTTCGTATCTCTAGAGCTGAATTTTTTGACTTATTGTGAGGGTCTTTTAGGAGAAAAGTGTTCAATACGCTTTCGCTGAATGTGTGAGTTCCTTATCATAATTACCCGTGTACGTTCAGCGGCCAAGATATCCTAGACCTAGTCTATCAATAATTCCGAAATATGAAAATTATAGATTTTTCTTCCACTATATTACCGATTTTTCGATTATTTTTGACGACCGGCTGGTCGAGTGGTCTATACCCCTTGCTATACAGGCTACTCAGTCAGAGGTCCCGGGTTCGAATCCCGGTAGAATCAAATGTTTGTATGATGAGTACGTGAATGTGTTCACGAGTCATGGATGTTTATATGTTTATTTAGTATATTTCTAATATTTACATACATATTATTATCATTATTTCTCCGTTATCTAGTATCCATAACACAAGCTCTTAACGATGCTTACTTTGGGCTAGATAATAGGTGTAAGTGTATGAATATTATTATTATTATGTTGATTTACTGCGGGGCACAGGCCTTCCGACATGGGAGAAACACATGAGGAGTTTGGGCCATAACACCACCACGCTGGCCCAATGCCGACGGTTTAACGTGCCTTCCTAAGCATGCAGGAGCTCGAGACTTTAAATTTTGATTAACCCATCCCGGAATCGACCTTGGCGAAAGTTGCTTTGTTTCCGTAATTGAAACCAGAGCGCTTAAACCACTACGCCACCGACATTGTTAGTTAAGACAGCTATTCGAGCTAATTAATTGGCATGGGCAGACTTATATCTGTTTAGTAAATGTTCTCCTTCTTGTGTCTTTGTGTGATGAAATATATATCTATCTATCTATATATATTTAAAAAACTCACTTTAGAATTATGTTGTGGGTTTTTAATTTAGTGTTCAGCTTATTTTATAGCTGATCGTACAACATTTTCCTTGTGGATTTATATTTGTTATAGTGTTTGTAATTTACTTATACCATTGCACACTAAAATATTGAGTTCCACAGTTAAGTACTTTATGTAAATTTTTCATGTGATGGTTCATTACCCTTTGCTGTTCTGTTGCTCTATTTCAATAAAGAACATAAAATAAGACCAAGTGAAAAGACACTCCAATCAGCCAAAACACTCAAGTTAGACACAACCATTTTGTTTTATACTTAAGTACATAGTAATATTAGATGTACAAACGACAGTATAGCAAGAGCAACAGTTGCTCTACGAAAGTCGCCTTTATTACGTAAGTAGTAAGGCGGTGTCGAAGTCAACTGTTACGCTTAATGTGCCGAAGCCTATAGGCTCTTTCTGCCTAAAGATGTAGTAAGGGATGATTCTCATTATGGCGGGCCGTGCACGGGACGGGCCGTGTACGTGGCCGGGACAAAGATTTATACATTTTGTATGAAGCAAGCGGGACCGTGCGACAAACGTGGTGTAGACGTTCACTAGGTGGTAGACCCATATGTAGGGTCGCCTGGGTAGGTACCACCGCCTTTCTTATTTCAGCCGTGAAACAGTTCGCTGTTTCGGATTGAAGGGAAAGGTAGCCAGTGTAATTACTGGGCATGGACGGCATTTCATCTTAGGCCTCAGGATGACAACGCACATGCAATATCAAGTGCTTTTCCTTGTTATTGCAGATGTCTATAGGCGGCGGTAACCGCTTACCACCAGGTGGGCCGAGAGCTTGTTTGTCCTCTAGTTGTAAAAAAAAAGACGAGCGTCGAGCGGGCCTGGACGGGACGCGGTGTATTATAAATTGCTTTATGCAAAATGTATGTATCGTGCTAAATCCGTGCCCCGTCCGGGCCACGTGCAGGGCCTGCTATAACATGATTATCATCCTTAGAGCTAATGCCAACTATATTCTGGACACAAGAAGAGTAAACGCAGGGGAGGGACAAAAGATCCCAATGGGTCGTAGTGCACTATGACTTAGTCAGAGCCCCACATTAAGATAAGATAATGTGCTGCCGACTAGTGTACAGTAAAGTAAGTTTCTTTCGTAGTTTTCATTACAATAATTGTCACCATATTCTGTCCTCATCCTTAGTAAATCAATCTTATTTGTAAATGATGGATATGTCGCAGCCGTCTGGTTGAATTAGCCAGCTAATTGAATGCCTAGGCCGTTCAGTTCATTAAACGACGGCATTCAATTTAATGGCTGAAGGACAACTCACTGTGTAAAGTGTTTGGGTATTACTATTTAATTTTGCTATTTCCTTATCTCCTTTTGATTTTAGAGGCAATGTTTATTACAGAAATTTGATCATTTTGATGGACCTTATCGATCGGCATCATAATAATACAGAATATTTATTTTCTATATTTCGCGGGTTCGATTCCCGGCTCAGGTAAGTGACTTATATAAATCTTTAAACGCAGTTATTGTTATTTTAAAAATAAAGGAATGTTCTTTGGAGCAAATTTGGTAACTTTAATATTTAGTATACTTTCCCTCTAGGGGCATTGGTTCCACTCAAATTTAATGAATTATATATAGGGTGGTGCCGTCAATGCGACAATAAATTAAAACATGGGCTATATTAGTTCAAAGAAATAGTTTGTCACTTTCAAAAACATCTGTAGAATAACTAGTGAGAAATTACAAGTTTTTGTTTAAAAAAAGGCAAAGTTCAGAGAACACAAACCACTGCCAAAGCGAGCTCTTATTTTTTTCATACAACTAGATTACAAACAAGCTGACGGCTCACCTGGTGGTAAGTGGTTACCGTCGCCAATAGACACCCGCATTAACAAGGAAATAACTTGGTATTGCCAGTGAGTTGTCATCCTGAGGCCTAAGATGAAATGCCTTCCATGCCCGGTAATTACACTGGCTAGCTTTCTCTTCAATCCGAAACACAGCGAACTGTTTTACGGCTGAAATAAGAAAGAAATCCTAGTAAATGAACTCGTTTAATCATAGTTTAAAGTATAAATCCTCTTTTTAACCGACTTCAAAAAGAAGAAAGTTATATGTTTACAATTTCTGCTTAAGAAGGACGACTTATTATTCCTTTTTTAGGGTTGCGTAGTGAACATTTTACTTTTGTCAACTTATACTTTTGCCATGTCATTTGGTGTGTGGTGTCTTTGGATAAATCGGTAACAAATATTGCGTGTGCGTGAAAACCATTTTTAATTTATGGAATGCGTTTGCAAAATATTAAATTTTAAATTTCTAATTTTTGTTCGGGTCGAGTGAAACTGTGCATACCTTTCTAACTATAAGTCTTGATTACATAAATCTGAAGGACCGGCGACTTTAAATCAAGTCAGAGAGGTTGATTTTAATTTGAAAACTTTATACTGGTGGAATTGTCGCAAGGAAAATCTCTAATTAATATAAAGCGGGAAAGTCTTAGGCTTGCTGCAAATGGCATCTATCGACTTTTTTCCCGGCGCGCAGCATTAAGACGAGGTTTTCCCAAATTTTCTAGCTTTATTCATCTTTTCTCGTTTCTTTTAATTATTTTAATAAAAAGGTTAGATTTAATGACAAGGCTAAATGAATTTAGGCAATAAGGCTAAATGACAGGCTATTAAATAACTGTGTACATTCTTATAGTAATTAATTGGTTTAGAACATTTTAATTTTTAAAAGGTAATTTCCTTGAGACCTTACGCTATTTTTTTTATCACACCGGTGTAATAAATATCATTTGACGTATCAAATGACGTAATAATAGGTAATTTTGCTCGATGTCCGGCCATCTTTAATACACATCACATAATTTTTCAGTATTTTTTTTTAAAAAAGATAATCTTACCTGTGGTAAACTACATAAAAGAGCCACCGTCCACGCAAGATACAGCATTGTCTTGCTTCTCTTTCTCGCTACTGCCAAACGAAGAGGATAGAGGATTGCGAAAAATCTGTAACAAAAAATATGACAAAAATCTTATAACAGATTCAAGTAAAACCAACTTTATGAGGGGCTTCGGAATCTTATATCATTTTTCTATGAATCAGATTTTTGATTGTTGCTTGACTTCCATTTTACATTAACATTTCCAGTGAAGCGTACAATATCGGCTCATACATATATTTATTTAGGTATTTTATTTCTTTCTACATGGAAAACGAACAGGATTTAATAATAGTCATAGATGAAGTACAATATGTATTCTACATAGTATTATGCCAGAATCAGTTGCCGCTAATATAACATCTCTAACATTTATTCAAAACTGTACATGCGTTAACTGAAAGAAAAAAAAAATAAAGTCTTTTCAATATAATATACAAGGGGAAAGTTACCTACAGCAAAATTTTGTAAAAATTTTAATTTAAAAATAGTTTGTTTGCGACTTGAACAGGGCCTCGATCGCGCTAATTTACATTGTATTTACCAAAGCAAATGTGAAACGTTCCCTTGCGCACAATTTGTGTTGCGCGAAACATATAAACGGCTGTTTTTTCGAAGCATACATTGATTTCTTTGATTCTAATTATATTACATATTTATTAAGTTCAAATTACATAAATTAATACTATAAAAACTTTCTAAATTTAGTAAATATATCGATCAGTTTTTGACAGCATCTAGATACAAACACGTTACTATGGCAACCATCTATGGGAACGTATTTTCCGCTGTCCTACAAACATTTTTGACAAGTTGCTTAGGCACTAACTTAATCAAAAACGTGCGACCGACAGCGGAAAATACGTTCCTTTAGATGGTTGCCATAGTAACGTATTTGTATCTAGGTGCTGTCAAAAACCGATCGATATTTTACTAAATTTAGAAAGTTTTTATTGTATTAATTTATGTTATTTGAACTTAATTAATATGTAATATAATTAGAATCAAAGAAATCAATGTATGCTTCGAAAAAACAGCCGTTTATATGTTTCGCGCAACACAAATTGTGCGCAAGGGAACGTTTCACATTTGCTTTGGTAAATACAATGTAAATTAGCGCGATCGAGGCCCAGGTCTCCATTCTTTTGAGTAATTTGCCGTTGAAAATTCTAAATACCTACTCGTACTTACTCGATTCTATTTTTCGTCTTTATAAACTATGAATATGACTAAAAAGACCTAAAAAGACCCATGATTAAAAAGACTGTCACTATGGGAGCAACTGTGAACTCAGAACGAAAAATGTCACCTTTTCCATACATTTTGGTTGAGTACTTCCGTCCGTGACGAATTAAGAATACAATTCACCGCCCCATTTCTTCCCGTGGGTGTCGTAAGAGGCGAATTAAGCTGATATTACACGTTCAATTTCAGTTCAATATTGCTTTCAATTTCATTACTTCAATGGAATGAATATTGAACATTGAATTGATCATTGAAACCTGTAAACCCGAACATAGAACGATGACTTATTTCGCGTACGGCAACGAAGGAAGCGGGCGCATCTTCTGCTGCAAATAAATTGCTTTTTTATATCAACAATTAGATAACATACAATCTGACGGCCTACCAGTGATCTGTGGGCCCACCTGGTGTTATGTAGCTATCGTCGCCTATAGACACCTGCTTTTTTATATACAATTAAATGACATAAAATCTGACGATCCACCAGTGATATGTGGGCCCACCTAGTGTTAAGTGGCTATCGTCGCCCCTAGAAACAGGGAAAAAATACTTGGTATTGCAGATGTGTTGTCTTTTGTTCAAATTTAGTGCCTCGTTTCTTTGGTCGTACTTCCAGAACTTGGAATTATTTTCCAACAAATGTGTTCCCGCCTTCCTATAACATGGGTTCCTTTAAGAGAGGCGTGAAAAAGCACATTTCGGGCTGGCAAGGTAGAGGCGGCTAGAGCAGTGTTTAAACTGCACTAAGTAGCTGTCTTCGCATATGGACACTTCTTACCGCTTCACATCATTGGTGGTGTTAGGTTAATTGCCGTGCTTTGTATTTAAAAATAAGTGGTTGTTGAAATTTTGTATGAAACAGTTGATTTCTTTTGTGATTTAACAATTTGTCACATTGGTCTGCAAATTTAGCTCATGTTTAAGAAACAACGCAGTTCAAGGTACTGCGTTATTATTTATTAAAAAAAATACTTGCATTACGCACAATCATAAAAAATT
Organism: Nymphula nitidulata; assembly: GCA_947347705.1. Classification (NCBI taxonomy): domain Eukaryota; kingdom Metazoa; phylum Arthropoda; class Insecta; order Lepidoptera; family Crambidae; genus Nymphula; species Nymphula nitidulata. The sequence continues at coordinate 14,199,375 of OX374632.1, forward strand.
AGGACTCAAGTATTTCAGTATTATATTTATATTGCTACCTACCTATTTTGTAGTGTTCTCTGAACCGATGCGTCACGGAGAATCATACTTATAATAAGACTTAGTTTGCGGAATTACTTAGTTTGCGAGTTTGGCAAATTCAATATTCTCCATGGTTTAGTTAACATGGGACGGTCGACTCGAGACGTTAGTTCTATGGCAGATCGCAAAAATATTTCTCTTGCTAGTAATTCAAAATGTCGTGAACAGAAAACCTCATGATCGTGTTATCAAAGCAAAGTCGCGAATTGTGCCGTTGGCGAGGGATAAACACTTTATCTTGTCAGAAAAAGGATCTAATATATTTCAGCCATTAATACTAGTCCGTCAGCAAAGTAAAATTTATGTTAGTTCGCTTTCAATGAGCGCCGAAAGCTAAGTCCTTACAATCCAAGGACAACCTCAGCGAACTCCGAAAACAATTTGTATTGAACTTTATCAATATGGATTGATAGTCGAAACTTCCGTGCTTAGTAAAAACCTGGGTATTCAAAGTATTTTGATATGATACCAGCTACAGCTCAAAAGTCAGATTGACGACGTTTGATGACGCTGCAAGGGCCTTGCAATGACCTGTTATATAACACTCTTGAATATTCTAATGAAAAGACGGATAATTAAAATGTAAAACTAGAAAAATTTCACGTCCTGTGGCGGGAATCGAACCCGCGACCTTTCGCAATCCGGGCGACTGCTCTAACCAACTGAGACACCCAGGACTTGGGATATCCCTGTGAAATTCTTCTAGTCTATCTGCATTTGCGTTTATGAGCTAACGTCGTAATTTTTCTAGTTTATTTCAAACATTTATACCTAATGTTAAAATCAAAAATTAAGAAAAGCGGATTTTCCATCGATCAAATTGTCATGTCAAATGATTTTATATGGATGCTTTTAGGCTCATGGTTAGGCTTCAAAAAATTGAAAAATATTAAGCTGACCGCGTCAATGTACAATGCCCTGTTATTTATAACCGGGTAATGAACTCACTGTTAAACAGTAAATCATTTAAATTAAAATAAGTACTACTTGTTTGTTATTTTTAAATAAATTTATAAACATACCTACCTACCTGTGTGTATACGCAAGCATATTGAAAATAATTGAAATTTTAGTTCCCCTTGTCTTAAATACAACAAGCATTATGGCTTCGAATTCACGCCTATTACATAATAGAAAGAAAGAAAGATAAAACTAAATTTGGCATTCATCACTATATCAAAAAATACGTGTATAAATAGGAATCTATACCTTGCCACTATTTCTAAAAGATTGCTTCCACAACTACTACTCCCCACGATATTTTAAAATTTGAATGGATTTTTTTCCACTCGTAAAGAATAATTATTATAATGATGAGGTCACGCGCTCTTCTTATGTTTTGATAATTAAAGTGTTAACTGTCTCATTAACGATTAATTATAATTATTCGGGTTCGCTTTCTGCGATCAAAAAAACATTTACGTGAAAATTTGTTCTATAGTAAGGATATCGATGCCTTTTGTAATGTGACGCTTGTTTCTGATAATTTTATTCCCACTTATTATTACTGTAGAAAAATGTAGCTGTATATTAGTCATATATAATTTTCTTATATAAATGAAAGCAGTTGCCTCCCCTATTTCATTCGTAGAGCACCTAGCTGTAGTTTCACATGAAGTGTAATTAAATCTTCAAGCCGCGTAATACTCCCGGGAGTCTTGTGATAGTTAAACTTAATTGTGACTTGAATCTGGGGTTTGACAGGCTAAAGGGCATGGGAGGCATTAACATCTCTGGTCCCCAGAATGTAACGCATGGCACTGTAATTTCGCAGGTGTCAATAGACAATGATTAACACTTATCTACCATCATGTGGAACATTTGCATGATTGACTTTCTTAGACATAAAAAAAAATAACAAAAATAAAACCGACTTCAAATCTTTGTCTTTGTCAAATTATCAAAAAAAATGTCTTTCTGGAGTTGGTGCTTCTCTTTCTATTATTTATATTACTTTATTTTTACTTTATCTTTATATTACTTAAATTAAATAATTTTTTCCTTGTTAGTGTTTTGAAGTCGGTTTTATTTTGTTAAAAAAAATTTTTTTTTCACATTTTTAAGTGATTTCCTAGGGTCAAAGCTAAATTTTGCCTGGGGGTGGTTTGGTGAATTTGCTTAGTAGACCCCAAACCGCCTCCGCGAAAGGCACGGGAGTTATCCAGGTGTTTTAGCGGGTATTCCCAGGGTCAATTAAGACGCTGGGCGAGTCCCGCACACGCCCACTGCTTCGCCAGCAGTGGGTAGGTCCGTTAATGAATTTCTCCTGGTAAAAAAAAAGGTCAAAGCTAGATTGGTGACCGTCAGCACTATCGACCTGTCTGCCTCTTAGTCTTTGGTTGAATTGTTTCATATTATCGTATTGTACCACTGATAAAGTATTCTCGAACTAGAAACAGTTACGGAGTTTTACATTCCATCATCAGTTCGCCCGAATAACTTAATAGAATACTTATTCGTCAATACGTACCTATAATATTTATAGAATTACTTATCTTCCAACTCTTAACCGTTAAGAAGTTGTACCTTTCAGCATCAATTCACCCTAATAACCCGATAGAATACAACTATACTTTAATACGCACCTATAATATTTAAAAAAATATTTTCCAACTCCTAACCGTTAAAAAGTTGTACCTTCCATCACCACCTCATCAAAATAAGATGGTGACTGACAGTAGCATATACCTGAATAGCTTTGGAAAAAAGTAAAACATGTAATACGTGCCTATAAAATTTTAAGTATGGCCTCGATTTCCCTGAGATCCCATCATCAGATCCTGACTTGGTGACAATGGGACCACCTCAGAACTATACTCTATTGAATAAAAGAAGAATTTCGAAAATCGCTTCACAATTGACCGACAAATCGATGAACAGACATACAAGAAAAATTCAAACAGTAGAACATAGAACCTCCTTCTTTTTTTGAAGTCTGTCAAAAATACAATTTTCTTAAACATGCTTGGAAATGTGAGCATTATTGTGACAACCTTCTTCGAGATAAATCGAAATTACTGTATTGGCCAAATACATGCGACCAGCGACCGTTAAAAGTTGTATGAAAATCTAATCGTTGAATAGATGCCCGAACCAGATTTTCTGAGGTTAAGTTAGTACGATGCTCAGTTAAATACAAGCCATTTAAAAATGGAACGATATTTTCCACATGGCAACTAAGGAGGTAATTAAACAAAGGTTTCATTTAAATTTCGAACAGGCTTGCAAATAGAAAGCTGTTTATTGAAAAAAAGGTCTACTTCAAATTTCAAAAATTGAATATTTAATTTTTAGTTCTGCCTAGGTAATACTTAGTTTTAATTCCCGCGCATTATTTGAGAAAAGTACTATACTAGGCTGGGCCAAAACTAGGCATCGATGGACTAACGTATGTGTATCATTTACACGTTATTCCATCGATGTCTCTTTTAATTTGCTCGCCGCTGCAGTAATGTATTATTGTTTGACTTTGTTCTTTTTTTAAAATGTAAATGTTACATTTATCATAACTTTAGAACTTATAGACTTTACTTGATTACACAAGACACATTTTTTATTGATGTTTACCATAAATCATGTAAAATTATTGGCAGAAGCATGTCATGCATAGCAAATAGGGACTTACCTAACCGATAAGGAAATAGCGAACAAAAACGTATTCATCGACTTGTTCGGTGTTGTTCTGCGAGTTGATACGTATCGATTCGCAGAACAATATTCTACCTTTTAGGGATTTTCTCGTGAACTGAGGAAATGAAACGACAAATTGATTATAGCTTCCGATATTTATAGAAACTGAATAGTATTTCTACGTGTATTTCACTTCGCAGAAAATATTCGAATGTATTGTAACAATTCATAGTAAAGTTAAGAGCATCAATAGAATATTTGTAGACACCACTCTACAAAGCGCTTTCCCGACTCTTATTGTTGAACTTTACAATTAGCTCAAGTAAGAAGGACTGAACAGATTTTTTTTTTTACTTTTTTGTTTACTGGAAATATTATTTCATTTCTATTTCCAGTAAACCAAAATGTAAAAATAAATAGTCAACGTATATATAGCCTACTCAAGTAAAAAATAAATGTACACACGACAGCACGACAAGTGTACCAGTTGCACTACGAAAGCCGCCTCTATTACGAGAGCAGTAAGGGTGGTCTCAATGTCAAACTGTTACGCTTGATGTGCTGTCGACTGTACAAAAGTAATTATTACTTCATCATCTAAGAAAAACCATCACTAAAGTTACTCTATAACAAATAAATCTAAAATAAAATGTCCTTTTATTAACCGACTTCAAAAACGAGGAGGTTCGCAATTCGGCCGGTATGTTTTTTTTTTTCTATGTATGTACACCGATTACGCCGAGATTACTGATCCGATTTACGTGATTCTTTTTTTGTTCGATGCGGAATAGCTGCCATTTGGTCTCATAAATTTTTTTTCAAAAACAGTTGGGTACTTTAGTTTTAAATATAAAAAAAACTGAAATTATGAAGTCGTCTACATATGCGTAATTGCGAATTTTTGCTTTTCCAATGAGTTTTTAGTGAAACGATACGATAGTAGGAAACAATATAAGTTGACGGTCACCCATCTAGCTTTGAACGTAGAAAGTTATCACTAAAAATTGTGAAAAAAAAATTTTAAACAAAAATTAAAACCGACTTCAAAAAACTGAAAAGGATAAAATAATTAAATTTAAGTAGGTATTCATCCCCTAGAAACATATTTTGGAGTTGGTGCTAAGTGGTTTCCAAAAACAATAGAAAGTGAAGCACTTAGCACCAACTCCAAAATATGTTTCTAGGGGATGAATACCTACTTAAATTTAATTATTTTATCCTTTTCAGTTTTTTGAAGTCGGTTTTAATTTTTGTTTAAAATTTTTGATAAACTAAGAACAACGAGTATTATACATATAAATTAGAAAGGTGCGACAGTTCTATAAAATACTTAAGCTTTGCAAGGCCTAGAAAAGGACTTGTAAAAAGGACATCGACCATAAATCATTTAAAATGATTTGATAACAACAAGTAAAATAATACTGTAAATGCACAATACGCGGTTATGTATCGCTAAGAACCGTCACTTACAGGCAACCTTAGGAAAGCCAGGATTTAGGAACTAGAGGGGCTGAGCGAAGGTGGCAATATATTTTCTAAATTTTGAGATTAATAATAATAATATTATCATATTCATTTACTAGGTGGTAGGCTTGTATCTAGGGTCGTCTGGGTAAGTACCACCGCCTTTCTTATTTCAGTTCAGCCATGAAACAGTTCGCTGTACTTCGGATTGATGGGATAGGTAGCCAGTGAAAAGGCAAAAGTGGAAGTCATTACGTCATAGGCGTCAGGATGACAACGCACCTGCAATACCAAGTGACTTTTTATTATTATTGCAGCCTGCCTAGCATGACCAGCGAAACGCGATATGATAAAGCTATTTATCGCTTCGAACCGTTATATCCAATGATTTTTGACAGTTCGAAGCGATAAATAGCTTTATCATATCGTATCATATCGCGTTTCGGTGGTCATGCTAGGCGGGCAGGTGTCTTAAGGCAGCGGTTACCACTTACCACCAGGTGGGCCGTCAGCCTGTTTGTCATCTAGTTGTATAAAAAAAATCATACACTCACGCCAAAATAAGCATAGGTTATGTTATGGATAGATAATGGAAAAGATATTTAATATTATACGTATATTTTTTTCATATTACAATTATACATAAATAGGTATATATTCAACCATGACCCGTGAACATACTCGTATTTATACTCTATGAAATACACACAGACACATATATACAATAATATCAATCAATATGGACGGTCACAGTGACAGTGTCTCTTTACAAGTCTCTCGAAGGCGGCCTGCGTTTAAGCTCGTCTAATCTCAACAAGCATTACATTCCACATACGAGCTGCCTATGCGGATTATATGGCTACGGACATTACATAAATACGGAACAAATGTGTATAAATTGACGCTTTTGTGTCAATTCATACGCATTTATTCAGTCATTGCCAACGGTATAAAAACCTTTTCGATAGAGGTTAGGACATAGAAGTATTTTCCACTCGAATTTTCAACGCCCGGATGGACAACGTTACGGAAAATTTGTCATTTTTTTTTTATACAACTAGATGACAAACAAGCTGACGGCCCACCTGGTGGTAAGCGGTTACCGCCGCCTATAGACACCTGCAATAACAAGGAAAAGCACTTGATACTGCAGGTGCGTTGTCATCCTGAGGCCTAAGATGAAATGCCGTCCATGCCCAGTAATTACACTGGCTACCTTTCCCTTCAATCCGAAACACAGCGAACTGTTTCACGGCTGAAATAAGAAAGGCGGTGGTACCTACCCAGGCGACCCTACATATGTGTCTACCACCAAATAACAGTACCCTATAGAATAGAGTCTAAGGTTTTGTGTTCCTGCGGTATGTGAGGCCGCTAGAGATTAAGGGGCTACCTCCCGAACATTCAACATTTTTAACCCGACAAGCATCAGATTCCACACACAATTTAATTTATAACTGTCATAGACTTCCGGAGGTATAACGCCGCTTGACAGATTGATAAGGATTTAATCCGAATTCTCTTACTACTGTTAATCTGGTTCTCAAATATGTCAGAGTTGATATTAAGGATTTTACAAAAGCCAAAACATGAATGGAAACAATTTTCTCAATCAAATAAAATCCGAAGATGACTCTTCTCATTCACTTTTGTTTAGGCTTATTGACAATGAGCGCTCTGGTTTCGGTTAAGAAAACAAAGAAACTTTCGCCATGGTCGACCCCGGGATGGGTCAACCAAAATTACTAATCTTCGAGCTCTTCCGCGTTTCGGAATGCACGTTAAGCCATTGGTCCCGGTTGTTACTGCAACCGCTTTAACCCACCAATCCAAATTGAGCCAGCGTGGTGTTATGACTCAAACTCCTCGTGTTTCTTCCATGTAGAAAGTTCAATGTAGAAAGTTTTATAATAAGAATTATTTCCACATTATCGCTCACGTTACACACGCTCACGCTATTATTGTATTTTTTCTGGGGCTGAGAAATCAGGTCTCTTTCCCTCTCTGTCTCTTCCGAAACAATGTTTCACGAGGTAGCGCCTTAATAAGGCATCGTTATTTTGAGAAAAGACAACTAGTCTTCTGCGCACGTCAAGATATCATCATCATTTGAGCTAGTGACGCCCACTACTGGGCATAAGCTTCGCCCAGGGATCTCCAAACCGAACGGTCCTGCGCTACGATTTGGTGAGGGTCGCGGGAAACCGATGGATGCGGCCATCGGTTTCCCGCGACCCTCACCAGATCGTCGGTCCACCTTGTGGGGGCCTACCAACGCTGCATCTCCCGGTACGCGGCCGCCACTCGAGGACCTTTCCGCTCCAACAGCCGTCAATCCTCCTTGCAATTCGGCCTGCCCACTGCCACTTGATCGCAATTCTTCGGGCAATGTTAACGACCTTAGTTACCATATTGCTTTCCATATTGAATTTTTACAGGGTGGGCCAGTAATTCCATAGTAGTCGATTTTTGCTTTAGAACTATTGCAGAAACAGAGAGCAAAAAAATCTACAGCTTGTTAAATCCAACCTTGAGCTAGCCTTGAATACAGACCAAACAGTAAATGTTCACAGTAGCCTTTGTTCTTGGACGACTTTATAAAACGAAAAATAAGTCATATTTATTTAAAAGGGTTTTTTCCAAAGAGAATATGTGAAGCTCGTTATTAATGAGGGACTGAAAAATATTTTAAGTTAGATTTACAAGTTTAGGCGAAAACTAGTTCAATGATACCAAAATCCACTTACAAATATTTACATACAAAAGGAATATCTGAGTTATTGCTTTCAATATGGTTCTATTGTTTGGAACGAGACTATGAAAGAGTCATAACGTCTGATGCGTGTAAGAATTTCATTTGAATTACAATTCGCTTTCTGGCTGTAAATACGGTTTAATAATATATTGAATTCTGCGGTTCCCCGTATTACAAAATAGCGAAAGATAATCATTTTGGGACTTTTTGATCACATTTTTTAACCTTTTTTTTTATTTAAGTGGCTCTACCCACGTGGATGTCGGTTATCGGCATTATGCCCCTGAGAAACAGGGTCAAATCACACCGAGACGCCACTGCATCCACAGGTCCGCATCACCGACCATACCAACTACCGGCATATAATATAATCTTGCGTGTCGTGCATGCGTTGTGGCCGGTGCGAACCCAAAGACCTATAGAGAATGATATTCCACAAATGAATCCTAAAATATTTAGTATTGAACAGTATTTTAGTACCTATGTTTAATTTGAAGACAATAGATATTTTTTTCGTCTTTTATACAAACTTTCCCACCTCGTTGCTCCCCGTCAGGGGTTGAATTTCAAACTATCCCTTCTTATTAAGACGAGACGTTAAATAATTAGTCACGAAATGAAACTATACTGTCTAAATTTCATGTTTCTAGCTTCAGTAATTTCGGCTGGGCGTTGATGAGTCAGTCAACTAGCTTCTTTATATATTTACCTACCTAATTATTTAGTTAGGTTTTGAGATACAAAAAGCGCCAAACAAGTTCATACTTAAAGAAACTTAGTGAAAAATCGACGCACCTTGTTCTGTGAACATTTTTGATCGCGGTTTTGATGTAATTCTTCTGATTCAGATCGCAGCATATCTCCATACTGAACATGTTGATGGAGCTCCGTGTCGAAAGGGTAGTGCCCTGAAGAGAGGGAAGGGGAAGGAACGACGACATTGTCTGATAACGCGCACGCCAGCATCGTACTCAACAAGATTGTTAGATTTATTTAACAATTGAAAACCTCATTTTAATGTATTATAAATAAATAAATAAATAAATCGATAAAAAGCATATGCTTTTTCATCGCTTTCTACCCTTTTCTAACGTTATTATAGCAACGTTTATCTCACCACTCATTGAAGTTAACACCTCTAGTGATCCGAAAGAATACTTTTACAAGCATTTTTAAACTAAACTACTAATTTTACTCTTTTTTCATCGTTTTGTTTCTTTATTTGTCACTGTTACAATGGAAAACCTATTATTTCTGGTCTGTGGGTACTTAACAAATTAATTTAAATTATTAATAGCTGCTACGGAACTCATAATAAGTTTGTGTCCTACTCGCTCTTAGTCGGGATTTTATTATGTAGATGAAATAAAAAAGTAGGCATTTGATTAAAAGCGCTTTAGGTACGACAAAAAAGCCTAATTTGACGCTTCTCTCTATAATTCCGCATTTCTTCAAAGCCTGTCTTGCTGTTGAATTTTTGTCACCCCAATTAGTCCAGTCCAGGGTATATTATTATTCGATTACAACGTTTTCTTTTGATAGCAATGACTCAACGGCTCGTGATTACCTGCCCGCTGGCTCCCAATTCAATTTAAACTCTAATGTGTTCATGGTATCAATAAAGTAAAATTCTATGCTAAATAGGTACTAGCGAATTATCCATACTAATATTGTAAATGAAAGTAAATCTGTCCGTCTGTTACGCCTTACCCGCTGAACTGATTTAAATAAAATTTTAAGAAATGATCATAGGAAAGCAAAAACCCGAAATTTCTCATATATAATCAAATTACTCATTCCAGTTATTTTTATTTAAAAACCAAGCTACCCGATCGATTTAAAAAAAAATATGAGACCAAATAGCAATTATTCCGCATAGAACAAAAAAAAAGAATCATGAATATCGTGAAGTTCACCCAGTCCGAAGTTCTGAGATAACAAACATAAAAAATACAGTCGAATTGAGAACCTCCTCCTTTTTTTGAAGTCGGTTAAAAACAGGATTCAATAGACGGGAAATTTGTAGGGTTATGCCAAGTCGCAGTCACTCCGATTCTGAAAAGTGTCGGTTCTCACTTTAGAAAATAAACCTTATCTCTATATAATAATAATAATAATCATATACTCACACCTATTATCTAGCCCAAAGTAAGCTTCATTAAAAGCTTGTGTTATGAATACTAGATAACGGAGAAATAATGATGATAATGTGTATATATACTAGAAATATACTAAATAAACATATAAACGTGACTCGTAAACAAATGCTCGTACTCATCATACAAACATTTGCTCCTACCGGGATTCAAACCCGGGACCTCTTTTTTTTTTCTTTATTTAATTTAAGGACTTTTGTCTCAACTAAGACATGTCAGTCCTATAATAACCTTAAACATACATATAAACAAATGAACCTCTTGACCGAGAAACCTGCATAGCAAGGGGTACAGACCGCTCGACCAGCCGGTCGTCGTTCTAGATATTTTTCTGTCCTTACTTAGTCTTGAAACAAATTTTGATAACGACTATAGATACAGAATCTAGACAATCGCGTGTGTGGCGACACCAAGTCGCTTACTATTCCTCGGCAAGACGCCAAGACCCAAAATGATGTACAAGCATTATGCATACCATATAATAATATTTCTCGTAAGACCTAAAAAGAATTACGCTTTACCTTGACTTAGAAGGTTTTTACACACTGACAGTAAAATTAGGGCAAGATAATATTCTCATAACATTCAAGATAGCTCTTGATATCTTGATATTATCCTTCTCATGTCTGAACGGGTCTTACAATATTTGTGTTTTTTGCGTCCAAAAACAGAAGACAGCAGAATTACTTATTTTTTAAACATTACGTAGATAAAATTAAAAGACTAGAGAGAGATAAAAAGAGTATATTTCATTTTCCAAGCAGAGGAAGACTCCCGGGCGTCTTATTGTCAATTGTATCTGGAATCTGTAGATTGACTTATCAAATCAAGTTAAAAGCTTTTAGGTTCCTAATGAAATTAAATACGCCATCGTCATTTAGGCGCCTCGTAATATGATGTCCAATGCTAACAAAAGTTTCCCCGTTGATTTCCAAGCATAGCGGTTCAATGTAACCATCAGATCTCCGCAATGACCTCTTATTCTCTAACTTACATAACAAGTGCCAGTAGATAAAATATTCGGTGTTTTTAAGGCCATTGATTCGCTAACCTATTTCACTCTTGTCATTAATTGAGTTCTAGAATATGGGGACAGATCGCCTGTCCATCTAGTAGGACGACGCTCTACCGTACAAAAAAATAATCATCATAATCACCCGCCTATATACGTCCCACGGCTGAGCACAGGCCTTCCTACATGGGAGAAACACAGGAGGAGTTTGGGCCATAACACCACCACGCTGGCCCAATGCGGGTTGGTGGGTTAAAGTGGTTGCAGGAACAACTGGGACCAACGGCTTAACGTGCCTTCCGAAGCACGGAGGAGCTCGGGATACCAAACTTTGATTGACCCATCCCAGAATGGACCATCGCGAAAGTTGCTTTGTTTTTCGTATCGAAACCAGAGCGCTCAAACCAATACGCCACCTCATAAAAAAATATCAATTTTTAAACCAGTGTCGTTTCCTATTGGAAAAAATTTTAAACAAAAAAAAAACCGACTTCAAAAAACTGAAAAGGATAAAATAATTAAATTTAAGTAGGTATTCATCCCCTAGAAACATATTTTGGAGTTGGTGCTAAGTGCTTCACTTTCTATTGTTTTTGGAAACCACTTAGCACCAACTCCAAAATATGTTTCTAGGGGATGAATACCTACTTAAATTTAATTATTTTATCCTTTTCAGTTTTTTGAAGTCGGTTTTAAATTTTGTTTAAAATTTTTATTTTTACAATTTTTAGTGGTAACTTTCTACGGTCGAAGCTATATGGGTGATCGTAAACTTATATTGTTTCCTACTATCGTATCGTTTCACTAAAAAGTCATTTGAAAAGCAAAACTTCGCAATTTCGCATATGTAGACGACTTCATAATTTAAGTTTTTTTAAATTTAAAACCAAAGTACCCAACTGTTTTTGAAAAAAATTTTATGGGACCAAATGGCAGCTATTCCGCATCGAACAAAAAAAGAATCACGTAAATCGGATAAGTAATCTCGGCGTAATCGGTGTACATACACAGAAGAAAAAAAAAAAAAAACATACCGGCCGAATTGAGAACCTCCTCGTTTTTGAAGTCGGTTAAAAAAGAGGATACATCATCAAAATATTAGCTTATGATGTCTAAAGAAAGGTCTCCTCCAGCGATTTCCAAACGGAGCGGTTCTACATAGTCTGTTTATGTGAATACGGGGGATTAATTAATGTTTCCGTAATTTGTCAAAGCTATCGATACATAAAACATGTAACGTTGAAAATATTTAGGACCATTGAGCTTTACATAAATAATTAATAGGGGTTCTCGACATTTTTTTCTATATTGATCATTTCACTCATCCGTACGTCCAAAATTATCGCAATTAGTAATATCAAAGGATCCACAAAGGGAAATCAATTCCAAAAGCTCAAAGGTTTTAAACAACATTCAATTGAATTAATCTCATCTTTCGAAACATCATTTCGTATTATTTCAAGTTCATAAATTGGAGTTAGTAAATATTTTAACTTTCTGTAAGTACTGTCTTATTAAATGTCTAATGTAATTCAAGTGACGGTTTTTACAATACTTAATAGAAATAGAATAGATAAAAGATGTTTAGTGTGGCAGTGACTATTGTCCTCTTTCTCTCTTAGCTAGCAGAAATAGATTCATTAATTCCTTTTTATCATGTAAACAGCCCCGGAGTTACCTCACGTTCGGAATTACCACTCTCCCCTCCATTATTTTATTTTCATTTTCTGAGAAATATTCCAATTATTATGAATAATAATTTTAAGTAAGTATAAGTAGAGACAATATCGTAATAGATCGACAGCGATGTAAAAAAGACATAGTTTATTTCTCGCTCTTTAGGAGATTTTTCAAATAAAATAAACAAAAACTAGTACTTATATTCCAATTCCTTTTATAATGTATGTAAATTTTAGTCCCAAGTTGTATTATATAAGAAATCCGGTGTTAGAATTTTATTTTAACATTATCTTATGGATTCATACTTGGAAAAACATCTAAACTACTCGTAGAAAATATTCAATTAAATTTTCATATTTTTTTCTACTTTAAGTGTTTTCTAAGTAATCCAGATTTTTTACATTAAATTATTTTGTCTCGAGACAAGCACTACGAGTTTAACTTATCTAGAGGCTTCTTAGTATCGTATTTAATTCAATTCAAAGGTAAGTAAACAAACATATAAATATTATGCGGCACCCACATGTTTTTAGATACAATACCTAATTTATATTTAATTGATGCGTTCTCCCCATTGCTAGTAAATAAATAATGGAGCAACAGTTTATTTTGACGACTGTTTGTGTGCTATGCACGAATATTTTTTCCCACGTCATTGTCGCTTTTATACCTTTTTATGCTTGTATATTTCTAATATTCTAATAAAATATATATCATAAGAAATATGTTTACCATTATTAAGTCCATAAAGTAAGCTCCTATACTGGGTGTAGGTATAGGGCACTCGAAAATCACGACTTGCTGAAAAAAAATGGAATCGCGAAAAAAACCACCTGTCTCATACTTAAATGTGTGGACCGCCTCTGTAGTCTAGTGGATGAGCCCGCGTACCTTATATCTAGAAGTCCGGGGTTCTAATCCCGTGAGGGCAGTATTTTTCTGCTTTTCTAAGTCCACCTGGCTAGCTACCACCACTTTACCTTAATTGGCCGCCATAACAATTAGATTAATAGCATTGTTGTGTTTCGACAGTTAGAGGTAAGGTTTCCAGCTCCTTTGTGGTTGAGGAAGCCGTATGCAGCTCGCTTCCATCGTCGGCTTTATCGTCACATACTATCGGATAAGATGAAGGCCAAGAGTTATCCCGTTAAGAATATAAAAAAAAAAAATACCCACACGTCCTGTTTGTATGGTAATGTACAAAATATATAGTAATGTACCGGTAACAGCTGATTTTTTTTCTTACACCTTGTATTAATTCCATGTTCGAGACATTCTCTAACAATGATTTAAAATAAAAAAAGTATTGAACCGCTTCTGCGTAGAATTTTAATGATCTTTGATGCTACTTTGTTTACCAAGTAAATTAAGTTGCGTTTGTGTATTCTGCATCCACAAGTTTTTAATAAAACACATTGAAATAAATTCTCTATTAGAAAGATTCTGAAATAATATTAATAATTCTTTGCTATTTTCCATTCGCTATTCTCATTTAGTTTTGAATCTGAAATACCTACGTGTCAGTTAAAATAATAGTCAGTGACAGCACCCCGGATTAAGTATATCATTGTGTCTTCTGACACCTCAGGCTGTCACAATGCTAATTATTTGTTGTACAAAATAGAATATATTTTTTTTATTTAATTTTAATATATTTATATTTACCCTCTGTTGCAGTTCGCAACTTAGGCATGTCAATAATCTCTCAATTCACAATACTTAAATATTTCATACATAAAACTTATTCCAAAATAACATGCAAACACAAAGACAACATTAAAGTGGACAAACTTAACTATCAAAAGCACCGAAACAATAGTCAATAATCAGTTTATATGTCATTAAATTTACTCTCCATGTACTCTGATAGGTTGTAAAATGGATGTCTTTCTAAAAAAAAATTTATTTTATTTTTGTATTCTGAAAACGGTAAATATGTTACTTTGATAGGTAGTTTATTGTACATGCAGGTTTTTAAATTAATTCCTAGTTTATGTGTTTTGTTCATTCTTACTCTTGATATTTGTATTCTTTCCTTATTCCTAGTATTGTAGTGATGCGTTTCTCCTTTTTTAGGTAATTAATAACGAATATTATAACCGTAGTCGAGGCTATAATCGCTCACACTGGTGACCCCGACAGAAGCTGCGCCCACGTTCGCACAGGTCCGGTTCCGCATCGGATATAGAGCATGTACGACCAAGATCAACTCGATATTTCGTGATAGCTCATTTAAGTTGGCCTACAACAAGCGCGCCTCACCAACTGAAATTTCAAAAGGCACAAATTCACGGAAGTCGACGTCCCGTCGCTAAGCGAACAGAGACACATGATGGCAACAGGCGCAAAACAGATGAGATGCGTGTTCCCTGCAACAGCGAGACTAGCGGGGAATCCCACACACCCTTACCGCAACGAGGCTACAGCCGGCAGATGTAGACGTTGTCTGTGCAAACAAGGTATCCGATTTTTGGCCCGCATATCCGAAGCTGCGGTTCATATTTGAAGTGGTGGTTTATATGTATATCCGAAGGTTGTTTTTCTTGTAACTTAAATTGGTGACTTGAAAAAAATGCAAAATATACAAGTTTTTCAAACCATTTTTTCTCCTTAATTAATTCAAGTATGTTTCTTCACAAAATCAACAAAATACAATACCAAACTTTCTTTCAATAAAAAAACATTGACACCTGTCAAATACAAGCATAAATGCATAGAGAATCTTTCATAAATGCATACTTTCTAATACTTCAATCAGCTACTGTCGTAATGTGTTCCCTGCGATTTGCGATCGCGATAAACTAAGACAATGAATAAAAATACATTTAATAACAAAACCCGAAAGTTACGTACCCGTAGTCGTGGGGCCAATGGACCCACGTGAAAGCAAGTATCACATCATGCGCTCCGACGTCGGAAGCGACAAGTCGACAGCGGAAGGAACTGAGAAGCGGGGGGAGATGGGTGGCCTGCCGCGGCGTAAACCGGACATTGAAAATCGAAACTGGGTCCATTGAACCTACGACTATTTAAGGGCTGAGCCCACCAGTATTTCACGGCCATCTTGTTAAGAGGTCAGTTCCCCTGTTTACTTAGCCAGAGGTCCCAAATTCGAATCTCGGTAGGGACACATGTTTGTGTGATAAACACGGCAATTTTGTTCACGTGTGATGGCTGGACATTATTATTATTAAATTTCATTTGCTATGTTGGTGCTTAAAATTTTAGCCGCTAGATGGCACATAGGCCCGTATGTAGGGCCGTCTGGAAAGGTACTACCGTTTTTCCTATTTCGGCCGTAAAATAGTTCGCTGTGATTCGGATTGAAGGCCAAGGTACCTCTCTCTAAATACTGGGCACGGAAGGCATTTCGTCTTAGGCCTCAGGATGATGAGGTTTAAGTGATTTTATGTTTCTTATTGTAGGTGTCTAGGTATGCGACGGAAGCACTCGTAACCTGGTAAAAAAGATGACAACATTTGTCATCTTTTTTTATTCAAAATTATCCATAACACTGGTGTGAATGTAAGACTTTTATAGTTTTCTTTATTTATTTTAACATTACTTAAACTAAACTTTGAAAGATTATCACAAAAAAACCTTACCTTAATAATCTGGGTGACTGCTCTGATCTCGGTAGCTCAGTCCATATGTATAGTCTTTAAGTAGATAAATGCATTGTAAGACTCATAAGTCTACACGATGTCGCAACTAATCAACTTCAATAACCACACGAGTATTTTAATTTCTTCAAAGCTAATGAAATGATATGAAAAACATCTGTTTAGTGCCGACATACACAGTGCAGTACAGAATTCAGTACATAAAAATAAAATCATATTCACAGCATGTTGCATGTCATTTAAGAAATGGTTTGATAGTTTGGGATATTGTCCAACAATAGTATCTTCGCACTTTAAATATTTTTTTGAAATAAGATTATTTTATCTTGTGGCAGGCTGTGACGGATTGTTGTGATTTATTGCAGGTGGCCGCTCCAAAATGTACCTAAGTCCTTAACTCCAATATTTAACTTCAATACTTATAATTTAAGAATGAGATTCCCTAATTGTTCTCTCAACCGTGTGCCAGTGTCTGAGTGAACACTGATGCCGATTTTGAAGCCCAATAAATCGTGACCACCACTTGGGGTAATGTACCTTTATCACCGGTGAGCGACATATTTGTGCACCATCAGGACTTATGTGATGGTGACTATTGTGTGACTAGACATTATTGTGTTTAGAATATATTTGGACTGTATTAATTAACTAAGATAGAACATTAATTAAGAGATATCGGAGGGGGTCTCTCTGTTAGTTAACTTAAAAATAAAATTATAAGAATATATATGTCATCTTTTAGACAGAAAGAACATTTTGTTACTGATATTTGTGTAATGCAACTCAACCTGCCAAAGCAGCATAGTATTTAAGAGAATATAAAACTAAATTGTCATGTAATATAACAATAAAAAAAATTAACCTTTTCATAGAAAATGTATGTATGAGCACTTTAGAGAACAATATAGGAATCTGCTGTTACCTTTTTGTTTAATTTCCAGTATTTATTGTACTGGTGGCGCCCCTCAGAACTAAGGAGTACACTCAGCTCAGCAATACGTCCACTAACTTATAACATCCCTAGACCGAACGGACCTCGAGCTCTCCATCCATCCGGGAGGTGCAAAAAGGAGCGTACTGCCCAGAATCGTGCATCAAGCTTGCAGAAATTACCACCTATAGTTATTCTCACCTTTTAGTAAAGTAAGTTAGTAAAAGTAAGCACATTTTGAGCTTGTATTATGAATACAAGTTGTTGCAGATCATACCATGTCTGCATGCCAGTGGACTGTGACCTCTTTTTGATCCCTTTTACCTTTTGATACGTTTTATAATTTGAAGTGGTCATTGACATTAATACACTGAAAATATTGCTTTTCTGATAAATAAAAATAGTTTTGGAGCAGTCTGCGATTTCTTTAAATATTAGAGAACCTGTAACAGTGACATTTGTGGCGACCGTGTATGATGAATAAACTAAAAAAGGAAAGATCGATTGCTCGACAACTATTTACGAGAGCAAAAAATAATT
Organism: Nymphula nitidulata; assembly: GCA_947347705.1. Classification (NCBI taxonomy): domain Eukaryota; kingdom Metazoa; phylum Arthropoda; class Insecta; order Lepidoptera; family Crambidae; genus Nymphula; species Nymphula nitidulata. Next base: position 14,217,247 of record OX374632.1, read on the forward strand.
TCAATGAAGTATGTAGCAATGATGATCGCAATGGAATAAAAAACAGTTTCAAGTATCTAACTGAGAAAGCAGAAAATTTGTTTGGCGTAGATCAACGCATTAAAGAACAATGGCTTCTGGAAGATGATGAAAATGAAACAGAATTCCTGGAAGATTGTGAGACTGCTGATTCATACAAAAGGGATTGGATTGATTTAGAAAGCAGGTATGAAAACATTTTTCAAGTTCCAAATCCAGAATCTAGATATGACAGCGCATCTGTCATTAGTACAAATAATAAAAGAGCGCTACGATTACCGAAACTCGAATTAACAGCATTTGATGGAAATGCTAAGAATTGGCTCGGATTTTGGAGTTCTTTTAAAAAGATACATAATGATCAGACCATCGATAATGATGATAAGATGGCTTACCTGGTGCAAAGCATGACAGCTAACTCGGGAGCACAGGAGTTAGTCAAAAGTTTTCCACCTTGTGGAGAGAACTATTACCAAGCTGTAGAACAGTTGAAATCGCGATACGCACGGGATGAACTATTAATTGAAATTTACGTGCGAGAGCTTCTAGCACTAGTCCTACAACAAGCAAGACAGAGCAATTCAATTAGTATATCTTCTCTCTATGATAAATTGAAAACGCAGCTACGAGCACTGGAAGTTCTCGGAGTCACTAGTGAAAAATATGCCGCTATGTTGTATCCCTTAGTGGAATCAGCTCTTCCGGCTGATATGCTTAGAGTATGGGAGAGACAGAGAACAAGAGATAACGGCATAGATGTTTTGAATAATTTACTAGAGTTTATGAGGATAGAAGTAGAAAGTGAAGAACGTATCCAAATTACAAGGCAAGGGTTGAGTACAATAAGAGACGAAAGCGTAAAGATTCCTACAGCAGCATGTCTAGTAGCGGGGAATAATACGGAACCTACGACATCGTCTAACAGTATGAATGCCCCTCAAATACAATGCATATGGTGCGACAAAGGATCTCATAGTAGTCATGAATGCTACAAAGTCCAAAGAATGAGTTTAGAAGGACGAAATCAAATTATAGCCAGGAAGAAAGCGTGTAACGTTTGTCTTAAAATTGGTCACCATGGTAAAAAATGCAAATCTTTCACCAAATGCGTTGTCTGCCAAAAGAGACACGCCGTATTTCTATGCCCAGAAATACGTAAGCCAGTCATCCCAATAGCAACGGAGAACGCAGAATTAACTGAGCTTTCAGCAGATAACAATATTAGCACAGCTACACAATCCGTGACGCTTCTTCAGACGCTCCTTGTCAAAGTAGGCGGAGAAACAGTGAGAGCTTTTATAGACACAGGAGTCCTACATTAGGAACGATATTGCAAGGAGGCTTCATTTAAGGTCTAAAGGAGAAGAAGTTCTAAGACACCATCTGTTTGGAGGAGTAGAGACTAAAGAAGAGTCACATCAAGTTTTCTGTTTGACAGTTGAGGGCATGTCGGGGAATTCAGCCTCTCTATGTCAGCTTTAAGTAAAGGGAAAATCTGTGGTTACGTACCGCGTATTCGTTCAGATATATCAATTTTGAGGAAACTCAAAGAAGACAAAATCTGTATATTCGACGTTGGAGACAATACACCAGAGGTGGGGTTATTGATTGGAGCAGATTATGCGGGAAAAATCATGACTGGATCGGTCAAACACCTGGGTCGTGACCTTTATGCAATTCGAACAAAACTTGGTTGGACAATACAAGGGGTCATCGAAAATAGAAGCAACTCAGTCATTGCAAGTGTAGGCTTGATCGACGACATAAGTCAATTATGGAAATTAGAAGTTCTAGGTATTGAAGAACCCAAAGATCATGCTCTCAGTAAAAGAACCGAACAGGAAGCTTTAGAAGACTTCAACAAGAATTTGTTCGTCAACAAAGAGCAGAGGTATGAGGTGAAGCTACCTTGGAAGGTGGGTCGACCTGAACTTTTGGAAAATCGACAGTTGTCAGAAAAACGTTTGCGATCAACTACGAAGCGATTGGAATCACTAGGCGAGCTCGAAAACTATGGAAGGGTCTTTGATGAGTGGCGTGATCTGGGAATAATTGAGGTCGACCCTGATCCTGAAATTCCAGGACACTATCTATCTCACCACGCAGTGATTAAGGAATCCAGCTTAACAACTCGAGTTCGACCTGTTTTTGACGCGTCAGCAAAAGATTCAAATGGCAATTCCATTAATATCTGTTTTGAAAAGGGCCAAAATTTTCTAGAGTTAATACCAATATTGATGACCAGATTTCGAATGAACGCTGTCGGTATAATCTCAGATATAAAGAAGGCCTTTCTTCAAATCTCGGTACTAGAAGAAGATCGCCGCTACCTTAGATTTTTGTGGTGGTCCAAGACCCGAGAAATTATCGTTTACAGACATAGTAGAGTAGTTTTCGGACTTACCTGTAGCCCTTTCTTGCTTGCAGCTACGCTCATCCACCATCTGGAAAGGTATACCCTCTCCGAACGTGCTAAGAGTGCGATGTTACTTAAGGACTCATTTTATGTGGACAATTGCGTAACGAGTTTGAGTAGTCAAGAAGAAGCTGAACAGTTCATAAAAGAAGCAAAAGATCTCATGAATGAGGGTAAATTTGAACTGAGAGGTTGGATTACAGCCCCGACGAAATGCGCAAACAAGGAAGGTCTAAATCCTGTATCGGTACTAGGCATGAATTGGAACATAAATCGCGATGATCTTAAATGTAATTTGAGTGCTGTGAAGACCTGCAGAGAACGAGTCACGAAAAGAGAACTTTTATCAATCTGTAATCGAATTTTTGATCCGATTGGCTTTACAAGTCCTACAACTTTAATACCTAAACTTCTTTTACAGCGAACTTGGTCTCTCAATGTTGGTTGGGACGCCGATTTACCGGACGAAATAAGTCAGGAATTTAAGAAATGGTTGGACGACGTACATTGGCTCCAAGAATGTGCTATACCGAGAAGATTGACAGTGAAGCCAATAGGAAGAACCAAGAACTCATTGCATGTTTTCAGCGATGCAAGTAAGCATGCTTATGCTACTTGTGTTTTCTTACGCTCGGAATCAGAAGAAAATGAAGTCAGTGTTCAATTGGTACTAGCCAAGTCAAGAGTTACGCCAGTGAAAGAAATTACGATTCCCAGACTGGAACTGATTGCGGCGGTAATGGCAACGAGAATGTATGTGCATGTATCTGATGCGCTGCGTTTAGAAAATTGTCGAGCCTACTTCTGGTCTGATAGTTCAGTTGCCGTAACTTGGATCGTTACTGACGGGGAGTGGAATGTGTTCGTGAAAAATAGGGTAGGCGAGATAAGAGAAAACTCCCGGAGAGAAGACTGGAGACATATTAACGGGACGTTGAATCCGGCAGACCTCCCGTCAAGAGGATGTAATGCGAAGAAACTAGTCGAGTCTAAATGGTGGGAAGGCCCTGCTTGGTTGAAAGAAAGCGAAGATAAATGGCCAGTCTCAATTGAAATAGTAGCGAAAGAAGAAGAAGTAAATAAAGAACTGAGGAAAAGCAAGACTGCGGTCTGCAATATAGACTTTTTGACTGAAAATTTCACGTCGCGCTTCAATAATATCTCGAGTTTCTCAAAATTGCTACGAACAGTTGCCTGGATTTTAAGATTCTGTAACAATTGTAGAGTTGGTACAAAAGAAAGTGGCGTTTTAACACAGGAAGAAATAGAAACAGCTACATATGTGTTATATCGGCTGGTGCAAAAGGAGTCGTTTAAGGATAAGAAGAAACTCAGAGGTATGAAGAATCTAGAAACTATAGAAGATGACAGAGGATTGATGAGAGTTAAAACCAGATTAACACTGGGCGACGAGGAGGAAAATTTCAAAATCCCAATACTGTTGGACGGGACACATGCCGTAGTGATGAGAATGGTTGAGCAAAGGCACGCGCTTCATTTACACGCCGGTTTAAACATTTTGACGTCTATTCTAAGAAATGAATTTTGGATAATAGGCTGTAAGAGGCTTGTAAGGAATGTTATTTCTAAGTGCATTGTATGTAAAAAATATAATGTTAAAAGTTACAGAACGAGTACTGCGCCTTTACCTCGAGACAGGATTAAAGACGCAGCTGTATTTCAAGTAACTGGAATTGACGCCGCTGGACCACTGTTACTGAACACAGGAGAAAAGTGTTGGATAATTTTGTTTACATGTGCGATATACAGAGCAGTTCACCTAGAACTGGTCATGTCTATGTCAACAGAGTGCTTCTTGCAGGCGTTACGGCGATTCATCGCTCGCAGAGGTAGAACACAAACGATATACTCAGACAATGGAACGAATTTCGTGGGAGCTGAGAACCAAGTGTCTAACATCAACTGAGATAGGGTGAAGGAGTATTCCACAGCTCACAAAATTAAATGGATTTTTAACCCTCCGGCAGCTCCTTGGTGGGGAGGATGGTGGGAGCGTCTTATCCAAATGGTGAAACAGCTATTGCGAAGGAATTTAGGGAAGGCGATACTTACCTTTATTGAGCTAGAAACGTTGTTGTGTGATATAGAGTCGATAATAAATGCAAGACCACTTACCTACGTTGCTGAAGATGATACTCTCCTTCCATTGACACCAGCAACCTTCCTACATAAACTACCAGGAACAGAAGTGCCTGATTTAGATACCATAGATGCAGAAAATCTCAGGATAAGGCATCGTTACTTACAAAAGCTGAGAACTGACTTGAGGCAACGTTTCAGAAATGAATACTTGGCTTTACTTGTAAGTCGACCTCAAAATGCCAATCGCGAAGTTCAAGTAGGAGATGTAGTCATAATTGAAACAGAAGCGAAACGAATGAATTGGCCTTTAGGTATCATAATAGAAATATATGCGGGAAAGGATAAGCAAGTTAGAGTAGCTAAGGTGAAGACTACTGACGGTTTTCGGATGAGACCAGTTCAACGACTATACCCCTTGGAAATTAATGCAAACCGGGAAATGGAATCTGCGGGTCGTGAGTCTGACCCAGTATCAAGAGCAACACCAGAGGTAGTGCCGGAAGTGGCAACAGAGACAAGGCCGCAGACATCTAGAAGAGGGAGAGTGATCAAGGTTCCACGGCGAATCGACTTGTAGTACTCAACTTCAAGGCGGGAGGATGTTGCAGATCATACCATGTCTGCATGCCAGTGGACTGTGACCTCTTTTTGATCCCTTTTACCTTTTGATACGTTTTATAATTTGAAGTGGTCATTGACATTAATACACTGAAAATATTGCTTTTCTGATAAATAAAAATAGTTTTGGAGCAGTCTGTGATTTCTTTAAATATTAGAGAACCTGTAACACTGACACAAGTGATAAACGGGTAGACTTTTAAAGAAAACTTTTTCGAATGAAATCATTTACATCCTATTTCACCCGTGAAACAGTTCGCTGTGTTTGAAAGGTAGCCAGTGTAATTACTGGGCATGGACGGCATTTCATCTTAGGCCTCAGGATGACAACGCACCTTCAATATCAAGTGATTTTCTCTTGTTGTTGCAGGTGTCTATAGGCGGCGGTTACCGCTTACCATCAGGTGGGCCGTCAGCTTGTTTGTCATCTAGTAGTATAAAAAAAAATACAAAAAAATACAAATATCAGATCAACTCAACTCAACTTAGCTTATTATTTTAAGACTGTATTAACTTTTTGTTTTGTATGTGCTGTATTTGCACGTTTTTGCTTCTTAGCTGTGTCACCCACAGAGCGCGGTGCGGGAGTGGTACGGGAGCGATCCGGGGCGGAACGATTTTGTAATGTTATCCTGTTACAAAGTCCGCACCGAAATCGTTCTTTGTGTAACATTAGTTTTAACATTACAAAATCATCCCGCTGAGCACCGCTCTCGCACCGCACTCTGTGGGTGACCCAGCGCTATGAACTTTTTGTCCGTTGAAATACCGTATTTGTACGTCTTTGACGTGCAGATACAGATTATTCAGTGCAAAACAATAGATACAAGCCAAAAAGTTAAAACAGGCTAAGGTGAATTCCCGTACAATAGGAATACACTTTTGACGGATTATAAGAGTGCATATACCTAACGCACTGAAAACTTTTGCCTCAACATAACTGATATTAGTCAATGTTTTCTTTAAAAACTGAAAAGGATAAAATAATTAAATTGAGGTACTCATCCCCTAAAAAAATATTTTTTGGAGTGCGTGAAGTGAAGCACCGAGCTTCACTTTCTATTGTTTTTGAAAACAAATTAACACCAATTCCAAAAAATGTTTCTAGGGGATGCTTACCTACCTACTCAATTTAATTATTTTACCCTTTTCAGTTTTTTGAAGTCGGTTTTAATTTTTGATTATTTTTTTTTCCATAATTTTTAGTGTTAACTTTCTAAGGTCGAAGCTAGATGGGTGACCGTCAACTTATATTGTTTCCCACTATCGTATTGTTTCACTAAAAAGTCATAGGAAAGCAAAAATCCGCAATTTCGCATACGTAGACGACTTACTGATTTCAGTTTTTTTTATTCAACCTACCCAATTGACTTTGAAAAAAATTATATGGGACCAAATGGCAACTATTCCGCATCAAACAAAAATAGAATCACGTAAATCGCATCAGTAATCTCGGCGTGATCGGTGTACACACAAAGGAAAAAAAATACGTAGACGACTTACTAATTTTAGTGTTTTTACTTATAAAAACCAAACTACCGAACTGATTTTGAAAAAAATTATATGGGACCAAATGGCAGCTATTCCGCATCGAACAAAAAAATAAAAAAAGAATCACGTAAATCGGATCAGTAATCTCGGATTAATCGGGGTACATACATAGAAAAAAAAAGAAGAAGAAGAAATTGAAAACCTCCTCGTTTTTGAAGTCGGTTAAAAATTCTACCCGTTCATCACTCAGTAAATATCATTTAATACAAGCAAAATTTGCTTACTAATAAAAGGTAAGAATCACTAAAGGTAGTAATATCTGTGAGTTGTGAATATTATTTTATTTTTATATACTGTCATTCCGTACTGCACTGTGTGTGTCTGCACTGAACAGATATTTTTCATTTCATTTCATTAGCTTTGCATTGCAGCATTAAATTAATTACATAACAGAACCGGGTCTTGTTATATTATACACTCAAGGAGAAAGAAGTATGTGTTTTATAAGACAAGCGTGGCGAAAAGGCGTAAGGAGCGCCTGATGGTAAGCGGTTACCGTAGCCTATAGATAGCTGTGCTCGTAGCACCTTTGGCACTACTCATGCGTTGCCTACCCAATAAAAATAATAATTATTATAATAATCATACACTCACACCTATTATCTAACTTACCCAAAGTGTTTGTGTTATGGAGAAATAATAATAATAATAATATGTGTATAAATTTATAATATTTATAAACTAAATAAACATTATAAACATCCATGACTCGTAAACAAATGCTTATACTCATCATACAAACATTTGCTCCTACCGGGATTCGAACCCAGGACCTCTTGACCGAGAAGCCTGTATAGCAAGGGGTACAGAGTACAGACCACTCGGCCAGCCGGTCGTCATAGGAAAAATGAATAGAAATTGCATAGTGGTACCTATTTACTACACAAATATAGTCGTTAGGGACGTCTGTTTCGGAATTTTCGATATTTCAGCATACTTATCACCTTTACACCTTTACCCTTTATACAAACTGTTAAAAGTGGAAATATATTATTGCTCTTCGCTGTACGGTAAATTTTGTATGATGTATATTGCTTTTAAGTTTTACTGCGTAGAGAAATATTATTTCAGACGAGGCAATTGAACAATTAAATATTCCAAAAGCATTTTTACGTCAACTTTATTGCACTTGTAATGTTCTCTTATCAAAACGTATCTCTGTTTATTAAATAATAATAATAATCCGAGGTGCTCGGCGTATTGGTGGTTTCGATACGAAAAACAAAGCAACTTTCGCTACAGTCGGGCCTGGGATAGGTCCTTCCGAAGCACGGAGGAGCTTCGAGATAACACAAAGTTTGTTATCTCGAAGCTCCTTGGCCGAAGCCGTTGGTTCCGGTTGTTCCTGCAACCGCTTTAACCCACCAACCAAAGAAAAATACTAAATAAACATATAAACATTCATGACTCATGAACAAATGCTCGTACTCGTCATACAAACATTTGCTCCTACCAGGATTCGAAGCCGGGACCAAGTAGCCTGTATAGCAGACTATTTGACCAGCCGGCCGTCTAATGTAAATGCCTCTTAGTCCAATCTGACATTCGAATGAATAAGAAATCGATATCGTTTTTGCTAATTGAATCATTAAGTGAGGTGAACGAGATCTTAGGAGTAGGTAGATACTATTCGCAATAGAATAATTATGTCGACCTTGAATCAGTACTCGCGGCAAAACGATACGATGAGTTTTACGTTTGTGTGAGTGTTTTTTAACTGACTTCAAAAACAAGGAGGTTCTCAATTCGGCCGGTATGTTTTTTTTTCTATGTATGTACACCGATTACGCCGAGATTACTGATCCGATTTACGTGATTCTTTTTTTGTTCGATGCAAAATAGCTGCCATTTGGTCCCATAAATTTTTTTCAAAATCAGTTCGGTAGTTTGGTTTTTATAAATAAAAAAACGAGCAAATGACACGAGAATTTTATATATTAGTTATTAATAAAGAATAATAATGATTAAGAAATAAGGACTATATACGTAAATATATTACAACATCTCACGTTGTATAGCTAATATACATTACATATAAAAAAACTGAAATAAGTAAGTCGTCTACATATTTTTTTTCTTTGTATGTACACTAATTACGCCGAGATTACTTATCCGATTTACGTGATTCTTTTTTTTCGATGCGGAGTAGCTGCCATTTGGTCCCATGAAAATTTTTTCAAAATCAGTTGGGAAGTTTGGTTTTAAATAAAAAAAAACTGAAATCACAAAGTCATCTACGTATGCGAAATTGCGAATTTTTGCTTTCCTATGACTTTTTAGTGAAACGATACGATAGTAGAAAACAATATCTATACTTAAGTTGACGGTCACCCATCTAGCTTCGACCTTAGAAAGTTATCACTAAAAATTGTGACAAAAAAAATTTAAACAAAAATTAAAACCGACTTCATAAGCCGGCTTCTCTTTCTATTGTTTTTGGAAACCACTTAGCACCAACTCCAAAAAATATGTTTCCAGGAGATGAGTACCTAATTATTTTTAAATTTAATTATTTTATCCTTTTCAGTTTTATGAAGTCGGTTTTAATTTTTGAAATACTCAGTAACACCACGTATAGGCCGTCAGATTGTTTTTGTCATCTAGTTGTATAAAAATAATAAAAAAGGTCATTACGATAGGAGTGCTGCGTAATGCAAATCAGCATTTATATATTATACATCTAAACTGTGTAATCTATTGAAAACATTAATCACAAATATTATATGAGTATGATATAATTTGGTCCATATTACACATTATATCAGTTAATGTTCATCCAGAGAAAAACTTTGACAGATCGACAGTTAATCTATATAAAATACAAATCGTAATAATAAAATTATTCGCTTGATAAATAATATCAGCCCTAAATCTTGTAGATGGGTACAAAGTGAAGCACGCGTTGGGCTAGACAACGTCGTGCGAGTTTAAGACTATACCTAGTTAGTACCTACCTTGGAATTATTAATATTATAATCCTTTTCTCTGTGATAATTGTAATAATAACAAGTTATTAACTAAGCCAAAATCAAAATTTAAGGTACCTAACCAAAATTTTTGTTTGTCGTTGTTGTTTTGAATTTAATACTTTGGTCTTATTACAGACAAAAGTCACAATTTACATTAGTAATTTGTCAAGCCGCGTAAGACCCCTGATGAAAATTAAAAACCAATTGTTTCGAGTCGTGAATCACTATTCATGCTGTGGCAACCTTTATATTTTTCACAAGATGAGGGTGGCAACTAAGCGCAAGGCTCGCCCGATGATAAGTATGCGGTTGCCATTAACTAAAAACAACCGTAGCACCTTGGGCACTACTTGCGCGTTTCTTACCTTGCAAAAATCAAGAGAAAGAGTAATATTAACAACATATTATGAGACGAGGAATGAATTTAGTACTAAGTTCTATAATCCGAAACTTTATACTCTTTACTATATGGTGGTGTCTGCGGACTTCTTGAGTGAACTAAATAGATTTATAAAAATATGCATATTTTTTTTGTAAAATTACCTGTCAAGTGATATGCAGATGAGAACATTTGATGATAGATACAGTCCAAATGCGCGGAGCACCAGAAAGAACTTGCATGCCAGATTGCCAGCCAACCAAGCATTCGTCGTCCGCCAACCGATCTGAAAACAAAATTCACGTTAATTCAATAATAACTAATCACACATCACACTCACATCACCAACTTATATACATCCCACTGCTGGCACAGGCCTTCCGATATGGGAGAAACACATGAAGAAATTGGACCATCAATACGTGTTGGCGAGCAGTTACAATAAGGACTAACGACTTAACGTGCCTACCGAGCCACGGAGGAGCTCGACATTACAATATTTGATTGCCCCATCCGGAATCAAGATACTTTAGCTCCTCAATTAATTTTAATAATCAATCAGGTAGTAAGTCCGTATCATATTCCACAAAAAACTGAAAAGTGCCGCTTAGATTTTTAAGACAGCTTAATTTTACTTTTGCTGATTCACATTTTAAGATATATTTGACACTTCAAATTTAACAAGTTTTTCAGTATTGCGCTACTATCAACAAAGAATCAGCTCCACATTTTAGACACAACATATCTAGCAATGAATTACGTCGACATTTTTACAAACGGTATTCCGAGGTAAAAGCACTCGTACGATCGTTATCCGATGGAAACTTCTTCCTCAAACTTTCTTCAAATCGGTTCAAATTTTAAACTGACAAAGTTTCGAAAGGCATACTCCATTTAATCCGAATCAAATATTTGACGTCTACATTTTGCGTTCGAAAAACTTTAACCTATATTTTGAATTATTATCTAAAGTATTTGCTATATTTTTCCTTTTATTTAATAAATTGTTTATTTATTAAACGGTACCTTATTTTGACATTATTCTGTGAAGTACCTGCCTAACAGATATAATACATAGTAATTAAAATAGAATAAAACTAGAAAAATTTCACGTCCTGAGGCAGGAATCGAACCCGCGACCTTTCGCAATCCGGGCGACTGCTCTGACCACTGAGCCACCCAGGACTTGGGATATCCCTGTGAAATTCTTCTAGTCTATCTGTATTGTATTTGTAAAATTAAGAATATTTGAAAGCACTGCCCCAACTTAACCGAATCGTCGGTATTTGTAAAAATACTCGTTTCGGATGTTGAAATAGAATATTTCGACACTGTAGGGTGGACGTTAGCTCATAAACGCAAATACAGGTAGACTAGAAGAATTTCACAGGGATATCCCAAGTCCTGGGTGGCTCAGTGGTCAGAGCAGTCGCCCGGATTGCGAAAGGTCGCGGGTTCGATTCCTGCCTCGGGACGTGAAATTTTTCTAGTTTTATTCTATTTTAATTACTAAGTAATTTTTCAAAAATTTATAATAATGTTAAAATAAAAAATTAAGAATATTTTTGAAAGCACTGCCCCAACTTAACCGATTCGTCGGTATTTGTAAAAATACTCGTTTCGGATGTTGAAATAGAATATTTCGACATTGTAGGGTGGACGTTAGCTCATAGATATAATACATTTTCTATTGTGTCTAAGTAGAATTCCTAACGTCAGATATTGGTAATTGATAAAATTGTGTAATAAGGACATTTAACTGTAAATAAAAACAAAATACGTGGGAGATACTCGTAGGCATCTTCCGGTTACAACTCAATTTCTTAAGAGAACCTTTTTGCGGTGATAATAATCTAAACTAGCATTTTTCCGGTCGAAAAGTTCTGCGTACAGTCCGTAAATTTATATACTTTTGCTAAAATAGAACATCACTCATCGAATAAATGTTTTTTCCTCCATAATTGCGATACTTCCATAGGTACATAAAAGGTCCATGAACTGTGATATTACTGACTTGAAGAGATTTTATTGCACAAAATGTTCAACATTACCTATTTGTAAATGACAAGTAATCTCATTTAACAGTTTTTTTATACAACTAGATGACAAACAAGCCGACGACGGCCCATCTGATGGTAAGCGGGTACCGCCGCCTATAGACACCTGCAATAACAAGGGAAAATCACTTGATATTGCAGGTGCGCTGTCATCCTGAGGCCTAAGATGAAATGCCGTCCATGCCCAATAATTACACAGTACACAGTTACAGTATGTATAAACTTAAAATCTTATATGTATTAATAAATTTAGTATTTTGACATTAATTGAATCTTTTTATTTAATTATTTCACATACTTTTTCCAGAGCGCATTTAAATTGTATATAGTAATATTTTGTCTATTTTTGTTGTTAGCTTGAGAATAGATAAGAATATTTTTATCATTCAGAAAAAGTTGCAAGGAGTCTGTTTTTGTCATTTAGCCTACACAGCCTTAAAGTGATCCAAATTTTTTGTACGATTACTTTTCGCAAAAGTAGCCCCCGGGTCTCATTAATCATTTATCTAACACTATCTCATTGAGACTATTCTTATAAACACAAACCACTGATTAATAATAGGGCCAAACACGCTATATCTGCTGTAAGTTTCGGAAGAATTAAGCACTCCGCAAACTTTTTGATGGCATAGGATCAGGTCGAGGTTAGTATGTCATGGGGATGTCACCGAAGTGTCAGTACACCAAATTACAAATCAATCGGATCTGTGGAAGATAGTTGAACCATTTTATCGGGTAGGAAATGAACTGATAATCATCAAACGTCTGAACTGATCTTCATAAATTAAAGGTATAAACCATCCTAATCACGTCAGCTTTCAAACAACAAAAAAAAACATATCAAAATCGGTCCATTTCTTTAGGAGCTACGATGCCACAGACAGACACGTCAAACATAACATCTCTCTTTTTTCGTCGAGGGTTAAAAACATGAATTTAATCTAGATTAAACGGTCGAATCTATGACAAGGCAATGGAGTAAATCTAACTTTAGTTCACAGCAAAGAAACTGTATATTCTAAGTAAAAGATTTTCTTTATTGCTACTGAGCCATACTATTTTAACCTCATAATTATAAATAAAATCTCCCGCATTGTCGGTTTCCAGTAATATGCTTGTTTAAAGAGTGCTTTCTCATGTTTTCTTATTATGTTTGACCTTAATATGAAACTTTGTGGCATTATAAATGGGCATTAAATATTATATAATCATTATTATATACCACTGTGTTTAATTTAATGTGGAGAGAGAAAGTCCTTTTTTCATTACTCAACTTTGATAAGCAATTTAAAATATCGGTAATAGTTTTAAGAATATCAATTAGAACCTTTTAGTGAGCAATTAAATTTATTTTGGCTTATTGTTGCGTATTCTATAATGTACATTACACAACCTGTTCCTCTTGATTTTTACTGAGTAGATAACGCATAATATCTTTCATAGACTAAAGAAAGGTAATAGCTTTGTTTGGTGTGACAAGCGTATGTATAGCTCTTACATAGTGTAATTTTATGTATAAAAAAATACTATCCTCCATTATCTAGTATTCTTTAAGCTCTTATGATAATTTTTAGAAATTAAGCTAGAAGTTTGGTGTGGGTGTAATTAAACATTTTGTTATTTAATTGTGTTTTAAATGGTTTCTTATCGTAGGATCCTTCACACGCGAGCCGAAATCTGTTCATTTACTTATTAAAATGTACGAATAATTTAATACACGCAATCAGCTAACCGATGGGCCTCAACGATTTCGGGTAATATAGACTAGCTACACCCGGCATGCTTTACAATGCCCGCAAAGAGAAAAATTTTAGGTTTTATATTAAAAATATAAAATTTATAATCCAGGAACCTTTGCGAAAGTCTCCAGAACCCTCTACTAAAGTTTCATCATAATATGATCAATGTTTTCGGAGCGCATAGGGTACAAACATACAAACATTAAGTTTTATTTATTTTTACAGGATAGGCAACGCGTGAGTAGTGCCCAAAGAGTGTAGCTCTTTGGCGACTAAAGGCTACGATATTCTCTCACATCAGCCTAACCCAGTAACCCTACGCTGGTTTTCCACCCTTGTGTAAAAATGGTATTTTTGTACACTTTGCACCCTTAAAAGAAGATTACTGCATGTCATATAATAAAAACAATGGATCTTAGGAAAAATAATCCTCATGACAATAATAAATCCTCTAATGTACATTTTAATGTCTCTAGACTGGGGCCATGAGAGTTCAACCCTTACACTGTAATTACATACTGTTATTTAAATTACACGCTTGAGAACGGAGACATTGACTCCATGGCAATGATTTTCCAACATTGGCATTTAATTTAAACCCCTTTTTTCCAGCGAAATTTAAGTGATTGAATTTCGCACTTTCAAATCATATTTGGTTTGGCTGATTTGGATTAATATTTATCACTCCATTAGAAATATGTTGTTAGGCGAGGAGTTTGTCCTCTCGTTGACCTTGAGCAATTGATTGCGTAATATAAATTAGGTTAAAAGGTGACAGGGGTATAGGGTTAAAACTCATAAAGAAAAATAAGGATATCGAAAATTAGGAAATAAAGACAGAATATTTTGCAAAAAAAAATGGATTAGAACGCTCATTTAGATGGGCCGTATGCTTGATTGCTACCTTAGTGGTATAAAAAAAGGCAAAGCCTTGATATACATTATCATTCTTATTAAAACAACATCACTAACCGATGTGTGTAGGGGGCGTTGCTTGTGTCTTATAGTATAATATACTTAGGGGTTCCATTTAACTAATTTGGGTCCAGCAACTAAAAAATTAAAGAAAATTACAACTGATAAATATAAACTTAATGTCACATACTTAGAGCGTACCGTTTAATTATTTTACTAAGATTAGCTTCGAATACGCTCTTAAGTCGAGGCCAATCGAATCGTTATAGAACTATTGCGATTTTTTCAAACTCTTATATTAACCGCATCATTTTGTCAAGACCCCGGGGTAATATCTTTAAAAAACATTGATGCCTGGAATCCATGGCTTGCCAGGTATATGTAAGTCGGCTTGATCTCGTCAAACAAATCAATGGTCGAGTTTTTGTCGCCAAATCCACCAACTCACACTTTAAAAAAAAGCTGTACCTACATTCCAGATGTTCAACTTTTGGCGGAAATCGGAACGTTCGACAACGTATTCGTTAACGCAAACTAACTTGCAGATGGGCAGGCCGCGTGCACTGTTTGCTATTTTCGTTTTAAAGTTCTCAAAATATCGACAAAAAAGTTGTCCGATTATAGGACCTCCAAAAATTCTGTAGTGTGTGAAATAAAGTTTGTATAGCGCGTTCTGTATGCTGAAACAGATAAAAGTCATTATTAACTTTCAGTTTTGATTCATTGCATTTTATTTGGGGTCAACGCAATATGTATTCGTCTTTAATTTCTTGACATACAAACTAAGTATAGGTCTAAAAAAATATCGCACAGTCTTTACTTCCTTTAAGTTTTTTTTTTATATACAATTAGATGACAAACAAGCTGACGGCCCACCTGGTGGTAAGCGGTTACCGCCGCCTATAGACACCTGCAATAACAAGGAAAAGCACTTGATATTGCAGGTGCGTTGTCATCCTGAGGCCTAAGATGAAATGCCGTCCATGCCCAGTAATTACACTGGCTACCTTTCCCTTCAATCCGAAACACAGCGAACTGTTTCACGGCTGAAATAAGAAAGGCGGTGGTACTACCTACCCAGGCGACCCTACATACGGGTCTACCACCTAGTAAACCGATATGTAAGTTTTTTGAGATGCAAAAATGTAAGCCAGCAATATGACACTCCGCTTGCTTCGCTCGCTCCATTTGTAATTACATTTGGCTTAACTGACATAGTACGAAATCATCTGTAACGTTAAATAATATTAGTAATAATTGTAGTTAAGAAGATTTTGTGCCAATTATGTTTGGCCAAATAAAATTAGGAGTAATAGGAGGTTCGGGAGCATCATGAGCTTATCCCTAGCCCATTTCACCAGAGGACTACCAGAAGTTCAGTGGGCTATCATCCACACCTAGTGGATATAGTGACCAAATATCAGCACTAAGCTCTTTTCGTCTTCGCGCTCTTTTGTAATGCGCCTATTTTATTGTCTATTAAAAAAATTTGACAATTCAAAGGACGCCCATTATAGAACTCGGTAAAATAGTTTCATATCCCAGAAATTGTGTAGTTGTTAACGGAGTTTGAAACAAGTTTGAGATTGGCAACATGTGCATTTCACGACCAACCTTGTACACAGTGAGTAACTTTGTAGTAGGTACACCGAGATATCAGATGGACTTACATGAGAGAGACGTTATAGAATAGAGTATTGCTTGCTTTATTAAGTTACAATACCTGATAGGATCTCACCGGTCTCCTCATGATCTTTTGATATCAGATCACCAACCACTTGGGAATTCACCGCGCTATATCGGCATTTTTGTTTCGCGTACAAACTTCTCAATTCCGGTTTGTTTTATATGAGGTACCTACTACTTCGTCAATCTCTTGGATAACCTACAATTAATTTTTTGAAGGCGTATCACGCAAAGTTGATAGTGTTATGCAAATGATGCCTGATGTACCAAGTTTCAGATTTGACCAAATGATGATCAAACTTATCGAACCTTTTTTGTAGCGGAAATAATAAATTATCCCTAAGTATCTACATCTACTGGGTCATATTTTACCCATTATAAAGGTAATAATAATTTATTTTACAATTGATCCATATAATCTTAGTGATAATTGTTATGATAAGTAATCAAATATACAGGGTGGTGCCGTCAATGCGACAGTAAATTTAAACATGGGCTATATTAGTCCATAGAAATGATTTGCCACTTTCAAAAATTTCGTATTAATTTGATAATTTCATGACATTTGTATGAAATAATGCTGCCAACGTTACACAATTCCATACAAATGTCATGAAATTATCAAATGAATACGATATTTTTGAAAGTGGCAAACCATTTCTATGGACTAATATAGCCCATGTTTAAATTTATTGTCGCATTGACGGCACCACCCTGTATAGTAATTTGAAATTAAAAGATAAAGTGTACCAGATACAAGCTTAGCAGCCCAGCCGCTACTAATTAATGCCTTATCTAAAATACATAGTTCATTATGTTTTATGTTTGTAAGACGCGATGTCTAAACCGAGTCGGCTCGGAACAGAAAACTAGTACGTGAAACTTTTCAGCAGACACAGCAGACGAAACTGCTGAGCGGCGCAGACGCGATATCAGCATTTCGAAAAGTGAAAACTTGTATTCCAAGCACTGATTAAGTTATAGAAATAATTTGCTCACTTCACTATCTCCTAGCTACAATAAACTTTAATTATTCAAGGCAGAGCAATTATTCAAGGCACATAGAAGAGCTTATGCTGTGGAAACCAGCTTTTATTATTAAAACGCAGCTTGGGCAGGACTCCAGCAGAATAGGCTGACAACCTGGTGAAGGTTGCAGGTAGCCGCTGGATGCGTGCAATGCAGGACCGATCGTAGCAGAAATTTTTATGGGCGGCTATGGTCCAGTAGGGGACATTTTTCGGCTAATGCTGATAACTCTATTACCTGCATTCTATTACCATCAGTGGCGGATCCAGGGGGGGGGGGGGGGGTCATGGGGGTCATGACCCCCAATTTTTAAGACTCTCCATAAGCTTGGTATTAGTATAAATGTTTGTATACCGGGCTGTTAATAGGTACAATGAGACCTCCTCTGTTTGTGAAAGAAACAGATCTGGCCGTCCATGTAGTGTTCGTACAAAAAAGGTGGTCAAAGCAGTAAGGGGAAGAATTCGAAGAAATCCTGTCCGAAAGCAAAAGATTCAATCTCGGGAGATGAAGATAGCACCTAGAACCATGTAGCATATTTTAAAAGATGACTTAGGACTTGCAGCCAAGAAGAGACGTACTGGTCATTTCTTAACTGATAAGCGGTACGCATAGGGAGGTCACAGAAAATTTTTGTTTACGGATGACAAAATTTTTACAATTGAGCATCATTTTAACAAAAAAAAATGACCGTATTTATGCTCATAGCTCTAAGGAAGCTTCCCAATTAGTCGACGAAGTGCAACATGGGCACTATCCGACTTCAATGATGGTTTGGTGTGGTATTAGCTACGAAGGAGTGACTGAGCCATACTTTAGTGAAAAAGGTATCAAAACATCGGCACAAGTGTATCAAGATACCATTCTTGAGAAGGTAGTTAAGCCCCTTAACAACACCATGCTCAATAACCAAGAATGGTCCTTCCAGCAAGTCTCGGCGCCCGGTCATAAAGCTCGGTCTACGCAGTCTTGATTGGAACAGAACGTTTCGGACTTCATCAGAGCTAAAGACTGGCCGTCGTCTAGTCCCGATCTTAATGCGCTGGATTATGATTTATGGTAAGTTTTAGAAAGCTCTAAACGCCATGATAATTTAGAGTCCCTAAAACAATCCCTACGATTGGCAGTGAAGAATTTTCCCATGGAAAGAGTGCGTGATTCTATTGATAAATGGCCTCAACGTTTAAAGGACTGTATTGCAGCCAATGGAGACCACTTCGAATAAGCTTTTTATATTTTAAATTGTTTTATATTTATGTTGTACGAGCAAGCGCGTACATTGTCACATCAGCATTTTCACCATTGACACAAATTAGTTAATTATTAGAAATTATAATTTTGCCAAATCAGTTCGCAATCATCAAGCAATCAACTCGCGCGTACTCATATCATATATCATTATTTCATAGTTATTTTATAGGTTTTATAGCAAATATACATCAGTTTAATTCAATCAGTTTTATCATTTTATCAAGTTAGTTCTAACCCGAACATTGGTCCTTCGAGCTTATCGGAAAAGCGGGATCAACAGGCGCGTGTGGACTAAATACGTGTCAGTGCTTCCGCTCACCGTGACTTACCAACGTCATACTTAGTGTATTTACTGAGTACCGAAGAACACTGTGTTAATTAAGTGACACAGTGCTTTAGCAAGTAACTGTACTATCAAGACGTACAGAAATCGCGCATCAAGGCAAGTTTCAGCACAGTCAGACGTGGCGATCCTGAATCACTGTCAACCTTCGTGGCACCGTATCAAGTAAGACCTGTCCATTTATTTCAATATAATCATGTCGTCTGTTAGCGATGTTGTAGCCAACCAGCAGCAACTATCATCAGCCATTGAGACTGTTTATACCAACTTCAAGAAGGATGGCGCAGAAAGAAAATCCCCGGATTATTTAAAGCGCAGATTAGACATTCTCGATAGCTATTGGTTGGAATATGAAAGCAATTATCAAAAATTGTTAGCAAGCAATTTAGATGGAGCAATGAGAGATTACGTCGATAAAGATATGGAGAAGGTAAGAGAGAGGTATGGTAACGTTAGGGCCCACATACAGAACTATCAAGCAACTGTAGGTGAGAGATCTAAAACGCCTATTCTAAAGCCTCCGACTTTTTTATCTCAGTCAGGAGACTTGCAGACTCCTGGGAGTAGTTCAGCCCATCAATCAAAAATAACGGTAAGCAAGACCGAGGAGATGTTAAAAAAGCAGCAGAGTAACTTCAAGGCTTTTCACAGAACAGTTCAAGGAATCAATTTAGATGCAATCACAGAAAAATGGGAGTTTGAAGATCTGCTACGCACAATTCAGTCTCGCTGGGGTGCAATTGACTCGTTGCATTGGGATCTAGACAGCGAGCTGGAAGGCTCCAATCAAGAATACGAGCAAACCTTTTCGGCATACGAGGAGAAATATGACGTTATAAAAAAGGCTATAAACAAGAAGATGTGGTCTGTGGCGCATAGGGAAAAGTCAACGCCCAAAATAGAGATTCCGATATTCAGCGGTAATTATAATTATTGGACTTCTTTTAAAGATCTTTTTAGTGAGGCGATACATAAAAACCCGTCAATTTCGCATGCCCAGAAAATGCAATATTTAAAATCTAAAGTCATAGGGGAGGCAGAAAAATTAATACAACATCTTCAAGTAAGCTCAGATAACTACAACATCTGCTGGGATATATTAAAATGCATGTGCGATGTAAATATCAACGCTATAATAACACAAGGTTGATATTTACATCGCACATGCATACTTTAATAAACATCCCATCTATGCAACAGCAATCAATCGTTCCTTTAAAACGTATGCATGACACAACTAAGGAATGTCTCAACGCGATCAAGAACTAAGGGGTTGATATCAGTTCATGGGACCCAATTCTCGTATATCTTTTAACTCAAAAATTAGATGCAGAGTCTTATACTGATTATATGGAGTCTGTAAAGAACCCGAGAGGACTGCCGGTTTTAAAAGAATTATTAGAATTTTTAGAGTTAAAATTCACAACATAAGAAGCATCTCGTAGAAAGCAAGAACATTCTACGCAAAAAAGTCAAGTAGCAACAAAATTTTGTAATAGTCAGAAACACAATAATAATTATTATAAAAATGCATTTACGTCAAGTCACAAAATTATTGCAAAACCGTCGACTAACAGCAATAGAGTCATTTCAGCAAAATATCATTGTCCGTTGTGCAATAATAGTGAACATGGAATTTATATTTGCCAAAAATTTTTAGAAATGTCGCCTTATAACAAGCTTAAGGTCGTAACAAGATTAAACTTATGTTCTAATTGTCTTTTCAACCATCAGGGTAAAGAATGTTTTTCTGAAAGGGTTTGTCGTGAATGTAAGCAAAATCATAATAGCCTACTACATGACGCGTTTACGCAATCTGCCCGCCCTACAAACAACAGCGGAGGTGCAGTGCGCGGGGGGATTGCACACGACAGCACGAGTGCATACGACGAAAAACAAGTCCGAAGTAGCACACACGTGTCGTTACAGAGTGACCCGGTTGAGGTGTTGTTGCCTACCGCTATGATTACCATCCAAGCAGGGGATGGTACGTATCATGTCATGCGCGCCCTTCTGGATCAAGGGTCGCAAACATCCCTTATAACCGAAAACGCTGCCCAGTTTTTAAGACTGCCTAGGAAGAAATGCAACGGAGTCATTTTGGGAATCGGCGATAAAGAAACCAACGGAAAGGGGGTAGTTAATATCAAATGTAGGTCAAGGGTTAATGACTTGACATTTGAAACTGATGCTGTTATCATGAGGCAGCTTATCAAGAATTTACCAAATCAATCATTTAAGAATCCTGATTGGTCATACCTGGATCATATCAAGTTAGCTGATCCTACATTTTATGATAGCCGCCCAATCGATTTGTTATTAGGAGCCGATATTTATTCCATAATATTATTCGATGGCATATCTAGGTCGAACTCGGCTTTACCTGTCGCCCAACAAACCCAACTAGGGTGGGTTTTGAGTGGAAATACTAGAACTATCCAATGTAACGTGGTTCTTCATGACATGGAAGAAATGCAGAAGTTTTGGGAAATGGAAGATGTCTCCGAGGAAACTAACTTATCCTCTGAAGATGAACAATGCATAAAATTTTATAAGTCGACCACAAAAAGACTGGAAGATGGCCACTATGAAGTAAGATTGCCACTACAACCTAACTATCAAGAAAAATTAGGTCATCCCAAGTCAAAGGCCATTGCACAGTTTTATAAATTAGAGAATAAATTGACAAGAAACGAGCAATTAGCAAACGAATATAAGTTATTCATCAATGAATATTTATCGCTCGGTCATATGACACCTAGAATCGGAGATTGCGCGTCAAAGTGTTATTTACCTCACCATGGCGTCATACGCGCCGAGTCCACTACTACAAAGCTACGAGTTGTTTTTAATGCATCGGAAAAAACTTCGACAGGTCAAAGCTTAAATGACCTCATGTTTAGGGGTCCTAATTTACAGCAAGACTTACAAAATCTCTTAATCAAGTGGAGACAACATCAATATGCTTTTACAGCTGACCTGGAAAAAATGTTTAGGCAGATTTGGTTTAATAAACAAGATCAAGACCTACAGTTAATTATTTGGAGAGATAATAAAAATTTAAAATTAAGAGAATACAAGCTTACTACGGTAACTTACGGAACGAAAGCGGCGCCGTTTCTCGCTATGATGACGCTGAAACAATTGGCTCGAGACGAGAAGGACAATTATCAAGACAGTTCAGCGCCCTCGGTTCTGGAAAATTCTTTCTACATGGATGATCTGATCCATGGATCCCACTCAATTCCAGCTGCAAAACAACTACAAAATGACATGATAAAACTCTTAAAATCAGGAGGTTTCAACCTACGGAAGTGGAAATCCAACGCGCCGGAATTGTTAAAGAACGTGGATGTAGATCAAAAACAACAGGAAAGTTTCAAACAAGCTGAAACAACAAAAGCTTTAGGGTTGAGGTGGTGTCCACAACATGACTACTTCACCTTTCAGCAAAGTATAGCAAGTACTTCCTCAACTGCGATCAGACTTACAAAAAGGACGCTTCTATCCGAATTGTCCAAGTTAGTTGATCCATTGGGATGGCTCGCCCCATTCACGATAAAGCTCAAAATACTATTTCAAGATGTGTGGAAGGCTAATATTCTATGGGACGAGTGTGTACCGAAAAACATCTACGACGAGTGGGTAAGAATAAAAGAGCATATCGACGTTATTGGCGAATATCAAGTACCTAGGTGGCTACAAACTCTAGAAAGGGACTCGATAGAGCTGCATGGGTTCAGTGATGCAAGCACAAAAGCCTATGCCGCGGTAATTTACATCAAAATTCAGAGAGCCAACCATACAAAAGTAACGTTGGTAGCGGCCAAAACAAAAGTGGTCCCGCTTAATAAAAATGCCTCATTGCCACGGCTAGAATTATGCGGGGCAGTTTTATTAGCAAAATTAAATAATAAAAGTACGCCACCAACCGTACAAAGTGTGAGTGCGCGATTAGAAATGAACGATATAGGATCGTCTCCTATTGTGCATAGATCGGTATTCAAATCTATGAACGAAATCACAGAAACATAAATCTAATTTAAGAATAATGCCCTTCATTTTGTTAATTCATCGGGAAAATTAACAAAAATCATATTAGATTCTAAATGAAATTATATCACCTTGTTAAATCATCAGGCGTGCATTACCATTACTAACCCCCATTTTCCCCGCCCGGGAATATATACGAGCAAGCGCGTACATTGTCACATCAGCATTTTCACCATTGACACAAATTAGCTAATTATTAGAAATTATAATTTTGCCAAATCAGTTCGCGATCATCAAGCTATCAAGTCGCGCGTACTCATATCATATATCATTATTTCATAGTTATTTTATAGGTTTTATAGCAAATATACATCAGTTTAATTCAATCAGTTTTATCATTTTATCAAGTTAGTTCTAACCCGAACATATGTATTAAACTAACACACTGTAAAAGTAATAAATGTTATTTGCAATAGACTTTTTCCTTCTTCTTTGTTTCAGTATTTATGGCAAGACTAGGTATATATTATGTCACAATATACATTTAATTTAAGTACTTTCAATTTTTAATTAATTTAATCCAACACAAATCACGCAGTGATTGCGGCGGCCCTATCCACTAAAACCGTCTCTTCTTCTGTCAGGAGGCTGCTTACAGGGACCGGACACGAAGAACTTTGCAGTCGTCCGCATCCGCCCCCGCAGCTCAGCCATTTCTGGATGTCGCCACTTTCCGTAGGGATAGGGTACTGGCCCAAAGGCTTTCCCCCCGCATGAGGACTTTTGTGAGGTGGCGAGGTGCCCACCCCTTGCCACTTTCCTCCGCAACCCTAGAATGCTTGCTATCCTACGACTCCTTTATAGAGGGGAGTCCGCTGGTCCCTGAGAAGGGACAGCAGAGTTAGCGCTCAGATTTTCCGTCTCTGACGGAGTCTGCTTGTGGCCCGCCTAGAACCAACATTCTAGCATACCCAACATGGCCACATAAGGCCCACCGGCCTTGGAGGCCAGCCATCCACCGACCCCGAAGAGTCCGCTGCACTTGAATGGGGCTTCAGCAAAGGCGTCCACACAAGGTAGACTGCCGTCCGCTATCCGCAAACTTTGGGGGTCTGCCGTACCACCACACCACACCACCGCGAACGTACAGTCCGCCATACACCGAGCCACAGGGCTCCCCGGTCCTGAGAAGAACCATTCTTCCCGCCGGCCTTGAAGGCCAGACATCCCACATTCCCAAAGGGATCGCTCTCTGCTGGGGCGATCAGTCCAGTGTCGTCGCCAACCTAAAGGTCAGTCATTCACCGACCCCGAAGTGTCCACTACGTTTGACCTGCTAGACAGATGTGAGTGGGGCCTAGGGTGATAAGGAGAGGACTTAGGAGCTGGAAGAGTAACTACGCAAACCTCTTCCGAGCGTTGCCCATCCCAGGCTTTCCCCTTAACCATCACGCCGCAGCAGGTCCATGACCTTGGAGGTCACAATGTCCCGCCCGTCAGAGAACACCAATCCTAACGGACAACTCGAGCGAACAAACCATCGCGACTTTTCAGCCCATGGGGATTCGGAGGTGACGGGATTTAGAGGTAGACCTTGATTGACATGGGGCGACTAACATAAGTAAGCAGTGACCCGGGATAATTCAACGGGGGTTGCTTACCCAGCACACCCAAAACACTGGTGCCCCTACACATCCCAGAGACCGGTTCGCCCTCGACAGGACATGACACCCGGACACTAAGGACAAACAAACCACCGCAACCTTTTGTCCGGGGGATTCGGATGAGACAAGGCTTAAGGGAAGACCCACCTTACCCAGCCTAGAGACTGGTTCGCCTAAGCATACCGAGGGCACGCACCATCCCAACCTATAGAAGGTTCTCCAACCGCCGCTAACCTTAGAGGTCAGCCATCCTCCGACCCACAAACGGTCCACTGGCCCTGAAAAGAGCCCTTCACAAGGTGGGGCAAGAATCACAGGACACTCATCCGACCCGGCAGGAACCCAGAAGGGCTGATTTGAAGAGCCTACTCTAGAAACCTACCCTAAAATCTTAGATAAATTCACAAAGTGAAAATAGGCGTACTATCGTGACTATAACTTCTTGTGACTTGACCACGACTATGTGACCCCCCCCCCTGGCGCCAAAGCTGGATCCGCCCTTGATTACCATCTACAACGAGGAGGAGCGAATATGGAGTTGTTAATGATAATGATCCGTAAATAAACTGGCTAACTTTCCATTAACACTAAAGCACAGCTCGACGAAGAGATGGCCTAGTAATTACCTATCCAGGCGTATCCTAGACACTATTATTAAAACTATCGTTAGAGAAACGCGTGTTGAAACTTGTGTTGCCTTGTTGAATCGATACAGAAATGAAGGGATATTGGATCAAATTGTGACATGTGATGAAAAGTGGATTCTTTACGATAACCGTAAGCGAAAAATGCAATGGCTGACCCCAGGTCAAATTCCGCAACAGTTTCCTAAAGCAAAGCTTACCAATAAAAAGGTAATAGGTAGTAACTGTTTGGTGGTCTCAGCATGGTGTTATTCACTATAGCTTTCTCCGATCTGGTCAAGCAATAACGGCAGATGTCTACTGTGCCGAACTCCGAACAATGATAGCAAAACTTGCAGCGAAGCAGCCCCGACTCATGAATCGATCTTCACCGTTATTGCTCCATGATAACGCGAGACCTCATACAGCACGAGAAACCGTTTTAACTCTACAGGTACTGCAATTAGAAACCATTCGTCACCCTCTGTATTCGCCAGACCTTGCTCCAATGGACTACCATTTTTTTCGTGATTTGGACAATTTTCTATGTGATAAAATGTTTTCTTCTCAGGAGGCAGTACCAAATGCTTTCACCGAGTTTGTAGAATCTAGATCACCAGAGTTCTATCGCAACGGCATAAATGACCTTCCTGTTAGATGGCAGCAATGTATAGATAATAATGGTAGATATTTTGATCAAATAAATATGTTAAATAAAAAAAAAGCATTTCAATTTTTCAGTACCTACAAATCGGCAATTTCATACTTTAACCCCTAATATTATTTCATATAAATATCAAGAAATCTTAATGCCAAAAATTGTGATCCACATTTCTAAGTAGAAAGACAAAATGAAATACCTTTTGCATTTCTGTGTGGGTAACAGGCGACATATTATTTGTATTCTGGTCGCTGAATCGGGGTTCAACATTTTCCTTATTGTGATTTTGGAAGCTAAATGGTTGTGTTAAATCTAATCCGAATGGCAAATCAAAGTTTAGAAAAATTTACATTCATTTTCTGAATTTCCTTTCAGCATGGTAATAAATATAAGATATTTATAAAATTATCTACATTAGAAAAAAGTTACGTACTGGTCTTTGAATAGGAACCGAACCCATACCCTATGAATAGGGTAGTAGAAAACTTTTTTTATTTTATAAATAAGAAGTTTAGCTCTCAAAAAGAAATATTTCAAAATAAAATGTATGTTTAAAATCAATAGTTTTACAGATATTGAGGTATGTTTAATGTATTGTGGCGCATCGTCTAAAAACGTTCCATAGTAAATTCACGGAACAGGTGACGTCACATGTTCCTATATTACTAATAAATGAATAGGAACACTGTCAAAATTAGTAAAAAGTATGTAATGTGTATATTCTTATTGATCGTTGTCATAAAAAAGTTAGTACCTATTGTCTTACATTTTCGCGAGCACTGCACATTGAATTAAACGCGATTTAATCCGCGATTTAAATTGGTTTTATTTCAAATAAAAAAAGTTGTTTTAATTGCTGATTACAATCGAATATCATTATATTTTTTGTAAAATTTTGGATAAAAAAAGCACTTCATTCAATTTATAAACCGTACAATAATGTTTCATAACTTTTAAGTATGAATTATTTTTATGGGTAACAGTAGCGTTTATTTCTAAATTTGTAAAAATAGCGCCATATTCAAAAGGCAACAACCCTATTTATAGTTTTTTTCAAAATTTTATTTTGATATTAAAAATGTTTGTAATATATTTTTATGAATTCACATTAATTAATTTAGCTTTGTAACAACTACAAATAAAGAAAGAAAACGATGAAAAAATATATGCTCTAGGCGGGACTCGAACCCGTTGCGTTGCTATAAAAACGTTGGAAAAGGAAAGAAAGCGGTGAAGAAATTTGTAAGTTATACTAGTGCTCCGGTGGCGTAGTGGTAAGCCTCTGGCCGGAAATCAGAAGACGCGGATTCGAGTCCCGCCTGGAGCATATATTTTTTCATAGTTTTCTTTCTTTATTTGTAATTGTTACAATTAAGTAGGCGTTTAAACGCATCAAAAACATTAAAATGTAATTAAGTTTTCTTTAAGTAGTGGTTTTCTCTAAAACGATGGCCATATGTTTATGTGGCCATTTATTTCAGGGTTGTTTTAGCCCTGAAATCCAAAATGGCAGAAATTTTACGTTTACAAACAACATTTTTATTTGCTTTTAATTATTACTTTGCGTGCGGGGTAACAGTTATACAAAGCTTCTTTTGTGGATTCCAAAAGTGTTTTGTAAATGTTTTGTGAATTTCTTTGTGAAGCACCCACACCAGACACATTATACTACATTTAGACGCTTGCCGAGGCTCGGCAAGGGTCTACAAGCTCCAAGCCTTCACAAACATTTCTTATTTCAGCTTCAGCTTCTTTCTTATTTCAGCCGTGAAACAGTTCGCTGTGTTTCGGATTGAAGGGAAAGGTAGCCAGTCTAAATACTGGGCATGGACGGCATTTCATCTTAGGCCTCAGGATGACAACGCACCTGAAATATCAAGTGCTTTTCCGTGTTATTGCAGGTGTCTATAGGCGGCGGTAACCGCTTACTACCAGGTGGGCCGTCAGCTTGTTTGTCATCTAGTTGTATAAAAAAAAACGCTTGGATGTCATTTAAACGCTTGCGACTTCTTTATTGTGTTCCAGACAGACAAGCAAAGTAGACGTGGAAGTCTAAATTTTATTTGTTTCATAATTATTGTTAGCTGCGTTGAGCCGTTGAGGATTTATTCGAATCTTATCAATTAATAAACAACCCTATACCTATAGACGATAAGAAAGTATTTCAATAAACATATTACAATCACGTTTGACCGTTTCCGCTACGTGGCGGCTCAAAATTTATCTGCCCCTAGCAATTAAGTATTTAATTCGCTTTAATTTAGCTCTTGCGTTTAAATGAATGGGCAATGACAGCGCGTGTACATTCAATATAACTGTCAAATTACTGAAATTTAAACATCTACATCATTATGAAAGGCGTAAATGGAAGTTTTTCCCTAAGACCAATACCTATATTTAATTATTAAGTACTAAATATTTTAATTAGAACCAATTCATAATCGTAAACATTATTTAAAAATTCCTCTCAGATTCAGACCCAGGAAAAAATAATTTAAACAAAAAAGAAAACCGACTCCAAAAAACTGAAAAGGATAAAATAATTAAATTTTAGTAAGTAGGCACTCATCCCCTAGGAACATATTTTTAGAGTCGGTGCTTCACTATCTATGGTTTCTGGAAACAACTTAGCACCAACTTCAAAAATATGTTCCTAGGGCAGGGGTCGGCAACCGGCCAATCTGGCCTCGGGGCCAATCTGGCCTCGGCGGGCGGTGCCTTGGTCGCGGGAAGGATCCGCCGTCTAGGACTGAGGGTGGCGCTGCAGAAAACCGAGGCCGTGTTCTTTCACGGCCCTCGGCAGCGCCCCCCGCCTGACGCCCACATCTTCGTGGCGGGCGTCAGGATCGAGGTGAAGGCCCAGATGAAGTATCTGGGCCTTACGCTCGACAGCAGGTGGCGCTTCGGTCCGCATTTTAGCGGATTGTCGTCGCGCCTGCTCAAGGCAGCGGGGGCCCTCTCCTGGCTAATGCCAAACCTGAGGGGGCCGAGTGGGCGATGCCGGCGTCTTTACGCCGGCATTCTGAAGAGCATGGCCCTGTACGGGGCGCCCATCTGGGCAGACTCCCTCCAAAGGAGGGAGAATGCCACCAGCATCCGGGCGCCCCAAAGGGCCATCGCACAGCGAGTGGCGCGGGCCTACCGCTCAGTTAGCTTCGCGGCGGCGTGCGCTGCCCTGCCCCTGAAGAGCGGGAGGCCGTCCGGCGGGAGGCGAGGGATGCCATTGTCCATCACTGGACGGCGGACCTCGCCTCCGCCTTTTACGGCCGCCGAACATTAGATGCGCTCGGTCCGGTCCTACAAGACTGGCTCGAGCGACGGCACGGTTTCCTCTCGTTCCGGCTGGTGCAGGTGCTATCTGGGCATGGTTGTTTCGGGTCGTACCTGCACCGGATCGGACGGGAGGAGAGCCCGGCGTGCCATGACTGCGGCGCGGCGGAGGACACGGCGCAGCACACCCTCGAGGTGTGCCCGTCGTGGTCCGAGCGGCGTCGCGGTCTTGTCACGGCGGTCGGGCTGGACCTTTCGCTTCCCGGCGTGGTAAATGCCATGCTGGGGAGCGAAGAGGCTTGGGCGGCGGTCGCCTCCTTCTGTGAAGATGTAATGTCACAGAAGGAGGAGGCGGAGCGCGCGCGTGAGGACGCTCCTGACGCACCGGCGATCCGCCGGCGGAGGAGGGGCAGGAGAAGGCGGACGCATAACCGCCCCTCCTCCCCCCCCACGGTGAAGAGCAGCGGGCGACAGGCGCGGGGGCGCCCTAGCCCGCATTGCACTGCTCATCACCTCGCCGTAGAGGGTGGCCGAGCACTCACGGTCACCCTCTGACCCCCTCCCTGTTCCTGGGGAGGGCGTAAAGGGCCCGCCGTCTAGGCGGGCAATCGCCGGTGGGGGACTGGAAGTAGAGGCTCTGCCAGTTTCCCAGTCCTCCAACCACATAAGGCGATGAGGGAGTGCCGCTGGGTCGTTTTAGTGGGTAGACCCGGGAACCATATTCCCGGGGAGTCCCACATACCCCTCCCGTCCCCCGACGGGACGGGGCATGCGTAAGGCATTTTTTTTCCCAGGGTAAAAAAAAAAAAAAAAAAAAAGGGGTCGGCAACCTACAGCTCGCGAGCCACATGCGGCTCTTTGGATGTGAAGCTGTGGCTCTTTAGTTTCAAATAAAATTTATTTTATAAAAAAAACATTTGAATTTGTTTGCTCAATTGTATATTGTTTTTTATTATTATTTTATGTACAGGTTTAATTGTTTAGTAAAGTTAAAGTTTTCTACTCATGCAAAGCCATTGCTCCCATTGAATTTGTTTGCTTAATTGTTTGTTATTGAAGTACAAGTTAGTGTTGTAAGTAAATTTGTGTTTTAATTTTTTCCTTAAATAATAAGTAATTTGGGTAAAACATCGAACAAAGAGTTTATCTTAAATTTTGCATCGCCAATGGAATTTCGTGTTCGGAGTCACTAAAAATTTTACAGAAGACTTACGGTGAATTTGACTTTATCAAAAACACGTGCTTATGAGTGGTACAAAGCGCTAAAAAGCGGTCGAGAAGTGATGAAAGATTTGCCTCGCTCTGGTAGGCCATCAACGTCTAAACAACTAAAATTAACGCATCGCAAAGTGAGAGAAATAGTGACTGAAAATCCTTAGAGAGATAGCCGGCGCCTTCCAGCTGAACCAAAACCGAAAAACCATGCCAAAGTCGATCAAAAGTCAAAGTCATGGCATCTGTTTTCTTTGACTCTCGCGGTGTTGTGCACTCGGAATTCTTGCCGGGAGGTCAAACGGTAAATGATTAAAATAATTATTTGAGCATAATGCGGCGTTTAAGAGAGCAAATTTGACCGTAAAGGCCAGATTTGTGGAAAGAAAATTTTTGGATTTTGCATCACGATAATGCGCCTTCGTACAAGGACATCATTATGAACGAATTTTTGGCCAAACACTCAACAAATACCATCGAGCAATCACCATATTCACCAGAAATGGCTCCAGCCAACTTCTTTCTTTTTTCTAAACTCAAATTCTTCGTGGCACCCGTTTTCAATCGGTAAAAGACATAAAGGTGAATTCGCGGCGAGAACTGATCTCAATTACGGAAACAGCGTTTAAAAAACGTTTTCATGATTGGATTATCCGTTGGCGTAAGTGTATCGTTTCTGAAGGAGTAACTTTAACTAACTACTAACTAAGATTTTGTGTATTATTGATATTTTCCCTGTACTTTTTTGACATAGTAGTATATCGTCGTCTTAATTTTTTGTGAAATACACTACTTATGCAGGTGTTAGGGGAACGCCCTCGAAATCGAAGGCAAACGCAGTACTAGTCACCCTAAGTACGACTTGTTAGAAAATAAATTTGAAATCGTGAAAAAAACCAGATGTTCCATAGAAACCGGTCGTGAAGATATCACATTTTGTATGAAACTGCAGATTTTTCGCGATTTCAAATTAATTTTTTAACAGGTCGTGTTTTGGGTGTACAGCACTGTCACCTGCCTACGTTGACGAGAGCGTGCCCCTAACACCCTGTATAAAGAGATATTTTAACTAAAGAATAAATATGTAGATTATTTTTTTAATCAAAAACTTTATTTATGCAAGTACTACTTATTGTTAGCAAGAAATTTTTTGGTGGCTCATTAAAAACTTTGAAATTTTGTAAATTTTAATTTTTAGCTCTTTCGATTCAAAAGGTTGCCGACCCCTGTCCTAGGGGATGAGTGCCTACTTACTAAAGTTTAATTATTTTATCCTTTTCAGTTTTTTGGAGTCGGTTTTATTTTTTGTTTAAATTATTTTTTCACAATTTTTAGTGATAACTTTTGAAGGTCAAAGCTAGGTGGGTGACCGTGAGCTTATATTGTTTTGTACTACCGTATCATTTCACTAATAATTCATAGGAAAGCAAGCAAGAAATCCACTACTTCGCATACGTAGACGACTTAATTTTTCCAGAAGTTTCGATTTGAAAACCAAACTACCCAATGGATATTCTTAATTTTTGATTTTAACATTATTATAAATGTTTGAAAAATTACTTAGTAATTAAAATAGAATAAAACTAGAAAAATCACAGAGCAGTCGCCCGGATTGCGAAAGGTCGCGGGTTCGATTCCTGCCTCAGGACGTGAAATTTTTCCAGTTTTATTCTATTTTAATTACTACCCAATGGATTTTCAAAAATTTTTTTATAGGACCAAATGGAAATTATTCCGCCTCAAACAAAAAAGAATCATCAATGTCGGTTCACTCAGTCAAAAGTTCTGAGGCAACAAACATAAAAAAAATAAAAAAAATATACAGACGAATTGATAACCTCCTCCTTTTTTTTGAAGATTTTCATCTACTTTTTAGTAGATAAAAATCATATTTTTTTAAGGTAGCTATTTCTTATACAAGTCATCACCTGCAAGGAAAAAAACACTCGATGTTGTCGGTGCGTTGTCATCCTGAGGCCTAAGATGAAATGTCTTACATGCCCAGTAATTACACTGGCTACCTTTCCTTTCAATCCGAAACACAGCGAACTCTTTTACGGTCGAAATAAGGAAGGCGAATAAAGATACCTGAGATACATGAAAAGGAGCGCTAAAGCACGCAGCAAAATGAAATATGCATAGATTCGCCCGATGAAAGCAGTAGCGTAAAATACAAATACTTGTATGGCGTGCTATTCTTTTGATGGGGCTAAGCAGCTCCCCTGAGTTATTCGTTTAGTGCAAACCGTGCTTCAAAATAAAATATATTTTACGCAAGCTAGAACTGAGGAACTCTGATAAATGAAATACGACAGCGAAAGGGCGGTTTTGTCAGTTTTTGACGTAAATTGCTTTAAAAGCTGTCAAAGTCGGTAAGCTGTCTTCGCTTGCTTTGGCACAGGACTCCTTAAACTTGCTCGGTTTAGAGATATGCTGCGATCTGTATTCTAGAAACTACATAGAAACCGTGATCAAAAAGCCTTACAAAACTCAGGTCCGATCTTGCGTGGACTATTGCTCGCACTTGTGGAATGGCTCCGCCAAGTACCTCCTAGATGCCCTGGACAGATTGCAGCGTCGTGCTGTCCATATCGTTAGCGATGTAGAGGTCACGAACAACCTTGAGCCTCTGCAATCGCGTCGAGACATTGCGTCGCTTAGCGCCTTCTATCGGCTATATCACGGAGAGTGCTCTGAAGAGCTTTTTGATCTTATCCCACCTTCCCCCTTCCTACTCAGGAGCACGCGTGCCGGTCTTCGGAGTCATCAATTCACTGTCTTCGCCTCCACATCACGCACAAAGAAATTTATTACCTTCGTTTCTTTGTCGTACTTGCAGAACTTGGAATTCTTTGCCAGCACATGTGTTCCCGATTAATTTCCGAAATGGCGCTTACGTTACGAGCGCTTGCATTATTGTTGTTTTTTTTCTGGTGTTGAGAAGACTCTCTACCCACTCTGTCTCGGCCGAAATGAAATTCGCCGGGTGTCGTCTCGTCTCCTGATTTCCAGTCAGACGCGATTACGCCACCGGAGCACTAGGTATAACCTACTAATTTCTTTACCGCTTTCTTTCCTTTTCTTACGTTTTTTTAGCAACATTTATCTCAGTACTCATTGAAGTTTACACCTCTTATGATCCTAAAGAAAACTTTTACAAGTATTTTTAAACTTCCAGTTAAGGTGAGAAGAGCTATTTTAATGTTTTAATGCGTTTAAACGCCTACCTTATTGTAACCATCTAGCTAAGTTTATTATAAAGGCCGTAAACTATTGGTATTAAAAAGAGTTATTTTCTACAATCTATTTTATCCAATGATTAATATCCGAAATGGCGTTTACGTTCGTTATTGTTGTTTTTTTTCCTCCTGTTGAAAAGTCATATCTCTACCCTTTCTGTCTCGGCCGAAATGAAATTCAACGGGTGTTTACATAAATATCGCACTGCACATAAAACCCGAGACTATGTTTCATAATGTTTATTCAATGCGAGCCTTTATGTTTCTTTTGTGTAAATCTTTACACTTGATTTGGGTTCTAAACAAGTTTTGATACATAGCCCATTTAAAGTAAGCTATGCCACTGTCAATGCAGACCCATTAGTGTTACAAACGTAAATAAATAACTCAAACACTTGAAATTTCAAACATGATATAAAGCTTATTTTATCATCATTGACAGATCAATTATCTCATTTATTGTTGATGCCATTTAGTAACGTTTAAAGGAGAGTAAAGGAACATTTGAAATTGGGATATTCCGGTAATCGATAAATCTATTCTTTCCTTACGCACCCTCCACCCACCACCCGTCAACTAACCATTACAATAGTTTCGGGTATATAAAGTCAAGTATGAGCTGAATTTACGATTATGATTATTATTGTTGTTTACGTAACTATGGGTAGACACGATTTGATATAACCCTTTGCCATCGAATGACAAAGGGTAAATATATCAAATCGTGAAAACCAGTGAGTTCGAAAATTTGTAAATATATTAATTGTCAATAAAATAATGATACTAATATAATCATAGTTTTATATATTACTGATCTACCACATATCTTATATCTTAGAGCTTGTTTTATGGACACCAAGTAACGAAGAAATATTAAAAATAAAAGGTTAATAAATATAAAAATATACGTCAAAGATACTTCTACGCTTATTTAAAGCATACAAACATCCATCATCCATGACTCGTGAACTAATGTTCTTACTCATCATGCAAAAATTTGCCCCTACCGGGATATCGTCGTTGGGCATGCAAGACCGCATAAGAGCAATACCACGTATTATATTTACAATTTTAATAGCGCGCCAGCGGATTCTTAGCTCTGATTCTCTATACTAGATTCTACAACAACACCCAAAAAAATCCGAAACAAGTTCAGTCAAAGAGATGTGTAGAAATATCCAAGAAATTAACTTTTTTGTCCTCCTGTAAAATGAAGAAAACGCTAATTCGCGGTATTTATAAACTGCTCTTGCGTGCCCAGCGACGATATAGACCTCTGGCTTCATAGACAGAGCTCACGACTTGACCAGACGCGACGGTCATATTTGAGGCTCTACTACTCTAAAGGTGGTATTGCACCAGAGGGGCGAGACGAGATTTAAAATTTGTATGGCAAATTTTCAATCCTCGCCTCGCGTATCTTTGGTGGAAATAGTCAGGATAGACGAGGATGTGCGAGACGTGAATTGAAATATTTGTTTGTGTAAAAATGAACCATATTGCTTCCGAAATAGAATATAAATTTTAATGTGAAATTTGATATGATTTCGAACCCTAGTCGATTTTCCACCAGAGGGGCGAGATGAGACGACGCGAGACGATAATTGAAATTTGTTGCAGAGTTAATTTATACTCTATAACGGAAGCAATACGGTTCATTTTTACACAAACAAATATTTCAATCCTCGTCTCGCGCATCTTTGTTTGTGTAAAGATGAACCGTATTGCTCCCATTATAGAGTATAAATTAACTCTGCAACAGAAACACGCTTATCGCGATAGGTTTATTGTTGTGCTCAATCATCTCCCGCGAGCTCGCGCGGGCAATTTTTAGTGGAAACGGGTCAGTGCGATTTCAATTCTCGTCTCGCCTCGCCTCGTCTCGCCCTTCTGGTGGAAAACCACCTTAAGACATTCCTTGGAGTAATAGAGAATCAGATACGGCTGTTAAATAATATTTTATTCAAATCAATTTCATTCTTATTTATTCCTTTCCGGAAAAATCGACTCAGTGTGAAACTTGATCAAAGTGATACCCCGTTTTTCCGGATTTGGGGCTACAGTCAAATAAAGGCGTATTAGTTTTGTGTTTAATTCAAACTACAACTGGATACTGAATAGATATTTGCAAAATCCGATCTTTATTTTAGTCCCCTGCTGCTTGATTGGTTTTTTATATGTGCAGCCGAAAGGATTTTGTGTGCTATGCTGAAGCACCAGTATCGAGTAGTTACGCATGCTTTTGTCGGGCTTTTGTTTCAAATTTTAAGCGTGCGTAAACAATACGATAAAGCTTCGAAATTAAAATATGTTCGTGCTACGGGTACAGATATCTGAATATAAATATTCGTATTGATTTTGAAAATTACTAGGTTCATCAATGTGGCATGCCAAAGGACAATGCCCAATTTACTATGAGAGTTGGGCCATGATTGCGCTTCAATGAAATGAGTACCAAAAAATGGGAAAAATCTATAAATTATGTAGGGAAAACATCACGAAACTATGGTGTGGCAGTTTAGAGAAATCATAATTTTTGGTACTGATTTTGAGGTTATAATTATTCAAATATTTGACAGATTGACAGTAGTAGTAGTATTCATTCATCTTTACTTAGATCTTTACTTTAGAACTTTTTTGTGGTGGATAACCACAAAAAAGTTCTCATCACTCATCACATCACCTCACCAAGTAGCACATATGGAGACTGTCATCATATATTTCGCGTCAAATACTCCCAAGATGCATGTGAAACACCAGAAATGTGTAACACCAGCATTTCAATGCAATAAATGAAGAAATAAAAAATACTGAAGACATGGCTGTATGAACATTAGTTTCCGTTGCCTTCCTATTGTAGGAAGAATGAACTATACACACACACACCACAGATTAATGATGTAAATACGAAGTAGGAAGTCAGTGCAACAATTTAATATTAATATAACTTTTTAACCCCACAATGCTTTTACATTTAAATTAACAATATATTACTAATAATTCGAAAGATTTTTTTTTGAGATACGTTTGATTATTGCGCATCGTGGGCATGTTTGGGCATTCTCCTTTACTATTTGAAATAAATCTGGTTTGGAATAGTTTTGAGAGATTTCGAATTACGAATATGAATCACATAAGCAATACGACACCATAGTTTGAAACTGATAACGCCATGATCGCTATAGTAATTGACCCTATTCTTAACTAGGGTAACCTTCGACTGTAACAAATTGCCAAAGGTCTAACTTGCACTAATTGTATTGTATCAACTGACATAAAGTATGATGAATGATTTTGTACGTATACTATCTGATTTAATTTTAGAATTTTGATCTCAATACTCATCGCAAGAATACAACACTGCACCTCAATAGGGCATTGAGGTGTAGTGATGAGTAAAGTCGCCAGAGCTTACTGACAAAGATTTATTTTGGGAGTTGGGAGGGACTCTTCTCCTCGACATTACGTTTTCTTTTCATTTTACAGGGTAGACAACGCGTGAGTAGTGTACAGTTAAGGCGGTACAAGCGTCTGCTACCCTTGTTGGGTGGTACCCTTGTTGTTCGGTTGCTTTTTTAGCTAGTTTTCTTTCTTATCGTTAAATATTTTGAGTTAGACTTTACACAAAAGATATCTTGCGTTTGAGATTCGGGACAAACTGTTCAAATCGTTAACTCAAAATCGCTTGTTGTCTGTATCTTACAGAAGGCACAGATAAATAGTATTTGTTTCTGTGGTAAGGTTGCCACGGCTGTGGCAACAGTGTCCTCTTTGGCGACGCAACTAATCCTACTAATAAGTATTTATAGTTCTGGCAAGCTGCGTCTAAACACAACCTTCGCTTCCATTAGGAGGTGAACTAGATTTCATTTTCCTTATTTGGTCATTTTAAAAACCTTCCTACTCTAAACTTAAAATAAAAAAAAGATTGATATTGCCAACATTTCCTTTACCTTACATTTCATTTACACAAAGCTAGTGGTTATTGCGGTAGAAGCATTTTAATTTGAGAGTCTTTTTCGTTATATTGTTACTTCTTTTAGAAAATAATTACACACTTTGTACATTTTTATTGAATTAAGACTAAACCTTCTAAATATAACAATTTGAATTTCGAACAAGCAACGCTCTGCTTTGTGATAGATATTTTTTTATTTATAAAGTATTGTTCTGATTGGTCACACTAATTTTGAAACTCATCAGATACAATAAATATTCTACACTGTGTGAGCGCCGGCGGTCATGGACGCAAAGATCAACATTAATTTCTGATTAGAATGTTGATATTAATAATTCTAATTTTACAATTGGCTGATATGATATCTAGATCTTTTTGTATCGAAAAACTGGGAAATCGTTTCAGAGTTGACCCCAAAGACAAACTATTAATATTGATAGTCTCAAGCATCTCTGAAAATATTAATACACATTAAAAATTTAACGGGTATGATTATATCAAATATTAATTATTCAAAAAAGAACACTTATTGGAAGAAACACTAGACTTTTTTTTTATTTATTTACAAAAAGAAAATCCAATAATTGAACAAATAGGTGTAAACATAAACTTATAAAATTTTACCGTACACCAGAGTCGAACACTTTAAATCAACCATTAACTTCAAAGGGTAATTAATGTATTTTTGTTGCAAACTGCGGACTTTTGTAAACCTCGTTGTTTTGCTTAAGTTAGTTTAGTTAGACACCCACAACTTGACGCAATAAGCGGAAATAAATATTTTGTAATTGCGTTGCGCAATGCGGACTTTCGAAAAGTTCGTTATTTATCCCAAGTTATCTAAGACACCTACATCTCGACGAGATAAGCTGAAAACAATATTTTAAAAATTATATTTCCTCTAAGTTTAGCATCACTTAACAAAAAAGTGCGAAGAACTCATAATACATTGGTCGTGACTAGACATTTCTATTTAATTCATTATTGCATTTACCATAATGCGGGCTTCTCGAGCAATTATTTATTCATTTATTATTAATTTATAACTTTATGTACAGGCACAATATAGAAAAGAAGCACTGCTTATTTCTAAAGAAATTATTAAGCTATGTTAGGTGTTTCCTAGGAAAACTCAGAAATAAGGACATCCGTAAGAGAACCATAGCTAATAGAATTGGCAAGTTGAAGTGACAGTGAGAAGGCAGGAAGTGACATAGCACATAGAACGGACAGCCAATGGGGCGTTAAAGTTCTAGCATGGCGACCACGTACCGGAAAGCGTAAAGTAGGACTCCAACTAGATATGGTCAGGGTCGCGGGGACTTGTCGGACGCAGGCTGAAGAACTTTTCTGATTCCTTTGTACAGCAGTGGACATCATAGGCTGATATAATAATGATACACATAAACGTACTAAAAAGTATTAATCCAAAAAGTAACTGACTTTGAAAGTCTACCTCTGACTATTTTTTTAACCAGAAGTGTGTATTAAAAACCACTCAGAACAATGGAATTAGGTGCTACCAAAGCTTTACCTTTGATATCGTCGGACGTCTACAACATAACGTAACTCCTAACTTTTTTATTACAGTTTCATCGAACTTTTGCTATTATGTAACACAAAGTGCTATTTAATCTTGTAATAAGGTTCTGTGTTTTATGTTATTCTGCCGTCATAAAGGTTTTTTTTTTTGCTGCTTTACCTTGTAAGGATTCAAGTTAAGCCTTTATCTCCTCGCACTCGAAAAAAGATTGATAGATATTTAAGTAAAAGGGAAAAGACGGAAAAGTAAGCTATAGTTTCGTAATATATTGCTCATGTAGTGAATGCAATTTAATAACCATCAAGGTCAAAATCGATACTAACAAGCAACAAATACAGACTCTTTGTATTTAATTAAGAAATAGTTGTAAAAAAAAACTTTTTTTGCCGTTAAGCAGTTTGAAAGGTAGCCAGTGTAATTACTGGGCATGGAAGAAATTTCATCTTAGGCCTTAGGATGACAATGCACCTGCAATACTAAGTGAGTTTTTTCCTTGTTATTAAAGTTATATTAAAAAAAATAGCTGATAACAGTCACGTAAAATTGGTTAACATATCCCTAGCTCAACCTCTCTGACATATCGTGTTACTCCCCAGGGAGATGCCCCAAAAACTGTCTTGATAAGGTTCGGAGACCTGATACAGCAGTCGTCCATTTTATTTCCCACGCATGACCTAAATAAATGTGGCCAAGTTCTTACTGTCCGCTAACTCTATATCCTGTACACAATCCTGCCAATAACAATGCATCACCAATGATAATATTGAATGAAGTCATTATGATACGTTTTAAACACAAGAAAAACCAAATCAGGAAATTTCGAACGTACGCAACCATGAGATTAGTGAATACGCTTAAGTGCAGCGCTCTACTCAAACGTCAAAATCAATGGAGGCTCGTCGTCAAGGTCGATGTCGAATATTTCTGTTAGTGACTGCGGTGCGGCACTCTAAATTTAATTTTGTCAAGAATTGAAGCATCAAATATTCCATTTTGTGAAGCGTGACTAAGT
Source organism: Nymphula nitidulata (assembly GCA_947347705.1). Classification (NCBI taxonomy): domain Eukaryota; kingdom Metazoa; phylum Arthropoda; class Insecta; order Lepidoptera; family Crambidae; genus Nymphula; species Nymphula nitidulata. Next base: position 14,257,496 of record OX374632.1, read on the forward strand.
CGCTAATCGTTCTACGTCGATCAAGTTTCCGAACCTCAAATCTCTCAGGTCTACCTTCATAATCTACGATTTCACGTTTTGAACCTAGCTTGTGACTAAGTACTCTTAAAAACTTACGTTTCACTGCTTCAATACGATCGGTATGCGTCTGGTAAATAGGAATAAGTAGATACCAATACTCCAAGATACTTTTGTTCTTAATATTTACAAAGTCTCTTTGGTATTGAGTCTTCATGTCATAAAAATGAATCTATAGTATGTATTATCTCAGCCTACGTCTGTCTTTGTCTTTCACTAGAGACTTTGGTATTCCAGCCCTCTCTTTCACCCACGTCAAGATTTATTAGGTACGATGTATTTCACACATTCCACATTCATAAATTGTTGTGACTTATTGAATCAATATTGTTTAGAGTAAACAAGTAATCAGAATATATATTAAACAAAGACTTCCGCTTATTGTTACTCGCTGTTGCTGTTGTTGTCGCTTTGTGTAATTTCAGACATTATTAAAAGAAGCCTGTCAAATACGCGTCTTTTGCTGTATTAATTATAGGGTCACATTAATGTAAATAATATACCTATTTTGATCCCTTAAGGAAATAAAACATTACCGAAGACTCTGATATGATTTATTGCATAATCTTTGTAAGTTATAGAAGTAATACTCGTAAAAGACATCAAACATTCCCCTTCCCTCTCTTCAGGGCACCACTCTATCGGCACAGGGCTCCATTAACTTGCTCGTTATGGAGTAAGGCTGCGATCTGAATCAGAGGAACTTCATCGAAACCATGATCAAAACAGCCTTATGCAAGCTCGGTGTCCTGAACAAGGTGCTGCGATTTTTCACACCTAACCAATTATGTCTGCATTTTAATGTTTTTGATGCGTTTAAACGTCTACTTTACTGTAACAATTACAAATAAAGAAAGAAAACGATGAAAAAATATACGCTCCAGACGGGACTCGAACCCGCGTCTCCTGATTTCCGGCCAGACGCGATTGCCACTACGCCACCGGAGCACTAGGTGTAACCTGCTAATTTCTTAACCGATTTCTTTCGCTTTCTAACGTTTTCACGCATCAAACGCATTTAGGGACACCGCACATATACAATTTCAAGTTGGCCAACTATCGAACAACTAAATTGCGTGATTTCATAGGCCGCACACTTCGTCGACTTAGTTGGTGGACAGTGTTGCTAGCGCGGTGAAGTCTGCGATAAAATGCGGAAAAACAACGCACTTCTTAACTTAATAAAAAGAAGATGAAAACAGAACAAAACATTTAGGGTGCATCCGATATTAAGTGACAAATTAGAGCGTGGGAAACATCATACCTTACATTCTAAACTGAGATGTTACCCAGATAAGTTTTTTAAGGGCTTGCCTTTTTTGGACTTCGTCGATCAGCAGTTCTATTTTTTCATTTGTTACAAGAAGAGAATGCAGAGATCGACTGGCTGCGGCTGCGTGTCCGTCGGCAAAAATCCAAGCGTGGGGAAATTACGCGCACGGACCTGGTCACACTGCATCTTACCGTGCGACTGAGACTTTTTGGCGGGAAGTAAAACAAGGCGGCTGCTTTAAAATTTTCTCTTTTAATTTTTATTTAAAGTTTGATTAAATTTCTTATTGAATAACGTGTACCCACTTTAGCGAGTTCTTGACTCTTACTGCAAAGGTAATAAAGGATGCTAAAATGTCAAAACTGTGTACCTACATGTTATCGCTTGTGACGGTACGTGTAAGTGTGAGCGTCTAAATCCCTTCGTTGTAAAGAGCCGAGCTTTCTTTACAAATCTATTTTATGATATTTTATGATGTAGCCATGTAGGTAAACACTTTAGTGCTTTATCCTTTTTAGTGGTATCACGACTATGACATAGTAAAACGACTGGGTCAACATACATTATGCTAATCACTAACGAGCATGACATGACAGTACAATTTTGGTGGCTTGCTCTAAAATGATGTATTTACACATTACTGGGTCAAAGCTGTTTAGAGTAAAAAAATATCTTAAAGAGGTAAATATCATGTCTTGGAATGGAGACCGAACTGTCGCCATTTCACAATCTGGGCGAATGCTCTAACCAACGCGTTACAATTAAAAATAAACAAAATACATATTACATATGAATTTGGAATCTGTCATTTTTATATAATTTTTCATTGCGTTTTCTCATTTTGGCGCCAATACATTGTACAATATTTTGCGATATTAAAATGGAGTGGGGTGATAAAGAGAACTGAATCGCTGTGATTGCATTACATAAAATAGGTATGGAGCCAAATGCATTTTTTAAAACTCTCCATACGCTTGGTATTAGTAAAATGTTTCTGTAGCGGGCTATTAATAGGTACAATGAGACCACCTCTGTTTGTGAGAGAAAAAGATCTGGCCGTCCACGTAGTGTTCGTACGAAAAATGTGGTCAAAGCAGTAAGGGAAAGAATTCGAAGAAATCCTGTCCGAAAGCAATAGATTTTATCTCGGGAGATGAAGATAGCACCTGGAACCATATCGCGTATTTTTAAAGATGACTTAGGGATTGCAGCCTATAAAAGATGTACTGGTCATTTCTTAACTGATAATTTAATAACGAATAGGGTGGTCAAATCGAAATAACTACTGAAGCGGTACGCAAAAGAGGTCACAGAAAATTGTTGTTTACGGATGAGAACATTTTTACAATTGAGCAACATAATAACAAAAAAATTACCTTTTTTTATATACAATTAGATGACAAAAAAGCTGACAGCCCACCTGGTGGTAAGCGGTTACCGGCGCCTATAGACACCTGCAATAACAAGGAAAAGCACTTGATATTGCACCATGTTCAATAACCAAGAATGGTGGAAAGCTCGGTCTATGCAGTCTTGGTTGGAAACGAACGTTTCGGACTTCATCAGAGCTGAAGACTGGCCGTCGTCTAGTCCCGATCTTAATCCGCTGGATTATGATTTATGGTCAGTTTTAGAGAGTACGGCTTGCTCTAAACGCCATAATAATTTGGAGTCCCTAAAACAATCCGTACGATTGGCAGTGAAGAATTTTCCCATGGAAAGAGTGTTTCAAATTGTTTTATACTTATATATTAAACTAACACACTGTAAAAGTAATAAATGTTATTTGCAATATTCCATTGCTTCTAATGTATAAAATTTATAATGGAAATAAAGAATTTATATATATTATATATTTATTTATATATTTAATTAATTTATATATATATTGCAATAGAAACTTTTTTCCTTTTTTTCAGTATTTATGGCAAGACTAGGTAAATACCGACTTATTTATAGTTTGTTTTTATCACATTTCACGTAATACTTTTATAGAACCTTTCATGTTAGGACGACGACCGCTTGGCCGAGTGGTCTGTACCCTAGGCTACTCGGTCAAAAGGTCCCGGGTTTGAATCCCGGTAGGAACAAATGTTTGTATGATGAGTACGAACATTTTACAGTTTACGAGTCATGGATGTGTATATGTTTATTTAGTATATTTCTAATATTTATATACATATTATTATCATTATTTTTCCGTTATCTAGTATCCATAACACAAGCTCTTAATGATGCTTACTTTGGGCTAGATAATAGGTGTGAGTGTATAAATATTATTATTATTATTAAAAATATTATTATTCGAATGGCATATGCGTGGTGTTTTTCTCTTTACATTCAATTGGTTTCCCACATTCCAAACATAAATTATTGAATGATTTTTATCAAGAATACTTCCGTAAACAACATAAATTCAGTGTTTGTTATGTCAGTTTGACGTTTGCCGGCATAGACGCAGACCGCAGATCCTAGACATTGTCTATTCTATAGTGCTATAACCGCGAACGCGGTTTACTAATGTTTAACTTCATCGGTTGGATATTTATTATATTCAAAATTAAATCTCTTCTTAAAATTTACTTTGAGAAACGAGAATCAATTGTTTTGTTTCAGCCAACGTCAGAGTATCTTCGTTGTAGTAGTTTGAAATAAATAGACGTATTTTATTTTGTTATAACCGATTTTGTTAGTTGAACGGTTTAGATTGACATTATTGTCGGTCGCGTCCCATCCCTTTGTCTGTTAGGAGATTAATAAAGGAAATTCCCTGTAAGTACGGTGATACTTTTGATTTCTTGTAATGATCGTCTTTGTTGTTTGTTCCTAAGTCGAATGTATTTTGTAGGCAGCCGCTTTGGAGCCCACATATAGAAATAGTCTTCCCTCCATAGAAACATTTGGTAGAATAGAATATCTTGTTTTGTGTCAGACTGAGACGGATTGTTGTGATTTGCTGTAGATTGCCGCTCCAGTGCTTAGAATTTAAGAGTGAGATTCCCTTATTGTTCCCACTAATACGACAGTGTCTGGGTGAACACTGATGCCTATTTTAAAGCCGTTAATATCGTGATCACCACTTGGGGTACTGTACCTTCCATCACCGGTAAGCGACCCATTGTGCATCGATTCCATCTGCATGGACTGCATGACACCGAGATCCTAAGTGATGGTGACCATTGTGTGACTAGACGTTATTGTGTTTCAGAATATATTTGGACTGTAATTATTAACCTAGATAGAACAATAATTAAGAGACAACAAAGGGGGCTTAGTTAACATAATAATAGAATTGTAAAAATGTTTGTCATGTAATACAACTTATCTTACTAAAGCTGCATTTAATAGAATATAGAATTAAATTGTCATTTAATGTAAGAATATTAGAATTTAACATTTTAATAGAAAATTGAAGAAGACCTGTGTTTAATTTCCAGTATTCATTGTACTCGTGGCGCCCTTCAGAACCAAGGAGTACACTCAGCCCGGCAATTATTTTACCAACTTGTATCATCCCTAGACCGAACGGACCCCTAGCTCTCCATCTAGCCGGAGATGCAAAAGGAGGGCACTGCCCCGAATCATGCATCACTACTGGTATCTTTTTCAATCATCACGTTAACGGCTTCGTTCGGAGTTATCCTTTACCTTTACCTACGGCCTACCTGATGCTCAGAGGTTAATGTAGCCCATTGCGTGTATACCACGGATACTACTAACGCGTTGCCCTTGTAAGAATAAAGAGGTGGTGTTTTATTGACAGCATAGTAGACAGGTAGGAGGAGCTTGGTGGCGTAGTGGTTTGAGCGCTCCGGTTTGGACTATAAAAAACAAAGCAACTTTCGCCATGGTTGATCACGGGATGGGTCAACCAAAATTTGCTATCTCGAACTCCTCCGTGCTTCGGAAGGCACGTTAAGCCGTTGATCCCGGTTGTTACTGCAAATGACACCAAACAACACGTATTCGGCCAGCGTGCTGCAAACTCCTCATGTGCTTCTCCCATTTAGGACAGCCTGTGCCCAGCCAGTGGGACGTATATAGGCTGGTGATGATGATGATATGCGACTTGTCCCACTGCGTACGTTAGTATATTATCTTCTTCTTCTCTCTTTGACTAATTTCAATAAAATATTGTAAGTGCACTGCAAAATATTATCATTAGGTAACCAAAAACATTGCAACTTAATATTTGAAAGGTGTGACAAGTTTGTTGCCGGAGTCTTCTCGTCGATACATTAGGACATTGTGAGAGTAGCATTATTGTTTTGTGATAGACATACAAATGAGATTTTGACGGTTCGAAAGAGCCAGGTACAGTTAGCATCAGAAGTCGATTTACACTTTAGTGTATTTATTTTCATAATAACATAATATTGTCATAGACTCTTGACAATCTGTGTGAACACGATGTTTTAATGACGTAGTGTGGTATGGTACTAAAGTGGTAATCGACTTATATTGCTGACCGTACTTGAATAAAGATATTTTTGATTTAAAATTGTTTATTTTCTTCTCCCAAAATAACACTTCCTCGATAATTACTAAGGAGCGTGGAAAGGCTAAAATTATATTGTTCGTTAAAATAAAATTAGGAAAATATTGTTTATCATAAAGTTGTTTACGTTCAACTGCCGATGATCCTGTTTTGTTCAAAAGCCAAATAACAAGACGAAAAACATCTGAAGAGATTAATAAAATTGTAATTAGTCATCTATAAATATACCTGTTTTGGGCGTTAGCATTCTCGATGGAAACGGAAGCATAAACTGATAAGATAATTCTAAATCAAATTGATGACATATACTAGACACAATAGAAATTTAATTGTTCTGGACATGCCTTCAGGCTAGTAAAGGTCGAAATGTTGAAAACCTATTTTTGAGGGGATGAAAAGCTTCCTTATCGTTCATTACAGTAAATCATCCCAGAACCTGTCCAGAATCTTGTTTCGCTTTACGGTTTTCACGCACTGTCGCGAATTTTAAAAGAAATATTATTTTTTTATATAACAAATGTTGGTAGATATATCTTGCTGGTATCCAACAAATGGTATTGTATGTTTTGTGTAATCATTCCATTTGTGGACTCGTGAAATATTGGGGTCAACGCGGATAAACGGTTCGTATGTGAAGCGTGTGAGTAGTGGGAATAAAACGTTCCAATTTATGCAAACAAAGCTTTACATATCTTTATTAGATATGCGCTTTATAAAGCGCTTGTTTGTGAAATTTATGATGGAGTTTTAAACTGGATATGGCGGTACGATTTCAAACCTGATGACACATCAGGGATGTTGACAAATTTAAATGCTATGGAAATTATATCAGAGCTTTTCGACCTTATTCCACCTTCCCCCTTCCTACTCAGGAGCACGCGTGCAGTCTTCGGAGTCATCAATTCACTGTCTCCACCTCAACATCACGCACGAAGAATTTAATGCCTCGTTTCTGTCGTGCTTTCAGTGAATTTTCTTGTGAATTTGGAATTATTTACCAGCACATGTGTTCCCTTATTCCTATAACATGGGTTCGTTCAAGAGAGGCGTGAAAAAGCACCTTTTGGGCCGGCATGGTGGAGGCGCCTATAGCAGTGTCTAAACTGCACCAGCTTTCTTTGCGTAATCTCTTCTTACCGCTTCACATCAGGTGGTGTTGGGTTAATTGCCGAGCTTAGTATAAGTCAAATTCTGTTTCAAATTTTACTCCAAATCGCCTACACCTTCCTACATGTTACTAGACCGCTGTGACGTCACACTGTTCCTAAAAACTGTAATGCTGTAGAGGTAATATAAAGGTTTGTCGTAATTTATTTATTTCACCAAACTTACATCATTACAGGTAAAACATAATTCAATGGTGAAAACCTTAAAACTATCTTAAATGCCAAATTATTTAATATAAATAAAAAAACAATAATAAATAAAATAAATAAAAATAAACCAAACAAATCGTATTCGAAATAATATTGATTACTAGCTGACCCCGCAAACGTTGTTTTGCCATAAAAAACATTGACCAAAAAAAAATAGATAGTAGCCGATTCTCAGACCTGCTGAATATACATTTTCATGAAAATCGGTCATGCCGTTTCGGAAGAGTATGGTAACTGTGACACGTGAATTTTATGTATAACAAACGTCTCAAAACCTATTCACGAAAACAATATTATGTTCTGCTTTTAAACGTTTACTCGGAGAAAACTATAAAAGACATTAATGCTCGTTTTCACTAACATATTCGAGTCTATTAGCGATTTTTATCTCAGTATATTCTAACGGAGACCGAAAGAGTTTAAGAGTGACCTAAGCCTAAGGAATGGTTAGTGAAAATGGACGTAAATAACATTAGAAGCCATAAAAATAGTAAAAATAGAAGCCTAATATAACATTTTAGAAAAGTAAAACAATATTCAAATGTGTGTCAGTAGGTACCCTTAGTGTTAGTTTCAATCCAAACGAAACGAAAACGATCATCGTCGTGTTCTCTCAAATCCATATTTAAAAAGTGGTGTCCAATAATTCACAACAGACGCGCTGCTGCCGTTTTCATACCAATTTGACCGTTATCACGACGACGAACGTTTTCGTTACAATTCGATGAAAACTTACTTTAGGGGCACTGGTAGGCGACATGTAATCTTGGTAGTATCCACAAACATAGGAGTACCTATAATTGCGCTGTTATAGCTACTGTCATATTATAACGGGACCCTGTTGATTAATGGCCTGCTTTGGTTTTGCTTTTGATTAATGAACTATTATATCGTGCGAAAGACATCTGAGTAACAGCCGTATAACACCGTTTTATACTCCGCTTCGCAAATCGAATATTTAGAAAAAATATTTGTACAAGTAAAATGTCATGTCCTGGGCAAATACTGAACCCGCGAACTTTCAAAATTGATAGAGAGAAAGAGAGTCTTACCATTGAGCTCAACAGGGTGCTGAGCCTTGTATCTGATTTTGGATCTATAACCTAGTTGAGTCCAATGTTAAGAAAACACAGGCGTGCGCGTTTACAGCCACAATGTCACCGTTCTTACCTCTTCCCTCAATTTAAAGCACAAGTATTTTTCACGCCTGAACAATTATGTCGGCTTTGAAACGTTCAAAGCCGACATAATTGTCGTTAAAACGTTTAAAACTAGAAAAATTTCACGTCCTGAGGCGGGAAAATGATGAATTAGAACATTTCGACATTGTAGGGTGGACGTTAGCTCATAAACGCAAATACGGATAGACTAGAGGAATTTCACAGGGATATCCTAAGTCCTGGGTGGCTCAGTTGATTAGAGCAGTCGCCCGGATTGCGAAAGGTCGCGGGTTTGTTTCCCGCCTCAGGACGTGAAATTTTTCTAGTTTTACATTTTAATTACTAAATTTATCGTTCTTTAGTTGTTTCATTTCACAAAAGATCGAATCAGTGCGAGTGCTAAATGAACGTTTTGTGTTTTGCTGAATTGTATTAAGTCCTATGAAAGAGTCGGGAGAGAACAAAGGCAAACATTATTAAATTTTAATTGAATAAGACATTAGTAAACATATGCTTTATAATAATTTTGTATGAATTTTAGCCACATAAACAGCAATATTTGCACTCAAATAAGTGCGAAACTGACTCGACCATCGAGGGTTCCGTACAATGTCTGTTGATAGGTCGTGAGATAGTCGGATTAAAGCACAAACTTAACTTTGTAGTGAAAAAAAATGCTCTTCCATAGGTACACCAAAATACGTCACAGTCATCAATTCCAACTGCTAATGTTAGTAAGTAATCGCAAGGTTTTTTTTACCAAATTTCGTGTTTCTTGTTTAACCTTTGTCTCGTAAAAGAAATCATCTTAGGACTATTTTCATAAGAAATACAAATAAAGGAAGAAAACGATGAAAAAATCGTATGTAGGTAATGTTTCTTACAATAAAGTAGCCCTTCAAAATCAAACATGTAAATGTGACTATAAAGTGTCCGATACACTCTTGGCGAATTTTTTACGATATTAGTATTAACATACAAGTATAATAGTTCCCCTAATAATATGCTGTTTGATCAACTAATTGATGCTTGCGATACGGATAACATGATACATGTTTAGGACGTTACAGATTCTTATTCCCGACTTCAAAAAGGAGGAAATTGACAATTACTCTGGCTTTTTTGGGTGTATGTTAGGTTCGCGATTTTTTTGTTTGAAATTACCCACTACTGGATTGGTACCACTATTGTTTGGTGTGATCTGATGAAGATCTTTAGGTAGTGGTGGAAGTCCATAATGATCACGATGATTTTGAAAAATAAACCATAAGTTTTTTATTTTACCCATAATATTACAGCATAAAGTCTGCTTAAACTATTCTAAGCTTAGTATATACTTATTGAGGGCTTTAAGATTTAACCCGTCAAGCATGACATTCCAGACACAATTGATTTTTCTATTGTCATCGCCCATGCACCGGTGGTATATCGCCGCTTTACAGATTACGATGTTTGTATTTTTATTACATTGATGGCTGCAACCTATTTGAATGAAACACACGAGTCATTTACATAAATACAGCTATGTTGCACAAGCCGAACAGTCAAGAAAAGAAAAAGGTATAAAGAATTGCGTAGTGTTTACTCATAACAAAACAAAATTCTAAATCTTGTAAATTTTTAAATTATTCTTTTGGTATGAGCAATTGAAATATTTTATCTGTCATGCCACAGATACCACACACAAATAGATTTTTAATTATCATACTATGTTCCGGGGAGTCATACGCGGCATGACAAATTACGACAAGAAACTTTTTAACATACATAAAACTGCGCCGCAATTATTATTTTGTTGCTATTTTTCACATTGCTTTTATTTGGCCTCCTTAGATGGCGTACGGCACACATTTCTTAAGATTTTTCGTCACACGTCGGGTATAGTTGAAAGTTATGTTAGTTGGTGACATAATCTCAATTTTCTTGTTACTACTTATTACTTTTTGCCAAATGAAAATATACAAACTTTTTCTGTTTCCTTTATTTAAGTGTATCTTTAGTGGCAAAAAAAGCAAATATTATTATACCAATATAGATCAACTAAAAAAACTGACAGGTTTACGTATGACAGGTAAATGGTTGTCCTTCTTCATGTGTTTTTCAACTACTCGTGTAGTGTCAAATCATATAACCCTCTAGACAATAGGACTAGGATTCGATCGCAAAAGGCATTTTACTTAGCTTATCAGTTTACAAATACTTTCTTGCGTGTAAAGGTTGCTTAACACGAGTGCTTTAAGCTAGCGATTAAAAATTTTGATAAAGATAGTAACTCCCGGCAGTCTGATTGCATCGAATTTGAAACTTTGCAGTATGTAAATTGAAAATTAGTGCCTATTCTGCTGCTTTAAAGCTAAACTAAATTTAGTCTAACACATATCTTTTTTAATCGTCTTGAAAGGGACAGAAACCCTTATTTATGTTTGTTAATATAAACAACCATAATAATGTGAAAATAACTCTGCCTCTCTGACTGTTACCTTTTCACGCATTCAAAGTTCATCGGTTGAGATGAACTTTACTGATTACTCGACCTTATAAAAAACCACTATCTCCATCATCAACAGCCGTGTACCACTGCTACACAGGCTTTTGATATAAGAGCAGCACGTGGAGAATTTTGGGCCATATTCTATGGGGTCATACGGGCTACTTTATAAAAGTGGTTACATTAACAATCGGGTTCAGCGGCTTCAGATGCATTTCAGAAGACGGAGAAGATTGGGATTTAAATTGTGTTTGAAGCATGCGGAATCAATCATAACAAAAGATTTGTGTTCGCAATTGAACACTAGGTTAGCAAACTCCACTACCTCCTAACTCGCCCCTTCACAACACGACGCACCTAAGCCTAGGTCCGAGCCTTTAGAGGCACCCTCAGGTTTATCGCTCCCTTATGGCTCAAGCGCCCGGAGACTCTAAGCTACAGCGGGACGCCTCCCCCGGATGTGATGTCTGTGAATTAGAAATCCCCCAGAGGCGATTCGGCTCTAAAGCTTGAGGACTCACTTGAGGTTTTCACCTCCTTAAAACTCCTGTTATGCTGCAATGGCCACCTGCGGCCAACTAGAACAGTCAGTCAAAAAAACCTCTTAGCTCCCTTAAAATTACTAACCTCCAAGGGTATGACGATGAACGTGACCATCATGTCAGCAACGACCAAATGCGTCATCAGTAAGTTGACCCGCGACTTCCTCCGTCGCGACTTCAGCAGCGAAGCAAACACAGCCACATTGCCAACGGCCCCAGCCACCAGCAACACGCTGTACACAGCTATCACGAACCGCTCCGGCGCAGGGACTGTGATATCATCACGGTTTGTGATATTCACCTCGGTGACCTCCATGTTGAAGTAATCCCAAAAGTCGTGATCAATAAGAGCCTGCGTTGACAGCTGAGTTGCATTTCCGAACATTTTCCATCAGTTATAATGTCTGTTAAAGCAAGTCTTTAAATTTTATTGTCCAATTTTAAATGTGAAATTATTATTACTAGGTCTGTTTGATATATCATTTTACCACACCGAATCTATTCACTTCACACATAGGTACTTTTAGGTAATAATAATTGATTTTCATATCGATTAGATTTTCTCACTCGATTACACATACACTTTCTTCGTAATTTCACAGTGATTATGTTTTAAAAAATAATATAAAATATGTATTTCCTAATCTAGCTCTTATTTCCACTTTAAAAATCTCTTTTTAAGAACCTTAGTATTTAAGGTATTTATTATAATAATATGTTTTTAGGAATTCACTTAATTTTAAGTATCACTTAACTATATCAAATTACACTTAACTTTTATTAACCTGATGAACAATGAATATTTTCAATAACACACTATTATTTATTACTTGTCAGTAACACTAAAACACTTTAAAAACTTCGGGAATGTTATAATTTACTCGTAGCGCGTCGTCTACGATTATCCGTAGCGCGTGAACGTAGCAGCGTCGTAGCGTGAACTGAGTGCTACGAGTGCTACGACCGACTCAGCGTTATCAATGAGACGCCGTAATATATTCGACGCTATGAATCGACTCGAGAGAGAGACAGAAGAATGCAGTTCTTTTTAACTAGATTTAATTTTTTGACGTTTCGATTAAAATGAAAATAGTAAAGCACATTTTAATTCAATGTTTGAACTTGAATATATAGAGTGGTGCCTTCAATACGACAACAAATTAAAACGTGGGCTATATTAGTTCATAGATCTATATGATCTGCAACTTTCAAATACATCTTATTCATTTGATAATTTCATGACATTTGTATGAAACAATATAACATTGGCTGCATTATTTCATAGAAATGTTAAAGTTGCAAAACATTTCTATGAACTAAATAGCCCATGTTTTCATTTATTTTCGTATTGACGGCACTATCCTGTATAATGGCTTCATCCGAATTAGTTAGCCAAAACATTAAAACGAATTGAAACTGTTTGACCATTGGTACGTTCTTCTATCTGTCTGTCTTCCCTTTATCACACACAATAGAGTTATACCGTAACTGTCATTTTAACAGTTCACGAAGCAGTTAGTATAGGACCCAATTTATAATAATAATAATAATAATTCGTTTATTGCTTTCAAAAACATACATTAAAAAGTTTATTTGATTCACCCGATATTTCGATCTAATTACACGAACCTTGGTGGCTCGTAGCGATGTGAGAGTTTTGACACTAGCTTCACCCGGCATGGTTTGCAATGTCTGTAAAGACAAAACGGAAACTGATATTGCAGGAGTCTATTAACAGGTGGGCTGTAGCTTGCTTGTCATAATGTTGTATAAAAAAAGACAAAAAAAAACAAAACTACATAAAATTTCTACTACCTCTCAAAATTGGCTTTTGTCTGTAAAGTGACTCTCCGTGCTAAAACCTGTTTGTTAAAAATTCCGAAACACTTAGGGTTGGTTTTACAAGTTCCTGGTAAATTGCTATCAGGTTACTTGACACCACCATCAGATAAGCTTACAAGAGTAGGCCGTGAATCTTAATTTTGCTTTTCACGTGTGTCAAATTGGGTTAATCTGTGTTGTTTGCCTGTTAGTTTAATTTTACGGGTAAGGTAAACACTGCCGGCTAGTGGTGAAACTGGATCTTAACTGATACTACTCTCAATGACCTTCGTTACAGAAAACAAATATTATTTTCAGAAATGTTGTTAAATTCCAGTCAAGAAAAATCATCATCATAATCATCACCAGCCTTTTTACGTCCCACTGATGGGCACATGACTTCCTACATTGGAGAAACACATGAGCAGTTTATGCCACAACTGCAGGTTATTCTATAATAGTTAACCATAACAGCACCACGCTGCTGGCCCAATGCGTGGTGCGTTGCAATAAAAACCTGAACTAACGACTTAACGTGCTTTCCTAAGCACGGAGATAAGTGATTTTGACTGATCCATCCCGGAATCGACCATGGCGAAAGTTGCTTTGTTTCCGTAATCAAAACGCTACGCCACCGGGCACTTCAAGATTTATAAAAATTCATATTATTCAGATTGTGACAGAGACTTGTCACTAGGTGTTAGGACTGTATGCTGGATCATCTGGGTAGGTACGACCTTCCTAATTTCGGCCGTAAAGCATTTCGCTGTGTTTTGGATATAAAGAATTAAAATTCATATTTATTGAGATTGTGTCAGAGACTTGTCACTAGGTGTAAGGACTGTATGCAGGATCATATGGGTAGGTACGACCTTCCTAATTTCCGCCGTAAAGCATTTCGCTGTGTTTTGGATATAAAGAAAAGGTAGCCAGTGTTTACTGGGCATGGAAGGCATTTCATCTTAGGCAACGCACCTGCAATACTATAAGAGATATTTTCTTTTGTTGTTGCAAGTATCTTTAGGTGACATTAACGACATTAACGACTAGGTGCCCAGTTTATTGTCATCTAGTAGTATAAAAAAAGAATTAAACAAAAGGTTGGTTTTTATTTAAGATCTGAAAAATGTTATAAAGCACATTAATTCCTATTTTTTTAACTTTCGGAGTTTTTTTATTATTTAGGAAATCATACATTCACACCTATTTCTAGCCCGAAGTAAGCATCATTAAGAGCTTGTATTGTATCATCGATCTCGGAATGGGCTGTTACTGCAACCGCTTTAACCCACCAACCTGCATTGTGGTGGTGTTGTGGCCCAAACTCCTCATGTCTTTTTCCCAAGTAGTAAGGACTATGCCCAGCAGTGGGGCGTTTATAGGCTAGTGATTATATTTATCTACAGTCGTATGTCAAACCACGTGTAAACTTCGATAGTGGAAACAGAATACTAGACCAGATGGCCGTCCTATTTTTACTCAGAAAACAGTACTTATCTCGTACCCTGCGATATGAGAACAATGGAGATGTTTGTAAATGTATAGACTAGATTACGGTGGGGCAGGATGTGAACCCGTGACCTTAGATAAACTGGGCTGCTCAGCTGCTCAGCGACTGCTCTCACCACACCAAAGAAGTTAACTAGTTGTATTTCTAGTATTTATGTTAACAGTGTTACCAATATAATTGTATTAAAGCCTAACGAATAATAAACTAAATAAGTTTTGCTCTCTATTTAAGTTACACGTCAAATCAGACCGTACAATTTACGATTTTAATTTGCGCGTTGTTTGCACATTAAGGATTGTGACTGTCACACGTGACTATCAACCTCTAAAGCGGCCTACTCTATTTTAGTAGCAATATCTTTTTAGTCGTGACTTTGATTAGCTTCTCCGAAACGTAATTAAAAATATTCAAAGTTTTGTCAAAAGTTGCCATGTTTTAGCGAAATTAAGTAAAATGTTACATTAGAGATTTTCCTTTTCATGTTCACAAAAGTCTATCAAAAATATAGTACTTATATTATCACTGACATTACTCAGTATAATAAAACTCCTACGCAGGTACACATTTTGAATTTAACAATGAAATTTTTACTTAATTGCTCTAGAAGGGATAAGACTATAGCTTTTTTTGACGTATTAGTTTTCTTTTCTCACTCGATGGTGGCCCTGTATGTAGGGTCGCCAGTGTAGGTACCACCGTCTTTTTTATTTCCGCCGTAAAGCAGTTCGCTGTGTTTCAGCTTGAAGGGAAAGGTAGCCAGTGTAATTACTTGACATGAAAGGCATTTGACTTTAGGCCTCAAGTTCACAACGCATCTGCAATACCAAGTGATGATTTCCTTGTTATTGCAGGTTTATTTATTTACACATGCTGGCTTACAGAGCAGGGCTTCCAACACACCAGTATGCTAGTCTACAGTTTACATAGATTACTCATAAAATAGAATTCAAAGAATTAAAAATGTCATACTTATCAACTACCTTTGTCAGAAACAGAATATCGATAAAAATATAAAATATGTCAACTTAAATTAAAATAACTAACATTATAATAAGAATATCATATATCAAAAATCAAAAGTCATTAGAATATAAAAACAATAATACAAATAATAGAAAAATATGTCACGCTTATTATTATAGATACAGATATTATCAACTATAAATTAAACTAAATAAAAATCGTAATGTCGGATGAATCAAAATAAATTATGTCATTTGTTGAAAATGAACTCATGGGTAGTTGCCACCAAAGCCGCTAGCCCATCGGTAAACAAATCAGAATCCTTATATTGAGCGAGCATATCCCCGATCAGACGTAGAGCGCGGATTGTAGGTGCTTGGGCAGCATAGACGGTGCGAGTGGTCGGTATCGGCAATAGGCGCGGTTCGCGCCGCGGCGCCACTGAGCCGTTGCAGTCCCAAGATATGCGGTTGGGCACGTTGAGACAAACACGCTCTAGTTCGCACGGGCAATCTATCTTATGGTACAGTACGGAGAGGTAGTGCACCACAAGCAGTAATTTCCTTCTCGAGGCGAGAGTAGCGAGACCCACCATGCCGTATACGAACATCGAGGGGAACAGGTAGGGATAATACCCGTACTGTCTCTTGTAGAGCCAACGTCCGAACTTTCTTTGCAGTTTCTTAAGCATTACACTGTATTTACTCTCATGAGGGTCCCAGATGATCGCCCCATATTCTAGTCGGCTGCGTACGTAGGCATTATATAATACCATAGCTACTGAGGGACTGTTTAGCTCAGTTGATGTTCTAATTATAAAACCTAACAATTTACTTGTCGACTTACATATATTAGTTACGTGTTTGTGGAAGTCAAGCTTATTATCTAATGTTAGTCCTAGGTCGCGGATATCGTCAACTTTATCTAAAGGAGCGTCAAATAGTTTATAAGAAGTCAATATATTCATCCTTTTCCTAGAAAACGTAACTGTTTTGCATTTAGACGTATTAAAAGTCAATCTATTTGTAGCACCCCACACAGCGACTGCGTCAATGTCACTCTGCAGTAAGTGCGCGTCCTCCGTACTACCTATCCCTAAACATAACTTTAGGTCGTCTGCGAATAAAAGGCACTTAGCATATCTGACCACGTCAGGTAGGTCATTTATCATAATAAGGAATAAGGTAGGGCCTAAGGTGCTTCCTTGACTTACTCCAGATCTAGTATAGTAATTGCCAGACTCATTACCATTCAGCCTAACAAACTGGCATCGATTTTTCAGATAGCTGGCAAAAATCTGTAGCAGCTTTGGGGTGAAACCAATAACCGAAAGTTTATGTAACAGTCTGTCATTATCCACCAAATCGAAGGCTTTTTTGTAGTCGAAGTATGCCGCGTCTACCTGCCTACCGGTATCCATCTCAGCAGATACGTAATCTACGTGGGATGTTAAGTTTATAGTAGTCGACCTTCCTCTTCGAAAACCGTGCTGACTGTCGTGCAAATGAGTAATTAGTTGTCTTATATGGTTATTAAGAATGGTTTCGAAGAGTTTTGCAAAAACGGACAGTACTGCAATTGGTCTATAAGATGTTATGTCCGGCACCGGATTACCTTTCGGGATTGGTGTTACCCTAGATAGTTTCCACTTATCTGGATACTTTGCACTATGTAACGAAAGATAATATATATCGTGCAGCCTCAAGAGGATCTAATCGTGGTACTTCTTTCAAGAAAACTGAACCGAAGTACCGCGCGAATGCGTTCACAGCTTCATACAAGGTGTCTATTTATACAAGGTGTGCCGTCAGCTTAATTGTTTGTCATCTAGTTGTATAAAAAAAATAAGAGGCGAAGGTTCATTCTCAGACATAATCACTGTCTTTTTTAATTCCTATCGGGGTAGCTCTTGGTTTTCATCTCACCTGATGGTACAATCGACCACAGAAGTAGCTGAACACTATAGTACACTGTCACACCGATCTTGTGCACGTACTTTATAGTTGCTACCGTACTATATTGACGTTAGAGTCGAATTTAAAAATGTTCGTGCTAGGGGTACTGCCCTAGCACTAACATTTTTAAATTTCGAATCGTCAACGAGTCGAGAACCAATTCCTTAGTAGTTCAGACGGTTATAATAATATGAACATTAAGGATCAACGAGTTGGAAGTTCACAATATTTTGTTGAATAGGTATATGTTTAAGAGGTAATTATGCAAGATCTATACACAAGCAAAACCAGTAGGTAGTTTTTTAGAAAAAAATGTTAAAAATTGTCATTTTCAGTTGTTTTTTTCCTTTAAAAATTCCATCAATTAAAATTAAAATATTCAATTCAGATTATTTTTCTAACGATTGCGCAAATCGTGCAAAGGTCTCGAACTCCATCCATTCCTGCACTCTCGCCCATTTTCCTAACATCGGCATTATTGCACATGACGCTTGAGGCAAAAGCATTAATATTCTCGAAACATCGTTTTTTATTTTATTTTTTATCTTAACAGGGTAACTCTTGGCCTTGATCTCACCTAATGGTAAGTATAGATAAGGCCGACGATGAAAGCGAGTCATACCCGGATTCGTCAACCACAGAGGAACGCGCTATCGTTTATCTACTGGTTATCGTTTTATTCCCTAAATTTTCTGTGACCGTCATGAAACGTGGATAATAAATGAGGACACTGAAGCTTTATTTTAAACTTTTATCACAGAAATCTGTTTCAGATTCCTACAGGGAAACTGAAACAAATTTTTTTAATAAAATTTTTAAAGTCCCCGATGTTTGTTTTTACAAGTAGGAAGATAATTATATTTTTAAAAGATTTATTCTAAATGAAGCTTCATATACGTCTTTAAAAATTTTCAAAGGAAACTGATAAATCAAATTTCTTTTTAATCATCTATTAGTAATAAAGTATGGTAATGACCAGCGGAGTATTTTGTAATAATATTAAATCAATTGCTGCTGCAATAAATTTCACAGATGTACTGAATATCAACATTAAAATAAATTGATATGGTGTTGTATTTTAGAGATGACAACATTGCCTACTTTTGCCTGCAGTTTCTGTTGTCCGGGCGATGTCTCGTGCTAAGCTACGTTTTGTAATAAATTAGTAAAACAATTAAACAGCTATTTTATTCATGAATAAGTAAAATATAATAAGCAATAGAATATATATATATATATATATATATTTGTCATTTTCCGCAAGCATCGAAAGCTGCCAACAACAATTTGTCGACTAGCCTAGAGTAGACTTTACGATAGAACGTAGCGGCTGTGAACCGCTAGGCAACAATAGTGTTCTAGAAATAGCATTTATTATAAGGCCGATCAGATATTAAAACTCATAGAAGCTAAAAATATTCTTCATAAGGAACTAATAAAATTAAAAATAGAATAGGCATGATCATGAATGGTTTTATTGAAAAGGTCATTTGCCCGTCAAGCATCAGATTCCAGACTCAATTGATTTTTCAATTGGCATAAACCGCCAGCGGTATAACGCTGCATGACACCTTAATATATACTCGTAAGTCAATTTGCATTTTTCAAACTGTTATTTGAAGGACATAGTAGCCTTCGGTTGATGAGATAATGGCGTTTTTAAATATTAGGCTTGGCTTTCATCTCACATCATAGTGTGTGAAGCGTGAGATGGAAGCGAGCTACTCCTGGATTCCTCAACCACAAAGAAACTGGCTTTTATACCTCCAACTGCCGAAACACAAGAATGCTGTTAACATTATTGTTATGGCTGCACACTTAGGTAGAATGGTGATAGCTAGCCAAGTGGACTTAGAAAATCTCTACGACCAACAATTTTAAACTCCTTTTCTTACGAAATGTTCTAAAACAAAATAAGAGTATAGCATCGCAGTGTGAGGGCATTATTATACTCTTAGATAAAATAAGAGTCAATTTACAAAAAAAAAGTAATTTTGTTAAGCCGTGTAAGACTCCTGTTGTGTTGTCACAGGAGTAGCACTTTGTGATGTTGTGTCGCGTTGTGTCTGGAATACGCGGCTTGAAAGGTTCCTTTTAGGATGAATAATCGTAAGAATATTCATAAACTCACACCTATTATCAAGCCCAAACTAAGCATCATTAAGAGCTTGTGTT
This sequence comes from Nymphula nitidulata, assembly GCA_947347705.1. Taxonomy (NCBI): domain Eukaryota; kingdom Metazoa; phylum Arthropoda; class Insecta; order Lepidoptera; family Crambidae; genus Nymphula; species Nymphula nitidulata. The sequence goes on from OX374632.1 coordinate 14,277,335, forward strand.
ATGGATACTAGGTAACGAAGAATTAATGATAATTTTATGTATATAAATATTAGAAATATACTAAATAAACATATATCTAAACATCCATGACTAGTAAACAAATGTTCGTACTGATCATACAAACATTTACTCCTACCGGGATTGGAACCCGGGACCTCTTGACCAAGTAGTCTGTATAGCAAAGGGTACAGACATCAAGTCGTCAAGCATACTCAAAAGCTTCATGATGAAACCCTCTTAGATCTTTTTTAATTATAATGAAACTCAAAATTTGTATGAGCAAACGTTTCAGTTTTAAACGGAGGTTTTGAATATTCATGATAAATGAAGCCTAAAAAACGGGTGTCATGTCAATAAATGTGGCCTGATTTGTAGAGACGTTCTATTAGTACACTTTTTTCTATTACAAAAATCCATTCAGTACTTTGTTAAAAGTTTGTAAAGTTTACATGATTTCTGATACCGAGCTTTTGACACAGAAATCTAATATTCCTTAACAACTTTACTTTCCTAGTCTCAATATAGGTAAGCTGGTATGCCTATGGGCCAAGTCCGTATAGATAGCCAAAATGCATCCTTAAATCAATTAAATAAATTGATTTCAATTTACATTTTGCCTGCCTATATGGACTTGCCCCATAGACGGACTTCCCCGCTGTCACCTTACCTATATATTTTTATAAGACAAGGGTGGTAAACCAAAGGATGATGGAAAGCAGTCGCCGTGGTCTATAGAGGCTCGTAACACTTTGGGCTCTACTCACGCGCTGTCTATAACCCCACCAAAATCTAGAGAAAGCGTTATATGTTGGCTGGCTCCTTAAACTGGACACAAAACGGTCCGGAGGGGATATTGACACTATAGAAGACTAGTCAACATGTCCCTTACTAACATAAAGCTTTCTCGATGAACACTGGCAATACAAAACGCCATTTATTTTTATTCAACTAGATGACAAACAAGCTGACGGCCCACCTGATGGTAAGCAAGGAAAAATCACTTGATATTGCCGGTGCGTTGTCATCCTGTGGCCTAAGATGAAATGCCAGCCTTGCCCAGCAATTACATTGGCATGGTACATTGTGATACAAGGGTGGAAAGTAGTAACTCATTAGTAACTCGTGACATTACAAACCCTCGCCTTAGGGTCGAGAATGTTAATGACAGCTTGTTTGCAATAATCTACACACCCGTGTATCACACGACATTTCTCAATAAAGTTGTGGAAAATAGAAAAAAAAATCAAAGAAATATAAGTCTTTACAATCATTTATTTTCTCGATGACAGTTAGTTATAGTGTTGTGACCAAATAAGTGATTAGTAGATACGATATCGATCCAATTTTATGTACAGTACTAGCTGTTTTAAAAAATAGGATAAACGCAAAATATTGTTGGAGCATCACGACGTTGCTATAGCTCGCTGCGAATTTTTGAGCGCCAAAAAAAATAGCAGATTGGTCAAATGTTATTTTCACTGACTAGACTTGGCTGAATGCTAACCACACAGTGTCTAAGAACTGGACTGACGACACTGCCGCTTCCAAAATGAACTCCTTCGAAAATGAGAACGCCTTATAATTTGCCATGCAGGGTCTGCAAAATGATTCGTGTCTGATGCTTTGCCGGCCTTGAAATCAAAGAAAACAGAGGACTACCACGAAGAAATAAATGCAGAGATTTACGAAAGATGTATTAAGAACCGTTCATCATTATTATGGATAACGCATCCTATCTTTCTCGACAAATTAATAGAATTTGAGATTTGTTTACACACTGTGTCTACATTAATTTGTAACTAACATATCCTTCTCGCAGGTCTGCTGGCACAAATTTCTTTAGAAATAAGCAGTGCCTTTGTACAAAGATTAATTTAAAATTGTTTCTTTTTATAAATAGTGTGTACATAAAGTTATAAATAAATAAATAAAATGCCGACGCAGGCCAACAAAAAACAACAAATTATTGACTGGCTCCAACGTCATGGCTAAAATGTGGATAGTACTGCAACAACCAGGAAAATCACTGGATATGACGACCGCCTGGCCGAGTGGTCTGTACCCCAGGCTACTCGGCCAAGAGGTCCCGGGTTCGAATCCCGGTAGGAACAAATGTTTGTATGATGAGTACGAACATTTGTTTACGAGTCATGGATGTTTATATGTTTATTTAGTATATTCTAATATTTATATACATATTATTATCATTATTTCTCCGTTATCTAGTATCCATAACACAAGCTCTTAATGATGCTTACTTTGGGCTAGGTAATAGGTGTGAGTGTATAAATATTATTATTATATTATTATATTGCAGGTGCGTTGTCATCCTGAGGCCTAAGATGAAATGCCGTCCATGCCCAGTAATTACACTAAGAGGATTACTCAATTACTTATTTTTTATTCATCATCATCATCATCATCAACCTTTATACGTCCCAATGCTGGGCACAGGCGTTCCTACGTGGAAGAAACACATGATAAGCTTGGGCCATAACAACCACGCTGGCACAATGCGGGTAGATGGGTTAAAGCGGTTGCAGTAACAACCGGGACCAACGGTTAACGTGCCTTCCGAAGAACGGAGGAGCTCGAGATTATAAATTTGATTGAACCATCACGGGACCGAGCATGGCGAAAGTTGCAAATTTGTTTAATTATTTACCATTAAGAGTAACATCCCAGCCATTAGTAACTTTTATTGAAATTTGCTAGCACGGATGATCGCGCAATAAATGTAATAAACAACCATTTAAAACTTTTCGAGAACTCACTGCTAACATGTACGTAGGTAGTCATTCATTTTACTCGTTTATATTACAATCGATTTTATTCTATGTATGAAAACTCCTTGCTGCTAAACTTTTTAAATTGACTTTTAAATTTTTAAAAAAATCCGCAAATCTATGTAATGATCGAGCTCGTAAAAGATAGTCACGACTGCTTTAGTTATTGTTCTGAGGTCACGACCATAGAGAAATTTAATCACGACATTATCTCTAGTCTATGGCCACTACCGTGTATGAACGTGTAAAAGAAAGATGCCTTTGAAAAATATTTGATTTTCGAAACATTATTGTAGCCTCTGAAAGTACGCCATGTTCGAAAACTGTATTGAAAAAGCAGTGTTACTTAATTTACTGGAGCTGCTGCTCATAACTGGAGTTGCTAATACCACCAATTCTAGAGTAAACGTAATTATAGCGTAATTAGATGGACAAAATATAAACCTTTCACGGTTTAATCGATGAGCTACGAGCTAATGACCTCCTATATGTTTTTCTATAAGTAGGTATCTACTTATAATCAAAAAATCAAAATCAAAAATATATTTGTCTAAATAGGCCCCCCAAGAAGCTCTAAGCATCGACAAAAATCCTATGGTAATTATGAATATCTATAAAAAAAAATAACTAACAATGTCTGTCTGTCTTTCTCTCATGTCTGAATTTACGATAGTTTCAATTTCACTTATATTCGCGATAAATGTGTTTTGGACAGTCCTTAAATTGAAAGTTCAAGCTAAGGTCATTGTGTACTGAACCAGTATCAACAATGTTCTCTAGGTATATAAGTACTACATAAGTATCTTGTTTGGACATTGTTTTGTCTGCTCGCCATATTAAGCCACTGAAGTGATCACTTGAGAATTTCTCAATATCGCTCCCACCGAATTCCTAAATTTGCTATATTTTTATGTATCGAAATTCATCATTATACACACATTTCATAAGAACGTTAAAAGTGTTTTATTGTACAAGCAACTACAATTTTAAAGATTATAATGGAGGAGCAACAATAAGGGCTAAATTTTTCCTTTGAAGTACGGAGCCCTGAAGATATAAAGTTTTCATATAAAACATCATATCAACATCGAATCGTCAACCACTGCCCCATTCTCGTCCACCATCTCGCTTAGACGCACAGTGATAAAAGGTGACAGGTATAGTTATCCGATATTGGAATCTTTTCTTAAACTTTTAATAAGAGGGCGACTAACGGATACGTCCCACTGCTGGGCACAGGAAACACACGAGTAGCTTACAGGAGGCAACTCAGACGCTTACGACTTATGTCTGCATAATTTTTCTTATGATTTACTTTTTAGCTATTATAAAATATGTTTGCCACACGAAAACTTTTAAAGAGCAAACTGTTTTCAATTTTCACTCAACAAATAGAACAACATAATTCTATTGGTTGAGTGATGACAGAAAATTTAAATTAGATTAATGAAACTATTGACTTTGTGCAATTTATCAATCCAGGATTCGTTATCATTATCTGTTGATATCTTATCGAGTAAATTACCGCTATCAAGCCCCGATAAGGCGATACATATCAGTACTTCGCAAAACGTCATTGCATAGTTTTTAATTGATTAATATTGATAATATACAGAAACTGTGTTATTTGTTTTAAAATACATGGATTTTATTGTTTAACACGAGAAAGAAAGGTTCAGGAATAAGTGTAAAGATATTGGTTAAAATTGTTGGTGCATTGTGGCCGTGAATTAAAGCAAGTGATGTGTGTTCTGTAAAATAAGTAAGTGTTAAGTACTAATGTTATTGAATTAAACATCATTTTGAAGTTACGTAGGTTTCAGGAATTCACTTTTATATTATACTAGTGACCGCACGCGGAGCCGCACGTGTGGATTGATGCGACAAAGGATAGCCTAGGATGTCCTTTTTTAGAATGTAATTTGGCACTTAGCTGAATTTCGTCTCAGACTTTAGACAGACAGATAGACAAACAGAGTTACTTTCGCATTTATAATATTAGAATTGATAAGTATAGATTTTCTAGTTACCTAGATATTAACAATTTACTTAATTTATATACTTACTTACTACATAACTGTACCTACATATATATATATATATATATATATGGTATTTTTGGAGTCAGTGGTTCACTTTTTATCGTTTCTCAATTTTTAGTGCTAAATTATCCACGGTCAAATCTAGATGGGTGACCGTTAGCATTATCGACTTGTCTGTCTCTCAATCTCTGGTTGAAATACATATATCCAATATTGTTTTTATAACTTGACTGTTGTTCTTTGAGAAGTTCTTTAACAATCACGAAGAAGACTAGCGTTGTGTAGACATCATTTTACGTTACTCACCATTGCGCGGGCGCACCAACACTACAAATTAAGGTTTTTTGACGAGATCTGTATGGTGAACTGGTTTGCTCAATCGGACTGAACTCGAGTACCAATAACTCTCTCAATAATCAATACTAATATTATAAAGCTGAACAGTGTGTTTGGTTGGTTGGTTGAACGCGCTAATCTCAGGAACTACTAATTAAAATTGTTTTTTTTTGTGTTTATCGATGTATTATATAGGCTTTAGGTATAACATCACTCTGCGACCAATAGCAGCTAAGCATCAATGAAAAATTTTGCGAAAACGGGAAAAAAAATTCCTTTTCAGAGCTTTTGTTGCGTGCGCTGCGTAAACGGTTAAAGTTATGCAAAAATCATGTATGTAAGAATGGAGCACCTTTAAAAGTTTTTAAAAAAAGTCCGCGCCAGCAAATGTTTATCTTTTAAAATTGACTCACTATAACCATTTTTTGGTTATCAAATTTCAAGCTGCTAGTTTCCGACATCTACGCAAACGAAGTCGTGGGCACAGCTAGTGTTATCGTAAAATTAAAAATAGGTTTGTAGGTAATATAGGTCAGTAAGTACTGAAAAAAACAATAACGGCTGAATACGATAACTCAAATTTTGTGTAACATCCAGTTACTGAGTATTGGAGCAAAGTGCCCAAACTTTTTTAAAATTCGAATTTTTATTATATCGAGTAACGTAAGTTACCTTTGTATGTTTCTAGAATTAAAAATGTTCGTGCTGTTGAGGGTATTTCTTCTATTAAAAATAATAATTGTGTCATATTGAAAGCATAGATTGTGAAATTGGGACGTGGTTAGTATAAAGTTCTCAACAATTTGTATAAAGTTTTAATAAAGCGGTATTTAAAATTTGAGTCACGTTGCAATTCTCGGTCGTAAAACTGATTAGTGACAACCTTCTTTTAAAAGAAGACAGTTAAATAACAAAGTAATGAGACACGATTGTTCAACAATGGTGACACATAGGTATACCTGTTTTGGGTACATTCCTTGCTTTGTAAAGGCTATTTAACAGATCACCATACTTTGTTTATGTAGAAAAGTGATTTTTGTATACCTTGGTACCTGTGGGCGGTTCCGAGATTATGTGGGACTCCTCTACCGCAAATCTAGCGACTGCGGTGGCCCTACCCACTAAAAACCGTCCCTCATCTCATCAGGAGGCTGCAATCAATTTATTTGGTTGGTTAGGTATAAAAAAGTTTTAATGACTATGAACTAATGTCAGGCCAGACATAATGACATGATATTTGTATCTGGTAACAAGTACCTAACTTCTTTAAGTTAGCTTTAAGTTAGTTATATGTTTCCACGAATCGCTATAAATAGCTACTTACTTTCAATTCGCGAGTGGCTTAGGCATTTCATAAAGACAAAACACCATTTGTATAACATCAAGATAAAAACAATTTTCAAACAAAAGTACAATATCGCTCATTCATAACAATGGAAACAATTAATATTCCAATAAAACGTAGGGTGTTCATATTTATTTAAATTCATCGCGTAATTCGTTTCGATACGAACTAACATATTCAATTCATCGATAAATTATTGATGATTTCCACATAATTATTTTAAAGCCGCAATCACTCACCATTCATATCATGTTGTATACTATTATTAAACTATTTCAGATAGCAGGATGATTCCACACGCGACTGGTGCCAAATTTAAAGACGAAGAAGATGAGAATATACCTTATCTCTATGAAAATGCAAAAGGTAACTAATGAGCTTCCGTATATTTAAATTCGCTCAATGAAACATTACCTTTTTCCAAAGAATAACTTGTGAGACACTAAATATCTTAGCAAATGCATTCGGGTTTCTATCACTAAAAAGACCATTGATAATTCTAAACAATATTTTTTTATATTTTCAGAAGTAAAATGGTACGATAAAATACTTCTTAACAGACCACTAAAAGTCATTGTGGCGCTAATTGTATTTGCAATAGTGGCGCCGGCTCTCATATACCGGTTTTTATTTTTCACGAGCGTAGACTGGCCACCATCGGATGGTCATTCGTTCGGTACCTGTCTACTACCCAGAACATCTAGACTCCCATGTGGACTGGGAGTGGTAGCACAGACAGATTGCCACCCACAATGCTGCTACGATATCGAGAACAACTTCTGCTTTCACAGATTTCCTTCACGCTTCTCCTTTTTATTAGACCAGGAATGGGCGGAAGAAGTGAATTTGAGACCGAGAATTTCTACTGTACCGTTTGCATCACAGAACAGTTTTTCTAGTTTAAGACTTTCTATAGATGAAGTATCATCAACTCATTTATCTTTAACATTCTACGACCCAAGAGAAATGGATTTGAGAGGAAGAAGAATTGAGTCCAAAAGATACGAATATGAAGTAGCTTCAGCGGAAGTCAACGTACTAGTGAGGGGTCCACAAGGAATTATTTTTAATACAGCGAGAGGTCCTTTAATAGCATCAGAAAATATTTGGGAAATCTCGTTTAAATTAACTAATGAAACCATGTATGGATTAGGCGAAATACCCCTTAAACGGGGAACAGTGAAAGTCATTTACAACCATGCAGGAGGACTGGGTTCTTTACCGTTAATCTATGCAAAGGTTAATGGATATTACCATGGATTACTAATTGATATGCAAACGCCGACTGAAATTACCATACATGACGATAATAATATAATCTTAAGAAGCATTACAAATTCTAATCTGAAATTCCATTTGTTTGTGGGTCCAGAGCCGAAAGACATAATGAGAGATGTGATGGCTTTACTTGGAAATAATAAAAAGCTAGAGTATTGGATGCTGGGTGCTCATATTTGCAGGTTAGTTCATTGTTTATAAAAAATTTAGATTATTATAGCAATATTTCTTTTAACTGCTTCGTAAGAATTACTACAAAAATAAATGTTACCATTCAAAGAATACTAATAATAAAATTCTTCAATAATTCAATAGATTTAGTAGAGCTGCAACATCAAAGTGTAATTTTACATCAAACTTTTGACTAAAATTTTGATTTAATAAAGTAATCTTATTTCATTTGGCATATTATTTGCTGATTTAACAAGTTCTTTGAATATTTTGTATTTAATAATTTATATTTTCGAGATTATCTAAGTTAGATTCAGTTGATGTAGCTTAAAAATACTTTATTAGAAGATATCAATATTTCTCCACGTATTTTATACGATTACGAGTGTAATATTTTATAAATGACAGATGTTTTTTCCTAATCAGTTATTATCGACTATCAACTCTTGTATTGGGGACATATCAAGTTTTTTTTTATTTTATACAACTAGATGATAAACAAGCTGACGGCCCACGTGGTGGTAAGTTACCGCCGCCTATAGACACCTGCAATAACAAGGAAAAGCACTTGATATTGCAGGTGCGTTGTCATCCTGAGGCCTAAGATGAAATGCCGCCCATGCCCAGTAATTACTCTGCCTACCTTTCCCTTCAATCCGAAACACAGCGAACTGTTTCACGGCTGAAATAAGAAAGGCGGTGGTACCTACCCAGGCGACCCTACATATGGGTCTACCACCTAGTTACTACTGGTCTACCGTCAAGTTTTCTTTTTTGAATAACTCAAAGGCTACAGTAAAAATGCAAACAATGAAAATTATTTTTATTTAAGTAATTACTTTCCACAACAAAACAATAACAATAACACTTCGGAATGTACAAAAATCCGCGATTTTGTACCTCATGACGACGATAAACCTGAAGCCATAAAAGTCCTGTGATTTTTACCCTTGCCTTTTACGCGAACCAAGATATTTTTATGGAGCCTATTTATTTGTACAGACAAATTTATCGCACCCGTGTAAGGGTATGTACTCTTCTATCGTGAGTTACGTGATGGAATAATTTTCAATTTAAAATCATTGCTTTTTTAACACTCCAAAGAGGAACGCTTGTTTAAGGGTGGGAGGAAAATCCTTTAACGTTACACTCTGTATAGAATAATAAAAATAATAATGTAAAAGACGACTTTAGGTGGAGATAATGGACTTAGTTCGAAGCCCGTGCATTTGAATGCAAGTTTGAACGAATGTAATAGTGTTGTATGCATATACGTGGATGTGTGTGGGTGTAGTAATTAAACGACGATGTGGAGAATTATTCAAAGAAAATCTAGTAAATCAGAGGATTTCAGAGGTCCAGGTGTCGAGTAACAATAGAGGCAGATGCTTGTTAGGTGTATATCATCATTAGTTCACTAGTCACGATAGTTTACATTTAATATTCAAATACTGCTCTATATTTGAACAAGCACTAAACAGTTACGAAACAAAACCACTTGACCGGATTTCAATCGCGATTAATTTGATGTTGATAATGCTACATTAAATAAAACGCCAGTTGAATCTGTTAAAGTTGTTTTGTTTGAACTTTATCCGTTAATACAATCTGTTATTTATTATAACAAAAAGTTTTCGATGTGTTTACCTTCTTACACCTGTCATTTTTAGTGTGCGTATTAAATAGTATACATGTTCTAAGTACCCTGACGAAAAAAGAGGGGTGTTATAAGTTTCACGTGGCTGTCTGTGTATCTGTGTGTCTGTCTGTGGCATCGTAGCTCCTAAACGAATGGACCGATTTTGATTCGGTTTTTTTGTTTGAAAGCTGACATTATCAGGATAGTTCCTAGTTTAGCTACAATTTATGAAGTCATCAGAAGAGGCGTTTGATGACTGTAAGCTCATTTCCTACTTGACAGTAGCCAAGTCTTTTCCTAGTCTGCGGATTGCTTAATTATTCAGAAACTACAGCAGATATAGAGTGTTTGGTCACATAAGAATAGTCTCAATGAGATGATGTTAAATATATGATTTTTTTATTTTATTTTATATTTTTATATGTTGATGAAACAAAAAAGATATGACAATAAGTAATACTAGATAACGGTATTAAACGCTTACTGAAAACGTGGCTATTCACTTGTGCTGAGGGCTAAATTTTACTTATAGGAAACAGAAAATATATTCAATATATACTAGAAAAAGTAATATCATAAAGTAATTACTAACACAATCCGAGTGAATGCTCTAACTACTAAGCTATCGAGGACTTAGGAGAACCCTATAAATTACTTGTGGAGATCAACAATAAGTATCAAACGAATTGCGACTGGTTAGTGGATACTTCGTAAATTAATGTTAAAAATATTCATAACACATTTAGTGTTCCGGTCGATTGCTTCTCTTTTAGTTTTCGCCCATAATTAAACACCTGACTACAACGTCTTTTTTGATCTCATCAATCAATCAATCAAATACTCTCAATTGCACAAAATAGCACATACATAATTAACATCAATAGCAAGAAAAAAACAATACAATGCTGGCATTCTTGCTAAGCAGCAATATCAAGACATCATCATCAAGTCGTTTTCAAAATCGATTGAATGTCCTTATTTTCCTAGAACAATTGGACCGGTACCTATGTTAATATAATACTTAGATAGTGTAAAGCTTAGATACTAATTAATTCTAATAAAATTAAAAATTTTATTTTTCATCAAATTTACTTAGAAATGTTATTAACTTTCTTCGCAGAATATGTTTGGAGGACCTATTTTTCCTCAGAATATGAGTATCATTAAGGTTATAGCACACTTGACAGCATGGCTGCCTACAGACAAGAGGGCCTAGACAAGATACCTTTCGATAATATTGTTACCGCTAAGCGTAAAATGTACAGAGGATTTGACATAATTAAGCCCTCGATCGAATTTCGTGCGCAAATGTGAAATCTCATACCTTTTCCATATAACGATTGTCAAAAGGCACCGTGCAGTATTCTTTATCTAAATGAAGTTCCATACACACTAGTCACAACCCCTAGTGTAAGTTAAAATCGAATCGAAAAGTCTTAATTTCGTTCAGGACTTGGTGTATGATAAAGAGCGCAGCGCATCTGTTGTGGACTATTGGCAACAATTTTTTTTATCTGTCGCAGCCATATCTTAACTTACCTACACACCGCGTCGTATACATTTCAATCCGCCTAGCCAGATCGTCTAGTAGGTACTGAAGAGTTTTTGTATGATTAGTAGGTTTGAAGGTTATTTTTTATGGCCACTCACAATCACAACCAATATAATTTTTCAATGAAAAAGAAGAAAGAAAATAAAAGAAAGAAGAGATTGCTTGTTAACTTTTTATATTATTGATTTCTTCTTTGCTTTGTTTTGTTTCTTCCTGTGTAAAAGTATATTTGAATTAAGCATTGTAAAAAAAAATATTTTACGTGATGCAGTTTTAAGTGATTATAAAATAACCTCGAACTCTTCAGAAATACTTACATCTGCCAAGGCAGATTGTAACGGCGTGTCATACGATAAGGCTGCGACATATCTACTACTGACTTGACAGCGGAACGCAAACGAGATCGAGATGTTTGTAAAAAGTTGTTGTATGTGAGTAATTCTCTGTCTGTTTCGCTTTCACTCCTAAAACGCTAAAAATACTTTGATGAATTTTGGTATGGAGACAGGTTTATACTCCAAGAAAGGGCCACTTTTTGAAGCGATAATCGACATTCATACGGGAGAAGCCGTGGGTGGACACTAGTACAAAAGAATTAATGACATAACTTTTATTTGTGAAAGGTATAATAAATAAGAGCGCCGTGGCCAAGATTTATAAGGGCGGTTGCCCTAATATGATTTGAGACGAACATAAAGAAAAATACATTACAAAATAGCCTTTCATTTCGAGAATCAACATATAAAATGAAAAATGTTGTATCTTATTATCTTATAGTGGGGCCATGACTAAATCACAGTGCACTTCGATCCATTGGAATATTTTGTGCCTCCCCTGCGTTTACTCTTTCTGTGTCCAGAATATAGATGCCATTAGCCTTACTATATCTTTAGGAAGAATGAGTCTCTAGTCTTCTGGCTTTGGATATGCCACTAGAGATAATATAAGGTATGCCACTTCCAGAAGGCTCATTCTGGTTCTAGCCAGGGCATCACAATGACACAAGAGATGCATCATTGATTCCTGGCATTCACCACATCCTCGACAAAGTTGTGTTGACGAGAGTTGCATTTTATGTAGCATGTGGTTAGTAGCAAAATGCCCTGTGAGCGCCCAATTGATTGGGGCGCTCACAGGGCATTTTGCTACTGAAGCGAGCTTTTGTTCTACCGTTTGCATAGATGTATTTACTCCATCCTCCTACCTCCTCATCTAGAAAGGATTTGGAGTGTTTTAATCCCGATATTTAATTCCACTCAGATCTATGTCTGTTTTTGACATGCTCTTCAATAGCTATGTTTATGAAACTTTGCGAAGGTGCTAGAAAGTGTTTTCTGAGCCCTTCCTTTTCTGAAAATTTTTTAATAATGTAATATGTTAGATAAAATAATTTGTAATGAAAGTGATGCTGCGACGCTAGATTTAACTCAGAGATCTCTTTAAAGTTGACTGTAACGTTAATATTCACATTTACTTGAAGAATTTTATATACAGACTATTTCCTTTCCAGTGAAAATATAAATGATGATGGTCCACTTGAAGGTCTCCAAAAATTCATCACCGAAGCGACATCACACAACTTACCGTATGAGAGCCACTGTGGAACAAAGCCAATAGTTTTTAACGCACACAAAGATGAAGAAGAAGTTGCTGCTATAGAAACAGGAGCAAAAATTGTGAGATCTGCAGGCAAGAAATTTGTTCCTCATGTATCGCCTTATGTAAGTGTGTTTAGTATCTATCATCACTAGCCTATGTACCTCCCACTGTTCGGGACAGGCCTTCCTACGTGACAGAAATACATGAGGAGTTTGGGCCATAGCACCACCAGCACGCTGGCCCAATGCGAGTTGGTGGCTAAATGCGGTTGCAGTAACAACCGCTGGACCAACGACTTAATGCGCGGGACCAACGACTCAATGTTACAAATTATTGATTGAGCCATCCGGGATTGACCATGGTGAAAGTTACTGATTACTTTTTTTCGTAATCTAAACTAGAGCGCACAAACCAGCCATCGAGCTCCTCGTTTATGATGTTTTCTTCTATTTTTTTTGCACACAAGCCACGGGGACGCACATAGACAATCTTCACTAGGCTATTTACGTCCTAATGCTGGGCACAGGCCTATCTACACGGGAGAAACACATGAGCAGTTTGGGCCATAACACCACCACGCCGGCCAATAAGAAAACGACAATACGTTACTTACTACGTGGTAGGCCCGTATATGTAGGGTCGTCTGGGTAGGTACCACCGTCTTTCTTATTTCAGCCGTAAAACAGTTCGCTGTGTTTCGGTTAGAAGGTAAAGGCAGACAGTGTAATTACTGGGCATGGACGACCTTTCATCTTAGGCCTCAGGATGACAACGCACCTACAATGTCAAGTGATTTTCCCTTGTTATTGCAGGTGTCTATAGGCGGCGGTAACCGCTTGCCATCAGGTGGGCCGTGAGCTTGTTGGTCATCTACTTAGTTGTATAAAAAAAATGCGTGTTGACATTCGTGATTAATTTATTTAGCTTAAATCTATCATTACAGTTAGAACCAATACAATAGATTTACAGCGAAACAGTCATAGTACCTATTTGATTTAACTTTACATGTTGCCAACGTTAATGATTAGATAAGTTTTTCAATTCTTTGTAATGTCAATGTAGAGCCATTTTTTTTTTGTACATGAAAAGTGACAATTAAGCGTACGGGGCCGTCTCGTGGTAAGCGATACCGCAGCGTATAGCGCCGGCACCTAATACCAAAGCTACTCACACTTTCTTTCATCTTTTTTCTGGCGCAAAGCTCCATCTAGACATGCCGGATGTAAGAGAATTCCAAAAATAAAATTTGGAATTCTGGGATTGCGGGAGTCGATGTCGTAGTACCTATGTGCGCGGGTTGTGAGTGTGGGTCGTACGATACGATATATCTAATATAATATATAATTTAAACACAAGCACCCCCACATATTGATAGGGAACACAAGCACCACCTCAAATTTAATTTCGGACTTTCGTAACATCTGTATAAATATGATCAAAGATCCTAATATAAATATTTTTGTTTTTAATTTTCTCAGTATCGTTGCGCCAAATGGTAAATAAAAATTCGAATGAAAAGTAAACTAGACGGTTCCATGAAAACGTACCGAAGATGTCTATCAATTGAATAAACATTCATCGCAATTCAAAGGAGCTAACAACTTTCAAAAGTCTCATCACCATTATAAAGCTCTATTCTGTGGTCTCGTCTGTAACGAGGGTTCATTTATATCAATTATTCCATACACTTTTTTTCAGCACGATGACTTGTGCCTATTTATTTACGAAATATCTTTCAAACATTTATTATAGTATTAAAAATAACATTAAGAAAATATTAAAATCAATGCCTAACATAACAAAATTGTGGGTACTTGAAAAAATACTTCGGGTCTTGAGATAGTACAGTTACGACATTGTTAGCGTACACGATGGCTTCGTAATTGGTAATATAGTCTAAAAAGAAGCTCAGGCGATCTACCAGAGGTCATCTAGATATCGTTATGTTGGGAACAGGGGGAGTTGTCTCATAAGCTGTCAACATATCGCTTCTCTACGGTAGCCATCAGGCGAGCCGTGTGCTTGTCACCCTTGTTGTTTATAAAAAAATATTACCGAAAGCAAGCACATCACTGGATGCTCATTGACTGATATTCAGGTGATTTTTATACACCTAGTTGAGAAGCAAGCTAATGGCCAACCTGATGGTAAGTGGCTAACGTTTCACCTATAGACTCCTGCAATAACAAGGAAAAATCAATTGGTACTGCAGGTGCATTGTCATCCTGAGGGCTAAGATGAAATGCCTTTTATGTCCAGTAACTACACGGGTATTTTACTTTCAATCTAAAGCTACAGAACTGCTTGACGGCCGAAATGTAGTGAAACCTACCCTGACGACCCTACATACCACGTAATAAAATGGTAAATAAAGAAATTGCTTCAACTTTCAGATCCGTTTTGAACATTTACAAGAAGAAACAACTCAATCAGACAACATTGAAATTTCAACGACACCTGATTCTTTCACCACCGTTGAAACTTCAACACCGGGAGTATCTACAAACTTGGTATTAGATTTCCAACAGTTCATGTTAAAATGGAATACAACGGAGGTTTATAGTGGCTCGATCTATGGTGAACAAATCGCGTATCCAGATTATGAAATAACCAGTGATGACTATCTAAAGAAATTGTGGAGTTATGACGTCGAAATTGATGGGGTTGTATTGGAAAATAATTGGCCTTTAGATGACTCCGAGAAGCAGCATAACGAAACATATGTAGAGCTACCTTATTTCAGCGAGGTAACTATATGTATTACAACTAAAACACAAAATTGAAATAAGTAGCAAATATAATACCGGGCCGGGTATTTATCACAAGAATGTATAAGAGCATTTTCTGCGGTTATCCTAAGGCATCTAGAACTTTTAGACACACTATAAATAACATACCTCATTTACAAATATTTGTGATTACAAAAACAATTAGAAAAGCTTTTCATTTAAACGCTTATATCTAATTATAATATGAAAGCACTGAGAAGGGAAATTAATTTTTAACCGACTTCAAAAGAAGGAGGAGGTTATCAATTCGTCTGTATGTTTTTTTTTTATGTTTGTTACCTCAGAACCTTTGACTGGGTGAACCGATATTAATGATTCTTTTTTTGTTCGATGCGGAATAGTTCCCATGTGGTCCTTAAATAAAAAAAACTGGAAAAATTAAGTCGTCTACGTATGCGAAATTGCGGATTTTTGCTTTCTTATGAATTTTTAGTGAAATGATACGATAGTAGAAAACAATATAAGCTCATGGTCACCCATCTAGCTTTGACCTTCAAAAGTTATCACTAAAAATTGTGAAAAAAAAAAATTAAACAAAAAATAAAACCGACTCCAAAAAACTGAAAAGGATAAAATAATTAAATTTTAGTAGGTACTTATCCCCGTAGGAACATATTTTTGGAGTTGGTGCTAAGTTGTTTCCAGAAACTATTAGATAGTGAAGCACCGACCGTGTTTTTGAAGATCTATAGAATTAATTCCAGTATACATATATTATTGAAGCAGTACCTATTAGATATGAAGTATCATTAACCTGCAAATTATAACGTTTGCCGAAATAATAAATATTCAAAAGAATTATCAAAATTGCGAGGCTACATATTTTAATGTAAATAATTATTATATACCAGTTAAATTTAGATAAATTCTAAATAAGTTCGGCATTGCGTGCCTACTTCAATTTAATTTTACAAATTGATCTTTTTGATGTTGGCATTCGATTACGTCTCTTTTTCCTTTGCAAGTGGTAGCTCCACAACGATATTAAGGTGGTGGCGGTTAGAACCTCACTCCAATTTTCCAAACTTGGAAGAACTGGAAAGAGGTCCTTCAAGAATGGCGTTGAAAAGGTTGCAAGCTCGTTTTCCTACCGGATTTTACAAAAAAAAAGTAATACTCACGTTCTGTTTGATAGATAAAACAAATGCTAATACAATAAACCGGTGCCCTTAGCATTAGTTTCAATCGAATCGAAACGTCGATCGTGAATACTTCACAACTGGGACGTCTCGATGCCTGCGAAAAAAATCTCTAATTCGAGTTTACTCTCTTCGGTTCCCCTTTTCGGCAGTAAATCTCGTAAATCGAGAATGTTTTCTTGAATCTCCTATTCTAACCACTAATCAAATTCATATTCATATTCATTTAATCACTTCGAATTTGTAACATATTAGTACACGTTAAATGTTTATAGCAAGATGTTAGTTACAAATTGACCTTTTCAAGGCATTCGTGATAGTATAACTTATATATAGTTTAACTTATAATAGCTATTTATCTGTAAGTAAGCGTATAAAAACAATAATCTATGTTCATGCCACTAAAATAAACGTCAAATATAAAAGAAAATAATAATAATCAGATTAAATAATAATAATAAAGTAAAATGTCAATGATAGTAAAATTGAATTAAAATTAATAACAATAAAACAAAACAAAAAAAAAAAAAGCATAAATTAACAAGGGTGTAAATTATCTTATGATAGAATCTAATTAAAATGGATCATTAAAATATTCCCTTAAATTATAATATGCCCTTTTCATAAGCGTTTTCTTTAACACATTCTCGAACTCACTACCTTGGAGGGTCTTTATAGTTTTTGGCAAGTGGTTATATATTTTAATTGCCATGTAATATGGGCCATTTTTGTAAAGTGTCAGATGCGGGGTAGGCAATACCAGATCATTACCGCGGCGCGAGGCATAACGGCTCGGCTTATCACCGATACGCTGAAAGTAACTTGCGCTTTTCTGCACAAGGCGGCATAATTCGAATATGTAGATGCTAGTAACTGTTAACATTTTATATTTCTCAAATAATAACCTACATGAGTCTCTCGGTGCTGTCAGCGTTATTATTCTGAGACATCGTTTCTGCAAGATGGATACTGCATTCACATCAGTCGAGTTGCCCCAGAAAACAATTCCGTACCTTATCCACGCAGCAGCATGACTGTGGTACGCGGCGAGTGCGCATTCTTCATTTGTTGCTTTCCGAAGTTCACGCAACGCATATGAAAAACTACTGAGCTTGCTCACCACACTTTCAACATGTTGCTTCCATGACAGTGTAGAGTCCATTGTGATTCCAAGTAACATAAAGGAGTCAACTTCTTGTATCTTTTGGTCTAGATGCGATAAGTGAATAGTCAGCCCCGCTCTTTGGTACGGTCGAAATTGCATAAATTTAGTTTTTTCAAAATTTAATGAAAGCCCTAGCTTATCTAAATAAGACACTATTGTGTAAGCAGTTAGTTACTATAGTTTGTAGGTTTGTGATTTTATTTTGATCACATGTGACCAGAAGGGTTGCATCGTCTGCAAACAAGACAGTTTTTTGGCTTATTACAGATGGTAGCTCATTAATATACGCCAGGAACAACAAGCAGCCTAGCACGCTACCCTGCGGTATAGACCCTGAGATGACTTCAATAGAGGAAGTGACTTGCCTTATCTCCCGTTTTTTCTCATTAAAACTTGCCAATTGCACGCATTGCTTTCTGTCCTTAAGATAAGAATCGAGCCATCTATGAGCATTACCACGTATTCCCAGCAAGCGTAGAGTCTCCAGTAATATACTGTGCACCACTCTGTCATATGCCTTTGTCAAATCCATAAAAAGGGCTATTACGCATTTATTATCATTTAACGCATTTAGTATTTCCAAATTGAGATCAAACGCTGCTGATGTTGTTGAATGATTTTTGCGGAATCCGTGTTGCTCTTTACTAAGAACATTATACTTTTCAAAAAAAGCGTAAATTTTTTGACATATCAATTTTTCATAAATTTTTGATACAACAGGCAACAACGCGATTGGGCGGTAATTTGTAACGCTAAGCTTGTTTCCTTTTTTGAAGATCGGTTTAATAACTGCTAGTTTTAATTTTTCAGGAAACACACCTTCTTCGTATGACTGATTTATTAACAACGTTAGGGGTTGAACGAGTTCATTTACGCAGTAGATTAGCAAGGTAGCTGGAATCTCATCATAGCCACAAGAATGGTTTCGCTTTAGGCCTAAAATTGTTTTTCTCACATCAGCTTCTGTGACGCTGCTCAAATACAGTGAATTTGTCAATGATACTCTATTACCTCCATTCGATATTGCGACATTTTTTATAGAACCAATATTTACAAAGTATCTATTAAATATATTTGCAACTTTTATAGGTGATGTAATATATTCATTTTCGTAGTTAAGCGTTATGTTTTCCTGCTTTTGAGTTTTTGCTTTCAGTTTTTCATTAATCATACTCCACATTACTTTGCATTTATTGCGCGCTAATTTCAGCCTATTTATATGAGATTTTCTTTTTTCCGCAGCTATTACTTTTTTTAGTGTTTTATTGTAGTTTTTTGGGTAAGTTTTTAATGTTTCACTATTATAATAATTTGTAAGGCAACGTAGAATACGTTTATGGTAACAACATTTTTTTAATCCCTTTGAAATCCATTTAGTCTTACGCTCATTTTTCAATATGTAGGTTTTTTTAGGAATATGTGCATTTAACAGAGACTGGATTACATTTTGGAAATTATTAAAGTTTGTGTTTGTATCATTATTTTGCAATAAGATACTATACCAATTTATTTGTTTTAAGTTTTCTTTGAAGATTTCCATGCTTTTAACGTTAAAAATTCTTTTACTTACCTTGTATGAGATTTTATTTCTACTTATGTCCTTTTTCAATGGGACTTGCCCAATTAAAGTACTATGGTCCGATAAATTATAATTTTTAACTAAGGCATTCATATTTACATTATTTGTGACAATAAACTGATCTATGCATGATGCACCATTTTGTGTTTCACGTGTAGGTTTATCAATCAAGCATCGCATCCCATAAGACTTTAGAAGGTCAACAAATCTGCGTGAAACCTTTGTATTTTTAGTGACGTCTATATTAATATCACCAGCTATAATGATCCTCTTATTAAGTGAATGTTTTGAAATATGATTTAACAAGTTTTGCATCTGAGAAAAGAACGTTTCTAAGTCTCTTTCTGGGCGATAAATTGACACTATGAGTAAATTACATTCAATAACTTCAATGGCGCATAACTCCACAACAAATTCTACTGAGAATAATTGAATATCATTGCGTTCTTTTATTTTTATACATTCTTTTGCAAATATAGCGACACCACCGTGTATATGATTTCGTCTTAAGTATATGGCACACAATTTAAAGCCCTCCAATGTGTAAAGTTCATAATTACTGGGCAAGAGCCAATGTTCGCTTACAACAATAATGTCTATGTTAGTATCAGTTAAAAACAAGTTCAAGTCATCAATTTTGTTAGTCATACATTGAATATTCTGGCACATAATACTACATATTTTAGGAGCGAAAGGAAGATTTCTTTTGTTTTGATACACTATCTTTGCAGAGCGTTATTATTGAACTATCTTGGCAGTGCGTTATTATTGAACTAGAGTCATCTTCCCTACGCTGATTGTCATACAATTCGTTTTTAAAAGTTGATAAAAATATTTCCATGTCATAAAGTATAGTTTTAAGCCCGCTAGTGTTTACCTTGCCACTATAAATAGAAAACATGTCGTATGTGTAATTTAAATTTTTGTTAGAATCTACTATAAAACAGTACTCATATTTTAAGTTGTCATAATACAGTAAATTATTAAATATTTCAATTCTTTTATTATATATATTTGCTTCGTAACAATATTTGAATGTTGGTAAACAGACTATAACATTGGTATGTTGTAACGTTAACAGGGTCTCTTTAATCTGTAAGATTAATTTTTTATAGTTTTTTGACACAATGAAATCTGCTTCACCTATCATTAATATACAAAAGTCATTAATTGTATAACAGTTTATTTTATTATGTAGACCGTTTAGTAGTTGTACGATTCCGCCTCCCGGCACGCGATAGTGAATCATTGCAGTATCTGGCTTCATAAAGTGACTTCTCATGCGAGCAGACTTTTTATCACTGTTGATACTGCTGATAATACACAGCTTGGTTGTTGTCGAATTCTCGGTTTTTTGTGTGTTTTTCTCATTTACTGAGTTGGTATAAACACAACCATAATTCTCTCTTTCGTTATTTGACTGCGTCGCATAGAGTCTGGAAGTATTTATTGAGCTTTGTAATCGGCGACTCCTTCATCTTAATTATACTTCGAGTTGTAAAATGTTGTCATTAAAAACATACTTCCACACCTTTCATCTGGTTTTAAGACGGTTGCAGCTATTCACCTCGATTTGACTTAGAAAAAAGTTAAAGTCAAACATAGAACTCCTTTGAAATTGCAAAAAATCGACTCACGATATAGCGGTCATATTATTTATCATTTAATTTTGTTACCTCGTTCGTGTCACTCCCAAAACAGGGATATTCTAAATACATTTTTTGCCTCTATATTTATATAATAATTAAGATAATTTGAATGTAAATTAAAAACAAATAATGTATTTCAATAAGTCTTTTATGAGCAAAATTCGTTATATGTTTTGTTTACATTTAAATTCTTATAACACGAGTTTGTAATGAATTTGTAATTATTAAACTCTTCAATTATTTTTGTTTACTAATAATAAATTTTCATAACTATAACTAACTGTAAGAAATATTATACCTACCGAAACAGGGGCCACGAACTCACGAAGCTAGAAGCAGAGCCAAATTTTATCACGAAATAAGGTTGAAACAAAAGGTCCGCAAATATAAAAAACTACCAACTAAAAGGACAAAATTTATGCATTCAATTAACTACTATCTTATTACCAATACACAAAAACTTTCAAACGGATATCTTGTTCAGTAATATTTTTTTTAAATCCTTAAGTCATAAGAGCCTTAAGATGCCGATACAGACGACACTTACTTACGTAAAAATAAAGAGAAAACGTTACTTATTTGCTAACATAACGCGGTTTCTCTTTATTTAAAAGTGGTTGCGTGTATGAGTATGGTATGACGTAAAAGTTGACTCTGAAGTTATTACTTATTTCCAGAATTTCCAAACTGCATTCAACTCCACACCACAATGGAATATAATTAGACCGCAAACAGGAAAATATATTTATGACCACAACGAATACAGTAATAATTTTATCAATGCATTCCACAAAATTTCAAATGACACACCAGTCTGGTCTACCAGTCAATGGATGAAAACGGACGTAATGATTAATAGACAAAATATTGATGCTTCCTGGATGAATTTACAAAACGAATTAGTAGAAGCTGCTTTGGGTGGCATTTCTGGTCATTGGTTCTGGTCGTCATCTATTTGTGGCGACACTCCTGCCTTTAACATAGATAACCAAATTAATCTTTGTGTCAAATGGTACATGGCAGCTACGTACTTTCCCATGGTAAAGATCCATTCAGATATAGTTGAGAGACATCCTCTAGCGTTCAACGGAACACATAGATCACTGGTTATAAATGCGTTGAATAAACGGATCAGATACTTGCCCTATTTCCATACGGTTCTGCAAGAAGGACCGCTCTTAAGGCCGATGTTCTATCAATTTCCTTTAAGCGATGAATTGAGCAATTTGACCAGTCAGTTCAGTGTTGGGGATGACCTGTTGATCGCTCCTAATCTCCTGCCAAGCCAGAGCCATGTGCACGTTCAGATGCCTCCAGGTACTTGGTATGAATTCCTAAGTGGATTGAAGATTGATAGCGAGGAAGGCGACGTAATCACAATGACCACAAGTGAGGGAGATTTCTTGACGTTTGTTCGTGGTGGTTCCATCATCATCATTCAAAATGTAAGTACAAGTTGACTTTCAATTTTGGCCACTGGTATCGGTGGCGAAAATATTTTCTTGATTTTTTATAAAATTATTCTTAAAAACTTTCAATCAATTTAGGAATTCTAAATACCAATTTTCGGCCATTTTTTGGAAAACCAAAGATCCTATAAGATTCGTAATACGTCCTTTTGAAATAAATTGTTTTTGATTAAATCGACACTATTTTCAAATCTCATAAATGAATTTTACATTTTAACCGACTTCCAAAAGGTATATAATAACAGTGACATCATAATAAATAATATATTCTTGTTTATATATTAAAACTCCTTATCATTCATTTATATTACATTTATTGAAAGAATAGAAGATAAATAGAATATGTTTTAAAATATGACTAAACAAACTGTTATTTACAGGACGTGAAAAATTCAGCTGAAGAAACACGTAAAACCTCCCAATACAGTTTAATCATCAGCACTGAAACAAAAGACAATGCGGAAACACTCACAGGGGAAGGCAAACTGTTCATTTCAGATAATATGACTATTCACTTCAAACTGAATGGAACTAATTTGGTCATTACCGCGGAAGGTATTGACTTTGAGCCTTTGTGTGGAACTGAAGCTATTTGGGCTAATGTAATCGAACAGATCAAAATATACGGACTTGAAGATTCAGAGAACAATTACGATCATCATAAGCAAATGTCTACAGCAATAGAATTGTGTGAATTAGAAATGAACAATGAAATTGTTTTCCCAATCAAATAGTTAAATAAAATTATTTTGAAACTGTACTTTCTGCTACTACTATTACTTTATGACTTATGGCTTACCTTTAGTCCGTTCGTAATAAAAAAAAGCAGCTCATTAGACGAACAATGTCTTTTTAGACGATATCGAATCATTAAATTAAAAAATACGTACCTTTTTTTTATTTTTATTTTTTATACAACTGGTTGACAAACAAGCTGACGGCCCACCTGATGGAAAGCGGTAACCGCCGCCTATAGACACGTGCAATAACAAGGAAAAATCACTTGATATTGCAGGTGCGTTGTCATCCTGGGGCCTAAGATGAAATGCCGTCCATGCCCAGTAATTACACTGGCTACCTTTCCCTTCAATCCGAAACACAGCGAACTGCTTCACGGCTGAAATAAGAAAGGCGGTGGTACCTACCCAGACGACCCTGCATACGGGCCTACCACCTAGTACCTACCTAACTATAAATAATTTGTTGTGTTCATAATTCTTAAAATGTTTATCCTTAAGATAGGTAGATAAGTAGGATATTAACTGTTATGTTAACATAATAAATCTTACCTATCATACATAACATAAAATCTTTTTAAGTTTACGAGTAAGTAACTACCTACCAGAATTGCATTTTTGAGTAACTAGGGTACATACTAACTTATTAATTTGGGTACATTCTCTCTCTAGCAATTTTTTTTATCCTTTTTTTCAGTAACTCTATCTATATGTAGGTACCTACTTACTTGTTAATTCTTTATTCAAAACATTACTTTAATAGTGTTATTTATCTGAAGAATTTCACAATAATGAGCAGCAAAATAAAAATAATGATGACATTTATGAAGACAATTTACAGATCTACCATTTGTTTATATTTATTGTTTATATTGCGAGAGACAGTGATTAGCGGTAATTCAACTCGACCTCATCTTGAACTTAGATAAATCAGTCATTATAGCAAACAAGCTCATTCTGTTACCGACTTCTGATCAGTGAAGCACACAGTTGTTATAATTCATTTGAAGACTATCTAATGAAACCTGAAAATAATCTAAATCAAGACATTCCTGTAGATAATCAAGAAAGAAAAGGTTTCATTACTCCCAGCGGAAGGATGCCTAACATCAAAGTGTTTACAGGTAGCTCCCACCCAGAAATCGCCAAAAAAATCGTGGCCAGACTTGGAATTAACCTTGGTAGAGCTACTACGAAGAAGTTCAGCAACAAAGAAACGAATGTAGAAATCGGTGAATCGGTAAGAGGCGAAGATGTTTATATTGTACAGAGTGGATGTGGAGAGATTAATGATAACTTAATGGAGCTGTTTATAATGATAAATGCCTGTAAAATTGCATCAGCATCCCGCGTAACCGCCGTTGTGCCCTGTTTCCCGTACTCCAGACAAGACAAGAAGGAGAAAAGTCGCGCACCCATTACAGCTAAGCTACTAGCGAACCTCATATCAGTCGCAGGAGCTGATCACGTTATAACCATCGATTTGCACGCCTCCCAAATTCAAGGTTTTTTCAACATTCCCGTAGATAATCTGTACGCAGAACCAGCTATTACGAAATGGATTAAGGAAAACATTCCAGAATGGAGTACCAGTGTTATGGTCTCTCCAGACGCTGGTGGTGTAAAGAGAATGACAGCTATAGCTGATAGATTGGATATTGATTTTGCTATTATACACAAGGAGAGACAGAGAGCCAATGAAGGTGACTCGACTGTACTCGTAGGTGACGTGAAGAATAGAACAGCCATCATGGTTGACGACTTGGCAGATACTTGTGACACTATTGTTAAGGGAGCTGAAAAACTACGGGAAGCAGGAGCTCTGAAAATTTATGCCATTTTGACTCACGGTGTATTTGCTGGAAATGCTATTGATAAGATTAATAACTCCTGCCTTGAAGGAATAGTAGTCACTAATACTATACCACAAGATAAACACATGAATATGTGCCCTAAACTACAAACTATCGACATTGCCGTAATGCTGGCAGAAGCTATACGCCGAACTCACTACGCTGAGTCAGTTTCATATTTGTTTACAAACGTCCCGTACTGACAACGCAGACAATTATACTTAAGTCTTTTTATTTCATTAATTATAACTCTGTGACCTAACACCCCTAAATAAATAGATAAAACCTTTTGGATTTTAATTATCTACTAAAATGGAGGTACCCTTTTTTTAGCTTTATATTTAAAAATATATATAGTTATAATATAAATATTTAATTTAAAACAATTTGTTGAATCTCAACACCTATTCAAAACATATAATTGAAATATAAAATTGAAATTTTTAAGTAATCCCTCATCAATCTATCTAATACCATCTCATTGAGACTATTCTTATAATCCCAAATAAACACGCTATATCTGCGTAAGTTTCTGAAGAATTTTAAGCATTACTCATACATCAATATCGAGCAAAAACAATCAATAAAATCACGTTTGTTATATGGGAGCCCCTTAAATATTTATTTTATTCTGTTTATTAGTATTTGTTGATATAGCGGCAACAAAATACATCATCTGTGAAAATTTCAACTGTCTCTATCACGGTTCATGAGATACAGCCTACTGACGGACGGAGAGCGGAGTCTTAGTAATATGGTCCCGTTTTACCCTTTGGGTACGGCACCCAAAAAACTATAGTACCTAACAGTACTAGGTACTAATGGAAGGGTACCTATAACTAGGATTTGGTATTGAGTGACCAGATGATACCTCTACAAAATTTACACAATAAATGTTTACCAATAGGACAGACAAGATTTAACTACCTATCAAAGAAGTCGATTTTACCATTTGGGCTACAAAATTTTGAGTTAAGTACCTAATAGTTTTTGTATTTCATATAACAAAAAAAACAATTAAATATTTTTATAAACAAAATATACATTTAAAAAAGATTAAATATTTTTTAAAAAGATTAGATATTTTTATTTAAGAGCATTACAAAATCACAATAAATTATATACGAATGTTGTTGTGTCTTCCTTCATTTTTTTTTCAGATAACTGAGGCTAGAAACGTTGAGTGTTGTTTATTACCAAAACAACAAAAACATTGGAAGCGAGAGATAAAGTTTCGTCATAATGTTATTGAGTTACTTTATCAAGTAGGGTGGCGATCAACAAAATAGTAGATAGGTCCTTATTTTTTTTAAGCGTTATGACATCACATGATTTCAGTTGTTAAACGCTCATAGGTACGTGGGTATCTACATTAATACCTAAACAAAACTATAGTTTCTATTTAAGAATAATATTTTGTGTAGATAAGCTTTTTTTTAGAAAATAATAAATGATTCACCAGTAAAAAAGTTGTCCGCGATTTTTCCATCAGGAAAAGATTTTACAGGGTTTTTGGCGGGATTTGATGATGTCATTCAATATTTTTATTACAATAATTATAAAATTGTGTCGGAGCAAGCCTTGTGTTAATTGGTGTAGTTTTCTTGCAAGTGTTTAAGTTGACGTGCAATTGAAATTAAAGTGAAATTGATGCGAAAGAGGTTGAGAATTTTATTGTGGTTATCCACCTCATCAAAGTAGCATCATGGAGGCTCACTCCAAAACGTCTAACTTCCAAGATGCATTGAAATGTGTTCTCAGAGAAAAATTTGTTGACATTTCAATGCATTAATTAAATAATGATAGATTTATGACTGACTTTAAAAGATCTTGAAACTAAGAGCATTAAACTAAATTATAAAAAAAAGATTTTACCTAAAATTGTTTATTCTGCTGTTGATCTATAATCTCCTACTTACCTACTCCAAAAATAATTCTGTTTTTTTCATTATTCCGTAATGACTAAATCGTCACTATTATCAAGGATTTAGTCCATGCTATTATATACAAAAACACTCACAGCTTTTCATTTGACTAACTATGGGTGGGATAAAAATTGTAAAAACTTAACTAATTATTTTGACGGTTGGTATTGTTTTTACGGAAAACTTAATATAAAAACAAGTACTTATTAATAATATTTACCTACGTGCCTCTCTAATGTAGAAAGTTTTATAAAATGTAAATGCTGCCATCTGGAGGAATTCGTGCAAACTAACTAGTTAGGTACTACGACCCGTTACAATGTTATCTATCATCATCACCGTGCTACGCTACCGTGCTATCTTGCCTTGTTGTTATCAAAAAATGTAATTATTGTCGTAATGTTTATTGTTTTAATTCGTTGTTCTGAACTTACACGTATTCAAGTAGGTACTTATTATTTACCATATTAATACTAAAGCCATAATATAGTGTCAGCTTGTATCTAATATGAATAAAAAATAAACATTAGAATTTTGAGGTTAAGTTTTTATTTACCTAGATTCTTTAGAATAGTAGGTACTTATAAACTCAAAAGATTAAAGGTCATTTTTCCTATTG
Source organism: Nymphula nitidulata (assembly GCA_947347705.1). Classification (NCBI taxonomy): domain Eukaryota; kingdom Metazoa; phylum Arthropoda; class Insecta; order Lepidoptera; family Crambidae; genus Nymphula; species Nymphula nitidulata. Next base: position 14,305,007 of record OX374632.1, read on the forward strand.
TATACAAAATTCAATCAGTGCTTTGAGGTTAAGGATCCTGTTATTTGCGTATACGTAAGTACCTACCTACCTATTCCGAATTATCAATTGTTCTGGTAAGGACTTTCTGGGTATCTTATCATGTACCTAGTTATGTAGTACCTAGATACCTACATTCCAAAGTAATTAGTACCTACCTAGGCAATGTTTGAAGGTATAAGTACTTATGTAGATAGGTAAACCTATTTAATTAAATCTTTTTATATTTCAGAATAAATAATAAACACAAAAATGAAAACTATTTTATACATGAACGACCAAAGCCCTCCAGGGAGAGCAGTGAAGATGCTTACTTATATTTTAGGATTGGACTTCGAACAACGCGAGATAAATCCTGTTTTTAGGGAGCAAGACACGCCAGAGATGAGGAAGGTGAGTTGGACTTCGCAAAGGCTTCGATTATTTCATAAAGACAAAGTAACTAAGTGATAAAGAAAATTATGTAATGTTTTTAAACGACAATTTTGGTGAACAAGTAGGTATGCCCCGCCTGATGGTATGCTATGCGGTTACCGTAACCTATAGACGCTCGTAGTCGTAATACTCACCTACAAATCAAAAGAAAGCGTTATGTAATAAGCATAAGAGACAAGTCCTCCTGCTACCAACATAGGCAACAATTTCTCGGTGAGCTCTGGCGACCTTACTCGCCGCAAAACACAACAGTCTTCTGTAGGATGCTACCGCACTCGGGCACTAAAAAATAGGTACTTTTGCGAGTAGGCATTTACCTGAAATTTGTTTTCAGAAAAATCCAATGCGCACTATACCATTCATAGATGAAGGAGATTTCACATTGAGTGACAGGTTCGTTATCACTATATTTGTATCAGTAAGTAGAGCTCGCGCCAAACATTTAGTTCGCTCTGAAGTTGCATCGCGCCATATTGCGCAGGCGCAGCAGCCCGCAGCTACCGTCCATACCGCGTTGTTCCGCCGTTCCATATTTTGATAGTGCGCAGTGAATTGGCTCGTGTTCAGAGCGAACTAGAAGTTTGTTGCAAGCTGTACACACGGCAGCACATCAAGTGTAACAGTTGCACTACGAAAGCCGTCTTTATTACGAACGCTGTAAGGGCGGTCTCAAGGTCAAACTGTTACGCTTGATGTGCTGTCGACTGTATATACTTAAAACTAATGAAACATCAAATTCCACCTTGCCTAGTTACCCCACCTCTTGATACTCGTACAATCTATTGAATGTTGAACCGCCTTTTTTAAGAAATATTTATTAAAATTATTAATTAAAATAATTATTACATGAAATTTACTATCCATACTAATGTTATAAATGCGAAAATGTATCTGTCCGTTACCTCTTCACACTTAAACCGCTGAACCGATTTTAATGTTTGGTATAAAGATAGTTAAACGAGTCCCGGGAAAGGACGTAGATAGTTTTTATCCCAGATAACATCCTTTAAGGGAATTGGTAGGTTGCATCTAGTCCTCCGGTGACGTGGTAGTGATCGCGTCTGGCCGGACCCCAGGAGACGCGGGTTCAATTCCCGCCTGGAGCATTTTTTCTTTCATCGTTTTCTTTCTTTATTTGTAATTGTTACAATAAATTAGGCGTTATAAACGCATAAAGTCAAACATAAATGTGATCCTTTGAGGAAGTCAAAAATGGAGTGGAGATAGTTTAAGACTCTGGGAAAGACTTTTTGGCGCTATAACTGAAACCCACGCGAGAGGAGCCGCGGGAGGCCACCAGTATGAAATAAGATTGTTTATGATTTTTAGTTTGTAGGTACTTACGTGGGTACCTAATTACCTACTTACCTAATATTCACCTTTCATAAAAAATCATTACCTGCCGTAAATAGGTACTCTATTTTAATTTTAACCAATTTTAGCCATTCAATAGCAATTTACTTGCTAGATAAGTATGGGAAGCCTCAGCATGAAAGCATGTATCCTAAAGATAGAAGAAAACGGGCGTCCGTCAACCAGCGCCTTTTCTTGGACTGCGGTATTCTCTTCCAGCGGCTTAGAGCTGTGATGGTATGTTTCTGCTATAAAATTTATAAAATCAATATATTTCAAATTTATCGATACATGTGTCGATTTTAAAAATTCGAATCATAATCGTATCGTTCACGCACGCTTAAAATTTTAAACAAAAGGCAGACAAAAGCTAACGTAACTACTTAATACGATGGTGATTCGAAATTTAAAAATGTTCGTGCTAGATGTACTGTTTTGGACTTCACTTCAGTATCCCTAGTGCAGGGATGGCGAACCAATGGCACGCGTGCCATTAATGGCACACAACACAATATTTTGGGCACGTCACTGATCATAAAATTCATTATTTACGACGAAAAATAATGTGAGGTACCTATAATATGACGAGCGAACACGAGAGATCCCTCCCTACGTTAATTGATAGTATTTATTAGTATTATTTTACCAAAAATCACAAAGAAAAAATTGATTTGATGGCACGTCTATGAGCTCATTAAACATTTCCTTACAAAAATGGCACGCTGATACGTAAAGGTTCGCCATCCCTGCCCTAGTGTATGTTTCAATCGAAACGAAACAAAAACGATCATTGTCGTGTTCACCCCTCAAATCTTTATATAAAAAGTGGTTTCCAATAATTCACAACAGAGGCGTTGCTGCCGTTTTCATACGACAGTTATCACGACGACGAACGTTTTTGTTTCTATGGGCGTTTTTATAATTTATAACACAGGCAAGTAGAAATAGTATGGAAATATATCAAGACGGGAGAGGACCACAAATGTATGAAGTCTGGGCTTAAAATAATTTCAATTTTGAACAGCAATCATACCTAAATAGGGTAAGAAAGTATAATTATTTAGAATTTTTAGTGCAATGAAAAATATTTTATAGCCCCCTGTTTATTTTTAAGACAAACATGAAAATGCCATACTATAGTTACTGTTTGCGTATTGTTATTGCATTAATATAACAACCACTACTTTTTACTTTTAAAATGTAGAACTGGAGCTAAAACTATAGTAAAATCTTGAAATATTTACAACAATAGGTACATTTGACATGTTTTACGACTTGAAAACCGAGGGAAAAAAGCAAATCTGCGTTTAGTTTCTGGTGGAACATTATTTGCATTTTTAGGCAAACGGGCGATTCGAAAAATCAGATTATTTAGAACCAAGTAACTTATAAAATTACCTTTGTAAAGAGGTATATCACATTGCTGTTCAAAATTATTCGGAATAAAAGCCCAAAAAAGACCGTGTCCTTCAACGTAACGTTTTAATGTGCACGTCCATGTCACGGAAATTTAAAAGCGTCTTCATATATTTCCATACAATTTACTTCCCTGTGTTATCGTGGTACCGAGGCCTTCCACGATAATATTGTCGCGTTACAAATTATAAAAGCGCCCAATTCGATTGAAACTTACAAATCCATTTACAAAAGTGGTTGCCATTATTTCACAACAGAGGCGCTGCTGTAGTTTTCATACGATCCTTCCTCTTTGCGATTTTACAGCAGGAAGACGGCGGAAACACAACAACGTCATTGTATTTGTGTAAAAGCGACAGCAGCGCCTCTGTTGTGAATTATTGGAAACTCTTTTTAATACAGATTTGACAGTTGAACGCAACCACGCTTAAAAAAATTTGAAACGCTTTGATTCAAGGAAACATAAGCTCGTTTTCAAAACATTTGCTTAGCGTTGTGTCAACGATTTGAATCTCAGTATATCTAGAGGAGATGGAAAGAGACAAATGTCATAAGCCTAGGGAATAGTTAGGTAGTGAAAACGGACATTACACTACGAGAACAGCTTCTTAAGCGTGAACTCTTTTATAGATTTGTCATCGTACTTCAAAATCATAGCAAAACCGACTTAATTATCATATCAGATAGGGGCGATTCTTATGAACCAAATTTTTTCCTATAATAAGAATGTCACCGTTCAACCAAAACAATAATAATAAAGGTAATTATTATTTAAATATATTTTTCTAAGTACTTACCTACCTACATTAGCGTAGGCTGCTTGTTTCTTACCCGCCACCCTTCCACTCATAAAAGAATCGGTATGTGGCTGGTATGAGCTATTCACAGATAAATAATTCTCAGGCTCCAACATACATGGGCCTAATGACGGAAATGCCCAAAGAAGTGACAGGAGGAATAAAGAACGCGTACGGCATGCTAGAAGGCTACCTGTCAGAGACCAAATATTTAGCAGACGATAACATGACCATTGCCGACATTTGTGCCTTCGCCACTGTCTCTTCTCTGGATGGACTGCTCCCAGTTGATGAGAAAAGGTATGTAAGAAGGGTTCCGTAACATTATCTATAAACAATGGCTACCTTTTGTTGTATGGGTGCCCCCATAAATATTTACTTTATTCTGTTTAATAAGTATTTGTTGTTAAAGCGGCATCATACAGAAATACATCATCTGTGAAAATTTCAACTGTCTATCACGGTTCATGAGATCCAGCCTGGTGACAGACGGACGGACAGCGGAGTCTTAGTAATAGGGTCCCGTTTTACCCTTTGGGTACGGAACCATAGAAAAGATAATACAGCCAGCCCCCCCTAGACGAGACCCTTTCGTCGCTATCGCCACAGCCTGGACACTGATAAAATCTTCATACAGTCGCAGCGGTTTTATTCAGAGGCACACAACATAGAGCCTGATCTGAAGACACACTCTAATTCTAAATTTAAGTATAGTACATCTCTTTCTCGCAATATGTAATAGGAAAAAGACAGCAAGAGTTTGTTTAGAGCTGTCAATTAAATTTAGATAGATTTCAAAGAAACCATAGACAATCTAAGACGGCATGTACGGAGGTGCCTCCTAACACTGCATTTTATCACGTTCAATAAGTCGAAAATATAACGCACGTTTCTAAATGTCAAATTATATGACAGACATCCTTTTCGTATTCATTTTGAGAGAAAGAAATGCACTGAACTAAAATTTAGACTTAGCATGTGTTCTCCAGAATTAGGTCCATAACACGCGCAACTGTTGTTGCGCACTGTAAACACAGCCTGCGCGCCTGCGACTAGAGACCTCCAAGAATCCGACGGCGAATACTGACATCGGTTCGGGGCGGAGAGAGGCCAGTCTAACTCTGCTTAAGTCCCATTGCTATCGCTAAGCGGAAAATATATGAAATTTGATATTTGCGCTCAAAAGTTGAACGAGGGCTTATGGCATTTTCCATTTAGCATTTTATCTAGGAAGGCTGTTCACGCAAACTTTTTTAAACTTTTTCAGGGTAGTGTTTTTTTTTATTTCATTTTTAAACAACTAGATTTAGTGCATTAGCAGTGTTTTATAAATATCAGCGTTGCCAGAATGTTACTTTTATAAAATTTTATGTTACTTTTGACCCTCTCATGTTACTTTCATGTTACACGACTCAAAATGTTACTTTTACGTTACTTTTAGGATTTAAACAATAGTAGCGAAAAAATTCACACACCAAGTAGTCCTAAAACTGCGCTTATTGAGTAGCTTATAATTGCTTTTTTTTTGTTGAATAGTAAGTTTTACGATCTCAAAATATTACTTTTTTCAAATTTTTTTCTAAAAAACTTCGAAATAATGAAAAATGAATTCTGAGACATGTTTTAGTATGTCTTTTTTTTACATTAAAAAAATTAATGTTACTTTTGACATGAAAATGTTACTTTTGAACTGTTTCGTGTTACTATTGACTATCGGTCACGGGCAACACTGATAAATATAGTTCCGGTCACGCGGCAAAGCAGAAGTGCAGTGCAGCTGTGTTATGCTGGCTAGTGCTGTTAAGTTCTCTTAGGACCGATCTTCATTTTTGATGGCTCTTATCTTCTTAAGAAATTAATGGTTTTTTTTATAGTTTAGGTATAGATAAGACATTTAAAAAATATATTTCACACATCCATACTAATATTATAAATGCGAAAGTAACGTCTGTCTGTGCTGTGTTGAATTTTCACTCATATAGCTGTATTGGTTAAGATAAAATTTTCAATGGACATATATTAATTACATCCTGAAAAAGGAGACAGGCTATCTTTTAGCGAGATAGCCGACATCAACGCGAACTGCTACTAGTTTATAAAAAAAACACCTGCCGCTCGCGACCTCCGCGTCAGACAGACAAAGTAACTCTCGCATTCATGGTAATAGATTAGTATGGATAGTCAAAAATAAATTGGAATATCATTTAATTTATAACTACCAAAATTTTTAGATACCCGAAAACAAGGCAATGGCTTCAAACTATGTATGAGAAAGAGTTCAGCAAAGAAATCAATGAACCTGGCTGTAAGCAACACGTGGAATACCTCAAGATTCTGATGGAGAGCAACAAACTCAAGAAATCTAAATTGTGATTTTCTTTATTAATTTTTAAAAAACTTATTAATTATTGCATAGACCCATAATCTGTAAAATAATTTATAAAACTAATTGTATTACCTTTCTGTAACGTTATGAAATAGTTAAACTTAGGTTCATTATATTAAGTATGTCCAAGGATGAATGGTATACCTAATAAAATGTGGACTATTTCAAGAACAGAATGATGCAAAATGAACACTGAGATGTGAGATACTGATCAAAATGTATAACGTTCGACAGGGAATTGGTCTAGGCCCATTGTTTCTAATTAGCAACAATAAACTCAACCTTTTGGCTGGCAAGCAGCTTGCCGGAGCTTCCTCGACAATAGACAGGCCTATTCCCCCTTATTATAAAACGCGGACTAAAGTTAGTCCTGGTCTAAAACTGATGCTGTCGCTTATATTTGTGAAAAGAAAGACAGTGACAGCACTTTACAAATTACTGATGATAAAATATTTTTATATTCTCAATAAATTTTGATGGTAATGTTGCAGGTATTTATTTAGCTATAGATTTCAATGATGAGTCATATAATGTCATTCATTACAAATTTTTACTGATACATTGTGCCGGGGCTGTGTTTCCTATAAGAGAATTCTATTGTAAAAATGTATAAGGCCCATATTAATAATAATTAAATATAATACATAAATAATTATATATTATTTAGACTAATTAGCATACTCTTATTGGGAGTGCGGTATTGTGTAAGAAAGACAGTTTTTAACAAAAACATACTAAATACAGAAATAAAACTATATATATTCAGTTACATTTCGCAGTTTATTTACATTTTTCCAATCTTACGTACGCCCACTTCCGTTCACTTTTTGAGAATACCACTAAGACAAGTATTCAGTCTTAAATATTACAAAATACTTATCGCCTGTAAAGGCGCGGGTGGGAGGGGTAATCGCTACCGCCATTACTGTGGATTCACTGTCTGTGCCCGAAATATCTTACAATATTTACTTTTATCTCAAAGTCTACTCCACGTAAGCATATAATAAAACATTTCAAAGAAATCACAAGGGTTACATTAAAAGACATTAAATAAGAATCACAGGTTTTTCTTTTATTTCAATAACTAAAAAGAAATGCAAAGAATTTTCCAACTTTACACTCCCAGTAACGTCTAAGGCTACCATGTGGATAACTTTGAATGAGAAATTAATGATTACAAAAACGTTACACATTTAAACATTTCCTATAAGTCTTATAAAGTCTCTCGTGACCGCCCGCACTTATCAGAACATATTAGCACTTAACGATAAAGTTACATACAATATTCGAGGTACCATCCACGTAAGTCCATTCAGTCATACTTCACACATAAAAACTGTTTCACTATACGATCTGATGGAGTCAAATTTTAAGACCAGGCAATTTCTAGTCACTTATCGGAATTGCGAGTGATTCGTCCGGGCGTCAACTGTTGCACGTTAGTCTTAATTTAACAGCGGCGCGGCTATCATTAGCCGTCCTCTTTTGGGGGTGTGAACCAACCTGAAACCAAAGTATATCGTTCAAAGCAGTAGTCGGCGTACGTCCCACTGCTGGGCAACGCCACAGCTGGCTAAATGCATTGGTGGGCGACAATTACCACGGCTCATTCAATGCCTAATATGCTGTTTGAAGAGTGTAAAAGTGAACTTTGTAGTAAAAAAGTGATGATACTGTAATACAAAAGTGCGATAAAGATCTGTCAATCGATAAAAAGAGATAGTAAAAGTTTGTGTGGGATAGTAGAAAACAAAATGTCAATATCAAAATAAAATTTTGTTTTTACAACTTTACATTAAATACTGTTGTATTATTTCTTCATAGGCAGGGTTGAACAATTCACAAAAATGCACAAAACACTTCAAGGGCATCCAAAACATTCACTGTGGAAGCCGGGAATCTCAAAAATTCAACGTTTTAAAAGCGTCATTGCGGCTAAATCTAAATTTAAGTACAGTATATCTCTCACTCGCTAAATGTAAAAGGAAAAAAATAGCAAGAACTTGTTTAGCTGTCATATTTTAGACCGATTTTAAAGAAACCATAGACAATTTTAGACGCCATGTACTGAGGTGCTTCCTAAACACTGCATTCTATCACGAATAATAAAATCGCAAATTGAAATTTATTTAAGTTCAGAATCCAGACTCCAGAATTATTTAAGCGCTAAAAACGGCGGGGTACGGAAAAAAAATAAACATTGTTATTTCCCTTTTTCATATAAAATAAAATAGGTTTGTGTTAATTAAAGGAAACCATGTTAATAAGATTGAGACTTGATGTGTTGCCGTCTGTATTTTTTCTACAATTTGGATTGGTGCTGATCAACTTTACTATCTCCTGTATCTGAATCGGCCCGAGGTCGTATCAGGTTTTTATGTACCTACATATAGTGATAGTTTGTGACTCTTATTGCAAATAAATTAAGGATGCTAAATATCAAGATACTGTACAAAAAAGTCGACTCCATACCAAACGGAGGCAAATAGACGCTAGCACGGGCACACAGACAGTACGTATATCGATTTCAAATCAATACAAAGGAACGATTCGTAGAACGCGAGATCGCTACAAGTACCTACGCGTCTGCGTGTGCACATCTGTATACATGGTGTAAGGGGAAAGCTCTCGAAACCGAAGGCAAAGAGCGATGTTGGTTTTTTTTTATACAACTAGATGACAAACAAGCTGACGGCCCACCTGATGGTAAGCGGTCACCACCGCCTAAGATACCTGCAATAACAAGGAAAAATCACTTGATATTGCAGGTGCGTTGTCATCCTGGGGCCTAAGATGAAATGCCCTCCATGCCCAGTAATTACACTGGCTACCTTTTCCCTTCAATCCGAAACACAGCGAACTGTTTCACGGCTGAAATAAGAAAGACGCTGGTGCCTACCCAGACGACCCTATACAAAGAGTACATTTTTTATACGGGTATAGAGGTATCACTCCATACTACATAATATATCGCGCTTAGCGATATCTGGTGATCTGAACCAAAAAAAAATTATTTTCATAATAAAATTTTTTTTTCCTTAAAAACTAAAATTAAATAATCAAAAGTTACATAAAAAATGTTTATTTACATATGTATTTTTATTATCAAAATAAATTTCAAAGAAAAAAAATTTTTCAATATCGGGATTCGAACATGGTTTTCTTGGTTTAGAACGCAGGATATCGCGCAAATCTAATCATTATTAAGAATTATGAATTAGTGGTACCATTTCTACTTCTTTAATGTTCTTAACTAAAATATTTAGAGTAGTAATTTATTGAAAAATACTGTATAAAATTTTTATCGTTAAAATAATGAACACCAAAATCTCATGAAAAAATTAAAATGTCATGAAAAATTCAAAACTGACAGGAACTGCTATGACGGCCTAGGTTCAAATCCCAATACATAGATCGCTACTCTAACTAAGTAATTAATAATTTGGGCAAGATATTATAATATAAGTTATAGTAAGAATATTACTAACGACATAGTGAAGAAATATCAAAGTTACCTAATATTGATTAAAAATTTAAGTAATTATTTTTTCTCAGTTTAATGAATAACATTATATATATGTCATTTAAGTTTTAGTTATTTTTTGTTAATATTTTTCGAAGCCACTATTTTTTTATGGTTACAGAGTCATGTATCGACTTGGGCCTAAATTTCTAACCCATTATAAGCCGACCAAATTAAATATCTGTTAAACAAATGGTCCTAGTCGATACTTCAATGTTAACTGCAATTGGTCGTATATGATATGGTTATTTTAGTATGAAGTTATAACACCGTGACCCTACATACGGGCAAGTCGTGTTTAGTGATTGTAAATGCAAAATGTAAAAAAAATATTAGAAAATGCGAAAAAAAAGTAGTTTCATAATAAAAATGTATTTACTAACATTTGTTTGGTATGTATGGAACAGCTGATGTATATGGACCATTTTATTCGCGATTTCAAATTATTATGAACAAGTCGTGTATTTCATTTCGCCCTTGTTCCCGAGAGCGTCCCCTGAAAATCTGCATATCTATTTTGCGTTATACTCACCATTTTTCTCGTGTATTTGCACGAGGCACTTGAAACTCTGTTGCGCGCGCGCAAGACTGTACTGCGACTGCGACACGACTTTAGTTGCGCCGAACTGTATGCGCGCCTTGCCCTTGACCAGGGTCGCGGCGATCTGCATGATGACTGCCTCCACGGTGTACGCGGACGACCAGCCCTGCTTCGTTAGGAGCTCCATGCATATCGCGCCGCCTACTAACACGTAGCCTCCTGGAATATTAAATAACGTGCTTGCGTAAAATCTTATAACGGCCTGAAGAGTGCAAGTGTGACTTACAGTAGTTTTCCGCGTCAAATTTCACTTATTAAGAGTATTTTGATCGCAGGAAGAAATAGGATCGTTTGGCAATTAAGAAAGTGACGTATAATTGCATCGAGTGTTAGTTTGGAGCCCGAGCTTTTGTGAGGTTCATAGTCTGCTTTCCTTCCAACTACCGAATAAATAACTGAAGTCAAACAAAGTAGAAACAATTTATTTTGAATAATTATTTTTTTTGGCAGTGGTTGTACTTTTATTCTGCCATTGTTCCCGAGCGTAAAAATAGGGCTGATTGGCTGGTAGAAAACTAGTTGGTTATGCTTGTAGCCTGCGATTGGCCTGTTGTGTGGTCATAATTGTGCTGATTGGCTGGTATAAATCTAGTTGGCCATAATTGTAAAGATGAAGCCTGCGATAAGACAGTCACCTGGGATTTATGGCTTTAGGGCGAAAACAATGCAGTTATGGATTTTCATACAACTTTACTGCACTGTTTTAAAGCAAAAGTAGTGCAGTAATTGAGTTTACATTCTTCATGCTCGGAAAGTAGCGTTTTTTTTATTTGAGTATTGGGAGGAAAACGCTAGTTCCCACCACCGGGTGGGAAAAACTCATACTAATTGCTTCCTTACCTAGGGCGGGAATAAAAAGTTTAAAAATAGAACTGAATTTGGTTACGTACAATCTGTGGTACAATGAAGAAGAAAAAAGTATTCGGCTGAATGGCCAGTAGGAGGTAACGCGATGTGTTCCAAATTTAAAAATACTCTATAAATATACGCCCCAATCCGCCTCAACCAGGTACATCAAGGGAGTCTCTGCCATGGATTTTACCTTCTTTTAAACCACCAGGGTCTCCTACTTTTACAGAAAACCAGCCAAGCCAAAATTCGCGTACAATATGTAACAGCCTAAACATTCCACACAAAAATTTAAATACACAGTTCTCAAATTGTACTAACGTTACAATGAATTTTAAATAGGTTCTACTCATGTTAGGAGTATATTATTAAATTTTATTAGAAAAACTATTTTTTATTTTCCTTGCATTTGAAATGAAAAGTAGAGGGCGTCTAACAACCTCGTAGGGATTGATTCCTTTCCACTCTTATAAAGCAATCTACTATTCATACATACTTTACTGCACTGTTTTACTTTCAAGCAGTAAAATGCTGCTTTGTTCTCTCTATTTAGTCTAGTTATGATGAAATATTGCGTAGTTGGAAAAAAAAATAAAGAATGAATAATCAAAATGACTAAAAACTGACAGCTATCAACAAATTAAGCTTTGACTAAGCGTTAGGCACTGCTTTATCGGTGTCGTAACTTTAAAATAATGCTTATGACCGTTTACACTAGCATTTACTTAGCGTTAAGAGTCTCTTAGCGATTTTTATCTCAGTCTAACTAAAGGAGGTAGAAAGAGACAAAGAATGTTAAGAGTCACTTAAGCCTAGGGAATGGTTAGTGAAATCGGGCATTAGGGAGTTAGGTGTCGCCTTGAACTTGGTGAAACGTTTTTACACACTACGCAATTCCTAGACACATAGGCATCTGATTTAGGCGTCTCTTATGGTTAGAGAAAACGGACATTAGCATCCCAAGCACGAAAGATTTTGGGATGAACTTCTTCATTAAGCCAGTATCAACCACGGCGAAAGTTGCTTTGTTTTCGTAATCCAAACAAAAGCGCTTAAAGCACTACGCCGGAGCTGCTTTGGTTAGACAACTAATATGCTTTACAACATATGTCAACAACCGGCCCGCGGGCTAGATCCGGTCCTCTGTAAGATTTGATCCGGCCAGCTGCAAGATTTGTACCGGCCCGCGGTAGCATTTGAACCGGCCCGCGAGACATTTTGTAAAACCCAATAAAATAAATATCACACTACTCACTCTTACTCACGGAATCAAGTAAGCGAGCAAGCCGATTGGCGGCGATCAAATAGTGATGCGGCAAACATCGAAGCCTTTGAAGTGTCTCATTGATTTCGTTGGCGCTGTTTAACTTTCGTAGTTTGCAATAATTTCAAATTTCACGATGTAATTATAATGTTGTATATATTATTTCATTTCATTTCTTATTATAATAAATTTTAATTATAATAACAATGTCGTAATATTTCATGTCTGATATCTATCGTTAAAAAATATCAACACTACTTTAAAAGGCCCGCGAACGTGTTTGCACACTAAAGTTTGGCCCACTTGTCAAAGGTTGCCCATACCTGCTTTACAAACTGACAAAATTCGTTAAAAGTTACCTGATATAATTGGGTATACAACTCGAACAAACGGTGGTTCAAATGGATATGTCTCCTTGAACATAATGTTGAGCAGTATTGAGTCCTTGCCCTCTCTTTCCTTTAGTAATAGCAGGTCATTGTGCAGCGGGCTGTCTGGGTCCACTGAGCGCAGTCTGATGTTCCACTCGTATAACGAATCATTTACTAGCTCTGTAGAAATACATAAATATAACATGTGAGTTACAAGTGCAGGAAACTGGTAGTTTTCATATAGCTAGAATTAATCAGAATCGACATAACTGAATAGTTTTTTTATTAGAATATTTATAGTGGATAAAATCTGTGAGACTTTCTTAACAGCTTGCTTGCAGTATTGCTTGTTCCAAGGAACAGCTGTTATCTGTTATATTTAAATACGCTTAACCTCTAAAAACTATTTTTCTTTTTTTGTTCATTCTGCCCGTAATGGGAAGGCAAAGGGAACTAATGCCCAAACAGCTATGTCTTCAGTATTTCTTCATTTATTGCACCTTGGGAGAATTTGACTCGTCAATAATTGCCAAAAGTATGGCAAAAGTGTTTCAGACCGCCAAACTGAGTTACTAGTTGACAGTTGAAAAACTTAATTGACACCTTAGAGAACCTAAACTTTGATGCGCACAGTGCTATCACAAAGAATTTAATGTAGATTTGGCGCTATTTTGTCCGAGTATAAAACAATATCAATTTCTATATATGTCTGATGTTAGATTTATTTAAATGTATGGTGTACATAAAGTAATGTACGTAACTGCACATAACTTGGCAATAAAACAATCGCGTGATACTATTAAAAATCTCGCCAAGGCTCGTTTTTAAAAACCCGCTCGTGTTTTAATAACCTCTATTATGTGACAGTACATAAACTACTATTCTGTTGCTGTCGTAATCAATACAAGTTTTTTTTTTTATATATATACAACTGGATGACCAACAAGTTATATTATAGTTTTTGTACAGGTTTTGAAAGTAATGTTTTGCAACCTTTTAATAATTTTATGACATTTCTATGAAATTATATAACATTGGCTGCATTATTTTAGAAATTTTACAAAATTATCAAATGAATAAAATGTATTTGAAAGTGGCAAAACATTTCTATGAACTTATATCATAGCCCATGTTTTAATTTATTGTCGTAATGTCATCACCACCCTGTATGTATTAGTTGTATTTTTTATATAGATATAGAATTATAGTATGCAGTATTACATATTTATCAAATCTAAACAAATTTGATTTGAGTATGTATTTATCTCTAAGTATTGTTTATTTTGTATATTATCATCAATCGTCATCATTATCACCAGCTATACGTTCCACTGCTGGACACATGCCTTCTTTGGGGAGAAACATGAGCAGGAGCATCATGGATAATTATATTTTCTATTAACACCTGACCACTCGATTTGGGCCATCAGCTTAAGATACCACATTGCATATCCAACACACTCATGGGTTGACTGGAAGAAATGTGTAAGTGTACCCATGCACACAAATTAATATTTTTACAATTGTTATAAAATAAATTGAATATTAAACAATTATTCTCGTCACCTCTCGCTATATGCACATTTTAACATTTCTTTACTTTAGAACCTGCGTCATTTTCGATAGCCTTCTTTATTTCAAGGTCAGATAAAGTTTGATAGCGAATAATTTTAAAATTATCATTGATTAAATTAATTCAGAATCTATGTTAACGATATTCGTGTTAATCTGTAGACATCATATTTGGAATTTCGGAATCATAAAAACCTACATAGGTTTTTTTTGTAGAAACTAATTACTTTTTACAAAACCTGCATCTGGACACTTAATAATATTTTGGTGTAAACTTTTTATACAAAATGATGGTATGCTCCTATCAGATAAACCTTCAAAGGTTTCCATGTATAGCTAATATGTATAAGTATGTAATATTAAGTAAGTATCTAATATGTAATATTTTTTAAAATTAAAAACAATAACTTAAAAAAAAACAAACTGCAAAACTGCTACTACAATTGAGTCCATTACTCACCGATAGAGTACATATTGTTCTTGAATGAATGCGAGCGGTATATGTCCCGCAACTCTTTCATCAGTCTGTCTGTGGCCTGTAAGCTGCCCGATACACTGCCTGATAGATAATCTTGCCGTTGATTCTGCCGGAGTCTTTCTAATGTTGCTAAGTGTTCTGTTTCCATGTCATCCTGAAATATTACAAGTTAATATAAAATTTTACAATTTAGTTGATTGCATTTTGATGTTAAGTAAGTACTTGTTTTATTTTTTATTTTTTTAAATAAGTACATTCAAAATTCTTACATTAAATGAAATAACGACAAAATTGTTTCTCCTTCCTTAAAATAAACTATCCCACCCCCCAAATTAAGTAACTGTAGCAAAGTAACCGCTTGATGAATATAAATGTCAATCACAGCTCAAATGTCAATTTTTAAAAACTAGCCCATATGTGGGGTCGTCTGGGTAGGTACTGCTTCCTTTCTTAATTCAGCTTCAGCTGTGAAACAGTTCGCTGCGTTTCGGATTGAAGGGAAAGGTAGTCAATGCAATTACTGGGCATGGACGGCATTTCATCTTACGCTTCAGGATTACAACGCACCTCCAACACCAAGTGATTTTATCCTTGTCATTGCAGGAGTCTACAGGCGACGGTAACCAGGTGGGCTGTCCTTAATTTGTCATATTGTTTATTTTCTTTTTTTGCTTGTTTGTTTGTTCCTACTTTATCATATTAGTGTAAACTTACTTTGTTGCTGCGTCCAGCATCGTCGACCATCTCGAGTGGCAGGTCATCCTCGCCCTCGGACTCGTCTTCCTCTCCTGGCATCTCTTCATCTTCTTCGGTGCCGGATTCCGCGCCATTTGATGTCACACTCGGTAGTCTGCGCAGGTAGCAAGAAATTAATAATACCTAGAAGACACATAAAAGACAAAGACTTATCCGAGATATAAAATCGCTAAATATAACAGCAAATTACGAATGTACTGAATAGTAAACTGTATATCTCCTGTCAAATACAAAAAAAACGTCGTTAATTTTGGGACGTACGGTCAGAATAAGAGGTCGATTAAGACTAGAAGCATGACACTACGTCATTCACAGATTCATTTAAATTTTTAACAGTAGGTATGGTCTGATTTTTATTCCCACGGCAAAATGTAAACAAAGTTATGTCACTGTCAATATGACATTTCCGGGTTTTCAGGCCAGCAGAAAATATCCTACAATTTTCCTCAGATTGGAGATACGTATTTATCAGTCATTTTTTATTTGCTGTCAATTTTTTAACATTCATCGTAGGTCGTAATGTACTTCGTAAGAATAAATGCTAAATAATCAAAAGTACAAGAACTTTTACTAGAGAAAGTGGAATAGGAAAATAGCAAGTCGCGATCAAAAGGAACTTACATACATAATTAAAATATATTATATTTTTCAGGATTTTGATTTTTCCGCTCATAAAGTAACGACACAACGATTTTTGAAAAGCGACCCAAATGTTGACCAGCCTTGTGTTGTCAGTAATGTAAATAAACATAATAAAAATATCAGTTTTTTGAAAATATTTTTCAAAAATAAAAATGATTCATCGTCATCATCATCAGCCTATATACGTCCCACTGCTGGGCACAGGCCTTCCTACATGGGAGAATCACATGAAGAGATTGGGCCATAGCACCACCACGCTAGCCCAATGCGGTTTGGTGGCAAAATGATGATTGTAACAGACTAATTATTTTCAAAGTGAAAATAGATAAAGAGTGGTTATAGGAGACGAACTTCTCGTACGTATGAGACGTGAGACCTACTAATTACAAATCCTTTATCATTCGCGGCATCATTGTTTACATTTTTCCCGTGGGCATAAAAAGCAAAAGTTAAATAATATAAGTTAAATAACGTCAGATTCATACATTGACTGTTATTTTAATGTCATATACTGTATGTTTAATTTATGTTGTGCATGCCACCCTTAATTTTGTCAAAGTAAGTGATTTTTTTATTGTTATTTTTTTAAATGTTTCTAGAAACTATGTAATATTTTTCATACGACTCAATCATCGAAATTGGTTATTCCTTTCATCGTAATCATGTGAAAAGTTTTAGTCGGCATAAATACTGTCCAATTGATAAGTATTCAAATGAATTGAAATTAATTTTAAGGTTTTATACAGGGTGGTGCCGTCAATAGGACAATAAATAAAAACCTGGGCTATATTAGTTTATAGAAATAGTTTGCCACTTTCAAAAACATCTAATTCATTTGATAATTTCATGGCATTTCTATGAAATAGTGCAGGCAATTATTTCATACAAATGTCATGAAATTATCAAATGAATACGATGTTTTTTAAAGTTGCAAACCATTTCTGTGAAGGAATATAGCCCATGTTTTTATTTACTGTCGTATTGACGGCACCAATCTGTATAAATAAAAATGTCGCAGATAAAATATATGTAAATGGATCATGATTCTCAGTAAGTACTTACAAAGAATTGAAACATATGAACTTTTACCTAAAATTATCAATCTATAATATAATATTATATACATTTGTCTGAAAAAGTTCCTATCAGGGGCAACTAATTTTGACTAACTATAGAAGCACATTATAAATGGCATCAAATGTAATGAATGAGAATATTGGTATCATTATAACGACAAATCATCTATATTGGATAAGAGGCTCTGTTAGGACTTTGCCCTCACAGTATAATATAGACAGGTTTAATGACACCCTTATCTAGACAAATAGCAGTAACCTGTTTGACTTCTCATTCAAAAGAGGATGCATTGACATAGAAACATTCATCCAAAAGTAATGATAAATACACTTTAACATATTTTGGCAAGTTGAGTAATTTACTAATTTTTTACAACCAAGGGAGATGTTTTATATCCGGCCATGTATATGTACACTGTCTAAAAAAATCAAGAAAAATCACCTGAATCCGCGAAAAATACAAATAGGTAATTCGTTTTCATGGATAGTTTGTTTGTACAAAAGTTGAAATTTTTCGTCGATTTCACCGTTATTCACTGTGACAATATGGCAGACGACATAGAAGTCCACTAAACGTCACCAAAGTGACATAAGCGCCATTATGAATATTTCAGTGTTGCAGTTTTTTCTATAAAAAATATTTTGTACCAAGAACAAAGCAAATAAAAAGAAATTGGTCAATTGAACACTATTCTGCATATTTGTACCTATTTTGCAGTATAATGCACATAGACCTGGCCGGGTCTCCATACATTTTTGGAACATCTCTTTTAGAATAAAAGTTTAATTTCTTCAAAATTTACCTATTTGATATTTCTTATTGCAATTCATATTGCAATATTTGTTGAGCAGCCAGGACCAGGACAAAGAACTGTGATGGAATTCACACTGTAAATGTTGTAATATATGTACACATCATTACAACATTTACGTCGGGAATTCCAGTGCAATGAAATAAATGAATTCTACTTTTCTAAAATTGACTATTTTTAAAAAGCGCGAATGCTCCTACTATTTTCAGTGTATCGTTTAATTTGCAGCCTAACAAACATTACTTGTTCCTATTATTTTAATATTTAGATATACATTAGAATCTACAGTAAGTATTTTGACATTTTATTTACGTAATTTCTTGAAGTGCAGAAGCAAAAATTTATACTTAATTTTCTGTAGAAGAGCGTCGGTGGACTGATAAGCTACGAAAGATTTAGATAAATATAATTTATTGTAAATTGACACTAATTGCTTTTAATATCTAAATCATAAATAAATGAAAAAATTGGTGAAGCGTTAAAATAAAAGTCCCAGTGGCCATGGGAAATACTAAAATTGACTATGGCAAGAAACTCCATGCACGTGGAACTTATAGTTTTGAGTTTTCAAAACTACTACAGTAATAAGATTATTCACACATTTTTTAAATTTCAAAAGAATGTTCGAGTATAATCGTAGATCATATTCCACAGACACAGAGTAGCTGATTTACACCTATTTTTACATTACCAACCTTTGCTGTGGAGCAGGGTGAACAGGTAAAGCCAAGGAGTCTAAATCTGGAGGTTCTGGTACACCATGTAACTTACATAGCTCTCTCAACAATATACCAACCTATAAAAACCAATTGGAACCTTAAATAATTATAGCTAGTTTTGTTACAATACGATGAAAATTAGCGCGATCGAGGCCCGGTTTTAAAAGTGGTGCTGTCACTGTCTTTCTAAGTAAAAGTGACAGCATCATTTTTAGACCAGCAGTGCTATTTTGTAACAAAACTCTCATCTCACTTCCCAATTCACTCTGATCTAACCTGTCAAATGTATGAAAAATTTCTTTGTTTGACAGTTGAATTCGAACCGACTTGCGAAGTGTGATGCGAGAATTGTTACAGAATAGCACGGCTGGCTAACTTTAGTCCGCGTTTTATACTAAGAGGGTCTCTGTGTTATTATCATGGATAAATGTTGTTACTATGGCAAAACGTTTAATTATACAGTAAACAGAATACATGCAATATCAGCAAACTGAGCTTAGGGGTTTGAAACCAATTTTATTACTAAATAAATTAAACTTATTTTTACCTGAAATGAGGCATTTGAAAAATTTTCTGTGATTTACTCCTAATGGCTTAAGTTATTAAGAATAATAAGATTCACATCAGTTTTTGTAAAATATACGGTTTTGAGATTGCCAGTGTATTGTTAGACCATAGAAGGCTTAATTAGAAAAACAATTAGTCCAGAATAAAGATATTAGGTTCGAGCTGAGATGAAATGTTAGAATAATCTTTCATGGATATCAAAGAACAGCAATTTAGCTATACTAAGTCAGGCATAATTATTAAATTTGAAGTTCCCAAATATTCAAACATCATTAATATGTCAACTGAAGCCTTTCATGGTCAACTGACGAAAAAGGTCATTCTGGCCGCGGGATGATTTTTATGTGGGATCAGTTGAACATGAAGGGAACTGAAGATACATGAAACAGAAGTTTCTCTGATACTTCAAATCAGCTAATAAAATCAGCTGGGTTAGAATACATGTTACACTTTGACAGTATTTTTTATTCAATAGGCATTAATACTAATATTTATACATAAGTTGAATTTTGTACAACTTATCGTTTAAGGAGCAATATGAAAATGGTGATATTGCGATCTTGAAGTTTGCACTTCTGAGCAAAAGTAATTTAATTTAGTATGCATAAACTAAAATATGTAATGCTAATGAATGAGATGTTTGGAAGCTCATAATAAATGCTTTTATTCAAAGTATAGTTTATATTGAAAAGGGAATGAATAGATAAAATGCCTTTTATGAATTGAATATAATAAAAAATGGTGTACGTAACAATTTTGTTTATGCATAATATGAATATTTAAAAATTATATTTAAGTACGCATATGTAGAAAATTTTATTTGCTGTAAAAACATTATTAATATGTTATTAAATATAGCTTTAACTGTTGTTATTTATATTATTGTCATATCGCTGGGAGACATAAAGTTGTGTGTCACACAAGAGCATATTTTTAGTCATGTGTGAAACTCTCACTGTGTTCTCCTCAGCATGCTTGTGATTATATTGCAGAAACCTTAGTAGGAATTTTAAACGCTGATTTTAACCAAATAAACAAGTAATTTAATATAATTAGTAATAACTATTATTCTCTGAAAAGCACAGTTTTGTTGATTTAGCTGTATTGTCCTTAGGCTACCAATTTTTTTAACAGTATTCTTACCTGATTTGGCATAGTGAGTGATTCTATTGTAGACTCCTGTCTACAATAGAATCACTCACTATGCTTGTGATTATGTTGCAGATACCTTTGCTAGTTAGGTATTTTAAATGCTGACTATAACCACCAAATATCCATAAAATAAGTAATAACTATTATTCTCTGAAAAGCACAGTTTTGTTAATTTAACTATATTGTCCTTATGCTACAAATTTTTTTAACAGTATTCTTACCTGATTTATAACATGGTTGTCTCTGCCTTGTGTATTACAGAGGATCTGTACAGCATTGGTCACAATAAGGTCTTCACTATCAGCAAACCACACTGGTGGTGTGTTTGGGTATGTCTCCTATAAATTATAACATGAAACAATATTACTAACATGCTACACTGAGTCCACAACAATTTTTAGTGTATAAAATGTGTTACAAAATTCTGAAATAAAATTTAAGGGAGATTTTGTGCTCCTTGTGTCTAAAAGTTTGACACCTTTCAGCCCACATTTATTTTCTGATTAAATTAATAAAAGTATTTAGAACTTAGTTCACATTGTAAGTATTAGAAATTACAACTTATACTTAAAGTTGTTATAATTATCTATATAATAAAAAAAATGTATTTAAAGAAAATTTATAGCAGTATCTCATCATTATTGTATTAGTCACAAACTGTCCATTGAATATAATTCCTTGTAAATTTTACCTTGAATTTAAATAAATTTTGATGACTGGCTGGTCGAGTGGACTGTACTCCTTGCTATACAGGCTACTCGGTCAGAGGTCCCGGGTTCGAATCCCGGTAGGAGCAAAAGTTTGTATGGTGAGTAAGAGCATTTGTTCACGAGTCATGGATGTTTATATGTTTGTTTACTTTATTTCTAATATTACTGTATTATGCTTATTATTATCAATATTTCTCAGTTTTCTAGTATCCATAGTACAAGCTCTGAATGACGCTTACTTTGGACTAGATAATAGGTGTCAGAGTATGAATGTTATTATTATTACCTAATTCATATTGAAACTTGGATTATTTGCAATATTATTTTATGCATTTTTTTCCATTCTTACATAAATGGTATAATATATATTACTACTCATTTGGCCTGACAAATATTAATGATGAATAAAATACTAAATAAAAAATATATTTTTTTATAAGTAAATCTTAATATTTACTTATAAAAAAATCAAATTTTTTGATTGTTTTATAAGTATATATTTTTAACATTTATAATTTATAAATGTTAAAAATATTTACGTATAAAAAAATCAGTGCCATTTACCTATTTATTGTTTCTTCATAAATAAATAATGTATGTTTTCCAACTTTTTAAGTACTTAATTAATGTTTTATATTAGTTATTTAGTATTTTATTCATCATTAATATTTGTCAGGCCAAATGAGTAGTAATATATATTATACCATTTATATAAGAATGGAAAAAAATGCATAAAATAATATTGCAAATAATCCAAGTATCAATATGAATTATGTAATAATAATAAATAATAATAACATTCATACTCTGACACCTTTATATCAAAAGTAATAAAATATGCAAACAGATGTAAATATAACAATATAGTAAATGATTCAGTTATCTTCATTACATCCATAGTAGATAAGACAGTAAACAACAAACACTGTCAACTTTGGAACATATACAACATAATAATATAGCTTCATAATGTGTAGTGGGTACATTATCAAGTAAAGAATTACATCCAGTTTATTGAAATCATTTTTCGGTTGTCATTTGAGCAAACAAAAAGTGCAGTGTGGGACCAATAAAATGTCTACTTTACAAAAAACAGGTAGTGGATGACTAAGTTCCTTTGTCCCAAAACGCGGCTATATACCGTTATTCAAACAAAACATAAGTTAGCCTCTATAAAACATAGCTGTACTGTATTGAATACCCTAGATTACAGAATACTGGAACTAAAATGATCGATACAATTCGTCAGTGTCTCGAATGCGTAAAACCAATAATGATAACAGATGGTTATTATTGACATACACTTTCAATAGATGTTGTAGTCATAATCAACATAAATCTTATTTTAGATACCCGATATTATAGGAAAGGAAGCTGATTACATGTAATAACTAGGAAAAAGTAAATTTACTTCCGTAAACCTTTTTATTGACAGCCCTGCCCTCATAAACAACGACCCTTTGTCCCAGTTAAAGATAATCAATAAACGCACCCCTATTTGGATACTTTGTTTTTGGTGATGAGATTATAATATAAATAAGGTACTTACGGTAATATTAGCATGTATTTCATATTTCTTTCCATTTCTGCCAACGAATCTGCAGGTCAGTTCGTCGACACTAGCAGACATTATCTGAAACCGTTCATGATTTTTGGGAAACACTTGTTCTAAAGTCTTGATTTCTAACTTAAGTGTATTTAAGCAAGCCATTAGTGTATTGAAACACTAATACTAACTAAACTAAACAACGTTAAAATACATGGGAACAATTTTAAAAGTACTCTGTGCTGTACGACAACCAAAATGGCGGAACGCAATGGCGGAAATTGTATTGTATAGATTACTGTTGTATGTAATAGAGGGCGCTAGTATCGAAAAAAGTTTAATGGGTGTCCAAGGAGTCATTTAATACAGCCCTTAATACATAATAAATAAATAAATAAATGTGTTTTATTTCAGTAAATCTTTTACAATTATGTTTCCGGGGCTTCCCAGAAAGTAATCCGAAGATACTTGTGTTGGGAGAGCCTCGCTCTTCCTATGTAATATACAATTTAGATTTACATTATGTTAAGAAATCAACAAAAAAATCCTAATTAATCTGAAAGTAGTTCAAGTTTTATATAAAGTTAAGTTTATGTATGTTTTAATAATTACATTAAAAATATACGTATAAAAGTAGTTTTCAGGAGAATTTAAGGGGTTGTGTGTGTGTGTGTGTGTGTGTTTTGGGTGGATGTGTGCACGCGTGCGTGTGTGTGGTGTGGGTGTGGGTGCATGTGTTTAGTCAGAGTGTGAGACATATGTATGAATCGAGTCATGTATACCAACCTATTGATTTGTGTTGTGTCTGTGTATATATAATAAATTAATGATAGGTTCGATTCTTCCTTACTAAAATGTTTTCGACGTCTTCGTAACCAAGAGCAGAGAGCCATGTGGTCAGGGTTTTTTTACACTCAAACAGTTGCATGGGATAAATATTAAGTATGCGATTTATTTTATTATACGCGTTAGGGGCTTGAGCTATATATTGCCGAGTGGCAAAAACTGTACGTGCAGGGTATGTCTTTTCCCAAGTTTTGTATGATCAAAAGGTAATGCTTTGTGATATCTAAGTATCATGTGTAAAATATAAAGTTTCCTAACGGAGAGCAACTTGGATATGTCGTAGAGGGTTTCTGTGGTAAACCTATAAGGCTTACAGTACATGACTTTAATCAAGGATCTTTGCGCCCGTTTTAGATCCATAAAGTATGATTTAGCCGCTCCTCCCCATACCGAGATGCAATAGATGAGTACGGATTGGGCTAAAGCATTATATATTTTGTTTAGTAGTTCGCTACTCATGACGTGTCTTAGATTTTTGAAAACCCATATGAGCTTCCTTACCCTCCCTATAGTTTGTTCTAGGTGTGGATACCAACTTAACCTCTGATCCACTATAATTCCGAGGTATTTGACGCAGCTAACTTTTTGAATTAATGGGCAGTCACATGTGTAAGGGACAGGGGTACCACATGAATGTATTTTCAATTCAAAGTCAGGAGAGGGCTGCGAATTTATATACGGAGCGAAGCATACATTATTCGTTTTTTGGGCATTAAGAGTAAGGAGATTCTCTCTGAGCCAGTGACTAACTTTAGATAAGCCCTTCTCGGCCCTCATCCTTACATTATCCCAGGTGTTAGCAGTAAAAATGATTGCAGTGTCATCCGCGTAGGACAGTATCCTCCCCCCAACGCTGCTTAGGTTACAAAGATTGTTAATATATATCAAAAAGAGCGTCGGACCGAGAACACTGCCCTGCGGGACACCAAACGTTACATTTTCTTCCTCACTCATATACTGATTGATTATTACCCTCTGCTTTCTATATTGAAGGTAACTGCTGAGAAGGGAGAGGGCAGAGCCATGGAATCCGATACTTTCCAACCTGCGCTTAAGAATGGAGACAGAGACGGTGTCGAAGGCTTTCTTGAGGTCAAGAAAAACCACTAAGCATTTGTTACTCTTGTCTATTTCTTTTGTTATTACAGACGTAAGGTCCATGGTAGCATCCAAGCTTTTCAATTAATACAACATTCAAGCTTTTCGATAATTTGTTCATAATCAGTAAAATCATGCCCTATTCGCCCGAAATTTGCTAGGCACCAGTTTAACAGCCAAGTTACTTTTTTATAGAATAAATTAATCGAGTACTGAATGTATATCTTAAGCAATCAAAGAAATGTAGAAAAGTAGTTATGATTGGCTAATGTCTGAAACATATATATAATACGCGCGCACGCACAGTACTCACACATACACTCTTTCTCACACATTCACAGACACACACACACATATATTTACATATATATACTCTCTCTCACACACACACATACACACACACACATACATGTCTGTTCGTGCTAATAAGATAGCTCGAAGATTTTACCGTTGCTCTGGGGACGTCAGAATTACACTTTTAAGGCATTTTGACGTCATTTCACACGGGCAGTCTGTGGATGGATTATTCCCAGAAACAGTACAACGCTCTTCGCATTCAGTACAACAATGCGTTCAGGGTGCTGATGGGGATGCCTCGCTTCTGTTGTGCGTCGGTCGGGATTATTCGCAGAAGCGCGCGTGAATTGTTTTTATGCAATCAAGCGTAAGCGGTGCGCATCCCTGGTGCGCAGGGTGCGGGGCAGCCGCAACACCATCCTATCCTGAGCGGTGAGCGCATTCGCAGAGAGATTTGACTGTCAGTCACTACCTGAACCACTGCAACATGGTTCAGGTACTGACTGACGTCAAAATATTATTCCAATTTATTAATTATGATTATTTGGCTTATTATTACTGTTATTATTGTTGATTACTATTATATCTTTATAATTTGATTTAGTTCTGATAATTGTAATGTAATGTAGTGGCAATGTAATAGTCAGCACCAAAAGTCAATGACCAGATATAATGGGGGTCCAGCATGTTTTTCTTTACTTTTCGTCACAATATAGATTTTATTTAAGTACTTTAAATTTTTGATTAATTTAATATAATTTATATAATTTATAATTTAATTTAACATTGTTTGACGGCAAACGCATTATTCTGGAACGAACGCTTCAAAAATTTGAAATTTACCGCGCCACTATTGTTGCTGACTTTACTGGTTGATACGATCTTTTTTGTGATGTTTATATACTAACTTTTTTTGGCTTTAGCCGGGGTGTAATGTTGGACTCAATCTCATTATAACCGCTGGTTGTAATATTTTCACTTTTGATAGTTCTTATTGCAATAGACTTAAAGTCTAATTTCGTTATAATAGACAACTAATACTCGAAGGTCGGGGCCGGCGCCGCGTCGAACTTATTTGAAAATCGAGCTGGCCACGGCAAGCTAAACAAAAGCCGCGAGTATTGTAATACGCTACAATAATATACGTAATAACTGCAAAGATTTTATAAAAATATATCAAAATAGAAGTAAAGTTTTATTAAAATGTCGAGTGACGAAAGTGATTTAACTCCGGAGTCCATTAAATTGGATGCCAAGGTCTATTCACACATATCAGTGAAGCCACAGTTCCGGCACAGTTCCGTGACAGTACCGGCACAGTGCGAAATATTATTTCATACATTATCTATGAACGTATCTCCACTTATCAGTGTCAGTGACGGCACAGTGCTCTCAGTGTCCGTGCCGGCACCGGCAAGCACGAAAGTGATCGTTGACAACGATATTTTTCGCCGGATCACGGACAGATCACGGACGCCGCTGACGCTGGGGCATAAAAAAAAACAAAATTCGAAATATTTCCTTTCATCTTTAACTAATTCTTTGTATATTGCCATGAATTCCTCTCCTGTAATCCCTTAATTGCCATAATTTTGCACCCATTTTCACTTTTTTCCTTGATGCTGCTCTTCTTCTTCGTCTCTAAAGCAATAGCTATCATTGCTAGCTCTGTTGTATTGAACAGAGCCATAGCAACAATCACGATTGACGACGGACACGTTTTCACTGAAGCTCCGTGAACTGAGCAGGCACTGACATGTGATCACTGACGCAACACTGAAGCACTGATACGGAACTGTGCCGGTACTGTGTCGGAACTGTGGCTTCACTGATATGTGTGAATAGACCTTTAGGCATTGTTCGTAATCTACTCCCAGAGAAGTCAAAGGAAAAATACCTGAAAGCCTACAACAATTTCGACAAATGAATAACTGCAAAACAGAGGGCCTAGACAAGATGCCATTTGACAATCGCTATCGCTATCGCTAAATGAAAAATGTATGGGATTTGACATTGTGGCGGCTCAGTCAAGCCTCCACTTTATACCATGTTTTGCATAGTTTATTTTTCATGACGTTTATTTCTTCATAAATTTCTTGTCATCAGTTTTTGTCATTCTTTCTCTCTGACTTTCGCCTATCACACAGAATTAATTATTTTCCATTCAGTTTTATATTTTATTGTAAATTTCCATTCCGATTGTAAATACACGTTGTAAATAGAAGCCTATGTTTTTCATCACTCTTCCCACTTCTATAACATTAACTATCGAAAGTCATTCGATGTCTTATGTCCAATCCCATACATTTTCCGCTAAGCGATAGCGATAGCGATTATCAAATAGCATCTTGTCTAGGCCCTCAGAACTGAACATCAATTTTCACTTTTAATTTTAATTTACTATAATAAAACGCTATTTTTCATAGCCTTGCTTTTTAATTGTCTCGCAAAAGGTGAGAAAAGTAAAACAAACAGCAACACTCATAACTGCCCGTTCGAGATGCAACAGACAGAAAGGTAGAAAGAGATGAAATTATCTGGTACAAATAATTTCATCTCTTTGTACCTTTCTGTCAGTTGCGTCTCGAACGGGCAGTTAAGATTGTTGCTGTTTGTACACTCCTCGGGGATAAAGCTGTTTCTGTCTTGGGCGCGCTCGGGAAACTCGGGATTAAATCTGGAGCAAGGGCTCCAGATTGTAACGGATTGTAATTGTTGACGGGCGTGATATTGAATCCTGAACGTAACGAAGGCGATACGTTCAGGATTAAATATCACGCCCGTTACATAAAACAGTGCTTTATCCCCTCGGTGTATAATCTACTGTGAAATACCTTTTTTACACAATCGAAAATTGCCGATTTAACTAAAAAAAACTACTTTTTGTGTAAATCTCTGTAATTTACCTACCTATTATGTTTTAGTTTTACAAAGGATGATAATGTAAAAAAAATATTGGATGAGAAGAATTAGAAGACCAAATAAGGCGTGGAAAATCCCAGCAATATCTGTTAAATATACTTCAAGCCAGATTCATTTTTAACCAACTATTACAGCACGCACTACTACAGTCGTTTCAATTCGTGCTGTCACAGCAGTTCGTGTCACAGGAGTTTTGGTTTAGTATATCATGGGAATGTCACCGAAGTAACAGTACCTACACCAAACAAATCAATCGTATATATACTAATCAAGTCAGCTTTTAAACTAAAAAAAAATGTAATTCGGTCCATTCGTACTATTCCACAGACACATAGATACTCAGATAGACACGTCACACTCATAACATCCCTCTTTTTTCGTCGAGGGCTAAAAATGTTGTAAACATTTTATTTTTGAATTGACATTAACCTTGTTGTCGTACTTTAGTAAGCGCGATCTCTACCAACTTAAATATTTTAATATGAAGCAAATAATTTGAGATATTTTTTAACCTAGAGAGAGGTAAGATTTTTTTTTTTATTTCTTCACATTATTAAAATTTTAAATAAAAGTGTCTTTTAATGGAGGTATCATGAGGATATATTTATTTTCCGAAAAACTGATGAATGATTCCCTCTTGTAGACATACTCTTAGGAACTTTTATGTTACTTTTAAGTTACCCGGTAATTTATACTTTTAAGTTACTTTTATGTTATGGAGGCCAATTAGACGGCCTTACCCATATAGCACCGTGTTCAATTCGTTCATAGGCGTTTGCACTGTTTGTAACGTAGGTAATGTTTGTTTATTAAGGACCGTAGGAGGGACAGTTGACACTTGACAGTGACAGTAAGTGTTTTTAATTATTTTAACTATATCTATTATCACAACAGACAGACTTTGTTTATCAAAAACATACTATTTTCCAATTATACACATGCTTATTCAAAATTCTAGGCTGACGGAATAAACACATTGCCAATTGCCATTATTAAAAGAAGAAGAATTTGATCTATATACTAGAATAAAAGCTATTTAGTTCAATTCAAAGATACATTCAATTCAGAATCAGAACAGAAGTAATAATCCCTAAGTATGTGGTAAATATAGTCACACATAACATAAAAGACATGGGAAGAAGTCCAAGTCCCTTTAGGAGTCGTTCTACAAAACGGAAAAGATCTCGGTCTCGTGATCCAGATCGATATAAACAAAGAAGAAATTTCACTAATTCTTGCCCATCTACTTCCAAGTCTTCATCTGTGGAATTTAGCTTTTTAAACTATAAGAAAGATTTGACAAAAGTTTTATTATACAGCAATGAAAGTAACACCATTGTCAATAATTTCGAAGATTTTTGGAGTTTTCTGACTAAATATGAGGCTACACTGAAAAAAGTCGGGAAACCTATTTTATTACAGGATATTGAACAGAAGAAAGATTATAATGATATTGGTATTCCAACAGAATTTTCTAAGTTTGATTGTATCAATTTTGACACAAAAATAAAATATATTGAAACTGTTTCATATGACCAGGACAGAAGAAAACTAGATAAAAAATTGTTTGAAAGCTTCTTAAGCATTGTGTCAATTTATATTGATTTTAAGAATAAAGAAAAGTTTGATAAATTAAAAAAATTAAGGCAATCACAGCAAGACTTGCCTGTGGCTAAGTATAGGTATGCTTTGTCTACAAATTTATGCTTATTAACCTTGTAGGCTTTACTCAACTGCTGATGATGTACAGGTAACACAACCATCTTATAGACAATAAGATACAAACATAGGGAGACATGTATGCTTATTATCATGCTGGTAACATAGGGATGGACTTCATGGTTGACTAAATTAATTTTTCTGGGTGTGCAGGTATATCACAAAAACAATATTAAAACATACATAGGGAAATGTTTTAAGATTAACTACTTAAGAAGTGTTTGACCTTGAAATGACAAATCTAGAACCAAAACTCACCTCTGCTAGCATCACATTAATCTGAGTCCTATTGCTATTATTTGATTTTGTATACTGTCAATTTTGTGCACTAACTTAATGATTTTTATTTCGTTTCAACTGCCCACATATCAAACAATTTTCTAATGTTGTTTAAACAATTTTCTAATGTTTGTGAGTGCCAGATATGGAACAAAAAGTTCAAAGCTTGTTTTCTTTGTATATGGGAAATACTGGATCTTCTAATTAAATTTCTTTTGCTTTTCAGGAATGAAATAGTGTCTGCTGTTCAAGATAAGAGAGTGGTTGTAGTTGCTGGTGACACTGGTTGTGGAAAGTCTACACAGGTGCCACAATATCTAAATGAAGCTGGCTTTCATAATATAGGTGTGTAAATGTTTTTTAACAAGATTTTTAAAGTTAATGTACTGGCCAAAATGTGGTCTGTCAACATAGATCTGTTAACCAGTGGTCTGGTACTCAATATTTGAGTAGTCAGGCATTTTAATATTTTTTTATACAACTAGATAACAATCAAGCTGACGGCCCACCTGGTGGTAAGTGGATACTGCTGCCTATATACCTTCAATAACAAGGAAAAAATCACTTAGTATTGCAGGTGCATTGTCATCCTTACGCCTAAGATGAAAAGCCTTCCATGCTGTCATGCATGAATATTATAGTGGGGGTACTTTTTACTTTATTAATATTAACAGAGATAATCAAGTCGGGTAGTTCATACATTGAAATCTAATTTGACACACTTCATATGCTACCTAGCTGAATACATCATGTTGATTGTAATTACTTGTTTTAATCAGTTTCCTGTACTTAATACATGGCCAGTAATTACATTGGGTACCTTTCCCTTCAATCGGAAACATAGCGAAGTGTTTTACGGCTTAAATAAAAAAAGGCGATGGTACCTACCCAGATGATTAGTATTAATATTTATATTAATAATGATATGTAGTTACTAATCATAATTTTGAATATATATAATTATTTGGAACGTGGTGGTCTGATTATTATTGTTTTATACTTTAACTCACTGAATGCCATGTGTAAATAAATACCAATTCTGATTCTGTCAAGCTTTGTGTATAAATCTGGAAACACCCACACCATTCTCCTCTTAAGGCCAGCTGTTTCTGATTCTGCAATAAAATGTATGAAAATGTATGTCCTTTCAGATATGTTTTGTGACATAAACATAAAATAATGTAATTAATCATGAGTAAATTGAGTTGAATTTGAGTTTAGTACAAGTTTGCTTTTAAAGTGGTTACTAGTTTGCCCTATATTCTATGATGTAGGTCTGTTAAATATTAATGATCTATTATCTTTATAGCTTGCACTCAACCTAGGCGAATTGCATGTGTTTCTCTGGCTAAGCGAGTGGCATATGAGACACTGACACAATTTGAGTCTAAAGTTGGATACCAGATTAGATTTGAGAAGAGTAAAACTGCTGACACTAAGATATGCTTCATTACCGAAGGGCTTCTGTTGAGACAAGTTAGTTGGATTATATATAAATATTAATCATTGATATAGTTGTATAAGTATTTTCTAATCATTTTGATAGCTACGCTGGTAAATTTACACATCAGAAAACCAAGCATTATATTCTCAATTTGAACATTATGTCGCACCATTGAATTTCAATAATGTTTTGAAGGAGTGTGTTAAGCTTTTGTGGAGTTGACTGTACCTACGGGGACCAGAAGATCACACTCTTAAAAGATTAATTTTCTTTTTTCTTTGTTCCTGCAGTAAGTAAAACTGCTATGGGCAATATTTCTCGAGGAAGTATTTTTAGCAAAAATGTAAGTCTCATGACATAATCTAGACATATTGCTGAATGAAGATGATACTGCTGAACTAGTATAATGAAAATCTGTAATTTGATTATTAAATGTGAAAAGGCAAAAGGGGAGGCCTTGTAACCATAATGTTTATTTATTCTTAATTTTGATTTTAACATTATTATAAATACTAATAAAAATGTATCGAACCGAATAGTAGTTATTTGTAAAAAACACGTATCGGATGTTGAAATAGAATATTTCGACATTGTAGAGTGGACGTTGGCTCATAACGCAAATACATATAGACTAGAAGAATTTTATAGGGATATCCCAAGTCCTGGTTAGCTCAGATGGTTAGAGCTGTCGCCCGAATTGCGATGCAATTGCGAAGGTCGCGGGTTCGACCCCGCCTCGGGACGTGAAATTTTTCTAGTTTACATACATTTTTATTAGTAATGTTCATTTACATTTCATAAAATGCTATATTTTATTGCAGATGTCTTCCGAGAACTTACCAAACTATGATGTTATAATTCTTGACGAGATACACGAACGACATCTAATGGGAGACTTCCTGCTGGGAGTGCTAAAATGTCTCATACATACCCGTGACGACATTAAACTAGTGCTCATGTCTGCTACAATTAATATAAAACTATTTGAAAATTATTTTTCAGCTGAATCTGCTGCTGTTATTGAGGTAAGTACGACATCTTCCAATTATAATCCCATATATTTTAGTACAATTATTTTATTACAATAATAATCCCATATATTTTAGTGTTCTGTAGATAGTATCGAAATAATTTATGTTTGCAGGTCCCGGGACGGCTGTTTCCTATAGAATTGAACTATAAACCAATTTTCATTGAGGATAAACCGTCACGAGACGACAGACTTGATCCACAGCCGTATGTCCAAATAATGCAATTGGTTGACAGCAAATATCCCTGTGAGTATTTAATATTGAGCTTGAACTTTCTTGATAAAATTATAGGTGTCACAATAACTATGACATTGTTAAAGTAGGATGGTAGATAAGCAACTATTGACTGTGAGTGCAATAGTCGGTGTGACATGGTACTAAATTGTTTATTTATTTGTATGTTTATGACTGTTAAGCTACTTCTGTGTTCGATTGTACCTATTATGAAAATTTACTTCAATCATACTAATTGATTTTTTATACACTGGTAGTCAAATGTAAAATTCACCAAGATTTTATCACTTTAAAGCGATATCAGAGAGTCACCTAGTCATACGTCGAGTGTAAAGTCGGCAGTAAAATTATGTGCTTTTCTGTCTCTCATGTCAATGTGATAGGGATCAAAGTCATTTGTATCGTTTTGATGCTCTAACAACAATAATTCAATTTGAATTAAACGAACTACTAATAATTTTAGGCGACGAGAGGGGAGATCTGCTGGTTTTCATGTCGGGCGTCCAAGAGATCACGGCTATATGTGACGCGGCGCAGCAGTACGCCGAAAAGACTAAGAAATGGATAGTGCTTCCTCTTCACAGCGGTTTGTCGCTTGCAGAGCAAGATAAAGTTAGTAATCGGTCGTAATTTTTATAATTGGACAGATCTCCAATGCTGCATGACTCTTTCATATTTTCTTAAAGAGAAAAGGGTAGAAACCATGTTAAGCATAATAATTAATTAAAATAAGGGTACCACACAGTTACATGTCTGTTATCGAAG
The DNA here is from genome assembly GCA_947347705.1 of Nymphula nitidulata. Classification (NCBI taxonomy): domain Eukaryota; kingdom Metazoa; phylum Arthropoda; class Insecta; order Lepidoptera; family Crambidae; genus Nymphula; species Nymphula nitidulata. The sequence continues at coordinate 14,338,685 of OX374632.1, forward strand.
TTCAATGTTGTATCAGAAATAGTCATTAAAAGTGTTAACTTTTATGTATATTGAGATATATTATTTTCTCACTCCTTTACAGTTTAAATTTATTTATGTTACTGCTCAGTGCCGAAGTGTAGGTTATGCCAAGATTTACCGGTCACCCCAAGCATTTACCAGTTCGGCTCCAGTTCAGTATCCTTAGTGTAGGCTTTAGCTGACTAATCCTAAAATTTACTTCGACTTTTAACATATACATGATGAAGATTGTTTTTTTTTCCGAGGCAGAAACATTTGCCCTTAGTTATACTTATTAAATAATCATGCTTCAGATTACAAACTGGTAATTTAAAAAATATTTGTCGACTCGAAATCGTGAGAAAGAATAGTACCTACACGTAAATGTTTCGATTCTATTAATAAGATTAAATCATTTCGCTGCGAAAAAATAGCCGCCAAAATTCCAGCTTGTTAAATCATGACGCTTAATATTTTTATTTTTTATATTTCCAGGTCTTTGACTACCCACCAGAAGGTGTCAGGAAATGTATAGTATCCACAAACATTGCTGAGACTTCAGTCACAATTGATGGAATAAGATTTGTTGTGGATTCCGGTAAAGTAAGTTATGATGGACACCTACTGTTTCATTAATTTGTTCAGCCGCGTGAATCTTCTGGGAGTATGAGACGTTTAAAGGTTAAGCTACACATTTCAAATTGAGTGTAAGTCAGCTTTAAATACAACACATTTGTATAAATAGCGCTTACTTTTAGTAAGGAGATTTACTTCAGTTATGATTTCTCGTAACTAAACAGTTTCGTGCATGTTCTCGTTTTCATTTTTTCGATCGAGTCCCTAATAGCTTCATTTGTCAACCGACCTAAAAAAGAGGAGGGTCTCAAACTATGGTCGCATAATACTTTTAGAGCACAAAAAATATCAGCTGTTTATTACAAAACTGAAAGTAATTTATCGTGCTTTTATATATGTCGCCGCCATTAAATTCGGCGCTTAATTGGATGCCTAGCCCGTTGATTAAACGCCGACATCCCGGTCGAGACAAAGAAGTTATGATAACTATGATCTCTTAGCGCGAAGAAAAATTACAGTAATACCATGCAACAATACAACGTCAACTCCAATATAATTATTTGAAAACCAGAACCACGCAAGTAGCAAAATGGGTTTAAATCCTTATTAAAATATTGAATATTCTAGAGGAGGGTTGGTGGGTTAAAGCGGTTGCAGTAACAAGCCGGACCAACGGCTTAACGTGCCTTCCGAAGCACGGAGGAGCTCGAGATTATAAATTTGATTAACCCATCCCATGACCGACCATGGCGAAAGTTGCTTTGTTTTCGTAATCGAAACCAGAGCGCTCAAAACACTACGCCACCGAGTTCCTCAAGTATAATATAAATATCTATTAATCTATCTTTATTTGATCAGGTGAAAGAAATGAGTTATGACTCTACAACAAAAATGCAAAGGCTGAAGGAGTTCTGGATCTCGAAAGCCAGCGCTGATCAGCGGAAAGGCAGAGCAGGTCGAACAGGTAAGTTCCTTCCATTTTTCTGTCAAATAAAATTTTCATTCCTCAAAAATTACTGAAGATCGCAGCCAAATAATACTACTACACAAGCATTATACAGGCTGAAGATTTTATGTTGTTATCATAATATTCTTCTAATACGATGAAAAGGATAAACTAAGGTTACATTTATGGTAGGTGCAAATGTTTGTATGATAAATACGAGCATTTTTTCACGAGTCCTGGATGTTTATTTAATATATTTCTAATATTTATGTACATATTATGAACAATATTTATCCGTTATCTAGTATCCATAACACAAGCTCTTAATAATGCTTAATTTGGGCTAGATAATAGATGTGAGTGTAAGAATATTATTATATTATAAGTTTGACGTGTCTGTCTGTGTATCTGTGTAACAATTACCATATTTTTCAAGGCCCTGGCGTCTGCTACCGTATTTATTCAGAGCAACAATACACTGACATGGAACCCTTTAGTACTCCGGAAGTGTCCAGGGTTCCTCTCGCTTCGCTATTACTTCTGATGAGCTCTCTCGGTGTAAATGACGTCAGACGTTTCCCTTTCTTGGACACCCCACCAGAGGATGCAGTGGAAAATGCTTTGCTGGAGCTTAAACAACATGTAAGTGCATTTTTTTTTTCAAACGAAAAAGGTGGCAAACAAGTGTACGGTTCGCTTGGTGTTAAGTGGTTACTTTGCAATGCCTCAACACCACCTGATGAGAAGCGGTTAAAAGAGTCCGTAAGCGGAGACTTCTAGTGCAGGATATTCTAGCCGCCACCTTGCCGGCCCTTAGGAAGCCTTTTCACGTCTGTTCTGAAGGAACCCTTGTTGTAGAAAAGAGGAAACACATTGTCATTTGCTGGAAAAGAATTCCAGGTTTTAAAAATACGATTGCCTTAGTTTTGCGTAACTTTTTATATTTTTTTATTGAATCGGACGTGCTCTTGATCTCACTCTTACTTTGAAATAAGTTGAGAGGGGGTCGACGATTAAGCTAGCTTACCCAAAAGGTGCCCATTTAATTTTGCTTAAAAGGAACTCAGGTGGAGTGATGTTGAGGTGAAGGCTTATTTTCTTATGTTTTACAGTGATAATTTTATCTTTCTCAACCAGGGTGCGTTAACATCAAATGAGAAACTGACGTCCCTTGGTAAAGCCCTAGCCAATCTGCCAGTAGAAGTGTCCTTAGCTAAAGCCTTAGTAGTAGGGAGTGCTACCCTCCCCCCGCACAAGAGGGACTCCGCTTTAGCTCTTGCCGCGGCACTCGGAATACGGTCCATTTTTACTACTAGAGCGCACAGAGATTTTGAATGCGAGGTAAGATTATATTACAATCATATTATTTATTATAGTATCAGGTTATTCGAGACTTGCTGACTCTGAAAATGTAGAAGGAAGGTTGCATCCAAAGATTATTGAGGACCTCTGGCCATTTGACTGATTGGAATGACATGATACATTAGCTATTGTATGTACATATAGGTCTGGAGTATGCAGACATACGTATACATACTCCAGTCCTATCTCCTCCAAGATTTAGATTTAAGAGCAATCAAAATCAAAATATCATCATTGCTTTTAGAAGCTCCTGGAGAAACCGACATAATCAATATTAGAAAGCTTGATTAACATTACCTACACGACCACGTCAAAAATTTAATAGACATGTCTAAATGACAAGTGTCATTTTCTCACTCAGAGACCCAGAAACGAGCTTGACTTTTTTTTCAGAATTCTAGGAAACCTGACGAGTCTGATCACGGAGATCCTTTGACACTTCTCTCTCTGTATTGTGCGTGGTTGACAGTGAAAGCGGAAAGTCGCGGCGGTCGAGCGTGGTGCAAGCGCAGGGGTATTGAGGAACAGAGGCTCTATGAACTAACGAAGCTGGCTGCGCAGTTGAGAGGTCTGTTGCAGGTTCGTGGACTTTATGGTTAATGTTAGAGAGGCTAGATTGCAGTGTACTTTAGTTTTATTCATTTATTTTAAGGTACGACGGTCACTATCAGTCAACCAGAAAGCTGACTCTAGCAAGATTAAATAGGTAGTGAACAAAATTACGTCGTGCGTACTAATAAGCATACTTAAATTTATGTTACTTCAAAATTCTTCTCATTGAAAAACCGATCTAATTATTACTCAACATTAAGGCTGATTTTCAATTAATTAAATTTTAAAAATTTTACGGATCAATGACTTTTTTACCGAGTTCCAAACAAGGAGGTTATATGTTTCACTGTATGTATTTTTTTTGTATGTAGGTATGTTCACCAATTTCTCTGTCAATTGTGAACCGATTTTCAAAATTCTTTTTATATTCGATATAGTATACTCTTGATCCCTTGGTCCCGTTGTCACCATGTCAGGATCTGATGATGGGATCCCAGGGTAATCGAGGTCAAACCTCAAATTTTATAGGCATGTATGACATGTTTACTTTTTTCCAAAGCTATTCAAGTATTTGCTTCTGTTAGTCATCATCTCATGTGGATGAGCTGGTGATGGAAGGTACAACTCCTTAAAGGTTAGGAGTTGGAAGATATTTCTTAAAATATTATAGGTACGTATTGACGAATAGATATATTTTATTGGGTTATTCGGGTGAACTGATGATGGAAAGTAACGGTTTCCGTATTGGTTTGGAGTTAGATAATACTTTATTAGTGGTACGATAGGATAATATAAAACAATATTATGTATTTCAACCAGACTAAGAGACAGACAAGTCGATAGTGCTGATGGTCATCCATCTAGCTTTGACCTTAGAAAATCGCTTTAAATGTGTGTTTTTTTTTTACAAAAATTAAACTGACTTCAATACATTAAAAGGGGAAAAGTAATTAAATAACCTAGGTACTTATATCCTAAAAATGAAGTTTTTGGAGTTGATGCAAAGCTGTTTCCAGAAACAATAGAAAAGAAAGCACCTCCAAAAAATTAATTTTTACGAGATAAGTACTTTTTAGTGTTTTGTAAAATACTGGTTTAATGGTCAACCAAATTCACTTTTGTATTGTCCTTATTTACATTTGTCAATAACTCCGTTTGTCGTAGTAACTACGATAACTACGGATGTTACGTTTGTTCATTGCGTTGAATATGGGTTTCCATTTCACATGAATTAGTATTCAATTAATGTAAGTTTTATCGGTTTCATAGAACATAAATGTTACCTAATAATTTGGTTCATAGTTTGAAATTGTTACAGGACAATAATTTGATGGAAACTATGGAACCAGAATCCATGTCGTCATCTGAAAGAGCGCTTCGTCATGGTCAATTAAAACAACTTAAAGATATGAGAAGGTGGGTATTTTATTCTCAAAGTAATCCTGCACAAAAGAGTACACTTGAATTACTTTGAAGTAGTCAGCTTAGCTACAACCGCTTTAAACCACCAACCCTTATTGGATGTAGGAACATTAGTTCCATTTGTGCGCAATAGATGGCGCTGTATCGAAGCATCCCATTTCTAAATGGCGATGGCGGTGTTAAGATTTTTTGTCCGTAGTGATAAGTGGTTATATCTGTGTATTTTTAGTCGATAAATTAGGCCGCAGTAAAGTATTACTAAAACAAGGGTGTCTAGTTTATTTTATCGTTCGAAACCTCTGTTCATAAATCAACCCCCAGTTTTGAAATAACCCCTGAATGTTTCAAGGTTGTACATTTTGTTTTTAAATATCAGTCGGATAGACGAAACAATCCATGACATGACGTTTCCAATATGAAAATGGTATAAGTTTATTTGCAAATGGCCCCACGTGCGCACGTTGAAAGGAAATATAAAAACCGTGAAGATTACGCACAGAGCCACACAACGGAGCGTGCGGTAAAACAGGTACTTAGGTGTGAGTACCTATTTTACCGCACTCTCCGTTGTATGGTGCGTAATATTTACCTTTATAGCAATGTATACAGGCTTCGTTAATGCACTAACTAACTTTTGGTTTCTTAGAAGCGAACGAGTATTTAATGTAGATATAATATAATCATAAATCCATTCTCATAGAGTTTACACAAATCCTTTCAATCCTCCGGTAGCCTGGAAGAGATCTCTTTCAGTGATAAGGCTGTCTTTGTAAATACAATGCGTCCAAAACTACGTATACTATGTTTCGGACTTTGGTTGATGCTCAGTAAATTTATAAATAAATCATAAACCTAATTTGATTCGCGTTGAAAAACAATAATTCGACAGGATGTTACCCCAAATCTTACTATCTCAAATAACCTTTACAGGCAATACAAACAGAAAGCCGCTGAAGAATCCAAACGGAAGAAACGTCTTAAGGTTGATTCCTGGGAAATAGTTGATGAACACGCCGAGGACGACGCCCTTGATATAAGGGACATAGAGTTCAGGATGACCAATGACGCTGCAAGAATACAGGCATTGATTAGTGGGGCCAGCGCCTCTAGCGGCAGAGACCTCGCGATGTTAAAGGTAAGAACTAACTAGAAAACAGAAAATTTTATGTAACCCCCGGCCTCATTAATTATCTATCTAACACCATCTCATTGACAATATTCTTATGAGCCTAAACACGCTATTTATCTTCTGTAAGTTTCTGAAGAATTAAACATCCCGCAGACTTTTTGATGGTATAAATATAATATAAATATAAATATTCAAACACTCACACCTATTGTCTAGCCCAAAGTAAGCATCATTAAGAGCTTGTGTTATGGATACTAGATAACGGAGAAATAATGATAATAATATGTATATAAATATTAGAAATCTACTACATAAATATATAAACATCCATGACTCGTAAACAAATGTTCGTACTCATCATACAAACATTTTTTCCTACCGAGATTCGAACCCGGGACTTCTTGACCGAGTAGCCTGTATAGCAGACCACTCGGCCAGTCGGTCATCATAGGATATCATAGGATAGGTCGGTATAGGATCAGCATAAGGTTAAAGTATGTCATCGGAATGTCACCAAAGTGCAAGTACACCAAATTTTAAATCAATTGGATCTGTTAAAGTTAGTAAAACCTTTTTATCATGTAGAAAATGAGCTGATAGTCATCAAACGCCTGAACTGATCTTCATAAATTATAGCCATCCTAGTCACGTCAACTTTCAAACTAAAAAAAACAAATCAAAATCGGTTCATTCGTTTAGGAGCTACGATGCCACAGACAGACACACAGATACACAGACAGACACGTCAAACTTGTAACACCCCTCTTTTTTCGTCAGGGGCTAAAAGCAGAGACATCTAACCTTGCTATAAAAAAACTTCCATACTTGGAATTCTTTGCCAGCACATTTGTTCCTTCCTTCAATATTGATTCCTTGCAAGAGGCGTGAAAAGGTACCTTATGTGGAGGCGGCTAGAAAATTGTGTTCTTGGACTAGATGTCTTCGCATTTGAACTCTTCTTACAGCTTCTCATCAGTTGGTGTTGGTTGAGTAATTTGCCGTGCTTTACACTACCAAAAGTCTAAGCATTATAACATGGATTACACGGACAAATTAAACTTTATGATATTACGTTAAGATTTCAACAACTACGTAAATATATTAAAAAGGCCATCTGCTTTCTGTTTTTTAAAGAGAATTTTGAAGAAGGTGTTAGTAATTCCAAATTACTTTCCTTTGTTCGCAGATTGTGCTATGTAGGGCGTTGTATCCTCAAATGGCTGTTGCTGATGAGTTCAATCATTGCAAGGTAGGTATAAAGATTATCTATCACTGTATTTATTGAGATAGTTACATTTAATTTAATTAAAGTTAATTTAATTAAAAAATTAAAACAACTTACAGTTAATTTAATTAAAGAAACATGTAATTTATAAAGAAATAATAAAAAAAGTATTATTTAAATCGAAAGCGTGAGAAACAATAGTAAATTTACCAGACGTAAATGAGCGATCGGCAATCCGAGCCGCCCACGCTTTAAGAGGGCATTGCTCGTACTATTGTAAATAATAAAAATAATGATATATCATTTGTTCAACCAAAACTAAATCATTTCGCAACGGAAACAACCGTTAAAATCCCAGATTGTGTATTCAAATTTATGAAACTCGGTTTTTCATTTCCTAAAAAGTAATTCTTGTTCCAGTCCATATCAGAGCAACTTTACCACACTTGGAGCAAGCCGTTCGTGTTTCTTCATCCGAACTCTTACTTTGGCAAGCAACCCCGCGTGCTGCAACTTACCGAGGGGGATATACAGACAGACGGACCTATAGGATATAAGAGTAAAGTGCCACTCTCCTCAAAACATCAGATCTTGTGTTACCTGTAAGTTTGATAGGTATAAATTAGTAGTTTCGACTACGAAAACAAAACAACTTTCGATCCCAGGATGGGTCAAGAAAAAATTTGTAGACTCGAGCTCCTCCGTCCTTCAGAAGGCATGTTAAGCCGTTGGTCTCGGTTGTTACTGCAACCGCTTTAACCCACCAATCCGCTTTGGGCCAGTGTTATAGCCCAAAACCCTTGTGTGAAGACATGTAGGAAGGCCAGTGCCCAGCAGAGGGACGTAATGATAATAAGAATAAATGCAAAATTTAAATGTAAATAATTTGTATCAAAAAAGTCTTCGCTTTGTCTATGTCCTTTTCTACTATATACATTGAAATAAGTACTCTTTTCAGATCACTTCTAGAAACAACTAAACCGTACATAGTGAACTCCATGCGAATGCCAGCGGCGCAAACACTATTATTATTAGCGCACTCCATTGACACTAACATGGGATTTACCAGGTAAATTTATTATAATTAATTAAAACTACGTAATGTTAATTAAACGGTAAATCCATTAAAAAAAAAATCACGCGATATTCGTGATCTTTCTTGATCTTTCAAAATTTATTGAGTTTTGTTGACTTGATATGAACGACGCATGTTGATCTCCTGGTGGTCAGAGACCCTGTCTGTTAAATCAGATGTTCCAAGTATTTGTCCTAGTATTGCTAGCTGCCTCTTGTGTGATGAAAACAAAGATTTATTCACAACTCTTTTGTAGTAAGGTTACTTACCTTATTACAAGAGTTGTGAATAAATCTTTACAATATTAGGTACCTATATAGTTTATGTCTAGAACTAGTGGCCTTCAGTGTGTTTATCGGTTATCACGCTACAAGTTAACCTCTGCCCTTTAGAAAGATGTAGTCGTTATCCAAGCCAATTTCATCTAAGTCACCCAGCTGTTTGGAGTGAAAAGGTAGCTGACAGACATACAGAGTTACTTTCGCATTTATAAGATGAAAGTATGGTTGAATGTTTATTCGTTTATTACTTACTCCTCGGTACTCTTCGCTCAGTTAATGTCTCTAATCCTGTATTAAGTTGGTTTCGCTCGTATCTTTATGATCGCCAGCAGTGTGTTAAATGACACGATTCCGCCTCTGATTGGTCTCACTTAACTGCTGGTGTGCCCCAAGGGGGTGTACTTTCTTCAATACTCTTCTCCATCTTTATTAATAAAATCTCAACTTCTATAACTTCTTCTTTCCATTTATACGCGGATGACCTTCAGATTTACAGGCACTTTGGGGTTTCCGAGGCTGGGGATGCTATCGATGCCTTAAACCATGATCTTTTAGGTATTGGGGCATGGTCTGAATCCTTTGGTCTTGTTGTTAATCCAAGTAAATCTCAGGCCATGATTCTTGGTAGCTCTAAACTGAGAAGCAAATTGGACTGGAGCTTGGTGCCGACGGTTATGTATAACGGTACTTCTATTCCTTATACCGAAAAAGTAAAAAACCTCGGTGTAATCATGGATTGCAACCTAACCTGGTCTTCTCATGTCAGCGAGATCAGTAGACGGATAAACTATTCTTTTCACTCCCTCAAGCGGCTACAATATTTCCTTCCTTTCAAAACTAAAATTATGCTTGCGCAATCTATCCTACTTCCTATCCTCGACTACGCCGACGTCTGTTACTTAGACCTAACTGCAGAGCTGCTGAACAAATTAGAACGCCTGCAAAATCTAGCCATTCGTTACATGTTTGGGTTGCGGAAATATGACCATGTGTCCGAATTTCGCACGCAGTTAAAGTGGCTTCCCATACGACATCGCCGCAATGTGCACATACTTTCTTTTCTTTTTAAAATACTATATGACCCAAAATCCCCTTCATACCTTCGTTCCCGGTTTCAACTGTTACCTCCCCCTTCTCGCTCTAGGCGGCCTTGTATCACCAAGATGCTTGAACTACCTAGAGGCAACACTAACTTCTTCCTCAATTCCTTCTCTTTTCGCGCCGCACATCTTTGGAATGGGCTTCCAACAGTTATCCAAGATAGTCCTTCTATCACTTCTTTCAAAGTACGAGTCAAGGAGTACTTTCTGCCACAAGATTTGTAACTACCTGTGTTTTTTTTTGTTACTTCACACAATTTCATCTTGATAGTATATATATGTATTTAAGTAAGTATATTTATATTCATAGTATAATATTGTATGTAGTTATATTTATTATGTGTTAGGTATATGTATAATTATTTTCTGGTGTTTGCGCTTTCTTGTCACTCACTATAACTATTAAATTATTTTACCACATTGGGCTGACTGGAAGAGATCTCTCGTAGAGATAAGTCCACCCTTGCTCACAAATTGTAAATTTAAAATTTACCTTGTAATTTATAAATTGCAATAAAGAATATATATATATATATATATATATATATATATATATATATATATATATATATATATATATATATTCTTCTTATAAGCGTGTGTGTATATATATATATACACACACGCTGTTGATTATGCTAGAAGATTGGCGTGTAGGAATATTATTATCAACTTATCATCATCCTCATCGAATACAACTAAAATTAATCTAGATGAAGTTGCTTGAATCATTGACTAATCAGCTCCCCAATTCTGCTTTTGTATTTTGATCTGAAACAAATCAGAAATGCTTTAGTTACAACGTTTTTGTATTCTGCAAACTCAGCGCAATCGAAACGTAGCCGAAACGCATCCGTTCGGTATTCTACTAACGCAAACCGTTCGGTTCATTCAATCATAGTTTTGTATTTTGAAAAATATTTGACGTTTGTGGCAGCCGAAACGCATCAATACTTCTTTGGTTGAACTGTCAAAAGTTGATAACTCACTTACATATTTTTTTTTCTTGCAACATTGTTAACGAATATACAGCCGAAGTTAAAGCAACCGAAAGCGTTTCGTTAGCGTTCCGGCTTTAGAAGAAATATTAGTGGAATTCCTTGTTGTATTCAACCGCATTAGTACGATATCGAACCGCTGCCGATCTGTTTAGGAAAAGACCCAAAGAGTTAATGATGAATTGAATAGAATTGACCCAAAGTACTCAGTAGCTTCAGCAAACCACAGTACGTTATCGAGTAAATGTGAATTTCCAGAATTGTGTGTGATTCATGGCTTCTCCTGGAGTTCCCGTATCCAGAAACAGGACTAAACCTTTTATTGAAGGCGAGCAAACTGAGGCAGCGGTGGGATGCGCTTATCAACCGGCGATTGGCAGGTAATTCACAAAAATATACTCTAAGAGTTTGCAGTAGGATTTATTTTACACCTAGACTGCTTTATTCTGATTCATTGTTTCAATGTATTTTTTATATACTTATTTAAATAAAGCACAAGGATAGGAAATAAAACATGTGTTTATGTGTGTAATGATAGGAGAATGTGTGCGTGCGTGCGTACGTGTGCGCGCGCGCGTGTGTGTGTGTGTGTGTGTTAAAGCATCGGAAGAATATAATCGGAGCAGCACTCAATTTTAAGGTATTCTAAAACACAATTAATGTCATGGAGGGAGCTTGCTCCCTCCTTGTAGAGTAGTGGTTTTAGCGCTATGATTTCGATTACGAAAATAAAGCAACTTTCGCCAAGATCGATCCCGGGATGGATCAATTAAATTTTTTTCCTGGTTGTTACTGCAACTGCTGTAACCCACCAGTCCGCATTGGGCCAGCGTGTTAGTGTTATGGTCCAAACTCCTCATGTGTTTTTCCAAAGTAGAAAGGCCTGTTCCCAGCCTTTTTGTAGGCTGGTGATCTGTCAGTCTGTTCGAAATTCTTCCAATCCTTGAAACAATGTTCACATGAACTGAATAGATCCCCATAAAATAATTATTTCTTTAAAATTAACCATTTTTGTGAAGAACTCGCACTGTACTAAAAAAGTTCCATGTCAAAGTTGCTTTCGCAAAAGAGACCTTTAGGTTCCTAAGACAGTTGCCCTGTATCTTCTATGGTTTCCGATTTCCCTATACTGTCCCAGTTAACACAAAACCCATCTGTACATCATGTTATTGGTGTTGTACTATATGAAATTGTACTGTTTATATTTTTATTTTTCCAGACGCAAACCCAAACAAGACTGTTGAAAACGAACTCCAAAAACAGAACAATAAAGTGCCATACGAAGAACTTCAACATGAGTTATCTTGTGATATAAGTTCTTACATGACTAGCGAAGTCTATTACACTATAAAGAGATTGCTGCCGGGAGATCTGAAAGTTATATACTGTGGCAACGACGAAGCCCACCCGATTATAGACCCTAATCCCTTTGAAGAAAGGTTCGAATGTCGTGCGCACGAGAAAAAAGGAGGAGTGTATGTGACAGATAATATTGTTTATAATTGGTAAGTTAACGACGGCTCTCTTTGTAAGTAGTTAGTACAGAAGCCCTGTATCTGTTCTCCGCTGACTCATTTGCCGTGTTCTATATACTTCACTCTTTCTTTACAAACTGACAAGAAAGAAACACGTGTAAGGTACCGTCATTAAATTTTTATAAAATGGCATTTTTATAGAATTTTTGCCATAATAGGGATGGTGACAAATTTTGTAAGTGTTTCATGTCGTGTACACGCGACAGCACATTGAGTGTAACAGTTGTCCTACGAAAGCCACTTCTATTACGAGCGCAGTAAGGGCGGTCTCAAGGTCAAACGGTTACGCTTGATGTACTGTCGACTGTATAAATAATAGTCCCAAATAGTTATCATTATTTTTTAATAACACTAATGCTTTAAACATCATGCTATCTTATATTGTTTCGAGCTATAGACAAAAGCACTTATATGTTGGAATTAAGATATTTGCCGTTGTTTTATTTTTTGTTTTTTTTTATTTACTTATGATATTAATATTATTTTTATTGTATTATTTCACAATTATAAAAACTCCTTTTTTATACAACTTGATGACAAACAAGCTGACGGCCCACCTGATGGTAAGCGGTTACCTCCGCCTATAGACACCTGCAATAACAAGGGAAAATCACTAGATATTGCAGGTGCGTTGTCATCCTGAGGCCTAAGATGAAATGCCGTCCATGCCCAGTAATTACACTGGCTACCTTTCCCTTCAATAAGAAACACAGCGAACTGTTTCACGGCTGAAATAAGAAAGGCGGTGGTACCTACCCAGACGACCCTACATACGGGCCTACCACCTAGTCAAGTTATAATGCATTATTCTTAATTTCAGCGTGGTAGACACAGATTGGACGTACAATTCCTACCAAGAAACCTACAGCTTAACATGGCCCTGTCCGGACTGCAGTATGGCGCTATGTCTTTCACCGCTCGAACGATTACAACATAAACACTTCACTTGCTCTTCTAGAAGCGAACAGAAGGAACCAAAGACTGTTACTGTTGCAAAGGATAATAGACCTAACGCTAAAGAGTTTAAGTGTGATATTTGTAATACCACAATGTTTATGACTCCTGTAGAAATATTGAAACACAAGAAAAGTTGTAAGATGAAATAAAATGTTGTTTTGTTATATTTTATGATGTTTTTAATACTGGACCCGAAAGTACGGTCAGCAATAGAAGTCGATTTACACTTTAGTACCATGTCACACTACGTTTTTCACAGTGTTCATACAAATGTCAAGAGTATGTCAATGTGTTATCATTGAAAGGTACTAAAGTGTTAATCGAGTTCTGTTGCTGACCGTTCATACGGATTTACACCAAGAACTAATATTTGTGGGTACTTTAAGCCGTTGTAATAAGAGTCATTTTTCGAATTACGCTTGATGTGCGGCCGTCTGTATATTGTCTTTTAAAAATAGGCAGCAAAATGAAAAGACCAAGTAAGGAGCTTTGAGGTTCCTTGCACAAGTTGCAGTGACGTCATTGACTACCTCATTAATGTAGACACATTAATGGTGCTCAAGCTTCCTAATCGTAAATGATGGGTTGGCAAAATATGTCACGAAATATGTGTTTTATACAAAGTTGGCAAACATACGACTCGCCTGATGGTAAGCGCTTACCGTAGCCTATAAATGTCCGCAGCACCTTGGGTGCTACTCACGCGCTGTGTACAAAAAATCAAAAGAAGATGCCAACAAAACGCTTTCTCAGTGAGATTGGCGAATTTAATCACCGCACGAACGAAACGAAACTCTAAGTTATTTAGCTGCTATCTTTTGCAAGGTTTTTTTTTATAAAACTAGACGACAAACAAGCAGACGGTCCACCTAGGAAGTGGTTACCATAGACACCTGCAATAACAAGAAAAAAGCTATTTGCTATTACAGGTGCGTTGTCATCCAGAGGACTAAGATAAAATCCCGTCCATGCCCAGTAATTACACTGACTACCTTTCTCTTCAATCCGACACACAGCGAAGTGTTCTACGACTGAAATAAGAATGGCGGTGGTACAACCTACCTACCCAGATGACTATACCTATACATACGGGCCTACCACATAATACCTAATTGGAGGTGTACCCAAAGTTTCGAGTTTTCACTGAAAATTCCAGTGGTATATACCTACCGCCATGCCCTACCGTAGTAGGAGTTCAGTATGGTAATAGTTTCTGATATCCATTCGCTCCTGCTATAAATTTTACTGTAATAGCATCAGTCTTTGACCCATTCGTTGCGGTAAACTTCCATCGGCGTTTCCATTTCACATCCATACACCGCACCTTTTTTACCAGGAGAATTCCATTGGCGGGGGGTAGGTCCATCAGCCGATTTGTCCTGGTAAAAAGGTGATAGGTGTACTCATAACTTTGCCAAAGAAAATCACAAAAAAGAATAAAATCACAGACAGGAATATGTGTATGTTATTTGACAGTACAATAGCCATACGCCGTTTCGTAAATGAGAGTCATAAAAATTTGACGAACACCTATTTAGTTCCTACTTTACACTCGTATACTACACCATAGGAACCGGCTACGAATCCCGGTAGGGGCATGTTAGAGTCCTAACCTGGGGCTTGAATGTAAACGATATAGTGGACTTCAAACTCTATATTTGGTAATAAATAGCCAATTTATTTATTTATTTTATACTATCTATATCCATAGCACAGGCTCTTAATAATGTAGGAAGGTAGAGTCCTACCTACTTGTATTTTAATGTAACCGAAACGTGCCCATAACCTTGTCGTACACTTCTCATTCGCTATTATACAGCAATTAAGTGTAATTAGGTGTTTGTCCATATGTCGACCTCGCTCTGAAACAATCGGCCAATTTCGTTGTCGGCTCAGGAAGCGGCTGATGTGAAAATTACATAGAGAATTTGGTACTAAAACACTGTGGATATTCCACCTTAAAGTATTGTAATAAGGTGTCTAATTTGTTGAACGGAAGGCAAGTCGAACGTTTAGGAGGTGTTCCCTAACATTGAAACGTATCAGAAACGTACGTATAGGTAGGTGTGTATAATAAATGATATTTTTTACGAGCTGAGCCGAAATATATACCATATTTCGGCTCAGACTACGGTTCTAATTTGGTGGTGAATTGACGCTAAATGGAAATTTTACATCGTTTTACTACAATATGACAAGAAGTTACAATAAGACAAAAGTGCACATCTGAAATATCACTCAACTCAACTGAAAACTCTTATAAGTTAAAAAATTGAGCAAATTAGCAAAATTATTAGTTTTATTATATATTTTTAGAGTAGTGTCTAGTCTATGCTGGTGTCCATCCATTCACATCAATACACCGCTACATCCGATGGAACCACAGAGAAAAGCACTTTGTAATATCAACTTTTTTCATACAAGTGTGTAAAACGGTTGCCATCGCCCACACAGAGCCTAAACAAGATGCCTTTCGATAATCGCTATCGCAACCGCTAAATGAAAAATGTACGGCATTTGATATTTGTGATCGAAAGTCGTTCGAGAGCTAGTGTCAAATCCCATACATTTTCTGCTTAACGATAGCGATAGCGATTATCGAAAGGCATCTTGTCTAGGCCCTCTTCATAGACACCACACATTAATGATATATGTATCTACGATAATAGACACCGCAATATCAAGGAAATCACTTGATAGTGCAGGCGCGTTGACATTCCGGAGACAAGACATGTTACTAGCTACATTTCCCTTTACTGTCTTCACACAAAAAAGACAGAAAACTGCTTCACAGACAGATCATACAAGACAAGTAACTAGTAGCACAGAATACATAAATAGGCGCAGAATATGCTCTCCGCACAATCATTTAAATAAATAACGACTCTTGCTATGACACAATAAAGTGCGATTCAGGTCGGAGAGCGCTATTGTCCTACCGATAAATTCACCTCTATGTTTCCTCTCTTCTATCGCGTATCTCGCCTCTTTCCAATTTCCGATGTAGCTTCATGAGACAATTCACCTAGCTACGAGTTATCTCATAGGCAGCATTCAATGTTTCAATAAAAAGGCGGTGGTAGATATTTATCTACCAATACGCACCCCTCCCAGACTACCCAGTCCTACTTGCATGGCAGTGCCCCTGTATTTAAGAATGTGGGGTCATTTAAAATATTAAAAGCTCTCTGGTTCTCCGTCCACTGACCGTCACTTGGATAATCCTCTTGCGTTCTATTTCATACACTCCACATATTCTCCACACAATTGTTTTGCAAACACTTTTACCTTCTAAATAGTTCAACTCATTATAAGAGATTAGGCGTTAACATTGCAATTACCGTCAACTTTTAACCTAAAGGGTCATCTTGTTGAACTTACCGTCTCGTACATCTATCTTATCTTATCCACGTACTTATTTAGAATAAAAACATTTTAAATCCAACAAGAAATGCTTTGAAAGTTTGCATACTCATGGACCGAGCGAAAATGGATGGTTAACTTTTAACCTTCTTGAATATATTTTACAAATGCAGCCAGAATATGCCCTATGAACTAGAACATAACGGTGGTTTTAAAATATTTGACCATGAGATATGTTTGCGTAGCTTAAGAGATGGCTGTCAACCCGTCACCGCGTCGGAAGCAGCCCGCATCTGTTGTTTTAATGAAATTATAAAGCAGAACTAAATCAGTGTGGAGCGATGCACGGGTTAAACGAATTCGTGGCTCGACGGAAATAAAATTAGTATTCTTTTGAGGAAACTAGATACTTGACTGGTGTATCGCTTTAGGTATATACCAGTCAACTATCTATTGATCAGATGTTTTGACTTTTTACAAAGCCAGCCAGTCTCGCGATAGGAATTCGCGATATAACCATGTTTGTTACCTACTAGGCACTTAGATACAATAGCGGATTTATTTTCTAGAATTAACACCATTGCTTTTGGTCGCAGGTGACCTTTAGATACAGCGTAGGTAATTGAAGTTTTAAGGGGGCGAGAACTTAGTTGAATCCTCAAGCCTGGGGCGAATCGACTCTGCATGATTGCGACTCGACCGGCATCATCTGCAATGACCATGAGCTTTTATTTATTCTTTCTTCTCAGTTTTTTAAACTATTGGTCTTTTTCTGAGATTAATTAAAAAATATTTTTTGAAATATACTTAATTACAAGCAAACTGTTGGTCCACCTGGTGGTAAATGGCTACCGTCGCCCATGATAAGGACAAGATTACCTACATGTTATTGAAAAAGGTGCGTTGTCGTCTTAAGACCTAAGACGAAATGCCTTCCATGAGGTAATTACACTGGCTACCTTTCCCTTCAATCCAAAACACAGCGAGCTGCTTTACAGACGAGACAGGTAAAGCGGTGGTGGCCTACCTAACTGCGCTACACACAACAAACGAGTCTACCACCTAGTCATGTCTCGAATCTAATCCTGTTACCTTTTATTGCGCTGTGTTAAAACGAGATGGGAACTAAGTTTTCGAATCTTCTCTAATAGGACGCTCTAACGAAATTATTAGGGTAGAGTATTCGCGGCATGGGGAGCTCGGTGGCGTAGTGGTTTGAGCGCTCTGGTTTCGATCACGAAAACAAAGCAACTTTCGCCATGGTTGGTCCCTGGATGGGTCAATCAAATTTATAATCTTGAGCTCCTCCGTGCTTCGGAAGGCACGTTAAGCCGTTGGTCCCGGTTGTTCCTGCAACCGCTTCAACCCACCAACCCACATTGGGCCAGCGTGGTGGTGTTATGGCCCAAACTCCTCATATGTTTCTCCCATGTAGGAAGGCCTGTGCCCAGCAGTGGGACGTATATAGGCTGGTGATGATGATGATGATTCGCGCCAAGCTTCTAGTTCGCTCTGAACACGATGCACTGCGCACTATGAGTATAATTGTGACGGCGTAACAACGTTGTATGGACGGTAGCTGCGAACAGGTGCATAATACTGCGCGATGCAACTTCTGAGCGCTTGTTGTTTGGCGCGAACTCTAACTATCTATTATAATGTAAGTACAGTTGCATCCTTTGTTGCCCTTGACAATAAATCCAGGAACTAACTAAATCATCGCATCGGCCGAATCTCGCACGTAAGTCACGACTGGAATCATTTTATTTATAGCTTCATGTCGGCATTGAGTACTACTTAAAGGCTTTGATTCCATTTATTATTTAAATAAGCTAATTATAAACTAAACAATTACATAACTGTATCGGTCAAAACAGGTGTCACAGACAACTTTTTGCTGATGATATCGTAGTCGTGGCTAAGACCTGGAAGACTTGGGCACAATGCTCGACGAACTCCATAGAGTCACTCAACTCACTCCTGTTAAGGTAGGAAGCTCTACACTGGAAGTTGTTGAAGAATATATTTACCTAGGGCAAATGGTCCAACTTGCTAAGTCCAACTTCCAGAAGGAGGTCAATCGACGGATCCAGCAGTCGCAGATCGCAGCGTTAATAGGAACTGGTGAGGTTTGCGGGACGCCGATTGATGCGGACAGTGCATTACCGATCGGGTTGGAGATCCTTGGAGGAGGCTGATGATGACGATGATGATGATCTGTCAAACACTTAGATACACGCCGATGGTAAGTATAATAGCACAGACGCACGCTTGCACCTAATGCAAGGCTAATAAGCGACGAATAAAAGGCTTTCATTGAATACAGCTGATTTCGCAGTTGGGTTGTTATAAAAGTATAAAACCTCAAAATTTTCTTAATTGGTAATGTAGAAAAATTAGAAAACTCCGAAGACATTGTTCAAGATTTATATCTCGAAAAATATGTTCATATTATGCCAATGAGGCGAATCAAGGCTCAACTGAACATTAGCTATATTTTTAACCCATGTTTATGAATTGTCAAATGAATTTTAAATTATAATGAAAAAAGACAAAATAAAAATTCCTGAATAAAGGAATTCTAACGATGTATTGCACAAAACCTACACATAGGCACCTAGCTGAGAGAAGCGATAAAGTCCACAATAGATAGGTATAACTACAGTAAGTAAAGAAGCGTTTGGTCGGAGGTGGTCGTGCGATTTGTCGCTCAGATATTATCTGTGGTCGTAATTCGGCCGCGACTGCCGTGCGTGTCGGCGGCGCTCGCTGCGATTTCTGAGTTAAAGTTGGGGACACAAAGAGAGCTAAAACAGCTTATTATTAATAACTTTATAATTTAAGTTACATTCACTGACCAATTGTATAAGAAAAACATTTGACTTATTATCCCAAGTCCTCGGTAACTCACTGGTCTCAGGGCAGACACTCAGATGGTGAAAGGTCGCGGGCGACGGGTTCCGTGGACATGATTTTTTTTAGTCTAGGTAGGTATTTTTTAAATGTCTTTTAAATATTTTTTATAATGTTGAAAAAATATTCAGAAAACACTGTTTTCATAGTGAACATTAAAAGATAGGTACCAACTTCTTCCTTCTTTCCTCTACATTTCGTGCTACACAGTTTTGGAATAGTCTTTCTGTTGCTCACCAAGAGAGTCCTTCTATCATAGGTATCTTAAAATGAGAGTAAAGTACCATTAAAATTCCGCCGTAGAGAGGAGAGTGAGGTAGGTAGGTACTTTCGGACCCGGGGCTACTCCGAACAAGGCCGTTTACATCATGGTAAGCCTGTTCAATACAAGGCACTAGGTACGGGTTCTTTAGGGTCCCACCTCTAAATGTCAAGACAGATATAGATTATCAAGTAAGTATTATTATTTAACATGATGTAATGGGCCTTGTCTGGATTTACCCTGCGTCTCAAATTACTCAACTCTCTCCTAAGCGATGCAAGTTTTTATAAGTAGGTATATGTATATGTATTATTTTTAATAGTTTTTGTAAAGGCATGTGTATTCTCTGTAAATTGTGGACGGAAAAGTAATATTCTTTTATTATTTGATAAAGAAACAAAAAAATATATGTGTTTTTTTCAATCAATCAATCTTACGGAATTTGTCCCTTAGTTTTTTCTATTAAAAGCGATTTAGTAGTTTGGTTCTTAAATAACAGAAATAATAAGTCGTCAATGTAAGCGAAATTACGGATTTTTGCTTTCCTGTAACGTTTTAGTGGTGCTTATCATATTTCTATTTGCGATAGACTCATATACCTAAGTTTCGTCTGAATATAATGATATCTTCGGAGAAAGAGAACTTGACCCCAACAGTCAAGTTAAATGCCAAGTCAAAGGATAGTAAGAAATAATTTTAATTTCATTTAAACCAGAGATTATGAGACAAACTAGTCGATAATGCTAACGGTCATCAATATAGTTTTGATGACATTAGAAGATTGTCTCCCTTCTCGAGCAAACAAATCTCCGGGAGGTGATGCCTGTCGATTAGAAATCCTCCAGAAGCGGTTTGCCCTTAAGGCTTGAGCAGTCACCAAGTTTCTCACCTCATTAAAGCCCCGGTTATGCTGTGATGGCCATTTGCGGCCAACAGCAATAGTCAGTCCAAAACAAAATTGGACTTTGTAAACCATAACCTTATTTATAGAATAAATGAAATAAAATGAAAAATATGTCGTAATCTTTGATGCTCTCGTTGTACACAAAACTTTGTTCCAAGTCCGAACACCTAGTAGATAGGGCGGCAGAGCGCTCGTGAGCGATGCCTAACCAGATAACAATTGCTTTGTTTCGCTGTAAAACTCGAAAATTAACATCATTTGCCAACGCCCGATCGCACCGGTGATACCGACACCATTGCGGAGGCGCAAGACATGAGACTTGAAGAAGCACGATTGAGGATACGTGAACAGAAATATAAAAAGTACATAGAATTGAATTTTGTGGGGATCAAGGACATAAATATCGCTTCTGAGTGAGTATTAGGTAATACTCAGTGCTTTGAAAAGTTCGCTCAGCGAGATTAAAGATTGGAGTAGGTACCCACAAACAAATCTTTCGAGAGAACTTTGCAGAAGAGCGCTGCCGAATAAAACCTTCTACTTACTTATCTTTGTAGACAAATTTGTTTCTGTGATGAATTTAGGGAAGCCAGTCGTGGGGGTGGACTAAATTTGGTTTACAATTATGCTGCCAAAGCTGAAAGGTTTCTCTATTAAGACCTACCCAGTAACCCACCTCTAAAAACTTTACAGGATCGGCATCACGCTAATGTTCGTAAAATCACCAATCGCCTCCTTGATACTGGTGATAATTACCTATAGTGTAGGATTGGTCAGATGCCCAACATCAGGTCCGTAGGAAATTTCTTCTACTATCGACTCTTCTAACTTACGCCAGCCTCTTAAAATAATGTGGTGTTTAGTTTTAATAGTCGTCGAGATGTCGGAATGGGATGTTATTCGTGCGCCTCTAGCCGGTGGTAGCCGCCTTGTCCGCTTTTAATCTGCCTTGTTTTATGTCCGGGGACCGAAGCAATTATCCCCCCCAGATTTATTTGCTATAAGTCTCAAAAGTACAGCGAGAATCAACACTATAGTACAACTTGGAAACATCGCTAATTTATCTACTTACAAATAAAGCTCCGGTTGTATAAAGCTTTACGGGAAAACTGAGGTCACGGTTAAATAACGAATTATAGGCTTCATTTTAACTTAAAAAGATCTTAAAAATAAAGTTTAACGAATAGAAGCCAATAGGAAGGTAAGTGTGTTCTGTTTCTTATTCAAAACGTTGCAGCTCCGTGCTTCGGAAGGCACATTAAGACGTTTTGGCCTCGGATGTTACCGACTGTTTTGTGTAGCGTGATGGTGATAATAATATGCACTAAGCTCTTCATGTTTCTTCCACATAGCCCCTGTGCTATAATTGGAAGTTCAGGCCGTTGATTGTGATGATGAAGTATCCTTCACAATATACATTTGGATAATTAATTTAAAGAATACTATGAATGAATATGAACTTCACAAAACGTGTAAAGACTTGTAATTTCATTATTAATATATTTGATATATTTTTTGACATTTTACTAACAATATTCTTAGACACATTTGATTCCCCAGATTCCAGACACAATTGATTTTTCAATAGTGATAACCCTCCGGAGTGATAACGACGCTTGACAGATTAATTGTGATTAAATCAATGTTTCTAGGCAGGGGGGGGGGGGCACTCTTAGAACAATGCTTTTGGCAAAGAAAGTAGCACCATCTATGAAGCTTAGCGGTGACCTTTTTGAATGAAGTCTTCAAAGTGTCTCGTAAGATGTCGCTGCTGCCGCTACTAAGTTGAAAACAAACAATATTATTGAATTAAAAAGAAAATAATATCAATAAATTGATATTTCATTAATAAGGTTGATAAGTATATTCTTTTTATTTTATTTATGACTGTTAGCAGCAAGGAATAATATTTTTACCCTTGGCAACCCTGGTAGTACCCGTATTATAACTGCGTCATTCACTCACTTAATGGCTGCCGAAACTTGTACTTGAACTTACGTTGTTTTCTGTTATCTAATTACGTGTGTGTTCTAGTGGTTTTGATATATTTCTGTGCTAACAAATGTTGAGTTGAGAGTACTTCTCCGTTCAGGTTTCCATTCCATTTCACTACAACGAAGCCATTATTTTCAGCGAAAGTTGTGACCAGTCAACCGACTATAAACTTGAAGACTTGGTGTATTTACTTGCGTTAGGAGACGCTATGTTGCGATAAAGACGCTTTGTGTATTTTGGATCCTGAATGTGTTGTGGACTGTGGATTACAAAATTGCTACAATGCCTTTCTTTTGTATTTTTGGATGTAAAAATCCAGAGCAGATTATTAAAACGGAAAATTGTACACGTTGGAGACAATAAAATGAAAATTGCGGCCCAAAAATATTGTTTGCAATATAAAAATAAGTCACAGATTATGTGCTGTTTTATTTATTTATTTTGAAATAAATATAATTCATTAATTTAATGAAGCGTATTTCCCAGATACGAGTAATTTTATTTCATTGATATAATGTTTGTTTTAATGTTGAAAAAGCTATTCATAAATTAAAGTAAAGTCTCAATGAAATTAAATAACTCGCATCTGGGAAATACGCGCCATTTAGATTTCAAATCTATAGATACAAACCTACCTATAGCTACGTATATATAGTAGTAGTACCCGCACTATTTTCCAGAGGCGCTGAGGGCGTTTCAAATTTATGTTACAAAAAATTGCCGCGAGTGGGCGCTTTTTTCCCCTATACTTACATTACTCTTTGTTTCTAGGTATCGAATTTTTGCATGACACCATGGCGAATCTAATGTAAGCATCGTTAGTCGAGCAAAATAAAATACGAGTATTATTAATTAATTGTAAGAAAGCACCTGATTGAATAATATAACTACTAACCTTTGCAAAATAAATGCCTAACAATTATACGCTTCACCGTTCCCCAAAACATTATTTTTCTACCGATGCGGTTTGAATCGCAAAACAGATCTCTATCTATTACGAACAATCGGAGCGACTACATCTCATAGTATCTTCAGTTTCAACACTATTACAATGGGCGACACAATGCCGTAACCGGCCTACAATGGTCGAAAATACCACGGTTGAAATATAAAATGTCAATCCACTTTTGTTACAACAATTACGATCAATTGTAATGCAATTATATTTCCGTGACGCTCACTGAACAATAATCAGCTTTGTCCGTGAACAAATGCAGATATGACAGCAGTTAGATGATCGGACCTCCCGTGTAGAGATGGCATTAAGTTTTTTGCCATTCATATTTTAAACTTTATACAAAAACCGACTTTAAGTTGCAGATACCGAGATGTTTCTTATTTTTTCTTAAGGTAAATTTAATTGAGTTTGCTAAAATTTTGCAATTTTATCTGTTTTTACGCGTTAAGCGAAATTAAACTTTATACACAAGTATATTGGAGCAGTATTTTATTTTTGTACGCCGATTATTGTTGTAAGTTTTATCTGAAAGCAAGTGGCGCTAAGTCGAACAAGGGTACAAATGGTTTGCTTTTACGCTATTTTGGATATATTTTACGCGTCATGAATGCTTAATAGTTAAATTACATGTGTAGTAGCTATGCGTATTTTTTATACCAATTTTTCTTTCTTGTGGACTTAATGTAAAATCACAAAATAGTCGCAAAGTAGCTGCAATTATGATTTTATAAATATTTTCCGACATAAAATTAAAAATCAAGGGAAAATAGTTATGTATTTTGACAGCATATGAGACCCCTGCTACAGGCATAACACTTCCAAAGCGAGCTCTGGCGACCTTGCTTACTACATACACACAAGACTAAATATATTCGGACATTTCTTCCATGATTAGAGCGACTTAATGAGGCTTCTTAGGAAAACACTGGATGGAGCGTGCAGCGGGCATAACGAGTGGTTTCGCGAAAACCTCATACAAGTAATGCGCGTTTGAAACAACTCGTTGTTTAATGAAGGAGCGATAGCAAAAAGAGGTTATGAGAAATGACTAGATATTTATTTACAGCCAATTTGAAAAATCGCTGTAAACAGCCGCGTTATATACCTACATCATGTTACGAATTTGTTAATACCAATTTCCGCACGTGTGTCATACAATGATTTTCAACAGATTTGCGAGTAAATACAATACAATAATACATTTGTTTTTAACTCAGAACCATATTATGCTATTGTTCTTAGTTTTTTAAATATCAGTCCGAAAGTCCCAACAATATTTGACGTTCCTTTAGACGTCCTTATTATGAAAATGGTGTACATTTTCAAAAGGCGCCACGTGCGAATGTTGAAAATTAGAACTACTAATATCTTTTTAACGTCACTTCCTTACCTCTCCTCAAAATAATACTTATATAGATATAGTATTAAGAGGTAGAGGGAGAGGCAGGTGAACGATTCGAGAGAGCTTCTTGAGAGCCTACTTGGATAAATATGTTATTTTTGTTTTTGATTATAGTGGTATTTAAACGCCCTATATCTGTAGGCAGAAGGTCGTAGCTAAATAGCACTACTTTGTAGGGTTGTGTTCCTGTGGCGAGTAAGGTCGCCAGAGCTCTATGGGAAACCGTTCTGTTTGGAGCAGGGGGACTCGCGCCCTATGCTGTTATGTTAGCTTATTGCTTTCTCTTGATTTTTATAAGTTAGGAACCGCATGAGTAGAGCCTAAGGTGCTAACAGCGTCTATGGGCTACGGCAACCGCTTACCACCAGCTGTACGTCTGCTTGTTTGCCACCCTCTAGTGTAGAAGCAGATAACGATTTGACGCTGAAAAGCGTATCGAAATCCTTGACGTACTATTTCCTGTCCATTGCATCACTTAAGATACATATCGATTGATTTACTAAAAAGGTATCAAACGACAAACTTGTTAAAAGTTTTAAAAAGTTATCTAATACAATGACTGTGGAGTTAAGAACAATCAAAATATAAGTACCTAAGATATGACATTGTGACACGCTGTACGCTAAGATACATAGAGCAAATTCTATAGTACCAAATTAAGATTTTTCTACGGTCTAGATGTAAGCGGCTAAAATGCATACGGGCGATCCATAGGGGTGCTCTACCTCAGCACTTCGGGTTGACACTGGATTTGTGAGTTATCATACGAATAATATTATTTCCAGATCCGGCTTAAATATGTATTGGGATAATGTAATTCGTCAATTTCTGACACATTTGATTTTAACAGTGATAGACTCCCCGGAGTTCCCCTGTGGATCATCTAAGTGATAAATAGACAAGAACGTTTTTTAAAAATTACTTGTACTTACATTTTTTTGCTTTTTAAAGTTTATTGTGTATTGGTTATATATGTATTTTTCACAACAATTTAATAGCTTCATGTACTATATTATTACGCTTTCTATGTAAATTGGCCTATATTTGATAATTATTGGAAAACTAATATTGTATAATAATGTAGTTAAGTATAATTTTTTTTTAATCACCGTTAAGCGTTTGCTGTTGCTCTTTAGGTATATAATAATAGTTTTAAGAGTTTTTCTAATCTATAGCATTAATATTCTTTCCGCCAGTCTGTCTGTACACAACAATTAAGTGGCAGGCCCGGCTGGCGCGCCGCGGCCTGATACGCAAATTGCCCAGCGGCTGTTTACAAAGACACCCTCCCTCACACGACAATTAGTCTTCCAGCTTCCCATCGGCTGTAGGTTCGATTCCCGTCGATAAAGCTGTTCGGATTGTTTTATTGGGCGCTTAATTTGTAATGCCCGTGTTGGTACCCTGAATAAGTAGGTACACCTACAGCATTAGTCATATGAGATATAAAGCATTGTTTCCGCTCCAATTTGAACTTACATCCAGTAAAGAAAACCTGAGTACCTTAAAGATCAATTTTGCTTGCCCTTCAAGGCGTAGTCGTCGAACCTCTGCCCGGTTTTTTCTAAATACATGTACCTATATTTGTTTATGACATGATTTTGTATAATGAAGTGAATTGACGAGGGACTCGGTGGCGTAGTGGTTTGACCGCCCTGGTTTCGATTTCGAAACAAAGCAATTTTCGCCATGGTCGTTCCCGGGATGGGTCAATCAAAATTATAATCTCGAACTCCTCCGTGCTTCGGAAGGCACGTTAAGCCGTCGGTCCGGTTGTTACTGCAACCGCTTTAACCTACCAACCCGCATTGGGCCAGCGTGATGGTGGTGTTATGGCCCAAGCTCCTCATGCCTTTCTCCCATGAAGGAAGGCCTGTGCCCAGCAGTGGGACGTATATAGGCTGGTGATAATGAAGTAAATTGTTTATTATTTATTTAAGACAACACTGTGAGGCATTGCTATTTGTCTGCGATGTTCTGTAGGCGCAGGAGCTAGCTCTAAAAGTCGAGCGGTAAATGCCGCCACCTTTAAAAATATTATCTTGGATAATTTTAGGAAAATTTTAATTAACTTTATTAAATATTTTCAGATGGAAAGTGTAAGATGTACACACAAAAGGTTTAAAAGAGAAAAATGAATCAATTTAGTACAAAAACACTGCTCATTTCTAATGAAATCTGCCAGCAGACCAGCATTAGGAATGCGAGAAAATAATAGCAAATATTTACAGTATGTAAATATAAATTACACAAATCAACCTATACTTACTTAAAATAATATACCTTCAGTTGTTATTTTAGTTTTTATTTACATCTAATTAAATTAGAACTATAATAAAATAAAAAAAAATAAAAAAATAATAAAAAAAAAATAATAAAAAAAAAAAAATAATGATAACAATAATGTATACGTTTAGGATAGGACTAACTTCCTGCGAAACGTAGAGCGACAGCTCTACCTATTGTCTCTACTTGCCCGACGTGCGACTCGTCACCAGTAAAATATCCAGTCTATGGACATGTCACCAGTTGAGAAAGTCTTTCTTTAACATCTTGCTTCATAAATCTTAAGGTACCTTACAAAACTGTGCATTAGGTACCAAGCTGCTTGATAGAGAACACTTCATTGCCTTTAAAATCTTCCTAAGACTTATATTTTTAGTACACTTTTGGATGGAAATCCAAAACTTTTAAAAATAAAAAGTAATAAAAATTTACCTAAAATGATCTAAGATAATATTGTTAATAAATAGATGATGCATACTGGCATTTTCCGCTCGACTTTTAGAGCTAACTCCTCCGCCTTACAGAAGATCACAGACAAATAGCAATGCCTCGCAGTGTTGTCGTCCTGCGGTGAGTAAGGCCGCCACAGCTCTTCCAAGAAGAGTTATGATGGGAATAGAGGGACATGTCTCCTATTCTCTCAAGATACCGAGTAAGTATTGATATTCACAGGGTAAGGCAATGTAGGCAATGTATGAACATTTGGTGTTAGATACTAGCGCTATAGGCTATTGTATTACACCAAACCATTTTTATTTTATTATTTTTCATACAAAGCACGGCAAACGACTCGACACCACCTGATGTGAAGCAGTAAGAAGTGTCCATATACGAAGGCAGCTTGTGCAGCTTCAAATACACTTTTCTAGCCGCCTACAGCTTGCCGACCCATAAGGTGCCTTGTCCCGCCTCTTTTGAAGGAACCCATGTTAATAGTTTTGGAAGTACGACAAAGAAACGAGTCTGGTTGTTTGCCATCCTTCTTGTAAAAAAAAAGATATTAGAACGTTAAAGGTAGGTAAGAGGAAGAAGAAATTACTGAACGTTATACGTTCAGTAGTATAGCGAATATCCCTAATGACGTAAGCTGGTTGCGCGCTGGCACTAATGAGCGGGTACGCAGTTCCCACGGCTGCGTGTGCGCATGTCATACTGTACGGGCGAATTACTGACAAGTAGGGGGTTTGATTCAATAAGAGCACAGTATTTTGAGATCAGGATTGTAAAAATAATATTCGACGGAAAAAAAAATTGTTGTTACTAATATTTTTTTTACGTTTACGTAGTAGTTTTCATAAAATTATGACGTCAAAACAGAAAAACTACTAAAAATAAAAATTTTTGCTTTTTTACCTTTTTCTGCCGTTTTCCCAGGGTAGCTCCATTGCTCTTCGCTGGGCGTAGCCTTGGCTCTGCCGAAGCATTTTCACCATTTAATTAATAAAATCATTACGACACCGCGTACGACACACTATAGCTATACCACACACACACAACTGGCGCACATACGTTTGACCCCCCCGCAACCCTAGAATTCCAAATATTTCGGACTCCTGTAACATCCGGTATATTATACAGCTATATTATATAATTGCAATTTACTAAAATTTTTAAGATCTTAAGTACCGTATTTTTGACAAATTAACTATTAATATTTTTTTATTTATCGCGGTCTATCTGATGCTTACCTCTATACAACATCACTACAATGATTTTTAAAAAAATACTTAAATCGGTTTGAATAAGTAACCAATTTGTCTCGTATAGAAATAACTTACAATTGCGCTATCTCTGAAAAAAGACCGCTGAAGAAACGCCATATCAAAAATAAGCCATAAAAATCACAATCAAGGCACAGAATGACCGCCTCATACCAGGGGCAATTTATTCCCGCATATAAAGTGCAAGAATGTCTTCTGCCCTCAGGCCGAAGACAAAGCACGGAGCATATAGCACGCGGTCACATTCTCCGACTACCCGCGCGAAAAAACAACCATCCGAGTCAATTGCCCCGCGGCGTTCGGGTGGAGAGGACGTCCCTGTCGCTTGTTTGTGGGAATGTTGGTCAGGGCACTCGTCACACAGTCCTGCGTAGTCAGAAATAACAATACTGGGCGAAATTTAAATACTATATTTAGCTACCTTAATAATATTAATAATCATACACTCACACCTAACTTCAACTTATTGAGTTTGATGGCAATCGGCCGTCAAGTGATAACGAGCATTTCTGCAAGTGTCGAGTGACGCACTCACACCTATTATCTAGCCCAAAGTAAGCACCATTTAGAGCTTGTGTTATGAATACTAGATAATAAATTATATATCTATGGCCATATTTTTAAAATGTTCGGAAAAACGTTCGTGTCTGGTCGAGAAGCTATTACTCCAGTTTAGTAAGCCAGAGGTCCCGGATTTCCTCAAATAAATATGACGAGTGCAAACATTTATACCTACACGAGTCATATTGTTTGTATTTTTATTTATTATCTAAGAACTCTGGTAATTCTTAATAGCTCGGTGGCGTAGTAGTTTGAGCGCTCTGGTTTCAATTACGAAAACAAAGCAACTTTCGCCATGGTCGATCCCAGGATGGGTTAAACATAATTTGTATCTCAAGCTCCTCCGTGCTTTGGAAGCCACTTTAGTTCCGGTTGTTAATGTTACCGCTTTTAGTCACCCGCATTGGGCCAGCGTGGTGGTGTTATGGCCCAAACTTCTCATGTGTTTCTCCCATAGGAAAGTCTGCGCCCAGCAGTGGGACGTATTTAGGCGGGAGATGATGATGAAACTCGTTGTGTAGATTAACAAGCTACGTTTTTGAGGATCACAAATAGCTGCCAGTTGCTTACAGAGTGGTTTTACTTTTAGAACAAACGTGATAGAAACACTAAAAACCATTTTTTAAACACCTTTTTTGCTATACAAAACATCTCTTGCTACAGTGTTACAGTTCGGTGTAAGTGTGTGTCGGTAAATGTCACGGACTCATCGATAACCGTAACAATGGTGAACACCGCGGGCGGACGCATTGTAGTCCATAACGCACGACTCCGTAATAACCACCGTTCGAGTTGCGTGCGGTGTCAGATAGCGCATTTTTCGCGATATTCAGTTCGTCCATAAGGTTAAATATGGACGAACTGGTAAAATAAATACCAATAAACATATTCATACACTGCTAAATTAAGACTTAGATGATGATTTCTGATGGCTTTCTGATAGTAACAATAAATAATTACAGATGATAACATAATGTTTAAGAAAATTATTTGTAAATAGGTCGCATGCCAGTTGATTCATTAAATTTTATAATTCATGTGGTTGCCGATTACGAAAAAATGGGGCCGAAGCGGACCTCTTAGAATATACCACCTTCTGTTTTAAGCGATGACCCGCTAAATTAGTTGTTTAAAGTCTTTAAAACCCTTAATATTTTTTTAGAAAAAGGTCCGA
The DNA here is from genome assembly GCA_947347705.1 of Nymphula nitidulata. NCBI lineage: Eukaryota > Metazoa > Arthropoda > Insecta > Lepidoptera > Crambidae > Nymphula > Nymphula nitidulata. The sequence goes on from OX374632.1 coordinate 14,369,382, forward strand.
ACCTACATAATTTTTTGGTTGGCGCCGTCCTAGGCACGCGCTCTTTTTTATATTAAAAAATCAAACTAGTTATTTCGCTAACGAGTGGTTTTTATGTGACCGCAGATCCATATGCCACGGAGATGATTACGGGTGTATGGTGACCATGATTTTGTTGCTTCTCGATTTTCAAGTACTCTCCACATTAAATACTACATAAATAAAGTAGTAGTGGATCAGCAAATAGCTCGGTGCTTGTCGTGGACAGCAAGAGAAAAGGCGGATTGAGAAGATACAAATTATATACACCCTATATTGTTAAATCTGCAATACAGAAAAAAAAGATTTAAAAATATATACTACGAGGTTAAGAAAAAGATCAAGTGACAAGAATAAAGAAAAACAAATAGACTGCGATACAAGATTGGTACCTACCTACGAGTATACATGGTCACCTAATTCATTGGATAATTTTATAAAATTTCTAAGAAATAATGCAGCAAATATTATGTTATTTCATAGAAATGTCTTGAAATTATCAAATGAATAAGACATTGAAAGTTGCAAAAAATTTTTATGAACTAGCCCATGCTCATATTTTAATTTATTGTAGTATTATCGTCACCAACCTGTATAAAAAAGGAGGTCCATCCTTCAAAGTGCTATTATTTAAGCTGCCAAATAACTACCTGGCCCTTCCTAAAAAGACAGAATGTCATGTTGACTTTGATTATGTGTTACAATTTTTTTATTTTATTTTGCTTAAAGTTAAAATTTGTCCTAAAAATTTCTTAATTTCTTGTGTCTCTACAATATTGCGTTGTGTTTTAATCTTGCTGTAATAATTTCTTCCAATTTGCTGCTAATAAATAATACCCTTAGTTTTTCTGGCATTTAAAATTACCGGTCACCGTCGACCCCTTATTAGTGGTAGTTTCTTTGAATGTCTACCTACTTATGGGGTTTTTAAGAGATCTCTTTAATAAAGTTCCTCACGATTCATATGCTAGCTATAGACTTGTAGAAGCGACATTTTCAATGAAAAAGATTGCTTACGCCTGACGCTAAATAAAAGGTTTCTGTAGCGTAAATTCAGCCTACAACTCCTACAAGGGACGTCTCGCTAAGAAGGCACACATACAGTCACATGCAGCCTCCTAAAAATACCGCTGGACATTTTATCAATGTAACCGCCTAATCAAATATAATTTTGAACTATGGTCTAGTCTAGAGGTTGCTATCACTTCCCGCAGATCTATAGGTGAGGGTTGAATTCTCGTAGGGGCAGAATTTTCCGCTCGGCTCAGTTAGTGGTAGGACTTTTTCTAAGTCCGCCTGGTTAGCGAGTAGCGACCACCATCTTACCTAAGTCTGCCAATATAGCAATAATGTTAACAGCAGTTTTGTGTTCCGGCAGTTGGAGATAAGATAGCCAGTTTCTATGTAGTTGTAGAATCCGGGTGTAGCTCGCTTTCATCTTCGGCCTTATCCATCACTTGCCTAGGTGAAGGACAAAAGCACCTCGGTTCAAAATAAAAAAAAAACATAGTACAGAGGCAAATAAGCATACAATGGGTTGCGAATTTGAATTAAAGTCACTCGATTTTAACTAACGTACATACCGACATACTACTAGGTGGTCAGCCCGTATGTAAAGTCGTCTGGGTAGGTACCACTGCCTTTCTTAATTCAGCCGTGAAACAGTTCGCTGTGTTTCGGATTGAAGTGAAAGGTAGCCAGTGTAATTACTGGGCATGGACGGCATTTCATCTTAGGCCTCAGGATGACAACGCACCTGCAATATCAAGTGATTTTTCCTTGTTATTGCAGGTATCTATAAGCAGCGGAAACCTTACCACCAAGTGGGCCGTCAGCTTGTTTGTCATCTGGTTGTATAAAAAAACAAACTTTTCGACGAACTCGACGACTAGTCAGTCAGTTTTTATAGATTTGTCAAGCTGCGTAAGACCCCCGGGTGTTTATTACAATTAAAAACCAATTGTGTCTCGAATCTGTGTTGACAGGTGAACGTAGATTAGTTACCGATATATGAATTTTTTGTTCCGAGTTTTTGCGGAGCGTACTCCTTATTCCTCCTCATAATCTTGTAAGTATATAACCACTAATACAATGTAGCAATAATGATACATATCGTGACAGTGTCATTATCTACAGTCGACACTAACATTCGTCCGATATTTCCTCGCGTCGGCCTGCGCACGCACAAATACCATTATTCATCACGTATCCGGCAGCTAAACGACAGTTTAGTTAAATTTTAATACTTTTTTTATTTTGGTACTGATATCGTTTATTATAACAGAAGGTTAGAGTTAATAACGTAAGTAATTAAACTGCGAGCACATAACAGACACAATAGAGTTTCTATTGTGTGTAAGCATCGGCGCAGGCAGTCAATATTTAATTGACTTTTTCATAAAGATATAATAATAAACAACTTTTTAATTCCAGCTCACGCCGTGGCGCTCTATCAACGCTGGTGTCACCAACGGTTGTCAAATGGTTGTCAAACAAACACCAAAAGATATTACAGCGCTGCCGACAGCTACGAATTCAAGGCTGCTGACTTTAGAGAATCGCATAGCAAGTGTGGCAGATAGCTCGCCGTAGTTCTAGTAGTCCTGGGGTTAAAATTGAGCTCGGCGGGATGACCTTATGAAGTTTCTAAGTAGAACTCTCACAGACATGCAAGTAAGTTTAGCAAAATTTCATTACCTTATAAAACAAAGCCCAACTTAGAACCCATTAACATGGTACGCACCAAGAAATTCCTCCATATCCCAGAGGTTACACTATCTGCGCGTACGCATCGCATGCACGCACTATCGCCCAATCGCGCGCGGGGGCGGGACACAGTTCGAAAAAGAACGTCGTTCGATTCGTTTCGATTTATCTGTTTAATGGCCCCTTGTCAACAGATTACCTTGGGCCCATAATAATAAGCCCTATGGCAAAGGTACTATAGTTACCGCCTATTGAAGTAAGTTTAAATTCTACCTAAAATAGTTTTGTATAGTTAACGTGACAAGTGGGTACATCCCGAGAAGAAAGAAAACTATATAAGAGCCACTATTTTAAGTACAGTCAGCTTCAAGAAGATGTTGATGCCTATCGCATTGAGCAGAGTCCATTAATTTGTTCTATAGAACATGACAATGAATAAATCATCAAAATAAACAATATTTTTCCATATTTATTCCATAGAACTGCATACCAAAGCTTTTCACCTGAGTCTACTGCCATAAAACAAAATAGAAATCAATTACCCATAATTTTCCATGAAAACTTACGTAAGGCATTGATAATGTCAATTTTTCTGACATATCAATGATTATACCTCCTATGGTAGGTCTGGGTAGACAAATATTTGCTAAAGCCGAAATAATGGATATTTGTAACAAGAACCGGGAGGAGGTTTCTAGATTTAGTAGAATAGTCTCAGTCTCAACACAAAGCATATTTCCTGAAGTTCACAAAAATATAAACGACAACCATTATTAGTTCTTTAAAATGTTTTGCACTTTTAAATACATTTTATTCAATTAATAATTTCATGACATTTCTATAACATTGGCTTCATTGTGTGATTGTGTTTACTAGGTGGTAGACCCGCCGTATGTAGGCTCGTCTGGGTAGGTACCACCGCCTTTCTTATTTTAGCCGTGAAACAGTTCGCTGTGTTTCGGATTGAAGGGAAAGGTGGCCAGTGTAATTACTGGGCATGGACGGCATTTCATCTTAGGCCTCAGGATGACAACGCATCTGCAATATCATGTGATTTTCCCTTGTTATTGCAGGTGTCTATAGGCGGCGGTAACCGCTTACCATCAGGTGGGCCGTCAGCTTGTTTGTCATCTAGTTGTATAAAAAAATGTAGTTATTTGAAAGTTGTAAAACATTTCAATGAACTAATATAAGCCAAGTTTTAATTTATTGTCATACTGTCGTCAGCAAACTGTATGAAGTTCTAACAACACCGGAGATAGAAGAGAACTGGGACCTTACCACCATCTTTATAAAAGCGATTCATATTCCGCTCGGTTCAGTATTGGTTCCTAAACTGCATCGCTGTCATAGAGTGGTAGATAGAGTCGTAGTACGAATTAACGATTCTACTCAGTTTGATCCTAAACTGGATCGCGATAAAAGGTGGTGGTACAGGTGTTGCCCTGACTGCATCTTATTATTATTTTCCTTGCCCCATTTGCAATTTTCGGAAATAAAATATTATAGTTATTTTCGCATTTATGATATACCTAACTATAAATGGATATAATGTTACTTCGATACGGAATGTACAATAGGATAAAATTAAGCATATTTTTTAAAGTTTTAAAATCAATACTACACTGTAATAATTAGAAAACTTTAAACAATTTTAGAAAAATAATATCTAATAATTGCTATTAAACAAGGAGATCCGATATAAACTTTGACGTCACAGTACCTACAAGCCCGCAGTATTTTTTTCATATAACAAGTGGCTTTAGAAAGAGACAGATATACTACAATTTCTAATTCAAATTTCTAGGGTATTTTTTGGCTATAATCAATTTAGTTTTCACTATCACTTAACAGTTTAATTTTACGTGTTTTTTCATAAATATATTAAACCAGTATATTTTCCTCATGCATATCTATTCAAATTAGGTACATTTACATTTATCATCATCATCACCAACCTATAAACGTCCCACTGCTGGACACAGGATCGACCATGGCGAAAGTTGCTTTGTTTCCGTAAACGAGACCAGTACCCCTAGCACGAACATTTTTAAATTTCGAATCGTAATCGTATCGTTCACGCGCAGGAGCGCTCAAACCACTATAACACCGAACTCCTCACATTTACACAATGTCATAAGCATTTACATTCAGTTCTCTAACTTTGCTCACTACGCCCAATTTGGATCGAGATTGGCGTCATAATGAGCATAATAAAAAATAAAAAAACTATATAAAAAGATAATGTATGGTCCTACTCATTATAATACCAAGGATTTATTTGGCCCATGATAATACAAAGTAATGTCTGCCAATGATATATTTATTTCTATCATTGATTTGTGCAAAAATTTGGTTTTGATTTGGTATTGTATAGAGATATAGGCACTTAAGCTGGAAAGATTTATCGTTTTTGTCTCTTTCTATCTCCTTCAGATAGAGTGAGCTAAAAATTGCTAAGTGGCTCTTAACTTAACGCTAAGCAAAAGTTAGTGAAAACGAGCATTAAAGTTGTAATGAGGAGACGCTTACTGTAGAAGATCTACTAGAAAAATGTGGATAAGTAAATGTTCTTTGCGATGAATAGACAAATCAGGGCAAATCCTACTTACGATCATGCACTGGACGACCCCTACACACGCCAGTCGCTTATCCAGCGGCGGGGAAGTCCCTAAGTGGATTCCTCCCCGAAAAAAAGGGCAAATCCTTCTACTTCATGCCTTGTATTACGGCTTGGCCACGACATCACCGCACGCGCGTCCTGCGTCTCACGTCTCGGCAACCACTGCGCGCTGTCTCGATGTCGGCCTCGCAGCGCGTCGTCATGACCGCGCTGTGGTTGCCGAGACGCCGCCCGTTCCCTTGGCCAGGCCGTTATTGTAGTCCTTTTTCCTAAAGTCAGGTGTGCGCAACCTTTAGGACAGGACAGGACAGGACAGGATAGCTTTTACTCATCACGGAGTCACGAGGAAGTGTGGCTGCGAGCTTCTATAATGTGAAGGTACAGTCGAACTCAGAAGAAGTACCATATCACACCAAATATTGTGCTCGAACAATAATAGTTTCTACAAATATAAACGTAATAGTTGGTGATATGAGACTACAGCGTTAAGCTACTTAATCTGAGTTCGACCGTAGGTATATCTCGGAGTTTAATGCCAGCGAAAACTACCACTAAGTCCTGACACTCTAGCTTCTCTTGCACACAAAGTACCGTCACATCCAAAGTCCAGTATCTAACACAAACACTTCTCCGAAACCGCGCTTTAATTATTGTGATTGATAGTTTGACATGGCAAACCATTCATTTGTCTCAAAAACAGTTGACAGGTGCCCTTGACATTTAAACAACTTCCTTGATTACGGATGGACCATCACTGAACGATTCACCAGTACAAACAATATCAATCACTTGGCACCGATAATGATTATGATAATTATAATTGAGTTCGTATAAATCGAAGAAGTGTAGAGTCGACTCTAACTACTAAAGCATACGTACCTTTAATTTCGTCAGATATCTACCTATAGTATATTATTAATTGTATATGTATATTTAATAAGTATTTTTTTATGCGACAAAAGTTAAATTTTTATTTTTATTTTTTTATTTTACTTTATTGGTTCACCAACCAACCTATACACTAATACATATTTGTTTACTAATCTTATGAAAACTAGAACTAAGTGCACAGCCGATTTAACATTACATGCTTAAATCGCATCTAAAATACACTATTTTGTAGTGTTATGTTCTTGAAGTGAGTAAGGGTGAACCACCTCTATGGTCTAGTGGTTGAGACCACCTGCCTCAGATCCAGAGGTCCGGAGTTCGATTCCCGTGGGGGCAGAAGTTTTCTGCCCAGTTTGATTGGTGGTAGGGCTTATCTAAGTCCGCCTAGCTACTACTATCTTACCTAAGTCTGACGCCATGACAATAATGTTAACAGCATTGTTGTGTTCCGGCAGTTGGAGTTAAGATAGCCAGTTCCTTTGTGGTTGAGAAGTCCGGGTGTAACTCGCTTCCATCGTCGGCCTTATCTTTACTTAACATCAGGTGAGGTGAAGGCCTAGAGTTACCCCGTTGAGATATAAAAAAGGGTGCATGGGGACTCGTCTTCTATGTTGCTTATAATTAAGGGTTTATCATTGATTTTCAAACAGCGCATGAGTAGTCCAAGGTGCTACGAGAGTCAATATTCTACGGTAACCGCTTAACATCAGGTGAGCCTTATGCTATTTTGCCATGATTGCATAAAAAAGTTCAACATACGAGTACATATATGAAAAAATAAACACAGACAAAGAATTACTCCGAGATACGTGCTCTACATTTAAAGAGTATGCATGGGGATGCGGATGGGGATAAGACGCCTTTTGATATAATCGCTAAATGGAAATTGTACGGTATATGGCATAAATATTCCACAAGCTGTGGGCTTAAAGGTAGGAAAGGTACAATCATGGACCAAATATTTCTATAATCCTTGGTATAATGAAGAGAACTTATATCTCAGAATTCCGCAATAACTTTGTTTATTTTCCATAAGATGTGTATTGGGGGCTGTATCCCTAGAGTCTAGAGCATCTAAGGTTCATATTTTTTGGGTTATAGCAAGCTCATTTTTAAAAGTAGTTTCCAACACTTTGACTTGAGAGCTGAACGCAACCAGGATTCGATTTAGCCTTACACTAGGCGTACCGATGAAAAATGTTTCGGGTCTTAAAGACACTCCAGTACATTACATGTATAATCAACTTTTGGAACCGATGCAAATTCATACATGACATACAGATACACATTATGACATTGTAAGACCATCATTTTTTTCGATAGTCATTTTTGACGATTCGAAAGAGGCTTCCATTGCTCCCAAATGAAGCCTCTTTCGAATACGTGAAAAAAGTTTTTTTTATTTCGATTTATTCTAAGATCCTTGTAAAGTCGTTAGAAGATTATTACTGCTTACTGCCATGCTGGTTTTAGCTTGTTGGCTTCTTTAAAAAACATTTAAAAATATCGATTTAAAATAAGCACAAAAGCACTTTCCAAAGGTATGACATCATCAAAATTAGACTCACCGTAATATCGGCTAAATTAGAACAGGATGGGATAATGAGCTCAGCAAATGCCAAGTGCTAAACTGATTGGCAGCCAATGAGTGCCATTAGCATGCCAATGTCAAATTCGGGCCGCAAACTCAAAAGAATCACAACGACCGATGTAAAATGAGCTCTATCATTCCTATCTTTGGCATTACAATAATTCATCAGAGTAGATCAGAACGAGATGGCAATAAAGTGCAATTAAGACTAATTACTTAAGTTGCTGTTTTGAATAACTCAAAATGGGAACGCATTTAACGGAATCTCTGAATATTGCCTAACTAATTTTAAAGAGCGGTTTGTTTTTTGGTTGTGTGACCAGCGCCCCCTAAAGTTGTGAAATACGAAACACTAAGACAAAAGAAAAATAATAAAAGTTTAAAATAATAAAGCTTGAATCAGGATCAGCTGGCTAAACAGCCTTATTAAGGAGGTAAGTACCTGACGAAAATCTATCTAGGTAGGTACCACCGCCTTTCTCATTTCTACCGTGAAACAGTTCGCTGTGTTTCTGATTGAAGGGAAAGGTAGCCAGTGAATTTACTAGGCATGGAAGGCATTTGATCTTAGGCTTCAGGGTGACAACCTGCAATACCTAGCGATACATACCAAGTAATTTTTTTTTTGTTATTGCAGGTGTCTTTAGGCGGCGGCTACAAGGTAACAACTTACCACCAGTTGGGCTGTCAGCTTCTTTGTCATCTAAGCTTCAAACTACTAATCAAACAAACAAATAAGCCTACCAACTCCGAACCAAGAACTTATAGGTAGGTACTGTTAGATTTTAAACATTCGCGTTGCATTATAATAAATTAGCATTGATTTTAACGGATAAAGGGGCTTAAAAGGGTTTCAATGGGATTAAGTCTTTTAATTGTCTCTTTAACCTAAAACTTTACCTTTTTTTATTTTTTTGTCTGTCTGTCTATCTGTGCGGGCATCACTTAAAAGTCGATGAACAGATTATGATTTGGTATTAACCGTTTAGTAGCCTTGGGTCTAACTTCAGCTATGTTTCATCGTAATCTGTCTTGCAGTGTTATACCTCTGGAGGTCTATGACAAATGAAAAGTCATTTGTGTCTGGAAACTAATGCTCGTTTAATCGGGTGGATAAAACCTAAGATACAGCTTGACATCTCCGTAGTACTAGCCTTCATACAACGAGGAAGGCATTCAAAATGGACGTTGCGGGCATAAGCTGAACTGCCATAAAAACTATTTTCACGTGGACACAAAAGCCAGTTAATAACAAAATGTTTTCTGACTGTTGGTACCATATCTAAGGGATGCCACACGTGACACGAACAGTTTTCCGCTTGTAAATACGCTGTGTGTGTAGTTGTGTACCGACCTCTTCCTGTCTCGTGTTAATTGCTAGGTAATAATTGATCCCATGAGCGGCCACCCGCGTTCCTCTGTTTATTTTTAAACTTTGAACATTTAAACGGTCTCTGTGACGGATAGTACAATTTGAAGTCAATCTTTTTTGCTTTACGTTATAGACAAGGTCTGTAAAGTTACATTACCCGTGTTATTTTATACTAACCATTTATTTTAAAAAAAGAAGCAACTTCTTAAAAAGTTTATAGCTGCGTTTTTATTGAAAACGTAATGCATAATGCTACTATTTTTTTTTAGTTTATAATAATTATGATATGACTCTGCAATTGCAAATTATAGATAATTTGAATGCTGTTATTTTTAATGAAGCTCAATATGAATAGCTTTTAATAAGAAAAGTTTATCTAGAAGTGTAAAATCAAAGTTTTATTTATTTCTTCTTTATTAGAAAATAAAGGCACACAAAAAAATCTACAAGTAAACGCTTTTTTCAAAAAAAAAACGTACCGGATGTACCAACATATTTTCCTAATATTACGTTATCATGCTTGAAATAAGCGTAAATACCTACTTACCTAGTAAGCATACCCTGCCAATTCATGGAACTTTGTAAAATAATCACAATTTGAAGTCAATTTGAGTTACCTATGTATGCATTTCTTTCTAAATAGAAAAAAATTGAACAAATAAATAAGAAAATTTACGAATATTAACAAGGTCCCGCTCAGAATATCATAGGTACTTTAAATATTAATTTCAGCGTATAGTCCACTTATTCCCTCATTTGAAACCTTGATTTAAAATTAAAATATATTGAACCAAAGACCAAAAAGTCAAACCTCATTTTAAACGACGTCTTTTGTTTGCTGCCCTAATAACAGTCGTTTAATCTTTCGTAATGACAAAGTACTTACCCCTACGTGTTCGGGCGACAGTTCGACGATAACTCACGACATCGCACAGTGGGACATCCATAGGTCATAAATCTTAAAAACCTGCTTTCTTGTTTTACATTTTATTCCTTGTCGTTACATTGGATAGTTGCGGTACCTTCTGAAACTATAAATAGGTCAGTAATTAGAGTGCGCCTTCATTATCTATTGTGCATTCAAAGAGAGCGCATCGCCAATCGTAAATACTGTTATCAGTGAGTCATTAAAAAGCGTGACGTCATTTGTTGTCATTGCGGGACCTGTGAGTGCTGTGTGAGTTTTTTCTGAAATGGATATCCAAGAACAGGGTATGTAATAATTAATATTTTTATTTTAATTGTATCTTAGTATATATTTTCTTTAGTATGTCATTGCTACGAGGCGACTTTTCTTGGAGTATTATATTTTAATATTCAAAGTTTGAATAAACTTTTAAATATGTTCCCACTCGCTCCGACTATGGAGGTATATTGCACCATAATCTTTAGACTTTCTTATCTTAGGAAAATTAAAACTTGGCTGCCCTTATCTGCCCTTTTGGCGATGACAAGGGTGCTACGGTTGCCAGATTATCTCGTAGCATTTGCTACGAAATTAGTTTATTTAGTCTTAGTGCTTTGTGTAGGTTTTGTGACTGAATTTTAACCGTTTTTTTTTTGTTTTAGGTAATTTATATATATGCTCGTTTTCAAGAATGCATATTCTTGAAATATGGCTAACTGTCAATACCGATAATGACTCGGAAAAGTGTCGTCAAGTCCTACAAAGTTTGTTGACTACTCTGAACGATGCTGAGAACATTGATATTCATTATTTAGAGAAAATTGTTAATAATTTATGTAAAGCTATTGCTCGATTCTGGAAAAAATGTAATAGGGATAAAACCAAGCTTTTATATAAGAATTCCGATTGGTTTAATGTTATTGAAAAAATTCAACTTGTGAAAAATAATAAGCAATGTACTCCGTCTGAAACGTCGTCGTGTCATTCACGTGGTCGTCCTCGAAAACCTTTTACGCAATGTAGTAAAAGGACTAAACGTCGGAGAGTAGCTGATTTGTCAAAGTCTGATGATTCTACTGTGAGTGCATTGCTTGATGTTTCAGACTGTTCATTCGATTCGTGTATATCTAGAGTTAGCACTGATGATGTCTTGTCACTTGTGACTGATGCTCAGTTGACAAAACATCAGTATTTATTAATTAAAAACTTTGTTAATAGTAAGATTTCTCCTAATGTATTACCATGTTACCAACAAATTACTAAAGCGAAACAGAGATGTTACCCTTCTAATATAACTGTTTCCGAGTCTTCAGCTGAAGTTGAATTACAAAGTCTTTTTGATCACACAGCTTCTCGAATCCTTGAATCTCAAAAAGAGGTCTTAGATCAGATTCCTGATGATTGTTTGTCTAATATCTCTTTACTTGGGAAATGGGGATTCGATGGCAGCACTGGACATAGTGAATACAAACAATTTTTTTCAGATTCAACTTTAGAAGATAGTAGTTTGTTTGTAACATCTTATGTACCCCTTCAAATTATTGTAAAATTAGCTGAAGATAATTGTAAAATTTTATGGAAAAATCCTCGACCCTCTTCCACTAGGTACTGCCGTCCTATTCGATTTCAATTTTTGAAAGAAAGCACAGCAGTGTCTTTGCAAGAGGAAGCTTATTTTAAGGATAAAATTGAAAGTTTGCAACCTACTTTTATTCAGATCGACAATCGTGAATTGGTCGTTTCTCATAAGTTGCAGCTTTCAATGGTAGATGGTAAAATTTGTAGTGCTTTAAGTGAAACATCTACAAGTAGATGTTATATATGTAATGCTACCCCTAAAGAGATGAATAAAATAGACGAATGTTTACAAAAACCTGTAATAGAGAGTAGATACCAATTTGGATTATCACCACTACATTCTTGGATACGTTTCTTCGAATATTTTATTCATCTTTCATATAGATTAGACATAAAAAAATGGCAAGTTAGGCTAGATAGTGATAAACAATTGTTATCAAATAAAAAACAATATGTACAGTCCCAGTTTAGGGAACGATTAGGTTTAATAGTTGACAAGCCGCGTAGTGGTGGAAGCGGGACGTCTAACGACGGAAACACGGCCAGGAAGTTTTTTTTGGAATCAGCTGTATCTGCTGAAATTACAGGTTTGAATAAGGATCTCATAGATCGTTGTTGTGTAATATTACAAACGTTATCTTCTGGACATAAAATTAATGAATGCAAGTTTAAAGACTATGTTTGTTGCATTACAAACAGCATACAGCCTGGTCGAGGAATATCCGTGGTATAGTCTTCCTGCTTCTGTCCACAAGGTGCTCGTACATGGATCAGATATTATAAGTTATGCATTGTTATCTATAGGAGAACTTTCCGAAGAAGCTGCTGAAGCGACAAATAAGTATATCAAAATTTATAGACGAAGTCACACTCGAAAAATGTCACGTGAAGTTACCAATCAAGATTTAATACAACGACTATTATTACATTCAGATCCTTATATTACAAGTCTTCGGAAACTTCCCCCTAAAAAGAAAAATACTCTGTCACAAAGTGTAATAAAATTGTTACATGTTTAATATTGTTAGAATAAGAATAATTTATTTGTATTTTGTTAGTTGTTTTGTTTTTTTTGTATTTAATTAATTTTAATTTATTTATTTCTATTATTTTATTATAATTAAATAATGTTATCAATGTTTTGACTCTTATTTTATTTAAAATATATGTTTTACATTCCAATTTTTAAGTGTTTGTTCATGATAAATTTAGGTAAAAGTATGTTATTGTTTATATTTGTTTTTTACTGAAGTAAACGTTTTTTATTCCGTAAATACATGTACTTCTTTCATTTTAATGTTCCTAAAACACTTTTACAACTATAAGTCACTAAAATAATACAATGTATTGATAGTAACAGGACTTTAACTATTTATGACCGCCCTTGTATGGAGCGTGTCCCTCCGTGCATCGCCTCCCTCGTTAGTGTACTAAGTTCAAATTTTAAATTCATCGCGAGTCATTTGCTGTTGCCGCTCGCGATCGCGCTGCGCGGGACACATGACGTCATTAGTCAAGAGCTGTAGAACGCATATATTGGGTTGATACTTGGATGAATTATGTACTGTTTTCTATAATTTTAATCGTTTTTTTATTATTACAAGGTATATAAAGTATTGATTTTATAACAGAAGGCTTGCTACTAAAGAACTAATCCTTATTAAAATTTAAAATTTAAGATGACGTACAATGAAAAAGTTTATCTTTAGGATATTAAAAAAGACATTAAAAGCATTTAAGACATTCAAAGCATTTACACCGCAAGGCGCATATGCCATTCATATGCAAGTAAGGCTAGTCTAAAAAGACGTCAGTGGATTTTTCAAAAAGTCAAATAATAAATGAATTATTGACGATTTTTGTTTGTATGAAACGCTAAAAATTTGTCTTACTCAACAACAAGACTGTTTAAAAAAAACTATTTAGACTAGCCTCATGTAAAGTCTTATTAGAATGGGTTTGTTCGTTTCCAATATTTCCAACTTTAAAGTTAAAAAATGCAGTAAGGCATAAACGTTCTTAATAAAATTTTGGAAATGGCGGCAGCTGAATAATAAAAATTGATATTACAATTTTACCTTAAATCGGATACAAGCGTATTTTCTTTTTAAATGATAGTGGTAGAGCGACTACGTGCAGCTTAAAGAAACCACAAACCAGACGTATTATACGACATTTATTTAGGGGAAGGCCGGGGCTGGTAAGCGACAAAATCTTTAACATATTATTAACTGTATTACTTTTCATAAACATTGTTGAGGAAAGTGCATAGCGAATCAATATCTGAGACTTTGAAGACCAACAGAACCTGATAAGAGATTGAAAAACTTTACTATTGCGAAAATATCAAGAACATCAAACGTCATACACAAAAGCTTGGCGGCGGAGTGTCGCGGGCGCGGCGGCGACATGACGAATGGCCGCTCTCGTTCCAAATTTAAAATCTGCCGCGTAACGTTCGTGCTAATGGCATTGTTTATGGAAGCGAACCTGCCAGTGACTTACGAATTGCACGCTCTGCTGTACAGCGGTGCTCTTTCGCCTAAGATTAGTTTTAATGACGCTTGAAAATTGCTAAGTGCATTCGCTAACTTTACTTTTAAGAGAAGTAGGGCATAGTGGTCTTCAAACGTGTTAAAATAAATTTTAGGATATTTCTCTCTTTTCATATTATCTAACGAACTTAAGCAAGCCGTAGGTATTTGAAAAAATACTCGTTCGGTAGGGGTAGTAGGGTATTTTTTTCTAAAGCAAATTTAAACAGATCGACTAGAAATTCACAGGGTCATCCCAAGTCCTCGGTAGCTCAGATGGTTAGAGCAGTCCCCGCCCAAGGCCTGAATTTTTTCTAGTTTCATTAAACACTTTTCTAAAAACTCATTCGTCTAATTTCTCTGGAGAAACTGATATCTCGATTTACATTTGAGAGGTCGTGCAATAAAACTCGGCGCACTCCAAGCAGTTGTCATAAATAGTAGAACCAGGCGGCGGAACCTAGTTTATGCTACGACCTCCCTGCACCGAGCTAACGCGCCTTTATGCGGCTTTGTGGGATAAAGGTGTGTACATAATGTTCAATATATTTTTATTAAAAAATCAATGCAGTGATTGTGATGGTGAATCTCAAGTGCAGTTTTATTAGGAGTGTTTCAATAGGAGCGTTCACACCGCACGGTTTGCATACAAACCAATTCTAATAAGACTTTGCCCAAATGTTTATGCAAGTCAGGCTAGTGTAAATAGTTACCAGAAGTGGTTACCGCTGCTTAGGTATTTCAGTTGCGTTGTCATCTTGAGGCTTAGGATTAAAGCCTTAACAGGGTAACTCTTGGCCTTCATCTCACCTAATGCTAAGTGAAGATAAGGCCGACGATGGAAGCGAGCTACACCCGGATTCCTCAACCACAGAGAAACTGGCTACCTTACCTCTAACTGCCAGAACACAAAAATGCTGTTAACATTATTGTTATGGCGGCAGACTTAGGTAAGATGGTGGTAGCTAGCCAGGTGGACTTAGAAAAGCCCTACCACCAACCAAACCGAGCAGAAAATTTCCGCCCCACGGGAATCGAACCCCGGACCTCTAGATCTGAGGTAGGTGGTCTCAACCACTATGCTACAGAGGCGGTCCCTTTAATCTGAAACACAGCTAACTGTTTCTCGGCTGAATTAAGAAAGGTGGTGGTACCTACCTACCTAAACAACTCTACACATGGGCCTAGTAAACCTAGTTTTGTTACTATCTGTCTGTTCGTTTACAATATTTTTGACATATATGAAAGTTTAATATAAAAAAAAAATGGAACCTAAAATCTAATAATTATTAAAATTCGACGCATTGTGCATTGGTTTCGAAAACTAAAATTAAGTTATCTGCCTCTTTTTTAGCCGACTTCAAAACGAGGTTTGCACGAACGACAAAACGTCGTTCGTGCAAACCTCGTTTTGAAGTCGGAAACCTCAGAAATCGCTTCACAAGAAAAGAGGATGGGGGTTTTATTATACTCTTTTATTATACTCCGAATGATTTTGAATGTTCGAGAATGTGAGCGAACACTTTATGCTCATCATTATTATCTTTACCGGATTTTTTCTAAATAAAAAGTTTTTATCCCATATTTTTCTCGTTGTAAACGCCACCTTAGTAAGTAGTTCCCAGTGAAATAACTAGCGGAATAGCGTCTAAGGCTATCGCAGCGGGATATGGATCCTCCAATTAACTTCCAGTAGGTACGGATGGACAGACAGACAAATTAAGAACTATGCTAACGTATCTTGATTAAGTTTAATTTGAACTGCGCTGGACATTTAGAAAATTAACGTACTTGGTGGTGGTAAAGGATTATGTTGAAAGTTTTCGTGCATTGACGTATTCTGCTAAGATACATACCTACGTAACGTACCATATATATTATTAGATCATTACTTAATACCTATTATATAGGCAAGTATTTTAGAAAAATTATGTGCGACTATGCGTATTATCTATCTACTTTTATAAATAAAAATCAATGTTTGTATGTTTGTCCCCTTTGCGCTCCGCAACCATTGATCAGATTGTGATAAAACTTTGGTAGACGGTTCTGGGGACGCCCGCAAAAGTCATTGGATCATAAAAACTTTGATTACTTGACAGTTTATCTGTTTAGAGCATGCTGGGTGCAGCTAGTGTGTAATAAATAAAGGACACCTTTTCACGCCCATAGGAGAGACTAGATGGTCTTATTCCCAAACTGACTGACTGAATACTTTTCTAAAAAAACGAAACAACTAACTACCAACTACTGCTTACTACTACTTCCACCTATTTCTCAACTTTTAAAATAAAATTAGATTTTACAAGCAATTTGTGCTATAAAATAGTAGATTGTTAAACCAAGGGATGAAAGCCACCCATTTCTGTCGAGATATTTTAGCCAATAGATCGAGGATTTAACATTTCTGTATTTGTTGTTGCATTGAAATGGGTGTTCCGACCGAACACATTTTATTGCATCTTGCGAGAGTTTGGCGCAAAACATAATGTTGAGAATTTAATTGTGGTTACACATATTTTTAACATCAAATTCACTATTATTATAATGCATGTCAACACAAAAAGTTCGCTGAGAAACAATTTTGTAATTATTGTAATAAAAATCTTGACTGACACCATCAACTTTAAAAAGTCAAGAATAAAAATAAAAATAATATTTTGCAAACATTGGCTATATAGACTTGTGTATTTTTTTCTGAATAGGGTACTCTAATGACAAAATGACTATTTAGTTTTGTTTCAACACTTTTTCTTCCTAGGAAAGAAATGTATCACTTTCTGCCCGCGTCCTTAATAAACAATGAACCACTTTCAGAGTATCAGAGATGAAAAAGTATATTTTTTAAAATATTTTATCTCACAGTGACAAACTTAGCAATTTATTTTACATTTAGACAGGTATACTGTAGCTATTGTTATTTTTGTTACAAAAGTTTTAAATGCAGTCAGCACGCTCAAACGCCAAATCAGTGCCAAATATTTTCCATCTCGGTGCATGCTATGGAGCTACAACCTTTTTTTACGTTATTTTAGCAAACAACTAAAAGAAAAGTCATTTACCAAAGCTGCCAATGTCAGGCAATTTTTAAATTTGTCATACAACTTTTCAAATTATTTTTAAGCTGACATTTTCTTCTGGTAAAACAACTTGACCCATACGGTCAAGTTATCAAAAATTAAAAGAGGTATTGTTTTAGTTTGCAAACTAACATCTATCTCATTTTGATGCACCGGAATAAAAATGCAAGAGTTTTCATTGTTTGAATGTTTTTCTGATATTTGAGAGTAATGATGTTTGTTTGTATGAACCAATTGTAGCTAGCATTTATCAACTCAAAATCACTATGTGTTTTCTTGAAGTCCTGTGTGAAATAAATAGGATGTGTAGACTATAGGTAGACACAGTAAAATATAAATTCTATTCGTTTTAAGAACACTTAAAAATGCCGAAAATACTCCAAATCTAGCTAATTTTTTTGCCCACTCCATTCAATATGTGACCTCCAAATGTGAATTAGAAGAATCAGATGTAGAATTAGATTTGACGTTATTAAACGCCTTGTTTTTAAGTGTCTCAAATTTGAAATACTTAAACATTAAACATCGATCGGATCATTAAACTTCTCAAAGACAACTGATATATTCAGTCATCCCGTGACTCGATCGCTGTAAAAGAATCGAAACGTCAGTTAGACGTAGTCTGTATTAGTAAATAGAAATATCTTACAACTTTCAAGTACCTACATCTTATTTATTTAATAATTTTAGAACATTTCTATGAAATATGCAGCCAATGTTATATTATTTCATACAAACGTCATGAAATTATCAAATGAATAAGATGTATTTGAAAGTTGCAAAATATTTCTATGTTTTAATTAATTATCGTATTGTCGTCATCACCTTGTATAATAATAATGTAAGTAACATCTAATTAATTGCGAGTTAAGGCTGGTAAAGTGGTTTTATTCCAAATGGGTATAGTGCTTCCGAAAATATAATATAGTACTATGTGTTTTACTTATTTTTATACGTATATTATCATGGAAGTATAGGTCATAGGTAGGTAGGTCCCTTCCCTACCTGCCTATTTAGACTCTTAAATTTTCGGCTTAAATATTATAAGTAATAAGTCTACTAAAAGTCGGTACCTACCTAAGCTTAAACTCGTTTACAATAATCCTTAAAATTCACTAAAATCCAACATAGTTTTCATTTACCCGTTGAACCCTTTTAAGCGCAAGAATCCAACAGTTGCTAACTACACTTCAACCCGCTCGTAAACCTAAAAAACAAACTGCCAACCCTTAACCCTCCAAATAATAAAAATAAAAGGACAGTAAAAAAGGTATAAAGTGTCCGGTGGAGTCCAAATGAAATGGAATGCAAATGTAAGTGAAGTGAATAAAGTGAAATGAACTGGTCTTTGGTACCCTGACGTTTATGGGCCTCGCGGGTGGGCGGAGGGTTGAACTGAAGTCTCTAATACGATTCAACGTTTATGGATATAGGAATAGTGGTAGCAAGCGCCACATGGTAGCATACCAGTGTGCTTTAGGATGTCAAAGATGTTCCATATCCGGTCAAGAATATGTAACGGTATCACAAAAAATCAGGAAAAATCTCCTGATTCTGCGAAAAGTACTAATAATTAGTTTTCATGCATAGTTTGTTTGTACAAAAGTTGAAATTGTTCGTCGATTTTACCGATATTCACGGCGACATAAAAGTCAACTAAACGTCACCAAAGTGACATACGCGCCATGATGAATTCTTGTTTTGTACCACGCCACAAAGTGAATAAAAATAAAACAGACATTTGATCACAGTTCCGCATATTTTTACCTGTTTTTCAGTATAGTGTACATAGACCTAGCCGGGTCTCCATACAATTTCGAACATCTTTTTTAATCGAAATCGGTTCACTGGCTTAGGAGTGAAAACGTTGGTTTTCACACTAGTGTCCCACCGCGCGCTCTACCCGCGGCTTTCTCGCGTGGATGTTGGTTATTGCGCCTAAAAGTAGCCTATAGCTTCCCAGGGCCTCAAACTATCTCCTTACTAAATTTCATCTAACTCAGTTCAGCGGTTTAAGTGTGAAAAGGTTACATACAGGCAGACAGAGTTACTTTCGCTTTAATAATAATATATAAATAGTGTGGATAAGGGTGGCGAACAAGCGCCCGGGCTGCCGGATGGGAAGTTCTTTGTAGTTTTAAAATTGTTGATGGATACGAGTAATTTTCTTATATCGATTGGACGCTTGTTGTAAAAACGCCATGTTGTTGGTTTGTTGTTCGCTGTGTTTCGGATTGAAGGGAAAGGTAGCCAGTGTACTTAATTACTGGGCATGAACGACATTTCATCTTAGACCTCAGGATGACAACGCACCTGCAATATCAAGTGATTTTTACCATCAGGTGGGCCATCAGCTTGTTTGTCATCTCGTAGTATTAAAAAAACAAACATATAATAAACATTCACCTTAAAAGTCACCAACTGAACGAATTTGACGACCGTGACTAATCTTGATTCTTGATTGTGATCTTGTGGAGAGAAATATAGCTTCCACTAAAGTTGATTACGGTTACCTACTACTTATTATTTATATACAATTTATATTCTATCTATACTTACCTATTACAAAAATCATATTCTAATCCGGGGCGCACCTTCATCAAGACGTGAAAAAATGCGCTAACAGATTGTTCTGTGGAGACGAGTTGGTGTAGAACAAGACTACCTACTATGCTTCCGTTTTATTCTCTAATCGTTTTTCCTACCTCAGATCAAGAGCTCCGGGGTTGTTCCCATTGGGGGTAGAAGTTTTCAGCTTGGTTCAATTCGTGATAGAGCTTTTCTAAGTCTGTCTGGCTAGCTACCACCATTTTACTTATCTGTCTACCGCCAAGCAATAACGCTAACAGCATTGTTGTGTTCCAACAGCTGGAGATAATATAGCCAGTTCCTCTGTGGTTGAGGAATACGGATCTTGCACACTTCCATCTTCGGCTTTATCGTCACTTACTATCGTGAGCTAACGCGCTAAAACTTTTTAGTTACTCAATTACTAGTGTTCCAATTTGTTTTGTACAACTAGATGACAAAAAAGCTGACGGTCCAACTGGTGGAAAGTGGTAACCGCCGCGTATAGGTAGACACCTGCAATAACAAGAAAAAAACAATTGGTATTGAAGGAGCGTTATCATCCTAAGGCCTAAGTTGAAATGCCTTCCATGTCCCGTAATTACACTGGCTACTTTTACTACCTTTTTTATAAATTAATCTAAAAGCGCAATATTATTTATTTGCTTTGCGAGAAAATAGCAAAAAGCATAAACACTTAACTTAAGAGCCGAAAGGTTTTATTTTGAACTGTATAAACTTAACTTACCTGGTGAGCAAATAAAAATTTACGATAACAGACCCCCTGAAACATCTAAGTGTAGTGGAGTTACCTGTTAGGTCTAGACTTTACCACCTTGTATTACGAGAGACTTTTGAATGATCGACAGGAAAATACACAAACTCACTTAAGGATACGCCACGCCGGATCCTGCAATGGTAAATGTTTGCCTGAATGTGATTGTTCACTCCAGTCTTGACAAGTTGTTGATACGTCGGGGGAAAATTTTTCGAATTGGTTATTGTCCACGTTAAAAAGAGAAGTTGTAAAGAGTTGTAAAGAGTTGTAAAGAGAGAAAAAGAGAAAGATCTTCCGAAGGTTGGTGAAATTAGGCTATGAAAATTGAGAGACAAGCAACTCCTCGTACTTTCTTCTAAAGGGAAGACTTGAGGTATATTTTTCGTTATAATTTGGAAAAACTTGGTACCTACCTTGGTACTTGGTACCTTGATATCTAGGTCCCTACAGAAGATTTGAGAAGATCTAATGGCTAAAAATAACCACGAATAATAAATGGGTGTAGAAAGTAGGCACGTGTCTTGTGTGTATGTCTATGTTACAAGAAAACACCATCAAATTCAGACTTTGAGGCCGGAGAAGATCACAGAATACGAATCAGGTCAGTCAATGCTATCCTGAAACACAGTCTACTAAACATTAATTTTAAAGTAATCTTCGACGAGTGTCTGCGACAGTAGGATGTATAGTTGCATCGATTTCCCTTTGCTATCCATTTTCCATCAGGTTGACCATAAAGCTCTCTTCAGCTCTACATAATTCTTGATAGCTAAGCATAATCCATTATGGCATCCGCTGAATACCAGCGTCGTGGCAGCTCCTGTCGCGGCATTATGCTAAGCGGGGGCCTTTTTGGCGCAATAGTCTTTGTATAGATTTTAAGTATTATTGTATAATTGTGCCAAATAAACTTTTTTCTATTCTATCCTATAATAGTTCCGGGACAGAATCACTATTAACTACCAACCCTCATACCTGTTGATATTTGTGGTCTCCACACCGCTCGTAAAGCTTTATGTCGTCCAACCCCACTCGTGCTTACTATGCACCCTTTGCTACACCTACCGAGCCATTGATATACACAATGACGGAAAAGGATTGAAGTAGAAGGCAATTGCTTGGTACAGAATCAGATTTCAATTGCTTGAAATGGATTCCAATTGAATCAGAAATGGAATTGAAGATTTTAGTGGGAATGCATCTTGTCAGTTACCTGTATAAGTAGGTATTTAGGTATTGGCCTGAATTTGTACTGCATCTCATTAGTCATTTCGTAGCTTATTTTCTAACACCACTACATTGTCATTAGCATTATCATAATCACAGAATAGGTAATGTGGACAGGTAGGGCAGCAAAAATATCCAAAGTTGTCCAAGAGACCCATATCTCCGATTAGTAGACGAGACGAAAAAATAACCGATTTCTAGACTAAATCATTGCTTTGAGGTTACCAGAACAACTATGGATATTTTGCATCTTATGTATGAAGACAAATCCACAAGTAGGTAGGGCGGCACGGTCGAACTCAGAAATAGCATACTTACATAACAATTTCGGTACCCTGTCACACCAACTATTGCGATCATTATTCTAGATAACATTATTGTTCGAGTGCAATATTTGGTGGTGCATGGTACTAAAGTGTTAAGCTACTTCTGAGTTCGGTGTAACTAAAACTATTTGCCTACTTGTAAAAGCCTAACTTTACTTTTACAAGTAGGTTAATACTTAGTTTTAGTTTTGCGAAACCTCCTTTGAAATTCAATTCATTTTGATTAAACTCGTCCCCTTCAAGGCACCGAGTGCGAGTAAAGTAGGTATTTAAAACCATATTTTGCTGAATGAAGTCTACACTGCGAATGATTTAGTAAGATGAAAGTAAATTTAGCTACTCCCAGTTGGAGCACTAATTGCTAATTAGGTAATGAGGAGGATACTGATTCGTAATGTAATTTTATGGCCGTAAAAAGGCGCAGTCATTGATTCTGATTAGTTTTAAGTTCCAAGAAGTTAGGTACCTATCTATATGAGAATTTAATTCTAGCCTCACAGAATATCGCACATAATTTCAAAACTAATCAATCACTCCATAATACGGAGCCCGTCTAACCACCAATCAAGTCGGTATAATTATCTGAAATGTAACCGTGCGAAGTCATTTGTCACCTCGAGTCGCGCGCCCGACAAATCAATAGTTCCGCGCAACTCCGCACAACGCCTCCACCTTAGCGTGACAGCGAGACGATTATCTTTTGTCATCCGTAAATCTAATATCAACGAAAACGCTTATTTGAAACAATTAGATACCTCGTAAGGATGTTTAGGTATGTAATAAACATTGAGAACGAAAATACCTAATTCCAAATACCTACAAAGCAAAAACCGCTCCAGAATACAGTATTGCAAGCAATCTATTTTTAAATAGATAGGTATGTACCAAACAAAAATAAAAGATGTTTGATGAATTTCAAATTTCAAACAACCATCACTTCCAATATTCTCGCTGAAAAGCAGTTTAGTGTATCAACTTGAATTTAAATTTAGAACGCGTTCTAATTTTAAATTCATGGGCGTGGCCCGGCCAATGGCGGTTGTCGCGCTCTGTGACACGGTGACACTTTGCGCCAATCGTTGGTGAGCGCGCATGGGAGTCGGTGACATTTTGAACCAACCAGAACTTGTACGCCCACGTCATTGTAGAAAATATTTCCACTGAAAATTGAACGCTTTTCCGAGTTCAGAACTTACCTTATTATAAATTGTGCTTTTAAATAAATAAAAATGCAATTGAACTTGGTTTTTTCAATAGGTACTAGAACATACACCACCGTGAGGAGATTTGGGTGAAAAGATTAAGTTGCGGTCTGTGTCTTTGACATTAATTATTTTGACACATGTAACCGTATTAGATAAATATCTAAATTATGGAGGTGCCATACTAAGTAGAGTCCGATATACAATACTGTTTTTAACTACTTAACGACTGTTACGAGTAGGTAAGTAATACCTACAGAGGAAGCCTGGATATGGCAATAGGTAGGTAGGTAAGCGGATGCTTAAACAAAACCAAAAACTGATGATCAGTAAAAACTCATTACTGCTTTTAATTTACAGTATTAAAAACAGTAATGAGTAGGTACAGTAGACATAGTTTTTTAGAAAGCTCTATCTATGATACTCTACTAAGTATAAACTCTATGATATAAATAGAGTCTCCAATTTTTCATTTGAATCATTATTATAGGTGTTATTTTACCTATCTATTCAATAAAGGAACAAATCATTGTGAATTTGGAACTGTTTTTTATAAGGTTCTATTTTTGATAGGTAGATTTTCTTTTACTCTAGTGTGGCTATCTTGGTCATAGAGAATTATGGCGCGCACCTTGTAGGTAGGTAGCCTTTTTTATTTTGCCACATAGGTAAGTGACAATAATATATATTAGGTACTTGACGTATTTAATCTTGACGTAATTTGTTCTTGGTAAAATTATAAGTTTTGTTTTTTTTAAATGTCATTTTGCTAGATTTTTCCTTTTCGTGGTTACCCACGTTATCGAAGTAGCATCATGGAGACTGTCATCATATATTTTGCGCCAAACTCTCCCAAGAGGCATTGAAATGTATTATGTAGTTATTGCATTTTAAGCACATTTAAAATGCAATAACTACCTAACATTAAGTAATATGTAAGTACTTATAGAAAATATATCAGACATACCTAGCCGTATGGGCTTGATGATCCTTAGCTCTTTTTTGTAGGAAAACTAAACAAAAAAAGAGTGTGTAATCAAGATTAGAGCAAATGAGGGGATTAGCGGGATTTGATGATGTCAGTCAAGATTTTAATTAGGTAAGTACCTACAATAATTACCAAATTGTATCTGAGCGAACGTTGTGATATAAAATAGGTGCTGTTTTGTGTAGCAAGAATTTTACCTATTGACGTGCAATTGGAAGATGATTGTAGGTATTACCTATCTGTGAATTTGATGCGAAAGACGTTAAGATTTTTGTCGTGGTTATGAATAAAAGTGTTTAACTCTAATGAAAGGTACCCACTTCAGCCTCTAACTACCTACTATACTACCTTATTTTATATTACTTATTGACAAAAAAATAGGTGGTTTTCAACCCTTGACCAACAAACTACTATTTCAGGGTCCTTGAAACAAATCGACTCTACAAATTTGACTGTATTCGCCGCGGTCAGTTTTCCTGACATTTTGCATCTGAATAAATAAAAAACTATATATATTTAAATATGCAGTTTTACAGTAAAATTACCTATTCCCACCCATTATCAATGTGGCCATCCCACGTAAAAAATATAGGCCATCTCTCCTAATATGTATAGGAGAGAAAAACTCACGATGTAATTTTATAATGGGTAGAATAAATAATCTAAACTGTTTTTGTTTGACGTTACCTACCTATGTTAGGGACCGGTATTTACTGACAGTGTTACGATTTAAAATTCACCAAAAAACAAAAGATTAATTAGGTCAATAGCTAAAAAATCACTTAACTCTTTAAAGAAACTGCTTTTTGACTATATTATTCGTCCAAATTCCGACACTGGATCACTTCAACTATACTTCATTAATTTAATACCTTAGCTTGTTGCATTTCTTAATAATAAAATACTACTTTTATTTCCCGTCGCGACAGACTGCCACAAAAAAATAAAATAAAACGTAGCCACTTAGCCAATAGAAAGGCGTCTTCTTGTCATTGGCTGGCGGTTGTAGAGTCGCCTAGATGTCACCGTGTGTCGCAAATAGGACAATCAGATTGCCGCAGCGGGGAGAGAGAGCGAGAAGCACTTACTTTCTTGGTGACATTTTTTTACAATATTTTTTTTTAGTAAATGCTGGGCTTCTGTCTACACTGAAAAGGACATTTTGTCTTTGTTGTAGTCGGGGAACTGTTCTGTTGAAACTTTTAATCTAGTAAAAGGTCTGTCGACTGCAGTGGCACTCTTAATTATTTATCTGTTTAGTCTGCGAGTTCGTAAATAATAATTATGAGTGCTTCTTGCTTTGTTTATACAAATTAACTTATACAACTTGTTTTCTTCTTCTTTTTGGTTCGTACTTTTTCAGGGCTTTTTTTATTTTTTTTTAATTGTGAATTGTCATATTCGCATTCCTTCTAGTTCCATTGTGCAAAGAATGGAACTAGCAAGAAAAAATCGCAGTAATTCCCTTGGAATTAATTAAAGGACAATTTGAGCCAACCAAAATAGGTAAAGAATTATTGTAAACAAACCAAGTGTCATTTTGTATAGGTTTGTCCCTTTGACTCGCTGCCTTTTTTGCTTAACACTCATACAAAAATGGCAGTGGTTAATTTACATTTTTTTTATTCTTTATCTAAGTTGGCTGAAGTATGGTGCGAATGAAGGATTAGGAGAGTCGACAGAGGGCGACAGAAATTGCTGCGAATTGTTGTTGGAGGCCAACCGTGATTACCGCCGATTTCTGTCGCTACTGTCACATGGCCAGAAATTAACTAATCTTTATAAGTATCCACATGGAGTTTACGTTTGAGTTTTGGAGCGGGAGTAAAAAGATTTTGCTTGTATTTTTACCTACTATCATTTCTAGTGTCTATAATTTATTATGCTCCGAGGTGAGTATATCTATCTAACTAAGTTGCTGTAATACTCGTTAAATTCTGTAACACCCGGCATTAGATAATAATTACTTAAATTATTATCTAATGCCGGGTGTTACAGAATTTCGAGATAACATTTTGAATTCTGGGGTTGCGGGGGGTCGATACCGTAGCATGTGCGCGGGTTGTGTGTGTGTGTGTGTGTGTGTGTGTGTGTGTGTGTGTGTGTGTGTGTGTGTGTGTGTGTTATAACTGTAGTGTGTCGTACGATACCCGATACTACGCATTTTTTAGGGTTGTCACGAGCAGGTGTGAGAATGTTTCTATTAGGTAATTTAATCTGAAAATAAAAGTGGGCCGAAAGGTGCCAAACTTTCTGAGATAACTCTTGACAGTAATGACAGGTTGACAGGAACACAACCACCATCTTTATTTTATTTTGGACTTTTGTAACACACTGTATTACTTCATTGTTAGGTATAGGAATAACAAATTTTCATATTATGTAGATGTATTCATAAATAAATCTAGACTAGGTACATAAAAACTTGACTTACGGCAGGATATCAGAAAGAATAAAAGAAATTCATATGGTTATCCCAAGTAATCGGTTGCTCGGGGGTCAAAGCAGTCACCCCGCACTGAAAAAAAACAACTAATCTTTTGACTAACTGTAGCTCAAAAAAGTGACTAAATAGGTAACATAGGATACCTAACACCTAGCCAAAAATAAAGATACATACAGATGCACTGCTTTGTTCAATCAAATAAACTGTAATTGCATCTCGCTAAGTTTTGGTTATAACTTACCACCGCCTTTCTTATTTCAGCCGAGAAACAGATCGCTGTGTTTCGGTAGCCGGTGTAATTACTGGGCATGGACGGCATTTCATCATAGGTCTCAGGATGACAACGCACCTGCAGTATCAAGTGATTTTCCCTTGTTACTGCAGATGTCTATAGGCGGCGGTAACCGCTTACCATCAGGTGGGCCGTCAGTTTGTTTGTCATCGAGTTGTATAAAAAAAACTGATGTAACCGAAGTAGTTCGCCTAAATTTTTTTTTCAGTGCGATTGAGAAAGGTAGGACATAGGTATATTTTTATAGTTTATTTTTAAAAAAATATCTTTGAGAACATTATACAGGTTGGTGCCGTCAATGCGACAATAAATTTAAACATGGGCTATATTAGTCCATAGAAATGGTTTGCCACTTTCAAAAATATCGTATTCATTTGATAATTTCATGACATTTGTATGGAATAGTGTAACGTTGGCAGCATTATTTCATACAAATGTCATGAAATTATCAAATGAATACGATATTTTTGAAAATGGCAAACCATTTCTATGGACTAATATAGCCCATGTTTTAATTTATTGTCGCATTGACGACACCACTCTGTATTTTTTTTCATATACAACTAGATGACAAACAAACTGACGGCCCACCTGGTGGTAAGCGGTTACCGCCGCCTATAGACACCTGCAGTAACAAGGAAAAGCACTTGATATTGTAGGTGCGTTGTCATCCTGAGGCCTAAGATGAAATGCCGTCCATGCCCAGTAATTACACTAGCTACCTTTTTCCCTTCAATCCGAAACACAGCGAACTGTTTCACGGCTGAAATAAGAAAGGCGGTGGTACCTACTCAGGCGACCCGGATACTGGCCTACCACCTAAGTAGTAAAATGTTATCAATAAAATTAAGAAGGTAGATATTAAAAAAAAACTAGAAACGTAGCCTAATAAGTCAAGCCAGTGCAGTATTTTTAAATTTCATATAAATAATATGTCAGGTGGGCCTATGCTTGATTGCCACCTTAGTGGTATAAAAAAAATATGTCAGTAGACAATAAATATTGCAGAAGTAATAGTAGGTATATCTGCAATCAATAGTTTCTTGTTACTTATATAGCGATTTGTTTGAGATCTGTTACAAGTTGTCCAAAAACGCTTCATAGAAGATTATGCTAGCTTGTGACGTCACAAAAAAAAACTTTGTCAAAGTTTTTTATATAAAATAACTCATATTTTTCAAATGAACTTATATAAAAAGCTTACTTTTTTTACATGTGGTCAACATTCCTATTAGGTAGATAATATTGATCAATTCTATTTTTAGTAAATAATTTTATCACAATTGTCATGCTATTCTTAAATTAATCATAGATAATAAAAATAAACGTAAGTACATTGTTAGTTTTCATATCAGATTACCTACTTTTTGTTAATAAATAAAAGTTATCTGTTTGATATGTTAAATTATTCTACATGATTGCTTGTGAATAATTTGACAGGTCAGAATCAAGTCGGAATCAGACGCGCGTCCTACGTAATCATAAGCTACTGGATTAAAAAAATGCATCGCGTGAAAGTCAGAATCCAAACATTTTTGGTACAAAAAAATGGACTAAATTTAAAATATTGCGTGAAATTTTGAATTTGGTACCTACTTAAGTGGCTTTTTTATTTAAATACTACTAAAAATGTAGCGTGCGTTGTGAAGCGTGCCCCTGGAATATTATCGAAATTTGAATTGGGAACGATTTCACTATCTCGGCACGAGCTTCTGTTTATCTGTAGTAGGTATTCGCAGTTCAAATTTTATTTTATTTTGCTGGTATCGTGTCGTGCGAGAATTTTCAAAGTAGGCTGGCGTGGATTGCGCAATGGTTTCGTTTTTAAGAGACTGGGTTTATTTAAATATATTTAAATAATATCTGCACAAAGGTATTGTATAAGTAGGTAGGTATCAGTACCTCTATCCTATAGGTATAAGCACATAGGTAATAGGTATTTATCGTCTTTCTACTACGGCCGTAGCTGATAGATACGCAACTTAAGTAGGTCTAGATGATAATAAAAAAGCAAAGCTCAAAGAGAGTCACCTACCTACCACAAATTGTGCTTTGCATAAAAAAACAATCAATGATTTTATTACAGCTTATACCACACTGAAAAGAATATTTTGAGCCAATCTACTTCGGTTAAATTAGTTGTAACTATAATATGGCGAGGTGTAACTACAGTTTATTTGATTTAACAAAACGGTGCATCACTATACAACTTTATCTTGGGCTAGGTGTTACCCTAAGTTGGCAGGCGGTCCTTGCTTACTGCGAGGACGTGATGTCGAGAAAGGAGGAGGCAGAGCGTGTGCGGGAAGCAGCCGCCACCTCTGGCATCCGCCGTCGAAGGAAGGGGCGGAGGAGAACAGCTTTCGGACGGCTGCAGCCGCCTTTGGGCTCCGGGAACGGTGGGGGGCCGTTACCCGGTTTGCATAGCCCAGTCTGCGCGTTTACGCACGGCGCGATGACTCTAAACGCAAATAAGTTTTGGGGGCAAGGGCCCCTTTTACAGGTCCTTTTCCTTCCCCCTCTTTATATCTCCCCAACGAAAATCAAGGTAGGGACCGGACCGCGAGGAGGGTTGGAGGGTCAGCTGGTAGAGCTTCGCCTCAGCGTCAAAAAAAAAAAAGGTGTTACCCTAAGTTATGTAGTCACTTTTGAGCTATAGGTATATCAATCAATCATTTATGTGCCTATGAATAAGGTAAACAGTAGATGGAAGTCATTAATACATTAAAATCAACTTATTCAGTTATTAATTTTAGCATGCAAATATCAAATGTCAAAATTATCCAAAACCAATTCAGTGACTTGGATCAAAATTAATAATTAATCAGTGCAATCAATCGATACATTAATTGAATTATCAATATTATTTAATATATACAATATCATTTTTGTTACCAATATTTTTATTTTATGATTTATAATTAAAATATTCCTGTATACCTAGTGTAAAAACATTTGTCAATAAACCGCGTAGAGTGCACTTATCTTTTGAACGGCAAGTCTTGTATATTTTTTGGTAATTTGTTGTATTTTTTTTAAAACTGTTTGCTCTTTGGTATATTAGCAGAGACTAATCTTTTTTATTTCTGGTATAGGTAATCGAAAGTTTAGTTCTATTTTTTTTTTAGTGCAGCTCTACAATCTAAATAAAGATTGAACGAGAACGATGTAGGCGGGTAAGTATTTAAAGCAATATAGGTAGGTCACATACCGAATGGATCATTCCTAATTAATTTAGATCATTATCACCAGCCTATATACGTCCCACTGCTGGGCGCAGGCCTTCCTACATGGGAGAAACACACGAGGAGTTTGGGCCATAACACCACCACGCTGGCCCAATGCGAGTTGGTGGGTTAAAGCGGTTGCAGTAACAACCGGGACCAACGGCTTAACGTGCCTTCCGAAGCACGGAGGAGCTCAAGATTATAAATTTGATTGACCCATCCAGGGACCGACCATGGCGAAAGTTGCTTTGTTTTCGTGATCGAAACCAGAGCACTCAATACACTACGCCACCGAGCTCCTTATCCACGCGATTAATGTAGATATGGCATTGTTATTATAATATTAAACATAGATTGTGCTATTCTTTAAAGAAAGATACGAAAAAATAAATTTATTTAATGCTACTCACAATGCATAATAATTTAATTACGACTAGGTACATATACTATAGAACTATAACGTTAGGATAGTGGCATAAGTATTTCTCCTCCATATAAAAGTAAGTAGGTCTGATTGGATCTCAAACAGACGTCAGTTCCATTTTCACTAAAATGAAATATTATGTAAAATAGCTGAAAAGAACGAGTCAGACACGGCACGGCACTTTCGTTAAGAGTTCTGAATACCCATATTATTTATTGTAAAGTTAATAGGTCACAGCTCATAATAGGACAACGGGTGACTTTTGTTGCGTTCACACGAAGCCCTGCTAAAATTCGTGACAATTGTGTTTTATGACAATAGGTACTTCAAATGACACCAATGACCCAAATTCTTTAGTAGTACTTAAGTAAAGACGAAGTAATTTTGAAGCGGTGTTGAAATAAGTAAGTAGGTACGTGAATTATACATGCAATCACAATAATATCTACTTATTCTTAATTTTTGATTTTTAACATTATTATAAAATGTTTGAAAAATTACTTAGTAATTAAATTATAATAAAACTAGAAAAATTTCACGTCCTGAGGCAGGAATCGAACCCGCGACCTTTCGCAATCCGGGCGACTGCTCTGACTACTGAGCCACCCAGGACTTGGGATATCCCTGTGAAATTCTTCTAGTCTATCTCTATTTGCGTTTATGAGCTAACGTCCACCCTACAATGTCGAAATATTATATTTCAACATTCGAAACGAGTATTTTTACAAATACCTACGATTCGGTTAAGTTGGGGCAGTGCTATTTCATACTTAGGAATTTAAATTCAATAAATGTTTGCGTTAAATGTTTTTTCGTTTTTTACAACTTTATATTTTTTAATAGCTCCACCAGTATAGCCGCTATTGTGCTTTGAAAATATATAGAAACCTCAAACCTCAATGTCATGCATGCTGAAGATATTTATTTTAATGATGCAACTTTCATTTTAAATTCAAATACTTACTTGAATTTCAAATTGTACCTTATTGTTACAAAAGCATTTCAAAAATGCTTCTGTTTATCACGATCATTTCAATAATTCATTTAAAATTGCTTGGACTGCAGATAAAAGGAAATATTTCGAATTGTTTATTCACAAATTGAGATCACGAGAGAAAGTTCTCACAGTTTGTCAAAGCCTCCAGCGACATACCAACCTACACACCGTTTTGTATGTTAAAATTGGAATGATGGATTTTCGAAATACGAATCCCATTTAAAAATTTAAATTCGAAAAATTTGTGAATTCCATAGCGTGAAAGAATTTTATTTATTTAAAGTTTGATGAGTCATTCGTTTCTAAAATTAGTCTAACGTAATTTGGAATACAATAAGTGAGTGAACAACTAAGCCATGTAGGTATACATACCTATTATAAGTACTTACGTAACACCTATGTTGGTAATTGAGAACCCAATATAGAACCAAAACCATACCATACCCATACCTAGTTTACAAAAAAGTTTAGGTGAAAAAATCAAAACTTTATTCCCAATTTTATTTATACTTTCATTTATATTTCGAATAGTCGCACACTTAACTTTTATTATTATTATTATTTAATAACCAACAGAAAATGTTTAGTGTAAAACTTACTACGTATGTGGACAGAGTTCCCCTATCTTAATATTTTTATCAATTTGATAAATATCTGCAGATAGGCACTTAAGTTATCCGTTTCCATTCACCCTAGGCATATTTTTTGTTTACCTTAACCTTGATATTCTCGATAGTTTTATTAGAACGTTAGATACTGTTTTAACCGCTAACCTAGAATTCGGACATCAGATATCGTAATCTAGCCTTCAAATATATTATTTAATGACCACGGACGATCGGCGCGAGCGCATCGCATGTGCTATATGGCCACAATGAGGCATATTTATGAAATACCAAGTTAAAACACGCTCACTAAATTGCTGGGTGCACAATTAATTTATCAATAAAATTTATTTTTAGTCAAGTACATTTTTGTCAATAGGCTTGCTCTTGACCCTGCTGTTGCTACGAGATAAGTTAAGTGGGAGCTGACGATGCGAGCTTACCGAGAAGGTGCCTATTTAATCCAGTTTTGATGGAACTCAGGTTATAAGCAGAAGGGAACACCAATGCCGGCAATGCATTCCACTCTCAGGGGGGCGCTGTTTGTCATCCCTTGTAATGCTCAAAGGATGACGGAAAAGCAGATGCAGATGTGGGTGTTAGCGCGCAGAACGTTTGGTAGTCCTCTAGTGAAATGAGCTTGCCGGAAAAGCTCCTGAACACAATCTCCGAAGTACAAACTGTAGAAGACCGACAAACAAGCAACCTTACAGCGGTGGTCCAGGCTATGAAGCTTAGTCCCCACCAATCTCTCGCCGCCAGTTGTCTTACTTTATCGTATTGTTACGGCGGTGTACTCTGAATGAAGTGATGGCCTTGCGCAACTTTGAAGTCAAATTTCTCAGACTTAGAGACTATTTCAGCAGGCCGTAATGCATTTTAAGTCCGATCTAGAGGGAGCTCTTTATACCAAATGATCAAAAATTTTAGCTAGCTACCACTGTTTTCAGGCGCCCGAAACATGTTTTAGGCCGTTAAAGCCAAAAAATCCGATACCACCATTACGTACGCTGGTTTTTCACGCTTGTCATATAAAAAATACCATGCATTTGATGCTTAAGTACAACTCTGTACTCAAAACCAAATTAAATGACATGGTAATCGTGCAGGGTTTCATTTTATTTCTAAACAATACTTACAAAATACGCCTCAAACAATCCGTACTGGCGCCCCGCGTGTTCGTATCGAGTCGACTATCCGCCGGGCTCGACTTGCGTGATCGAGGTAACCGGCGCGAAAATGCGTAGTGCTCATAATTAGGTTATTTTTGTCGTTGTAACAATATCTATATTATGGTCATTTAAAGCCGAATTTGATGCCACAAAAAGTTACGTGATATTTTTGATTTTAACGGTAGGTATTGTAGAAAATAAGGGTATTTTTATATTTTTATTCTATCGTTACCATAACCGTTAATATCGGTATAACCGGCAAAATCGTTGCCATTTCGTTACCGAATAAAGATAACACCCCATTGTCACCTTGTTTAGTCGAAAACATGAATTTTGTTTAAAATACCTAACAAATAACGTTGATTTGGTACCCTACTTTTTATTTAAAGAAATACCCATATGATAAGATATGTATTTTATTGTAAAAATATATCTAATCACTTTTTCGCATTTGATAGATGCTTGGGAAACAACGGCATTGCCTTATCTCATTCTTCACTGCGCTCTACTTATTCAGTAATTAGCGGATGAGCTAATCCTGCTGGTACACACAGTTGGATATTAATGTGAAACACCTCGACATTTATAGTGTCTTAGCCCTTAGTAATAAGAGTCAATGTTGATAGGACATGTTACATTTAATATGCTGTATAGCTGTCGCCTCTACCTGATTCTATTTTTGAAATCGCAAGATCCTAGAGTTACAATATTAAAACGTAGGAATAATTCAAAAAAAAGAAAGTGCTGCAGTTTTCTAAGCCAGTTCGTAGAATATTATTTCCACTGTGGCCTGACCTCTTTTGTTTTTTTGTTGTTTGTGCCATATTGAAATATGTAAGCCAACCATATTCAATCTCTTTAACCCCAGCCTTATATTAAATCACTCTACGTATGATGCCACCCCCCAATTCGCCGTACTGCCGTCTGGCCCTAATAACCCGGCTCCCTAAGAAGCCACACACTCATTAACGGCAAAAAATAGCGCTCTAGAAAGCCCCATTTCGAACTTTTCAAATTCAAATTTCGGAGCTACATAAGGCCGTGGTTAGAATAGCGGGAAATAACCTGCGCTGTTATTATTAGCTACACTGTTATATGATTAAAGATGCTAAATTTCTACTAATAGCTGAAAAAGTAATAAAATCAGTAAGTTATAAAATTTCAAGGATTACAAATCCTTTCTGAAAAACAATTACACCTTATTAAGAGCACCATTGCTCTATGCAGTACCCACATATCAAATACATTAGATTTTATAATAATAATGTCAAAAAGTATATTACATTAACTAAAAGTACGTATCTTATTAAAATCAGTTTGTCAAGCAGGACCAAAACAGTAACAAACTGTTTTTATTATGTTTTGTATAACATTGTCAAGTATTTATGTCAAAGTAAGATTATTACGCGACATAAAACAACCCGGTCTGTTGGGAGCACGGGATTATTTCTCTATATTGCCAAAGTTTTTTAATTTTACAGCGTCGCAAATGTGTACGCGGGCAGTAGGTATGCTTGTTATTAAATGATAAAAACGTTGTAAGTGTCTGTAGACGTCAAAAAAAACAATACCTAGCGAAAATAATAGGGAGTCTAATTTAAAAATCCGCATGACAGACGATAAAATAGATACTTTTAGAGTTAAATCATATATTTTTTCTCACAATTTCAAGATCCATGACCAAACTGACCACTGCCTAACGTCGCGTGACGATACTTTTAAAAATAGAACGTTCGTTCTTTTTGCGAATTAGAAGTGTTCTCTCTTCAAAACAAATTGCTGACAAGCGGGACGTTCGAATTTCTTATTTTGAATACGGCAACCGCGCACAACTTCGTTGCCAAGTACCAACACTCACGGCATTTTCTTTTTTATGGCCATCAAAATAAGGTTTGCATGCCAGCACACTAAAGTTTGTGGTACAGTATTTTGAATTTAATTCGTTGTGCGTTTCGGATGCAAATGTCGGTGATGAGAGTTGATTATGTAAATGCGGACTATGCTTTGTTTCGAAGTGCGTATTGTTTTGGCCGTGATAGCCATATTGATGTTTATTGAGCTACCATACCTGATGCCAGTAATTTATATCGAGCATAATAACACGTCGTAGTACCTAACTAAGTATATAAATCATGGACAATCGTCACGCATATACGGTTTATAACTCTCTAATATTAAAATAATGACGCAACATTAGGTACTTTCAGTAGCAACATCTACATAAGTACTTAAACAAAAAGCCTGTCTTATAGCGGAAAACTGTTTGCATTAATGATTTAATGAGGTAAACTATTACAGGTTACCAATAAATAATAGTTCTTACTTTTTCAGTGAGCTAAATTACAGCAGGAAAAATCAGCAAAAAGTATTAGAATAGTCTATAGAGAAATTCGCTAGAGTAGGCACTGGAGTACTGTTTAGAGCGCCTTGGTTTCTTTTATCAAAAGAAATTTTTGTTTTACAACTAGATGACAAACAAGCGGACCACCTGATGGTAAGCGGTTACCGCCGCCTATAGACACCTGCAATAACAAGGAGAAATCACTTGATATTGTAGGTGCGTTGTCATCCTGAGGTCTAAGATGAATATCCATCCATGCCCAGTAATTACCTTTCCCTTTATCCGAAACACAGCGATCTGTTTCACGGCTGAAATAAGAAAGGCGGTGGTACCCCCCATACGGGCCTACCACCAAAATTCCGTTCCACCAAAGTTCCTAGAACTAGCTAACACTAGCTAAGCGTTCAAATGGCTGTCTTTCCTTTACCTTTGGTGGTAAAACACGAAAAATTAATTTTTATTCAGTGATCTGAGGTGGCTTTAAGAATTACAAAGATTTTTTGTTGCAAGATATACAGATTGAGTCCAGTCTCGGTTTCCTGAAAGAACTATGGCTGCCAAATTTGTCTTATAGTTGCTGTTTATCTAGTTTATTTAATTTGACATTTACAATTAAAAATTACATGACAACTGCTGGAGGGTTGAGTGGTAGCACGGTCGGGTTCTGAAAATTGAATTGCAATTTATTTATTTTGATAGTTAATATACAATTGTTTCTATATTCCAGACCGACTGTCACTCCAATGCGGAAAACTAGAAATCAATTACCAACCCTTGTAGCATAAAGTTCGATAATAGGAAATTTAAAAATTAACCGAGTCGCCGCACGCGATGTCACGTCTGTCGCGTGATGGACGCGACAGCCAAATGTCACAAGCGACAAGCTATTTACTGTTGGGTGAGGGCTTCGTTGCTGTTTACCTATTATACTGTAGGTAGGTACTTCGTAAGGACGCTTCACACCTAACCGTTCCCTATGATATGGTTGAGCGGAGCGATGGCTGGCACATGCGTCATACTTGTGAACAGGTGCCACTAGTGGAAATGGTCATCTCTAAGCTTCCTTGATTTTGTAATAATTTACCTACATATTCATCAATAGTATCATTTTTGAGGGATTTTTGAGGTATATGGCATTATAGGATATTATATATAAAACAATACAATTATTGTTGTAATGACGTGCTTAGACAAGTGTTTAAAATTAATGAAAGATGTTTAGCTTTATTAGGTCTTTGTATATTAATTGTTGACCTTTGTGTATTGTAATACCTATATTGTGATGGTGCATTGTCGGACAGCCTTTAAATACAGTAAATATTCTTATATTTAGGTACTTATTGGTACTTTAATATACCTTTTTTTATACTCTGTGCGACACTGCGCTGCTAAATACTATTACTGTGTAATTAAACATTGTAACTTAATGATTGAAAAGAGTGACTACACGAGTTTGTTGCCGGAATCTTCTCGGTAGTTCAACTTTTGGAACCGGTGTAAATTCAGACAGACTGACAGACAGACTGACTGACGGACAGACAGACAGACTGACTGACGGACAAAGGACCGACGGACCGACAGACAGACCGATAGACAGACTGACATAACATTCTTAGCTTACGTAGATCCAGATAAGACAGAGAGACAAACATTATGAAATTGTTAGTTAGTTAATATTATTTTTATGTGATAAACTTTTAGTTGGTTTAGTGGTTAGTTTGACTAGCTACAGCAATGTCAACATGTGCATCATAACGTAATTGTTAACCCAAATTGAACCTTATTACAACATACTTTTTAGAACATAATTCATATATTCTTAATTTTTGATTTTAACATAGGTAGGTTTTATCGTAGGTATTTGTAAAAATACTCGTTTCGGATGTTGAAATAGAATATTTCGACATTGTAGGGTGGACGTTAGCTCATAAACGCAAATACAGATAGGCTAGAAGAATTTCACAGGGATATCCCAAGTCCTGGGTGGCTCAGTGGTCAGAGCAGTCGCCCGGATTGCGAAAGGTCGCAGGTTCGATTCCTGCCTCAGGACCTGAAATTTTTCTAGTTTTATTCTATTTTAATTACTAACATAATTCATATTTTTTATTTCCAGTTTGTTGTGGTACGTCTACACTAATAAAGCTAAATAATAGAAGATATTGGAATAGAGGCTGTGAGCTGTGAGGCACCCATAAATCAATGTGAGAGACAATGGATATTATATTGTTGGGTGAACGCCACCTAGATGGATGGGGTTAAAATGTGGCACGTGGCATTTAATTTTGGTGGCGACCATATACATGTAAATAATTGCAGATATACAGGGTGGTGCCGTCAATACGACAATAAATTAAAACATGGGCTACATTAGTTCATAGAAATGGTTTACCGCTTTCAAAAACACTATATTCGTTTGATAATTTTATGACATTTGTATGAAATAGTATAAAATTGGCTGCATTATTTCATAGAATGGTCATGAAATTATCAAATGAATAAGATGTTTTTGAAAGTGGCAAACCAGTTCTATGAACTAATGTAGCCCATGTTTTAATTTATTTCGTCGTATGGAAGGCACCATCCTGTATACTACTTTGATAACAGGCGATAGTTTTAATGCGCACTTGTCAAAATACAAGGCTTAATTAACGCCACGAGGTAAGTATATACAATACATATATACCTACATATACCCTTATCACATAATAAAAAAAACTATTTCAAATTACATGTAGACATGTTATGTCCTAAAAAGTGACTGATGTATTTATTTATTTAATTTAATTCTTCTGTGCCAACCCTACTGAGATCGTAGAAAAGCACGCTCATTTGGATCGTTTGCTCTGATCCGTTCTTTACTCATGTATTAGCATATGAGTAAAGAACGGATCAGACAAAAAGGTACAATTGTAATACCTACTGATGACAAAAAGTAGGTAATGTCACTCTCTTGTGTAGTTAATGATAAGTATTAAAAGTCAAAAGTGATGTTGCTTTAGTCTGAATATGGCGCTTTTTTTCACAATTTCGGAAAATATACGCAACTATTACCCACAAAAAAAAAACAAACTTAAAGTTATGGAATATTGTTGAAATTGTATGACGTAGAAAATTTATTAATGTTTATTTTTTCAAATGTTATCAAAAATTATAACATTAAATTTTTCTAAAAACAACTATTATTTTTACAACTATGAATAAAAACATACTAATTAAATAGTTATTATAAATTTTGACAATATGCCCATACATTTTCTAGTAAACATGTGACGTCATCTATCCCGCAGATTTTATATGGAGCGTTTTGACAATGCGCTGCAGGATTATGCACATTCCACTGTATCTGTGACACTATTGATTTTGCACATACCAATATTTCTTTGTGAGTTTTAAGCTCCTTATTTATGAAATAAGAATAGTTGTCAAGTGCCACAATAATATGTACCTATTTATTCAATTGACGAATCCGGGTGTAGTTCGCTTCCATTTTTTGACTTATAGTCACTCAACATCAAGTGAAATGAAGGCCAAATTAACTTTAATTCTAATTAATATTATTATATCCTTCTGGCAGTTTCTTTAGAAATAAGGAGTGGTTATGTACTTAATTTTTTTTACAAGCAAACTGACAGACCACCTGGTGTTAAGTAGCTGCCCTCGCCTTTAGAACGTGCCTAACAAGGATAAGAGGAGCTCGGTGGCGTATTGGTTTGAGCGGTCTGGTGTCGATACGAAAAACAAAGCAACTTTCGCCATGGTCGATCCTGGGGCGGGTCAATCAAAGTTTGTTATCTCGAGCTCCTCCGTGCTTCGGAAGGCACGTTAAGCCGTTGGTCCCGGTTGTTCCTGCAACCGCTTTAACCCACCAATCCGCTTTGGGCCAGCGTGGTGGTGTTATGGTCCAAACTCCTCATGTGTTTCTCCCAAGTAGGAAGGCCTGTGCCCAGCAGTGGGATGTATATAGGCTGATGATGAACAAGGATAAACCACTGTCTAAATTGTCTCTTTAATGATATTGTGTCTATACATTAATTTTTAATTAAATAAAAAGGATTTATGGTTCACTGCCTGAAGAAAAGTTATTGTATAACGTAAGTATAATATATATTATATAACTATGCCAAATGACAAGTAACCACTTACCTTAAATTTCTGAGAAAGCGTTTTATAACTACTCTTTTAAAGTAATAATTGCAGAAAAAAGTAGATAATATGACTTCTTTTGAACCTTTACTGATCGTTATTCCGAATAATATTACTTAGTACAAAACAACTTATTTGAAATTCATAAATCACCCAAATAAAGGCATATTGGCTTCTGGAATATAAGTGTGCCTTCGGGTTGTTTGGAGTGAAGCCCCCGATAATATTGGGTGTTTAGGTACTTACAGCGAAGATGAATTCACTTTCCATACACTTTATTTGAAAAATAACTCTTATTACTTGCATGCATAAGATGTCATAGTTTGCAGCTTCATTTGCTTTGGATTGAAGAGAAAACTCAGCCTAACGATTGCTATAAGTAATGCAATGATATCCTTAGACATTTAGATTGATTTAGAGTAGGTATCTGGAAAATCTAATTTTCCTACAGTGAGCAGCAAAAGTAGTTAACACACCTAAAATTCCACTACATTTTTTTACACAAAGCACGGCAATTGACTCAACACCGCCTGATGTAAAGCAGGAAGAAGAGTTCTTGCGAAGACAGCTAGTGCAGTTTAGACATTGCTCTAGCCGCCTTCACCTTGCCAGCCCAAAGAGTAGGTACTTTTTCAAGCCTCTCTTGAAGGATCCCATGTCATAGGAAGGACGGAACACATGTGCTGACTAAGAATTACAAGTTCTGGAAGTACGAAAAAGAAACGAGGCACTCAATTTCTTTGTGCGTGATGTTGAGGTGAAGACAGTGAATTGGTGGAGAAGAACGTAGATCCCTACAGAAGATGTAATTAAAATAATATTTTATTGATGTTTAATATTATAAAATCGTATAGATTATTATCAATACCAAAAAATAAATAAAATATTTTTCAATTAAAGTAATTTGGTATCGAGCTGGCGAAAGTCCTTATTCCGAATTTTCCTCAAGTGAAATATCAAAGATTCTACGTTTTAATAAAAAAGTAAAGCGTTTTATATCAAGTTTTATTGTTGATTGTACACATGACAGCACATTAAGCGTACCGCAGTTGCACTATGAAAGCCGCCTCTATTACGAATACAGTAAGGACGGCCTCAAGGTCAAACTGTTACGCTTGATGTGCTGTCGACTGTACTACCATACGAAAAATAAGCAATGTGGAATATTAGTTATTATTTATTGATTGTAAGAATGTGTTGAAAATAAAATTCAGAAAATTCAATTTTTACCAGAAATATGTAGAATTTGAAAAAATGTGGAAGTACTAGAAAATGGACTGTATAATTAGGAAAGAAACTCCGACATCTATAGGTACCTGGTTATATTCTTCTAACTCTATTCAATTCTAACTTAGTATGAATAAAGTTAGAAGAATATAACCAGGTACAGTAGGTACAGCACGACGTCGTACGGGGTAGGTAACATGATTTAAAAGAAATATTATATAGATTTTAATAGCTTTGCATATGTGTACCTACGCTCATTAAAGCAATTTTAGTTAATATGAAAATAGATATTAGAACACAAAAAGATAGACATACATGGTTTATCTTTTTTATTTGACACATTAATATGATGTAGAGAAGGCATTTAATCCTCCACACACAATCAAAACGCTACTGTGTTTAATTAACGCTAATAATTATAGGTAAAGCTGTCAGTTTAATGTTTTAAGCTATTTAGAAATAAGATTTTACTCTTCAATAAGTGGTATGTAGGCCCGTATGTAGGGTCGTCTGGGTGGGTACTACAGTCTTTCCTATTTCAGCCGCAAGTAGTGCGCTGTGTTCCGGATTGAAGGGAAAAGTATTGTAATTACTGGGCATGAATCACCTTCCAGGTGCGTTGCAATCCTGAAGCCTAATATGAAATACCTTACATCTAAGGTCTCAAGTTGACAACGCATCTACAATACGAAATGATTTTTCCCTTGTTGTTGCGAGTGTCTATTGGCATCGGTACTCACTAACAGGGCCATAAGATTGCTTGTCGTCTAGTTTAGTTTATGAAAAGGAAACAATGAAAGAGGCATATTTTTTAAAACATTTTATTACATTTTCGTTTGGCAAAAGGAAGAATAACATGCTTCATTATTACAATAGTTGTAAGTTTCTTAGCTTAAACATTAATACTTTTTGGTTTTTATACAGTATGTTATAGAGAAGATGATGCCAAGAAATTTAGTTTTCAAATAGTGATTAGCACCAAAATAGCAAGAGATATGGACAATCTAATATTAAATATTTGAATGACTTTACACCAATATAAATTAGGAATATTCCGGGAAGCTATTTTATGGTTTTTGAAATTTTAAAAGCTCAAGCTATTTACTAACTTCATAGTTTTATTTCTCAATAAACC
Source organism: Nymphula nitidulata (assembly GCA_947347705.1). Lineage (NCBI taxonomy): Eukaryota > Metazoa > Arthropoda > Insecta > Lepidoptera > Crambidae > Nymphula > Nymphula nitidulata. The sequence goes on from OX374632.1 coordinate 14,411,780, forward strand.
ATATTTTACTATCCCGTATAAAAATGATATACATATTTATTGACATGTAAAATATTAATATCAGCCATAATTTTGTACACTCATTTAATACTTAATTAATTTTACATTTTTATTGCACAAATTATTACTATGGAATGTTTAAGATTTACACCTAATTACAAAAAATCTATTCATAATTGAAACACTTCTAGATCTTAGTACTACATAATTACTATTTACAAAATCTAAAATATCTATTATACAGGCTTATAATGTATCTAAATATCACTTATTTGCAATCATGCTTTTATTTACAAATTGCTAACACCACCATACCTTCGCTCCATCTTTAAATGGAAACTATGAGAATTGAAAGGTACTGGTATGTTTTATTACAAGACTGATATCTATCTATTAAATCTAAATAACATCACAAATGCTCTGGAGATTGGGTTGCACCTTTTCATTGGCCAATTCCTAGTCATGATTTGGTCTATTTAGGTCACGAAGAGTTTACTGGAATACCTCGGCTGTTCTGCCTCCTTGACATATGGGATTCGTAGTGCATATTTCTTTTGGTTCTTGAAAAGAATGCAGCATTACAACCACTCACTGTACATCTATGTAGGGACTGCGCATGCATACTTTCGCAATGAATCTTCAAAGTTGACAAGTCCTTAAAATTGTCTCTGCAACCTCTACACGGGTAGCTACCGTCCTTGTTTGGCCGCGGCGCTTCATCTTCAACATAATAATTCAGCTTACGTGATAGAGGAGGTGAGTAATTTTGATTTTGACAATTGAAAGCATTTAAACTTGGTGGCAAAAACCCTAATGGAAGAGGTGGAAAGTTAGGAAGCATGCCAAACGGCGCAAATAGAAAAGGGTGTTGAGCAAACATATCCCTATTGCTCAGATAAGCTTCCGGTAATTGTAGAGGTGGGTAAGGGGGACTAAAAGGCATATGCTGATTGAAATGATTTCTTATTTTGTCTGAATCCCTTGCTCTGTAATATTTATGGGATTCTATGTATGGAACAGGGCGTTCTTCTTCGTTGTATCGTGCTATTAGTTCCATTTGTTCTCTAACTTTTTCAAGTAATTTAGAAGGAGATTCATCACAGGTTCTTAAGTCATCTGAAGATAAAATTTTCCTATGAAGGTTTTCGTTAGCACTATGACGGTCTCTACTTTGCTTTGATGGAAAAGAGGCTCTACAGCCCCCAATGTTACATTTGTACATTAACTTTAAATGAGTGTTTTGATAATGTGTCTTTAAAAGATACACATTTTGAAACATCTTACCACAAACTGTACATCGCCGAGGATTGTCGTGGTCGAGAGGAACATCAGTCGTACTTATGAAAAATCCATTATCGAAATGACCATATATTTGGCCTTGATTGTCTTCCGGTGTGTAATCGAAACTAGACACCGATGATGATGGCGATCTGTCAGAATAATCAATAGATTCATTTAGAGATAAATTGTAGGGTCCTACAGCATTGTGATTGTCAGGTTTTTTTATGTTAGGAAATTCACCTTTTGATAAGCTCTCTAATCTTTTTAAAGCATTTTCAGAAGAGAACTGATCTTCGTTCGATTGAATATTTTCATTTTTTTTATAATTAACAGATTTATTGACAGGTTCTTCTTTTACTCGTAAATCTTGGGCACTGTAACTTACTTCCATTGGCTCTTCTTTGACTGTTGAAAATTCTTGTTTTACTTGGATACCTTCATTTTTTTCTTGTGACTTTGTATTTTTAGTCTCTACGCTTTCTACAAAGTTTTCCGATTTAATTCTTTTAAGATCTATAGCATTGTGTTCATTTTCTTCGTTTGGTTCATCGGTATGCTTAGGACTGTCTTCTGAAGCGTGATTATTTTGCAATCTTGTTGGGTTAAGATTTTTTCGCTTTCTTTTTATTTCTGTACTAATGGATTCATCCTTACGGTTATCAACAGTATCATTATTATCACTGACACTTCTTTGGTCATATTCTGTTTCTGAGTCTTCAACAGAACCATTAGATTTGTTCAAAGTAGAGTAGTAATCACTGGTATCCATATGATCACCATCATCGTCATCATCATCACCGGCTACAACGACAATGCCGTCATCTTCATCCGAATCACCTTGGCAATCTTGATCTCTATTTTCAACAGAGCTGCTTTCTCTTCGCATTAAATGTGCTTGTTCTAAACCAGAACCGAAATTCATATTAACATTATTTTTATATTCTAGAGGTACATTTGAAGCGAACTGTCTCATATTGTGAGGTGGGTTTAAAAGAGGATATGAACCAAATGGATGCAGTGGATTCATCACAGGTGGTATACTAAGCCCCGCTGCATGAGGTGGAATAAGAACAGAATGGGCTTGCGCGCTTCTACCGTCGTGCGGAGAAATTTTTCTTCGTAAATGTGGAGAATGTAGCTTAGGGTTAGGATTGGCACTGTGTCTGTTTCTAGACCTACGCGAACTAAACATCATACTACAGCCTTCTACAGTACATTTGTGCATTTCTCTGAGATGTACAGCAGAAAAATGAATCTTAAGTGCGCCTTTATCGCAAAATGTTTTCAAGCATACATTACATTGCACTCTTTTCTTGCCGGTTGCAGGATTAATGAAGTGCGTACCCAAGTTTAAAGGCATTGGAGAAGCGCCCCACTGCCGCTTTGGTGGTGTTATACATTTGCCTATTAGCATATTTCTTGAATTATGCACAGCCTCATATGAATCTTTGCTTAAATTTAGCACGTTTTCATCATCTTGTCTTGAATCATCGAGTCTCCCTTTACCAGACATATTGTTTGATTTGTTTTCTGGTGACTCCACTGGCTTTGATGACATCTGCGGTAAGAGCGCTTGTAACGATGCCAAACCCATAGGATTTTGACTTAGAGCGGCTACCATCGCAGCAGGGTGACTAAACGATGATGGCATTGACATTGGTGGCATAGCCAAATTTCCTGGTAAGGAAAAATTAAAAAACTGACTTCTCATTAAGTCCATTGTGGCCTTTTCAGCATGACTCATGTCATAATTGACATTTCTAGACTCTTCTTTTTCATTGGATTCATTATTTTTAGTTTTACGAAAATCAAATGGCTGCATGTTTTGAAGGTGACTTAAGGGTGATGAATTTACTGGACTAGTAGCGGATTGGGGGCTCGATGAGGTAGATAGACGGACACTGTGATTTGGTGATAGTTCCGCTGAAGAAACTCTATTAGGTGAGTGGTTCTGGACAGGAGTAGATCTGTGTTGTGACGGAGACATTCTTTCTTTTTTCACCTCAATGCTGTTAGCTTCAGCAGCATTTTTAAATTGCTTTTCTTGAATACTTCTGAGATATTCAAAGTGCTGTTTCGCTTCCATCATGTGTTGAAGATATTTTAAGGACTCTTCATTACGCGCATCCTTAGCAGATTGCTCCATGAGCTTTCTGAATTCTGCTTCAAGCTTTAGATGTTCAAATACTCTTGGATCATTAAGAAGTTCTAATTTCTTTTCGCCTTTATTATGATCGAAATCGTGGCTGTCTCCAGAGGGCGATGGTAGGCCATTCTTTTTGTAAATGGGAAGAAGTGATGTTTTGTGGAGAGCCCTTGCTTCTTGTAGTTTGAGGATCTGCTGCAATGCCATGTTGTGCTCTGGACCGCGCCCGCTCCATCTCTCAGAGCTACTCGACTGTGATTCCTGTAACAAAAGAATAATTGCACGTTAAACTTATGTAAATTTTATGTAGAAAAATTTCACTGATTTAGAACGTCGTCTGGATCAGTAAATAACATGTTACGATAAGTTAATCAATCGAAAAATTACTATGAATGAATGTGGCTAATTCTAAAAGATTATCGAGTCTAGAGCATAGCCTAAACACAGGTTGTTAAAACTCTTCAAAATAACTATCAGACGAACACAAAACCACACCTTGCGTTTTCAAAGGCTAATATCAAATTAATTCTGAGAACAGAGAGCAATTGGGTAAAATTGTGTAAAATGACGGCTTTGAATCGACTCAAGAATAGAAAAGTGGTTTGTGTCGCGTGTTCGAAACGATTTAATCCAAAAACTAAATTACTATTCATTTAGTAAGCATTCGGGTCGGGCTCGCGTTGTCAAAGTTAAGTTTCGGGTTAATTTGGCCACTCCTCAAAATTTATTTTAATGTTAACTTACAACTGGACTGATGCAGGGTTAAGATTTAACATTAATATGTTTTGAAAGGGTTATCCTTTCCGAGTTTTTTATGGTTGTACAATTACAATATTATCGTCGTTTATTTTCACATTGGTTTTGATGACTCTTTTTTGATATTTAAGAAAAAAAAATATGAAAGCTACGCAATATAACTTTTTACTTGGAAGAAAATGATGCATGAGTAAATGTATTTTATGATACACTCATAAAATCGTTAACGGACCCATTCGGTTATTTTTCAACCTTGATGCCTTTAATTAACTTATCTAAAGGATTGACTTATTCCTGAAAATATACCGAATTTTATGGAAAACTAAAACATTTAATACTGAGTTGAAAATCTGAAATAATCCAGTTACGGCTTTTGAAATATCGACAATTAAAGTAGACATTAAAAAACATACAAAAGAGTAATTTTACTAATAATAGTGCAGCAAGTTTATATTTCCGTGTCGCCGAAGCATTTGTCGCCTGCACAAAACAGTTTGTCACTCTGTAGCGTGCGGGGACAAGCGCGCCATGTCATTATCGTTGCCAGGCTCAAATGATCCGCAGGGACTCAGGCAGCAATTTTCCACAAAACAATCACAAAAAACGATTCGAACATTTCGTTTCTAATGCCACAAAACGGATAAACGCCGTATAATAAAGTGTCGTTTACGAAAAACACACGTTACGTGCCGAGTCCGGGACCTAATTATAGGGCGTACCGAAAGTAATCACATTCTCTTAAGTGCAAGTAGATTTATCTCTTGGCTGTGACGTTTTTTGTTTCAAACGGTTCTTGGGGATATCATTTTTATAATTGTATTCGATTTACGAGAAAATGGCCCATTACACGACTTTGTTCTTAGAATTCACGGCAGCACCTGTGATATTGGAGCGTAATTTTTTAATTTACTTTTTTAAATTAGCCAATAAATCGATTAGAACTGTTTAAGGACCTTTACATTGTATATTGTGACTGAGTTTAAAATTAGCAAAGGCGGATTCTCATTACTCGGATGTGGCCGCTTATGGCCGTGTCCCGCCATTAACCAATAACATGATTACGACGTAAATTCATATACTTTAATTAAATTCTTCAAGAAGTATTGAAGCGGACGGGGCTTAATGCATTAAAGAATAAAGGTTAATTATATAACAACTCCAGGGTTTACATGTAAAAGATGTAAACAACGGAATTAGAAGTTCAATCCAAATGACTTTCTTTAATTAAACGGTTTGTTTTAATATCGATTTTTTTATTTTGTTCATTCTGAATGACTTAAAAAAACCGGAGTTATGCCTTTGTATAGCTGCTATATATCTTTGTTAATACAAATGTAAAATTAATACTTTTGAACTTAAGTCTGTAAAATCTTCTGAAACTAATAATAATAATCTTCCTTCATCTGGAAGTGAGATTCCATGATGACTTGTGCTCGCTATGCGTAGAAACAAAACAAATAAATTTTCAAAGTAAACTTTACCCGATATTGTCACAATTTAGAATAACTAACGGTTAATGTCCAAAAATGTGTCCTCACATTCGGAATTCGTTAGAGAGTATATTTTTTCAGAATTGAGCGTAGAGTTTTGTAAGATTGATTTATAAAAGAAATTGAAACAAATAACTTAAATAATAACAACGCAAGGAATGTAGGTTACTAGTGTGTTATTATATTTTATTAAAGTAGAAAACCGAAACAAATCAAATTTTCTGTGAAATAGAGTCGAATTTCCGACAGCGCAAATGCATTATCTTTTTGGTTTCTCAAACAGTGTTACCTATAAGGCAATCGGTCGGCTAACTGTGGGAATGTTACAAGTAATTGTCAACAGAGAACAACAAAAAAGATTAAAAACACCGTCCAAAGTCGCAATGTTAAGCCGAGGTGATTGACCGGCAAACATTTCCACACATCAACATACACTTATTACGTCTTACAAGAGTACATTTTCCGTTGCCCCAGGTGAAGAACATAAATTGGTCGGTATATCTGACCCACGCCTACCGGCAGAGCAATGGACAAGCGGACATATTTCACGGATATTTTTTTGTTTCAGCAACCTAACAAAGTGTACCTTATTACTGTGATACATGGTGTTATATCGGCTGACGGGGTGTGTTTCTTTGCTTTTTAAAAAATGCGCATTTCGCGATGATCGTTTTTCGTTGGCTCCGCGTCGTGACATGCCATATTGTTCAGGGCATGATACATGAAGTAAGTAAACAGGTTTGAGTACTGTGAAGCGCAAAATGCGTTGCCGTTTTGCGTAATGACCGCCTTAAACATGCGCCTGAGACTCGACCGGTAACACATTTCATGTGGGAAAAACTTAAATAAGCTTAATGAGATATTGCTTTTGAGTCTTTTTATTGTGACTTGATTTGAGCACTATTATAATTATCGTTGCTTCAATTAAAGACATCGATTGTATAGTCCTTATTTTAAAGTAAAGATATTAGGTATATATTTATATATTATAATTATATTAAACCCTATGCAAACGCTTGATCAGTGCGAAATAAAATGACTTATACTTTTTTAAATTAATATTAAAACACTTTTGTTTATACGTGTACTTCATGCTAGTTTTAATCTAGAGTATATATAAGTGTACACTCAACCTAATAATTAGACTGCATAGCACCCAAGATGAGCACCGAGATATACGGACAGAAGAAGTATCTATACGTATGTAATTAAATACATTGGCAAAGGTCAGTGATGGACATTGTAAAAAATATATATATTTGATTATTAAATTTTTGAGTTGACTGTGTTTAAACGTAAATTAAAACAATATTTTTACTATTTTTTTAGGTTTATGTGTGTATGTGATATTCGGCATGCATTCACTAAGACTAAATTCAACTACAAGCCTTATTCTTAAGTAACACTATAGTGTAAGTGTGTTTAAACGTCCCACTGCTGGGCCCAAACCTTCCTACATGGGAGAAAAACACGACGAGTTTGGGCCATAACACCACCACGCTGCCCCAATGCGGGTTGGTGGGCTAAAGCGGTTGCAGTAACAACCGGGACCAACGGCTTAACGTGCCTTCCGAGGCACGGAGGAGCTCGAGATTATAAATTTTGACTGACCTAACTCAGGATTGACCGTGGCGAAACACTCCGCCACCGAGCTCCTCTATCGAAAACTCATAATAAATTTAAATTTATTTATTTAAATCTCTTTCTTTTAATCTTTATAAAGGAGATGTTTTATTATCATCAATAGTATGGCAACACCATAACGTCAAATTTCTATAATTATTTAAATTAACAAAAAAAATATTGATCACATAATTCCATATCCTAGACTAAAAATGAACGTTTTTCAAACGTAGAGATTACCTAGCTATGTCTAAATATGGTCTCGTATATCGCCATAGATATTTGTTTTTTTATGGATGCTTTAAAATATTTTTGTACGTGGTTTAACGACCAAAAATATCACGCAAAATAATTTGTAGTGGTTTTAATCATTTTTTGTAATTTTTTAATGTAGGTACTGCACATGTTCATAGCCAAAAATGAAACATCTCCTTTAAGAATGTAAGATCATGTTTATATCACCTTTTGATTATATTATATACAAATGTGCAATTAGAGTACCCAAGAAGCTCCTTCAAACCGTCAAAAAACCCTTAGGTGTGTCTAACACAAAAAAATAATGCTAACGTTACTACCAATGTCAATTAAGATATCTAAATTTGAATGCTGTTATTTTTAATAAAGCTCAATTTTTATCTTGAAGTGTTAAATAAATATTTGCTATAATTACATTTCATATGTGAAATAAGCGCAAATACCTACCAACTATTTTCCAACCACAATTATAAGGGATGGAACGTTGGAACAATTTAGCGTTGATGAAATTTCATTTAATTTAAATACCTACTTAAATTAAAAAGTTTCTTATTTTATTTTTAACATTATAATAAATGTTTAAAAGATATTTCGAAAAATATTTAGTCTAGATCTAATTCATGTCCTAGGACGAAAACCGAACTTGCGACATTTTACAAGTGACTGTTCTTTGACCACTGAGCTACCGAGGATTCGATATCCCTTTGAATTATTATAACGCAAAGTTATTAGCTAAATATTACCTCACAATTTCTAAACTATGTTAATTTTATTTTCAAAAGGTACGCGTCCGTGAGTTGAAATAAAATAGTTATATATAGCTTTTGAATAATTGAACTATTGATTTACATAAAACATGGTACATAATAAAGGTCTTTCAATAATATAACACCAACATATTTTGCCTGGACAACACATATAAATATTAGTTGCAAATTTCTTAACTGTCATTTCCACATGATTATTTTATTTATATTATGTATACAGGGTTACCTCGGAGACAGCGCGCTGTTTTCCTCCCCATCATTAGTATCGTTAATATAACATTATTTTAAAGACAAATTAACATGTTTTTTTTATTCACTCTAAAATTCAAGTAACCTTGTCACTCTACGTTTGGTAGTGAAACCTACCCCAGGTTAGAGGAAGCGCGGGGGTGACAAGCGCGGTGCGGCGCGGGTTTAGTAACATTGAATAAGTCATTGCAACCATAGAGTGGATTGAATAATTATGCTGAGATAGAATTATTAGTCAACAGAGTTTGTGAATGAAGCGACAACTGTTACCGTGCTTGCAAACTATTCCCTCGTTACCAAAATTTTTCACAGGAGATTTTTAATTTTATTGCTAATTGGTTTCGGTCATCAATATTTTTAAGAAAATCATTGAAGTCTTGAATAAGATGCTGTTTAATAATTTATAAACTTTAATGTTTTAAACATTGGTAATAATCATAACATCATTCATGTAAATTCATCTGGCCGTTATATCGTGAACAACGGGAATGAGATGAAAAAGGTCAATTTCAATTTACAGACATATCTCACAATTTGGATCACAACACTTTTTATAAATTTTACGCTGGCAATCACTATCACCGTTCTGAAAACGTACGTCAACGTCCTCAAAGAGTCAACAAATGAGCAAATCAAATGGAGTCCAGAAGTCTAACACGGATCAACTTAACAGAGAAATAACAGAAATATCAGAAAAAAATAATTAAACAGAAAATTAAATACGGCATTATTTTTTGTCACGAAAATTATAAAATTATAAAATAGTTTAGTAACAAGAACAAGGAAAAGGAGTTAAGTATCAAACAGAGTGACTATGATTAGTGATGGATATTTTCAAGTGAAGCTTGTTTGATATTTTTGTTTAAAACATGGTAAAACAAAAAAATACGTATCTATTTAATTTTAAAGAACATCATATTCTTAAAATTTGCGCGCTGCCTCGAAAATAGCCATGTATATTGTCAATCTATGTCAGTCTTTTCTGTCAAAATAACAATTTGCGTTGATGTTAGTCCTGGTATCAATAATAAGTACTTTTATTGATATGTGTCAATAGGTACAATCAACTTTAGTTCTAAAGCAGGTAAGTAAATAGGCACCTATTTGCTTTGAATAACGTATTGCCACGTGGATCGTGTTGACACAAACATGACGATAGGACCAATATCAGTGATTGTTCTAACAATAGACTGGCGCGTGGGTGGTCCGTCTGTGTGTGTACATTAATTCAATTATCGTAACACACCGACACATGAATGCATCAGTGTTTTGGAGAAAGCCAGGGCGGTTCTGTTTAGGTTCAGTTATTAACATGGCTGGCTGTACATCTTGAATGAGTTCTGATTACAGACGAAATAAATGATATTCTATTCTATATTCAGTTTTTTTTTTCTTCACGGTGGTAGCTCTCGATCTTCATCTCGCTTGATTCTAAGTGATGATCAGCGGTCGGAATTAAATAGAGTTATTTAGTGCATCGAAATGTTGATATTAATATGGATCTTCCCGGGATTTCAAATTTTGCAACTTCGGACATCCGATGTCGTTGATGTAAATTTGGCAACTTCGCGCGTGCAAGAGTAAATAACTTTTTTATTTAACAAATCATGGGATTTATCTGCTCTTTAAAATTAATCTCGGGAGTTGAGGCATATCCACTTTATTCTTTCGCTGTATGAAATCAGTGTAAGTACATAAATAACTCTACCTAATTCCGACCTCTGGTGATGATAAGTTCAGCCTTATCATCACAATGGAAGCGAGCTACACCCTAATAACTCAACCATAGAGCAAATGGCTATCTTGCCTGCAATTGCCGGAACCTATGATCTGAGACCTAACCACATCAATGATGTTAACATTATTGTTATGGCGGCAGACTTAGGTAAAATGGTGGTAGCTTGTCAGACTAACTGAGAAAACCTACCACCAACCAAACCGAGCAGAAAATTTCTGACCCCATGGGAATTGAACGATGAGTGGATGGTGTTTTGTTTGGCTTTAGTTTTCATGGGCTTAAGGACCCGTGCTACGAGCGATTCTATAGAATACGGTAATCGCTTGCCATCAGGCGGGCTAAACCTTGCTTGCCAGCCTTAGGATTTAAAAAAAGTAGATTACATGCTAACATTATTTGTAACAGTAAGTAAATAAGGATAATAAGACACTCCTTATTAGGAAGAACTCAAACTTCAACCGGATACCTACTTCTTCATCAACAAAATCCATGACTCGCAAAAAAATCTTTTATTTTCTATTTAAATATAAAAACAGTAATATGTAGCATTATGGTAAGAGCAGTCGCCCAGAAGCGTCGCCCAGAATAACTTAACTTCAATTTGTAGCAATACGAAAGCGGCCTCTATAGCCCGTGGAGTAAGGGCAGTCTCAAAATTCATACTGTTACGCTTGATGTGCTGCCGACTGTACGGTTCCGCTTATAATTAGATTTTGGATAAAATAAAGTAGAAAATGTCTTCTATTGATTAGTTGCTAAATAAGTCATTAAACGAAAAGCAGACCTATCTCTATACTCGTAGAGTCATAAATAGTGCGATCTAATCCTAGTTTATATACACAGGCGTGTTCAGCTTGCTTCGAGCACTAAAAGAATTCTATAGCACACCTGCAATGGTGAAGTTATTTTGGTTATTAAAATTATTGAAATAATTTTTTATGTTTACTACACCTGCTTATTATAGGAGATGGGTATTATAGAGATATGGGTATTATAGAGATATTGTAAAGCTTAATTAGCAAATAGAACGTACTATAGATAGTATTTAAGAATATCGCTATTTGAATCATTTACCTGTGGCCTTCTCTTAAAATTGTTGGTAATATTATTTTTAATTTGTAATTTTTCTGGAACTTATAGTAAACTTTTGTTTTGATGTAAGTATAGTATATTACATACATTAACATTTTGAAAAATGTAACTGTAAAATACTTAGTATTTAAACTAACTAATTCCAAAGTTGTATTAACTTGTTTCGAGTTACTAATTTTCATCTGTGTGCGACAGAATAAATCAGATGTGATATTATTCTGAAAAAGAGTTTTGATTTTGTAACTAAGAAACCCTAAATAAGACTGAAAGAAAATAACCAGTCAATTACGCACGACATAAAATTATCGGAGAATAATATATTAAAGCTCGTATACCTTGTCACAAAGACACGGTATAATGTGTGTAACCTTTCTGATATAATTTAGATTCACAAAATTATCGTGTCCAGACGATCGCTTAACTTTAATACTGGTAATGATATAGTTTGGACATTGGAATACGTCTTGGCTTATCTTAATCTCGGCTTAAGGCACCTCGTGGCGTCTTTATGGGTATTAAATAATAATTGGATAACGTCCCAGGTCAAGTATGGATTTTGGGATTATAAGGTTAGCTGGATGAGTCTATGTAAAACTAATATCTGGGCTAAGAAACAACGGTTTCAGATTTGTAGGACGACACATGATTTAAAGTATACACACGGTCAAATGAAGTAAGCAAAGCTTGTATTTATCTCTCGCTCGCACTGGCGTGGACCAGCGAGATGTTCGGAATTGATAAGCTTATATGTTTCATACAAATATAGACGCCTCCAAGTAAATATGAGCGCGCATAGTCGATTATTCCGATCGGTGGGCCGAGTTGTCTGTACCCCTTGCTACCTATATAGGCTAGTCGGTCAGAGGTCCCGGGTTTGAATCCCGGTAGGAGCAGATGTTTATATACGTACGTGTTCATATTATTATCAATATTTCTTATCTAGTACCCATAAAAAAAGCTCAAAATGAAGCTTACTTTTTGTTGTTATTATATATTTTGTTATATGTTGTTATATATTTTAAATCTCAGGATATTTCCTGGATTCATAAGGATTTTCCTAAATCTTACTTACGGGCAACTGCCAAGTGTGATTTTATGTTTTCTTTATTGACTGACAGATGGATTTTTTTATTATTATTATTTGAATAAAACGATACACCGTTTGCATATTGGTAATTGACATTTAGATAATCATATTGAAAACAAATAAAGAAGATTTACATAAACATCTTTATAGATGAAAAATTATCCCTAAAATGTATAGTAAAGAAGATGAGAAAATTTGAATCAAATGTAAAGATTTTAAAGTTTTGAAAATGTAAATATATACAAGGAAAACTCGTAATAAAATATGAGACAATAGTCATGAGAATACCGGAGAAAAAGACAAATTACACAAATCTGATAGAATCGAGTAAATACATTGCAGCTATGAAGGTCATGTAGATTTCTTTAGTGTGGTTAAAACCAACCTTGATGTAATCGTCTTCCCACCACCGTTTGACGAAGAGGGCTAATTTCGACAGGTGATTCTCACTGTTCTCATCCATGATTCAACCAAGATTTCACAGAAACACACTTATCTAGTTCGCGTCACTTCTAAACAGTATAACATCTACCAATATGCGAAGGACTGCTTCCGCGTCGGTGACAACAAATGTCTAGTACAAGACTAATCCTGTGACACAAAATTTGAGCCGTCAAAGACACCGCAAGGGTGGGGATTAACCTGAAACTAACCCTTGACTCTTACCTGATATCTGAAACAATACAGCTACCTGTCTCTTTCTATCTTGAAAGATTCGAAAACGTGTTGGAAAGCAATAAAATAATAATTAACTGGTACTACACTCGGTCAGTTATAATGTCCCTTCGGAATTTATTATCTTAACGGCAAAGTATTTTATTGATACAGCAGCGCTACTGGCGACGTCGGATTTCATGTTTGTCTTTAATCTTTTATTTTTATTTGTTTTGCATAATTTTATTTGCAGAAGTCCATATTTTGACGTTAACATACCTACACGCTTGTTTTTGAATTTCACTCATAAATTAATTAGTAAATCACTAAATATTTTATTCACTGAAATCATGAGATAAATTAGATTATGTTTTGAAAAATTTATGCCTTAGTAATTGTTTTTTTTAAACAAAACTTGTGTAGTCGGATCATCAGTCATATTTTATTTAAGATCATTATTGTTATTGCCATTCAGTAGGTAATATGAGTAGTCGATGAATTTTACTCAGGTACCTATAAAAAACTTACACCAAAAAATCAACGCCTTTCACGTTGTCTGTGTATCCACATAAAAAAGCTGTATTTCAAAGCACCTGGACATTTCCATAATTTGTGAAGTCGCAAAAACTACGCACAGCAATAACGAAATTGCTACAAAACGAAAATCGGTATCTAACATTTGTGTTTGAACTGGTTATTGCTAAAATTTTAAAATAGAAGACCTTTTCTAAAAAAAGGCAATTCGCGTAAAACAATGACAAAAACTCCTTGAGCGAAAGCCGGCGCGTTTGAAGTCACCGTATGTGTAGTGGTCTGGCTTTGTGACAATAGAACCTTTCATTGAACTGATAAGGGGTGTGTTAAAAAGAGGACAATTGTCTAAGCATTCGCCAAAGAGGTGGCATAGAAATATGAACAAAGGTCACATTCACTTGGCAGTTCTCGGAGCTGTATTTATTGTACGTGACCTAAGCACGTGGGCGTCTTTGACAGTGTAGATGGAAAAAATAATGGATTTAAAAACATTCAAACAAATAACTTCTCTTAGAAACGTGGACTTTGTTTAATATTAGGTAAAATGCATTGTTTATTTACGTATGGCATTTCTCAACTGAGGACATGTAGGTGGTCTTTGACGTTACATAGTCATGCAGGTAAAAATATACACAACTGAAAAAAACTAGGCAATTTTAAGAAAGACTTCGTAATACTTACATTTATTTTAGCATTAGGTACCTATATTTTAGAGAGAAAGACTAAGAAATGATCAACAAGCATGGGATTTAGGTATAAATACTAACTTTTGATGGACGACTAATTTTCGTATGATAAAAATAAGTGTAAAATGTACGATTTTATTCGATTTCATAAATTAAATCATTTAAACTGTAAAAAAAGGTTACATAATTATTTACGAAACCTGTCTCCTATCATCTGTCTCTCTGTCTGAGGTGTTAATTGTAGGATGCAAATAATAAGTACTATAAATAAGTTTTTACTTCAAATTGTATTTACCATAACAGAATTAAAAGTTAAGTAGGTACAGCAGCAACAGAAGTCGAATAAGACTTTAATACCTTTTCACAATAAAATTTGGCATTAAACTTGACATTTTGTATGAACACTGCGAATGACGTAGTGTGGCATGGCACTTGAGTGTTAGTCGACTTCTATTACTGACTGTACTTGCACTTTCTCGCCTGTAGTACAGGCAAGCCTTGTTCAGGAAAATTAATGTGAATTCGCACTTTATATTATTTAATTTCTACTGATGCAGAATAAATAATGTTAGAGTATTTTAATTTCATGGCATCAGTTGATGGAAAACTACTTTATGGATGGATACAAACAAATAGGTTTCATTTCATCAAACATTCTAATCATAGCAAAGCTGGCAAAATAGCTAATTGCGTTTCATCATCTGTCCCGAATTCTAGAGCACCAAATTTTTCTTACATACACTAACGTTCGATTTTGTAAACCAATCTCTATATTCTAAACAGTCGAAACTCGAAAGTGCGAACGCAAATTCAATGAGTAACTAAACACAAATTTCTATCAAGCGAGTCATCATTCAGGCTGTCATGAGCACGCGCATCAGATAAACCAGCCTGCGGCTTCACCAATAATATAATGTTTGCACCTAATAATTTCGCAATGCAATTATAATTTCCCCGTGCGATTATAATTCTATAATTTCCTCGCTCGTAAATTTTGTGTGACGATCGGATCAGTAGGCGTTTTCTAAGCCAATGTCGTTCATAATACCCGCTTACATACTGATCACAAGCTTAGTTTAGAAACAAAGTTGCTTAAGTATGTGCGTACTAGCATTGAAAGTGGATTAATCAGATGTCCGAAATTACTAAATACTAATACGATAATAATTACTAATATACCTAAAATATTTTTACACTGAGGTCTGTACATGATGTGATAGCAGAAAGTAGATACCATTATTAGCCTTTCGGAAATATCTTATCTCCCCTTCGTGCTATAGTCACGTAGATATTAGCAATGACATTTTCTAGAATGATTCTAGAATTCAAAGCGTAATAGCATCGCCTGAGTATGCCTCTCGAGAGCTTCTGTTGTGTGTGGTTTTGAGCACTTTGGTTTCAATTATCTGCGACAGTTAAGTTTTGTAGGTAGACTCGAGCCCCTTCGTGCTTCTGAAGGCACCATAACGTGTTTCTCCAGATTGTTAGATACTGCAACTAGGTCGTAAAACCGAATAGCTGGTCAGATCAGCCAATCAGCTGGATATTTGGATTAAGAATCCAAAGGCCTCCGGATATTTAGACCAAATATCCAAATATTGGGGTTATTGCATCTTAGTACCAATGCAAAAATTGAATGTGAAACTATTGTTCTTTATATAATTTTGAAAACCATAAAATTAAAAATTTTAAGTAACTCCCGGCTTCAATAATCATCTATCTAACACCATCTCATTGAGACTTTTCATAAGGGCCCAAACACGCTATATCTTCTGTAAGTTTCTGAAGAATTAAGGATCCCGCAGACTTTTTGATGGTATAGGATCAGCTCATGGTTACTATGTCATGGGAATGTCAGCGAATCGACAGTTCACCATATTTCAAATCAATCATATTTGTGAAAGTTAGTAAAACCCTTTTATCATGTAAAAAATTAGCAGATAGTCGTCAAACGCCTGAACTGATCAACATAAAGTATAAAGCTAAAAACCATCCCAGTCAGCTTTCAAAAAAAACACCGAATCAAAATCGGTCCATTCGTTTAGGAACTACGATGCCACTGACCGACGCACAGATACACAGACAGACATGTCAAATTTATAACAACCCTCTTTTTTCGTCGGAGGTTAAAAATAACAAAACGCAGCCATCCGGATACCATTTGATTTGGCCGGACAAACATACAAAGCCTTTTTTTTAACGGGGAATAATCTATTTACAGACCTACCCGTAGCTAGCAAGGTGACGAGCGAGAAGAGAGATGGGGGGGGGGGGGGGGGGTCGCCCTGCGCTAAATGACACTGGGAATACCTACTAAAACTCCCCGGTTACTCCACTGCCCTTCGCGGGGGTAGCCTAGGCTCTGCCGAAGCAATTTCACCAGTCCAGCCCCAGAGCCTTTCGCGGGGGTAGAGCAATTTCACCAGTCCACCCCCAGAGAACTCGGCCTTGCGGCCAGGTTTTTTTTTTATACACCTGATGGTAAGCGGTTACCACCGCCTATAGTCACCTGCAGTAACAAGGAAAAATCACTGGGCCGCCGCCTGTTACGCGCCGATGGAGATTATCCAGAGTCACTTGGGTAATCCCAGACGTGGCGGCCTGTGCAATGCATCCGTGGGGAAAAGTATACAAAGCCTAACCTCTGTCCGACTTTATCCGGACGCCTGGTAACACTACTGCGACCGTATCCGTAAACTTACCCGCATTGGGACAGCATGGTGGTGTTAAGACCTAAAATCATCATGTTTTTCTCCCAAACTGACGGATATAAGCACTTATTGTTATTTTTTATACAACTAGATGACAAACAACTTTACTGTCCACTTGATGGTAAGTGGTTACCGTCGCCTATAGCAACCTGCAATAACAAGGAAAAAATCACTCGGTATTGCAGGTGCCTTGCCTCCTGAGGCCTAAGATGAAAATGCCTTCCATGCCCAGTACTGGCTACCATTTCCTTCAATTCGAAACACAGCGAACTGTTTCAGGGCTGAAATAGGAATGGTGGTATACCTACCCACACTACCCTACATACAGCCCTACTTCCTACCACCTATTGATTGAAAGGTAAATTTTATTACTACAACGACTTTCGACTTAACTTCATAGTAATCGATTCAGTAGTTTCCTGTTCTGGAAGAAATACCAAGAAACACAGATATCAGTGGGCGTCTTCTAACCGTGTCCTTCACCATGATAAATTGCCCCAATGATATATCTGTTGCAATGGCCGACCACATAACTTTAATTGCTTTTTAATGATCACCAATTTCTGTTTCATGCTATTAAACGACAAATGTTATGAGTGCGCAATTTTAACTCCATTTATTTAAGGTGCAAACTGGTTGTTATGGGTAACATTTTTACAAATTAAAGTACAGATAGCATCCGAATCGGCTGAGCTTTAGTGCTAAAAATAACTGTGATTTGTATTAGAAAAGCAACTGTATTACTAGAGGGTTAGAATTGCCTTTCACTTGGTAAAGTGATGCTACAAACAACATACGACTCTATCATTATAGTGTTGGAATTGCTTTTCAGAAACTGTGCAAATATATCAGCTCAGGTGTTTTTGATGCTGACTTTACTTACTTTTTTAAACTGTTTCTATGTAAGTGTATTCTATCTAAGTGTTAATCACATATTATATTCTCCTTCCTATAACATGGGTTCTTTGAAAAGAGGCGTGAAAAAGCACCTTAAGGCCGGCAAGGTGGCGGTGGCTAGCACAGTGTGTTTTACAAGCTGCTCTAGCTGTATTGGCATATAATCTTCTTATCGCTTCACATAAGGTGGTGTTGAGTTATTTGGCGTGCTTTAAAAAATTTAAAAAATTATTGTAGGATGATTTCAATACGATAATACGTGACACAGATAGTGTATATTCACACTATCCTTGAACAAATAACATTATAAGTTAACTGAGGTAATGTAAGTAAGTCAGTAAAATTCAGGAATAAAGTTTTAATCAAGCATAAATACGTAAAAACCACTTATTATCTGTTTACTATGCTATGACAAGTGTTATAATGTAATCATAAGCTGAGGTGTTTTTCCTTACAGAAAAGTTTAACCACTTCCATGGCTAGATGAAAACATAAATGAAGCCTATCGCCAAGCCTTATATCTTTGAATTCAAGCCAAATTAAACCCATTTCTTCCATTAAATTGGTTAGGCGTTATTAGAAATCGTGGTCTAATGTAACTAACGTAAGCTGTCTTATGTTTATTCATATAAGAGATAGGTACAGATGGCATTCCCATCAGTTAAGCTACGTCTAAATATTTCTCTTGAATTATTTGAAACGGCTATTTCAATAAAGTTATTACTTGCTCATACTTTGGTTTGAGATGGAAAGTAGCGATAGCAGATATCCGCAGCTTTGGTGGAAGTAGCTCAACATCTTGGTTTATTAATTAGAGGCTATAGTTTTGTTGACAAGTCAATATTAATTATTGTCTGTCTATTCCTATGCTGTCGCGTGGTATCAAGCTTATGGGAGGTGTAGCCGGTGTGGGTATACGACTTTAGGTCTAGTAATCACAGACTAGAAATGCCGAAGCATTGTCCTAATGAGTATTTTATCATGTATGTATACGCCCCATTACTACTAGGCACAAGCCTTCCTATATGGTAGAAACACAGGTCTAATCAACCCTGAAGTTGTAACTGCAGATTTATGTACAGTTTTTTGGAAATCGTCTTAGTTTTTCGTTAAAACCTCAAAATCTAAAGTTTTCTATTAAACTGCTAGCGTCATCTGTTTTGCTGCGTAAATATTTATTACATTTACAAGCAATTTTTGAACAATAGCGTCATGAAAATCAAACTTAGCTTAGAAATAATCGGTCTATGACTTAAATAAAAAAAACTTTGTATTCAAAAGCAGAAATTAAAAACTTTTGCTTCCGGTGCGACAAATAAAAAGATAACATTAAGAAAACTTTAAAAATAAACTTCAGAAGATTTGAAATTTAAAAATCAGATAGTAGTTGATATAGAATATTTTATTTTCGAATTTATTTTTGATAAAAATTTGATTATCAAATGGATCAAAAATATAATTGTTTCCTTTAAAATTTACCACCACCGAATAATACAAAATAAGCAGAGGTATAAATTTACCGTGTTTTTATTGAAATTTACAGTTTTCTAAAATATTTTAAGCATGTATGCTAATTTACTCTAGGATGGGGTTGGCAACCCCCTACCAGGTGCTCGAGATTAAAATTTTAATTGACCCATTCGCAGCCAAAGATGTTTAGTTATCGTCCAAAAAAAAAAAAAAGAATTATGTCTTAATAGCACAGCCAAATTATAAAGGTCCCAATCAATTAAAGGCCATGGGGGAGTACCATACGTGGGCGCTTCTTAGCTGTGAAATTTTATTTAATAAAAATTGGCATAGAAATAAGTTTTGTTGATTTTTGATATACATAATTAGTATTCATGGTGCCTATGGACGTTTACATTCTTATATTTTTAAAATAAAAGATTATTTTTGTAGGCATATGAGTGAGCTAAATAACTAAATTTTGATTATAATAATCTTTCAATCAATCAATACACATTATTGCACAAGGACACAACGTAACAGATAACGTAACAAATTAAAATTAAATACAATTGGCGGCCTTATTGCTAATCAGCAATCTCTTTCAGGCAACCTGCAGGGAAAGAAACTGATGTAAAAGGGTACGAATGAGATTGTAGAAGGATTATTTTGGGTTTTCTTTTAGGATTCTTTATTAAAGTTCCCAAAATATGTTTAGCTAAAACAAAGTTAGCAAGCATGTAATCAGATATACCTACCTATCTGTAAAATACCTACTTCGCCCAAAGAATAACTTTTAACTTAGAGTGCCTGCGTTAAATTAAAATAGGTAACGAAACTGGTATTGTTATACAGGGTGGTGCCGTCAATGCGACAATAAATTTAAACATGGGCTATATTAGTCCATAGAAATGGTTTGCCACTTTCAAAAATATCGTATTCATTTGATAATTTCATGACATTTGTATGGAATAATGCTGTCAACGTTACGCTATTCCATACAAATGTCATGAAATTATCAAATGAATACGATATTTCTGAAAGTGGCAAACCATTTCTATGGACTAATATAGCCCATGTTTAAATTTATTTGACGGCACCATCACCCTGTATAAGTTTTGTATTGTATATTGCACTTACTTATCCTGCAATTAAGACTTTTTTTATAAGTACGGCATAAACATACGAACTACGTTCTCACTAGAAAACATTGATTAAATATTTAAATTTGAGTTTTTTTTATACAATTAGATGACACGGCCCACCTGATGGTAAGTGGTTACCGCCGCCTATACACACCTGCAATAGCAGGTATATAGGTAAGAGATAGAAACGAAATATGTTTTAAGGTTGGTTTTAGTAAATGAAGTCGGTTACCGATATATAGTTTTAGTGAGCGTAGTCTGACAACAGACAATACAGCCGCATAAGGCAACGATCGACGCAACATCGACGCGCCGCTATCCCACGCAGTTAGGCATCCTAGGCGAGGATTAAATTTGTTCTTCTGACACGCGTTTGATTAACTGATGACATTTTAGTATGGGCTCGGCAATTATTTGTTTATTTTGCAAGGGAACGGTTACATTGTCGTTAATGATTTCTACTAAATGGGTATTTAGTAGTTAGCTTTAGCGCTCTACAAATAAATGACGATTTGTTTAATTAATATTAAATATTATACAAGTCATTAATACACTTAGAAAGAATATCACCCGTTTTAAAGGTGTTCGCGTAATATCAAAATATTTTTGTGTTTATAATTTATACAAAATGGACAGGCAGATGTTGATTGTAGAGCTATAAATTAAGAGGTAGATAAACAAAATAATAAGCATTTTTACTTTTTTTTTAATAAAGCTTATATTGTGGTTCGATTTTGTTATAATTTCCACCTAATTATTAATAGATACTTTAATAAACAAGATGTGTACTAAAAATATTTACATTATAAATCAGTAATCAACAAAAATCATTAAAGAAATAACCACTAAATTCCAAAAATAGAAGAATTATTTTTTCATTCAACGCAATACATTTCTTTATTAAATTACTCTTTTCGTTATTGAAATTAAAACTAAAAACATACGTTCACATAGTTTAAGCACGATAAAAGGTTATACGCGTGTCTTCAAAAAGCTACTCACATAAGTTTAAACACGATAACTTTAGTACAACGAAAAGATAAGAGATGGCGCTAGCAGTATCCTCGCTTCAACAACCCACCATTCGATTTAAGGGCAAAAAAGCTTCAACTGTTGTTTTGTTATGTTATTGTAAATCAACAGACGCTTTATCGTGTAATATTATATCACAAAGTCGAACTTAACGTAAACAGTATTAATGAACCTTCGACCTTGACCTGATCGATTTTCCTTGTACTCTTCCAGATTACCTGTCTATAAAGTGGGTTAAGGAATTGTTGCTTGTTTTTTGTCTATGGATCATCTTATAATTAGGTTTAAATTAATTTTCTAAACTATAGGGAACTCAAAAGAGATTATGTTCGTTCGTCATTTTCATTTTCTTCAATATGGTAATATGGCAAATATTCGTCATATTAAGACATCTTATCCTAACTTATCTACATAGATAGACGTGGCCGGGTCTCCATACATTTTTGGGACATCTCTTTAAGGGAATTTTACTAAAAGAACTAATTAACATTAAATTTTACTGAGTCATTTTGATGAAACTTTTTAAATTGTGCGGCGTGGTGCTTTAAGTTCTATTCACATGATACACGTTTCTTGCCTGTAGCATAGCTCAAATTTAAGAAATGACTTACTTAATGTGTTGTTGAGCCTATGTATGTCATTGCTTGCTTGAATAAAATATTAGAACTTCAGGAAAAGTTTGAAATCTTAATGTGAAATGGAAAATTTCTTACTATAAGACAATACTTAGTTCCTAAAAGTTTTCAGTAGTATCGAACCTTAATTACTTTTTTTTTTGGTGTCAAATCATTAAATTTTATTGTGAGTAGTAATCAAACATAATAAAAGGCTTATATTTAACTGAGCATCATCGTATCCTAACCTAACCAACGAAAATACTAAGTGAGCGACTAATAAATCTGGTTTCGGCGACAAATCGTTGAATAGTCGACCAATACAGATTTTAGTCGCTAACTTAGTATTTTCAGTTGGTTAGGTTCATTTCATAGTAAAATAAACGCAATACCGACCTTATTTTCAAAATGAAGCGACACAGCTAGCTGCCGTCTTCTATAGCAACGATGTCTGTTTACTATCTATTGAAAATGGCAACAATCGCCTTGGGCCTGGCTAATGTAATATAATATTCCTGTTGCCGACATTCCAGGTCCTGGCATTATTGAAATAAATCGGCTCATCAGTGAAATGCATGGTTCGCGGTCGCCATTACACCGATTGGACTCAACGGCGATTTTGTTATGGTGCCTTCACGGAATATGCATTAGTGTGTTTACACTGACCGGTGTGGGTAATGTCTAAGAACACCATAGGTATAACATTGGACATTAATTCAATAAATTTGATAGAACTAAATTGCAATGAGGCGCGCAACGTACAACTGTGCAGTGACTACAAATTAGCTATACAGTAGAGTATTATTGAAACTACAAAAAATCATGTTTTCAGGCGGGAAACAAACCCGCGACCTTTTACAATCCGAGTGCCTGATCTGACCATTGAGCTATCGAGGACTTGGATGAGACCATGAAGTTAACATATTTTTGTAATTGACGTCTTAAGAAACAAATTTAAAAGGATCATATAGAGTTCTAACTAACGCATCCAATGTAGTGTTTAATATTTCAAATGAATCTTATCGAGAAACTCTAGCTCTACTTACTGAGGTGATAGTCGTTTTCTAATAAAATAAAAAAAAAAAAAAAAAAAAAAAAAAAAAAAAAAAAAAAAAAAAAAATATTCTACGCATCATCAACATCATAATAAAACATATAATAATAATAAATAAGCATTTGAAATAAAATCACTTTAATCTAATCTAAGTAAACGCGAGTTATATCCGGTAAAGTGGTTTTATTTCAGATATGTAGTGCTCAAGAAAATATAAAACAAAACTAAACAAACATTACATCATTTTTGATGAATATTTCAAAAAATAAGGGGATGGCCAAGGATGGTATTCGAATCCCAGATTTTTCATAACATTGACATTTTCATAACATAGGTAAGCAACTAAGACCTACGCTCGTTTTTTGACAAATACATCGTTACTGACCGTAGTGTTTTGTATTTGGGCACATTAAGTTATATTCTTAATTTTATTTTAACATTATTATAAATGTGTAAAAAATACAATTACATAGAAAAATATCTAAACTAGAAAAAAATCGCGTCCTGGGACGGGCATCGAATCCGCGACCTTTCGCAATCTGGGTGACTGCTCTAACCATCTGAACTACCAAGGACTTAGGATAACCCTGTGCAATTATTCTAGTCTATCTGTTTTTGCGTTATAAGCTAACGTCTAACAATGTCGAAAGATTCTATTTCAACATCCGAACATGTGTTTTTCTCATTAACTTATGTTTGAAATTGTTAAGAGTTCAAAATAAAGTTTTGTTTTGTGAACTTAACATATCTAATGTAATCAAAGAAAATCTACCCATCCATCTATTTAAATAGAAAGGTGAAATAAATTTATTAATAACTTCGAAATCATTTCAAGGAAACTCGAAGGATAAGTTTATTTATATTTTTGAAAAAGCAGTTGTAGATACTTAGTATTTACAACTCTTATTTTCGTTGTTATCCCGCAACTAATGCAATCAAGAAAATCAATACATTTTCTATTGTGTGTGAACATAGACGAGCTGGTTGAGAATCAATCTTTAAAATTCATGATATAGCGCTCCAATTTACGTTGAGTTTAAAATTCAAGTTTGCGTAAATATTTGCAATAAGTAGGTACCTAAATAACGGCGAGCACTATCTCTGTTTTAATGACAATAAATTAAAATCAATTTATATTAGTTCATTCAGAACTTTAGTTTCAGTTAAAAGTTTAGTCAAAAATGTAGAGTCACTTTTTACTGAATAAAACAAACGATAAAATGCAGCTGAATTTCTTCTTTTAAGATCGTTTCTCTAGAGGGAAATGACATTAAAAGCGAAGAGAAGGGGTCTAAAATACAGAAATACTTAGGCATTTAGGATGTTTAGGCCTTTTTTTCTTAACGCTAGAGAAACATATGAAAGCTTTTATTGAGATAATGCGTTGCGCTAATATTTAAAAATGACGAAAATATTCCAATCAGTTTCAAAATTAGAACACAAACAATCAAATCACTCATTATCCGAGCAGCATTTGAAGTTGCTATATAATTTCTGGTACAGTTCTCGTGTCGCCCGCGGCGCTGCGGTCGGCGGCACTCCGCGGAACTAATATGTCACGGCGAGAGCGCGCGCGCAGAGGTTCCGACTGACGTTTGGAAGGCTGGAAAATGATGCTATGATTTATGCATTACCGAGTTATTTTCCATATAATATCTGTTCTAAATTAGATGATGTTTTTCTTTTCATCTAGATTGAGTGGCAGATGTTAACGCGAAGAGAACATCGACATTTGAAAATTGCACTTCTGAAGAGCCAAAGACGTGATCGTTTTTCTAACTCAAAGATTTTATTGAAAATAAATTTTAATCTGAAACCTGACATTGGGGTATTCAAAATGTATTTACGTCTGTTGATGACCTAGTTTTAGGTAATCGATTAATTATTCTATCGATTGATATCAAAGATTAAGTCCTATATTTTAGTCACAGTTATTTGTAGTCTTATTTAGGATTTTTGTCATCCCAGGGTAATCAATGATTTACCAACTAAATACTTAGGTATTTAGTAGGTATTAGTAAAAAAATAAAAGCTAATTATAGAGCTACGAGAACCTACTTTTCTTAAAAAAATGGGACATCTTAGAACGTCTTGAAATCATTAAGATAGTCGATTAGGGTGTTGACAAATTTTGTTTCAAATTAAGTAGATGCACAATCAAAAAGTTTTAAGGACATATCGGATAAACTTATCACTTCATCCTTAGTAATAAAGGTACTCTTAGTTAGCTATAGACCCCAGTCTGATGGTTTGTTTTCCCAATAAACTCGACTATATTTTATTCGTAACAAATAGTTAAGTAAGTTATTATTCTATCTTACTTGTCACGCTTTTTCTACACTTTTACAACAGTTTTTATGCTAAATCACTGTGTTTTTTAAACCTTAATACAACGTAAAGTATATTTTACACAGTTGAAGATTTCTAAAGAGCGAGATTTTCCTTGAAATTGATCTTCTATCGCACGAAGTCGTTTGTTGAATATGAGATTTAAGTTAAAGCTTGAGAATTTGAACTTAATCTATGGTTTTCTTTCAGAAAGAGTTAATGTAGAGTTATGTAATTTTTTCGTCAATTAAATTTTTATTTTGTGAAATATTTTATATACATACTAAACCTATGTAAATTATGTCTGTAAATTAAGATGATTGACGTTATTTAGTGATAGTGCCGTATTACCTAAATGCATTAAAGTGTCTCAAGACAAAATTATAGATAAAATTTTTACGTTCTCTAAGAAAAGATTCTTAAATTTTCTTGATTGCTTAAAAGATTTTTAGAAAAATTACTAACAAAAGACGTTTCTTGTGGTTAGTGAAGTCTCCCGGATTGTAAGGCATTTTGGATTGCATCCCGCTTTAGGACATGTTTGTACAGTCTAGAAATTTTCCTTTTTTTATTGTTTTGTAGGTACTATATGTGACGTATATACTTTCTTTGTCACTAATTTTTATATAAATCACTTAACGAATTGATAAATGACCCTATGAGTGCGAGTACAGTAATGAATGAATTCGAATATTTCAGGTAAAAATTTTCAATTAACTGCGTTTCTTTTGAAAAGTTTTGAGAATTATGCTGTCACGCATAGTCGTAGATAGTCGTAATAAGTGCTCTTACGTTAGTTAATTTTTGTACTTACCTAAATCTCTCTCTTACTTAGTCCGTTTTAAGTCAATGAAATAATGGACAGAAATAGTTTATCGAATCTACCTGAGATTTTTGAGGAAATAGAGTTGATTGTTCTTTTCAAATGGTATTAACCTAATAGGTAGGTGCTTATAACAGCTACTTGTAACATGACGTGCCATTTGGCAACTAGTGACATTGTTTTTAAGTGAAAAATTTATGAAAAAGCAAAGTAATATTATTTTAGTACTGTTACAGCTTCGTACCAGCATATTTTTTTTCGGGGTAGTTATAAGGTACCTACCTTAAAGCTATAATCACCGTCACATCTCAGAAACACTTAGCGAAAACATTAATTATCGTTCGCAATTAAATTGCATTTCAATTGAACACTTTGACACCCACGTATTGGGTACTCAATGAAACTAATAGTACTGAATTCGATTTTGTAACTACTGCCCACAAGAGTATTTATTTTTGTATATGTTATTGAATAAATTTCCGTAATAGAATAAAAAGCTTTGGTTTAAAGTATCTAGCGTACCTAAGTGCTAATTTAATTTGAAAATGACTTAATTTTTAATTTTCGTGTAAGATTAAGGAGCTGTGGTTTATAGTACCCACTTACATACATAACTAGCGTTCTAATTAGAAACAGACTTTATATAATTTCATATTTATTAATTTTGATGACATGCCACCAAATACCATTAGGTAAGTAATAATAAATAATTTGCATGCCAATCATGTTGGACTATTTATTTACATTAAACAACTTAATATAATCAACATTCTTAACATATTGACGTTTCTTAGATTTTTAGATTAGATTAGACCTACTTAAATTATTCTAAAAATATCCGTGCATGCTTAAATTAGTTTTTTGTGAGTAGTTTTTATTTGAAAGCGACATTACCACTTAATTTTTTAACCATAAAAGGTGTTTAACTGTTTAACAAACTTTTCGTGTTAGTAATATCGCAAATAAGTACTAAATGATTAAGTAAGTATGTACACTTGTACACGCATATGTTTTTTTCACAATTTGTTTAATGCTATTTACTTTTACGATAGTTTTGATCTTAAAAAAATGTAATCTTTCTTTAAAATGGAATAAGTATATTGTCGCTTTGATCTTTTCATAAGCTCGCAAGTTCAGCCATTGAAATCTTATCTTTAAAAACAATTTGAAATCGAGGGAACAAAAGCGTAAAATGTGATTCGGCGAATAGTTATCGGTTAAAAATAAGTTCAACTTTCATACAATAATATGTTTACCCTAACCCATTGTTAACAAAAGCTTTGCTTGAATTGTCTTCATAAATTTTCGGACGCAGTTTTAACAAAGTTTTTCGCCGAAAAATAAAATTTCCAAACTGACCTGAATCATGAATGCTGGATCGCTTCCCACAAACAAACATCAAACACAGCTATACACTACACAGTGCATGTCACACCTAATCCTTTATCCTATATGTAGATACGACATATAAATATATCATATGGCAGACACGACCGTCTAACAGTCTGCAAGACCGGACACTGGGCTTTAACGCGTAGAGCGGGATGAAAGATACGCGGGGGGACACTGAATGCTGAAGGATGCCAAAGGAGCCGGGCAGATGCGACAGGACTCTGGAGAAAAGAGACAACTACACTGCGTGACATTTGAAAACTGTGTCTTTACACCACCTTTAAACCGACCAAACGATAATCAAACTTATCCTAAGGACAAAAAGTTGTTATTAAACATGCATGAAATCACTATGCGACGTTCTGTATTTGAACGTGAATGTCGTCTAATGTGTCGCCCGTTTAGATCGATGGCTTTAAAACGAGGTGTGTAAGGGTGAGTTTTCTGTGTCAGGGATGTGTCGTTTGGGTCGTCTGGTGGTGTCTCGTGTCGTTTGTGGGGAACGTGTGCGAGTGGGATAGATGAAGGCGGGGAGGGGAAGGGAGGTGTCACCGGCGGCGCTTTTTAGGCCCTAAGCCGGATGAGCGCTGCGGATTTTGTGACGCTATTTGCGCAAATGTGGTTTTTTTCAGCGCACATGTGCAACTCGGGCGTATACAGCTTATGTAGATATATCTTTTTATTGTGCGGACATTTAGCCGCTGTCAGCTGCCTTTATAATTACATATCTATTTTGTTGTTTATGAATTTCGAGCTTATTATATTTATAATGATTACACAACAACCAAATTACTCGTGCGGTTATGAACTTAAGATGAGTATCGATTTTGGAAGATGATTAATTGTAGTAAAAAGTTTGATAGTCAGATGCTGGCTCAAATCACAGTCGTCTCTACAAATGGCAACAAAAAAAACTAAATCTTGTTAGAGCAAAATCAAAAGCTCATTTCGAGCCTTCCCTTTGTCAAAATGTCATCACGTTGTTTTGAAAAAAAAAATGACTTTTGGTAACAAGTTGTTCTCAAAGCGGTAGCGCCACCGTGGTCATTCGACAATGGGATTGTGACATTTTGGGTTTGTCAAATCCCAAGCCACGGGTCTGTATTGTTCGCTCTAAGTTGTAATTGTAATTTTTTTTTACTGTAGACCACCCATGTAGTTGGCGAGATCAGAATGAGGATTACTAGCGGCATCCGATTATAGATTAGCCCTTTGTTCGTCAGTGATGCAAAAACGGTTCAAAAATTGTCGAGCTCAATTTTGCGTCAATTTTTGGTTCGTAAGTAGTTACATTTTGTTTAAAAATTAATCATAATAAGTAGGTAACTTTCGATAGTACCTACTGATTTAAACCTATGCTAGATCCATTCATATACATATTTCATTTTTAAGTAATAGTAGCACTATTAGGTATAAGAGCGATATTTTGTTTAATTCCACGTCTTGAATATTTAAAGTAATAAAATTTAAAAGTTTAACTTTTTCCGTAATAAAAATTAAAATGAAAATTATTTCTGTTATTAAAATCAATTTGCAAAACAAATATTTGGATGAAAGTTCTACCTATGACAATAAGTAGAGCTGCGAAACTATGATTGACTCATGATGCCAACAAATTCCTCGGGGAGTTATTAGAAATTTATACATACACTGCAATAATAAATCTATACCTAGGTAAGTACCTACACGTAAAATAATTTATTGACGAATACCAAAACTTGCATTGGAAGATAGTGATTGGTAAGAGAACAAGAGAAAGTGATATTTTCCACTTGAATTTTAATTATCCCGACTGAGGGACACCTCCGCCTTACAGAAGATCACAGCAGAGCAACACTTTATAGGGTTTCTTCTGTGAGTACCTATTTACAATGCGTTATTTTGGGAGCAGGGGCACTGGTCTCCAATTTTGTATTGATTTTTACAGGGTAGGCAACGCGTGAGTAGGTATCTAGTGCCCGAGGTACTACGAGAGTCTATAGGCTACGGTAACCGCCGACCATCAGGCGGCTCGCATGCTTGTATGACACCCTTTTCGTATACCTAAACAAAAGAAGTCAATTTACTACAAATCAGGTATTGTGTAGGGTTTTTGTAAAATTTATTGAAATAAAATTTAAAATTAATTAATTCATTCTACTGGTGCTTATTTGGTTCTGTATCCATAATTTACGTCTGTTACACATAAACGTAGGTAGGTTTGTAATCTGAAACTTGGGTTTCCTATATAAAAATAAGTAGTACAATCGACGACAAAGGCGGTTAGATATTAATTTTTAGTGTTTAAAGTTCTGCCCTTTGCTTATTTTCCCGCTTTACTTTATTTTTTATGCATCATTACGACGCATTATTGACCGCTAGCTGGTGAAATTGTTACCCCTTACTAAACCAGTTTTTTTTTATAAATACTTATAAGTATTGTCAAAGATGATAGAAGTATTTGTTCTATGGTAAATATTTATGTGATAGGTATCAATAACACAACACTCAATTTTAATCCTGCTTATTTAGCACTAGATAAATAGAATCTAGAAATAATTATTTATTTCAAAATATAAAGGTCCGTCCATGTCCAATGAAAGGCACAGAGTATTAGCTCTACATCTTTTTTATGCTGATAAAGGCCTCGTTCGCTGGGTAACACCGAACCCATGCTCGCCAAGACGAATAGTACCTATGTATGTAATGATAAGTCGGTGGATTTAAGTCGGTAGAGACTAAAAGACATTCAAAGGTTTATTCCAAATCCTTAGTAACTCTCGGATTGTGAAAGGTAGCGGGTTTAATTCCCGCCCCAGGGCATGAATTGTTTTAGTTATGTTAATTGTTTTATGTCGGTAGAGCTTTATTTTTAAAACATATTTATCTTAATATTTTAATGGTTAAAAAAATATATCTATTATTATAGGTAACTAAGTATTTAGCTAATTCGTCACAGAATAAAAATCTTCAATAAAACAAAGAATAAAAAATTAGTAGAACATCAATTGATAATAGTCACGAGTGTACAATATTTTCTGTAATGTATTTTTAATAGCCGGCAACTATCCGTAGACAAGTGTACGGCCGTTTACTCTATTATTTATTACACAATTACTTTTGTTTCTTAGTTTGACTGATGCCCGCTAATGTGTAGATTATCTGTGTTTGTTTGGATGTGGCCCGAACAGTAATGGGATACTGGAAAGGGGGTGACTTGATGTGTGGCTATTTGTTGCTCTTTTGCTGGTTAAAAAAGCTACCCTTGAAAGACAAAATATCTAGGTAATGTGTTACAGATTTTTAGTTTTGGTAATTTAAATAATAGCTTTTATTTATTTATAGATCACCAACAAATTTTACAATATCTCTTGTAGGTATTGCGGTAAGTAGTACCTGTACTAATGTATACCTACTTTTACTTTCAAATAGATACAATTTGCATTTTATTTAACATTTTAAAATTATAAAATGGTATGAAGATCTCTTGAACAACCCGCGTGCTGATGGCTATCACAATTTAATAAAAAAAAAAATTTTTAGTTTTTCAATAAATTATACCTTTTTCAAAGTACATTCAGTTCAAATGGGTATTTTTAATCAATAATCACTTTATCAAAAAGTTAGGTATTAAACACAATCAAAAAATATGATTTGTGATTCTTCCTTAGGTAATCGAAGATATCTATTTAAGAACAAGCATTTTGAAACGTTCTCTAAAACTTACAAAGACATCACCGCCGCAGCATATGTGATCAAAAGCCGGCAAATTGACTTTGCTATCATTTGGTAGATCGCCCGATACATACAGAGAGACACGCAATAAAATGTATAACGATTCTGTCCCGCCCGTCGTAAACGAATTGGGAAAAAACGTCGTCACCTGTCGTGTCATTTGGTCCCAATAACAGAGCCGCCAAAGAAAACATGAAATTACAAAAAAAATGACAATCGCCGAAAAGTGACCGAATCTAACTTACGAGACAGTTTGTTCCAAAGCGCCCGAATTTTACACTAGCTCTTATACAAAGATATTAGAGTTGATTTTCGATATTGATAGCTGAGGTTGATTTAATTTTTTAGAGCGACAGTTTTTTCTTGTTAATCGTTTTGACTGACGAGAATTTACGATGTGAAACTTTACTATGGGCCATGAGCGATATAAAACTTTGGCCCGACTTCATTAGTGGTGTTTTTGTTATGGTGCCGTCTTTTGTGAACTAATAATGGGATTTTGTGTCCCTTGTGATTTCGATGAGGCCTTCCGAATTTCAGTCGTTGCAATTTATTAAGCACTTGTGGTGATATAAGTCTTACTTATGAACGCTCATTAAAACTATAAAAACGCTGTTAAACATGATGTGTCATTTTCACTTGACATATTAGTGTAGAAATCTAAATATATTTAGTAAGATTTTGTAAAGCAAAAGATTTTCTACAGATCTCTTCTTTTCTACAGAGAAAAGATTTTCCATGACTTTCTTTGAAGTTTCAATGTCTGTATCAAAAACCTCATAAGATGGCTTCAAAGTCACCTAAAGAGCAATGGAGAGGGCTATGCTTGGTGTTTCTCTGCGTGATCGAATCAAAAATAATGCGATCCGCAAGAGAACTAAGGTCGCTGACATAGCCCAAAGAATTGCAAGTCTCAAGTGGCAGTGGGCAGTCCACATTGCGTACCGGGAGATGCATCGTTGGTAGGCCCGCCACAAGGTGAACCGATGATCTGGTGAGGATCGCGGGATACCGATGGATGAGGGCAGCGCAGGGCCGAACAGTTTGGAGATTCTTGGGGGAGGCCTATGCCCAGCAGTGGGCGTCTCTCGGCTTATATGATAATGATGACTCTAAGGCGACTGTGTTGTTAGAAATATAATTAAACGAAAGTCATAATTATTTTGTGCGTTATTTAAAAAATATTTCTTAAGCAAGCACCACCTTGTCCACCGCCACCAACAGTGTCTTGCAAGTCTTGCATGCTATTCCATCAAAATTCCTATTATTTCTGGGTCGTTTTACTCCCAATTGATATTTCACACACCATTATCAAGCTATTGTTACTTTAGCCACCAAAGGTCGTCCATCACAATCACCAGCGTTATCTTCGGCGGGACTTGAAAGCTTTTAACTAAATTAACTGTTATTAGACAAAGTGTTATTTAATTGGCGCGTCACGTCGATACTGATTCTATTGTTTTATCTGGACGTTCAATTTTAGTTATTTAAGTGTTATCGCTCGTTTGGCGGCCGAGGCGAATGCTTACTGCGACTGTTGATGAAAGGAAACATATTTTAATGGAAAAAGGCAAAAACGGCACATTTCTGCCAAAGAGTACCATACTTTATAGGTATGTTTTCCCCCAGGCACAAAATGGTAATAACCTTTAAAGGACCTACTTGAACCCCAGGTGATAATGTATGCATTACAAACAAACTGACTCAATAAAACATTCATTCAATTAATAAGCGAACATAAATCTACAACAGAATCTATAATAACGTGAGGGGACCATAGAAAACATTGTCACAGCAGGCCCTGATTATTAAAAGGCTCTACATCACTGCCCTTTATTAATGTCGTCACGTTGTAGTAAATTATCGGACATCCAATTGGCCGGTATCGTGACCAAAGAGCATAAATAAAGGCCCAGGCTTATGGATGCAGTGTTGAGAAGACACGCAGGGCTAAGGATTGGTACTTGAGGGACTCCGCGATTCTTGAGGCGGTTTTACATCATATAATAAATCAAATTATTGAAATCTTAGTTTCAAAGCAAAAATTACACCTAGTCTTATACAATAATAAATATGAAATGTAATATTATGTATTGTTAACATTTATGAATGGAAATTTTACCTAAAATAAATAAAATTTTATTTTAAGTATACCTACAGATGCTACTTAAGCATAAAAAGACATGGAGATAAAACAGGAAAAAAAATTGTGGGGTTTGTAATTTTATGTAGAATTTATACATTAGGTAATCTTTACCGTAACCTTTTCTTTATATCCTACATTCGTTTTGATTGCTAAATAATTTGTAATCTTTTGCGTAAGTTCTTATTTAAAATCCTTGTCTTTTTATGCCTTGGATACCGCATTGAAAGATTTTAACGTCTATATGAGCCTTATTTCTATGATCTGAGGTATAAGCCAACTTAAATCAAATGTCATTTTGTAAAGGTTTTCACTCGCTACCTGTCTTGCTTATCACTCATACAAAAATGACAGTTAACATTATGTTAACTTTTAGTCTTTATCTATGTTGGCTGAAGTATAGTACAAATCTAGCTTAGATTATTTTATAACTAGTGTAGGTTTTGTTTTCGTACGAAGGCGCATTTGAAGTTGCAGCAGCGGTGCGTGCTATAAGACACAAAGTCTGTCACCAGCGCGAGGCCAGCGGGCGGTAAATATCGACATGCGGACAGCCCAGCGGTCGCCAGCTTTGATGCGCCCGCGCCACGGACAAATGTTGGATTTGCTTTATTACAAAGTAGGGGATAGCTGGTCAAATTGCCTATGATAATTCTTTAGAGTAGGTAAGTAAGTAAATTATATTAAGTAGATTCCTAATTCACATAATAACTCTAACTATATGGGACCGGAAGACGCGCAGCGTGGACAGGCCTCTAACAAGGTGGACCAAAGATCTGGTAATGATCTCAGGTAGACGCTGGATGCTAACAGCGCAAGACCGATCATCGTCGAAATCTTTAGGGGAGGCCTTTGTCCAGCAGTAGACGTCTTTCTGCTGAATTGATGAATGATGATGATATGAGTATTTGTTATTGTAAAGAGTTTTGTAATAATATATATGTGTATAAAGACTCTATGGACTGAATTGATACAAATTAAAAGAACAGTATGTGGTTGCTAGGTGACATTGGAAAATAACAGTGGCGTCAGAAATGTGTTAGTGATAAAGTGTTGTACAGTTTCCGTGATATCAATTGAACCTGCAAGGACTTTACTATCCTCTCTACGCTCTGCTACCGAGGTATTTATTTCTTTTAACAGGTTACGGACCCGCTTGGAGTTGAGAAGTAAAGTTGTCAAAAATGGAAAATTTTTCAACCAAGATTCAAATCGGTCAGCTGGAAGGTAGCAATAATTGGGCAGTCTGGAAATACAAGATGTCAATTATGTTGAGTGGCACTGAATGTGCCATGGAGGCAGCTGAAGGGAAGTTACAGAAGCCCGTGCTGGGACCAGGGGACGGCGCACAGATGACTTATACTGCAGAACTTCTAAAGTATAAGAAGGCTGAATGCAACGCCCTGCTCATTCTCACAAGCTACATGACCGAGGACACCTTGATGAAAGTCATGCGGTTTAACACGGCTCACGAAGTTTGGAAGGACCTTCATAGATTATTCGATGGAGAATCAGAAGATAGGTCATACACTCTCTGTATGCAATTTTTCGGGTACAAGAATGATTCCGCAGATGACGTTTCAACAATGATGTCAAAATTAAAGAACATTTGGAATAATTTGAATGCCGAAATTTTAAAAACAGATCCAAATATGAAGTTACCTGAACTCTTTTTAATCTGCAAAATTTTAGATTCCCTCGACGACAAATTTTTCAGTTTTAAATCGAGTTGGATGTTGTTAAACAAGAAACAAAGGACAATTGAATCACTAACGGAACAACTGTGCACATACGAAAGAGCACTAGGACGTCACAAGGAGGAAACACAAGAAGTGCTCGCCTCAACTTCTAGGGTGCAGACTAAACCGAAAAACAAGGACGAGAATTTGAGATGCAGGTACTGTTCGGAGAAAGGCCACCGGATTAAAAACTGCAAGAAGTGGATTAATGATGGCAAACCGAAAAAGCCTGCACAGTCGTCACCAAAAGAGCAAGTTCAGAATATCACATTGATGGTGTACTCTTGCTCTGAAGGAAAGGATTTTGAACATTGGTACGTCGACAATGGTGCTACAACGCATGTGACCAATAGAGGAAATATATTTACCAATTTCGAGGAATTTAGTTCAAACCACACTGTTACTACAGCGGACGGGACTGTAGTTCCTGCAAGAGGGAAAGGTTCTGTGGATGTTGAAACTATTTTTTGTGGAAAAAAGGCAAATCTAACTCTTAGAAATGTTTGGTACGTACCAACACTGGAAAAAAATCTTTTTTCGGTATTAGCAGCACAAGATGAAATGCAGAACAGTACGTTTATTTCTACCACAAATGAATGCAAGTTGGAAATGAATGGTCAGGTTCTGGCAGTCGGATACAGGAAGCGCAATGGAGGACTGTATAAATTAAATTTAAAAACAGTTCTGCCATGCCAATCTGTAGAATTAAATGTTGTCAATGCAGATCCATCGAGCTTACTTCAGCTATATCATGAAAGATTTGGTCACCAGAACAAGAAATACATCAAAGATCTTGTTAAGAGGGAACTGGGAATCAATTTGAATTCAGATATTGATATATCGTGTGAGGGCTGTATCTATGGAAAGGCGCAGCGACAAAAATTTGGCAAGAGAGATAGAGCTTCTATGCCTGGGGAGCTTGTGCATATTGATGTGTGTGGCCCATTTCCTGAAAGTTACTCAAAATTTCGCTATTTCGTTCTGTTTAAAGACGACTACTCCGAGTTTCGGTATGTTTACTTCATACGCAAAAAGAGCGATGTAAAAGATAAGTTGGTACAATTTCTGGAGGAAGCCAAGAACAGCGGACATACGGTCAAGACAATACTGAGCGATAATGGCGGGGAGTTCGTCAATGAAGATTTGAGAAACTTATTGAATAAGAAGGGAATAGTGCAGCGGCTTACGATGCCGTACACACCAGAGCAGAATGGGTGTGCGGAAAGGGAGAACAGGACCTTAGTAGAAGCCGCTCGATCTTACATGCACTCAAGAGAGGGTTTTCCACAGGCCTTGTGGGCTGAGCTGATCAATACAGCAACTTACGTCCTGAATCGTACAGGACCCACAAGAGTAGAAGGGAAAACACCTTTTGAGCTATGGCATATGAGGAAGCCTAGGATCTCACACTTGCGCGTCATAGGTAGTGAATGCTATTTTCATGTACCTATTGAGAAAAGAAAGAAGCTGAATAGGAAAGCGGTCAAAGGAAGACTTATCGGATATGAAAGTGATGACGGATATCGTATTTGGGACGGAATGCAGACCGTGAGATCCAGAGATGTCACGTTCAGTCCAACACTGGAACTAATAATTCCTACAAAAATATCAAACCACCATGACATTGTTGATCCAATTTGTACGGTTCCAGGAGAAGTTATTTCAGAAGATGTCCAGCCGGAGACAAATGACGGTGGGATTAGTGAACCAAGGTATAACCTGAGGAACAGAGGAACACTTACACCTCCGCAGCGTTTTAATGATTACATTTGCCAGTTAGATGCTGATGTTTTCCCAGATACATACAAACAGGCTATGGAAAGAGAAGACAGTAACGAGTGGCTAATGGCAATGCAAAGCGAAATGAATTCGTTACGAGATATGGACGTGTGGACTTTGTGTCAACTACCACCTAATAGAAAAGCGTTACCGTCTAGATGGGTTTTTAGGATTAAAAGGCATCCAGACGGAACAATCGAAAAATACAAGGCACGTCTAGTAGTAAAGGGGTTTAGACAGAAGAAGGGTTTGGATTACGACCAGACGTTTAGCCCAGTTGCAAGGTTGGCAACTGTTAGAGCGCTCTTAAGTGTAAGTGCAATGGAAAACCTTTATTTGATACAATTTGATGTTTCAACCGCTTTCTTGAATGGCAAGCTATCGGAGGAAATTTACATGCAACAGCCTGACGGCTTTAGTGATGGCACTAAAAGAGTGTGTAAGCTGAGTCGTAGCCTATACGGGCTTAAACAAGCATCAAGATGTTGGAACACGTGTTTTGAAGGCATATTATTGGATATGGGTTTCGAACAAAGTGAGGCTGATTGTTGTCTATATTTTAAGAAGATCGGAGAAAGGAAAATACTTATAACTTTGTATGTTGATGACGGGCTAGTAGCAGCTACTGATGAGGAACTGGCAACTAACTTTCTAGCCGATCTCAGGAAAAAATTGAAAATCACAACCAAGGTTGCTTCATACTACTTAGGGCTAGAAATAGAAATAGCAGAAGATGGTGGCATTACTATAAAGCAAGAATCGTATGTGAAGAAATTATTACAACGTTTTGGAATGGCTGATTGTAATTCAGTCTCCACGCCTATAGAAAAAGAAGGCACTCAATCGGAAACAGAGAATGCGGACACTTCCGACAAGGAAAAGAAGTTTCCTTATAGAGAGGCAGTAGGAGCTCTCTCTTATTTAATGGTGGGTACCCGTCCAGATATTGCGTACGCAGTTGGTGTAGTATCCCGGAAACTTGAAAATCCAACTCTGGAAGACTGGAACAAGGTCAAGAGGATTTTTCGCTACTTAAAAGGAACAGTTTCACTCGGACTCACATATAGCAAGGGGCCTAAACAGCTGCTAGGCTACAGTGATGCCGACCATGGAGGAGATGCAACAACTGGACGTTCAACTACAGGCGTCTTTTGTGTATATGCTGGTGCCGCCATATCATGGCTGAGTCAACGACAGGCCACCGTAGCTATATCAACCACAGAGGCTGAAATCGTAGCTGCAAGTGAGGCATCTAGGGAATTAGTTTGGCTTCAAAGAATGTTTGAAAAGTTGACGCACCTAGAGGATATGCCTAAACTTATGGTGGATAATGAGGCTGCAATAAGATTGGCATACAATCCAGAGTTCCACAAAAGAACAAAGCATATTCGTATAAGACATTTCTTCGTAAGAGAAATGGTGCAAGAGGGAGTGCTCACAATTCAGAAGACCGCGTCAATGGATCAGTTAGCTGATGTTTTAACTAAGGCGGTGCCTAGACCAAGGCTAGTGGATTTGTGTAAACGAATTGGAATGCACCAAGCAATTTATTCCACTGTTTATATCAATTAGAGGGAGTGTTATTGTAAAGAGTTTTGTAATAATATATATGTGTATAAAGACTCTATGGACTGAATTGATACAAATTAAAAGAACAGTATGTGGTTGCTAGGTGACATTGGAAAATAACAGTGGCGTCAGAAATGTGTTAGTGATAAAGTGTTGTACAGTTTCCGTGATATCAATTGAACCTGCAAGGACTTTACTATCCTCTCTACGCTCTGCTACCGAGGTATTTATTTCTTTTAACAGTATTAAGATATAAGTAATTGGGATGTTGCCTAAGGCTGACTCTGGCGCTTTTTTCCACAAATTCGGAAAATGTGCTGTACTGTTACCCATAAAAACTCAAACTTAAAAGATATGGCATATTGTTAAAGTTGTACTGTTTAGAAAATTTAAGAAATGATGAATTTTTTTTCCAAAATTTATCAAAAATGTTAGTGATATTAGATTGCTGACATCAATTAAAACAACTATTATTATGACAACTATGAATAGAAACATAAATATTGCGTAGTCATATGTTCCATAGATTTTCTATGGAGCGTTTTTGGACGATGCGCCGCAACACATCAAACATACCACTATATTTGAGAAACTATTGATCTTAGACATACTATTTCTTTTGCAATATTGCTTTGTAAGTTATATGCTTCTTATTTATGAAATAAAAAAAAGATGTCAACTACCCTATTTTGACGGCCATCCATCGAGTGGTCAGTACCTGTCACTGAGTCAGAGGTCTTGGAATCATAGCCCGGTAAAGGCAAATTTTCGTATGACGAGAACGAACATTTGGTCGGAGTCATGGATCTTTGTCTGTGTGTAAACATACTTTGAGATATCTATATTTTTTCGTTATCAGGTATCCACAGCACTGCTCTTATAAGGTACATAGTAAGTGCGCAGCCTTTCTTTACTACTGTAAATCGCTCTACATTTTTAAATTTAAAAATATCATAACTTTCTTATTATTTCATAAGCTTTCTTTACTTATAAAGCCAATGTATACTTTACAAAATTGTAAGTAAAAGTGCATACAGTCAAAAAAATTTTGTTTCTCTCCAATTTAAAGACTTAAGCGTAACATTTGGTCCTTCGAGCTGGATCCTAAACCAGCGACCTATATATAATACCTTGATACTATGATTATTTTAAGAAAATCGGTAGAATCACGATTTTGTGTTAGGTAAAGTAAATAGTGTAGGTAGGTATCAGGCATTGTGAAAATATGTATGAACAAAAACAGTATAGTGAAACCAACAAGGCTGCTAAAATGTATTTATTTTGCGAGAGAAAAAAACAACCATCTTTTTTATGTCTAATTTTATGGATGACACTTTTTAAGGGCGAGGCCAGGGGGTCTCGCTTATAGAGCCAATACAAACTTTAGCTAGGTATTATTTAACAGGCATGTCTTACTAAATCTTAATTTATGATATTATAAAGTAGATATTCGCAAAAATTTGGTTTGTTATTCAAAAAGAATCAAAACATGAATATACAATTTAAACCTGGCTTTTTTTAAATTCAAATCCCTGAGACAAGATATTTGTCACCACCATAGATGCCCGAACGGCGGGTGGTAATGACTGTGAACAAAGGCTCATTGCCGTGAAGCCTTTTGAGCAGGCGCCGCGTAGGAATGCCCGCTCTGTCGACGACACCGCTGAGATGGTAATGAGGTGGTTGTAACGCCGAGGCTTTGAATTAGAAAAGAACTTAGCTTAGATTGTTTTGCTTGATGTTTGTTTATTTAGTAACGATCATTCAATGGCTCTAACAACCTATTAACGTAAGTTTTTTTGTCGGTGATTGATACGTTTCTACGCTAATTTTATAAAATCACGAGGTTTTCATTTATTTTTCATTTTGTCTTTTCTTTATGTGAAATTGTGTGTTTTGTGTGTTTTGAAAGCTTAGAAGCTACTACTTAAAAATCCTTTTTCACGGTCTACGATAGTAGGATATTGTAAAAATTGATTTACTTTTTTGTAATAATATTAGATCCATTACTAATATTATAAATGCAAAAGTAACTATGTCCGTCTTCTAAGTTTTTACTCTTAAACTGCTTAATCGATCAGATTAAATTTTGCATGAAATAGATTATATAAATCCTATAAAGCGATAACCGACATTCATGCGGGCGGAGTAACGTTACGTGGCCATTAGTTTAAAATTAATTTATTTTATGCATTTTTACATCGAAATTTATGTAATTTTATTTTCTAAAATATCAATTTAAATACTCTAAAGTTATGTTCGCATCCCAATTTTGGGAAATTTTATCGATAATGCTAATTAGATTGCTATAGGCTATATAATAGTTGTGAGTGTATGAAAATTGTTAGCACATATCCTCATAACAATTATTATCATCATTATTATTAATTTCCCTAAAAATAATAAAACAATAATCGTTATATGTCAAACATTTCTTAGCAAAAACTAAAAAAAGTAGATCAGTTGACTATCAATAAAAAAACCATTATACTCATAATATCAGTCGTTTGTCCCGTGTTTCGCGTCCGCCGCGATGCGTACGCGCCGATCCTCCCCGCGGGGTTTTACTTTTTTCTCTCTCTCTTTTTATTCGGCGACTTTTGTTCTGTTGTCTCGTCCGTTAATGATTTTTACGAATTATTAATTGTGGACCGATAAAAACCGATTGAAAAATGTTCGGCGTATGAT
The DNA here is from genome assembly GCA_947347705.1 of Nymphula nitidulata. Classification (NCBI taxonomy): domain Eukaryota; kingdom Metazoa; phylum Arthropoda; class Insecta; order Lepidoptera; family Crambidae; genus Nymphula; species Nymphula nitidulata. Next base: position 14,453,215 of record OX374632.1, read on the forward strand.
TTGTTCTGACGATGCCTCTTGGGGTGTGGACATCTGGCTTTATAATTATATCGATTGTTGATCGTTTAGAATCGATATACTAATGGTCGTCGATGCAGATGTGTTGATAGTTATTGTGCTATGGAGTTACAATGATATTTTACGGAGGTTTTGTGGTTGGTTAAGACTACGTATTTTTTTTGTGGAAGTATAATTTTTATTGCTTCTCTAACATTTAACTTAAATCCTACTGGAACCTTCAGGATAGTTTATATTGTAATTTTTACTTCCCATTGAAACTAGAATATTATAGTTGCTGTTATGTCGAAAACTAAAATAGACTTAAAATATGTTTGTTGTTAATTACAGAATTTATTGAAATTGAACTCAAATGTTGTAGTTTTAATGTTGGTTTCAGAAAAGACCTTAGACAAAGACAGAAAATAATTACATATATTATTATGCATTGGAAAGTGGTCTAACTTCTTCTTCTTCTTCTTTATCGTTATTACGAATTTTGACAATGTCGAGTAAAATTTATGTGCAAATAACTTGCGGCAACGTAATCAGAGTTAGAACGTGACTTATTCTTGTTTGTTTGAATGTTTGTACACTCGACAGCACGTCAAGCTTAACAGTTTGACGTTGACACCGCCTTTGCTCCGTTCGTGATAGAGGCGGCTTCCGTAGAGAAACTGTTACACTTGACATGCTGTCGCCTGTACATTAGACCAAAGATCAAAATTTGAAAATACTTGCTAATTTACATATAACAAAAAGGTTTCGTAGGTATATGTTAATAATTATTATTGTAACAATCTACATAATCCTATCTAGTAGGTAGTTGATAGGCAATCAATGAGGATACCCTGGCATTAAGAACAATACAATCAGTGCGCTCCCACCAACCCTGCGACCGCGCGTTAATCGCTAACCTCTGTTTTGTTTAAACGTGTAATAAGTTCGGTGGTAATTTCCCCTGAGTAGGGTCGCCATTAGGTGACAGTTTTTGAAGGATTTTTTTTTGACTAAATAGCTTAACCCATCAAAGCCCGAGCAACTAGACACAATTAAAAATGCTGCGGCATAACAGTTGAACAAAAAGCAATTAATTCACTCTTAGGTCATGTGGCAACGAACACCAATCTGAGTGTATGACGTCACTTGTTGTTAGAGTCAGACGATGCGCTGTCAAAAGGAACACCATCTAAATCACCATAGCAATAGCCTAGTCTAGCCTAGCCTAGTATAGTCACCAAAGTGTTTGGTGACAGGTGACGTCGAAGAAATTTAAAACGGAATTTCACCCTTCAAGCTTCAGATTACAGACACTATCGATTTTTCATTTGTCATAGACCTCTAGAGGGATAACGCCGCTTGACAGATAATTAAAAACAAACTCCAGTTAATTAACCCGCGCACTAATTATGGCAAGAGAACGATATTGTTCGAAGGAGCACAGTTGTACAACGCATTACCAAATGACATAAAAGAATGTGATAGCATACCTTTATATAAAAATTAACTTAGAAAACACGTAATAAAATTGTAGTACACTTTATAAAGGCCTCAGAGGTAAATATTTAAATATTTAAGTTACCACAAAATACTTATATTTTTCATATCTCATTGTAAATAAACTAATTTAAGTTTGTATGAGAAATAATTTTCTTTAAACCTAAGATACATGGTTTTCAAAACATTAGTCGTATCAAAATAATTATGTATACCTAATAGGTACCTATACATTTGTCAACATCGTCTTATAAAGAAAACTATTTAGAATTTCAAGCTTATTCTGCAGTTGACTATACAATAGTGTTTTTCGATAAAGAGGACTTGCAATATAATGAAATGACATGATATTGACCAAACTTATATCATCATTCATCACAGAGACAACAATACTTCACTTGGTAGTCTTCAAGTCCCTAAGTATGTTTTATTTTCTTTACTGGATATTTCATTTTTACCCTCTGTGCGCATGACAAATTAAAATATCAAAATTAATACCTTCGTGTACGAATACAAAAGTATGGGAGGTGGAATTGATGCTTTAGGGCAAGCATTAACGCTGTTTTTATTATGTACTCGTAGCATTATATTATACATAGTATAAAACAAAGGCGCTATCCGCCGTCTGTCTGTCCCTATGTATGCTTAGATCTTTAAAACTACGCAACGGATTTTGATGCGGTTTTTTATAATAGATAGAGTGATTCTTAAGGAAAGTTTGTGTGTAAGGACATTTTGTAGTAGGTATATTTACATAAGCATTGCACCCGTGCAAAGTCGGGGCGGGTCGCTAGTTATTTATAAAATACTACTCATATTCCTCCTAGAACATCTGCCTGCACTGCCCCGTCGTCAACCAATAAAATTACTGAGATGCTAATCGCATGTTTGTAATTACAATAATAAGTTCTTATTTTTTGCTTTCTACTTGTTAAAAGCTGGTGAAATGAGCCTTTTAATGAAGTCCTAGATATATCAAAATATATGCCACTCTTACTAGCTATTCCATGTTTAACTTTTGCCCTATTTAAGAATGTAAGTTATCCCTAGCTTTGTTTGTTTATTAATTTATGAATTTCCTACAAACCAGGAATAATGAGTATTGTGTTATTAAGAGTAAAAAATAGATCATTTTTGCTCGAAAAAAATTTAAACTACACTACAAAAATATCTAAACTGGAATAAACTCATGTCCTGGGGTTGAATTAGGAATAATGAACATAGAAATAGTAGGATAACACAATGCCCTTCTATTTTATCTGCATTCTAGGATTCTAGTGTAGGTGTGTCGAAATGTTTGTTGTCGGAATATTTTGACATTGTGAGGGTAGACGTGAAATTATAACGCAAATACAGATACATACAGCGTGTAAGGGAGACGCCTTTAAAAACGATAGCAGATGGCAGTGCTGCCAACCTAAACACGACTTGTAAAATAAATTTGAAATCGCGAAAATAACGACTGTTTCATAAAAATGGTAATATCTACACCACCTGTTTGCCGTCCGTCCCCCAGAGCGCCCCCCTTACAACCTATCAATGTCTTCTAGATAGACTAAAACAAATTGATAGAGTTATCTAAAGTCCTTGGTTACTCAGTGGCAAGAGCAGTAACTTAGATTCGCTTCACTTATGATCGCAGGTTTGGTTCCTGCCCCAGGATATGTTTTTTTTATATTTTAGATATTTTCTAACATAACTATTAAAATAAGACCGTCCAAAAAATGTATGCACTTGGTAACCCTAACATTATATGATATATTGCCACAGTGCCCCGTCCCGTAATAGCAGGGCGTGTCTTACCGCATTTCGGGACGTCCCATAACGTATGGGACGGCGAAATAAATTAAATAAGCCTCTAATAATTAAGATTGGGCGAGATCTGATTAATAGTCGCCGAGATGCGCGCGATAGTGATTAGGTTTCTGAGAAGATGACAGTGTAAATGGTCCTTTGCTTGGGGCTGGGACTTGGGAGACATTTGTGTTTTTTTTTTAAACAAATAAACATGAAAATCCCTTTTCGCTTTAGGCTTAAGGTACTACTTTGTTAAAAGGGTTTGTTCAAAAAGAATACTCGATTGTAACGCGGGTTCGATTCCCGCCTGGAGCATATCATTAGGCGTTATAAACGCACAAAATCAAACATAAATGTGAAAGAATACTTGGTTAGAAAGAGACAATTTTTGGCATAGTAAGAGTTGGTAGATAACGGTTAGTAGAGAATAATTGTTACAATAACTGTTTGGCCTAGGTATTATTTTGCAAAGCACTCACTTATTATCACAATAATACAATAGGCTTTCTATTGTGTGTGAGCCCGCTGGCTGGCTGGTAAGGTATCATTTAAAATAGAAGAACATTAAAATTAGGCGGCTGCTTTAAATTACAACTTGATTATTTCTTCTAATTTAAAAATATATTTATAATTTTCTGTAATAATTAAGTCAAATTAAATGTCTTAGATGCTAGAAACATAACATGGTCTATTGAAAATATTTCACATTTTCATTAAAACTTATTAATTATAGCAAACAGATTTGATTAGATTGGCACTGTTAACTGGTACCTTTAAGTTGTACAGCAAATAAATATGTATGTTATAAATAACATTTAATATTAAGTATGTTATATAACGTTAATTAAGAATTTTATAGCTGTTAAGTGTTATAAACTGTAGCAATGAGAGCAGGAATAGTAGAGCCAAAACACTATTCAAAGTTTCATGAATATATGTAATTTAAATTACAAACGTAAATCTGTACACCTATAGGCCCAGTAGTGGGCAGGTGCTGGGCATAATACCGGCATTAACTCCGGCCGCAGATGGCGCCAATATCGCACGAGGTGAGAGCTCGCCTTATCGCGCACCATCATCTATAATGTTAAAGTGGTACAGACCAATGCCATCACATAGAGGTTGCATTTATTTAACCTGGTTTTATATTTAGCATATTCATTCGACTTTAGTAACTTCAATACTTTGTACTGAAAAATTTTTTTTACCTCACTTTTTTCAGGTTTATATTTTGTTAAAAATAATAGCAAAGCAGGTTTAGATTACTTACTATTGAAAGACATAAGATAGTGATTGTGACTGATTTTTCTTGCAATAATGTGATACAGAATAACAAACGCAGGAATTAGAATAAAAAAATACGGTTGTAAAAAATAAAACTACAATAAGATAATGTCTTGTCTGGAAATACCCACTAAAACTCCCCGGTAACTCCACTGCCCTTCGCGGGGGTAGCCTGGGCTCTGCCGAAGAAATATCCCGTGTGCCCAATTTCACGATTGTGACTGATTTTTCTTGCAATAATGTGATACAGAATTACAAACGCAGGAATTAGAATAAAAAAATACGGTTGTAAAAAATAAAACTACAATAAGATAATGTCTTGTCTGGAAATACCCACTAAAACTCCCCGGTAACTCCACTGCCCTTCGCGGGGGTAGCCTGGGCTCTGCCGAAGCAATACCCCGTGTGCCCAATTTCACTCGCTCAATTGAAATAAAACATAGAATTTTTAAACTAAAAATAATAACATAGATCCTGTACAAGAACATAAATTAATTATGTAATTTTTGGTTAAAGCAATTGATTAAAAAATGAAAGGAATAAAATAAGTTATTTGACTTATCATAAAACAACTAGAAACATAATGTCTTATACTAGAAACATTATGTTTCTAGTTTTTTAATGATCAGTCAAATGAATTTTTTTCTTCTTTTCAATTCTTTTCTTGCTTTCATTTTTAATCAGTTACAATAAAGTACACTTTATTGCACCATGACATGAATGCAGATAACCTTTAACTTGTTTCTCGAAGGAGAAATCTTGAATCATGTGCTGTCCACAATAAAAAGTGTAACAGAGGAAATCAGTAGGGGAAACCCGGGCAAGACGGATAATTATGAAAAATATTAAATTCAAGAGCTCTCTTTAAGAGAAAACGATACGGGTAGTTTAGTCATTTAGCTTTTACAAAGAAAGTCAGAGTAATCAGTCTTCAATAATCTAATTCCAATAAAAATTTTTTTTTTACATAAAATTATTATTGTTGTTTTTTTTATTCAAAAATAAATCCACAGAAAAAGTCTTGGCCGCTTTGATTTCGATATAGCGTATGTTATTATTATACATTTCCGAGGCTTTGACGACTCGTGATTTTGAAGCTTCATCCGTCGCTTTTTTAAGTTGATCAGAGCTCCAGGAGCCTCATTTTGTTGGTATTATAAAAACCTTACGAAGTTTGATGTCTTTTTGTAAAAAATGAACTGCGCGACTATGTAATATATAAAGGCTGGGGCGGTGGAAGATAGAATGCCTTCGGAATGATTTATCCGTTTTATTTTTAAAATTATTGGCACTAATTACCTTGCTCGCCCTTCCTCTAGATTAAGGGAAGAAGAAACAAGAAAAATATATAATGTTAGACGTCCTGGTAAGAATAGAAGATGAACATAAGGTAAGTACGATTCATTGAACAGGAGCGCGAACAGGAATTACTAATAAAGGGGCAGAAGGCAAAAGGCTATGACATTTAAAAATCAATTGTGTCTTTTGGATTCTGATGCTTGAAGGAATTTACCAAACCCAACTTTTTAAAAACAAAACGCAAATCATGAATATAGAATTGTATTACCTTTTTAAGGAAATAAATAAATACCTCTGTGTAAAGCTACTCTGTGCGACACCGAAGGACGCCGCTCGGCCGCGAGGGCGGAACATCAACCATTTTAATTACGTTCAGGACACCATTAACAATAAATCTGTTGCTATGCCGACACGTGGGTAACGTTGGTTAGTGGATGTGAAATTATCGGTATTCTATATTATTTGAAACATTTTGAATACTCACACTCTAGGCGTAGATACTAACAATTTTGATTACTGTTATTGACCTTAATTTTTAATTCTATTTCATTTAGAAAGCTTAGATTATTGTAAAATTTTGTACTCTATTTATATATTTAGTGACATTATTACATTGACGTACAATCTAGTAGACCTATGACATTAAGATTTAATATTTATGACATTTATTGTTATTACAGATTAAAAATTTATTCCTGTTATTAGTAACAGGAATGGTTAGCCATCTAACATACTTTAAGCTAATATTGTTACTAACATAACTAACAAAATGATATGTTAATGCATATGAATAGAAATCTGAAATAAATGAACAATAATAATTTTAAAAATAACAATTGTATCTATATAGGTTGACATCGACCAATCATGCTATAAGGTAAAGGCTTCGAGAAGGATGCAGATACCATCATTGTAGATAATAATAACCAATTTTATGGAATCATCAATAACAGATCGATATTGACAATAAATCATACTTGAAAAGCGACATATTTAATAGGCGAAAGATACTCATAACATAAATACCAGACATAAAGACAGACTCTCCCTCCTCCCTCGAGGATAAAGATGCTCAATTGTAGCTCATTTTATATGGCGATAAAAATTTACAACAAAATCCGTTCTGATATAAGAACAGAAACTAAATATTTTCTTAAGCTTTAAAAAAAAACTAAATAACTACCTAACCTCTTAATGTTACTACACACTAAAAGAATACTTAAAAAATAATTGACTTATTAATAATTTATTGTATTGTATAATTGACATATTTTATAATGATTGTATATTAAAAAATATTAATGTTGAATGTAAAATTTATAAAAGTTCTTTTTAATTACTATTATTTTGTAAACTTAAATACATTAATGTGGCAGTGCCTGAAAAGCGCAACTAAGTTTTAAGCACAATGTATGTTACAAGACCTATTGTAATACACTTACTTCGCAATAAAGAATTTGATTTGATCGTACTTATAGAATTAGCGAGATCTATTACAAAATCCTAAGATGACTGCTTGCTGTGACGACTGAGTAAAAGAGACAAAAGTGTACGTTTGTCTCTTTATATACCGGCGACTCTTATTTAAAAGTGTCTGTTTTAATAAAAGTCGAGAATAATTTTCATACAAGGTAATACTTTGACTAATTCAAATGAGATTTTTAAACAGACCCTGTATAAATTAGCCAAGAAAAGGAACGAATGGTGTTTATTCCATGACAGCAGCGTTACACTCATACTATATCTAACCCAAATTACGTATATTAAAGAAACAAATATCATCAAAATTTCAGGTACAAGTCTATACCACTATATTTAACATAAATGTTACCTATATAATCGATACTAGTAATCGTGCGACGACGAATCGAGATGGTCGCCACGGTCCGATTTACGGCTAATTACTGTTTTGTTTCAGTCGTCAGAGCAGCCTTCAGTATAGCCTCCGTCGTAAACTTGCCCTTAGCCAATGGCGCTCGTAAACGGGTTCATCTCGCTTGGTAAATCTCATTTGGTACTTCAGACATTATTTTGTGAAAATGCTAAGCCGCTAATTGGAAACTAGCCAACATACAGCAACACTTAAAAATAAGATGCCATGAAAAACCTGTAGTCTTCAAAGCGACTCGAAACCACAAAATAATAATTGAAGTATATTTATCGTCTATTATCGCGCGTGCCGCGGCATTGAAAACTTAGTGTCAATACTTATATATTTTTTTCAAATAACATAACATTAGGATCCTTTACGTTTTTATAATGAAAGTGAAAAATTCTTCAGGGACTCCATCCTCATTTTCCGAGTCGAATTGGGATCTAGGCTTTAGACGGGTTTACTTAGATCATGTTTTTCAGTGCAATTCTTATACCAACACTGTACACAGTTTAAATAATATTTTATTACTTAGCAGAGAGGTAGATGTCAATCCTTCAGTGCTCTATTTTGTGCTGTTGAGATTAATTCATTGAGCTATAAATTTATTTACAGATTTTCTATCATTTGTGAAAGCCAGAGGGCTTATATTTATTAGTCGTAGCATTTTACTACCTTTATTAAATTGTGTTCAAACACATGGAATCATAGAGCTAGAAGGGCAAAGAATATAAAATAAATACACACCGCATTCGAAGATATTATTTCATTTATTATATAGAATCTCAAACGACCAAATAGTGAAGAATAGTGATAGCCACATCGCCTTTATAGACTACAAAAAATTTTAAACAAAAATTGAAACCGACTTCAAAGAACTGAAAAGGATAAAATAATTAAATTTAAGTAGGTATTCATCCCCTAAAACCTATTTTTGGAGTCGGTGCTTTACTTTCTATTGTTTTTGGAAATCACTTAGCACCAACTTTTTCACAATTTTTAGTGATAACTTTCTACGGTCGAAGCTAGATGGGTGACCGTCAACTTATATTGTTTCCCACTATCGTATCGTTTCACTAAAAAGTCATTGGAAAAGCAAAAATTCGCAATTTCGCTTATGTAGACGATTTCATAATTTCAGTTTTTTTTAATTTAAAACCAAAGTACCCAACTGTTTTTGAAAAAATTTTTATGGGACCAAATGGCAGCTATTCCGCATCGAACAAAAAAAGAATCACGTAAATCGGATCAGTAATCTCGGCGTAATCGGTGTACATACATAGAAAAAAAAAAAAAAAAAACACCGGCCGAATTGAGAACCTCCTCGTTTTTGAAGTCGGTTAAAAATTAAGGCAATCATTTGATATTAGAGGCGCGTTGGCATGTTGGAGTTATGACATACCCGCAAATCACACCGACACCTTACATTGAGAATATTGAAACACAGGTGCTTCAATGCCAATATAGAAGGAATCCTCCTAGATTATCTTGCACCCTGCAAGCTGTGCTATCACTTAAATAATGTGGGTACTACCTACCTATTATTTTGATATTACCAATTGTATATTTACAAAGCGGGACTTACCCTCGTAAACCAACCTGTGACCAATTTGCTAATTATGAAGTTCGGCTTTTATTCATTTGACAGCCACATTGGAACTCTCCTTCATTTTAATGTTAATTGTGTCGTGATTTAATGTTCAAGGATTCTCTATGGACTGAAGGGGTTCAATAAAATACCTAATAAGTAGTAATTAAAATAGAGTGTTAAATATTAGATGTGCGCCTACATAGAACTGCTGGGACATATAACATATATCCTTAAATCTACGTTCAACCATGGCGAAAGTAGATTTGTTTCCGTAAGCGAGATTATTTTCACCAAGAATTTTTGGTTTTCGTATTATTTTCGTGACTGCTTAGTTGTCTTCATTATAAAAATAATACAATAACCAACAGCAAATAGTTAAGCGCAGTAATGTATTGTAACCCTAATAATAGAGGACCCAATAAGCTACCTTGTCTTAGATCAAATATTTTCTTCAATAGAGAGTAAAATTTAATGTGTCAATAATTTTAATAAATTTGGAGTACCCAAATTTGGAGTACCCAAATTTATTGAAATTATTGACACATTAAATTTAATTCCTTAATTTTCATTGAAGAAAATATTTGATCTAAGACAGCGCTCTAAATTAAATGTGGTAAGCTGGTAAGTATTTCTGAGTGTTGCCGCTAACCTAGCGGATGTAGTTATTTTTAACATAGGAGCCATCTTGATACAATCTTTTATTTACCAATGTCTCATTGTCTGTACGAATTTTTATTTGCCTCCGTCCTTCAACTTTTAGATGTAATCTTTGCCCAAGGCGTTTCAGGCAAAGTACAGCCATGAAATTACGTGAATGTACCGCGGAACATTTATCAATATTATAAATCTTATAACGTATTATCATACATTTATTGTGTTTAAAAAATACTCGCCATATGAAATTTCATTGGTTTGAATATAGAATATACCTCACAGAAGTATTTTACTTTGTCAAATACATAAAACTGTGCATTATTTACGAAAAAGAACCGAATCTGAATAACATTAAGTTATTTTGTAATTCTCACATCAATAACAAGCCATGAAATTTGACATTCAGCATTATATCCATCGGTGACCAAGTGGTGATTGCTGATATAGTAATATTGACTATAGCAGCCATGAATGTCAAACTATGAAGAGTAAGCACAGTCGGTAAACCTTTTGACTTTATTTTCGTACAAATTAGCTACGAAACAAAATTCTGGAATGTGCATGAAAATTCCTCAATTCTCATGTTTTCCTTCGTCCACGATTTCAGGCGGATTATGTGAGAAGTTATAGAATGAACGAATTGGTTATTATAAAGGTATTTTCAATATTCCTAATCTGGTCACAGAAGCAAAATGAAAAGGCAATAAAGGAAATAATTTTTAAATTCACAGGGTAGTCTATTATGTGGTTGCATATTGAAATTAATTTCAAAAATTAAATTTGTAAAGTTTTTATCTGAAATGGACATATTTTTTGGAGCGTCATTTTTGTCTCTCTAAAACCGATTTGACAAATGTTTAGCTATGGAGATGAAGCGGCACAAGAAATTTCTCCAGAGTTCAATCATTTGGTAATAATAATAGTTACACATTAATTCTGCCATTACATGTAAAAAGCGGTTTTGAATTCGAACAAATGTAACGTCGTTTTAATTGAAAGTCCTGCATATGTTTTATTTTATTATTTTGCTTTTCCATTTTTTTTATATTAAGTACTAGATGACAAACATGCCGATGGCCCTGCAATAACAAGGGAAAATCACTTGATATTGCAGGTGCGTTGTCATCCTGACGCCTAAGATGAAATGCCGTCCATGCTCAGCTCACACTGACAACTGACTGTAATTTGACGTTTTTATTTGTTAAATAATGTAAAGTCTTTCAAAAAGAAGCGTTTGAGCTTAGTTTAACCATCATACAACAGTCACTTTCTTTATTTTCTAATAAAGTAAACCATCTTCGTCTCCAATGACGTCTTAAAACAAAAGCATATCTATCACATATTGTCACTAGCTATGTTCCGCGAATTTGTGTGATTTATTGCGAGCGAGATACGGCGACCGGAATATGTCGCGGTGACGAGCGGCCTGTGTGTCTGTGGGTCACTATTACTGCGTTGGGTTATCGCACGTGTCTTTTGATGAGACCTTAGATAGTTTAGGACTTAGGACTTGGATACACATGCTGACGTCCAGGAGCTACTGATACTCGTCAAATAAAACTACCAACAAGATTTGAATTTGTAGCGTCAGCTATTTATCTGATTTTTAGATTAGGTTTCTATCTTTCTGTATAAAGTGCAACGGTTCCGTAGCATATACGACATAGATGCTTGGTGCTAACTAACTAAGCTAACATAATTATTACCCATGCTGTATACAGTATATTCCAAAAGTCCGATATAAAATTTAAAGGGGTTTTGTGTTCCCTGTCAAGAGTTACCTCTGAAAGTTTGACGCTTTCTGACTACTTCTATTTTCCAATTAAATAAGTCAAAACATTCTCCAGACCGTGACAACCCTAAAAATGAGTACTATTTCGTAACGTACGACTAGCTACAGTTATACCACACACACACTCACAGCCCACGCACATACAACGATATCGAACCCCGCACCCTTAGAATTCCAAATATTATTCAGGAGTTTTGTAACACCCGGTATAATTCTTCTAAGACAGCGCTTCCTTGCTGAGCTTTGGCGACTTTACTTACTATAAAAGCAGGACACGAATAGATAGCTAGTGCTCTTTGCTTTCCTTCTTAGTGCGGGTGCGTCCATAATTATGCGCTGTAAAGAGTGAAAAGGCTCTATAAATTCTCTGGCTCTTGTGATATCTAGGTTTTTAACAGTACATTTGGTTTTTTATATCACAAAACACGGACATTACTTAACACTACCTGATGAGAAGCGGTAAGAAATGAAATATAATATTTATTCAATTAGGTCCCCCATGAAGCTCTTTGAAATCGTTAAAAATCCCTTAGTATCTTTTTCCTAACAATGTGATATCATCATAATTATGTCTGTTTGTCTGTCAAATCTGAATTTATACCGGCTCTAAAAGTTAAACTACGGATTAGGAAGAGATCGAAGCTTGATCGGTGCTTTTATAAAGCGTGACGTCATACATAACTTCTTAAGTCTGAAATTAATAATAATCTACCTAGTAAAAGGTCATAATATATATCAATCATTATCTGAAATATTTCCTCTAGATATCGCGATACAAACTGGTCAAGTTCATCTGTTGCTCATTAAACGACTGGAATATTTTAATAAATCTATTTATAGCAATGACGACAACAGTTTGTAATCTTATTATGTATTCTTTGTCATCGTTTTAAATTTCAGCGAAGCAGGCTGTAAAAGCCCGTAAGCTTGGTACAGGCAACAAAAGCAATATCACTGTCATTCATTGCATTTAAATTTGTCTTCGTCTATATCACTAAAGTACACGTGAAAGCGATATTGCTTTCGTAAGCGGTACGAGTTGACCATGTTATTGCGTGAACCATACTAATTTTGAAAGAAATTATTGAATGCGGCCGCAGGTGGACCATTCATTCAGTGGGAGGACGACACGTGCTTTTCGGTATAAGTCTCTGTGCTAGTACTTTTACGCCTCAACGGCTATCTGTTTTTTTTATGTGTCTTGCCTATTGGCACTTCGACGTGCTAATCTTTAAGTATGATCAAAATGACTGACCTTAGATTTTTGATTCTGACTATCAGAATAGAACTCGGCAATAGCTCGCGGATGCTAGTTAGGATCATACCATTATGATCCTGTATAGTAATACCTATGTAGTATAAAAGGTGCAATTTTGTCATGCTCCATATATTCTAGCACAGCTTGTGTAGATACAATTGTTATTATTGTGCAAAATGTATGTTTAACTTCAAATTTTATATTATTAACAGCTACATGCCTTTATATTTAACATCTACAAAGCCCATCGGTATCTCTCAAGCATAACGACATACACACAGAAGGACAAAAGGACAAACATTCAATAGATCTCCCTTTGTACATAATCACATATTTTGGGGGGAAACATGATGGTGGCTCTGTAGAAACATAATCCACATCCTAAACTTGACAAAGAACATGTAATTGGATTACTGAGCACTTAATATCTCCTTTCTAATGCTATTCCGAAAATTTCGGGCTTAAAATATGGATGAGGAGAACAGAAAATTGAACTTTATTTTATGATGAAAAGAGTGAGTCAACGCTGTTTTGCGTTTGCACTTGAGACGTTATTGCATAGAGTATCGATTCCCGGTAAAGGCAGGCGACAAAAAAATATCACCGCTCAAAAAGATGTCATATTAAGAAACATGTCAATCATATTTTTATGAGGTATTCAATGCGTCGTTGTTCAGTTGCGCAGTATTTTTTTCCCATATTTCACGCTCAGTTTGAGTGGGCCTGGTTTTTGTCCAACTTTTTCCCGAGGGATGTTTGTGAAATTGCCGGATTTTCGAGTTCATTCGATTATGCCTTCCAAATCGGTATCGGTGCTTGTATCGAGTGCTTGTACAAACATTTTCGAGATCTCGCTTCCTGCTACGCTCTGTTCGCAAATTAGATTTGTTATTACAAAATTGGCCTATTATTGTGGAGTGCCCAAATTCTGGGCCTATTAAATACGAATGTGCACTTTGTTGAATTTGAGTTTTCTTCTAAATTCTCTGTAAAGTTATTTTTATCGGGGTTTCTATTTTTGTGTTGGTTGATAAATATTAAGTAAGTACCGTACCGTATAAGTGGGTATGTGATTGAAATAATTATACTAAGTATTAAGATGAAGTTGAAAGTATTGTTTCGTTTTTTAAACCTGTGCGTTATCATCATTGACGAGCTACAACGCTATTACCTTTTTCATTGTTTCAGAATAAATTAAGGCTATCAGAGAGCAAACGGCACGTAACTGTAACCTCCTTGTCTTACAAAACAAAGTTTATGACTCGTATTGTCTCGCAATTACCAACGGACCATCAAATTTGGCACTACCGTATAACCAATAATACTGACCTAAATCACATCTACAACCTCTCAATAGGAAATGTCAGGAAATATTGGTCACGTTGTAAAGGTAATTAGCAAGAGATGCCTGGGGCAATACTGCCGCAAAGTGACGCTAATACATTGTGTTTTTCGTTCTTGCTTGTGTTGTAATGACAATACAAAGGGTGCATTGTACGTAGTGAAACTCAATCGGACGCGACATCGTTCCGCGCTAGGGGAGAGTGGGGAGCTCTGACAAGCGATAAGGAAGTTATTAAAATTAATTGTCGTTGAGTGAATGATGAATGGGGGGTTTTTAATTATACGAAATTGAAATAATAAATTGTTTTATTAAAGGTTTTATGTTCATTAGCATTTATTAATGTTGTTTAAGGTGACATGCTATGTTCAACGTACTATGTGTGTGTGTGTGCTGTATTACTACTTCAGAAGTTTAATTTATGGATAAATTAATATTGAATAATTTAGATAAAACAAACCCATGAAAATTAGGAACATTGACGAGCACTATATTTTTTATTGCTTCATACAGCTTGGCTATACTGAAAGTATTACATATTTGTTGATGCGAAGATTTACAGGTATCAGATAATCTAAATTATTAATTTTTGTGCTAAGAGATTGTGAAGAACTAGCTAATCACGAGCTACTTATAAGTTTGTTAAGATGATTACCATGGTATTTCTTTTTTGTTAAAATAATTGTCACTTGATGCTAAGATTTACAGGTTTAAGATATTTATTTACAAAATTATACGGTTTGGCCGCAATATATCCCTTCAGTTTTTAGTAGGAGACATCTGGCTCGATCTTCCAAACTGATTCGGGCGACCCATGCACATTTTTAAAAGTGGACGTTTGTGTGTCGTGTTGCGGGCCGCAATGAAAATCCTACATTTAAAAAAATATTACAATCCTGGTCTAACAAACCCCAGTTTACCCGACTCGCACAAGGGCCCGTTGTCCTCAACAAGGCGGCACTGTCCGCTAATCACTTTCACGTGCCGCTGTCCCTTAGAGTGGTCCAACCCGCCTGCACTTCCTCCTGCATGTGTTCTGTGAAACGCACGATCAGATCACGCTTGTGCACTGAGTAAATCATCTGTTCTGATAAATACTTTTGTTTTATTTGTAAGAGATGTGTAATCCTGCAAATATAGGTAGGTTAGTTGCCCTTTTAATACTGTGAATTCGTAAGTTGACCACAGCAGGCAGGTCAGGCCGTCAGTTCCAGTCATCATTAGCCCAAATAGGCGGCAATTGTACATGGATACTGGGGTCATATGCAGTAATAGTAACGTGATACTTATATAGGCGCTACTTTCTTTTTGCGTCTAGTTCGTGACTCTATCGGTCGGATTGTAGTAAAAATTTGAACCTAAGCTATTCTAAGTCTCAATTTAATATTAATGTTACTTATTTAGTATAAAAAGTGACATTTGTGACTCACAAAGGAAGTTTTTTGAATTACTCCAAAGAGAATATAACACTAAGTTTATATTCCCCATCAAGGAAATGCCGTTTATAAGTTTTACGTACTTAGCTTCTTACTATTTACTTATTTTGATTTGATTATTTATAAAAAGTTATGAAGACTTAAATTGTTTTGATGTAACAGTAAAATCAGAAAATGTTCTATTTTCAAATTATTGATTAAAACAGAAAAAGTACGATTATTTTTTTAAAAATTTAAAATTAGTGATAAAACCTTCTTAAACTTTAGGAACGTTTACGTCGCACTGCTTTTCAACTCTCAAATATTGGAAACGAACTAACCAATTCTAATAAGACTACCTACATGTATCAGCAAGTCAGACTAGTCTAAATAGTAGTCAGAGGATTTTCTGATCTTCATTAATAATATCTAAGAACCACCCTAATGACGCCAGCTTTCAAACAAGTAGAGGAAGAGAGTAAGAGCAATTTTTAACTTTTCATGCAAACCAAAAATCGACAGTAGGTATACCTAATTCCTTTATTAGACTTTTCTAAAAATCTTCTGTCAACTTTTTAGACTTCCCTGAGTTACTTTATGACAAATTTTATGAGAGTCAGTGTGTTCTTAAGTAATATTCTTATTATGCCCGTCATTTCAATTTTGGAACTATTCTGCACTATTTGACTGATGAAAGCGACCTTGTGTCAAAATACGACATCGGCACAGCGACCATCAAATTAACTGTCATTCCACCACCGCACTAGAAAAGGAGATCTTAAGGTGTTTAACCTTTTTGTTCTGCGAACACCGGCATCTATAGGGTGTAGATTCCCTCTACCAGGTAATGCGAGCAATGAACATTCCGGCACTAAATACAGCGCGAGTGTAATGGGCAGCGTCTCAATAGTCTGTGTCGTGCGGAGCTACCCGTTCCCATGCCGCTGAGGACCGGGGACAAGCTCTTATTACTGACAAAGAACAACGTGAATGCAAGGACAGTTGCAATATATAGAGGTTTTTTTACCTAACGCAAGATATATATAAAAAAAAAAACATTTAAATATTAGGACGTATGGTGTTTTATTCCATATAACATCAGCCGATAGATTCATAAACTTATGCTTTACTAATGTTTTTCCATATTCTCTCTCACTATGAGATCGGTTCTTTTAAACGTAGCGTGAAGATCTTTGTACGGCGAAAGTAGCTCTTGGTCCTGAAGAACCTACTTTGATGATCAACATAGAATTTATTTAAAAAAAAATCATTTTTCGTCTGACCAAACAAAGCGTAGCCGTAACCTTCATTTATTCTGGCTCATAAGGTGCCTCTTCACGGGTGAAGTTGGCTAAGGTCTGTATGTTTCACGCGCCACTAGTAAAATGCTCTTACCGCTTACGCAACTTCTAAATTGTTAGGTGAATAATAGGAGTTGTAGCTTTCGTTTAAAACGCTTATAAGCATTAGAGCATTTATTACTCTAAAACGAGTTTTACGCAGATAAAGAGCCAGAAATCAAGTGGAGTGCTAGTTTATATAGCTAGCATGTGAAATTCAAAACAAAACACTCTCTGATCGCCACTGCGTTAATTTTATTTAACAGGCCCAAATTTTGATTTCAACTTTAACATTTTGTCCTCACAACCCTGCTGTTATTCATGCACATTCTGCATTGCACAATAGAAAATCTATTGTGTCCGATTGTGGGTACTTTACAAGTTGAAAGGTTAGCAGAAAACGTCTATCTATTATTGTGCCTACTAATACATCTGCACCTATCCAATCATCAGCTATTACGCGCCCCGCGAACACACAGCGCAGTCGGCACGTAAATAAGAATAGACAAAGAGAACATCGCAAAACACGCATTACACGGCCGGCCGGGATAAAAAGTAGCTGTCAGGATGGTCACGACCGTGCACTATGATGAAAAAACAGCGCCTGCGCATGTAAGCTTGATATAGGGCTTATAGGGCCCTGTCGTTATTTTTGTATGGGTAAGGAAACGATTTTATTCTCAGACTTCTAGATTAGGCATATGATTTTCTTTTTTCTCTTTTGTTTGGCATTTTGGACTATAGACATGTAGTGATACATATAGCTATTAAATCAAAACATACATACTCATTTTTGATCAAAAAAAAATAATTTTACATTTTTTATTCCTACACATTTTTTCCTCTGTTTTCCTGTTTATTAACAGCGCTTACGTTGCACAGCTTTTCATACAATCTTTCAATTCAAAAATATTAAAAACGAACAAACCAATTTCAATAATGTTACAAGAGCAATGCTTCTTGTTAGCACATTCTTCACGTAGAGATGAGTTTGAGCCCGAGATTAAGTGTGGCATTGTGTCTGCTAAGTGTATATATAATTTGTAAATAAATAACGAATATTATAACCGTAGTTGCGCCTATCATTTCTCACCACCAGAATATAGTCCCGCGCATTATATTCGTTTACACTGTTGACCCCGACGTGATTTACATCCTACGTTCACAAATATACGAACCAAAAATCCCTAATAATTACTTTTTTATTAGACTTTTCGAAAAATAAATGAATGTTTTTACTAGACCTTTTGGCTTTTTGGGGTTGTACTTTGACTAGCCTGACTTGCTTCTGCATGGTAAAGGCCATGAACAATTTCTGCCTAGGTAACTTTTCAGCATTTACAAGAACACCACTAGGGTATAAAATTATAAAAATAAAATAATGAATCATCGTATATTTATTAATCCTGTAGAACTTTTCAGTTTTTTAATCTATTTTAATAGTCGTTAGTGCGTTAGTGCAAACTTCCGGTTAAACTTTCACATTTGACATTCCTTACCCCACAGACGACTTATAAATACAATAACTTTAGCAAAACACTAAATACAAAATAAAATAACAAAATAAGAGTACTGGTGTAACAACTCCAAAAGTTTAACTATTCAATTATTGATAAATATTATTTTTGAAACATCATTTAATTATATTTTATCACAAAACATACCTAAAATGGAACGGAACTTATTTGACTGTTAGGTGACATTAGCTTTTAACTGTCATCATTGCAGTCTCTCAAGTTATTTCTCAGTTTTTACTTATAATGATTTAATAATGTTTGTTTTAGGATTATATCAAGTGAAACAAGCGCTTTCATATTTTGGTGAACATATTACAAAAAATTGCATTTATAATAAATCTAACTTTCATTTTAATAGCAATAATATAGTACACTTTCTTTGGTTTTGATCATCATGCATTTTAATAAAACTGTTTTCATTTGCTATGCCTGTCTGAGAAATTTTTTGGGATTTATTTTTATTTCATTTTAATGTGTAGGTTTTTAGTAAAATAAAACGTTACAAAACATTAGTGTAAATATAAATTGTTTGTTTATTGTCAATATTTTAGACTTGAGAGCTTGAATGAAAAGCTGTACGACGTAAACACTCAAGAAAATAAAAGTGCTGTATTTGAAGCAGCTAAATACGAGTAAAGTCAACAGAATTTAATGAATTATACTTCGCTTGCGTGTGCTTCGCTTGCATAATCTGTGAAGTACTTAGGCATATATCAGGCACAATTGGTTCAATTGGGCGTGAGCCATAGGAGGCTGGTAAGGGACTTAAGACTAAGTTTAATTTAACTTAATCTATTATCAGTTTTATCACATCTAGCTTAGTCTTTAAGGATGTGATTTGTGTCATTAAATAATTATAAGAGTCCCTAAGCGAGAGTGATTATCATCTAGAGTTCCTTACGGTGGACATTTAGAACCGACCATCTTCAATTAACATCATTACTAATACATACATACATTTTTATGTAAATGCTTCAATCTTCCGAAATGTTTATGTTTGCTAGTAAATGAACCATTAAAATTTTACTTCAGTCCTTTTTTAATCAGCTAAAATTCACCCTAAAAATGTATGTGAGGATTTCTTGTTGATTGACAAAACGAGACGTATTTTTAATCGATCTGTCCATATCATTAAGCAACATAATCTCATCATATCACGTCGATGCTACTTACATCACATTTTTTATGACAAGATACAAGTATTGGCATACCTGCCGTGGCTACTAAAGCATATTTAAAACAGCCTCGAATGTCGAAACAGTTTTTATAGGTACCGCAGTACATTAGTACTGGTAGATGTCAGGTGCCGGGGACGGGCCGGTCACGATTCTTTGACCGATGTCTAGCTGAAATGCTAGCACTATTTCCCACCTACACCAAACAGAAGACAACCTTATACGACACAGCCTAAACTACAAATTCCCTCGACCCAACTAGAGCAGCTTTCGCTACAAAAACAAAGAAATAGAGTCTTAACTCTAGATGTGCTAAGGTCGGTTTCCGCTTGTGGGACAGTCGGCAAGATTGAAAAGACTCCACGTTAGTTAATGCTCTGGCTATGATCGTAATAAGTAGATGGTGTGTTGAAAAATTATCGGTGCGATCGGAGGCGCAATGGGCGCGTGACTTTTTTGCCTGTTTATATTGAGTTTGAAAGCTGTGATATAGAGTTGCTGGATAGGACAGTTGTCATTTTTGTCTGGTTTAATTGAATGTAGGCTAGTAGATTAAAAAAAACAAATTATTGCCGGACTGTCTCGGTTTTGAGTAGTTTGTAGGCGTGTGGGTGTAAAAGTACAAAAATACCTACTTGTTTCATTTTGTGTGTACAAATGAAAATTGCTGTTGGATTTTCTTTTGTGTGGGTGTATGTGCAATGGTGTGTTTAGTCTTCTTTCGTGTTTGTGCGGGTGTATGTATTAGAGTATTGATGCCATTTACTAATCTACTTAATTTGGGTTTGATTATTCATGTCATTGTATCTTATCTTATCTTATCATGGGGCCGTGACTTTGCCACGATGCACTTCGAACCTTCGGGATCTTTTGTGCCACCCCTGCCTTCACTCATACCACGTCCTGAATATAGCTATAGCTTTAAGCTGAATATGTCATTGTAAGAATATTATTAATGTTATTTTATAAATATAGATTCTTGGCAAATATGTACCTACAAGATAAAGCTGTGTTGCCGATGACTAATACTCATAATTACTATCTTGCTGTTAGCGAATACAAACTCTGACATGCATACTTTAAATGCGCTTACCAATGAAGGAAAAACAAACCATCACCATTATTTTGAAGACAAAAAATATAATACATTTAGAACAATCCTACTTACAGACTTATTTTTTTTATTCAGTATAGATGGTGAAGATGATGGTAAAGATAGGCCATCTTAGGCGGTTGCCCCACTCGCCGGCGAGAGAGTCGCTGTTGTTGAATTTAGTGTGCAACAAAATAATTTTACCGAGTTTACAATAAGGCGGTTGTCTTCCTGCATAAATAAAAACAATTTTTGAATGGCACTGTAATATAATTTTAGTACTACCTACCTGTTATAAGTGTCTCATAAAATGTCTCAACACGTGGCTTTCAAGGAAAGCAAAACCTTTTCGAGATAATAAAATTGTAAATTTCACTTCCAGTATTTTTAATTCTTCACCACAAACAAGTCCGTAATACCCGCTGCGCCGTAATAAATATATAGCAAATGCGTGGTCTCCATCAAAATGTCATCAATGTTTTCGTAAATGAGTGACGGCTACACAGAACTCATTATGTACTACCCGCCCTTTTATCAACTTTATTGAAATAAGTACTTACTTTCAAACTGTTTATAATAGGAAAGTAATAGGGAATGCAATTGTTTTTAAACCACTAAGGTGGCGATCAGCGTATGCTTGATCTTCATCTGATGGTAAGCAGTTACCGTAGCCTATGGATGCTTGTACCACCAGGGGTATCACTTGCGCGTTGCCGACCCTGTAAAAACCTTTTCACGCCTTTTTTGAAGAACCCCATGCTGTACTCGTTCGAGAAAACCTCTGCAGAGAGCTCATTACACAGCTTGCGCATACGGGGGAGAAAGTTTCTCTGAAACCGTACAGTACGCCACTTTGGTTCCAATTTGTGATGATGAACAGGTGCTGGTGGCGACCGGTGCGATGATAGAAAGGGTTAGTGGGCATTATGTCAAGTAGTCCCTCAGAACACACCCCGTTATACAAACGGTAGAATACACACGAAAAGAAAATATCTCTCCTTAGGCTTAAAGGTTCAATATCGCTTGTGAGCTCAGGATCGTCGACAATTCTCATTGCGCGTCTTTGAAGCACGTGATGTGGTCCAAGTTGGCATCTAGGTGCTCCCGTCCATAAATGGAAACAGTACTCCATATGAGGCCTGACTTGAGACTTATACAGTAACAGTCTTTGCCCCGAAGTGAAATACCGCCGCGCTCTATCGAGCACACCAACTTCTTGGATGCCAGCTTGACTTTATCTTCCAAATGACTGCGGAACTGCACGTCACTGGAAATATCAACACCGAGGATTCCGATACTCTTGGAGATGGAAAGAAAGGTGTCAATATGGGAATATGTATGGAATATGCAAGAAAAAAAATACTGGTTTAGTACATTTATAAAAAAATATCTATACCTAGTGCTAATAATGAAAACGGAATTGATTTTGGCCAAAAAACACCTGTGGTATTTAAATTAGAAATTGCAGTATTCCTGTCTCTTTTTAAAATGACTTTTTATATGAAATATGTATGGCGGGGGTATAATGTAACGTCTTGTTTATAACGAAACTTGTTGTTGTATTCATCATTTTTTTTTCCAGTTATTAAATTGAAAATATGTAGAATTAACTTTAAATAGTAAAAAAAATATGCATATTCCTCATTGCGATACACTTAGACAAGGGCTTAAAGATACCTACAATATGATAGTCTACGAACACATCAGTTTAAGATTCTTATCTAACATTCGCTGCATTATTTCATAGAAATGTCATGTAATTATCAAATGAATTAGATCACCACCCTGTATAGTCGTTTCGCAATTAAAATATATAATAAATTACCAAATGAGCTCACCAAGTTTCCTTTACATAGATTTAAAAAAAGGTCTAATTCATTTGCTGAATCTTAAAAATCATATTCAGTCCAAGAATTTATGTCTGTCAACTCATAAGTGTAATATTAAATAATGCAATTAATTACGTATCAAAACCAGATTGTTTTGTAAAAGTACTGGACATAAATATTACATAAAAGGTATTATTTGATTAATTGTAATTTTAATACTTTTAATCAGTGTTATTATTAGATTGTCATTTTTTACAAGTATTTGTCTGACATTACGCTAGTTATATACATATGTATAAGTCAATATCTGGCATACTATTGAATAGTTAATTAAACAAATAAATAGTTATTATTGTGATTGTGATTTTATTCTCTTTGCTGATTGCTAAAGTGATAGTTAATGTAAATTCCGAAATTACGAATCCAAAATTATGATTTCTGCTGATTTTTAGCAAAATGATAGTCAAGTTACGTAATTTTGTCCTAAGATTTTTAATTGAAGATCTATTTGTAACATCAAATCAGTTATTTATTTAGCAAATACTATTTACAGTATAATAAATGCATATATCAAACCAAATATTTCGCAACGATATAATATAAGTTGCATATAAATAAATGAAAGATAATGAAACGTGACTCCATACGTGACTGTATAACGATTTATTATTTGTACAATCCGTATTCAGTATTACTTCGTTTAAAATTGACAAGCTAATTAAAAATACAAACAGACGTACACACTACTAGTGTTATGATTGATATCACGAAACCGGGGGTCTGTGTTAGAATAGTTTTTTATTTCATTTATTATGTACCTCTTTGTTGCATAATCTTTATTTAGATTTTACGGCATCTAAAGCGGAGTTGACTTCCCATTTTTTTAAAATTTTAGGTAGGTAATCGAAAATTCTTTGAAAACTTATTAAGACATCATATTAAGGTATCAAATGATGTTTCTACATTATTGATTTTTGTCATTGTGAAAATATAGACATATTGAAACTAGTAAGGTGATACAGAGCTAACTTTTAACTATAATAATGAATATGAAATGTAGGTCCGTAATTGGCTTAATGTTTGTAATATATTTATGCTTGTACTATGATTTTCAAACTTTGTGCCGTGGACTTATTGTTAGCTAATAAAATAAAATAAATAACTCAATATTTTAATGAAGATAAACGTTATGAAAATTTTAGCAGAAATTTTTCACAGAATGCGATTTTAGCTTCAAAACTTTATCAATTAAATACTACGCTAGCATGTAGGTACCTAATATTTAACATCCGAAATAATTTAAAACTCTATTGTAAAATAAGTTTTACGGTGTTTTTTAGCAGGTGTGTGCGACAAAAAAGACAGAGCCTTACTCAGGCTCCTTCAACCAATAGGTGAGAGAAAATCTTTACAGAATGCGATTTTAGCTTCAAAACTTTATCAAATATTAAATAGTATGCTAGCATGTAATATGTAATATTCGAATTAATTTAAAACTCTATTCTAAAATAAGTTTTACGCTGCTTTGTAGCAGGTGCGTGCGACAAAAAAGACAGGGCCTTACTCAGGCTCTTCAACCAATAGGTGAGAGGTCACCGCAGGTGTCACAGTCAAATTGTATCCATCTATGGTATGCAGACGTACTCGAGATATCGTAGGCGACAGTGATTTATTATTAACCTATCATTTTTTACAATCAAGATATAACGCCCATGTTTGTTCAATGTGAATTACTAACAACCTTGTCGTCTAGTGGCTGAGAAAAGTCCAGGATACAATTCCCGGGGGCAAAATTTTCTCTCCCAGGATGCAATCTATTTTCCTGCGAAATCTCATCTGATTCGCTTCAACGGCTTAGGAGTGGAAACGTAGCAGACAGAGTTAAATTCGTATTTATAATATTGATATGGACTAATAATCCTTTCAAAACTACGGACTAATTATCTTTTTTTACTAGGTGGTAGGCCCATATGTAGGGTCGTCTGGGTAGGTACCACCGCCTTTCTTATTTCAGCCGTGAAACAGTTCGCTGTGTTTCGGATTGAAGGGAAAGGTAACCACTGTAATTACTGGGCATGGACGGCATTTCATCTTAGGCCTCAGGATGACAACGCACCTGCTATATCAATTGAATTTTCCTTGTCATTGCAGGTGTCTATAGGCGGCGGTAACCGCTTACCATCAGGTGGTCCGTCAGCTTGTTTGTCATCTAGTTGTATAAAATAATAATAATATTAGATTGAAAAGGAAACATTACAGCAGTATTAAGCACATATTTTCTTTCACTCCAACTTCACTTACTTCTCAATGTACACTCGTACGTAGAGAATAAACACGGCCGCAAGATATTGACAATTTAAATTCCGCAGTGGAATGGCAGGCGCGGGACAGTCGCCCACATAATTTTCTTGTTCAAACTGACCATTATCTGCGCGATTACACTGCTGCTGTTATCTTACTCGGAGTCTAGGGCACAGGGACGAACTAAGGGTCGGGTGTTAATAAAAAAAAAGAAATTGTTTTGCGATATTTGTAAGTGTATTGGGTATAAGCATATTTAGTAACTCAAAATAAAAATAAAATAATTTTGGTAAATTATGGAAGCATAAATAAGCCTCTTTATAATAAGACAGCTAGTGCTTCGCTGTTTCTTAACAACTATGTAGTGCATGAGGAGCTCGGTGGCGTAGTGGTTTCGATATGAAAACAAAGCAACTGTCGCCATGGTCGATCCCGGGATGGGTCAATCAAAGTTTGTCATCTTGAGCTTCTCCGTGCTTCGAAAGGCACGTTAAGCCGTTGGTCCTGGTTGTTCCTGCCACCCCTTTAACCCACCAACATACATTGGGCCAGCGTGGTCTCCCATGTAGGAAAGCCTGTGCCCAGCCGTGGGACGTATATAGGCTGGTGATAATGATGATGATTCTTACACATTACCATATAACTAAAGAATTTAAAAGCATACACTAGAAATACGTTAATGTGAAGGCAGATAGATACCTTCCTACCTTTGATATGAGCTGCATGGCTTCAGACCAAATTTATCTGTAGTCAATCAATGTCAATCTGCTATGTCTATGAGTTTTATTTCTGCGAAGCTGGTTGACAGTTCGCATAGTTCTAATAAACTAACATTTTTAATGTTTGCTATAAAAATGCCCCGAGTCAAAGTATTTTAGGTTCTTCATTTTCTCGGGTTCAAAGTATCATGAATAATATTCCCTGAGTACATACCAGCGTGAATCCATAAGCAGTTGACGACAAGTCACGTGCCGACGAAGCTTCGACAATTTCTGAAATGACCACAGCAACTCGCGTCTGCTATGTTATGCTTGTATGATTTGTATTACATGCACCTAAATTATGTTTATCTAAGTGCTTAAAAGTTTCAGTGAAGGAAAATGTGAACGGATATCTAGCAAAAGCTAGAACGTAAATTTAAAGTATTGATGTACATACTATTTGCACAATTTGGTGATAGTTGTATATACTTATTTTGTGATTATGGTTTTTGGTTGCCTAAAATTGTACAATTTGGAAGTGTTTTACAAGTTTTAATAGCAGCATTAGTGTTTTGAGGATCTCTGTGGCGTAGTGATTTGAGCGCTCTGGTTTCAATAAGGAAAACAAAGAAACTCTTTATGATTTCATATCTCACATACTTTCAAGTAGGTAGGCATTAAATTAGAAAGTGTATAAAATGCAAACAGTTCATATTTATTCAAGCGGCGAAATGTCAGTGAAATAAACAATGTTCTCTTGACTGTCAAGAGCCGACGAATCCCAGGTCGAGAGACACCCAAGTGCTTCACAAAAAGCGTGTTACTGTCCGTCACGTGGGCCTCCGTCACGTCACTCCCGTCACGGGCCACATCTCAGCACGATACATTCAAATTTCCAACCATGTGTCATTCGATACTCATAGATCTGACGTCTTTATGATGGTCCGCTCAAATCTAAATTGTCACACGACGCATAAAAACTGACAAACAAATCCCAACCCTATTTGCTTACAAATACATAACAAAATTAATGTTAGGAAGTTGCTTATGGTACTATAAAGGAATTCGTCAAGTGACTATCCGTCACAGTTCTTGTAAAAGATAGATAACCTACCATACCACGTTTACATCCAAAGCGAACGTTATGCAGTGTTTCGAAACGTGATTTTCGTTTGACTGGGAGAGTTTACCCTTCCATTGCTAAGGTGGTCGCTCGAAATGACGGCGTCAAAATGCTTTAGAGCGGTCAAGTGTGATGACTCCTTGTTAGCGAGTGTGTTTTGTATACATCCCAGTGACACCATAACCGAGCCGACAATACTAACCTGTGGCGATTGTTCGATCAACTGATATGTGACCTTCTTGGAATTGCCTACAACTATGTCGGCTAAAAAAATAGCTTATTTGATTATGTTCCATAATGACGATCTCTGGCCAAAAATGCGTTAGTAGGTAATATCCATACTGACGTCAAATTATTCTATTATAATTAGTAATCTATTTCGCGCCAAATGGAACAGAAAGAATAACAACAAATAGATTTTTTAGGATTTTAAATGAGTTTTTATGTGGGATTTTAAATGGGTTGAAACGAAAATTTGTTTTCTAAGCATCATTTCATTAAAAATAGAGAACTTGACGATTTCTGGTCTGTATTACTGTTGATGTGTGTTTTATAAGATTTGTAAATATTGAGCTTTTATTCGGTACAAAACTATTCTATGATATTGTTTCAACTTATTCATGCTATCAAACACGAAATAACATTATTGCTTGGCAGAGAACGACTCAACATTGTTTCGAATCGAAATAATTCCAGTAACTGCCGATTACCGAATATCGATAACACCACGATAATTCACATAATAACCCCGCTACGGTCGCACGGGCAATAAGTACCCCTAACGATTTAACCAAACAAACGACAGTCACGTTCACTAAACTCGACTAGACGTTTCTCAACATTTGACATTCCGAAGCACCAAATTGCCGGTTCGATGGCTCGGCAACGTTTTTCTCACACGATTCGAGAGCAAATAACTGGGTGCTGATGATATGGCAATATCGCTACACGAGTAGGTAATGCTTGAGGTGTGGATTAACGGGCGTGACACGCGGACTAAATGTACAGACAGCTTGCTAAAATAATACCTATAATGGAAAAAGTTTTTATTTATTTCTTATTTCTATTACACGTAGCATTACAGAGTATAAGGAAATACATACAAGTTAATTATTAAATACCATAAAGAAATACTTGTAAACAATTAATTAAATTCGTGACACCTATTTATAAATAAGGAATTTAATTAAAATTAAAATCAATCGAAAAATTATGATGGGTCTAAATGACATACTCGTAATAATGTACTTAATGAGTAAAGATAATTTATACAAGGTAGGTTTATACAAAGTTGGTCGTTTTTATGCGATAATAGATAAGTGTTATTAGGTGCGATCCCCTGTGAAGGTAGCGCTCTGCTTCCCCAGACGGGCGCTCTAAATTCAAGTGGAGAATGCCATAATACCCTCTTTTTCGACGGGAGAAACGCCTATCGCGCTATCCAGCCCTCCGGAGAAGAAGACAGGTGGGGCTCGCACCCACTAAAACTTCCATCAGTGCACCCTCTGGCCGACTATCCTACGACACGGGCAACCTTCTGACATAGAGTCCATCTGGCCATCGAAGCAGTTGCCCGGTTTACGGTCTCGTCTCTGCAGGGTGACATCCATTCATGGGTACTTCGGCCATTATCTGCACAGGATTAAGCTGGAGCCGAGTCCCCGGTGTCACGAGTGTGGAGGGGGTGACGACACGTCACAGCATACTTTGGAACATTGTCTAGCGTGGCCTGACGAACGCCGTGTCATGATCGCCTCAGTGCATGCAGACCTCTGGCCGCCGATGTTGATTATGTCAACTTTCGGTAGCGCGACAAGTTTGGAGACTGCCTCCTTCTGCGAGCATGTTATGCATCAAAAGGAGGCCGCGGAGCAGTCTAGAGAGGAGGACCCTCTTACAGCCCCGTTCCGCAGGAAGCGTACGGACCGAAGTAGGAGGCTCTTTGCCACGCTCCATCCTCCGTAGCCAAGGATGTAGGCGATGGAATGGGGCTCAAACTTCCGCATCTTACACCTGGCGTGGCAGGGATATCCTAAGCGTTCCCGAGATATCCTCAACCTTGTTGGGGCCTGTCGAGGCAAACTGCAACGCGCCTATGCGGATGACTGCCATAGTCCCCGTGTAGTTGCGTCGATGGCAGTAAGTTGGGAATGTTGATGGTTTTTAGTCAGTATGCCAATCGGAGAGTCTCACATAACCCAATTGAAGAAGCCCCCTATTACAGCAGGGTAGCTATAAAAGCTTTTCTATTAAAAAATGGGGGACCATGCCATTATGCCCTAAATTTACTTCTTAATAGTCTGGCGACTTAACTTACAGTAGAAACACAATATGGATAAAAAAACAACTCCTGAATGAATTGATTTTCCACTGGTATTTTCAAACTGTCCGTGTGTCTCGCGTCTAAGTATAACTCCGGTTGTACTATCATGGATACAGCCAATTTTCGCCGCTCATATTGGTAGCGTGTAAGTACACGATTGTATCATGCTTTCGAAATTGAATTGAATTCTGTCTCGACGATACGTTTGTCTTTGCCCTTTTTTAACGCGTATCGTTGGAGGAAGATGGAAATATGTTTTCATGTGGTACATATGTCAAATTGGTCGGTCGTGAGGTGATGCTCGTGTCAATTTTGCCCAACAGCGGCAGGGGGTTAATGCTTCTGCGCAGCCTTTGTGATACATTCCTTAGGAGATTGCTTGTGTACGTAATTCTCGCGAGGATTGCGTTATCGTTTTGTTTTTTCGCTGTTACACTGTTTTGTTGTGAATCGTGGTTTGTTGGTAACGAAAGTATCTAATGGCTGACAGGATCGGAAAATTCCTAAGTAATTCGTGAAATTTTGCTTAGAATCCAGCCGCAGCTGACGGGTTTGAAGCTTCTGAATTTAAAATCTTTGTTTGAAAGGTTTACATGTCAGATACGTAAATAAATAGTGTCACAAAGATTATTTGTTGTGTGGTAAGTAACATTATGCTCTCGAGAATCCATAAATTAGATTCTGTCGACTTAGATAATATATACTTAGGGCATTTTAAAATATATAAGATATTACTATTAAATATTACTTATTAATAATTTAATTTAGTTTTTAAATCTTAAAGCTGCTTTACCTTACCTTTGAATCTGATCACATTACTGGAACAAAAATCATCGAAATTGGAGTGTTAATGGATTTTTTTATCAAACAGTTACGAACATACCTGTTAAAACAAAGCAAATTCCATGTCCTATTTTGGATATTTATTAGTGAAAAAATGGTCATAAGCCAATTTGTATGAAACAATAATATTTACCGCGTAGCATCACTGTAACAACCTCCCCCCTCACCGCTACCTAATTAATTAGATATAATTAATATAAATAAATACATTATACTAATACCAGACTGAGTTTTTTTTTAAAATGATTAAATTGGCCAATAAGTGATCATATAGTAACGGTAGGACACTAGTTGTGATGTAGATAACCCAACTTCTTTTTATGAGGTATGTGAAAGATACTTTAGTACCTGGACAGGGCATATTACTAAAAGCTTAAATTACTTTATGTCAGAATAAATAAAGGAAAACTAAGATTGAAGATAACTATATGGTATAGAATAATAATAGAAAAGTTGAGTAGTGAATAGGAATTTAAAGAGGTCAATAACGGGAAGATCTAAATAGATCTATTGTTAACTCTGGATCCCTGTAAGGGTATTATAGGTATGCACAAACTGGAGTTATTGCATTATTGGAATATCATTTATTTTAAATGGATGTAGATATATATTATAAGTATAACTTCTGATGGTAAATTTCAGAGTTGATACTATTTTATTATTTACATTAAAAAATATAGAGAAAGTGTTAGGCTCCATCCTCGCCCCACACGGTGAGTGCCAAGCCACGCCGTTTCACTCCCCCCTTCCAAAACCACAGGAAGTTCCTCTTCGCGAATAAGAGATCACAAATATGAAAATATATTTATTAACATTTTCCCATGGAATGTGTGGTGTGGTGTGTTTTTATACCAAAATGTTAGAATGTGAAGATAAGTTTGAAATCTCCAAACTTCTGACATCCTAAGTGTGAATGAAATTAATTCTCACAAGGAAATCCAGATTCTGTAAGGAAACTTAGTTGTGAGTTAAGTCAGCGCTAGTCGCAATATATTGTCAACGTGAGAACCTATTACCAATGCAATTAGATTGTCATTGGAGCTGCAATATATCCCTTCCTTAACCTGGAGTATCCCCTTTTACGTTTGAACAATAATCATTCTGTGCACAGTAACATCTCGTCCAGAGGCTTCACACAAAATAATCACCTTCGACATTTCGGAGTATGTGGAGTGTGCGTAAATTTGAGCTTTCCTCACTGTAGAGTATTGAGTTTATTTTGGTTTTGCAAAAGTCTATCATATTGTGACTTATTTAACCTATACCTAAATAAACTCAGGTGTAAAACTCCATGATGAAATGTCAATAACATACTCACACACTGTTAGCTAAAATATGCTGAGCTAATTCTATTAAACAATATATTACAAACTATTTATTTGTCAGTAAAATAATTTCCAATAAAACAGATATTTAGTTTCCGATTAGAGGTTCCGCTATAGAACCAGGGTGGGTTATTTTAACTGGAACTGTAAAATCCTAAGATAGGATAAATATTTCTGTAGTTCGTTAATAGAACCAGAATGGGCAAGTATTTATGTTTTATCTGGTATTTGTAGAATCCGTAGGTATGATAGATAAGATATGTAACCATATCTAAGTAAGTTTACTAATAGAACCAGAGGGTTTGTAAGTATTATAACATTTTGTAGAATCCATGATATAGAGAGATATATCAAGGAACCATGGTAGTTGTGGTTTATCATAGGATAAACTCAGGTGATTAAAACTGTAGGTAGGATATTGCGAGGACATAACTTTTATAATTTTAAGTTATGAAATTCTCAGTAGGATGATCTGTAGTGTCAGATGGTATATATTGATACAGACAGATACAGAAATAAAATGTTATCAAGGCTACGTGGGTAGAAGTGAAATAATTATAAATGTTATTTGTATTAAACAATTAACCTGTAATAGATGGGTTAAGGTACATTGAAGATTGTAAGAGAAATCGCCTCGACGAAGCTTAAGTTCTTTCACGACTGCTTATATGAACAATATATTAAAGCACACAATCAATATGGGTAATAATCAGGGTAAAGCCGCAACAAACCACATAACTTAGTAGGTAGGTAAAACAACAACGAAATAAATCATATAATCCGTAAAATAGCTAAAGCCGAGACAATGTACGTAATACAAGTAAACCTACGTAGGTAATACAACCTCTCCCATCAGTCAGTAGAATAACCTAAAGCTGTAATGAAATAACTCATAAGTATTATCATATTATAAATATAGACGTAAGCACATGATTTCGAGCGCTCTAGTTTCGATCACGAAACAAGCAACCCTCGCCATGGTCAATCTCTGGATGGGTCAATCAAAATCTGTAATCTCGCGCCCCTCCGTGCTTCGGAAGGCACGTTAAGCCATTGGTCCCGGTTGTTACGGCAACCGCTTCAACCCACCAACCCGCATTGGCCAGTGTAGTGGTGTTATGATGGCCCATGTAAGAAGGTCTGTGCCCGGCAGCGGGACACACATAGGCTGATGATGATGACGATGCACATGATGTGCAACTATCATGTCATTTAGGCACATATTCGGAAAAGATGGGGAAAAAGCTGCAAGGATGCATTAAACACACGATCCGTCTAATTAGAATATCCACATAATAGGTGTCACGGTACCGCAATTACCTAAATAAACACATAATCAGTAAAATAGAACTAAAGCGGTAACAAAATAACCACACATTATCATATACTATAAATAGGGGTACACACATGATGTAGGTAGTATCAAGGTAGCACGACCATGCTAATAAATCTCGCATAGTCGGTAGAATAACCTAAAGCTGTAATGAAATATTTAAATTACACAACACATTAAATAAATAGACACGTAAAATAAAATAACGGGCGATAACATTATTTAAATCCAATACGTAAGGTAGCTGTAAAACACATTTGAAAATCAAACATATTACATAAAATGACACATAAAATAAAATAACTTGCGATAAAATTATTCAAATCCAACATGTAAGGTAGCTGTAAAAGAATATTTAAAAATCACAACATATTAAATAAAATTGCACATAATTTCCGCTATTATAACAACACCAGTAGGTAGGTTAATAAAATATAGCACCTTCAATTCAAGTCCTACCTAACCATACACATTTTATATTCCTAGGAAAATAAGCAGCAACATACGTGATAGGAAAGACGATCCGTATTGTAGAAACCGACCAACAACATAATTCAAATCCAACGCAAGTACATAAGATAGCCGTAAAACATATCAGAACCATATTAAATATCAAATCCAACGCAAGTACATAAGATAGCCGTAAAACATATCAGAACCATAATAAATATCAAATCCAACGCAAGTACATAAGATAGCTGTAAAACATATCAAAACCATATTAAATAAAATCACACAAAATTCCGCAATGTAAATAAAAACCACGTAAATCAACAAAGGACATAATAACACCTACCTTCAAGCACATACCTTATATCTAGCTAGATCACGTCGGGCAGAGTCTCCTCCTTGGACTTCTGCAACTCTTCAAGAGCAGGGCGAAAAAAGTCCCGAATGATCCTGATCAGCCTCTTTTATAGCCTTAAATCCCCACCAATTTACCAGACAGAAACCATTTGCAGTTAGCCAACCATTCCGACCAATCTAATTCCATTTTCTTCGTCTCAGCATCCTCATTGGTTCCCGCCTAAAATACTTCGGTAAATTTTATGTTGGCAAGCCTAAAGTTCTCGATTCCTATTCGTCGATCTTTCCCTCCAGTTTTCCTACAACGCATGGATATAATACGACCAAACACCAAAACCCACAAAACTCAAGCACTGTGTTAATATTGGCCATCCTCTTAAATTTGGTCGAGTTATCCTAAAGAGTTTAAAGAACAATTTAAAAAAAAAGTTTATATTTGTATATTTTATTTTGTATTTTATGTTCATTATTTTAATATAAATCAGATGAAATAATTTCATCCACAAATAAATTAAATAATTCCTTTAAACTTCCTTTGTTTTATTTTTATAAATAGTTCCTTTGCCTACCACTAGACAGCCAAACGATGCTTTAAGAAAGCGTGCTTTTAGAACACTTTTATTGGTAATTAGTTACTATACTCGACGCTAGGTGGAGTTTTCGTTGTAACTCTCGCCATGAGCAATTGAATCAATGTATTATATATTTAATTGATGACTAAATCCACAAACGAACTAGACGAACATCAATTGCAAAATTAAATAATATATCTCTTCCTTAGAGGCAGACCTCGGTTCCGTCACATCCGCCCCCTAAATTATTACGAAGTTTACCGAAGTGATAATTTACTTAGATCAAATAATAAAGAAGAAAACCGTCCTATACTCGCATTGTGATGACGTCCATTCCTTCACAACCGCCCCCTCGATCGTTGATATACTGGACACCTAACATCAACGCAACTTAGTTTATATCCCGTACACTATTATCGACATTAGTAACATGTAAGTGTAACTGGTGGTATCTGCAACATAATTAGTTTGGCAACACAGCTGTACTGCTTCCTTATAACTTTAAAGGTACCTTTT
This sequence comes from Nymphula nitidulata, assembly GCA_947347705.1. Lineage (NCBI taxonomy): Eukaryota > Metazoa > Arthropoda > Insecta > Lepidoptera > Crambidae > Nymphula > Nymphula nitidulata. Next base: position 14,487,812 of record OX374632.1, read on the forward strand.
ACCTATTATTTATTTCGTAAACCCACAATCTTTAAACTATTATCATACAATTATTACTTTAAATAAAGATAAACCCGTAGTGTACCTAATAAAATTATACCGTTACAACTAATTTCCAAGTAAACTGACGGCCCACTTGGTGGTAAGTGGCCACCATCACCCACAGACCCCTACAATAAAAGAAAAATCCTTGATATTGTTAAGTATTAAAAATAACCGAACATTGACAATAAATACCGCACTGAGTTTAGAAAGCGCTTAACTGCATGACTTAAATCTTCACTTCATACTTGCGATAATGACCTACCCTGAAATCAGAGACGTAAAGCATTACTAACACAAAACCCACAAAAGATTTTGCCTGCTCAAAATTGCACCATGCAGGCTGCCACCATAATATCCCCAACCAAACCTGAGGGATTAAGCTCTTAAGATGCATCGAATGAGTTACACCATCAGTTCAATGCAATGTTTGCAGAATAAAAGTAACCACTCAACTACGGTTGTATGCATTAGTTCCCCTTGCCTTCTCTGTAATAGAAAGAACTTACAAACAAGAACTTACAAACACCAGTAGAACGAAAGAAAACACTTAAACCATGGCTGTATGGACATTAGTTCCCCTTGCCTTCTCTGTAATAGAAAGAACTTAGAAACAATAGCAGAATGAAAGAACCCACTTAAACCATGGCTGTATGGGCATTAGTTCCCCTTGCCTTCTCTGTAATAGAAAGAACTTATAAAAAACAGCAAAATGAAAGAAAACACTTAAACCATGGCTGTATGGGCATAATTTCCCCTAGCCTACTCTGCAATAGAAAGAACCAGCGATCAACGACCTCACCAAAAATCCACAAAACAAGTGTTTGCGCCGACGTGCAACCAAAATACTACTAGAACAAAAGTGACTATGGTATGAAAGACGATGGGAACTTGCCTGTGGCTATCCACTTCATCAAGCAGCATCATATGGAGACTAATCACACATTTCACGTTAAATACTCCTAGGATGCATTGAAATCTGTAACACCAGCATTTTAATACAATAAAATAAGAAATAAAGAAATACGAAAAACATGGCTGTATGACACTAGACCCCTTTGGCTTCCTAAGGAGAATTATAGAACAACAACCTCAACAAAATATTGTCTTTGATATTAAAACTATTAAAAGTAATCTCAAAATTCTCATTTAATTAAGTGTACAACCGAAATTAATTCTTGCATTTCCAAGTTCATACAGCGTTATAGTTAAATGTTTATTGTTATAATCGATATTGCTTTAACATGTCATTGTTTTTGTTTGTTCAAATAAGGAGATCAGGAGATAAGACCGCTTGTGTGTGCTCTCTTACTGACAAGTTTCACATCACCTTCCTTCATTTATCACTAAAAAGAAACTACGTCAACACCCTCCGCTATTTGCATTCTTTATTTATGTTTTACAGGTTAATAATTTCAACTTCCCTTTTATGATTTTTTATAGCTACACATTATTTTGCGAACGCACGCTTACTTTTTGTTTGTGCTTTCAGTGCCCAATACGCTAATCTGAAGACTCGACAGAACGTGCTTAGCTTGATTGTGGAGCTGTTTATCTTAACTAACAATTTTATAGAACAAGAATACTAACAATTATACCTAATTATGGTGCTAAAAGAAAATAAAGAATCAATAAATGAAGTGAAATCCTAACAATCTGGAAGTACTTAGTGACTGCATAAATTAACATACATAATTGCTTCTAAATCAAAGATGCAGATTAAATTATTTGCTATGTGTAGGTAAAGTATGAAGTGATTAATTCATATACACATTGTTAAGTGAAGTGATACTACTAGATATCTAAACAACATAAATAAACTTAAAATAACTTGAGAACTTTTCCTTATTACCTTAATTAAGTATTTGGGAAAACATTTAAAAATTTTATCCATAAATATAACTTGGCTGAAAAAAACAAGTATTAAAGTATTTTTAGAATAATTCAGGCTATTACAAAAGAGAAACCACACCACTGAGGCATACTAGATTACAATACCTACCTAAACCTACTTTATCAGCCTACCTGCCAGAAGTATCTGTATAAGCAAAAAGCATACAACATGAGCATAGTTCTGTATAATAGGTTACCAAATGAATTCAATTGTTTACAAGGAACTTTATTTAAACTGAAATTGACGAATTGGCTTTTAGACAATTGTTTTTACAGTGTTAAGGAATATTTGTATTTTAAGAAATTGTTAATGAATTAGAATCCTTTATTTTATTGTTTAAATGATAATAGATGTTCTTGAAAGATATTTTAAAATATTTCAAAATAAAATTAATTTTAAGTTAGTTAAATGGTATCTATTAGCTAAATGTATTTATGTGAGTAGTGAATGACTTTATAAGAAATTTTGCATGTTTGCAGGCAGACTGAATACTCATACTGTAACATAACTTAAGATCTTCATGCAAATTAACCTTATGACTTTGACTTTGAAAATCACGCCCCCAGGACCCTTGATAACCTTCACACTTTGTTTAAACCTCACAACCATTTCACGAGCAACAATTGTGACTGAAATTCAGTCAACACTAAAATATTTTCTAAAATAATAACAGACTGGTAAAACAAAGTAAATCCTAACAATAGTTTATCCTGGTCACGGCCCCAATTGTAACAACCTCCCCCCTCACCGCTACCTAATTAATTAGATATAATTAATATAAATAAATACATTATACTAATACCAGACTGAGTTTTTTTTTAAAATGATTAAATTGGCCAATAAGTGATCATATAGTAACGGTAGGACACTAGTTGTGATGTAGATAACCCAACTTCTTTTTATGAGGTATGTGAAAGATACTTTAGTACCTGGACAGGGCATATTACTAAAAGCTTAAATTACTTTATGTCAGAATAAATAAAGGAAAACTAAGATTGAAGATAACTATATGGTATAGAATAATAATAGAAAAGTTGAGTAGTGAATAGGAATTTAAAGAGGTCAATAACGGGAAGATCTAAATAGATCTATTGTTAACTCTGGATCCCTGTAAGGGTATTATAGGTATGCACAAACTGGAGTTATTGCATTATTGGAATATCATTTATTTTAAATGGATGTAGATATATATTATAAGTATAACTTCTGATGGTAAATTTCAGAGTTGATACTATTTTATTATTTACATTAAAAAATATAGAGAAAGTGTTAGGCTCCATCCTCGCCCCACACGGTGAGTGCCAAGCCACGCCGTTTCACTCCCCCCTTCCAAAACCACAGGAAGTTCCTCTTCGCGAATAAGAGATCACAAATATGAAAATATATTTATTAACATTTTCCCATGGAATGTGTGGTGTGGTGTGTTTTTATACCAAAATGTTAGAATGTGAAGATAAGTTTGAAATCTCCAAACTTCTGACATCCTAAGTGTGAATGAAATTAATTCTCACAAGGAAATCCAGATTCTGTAAGGAAACTTAGTTGTGAGTTAAGTCAGCGCTAGTCGCAATATATTGTCAACGTGAGAACCTATTACCAATGCAATTAGATTGTCATTGGAGCTGCAATATATCCCTTCCTTAACCTGGAGTATCCCCTTTTACGTTTGAACAATAATCATTCTGTGCACAGTAACATCTCGTCCAGAGGCTTCACACAAAATAATCACCTTCGACATTTCGGAGTATGTGGAGTGTGCGTAAATTTGAGCTTTCCTCACTGTAGAGTATTGAGTTTATTTTGGTTTTGCAAAAGTCTATCATATTGTGACTTATTTAACCTATACCTAAATAAACTCAGGTGTAAAACTCCATGATGAAATGTCAATAACATACTCACACACTGTTAGCTAAAATATGCTGAGCTAATTCTATTAAACAATATATTACAAACTATTTATTTGTCAGTAAAATAATTTCCAATAAAACAGATATTTAGTTTCCGATTAGAGGTTCCGCTATAGAACCAGGGTGGGTTATTTTAACTGGAACTGTAAAATCCTAAGATAGGATAAATATTTCTGTAGTTCGTTAATAGAACCAGAATGGGCAAGTATTTATGTTTTATCTGGTATTTGTAGAATCCGTAGGTATGATAGATAAGATATGTAACCATATCTAAGTAAGTTTACTAATAGAACCAGAGGGTTTGTAAGTATTATAACATTTTGTAGAATCCATGATATAGAGAGATATATCAAGGAACCATGGTAGTTGTGGTTTATCATAGGATAAACTCAGGTGATTAAAACTGTAGGTAGGATATTGCGAGGACATAACTTTTATAATTTTAAGTTATGAAATTCTCAGTAGGATGATCTGTAGTGTCAGATGGTATATATTGATACAGACAGATACAGAAATAAAATGTTATCAAGGCTACGTGGGTAGAAGTGAAATAATTATAAATGTTATTTGTATTAAACAATTAACCTGTAATAGATGGGTTAAGGTACATTGAAGATTGTAAGAGAAATCGCCTCGACGAAGCTTAAGTTCTTTCACGACTGCTTATATGAACAATATATTAAAGCACACAATCAATATGGGTAATAATCAGGGTAAAGCCGCAACAAACCACATAACTTAGTAGGTAGGTAAAACAACAACGAAATAAATCATATAATCCGTAAAATAGCTAAAGCCGAGACAATGTACGTAATACAAGTAAACCTACGTAGGTAATACAACCTCTCCCATCAGTCAGTAGAATAACCTAAAGCTGTAATGAAATAACTCATAAGTATTATCATATTATAAATATAGACGTAAGCACATGATTTCGAGCGCTCTAGTTTCGATCACGAAACAAGCAACCCTCGCCATGGTCAATCTCTGGATGGGTCAATCAAAATCTGTAATCTCGCGCCCCTCCGTGCTTCGGAAGGCACGTTAAGCCATTGGTCCCGGTTGTTACGGCAACCGCTTCAACCCACCAACCCGCATTGGCCAGTGTAGTGGTGTTATGATGGCCCATGTAAGAAGGTCTGTGCCCGGCAGCGGGACACACATAGGCTGATGATGATGACGATGCACATGATGTGCAACTATCATGTCATTTAGGCACATATTCGGAAAAGATGGGGAAAAAGCTGCAAGGATGCATTAAACACACGATCCGTCTAATTAGAATATCCACATAATAGGTGTCACGGTACCGCAATTACCTAAATAAACACATAATCAGTAAAATAGAACTAAAGCGGTAACAAAATAACCACACATTATCATATACTATAAATAGGGGTACACACATGATGTAGGTAGTATCAAGGTAGCACGACCATGCTAATAAATCTCGCATAGTCGGTAGAATAACCTAAAGCTGTAATGAAATATTTAAATTACACAACACATTAAATAAATAGACACGTAAAATAAAATAACGGGCGATAACATTATTTAAATCCAATACGTAAGGTAGCTGTAAAACACATTTGAAAATCAAACATATTACATAAAATGACACATAAAATAAAATAACTTGCGATAAAATTATTCAAATCCAACATGTAAGGTAGCTGTAAAAGAATATTTAAAAATCACAACATATTAAATAAAATTGCACATAATTTCCGCTATTATAACAACACCAGTAGGTAGGTTAATAAAATATAGCACCTTCAATTCAAGTCCTACCTAACCATACACATTTTATATTCCTAGGAAAATAAGCAGCAACATACGTGATAGGAAAGACGATCCGTATTGTAGAAACCGACCAACAACATAATTCAAATCCAACGCAAGTACATAAGATAGCCGTAAAACATATCAGAACCATATTAAATATCAAATCCAACGCAAGTACATAAGATAGCCGTAAAACATATCAGAACCATAATAAATATCAAATCCAACGCAAGTACATAAGATAGCTGTAAAACATATCAAAACCATATTAAATAAAATCACACAAAATTCCGCAATGTAAATAAAAACCACGTAAATCAACAAAGGACATAATAACACCTACCTTCAAGCACATACCTTATATCTAGCTAGATCACGTCGGGCAGAGTCTCCTCCTTGGACTTCTGCAACTCTTCAAGAGCAGGGCGAAAAAAGTCCCGAATGATCCTGATCAGCCTCTTTTATAGCCTTAAATCCCCACCAATTTACCAGACAGAAACCATTTGCAGTTAGCCAACCATTCCGACCAATCTAATTCCATTTTCTTCGTCTCAGCATCCTCATTGGTTCCCGCCTAAAATACTTCGGTAAATTTTATGTTGGCAAGCCTAAAGTTCTCGATTCCTATTCGTCGATCTTTCCCTCCAGTTTTCCTACAACGCATGGATATAATACGACCAAACACCAAAACCCACAAAACTCAAGCACTGTGTTAATATTGGCCATCCTCTTAAATTTGGTCGAGTTATCCTAAAGAGTTTAAAGAACAATTTAAAAAAAAAGTTTATATTTGTATATTTTATTTTGTATTTTATGTTCATTATTTTAATATAAATCAGATGAAATAATTTCATCCACAAATAAATTAAATAATTCCTTTAAACTTCCTTTGTTTTATTTTTATAAATAGTTCCTTTGCCTACCACTAGACAGCCAAACGATGCTTTAAGAAAGCGTGCTTTTAGAACACTTTTATTGGTAATTAGTTACTATACTCGACGCTAGGTGGAGTTTTCGTTGTAACTCTCGCCATGAGCAATTGAATCAATGTATTATATATTTAATTGATGACTAAATCCACAAACGAACTAGACGAACATCAATTGCAAAATTAAATAATATATCTCTTCCTTAGAGGCAGACCTCGGTTCCGTCACATCACGTAGGTAATTTTTTAATCTGTATCGGTGTTAGCCATCGGGCTCTCAAACTGTGTTACAGATTAAAAAAATAAAATTTCGATTGCATAAAAATTACCGATATCTACTCGCATATTTAGGTATTTATGTTATGTAAACTTAATGCTTCCGTATCGGAGAGGATGTTTATAGTTCATAGTTCTTCGATCAAATACTTTCTGCTATGGTTCCATTGGGCAGTTAAGTCGATAGAGCTTTGAGAACCATTCTTCATTGTATCATCATTCTGTCTCGTACATAAAACACAGGACTACATGAAACTCAATGGAAAACGTGAATACAGTCGAGACCGTAAATGATATTGAAATATTCCCTCGAATCTTTTAAGGAATCAAATCTATTTTCCAAAATTCAATTTTAATCTTACTATAAATCTGAAAAAAAATATACTAATAAAAATATCTAAGCTGCAAAAAAGGAGAGTTTTAAAGAAAGGATAGCCTCTAGAGACGCCTAAAATAAATAGTACCAAATAAAAATTTTTTTTCTTTCTTTCTAAAATGATTCAACTAAATAAAAGCTTATTTTTGAGATATTTAAAGAATATACGGGAGCTTACAATAGTAGGTACAGCAGACTACCCACTAAAAAAATATATTATATACTAAATATTCTATCTACTGCCTTTATGTATGACAGTTTTGTTGGCAGAAAATTTTAATTTAGACATTTCAATCTGTGAAGTTCTCGCATAATAGCCACAATAGATTATTCTATTGTGTTGAGTGTTAAAGGACGAAAGTTTATTGGCAAATGAATTGTTAAGTAAATGCTGTAACAACGATTGACGCTCACGGCGTCACACACTTAAAGGGGTAAAGTAGGGTAGGCTATAAAAAACATTTTCAGTAATTCCAAGTTGTTCTTTAATTTACACCGCGACTGTACCGTTATCAGTGCGAGCATGTCCGCATCGTAATGACATTGCGTACGTGCGCCAATCGCACGGTACGACACCGACGGACGTGCGACGTGCACAAACACCAGGCCCGGCCACTGGCATTTCTGTACGCGACTGTACTTACTCCTTTAATGGATTTTGAGTCTTATGCTCATGCGCATAAGGGTCGAGGAGTTGACATTTAAGTTAGTTATTACGGAAAAATTATTGTTTGTCTGCAACGCTGATGACATATAGACGTGAGCAAATTTCAGTGGTAATGTAAGTGTTGGGCTACTGTTGCTGAGGCTACTGTCCAACAAAGTAGTCAAGACATATTATAGTCCAAATAGCTATGAAATAGTAGTGACCATTTTGAAATTTTATTTAGGTACTATGTGGGTTTTCAAGAAAATTGAGCTGCCGTGTCAATTTTCTAGTTTTAACCTTTGTTTCGCAAAATCTGTAATGCTACCTACTTAGTCATTTCAACAGTTGTCAATCGACCAGTAACCTTTTCCTATCAAAGCAACAATCTATCTAGACCTAGGTACCTACTTCTTACGAAAAGACAATTAAATTAACAGTAGATAGTATAGGACGTGAAAAAGAAACGTTAATATATGATATTACATTAAATATTAACAAATTGTAAGTAAGTAGGTAGGGAAACATACAATGTGTAAAGTAGGTATAAATGTTATACGAAATTATTGTAAAATAAGTGTAAAGCGACTTGAGTATTATGTCCGCCTGTAAGTACATACATTGCTAAAGAATATTGATTACGCAAATTGCGGACATTGAAATCATTTTGGCATTAGGTAGGCATGCATAGGTATTGGTATTTTGCGAATATACAATTTTACATTTACATAATATGCCTGTAGTGCCAAATTTCAATGGATGCCATTTCGTATATTTTTCAATATGCGTTTAAACATCGATCTACAACCTTGAAGGTAAGTTTTGTATTAAAATATAAGTTCTGCATTTACTTTATTAGATATTTAAATTGAAATAAAAATCTTTTTTTTTCTATTTTATTTAAAAAACCAATTTCAAATTAAACACCGAAGCCCGTTCAATAATTGTTCACATTCCACCAAGGGGTTGCAACAACAATGTGACATACCGTGTGCAGTCAGCCGCCGCCAATACCAGGCGCACTGGTGCGTGACTGCCCTAATACAATTGCACAGCTCCTTAATATGCAACTGGCTAAATATTTGCCTACTGATTAAAAGTTGGCTGTCGTGCCTTGGGCTAGTCTAAATGTTATTAGCTGAGCAGATCATTCGGTTGGATGATCATAGGCCGGGGTTTCGAGTTAGGGCGGGAATAAGGTAGCCGGATTAGCGAACTTGGGTTAATGTCATAATTATTATAATAATATGATTGATGTGATATGATTTTATTTTTAGACTCAAACCTATTATAAAAAAAACATGATTAAGAGTGGATATTAGACAACGGAGGAATTAAAATATAAATATCTACAATACATTAATCATGAACAAACATCTATGATTCATGAACAAATGCTTGTACTCCTCATACAACTACCTTTACCGGGACTGTTATTGGTAAGGTTAACAGAAAACCCTTTAAAAAACGACATCCTACTAAAAATTAATTTCTTTGATAGTTTGGGCAGTGTTCTGCGTATAACCAAAACGCTCCGCTTAGTACTGTAAAGTTGCCGTAAAGCGCTCAGAATCACTCAGTTGACATTTAAGCTAAGAGAGGAACCGGGAATTCCCGTGTAATGCGAGGGTGACTTTCCGGTTGGTTTCCCCTAATTTGCTACAACGAAATTAGAATACAGCTCAAGTATTCTGTTTGTGGTTATGACGCCAATGAAATTTACTAAACATCTTTGAAACACAAGCAGCTTTTTAATATGTCAAGCGACGTTATCCCTCTGGAGGTCTACGTCAGCAGCCGAATTTGATGCTAACGGCTGCTGACAGGTTAAGTTGAGATGCCGATTGATGGGTTAAGTAAAAAAAGTCGTAGTGGTGTATTTATCGACTGTAAGCTTCACCCTGTACGAGATTACAGCTAAATAACATATTGTATGGAGCCGGGGACTTTCCGATACTTTTAGCTGTTAGTAAAATACTTTCTAGATTTTTATAGGGTAGGTAGCACGAGAGTAGTGCTCAAGGTGTTACGAGCGATATCTACGTACGACCGAAAGCGTGATTTGAATCTCTATGGAATAATACAGCTAAAGCTGTAAAAACACTATACTTACTTATAGCCACGAGTCTCAAGTGTAATACAATCTTGCTTTGCGTGTTTTTAACATGATAGATGAATTATGCTTTATTATGCTATAAGTTATCACAGGTAATAACGGAATTTCTCAGAAATTTTGGTTATTTGCGGAGACAGGACTTTTAATATTTTTGGGTACTAATAACTTAACTATAGTATATCCATATAATATATAATAACTTAACCTCCTGTAAAAACAACTAATTGTTCAATTTCTGTTTTTTCTTTTGTTTTAATCTACTTGCTGACATTTTTTTTTGCCAAGAAAATTATTTTCTTACTATCACCTATACGTACTGTTGTAATGTATTGTACAAGGCAATAAAAATATTTTTTCCTATTACTGTTTGCGATAGTTATATAGAGATAAAAATCATCATCATCGCCAGCCTATATACGTCCCACTGCTGGGCACAGGCCTTCCTACATGGGAGAAACACATGAGGAGTTTGGGCCATAACACCACCACGCTGGCCCAATGCGGGTTGGTGGGTTAAAGCGGTTGCAGTAACAACCGGGACCAACGGCTTAACGTGCCTTCCGAAGCACGGAGGAGCTCAAGATTATAAATTTGATTGACCCATCCAGGGACCAACCATGGCGAAAGTTGCTTTGTTTTCGTGATCGAAACCAGAGCGCTCAAACCACTACGCCACCGAGCTCCTCTAGATAAAAAAAGTAGGATATAATGATTGTGTCGCGTTCAGCTGTTTTTTTATACTACTAGATGACAAACTAAGCAGTAATTACTGCATTGCATTTTACTGAGCAGTTTACAATTTTTTGTTGTCATGACTAGATGTCAAACAAGCTGACGGCCCACCTGATGGTAAGCGGTTACCGCCGCCTATAGACTTTACAGCCTATTTTTTAGATAAAGTGGTTTCCAATAATTCACAAGGAGTCCCTGCTGCCGTTTTCATACGACTTGCCAAGTGCACCACCTTTTTTCAGAAAGAAAAGGTTTTATATCCATCTGCCCTACAATGTGAGGTCTCAAAGGAGGTTATGTGGTCATAATCCTCTCTTTCTCTCTCTAATGTAAATGTTTTCCAACATACCGACTAAAACCTACGCAACCACGGTCGAACAGATTCGATATGATGGAAACTCACTCTCGGAGTACAGTGTAGGCCATATACTCTAGCCACTCTTATGAAAAAACATATCAAAACGCCCACCACCGCCGTTAGCCATGTGCTTCTTTGCCATTTTACGGAATTAGTTCAAAACCAACGGTTATTACTATGTAGTATGTCCGTATCGTTGATCGTGCGTCGTGACTGGTGTTGCCATCTTTTCTGGTTAACTCGGATTTGTCTTAGTTTGAATGGAGAGTCTATCTGCAGTTTGAAATAAGCAACGTAACGACTGGTTTGCTGGTACGATTTTATTTAATCGTTTCAGATATTATTACAATAAATTCAGCATTAATTTGACGTCTAAAAACCAGACACTCGGGTATTTACTATACCAGAGGTTCCGGATTCAAATCTCAGGAAGGTATATGTTTGTATGACGAGTACAAAAAATTATTTATGAGTCACGCAAGTTTGTATGTTGATAACAGTAGATATTGTATAAAAAAAAAACGTATTCATAAGGTCAGTGATATTTTTAAAAGCGTTCTATAGTACTTTGCTAAGCTTCAGCATAGAAATTCGTTAGATATTAATATTTTTTTGTCCTGATTTTGTAGTTGTTTTTATGGTATCCCCAATAATGATTCATGGGGCAGGCAGATGTACGGACACCGGTACAATCGATCGCCTCGTTTTGTTTCACATTGTAGCCCCGTGATAGAGGGATGATCGTTCAAACGGATGCCAGTGTGTTTGTGGGCAGCGAGCGAAGAGAAAACACCATATAGGTTGCTTATCAAATAAAAATTGATAGGTAACTGAACTGTAGAAACATAAGCATATTTCATCAATTAATAAGTAACATTTATTTCACCTAAATCTAAGTTGAGATATTTTTTCTTTAATTTCAAAGCAAGGACTAAAACCACCGACCAAAAGTCTGATTACTGATTATAGAAAGAATTTACTGACTCTCACTCTATTATTCATAAATAGTAGGTAGTTGTAATTATAATTACACTTACAATAGTTTAATACCTATGAAATAGCTTAGTGTAATTATATTTTATATAATATAGCGGTTCCCTAGAGCGCTTAGTAGTATAGTAGGTATAAGTCGAGCTTAATAATTGTAATATGTTGGATAGTCGTAATTGGTCTACAAAAATGTACATCAAATTGTTAATGAGATTAATTTGAGCTGTGTACTGTCCCTAACTATAAATAAATAAAAACATAAACTTTTCGAAAAAATAGACTAGCCTGACTTACGTATGCGTGTAAAGTCTTATTAGATTCGGTTTGTTCATTTTTAATATTTTCGATTCGAAAGTTTGTATGAGAAGCCGCTCAGAGTCAACCCCCTAAGCAAAAAAAATGGAGAGTAAAGTACGAGTATTTTTGAAAAAACCTGTCTCTAGTAAATAATATTCGACCATTGAAGCTCATTCACAATAAAATCAATTCAGTAAACTGTAAGTATTAACTTGGGAAACATATCTATTTAAAGTAAGCATCATTAAATTGGTCTCAAAATTATCAAAACATTTTGACTCGCTACATCAAAACACCGCTTTTCCTCGTCGCATTACAAATTATAATTTAAGCCGTCTTAAGCTCCTTACAACCGGTTCGATTCCCGTCTTTTATTAATTTACAATACGTTTTGATGTTCTCTGAGTGACTCTGAGCCGGTGCACTGTAATACCAAGTCACCGTTGTGTTATAAAACGCTTATTGTAAACTCCGATCACAAATTATAAACTAAAGATTGACGCATCTGCCGTTAATATTAAGTAATTTTGACTTTTTTTCACTTTTCCGTAAACTCCCTACCACAAGGTTGTCTGGCAGAGATATATAGCGTATAGCGATAAGACCGCCTTTTTTGGCATATTGTGTTTGTTTTATTTCTATGATGTTTATGTAATAAAGAATTTCTATCTATCTAATATTCATTTGGCACACAGAAAAAAACAAACCATGAGCGCGTGATTAGTGCCCAAGGTGCTAACGAGCGTCTATAGGGTAAGGTATAGCAATAGAAGGGCCTTAACTAAATGAGAGAACTACGAGGGTTATTTGCATAGTGAAATAGTCTTGCATTCACGGATATGTAGGTACTGATGGGGAGCTCCAAAATTTAACGGCAAGCACGGATGAGGAGTAGGAAAAACGGTTAAGGTCATGGGTTGGAGTTTAGAGTAGTGAAGTCAAGATTTTAATCCAAGGAATTAATTTGCTCCAAACAAGTGCGTAAAATCCCGTGACCATCACTTTCCAATTCCAAACGCTCCAACGAAAATGCGAAAATAAACAAACGTCACCCTCCGAAACGAAACGTCAAATCAGAGTAACAAAAGAGCATCGACGAAATTAAAAAAAAAAGTAGAAAAGGTTGCTAAAAAGCCAATCGCCACAGCTCGGGATAAAACAATGAGCCAATTACGATGTCCTTCTGCCCGAGGGTTCCGCACAAAAAAGCGATCGCTTGGGGAGTAACGATAAAAGATTTTGGCGCGAGGGTCCAATGATACTTTGTCTTCCTGAAAGACCCCCTTTTTAGAATAAAAAATAAACGAGACGAGAGGAATTAAAGAGGTATAGGTAATATTTTTGTACGTAAGCGGCTTAATTACGTGACTTAAGTAAAACGCTACAATCATGGCTCTACCTAGCAATGAGAGTTTCTGTGACTTCGTTATTTAAGGATAAATAATAATATAGGTATTGTAAGTTACAATGTTATAATATATTAATCACAACTAATTATCTTATATCCAAAATTAAAGGGTCATTAAGAGCTTGTGTTATGGATACTAAATAATAATATACAGAATGATACGATAGTAAATTAAAATATGGGCTATATTATTTCATACAAATGTCACAAAATTATCGAATGAATAGGATGTAATTGCAACTTTCAAGTTTCAAAACATTTCTTTGAACTATAAAAGCCCATGTTTCAATTTATTGTCGTCACTATCCTGTATCTATAAATATTAGGTATAGGTTGTGATCAATAGTAATCTCTCATTTTAACCGCCTCTCTAGTGGTTGAGACCACCTACGTCAGATCTAGAGATCCGGGGTTCGATTCCCGTGGGGGCAGAAATTTTCTGTTCGGTTTGGTTGGTGGTAGGGCTTTTCTAAGTCCGCCTGGCTAGCTACCACCATCCTACCTAAATCTGCCGCCATAACAATAATGTTTACAGCATTGTTGTGTTCCGGCAGTTGGAGGTAAGATTGCCAGTTCCTCTGTGGTTGAGGAATCCGGATGTAACTCGCTTCCATCGTCGGCCTTATCTTCACTTAACATCAAGTGAGATGAAGGCCAAGAGTTACCCCGTTAAGGTAAAAAACCCCTGATTCGTGAACAAATTGACGTACTTCACTTACAAATATTTGCACCTACTGGTGGTTTAATAGAGAGATACTGACCACTAAATTTTTTAGTCATGGAATAATAAGTAGTAGTCCGAATTTAGACCCTGACACCACCATTTTCAAAGCCAGAAATCTTGGCGTATACAAAATGAGCTCAAGTGATTGTCACATCTCATTGAATTGTTAAATCCAAATGGTAATGCAATGGGCTGGTCACTAGATACCGTTCTAGCGTGCATGGAGACCGTAGATTGGTTAACACACAACCTTCTATTCTTTATCATCATATTAGCCTACTAGCTTGTATCCAATGCTCCCCGCGACACTGACCACCAGGTCGCCTGTCCATCTGGTGGGTGTCCTACTTTGCACTCTATGGTACGTGATCGACATGCACTTTAACACCCCATCGACCGTCCGTTCTGCGTGCTATGTGCCCTTGCCACTTTAACTTAAGGATTAGCAACCGAAATTTGTATTGTAAAAATTTTCAGTTCCTTCGTTTTTCCTCTAAATCATCATCATCATCCCCAGCCTATATACGTCCCACTGCTGGGCACAGGCCTTCCTACATGGAAGAAACACATGAGGAGTTTGGGCCATAACACCACCACGCTGGCCCAATGCGGGTTGGTGGGTCCTCTAAATAGAACGACAATAAAATGACAAACCTAATACCCTCTTAGCAGTGGAATTAACAAGATTGTCTGACATTGTTTGTGCCCGAGGGAACTTTTCCTGTGAAAAGAATAAAAAATAAAAAATGGGGGAGACACGATTAAGTCACAGTAAAAATTATATGCAGTATAATGTTTCTACCATAGTACCATGACTTCTAAGCTTAATCCTTAAGGTAAAAATATCCCTGAGTCCAATGTTAATGATAAAAGCAAGTTTTTTTTTATACAACACGCACCCCTGCAAGCAAGAAAGATATATCACCTAAAATGATTATACACCCTTACCAGCTAAAGACGTTTGTTTACCATTATTTCTTGTAGTCTACAAACACATGTTATTCAAACCTTTATTATAAAATTAAGAATTCTAGTATAAGCACGAATGGGGTAGAACAAAATAAATTTTTACTGAAAAACCGTTCTATGCAGACATGCGACACTGTTCCATCTGCACTGTGGCAACTCCCGGGGCCAATCTTGATGTGACAGATTAGTCTGTAATTTCTCCTAAATTGATATCTCTCTCAAGAGGAACGCGTTTTTCCCACTTTTTTTTCTCCCTTCGAGGGCTTTGAAAGATTGCTAGTCATCGCATTTTGGGGTAACGTTGTGAAAATCTTTGACGTAAATTGGGTTTGTTGGTAAAGTTATACTTAGCATGGTGTAAATTTGGTGTGATTAAATGAAAACAACACTGTGGTGCTTGGTGGCGTTGTGGCTTCAGCGCTCCGATTTCGATTACTAAAATAAAACAAGTTTCGCCGTAGTAGGACCCGGATTGGTCAATGAAAAGTTGAAGTCTTGAGCTCCTCCATGCTTCGGAAGGCTCATCTAGCCGTTGGTACCGGTTTTTACTGCACTGGGAAAGCGTAGTGGTGTTATGGTCCAAAGTCCTCCCGTGTTTCCCCATATTGTGCCGTGTTGGGCTGGGTGTAGGTATATAGGCTAGTCATGATAATGATGATTATATCTATGTCTGCCTTTATCAACAAAAATGAAACAGCCTCCGTTTTGAGACTATTTACTCAATGCTTAAACCAAATTATATTTTGATAAATTGACATAATATAAAAAATATGATAGCAAGTTTCATATTTAAAACAGTCTTAGTTCTCATTTAAACTGGTTAAGATAAACACTTTCAAAGTATTTGTCTTTTTCATTTGGCTTAAGAGCGAGAATACCACAAACATAGTTCTACAAACTGATTCTACGCCTTAAGTCTATGCGATAGGAATCAAACTAGTTTAAATCCCTTTGAAGTCAGTGTTAAAGTTAAATACCATAGGATTTTGACTTGAAATACTGTACAGTTATAGTTATAGTAAGGCTTATTTCAAGTGATTAGTTAATTTCAAAGCTGCTAAATATGTTGTAGGCAAGTGTTTGAAAAACTTGACCCTAAATGTATAGTTAGAGCAATGCTTTCCGACAGCTAATTCATAGGTTAGCAACATTATAAACAAGCCGTCACTTGTCGGCGATAAATGTAAGCGTTAATTAAAATCTGACATTGTGATGCAGTCACGAGCTCAATGTTTCAATGAAGACTTGATTCTTGACAAAATAATGCAAAGTTTCGAAACGTGAAGACAGAATCTTCTACTGCGTGTCTTGTAATTGCTATTGTGGCTAATATAAGTTACACAACATCGTAACCAGCTAAGGAAGAGCTATATGCTGCCTAGAAGTAACGCTTTAAAGAAGGGGGTTGAGAATTCGGCGGTGCTACTTATGTTGGTGGCTGCGCGTGAGCATAGCACTTGGAAGTCGCGGTCTGGTTGTCAGTGAGGTCGTCGTATCCTTTGCCTGTGATTGATAACGGCAAGATTAAGATTCTTCAGTAATTACTGCATTGCAATTTGCTGAGCAGTTCACATTTTTTTGAGACGACTAGATGACAAACCAGTTGACTGCCTACCTTATGGTAAGTGGTTACCGCCGCCTATAGACACATGCAGTAACAAGGAAATATCACTAGATATTGAAAGTGCGTTGTCATCCTGAGGCCTGTCATCCTAAGTTGAAATTTCGTCCATGTCAAGTAATTAGCTACCATATGTTGGCCGGCATATTACAATTTACTGTTAGGTAACATTTATTGAGCCTTTAAACATGTTCATTGAACCTAAGCATCTAAGAGCGATACAACTTCACAGTTTTTAAGACTAGAAAGAAAAGATGAACTTTAAATAAATAAAAGGAACAATAAAAAAACAAAATCAAACAAA
Source organism: Nymphula nitidulata (assembly GCA_947347705.1). Lineage (NCBI taxonomy): Eukaryota > Metazoa > Arthropoda > Insecta > Lepidoptera > Crambidae > Nymphula > Nymphula nitidulata. Next base: position 14,505,185 of record OX374632.1, read on the forward strand.
GAATAAAAAGTAAGTTTTAATAATAATAAATAATCTTAATTTTTGATTTTAACATTATTATAAATGTTTGAAAAATTACTTAGTAATTAAAATAGAATAAAACTAGAAAAATTTTTTTCGCGGGTCGCGGGTTCCATTCCTGCCTCAGGACGTGAAATTTTTCTAGTTTTATTCTATTTTAATTACTAAATAATAAATAACAACTTCACAGTTTTTAAGACTAGAAAGAAAAGATGAACTTTAAATAAATAAAAGGAACAATAAAAAAACAAAATCAAACAAAGAATAAAAAGTAAGTTTTAATAATAATAAATAATCTTTATTTTTGATTTTAACATTATTATAAATGTTTGAAAAATTACTTAGTAATTAAAATAGAATAAAACTAGAAAAATTTTTTTCGCGGGTCGCGGGTTCGATTCCTGCCTCAGGACGTGAAATTTTTCTAGTTTTATTCTATTTTAATTACTAAATAATAAATAACTTTCAGGAATCACCGTCAATTGTATTTACCTCCAGATTGTGGACTCCTCGTAGATAATGTATAAGAAACTAGTTTAAAATAGTTAAATCATTAAATATTTCTTCACACCTATTCATCACTTTAATTTCTTTAAACAATATTTGAATATTCTCTATCAACAATCGAAGCTAGTTCAATATTTTATATCGCTCGTGTTCTCAGATTGGTCGCCTACGCATCTTATTTATCGGCGCCGGCGCAGATTTATAGAGTCGGTAGCATCAGCTCAATTATATAGAAGCCATTGTGTCTCAGACGTGTCCGATTTATGCGTTGATTGTACAGCGATCTAGATTGCCGCTCTTCCTATTTATTGATTTATTGACCGACTTCAAAAAGTAGGAAGTTCTCAATTCGGTGGTTTTATTTATGTATGTACACCAATCACGCCAAGATTTCTAATCCGATTTATGTGATTCTTTTTTTTCAATGCGGAGTAGTTGTCATTTCGTTCTTTAAGATTTATTTGAAATCGATTGGCTAGTTTGGTTTTTAAACCAAAATAACTATAATTCTATGTATGCGAAATTGCGGATTTTCGCTTTCCTATGACTTTTTATTACAAATAAATGTAGAAACAATACGATAAAGGGAAACAATACTATATGCTGACGGTCATCCATATAGCTCTGATCTTAAAGAGTTATCATTAAAAATTTTGAAAAAATAAAACAAAAACTGACTGAAAAATTAATTAAATTTAAATTGGTACTTACCCTTAGAAACACATATTTTTAGGGTTGGTGCTAAGTTGTTTCCAGAAACAATAGAAATTAAAGCACTAGTGCTTCAATTTCTATAGGAGCATTTAAAAAGAAGCATATAATTTGGAGTCCCAAATTATACGCTTCTAGGGGATAAATACCTACCTACTTAAATTGGATTATCTCATCCTTTTTAAGTCGGTTATATTTTTGTTAATTTTTTTTTTATATCGAAAAGTTGATTTGACCTCGCGTTGATTTGGAACTAGTAATGACCAGGCCAGGTCTACTAATAATGACCAGGAAATCAACAAAGCTAAACACATAGTATACATAGTATAATAAAACATATTATGAAACGGACCTATTTAGCGACAATCGTATTTGTATTGTGGAGGTGTGTCAAGAGCCAACCACTCCAAAATTGCAGCAGAACTGTTCGAGCAATATATGACCTGCATATTTTATGTCAATTTAAAACACAAAGTATTTATTTACGCAACATATCCAACTTGAAATAGAGAACAGAGTAAAATAAAGATTTCATCTCTCAAGTGACGTACAGGTATCTGTTCATTTCATCTGTGGTTTCAGTACATTATTTAATTTATTGACTATGTTATACGTAGTAATAAAATATTATCGCTTTAAAATACTTTAAATAAAGACGTTTAAGTTTAATACTTATTTCAGCTTTATCAAGATTTGTCATAAAGAACTTCGCGTGCGTCTCGCTCTCACCAATCAAGTGCTATCTTGGCCAACATCTGAGCTCCAAGCTAGTTTTTGATGCTAAAGGTTCGTGCTGACTTGAGCTATACAACTGAACTTAAATATGTTCGGAATGCAAATCGCTTCACCGCCCTCGAAATCCATCGATGATTTCTTAATTATTATTTTTTGTTTTAATATTTTTTTACATTTACGATTTAAGTATTTTGGTTTTGCAATTTTATAGTTGAAGTATTTTTTTTCATAGGTTTATATCAGAAACCTTTAGGGACATGATTTATACTAATATGAAATAACTACTTAACCAAAATAAACTGCTATAAACTTGCAAAAGTTGTTCATTTTGACGAATGAAATGTTTCTGATTATGTCAAAGTCACGGTGAAGTTATATAATTTTCACTTGTTAACATTAGAAGTCTAAGATAGAATCTTAGTCTTCTAGTAAGTTAACAAGTGAAAAACAACGTGCTTTACAAAAACCCACAACGTTAAATATTTTTCAGTTTTGAAAGTGATTGGAATAGATGAAGTCAAAAAAAGTTCTTCAATGTTTCAAAAATGATGCGAATCGACGAAATAGGTAAAAATATTCGGCGATTCATAATACCATGGTTCAAAACTACGAATTTAAAAGGGGTCTTAATAACACAACGATGAGAATTCCTCTTAGGGTAGATCCAATATTATTTATATACTTATTTAACTAAATTTATTTGGTGTTTCATTACCTCCGTACTCAATGTGATCCACGACAGTAGGTGTATACACGATAAGACGTAAAGTAGTCTTCACGTATGTAAAGTTCGCTGTATTCCATCGATTTGTACACACCTTTACGGCATAAAAACTTTTAATCGAAATGTTCACAAACCTCTAGGCTTGATTGATAGCCCATTCGGGTGGGGACGTACACTTCCGACTGCTGACATCCGGTGACTTTTTTCACTTTTCCGGTGTCAGGCGGTGACAGTTGACAGTCCGTCTGATAAAAATGGGGATGGAAATCTATTAATCAAAAAGAGGGAAATATCATATGACAAAGTATTTGTCATCGTGTTTATCAATGATAAAAATTATATTAGGTCATGAAAATTTTTAATTGGAATGGAATTTGGGTCACAGTTTTTCAAATGTAGGTGGTAGGCCCGTATGTAAGGTCGTCTGGGTAGGTACCACCGCCTTTCTTATTTCAGCCGTGAAACATTTCGCTGTGTTTCGGATTGAAGGAAAATGTAGCCAGTGGTAATTACTGGGCATGGACGGCATTTCATCTTAGGCCTCAGGATGACAACGCACCTGCAATAACAAGTGATTTCCGCTTGTTATTGCAGGTGTCTATAGGCGGCGGTAACCGCTTACCATCAGGTGGGCCGTCAGCTTGTTTGTCATCTAGTTGTATAAAAAAAATGTTTTTGCTAGCCAAGGGTACTATGAACATAACTATGCGCGCATTATTGCGTGCATTTACTATGAACATAACTGTGCAATAATTAATTGTAAATATGAGATGCGTCTCATCTCATGATGAGCGATGATGAGAAAAATATTGAATATATTTCATGAAATGTCAAATGCAAAAATGTCACCAGTTATTGTGATTTGTGAATACTATTACTATAGCTATTGACAATTCAATAGCTCACTTTGAAATTTTGAATTACAATAAATTCTATATTTCACTACCTGCGCTGAGTGCTGAGTGTAAGGTATTATGGGTGTGACCTTACCTTTAAAAAAATAAAACACACAAAACAACCAAAAAATTACCGCACCTACATATTACCTAACTCATTTAATAAGACATCCGACTTTCTAATAAAAAAAACTAACTAAAATCAATTAAAAAGAACACATCCGTTGACACGATACGATCACTCGGGTCAGTAAAAGTTCTGTGGACGTCCACATGATGACCGCATTGAACCAACAAATTAGCGATTCGCATTACATGATGAATATGATGATCTAGGATTCTAGGCAGTAGTTGGATTGAAACGACTCTTTTATGGGTTGAGTTTTGGTTAGAGAACGACGAGAGATTTTTATTTTAACTCTGACATCGTCAAGGAAAACGTTAAATTAATACTCTCTAGTAGTTGGAATTTTTTTCCTAATGTTAAGATGATGGTATAGAAAGCACTTTGTTTCAAAAATATCCCGTAATGTTGGGACTAACACGAGTTTGACGTACGGCTATACGAGTGGTAGGTGCACCTTATACAGAGTGCTCGGTAGGGGTTCAGGATTCGATACTTGGTTGGGAGAGATGTCTGTATGATGAGTACGAGCTAGTCATATTTGAATGTTTTTTAGTATATTTCTCATATATTACTATCAATATTTCTCCGTTATCTAGTATCCTTAACACAAGCTCTTAATGTTGCTTGGGTTGATAATAGGTGTGAGTGTAGAAAAAAAGTTTATACTCCGTGAGATGTAATACGACCAAACTCTAACCGACCCTATTGACAGTTGTCTTGTTGCAACGTCATAAAGTTGCTTTTCTATACTTCTTTAAGTAGTCAGTTTCTGTCCTTAAAAGCAGCTTCCATAATACCTATAAGTATCTTATGACAAATTGATATTAATGCATTCCAATACATATCTCGTCTATAATTTAACGTAAAAATAGAAATAATAGAAGAAATTCATATAGATATAGATTGTTGCTCACTTTTCTGTAAGCCTTTTTAAGACCTACAGGTTATAGTGCATTCTTTTTATCTCTTAAGGCTTATTTAATAGTGACAGCCATGTAAGCGCTCGAAACAGTGGCGAAATTATGACATGCTTCATAAATTAAAACTCCTGATGCACTGCTCCCTTTAGCCATAGCATGTTATTTCCTAGCGAAAACTCTACCTTACAGTGCTAGCTTAGAACTTTCCTAGAGAAAACTCTACCTTACAGTTAAAACTATAAAATTAAATTAATGGTCGAACTTAGACCTCGGTGGCGTAGTGGTTTGTGCGCTCTGGTTTCGATTAATAACCAAAGCTACTTTCACCATGATAGATCCGAATCAAATTTTGTAATCTAGTAGTAATCCAGCTCCTCCGTGCTTCGGAAGGCACGATAAGCCGTTGGTCCCGGTTGTTACTGCAACCGCTTTATCCCACCAACCTGCATCGTGCCAGGCGTGGTGGTGTTATGGCTCCTCAAACTCCTCGTGTGTTTCTCCCATATAGAAAGGCCTATGCTGCTGATGATAGAGCATCAATCTCGCGGCTTACATTAAATGAAATTAAACAATGTAGCGATAATACCGTACTCTTAGAATGGTAATACAACCCTACTAGTAGTCAATTATTCAAACCGTAAAAGCAAATTCAATTGACATCTCCGTCGAGTGCATACATAGCGCGCTTATTGGACATGCCCTAATTGTCCTGACATTTGCATGAGACGGTTGCCATAACGACGCCTCGGGACTTGAATCAATAGGTTATAATAACGTGCAGGGATAATAGACCAATACCACAGACAAAGCCAATGTTGAACAGTCGGCAATTGTTTGAAAATTTGCATTCATTTGACATCGCATTTTCATTATTTTATTAGTATGAAGAAAATGATAATTTAGGTTTGAATCTTATGGATACGCGAATTTAGAATCAATGGCAGTTTTTTTATAGAATTTCTGAATTTCTGCCCTAAAACAAGTACCAACTTCATCCATTGCCATCGAATTTCCCGAGTTATCATCATCATCATCACCAGCCTATATACGTCCCACTGCTGGGCACAGGCCTTCCTACATGGGAGAAACACATGAAGAATTTGGACCATAACACCACCACGCTGGCCCAATGCGGGTTGGTGGGTTAAAGCGGTTGCAGGAACAACCGGGACCAATGGCTTAACGTGCCTTCCGAAGCACGGAGGAGCTCGAGATAACAAACTTTGATTGACCCATCCCAGGATCGACCATGGCGAAAGTTGCTTTGTTTTTCGTATCGAAACCTGAGCGCTCAATCCAATACATCACCGAGCTCCTCAACTCCTCCCGAGTTATAGTTTTGGCAAATACAAATTACCTGCGTCTATAAGTACGTGCTGCTGCCGCATTTTCTGTTGCAGCTATTTATGGTCTAAAAATCTGCCAAAGAACTACGCTAAAGTATTTTAAACTACATACAAAAACCTCACGCTGCGCAACGGTTAACCTATCATATTATTTCATTTTTATGGAATCTATTTAATTCGGTACGTATCTGCTTATATCGACTCGTTATCTGTGTCTTTTTCTCCTTCTACACTTTTCACCAAATATTCAACGATTCTCTGATCTAAATCAAAACACTTGGACACTAGCCTTCAACACATTTATAAGCGTGACAATACCATCAAAGTAAATATTTTCTGTCTCGACTTCAAGTTTTGTCAACTCATCAAATTTTCTGATGAATATTAGGCGTGAAGTAGACCCTTCTCGTTTTCCTTCTTAATAAATAACAGTTGCCACTAAAAGAAGATTATTATTTAGATTAAATTATTGATACAAATAGAAACAGCGAGATTTATTGCACAAATAAAAGGGCCATTGAAAAGGTATTTCAAATTTTTTTTAACAAATTATACATTGCTTTGATTTATTTTTTGGCTTTAACAATTAAAATACTATTTTCCTATGGTAAAAAGTTATTAAAGTATTGAGTTAAAACATTGAATATAGATACAATAAGTCTGTAGTGTTTTCAAAAGAAAATTCATCCCAGAATAATGATAACTTAGATATTTTCATCTCAAATCCAAATATCTTCAAGAGAAATGAATGTGCGCTCCTTAAGTAAGTAATTTGTCATAGCTATAGTAGTATTGTAATAGTTAAAGATACTTACTAGAATTATTAACACTTATGGTTCATAAATAGATTCCGGTTAATATGTATAATTTTATAATACCAGTCTGGCAAGTGACACATGTTTTTGGGCTGCAGTCTAGCACATAAGTATGTTTAAGTGTTTTATGTATGGTATTGACTGTATCCTGTTATGTGTCTTAAATAAATGATTTAAAATAAAAATAAAATAAAAGAAATATTGCCTGTAAATTAGAAGCCAAGATTTCTCACTTACTTATTGATAATGATTATACTTGAGCTTGTTCCAACTCAAAACTACGCACGGTTTCCGACAAGCTATTTTGTTGCTAAGTGTTGAAATTGAAATAATAATCATAAACCTTAAGTAGTTAAAGTAAGACAAAGTCTTATTACTAGACTATGATTTAACTCCACCAACTCACGATTACTTGAGGATTCTCATACAACGATCATAGTTCACAATTTTAATGAGAAAACGGTATGCACAAAGTACTTGTATTAGGAAACATATTACTGACACGAACAAAACAAAGGGCTTTTATGGAATAGCCATCTCGGGCACCTACCGGGGACGTATGACGAATGCACGAACCATCAACCGTTTGAAACACAAGCAAATTTAGTTCTTATTGCGAAATGCATATGGACAACGCTCGGAATTATTGCAGAATTCTTCACAGTGCCGCTCTTATTTCTTAGTGATTTGCTTTAATGAACTTTAAGCTCTAAATCTTTGTGTTCAATTTTACTCGAAAGCTTGCTGACTGAAAACCAGTCACCATTTGCAAGAGGCTCCATAAAACTCGACTCTACGTCTTTAGAAATAAGGGTTTCACAAAAGCTTTTTGAAATTGGCTTGTGTGTAAAGAGCGATGCGCCTACGCATGTCAACGTGTCTGTAATACGATCGCACTGCCTTGGGTGCCTTACTGAGCTGATGATATGGGGCTTGATTTAAATACGTGTATAATTCTTCACGTGTGCTATATTTCATAAATACTACCGTTCATTGCCCGTTTAAATAAATTTATTGCGGTTGCGAATATTTAAGTGAAACTTTAGGCATTTCTCTGTCAGGCTGTACAGTACAGTATCTACTTTGAAAATAAATTTAGATTTTGTGTTTGAGTTATTATTACAAGCTATGATTCAGTTTCCTAAATAACAAGTGGAGAGGAGACATTTCAGGTTTATTTGGAGTCCCGGCTATTACAGGGTTTTTAAGTTAGGGAAATGGAAATAAAACATAATTTTTAATTCATTTTCATTATTCTTTTGTTGTTTTTTCGTACAAAATACTTTCTGATGATAAGTGACAGCTTTATAATCATCAATATAGAATGGCAACACTATAACGACAAACTCCTTTAATTGTACCACTCAAAATATACAGAAGAAAGCAAAAAACTTTATTGATCTGTGTATCAGATCACTGATTCCATAATTTCATATTCCTAGACTCAAAAAGAACGTTTTTCCGATCGTTTTAAAAAACATGACCACAGATTATAGAGAATAAGTCTTAATATGGCCTCCTATATTGCCATATTTCTCTTTTTATGGACGCTTTAAAATATTTTTGTACGTGGTTTAACGGACGAAGATATGACGCAAAATAATTTGTAGTGTTTTCAACCATTTTTTATCATGTTTTAATGTACTCTACATGTTCATAGCCGAAAATGAAATATCTCATTTGTTATTACTCACTATTTAATATGATATATTGGTACTTAGTTTTAAAAGGAGTCTTAATAAAGAACAGTTAATATTTACATTTCACTATGGCGTCAAAATCAGTCGGTAACACACTTAAGTTTTGCATTCTATTTTCCCAACGTGAATTTTATTAAAATAAAGACAAAGACTTATCCGGATCTTGTTCATAAACATCTTACTGTTATAAATCCGAATATTTTTAGACTTAAATCTATTATAAAAGGAAATCTTAAATCTATACATTAATAAAAAGATGACTAGACGAAACGTATGATATTACGATTATTTTGTCCCAGTATAAAACTTATTTATACGAAGAAGGTAAGATTATTTATTCACAGACCCATAAAAGTCATTTTAAAATGTCCCAACAGTGTTGCGGCGTACGTAAAGAAACTATTATACATAGTAATCCGTGATCAATATAAAGGTAACCATAGGATGCCACTAAACACAGACATCGGCAACCTATCAATAATCCGCGTAGCTTGATGCTGTAAACCAGTGGTTATCAAACTATAAGATATTTTTCATGATGAAATCCAATGTTTCAATATCAAAACTAGCCGCAGTTGGCTATTATGATAAATTCTACCTTCTTTCATAGTAACTGTGTAAGTTTTGATGGTTTTCTTTAAAGAAATATTGTTGATCTTTTTTATTCATACTTTTTATCTCTTTTTACCTTTAATATTTTAATCCCCGACCACCGTAAAAGAGGGGTGTTACAAGTTTGACGTGAAAAAAGGGTGTTACAATTTTGGCTTGACAGTAAGTGTAAATCTGTGTGTCTGTCGGTGGCGTTGTAGCTCCCAAACGAACAGACAGATATTGATTTGTTTTTTTTTACTTGAGAGCTGACTTGATCAAGATAGTTCTTAGCCATAATTTATGATGTGATAAAAGCGACGCATATATTTTTTTTATTGCAATTATTGTTATTTTTTATTTCAACTATTGTGACGACACCACTATTTCAAGAAAATTATATTTTTTCCTATAAGTAACCTCATTTTTTCCATAAAGTTTGGAATCCTCTGTAAAATGCTGCTAACCATCGAGCTCATTATCTATCTCGTTACGACACTGTCATCTCGGTTTACTGTCCTTAATGACACCGTTCTTATGGTCCGCTATTCCCAGAAGTTGACAAAGATGGCTACCACAATAAATGCATAAAACTTGCCTAATTGTACCCATAAACATTGGAGATGTATTTACGATGGTTTCAGATGCAGCACGATGAAATGGACCCTGTTGAAAATGGGTAAAGTTGGAAGTTGAAAGACATGTTTTATGTCTTTGATAAGTTTGTTTAGCTCGGAGCTCGTTAGTGTGACAGGATACAGTTTGGTGTGAACAGGGTCGTGGGTTAGCCATCGTTTTATAGATTTCGGAGTGTTATCGATTGAGCTGTATTAAGTTTGCTACCGGCAATATTGACGGTCGTAAACCAAGTGGATTAATAAATCAGATAGAAGGCCTTATTTAGCGTCTCTCATATATAAAGATAATCGAATGCGACGGATTCGTTTTACATTTTAAAATATTTCTTAAACTTACCCATATCACATATAAGTTTCCATTAATAAAATCTTAATAAGTTGAATTATTAAGACTCAGAAAAAGAATCCATTTCATATGTGTAGGTACCACAAATACAAACGAATAGACATGATGGAATGATGGATCAATTAAATGCAATTTGCAGTGTCATTGATTACTGCTCATATTTTGTGGCCGGAATATGCTTCGCACATAAAGTCGGCTTTATAATTTAGCGAGGTATAGCGGCTAGACTTATTGTTTCACAAGATTTAGGCAAATCAGTTTTTAAAATGAGCTAAGGCGCAGTAGGACTCTGATTTATGTGACCATTAAAAGTCAATTGTGTCTGTAATATGTAGCTTACTCACTTGCCATTATTTAATTACTTTTAAATAATTATTCTATTTAAATCTAAAAATCAGCTTCGACTGTCCACATATAATTATTTAGAGGATTTCTGACCTTTGTAACTTCATTCAGAGAAAAATGTTACTCATTGTTATCGGTCAAACGACACCCAACCTCTATCGCTTTGGTCAGACAGATCGCAGGCTCGTTTGTCGTTATTTATAAAATTAACTACACTAATCTTATTTGTAATTGTAATTACAGTAAACTCTTGTGAAGTTCTTTCTAAGACAATCCCACAGGGCGTCCGCAGTAATAACATGAAATCCAAACACTCGCATCCTATTTCGGTCCGTCCCATGGGCTAGGACCACCCACACAGCACGTAAACGCTTTTATGGCATAATATGTGCGTGTTTACGCGTAGTCCGTGCACTGTCAACCGACCTGATCACGACACGATTGTTACTGTATGGGGTGGCTAAGGATCGTGTGTGGTGTTTTGTTATAACTTTAGCTTAGTCTGGTGCTACAAATAGTCCATTCACTGTCTATTTTCATAGCATTAGGATAGGTTTCATCCTGAAAAAAAAAGAAGTGTCTTATCTTCTCGGTAGTGCAACTTTTGGAACCGGTGTAAATTCAGACATACTGACAGACAGACCGACCGACAGACAGACAGACAGACTGACATTATGACATTGTTAGCTAACGCAAATCTTGACACGACAGAGAAATAGAGAGACAAACATTAAGACATTGTTAGTTAATATTATTTTTGTGATAGACATAAGGGACTTTTGACGATTCGGAAGAGTTTCGTGGGGGGAATTTGAATAAAGATATTTTTATTCATTCATTCATTTGTAAGCCGAAATATCAGAAAAGGTTCACTGGCCAGGATGTTCTTGTATCAAACGATGAGCTATTTTAGGTCCCCAAGTTCAGTTGTTCTTGGCTGGTTTTCATACCATTTCGATGATACTCAAATTAAAGATAATTGGTTCTAGTTAACATTTATAGCAAATTAACAAATCACTATCATTGCTAGGTAACATTTGCTTGGTCGATCAATGCGTATTTAAGTAAAACGCAATTGATTGTGAAACACAACCTCAGTTACTACCTTGACGCGTAATAGCAGCCCAATTAACGTCAAATAAGTAGCTGACAAACGAACAAAGAGGATGTGCCATTAATCACACGAGCAACCACGACTTAGGGCTGCCGATTGTCCAAAAAGTATCAAGCTCAACAAAAAAAAAATAATTAAAAACAACGCTCCTATAACTCAACAAAAAAGATGTAACAACATCTTCTCGAAACATTTTATCTTTTAAAATGTTCTTTTAACTATAAAGAGCATTGAAGATTAAGACTGATGTTATTGTGGATCACTATTCAAATATGTGCTGTAAAACTCGCCACCCCTGTTTCGTCCTCGTGTGCACAAATCCGCTGCGTGGCGTGCGACCTATAATAGTGGCGATAATGAGCCGATTTAATTGTCCTTGCTTATTCGGTTGTGTTAGTTTATAACCTAATTTTTAGACAGTAATTAAGGATGTAGCTGATGAATGCGAGGTATGTTTATTATTCTTCAAGGAATTTACATTCTTAGATGAAATTAATATCAATCAGTCAACAAGTAAGTATAAATTGATGGAGCGAACCAACTTCCTCAGAAGAAAATTAAATGTGACTCTCCTGGATTTTTTAAATACCTCTCTATTGTTTTAGAGTTTTACAAATATTCAAATACCTTTATTTAGCACCTACAAGGTGCAGTTACTTTAACAGTTAGAGAAACAATTGTGTCAAACATCTCTTAATAATTTTACATGACTTCTTCACGTCATTAGCCGAAGTTTGTATCTTGTTACCTTTCTTTAGACCTTTAATTCATAAGATATCAATGGGCACTGTCATCGTTCGAAAACCTGTCGAAAATATAATACCGAGTGTCGGATTCTCAGTATTGTTACCAAGAAGATTGATCGCTTAGCTCCGATGTGGTTCATATTGCCAATATTATCCCACATTGATTCGCATGTTACATGACAACATTGACATCACGCACGCGGTCTGGGGGCAAAGATCCAGCGTACATCTTCGTATGACGGGATGATTTTTAAAGTTCAATTTTTCGCTTAGAGTTTTTAAGGAGGCACATCATTATTCATGTCCGTCCAAGTTCTGAAAACTATTTTATATACAGTGGGTTTTGTTGTTTTGGTAACTTGGTTTTGGAGGTATTCAATGCAGACCACTGCTGGATTATTTGGAGTAAGCTAGAAGGCAACTGAAATCGATCAGTTTATTAAAATAATTATGATATACAGGGTGGTGCCGTCAATGCGACTGGAAATTTAAACAGAGGCTATATTAGTCCATAGAAATGGTTTGCCACTTTCAAAAATATCGTATTTATTTGATAATTTCATGACATTTGTATGGAATCGTGTAACGTTGGCAGCATTATTTCATACAAATGTCATAAAATTATCAAATAAATACGATATTTTTGAAAGTGGCAAACCATTTCTGTGGACTAATATAGCCCACGTTTAAATTTATTGTCGCATTAACGGCACCACCCTGTATATCATAATTATTTTAATAAACTGATCGATTTCAGTTGCCTTCTAGCTTACTCCAAATAATCCAGCAGTGGTCTGCATTGAATACCTCCAAAACCAAGTTACACCTTTATTTTTTTTCAACATTTCAGTAGAAGCTTTTCTCGAAGACCAAAAAGAAATTGGTGATAAATTGGCATAGCACCCGTCAACGACGTTTATCGAGTTAATTTAATTTCAATTACGATGGCAATTTATCCACGCGTTCATTATTATTCCGCGTGCTTGTAAATTTATGTGTCCAATTTGTGTAAATTTTGGCAAACATGCAGACGAAAATTTGCCACTTTTCTTAAAAATATTTTTAATTTTTACCCTCTTTTTCTTTATATTCAGGTAAATATGAACTAGAATATTTTTTACGTATTTTAAATAGACAAAAACTATTATAAGTACGACCCGTCTGATGGTTACCAGTTACCGCCTTAGAATAAGTATCTAGTTAATAAACGGAGGTTTTCAGCATCGAAAAACAAATCACAGATTAGATAATAGTAGGTAAAACTGAATCCCCTAATACCAACAGAAAGGTACTCAAGGAGCCCATGTTAGCGCCTCCTTGGAGTTTTTATATTGCTAGTCTGCGAAGAGGACTTGACAGGAGAGACGACCGCGGAGCTGCACTGACACGTTTCTCTCGAAATCATCATGTATTATTATCAACCCTCAAGAACAAAATTATCACGAGCTATTTGAGCGGGCGAGAATGATATGCTATCATCCTTTTTGTCTTTTTTTTAGTATAATTTCTAGTTTCTTTCTATTTTAAGAAATTCTCTATTTGTAAAAAATTAAAAAATAATAATAAGGTCCTAAGGATCCTAAGCCTGGAAGAGATCGCTTTTAGTGATAAGGCCGCCCATTGTACAAGTTGTGTTTATTTGTGTGATGTGTGTTGTGCAATAAAGTATTAAATACATAAATAAGTAAAGCTTTTAACATATATTTAAGTAAATCTAAGCTGAATACCTGTAGTTTCTAAAAGTGTTGTGTACACCTGTAATAGGTTTATACATTAGGAATGTAGATTTTTTAGATAAGTGTTTTTTTAATGTATTAATGTATGTACTGTTGGTGTATGTAAATAAATAAATAAATGTAAGTATTTTCATTACTTTATTATATTATTTCAATATACCTTGTCACCCAACTATGTCGATTACCGATTGTGTTGTGTCGATGTTGTTTGTTTGGCTATTTGGGCTTCACCGTATCTTGCAAATGCTCGTAGTTTCGTAGGCACTACTACGCGTTGCCTACCCTGTAATAATCAAGGGATGGGATCCATGCTTTTTTTTACTTTTCTTGTGTCTCTACTCTAGTTTATACCTTTGGATGAAAATTTGTGGGCTACAATAACATCGTTGTCTCTTAAATTGTCAATAGTTTCAAGGCAATTATTAATTTCACATTTAATAATTCTATATTATGGTAATTACCTATCTACCTTCATTAGCGTGTATGCTACCATTACAAAATACAACCTTTTCAACAGATACAAGCCCTATTGTTTTCTCTGTGACACAACGACATATTTGCTCACCTTCCCACACGCTACAGTTTAATGAAAGAATCTTATCTGTCGATTTTGTATGTGAAATAGTGAGGCGATTCGCACGCCCACCTGCGACAAAGCGACTGAGTCATGTCGTGTCGCAAGCGTGTCGTACTATGCGTCGGCGCCTTGTGGGTGGTCGATATGATAAGCATCTAATTAAAAGTTATCTTTGTTAGCCATACACGGAACAGTTTATTGATTTTTGTAAATCTATTTTTTTTTATTTTTAATCTAAATAAGTTACTTTTCTCTTGCAAATAAATATTATAATATTAAATTCAAATTTAGGAAAGTAATTGGTTAAACTTTGAAGATTCATATTGTGTTTGATTTCACGCATTTCTCAGAACTATATTTACTTATTTGATTTCCTTCAAGGGCGTTATCTCGTGAACTGGGCAGCCGTGGTACAGATTTTGTCCGGTCTGCTCCATAGAACACTAATGAAAAAAAGATTGCCGATCAACTGCATATTACATGGAAACAAAACTTTGTATTGTAGTGAGTCTTACTAAAATGTATTATCCTGTATGCCCGTCTTTATATCTGTCGAAGCGCCGACTAACGGTCCAACGGTTTGTTTAGGCCCGCATTGACAACGACAATATCTGATGTACTCGATCTGCATTTGTTTATGTTTATTGTATAAACATCGCCTGTCATAATACCCGCCAACGCGTCCGCGTTGGAAAAATACATTAGGGATTTTAGAGAATTGTTAACCCTAGTGATGTATAGGAATTATATAGTTAGTAATTAAAATATGAAACTAGAAAAAATTCACGTCCTGAATCGAACCCGCGACCTTTCGCAATCCGAGCGACTGCTCAGTTGGTTAGAGCTCAGTTTTTCTAGTTTCATATTTTAATTACTAAGTAATTTTTCAAACATAGATAATAATGTTAAAAAAAAAATAGGAATTATATAGTTGTCTAAAAGGGTTGTTTCAAAAATGTATGGAGGCCCGGCCAGTTCTATTACTACACTATACTGAAAAATATGTAGATCAGTATTCAATTGTCCGTTTCTTTTTTATTTGCTTTGTTGCGTGGTACAAAACAAGATTTTTTTATAGAAAAAACTGCAACAACGCCAAATATTCAACATGGCGCCTATATCACTTTGACTTCTATGTCTCCCGCCATATTGCCATATTTATATATATTATAAAGTTTCAAGTTTTGGACAAACATAATATGCATGAAGACCAATTATTAGTACCTATTTTTCCCGGCTTCTGCAGATTTTTTGAGACCGTGTATACCTGATATGAAACATCTCCTTTACTCTGAGTTTCGAATGCATTTTTGTGTTACCTAGATTTTGTTTAGCTCCATCCGAATAACAATAATAATAATACTCATACACTCACACCTTTTATCAAGCCCAAAGTAAGCACCATTAAGAGCTTGTGTTATAGATACTAGATAACGGAGAAATAATGATCATAATATGTGGGTATATAATTGTTAGAAATATACTTAATATATATTACATATAAACATCCATGATTCGTGAACAAATGTTCGTACTCATCATACGAACATTTGCTCCCACCGGGATTCGAACCCGGGACCCCCGACCGAGTAGCCCATACTTATAGCAAGGGGCACAGACCACTCGGCCAGCCGGTCGTCAATCTTTACATACCTACAATTTGACATGTCGTCGTTGTCAAACCAAAATCTGCTAGTGCATGTGTAGTATAAGTAATGGTCAGAATCAATTCTGACCATTACTTTTAGCTCAATAAAAAAAATGCACCTAAAATTAAATATAATTACCATTTAATTAAAATAAAAATCAAAGTGAGTACTTACCTACACGTTAGAATCAAATTCATTAACTTCCTATGTGTACCTACATCTTATTTTAAGTAAATTTTAAAGCATCTCAAATTGCACATAGCAGATTTTGATTTGACAACGACGATGTGTCATTTGTTTCATTATTTTTGAGTAATAAAGTCTGCTATCATTATGAAAAAAAGTGGAAAAACAAGATGTAAGTCAAAGAATGATCTGGAAATATATTTTTTATTGACTTTTGCTGTTGGCTACAGATGGTCTTTACAGTGTAGCCGGAGCTTTCGGGAGTGGAAATGAGAACTTTGGTAAGTCCACAAGTTTTAGGGGCGTATCGCCTCTGGAGGATCGACAGGTATTTCACCCCCTGAGGAGGTGTCCCGCAGGCGCTTATAGTCTCCAGGGCGCTTAAGCCATGCGGAGATCTGTAAAAGTGTAAGTCAAAGGCTTTAGTAAAATAAAACCACTAAGTTTTTATTGTATGTTAGTTAACATTAGATTTAGATATATTTTTATCTGTGCCTCTAGCATGAACACTTTTAAATTTCGAATCGCCATCGTATCGAGTAGTTACGTTAGCTTTTGCCGGCCTTTTTTTGAAATTTTAAGCGTGCGTGAACGATACAATTCGAAATTTAAAACGTTCGTGCTAGAGGTACTGAGCAGTTTTTTATCCGTTTGTACAAAAATGATTTTTGACAAGGCCAAAAAGAATCAGCTATTTCATACAAATTGTAATATCTGATACTCTTTTTTTCGCGATTGCAATTTTTTTCTTACAATTCGTGTTCAGGATGACCAGTACTGCCCTCTGCCTTCGTTTTTGAGAGCGTCCCCCTAACATGTATATTGCTCGAGACTGTACCCGCTTCCGTGACGCGGCGTACACTCCCTATAGAAAAAAAATATTAAGGTAATAAATGACCCATGACTATCAACGTAACGTTTAGTGTCAAGCAATCGTTCTACATATCACAGCCGCGACAAACACACGATGTAGCGATCGCTCCGCCCACACTAAGAGCGACAAAATAATTACGCGTACAAAATTGGGACAGGCTGAAACGCCCTGATTGTTATCGTAATATTCGAACCGGGACGGAATAAAAATAGCTAAATACATTAAAGTATTTTTTGTGTTTTTAAATGGATTATAGTAATCTAGCTGAGGGCTGATTTTAAGTAATAATATTCAAGGATTCAGAATGGCCTTTATTAACAACATCTCATGGTGTTGCTTAGGTAATTTTGCTATAACAAACTCAAACTATTTAGTTTGTGAAGGTTCTTATCTCACCAAACTTCATTCCATGATCAGTCAACATCAGTCATCTAATATATGGAGGACATACTCAGTTCATGTTTTTAAAATCGTAATATTTAAGCTTGAAAATGTTTCAAATAGAACTCGGGCTAATGCGATTTGAGCTCGTATTAAAAAGCGCACATTAGACTTTTATATGTTGTATGCAAAGTATTGTTACTGTTATAGCAGCTAGATGTAAAGACGATTTACTTTAATTTTCAGGCGATATAGGAATGCTTCCTTTGCATTTCTATGATTTTGCGTAAGAATCCCAACACTAAATTTATCCTACCGCTATACGAAATACCAGTCTCTGATACTACAATTAAAAGCATTCTTAGTCTAACTAAATGATCACATAATTTTAAAAAATCAAACCTAGTAGGCAAAACCTTCCTTAACAGAATATTAAAATAAAATACTTACAGTTAAGTCCCGTCGCGGTATCACAAACCGCCTGCGTTTAGTGACACGCGATACTTTCATATATCAGAGTCGCGTCGCACCGCGACAATCGCACGCGAACGCGATAGCAATCGAGCCGCCCACATGGGCCAGGATAAAATAATCGCGTGAAACGGTCCGATTTCTATCTGAAAACTGTTGTATAGACTTCGTAGCTATTTAACATTTATATTACAAGTTCTATAAAATACCGAGTGTTAGTTTTGTGTCAATTATCATCATCAGCCTGTATACGTCCCACTGATGGGCACAGGCCCTCGTACATGGGATTAACACGAGGAGTCTTTACCATAATACCACCACGCTGCACGGTTCAATGCGGGTTGGGGTGTTAAAGCGGTTGCAGTAAAAACCGGGAAAATTCAAAATCCAATATAAGTATCTTTATTTAAGTAGGCCACAAAGAAGCACATTCAAATCGTCAAAAAACACATTTTTGTAACTATCACAAAAAAAAATTAAGAACATCAAAGTGTTTGTTTGTCATGTCTGAATTAACATTAACTAACAATGTTATAATGTATGTCTGTCGTGTCTGAATTTACACCGGTTCCAAAAGTTGAACTACAGAGAAGATTCCGGCAACAAACTCGTGTAGTCACTCTTTTAAAAATACCTATTGAATTACAATGTTTGTAGTTACAAAATTATAACTTTTAGCAATGCCGTGCCGCCCAGCGAAAAAAAATTAAAATTAGGAGAGCAGGTATATCAACGTACCAATGGGACCAACGGCTTAACGTGCCTTCCGCAGCATGGTGGAGCTCGAGATTACAAATTTTGGTTGACATGTTTCTCGGATTCCTTGACTTTACTTAAACCGATAATTGTCGACATTGTGTCTTTTTAACGGATAATCAACAGTAACTTTTCACTTTAAAATGATTCTAATTATGTAACAAGGTATAAGTTTGCTTTGCGCTGCATCTACTTCCCTTTGCTATAAATAGCAAGCAGTTCGCCATCTTTTCATAAGGGCATTTAGACATATTTTTACATTTTAATCACCATTTTTGGTATCAAGACCTAGCCTGAAGTCAAGCCATAAATATTACCACCTCACCTGAATTCCTCCCCGATTCTATCCGGCACACGCGAAGGCTCTCACTTTGTATACAACTTCCGGCCGGCGTACTTCCGGTTCCGGGCCACTTGACCGGAAGCGAGCCGTTCTGGCTCTATGTCACCTTAAGTATGTGTTGTGATTAGATAGGATTTATAGTTCATGGTAATTGTAGTGGTAATTGTGTCTTTATCGTCTATTTTGACCGTGTAACAGTTTAGTAGCACGCAGCAGGAATAATTTGTAATGAGGGGAATTTTAGGTTATGGTGCACTTGCTATCTGATTATGCACAGAAATAAAAAGTAAATAACAGTGATGTAATAAGCAACCCAGAATGTATTTAACTTTTAGCTCTACATAAAAGTTCTTTAAGCCTCATGACACCATCCATTCCACAGACAATGTCGCCAATCGTCAGCCACATCGCTAGGTACCAATTACGACACCTACGACATGTGGCGGCATTGACGCGCGACGTGGCCTTATTTACACAGGCGCAAATGGCGGACACATGTCGTGGTAGAGACAAGGACAAACTAATCCAACGTAAAGAGACCTTTCAGACGTTCTGAGAATTCATTTGATATCTTCATTCCATTTGAAGGTGTTTTTCGTGCTGGTGGTTTAAATAAAGACGACAAACAAGCATACGACCCGCCTGATGGTAGGCGGCTACCGTTGCCTTAAAATTCTTTGTAGCATCAAGCGTATACATAAACTCAAGCGTTGCCCACTTTATATATCAACCAAAATCAAGAGGAAGCAAGTGTCAACTTCTCAGCAAAGGATAAATGCCCCTCACTCCCAATATTACTCACCGCAGGAGCTACTCCAATGGGGCGTTCGTCATTCGATTGGAAAATACCACTAACTATGCCTTATGTTTTAAAATCAAGGTTGCTTAAATGTAATTCAGTTTATTATCTGGTATGGCATCGATTGAAATTTAGAGAAGAGAATTCAACCTTATACCAAACTTTTAAATATCATAACAGCAAATTGGGAATAGATCCTTGATTTGTGAAGTGTTCGCAAACCAGATACAATAATTATTCTATTGATGAGGAGATGCGAGCAGTAAGAGACAAAAGGTTATACCTATACATGTGATGTAGCCAAGGGTCCTGTTGCATTGTTGTACAAGAAAAACAAATGTACTTTGATGCAGAATTAAGATAATATCAAGTGGTTCCTGCAATTGTGACGTGATAAAGATATCGTATAGAAAAGCAGAGAAAAGGTAACTACTTAGTTCCTGGTCCTTTAAAAGTCCCATAGAAGACGTTTTCCTTCTAATTTCCTTTGTTACTGTGCATGACCTATCAATTTAACCTTTATAATATTTTATGCACTGCAAATTGCTAATCTATAACCAAAAATAGGTGTGAAACGTTGCGCTTTGAAGTCCTTGTAAAAAATTTCAAGATAAACTGGTCGAATCTTAAAATAATGTCTGCGACACAATAGACTCGAAACATATTTATTTATTTACTTAAATACACAGCAGATGTGTGGCGTCGTAGTCCGCGTCGGTCGCTGGTTGTTTTAAGTGTTTTGTCTGTTTTGGATATTTGTTTTGTTTTGGAGACGACAGGGGATTTTGGATCATTTGAAATAAAAAAAAGTTTTAGAGTTGCTTAAAAACTTAACCAACATTTTTCATAGAAGTGGCTCGCTTTAACCACGTTTTATATGTTTGTACACTGTTTTCATGTAAATTTCAGTACCTACGCATTGCGGCTAAGAATATTTTTAGACAATATCCAAGATTTGGAAGTGTGACAAAGACACGAGTTAAGTAAGTAGATATTATTTCTTTGTTCTTGACGATGAGGTGGAGACAGTAAATTGATGACTTCGCAGCCTGCGCGTTCTTGAGTAAGCAAAGGAAGGTAAAAAAAACAAAGATGTAGAACGCAGTTTAGAGAAGACCGGGAGCAAATAGCGCTCCTTCTTCAGAGCGAATCGATTCTATGGAGCAGTCAAGATCAGTAACTATATATAGCTGTTCGGTTGTTCTTTTCCAGAATTTACTTGTAATTTTACTATCAATTGACCATGGCCTCGCATGCAAGATAAATTTGCTTTTGTCGTCATAACTTACAAAAAAGATTGACAAACCTTTCTAACGACAGACTGATTAGTATCCATGAACAGGCCACACATGGTAATCAAGCCTCTAACGATGATTAAACACAACTCAAAGTACCAAGAATGTTTGTTTTACCATTACCGACACTTAGAGTGGCCATGATGCGAGTTAGATATGGCCCGGTTAATTATAACCTCATGGTTTAAAGTTTGGTTTAGTTAATGTTTTGTTGGTATGACACATGCTGGCTCTTAAGTAGGTACAGATCTTTTCTTTTCTCTTCAGTAGGTACAAGCTTTTATCACTACTCTATGGCTTGGTCTACACATAAAAGTATTAGTAAGATATTTATGGTCTTCAGCGGTACAGATGGGGACTATGCCTGCGTTTCGCCGGTCTTTGCGACGAGCATTCCTCATGTAGTCGTGGCACTGTCCACAGGGGTGGCCAACGAGAATAATTGAAAATGCCCTGACGCGGTACACTGTTGCTCGCTCTTGGACATCAGCATAAGATTTTGTACGAAATGTCACCGACTACCAGCGGTAGACAAACTAGCGATGGAGGATGGGAATAATCGAACCCACCTCGTTAAAAGAGCCCTCCAAAAATCACCACAGCCGTTGTGCAACACTTTCCCTATGACGGTGGCCTTCATGCAGCCAGCCAGCAAATCTGCTTAGTGGTTTGGTGGAAAGGATGTGACTTGCATTATGAGAGCTCGTGAGTCTTCAAAATGTCCCTATCGGCTTTTCTCCAGTTGGGATGAAATGCATATTATACTCTGCGACAAAAAAACAAGTTATATTGTAGTTTTGGGTTTCGAATGGATGCTTATTTACTCTAGCTTTTTATGCTGTGAATCTACTAATTTAATCATCAGAACAGCATCAATATGTAGATCGTAATTTACAATTTATGTTCACTACAACCAACTTTAACCATAAGCACCAAATTTATAGTAACCTACTTAGTATTCGCCACATCCCTGCTCAAATAAAAAGAAACTTACCATATCATAACCCTTAACTTAACAGCGGTCGAAATGACCCAACAACCTAGCTAGCTTATTATGAGCAACTAATTTTCATATTTACAAAAATATGATTAACGATCACCCTTATCGAACACGATCTCACAAATGATATGTAATCACCGAGTTTACGTGTCAACACTAAAAAAATATTGTAACAAATGACACGAGGTTATCTTTGATCTTTACGAGTTGTTGAGGGCCGGCTAACTGCTAGTTATTTGAACCTGTGTACACTGTTTTGGTCGGTTAATAGCAGGGACTTATTATTTTCACAAAATCATTTTTTTATACAATGTAAATAATTCATTGAGTGTTACAAATTGAATAACTACATACTTTTGACATTAAAATTAACACGTAGCACTAAATCACCATCCACTCAGCATATTATTAGGTAACCTGACGCTGGTCTTGTGGGGCATGAGTAACTGTACCAACATTACATTTGAGCAATTTACCAACCTATCTCATTAGTTAAAAGCTTGAATAATATAACATAACTATTGTAGCAAGATAATGAAATACCTACATCATAATTTTAGCCTTACCTACCGATAAGCTTCACAAACATCACATAATTAACTTTACATAGCTTGGTAGAGTGGTAGTTAGAGTATTGGGTATTTTTACTCGAATAAAATGCGCCCGAAGAATGCAGCTAAATACAAACACGTAAAGTTGTGCTTATATTATGCGTAACCTTACGCATAATATGAGCACAACTCTACGAACAGGGCAACCTATCTGCTATGCAGTTTGTAACACTATTTTATTTCTTTTACTGAACCTTCGGTATTATAAATCGCTAAAAACTTATCATCAGACGAGTAACGCCTTAAGCACCCTTGTAAGCACTAAAAAGAAAGAAATTACTAGGTGGTAGACCCGCATGTAGGGGTGTCTGGGTAGGTACCACCGCCTTTCTTATTTCAGCCGTGAAAAAGTTCGCTGTGTTTCGGATTGAAGGGAAAGGTAGCCAGTGCAATTACTGGGCATGGACCGCGTTTCATCTTAGGCCCCAGGATGAGAACGCACCTGCAATATGAAGTGACTTTACCTTGTTATTGCAGGTGTCTATAGGCGGCGGACCATCAGGTGACCCGTCAGCTTGTTTGTCATCTAGTTGTATATATAAAAAAAAAAAATTTAAAGAAGGTGCAGTTTCCAGAAACAATAGAAAGTGAAGTCCCGACTCCAAAAAATATATTTCTAGAGCATAAGAAAAATTTAATGAAATTTACTTTTGGATATATTTTTTTTTTTCGTTTTAGTGTTTTGAAGTCGGTTTTTATTTTTCTTTACAGATCCACAGTTTTGCATACACCGACGAATTTATTATTCCAGTTATTATTATTTAAAAAGTACTTCAAAAAGGAGGAGGTTATCGATGATAACTTTCTCTTTTTTTTATTTGTTAGGGATGCTGGGAGTCCGAAGCAAGTGTAATTTACGTACCTATACATAGATAGGGTTCAATTTTCATTCATTTATAATACCTATAGGTAGGTACGTAGTTAAATATAATTTGGGTCACATTATGCATTGAAGTTAAACGTAAATTGGACTTAGCGCTTCGCAACATTTTTTTAATTGTTTTTTACAGTCTTTATTCAATAGGTAAGTAAGCGACTTAATAATCTATCTTTTATGTATATAATGTGTGCTGCTGACCCATGACAATTCTACTTATTAAACAAAACTGTTTCACTCGTTGTCATCATCATCATCATCATCACCAGCCTATAAACGTCCCACTGCTGGGCACAGGCCTTCCTACATGGAAGAAACACATGAGGAGTTTGGGCCATAACACCACCACGCTGGCCCAATGCGGGTTGGTGGGTTAAAGCGGGTGTAGTAACAACCGGGACCAACGGCTTAACGTGCCTTCCGAAGCACGGAGAAGCTCGAGATTATCAATTTTGGTTGACCCATCCCAGGGTCAACCATGGCGAAAGTTGCTTTGTTTTCGTATTCGAAACCAGAGCGCTCAAACCAATACGCCACCGAGCTCCTCACTCGTTGTATGTAACAGTAATTCCACTTGATAATAGTCAAGTCCCAACCCTCCGCGGCAGTGGGTATGAACGGCCGTATTGGGTGCGAGTTGTATCTAAACGACCATCGCAGCGACGGGTTATGGCGTGTAGTAGTCAGATAAGCCTGGCATTTCGAGCGCACGCGACAATGCAATAAACGGGTTAAATGTACAATGCTCAAGTTGTTGTCTTTATTTGTGCTATCTGATCGAAGTAAGCTTGCAGTAAATATTTAGCTGGAATTTTTATTGTCTTTAGAGAAGAGATAGAGACTTTTAAAGAGCAATTGAAATGTTAGGTCTACGATTACTTATTTATTTTACTTTATTTGTAGCTAAATCTTTGTATAAAAAAGCTTCTTTAGTAATCAAGTATAAGAACTTACTTATTCTTCGTAGACGTGTGTTTAAGGTATAAATTGAGGTCAATAACTCTAGGAAAATCATGTACTAGGTAGGTATTAAAGTCAATCTATTTGACCCAATATATCAAATTTCATCCAAATAGGTATACGTTCATTTTCACGAAATTATAACACCGCAGTCCTAGCTACCTAATTTTCGTTGCCGCCAAGGATGATAAAAGTATTACCTATTTGGTCTTTGTGGCCGCTTTTTGTTTAAAAGGGGTATTATAATTATTAAAAAAATCCTAAACCAAGTTTGATTTCCTACCAATTTCAAGATGTAGTAAAAATATTAGGCAAAGAGTAACCTAGTTCAACTAGCGTTTTATAGCACCTACGTAATCTACTTAAATATAAATATCATAATGTTTATTCAGTTAAACATTTAGTTGACATTTATATAACATAAATTTTAAACTTTTCTATGAATAGCTATAGGTAATATTATAGTATCTAACATATCAAGGCAATTAAATAAGAGCTGTAGTGTAACCTACGTACCGACTTGTATCTATGGAATGAGCTAACGTAAACGAGATTCGATGGGTGAGTGAAATAAATAATTATTAATTTAGTAATTACTAAATATCTGTAATAAAATTTGTAATTAATTCTCTTATGTTCTAAGATTTTAAAAGCGCATTAAAAACTGACATTATACCTACAAATAACTAGGTAAAACATTTAATACTACGTCCTGTACCTAATGTATAGCATTATGTAAGCGTGTAATAATTACACACACATAGGTATGTGTAACCATTACACACACGCATAACGAAAGTAGCCGTACAAAAAATGTCACTCGATCTCCTTTCAATGACATGATTACTCGAGGAGAGAGACCGTTATGATCGCGTTCACTGATTGGCTACCGCGTAATTTTGTCGCCCATTTGTCACCAAGCGCGGCCCAATCGTAGTACGGCGTTCTAAAATGGAACACAATTGAAAATGTCATTCGATGTCGCTTTATGTACAGTTCTTTGTTGCACGTTGTACTATACGTAATTTGAATGAAGGCTCGGTATTGCGGTATTCAATTATACAAGTAGATTGCTATCTACTTGTACCTGCTGGTACCTAAGCTTAATTGTTAAGTGAATTGTAATTACATAATTAATAATACACTATTGAATAAGTCTAATGGATTGAGAAATCAAAACTATTTACGTCATCATATCAGAAATATGAAACGATGTTGAGGTTAAAAATTAATTATTACCGAAATAGGGCAATCATTAGCGAAATATGTAGCTTTATATTTTATTTTTTATTTTAAATAAATACACGACACGCTTATTTCGCGAGCCCACAAAGACACAATACAAAAATGACAACCCTAAATAATCATCAACAATAACGGTCGTAAAATTTAAATACAAAACGTACGCGTATAATATTCTCAGAGTGAAACAACAAAACGACACAATTTTGCCCCAAATGAAGCGTGACTCGCTACAAAGGGCCCTATAACCCTGCCGCGTTCGGAATATGCCGGGGTACTAAATACCCCTGCAGCGGTGGAGGGTGTGCGATAAGTCGTGTGTGCCGCGACGGGTTGCGTACATGGCTGTATCATTGCCGGACAAAAGCGCAGCTGTTGCCTTCCCTGGGGGTAAAAAAGATGTTTTGTTGTGTTTTTTATACCGTGTAGTAGTGAGGCGCTTTAGCGGTCACCGGGGCACCCGCCTCTTTGCTTGATACATTGTTGGATATTTATTTTGTGTCATTTATTTTCAAATCAATATCTAAATTAGACAAAGATAGATATAGTCTATTGATATCTTAGGGAACAAGAAGGTAAAATACAGAGAAGAAAACCATTCAAAAGGCAGCCTTATTGCTAAGGTAGCATTCATAAAATATAACACAATAATTTATCAGAACACACAACACATGACATAATTTGAATAATGGAAGAAAAGACGTTGAAATAATAATTACTAGCTTTAAATTGAATTGTAAGAATCATTCATGGCAGGACAAGCTTAATACAACAACACTCTAGTATTTAATTACCTATAAGAGTGATTAATTTTACAGCTGCAATTTCAAGCGTGTCTGCTCTCTTGATCTTGTTGCTATTACCTATATTTAACTACATATATGTAGGTAAATATAGGTATATTTATTAGACAATTCTTAAATCCTCTCCATTTGTAAAAAAAAATGTTAGTCTTTTAGATATTCCTAACGTTGAACGGATTCTTCTCGACACAAATCCAAACTGTAACATTTTACCCACTACACAATTACGTTTATTGTTATTAGAGGTATAAATCTTTCTTATTTTTTTACATTGCATAGTGTACAAATGTTTAAAAGAATTTTAGAAAGATTTTTTAAAGAATTTTTCCTAGTGTCGGAAAAAATTCTAATAAAAAATCTTATTTTGTTTATATTTACCTACATAGGCATCAAAACAAGAAAAAAGAAGAATCCACTTTGACCAGTAAACGGAAAAACAACTGAACAATTATACCATATTAAATTGAAACAAACTCATAAGAAAATAAAACATACCTACTCAAAATTTAAAATTATCAGCATGATATCATAGAATGGTAATACCTACCTACTATGATCATAAGAGCAAATACTAGTATTCTGCCAAGAGCCATACAAAAGCCAATAAAACTTATTACTATTTAGGGTAGGTATCTACCATTGAATCAAACTAACTGTTACATATAATAAAAAATATGAACAAATAAAATGTACCTACCTACCCTTAACAATTAACATTTTTATTACTTAGGCGTTACATTAGTAGGTTTATCTCAGGATAAACATGAACTAGGCCTTACATATTAGATGGACAGTCTTCCATACCCAGTTCTTAGATGGTTTTGAGCTGATTACTAAAGATCTGGATAACATTTATTTTTTGCAGTACGTAACATACATCACAGACTGTAGGTACCTATTAATAATTTAGAATATACCATTGATCTTTGAATTTAACGATGCTAGCTAAGTGAACACCGTAGGTGGTCAATGGTCATAGTCGAGTCGAAAGCGGCGTTAACAGAAATGTTTTTTTTTATTAGTGGTAATTATCCACGTCTGTTTACTGATTGATATTTCTTTGACATCTTTGAGATGAATTAGTCCATTACCCCATATGTAAATTGTATTCGAATCGAACCGTCTCTATAGGTCTCGATCTCGATTGCGTTCAGCTGTCGTATTGTATAGAAACAGCAGTCGGTGTACTACCTATATGTTGTAAAGTAATAGAAACTCCTTTTTCTATAAGGATTTTTCACCGACGTCAAAAACGAGAAAGGACAAGGTGTCAATTCGTTAAAATAGTTTTTCTTTTCAAATTTGTTTTTTTACTTATTTTTTGTTAGCACATATTTCCGTTAAATGCAAATCGATTTATTTAATTATTTTTACGTTTTTACGTACCTACTACTACTTCTGTAACATAAAGGTATTTTAAGGAGTTAGTGCTAGGCTTTTTCTAGAAACAATAGTAAGTGAACCATCTATTCCAAAAATACCTTTATATTAGATATACGTAGGTACCTAAGTAGTAGTACGTAACTTTTTGCCTTTGCGTAGACTGTATAAAGTTGATTTATTTTTTTGTAAAATATTTTTCTTTTCATGTTTTATGTACATTATCTAGGATCAAGTACAGTATTCCATAGCTTAATATGTCCAAGACGAAGGTTTTATCAAGCAGAGCGAATAATTTTCTCTTAGGTAGGTAAAAAGATTCAATAAACATCTAAATATAATAAATTTCCTAACCCTTCATTTACGAAGTAAAGTTATTAAGTAAGTACCTACACTAAAGACAAAATATTAATATAACAGAAAACATCACTTGCTGCTCGTATTTTGAAAAATCCGTGCCTTAAATATTCGAAACACAGATTTCCTACAACAAAGGCGTCCAAATCCTTTCACATGGCGCACCCATGCGGCCATCTTGTTCTTATTCGCCATATTGAATAATCTTTATATCAAAGAGGCGCATTAATAATAACCCCTTTTTAAGAAATGCGACGGTATGGCAGATGGTTTGCTTTTCGCCTAGGGACAAGAGCCGACAACTGGAGAGCTCATTATTTCTGTTGTAAATAATGTTATAAGTATTAAAAAGATTTCTCAAGAGTGCTTTTGGTGTGTTCTGTGTCTTCGTTGTGTTGTGCGTGTTTTGTGAAGTTATTGTTTATGTTGCGATTGTCTCACCCAATAAATGTTACGTACTTACAAGTGCTTCGGCTAAGGTGAGTAGATAAAATTTTATTTTTAAAATGAGTGACATGATTTATCACTATTTCTGTAATGATGGAATTAGGTGACGATAGCTATAGGTGCAGAGCTCCATATAAAACTAAATTAAAATTCAGTCACTTTCAATGACATGGTTTCATCGATAAATTTCGTCGATTTCGCAGAATATCGTAGATTTCTTTTAATTTTAAAATCATTAATGGGTTATATAGATAATACCTAGTATAATAATTTACATACTTAACTAATTATAAATACATTTCTGACTCTTAAAGGGAAAGCTTTGTTATTTTCGTACACTTTATTTATTGTCTTTTATTCATGAAATTATTTAAAAAATGCAACTCAAGCACCTTATTTGCTCTAAGCGCGGTGACAGGGTTGATAGTATACAGTACAAATTCTCGCATGTAACTGTATAACAGTATGCAAAATAATGTTAATTATCGTGTCACTCAGCTATCACTAAAACAAGGATTGCTTCTGCCAAGACTCGAACCCCTAAACTACAGGGTCTCTGATTGCAGGAACCAAGTAAGTACCTATTGGGTCTAATCCTGATGTCTAATCAAATTACCGTTGATCATTTTAAAACTTATTTATCGTTATCATTAAAGTGTCTCGTTTCAAGATACCATATCTTTCATATTAAATGATTAGCAACGCACTGCTAAGATAATATTATAATAAAAATGTTTGTAAAAATAAAATTAATGCCAATTGTAAGTTAAAGAATTATATACGTGGTTTTTAAGAATTCGTTATTAATTTAGAGATATGAAGGAGCGGAGTCTCCTGGTACAGGCAACTTCATGCTTAAAAGGAGGCTCCGACCACTCTAAAGATAAGATTTTTTTGTTAGAAGAATATAAACTATTTTTTTTGAAATGAACTTTGTAATAACTAAAATACAATCTGTCCTCTGGCACACCATTGGTAATTATTTTGCTTACCTATCTATGTATATTTTCTGGTAGAGAGTTTCATCCCTTGTAATGTAAATAGGTCACTGTGTAAATTTGGATCCGTGCCACTGGGGTGAGCTCTCACATCGATGTCTATGTGTTTGTTGTACGGATGTGATCTCACACACGCGGTCTTGCTATCCGTGAGAGGATTTGTCCAGTAAGTACTGCCGTGCAGACAAAGTTTCCGGTATTTCTTTTAGTTACCTAATTGTTATAGTTCTCAGATAAAAAAAAATATCACGAGTATTTTTCTTCTGTCCCTACTTTAAACCTAAATAGGTTCAAAGTAAAATACCTAATTCTACTAGTTACCTGTAAAAAAGTTTCGTTTGCAACTATATAAAATGAAAACGCATATTTTATAATATTGCAAGCGAAACCTTTTACCCTATGTAAATAAAAATATTTTACATGTAGCTAATAGA
The DNA here is from genome assembly GCA_947347705.1 of Nymphula nitidulata. Taxonomy (NCBI): domain Eukaryota; kingdom Metazoa; phylum Arthropoda; class Insecta; order Lepidoptera; family Crambidae; genus Nymphula; species Nymphula nitidulata. Next base: position 14,535,643 of record OX374632.1, read on the forward strand.
TGTAGTTATTTCACTTTGAACCTATTTATGCTTAAAGTTGATAAGTATTTACTAAAATGTCGATAATATGGATACCATATCTACCTAATTTTCTTTTAAAATATCACCAGAACCAAAAAACGAGGGCGATGTCACGTGGAGAGTTTTTAATAAAGTTTAAAGTAATATGATCACCTTTCAGATCGGATATTTCAACTCCTTTAAAAAAAAAATCTATGGTCAAGAGATACAATTTTTTTCATTTTCGACGGCATCTTCTATTACATAGCAAAATGCGGTCAGCATAACACCCATTATTCTGATAACATTTCCCAAAAATAGTAGCTTGGTACTTTATTATTGTTCTCTTTTCGACTGTCCGGGGTTGTCGCTCGGCCTGATTTATGGGCGGTGCGCGGCGAGCAGCTGAAAGTTTGATGTGGGTGCGGTGACGCAGCCCTAGGCTCCTCCACACGGACACATGCCTCGCACTATTACGTTACTTGTACAGACAGGCAAGCATAAAAGCCAGCTTTGGAATGAGGCTCAAAATGCCGCGAGATAATAATATATTAATAATAATATTCATACACTCACACCTATTATCTAGCCCAAAGTAAGCAACATTAAGAGCTTGTGCTATGGATACTGACAACAGATAAATATACTAAATAAACATACCTATAATCATCCATGACTCGTAAAAAAATGCTCGTATTCATCATACAAACATTTGCCCCTACCGGGATTCGAACCCGGGACCCCTGACCGAGCAGCCCATATAGCAAGACCAGCAAGTCGGCTAGCCGGTCGTCATTTTTAATATTTGCAACCTATTATTTATGTTAAAAAGGAAGTTGAGGTTTTCCACTGCAGACAATTTGATCAGCATCCTAGTCATGAACTCCTAGTACTCTTAAATTCTTTTACTACCAAATTTGTGTCACCGAAAAATTGTTCAATGAACCAAACTTTGATGTGAGATGAATTTAAGAATGCTATAACAGCTTATAGCAAGGGGAATGCGCACTTCCAAGTCAACTCCAGTCATTTTGTGCTATATTTTAAGTGTTCCGATTCACGCATACGGAGCTCAAGGTTTCCGTTGGTAGGGCGACGCGTGTGCAATGTGTAGTGCTCTCGAAAATATAAGACAAAACAATGGCATTTTATTTATATACGAAAAACGGCAAATGACTCAACACCACATGATAAGGCGTAAGAAGAGTCCATATGCGAAGACAACTACTTATTGCATCAAAAACTGTTCTAGACATTCTCTCCTTGCTTAATTAAGTATCAGGTGTCTTTAGTCGCAATGATTTTATTGCTAATGTGCCGTTTACCGACGAAAAAACAGTAGCAGTAATAGTGATGATAAATATTGGAAGTGATTCCTCCACAATTCGCCTGCGGCACTTACAAAACTAAATACCTACTGTTGTAGTAGACTCGAATCTTTATGATTTTGAAGATATTGGAGCGTTATTACACGATTCAAAATTCGAGCAAAAACCACATAATGGCAACAAATGTCTTCTTCGAGGACCTCGTATTTATCACACACAACACAACACACATCAGTAATAGGTATATTTATTTACCTACTGCGTAAATTTTAGCAAAATTCAGGCATTTGATCAGTCATATGGCTCCAAAATAAACCATAAAATTATTTAGCCTCTCTCAAGTTTCCTTAGTTTTTGTATTGCTGCGTAATCATTTTGAAAATATAAATCTGTAATAAAATATAATGTTAAGCTCTGTCTGTTCCCCATTCGGAGCAATCAGTCATCCGGAACGAGGCTTGCGTCGCGTCTAATTACCCGAATTAAGAAATCGCGGCCGATATCTCTCGTTAGAGACAATAAACCTATCATTAATCATTAGGCATTAGCCGCAGTCATTAATGATGATATTAGGTGTTTGTGCGTGCTGGGATTCGTGTGGTATAAATGAGAAGCGATTCGCCGTAAAACATGTTTTATCGTGAGAAGTACTAAGGCTTTCAAATAAACTTCCCTATGAAGGTTTCATGAAATTAAATGTAAATGTATGAATTTTCAGCAAAATATATAGAAACATGATAAAATTTATTATTTTAAGATCTTGAAAAATATATACTTTCATTTTATTTCATAGTTATTTGTATGAAAATGAACTAAATATCGATGTTTAGCCCTTTTTGCTAACTAAAAATAAAAATATCTATAGTTTGAAAATCGTCTCATGGTATGCCAACTACTTAGTGTTGGTACTTACGCTTGCCAAACTTGTAATCAATAAAAAAATAAATTAAACAAAAAAAAATGTATGTAATAATAAAAAAAATGACTAGCAATCTCGCTTTAGATTTGATTCTAGATAGAGGTGAAAAAACGGCTTCTATATCAGTCGCCCGTAGCATATATTTATGTAGGTATCATTTGGGAAATATCACAAATTAATTCCTGGAACAGTGTTTCGTATTATCTCTAAGTTTGAATGTCATGTAACTAAAAAGCTTTTTACCTTCTTTACATATGTGAATAGATATTATAATCCAGTCTTTACTTATGTATATTACGTTTCATTTGTAACTGTCTTGTAACTTGGACCACAACAAAACGACTGGATACTGGTTAGGGGCGGGGGCGACTCGTGATCGCTGAAACGCCACAAGTTGCGATTGTCGATCGCGCAATTGTGCGAAATTCGCAGCTGTTCCCAAAGGTTTGATTTATCGTGAACTGAAATAATTTTATGACCGATTTTTTTTTTATAAATACAAGGTTGCAATGCAAATAGCCGTGCCCGCCTGATGGTAAGCGGTTACCGTAGCCTATAGACGCTAAGAGAAAGTGATATGTTGACAGCCCAATCCACCCGATTGTTATCTCCTAAAGATAATAATAGGTGGATTGGGAGATGAAACTTTTATATTATAAATAAGAAGTTTAGAACTCATAAAGAAATATTGCAAGAGAAATAGTATGTTTAAAATCAATAGTTTCACAGATACAGTGGTATGTTTGATATGCTTCAGCGCATTGTCTAAAAACGCTGTATATAAAATCTGCGGAATAGATAACGTTACATGTTGTTATATTATTAAAAAATGTATGGGCATATTCAAAATTAATTATAACTTATTAATACCTATGTATGTTTTTATTCATATTTGTCATAATAAAAGTTGTTTTAATTGATGTAAGCAATCCAGTATCATTATAATTTTTGATAAATTTTGGCAAAAATTGACGATTTCTATCTATAGTGTAAAAAAATATAGTCCCATTTCTTAATCTTTCTCAGATTTCGAACTTATAAACGAAATAAGACATGCCAATATATGTCTATTACAAGATGACTAATATATTGCATAGATAGAATGATTGGTAGGTAATTTAATACAATCTACACGCACTTTTGAGTTTTTTCTGATAAGAATCGAAGTGTGTTGTTAATCTTAATTCACACGTCATTATTGTGGTTTTGGTCGTTTGTTTAACACCCTCGCCGCAGCCAAGTGAGTAAAAACTAAAATTATAGTCATTGAGTGAGTCGTTAACAAAACCTACGTGTAACTGTTATTACATTTCTGGGGCTTCGTGTAAAGTAATACGCCTACGAAATTATTTCCTAACTAAAATAATACACCTACCGACTGTTTGTGGATGTGAAAGTGTCTTTTTAAAATATAGAGTTGATTATTGTGTAGACATCAAAGCACACATCCATAGCTTTCTTCGAAAAAAAAAACATCCTTCATTGTTTTTATTGCGTTAAAACGAGCTCAAAATACAACTTCCTGAAATCACAAATGCTATGGCCAAATCTTTGTAATAGGTACTTACAGTCGAAAAGACATATTTGCAATGCAATTTAATCTACTTTTATATAATTTGTTACTCACACTAAAATAAAGTTTCTATTCTTAGTTTTGATTGAAATTTTTTATTTATTTCCATCTTGCTCTAGGTAAAATTACCATAAAACATCCGTGTCTGAAAAATTACACCTTACAAGAATAAAAGCCTGTACAGGCAGCCACAAAAAGATGTATCTTATGTTAATGCAATTATATATCTTGATCGTTTAAATCGTTTTGATGCTGACTGTGCTTCCTTCTTACATAACAAATTTTTTCCTCAATGTTATGCATAAAAACGCTTAATTTATTGAGCAGATTACTCGTCAAACTATGTCTTTGCCAATTTGTTCGTGTGTTATTTATTTTAAGTTATTTATTATGGCTTTTATACGTTATGGCTTTTATACATATTAGCGACCTTATTGATTTTTATAACGTTTTATTGTTACTATTTATTTGATTTATCATTTTCGTAGAACATAACAGACGCGTCCTGTTTTCTTGAAGGAAAACATATCTTTCACCATTCGATTTATGCAGACGGTTGCGACATAAAGCTCTTAATATCAACTGGTACCACTAATTACTATATTCCCTAGACATTTCCAAACTACACATTAGATACAGTCGGCAAAAAAATTACAAGCTTCCAAACACATCGCCATAAATTACTCAATTAACTCGAACGTATAATTAGCCACGAACAAAATGTTTAATAATCAATCTCCGAAATGAAAGTACAGTTAGGCGCATAGTATGTGGTTGTGTACAAAAAATAATGAGCACATTAAATATGTGAGGCGTGCGAGGTGCGACGATAGTTCATGTGGGGCCACGAAATTAACTAATGCAATTGCTGTGGCTTAAATAAAACGATAACCCAGTATATTTTTTAGTTTGTGTTTTCACAAAGTCAAAACATGGTCGTGAATTTAATAACAATACACCGACTCAAATTATCTAGCCTTAAGTAAGCATCATTGAGTTCTGCGCTGTGTATATTTTGATTTATTTATTTTGGCAGGGGAAAAGGATAACGGTTGAGCATACACAGGTAATAAATTATACAAAACACATGCAAATACTTATTATTTTACCAAGTAAAATATTTTTGAATTAGGTAATATGATATCCCAAGCTTTTCTTAACTTTATTTGTCTGTTATTTTTTTTCCTAAAAAACACGTTTCTTATTTGCCACATTATTGCAATGAGTTTGTTAGGGTCTTGGCTAACACCCAGCCGTGAACATAATTGTGCAGTCTGATAACGACTACATCCTGAGTAGGTAACTTCCATCTGTCTAGTAAATAACAAGTTTTCACTACGAAATCTCTCTGTAGCCCTACAATTTTAATTATTCTACTGAAAAAAAAAATTACGTCATAGATTATAAGATTCATTCTGCACACGGTAATAGCAATTTTAGTGGCCCTAAACGATACAAGTTGCGTATATAGAAGGTCGTGACAGATGTTCAGATGCGATCGTGTGAATTTGATAGTGAAATATTACGTTTAGAAGTAGTCGTAACTACTGGTACAGACAGCAGATTGGGCGGCTGAAATTGACAAGAAATAAAAATATTTCTTGTCAATTTTGGTCGCCCAATCCTCATCCTCCTCCTCGCATTATGATCCTGGGTGATGAAGGTTCTCCTTTTAATAGTGTTTTGTCTATGATAATTTACTAAAACCTTACAATTTTTTTTTGTCACCTATCTTCAGGAGAGTGCAGAGCATCGTGTAACGTAAGTAGTATCAAGTGCGGTGCGAATCGTGTCGTGCCAATAAGCTTCGCTTTCGCTTCGCTTTTTCGTTTTTTTCAAGGTATATTATACAACTAGATGACGGTCCACCTGATGGCAAGTTGCAACCGTCAGATATAGATGCATGCAATAACAAGGACAAAATCACTTGGTATTGCAGGTGCGTTGTCATCCTGAGGCCTATATCATGAAATGCCCTTTTATGACCAGTAATTACTATTCCTTTTATAAAAATGTCCGAAATACTCCAGGACTCTGCGGAGACAGACGCAGGATTTAGACATGGAGCGTTGTGCCGTCCAAGTGATCCCCAGCATTCGCTTACGAAACCTTATATTAAAAGCACCTAAGTATGTGGTTACGGTCGGCCTTCTCCAACATCCCTGTTTCGACTCCGCTTATGCATATGAAGAATAGGTACCAGGGGAAATCTTTTTATACAGGTATAAACACGATAAAGAATCACTAAATTTTACTATTGCTTTCCTTGCTATCTTTACTCAGCTGTCGAACCTCGCAACCAGCGGTGACGGTCCAGCAACGTGTACCACCAGCAGAGTCGTGAGCCGAAAGGTTTTAATTATACTAATGCGCACTGACCGCCACTTTCTAATCACGCCACTGTCTTAGTTACCTATTCGCAATTATACACTCGTTATTATGTATTATAAGTGACATGTTAAAATGAGGGTATTGATGTGGTTGTGTGCACTTTAATTATTTGATCACATTTAAATGTTTGATTCTGTGCGTTTATAACGCCTGCTTCATCGTGTCTGCTTTTTATCAGGATTTGACCCGAAGACCGATGCAAACATAGGTCCATAATCCTAATTATCATATAAATATGATATGATAATTAGGATTATGTTATGGTGCATAATCCTAATTATCATATAAATATGATAATTAGGATTATTTGCTCACGGGTTTGACCCGTCCAGCATTTGATTCTAGATAGGTACAACTGATCTGCTTGAGAAATTAATAGCTTCTAATATTTATTGTTAGAAACATAACTCTTTCTGAGTGGAACGTAAGAAACTACATTGAAATTAAATTAATACGACATCATAGATGTAATATTTTCTAATGACACGAGAAAAAACAAAAGAATAATGTAAAATAATATTTAAGAAAGTTGAGAGCACGGAGGTGATCTTTTGCTTTAATTTTAATGCAGCTTATTACGCGCAACATAATTTTTAAGCAGTATTACAGGCACAACAGTTTAATGCAGTAGATACTAATTTACGCACAAAAGTTGAAGAATTTTTTTAAGTGTAATTTATTACGAATTTTTCTGCGGTGTGTAACTAGTATGCATATCACCAGCTCTAAATAAGCTTGATAATTTTATTTTAAATAAATAAAAGTACTCAATAAATGCCGATAGGTATTCTCTTAGCTTTTAACCCTTTCTCCGCCTCGTGACACAGGCGACCCCTTAATTAACACAACCTAAAATATTAATGAAGTATCCGATACAGACATGTTCGGGCTCCGACTTTCGGGACGCGGTATCTAAAAGCATGTTGGGTTTTATTAATTTAATAAGCAATACGGTCTGATTGTATGGGGATTAAGGGACTTTGGTTTTAACGAAATACCTATATGGAATAACGAAGTTTCCAAACTTTAAATCCGGCTTAGCTAGTGATGTTGAGTTGTATAGTGTATAGTTGTAGAGCCGAGATAAATGTTTATATAGGATAGGTTATGTAAAATTATACTATTGTTGTATAAAGTCATAATAAGTGCATGAATAGCTTATTTTTCGTACAAGGTTTATTTCTAGTTTTTATATTGATTTATGTACAAAATAAATTACAATAATTGATTAATAGGTGTAAACATAAACTTATAAAGTTTTACCGTACACCAGAATCGAACACTTTAAATCAACAATTATTATCAGTATATATTAGTTCTATTCCTTTTTTTATGTCCACTTCAAACAAGCCGATGATCCACTTGATAAAGGTTTCACTCCAAGCAAGGACAGGAGTCGTTATTGGCTCTAATGCTTTTTCGTTACACTACCCTATCCTTCATCAAAAAGAGTTCTTAGTTCTTGTGACTGTACTTACCTACACCCACACGACCCTGCAAGCAGGTCTATCGCTTATTTGACTACAATGAAGCTGCTGAAAGAAGTTGCGAAGAATTCCTAAAAGAAGCACGTTGACGACCGAAACGAATTCTAATTCTATCAAGATTTATAAACGTCAAAAATTTATTAAAGATAAAAATAACATTTTATGAATACAAAAAAAAGTTTAAGTACTTATGTATGTTTTTGTGTCATGATGGGCCTTTCAATTTTTATATCTGGCGAAACAATATACAAGTGCTCTCAGCCTCCAAACACAAAGGAGCGCGCAATTTTGACAAAATTCACAAGCATTAATATCAATATGTAGAGCAAAAAAGGACCGGTAATATCCTCAGGGTCCCTCCCTTTATCAAAGCCGACCCCATAACCCTTTCATCGCTCCGCGAATTAAATTTCTTTTGCCGTCATTTCCCGTACATTATCTCGGTTAGAATCATAATGGCGCGACGTGCGCTCACAATGCGGGGGCTTGTTTGGACCCAACTTCATTAATGTTTGCTGAAGAATTTTATTAAAATGTAACGTCGCGTTTAAGGGTTAACTTTGTATTGATGCGAGTGGGAGTTGCGTGGTTTAGATGTTAATTAACTTTTTTCGTAAATAGGAAAGGGGTAACGTGATTTATGTGAGATTATATAGAATATAGAGTTATTATGTATTTTTGTCACATTTGGTATAAAATAGCTAGCTATTTTCGACATGTTAAGTAGGTAACTAGTTGTATTTATGTAATATTAACTAATATGTTTTCCGGTGTCTAGCTTATGCAAGCTTATAATGATGCTAACCTACTTTGATCTAGATAATATGTATCAATAGGTGTCAATGTACGAATTATAGTAATACTTATATAATAATATTCATACATTAACACCTATTATCTAGCCCAAAGTAGGCATCATTAGGAGCTTGTGTTGTAGGTACTCGATAACGGGGAAATATTGATGTTAATATGTATAATTGTATATTAATATTAGAAAACAAACAAGCAGCCATGACTCGTGAGCAAATGCCGTCAGAATGAATATTATTGTTATTTATGGCTCACTTTAAAAACTTACTCTATTTAAAGTCACTACATAAATATGTAGGAAATAAATTATTTCACATTCACTGTCAGTCACTTATAATTAGTTATTCAGTACTCATAGTTTTCTTTTCTGTTGTTTTATATTTTTTAATTTCATTTGCAGTAGAGTATATTTGTATTATGCATTTTTGCTATCTTCTATTCAAACTAGACTGAAACAAATTCAGTTTTACTAATAAATCGTACACTCCTCTGTAATTAGTGTATATTGGGTAAACTTTTGAAGAGTTCAAATTTTTTCCCGAGGCTCGCTTAAGAAGTAGCCAACTGGCGACTCACATTATGTTAACGACTTTCGCAACAACCAGGATTTTTTCTTTGAAAGTCGCATTAGTGTATGGTCAACAAAAAATGAGAGTTAAGATTTTTTTTGGGAATAAAATATTTTATTGTAAGAAATACAAATAAAGCAAGAAAACTATGACCAAATTGTAAGTATGCGTCTTCTGGGGTCCGGCCAGACGCGTTATCCGCCACCGGAGCACTAGGTGTAACCTATCAATTTCTTCACCACTTTCTACGTAATTATTAACGTTTGTTATAGCAACGTTTCTCTCTCCACTCATTGAAATTTTATAACCTCTAGTAATTCGAAAGAAAGCAACATACAACAAGCATTTTTACACTTTCAGTAAATATGTGAAAGACATTTTAATCACATTTACATCGCATTTAGATTAGTCTGGCCGGGCCCCAGGAGACGCGGTTTCAATTCCCGCCTGGAGCATACAATTTTTTCATTGTTTTTATTCTTTATTTGTATTTTTATTTCTTACTATAAACATAAACGTTCTAAACACACAAAATCAAACATGTAAATTGAATAAAATATTTTTTAACTTCCTTATCAAGCAAGAGCAATTTGACGCTCAGCTCGTTTCGCTGTGCCTGGTCACAATATGTAAACTAAGCTAACCTAACTCTTTTGACAAAGACCTGATTGGAAACTTAGGGCTTTAATTTTGTAGACTGAACTATAAGTCCGGAAACATCAGTAAGGCTAGATAATCATCGTAGAAGTTAGAAGTTTGGGCAAATGAAATTGAAACCAATAATTATTTTAGTCAAGAACACCTGATATGTTAACATAGTTATTGCCTTCCTTCTAACTTCTTTCTTTCTTCTTCTGGTAACTAACTAGAATAGTAAGATGTAAGTTTGAAATGAAATGAAAATATCTTTAATCTTTATTTAAGAAGCACTTTCGAATCGTCAAAAAACCCTTATGTCTATCACATAAAATAATATTAACTAACAATGTCATATGTTAGTCTTTCTTTCTGTTTGTGTGTCAATCAAATCGAAACGTTTCAAACCTTGTTACGTTCAGCTGTAAAATCCGTATTTAAAAAGTGGTTTCCAATAATTCACAACAGAGGCGCTGCTGTCGTTTTTATACGATTTTACAGGAACGCAAGAACCACGATTGAAAAGATTCAATTCAATTGAATTTTACATTAGGGGTACTAAATGTCAACGCACGCAATGTCGAGGGATTAACTTGTTAAAACAGGGTATACCCTGTTTAGTAAAGAAAGAAACCTTAGTCTCTCTTTCTCTCTCTCACACACACTCGTGACAGTTTAAGCCACGAAAATAAAGATGTCTTCTGTTTCTGGTATTAAGCCACTTTATTACCCTTTTGTTGTGATTGATAACAGTTGAATCACAAACATCTTCAGCTCGATGAGGCCGTGATCGCCAAACAAGAAAGTAAACAAATCTCCAACCCCATCAGAATTTCTTAAAATTCAAAAGGCACCCCAAGGTAAATATTGCGAGTGATTCCTCCGACTGTACGAGTATCTAGCTTACCCCCTCTTTCACCCCCACAATCGTTAGCCACCGTCTAAAATATTTGCATAACTCATTACGCTGCATCCATATTTAATTAGGATATTTCGTTCTTTGTAGAGTATGCACTTAGGTTGATGTTGTTGTATTAGATTCAAGCACAAAAAATTTGAAAAATAAATTATTCTGTTTAGAATTCATTTTATTTGGTTGAAAAAGTTGATCAGCGCTTAAAATAAATAGAATTAAAACTAACGTTAGTTTATTCAAAGTTATCGTTTTTTGCTATTATTATTAATGTCACTGTAACACCAGTTGTCACTGTATAATGCGATCAGTTTATAGGCTACTTACCTACGCTCCAAGTGGTTGATATTTAGTTTTCAATGGTCACAAAAAATAACATTGACAAAAAGCTAAAGCTTCTTACCGAAATAGTTTCCAGAACTTATGAATATTGCTTATTCTGTTTTCAACATAGGTACGATTATTAGCGGTATAAATATGACATCAGGGTATTTAACTCCATGTAAGATGAATGCAAACAATACGGACCTATATTAAAGATCGATTTAAGGCATTAAAAAAACTTATAGAATACAGTATTAAGGGCCAGACCATAGGATCCGCTTTTTTGTGAGAACATAAATTCTGTGACGCTGCTATTATAGTTACTTTTATACCAAAATGGAAAGTAAGGCCTAAACTGAATAGAAATAATAGTTCGTAATATAATATTTACAAACGTTATTTCACTAAACAGTCAGACGCTCGCTACCGGCGCTCATCCCCTCAAATTGGAACCAAAGTGGTCGAGTACTGTGTACAGTACTGTCTACGGTAGTTTCAGATAAACTTTCTCCCGCGTATGCTGAGATTGTTGATGCGCATGCTTCAAAAAAAGCGTGAAAAGATTTTGTCGGCAACGCGAACCCCTGGTGTTGCAAGCGTCTATGTCTACGTTAACCGTTTACCATCAGGTGGGCCGTATGCTTGATTCCCACCTTAGTGAAATGAAAAAAAAATCAGTCTCTAATCTCGTGTCCTTACTGAGAGAGCCTCATCTTCCCCAATAGCCATTGCTACTCGAAATCGATTGCCATTTAATTTCGCGCCGTGCCTCGGCGGCTGCTTGCTAATGGCTCTGCAAATCCCAGCCGTTCTTTGTGTGAGTTGCAATTTCCAGATTTAATTTCAACCAGACATTACTGGTTGAACTTTTTGGCGATTGAACTACTTTTACCTTTTTTTAAGTGTCATTAATGTTGTTTACAATAACGTTATGCAAAAGAAGATCTCAGCAAAGTTACACTACTTCTTTGGTGAGTAAGGCCGCCAGATTTGAGAGGAGTTTTGTGTTAGGAGCAAAGCCTATAACATGGGGTCCTTCAAGAGGCGCGTGAAAAAGCACCTTTTGGGCCGGCAAGATGGAGGCGGCTAGTGCGATGTCTATTCTGCACTAGCTGTCGTCACTCAGTGGCGTATGAGGAGCTTAGTGGCGTATTGGTTTGAGCGCTCTGGTTTCGATACGAAAAACAAAGCAACTTTCGCCATGGTCGACCCTGGGATGGGTCAATCAAAATTTGTTATCTTGAGCTCCTCCGTGCTTCGGAAGGCACGTTAAGCTGTTGGTCCCGGTTGTTTCTGCAACCGCTTTAACCCACCAACCCGTATTGGGCCAGCGTGGTGGTGCTATGGCCCAAACTCCTCATGTGTTTCTCCCATGTAGGAAAGCCTGTGCCCAGCAGTGGGACGTATATAGGCTGGTGATGATGATAATGATATCGTCGCATATGGACTCTCCTTACCGCTTCACATCAGGTGGTGTTGGGTCAACGCCGTGCTTTGTATAAATAAAAAAAAAGGTGACAGCAAACTAGTCTTCTGTGCTATCAACGTAACGGTTCTTCTTGTTTTTTAAAGTCAGCAACGCATAAGTAGGGCCCTCGGTTTTACAAGCATCTCAGTCGATCTTTCAGTTGTGGTATAGGTACGCGTGTTTGCCATCCTCGTTAAATAAAAATCTAGGTTATCTGTACCTCCTTAGGAAGTCATAAATACTTGAATCGGCCATAAATAATTTTATATTGTTCAGACAGACTATATTACATGAAAAATGCCCATGGTCTACCCAGGTGAAGCAGGTGGACGAATAACACCTAATGGTTCCGGAGTTCAATATTCGATGCAATGAAATCTCATGAAACAGTATTAACAAAAGCAAAACTTCGCTGTTTGCCAATACACCGATTACACGGATTTGCTAACAAACTAAGCTGGAACTACATAACGTACAGAGCGCTGATAGTTATTCCTGTTCTGACCGAAGAGTGCAGCGCATCAGTCTGAATCAACATACAGCTTATACATCATAATGAAGTAAGCACAGTAAGAAACTTTTGGATGTCAGCAAAATCGAACGAAAATGGAAAGATTACAAAACAGCAGGCAAAATGAAAATATTCTTTTGTATAATCCTCAGATAAAATTTATCTAGAGAATAATAATAACTACAGAAAATCTGTCGAGAAACACAGAAAATCTGTCAGGATTGGTGACCGAAAATTTACAAGAAATCAACGATTCAAATGCTCATACGAAGTTTTAGAATAGAGACACACAACATTAATATGATTTTTGCACTGCGGCGGAAGAAAACAGTGGTCCTGTTATTATTATCTTCACCAGCTTAGATACGAGTACAACCGCTGGGCACAGCAGGACTTCCTACCTTGAAGAAACACATGAGGACATAACACCACCACGCTAGCCTAATATGAGTTGGTGGGTTAAAACCGTTGCAGTATAACAGCCGGGACCAACGGCATAACGTGACTTCCAAAGCACTGCGGAGCTCAGAATTACAGATTTTGGTAGCCCCATCCCGGGGTCGACCATGGCGAGAGTAGCTTTGTTTTCGTGATCAAAACCAGGGCGCCCAAACCACTACGTCACCGAGCTCCTCGACGCCACCGATTTCCAGTGGCCTGATACAGAGTCATATTTCGGTGGTGACTTACGTTTTCTACGTTATTAATATCTAATGGCGGGAAGTGCAGGACGCTTTATTTTATTTTAAACCAAAACTTACCGTCTATTATTTAACTATGTCTATTTGATTACCAATGTGTTTTAGTCTGGGCTTAGTCTTGATTTGTGCTTGACTTCCTTAAATTGACTAACTATTTGCCAACGTCAGTCACCTTTTATTCTTTTCAATATATTATTTATAAATAATAAAGCAGTGAATTGTGAAGTGAAATTTTGCAGTTTTGTAAAGCAGATCAAATTTGTTTTTGATCAAGTTTTCTTTGTCGTTATATCCAATTTTAAAAAAAAATACTAGCATAACAGAGAAAATTTGTATAAATTTGCTCAATTTTATTACTATGAAATTGTTTCACAGCATCTGCCTTACATACCAAAACTACTAAGATGCATTAAGTTAAGCATCAAGAATAATTATGTAATTTTTTATGTAGTTAATTATGTATTTTTATTAAGTACATAAGTCTACTACCCTATTGTCATGTTTGCAGGGGCAAAATAAATATATAAAGTTGTTAATCACCCCACAGGCGTATTGACAAAGTGCACTTAGCGCTAGAATTACAAAATGGCCGGCGTTCCCAAGCGACATTGAACAAACTATAAAACCAAATTACAATTGATTTGTCAAACTCTGAGTTAAACCTTATGCCTTGCGTGTTAAAGTTGAATTTTCACAGTTGAAATCACTGTGTAAATGTAAAATAATATTTGTATTCGAATAGCGAATACATTTGGTGCGTAGGTACGCGTTGGTCCCCGTGTATTGACAAGTACTGAGAGGATTATGATCGGCGTACGTTTGTCATGACATGAGTATAGGACGGCGTTATGCAAGAGTTCTTTGTGATGTCATTGGTTTAATATTGTGACAATTTGCTATTTATCCATTAATTCTTCTGCAATTTATGCAATTCATTCTGCAAACTCGGTAGTCCGCTAGAAATCTTTGATTAGTTTAATCTTTATTTTTAATTATTTGTAAATTTACTTAACCTAAGTAAATAGATTTCAGTGCTAACTTTTGTCATAAGAGGAATAGCTCTAGTTTAATCATTCATCAAATCAAACAAAGAGTTGGGGGATAGAAATTTGTAAAAACTTTTCATATCAATTAAGTTTGGTACCTTCAATTTTTTTTATAAAGATTACATCGGCGAGTACCTACATTAAGTCTATAGCAACTACTGCCGCAAAAAACTGTATTTCTAATCTTAACATCTGCTGTTACTTTATAAAGAGCAAGTTCGATCGTGTATGGAATACTGCTGTCACCTAAGTATAGGATAGTGGAGAAGCGAGCTATACGATTTATTAACAATCCAGTATTAGCAGAGTTAGCATGATTATTAATTTCTATGATCATCACCATAGAGTTACATGTTTGTCAGTTTTCTATCGAATACACTTCGGAGAGTGCGAGGTAATTACACGAATTAATTCCACCAGCTCCCTTTTTCCACTGAGGGACCAGACGTAGAATGGCTTATCACCCCTATGTTGTAGATATTCCAACCATCCGCAGAAAGCATTTTGCCAAGTCCTGTGTAATGAGAACTGCCAAGAAGTGGAACTCTCTGCCTGCCAATCTGTTTCCCGAAACCTACAATTTGGACGTCTTCAAGGCTAGAGTGAAAAGGCACATTCTAGATAAACATGTATCATCATAGGCCATGTAATTACTTAACATCAGGTGTGATTGTGGTCAAATGTTTGCCCATTAATTGCAAAAAAAAAATAAGTAATTGATAATATTCCTGTTTTGCATAGCACATTCCTCGATGACATGACAGTCTGCATAAACTCAATTTCGGAGGCTCGACGAGAGTGCACCCTCCGAGGGTGCGCGAATGAATTATTGGGGATTTAGTTTCAATAACATTTTTTTAACAGTGGGAGCAAACTGTGGCGGCCTGCCGCTAAAACGTGGATTCATTACTTATAGCCATACTCGTGCCGAATTTGAAACCGTGGCCTTATAAATTTTAACCGTAGACCAACAAACTATATTTTCAATCTGATACATAATAACTAAACATTTGAACAGACGACTCAAATAATATCAAAACTTTTCTAACGAATGAACTTGTTACGTTATGCATGATACAACATTTTTATTACTAGAGTGTAAAACAAAAGCTAAACTTAAAGTCAATTTGACAGATATTCCACACATTCTAAAACAGTTTCGGGGGCCCAAATATAATTTCGAACTAGGCAGTCCTCATTGTTAGAGCCTTTGACGGACTGATTTACAGCAAAAAAAGACTCAGACTGCTATTTATGGGTACCACAATAATAATAAAAAAAACATACTCATCTTTGTGCAGAAAACGCTTTATTTTAACTATATTATCGTGGAGTGGACTATGGACTTCCCTGTACTTTACTATTGTGCGCAATGTTTTATCGCGCAGGCGTATTTTATTTAGTTACCGCAATCCAAAATTAATTTTACTACGACAAATATTCCCTTCGGCCGCCGACGAAACCATGCTAAGTAACCGGTTACCTGTACAACAATCTTTTAGAATGTAGGTAAATAGGCATTACATAAATATAATAACTGTTAAACAATTAACTACCTACGCCATCATAAATTTTTTGTAGTTGTGCAATTCTAACCCTATTTTTTAAAGCAAATTTAGAGGACCTTTGAGAAAATGTAAGAATCAAACAGAACCTATATGTTTGCTTCTTACATTTTCTCGCTTTTTTTTATTAAAAAACCCGCACGTTATCTAATTTAATACAATTTTAACAGGTTAAGCATCGTATTCCAGACACTATTGATTTTTAAAATGTCATAGACCTCTAGAGGTATAGCACCGCTCGTCAGAGTAATAAGAATTTAATCTGTTAAAGTACACAATTTGAGATTTAGGAACTGTTTAGTTGGCTACTTTCGTTGGTGTAATTTAGGAGTGATTAATTACTAAAACTATGGCTATAATAGTGCAAGCTAGCTAAACTGCGCGTAACATCCACATTAGCCTAAATTTTAGAGGTTTATGGCTTTAATTAGTTCTATAGTTTATTATAATAAAGCGCTGCATTTTTAACTTTATTGAGCATGTAAGATTTGATTTTAACTGTGGTTTTATAATGCTACCACTGTGGCGACACCGAAAGTTATGTAGTAGAAATTTTAATAAGATATTTGTTAGCATTAAGTATTTAATTGTATCTAATGCTAACTTATTATGACTATTATATCTAACACCAATAGAACATATAGTGAATTCATATTTAGTAATTTTAATTACTAAGTAATTTTTCAAACATTTATAATAATGTTAAAATTAAAAAATTAAGAATCTATATTTATTAATAACATTTTAATTTGCTTTTTTTTACTTTTTGAACATAACAATGCAGTAGAAAAACTATTTTTAAAAAAATTTATTCCATATAAAACACCATAAGTTTGACAATTTCAATACGGTGCCTCATATACACAAGTGATTTTTCTGTGCACCGTAACTCTTAAGTGATTCGCATAATAATCAGTGAATAATTATGCTTCTTTCATTCTAATAAGACGAACTTTTCCGTAGTCCTTAAAAACCAAACTACTTATAAAATAATTTAATGACTTAAAACAGTATATTTTACCTATGCGTGAACTGTCAAAACGCCCCCTTTGTGTGATAAAAATATGTAAGTGTAGGTATCAGCTTCCAGTTACTAACGTATAAATAATATATCACATATTTAAATTTGAAGAAAACGAAATACTTTAATAAGCCCACCGGAGTCTCATCCACAAAAACCTATTATTCTTTGTTTGCAGATTACAAATAAAGCATGATTTTTTAAATAGACGGTACCTAACCATGTAAGCAATCAATGTAAACAAACGTAACCAAATCTGAAGTAAAAACTATGAAAATAAAGCTATTATAGAGAAACCTACTTGTTTACGTTTACTTTATGAAGCTTAAAATTTTGAATACCTCAATAAAACTATAGGCTTGGTTAGGTAACAATTTTAAAAAGTGCACTTTTAACGATAAATAGTTATGTCGAACATAAACCTATCCAAATTTACGACATTAGAGCGTAAACTTTTCCACATTTTATGCTTATTATCATAACATAAAATCATAATTTTAGTCTACATCGCAGTAGCTATGTTAAGTAGGATATGTCATTGAGGACGTGTTATAAGACGTCTCACGATATTCACTAGATTTAGTCAAAGTATATTCGGCTTTATGTTTTAGGAAGTAAGAGTCAAATGCGTTGCATGATTCTCGTAGACAGGCAGCCGGTAATCCAGGATCGAAACGCGATCAGTATTTTAGATCAGTATTTGATACGATATTTGTAGAGCTGCTGAAACAAACGGAGAAATTGTTATAAAAATTAATATTTTTTTGCATAAAATGCCGATTTTTTAAATTATTATTTGTGTTTTTGGTACTTATTAAAAGAGACAATCACTACAATGATATTGTGAAGTCAGCCACTTCGTGAATAATATAGCTACGCTAGAGATAATGTTGTGTGGAATCTAATACTCTCAAAATTGAGCAAGTTATTATATTTTTTTAGAAAAAAAATCATCGTAAGTTTATAATGATAGATTTTACGAGAGTTTAAATGTTTTATTGTCTAGATGACAGCACGTCAAGTGTAACAGATGAAATACGAAGGCTGCCTCTGTTACTAACGCAGTAAGGGCGGTCTCAAGGTCAAACTTTTACGCTTGATGTGCTGTTGACTGTACATGACCAAATATACTAGGTGGTAGACCTGTATGTAGGGTCGTCTGGGTAGGTGCCACCGCCTTTCTTATTTCAGCCGTGAAACGGTTCGCTGTGTTTCGGATTGAAGGGAAAGGTAGCCAGTGCAATTACTGGGCATGGACGGCATTTCATCTTAGGCCCCAGGATTACAACGCACCTGCAATATGAAGTGACTTTTCCTTGTTATTGCAGGTGTCTATAGGCGGCGGTAACCGCTTACCATCAGGTGGGCCGTCAGCTTGTTTGTCATCCAGTTGTATAAAAAAAAAAAAAAAAAAAAAAAATATTTCCTGATTTATGTGTGTAGAAAAGTATCATAGTTGTAGCTCCTTATTTACCCTAAAAATATAACCATAAAAATGATTTTAATAAAAGTAAATATCAAAAATAGTTCCAGAAGTATAAATATCAATGTAATATATTATTTAGTAATGAAAATATAATAAAACTAGAAAAATTTCACGTCCTGAGGCAGGAATCGAACCCGCGACCTTTCGCAATCCGGGCGACTGCTCTGACCACTGAGCCCATCAGGACTTGGGATATCCCTGTGAAATTCTTCTAGTCTATCTGTATTTGCGTTTATGAGATGAGTTTATGATACAATGTCAAAATATTCTATTTCAACATCCGAAACGAGTATTTTTACAAATACCGACGATTCGGTTAAGTTGGGGCAGTGCTTTCAAATATTCTTTATTTTTGATTTTAACATTATTATAAATGTTTGGAAAATTACTTAGTAATTAAAATATAATAAAACTAGAAAAAATTCACATCCTGAGGCAGGAATCTAACCCGCGACCTTTAACGCAAATACAGATAGACTAGAAGAATTTCACAGGGATATCCCAAGTCCTGGGTGGCTCAGTGGTCAGAGCAGTAGCCCGGATTGCGAAATGTCGCGGGTTCGATCCCTGCCTCAGGACGTGAAATTTTTCTAGTTTTATTATATTTTAATTACTTAGTAATTTTTCAAACATTTATAATAATGTTAAAATCAAAAATAAAGAATATATTATTTGTAAGGTTGCCTAAAATTATTTTCATAAACGCCTTAACTGCAGCTAAAATAAATGTGATTAGTATCATGATTGTAGCCTAAAATTTACTCAGCTTATTACGAAAGAGTTGTTGTGTTTAATTTTAAATTAATAAAAAATATAAAAGAAATAGTGTCATCAGCTCTATGTAGATACATAGAGTGACGCACGGCTGAGATTAGCGCGACTCTAACCGGCCCCCTGTGTCTTAACCGCGCGGTTAAATTTAACCGCGCCGGCGCCGGCTTCCTTTACGTCACGAGGAGCACGACGCGATGATTGCTTGAGTGCTTATAAATTTTAACAATAAAATCACATAACATCTAAGGTGAATCTGATTATATATATTGATGCAGCTTAACTTAATTCTAATCTCTTCTAAACTTTAAGTTTCACACACCTATACAGGGCATCCCATGATTATACCGCAAAGAGGCAAAGCTTACTTTTATACAAAAAAAAGAACGAAGAAGAAAGAAAAAAAGGCCCGCCTGGTGGTAAGCGGTTACCGTACCCTATGGACGCTCGTAGCTCCTTGGCAAATCTAGAGATAGCGTACCTACTTTAAATATTGTAAATAAAAAAAAACACTGAAAGAAGGCTTCCTTTTGATTTAAAAAAAGAATACATGAACCACATTTGAAGATTATAAAAATCACCGGCATGGATCGGGAATCAAAACGGCATTTTTTTCTAAATAACATAGTTCTTGAACCCGGAATGATATAGGTACTTAATAGAAATACTTCAGATTTTCCTTAGGTCATTGTTTGTGTCGTTATTTTTCTTTCAAGTGATTGACATGATCAAATAAATATATTTATGCCGTTTAGCTAAAAATAAGCAGAATACTTTATCAAAAACCGTTAAGTGCAGTCTGACTAAGGAATATATTTTTTCCTTCCAAAGTGCTAGCAACGACTTTTTCATTCTTAAAACGTTTTATAAAAAACAGGATTTGTAATTAAAATTAGCGCTGTATCTAATTGGAAATAAACAAACAAAACCTAAAGTACATACAAACTTTTTTGTTTGGATTTACACTACGTTGACATAAGAAGTATCGAAGCTCGAGTTATATTCGTAAATAAGTAGACGAGTGAAATATCTGACCCCAAGGCAAACAGCAGACTCGTAATTGGCAAATAGGGGGCAGACTCCGCTCTATGCTTGATTACATTTGACAGACGACGGGACATGTAAATTAGGTACTTGTTCTACAGGGTGGTGCCGTGAATACGACAATAAATTGAAACATGGGCTATATAAGAGCATAGAAATGGTTTGCCACTTTCAAAAAAATTTTATTTATTTGATGATTACATGACATTTGTATGAAATAATACAACATTGGCTGCGTTATTTTATAGAAACGTCATGAAATTATCAAATAAATTATATGTTTTTAAAGTGCAAACCATTTCTATCTAACCTGTCATATCATCAATTAAATTTAATTAATCTGTATATTAATGTAATTACGTTTAATAAGTTGTGTTACTATAAGTGTTCACTATTTTGTAACTATCTTCGGCAATAAAAAAAAAATCAATTTCAATTTCTATAAACTCATATAGTCCATGTTTTAATTAATTGTCGTATTGACGGCACCACCATGTATGTGTAGCTATAGACAGTATACCTAGATATATATCTGTTGATTATTTAGGTATACATGGCAGCAGATCAACACTGACATTTTAGGTACGGTCAGAAAGAGAAGTCGATTAACACTTTAGTACCTACTATCTTTACTTTATCATAGTTTTCATACAAATTGTCATGAATATGCCATTATGTTATTAAAAAAGGTACGAAAGTGTTTGAACTTTTGTTGCTGAGAGTATTCAGTAACAAAATTCCATTAACACTTTTGAAGTGTGTGGTACGCAGGAAAAGTTGTAGATTGTACCTACAGATTTTGATGCTCTAATTGATAACTTGTTAAATTAGCTTTATTAAAAAAGGATAATAATATATTATGTTGATAACTTTTGGCACGACAACAGTCATGTTCTAGACTAGAACTAAAATAGAGGCCAGTAGTTCTAAATATTCTTTAAATGGGTACTTGATGTATTTAATATTTTTACTACAAAACTATAATTTGTCGTAAAAAACATATCCACAATATTAACACAGAATTAGAACTTTTGTACCTCTGAAGATTTATTTACTAAAATATAGGGGTACTCAGCATTTCTCGTGGATGAATACAAATTTTGTCCCCCGATCGTTCCAATCAATAACTCATTAGGTCCACCCCTGGCCGCTATTATTTTTAATCCTGTAATGGCCGCGCAGATTTCATTACAGGGGTGCAGCACTGATTAAAGGGGTGGCACCCAATATATTTTTTATTTTTAATATTAAGCGATATGTATGTACCTACACGTATGTAACGGTGTGGGTGAGTAGGGTGGGTAATACTTGATATTTTTATAGGTTTCGTGATATAATATTTGATTTGGTTGAAGGAATGATTATAATAATGGCGATGTTACTTAAGATATTACTTTTAGTGTAAAAGTTATATAAAACAACAAAATCGACTGTCAATGGAAACAGTTGAATTTACCAAGAAAACATGTCATAATAATTTGTTAAAATCATAAAATCTTCTCTTTTATTTATAAAATTTAGTTGACACGATAAATTACACAAATAATGTACAATTTCGTACAAAAAGTACATTTCCTCATCCTTTTAGAGGTTGAAATATTTGATGGATTGTTCGTACTTACAACTGGAAAACTGAGCAAGTTCTTCCAAAGGAAATGGTTCGTGGCATACCTAAAAAAAATTACTCTTGAAATTTAAATATAAAAATCTAAGCCCAACCCAAGGTGGTCTCACAAACTATCAATATTACTTATTTATAGTTAAGTATACAACGTAAAAAAGGTTTACGTCCACCCATTACGGGGTTATTGTTATTTTAAAACGTGGCGGCTACCACTAATCTGTTAAATCTAAGGGAGCAAACATCCACGGTGGTAAAGTCCACTGCGGTAGTATAGACAACATTATCCGCTATTTGAAATAGAGCTGAAACGTCTTAAGTTGCAGTTACGATATTTTAAAGTTTGAATTCCGAATTTCCAAAATGGCGTTTTCATCTTTGCGAAGCTCGCGACATACGCCGTTCTAAATTTGAAAATCTTGAAGTTCCTTTTAAAGCAGAGAATACATGAGCGGTGAGGTAAAGGGAATATTGTGTGTTCAAATGATTAGCAGTCAGAAGGGACCTCCTGAGCGTGGCGCTACGTCTTACAAGGCTTAAGTCATGTTTAATGTTTATCTAGTTTGGCACGACACTAAGTACATTACTCACTTGATAAATATTTTCGACTAATCTTGATGACTTTATTTTAACTTTTTTTTTATACAATTACAATTCTATTTCTTCACTCTAATGATATCTATTTTTTTTATTTGACCGTTTTACAAAATTAGTTACAAAGTCAGCTTTTAACTCAGTATAGTCGAGAGCTGAACTGGAAACCGAATCACGGATGTCTTAATCTAGTATTGACCTACTACTTACGCCGTAAGTATACAAAATATATATACATATTGTTTAGTAATTAATAATAAATATTAAAAATTCATAGCTACTTAGCATCTACAAAAGTAACAAAATGCGTCTGCATCCATGAGCAGTCATAATGTCAAACAACAACTCGTGAGGTTTGTCTACTCCCATCGCCGGTCCTAAGTCGCTATGTCCACAGACAGCACAAACATTGACCGAGCGAACTCCGGTAGCTTTTAAGCAGTTTGCTCGGGCCCTGCTAATAGATGTCCCGCCAGATGCCGCGGTACTCGTCAAACGTTCTTTATTTAAATCTGAACGCGGAAAAATGTCTGTGAAACTTTTAGAACTATAAACTTTTTTCTGATTCGCAAGCGTGTGTCAGATGCTCTACAAATGTTATGCTATGACGTAACTTATTTATTTTCAAAAATTCATAAATAGATACTTTCCAATAAACTCTCATCACCTTTAAATAAAACACTGTTCAAACGTATTTTTTTTCACAATTATAACCAAAATGACACGTTCTTAAAGATCATTCAAGGCGACCGGCTGGTCGAGTGGTCTGTACCCCTTGCTATACAAGCTGCTCGATCAAGAGGTCCCGGGATCGAATCCCGGTAGGAGCAAAGCTTTGTATGATGGATACGAGCATTTGTTCACGAGTCATAGATGTTTATATATTTATTAAGTGCATTTCTAATATTTATATACATATTATTATCAATAATTATCCGTTATCTAGAATCCATAACACAAGCTCTTAATGATGCTTACTTTGGGCTAGATAATAGGTGTAAGTGTATAAATATTATTTATTTATTCATTATTTTATTATTATTGAATAATGAAATAGCAGAATATTTTTGATATCGAATTTGCTGAAATTTGATGATTTAGATCTAATATTTAGAAATAAAAACTTTCTATGAACTTCATAAAAATCAGCGAATATTGTAACTCAGAGGAGCTCGGTGGCGTATTGGCTTGAGCGCTCTAGTTTCGATACGAAAAACAAAGCAACTTTCGTCATGGTCGATCCTGGGATGGGTCAATCAATGTTTGCTATCTCGGGCTCCTCCGTGCTTCGGAAGGCACGTTAAGCCGTTGGTCGCGGTTGTTCCTGCAACCGCTTAAACCCACCAACCCGCATCGGGCCAGCGTGGTGGTGTTATGGCCCAATCTCCTCATGTGTTTCACCCATGTAGGAAGGCCTGTGCCCAGCAGTGGGACGTATATAGGCTGGTGATGATGATTGTAGCTGCAAACAATGTTTTAACTATACGAGTTTCGGTAAAAGTATCATTAACACTTAACAACTCAAAGCAAATAGCCATAAATCTAAGATAGCATCTCCTATCTGATAACGAGGTTCTCAAACGAACAATCAACATTGCTGAAAAAAACATTGTTTATACAATACATTCTTTTCTTGGATATCTTAATCTTTTTAATAACAGAGAAAGCATTTTATTTTTATTCGTGAGTTACCAAGACGGTTGTTTCAAATGAATAAGAAGACAATTTTTAACGTCATCAAGTCATCATTGAATGTAAAGTACAGTTTGAAAGTTTAGATGCCTCCCAAGTAATGTGGAATACAAATTTAAACTTATGTTTAGCACAAAAAATAATTTCAAGAAAAAAACGCATTTTCCAAAACTAAAACAACTACCTACTATATCAAAGCTCTACACTACAGAATCAGTACTTATAAAATATTTAATTGAATTACAATACAATACTTTTATAAAATGCTATAATTAAGTATATATCTTGAGGAGCTCGGTGGCGTAGTAGTTTGAGTTTCTGGTTTCGATTACGAAAACAAAGCAATTTTCGCCATGGTCGGTCCCGAGATGGGTCAATGAAATTTATAATCTCGAGGTCCTCGTTGCTTCGGAAGGCACGTTAAGCCGTTGGTCCCGGTTGTTGCTGCAACCGCTTTAACCCACCAAACCGCATTGGGCCAGTGTGGTGGTGTTATGGCCCCAGCTCCTCATGTGTTTCTCCCATGTAGGAAGGCCTGTGCCCAGCAGTGGGACGTATATAGGCCGATGATGATGATGATGATGATGATGATATATCTTTTAAGCATTATGTTGAAATCATTGTTTATGATCAATTTAAGTAACAGTAAGTTGCAAATAAACTTGTAATCTATCTTTATTACAATAGTAAGAAATAGTGGACTTATCTCTATAAGAAATCGCTTTCAGCCAACCCATGAATGTGGGATAATGATAAAAATTAATAGTTAAGTAAGTGTATTACAAGAATTCTAAAAAATATTTATGGTATTGTCCCACATTCTTGCCTGTTGTAGGACAATGTAACAATGTAATTGGTTTTATATTAAATTCACAGGCGGTTTTGGACTAGACGTAAGCGGAAACGTGAATGTCTTGTTTGATAAATGACCGGTTTATTTGATACTTGAGACTTTTTTTTTATCGTAATAAACTAAATTTTTTACAGTAAACATTCCCACGGTGTCGCATGTTGTCTTAGTTCACACTATGAGTTTTATTTACATAATCAGAAGACAATAACTCCTATTACAAGCTCATAACAGTCTCAAAGTTTCTAGTGTCTGTTTTATAGACTGTACGAAGGAAACATTCTGAAAACTAGACCAGTTTGATTCACTGATTTTATTTTTATTTACGGGACATAGAAAATACTATGTGGTATGATAAGTACCACCGCCTCTCCCTATTTCGATCGTAAAACAATTCGCTGTGTTTTGGATTGTAAGAAAAGGTAGCCTACCAGTAGTAACTGGGCATGAACGGCATTTCATCTTAGGCCTCGGGATAACAAGACAACGCACCTGCAATACCAAGTGATTTTTTTTGTTTGCAGGTCTCTTTGGACGACAGTAGCGACTCACCTAGAAGTGGGCCGTCAGCTAAAAATGAGCATTAAGTTAACCCTGATCATCAGCTTTTTCGTTAATGTTCTTATCAACAACACAAACAAAAACGAAGACATATTTTTGGATACAACTTACAAAGAACAATTATCGCTGAAAGCAATCTCTTCGTGGTAATTATCACTATCACAAATACACATCATCATCATCATGACCAGCCTATCCCACTGCTGGGCACAGGCCTTCCTACATGGGAGAAACACATAAGGAGTACGGGCCATAGCACTACCTCGCTGGCCCAATGCGGGTTAGTGGGTTAAAGCGGTTGCATTAACAACCGGGACCAACGGCTTAACGTGCCTTCCGAAGCACGGAGGAGCTCGAGATAATAAATTTTTGATTGACCCATCCCGGGACCGACCATGGCGAAAGTAGTCTTGTTTTCGTAATTGAAACCAATCTTTAGTTTTAAAATTGAAGCTTTACAAGCTTCTAAATCCGTGACCGTGGATTCACGGCTACTGAAAAGTTACCGAAATTTGAGATGCTCTCAAATATTTTGAGAAGGTATTGTCAAAAGCAAACATAAAATAGAGCTCTCTTTAAAATTTGAGCGAAACTTAAGTCGATCTTAATAAGACACTGTGTTTTTACCTAAAAGAAACAATAGAATATCTTACATAGCGTGTAAAGTAGGTACTTTTTTTTCAACTGAACACGCCTTCCTAACATTTTTTTCTGCATCTAAATTTAGATAAGTAGGCGCCTAAGTATTAGACCGTAAACCGATGTAAACTTTAAACATCTCAAGAAAACACGCAAAGTCATTTTTAATATCACTCTTAATATGACAGCATGTTTATCCTGTTGCATAAAAACAAATTTAAGTTTATTAATCATACTTCAAAGAAAAACCGATTCATCATAAACACGGTTTCGGAAACTCGCATGCATTAAACGTTGCGTCCAACCCTTTTCTGCTGTTTTTGTCCACATTGCCACCAATAAAAAGATTGTAACTTTTTAGTACATCTTGCAAAATTCTTTTTAACACCAAAACGGGCGAATTTGTACTGTATAGTTCGAGCATAAGACTTGACTAGATGAATCAACAAGGATGAGTGGAAGTGAATCACTTTGACGCATAAAAGTCACGAATTAAAAAGGACAACAACAGACAAAGAAGCCATTTTGCATCATACTGTGACAGTCCTCCTTGTGATGCCGCTTTGTAGAGTTTATTACTCTACAAGACATTCCATGTATATGAATGATTTTTTATATCTTTCATAAAATATGTAATTATTTTTGTAGTCAATGTAAGCTCGAGTAATGAAGTAGAAATAAACAGACGAAATAAAAAGAAATTGAATAGTTTTTTTGGCCTGACTATTGCTGTTGGCGGAAGCGAGAACCTTAGTGATTCCTCAAGCCTCAGAGGCGCATCTGAAGGATTTCTAATCTAATGATAGTGACCCGCTATCATAATTCGTATTCAGATTATTTTATTTGTTCCAGGGCGCACGAGCCACGAGGGAATGACACAATGGCAATTCTATTGTCAAGGAGGAGTGCTGGCGGTGGGCCTGATCGGCAATAGAAAAGATATATAGATATTAGCTATATTTAAACCATGGCTTCTTTATATGTATACAGATTAATGAAATAGGATGATAGGTACCGATAAATTCGAAACTTATTTCATTAAGATGGTTTATTTGATTAAAACATCCCATAAGTTTCTTCTACGTGGTCATCAATAGAATCTGAAAAGCCTGCTTTTTCTTCTGCTATAGCTTGTGCTAGTAAACGATAACCGAAGCGAAAATCACTTAAAATACTTTAAATATAAATTTATTGATCTGTCTAATAATGTGTAGCTCTTTATAAAATGCATCAATACTTCTTTGTACTCTGGCTGTGTAAATTCGGAACGTGAGTGTCGCCGCGGTCCTTTTGACACTACCTCGCTAATTGGACACTTAAGCCAGCGTTGAAGGGTTAAAACACTTTTTATCCGGACACCGCAAAGGGAAGCACGCAGAGACGGGTTGACCAATAGTCTAATAATTATAGCAATATACAAGTCAGTAGGTAATATGATTATAATAAGTAATTAACCATCCTTTTAAAGCAGCTAAAATATGGTATTTTCCTAAAAAGCCTTTTTGTGACACCCTCATTTTGCTAAAACTTACTCTTCTAAATGTTATAATAATTTAATAACGCCTTGTCTTATTGGGAAAGTAAACTCATTTAAAAAAACGATAAATTATTCAGTTACTCTTTTCATTTCACTGCTGAGCAAAAGTCTTGTATTTATTCCGTTTGAATTTTCAGCTATTTCGCCTACGTGGAGAGATAGAATGGTAGAGCCAAGTAGACGAAGTTAATCTGCCTTTGCTGTCTTACCTTTAAGAAAACCTATTGTCTTATATGTTGTAACTTCACACATGAAGTAAGTAGGTATACGCCCGGGGCACCGTGACTTTCCAATTTCCTGTACCTAGTAAAAACTATAGACTCATTTGAATAAATACATTAATCATGCCCTTGATAATTAACTATCAATTATCATATTTCAGCAATGTATCGTAGATAATCGTGGAATATTATGTTAATGGATCAAAAGCGAATCTATTTTAATTTTTCTGTTTCCAAAAAAATCCAGATTACGTTCTCAATGGTCAATAATAAACAGAAGAAAGAAATTTCACTTACATTTTTCATTTTATTCAGTTTTTGGTATATGAGTAAATTTAAAAATATTTTAAAATATCATTAAAGTTTACTTAGGTGCTAATAATGGCAGATAATCATCTTTCCTAATTGTCTGTCGTTTATTTTATATTGAATTTTTATATCGTATTATTCCAATCGAGCAGAGAAAAGGTGCGGATGTTCTAATAGACCTTGAATAGTGTAATAAGTGTTAAATAAGTACTTATGGCATTGAGCGGTTGACATTTATTGATAGACTAGCATTTTACGATTCAGAAGTTTCATAATGTGGTCCGTAGTCCTGAGTAAAAGAGGTGTGAATCCCAATCTAAGAGCATTTAGATATACTCCAAGGTCCCGATACTTTAATCTAATAATTATAGTTGCGATTGCGAAAACGTAAAGCGAAAGTGAGGCGGATGGTTGTATTAATATTTAGGAAACAAATCTAGCGTCAAGTGCGCTCCTCACGTACAATGCTTGAACACCGACAAATCCTAATAGGTTTAAATTTGACGGTCCTTAATTTTATTTAATAAAATATAATAATGTTCAAAAGATATTTACTGTTTGTTTTGATTTACGACGGTCAAACTGAAAGTTCTCAGAAAATCACTATTTTTCTCCCTAAATTACGTAAAAAGTATACACAGAACACTCCTAAACATCATTCCACCAACATTATAACAAAATATACGTTGGTATCAACTTATTCAACAATTCATTGTATTCATAATTGAAGTAAGATCACTTCTTATTTCAGTTGTAAACAATGTTAAATTCTGAAAGTGAGTCCCACTAGTTGTCAAAAAATATTTTGAAAGTATTATAGCTATCTATATTATCCTTAAACAATAATTAATTTTAAATTTTATTTTACCCATACAGTTTGTTTGAAGCCAGAATGAAACTAAAAAAAAGTAGAGTTGGTTAATGTAAATAACATACGACTAAAAACATGGAAAAAAGGTCCAAACCAAATAACAACTTTTTAGACTAGGATTTACCTTTTTGATAAATAAAAAATAAATCCCAGATGCGATGCCACTTTTGAAAGTTTAAAAATACCCTACGAAGGTGACCCGTTATCATTTGCTTCAATATTTAACTTCATAAAAACTTCTCTAACCAAATGGTAAAACTACTCTTTAATTAAGTTATTGGTAATGGGCGACTTCATGTTAATATCATAGCTTGTCAAATAAGTATGCAGGACAATTTTATCGAGTGTCATATTGTGTTCATTAAACAAAATCTATTATTTTTGAGGTCAAAGTTGCAAGGAGCAATAATAATAAAATTTATTGGCAAAGAACACAGTTTTTAAGATCATATTAAGAATTCAAGTACATTTTGTGGTCAACCTACATTTTTATTTCAATCCGTATACTTTAAAAACGTTATAAAACACCTTGCCTGTAGCCACTTTGTCAATTTTATTTTAAAGAACGTCCTTTTTTCTTAATTTAATATGGTCTGGAAGGTTATTAAAAACATAGGTACACACATATTACATTCATTTTTTTAAACACATACTTGCGTGAAGCAAAAGGATGCAGTGTCCAAAGATGAAGGAACTTTTGTGCCGTGACGTCGTTGTTATTGTGGTTTAAAGTATTTTTTTTCTTAGCTTTCTATGTCTTTTATTACCTCTGATTATTATTATAATATCCCCAAACACCTTACTTCTCCTAAGCCCGTAATACTATCTGCTAACAAAATCAAAGACATAAAAACTTATCATCACTCTATATAATCACACTCCATCATCATATTTATAGTGACCCGATGGCTAAACACGCTCACCCCTGTAATATGTACAGTTTTTTCGTCTTTATAGAAAATTCCATAGAGATTGTCGAGTCCGGAGTTCTTTTTAAGATGGTCTTGTCCATTATATCGGCCTTTGACACGCGATATGTGAATTATGGTATTTCAAAACATTCGCAACGAGTTCCCTTGCCTTTTATGGAGTTAATTAAAGTGCTTCAGTTTATATGAGAAGTTTTGTTGATGTTTATCTGATTTTGTATGTATGGTTTAATCTGCGTGAACGTAACGATCAAATAAGGTTATTTTTAACCGACTTCTAGAAGGTAATCGTATTCTTATGTGATTTTATAAAGAAAAAATGTTTTTTTTTATACTACTGGATGACAAACAAGCTGACGGCCCACCTGATGGAAAGCGGTAACCGCCGCCTATAGACACCTGCAATAAAAAGCAAAAATCACTTGACTTTGCAGGTGCGTTGTCATCCTGGGGCCTAAGATGAAATGCTGATGATGCTGATGATGTGTAGTTAAATTTCGAAATCTAATACTTTCTTTAGTTACAGAGGCTTAACTTTGATCGAACTTAAAATTTTACTAAGATCTGATGACAGACTCCGAAGACACTCCAATATATGCCTGGAATATCAAACAGCTTTTACAAACTTTAACGTGCTTTAGACTGTAAACACACGGTTATGCACGGTCCACGGGGTGAGTAGCGTGGTAGAGTGCTAACTATGCCAATATAGACAGCATTGGTAGAGAAGAGTACTAACAAAAACTGGTAGAGTAGTAGTCGTAAAGTTCTTTTTTTTCGAGGAGAATTCTAGGATTCCTCCTCGAAAAAAACCTACCGCCTACTTGTCGCTGGCTAAGCGAAGGGCGTGTGTGGGGGTTGCCTGATCGTAACGGTACTGGGAATATCCACTAAAACTCCCCGGTAACTCAGCGGAGTGCAGGAGGTGACCTTTCAGGGGGGTAGCCTAGATTCTGCCGCAGCTATTTCACCAGCCCACCCCCAGTACCTAGTACCGTTTACTCAACCCGTGGACATCACAATTTAAAGCTCATGAAATATTTTCAAAATAGATTTAACCTCGAATACATTTACCAAAAATTACGTAAGCATTACTACCATAAACATAAAAACACATACGGTTACATAATACATTATAATACATAATATTTTATGTATTAGGTATTGTGTAGATATATCTGTCTCCAACCCTTCCCTCGACCGCGTCACCCCAAATTTGCAAACAAATTAGCTGACTCCTTGACAACCAAACGATATAACGCACCAATATCTATATTAACTGAGTTGGTTATAAATTTGAGACTATTTATTCGATGGCACGGGATGAAAAATTATTAAGTTTAAACCATGCGTTGCCTCATGATTTATATTTTATAAATTATATGTGAATCAAACAAAGTAGGTAGGTATTAGAACTATCCATATACGCTGGCTAACTAAGAGTCATTTCCAGCCTATATGTAAAGGCCCACTTCTGGACTTCTGGGGCCAGGCTTTCCTACATGGGAGAAACGCATGAGGAGCTTGGCCCATAACACCACCACGCTGGCCCAATGCTGGTTGGTAGGCTGTAGCGGTTGTAGTAACATTCAGGACCAACGGTTTAACGTGTCTTCCGAAGCACGGAGGAGCTCGAGATAACTAATTTTTTTTTGACCCATCCCGGGGTCGACCATGACGAAAGTTGCTTTGTTTTCTAAATCGGAAAAGTTTCTAAATCTTTCGATCTAAGCTCTCTAACCACTACTACTACGCCACCAAGATCCTCACTTATATCAAAATATGAAAAAAAATTCAAAAAACTACTCTACACCAGTCATCATCAACCACTTGTAAATCTATCACATTAGCCCAATCATAATGTTAAGTTCTTACACATTAGAATGACAGGTTTGTAGCTAAGTATATTATAATATACGTTATCATAAATAAAAGACTGATTCTGATGAAGCTTTGTAACAGCATTACTAGACATATTTCTTTGTCTTTAGTTGATGATATTATACCACGATGATTCAGAAACAATAATAGACTAGGTATGATCTATAAACACCGTCCACGTAGCAGCAATCTTAATTTCTATTCTAGAACTTAGCAGTCTCAACCTTTGCTAACGAGGTATTCATTATGCAGCGCCAATGCAATTTGCATCCCTTATCGAGTTTCCTATTAGCGGGTAGCCACATAACGTTCGTAATTCTAACTTTGTTTAAAGTTTAGTGTGGTTTGACAATTGGAATACATAGGAGCATTCGATCAACATTCTAGGTCTATTTAGTCAAACAACCAGGTCCTTAGCTATATTTAAATTCAAATTATTATCTCTTCATAATTTCTATTAGTAGTAGGTATATATTGAGAATAATGTGGTGTTCCGCCAGTGTGGTGGTGTTATGGCCCAAACTCCACATGTGTCTCTCCCATGTAGAAAGGCCCAGCAGTGGGACTTCTATAGACTAGTGATGATGATAATGATTGATAATATCATTCGCCTTATTACAGTCTTAGGTTCGAAACTCTTACACATTTGAAGGACAGGTTTGCAGTCCTTAGGTCGTTATATTTAAAAGATCATATTGGGAATGTAACTTAAAATATTATTATGCATCAATAAGAGCGAAAGAGAGATGCTGATGATGAGTAATTGAGAATCTACAACATTAAAAATGAATCAGCAACAGTAATGCGACATATTAATAATTGTTTGCATTATCTGTACTAGTTCATGCTACTAAAATATTCATATTATTTGATTTTGCAATCAAGAGAATCAGTTTTTGATAAATGTTAATTGAATCATTTTCCATTTCTTTAGACAGAGAAACATTAACTGATAGAACAATACACGACATAGCTAAATTTACCCTGGAAATATTATTAAGCTTAGTACAAGATAAAGGCTTCTATTTAGGAAACAACCAAACAGAACCCATGACAGTGAGGTGTTAATGCTGTGAAGTCGTGGGAACTGCCAACTGTTAACATAGATAAAGAGCATCGTGTCTTCAGTGTAATATGGAGGAAGCCTTATCAAAGATTCAGTGGGTACAAGGTAAATTATTAGTTATTTATGAAATTAATGTGGTTGAAAGTAATCAATCAAAAAATCTTAGAAGTGTTGACTGGTCAATGGCTTACCTGTGGAACTACTAAACGTATAAGTTGTTGTTAATTTTTATTAAGAAAAAATCCATTTTGGTCTCTTTTTTTAATTCCACGACTTTTTCAACCCTTTTTATTATAATAATTAACCGACTTCATAAAAGAAGGATGTTATAAACGTTAGCTTTGTCTTGATGTTACTTAAAATTCGGGTTTCCATATTCCAAAACGCCTCTCAAAATCAACATAGGGCTGTTTGCATCCACGACTCCGGGTCACATCATCTTCGTTTGCGAAGACTTGATTAATAATCGTCCCTGAATTAATAACAGCGGTAATTGAGATGTTTGCTGGGGTCGTATCACCCCTCATTATGCGGATTCGAATCCGCTCACCCGGAATGCTGAGACGACGCCATTTTGTATTAGCTTGCCTTTGCAAAGGGTTGAAAATGCATATAAGGCAGGTTATTTTATATTTAATGTCATAGTTCAATGTTGTTGCGTTACGAAAATAACAATCATTTTAACAGTTTATTATTTGATGTCAAATAAGATTTACTTTTTTATTTCTTTATTGATGATGAAACAGTTTGCAACGAATGTCTATTGGCCATGGCTTTCATTCATCATGTGGTTTAAATGTGCACTTTTTTTTTTCTAAGTTTGAATTCAAGAACATTGCAAAATATATAATAAGAACCACTCTATGATGCGTACGAAGTAAGTAAATTAAATATAAATAATTTAAAAAATTAAACAAACCCGTTGCTGTGCCCTGATGTTCGCTTTAGAATTTTGCGATAAGTTTTGTGGTAGCAGAGCCAGAGCCAGGACAACTGTAAAATATTCTACAATTTTTTAATATCTTGCCCAGTTCTCTGTGAATTTAAACAGTTTTATCATAATGAAATCAGAGTCGACTTTAGTTTTTTCTAAGAGGTATATTAAGTTGTGCTATGCCGAATTGTAATTGTTAATTTAATTTGGGGCTATAAGGCATCGCGATTTTAGGTAGGTTTTACTTATATTTTATTATCTCATTTAAGACGGCGACTGCAGAACATTGTTCCTGCAACGCGGCATTTGTAGTAGAAATTATTTAATAATTTCAATTATGTACTGTCAATGCGGATTGAGATAATTTCTCTAACATTGGAAGGGTCGGCAGAGAAAATGTGGAATCAAAATAGTCTGTTACAATCTTTAAAATCTGTAAAAACAATTTACCGGATTTAACTCGCGTTTAATTAGATGTTATATTATTATTATACACCCGACGTTCCCGAAAAATCACTTGCTATTGCTGGTGCGTTGTCATCCTAAGGCCTAAGAGGAAATGCCTTTTCATGCACAGTAATTAGGTCCACCTTTCCCTACAATGTGAAACACAGCGAACTATTTAGCGCCTAAAATAAGAAAGGCGGTGTACTTACCTAGCCAGGCGACCCTGCATACGGTCTTGTATTTTTTTGCATTTCTTGGTAAAAGGAAGATTCTGTTTTCCTGACGTTACATGTAGCAATACGCCTTGTATTGCTCGCACGGCGCGCACATCACGAGCGTTGCGTGTGCGCAGACCTTATTACTGGAGCACGACACGCCACTACACAAAACGACACAGCCACCTCAGGAAGAGGCATGTAGAGAAGAAGATAATTCTAAGTTTTGGACACAACTAACTCTAAGTTGTAGAGTGATTATCATCACGTCGGTACTGTACGCCTATCTAACGGACTTACATGTAAAGGCTGTGAGTGGCATTTTTTGTCTAAATCCATATAATTATCTACTAATATTATAAATGCGAAAGTAACTCTGTCTGTCTGTATGTTTGATTCTTATCTTTTCACTTTTAAGGCATCTTAATCAGAATAAGATTTCTGGGAAAGGACACATGTTATCTTTTGGCAGGTTTATCCACGTGGTCGTAGCCGCAGGCGGAAACTAGTGTTTTATTATTTTAAAATTTTGCTTCAAAGCTTTGGAATTAAAATAGGTTAAGACCGAATGCGGCTTACTCATCATAAAACGACAAAGACTGTAGTGGGTTAGTTCCCAGTTACTTAGCTTTTTACAATATTTTTTAAATACTTTCGTACTTGTCCATGCTTCTTTCTACAGTCATCATTTCTTTCTTTTGAATTTGACACCCAATAAGCTGGTAAATCACGAACACAAACCGCAAAATTGATGATGATTGATAATAAGACTAAGTATATGGTTTCAATTCAGGTGGGACTATGTTTTCAACACATTCGAATCGTAAAGGCAGATAAAAAAACACATAACGCCTTCGTTAGAATCATAACACACGATCTCACGTCGCGCTGTAATGTGTAATAAATAGTGTTGTGCTGTGTTGAGCAATAGCGCATAATATATTTTAATAGGTAGATATGTGAATATTTTTTTTACTAGTCGATAGACAAGAGGAACTTTTTGTAGTCTAGATATGTTTATTGATTATAATTTCAAATGTAAAAAATTAAATTAAGAAAATATTACAAAGCAATGTCAAACTTTACCTAATCGTCGGTATTTATAAGAAATAGTCGTTGATGGGGTGTTGAAATATAGTTTTTACATTGTGAAAGTAGACTTTAGCTTAAAATGTATAGCAAAAAAACGCGAAGAAAGTCTCAGGGTTGTCCCAATTCTAGTGGTCAGAGTGATTGTAAAAGGTTGCGGGTTCAATCCCACAAAATGTTTTATTCTAGTCTAGTTATCATTTTTTGAGAGAAATTTTTTAGCTGTAGAAATTTTTATGAGATGGAGGTCGCTTTTAAAAAACATTAGGTATGAGCTGAAAATAACCATGACAATATAACTCTTATTTTTTATTCAAATAATTTTGATATTATTTTTTTATATAACAAAGGTGGCCTATAAGCATAAGGTCCTCTTGATGATAAGCGATATTAAATTTATGTAATATCTGCATTACTTAGAATGTCAATGTACAGTAGACAGCTCCTCAAGCGTAACAGTTTGACCTTGAGCCCGCCTTTATTCCGCTCGTAATAGAGGCGGCTTTCGTAGAGCAGTTGTTACATTTGACGTGCTGTCGCCTGTACTTAATGGGTGATTAATGGAAATAGTTACTATTTACTAACACGTGGACTATCTGGTTATTTGGTACTATTAATTTGTTCTCTTTACCGGCACGTATTGTAAACTAGTTTACTAGTTCCCCAGTGAACTAGTGAATAGGTACATCTCTAGAAACATCGTAACAAGTATCATTGGTACACAAATGAGCGGTTACTATGGGTCATAAATTTTGATTGTGTACGGAACGCCATTTTCTTTTAGGCTAATATCGTGTGATTATGGACCACCAAGCTTCGACCGTGTCATAGAACAGTTTTGGCTATACAATAAAATACTAGTGGTTACTCATGGCTGGTGTTGATTTTTTTCTAGACTCGTTTTGCATAAATTTATATCTAGAATATTCCGCTCCTGATGTATTTCTTTGAAAAGCCTAATCTTGGTAAATACAAACTCTAAGAAAAATTACCAAGATTTTGAAATCTAGCGAGTGAAAAAAAAGCTAATAGGCTATGATTGCATACATATTGTTTATCTCATTTTTTATTTCCTCGGTTGTATTGTTGATTGTGGATCTACTCAATATCACAACTTGATAAAAAACAGCTAACTTATATTAACTTACTTGGCTCGATCCAAGAAATACTGAAACAATAGACTTTCTACTGTCTGTAAACCCATAAATCAGATGCGTTAATAGTTTTTTCTATTGTTGACGATAGACAAGTTGGTAGTATGGATCGAAAGCTTATAGAAAAGTTTATACCTACCTTTCATGAATCCTTAATTAAAAATGGAATGCGAATGGCGATGGAAGGCGCTAAGCGACGATCGCTTAGCGCCTTCCATCGCCTATAATATCACGGAGAGTGCTCTGAAGAGCTTTCTGACCTTATTCCACCTTCCCCCTTCCTAGTCAGAAGCACACGTGCCGGTCTTCGGAGTCATCAATCCACTGTCTTCACCTCAACATTACGAACAAACAAATTTAGTAACTCGTTTCTTGGAAGATAATATCTCGTATTTCCAAAACTTGGAATTCTTTGCCGGCACAAGTGTTCCCTCCTCAAGTCTTTAAGGGCGGCAAGAAGTGTGCCTAACTGCATTAGCATTCTTCGCCTATGGACTTTTCTTACCGCTTCACATCGACAGTTATTTGCAGAGTTTTGCATGAAAAATAAAAAAAAATATCGGCCAAAGCTTTAAGCAATAGTCCTTTATTACGATTTTGATCCTATCGTTAATAAAGCGAAAAACAAACAAAAACCTCTCTATGAAAGTCAAATTGGAACTATTTGAACTTCACAGTCCACTCTACCAGTCAAGATGTTTAAAGGCTGTCATTTCGCTACGAACCACGTTATTACCCACTCACGACCCTCACCACTTACAATTTTATCGTCTATGGTATAAAAAAATTAATACACCCACTTTTTAATTCAACCTTTTTCGAGTGACAGTTGACACAATGGCTCGAGTACAGGGTTATAAAGGGCTGCGACGTGCTACGGAAGGGTTAATTGCTATGGGTGCGTGTGGGGTTGTGTACATAGACAACAAAGAAGTTTTGTTCGGCTTCAAAATGGCGCGATTCAAAGTTTGAAAACGTTCGATATTTGAATTTTGTATCACGAATTTACGATGCCAAAATTATTACAGCGAGAGTTTTTGAGATTAGAATGATGTGTGGATAAATTACCTAAGTGGTAATTTGGTGTTTAGGACTGATTGGTGGAATATTCAATGTACGAGACCATCTTCTCGGTGTAGTTTTGTGTCACGAATTTTGTAGAGAAGAAACGTGGTATTGACTCATGGAAATAACCGTTTACCAATGTATATAACGTCCGATTACTGATATAAATAAGAACCTAATAATCGATTTTCAAAAGCATTCTTTATGAATTCGTTTTCAATTCAAAACCACCCAGACCGCCACCCACTAAAATATAATAATTTTTATAAATGTATAACTGAAACGCA
The DNA here is from genome assembly GCA_947347705.1 of Nymphula nitidulata. NCBI lineage: Eukaryota > Metazoa > Arthropoda > Insecta > Lepidoptera > Crambidae > Nymphula > Nymphula nitidulata. The sequence goes on from OX374632.1 coordinate 14,574,168, forward strand.
AATGACGCCATATGAATAATGCATGCGAGCCTGTATTATTGTCGTAAAGCTCCACAAATTATTGCGTGATCTTAATTCCAGGAACGGGTCGACAATATTGGGAATTATCGGGTGTAATTCATGTAAATGTCGAAAATTAGCGTAAATTTAACGTACGGTGTGGTTTGTCGAGCCATTAGCGGTTGGTTCAGTCCATAATAGTGACACAGTATAGAGATATTCCAATAAGTTTTTATTTTGTAAATTATTTTTAGTTTGATTAGTAGTTGAAATAAAACCAATTTACCGGATTTAACTCGCGTTTAATTAGATGTTACATTATTATTATTCACCCGACGTTTCGATTACTTTACAGCAATCGTGGTCACGGGAAGACTGAAGATGTCAGTTGTCTTTGATAAGTTTTAAGTTAACTACCGTCACTCTGTGTTATATTTTGAGCGGTCCGAATTACGCATACGGAGCTCACGGTGTCAGTTTTTTGGGCAGTGTGAGGACGGGCTTGGGACTTTATTATTCGAATGATGGGATCCCAAGCTGGTGGTACACTCCAACCATCTTCTCTATTGAAATTAGGATGTTTTTTGATTTCAATAGCCTCACGTAACATTCTAGGAATGAAACGGTGTTCTTTGGCGAGGATCTGGGGCTTATCAAATCTGATATAGTGATTGGGTCCGTCAAGAGCGTGTTCACACACTGCCGACTTCGTTTCGCGCCTGTGTTTTACGTCAGCTATATGTTCTTTTACCCGGGTGCCTATGCTTCTCTTTGTTTGACCTATGTATGAGAGGCCGCAGTCACAATCTAACTTGTATATGCCTGCATCTTGTAAGGGGATATTGCACTTGACAGGTGGTAGGAATTGGTTAATCTTCTTCGGCGGCTTGAAATAAGTTTTAATTGAAGCACGCTTCAAGATGTTGCCAATCTTGTCAGTGACACCTTTCATATATGGTAGTACAGCAGGTTGACGTTCGACTGTGACAAGTTTCGCTCGGCTTCTATGACTTTGGCGTGGTATTTGCAGTTTGTTGTCCCGCAATACATGCTTGACATGCTGTAGCTCAGCTGTCAGGTGTTGGTTGTCACAGATGGTAAATCCGGTAAATTGGTTTTATTTCAAATGTGTAGTGCTCGCGAAAATGTAAGACAATACTATTGATTAGTAGTATTAAATAATGTAAATAGTATTAAATAATCACAAGTCTTAGGTCTGTTTTCACTAACCATTCCCTAGGCATAGGTGTCTGTGTCTCGTAACGTCATTTGTCTCTTTCTATCTCTGTTAGATAGACTGAGATAAAAATCGCTAAGAGACTCTTAACGCTGAGCAAATGTTAGCTTTCACTCTTCCTGTATCTACCGCATCTTACTCTGCACTTATATATAAAAAAAAATCATTTTCATCTAAGAGCTATAATTAAAAATATATTAATAAAACCTATACTTAGGTGGATAAAAAATATATTTTATGAGGGCATTTTTTTTTATTTATGATTTACTAAAGTTTATGTATGTATTCTTAAATTTTAGCTGTAAAAGTAAGAAACGTATTTAAAAAAATGTGCAGTTAATTAAGTAACTTAGTACATACGACAGCACATCAAGTGTAACAATTGCACTACGAAAGCCGTCACTATTACGAGCGTAGTACGGGAGATCATGATTACGTCATAATAATGTGTATTTTGTCTTTATCGTGAGCCACTACATATATTTTTATTTTACTTCAATTCATTTCACTAAGTTAATAAACTTTTAAATGTAGTCTTTAGCATCTGTACCTTCTCTACACTGTGTAACTGCGACATTTGGTACAAAACTGTTCTGCGGTCGCTGCTGTCGCCGTCGATTGTCGCATGCGCCTGCGCATATGGAGCGACAATTCGCTTTTGATCGAATACGATGCTTTCGCAATTGCTTATTGACCACCTGCAGCAGTTTGTTGACAATGGAATATGAGTTAATTGTGCGTGTTTCGTAAGTTTTTGAGCTTTTGTTGGTATTTCTGTGTACCGATCCTTTTTCTTGGAAAGAATTTGTAGGTACCTACTTATAAAATAGCTTTCAAACGGGATTTTTATGTACTTTAGCATTATTTTTAATTCACCTAACACAAAAATTTAATCATTTTTTTTATGAAAAGGTAGGAAAATAAAGTTGACCACCTATTGAAAATGAGAAGAAACTTATGTTGACAGTAGGAGATGAGGCCCCCTGCCTTCCAACATTACGCTTACCTACTGAATGACTTCTGGCGACCTGACTCACCGCAGAAACACAACATAACAGAGTAGTGCTATTTAGCTGCGATGTTCTGTAAGGTGGATGTATATAATATAGCATAATATAGTCAGCCAAATAAATTCATTAACACTTTAGAACCTTTTCGTAATTTACACTATGACAGTTTGTATAAACGATGTGAATTACGTGGTGTAATATGGTAGGTACTATAGTGTTAATCATCATCTGTTGCTAACCGTACTACAGTCGGGTGCTACAATTCGAGTAGAAAATGCCACTATGCCATTCCTCTCTAATTGTGTCTGATATGTACGAACTTTACGAATTAGCCAACATAGAAAAATAGGAATTCATCATATTTTTTCCATTAATATCTCCATAACTGTTACGATAGCGTAACAGTTACTTAACAAAAACGTCTACGCCTGACTAATATTTTAGGATCATAATGTGGTCTCCACGATGCCTACAAAAGTCCAACACTGACAATATCTCATCACTAACGAAGTGTGAACAAACACCTGAATCAAGTTTTCCGAATTAAAAATTAATAAAAGCCATAATTAAGCACGCACGCCGCTGCCGCCGGCCGATACGGGCAACGAGAAAATTGTCGCGGGCGCGCCACTCGAGAAACAATTACTGGAGAGGTATGTTACCGTTTGACATCACACTTTACCAGTATTTTTGTGTCACAAACAAATTATATGCTCTCGTATACGAAGGCAGTGCTGCTCATCCTAAATGCGACTTGTTGAAAAACTTAAATCGCGAAAAAACGGCAGCTGTTTGTTATTATGTGAACTACTATTTCATAGTTTAGCATGGATACCAATACATTAGTTTTCTTAATTTTAAATGATGAGTTTGTCTTTGCTGTTGTGATAGCTTTGAAGCTGGTTAGGGTAGTGTTTTACCAAATTTTTATTTCGCTTGAATAAATTATTAAAGCTGTATGTATCTTTTCTTAGGTAAAATAAAATAAAATAAATTGCAATACCTACTCAATCTGTTTGTATGAAACGGCTGATTTTTATTGCAATTTCATTTTTTTTTCAAAAAGACGTGTTGAGGGTGGCCAGCACTGTCATCTGCCTTCGTTTACGAGAACATTCCCCTTATATCATGTACACCAAATTACCAATCATTACTAGACGAGTAGAATCAACTTTTTGAACAGAAAGCTTAAATTCCTTACATTATCTGATTAGTGATGGTCAAAAGACATGTATTTAAGGGTAAAGAAAATTTCGACACGTTCAAGTTCAAACCCCATTAGTTATTTTTTTTTATTCTTGCGGAAAAATAAATGGAATTAACCGTTCAATAATACCATTTCTCGCATTTTCGTAACGTAAGTGTATTCGGGAGTAGTTTGCAGCAATATTTATCATCAATTCTTCTAAAAAATCATTTCAATTTTATGTAGTCTTTAAAAACCATTGAAGATACGGTAGGGAAAGCCGAACCGAATATTGGATACTTTTTGAACACTAGAAAAAAATACAAAAATATTTAATAAAAATATTTATTTATTGCAGTCATAGTAATAAGTAACTTATTGGCTAAACATAACAAAAAGAAATATTTTTTAACTCCACTCATTATCGGTAAATATTTTTTTCTTTGAAATTGCAAAAAACAACAATATAATCTTATGTACCCCTATATTGGATGGTAGGTATCCTTAATATTGGATATCCAATATTGGGTACATAACTCAATATTGGATGACCAATATTGGGTATAACTCAATATAATATAATATATAAATTAACCCGTGAGACACAGTTAAATTATGAATTAATTGCGTGGTTTAGTTGCCATTAAGTGATTTTCGTTTGACAGCGGTTTGTTTACCAAATAGGACAAGTAAGGATGAACAGACTTTAGTAATCGATGTGTATCCCAATACTGGATATCCAATATTAGGGATAGCAAGGTATCCAGTAATGAGTTAAGTCCCTACATTTACGAAAATTGTTCACGAACTCTTTACCTACCAAAATTATCAATTAAATGCGTTAAATACGTCTAAATAACTATGTCCTTAAATAATACGTACCTTATAACAATAAATAAATGCACTTAACGTTGTTTAAAACACTTTGGAACACAATATTAAAAATATTTCGATGAACAAAAAACGTTCCTTGAATTTTGACAGCCAACTGAAGCTAGATGAGGCGCTGTTGTCGTAAAAAGCATTGAGTTTAAACACTAATGAAGTAGTTTTGGAATGTTACGATAGATAGCATTGGTTAGATATTTAGAAATTGGTATATCCAGTATTGCGCACCTATCCAATATTCGGTTCGGTTCCCCTAATGTTATTTTAAACTTAGGTAGCTTCATATTTTAAATGATACAATGGGCCTAATTCTGGGAACACACTTTAATTCTAAATTTAAGAACACTATATCTCTTTCTTGCAATAAGTAATAGAAAAAAGATAGCAAGAATCTGTTAAGAGCTGTCACTTAAATTTAGATAGATTTCATAGAAACCATAGACAATTTTAGACGGCATGTACGGAGGTGCCTCCTAAATACTGCATTTTATCACGTTCAATAAGGTCGAAAATTGAACGCACATTTCTAAATGTCAAATTATATGTCAGCTATCCTTTTCGTATTCCTTTTGAGAGAAAGAAATGCGCTGCACTTAAATTTAGACTAAGCATGTGTTTACCAGAATTAGGGCCAATGACGCAACGCCAGCTGCCCCGTGTCATAAATTTTTTCGTACAATCACCAACCAGTTTCGGCTGTCGGGAATATCCCGTCGCGGCGGCAATTTTCCACCGCATTTGCATAATTGAAACGATAACAGGTGACAGCCCGCGGCGACGCGCGGTGACAATTACTGACACCCTCCGATGACGTTTTTTCCCACATTATTTGCTCATTCAATTAGCAGAACTGTCAATTAAGTACCTAAAAAAGAAGTGGCTTGTCTTGATGGGTATTAAGTTTACCTACTTATAGTATTCTCATAGAAGATTTTTAAGTCTTTGGTCCCAAATTTGGAGAACTACAGTACCTAGGTATGCTTCTTTTTCAATACATTTTAAAAAGGTAACCAAAAATTAGAACTTTCAAAGTTTAGTCAGCTTTAATAGAAAACATAGACAATTTTAAAGAATGTGAACTTTATTGTTTTATTTGTTTAACAAATCTATATTGTTTTCTGAGAAATCATCCATTATACCTACTCATCGTCTAGATCACAGAACATAGGTCTAGATATCAACTGAAGAACATAGGCCTTACTGTTTATTTCTTCAAATAGTCGTACCTAAACTAAAATCTGTTTAAGCTAGTAATGAGAACGTCTCATTTCACAAGCAAATAATATCGCAAGATACACCACCACCGTTTGGCGGTTTAGCCATTTGTTATTAATTGCAGTTGCCCTGTCATTCTGTCGCGCGCCATAAGGCCCGGTTCACACGTGCGGCGACATCGCGACACCGGCATTAATCAGCCTCGCGTCGACACGACAAATTGCTTTATTGTTGCCCGACTGTGGCGATTTTCCGGCTTGCTTGCTACGAGGCGGGTAATTTCCACAGTCATTGTGCTTTAATATGTCGGAAAATTATGGTTTTGCCCGAAGTATTTCGAGTTGCCAATGCCTGTAAATAATGAGTAGGCTTGAAATATTTGGTGTGGAACCTCCCCCGCTTCCTTATCATATCATATAAAGGATGTCTCAGCGCCAATTTTAGCTTTAAACTCGAATATCTCGGCAACCAGTGGGGCTAGCAGGAGGGAAGTGGTAGCGTTCGGGAGGTGATTAGTGCGGATTTGTTAGTCACTATGTTGCAGTGGTCTGGCGCACACCACGCGTACACAGTGGAGGCGTATTTTTGCAACGAATTTTCGTTGAGTGAAGCACTTCGCACGTTTTGTAATCACTTTCAAATCTGCCGTTTAAGTGATGCCCCGAGTATTCAGTTAATAAAGTCGTGGATGGCAAAGTTTAGAGCGACAGGATGTTTACTGAATCATTCAAATGGCCCTCGAAATAAACCTACTGGTAGCAACTGATAGCTAACTGATCGTCGTGGATGGTCCGAGACCGCAGCGGCGACGCGGTTGATGTTTTCTATTGATCGCACAGGCCTCCACTGCGTAGGCGCGGTGCGCGCCAGACCACTGCGACATAGCGACTAAAAAATCCGCACTAATCACCTGCCCAACGTTACCGCTTTCTTCCCGCTAGCTCCACTGGTTGCCGAGATATTCGAGTTTAAAGTTAAAATTGGCGCTGAGACAACCTTTTTATGACTACTAGTGGCCGCTCGCGAAGACCTAGGTTATCACCGCAAAAGATAGGCCTATGCCCTTTTTCAGGATGTATATGTCGCCGCCGCTTAATTGGATGGCTAGCCCGTTGATTAAACGCCGGCATCCAATTGAAAGCCTAGCCCGATAGTTGAATGATCTAGACTCATTTAACGTTTAACGACTTGGCGTATTGAATGGATCGTCTTTTAATGAAAAGTTTTGGTGTGATTGGTAGGTTAATGGTTATTTTTTTATGACCATTTATAACTGGCGTCGTTTTGGTTCTAAGTGGTCATAAAAAATAGCTTTCAACCTACCAGTCACTCAAACAGTCACACAAAAGCTTTTCGATTTAAACGACCCGCCTAGGTGTCCACTTGAATGGCTAATTTAAACCAGACGGCTGATATGACGTTCAGCCATCTGGTTAAACGTTGCGCTCAATGACTCGGCTTGTTGTTCTTCAGCCGTTTAATTGGATGCCGGCGATCAATCAACGGGCTAGGCGTTCAGTTAAGCAGCTGATTTAACCAGACGGCTGCGACATATATGTATAATGTATCTTCATGCCGAATTTCATCCAGCCAGACATACAGACAGACAGGGATACTTTCACATTAATAATATTAATTAGCGGTACGTAGGTATATTGCATTCTTCCTCCACTGATAAGACGAAAACCAACCAAACATTTCCTACTTAACGCAAGTTAGGTATTACTAATTATAGATAGGTATTGCAGTAATAAAAGATTTGTTCTTACAGTCTATACTTACAACCGTACAAAAGCGTTACGAAATAATAATTGAGAATTACAAAACGCAACAATAATAAACGCGCATCGGACAATGCGCCGCGAAGCAGAAGCGACAAAACGCAACGCGTTTATCATCTTACCATCAAGGAGGTCACAACCTCACCGCTTGTTGTATGCCATTGTTGTGACTGAGCGCCATTGCGGGGGCCATCAAAACATAAGATATTCCACGAACAATAATAACCCTTACATTTAAAGCTTTAAAACTTTAAATCGCTCGTCAGCCGTGTGGTTTTTAAAACGCAATCTTAGCACTTGCCAGTACAAATTTGAATTTAGAACGCGTCGTTATAAATACTCATTTTGAAATGATTTAAAAAGTACAACGCGATTGCACTCAAACCTGAAAGAAAATTAAACTCTATTTGGTTATTGTATAATGTTGAAAATGATCAGAATACTTTTTGTAACAAGAAAGCATCAAGGTCCAAGATTGTATCTGCAGTGGTTAGTGAAGACGCTATAAATTAGTCAGATATTGAATTCAATTATTAAGTGGGCACGTTTGGAACGGTTTTATCTGATCGTGTTGAGTTTGGGAACTGGACACGACGACATGAGTGTGATGAAATTACTTTTTGAACAAAAAGTTGTAAATTAAGAAATACCTTGATTTAAATCTACTACGGTCGCCTTTATGATTACAAATAGCGCTATACTCAAAATGCCCCTAGTATTTTTCTCACGCATAATGGTTCACTGCTGTTAGAATATTATGTATAAAAATAATTCAGTTTGGTATAAGTGATTTTTTTTCTACAATCTTAGTATAATTCGAAAATGGTTTAGTTTTGGGAGAGCAAAATCCAACAACCATGGCGGAAAAATTGGCGGCAAAACAACAGAAATAGAATTTCCATTCAAATTCAAATACGCCTTTCAAATTTGTTCCAGATTGAAAACTGCAATCGAGCTGCCAACGGATTGTTCCAGCTTGTTTCACTTCTCGGAACTCTCTGATTGCGTCATGTCAAAAAGTCCGCGATGACAGTTGCCAGAAAATAATACCATCGATTCGCCCGAAGTGCGGCCCATGATCGGCGATAACGTCTGTTAGTATCACTGATGTTTGTTTTCGATTTATTTAAAATGAAACTTCTCCGTACATACATGATTTTACATACAGAATTGTGGTTCTCATACTGAATTCTTTTTTTAAAAACGAGTTTAAGATTTTTATTTTTGCTAATAAAGTAGGAACTTCTTTAAAAACTTGATCGGGATACTTAAACTCGTGCTACACGGTTTTTGATACAAAATTTCAAGTTGAAAATATTGGAAAAGACCAAGCCGATTCTCATAAGGCTTAACGTGCATATGCAAGTCAGGTTAGTCTGAATAGTAATCAGAGGATTTCTTGAAAAACCTTTTTAGCTTTTCATAGAAACCAAAAGTCGTCAATAATTTCTTTAGACTTTTCCAAAAATCATTTGATAACTTTTAGATTAGTCTTGCTTAACATGGTATGTTTTGTTAGACTCCTCCTCGTAGAGTTATTTGACTGTGTTAAGTGAAGTCGCCAGAACTCATCAAGGAAGCGTATAGGTATCTTGTCTCCTAACGCTTCACTCTTTATTTTAACAAGGTAGGCAACGTGTAGGCAGTCCTTTAGTGTATCAAGGTAGAGAGTACTAATCATACTATTAACTATACCAATGTGTAATATTACAGATATAATATTTTTAGTAAAGATTATTAAGGGAATGGTTAATTGTCGTGACCTGGTAAAGAAAAATTATTTTAGAGTATCATCACGCACACCTCGCAGTAGTAATTTTAAGCTTTTTAATGTCCCCTTTGCTCACACTTACTACAGACAAAGAGTTTTCTCATCAGGGCTAGCGTTGGTGCTGACAAAATGGAGCATCTGTAGTTTTTCATTCTACTTGTATTCGAGTTGTATAATATTAGTGTAAGTTTCCATGAATGTTAATTGGCTATTTATATGTGGTAGCTAGTTAATGGCTTATTGTTGTTATTTTGTTTGTGTGCTTGGATAATAACGCTGTAAGCTATCCTAAAAGGTAAAGAAATAATTAAATAATTTTGTAGAGAACTTACTTAAACCTGTTAGAGTAGTTGCCAGTTCACTCTACCGTATACTCTAACCGTGGACAGCAACATAACCGGCTCATAATCAGGCGAGCCGTTTGCTTGCTTGCTTATTGTACCTACCTAAATCAATATATGAGCCATATAGGTAGGTACCTGTATAGCTCATACAAAACAACATAATTGAGATACCTACATTCAATAATACTACATAAATACCTTTAACATTATCTTTTTTTTTTCAAGGAAAAAAAGTGCCATGCTCTTGTTAGTCAAGGTCGCTTTTATAACGAATTTTTCAAATACCAGCTTATTTTGTTTGATACATTTTTTAAATTTTTTTTTACTCATATTTTAATTTCAAAAATGAAGTTTTAAATTGTTGTACGAACATATTTTTCATTTCACTGTGATTTTATTATCGTTGTACTTGAAGCTATACGATACGTATGATGTAATTAATACTTTCTTACTCGCGTAAATCAAACTTATATACTTTTCGAATGCATATACCATTGCTATTTTAAATTAATTTATATAATTATCGCTCTAGTGGCTCCGAAACGGCAACAGGATTCCCCAGAAAACGATACAGGGTCATTTTTAAAGCTCCAACAGTCTCAAAACCATTTGAAGATCTTTACATTAGAAGATTATTACGGAAGCAACTCTAAAATCGCGAAAAAAAACACCTATTTCATACATTTCAGCTGAGTTCATTTGGAAATGTGTATGGAACTGCTGATTATTCTTTCACGAATTCAGAGTTGCTTCCATAGTAAAATTTGTTTGCATTGATGAGATCTTGAAATTGTTTGAGGTTGTTTGTCCTGTATTATTTTATGTAGGTAAGAAATCCGGCATAGTAATGCCGGAAATGATGTAGTGAAATTCTCTAATAGCGAGCACCCTAAATCACCATAAGACTTGAGGACTCACCAAGGTTCTTACTGATGCTGTCCCTCCTCGGTGACGCTATAAAGACCATATCCAACAATCAATTAAATACTCATCCAAAAAAACTTTTGTTGCCAAACTTATATTTGTTTTCTCCGTACTCAGAGGATTTTCATACTGAACACTGTCTGGTCTTTCTCAAGCCATCACATGCTGTTATAAATAAGAAGTTGTTAACTGAGTAATAAGTTAGCTGTTAATGGAGTGCGTGTTTATATTAGCTGATTCATCGCGGTTCGTTGCCCAAAAAAATAGCAATACCTGTTAATTTCAAATTTATAAATGGATTTCATTTAAAAGAAATATCTAAACTGAAAAATTCATGTCCTGGGGCGGGGCAGCACCAGATTACAATTTTCCATTTGCCTTTTAAGCACAGAATACATAAATTGAGAGTTAGTTTTTAGCGCCAATTATTGTATCAGTTTTTTTTTTGTTACAAATAAACATAAAAATAAATAAAATTATATGTACAATTTCAAATAAAAAAGGTAATTAAACTAAATCCATAAATATTGCTAACTCATTTAAACTTAAACAACAATAATTAAAGATAATCATGTTGGTTTTGTTTTTTTAATAAAATCGTAAGAAATCAAAGAATATGAGTGAATCCAAGCAGTGACGAAGATATAAATTTAACTCCCGAAGAGTTTGTGCACAAACTCGTGCAAGTACATAATGCAGGATTGAGGTTTCTTCCGGAAAAACCGAATGAAAAGTACCTTTGTAAAATTAAACTTTCAATGTTACCATAATATAAAAAAGATATTACCAATTGTAGTAGATAATTTAACTTTAATCAGTAAACAAAAGTTTAAATTAATTATTTAAGTTATGTCATTTAGAGTTAGTCAATCAATCATATTATCTATCTACTTTGCTGGTTTGAGATTTAAATTCAGCACTCGCAGCAAAAAAATAACTTTGCTTACTTCTTTGACAAATAACTATTAGACGGTGGATTGTTAGTTGGTGGACTCGACAGACATCGCGGAGGAGTCTAATATTTTTCCGTTGAGGCGCACTGTAAGACAGAGGAACTTATTAAAAGACTTTGATTTTTGACCCACATGAAGCGTTTTAAATGTCTGTCTCTGGCTGTCTTTTAACTTAGCATCTTTGACATTACTACAAGGTTTAAAAAGTATATTATGATATAAAACTTTATTTTCAAACCTAAACTATCTACTCACCTATTTCAGCTCTTTTATTTAAATTGTTATAATCACAAGCACAGCCGTTCACACGGACAATAGTGCACATAAGCCTTACTTATAATAAATCCCTATCAAAGGCACATGGCAACATTACATGCATCTGTCATGGCCGCCACAATTCAAAAAAGGAACAAACAACGCGTTCCGTTGATACACATTTGATGCAGAGGAGAGCCCAGTCTACGCTGAACTCTTGCTCTCTGTGTTTGTAATCGTAAAGAAAATATATTTTAGCGTTATTTAAAGAAATGTACAGTTATAAATATCGGTCATTTCTGGTAACATTTAAAATTTAATCTAATCCTTGGGTGGACCCTATGATTTTCTTCTAGACTTACTGCCTTTTTTATATTAATGGTAATGTCTACCTTCAGAATGTCGAAGTTATTAGTATATTTCATCACCAGAACGAGTATTTATAATGTTCTGATCTGACCATTCGGTGAAGTCAGGCATTCATTATCATCAATTTTGTTTAATCATTAGAAATGTTTAAAATATTCGCATCGCGCCCCTAGACCAATTATCTTTCCTTTCTTCATTTTATTATTTTTAAGCATAAAAACTTTCGCGTCAATAAAACTCAAATATAGAGCACACTTTTCTTATTGTCAAATTATACTTAATAGTTTTCTTTTCCATACATATTAAAGAGGAAAAATGCATAGGGAAAAAATCTAAATTTAAGTAGATGTTCTCTACTTAAATTTATATTTATGTAGTGTTGTGGAGCGTAGAGCTCAATCGTGGAGATTTTATGAAATTTACAAACATTTAAAATGGTATGACTATTATACCTTACGAGTATCTACACAGATGCAGTTCAGGGAGAACCCTTTGATAATGTCCTTTACACTTTTACAGACGAGGTATACAGATCAGAATGACTTTGTGAAAGTATTATCAATTTAAATATTGTTATTTATGTAACTTCTTAATGTTCTGGAGTGTCCTCGCCACTAATTGAGAAAGCTCTTTGGAAATGCGCTCTTTGATCTATCCTGGCAGCACCAGCAGAAGGATATCTCACAGTCACTATCTACGAGTTTCTAACAGGCAGTTGTATTTTGCTACCCTTTTCCTCCACATATTGAAAGAAGGAGATACAAGTACATGCTGTGGTGTGCTGTATACTTTATTCACTGCCACTGTATTTGATTACTCTGCTTACTAGGTACTTCTGTAAATACATTTTTCAATAACACTGTAGGATGATCTTGAATGCAAGCTGGATTAGGAAAATGACATAAGAAATCCTACAGATTTTTACACAGATCAAACTCATGAGAACTGTTAGTAAGGGTCTCGGTACACCGGGCGCACCGGCGGCAGCGCCGCGGGCGGCAGATGACCGCAGCATGATTTATAGCGGGCACACTCAGACGCATTTACATTCGTAAATATGATCTGTGTAATTATGCGCCTTGTTTCGGCCAAAGGCGGTTTGTGCCCTAACTTGAGACTCCCGTGTTACTTGCGAGCATTACGACACAAACGACAGAAATGATGGATTCCACTAAATATCATTAGTGATATGCAAATTTGTTAGCCTGCGGCGAGACGTTAATGTAGTATAGAAATTACTGGTTCGAACATCTCTTTTGAACGAGTAAGCTATCTCCATAGACAAACAATTCAATAAATAATACAAATATATCTACCGTCATTAATTCTTACGTGAAGAAGCAGAAAAAATTAACACTGTATTATACTTAAAATGTTGCTTTGAACAATGGTAATGTTCTGAAAGAACTAAAACTACACTTCTTTATTGTAGAATGCGAAGGCAAGAGAATTGATCATTAAAACAGTTTTATTAGTATTTGACGATGATTATTTTTTGAGTTCTTTGCAAAGCTGTCAATTTATTGAAACTTTTGAGAGTAACAGTAACCACTTAAAACTAGCGCAAATAGGTATAACTTTTAAGTCTTGTGAAATGCCTTGGGGTTTTTGAGATTCGCGTTAGGTACTAGCGTCAGGATTGAAGCACTGCCTTCTGTGAATAGCTTAATTCTTTCTGAAGATACTTAGTGCCTGAATGTTTCCATTAACTAACTTGCAAAAGTTCTAGAAATTGTGCAAAAATGGACTACCTAGTTCTCATTTTGATATTTCATGGGGTATCTTAGTTGTTACGGCCATAACGCCTTTAATTAATAATTAATAGTTTTAAGTTCTTGTTTCTCATTTCTCTCATAATCATAACTATTGTTATAATAATTAGCAGTGTTTGATCGCATTCAATTATTTATTTTACACGTCTACATAAATTTATTTATTTATCTTTTGATTTTCAGTTTTCGTACATTGAATCGAAAAAGAATGAAATAAATGTAAAATCTTTTTTATTTTGTATTTTCTTCTTTCGTTTGGAAAGAAATGAAATCTAGTGTAAACTCATTAGTAACTTTAACTTGCATTGTCATCACCAAACAAAATGTTCTGATATAAACATGACCCCGGCTTTCTATCGGGCGCGGCAATTATCTAGCCTGAGCCATAAAAGGAGCATCAATAAAGGAACCAATTTCATCCCATATTGTTTGTCCAAAATTCGATTATGTCCGGTGTCGGAGACAAAGCGAGCAAAAAAAACTAGCGACAAAGAGAGCAACGACGATTGGATCCTCCTTAATAGGAGGATAAGGGCTTTGGTATACTATAGCTAGGCGTAAGTAAGTACGTATACGTAAGTAAGGACGATAGATACTTGGGAATCGGTAAGCTCACAATGTTTTTATTTATGAAGAATCCAAAAGGAGAGAGTAAAGTTTTAGACCAGCTTGAGCACCATTTCAGATTGTAGACAAAGAGGTAGATACTTAATAACATGGTTTCCTTTGAATAACACAAAACTCATTTGTTGTAGTGCAAAAAATAACGAAATAAAATAATTGTCTTTAAGCATAAATAAGTCCCCAAAAGTGTAATGTGCACAGCCATAACGACGGTGTTAAAAAGTAGAATTTAATGTCATTATATTGACATTTATAAAATTTTTAGAAGAGTTTACCTATATTAATACAAAATGTATGGGCAATTGGGCATATTGACAAAATTAATAATAACTATGTAATAGGTACTTAACTCTCCATCTCAAAAATTACTAAGCCGATTTCGATGATGTGTCCCCTAAGTTGGACTGTATCAAGTCAAAAAAAAAACTTTTGCAATCTAACGTATAGTTTTTGAGACATGTGCGGACAAACATATTAATATATACACACATATACACTCACGAAATGTGGCACCCATGTTGTACACCTACGAAGAAGATCGAAATTCATCATCGGCAATTTTGTAAGTTAGTAACTACCTATTTCCTGATCGATTTAAAATCTCTCAAAAAGAATCGTTTTAATGCTTGCATTTATAAACTTAATATTTTACCCGTTTTGTTCTCATGTCACAGATGGGCAAAAGAAATAAATAGGTTGCATCACATATCCTGACTCTTAATTTGACTTAGTAAGTGCACACCTATAGAATAATTTGGATTTTAATAACAATCTCGATAAGTTCTTTGTTCTAATGTTTTTATTTAACGATACGAAAATCCAGTGTGCCACATACCTAAATGTAGATATACCATTCCGTTATGTTACCTAACATATTCGAAACTTAAACAAAAACTTTTTTCTGGCGCTTCGTATTTAAAAAAAAGAACGATCTCGTTTATTTTCCCGCGCCCGCGATGAACAAGGCGTGACATTCGAATTTTTCGATGTTGTCAGCACACAAAAAAGGGAAACGAAATTCGGAACAGTTTTGTTGGTGTAATATTAATGCGTCTAACGGATCCCTTTGTGTCGCAAGGGATGCACGTCATCACCGCTGTCGAATTGAATTCGATAATGATATTGCAGCGAAAAGGATTGTTATTAAATTTCGATTTTTGACATCCGCTTTTTGATAGTTCCCGCCTATAAATAATGATGTAGGTAGATAATGCATGATGAAAGACATAGTTATAAAATAATTAAAAATATGAACTAGGTATAATCTCGTTAGTGGATTTTTGTAGAAATGTTAACCGATATTAAATAAGCTGCAATGGCGGTTATCGCCAATGATTTTTGACAGTTCGAAGCGATAAATAGCTTTATCATATCGTATCATATCGCGTTTCGGTGGTCATGCTAGGCGGGCAGGCCTTCCTACATGGGAGAAACACATGAGGAGATTGGGCCATAACACCACCACGGCTGGCCCAAAGCGGTTGCAGTAACAACTGAAACCAACGGCTTATCGTGCCTTGCGAAGCACGGAGGAGCTCGAGATTATAACTTTATGGACCCATCCCGGGATCAACCATGGCGAAAGTCTCTTTGATTTCGTAATAGAAACCAGAGCGCTCAAACCACTATGCCACCGAGCTCCTCAATGTTGAAATCAATCATCAGCAAAAAATGAGCAAATGTTTGTATGATGAGTACGGGCATATTTTGTTCATGAGTCATGGATGTTTATATGGTCATTTAGTACCTATATTTCTAATATTTATATACATATTATTATCAATATTTATCCGTTATCTAGTATCCATAACACAAGCTCTTAATGATGCTTACTTTGGGCTAGATAATAGGTGTGAGTGTATGAATATTATTATTATTATTATCATCAGCTTATATACGTCCCACTACTGGGCACAGGCCTTCCTACATAAAAGAAACATATGAGGAGATTGGGCCATAACACCACCACGCTGGCCGAATGCGGGTTGGTAATGTTGAAATATTACCTTTTAATTAATTAGGTAGGTACCTATTTTTGGAACACGTTCCTTTTTACCGAACTGTAGACTTACTTAAATGTCTAAAAATGAGCTAAGTAATGTGTTTTTTTAACAAAAAAATTTTATTCCTAAGAGTATCTAAGAGCAGCTCATTTCTTAAAAAAGTATTCGCTCAGTCTGCTATTTAAAATAATTTAGAACTTCAAGAAAAAGGGACTCTCAAATTCGAATCTCGAATTTAGTGGTTCTTTTCCTGAAAAATGTTTATAGTTAGATTTATATTATTTAGTTTCGTACATATATATTTTAATCAACTTTTAACTTTATTGGTGATAGACTAATTCCATCAGTCGCCGTTATTTCCTATGTAAAAATTTACCAAGAAATAGACTACCATCAATTAGCTTTTTTGTATTTTTAATCGTATTTTTTCGGCACTGTTTTGGGTTTTATAGACTCGTTTCTGCTAAGCGATGTATGATTTACGTTACCCGGCTGATTCAGGTGGCCCTCTAGAGCATCTGCTGATATTGTTAATAACCTATTGTTAACTGTAAACATGTGTCAGTAAAAAGGTGACGGCTTTTTATACAAGTAGATACAACTTTTAAAGTAGCTGAACAAAAAAAAAAATGTAGAATCGAATTTCTATTTTTAAGTAGGTATTCAATTGACTCAATTAACATAATCAGTAAATTGGAACAACTTACAATCTAAAAATAAGTTAGGAATTGTGAAAAATACCGAGTGCAAGTGTAAGAGTGCTTGCGCGAGGGTTCTGTGTAAATTGTTAATTTGTTTTTCAATACTTACACAGTAATTACTATAATTTGTGAACACGCCACTTCACGGTTCACGGTGAAATGCATAGACCGATAAATGTGTAGAGAGGGTAATTTAAAAACAATACAAATAAAATATAGTTTTAGCTATCTAAAAAAAATACCAAAAAAAATGTAAATTTTTTTTGATAGGATTGTCCGAAAATGTGCCTCTACAATATTACTTACAAAATGTATGCCATTTTTAATCAAGAGTAACTATTAAGTATGAACATTCATATTTTTGGTTAGTAAATAAGGTAAAATATTACTTATATATGGTTTTTTGGGTATTAATAGCGTATACTTTCCGAATATGTGAAAAACAGCGCATAATTCAGTGTATGAGGAATACTTAGGAACTTACATAAAATTAAAGAAGAATTTTGATGATGCTAAATAAATATTTTCGTGTCTTACTATTGTAAGCTCTACATGTCAACGCAGTGAGCGTGACGATCAAACGGAAAGTGTAATTAATATAAAATAGAAATAACTTGTGTCACATTGCACTCATTATGAATATCCTTCTCTTGAACTTATTTGTTTTATTGGTAAACAAGAGGCAAGTACGGTCCGCCTGATGGTAGCGGGAATCTCTGGTAGCGATTACCGCAGCCATATACAGGGTGTTTGGTACATAGTATAACAAGCGGGCACCTACCCATGTTAATAGTCATATAAATACTATGGTGTTATCAAAAAATCTAAATTGTGAAATAAATTTCAAATTTCTTTATACAAAAAGTTCGGTCACTGAAACAAAATGTATGGGAAATTTCAAAATTAATTTTACAATTTAGAATTTTTGATAACACCATTGTATTTATACCACGATAAATTATAATTTTTGGTGTACCTATGTTTCATTTTTATTTTAACAAAAGCTCAACGAACTTGATTAATTTGTCACTGGTTGCTTGGGAGCACAAAGAGCTAAGCTCGAAAGAAAAATAATCAGCGTAGTACCTACACTAGGAAACCATCAATTGCCTCCAGTCCCACTTTTGCTCGAAAATGTTACTAGAAAAGTTAAGAAGGGTTTGACGATGTAGCGAGCTTATCTAGAAGGCGCCTATTTAAACTGGCTTTGAAGGAACTCAGGCTATATGCAGTGACATAAGTGGCCGAAAAAATAGAACAAGAAAAGGGAACTCGAGGTGCAATAACGTCTTTAGGTACATGGAAACTATAAGAACATAGACCAATGGGGAGACCGCAATAAAGGTGGAAAGTTGACATACAGGCGATAGCAGGCAGCAAACGGACCCTAGCTGACCAAAACAGGAATAACTGGAGAGGTTTAAAGGAGAACTACACCAAACGATTGGTTAATAGTGGCAGAAGATGATGAAGACTAGAAGAACTAGAATTTTGATGAACTACTTACCTATTTTCATTTTAATTTTCACGAACGCTCACCTAGCTTAGTGTTTGGTTTTGGTAACTGTTTTGCAATCACGACTGTACGATGTACTCACCAATAACTACCTACTAGGTGCTATAACCATAATTATAAGCGACAAGGTCAAATTAAATTCTCATTCCCAACAAATATATAATTACCGTTTACTTACCATAAACGCACCATTAAGGTAGCGATAAATGCATTTGCTTTGCGATTATATAATTTACTTCGTGTTCGGCGCTAACGTGGTTAGTTCCGGCGGCGGCCGCGTCGCCACCGTCGCCACACAGACTCAAACCAATTCAGTTTATTGAGATTTTATGGTTTGAGTCTCGGTCGGCTGACCGTTACACAGTAACAAGCATCGGTAGTCGGTACTCATCATCACCAGACTATTACGTCCCACTGCTGGGCACAGGCCTTCCTACATGGGCGAAACACATGCGGAGTTAGGGCCATAACACCACCCACCCACCACGCTGGCGCAACGCGGGTTGGTGGGTTAAAGCGGTTGCAGTAACAAACGGGACCAACGGCTTAACGTGCCTTCCGAAGCACGGAGGAACTCGAGATTAGAAATTTTGGTTGATCAACCATGGTGAAACTTACTTTGTTTGCGTAATGGAAACCAGAGCGCCAAAGCACTACACCACCGAGCTCCTCAGTCAATACTCGGTAGTATTGAAATGTTTACTTCTAGATGCTGTCACAGATGTTGGTAGATTAGTACGACAAATAACTACTTAAACTATGCATAAGTGGTGGGTGACCTACCAAGAAGTTTACATATCGTATAAATTTTACTTATATGTATAATAAATATTATCCTAGGTTCGATTCCTGGGCATGAATGTGGTATTTTCGTGACTTCAGAGTTAATATCTAATACCTATTGAAATTTGAATACCTTAGGTAAGTAGGTAGGTTTCTTAAAAATAATAATAATAATAATAATAATATTTATACACTCACACCTATTATCTAGCCCAAAGTAAGCATCATTAAGAGCTTGTGTTATGGATACTAGATAACGGATAAATAATGATAATAATATGTATATAAATATTAGAAATATACTAAATAAACATATAAACATCCATGACTCGTAAACAAATGCTCGTACTCATCATACAAACATTTGTTCCTACCGGGATTCGAACCCGGGACCTCTTGACCGAGTAGCCTGTATAGCAGACCACTCGGCCGGCTGGTCGTCAAAAATCATTTAGTTAAGTAGGTAGAAGGTATACCTCTGGCCTGGCGACGCGAACGCCGCGATCTTCGAACGGCGCTCGGCGGCGGCTACCTCTCGCTGCCAACCATGGTAAGAGCCATGATTGGTAGCGAGAGGGTATGGGAAGCTGTCACCTCCTCCTGCGAGACTTTGTTCATGCAGAAGGAGGCAGCGGAGAGGAAGCGTGAGGAGGATCCGCTAGCTGCCCCGCTACAGCGTCTGTAGGTTTGAGGAGACAGGTGGCTGATATTGTTTCGGCAGAGCTCAGACTATCTCCACGAAGGTCAGAGAAGTTTTATTGGGTTTTCCTAGTGCCGTAACAGACTAACAGGTACTGGGCGACCCCCACCCACACACACCCTTCGCTTAGCCAGCGGCGGGTAGGCTGTGAGAGGATTTCTACCTAAAAAAAAGTAGTAGGTATACCTACTTTTAGCTCTTAGCTCTCTCTTTTTATTTTGTATTCTACCTCACGTAGGTAGAATACAAAATAAAAAGAATCGTATCTGTATCGCTAAATTTATACAGTTGCGAAAGCAAAACAATTTAGCTACTTATAGGCGTGGGATGGCAAAGCTATGTAACCAAAACTATAATTTTAATATTTCATGACTGTGTGATACGCAGCCACAAAGCCACCATCGTAGTTTTTATTACATGACCATTGGAATTCGAAACTTAAAGTGGTCACATAAAGTTGATATTGACTAAGTAGTGGAACAACGTGAAAGTAATTAAAACTAATTAGCTTGCATTTGATTCTCGGATGCATAGAAATCTTAAAATATTGATTAGCGATGGTAAGCTTCACACTTAACCCATATTATTATTTTCCAAGTGTCATTCGCCAATGATAACTGATATCTTTATCTTTGACAATCATAAATATGGGCCTCATAAGAAGGCTTAAAGTCGCTCAAAGAGCAATGGAGAGGGTCTCGGGGTTTCTCAGCGTGTTCGAATCAGAAATGATGAAATCCGCAGGAGAACTAAGGTTACTGACATAGCTTAAAGAATTGCGAGCCTTAAGTAGCAGTGGGCAGGACATATTGCCACACAAGGAGGTCTGACGTTGGGGCGAACAGGCCCTCGAGTGGCGGCCACGTACCGGGAGACGCATCGCAAAACGATGAAAAAATTCTCCTCCAGGCGGGAATCGAACCCGCGTCTCCTGATGTCCGGCCAGACGGGATTACCACTACGCCACTGGAGCCCTAGGTGTAACCTACTAACTTCTTCACCGCTTTCTACCCTTTTTTATCATTTTTATAGCAACGTTTAGCTCACTCACCACTCATTGAAGTTGACACCTCTAGTACCTAATCGAAAAGAATATTTTACGAGCATTTTAAAACTTCCAGGGGCCTTACCACCATCTTTATAAAAGCGATTCATATTCCGCTCGGTTCAGTATTGGTTCTTAAACTGCATCGCTGTCATAGTCGTAGATAGCGTCGTAGTACCTACGAATTAACGATTCTACTCAGTTTAGGTCCTAAATTGGATCGTGATAAAAGATGGTGGTACGGGTGCAGTTCCAGTTAAGGTGAAAAAACTATTTTGATTAAATTTTAATGTTTTTGTTGCGTTTAATATTTTATTGTAACAATTACTTACAAATAAAGAAAAAAAACAATTAAAATATGCTTTAAGCGGAAATCGAGCCCGCGTCTTTTTTCATCGTTTTCTTTTTTTTATTTCTAGGTAATTGATACAATAAAGTAGGCGTTAATTGAAACGCATCAAAAACATTATAAATGTGATGATACCTATATGATTTTATTGTCTATATGTAGTATGTCAATGTATCAAAAACAGTATAGCTAGCTATAAGTAGGTATGTATAGAATGTATATATGATTCATTGAGTGTTGACGTTGACATAAAATTACCGCGGTGACTGAATACAAAATGTAAATTAAAGTCGCTACTTCAAAATGGATTCATTATTTTGTAGCTTTGAAATGGATACATGTTAAAGTAAGCTATACTCTAGTCCTAAATTTAAGGTAGCTAATTGGTAGCTACCTTAAATTTAAAAAAATACTGTAGTAAAATAAAATAGGTCCGACAAGACTTCTTGATTGAGTACAAAATAACAAAAAGGTTGCATTGCACCAACCACGTGACGCGAGGGCGTTGACCCGCAGTGTCCCTTGTCACCGCAGTGTCACTGGGCGCGGCGACGATTCTTATTGGTGGAGATTGTCGCGGGCGGTCGGGTGACATCGCCGATTGGTCGGTTGTGTCACACAGTGGGTGGAGCTGAGAACTTCTTATTTTGAAAAGATCTTGCGGTGCGTGCCTAGCAGATACGATTGTTTGATTATCATATTTACTAATTAAATTATCCGTGTTATAGTACCTATTTCATAGAAAGCGAAATAGGTTATTGCTATCAATATACTAGATTTTTTGACTTCCTTAAAGATCTAAGTAGGTATACATACATGCGTTCACTGGAGTAGGTGACCGATCTACCTACTTATCAATCTATTTATCAGGTAGGTAGATAGGTTACCTACGTAGTCTTAACAACTGACAGTTACTGACAGTTTATTATTATTATTATTATGTATACACACAAAAAAAGCAACAATTAATACACAAACAAGGGCAACAGAGTAGGTACCTACATAGGAACTGCTTATTCCATGGTGATAGTTATCTACTACCTAGGCGCTTACCCAGTTATGACTACCTAGGTAGGTAGGTGGTAGGCAACCTACCTAGGAACCTAAATCAAACTAGGAATTCATATGCATCTATTGCGTATCTATACTTAATACACGGGTAGGTACTAACCTGCCTACTAATGAGACCATTCTATTGATAATAAGGTAGGTAAGCTAATATAGGTACATTACAACGGACCATTTGGTGAGTGATTGGTTTTAAGCTAACTCCTATCCAATACTTAACACAGACTTACTTAAACGAACATTTAGTCTACATCTCTAATTTTTCTCTGTGTTCCTCGCAGGCGACCGCGGGGTGACGGAGCGCGGCGGTGACCGTATTGATCGACCTCGCCTCACTCCCCCCCGCCCCTGTCACAGCCACCTTGTCTCAAGAAAAAAGGATAACATTTCTTAAAGATATAAAAATTCAAACCTACTTTACAAGACTAAAAAGAACTGCGGTCAGGAAGACTAAAGAGTTTTAAGAAGAATAACCTCTTTCGTTTACTTCACCTCTGATAAGAAGTTGGTCACCCACAGAAACATAATAGGTTACTAAAGTACCTACCAAGTTTCAACCTTCAAGCGAAAATGTTTAGAAATTGCCTGGTTGGATCTTTCTGTGATGGTACCTACCAGCTTGGACAAAAGGACTTGCAGCGCGCTCAGTAGATGACAATAAAATCATATAGGTATCATCACATTTATAATGTTTTTGATGCGTTTCAATTTAACGCCTACTTTATCGTAAAAATTACAAACACTGTTACAATGTTAGGTATCTATGAATACTTAAGTACTTTTAAAGATCAATAAAGTTTTTTTTTTTATACAAGATGTATCTTTAATTGATTACAAAGGATACATTTTATTGAACATAAAAAGAATACATGTCATTGTAACAGTGTAGGTATGTTAGCATATAAATTTCTCAAAAAGTGTATCATATACCTAGTTATATTATCCCTATGATTGATAACTTTATGTAATTTTAAAGTGGATACCTACTTCAAAACGGATACATTACTTTTTAACTTTGAAACGGATTCTTAATAAACTCCTCGACTGTACTACTTACTTAGATAGATAACTTTATCTATACACTCATACTTCATACATACAGACAAATTGGCGCCAAAACTACATTCATTACACTGAGTTGGCGTTGCCCTCGCATCAAGTTTTACATTTTCTATGGTAACAAAATTATGCTTTTCATGTGTCAACCAGTTCTTAACAGGATTTAGGTGTCTGAAATGCTTTTGCCTAAGGTTTATTACATTAAGTAAAATAGTTGTAATGGAATGAGTCGGCCCAATATTATGGTTCCATGTCCCAAAAAATAACCTAAAGTTATCTAATAATAACATCAGCCCGCCTAGCATGACCACCGAAACGCGATATGATAAAGCTATTTATCGCTTCGAACTGCGAACTTGTATTGTATATTACATGTTCGCAGTTTCGATAAAATTTCAAGAAAGCGGTTATATCCAATGATTTTTGATAGTTCGAAGCGATAAATAGCTTTTTCATATCGTATCATATCGCGTTTCTGTGGTCATGCTAGGCGGGCAGACATTTTAATAAATTGTTATTGTTTTATACACAGACATAATGGCGCTAAATCTACATTATATTCACTGTGTTATTGCTGCGTGCGCATCAAGGTTTAGGTTATCTGTGGTGGTGTGGTGTCAATTAGGTTTTTTAAGTACCTAAGTAGGTAGAGTCTAAAGTGACAGTTTAAAACCTATGTGCAGCATGACAGATTAAAGTACTTCGGTTTTATTCAAATAAACGATTGTCTTTAACTACACGTATTATCTTTTCCCTTACATTTTTATTGATCTAAAAATAAATCACCCTCAAAAGCTCAAATCAAAGGGCTTTCGTTCCGAGAATCAAACCAGCTTCAACAGAGACCAATGAAGTCAGACATCAGCCGCCCTTAACACTTTTACTCACTAAAGGAGCGGGAGGGGTCTCATAATACTGGTTTTGGGAGTTTATAACACCCAATTTGATTTTATTAATTCTGTCGCGGTGTCTTCTAATTAGCGAGGGAATTTAATGGTGGACAATAATTACATTGACAACAGTTTTATTATCGTTTATTATAGGTGATTAAAAGATTATTTTTCATTATTTTTTAGTAGGTTCAGAAGTAGGTTAATAATAGGTATCGCTTATAGGTATAATTAAGAATCATTTTTTATATAACCCGCATCTTGACACTTTATAATATTTCAAGTGTAAAATTAAGTAACTAGGTAAGATTGTAATACACAAGAACGGCTCGCCCTCACAGATAAAACTTTAAACCCCTTATTATAAAACACGGACTAAAGTTAGTCTTCGTCTAGAACTAATGCTGTCACTTATATTTGTTGAAAGGAAGACAGTGACGGCATCAGTTTTAGACCAGTAGGTAGGTACTAACTTTAGTCCGCGTTTTATAGTAAGAGGGTAAAAGTTTCCGTGTACAGCTGTATGCTGTATGAGTGTATATCTGCAGAATTGTGACCAATTAATCAAATTCAGTAAGTGTTAGATTAAAAATAAATGTTTTTATAAACCTTAATGAATTATTTAACCTGACAACCTTCTAATATGTTTAAAAAAGTCAATCTAATCTTATGAGACTTAATTATCTTATGAGTATTGTTTACCGATTCTCATTTTCTTATTAGAAAGATTTCTAATAAGAAAATAAAAAGTCCAGAAATCGGTTTCTTTTCCAATAGGATAGTTGACAACTCTTTTATACTTTAGTTTTGCTTATTGCAAATAAAATTATAGTTTTAAGATCAAAAGCTTCATAGGTTGATAATAGGGTAGTTGACTACTTTTTTTTTATTTCATAAATAAGAAGTATATATCTCAATAAGAAATATTGCAAAAGAAACAGTATGCCTAGGATCAATAGTTTCACAGGTATAGCGGTATGTTCGATGTGTTGCGGCGCATCGTCTGAAAACGCTCCATAGAAAATCTACGGAACAGATGACGTCACACGTTCCTATATTACTAAGAAATGTATGGGCATACTGACAAAATTAATAATAACTTTGTAATATGTATGTTTTTCTTTATAGTCATCATAATAATAGTTGTTTTAATTGATGTTAGCAATCCAATTTCAATAAAAATTTTGATAAATTTTGGAAAAAAAAATTACCATATTTATTAATTTTCTAAACAGCACAACTTCAACAATATTGCATATCTTTTAAGTTTGAATTGTTTTTATGGGTAATAGGAGCGTATATTTTCCGAATTTATGAAAAATACCGCCATATTCAAACTTAGGCAACATCCCAATTGTTAGCTAGTGCACAGTAGCCTCTTAGTATGTTCGGCTAGATGTATTTGATTTTTTTGGGTAACAACAATTGCGCATGTATTTTTTCTGAATAGGTTTAGGAAAGAAAGCGCCATATTTACCAAAGATATTTAACTACCTGTTTGTTATCTAAGTCGTAGAACTCGTAGACGAAAGTTGAAGCCGTAGACTCTACGACATACTCGTAGCTGTAGCAAAAGAGATTGTTTCAAAAATGTATGGAGATCTGGCCTGGTCGATACACTATACTGAAAAATAGGTAAAATATGCAGAACGGTGATCAATTGTCCGTTTTCTTTTTATTTGCTTTGTGGCGTGGTACAAAACAAGAATTTTATCGAAAAAACTACGACACAGCCAAATATTCATTATGGCGCCATTTAACTTTGGTGACGTTTAGTTAACTTTTATGACTAAAAATTCCATCTTTTTTCTAAAGAAACTAAGCATGAAAACGAATTATTGGTTTTTAAAACGAATTTTTGATTTTGTGAGATAGTGTACCAAAATATACCCGGCCGGATATGAAACATCTCCATTATGCAAATCAATACATCCGATGTCTATTATTTAAATAAATACTCTCAATAACCTACTTAGTGATTCGTTTTTTTTATACTACAAGCACATCAGCAGCGTACGGTAACCGGAAACGAATACCGTAGGTATCTTAAATAAATACCGCGGCTTAAGCAGCAAGAGGGAATCAACAATTAACCGCCTCTGTGGTCAGTGGTCTTGAAGTAGGAGATCCAAGTGGTGCTAGGGCTTTTTCCAAGTCCACCTGCTAGCTAGCCAGCTTACCTAAATCTGCTGCCATCCCATAGCAATAATGTTAACAGCATTACTGTTTCAGCAGTTGGAGGTAAGACAGCCAGTTTCTCTGTGATTGAGAAATCCGGGTGTAGCTCACTTCCATCTCCGACCTTATCATCAGGTATAAGATGAAGGACTAGTCATTCTAGCTATTCCATCAAGAATTTTATAAATTATAAATAATACAATCAGATGACCAAATAAGTCATCTGCACTAGAATGAAATGTGAGAGCCTCTCCGTAAAACTATAAAATGAGAGAAAAACGCGTTAAATCTTTTGTCACATCCGATGGTCATTTCACGCAAGTTATCGTGTCTTTTTGAATTGGTTTTTTTAAGAAGACTATTTTTAATTAAGGACAGATAACGCTACCCTGGGGACAAATGCAAACCTTTTTGCTGTCACTGAAAAACTCATGCAATTTTGATCTTTAAACAAGTCTAAATAAAAGCATAAATTAACATCACTTTTTATGTCAAAGACGTGAGAAGAGACTTTTGAGACTTTTTAAATTACAGTGGGCCTTATGTCTTTTTTGCCCTGAAAGTTTACGCGAGTTTGAACCTTACAGTTATAAGTATAATACTTTGCGTTAGGAACAACGTAAAAAGTTTGTGTGATAGTAAAAAATAGCAGTGTCATCGTTTCGCTGCGTTTTGTAAATTGGAGCGTTATAAAAATGGGGCTCGCTATTGTAAGGACAGAGTTTCTTTTTGTTTCGCATATGGCATGTGTCGCTGATGTGTCACGTTCGATTAGGGAACAAGAATTGGTTGGAAATTGTTGTTTTTTGCTATTTCGGATTTGGAAATTGGTTTTTTCTAGAGGGTACTAGGTAGGTTCTAAATGGCATAAAAATATTGTAGCTGTGAAATAGTTTTACGAAAAAGTTGCTCCCAACACAAGTCTCTATTGGAAATTAAGAATTTGTGGATCGTCTAGTTGGTAAATGTAACTTTTCCTCTTGAGGGTTGCGTTCCGAAAGAGTAAAACGGGACACTATCACTAAGACTTCGCTATCCGTCCGTCCGTCTGTCACCAGGCTGTATCGCATCCGCTTGATGGTAAGCGGTTATCGTAGCTTATTGACGCTCGTAGCATTTTGGGCACAGCTCTGTGCTACGATTACGAATAACAAAGTACCAACTAATATTTGTGTTATATTACTTATCACAAAATAATTATATTTAGTAAGGTAATATTTACTGCACAAAACAGAACGGGCGGACTTGATACCTAAGGCATTTTCTACAGTTCAACCAGTGGAAGTTCACTGCGAGCCAAACTAAAAACCATAAGCCTTGTATAGTCACATAGGAGATCTTGCCGACCGACGTCTAATCATCTGAATATAGTCGGTATTTGTCACTTATGTGACATAATCTAAAAGTCTTATTTATTTAGAAAATATCTATTAATTTAAAAATAGCTAGTACTTAAATACGCTCGCCCTCATTAAAATCTAACCATTATACAAACTAACCATTGTATCTACGAATTTATCTTAAACATTGCATTTCTTTTGCAATACTTTTACGAACTAAGTATGTAATTTTTATCTCTTAAAATTTATTCATTTATGTACCGGTAACATTGACTCAAATACTTAGAATCTTATGCAATAAATGATCAGCTGAGAAAAATAATAAATTACTGCTAATATAATAATATCTGCCATGCTCTCCATTTGAGATCGATTAATATTCTTAATTTTTGATTTTAACATTATTCAAAATAATTAATTAAAATAATATAAAACTAGAAAAATTAACTAAATTTACTATTTATTATTATTATTTATTTTAATTAATTACTAAGTAATTTTTCAAACATTTATAATAATGTTAAAATCAAAAATTAAGAATTATTCAAAATGTTTGAAAAATTACTTAGTAATTAAAATAATATAAAACTAGAAAAATTTCACGTCCTGAGGAGGGAATCGAACCCACGACCTTTCGCAATTCGGGCGACTGCTCTGACCACTGAGCCACCCAGGACTTGGGATATCCTTGTGAAATTCTTCTAGTCTATCTGTATTTGCGTTAATGAGCTAACGTCCACCCTACAATGTCGAAATATTCTTCCTCGACATTGTAGTGTGGAAAGATTCCCGCCTCAGGACGTGAAATTTTTCTAGTTTTATATTATTTTAATTACATCGATTAATATGTTCAAATGTTTGGTAGGTATTATATCTAGACTCTATAACACAACACCTAGTTCTTAAACGGCTAGTAACAAAGATATTGGCGAATAAAATAGTAATGCTAGTTAAAAATATATACTTTTTTAAACATCTTATAGTCTCTATCATAGGCAACAAAAAGGCCGATGAACTAGCTAGAACTGAGGCTCAGGGACAACAGATTGGACCTGAATCTTTCTGCGGAATCTTAAAGAACCAGGCCATGCACTTTCTCAAAACCAAACTCATACAGGAGTCCTCCGAACAATGGCTAAGGACACATGCCTTGATACATTCAAAGTCTCTGCCACGTGGCTACCATGCTAAACGAAATGAAGAGCTGATTAAGCTCAGCAGGAGCAATACCAGTGCCATGTTTTTTTTTATACAACTGGATGACAAATAAGCTGACGGCCCACCTGATGGAAAGCGGTAACCGCCGCCTATAGACACCTGCAATAACAAGCAAAAATCACTTGATATTGCAGGTGCGTTGTCATCCTGGGGCCTAAGATGAAATGCCGTCCATGCCCAGTAATTACACTGGCTACCTTTCCCTTCAATCCGAAACACAGCGAACTGTTTCACGGCTGAAATAAGAAAGGCGGTGGTACCTACCCAGACGACCCTGCATACGGGCCTACCACCTAGTAAAGCTTTGACAGGCCACTGCAAACTGAACAGACACTTATTCAAACTAAAACTAACGGCCTGGCCACAAATTCACCGCACTCGCGTCCTGCGTTTCGCGAATCGGCAACCACTGCGCGCTGTCACGATGTCGGCCTTGCAGCGCGTCCTCGTGACCGGGCAGTGGTTGCCGAGTCACCGCCGTCGCCGTCGCCCGTTCTCGTGGCCAGGCCGTAAGTGATTCGGATGTTTGCAGACGATTGCAAGGCTGTTACTATTTAATCTGAGTTTCATTCAAGGTTTTAAAATACATTCTATGAGAGAGCTGGTGCTTGGATTTTCTTTCGGGATATGAGAAGTATTTTTTCCTTTGTTTTTGTAACAGTACCTGCTTGTTACGTGGAACAATTGATAGGTAAACCTATTCGTGACGTGATGCAACAATATTTAACAGCCAAAGTATTTCACGCCATAATTATTCACAAGCTTAATGCAACGGCAGGTCCGTACTCAGGTGCGTCATAATCAGACTTCATAGAGTCGTGCCGCAATCCTCATCAGCGACGATGACACTGCACATTGTGAGTTTTTGTGACAACTGCGAAGACACTTTGACACCTTGACGCCAACTGACGGCGTAAATTTGCGACAACCTGTCCAGAAATGTAGTTTTTTTTTGTTTTACCGTACCTACAAGGCGGCTACTGAGGCGGTAGTTGAAATGAAAGAAAGAAAGAAAATGCGTTTATTTGGCACATATCACACACAAAAAAAAGGAAAAAGAAGAAAGAAAATGAAAAAAAATGATGAAATGATGATGATGATGAATGATGAAAATGAAAATGAAATGGGCTCTTATTTTCGTGTTTCATTTCCCTAAGCGTGGATATTCTTGTTTGAGTAAGAGTTTTTGTTTTAGGAACTTACATTTTGATGAAGCATACTCAAATGAGAATAAAATAACGCCGTAATTGGTACCGCGTTTAACTAATGCCATTACTAACGAACATTTTGATGTTTCTATGTTAATTTTGTAGATACCTACCTATATTTCTAATATTTATATGTATTTATTTATTTTTCCATATCACAAGCTTGGCGATGTTTGATTTTCACTGGATAGATAAGTAGGCGTGGGTGTAATAATATAATTATTATATCGGCTGTTAGGGAATTTCAAAATAAAATTATGAATTTTAGGTTGAATAAGGACTACGATAAGGGGGGGGCCTTATCGTAGTACCTATGAAGGGTTGTGTGTGTGGTATAACTGTAGTGTGTCGTACTATACGCAATAGTTCGTATTTTCAGGGTTGTCTCGAGCAGGACAGATTTATGTTAACGATAACAATTTTGGCAGCCCAGAGCTTTCACGAAGCATGTGTATGGGAAAATATTATTGTATAGATATAAAACAAGTCTGTTGTGATAACATGGGTTAGTGTGTTTTGGTTAATCAGTAGAGTATCTGTAAAAGACAAATAGTTAATATAATAGTGACTGTTAGGACAAATTAAATTAGAAGGGAATATATTTGGTTAAAGTTTTATATTATTACATTTAATAAATTTAGCGAGAATACAAAAAACGTCTGGGGATGAATAAGTTAAATGGCTACTAAGGTTAATAGGACAATGAATTTTGATTTTAGCAAGGATGTCATGCAATTTAAAATGAATATCTATCATATTTGAAGAATTTAAAGAAAATATGGTCCAAGGTACCATCAGCCAACCCACATTCACAAAGAAACAGTGTTTTTATTAATTCAATCGAAAAATAAAGTGGTCTGATTGGTGACAAACCTTTAGGGGTAATTCTTGACAGGAAACACAATCACCCCCTCAAAATTTCTTTCGGACATACGGAACACACTGTATAGGTATGACATTAATTATTTTTTTATATTAATAGGTAAGGCAAAACATAACCAGCTTCACACAACAATAACGGCGTACTCAGACGCGTCATGATCCGACACCTCAAAGCAGGGCCGCACTCATCAGTGACGATGATACCGCATAAACTCAACTTTTTGTGACAACCAATGACACTCGAGATCATTGTGAGCGACACATTGTGCACCAATTAACACCGTAATGGCGCGCCGTGATTGGTGCGTTTGCACCGCCGAGATTTTCGGTTATACAGCTAGAAATGCCGTCTTTGTGTATTGAATTATTTAAATTAATGATGTCAATTAGTGAGGCTTAGATCGGTTGATAAACAAAAGTCACGCCGAAGTATTTTGTGTTAATAAAGCGGTAATAATAAGTATCTATATTTTGTATTGTCTAATTTGTAGCTCATTTTCGATAGTAGTATCCGCATAAATGATGCTTGAAAATGAAGTGGAAGTCCAACGAATTATCCAGTTATCAAGTGTAGGCATTGCACCATCGAAATGGAAACATAATAATAACAAAGTTTCAACTTAACACTCATCATTTGCATTACATGAAATTATTTGGCTTAAGTTTAATTAAATTTATATTAATTAGTGCTCCGTAAAATAAACCTTATAACTAAACCATAAAACTTACCTAATATTGCCGAGTATTTTCTAATTCAAAGTGTAAAATTATTGATAGACATTATATAAATGAACTGTTAGGAGTTATAATATTACAATCCTTTAAAATGGCTAATATTTTAATTATTTTTGCTCTCAACATCATCAAACACGACACTTCCTACTGCTGGGCACAGGCCTTCCTACATGAAAGACATGAGGAGTTTTGGGCCAAAACAACATAACGCTGGCCCAATGCGGCTTGGTGGGTAAAAGCGATTGCAGTTACCATTGCGACTAACAGCTTAACTGCCTTCCGAATCACTGACCATATTTTATAATTAAATTATTATACACCAAAGAGTTCTTCAAAAATACGAATATTTTATCTTTAATCACATTTTAATATTAATGCGTTTAAACGCCTACTTTGCTATAAAAACGTTAAGAAAACGGATAGAAAGCGGTGAAGAAATTAGCAGGTTATACCTAGTGCTCCGGTGGCGTAGAGGTAATCGCGTCTGGAGTCGGGTCTGGTCATCAGGAGACGCGGGTTTGATTCCCGCCTGGAACATATACCTACTTATTTTTATACAGACTTTCTTCGTTTTCTTTCTTTATTTCTAATTGTTACAATGTTTAATCTTGTGCTTTGTTTAATCCGTCAAGCATCAGATTCCAGAAACAATTGATTGTTCAATTGTCATAGACCTCCAGAGGTATAACGCCATTTTATAGATTAAAAGATTATAAATATATTTATCGAAATTTAAAAGTGTAACGACAAATGCGTATGCTTAAAAATAAAAGAGTTCATCCACCCGAAATTCGAATACTCAAATCGGCGAAGTCCATTACCACCGCGACACAAATCGGCGTTTAACACCGGGCGCGCACGTTAACCACCCACGGCTAAATTAACCGTCTCGGACGGACGTCCGTGTCAACTTGTCAACTGTCACGTTTAAAAGCTTTAGCGGCGACTTTCACCCGGTGTTAGGTGACCGGCCCGATTTGTGCCAGAGTTTATTATTTTTTTCAATTTCGTTCCGCGATCGAATTTGTCGCGGCAAGTGACGAGTTGTATTTTTACTTACCGTGTTTACATGGCATGTATGAAAAAAAATATATGTGATTATAATCGAGCAAAACGATTCCACGTCAAGTGTCCATAACCCTCTGTCATTATACGCAATATTTAATAAGTTTTTCACAGTGTTTTATGAATAACAGCTGATTAGAACAATTGAAATGGGTCAATCCGTTTTTAAGTTTTAGCGAGACTGGCGATTTCATTTTAATATAGTATACAGACACATGGATTATGATTAAAATGCGTAACAAAGCATACACGGCTTATAGAGAGGAATTTCAAATTGTGTGTATGTAGGTATGTTTGAATAAAGCTATGTATCTATAGATCGATAGACAATACCATCGATTTGTATAGGTATTTTCTATTAGAAAACATTTTAATATGAGTAAAAAAGTATGGGTAACTATAATTGACGGAGTGTAACTTCTTCGTACCATTCTTGTAATTGCAGGTGCCTGTATAGGCGACGGTAGCCACTTACCAATAGATGGGAATTGGGCTTGCTTGTCATCTTGTTAAATAATTATTTTTTAAATATACAAAGAACGGCAAATGACTCAACATCAACACTACCCGACGTGAAGCGGAAAGAAGAATCCATTTACGAAAGAAAGAAAGAAAAAATATTTCATTTAAATAGGCCACAAAGAAGCCCTTTTAAATCGTCAAAAAAACCATTTTTATAACTATAACAAAAAATATATTAACTAACAACGTCATAGTCTCTGTCTGTCTGTCATGTCTGAATTTACACCGGTTCCAAAAGTTGAACTACCGAGAAGATACCGGCAACAAACTCGTGTAGTCATTTTTTTCAAATACTAAAGTACATTGTTTGTAGTTAAAAAATTATATATTTTAGCGGTGCAGTGTCGCCCAGCAAAAAAATCATTAAAATTAGAAGAGAAGGTATATCAACGTACCAACAGAGTAGATGTCAAAAGTATTATCGTTATTTTCAAGCTATCTGAAGACAGCTTGTGCAGCTTGATACAAACTGTTATTATTAGCTACCATTTCACGCCTCTTTTGAAGGAACTATATTATAGGAAGGAGACACGAGTGCTAGCAAATTGATTCCAAATTTTCGATGATTGGAGACTTTATTGGGCCTAATTCTGGGAACACACTTTAATTCTAAATTTAAGTACAGTATATCGCAATAAGTAATAGGAAAAAGATAGCAAGAATCTGTTTAGAGCTGTCACTTAAATTTGGATAGATTTCAAAGAAACCATAGACAATTTTAGACGGCATGTACGGAGGTGCCTCCTAAACACTGCATTTTAGCACGTTCAATAAGGTCGAAAATTGAACGCACCTTTCTAAATGTCAATTAATATGACTGCCATCCTTTTCTTTTTCATTTTGAGAGAAAGAAATAGACTGAACTTAAATTTAAACTTAGCATGTGTTTGCCAGAATTAGGGCCATTGTGAGTACAGGCTTCTGTAATCAGAATGCCAGTTTTAATATTTATTCTATGTCAAAGCGAAAAACCAAACTCAAGGATAGGAACCTTTTGAAGACACAGCCACTTCGCGGGTGGAGGCTTTAGTAAAAAATATTATAAAATAATAAATAAAAAAGAAATGTTTAAAAAACCAAACACAAAGAGTGCGCCGGCGCCCGCGTCCCGCTGCGGCCACGGCTAAACGCCCGCCGATGGACGAAGGCTCCACGCATGTGCACCTACAGGGTGTTGTTTGGAGAGGAATTTCGTAATCTAATATGACAGTTGACAGCCAGTCATATTTTGTGATAGGTAAGTAGAAGTGAAAGAGTTGTTGGTATCTTCGTTAATTGTGAGTAGGTAGTTAAGATATAGGATCAATTTGAAATTATATCGGATTAAATAATTTTACTGCATTAGATAAACTTTCGGACCTTGTGGTCACCCTATTGAATCCGATATCCTATCATCTATCCTCTAAACAATGATTTTAAAGTGTGCATTTTTTTTTAATTTAGAATATGAGCACGTTCTTCTAATTGATTTCAGCTCATTATCTATTTGTAACATAAGCTGCAAAATGAGTCGACTTCTAAATATACGAGTAGAAACCACGGGAATAGTCACCGTATGAAGTTCGGCCGAAGTACCAAATGCTTCGCATTTAATTATGCTAACATTCATGTTAGGTAGATATCGTAGTGCTGCTAATAGGGTAGTTGACCACTTTTTTTTTATTTCATCAATAAGAAGTCTAGATCTCATATAGAAATATTGAAAGAAGTAGTAACTATGTCTTAGATTAATAGTATTCAGGTGACGTCACATGATTCTATATTACTAAAAAATGTATGGACATACTACAAAATTAATAATAACTATGTAATATGTATGTTTTTATTCATAGTTGTCATAATAATAGTTAGTAATTAAAATATAAAACTAAAAAAAATTCACGTCCTGAGGCG
The DNA here is from genome assembly GCA_947347705.1 of Nymphula nitidulata. Lineage (NCBI taxonomy): Eukaryota > Metazoa > Arthropoda > Insecta > Lepidoptera > Crambidae > Nymphula > Nymphula nitidulata. Next base: position 14,609,652 of record OX374632.1, read on the forward strand.
GGAATCGAACCCGCGGCCTTTCGCAATCCGGGCGACTGCTCTCACCAACTGAGCCAACCAGGATTTGGGATATCCCTGTGAAATTCTTCTAGTCTATCTGTTTTTGCGTTTATGAGCTAACGTCCACCCTACAATGTCGAAATGTTCTATTTCAACATCCGAAACGAGTATTTTTACAAATACCTACGATTCGGTTAAGTTGGGGCAGTGCTTTCAAATCATCTTAATTTTTGATTTTAACATTATTATAAATGTTTGAAAAATGACTTAGTGATTAAAATACAAAACTAGAAAAAAATCACGTCCTGAGGCGGGAATCGAACCCGCGACCTTTCGCAATCCGGGCGACTGCTCTAACCAACTGAGCCACCCAGGACTTGTGAAATTCTTCTTGTCTATCTGTATTTGCGTTTATGAGCTAACGTCCACCCTACAATGTCGAAATGTTCTATTTCAACATCCGAAACGAGTATTTTTACAAATACCTACGATTCGGTTAAGTTGGGGCAGTGCTTTCAAATATTCTTAATTTTTGATTTTAACATTATTATAAATGTTTGAAAATTGTTTATAGGCGATGGTTACCACTTACCCATCATCTGCTTTGCAAAAAATAATATAGTCGACAGCACATCCAGCTTACGCTGGTTCGACCTTGGACCGTCCTTACTCCAATCGTAATAGAGGCAGTTTTCGTAGTGTTACTTGTATACTTGCTGTCGTCTGTACAAGGACCCGGTAAAAACGAGAACAAGAATGTAAAATTACGCGGCAAAATAAACCCGCCCTGTATCTCCATCCGGTACTAATCTCCATAGCCCAATATATCGCGGTCCGTTTTTGTCACTGATGAAGTAATAGGTCCACCCGATCCGTCACGGGCGACGAGGACCCCTAACGCATCGGACATTCGATTCACATAATCGTTATTATAATCGATTTACGTTTAATCGATTAAAGCTCTTTGTGCGGCGCCTTTGAGCGTTTTTCAAAAGCGAAATTAAATGTTTGAACTTTTTGTAACGGAACGCGAATGTGAATTATGTATTGTAAGCAATTGATTAATTTGTTGACATACTTGTGGGGCTATTCTTTTGTAACAAGGGACATCTTGTTAAATACTTTTGTTAAATACTTTTTTGGTTTGATAAAGGTTGTTTAAATTGTTGGAAACCTTAAAATTAATTGAGAGTTTAGTATGTAATATTTCATTTTAATAATATTTCATTTTAATTTTTAATTTCCAACAAGTAGGTATATACTGAGTGTTTTGTGTGGGCTAAGGGTGTTTATTTTGAGCAGCATTTTTGTATCTAGACGACATTTGGGGTGGCATATAGAAAAACTAGACTTTGATACTTAAGAACACAACCATCTAAAAGTAATGATATTCTTACACCATAATTCAGTAATAAAATAAGCATTCGTATGAAAGCTAGTGTCATGAACACTAGGTTACCTAACGGATAATATCTAATAATAATTTTAAACATTCGATCTACACCTTAATAAACCCACAGAGATACACGAATCGGCTAAAAAAGTGCATATTTGGTCCATGGTCATACAAACCTTTACTTCTACCAGGATTTGAATCTGTAGCCTCTAGCTTAGGAGCAGATTGAGATACTGACAACTCGACAAGTCGGTATATTATGGTACATTACTTACTGACCAATCGTCAAAACTGAAGGCTTTAGATATGTTATCTAAATATTTATCATTTGACAAATTTCCTTTTTGACACATATTGAGAGAACGAGCCGTACCTACTAAGTAATATACTACTATACTTACGTCTTACGTACAATACTTAGCTACATTTGATATTAATATTATCCCAAATCGAGCGAAATAAATGTACACAGGTGACGACAAACCGACAATAAATTAAAACATGAACTTTATCAGATCATAGCAATGTTATACAACTTTCAAATACATCTTATTCGTTTGGCATTTTCGTAGGATTTGTATAATATAACTTGTCATTGGCTGCATTATTTCATAGAAATGTTATAAAATTATCAAATGAATAAAATGTAATTTGAATGCTGCAAAAAAAAAATATATGCTCTAATATAGCTCATTTTTAAATAAGTTGTGTCACCAACCTGTATTTATATTTCATGAAGCACAATGATCACCAAAGTATGTAGACAGTTTTAGCTTTCGCCTCTTTAAATCGTGTGATAGCAAAGTTCATGAGGGGTTAGAAGTAGCTTAGGTACTCGTACTATAAATATTGACATAACTATTAGAGTGAATGACAAAACTATGTTAACAGTTAAGTATGTCATTGACAAGACTATGCTAATACTTTTTTAACCTGATAATATTTTCACAAACTATATTGTCTGTGACTAAACAATTAACACGGGTAAAAGTTTAACTTAGTTGTATTTTAAGTTACCGTACCGACAATCAATTGCATTATTTTTTAATATTAGTGCAAAATAAGTTCAGGTCTTAGTACCTAATTATAATGTCAAGCTTTATTCTTTTTTTATGCAACTAGATGACATAAAAGCTGACGGCCCACCTAATGGTAAGCAGTTACCGCTGCCTATAGACACCTGCAACAACAAGGAAAAATCACTTTATATTGCAGGTGCGTTATCATCCTGAGGCCTAAGATGAAATGCCGTCCATGCTCAGTAATTACACTGGCTACCTTTTCCTTTAACACAGCGAACTGTTCCAGGGCTGAAATAAGAAAGGCGGTTGTACCTACCTAGACGACCTCGACATACGGCCTACCACATAGTAATCAAATTTCGAATTGTCATCGTATCGAGTAGTTACGTTAGCTTTTGTCTGACTTTTCTTTGAAATTTAAGCATGCGTGAACGATATGATTACGATTCGAAATTGAAAAATATTCGTGCTAGGGATACTGGCCCTAATTCTGAAGATACATTCTAAGTCTAATTTTAAGTAACACTATATCATTCTCTTTCTCGCAATATGTAAATAGAAAAAGATAGCAAGAATTCGTTTAGAACTTTATACAGATTCCAAAGGAACCATAGACAATTTTAGACGGCATGTACGGAGATGCCTCCGTACAGTAGAGTAAAATAATTACCTAATACATGTTGTATGTACAGACGTCAGCGCTTCAAGTGTGACATTTGCTCAACGAAAACCGCCTGTATTACGAACGGAGTGGGGAGGTCTCAAGGTCAAAACGCTTGATCTGCTGTTGACTATACATCAATACAAATGTAGGATATTAAAAATGTGAAAGTCATTATGTCTTTCTATTAGTTTTGAACGATTAAAATTAAATTTGGTATAAAAATATTTTAATTTAGGACGCTGGAAAGGATACTTTTTGAAAGGATACATAGGGTACTGTTTGGCATAAAAATCGACATACACAAATGCGGAGCCGCGGGCAACCACTAGTCCTTCGTAAAAATAGAATAACTGTTAAAAACAACCAGTAACACTGACAACAGATTTAAACGTTCCAACAGGCCCATTAATCTCCAGAGGCGGGCGAAAATTCGTAATTTTCAAAAATGACGTCCGGAAATTATTTGGAAAACAAAGCGACCGAGAGCCCCGCCCGCTATGCGCGCGCGCACTGTTCCCACGTTTGGTGTAATGACACTATTAATTTTGGGATAAACAGGATAAATAAAATAAATCATGACATAGTATCATATCACATCACATGACCAGCCTACATATGATGCATTGCATGGGCACAGGCCTTCCTACATGGGAGAAACACATGAGGAGTTTGGGCCATAGAAAGAAAGAAAGAAAGACAACATATTTTATTTAAATAGGGCACAAAGAAGCACTTTTAAATTGTCAAAAAAAAACACATTCTTATAACTATCACAAAAAATATAATTATTCACTAACGTCATAGTCTCTGTCTTCTGTCATGTCTGAATTTACACCGGTTCCAAAAGTTGAACTACCGAGAAGATTCCGGCAACAAACTCGTGTAGTCACTCTTTTCAAATAATAAATTACACTTTTTGTAGACAAAAAAATATAACCTTTAGCAGTGCAGTGCCGCCCAGCGAAAAAAATAATTAAAATTAGAACAGAATGTATCTAATAGGTAATACATACAAAAAAGTAGGTACCCAATGTCAAAAGTATTATCGTTATTTTCAAGCTATCTGACAATGCACAATCACAATATAGGTATACATAACACCGCCACACTGGCCCAATGCGCGTTAGTGAGTTAAATCGGTTGCTGTAACAATCTCCTCGTATATTTTTTTATATTTTAGTTTTTTTTTACAATAGAAGCAATTTAATAATTAAACAATTGTTATGTATTATACAGGGTGGTGACGACAATACGACAGTAAATTAAGACATGAGCTTAAAAAGTTCATAGAAATGTTTTTCTACTTTTAAATACATCCTATTCATTTGATGATTTCATGACAGTTGTATAATAAGATGTAATTAAAAGTTGCGAAACATTTTTATGAACTAGTATAGCTCATGTTTTAATTTATTTTCGTATTGTCGTCATCACCCTGTATGTTATTCACCATACAGGGATACTTAACAAGCTAATACTGTATACTTAGTACTGTGACAGAATGAGTCACGTGAGAGAGTGATGATAGATGTCTTTGGCACCCGGTACCTTCACACTATGACAGTATTGAGCGGTTTAAGTAGCACATTAAGTATCACTCTAGCAATTTCTACTATTTTAGGGCTCCGTACCCAAAGGGTACCGGGGCCTTATTACTAAGACTCCGCTGTCCGTCCGTCTGTCACCAGGCTGTATCTCATGAACCGTGATAGTTAGACCGTTGAAATTTTCACAGATAATGTATTTCTGTTACCGCTATAACAAGAAATACTAATAAACAGATTAAAATAAATATTTATATACAAAAAACGTGATTTTTTTGCATGTTTTTGCTCGATATTGATAACTGCAACAGGTCGATGCTTGTTCAAAAATGATGGTACGAAACCCATCGTGGGCGAATCCGACTCGTACTTGGCCGGTTTTTTCTTCAAATTTTTTCTTCTATTTCCGAGCGTTTTGCATCGGAAGGCAAAAATATGCGGAACCGTAACAAAATGGAATTTAATTTGGCTGCGATGTAAAGGTAAATGTACTTAAGCAGTAACGAATTTGGAAGAAATGATTATCGTTATTCTAAGATCGATGTAAGTGAAATTTTATAAATTCATCAAATCTTATTGTATTTTTAACCGACTTCAAAAACGAGGAGGTTCTCAATTCGGCCGGTATGTTTTTTTTTTCTATGTATGTACACCGATTACGCTGAGATTACTGATCCGATTTACGTGATTCTTTTTTTGTTCGATGCGGAATAGCTGCCATTTGGTCCCATAAAAATTGTTTTAAAAACAGTTGGGTACTTTGGTTTTAAAATAAAAAAAACTGAAATTATTAAATCGTCTACATATGCGAAATTACGAATTTTTGCTTTTCCAATGACTTTTTAGTGAAACGATACGATAGTAGGAAACAATATAAGTTGACGGTCACCCATCTAGCTTCGACCGTAGAAAGTTATCACTAAAAATTGTAAAAAAAAAATTTAAAACAAAAATTAACACCGACTTCAAAAAACTAAAAAGGATAAAATAATTAAATTTAGGTAGGTATTCATCCCCTAGAAAAATATTTTTGGAGTCGGTGCTTTACTTTCTATTGTTTTTGGAAACCACTTAGCACCAACTCTAAAAATATGTTTCTAGGGGATGAATACCTACTTAAATTTAATTATTTTATCCTTTTTAGTTTTTTGAAGTCGGTGTTAATTTTTGTTTAAATTTTTTTTTATAAGAGAAGATAGGGAGATTCATACTATTTACAGATACCTACTAGCTAAATTACATATTCTGGTAGCAAGATATTTGAATGTCATAAAACACCCTGTAACTCAAAATTAAATCATTGCCAAACAGAAACGAAAGACGGTGAAATTTACTCAGATGTAGTTTATTTATAGCTTTAAATTTCGAGAATATTTTGCTAAATGAACATTTTGCTAATCAAGAAAACTTTTCTAATTTTTTATTTAATAAAAAAGATCTAAATATAAACTGATTGGAACCAAAATGATATTGGAAGCTTAAAATTATACTTAAGCACTTTATCTTTTTTTTCAGGTGCAGCTTGGTCACCATAGTGAGAAGACGGTAACTCGATGGGCGTCACAGCGCACAAACGATTACCGCGTCCCACCGCTTATACCTAATTTAAAACTTTGACATTAGCAGGATCCAGGCTGATTAATGAGAGTTACAGTCAATTGTTGGTATAATGGAGATGTAGGTATTAGGTGCTTATTTAGACCTATTCAATAAACAGAACTGGAGAATGTGCTACAATATGTCAGAGAAAAGCAACTTCAATTAGGTACTACTCAAAATGATTAGGTATACAATTACCTCACATGAAGGCTCAAAGTTGCCCAACGGGCAGTGAAGAGAGCAATACTCGGGGTTTCTCTGTGAGATCGAATCAGAAGTAGTGAGATCCTCAGAAAAGCTAAGTCCCCCGAGCCCCAAGTGGCAGTGGGCTGTCAATATTGCAAGGCAGACTGACCGCCACTCGAGGACCTTTCCGCCCGAAAGGTCCTCCCTCGAGTGGCCGATGGATGCGTGCCGATAAGGTTGCAGGAATCCGATGGATGCGGGCAGCGCAGAACCGATCGGCCATGAGGAGGCCTATGCCCATCAATGTGCGTCTCTCGGCTGATAAGAAGATGATGACGAATAATGATAATACTAATAACATTTATCTCACGCATCAGGGTCAAACGTTTCAATTAATTACAACAAAACTTATACATTGTATAATAAAAAAAGTATTGTCCAATTTGTTTTACTTTACAATAATTATAAAATGAAAATAACAGGTAGGTATGTAATAGTCAATCCTTTGGCTACTATGATGATAAACCAATTGCTGCTGACAATATTATACAGGCTGGTGCCGTTAATAAATTAAGACCCATAATATAGCCCATATTAGTTCATAAAAATGGTTTCCCACTTTCAAAAACATCTTATTCATTCGATAATGTCAGGACATTTCTATGAAATAATGCAGCCAAGGTTATATTATTCCATAAAAATGTAATGGAATTATAAAATGAATAAGATGTTTTTGAAAGTAGCAAACCATTCATATGAACTAATATAGCCCATGTTTTAATTTATTGTCGTATTGACAGCATCACACTGTATACTTACTTAATAATGGGTTCATATTTTATTATTGCTTGTGACTGTACACCCTGCCAGCAGAAAGGTATGCGTTAACGCAGCCTGCTTGGTAGAGAGAGTAACAAAATCTATGATTTATTCTACAAGAGTGGCAGATAAAATCGCACAGTCCTCCTATTCGTTAGTCATTATATCAGCCGAGAGACGCCCGCTGCTGGGCTAAGACCTCCCCAAGGAACCCGAACTGATCGGTCCTGCGCTGCCCTCATCCATCGGCCGCGACCCTCATCAGATCATCGGCTCACCTCGGGCTGTCTGGAAGAAATTGTTTTTTAGCAATAAGCCGCCGAATTGTACTGTTTTTTGTTTTTATAAATATGTATAATTTTATTTGTCTCTTGTGTGCAATAAACAGTATTTATTATTATTAGAAAAACTACCACTATCACGCGTTGAATTATTATAATTTGAATACAGTCATCGTAGGAAAGCAAAAATCCGCAATTTCGTATACCTACATAGATGACTTAAATTATTTCAGTTCTTTTGATTTAAAAACCAAACTACCCAATAGATTTTAATTTTTTTTATGGGACCAATTAACAACTATTTCGCAACGAACAAAAAGACATAGAAAAATCTCTGCGTTTTTGAAGCCGGTTAAAATGATTTGAAAGCGCGCAAGTACTACCACGCATTTGACCGGATCTTACGCTAGTCTATCTATCACTCAGCCACAGTTTTCATCGGTTCGTCACAGGAAGTTGATCGTGGCTCGATCAACGATCGATCTGAAACATTTCATACAGAATGTTGTTATCAAGTGCACCTATATTGGGAAGTCATGTCCTGAAGAATAACAAACACGTAGAGTAACTAGATGTGACAAAAGTGTTCTCTATGAACTGGGTATATGACAAATTTTATTTCTTTTAAAATAGTAATTTCTGTTAGTAAATAAGTATTACTAGTGTTAGTTGTCATTGCAGAAACAATAGGATATCTGCATTTAATCGATTGTTCGACGAGCTTTGGTCTAAAAACGCTCAATAAAAATGATGCCGGATAGTATGCACCCACATAACAGCATACTAATAGTTATGAAGTATGGATAAAAGTAATGATGTCTTTATATTTAATGCTTTTACAGAATGCATGTTAGTGTATTAAAATTAAAAAAAACTTTTTGTTAAACTTGTTAAAATGATTTTGTAGTATTGATTTTGCCATATTTGGATTGGAACATACAATAAATATCATATTATAATACTTTTATACTATAAAAAAAACTTTAGTGCTAATGTTCGGTACATAATCAAAAAATTTAATTTATTCTTTAATGCCCAGACGGCAACTTTAGTTAACATGACAATTAAAATTCAATTGTGTCTGGTTTATCGGGCTTCAAAGGGTAAGTGTAGTGCTACCTTTTTGTTTCTATTAAGTAAAAAAAGCATAAAATAATTTTTAGTAATGTATGTACGATAATCCGTAGGAAGGAGATGTTTCATAAAAATATTCATAAAAATTCATAAAAATGGGAAAAATACTAAAAATTCGATTTCATGCTTAGTTTTCTTGTACAAAATTAAAAAAAAATTCGTCGTTTTCACCGGTATGCAATATGGCGGGCGGAATAGAAGTCAACAAGGTTACCAAAGTGATATAGGCGCCATGATGATTATTTGACTGTGTTGCAGTTTTTTCTATAAAATTATTTTTTTGTACCACGCAACAAAACAAATAAAAAGAAAATGGACAATTGAACACTGTTCTGTATATTTTTACCTATTTTTCAGTATAGTGTACATAGACCTGGCCGGGTCTCTATACATTTTTGAAACATCTCTTTTGACATAGTAAGTTAAGGTAAATTATATTCTTCTGTCTTGTCGGGCATGTCTATTATTCTTCTACGACATCCGTTTTCCCTTGTTTTTCTGTGTTCTAATGAAGATAGAAGAAGAAAAAGGTGTCATACAGTACAACCTTTCTTATTTCAGCCGTGAAACAGTTCGCTGTGTTTCGGATTGAAGGGAAAGGTAGCCAGTGTAATTACTGGGCATGGACGGCAAGTGATTTTGACTTGTTATTGCAGGTGTCTATAGGTGGCGGTAACCACTTACCATCAGGTGGGCTGTCAGCTTGTTTGTCATCTAGTTGTATAAAAAAACAACATTTGAAATATGTTTTGTTATCCATTCTAATTATTATAAATGTGAAAGTGTGTCTGTCTGTCTATTACTTCTTCACGCTTAAACCGTTGATCAAATTAGGATAAAATTAGGCTAAGAGCTAGTTTGAGACCCTAGGAAGGACATAGGATACTTTTTGGAGCGATAACCGATATCCACACGGGCGGAATCGCAGACAAAAGCTAATTTAATGTAAATAACGGTACCTCTTCCAGTTACTCTATACACTACCGTACCGACCGACAAGTGCGGTGCGCGCGCGTATTTATTTATTTTTACCGAAATAGACCGAGCGGTCGTCGAGTATGTCTGACCGTGAGCAATCACACTGGCGTCCGACGCGTGGTTTATGTCTTAATGTAGTCGCCGAAATGTTACACAGAAAATAGGTACTCTTATTTATTGTAGTTTGGAAAATAGTAGCCACTTCTAGGTAGGCAGCTCTTATTCTGCGATTTCATCTAGGAGAACTTTGATGGTATTTACATGGGTAGATTGTAATCATGAATTTAAGTGGAATGATATCTGGGGTCCGGAGTTGGATGGGTGACCAAAAAACAGTCTTCGAAATTTCATACTATAAAATATTAATCTTGTCCAGCTATGAAAATGTTCTATCACTAATAAAATCCAAACAAAATAGTAGGTAACTTCGTGTTCAGTATTTCATTATTTGAAGTGCTATGAAAATGATTTTTTTGATGACAAACAACCTGATGGTAAGCGGCGCCGCATATAGACACCTGCAATAACAAGAAAAAATCACTTGATATTGCAGGTGCGTTGTCATCCTGAGGCCTAAGATGAAATGTCGTCCATGCCTTGTTATTACACTGGCTAACTTTCCCTTCCCCTATGTTCTATCACAAATAAAATTCAAACAAAATAGTAGGTGAAGTTTGAAGTTTTTTTTATACCACTAAGGTGGCAATCAAGCATACGGCCCACCTGATGGTAACCGATTACAGGGATATCACTTGTGCGTTGCTGACCCTGTCAAAACCCTTTTACGTCTTTTTTGACGAAACCCCATGCTGTAGTCATTCGAGGAAACCTCTGCATGGAGCTTATTCCACAACCTGAGCGTACGCGAGAGAAAGTTTCTCTGAAAGTTGCGATGCATTGTATAAACTAATCTATCCAATATTAGCTAATTTTTTAATTTACTGAAGTATTGTCGTCACGACCCACTTCTAATCAACATCGTAACGAGTATTTTTACAAATACCTACATTTCGTCAAAGTCCGCGATGTACCTAGCTTTATTGGTGTAAAGATAAGTGATGTTGAGATCAATATAAAAAAATGAAACGGGATTGAGAAGACAAAAATGTTGGGATATATCAATATAGCCAGTGGTAGAGCTAACGTGACAAAATTCGAACGTGACATTATATACAGAGAATACATATTAGTGACGTGACTGTATCTACATCGCCAAGGTATACAACGAAGTAGGTCACCGCCGCTTCCGCTAAACAAAGCCGCTAAAAGCATCGCTTCGATGGATTTACAGCGCTTAATTCGGCTAGATATATGGCCCACAGAGCTTTACGGTTACGTTTAACAACCCGATATAACTCGTCCTGTATTTTGTTTAAGCCAATAGTGTATAAATAGACTTTATATGTATCTGTTCAGACTGTCTGATGATTTGATTTTTTTCTAAGGGTTTAAGGTTCAGAAGAATTGTCTCATTATTACTATCACTAACCTAAACGTCCCACTGTAGGGATAACTACATGGGGAGTGTTGGGCATTAAAACCACCACTCGTCAAAAAGCGAGATGGTGGGCTAAAGCGGTTGCAGTAAGAACCGGGAGGTCGAGAATACAAATTTTGATTGACCCATCCGGGATCGACCAAGGCGAATGTTGCTTTGTTTTCGTAATTGAAACCAGAGCGAAGATAAAGTGCTGTCTAAGCCCACTATTATTATTGGAGTAAGTAGTTTTACCACATAGTTATCAAGGACACCAATGTCAATTCCTTCTAGTCCAACTGATTTGCTATTTCTTATGTGCAATTTTCTTCGTTTCTAATTTTATTAGGTCAACGCTCAGTCTACGTGATGCTGGAAAGTTGCCCTTGTAAATCAACGTTGTTTGAAACAAACGCAAATTATGTCGCCATTACTACGAATTAATCGTCATTATTATGATTTCAAATAATTAAGCGACATGGGACAAGGAAAGGTCATCTCATCGTGGTCACAAGGGACAAAGTTCTTTTACATTCAAAAAACTGCTATGCGTTATCGCATAAAGTTGATAATGGTTTGTAACAGCTGCATAAAAGTTGTTACGAAAATAAAGCATCAGCAAAGACATTGAATGATTTGCATAATTTGAGTAATTAAGTCGGTATGCAAATGAATGACAACAATGGGTTGTCGTGTGACAAACTGTGACAATCTGCCGATCGCACGGCTGAACCGGGGCGATTGTTTGAGCGTTTTTGCCTGTGGTTATACTTGTCTGTGATGATGATATCAAACGAGGAAAAAGTGAACTGATTTATTACTCATTCTAGAAACATTGTCAAATACAAAATTTTCAAGGCAAGGGGTAAATGTGTAATGCTAAGAATGAGAAGATTTTCAAAACTACTTGCATAATTATTAATCATTAGAATTGTGTTTTACATGTGCTCCGACAAAATAAGGTGTTATTAAAAAAACTACATTAGGTGTACACAACGAAGATAGATATCAAGAAAGTAAATTGCACCACTTTAATATAAGAACCAATTTCAAGTTAAGCCAATAAAATTAAATAAGATTTTACGTGAAAATAGCGACCAAGAAAATTAAGTAAAAAAAGAGTACTTTTCAAGGACTCTACTCAGGTAAATAAACATTTACTGATTATCCCTAGGGTCCTTTATAATTTTTAGTACATAGGTATAGGTACTTTTCAGTACTTCAGTTTTAATCTCTGAATAAAATGACAACATAATAGACGGACGACCATGACGAAGCTTTATTGGAGTGTAAGTATAATGCCCAAGCAAACATTGCAGATAACGTTTTGTCCTCAACAATTATAATAGAAACCCTGTGTCTCGGCTTGTAGGTACTTGTCAAATAAAACATAATCACTCCAGCTTGGTTCCCGTGAAGCCCTCAGGGATATTGATCTCGACAAAAGTTCCCAAAACTTAGTTTAATCAATTGACGTTAAAAACGCTTTAGGCGCACAAAAAATTAAAATTACCATAAAACGTTTTACTGAAATACGAAATGAGAGTTTTTAAAATTTAATGCTCAAATGTCCACCCATCGGCGAGACATAGGTCTGACTGATGCTAAATATTAACAATTGACAGTACATTATTTACCGCTCAAAAATTTTATGTGAGTGTAAACCTAACTCATAAGAGTTAAAATCAAACACTCGTCTAAAATTCGACTGCAAACATAGCTTGGCACTTCATTTGGAGTTCTCTAATTTCTCCAATACCTTAATAGTGTCGCTTAAAGTTCAATATCGCGTATCTTGTCTATTTCCAAATGAAAATATACCCTGGTGGTAACGTAAGCAGTTCTTAACCCACGCCCACATGGGAATGGGACGTTTCAGAATTAAAGCCTTCGGTTAGATGTCACGATGTTAGAACCTCGCCGTTATTAATACTGCTGCATTGACAATCTATTCATTAAGCGCAATTATTGTTATTTTGGCTTGTAACTGTATGTAATAATAAGTGACCTGTTGTCGTTTCGACAGCTATGGGTGTATTTTGAATAATGACTTAAATTTAATGACAGTATTTATAGACTAAAAAATTAAAACCGACTTCAAAAAAACTGAAAAGGATGAAATAATTAAATTTAAGTAGGTATTCATCCCCTAGAAACATATTTTTGGAGTCGGTGCTTTACTTTCTATTGTTTTTAGAAACCACTTAGCACCAACTCCAAAAATATGTTTCTATGGGATGAATACCTACTTAAATTTAATTATTTCATCCTTTTCAGTTTTTTGAAGTCGGTTTTAATTTTTGTTTAAAATTTTTTTTTCACAATTTTTAGTGATAACTTTCTACGGTCGAAGCTAGATGGGTGACCGTCAACTTATATTATTTCGTACTATCATATCGTTTCACTAAAAAGTCATTGGAAAAGCAAAATTTCGCAATTTCGCTTATGTAGACGATTTCATAACTGCAGTTTTTTTTTATTTTAAAACCAAAGTACCCAACTGTTTTTGAAAAAAAATTTATGGGACGAAATGGCAGCTATTCCGCATCGAACAAAAAAAAATCGGATCAGTAATCTCGGCGTAATCGGTGCACAATACATAGAAAAAAAAAACATACCGGCCGAATTGAGAACCTCCTCGTTTTTGAAGTCGGTTAAAAATAAAACATAAAAATTTTGAAGAGTAAAATTTAACGGAGCATAACCCACTGGCGTTTCTTAGGCAATAGAATATCTATTGCAATTTTTGAGTACTTATGGTAAGATTTTTCGAAAGTTAATTATTAGTTCAAGTGTAGTTCAAGCAAAATAGCAACAATTTATTATAGAAAAACTATAATATATCGATTAAGATACTTTCAATTTAGTCTCTACCTAAAATCCAAATCCAGAAAAAAAAAAATCCATTCAGAAATCCATCACCATCCATCATTCATTCCATCTGAAATCCATTTCAGATCCATCTGAAAACTTATCAACACTGAAAGAAATGACAATGGACGGCTGGCTGGCCAAGTGACCTGTAACCCTTGCTATGCAGGCTACTTGGTCAGGGGTCCCAAGTTCGAATCCCGGTAGAAGCAAATGTTTGTATGATGAGTAAGACCATTTGTTCACGAGTCAAGGAATTTTGTATGTTCATTTAGTATATTTCATCACTATTTCTGCGTTATCTAGTATCCATAATACAAGCTCTTGATGATGCTTTCTTTGGGCTGGATAATAGGTGTGAGTGTGTGAATATTATATTTATATTTTAACTGAACTTACCACTACCTGTAGCTTAAAAAAGTGACATCATAACTTAAAGTAATACCTAGCCAAACATAAATTTACATAGAGATGCACCGTTTTGTTAAATCAAATAAACTATAATTACATCTCGCCAAATTTTGGTCATTACTAACTTATCTAAAGTAATCCAGGCGACTGCTCTAACCAACTGAGCCACCCAGGACTGGGATATCCCTGTGAAATTCTTTTAGTCTATCTGTATTTGCGTTATGAGCTAACGTCCACCCTACAATGTCGAAATGTTATATTTCAACATCCGAAACGAGTATTTTTACAAATACCTACGATTCGGTTAGGTAGGGGCAGTGCTTTCAAATATTCTTAATTTTTGATTTTAACATTATTATAAATATTGAAAAATTACTTAGTGATTAAAATACAAAACTAGAAAAAAAACGCGTCCTGAGGCGGGAATCGAACCCGCGACCTTTCGCAATCCGGGCGACTGCTCTAACCAACCGCCTCAGGATGTAAAAATTTTTTTCTAGTTTAGATATATTTTAATTACTAAGTAATTTTTCAAACATTTATAATAATGTTAAAATCAAAAACTAAGAGTAACCGTAGTAGTTTAGTGAAATATTTTTTCAGTGTAAAAACTGACGCCATTTAAACAAAAAGGATCAAAATTTTCAGACAGGTGTACCGCTTTTTGCCATATTGGAGTAATAAAGACCTCCACCTTTCAGTTTAGACTACTCTGTAGTGTTGTGTATCTGTGGCAAGTAAGGTCTTCAGAGCTCTTTGAGAAAGCGTTATGCTGGTAGCGAAGAGACTCGACTCTATATCGCTTTATTTCCAGTTTTATAGGATAGGCAGCGCGTGAGTTGCCTATCCTAAGTAATAAAACTAGAAAAAAATTACGTTCTGAGGCAGGAATCGAACCCGCGACCTTTCGCAATCCGGGCGACTGCTCTGACCACTGAGCCACCCAGGACTTGGGATATCCCTGTGAAATTCTTCTAGTCTATCTGTATTTGCGTTTATGAGCTAACCGTCCACCCTACAATGTCGAAATATTCTATTTCAACATCCGAAATGAGTATTTTTACAAATACCTACGATTCGGTTAAGTTGGGGCAGTGCTTTTAAATATTCTTAATTTTCGATTTTAACATTATTATAAATGTTTGAAAAATTACTAAGTAATTAAAATATAATAAAACTAAAAAATTTTCACGTCCTGAGGCAGGAATCGAACCCGCGACCTTTCCTTTTCCTCTTGACTTGGTCTTGACCAGGACTTGGTCCTGGGTGACTCAGTGGTCAGAGCATCATATATTTGCCTGAGCATATATGATATGAGCATATTTGCCTATCCTATAAAAGTTGCTGCGAGCGTCTTACCATAAGGACCGTGCGCTTGTTAACTAACCTTGTCGCCAATAAAAAAATCTAGTACAATACAGACAGCACATCAACTGTAGCAGATGCACTAAAAAGTCGCCTTTATTACGAATGGCGTAAGGGCGGTTTTAAGGTCAAACTGTTTCATTTGATGAGCTGTCAACGGTACCTATGTAATGTCACAATGATTGCAACTATGGTAGCATTGATACTACTAAATGGAAAGTTACAATTAAGAAAATTAAATTTAATAACACGCAGAAAACCACGTCAAGGAAAACTGATCAAGTTAGCTGTCGTAAGTATAATTAGGGTAGTGAATGCTCACTCTGAACCATGAATATACGGGGGACGGCAAGAATTTAAGTTAACACGAAGTTTTATGAATTTACATTTCAAATTAAAAACGATAGCTCATTGCTTATACAAAGAGTAATAAGATAATCTTACCTCAATATTGAAGAGTTGATTCTCCGTCATTGCGTTTAGGTATGTCAAGTTTGACGGTGATACTTAAATTCAAGAGATCCACTTCAGGCAGAAATTATTATTACTGCAACACCTACGTAATGGAAGTAATTCCATTTGGAAGTAAAAATATTAGATACCCAAAAAGAATCAATACACCGCATCGTACACTTAAATTTTTAAGTAACTCGTAACCGTAACAGGACGATAAATTCAAAAGCGTACATTGGAACACTGTCACTTTTCAATTAAGGCTGAACGTGGTCCAAAGTCAATTTAATTTGGCCTCCAGACGAAAATAAAAGAGAGAAGTGACCAAAACTCATAAGCAGTGTCCCCGCCTCTGTTTCCACGGAATCTATTTCGGTTCTGGCTTCAATTATTAACTTTTTTCGGGGCTTTTGGGGGTCTTTCATTATGAAGCCTGCTATTGGGCCCGTACGACATGTTGTTTTGTTGATTAGTGTCATTTGTGTTTTTTTGGGCGGCAGACGTTATTCTTTGTTTAAGGCGTTCCCTATTAAATTTATTCCAATGGTTGGAGGGAGTCAGAACCTAATTTGAAAATGCATTTACGAAATTTGAATTTGGAATTAATGAGTAGGTACAAATAAATAAAATATTTTCGTTCAATTAAATATATTGAGTGGTGAATTATAAAATAAGCAAACGCTTTCTCAAATTTGAAATGTGACCACTTGACCAGTGATCCATCTTTCTGTATTGTCCGTATCAAATTACAAATAAGCAGCAAGCAAAACAGTTACTTAGTAACAAAATTAGGTACTTATAGTTAAAAGAATAAATTATCTAAAATAATTTTGTTATTTTTTAAAACAAACTACATTGTACAATTATTATTGTAATACAAAATTAGCAATATTTCCGGAATCGTCACCGGATACTGCGTCACGTCGGCAGTTATGTTTTTGAAATCCGAACGTCCTGCGATCGGTGTTTACTTAACGCGCACGCGCGTCGGCGCCAAATCGCTGTCGCCATCGCAGGACAATGTTGCCACACTTAAAATAGATATCAGCTTAATGGGGAAGTTGCTGGGGCAGTCCGGTATTATGAGTATGAATAGTGATATCATCCGGTTTTGTAAGGAAATTCGTTTTTCTAACATCGTTTAAATTTTAGGTGTTTTTTGTTTTGACAGGTGGATACAATGTATCTTTAAGTAGATAAAGAAATATTTTGAGGTCACCTGATTTGTATTGTACCTCCGGGTTGCAGTAAATTCACGGCAAATAAACTTGACTTGACTTCTTGACTTTTTGATGTGAGTGCGTACGA
This sequence comes from Nymphula nitidulata, assembly GCA_947347705.1. Classification (NCBI taxonomy): domain Eukaryota; kingdom Metazoa; phylum Arthropoda; class Insecta; order Lepidoptera; family Crambidae; genus Nymphula; species Nymphula nitidulata. Next base: position 14,627,160 of record OX374632.1, read on the forward strand.
TTAACAAATACCGCGAGTAAAACATTCATTTGTAACATAAAAATCCGATATATGTTTTACCATGCCACCAAATATAATCAAATCCGATTGATGTCTAAAAGCAAATAATACTATTAATCGTCAATTTCCTGGTCACGGTTACAGCACGGGGTAGGGGGCGCAATGAATCCCCGGGATACGAAAATGGTAACTAAACCTAACTGCACGCAGGAATACACAGGTACTTAATTGAAGACCGAGGCTCGACAAATCTGGGGCGTCCTCAGGGTCAGTGGAGTGACGATCTTCGCAGAGCATGGGCATTAACTGGATGAGGCTAGCAAAGGTTCCAGCTTAGTTTCGATTATATGAAGTTGCCTAATAAGTATATCCAGCGGAAGACTGTCGTGGACTGATGATAAGTGCCAACCTTAAAAAAGACTGTAAAATCTTGTAAATACAGATAATAATACCTAATTACTATAAATAACTCCAATGGCAATGGTAAATCATACAATTTTAAATAAACATTTTACTTTAAAACCTATTTGATCAATGGCATCGCTGACACAATACCAATCAATTTTATGGTCATTGCCATCACATATTGCGTATTTGCATAATTGGTGAGCTATTAAAATGCACAGTTATTGAAAGGGAAAAGGGTTCAATTTGTGACGAGAATGCACTCAGAAGGATTGTATGCAAATGATGAGTTCACCCACTGCCAATGAGCAGCAATTATTATAATGAGACTGCAACCGTGGTCTTTAACGTGTTAATTAATTTATAAATTCGTTGCGTTACAATTTTGATTATATTATTAACTATTTTTGGTGTTTCGTGGTGTTGGTTTTATTAAAGTATATACGTAGTTTGAAGTTTAAGTAGGATATATTTTATAAATGAAAAGTGAAGGAGTAAGTATGGTAATTTAACTTGTGGCGTCACATTAGCATTTTATTATTTTATCTTTCGGTAAAATAATTTTAATAAATGAGCTGCAGTGGTTATCCTAGCCCCTCCTTTTATTGCTTACTAGAGTTAACGTGTTGATTGAACAGGCAGTGAATTTTATAAGCAAATGAAAAGAGATTTTCCAATAATGCATTGTTTGCGGATGACATATCAGTTTTAATAAAATGTGATAACTCAAATAGTGCTAAAAATATATTAATGAAACAATACAAACAATAAGCCGTTGGCTGCAACACCACCACCTTGATATAAACTACTCGAAAACAAAAATTATACAATTCAGACCTCATAATAAAGCTTCTTTAGACCTTAATATAAATTTTGACAACAAAAAACTAGAATCAGTAGATACTTTAAACCTCCTCGGCATAGTAATAGATTCACACCTAAACTGGAAAAGCCATATACAACATATTAAATCTAAACTATCTAAATTCACATATGCCCTCTTTTAATTTGTTCACAGCACAAATATTGACGCCGCATTATCGGCTTACTATGCATATGCATATTCTCAAATTAAATATGGATTAATGCTTTGGGGAAATAGCACTGACATGAACAAACTTTCATAATGCAAAAAAAATGTGTGAGAATAATAGCCCAGATAGATAACACTCAATAATGCAGACCTTATTTCATAAAATTTAATCTACTTACACTACCGTCTTTATACATTTATGACATATGCATATTCACCTTCAAGAACTTTCAAAACTTTACCAAAGTAAAAGATATTCATAATGTTAATACTAGATATAAGGACAGGCTATACTTACCGCAGTCTAGAATAAAAATGTTAAATACCAGCCCCTATTATATGTCTGTTAAAATATTTAATAAATTACCGTCACACATTAAAAACGAAAAAAATTGAAAAATATTTTCTAGAACACTAAAGTCTTACTTGACATTCAAATGCTATTATTCTATCAATGAGTTTTTAATGACGTAATTTGTTCCTACTTGTATACCTACACTGCAAGGTAATTGAATACAATATAAAATAAAATTTAATTTGTTATATTAGTTAAATTACATTGTAAAATTATAATTCATTAGCTGGGATAAATTGTTGTTATTTTGATTACTGTTCATAGCTTAAAATATGTTTTCTTTTCTAAATTGTTAGAAAATGTAAATGTAATGATGTTAGTGAGTAATTTATACCTAGCACTGTATTAATTGCCATGCCCTTGCAGGGCGTCACATGTATACCTTTTTAAATGTACCATCCCATATTTTTGTAATGTGACATGCAATAAATTTGATTTGATTTGATTTTGATTTGATTAGATCCGGCCAGGTCTATTCTGAAAAATAGTTGAAATTTGCAGAAGAGTGTTGCCCATTTTTTTTGCACAAAACAAGAATTTTATAGAAAAAACTGCAACACAGACAAATATTTATCATGGCGCCTATGTCACTTTGGTGACGTTTAGCTGATTTCTATGTCATCCGCCATATTGACATTTTGAATATCAGTGAAATCGACAAAAAATTCAACTTTTGTACAAAGAAACTATGCAAGAAAACGAATTATGTGTATTTTTCTTGGATTCAGGAGAATTTTCCTGTTTTTTTGATAAAGTGTACTTATATCTGGCCAGATATCAAACATCTTTACTCTTACGATGGTAGCTACAGCAAAAACGCTCACGCTGTGTTCAAGATTATCACGGAAGTTCTATATTGTTTTTTGTGCCTAAGAATGTCATGTTGTTAAGTGATAACTAATCTTATCATCTGAAGACTCAGGAAATATCAAGAACTTTCAAATTCTGGAGCGTCTCATGACGAGTACTATGCTCTGTAATAATTTCATCTTATTACATTAAATATTATAAAAAAAATAAGTTAAAGAACTTTGAGATGTTATTATTACAATAGCATCATAATATGACAAAAAAAATGCATATAATACCAGGACTTTAATTACAATGAAAAGGTCGATTTAAAAAGAAAACAAAAATACGATATTTTTCAAACTTAACAAGTCAATTAATGCCTCATTATTTATTCTAATTATCTTAAAGAGATAGCTTTAGTGTGGATTGAAATTTGCTCAATAATGCTTGTTTGACATAAATTATCATTACTTACTTAATTACTTATGCATGGTCATGGTAAGTGTTAATTATAAATTAATTTGTGTATTTTATTTAGTTAATCATGACACTATCGAGGAGCTCGGTGGCGTATTGGTTTAAGCGCTCTGGTTTAGATACGAAAAACAAAGCAACTTTCGCCATGGTCTATCCTGGGATGGGTCAATCAAAGTTTGTTATCTCGAGCTCCTCCGTGCTTCGGAAGGCACGTTAAGCCGATGGTCCCGGTTGTTCCTGCAACCGCTTTAACCCACCAACCGGCATTGGGCCAGCGTGGTGGTGTTATGGCCCAAACTCCTCATGTGGTTCTCCCATGTAAGAAGGCCTGTGCCCAGCAGTGGGACGCATATAGGCTGGTGACGATGAATCATGACACTGCTGCTGTCGATCTTTGCTACCTTAGTGGTCAACTGTAGAAGAAAGCTGTGCAGTATAATTCGTACCTTATTGTAATAAGGAGTAGTCTAGGAAGACGCAGAATACTCTTGGAGAGCTTATGACAGTTAAAAACCAACTGTGTCTTCAATCTGTGGCATTTTTTATTTATTTCTTATATTTATTTCTTATACACTCAACAGAACTGAGATGTAGCCGCTTACAATGGGCCTTATAAGAATGCTCAATGGCACCCAAAGGGCAATGGAGAGGGCTATGCTCGGGGTTTCTCTGCGCGATCGAATCAGAAATGATGAGATCCACAGGAGCACTAAGGTCACCGACATAGCCCGAAGAATTGGGAGCCTGAAGTGGCAGTGGGCAGGCCACATTGCAAGGAGGACTGACGGCCACTGACGGGCTGAAAAGTCCTCAAGTGGCGGCCGCGTACCGGGAGACGCAGCGTAGGCCACCCACAAGGTGGACCGACGATCACCGTCTGGTGAGGGCCGCGGGAAGCCGATGGATGCGGACAGCGCAGAACCGATCGGTATGGAGATCTTTGGGGGAGGCCTATGCCCAGCAGTGGGCGTCTCATGGCTGAAATGATGATGATGATGATGACACTCAACAGACATTGACACAGCATATTAAAATTTACATAATAAATGGTTCATAAACTAGCCAAAGTCCTACAAAAATTATTTCAATTTAACTGCCGAGTGCCGAACCAATCTTCACTTGATTCAGTAATGCATCTGAATACGACCCTTTTGTAAGTTCCTGGTTTTGAAATTACAAATATCAAACTCAGGACATTTCTGACTCAAACCATTGTACAAACAGCAACAATCTTATCTCGAGACGCAAGAGACAGAAAAGTAGAAAGAGATTAACGAAAACGGAAAGTTAAGAGTGTTGCTGTTTGTACATACGGCACATTCCTACAATAGGGTTGTAAAACAATGTGTTATTTTTATAAACGTGAAGGGCAAAAGTTTTAGGATCAATGCATGTAAAATTTTAAACAAATACATTAGTAAAGAAAGGTCACGACGTTCATGTAATTGAGGTATCCTGAATTAATCAGCTCTACTATGGTAATCAAGCTGAGTATGTGAACGACCTGTCCGCCATCCAAGAACTCTAAGATACCTTCATTGTATGCTTTTAATCCTATCCATATGTACACATGTGTAACAGTACTAGCCTGACTGCGAAAATCCTTGCTAATTCTGATCACGAACCCAAGCTTGAAGGTAATATCTCCATTTTAGAGAACTTCGTAAGTACTCAATTATGTGAAGTGATTCCTATATTTCCGTTGTGAGTAAAGTAAAAAATAACGGCCTTGTTAGTAAAATTTTACTCTTTTGATGATACTCGGAAAAGCTAATCTATGTTCCGACATATTTTACATGTGACATGTCACATTCGACATGTGTAAGAACAAGACAAAAACGGAATTGCCAACCCGAGAATGATTCAGGGAGTAAAATTTTTATTCATTTCACTGTACCTAAGTATAAGTTAGCTTAATTACAACAATTTTATATCATTACAATTTATACTTAAATAGGCATTACCTATGCATAGATTATAATTATATGAAATTGTTAGAACTGATATTTAATTTATCTAGCAGTAAGGTAACTGTTTGGTATGTGGTGGTTTGAGTAGCACCGTTATAGCACCGTGACATAAAATATCCTAATAGGACGTCTTGAAATAACAGTAAGATTTTCCAAGCTTTCTCATTTTATTTGCAATTTACAATTGTCATATAAAACAAACAAATGCCATATAAAAATAAAAATAAATACTTCCGAACAGCGACTTCAGTACTTCTAGCACAAATATTTTTTAAATTTCGAATCATCAAAATCGTGTTGTTTACACACGCTTAAAATTTCAAACAAAAGCCAGACAAAAGCTAACGTAACTACTCGATACGATGGTGATCCGAAATTTAAGTGTTCGTGCTAGAGGTACAGATAGATATCACCGTGTATATTACGACAGTGTCGCCAAGTCGCGCGTCCCCACGCACATCTCCCACCATTGTTGCGTCTTGCGTTACATTGAGGCTGATAGCGATCATATTATGTGGCATTAACTGTAATTAAGACACGGCCATTTGTTATACTATATGTCATGATTACTATGACTGAGGAAACGTGACAGGCTTAGAGTAATGGGTTGCATTTAGTTGTTTCTAATACGATCTTTGCAATTTTAAAGTCATTATCATTTAAGAATCTTAATCTCATTCATATATTTTTACGACTGTGGTTTGTTTATAATAGTCACGCAAATTACTGTGCATCTAAATAGAATCATTTTTATCAATGTATAAATCAGTGCTTGTCAGTGTTGTAGACTTTCAATTGCTGTTCTAATGTTAATCTAATTAAAAGACATTACACTCCTATTAGTGCTTCACTTGAGTGCAAAAGAAGGACCTAGTTCTCTTAAAAACTTTCGCGGGCACTACGCATATAATAACTAGTTCACTGGAAACTGGCGTTGAATTAGATGTTACATAATTATTTTATACCCGATGCCGCGACGTTGTGATTACTTTACCAACGTATTTGATTACTTTAACAGGAAGAAGGTCTTCCTGTGACGACGATGGCTATAAAATAAGAAAGAGAAAACCTATGTTACACTCCACGACTACGCTGAAAAATACATCACATACTTCATTTTTCTTAACTTCACTTTTGTAAAAAAAAACTACAACGACAAGACAGTACTCTACATTTGTGATAATTTGTAAGGTTCTTCATGACATAAATGACACATGCCCTTTGTCAAAAGAACCACCGATAGGTAATGACACACATGGTACATTAAATATCTAACATATTTCAGGCTACTCTGAAATGTCTGAGGTATCTGAAATTACGTTTAGATTCACATAAACTTCGTTTGCTCTTCTGAACTTCAGTCACCTTATGGTTGCATTGTTTTGGCAGAGGTTATTTTTGCATTGTTTAGGTAGAGCATAGCTTTAGACGTTTTATAAGGTGTGACGTAGGTGAGACCCAATCACTAAAAAGCATCAATTTAATGACATAATGGGATTACACGCTTGCTATTTGCCACATCCACCTTAAATTTAACATAGATCTTCAAAAACGTCGAATCATAGAGACAAGCAACAAATTAAGACATTAAGTTCCCGTGTTTTGCATACAAATTGTTATATGAGACCGACCATTGTCTCCGCCTTATCGGATACGTATCGCAATGTCTATATACCATTTCCGGCTCATTCTAAGGCAGTTTGAGGCTATATTTATGGTGCTGTTAGTAATTACTTTCGGTGCTTGTTGCGTTCATTTTTATTGCAGATAACAGTTAAATTGTAGTGATCTTGAGTTATCCAGTTATAATTATTACTAGTCGCAGATTTCTTCAACTGCCCATTATTTTAACACACTCAAAAATCATGTAGCGATGTAACTGTCTCAGAACCAATGCGCCGTGGAGTGAGAAGGATCTCGAATGGAGACCACGGCGCGAGAAACGCATTGGATAGGACGTCCCTTGGCTAGATGGACCGAAGAAGGTAACATAGTCTAACTGGGTGAAGACAGCGGGAGATCATGTATCACCGCGCAGCCACATAGGGCTGCAACATAGGTACTTCAGATTATTTCTGATATATGTGATGATATACCTACATGTCCAATCAACTTAGTCCAATTTAGGGATATGTAGTTTTATATGCAGTAGATGAAGGTCTTTTACAGGTATACGTTCAACTCCAAAGGTCTTCTGAATGGTTTATCCGAAATTTCGCTTTAAATTGAAGTCCAAGGTGTAATACGTTAGCCAGAAATTCGGCAGTGCTACAACAAAAACCGTCATCAAAAAAGACAAATCGTTACAAATTACACTAATTATTTATACACAAGCTGCAAAATCTAACAACGGAATTTTTCTCCCTTCATCTACAAACAGTTCAAATTAAACGGATAAATTAACCACCTTTACGTTAGAGCGAGACAGTACAATCTGCTACATGTTTTTGTCTTTCTCCCGTTGATTAGTTCTCAAGAATGCACGTGAAAAGACTCGAAACAGCAGAAGCCTATAATTATCTAAAGCGAGACCGTTTTCGGGGAGAAACGATGATTTAGTTAAACGTTTTTTAAGGCCTCGTTTTGATTTGTGGCCCAAACATTAGTTGGGACTCACTGGTCAGTTGCTCGTAAATATTACTCGACTTTTTAAATGCTAGCATTAACTTTTCCAGTAGGCATTATACTTTTATATTGTTGTGTGTGTTGATAATCCATAACATTTGCTAGGGTATAACCAACATTGCTTTTAAATCAGTGCTTTTTCAACATTGATTGCACCGTGTCTAAAACAGTCGAATCAATCTAGAAGACAATGAAGTTGCCTGAAAATGTAAAAATATTTATGTAACTCGCCAATCTGGATTCCGTAGAACATAGAGCCAAGAGGCTTATTAGCGACGATATTGGTGGAGACTAAGCTTTAAGCTTGAACCACCGCCGTAAGGTGGCTTGCTTGTCGGTCTTCTACAGGTTGTACTCGGCTAGGAGGGTGTGCTCAGGAACTTCATGGGTTTATCCTACCTAGCCCATTTCACCAGAGGACTACCAAGCGTTTGATGAGCTAGCACCTACACCAGGTTGATATACCAAATATCCGCATTAAGCGCTCTTTGTTTTCTTTTGTGATGTGCACAGCAAGAGAGTGGAATGCACTGCCGACCTTGGTGTTCCCTACTGCTTACAACCTCAGTCTCTTTAAAACTGGATTAAATTGGCTGGATTTCATCATCGTTCTCCTCCTAACTTCTCTTGGAGCAAGAGTGAGATCAAGAGCAAGCCCATTTTAATAAAAAAATATATATAGCGAAACCGTCATCAAAACAGCCTCACGGAAGCTCGGTGTCCTAAACAAGGTGCGTCGATTTTCACGCCTGACCAACAATGCCTGCTTTACAAAACTCAGGTCCGGTCTTGCGTGGAATATTGCTCGCACTTGTGGGATGGCTCCGCCAAGTACCTCCTGGATGCACTGGACAGATGGCAGCGTCGTGCTGTCCGTATCATTGGCGATGTAGAGGTCACGAACAAACTTGAGCCTCTTCAATTGCGTCGCTTAGCGCCTTTTAACAGCTATATCACGTAGAGTGTTCTGAAGAGCTTTTCGACCTTATCCTACCTTCCCCCTTCCTACTCAGGTGCACGCGTGCTGGTCTTCGGAGTCATGAATTTACTGTCTCTGCCTCAACATCACGCACAATGAAATTTAGTGCCTCGTTTCTTTGTCGTACTTCCAGAACTTGTAATTTTTTGCCAGCACATGTGTTCCCTCCCTTCCTATATATGGGTTTCCTTAAGAGAGGTGTGAAAAAGCACCTTTTGGCCCGGAAAAGTAGAGGCGGCTAGACCAGTGTCTTAACTGCACTCGCTGTCTTCGCATATGGACTCTTTCTTCTTACCGCTTCACATCAGGTGGTGTTGGGTCAATTGTCGTGCTTTGTATAAAAAAAAATAGCAAGGATTTGCTGACATTCACACTAAATCGGGCAAGTTGGCCAAATGATTAGATTAGTGCAGCGCACGCGAATTGCATTTTCAATTTTGCTACTTACATTCTAAAAAGGCACTAGAATCCGACTTTTTTCCAAGCTCACCAAATAATCTCGTATTTTTTTTCGGAGTCGTTTCTTATTGAGAGTCTAACAATCAAGTTTGATTATGATCAGTGAACTTAAGGTTTCTATTTCATTAAACTACAGATCCTTTTAAAATCGATTTCATTTTAAATTCAATATTGGCTATTATTTATAGCAGTGTGTCACGACTTGACATTCGTCCAAAATGACCGGTTCCCTGTCGTGTTACAATAGGGACTAATTAAGTGTGCTTCGAGATAATTAGATTTGGATTTTGGTAATCCAACGGGAGTAACAGTTTAGCTTTGTGTTGAACAAGTCCAAGAAAAAGTTGACTTACATACATAGATGGTTTAGTGGTGGTGAACGTGTTTCAGCTGAACTGATGATGGTGATGGCATACATAGATGTCCAAAATATTAACCGGTCAAGCATTAGATTCCAGACACAATTGATTTTTCAATTATCATTGACCTCCAGGTATAACACCGCTTGAAAGATTAAATTACTTGGATGTCAAAAGAAACGGAAATTATTTAAAAGCTCCAGTATTTTTGAGAATACTGTGTAAAACAGTTAAATTAGGAATTAGAAATATTAAATTTAAATTTAAAATCAGATCAAAGCAGCTCTGTATGTGCAGCAGTATTATCCTGTTATCTGATAAGTCATTGGCTGGTTGAAATACATATTATGTATAGGTACGTATTTCAACCCGCAATGACATAAAAGAGAAATGTTTTTTTACCATCGCTGGATTGTTGTTTGTTGAGGAGTTACGTTTTCCTTCTCCGGAGATCTACATCAGATCACCAGTAGGTAAGTTAAAATGGAACTAATCTGGTAATTTCAAACAAGAAAATAGTTGATGGAATCTCTGTACATTTGAAGGAGGTATCGCGTTACATAGACACACAAAAAACGAGCACAGCTGAAATGACAACCTCCTTGGAGATGAACCTTTTTGGAGTTGGTTGAAAAAGGATGAGGAAGTGATATAAATACTTTAGTATGAGTGTTCACACCTAAAATCCTTAGTACTCATTATTTGGCTGTATTTTATTTTGAATGGAGACATGGAAGATACAAAAAATATAATTTAGACCCAAATTAACCAAGACAAAATAGTGTAGCCTTGTTAGTGTTCAAATACAATTAACATAACAACCGTGATATTACGAGTATAAACCATTCGAGCGACACTATCGTTCTTTTAAATGTAGCTAATTTAAATCAATATCTCTTTATTTATAAAGCATCACCTAGATATTTTCTCCAGCACCGCTACAAAAACACGTGTAACGTGATGGATTTATCTTGGTACAGTCATCCTCAAGAAACACATCAAAGACAGGTACAAAATTTAAAGTTGTAACGGGCTTACAAGGAGGGATTAAAACTCTTCATATCCTGCCTACTAAGTAGTGGAATAGGCGCGTAGGAAAAGAGAATCGCTTTATAATTGGGGACCTCACAGGATATTTTGCTACTAACTTCATGTTAACATGAAATACAACTCTGGAATTAGTGGAGCATCTGTTATGTCAGTGTGGTGCTCACAAATCACCAGGAATTGGCATCTCCAAATAAAATAAAAAAATAAACATATCAAACATCGCGTAATAGATTTAAAAATATATTAAAATATTAAGGAGTGACAATGTCAAGTAATATGAAGTTAGAATATGTAAGGACTTCAAATATAAAATTAAACTCTAATCACGTGTATTTGTACTATGTCTATAAAATTATTCTGTGTGCTATATTGTGTCTGTTTTTCAGTGTTTGTTTCGTCCTTATTCCAGGTAACCCAAAACATCTCTATTGCGTGGCTATTAGCGCCGGCTATTCTCCAATACAAGTGTTTTTCCTAACTTGAGCTTGGCAGAAATGGTTGTTTTGATAAGAACGACCGATTGCCATAATTTAAAAAAATGAAGTGAAGTGAAGTGACTTTGTAATAATTTTAATCCTATTTTACTTGAATATGTTTGAATACGTTTTTAATATTAAGATATTAAAAAGAAAATAACCACTGAAAATCACATCTCTTACATTCCTACATTTAAAAAAAACTCTTTCTTTGCACCAAATAAAAAACAAAAAAAGTATACTTACAGCAGTATGCAAGGGAGGACTTATATTTAAAGAGGTGTCATCTAGCCGACCCGATTACATTTTGATTAAAAATTATATAATTTATTTAAAGTAAGTAGGCAAATTAATTTAAATTTGGTTAAAATTCATTCAACTTAAACCCGTCAAGCATCAGATTCTAGAAACAATTATTGATTTTTCAATTTTCATAGACCTCCAGAACTATAACATCGCTTGGCAGATTAAAATGTTTCTATTATTATTAGTCCGTAAGTAGATAATATTTAATTAGGTAAGTACGCGAAAACTCGCAATACTTACTTTGACAAGGTTAATTTGTAATACTTAAGACCCAGTAGTTAGTGGATCGGTGGCAACGGCGGCTTTCGATACGAAAAACAAAGCAACTTTCGCCATGGTCGATCCTGGGATGGGTCAATCGAAGTTTGTTATCTCAAGCTCCTCCGTGCTTCGGAAGGCACGTTAGGACCGTTGGTCCCGGTTGTTCCTGCAACCGCTATAACCCACCAACTCACATTAGGCCAGGGTGGTGGTGTTATGGCCTAAACTCCTCATGTGTTTCTCCCATGTAAGAAGGCCTGTGCCCAGCACTGGGACGCATATACGCTAGTGATGATGATGAGGACCAGTAAGTATGTAAATCTATTTGCAACAATAGATTTGCAAATTCATTCATATTCATTCATATGACAATTACGAATATGAATATGGCATATGATCTTATTGATGTACAGATATTATTTTGATTGTTAAGTCATCAGTGCATATTATTTTAATTGGTGTCACATCAGTGCTAAGTCTGAATTTAAACTCCGCCACGTTTTTTACTCTGACTGTACACCTTCATTAATATTCAGCGACGGATCTAAAGCACTTAGCGTGGAAGATACCCCATTGAGTGACATCTATCAATCCTGTCACGTGACTTGATAGTGACATACCACGTTTATATTGAAAAAATGTATTCACTTTATAAAACTTTATCATCTCATATTAAAAACAGTTGATTGTTTGGGCGTAAATTGGGAAGACTTTTTGCTAGCTGTAAAATAAAAATTTGCGAAATCGTCATTATTGTTAAATAGGAATGTGATCGTATCAAAAAGTAGAAAACTCATTATATATTTAATAAGTAATAGATAATTATGTGTTTACCTAAAAAATATTACTTATTATGTATCCACCTATTTAATAAGATATTGTGTGATTATTATCACAATACAGGATAGTGCCGTAAATACGACAATAAATTAAAACATGGGCTATATTAGTTCATAGAAATGGCTTGCCACTTTCAAAAACATCTTACTAATGTGATATTTTGTATGAAATAATATAACATTGGCTGCATTATTTCATAGAAATGTCCTGAAATCGTCAAACTAATAAGATGTTTTTGACAGTGGCGAATCATTTCTATGAACTAATATTAGCCCATGTTTTAATTTACTGTAGTATTGACCTCACCACCTTGTATAATAAGATCGTTAGTTTTAAAAAACGAGCCTTCTTAATTATTCTTAAGGTACGTACTAAAAAAAAACAACAACTGAAATATTAAAATTCTCTTTATCGATAATCTTGTACCACCCCAACATCACTAGTTGATGTCACATTCTCAACTACAAACGACACTTTCCCGCTTCAATTAGCGTGACGTTGAGTTACACCGCCTGATAACCTATAGCTGACGGAGGCGCTCAAGAAACCATAAAGTTGATAATATCGACAGAAACCGACACGCAAACTGTCGATACTCGATAAAGAGTCTTGAATTATATCGACAAGCTGTCCACGTAACATCCTTATTTGCATTTAATTACCGTTCTTGGGATTAAAATAAATGAGATGAAATTATTACGAATACGTGGGAAGTAATCTTATAATCTATTTGAATGTTTTTACCGTAAAAGTTTGTGTTTTTGAAGTGGCCACCATAAAGTTACTGTATTTCTGCATTAGCTACCTACTCAGGTAATTAGACAAATTAATAGTTTAAAAATAGTTACGCTGAAAAATGCTCGTTATTTGTTTTATAATTCCGATACTGACATTAAATTGGATTTGAATTTTCAAACTGATGTAAGATTATTAATTTAATAGTAGTGTTCACCGAAGTTTATCGAAACAACGCAGAATCTGTGGCAGAGGCTCTTCAAAATGTTGTGAAGACCGCAAACACACTGAGCGGTGACTACGCGTTATGTAGTCTGTAAAAATCAAGATGAAACGTTATGTTTGTGACGAAGCGGAGGATGTGACAGGACTGATTCTGTCACAACCTTCATCATCTCACATCATTACGAAGCTTACCAAAGTGATAATTTACCTAAATCGCACCAAAAAGAGAGATAAAAAAGGACTCGTTTTGTCACATCTTGGCACCATAAAGCTTTTTACAGACGGTCTGCATTTGAACTGGCAGCCAGCTGCAAAACTGCAGTTTGGATGCAGTTTTTGTGCGGTTCGGTTGCCATAACCGCGTCTTTAGGCTATCATAACCTGATGATTTAGCATGTCAGACCCACCATACTAGCCATACCCCTGGGGGTAAGGTGGGACTGAACCATACCACCGTTAGTAATGCTGGGTGCTGGGATTTAATAGAAAAAAAATAGATAGTAGAAATTGTCATTATATTTAGAAGTGAGATAGATAACTCAACCGAAATATCGTGGATCATCCTTTGAAGTACCAGGCTACCATATCTATGTAGGAGATGTTTAGCATACTGTTAATTTTATACCAGGTACTCTCTACGTGAGCCGTATGCCTGTTTACCTTTCTACATTGAAATTATGAAAAATCTGCCAAAGGCGGCTCGGACATTAGGGCAAAATAGCTATTATTATAGGGCTCATAATACGATAGTTTAAATCGGCACCATTTACGGCAGTATTTTTAATTTCGTGTTTTACTCGTATTCTCGTTTGAGCTTAGGTATATTAACAAAAATATTTTAAAAATCAAACCGACTCTTTTAATTCCTAAATTGTAAATGGACTTTTAAACTCAACTGTTCTGCTGGAAAATTGACGTTTGCTTTTCCTTTGAGTGCTCCTAAGTTTTAATTTTATTTGTTGATACTTATGGTCTCAAATTTGATACATTTCTATGTGAAAAATTACAGCTCTGTAAGTGTAAAGACGGAGAAATAAAATAAACGTTTTTTTTAATTGCTCCTGAAAGCCAATACATTATTCCGTTTTTCCATTTTCGTTACGGACTATAAAATATCCCCAAACAATACAATTAACTGATTAATACGCAATACGCTAATCAGCAGATGCCACGGGCCATGCTAATTGCGCAACAAATAAAATCGACAGTGTGTAAGAGTCATAATATTAATAACAATGCTCCAAGCTTTTGAGGAAGGGATTCATCATGTTTGGCATGATTTCAAAACACCTGCTCTCTGCATCTGCGGTCATTTTATTGTCCAAAACGAATCATGAAGGGGAAAAAGGGTAAAAAGGCCCGAAAAAAACTATGGTTGGTTACCGCTGCGCGGTTCTCGAAGTTTATCGATAACTTTATTTTCTGTTATTCTTTTACATATCATGACTAAAATTAGTTAAGCTGTCTTGTAATTGATATGACTTTTACGTAATTTTGTCACAAAGTACAATGCAAAGTTTTTATTACCTACATAAAAGTTAAAAATTTGCGAAAATTTGGTGTGATTTTGAGATGTGAAGAATTTTGTTGTAATAAAAAAATATGTACTAATGATTTAATTTATTTACTGTATTGTATCGGTGTAAATTTATTTTTAATATTTTCCTAAATGTAAATTATGTACTACTCATGGGTCTTTGTAACCAGTAATAGATAAATTAGGTACTAAAAAATTAGACTGCTTATTTCTGTACTTACTAGATTTAAATTTGTCTTAAATACGTAGACAGCAGATGCCAAATAGTTTTATTTGATGTTTTATCGACATCTCAGTCCTATTTACTCCATCACTAAAGCAGATGCGTCGAAGATGATTTGAGTATTGACTGTAAAGCTGTGCGATGTTGTTTTCCAAACATCATACATATTGATTTATTGTTAGATTATTGTAGAAATATTAATAATAACATACAAAAGGTATGCTTGAAGTAAAAATAATAATGCCTTTACTAAGACTCCGCGGTCCGTCCATCGTCGGGCTGTCCGTCCGTCTGTCACCAGGCTGTCTCATGGACCGTGATAGTTAGACAGTTGAAATTTTCACGGATGATGTATTTCTGTTGCCGCTATAACAACAAATACTACATAACAGAATAAAATAAATATTTAAGGGGGCTCCAATACAAAAATCGTGATTTTTTTGGTTGTTTTTGCTCGAATTGATAACGGCAACAGTTCGACGCTTGTTCATAGATAATGGTACGGAACCCTTCGTGTGCGAGTCCGACTCGCACTTGGCCGGTTTTTTGAATTATATACTATACTAACACCCTATGTGCGTTCCTTTCTTTCAGTCTATATCAACTGTACTAATATTTGTATCCATAAATATTGCGTCGATCATTGTGCATTATTTATTAAAAAATACTCATAAACATTCATTGGTTGTTTGTGTCACCCATCTTCAATTTTCACTATTAAATGGATACCACGATAGTTTTTTCACTACCCCAACGAACTGTCAATAAATTCGAAGCAAAATCGCTGGATAGTAAGAGAGTTATTTAGTCGCCGTGCTTAATGAGTTTAAAAGTTAAGTTTTAACTTGATTTGTTATTGCTATGGTAATTTGGTTCAGTTACTGCACTGTCTGATTTAATAGGCAAGTTGATCGTAAATTATTTTTACGCACCTTGTGTCTTTTTTTGCTTTTTATAATAAATTGTTTTGTGTTTGTTCATTTTTGTTTGCTGCATGTGAAGTTTTCTTATTTATTCTGATTTTTAAAACCAATTGTTTCTTCATTAATTCTTAAATTGTAACTATCTATATTCTTAAATTCTTCAATAGTATTTCTTTACGAAATTGAGATGTCACAATCAAGATACGCACTTGTTAATTCCATAATATTGAAACAAACGCGAGGTAATATGCAACGGGATTCTTAAGACTAAGTCAGGGACAATAAACATCATTATTGAATAAGTAGCAATAATAAACTAAGGTTATAATTATTAACGAATAATAATATTAATAATAATATTTATACACTCACACCTATTATCTAGCCCAAAGTAAGCATCATTAAGAGCTTGTGTTATGGATACTAGATAACGGAGAAATAATGATAATAATATGAACGATTTATACGAATAAATAGGTGAACCGTTTAATTTGCTCTATCACACATCACTACAGTTACAAAATAATGCTCGGCTTTATTTTTAGGTACTACAAGGCAAAAAAATTATTTTAAGCAGTCACCTGTAAGACTTGCCGCAGGCAATGGATTGTGAATATTTTGATCTTTAAATCCGTTCAACTACTATCAAACAGTTATAACTATTATTAATTACAAACTCAAAACAACAGACCACACTTTTAACCTCAGTCACCTACTCCCGATCCATCAATAGAACAATCATCATCATCAAAAAGAAACAATTACAAGCCGATTCAAAGAACAATGATACAAAAGCAACATTGAAAGTGGCCGGGCACAAAGACGATCGCACCGAATAAATGCCAGCCCATTTACAAGGGTGTAAGATATGACGTGATATAGATCACTCACCGTAATAAATAAATAAATAACATAAGAAAAATTACGCCGTAAAGCGAATGTAACCGGAGGCGCTACGGTACGGAAGTTTTGTGTGGACACGCCTTTTCATTGTTGTTAAAAATTTGAGTCGTAAAAAAATGGTAAAAGTAGTTTTTGTACTGCTTTTTGCGACTGCTCTTGCCCGATGCAAGTCTATTTTTGTTGCAAGCTGGCATGCGTTTAAGTAGAGCATGAAATGATGATTGCAAAAGCTCTAAAAAACCATGCAGCTATGCGATTCTCTAAAGTCAGCAGCCATGAATTCGTGGCTGTCGGCAGCGCCGTCATACTTTTGGCGTTTGTTTGACAACCGTTGGCGACACCAGCGTTCCGACGTCGAGCACGGCGTGAACCGGAACTAAAATTCTGGTTGATTTTTACATCATTATGTAAAAAATCTATCAAATATTGAATGAAGTCATTGCGATACAATTTTAACACAACAGAAAAGAAATAAAAAAATATCGATTGTACTTCATGTCGTATAACCAAAACAGAGACAATCATACCGACGTAGAGATTGGTGAATACGGATTCACACAGCGCAGTGCGCAAACGTCAAAACCAATGGCAGCTCGTCGTCTTTGTCAGATGTCAAGTTCGATGTCGAATATCTTTGTTTGTGAATCACACTGCAGTACACAGACAACGGCATATCAAGTGTCTACGAAAGCCGCCTCTAATACGAACGGAGTAAGGGCGGTCTCAAGGTCAAATTGTTACGCTTTATATGCTTTTGACTGTACATTGACATTCTAAGATGAACTATGTGGACTGTACTATACACTGCATGGTTCTGCATGGTGTAGGTATATGAAAAGGTATAAAATGATCTTTGCACACGTACAAATTCGTGATAATGTTTTATTAAATTCATGATTATTTATAGCCGACTTCAAAATGGAGGAGGTTCTCAATTCGGTTGGTATTTTGTATAATAATATAGTTTACCTGAATAAACATAGAAATATCCATTACTTGTGAACAAAAATTCGTACGTATATCTACTCCTAACAATATCAGAACCTAAGACCTCACCAGACAGAGGTCTGACTACTCGATCAAGACTTATAAAATCAGAATACCATTATAGAATTATTTAAAATATGTTTTTGGCAGCGTATCCATAGTATTATATCGCTCTAGGCGCCGGGCGTAAGGGAGCGACAGGGAAGGATGATTTAGAAACCCCTCGGGACGCCGCGACGCGACCCGGTATTAATATTGTGACTCTGTGCAGTATAAAAGATATCTGCAGATAAAATTGCGAAAAATATAATTATTTTCTTGATTAACTCTTATTTAGTCGTTAACTTAATGTAAATTAAGATTTAATATTAAATTAGTCTTAATGAATGATCATGCAGTAGGACTATTATTAAGGATTTATTGATATTACACAGACGTTCAAAATTTCGTGATAAATTGGCCAGGTCTACCTTATTTTCGATTACAATTAATGCAAATGAAATAAAATTAAATTCATGCTGTAAAATTACTACTTCTTCTTTTATGGCCATGACCGTAAGTTTGACAACAAAACTACAGGATTCATAAAGAAAAAAAACAGTGCTGCTCATTATCTAGCATACTGCATTTTTCTTTTTTTACGATTAATTTTTTGGCATTTTCGATTTCGAGTAGAGTATTGAAAATTTTGCTTCAACGCCCAGAAAATATTATGTAACTACTTTACATATATCTAAAAACATTTAACATTTACCAATATGCAACAAATTCGTGCTGAACAAATGAATGTAAATGGCCAACAGTTCGTGCATATGTAGATGTAAGATCTGAATTATTTGTCTATTTGTTACATGCAACAAGGAATGAACATTTAACAGATAATATTATTCTTAATTTTAAAGACCAGAGGCACCTTTTTTGTGTCGGTAGGACATTCAGTTAAATAAATAAAATAATTGTAAGATCAGGCAGATCTATTCTTTGAACTGTTTTATCTGACATTTAACATATACTAGATTTGTTTCGATCACTCCTTTCCCACTGCGTTTCGGTATCTGTCGCCTGCACCTCGAGCTAAATTGGTACCAAAATTTCAAATTCAAATTCTGTTCCCATGTGTGCCCCGCGGCATGGCTCCTTTTAACATACTAATTGATCCTTTGGTGATTCGGAACCCATTGGTTATTGCAGTCCTTTGATGCTTAATTGGTTTCAACATAACTGGTTTCGGTATTGATATCGTGCGTTGAGGAAGGTCGTAACGTCATTGAGGAGCAGCTGTACTGATTATGCTTACAATATTCCAATTTTTGAATCCTTCTATCATCTTTACCTAAAAAGTAACATTAAGCACTTCTCATTTGATTATTTTCAAACATTGTATGCGAAATGAAAAGGTAGTGACAAAGATGAATTCAAATTTCCAATTCTATTTGACTGGATACTATAAGTAGTTGGATGACGTAGAATAGTTTTTATTCAAAAATCGCACTCATTACCACTGCAAATAAGGTTGTTACATACCAAAGATAGAAAACAGCGCGTACAATAAAGTTGTGAAAAAGATTAAAGAATTCTGATTGATGGAGAAAGGTGAGCTTTTATGCCTTCCAATAACAAAAATTGGTCCATAACGAAGGTAAATTCCAGTAATCATCAAATTCAACTAAAACGATTTAGACTTGAACAGTTTTCCTTGTATAATCAGTATATTAATACGTGGCAATACACTTAATGTGATGGCCCTTAAAAACCTTTACCGCGTAGCCCAAATACCTCAACAATTATAGTCCCCCAAGACCTTGAGTTTAATACTTTAATAATCTACATATTCAAACCGAAACTAAGAAACGACCGTCCTCCGGCTATGACATATACCCTTAAGTACAATTTAAATATTTATGACTACCGAAAACGCTTGTAACATTAACTAACCAGTCAACGCAGGTCTTTGTGTGCAAACAAAGTCATCTTATTCAAGTATCATCTATCTTTGGTTATCTTAAACAGTTTTTGGGTTATGCTCCGTACAAATTACTGTCTTTAAGTGTTTAACCTATTTGGGAAGAATTCCAAAGTACTATACAACAATTATAGCGTTAAGAGACAGGGGTTAAATGAATTTACATTTAAAATTCTCGGTTGCTATGTTTTGCCTGAGGTAATTTAACATATCACCATTGTCGGGTTTTTGTGGTAAATGTATAGGAGGCTTATTATTAATTTATATCAGAATATTTTTATGTCTAAGTGGTTACTCTTTTCACTTATCGCATTTATAAAGACTCCTTTTAAATTTTTGACTTCTCTTTTGAGTTTATTATACTAATTTATAAAGGAGTAGAACAATATTCATAGTCCAATGGCTAACTAGGAATGGCTTGCTTCACAGGTAGTTGTCGTTCACCGATTTTTGATATTATAATCCACATTTTAATCTAAACAGGCATTTTATTTGTTTAAGATGAACAAAAGGAGTTTAAATGAAAGATTTAAACTTGAAGATTATGGATGTAATTTTAGTAGGTAGATGTTACAATATTGTACGGAAATTAGATATAGAATGGCCCGGTATTAAAATATTTGAGTGAATCGGAAACACGAAAGAATGAATGAATGTTTTGACTTGAGTTACCATAAGTGATAATTATCATGGCGTAGACAATATCATAGAATAAGACTTCTGGACGTCGTCGTTACCGAAACATAAAATAATATTTGTTTTGGTTAAGATATCTGAATAATATGGTTGTCCGTTGCATGCATTGCAAGTTCATTTCAAATGGTCACCCGTTCGCTTTCGGCGCTATGCGTATTATGTTTATTTTTTTGTAACACAGATTGTATTTTATGTGACACATTCTTTTCTGTGTAAAAGAGATCTTCCAAAACTTTATGGAGACCCGGCCAGGTCTATGTACAGTATTCTGTAAATAGGTAAATGTATACAGAACAGTGTTTAATTGTCCATTTTCTTCTTATTTGCTTTTTTGCGTATTACAAAACAAGAATTTTCATTAAGAAAAACTGCAACACAGCCAAATATTCATCACGACGGCTAGGTCACTTTGGTGACGTTTAGTTGACTTCTATGTCGCCCGCCATGTTGCCATATTGAATGAAGATGAAATCAACAACAAAAAAACAACTTTTGTACAAACAAACTGTGCATGAAAACGAATTATTAGTATTTTTCCCGGATTCAGAAGATTTTTCCCGTTCAAGGAAAAATCTAAATACTAAATAGTAAACAGTTAACGTCAAAGTAACAGGTTATCTCAGCAAATTTCACAACCTTACGGACCATAAACCAATAACTCAGGATTACAAAAATCGGTTACAAACAAGCTCCTAATTGTGACCGGTAAAGGGGCTTCCCTTCCTTATTTCATTTAAAAATACGCTCTGTTATTTCCCGAGGGACAGAAGAAAGTCGCAAATTTCATAATTTAATATCAACCGGCCTGATATTGGATAATTAGATAGGGCCCTGATTTCGTACGCGAAGGCAAAATTAATATCAATGTTCTTTGTTTTACGGCACATGGTTGGGCACGTGTCGATAAGCTTGATTGTTTTTATCGATAAGAATAATGTTATTGACTCCATAACGATATACTTTTTAGTCTTGTTCGATGTCCAAAAGCACTCCGCATATCCATGCGGAGTGCACTCTGCCTTACGCCAGATGAAAATCCATATTATCTAATATGGATTTTCATCTGGCGTAAGGCAGAGTGTTTTGTCTAGGATCCTACATTTTAGCGACCGTTATTACAGTTCACAATAGTGATTCGCATCTCAACTCAATAAACTTGCAATGTGCAGTAATATTGTAGGTATTTTGATGTCGTGGGTGACATTCATCATGGATGAACTACTTGTTTACATTTTTTTTAAATATAGTTCTCTCAGTAAAAAGTCACCACACTATTGTATTTATATTGAACTAACTAATTACACATTGTTTTGGTAGAAAAATACATGTACTTTCATAGCTATACAAGGATGACGACCGGCTAGTACTGTGTTTTTACTTAATTTGTCAAATTTAGGAAAAAATGACCCAATTCACCACACTAATAGTAGGTTGTTTGTATTCTAGCTAAGATTGGGATAAATAATTGATAAGTATACGTTGTATAGAATATTATAACCTATAATATATTATGTTCAACTTAAAATATCTCTATATCGAGATAATGTTTGATAAATGAAGAAAACAGTATATCGACAAAACGTTTAAATAAACATTGCGCGCCCCGTCACTACACTTAAGAAATGAAGACAAATGCGCCTCCACGCGTGGGGTCCGGGGTTCGATCTAAGACGCGACATGACAAACAATCTATGACACACATAATTTGGTAACTTTCTCAATCGTAAGATTCTTGGGGGGCTGAAATATTGCAGCGAGATAGCGATAAATTGGTCACTTTCTATTGCAATATACGTTAAGTACATATAAGTAACCATGAGCAGTTAATCGAAGAATTTGCGTCTTCTCAGGCAGTTTCAGATTCATTTTTAATTGTTTTCTTTTTCAAGGTAAACTTTTAGTAACTACGGTTTTGGTCATAGTTAGGCCTTTAACTTGTTACTGTTAATTCCCAATTATTATTTTAACGTTATAATAAGTATGAAAAAAATATAAACATTTATGAAAAAAGCTTGCAGGTTCGGTCCCCAGAACATTATTTTTTAAATATAGATATTTTTCTAAGTATTTTTTTTTTATGCAACTAGATGACAAACAAGCTGACGGCCCACCTGGTGGTAAGCGGTTACCGCCGCCTATAGACACCTGCAATAACAAGGAAAAGCACTTGATATTGCAGGTGCGTTGTCATCCTGAGGCCTAAGATGAAATGCCGTCCATGCCCAGTAATTACACTGGCTACCTTTCCCTTCAATCCGAAACACAGGAACTGTTTCACGGCTGAAATAAGAAAGGCGGTGGTACCTACCCAGGCGACCCTGCATATGGGTCTACCACCTAGTAAAAGTATAGTATTTTTGGCCAACCAAAAAATTTCGATAAATCTGTTCTTTCCTGCTAAACTAATAGTCAAATCTAGAAAAAATAAATTTAACTATTATTCTGGATATTATAACAATTTATTTAAAAAATTGTAGGGTTTAAAAATACCAGTAGATGTCGACAGCATGTGTCGTCGTCCAAGGGTTGACTCACCACTTTAAAACTTTTCCGCTCTCTAAATTTTCAGGCACGAGTTAGTCTATAGTAAAATAGTCATTTTGAAGGCCAGCTTTTCTTAATAAAATAGGGGTATTAACAAGCATGCGGCCCACCTGATGGTAAGTGGTTATCATTTAAAGGCTCGTAATATCTAGGACAATAATCACATTCATGTTACATGTCTTGTAAGAACATTAAGACTACTGTTGTTATACTGAAAATATAAGAGACAAATTCCCATGCTTCTAACATAATACTTCCTCGATGAGCTCTGGCGACCTTACACTGAAATAAACATTTTAGCGAACTTCTAACAACAGTTACATTTGTAATAACCAAAAGCGAGGTGTAATTAAAGTTTATTTGATTTAACAAAACAGGGCATCTTTATACAACTTTATTTTTGGCTAGGTGTGTTGCTTTATGTTGTAGTCACTTTTTTGAGCTCCCGGTAGTCAAAAGTTCAGTTGTCATTTTTTCTGTGAACTCACCACTCTTGATTTACTAATATTAAAGAAATACTAACCACATAACCTAACAACAGACTGTATCACGAAGCAAACGAAAAACGCTTCCTACAACATAACCCCAAAAAAGTTTAAAAAATAATTACCCACAAACCACATCTTCAGTCGCTATTCACTTCAACTATTTTTAATTACACAAGAACAAACTTTGGACCAAGGACATTTTGAATTGCTGCTTAATTACGCTGCACTAGCACCGCGCCAGGCGCCGCTTGACACAGGTGAGCGCCGCGCCCTAATCGCGCGATTAACAACTTAGTCCAACTACAGCAACATTTTTACAGAGTTATAAAAGATTTAGAAGTATTCTGTTGGAAAAATGTTATTCGGAATCTTAAAGATATTAGACTTTTTTATCAGATTGATACTCATCAGCTTGGATATTAAACGTAGAAATATTTTAGATAAAACCAATAAAAATCTTCAAAATTTCAAGCAGTAGGTATTGTAAAATGTATTGTTAATATAAGCACGGAGTTTCTTTACACATCGAGAACATATTTAATTGTCTATTTAGTGTACGAGCAAGGCATATGGGATATTCTTTTTGACGAAAACTTTAGTCAAATAATATAGAAATAAAACTTTACACTAATAACAAACATAATAGAGCAGTATATAGAAATATCAGAGCTTCATCTCGTCAAAAAAATCACATTAGTGACACATTTGGCACGACAACCGTAATATGCGTAGGTATGTATAAATTGTTTGCTGTATTAACTACCTAAAAGCCTCCCGAAACAGCCGGATTCCAAAAAGGCTTTAGTACCTTAGACCACATACATACGCTGCAGCGGATTATACAGAAGACTGAAAAGTACAACCTGCCATTTTAGTTAGCGTTCGTGGACTATGAGAAAGCCTTCGATTCTTTCGAGACTTGGGCCGTGCTTCAGTCACTCCAGAGATGCCAAATAGACTATCGGTACATCTAAGTGCTACAGTCACTGTACGAAAACGCCACTATGTCAGTCCGCCCTTAGAACCAAAACTCGGAACCAATACGACTTCAGCGAGGAATGAGACAGGGAGATGTTATATAACCGAAACTGTTCACTGCCGCGTTGGAAGATGTGTTTATGTTATTGGATTGGAGAGGACTTGGCATCTACATAAACGGCGAGTACATGACTCACCCTCGGTTTTTATGATGATATCGAAGTCATAGCTAAAAACCTGGAAGACTTGGGCACAATGTTTAATGACCTCTGTAGAGTCTCCCAACAAGTGGGTCTTGAAACGAACATGAATAAGATGAAAATTATATGCCTATGCTCAGCAGTGGGGGTCTCTCGGCTGAAATGATGATTATAATTACGTAAAAATCTTTCACTATGAGCCTTTACCATTACGTTGACTCTGCATTTTACATCGTCTTAAATCAAATTGAGGTTGAGTGCTGCTAATTTGACGTTAAAGTAAGTCATTTGATGTTTTTAAAATAAACATTATAAAGAAATATTTTTTACAGAAAAAGATATCTTAAACGAAGAAAAAATATGTCGCCTAAAGTAATTCAGGCGACATAATTTTTCTTTGTTTAAGACATCTTATGTTCGTATCCTATAAATGATAAATCTAGGTATATCTTGCGTTTCTTATATCACTGTATACCTCTTTTGTATGAAATTTAAACTGTGTACTGATATACCCATCTAAGGTATATCTTATTCAGCACTAATCATTTTTAGTCATTTCCGAATTAAAAAATGTTCTGTCTATCCGAGCATAAGTCTGCGCAATGTTTGGAGAGGCTATATGTTGTCCCTGTAAGTTCGTTCGATTCAATTACAAACTTTGACGAGTTCCTCAGTTGTTCGTATCGGGTCTATCTAATTATGGAGACCACTGAATTGTTATTGCTTTATTGTTTTAGACACAGTTTCTATTATCTTATCGCATGAAAGTTGACCATAAAGAAAATGAGAGTAGACAATTGACATTAATATTGATTAAGATTTTCTTGAATAAAAATGAAAAATCTCACTATAACAGTGGGTTCCTTAACAATTTTATTGTTCTTGGGAGATTAGATTATGTATTAGCAAACAGAATCGAACATTTTTGATGAAATTTATTAAATATTATTCAGGTTAGTGTTCACATTTTAAATGTAGATTTGATCAATGTCACAGTATTTATTAATATTGGTTGGTTGGAAAAAAGTATCTCACAAGCATTTGCCTATCATATGTGATAAGGAGAGCACCTGGCGTGGAAGAGAGAAATTATTTTTTGTTTTTGATAATAACATTAGTAAGATGTTTTCTTGACCCCCAAAACTATTGTTTTGAAAGCTTTTCTCTTATTCATCAAAAACAGCGAACTCACTTAGCGACTGCGCACACGCAGGTGCCATCGTCGCACGTACCCGCAAATGTCAAAGCCATTAAAATTATTGTTAATTCACACAGAATTACTGCTAACGAGGGGCTCGTTATGCTCAATTTTGCGACAATAAATGTTATACGACATGAAATTATTTTAATTTGAAAACTTTATTACTATTACGTCGACTTCGTGAAGAATTTGAGTTTGTGTGTGAATACTTGTGCAAAACGTTGAAAGCTGTTTCTAGAAGTATTTCGAGTCATACATTTTCTGTTTTGTTTTAGTTAATAGTTAATACTAGGTTTGAATATAGGGTCGTCTGGGTAGACCACCGCCTCTCCTACTACGATTGAAGGAAAGGTAGCCAGTATACTTACTGGGCATGGAAGGCATGTCATCTTAGGCCTTAGGTTGACAACGCACCTGCAATACCAAGTGATTTTTTCTTTGTTATATTGGTGTATTTTTTTGTTGTTTATAAAAGAAACGTCACAGTGCACTTCACTTTTCAAGGTCTTTACTTTCAGCATATAAGTATTCAGCTTACAAGTAACCACTAGAACCGCTGTTAAATATAATAATTGTAAAACTCAGAATTATCTATTTGCCAACACATGTATTGACTCTTTCCAAAAGAAGAGTGACCACCTTATGAGTTAGCATGGGTAGCATAAGTCTGTACTCTTCTTAACGCTTATCAACAGGTGGTGTGGAGTCATTGTCGTGGTTTAGATTAAAATTAAAAAGCATATAGCCAGATTCTCCTAATTACAAACATCACATTTGAACATTATATCGATAAGTATTCACACGTAGATTACATCACTTGAATTATATCAGAAGGCGAGCCACAAGAATAATTTTGTTCTTGTCTAGCTTTCCAATTACAACAAAATGCTATGCACTGGGATGTCCACAAAATGACATTCATTATTTTTTAAGGTCTCCATAAAACAATATTACGGCTTCAACACTATACTTAAACACTGGCCGTTCCCAATTATTGGCTGTAACTGCCGGTTCGATTCCCGTCGATAATTACTGTTCACTCCAAACACAGGGAAGCATAAATAATACTGGCGTTTGTCTTTTGTTTGGCTGTCGTCTTTTAATTGGATGGAATGTCTCTGGATTGTGATGGGAAGAAAAAGTGGGATATGATATTTTGAGATAGATGCTGTGGCGCCGGGGCCATAAAGATAAGTATATTATGAGAAAATATTTTATGCCTCACTTCTGTTCTCTATCTGTCCTTCAGCTTTTTGCTTTCACCTAAGCTTTTTGTTAAGAATTATGGATACTAGATAACGGAGAAATGAGTATAGGTTGGACTTTTAGGTATTCTGTGAAGGTAATAATAGGTATCATTATCATATTCGTATCAGCCTAATGCTCGTTTTCACTTGCATTTGCTTAGTGTTAAGAGTCTCTAAGCGATTTTTAGCTTAGTCTATCTAAAGGAGAAAGAAAGAGACAAATGTCGGTAAGAGTCACACAAGCTTAGGCAATGGTTAGTGAAAATGACGTAGTAGTTGACCATGCCAAAAGTTGGTTTGTATTCGTAATCGAACCCAGATTCACATACTTTCTCAACATTGGCTGATCAAGTCCTGGTAGCAGCTGATGTTTGTTTCATCTTAAAAAACACCATTTTTTTCTTTTAAAAGCTTATTGTTTATTTCTTTTTTATATACAAAGCACGGCAAATGACTCAACCTTGCCAGCCCTTAAGGTGCCTTTTCACGCCCCATTTGAAGAAACCCATGTTTTAGGAAGGGGGGAACACATGTGCTTGCAAAGAATTCCAAGTTTTGGAAGTACGACAACGAAATGACTTTTTTGTGCGTGATGTTGAGGTGGAGACAGTGAATGTATGGATGACTCCGAAGACTGGCATGTCTGCTCCTGAGTAGGAAGGGAAAGTGGGATAAGGTGAAAAAGCTCTTCAGAGCGCTCTCCACAATAAAGCCGATAGAAGGCGCTAAGCGCGCAATGTCTCGTGAGGCTCTAGGTTTTTGGTGGTCTCTACATCGCTACTGATACTTAAGGGAGCCATCCGACAGGTGCGAGCATTATTCCACCCAAGACCGGACCAGAGCTTTGTAAAGCAGGCATAATGGTCAGGCGTGAAAAATCGACGCAGCCTGTTCTGGACACCGAGCTTTCCTGAGGCTGGTTTGATCACGGTTTCGAAGTACCTAGTTCTTCTGATTCTGTTTTGCCGATATTCTGACACTCTTAATAGGACATAGAGTTCTGTACATTTTGTGAACAATAAATTATGTAAAGTAAGACTGCTTGTATGAAGATGTGACTTTATGATAGTGGAATGCAAACAAAATCAAAAATATGTTGACGTCATTACAAAATTTTTTTTCTTAGATACTTTTTATTCCCCAGGCATTATCCGCGATCATAAATACGTATGGACAATTGAATCAAATAATTATTGCCGCTCTATTCCCATGATTGTGGTCCGGAGACTTAATATTACGCTACGAACAGCCGTTATAAGAATATTCTAATGCTAGATAATGCCATATTATTGTGACTTTGACATTTACTACTCTTTTGAATTCTTAAAGTTTTTTTCAATAACTAAGTAGTCGCTATAACTTTGATAAGTATACAGGCGATGAGCTGTAATAATAAAAATGATTGTGTGCAGTACTATAATTATAGGTTCATTCTAATTAACAAATGCTTTTTATTTTTCTTTTATTTCTTTGTTTTGTTTCACATTTAATACCTATTGTATTTCAATGCTGAGTACTTCCTCCTTGATCTTCTTCACTTGTACGTTATGCTAAAATACTTATCTTTTTTAAGCTGCACCCACGCGTGCTTAACATTAGCCGCTATCTTTGAATTGCTATCCCTTTATAGAAAAACGAGGTAGTGGACTAATGCCCATTGGATTATATCTAATGATCGAATCCAGTACCTAAGTTCATAGCATTGTGTGAAAAGTTCTGTTACCAACATCAGCCTTATTGTATTTAACAACTTCCGATTAGTACTACGAGTAGCCTATAATCCTATATGTTATGTTATATAATCCTACCTGATGCATGAGCAATATATTTTTAAAGTTTCATTAAAATCCATTCAATAGTTTTTGCGTGAAAGAGTAACATACATACATACGTCCATCCTCATGTGTTTCTCTAATGTAGGAAGGTCTGTGCCCAGCAGTGGTACGGAAATATACTGGTGATGATGATGATGATAACGAAGATGATAACGACGATGATAATGATGATGATGTAGATGATGATGATCCATAAATCCATATAGATGGAGTAAATATGTCGTTGCAAAAGGTAGAACTCTTGACTGGAGCGCTCACAGGGCACTTTGCCACCAACCTCATACTTCACAAAAGGAACTCTCCCCAAAACAACAATGTCGAGCATGGGGTGAAGGCCAGGAATCAATGGAACGTCTTTTACGACAGTGTCATGCCCTGGCTAGGACCACAGAGGGTCTTTTGGAAGTGGCATATCCAAAGCCAGTAGACTATAGGGACCTTCACCCCAAAAGTATAGTAAAGCTTGATAGCTATATTAGGAATACAGGAAGAGTAAAAGCAGAGGAAGCACAAAATATCCCGAAGGGTCGAACTGCAATTTGATGCGTGGTCACGGGCCGATTTTAAGATAAGACCATACAAACTTTCGCGTTTATAATACCAGTAGGATTTGTATACATACGAACGTTTATTCTGAGTAGCATAAGTTGTGATATAAATAAAAAAATAACCGTTGTAAAATATCTATCATAATAATAATATTTAATTGGTGTCATAAGAGAGTCTATAGCGCTGGACACTATACGTTAATGAGTACCTACCAACATGACTCGACGCGGAACGACACTACGTGAGCATTATTAAGCTAGTGATGTGCCAGCGACAAAATAATAATCTAATGTTCAATATCATTTCGTTTAAAAGTTCATACCTTATGTTAGTACGTATATTTTGAACCAAAAAGTGATATTATTCAATCAGCACCTAATGTGTCACCGTGTGTGACACATTGTAACAGGAAACACATCAAAATAAAATACTTTATGTCACCCTTTGCTAAGTAGCAATTTTTTCCTGATTGTTAACATAATCATTGGTTTTTATGTCCGAGACAGAATTTAAAACTAAAATAACAGCCTGGCTAATTAACCCAAAACAGCAGTCATATCGCTAGAAACAATCTCTTCCAAACAACCATAAGACAGTTATGCTAAAATGAATAACAGTGATAGGTGTGAAAAAGTAGAGAAAACACACACAGCACATTCACATTTGAAAGAGAATTTAGGAAAAAAAGGTATTAGAGGAAATTAGAAAGGATGAAGGAGGATCAGAGAGTAAGTAAATCCAGTACCTAACCAATACCAGTAGTTAACTTACCAAATGTTTAAGAGATGATATAGATTGAGCACGTTTGATATGAAGAGGGAGACTGTTCCAAAGCCTTATAACGCGTACAGTAATGGATTCGTTAGTTCCACCGATTACTCGGTCGATTGCTCAACCTAAGTGGTCAGAGAAGTCACTAAAAAAAGGAAAGTCGCTGGTTTCCATCTAAACTTTTTTGGAAAATTACTGGGCACGGAAGGCATTACATCTTAGGCCTCAAGATGACATTTTTCCGTGTTATTGGAAGTGTCTTTAGGCGACGGTAAACATTCACCACCAGGTGGGCCGTCGGATTGTCATCTATTTGTATAAAAAAGAAATATTTAGCTTTACTGACTGTATGTGGTATACTATAATTCTAATTGTTTTTATTTATTTATTTATATATTATATTTATGTCACGCCTGCTGTAAGCAAAACGCTTGTTAGTAGAATCACTGCTGAAAGTTTTCGTTACTATCATTGTGTCAAAAAAATATGGTATCTTCCAAGTCATCTAGTACTTTAAAGTATAGTAATAATAACTTAATATAGAGCGAGCACTAAGCTTACACACATCACTACCCGCGGCACCTGTGTAGTACCACTCGTACCCTCTCATTAGGTCGCGCGTGATTGTCATTTGGCCCCGCCTCCTGCGCAGCTTAGACAATTACAGTAATTCGTATGATTATGCGCAGGCGCACATGAGTGACGGAGCGTTGCCGTTTTAGACCTTTTTTAAAGGCATTCTTGAATTAAATCGTCTTAAATCATAAAATATACTAAAGTCTAAAATTTTTGTTATTTTATTCGAATTTCTACGCCAAAATGTATTCGTTTCGTCGCCCGATAATTCTTTGGGATAAGTTTTTGCTGTACCACCAAGTTAATAAAAAATTGGACTTTAATAGCGTTGAGTGAATGTTGGTTTCCGAAATACATTAGACTTGATAAGACCAATACATTTTACATAGAAAATAAATTAAAAACATTAGAAATTCTATTCCCCAAATCAGTGTCAGAGCATTAATATACCTAGCCAGTGATTGTCTTCTATTAAAACCAGAATGAAAGTGAAGTGTATGTTAGTCATGAGTAGTCATCATCAATTAAATATTTGATTAATCCATCTATTCATTCAACCAATGAAATATTCGATATTTCACTACCTCATCTATTCATCCTTTCTCAATCGCAAAAAACTCAAAATAAGAGCTACTTCGTTACAAAGGCGACAATGATGAGCAGGAATCATAATTAGGCCTTATTATTTTGAAACCTTATTGCACACCTCTAATGAAACAGCTAAGGTAACTGTAACAAACAGCTCAATCAATTTCGAAGTCTTTCTTGGTCACATACCCCTCAACGCAATGTAAAAAAGACTGAAACCTCTAAGATTTAGAATTGAAATTTGTATTTCTAATATGAGTGAAGAAAATGTCCCATTTTGTCGCAACAGTGGGCGTGGTGGTACACTGTGCTTTCACTGTGATAACTTTGCGGTTGCAAAAGACTTTACTAGCGTAGCCATAAGTATCAATTCAGATTGTTTTTCCCTTAGTATTCAATGCGTCAAGAAGCGAGTGGTCAAAGCAATTTCGTTGGTCGCCATTAGTCGGCACATAGGATCATTACGTAGCTCACAGTGCGTGAATATCAAATGGTAGTTGGGCAATATAATAGCTCCTTCGTCTTTGTTCTTTTGTCTCGAGGTAGACTATTTCGTGAGGTGTCATTGAGAGATGGGTCACGGTGAAATCTGAATGAAAGCCGCGGATGAGTCAATGAGTTCGAAATTATGGACGCTCCAGATGTGTGTCTGTAACAACTGTAATTTTGTTACTGGAAATTGATGAGTAATGTTAGAAATGAGACCAATAATAGACTCCAAATACTATAGAATTGCTGTTTACCTACATTTGTTTAAACTACGAATTATAAACAAAAAATATTCTCATGGATTTTAATCAATGATGCTAGAAGAGCATAATTAGAAGCAGGCTGCAGGTGATAAAACTGAGTTAAACAAAAGCGATTCTACGCGTTTGAATGTAACATAAAACCCTAAATGCAAATTGTATTTACAGCCGTGAAATGTCTAAAGTACCATTAGAACACGACTCAAAAATTACGAGACGTCAGTCTGAGCACTAACTGCAACTATTGCAGACCATAACTTTTGATAACTATTATTCCTTGGACAATTACAAGTACTAGAATCACGTCAGAATTCTCTTATGATAACGCACTCACAAGTCTCGACCTAGTAGGTACATACGTTAAGGTTGATATACGTTTAATAATGATTAATAGACACAGCTTTATAAGAACTTTTGACAAGACTATAAGTCCATTCTAGTCAGTAACAGGATTTGTAAAAAGAAAGATTATTCAAATTGAAGGCAGATTTCTATCTTTTTGGAATTTCGAGCAAGGATTTCTTGTCATATTAAAAGCTCAATGATCTTATTTGAAATAAACATTGCTTAAGTAGGTATTTCAGTTTTACATTGTGTAATAAATGTGCACTTTAATCAATCAAAGGACTGAATTTCGCAAAATACACTCAGGTCTTATCAGTAGACCTATTTGGAAATATTGTCAACAATATTACCTACACTAAATTTAGTCCCTTGTTCTCAATAAGATACGACGATACTTTCTGTTTCTGAATTCGGAGAGACTTTAGAGTGTGGTGCGGTTTGACCTTTGCTATTTGATTGTACAGGAGCGACCTTCGCACCAGAAACAGCGCTCACAATAATAAATCGATGGCAAATTGCTTTGACATTTCTGTCGTCATGTCGATTGTAACGCATATTGGATTCTTGACATTATTACTAGTTGATTTGGTTTCGACAAGAAAATACTACCCAATCATTACAGGTACCTACATCAATAAGATGGTACATAGTTATTTTCTATTCCTATTTGTCGATAATGATTTTCTGGCTTTTTCGTGATTTTACATCACCCCCCAATCGGCGTTTGTATTAATTGGGTTAGATACTCTCATTCTTAACGCTTCAAAGACTATTGATATAAAAAATGGGCGAGTATTCTTTTCATGTGATTAGAAATGAACTACCAAAAAGAAGCAATCCGGCTTATGGAAAATTTTCTTTACGCGAAAAGCTAAATTTAGCACAATGACATTTTACGAAAAAGCATATCTTTTTGGGGGTTGATATTTAAACATTTGCATGGTGCGAATTCCTTGTAAAAAATCTTTTTTCTTCTTTTCTTTTGAATCAGTTTAACTCGATAAGTGTCAAATCTATGCCAAATCCACTGTCTATTTAATATGAAAACTCCAAGAATTCGCTTGAACTTTACCACCTCGAATCTGACGTCTTTATCGTACCGTGAATGGGCGTAGCGAGGGCTCACGTTCCCGGCATTAAGGCATTGTACCATGCAAATGATATTTCCCGCGCAAACCGCCATAATTATAAACGCATCAATCAGTTGCGCGCGCACTCCGGCGCATGCGCGTAAACGGTTATTAGTTGGCCGTAAGCTTATGTTGCAGGCTTGCGGGCAGTTGACATGCTTGTCTTGTACAACAAGACATACAAGACAACAATACAACCTGTGTCTTTATATATCTACTTGGTTGCTTTTATTGTAAACTTCAGTCTTGTTTCTTTAACTATTAGGTATTATTATCTACCAATTCATATAAGTTTACGGTTTATACGCTTTTTTTTTAGCAAGTGCTAGCGAAATCTAACAAAGGCGTGGTTTAGGTCATTTTAATTTATGTACTATGTTTAAGAGTTAAGTTCTCTTCCTATTAATCATTTTGAATATTGTAATTGTAGGTGTGTCCAAAATATTTTGTAATAGATTTCTGATAATATCTACTTATGATTAAAACAATCCAAAGATTGAATAAAAACCCAGGAATTTTTATTTTTTTTATACAACTAGATCACAAACAACAAACCACTTCCACATTTTTTTACTTTCACTATAATTAGATAAGGACTTAGAGGCAAACGTATTTTAATTTGGTAAAGTCAAATGCGCAGGACCGATCGGTTTGGAGATCCCTGGGGGAGGCTTATGCCCAGCAGTGGGCGTCTCTCGGCTGAAACGATTATGATGATGATGAAGTCAAATAAGGTACTAACCCCGGTATATCCTATAACATGACGTTTGATGTACTTATTCAAATGATTATCTCATTCAAATGAACTTGATAACACTAATGACTAAAATTTCGAAAAGTAGTATCTGTCTAAATATACCCCAAAATGGCAATGAGATTTGAATCATAAAAAAGAAAAATCTTTGATAAAAAGTGGAACATTTGAATATATTCCAGATAAAATTACGCCCCCTCCTGCTCATACACACTCGCGCAATCATTCACTCACTCTACCTCCACACACAAACATATGGATATGTATAATAATGTTATTCTTCTCATAATTGCCTTTTAATGTCTGCGAGGGAGACCTGATACCTATTTCAAGCCTTCAGGCATCAGACTCTTACATACCAATTAATTAGCTTATTATATCTTAATAAATAAAATATCTAGTATTGCCAATTTCTACAAATCTAAATGTCGTAGAATCAGTGTTATTTTGATAGAAGCAGGTAAAAGCGCCAGAGACTTAGGTAGAAACTGTGACGCTATAGTTATACATTAAACTTTTTATACTTAACTTGTCTTGAAACTCAGCAAAGTCAGTGGTCATAGCGGTAGTGGTCACAGCCGCTGCAGATAAACAAGTGTTGCGAGTTGTAATATTTTCGTCCACTGAAGATCCGATGTTACTATAATAAAGATGTCAAAGTCAATTTTGATTAATGTTTTGTACAATCGACTCAGAATGGAATGTAACTTGTTATGATTACTGCTATTGTGCAATTCTATGATTAGTGCTAGAGAAAGCCTGACAACCGACAGAAGTTCTGTCTTATTGTATATGTTATACAGTAGTAATTACATATGCAATTAAGAGGTGTAACTTTATAAATTGGCTGTCGAATTGTATTTGACAAATAGGTGCTGATTTATTATTAGTGGTCGGAAAAGAAATTAGAACTCTATTCATTTTTCTTGTCTATGCTATATATAGGTCTACTATCTACTCTGTACTTTGTTTATTTAAGATAAGGGCGGCAAGCAAGAGAAGGACCCGTCTCATGATTAGCAGTTACCTTAGCAATTAAAACATGAGCGACTAACATTTGTATGAAATAATATAACATTGGCTGCATTATTTAATAGAAATGTCATATCATATACTTATCAAATGAATAAGATGTTTTTGAAAGTTGCAAACCGTTTATAAGAAATAATATAGCCCATGTTTTAATTTATTGTCTTATTTTTTGCACCATCCTGTATAATAGACATTCGTAGTACCGAGAGGGCAGTAATAGTCGCCACGTTGCCTGCCCTAAAGTCTATTTGGGTCGGCAACGCGCAAGTGGTGTTGCATACACCTGGTGTTGCAAGCGTCCATAGGCTACGGTAACCGTTTACCATCAGGTGGGCAAAATCTTGTTTGTATAATCTATAGAAACTCATTTTTAATGTATTTTCTACGCGTGATACTTAGTATTACATTAAGGTGTTCTCTTAGTAGTAAGTGAAGTGAAGTGAAGTAGGTTAGGTCCCTCATAGTAACAATTGGTTTTCTATTGCTGAGGAGTTGCTGAAGAGTTAAATTTCTCGTAAGTATATCACGTCCTCACCACTGTCGATTGCTTAGTAATTGTAAATTGAACAACGTAATGTATTATTAAAAACTGCATATTATTATGATTTTGAGGATGAAGTACCATGGAAATTAGTCTTAGGTTGTTTATCACGTAATTGTTTGGAAAAGTCATTTTCTTTAATAGATAGTTTAATTTTACATTTGTAAAACACAAGGGCCCATTTGCAATTTGGTAAACTTAAACAAAGTCTTCGCCGAGTAAGATAAAAAACAGAGCACTTATCTAAACTGAAAGACTGAAAGCTGTATGAATCTAAAAATACATGGAAGCCAAAACCATTTGCCGAACGCCGGCTTTCAAAATAAACATGGCTATACAAAATTCACACCTGGCTATAGGGCGGTCGTATACAGTACGGAACGAGTAGATAGATAAAGGATTATGTTGAAAACACGCGACTTTTTCTGGTAGGTAATAGAAAATAATGATTGTATCGTAATACTCAAAAATTGCGATAGATATTCAGATAACCCATTTCAAAATTTTGAAGTAGACATCGCATCACGCCTGCCTGCTTGTGTACCGACCTCCGAACGCCAAACAATAAGATTTTAAAAGACCCAATTCGTTTTTACGTCTTGCTTTGTTCGCTACTGATTTTGTAACTAAAATATTTTTGTTGTTTATGTTTTCAATCTGCACTGTTTGTTTCCTTAGTATACAATTTACCTAATCAATTAATATTCTTCATTATTCGTGTTCTATATTACCTGTCTTCTGTGTTGTGAAGTGAAATTATCACGACTGTCAATAGTAGTGATACTTATATTTTATGTGGAACTTTTGGAGTTAATATTGCCACACCTCTACATCTGAGGTACGTGGGCTCAACCACTGGACTCCAGAGGCGGTTTGATTTATTTAATTTTGTTTATTGCTATATTTTGCTTAAAATTATAATGTGCATGTAAAATAAATGACAGAGTTGCAACTACGATATGCAATAAAGAGACAAGACCCATATCTTCAGAACGCCATTTCACGTGGCCAGTACCATTTCCAATGGCATTTCCAGCATCACGATAAATTGCAAGCAACAAATTAATGCAATTTTCGTGTACTAGATTACTCGAATTTTTGATTCCGTTCATTAAAAAACATTCGCACTCGATTACTATTCGAAACTACTCTCTCGATTATCACATAAGTGCATAACCGCGGGCGACGATTGGCGCATTTCGATTATTCATAAATCGGAGGTGTCGACGCGTCCGCACGCCGCAGGAATAGTTGATGTGTTTTATGCTTTTGTAAATTCAACGGGGCGTTCGGCTGGCATAACTGATTTTATAATCTTTGACCACCATCGTTAGCTAGCTAGGAGCAAATACTTTGTTTGTGTCTTAAAAGTAGGGGAGAGTTGGGTAGTTCCGAAAGCCGAGCGGGTGTTACGAACTGGCTGCTTAGTGCCCCCTTTTTGGTTTTTTCATAAGAAGTTGTGTTATGTTTTAATTCGGTGTCAGTTCGCTGTCAATTCTTCGTTTTTCTCTGTTGCCTGTATTTTGCATCAGTTTGTTTTTATATTATTTTACCAACAAACCCAGTTTCGCAGCTGCCAGCCCTTTTACATCCTGTCCAGCCTTAAGTCAGTAATAGCGGGTAGTTGTAAACAAGATAGTGTTCACCAGAGACCTAGACGATATGCTACACTCTATGGAAAATGTATGGGATTTGACATTCGAAAGTCAATCGAGGTCGAATCGAATTTTGTGCAAGTCCTCAGGATAGAAAAGGATAGCTGATAATCTCCTTCTGCTGGCTCGGAGGGCGACCCGTGTTCAATGCCAAGGAGAGCGTTCGGCTTTACCCCGAGGTCGTAATTTCCCTACTCTACTCCACTTCTTCTCTACTTGTATTAATTCTTTGTACAATTATTGTTGAATGTAAAGAATTTCTATATCTATTTACGATTTTTTATGGGTAATAAAGCAGCGAATTATTCGCGATTTTTCGTTAGTGCACAAACACTCAAAAGGGCAACTACATTTTTTTTAATATACCACTAAGATGACAATCAAGCATACGGCCCACCTGATAGCCTATGGACGCATGCAACACTAGGGGTATCACTTGCGTGTTGCCGACCCTGTAAAAACCTTTTCATGCCTTTTTTTAAGAACCCCATGCTGTACTCATTTGAGAAAACCTCTGCAGGGAGCTCATTCCACAATCTGAGCGTATACGTGAGAGAAAGTTTCTCTGAGACCGTACAGTACGCGACCACATTAGATCTTTCTATGTTTGTGTTATTAACTATTTGTTAGGTAAGAACTGTATACAAATATTATTCCCCACTATTTCTTTGACCTCTAATTAGTAAAACCGCGAAAGAGTCCAGGGAGTCCTATAGGTACCAGTTTAAAATCGGGAAGCCATAAAATTGAAAAAGAAGAAAAAGAACAGTTAGAAACCAATTGTATCTGGAATCTGTGGCTTGACAGAATTACAGGCAATTTTGGATAATGCATAATTTCACATTTGCTTTAACTGTAAAAAATATTATCATTCGAAGGTACATTTGTCGCTTTATATTTTATATTTTGATTATGGAGTGCAATAAACATATTGAGTATTAATCTGTCAAGCCGCGATATACCACCGGTGGGCGATGACAATGGAAGAATCAATTGTGTCTGGAATCTCATGCTTTACGGGTTTAAAGAGAAAATAGACGCTAAAGGGAAAATTAAAGAAATTTTCGATAGAAATTGTGTGGCGCATTATGTAACAGACATTGCGGTTTAGAAAGAGTATTATATTGATAAGTGAACACTAGGCACAACATTTATGTCTATGTGTCATCAACACCTATCCAATCTCGTTACGGGTCACAGCTGTACGACATCATTAGTGACGCCGGAAAGTGAATATCGATGTTTCATCGATTCATAAAAATAACCGATGCTGCAGTCGATTTTCGTCGGGACTCTTTGAATTGACGTGTCGTAGTGTCAATGAACGTCGACACCGTTTCGGTTAAATCGTAATTATATGACGACGCAATAAATGTTAGAGTTGTAAATTTGGCAATCACTTTCTATCTAGACAGGTTCAAATTGACTTACCGTGAACTTTTTATACTTAGACAATATAATTTTAAATTACGACTTAACGTCCAAGATTTTACCTAACGTTTCATTTCATTTACAAGCTTTAGAAACTAGTGGTTGCCGGCTAACAGACATACACGCGGGCAGAGGCTACACAAAATTTCAAATCGGTTCAGCCGTATAAACGTGAAAAGGTAACAGACAGACAAAGATAGTTATATACTTTCGCATTTCGGTATTAAAGTATCTATGGATAATTATGGTAAAATTGGAGCTATATTCATTACTCAAAAGGAATGTTGCTGTTCTGTCGTCAAATTCCTTTGACGTCGATATAGTAAGACGATTTTATTTAAATTTAGAATTGCCATCGTATCAAGTAGTTACGTCAGCTTTTGTCTGGCTTTTGTTTGAAATTTTAGGCGTGCTGAACGATACGAATATGGTTCAAAATTTAAAAATGTTTGTGCTAGGGGTACAGTACTACCTATAGCACGAAAAATTTTAAACAAAAGTCAGACAAAAGTTAACGTAACTACTCGATACGATGGCGATTCGAAATTTTAAAGTGTTCGTGCTAGGGGTACTCTGTACTTTTAGCATACTCGTAACATTGACGAAGCA
This sequence comes from Nymphula nitidulata, assembly GCA_947347705.1. Classification (NCBI taxonomy): domain Eukaryota; kingdom Metazoa; phylum Arthropoda; class Insecta; order Lepidoptera; family Crambidae; genus Nymphula; species Nymphula nitidulata. Next base: position 14,666,962 of record OX374632.1, read on the forward strand.
GATGATCAAAAAAGGCGCAGGGAAAACCGATTAAATTTGTTAAAAACAACCAAAGGCCATACCTATTACGGCCTATGTCATGCGAATTGTACCCATGTTTCTACTGATTCAAATGAAACGCTTTTACAGTGACCTTTTGCGACATAAGTCATTCCAGGAACACTGCAAAAAAGTCTACTATAATATATGTTTTATCTGTCGAACCTCTTTTACAAACAAACTGGCTGATGTGTAGGCAGAAACAAAAACAAAAGAAAATCAAGTTTGGCGCGTAACCCTGTCAAGTTTTAGTGTACCTTTTTTTATTTACGTGAGGTTTTACAACTTCTCATCCTTTGGAGTCGGTGTTTCACTTTCTATTGTTTCTTAAATTAGACAAACATAAAAAAAAATACAGTCGAAATGAAAACTTCCTCCTTTTTTTTATAAAAGACGGTTAACAATTTATTGAATAAAATCGTTTTCATAGTTTATTAAGTTTGTATGGACCATTTTTAGGTCTGGGACAAGGATATACATGCCTCGGTTGGGAAAAGAATCCATATTGTGGTGGTGTATGTCGCAACTACTCTAAAAAGCTACGAGGACAGGAGCAACTCTATGGAATTATACCACTACAGGAAGCTGTTTCTGAAGTTTGAAAATTTCAGAAACAGCTTTCAAACATAATATTAATAAAATTAAGGATAATTCATAAATTATTAATTTACATTACACATCCTAACCAATATAATTTTAAACACACTCTTCCCCATAGTACTCTATCACTCTTCTTACCACGACCTCTTATTTCAAACTGCCCGTACTGACAGGCGCACCGTTTGATCCCAGTGATTTGACACAATGCGCGGGCGCATGACACCGCGCGGCGTATCAGAAAAATCTCCATTAACGACAGCCGTGGAAAAAAATCGACAAAAGACTGAATCGTTAATCGCGAGGATGTGGCTACTAATGGGACGTGGACTACGAACGCCTTGGAGACGCATGAAAACTATTTGGTTAACATTTCGATAAATCTAGAAAATGTGTTTTCTGAAATTTATTAACATCGTCATCACTTGCTTATATACGTCCCATTGCTGGGCACAGGCCTTCTTATATGGGAGAAACATATTTCTGAATTTAGTTATTGAATAATAGTACTAAGTGACGTGTGTAGATTAAGTACCTACACATGGCTGCAGATCTGTTAAGCACTTTTATATTTATGAATCATCATCATCATCATCATTTCAGCCGAAAGACATCCACTATGTAAGTTTATATAATGCATAATATTTATAAGAGTCATTTATCATATCATATTGGGCTTGGTCCTGTCCACCACTAAGAATATAATGCAGCTAAATATTGTTGTAAGTAAGTACTGAGTAACTTATATTTTTCAGTCCAAAGCTATGACTTTTAAAGTTATGCTGCTATTTTGATATATCTGTAAGCGAAAATATATACTGTCAACTCCATACTTAGTTACTATGTATGTAACTTGTAACGAATTGTAGGCTACGATCTCGCCCATACAAAATACCGTTATTAGCCTGCCAAGTTTTTAGCATCTACAAACTAATTATCGTATTTGAGTAATACAAAAAAATGAACATGGAAATAATGATTTTCCTTCAACTACGACATCAGTCTCTCTAAGGGATTGTTACTCTATATTTAATTATTTAATCAGACTTTCAGGCTCATTAGTTATAGATGTCTCCACAGTCTGTTTACTAGTATAAAAAGCCAGAACATATTTGTAGGTACACATTATTGTAATATTATTCGTACCTCTGCTATCACTGTTATTCATTTCACCTTATGGTCGTCTGGTAGTGATCGCTTCTAGCGTTGAGACATCATATAGCGCATATTGTGTTCGTTTGATATGTAAACGCGCTAAATAAACAAATTCTATCTCTAGTTGCGTATTATTAATATTTCATGCAGCAGTTGCAACACGACTGCATTCTTCCCAATAAATAACTAATGTTCCATCTAGTCTCACGGCTCCTCTCACCCCGCAGCTAATGAACTTCTAAATGGGAGCTCATATCAATGCCAATCAGGTTTTTATTTATCAGACGTCAAAAGCCTTTAATGGTAGTAGCGTTGGCTACTAGCTTGATACGGCTTTGACTTTCACAATGGTGCTGTAAGAAAGGTGCCATCAACGTATTTTGACTACTTTGTTGTCACCTGTCAAAGGTTCGGTTAGCGGTGTGAGTGATATGCAAAAATACCGGTGGTCATAGCCCGGTCAGTTGTGCACAAAGCGTTGAATATTTGCAAAGTCATTTGTGATGTTAACGCCAATCATGTTGCTAACTAATAAATACTTTTTAAAAGCTAATAATGAGAAATTATGAGACGAGTATAACTTTTGTACAATTACTTAGTAGCTCAAGTGTATATTTTAGTGGAATATCTTGTGATGATGTGTATAAATATGTAATGACTAATAAAGTTTAAATTATTCTTTAGAAATGAAATGTTAAAGAATGTATGATTCATAATAATTGTGCATGCGTATGTGAACGAGCAAAATTTATGTTCCTGAAAATATTATCAAAATTTACAAAGAATTTAGAAACCCGTGAACATTGAAAATATTATCATGGGAAAGAAGAAAAAATTAAAAAAAGCAGGTGCCAGGTTAAGGCACATTATAGGTAGATTACAAATTGCTTAGCTGTTGACTGTCACTGTATCACATTAGCAATGTTTTGATTATTTATCTCAAATTTAATAAAACAGGAAAATGTATCTAGCCCACCTTAAAACTGCATCAAAGTAGCTTCAAAATCTGTCAAAAAATAATATAATAAAATCAACAATCAAGTCCAGTAGATTAACTAAACCTGAAAGAAAAAAATACATAAATTATTTTTCTTCTTTTCAAGCATTTCTATTTTTTTTAATATATTAGTGAATTGGAAACGATGATTCTGTACTTTTTCCGACTCAATCACAGATTGTGGTTTTAATTACGGTCTGCCGATAATGACGACGACTATTGATAGTTATGGTAATTTATATAAAAGCACCGCTTTGATATTTCTTTTGTCATCTGTGGGTAGGTTAACGTGGAAGTGGACTTTTATTTTCTCAGACCTATGTAAAGGAATTGGTAGTCCGTTGCCGCTTACAAAAGGCTTCATAAGAATGCTCAATGTCACCCAAAGGGCAATGGAGAGGGCTACCCTCGGGATTTATCTGCGTGATCGAATCAGAAATGATGAGATCCGCAGGAAAACTAAGGTCGCCGAACTAGCCCGAAGAATTGCGAACCTCAAGTGGCAGTGAGCAGGCCACATGCAAGGAGAACTGACGGTTGTTGGGCGGAAAGGTACTTGAGTGGTGGCGGCCACGTACAGTGGTGAGGGTCGCGAGAACCCGATGGATGCGGGCAGCGCAGGCCCGATTGGTTTGGAGATCTCTAGGGGAGGCTTATGACCAGTAGTCAGGCAGCAGCAGGCGTCTCTCGGCTGAAAGGATGATGTAAAGAAATTATCGTTTTTTTATGTACAGGGTGATGCCAAGACTACGACGTTAAATTTTTGGCAACTTTTAAATTAATATTATTCATTTGATAATTTCAATCTTCAATTTCAAAAATCATTCAATGTTCTTATTTAATGTCGTGCTGTCGTCAACATGCTGTATATAACAAAAGTGACAAACAAGCGTTGTACCCTTCTGATGTTACGGCTTGGCCACGACATCACCGCACAAGCGTATTGCGTCTCCCTTTTGGGCAACCACTGCGCGCTGTCTCGATGTCGGCCTCGCAGCGCGTCGTCGTGACCGCGCTGTGGTTGCCGAAACGTCGCCGTCGCCACCGCCCGTTCCTGTGGCCAGGCCGTTAAGCGGTTACCGCAGCCTATATAGAGGCTTGAAGCACCTGAGGCACTACTCACGCGTTCTCAACCCTGTACAAATCGAGAGAAACCGTTATGTTGACAGCATAAGAGACAAGTCCTCATGCTCCAAGTAAAACGCTTTCTCATTAAGTTCTTATATCTTTACTTAAGGCCCATTAACACAATGCAAGTTTCTTGCCTGTAGCATAGATTAAAGTAAAGCAAGACATGACTCGCATACTCTACAGAACACACCAGACTATGCAAGTCATTTCTTGCTGTAATTTAATTGTATGCTACAACCAAGTCACTTGCATCGTTTAAATGGGCCTTTATTCACAGTAGGAACACGCCACTACAAAGTTGTATATTTAGCTGCGACCTTCTGTAAGGTTGAGGTGGTTCTGAATACTATCAATTATAAAAACAATAATTTTGTGAGTTTCTGATAGTGCGAGTGTTCACGTTTCGGAAATGTTACTGTTTCGACAGCAGCCAGCTGTTAACGAGATCGTCGAATCTTTCATGAAGAACCAGAATCCGCTTATTTTAATGTTGACTCAAAACACAGGTGTACGCGTTTACAGTCAAAATGTCGCCGTCCCTTCCCCTTCCCTCTCTTCAGGGCACTACTCTTTCGGCACAGGGCCCTTTAAAATTGCTCGGCATGGAGATACGTCGCGATCTGAAATTATTTAGTTATTTTCCTTTATTTGGGAAACAAACAATACAGCAAATCTTTTAAAACTAGCTCTAACAAAATACATAGATCAGTGACGTTTCCACATATAGCTAAGATCAAATAAACTTAAATAAAAGATAGTACGATACTTACAATCTACGAATTTAAATCTACAGTAAGTGCTACAATATTTCTAATTGCTTTTCTAAAAGAGTTCTTTGACTGCGTAAACATATCAATTTGCGTAAATTTCTTATTATAAGGAAAGCAAGAAAGATATATAAAAGAGTTACTAGCATAATTTGTACTTGTAAAAGGCATATCGAACAAGCTGTTACTACGTAAACCAATCCGAGGGCATCTAAATTGGATAAAACTTAAAAGATAAGGTGAGTCTAGCTGATTATTTAATAATTTAAATAGAAATATCATATCTCTTTCCATTCTGCGATCCTCCAACAGTGTAATGATTCACGTGAAAAATTCTTTTTAAAGTTAATGTGCTTTACGAATTTGGTTTGAAGTTTTTCAATACGATTTATGTATATTTTATATTGGGGGTACCACGTTTTATATTGGTATTTCAGGAACTTTATCGAAACCGCGATCAAAACAGCCTCAAGGATGCTCGATATCCTGAAAAAGTGCGTCGATTTTTCACTCCTGACAAATTATGCCTGCTTTACAAAACTCGGGTTCGGTCTTGCGTGGAGTATTGCTCGCACCTGTGGGATGGCTCTATCAAGTACCTCCTCGATGCACTGAATAGATTGCAGTGTCGTGCTGCCCGTATCGTTGGCGATGTAGAGGTCACGAACCACCTTGAGCCTCTGCCATTACGTCACGACATTACTTCGCTTAACGCCTTCTATCGGCTATATCACTGAGAGTGCTCTAAAGAGCTTTTTGACGCCATTCCACCTTTCTCCTTCCTACTCAGGAGCACGGGTGCCGGTCTTCGGAGCTATCAATTCTCTATCTCCACATCACTCCGGCGTCTGCAGATTACCTACTTTTAAAATTAAATGTAAATAAAAAGTTGAACTAATTTCTTCAAAAGCCTCTTCCACATTCTACTAGCCATCCAGTGCGTACCAGGGCATGACTTGCGCAATCCTGACGATGATATATGTTCAGGGCACGTAATGAGACCCTGGATCTGTCGATGTCGGGACGTCTCTGGACTTCCACACACGGACTCCCGAATAGTTAAGCTTAATGATTTGAAGGTTTAGAACGTGAAAAGTAATTATATAGTTGGGAAAAGATGGGACTTCGTCTCTGATTGTATTATATTTTGGGCTCATACGTAAATTTTAGTTAGGTTGTCTTTAATTATTTGCCTAATAAAGGGTACAGCCACAGAAGCCCGTCAAATATCTCTAATAATACTACAATTTTGTGCTGAAAGTATGTTAACTTGTTCACCGCGTGTCAGGAATCTAGATGGACAACGCGAGGTCTAATAAACTAAAAATATGGGTAAAGATAATTAATTTTCCTAGAAAAGATTGTTTTGTAGAGCTAGGTGTATTGCCTTGTTGTTGACCGCCTTTCTTATTTCAGGCGTGTAACAGTTCGCTGTGTTTCTGATTAAGCCAAAGGTGGCCAGTGTAATTACTACGAATAGACGGCATTTCATCGTAGGCCTTAAGATGACAACGCACCTGGAATATCAAGAGATTTTTCCTTGTTACTGCAAGTGTCTATGGGCGGCGGCGATCGCTTACCACCAAGCCTAACTAATCAATTTGGTTTCTAGATATTAAGGAATAGTTATATTGTCCAATAACCTATAGCCCACTATGCACTGTCAGTGTAAATTAGCCTGGTGGGCGATTGCAATTATTTTTGTATCACAAAAACAAAAATGAAGAAATTCTAATAATTCTATTTCCACTTACAATTGGTTGTGTCATCTGCATTCTCGATATTCTTTTTATTTTTCTTACTATAAAATTATTAATTCCTAAAAAATATCGGAAGAGATTCTCCCCTCAACATGACAAGCAGTAGCAAAGTTTCCTCTTAAAAAATATAATAAATCGACATCGACATTCCAATAGTACAATAGCGAGTCAAATCGTCGCCCAACCATCAGTCATCGATACATTGCCCCCGGATGTCACATCACTATCGGGTCACAAAAGCATCTTTGTCACCCTCGTATTTAAAAAATGCAAGTCTGGTCAAGGGAGAGTTGTGTTTTGGATTATGGTTCCAATATTAATTATTGTAGCTTCGATCCACATTAATTCAATGTAGTAAAATTATTTATCTTAAGTATTTAATTTCAGTATGATATAAGGTATGACAACAAAATATATAAAATAATTAATATATTTTCTTTGCACGTTTCATTTCATATATTACAAACGTAGGTGATATGTGATCACGTACGGTCGACCACAGAAGTAGATGAAGACTTCAGTCATGTCACAATAACTATGCGTTAAGTACGGTAGCAACTATTTTTGCGAGCGCAAAGTCGGTGTGATATCATACTAAAGTATTAAGCTACTTCTGTGGTTGACTGTACTATTGCTGAAGTTTGAACGTAGGGCCGTACTTAGAATCGCCTGATTATGTTCTGACCACAGAAGTAGCTGAATACTTTAGTACCCTGGTCCAATAACTATGGCGGTAATATAGTATGTATGGGAGCAACTATTAAGTACGAGCGCAGTAGCAGTGTGACATGGTACTAAAGTTATAAGCTACTTCTGTGGTCGACTGTACTAGCTAGGAAAGACGATGCTTTCCTATTGCGGCCGTTAAACAGTATAAAAACAATGTCTAACATTAATTTAAGAAAACTGAATCATGACAATATAATTGGTATTTTCTTAAAGATCTGAACTTTGATATAAATGTTTGAAAGATGCGTAAAAAATACCTAGCCTAAAAAAAGACATCTCCTAAGGCAGGATGAGAACTTGCTATCTGTTACAATTCGGATGACTGCTATAACCACTGAGCTAAAGACTTAGGAGGACGGTTAAAATTCTGTTACTTTTTATTTCTAAGTAGGTATATTAAATTATAACGTCATTGTAAAAGTAAAAAAAATAGTATAGTATTAGAATAGTATTATAAAATACTAAACTAAAAAGTTTAGTATTTTTAACAAGTAATTGACGAATAGGTTAAGTTTAGAATTACTTTTTGATACCTTCTCAATTCATTCTAACAATACAATAAAACTTGATAGTTTTTAGAAAAATGTTGATGTTAACATAATTACATCATATCAAACATGCAAATTTTAGTTAAAACATTAATCATTGGTAAAACCATTTTGAAATAGTCACAAGATACGCTCGCGGACCCCTATTTAAAAAGAATAAGATTTCAAATTTGGAATATCATCGGCGGATATATTTCATCGTGTCATAACACCGGGTGAGGAGAGGATCGCTTGATAAATTGCAGTCCAAATGTGGGATAATGTCTTTTTCACTGGGATGCGATGACGTCATGATCTCGCATTGATAGCGGCTTTATGGTAATGCGTGAGTGTACGCTTACATGATATTTGGGTGTAAAGTGATCTTTAGCAGTGTCATGGTTTTTGAGTACAATCGGCGCCATGGCAACCTTTTACTGATGTAAAACAACACAATTTACATAATATTTTAAAGTACTTAGACAGCCAGCTGCATCACAGCTGAAAAAAAAACCTCACGATGTCAGTTTGTGACATTTGTTTTTTAATTCAACGACACGAGATTGTTGCGTACAAGCGTGCTTCAATCGCCAACTAATGGGGGTGCTTATATTTTTTGTCAAAGAATGACAAACAAACAGATGCTCTACTTAATGGTAAATGGCTTATAGATACACCTGCAATAAAAAGCGCATCACCATAAACCTTTTTCGAAGCATCGGGCAAAAATTAAGTGTGTTTTGCGACTTTGGGCCTAATTCTGAAACCACACTAAATTTTAGTACAGTCGCTCAAAAGATATCTCAGATTCGTATATTCCGTGGATTCTGTGGAGTAGTCACATGATGGGACTTTTGGTATTTTTTTCCTAGAGGTTCCATTAACTGGACTACTGGTAATGTTAATCCCAGAGATTTTTTAAGATTTTCAAAACAAACAAAACCGGGTCTATTATGTAGGCGAAATTGTTCTTGAACCTCGCGGAAAAAAATACCAGTAGTTCCATCATGGGACTACTACGACTACTGGCTCGACTGGGAATAACCGTTAAGATTGGTTTTAACTTTGGCGTTGGGCCTTAGACAATTTGAGAAGGCGTGTAGATGGTTCCTGAAAGCTGCATACGACTATAATCACGTTCATTAGGGTCGAAATTTTTACACACTTTTATACATGTCAAATTATATAACAGTTATCCTTTTTGTATCCTTCTTGACAGAACGAGATGCACTGAGATTTATTATGTTTTTTAGGGATTTAGGCCCAGAACTTGAAATTCCTAACCGAAACCAGAGCGCTTACGTCACCGATCTCCTCACCGAGACCGACCGTATGCTATACCGTTATGACCTTCATGTCTAGATCTGTCAAATATCGACTGGCTGCTGTATGTAGGCTCTCGTGCCAGGAGACACATTGTATCTCACATAAGATTTGAAAATTACGAGGAAAATATTTAAATATGAAACACGGAGTAAGTATAAAATTAGGTTAACAAGAGACATTCGAGACACATTGGTTTTGAATTGTTTTATGCTCCCGAGAGCCCTATGTGCGTGTTAATGTTTGAGGAAAAATGTTACATAAAAATCCATTCACAAATCGTAACATATAATTTAAAAATTGTTACTAAAACTTCCTTACAAAATATATAAAAAACAATGTTCTTAAAACGAATTACTAGTCAATGCCAGAAATAATTACGCTACACAGCCTTTAATGTAGTAAGGTGCAAGAAAATTGCCGCAAAAATACATTGTAGTGCGTACAATGTCGTGCCAATATCACACGAGTTGACGATCTAATATTTAGGCAGCAAAGCTCGGGAGACTAGCGTATTTATCCAATAAATATTATTTGGAAATCAGATAATGAACAGATAATAACTTTAATTCAAATTAACATGATATAAAATTACTTTGTTATGTAACTATATCTTAACTTATTTACTCTTATCGAATTAGAAATGATAAGATCCGCAGGAGAACTAAGGTCACCGACACATCCCGAAGAATTGCGAACCTCAAGTGGCCGTCAGTCCTCGATCGGTTTGGAGATCCCTGGGGGTGGCTTATGCCTAGCAGTGGGCGTCTCTCGGCTGAAATGATGATGAACTCCCGGCCTTGATCATCCTATTTTTTCTAACACCTTCTTATTCAGACTACTCTCTTGAGCCAAAACACGGTATATCTGCTGTAAGTTTTTGAACAATGAAGCGTCTCGCAGACTATTTCATGCTGCAATATCAGCTAAAGATTAACATGTCTTGGAAATACCACCGAAGTAACAGTACTCATTTCAAATTAATCGGATCTGTGAAAGTTATTAAAACCCTCCAATGAAGTAAGAAATGAGCTGATTGTCATCAAACAATCGATGACGAAACTGAACAGATCTTCATAAATTATATTTAGGAACCATCTCCATCAATTTCAAATGAAAAAACGAATCAAGACTTTTTTACAGATGAAGTTTCTTTGGACTAGGAAACAAATGCCCGAAAATGACTTAGATATTGTTAAGTTAGACATTAAGGTAAAGTAATATTAAAAATATTAAAGAAATTCAAAGGTTTCTTCCAAGACTTCGATGATCAGATATTCATTTTGATAGATAAGCACTGAGTTGCTCATCCATAGTTGCATCACAAGGTAAGGTGTCACAATGACGTTATTAGTTAAGCACAGTGCACCTGCAAAAACCTCAGTGGTTTCATGAGGAAAGTAAAATTCAGCAGTCGAAATAAGTCAGCGAATAATCCCACAGTAGCATGAGGAGCTCGGGGACTTATTTGCATCGAAATGTCATTTTTATCATTTGTCATAATTTAATTTCAGTACTTACAATATCATTTTACAAAATAAAAGAACACAATTTCAAAAACCTAATTTTAATGTTATAAAATATTAATTTTAATCTATATAAAACCATTCTCGAGTTCGTCCTATACTACCCATGCTGTCACTCGAAATATTGAATATTTGCACCTGAACTCCGACCATCATTTATCTAGTCAATTTTTCTAACCATCTGCACTCGTATATATATATATAGGTTATATGAGTACACATGGCTAGACTTTTATAATAAAAATAATTTATAAAATTTGGACATTCACTAAGATAAAAAATAGCTTCGGAATCTTGTAATTCTGTGACTTCATTGTTTGTTTTTCCTTGTTTGTTTTGTGTTGCATGATCAATATTACCATAGTCTCGCACCCGCTACTTCTCATGCCTTGAGCTAGCGTACCAACGGCTAAACACAAAGGGAACCGCGATCGTTTGCGGCGCGGCCTCCATCGGTAAGGATGACATTCACAAAAACAATACGACGCATAGTATACACGAAAATTTACTATAAAATGCCAATACTATAAAGTTCTTGGTAAATTTTGTTATATTGTATTGTCACTACACTGTGTATCCAAATTTAATAAAAACAGAAACATTTTGGTTTGTCTTTGAATTCCATACTTTTACTAACCGATTGATCTTTTAAATTTTATAAATTTTTTGGTGATGTATCCCATGATATAGAGAGTGATTACCAAGGAGGCACTTTTATATCAGAATAGAAAATGATAAAGAATATTTGCTCAGTGCCTGAGATTAAACAAGGGATTAATGAATATAACATTTGGACCTTTACAAGTAAAATTGACCAAACTAATATAGAGTATTGTTATTTCTAGTACATTCTGTTCTGTCTTGTCATTTTGCCTGTAATGTCAATGTAATTGGAAACGAAATCGTTTACAATCTTGCCGTTTCTCCACAACAAGATTATCAACTATCCTTTTCTATCAAGATGAAAAATGTATCGTTCAAAATTACCCCTTATTCTTCTGATTATATTGGATAACTTTCCCTTCACACCACGACTGTGAACTGCTTCACGGCCTGCAAGAGGACTTCCAGTTCCACGTAGAAAAACCCTATCTTGTTGCTGATAGATAAAAAAAACTAACCAAGTAAAAAAAGTATGATCAATGGACGTAGAATAATAAATCTCCAAAACTTTTTCTTTAGAGAATCAGGCTACTCAGTACGGCTTAATTTGTTTAGATATTGCGCCTGCTCCAGCAAAACGTTACATGTGAATGTTGCGTATATACTACGTCCATGCTCGTGAAATAAAAATCGAAATTGTAATTTCCTTTCCTGGCAACGTCTGATCGAGGGACAACAATTTGCGGTCACCGACTGATTACCAATACGGAATCCAAACTAAAACTTAACCATGTTAGCTCATAAACAAAACCAACCTTAGTTTATTATCATTAAAGTAGACAATAGCGTGAAATTTTCATCGGACTTAGGTTTAAAAACCGAATTAGTTTAGTCGAAATTCGTCACGTCCCCGACATCTGTCGCCGGGTGTAATCGAATAATCGAATCGACTCGAGTGGATTGCGTAATTCGTTACGATGACAATTCGTATCCGCGCGTGATTATACGTAATAAGCCAGGGCAATTTGTCGATGACAACTCGATTGTGGATATCGATATTTTTTTATGTAATCACACCGCAATTATCTGATTGTCATTGTACTCTGTCAAGGTTAAGGAAGACGTGACTGATTTGTGGGCACGTAGTTTAGGAATAATTATTTACTACTTTTTATCTAGAATTACTAAAATTATCCTTTTGATAGTGTTTGATCCATAGCACATTGGTAAGGAAATTGAAATAATTGACAGTATAGCGTAATTTTGATTATAAATTATCACTATTGGACAATTTTATAATGTAGATGTCTCTGAATGACTAAATAGAAACTAATTAATTAAAAGGAATGAAGAGCCTGCCAACCAACATTAAAATGCATTTGCTGGAAAAGTAGGTAAATTCTTTGAAAGCTTTAAAAGATCAACTTCCGAATGATACTGCAAATCAAGTTAAAATAAAGTAGCTACTGTAATAGATATAATATGATAGAATAAGTACCGTCCATTAGCAAATTCAGCTGCATCCTTTCCGCAAGTAATTGCCGCCCCGCAGTTGATTAATAAGCCGCAAATTGAATAGGCTTCCTTTGACAGCGTCAATTTTCTCGACGGTTACCCGGCCACCCCTAAAAATCCACTTACAGTGAGTCTATTTGAAATTTTGATCGACCCCGAACATGACACCTCACATCTATTTACAATGTAAATTGTCAAAGAGACGCGGCGGACGGTTTACATGGCGGTGGGTTCAGACCGATGAATTTTATTTTTAGACCGGTGTTGTAAGTATTTTCATGTCTATTTTATATGTATTTCTAGTTTTTCAAATTTACAGTTAGCATGAACATTTTAAAATTTCGAATCGTGATCGTATCGAGTAGTTACGTTGGCTTTTGATGAGCTTTTGTTTGAAATTATAAACTAGGTGGTAGGTAGGTAGGCCCGTATGTAGGGTCATCTGGGTAGCTACCACCGCCTTTCTTATTTCAGAAACAGGTCGCTGTGTTTCGGATTGAAGGGAAAGGTAGCCAGTGTAATTACTGGGCATGGACGGCATTTCATCTTAGGCCTCAGGATGACAACGCACCTGCAATATCAAGTGATTTTCCCTTGTTATTGCAGGTGTCTATAGGCGGCGGTAACCGCTTACCATCAGGTGTGCCGTCGGCTTGTTTGTCATCTAGTTGTATAAAAAACGTGCATAAACGATACTATTACGTTTCGACATTTAAAAAGGTTCATGCTAGGGGCACACGTTCTTTCAATTTTGAATCATCGGCGTTTAGAGTAATTGACATCAACGATTACAATCCCGCGAAAATCTACTTTAATTTAAATATTACTCTCTACCTTATTGTATATTGGCTTAGATTGAAATAATTTAATCAAATTGACCAAGAAAAGAATAGATGGCAGGTCAAGTCATTAGTAGAAATATTTGACGTTTTTAACCCGTCTCGCATCAGGTTCCATACGCAATTGATTTATTAATTGGCATAGCCCTCCGGAGGGATAACGTCGCGCTTGACAGATTACCACATATCTCAAATAAAATCAGTCAAGCCAATTATATTTAAAGTATTATATTAATCGGCAGCCTGCTGTCCAAATTTAAACCCCGTAATTTTAGTTTTCTAACGCTAAAAACAAAATTAGCGCTTCCCTAATTATTTAATATTTTATTTATATATACGCAGGTACTTTTTCACAGAGACTCTTAGCTTTTCAAAAGATCAATTGCCAAGAATAAAACAACTATGAATACCTACTATTTGTATATCATTGTCAATGCGTTACTAAGATACTAATGCATTTTAATATTTGTAGCTTATCTTTTCATCCTTCACCAACGCACCAATACTCACGCGCAATAAAAAATCTATTGTGCATATATATGGATAATATTCTTTTTGTTTAAAATATCTTCTACACACAGCAACCGGCATGTTGCACTAGCTCAAATAAGCACAGTTTACGCGTCACCCTGCCATTTTGCATGAGCCGGATTGTCTCATACGTCAAATTGTCACGGCTCCAAGACGTTGATGGATCGACGCACCTGCTTCGAGTGTATCAACAACCCTTACACACAGCAACACAAAGCTAGCTTTGCCACCCAAGAAATAAAGTTTAAAATGAGCAGTTCGTTTCTATTGCATCGGGGTCAGAAAGACTTCATTGCAATATTTCTTCAAGGGTTCAGCAAAAGTGATTTATTAACACACAGTCATCGCTCTTTTCAAGGCTCTTTGCAAATTCTATAACTTTGATTGACTGATTTGCTAAGTCTATTCTAGAAGCTGTCGGTTACAGTTTCTCGGTAAAAGCTAGTTTTAACTGACGAAAACAGTCAAAAATAGTTTTGAGTGCGGGATTTGGTCAAGAATATTTTTTTAGAGAATAGTTTTTTGAATAGCTACGGTAACTGATTACCTACCATCAGGCGGGTCGTATACTTCTTTGCAACCCTTGTTTTTTTAAAAAAACTAAACACCATTGGTTAGTTTTGGTAGTTTTGACTAAAGTTTTAACTTTATCGATTTTTTTCTGCGACATTTATTTATAATCCATGCTATGTCCGCAGAGTCACATCATATGAACTAAAGGTAGGTGGATTCATATTATACTGTCAGAAGCAATATAATAGAAACGTTTTCAGTAGAAAAAGCTTAAAAAGATTTGTTTGATTTGTTTAAGTAATTGTTGACTTTTCACCCGGGATAATCATTTCCATGTATTATATAAGCAATGCTTTGCAAAAAAATACTCCAGTTTTTTTCATGATGTTGACATAATGATATTGACAATGACTGATGCAGGCTTTTTTCGAGGCTAAGGACAGATGCTACTTTAATATTTTATTTTAATACATATATAAATTTTATATGTCAACAAGTGACTTGAATCTTTGAAGACGTTTCCATTTGAAATCACGGTTCATGACTCGACAATTCCTTTGTCAACCTTTTCATATTCACTTTACGCCGCCTCTCATAGATTTCATACCTTAAATTTAAACCTTACTACTTCATGTTAAAGTTATAAATTCCATTTTGTTGCATCAAACCTGATGATGTCATATAAATAATTTGGAATAGATTTGAGACCACCCGTAGGTGTGAACTGGCACTTCTAATTGACATTAAGTTGTTATTTTTAAGGGGCGAATGGTGACACTTTTATTAATAAAAAAGTGAGATAAAAATTCCTAAAATTTCTTATGGAAACCACCACAAATAGATCATTTGCGTTTAAATAATAATGCCCCTTTTAACTAACCATTCCCTAGGCGTAGGCGACTCTTAACGTCCTTTGTCTCTTTCTACCTCCTTTAGTTAGACTGAGATAAAAATCGCTAAGAGGCTCTTAACGCTAAGCAAATGTTAGTGAAAACGGTCATAAATGCAGTTTCACAGACCATTTCCTTTCCGGTCAAACTATAAATTAAGTGACAAAATTAATTTTACATTATGAACTAAGTTAAATTAATAATCCACTTTATGATTGGATGGATTGTGACTTTATGATTGGATGATGGATGGTTAATTAATAATCATCCACAGGATTTATCAAAAATGAAATGATGTTCATTCGCTTCAAACCTCAAATTTAAAGTGCTCTTGTTTTTAGTCAAATCATAGAAATGCTTTAACAAATTTGATTTAGTATTAACAGAATTTGTATAAGTTGTAAGTTTTGCACCATGTCAAAGACATTTGTAAAATATAGGTTTTAGAAAACAAAAATATTTAGAAGGCTTAGGCTTAGAATTCAACAAGAACTAACTTAAAGCTACTTTGCAATAGTAATGAGCATAAAAATGGATACGTATTTCCATCAATTGATACGCTCGATGACATCAGCTGAATTTAAAGGACAATAGTAAATCAACGTCAAATGTCAACGGACCCCCTTTCTATCTCCTATTGTACAACGTCGATTATAACTTGAGCCACCAAGAGACATGATCATTGTCTTTCCTTTGCGCATCTCTTTACAGTCGTCGGTAAGGAGGGATCTCAATGTCTGGTTGATACAGTGACTAGCAAAACGTATGTCGCCTACCCACTTACTATTAATGATAATATTAATGTTATCTCAGAAAGCACTCTATTGCAATGAACGTTAGCGATGTTTTGATCTGGGTTGCGAAATGTAGCGTAGCCACTCGAAAGATTGTTATCTTTGGATGTTAAGTGTAAAGGAACAGAAATGACGCACCTTTTTATATTAGCACGTCTATAAGAATTAAAAGGACATTTTCTGAAAATGTATGGGGGCTGGTACTCAGCTACCCCCTATGACAAAAGTTATATGAGAAGACAGAGTATATTATTAAGAATATTATACGACAAAAAGTATAATTTTAAATGCTTGCATCATTTAAATAAAAAAATAACATTTTATTCTCGTTAAAACAGTGACACATTCAGACAAAGTATAAAATGATAATGTCGTCTATTGTCTTGTTAAATATTGTTTATAACTGCCATGGGATCAACCCCATGCCAGTTATAAACAATATTTAACAATTACGTTTGCAATCACGTTTTATAATAAACGCATAAATAATACGGCCAGTTGGTTTCTGCTCTTGTTTCTGACTAATAATAATGACTAATAATACAAAATAAAAAAAGGGTTTATTCAAGATTCTCTGAGCTAATGCTCATAGATTTTTTTAGTATAAGTTTATATAACTTATCGTGGGGAACCCCTCTACGATAAGTTACGATACAAGTACCAATATCGAACATCTCCTTTAGTTGACGAATGATATGTTGTCTACTATAGTCACAGTATGAATTAAGATTCATAGATTGAACTTTAAACAAACTCTATTTACCTACATAATCTTTGCAAAAACATGTGTAATTGGAATTTTTTACTACCCTACCCTAATTAGGGTCTGAAACAGTTCTACGATCATAATCCAATACCGGGCTTAGTATCAAACAGTTTAAATTTTAAACATTAGATTTTGAACAACTTAAGTATAAAGTGCCAGATTATCTTGAGTCAGCTAAGTATGTGCTAGCATCAACTATTTTGTCAGATCTCCAAATAAACCCTCTGCTTTGCATGCCATATGTCTGGCGTTACTAATTTAGTCCTTTTTAACAGTATCGCGTTCACTTTAATGGCTTTCAATCCAAAGACCAAAAGACTAACAATTTTCCGGCCAATCTGCACAAATATCCCCCGAGATGAGCCGAGCCTAGCATGCCAGACACGAACCCGAATTCAGTATATTGAGACATAAATTTTTCATTTCGCCCGCGGGCACTTGTGATAACCTACTTGACCAGAGCCTCCCGAGGGATACATAAAGGACTTCTCCTGTATAAGGAATCACATATTTCATAACGCTCTCCATTCTAGAGATGAGGATCCACGGTATCGAAAGTAAAATGCCAACGTGAAAGTGATATCCGTGGCTTATATTTTTTTCCAATATTTTATACACTAAAAGTGTCGTGTTTTCAGTTCTGACGTATTTGTTTATATTTGGTGTATAGAAATAAAATAGAGAGAGAGGGATAAGACATATAGTGATACTTTCTACTTGAAATTAAAGCGCCTGTGTTACAATATCAACATAGAAATTGAATTACTGTATAATTTTATGGCCTTTGATTAATTTTATTTTAGTACAACATTTTCTCTTGATTCTTTCAGGATAAGCAACGCATGTATGTACCCTTTGTATTATAAGCGGCTGAAGGCATTAACCACCTACTATCAGGCATTAGCCACTAATTTAAGCGGACTTGGAAACAGGAGGAGCTTATCAGTTTTTGTATAAAAAAAGACATTTAACTATACATTGTATTTACGCCTACTGATTCTTTTAATAGGACGGGCTGCTAGCTTTACTGAAAAAAATTGCTTCTTCAATCAGTTTGCGATGTCTTAACCCTTTGACGACCACGGGGACACCCGTGTCCCAAACAAAAAAAAATCTGTAAGTCAATAACTAAGAAAGTGGTAGGTGTAACTTTAGCTTTATCTAGTTTCTGAACGTACTTTTTTATTTTTTTATTACAGTAACACAGCATTCAAACTTTCAATTTTTGTTTATGGTCATTGGAAATTGACAGTTTCTTTCGCGCGAATTTCTTACATTTTGAAAAATTTTTTTGAGGTGCAAAAGTTGTTTTCAGTATAATTTATTGTGAAATATTTATTGCCTGGTAAGTTCTTTTTTATTTTGTGTACTAATAAAAACTAAATTTATATTGTGCGCTTTGATCTGTGATTATAAACATAAAGGGACACCGGTGTCCCTGTGGCCTATGAAGGTATTTATCTGTTATATAGAGTTATATTATAGAAGGTATCTATTTGCAATATTGCGGTTGCGATTTTATTAAAATTACCCTCATTTGTTGTTTTTATGTTTGCCGATTATGTTTCGTAAAGGACGTGTGGTTTTCCAACTCAAGGAAAATTAAATCCACCATATTTTGACGGGTGATAATAGTGACGATGAAAATAGTTTATTGCTCGACGAAGATGTAAGGCCACTTACAAAGGATGATGACCAAGGTGTACTTGATGTTGAGGTTGAAGATACGACACATCAACTTCAAGAATCCAGGAGATCATCATTCGAGCCTTCAACTTCTGCGATAGTATTTGTCAACGAACCACTTAGCGACCGTCAACCAGTTTTCAAGTGGGCCCAGAGAACATACGCTCTAAATATGTTTAGAAACATTGAATATGAATTCGTAAAGGTGCAAATCTGTCAAGATGTGGACAACAATATGTAATTTGTTGAGCCCTTTCGAAATATTCCTTTCAACAACAAAATTTAACATTTTATTGCAATTCATAGTATCAGAACCAGTGCGATACGCTCACCAAAACGGGCGAGAATATACTGTTCAAACTGATGAAATGAGGGCATTTCTTGGATTGAACTTAGTAGTGGGTTATCATATTTTGCCATCGTTGAGAGATTTCTGGTTTACGGAACCTGATATGGCAGTATCTTTCATAGCAAATGTTATACCTAGGGCTCGTTTTGAAGAAATACGCAGGAATCTATATTTTTGCAATAACGAAGAAGCACAAGACCCTTTTAGTCCAAAACTAATGCCGTACGAAGAGTTATAAAGCGTCAATTACACATCCCAAAGAAAAGGTCAATATCAGAAAAAGGTGTGTAAATTGTGCCAAGTTCAAAAGAGAAAATCGTACAAATCATACTTGTGCTTTATGTAAAGTTCACACCTTTGTTACACTAATGACAGAAATTGTTTCGCTGTATACCATAGTCAGTAAAGTATAACTTTTAAATTAAAATATTACAATTTTATTAATAATTAAATACGTTTAATAATAAATATGTTATTTGTTATTGTAAAAATCGTAAATTATGAATAAATGTAAAACACATAAAGATAAGCTGAATAAGCAAAATGTCAGCCCTTGACGTCCATAGGGACAAATATGTCCCAAAAAAAATCAGAAAACCCATTAATATTATTGGTATTTTTATTTAACAGTATGTTTATTAGATGCCTAATGAATCATCCTAAACAGTCTGAATGATAACTTTACCTCCTATAATCTTATGGTCCTGAAAGGGTTAAAATTGATTTCACAAACTATAGAATAATTTCAAATCAAAATTTAAAGCATGTTATGGATTTTCACCAAAGTAAAACTTTAAGCTGTTTGACATTACTGAAAAGAAGCTATAATTAACGAAATAAAGATCTCATTAAATACATCGATAACATTACGTAAGCGAACCATCGATACTCTTCCCAACCCTATTACCACTGTTAACACCCCGAATTTTTTCCGTTGCACAAAGGGCTAAGGGTTACCGGACACAATAATAAATATTTGGACTATAACGCATAAATATCTTTCCTTTATGAATAACAAAACTGCTTATGCCACCGGCTAAGGGCGGTCCATACACTTTATGGTCACTTCTTATAAATGGACTACCATTATTTCTGTAGACCTGCGATTTTTTGCCACGCATTTAAGATAGGGTTGTTTTGGTATTAAAATTGAGACTTATAAAATTCATCTTTTCGATTCTACTAAGCTATATGCATAATCGACTGTCCAAGATTTTTTTTTTTAATGAATTCGTTTGTTGTCATACATCCAAAGCTTGGAATTCCAGAACATTCCAACCCTCCTTCCGATAACATACGTTCCTTTTAAAGAAGCATGAAAAGCCATCTTATAGGCCGACAAGGCGAAGGCGGCTAGAACAGGTGCTCAAGCTCTAGATGCCTTCACATATTATGGACTCTCCTTGCCGCTTCACATCAGGAGGTGATGAGTCATTTGCCTTGCTTTGTATACAAGGTGTTACAAAAGGTTTGTGCCCGTTTTCACTAACATTTGCTTAGCTTTAACGGCATGGCCATGGGAACAGACGGCGGCGGTGACGGCGGCGTCTCGGCAACCACTGCGTGGTCACGACGACGCGCTGCGAGGCCGACATCGAGACAGCGCGCAGTGGTTGCCGATTCGCAAATCGTAGGACGCATGTGCGGTAAGTTCGAGGCCAGGCCGTAAGAGTCTCTTACCGATGTTTATCTCAGTCTATCATAAACAGATAGAAATAGAAAAAGGACGTTAAGAGTCACCTAAGTCTTATTTTTTTTTTTTTTTTTTCGAGGAGAAATCTGATTGCAGACCTACCCGCCGCTGGCTACGCGACAGGCGTGTGTGGGGGTCGCCCAGCGCCAAAGACACTGGGAATACCCACTAAAACTCCCCGGTAACTCCATTGCCCTTCGCGGGGGCAGCCTGGGCTCTGCCGAAGCAATTTCACCAGCCCACCCCCAGGCAACCCGGCCTTACGGCCAGGTTTTGCGCCATTGGAGATTGCCCAGAGTCACTTGGGCAATCTCAGACTTGGCGGCCTGTGCAATGCGTGCGTGGGGGCCACCCACGCACGCGGCCGCGCCTAGGGCGCAGAAAGACGAGCGATCACCGCCCGCCTCCTTCTGCCCGCCCGCCTACGCCGGATAGGGGCGGCCAGCGGGTCCTCAGGGAATGGTCAGTAATAATTACAAAATTAAAAATTTTAAGCAACCCCCGGCGTCATTAATCATCTATCTAACACCATCTCATTAAGACTATTCATAGAGCCCAAACACGCTATATCTGCTGTAAGTTTCTGAAGAATTAACCATTTCGCAGACTTTTTGATAGTATAGGATCAGCTCAAAGTTAGTATGTCATGGGAATGTCACCAAAGTGACAGTACAAAAAATTTGAAATCAATCAGATCTGTAAAAGTTAGTAAAATCCTATTATCATGTAGAAAATGAGCTGATAGTCATCAAACGCCTGAACTGATCTTCATGAATTATAGCTAAGAACCATCGTAGTCACATCAGCTTTCAAACAAAACAAAACCGAATCACAATCGGTCCATTCGTTTAGGCGCTACGATGCCACAGACAAACACATAGATACACAGATACACCGATACACAGACAGACACGTCAAACTTATAACACCCCTCTTTTTTCGTCGGGGGCTAAAACGGACATTAGTCATACTTTAAAAGCTTATTCTACCCATCAAGACAAACAACTTTTACTTTTAGAACAACTACGATATCGCGAAAAAAAATCAGCCACATTTACATGTTTGTCTTTGTACGTTTATAACAACTATTTTATTGTAAGAAATACAAACAAAGAAAGAAAACGATGTAAAAAAAATTTGTACGTATGTATTGTATGGAATCGATTCCGCGCCTCCTGGGGTCCGGCGAAAGTAGTCGTTATAAACGCACAGAGTCAAATATGTAAATGTAATGAATGGCTTTCTCAATTTTACTGGAAGTTTAAAAATGCTTGTAAAAGTATTGTTTGGGATCACTAGCGGTTGTAAAACTTCAATGAGTGGTGAGATAAACTTTGCTATACAAACGCTAAAAAAAGTAGAAAGCGGTGAAGAAATTGGTAAGTTACAACAAGTGCTCCGGTGGCGTAGCGGTTATCGCGTCTGGCAGGCCCCCAGGAGACGCGGGTTCGATTCCCGTCTGGAGCATACAATTTATTCTTTATTTGTATTTCTTACAAAAAAAAATTGCCGTTCCATAAATTGCGTTGAGTAGGTATTGAACCTTACTATGGAATAGCTGATTTATTTTTTGCGATTTTACACAGTTTCATAAGTTGGATTATATCGATTCCAACAAAAAAAATATGCAATTCAACTTAAAGTTTTTGAGATGTGCGCAGGAAAATACAAGAAAAACAACAAAAAAAATCAAGCATACCAATGGATTAGTGCTGAGTCTACTTATCCATTAGCATGCTTGATTTTGTATGTAAACTTATACATACTGTATGTATAAGTTCTAAAACATATCGCTTACTCTTGATTTGATAGAATACGGCTACCATACCGCTTGCACTTACTTAAGATCAGGTGAGGCGTAAGCTTCTTTGCCATCCTTGTCTTAAAGAAGATAGTTCTGGTAACAACCAATCTTCAGAACGTTAATGTCATTAACCTCTCAAGCATCAGAGTCCAGCCAGAATTGATTTTTCGATTGTGATAGACCTCCAGAGGTGTAACGCCGCTTGACAGATTACGCTATATGTTTCTAGATAAGTAGGGGAGAGTGGGGTAATTTCAGATGCGGAATAACTACAGACAAGGCCGTTAACATCATGTAATATAATACTTGACAGTCTATTTCTTCCTTGATAGTAGTGGGACTGCCGTTAAGAATTTATACCTAGAGGCTGGTGTCATAATATAAGGAAAGCAGACGTTGAGCATCCCACTCTAATCTATGCATTTTTGAAATGAGGTCCTTAATTCGGTTACATTAAGATTTCAATTTCAGAAACATGATACAACGTAGGTATTCTTTCATATTTCCTTTTCCTGTTCAAAGGACTACAAGAGAGGCTTATAAATTTGAATTTCGTTTTAGAGAATCGGCGCCATATCGATAAACAATACAGCAATCACAATTTCAATATTTTTAACCTTTATATTTTGACAGAACCTTAATTATCTATCAAATACTTATCTGTCAATTGAAGCAGTCAACACAAAGTCGAAGTGCACGTTCACAATGGACGCATAATGGCGCGATTTCGCGGCGTGTCGGCGTCGCGTGCCGACACCGACATCCTTGACTGCAGGCAATTTCCGGGTTTGTCACAAGCGTGTCGGCATACTGCGGCGTACTGTCAAGTGGAAAGTGCATAGTAATAGCAGGTATGGCAGCTATTTGGTTTAGTCATTTTAAAGTCGGATTTTTATCGGTAAGTACGCTAGAAGATCACCCGTTGACCGGTTCGGCCGAAACCCGTACTGTCGATCATTAATTAATGAGTGATCTTCTAGGTATCGGATCAGCTGATGGTTTAAGATCCGTTCCATGACCTGATGTTAAGTGGTGATAAGGCCGAATATGGAATCTAGTAACACCCAGATTCTGCAACAAATAGAAACTGTCTATCTTACGTCCAATTGCGTTAAACAAAAATGTTGTTATAACGTTATTGTTATGGCTGTAAACTTAGGTAAGGTGGTGGTAGGTGGTGGAAATTGACCAGACAGACCTATAAAAAGAACTACCACCAACCAAACGAACAGAAATTTTTTGTTCCTACGGGGAATTGTACAGGCGGGAGCACATCAAGTGTAACAGTTGCACTTCGAAAGCCGCTTCTATTACAAACACAATAAGGGCGTTCTCAAGGTCAAACGGTTATGCTTGATGTGCTGTAGACTGTACCTCGGACCTCACTGGAATTCAGTGGTTACAAACTAAGTACATATTAGAAATATTAACAAATCAAAGTAAATATATAATGCCAAGCTAAAAGATTGAAGACTTATTTAATGGAAAGTAGTATTTCTTTCCAAACCAGTCCTGTAATTTTAAGATCAAAGTTGATATTCATTGAGAACACATTCGGACGATTGACCCTTTTGAGGATAGCAAAGGGCCACTTAGCCGATTAGCTCTTTGTGTCGTTTGAATAGGAAAAATGGGCTTTTAAAATATTAAAATGATTATTGCAATGGTATATGATCAAAGGTAACTGGCATGTTTTTAAAAGTTGAGCAGTTTTACTTCACTATACAGGGTGGTGCCGTCAATACGACAATTAATTGAAACATGGGCTATTTTAGTTAATAGAAATGGTTTGCCACTTTCAAAAACATCTTATCCGTTTGATAATTTCATGACATTTCTATGAAATAATACAGCCAATATGTAATACTGTTTCATACAAATGTCATGAAATTATCAAATGAATAAGAGGTTTTGGTAAGTTGCAAAACATTTTTATGAACTAATATAGCTCAAGTTTAAATTTATTGTCGTATATACGGCATCATCCTGTAATGCGTTATGGATCAAAATTTAAAGCGAGCTCCAGAGGTTGGCGTTTGACTGCTCAGAATGACTTCAAGCTTTTACTTTAGAATTCGAGAATACCACGATCAACACTCCAAGCACGTTCCACAGCTGGGCACAGGTCTTCCTACAAGAAGGCGATAGCACCACGCCATTAAAAAAAATAGCTACGAACGAACTACTAGTAGGTAGGTACTAACAGGTTTAATATGGCGATACACTACCCTTGCGGCTTTGTTGGATACCTTGAATATTCGACCCGTTCAAAGTTTCAAACATTTACACCATAAATCATTAGAAACGAAGTACCCAGCAACAATATAAGAGTAATTAAAAAACACGACATAATTGCTTACAAAGCAGCCTTTTCATGAAGCGCTCATAAAAGTTTGGCGTATGATTAAAAATTTTTAACGAGACGACCAATTATTATTATCCGGGCACCAGCAGACCAAGATCTCCTTATTCTCTCTCTGTTGAACTAATTTAGGGTTACATAGAGAGGTTTTGTGAGCGTTCAAGGTCTTCTTACACTGGCGTAAAGTTGTACGCGTCATCAGCAGAGTAGGGGCGTGGTTAGTATAAAAAGCGTAAGGATCAAAGTTCTCGACTTCATTTTTTAGTTTACCTTCAATCAGGTTTATTGGGTTCACAAATTGCGTATTTATAGCTTTGAAAGTTTTGACCGAATGAATGGTGGAAAATGTTTTTTTTTATACAAGGTGATGGTTGGTTAAAGTTTTATTAATTAAAAATCTTTACTAGTTGCCGTTAGCAGCTCCGCCCGCGTAGATGTTGGTTTTCGCGGCAATAAGTAGCTTTGTCTTTTACACAGGGTGTATATGTACCCACTTCTCGCTGTTCGTGACTCTTATTCCATTTACAATAATGGTCACAGTTAGCGAGACGAGAAGTGGGTAGGTATGTTATCGCTCCGTGACTGTACGATGCCAAATTTTACCTTTTTTACAATTAATATATAAATAATTACAAAGGCGCGTTAAAAACAAATAATGGTATTTAGAAACCACTAAGGTTTATGTTAATACTGTTCATCTAAGTCGACAAAGATTATTGAAATGTTGGCAAATTAACTATTGTAATTTCATAGCCAAGCTTCTCACGCGTACTAATTACTTAGTAAAATAATTTATTATTTTTCGCAAAACTTTTTCTCAATACAGAAGGTAGCTCATTAAAGGCCGGGGGATCAGGTACGCTGCTGTCCTTTCGCCGTAAGCATCGTTGCAAAGGTTTTGTCGAATACCCATGTCGCACCTATACCAGTTACAGGTGGGAGTTCTGTTCTCGACGTTGTTGACGAGAACGTTTACCTAGGACAAATGGTCCAGCTAGGTAGGGCCAACTTCGAGAAAAAGGTAAATCGACTAATCCAACTCCAAAATTACTCCTCAGTGCTGGAAGTCGAAAGTCTTCGACCAGTGTGTGTTGCCAGTGATGACATACGGCTGTGAAACGTGGTCGCTGACTAAGAGCCTTCTGTGCAAGTTCGCAGCCGCACAACGAGCTATGGAACGAGCTATGTTAGTGTTTCTCTGCGACATAGAATCAGAAATGATGACATCCGTAAGAGAACTAAAGTCACTGACATAGACACTGACATACTAGGATTAGTTAGTTGAATTGAAGTGGCATTGGGCAGGGCACAAAGCACGCAGAGCTGACGGCCGGTGGGGCGTTAAAGTTCTAGAATGGTTTCTAGACCACGTAACGGAAGCGCAGAGTAGGATGGCCTCAGACTAGATGGAGAGACGACCTGGGCCTCGATCGCGCTAATTTACATTGTATTTACCAAAGCAAATGTGAAACGTTCCCTTGCGCACAATTTGTGTTGCGCGAAACATATAAACGGCCACCAATTAGCTGTTTTTTCGAAGCATACATTGATTTCTTTGATTATAATTATATTACATATTTATTAAGCTCAAATTACATAAATGAATAAAATAAAAACTTTCTAAATTTAGTAAATATATCGATCAGTTTTTGACAGCACCTAGATACAAAGACGTTACTATGGCAACCAACTATGCGAACGTATTTTCCACTGTCCTACAAACATTTTTGACAAGTTGCTTAGGCACTAACTTAATCAAAAACGTGCGACCGACAGCGGAAAATACGTTCCTTTAGATGGTTGCCATAGTACCGTATTTGTATCTAGGAGTTGTCAAAAGCCGATCGATATTTTACTCAATTTTGAAAGTTTTTATTTTATTAATTGATGTTATTTGAACTTATTTAATATGTAATATAATTATAATCGAAGATATCAACATATATTCCGAAAAAAAACCTAATTGGTTGGTTTCGCGCAACACAAATTGTGCGCAATGGAACGTTTCACATTTGCTTTGGTAAATACAATGTAAATTAGCGCGATCGAGGCCCTGGCCAGGGTCGCGCGGAGCCGTTGGATACAGTCTGCTCAGAACCGTTCGATTTGGAAATCGATGGGGAGGCCTTTGTTCAGCAGTGGACATCATAGGCTGATACGATAATGATGATAATGATGATGATTGGGGCAATAGGTACCCCAACTTAACCGAATTGTAGGTATTTGTAAAAATACTCGTTTCGGATGTTGAAATAGGACATTTCGACATTGTAGGGTGGACGTTAGCTCATAACACAAATCCAGATAGACTAGAAGAATTTCACAGGGATATCCCAAGTCCTGGGGAGCTCAGATGTTTAGTGCAGTCGCCCGGATTGCGAAAGGTCGCGGGTTCGATCCCCGCCTCAGGACGTGAATTTTTTCTAGTGTAGATATATTTTAATTAGTAAATATGTTTTTCAAACATTTATAATAATGTTAAAATCAAAATTAAGAATATGATGATGATTGTTTGCACGAATCGTACGCAACCGACACTCGGCAAATGCTCGGGTGTATACAAATGTTATGAAAAAAAGTGTATTGTAAAGAATACTCAAACTGTATCATAATATGTAAAACTTCACATTAGTTAAAGAGCACATTCATCAAAAAATATTTCTTAGATTTAGAGTAGGTATACCATGTTTTTATCACTACGATTATCCGTTATGAAGTAGGTATCCATAACACAAGCTCTTAATGATGCATAATTTACGCTTTATAACTAACGAATTGTCGAATGTTTCCACACAGTTAATTTCATCGTTGTTTTCAACAATTAAGTAGCATTTTTTCCGTGTCCACTGCCACAGTAACACAAATCCATTTGTTTGAAGAAACCAAAGTTGTTTAGGAATTAGCACCCGCGTCGCATGTCGCACGATAAAGTGTGTGTTCACGCAAGTTAAGAACTATTTACCCACTGACTGATTGAATATGAATTTACTTACACTTTTGACGGAATAGTATTACAATTTGCTGGTCATTGTGTCCCCTACGTACTAAAATGTATGGTACTTAAAAGTGCTTGAAGGTTTACGATTTTACTTGATTTGACCCTTAAAAAAGACAGTGCAAATAAAACTAATTTTTCTTTACAAAGACCGCTCCAGAAAGAAAACTAGGACTTTTCTAATGCATTAGAGCATTAGAAAAAGTGTTCCCGTGGAGATCAACACTTTAGCCAATTTAGCAAAATATTAAGTAAAAAAACCAAATGTCATTTTGTATAGGTTTGCCCCTTTCATTCGCTATCTTTCTTGCTCATCATTCATACAAAAATGACGGTGGTTTGTTTACATTTATTGATAATCTAAATTGGCTAAAGAGTATTGCGACTTTCAAGCAGTCCGTCATGTTGAGGAAATTTTTCAATTAGGTATTTGGTAGGTTAGTTTTTTCCAGTTGACGTGATATATATTTTATTACTACAATTGTTGCCATATGTTTATTTCTGAAGGTTTTTTTGGTAGGTACCTTAACATTGTTATAAGAGTATCTATATTATCAGCAAAATATTTCCCTCAGAGTATTGAACATGCTACAATTATTTCCAATTATTTATATAATATTATGTTCACAAAAAAAAACAAATATTTCCGAGAGATTTGCCGTCCTGGACCTTTATATTATTTGTACAAATGAGGACTTGTAGTGATATAAGTATATTTTGACCTTAGCCTATAGACGCTCGTATGATGCTAAATGTTTACACGCGTAACAGACCCTGTAAAAACTATAGGAAGTGTTATATTGACAGCATGAGTGCTCTCTTGTGCTATCGATATAATCGATGAGCTCTGGTGACCTTACTCACTGCAGGAAGACAACAATATGGAGGTGATTCACGGGAAAATACCTAATGCACTACCATACTCCACTATGCTTATCAAAATAATAGCTTAGACAGAACTTATTATCCAAGAGTTGTCCTGATTAAATATTCTGTGAGCCGCCATAAAATGTATCATTATCATCATATAATCACCAGCCTAAACAAAGTGTTAAAAATCGCGAAAAAGAAATCAGCAGTTCCCATCGTAAGGTTCAACAACGCCTACTCGACCCAATGTATAGTTGTCCTCAAAATAAAAGTTAGTATTGATGGGTAGAATAAGCCCTTCAATGTTTTGTAACACCTTGTATACACGTCTCACTACTGGGCACAGACCTTCCTCCTACATGGAAGGAACACATGAGAAGTTTAGGCCCTAGTTCCACTACGCTGGCCCAATGCGGGTTGGTTGGTTAAAGCTCGACAGCTTACGGTATCAACCGGGACCTTCCGAAGCACAGAGTAGCTAGAGATTACAAATTTTGATTGACCCTTTAGTGTATCGATAGGTACACAATGAAACAACCGTCTTGCTCCAAAGCTAGTTTATTACTGACAAGGTGGGTTGACACATAAAGAATTGCGATAGTACTCACAATATGTATGGACATACATTACATCTCCCTCCAACATTAATTTGGGAATCTGTAACAATCGATATAGCTTATACAAACCTATTACTATTAACATAACAATACTCTATAAATGGTTCTTATAACTAACAGCTCTCTAGATTTTATATGTATCTTACAACTCATTGATCTCTACCTACTCATCTTACCAGACATTGACCAGGGGGAAAGTTGTTTTTTTTCGTAATCAAAACCAGAGCCCTCAAACCACTACGCAGCATCACCTCTCATTATCGACACCAGTTCAGCCTAAAGACATCCACTACTGGACAAAGGCCTCCGTTAATGTAAGTCACTACTTAAAACGACAAAAACATAAAACGTATACATTACATTAAACAATTAATTCCTTCAATTCAATTAAGATAATTACATTACGTAATTTATTACATCATATTATTATGAAACGGAATCGTTGTGACATATGAAGGTCGAGATAATAAAGATATAATTGTATAAAAAGCTTTAATAATGTCATATGAATTAATGAATATAATTGTGTGAACTTTTTGTAGGCTAATGTCGTAAGTGCTCTAAGAGGAAATAATACTTCAAAAACTAATTTTTGTCGATGACTTTGCACGCCTCTCTTTGATGCTAAATAAGGAAAGAGAATAGGTATATCAGCACACGTAGTAAGTGTAGTAGCACCAAAACTATTCCTCGAAACGTACCAGTTTGGTGCGTTAAAAAAATCAATAAAAAAATCTATAATTTTATTCCTCGAAAAGCACTAAAGGTGAAGCATAGAGAGGAGCATGATGTAATCGCGATGAACGATATCGATCATCATCATCACCACTAGCCTCAACACGTACCACTGCTTGGCACAGGCCTTCCTGCACGGTGGAAACATATGAGGAGTCGTCGGAAGACGATATCAATAGAAGTCTTAAAATTCCACCATTCTTCATTAACTTCTTAAGGGGTTAGTAACTAATTCTTTTTAACTAGATGACAAGCAAGCTGACAGCCCACTTGATGGTACCGTCACCTATAGACACGGTGTAATAACAAAGAAAAAATCAATTGGTATTACAGGCGCGTGTCTTATTGAGGCCTAACATTACTTCCAAGCCCAGTAATTACCTTTGCCACCAATCCGAAACAAAGCAAACAGCATTAAACAGGCGACCCTATATGGGGGCCTACCACCTAGTGATGACTATAATGAACCTAATCAAATTAGTTTTTTTTATTCCAAATGGGTAGCAAAGCGAATACGACTTTCCTGATGCTTACCATTGATTACCGTAGCTTCCTTGGGCACAACTCGCGCGTCACCAACCCTTTGAAAATGGAGAGAAAGCGTTATGTTACGCATAGGAGTCGAGTCCCCTTGCTCCAAACATAAAGCTTTCCCAATGAGCTTTAGCGACCTTGCCAATCAAAGGAACACAGCATTACAATGTGGAGCTATTTAGCTGCAAGTAAGTTTAAGTAGTGTAAGTGAAGTGTCCAACATGTGCTTTATTTTGCTACTAAAATTCAATTTGAATTAAATCATTTATTGTTGTCGTAACGAGTTATACTTATACAAGCTATTAATAAAGTTAATAGTTAGTTTAAGACGCTCGGTGGCGTAGTGGTTTGAGGGCTCTGGTTTTGATTACGAAAACAAAGTATGTTTCGCTATGGACGGTCCCGGGACTGGTCAATTAAATTTATAATATTGAGCTCCGTGCTTCGGAAGGCACGCTAAGCCGTTGGTCCCGGTAGTTACTACAACCGCTATAACCCACCAATCCGCATTGGGCCAGCGTGGTGGTGTTATGGCGCAAGCTCCTCATGTGTTTCTTCTATGTAGGAAGGCACAGGCCACAGGGCACAGGCCCAGCAGTGGACATGAAATAGGCTGGTGATGAATGAAGTTATTTGATTCCGTTATGACTATATCTAAGTGTGGTTATGTAGCATTCTGGCGATGTATTATATCACCAAAATAAACAATGCGGACAACTTCCAGTTTATGTCATAGTTCGTATAATAAACTTTGTACTCGATCTTGAGGTCGGTACCGTACAAGACGTTCGCTGAACAAGGGTGCGCGGTGGCGCGTGCCGGCGACTGGATTTGTCACGCTTCACGACAACCGAAAGAAAAAATCCACCGGACTGATTGGCAGGGCTGTCATTTGTTGCGACAACCGCACTTGCGTCAGCTATTGATTTACATGTTTTACCGCTAATAAATACGAAAGTGGAAAATAGCAACCTGATAACGACGAACAACAAGAATTGATGCGTCAAATACTAAGTCATGATTTCTTATAAAGAATAAGATAAGAGATATGTTAAGAGTACGACAAAATATTTTAATAACAGTCAAAAATAAAGCACGACAAATGACTCAACACCACCTGATGTGAAGCGGCAAGAAGAGTCCATATGCGAAGACAGCTAGTGCAGTTCAGACACTGTTCTAGCCGCCTCCACCTTGCCGGCCCGAAAGGTGCTTTTTCACGCCTCTTTTGAAGGAACCCATGTTATAGGAAGAAGGGAACACATGTGCTGGCAAAGAATTCCAAATTCTGGAAGTACGACAAAAAAACGAGATAACAGTTTCTCAAAGTTAAAGACTGTATTTTTAGTATATAAAAGTCTCGCTGTTTTTTATAATATCATGAAAAATAAAATAAAAAGACTATTTCGTAAATTGAGACTATTTTAATTACAGTTTAGTGCATATTAATCAAAAGTTGATAAAATGTGAAATTTCAGACAAATGTCACCCGCAAGGTATAAATGACGTTATCACATCACCGATCAACACATGAAATCTGACAGCTTTTAAATTGTGTTGCATAGCACCGGCGGGCTAGTAAGTGTCGAAAGTTTAAGTTTGAATTTGTATTGCGAGAAAATGAATCATGATTTTAATCTAAATACAACTTCATTCAATAAAATGCAACTTATTTAAACCATTTGTTTCCCTGACTAATATTCCCATGAAGTAAATTTATAGTCTCTTTATTATCACATGAAATTTATCTAAGCGCCATCTATTCAGGTGTGAAGTAGGTTTACGACGAGACGAAAGCTATAAGACAAAGATTAATAATGAGAATTCCGAACGTTATCTGACGATGTTAATATGAGTATATTTCGACACGAACCAGTCTTCTCAAACAAAAGTGTTTGACAGCCCTAAAGCTCAAATGGACCTGTTACGTGGCGTGCAGTGGACGGATTCACCCGGCGTATAAGTAACCACGATCTGCTAATAAATACTATTCGTTGCTCGTCCATGTGCGGCCTTATTACGCTGAACGCTGTTATTAAGAAAAACAACTTGCATTTAATTGACAATATCTAAGGCCATTGACATCTTCATGGACTGCTTCTATAAACAACAATGATTAATCAATATGGTTCAGAATATATTTACATTCATTAAATTATAATTGGAACCTAGTAATCAGAAGTATGACCTGGTGCCAGCCTAACGTTCGCCGTCTATTTCCCCGTTATTAACAAAAATAAGACAGCTTCTCTTGAAAAACCAGGTCTAACTTTAAACTACGTATTTAAGGCAGATCGGGCCTAGTAACCGACCATCAAATAAAATGTCAAGCCTACGATAATTGCTTCAAGAACTTAATCTACTAAGGAGTCTAGTATTCATGAAAGTTTAAAAAAACGATTTAGCTTTTTTTATTATTTTATATACAACTAGGTGACAAAAAAGCTGACGGCCCACCTGGTGGTAAGCAGTTACCGCCGCCGATAGACACCTGCAATAACAAGGAATAAATCACTTAGTATTGCAGTTGCGTTGTCATCCTGAGGCCTAAGATGAAATGCCTTCCATGCCCAGTAATTACACTGCCTACCTTTCCCTTCAATCCGAAACACAGCGAACTGTTTCACGGCTGAAATAAGAAAGGCGGTGGTACCTACCTAACTTACATTACATAATCATGTTTGCTGTATGATTTATACATAAATGGTGAAACAAAGACATAACTTACGTGCTGAAGTGGTTGATATTGATTAATTTAAATAATCAATTGGACAAAGGCTGTTTTGATATGCTGTAATCTACTCATTCGAATTCGGCCTTATCAAGTCGTACGTGTCACAATTTCATCTTTATTCATGAAAGCGCTCGAGTGAAGCGGTCACACATCGTCCGCTGAAGACTAAGGGAGTTCATACCGTGATGTCATAAAAACAGCGCACTGTTTTTCTAAGAGTTCACATACAGTGTCATTGTCCCTTTACTTCATGAATAAGAAATTCTTTAGATGTAAAGATATCTTATGCATATTTTTTACACGTAATTAAATTTTAATCCACAACTGTATTTTCATGATAAGCTATTAAAAATAATTTATTTAAGATTGCTGTAGTTTGAACTATAGCAATCTTAAATGATTTGAATAGAATAGTAGAAACATCCAAATAGTTTAACTTTCACAAGTTAAACCAGTCAAAATAGATTTTATTTTATTTTACGCCGGCGTGCTGGTATGGGATAAAAGATTAAGAGTGTTTTATTCCATTCAATTCAATTTTTATTGCATGTCACAGTACAACAAAAGGTGATATAATTTAAAATGAGGTCCAATTGTGACGCCCTGCAAG
The DNA here is from genome assembly GCA_947347705.1 of Nymphula nitidulata. NCBI lineage: Eukaryota > Metazoa > Arthropoda > Insecta > Lepidoptera > Crambidae > Nymphula > Nymphula nitidulata. The sequence continues at coordinate 14,700,953 of OX374632.1, forward strand.
GGCATTGCAAACAATTGAGGGGGCTAAATACAATAACAATATCATATTTCAATACTGGTATCTAACTTATAGCCTTGAGCTATCAATAATTTTATCTAACTATAATCACACTACAATTACAACAACTAACATTAGTAGGTAACAAAGAAACTAATACACATACAAACATAACAATTGAAACATTTTTAATATAACACTTGATTTATAATTTCTGCCTTCAGGCACTTCTTAATTAAAACTTGATTAAGCAATTCATTAGAAAGATCACTGATTTGACAAATTATTGAAGAATTCAGTTACGCTGCGTGGCTTTTCATATAAAATTTGAAGTCGAAAATATTTGAAACGATTAAACCGCTTCGAACAAAACTTGATAACAAATTAGGCTAGTCTATACTCTAGTTGCCAGAGGATTTTTCGATAATCAATTTTATTGTTGAGTAACAATTTTTCGCTTTTCACACATACCAAAAATCGACAGTGATTCTTTATTATTAGATTTTTTTGAAAAATCCTGTGATTACTTTTTAGTCTAGCCTGATTATGCATGTTTAGAATAGAATCGGTGTCTTCGTTTCCAATATTTTCCACTTGAAAGTTTTTATTTTTGTTTTTTTCAACAAAAAATATCGGCAATTATCTGTATTTCAGAATTTGTTTTTGAAAGACCGTTAAATTTTGAAAGATAATTATATTCGTCGTTATCGAGCCGCACGCCATCGTCGCAAGCGCCTACATTATTCATGATCCGGCCAAGCGCAGCCGTCACAGGCGCGCGGCGGAACTCTACCGACTGCAAAGTTGAAAAAACGCACCTTCTTTCCTCGATTGGACTGTAATATCTTGATACTGTTACGTGATTAAATTGATTAACGATTTTTATTTTATTATTTTATTTTTACTAACAGTTTTTTCTTTAACGAGTAGCGTTTGTTGCGCTCTGAAACCACATACGCTTAATATAAGATAGTAAAATAATAAACCACAATTGGTATTTAACTATCATTACATATTTTCTTTTCAGTTCCATAGCTTTTACTCATAATAGTAAACATTATCAAAATTAGTTTCGGCCTAGCCTTTAAAAATGCGTTTTACTACTGAAACTTGTAGAAGTCTTTAATATCTACTATTCTTGTTTACTGCATAGATATAGGTATGTTCGTATGTTTTTTTAATACAATTAGATGACAAACTAGCTGACGACCCACCTAATGGTTAGCGGTTACGGCCGCCTATAGACACCTAAAATAACAAGGGAAAATCACTTGAAATTGCAGGTGCGTTGTCATCCTGAGGTCTAAGATGGAATGCCGTCCATGCCCAGTAATTACACTGGCTACCTTTCCCTTCAATCCGAAACACAGCGAACTGCTTCACGGCTGAAATAAGACAGGCGGTGGTACCCAGACGACCCTACATACGAGCCTACCACCTAGTAAAATAATATATGGTGTTTAATTTGAATATGAAAAAATGAAAATGAAAATATCTTTATTCAATTAGGCCCCCCAAGAAGCACTTTCGAATCGTCAAAAAACCCTTATTTCTATCACATAAAATAATATTAACTAACAATGTCATGATGTTTGTCTTTCTGTCTTGTCTGGGTCTACGTAAGATAACAATGTTATAATGTCAGTCTGTCGATCTGTCGGTCAGTTAGACAGTCTGTGTCAGTGAGTCTGTCTGTCTGTCTGTCTGTCTGTTTGTCACTCTGTCTGAATTAACACCGGTTGCAAAAGTTGAACTACCGAGAAGATTCCGGCAACAAACTCGTGTAGTCACTCTTTTCAATTATAATTATATTCCTCATATTTATAGTGTAGGTATAAGTATAAAATAACTATACATTTTTTGTAATGATCTACGGTGAGTTAAGTCAACAAAAGTTCACAAAAAAAGTGGCGAGCTTAGTGGAAAATGTGTAACAACAGAATATAAAGTGTGGTGCCGTCAAAACGACAGTAAATTATAATAACATGGGTTATATTATTTCATAGAAATGGTTTGCCACTTTAAAAAACATCTTTTTCGTTTGATAATTTCATGACATTTCTATGAAATAATACAGCCAGCTTTATTTTATACAAACGAAATGAAAACAAATATTAAATAATTACGATGTTTTTGAAAGTTTTAGTAAACCATTTTTATGAACTAATATAGCTCAAGTTATAATTTATTGTCGTATTGACGGCACCAGCCTGTATATCTCCGAATGCTGCCGCCTTGAACACATCAGGATTTTGGGATATTCGACCACCACGCGAGCCCAAAACGGGTTGGATGCAGTAACCAGTTGGACCATAAGAATGCATAGAAGAATCAAACCTGGACCTACATAGTAGGACACAATTTAACTGCCTCTGTGGTGTAGTGGTTGAGAAAACCTACTTCAGATCTAGAAGTAGGTTCCTCAATTCCTCAATTCCCGTAGGGACAGTAATTTTCTCCCCGGTTTGCTGGTGATAGAGCTATTTCTAAATCCGCCTGTCTAGCTACCTGGGCTAAGTCTGCCGCCATTACAATAATGTTAACAGCTTGTTGTGTTCTGTTCCGGCTTGTCGTGTTCCGGCAGATGGAGGTAGGATAGCCAGTTCCTCTATGGTTGAAGAATCCGGGTGTAGCTGGCTTTCATCCTCAGCCTTATAATCACTTACTGATGAGATGAAGGCCAAAAGGTAATCTGTTAAGAATAAGAATAATAGATCTAACAAAAACCTTGTACCCACTGAAATTTTAAAGTTAGACCTTATATTTACTTACTTTTAAAAAATTTGAGCATTGTACTTCACTGTATTACAAATATTATGAGTATATTCTTATAATAAAATAATAATAAATAAATGGTTAACTTAAAATATCGTCATCATCATCACCAGCCTATATACGTCCCACTGCTGGACACAGTCCCTTCTGCATGGGAGATACACATGAAGAGTTTGGGCCATAACACCACCACGCTGGCCTAATACGGGTAAGTGCGGGTTAAAGCGGTTGCAGGAACAACCGGGACCAACGGCTTACTATGCCTTTCGTAGTACGGAGGAGCTCGAGATATTAATCTTTGATTGACCCATCCCATGACCGACCATAGTGAAAGTTGCTTTGTCTTTCATATCGAGTCCAGAGCGCTCAAACCAATACGCCACCGTGCTCCTCAACTGAAAATATACTTAACCGTGCAAAAAACTGAAATAATACAAATCAATATTATTATGTTTTAATCAGCTTTAAATTATTAACATTGAGATCATCTACTTTCTTTATTTTAACCGACTTCAAAAGGAGGGTATTAAATACGACGTTCACTCTCACCCGAAAATGTATAGATACTACCTACCTACGCCAAAAATACAATAACAAGAAAATAATAAACAAACATTCGAAGAAGTTTAAAAACAAAAACCCGGAGTAACTTCAATGAAAAACCATTATTGTCATAATTTAAAAGAACCATCTCCTAACAAAATTGTTTGCGATACAAACAGTTCAAATTAAAAGTGCTCCCTAGCTCATGGCGCTGGCTGCATCAAAGCCGATCTTGTAATTAACATTCTTTGCTATGTCCCGGTATGTCATACTTGTTCTTTGTAGGGTTGCCTTCGAACGCTTATTATTTATTTACCATTAGAAATATGAAGCAATAAGAATAAAACTAAATAAACACAATTGTACAAGCAAAAAAAAGAAATATGTACACCTACTGTAAATTAAAATTTAAAATAAATACTAAAAATAATTAACAAGAAATTTCGACTTAGACTTTATAGTTTACCTATATTATTATTAAAACTAAAAAAGCATTTGGTAGTGGTAAGCAATTCATACGTGTGGGTGATAATGATAACTGTAGTTCTCTAGTGAACATTTATCATCTTTGTCGACGTAGGTGATACTTTTAGAATATTAACTAAAGGGTTCCTAATAATTGTGTTTATTCTTTGATATAATATGTGGAGGTTTGTAATTAGCTTTAAGGCGTTTGTCTTTATTCTTTGATATAATATGTGGAGTTTTGTAATTAGCTTTAAAAGTAAAGCTGTAAACCTTCTTAAAAATAAATAAATAAAATAAAATAGGACAGAGTTTCCTTGATTGTTATTTTTTTTAAATAAATATTAAGTGTCACTACATAACCCTTGTATTTAATTCTAACGATAAAAGACAAAGGTCCGTAGAAGTGCAATTCGTGTGACTGAGAAAGTATGACTTACGCTGATTCTGTCAGTATTACAGAAACCCAAATCTAAAACGGGAAAAATGTTTTTGAAACATTATATTGCTAATTTGTTGCCGGTAAGCGCTACGCGTAAATAAAATAAAGCATGGACAAACAAAACGGACAAGACGAAGCTAAAAGGGTTATGTTTATTTCATTCAATTGCAAAAGGGCCTTCATCAGAGCGGATGCACAGCGCGTTGCACGAGTTGGCCAAGAACTTCTTACGCATCCTACGGGAAGCCGTAGCTACTGGCGTCTGGCCAAAGCCGTGCAGTCCAACTTCTGTCAACCCTCGCTGCCCCCGTTGAGATGTTCTGACGGCTCGCTAGCTCACAAGCCGCAAGAGAAAGCCGATCTCTTGGTAAAACTCTTTGCTGCTCACTCCCGAATCGATGACTGCAACTTAAAGCCACCAACACTCTCCCACTGTGGCCACACAATGCCCGATATTCGTATTAGGCAATGTGATGTACGTGCGGAGCTTCAGTCAATCGACGTCCGGAAAGCTAGTGGACCTGATGGCATTCCAGCGATAGTACTGAAAAACTGCGCAGCGGAGTTGTCTCCTGTCTTAACGCGGCTATACCGTCTTTCTCTCTCTTCTGGGTGTGTGCCGGAATCTTGGAGAGAGGCCAATGTGCAACCGGCCCCCAAAAAGACCGATCAGACCCAGCTAACTACCGCCCGATAGCTGTCACCTAAGTTCTTTGCAAGGTCATGGAACGGATCTTAAACCACCAGCTGATCCGATACCTAGAAGATCACTCATTAATTAATGATGGACAGTACGGGTTTCGGCCGAACCGGTCAACGGGTGATCTTCTAGCGTACTTAATGCATGTCTAGGGTGAAGCTATTGACAAACGTGGTGGGTCACTGGCAGTTAGCCTTGACATTGCCAAAGCGTTCGATCGGGTCTGGCACAGGGCTCTTCTCTCCAAGCTCCCGGCATACGGTCTGCCCGCTCAGCTCTGTAACTGGATTGCCGGCTTCCTGCATGAGCGAAGAATCCGTGTCCTCGCAGATGGATGCGCTTCGCGGTTCATGTCAGTGAATGCTGGTGTACCACAAGGCTCTGTTCTATCCCCCACACTCTTTCTTCTTCATATCAATGACATGATTCCGTTAGGAAACATTCATTGCTATGCAGATGACAGTACAGTGCATGGGGGATATTACGGTCGTCCAGGGGCTGGGCGCGCTGAAACCGAGAGGGAGAGAGAGAATCTTACCATTGAGCTCGACAGGGTGTTGAACCTCGTATCTGAATGGGGATCTAACAATCTTGTTGAGTTCAATGCTAAGAAAACACAGGTGTGCGCGTTTACAGCCAAAATGTCGCCGTTCCTTCCGCTTCCGTCTCTTCAGGGCACGACTCTTTCGGCACAGGGCTCCCTAAACTTGCTAGGTATGGAGATATGTTGCGATCTGAATTCCAGGAACTACATCGAAACCGTGATCAAAACAGCCTCACGGAAGCTCGGTGTCCTGAACAAGGTGCGTCGATTTTTCACGCCTGACCTATTATGCCTGCTGTATAAAACTCAGGTCCGGTCTTGCGTGGAATATTGCTCGCACTTGTGGGATGGCTCCGCCTAATACCTACTCGATGCCCTGGACAGATTGCAGCGTCGTGCTGTCCGTATCGTTGGCGATGTAGAGCTCACCAACAACCTTGAGCCTCTGCAATTGCGTCGAGACATTGCATCGCTTAGCGCCTTCTAACGGCTATATCACGGAGAGTGTTCTGAAGAGCTATTTGACCTTATCCCACCTTCCCCCTTCCTACTCAGGACCACACGTGCTGGTCTTTGGAGTCATCAATTCACTGTCTCCACCTCAACATCACGTACAAAGAAATTTAGTAGCTCTTTTCTTTGTCGAACTTCCAGAACTTGGAATTCTTTGCCAGCACATGTGTTCCCTCCTTCCTATAACATGGGTTCCTTCAAAAGAGGCGTGAAAAAGCACCTTTCGGGCCGGCAAGGTGGAGGCAGCTAGAGCAGTGTCTGAACTGCACTAGCTATCTTCGCATATGGACTCTTCTTACTGCTTCACATCAGGCGGTGTTGAGTCATTTGTCGTGCTTTGAATAAAAAAAAAAATCAGTCTTATTACCGCTTATTAAAAAAATAGGATCAAGATTAACATGTTTATTTTGATATTTATCATCATCATCAGTTCAGCCGAAAGACACCGGATCGTCGGTCCACCTTGTGGGTTGCGTGCGGTGTCTCCCGGTAGGCGGCCGCCACTCGAGGACCTTTCTGTCCCAACGGCCGTCAGTCCTCCTTGCAATGTGACCTGCTATGCGATTCTCTAATGTCAGCAGCCATGGATTCGTGGCTGTCGGCAGCGCTGTCATACCTTTTGGCGTTGATTTGACAACCGTTGGCGACACGGACGGCGTAAACCGGAACTAAAAAGTGGCTGATTTTTATATCTTTATGTAAAAAACCAATCAAATATTGAATGAAGTCATAGCGATACAATTTTAACACAACAAAAAGGAAATCAAAAAATATCGATTGTACTTCATGTCGTATAACCAAAACAGAGACAATCGTACACAGCCAAGAGACCGACGTAGAGATTAGTGAATACGGATTCACGCAGCGCCGTGCGCAAACGTCAAAACCAATGGCACTTCGTCGTCTTTGTCAGACGTCAAGTTCGATGTCGAATATCTTTGTTTGTGAATCACACTGCTGCCCACTACGATAGACACTGATATTACTAGATACAAATCAAGACTATGAAAGTGAAGTTTCGTACTCTATGAACACAAGTAACAACCCTACAAATAATTTATAAACACAATCACTTTGAAGTGATTTAAAAGTGAAAGAGTACAAAGGAATAAAGTGCGTGCTAACTCTGGTAATTGTAACAAATTGTGAGATAAAATTCTTGGTGGCCATTCAATATTATTATTTTTGATTACGATGAACAAGTAATAGTGCTGTCGAAATAGTACTTTGAATTCAGCTTCGAGCAATACTTTGGTGGTGATTATTTTGGTGGTGATTTTTGTCGTACATAGTTGAACTTGAAATTTAATTTACATTTTACTTCTGCCTGGACCAATTTCCTATTTCAATTGTAAAACTTGAAAGTAGTTTTATTTCCTTAATGATGCATTACTACTTACTACAGTTACGTAAGATATTCACCTCTATTCAAATAAAAATAATATCTATATTTCTTATACATACATTGATATTATAAAAACACCTATGTTCAAATTCAAAATAAATTACATCTCAAAGGATAGTAATAGATCAAATTTTTTTAATGATATATATTTTGAAAGATTTAAGTATATTCGGAAGTGTCTGTTAGAAAATATTTGCACAAACTCAAACTGGTAATCAGAAACATAAATCGATAACAGAAAAGAACAAAATAGTTTTAATACTATCGTAAAAATCATATTTTATTGATATAGTTCTAATGACGTGGTGGCATAAATGGTTGAGTTATTTTTTTGCTGTCAACCGTATCTGGCAAGCTATTTTTTTTACTCAGTTCCTGGTACAGCCAATGGGCAAATGTGTATCTATCCAGTATGTGGTATCTATTATGAATTCATAAAAAAACATATAAAACGGAGGCGACCACAGAAGTTGACATTTGACAAAAAAGATCGCTATCTCAGCATCAAAATTGACCAACCTACCGTTTTGTCGACCTTACCGCGAACTGTCAAAGCCTTTTATAAAGAAAATGTGTCTGTTTTATCATCGCCAACAACCATATTCAATCTTATGATTATGCACATAAGAGTGATGTCTATATAAATCTGTTGTAAAAGGTAACTTGTCGGGAGTTTGTATCACCAAACCTGAGTTTACTGAGACATAAAATGTTTTTGGCGTTTTTTTACGAATTGTAAGATTCTGTCGAGTGGACAGCTTTCGGGGTATTTGATAATTTTGGATTGGCGATTTTTGTGGAATCTGATCCGTGATATGAACTGCTGATGACTATAATAAAAATAATTCGGAGAACAGTTTCAACTAGTGAGAATTTCTTGAGCTTTGCAAATTATTTCAAAAATCTAATCAGTATTTTATTATGCATAATTATAATTCAAAACACGTCAACAAGGAAAATATTGCTTAAATTGGAATATAGATAGACAGTAGGTACTCCTAGTCCCCAGACGATGAAACCAGAGAATCCGGACTCGAATCATGGCAGGGTTAGATGTTTGTATGATGAGCAAAGAGAATATAGCACTACGTTTATGAGTATGAAAATTTCAGGGATGTTGGTAATTTTATATGTATCTAACTATATTTAGCATACTTTCGTAACACATTTTGGACCAAATAATTGGTGCGATATTGTACGAATATAATTTTGATTATACAACTACATGACAAACAAGCTGACAGACCACCTGGTTTTAAGAAGTTACTATCACCGATAGACACAAAGAAAAACTCACTTGGTATTGCAGGTGCGTTGTCATCCTGAGGCCTAAGATGAAATGCCTTCCATGCCCAGTAATCACACTGAGTACCTTCAATCCGAAACACAGTGAAAATACGGGCCCACCAACTAGTAAAATACCACCTATCTATTAAACACCTAAACCACCTAATCACATCAAAATTATTTTAAATTCTAATTGTAAATGTGGCCAATTTATTGGTATTGGTATCACTATCAAAGTCGTAGTCGTAATGCAGTGGCTGTCTCTACGAGGAAAACGTATAGCCAGTGCTAAATTCATTCCTATTACTGCTGAATAAGGTCGCACCAAAATTACACTTGAGCTGGCGACAGCATTAAAAAATCTATTTCAGTTACAAGACATCGTTCTGTCAAAAGTACAAGACAAAAAGCATTGGCTGACACGTGGATAAGTACACGGGTTCAATGACCGGGCTAATTTTGTGCTTCCTTCATTGCTAAGGTACTGAGCTATTTCTGATTACGATTACTCCTGAGCACTCTATTGAAGTGCTTCAAGAGCTGTTGATAAAGAAATGGCTCTTGGAACAGGTACGACAGAAGATTCCGACTGAAGAGACGCCGTGTATTACTTAATATGAAGCGTTTGTTGTTTCAAACACAATTATAGAGAATCCTAATAATTTCATATATAGTCAATAATCGAACTAAATATTTAAATGAAACATATATTTTAATCTCACCATGTATTGAGTAGTAATTAGTTACATTACTACTCAATACATGGTGAACATGCAGTTTACGCATTCTTTTGGAGTTATTTGTTTTTGTGGGAAATATTTAGTATTATTTTATTATAATTTCAAATAGTCGGTAATCGCTAATATATTGTAAATATAAAACTTTCAATGTTATTTAACGGAAAAATGAAATTAAATTTGGCATTTATAGACATCTACATTGTTGTTTAGAATGGATAGTAATAATAATCGCCTTTTTTCTTTAATCATAATGACCGCCTGATTATCACCCACCGATATTAAAACTACCAGACTTAAAATCCAAAAGTTCTCAAAACAATCTTAAGCTCATGGTAAAGCTTTCGTTGAAAATCTTACAATAGTAGGAGTGCACCCTGAATTTCATATTTCAGGTGAGATAGCAGATAAATGTATGTTTGTTGAACTATTAGATAAAGAATCAGTAATTAGGAATAATATTGAAAGAAAAAGAAGAAAACAAAGTATTGTATGAATCACGAGTCCGCAGAATAAGCAAAAGTAGACTTTACCTTGATCTACAGAATTATAACATCATATTAATGCAGAAAACAAAGATCCTGATTGAAATATGGCACTGAAATACAAATTCTAAGTCAATAGTTTGATTTCTCTGCAGAACTTTGGTTTTATAAATACACTCATGATAGTCAACTCAAATTTTTCATAAATTTGAGTTGACTATCATGAGTGTATTTATAAACATGTTTACAGGATAATAAAACGTTATTCTTTGATCGTATAACCTGATCGCACTCATGCTGGGTTTGCGTATAACACAACATTTGGTGTAAATTAATAAAAGCATCAAATGCCTATAAAGTTTGACGACTTTTTCACGTGACAACAAACCGAGACCAAAATAGATATTAATCAAGACTTAATCCCAGTGGAAGTGTCTGTTGAGTATAGTCCAACCACCACTGTTATGAAGATTTTAACGATCCACTATTGATGTTTGGGTGGTCCACATAAAGGCGCATAGATTTATAAATATAGTTTTATAGCGCGAATAATGAGAGTCATTAAAGATGGCAATCGATCCGACCTCGACGATTAACTTCCTTCTAAAGTTAATTAGCTGATGTTAAGAACTTTTTATCTAAATTACTGTTTTAAAGTTGTCGTCGTCCGCTTTTACTCCAAAATATTTCTTTTATCAATGAAATTATTACGAAGATTACATTTAAATTTCATGCGTTTCATCAACATCTGTAAAATTTCGATACAATATGTAGAAAAGGTAAACTTCCCTTAAGCATCAATCTTCAGGTTTTTTAGGAGATACAAGAAATATTTAGAATAATTGCAAACACACTATGAATAAAATAATGATTACTGACGATTATTGTGAACAAATTTTACAAAGCATACTTGTAATAATAACAAGTAAGTATTTGAAAGTCGTTCATAGTTGTAAATGTTACCAATTCCTATTAAATCTCTCCAAATGTTTTACATTCACAAAGCGAATGTCTCCTGTCACATTGTGTAAACAGAGGAACAATGTCAACAAACATTAAATCGTTTAGATTATTTCTGTCCCCTAAACATTTCTGTGTACATTACGACGATCCAAAGACATTTGACGACAGACTATCAATCTTCTAATAAATACCAGGGCTAAAACGAAATCTCAACCCCATCAAAAGTTACTATCCAAATCTTAACTCAATTCTCTACGAGTCAAGATTCAAAATAAAATTTAGTCCTCCAATCTTTTTCTACGCATAAATTATAACTAGTATACAGAAGACATGATTTTTTACGAGTCTTTTATATGTTTTTCACACATTTGACATCAGAAACATGTGCTACATTTAACACGTTAAACTTTTTATTTGTATTATGGCATATTTAGAGATGGATAATATAGTTTTATAGTTTTTAAAATTCTGAAACAGTAGCAAAAATAGTAGCGAACACTTATCTATTTTTGTATGATGCATCAGTTCAATTACAAATAATAAAATTTCATTACGCATTTATTAAATCGAATACCTTATCCAGAGCATCTTTGAAAAGAAATTTTCTTGTTATATTCTTCGTATTTGGTATCGTTTGGTATTGTTAATTTTAATTTGTTAACCAAATCTTCTGAATTATATTTACTGATTATTAGATCTAATTTATTTCACTCTGTAAATTTAATACTTAGTGTATTTTTCAATTTAAAACTGTAAATTTTCTCGATTTTTTTTATCTCATAACTCCTTTGTACATTCTCGAGCTAGATTAATGGCGTTTATTGCAAACAGACATCGTTTTAGTTTATGAATATGTGTCAAGCTAAAACGGTCTTGGAAACTTGACAGAGGGGCATCTAAACAAACGTTGCGCTTTGACAAAAAGTTGATTGCGCTGTAAAAAGCAAACGAGCTCTGTCACAGGCACAGTAAACAACAATAAAAGGGGTAACGTGCGTAGACGCAGCGTGTCGCTTACAAAACCGTTTCGCGTCTGTTTCAGTTTTAAAAATAATACTGTCGAATATGAGTTATCACTTTAAAATACGGTTCCGTCTAAAAAATATTGACAGATCTTAAGTAAAAACCACTACAATTTGATTAAACACATTGAAAACATTACAGTTGAGTCTGTAAAAAGTACTCCAAAATTAAATTAAATTACAGTTCATACCTTTCATTCCAACAATCAAGAAATCAATAAGAATCGTTTTCTAGAAACGTCCAATGCCAGCTAAACAAAATATAGAACGTTGACTTTGTAATATATTTCTCGATGTGCATTAAAAAAGACTGAATGCTTTAAAATTCAAAAGAACTTCATTCATGGCGTCAACTGTCAGCTATTATTTTAATGTAATATGACTGGAACAAAAGAGATAGATTAAACTTAAATGCAGCACTGAATCGGCAACATCGTCGTTCATATCTGAAGAACCCCAACAATCTAGAAACGCATCACATTTACGATGACACCGAATTAGAATTCTGTCATCGCGGGATACGAATATTGTCCTGCGGCAGTAAAAGCGACGTAAACACCGTGTAAATTAAACTGGGAACAGGCATCCATTAGTACATGAGTTGATGTGGTGAAAGACAGATTTTGATTGCATGTAGTGACAAATGGAGGCATCAAAGATAATGTATGAAATGACTGTGAGGCAAATGTGGGATATTGCCAAGGATAAATATAAGTGTTATATGAATTAAAATTACAGTTTAGCAAAACCTATCTTTTTTTGCAAACATTAGTGCAAGACAATATCCACACACTGAAACAACACTGAACAATTTCATAACACGTGACTCAATCTTTTTGGACTTCGCATTACATGTCTTTTAATTTATTTATAACGAAATACAACAATGCCAATAATAACGATGTATATAAAGTTTGTTCCGTTTGTCAGCATCAATGTTCAGCTAAAAAATAAGTAGCTACGTAGATAGCCGTTGATGAAAATAAATCAGAAGTCACTAAAACAACAGAATCTCCCATAACAAACAATAGACGTGAACTCATCTATAACATCTTTTAAGTTACTTTTTTTTATTGAATCATAGTAAATAGCTGAAAAGATATTATGTGAATGTTACTAAAATTAGTGAAAAACAATAGTCTAAATTTAAAAATGGATTTCACTATTAATCAGCGTATGAGAGACAATCGTAAAATTATACCGTGTGTGACAGCTCACACTTTACAACTAGAAATCAACGTCAATCACACTGGCTGCTATTTTTGTGCCGTTATACATTCATTAATTTATTGGGCAGTAAAGTTTTACTTGTCACTACCAGGGATTTATGTCCCGTTCGTCCCAAATGCGGTTTCTTCCGCCAAGTTTCCTCGTGTCTCCTATAAACAAATGTGTAGGCGACAGAGGCGCCTCCGAACCATTTGCAATCGTCCATCTGTGACGAGACGTCAGCAGGAACAAAGGAGTTTGTCTTTTGACGTAACGTAAACAAAGTTTAATTTCCTGGACGTGTCTCTGAATGTTTGTTGATCGAAAACGTTGCTATTGACGTGAACGTTCCAACTTTAAACTGAACTCTATCTCTTGTTAGTAAAGGTTGAAATTGTGCTTTTCTTGATGAAAAACATGGAACTATGTCGAATGTGGATAATGTAAATCGCACAGGCGGCGCCGGAGATGTCGTGTGCGCCGGGACGTAGCGGCGAAGCGTGTCGAGGAAGGATGCTTAACACTTGCACCTCTAATTATATCCAAGGAACGCGCTGTAGAAACAAATACGTCTTTCTAATACGAAACAACTTCCTCTGCGTTCTTGGCCGCTGAATGTTTCGTTATCGATCGATGGATTTCAAACTATTGCGTCTTTTATTAATAAAGCAGTTTGTAGTTATATAAATTATTTGTATTTATATTAAAAGGGCATTTGAGGTTAGTCATGAAATATAGTTACAAAATAAAGAAAATAATATTTTAATTACAAATTGAATGATATATACAGGGTGTAAGGAGTCGCTCTCAAAAAGGAAGGCAAATGGCAATGCTGGTGAAACCCTAAACACTTCTTGTTTAAATCGCGAAATAAATCATCTGTTTCATAGAAACGGGTCTTGTTGATATTACATTTTGTATGAAACAGCTAAAACAGCCTTCTTTTTCGAGAGCATCCCTTAAAACCTATATGTCGCAGCGCCTAGGCCGTTGATTGAACGCCGACTTCCAAGGAAACGGCTGAAGGACAACTAGCCCAGTTATTGAGGGCAACGTTTGAACAGATGGCTGAACGTCATGTCAGCCGTCTGGTTAAATTAGCCATACAATTAGACGCTTAGGCAAGTCGTTTCAATCGAATAGCTCTTGTGTGACTGTTTGAGTGATTGTTAGGGGGAAGGTTATTTTTTTAGACCAATTATAACCAAAATCGTTTTGGTGGGCATAAATAATAACCTTGACCCTGGGAACTATCAGCCTAGGCATTTGATTGGATGCCGGCGTTTAATTACGGGGCATCCATTTAAGCGGCGAATTTATCCAGACGGTGGCGACATATAAATTGCTAAAATTACCATATTGACTGACCAGATTGACCAGTAGTAGCCAACTACAAGGGAGATACTCAGTGGTGTTTTTTTTTATTTTTAACCATAGGTATGCCTACCTTTTTTGTCTGTGGAAGCATTCCACCATTTGTACCACCAAGTCTAATGTTAGGAGCAGAGAAACATTTCTGCTATACTGTCAGCTTATCGCTTCTTTTTGGTGTTTGCTAGGTGGGCAACGTTTAAATAAGAAGAGACCAAGAGATAAGCTACAGTAAGTATTAACCATTAACAATTATTTATAACGAGTATGTGCCATTAAGCGGATCGTATGCTTATTAGAACAAGAGCCACCCTTCTTCCCTTGAATCTTTGAGATTCTGTGGCTTCCAACAATACTAACAAACGTTCCAAAGGTGCACTTCACATTTCTAATAGGTACAATAATTGGATGAACATTTTACTTTAACAATTTAGCGGCAAGTTTTATAATTTCTTTATATGTGTGGCTACAAAATTCTCGCTACCATTGGATTCTTTGGATTTAACGGGAAAAGTCTAGCGATGTGCCTCATCCAAATTGACTTTAACAATTGATCTACAAATAAAACCTAAAATAGATACAATAAAGTCGAACGACCAAAGCACGACAAAGTGTCTCCTGGAAAAAGTTTTAAAATGTTTTTAGAACGGTGTAAAAGTTTCCCAGAAAGCGATCGAGGACAGGTTTGTTTATACTGCGCGCGCAACACATATGTCACTGGTGTTGACGAGACGTGTTCTTCTAAGTGATAGCCACGAAAATAGACAAAAGGTGTTTAAACTACACCTACGAGGAAATCTGGAGCGAGCTAAACCTGTCGGGAGCTTAGGTATGACCTAGGAGTACATACATAATGTTCGTAGAAACGGCCGGTTAGTCCGGTGGTCAATACAGGGTCCCTGAATATTAAACCAAAAGTCCCAATTTTATAGAGAGTACGAGCATTTTGTTTATTAGTCTTGGTTTTTTTAGTTAGGTATATTTTTAATACAATATCTAGACGAGGACAAACACATTTACAAAAATATTAGTCATAATAGTAGAATAGGGTTATGAAAATATTTCGACATTGATTTACGTCTATTATTTCTCCGTTCATCACCAGCCTATGTACGTCCCACTGCTGGGCACAGGCCTTCCTACATGGAAGAAACACATAAGAACCGGGGCCAACGGCTTAACGGCACGGAGCACGGAGGAGATCGAGATTATAAATTTGACTGACCCATCCCGGGACCGACCGAATCGAAACCAGAGCGCCCAAACCACTACGCTACCGAACTCCTCCATTACCTAGTATCAAACCCTTATAATAAAAATTCATCATCATCATCATCACTGGCGTTTCTACATGGGAGAAACACACGAGGAGCTTGGGCCATAACACCGCCACGCTGACCCAATAACACCACCACGTTGGTGGGTTAAAGTGGTTGCAGTAACAACTGAGACCAACGGCTTAACGTGCCTTCCGAAGTACGGAGGAGTTCGAGATTATAAATTTGACTGACCCATCCCGAGACCGACCATGGCAAAAGTTGCCCTGTTTCTGTAAATGAAACTAGAGCGCGCAAACCAATACGCCACCAAGCTCCTCTCATAGTTCTATTGTTTATCATAGAGGTTAGTGAATTATAAATGCTTAATTATAAATGCTTAATTTAGACTAGACTTTTTTTACGTACAGCGCCTGTCCAGTCTAAATATAGCATCATATTAACTTAACTTCTACCATAGAATACATAATCTTATAAGATATTGCCTCAATACATTTGATGATAAAACTACTTACAACAAAAACAAAAAACTAGTAGTTTTATTGTTTATTAAGATAAAATGTATGGCAAAACAATTAATAATATCAACCCCGTGCGGTATTGTGAAACATTAATATTTAGTTTTTCTCAACACAATGACTCCTATTGTTTGTGTCATAATTGTATTTATAACCCTTTTATCTTTAACGCAATCTCATACCATTAATCGCTTATACTTCTAACAAACAACACAAGCCACTTTATCAACGCGGCGATTTCGTCTTAAAAATATACGGATGTTGCTCTGTCTTAAAACTAAATGGCTCCGATTTGTCTTCTGTTAAGTAAACATCGAATAAAGCACATCAAACGCTCAATTTGTCAGGGACAGGAACATTGACAAAGTCCATTAATGTTCGCCGTATAGCCGACAATTAGTAAACAAATGAGCCGAATGACAGATCTGGATTGTTGGCACCGTGACAACTGAGAACCGCAGGGGTGGCGGGATAAAAGTGATTGTAGAAATGCCGACGTAAATAAAATAACAAGAGTATTTTTTAATAGGATGATAGTTACATCTGCAAGACCAGAATAAAAACCTAACGTTTAAAGAAATGTGATCAGCGGGATTCGGGGCATATATGCACTTAGTATCATCCATGATCATGGCTGCTCTGAAAAGAATAAAACGGTTTTATCCAATAGCAAAGCTTTGTCTAAAATGGCTAATATCACAAATTTTGTAGTTCCTACTTATATCATTAAACACTACAATCCTCAAAAACCCAATGTGCTACCTCCTCAAACTTAAAGACGTGTACGGCTCCAAGCTCGCGGTGACAGTCCCCGAACATGTGTCGCGCATTAACACGACTAACTGCGCCGGCGCTGTTTACAACCAACTATTTTAGATTAATGACAACGATGAGACAATGGCTCACGAATTAGTTTAGCTTGTTTACTTTAATACGGTGATTAAAGAAGCACTGTCGTAGCGGAGGATTTTAAACGTGTAGAAGGATTTTATAGGAGTTTGAATGATGCTGTAAATAAATAATATCCATTTCCCACGTCTCTGATTATAACTGCAGTGCCGTGATTAGTATCCATTTTTATAATATACATGATTATATGATATTTGTAAATAGCTTTAAACTTGTATAATATTTTTTTTGAGAAAGATTTTCGATATGCCACAAAAATAATACGGGAAGCAATGGCATGGAAATAATTTAACATTTTGTCACTAATCAAAACCAGTAGCGGCTTTCCAGTCCAAAATCTGATATTTGGTAGACCTCAAGTAGTGTCAAATGACAAACAAAACAACCTTCTTCTTATTGAGTGGTTTTTCTCTCCAGCAAACAATTTTGGATTTTGTCGGAATATTTATGCCACTGTACTTTTTTGTACGCTCGCTGTCATCTTGTTTCTCTTCTTTTTGTCATTTCCGATTGGAGTCTATTAGTTTCTTTTAGTTTTTGTTTGAAGTGTGAAATGGGTAGTTTAACACCAGATTCTTGTCTGTTTAAAATGTTACGCCTAATTAGTTGCATAATTAATTTGGTTAGTATCCCTTGTAGCAATTTAAAGTAACTAATAAGATGTTACAGAAATTGTCTTTTACTTTTTACAATATATTAATTGCTAAGTGGCATTTTTAACCGACTTCAAAAAAAGGAGGAGGTTATCAATTCGTTTGTATGATTTTTTTTATTATTATTTTTTATTTTTTATGTTTGTTACCTCAGAACTTTTGCCTGGGTGAACCGATATTGATGATTCTTTTTTTGTTTGATGCGGAATAGTTCCCATTTGGTCCCATAAAATTTTTTGGAAATCCATTGGGTAGTTTGGTTTTAAATCAAAAAAACTGGAAAAATCAAGTCGTCTACATATGCGAAGTTGCGGATATTTGCTTTCCTATGATTTTTTAGTGAAATGATACGATAGTAGAAAACAATATAAGCTCACAGTCACCCATCTAGCTTTGACCTTCAAAAGTTATCACTAAAAATTGTAAAAAAAAAATGAAACACAAAATAAAACTGACTCCAAAAAACTGAAAAGGATAAAATAATTAAATTGTAGTAAGTAGGCACTCATCCCCTAGGAACATATTTTTGGAGTTCATGCTAAGTTGTTTCCAGAAACCATAAATTGAGTATGGCCGCCAAAAATTGTACATTCGGGAAAAAATCTGTGTCCTTCTCCTAATAGTATTGATAATTCCTTAATGTCATCTTATTTAATGATAAATTGTGTGGTTTCTACATCGCATTATATCATGTTTATTCATATAAATTATTTAAATTCATTTTGGTTTCATTAAATGAGCGTAATAAATTTTTTCGTTGAAGGTTAATTTAAGTACCCATACAAAAATCATGTGTCCAATACAGACATCTTATACTTTGAAGTTGAAAAATATGCATTAACTGTTTTGTAACATGTTAAATTTTGACATTTCTAAACTTATTTGTCAATTTGCTAAGCAGTACTATTTTCTTTTTAATAAAATAACGTAAAAAATGAAAAATAACCATATTTAAATATGTGTCTCGTTTTTGGTTCACGAATGTTACTTCACGTAAGTTACCGATACAAAAGACTGAACATGCTAGATTCCTGGCCTGTAAAAATGTTTTTAAGTCATGGCAACACAACGTACTACAGGTAAGCCAAGGGAGAAATCGCCATTTTTTTCTCTCTGAAAGTGAACGTCAAGGTGGCCGGCACTTTTGGATTTTTTGTGTGATTTCAACTGAAAATATGCAAGGTAAGGATGCAAATTTATTAAATTTATTTTAATATGTGCATGTAGAGGCTATTGGTTTAACAATTAAAACTATGCAGCGTCTTCCATCTTCAAAACTGACGCGAATATATTTTTTTTAGGTTATGACCACAGTGATTTTAAGTTCACGAATGATACCATGTGTTACTATGTGCGTTACGTAACATTCGTGATCGAATGTTAAGAATAGTATACACTATAGAACTCGAAGTTATACCTAGATTTTTATTGGAAATTAAAATTTGTATAATAGTAAGATTTTTTAAAATATTTACTTGTGCATCTATCCCTCCATACACCATAATATATGCCCATTTACTAAGGGCATCTAGACCAACTTTCTAATTAATATTTTATAATAACAATTAAGAATGTTTCTTAAACAATGATTTTTAAGATTTCATTATGATTATTTGTATATTTTTTTATAAAGATAACAATTAAAATATTTTAAAAAACGTAAAATGTTTTTTGTAATTCGACCCATGTTTCTTGGAGACAATTGCTGTTTCAGGAGTAGAACGACCTCATAAAATTTAGTTGGGTTTTTCGATTACACAGTATAAAGGGCATCTATCCCGCACTGCAGGCATCTATCATTCTTAGTATTTTCATAGTGGGGCAACAATCCATACAGAACCAGAAGTTATTCATATTAATGAATATTTTCAAAATTGGGAGGTTTTTTAAAAAGTGGGGCATCTATCCCGGTTTTACCCTAACCTCTTTTGTTTTTAGTTATTATACTAGCAATTACGATTTTTTTCTTAATACTTGTACATTGTACACTCGGCCTAACAAAGTTCACATGTGTTACTTTCATTCACGTATGTTACCGTGTGTTACTAATTCACGACTGTTACTGTACAATTTTTGGCGGCCATACTCAAATAGTGAAGCACCGACTCCAAAAATATGTTCCTAGGGGATGAGTGCCTACTTACTAAAATTTAATAATTTTATCCTTTTCAGTTTTTTGGAGTCGGTTTTATTTTTTGTTTAATTTTTTTTCAATAAACAACATCTCATTTATATTGTGCTCTTTCATTAATAGGTAATACTAAGATCTCAAATAAAGTTGCTTACATTAACTTACATTCAATTTGAACTATTTATCAGTATTTGAATAAGCAAACATCTGATTGAAAATTGTTTTATTATTCGTGCCTCCATGTAATTTTAATTTGACAAAATATCAGTAATTTTATAACAATCAATTTCAACATAACAGAAACGTTACGTATTGGTATTGTTCATGGAGTTTGGCAATGTTTTGGATGTAAGCACAATAACAGTACCTACCTTAGCAATACGAGTATCTTGACCTCCGCCGGCAATTGCACATGAATCCACAGCGGAAGTGGAAATGGTACCTACATTTTGTGTGAGTTTATATAAATTGCTATTGTTTTACAGCACTTCTTACTACTAACCACGTAAATCACTTTATAATTTCTGTGTCCTGTATGAATCGTATATTACAAATACCTTCATGATTGAACGTTTGTGTGTTAGCATCAGAGTCAGTTGGAGTTGTTATCTCTGGTACTATCAATATTTGATCAATAGTATCAAATTCATTATTGTCCTGTACAGTTACTAGCATTAAAATTCATACACTTTTGAGATCTCATGTGCCATTCTTATAAAATAAGAGTTTCTAAAGTGCATATATCTTAGTGCACGTAACTGTATTGAAATTTGGTTCACTCTGTAGTGACAATTTTAGTAGTATCAATATTTTAATTTCTTTTTAACCGACTTTAATATATCTAAGAAAATTCAACAAGGAAATGATCCGCCTGACGGTATGCAATAACCAACATCTGTTGAGAATCATATCAAGCAATTACTTGAATTTGCAGGTGCGGTACAGGTGGAGAAAAGAGATGTTAATGACTCCCATGACCTGTAATTACACTGGCTACTTTCCTGTGCACATTCGAAACAGGCTTACAGCAGGGTCAGCAGGGTGCTATGCCATGTGCTTTTCTCTTAAAGGAAGACCTATGAAATGAAATAAAAATATCTCCAATTTGGCCCCCAAGAAGAACTTTAGAACCGTCAAAATGCTAAGCAGTGGAACATATTTAAGTTGATTAGGATGATGATGAAAGTAAGTAAATAAATAAGCCTGAACAAATCAGTACCTCGAGAGCGAGTGCTACGTCAAACGCAACTACCGCGTTCACAGAACGGAATGCACAATTATAAAATTTTGGTATTCAATACTTTACAATAGAGGCGCAACGGCTCCTGTTGTTTCTATATACGATGGTTTTTCGAAATTTAAAAGTGTTCGTGCTAGGAGTACTGAACGTTGATGCTATAGTAGTAACATATTGTGTGTTTATTGTATAACTACCTATTTACGTATATCAGTATCCATGATCGCATGTTGAAGCGATATGCGAGCATTTGATAGCTCATAGGTGTAAGTAAACTCGGTGGTGCGGTAACTAGCTCACTTTCCTGAGCCCCGTTGCGTGAACGATCACTATTCATTCCGTACGGCGCAAGCGTTCAGTTAATTGTTTCTCCTTACTTCTGTTGCGAAATACTTCCGATTTTGATGCTTGCTTTCTGTATTGTGTTTGAATATACTTAGATTTAAGGAGCTTACTGGTATAGTGGTTTATGGATCTGGCTTTGCGAATACAAAGCAGGTATCCCCATAGTCGATCACGGAGAGATCAATAAAATAAGTAATCTCCTCTTTGTTTTTTCAGCAAACGACTCAACACCACCTGATGTGAAGCGGACATTTTGCGACAAGGGGACATTTTGCGAAAGGGACATTCTGCGACGAAGCGTAAGAAGAGTCCATATGCGAAGACAGCTAGTTAGGCATGAACAGATTGTTCTAGCTATCTCCACCTTTTCTTTTTAAAGGAACATATTTGCGCCATCAAATAAGAATAGAAAAAAGACAGAAAAAAATTCATAATTTCGTTGTGCGTGACGTTGAGGTGGCGATGTAAATTGTTGACTCCAAAGATCGGCACACATGCCCCAGTGTAGGAAAGGGGAAGGTGGGATACGGTCAAAGGTTGCCTTGGAACACGTCAATTTGTTGACCTCTATTACTTCAGCCATTTCACCCACCAACTGATGGTATGGCCCCACTCATTTCTTTCTACAAAGTAAGCCTATAAGATGACCCTTCTAGCCCATTTCACTAGAGAACTACTAGATGTTCGGCGGGCTATCACCCAGACCTGGCCGATGTACCAAATATCCGCAATAAGCGATTCTTGTCATGTTTTGTAATGCGCACAGCCAGAGAGTGGAGTGCCCTACCGGCTTCGGTATTCCCCACTGCATATAACCTGAGTATCTTCGAAACAGGATTAGATTGGTACCTTCTGGGTAAGCTTGCTACATCGTCAACCAACTTTTAACTTTATCGGAGCAAGAGTACCCCACTCTTCTCCACGTACACCTAAACGCAAACTCTTTTTTTTAAGTTGGTAGGCTTGGCGTGTAAAGGCCATTTTTTATGACAAGGGTGGCAAGGAGACGCCTCCTTATTCCTCCCGCCTGCCTATTAGTAAGCGGTTACCGTACAGCCTGTATACGTCCCACTGCTGGGCACAGGCCTTCCTGCATAAGAGAAACACATGAGGAGTTTGGGCCATAACACCACCACGCTGGCCCAATGCAGGTTGGTGGGTTGAAACGGTTGCAGTAACAACCGGGACCAAAGGCTTAACGTGCCTTTACGGAAGAGCTCGAGATTATGAATTTGATTGACCCATCCCGGGACCGACCATGGCGAAAGTTGCTATGTTTTCGTAATCGAAACCAGAGCGCTCAAACCACTACGCCACCGGCTTCTCTTCCCACATAACGGTTTCTCAATGAGCTCTAGTAAATAACCGTCAATTATTTAGTAGTTTTATTTCTTTTTAGATGTTGTCTGACATGGTCAGAGTCGCGAGGAGCCGTTGGATGTAGGCTGGGCAAAACAGTTCTGTTCCATTTGGAAATCGATGGGGGATGCATTCTTTTGCAGTGGACGTCATAGGCTGATATGATGATGATGATTATTATTATTTCTTGTAATTTGTTTTTTGGAACCTTATAATATTAAATTCATAAATTATTTATATTTCTACTAAAACAAGGAAACATAGGTATTTTCAATTTAGACAGTAATCACTTAAAGAGATCTCTTCCACACAAAAAGTGTTGCTATTGGATATGTATGACAGCTAATAATAAATATTGAATTTTCAGTTGAGTACTTAACTTTAGTAATTGATGAGGTAGCATTGTTTTTATTTCTATTATTTGCATCATTTAAGTATATTTTTTATTTTAAAGTTCATCAGAAGTCGAATTGTGTTATGATGATGTATAATCATAGATGTTTCTACGTTTATTTGGTGATTTTATTAATTTTTTTTAAAGATATTTTTAAATACAGGTTATTTAAGTAACGTATCGCAGAACCGGCGTAGATGATATTGGGCATCGATGCTATGGATTACATCCTGGAAAGGACTCGGGCTTCCTTTGGTTGCGATAACCAACATCTACATGGACGGAACCGTGAGCGGCTACTATTGGTAATAATGGTTTTTTCACACTTGGGACGACCGGCTCGCCGAGTGGTCTATGCCCCTTGCTATACAGGCTACTCGGTCGGGGGTCCCGGGTTCGAATCCCGGTGGGAGCAAATGTTTGTATGATGAGTACGAGTATTTGTTCACGAGTCATGGATGTCTATATGTATATTTAGTAGATTTCTGGTATTTTAAATACATATTATGATGCTTACTTAGGGCTCGATAATAGGTGTGAGGGTATGATTATTGTTATCATTATTATCATTAGTTTATTGACAGTTTTACAGAAACGCTCATCAAACCTATTTTAGTTAAATCTAATGTCGCACGGCTTTTCATACAAACTCGCAAGTAGAAATTTATTAAAAAACTAGCTACTAAATACCGATTAGAAACAAAACTTGTCATGCATAACTGAGGCTAGTCTAAAAAGTTATCAAAAATAAGATAAATCTTGAACACATTTAATGCAATCTAATTTTGATTATAAAGGTTATCGAGCATCAATCGATTATACTTACCGATTATACAGTTCAGCGCATTCGATTCATTTGTCAATTCTATTGAATAGAACAAGACGTGTTACAAGTTCGTTTTCGTTGAAGTACTGGCTAATTGTGTTTATTGTGTTTATGTATTACAAAAATATGATAAGTAACAGCAATACCGGTGTTCTTGGTCTGAATTAATTCTTTAATAAGGTTATGGCCTTACGTTTACAAAGTAAAATTCAAATTATTTGACATTACAAAATCTGTATGATCTTGTTCGTCGGTGTCTTTCAGTTGTATTGTTGATATGTAGATTCCTCAGGCCATATTGGTGAGCTAATGTAGGTACCTATCTTCCTGTTAATGAACCGCAATTTTTAAAAATATATGTTCATTCGGTAGGTACCTATTTATTTTAGACCAAATAAATACTCCATCGTACTTTTATAATTTTTGCATTAATATCTGGAAAATCAATAAAAATTTCAAAATGTGTCGCAATGTATAGTAAGCTCTTCAGAATTATTAACATTAATTAATTATCATCAACGTTAATTGATTATCATCATTTTTCAGTTTCATGTATTGATTTTAGGTGCTTTAATTTGAAGAGAAACG
Organism: Nymphula nitidulata; assembly: GCA_947347705.1. Lineage (NCBI taxonomy): Eukaryota > Metazoa > Arthropoda > Insecta > Lepidoptera > Crambidae > Nymphula > Nymphula nitidulata. The sequence continues at coordinate 14,725,648 of OX374632.1, forward strand.
AACAAGATTGCATGATTACCTAAAAAATAATAATTGAATAGAAATTTGCAGTTAAAAAAAAAGTAAAGTTCTTAAGTAGTGTTTCTCTAACTGTACCGTCGTATGTACATTTATTCAAAAAGCAACGGCATAATCCGGAAAAACCAAAACAAAGTGAGTCATAAAAACCGAACAATTTCAATTGGCACTTGATTATTCAGAACTTCTCTAAACTGAGAGCCATTTTATATTAGCCGGGTGCGACCACCCGCGCTTGTGAGAACGCGTTATTTGTTTATATTAATTTTTACAACAACCACGACAGAAACCAGAGCAAGAACTTGTATCTATTTTTAACTTTTAACCTTACCACGTGGGTTCATTGACGCTCGCCCCCTCACAATGCGTGTTTTAATACGAATTGGTTATACATAACACGCTTTAGAATAACCCGCTAATATAAAAAAATAAGACATAGCACATAGCACCACTTTGTATTGTGTTATCCTTCTGCGATTATGGCTATGGGCCTAGAACCTCCTAATAATTATAAAATAAAACTTTTTTTAAAGATTTTTTTTTCTTATGCTTTTTTGCTTTGCCCTCGACTTCGTCCGCGTAAATGTCAGTTCTATTATACGGGAACCGTAGATTTTCCATATAGCATATGTGCAATTCCAGACTATAATCTGTTTCTGTGCCGAATTTCATCCAGATCCGTTTAGCCGCTCCGACGTGATTGAGTACCAAACATACACTCAAATTTTCTCATTTATAATATTACTGTTCGCCGCCCGCGGCTCCGCTCGCGTGGATAGTAGTCAAAAAGTGACAATAAAGTACCTAGTACCTACTGTATTACTATTATTATCACTATTTCTCTATTACTAGAATCCATGCTAGATAATATGTGTGGGTGTATAAATATTATTATTATTAAAAGTATTCTTTGTCGCTTTCAAGATCTCAGACTATAACCATACCAAATTTCATCTCAATCGGCGCAGAGGTTTGAGCGTGAAAGGTACCTAACATACAAACAAAGTTACTTTCGCATATATATAATATTTGTTTGTATTAGGTTTTATTAAAATATTCCGACTTCTCTGCAAAGCTGCTCTGAAGAGTATATTCAACCTGCGTTAAAATGTAATTTCACCCTAATAATAAGCTTACCGAGCCGTGTCAACTAAGCTCGTTTAGCTTTCCGGTTGACAACGATTTACGAGTAAGCAGAACGAATTGTACAGCGTGTTATTAATTTTAAATATTATTTTATAATTGGAGTTTTTTAAATAAAAAAAGTTTTTTTTTCAAGCCGTTGGCTGGGATCCGCATTGAGCCCTCATGTTAAGGCCCAAAACTCTCATTATTTGAATTTTAGTTTCATTTAATTGTTTGCTTCTGGTGTTAAAGTGCCTGGAATGAAAACTTTATTTTTTTTTGTCCAAGACGTTGACGCGTCTGTAATATTAAATATAATAATACTTACCACTTATCGCTAGATGGAGCATCGGATAATTTGAAATTTCTTGACATTTAACTGGAGCGCAGCGCAAAATAGCCGTGCCTATTTCTCTCCTAAAAATCTGTGTAGAACTAGATACTATAGGATTTCTCAATTTTTTTTTCACTTTATAATTTTTTTTTTCATTTTTAAATTATAAGTATATAAATCATAAAGAAATAAATCAACAGAAATAGTATGTCTAAGAGCAATAATTTCACAGATATAGTGGTATCATTGACACACAGATATAGTGGTTGCGGCGCATCGTCCAAAAACGCTACACATAAAATCTACGGAAAAGGCGACGTCACATATTTCTATATTACTAAGAAATGTACCTATGGGTAAACTGAAAAAAAAGTGAAATGTATGTTTTTATTCATATTTGGTGTAATATAGTTGTTATAATTGATGTCAGCAATCTAATACCATTAACATTTTTGGTAAAATTGAAAAAAAAATATGACAATTATTATGAAGTCTCCAAACAGTACAACTCTAACAATATTTCCTCTTCTTTAGGTTTGAATTGTTTTAATGGGTAACCGTAGCGTATATTTTCCGAATTTGTGAAAAATATCGCCATATTCAAACTTTGGCAATATCTTAATTGTATTGAATACGCAGACTTTTTAACGCATCGCACGGAAATTTTCCACAGTGCGAGCTAGTTTTTCCTTTATTGAATCCATATGACACGTAAGTCGCACACAGAACAACCTGTACCTCACTTCCTATAAAGGCCAGTGACAATATTCCCAGTAAAGACATTCCGTGCCGGGCGGGCTCCACTGAATCATGATCGACAAGAAGCCACTGTCGCCCAGCGGATGTTTATTTACGAGCGGTTACACTTGTGAAATTTACGGCTCGCTCAACTGCCTAGTGTGTAACTGTTACTGCTTCTTATTCGGGCTATTACCTACAATATAGCTTCCGTAGCTGCTAAACTATGGGAGCGAGACGATAACCTCGATCACGTCTTTGCTGAAACCCCAGAAAACTTATGCTGTTTTATATTAATAACCTACATTTGCACTTCTAGGAAACATCCCTAATGCTTTATTAAATTTACCCATTTAAAAAAAATACGATTGAACTTAATTTCATCATCATCATCATCGCCAGCCTATATTCGTCCCACTGTTGGGCACAGGCCTCCCTGCATGGGAGAAATACATGAGGAGTTTGGGCCGTAACACCACCACGCTGGCCCAATGCGGATAGGTGGGTTAAAGTGGTTGCAGTGACAGCTGCGACCAACTGATTAACCTACCTTCCGAAGCACGGAGTAGCTCGACATTATAAATTTTGATTTACCCATCCGGGATCGACCGTGGCGAAAGTTGCTTTGGTTTTGTAATCGAAAACAAAGCGCGCGAACCACTACGCAACCGAGCTGCTCCTCGAACTTATTTTACTTTCACATATATTTTTTTGCAGACATTACTCAAAATCACCGAAGAGAACTTTCACATTTTTTCTGTGACGTCACGACATGGCACTGACTCAATCCTATTCTTATTTTTAAAGCATAGCATGCTGTGTCTATATTGTCACTGATTTCGTATAAAAAATAATAAATAGGTAAGTTAAATTCTAAAAAGCGTTGACAGCTTAACCGAAGTAGGTACTATGAGTCCATTCATGATATTAGTCATAGTTATCATTAAATTCGACGATGATTGTAAATAGATAACATAATAATTGGCCTTAGCTCATTCTTGAGGAATTTTCCCATGTGACAAATAGTTTAACATTTATAATAATCTTGTGCCAACCAACTTTAATGAGCTTGTATAAATATCATTATTTTAATCATTCTTAATTGTTGATAGAGCCTAATAATTGAGGAGCTCGGTGGCGTTGTGGTTTGAGCGCTTCTATTGCGATTACAAAAACAAAGCAACTTTCGCCATGGTCGGTCCCGGGATGGGTCAATCAAATTTATAATCTCGAGCTCCTCCGTGCTTTGGAAAGCACGTTAAGCCGTTGGTCGTTACTGCAACTGCTTTAACCCACCAACCCGCATTGGGCCAGGGTGGTGGTGTTATTGCCCAAGTTCCTCATGTGTTTCTCACATGTAGGAAGACCTGTACCCAGCAGTGGGACGTATAAAGGCTGGTATGATGTGGGAACAGGCAGCTCTCATTTGCTGTCAACATAGCGTTTTATTATTTACATTATATTTATTATTATTTACATTATATATTTTACAGAATATGCACCGCGTCAGTAGTGCCCTAGCTGCTACTAAGAGCATCTGTAGGCTACGGTAACCGCTTACTATTTGGCAGGCGGAACGCTTTCCTGTGCCCGCAGTGGGACGTATATAGACTGATGATGATTATGTATGATGAATATTTGATAACCAAAGTTGACACATTTGCTTCTTATCTGGTAGGTGGTGGTTCACCAGGTGATAGGCCTGTATATGGTTGTCTCACTTGTCTCAGTAGGCACCACCGCCTTTCCTACTTCGGCCGTAGCACATTTCGCTGTGTTTCGGATTGAAGACAAAGGTGGCTAACTTTCTCTTTAGTGTGATTACTGGACATGGAGATCTTTCTACTTAGACCTCAGGGTGACTGGCAATACCAAGTGATTGTTCCTTCCTATTGCAAGTGTAGAGAGGTGACGATATGCACTCATCACCAGGTGGGTCGTCAGCTTGCTTTACATCTAGTTGTACAAAATAATACTACTAGGAATCATTATAGCCGAATTTATCAATATTTTCCCATAAAAATCCTAGACTACATGTCCATAAGTTCGACGTTTCTAATAAAATCAACCGGGGCTCCACTTTTGGATGGAGAACCGCTTTAATTTGTCAAGCCGCGTAAACCTCCGGACTGCGGCAAATCAAACCCAATTATTTATGACAATTCAAACCCAATTGTGTCTCGAATCTGTGACTTGACAGGTTGATTAAAATATTTTAATGACGTCATATCCATCTCTGAGCTTTTCTCTGACATTCTCTGGATGATTGCAAGTATAAGGTATTATCAGATACTCCGTTCAAAATACGTGACGACCCATTACTGACTCTTGTAACTTTATTATATTTTATATAACATAATCTAACAACTATGACGGATATGATAAAAATAGAGGAGATCTTAACCCGTCAAGCATCAGATACTAGACACATTTGATTTTTAATTGTCATAGCTCTCCAGTGGGATAAGGATGTTTTCGACGCGCGGTTTTTCATACAAACTTTAAGTCGAAATTATTGGAAAAGAACAAACCGAATGTAATAAGACTACATGCAAGCTAGACAGGCTAGGCTAGTTAGTTGTAAGAGGATTTTTCGAAAAGTCTAACGGGCCTTTGTCTCTGTTAGTAATGGAACGGTTAAATGGCCTGATGAAACAGCTCCAACCTCAATAATCGCAGAACTGCACTGTCCACACCGTCCACCTGTCGTAATTACACTAATTAAGTTTTTTTCATTAAAACTCGGCCACAGCACGACGCACGCACACGAGTTGATGGTATCTTCACAATTACTACGCTACTCATTTAATTGAATGTTCAGTCTTTGAATTTGATTTTAGAGTACGTGTAAGCAATTAAGAAGTTTAGAAGCAAATTTATTTTGGTTCGTTTTTATTTTTACTGATTATGTTTTGTGATGCAATTGATTTTAATTTAGTTCTGATATTAGGAATAGCTAACAAACAACTAAAACTATGGTATGGTGAGGAGTCATTTGCCGTGCTTTCTATAAAAAATATTGAGTTTTGGCGGGATTTATGTTGTCAGTCAAGATTATTATTACCATAATTACAAAATTGTGCCTAAGCGTAAGTTGTATTACATAATTGGTATTCTTTCGTGAAGCAAGTGTTTGTGCTGACGTTATATTGGAGGATCATTCTAATAAACGTGAATTTGTTTGTGAAAAACATGAGAATTTTATCAAAGTAAGTAGCATCATGAAGACTGTCATCATATACATATTTCGCGCTAAACTCTCCCAAGATGCATTGAAATGTGTAACACTAACATTTCAATGCAATAATTACTGAATTTCAGAAAATAATTAAGACATGACTCCTTTACAGGAAGAACACACCCAAAAAAAACTAATGTTTCTTCGATTCTGAACCTTAGTAAGGTAAACTAAAAATTGGGTTTCCTAATAAATATCGTCTCTCATGTCACCTAAAACGCTTAATATGACAATGCTAAATTTTGGGTAAAGCTTTAGTTGGACTTGGAATACAATTAAAATGGCTTTTCAAACCATTTTGATGAGAACACTATCCACATTATTCGATAATGTATTTTATGATGATGTGAATAAGTCTAACGATTTTGTCATAATTTTACATACAATACCATCGATTTGAGTCATGATCCCTTGGAATAACAAGCGAAACGAGAGGCCGGAGCGATGTTTAAGCACAATTAACATTTTGAAAGCATCGTTCCATCATCTTTGTCGTCCATTTCATTCCACTTAATTCGCTACCGTGAGTTGTCATAGTTTATTGTAATCCGCATTACTTATTTGGGTAACATTTTGATGTCATTAATCTTGTCGCAATTTAGTTCATTGTATTTTAATAGTGAAGTAAGTGAAATACGCAATGTTAAATCGGTTTGGCCTCCTAACTGAGTCTAAAACTAACTATTGTTTTATTAAAGGGTGGGATAAAGGTGGAATAAGAAGGGATTCTGTACTTATTTTAGTATGGTGTAAAACAATGATCATAATAGCTTTTTTTATACAAAGCACGACAAATGACTCAACACCACCTGATGTGAAGCGGTAGGAAGAGTTCATATGCGGAGACAGCTAGTGCAGGTTGAAACACACTGTTCTAGCCACCTCCACCTTGCCAGCCCAAAAGGTGCCTTTTCACGCTTCTTTTGAAGGAACACAATTGTGCCGGCAAAGAATTCCATGTTTTGAAAGTACGCCAAGGAAAATAGCTTCTAAACTACTTAGTTACTAAGCATTTTTTTAATTGTATTTTAACAGTTTAATAAATCTTTATATGATTTTCAGTAAGATATATACTCTACATACATAAAAAATATTGAAATCTGTCTAGGTATGTATCTGTTCTTGAGTTAGAAGCAAAAACAGAAAGAAAGGATTGTAAAAGGCTGCGAGTTTGGTTTCCGTTTCCGTCCCAGGGCATGATTTTTTCTAGCTTAGTTAGTAAGCATGACAAATGATTTTGATCACCTGAGAGAATGTATCCTAAATAACCGTCTCTTGTTTGTCTCCGGAATGTCAACACATTTCAGACATCAATTTCATCACCAGCCTTTAGGTAGGTAATGTAGTCCCACTACGGGCACCTCTACATTGGAGAAACATATGAAGAGTTTGGGCCATAAAACCACTACGCAGGCCCAATGCGGGTTGGTGGGTTATAGCAGTTGCAGTAACAGCCGGGGACTACCTACCGCTCGAGATTTCAAATGTTGGCAGACCCATCGCGGAACCGACGAGTCACGCCACCGAACTCTTCTAAATATCAACTTATTTCTTTGATATTGCAGTCGCCAATATGACCATCCTTAGGTATCAACTGGGATTCTCCTTAGTCTTGGCTAGTAAGAAAAACCTTCATTCTGATGACCTGACACAGGAAAAAAAATCTTCGTAGATGGAACTTTGTAACTGACTAAGTCACAGTGCGCTTCCACCCATTGGAACTTTTTATGCCCCCCCCCCCCCCCCCCTTGCGTTTACTCTTCCTGTGTCCAGATTCCGGAATATACTTATTTGCCATTAGCCTTACTATATCTTTAGACAGAAAGAGCCTTTAGTCTTCTGGTTTTGTTTATGCCACTTTCAGAAGGCTCATTCTGGTTCTAGCCAGGGCATTATAATGACACAAGAGATGCGTCATTGATTCCTGACATTCACCACATGCGCGACAACGTTGTGTTGCCGTGTGTAACTGGCCTTTATGGCTAGCTTTATAGAGCTTGCTTCAAATCGGTTCATTAAGTTTTATGTGACTTTTGAAAAACATAATTCGATTATTGTTCACCTTTAAAAACATATAAAAGTTATTTAACTAACGACCCCATACCCAGAAACTAGGTAACTGTCGCATATTTTTACGTACGAATTTAATTGAGTCGGCTTCCTTTGTAAACGCTTGGAGATAAGATGTAACCGCAGATCAAAGGAGCCGCCCGTGTGAAGTGACCGCGGTGAAATGTCACCACGGTCGATCAATTAACAGCTGTGCAATGTTTAATTCGTTATTGATAGCGAATGATGCCGCGGGACAGTTCGGAATGGTGGGGTAGGTCAATTTAATTTAAGTGGGGTTTAATTTGGAGGTGGCCAGCGAGATTGAAAAATATAGAAATTATTGCTATCTATAAAGGGGTTACCTATTGAAACACATAACGTTTTTCGCCATAAACTGACAATTAATAATATTACTGGCCATAATAGTCACTTGCCATAAGCCATTATAGCATAACTTCATGACGCATAATATCATATGGCTGAAACCTGTAAGGCATAATCATAGACAGGCATAATTTTGAAAAGCATAAGTAATGAAAGGCATAATTTTTGTTGGCCATAATCTTCAAAAGACATAATATTCAAAAAGCATATATTTAATAAGAATAACCGGAAAAATCCCTAAACTCCCAAGGACATAACACCTATTTTCCATAATTTTACCAAAAGCATTTTATATGCATAAAAGATTTTTTATATAATTGATTTGATTTTGATTGCATGCATGCAGGCAAGCAAGCAGCATGCATGCAAACATAATACCTAAACTCTTTTGCATGCATACAAGCATGCAAGCAGGCATGCATGCATGCAAGCATAATACCTAAACTCTTCTGAATACATACAAGCATGCAAGCAGGCATGCAGCGTGCAATAGGTTCTGCTCTTGTGCCTGAGATTCGCTACAGAGGGCGAGGGCTGCACTCCCTCCGCGCCTCCGGCTTTTAAATTACACTCTAGTATTGAGCAGACTAGTACCACGGCGAAGGACCACGGCTAGTCGGGTTTAAAATAATTAATTTCGTATTAATATTCATCTCGTTATTTTTACTTCGAAATTTATACACAACTTTAGCATTAAAAATACTTCATTGTGTCGAATAAAAAAACATACGTAGGTAGGTATAAGTAAACATGCATAGTAAAAGTAAACAATAAATTTATGGATATTTATAGATATCTTTTATAAAAGTATGACTTTACTGGGTTATGCTTTATAAAAGTATGTCAAACAAAATCATGAATATGGTAATTTATGCATAATTAAAATATGCGTTTCAAAGTATGCTTTATAAAAATATGGCAAATGAAAATATAGATTTACATGATTATGGGTTTTTGTTATTATGTCTTTCAACAAATCTGCATCAGTATGTTTATGCGTAATTATAACTTTGCTAAAAACTATTATGCTTTTCAATTTGTATGCCATATGATGTATGTCAATTGAAATTATGACAATAAACATTATGCGTTTCAAAGTGTCACCCTATAAAGGTTGTATGCAGATACAGTATAAATATTTTCAGATGGCCAGTAAACTAACGTTTTTTTTCTGGTCTTTGTAACTCTGCTACAAGACGATTTTCTTTTATAACAAGCACACGTCGGATAGTAAAAGTATGGTTTTCTCCCAGAAAAGTGACCGCGTATACTTATTACCAATTATGTTATTTTGAACTAGCTTTTGCTTGCGGCTCCGCCTGAGTAGATGTCGGTTATCGCTCCAAAAGTAGGTACCCTTTATTATTTCCAGGGTCTCAAACTCTCTCCATACCAAATTTCAACTAAATCGGTTGGCTTAGGCGTGATAGCGCAACAAACAAACAAACAATCTCACTTTCGCATTTATAATATTAATTAGGATGTCCACAAAAAAATATAAATAGGTATATCCCAAGAAAAAAAAAACAATAAACTCCCTCAGATCTTCTAGTTGCGGCCGCGTACCGGGAGACGTAACGTTAGTAGGCTCCTCACAAGGTGGACCGACGACGATCTGGTGAGGGTCGCGGGAAACCGATAGGTAAGGGCAGCGCAGGACCGATCGGTTTGGAGATCCTTGGCGAAGGCCTATGCCCAGCAGTGGGAATCTCTCGGCTGATATGATGATGATAAAACCCACTTTTTTCACTTTAACGTTATTGGCCAGTTTTAATACACAGTTGTTTTGTATCTTAAGTCAACATATCGCTTTGAACTTGTACCACAGCTCAAAACGCAGTTGTATCTCGAAAACTAGACTTAAGTTTGCCTCGATCTCTTTTAATGGCCATAACGAATTGTAACAGATATAAACGCGTACACGTGATGTCGTGTTGATGGACGCCATCAATACCCTGTGTCTTCTAATCGAGTTGGTGGTATCTGATTAACGATTAATTGAGTCTGCACCATCCGATTAACGATTAAGAAACGATCGTCCTAAGGTTTGTTGCGCTTTCGCCGGTACTACAACCGGCTTTTTTGACAATTAGTGACTATTCCACATGATAAATTACTTGTGATTAGCATATTAATGCAATCAAAACACGTTTTAATTAACCAATTGAAATTCTAAACAGAAATGTCATTAGATTTAATTTTCGCTATCGAAATTAATTTAGCGCTTCTGTGCTATTGAAACGGTTTTCGCTTTTTAATCTTCCGCTTTTAAATTTATTTCTTAATTACTGGGATATTCAATTATTGAGAAATAGATACAAATTTAGGAACAGTTATAATATTACTGTAGACAACTGCCACACACCGATGTAATATTATGATGATTGATTCATTAAAGATGAATATTAATATACATAATTATACTGTTTTGGTATCACCTATGTTATGCAATGGATCAATCCGACAAAGTCCACAGTACTTTCTTTTCCGGAATGTTCCAGAAGTACCTATGTTTAATAGACCCGCTATCAGGGTGGTAGGCCCGCTAACTAGCGCGTCTGCGAAAAGACAGCGTAAAGACAAAAGACAGCATATCAAATGTAACAGTTGTAGTACAAAAGTAATGCGTATTACAAACGGAGTGAAGGTGGTCTCAAGATCGACCAATTACGCTTGATGCGGCCATTTCAGTTTATAGTGTATCGGAAAGAAAGAAGAGGGAGCCAGTGTTATCAGGGGAAACATTAACATCTCTTGCAGGTTGTTTGTAGGCGCTGGTTTCTTAACTTACTTACCATCAGATGTATCATTGCTTCTTTGACATTCTCCAATTTAAAAAGTGCAACCGGAAACAAAACGAAATGGCGATACAGCGAGAAGTCCAACATCAGTCGCCAACCTTTTCTCATGACTACCACGACCACTCTCTGAAGAGTGAAGCCAAGAAGAGTAGAGTCTGGAAAGCCAAAACGTAACAGCTTCTCAAAATGATCTTATTGGTAGTACAATCAGTTAAAACCTCTACCTTACAGAAAATCGCAGCGAAATAACGGTACCTATTACGTATTGTGTTACTGCAGAGAGTGCGATGTGTTTGGAGTAGGATCATCTTCTATGTTGTCAGCGTGAGTAGTGTAGTGTCAAGGTGCTATACGTATATCTATAGGATACCTATGATGACTGATTACCATTAGGCGAGCAGTACACTTGTTTGACACTTTAGTCGTAAAAAAGCTCTCCTTTATTCAGAGTCGAAGAAACTTTCACCTTCCTCTTTTATTCTAAAAATGCATCATTAAACATATCGTGAACTAATTTAGATTTATTTGTATATCAATCTAGAGAACATTCTTAGTTCAGCTCCGAATCTCTAGTCCATTTCGTTACTAATGACAGTTTGTTGAATAGAACTAAAGACTTTTTGTGCTACCGCCGGCAGAACACGCATTGTACTAAATAATGTATCGGTAACAAAACTAATTCGTTATTGATGCTGGAGATTGCCGCAGCGGTGAGCAGAGACGAACTCTTTAATTACAGAGCTTCGTTTACACCTTACGATGTATGTGTGATGTTGCAAGACTTCAGACTTTAAAAGTCGAATATCCATTCAAAATTTTGCTACTTTTAATCCATTTTACTCTTACGTACTTATTAATTTCCAACCCATTTAGGGAAGATGGCTCGTTAAGAAAAAAGATGTGGGAGAAAGATTTTTTTGTAAAAGAAAGTAAATATTCTTAATTTTTGATTTTAGTATTATTATAAATGTTTTAAAAATTACTTAGTAATTAAATTTTTTCTAGTTTTATATTTTAATTACTAAGTAATTTTTCAAACATTTACAATAATATTAAAATAAAAAATTAAGAATATTTGCAAGCACTGCCCCAACTTAACTGAATCGTAGGTATTTGTAGAAATACTCGTTTCGGATGTTGAAATAGAACATTTCGACATTGTAGCGTGGACGTTAGCTCATAAACGCAAATACAGATAGACTAAAGAGATTTTAATAGGGATATCCTGGGTGGCTCAGTTGGTTAGAGCAGTCGCCCGGATTGCGAAAGGTCGCGGGTTCGATTTCCGCCTCAGGACGTGAAATTTTTCTAGTTATATATTTTAATTACTAAGAAAGTAAATATTTTAAAAGAAAACAAATATACTAAAAATTCTAAATATGTAACCTAGATATTTATATTTTTAGTGCATTATTAATCTTTTACATGTGTTGGTACAGAAACCGCTATTACCCATCAACCCACATTGGGCCGGGGCATGGTAGTGATTATATTCATACACTTACAGTTCGTCCACCCCAAATTAAAAATAATGTGAGACCTTGTACTATGGATACTAGACAACGCAGGATTAATATACCTAAACACAAACTTCCATTCCATGACTCAAAACAAACGTAAAAAAGTAATCATAAGAGTGTCTGGACCTCCCAGTACCCAGTTAAGTAAACTGTGCCCAGCAGTCGGACATATAAAAGCATTTGTGGTTGATCATGATTTGAGACATGCTTAAGTAATCAAAAGAAGAACCGACTCTGCGGCATATTATCAATAACTAGTCTCGATTAAGTAAGTAGTAATTACCTTCTATTTAGGTAAAAATGAATTTTTGAAACGTTTAAAGATGATATTCAGTCAACGCCAAATCAGATTTAATATAAGTTATGATTTTAAGCTTACGAGTTGCATTGTAATAAATTACCATGCAGATGGAACTAGTTATGACGGGTCCTACGGAAAAACTAAATACCTTTTTTGCTCAAAGTTTCGGCAGGTTGCGAGTCCGCTCGCGACTACGGCAACCTGACCCGTTTAAATCAGTGCTAATTCAAGACAATTATGAATTTCAATTATCGACTTAAATCTTCTTGTGTAAACGTCTATAATCCTTCACCCGAGCGACAGATACGAATGTTCCCCATTCACAGTCCGTTATAGAATCCGCTACACAATACTACTGGACAGAGTAACAGAGCGGCAAGATTTAACGACCGCGACTGTCCAACGTTACACATGAGGAATGGTGGCTGTTTCGTCACCTCATACTTGGACACCACCTGAAATATCATTCTTATTCCGAAGACATAAGACGTGTAGTCTAGCAGTTGAGATTGCTGTACAGGCAGCAGACCGTGACTGCGTGTGGTAAGCTATTGGCCGGTTAGATGACAATTACACAGAAATTGCTGCGTGCGATGCCACTAGGTCGGTTGTAAATATGTACGCGAGTAGGTAATAGTAGGTATATACTGAATGTAACCGTTACATAGTGAGTGAAATACAAGTACACGTATCAATAACCAATGAACAGAAACTTCTTAGCTAAAGATAAATATTTGGGTAGCTTTTCTTGAAAATTATTTTAGTAGTCATTTAGATTTATTCAGATACGCTGTTTCTGTTGTTTTTAATGAATCACCATATATTATAGTAGACCATCTCGGAAATGTTAAAACTGTGAGAATTGAGAGCTTGATGTGCACTATGCGAGTAATAAACTGAACCATTTACTTATAAGTGTAGCGATAATTCTCGCAAATATTTCTTGATGTTAAAAGTTACGTCATTTAATTGATTGTTGGCTTGATCTTAAACAAAGTTACAACGCAACGCACTACTAACCTGTCAAGCCTCACATTCCAGACACTGGATTTTAATTTTCGGATGCTCTAAATTTATCCTTTTAAGACCATATCCTATCACACAGGCGATTTTTTGGCATATGTTTTGGTTGAACGCAACGATATCATCTCGATTTGCCCGATATCACCGTGATACTGTCATTGGAACAAAGTTTTTCGGTACGATATTTATTTTGCGAACCTAAAGTCGGGGTAATATCGCGAAGATATGACTGCTTAAGCTAGAATCACGGTCAATCAAATGAATATGTCAACATCTGTCATTAAAGATGATCATTTTGCTATAAGTGTAAATCAATCAAACCGTATACCATTGCGCAATCACATTCCACATTAAGTTCAAAACATGCTTAATAGCTTACAGATCTTGAAATAAGGATGATAAATGAATGACATTTGAACATGCTATTCAAACCATATAGAATTGTAAGATCGATGTTATAAAGTCTATGTTTCATTGGAAATATTCCATTAATTTTGGTGCTACTAGTACTGGATGATTGTTGACTATCATCCGCCTGACAATATCCAGTGCAATTTGTCACCGATTATGGATAATGCATGTGCAGAAGCAATCCATCTCTGTACTGATGTCTTGACCTTAGATTGCTGCAATCTGCAGGTCTTACGCTCTAATGGTGTCTTAGAAAGGCATGTAACTGTAGGCTTACTCAATATTATCTGTGGATGCTAAAGAGTCAACATAAAACGTTAGATTGCTTAAGTAATCTAAAAATCTGGTTACATTGAAGTTCAATAAGGAAAGTGAAATTTTAGAGGTCAAATTTTATAACGTATCTGGATTTAGGTAGTTATTTCTAAGAATATTTAGGACTTTATACTAAAGTGATGATAGACTACGCCATATTTGAGAACTTTGGCGTAGTGTGGTTTACCACTTACCATAAGGTGAGACGAAGGCCAAGGGTTACCCCGTAAAGATAAAAAATAAAATAAAAAAAAATGAGCAGACACTCTTCCTAAATTCGAATAAATTTATTTGGGAAGTCTGTTAACACGATAAAAACAATCTGTTTTTTAAATACGTCAATTTTATACCTACATGATAACACTCCGTCTCAATTAATCAATCAATTTGAAAAAAAAAACGTAACATACAAACTAAAATATTACAAAATAAATGTTTTGCAGTTTCGACGTTTGTTTTTACTGAACGATTGCCCGCAAATGAATTTCTGCTTTAATATTCAAATAGTGAAACATTACAATATTCAAAAGCAAAACAATAATCAATCATACAAAATACACGGCCAACGAAAATAACGATAATGACATAGGAAGCCCGAACAATGCCGGCCTCTCGTTATCTGCTCACGAATCTGTGTCTAACGCCGAATATTATTGGTGAACGTTTTAAAGGGAACTTCGTCCGAAATTAGAGTTTCAAGGTTGTGGTTCAAGTTATGACATGATGGTAGATTTATTGGTATGTAAGCACAGAGGAGCCCGGTGGCGTACTTGTTTGAGCACTCTGGTTTCGATAGCAAAAACGAAGCGACCCCAAGATGGGGCAATCAAAGTTTGTTATCTCTAGCTCCTCCGTGCCTCGGAAGGCACGTTAAGAAGCTCGAGATTAGAAATTTTGCTTAACCCATCTCGGGATCGAATACGGCGAAAGTTGCTTTGCTTTCGTAATTGAAACCACCACTCTGGTTTCGAATCACTACGCCACCGAACTCTCCCTATATGATGTGAGTTAAATAACACAGCAAACTAAAAATACTTAACTAATAATATTTACAGAACATTGCAACAATAATAGAACTAAAGCGGATTAATCAACTATCGCTTTTATTTGACTTTTCAATAATTTCAAGCAACCGGTAGCACCATGCCTACTATAACCGTCATACTTAAGATAGTATCTAATACTACATGTCTACTTTTTTACTTTTATATGTTTTGTATTTGACAAATAGTTCGAACAATATAATTCTTTTCTGTCTTTCTTAAAAGTACCAGTTGATAATTTCTTTCTCACATAAATGGTGCAACGCCGTCCACCACCAGAGGTGAATACATTTTGTTTTTATTTTATCTATATTATGCACTCGTGACTTGCGCCGGTCGCACAGCGTACAAGGTGTTATTATGTAAATGATGAGAGCTCGGTTTCGGCTGAGTCAATACGCCATGGAGGTAATTGGCGACACGTTCGTATTTCGTAGTGTTGTTTGTAATTGTTGACCTTTATCGATACTATATCTAAGTTGACACGACGAAGCTCATATTTCCGTTTTATGTTGGAACTTGGCTAGGCTATAGCTTGTAGCATGAGAGAAAGCGCTACGCTGGCTGCGTCAGGGGTGAAATTCTGAAAAGCTTTACTCACAGGCCCATGTGACTCTTATAAAAATGTGGTATTCGGCTGTGATGCTTATTGAAATGTTACAAACAATAAAGGAATAATAAACCTTATAATGTTACATTCAGTCAAAAACTACAAAAATAATGGTAAAGCAAATTTAATGGTTCTCAATTGTATTCCATTCTCAATAAGGGTTAGTCGTTTTTAATGAAATTTACAATGTTTTTATTTCTTGCATAGAACACACTAGCCGTGTTATCAAGCAGTTGATGACAAACTTAATGCTAGATTTTAAATAGAATCACATAGACAGTAGACTATACTATCGTCAAGTAGCTCTGCCCTACGGCCGCAGGGTGACGTCAGGTCACGATTCCTACCAAGCAATTTAATCAGAGCTGAGCAGTGACAGTTGCACTGAATTATAGCCCGCGTGATTGCGGTGATCGCGCCCGATAGTGATGCGGTCACTTTATCGATATCGCTTCGGAAAAATATGTCTACATAAATTAGTTTTAAACAAGGAAGTATTGAGTAACAAAGCTATGAATAAAGTGATCTAAGTACACTTTGCGTGTGCTTTAAATCTCATTTTGTATTAAGAGACATTTATATTGAATACAATGAGACGGTGTTGTGAGACAACACTTTGATTTGAATAAAAATAAATTATGTTGACATTAATTGCATACAAGTAACTATGCTTAGTGTAATGTTGTCATACTAATGCATTATCGGGTGTAGATTTCCTGAGAAAATAAATTGTTTTCAATTATAAGTACCTATTTATACTCAAATGTACTAGACTGGTAAGGATTAAAAAGTGGAGTAGGTATCTCTAGAAAGTCTCCAAGGATTTTGATAAGATTATCCTCTTTTATATAAAAAATTAAGACATAATACTATTTATTATTATTTAAAGACAAAGACAGGTAAATATATCTTAAGGGATGAGTTAGAATTTGCGTAAATTAAATGTCGTCCCGATCATAGCACGACCTGATGGATTGGCATTGTATATAACTAATTAATCTTTTTGTTTGTTCCAATATCTAACATCACCGCCGTAAGACAGTTCGCTGCGTTTCATATTGAAAGAAAAGGTAGCCAGTGCAATTACTGGGCATGGAAGGCATTTCATCTCAGGCCTCAGGACGACAACGCACCTACAATTCCGAGTGATTAAATCCTTGTTATAGGCGACCCTAGTCACTTACCACCAGGTGAGCCATCAGGTTGGTTTTCATCTAGTTGTATAAAAAAACTGCAATGGGCCTTACGGTATATTATTGGTTAATCGACATCACTGAAATCAATAGGTAAATAATCATCACTCGATCAAATTCGTCATGCTACCACCTCAGGTCTTGTACCAACGTTCCCACCATATCCGTCGTGACGTTCCTCTGGACCAATGACATCACTATGACCCGCGAGTCAAGGTCGATTGATCTAATGCAAACTTTTTATTGTTGGCCATATCTGATAAGGATGTTCAAATGTGTTTACAGTACCTACTCATTGTTTTTTACAATCACGCCAATTACGCAAGCGAAACTAAACAGAGCCGAATAGATCATAATAAATAATAAAATAATATTTTTGGATAAATATCCATCATAAATTTTCTGTCCACAACAAAGAAATTCACATTTCTTAGACGTTTCACTTGAGTATCTTCGGAAGAGGCGTGAATAGGCACCATAGAGGCCAGCAATGCGAAGGGGCAAGGACTGTGGGTTCATAGCTGTCTTCGCATATACTGTTCTTAC
Source organism: Nymphula nitidulata (assembly GCA_947347705.1). Lineage (NCBI taxonomy): Eukaryota > Metazoa > Arthropoda > Insecta > Lepidoptera > Crambidae > Nymphula > Nymphula nitidulata. Next base: position 14,743,300 of record OX374632.1, read on the forward strand.
CGCTTCTCATTTGGCGGTTGAGTCTATGCTATGATTTGTATAAAACGAATACATGAATAAAATTGCGAAATAAATTGTTGAATAATTCGACGATAATGTACCTGGACTAACATTTTCATCAGATATAGCACTAGACTCTAAATCACGAAACATCTAGTTAGACCCAGTTTAAAGCGCATGCCGTCTTCTTCGGTCTCTAACTACAAATGATCAACCAGTGCGTGTTGGGATTTGTGTTAGAGTGTTAGTCTGTCAAGCTAGTCGGCAAATTCAAAACCTTACGAGTCCGAAAAAAATACTAATAATTCGCTTTCATGCATAGTTTGTACAAAAATTTGTAATTCTTCGTCGATTTCTCCATTATTCAATATGGCAATATGGCGGGCGTTATAGAAGTTAACAAAACTGCACCAAAGTGGCATAGACGCCGTGATAAATATTTGGCTGCATGAAAATTCTTTTTTTGGTACCACGTAACAAAGCGAATAAAAAGAAACTAGACAATTGAACACTGTTCTGATTATCTTTACCTATTTTCAGTATAGTGTACATAGACCAGGGCCTCGATCGCGCTAATTTACATTGTATTTACCAAAGCAAATGTGAAACGTTCCCTTGCGCACAATTTGTGTTGCGCGAAACATATAAACGGCCACCAATTAGCTGTTTTTTCGAAGCATACATTGATGTTTTTGATTATAATTATATTACACATTATTAAGTTGAAATTACATAAATTAATAAAATAAAAACTTTATAAATTTAGTAAATATATCGATCAGTTTTTGACAGCACCTAAATACAAAGACTTTACTATGGCAACCATCTATGGGAACGTATTTTCCGCTGTCCTACAAACATTTTTGACAAGTTGCTTAGGCACTAACTTAATTAAAATCGTGCGACCGACAGCGGAAAATACGTTCCTTTAGATGGTTGCCATAGTAACGTATTTGTATCTAGGACCGATCGATATTTTACTCAATTTAGAAAGTTTTTATTTTATTAATTGATGATATTTGAACTTAATTAATATGTAATATGATTATAATCAATGATATCAACGTTTGTTCCGAAAAAAAAACCTAATTGGTTGGTTTCGCGCAACACAAATTGTGCGCAAGGGAACGTTTCACATTTGCTTTGGTAAAAATACAATGTAAATTAGCGCGACCGAGGCCCTGGTCATATCTTTATACATTTTTGGAACATCTCTTTTTATTTTGGGATAAATTTAAAAAGTACATAATCTATATAAGTGTTTATTAGTCACAATATCAGAATCTAGAAATTTGATATCTTCACAAGAGAAATCATGGTTAGTATCATCATCACTCACACTTTCGTGTCGGTTATCCTGTCCTTAAATTTATTTTAAAATATGAAATCCAACTGATTCTCTTAAATCTGCAAGCAAACGTAATACGAGTAGAGAACTTGCTTTTTACACAATGATATTTAATAATTCTACTGCATAATTACAGTTAGATAAAATCATCTGGGTTGACTACAGTTGAGTGTCGTGGACGCGTTTGACAGATATTGGTGTTACCATTTTAAGAAATCAGCTAAACGGTCATGGTCGCAACTCACTTGACAGACTCTAGAAGGTGCTTGTTGCTTGATACCTAGCTACTTTGCACATATTAATTTAGTTCACGGCTTAGCAGCTAATAATAAATCATTATCTTATTTGGCAAATGGATTCCTGAATCGGAAAATGGATTTCACACACCCCCAATATTTTTAAACGACTTTTCCAACGACACCGAAAACCATTGGATAGACGAAAAAACATTCTTAGTGTACACGAAGTGGAGGCAGGTGCAGCAGCAGCAAAGTCAATGCAATAGGGTTCAAAATCGTTTATCTATTATGCTGTGCTGTACACAAAAAAAAATATCAAGATTTTGTTTGTGCCCATGCCAATCATATGTGCCACTAGTGGAAATGGTCATCTCTAAGCTTCCTTGATTTTGTAATAATTTACCTACATATTCATCAATAGTATCATTTTTGAGGGATTTTTGAGGTATATGGCATTATAGGATAATATGAAACAATACAATTATTATTGTAATGACGTGGTCAGACAAGTGTTTAAAATTAATGAAAGATGTTTAGCTTTATTAGGTCTTTGTATATTAATTGTTGACCTTTGTGTATTGTAATACCTATATTGTGATGGTGCATTGTCGGACAGCCTTTAAATACAGTAAATATTCTTATCATTAGGTACTTATTGGTACGTTAATATACCTTTTTTTATACTCTGTGCGACACTGCGCTGCTAAATACTATTACTGTGTAATTAAACATTGTAACTTAATGATTGAAAAGAGTGACTACACGAGTTTGTTGCCGGAATCTTCTCGGTAGTTCAACTTTTGGAACCGGTGTAAATTCAGACAGACTGACAGACAGACTGACTGACGGACAGACAGACAGACTGACTGACGGACAGACGGACCGACAGACAGACTGACATAACATTCTTAGCTTACGTGGATCCAGATAAGACAGAGAGATAAACATTATGAAATTGTTAGTTAATATTATTTTTATGTGATAGACATAAGGGTTTTTTTGTTGACAATTCGAAAGTGCTTCTTGGGGGCCTAATTGAATAAAGATATTTTCATTTTCATTTTTCATTTTTCAATCAACCCATAAAATTACAGTTTTCTAGTTCTATCAAATCATCTCTGAGAAAAGCTGCGGAATCCTAAAAATGAGACTCAGATTTATACTAGCCCTTTAATTACGTAACTCCAATGATAATAACTTCTTAGAATAGAATAGAATAGAATAAATTTATTAGTGAAATGTAGGTTAGTATTACAGTCATTGATGTTAGTCTTATTTCTAGTCTCACTACATAGGAAGGAAGGAAGTACTCTTTAGGAAGTTTATTTCGTATCTATTGCCACGTTAAAATAAATTACCATTCAAACCTGACAAACTGTAGCCAATCACCCTGGTTTGGAGTTTAGTGATGAGTTTGAGGTTTGGTACTAGCCAAGATTACTTACAATGTAACGAGGATGACTAAATAGATCTGTGTGACTTTTCTATGCTCAATTTTTTAAACGACAATAACGTACTGTTCGCTAATGGTAAGACGTTACCGTAGCCTATAGACACTCGTAGTTATTGCTAGTGTCTTATCACCACCGACGGTAACGGTGTCCCCTGAGCTCCTCACCTAATGACTACTCCTCTCTCACAACGGGTTATTTTATGGTTGGGAGGCCACTCACCACGAGTTACACATCTCTACTTGGTATTGCAGGTGCGGTGTCATCCTGAGGTCAAAGATGAAATGCCTTCCGTGCGCAGAAATTACACTGGCTACCTTTCCCTTCAATCATATATGTATATCTAAGTAAACTTTTTTACGCCCGAAAAGAAAAGGCGGTGTACTTTTAAGACCTACCGCTTAGTGAAACCTGTGAGATGAAATTTACTTGGTGCCAGATCTAAATTTAGCTGTTAGATGTTTCTCCCACTTAAAACCACTACTGTAAAGAGATGACAATACAAAAGTCACCTTAAAACATTAAAAGGGTACTCAGAACTCTCCAAAAGCTATTAATTACCTGCAAATGACGATAGCCCAGATACGGGTGATGGACAGACGGACAGGCGGCGTCCGTAGTAATTATTGCCAATCTAAGCCGATCATCTGTGCGGTGTCATCGTGCGTACGCGACGACCATTTCGATTGACTTTATGGGTGTAGTATATGCAAGACTGAGATAAAACTACAAACCTCTTTCAATTTTAAAAAGAACAATAGTTGGTTTATCAGACGTAGTAGCTTTTTCAGATAGTGTATTTTGACGCTCAAATCTTTAACTTACAAGTGACGTAAAAATAATACTTTTTTATTTTGTTCTAGCCTTAAACAACCTATTAGACATGGCTGTCTTGGCTAAATCTGTGGCAAAGGTCACGTGATCAAAGATTACAAATAAAAAGGTGTGATCTAACACTATCAGAAGTAACAATGGACAGGACTCTAATGTCAAATGCCAATTACTGTTACTGCCATGGCTATTTATTATTTAAACAAGTTCTGAAACCAAAGCTTTAATAATAATATTTTTTTATAAAATAATAATAATCATTATCAGCATCATCATCATTTCGGCTGAGAGATGCCCACTGCGAGGAATAGCTGATCAGCTAATAATAAGTATATTCAAATAGTAACATTTCAATTATATTGATTAGTATTATGTTTGCGGTAATCCAAATAATGTTTCAATCTAAGCTTTTTAAATATTATCTGAAAGTAAGAAATAAGTGTTTACAGCCAATCATACTAGTGTTATGCCTGTATGAATCATATTAATAACCTTACGATAAACTCAGTCCTGTTAATCTTGAAACCTTAAAACTACGATAAAGTTACAGATGCGCAAAATGAAAACTCTAACATTAGAAACAACATTAAAAAATCGTTGTCATTGAAACTAAAGAACCATAAGCTCCCATAAAATAAATGATCTCTTTGATATCTTATAATTAACGTCACTTAAATCCCAATATTAAAATAACCTGTTAGATCTGAAAGCCCCGCATGTCCGTGGCATCAGATTTTTTTGTCACATCAACGATAAGATCGGCGCGGGCGCAGCCTCCACACAATGGCTCGGTAATTGACAAACCATGACTCGATAAAGTCAAGGCCTTCGCTCCACTTGTCTCCTATAGTTGTCTTTGTCGGAATGGGAAATTTGAAAATTAAAAACTAACTGATAATTTTGTCTGTGATATTGTGTAAGGAGTGCTAAAGCTATTTGAATAAAAAATATGATGTGAGCTTAGTATGAGTCCATTTAAAAAAGAGCTTTTTAGTTTAGAATATTCCTCAGTATTTTTCTTTACTTTGCATATTTGAAATACTTATTATTTTAAATTTGAGAGCATTACTTTGTGATGTCTTTTTTTGTCTTTTGTAAACTATCGTATTGAAATAAAAATTCCAAGTTCCAGTTTTATAACTTAGCTATTATAGTTTTAATAGGTGGTAAGTCCGTTCCGTATATGTAGGGTAAACTAAGTAGGTACCACGGCCTTTACTATCTCGGCCGTAAAGCAGCTCGCTGTGTTTCGGATCGAGGGGAAAGGTAGCCCGAGTGATTACTGGGCATGGAAGAGTTTTCATATTAGGCCTCAGTATGACAACGCACCTGCAATACCGAGTGATTTTTTCCTTACTATTGCAGATGTCTTTAGGCGACGGTAGCCACTTACCACCAGGTGGGCCGACAGTTTATTTGTCATCTAGTTGTATAAAAAAAAGGAATCAGGATGACAACATACCTGCAATCCCAAGTGTTTTTTCTCCTTGGTTTTGCAGGTGTCTTTAAGCGACGGTAACCACTTACCACCAGGTGGGCCGTCAGCCTGTTTGTTTAAAAAATATCGGGCCACGAGACCTTTGATCGTACACAAACAGACCACGCAGGTCCAAAATTTTTTGATTTTGTATATGTTGCGGTAAAATCCTTGTACAAGGTATTTGCGAGATCTCTTCTAGTACGTTGAGTTTACAATATCTGTAAAATCAAGTCAGTTCAATTCAAGGTGTTTATGTGCGCCAGAAGACACTTGCCACCGTGATGGCTGCCAGATTGCTGCATAAAAAAATGCAAACCCTTTCAATATTGACTCAGTGAGACGTCATGTATCATTTCTTTTTCAGAAGGTCAGTAGCTATACCACTTTGTCCTATTTATCATTGAATTCATTCTAAGTTAAAACGTGAGAACTTTAAATACAAACAAGATGTCGGTTTCATTTGGCTACCTTGAACTGTGCCTACCTACTTATTTTAATAGAAAATTACAAGAGCTTTTAAATCATTATAATCAATCATTCAATTAATTATGAAAAGGTTACCAACATTATAAAAATAATGAAATATAACCCTACAGAAATTAAATGTTTAACTAGATCACTTTTTTCAAAACCAATAATAAAAAAATGGTATTAAATCATCTCGGCGGTACTACTAGGCGGTAGGCCCGTATGTAGGGTCGCATGGGTAGGAACTTACCACCGCCTTTCTTATTTTAGCCATGGAACAGTTTGCTGTTTTTCGGATTGAAGGTAAAGGTAGCCAGTGTTATTCCTAAACATGGAAGGTGTTTCGTCTTAGGCCTCAGGATGACGACGTACCTGCAATACCAAGTGAGTTTATCCTTTTTATTACAGGTGTCTTTAAGTGATGCTTACCACCAGGTGGACCATCAGCTTGTTTGTCATCTTGTTGCATAAAAAAATCTCGGGCCACAAAACCTTTGATCGTAAATAAACAGACCACGCAGTTTCAAAGTATTTGCTTTTGTAAATGTTCCAAGAAATCCTTGTCAAAGGTATGTGCAAGATCTTTTCTAGTGTTTTGTATTTTGCTTAGTCATCCAAGTTTATAAATATTTTTATTTAAAAACCTTCGTTATTATCTGTTACATCCTCAACTTCCTCAAATCAACAGCTCAAGCACGACTACAAACATTGTCAAAAATCGGCAATGACTACAACTTACCAAAATCGTGATGCGACTTCAATGCCTTATTAATAATCAACATTAATGATCGCAGACGTCTCACCGAAATCATGATTATTAAATTCGAGACGTTTAATTGCATACCTTCCGTCATCCGTTTGAATCAAACTTCCGTCATTGATTGGGGACCTCAAGTTATTTAGATGTCACGATCGACCTGTGTATCGATCACGATCCGTAAAGGTCACGGCTATACAGCTAGTATTGAATATCTTTTGGAGCTGTCCACGTGTCATGGACATCATCAGATTCATTATCAGTAATATAAACGACTATAATCTAACATAACATTACGCATAGAACATTACAGATGTAGATATATTGTATGTTCAGTTGAAAAACATGCTTTAAAATACAGCATTGCCAGATGCTATAAGAACTTACAAATATTAATTTTATTCTAACGTAACAAATAAGCAATACAAATTTTTCAAAAATAATTAGATTTCTGACTTGCAAAGTAAAGAAGTTCTTTCAAAAATGTATGGAGACCCTGCCAGTTCTGGACACTATACTAAAAAAATAGGCAAAAATATACAGAACAGTTTTTAATTGTCCATTTCCCTTTTATTTGCTTTGTTTCGTAGTACAATACAAAAAACTGCAACAAAGTCAACTATTTATCATGGCGCTAATGTCACTTTGGTGACGTTTAATTGACTTTTATGCAGCCCGCCATATTGCCATATTGACTAATGGTGAAATCGTCGAATAATTTTGTACATGTAAACTTTATATGAAAACGAATTATAAAGCAGTATTTCCCGCATTCAGATTTCTGATTTTTTGAGATAATGTACAGTCGACAGCACATCAAGCGGAACAATTTGACCTTGAGACCGCCCTTACGCCGTTCGTAATAGAGGCGGCTTCCGTAGTTCAACTGTTACACTTGATTTGCTGTCGTGATATGAAACATACATGTCTGTACATGATATGAAATATCTCTTTTTTTTGCAGTAAGAATCGTGTCTTTTCTTGATTACAGTTAGTTGAAATTAAGGAATTAGAAATCACAGTTAATGTCTTGGTTCTTTTCGATGAAATTATTAAAAACTAAACACCATTCTATCAAAACTATTATGGCAACGTCAAGAAATAAATAACCAACCTAGTTACTCCTCTCATGCAGACCTCTGACCTTAATACAACAGGAGAACCCGTACATCCAAGCTAGTTCCCCTTTGTTGGCAACAAAAACTTAACGAGTAAAACCGTCCGCTGCGTATTTACAATCACAAAATAAAGATGGCCAACTGACAGTTTCTTTAGAGCCGCGAATCATTAATCATCATTTTTTGTCACCACGCGTTAACATGACGAAATTATGTTCTTTGTAACTTTACTGGGTGCTCTTTGACCATGAGACTAGCCATCTCGGACATAATTAGTTTTTAAATTGGAATGTTCAAAAAAATACAGACGTCCCCGCGACCCGCCACGCCGACCCGTTATTATGACGAGACGATTTTTTCTCTATTTCAACTCTTCGTGATTGGATTTGACAAATTACTTTGATGGATGCCCAATTTATTTGGTCATTAGTAGTTACTGTTTTTCTGGAAGTCAAGTTCGTTAGAAATAAATCATAGGTCGGTAGGACTAATTTCTGAACAAAACATGAATCGTTTTATTTAGATGAGATTCGCTTCGAGTTAGGTCCCTCGGTTCGGCGACTGATAGAATATTAATCATTAAAAATTGGTTTCTCTTTACCTGAATGATCAATAAATTAAAAGGTATTTAATAATTTACCTGTAATAGAATAACGGCCATACTTTTGATACAAAATACAACCTCTACGTTATAGCCAATCAGTAATAAAATCGGTGTTCCGAGAATTGAAATCATGCAGAATACTTTGTAGGTCGTTCGGAATTTTTAAATCAATTATCCTAAATAATTACAATTATTTTGTAAGTATATAATATTCAAAATAAGGATTGTTATTATTAACTAACAAGTAGGTATGCTCTACAATATAATTTTATATATCCTACTATGTCAAGGTTCTATCGCACCCGAAAAGCCAAACTAGTGTAAAAAGAGCCAATCAATTTTATTCCATAATCTACTAAAGATAGGAGTCTAATAATATAATGCCGGTAATAAGAAATGGTAGTTCCAAGTAAATACTAGACTATAGATCTGAACAAAGAGTAGCCTATTTGAAGGCAGACTGCATTGGAAGTTAGAGAAATGAGAGTTTTAATGCCAAAGACACCTTTCAGAAGGCGCCATTATATTCAAAGTCTGAACAAGACGTCAATAGGATTTAAATACGTCTCTCTTACTCGATCATGTATGGCCACGGAGTTGACGTTTTAAAAACAATAATTTTAATTTTATGTGAGTTAAAGTACCTACTACAAATACTTTCAACAAAGTATTTTTGTAAAATAAATGAATGGTTCGACTCCAATTTAGATACCAAACTCTGATTACTTTTCAATGTTTCTATTAAAAATGTATTGAATCCCATATTAAAGTCAAGTTTTCCATTCAAATTTAAATTATTTAGTAGATAAACTGCTTTGCAAGTTGTTTTATTTTATTTAACAGTAAATAAATTTTCATTGTGAATCTAGAAATATGGGGCCACCATGAAAAAAAAAATCTCGAAACTTTGGAGATGAACGGAACGGGAAAATACGAAACACGGAGCTACATGGGGTTTGTTTCCATTATGAATTTTCATTTGGACCTATAATAATAGACAACATTCATAAAGTAGACGAAAGTATACTAAGGGATTCCTAATATGTAGTCAAAAATAAATAAATTCTAACCTACCACAGCCGTGTCGGCCTTCCGCGAACAGCTCTGATCTCGTAAAAATTACCAAAATTTATCGCATTTTATTAAATTATTCATTTTAAACTATATGCTAAAATACTATTATGCGACTTTACATTATGCCTTAAAGCATTATGCGAATTGTAATAATGGGTAATTATATTAGCCTAAATTATACTTATGTTTATAAGTAATATCATGAAAGACAACAATATGCCAAATTCACTATGCCAAATTATATCAGGAGTTAAAACTTTATACCAACGTAAAGGATCCCATCTTAGTGTGGTCATACTCAACGCATACAATAGCACGTCACACAGCATATCTATGAGAAAATAATGCACGTTATAGAGATAGTAACCACTATACCCGTTTCTTTCACGTCTTGAAGTGATACCAAAATTCGCAAGTGGGTTTTATATGACACGGTCATATAAAACCCACTAGGTCGATCTATAATAACGCGTAAGTTACTACCCGTATGCATTCTTGGTTCGAATCCGCATTTGTTAACTCTTTTTACTATCTATTATTTTATTTTTATTTCACGTATTTTATATTTTATGTTTATTTATTCAATAACAAAACTAATAATGTAGATCTTCAATCATGATACATGCTTAATTTTGATCTGAAACTGCGGAAAAGATTTTAATGCTGACGCCTAAAAGATGAATAATTTCATGGTAGGCCTACTGGAGCCAATTCCTCTTGCTTTATAGCCCAAAGCTTTCAGTTCAGAAACAATCGAGCGGTAGACGGCGACGATTCCACTGTACTGTCAATCGTACCATTAAGACCGCGGCGGGTCACACATCAAGTGTGTACACTTCATTAGGCACTCTTCAACCAAAACGTGAGACACATTCCCGATGTATTTTGCATCGAGACGTTTAAGTGGACCCGAGATTGATGTATAATGGACGGAATTAAGGCTGATGCCTTTGTGGAATCGGGAACGTTGTGGGAAAAGGTTCGTCATCTCTGTACTGTCCCTGTTAATGAAATGACTATAAAAGGGAAATATTATAATTTAGCAAGAACGAGCGAAATCAAAGCGTGGGATTTTAAAAACGTCAGCAACACTAGGAAAATGTTTGTCGTCTCTTTTATTACATCAAATATAAAACGTAAATATTGAAAAGCATTTTTCATAATATATTTTTAGCAACCGTATCTCAATGAAAAGTACAAAACATTTGGGATACTAATGAAGACGCTATTAATGCTACAGTAAGTATTAAGTAGGGAAAAAAGTCTTTTCGCATTATAGTATGTATGAACTTGTAATAAAATCTCTTTGGCTGTACTATTTGCATCTGGCTGGTTTTGGTATCATTAAAAGTTTAGATTTTTAAAAAGGTAATTCCAAATTCAAATTAGGAAAATGTTTGTTTTTCATTTGTTTTTCGTACTGTCAAGATGAGTGAATCTAATGAAGAAATTCGATGCATTTTAAAATTTTCCTACAAAAAAGGTATAAATGCAACGCAAGCCGCGAAAAAAATTCCGATGTTTATTGACCTAGTGCAGTCTCTGTGAGAGTAGCACAAATTTAGTTTAAGCGTTTTCAATCCGGAAATTTTGATGTCAAAGATGCACGTCGCTCTGGTCGCCCTATTACGGATAAAATTGATGCCATATTTGAAAAACTGGAGCAAGATCGGCATATCAGTAGTTACGACGTAACTCAAGAACTGGGAATTGACCACAAAATAGTTTTGGCGCATTTAAATAAAAATGGGTACACAAAAAAGCTCGATATTTGGGTACTCCACGAGCTCACTGAAAGAAACCTAATGAACCGTGTACTCATTTGTGATTCTTTATTACGACGTAATGAAACCGAACCATTTGATAGATAGAAGCTGATAACTGGTGATGAAAAGTGGATCACGTACGACAAGAACGTGCGAAAAAGGTCGTGGTCAAAGGCCGGTCGGGCTTCACAGACTGTGGCGAAACCCGGGTTAACTCGCAACAAGGTGATGCTGTCTGTGTGGTAGGATTGGAAGGGCATTATTCATTATGAGCTGTTACCACCGGGCAGGACCATCGATTCTGAACTCTACTGCGAACAACTGATGAGATTAAAGCAAGAAGTTAAGAGAAAGCGGCCGGAATTAATCAACAGAAGGGGTGTGGTGTTTTCATCATGATAACGCTAGACCTCACACATCTTTAGCCACTCAGCAAAAATTAATAGAGTTTGGCTGGGAGGTGTTAATGCATCCGCCGTATAGTCCTGACCTTGCACCTTCAGATTTCCACCTGTTTCGCTCTCTTCAGAATTCTCTAGGCAGTGTCAGGTTAACATCACGAGAGGACTGCCAAAACCACTTGTCGCGGTATTTTGATCAGAAGCCCCAAAATTTCTATAGCAATGGGATCATGTCCCTACCTACAAGATAGCAAAAAGTTATCGAACAAAATGGTACCTACATACTTTAGTTAAATGTAAATAAACTTTATTAAAAATGTTTTAAATTTTCTTAAAAATGCGAGGAAACCTTTTTCCTATTATTTAACATGCATAAAATTTTGAAAAGCTTCTAAATGTACGTTCCTAAACGTAACGCTATTTCACCAGATTGTAAACTACACCAGAATACGTGAGCATTTAAACTTACTAGGAGCGGCTTGTGTAAACTGGTATAGGTATATTTCGCCTTCTGGTTTGATGCCTAGCCCGTTGATTGAACGCCGGCATCCAATCAAACGGCTGAAGGACAACTAGCCATGTCATTGAGAGCAACGTTTAACCAGATGGCTGAACGTCATGTCAGCCGTCTGGCTTAAAATAAAAAAACCATTCAATTGGACGCCTAAATCGAAGAATTTATGTGTGACTTTTTGAGCGATGCGAAAGTTCAAAGTTATTTTTTTTTATAATTATTACTTACTTATAACCAAAATAATGTCGATTATAAGTGGTCATAAAAATAACCTAAAACCCACCAATCAAACCAAAACTTTTCAGTACAATACGATCCATTCAATGCGAAAATCAAGTATCAAGTATTAACCAAACGGCTGCGACTCATATATGTGACATATCTCTAAACTATTTCTAACGTTGACCAATTTCTAAAGACCGAGACACGATTTCAAAAACAATATAAGGTATTCAATAGTTATAATTAGGATTAATATATATATACACATCAAGGAAGCGGTTTTTTTGAAATTCAACTTTTATATTTATTTATAAGCTTTTAGGTGTAATTCTCATAACTTGTCAAAACTCATGTGATTCTTTAGTGATCGGACAACGGCACTTTCATGTGACCCTTAGGTCAAATCTCGAAAATAAACATATTCAAATATATGACTAATAATCATTCAATATCTTCATATTGCATATTTGAAACTGAAGAAAAAAAATGCTCTCACACCGAACCGCTTTAGTCGTCTATCAACGTGTGACGTACTGACCACGAGGTTTTTCTATGGTTTTCATGAAAGGTTAAGGAAAATAGTTTTTATTGTGTACAACATAGAGTTGATGTGTGTTTCGACGGTTATGTTTGTGTCTGGGTGAGTCGGGATGTCAAAGCGTCGCGCAGAGCGCCGACGCAGGACAGTCTCGTGCTGAGAGCAATCCAATCTCAGCCAACCTCGCGAGTAGTGATGCGTGTGTGATAAATATCGAATAATAGTCGATAATCCGTCAAGCTGCATGTAATGGTTCGCAGATCAACCTGAATATAACTATGATGTTTCAATCGTGGGACGAAATAAGTTTTTTCTTAACTTGTCATTAATGAGACACTGACAAACTCTGTTATTTAAAAATCTTTTTTTCTAATTACAAATAAATTATTAATAGTTTCGATCGATCCACAGTAGCAAAGTAAGTAGGTGAGCAGCTATATGTAGATAAGTATAATATGTATTAAAATGCTGTGAACGTCCGTGCGTGTGTGTGATTTGAAAGGTAAGTAAAAACGAAGCTACAATACCTTTTTAATAATTTTCATTTGATTTGGAGTGGAGAGTTCTCTACTTTGTGGACGAGTTCTGTTCTAAATGTTCGCTCTTATAATCATCGTCCATCGATACAAAAGTTAGTGATGTGCCAACATCATTAGAGACGCGACGGGGTGCTCGGGCCGAGAGTCGAGACAATCTGTCAAGCGAAAGAATCACACACGTCCCAGGCCTCATACGCCGCCCTATTAATCATATTTCGGCTTTTTTACCACCCCAAACGTGTGTTCTCTCGCATAATAGCTACTATTCTCACTAAAAAATAGGTCAAGAATCACTTTGTTTGCTATAGAAGAATTCCGTATAAAACTTTCTTATAGTAGGTACTTACGTTCGTTACTGACATTTGTTAGTTGCTTTAGTAATAAGATTCTCGAACAGTCGAAATTTATGACTTTTGCTGCTTACTTTACTAGGTGGTAGGTCCGTTTGTAGGGTAGGGTAGAGTACCATCGCCTTGCTTATTTCAATCGTGAAACAGTTCACTGTGTTTCGGATTGAAGGGCATGATAGTTAGTGAAATAACTGGGCGTCGGAGGCATTTCATCTTAGGCCTCAGGATGACACCTTCAATACCAAGTGATTTTTTCCTTGTTATTGCAGGTGTCTATAGGCAGCGGTTACTACTTACCACCACCAGGTGGGCCGTCAGCTTGTTTGTCATCTAGTTGTGTGTAAAAAACTGTAACATAATCTAAAACAAACCATAATATTTATTTAATCTTAATTGCACAAAATGGGCTTAGCCATGGACTTAGCAGAAAACTCAAAAAGCATTGTATTAGGTGATCACAGCTTCATATTTATATATTCTTATAGGTTAAGCTAATTAAATACCTAAAAGTCTTTTACGTAAAAAGCCGCAAGTATAAATTCTTTAGTATTTATTTTTTACTTAGTAACCAGAGGTTTATGTTATTAGTAATCTTTAGTTAGTGAAGCAAGCTTTTTTACTAGGGTTAACATAAGTAACGTAAGTAATTAATTGTCTTAATACAGTTGCGCGTAAATATAGTTCATGAAATAATATTTATAAGGTCAAAGTCGAGATGGGCTCACATGGAGCCGAGGAACCCAAAAATGGTTTCAAAACTTGTCTCAAATACCGCGATAGAGCGGCGCCTTAGACAATACATGTCATTTGATTTTAGTTGTCATGTTTCTGATAGAATCTTGACGAATTTTACTTGACGGGGTCAGAGTGCTACAAGAGTTTCAATTATGTTTGACGCATCACAGATACGTATGATACCGTCTCACAATTACTTGGATGTATTAAATTTTTTAATCTTTGCGAAGGATCAACATATTCAGTGATCTCTAATGTTGGATGTATCTCGTACAAAAACACAGTTGCAATTGCAGCATAACATAAGGCCAAAAATACAGCATGGAGTATTTCTTGTCACGAAATAAATATAATTTTCACATCCTATTCAAGGTTCTTTAACGATATTTGATAGTTATGTAGCTATACTTATTCAAATGATAATATGTGCACACTTTTACAGCGAAATATAAACTCCAGTTTCACATGTCACCGGTGAACGGCCGTGAGACATACCCTTCGCACGAACTCTTGTTTTCCGTATCGTCAACATATTATCAATACGATGACGTTATAGAACATGTTCGCATTAAACTTTTCGAACGGCTGTCGAATATTTGACAGAAAAAATGAAAATGCCCTCATGCTATCGTTGTAATGTAATGTTTTCCATACAAATACTATCGTCACCCCGCATTACGACACGGCAACAATACGAGAATTTCGAAAATATTTTTCTAAAGATGGTAGGTGGCAGAGGTAGTAATTTCATCATCATCATCACCAGCCTATATACGTCCCACTGCTGGGCACAGGTCTTCTTACATGGGAGAAACACATAAGGAGTTTGGGCCATAACACCACCACGCTGGTCCAATGTGTGTTGGTGGGTTAAATCGGTTACAGGAACAACCGGGACCAACGGTTTAACGTGCCTTCCGAAGCACGGAGGAGCTCGAGATAAGAAGCTTGGATTGACCTATCACAGGATCAACCATGACAATGATAACAGTCTAGTATTTATTTAATCCAAAACATCAGGCATAATGTGCTGCTTTCATCTTTTTAAAAAAATACTGATTGAATCTGCGTATCTTACATAATTATATACTCCTTCAAATAAAATAGTTTTTATTCCATAGTTGGTTCTCGATTTAGGTAAAACCAACTTTTTGCATTTTCTGAGTAAATGGCTAGTCAATAAGTTCATATTTGCGAAAGCCACCTGAAAATACACCTCCCTCCTAACTCCAATCATTTTTTTATTGTATTTGACGGCTATGTGACTCATGTCTCCAATCAATGGTAAGTAAGAGAAAGTGTAATTATTATATTTACCACCAATAATCATTTAGGCAAAAAAGACAAGTTATATGATAACGATAAAGTTAATAACTTAACATGGGTATAAAACAATATTCACTTACTGTCAACAACAAAATTATATATGAAGACTGTACAATTATAGTTTCAAAGTATTAGCGAATAAAGTTTTTATTCCAATAAAACTGGCTATAACAAATACTGTTCTTGACCTTATTATGACCCTGTATACTGGCGGCTAATGGAGAGTGATACTATTGACATTTCCAAAAATTAGTCACACTTCATAACCTCTTATGGTTCTGTACCGTTGATGGTAATAGCCAATTTTTTATGATGGTAGTGTGATATATCAGAATCGGTTTTTTATTACTACTAATTTGCAAACTTTTTAAATTTTGATAGGCACAGCATTTAACTACAGTGTTAATAGTTGATGGTTATGATTTACTTAAAAATGCCTGCCTATCTCGCTATGGAAATGGAAATTTGTATAACATTACTTAACGTCTAAGAACACGCAAAAGTTAAGTACCTATAAAAAAATGTATATGAATGCTCTCTAAGTTGACGCTAATTAATCGGTACCAGTGTTATTCAGGGAATAAAGTAGCTGACAATACTCCAAGAATCAGGAGTTAAAGTTGCACAGTCGACCACAGAAGTAGCTGAACACTTTAGTACCATGTCACACCGATCTTGTGCACGTACTTCATAGTTGCTACCGTACTATATTGACGCCAGAGTCGTTGTGACATGGTACTAAAGTGATCAGTTACTTCTGTGGTCGACCATACCTACTGTTGACATAAAACGAGAGATAGCTATCACAGCAGATGAATCTTCGAGTGGAGATCGCATAGAAGAGATGAGTTAGGTTACGACTGACAGCTATTCGTGTAACGTAAGGTAGGCAGATGTCATAGTCTGTAAGTACCTACATGTAAACATCAGGGATTGGATACTATTAGGTCTCTTGGTCTGAAATTGACTGAATTGATTGTTTGATTGTATATGTATGTTATGGACATTTTTCAATCATAATTTTCGTTATAGGTGTATGGATAGTTTCACCGATGGCAATGTCAACAAATAAAAAAAACTTTTTGAAATCTTTCAACTCAATTCATTTGTGTAATTTGGGGAAAGAATCTGTAATCATAGCTAAGACTTTTAAATACAGGCCGTCAATACGAAAATAAATTAGAACGTGGGCTACTCCAGTTCATAGAAATGGTTTATCACTTTAAAAAATATCGTATTCATTTGATAATTTTATGACAGTTCTATGAAATAATATGCAGCCAATGTTACATTATACGGCACCAGCCTGGTATACAGGACAAGGATGGCAAACCAGCGTCTGCTCCCTGATGGTAAGCGGTTGCCGTAGCCTTTAGGCTTTTGTATTAACTTGTAGAAATTAAGAGAAAGCGTATATTGACAACATCGAAGACTGCACCCAACAAAACGCTTTCTCAATGAGCACTGGCGACTGCAGCCACAAAACATAACTAAGTACTTAATGTTATTAGTTGCGATCTTCTGTAAGTTGGAGGTAAATTAAATAAATAATATTGAGCTCCAATATTAACACAGAATACAAGGTCTAAACTGATTTAGGATAAGACCACAAATCCGAGATACCATAGATATGGTACACTAAAACATCAACGAAAGTTCCACATGACACGTGACGTCGTGACCCCAAGTTCGTCGTCTCAAGCGAGGTCCCATCACTCTCCCGCAGATAACATCTGGCTGTCTGTCATTGCCGATGGTTTCCAGCAAGGCTCCATTCGTCTAATTGTGACATCATTGTTTCAATTCATCAGTCAATTTTTGACACGGCCTTGTCGTGCTATTTTTGAACGTAGAGCCAGTAATGGATAGACATGAGAGTTTATTTTGAAAAATGTTTCTAATTATAATGTAGTATATTATAAAAATGGAAATTAAGTCCAATGATGAAAAACTACAAACTTTAATACAAAGACGTAACTAACGCTTCCCTTTTGCCTTATGTTTATATGTTTACTGTGAATATATATTTTCCAATGTGTCTTTATACCATCATTCTCTAACGTCCGACATTCGTCGCTTCATTGTTAGTTTTAAATTTCAGATTAATTTTCTTGAAAGTATAAGAATGATCTCAATAGGGCAATTAATAAAACAATAGTGTTTGCCCGCTCTAAAATCATTACATCTATAAAGCTTTTCCTCTTACTCCTGATTAAAGCCCTGAGAAACAAATAATTGATTTCGAAACAAAAAAGTTGAACACTCATCAAAGTGGTTTTAGTAGTTACTCACATTAAAGACAACACGACTTGTAATCATTAATTTCTGACCACTGTCGTAAGGTTACATGACGAACCTCGATCAAAATCTCCATCTTACAAGGCTAAAAACTTCCTGAATATGATTCTCAGAATAATTAGATCATTGAAATACTTTACGTTCAAAAATATTTCAATTAAAACTAACAAATATTTCAAAGCTGTACTCAGTTTTAATTACTTTCCCATATCGAAATCCGTTATGTTATCACTATCACACAAAATAACAGTACCAAAACCTTACTCGATTTGCATATCAAGTCCCTCAACTTAAAACAATAGCGTATTAAGTGATACAAAACCCTTTCTTATCTGTACTTACTTACCATCTACGAAATCTGGGTGTCGCAATTCGAAGGCCGTGTGAATCCGTTGCCTCACAAGAAAAAAAACTCCTATTTAAGAGTTCGGCCATTTGTAAAATTGTCTGGGGCAATCACTGGACAGTTATGAAATGCGTTGCGTCATGGGCTTGGTCACATCACTATTTTACTTTTTACATCTATGTGCGTTATACACGCGACCTCTAATTTTAGACACGACAATATTAATTTCATCTGCGTCCAATTTCTTAATCGAAATATGGTCTCTTCATTCTTCTAAATAAAAACAAAATGCTCGAGAGTTGACGTTTCGTGCCAGCAATCGTTAAGTTTGTATAGAACGCATGACATGTAACTCACGAATTAGATCGCATACCAAATTCAAATTGCAGGTGATCCAGTCTTTATCGTCAAAGTGATCGGATGGTATTTTTGGTATGATGGCCATTGATGATGAACAACGATAAGATTTTTAAATTGCTTTCTAGTTTTGATTTGCATTCCTGTGCTTCGTTGCTGAACTTGATATAATTTAGGAACTTTGACATAGTAGGATTATAATTTATTTCGGTTCACCTTCATAGCTTTATTCAAGACATCGTTAGCACGAGTTCAGTTCGCAGTAGGTACATGTATGTAGTTATTTTGGTTACATCTTTATGATGGATTCGAATGTTTCGTATGCTTTTGAAACTTTTGAAAGACGGTCAGAAACAAGGAACAGCATTCACAATATTCATTAGACAATTAACTTTAAAAAGGAAAAAAATATTAGATCGACCAATAGGTCGGTAAAATAATAATGTTAGATGTGTGACAGGTCAAAGTATTTAATAAGTTTCGTGTACATAAGTCAATATTAAATCCTTCTCATCCAAAGTTTTACAGCCAAAAGCTGATTCTATAGTAAGGACTATATTATTCAATGCGCCAGACATTGTCTCGGCCGATGTTGCGGTCGCCCGACAAAGGTCCTCTGTTTATTTGCCGGCCATACTCGCTTGCGGTTTATGGAAATTGCCTTGGCATGTAAGTAATTTTCTAACTTTGGCCCCCGAGAGCATTTTCTAAAGCATTTCGACGGAGATATAGGGATAGTGGAAGGACCTTACTTTTTGAAAAAAAAAATTATCAAGATACTTCATTTGTCTTTTATCGTTTTCATTAAGATTATCATGTTAGTATCATTGATTGAGTGAAAAATAGTCCAAGTTTTCCGATGATTTTATCACACAACAATTTTAAGCTTGCTAAATCAACATCCACCATTAAATCCAAGCCTTTTGAATTTTTTAATTCTTCGAAAGCTCATAAAACTAAAGCACTTAAATTCAAATTATACCACTTCTACCTCAACTTTCTAAAGCTCGTAATTCTCTAATTTTACAGGTTTTCAGTAAACTTTGCTGATTAAAGCATTTGACCATTTTCTTAGACCTTACTGGAAGGATCATTGAGGTTAGATGAGACCGATTAGGAGCATAATTCTATTACAACTCCGACGGTATTATGGTTGTGATGGACAGACGTGCATGGATGTTGGTGTGGTGTCATGTCCGTGTAGTATGCAATTTGTACTTTTATTATAGTGCGATTAAATTGCTTGTTAGATTTTTCGTTTTATTTCCTGGTCGGTAACTGCTAGATTCAAGAATGTAGTGCTTTTACAATGAAAAATGATTGCATTTTTTTAAGAATACCATAAAAAGTTTAATGCCTGCGAAGACAACAGTTTTAAATCCGCTTTCCTAATTTAATTTGGTAATTACAGATTTATGTTAATTGTCACAAGCAACATTCATCGTTGGCAAAAAAATGTTTAATGATGTCATTTTAAATTAGAATACTTTAATACCTACATATCTTTGTTTATTAAACTATTATCTTTTACTAAAAGTTGACACTCATCGGTAAACATGACAGAGCTTATCGATTGCAATATTGAAGCTGTATTAATAAGTCACCATATTCTTATCACAGCGCTATCACGGAATATCACTGTAATCACTGCCATTGAGTGGACTCAAGATCACCTGTGCTTTCTCATGGAGAGACAGGTATTAAAATTTGTAGAGATACAACTAAGATAGGAATAGTACTAGAAATAATATTCTGATTTTTGAATAGCCCGAAGGTCTGAAGTTAATAATGGCTTGTACCTATTTAACTGATCACCGTACAAACATAACCTAACCAAGCTTAAAAATATAGTTGATCATCAAAAATTATGATTGGTCATCAAAATACCGAAAAATTTATAATTTGTAGACCAATTATTATTTTTGATGACCACAGTAATATTTTTTTGTAGACCCTTTTAATTTTTCCCTTAAGTAATTATGTGGTTCATTACAATGTTTTTTAATTGAACTTATTTCAGATTGATTGACTGAATTACAATTTACGACAGCTTAATTTCCTTCAAGAACTATCACCGATATAGCAGCACCGTTCCAAAGTAAAAATATTGTTAACAGCTATTAACCAAATATTGATCATTCTTTCTAATACAAAACAAACCGAATTCCTTTGTAGTCGTATTTTCTGCTCTAATATCTTCAAGAATGTATGATTGATCAGCTGTTCGCAGTAGTAGACGACAGTTAATAATCGTACCCCACCATAATCGCAAGAGTCGTGCGGGTCTCGAGAGTGGAGCTGTAGCGATTTATTTAATAGGTTACTTATAATTAACATATCAAATCCGTTGTTTGACTCAAACTCCCTTTTCTTGTACTTGGTTTGAATATGACGTAAATACAAAACTGGCTTGTAACTCCCTTATAGTATAATTACAACTAACATCTTTAGACCAGCAACGTTTTGTTGAATAAACGCTCTTGTTACAGATCATGCGGGAACATTTTTATTTATTTAAGTACATATAACAGTACGTCATGTTTATGTACCAGTTGCACTATGAAAGCAGCCTCTATTACCAATGCAGTAAGGGCGGTCTAAAGGTCATACTGTTACGCTTAATGTGCTGTCGACTGAACATGAGTTTGGTGTCACATATTGACAAGCAGGCCATTAGGTAATAATATACATATTTGAGCCATTTGGGGTCGAGACTTTAAGACCTTGGGGGCCAGGAGCTCACCGACTTTTTAGGGACATTGCAGGTCGTCTCTGTGAAACTTTAGGTGACAATAAGGCTGGTATATATTTCGCACAAAGATTAGGCATCGCAATTCAGCGAGGTAATGCGACCAGCCTTGTTGGTACACTTCCTGTTTCGCAAGATTTAGGTGGTGTTTATTATTTGTAAGTTCTTTTTTTTATTGCCACGTTTTAAGCTTTATAAATATTAGGTTAATTCTAGGTAAATGATCTTAATTTTGTCAATATATTATACAGATACGTTTCTGTTATATTTTCCGGTAATAATATTATGTTTATTAAAATAAAAATAATCAATTATTCACGCTTAAAGCTTTTAAATTAGACCACAGTATAACCTTTCTATCTCAAACGAAAGTGTTTACCGTTGACACGCGAAATTAATATTGTAAATGAAATTTGGGGAAAGGGAACTAAAGTGAACGCCATTCATTTCATTTATTAGAAAAGAAATATCTCCGTCTGTCGATAAAGAAAAACATTGTCAATCAATTTTACGTTTATTTAATTTTATTCATAAAATTTTAGATCTGGAAGAGTATTGGAATTCTGAATGAACCATAACCTCTTTTTTGATTCAGAGTTCAGATCCTCATTATAGTTTATTGATGATTGATTGAACAAAATTTTTGACTGAACTACAATTTACGATAGATCATAAATATTAGATTAGTTACTTGTTTCGATCTTGAAATCTCTGGTACAATAATCGGTGTCTTTCCAAAAGTAAAGCAATCTCTTTTACTAGGTAGGCCCATAATATGTAGGGTCGTCTGGGTAGGTACTCACCGCCTTTCTTCTTTCAGCCGTGAAACAGTTCGCTATGTTTCGGATTGAAGGGAAAGGTAGCCAGTGTAATCTTAGGCCTGCAATATCAAGTGATTTTTCCTAGATATTTCAGGTATCTATAGGCGGCGGTAATGGGCCGTCAGCATATTTGTCATCTACTTGGTTGAAAAAAAAATCTGCCTCATTGTCATATCCCGCATGGGTGACACGTGATTTCGCACTTTTTTATGATTTGGAAGGCAGGTAAGCTGTGAGAAGACATAATGATATAGAATAGCCGGCTAGAAAAATCTGACATGAAGTAAGCAAATGACTAACGCACTCTTATTATTGATTGATTGGCTTTTTGTTACCACAATGAATACCAGTCCCTTTATTCTCCATATCACAAGAACGAGGGAGTGTGCGTCTGTCACTGTGCCCTGTGCCGGCATACTTGTCTAATTAACCGAGCTTAAGGGCTCGCGTCAGACGCCACTCATTGTGGACATTGATTGCGGTCGAAAACTCACCAACGATGACGCTAAAAGCAAAAAGATGTAAGTAGAAAAAGCTGATTGTATTTATCACAATAAAATACTTACCAACAATTTTCAATCAATTTCTCCAGCTCGAATATGCAATTTAGAAACAATATCAATATTGAACATTAGAAGAGTGGCAAATGAAATAAATGTGTGTTACTAATTGAACAAATTATATAGAAACGTTAACTTTTATAGAAAAAGTATCCTCAATTTTGAACTTCTTGGAGATTTAAAATAGGACATCTGACACGATATACCTATTCGAAAACCTTAAGCTTTTTCAATACCTAACACGGTGATGTAAATATCTTAACAACTATTTCAGTTTTTATACGGTAGGAGATTCAGCATCTAAGAACAATAAAGGTTGGAGCGATCGGCATCGCAAGTGATTGGCACCGCCATTATCGGTGTACACGTATAAGCTTTCGTGATGGGAGAATTATCCCGGATTACAGTTGACCCGGGTCAGGGATGATTGCTCATTAATTACGACGCATGCTGGCTATTGTTTTCCTTTCCGGCGTTTAAGTATCATTTTTAAAATCACTTTGGTGAACTATCATTGTGCTTGTTTGTTTTATTTGATTACTTTTTTTAATTTTTGTTATGACTGAAGATAAATTAAATAAAGTTCCTTATTTTACTTTGCTCAAGTATATCTTTGCTTTTAACTAGTAAACATATGACGCCATAATTCACTGAATCGAATTCTATTTTGCAAACCGATAGAATAGGTAGATAATTTATAGAGTGGTCACAAAAAAGATGGGATTCTTAGAATATCCCTATTTCCATATCAGTAGGTTTACAAACGTATTCAACTAAGAAAATATCATTTCTATAAATAGGTATCCTATTCACTCAAAGAAAATATTCTTATTTTATGGTACAATTTCTTTCTACGTGTACTCGAAACACAAACATTCAAGAATCTTATCTTACAATGACCAATTCATTTATTTTCGGAGACACGGGAGTCATACCACCTACACTTGAGATTGCCAGGGCTTTTAGAACAGAATCAATAGATTCTGATAGAGCCACTTCACCTGAAAATCGAATCAATAATATACCTTGATCCAGAACAAATAAAGGTGAATTTACATACTCACCAAACAATCCTAACAAACCTGTCGATGATCAAAACACGAACATGATAAAAGATAGTAAAACTAAATTACTAGGAGATTTGGTTCATTTTTGTATGAGTAAAAATGTTTTCTTCTAAGCTACGAAACGTAATTAAACGTCCGTTATTACATACAAAAATAGACTCTGTGCTGCACTTAATGAAGTTCAAATTTGTGCTTCAATCGAAAACTTTCTTGGCGCCACGCTTTGTCATTCCGATACAATCTATATCCGGTGCAGTTTTGGGATGAAAATATTTCTACTTATCTTAAGTGGTTGTATCTGCTTATTAATTAGTTATATGGGGAACACATTGAGCTGTCGAATTGAACACTTTGTCGGCGTTTTATGCTCTCGATACACTAATAGACGATGATTCTTTGAAATATTGACAACTTTGGATGTTTTAAAAATGTACATTAGATATGTTCGGACATTAATTGATGTACATTAAATCACGATACAGCGTTGACCGTTTTTATAGTTGACATTTGGGAACCGGTATTCAAATGAAAACAAATTAATTTGATTTATTAAAGCTGAGTAAAAAAAATTGTCTGTCGACATTTCATACACATCCTTATTGACAGCTATTTTTGTAAACATTCACTGTTTTTTCATACTTATTTGTCTCGAATCAGTATCTAGTATCTATTAAAATGAATAAACTGCAAGTTGGTACCTAAAGCTATATTTATCTTTGAATTAAAACGTTGCATGTACCGGACGTTGGCCACAAAAAATATTTGTAGATCATCTATAATAATCTCGTGTTCATTATAACGTACATGAATTCACTATGAACTATGTTTTGCTCTCGACTTTTCTTTTGATTTAAGTTAGTATGTTAAATCTTTCTAAGTTTTGACTTTACAAATAAATATTCATAGAAATTTCCAAACTATAACTTCTATTTATAGGTTTAGCTTAGTGTCATTATTTGTTATTTTCATTAGGGGCCAAAGCAGTTTTTTAAACAATCAATTTTTTAACTCTTCAAAGTCTCAAAAACATTAATTCTATAAAAAAAAATCATCACTTAATTGCGCACGTGCCTCTTGTTTCGTACAATGTCTTGTTGTCATTGCTAACTTTTATTTCTTTTATTTAATTTAAAGTTATTTCTATTTTTTCTAAGAATAAACTTCAATAATGTTTTTAAGCCTAATTGATTGATTCTGTACTAATTCTAGGCTCAGCTTAAAGCCAGCCATGATATCTTTTTAAAAAACGTTGTACAGAATTATACTGAGTAGCATTTGTAATATTTATGTTATTGTAATATCGTCTGTTTTAAGTCCAAACGATCGCTTTCTTCTCCTTTCTTTTGTAGTCCGATTAAATTTATATTTTCAATAGCCCAGAACGTAAACATAATCCCAAACCGATTACGAATCAATTTCGAAACTGCCTTTTCGTCCAATCACACTAATCTATTGTCTTTGGCACGATTCTGTTCCACAAACCCTGACGCAGTCCCCAATACATCTTGTTTGAGCCGTTTACATAAGGAGCGCAACAACAATACACAGTATGGTAGGACATCAGACTCCGTCTAAACATTGCTGACGGACAGACGCGCTGTTATTAGATTGTGTAGTGATGGACACTGTAAACAGTGTGTAGGCCAAAAGCGACAAGAAAATTGAGGTTTGAACAAACGTAACCCTCAAACTATGTAAGAACAATAGATTTTTTAAAATATTTTACACAACAAAAAGATTCAAGGAATTCAAACTGAACATGAAAATTTATCTACTCATCATACATACCATTCACACGACTTTACGAATTTTAAGATTGTTATTCATTTGAATACATACATGGTTATTAGAGCACTTTTTAATATTTAACAACTACAACAAGAAAATTATTGTAGTAGTATTAATAAAAATTGTATTGTTGGCAATACAATAAAGATTTTTATAGAATTATCTAATAAAATTTTAGTGGTTTATTCTTTTTGTTTAAGTATTCAATGCATTGTTTTCATTAATAGACGTTAGAAAAATGTTTTGTTTATTGAAACTAGACATTCATCAAAAAGACTAACCGCAAAACCAATCAGTTAATTCTGAAGATTTCTGTAAAGACTTAACTATCATCTGAGGAACCCTAAAAAACGACAAAAGCGGATAGCAATTACGCCGTATCACCAAATCAACGGGCTGGTGTCCGTTAAGACAATCAAGTGCCGCCACTTCCTGCATTACATGTGAAGATAATACATAGAAATTGTGTATTAAAGTCACCTCATAAATATGTATATGTCTCGGTCTGTGGTCACAGAAAACACTTGCGCAATCTCCACTGCGGATGGCCCCTGCTTTGGCTAGGAAAAGATGTGTGGTTTGCTCAGAAATATTTTAGTATATTTTTTAAAATTTTTAAACTACGAAACATGTTCAGGTGTGGGATGTGAACCCACGTGCTTTCACAAATCGGGTGACTGTCTAATCTCTGGAAAAAAATGATTCAAGTATTACTTTGTGTAAACAATATATTGTCAAGGACAGACCCCCTTACTGTAAAATAGTTTTATAGTTGTCTATGTCTTCATTTCTAGTTCTATTCTTGTTATTTGTACATTTTGCTTTCTGTCTTCCGAAATCGCTTTGCCTTTAGAAGTTTTATTCTACCCAAAAGATATAGTTCAAGTACTAAATGTATGTTATGACCATTTTTTTCAAAATTTAATACTTATGTACTTACATGATTTTATATATAAATATTAGGAATATTTATATATAAAAGTGTAGTCGTTGCAAGACATAATTTTCGAAACTTTTATACATTTGCTAGAAAAAATGGTAAATTATAAAGAAAATGTTCAGAGAGCTGTGTGTTATTATTACCTACATATTGTTTGACTTAAAGGTACATAGATATATTTGCACACACCTACACACATATGTATGATTTCTTGACATAAAAGATTGAGTTGATAAATATTTGTTTCATTTAATTTAAAATGTTTTGACAGTCTTTCAAAATGTTTCTCTGTTCTGTGATGAAAACACTAGGTGAATGTTAATCAAGAGTAAACTTAAAGCTTTAGATCTATCTTATTCATTTGTAATAGGGTCGTTTTTGCAACTACTCAAAATATGCCGTAATGAGAACAATAATTTCATATTGTCACGATATCTGACAGACTGTAGGTTACCTATCAATAAATACTTCAATTTTAAAATAAAGATATTACCCATTAAAAGTTAGCTCTTAAGTGTAATTTGCTTGATGGTACGGCGCTACCAGAGCCTGCGATAACTTTTTGATTCAAGGGATTATAAATTTACTTATCTGATTTTTATTTCACAAAAAGAAAAAGTACAGACGACAGCACATTATATGTAACAGTAGCGCTACGAAAGCCGCCTCTATTACGAACCAAATAAGGGCGGTCTCGAGGGCAAACTGTTCGCTTGATGTGTTATCGACTGTACATTCAGTGATTAATATCTGGGGCATTATCTACTAGTCCATTAGTTAAAGGTGATGGACAAAATAAAATAGCAATGCAAATAAATATTATTTTATTTACTAATTATATTGCACTGATTGGCCCAATGTATGAACCATTACGCTAAAACTATAGGATACCGCATACAGAACTATTTACGTACTGAAATAATAAACTAACTGAACTACTCCATTCGTCCCTTGTGCTGTGTCGTATCGAGTGCCAACGGCCCGTGGAGTGTAATAGAAAAAGTGATAGGTACGCGGCTCACCGCACGGGCATCTTATCACGGTACCGGGATAGAGCTATGTTGACCGTGGCTTTACGACCAACTATACTTGTTTAAGTCGCCCTGTGTGTACGATAGCATAGTAAAGAACGTAATTTATATTGTTGTGATTGTTTAAATTTCATGGTTCTTAAATTTAGGACAAATAGCAGTAGTAATTAAGTATTAATATTTTGACACTGAAATTTATATACTCACCTATTAAATTCGTTACTGATCTTGCAATAGACCAATAAAGAATTTTAGAAAACCCGCAAGAGGAAAAGGAAAAAGTCTACAAGGCACTCTAAAAACACCATAAATTTTATTAATAACAAATAACAATAAATATCTGCTGAAGTATATTGATTCGCATCTCGTGCCACAAAGGTTCCAGCTTAGTAGCACTAGTTTTTCTCATGACATCCTAGAGGAGCTGTTAGGTGTTGCTATGGATATGGGAAGAAAAACCACATAAACATTTCCGCGTGTAAAAAAAATATCTGTGAGTTATCTATGGTTATACAGAACTTAGTTTCAATAAGTTACTATCACATAACACCAGGTCATTAAAAATTAACTTAACTATCATTAAGTCACTTAAAGTCAGTTCTACCAAAATGAAAACTGAAGACTTCATTAAAAAGGTCATAATTCCGCTACGATTTTAATAAAGCCTATAAGAAATAGACGTAGGATTCCGGAAGGCAGCAAACGTTGTATAGACACGAAAATATGTTTACTTGGTGCATCCTACGATATAAGGTCATGCTAGAATACTTTCAAACGAGGAAGGACGGATAGGCGTAACGTCGCGGAAGGAAGGCAAGGAAGTTACCTAACCTGGTCACGCCACCCAAACTATTTAGGGTTACAGCGTATTAAAGCGAGAATACGCGATTTTTTAGTGAAAGTTCGATGGAATTGTCCTTTCGAACATTTGAACATCTTCGGCTTACAGATGGTTTGTTTTGAAATCATAAATATGCATGGTGTACGTGGGATGCTCTCGAACAAGAAGGCAATGGCAGTGCTGGTCAGTCAATACACAACTTGTAAAGAATAAATTTGAAATCGCACAAAAGAAAAATCAGCTATTCCATACAAACATGTCGTGTGGGTAATACAATATGTATGAAATAGCAGGTTTTCTAGCAGTCTTTCGGCTAAAATGATGATGATAATGGACTCCTCTAACTTATCAGGTGGAGTGAAGGCATATGCAGTTGCCTTTTTTAACGGAGTCAGAAAGGGAAGGTTCTCAATTCGACTGTATTTTTAGTTAGGTTAGCTATAAATCTGTCAAATTAGAACCTATTATTATATATAAATCTTCAGAGTCATCATCATCATTATCATGTCAGCCGAGAGACGCCCACTGCTGGGCATAGGCCTCCCCCCTAGGATCTCCAAACTGATAAGTCCTGCGCTGCTTTCATCCACCGGCTTCCCGCGACCCCCACCAGATCATCGGTCCACCTTGTAGGGGGCCTACCAACCCTGCGTCTCCTGGTACGCGGCCGCCTCTCGAGGAATTTTTACGCCCCAACGGCCATCAGTCCTCTGCAATCTTCAGAGTACTTGGTGCTAACTTTCTTTTCTGTCTGGACATTGTTTATTTACATTCATTATCATGACTAAGTAATAATCACTGTTGACAGCTCATAGCCCTTCATTATCATCATCATTATATCAGCCTATGATGTCCACTGCTGGAAAGGCTTCCCCCATCGATTTCCCAATGGAACAGTTCTGTGCAGCATGCATCATAGCGCTTGCTGCTTACAAAATAAGAGACACCGATGATGACTCTTACTTTTGTTCATTACTGTGTTGCCCTTGCGAACTGTAAAAAATCCCATAGCACCTAATATTGTACAGGCGACAACACATCAAGCATAATAGTTTAACCATGAGACCACCCTTTCTCCGCTTATAATCGAAGCGTCTTTCGTAGTGCAAACTGTTACACTTGATGTGCTGTCGTCGTTTCTTATGTCTATCATAATGTTAACTGAAAATGTCGTAATGTCTGTTTGTCTGTCATTTAATTAACAACGTGTCATCATCTAGGGCAGTTCCCGAATCTCGGCGAGTGATTCAGGAAATAAGTATGAACTACAAATAAGTGCAGAATATGTATCTCGTGAACAAAATCACACTAGTTAAGAGGCTATGAGCCTTTCTGAGTCTAGATAGAATTTACTTTCTTACTTGATTAATCTGTTAAATTATTGAATAAATATTTATAAATAATAAAGATATCCGATCACGATTGGCCAATTAATCATCATCAAAGCCGATTAATTTTCGCCACAGTTTATTGTCATTTTTTATATGCTGCTTGCTTGTTAAACTTGTCTTTCGTATTTGTTAATAATGTGTCAAGACGTATTTTATCATTATTTATTTATTTATTTAAGAATAGTCAGATTATGCAAGAATAGTCCTTCCTCAACCACTTGGAGATTAGGAACTTGCTTAGACTTTATAATCTATAGTTTATTTTAGCTTCGATACTGTAAGACAATGTTTTGTAACTAATAAGATGGCCTTGAAAATTATAAAATAATTTTAAAACTCCCGCGAAATACGTGTAGGTCCCGTATGGTTCCGTAGTAGTCCGTCACTATGTATGTGGACTAAAAAGGGGTCTTGTGGTTTTATATCTTCTAAAAACATAATGACTTACTTCACGTCAGCACAGGAATTTTAAATGTATATATGACATGATATACTATTTTTATAAATATTTTTCATGCATTTGGATGTTGGATTTTCTCATTGACAACTACAAAACATATAATAAACCCGTCAAGCATCAGATTCGAGACACAATTGATTCTTCAATTGTCATAGAACTCCCGAGGTATAACGCCGTTAACAGATTACAACTTCAATATTTCATTCCCACGAGACCCCATGACAAGAAAAGCTATGCAACTTGCTAGAAAAGCTATTTAGCTTATAATTACAGGCATAAAATGATAGGTCGTATAAACTCGGCATGCTCATACTGGTATCGTAAAATTGATGACAGTTGCTAACGATATTGTACGATGATGCTAAAAAACTGTATATGGAGCCGCCTTAGGGCTAAAGGTGGGTACTAACACCGGTTATCATATTTGTAAAAGTTTATATTTTGTCAAAATAGTACTGACACATATACACTTTTTTAGCATCATCGATTTTTCAAGTCAGTAGTACTGATGAGATTGAGATTACAAATTTTAATTAACGTGACCCATCCCGGCATCAACCACGGCGAAGGTATAGCATTTTTTTGTTAGGTACTTACTACTGACTCAGTAATACCTAACTACCTGGACCTGACCCGGTAGTTACTGCAACCGCTTTAACTCACCAACTCTCAGCGTTGTGTTATGGCCCAAGCTGCTCACTTGTTTCCCCCATGAGGAAGGCCAGCAGTGGGACGAATATAAGCTGATGATGATGATGATATTGCTATTGTCACTATAGCTCGCTAAGTACCTACTCGATGCCCTGGACAGATTGCAGCGTCGTGCTGTCCGTATCGTTGGCGATGTAGAGGTCACGAACAACCTCGAGCCTCTGCAATTGCGTCGAGACATTGCGTCGCTTAGCGGCTTCTATCGGTTATATCACGGAGAGTGCTCTGAAGAGCTTTTTGACCTTATCCCACCTTCTCCCTTCCTACTCAGGACCACGCGTGCTGGTCTTCGGAGTCATCAATTTACCGTCTCCACTTCAACATCACGCACAAAGAAATTTAGTACCTCGTTTCTTTGTCGTACTTCCAAAACTTGAAATTCTTTGCCAGCACATGTGTTCCCTCCTTCCTATAACATGTGTTCCTTCAAAAGAGGGGTGGAAAAGCACCTTTTGCGCCGGCAAGTGGAGGCGGCTAGAGCAGTGTCTAAACTACACTAGCTGTCTTCGCATATGGACTCTTGACTCTTCTTACCGCTTAACATCAGGTGGTGTTGAGTCATTTGTCGTGCTTTGTATAAAAAAAAGGGAATAAGGCGCTGGGCAGACTGCAGGTGGGGTGGGCCAGTCGATGAGATTCTTAATGGGCTTCTTTGCCGTTCTTCTCCGAACCCACCCGTATATAATAACGAAGGGATGGCTGGGTATTAACGTTTAATATGTATTATTATAAATTTTCTCGTAAAAGAAGGCAGGAGCAGTACATTTCGATAAAGTGTGGAAAGTATATTATTTCTTCACGAGTCCCAGTTCGTTGACCCAAGCTAAAGGAGCGGGTCAAAAATAGGGACGAGTGGAAATGACATTCTGCACGTGCATCGAACGACGTTTTTTAATACATTGTGAAAAAATAAAACAACGAAAGGAAATCAATGAAAAACAGTTTAATCCTAGGACAAGTTATAATTGACATTACAGTTTGAACAATTGTAGAGAGTGATATTTTAACGTTTCGAAAGGCAAATTTAGTATAGAACAGCGGATGTTTTTTTTTAACATTTTCATTTTTTTTACAACTAGTCATGCTTAATATAACTAGTACTGTCCTCTAACTTTGATTTCGAGAGCGTACCCCTTACACCCTGCATGTGTACCAAAGGTGAATAATAAATTGTTACTTATATTTCCATAAGTAATGTCAAATCCAAACAGTGAAAGCACAATTTCTCACAGTACAGTCTTATGGTAACATAAATGTGCGCTAACCATTAGCCGTGCCTCGTAAATCTGCGACGCAGTCCCCATACATTGTACAGCCTCCATCTGGGGCAGTAACGAACTCGCCAACTCATTATCATCAAGCTATTAAAGTTACTTCTTACTTTGTGATAGTGTTGCCATAAGACTTCAGTAATTGGTTACTATGAGACAACGTTGCAGTGATTCTGGAGTTGGGAGATAAATAGAGATAAGAGATAATAGGTACCTAGGAACTGAAAGTTTTTCCTAATGAAGTCAGCTACAAAAAATGCAAGCGATTTCGATCTCTATCGCAATGAAATATGAGACATAATTCTGTAAGTCTGCGTAAGGATTCCGAAATCGTGTTTTCGTGCAGCATCGAATAAAATTTTGTTACAGTTCGATCTCAAAAAGCCTGCTACCTTTTCCTACGAAGATATTCCTATGACCCCCGGGGATTCACCATTATGTGACATAAAAAGTTGACAAATACCTACGGACCTCTAAGTGCCCACTTTAATAAACTTAAATAAATGTCTGAATATTAGATGATAAATAGTGACACATAGATAACCAAATATACCTGACTAGCTCCTTCGACGATTACCAATTCCGTCATTTATCATTTGTCAGCCTACTTGTAGTGTTACGTCACTTGGCTATCACAACATTAGTTGGTCACACGGGAGTTGTCCTCTAACGTGTTATAATTGATCAGGGCTGTGATAACAGCTTAATTTTAAAGAATAAATAACAAAAAAATAATATAATACCTATTTTTAACCAAATACAATAAATTTTAATAATTTAATGTCTAAATATCCTTCTATTCCACAGCTAAGAGTAAGATTTCGAGTTTTGTTGAAGTTAAAAAATAAGTGAATTTTAATCAAAAGCATTAAGGTTACATATTTTACTAGTTCCCAAGTATAATTTTAAGCTCTGGTATGAAATGAAAAGTGATACTTAATTCAAGTATTTAATTTTTAAAGATGTACAATGATACCTGAGGCCACTGCTCATCTTCTAAAGGTAGCGCCCTTATCTTATACTTAAATAAATAAATATTTAACAATACTTATAATCTAAGTTTGAAGATTGACTTCACATGTAGTAGTACATATGTCACCTGGGTAGGTACCACCGCCTTTCTTATTTCAGACGTGAAACAGTTCGCTGTGTTTCGGATTGAAGGGAAAGGTAGCCAGTGTAATTACTGGGCATGGAAAAGATTTCATCTTCAGGATGACAACGCACCTGCAATACCAATTGATTTTTCCTTGTTATTGCAGGTATCTAAGACGGCGGTAACCGCTTACTACCAGGTGGGTCGTCAGTTTGTTTGTCATCTAGTTGTTTAAAAAAAAATTAGATAGAAATAAATGCGAATGCATTCATTCGTTTACGATAAACCCACCTTTTTCTAAATATTTTTTTATACATTGACATAATAAAAAAATGATCTACTTCATAAATTATGCATTATTAACATATATCAAAATAATTTTTCAGACAAAAATTCCTAAGAATACCTATAAAATAATTAATTATCTTACACTGTTATCGTAGGTATTTATTTATAAAACAGCCAGCCCTAAGTTAATATAAATTTTGAATAATAAGAAATCGCCCAAAGCAAGAGCAACATTAGTTCTATTTATATCAAATATGTCATTATATCGTGGGAAAATATTCCTATTGCTAACAATGACTCAAGCATTCTATTAGAATACTTTTTGTACGACAAAGGTGACAAAGAATTGTGCGGCCTGATGGTAAGTGACGTATCCTGAAGACGCTCGTAGCACCATCGGCAGCTTAGCCTGTGAAAATTAGGAAGAAGTGTTACGTAGACCGCATAAAAAGTCTGCGTCTGCGCAACCGATGCTTGGTCGCGGATGTGATGTTTTTTTTCTAAATTATAAACAATTAACATTACTCAACTTGTCGATAACATTAATCGAAATGTCCCATAGTATAGTTATGCCAGACACCCCATCCGTAAGATATTTAACATTCCGAGTCATGTAACTAACTTGGGATGACATTACGCCCTATCTAGAATAAGCTCTTTTTATAACGATGTCTCAGTCAATGTAACCAATATAGATATATTTAATGATTCCCCTACAATTTTTAAAAGCAAATTATTAAGATACGTCATCGATAATTTAAAATTCATGTAAGTTCTATATTTCATTTTAAATGAGTGCATTTTATTCCAATTTCTTTTTTCTTTTGGATTGTATGGGGAACGTTGTGTATACCTGTAATTGGCAAACATCTATGCAAGAGTTATTGTAGCAATTTTACTTATTGTGATTGGTTTTCTATGTAGCGCTGTTGGTGTACTTTCAATAAATAAATAAAAGGTGGGTCCTATAACTCTCAATAAGTTTGACAACCTTAGATACTCACCGCAATAGCACAAGACTACAAAGTATACTTAGCTGTGATGTACGGTATAAAGTCGAGGTGCATAGCCGCTCAAAATTAAAGTGAATCACCTCTATAATGGTATAGAATCACCTGTATACCATCCTTCCTTATTTTAATTATTACAAATAAGAACTCTACTAAGCACTTCATTATAATATCAAGTGATTTTCTTGATATGACAGTTATTTAAAAACGATAGTTACTGATTGCCATGGGGGGAGGGTATTTTTCCTGGTAGAAATACTAAAATAATATTAGTACCATCGTAATAGCCTTAGCAAAAATATAACAAGCAATAATTGACGCTCAACTATCAGGGTCAGTCACATCACCCAGGTCCCCGTGAAGAAAAACTTAACCAGTGGTTAACGAAAGGAACACATTAGCATTAAAACGGTCGCACAATTACATTGTGATTAGTGTGTCGCCGACAACTGAATTCATTAGTTCAGCTCACCTGATTTTGTTTAATTAAAACTCACGGAAAGGCCGGGCTATGCCGATGTTAATCAGAGGTTAGGGAATAGTGTAATGTTTAAATTAAGTTAAGTAATTTAATTTAAGTTTCAGCAAAAGCTAAAAAATCATTGGTAACTATCAACTATTTATAGAGTATTTTTTTATTCATTATTAATTACTTAATAGTTACAGAAAAAGTATTTTTTATTAATATATCATGCTTATTAAAGAAGACATTTATTGATGAGAGATAAAAATAGGGATTTTCTATTTTTATTTTCTACAGGAGACTATCGATAAAAAACACCATTTCAATTTAAATTTCATTCAAAATTAACACAAAGCTGTTAACTTACAAACATATGAAAGACAACTGTACGTATTTTTTTATTGACCATAAATACCTACTGTAAAGTAAGGTATCGAAACGCTAGAATAAAATAACATTTAATGTAAATAAAATCCAGGAAAGTGGTTTTATTTCAAATAGAGAACAATGCTTAGAAACAATATATGATAGTACCTACATTATGTCATTGATGGTAAACAATTATAGGTGTCTACCTTTTCTTCCTTACCAGTCCTCCGGCGCTTACGCACAATAGAAAATCTACTGTAACCGATACTTAGATTTAACAGAAAAACAATAATGTAAGCAATTGATTGTAACAATATATATATATATTATTGCTGCTTCAACTCTTTTTACTTAATTGTAGTTTAACTGGAGTATGAAAGACCCGTCCTGAGATAAGGTAAAACTTCTGGTAAAATGTCTCGGAATGACCAACGAACCGTCGCTGGGAACTACTGTCCCATCACTGCCGTTTTATGTTAATTACTCTGCTCACTGTACAATGGACGACGCATAAATTAAGACATTTTTTCTCGTTTTTCATCCTTAGCCCTTCGTCATAAGCGCTAGATTTTAATGTGAATGACATCATTTTCAAATATGAATTAATTATTATAGTACATTAATTATTGGTAATGGTTATTATAGTATTTTTTTCATGTTTATTGCTTCTATAACAGCGCAATGGCTTTATGGCTGAGATGTTTAAAATATTGAGCACAATTAAGAGAATACCTTATAATTACTAAAATAGTGATTGCAGGGATAATTGACAGTTCATTAATTTTATAAGAGTTAAGTATGTCGGAATCAATTTTAATAAATTAAACAGCAGCACTAATTTTATAACCAAAAACCATATTATTAGCAATACCGTAATACTGTTTTATATACATTGCTGTCACAACAAACGTCCTTTATCAACAGTCTTTACTAGCCTAGCAATGGACTAGTGACAGTTCCCCAGAACGATGCTTCAAAATCCGTTCATCGCAAAACATTCCTTAATAATAAGGTTGATTTTTCGATACCTAAAATCGCTTGGTATTGTAGGTGCTGTGTCATCCTGAGGCCTAAAGATGTAACGCCGTCCATGCCCAGTAACTACACTGGCTACCTTTCCTTTTAATCCAATTATACACAGTAAAATATTTATAGCAAAAATAGAAATGCGTTTGTACCTACTCATACGACCATGACATATCTACGGACCACCTTTTTTTTATAGATAATAAATAAACCAATAATATTCATACAATCTATTATACATATAGCTCAAAGTAATCTTCATTAAGAGCTTGTGTTATGGATACTAGATGACAGAGAAATATTGATAATAATAATATGTTTATGAATATTATAAATATACTAAATAAACATATAAACATCCATGATGAACAAATGCTTGTACTCATCATACAAACATCGGCTCCTACCGGGATTTGAACCTGGGGCCCCCGACCGAGTAACCTGTACAGCAAGGGGTACAGACCACTCGGCCAGCCAGTCGTCAAAATCCTAATATATTAATATTATATAATTATGCGAAAGTCTGTTACGATTTTCACTACTAAGCCGCTGAACCGACTTAGATGACATTTGGCATAGAGATTAGCGGACATCAGCGGAGCCGCCAGTGGCCACTAGTAAATTATATAGTACCTATATGATGAGTATTTCTGTATCCAAATATTTATTCATAAGACCGGAAAACCCATTTGGAAAAGAGTATGACAACTATGTTGCGAACTTAGAAATAAATACTTTTTTTGTTATGAATATCAATTTATTTAAAAAAAGAATACCAATCAAACAATCTTCAGAAAACACGATATACTTGGTTGTGACATTTATTCCCACCAGATTAGCATTATAATTGTGTAACAGTCATGCATAATGAATGACACATTCCTTGGGAAAAGTGCTAACGTACTGATTAGGGTTAACTGTGGGTAAAACTTTGTCAAAGGAGACGTTTCATTTTCGGCTATGAGCATGTACAGTATCTACATTAAAAAATTACAAAAAATTAAAATCAAAATTATTTTGCGTGATATTT
Source organism: Nymphula nitidulata (assembly GCA_947347705.1). Classification (NCBI taxonomy): domain Eukaryota; kingdom Metazoa; phylum Arthropoda; class Insecta; order Lepidoptera; family Crambidae; genus Nymphula; species Nymphula nitidulata. The sequence goes on from OX374632.1 coordinate 14,780,974, forward strand.
TAAGCCGTTATACCACGTACAAAAATATTTTAAAGCATCCATTAAAACCAAATATGGCAATATAGGAGGCCATATTAAGACATAATCTCTATTATCTGTGGCAATTTTTTTAAAACGTTCGGAAAAACGTTCTTTTTTAGTCTATGAATATGGAATTATGGACTCAGTAGTCTGGTATTGAACAGATCAATAAAGTTTTTTGCTTTCTTCTGTATATCTTGAGTGGTATAATTATAGAACTTTGACGTTATAGTGTTGCCACTATTTTGATAATTATAAAACTGTCACTTATCATCAGAAAGTATTTTATAGTTTCTGATGATAAGTGTTAAATAATGAAAATAAATTGAAAAATAATGTTTTATTTCCATTTCCCTAACTTAAAAACCACTGTCATACTCATAGCGGGACTCCATATAAACCTGAAACATCTCCTTTAGTGTTTATAGACAAAGAACAAAAGGTTAATTTACGGTCATAATTTTTGGCTACCAACATGAATAGCGAACTATTTTTCTTGGTCATAAATCGTAATATTGCCACAGTTTGTGCCGCGTGATAAATACTGGGCAAGCATTATTTATGACATGTTTGATCAGATATGCGCACTGTCCACAGTATATTTGGGGCCCAAATCGATGTTGTAAATCATTTGAGGAAAATAAAGCTGCGTATATCTTTGGTGACGTTAATAGGTTGTCTTATGAAGAACTTTGGAAGGACGAAAGAAAGTGTAATGTACCAATTATACGTTTATATGTGGAGCAGCTACAAACTTTATTGGTCCATCTATGATCACGGTTCACATCAGGTGGTGTTGAGACATTTGCCGTGCTTAGTATAAAAAATAAATAACGAAGACTCTGGTGGAAACTCGTCCAGTGAGTGGTAAGCTCGTCTCCTTTTATTTTTTTTCAGGTAACATCTAAGGTTTCTTTTTATACAACTAGATGACAAACAAGCTGACGGCCCACCTGATGGTAAGTGGGTACCGCCGCCTATAGACACCTGCAATAAAAAGGAAAATTCACTTGATATTGCAGGTGCGTTGTCATCCTGAGGCCTAAGATGAAATGCCGTCCATGCCCAGTAATTACACTGGCTACCTTTCCCTTCAATCCGAAACACAGAGAACTGTTTCACGGCTGAAATAAGAAAGGCGGTGGTACCTACCCAGACGACCCTACATACGGGCCTACCATCCTTACGTTGGGCTTTTTTTTTAACGGGGAGAAATCTGTTTACAGACCTACCCGTCGCTGTCGACGCGACGGGCGAGCGATGGGCCCAGCGCTAAATGACACTGAGAATACCCTCTAAAACTCCCCGGTAACTCCACTGCCCTTCGCGGGGGTAGCCTAGGCTCTGCCGAAGCAATTTCACTAGTCCACCCCCAGGCAACGCGGCCTTGCGGCCAGGTTCCGCGCCGATACAGATTACCCAGAGTCACTTTGGTATCTAAGGTTAGGCCTAAGCAATTATAGGAGATAGTAAAAGTTTGTACTTGGCATTTTTTTGTTTAGTTAGTTTTGTAAGAAACCATCGTTTTGTGTGAATTAAAGGAAACCATGTTGTTAAGTACATTTTGTCTACAACCTTACACCTTACCGGCTCAAAAATTTACTATCTTCTTTAGTTTGCGATTCTATATTGTTCTTACTTCCTTAAAAAATTGGCGAGATTAACTTAGAAATTTTACCCGAAAAATAAAGTGTGTTTTGATGATAGACGACTTTCCACCTAAGCCATATGTAACCAATACCTGATGATGTTGACTTGGCTTGTAAAATAAATAAATAATAAAAAAATATAACATAAATAACTATTTTCACATCTACAGCACAACAAAGACAGTGAATAACAATTTACTTACAACTGACACCAGTTAAATAATAATATTTCTATATTCTGATATCAGTGACAGTTACTTACAATGTGTATGAGTTGCAATACTTCCACTTTTTAATTAGATACCTGTAGTTACCGCAAATTGCTAAAATTATTTTTTGATAAAAACGGTTTAAAATATATCTTTGATAATCGAGCCTTATGTTAAGGTAATTAAAGTCATTTTCGATTAGCAATGTTTATTTAAAGCGCCTGTCTATGATGGCTCATTTACTAAGTATGCACTTAGTTCTCACTAAAGATCAATTCTAATAAGCACTTTATCAGAGACATGTTAAGGCGACTTAAACACTATTCTACTCCCCACTTAAGCCTCGCTCCCCCACCGCATATTATAGGAAATTCCAAGGGTCCTAATGAACCCGTCAATATTGCTTACGGTGACACTCCCAGTGGCACGGCATCAATAATGGAATTAGTAGTTATTGATCAATTGCTTACTTTGTATCGTATCTTTCTTAAGAAAACTTTACATAAGCTGTAATGGATTAAGTTCATAATATAGAATCAAAGATCGCAGACCGTAACCCCATTTTTTATTTAAAGTTTGTTGATTTTATAGTCTTGATTGACACACATCAATGTTAAAAAAGTTAAACTACATATTGTGAAATAATTTCATTATGAGAATTATTTGAACGAAAAGAATTTAAACAGAATAATGGTCCCCCAGATGGTAAGCTAAGGTAAGCAACAACTAATTTGTTGCCTACTTATGAGTCCTCTATACATTTCTTCTTCTTCTTCTTTAATATTATGGCTTCTCGTTTTATCGAATTCTGCCAATGTCAAGTCAGTCATGGGAGTGACACTTTTATTTGCTGCGGTACGGTGTAATTTTCTCTATACATTTAAACAATGTTTAAAACAGACCATGTCAAAATTCTATTTATTTCACCATTTGTTTAAGGACACCAACAAACATTTACAAAATAAAAATTAAAACAGCATCATTAACCTGATGCACCTTTAGTGGTAACACCAAACACTGCATTAAAAAAAAAATCTTTTTTTTGTCATTGAATATTCCCATGAAGGTTTATTTATAACTACCAACAGAGAACTATAATAACCAATCCGTTTAAAACCACAAAACACCTATCACCGTAATATAGGTACTATATACAAGAACAATCTATCACGAATCAGAATGGTTCTAAAGACCCCAACACACGAACTTAACAACAAAGCCATCAAATGTGACTCGCGGTCAAAAAATGCCGAGTGTCAAAATATCATCCATATGACGCGTCGAAGACGGTTCATTTGTAAGGAGCGCCAGTGGAACAATACACGTAATTTTCGTGCTATGGCTTGATTGATGGCCAATCCTCTTCCCTGGGTGACTACACTTCGCCGAATATTTTTAACTGGATGAAAACACGCGATATTAAACCTTACACCAAGAACGTAAGCAAATGGGACGAGAAGTGCGGGCACCATCAGTTGTTGTAACAAGCATAGCAGTTTGGAACTCGATAAATTTTTAGGGTTAAGCTTTCAAAGCTTTAACTTGTTTAATGAATTGAAGGTTTCGTTTTTTAAAATTAAGAAAACCAGATTTGATTCGATTAAAAGTTGATACTGATCGATTAAGTGATGTCAATAATTAAGAATTAGAACCAGTATTATAAATAAGACACTGACTGTGTATTCTGAAAGGAATATTGTGTTTTCTGTACTTTCCTCTCCAGTTTTGTAACAAAATGTCCAAAAGTCTAAACAAAATAAATGTACGGAATGTTTTAAATCTAAACTGTTTCACACTCACTTGTTGCTGTGATATTTTTTTCTCTAACGATAAATAGTATGATATCAATCTAAGCACTCATCCCCAGCTTTGTAATGGTTTGTTGCCCAAATGTAAATCGTTTAATAAACAGATAAATGGGGGTTAAATTTGATGTAATTTGGTTTGATTGATAGAGATTGTCGCACTTTAGGATCGTATGCTTCGATTAAATCTGATTTTAATTCAAATTTAGGCAACAACATGAAAGTATGTATTACTTTAAATTTTCTTCATAAAACTGTCATAATTGACCCATATCCAATTGGTAATTTCACTTAATTAGGTATCTTTACTCTTTCTAAAAATGCAGTTGCTCTGACGGGAGATACAAAAATAGACGAATCAATTTATGATTAGCTTCGTAGATAATAACAATACATAATTACACCTGCTTCACTACAGTCGTAGTAACCTCACCCTACGGGTCACAAATAACAGTATACATCGTAAACTACTTGCCGCATTAACCATAACGAATAAAGGCCTTAAGAGCACGTCCGGCCGTCCCTTAGGGCCGTTTCGGCTGTCAATGCGAAAATTTAAGTCCGCCACACCCATGCACTCTGGAAGGGTCGACCTCTTTGCCCTTTGTCTCAATTGCTGCCTGTATGTTTTAGTTCTTTTGCTATGGCTATAGACTAAACAACTTATATACAAATTTTCAACCATATTTATTCATGAAATAATTGTAGGAGTACATTTTAACAAGTTATATGCCACGATTATTGATTGTATCAAATCCATCAAACTAAGTTATCTAAGCAGTTGACTGTAATTTAAGTTTACTCACATGAGATTCTGAATTGAAGAAAATTTATGATTGATTTTGTTTAAAAGTTATACAAGAATTAATTTTGATATTGATACAGTGTACCTTTCGTTTTCTATTGAAAAAAAATAACACTTCTGTATTCACATGTAAGTTATAATTTTTTTTTAGGTTTGACATTAATATTTATAATAATATACCTACCTACATCTATTAATCCACCTGGATGAGAGGATGCAAATGTGATTGTTAATACCACCATGTCGATTACCAGCCTTTCAATAACAACCTTAGTAACTCCAATGTTTGTATACAAATATTTATCTGTTGTAATCTTTCTAATTCAAAAGAATGTGTTACCAACATCAGGCATCCATCTATCTTGCTGTAACGACAATGTCTTGATGTATTTTATCACATTTAGAGCCGGTGGAAATATTTACTGCATGTGACTAGCACTGATAGACCTTCCCTTCCCGTCTGTTGTCTACTTCATAAAGATCGCTGAATTGTTGTTCTGAGTTTAATCAGAGGTCTTCCTTAAGTGGTAGAATAGATGCCGTGACCGTAGTGTTAACGTTCTTATTTGTCATCTGTCAATTTGCCTTCTATTTCGGTTGGGGATATGAAAGCTTTCGTTTAACTAAGCGTGCTGTTGGTGTTTTGTCATCATTATTTTTGGCTGTTTATAATAGCTATTGACAGGGGTGAGGCTATGACGGCTTATGATATCGGTGGAACTATTTTTGAAGTCGTTATTCAATGTAATTTAGACAACATTTGATAGACATATTTTATGGAGACTTTTTTATGAGGAGCAACTATTAGTCTTTACTAGACAAAATGTTGCTTAACGTGAATTGTTTTTTTCGGAATAATTTTATTAAACAAACCCTTTATACCTTTTTTATTCAGTCAGAGCTACCTAAAAGTTCCTCAAGTAGCTTCTATTCAGCGATTTTACACCACCAACCGTAGAACTAAAGACTACAAACAAAAAATCATTTAATCAGAGAAGGGAACACTGTTATTTTGCGGTCACTATATTTACCGTGAACACACCTTGGCAACAGTGAGCTAATTAAACGAAAAAAAATGAAGAAAGGGTAATTTTCTTATGTTCCTAAGCGATCCTTGGCCATTACAGGGCTATTAATAGGGCGTAAACACCAAGATTGGGGTAAGCCTTCTGGATCCAATTTAATTTTGTTGATCAGTCTGATTTACCGGTTTAATCCGGTTCAATTGTCTATTTTCGGGGAAATGGCACGTTTCTTTGTGAATTAGTTTTGATTAATTTCCGTGGTTCGTTTTTTATTGCACAAGATTTAAAGCGTAGGAATATTAAATGAAGCAAATTCGTTCTACTTTTCTCGATATTTTGTTAATAATTATTATGTATCTACCTAATTATTATATTCAAGAATACCACTCAGCATTATCATACACCTATAGAAGTGTCCTTTCAATCGCCAGATGACTTGGTGAAGTAGTCAATAGTCTTATTTACAACACCAAAGGTGGTGGTAGATACGGATAACTTATCCTAAGAATACATTCAAATCTGTCAAACACTGATTTAAGGCTATTTGTGATTACACCATCAACATTGCAATCAAGGTAAAATAGTTTCATTATTGTATTCTTTTATCTTATTTCTTTATTCTTCTCTGCAACAACCAACGATCTGATGAAGATCGAATATCTTTAGCGGACGCTTTTCCAGCAGTGGGCATCTTTCAGCTAATATGAATTCACACATTAAATGTTTATGATAACACATTCGAAATGTGCAAACGTGCTAAGATGACACTGGGGTATGTGATAAGACAAACTCAACATTTTAAAACTCGAAGTGCATCCTGTGTCTTGTATAACTCATATGTTCGTAGTCGACTTGAAACAAACTGCTTTATATTGAATCCTCACCAAAAACGGTATATAGATATGGTTGAAAAAATTCAAAAGACATTTATTAGATATGTATACAAAAAACTCTATGGATATTACCCTTACATGTATCCTACTGCTTTCATTCTGGGTATGGTTGAGTATAGGTCGTTAGAGGTAAGGCGTAACCTCTTTTAATAAAATACGTATTAGGTTATTGCGTGGTTCAGCCTACAATCCTTTCCTGCTCGCGCAAATCCTGTTCTACATTCCCAAAACCCAGAAACACCACCTCAGCGCACGTAGCCGTCCATTGTTCCATATACCCAGATGTGGAGATCAGTACAGCCCACTTTATAGGGCCTTGCATCTCATTAACATTCTGTATAGGACTCATGATTCCGACATATTTGTACATCCAGAAACTGTTTTCTTGGCCACAGCAGGCAACTACTTGGAGAAGATTGTCGCTACGACTACAGTTCCATGCTAGAGTGTAGAAGTATTTATGTTTGTAATAAATCATAATGTTTAAAAATATAGTTAGTAGGTATATATCTTGAAAACAAAATGTATTGTTATATAAAAGCAGAACACTTGATCTTATGTTAAATAATTTAAGTAACTTACATGTGTAGTAAAAACTGTTAATGCAAGTGAATGAATAAAGAAATAAATTCCGTCTTTGGTTAAAATTACACTCGGCATAGTAAAATTCAGTTACACAATTATTAAAAGAAGTGTAAAATTGAAGAGTTACCAAGTTAGTGATTGAAGAGTTATACAAACCGTTTAACAAGTCACAAATTATCAGTACTCCGGTTAAAACCTTCTTAATTCTACGTGCGCATACCGTTCGGTGCCACAAAGGAATCGAACCCATTACCTGGACCACACGGCACCCTTAATCCCTATAATTACAGCCATCCCACACCGCGTGATTGATAGCTGGTTACAGTGCTGGACGTCAAATGGGAATCTAATCACTTTTTATAGGGTCCGAAGATACAATAGCGCTGATGACAGAAGTCGGGGTGAAAAGTTGTGTTGCGTCACGTCCGTGTATCATTATTTGTCTATGGTACGGTGTGCCTCGGCCTCAACCAATCATTCCTTTAGCATGATTTGAAATCGATAAGGCAGATTTAAAGGTTTCAAAAAATACAGTTTTAGCGAGCAGCGATACTTATAACCAATAAATTCCTCAGAAATAAGATCTTGCGTTTATTAAAATACATAATATCTTACCGAATGAAATCAAAGAACTACTTACTTGTCCACCAATTTAAAGTATCCTTACGAAATGGCTATTGAATAAAACCTTTTACTCAATAGGAGATCTTTTTTATAATTTCAAGAGATTATGAAAATATCTTCTATTTAATAATTACAATTTAAATTCATAACATCCGATGGGTGTATGTTTTTATTTGCATGACGATTTTGGGAAAAAGGGAGACCAAACTCTTTTAAAATTCAATTGTCTTGATTTTGTTTTAGGATATTAGTTTATTTGAATCACTACATCGGTATTTAGACTGTATTTTCCCAGCGACCATGATAAATCTTTGTATTTGTAATACCCCAGAAAAATACCCAACGGTGTTTTATTTATGCACATAAGAAATATCTTAGTATCAATACTCATATAATATGAAATACAACTTAGCCAAATTTTCATAATAGTTACCCTAAAATTCCGTAGGATTTGACCTTTTCTATGTTACATAAAGTTACTTTGGTATCAACTAATAAGTTAAATAGTTATGTTTTCTACATAAGGTAAATGATAATCATCAACATCCTAATTATACGAGTCTTATTACTGGGCATAGGTCTTCCTACAGACCAAGGAACACATGAGGAGTTTTGGTCCATAGCACCACCACGCGGGCCCAATGCGGATTAGTGGGTAAAAGCTGTTGTAGTAACAACCGGATACATTGGGGATCGACCATAAATGATATTTATTAAATAATTATAATTTTTATTGTTGAGTAGCCATTAAGCAAAGGTCTGTTGAAGGCTAATGATGATAGGTATATAATAAATAATATAATATTAATGTCAACAAATTTCAACCTAAAGTTAAATAATCAGAATAAAACTGGTGTCTACGAATGGGGATGCCATTGCTTCGTTTCGAATACCTATGTGAATATTAACTAACCTAATCGAAATTTAAATATCCTTATAATTTGTGTAGCTACTTCCATTTTGTAAGATAATTTTAAAAACTCATCCACGAACAATGTCGGCTGGTCCGTAACATCAATTTTCTATGTTACTACACTAATCGGTTACCCCGGCTCCGCCTGCTACCCCCGAAGGAGTCGGTTACGCCTATTGTTGTACACAGAACACCCTGTAATTTAGCTCAATGGCTACCAAATTGGCTCCTTTACATGGTCCAATTAGGATAAAAAACAGGTTATATTAGGTATTTTTCTTATTTTGGCGTAAGAGTAAAAATGTTCCACTTTTGTTGCTAATAACATCATCTTGAGCTCATTACCATTAAAAGGTAGAGTTTTACGTAAGAACACGTAATGTAACCAAGATAGGGGTTATTTTACAATAACATTGTGAAATTTAACGTGCCGGCTGGAAGATATAGAAAATTTAAAGATTCTTAAACTTTAGTACTGACGGTCCACCTTATTTTTTTCACGATTTCGATTCAATACTTTGATTAAAAAAGCTTAATCCGTCAAGCGGCGTTATCCCTCCGGAGGGCTAAGACAATGGAAAAATCAACTGTGTCTGGAATCTGATGCTTGACGGATTAAAAGTAATACTAATTTGTAATGTTGGGTTCTTGCGGAGGGTATGGCCGCCAGAGACCATTGACAAAGCATTATGCTAGGATCTAAGACGATGCATGAGTCTATAGGTATAAACGCTTTGCTGACGAATTTTTCGTCGACGAACGTTTTGCCGACAAATCCATAGCCCATTTTTTAAAATACCAGACTAAATATCCAACTCTGCTTGGTCATAAAAAAAAACCATGAACCCACCAGTAATGCCATTAAATAATGGCTATACTGGTGGGTTCATGGTTTATTTTTAAAGATATATTGAATCAATTCAAGTGGTATATGTGGAATGGATTTTGAATGTGGCGGGAAAATGTTCGTAGACGAAAAATTCGTCGGAGAAGAGTTTCACGCCTGAGTAGGTATATACTTAAGGTGCTAAGAGCCGAGCATCTGTACGCTGCGGTAACCGATTACCATCGGGCGGGTCGTACATTAGTTTGTCGTATCGTATAAAAAGTGTATAGATCGTCTTGTGTTAACCAATTTGACGTTTCCAGAAGTGATGTTACCCGTCCTTATTTAAGTACAACAAAAGAGAGGCTGATGATGATAACTGATAACTTAATTTTAGTTTCAGAGAATGGCAACAGAATTGACACCAATATTTGAGAAAGGATGTGTTACTCATTAGCCCTTCCTGTCCTTTCAGAATATCTTCAAGAATATCACAGCTTTACCACAACAAGTTCTAAGACAAGTATGTCAAACTCAAAGTTTGAGCGCCGGTTTTGTGTCAAAAATTGAAGCCAAATATTCCTACTTTTCGGCTGGTCGGCGAGATCAATGAGGAAGCTTCGGGTTGAGAGCAGGACTTGTTTCTTGATTTTGACAGATACCGTGTTCCAAGCTTAAAAAAGATTCAGTTACCGCAGCAGACGGTTCGAAGACTTCATTTTCTACTGTCTTAACATAAAAAGGATTCTGTGATTGCCTAAAGATAGATAAATAGAGTCATTTTAATGCCATAATTCTCTTTAAATTTATGAAAAAATAATCAAACGTATAAATATGTTAGATATTCCTGCAAATAACAGCAACTATTAAAGATACTACAATAGGCACAAGACATTTTTAATAAAAAAGTTTATCTTAAAAAATATGATAAACGTCCTATGATTAAAACACATAACGATGTCTAATAACATATTTGTGACCAGATACTATCAAAGTGGACGATTACACAAATCTCTGTTATCCCCGAGGCCATACGGATTCGTAATAAAATATTTGGAATTTCTATCGAAAAACGTCTCAAGTGAAAAAGTGTCTTTTTTGTAGTGAATCATAAGGCCGATTTAGTTCTTTATATAAAAAATAAGGGCATAATTACGGTCACAATGCGATGGTTAGCGGTGAGGGACAATTAGATTTTGACGGGTCCGTGATGAATGGATCTTGCGTCTACAATAAGAAAAGGTGTGGAGCCGCGGTTAGGAATTAATAAACTAATGACATTGTAATCACAAGTTTTAATAAATTTACTTATGGTACTTTTACACAATTTTTATCAAAGTACTTCACAGAATTTTAGATTGTGTCTTTTTAATTATGTTATTTATTTAGAGACTCAGATGTAAAGAATGGTGTTAGAGTTTCCGCAAAAAATGATCAATAAATGTCCCGTAACGTCGAATAATATTATGCCCTAACAAAATAATCCAACTTGAACCAATTAACAAACCCAAAGCTTCAAAAGCTCTATCAAACATACTTACAAACATAAATCGTGAACAAATAAATTATTATTTTCATTTCACAATCATTTCCTTTTGCTGAATCCTTGACGTCTGACTCAATAGATATTAGGTCTCCAGAGACCAGTCATTTCTCCAACCGTTCTTCACAATAAGCATTCAGTATTTGGTTGTATTCTGTGGCGGTCTACTGCTGGACGTAAATCTAGGACCCTTTAAAGCTTTTCACATCCAGCCACTACATGTCAGCTTCTTCAGGTCATCTGTCCCCGTGCATAAAGACCCTACACTAGGTTTGCCAAAACGTGACCTACATTTGAGAACTTCTGCACTCCACTGTCCATCATTAACTGTGGGCTGGCCATTTTTGTCGCTAATTTGCGACAGATGTGGCTAGCCCACTGCCGCTTCAGCTACCTATGGAAGACTAAAGTGGTTGACATAATTTTATGCATTTACGAAATTATGGTCTCATGCAGCATCCGGAAGTAGCTGCTACTTCCGGGAATTATAACACATAAAACGATTTTCCGTAAAACTTCGCTTTAACTTCGCCTTACAAATTGTTTTTACAATACGTCGACTCTATAGTTTTTTTCCTATACAGTTGATAATTTACCAGCAATGCGATCTAAGTTATTATTAAAAGGATCGTTTTCCTAACCGCGAATTATCAAATTTCTTCGACTGACCCTAAAATTATCACATAAGTCCAAATGTCTCGAGGTACCTTTACCGGACCAGACTATTTTAACCCCACCACAACGCCTTGATGACGTATTTCCGAAGGAATACCTGCAACATGGCCCTGATGATAGAGGTCAGCTTATAACGGACGAGTTAACTGGAGCGATTAAGTGAAAATTGCAAAAGATTACAGACTCACTCGCTGTAATCCAGAGATCACTTATTATAATTACGACTTTTAAATGTGAGCATTAATTAAATGGAGTTTTTGAGAGATTTGTTACATTTTTGCGGATCATACTCGAGGACTATCATTAGATTTTGGATCTGACTTTTTGTTAGATATATATTCACTTTATTGTTGTTATCGCTAATAGTATATGATTTTACATTTGTATTATGACTACGAATGTTGCTTCGCGAATCATTGATATTTGTATATTTATTTAGTATATTTATAAATTTAAATCAATCTCTTAATGTTTGTTAATTTTGGGCTAGATAGTTGTGTGAGTGTGAGTAGATGATAGGTATATAAATTACTATGTAAATACTTTAACTTTGGTTCTTAGCCCGGGCAATCGAAGAAGTGTAAATACGCGACACCTTAAGTCCGAAATTACTTTGGCAAGCGCATGAGAAGATGGCTTACATTGACATGACAAAATGATACCACAAGACCTTTTGAATACAGTAAAATAAAAAAATCACTTAAAAGCATTTTGGAAAAACACTACTTGTCACAATTTCCGTTGCGGAGTAGATCTCCTATTTATAATTCAAATAATATTAGAATTATATAAGTTACTAGCTGTGCCCGCGACTTTGTTCGCGTGTAAGTCAGAAAATAATATAATGTCGTACGTAGGTTACATGACTTTACTTGCGTATTTATTTGGTTCTCTATTCTGGAGCTCGGTGGTGTAATAGATTGAGCGCTCTGGCTTCCATTACGAAAACAAAGAAAACTACGCCACGTTGGTCCCGGTTGTTACTGCAACCACTCTAACCCACCAACCCGCATTGTGCCAGCGTGTTGGTGTTACGGCCCATACTTGTCATGTGTTTCTCTCATGTAGGAAGGCCTGTGCCTAGCATTTGGACGTATATAGGCTGATGATGATGATTTATTTGCAAACACCTTCGCAATAGGGTGGTTAATTTTTTTTATTTATTTCATAAATAAGAAGTTTATTTCTCATAAAGAAATATTGCAAAAGAAATAGTATGTCTCAGATCAATAGTTTCACAGATATAGTGGTTTGTTTGATATGTTGCGGCGCTCCATAGATAATCTACGGAACAGGTGACGTCACATGTTCCCATATTACTAAGAAATGTATGGGCGTACTGACAAAATTAATAATAACTATGTATTAAGTATGTTTTTAGTAATAGTTGTCATAATAATAGTTGCTTTAATTGATGTCAGCAATCTAATATCATTAACATTTTTGATAAATTTTGAAAAAAATATAATACAATTTTTAAAATTTTCAAAACAGTAGGTACTACTTCAACAATATTCCATATATTTTAAGTTTGAATTGTTTTTATGGGTGACATTTGCGTATATTTTTCGAATTTGTGAAAAATAGCGCCATATTCAAACTTAGGCAACATCCCAATTAATGCATTATTTTAGAATAAATGATCAGTAAGAGTGGAACTAGGGTAAAAAAAAGTCACGTGCCTCCCCCTCATGATCGCCCTGCCCGCGCTTTAAATATGTGTGATCTAGCTCAACAGTGACTGGTTTGCAAGCTCGCGTGTGGTAAAGTCTTTTTCTTGGTATTTATAATTTTAAACAAAGAGAAACTGTTAATAAAAAAATAACTACATGAACCAAACTGTTATATGAAATAAGGAAGCAAAATATAACTAAGTTTTTCACAAGCTGAATTCAATAAAAAAGGGTTTTAATTGCATCGGAAATGTTATGTGTATACTTGACATTTACACGACTCGCACTTCGCTGCACTTAGATTTGAATTTACAATTCTAATAACTCACTGCAAAGGACAGTCGGACTGATTTATTTCAACATTTCATATTGATGCAATTTTTTGAAAAGCAATAATGCCTTCCATTAACAACAATGACAATTAAAACCAATTATATCTGGATTTTGTGGCTATTTATTATTCTTCAAGTGAGCTAGTTAATGCTAACTTGTATTGCATTAAGTCACTTAAAACAGCACCTAGCTTATTAATGTATGTGGCATAAAGTGAGCTGATACTTCAGTAGTCTTTATTTATAATAAAAGTTTATTTGTATGAGCAAAATTGAGATAAAATATATTACTATACAAACAGCTTTTATTGTTAATTGAAAATGTAAGAACATATTTTGATGCAATAGCAAACTATAGTTAGATGGACAAAAGCCGCACTATTTCAATTTCTCAAAAACCGAGTAATAGGTAATTATAAGCACTGCTTAAAAGTCTTTTTCTATTTTCAAAATGTGTAAACATTAAATAAGTCTACAGTCCAGAAACCAACAATTTCTATTGCTCACAAAGAGAAATAAAAACAAATTGCCACGACATTATCCACGGCCCTACAAATCCCACAGGTTGGTGTCAGCGTTTTTACCACCAAGACATTTAATTACCAACGTCCACTCATGAATTATTCAATTGTGCGAGCAACGGAACGGTCACACAACGCTGAGACTAGCGGTCGACAGTCGTTGCGACCCGACAAGATTTGATATTAATGTATTCTTTTTTTAATTTCTCCTTTACGTTACTTTACGTTAAGGTAGGAAGAGTTTGCTTTTTAATGGTATCAAACCTCTTTCGTAGTTTTTCTTTTTCCAAACTTGGCACTTTGAAATATCAAAACTATTGGAAGCTTACCTTATTAGTATGTGATGATAATGTCACCACTTGGTAGCTAATTGAAAAGAAATTAATATTTTTATTGAATGAGCAAGAAGTTCGTTCGAAAGCTTATGATCTCAAATCATGTAGTCAAGTAATGTATAAAAATATAATTAATATAACAATAAAATGGGAGAGCATAGCAACTGCTGCTCCATGATTTGAGTTAAGAAGCTTTTGAGCGGATGAGGCAGTAAGGAAATTTTTCGCAACACAGTGCTTCGCGATACCCGTCCTACAATATAGTGAAAATCCACTAATACCTATCACACACACATCACCACCCTACATACGTCCCACTGCTGGGCCTTCCTACACGGAAGAAACACATGAGGAGTTTGGACCATAATACCACCACCCAATGTGGGTTGGTGGGTTAAAGAGGATGAAGTGACAACCGGTACCAACGCCTTGACATGCCGTCCGAAGCACGGAGGAGCTCGAGATCACAAATTTACCCATCTCGGGATCGACCATAGCAAAAATTGCCTATTAATAACCATCAATTATCCAAAAATGATTACTCCCAAATTTTCCCATTCTCCAGTCAAAAATAGAAATGAGTCAGGTCACAAAACATTTGATTTCACTGGAGCGAATGAATCACCTAAAAGTCTTAGGGCACAAAATTCCTGGAAAGTTTTAGTAATGTACTAAAGTAGCACCTCGGGCACATCTCCGTCAAGACGTGGCCAAGTCACATTTTGAGGCCGAAATTTTTGACATTCCGTCACCGCCCTTCGAGGAGAGATGTATGGTTGGCTTACATGGGTACGCTCTTTAATTTTAAACTAGGTGTAATTTTAAATCGTGAAAAAAAATCTGCTGTTCCATACTAATAATCGGTGTAGGTATTGAAATTTAGAATTGCACTGCCAACTGCCTTCGCTTTCGAGAACTTCCCCTTACACCCCGTTTATGAAAGTCGTTCTGCTCATTTGTGTTATTAAGATTCAATGGACGCGACTTAAACGTTTAACTAAGCAGTAAAACTGATGTCATTAAATTCTCGAGAAATATTTTTAGTTTCACGATTCCCACACTTACCTACTCGAATTATAGATCCTGAGCAAAAAAAAGTATGCACAATTATTATTTTTTTAACTATAACTATAAAAGATAAGTAGATCTCACTGCTGGGTACAACCCTTCCTACATGAAAGAAACACATGAGGAGTTTAGGCCATAACACCACCACGCTCCCCAATCCGGGTAGGCGGGTTAAGCGGTCAAAATAACAACCGAGACCGACAGCTTAAGTGGCTTCCAAAGCATGGAGAAGCTCGAGTTACAAATAATATTTTGGTCTATAAAAAAAAGAACAATTCTAAAAAATTATTTAAAAAATGTAATGGCCAAACAAACAGTTGTTCACAGTTCTAACCAAAGTTAATGTGGTACCCCCACCAAAAATCGCACCTCTTTTTATACAACTAGAGGACAAACAAGCTGACGGCCCACCTGATGGTAAGCGGTTACCGCCGCCTATAGACACCTGCAATAACAAGGAAAAATCACTTGATATTGCAGATGCGTTGTCACCCTGGGGCCTAAGATGGATGGATGGATATTTTAAAAATGGAATAGAATCAAATTGATTCAACAACACATTGATATAATAGATAAATACTTGAAACTCAGCAATACTGAAAAGTCTTAAGAGTGATACGAAACAATGTAATTCAATGATCACTGTCATTAGAATCGGAAGTCCGATTTCCTATCTCGAGCATGAGTCGCAATTGATCAATTTTGATATTTAGTGAAGGATTTGTTGTCGCAATGATGTTTATTGTTGCAGCATTGCATAAAGGTAGCATATTTTATAGATTTGTCGTTGACCTCTACAAAGAGTTATAACTGTTACGTGCGAAATACAGCATAAAGATGATATTGTTAGCACTGCTCGATTTCTGCGGACACAATGCAAGCTGTCTATACGATTTCTACAACAAACGGCCATTACTGAGCATACACCCCTACGGCCATTACGTGTGACATATTTAGAAACAATGGTTTCCAAACCAAATAAAAGTGATAAAGATACCAATACACAAAATCTGGTTTTCCCGGAGCTATGTAAGCCCACCGTCCTCTAAGTCACCTCTTCGAGCTGTAGATTTGCATAATGACATGTCGCCCGAGGCCGGAGCGTCCACTTTTTTGACAAATTCCTCCCTTTGAGTCGGGATTACTTGGCGCTTTGCAGGCTTTGACAAACGCCTGGGTTATTGGTTTGAAAATTAACTGTGACAAGAGATTTGAACCTGGCAAAGGATCGAATAATAATATATTGGGTAGGAAATTGGTTTCGTAAGAAGTGGTTACTTAGAGTTAGTTTCGATTAAGGAAAGAAAATAATTATTTTACTCAACTTTGGACTTTATACAGATAGGGGTTGTGTTTTCGCCTATCTATTACGTCCCTTTATATATTTTCTGACAGACGAAATGACTCGTGTCTGTTTTCACTAATCTACCAAAAACATTAATTGTAAAAGTCAGAACGTGTAAACCACACATCGTGTGACATATTAAGTAAACTGTAAAGTTTTTTTTTTGTAAATTATAAATTTCAATGTCTACACTGAATCGTAAACTTTATTTGTCCCATACCAGCCGGCGCTGTCACACAATACAAATTCTATTGCTTTTAATATTATAAATACTTCACAGATTAATGTAAAACCTTCAGTGCCTACACTTGCGTGTATTCTAAAAAACAATTTTCTGCCTACGCAAATTTTTCCCCTTGTAAAATAAACAATAAGTAATGAAGTTGAGTATCAGCAAACAGTAAGAAATGAAACAGTACTAGCATATTAAGCGCTATAAAACAATTCCAGCAAATGAGACTGATGATAATTTGAGATAGCTGGCGCACGTCACGTGAAGTGACGCCGTTACACACAGGGTACATCGCAACCTCGGTGAAGCAATGGCCACCAAGCGTGACAACTGGCACTCAATTACACACAAACTTATCAGTTGCGCACGTCAAAACTGACACTTATTTAAAAGACTCTCTAAATCTGAGCTTCTAAGGTTAAGTCTTTTTTCAAAACCGCCACCAAAAGTTGTCGCTATCCTGAAGCCTACGACGATTATGTTTGCTGAAGTGTTTGAGTGGGTGGGTTGCGTGCACGCTTCATGATTTTGTCGCTTCGAGCATTGTTTAGCTCGCCAATAGGACATAGTGGCTGCCATATAAGTAGTAGGTACATAGTCATGCTATATACTGTGTGGTTAGTGTAATTTTCCGGCAGACGAGTACAATGGGTGTCTACGATCAAACAAAACACACTCGCTCATTGTTCTCTTTTATATAATTGAAAAGACAAACGACTTTTGATAAGATTCAACGCAAGAGCCGAGGCTTAACTTTATTGCGGTGATGTAAACTTTAATAAGTTTAAAAATACATATTTTTAGATTCAGGAAACAAGCTATAAAGCCGTAAAGGGTGAAAACGATAAATAATGAATTGTTGCCACCAAAAATGGCGCTGCGGTAGCTCTTGTATTTTAGTTTTATAATTTTAAACAACTGAACGTAGAATTTGTAAGACGCATACAATTTTACAAAGATATTACAGTCCCCTATAATAATTTTTGGTAACAGATAGCAATATGGTTTAGTACTAATTTTATTAAATTAGTGCTAAAGGAAGGAATTCCTTCTTTGCTTTTAATTGAATAAAATACTACGTACTTAAAAATCATGAAGGTGGTAGTCCCGTATGTTGGGTCATCTGGGTAGGTATCACCGCCTTTCTTTCAGCCGTGAATGAAGGGTAAGGTCATCATCATCATCATCAGCCTTTATACGTCCCACTGCTGGGCACAGGCCTTCCTACATGGGAGAAACACATGAGGAGCTTGGGCCATAACACCACCACGCTGGCCCAATGTGGGTTGGTGGGTTAAAGCGGTTGCAGTAACAACCGGGACCAACGGCTTAACGTGCCTTTCGAAGCACGGAGGAGCTCGAGATTATAAATTTGATGGCCAAACCATGGCGAAAGTTGCTTTGTTTTCGTTATCGAAACCTGAGCGCTCAAACCACTACGCCACCGAGCTCCTCACGCCACCGAGCTCCTCAAAGGTGGCCAGTGTGATTACTGGGCATGGACGGTATTTCATCTTAAGCCTCAGGATGACAGCAAACTTGCTACTTATATCAAGTGATCTTTCCCTGTTATTGCAGGTATCTATAGGCGGCCGTAACCGCTTACCACCAGGTGGGCCGTCAACTTGTTTGTCATCTAGTTGTATAAAAAGAGGTGCGATTTTTGGTGGGGGTACCACATTAACTTTGGTTAGAACTGTCAACAACTGTTTGTCTGGCCATTACTTTTTAAAAATTAATTTTCAGATCACAGTTCTTTTTTTATAGACCAAAATATTATTTGTAACTCGAGCTTCTCCATGCTTTGGAAGCCACTTAAGCTGTCGGTCCCGGTTGTTATTGTGACCGCTTAACCCGCCTACCTACCTGGATTGGGGAGCGTGGTGGTGTTATGGCTCTAACTCCTCATGTGTTTCTTCCATGTAGGAAGGGTTGTGCCCAGCAGTGGGATCTACTTATCTTTTATAGCTACAGAGCTTGTCATCGTTTTATCACCCGCTCATCTTATGCTTTGACAATCTCTAACTAAAATTTGGAGTTTAGTTGCTAATTAATTTTGTTCCATTAAATTGACTAGTTTACAGTAAGCACACTTTCTAGAAGGCACCAAAACAAACCCAAGTAACGACACGTATGTTGCATAACCCGATTTCTAATAACTAAACGCAAAAATAAGATTTCGTCAAATTGGAAAGAATTTTTGGTGACGAAATCGTTCAGTAAGCATTGAATAATTGTATTGTGAGCAATATTATTACATTACTTAGAACTCTTCATCATCATCATCATCATCACCAGCCGGGTGTCTACATGAGAGAAACACATGAGGAGTGTGGACCATATATACCACCACCACGCAGGCCTGATGTGGGTTAGCCATTGGTAGTGGGTTACTATAAGATCCAATTTACCAAAAAACTTAGTTTCATTAACATGTAAAACAATCAGTTCAGTTTTTGCTGCTAGAAATCTAACTAGTTTTCTAAGCAAAAACTGAACTGGGGCCTTACCACCATCTTTATAAAAGCGATTCATATTCCGTTCGGTTCAGTATTGGTTCCTAAACTGCATTGTTGTCATAGTCGTAGATAGCGTCGTAGTACGAATTAACGATTCTACTCAGTTTAGGTCCTACTGGATCGCGATAAACGATGGTGGTACGGGTGCTGATCGTTGCACCTGCTCTCATTCTAATAGAACAAGAAAGATAAAGCAGATATAACAATTGAAAACATTTGAAGTTTCTAAAATTATAATTAAAAGATTTAGGTGTACCTCCAAGATTTATTTTGATACCTTGCAATCAACTTGACTTTCTGCTTAATCATTTTACACCTTTCTATTTATTTATTAACTTGTTCCTGGGCTGACAAATAGAATGACTTTTAAAAAGCGTCCCAAATATTGACCAGCCTATTATTATTATAGGTAATATAGGTGTTACAAGGTGGTAGGCCCGTATGTAGGGTCGTCTGGTAGGTACCACCGCCTTTCTTATTTCATCCGTGAAACAGTTCGCTGTGTTTCGGATTGAAGGGTAAGGTAGCCAGTGTAATTACTGGGCATGGACGGCATTTCATCTTAGGCCCCAGGATGGCAACGCACCTGCAATATCAAGTGATTTATCCTTGTTGCAGGTGTCTATAGGCGGCGGTAATTGCTTACCATCAGGTGGGCCGTCAGCTTGTTTGTCGTCTAGTTGTATAAAAAAAAGGTATTTTTCGAAAATAACAATGAGGATTGTAAGAGATATATTATATTCTTAGTCAAAATGGATGAAGGATATAGGAGGCGAACTTCTCATTGGTAAGAAACCTGTTAATTTCAAATCCTTTTTTATTCGCGGCAGCACCATTTTTCCCGTGGAAATAAAAATCAAACTATATGTAGTTTTATACAACCTACAAAGGAATCGATACTAAAACCCATCAAAAAATCGAAAAATCAAAATCATTTTAATTCGTTAAATAATCAATACCAAAAAACATAAAATTATCACTAAAAGTGAATGTTTTCCTCAAGTTTTGGCTAACGGAAGAAGTCTATCAACCTTGTGTAATGTACAGTGACTACATTATTATAACGTTAGACTTCCAAAGTATCATATTACGTTGTCATAAAGTTCATAACTGCATGGCAATCGTCATTATCAATGTGCTTTTTACTGTACTGATTCGAGAAAATCGTGACCAATACAAAAAATAAACTTCCAATTTGCTTGAAACATAAATAAGAATAATATATATACCTCAAAAACAATTTGTAGACATTTTGTTTTATATGGCTTTAAGCAAATTCACTAAATTGCTCGAGTTATAATTTTATAATTGCATATTTATTGATAGTCTTTGGTTTTAATGCGCAGTTATTTTGGATTGATTTAGATAGAAATTGATAACTTTGTTTGTCATTTTTAACCGACTTCAAAAAAGGAGGAAGTTTTATGTTCCACGTATATAATTTTGTTAATGTTGTAAGTATATTCACCGATTTCTACGTCAATTGTGAACCTATTTTCAAAATTCTTTTTTTATTTGATACAATATTTATCATTATCACATCTCATTGTCACTAAGTCTGGATCTGATGATGAGATCCCAGGGAAATCCAAGGGAAAATTCAAATTTCGTAAGGCACATATTACGTTCACGTGTTTTATTTTTTTCTAAAGCTCTTGAAATGTTTGTTGCTGATAGTCGTCATCTCATGTTGACGAGCTGGTGATGGAAGGTACAACTCCTTAAGTACAACTCCAACTGGGTTAGGAGTTGGAAAATAATTCTTTAAATATGTCCATGTGTCCTGAGGGTGGGTAGGTGAAATAGCTGCGGCAGGGCCCAGGCTACCCCCGTGAAGGGCAGTGGAGTTACCGGGGAGTTTTAGTGGGTATTCCCAGTGCAAATACGGTCGGGCACTGGGCGACCCCCACACATGCCCGTTGTTTAGCCAGCTGCGGGTAGGTCCGTAAGCGGATTCCTCTCAGAAAAAAAAGTACGTATAATAATATGTGCTAAGCTGATTCCAAAAACAATAGACAGTGAAGCACGACTATCTATTTCTGCCTTGATATAGAGGTGGGTCCACCTCAAAGAACACACACCTGGTGCCTAGCGTTGAACATGCCTAGATGACGCAAACAGCCTTGTCCAGAGTTACCCCTCATGCGTAATCACCCCGCTCTCCCCTAGATGTAAAGATATTTTTTTAAGAAGTTGGCGTGTACTATTCTAATCTGACTATCGTACATACTACATAATTGGACCACCAGGACTGTTACTTGTACAATTCTTGATGAGCATCAAGCGGAGTGGCCAGTACCCCTGGCTATCTACGCGACCAAACGTCCTGGTTTCGAATCCCAGCTAGATGTTTGTGGAGTAAAAATAATATTTTGTCGTCTAATCATGATTGTTTATATATTTCTGTATTTACAAGTAATTATAATATTCTAATATTATAATATAAAATTTTAAGTAACCCCCTTCATTAATCATCTATCTAACACCATCCCATTAAGACTATTCTTATGAGCCGAAACACTTTATATCTGTTGTTAGTGAATTAAAATCGCAATAAACCTATCGCGAGAAGCCTGTTTCTGTTGCAGAGTTAATTTATACTCTACACTTTGTATCGGGCAATTTTTAGTGGAAAAGGGTCAGTACGATTTCAATTCTCTTCTCGCCTCGCCTCGTTTCGCCCCACTGCCACTGGTGGAAAACCACATATTATTCAGTAAGAGCAACTTTCAGCTTTTGATACAAACCAAAAATCACCGATAATTTCTTTATTATTATACTTTTCGAAAAATTTCTTTTTAGACTACCCTGACTTGCTTATGCGTGGCAAATTTTGTTACAATCGGTTTGTTAATTTCCATTATTTTCAAATTAAAAGTTAATATACTATTTCTACCAGAGTATCAATAAAAAATCGATTCTGTGATACCATAACAACACAACATAAAAACACAGCCTCAATTGATAAAAGCCATCACAATGATCCGAAAACACCAAAAACCAGTCGACGGCGATTCAAATTAATGGATTTGTCATCGCAATTAATTTTATAGAAATTAATATGCGCGCGGCGAACGCAAAGAGCCTGTTTTTTTATAAAAATTGACATTTAATGGAGCCTGGACGATCTATAGTGCGGTGACGGCAAATTGATTGACAAATTGCGTGACTAATCCGAAATAGGTGGATTTCTTTTGAGTGTATCTGTTGTAAAGTCGCAGTTAGATGTTGGGCCACTAGATCAGGCATACTATGTTAGATTACTTTATGATTTTACCATGTTACGACAGCTTTTACTACTTTGAGGATTGTATTAAAGGCAAGTATTTTAAATTTAATATGGATTGTAACGTCAACAAATCTACTGATCGTCAATATAGTTCTCTTTTTCAACCGATTCAAAACAAGAAGGAGGATCTCTATTCGACTGTGTTTTTTGCGTATGCTATCTGACATCTCCATCAATTTTAGGCTATGTATTTTGATATTTTTTTGAAACTGGTTTAGATCCATTTTAATTTATATAGTAGTGATTTGATGAAAACCTTCGAAGACAGAGAATGAAACTCTTCAACAAACTTTAGCCAAGCGATATTTTAAACCAATACAATTAGATATTTCAATTAGCGACAGATGGACAGACAAGCCGCTGAAGGTCACCCATATAAAACCAACGTCATTCCGACCATCGCAAACAAAACTAAAATAATGTATTTAAAACATTAAAAAGAAAAAAAAATGAACGGAACTTTTCTAATTTGGAGGTAACAATAAAAAGTGAAGTTCGGTATAATTTTACATTTTTTTAATAAATAGAAAAATGTGTTTTGCTTGAACCCAAATGTTCATGTTTATTACGCTCCGGTCATCTTGGAATCGCTCGCTTCGCGGCTACATCAGAAAAGTTGTAAAGTCTCAGTTAACGGTTCGAAGTTCTCACGACAGATCATTCCGATAACCGAGTCGTGTTCATTATTAGTCAATCTGTTTTATAGAAAACCGAACGCCGGCTTTGATGTCGGTCGTGTGTCAATTTCACTCAATTGCGGCGACTCTTCGATACTTACTGTATAACTAATTATCTCTGCGCTTTATTGATGTGATTTTTATCATTTAAATTTTTTATTACGTTACATTTATCTGTGTGTTGCGTAGCAAGGCTATTAAATGGCATGTGAACGTTTTCAATAAAGTGTTTAATAACATTATCATGTTTTTAAATGGAACTATGTCCTTCTTCAACAGTAAAAAAGTTAGACGTTAGTTGCAGTTTGCGTTGTATGAGCAAATTAATGCTCATTGTCAGCAAAAGGACATAAACTTAAGCAAACTTACAATAAAGAATAAATGTAAGCAAACCAAATGTAATTTTGTGTAGGTTTGTGCTTTCCACTGGCTACCTATCTTGTGCATCAATCATACGGAAATGACAGTGGCTTGTTTACATTTATGCCTTATCTAAGTTGGCTGAATTATACTGTCATAATTGTACACTTCAAGCACATCAAGTGTAACAGTTTGACTTTCAGGCCGCCCTTATTCCGTTGGTCATAGACGCGACTTTCGTAGTGCAACTGTTACTTGATGATGTGCTGTCGTCTGCACACTGTTAAAACAGTAATAGAAATTGTTGATTTGTTTCATGTTTACGAGTTACCTTTATGTAGATGATATGGCTAAAGAGGTTGCTGTAAACCAACTAAGATACATATCTATTTTTATGGTTTATTATAGGTAAATTGTTGTAAGTAGTTTGTTTTTCCGCGCTTTGTGGTACCAAGTGAACAAGGTGTGACAAGCAGTTGTCACACCTGAAATATCTCACTTATCCATGGGTTGGCTGGAAGAGATCTCTTTTAGAGATAAGTCCACCCTTGCAAAGTTCCTATTACATGTAACGTACTGTGTATATTTAAAGTGCAATAAAGAGTATATTGTTCAGGATTTCATGCTGGCTCTTAAGAAAAAGCTCCTAAGCCAACCTAGAATACGACTATTGATTGAATAGACATTTGATCGGATAAACAGCTTTTTGACGACAAAAATCACTTGTAAAAATGTACGTCGCGTAAATGATTTTTTATTTGATTTTATTTCATCATCTGCTTATTTGACATAAAAAGAACTTAAACCAACAATATTACTAAAAGATCCTTACAGTTAGCCCCAAACTTTAAACAGGATTTCTTAACTTTTATTACACTTTTTTTGTCAAGTAGATTAAGTAAAGCATCCACAGGTACCTTCGGGGTAAGCTCGCTACGTCCCCTATCCCCAGTGGGATCAAGAGCAAGCCCATTTTTTTTGCAGAACTCTTATTTCTGGGACACCCTCCATAGAAGACTTAAGTATTGTAGGTCCTGCACCCGTACCACCATCTTTTATCGCGACCCAGTTTAGGACCTAAACTGAGTAGAAACGTTAATTTGTACTACGACGCTATCTACGACTATGACAGCGATGCAGTTTAGGAACCACTACTGAACCGAGCGGAATATGAATCGCTTTTATAAAGATCGTGGTAAGGCCCCTGGTCTCTGATTTGCTTCTAATAGAGGCTAAAAGGCTTATCATAAAATGTTTTCTGCAGCTCCGGACCAAAATCAAGCGTCTTTTATACATTAGGTATCTAGATACCTAATGTATAAAAGACGCTTGATTTGAAGGATTGGATTCCCTACCAAAATCCTAGGATTTTGGTAGGGAATCCAATCCTTTCATTTAGCTCTCGAATGTTCTATATTTGTCCAAATGAAAGATTTAAAATCGAGGCAATCTCCGTATTAGCATTTGCTGTATTTCATTTTAGATGTTTAGGATATATTTTTCACAGTGGATATCTGATAAGTAGAATTATGCCAGTAGTTACGGGAAGATTGTAAGCAAAGATCCGAAGAGCTAAGTATTAAAGAGAGCCTAATTAGATATAGGAGACTATGTTTGGTAAATGTAAAATATTTCACTGCTTTATAAGTAGCTTTAGTTTTGATATGTCCAAATAAAATACAGTAGGTAAAAAAAACTCTTAATCGATTTCAAGATTTTAAATAATTACAAACCTCTAATCATCACTAAATAAGCCTTCTACAGTCGTGAGATCTGACATTGACATTACTGTCAGTTATCGCTACCAAAAGATAATTAAATGTATTTAATTTGCACCTCTAATTACACACAATCACCGCTTCGTGACGTCTTTGACACACAAGGTAGTCTTTTGTATTAATATCATTCTATCAGACATGTGTATGCGTAACCTTTTCAAAGAAGATTAACATGGCCTCTCAAATGCCTGCATCTCTACAGGTATTTAAAGAAGGTGTAGTCCCAGATAAACTGGACATGTGTTTATAGGATACCAATATGGGAGAGTACATAGCAATCATACGTAATCATCGCTGGGTTGTTTTTCATTGTGACGTGTTTTTTGTCAAATTATTTTGTTTTTTATCTCATACACCATTCGTTCTCAAGTCAATGTCAAAGATGGATCTGCGATCGTTTGACATCGAATTGTATGTAATTATGCTGGTCGCTATATCTAATCAATATGTTGGTAAAAAATGGTTTTACCCATTCTTGTTGTTGATGAGTTTCGAGATCTGCGTATAGTGTTACCTACACTATACGCAGATAAACACGCAGTTAACACGCAAATACTTACCATGTACTTTTAATATTCTGATAAGGATTTTTAATATGAACAATACTTGTATCTACTGTTAGTTATTCTATGACAATACTAGATAGAGTGCAGATGAATTTAAAATTACGTAAAATAAAAAGACTATTAACAATTACAAATAAAGAAAGAAAACGATAAAAAATATATGCTCCAGGCGGGACTCCCGCGTCTCCTGATTTCCGGCAAGACCGGAACGGTAAGGTTCCGGTTTTCTTACCTAAAGTGGAAGTTTAATAATATTTATAGAAATATTCTTTCGGAACATTAGAGGTGTTAACTTCAATGAGATAAACGTTGCTATAAAAACGTTGGAAAAAGGAAAGAAAGCGGTTAAGAAATTAGTAGGTTATACCTAGTGCTCCGGTGGCGTAGTGGTTATCGCCTCTGGCCGAAAATCAGGAGACGCGGGTTCGAGTCCCGCCTGGAACATATATTTTTTCATCGTTCTTTCTTTATTTGTAATTGTTACAATAAAGTAGTCGTTTAAACACATCAAAAGCATTAAAATGTGATAAAAAGACTAGAAACAATTACCCTAACAGTTTTCCATTCAGGCCCTCGGTAACTCAGCAGGTAGGTAATTGTTACCCGGATAGTGGAGAGTCATCGCAACCCATCCTAGGGCATTCTTTTATTCTTATATTGACTGGTTTTAAAAATTATATAATGTTAAAACTCATGTTTCTGATAAAAATGTGCTACTTTTTTGCTTTAGTACTGTGTTCTACTGCCTGTTCTCGTCGAGTAAGCGTTAGGTTGCGGATCGCACAAATATTAATAATAATAATATTTATACACTCACACCTATTATCTAGCCCAAAGTAAGCATCATTAAGAGCTTGTGTTATGGATACTAGATAACGGAGAAATAATGATAATAATATGTATATAAATATTAGAAATATACTAAATAAACATATAAACATCCATGACTCGTAAACAAATGTTACATACTCATCATACATACATTTGTTCCTACCGGGATTCGAACCCGGGACCTCTTGACCGAGAAGCCTGGGGTACAGACCACTCGGCCAGGCGGTCGTCAAATGTAGCAAGGGTCGAATAATTTAGTAGACAGGTTATCTTGTCACCTCGTTACGTTATTTATTGTGCATTTCAGGCCATTATTAAGGGTTTTTATTAGGAGATTCTACCACAGCCGCGTGCCAGTAACTCTGGGTAATCTCCATCAGCGCGAAACATGGCTGTAAGGCTGGGTTTCCTGGGAACGGGCTGGTGGAATTGCTTCGGCAGTCTACCTTCGCAAAGGACAGCGGATCTACCGGCGAGGGGAGTCTTAGTGGGCATTCCTAGTTCCGTTTTGATCAGATTCTGAGTGACTCCACATACACACGTCATTTGGCTATCGGCGGGTTGGTCTGTTTACTCCTCAAACAAAACAGGAGACTCCACCAGCAACCTGGTTCTCAATAACTATTTGTAATCTAAACATTTCATTCGCAAACCTAATTTAGCACAAACCTAGCATCTTATATTAGTAATTGTGGGTCCGTACACAATAAATAATAAGGAACGAGTGTATAGGTGGAGTTGGTATCTCGTGATCAGCAAGAACAATCGCCATTGTGCCCGCTGCCGGCGGCGCAACTGTCACTGGGTGGTTACAGGTTCGAGCCCGGCAAGTACTGAGTTATGAGTGTGGTTATGTAATGCCAGCGTCACATTAACAGGCTTATGCGAATGTTTGACAAAAGTTTGAAAAGCAAGTTCTATGGCGGACAATCTTTGGCCGGATTCATCGTATGGACTCCATAATAAAAATCGGGATATCTTAAGACATTTGACAACTGAATGCAAACTAATAGTAACGTTTTTGATAAGTTAAAACTCGCACAATAGTCTCTGATGGACAATACAATAAAAGAGAAGCTTCTATTGTTCGAGAAAGGGAAAGAGGAGAGCATGCCCAAGTGCAATCCTGGTGGTATTTGTCCAAAAATTCGTATTCTTCTCATGGAACCCACGATAGAGTGCCATCAACATAAACGCCTAGATTTTTTATTTTCTGTTTTCAAATTGACAAATTGCTACCCCAAGCTACTCGGTCAAGAGGTCCCGGGTTCGAATCCCGGTAGGAACAAATGTTTGTATGATGAGTACGAGCATTTGTTTACGAGTCATGGATGTTTATATGTTTATTTAATATATTTCTAATATTTATATACATATTATTATCATTATTTCTCCGTTATTTAGTATCCATAACACAAGCTCTTAATGATGCTTACTTTGGGCTAGATAATAGGTGTGAGTGTATAAATATTATTATATTATATATTATATTATTTATCCTCACGTATATGAGAAATTGGAATGGTTCGCTTAGAAAAAAATATAATTTAGATATGCTTTAAATCTCCAGAGGTTTCAATTGTTACGATGTAACAAGAAAATATCAAAGTCTAATAAAATCACAATTAAAGTATATTTTTTGAAATTTACTTTAATACAAACTTCAATCTTAATCTGAGTGGAAAATTAACGATTTTCATTGCTGGGTCATATTATCATAATCACATGTTGTGCGTGCTTTCGTGAACATTAATATATAGTAGCAACTTATTTATGTTCGGGATATACATAAGTGTGAAGGATGTGAACGGCCCCTGACCGTTGCATTTGTGAGTTTGTGACACAGTTCAATGGGTGTCGCCCACAACTGTGAATCAATAACCAATATTCAAGTGATCGATTGGTGAAATTACTAACTTAATTTTGTACTGAAGTGCGATTCAGAGAAAACAGCGATGCGGCCATATAAATGCTCCTTTTTTTCATAATCAAAACTATAAAATATTCCGTGTCATTGTAAAAATAGTAAACTAAAAGTGATGTCACTAATTTCAGTACAACAAAAGAACATGGCTGATAAGCTGCTTTTTTAATTATTATTATTTTATTTACGTATGAAAGAGCCAGAGTAGGTATACTTAGGGAATTTTTAATACACACATTTGTAGGCGTGAACTAATGACGTACGAACTTAACTCTATAATAAGACAAGCCAATTATTGGTAGAAATGTAATAATATTAAATTTCACGAAAATTGTTATATTTAAACCTTTTAGTTTGCGTATTATTTTTCAAGTTGTGATGATCTTATGATTTATCATCATCATTACTTTGTTCATTTTCTCAGAAATGGTTTTAATAGAAAATTACTTTATTTTGCATTGCTTATCATTTATTTATAATGATTAATTGAAATGACGAAATGTATTTAGGTATATTTTACTACAGACATCAGTTAACTATTTTTTTAATATTTCCTTGTAAATACAAGATGATGAAATCATCATGCTCTTATGCATAAGCATAATCCTAATGGTATTACCTGCATATAAATATCATATATTAGGTAGTTGACATCATTAAATGTGACACACAGCTATATTATTTGAATTTCCATCTTTCTTGTCACACGTGTGTTTCCTTATCATGATTTTCCTTTATCTTTAGAGACCAAGCGACTCTTGGAATTTGTATCTGAGTGTTTCCTTGTAATGTTTTAGTTTATCAACAAATTTCAATTTTAGTTTGATAAAAGTGCGCATGTTAGGAAGAGCCGCCTTAAGGCATTCCATATACAGGCGCGTCTAGCATTATGAGGATGTAATGAATTAAAATTATTCTTAATTTTTGATTTTAACATTATTATAAATGTTTGAAAAATTACTTAGTAAGTAATTAAAATATGAAACTAGAAAAATTTTCTTAAAAAGAAATCATTATTTCATTTCATTATATAAATGTTTCTAGTTTCATATTTTAATTACTAAGTAATTTTTCAAACATTTATAATAATGTTAAAATCAAAAATTAAGAATATTTGAAAGCACTGCCCGAACTTAACCAAATCGTAGGTATTTGTAAAAATACTCGTTTCGGATATTGAAATAGAATATTTCGACATTTTAGGGTGGACGTTAGCTAATAAACGCAAATACAGATAGACTAGAAGAATTTCACAGGGATATACCAAGTCCTGAGTGGCTCAGTAGTCAGAGCATTCGCCCGGATTGCGAAAGGTCGCGGGTTCGATTCCTGCCTTAGGACGTGAAAATTTTTCCAGTTTTTTTTTCTAGTTTCATATTTTAATTACGAATTAAAATTAATTACGATTAAGGTTCTAGTTACATTATTCCATTACGGTAGTATCTACTACACATCAAAAACGTCTTTTTTGAGGAGTGGCACTACCATTCTTAATTTAAGACGACCTTCACCTAGCACGAACATTTTTAATTTTCGAATCATTATCGTATCAAGTAACAAACGTTAACTTTCGCATGAAATTTTGAGCCAACGAAACGAATACTGCTCAAAATTTAAAAAATTACATAGATGCATGTATTTTTGGGGTAACAGTCATAAAATTGACACAATCCATGACACAACACAACACACAGTCCAGACACATCAGTTTTTTTTGTCATATGACTTCTGTAGGTCTGGAGGCTTGATATTGTTTAACACACTGTAACAGCTGAGTGAGTGACGTGTATTGGTCGAACTCTAACTAAAATGTCAAGGGTACCTATTTATTATATTTTCAAAAATGTGTCAATGAAAGAAAAATACAATTTGAGAGGAGATAAAAAGAAATTCGTTATCTTTCAGAGACTGACCAGTTCCCCCGTTCAGAACGTGTGACATCTTTATTTCGCCCTTCGAACTGCAAGCAAGTTAGGGAATAAATCTGTGATATCTTAAGCCGTGGACAAACGGTGAAAGTTCATTCACGCGCAGAGCTCGCCTTTAGGCGTCGTCCTACGCGCAGTACTATTCTGCAAAGCGCGGGAGTAAAATAATCCACCGACTCCAAAAAATATGTTTCTAGGGGATGAGTACCTACTTAAATTTAATTATTTTAACCTTTTCAGTTTTAGAAGACGGTTTAAATTTTTGTTAAAAAAAATTTTTTTTACATTTTTTAGTGATAACTTTCTAAGGTCGAAGCTAGCTGGGTGACCGTCATCTTATATTGTTTCCTTCTATCTTATCGTTTCACTTAAAAAGTCATAGAAAAGCAAAAATCCGCCAATTTCGCATACGTAGACGACTTAATAATTTCAGTTTTTTTTTATATAAAAACCAAACTACCCAACTGATTTCGAAAAAATGGCAACTATTTCGCATCAAACAAAAAAAGAATCACGTAAATCGGATCACTAGTACTCGGCGTAATCAGTGTACATATGTACATAGAAAAAAAACATACCGGCCGTATTGAGAACCTCCTCGTTTTTCAAGTCGGTTAAAAATATATTTTCATCAAATTATATGTATTCGTGTTTGATTTTCTTTCAGATGTCGGTCATTTTTAACACCAATGTTCCTATTGTTATCTGTATGTCTTTTACACTGTGGGCCACGACACAACAATGTGTTTCACAACAGTTTTTCTAGTATTTGCCTGAGCCCTAGGTAACTTTCTTACAATAATGTTCCTAGTGAAACACAGATAATGTTCCTTTTTAATTTACCGATATATTATTTTCCTGGGCTGTAGATCACTTTCTAACATCAATGATCCTGGTAACCGATATGTTTTGCTTGGCTGTGGGTTATATTTATTCTGTTCTAAAAGAATCGGTAAACAATAAGGATCAATGATTTACAGTCGACAGCACATCAAGCGTAAAAGTTTGACCTTGAGACCGCCCTTACTCAGTTCATAATAGAGGCGACTTTTGTAGTGAAACTGTTACACTTGATGTGCTGTCGTCTGTAGATAGGGCAAAGTTTTACCTTCCTAAAAACGAAAACACATAACCGACAAGTAGTCCGAGCCACATGTAACTTAAGTACTGTATTTCATTACATGAATTAGTTTTGGTTAGTAAGTAATTCATTTTTCCTATATTTTTTTTTACGTTTGCTTACAGCCGTATGTTTATGTAATTTACTTTTTCTTTCTCCTTATTACATATAATTTGGCGTATAATATAAAAAGTAATATTACCCTCAGCCTTCATCTTATTTGTTTAACTTTTAATCTGTATAGCATCAACATATAAAACATAATAGGTTTTACTGTGAGCCCGCCAAACGTTTTTATTTTTTGCAGTTTATTGGAAAATATATCAAAATTGTATATAAATACTGAAACAGTCGTAATATAACACAAGATCACAAGTAAAAACACAAATTATGTATCAAGAGGAAATAGGTTATGCCGTGGTAAGGTACGACTGGCAATGACACCACCTCTAAGTATGGGAATATATTATCTGAAGAATGGGAATGAAATTTCAAATAATTATTTGGGCTCCTAGCCCAACTGAATTTTTTTTTCAAGAGGCGACGCGCTGAAAATAGAACAAATGATGGTCGTGTGGCGTGCTTGACAAATTTGAAACAAAAATATTAATAAAAAAAATTCACATTATTTAATATTTAAACAGTACTTATATTGAACGTGTCATTTGTTTTGTTAGTTACCATGAAAAGAATATTGAACGATTTACGTCTTGTTATTAATATTATTTCCTTTCGCTTTATATTGTGCTATCTAATTTTTAAGTTACTGATATAGCTCATAAGATTAGTAGGTTGAAATGGCAGTAGGCACGGCACATAGCACTCAGAACAGAATAAATGCGATAGTGTGCCTGTCTGTCTATTCACGCTTAAACTGCTGAACCTATTTAGATGAAAATTGGAGATAGTTTGAGACCCTGGGAAGGACATGCTACTTTTGGGGTGATAACAGACATCAGTGGAGCCGCGGTCGGCCACTGGTTTCTTATATTTATATACATATTATTATCAATATTCTCCGATATCTAGTATCCATAACACAAGCTCATAATGATACTTACTTTGGGCTAGATAATAGGTGTGAGTGCATGAAGACAAAAGCTAACTAAACAATAACAATACAAACATTTGAAATGATTATGCTAGGGGTAATGGTAACCAAATTTATTTATAAAACTTGATACCAGTAGAAAGTCAGATACGTAACAAGACAAAAGTCAATAGCAATAGCAATAAAAATTGAAGTTGAAAAACCGCAGAATGACTTCCTTTTATAGTTCACAGCATCGATTCTCCACATCTCACCGCTAACCAGAATACTGCCAGCATCACCCACATGCGCGGTGGACAAGCGATAGTCCATTAACGATTTATTGCCAACAGATTGCTATCATTAGGTCCTGGATTATGTTGTTTGAATACGTTATTAGGACTTGCGCGTCGGTTCGCTGTATTGTTGGCTGTTAACTTTTGCTCGGCATATTGTAAGTTGTGGGAATTCGAAACTGGTTTTAAATCATGTGTATTGAGTATTTATTAGTCATTAAATTCTTAAAGCTGAATAATATTTACGTTGACTGTATATATTAATGTGTGAAGTCAGTCACCTATTACTTACATTAACGTGTAAAGTCAGTTAAATGAGTCATTTTTTTTTTAATACAGAGCACGGCAAATGTCGCAACACTAAAGAGAAGCGAGAAGAGTATATGCGAAAACAGCTAGTGCAGTTTGGACCTACTGTTCTAGCCACGTCTGACTTGCCGGTCCATAATTATGGTAGTCTTTTGAAGGAACCCATGTTATAGGAAGGAGGGGACACAATGTCATGTGCTGGTGGAGAATTTCAAGTTCTTCAAGTGTGGCAAAGAAACGAGATACTTAATTTCTTGGAATGTGTATTTTTTTATATACAATTAGATGACAAACAAGCTGACGGCCCACCTAATGGTAAGCGGTTACCGCCGCCTAAAGACACCTGCAATAACAAGGAAAAATCACTTGATATTGCAAGTGCGTTGTCATCCTGGGGCGTAAGATTGGGACCATTTGAATAATTTAGCACGTTTCAGTATTAGTAAGCTTAAAGATGAGTAGCACTGCCAACTACTTATTTGTTTTAATTCAAGTAGGCTGACGGCTGCTTCAATAAATTCAAGAATACCAAATCAATTATAAGAAATGGCATGGTCTCAAGATATCACTGCGCTGACATCCTAGTGTGAGCGGAGTCTGAAAAAAGTGTAAGACTTTGTCGAACTTCTAAAGCGACCAAATTACTAATTGCTTGTCTTATCGTAGCTTAGACTTAAAAATAAAGTAAAAACTAAAAAATTACGTCAGGAAAACTAGTTTTGGTCTACAGTAGCATAGTGCAAGTATCTACAGGTCAAGTGTCGTCGCTATGGGTACAAGTAATGCCTGCGGCGATTTGTCAATAGCAAAATATGTTTCTAAGCAATGCAATAAACTATAATTGATTGTTGCCTTGTTAATCAGTTTAGCAAAATATCGGTAATTCTACTATGTATATTCTAAAATATTTTTCAACATGTTTTTTTTTTTTTTTTTTTCAGGTAGCCTCTAGATGCGTTCAGCGCATCACATCAATGATTATCGTGGAAATAATCACGTCGAATTTGAAGTGTAGGAGAGTCATCATGCGGAAAAGAGTAGGCAGCTTTCGCATCCGTTAAACAGTAGCCCTCTGAAACATAGACCAAAAGCTGCTCATTGATTTCGGTCACAAGTCGCAAATTCCGAGTCCATCTTGGCTAAGCTTTGCCCGTATCACTTGAGTAGTTCTCTCTTTTAATTGCGGCCCAATGAAGCGCCTCTAATTCCCCTCCGGCTGCCAACTTTGGTCCCTCCGATAACGCAGTTACCGACCGACTGGGTGAACCGACATAAAAATGCGACAACTTCTCTAGAAACATTTTTTCTTTTAAAAATCTTCTTTTTTCAGTCACCCTTTTTTACAGAAAGCACGCAATGGCTCAACGCCACCTGATATGAAGCTGTATGAAGAGTCCATGCTATTGGACGTATTTCTAGGAACACCAAATTACAAATGGAGAATGCCACAACTCCACAAGTGTCTTGCTGTAGAGACGATTCCTCTTGAGTATTATCCTCTTCATTTTTATTTTGAATCCATATGGCCAAAATGATAATTTAAGCTAAAAGCTTTAGTGCAATTGTAGTGCAGCCAGCACTTACTGTAGCAAACATCAACTCCAGACATTATTTACTGTCGTTAAATAGGATCTCTGCATCTCTGTGGCGTAATTACTTGTGACCAACAATGAGGAGGGTGCAATCAATAAAGGACAAAGGCCAAAGCGCAAACGTCGTTCGTACGTGAGTTTTGTTGTGTTTTTCTGTTGTGTTGTCTATTATCAGCTTATTGTTGTTCATACTCCACCGAGCTAGCAGCAATCTGTGGCGGAACTGAAATCTGTTGTTTTATTCCTGATTTATTTATTGAATTGTAATTTTTACATCCAACTTCATTAATGAATGCGACAAAATTTACTGTGATGTCCTAAAATTTTGGCATATTTTATTTGATATATATATATTTTTATTTTAGGTAACATTTCTCTAAAAAGTATTCGTCGTTTCACTTTGAGTCGGAACCTATATAGTCAAATTGTTACTATCACAAGTACGTAAATAATATATTTAGATAAAGATAAAGATAGACTTTATTTCTAAGAATATTATGCTTCACAATGTTTTATTTCTTTTTAATTTCTAATAATCCCTAGCTTGTCTACTGACATAAGCCTTCTCTAAGTTTTTCCACTCTGCTCTTTTCTGTGTTTTTCTTATCCATGTTCATCAAAATAATATATTTAGTATGCTGGAATTCCCGTCTAACAAAATTCAATAATTAAATTTAACGATGTTCTTAAAATTACAAATACAAAAAACCATTTTAAGGTGAAACACACAGGGATGCTAAGAAGCGGATAGATGCCCGCGTGTGAATCATGATACAAAATCATAATACGTGTTTAAATATTTAGTTGTTTTATGGAAATAGCTATTTTTGTGCAATAGTACCCAATCATTATGTATTTAGGGAGATAGAGAATGATGAAAAAAAGTGTGCTCTTTACTTACGCATCGAATTGATAACCTCCCTTTTTAAGTCATTATCTTTAAAGAAGAAATAAAATCGATTTTGATCGGCAAAACTTACCCTAATAAAATAGCAATCGATCCGCGTATCAATATTGATTGTAGCCGATAGCTTTAAGTACTTTTGGCCTGTCAAGCAACACATTTCAGACACAATTCGTTTTTAAACGGTTGATTTAGCTTTGCCCTGTTTGTTGCTTTATTTTAATTGTTATAGGCGACCTAACAAATTAAAAATATTTTTAGTATCACATTTTAATGTTTTTGATGCGTTTAAACGCCTACTTTATTGTAACAATTACAAATCAAGAAAAGAAAACGATGAAAAAATATATTGCTCCAGGCGGGACTCGAACCCGCGTCTCCTGATGTCCGGTCAGACGCGATTACAACTACGCCACCGGAGCACTAGATATAACCTACTAATTTCCTTACCGCTTTCTATCCTTCTTCTTAAAGTTTTTATAGCAACGTTTATCTTACCACTCGTTAAGAATAGCACTCTCTACCGCCTGGAGCATATATTTTTTTATTGTTTTCTTTTCTTTAATTGTAATTGTTACAATATTTTTAGTAATAATTTTTTGGTCTAAGTCATAGTTAAATTGGTTTAAGCAAACATTCCGCGATGTTATTCTGGCAAGACCTCGCTTTAGGCCGAAAATTATGAATATCTGAAAGCTTGCTTGCCGGATTATAATCAAACTTTTCCAAGTAATTTGAAGAGCTGTACGCTTATAAAGTTCCTTGTTTACAACCTGCTACAATGGACATCTGTTGAGTTTCAGGAACTCCAGGAATTTCAATCCAAGATTTAGACGGGCGACCCTCCGACGACTCATGGTTTCCGGCGTCTGGAACGCATTCCTGTCACATCCCGGGGATTTGGCTCTGTGGTACTCCGCTATTGATTGCTTTGCGTATATAGGTACGCGATCTATCACAAATATCACAGCACAAGCGAGGGTTGTTTTTTGTTATTATTTGAATTTTCGATGAAAACATTCATCGTTAAGCCACTATCTACCTTACATGATTTACACACAAACAAAAACACGTATTGTTAATAAAGAACTCTGCCAGAACAAAAGGCACCCTGAGCTCGGTTAGTATAACATAAAATAACAGTAGGTAATCTTTATACTATGAATGGACTCAAAGATATTTCCCTACTTGTTACTGAAACAATTTTTTTTTCGGAAATCGTTGATTTTTAAATATGGTATACTATAAAAAGGCCATATTCTAGTAAAAATCTTAAATAGTATAAGTGTGTCGTGGAAAAGCCGGAAAATGTCCGCCTGCCATGCCTTAATACACCCGTTAGTAAGATCGACTACTTTAACAAACGTTTCGTTTGTAAATATGGTTTAATAACTTGAAATATTATAATGGCGTACGTAGGTACTTATAAAATAAAAATCTGTTTAAAAGGCTGGAGAACCTATTTTTGGACATAAATCCATGATTCGTGAACAAATGATCGTACTCATCATACAAACATTTGCTCCTACCTGGATTCAAACCCGGGACCCTGACCGAGCAGCCTGTATAGCAAGGGGCACAGACCACTCAGCTAGCCGGTCGTCTATGTCGAGCCATTGATAAAGTGTTATATTAGGAGCATAAGGGGACTCGTCTCCTCTGCTGTCGATTTGATACTTGCTCTTGATTTCTACAAGATAGGCTACACGTGATTAGTTTCCAAGATGCTACGAGCGTCTATAGTCTACGGTAACCGATTACCGTCAAGCGGGCGGTAAGTACAATAATTGTTTGCCTCCATGTCTTATAAAAAGTGTTTCATGGAGAAATTGCAATACCTACAAATTTTCACATTAATTACTTTTATTTCAAGCCGAATTACCATTTATAGAACAACTTCAGTCGTCTTTACGTTTATTTTCTATTTCACTTCAAAACTCAATTAAACTCCAGATATCTCGTTTCCTCCACAATTCCACGTCCTCACTCAACCGCCCTGAGTGCCACTTGGTGTGTTTCCACGCAATTGATCACGACGCGATATGTTGTCCGAAGGAGGAAAACGTGACGGAAAGGAGTCCGAGACATGTCGAGCCATTTGTCCTCAAAGGGAGTAAATCGAGACAGGTTGGAAAACAGGTCCTCTCTTGAGAAAAGGTCGTTGTTACTGAAGCAGAAAACGCGGAAAGCGACATGAAAAGAAAAAAATGATATACAATTACCTATTATTCAACTAAAATTTAAGTGTCCACTTTTGGATGATGATGGAAATAGACTGTAGATTATGAATTATTATTGTAAATCAACCCAGTGTCTCCATAGATTTAATAATTAAAATTTAATTAATTAAAATTAGTCCAACACAATAATTTGATTTGGACATTACAATGATCTTGTGTTTTGCTTTTGAAACAACCCGGGTAGCAAACAAACCGGTTTGGCGCCACCGTTGCTTATAGACGCTCGTAGCATTTGGGCACTAAGTCTTCATCTTCCTTTAAATATATTCTGTTATACTATATCTGTATGAATCGCTTTATTACTATAACCACAGCGTAAAACTACGTGAGATCCTCGTCTCACCCGCTAAGTGATGGGGTAGCGAGGACAAACCAGTGCCGTATTAGGGCCTGACATATTGCTTAATAAATTGCTGCCATATTTGCCGTGGCTACGTGACCTTAGCTGCAATTTTCCGTCTCAGGTGGAAGGATATAGACCATTTGTAAAGGTTGCGAGGTTATTGTGTCGCATTTCTCAACAGTTTTTGTTGTGTTGGACTGACAAACAAATAATAATAATACATTCTTACACTCACGCCTTTTAGAAAGTAGAGCTTGTGTTATGGATTAAAGACAATATTTTAAAACAAATATTAAAATATATTTCAGTTGGGGTAAATAGTTCCAGTTCTTCCTAAAACGAATGAAATATCTACCATGATAAATGAGTAAAAAATCTGGACTCCTATGTCTGCACCATTCATACAATAGTCATTCTTACTTATAGTTCACAGCTTGTCGATTTTTCCAATACCTTATTAGTTTATTTAATGTTGGTTTTAATATATTTAATCAAATGCATATTTTATAATCATCACTATTAAAGTGATGATTGTAGAGCTTTTGATTAGATGCCGTTGCTTATCTGTCGTAAATTTTTAAAGCTTTTAAATTCCACTAGAGTATCATCCCACTATGGTAATTTAGGCCTTAATTATGACATAGTGGAATTTATTCTGACATACTTACATACCTACAGATAAAAAAGAACAAATCATTTCACGCTCAATGTCACGCGCCAATGACAGGAATCCTGCTCCAAGAATAACACTACCCTGCTTATGACATAACAAAAAAACGCAACATCACCCGCAATCACTTTGTTCGCAACACTCGGACTGTCGTTAATCACAAATATATCCCTTAGTCCAGCCCGCCTCAGAGACACATGGCGTGACAGAGGAAATTCGACGACGGTAATTACAACTCGCTTGCGAAAGACAGGCAGCCCCTTTATTTTTGTAAGCGCGTGTCTACGATACGTATAAGTGATAGTTTTCTTGCTCTCTTCACAAGTGTGAGTTTTATGCCAAACTCCTAAATTGTGTAGCCTTTTTTGTACCTAATAGAATTTCATGAATGTGTTCTCGGCCCAACTTCCGCAGAATCTTATCTTAACTTATCTTACTGTGGGGCCTTGACTAAGTCACAGTGCACTTCGACCCATTGGGATCTTATGTGCCTCCCCTGCGTTTACTCTTCCTGTGTCCAGAATATAGATGTCATTAGCCTTACTATATCTTTAGGCAGAAAGAGCCTTTAGTCTTCTGGCTTTGGATATGCCACTTCCAGAAGGCTCATTCTGGTCCTAGCCAGGGCATCACAATGACAGAAGAGATGCATCATTGATTCCTTGCATTGCATGCACGACAAAGTTGTGTTGGGGAGAGTTGCATTTTATGTCGCATGTGGTTAGTAGCAAAATGCCCTGTGAGCGCCCCAATCAAAAAGCGAGCTTTTGTCCGCAGAATCTGAAGTCTCTAATACGTGTTTGTTGGCAGTGATGACTACGGGACCGACACGTGGCTGCTTACAACGGGCCTCATGCGAAATCTCAAAGTCACCTAATGGGCAATGGAGAGTCTCTCTGCGTGATCAATTCAGAAATGATGAGATCCGAAGGAGAACCAAGGTCGCTGACATATCCCGAAGAATTGTGAGCCTTAAGTGTCAGTGAGCAGGCCACATTGCAAGGAGGACTGACGGCCGCTGGGCAGAAAGATCCTCGAGTGTCGGCCGCTCACTGAGACGTGCAGCGATGGTAGGGCCCTCACAGAGTGGACCGACGATCTGGCATCGCAAGACCTATCGGCTTAGAGATCTTTGGGGGAGGCCTATGCCCAGTAGTGGGTGGGCATCTATCGTCCGATAATGTCCAATAAGGCAATGGTAAGCTTATTTTTATCAAAGATCGAGGGGTATAAAATCATAATAAAAATATTACAGACCTACTTACATATTCACGTAAAACTCACGGTCATTTTCACGACATTGTCCCTTACTTTTTCCATTAAATGTTTTACAGAAAATTAGTATTCTTACTATAGTCAGTGAGACGGATTTCTTAAAATTATGTGCAAGTATTATTCTATTCTTTTTGTTTTGTGTTATTTAGACTCTATTTGTCACATTTAAATATTCAACACAAACTTTTTCCTCGGTTTCATAACGTTTTGCAATCAAACCGACGTATATTGTTGTGATTATGACGTTACATTTTAGGCTCTGAATGTAAGTTATTGTTGAGTAATGCTCTTCCAATAGGCCACAACTGTTTTCACAATACAAAAATCAAAACAGACAGTCGACCGACGACATAAATTCATCTCCATCTCAGATATCAATGCAAGATAATCAAAACCACTCAGATTTCGCAACTCCTGAGACAATGAAGCGGTTATACCGATGAAACAACTTACAATAATATTAATATCAAGATGGATGGACAAACAATAGTGCAACGTTAACATTCAAGAAATTCGTGACGATTTATAAGCGATATAACGAGTTAATAGCTCGGCAGCTTTTAAATAACATAATAATCACGCCCACAGCTATTTATGTATTCCTAATCAGAAATCTTTCTCAGGGATGTTTTAGTTCAACCGCCTAACCCTCAAGGCCGTCTTAGATGCCTGGTGATTTCTATACTTAAATAAAGGGAGATGATGCTGTTGGACGTTAACATAAAGATACAATTAAAGTTATTGTATACGACCTACAATGGAGAATGTAATTTACGTCTAAGATAAATTGGACACTGAGTTGTTTGATATTTCTAAGGGAAACTGAAGAACTTACGAGCCCATAGAATATCCGAACCATACTAAGCTGGGCAGCTGGTAGGACAACCCCAAATAAAGCTTCTAATGACCGCTTTAAAACCAAATTAATCATCACACGACGAAAAAATCATAAATTGATATTGACCGCAGATAAGGCATTATTAACTTTAATGTAGTAATTCAAATTTTAATCTCACATTACCAAATTAGAATATTTTTCATCGCAATATCCTTGAAAGTTAGGTAGATACTTCATACAACTTAAACCATAAAAATAATAACGAAATGTTTCCAAAAGAATCGCGTTTTCCCCTTTAATTACCTTCGGCTATTCGCCAAAAGAACCTTTACAAATTTCAGCCTGCGCAGCTGGCAAGTGAAAAGCTCCATAGAATGAAGGCCCGGGGCACAACGCCCACGTTCTGATGGGCTTATACGTCTCCTGTCTGAAGAAGCAGTGGCTAAGGCTCTATTTAGAATGTGCTGGAGCAGTTTATTAGGAAAACTTGGATTTTGCTACCATGCCAGATATTCAAGATTATTTGAATATGTTGAGCAATAGGCTGCCTAAAAAATATATTCAAAAAATCAAAAAAACATTGTTATTTTTTTTTATGATGACCTTCTTCAACGCCTTACAGTTTCTGGTCACCATCCAAAAGTATTTGAGTTGCAGAACAAGAAAACTGTTTTAAGGTCTAGACTAGAGCAACAAACGTAATGATGGCATATTATACAGGTGGTGCTGTCAATACAGCAATAAATTAAAACATGGGCTAGGTATATTAGTTCATAGAAATGGTTTGCCACTTTCAAAGATGTCGTATTCATTTGATAATTTCATGATATTAGTATTAAATAATGCAGCCAATGTTATATTATTTCATACGAATGTCATGAAATTATCAAATGAATAAGATGTTTTTTCTGTGAACTAATTTAGCCCATGTTTTAATTAATTGTCGTATTGACGGCACCACCCTGTATATTACAACCGTATGAGTATGTGAAGTTAGTTTTTGAGACATTTATACATCACAATCCTGGAAAAAATAATAGTTGTAATGTGAACTGGGTGCAACGTTAATATGTCATAATCATAAGCACGATTATGAGATATTGTAATTACAACCAGATTTGTGACATGTATTCTTTATGAAAAAAACGACTTTTTCATACAGAAAATATGTCACAAAAATAAAATATGGATCTTGCTAAATATGGCCCCCATACAAGATGCACCGAAAAACTAATCAACACCTTTTCGAAGCTTAAAGCTAATGATTTTTCCTCAGCAGTGCACGTCGATAGGCTTTTGTTAATGATGTAGAACATGATCACAATAATTATGTACCTGTAGTGTAGTGAATACAGAAATACTTGTAAATAATGAATATTCTATAATTTACAAATTATTCTTGACACATGATTAATTAACGTTCACAATTAATTAATTACTCTATTAACAATGAATGATGGCTATAACATTGGCACTAGCACTTTAGAAACCCACGTGTGAGTTTGAATATTTGCAAAGGAAGCCACATTCCTTGAAATTAGCTGAAACAAATATTTCTGAATGCTGATGTTTCAAAATATATCGAGAGTAAAGATTTGAAAATTCTTCAGAATATTTGTTAACTTACAAAATAGCATTACATACTAAAATATTCGTAAATCGTAAGCACGCCCGCCCAATATGGAAAGCGCCGTAAGGCCGCAAGCGGTCCTTACGCGGATGCGGCCCAACCTAATAATTTCTTAATGTCATGCGCTTTGAAGGGAATTATTGTTTTGTATTAGAATAATGGCGTACTTAGATTCTTAAGTATAGATTAGTCGTGGCTATTCGTCGACATATTGGGTCTGCCTCCACATTCAATTGTGGACAATAATTGGAGCGATGAAAATGTCATGCCACTACAGAGTAATGACTTGTAATCATTCTTAGCACGACTAGCGCGTAATGTAAAGGCTAGGGTAAGCCGCGATATACTATATTGTTAACCACCGATGAAAAAAGACGGATGTTATGAGTTTGACATGTCCGTCTGTGTATCTGTGTTTCTGTTTATCTTTGTGTCTGTGGCATCGTAGGTCCCTAAGCGAATGGACCGATTTTGATTCAATTTAGTTTGCTTGACGTGATTAGTACGGTTCTTAGCTATAATTTGTGAAGGTCAGTTCAGGCATTTGATAAATATTAGCTAATTTCCTACTTGACAAAAGGGTTTTACTAACTTGAGATTAATTAGAAATTTGGTTTACTGTTACTTCAGTGATATTCCCATGCATCCCAGACATGCTAACCTTGAGCTGATCCTGTAATATCAAATAGTCTTACAGCAGATATAGTGTGTTTGGGTTTGGGCTCATAAGAATAGTCTCAATGAGATGGTGTTATATAGATGATCAATGA
The DNA here is from genome assembly GCA_947347705.1 of Nymphula nitidulata. Taxonomy (NCBI): domain Eukaryota; kingdom Metazoa; phylum Arthropoda; class Insecta; order Lepidoptera; family Crambidae; genus Nymphula; species Nymphula nitidulata. The sequence continues at coordinate 14,824,942 of OX374632.1, forward strand.
GGCCGGAGGTTTATTAAAATTTTAAACTTTATGTTATTTTTATTTTCACCGTCCTCAACCATTAGTGAAAAGTAAAGGTGTAATATTAAAGTTATGTTTTTTTATGCAAACAAGAATCAAATACGTTAATAAAAATACCGCCGTAATAGGACTACACTTACGTTGAACATAGCTGTTTAGCATGCAATAAACCATGAATTAGTTTGAAGCAATAATTTACGTCAAATTATTAATATATCGGCTTGCTCCCTCCTTCCTATAACATGGGTTCCTTCAAGAGAGGCGTGAAAAAGCACCTTTTGGGCCGGCGATGTGGAGGCGGCTAGAGCAGTGTCGCATCGCTTCGCATATGGACTCTTCATACCGCTTCACACATCAGGTGGTGTAAGCAAGTCCTATAGTTCTTTTATGATAACCATAATATTATAAATGCGAAAGTAACTCTGTCTAGAATGAATCAGCTAGAGCTGGGGCTCAGGGACGACAGATTGGACCGGAACCTTTCTGCGGAATCTCAAAGAACCAGGCCATGCACTCCCTCAAAAGCAAACTCATACAGGAGTCCTCCGAACAATGGCTAAGGACACCTGGTTTGATACATTCAAAGTCTCTGATACATAGCTCCCGTGCTACACGAACTGAAGACAAGAGCAGTGCTCAACCAATGCCATGATTAGAGCTTTGACAGGCCACTGCAAACTGAACAGACACTTATTCAACCTAAAACTAAGTGATTCGGATGTTTGCAGATTCTGTGCACAGGAGCGCGAAACCCCAATGTACCTCCTTTGCAACTGTGGACCTTTTATTCACAATTGAAACCTTCATCTGGGGGAGACACACTATTGACCCAAATGAAGTTAAGACCCTTGAGGTTGTGAAAAAAAAATCAAGTGCCCAAATCAAGGCTTTATTATAAACTATTGGTGGCAAGTCACAATAGTTATTTTAGATCGCAGTGACAAATAAGTCTTAACAAGACCGAAAAGCCCCAAATACAAGATAATAATAATAATAACTCTGTCTACCTGTTATGTTTTCGTTCCAGCTGAATCGCTTAAGATGAAATACCGCATGGTAATCCATTTCGTACTGACAAAGGACAGTTAATGTTAGTGTGATAACCAGCATCCACGCGGGTTAAGCCACGGACGGAAACTATTGCTCGATAAAAATTTGCGATCAATTTTCTTTTAGCCTCCTTGACATTTGAAGGTTATTTTCTGCAGAAACGGGACATAAGTTCTATGTTGTTTGTCACGTTCGTGAGTCTGTCGCATAGCGAGCCAGCCTTAATACTGTGTCTGTCACGAGCGGTAATTATTTATTATGTAATAACGGTGGTAGCAAAATGATCGCCACTATTATGCTTCAAATGACTAGAAATTTAGTAAAACTACGTGATAGTGCAAATGTTTACATAATAGTTTATTTGCAGTCGATTTAACTGTGTGTTATTATTATTCTGATTCGTTGAGCATAAACTTAATTTCATTGTAATAAAGGCGACTTTTGCATTACAATTACATGTGTGTTTTATACTGTATCTTAGGGTATTTTAGTCGAAGTATTGATAGTGTTTTCAACTTTAATTAATATTAAATATATTATAATATATAGAACTTAAAAATATAGTATCATTAAGTATTTCAATTTCAATTTTGTTCCTTTTCCACAATGGTCTTAAGGTCTAAAAATTTATATTGTCTGTACGCGATCATGGACCCTGTCGGGCACAGCAATTAGAAGGGAGGAGGATATTTCAAATAGATCATATAATATTTGTTTTTATTATCGTGTCATTGAATTCATTACTTTCTTTTAAATAAGTGTTTATCCACAAGTTATTTATTTTAAATAATTGTTTACAGATTGCGTTATAGAAATCGCCTAAAACTGTACTCGTTTGTATAAAACAATAAGAAAGCTTGACGATTTTCCATTCAGTCGGTAAACTAAAACCAACCTTAGGCCTTTCAAAAATGTATCACATCTTCGTTACAAAATAGAATCAAAGTTAATGTTACCAACGCTTATGTGGTTATGTACGTATTAATTCAAGCGTAGCGCGTTATTTAGCTAAAGTACAGCACATTATGATATTTAACAATATCTAAATGCTGGCATTGTCTTCAGAATTAGACACGGGTTGTGTAGCAAAAGCCTTAAGCCCTGTACAATGCGTAGGTGGGCCAAAGACAAAATCTTGCCAGTAGGGATATAGCAATTCACAATAAAATTATGTTACTTGAATGGAATTTTCTAGAATTCGTTTATTTCAACACCTAACTATCAGACACTATAAAACATCGAGAAAATATAAATATAATAATCAACCAAAGTAAAGTAATTTAACCGTCTCTGTTGCCTTGTGGTTGAGATCACCTTACTAAGATCTAGGGGTCCGGGACTCAATTCCCGCGAGAGGAAAAATTTTCTGCTCAGAAAATCTGCCCGATCTGCTTTTGGAGGTAGAGTTTTTCTTAGTCCGCCTGGTTAGCTACTACCATCTTGCTTTAGTCTGTCGCCATAACGATAATGTTAATAGTATTGTTGTGTTCCGGCACTTAAAGGTGAGTTACCCAGTTCCACTTTAAGAACTGTAAACCTACTATAACATTGTCCAAATTTTATAAATTTATACAAATCATCATCATCAATACCTATGTTACTAGCTTCTGCCTGCCGCTTTGCACGTGCGGCCTACAGAAAACAAATGACTTAAAAAAACTAAAAATCTGAGAATTCTCATTCCTACTTGATCGAATATTCAAACTAACATTATCTCAAATAAAACAATAAAGGTATCCTTAAAACTAAACTTATCTTTGGGATGGTATTATACCCATGGTTATTAGAAAACACAAAGCGTCTGTTAAAAGAAGACAGTCAAAAGAATCATCGTCATCATCATCACCTACTGCTAGGCACAGGCCTTCCTACATGGGAAAAACACATTTTTTTTTATAAAACTAGATGACAAACAAGCTGACGGCCCACCTGATGGTAAGTGGTTACCGCCACCTTAAGACACCTGCAATAACAAGGAAAAATCACTCGATATTGGGCCATAACACCACCACGCTGGCCCAATGCGGGTCGGTGGGTTACAGCGGTTGCGGTTGCACCGGGAACAATGGCTTTACTTGCCTTCCGAAGCACGGAGTTCGAGATTATAAATTTTGATTGACCCATCCCGGGATCGACCATGGCGAAAGTTGCTTTGTTTCCGTAGTCGAAACCAAAGCGCCCAAACCACTACGCCACCGAGCTCATCGTCAAAGAATAAATAAATAACAATATTTACCCCATCCCATGCCATCCCATGCCGTGTCGAATTTTCAAAACCCTATTCGACTCTGTTGGGGGCTACTCATAAATTTAAAAAAAAACTGTGGTACACGCGTCTAATAACTTTACTTGAAGAACATTTACAAAAACACAAAGTCAAACGTCCAAAACAATAAAAAGTTTGAAAGAAAATTCGACCTGCAATATCAGAAATGGTCAAGAGACGATGTGGCCAGACCGGTCTGTAATTTCACCCTACATATTCTTTGTCAAAGTTAGTCACAGCGTAGAAGGCACGACGCCCGGGGCAGGTCACAACAGTCTCCAAGAAAGATCACTTTGTGAAGATAACTCGAGATTAATTAACTATGTCTGAACGTAATAAGCATAGCATTAATGTGAAAATTATAATTCGTACTGTTTGTTTGAAATTAATTGGCTAAGGGTATGGTTAGGGAGAAATCATGAATGAAATTGAGATTAACAAAATATGTTCCTTTGTTTGAGGAGCTCGGTGGCGTAGTGGTTTGAGCGCTCTGATTTCGATTACGAAAACGAAGCAACTTTCGCTATGGTCAATTCCAGGATGGGCCAACTAAAATTTCTAATCTCGAGCTCGGCTTATTATGCTTCGGAAAGCATATAAAGCCGTTGGCCCCGGTTGTTACTGCAACTCACCAACTTAATAAATCGGTTTAAAAATTACGGATTTCTGAATGAATAACTGGATGGATAACCTTCTCCTTTTTTGATATGGGCTAAAAATGCCGATTGCATAAATTATAGATATAAAGTAATAATAGGCAAATACACTGCATTCAAAATTAGTCAAAGACTGCGTGGAGAAATGAAATATACTAGGGCTCAACAACGGGATCACTCTGAGATGGGTGCCTGATCACTCTGGCGTCATTGGTAACGAAAAGACCGATGAGCTAGCTAGAGCTGGGGCTAAGGGACCACAGATTGGACCGGAACCTTTTTGCGGAATCTCAAAGAACCAGGCCATGCACTTGCTCGAAAGCAAACTCATGCAGGCGTCCGAACAATGGCTAAGGACTTAGGACACCTGGCTTGATACATGCAAAGTCTCTGAAATCTTGATGATGAAAAATCAAAATACATAGCTCCCGTGCTAAACGAACTGAAGAGCTGATCAAACTTAGCAAGAGCAGTGCTCAACCAGTGCCATGATTAGAGCTTTGACAGGCCACTATAAACTGAACAGACACTTATTCAACCTAAAACTAAGTGATTCGGATGTTTGCAGATTCTGTGCACAGGAGCGCGAAACCCCAATGCACCTCCTTTGTAACTGTGGACCTTTTATCCACTTCATCAGGTTGTAAAATTCCTTAAAAAAATATGTAGGGTGACCTTTACTGAAAGCTTTACTTGAAACTATTGGCGGCAAGTCAATAGAATATCTATTAGGTCGAAGTGACAAATCAGTCTAAACAAAAAAAGCGAAAAACCGATACGCCCCAAATACAAATAATAAATAATATATGTCTATAGATATGAGTCAAATAAAATCACACGGTAAAAGCTCTTAGTGAGTTTTCGACAACCACGTACAAAACGTCCTTCGAACAGAAGTGACCGTATCGTCCTATAACACAATTAACCCACGTACGACAACTAATAAAGGCTAAAAGAAAGGCCATTCGACACTCCAGCCCTCAAGTTAAAGGGCCCGTTCTGTATTCCTCTCGCTAACCCTCAGGACTCACAAAGGGAAAAAGGCAAACACTTGACGACCAAAATAGAGAATGTATTGAGTCGCGAAATAAAATAAGGGTGAAAGAGTGTAAGGTTGCTCGCGAAGTGTACAGAGCTGATAATACCATGAAAAGAATGATAACTGTGATTTGTGCCAACTTCATTTATTGATAACAAGAGGTAGCGTATGTCCTTTCTCAGGATGTAATCTATATCCATGCTAAATTTCATCTAAATTCGTTCAGCGGCGTAGGAGTGAAAACGTAACAGACAGACAGGATAAGTATGAATTCCTTGTCTATTGGAAACTACTTTTTGTAATTTTTTTTAGTACTACAATTTTTATCTTCTACGTTTCATGGTTGTTAAACTTAACTAAATCAAGAATATTTGGATTCGTTTTTATAAATCTTGTAGATTTGTCCAAATGCTTGTTCCTTGAGTTGAATCCTCATCCACTGATCCCAAACGCACCTATCAATTTATATTTAACAAGTATTATCATTTCCATATACATATCGGTACAAAGTGGACAGAATGACGACGACCGCAGGTGGTTTTCTCTCTGACTTTTCAAATATTTGCTCCGGCTTTCCCATAGATTTGTTCCCCTAAACGCCACTAACTATAACCTTACAATTTATTTAACTCGGATCAAGTATGCTTTGACACAACAAAAAGGGAAAAACATTCGCGAAACATCTTTTGTTGAAATATTTGCTTGGGACCGAAAGGATTCGAAGGTTGTTTTACTTTTAGAAGGGTTATTTAAACTGCCTAGAATTTACAATGTTTATTTTCAGTTTTGTGGTAAGCTAGTTTTTTGTTTTGTTTTGGGGAAATGGAATTTTCTTCTGTGCAATTTATTTGTTTATTTTTAGGACATTTCTGGCCATCGCCTTTAAGGAGAAGCAGGGCATTATGGTGAAAATCTTTTGTAATAATTTATTTTTCTGTGCCACTGTTGTTAGGATTAAGGAAAATTTTAAATCTTTAACAAAACTGAAAACAATTTTTTTTAAAAATATTGATTTTTAAGTAGTTGCGTAGATATCAAATTAAAAGGTAATTTTCTGAGTCGGGTCGGTGCTAAACCATCTATTCTATTTTGTAAACACTCCAACACCAACTCCATTAATTAGATAAATGTGTAATGTGTATCAGATGAAAATCTTTCAAAAATCTTAGCGTATTTGGGCTCATATCATAAGCATAGGCTTATGAGCCCAAATACGCTATTTATGCTTTAGCTTTCTGAAGAAAAGTGCATCCCGCAGACTATTTGATGGTTCAGGATCAGCTCGAGGTTAGCGTGTCTTGGAAATACCGTCGAAGTTACAGAACACCAAATTTCAATCAATCGGATCTGTGAAAGTTAGTAAGACTAGTCAAGTAGGATATGAGCTGATATTCATCAAACGCCTGAACAGTTCTTCCTAAATAATAGCTAAGAACTATGTCGATCACGTCAGCTTTCAGACAAAAGAACCGAATCAAAATCGGTCCATTTGTTTAGGAGCTACGATGCCAAAAACACAGATTAGAGACAGTATGGCCACAGACAGACACACAGATACATAGACAGACACGTCAAACTTATAACACCTATCTTTTTCTTCGGGGTTAAAATAGATTCATTTTATGGAAATATAAGGTTTTACATACCTGAAAACTTATCTTATTAAAAATTTTGAAGGCAATTAAAAACAAAAAACATAGAATTTTAAAATGATACGCAGGTATTTCGATAGCAAAAACAAGGCACTCCTTGCCATGGTTGATTCCAGATGGGTAATTCTTAATTTGGGATCTGCAGATTTTCTGTTCTTTGGATGGCACATTAAACCGTTGGACTTATTGTGTCCTATTAGAGCAGGGTCTGGTCGGGAATGGGTATTTTTACCGAAAATTAATCAAAAAATGATAAAAACGTTATCAATATACTTATTTGCCTAATTTTCTTTAAGTTTACTACCCACAAAGATATTTGAAGTAGATCTCCACTACTATTTAAAATCTCGCTTAAATCAATAAAATTATAGAGCAACTCATAACAATGGTGAATCATACCCTATATATCTCACCTAACTAATGTGTTGAACGCTTAGTTTTTTGCCAATAAAACTTGCCAATAGTACAATAATCTGTTCACATTATAACAAATCAATTTCCTGGGTGTATGACGCTCGGGGTTTACAAAAACTAACTTGACAATTAGCGCATAGATAAAGCACTCGCCGTAATAGCCGTGGGAGAGCGGTTTTTGTTGTGCAAGCTATAGAAGCACAGCGTTTTCATATTTTACCATAGTGGTTTCTTGGAGTGTTTGGCGGGATTTGGTGGTGTCAGTAAAGATTTTTATTACAATAATTAAAAATTATGTCTGAGCGAACTTTGTGTTCTAAAATTGGTGTAGTTTTAAAAACCAAGTGTTTGTGTTGACGTACAACTAAAATATTATTAGAATAAAAGACATTATAGTGTGAAAGACGATGAGAACTTTTTCGTGGTTATCCACCTCATCAAATAGCATCATATGGAGACTGTCATCATATATTTCGCGTCAAATACTCCTAAGATGCGCCTAAGATACCGTGCTTCGGAAGGCACGCCAAGCTGTTGGTCCCGGTTGTTCCTGCAACCGCTTTAACCCACCAACCCGCATTGGGCCAGCGTGGTAGTATTATGGCCCAAACTCCTTGTGTGTTTCTTCCATGTAGGAAGGTCCGTGCCCAGCAATGGGACGTATATAGGCTGGTGATGATGATGACTATAGATGCATTGAAATGTGTACCACTAGCATTTCAATGCAATAAATGAGGAAATAAAGAAATAGCTAAGACATGGCTGTATGTGCGTTAGTTCCCTTAGCCTTCCCATTACAGGAAGAATAAATTTTTAAGAAGTGGTTATTTATAAGTCTGACTAAATATTGTAGTCTTACCTCGCAGTTGCTTGTATCAAGACTTAAAGGTGAGGGTAAAATATGATTCTAATTATCTTTGGTGCATATTTTTACACTTATTGAATGCCAATTCTAAGGCAACCGTTCGGAATCTACTGAAGGTCGTGTACGGCAAGAACGGGCAAGAAAGAAGAAAGTCAGGAAAGTTTTTGTGCTATGCGTTATTTTAGTTTGAATTGTATGTGAGCTAAGTGCTTTGTGATACGCGTATTATTTTCTATGAATAAAAGGCATTTGCAGAATACCAGTCGTCGTGGTTTTGTTGTTTTCTATTGCGACGTTTTGCTGAGCAGAGACCTTTTTTGTACTTATTTGAAATTGTTTATGAAGATCATGTGATTAGTATTATTTTTTTGTTACCAAATATGCTATTGTATTTCTTTCAAATAAACTTTTTTATCTATCAAGGTTGTCCTTTCCATAACACGCCAATAATGGTTGTAGAAAAATGTCCAAATGCTCAAAGTACGTGAGCAATTAATGTAAAAAATACTAGTAAAGCTGTTGTTTTTAACCATGTTAATCTGAGTCTGAGAAAAATATCATCAGACCAGATTTATGTAAAACATAATCAAATAATGTCTGTTATCGGTAGGCTGGAGCCTGTGTGTGGACTGTATAGTAGAAAGAAGTGACAACAACATTATGAAAAGACATAATATAGAAAAACAAGAAACTGACAAATTAAGAGGCTGGTCAGTTATCAGCAACAATTTCTATATGAAGTTTTTATGCGAGGTGGAAATCCCAATTGAAACATTGGGATAGTCCATTTAACTCCAAACAATGGAGTATGACATATTATTATGACATAGGTAAAAGTTTTAACTTTCATGCCATTGTAATCACATTTATGTTGGGTTTTGTGTGTTTTCTTTTTTATTTGTAATTGTTTCATGTGATTATTATTTTAACTAGCTTCCGCCCACAACTTCATCGGCGCTATCCCATGGGAACGCATTTCTGGGAAAAGACTTTTAGAAAAATCATTTGTTTTAATCCAGACCATAACCTATATCTGTGCTGAATTTCATCCAGATACTTTCAGCCATTCTGGCGTGGCATACATACATACATAGGATAATAATTGAGTTTTTTCAAACTTGTATAAAAGTCTCTATAATCTTACTTGCTTCACTCTCTCAACTTAGACCACACCCATTGCATAAAACAATCTATAATACGCAGAATATTCGCCAAACATTTTCGTGTCGAGTTCTAAGATTATTAATGTTGGTAATAACAGTAGAGGCCGAATGCCAAAATTCCCACGACGCGCCCACTTACTTGGCATTATGAATTTGTCAAATCAAAGCCTCGGCGGAGGACACAGCGACAGGTTACTGGCTTGGAGACGGGCTATCAATCATCACTGGTATTTCTACTAATTGGTGAAATGAAATACAATAATAAAAACCTGTAGGTACCTATAGTTTAACCCGTGAATGTAGCTTAGACAAGCCTAAATTTTGGACATGAAAAGCATATGGTCGGATCTAAAGATCCACCCAAACTTACTTTTAAAGTCATAATACTAAAGTTTGAGAATAACATTACCATGCGGGCCAAATGCGGGTCGGTAAAGAGGTTTGCAGTACAAATAACAGCGGAGAACCTGGTTGAGATCCTGAGATTTAATACGATTTTGTTATAACCTAACTGTTATCGATCGACTGTAGACAAGTATTTCTGTTCTATTCTATTTCTACAAGTCGAGATAAAATAAATCTTATCTAATACGACAACAAACAATAATAGCTCGATATAATTGAATCGAAATGTGTTTAAACGGTAATAAATTGACAAGTTATTAAGCTACGTCACTATTCATAACCAGTCATGGCAATAAAGGCAAACATGAACGAAGCCCATAGAGTAAGGAATAATATATTCAATTTTATTTAATGCTGTAAAGAGGTTGGTGTTTGTTAACGTAGTTTAAATGTTCTGTGATATTATTGTAAAGTTCAATTATAGTTAATCAAGATATGACGTGTAATGCAGCAGGTATATAAAATTACTATAAATTCAAAACAAAAAAGGAAATGGAATATATAAGTGTCATGAGCGTAATATTGTGATATTTATATAGATACACACATTTAAAAAAAATACAAAAAACAGTTGAGTACAAAAGCACTGCTTTTTGAAATGACTATATTATATTTTCTTTGTTAAATTTACTTATTTGTGATTTGTTGAATTGATTTATTTGTGATTTTATTGAATTGACCTATTTTTGATTTTGTTGAATTCACTTATTTGTGATTAAGTTGAATATACTTAATTGTATTGTAGTTGTCATCTAAATTTTTATTAATTAATACTGTGTTTAATTAACAAAACTGCATGCAAAATGTTAAGTTCATATGCTGATAAGGCTAATATTGGCTGTACATAGCAATATATTTTTAACATCAATATATACCTACTTACTACCCATGTTTATAAACCAATAAATGAATATACTGCACTAGCTGTCTTCGCATATGGACTCTTCTTACCGCTTCACATCAGATGGTGTTGAGTTATTTGTCGTGTTTTGTATAAAGAATAAAAATATATACTAGTAGAAAAAACTGGGCATTCTCAATAGGGTGAAGTGGTACTTCACTGCTGTACAGCTTCTTGCCCTATACAACTAAAGCTCAGGTCCGTTCGTGCATAGAGGAATATTCTTACCAGTGGATTCAACCAAGTACTAACTCTCCACTCTGGATTCTATGTAACGCAGAGCCAAGGGGCTTATTGGTGACGAGAGATTAATGCAGACTTAGCTTCATAGTCTAGACGACCGCCGTAAGGATGCTAGTTGTCGGTCTTCTACACATTGTACTTCGGAGAGTATGTTAAGGAGCTTCATGAAATTATATCGCCTAGACTATTTCACCAGAGGACCACCAAACGCTCGGCGGGCTACCACCCACACCTGGTGGATATACCAAACATTCACACTAAGCGCCTTTCATCATCTTTTGTGATGCGCACGGCCAAAGAGTGGAATGCACAGCCAGCCTTGGTGTTCACTAATGCTTACAATCTGAGTTCCTTCAAAGCTGGATTATCTTACCTTATCATCCTGTGGGGCCATGACTAAGTCACAGTGCACTTCGCCCATTGGGATCTTTTGTGCCTCCCCTGCGTTTTACTCTTCCTGTGTCCAGAATATAGATGCCATTAGCCTTACTATGTATTAAGGCAGAAAGAGCCTGTAGTCTTCTGGCTTTGGAAATTCCACTTCCAGAAGGCTTATTCTGGATCTAGCCAGGGCATCACAATGACACAAGAGATGCATCATTGATTCCTGGCATTCACCACATGCTTGATAAAGTTGTGTTGGGGAGAGTTGCATTTTATGTAGCACGTGGTTAGTAGCAAAATGTCCTGTGAGCGACCCAATCAAGAAGTTGGATTAGGTAGGCTCTCTACCTTACCGCTTACCTTCTGGGTAAACTCTCTACATCTTCGACCTTCTCTTAATTTTAATAAAAAAAAAGAGTTTGCGAGCTAGTTTAAGCAGTTTGAATTCGATTTAGGAAAAGTAAGTATAGTTAGAGTGTACTCGTATGTTTCACTCGAACGTAGAGCAACCAATTGTATTAACGCCTCCACCTTAGGGTGATAACAATAAAGACTCTAACTTAAAGAAGCAGGCAGTCGGCACCGGTATCCTGAAAAGCGTTAATTATGTTGGGAGCAGACGACTGTCATCAGAACGTTTTATTTTGATTTTCATTAGGTGCGTAACACGTGAGCAGTGCGTAAGGTGTTATGAGCATCAGTTGACGTTATGGTGGCCGCTTACCATCAGGCGGGCCATACGCTTGGTTCTCATTAAAAAAGCAACCTTCGCCCTAGCTGATCTCAGAAGGACTCGCTTAGGCCAACGTTTTAATGTTGGGTCCAATAAACGGCCGTGACAAAATAGGTTTTGTGTCCTCTAAAGCATATTTTTTTAAAAACTTCTCTCATGCCACTTATTTGATAACATGCATGCAGATTCAAGCCTAAAATAATATTGGCGCTTTAAACTTAATCCCATTAAGCATTTATATAACTATATCCTTATGGTCACTCACGATTTATATGTAATGACATGTAATTACCAAAGCACAGCTCACACGGAACATGTCTATTAAACCAAGATTTGTTTTAATGCACAAATGTATCGTAGGCGTTGATTCTAAATCTTCATAGGACCGGGGCTTATTTCTGTCTTCAATTTGACAGGGCATTGTCAGGAGAGGTCTTCTTCTTCTTCTTCTTTATTTAATGACCTCTCGTTATTACGAATTTTGCCAATGTCAAGTAAAATTAATCTGCAAATAACTTGCGGCAAGGTTGTACGGTGATTGGGCAAGCAAAGATCAAATAGGACTGCCATAAAACGTTTTCCGACGCCTTTGACAAAAATTAAGGAGAAACTCCCTTAATTTTTGTCCAAAGCCGTTACAATTTAGATGATTATTAGGGAAACCATATTATTTTGTTGACTTCATTTAGTCCCAATGAAAGGTTCAAAATCGAAATTAATCGCGTGGTAGCTTCGTGTTTCGTTATTCACTGATTCGTTCACTCCAAGGTTTCGGATAAAAATTTTCAGGGCCCTTATATACTCTAAATACCAAATTTTAGCGCCACACAATAGCGACAGACAAAATAGAATATAGAATTGGGTGTGGGTATTGTACAAACGACCGCACATCAAGTGTAACAGTTGCACTACGAAAGCCGCCTTTATTACAAACGGAATAAGGGCGGCCTCAAGGTCAAACTGTTACGCTTGATGTGCTGTCGACTGTACAACTGTCCAATATTCAAGGAGTGATTCTGTCAGACAGATAATATGTCGTTACCTTTAAAACTACACCGTATCATAACGAATAACCGAGAATATTTCACTTGAATATGTAATAAATTAAATTTACTTTTAAAAAAATTTACTTTCAATATTATTTCAAAATTATTTTATGTTGTCCTGTTAATAGCGTTATCTTCCCGCGTTGTTCGACCTTTGTTCTTCGGACAATTTCAATCACATAAGAAAAGAAAAAATATAAAACAAACTAAAAGATAAAGCAAACAATTAAAATCAATACCCGATAATTGGAACGTTACAAAATATAAGAATGCCTGCACAATAGCCGACGACCCGCGAGTCCTTGCCGCACCTAATTGCAGCAACAAAAACGCTTCCTAGGATGTTGCGTTGATATTTGGGCAACAATAGCAACGTGCCATGTTATGCCCACATTAGTCTCTAATAGCGTGACCGAAACTTATTTGGCGTTGTCATAGTTCATGGTCTAAAGGAACGTGCACACTTAATAAAAAACGCTCGATGACAAACTTGACACCTTGTCATGTCTAACTGACATGAAGCAATTAGCATTAAAGGGTGATTATTTTAATTATCTTAAGACTGACATAGTGATAGACAGAGTACGTTAGGAATTAGTTCCGCGTGTTCTAATTTTGAATATTTAATTATAATTTTAAAACATTCTTATTTATCTATTATTTAAATGCACTTACCACTTTCCGTTTATTGTTTTTGCACCACCTCAGGTCCTTCTATTTTTAAAGGTATGTTTAGTAAGTATTTCTTTTATAAAATGAAAAACTTTAATTGCAATTATTCATCCGGATAGTCTGCAGTAAAATGACAAAAAGGCTTTTGTTTTTTAACCACAATTCCGTAAAATCGAAACGATTTATTTTCAGATTGTAAATCGTTAAACAAAATAATATTATCACATCTCAATCTATCTTGGGGTTTCATAATGACCTTAAATTAGCTTGACCCGCTTGCAGGGTGGATCTGGGTAATTTGGAGTATACTGAGAAACTGTGTTAGAAATTTCTAAATGTAACAACTACTATATAATAGCAACGCTCCTGCAATATAAAGTGATTTTCGCAATATTTCAGGTCATTAAGCGATGATTGATGACCAGATGAACCATCAGCTGGTTTCCCATCTGTGAGATAAAAATTACTAAGCATGATCTTATTTAGAAAATCATTGAGTGCACAAAATGGTTCAATTTTAATAAGTGTGTGCAATATTGAAATTGCTGACTGATTTTAATTTCATCTTCGATGTAGAAGATTGTCAAGTTGTCCAAACACCAGCGACCGTTAACGATTTGTGCAATAGTCTTTATTCGTTAGGTGCAATGTTAATAGTGTCCTGAGGCGATCTGAGCTCTGATTGAGACAATTACCACTGATTGTGCCCCTCGGTCACAGTTTGTGTCGTGAGAGGTGGCCTTTTTGTCCGTCCCGTGATTTATGCCCAAATTGCCGTGTTTCGCGTGATATACCGGTATGTAGGTTATTGTGAAATGACATTTTTAGATTCACTGTCAAAACATTCTCACAATACGTTAACAACTTATATTACTTAGCGCTGTTAGACGCAAGAGTCAGAGGTCTTATTAAAGTTCAACTTTCCCAAAATTTTGATGAAAGTAATTACAATCAGCCTTTTGGTTGATTGTCTGAATTTGCTTTTCTGTGCCCAGCAGTGGGACGTATATAGGCTGGTGATGATGATGATGATGAAGCTTTCATTACGGAAACTGTGTTGATACTGTCCCAATAACACCATTTTGCAAAAGATTAGACTAAACTAAAAATTCCATAATTTTACACTGATCTTTAAATTTATTAGTAGGGTTTGATTTTATTCGAAGCTTACTACCATCAGGCGGGCCGTTGTAAAAAAGTATTGATAACAATTTGAATACCTGTCTAATTTATGCATACATCTTGATACCATGTAGGTACACTAGTACTTGATGGGAACCTTCTGAATGAATTGACTAAATGTTTGCACAAGCGCTGAGTCAGCTACGTGGGCCAAGAGACGAAGCCGTGTCGCAACCAAGCGAGCACTTGACTTGAGATGTCGCCGCGCCCACGACGCGACATCCGACACGACGCTTAGTCCAGCATCTGTAGGATTGGTTTAAATACTATAGAAGCATAATTATTATTTTCTTATATTCCATCGTAACTTATTCTTATTTTATTGAAAACGGTTTGGGAGATGGAAAAAGTGGAACTTACCATTCCTGAATAAAGCAACATGAAATTTTCAAAGCTTGATATGTAAGACATTATACTTTTAAAACAGATAAGGTTTTGGTAAAATACAGCAAATTTATATCACAATTTAATAATAAACTATTGTTTTTATTTGTCCATAGTTTTGATAAATCAAAATATTTTAGTATTATTTCAATATTACCTTAAAGGTCATTTGAGGTCACGGTGTATAGGACTATAGTCTCGAATGAGAGATAACCCCAAATCTGAAATAATAACATTATATAACTCTGTAAATTTACATCGCTGGAAAGGCAGGCGGCAACATAATGTCTTAAATAAATAAATCTAGCAGATGGTAAACTAACTTACATTAACTAAATCCTGAATTATCTCAAGCTTCATTACAATGATAAAATAGGTGGCTGTCTCTCTTTATAGCCGGTTAACACCGATGCTGATTTACAATTAACGCAATAGATTAAACTAGCGCGAATTAATGCAAAACGTCTATCAATGCGAAGTGAGTCACGTTGCGGTGTGACAACGCCAATCAAAGAGACATCTGAATAGATACAGGACAATATCTGGGAGCATTGTATTTGAAAAGCCAAGTTGAGAGAAAAGTTCCGCAATAACTCTTTCTTAGAGTAGTTCGGTGCAGTTGTTAAAAACTTCAAATCTCATTGTAAAGATTACGATATTGTTACCTAAAAACGAAGGTACATTACCATGTAATTTTATATTCGTAACCTAAGGATGGTTACCATTTAAATCAAACTTATTCTTCTTACTAGGAATAGTTTTATGAGATCCTATTCAAAGTTTTTAGTTGGGCTTATAAATTAAGTATTATAAACTTTGCATTTGTCTGTTTGCTGCTACGTTGACACTCCGAAGCTCCTCAAGTTCGTCATCGAAAAAGTTCGTAATCCAAAAACAGAACAATTCAAAAATTCAAAAAAAAATTAAAATTCAAAATTTGTACAATAAAAACCATGAAAATATTTATATCCGATTACAAAACATGGAACTTCATGAGGTGTGTTTAGATTTTGAACCTTAAATTTGGATACATTATGAACATTTTTGAGGTAAACGAAAGGATAGGAATGAACATCAATAATGTGACAAACATGCTTCAATTTGTTTTTTTAAACAACTAGATTACAAGCAAGCTGACGGCTCACCTGATGGTAAGTGGGTACCGTCTGTAGATACCTGCTATAAAAAGAAAGACATTAACCAGGTGATATTTTTTCTGTAAATATGTATGTATTTATTTGTGTGTATGTATGTATATATTAAAATATTATGCTAAAATATATATTAAATACCTTATATAACTTATTTTACCGGCTAAAGTTTCAGATTATTGATGAAAATTGTTATTTCAAATGAGGATAACTGTTATTGGCTATTTATGAAATACAATTAAGGAATTAATATTAGGTATTAGTTGTTATCCCAAATAAATGAAAATAAATGAATGAAATTGGGGTTGTCATCTTGAGGCCTAAGATGAAAAGCCTTCCATGTTCACTAATTTTACTAAACTGTCAACATTTCCCTTCAATCCGAATCACAGCGAACTATTTACGACCGAAACAGGAGAGGCGGTGGTGGACGACCTACATACGGGTCTACTACTTAGTCAGAAACTTTGGAAACCAACGTTTCATAAATGCAAAAAAAAAGATTTTTTTCATTTAAATAGGCCTCGAAGTAGCACTTTCAAATCGTCAAAAAACACATTTTTAAAACAATCACAAAAAAAATATTAACTAACAACGTCATAGTGTGTCTGTCTGTCATGTCTGAATTTACACCGGTTCCAAAACTAACGAGAAGATTCCGGCAATAAGCTCGGGTAGTCCTCTTTTCAAATATTAAATTACTTTCTTTGTAGTAAAAAAAAATTAACTTTTAGCATGGTATATAGGCCTAAAGATATGTAATATACGATAGTAGATTATTATTTTTAAAACCTAACTAGCATGGAACTTGGCTTTATTTTATACTTGCTTAAGTTAAGACTCAGGCTGTGGAAAATCACAACGTTAAAGCCAAATGTAAAGTGAGCATTAGCTTCGATTATGATTCATAGAACTGGTTGAGGGTTTCCCGGCGTAAATGGTCTATTGAGTGTTTTTTAAGTGAATATAATATATTAAAAACGAGATGCATATTTTAGTTTTTATTTAGTTTTATGAATCAAGCTAGACTACTTCTGTATATTTTACCACAAGTATTACCTTAAACGCTAACGATATCAATTAAATTTTTTGTAAAAATAATTAGTATAGACGACAGCACATCAAGTGTTACAGTTGCACTACGAAAGCTGCCTCTATTACGAACGCAGTAAGGGTGGTCTTAAGGTCAAACTGTTACGCATGATGTGCTGTCGACTGTACAATGACAACCATTTGGTAAGAAGTAACCTTCACTTACCGACCAGCAGCCTCTATGGTCTAATAGTTAAGACCAACTTCGTTAGATCTAGAGGCCCGAGGTTCAATTCCCGTGGGGGCCGAAATTTTCTGCTCGGCTTAGTTAATGATAGGGCTTTTCTAACTCCGCTGGGCTGGCTACCAACATCATACCTAAGTCTGCCGCCATAATAATAATAATGTTAATAGCATTGTTTTGTTCTAACCTCCGGTAGTTGGAGGTGAGATAGCCAGTTCTTCTGAGGTTGAGTATCCGGGTGTAGCTCGCTTCCATCTTCGGCCTTATCATCGCTTACCATCAGGTGATATGAAGGCCCAGACCTATCTAACTAGTAATAATTTAAAAAAAAACATTAGGCCAGAAAGTTGTTTTGCTAACGTAATCAAAACCAGAACGCTCATAATACCACTAGGCCACCGAGCTCTTCTTATAATAAGGTGTCATCATCATCATTTGTATGGTGATGATGATACCTCATAGGCTTGTGCCTATGATGTCTACTGCTGAACAAAGGCCTCCCCCATCGATTTCCAAATGGAACGGTACCTACTGCGCAGCCTGCGTCCAACTCCTCGCGACCCTGACCAGGTCGTCAGTCCATCTAGTGGGAGGCCGTCCTACTTTGCTAAATAAGGTGTAATTGAGATTAAATACTACTTATCAAATACTGAATTTGGTAGCTATTGGTAGTATTACTATGTCATTAATCCCAAATTAATTTTAAGCTTCGCATCGTCAAAGTCTTAGAATCTGACCTCATATAATGTACTTGTATGGACACGCAATTGATAGCCTTAAGGCAAAATGCATTTTTGGCCCCGCGTGTACTTATTACGTACATAGTCCACATTTATCTGTCACCTTAAGGCAAAAGCCATCAAGCACTTTAACGAGATAAGGCCTTTAAACATCACATCGATGTGACTTATTTTTTTAAACTAATGTTCTGGGTGCGTCACTAGTGTGACTTCATTTTTGCATTCTTTTATTTCACCAAGTCTCACACCTCACTGGCCTTCCGGTTTCAAATTAATTTCAATGTTTGTTTTTTTCGAGAGACGCTGTCGATTATCGATTCACACCTTATTAATCGATCAAACACTCGATTCCGTCACAGGTCGTGATCATTCGCCCGCCGCTAAGGTTAACACGCGTAGGAAGTGGCTATTAATCAGCTAAATGAGGATGAATACGAAATTACTATCTATCCAAAACATGAGATTTATTTTAATTTGGGTGGTAAATAAGCCGTGAGTTAATAGTTATTATATCTTATAGACGCCTGTAATATACTACTTGAATAATACTGAAATACTGATCGTCTGGGACTGGAAGCACTGCTATCTCTAAATTCAGCCAGCAGCCATGAATTCGTGGTTGTGGCAGAGCTATCATATTTTTTGTCATTTGTTTTGCAACCATTTGACAACCGTTGGCGACACTAGCGTTTCGACAACCGACGAGCACTTCAAAGATTGTTTATTTTTATATTTTTTTGTAAAAATCAATCAAATATTTAAAGAGGCCATTATGATACATTTCAAACTCAGGTAAAACTAAATCGAAAAATGTTGATTGTACTTCATGTCGTATCTTTAAAACAGCGACAACATACACTGCCAAGAGATCGACGTAGAGATTAGTAAATAAATACGCTTACGCGCAGCGCTGTGCTCAAACGTCAAAATCAATGACAGCTCGTCGTCTTGTCAGTCGTCATGCTCGAAGTCGGATATTTCTGTTAGTGAATCGCACTGCCGCAATGAAACCAAAGGGGTTTCGTCTTGTCAGTCGTCAAGCTCGAAGTAGAATATTTCTGTTAGTGAATCGCACTGCCGATGCCGCAATGAAACCAAAGGGGTAACATGTAAAATTATATCCACAAATACGGATCCCTTACAAAAATCTACTAGGTGACCAAACTCAATTTATTTTGGTCCAATATTTCGGCAAAAGTTTTATGGCAGTCCATAAAAAACTAATACCTGATAACTTTAGACTTGTAAGGCAACTTGTGTCTCAAAGACGATATTAATTGAGTATTTTTATTGACAAATTTACTTAATCGTGTAGATCATACGGAATTTCCCTTTTATTTATAAATAAGATGGTACCGGAATGTTTACAATTATCACCAAAAAAACTAAGCTTGACAATTGTAAAAGTAAGTAAGTAACATACTAAATTTCGACAGTTTAAAATTTTTCGAAGTTTTTAAACTGGACATCCAGCGCACTGCTGCTAGCCTGCCCGCCTAGCATGACCTCCGAAACGCGATATGATAAAGCTATTTATCGCTTCGAACTGTCAAAAATCATTGGATATAACCGCTATCTTGAAATTTTATCGAAACTGCGAACATGTATATATACAATACAAGTTCGCAGTTTCGATAAAATTTCAAGATGGCGGGTATATCCAATGATTTTTGACAGTTTGAAGCGATAAATATTGTATTGTATATATACTTGTTCGCAGTTTCGATAAAATTTCAAGATAGCGGTTATATCCAATGATTTTTGACAGTTCGAAGCGATAAATAGCTTTATCATATCGTATCATATCGCGTTTCGGTGGTCATGCTAGGCGGGCTGGTGAGCTTATTTGATAAGTTCACTTCGATGTTGTAGAGTAGGTACCCTACAGCTAAGCTAAATTAGCAAGATAGGGTGTGAAAGTATTGGAGATAATCGCACGTAGATTGCTTGCACGTCATCATGCGTAGGTAAATTGTTTTTTTTTTTTTTTATACCACTAAGGTGGCAATCAAGCATACGGCCCACCTGATGGTAAGCGGTCACCGTAGCCTATGGACGCTTGCAACACCAGGGGTATCACTTGCGCGTTGCCGACCCTGTAAAAACCTTTTTACGCCTTTTTTGAAGAACCCCATGCTGTACTCATTCGAGAAAACCTCTGCAGGGAGCTCATTCCACAACTTGAGCGTACGCGGGAGAAACTTTCTCTGAAACCGTACAGTACGCGACCACTTTGGTTCCAATTTGTGAGGATGAACTCCCTGCCGATGGCGAGCGGTGCGATGATAGAAAGAAGCCGTGGGCATCATGTCAAATAATTCCTCAGAACACGCCCCGTTATACAAACGGTAGAACACACACAAGGAGGCAAAATCTCTCCTTAGGCTTAAAGGTTTAATACCGCTTGTGAGCTCAGGATCGTCGACAATTCTCATAGCGCGTCTTTGGAGCACGTCAAATGGTCCAAACTGGTATCTAGGCGCTCCCGCCCATAAATGGCAGCAGTACTCCATATGGGGCCTGACTTGAGACTTATACAGTAACAGTCTTTGCCCCGAAGTGAAATACCGCCGCGCTCTATTGAGCACACCAAGCTTCTTGGATGCCAGCTTGACTTTATCCTCCAAATGACTGCGGAACTGCACGTCGCTAGAGATATCAACACCAAGGATCCCGATACTCGTAGAGATGGAAAGCGGTGTGTCGAGGAATTGTGGAGCTACAGCGAATGGGGTTTTTTTAGCGGTGAACGCGCAGACTTGTGTCTTAGTGGGGTTGAATTGGACTAAGTTTAGTCGTCCCCAATCGGAGACTCTGATTAGAGAACTCTCGATTTCAGACACAAGTCGACCGCGACTTTCCTCCACTGTAGACCGAGGGGTATTAGCACGACTCGTATAGTAAGCGTCACCAGTACTGTCATCTGCATAACAATGCAGTCAGTCAATAGACAGCATATCATTGATATGCAGCAGGAACAATGTTGGAGACAGCACCGAGCCTTGCGGGACGCCAGCGTTAATGTCCATGCTATCCGAGCAACTGCCGTCAACGACGGCTCTTATGCATCTGCTGGACAAAAAGCTAGCGACCCATTTGCACAACCCCTCAGGCAGCCCGTAAGATGGTAACTTCGAAAGAAGACCCCTGTGCCAGACCCGATCGAACGCCTTCGCTACATCTAGGCTAACTGCCAATGCCTCGCCATGACTCTCAATGGCAAGAGACCAACGGTGCGTGAGATACACTAGAAGATCACCCGTCGAGCGACTGTGGCAAAAGCCGTATTGACGGTCGCTAATAAGGTCGTGATCCTCTAGGTACCTGAGGAGTTGCGTGTTTATAACGCACTCCATCACCTTTGAGAGAAGGGAGGTTATAGCGATTGGCCTGTAATTCGATGGGTCTGATCTATCGCCCTTTTTGGGCACCGGGTGCACATGGGCAGTCTTCCATGAAGACGGAACTTGCCTGGTGGAGTACGAAAGCGCGAAAAGAGGCGTCAGAACAGGACACAACTCAGGAGCACACTGCTTCAGCACCACTGCCGGTATACCGTCTGGCCCGCTCGACTTATGAATATCCAGAGATAACAATTCACGCCGTACCTCCCGTTGCGTAATGGAGATCTCCGGCATAGAGTTGCCGCACCAGGGGATGGTAGGTGGTGCAGCACCTCCGTCATTCAAAGTCGAGTTTGAGGCAAAAAGAGCACCCAGTAAATCGGCTTTCTCTTTAGCGCTGTGGGCCAAGTTTCCTTCAGACTTACGCAGTGGTGGCAAGGACGACCTACAAAAATTTCCCTCGGCAGCTTTGGCGAGGGACCAGAAAGCGCGACTCCCGGAGGGATGTCTTGCAAGTTGATCGCCAATCCTGCCGACAAAATCGAATTTCGCTCTGGCAATCGCTCTTTTACAGGACCTCGAAGCAGCGTTTAACTTCCGCTTCACGTCAGAGATGTTGGGATCCTGATTGATTTGGGCCGTGGTCCAAGCCTTAAACGCAGCCTGTTTGCTTTCGCGAGCACGCTTCCCTGCATGGCCGATTAAACCACGGTCGCCTCTTAACGCCTGCGGCCACTAGCAGGTTAGGAATGTAACATTCCATACCCGCCAGTATCGTCTCAGAGACTGCAGCCGCACAGGTGTCAGGATTATCTGACGTGAAGCAGAGCTGCTTCCACGGGTACGATGCGTAAAACTCACGCAACCCATCCCAGTCTGCTGACTTGTAGTGCCACATTCGACGCCACCCAGCTGGCCGGGGGGCATCGGGCAGCACACTGTGCACTTGGGTCCGGACGAGGCAGTGGTCTGATGAGCCTAGAGGCGCATCCACTGAGATGGTATATCCGTCCGGACGCGTAGTCAGCAGAAGGTCCAGTAAAGAGCTCGTATGGCTCTCGATATCTGGTATTCTCGTAGGAGAATTAACCAGTTGCGAGAATCCATAGGTCAGGGCGAATTCGTGAGCAGACCTTCCCGCGTAGTCAGTGGACCGAGAACTGAGCCACTCGACATGGTGGGCATTAAAGTCTCCTAATATCACTAACTCCGCGGTAGGGTACTGCTCAATAACTTTGTCAGTCGTCGATTGCAGGTGCTCAAAGAGTCGAGTCGTGTCTGAGTCACCGCTATGGGACCTGTAAAGGCACGCGGAGATGCGGGTGATTGTGCACATATTATATCCCACATATTATGTGTGTATATACCAAGTGCGCAAGGATGGTCCTAAAAGCATTTGCAGATAGGTTTCACTGTCAGTACCTACCTTAACCATTGTAGAATGGTTCTACTAATGATTGATGGCAAAATAATATTTAAAAGAATTTATATTGACTAGCTAAGACTTGGAAACCTTGGAAAGATCTAGGGCTGAACTCATTTAGTATTTACATAATAGTCTGAATTAAAGTCAAAATAGTCTGTTTGAATATATCAATTTAATAATGCAGATGACTATTTTAATTTTAAATTAACTCTGTAAAAAAATTTATTTGTGAGATTGTTAGTGTAAATTGCCTAAAAAAATTAAAGTTAATTATGTTAATTTTTCAATAATGTTACTAATAAGCGAATATTTTTAGTATGTACTTACTTGACAATGGCCGTATAGTCAGCTGTTGAAATAGCATCCACAGATGATATGTAATAAGCAAAACATAAAACATTACCATAAAATGACTATTCGACCGAATCTTGATACAACAACACGACAATACACTCATTAACGTTAGGGTTCCGCAACTGAACAACACGCCAACTTTATATCACTTTTTTCCTATTGATACTTTGTTTAGAGCATGTTCATGTTTATTGTTACAATTGCAAACAATGAACGAAAACTAAGAAAAAATTAAATGCTCCAGGCGGGAATGAAACCCTCGTCTCCGGGGTCCGGCCAGACGCTTATCTCACCACTCATTGAAGTTAACACCTCTAGTGATTCGAAAGAATGATTTTACAAGCATCAAAGCAGTATTTTTCTTCAATGAGTGGTGAGACTAACGTTGCTATCTATAAACGTTATAAGAGGGTAGAAAGCGGTGAATAAAATTAGTAGGTTTAAGTAGGTTACACCTAGTCCTCCGTTGGCGTAGTGGTCATCGCGTCGGGCAGGAAACGCGGGTTCGATTCCCGCCTAGAGCATATAATTTTTCATCGTTTTCTTTCTTTATTTGTAATTGTTACAGTAAAGTCGACGTTTAAACGCATCAAAAACATTGAAAATGTAATGTTCATGTTTCTTAGGATTTTTCCGGAATAATTATGGTGTTATGTCGAATTATTGGTTATAGATTGAAAAATAATAGCCATCTATCTTGTTATTTGTTGACGTTGTTGTTGTTTGTTGACGACCGGCTTCCAATATAGCACTATAACAATGGCTCGACATAGACGACCGGTTAGCCGAGTGGTCTGGACTTGAGTTTATATGTTTATTTAGTATATTTCTAATATTTATATACATATTATTATCATTATTTCTTAGTTATCTAGTATCCATAACACAACCCCTTAATGATGCTATCTTTGAGCTAGATAATAGGTGTTAGTGTATGAGTGTATGAATATTATTTGTTTATTAGATACCGTACTAGCGACAAATTATGTAATGAATCAGTGTATTTATAAATATAATTATGATTCTTGTTCCTTTCTTTATTTTCTTATAAATGAACGTCTACGGAATCCTGATTCTTTTGCCATCTCGCACTAAATTTATTATAGTCACTCAGGGATCTCTAATAACTATTAAGGCATCGTTTAGTCTTCTCTAAGTGGCCGTAGAACTAAACCGATGACCTTTGAGAGTAAGAGTTACAAGGTCACATAAAGACTTATACATAATCACAAATAACTCTGAGCTTCCGTGTAACATGGGCTTACTACTTGTGAAGTGGCCTTATACTATGAATTGTTAAGTATGCTTTTTGGTAATCGGAAATCGAAATCGTATTTTTGCTCAGACTTTATTTAGATATTGATATTTTTCTCGTCCTGAACTATCTAAGAGTTCAATAAAGTTTGTTTTAGTTGTCTCGATGCCAATTATTACATGACACCAATATACAAAAAAATATGTAACTTTAGAGATCTTTTGAAAATTTGCTTCATAGATGCGCAAAGGCACAGACACAGAGCTTAATATTGAACCGTTTAGGAATAGTGAAATGTAATAGCGATTTTTGAATAAACCTTCCATTCCTTAGCGCATTTGATATACGAGATAGGTGGGTAGTTCATAGATTGAAAGCCTTTTAGAAATCTATCTGTATTATTATCTAAACTCATTATTCCAGTAATTAACAAATTTTTATTTTTTGTTAAAATCAAAAATTTACCATTTTTCCTTGACAACACACATATTTCACAATCGCACATTTCGCACAGCACTTTAATTAGACACGTCCCCAATATAACAGCAGCTTAACTAAAAAAATAACAATGGCAGATATTACGACACGGCCTCTGATCGATGACGACTATTTAAGATTCATATTTCTGTTGTTTCAAAACTGGGACCGGGGCCCATTAGAGTGTTTCCAAACTTCCATGATTCATGAACGCTCATTGTCTTCTGACTCGTCTGTTTGTCTATGGGTTTACTTACTTTTGCAAGCAATTGTATCTCAGATTCTTAAAACTGATATTATTATTGGACAGTAGGGCTGACAAAACTTTAAATAATTGCGCAATTACTGATAAAAAATATTTTAGTACAGACGACAGCTCATTAATGGTAACAGTTGCTTAGAGTCACTTATGTTTTCACCATTTCGCGCTTCACTTAAACAAGCGTGTGATAGAAAATAAACACTTTAAAATACTTACATAAAAATTATTATCTAATTGCTAAGAATATAAAAGAAAGCTATAAATTATAATAAAACAAATATGTTTGTGTGTTTTTTTTTTTTGCAATTAGATAATAATTTATAGGTAAGTATTTTAAACAGTGTTTATTTCCTGTGACATGCGTTTGACTTTAAAAAAATCTGGTATCAAACCGCATGGTTTTTGGGAACCAAATCAGTATCGAACTATCGAAAATTGGATAAACCATGCGGTAGACAATGAATAGCTAGTTGTGAGAAGCCAGTGTGAGTCACGAGAGTGACAAATACGTCTAAGTACTTAGACGTGAGCCGGACGAAAAGATATTGAAAAAAAAATCTTACTGGAGTATTTTTAGTACAATTATTGTTTTATTGTAACAAGTATTATTATTGTGTTATTTGATCCCCCAGCCCCTTTCCACCACCGGACGACCAGGCGCGGCGAAGGCTTTCACCCTTACGTTGGGGTTACACCTCCCGTCCGCACGAAGCGCTTTGCTTCCTCTTTCATTATACGGACAGCTAAGGAGTGGAACTCGTTGCCAAGGTCTGTTTTCCCGGATCAATATAATCTGGATATCTTTAAGGCCAGAGTGAACAAGCATCTTCTAGGCGAGCGTGTACCATCTTAGGGCTCATCTTCGCTTCACATCAGGTGAGATTGTGGCCAAACGCTCTGCTTATCATACATAAATAAGTAACGTTTTTTATGTACCTATATAGACTTATTTAACTAATAATTAACCTAATTCATTACTGTTTGTAATGTTTTTGTAAAATTTTAGGACCTTACGAAACGCTTTAGACAATTCAAAAACTTATGCTGTAGGTACGTCCTTCACACAGTCAATTAAATTAGTTGCACATCACGTCTAATAAAGCTTTAATTCATTCCTCAAATCTCGTGACGCAACATCTGATGATAATGGTAGCGGCGCCGGCGCAGCTATGTCACCGCAATTTGGATCGGGTCTTGCGGAGATGACGACCGTGAAGGTTATCGTCATGCGTCGTGATGGCCCATCATTAGTTAATAGGGCTGAGTCGATAAAGGTAAGTGGTATTTCAAATTCAGTGTCAAGTAAAGAGGGTACATTCTCTTTTGACCGTGCACTATACATTAAAATAGCGAAATAAATCGCATCTGTCGACTGTACAGCACATCAAGCGTAACAGTTTGACCTTGACCGCCCTTATTCCGTTCGTAATAGAGGCGGCTCTCGTAGTTCAACTGTTACACTTGATGTGCTGTCGTCTGTACAATTTCAATCCAAGTGTTATTGCATACTTGAATACAATAAACATCAATGAGATGAGAACCTCCTCCTTTTTGAAGTCAGTACAAAATAAAAACAATACAATACTTTCCTGTAACATGGGTTCTTTCAAAATAAGTGTGAAAAAGAACTTAGGTAATATAGAATCGTTTTTAAAGCAAAAATCTAAAAGTTTGATTGTCTTTTAACGAAATAACGGTTATTGTAGGTGAAAAATAACATTAAAGTGGCTTTTTGATTTATTTATAGAAAATCTACTAAATCAGTTCATAGGTTTGAATCCCGATAGAGGCAGATGTTTGTATTAGTACGAACATTAGTTCACAAGTCATGTATGTTTGTATATTCATTTAGTATATTTCTATAATTTATACAGGGTGGTGCTGTCAATACTACAATAAATTAAAACATGGGCTATATTAGTTCATAGAAATAGTTGCGACTTTCAAAAACATCTTTT
Source organism: Nymphula nitidulata (assembly GCA_947347705.1). NCBI lineage: Eukaryota > Metazoa > Arthropoda > Insecta > Lepidoptera > Crambidae > Nymphula > Nymphula nitidulata. Next base: position 14,852,261 of record OX374632.1, read on the forward strand.
TAATTTGATAATTTCATGACATTTGTATAAAATAATATAAAGTTGGCTGCACTATTTCATAGAAATGTCCTGAAATTATCAAATGAATAAGATGTTCTTCATAGTGGGAAACCATTTCCATGAACAAATATAGCCCATGTTTTATTTTATCTATTGTCGTAAGGACGGTACCACTCTGTATACTAACTGTAACTACACTTGTATTTTTAAATAATAATTACTAATCGAAATACATCATACTTAATCGTTGTAGCATATGTCTTGATATAATTTAATATAGTAAACATACTTCGATAAAAGCCAATTCAAAAGATAACGTCACAGTTTCCTTATGCTGTCAATCAGATAAATCTGTTTACATCTGATCTCTGTGGAATTCTGCAAGTTTTAGTACGGGCGATCGCAATTACAAATAGGTATTTTTCCTGTTTCTAATGGTATCAATAAACATCATTGAATAATATGAATACGTAATCACAGTCCAAACTTTAACACGTTTCGTGCCTTTGGTTCGTAATTAGCAAGCATGATATATTTGCAATACGTAACAGTTAGTAAGCTTCTATCAATTTCAATATTGAGAACAGACGCTATATTTGCAATACGTAATAGTTAATATAAGCTCCTATAATTTTCAATGTTAAGTACAGAATGAGTGCGGTTTTTATTGCAGGTGTTGTCTAATTGTACCTTAGGTATTAGTAAATGACTTATTATATTGTAAATCACATTAAATCATTAAATTGTAATTATATTCTATTTACACTTATTTTAGATTTAGTACCTACCTTCCATTCATACAACAAGCGTACGACCCGCCTGGTGGTAAGCTGTTACCGTAGCCTACAACTTGTATTGTGTGTTGTTTATCCTGTAAAACTCCAGAAAAAGCTTATGTTGACTCTTTGACAGAATATGAAAAGTCCTATGCTGTCAGTATAGGACTTTTCCTATGCTGTCAAAGAGTCAACATAATGCTTTACTCTTTAGTCACGCTTTTCCCAACATAACTTGTTAAAATAAAACCTAAAATTAAAAATTTTACACCTTCTCATTATGACTATTTTTATGAGCTCAAACACGCTATATCTGCTGCAAGTTTCTTAAGAATCAAGCATCCTATTTGACGCTACAGCATTAGCTAAAGGTTAGCGTGTTTTGGAAATACCAACAAAGCAACAGTACACCAAATTTCAAAACAACCGGATCTGTGAAAGTTGTATCTACCCTTTATCAAATAGGAAATAAGCTGATGATCTTCAAACGCCTGAACAGACTTTATAAATTATAGCTAAGAACCATCTTGATCACGTCAGCTTTCAAACATTTAAAACAGAATCAAAATCGGTTTATCCCACAGAGAGACACAGATACACAGAGACACCGACAGACACGTCAAACTTATAACACCGCTCTTTTAGCTTCGGTGGAGTATCGGTCAGCCAAAAAGTCAAACAACTAAATCTTTGTAAAGGTCTCTTACGTCTGCTTTTAACGTATTATAGGTATTGGAAGGAAAAGATTGCAGATACCTAATTTAATAACCTAAGCCAAGCCATTAGATAATACTGGCATAGTAAAATACATTTTGACTTTTTCTCATGTCAACAATCCAGAAAATGACAATGTTTCATCGAATAGTGTATTCAAGATGCACTCCGTTGTAATCACAATAATTGCGAGCAAACACTATAATTTGGATAACAGCATTCTGTGCGAGCGCAAAACCAACTAGCAATAAATTTTCATAAAGAGGAGAATGTCTCATGTGTCTAAAATACCTATACTAATTTTATAAAATATTTTAAAGTATTCATTTAAATATGCAAAATCACAACATAATGTTTTTTTAAAGAAAATTACACCAGAGGGAACTACTATTTTAATAATAAAAATCGTGAATGAATGGTTTGAATTTTTAAAAAGCTGATACTTTTTCTTAATTTCAAAGTTGCTCCTATTACTATCTCATGATAGGCACCTTTCCTTCGTATCGATGCACATGTCGTTAAACTAAAGCAGGTGGATCTCAACCTTCAAAGCAGTGTTATTTAGCTGCAATCATCCATAAGGTGCAGGTGCTGCCCCAGTAGAAAATACTATTAAGTCCTGCCTCTCAAAAAAAGCGGATATGGAATTTCTTCATTATTTTGATGTTGGTTTAGAGCGAATTCTCACTTTCCATTACTTACTGCCCAGATGTGATTTTATATTACACTCTCATATACCGGCGTACTCACTAAAAATATTTTTTCTCTCTACCTTTAAGCGACACGAATACACGGAGAACCTGGTAGTCTTCCACGTAGACGCACTGCAGCTGGCCTCATCAGGAACTTATAAGAGTAAGAGATATCCTGAAAGAACAAGGGATATCCCTACCGCACTGGGTGTGCGATGCGGACAATGGAGCCATGCCGAAAAGCCGGCTCCTATGACCCAAGTGCCTCCTGCCTAGCTCCCTCAATCGACCTAAAGTTATGTGTACTGAATTTGAAATGGTATTTTAGATTTTGAATTTTTAATCGAGTCTATCCATTGACAACCCTGACTAGCCACCGCGACCTTGGCGTGAAGTCACGAGTGTTGACAAAATAACAACATGTTGTAGATTTGTTTAATTTTACTGGAAAACCGAGTGGCGTGAGTTGGTCATTAATTGGATGAGCCGTGGTGCAATGTAAGTAACACACAATAATGTACATTCCACACCACATCAATCGTAACAGTTTGATTTTGAGACCACCTTTACTCCGTTTGTAACAGAGGCGACTTTCGTATTGCAAGTTACACCTGATGTGCTGTCGTATTTCGCATGCGCGAGACATGGCATTTGGTAGACTTGATTACTTTGACCACAAGATCTGTTGACATTGTTCATGAAGTAATATAAGTAATATATTTTTACACTCACACCATCTAGATTTTTGTGATTTCCATAAAACTTTAAAGTTGCCTAAGTATATTAAATCCTTTCTATAACTTACAGGAATTTTTGGTCATCTTATCTGCTAATAGGGCCTCGACCAAGCTTCTGAATCTTTTGTGCTTCCCAAGCTATAAGCTTTTGTGCTAAAAGCTTCACTTTATCTTCGGGGCGAAGGTGCCTTTAAGGTCTTCTGGACACTAAGGAGGACACAAGAGGCTCATTCTTATCCTTGCCAGAGGATCGCACTGACGTAAATATGCCTCATAGATTATATTACAGACTCTCGCATTGTCCCGCCTGTGACACCGAGAATAAACTTTATGTTGATGACATAGGAGACAGACAAATGAGAAACACTTCCAACTTCCAGAATATCCTAGATTAGCAGTGTTATTTGACTTATTTGTACTTCGTTGTCTAATCTACGGACACAGCAGCAAGGTAAGCAGAGCTTACACATATCTAAAAGATTCCAATAGAATCACAATAATAAGACCTTTAATGCTTGCAAAAGACAAGATAAAATTGAAATACTTAGGTTTATGTTTTATGCTAGACTTATCTAAATTATTATACCAATGTACGTCTTACAAGTAAGTGAGCAAAGTGATCGATAATTTACTCGTTTTGCAATTATAAGAACACGAAAACCTTGCCACAGTTCCTAATATTTAACAAATATCAAGTCAGATAAAATTGAAATTCTATTTATTTCATATTAAAAATATAAAAAAATCACATCTCCGTTTCGTCTTCTGATCGCGGTCGGGTACCTATATCACAATTCATTGCTCTGAGAGCAATATTATACTGGAAGGGTTCTAATCTTGGGAAGACTATCGCATACAGGTCTCAACTCCACCCCACTCGTTAGCTATTTTCGTCACAAAACCGTTCACCTTTGTATAGGTGGTTATATTAAATTGATTTCATTTACTTACTTACACACTCCATGACATTATTTAATAAGAGCATTAAATTATATAAATGCTTATTTTCCTGTTTTCTACACGGCATCTATAAGCATTTCCATATTATGTAAGTATGCATGTGTGTGTCACGATGTGTGGCTTTTTGCAAATTCATCATTACTTTCTATAACATTATTGTGACATCTTGTCTTGTAACGCATCGTTATATTTATAGGCAGTTAATTCAGTGGCCATCACTAGGTTTCGGAAGAGGTAGAGTTTTTAAGTAAATACATCACAGCATGGATGAGCCTAAACGAAATTCCAGGAACTCGGAAACAAAACTTCTTATTTGAAATATTAAAAGTTAATTATTCTATCCTTTTCAGTTATTTGAAGTCGGTTTAAATTGTTGTTTAAAAATTGATTTTCAGACTTTTTAATGATACCTTTCTAAGGTCAAAGCTATATGGGTGACCGTCAGCTTATATTGTTTCCTACTGTCGTATCATTTCACTAAAAAGTCATAGGAAAGCAAAAACCCGCAGTTTCGCATACATCACTTACGACTCATTCCAGTTATTTAGTAGTTTGGTTTTTAAATCAATAAAAACTTTCAAAATCGATTTTCAAAAATATTTTTATGGGACCAAATGGCAACTATTCCGCATCGAACAAAAAAATAATCATCAATATCGGTTCACCCAGTCAAAAGTTCTGAGGTATAACAAACATAAAAAAATAGTCGAATTGATAACCTCGTCCTTTTTGTAGTCGGTTAAAAACATGTGCAAAGCATCCAATTACTGCGCCATACCTTATATGACTAAGTCTTAAATAATACATTATAAGCACTTATTATTTGAGTAAATAGTTGGGTATTTACCTGACCAAGTTTTATCATAGAAGCAATTGATAAGAGTAAAAGGCATAACCATATTAAGATTTCACAGTGAATAATAATATGACGTCAGTGTAGTTAAAAACTACAATCTCGCTAACTAATTTCGACAGTCTAATGTTAAGTGTTGACCTAGTCATCACTTAACACTAGACTGTCGTAATTAGTGGTTAGTATTGTCATTGCAATTAGTTAGCGAGATTTCAGGCAATTAATTTAATCAAAGATTAGTTACGGTATATCAGAATCTCTCGTGTGAATTTATATGACATATTTATGTAAAACGCTTTTATACTAGCATAGGTAGACATTGGTTCTCTTATGTAATTATTTTAATCTGTAATTGGGGCAATTAAATTTGAATATTTTAATCCAGGTGTACTGTGCTCAGGTTGATGATGACATGAGTGATAGCTTGTTTTTTTTTAATAAATAATACTTTCTGAATTTAAGTAATCTTAGCCTGAACGTATCTATTTGTTAATACATAATTAAAATAAAATCCGAAAACAGATTTTTCTAATATAAAAATTGGCAGAGTATACACTTTTTGAGCACAGGGTCTTACTAATAATCATATAGCCTTTGTGGATATGGCCCAAGATGATACGTGATTACATGGAAGGTGCATATCCAATCTAGGCTTGAAGATTTGTGCGAATAATATTTTTAAAATTTAAACAAAATTGACAAAACACTATGATAATAACTATTGTTATGGAGACACTAGTGAGCTGGTAAGAGACGAAAGCTTAGTTTAGTTGTTTACATCGAGAAATAAATATGTAGGTACAATAATATAGGCAAGTAAGCATCTCATCTGAAGCCAAACTACCAAAACAAAACATTCAAAGAAACATACATTCGCTCAAACCATTTTAAATCCAACAAAGTCCTACACTTTATATTTAAAAATCCAATCAGCTGAACTTATTACGTTCGTAGTTTGAAACATGTTTTTTCTTACAACACATCTTCAAGGGATCACGAAACAGGTGAAAAAAATAAATTGTCTCAGTGGCGACGACATGTCCGGACGTGGGAACTGGGTCGCCTCTGTTGTGACACCGAACAAGCGCCAACAACAAACCTGTTTGGCGCAAGTCATGAGCTCATGAGCCTTGAACGTAAACCTGTTTGGGAATTTCGGTGAATAACCTGAGAGGTGACTGCTAAAAATAACTTTTAGACAACGAAATGATGATCACGGAATAATACGTTTAGTTATGAATCTGAATTAATTCACAATTTAGTACTCATCCCATAAATTAATTTTCTTTTATACATAGATTAATAATCTATTGATACTTGTTTCAGACTATAATTAAACATAACTATTTTTGAAGTACCAAATAGTTAACTATTAGTGGAATACCAAATAATGACCTTCTAAAATCAATACTTATAATATATCCAATTGCTTAGGAGGTGCCAGCAGTCTGGTGAGTGATAAAAGGTTGAGTATTTTTACTCTATCCAGTTACGATTACTTTCAACAATTTACTGCGACATTGAGTTTGATTACTATATGGTTTAACCCGTCAAGCATCAGATTCCAGACACAAATGATTTTTCAATTGTCAAAGACCTCCAAAGGCTTAATGCAGCTTAGCATATTAAAGTTGGTCTTCCTTGCCTTAAATAATTAAAATAACAAAGCGCCAGTTTTAAGCCAGTTCTATATTATAGAGATATATAGTCAAAGCGATAGTCCTGTTTTTTCCAATTATTGTAATTGTAAGCTCTTTTTTAAAATATTTTATATAATTTCGCAAACTAACTCTAAATTTATTTTAAAATATTAGATACCGCGTCCGCTTATACCTTGCTGCTTAATGCTTCAAACATTTGACACATCTCAAGTAATTAGAAAGAAGTTCCAAAATGAATCGAATACGTGACTCGATCTCGGTCTAAAATGATTTGGTGACTAGACGATACAGAAAGATGGGGACAACCGATCACACCCATTAGAGTATTACGGAACATCAAACAAAGCAATCAATTGTGAGGTGCGTAATTGATTTTTTATGACATTGCTTCGTTTGTTATAAGCATTTGGAGAGAGATGGTTGTTCGACGGTCGATGGACTAAACGACCCGCGATACTAGGTATATAGGTAAAATAGTTTTTTTTTTCGAATTCCTTATAAAAGTTTATAGCGTAAGTATTCTTAGCCCGAGATTGTTGGTAAAAAGTGAGTAACTAAATAAGTATGGCAAATATTACTATTAATTACAGAAAGAAACCAAAGCGATACCAAACGGATTAAATGTATAATTAAAGATATTGTTTTGAAAGTATTTTAAAGACACGAAACTGACCAGTCGAATAAACGATGTAGGTCTATAAAAACATCTCATTTTGACCTTCAAAAAAAATCTAATTTGACAAACTCAATCTCCTGTGACTTTTCAATCACGGTACGATAAGAATCAAATTATCAATTCGAAGACAATTCTCACTCAAAGGTCCCCGGTTAAAAAAACACAGCCGTACATACGGACGGACGTATCGACTATCAATCTACCGAAGGGAACAGCGGGGGGCGACTATTAAATTCGTTCTGTTTCAAAGCTGTGAATAAGTGCAATGTTTAACTTTTGATCGGCTTTATACCGGCACAATAGAAGCGGTTTTTGCATAGCAGCTACTACACTAGATGTGTTGGTGGTTGTATCCGGCACCGATTTTTTTTCTATTCTTTTCAAGCATACAAAGTAGCTTTCGCCGTGGTTGGTCCGGGATGGGTCAACGAAAAGTAATCTTCTTCAGTCGGTCGGCACACTGAGCAGTTCTTGTAAGTGAAAACTGGTGAGTTGAACTGGAAATTGGAAACGGTAGAGGAACCTCAACCGTTTTCACCCGCAATTAAGGCCTAAGTCCTGTTGAAACCCAATTAATTACTTAGATCGCTAGTTCTGGCTTCTGGATTGGATCGTTCTCATGGTATTTTTTCTATAGCCACTTGCTACACTAATTAATGCTATTCGCCTTAATCCAGCTTTGTCGAGTACGTGGTGAGAATTAAAAAGGTATCACTTGTGTTATTGTGATGCTCTGGGTGGAACCAGAATCAGTCTTCTGGAAGTAGCATATCCAAAGGCACTTTCTGACCAATGATATATTACCTGAAGCTAGCGGCATCTATATTCTGAACAAAGGCAAATCAAAGCAGGGGAAGCACAAAAAATCCCAGGGTGAAGTAACTGTGTCTTGGTCATGACCCCACGATAGGATAATATAAGATAAAATCCTTATATATTTCTCCTAATCTTGTGTCAAGTAGTGGAACCTCTATAAGCTGTTGACGAAACATACGCACTTGCGTCTTACAAACAATATAATATCTGTGGAGTGTTAATTTTCATAATTATCAGACACAACAGATTTTCTAGTATGTGTGTCTGTCTCAGATATAAATAAATTAAAAGTAAAAATACGTTTTCTTTAACAAGCCTTTTACTTAAATGCGTTTAAAAGAATAAAATAAACTTTTCCTTTAAAATTTTTTAAAGTTATCTCTTAACTTCATTACTATCATTCATTTTCATTTGAGTCCTTTAAGTGTAATTTTAAGAAGTTTCTATTAAATTTACAAAAGGGTAATTGTTGACCTTTATAGACGGCCTCATTTTTGTATTGTCTCTATCGCCTATAGTTTGTGACGTACTTAAACAAACCTTAACAGTTTTTCTATAGCTTTGGTGACGCGGAGATTAAGCTGTTTGTATTTTAATACCTATTTCACCGTTTAAATAGTTCTATATATTATTTTTATTTTATGATTTATTATTATACTACCTAATATATTATATGATTATTACTAAGTATATAATTATTATGTACAATACGTTTTGCGCATAGTGGTGCCCTCTGAATAGGTATCCACGGAAGACCAGCGTCGTAGTACCCAAGGATGCTTCGGCTTATGCTGAGTGGATTCCTTTTCAGTGACACATTTATATTGTTTTTTTTTTTGTTCAAATGTGTTGTATTTGGCTTCTGTAGTCATAATTATGTGTTACTGAATAAATTATTTCAATTTCAATTTCAATTTCAACTTTTAACGTCATTACTCAAATTATATCATATAAAAGCTAGTTTGAAAATTTTTAAAATTTTTATCAATCTATATCTAATTTCTTAATTTACTTGTTTATCTAGACAGGTCAATCTTTTATATGATTTAACTAAATTGAGTAACGTTTTTTTTTTTAAATAAAACAGGTTATAATTGAAGAAAAAATGCAAATATTGCAAATAAGTTTCACTAGATGGTAGGCCCGTATATATGGTCTTCAGAGTAGGTACCACTTATTTCAGCCGTGAAACAGTTCGCTGTTTCAGATTGAAGGGAAAAGTAGCCAGTGTAATTACTGGGCATGGTAGGCATTTCATCATAAGCCTCAGGATGACAACGCACCCTCAATAGCAAGATTTTTCCTTGTTTGTCATCTAGTTGCATAAAAAGTTATTCCCTATTTCAAAAATGACTGTCATACAATCCATAATTACCGTGAGAACTGGATTGTAACTGTTAGTATCAATATCATTAACTAATAGGTACTTTATAATACAAAATATCCAATATCTCTAAAATACATTCCCTGCACCCAATATCTATTAACGGTATCACCATTTGTCATACTCGTCACAATTTCCACAGTTTTCTCACGCCCTAAGCGCTTTTTTAAAGACTTTAATAAACCAATACATTGAGATAAAATAGGTTTGTCGATCACTTATTATGTTTATAACTAGTTATAGCAGCCGGTTGTATCTGGAAAATCAATGTTGAACAAATAAAACGTTTCAATGGACAAAAAAACAATTGCGTTCACGACATCTTACGGCGTTTGGGGTTCCGCGCTTGAATAGGGATGTTGCCTCAGTTTGAATATGGCACTATTTTTCACAAATTCCGTAAACTTATTCCGACTATGATAAAAACATACATAGGTATTCCATAGTTATTATGAAGTTTGTCAATATGCCCATACATTTTTAGTAATATAGCAAATTGTGATGTCATCTGTTCCGCAGATTTTATATGCAACGTTTTTGGGCGATGCACCGCAACACAAACATACATATATTTGTGTAACTATTGATCTGAGACATACGATTTATTTTGCAATATTTCTTTATCTGTTCTAAACTTCTTATTTATGAAATCAAAAATTAAAACCGACTCCAAAAAACTGAAAAGGATAAAATAATTAAATTTTAGTAGGTACTCGTCCCCTAGGAACATATTTTTGCAGTCGGTGCTTCACTATCTATGGTTTCTGGAAACAACTTAGCACCAACTCCAAAAATATGTTCTTAGGGGATGAGTACCTACTAAAATTTAATTATTTTATCCTTTTCAGTTTTTTGGCGTCGGTTTTAATTTTTATTTAAATTTTTTTTTTCACAATTTTTAGTGATAACTTTTGAAGGTCAAAGCTAGATGGGTGACCGTGAGCTTAAATTGATTTCTACTATCCTATCATTTCACTAAAAATTCATAGGAAAGCAAAAATCCGCAATTTCGCATATGTAGACGACTTCATTTTTCCAGTTTTTTGATTTAAAAACCAAACTACCCAATGGATTTTCAAAAAATGTTTATGGGACCAAATGGAAACTATTTCGCATCGAACAAAAAAAGAATCATCAATATCGGTTCACCCAGTCAAAAGTTCTGAGGTAACAAACATAAAAAAAAACCTACAGACGAATTGATAACCTCCTCCTTTTTTGAAGTCGGTTAAAAAAAAGTTGTCAACTACCCTATTGGATTATTTACATTCGATTTCAAATCTACATAAAGTTTCGCATAACATGGAAGGAGGTTTGTGGTAGGTTTCCTATATGTAAGTAATTATATAAACGTACTCTTTGGTGGTAAGGCTTTTCTAAGTCCGCCTAGCTTGCTACCACCACCTTGCCTTAGCTAAGTCTTCCGCCGCCACAATAATAATGTTATCAGCATTATAGTCAAGTTATGGCAGGCAAGATATCTAGTACCTCCGTGGTTGAGGAATCCGGGTGTAACTCGCTTCATTTTCGGCCATATTGTCACTTACCACAAGGTGAGATAAGGACCAAGATTTTTTTTAAATTATGCGTTACAACGGTGGTGGTCTTAATTGAATCGGTTTTATAAAGAAAAATCGTTTATTTTCCCACGTAGGAAGGCCTGTGCCCAGCAGTGGGACGTATATAGGCTGGTCATGATGATAACTTTCTTTATTTAGATGAATAAAACATTTATTTCGATAGTAGGCATATGTATAGAGATCTACGCACCAAGGTCTGCGATGATAATGATTTTTAACAATTATTATAAAGACGACAGCACATCAAGTATAACAGTTGCACTACGAAAGCCGCCTCTAGTAATAGGCTCTTATTCAGAAAGAACTCTTATAATAAGAGCGGTCTCATGGTCAAACTGTTACGCACTGTTACACTGCTTAAATAACCAAATTATGATGTTGGTTGATATTTTCTTACTTGTCGGTTTTAAGTTTTCAATGTACGGAACCATCGGCTCTAACTCCAGCTTACTACAAACGGGTTTTTGTCCAGAGCACGATACTTCGTCCGACATTGAGTGACAGTGTTCATTTCTCTTTACACTCGGATCACTTGTCGTGTATTTGGGAAACTAATCGCGATGCGGTAGTGAAGTAATTGTGGCTGACTGACGAATGTGGCTTTTGACTTGAAGTCATTAAAGAATTATTTCTCTTGACCGCAAAACATTAGACTCTGTTATAAAGTTATAAGTGTTGACTGACTTATACAGGTTTATACCGTCAATACTACAGTAAATTAAACATGGACTATTTTAGTTCATAGAAATGTTTTGCAACTTTCAAATGGATCTTATTCAGTTGATAATTTCATTACATTTGTATGAAATAATATAACATTGGCTTCATTATTTCATAGAAATATTATAAAACAATCAAATGAATAAGATGTATTAAAAAGTTGCAAAACATTTCTCTGAACTAATATAGCCCATGTTTTAATTTATTGTCGTATTGACGACACCACCTGTATAATTTTAAAATTTATACCATTATTTTTGATAGTCAGCTTTACTGTAATTCAGACAAATGATGTAGTCTTCATAGGGTATTTGACAACAAGTAAAAAATTAGGTATTTTACATACCTATATTTCGAAAATGTGAATTATTTAATACAGAATGTTTGATACCTACCCATGTAAACATAGTCATACAAATACTACTTATAGCGTCAACAAAAATTCTAAATTGTAAAATAACAAATTTCTCCATACAAATGATGTAGTGTCAACCCAAGGTCTGTTCCCATCGACAAAATTGTGTCGTACCTAATAAAATCAAATTATTGAACAGTAAGTAATAAAATAGTATTATAACATAAAAGGAGTGTACTGCACACTCCTTGAATTATAATCATACTTAATTTAATTATACCTGATTAAAGGAGTCTATGAAGCCTTAGACAAGATGGCATTAGACAAACTGGAAAATGTATGCGATTTGACATTTGCGCTCAAATTGAGGATCGAGGGCTGGTGTCAAATTCCAAACATTTTCACAATCATCCGGCCTTTTTTAACGAGAAGAATTCATTGACGGACCTTCCCGCCACTAGCGCAGTAGCGGGCGTGTGCGGGGCTCGCCCAGCGTCTAAATCGACCCTGGGAATACCCGCTAATACTCCCGTGTCTTATTTCGGGGAAGTGGTCTGGGGTCTGAGAAGCAAATTCACTAGACCACTACAATCATCGGGGCTGCGCTGTATGCATCTAGCGGCTACCTGCAACCTTCAGCAGATCGGTCCTTGTTGTAGAACTGCCCACACTGCATCGAAGAGCTTTCCGCCCCATCAGCCATTGGTTCTGCGAGTAATGTGTCCTGCTCACTGCGACTTTAGTATTCTGTGAGCTATGTCAGTGTTGCTATCACCGAATAGTCCCCTTTTTCTTGCCGACTTCTGGAAGGTGGTCCTGATCCTACTCCAATCTCCTGATTTGAATGGAAAACTATTTATCAAAATATTTATCAACTTAGATTTTTTTTTTATTTTACCGGATATCATATTGGTTATTCTATTTCCTTGCAAGTAAGTGTATATAATTATGTACTTTCAAAATAAGCACGCACATGTGATTGGATATGAATGAAACGATTAAAACGACTTTATCTCTAATGTGATAAGGTTTAATTCTGCTATCTTTATCATTAGCTTTAAGTTCTTAGTCATTTGTCAAAGGGGTCACGGGGTGTGATTCGTCCTATGTTAATCAATATACGGACGGACGGGATGATGATCAATTATGTTATGTAAATTGTTGACTAACAAGTGTTCTTTATTAGTGTTGTCTTGAGGAATAGAATTTATACCATTAGCCGTTATGAAAGTGGCGGCAGGATGTGATTCATATATCTATGAGTGCACTTTTGTACATACCTATGATATGTATTTTACTAAGGCGAAAACGGGTCAAACCCCAAATATTTTCTTGATTTAATTTTAGTTATATAAGGATTATTTTTACGCTACTGGCTGCCATCACCTAAGTATAGACCCCTATAATAACAAAGGAAATACCATCTCAGGACTCAGGGTCACAACCCACCTGCAATACGTTGTCATCTTGAGGTCTAAGATTAAATGCTTCCCATGCCCAGTAATTACACTGGCTACCTTTGCCTTCAATCTGAAATACAGCGAACTGTTTTACGGCTGAAAAAGGAAAGGACAAAGTATCTATCACGCTACATATAGGCCTACTTGAAATACTCAATCGGGTAATGAAATATAATAATTTTGACATTGTCAAGGCAGAAGTTAGCTTACAACGCGAAAACATAGGTACTCGTAAAGACTAGAAAAAACTCATAGGGCTATCTCAAGCCCTGGGTTTCTCAGGGGTCAACGCAGGTACTAGAATTGTAAAAGCTATCAAATGAAACCTTCATTTTACTGTTTTCTCGCCTTCTTTTACAACAAATTGTTGAAAATGAATAAGTCTAGAGATATAAATTGTAACTCACGATGATAGATTCGGTTTTGATACGGCCCGCCTAACCGCAAGCACTTACTGTAGCCTCGTCTGAAAATGCTCGTAATTTTAAGAAAACAAACTAAAGCGTCATGTTGAGAGCACGGTCTGTCTGTCTAGCACGACAATTGGTAATTTTCGTATCGACAACTGTATCGTCGCTCGATACGATGACGGTCGAGAACAAACGATGGTCGCATCTTTGACAGAAAAATGAAAATTACGTCATGTATCCGTTGTATTATCACAGTCGATGACGAGACGAACGTTTTGAATGTGTTTCCCCCTTCCTATAACATTGGGTCCTTCAAGAGAGGCGTGTAAAAGCACCTTTTGTACCGGCAAGGTGGAGGCGGCTAGAGCAGCGTCTATTCTGCACAAGCTGTCTTCGCATATGGACTCTCTTTACCGCTTCACATCAGGTGGTATTGGGTCAAATGTCGTGCTTTGTATAAAAAAATTTTTTCCAAAACCGCCCGCTAGGTACGCTGCTTAAAATGTCATACAAAACATGACGAGACGAGAACGATGAGGGACTGTCCTCACTACTCCATAAACAACATTTCCTCAATGAGCTTGGCAACCTAACTCATCATCGGGAACCCCAGTAAGATGGAGGTGCTGCCCCAGTGCAAAATCAAGACCAAATTCTGGAAATGGATAATAGGTATAGCTACCCACCTCTCTTATAAATCTCATCTCTCGATAGGTAGTGAATGCAAACGATTTCTTCTACAAGTGACTCAAGCTTAATTCTTATTTCGCATCATACGTAGTTATTTATAAAATTCTCAGTCTAGTAATGGGATCTGTATGGTGTTGTTAATACCACTATTAGTCATAGTATCGTGACGTCGTGAGCTCGTACAGCCAGGTCCCGACCGTATAATTGCAGTCGTGAAGTCCTGATACTTTTGCGTAAATGCTTACCTGTGATGTGACTAATCGGTCAACTGTTTCCATTGTAAGTGATGCTGGATTCTCGTGCCGTCTCAAAACTAAAACTAAGAATAATATTAAATTGTTAAAAAAACTAATTTTGCGATAGAAGAAAGTCATATTAAATGTTAATCGTAAAAACGTGTTTTTAGCTTACCTGTTACCTAAATCACGGTAATTGATTATTTTTATAACTATTTTCAATCTTTCAGAGGTATCTCTTAATGGGAACACGCAACCACCCCCTTAAATTTATTTCGGACTTTCGAAACACACTGTTTAAATAAAAAATAAATAGAATGCATATATTCTTAATTTTTGATTTTTTTTATTTAGAATGTATATTATTGCAATGTATAAAAATTGGTACCTATTCTATATTTCACTATTCTTGTACACTTTTAATCATTTAATTTAAGCACCAATAGTGCTAGGCAAATCTTTTCAAACGTATTACCAAATTTTTTATTTTCTCTAAATTACTACTTCGATAAAAAATACAAGAAAGAAAAGAGTCGCCCATTTTATAAGTTTGAAGTATGTAGTAATTATACGGATCGGCCCCGATACCGTATAACAATGGAAACATACGTTAACGCGTCTCGTTCGTCCTTTACGCCAAACGAGGACATTCGCACGCCGCAGCGTTTACAGATAACAATAATTATAATTGTTATTTGCATATCAAATGCATTATTGCTTGTCGTGTGCATCATATCATCAGGGCTGGCTTGTGAGCAAAAACAATGGATAACTTTTTATACTTGCATCTTAATAACTTGGATATTAACGATAGTTTGTTCAAGTAATCTAAGTGTACACTGTATAATTGTACTAGCGAGCTCCTACTTTACTAACATTACGGTGATTTTGTACATTGTATTGTAATTAAATAGTTATGTATTATTTTTAGTGACCAATAAACGCTATAAAACGCATTAGACCATTAAACCATCAAACGCAACACTTGTGTCATTCAATCTCTCAACCAACAAACATCATTTTAACATTCTTTCAACATTTAATACACTATAACTTACATCTTAACGTCATATGCTAGGACACCGATCCTACAGAACATAACCAAGTCAACAGTTATAACATTATGATTTTAGATTTCTCAACTATTTAGTTTTCGAATCTCGATCTTGGACAATAAAAAAATGGGTGTAAAAACATTATTTGTAAAAAAAAGTACTTTCTATGATTAAATAATATGCAAAAATATTCACAGAAGTCTTGCAGTATATTTACAGCATTTAAAATGCAAAACTATGCTATAATCTAGATGAATGCTAGGTTAAGTTATTTGTTTAGTTCTATTTGTTTTTTATGTTTTAGAAATAGATTTAGGTGAGATAAAAGTTTTTATAATTAAGATAATATTTCTAGGTACCTGATCAATATTTTTTTTGCATAAATTTAATATTAATATTTTGGAGAGTTCAAGTATCCACCAACCTGTATTCATTTTCTGAATATTTTCTTTATAAATAAGTATCTTTATTTACTAATAAAAATGTATTTAAACTATAAAAATTTCACGTCCTGAGGCGGGGGACGTGAAATTTTTCTAGTTTAAATACATTTTTATTAGTAAATAATTTTTTCAAACATTTATAATAATGTTAAAATCAAAATTAAAGAAGAAGTATCTTTATATAAAATAGTTTTTAATCTTTGAAGCAGAACCAGATGTAATAGATTTTTTATCTTTTGTGTGCCCGCCGGCGAACTAGAAGGGTACGAAAGGCTAAGGGCAGTGTTACTTACGATAGCTTAACAGTGTTGTGTACAAATATAATTACCTATGTTTAATGCATAAATTAGAAAATCATTCAGTCTCTACTTGTTAACACAAAGCAAGGACTCAAAACAGACATGAAACTAATCAAACAGTAATTATCGTAAAATATCATCATACATCTTAAACGCATAAAACTATAGTTAGCTACGAAGATGTTTTCAAAACATATGGACATATAAAACTAAAGAAGTCCTTAGAAGGATCCCGTTTTCATGTGATCACATCAGCGCATACCGCTCATCTCATTGTCAGTTTGGCCTAAGAGAAACCCGCTCGCCAGGCCTTATTCAGATCTAGCTTAATCAATTCAACTTAATGTGGAAATAGGTAATTTATAGTAAAGTTTTAAAAAAACAAGTTAGAAGTTTGTCCTGAAAAATAAAAAAAATTGGGCGAGTTGTTATTAATGTTTCCTCCTAAGCCTGTAATACACATTAATCCAAGATATTTACCAATTGTTAAAAGTCGAAATACATTTATAAATTATTGTTTTTAAAGTGCCTGCCCTTTTTTATTAAGGGGCAAAAAGGCAGTTTTTTATAAAACTAAATGACAAACAAGCTAACGGCCCACCTGATGGTAAGCGGTTACCGCCGCCTATAGACACCTGCAATAACAAGGAAAAATCACTTGATATTGCAGGTTCGTTGTCATTCTGAGGTCTAAGATGAAATGCCAGGCATGCCCAGTAATTACACCTTTCCCTATAATCCGAAACGCAGTGAATTGTTTAACGGCTGAAATAAGAAAGGCGGTGGTCTCTACCCAGACGACCGTACATACGCCTACCACCTAGTATTTTGCATTTGCGCCTACCCTGCATTGTGGGGTAAAGAACAATACAGGGTAATGTGGGGCTCCTCGGTCGAAGATGATAAAGACCGAGACTACCCACTAAAACGACCCCCTTGTTTTCATCGCAGTACAGGTTAAGGTTAACAGTTGCCCTTATACTAGGACTGTACGCGATTCGCCCTTGTAAGCTCAGCTCTGGCACATAGCCGTGTGCATGATGATTACTCCGCGGTGTTACATGGAACACTCAGTAACGTTGCTACCACTTCTTCGGGCCATAATCCGCAGTAGAGGGTTTTCCCACCCCTACTCGGGAACTACTCACGGGAAAGGGCCTACCCTAGAATATTTTAAGCTAAATCCACTAACTATTAATTCCATTTCTCCCATTTGTACGTCACAGTGACGCCATCGCATTTTATATCTTCCCGAAAATTTTATTGTAAAGTAATAAATGGACATTACTTCCTAGTTACGATCGTATAAAAATACGAAGTGTTGTTTATTTTGTAGCGATTTATGCATTCTAAAGATCGTTTATCTGTAAACAGAACTACTTTACAATGTTCCGTAAAAGCTTGGATGAGCTTTAACAGTTCAACAAATGCAGCTTTCATAAGAATCAGTCATTTGTAGATACATAGAACACATTAGCTACTTAGCTAGCAGATATTACAAAGAGATAGTAAAAGTGTCTATGGGATTTGGGCCAGCCCACGACCACCATTCTGCCGTACAGTCATTTTTGTAAGAATCTATCTTACTTTATCATTTCCTTATATCGTGATTGAAAGAAAAGACAAAAATATTTTTTTTATTTGCTTAAAACCTCACAGAGGTCACTATTTTGCAGACAACAAAATGTTGTCTTCAAAATAGTGACTTTACGTTGAATATTGTTGTTTTGTTTTTTTGTAGCCAGGATCACACAATTTTGAAAAACAATAAAAACACTACAGGCGCACTCAAAACATTTACGGTCGAAAATACGGAATGACAATTTTAATGTCAAAATGACATTAAAGTCAATTCTTAAACAACATTATTGTGGCTATGGCCTATATACTTTTATGGCTTCGATGTTGTCATGTTATACAATACTTATTTTAATTCGTTATTTTTTTGGCAATAAAATAAAAGAGTTTAGTGTAATTTAATGGAAACCTTGTTATTCAGTATATTATTGTCTAAAATCTGAAATGGTGCTCATGAGCTGACCCAAAACTTTACCAACTCCTTTGACTGATAGCCTTTTTTCTTCAGTCTTTTTTACCGAGTACAAAAAAAGAGGAGGTTCTCTATTTTTATTTATGTAGGTAAGTACGTTAATAGAACTCTGTTTTTTGCTTGGCCATAAGGGAAAATTTACTGTCGGTCAGCACTGACCGCGTTGGCAGCGAACGTGTTGAACCAATATTTTTGTCAATTATTGTTAAACATTTGGAAAAATATGTTTGTGTTTGAAAAACGTGACTGGTCCCGTTTTATTAGACTCCCGGAAGCTTTACTACGGCTTAAACAACGATGGAAGCCAATATAGCTTGAAAATTTAAATACCTTACCTTTTATGGGTTAAAACTGTACTTTTAAATTTAAATACCATTATATCAGATAACCACTTAAAATTAATTATAAATAGTTTTGCTTAAAATTTGTTTTCTGATATGTAAACCAAATGTTTACAATTAACATATTTGCCATTTGAAAAAAATATAATGAAAGTTTATACACACGCAACTATAATGTGATATAGTTGTGTGTGCCAAGAAGGTGCTATTTCACATTATTTTACGAAGTCAAAATCGATATAAAAGACCCGACTACATCGATTTGAAAGACAGAATATTGGTTGTAAGTGAATAGAAATCTCAGTTTCATTTGTCTAATCTTTGTTTTTGAATGCCTACAAATTGGATTCCAATTCCGTTGCCTTATGTATGTCGCAACCGTCTGGTTAATTAGGCCATTAATTGGATGCCGTTGATTAACAGCCTAGGCCGATAGTTAACTGAACTAGACTCACTGAACTTTCAACGACTTGGCGTATTGAAAGGTTCGTCTTATACTAAAAAGTTTTATTGTAACCACTTATAACCAAACCGGCTTCGATTATAAGTGGTCATAAAAAAAATAACCTTGAACCTACTAATGTCACAAACAGTCACACAAAGGCTCTTCGATTAAAACGACTTGCCTGGGCGTCCAATTGAATGACTGATTGAACCCGTGGGCTGACACGACGTTCAACAATATGGTTTAACTTTGCGCTCAATGACTTGGCTAGTGGTCCTTCAGCCGCTTCATTGGACGCCGGCGTTTAATCAACGGCCTAGGCATTCAATTAAGAGGCTAATTTTAACAGACGGCTGCGACGTATAAAGCATATCTCCAACAAGTAGTAGAATATAAATCTTTAACTGACCCATTCAAATAAAGGGCTTACAGAGCTGATAAATAAATCAGTGTCGAAGCCCTGTGCTGAATAAAACAGGTGTCTTTGAGATATGCCCATATTACCACGATCCATTGAGATCTGTGTCCCTAGATACAGGAGGTTCACTATATAGGCGGATAGTTTTCAACTGTGAAGTATTTAAATATCAGACACAATAGATTTTCTATTGTGTGTCAACGTCAAAGCTGGCATAGGGAACCAAAGGTTGATTATTGAAGTATTTTTAAATATAATAATAAGTTAAAAAAGAGTTGGTGGTAAAAATACTGAGAACGGAAATATCCTGGTTGGTATCTATGGTGGGTACTATTTTATAAGTCTTTCGTTTTGGCTCATTATTATTTGTAGTTTATCGTACAAACTTTAATTGCCCCATAATAAGGGAAATTAATACCATCTAATGCAGATTAACTTTGAGACATTTGTTTTTAAATTTCTCGACCTTTGACACACATATTGTGACTGTTTTTTCCAAAAAAATAACTTTTTTTTTAAAAGCAAAAATTTACAAAGTAAACATACTGTTTATACAACCAACAATACCGAAGTATAACAGTTGTACTGCAAGAATCGCTCCTATTACAACTGCATAACGTCGATACAAATTCTAAAATGTCGCCCTTATTACAAGTTGTAGAGTGAACGAACCTCGGACAGAAACAGAAAGTGTTAAATCTCTAGAGGCTGCGATTACAGACGGCGGACATCGCATTATTTATGTACGGACCCCGCACAACCCTAATCTCACCAAGCTACACGAAGATTACTGTTACCCTCTTACCGACGACGGCGACGTGGAAGTAATACGTCTGGAGTTTTTTGAGCAGTGTAGGGTAAAACAATATCTTGTGGGCAGTATTTCTTGACTACTTTAGACTTCTTTCACAAACGAGAAGTAAAATAAGTTACGACATAAAGTTCAAATTATGACCAACTACTTGTTAAATTACCGTGGGTCAAAGTCATATTTGAATGAGGTAAAGCTAGTTCGTCTAGCTAACAGTAACTTATGCTGGAAGTGAATGCTATTTACTTGATAGTCTTGATTAGGGTTTCTGCTAGAGATTTTTCGAATTTGAGAAAATTTGAGAAATTTGACTTTATTTGAGACAAGCAAAAAATGAATGAATCTTGAGAATTCTCGAGTTCCGAATTTGAATAGAGCCATACGCGACGTGCGAACGTTTAATAGTTTAATAAGAAAATAATTCAATATTTTCGAATCGACAGGGAAATTGTACACTATCTTAAAAGTTTTCATGACAATAAAGTCCATCTCAACCTATTTCCAGCCTAGTTGGAAACATCGTGCCAATAATAATAAACCTACTTTAAGACGAGTCTATCTACGCTTTAGTATTCTAGAAAGCTTATTTTCTAAATTAAGTTGGCTAATTATTTTGTATTTTATAACATAAGCAATGTTTGCTTCTAGGCTTCCAGGTCTAGTCTAGGGATACCTAGTCTATTTTAGATTTAACTGATTTTATTCGTAACAAATGCTCTCACTTCAAAAACGATTAAATAACTCTGATAGGACTCAGTTATTAAATGACTGGAAAATTAAATTAGACTACTGTTTCATGTATCATACTACCAGTCAGCCTATAGAGAGAGTATTTAATTTCTTTTCACTTCATTAATTTTCGTTAATAATATTTTTTTTAGGAAAAAAAAAAATATTTACGGCGGGGTGGCAAACACTACAAAAAAATATATTAAATAGGTGCATTAAAAATATCAGAAACTATTTTTTTTATTAATAAATTTTAAAAAATTGACGCGTTTATAAAAAGACTCGAGACCCGAGAGAGCTCGGGAAATCGAGCTCGAAAATTCGCGAAACTCGAGAAATAAAAAAAGTTTAGGTATCTGAAACCCTAGCGGTGATAGTTGCCCTCAAGGGTGCTGTCCACGTGTAGAGTATATGGTAGAGTGGACTGGCTACCAGTGTCGAGTATTCTACCAGTTTTAGTTAGTACTCTACCAATGCTCCTGATCCTTTCTGCGGGAGCGGCCTGGTGAGCTGTGGAACAGGTTTGTACAAACCCATTTCAGGCACCAGTCCTTCACAATTTAAGGTTATTTCTCATTATAGGATCTTCCTGTTATGATTGTAATGTTTGTGAAGAATAATAAATAATTAAATAAATAAAAAATGCTGTCTACATTGGTATAGTTAATTTTATTATTATACTCTACAGTGTTACTCGCTTACTCTACCCCTGGACAGAAACCATTAGTTTAATAAATGATTATGAAAAATACGTTGAGCTTTGCCTTTATTTAGTCATAAAAGTAGCATAACTTAAGAATAGACTGATTTACGATAATATTCTCATTGAATAATAAAAAATAAAAACAAATCAAAAGTTATAGTCATCTTACTTTTGACTTGTATTGTCTCACTGTAGGAAATACATACTGTAATACAATGTATCTTTTGTAATTTTAGGAAAGAGCGGGGTCTTCTAACACAGGTATTCTAGTTAAAAGGAGACTCCAGCCATTTGTGATGCTACTATGTAAAAGATACTCAATAGAGATTTTCACCTTTTATTTTTTTTATTTTGTCCTGGAAAATTAAAGTAGAATATATTTGACAGGATTCTGTCCCAAACTGGCCATCAGGCAGGATCGTTACATATAGGTTTTTTATATGTTTTGGTTTTTGTTTATTAAAGTTGACGTTTTGGTTGTTGCTTATTCGATTAATTACTTGGTTTCCCTTTTATTTTATATTTACTTTGAGCTGTCCACTTTTTTCTTTTCGCTCCCATACACTTATGATACTAACCTTCTTCTATTTCTAGTAAACAAAAGGTTTTACTAGCATCAGATAACATTAAAACTAATACTTCACAACTTTTATTAAAATGTATGAATGAAACGATACTTGTAGCATTACCATACCAATATCCCAAACATAGCAACGTTATTCATTTGACATTGGCGTCCCGAAATACTACACAGATCCCGGTCGTAAAGTAGTTGGTCTCTTAAGTGCCATCGATCATGGCGAGCGCAAGACATATTTCGCGTATGTGTCGATAAATTCCGACTAAGATTGTTTTTCTTAGATTTAAAATAGTACCGCGCTGGAGAGCTTTCGCATGCGTCATTTGGCGTCAACATTGGGCTTGGAACAGAGATATCAGTGTTAATAAATAAATGAAAAAAAAAAAAAATGAAAAAATATTTATTTCACAACAACATATCAGACATTCTTAGAACTAAATTACATTATAGATATAATACGTTGTTGCACATAGGGTTGTTTCACAGGATTACCTGTGGTCCTCACACTAGGCTAGCCTGTATCGTGAGGGCCTATTGACGACAGTCAGCTCCAAGTTAGCGCGATTTCACGAGTAGCGTCAGCTGCTCATTTATTTTTAATTTACCTACTTCCTTAAAATAGTTATAATCATTGGTTAGTAATATTAAAATACTGCACCTACTTTGAAATTTTGTTTACTTTATATCTACTTTATCCTTATTGAAATATATATATTTTTCCTAGTTTAACTACTTTCCTAATATTTTCAAACAATTTTGTGTACTCAATGCTAAAAATAAAATAAAGCACATTATAGGTACTATACTTGAAAAACATAATATCACCTATCATGCCATTTTTTATATAAATATAAGTACATATAATACACACATACTCATAATTTGCACTTAGTGACAATAAATATATATATAAAAAGATATACATATAAAAATATAAACTGTAACTTTGATATACTTAATATATTGTACAGGCTATTACTAAAATATTTGTATGCTTCTAAAAGGAATTATGCAAAATACCTAATAATAATAAATATATAATTAATAATAATAAATATATTGTGGTCTCAGCATATGATTTTTAATAGGTCTTCTGTATCATCGTAACATCTAGTCATTAACCATTCACGCAGAACTGACTTAGCCTTGAGTAAGGAATACTTTGAAATGTTGCATTGTTTTATGATTTTATTATAGATACGGTTTTCCGCAAAAAGGCCAAAACGGTTTGCGAACTTAGATATTGTAGGGGGTAAATTTAATTTGAAAACACGTTTCTGTTGCAATGCTTCATACTCATCTGACTTTAAGATTCTTTTGTGAGCCTTAAGTACTAGTTTTAAGATATATAGCTGACGTACGGTCAGCACCTGGCTTTCTTTGTAAAGTTCCACGGTGGGGTATCGAATCCGCTTTTGCAGCATAACTTTTAATACCGAACGCTGTGCTCGTTCCAACTCAATTATATGAGTTTTGGCAGCACTCCCCCAGCAAGAAATACAGTAGTCAAGCAAAGATTGACACAGGGCGTAGTAGACAGTCTTTAGGGTTTCTTTGGATGCCGCGCTCCTTAGTTGCCGCATTATGTGCACAATTTTCCGAATTCTACCAGATAAAGAGGAAATATGCAGTTTGAAGTTTAAGTTTTGGTCTATCTGGACCCCTAGATATTTGATTACATTTGTGCATTGTATAGTATTGCAGTCACAGACGTTTTGATCACCTGAGCACACATGTATTTTGAGGTTTTTATGCAGTGGAGCTGTTTTCCGAGTTTTTTGGAAGCATAAGAACTTTGTTTTATCTGCATTCAAAGTGAGCAAGTTGTTTTGAAGCCAAGTAGCTATTTGTGATAGTCCGTGCTCAGCGCTAGAAAACACTTCAGTCCAGGTTTCCCCGTGATATATAACAGCAGTGTCATCCGCGTAACAAATTATTTCAGTATTTGCTGACTGAAGCTCATGGATGTCATTAAGATACAGTATAAATAGTGTTGGACCGAGTATGCTACCTTGTGGGACACCGTAATTTATAGAATGTGGTTCACTTATAGATTGGTCAACCCTTAGGCATTGTCTTCTGCCATTAAGGTAGCTATTAAACCAATCTAGTGCGACTCCTCTAACTCCGGCGTTTTCAAGCTTTCTTAGAAGTATAGGAGTGGAAACTGTGTCAAACGCCTTTGCCAAATCTAGGAATACGCCGACACAATTTCGATTTTTATCCAATTGACTTGACACGATTGATGTTAATAGAGACACGGCATCTTCTGTGGACCTATTTCTCCTAAAACCGTACTGGCGAGTAAAAAGTATGCTCATATTCTCTAAGTAAGTCATTAGTCTTTTGTTCACCAATCTTTCCAGCAGCTTGGAGAACACACCTAGAAGAGAGATAGGGCGATAGTTTCCAGGCACATTTTTAGGTCCACTTTTGTGTATAGGTACTACCACTGCCAATTTCCATGATGTGGGAAATGTACCGGTAGAAAGACTCAAATTGCATATTGCCGTTAAAGGTACCACTATATATTCGCTTATTTGTTTTACGAGTTTGTTACTCAAACCGTCTATGCCAGGAGCCTTATCGTTCTGTAGCTGGCTAATCAATTGGTCCACTTCATCTATGTATGTCGGTTGCATAAAAAAGGAGTGCTGTGATAAATTTTGTCTCTTAGTTTGATTAGCTAGTGCGTTCTCGTTTTGTTGCAGTTTTGTTAAGGTCTGGTTAGCAAGCTTGTGTCCTATTGTTGCAAAGTATTTGTTGCATTCATTGAGCGACTCTTTTTCGTCCAACGTATTCGGTACTTGAAGTAGCTCTACAGATTCCTTATTTGAGGTAGACAGATGACATATGCCTTTAATTACTTTCCAGAGGCGTTTAGGGTTTCTATGACTTTTTTGTAGTTCAGCCTCTTCATATTGTTTTTTTAAATTGTGCAGAAGATTAGTGAGGAAGTTACGGTAACGTTTATAAGATATCTGTATTATTTCATTAGTTGGATGCTTTTTAGATAGGGCATGCAGTTTGTCGCGATGCTTCATACATTTTATCAGCCCCGTGGTAATCCAAGGTTTTAAGTTAAAATTGGATCGTCTTACTGTAACTACCTTTGAATGTAATTTAATTATTGATTCTAAGTTGTTAGAAAATGTCTCAGCAGCTGTATTTACATTGTTTGCAGTTATAATGCTACTCCAGTCAGTTCGAGAGAGATCCATTTTTATAGCATCCACGTCATGTTTGTAAAGACGGCGTTTAGATTGGTATCGTGTTCGAGCATGGAGAGCTAGACCTGCTATAACGATGCTGTGATCTGTGATACTTGATTCACAAACAATGCCAATTTTATGCATAGAGGATCTCACAAATATGTGATCCAGGCATGCATTTTGTCGTGTCGGAAGGGTAATTGCTGGCATCAAACCATATTCTGCTAAAAGACAAAGGTATCTAGAACTGAGAGTATTTTCTTCAGTGATCAAAATATCTATGTTAATGTCACCTGCAACTATCAACCGGGAACTATTGTTGTAAGATGCTAATTGTGTGTCTAAGTCAGATAAGAAAGCATCTGTGATTCTAAAAGAAGGTGACCTATAAATACCAAATATTGTAACAGTATTCGGTATTAAATAAATCGATACTTCATTCGATGTATTACAGCGGCAGCATTACTCGTATTGTTATTTACTTAGACACTGTAGAAATTAAAAGCAGATTCCGGACACAATTTGGTTTTGAACCGGTGTAAATTCAGACATGACAGACAGATAGACAATATGACATTGTGAGGCCATTTTTAATTTGATATACATATTTTGTGATATTGACGATTCGAAAGAGCTTCTTAGGAGCCTACTTGAATAAATATATTTTTGATTTTGATTTTTGATTTTGATTGTCGTAAAACAACAAAGTAATAAGACCTCAGGAGGTCTTACTCGGCTTGGTAAATTAAGAATCTGTGTTTGTTAAGTCATTTTTTAAAACCTTTACTTAAATTTATACTCTGACACATCGTATTATAATCTTGACCGTCGCGATTAAATGGCGGCAAAACTCAGACAATGAACAAAAGCGAAGCGCCATAGGCTATTTAAGTTTACGAGGAAACTAAAAAGTATCAACGCAATATATAAACCAATACCTTTTAAATCACATAAAGTCTGCGCAAATGGTGTGCTATATGTATATACAAATACCACATAAGTTAGCGAACGTTTACTTTTAAAATTTCCCGACGATGGAAAAACGACAGTGGCTTCAAGATACAGCGTGGTGCGATTTTAATTTATATGTAAAAAAAACACGCTGATTACAAAATACACTCAAGATTTAGATGGCAAATGGTAGCTGGTCAAGTTCTGAGTTGCTATGTGTACTGAATGCTCTCGGGTTCCAATATTTGTATAAGAATAATTATTTATGAATATCTCTCTGTTATCTAATACCCATAACACAAGCTCCTGATGAAACTTAGATTGGGCTAGATTATAGGTGTGAGTATGGAAGTATCATTAAAATTGAATAAAGACAGTTGGTATCTTTACGATGGGATAAGATGAGATGATGGCAAGAGATGTCATGAACATGAATCATCCTTTTATGAGTTGATCAAAACTGTTTTTATTCCAACCCAAACACACACAATAAAACGAAGTAGAGATATGGAAGAAAGAAAAAAGATCTAAGTTTGAAAACAATTATAGCCAGATAATTTCGTATAACACTGAATTAATCCACAGTTTAATTAATCTGCTTCTGTGTAGTATTGAGGAATTTTGCTTGTGTTCTTTCATTGATGACCATGCTCGATAGACCGTACGGTCGACAACGAAAGACAAGTGACCACAAAAGTAGGTCACCACTTGCCATATCCACTCTACATGACGGGCTACTCTCGTGCACATGGTTCGTAGATGGTAACTGTTAGGGCGTTCTATCGAGAATATGTCTTCGTTCTACGTTTCGTTTTGCGTCAAGCAAATACTGGCTATAGCTCTAATTCTACTAAACTAAAGTCAATTACTCCAAATCTACCAAAACTGGAAATGAAATAGGAACTGGTATACTAGTTAATTCTACTATTTCCTCTACTTACCAGTGGTATGTTTGATATATGTTGCAGCGCATCGTAAAAAAACGCTCAATATAAAATCTGCGGAACAGATGACGTCACATGTTGCTATAATACTAAAAATGTATGGGGATTTTCTCAAAATTAATAATAACCATGTAATATGTATGTTTTTATCATATTCGTCATAATAATAGTTGTTTTAATTGATGTAAACAATCTAATATCATTATAATTTTTATGATAAATATTGACTAAAAAATCTTTTTTTTTTAATTTTCCATAGCGTTCAATTTCAACAGTATACTACAATTTTTATGTTTCGATTGTTTTCATGGGCAACAGTAGCGTATATTTTCCACATTCGTGAAAAATAGCGACATATTCAAACCTACGCAACATCCCAAAGAGTCTGATGTCCAAAGTCCCTGATGAATATGACTGCGTATGTTATCTGAAGTCGCAGTAATCGAGCCACACCTTAAGAGGCTGGCTGCCTCTGGTCGACGAGTGGCCGGCCACATAAACGTCGCGCGGACGCAGGCAAGCCGCACTTGGCTCGCGCTCAAATTGATATTGAATTTATTTTCAATTTTAACGCGCCCTCCTTAGAAGCACAGAGTACTTCTTAAACATAGAGATATGGTGATAAAATTAGATACTTACAGTGAAATATTTCGATTTTGTAATTGACAATTCGAAGATTTTTTAATACAAAAATAACTTTTCCATAATACCCATTTTCCAACACATCTTCAATGAGATCTGCGGTGATCTTACTCACCACAGAATCACTATCAAAGGCTTGTAACTGCTTTGCATGATGCATCGATTGATCCTAAATCTATTTGTACCTAGGTATGTCGCAGCCGTCTGGTTAAATTAGCCAGTTAATTGTATGCCTAGTCACGGGGTGGGCTGGTGAAAATTCTTCGGCAGAGCTTCGGCTAGCCCCGCAAAGGGCAGTGGAGTAACCAGTTTTAGCGGGTTTTCCCAGTGTCATTAGCACTGGACTCGACCCACACACACGCTCGTCGCGACTAGAAGGTCCGTAATCAGTTTTGTCCCCTACAAAAAAAAGGCCTTTGACTAATCGCCGGTATCTAATTAAATGTTTAGATAGATAGCTAATTGAAGTAGACTCGCTTAACCCTTAGCGCAGTTTCATTGGATGCCGGCGTCCAATCAATGGCCTAGGCATCCAATCAAGTTGCTAATTTATACAGATCCCTGCGAAATGTAAATTTTTTATACCACTAAGGTGGCTATCACGGCCCACCTGATGGTAATCGGTGGCCGTAGCCTGTGGACGCTTACAACACCAGGGGTATCACTTACACGGTGCCGACCCTGTAAAGCCCTTTTCACTCCTTTTTTAAAGAATCCCATGCTGTAGCTGTACTGGTTCGAGATTCCAACCTTAGCGTACGCGGCAGTAAGTTTCTCTGAAAACGTACAGTACGCGACCACTTGGTTCCAAGGTATGAGTATGAATTCCCTGCTGGAGGCAAGCGGTGCGATGATAGATTACACCTTTCTAACATATACTCGCAATATAACTCAAATTATTACTTTTTCCCTCATTTCCCATATTGTCCGTCCGTACCCTACACTATATGTCGTGATATTTACCATTCACTGGTTGGCAAACACCTTTTTAAAACAAGAACTCGTCCGAAGGTATTGCTATCTTTATTTTACAAAATACTTTTTTTATATAAGTATTACTAGATGACATACAAGCTGACGGCCCACCTGATGGTAAGCGGTTACCGCCGCCTATAGACACCTGCAATACCAAGGAAAAATCACTTGATATTGCAGGTGCGTTGTCATCCTGAGACCTAAGATGAAATGCCGCCCATGCCCCGTAATAACACTGGCTACCTTTCACTTCAATCAGAAACACAGCGAACTGTTTCACGGCTGAAATAAGAAAGGCGGTGGTACCTACTCAAACGACCCTACATACGGGTCTACCACCTAGTAAAACTTGAAACTAACTGAAAAGATTCATAATAATTATAAAATAAAATTACCTTCAAGGTATATTTTAATTTGTCTCTGCGAACACTTACTCTATAAAGTTGACAATGAACAGGCGCCACCGCGGATGCAAACGTCAAAGCTATTTCTGAACGAGCGCTCCCCGCGGGTGCCCATCCCCCCGCAGCCACGCGCGCCATGCCTACACAATAAACAAGTGATTTTTTATGGACATCAAAATTAGGTTACTTTAAAACGGTGAAGATAGATACACGTCTGGTGGAGACTAAAGTACACTTTCTTTGTATACAGGATTAAAATACCACATGTATGTTTTTTTTGGGGGGATTTTGATAAGACTCCAAGGTGTGGATTAGCTACACTCGACCAAGGCATTTTTAAGCTAACTGTCAGCTGTCAAACGTACTAAAGCAGCAGCGCTTTTGTTGTGAATTTATACGACAAAGATAAACAAGCGTGCGGCCCGCCTGATGGTAAGCGGTTACCGTAGCCTATAATAGACGGTCGTAGCACCTTGGATACTACTCAAGTGTTGAGCACCTTATGAATATGCCGTAGCTTGAACTAGAAGCAACGGTTTCTTTCATCATAGTTATTTTTGAGCACTCTGAAAGCTCAGATAATTCTGATGTTGACTGTACCTACTTGTCGGACAAAAAGATTTTTTTTGGAGCTGGTGCTTTATGGAAGAAGAAGTTTAGTGACTCGCACCGACTCGATAATTTAAGATTAATTAATTTTGCCTTGTCTTATGTTTTTTTTATTTAGGTACTTGACAAACAGATAGTGAAAAAAGTCAAGTACGTATGATCCTTTTTATGTAAGTACTTAACATTTAGAATCTTTTCAAAAGGGAAGACATCTAGGTACGTATTCAAAGTTACTAACAAGTAAAAGTCGAGTCACGACACCTCAGAACTGAGATGTTATCTGCCAGTTAACTCGTGACAGATCATTATGATACCAGAGACAGTCCGCCTATTGATCACCTGAAATGGTATTTACTTTTTGTGATGCCATGTCGTGTTTCCATGGAAGATTGTCAGGGATTAAATCTATGAGAGGAATGAATTTAAATTGTTTTACATCTGTTTAACGTAGCTCATTTTTTACATGTTAGGTATCAATCAGACTTTCGCACCTTAATATTATGCAGCAGATGAAAATTGGCGAATAAAAACCAAAGACGAAGAAGTTCAGTAAGGGAGGAGTCAGTTTCCGTGCTCTATATGAAAAATGTAGTGTTATGGAAAGTGCTATTTAAAAAGCTCTTGGTTTTTATTTACTTTTCCACTAATTAATATGCATTTACGTTGGGAACAGGAGGAACCGTCTCCAATACTGTCATTATGATGCATTTTCTTGATTTTTACAGAACAGAGTTCAAAACAGAGTTTTACGTGAGAGTTCCAAAGCTCTAGGCTATACGGTTACCACTTACCAACGATAGGCCATACGCTTGTTCCCTTCTTTGAGCTTGTTCCCCTCCTTTATCTTTTATAAAAATACTTTATCCCAGTTATAAGAAATACTAAATAGTATTGTTTGGAGACGAGCAGCATTGTTTGTTACCAATTTAAGATGCTTATCAGGAGATCTAGCGTTCTAGTTCACATAAGAAACTCTACAAAAGTTTCCTGATTTCATTTAGATGCAATTCTGCTAAGGATACTTCACTTTTACAAAGTACTGTAAACTCTGATTGAAAATTTCTTATTCGCCAAATATTCTTAGGAAAATTTTCAATGATTTTGAACTTCTAAATTAAAAAACGGTGACGTAGTATAAACTTGTAGATAAGAATAACAACCACTAGTATTTTGCCACGGTGCGACGTTTAATTAGCTGTACACAAGCATATTATACCAGATTACATTCCCAAAGGTACAAACACCTGCGATTAAGGCAGGGCGTGAAGTCGTGCGCAGATCGCGACATTGATACCACGTTATACGCCAGCTCAACTGTTAATAAAACAGGAATTTCGTTGTTTTTTATTAACATCGAAGACACTGGCCATGATATTAACCTAGAAACAAGATGTGTTGTATTGTACTGAAAGGAAAAAATATATATATTAAATAAGGTTTGTTTCAAACAGACGTAGCTGCCGCAATTACCGTAAGTAAAGATGCTTTATTAAAATACTTGCTGCCGCCCACGTCTTCGTCTGCGTTATCCTATGGAAACGCATTCCTGAAAGAACAAGTATATATTTTATATTTTAATCCAGACTATGAATCTATGTCTGTGCTAAATTTCATCCAAATCCGTGCAGCCGCTTTGGCGCGATTGAGTAACAAACATACAAACTTTCACATTTCATAATATTAGTAGGATTCATGAATTTAGCTATAGTGCGAGTTTTAACAAAGTTTTACAAACTTAGCGTCTCGTTCCGATAGAAACTTTTTTCTATAGGTGAAATAAACCAAACACTTCTCTCTGAGTTTATAACATACTGCTCAGCGCCTCCTCAACCTACCTACTTACCTAATATCTATTTTGTGCCTAATTACAAAACGTGGCTTTAACTTTGATCTGGATTGTAACCACCGAAGTACAGCAAACTTAGTAATCAAAATATCAAACATTTAACATTTTTTCAAACATTTATAATAATGTTAAAATCAAAAATTAAGAATACAGCAAACTTCTTAACGGTCGAAACTTGAAGTCGTCAATAAAATCAAACATCAAAATTTTAAATAAAACTACTTTTCACGGACTCTAAAACGATAAGTCACATTGTCATACAATCGGAGAGCATGAAATTCAAATAGCTCCAGTTCATAGCCACTAAACATGTCAAAAGTATCACTTCCGCATTTCGGCCTCCAAAGGCATGAATTTTGCATGCGGTTGCGCGGTAATGTGACAAGCGACAACCCTGCCGGAATGTGTTTGGTTGTCTATGACGCGGCGGAGCAGCAAACGTTTTATTTTCTGTCTGTCAAGGGTTGACGAAAATTTGAAATGCGTTTGTAACAACCGTAAACATAAAATATTCTGTGTGTTTCGTCTTTTCTAGATCTTAGTTTCCTGGTTTGTAATAATAATAATAATATCTTTATTTCAGACACAAAAGATCCCTATACAAATACAAATTTTTTTACAAAATATATGTATAGGCACTATAATTATAAACACAAAATGTCAAACAAAATATACTAATAATAATAATAATAATCTTTGTCATCTACTTCATAATAATTGTGTAGTGTTTTGTTTGTGTAATAATTGTGTAGTGTGTGTGTTTTGTGTAGTTGCTTTTCCCTTACAATGCCAACAGGACACTTTTTCTTAAATATATACAAAGTGGACAGCTAATTCCGGACGAGACACTTATTTTAAATCTTTTCAGACGTAAACACAAGTAAATGTGGTTCCTATGTAAAGCGACTAAACACTTCCATTATTTATGTTCTAAGAACTTCTTGCCTATACTGTTGAAAATCCTTAATATTTTCTAAATTTTTGGAATTTATGTTCTTAAAAGTTTTCTAAAGAATTTTCTTAGTTTTGTTTGGGAGGAGTGCGGTGGCGTAGTGGTTAAGGCGCTTTGGTTTCGATTACGAAAACAAAGCAACTTTCGCCATGGTCGATCCTAGGATGGGGTAATCAAAATTTCCGCACTTCGGAAGGCACGTCAAGCCGCTAGTCCCGGTTGTTACTGCTCCGTATTAAACCACCAACCCGCATTGGGCCAGCGTGGCCCAAACTCCTCATGTGTTTTTCCCATGTACGATGGCCTATGCCAAGCAGTGCGACGTATATAGGCTGGTGATGATGATTTATTATAAACTTTTATACACATCACAAATAAGAATATTTTTATTAGCAAGAGTTTATGTTGCACCGGCAGCCAGTCACTGCGTAGGAACGCTTCCTGCTCTACTAAAATTGCAAAAATACAAAAGAGTAAGTTGAAAGTAATTCATAGAATCAGGATCAGGATGACCAAGTGATCTTTTCCATGGTATTACAGATGTCAGTAGAGGGCGGTAGCCACTTACCACCAGATGGGCTCTGAGCTTGCCTGCCAATATCTATGAGAAATAGTTTCCAGTTCTAAACAAAGCTCTTAATTGTACGATAGGCTTTTGACATAATATTTGGTATGAGTATGCTCCACGTCGACAGCTTCTGCGTGACGTTATGCACGGTTCGACGCGGGCCACCCTCGCTGTCATGGTTTTATGCCTATCTGCGTTTTACGGTGCACAAATTTATTGCCAAACTAATGTTTTATTATTTTTATTTTCCATTCTACTAAAAATACCGAAAATCTACCTTGGAATTGAAGTTCAAAAGAGTTTAATCTTCATTTGTTAAGCCGCGTAAGATTTCTGTCAGCATTAGGACAGTTAAAACTACTCAGTATTTTCTAATCACAGAAGTGCCTGACTGGGACACAAATAACACTCATTAATTTTTGTTATGTAAAGTCATGCAGTGTGGTCTTTATTTAAGAAGTAAAGTCTTGCAGTGTGGTCTTTGTTTGAGAAGTAAAGTCCTGCAGTGTGGTCTTTATTTGAGAAGTAAAGTCCTGCAGTATGGTCTTAATTTGTGATGTAAACTCCTGCAGTGTGGTGTTTATTTGTAATGTTAAGTCCTGTAGTGTGGTCTTCATGATCCGTCAAAGAAGTATTGTGTTTCCAGCAGAATAAATAATTTATATCATGTACTCCGCACACAAAGCTTTCTCTTCTGTTGTATTGTTTTTACAAGATGGGCAAAATCAAGTTTTCAAGCTATAAATGTAAGATATAGACAAATAGATGTTACATTTTATAAGAAGATTAGATAGATAAAAATAGATAGATTATCTGACATTATTGAGTTGGTACATAGATTAGGAAATTATACATGCCACGACTAGGCTCTAGGACTAGCCCACTAGCCAAACATCAAAAATTATATTTATTAAAAATAATTTTAATGAACTAGGTTTTTTTTTGGGATTTGACAACATAACTCATTTATTATTAAACGCAATTAACTATATCACAGAGGACTAAGATGAAGTTTTTTCCACCAAAAGAATAATAATATATCTATTATATTATACTAAGCGACCTAACTATAACCCCAATTGCCCCTATCATTGTTCAGTGTGGCGTTAAATAATGCGATAGCCCGTAGTCTGCGAATTGCCGATGCTGGCTAATTGATAACTACAGGATAAGATATCTCGCGGTAGAAACGAGAAACCGAGGTACCGCGCTTCTCACGGGACTGAACCTTGGGTTGTGTACAGGCACGGACAATAATATGTTTTATTTTATTTATATACAAAGCATGGCAATTGACCCAGCAACACCTGATGTGAAGCGGTAAGGGGAGTCCATATGCGAAGACAGCTAGTGCAGAATAGACATTGCACTAGCCACCTCCACTTTGCCGGCCAATAAGGTGCTTTTTCACGCGTCTCTTGAAGGACCCCATGTTATAGGAAGGAGGGTACACTGTGCTGGCAAAGGATTTCAAAAATAGAATTTTGTACACAGCCATTATTATCATTGCAATAAGAGTCAAATACTGGCAAAAGTATGTTAATGTCTCGTGACTGTACGATTAAAGATATTCATAAGTATTTAAAAAGAGTTGAATGAAGGTAGGTACCTACCCCGTCATCATAGCGCAAAATATGATTTTGACGTTTATTTATTCATTTACCTGTCACGTCTTAAAGTAATACAAGTCAACTGTCAATAAAGACATGGTATCCTCAATAAAATGCTCCAAATAATTCTAAATTCGAATAAAAGTGATCTTACCATGCAAATTCGAAACAGACAAGCGATACGTTGCGACAGAAGCGGGGGATAGCATAGACTAAAGAGAGGGGGGAGATTATGAATAATTCACGTATTTGTGATCAAAGACAATTGAGTGTCAGACGATGTAAAGACTTTGGATCAGGGTTGCCAGCCGTCACTTTTTCGCTGTCAGCCCTGTCTCCGTGTTGCCATGTGCGAGATAGAAATGTTTACTCACAGAGGCTTGTTGTTGTCGACGTTTATTATGTTATTTAAATAATAAATCAAAGACTGGACGACAGCTCGACGAAATGTTAGGTCATGATGGTTTCTGTTTAGCTTTCCAGAATTGACTAGGATAAACGATAATAATAGAAAGAACAGAAAAATAGAAAGCGGTTATAGACGTTATTTTTTGCCAGCACATGTGTTTCCTCCTTTCCATGACATGAGCTTCTTCAAAGAGGCATGAAATGGTCATACACGGCCACGTCCAAGCTGCTTTCGCATGTTGACTCTTATTCCCGCTTCTCATTAGAATGTGTTTTGTATATTAAAAAATCAGGGGCATATTGTGGCTTTTGGGCAGACAATCTGCACTGCGTCTGGAGAATAAACTCACAATATTACAAGTGCATAACAAAACCGATATGGACATACGGACTAGAGCTGTGGGGATCTGCGGGTCACTCAAACCGTGAAATCCTTCAGCATTTCCAGAACAAAACTCTAAAAATATTAAGTTATGCACCATGGTTTACAAAAAACATAGAAGTACATGAATACCTAGAAATCCCTACTATCAAGGAAGACATAAAAAGGTTTAGTGGACTGTAGTTTGTCGGACTGAAACGTCATAAGAACCGACTGGCTACCTCGTTGCTGGATACCAATGAATGTGTGTCCAGGCTTAAAAAATACCACTAGCCACAAACTAAAAACAATATATGAGAGGCCACATCACAGGATGTGCTGTCGCCAAAAGTTACTGCTAATGAAACATCACATCTAATAAAAGGTACGAGGCTGATCACAGATAGAAAAGTGGATAAAAAAACATTTTTCCTGCTTAGTAGTCAAAAATAAAAGGTCGTAACTTGGTTAAAATACTTGAGGAGATAGCCTTCATGTACTGCTTAGTAGTCAAAAATAAAAGGTCATACTTCAGTTTGTGAATCTGTTTTACAGCTGTGTGTATGTGAGTGATAATTTTAATAAATTAATTAATTATACTTAATTATCATATTCTTTTCTAGTACAAATAGTGGCAAAAGTAGCCACTTATTTTTACCCCTTTGCAGGAAAAATATTAGCCAAATACAAAGAGCATTATGATTAGCTAATAAAAAAAAGTAAACTTTCCTTTGAACACACCATAACGTCAATTATCATTAATATCAGTAAATAATCTAGCCGAAAAATATAAAGAAACAGTCGCCGTCGGGAGCAGCAAGGGCAAATAATTCCTTTTACTTTGAACTTTGCGAGAAATTCCTAAAAGATTAAAAGAATCATTAGTTATTCTCAGTTCACAGGCCGAGGATCTTGTAGGAGACAGCGAGATTAAAGTGTACCCTGGAGCTGTTCTGTTGACTGAGACGTTACGGTTTTCTTAAGATTTCACCGAGCAAATTAATTAAGTATTCTGTTAAGATAACGTGTATGATAACGTCAGTGGTTCATGGTATTTTCTGGTGCGCTTTACACGCTTTGGATAGATTAATGGGAATGAGATATTTGTAGACTGATGTAGAGTTGTCAAGTGTTCTGTTCTTTGAAATTGGTTTATATTCTTCATATTATGCAAATTATCAAGAATCAACCCTTTCTCGTAAAATATGTAGACTGGAAAAAATATGTTCTGGGTCGCGACCCGAATCCGGTGACTTTCATAATCCGGGGTATTACTCCAACCACTGAGTTGGAGTAATAAGAACTAAGAACCCGAAAAAATCATAGGGTTTTTTACAGTGGACTTGGAAAAACCCTATGATTTTTTATATGGTTTTGGATTACCTACAAGCTAACTTCTACCGTCACCTCTTCTACTTGAAATCATTATATTTCAATGCACGAAGGAGAATTTTTAAAAATACTGAAGATTCCGATAAGTTAAGCGTTGCTTTTTTTAATTTTCTCATTTTTTTAACGCTTAGGCTTAAAAGAGGCTAGTATTCGCTTTATCATATTTATATATACCTACCTATACGAGTATCAAAATTCTTTATTTGCTCTACATGCGATGAAAAGGGTAATAAAATACAATACAGATTCTCGCATATAAGTAACTCGCATAGAGCATGCAAATATAAGTGCCATTTCCAACATAATACCTATTTAGGTATAGATTAAATTTAAAATGCCATACCAAATACTACACAATAAAATTGGAATGATTCACAATTAATTGGTGTCTTAGATAGTAATGAAAATCCGTCTACATACATTAAATCGCCGGCGTCGTACAAAGCTTAGAGAGCCATTCTTGTTTATTTTTTCGCACCTTATTTATGGTGATATGGTGGATCATACTTTGTTTGAAGGTGTTAAAATTCCTTTAGGGTCAAGATATTTTTTTACTAATATCTGTAATGGCTTGTCCGTCATAATTCGAATAATGGTTAAAAGAATATTAATTGCATATATTTTTTCACGATGATTATCATGTGCATTTCACTCAAACGCCCAATCTTTTATAATATCATAGAGCAATCCCATCTTTTTTAAGTCACTTACAATAGTTTGGTACGACTTCTTACTATAAATGTACACTAATGCGAACTCTTGAACCTTGTTATCTTAGCAGGAAAGTCGCATTTAGTCTCAAAAGTATATATTTTACTTACTGAGATAAGCGACTGACGAAATAAGCTTTGTGTAGTTAACCTCTAGGCTAATTAGCTCGAGGCTCAGTGTCAGGTCTCTCGGCATCCAAGCTTCTGACGTACCTCGTTACTAGGACTGCCATCATACGGTACAGCGCGGGCGCAGCGGCCGGGAGTGGCGACGGACTGCTCACGTGCCTTCCGAAGCACGATCCGCCAAGATAGTAATTATCTAACCCCACAGGCGATGTAATCTAGGTTTATACCGGACAAACAAAATAATAGTGCTTAGTGAAGCACTAAACAAAAAGAATTGTCAGTGGTTTGAGTCCTAATTGTGAATTTTGCATTTTACAAACTGCCACTTGATAGATACTTAAGTCATTACCACCAGTCTGTCAAATCATATTAAACAAAGGGACTACAATTACCTACTACAGTTTATGTTAAATCTTTAGCAGCTCTTTCTTACTTCTGCTAAGATTCTGTGCATGAAAAGGAATCTGGTGCGAAAAAACTACCTAGTCGTCTACTTTTCTGATTGTCCCTTTTCTCAGGAAAGCATGGAAGAAACAAGTTGAAATTAGTATCTTACTTAACGTCTACGGATCCTTGGATCTGTAAAAAAAATCTAGCTTCTATTCGATTTATGCCGATATGTTTTGACACACGTCAATAAATAAATATTTAAGATCAGCAGGAATAGGCCACGGAAAATACTCCTGTCCACAGGAATACCCAACAGGGGTAGGAATACCTTACAGCACAAACAAAAAAGTCCTGAAATTGTTGCAGTATCACATAAAAATATATATTACTAACTTTACTACTGCCCGCAACTTCTTCTGCGCAGGATTAATACTTCGAGTAGTCCATATGTTATTCTGATGTAGGTATGAGCTATATTATTGAAAAGTTTCACTAAAATACATTCTGTAGTTTTTGCGTGAAAGAGTAACAAACGTACATTGATCCATACATACAAACTTTCGCGTTTATAATATCCGTAGGATTTCTATACTAAAACATAAGTAGGATTTACTATTGCCTACTAATTTATTTGGAGAATTCACTTGGAGAATTTATCAGAGAGAATTGATCATGTAAGACAAGCACAGCCGAAATAACTTTATTGATTTCCGTATATCTTCGTGGCTCCTCACGATGAAATTCTCACTGTACGATTTTTTCAATGGTTTTCCATATTGTCCGTCAACACAGGCACTTCTTTCACAAAATCACACCAATTTCATAGTTAAAGTTTGTCCACACTTCGATACTATTCAAATAGTCCTCAAGGAGTGACTGGCTCTGCAAAGACCATTTTTAACTAACAATATTTTTACTTTCACGCTTACATAAAATTTGGACAACTACTGTACTTAACCCTCATTTGCAGAAATAATATTGCAAAGCCCAAATATTATTTATAATCACGAAATTTTCGTATGTGCGTGAATTAACAGTGTATAATTATGATTAATAATTAATCCAGCTCCCCTCGTCTTTGAGACGCCCGCGGCAGTTTTGCGTCTTTGTATATTTTGTCAAACGTTATAATTAGAGATTAAGCCATTTGTGTCGAGTGAATCTAGCCAAAGATAACTAACGCAAGCAAATTGTGATTTTTGATCTATTATTTAGATTTTAGTGGATAACTTTACTAACAACCCTTGTATGAATTACAAGCTGGAGTTTTCCGCAGCGAAATGCTTTAGTCTAGGTTAAGATAAGAAATTTTTAACAAGATAAAATTGCAAAACGCAAAACAATTGATGGGTCCCTTCGTGAAACGTGAAAGACTCGGAAAAATAATACGAAAAAGGAAAACACATAAAGGCTGCTAGTATGGAAAGGAAAATAAGAAATATAATCTTTAAGACCTTAAATATATATATTGATAGGAAGTAAAGGAAACAAAATATAGTTTTAATAAAATAATCCTAGATAATATGAGACAAAATACAAATAAATTTAAATATACAGCTGACAAGATTTCAACCGTATATAGTGCTTAAATTTCCCTAGCTAGACCAAGTAAGCGAATGGAAAACCGAGACCTGAAGTAGCAGACTCAGCAAAACAATTGACAAATTGCCATTTGTTCCACCAAGTATCATTAAATGAAACTATCAAACAATAAGCATCTTTCTTGTAGATGGAGGAATAGTAAATTTCTATAACTATGTAGTTGTCATCAAAAACAATATAAAAATTAATAAATTGGAAAAAGTAAAAGCTTCTTTATTTTGAGCCACGTAAGCCGCTCGGGAGCATAATGATGACAATTAATAATAGTCAATTGTTTCGCTGAGTGGCTTAACGGTCGCTTAATATGAACCAAAAATCAAATCAAATCAGAAACACTTACCCAAGAAACATTCCTTGTGCTTCCGAGCTCCCAAAACAACCAGATATCAACCGTAAAGAGGGTAATAGACGCAGACATAGCCGCGGGCAAACGCAGGGTTAACTCTAGTTTATTAATTAGGCTTTGACAAACTATGCGGTACGAGTTACGACCCTCTGGTCTCTGAGTGAATTACAGTAGACACGCATAGACAGAGAGAAGTCGAAAGATTTAGATTTTACAATTTTGAGCAGATTAACTGCATCAGGATACCCGCATATTCAGTCATTCATAACTAAAAATAAAAGTGTCAAAAAAAACTAGAACTATTCACGGGTTTATTTTTATCATTTAATTTTATTGAAATTAATCAAACTTGTAACCGACCAGAAGCATCCATTTGGGGAAAGTTGGGAATAGTCCGATTTAGATGAAATTTGGCATGGACATCGACTACTCCTGAGAAAGGACTTAGGCAACATTTTGGAGCGATAACCGACATCACGCGGGCCGACATATTTTTCTAAAGAATTGACATTCCTCATTTTTATTTTTAACATCATATTATAAATGTTCAAAAATATTATAAGAAAAGTAATTGAACTAAAAAATGCATATCCTCAGACGGGGACTGAACCCGCGATTAGGAAATCAGAAACGAAAACAATAGTATCTCTATAAATAAAAATAAAAGCTACAACTAGCGCCATCTGTTGAACGCTATATAAAACCAGCTTCATTACCATTTCAAACTTTGTCGAAGTTAGGAATATCAAAGACGTTTTGAAAAGGTTTCAACTAATATGGTCACGAAATCATCAGCCAAAGAGTGTTTAGGCCGACTTCAAGAAGGAGGAAGTTTTTATTCGATTATTCTTTATAGGCGATATGTTGCCAAATTCACACCTTAGCACAAATTGGACAATAGAAAGTGAATCGCGACGATTTTCATTTTAGTATAATGTTTGAAGCCGCGTAAGACACCCAGGAGGAGCTAATTTACCAAGGGCTAAAGAGATGGACATTTATAGTCTAGCTACTAATTTCCTCCAATCACTTTGTTTGTTAAATTCTCTTTCTAATGTGAGTACAGTGACATTATAACTACTACTAAATAGTGTATGTATGTACTATTTTATTTTCTTTATCCATTTATCTCCTCGTGTGTTTTTCCATTTAGGAAGGTATGTGCACAGCAGTGGGACGTATAAAGGCTGGGGATGATGATGATAATTTCCCTTCAGTGCTAAGATCCAGAGTACATACAAAAAATACACAATACAAAAATCTTTATTTCGTAACTCATAGTTTAATACAGTTAAAAGTGGCTTGCGCTTTCTTTTAAGCAAAGACGTAGGTACATACTCTACTTCTTAGAACTCTACATAAAAAGATAATAATAAAATATGTTTACTAAAATCTGTATTTCTCCTTTATCTAGTATCCACAACATAAGATATTAAAATATGCTTAACTTGGGCTAGATTATGAGTATCGGTGTAAGAGTATTATTAGGTATTATTATTTAGAAACTGTGCTACCATCTCTTTAAAACGTTTTAAGTAAGAAAAAATATTACAGAGTTATTAAGATATAACCATATCATACCTAGTTGAAGCTTTAAAAATTTAAATAAGGGACGATAAATAGTAAGATATATTTATTTAGCTAACGTTTATTTATTACGTTTTGATAGATTTTAATTGTTCTTAATTAATTGTTAACATGTTAAAGTAATTCCCTGGATAATTTAATCTAAAAATTCTCTCTATTTAATAGTACCTATACCTGTTTAAATGACAAAAAATTTACCTACTCTTCTATTTTTCTTTATTACTACATCCGATTAATTTTCACTTTTTCCACTTTTTCGTACCTATCACTAGTTAATTAAGTAAACTCTCTACCACAAGGTTGTCTGGTAGAGATCGCTTCTAGCGATAAGACCGCCTATTTGGGCATATTGTGTTTGTTTTATCTCTGTGATGTTTATGTGAATGTGCAAAATAAATAATTTCTATCTATCTATCTATCCCGTCATTTTACCCCTAGATGAATTAAGATTTATAAAAATGCGATTTAACTCATAAAATTTGAACTAATTTATTTCGAAATAGCTTTAACTGACTCATTTCTACAAAAAACAACCCAAAACACTTTGACTCCGTTGCAGCACCAAACAAATAGGAGCATAAGCGTTCATCATTCACACCACGACAACTCTAATCTATCCACAAGCTGAGCAATTAAAAATACATAACAAATGACTACTTAAATTCTTCGGAGCGTTTTGTCCAACGGTGTCATTAGCGGCCAAAAAAATGGCGCAGAACCTTCATGGTATAATGGTGGGCATTTTTTACGATGCCCGTGGCTGGGAAAAATGTTACCGAATTAGCATTTTGGACGTCGCCCTGTTATTAAATCATAACAGGTCTTGTACAACAATTAGTGTTGTTCTCACGGCAATGGACAAGCGACTCATAGTTAATTATATAGCTTTTGATTTGAGGAAGAAGTTTTTTGGGTCCCATTCGAGGTCAATTCTGTTCAAACGAGGCTTCAGAGGCCTCTCCAAGAGATCAATCTAATTGTATGATCACGATAAAATCATCCCTTTTTCTACTTATATTACCTTAGTATTGACCTTATTATTTATTAGTTACAAGTACAACGAGTCATATTTGAGGTATTTTGTTGCTCACAACACAAGTCTACATTTACTAATTCAAGATTTCCTTGTTATTTCCACTGACTTTGTTAAATGTGTTTTACTTAAATTTTTTATACCTGTCAATTCATTAGGAGATTTTACTGTCAATCATTAGAATAGTCACATTTGGTAATTTATCAATCAAATCATAATTTATTAAGAGGAAGAGTTTATTAACTTTATCTTCTACTGTAGTTACTAATAAATAACTCTCTCCACAGTTCCAAGTTTTTAGAACTACATACTAAATGAATTGATTATTCCAGCAAAATTGAATTAATTCGTAAAAATGTTTATCATTTTACGGTAAATTTGAATATTTTAACAAGCTTCTGTTCATTAACCAGACGTTAAAATTTATATGATTTTAATAATTATGCATAACTCCAAATTGATTTCTTAAATTATATAATTTATTCATAGGGCGCTCGCTGCTGTGTGATAGACAATCTATTTTAGATCAGTTCTTAATTTATGATTAAAACAAGTTACACCTGATATTAAGATGTTTGTATTTTTATCGACACATTTTGAGTTGTAATGGGAGAGTGAGCAGCATATTTAGTAATAGCGCTTATGTCATTGTTATTGTGAAGAATTATATGCTTGAGCTAATATGAATGTTGTCTTTTTTATAATGAGCTCGCTCAGGTGCTTACTTTTTTCATCTGAATGATTCCCCACAAAGCGTAATAAAATGAGCATTGTTAATAACGAGCTCAAGATAATCTCCTAAGCCTCACTACCTATACCGTCGGGACAGTGGAAAAAAAAACAATTACACATTTTCCTCAATGAGTTTATTGCGCCAGAACAATAAATGAAGCTGATCATAATAACGTTTACTTTCAACATCGATTACGAATACTCTACACGATACCATATCGTACGGTGAGTCCATTAATATTTATAATATCCAAGTCCGTATTGCACTTCGCGTCACAAACGCCAACTCATCACTAAGCTATCCCTATAACTTACAGTTCGTGGGATCGAGTTACCATATATTTGTCTAAATATCACAAGAAAATACAAAACGAAATACGA
The DNA here is from genome assembly GCA_947347705.1 of Nymphula nitidulata. Taxonomy (NCBI): domain Eukaryota; kingdom Metazoa; phylum Arthropoda; class Insecta; order Lepidoptera; family Crambidae; genus Nymphula; species Nymphula nitidulata. The sequence continues at coordinate 14,896,639 of OX374632.1, forward strand.
AATAGAATTAACACAATTAAAATTATTAACAATTAAATAATAGAGTCTATCGCTAGCGCACGCCTTTAGCTTTTGGAAGTGAGGTATCACCAAGACGGCCTGGAATAGGGCCGTCCACGTCATGACACCGGCACATGGTGCTGGTACAGCTGCTCTTGGCGCTCGCATAAAGACGTCATCTTCTTGAATGATTCGGAGGTCTCACGAAAAAGCAGCTTCGCATCCTCCCGAGGTCGAGCGTGTGCCGCATCTAATCTACCTGGCGATATGACAGGTGGCGACGACGCCGATAGTGGCGACAGCGACTCTCGTGCTGACTGTGCCCCTGCCGGCGCCCCATATGGACCGCCAGCTTGCGGAATACCATTACCCATCAGAAAAGGACTCGGGAAAAACCCCCTTTCTCCAAATTGTGGAAACAAACCCGCTTGAAGTGCGCTCAAATTTCTACTATAGAATTTCATCGTCTCTGTAACGTAACTGGGGAGTTGAGACGCCTCTTCGTTCCCTCCATACCTCAAGCTCTCTAACGTCGATGCGAGACCTTTTATATCAGCGTATAATTTATTAAGGAGCTCAGTGTTTACCTCCATTGGGGGTCTCTGTTCCCGAGTGTCAGGTGGGCCGGTGGATAGCAGTCGTCGGTGCAAGTCGACGTTTGAGCTATGCCTGTCTCGACTCCGCCGCGAAGGAAAGGCAGCATCACAACCATTCACGTCGCATGGATGAAGTAATTTTAAGTGATCATTTCTATAGTGCATACGTAGGGTAAAATGATTTTGAAATATTTTTCCACAAGCTGTACACCTGTCTGGGTTTTCGTGGTCGATAGGAATTTCGAGATCGTTGATATCAGTCCGGTCATCTGTTTTGTCACTGCTGGCAGACGGTGAGCGCGCTCTAGTCAATCGTTCCTCCGTAGTATGTAAATCACTACCGCTGTCACTTGGGGTGTACAAATCCGATCGTAATCTTAACCCCTCGCGAACAACGCTTGGTGCACTCGACTCATCGTCAGACTCACTATCAGCTTTTAGTCGCGTCACCGATTCCGAATCCACAATAGCTTCTTCGCCGTTCTGAAAGGGCTCCCATTTTTCATTTTTTTGCTTTTTTAGTGACAACGGTTCATCATCCGCACGACTTGATCCAGGTGTGGAAAGATTTCTAAATAAGTCACTTTGATATTCCTCATCGGAGACACTATATTCATTAGTTTGAGAACATCTAGTAGGATTACCACTTTTTCTTTTACGTTTATTGGGAACGAACGATGAAATCTTATCATCTTGCACCATAGAATCGTTACAACTGCGTGGCTCCGGTTCCTTCTCAACGGGTAAAACTTCAACTTTTTTCTTATTAACGGATAAATCTTCCGGCTCGTCGTCATAATTTAACCGTTCTGTCACTGGCGACTTAATTCGGTTACCACTGTTATCTTTTTGTTCATCATCAGACACATAATCATTATTTTCACTACAATCAATTGAATCTTCATCTATGACTACAGAAGATTTGGCAAGATCTAAAGCACCAGGTTGCGGTCCTTCAGGACGAGGGATTTTTCTATACATTTTTTCAATTTCACTGAAATTACGGAGGTCGTCAAGTGGCACTCGCGGTGGCAGTGGTGTATGTCCCTGAGGTCCAGCTAGCGGCGGAGGCAGCCGAGCAGCGAGCTCAGGAGGCAGCAGAGCAGGTGGCGGTAGGGGCAACCGCGCTAGCGCAGGCAGTAAAGGGAAAGGCTGCGATGACCTGCCGTCGTGCGCCGAAATCTTGCGTCTCACGTGCGGCGAATGCAACTTTGGATTAGGGTTAGCACTGTGTCTGTTTCTCGAGCGACGCGAACTAAACATCATCGTACACCCTTCCACTGTACACTTGTGCATCTCTCGCAGGTGCACCGCCGAAAAATGGATTTTTAAAGCGCCTTTATCGCAGAAAGTCTTAAGGCAAACGTTGCATTGCACTCGCTTCTTGCCGGTGGCAGGGTTCACGAACTGGACGCCGAGGCCCAGCGGCCACGGCGCTGGCTGTGTCTCACGACGCTCCGGCTGGTATTCAGGAGAACGCCTGTCATCGTCCCGGCCGCTGAAACTGGCGCCAAGTTTTCTAAAGTCGAACTGGGGAGCAGGTTGGCTCACGCGCGGCATCATAAAATAGTCCAAACCGGCCGGTAAGCCGGGAACCGCACCGAACTCTTTGCCTTCCATCACGTCACTGTCATAATATAAATACACGTAGTGCGAAGCGGGTGGCTCGCGTCGCGGCCGCTTTGCGACTGAGGACGTGCGACACAGGTGACCGAGCGCGGGCGGGCGCGCGACAAAGGCCGCGGGGCGGGGGCGGACTGCGGGGCGCGGGCGGTGGGAGGAGCGAGGGCTGGGCGGAGCGGATCGATGCGCAGTGGGGACATACGACACTCGCTCACACCGACCACTGTAAACACAAGAGCCGTCGCACTTACGTAACGTGCCTCCATACGAGCCGCTCTAAGTGCATGCCTACATGACCGCACTATATTAGGTATCTACACGACTATCGGACGTTTCATACCGTTAATCCGAACTCCTCAAAGCTACAAACTAAACTAAACTAAACACTTAGTTGCTAAACTTGTGCGAATGTTAAATTACCACTAACTCGCTTTAGGAAAACTTTATCGTAACGTATTTTAGAGACTTTGTGGAACTAAGTAGATGAATGAATTTAGGTATTTATTTACAATTTATATGCTTAAGAAAGTTGCTAGTTCGCACGCAACGTCTTAGAAAATTAATAATTTAAAAATAGTATTTTGTAGGAACGATATTAATAGTATTTTGTAGGAACTTTAAGGTTATGGCATATGACTAAAACCGTACAATGTACTAGATATTTTTTATTACCTATCTAGTTTTTTTACTCACAATTATTTTAATAGATAAACATGTATTAAAATAATTTTGAGTACCTATTAAAAAATAAATTAAACACATCCTCACAATTTTAATTTTAAATACTCTAGGTCTAGTAGATGAGATTGTGTGTAAATTATGAAGTCAATGAGCTTCGTCAATAATAACTTAGGTTAAATACCCACTTAATAGTGGTTAAGATTTTCATTTATTTATAAATACAAGTACTTAAGCAGGTTTCCGCTAGACATGCGAGCTACATAATTTATTTATTTAATTTTATTCAAAAGTAATAAATAAGAGCTCTATTTATCAATCCCTTTCACATCCCGAATATACGTAACAAATATAAAATTACATAAAAAATCAAAAATAAATGCCTACCTAATACAAAATACTATCATTTCAATAAATCAAAATACAGTTCAGTTTATGAGACTACTGGCGCCATCTAGTTCTGTACTCGGGAACTTTATATGTGTTCTTTATTAAATAGTATCGATATTGTTTAGGATTTTTATATTCCTACACCCTTTGTCATATCAAATGTTTTGATATAATTAAATACTGGTAATAAAGATTGGACCCTGGAAACATTATTTGCTAACATGGACCCTAAAAATAGTTGCGACTAAGAGTGCTTTTCAATTCAATTCAGTAGTAGGTATGTAATATCCGTGGTCTCTAAAGGGGGCTTATTTATGCGTAGAGTTAACAGAATAGGAGCACGGTAGAGTAACTATAGGTACTACTAACTATGCCAATGTAGACAACATTGGTAGAGTACCTACTAACTAAAACTGAGTACTCGAAACTGGTAGAGTACAACCAATTCACTCTACCATTTAGATATCTACTCTACCGGGTGGACAGCACCCTTAACTCGGCGCTACTCGTTATGGGAAAATTTGACCCAGTGATAATATTTTTTACATAGATTGCAGCGTGCCGCGCTTCTAAGTACTCTTCGAGTTATGTCGCTGAGACCCTCTCACTGTTTAAAATTCAGTAGAACCGACACGCTAGTGACTTGTAGACATTCAAGTTAGAATAGGTATTTTGCACCCCTAGCGACTATTTGTGTTATGCACATTTTGAATAAGACCCATATTTTTGTATACAATTAGGTTACATCATGTCGCACGGGGGAGGAGTGAAAGCACCTTTTGGGCCGACAAAGTGGAGGCGGCTAGAGCAGTGTCCAAACTGCACTAGCTGTCTTCGCATATGGACACTTCTTTCCGCTTCACATTAGGTGGTGTTGACTCATTTGTCGCGCTTTCTATAAAAAATATAATTATGATATAATTTCCAAAATTTAAGGTACTTACATATTGTTTTTCTTCTTGTTTCTTTAAACATTATAAAATTTTATATAAAGCTAAATATGCGGGTCAGTATATTCCTTTTGTTCAATGCTTTTTTCGTCGTTCAAAACAAGAATTTACGTAAAAAAAACCAACACCTGCACACGTAGCACAAGGAACACGAGAAGCTCGAGAAACGGTTTTGTCTACACCGTAATGTCATTTTCCCCGAGAAAAATGACATTGCGGATAAACAAATCCGTATCTCGAGCGAACCGTATCCCGTATCCGTATCTTGTGCTACGCGTGCAGTGGGGTGAAACTGTCTTTATGTGGGAGTTCAAATGACACTGCAAAATATTCATCATGGCGCTTATGTAACTTTATTGACGTCCAAACGTATATTGACTTCTTTATTAACCTTTAATACCTTACTGAAATAATATATATTATTATGTCACCGCTATCTGGTTGAATTAGCCGCTTAATTAGATGCCTATCCCGTCGATTGAACGGCGGCATCCAATCAAATGCCTAGGCCGGTAGTTAGGTAATTGAACTAGACTCACTTAACGTTGAACGACTTGCCGTATTGAAAGGATCGTCTTGTGCCTAAGAGTTTTGGTTTGATTGGTGGGTTCAAGCTTATTTTTTTACCGCTTTTATCCGTTTACACGTTTGTCCATCAATGCCTCTTTTGCTGGCCGCTGTTGTAATGTACAGTCGACAGCACATCAAGCGTAACAGTTTGACCTTGAGACCGCCCTTACGACGCCCGTAATAGAGGCGGCTTTCGTTGCGCAACTGTTACCCTTGACGTGCTGTCGTCTGTACTAATAAATTATTGTTATAATTCTACAAAACGTAGCCACACATCTCTAGAGTGGATCCTTCTGCAAACAAATCGAAGCATCAAAGAGATTTTATGACATATCTGCCTGAAGTTAGTTTACGCAATAATAATTGTTAATTTTAACAACAAAGTGTCTGGTATATACTGTCTTCCTAGGATGGTGGGTGAAACTACCCATGAGTGCCCAATACAAATCAAAAGTATAGAGAATAATAAGTAACAATACTATCAAACACATTTACAATCAAAAACAGCAATCTAAAATACTGGGTACTAAAAATTATGAAGTACAATATTTGCTCAGCCGATTTGAAAGTGATTCTTTGTGGCATAATTGATTTTATATTGTACCTATGTGTGCTCTATATTAAGTATCTATACCTATTGCTTAAAATCTTTCAATAATAAGGATGATAGAAGTTCTATGGTATTTGGGAATAGCTAAATTGAATAGTTTTATCGTTTTCAGAGGAATAAAAATAATTATTTTTCGAAAATATTTTAGTTATAGATTTTTTCACAAAAGTATGGCTCAGTCACTCCTTCATAGCTAATACCCCACCAAACCATTAGTGAAGTCGGATAGTGCCCACGTTGCACTCTGTCGACTAATTGGGAAGCTTCCTTAGAGCTTTGAGCATAAATACGGTCATTTTGTTTGTTAAAATGTTGTTCAATTGTAAAAATTTTCTCATCCATGAACATAATTTTTCTATGACCTCCCTTTGCGTAAAAGTAGTTGTTTCGATTTTACCACCCTATTCTTTTTTAAATTATCAGTTAAGTAATGACCAGTACGTCTCTTATAGGCTGCAATGTGCTATTTTCATCTCCCGAGATAAAATCTTTTACTTTCGGACACGATTTCTTCGAATTCTTTCCCTAACTGCTTTGACCACCTATTTCGTACGAACACTACGTGGACGGCCAGATCTTTTTGTGTCACAACAGAGAAGGTCTCATTGTAAGTACCTATTAGTAGCCCGGTACACAAACATTTTACTAATACCAAGCGTATGGAGAGTTTTAAAAATTATATTTGGCTCCATATCTACTTTGTGTAATACAATCACAGCGATTCGGTTCTCTTTATCACCCCACTCCATTTTTAACCGACTTCAAAACGAGAAGGTTCTCAATTCGGCCGGTATGTTTTTTTTTCTTTGTATGTACACCGGTTACGCCGAGATTACTGATCGGAGTTACGTGATTCTTTTTTTGGTCGATGCGGAATAGCTGCCATTTGGTCCCATAAAAATATTTTCAAATTCAGTTCGGTAGTTTGGTTTTTATAAGTAAAAAAAACTGAAATTAGTAAGTCATCTACGTATTTTTTATCTTTGTATGTACATCGATCACGCCGAGATTACTGATCCGATTTACATCTTTCTTTTATGTTCGATGCGGAATAGTAGCCATTTGGTCCCATAAAAAATTTTTCATAATTAGTTCGGTAGTTTGGTTTTTAAATAAAAAAAACTGAAATCAGTAGGTACCTAAGTCGTCTACGTATGCGTAATTGCGGATTTTTGCTTTCCTATGACGGTTTAGTGAAACGATACGATAGTGGGAAACAATACAAGGTGACGGTCACCCATCTAGCTTCGACCCTAGAAAGTTAACACTAAAAATTATGAATCAAAAAATCGAAACAAAAATATGTTTCTAGGGGATGAGTACCTTCCTACCTAACCTACCTACTCTTTAATTATTTTATCCTTTTCAGTTTTTTGAAGTCGGTTTTAATTTTAATATCGCAAAATATTGTACAATGTATTGGCGCCAAAATAAAAAAACTCAATGAACACTCATATAAAAATGACAGATTCCAAATTCAAATATTATAGGTATTTTGTGAATTTTTAATTGTAACAGTATTCATGGCCAGACTTAGTAAATATTACCCATCACCCATTAATTATAACACCCATGACTCGTAAACAAATGCTCACACTCATCATACAAACATTTGCTCCAACTGGGATTCGAAACTGGAACCTCTTGACCGAGTAGCCTGCATAGCAAGGGGTACAGACCGCTCGACCAGGTGGTCGTCAATAGATGACTCCGAAGACCGGCACGCGTGCTCCTGAGTAGGAAGGGGGAAGGTGAGATAAGGTCAAAAAGCTCTTCAGAGCACTCTCCATGATATAGCCGATAGGAGCTAAGCGACGCAATTTCTTGACGCAATTGCAGAGGCTCAAGGTTGTTCGTGACCTCTACATCGCCAACAATACGGACAGCACGACGCTGCAATCTGTCCAGGGCATCGAGGAGTTATTTGGCGGAACTTATTTTTCCAGCAGGTTTTTTCGCTGTCTGATATGAAAAATACAAATACAAAATGTATTTTAGTAAGTGTAACCAGAAACGATTTCTCTGTGCTCATACTCAGTTCAAAGTAATTCTTTCTGTTCGGTGTCGTCTCGCACCCAATAACGCGCGTCGAATATTCTCGATCGCACATCTTAGTAACAGTTACAATTGCCGGACTATCGCTCCTCTCCTGCGGTAAACATATCTTTATCGTGTGCCACAAGTTGTACAAGATATCGTTTTAGTAAATTTTATATTTTTAAAGTCGCTGTCATGAAATGTTGATTCTTACTGTCTACTTTTTGAGTTAGTATAGAGTATGATATCTCCGTAAAGTCTATCATAAAATTTATCGCTGCTTAAATGAATTAGTTTTAAATTTATTATTGGAAAAGAAAGCCTATTAATTAATACCATTTAATGGCCCTAGTGTAGTGAACAAAATTACAAGGTTTCGCTGTAATTTCTTGATCCTTTTTCTTGTTTTTTCTTTCTTCAAAATTTTAATTACTTGTCAATTTTGTTTTCTGTTATGTAATCAAATCGTTATAAATAAGCGGAGCTGCCTACCACAAACGTATAGTCTAAAATACCTGTTACTTTACAGAAATACTAGAAGTCCAAAAAAATAAGCTCTTTCGAATCGTCACAAATCCCATATGCATGTCTACCACAAAAAAATGTTATCTACATATGTCGCAATGTCTGTTTGTCGATCAATTTGTAAATTTACACCGGTGATCAATAGTTAAGCCACGGATAAAATTCCGGCAACAAACTCATTTACAATAAAGTAAAGCTTATTAATCCTTTAATGCCCAGACGGCAACTTAAGTTGACAATTAAAATTCAATTGTGTCTGGTTTATCGGGCTTCAAAGAGTTAAACTCGCTTAGTGCAAGAAATCAGTATCCGCTAGGTCCTATACCCTGTCCCACACATAGCAGTCACCGCGGTACAGCGAGTTTCGCAGCTGTAACGTAAACACGCTCTCTTTTTGTCCTAAGTGATGCGGTTCTGGTCAACGTTGATTTTTATATCAAGTAAAAGAGCATTTACACTGTACCGAATTTACAAAAAAAAAAAAAAAAAACTTAAAAGGAGATTTCCCGAAAATATAATAGAGAGCCAGGAGTACAAACACAATATCAAAAAAGTCAAAAATACGCAGATCAGTATTTAATTATCCGTTTCTTTTACTTTGTTTCGTGGTAAGTACAGAACATAATTTTTATAGGAAAATACTGCGACCCAGCCAAATATTCATCATGATGCTTATGTCACTTTAGTGATGTTTAGTGGACTTGTTTATGTCGCCCGCCATATTGCCATATTAAATATACATATTGAATATTATTACTCGCATTTGTGGGATGATACCGCCAAGTACGTCCTCCGTGCACAGATTACAGCGTCGTTCTGTCCGTATTTTTGATAATGTAGAGTGTTAGTGACCTCCACAAACATCAGATTCTAGACACAATTGAATTTTCAATTGTCATAGCACTCCGGAGGCATAACGCCGCTTGACAGAAAGTGACTTAAGTGAATTTGATGTAAATGACGTTGAGAATTTATTTTTAAGTTATTCGCGTCATCAAAGTAGCATCGTGGAGAGTTTTGCACCGGCATTTCTATGCAATAATTAAAGAATTAAAGAAAATACTTAGATATGGCATTAATACACGACAATTCTCGACTATATTCAATTTAATTATTTATCTAGCCTTTGTTAACTTTCCTCGTAATCGAAATGAAAAGTAGATTGCTTACTTCGGGTGAAAGAACCAATTTCAGCCTCGAACTATTGGCGCTCGAACGAAGGCTTTCAATCCTTTAAATCTTAGGAAAAGTAGTATGATATTGAGTTTTATTCCTTACAAGAATTATTAATTTTTGAGATTCCCTATACAAACTTCCACCCCTCTTTCCACTCCCTAAAGTGATGAGTTATTAATTGGTCAAAAATACATGAACATTCTTTTTTTCTAACGAAAAGTTAAATGATAAAAGACATAGAAGACATATTATAGTCCTATTTGAATATGCTATAGGTACCCTTTACAAATTTTCGCCCCCCCCCCCCCCCCTTTTTACACCATTAAGGGATGATTTCGGCGATAAAACTATTATTTTTCTTTCCCAACAACTCCAACTATCTCCATTTCAAATTTTATCTAAATCAGTTCAGTTGTATTGTGTATTGTATAAAAAGCAACTTAGTGTAACTTAAAAGGTAAAAGTTTTGCCTATGATGACATTCAGACAAGCATTCTCCATTCATACTTATATCTTAAGTATATGCAAAAGTAGCTCTGTCTCTCTGTCTGTTACCTTTTCACTCCAAAACAAAACCAATGTATCAATTTGGATGAAATTTGGTGTGGAGATAGTTTGAGACCCTGTAAAATACAAAAGATAGTTTCTAGGTAACCTATGCCCATACTTAGGATACAACTTATCTCGGTGCCAAATTTCATCGAAATCAATCAAATTTCATAAGTTTAATTTTATTATTAGTACGGAAGTAAGGATTGTACTCCTTCCCCACCATTGTATATGTGCCTTAACCTACCGACCGACATATTTATTTTGAAGAGCGGCCGCATATTTGTTTAGTTTAAAAATATTTTCGTCCGCACTTGCACACGACACTATACGAGCGAAACCGACAGAAGATCCTATAGACACGTGCTATGAGCTTATTATCATAGGTGGCTTTATTATATCGTATTAGACACGTGTAAGGAGAACTTGCGCTGGCACTTTACGGCCTTGCATTACTGTCATTATTTTCGTTTTTGGGCGAAAAAGGTGGCAAGCACGTGTACGTCCCACCTGATGGTATGCGGTTACCTTACGCCTGCAGACTTTCGTAGCACCTTCACCTCTAAATTTATAAATACACACCTCTAAGATACACGTTTTTACTCACTTCTTTACTATTTTTCAAGAAATAAAATAGCACGTCACCAAAACCCATACACGCTTGTATTGAAAAACATGGAATTAAAAATGAAAATAAATTTATCATCATCACCAGCCTATACACGTCCCACTGCTGGGCACAGGCCTTCCTGCATGAGAGAAACACATGAGGAGCTTGGGCCATAACACCACCACGCTGGTCAATGCGGGTTGGTGGGTTAAAGCAGTTGCAGTAACAACCGGGATGATCGGTTGTCTGTAAGGTGTTAATCCAAAATTATTTCGGTTTCAAGTGATTACAAGAATAATCTACAAATCAGACGAAGCGATCATCTGAAGTATCCCATGAAATTTTCTGCTTCGTTTGGTTCTTGGTAGGGCTTTTCCTTAGTCCGCCAAACTAGCTACCATCTTACCTAAATCTGCCGCCATGACAATAATCTACCACCATAACTAGGTGGTAGGCTCGTATGTAGGGTCGTCTGGGTAGTTACCACAGCCTATTTATTTCAGTTGCTATGCAGTTCGCTGGGCTTCGGATTGAAGGGAAAGGTAGCCAGTGTAATCAATGGTCGTGGCAATACCAAGTAATGTTTTCCTTGGTTTCGCAGTTTATAGGCGACGCCAACCACTTACCACCAGGTGGGTCGTCAGCTTGTTTGTTATCTAGTTGTATAAAAAATTCTAAAAGCATTGTAGTGTTCCGGCAGTTGGAGGTAAGATATATAGCCAGTTCCACTGTGGTTGAGGAATCCTGGTGGAAGATCGCTTCCATCTTCGGTCTTATCACCACTTACCATCGTGAGATGAAAAGGCTACCTACTACATACATAGAAAAAAAAAAACATACCGGCCGAATTGGGAACCTCCTCGTTTTTGAAGTCGGTTAAAAATCAGTTGTGTCTGGAATCTGTTTGACGGGTTAAAAATAAAAAAAAACACCACTCTTTTCTACGTTTCATAACCAACGTAACGTTAAAGAAATCCTTGTGCAAAAGTTATAAGTATGATTTACATTTTAGTTTTATTTAAGGATAACTTTGACTCGAAATCACTTGTTAATCAGAGCGTAACTTACGTGTATTAGCTTGCAAGGATTTCGAGTCATCAATTATGTATGCCTCAAATTATGCTTGCGCCCTTCGCATGGGTCTATTATTATACCTAATAACAAATACTTTGGTACATTTAATAGATAAAATATCAAATAAACTGATAGCAATGTTTTTAAAATTAAACTTTTAAAATTTTAAATATAATACACACGGAGTCATCAATTCGGGACAGACTTTCGACGTCATTTAAGTCAACAAGAAATTATGATAAACTGTCCCATCTCTTGCCACTATTTACAACTGGTTCACTGAGCTTAAAAGTAGTCCCACTAATCTTACCGATGATCTGCGTGATGGACGACCTTCTACTGCGATGACTGAAAATAACATCAATATTGTGCGGCGTATGATAGAGACTGTCCAGACAAAATCGAACAAGCATAGGAATCGGTGTGAGTCAAGTGCACAAAATCCTCCATGAATAGGTAGCGGTCAGGAAGCTTTGTGCACGGTGGATACCTCATAATTTGACCGAGGCCCAACTCGGATTCTTCAACCACAGAGGACCTGGCTCTCTTACTGTTTAGTTAAAGTCGTCAACTGCTCTCGAAAGACACCGTTTTTCTAACAGTCCTGGGAATTTCTCTTATCAAAGTGATATTGCCCTTGTAATACCAGTTATAAACTTTACCTATATAATAATAAAAGCAAAGTTATTCAAATGCTCGTGAGATCGAGTAATGAGATAACCTGCAATAAATTAAAAATCTAACGTAACCTTTGTTGAGAGGAAACAAGTATCGTGGAATTATTTGATTAGAAAATTATCGTCCATTTTGGTACCAGACCAAAGGGAAATCGTTTCCTTTGACATCTGACCTCCAAAAATAATAGCAGGACACAAAGAAAACTAAATCATTTGCACCTGAGAAATTTCATGAAAACCAATTTTCAACTTTATTGCAATAGATATACGGTGATCACTAATTTGTTGAGTTTAAGCGCTATACTTGGTTAGGTATCAACAGGGCTGAACGCGGGAGTCGAGCCGTGTAACGCCTTTGCGGATGCCACTAGTAAAAGCAATGATACGTCGCGGATTTCGTCGCGATATGCTGTGTTCTTCTTGTTACTGTTGGTTTGCACTACTATGATTTCAAAGAGTCAATGGACTTCTTTCCTCAGCTCTATATTTTTTCTATACAAAGCACGACAAATCCAGAGCTCGGTATTAGGTAGAGTCATTTATGTACTTACACTGATTTCATACAGCGAAAGAATAAAGTGGATATGCCTCAAATCCCGATATTAATTTTAAAGAACAGAAACATCGCATGATTTGTTAAATAAAAAAGTTATTTGATTTTACACAATTTAAACCACGGCACGCGTGATTTTGCCAAATTTACATCACCGACATCGGATGTCCAAAGATGCAAAATTTTAAATCCCGAGAAGATCAACATTTTAATGCGAGTACATAAATAATTCTACCTAAATCCGACCTCTGCAAAAAACTCGACACCATCTGATTTGAAGCGGTAAGAAGAGTCCATATGCGAAGACAGCTAGTGCAGTTCAGACTTCAGACACTGCTTTAGCCGCCTCCACCTTGCCGACCCAAACGCTGCTTTTTCACGCCTCTTTTGAAAGAACCCATGTTATAGGATAGGAAAGAGGGACACATGTGCTGGCAAAGAATTCCAAGTTCTGGAAGTACGACAAAGAAACGATCTGCTAAATTTCTTAATATAATTCTCTGTATTGACATAATTTGACAGTTCACAGTCCCTGTTTAGAGTATTCTATCCTCAGTTTATACGTTTTTATTTTATATACAGTGTGGGCCCTGTAACTAGAACAAAAAATGGAACCAGAGATTCCAGTATCCACAGTTATTACAAAGTTCTTAAATTTAAAGAAGAAGTCATTTAAAATTAAAATTTCCCATCGATGAATTTTCACATTGCGATATTGTCGCTTAATGGTCGTAAGATATCTTGGTACTGGGAATTTTGATAGATTCTAATGTGTTAGTGACACTAAATGTCACTGTCAATTATAGCGACTGGATACAATATCTGTAGCATATTGCTGGCTCGATTAATTTTGTTAGAAAATAACACTAAAACATTTTTTATTATAATTGATTATTACCTTTTGGACGTAATTACTGGTTAGTTAAAGGATGTAAATTTAATTTTTTTGCTCCTGTTACAGGGCCCACCCTGTATATTATCGGTAGGTATCTATTCCTAATGCATTTATTTAAAATTATAGGTATTTATAATTAGTATTAGTATGTTTACGAGATCTGTTTATGTGTTCAAGATATTTTTTGTATTATTTCTTTTGTATTGAGCTTTAAAACATATTATTTGGTCCGTTCTGGTTGACTGCTAGAGAATGTCCAAATTAAGTCCACCAATTGTACCTTTATTTTATGCAATAACGAATTTATCTATTTATGCTTTTTGTATTTGTCAACTGAGCTTTCCTAGAAAACTCAACTTAATGGCCTGCCTATTAATCAACAACAGCATCTAGACATAAACATTCAGAGCCCGTCGTTTTGACGGAAGATCGCAGTATGTGGTGAACATAAGTTTGTTTAAAAAAGTAGGTTATTTTACATTGTAATTATGTCTTATATTCTAATGTGCCATGTAACACCTAAAGATTGAGTGTTTTCCTTTTTTTTGTTGATTTTGTATGTAAAATATGAGAAAATTGACATTTTTAGAGGTCTAAGTAAACTTGCCGTAATTTTATAAAGTAATAAATAAAGTTGATTTATAAAATGTATTTTTATTGGTTAGCCTTTCAATTAACGATACATCAACTGATCCATCAAGTAGGTACATATCTTATCTTATCATAGGTAGGAAAAATGACTGTTTTTAATACCCGTCGTTTCGGCGGATGGTTAGCTTAAAAAGGGAAGGTTACCTATCTAGGGTTAAAGTAAGTTAAGTCACCTATTTGACTGCGGGGTTAGTAAGCACAAAACTGAAGATCTAAGTGTAACACACCAGTTACAGGCGAGGACGTGTGTAACAGAGGAAGCGATCCGCGGCCCGGTTGCGCGCCGTAGCGTGACTCTTGCGCAACAAGCCGCGTCAACGCGCACGCGATTTCGAGGCCGAGCGGATGCCGTTAAGGATGGACTGCATCTTTTGCCTGAACAAAGACACTGGAAACGTTGCTGCTGTATTAGGAATTAGTGTATTATTATTTTTAGTATTGATGGCCGTCTGGTCTGGTGGGGAGTAGCATGTCTGCTAAGCCAATGGTCCTGGGTTCGAATCTCGATAAGGGATGTTTTCGGCTGTGTAATATTCCTATAAATATAAATAGGACAGACGACAGCACATCAAGTGTAACAGAAAACCGCCTCTATTACGAACGGAGTAAAGGTCAAATTGTTACAATATGGTATGGTACAGGCCTTCCTGCATGGGAGAAACACGTGAGGAGTTTGGGCCATAAGACCACCACGATAGGGTTAAACTGATTGCAGTAACAACCTGGACCAACGGCTTAACGTGCTGTCCAAACTAAAAAGAAGCTCGACATAACAAATTTTGATTGACCCATCTCGGGAACGACCATGGCGTTAGTAGCTTTCCGTAATCGCAGCCAATGCGCTCAATTCACTAAGCCAACGAGCTCCTCTCACTCATTGTTAAATGATAAAGACAAAACACGTTTAACAGTGTTTTAAAAAAATAGAATTTATAAGTAATTGCGGTTTTTTAAAAATTCTCTAAATAACTATTTACTAGGTGGTAGACCCATATGTAGGGTCGCCTGGGTAGGTACCACCGCCTTTCTTATTTCAGCCGTGAAACAGTTCGCTGTGTTTCGGATTGAAGGGAAAGGTAGCCAGTGTAATTACTGGGCATGGACGGCATTTCATCTTAGACTTTAGGATGACAACGCACCTGCAATATCAAGTGCTTTTCCTTGCTATTGCAGGTGTCTATAGGCGGCGGTAACCGCTTACCACCAGGTGGGCCGTCAGCTTGTTTGTCATCTAGTTGTATAAAAAAATAGTTAGTAGGTAATCTCTACAAGGTATCACAAAATACTTTCGTATCTCAACCTAGACAGACATAACACGGAGTAGTCGTGCCTAAGTTATAGAGAATGTCTTCGTTAAGGGCAGTATCCACTGGCTCGTTATAAATGTTTTAATGGCTACCATTACGCAAACACATTAAGGGGATCACCCTCGTTGGTTATGCGATTTAATGTTTGGCGCAAGTTACAAAAATAGTGCCGTAATTTTTCTTTAAAAGCTTTGTTTATGTATATAGGTATATTTTACTAGAATTGATAGAAAATGGTACATCAGAGGGTCTAGACAAGGTGGCATTCGATAATCGCTATCGCTAAGCGGAAAATGTATGGGATTTGACATAAGCCCTCGAACGACTTTCGATCACAAATGTCAAATGCCACATTAAGCGATAGTGATTGTTATATGGCACCTTGTCTATGCCCTTAGTCGATACTGTCAGCGATACATTGGTAATAAAAAGAACAATATTTGTACAGAGAAGGACGGATGGAGTGATCCATCCGTCTTAAAATCAGTAGCCCATCGCCACGACCGTAGGCATTTTGGAGATTACAAAGATAAGTTTATTGATCACAACAGTCCAATAACCCTTCTAACTAACGGCCGTGGTAAATTTCAACGCCCGCGTCTATCTTATGAATTGTATTTATAAAAAAATATTTTTTTAGCCGGGGCACGTAAAGCTGTGGCGGATACTTGGAGTTATGATTAAATGTCTTCGAAAACATTACGGTGGCGTGACTAATCGGGATTAAGAGAATCTAGGGACATTTTAATTTGAGCAGGATATGATTTATCTTTCGAAAAACACGTTGAAGAAATCTTAGACGAAATGGGCACGAAAATAGTTATTCGGAAATATTTCACAAAATTTGTTTTGGGGTGGAAAGCGACCCCTAACAAGGATTTGGGAGCACCCCTTGAATTTCACAAAAAAAACCCTGAAATTTCTGAAATTTCACATTTTTGCAGAAGCATCATTTTTATCCCAATTTTTTCCTTTTTGAGAAATTCACAGGGTTCTTCTAAGTCCTGTGGTAGTTCGGTCATTGCAGTAGTCACCCGAATTGTGAAGGAACCCGCCTCGAGACTTGTATGTTTACAGTCAATCAAGACTTTAAACGTTTTGCTATATATCTCAAACATTTTCTATGATATTAGAATCAAATATAAAATAAATAATTATAATAATACTACTGTTAATAAATCACATTAATGTTTTTGAGTGTAGGTATGCATTTATAGAAGAAAAAGCTTTTAAAGCTACTCAATTGTGTCAGGGGGCCACAGCTTAAGTTTTAACTTACTCTTGTTACCACAAGCCAAGTGAATTCTACATACAAGATTATACCTAAAATTCCGGGTATGATACTGCAGTCGGTTCCAGTATCATACCCGGAATTTTAGGTATTTTATAATAATAATTTAAAATTAAAATAATTATTCACTTATTTCAGATTCTCATCCATAATAATAACATACATTTACATTAATATTATTAGTTATGGTTAGTGATAGGAATAAAATAGCAAGTTACTTAAAATGACATAATCAAAAGTACTAAGGAAAGCCACCCTTCTTTTCCGCTGATTTTCCACTGCCCTCGTCATAATAGTATTTTTTTTACAAAACACCGCATTGTTAGTTTGACGCGTACACAAAAAACGGACATGTTGTGTTACACGAACACGACAGAAGCTGATCAACAAGTTGTTACATGCCCCAACGTTACTTGTCACCCCATACCGTTTGTGGAAACGTTTGAACACTGCAGTTTAAGCCTTATGACAAAGGAAACATAGCCTACTAACACACGAACGCAAAGAAAGAACACAAGGCAGAAGCCAAATATTACAATAGGGTATGCTAGTAAACTGTGACTGTAGCTTTCCCTTCGCATCATTTCTAAGGGGGGAAAAGTTGCCCAACAAAAAATAATAACAGTCTTATCGCCTTTACGACGGATTCTTACATAAATAATGATAAAGGGAAATTATATCAAAGTCTTATTAGAATATTAAAAGTTTGGAAGGCTTTTTTTAATGTCTCTAGCGGTATTTAGGGACGTATATTTCACTCAATTTGGTAAATGGAATCACCGGGCCTGTTCGACCGCGCGCCCATTAGAGGGTTGTTTTAATATTATTTTTTAGCCATGACGCATTTATTAATTGACATTTATTGTTTACACTTATGATTTATTGATATTTGCCTATTAATATAAATGACAACCCGTCGTTCTTTAAGCAAATATTTTGAAATAACACCAATGTGACTAAATAGTCCGCTGTAAAGATTTTTTTTTAGAGAAGTATTTATGTTTAATAATAAATAAACATCCGTGACAGTTCAATTGTTCCTACTCTTCGTAAAAACATCTGCCTTTACCGGGATTCAAAACCGGCACATCAGGGGCGCGTTCCAAGCCTACAACTTTTTACTCTTTGGCCGTTCCACGCCTTTCGGCATGACGTTGGGTTGTTACAACCACCTCGTTCCGAGCCTCGTAGAGTTCCAACTTTTTGGCGTTCAAAAACACTCTGACGTTTAAACGTCATATGAGATTAGTGGCCATCCGTCAAATGAGATTGGATATGTCAAATCTCAAAAAAGGCACGGCTTATTTTTAGTTTAATAATCAATATTAAAGTGAATAAAAGTCTAAAAGCCTAATTTATTAAGTACTATTGTTGTGTGTGACATAATACAGAAAATATAATGCGAAATGGAAGATTTCGTAAAAGATAATGATGGATCTCCTTGTTATGATGATGACGGTGATGTCTTGATCGAAAAGGTTGCTGATAAACAAAAATACATTTCATATTTTTTTGTGTGAAAAAATAAATAACATTGACCAGTGTATGTAATGTCCAAATTTGAATTTATTTAAACAACTTGTGTCGTTCCACACCTTACAGTAAGAGAAAAACAACTCGGAGTGTTTGTAGTGTAGGCGTGTAACGCACCTCAGGTCTAGTATGACACAGATGATATGAACTACTCTAAATAAGGTCCATAAGTGAACTGTAAATATTAGGCGTTGTAGGTATACCAGAAAAATCACATTTTATGAAAGCAATGGCTTTAAAGTACTATTAACTTTATAGTTTTTGAAAAATAAAACAAAAAATCATTTAAATAAGTGTCATGGTCCTTATGGACTTAGAAAATGTGAATAAGTCATAACTAATTTATTTTCTAGTAATAAAGGAAACAACTTATAGTATTATGCAAATTTTTATCAACTCTACTAAATTAAATCACAAAATATCATTAATTAATATTTTTTTCAGTCTTAGTTATTGGACCTTATTAGATATTACCACTTCTTCAATCATAGTGTGGACCTTATTTAGTGTTTGAAAATACCAATCACATCACCAATTCCTTTACTGTAAAAACAGCTTTTCATATCATTCTCATCACCAAGTTTCCAGATTTTATGTGATTCTTAAACGTTCGCCGTGGTATATTGTATTTTAAAGCTGTTGCACGACCAGACATTTGGTTGTGTTTTACATCATCTATATCGTCCTGAAAATCAATTTGGGACCATCCTGATCCCCATTTTATTTTTTGAGGAGGTTCTATGCTTTTCTAAGGACAAGCAGTATGTACCTATATTAATATATTAACAATACTTCTGTCAGAAGCTACTGTTGAGTTAGGTTGAAAAAGCGTTTTTTTTTTTTCAAAATTTAGCCTAATGTTCACAAGTTTATCTACGTAGTATTATATAATTTATGTATTTAGTATAGTATTTATAGTTATGTATGTATGTATTTGTTTACATGTTCATATTTATGTCGTGTTTTATTTACACTTAACTAATTATAAATCATTTATGTAACTGAGCATACCTATTTTAAAACTTCGCACTCTTTATAAGGTCCAGCCCTTATTGGGAGACAACAAAGTGGATATTGTTAGGCACTTAGCTATATCCTGAGAAAACCAAACGAAATCGAGATAAAAAGCAATAATTTTGGTAACTTACCCCATCAATACACGTTCTTAAAGTATTTTACCATTACTATTGCAGAAATATTACATAACGACCGTGTTTTATTACTAAAACCACGTAAAATTCGAAATCAATATTATGTACATTGGATCACGTCCACCGCCCTTGAGGCAGCACACAGCAGAGGCACTGATAAAACGACCATCGCGAAAGCAATGAATGTCGGTGCGCTTTTGTGATTGGTTACTGGGGAGGTGCTGCGCGATATTCATTCTGATTTAAAGAATAAGTGCGCGAAATTTGAAAAGATGGATCTTATTTGGAACCGGCCCTTATTAGTCGCACCTACGTTATACTATAATACTTATTTTAAAAAGGTGTTATTAGGCGCGTTCAAAACTGTGGATAATTCACTACTTTCCTCCTCCCTCTTATTTAATTTAACTAAAATTTTACTGTACATCAACCGCATAATAGATAAGTGCAAGTGTAACCAGAATGACGTACGAAAGGCAACCCTTTCGCTAAATCGATAAAAGTCTCTTCAGACCACTTTAGAATGGAAAGCAGTTAGGTTTGGTGATGCAAACGTTTCCATAGTTAACTATTATCTATCTATATTTTATATTTACATTATATTTACACTTATCTAAATTTTTATTTTGGTAGGTAAGAGTTTAGTTTCAAGGCGAGTATCTTATTTGCTCAATATTGTTGTGTTCCTTAAATATTTTACCGCACAATCAATTACCAAAATAAGAAAAAAAAGTAAAAAAAAAAATATTTTTTCAACTAACAAAATATGTATAACTAATAAAGACATACACAATACTATCTCTATTGGCTCTAAACTAAATATGTAAGGTAGCCGGGTCGTATCCCTGGAGTGGCGTCCGGCCATGTGTCTTGTCTTTGCCCGGCAGACCGCGCCCCGGATATGTTTCCTGTCGTATAAACTACGATTGAATACCTTGATACTTTATAAGGGGATAACCTATAGAAATAAACATCATCATCATCATCACCAGCCTATATACGTCCCAAAGCTGAGCACATGCCTACCTGTTTAGTAACTGGCCCAGTGCGGGTTGCTGGAATAAAGCACTTTGCATATTTTTTTTCTAATTGATATACGAGTTGGTGCTGTCAATGCGACAATAAATTAAATGTATGTATTAGTTTACAGAAATGATTTGCTACTTTCAAAAACATCTTATTCATTTGATAATTTCTGGAAATTTCTATAAAAAAATGCAGGCAATTTTATATTACTCCATACAAATGTCATGAAATTAACAAATGAATAAGATGTTTTTGAAAGTGGCAAACCATTTCTATGAACTAATATAGCCTATGTTTTAATTTATTGTCGCATTGACTGCACCACTCCGTATAAGTAATCAAAGAGACTAGCAGAAAATTCTCTGAATAGATTTAAGAAAGAAAGAAAGAAAATATTTATTTAGTGACACACTATCACACACTATTGTTTACTTTACAATAGAAATCTTAAGACTAAAGTAATAGCTGTGACACTAAAAGGACAGCCACTCAGCATATGTCGGTTGTCACAGACATCCGACGCTGGTCTTCCGTGGTCGCCTAAATTTTTGTTTTGAGAGCACTACTACGCTGTGGTAAAACTACTTTAAGTCTAAAATTGTACGTTTTCAACAATAAATTTTCATATAGTTATAGGAAACATTACATACACAAACACAGACAGTACATACACGCACAATACCTACGCATGACAGTTGAGCAAGCTAATCAAGCACAAGCACTATTATAATCTTTACCTACCTAATTTAGACTTAAAGAATTGAATTTGGTATTTTGTTAATTTATTTAATCTTGATTGCACAAAATGTGCGAAGGGCAAACTTAATGCCTTTGGCATTCTCTACTAGTCAACCTGTAGAAAAGGTAAAAACTTTATAAGCAAGCTCTGGTGATAAGGTAAAACTGATAGTCATAAATAAATCAGAGAAATATTTTACAATAAATGAAACCTATAAATAACATTCATTTTTTTTGCATTTTGTAAACAACAAACTTGAAACATGAGAAATTCCTTTCAAACGGTAGTTTGTTTCATATTATTTTGCTATATCATTATTGTCAAGTATCAAAACCGGTCATTCCTGTTACACTGAATGGTCAACCATTAGGGAAATCTCCGCGGCAGCGAGTGCTGTTTAATTTATCCTCGTGAATATTCTTAAACTATCGGTTTTGTGGTCACTGCGGCGATTCGGCCTTATTTATGCCTGCCAGGCCCGAATAGAACCGGCCACAGAGAGTTGGCATTAGCTAATTTATTACTCCCCGTGTTTTGATGTACCTACACTATGCTTTAAGTATCAAGTACAGTAAGTTAACTTAGATTCTCGTTTCGATTTTTTAACCGACTTCAAAAACGAGGAGGTTCTCAATTCGGCCGGTATGTTTTTTTTTTTTTTTTTCTTTGTATGTACACCGATTACGCCGAGATTACTGATCCGATTTACGTGATTCTTTTTTTGTTCGATGCGGAATAGCTGCCATTTGGTCCCATAAAAATTTTTTCAAAAACAGTTGGGTACTTTGGTTTTAAATTTTAAAAAACTGTAAATATGAAATCGTCTACATAAGCGAAATTGCGAATTTTTGCTTTTCCAATGACTTTTTAATAATAATAGTCGTATGTGAATTACAATTGGGAGTCGGTCAAATAGAGATATTGGCCTATTTTTTCTTCTGCGCTGTGAATACAGTTATAAAGAAAAGAGAGAGAAAATTGTATACCAGTTTACTTATGAACCTATGAGCTCAGATAAAGTGCCAATTTTCTTCTTTTGCATCCAGAATAAAATTATTAGGATAATGGAGACATAATTTGCAGAGTTCATATAAGTATAATAATATGCCCATAAGTTGAAATAGACCAAGTAGTTAAAAGTATTTTAGAAATTTCACTAGCTCAAAGAGGGTAGGGTAATTCCGAACATGGAGTAATTTCGATAGAGGAGAGTAACCCATATTGGACCACTTTTGACTTATAAGTATAAAACGCCAAATCCTTTTTAGACAGAAAACCCCAATTAGACTTAGGCGATAGCCTGGTATTATAGCTACAATATACCGGGTGTTACATGATTCTGAAATAAAATTTGGAATTATGGGCTTGATAATTTTTAGTATGTGCGCAGGTTGTGTGTATATCTTAATTATACAAAAGTAAAAGTAAGTATGAATGTTTATAAGTATGTGTGTGTGTGTTTGTGTTTGTGTACAGTAAAATTAAAAAATATCTAATGAAAGTAATCTACTGAAAGTAATTGAAATTAAAAAGTTGAAAAGGGAAAAGTGGCGTCCAATATAAGGGGCAAAGTTGTTAGATAATCATCCCAAAAAAACAGTAACAACCTCAACAGCCAGAATAATCACTATTAACCTTTTTAGTAAACGACTTCTTTAGACAAGACATAAAAAATAATATCGACATAGAAAAAAATATTATTCACTGTCACAGCCGTATTATATGTCAGCAAAAGAAATGAAGTGGCGCGCAGCAAATATTAGTTTCGCTTTCATGACTGACTCGACATTGGCAGAATTCGATAAAACAAGAAGCCATATTATTAAAGAAGAAGAAGAAGAATAATAAAGTGGCGAAGTGTTTTTGGTGCTTTAATCAACTCGTTTTGTGTATTTATTGTAGAAAAATAATGTCACTTAGTTGGAAATTCACAGGTGGTACAATTTAAAAGACGGTACAATATTGATTACTGTCCCCTACATCATGCTTATAAGAGGATACTTGATAATCTCTTTCTGCTAGCCGAGAGGGAGACACATTTTCAATGCCAAGTACTGAGCTTGGGTTCCTTTTCCATTTTTGGTTTGTTATTTATAATTTTTTAAACGACCTCGTTTAGAGTTACCCAGCGATCACGTTACCCCACTCTCCCTTATATGTGAAAAATAGGTATGTGAGATATGTCCGGATGTATTCGTTTGCCGGGTATGTCAAGATGTATAGCTAGTTGTATTAGCTGTAAGAAATTTTATTAGATTCTTAATACATCAACTTATTGCATAATATAACAATATAAATTAACTACTGCTGATTACTTATAACAAGATTGATACGCATGCAGTGTTACGAAGGTAATGACTTTAAAATACCTTCCATTTCCTTCGAGTAACTTGTGTTGCATTAACTCGACTTAAAACACCATTAATATTCTTGCAAACACATTAAAAAGCGTTGCATCGCTTCAGCGACTCTTCGACCACATTATAGCTTCATCAGCCCATAATTCATGCATGACAATATTCGAGACACAGCCGCTAATTCCATATCATCCTCCACCCTTATTCATTACAGTAATTTACGCGGATCGGTCACATATCATCCAGGGAATCGCATAAAAAGCCAATTTTACCCTAAAAAGCGGTATAAAAGCCAAAGTCTAACATACGAGCGTGGGTAATATCAATTTTCCTTTCATGAATTTATTCATGACGCATAGCGTCAGGTCATATAATTTATATGTACGGGCAAGTGGAAACAATCGTATGTATTCACGAACGATTTGGCGGAGGTAAGAAATATATTCGCGCGGTCGAAGAATATTATGCATGTATGCCACTCTGGGGGGCAGTTACTTACGGCGAGCCGTCTTTTTAAGTTGTGAATATGTTAGGAAGGGTTGTTGCTTGACGCCGACCGAATCTGGCACGCGGGCCGAATATAAAAATGAGCCTAATAAGACACCTAAAATATGACGCGCCGCCATAAAAGGCTACCTGTTACTGTTGAATTATGATAAAACGATTAGAATACCTACTTTACTAACAAGGTCTACTGTTTATAACACTTTGGCGTTTGTTTTTATTTTAAAAAAACATTATGCAAATTTATGAAAAAGACTACATACTCGACTTTAAACAGCACACACACACGCACGCACACACGCACACACGCACGCACACACGCACGCACAGACGCACACGCACACACACACACACACACAAAACACAGTCTACATATTTTCATAAGCCGATAACGGTTTGATAAATCAAGTTATTAATGACGAAAATAAATTTATGACTGACAATAAAAATTATGTCTATAATATATAATGGTGTCTATAGGCGGCGGTTACCACTTACCGGCGGCTGTCAGCCTGTTTGTCATCTAGTTATTAAAAAAAAATATGAAATCTAAACTATGACGGTAGGGCAGACTGTTTGGGTAGTTTTCATGAGGTTTCTTGTAATGGATGCTTGAAAATAGAATTTTGACTGTGGCAGCTGAGGTGAGTATTCTAGGAACACTCTCAACTCAGTAATTGACTATTTATGTCGCAACTTAATTATTATACAGGATGCAAAGGAAACACTCTCGAAAACATAGGCAGATGGTAGTTCTGGTGGCTCTAAACACGAGCACTTAATAAAACGAACTATTTGTTTGAAACAGCTGATTTTATCGCGATCTCAAATATATTTTACTGCCTTCGTCTACTCTAGAACATTTCCCTGATAATAATAACTATTAACCACACTTCGTAATTAATGAATGCAACCCTAAATACATATGAAATATGAATTTTTGATGTGAATTGTTTGTGTATTTATTGTATAGTAGTGTAAAAATATTTTCGTGATTCTTATTTTCTCCTTATTTTTCTCGACTCAACCCTGCTCCCGCTGAACCGAAAATTTTCGCGACATAGATTTCCTTGGCGCCATTACTCGTTCGTGGCGTGCGAATGATTTACGCGCTCGCTCGCGACTCGCCTGTCGCAAGGGTGAAAAATTAAAACGGCTTTTAGGGTATTAAGTTTTCCCAACTGACTTTGACATTGAAATTGGGAGTTATTTATGACAAAAAATGTTATTTTATATAATGTATATGCAGGAAATGTTAAAAATATTTTTTATAATAAGAAATTTTTCCGATTCAGTGTTAACCCTCAGGAAATAAAAAAAAATAGTTATCATCTTTTATAGTTTTATAAACAATTTTTTTATTATTTTCAATTTAGATATTCAAAATTCATGCAAACAAAAATATTAAGTTTATTTTTCAATATATTTTTCATCGTTATCATCAGCGCCAGCCTATATATGTTCCACTGCTGGGCACAGGCCTTTCTACATGGGAGAAACACATGAGGGCTTTGGGCCATAGCACCACCACGCTGCCCCAGTGCGGGTTGGTGGATTAAAGCGGTTGTATTAACAACCGGAACCAACGGCTTAACGTGCCTCCCGAAGCACGGAGGAGCTCGAGATTATAAATTTGTTTGACCCATCCCGGGACCGATCATGGCGAAAGACGCTTTGTTTTCGTTATCGAAACCAGAGCGCTCAAACCACTACGCCACCGAGCTCTAAAATATTTTTCCATGTAAGCTTTTACTTATGCTAATAACCGTATAAGCCTCGTACTACTACATACATACAGGGTGGCACATTTGGATCAGTCAGTATGGGAAAGTCTGAAACTATAAGACGTACGAAAATCTCTTCTCAGGAACCATGTCATCGATTTTAGTAACAATAAAAACTGCACTCATACATTTAAAAAAAACGTGTACTCAGCTCGGGAATCAAACCCGGACTTTTTGAAAAATAAAACTAACACTATTTCTGTTTAGATATCGATTGTGTAGGTCTTTAGCAGTAAACATTACTATGAAACATGATGTCTAAAATAAATAAAATGCATTGTTTATATATCATTAAACTTATTTTAGTAAGTGTTCGAAATTACCATATTTTTTTCAATACAACATTCAACTCGTTTATGTTCGTAAAATTGTCTCAATGGTTGTTTGTAGCTCTTTGTTGGTGTCGCAACTTGTAACATACACTGCTTTACATATTGTTATCTGCGATAATATTAATTATCTATCTATGATTGTAATTCCTTACTTCTATTAATTATACTTAAACGTTTGACAGTGAGTTGTCAAACGTTTTCGTTGCTATCCCTTTCAAGTAAGTTGTGTTTTAAATTCAGTTTTAGTCTGTATTTATTGATAACTGAGATGTTTAAATAGTCTTTCCATATTTACATCGATAGTGTTTGTATTTTTTGCCGTAAAGTAACCTCACTTTTAAGTTGATTGAACAACTTCTTGAGAACAAATAACGGTTTTGTTTTATATTTTATTTGTGTTTACTATCATAATAAAATGATGACCCGTAAGGCCTTGGCTCGCCAGGAGGAATATCAACTGGCTTTGCAGGAATTAAAGGCTTCCAAGGAGTTGGTTAAGCAATTGAGTAGGGAAAGGGATGACAATGAAAAAGAACTGTTAGATTCTCTAGACATTAACTGTAAATTAAAAAAGGAAATGGGTGAGTTGTACACTCAAAATTTAATGTTAATTGAGGAAAAGGACAAATTGCAATATACTATAGACCAATTTGACCAGTGCAGTGATGAGTATGAGCAGGCCCTCAGGCGCATCGCTGAATTGGAAAAATGTTTAAAAGAGGCTTACAATAATATTAATGTTTTGGAAACTGAAAAATTGAACTGGACCGCCTCACAGAATCAGAGTCTATTTGATGAATTGATAGATAGTGCCCCACATATGGTTTCTGTTGCATATAATATAAATCCTGCAGTGTCATTGAACTTTTCTTCTAATGATGAGATTATTAATACACCCAACACTAAAGGATTGGTTAAATGCAGCAGAAACAAAATAAAAAAGTATTTAAAATTAAATAAATTTATTAAGAAAACAAAAACTATGATTAAAAAGCAAAAGTATTATAACAAAAATTTGAAGTTTAGTAAAGAACGTACAGTGTTGTTAAACAAATTAGATTCTTATTCCAAATTAATCAAAGAAAATCAAGAGATGTATGATAATAATGTAAAATATTTAAATGACAAAATTAGTAATCTGCAGACATCTTTAAGTGATATTTCTAATAAATATAGTTCATCAAGAAAAAGTTTGAGGGAACACACATTGACACTTAATCACCTATTCAGCACTTCCAAAACTGAAAATCACCACTTGGCTAGGCGATGTTCCTTGGTGTCAGGCCTGGTCACCTTGGATCAGTTAGAATGGTCCATGTCAATGTGTGAGCCATCTTTCTCTGAACAACCCACATTTGAAATGTTAAGCAGTAATGAAAACAGTTCTTATACACAAACAAACAACAATAATATAATGTTTAGTGATGAAATTGGAAAAGATTTGGGCCTTATGTTAAAAAATAAATTGGGACAAAGTGTAACAAATTACAGTAGTCCGGGCTCATCTTACAATGATATTATGGATAAAATATCCAAACATAACTTGACTAAAAGTGATAATTTGATTATTTTAATTGGAAACAGAGGTAATGTAAACAAAAAATCGCTTCAAAACTATCTTGACTATTTAAATACATTAAATGTGAAAAAAATTGTTATGTTTACATTACCCTACTGTTACAGTTTGCCACAGGAAGAAAATAACATTAGGTATAAATTAAATTTAGTACTGTCCAACATGGCATATTATAGTAAGAAAATACAAGTTATTGACTTCAATATATTGACCAACTTAAAAAATAAATTTTATTTGACTAAAGATAGAATAAATCTATCTAAGTATTTTAGAAGACAAATAGCTGAATTGCTAAGCTATAATTTTTTAACTTTAGCCAGAAATTTGGCTATTCAAACCTCTGCTTCTATTGAGCAGACTTTTATTAATGACCTTGCTTCTATTGAGCAATTTACTCCTGACAATGCTTCTATTGAGCAAATTAGATTGACTAATAATACTGTTTTGGAATCTATTCCAATTCATTTAAATTAGATAATAAGACAACAGAGAAAGTCTCTGGCAAAGTTAAAACAACAGAAAAGTCTAATTATTTAAATATTGTTCACCAAAATGTACAGGGCTTTTCTGGCAAAGATCTAGAAATTAGTTTATTTTTGCAGACCATGGAAGTGCATGTGTTATGTCTAACAGAACATTGGTTAAAAAAAAATGAAATTCTGACCTGTATTGAAAACTATAATATTGTAAGTGCTTTTACAAGAGAATCTACTATTAGAGGTGGATCTTTAATATTATTATTAAATAATATAAAATATAAAGAACGACCAGATGTTGTTCGTCACTCTATTGAGCGAACTATTGAAATTTCCTGCATAGAACTCGAGCAACATATTGTTGTATGTGTATACAGACCTCCCTCTGGAAACTATGATCTATTTGAGGCTTCAATGGAAAACGTTTTAAATATAATAAGTGGCAATAACAAGAAGATAGTTGTATGTGGTGACTTCAATATAAACATTTTGGTATCATGTTCGTACTCAGAAAGGTTCCTTAATTTATTCAGATGTTTTAATCTTCTCCATACTTTCTTTGAACCTACTAGAATTACACCAATATCAGCTACCTGCTTGGATAATATTTTTTGTAACTGTGATGTACTTGAACAATCAATTATATATTGTATAAATTCAGATCATAGTGGACAGAAAATCGCTATTGAGCACCATCATGTTAACCAAATAAAAAAAATAACTTATAGGCCTATTACAGATAGTCGCTTGAGGAAATTTGAAAATAATGTAATGAATAGAATTCACTGTCTAAAAGAAACCGATGATCCCAATAAGTTGTATAGCAGTTTATTTGATAATTTAAATATTGAATTCAAGAATATTTTTAAACAAAAAAGCTTTAAAGTCAGTTCTAAAAGGAAGTTTAGTGATTGGGCAACTCCGGGTATTTATATAAGTAGAAGAAAATTATTTGAACTATACTATCAGAAGTCGACTTCCACTGATCCATTTTTTATTGATTATGTCAGACAGTACTCCAAAATCTTTAAAAAGGTTTGTAATACTGCCAAAGCGAACTTTTTGAGTAATAAAATTAAGAAATCTGATAATAAAATAAAAGCCACTTGGAAAGTTATAAATCAAGAAAGTGGTAAATCAAAAGTTACTAATAGGTGTTTTAAAATTAATGTCAATGGAAAAACTATAGAAACAGATGATGGAGTTGCAAATACCTTCGAGACTTTTTTTTCCAATATACCTATTAAAATTACAAAAGAATTGAATTCTTGTACTAAGCGCGCACTTGCTCTCATAGAGACGAATGTTCATAAGTGCAATATTCCTTTCAATTTCCATGAAATTAACGTTAATACGATCATAGAAGCTTTCAAGTCTTTGAATATGAAAAAGACTGAGGATTTATGGGGCTTTTCTGTTAGTGTTATAAATTCTATAATAAATGTTATATCTCCTCAACTATCGTTTATATTTAATAAATGTATTGATGATGGTGTATTTCCCAATCAAATGAAATTAAGTAAAATAATACCTTTGTTTAAGGCGGGAGATAGCAATGACCCCACAAATTTTCGTCCCATTTCTATTTTGCCGACTCTTAGCAAAATTTTTGAAAAAATTATTCTTAACCAATTGCTTTCTCATTTTACGAGAAATGAATTGCTTCACAATAGACAGTTCGGATTTACTAAAGGAAAAAATACTACTGACGCGGGAATTGCACTTATAAAACACATATTTGATGCTTGGGAAAATCGGCAGGATGCTCTAGGTATCTTCTGCGACTTGTCCAAGGCGTTTGACTGTGTTGATCATCAAACATTATTGGGTAAATTAAAGCATTATGGTGTATCAATAAACTCATTAAAACTTATTGAATCCTATTTGACCAATAGAATTCAAAAAGTTGTTATAAACAAAACTGAGTCTTCTGGTGCGCCTGTGCATATGGGCGTGCCTCAGGGTTCGATATTAGGGCCATTGCTTTTTTTAATTTATATCAACGACCTCCCTTACTTTTCAAAAAAATTGTGTGAGACGGTATTGTTTGCAGATGACACCTCACTAATTTTTAAAATAGACCGAACTAAAACTGACTTTGAGGATGTAAATAATGCCATTTCAAAAGTGCTATCCTGGTTTAAAAATAATAATTTATTGTTAAATTCAAAGAAAACAAAGTGTATTAAATTTACTTTACCAAATGTAAGGCAGGTTAGTACTCATGTTGAAATCAATGAAGAAACTATTGAATGTGTTGACTCTACAGTATTTTTGGGAATTAAGTTAGATTCTCATTTACAATGGTATCCTCATATCTCGTCCCTATCTAAAAGACTTAGTTCAGCTGCTTATGCTGTTAAAAAAATTAGGTCTTTGTGTGATGTTGAAACAGCAAGACTTGTTTACTTTGGTTACTTCCACAGTGTCATGTCATATGGCTTGTTATTGTGGGGCACAGCAGCCGACATTGAAGACATTTTTATTTTACAAAAAAGGGCTGTGCGTGCTATTTACGGACTCAAGCCACGTGATTCACTAAAAGATTTATTTAAAGAAATTAATATTTTGACCATTGCTTCTCAATATATATATGAGAACATAATTTATGTTCACAAATATAAACATACCTTTTCAAAACATAGTGATATTCATAACTTAAACACTAGATATAAAAATAAACTTGCTGTTCCAAGTTTTAGACTTCACAAGACAAGTCGCTCATTCATGGGGAAATGTATACACATTTATAACAAAGTCCCGCCAAATGTAACTGAACTGCCTTTTCACAAACTTAAGTTATATGTCAAACAAACTTTAATGAAAAAAGGCTACTATAAGGTCCAAGAATATTTAGATGATAAGAATGCGTGGAAACATTAAAATTCCAAAATGTTTTTAAGTTTATTTACGTGTAAGTATTATGACTATTAACCTCTGTATACCTATTTTGTGATTGTGCATTGTCAGATAGCTTGAAAATAACGATAATACTTTTGACATTGGGTACCTACTTTGTCGGTACGATGATATAGATTCTCTTCTAATTTTAATTATTTTTATCGCTGGGCGGCACTGCACTGCTAAAAGTTATATTTTTTTTTAACTACAAACATTGTATTTGAATATTTATTTTAAAAAGAGTGACTACACGAGTTTGTTGCCGGAATCTTCTCGGTAGTTCAACTTTTGGAACCGGTGTAAATTCAGACATGACAGACAGACAGAGACTATGACGTTGTTAGTTAATATTTTTTTTGTGATAGTTGTAAAAATGTGTTTTTTTGACGATTTAAAAGTGCTTCTTTGTGGCCTATTTAAATAAAATATTTTTTCTTTCTTTCTTTCTTTCTTTCTTACTACACTAATAATTAATTGAAAAGCCCACTTAGAAAAAGTATGTAGATACAAAGACGTGTTATACCTCATTTGAAAATGGAACGTTTTGGTTTGAACAGTGACGTAATAAATCTCATTTGAAAATGGAACGTCTCGGTTGTTGGAAATGTTGTATTGAAAAAATGATGGTAATATCGAAAACTTACTAAAATAAATTAAAGGATATGAAAACAATGCATTTTATTCATTTTAGACATCATGTTTCATAGTAAAGTTTAGTGCTTAAGACCTACACAATCGATATCTAAATAGAAATAAAATTAGTTTTATTTTACAAAAAGTCCGGGTTCGATTCCCGAGCTGAGTACACGTTTTTTTTTTAATGTATAAATGCAGTTTTTCTTTTTACTAAAATCCATGACATGGTTCCTAAGACGAGATTTTCGCGTGTCTTAAAATTTTAGACTTTCCCATACTGACCGATCTAAATGTGCCACCCTGTATAGTCCTTTTACATTTTTTGTCCCGTTCATTCGAATGACATTTTGCTTTTAAAACAAAAGCTTAAATACGTCTTAAACAACACAACGTGAACAACTTTTACTGTAGAGCCAACTCTACATTCGCGTTTTTTTTTCTAGAAGTTAGATTTAATCGCTTTGTTAAAGATCATCAGTTCGACGGACTCTGCTCTAAATGAAAATTCACTTTAAAAAATGTTAAATCAATGTTAAAAATTAACCATTGTTTACTATATATAACCATTCACCCTTATTCAATAAAAAAGCTTAGGTATTTAAACAATGGTAAATTAAAAGGCAATAA
This sequence comes from Nymphula nitidulata, assembly GCA_947347705.1. Taxonomy (NCBI): domain Eukaryota; kingdom Metazoa; phylum Arthropoda; class Insecta; order Lepidoptera; family Crambidae; genus Nymphula; species Nymphula nitidulata. The sequence goes on from OX374632.1 coordinate 14,929,043, forward strand.
CAATTTTAATCTATACTTTACTCCAATCTAAAGAACAACTCATTCTCGCCAACTCCTCCACCGAGTACAGAAAAAATTACAATACAGATAATATTTTGTTGTAGGATTTTATACAGAGTGGGGCCTGTAACAAGAGCAAAAACTTTTAATATAGGCATTTTCAGTTACCACTATTCATATCCTAGTGGTTTTAGTCCTTCAAAATTATTAAAAAAAAAGTGAAACATCCCTAACAAAATTAATCCCACCAGCAATGGACGGCAAACATTTCTTTTATTCAAAACACTCTTCACTGACATTTAGTTGATGTAGCCCCAAAAACTTTCCTGATAGTTTAGTTGACATAAACAATCTAGCGCTAAACTAGCATTACCTCCGGTTTCACCATAAATTAATGGCATGTCACATAATTCACGAGCGTCGTAAATTATTCTTGGCATTTTCAATATTTTTATTTATTTCTTGATAAGTAATTTTTAAATTACCAACTTGACATTGTCATTATAACGTTTGAAGAATGTTTCGAATAATCTGATTGTAGCTTGAAAAGAATTTCAACTGTGATTAAATAAAGAGGTTTGATATTAATTTACATTACCTACATTCTTAACGTAATTACAATAAGGATCAGTCTTGCTTGTTTGTAAGTAGTACTTCCTCGCTGTTCCCTGTACCACGTTACTTTACGACCGGTAAACGATAATATCGCAATGGAAGTTACATCGATTATGGGTATTAACTTTAAATTAAATTTATTCCTAAACGACCTACTTTGAACTATTCGGACCACATTAGAGTAACTTTAAGTGCTCGAAATAATCTGCACAAGAAGTTTTTGCTCGTGTTACAGGCCCCATCCTGTATAACAATCTTTCACGTATGCAGTTTATGTTCGTTTTATTATAAAGTCATTTGTATTTTTTGTAACAAGATAATAAATGACTCTGTCATCTTAAGCCATAGAATGATTACCTAACACTTAATTTGATAAGATAGAAAATGACTCCGTCATCTTAGGCGATAGAATGATTAAAACTTAACTGGGTATTCTTATTCTTAATTTTTGATTTTAACATTATTATAAATGTTTGAAAAATTACTTAGTATTTAAAATAGAATAAAACTAGAAAAATTTCACGTCCTGAGGCAGGAATCGAACCTGCGACCTTTCGCTATCCGGGCGACTGCTCTGACCACTGAGCCACCCAGGACTTGGGATATCCCTGTGAAATTCTTCTAGTCTATCTTGTATTTGCGTTTATGAGCTAACGTCCACCCTACAATGTCGAAATATTCTATTTCAACATCCGAAACGAGTATTTTTACATATACCGACGAATCGGTTAAGTTGGGGCAGTGCTTTCAAATATTCTTAATTTTTGATTTTAACATTATTATAAATGTTTGAAAAATTACTTAGTAATTAAAATAGAATAAAACTAGAATTTTTTTTTTTTACATTTATAAAATATTTCGACATTGTAAGGTGGACGTTAGCTCATAAACGCAAAATACAAGATAGACTAGAAGAATTTCACAGGGATATCCCAAGTCCTGGGTGGCTCAGTGGTCAGAGCAGTCGCCCGGATAGCGAAAGGTCGCAGGTTCGATTCCTGCCTCAGGACGTGAAATTTTTCTAGTTTTATTCTATTTTAATTACTGGGTATTCTTAATTTAGAAAAAGCAACTGTTGCGGCGTCAAACTAACTAAATTAAAATTTAATTGAAACCCCAAGAAAATTGCTTCAATTTGTAAATTACTAGCCAACTAGACAGAATACGTTTTCTATTGTTGAGAAGAACCCGGCGAGCGAGTAAGGGACGAAAGATTAATAATACCAAAACGGACAAACATACAGATTAAAACTTATGATTGGCTACCATCAATTCCGCAAAATAGGTCACACAAACACGGGTTTGATGGACTGCCGGGGGCATGTTGGACTCAGTGGTCAAAGGATCAGTGACCTAACCCTTTGACAAGTACCGCAAACAGTTTTAATTTGAAATCACCGGGCCTAATAGACCCGACCGTCTGCTAATATTTGAAAAGGGCTATTAAATATAAATATTATGAGATAGGAGACCTTTGGAAATGTTTCATTTTCCTTTCATATTTATTTTACCCTCATTTTTATTTTTAAAGAAACATAAATGTGTATTTTTTACTAAATATTAGTTCTGATGCGATACTGGAAAGAAACAATTTCAACATGACTTTTGCATTTGCATTGCTTGTTCGTCAAGTTATCCTATATACGTCCCACTGCTGGGTACAGGCCTTCCCAGATGGGAGAAACACATGAGGAATTTGGGCCATAACACAACCACACTGGCCCATTGTGGATTGGTGGGTCAAAGCGGTTGCAGTAGCAACCGGGACAAACGGCTTAACGTAGTACCTTCCGAAGGACGGAGGAGCTCAAGATAGCAAATTTTTGATTGTCCCATCCCTGAATCCACCATGGCGAAGGTTACTTTGTTTTCGTAATCGAAACCAAAGCGCTTAAACAACTACGCCACCGAGCTCCTCGACCGTTAAAAAACAATAAAAACCAAGTAACATTATTTTAGTACTGCTATAGAGATGATGGCAACCGAACGGCTTAGATCATTCCCATTAATGGCGTTTTTAGTATTAGATCAAAATTTTCTTACAGAAAACAAACATATTTATAAAATTCACCTTAATTCTATAAATATGTTTGTTTTCGTTTCGGTGCTTCACTATCTATGGTTTCTGGAAACAACATAGCACCAACTCCAAAAATATGTTCCTAGGGGATAAGTACCTACTAAAATTTAATTATTTTATCCTTTTCGGTTTTTTGGAGTCGGTTTTAATTTTTGTTTAAATATATTTTTTTCACAATTTTTAGTGATAACTTTTGAAGGTCAAAACTAGATTGGGTGACCGTGCGCTTAAATTGATTTCTACTATCGTATCATTTCACTAAAAATTCATAGGAAAGCAAAAATCCGCAATTTCGCATATGTAGACGACTTAATTTTTCCAGTTTTTTTTATTTAAAAACCAAATTACCCAATGGATTTTCAAAAAATTTTTATGGAACCAAATGGGAACTATTCCGCATCGAACAAAAAAAGAATCATCAATATCGGTTCACCCAGTCAAAAGTTCTGAGGTAACAAACATAAAAAAATAAAAGAACATACAGACAAATTGATAACCTCCTCTTTTTTTTGAAGTCGGTTAAAAACTGGAAAACAGCGGAAAACATTCATCATGGCGCATGTCATGGTTTGGTGACGTTTAGTTGACACTTCTATGTCGCCCGCCATATTGCCATAGTGAATAACCGTGAAAGCGACGAAAAAATCAACTTTTGTACAAACAAACTATGCATGAAAACGAATTATTAGTATTTTTCGCGGATTCAGGAGATTTTTCCTGATTTTTTGAGAGAGTACATACTATACCTGACCGGATATGAAATATCTCTTTTGAACTATTAATATTGTAATATTTATTTAAGAATTGCTATAAGTAGATATGGTCACGTGCGGCGAACGATGTTATTATCGGTCTCCGGTCACGTGTAATAATGGTACACTTTTGACATATGCTCGCGAAAGTGTCATCGGTAATAGGCAAAAATTCTACACCGCTAGTTTCAAAGTAGCTTGGTGTGTTGCGTTAAGCTTTTCTGCTTGTGCCAATAAATTTTAAACAAGGTGTCGTGGAGTGTACTTCCTTTACAAAGGAACAGGCTGCGTAAATAAAACATGTGATTCACTCCCTCATAGCTCGCTCGGGATGCATAATAGATGTAAAGACTTTTCCTATTAACGTAAACGAAGCTTAGATTTGTTTTCGCCTCCTGCTCATTAAGGTAATTTGTTTCTAAAAGAGAATATCTGGCGAATTTTCTTTTCATTTCGCTCTCACAAGTCACTAGAGAGAACTCTATATTTTTTATGCTTCTCGAGTAAAATTTGAGATTATTACAATGTTAAATATTGAAGAACTTTGAATAATGGCTTATTGATTTGAATGCTTTGGTTTTATTTACGTAAACGAAGCTCATCTGTGCTTATGAAGACATGATGGTCCTGGTTGTTACTGCAACCGCTTTCACCCACCAACCTCCATTAGACTACCTAGATTTTATATTATATGTTTCTCATTGTAGAAATAGCCTACGTCTATAAATGGAAAATAAATAAGCTGCTGATTATAATACTGAAATATATAAGTATTGTTGTTTGATCAAGAAAAATAAAATTGTTCCTTCTTAAAAAAGCAAAGGAATTATGTAATGGGAAAAAAATATGTTTGTAAAATCATTACAGATATCAATAAATTTGGCTGACGTATATTAATGTGTACGCCTCGCCTCAACAAGTTAAATGCGAACCGCCCAACCAATTTCAATAAACAACACAATGCTTCAATAATTTCACAGGCGAATCACACTTGATCGGCGGACGCGCTAACGACTCAATCGAATCCATTCATTCACTCGCTCCCATCTCGCAAGCGTTGAATGAATGATCGCATCTCGTGCGCGATCGGTTGTCGCGGGGTGTACAATTATCCGACATCTTAGCATAAAGCCTAAGTGCCTTCTAGAATGGATTCATTTTCACTTCGAAGAATTATTTTAAAAAATCGACGATTAAAGACCTGAGTCTATAGTATTAGTTATTATTAATCTGTGGTATTAGTAACAATAATTAACTTATGTAATGAGCACAGTAAGGATTATAATTAATTTTGGTGTCTTTGACGAGATGGACGCGGGTATGGTGTTGCATAATGTCCACTGTCCACGTCCAGTCTCGTCGGGACCGTCTTCAAATGGCGTGGATTACCAATTTTTTCTAAATCAAATTATGTAAGTAAAGTTCAACTCGTTAAGTAAGTCGTCATAATTGTAATGAAACATCTGTGTTATGGTTCTAGAAACACTGCCATGTTTAACTGACCTACACAACAACAGTAACAAATAAACACAGATCCTGTCTGATGGTTATCACCATCCTAAGTATATACGTTCCGCTGCTGGGCAAAGGCCTTCCTACGTAACACCAAGAGGATGCGTTATGTTTACTATATACCTATGAGAGACAAGAAGGTGTGAGAACATGAGTAATGTTCGGAGGAACGCAGAAAAATGTTATTGGCTGTAATTAGAAGTTGTAAGGTAGAAGTACTACCCTTTCTTTGTCATGAATAAGCTTTTATAGCTACCCAGCTATGCTAAAGGACCAGTTGGGTTATGTATGTGAGACTCCCCAACTGGCACACTCACTAAAAACCAATCTTGGGAACTTGGTAGTCGTCAGCGTGGCCGCTTGCAGTTGGCCTCAGTAGGCCACCACAAAGGGTTACTATAGAAGAACATTCACAACACCGGGTGTGTTATGGAGACAATGGAGCTCTATTCCATGGCCCATATTCCAGATAGCGCGGTTGGAGTGTAGCAAAACGCCAGCACCTACGGCCCGTGCGTCTCCTGCGGCACTGGGCTGAAAGAGAGAATCCTCCTCTCTAGCCCGTCCTGCGACCCTAAGCTAAAGTGGAAAACACCACAATTTTATAAAGCAGCTTCGTCATTTTATAAATAATTTTATTTGGCTTTTATTGATAATCTGGCACCACTGGAGAACAATCATGCTAGTAGGACGCCCACTCCACATTGAAACATTAATGTCTCATCCATCCAGCATAGCATTGTGAGTGCAGAGTGCAAAGTTGAGACTGCACTTGGAACAAAGGCAACGGTGAGTAAGCACCGTGCGAACCGACTGACAGGAGAAACAGAAATGTTTATACACTTGATACTTAATATGAAACTAGTAATCACCCGAGGCTCCGCCCGTGTGGATGACGAACAAACAGACAGACAGAGTTGTTTTCGCATTTATAATATTGGTATAGATACAGCTTGTCTGATATTTACATTGTTTGAATGTTTATACTAAAATTTTAAGCATAACTAAAATCTGACTTCAAAACATTGTTAATCTGCCAAGCGGCGTTATCCCTCCGGAGGGTAATGACAATTAAAAAATCAACTGTTTGGAATTTGATGCTTGACGGGCAAAAATAAAAATAAAAAAATCTTGCTTCTGCAGGAAACAAGCAACAAGTTAAAATCTAAAGACAAAGTATTTTTCACCGACTTCTAAAACGAGGAGTTTCTCAATCCTGTTGGTATTTTTTTTTTAATTGACGCTAGGCTTTTTCCTGAAGAAGCAAGACCACGAGATATGGCAACAGTTCTCAAAATCACTTTCTTAAAATCCTGCATTGCGTAGGTATCACTATTTGCTATCGCATACTTAACCATTACATATTTAATCCAGATGCCTTTTATTTTAATTACTTAATATCACCACTACCTTAAAGGAACGTAGTAAAAACTAATGTCCACTAAAATTTGAATCCACCAGTTACACTCACCTGCGATCGTCTCTACGGAGGCCCAATAAAATTTTAAAGTCCACATTAACCCTTCCTTAATCGCAGGACTTCTTAGCCCCCAACTTTGTAAAATCTCAAAAAACCCCCAGCGGACTGCCGAAGACAACATCAAGGACATAATTCATAATGAAAAAGTTAATTTTCACGGGGCGAAAGGTAATTTGCATATTTTTGTGCGCTGCTTTCAATTATTCGAGTGTAGGAACGGGTTACTTTCCCCGGGACGCTTGATAATGTTCCTCCGGGGGTCGTTTGGGTATTAACCCTTTCTGTGTATTAATTTTTCTTAGCCAATTAGCGAGCGATGTTATGGATGTTACCTTGCTGAACCCGTGAAGATGTTACAACTTTATTCCACTGGGGGCGCATTTTTTAAGGAATATTTGAAACATAAAAAGGGGTCATGTAAATATAACAGTATTGTAACGGAATAACTGTAAACGTTAATTGGACAAAAATTGCTTTAGATTACTCTAATTCTTTACATAGTGTGTTCCATACCAATTAAGAAATATGGTCCTAATGCTTCTTAAATCTTACGACAAGAAAAAAAAATATTTTACAAAGCTGTCTGCTAAAAATCTACTTTACTATAGGTAATCAATGAATTATTCACCATATACAATAAATTTTCTATTGTATATGAGCGCTGAAGGACTGGTAAGAAACTAAAGGGTAACTTTAATCTCTAAAGATCCAAAGTAGTAGTAATCGAAAACTGGATCTGAAATCTGATGAAAAATCTATGAGCAAATCCAATTAATTATCGTACGGAAGACATACAACACTTTTATTACCTTAACCAATACTTACCGGCAGACATCCACGTGGAATCAGGTATAGTTAATCATAGTAACCACATGTATTAGTTCCTTGAGGGCTCGGCAGAGTCCCCGGTCATTATCCGCTATTGTCCCACGCATTATTACCGTGGATAATCGCACTGTCTCTTGAAGGGTTGGCGAGGACTGGTCGTTCTATAGAATTATTCATTATTTTGTTGTTTGCAACAAGAGAGAAAGTGTAATATAGAATTATCTATGTCATGTTTTTTAATGACAAGAGTGGTGTCCTTAGATGCCCGTAGCACCTTGAGCACGACGCACACACACATTGAAAGGAAAGGTAGCCAGTGTAATTACTGGGCATGGTCGGCATTTCATCTTAGGCCTCAAGATGGCAACGCACCTGCAATAACAAGTGATTTTCCCTTGCTATTGCAGGTGTCTATAGGCGGCTGTAACCGTTTACCACCAGGTGAGCCGTCAGCGTGTTTCTCATCTAGTTGTTAAAAAAAATAGTCGGCACATTTTTTTTAATGTGAATTGTAAAATAGTTTTACGTCCAAATTACTTACCACTATAGCCATTCTAAGTCAACCTCACTACATCTTTACATTTCCTCAACGAACTTACGACATTTCGCGTAGAAACCGTAGCACCATTACCGTAATGCTTAAACGCAAAAATTACCTCTCTACGATATTAATACCAGGCTCAAACTAGGCTAAGAACTTAGGTTTGAACTAATTAAGTTCACAGGGAAGCTTTTCTTTCGTCACATGGTAAACTAAATGAGGTAATAGCTCATTTATAATCTGAATGACTTGAAATCGAGACTACACAGGTAGGTCAGTATATAGTGTTGTCTGTGGTACCACCACCTATCCTACTTCGATCGTAAAACATCTTGCTGTATTTCGGATTAAAGGGAAAGGCTAAGAACTGAGGTTTGAACTAATTAAGTTCACAGGGAAGCTTTTCTTTCGTCACATGGTAAACTAGATTAGGTAATAGCTCATTTATAATCTGAATGACTTGAAATCGAGACTACATAGGTAGGCTAGTATATATGTAGTGCCGTCTGGGTGGTACCACCGCCTTTCCTATTTCGACCGCAAAAACAGCTTACCGTATTTCGGATTAAAGGGAAAGGCAGCCAGTGTATTTACTGGACATGGAAGGCATTTTCATGTTAGGCCTCAAAACGACAACGCACCCGCAGCACCAAGTGATTTTTCGTGTTATTGCAGGTGTCAATAGGCTACGGTGGCCATTTAGTACCAGGTGGGCCTTCAGCTTGCTTGTCATCTAGTTTTTTTTCTGTTCAAATTTCTTCGGAATATTAACCGAAAAAGAACGTTACTAAGAAAATTCCCGTTAATCTGTAAAATTTTTCTTCTTCAATTATTGAATAAAAGTTTCCATTTCTAACAAAGTTTAGTAAACTAAAGTAATTAGCAGGTGTTGGATCTGACCATCTGACCATCAGCTGAGCATAATAATCGCCTTGTGATGTGATGCATAACAGGCGAGTCGTGATTTTTGCACAATACCTTAGGTATAATTGTAATTACTGGGCATGGACGGCATTTCATCTTAGGCCTCAGGATGACAACGCACCTGCAATATCAAGTGCTTTTCCTTGTTATTGCAGGTGTCTATAGGCGGCGGTAACCGCTTACCACCAAGTGGGCCGTCAGCTTGTTTGTCATCTAGTTGTATAAAAAAACCTTAGGTATAGTAAAAAGTGTACAGTGTATTTCATCGTTATCTCTGCCTCGAGATAATCCTATACGAGATACGAGTTTTCTTTTTTGTGACTGGGAAATATGTAGGTCATATCACTACAAAGGATTATATCTACACAATACGTTACTACAACGTTATTTTTATCTCTAAGTATTTCCACGCAAAAATTTCTTAATATATCAAAGATACATTTCACCTGAAAGCAAAAAACCCACAAAACAGCCTCGCAAGACACTCCCTCTCACAAAACATCCCTGAAAGGGCCTTTTTGACCCGACAGCACTCTAATTGAGACTGTCTGTAGCGACCCACTCAGACGGTATTCAAGGCCCGACATGTATACATTTTAATAAATGTATCGTCCGTGAATGGTGCTTTTATGAAAAAGAAACCCGGCTGCTTACATAATGTACAAATTAAGTGTAGGTGGCTGAATGGACCCCGGTGAATGTAGGCGCGTTCTTTAGGGTTAAGTGTACAATGTATTGAATGTACAGAGTAAATAATGAGACTTGTATAAAGCAGAGAGAGTGCTCATTGATGTTGAGCTTTTAAATTTGGCCACAGTCCTTTGTGCTACTTTGTATGTGTTTCTTAATGTAATTTTATTGACATTTTAATCATACTGTCTCCTATTCTTAATTTTTGAGTTTAACATTATTATAAATGTTTGAAAAATTACTTAGTAATTAAAATATAATAAAACTAGAAAAATTTCACGTCCTGTTTCGTGTCCTTGTCGTCGTTGGGATATCCCAAGTCCTGGGTGGCTCAGTGGTAAGAGCAGTCGCCCGGATTGCGAAAGGTCGCGGGTTCGATTCCTGCCTCCGGACGTGAAATTCTTCTAGTTTATTATATTTTAATACTGTCTCATTTTAAAGTTCAATTGAATTTTGACATAATGTTGCGCCAGCTCTTTCTTTTAAGAATAGCTTCTTTTCTACTAGTCTGCTTGAAACAAAAGACAAGAGAGAGATGCTCTCGAAGCATCTCAGAGTCAAGTAACTTGATATCCTGATTTAATATTTTATATACTAATTTAAGTAGAAACCAATTTAACATTTTAAAAAAATTAAAAATTTAGATGAAGTCGATTTCGGACAACAGTTGCTCTACTTGGTAAATCATGTCGAGACATAGGTATTAGATTAGTTGTGCATGGATTTGTTTTAGCAGTGTACTAATTGAATTATATGGCGACGTATATGGAATTGCCACAGCTTTAGCATAGACGCACGTCTCTCCAGTGAGCACGCCATTGTTGGAGTATCATACAACGCATTCCTGCACGAAATGCCGACTATCGCATTGAAAAGTCGCAAGAACCTTGTCGCAGATACGTGTCGCTCAGACTTGCGTCACCGGCGGGAGAAACCTAACACTACTCCCTACAAAACAGACATCAAACAGACATCAAAGTAATCTGATAATTACTTTGATGTAATCATTTTCTAAAATATTCTCTTTATTATTGTAAGAAATACAAATAAAGAAAACGAAGAGAAAATTGTATGCTCCAGGTGGGAATAAAACCCGCGTCTTCTAAGGCCCGGCCAGACGCGATAACCGCTACGGCACCGGAACACTAGGTGTAGCCCACAGACTACTTAGAGATACTACGTATGTGTAACCTACCAATAACTTTTTTACAGCAAGAATACTTTTTCAAGCATTCTTATACTTTCAGTTAAGATGAGAAAGCCATTTTAATTACATTACATTTAAAAGAATACAATGAAAAAAATGTATGCTACAATCGTTTTCTTTATTTGTATTTCTTACAGTAAAGTAAGCGTCATAATCGCATAAAATGAAACATTTAAATGTGGTCCTCTCATCATCATCATCATCATCACCAGCCTATATACGTCCCACTGCTGGGCGCAGGCCTTCCTTCATGGCAGAAACACATGAGGAGTTTGGGCCATAACACCACCACGCTGGCCCAATGCGGGTTGGTGGGTTAAAGAGGTTGCAGTAACAACCGGGACCAACGGCTTAACGTGCCTTCCGAAGCACGGAGGAGCTCAAGATTATAAATTTGATTGACCCATCCAAGGACCGACCATGGCGAAAGTTGCTTTGTTTTCGTGATCGAAACCAGAGCGCTCAATCCACTACGCCACTGAGCTCCTCACTCAATGTGGTCCTCTACCTTTTCATAATACTCTAGTCTTAGACGGAATTCTAGTCATCAGCGTCAGTCTCCTTTGGTACGAATGCTCAGTATACCTAAATTTTCCAATACTAGCTCGTACCTATACTTGTTTATTCTCCACGACTAACTCCACCAATGGCGGAGCTGACCACAGAGCACAAACAACAGACGTGATCCAACTACGTATGTACCAGTTAGCCGCACCAGACAGCAGCACTTTGTTTTACATAGCACTTAGTACTGGCTACACGAAAATATGTATGAACTACGGGTTTGTTGTGTAATTCTAACCATAAAGCAATAGCATTCAATTTTAGAGAAAGTTCCCTGCTACTTTTAATTTGAGTTCTTTCAAAGCTGAATTAAACAGGCACCTTCTGCAGGCTCGCTACGTCATCGAACACCTCCTCAACTTCTCTTGGAGCAAGAGAGAACTGCAGGGCAAGAACATTTTAATAAAAAAGCGAGTGTTTGCCGGGATTGGGTGGTGTAAGACAAGTTCTTATTACAATAATTAAAAATTGTGTTGAAGTGAACTTTGTGTTATATAATTGGTGTAGTTTTATAAACCAAGTGTTTGTATTGACGTACAACTAAAAGATTATTAGAATAAAAGTGATTATGATGTGATAAACGATGAGAGCTTTTTTGTCGTTATCCACCTCATCAAATAGCATCTCAAGGAGACTGGCATCATATATTTTGCGCCAAATTCTCCCAAGGTGCATTGAAATGTGTAACACCAGCATTTAAACTCAATAAATGAAGAAATAAAGAAATACTGAAGACGTGGCTGTATGGGCTTTAGTTCCCTTTGCCTTCCCATAACAGAGAGAAAGAACCGAAAAAAATATAAAGATTTATTACTACTTATCATCAACCATCAAAGGTACATGAGTAGAGTAAAAGGCGTAGGTTAACTCTACCCATGTACGCATGGCAGAGTACTTATCTCAAAGTACCACTATCTATACCAATATAAACAGCATTGGTAGAGTATTAAAATATCTCTACTAAAACTAGATGAGTAGTAATACTCTACCCGTGGGCAGCACCCTCAATGGATATCAAATAGAGTAGGTACCCAGATATTTTTATATACTGTAAGTATTGCTACGGGTGATCCTACGAGAGGATACGGAGGAACGACAACTCGTACGAGTATGGCTGCCGTCGTTCAAAACGCTGAGCTTACATTTATTGAGTTGTGGCGAGCGAAATAGGTTTAATAATTGAAAAAAAAAATATACATAAAAACTACAATTTTTCTCGGCCCTTGTAACACCAAAAGTAGTACAACTCACATAATTATGATTAAAACTATAAAAATCAACAGGAAGTGTTATGTCGACAGCTTATGAGACAAGTGTTCTCAATTTAAACGTATCTAATCCTTCCTCGACGAGCTTAGACCAATTTTAACAGTTTGAAAATAACTTATTAGGTAAATATCCTTAACACATTGTATAAGATATAAATTGTATGTTTATGCGTTATAATTCAATAAATAAATAAAAACTATAGACTAATGACATTACAAGTGTATTATTTTATTTGTAAGCATTTTTTGTTTAATTTATTCAGCCTTACAAAAGTAAAGAGATATATAAATAATTAATAAATAAGTCGGAATATTTCTATTTATTTTATATGATTATGCCAGCAGCGCCTATTCGTAGAAGTAAGTTCGTAAGAATTCTCTTTGATCCCATTCTCTGTTAAACTGGATTTCAACACTCAAATAGGAATAGATTCTCAATTATACTAAAAAATATTACGTTAAACGGCACAAACGGAACTTTCAAGTCGATAAGTTGAGTTCTTGCATGGAAGTCGAGCTAACGCGAACAAAGGCGTACTAATGAAATAAAACAACGGAACACTTCCTTCCACTAGCCTCTCCCGATCCCCCACCTACCTTAAGAGGGAGGGGGCAGAGATGTACCCTGTCGTTTTAGCGGTTTTTATCTATTTGCTAAAACAGAACTCTGTTTAAGAGTAAAAGAAAGCTTGGACTGGATGAAACGGATGGACCAATACTGAAAGCAAAAGAGACGATTTGAATTAGAGGACTGCAATCGACAAAATTAAATTTTATCAATTAATAACTTACTAAATATTTTGAGGGCTGGAATCGACAACATTTAAGCTGATCAATTAAAATCTACTTAACAAACTGAAAATGCCAAGTAGTCACTACACCTCATTCTAATAATTTATATTAATAAACGGTTTTATTGGAGACTTATTTAGAGATGCTCATTAAAAAGATTTTGGGCACGGTAGTTTGGGTTTAATAAATGTACCTACATCTGAACATGGAAAAATATAACTAAGACTTAAAACAACTAGGCAATACACATTGTACTTACACATGTTTCACAAATAAATGAATCTTTAATACTATGAATCTTTAATCTTTAATACTTGGCAATAGATACTCATAATATCATAGAGCAGTATATTGCGAGTATTGCCATGTAGTATTGCAAGACTACATAACATTATTTGTAAAGTTGCACTTAATAATAATATTTACATAGAAAATAATGTCTGTATCTAAGTACTACTCTAAATTCTTCGGAAATCCGTCGATAATTAGGTATAAAAGAAAATCAAAAACTTATTTATTTGTTGTTTATATTCCAGCAAATTTTAGACCATTTTGCTATCTCACAATTAACACCTACATTCAATGCATTAAATGTACCGACCTAGCATATGCACTTATTTTGAACTATATCTTAAACATATATTTGATTAATAGATTATCTACTACAAAAATACCTAAAGCTTACTTAATGAAACTGCCATGAACTAAGTTCAAATTAACTCAAAAGAAGTAATAAAATTGTTAGGAACCTAAAACTCCCTACTTCAAAAAGCATTTTCTCGAATTTTCCATAACACTGCCTTGTCGTAGGTTCCCGCCCTCGCACTGACTATACAGCCTTCGAGGCTTTTTAACTGAGGCAGTGACAACCCGGTGTCTGAATGCGCCACGCCCGTTGGCGACAAACTCGACGTCACGCCCAATGCGACAATTTCCACCAATGAGAGCGCGGTTAGTTTTTTATAGATTACGTTAGACTGCGAACGGAAAATTTTATGGTATGAGTGGGTGGAACAGAAGTGGATCTCGAATAATGCGCGATTCTTTTTTTTTAATACGTATACCTACTACCTATATGAAAATTATGTATTTACCCAGTAGGTATACCTAAGAATATGCAACTTTATATATATATATATATATATATATATATATATATATATATATATATATATATCAGTATATATATATATATATATATACTGTAAAAACTTATAATTATATATATATATATATATATATATATATAATTATAAGTTTTTACAGTATTATAAACAAATGAAAATATCTAAGACTGAGCACGTAAGAAAATTGTTTATGTCACATTCTTTTAATGGTAAAGCCACAATAACCATAACATTTCACTTTAAAATAACTCCTATTGTAACGGTATAAGATACCCTTAAATGCTAGTGTTAATTTTGATCTGCAGGCTTGTGCACAAAGGAATTTAAGTTAAGTACACTAAGGTACTTAATAAATACACTTGTACTTTGGCTTGCTTAGATTCTTTACAAAATTTAATCAAAAAATTTTCACTGCTATTAAGGTTTGCGAGGAGATGCAGAAAGTTTGCGTAATATAAGATAAGAAATGATTTGTAAATCAACAAAATAACTTAACCAAACAAGCTAGCAGCGTATCACGAAGATTAACAACATATTTTTATTTCTTACCCACACGAGATGTAACCCCTCCTTTTCATCTTAAAACATAATCAGGCCGGCAAATAAAAGTGGTATAAACATAAAAATGGCAACATCACAGAGCCACCCGGTCCGGTGGGGGGTAGGGGGTGGGGGCAAAAAGCTCAAGTGCAGAGGCTGTATCGATCCGAGCGACCGACGACATGGCCGGGTCACATCGCTAGGATCATGATTCGGTGATAGGAGACAGCGATAAGAAATATTGCGTTTTTTTTAATAAACCGAGTTCTAAACACTAAAAAGACAAAAATAAATAAATTTAAGTTACTAATAGAATTTCGGTGTCGAAGTTTTACTATCTGCTGTTTCTAGAAACTACAAAACTGGAAGCACCAACTCCAAAGCATACCTTTTTATCCTCGGCTTAGATATGTACTAAGCCATTATATAACCATATATAGTCTTTGTTTTTATCTAAAGAGCTTTTTGAAATCATGAAATGAAGAGTCATGAAATCTCTCGTAACTCGTTTCTTTGCTGTACTTCCAAAACATGGAATTCTTGGCCGGCTCATGTGTTCCCTTCTTCTTGTAACATGGAATCCTTCAAAAGAGGCATGAAAAGGCACCTTTTGGACCGGCAAGGTGAAAAAGGCTATAGAGCAGTGTCTAAACTGAAGAGTCTTTATACCGCTTTACATCAGGAAGTGTTGAGTTATTTGCCGTGCTTTGTATAAAAAAGCTTTGCCTTATTCGGCACAGAAACACAACACCATAGTGTTATTAAGCTGCGATCTTCTGTATTGCGGAGCTACCCCAATGCACGGCATAGCCAATTCACTCCGAGACTAAAAGATTACAGTCATTTATAGCTTTGAAATTGATATATTATTATATTATACCCAGCTACGGCTTGGAATCGCTTTATCGGAGGAAATTAGAGCTTAACTAATTAGCATTCAAACGCTTGTGAAAGAAACCAATTTGAATCACGAAACCCCTTTACAACGCTTAATATTTTTTTCTTTTTCAACAAGCCCGCTAGAAGAAAATTGTTACCATAGACAAACTTCTAAAAAACCGTAAAAAACTGATAAACAGGGTGGTACCGTCAATACGACACAATCTAAAAAATGTTTTTCAATTTTCAAATACATCTTATTCATTTCATAATTTTATAACATTTCTGTAAAATAATGCAGCCGATGTTTTATTATTTAATACAAATGTCATGAAATTATCAAATGAATAAGATGTATTAGAAAAACATGTCTATGAACTAATAAAGCCCATGTTTTAATTTAATGTCGTATTGACGGCACCACCCTGTATATATTAGTAAATATAGAGAAAACCAAAGAAAATCAATTACATTAGTAAAATAACGAAATCAAGAAAGGACTCGCTCGTGCATTACCAACCCTGTAAAGATAACATAGGTACGTACATAGTCATACTCCTATAAGATATATAACTTATTTATAAAGGGTTATGTATACGGCGCGGCGGTCTGACGTAGCGGTGACATGGGCGGGTCATGCCGTGGCCTTACACCATAGTGTCGAGCGGCAGCGTCGTATTGGTTTTAGCGTCGTTTTTAAGAAATGACATACGACAGACTATAATACATAAACTTAAGACTTTTTAACCGTTGTGTTCATGCAATTAAACATTTTTAATTTGACTTTGACTTTGACTTTGGCTTTGGCTTTGACTTGACTTGACTTGAATTGACATGACTTTCACTTTAACTTTGAGGTACGGCATAGTGACACTTACCGCTCTTATTTTGAGTGCTCGACTAACTACCCCAGTTAGTACCTCCACCTTACAGAAGATCGCAACAAAATGACACTATGTAGATTTGTGTGAGCGGTGAGTAAGGTCGCCAGCTCATTGACAAAGTGTTATATTTGGAACAGGGGGACTAGTCTCCTATACAAGTTGTTACAAAAAGGTGTAGTCACATTTTAAGGGCTTATTCTACCCATAAATACAAACAACTTTTACTTTTATTTACTAGGTAGTAGGCCCGTATGTAGGGTCGTCTGGGTAGGTACCACCGCCTTTCTTATTTCAGCCGTAAAACAGTTCGCTGTGTTTCGGATTGAAGGGAAAGGTAGCCAGTGTAATTACTGGGCATGGACGGCATTTCATCTTAGGCCCCAGGATGACAACGCACCTGCAATATCAAGTGATTTTTCCTTGTTATTGCAGGTGTCTATAGGCGGCGGTAACCGCTTACCATCAGGTGGGCCGTCAGCTTGTTTGTCATCTAGTAGTATTAAAAAAACTATGAGGACAACTACTTAACCGCGAAATAGATATCAGCTGCACCCGTACAACTATCTTTTATCGCGATCCAGTTTAGGGCCTAAACTGAGTAGAATCGTTAATTCGTACTACGACGCTATCTACGACTATGACAGCGATGCAGTTTATGAACCAATACTGAACCGAGCGGAATATGAATCGCTTTTATAAAGATGGTGGTAAGGCCCCTGTTCACACCCAATTTCTTTTTCGCGTTCTTAGTTGTACTCATAGAAAAAGTTGTTTGTATTGATGGGTAGAATAATCCCTTAAAATATGACACTACCTTTTTCTAACACCTTGTATATCAATAGAAAGATATAAATTAATTGACATAAACATCACAGACGTAAAAGAAAACAACAAACAGACACAAAATTTGATTCTGCTCTTTCATTTGAGATCTCAATATAGACTCCGTTTTCCAGATTACTATTTGGTCTATCCATGTTTTCCCCGTTCCACCTTTTCTTTCTCTCCCTTTATCACTCATATCATAAAATTTCGAAAAAACTTAGATTGGAAAAAAATATGTTAGACGACAGCACATCAAGTATAACAGTTGCACTACGAAAGCCGCTTCTATTACAAACTGAATAAGGGTGGGTGGTCTCAAGGTTAAACTGCTACGCTTGATGTGCTGTCGACTGCACAATTGGATGCGAAATGCCGACCCATTACAATCTGGGTAAATGTTCTAACAACTAACCTACCAAGAATTTAAGAGAATCGGAAATATCTTTCTAAATACTTACATAACAATGTTATGGTTAGTAATGAAAAAGACAAACCACGCATAACAGTGTTTTTACCGACTTCAAAAAGAGGAAGAATCCGAACCGGTTGTGAAGAAAAATGTATTTTTCATTCCGCATGCTCAGAAAGTAGCGTTTTCTTGATCTGAGTATTGGGAGGAAAACGCTAGTTCCCACCACCGGGCGGAAAAACTAATACTAATTGCTTCCTAGGGCGGGAATAAAAAATTTAAAAATAGAACTGAATTTGGTTACGTATAATCTGTGGTACAATGAAGAAAAAAAAGTATTCGGCTGAATGGTCAGTAGGCGGTAACGCGATGTGTTCAAAATTTAAAAATACTCTGTATACATACTCTGTTTAATCTGTGAAAAAGACAATTTTGGCGGGATAATAATCTTGTACGCACGCTGTGCCGAAATTTAATATCTTGTTTGTGTGATTTGTTTGCCCTTGTAAAGCAATCTACCTACTATTAAATAGGTTCTACTCATGTTATGAGTATTTTTATTAATATTTTTTTTTAGAAAAACAATTTTTATTTTCCTTGCATTTGAAATGAAAAGTAGAGTAGTACACACGTGTAAAAGGAATCAAACCCTACTCGGACTATAGACGCCCGAGCGCAGTGAGGGCGTCTATAGTCCCTCGTAGGGATTCCCTCCCTCGTAGTCCCTTGTAGTCCTCCCTCGTAGGGATTGATTCCTTTCCACCCTTATAAATCAATCTACTATTTTACTGAAAAGTACTAAAAATTGTGAAGAAAAAAGTATTTCATAACAAAACCAAAAACAAAATAATAACAAAATTATTTTTCTTACCGAACTGCTTTTAAGTCTGTTTTTAGTTATATTTTACTTTTAAAATAATAACGCATAATGAGCGTAAATAAATAAAACCTACAGTGTGTTGGTATATTGTAAAGTTCTTGTTCATCTTGTAGATGACTATAAATTTTAATTGTCAACATCAATTTTCCCAACACGACACAAACAAAGCAACCTGTCTTTGTCTTTTCAAATTCAACTCCCCAGACAATAGACGAACAAAATATTAAGTAGAAACGGAACTTAATATAAAGACAAACAAACGATTCTGAGTAAATGATTCAAGGGCCGGTGCTAGGCGCTAAAGGAATTAATATCACTTTTCTTCGTCTCCGCGCCAATTACACTGTTGTCCGTATCACTGCCGATGGTCAAAGATTAAACTGAGAAAACTGTAGAAGCGACACTCTCGTTTTATAGTTTAGTAACGTTGAGTTTTGACTTAACTCTACCTTTGGAATAATTCAGTAAGTAGTTGGGAACATACTCATTATGATTTTAGTCTACTGCATTGATACTTAAAGTTCTTTATCTGTATCACGTTGTGATAACATCACGCTTCGTTACGATGGATTATATACTAACCAACACTACCTACATATTAATCTGTCAAGCCGCGTTATCCCTTCGGAGGGCTATGACAATTGAAAAAAATATTGTGTCTGGAATTTGATACTTGACTTTACCTACTGAGGTAAACAGTTACCACAACGTAGAAAGAAAGAAAGAAAGAAAAGAAAGAAAAAATATTTTATTTAAATAGGCCACAAAGAAGCACTTTTAAATCGTCAAAAAAACACATTTTTACAACTATCACAAAAAAAATATTAACTAACAACGTCATAGTCTCTGTCTGTCTGTCATGTCTGAATTTACACCGGTTCCAAAAGTTGAACTACCGAGAAGATTCCGGCAACAAACTCGTGTAGTCACTCTTTTTAAAATAAATATTCAAATACAATGTTTGTAGTTAAAAAAAATATAACTTTTAGCAGTGCAGTGCCGCCCAGCGATAAAAATAATTAAAATTAGAAGAGAATCTATATCATCGTACCGACAAAGTAGGTACCCAATGTCAAAAGTATTATCGTTATTTTCAAGCTATCTGACAATGCACAATCACAAAATAGGTATACAGAGGTTAATAGTCATAATACTTACACGTAAATAAACTTAAAAACATTTTGGAATTTTAATGTTTCCACGCATTCTTATCATCTAAATATTCTTGGACCTTATAGTAGCCTTTTTTCATTAAAGTTTGTTTGACATATAACTTAAGTTTGTGAAAAGGCAGTTCAGTTACATTTGGCGGGACTTTGTTATAAATGTGTATACATTTCCCCATGAATGAGCGACTTGTCTTGTGAAGTCTAAAACTTGGAACAGCAAGTTTATTTTTATATCTAGTGTTTAAGTTATGAATATCACTATGTTTTGAAAAGGTATGTTTATATTTGTGAACATAAATTATGTTCTCATATATATATTGAGAAGCAATGGTCAAAATATTAATTTCTTTAAATAAATCTTTTAGTGAATCACGTGGCTTGAGTCCGTAAATAGCACGCACAGCCCTTTTTTGTAAAATAAAAATGTCTTCAATGTCGGCTGCTGTGCCCCACAATAACAAGCCATATGACATGACACTGTGGAAGTAACCAAAGTAAACAAGTCTTGCTGTTTCAACATCACACAAAGACCTAATTTTTTTAACAGCATAAGCAGCTGAACTAAGTCTTTTAGATAGGGACGAGATATGAGGATACCATTGTAAATGAGAATCTAACTTAATTCCCAAAAATACTGTAGAGTCAACACATTCAATAGTTTCTTCATTGATTTCAACATGAGTACTAACCTGCCTTACATTTGGTAAAGTAAATTTAATACACTTTGTTTTCTTTGAATTTAACAATAAATTATTATTTTCAAACCAGGATAGCACTTTTGAAATGGCATTATTTACATCCTCAAAGTCAGTTTTAGTTCGGTCTATTTTAAAAATTAGTGAGGTGTCATCTGCAAACAATACCGTCTCACACAATTTTTTTGAAAAGTAAGGGAGGTCGTTGATATAAATTAAAAAAAGCAATGGCCCTAATATCGAACCCTGAGGCACGCCCATATGCACAGGCGCACCAGAAGACTCAGTTTTGTTTATAACAACTTTTTGAATTCTATTGGTCAAATAGGATTCAATAAGTTTTAATGAGTTTATTGATACACCATAATGCTTTAATTTACCCAATAATGTTTGATGATCAACACAGTCAAACGCCTTGGACAAGTCGCAGAAGATACCTAGAGCATCCTGCCGATTTTCCCAAGCATCAAATATGTGTTTTATAAGTGCAATTCCCGCGTCTGTAGTATTTTTTCCTTTAGTAAATCCGAACTGTCTATTGTGAAGCAATTCATTTCTCGTAAAATGAGAAAGCAATTGGTTAAGAATAATTTTTTCAAAAATTTTGCTAAGAGTCGGCAAAATAGAAATGGGACGAAAATTTGTGGGGTCATTGCTATCTCCCGCCTTAAACAAAGGTATTATTTTACTTAATTTCATTTGATTGGGAAATACACCATCATCAATACATTTATTAAATATAAACGATAGTTGAGGAGATATAACATTTATTATAGAATTTATAACACTAACAGAAAAGCCCCATAAATCCTCAGTCTTTTTCATATTCAAAGACTTGAAAGCTTCTATGATCGTATTAACGTTAATTTCATGGAAATTGAAAGGAATATTGCACTTATGAACATTCGTCTCTATGAGAGCAAGTGCGCGCTTAGTACAAGAATTCAATTCTTTTGTAATTTTAATAGGTATATTGGAAAAAAAAGTCTCGAAGGTATTTGCAACTCCATCATCTGTTTCTATAGTTTTTCCATTGACATTAATTTTAGTAGACTTTTGTCCCCATGCTTTCTCCAAAACGCTTTCTTAATGAGCTCTACCGACCTTGTGCACCGCCGGGAATACAACAATGCAAAGCTATATTATTTGACTGGGCTCATCTATTTCAAATCGCATCGTCCCAATCTAGATTGCGTTCGGTACCCCTTAGTATAAGTTAAAATTATAGGCTTTTACTTTTGAGATTTTTATACCAATAACGTCTTTATCAAGCTCAGGTTCTGTCTCAACAATTCTGTAACGTCATTATCGCCTCTGCGAATCGGCGCACTGTCTTTGTCCCTATCTCAAGAGAGCCTAATTTGACTCGCGACAACCCGGCGATTAAATTTTAATATTTGAAAAGCGAATTCGTACGAGACGGCACGATGGCGGATTGCGATGGGGCGCGGTGTCGCTGTTTTTGCATTTCAATTTTTGCGATTCTCCTCAATCTGAATGTTGGAGTTCTAAATTTGAAAATGTTGTGTTTTTATTGCCAACAGCTTTTATTGCTTTTTACAAAAGTATATGAAATTAAATGAATCACTTTAATAAACTTTTTATGAATTATACGGTCAAGATAATTTATTTCAGTTATTACAAAATTGTGTCGGAGTTGTTATTTAAAATATAATAATAAACATTGGTCTGGTTTGTCAAACAAATCGTGTCTGTATTGATGACCAATTTAGAAAATCGTTGAATTACGAGAAATGCACACACAAATGAAAAACATTAAAAATTTTACGGTGTGTAAGTTAATATCCACCTCATCGAAGTAGCATCATGAAGAGAGTCATCATACATCCGATATTCGGTGCGAATCTCCCCCAAGATGCATTGAAACGTTTTACACCAGCATTTCAATGCGATAACTGCGGAATCTCTTTGCCTTTTTCTGGACTAGGTATGTAGATATTCTTTTAAAATGGTTGAATAGGTATGACAGAGGCCTCGATCACGACCAGTCTTCGTTTACCTGTAGGAAATCTGGGAAATCCTCTAAGTTTTCCTTATGAGGTTTTTGATATGTGCATTGCTATGTTGACTATGATGTTATTGCTACATTTGCTACCTTTAATGTGAGTCCGAAAGTCTCTTCGCCAGTTTTTAAAACTAAAGAACTTAATAATAGTTTGTGCCGTCAGCACAATATTCATCGCACGTAACATTCGTGATAAATAGTTAACACGTGATATAATAATAAGAAAACATAATAAGTAAAATATGCAAACTTGTAAGTTTCTGTTTCGTGACTTTCTACAGTCAACATATCTCCCTCCCTAATTTCTTTGTTTATAGATTAATATATTAGGTTGGGGAAAAAGTCTTTTCGCATTATAGTATGTATGAACTAGTAATAAAATCTCTTTGGCTGTACTATTTGTATCTGGCTGGTTTTGGTATCATTAAAAGTTTAGATTTTAAAAAAGATAATTCCAAATTCAAATTAGGAAAATGTGTGTTTTTCATTTGTTTTTCGTACTGTCAAGATGAGTGAATCTAATGAAGAAATTCGATACATTTTAAAATTTTACTACAAAAAAGGTAAAAATGCAACGCAAGCCGCGAAAAAAATTTGCGATGTTTATGGACCTAGTGGAGTGTCTGTGAGAGAAGCACAAATTTGGTTTAAGCGTTTTAAATCCGGAAATTTTGATGTCAAAGATGCACGTCACTCTGGTCGCCTTATTACGGATAAAATTGATGCCATTTTTAAAAACTGGAGCAAAATCGGCATATCAGTAGTTACGACGTAGCTGAAGAACTGGGAATTGACCACAAAACAGTTTTGGCGCATTTAAAAAAAATGGGTACACAAAAAAGCTCGATATTTGGATACCCCACGAGCTCACTGAAAGAAACCTAATGAACCGTGTACTTATTTGTGATTCTATAATACGACGTAATGAAACCGAACCATTTTTGAAGAAGCTGATAACTGGTGATGAAAAGTGGATCACGTACCACAAGAACATGCGAAAAAGGTCGTGGTCAAAGGCCGGTCAGGCTTCACAGACTGTGGCGAAACCCGGGTTAGCTCGCAACAAGGTGATGCTGTGTGTGTGGTGGGATTGGAAGGGCATTATTCATTATGAGCTGTTACCACCAGGCAGGACCATCGATTCTGAACTCTACTGCGAACAACTGAAGAGATTAAAGCAAGATGTTGAGAGAAAGAGGCCGGAATTAATCAACAGAAGAGGTGTGGTTTTTCATCATGATAACGCTAGACCTCACACATCTTTCGCCACTCAGCAAAAATTAAGAGAGTTTGTCTGGGAGGTGTCAATGCATCCGCCGTATAGTCCTGACCTTGCACCTTCAGATTTCCACCTGTTTCGCTCTCTTCAGAATTCTCTAGTCAGTGTCAGGTTAACATCACGAGAGGACTGCCAAAACCACTTGTCGCGGTATTTTGATCAGAAGCCCCAAAATTTCTATAGCAATGGAATCATGTCCCTACCTACAAGATGGCAAAAAGTTATCGAACAAAATGATACCTACAAACTTTAGTTAAATGTAAATAAACTATAATAAAAAATGTTTTGAATTTTCTTAAAAAATGCGAAGAAACTTTTTCCCCAACCTATTATATACCTGTATTTTTAGTTGTTAAAATAGTCAGAAAATATACTCCAGTACTTTAACCAGTTGTGTTACTATTTAACAATTGGTGACCCCGACGTGATGTGCAACATAGTTGATTAAAAATGTTTGTTGTTTTATTTTTTAGAAAAGATGTACAAAATAACCCAAAATACCGTCTTAACCTGTCAAGTCACATATTCCAGACACAAAATATACTCCCGGGAATCTTATGTACACTCTAAGGTACCAATAGATCAATTTATGATGACGTCACATAGCTATTTACCAACCGCAGATTTTAATACCCAACTCCAACACTCACAACAAAGTTTATTTGTAATCCTGTGAAAGTAATAAACCGTCACAAGCAGACCCACTGTCACATTTATAATATTAGATTAGATTTCCGCTGATTAAACTCAAACTTTGTCGGAAAGTTTCCAAAAACTGCAAGCCAATAAAGTTCCACCAATTACCGGGGTGCAAAGAGTTGTTTACCGCGGGGCGTGGGGTTCGACTCCCGGGAAGGAATACCAATCGGTCTCCCACGGGAGAGAAAGGGGTGAACGGAAGCGCGGGTATTTTTTCAATTAAGAGAATGAGTATTCGATTTGTTTTAACTGTGTTTTTCTTAATGTCCGATTGGTGCTTTGAGTTTAGTAGCACTTTCGTACCTACTTATAATCTGTGTATTACTTAGTATTCAACTAAATATAATAATAATATTCATACTTCACACACACCTATTATCTAGCCCAAAGTAAGCATCATTATAAGCTTCTGTTATGGATACAAGATAATGGAGAAAATATTCGAAAATAACAGAAATATACTAAATAAACTTATAATCATCCATGACTCGTGAATAAATACTCTTACTCATCATACAAACATTTGCTCCAACCGGGATTCGAACCCGGACCTCTGACCGAGTAGCCTGTATAGCAAAGGGTACAGACCACTCGGCCAGCCGATCGTCATTATACCTAATAACCTATAAGAATAAGAGGGTAACTATTTAAAAGTAGGTTTCTAAATTTATTAACCGACTTCAAAAACGAGGAGGTTTTCAATTCGGCCGGTATGTTTTTTTTTTTTTTTTTTCTATGTATGTACACCGATTACGCCGAGATTACTGATCCGATTTACGTGATTCTTTTTTTTTCGATGCAAAATAGCTGCCATTTGGTCCCATAAAAATTTTTTCAAAAACAGTTGGGTACTTTGGTTTTAAATTAAAAAAAACTGAAATTATGAAATCGTCTACATAAGCGAAATTGCGAATTTTTGATTTTCCAATGACTTTTTAGTGAAACGATACGATAGTAGGAAACAATATAAGTTGACGGTCACCCATCTAGCTTCGACCGTAGAAAGTTATCACTAAAAATTGTGAAAAAAAAATTTTAAACAAAAATTAAAACCGACTTCAAAAAACTGAAAAGGATGAAATAATTAAATTTAAGTAGGTATTCATGCCCTAGAAACATATTTTTGGAGTTGGTGCTAAGTGGTTTCCAAAAACAATAGAAAGTGAAGCACCGACTCCAAAAATATGTTTCTAGGGAATGAATACCTACTTAAATTTAATTATTTCATCCTTTTCAGTTTTTTGAAGTCGGTTTTAATTTTTGTTTAAAATTTTTCTGTAAAAATAGGCAAAAAAAGGAGTCAATGAACTTCGAAAATTATCAAGAAGGTACTTATTACGTAAAATAATATTTTGTAGTAGGTACTAGATGCTTTTTATATGTGAAAATATTGATTTGTAAAAGGTAAACTTTTTAAGGCTTTCCCATTTTATTTGTAGATATTACTCATTTAATAGTAAATATTGTACGTGTATTTTATAAAAATGTTTTCGCACTGAATCGGAATTCTTTTGAAACGTAGTTTTATTAATTATTTAAAAATATTTTTGAACCCCACCTCCATCATTTTACTCAATATATTTTTGCGGGGGTTGAAGCGGGGGGACGCGTACACAAACACCCACCCCGCGCCGTTTTGTCACAATGTGGAACACTTTTACACGTGTGTATGTGGTCTTAGCAACTTATAACATTGGACAATATGACACTGGCCCTAATTCTGGTAAACACATGCTAAGTCTTAATTTAAGTTCAGTGCATTTCTTTCTATCAAAAGGAATACGAAAAGGATGGCTGTCATATAATTTGACATTTAGAAACGTGCGTTCAATTTTCGACCTTATTGAACGTGATAAAATGCAGTGTTTAGGAGGCACCTCCGTACATGCCGTCTAAAATTGTCTATGGTTTCTTAGAAATCTATCTAAATTTAATTGACAGCTCTAAACAGATTCTTGCTATCTTTTTCCTATTACTTATTGCCAGAAAGAGATATACTGTACTTAAATTTAGAATTAATGTGTGTTCCCAGAATTAGGCCCACTATACATCTATAACATCGGGCAATACGGCACTAATACGTCACTGTAATTGTATTGGCATGACCCGTTCGTTGACGTTGTAGCATACTTGTAAGCTCAAGTTATTTAATTATTAGGTCCGTCTTTCGACGTTATTTCCTGGAACGTGTTAAGTAACTAACAACGATGTCTTATCCCGTTCTTTTAGTGTATGTAGAATTATGTAGATACATTAAAAAAAATTATACAAAAATTAAAACCGACTTCAAAAAACTGAAAAGGATAAAATAATTAAATTTAAGTAGGCACTCATCCCCTAGAAACATATTTTTTGGAGTCAGTGCTTCACTTTCTATTGTTTTTGGAAAAATATGTTTCTAGGGGATGAGTGCCTACTTAAATTTAATTATTTTATCCTTTTCAGTTTTTTAAATTCGGTTTTAATTTCTGTTTATTTATTTTTTTCAATTTTTAGTGATAACTTTCTAAGGTCTAAGCTAGATGGGTGACCGTCAACTTATATTGTTTACTACTATCGTATCGTTTCACTAAAAAGTCATAGGAAAGTAAAAATTCGCAACTTCGCATACGTATACTTAATTATCTCAGTTTTTTTTATTTAATACTTGATATTTTTTTTATACTAGGTGGTAGGCCCGTATGCAGGGTAAACTGGGTAGGTACCACCGCCTTTCTTATTTCAGCCGTGAAACAGTTCGCTGTGTTTCGGATTGAAGGGAAAGGTAGCCAGTGTAATTACTGGGCATGGACGGCATTTCATCTTAGGCCCCAGGATGACAACGCACCTGCAATATCCAGTGATTTTTGCTTGTTATTGCAGGTGTCTATAGGCGGCGGTTACCGCTTTCCATCAGCTTGTTTGTCATCCAGTTGTATAAAAAAAAAAAAAACTACCCAACTGATTTAAAAAAAAATTTAATGGGACCAAATGACAACTATTATGTCAATAACAACTGACCGCATCAAACAAAAAAAAATCACGTAAATTGGATCAGTAATCTCGGCGTAATCGGTGTACATACATAGAAGAAGATGTTACATTGAGAACCTCCTCGTTTTTGAAGTCGCTTAAAAACGAATCGTTGCAAGCTCCTCTACATCACAGCAACCGTTACGTTACTGCTATAAAAATATTAATATTAAGCCGAATTCTAAATAGGCAGTGAACTTTGAAATCTATAATTAGTAATAATTTGTTACAAAGTTCACTGCCTCTATATAAGAATTTAGCTCAATCAGTAGTATTCTATTTGAAAAGCTCGGTGGCGATGCCGTAGTGGTTTGAGCGCTCTGGTTTCGATTACGAAAACAAAGTAACTTTCGCCATGGTCGGTCCCGGGATGGGTCAACCAAAATTTCTAATCTTGAGCTTTTGGCCAGCGTGGTGGTGTTATGTCCCAAACACCTAGTGTGTTTTCCCATGTTGGAAGGCCTGTGCCCAGCAGTGGGACAGATATAGGCTAGTGATGATGATTCTTCTTTAGCCATTCCTACAACGGTGGACACAATAAATTGTTAGATAAATAAATAAACATTCGTACTATTAACAAAATTAGAGGTATCAACAGCGCCACTCCTTGCCGAATAATGAGAAAGTTTCTTCTGTTTATTTCTTTTCAAAGTGTTACAACAATGTCTCTTAAACCTGGAGCTTTAGTTTAGTGAAAATTAGCATGCGGCGCGTAACTTGCATCCAGACAAAATAAAACATCCCGCAGGCGTAAAACAGGTAGCCCCGCAATCATTTCATTTGGGCATTGCTTGTTAAGACTGAGTGGTTTTGATACTTGATACTCCCATGGATTTTACGTGTCCCTTCAATTTCGCAAGTTTTAAAGTGAAAGCCTAATTCACCATCAATATTCTCATGGTAAGAATAGATTTATCTTTTTTATACAAGGGACTAAACTAGTGTACGGTAAGGTTATCATGTAATCGATTAATTATCTACCATTTTTTAAAAGAATGATATATTTTTATTTTTAGTGAGCAATGATAGAACCCTATGACACTCCTCTATTGATGCTTGATTTCACAGATGGCTTTTCAATACCATGACAGAACGGACATCGCAATCATCAGAACTTTTCTTTTATGCGACTATCATACAGAAGATTTCTCCGAAACTTGTTCTAGCTAAGGCTTCCTCGTATTGCTGCTGCACTCAAAGAAAGTCTTGTAGATTAATCCGTGTGTAGAATATTTTACAGGAATTTTCTCAAATTGCTAAACGTGCCATTGTGCTATTTGTGACAGTTTTTTTTTCTCATTATCATAATTTCATTATCATAAGCCTAAAGACGGCTACACGAAGGCCTCCCGTAAAGATTTCCTCGACGATTGGTCATGCGCTGCACGCATCCATTTCATTTTCTTGATGTGGTGTATAAAAATTAAAAGTATTTTGATATCCAGCCTAAGCCAGCAAATGTATGCAAGCAAATTCAGTACTTATGAGCTATAAAAAAAAACCATTTCCTAATTTCTAACCAAGTATCAAGTTTGATATACATCCCGTCTAATATTGCCATCGTTTTGGCAGCAACAATATAATGGATGTTTATTGAAATACGGTGATTATTTTAATAGGACATCCGGTCTGAAGGCTGTTTAGATCGAGCCTTAATGCCACTCAATGGGGAAACACGAGGCCAAGACATTTAATCATCCGGGTGCATGCATTGTTGCCAGCACACGCTCATCCAGGAAAAAGGCCATATTTGATATCGAGCTAATCATTTTTTTAGTCAGAGACTTAATTTGCTTCATAATTTAGTTGGTTTTGTACTTAAATTCTGGACCTAAATACGTGGGACATTGTCTGAAATACTCCACAGTGAAAATTATCGTCTTCAATTAATATCAAAAATTTAATAGACCTCAAATTAACCTTTCCAAAAGTAAGTCTAATAAGAATTGACTAAGACAATGTCCGTACAATTACACGGTCACCAACAGTTGCTTAGCTCCATAATCTGCACTCAAACCCCCGCAACAGCTACTAACATTACAATAATTATATGGCCATGAATTTTGGCTTGCATTTCCTAATTAAGGTCTCTGGCCCATTTCATATGCTAATGCACAGGTGGATGGATATCAGTCATATATTATTTACAGTCGAGCAACTAAGGTACCAAAGAAATACATTGCAAAAGTAGATTTGAGTACTGTGAGTAAACAATAATATTAATGTAGTAGTAGTATTAATGGTTTTATAAAATAACCCTCAAGCCACAAATCTGCAATTCATTGTATGCATACCGACCTTAATTTAACTAGCAGGAACGGTGAATTTAAATGGGTGCTTGTAATACCCAGGGACAGTCATGCATAGGTTGCCCTGAGGATCAGGAAGTTTCTTTACACTATATAGGACACGACACACAACAGGAATACAATGCAACCCATTTCTGGGCACAGATAGGGCTACCATATTATTATATAATAATAAAGTATGTACAAATGGTAAGTCTTCCTTGTCCCCAAACTGCCCTTCCCTATCTACCAAATGTTCCCTTTTTCCCGAAATCGCGATTACGATAGAACTAAGAACTTAAACCTTTGGTACAATTACAACGCGCATAATGTTGATTGTTCATTATGGTTTCAATCGCGAAAGGTCTCTTTTTTCTTAATGGATCCCCACTAACAGATTATCAGGCGTCACAAGTGCTGGTGTGTAACTCAACAAACTACTTATGAATATACATATTGATACACTCACTCAGCATCATACTAGGCCCGCATTTACTGCGTAAAATCTGTGACCAACTTCTGTGAACGGCTTCATCGTCAGATCAGCTCTTAAGCACCACAGTACTGCTTTATCATCGGGCTCATGTGGCTATTACTTCAAAACTGTTTCAAAGACTATGTGTGTAACTATGCAACTCATCTCAAAATTTACATTCTAGTCTTAAACGGTTTCAATCTCCGGAAATATTTCCAAGTGTTTCGTCCGAAGATTTCCCACAATTCCAATCTTGGAAAACTAAAGTAGCTCACCTAGAGCGTCCTGAGAATTCCCCAAGTCCCCGGACGTGGCCGGGACCCCTTTTTGATTCCACGACCCTTCCCAACAATAGAAACATACGGATAACATCGTTCAGTGAACATTGTAGTGTCAATTTTTCTGTCATCGAAAAGGTTTTAAAGTCATAAAATAAGTAAAAAAAATATTTTTTTATGAAGCGCGGCAAAGCACTTAACACCACCTGATGAGAAGCGGTAAGAAGAGTATGGACACTCTTCCCACTTCCACCTTGCCGGCCTAAAATTGCCTTTTCACGCCTCTTTTGAAGGTACTCATGTTATAGAAAGGAGGGAACATATATATTAATTCAGCATTAAAAATACCACCATGACTAGCAGAAAACTTACTAGGTCTGCAAACTGTTGATCGATTTCAAAAAACTTATTGAACAGCGGAGTGCAAATTCTAAAAGAATTTAACTATGTAACAACCTATTGATCTTTATTATGCAATAAGGGTGACAAACAAGGGTACAGTACTCCTGATGGTAAGAGAATACCGTAGCCTATAGACGCTCGTGGATCGTGCCACCTCAACCTCAGGCACTAGTACTAGCGCGCAGCCTATCCCGTAAATTAAAAGAAACCTATGAGCGGTATAAATGATAGGTACTTTCATTTATAATGCCAACATAACGCTTCCGTAATGATGTCTGGCAATCTTACATCTGGAACACTGCACTAGAAAGCATTGTGCGATCTTCTGTTAGGTATTACCCCAGCCAAGCACTCAAAATTCAAGTGGCAAATCACCATCATCAAGAACAAAAATCAACTGAGCTAGAGTTTACTTAAAACAAGCAAGAGTTCTCTTTAAAATTTTGCACCTATTCTTACCGAACGTTTACCGAAAGTTCACCGAACAAGCCGATCTTGTATCCCAACAAAGCAGTCGCACGTCCGTGTCACACGTCGTTCGGACTGTCGCGTTTCATCGGGGGACACATATTGACCCCAGTCTACACCCCGAGTGGCCATTATTTTTCCCTATAAAGGTTATGGTAATGCCAAGATGGGGTTACGCAGGATAAGCGCCGTGTACGACAGCTGTTATCGCACTATTGCTCTTTAGCAGTCACTTCGATTCTGGATTACGATCCAAAGTTGTGTTTTGAATAGAAATTGCGCGCAAGGCGTTTTCTAAGTTACGAGTATAGTGCTTTTAGATTTTTTATTTGAAGTTGGTTTAAAAGCGGATATTAGCAAGAGGTTACTCTATCCATTGGCATTCAAATATTTTAATTGTAAAATGAGTGGTAATTATGTGCCCCGGGGCATTATTTTTTTCTACTTTAGATATTTAACTAAATATCTTTCAAACATTTATTATGATGTTAAAAACAAAATAAGAATAAATATGTAAAAAATATTGTTCACGTTCAAATTCTACGAACTGGTCTAGCAAATGTTTTAATTTATTGTCGTATTGACAGCGCCACCTTGTATGAAATTTGGTCAAAAAAAATTCGAACATATGATAGCTAACCGTCTATCAATGCAATAGGATCCTTATCACCTAAGTAGTTAATTACATTTTTGGATCTCCGTCTGGTCGAGTGGTCAGTACCCTGCCAGAGGTCCCGAGTTCGGATCCCGGACCAGATGTTTGTGTGATGGGTAAGAAAAACATTTATTTATGAGTTTGAATGATTATTTTGAATATTTCTCCATTATCTAGTAGGTATCCTAAACAAAAGCTTAATTTAGGCTTGATAAATAGGTCTAAGTATGAGAATACATTATTAGGTACTATAAGAATATATTATCACGCAGTAGAAACCAATATTGTCACTAAGATTGGAATCAGTTGAATGCTGAACGCCACATTGCATCGTCGTCAAATCTCTTTAATACCCTCAAATATAAATACAATATCATGTCCTCACAATGCGAAGTCTCGGGGGCAGCGGTAAGTTTTCACGAGTTATTGTACAAAGTTATCTCTTGCATAATGGATGTGCCCTGATAGGTTTTCGTAAGTGATTGATAGAGGCATTGCTGATTACTTCTTATTGAGGCTAGCGAATTCACTGCTATTTAGATGTTAGATATTTTAGCTTTTCTTACAGATTACGGCTGAACGTGAAAAGGAATCAACTGTCTTACAAAACGTTCATAGCCATTTAGGTACAGACGACTGCTCATCAAGCGAAATCACGGGAATAAAACACTATATAACAGCCTTTTTAATTAAAATAGTGTCAAAAGAAAAAGGCAAGCCTTAATCACTTAATACACGGGAAGATTCCTGTGAGTCAATATATGACGATTAAAAAATCAATTTTAAGCGGTTTTTTACAACTAGATGACAAGCCAGCTGACGGCCCACCAGGTGGTAAGCGTCATCGCTTATAGATGCCAGTCCTGCACTAACATGGGAAAAATTACTTGGTATCGCGCAGGAGGTTTGTCTTTGTCATTCTGAGGCTTAAGATGAAATATGCCTCCCATGTCTAGGTAATACCTACCGCGATTGTGCGTTTATAATTAAAACGCAAATAATATTCTAGAAGGATTTTAAATCAATTCAATTTGTTTGTTTTCCTTTGGAGTATAAATTAATTTTTTTTTACTAAGATCTGGACTCTTAGGAGAACAAGTTCATAGCAGGTTCCTACAAAAACAATTTAGCTATTTAAAGTTTCCAATATCTAACACATTGACCGCAACACACCAACCACCGTTCCAAGCATCTCCATTAAAATATATCAGTAGTCATGTTATGACGGATCGGCATATTGCTTTGTTGTGCTAATGTTGCCGACAATTCCTGGGCCAGTCAACGTCGGCCATGTCGGAACTTTTACATCTCCTGGGCTAACTATAATACGTGGTAAGTTATATATACCACGTAGATTATGTTACGAAAATTGAATATTCTTATTATTTATAATCTATATCTACTTCGGGTCTTGCCCAGGTGCGGGTTGCCCAACTGACAATGGTGTCAATTTTACTATGTTGTACATTCTCTACAACTAAATTTAATTTCAGAGCATTTTCGTCTTACAAAGCAACTTACAACGTTATGTTGTACATTCTCTACAACTAAATTTAAATTCAGCGCATTTTTTTTCATATCAAACGAACAAGTAAGAAATACATAGATGACAGCTCTGTAATATTTTCGACTGCTGAGCTCCACAATAACAAGACATAATATGACATGACATTGTTGAAATAACCAGAGTAAACCAGTCTTGCTATTTCAACAACACACAAAGACCTAATTTTTTAACAGCATAAGCAGCTGAACAAAGTCTTTTAGATAGGGACGAGATATGAGGATACCATTGTAAAAGTCACTCTAAAAATACGGTAAAGTCAACACATTCAATATTTTCTTAGTTGATTTAAACATGTGTACTAATCTGCCTTACATTTGGTAAACTTAGTAATGAAAATATAAAACTAGAAAAATGTCACGTCCTGAGGCGGGAATCGAACCCGCGATCACAGGGATATCCCAAGTCCTGGGTGGCTCAGTAGTTAGAGCAGTCGCCCGGATTGTGAAAGATCACCGGTTCGATTCCCGCCTCAGGACGTATTTTTCTAGTTTTATATTTTAATTATCCACTAAGTAATTTTTCAAACATTCATAATAGTGTTAAAATCAAAAATTAAGAATATTTGGTAAACTAATTCAATACACTTAGTTTTCTTTAAATAAATTTAAAGAAAACTAAGTACAATACACTTAGTTTTCTTTAAATTTATTTAATAATTGTCGTTTAATAATAATTACAAATAATTATTATTAAACGACAATAGCACTTTTAAAACGGCATTATTTACATCCTCAAAGTCAGTTTTAGTTCAATCTATTTTGAAAATTAATGAGGTGTCATCTTTTTTATATACAACTAGATGACAAACAAGCTGACGGCCCACCTGGTGGTAAGGGAAATGTCGTCCCTGTCCAGTAATTATATACTGGCTGCCTTTCTCTTCAATCTGAAACACAGAGAACTGTTTCACAGCTGAAATTAGAAGGGCCGTATGTAGGGTCATCTCGGTAGGTACCAACAGCCGGTTACTACCCAGACGACTCTACATACGGGCCTACCACCTAGTAAGAAAAAATACCGTCTTGTGTAAGATTTACTTTTTTGAAAAATTAATTATAGTCGATCCCTGAGGCACGGCCATCGGCACAGGCGCACCCGAAGACACAGTTTTTATAACAGCTTTTTTAATTATTTCGGTCAAGTAGGATTCAATAAGCTTTAATTAGTTTATTGATACACCACAATGCTTTAATTAACCCAACAATGTTTGATGGTCAACACAGTCAAACGCCTTGGACAAGTCACAAATGATTCCTAGAGCATCCTGCCCATTTTCCCAAGCGTCAAATATGTATTTCATAAGCGCAATTCCCGCATCTCTAGTATTTTTTCCTTTAGTAAATCCGAACTGTCTATTGCGGAGCAATTCATTCCTCGTATAAATTATTTAGCTTATGACCGTCTCTACAATCTATCTATATATCATCTATCGTAATTTTCATCGCTACCGGAAGACTTATCAAAACTTCACAGAGCAACAATAAGAAACCCCTTAATACTTTCCTCTCGTAATGTCGACTCATGACTTGTGCAGGCGATAGTCTATGATTAATGGCCTGTCGGGGGACCATCGACAACGACTGAGGAATTAATGCCCGCTTGACACAACAGAGTAACAGCTGTTATCAGGAATTAACAGGGAGGTTAGGGAAAAATTAAGGACCAAGAATATTTAGTCCAGTAAATTATAGCGCAGACTGAAAATGTTTGGAGATCAAACTTACAAAAATTACTACTCGACTATGGTTTTAATATTTATTATTTATTTACAATTAACATTCTATATAAGTATAAAACAAAATATCATTGTGTCAACAGACACAATGACTTGCTTAATCTGGGGCACAGGAGGTCTGGGGTGCACACTCATCTGTACGTGAAAAATGTGCTAACAATAAAAACACAAACAAACTAAGTTAGAAGCTACTACTCTAATCCCATCTAATACGCAAATGTACGCACTTCAATTCAGCCCGGGCAAACAAATTGACACCCAATGCCAGCAACAAAAAGACAAACAC
The DNA here is from genome assembly GCA_947347705.1 of Nymphula nitidulata. Lineage (NCBI taxonomy): Eukaryota > Metazoa > Arthropoda > Insecta > Lepidoptera > Crambidae > Nymphula > Nymphula nitidulata. The sequence continues at coordinate 14,964,874 of OX374632.1, forward strand.
CGGCTCTCGTAAACAGATTCCAAAAGTCAATTTCCAAATTGCACCGCGAATATAAAGTCAACCCTCCATTATCCGATCACACCCCGTCCTTGTCAACGTTTTGTTTCTCTTTTGCTTATAAAATACCACTTACAAAAGATCTCCTTGTAGTAACGGCCTTCCTTCTTTTGCTCACAGTTCCAATTTCAATTTATACTGGATACGTAATAAAAGAACGTCAACCAAACCACAGAATCGTTTTGAAAAAAGAACACACGAAGAAAATAATCCATTTAGTAGCGTCGCGTGGCGTGCAAATTCTTCTGCCGGAAAGGGATCAACGAGATCAAAAAACGTTCCTTTTTTGTATGTCGAACATTCGAATTCTATTATGTCTTTCACTCAAAGCCAGGGTTCCGAATTTAAAATGTACTTCAATTCAATTCCTGTAATATGCAGGTTTTTCTTTTTAATTTCCACTGGTGGCCATGGACCGCTTGTTTTCGGCCATTCATAGTTAACGGGAGTGACCTTTTGTAGGGGCTCTCTGTGAAATTGGAGAGGGCAGTGTTTTTGCCTTTTTGCGAAATCAAAATTGCCCTTCTGTCGTTTCTCACTGTCTCTGGCTACCGTACCGTGAATAATATTTTATTTTCAATCGGGGAATAGCCTGTGTCGTATTGAATTCCTGCGTATTATTTTCAATCGCTGAATAAGGTTTTTCTTTTGTTATTGACAGACGAAAATATTAGAAAGCCGCCAACAATGGGACCAGCAGGAGTATTCGTTTTTAACTCATTTTGACTGTTAAAGCGTATATGTCACAATGACAGAAGCAGTGTATCAGCAAGTTACTCGGTGGTCATTATCATTGCTTTAGTTTTAAAAATATGTAAGCGTGTAAGCCCGCGGAACATAATTGTAAGGTACCTACTTATTTCAGTTGTTCTTTTAATAAGACAAAAGACAATCATGGTTTATATGATGGCGTTAACAGATTGTTTCTGCTATCGTTTGCGTTTGTTTCAAATTTTCAAGACAAAAGCGCGTCGTATGTTTGGATAAATAACGACGTGTGAGTAGGCTCTTAGACAGATATACCACAGAAATGAGAGTTGATCGGTAGATGTCTACTATTTTATTTACTACATCTTCTAAAGTTCCATGTAATGACCAATGAAAGTCAAAGTAAATAATCCAAACGTAAAAACAATTTATCTCCAAAAGAGAACTTTAAAATCCACCCTGCGTCCCCTCGCGGTGAAATGTAGCGGGGCGAACGTCCGTGACATACATTCTAATAGTTTTATTAGGGGAATACGACTTCAAACCTCCTCAGGTTAAGTCGATATCGATAATACCCCCTCACTATTATAAGAAGTGGAGAACGTTCTTTATTTATGAATATCAGGAAAAATCACATAAACAAGGAATGTCTAACTTAAATACCTATGCACCATAATACTCCAAAGTGAATTATTCTCTGCCATTAAGTTAATTAGAATTGTGCCATATAGATGTTTAAAATCTGATATCACCTTCCGAATATCTTTGGCTTACCACTGTCATCATATTTTTGGCGCCAAACTCTCCAAAGATGTAAGTATTGAAATGGGCTGCACCCGCTTAAAATGTTATTATGGGTCTAATTTCTGGCAAATTTTTCTCTCCGTGAAAAATGACAGATATTTAAATGATTTCACAACTATTTTTTCCAGTCTTTTACACATTTTATAAGCTATTCGAACAAGAATAATTTAAGGTGCTATTGCAAACGGCAAAAACATAAAAGCTTAATAGATTTGATTGAACTGAAATTTAACGGATCAATTTGGGTTCAATATTTCTTCCAATTCCATAGCTTTAATGACATTGACATGTTTAAATATATTTCAATGTAGGGTCGTCTGGGTAGGTACCACCGCCTTGCTTATTTCAGCCGCGAAACAGTTTGTTGTGTATCGGATTGAAAGGAAACGTAGCCAGTGTAATTACTGGACATGGACGGCATTTCATCTTAAGCCTACACTCGCACCTGCAATATCACGTGATTTTTCCTTGGTATTGCAGGCGTCTATAGGCAGCGGTAACCGCTTACCTCCGGGTGGGCCGTCAGCTTGCTTGTCATTTAGTTGTATAAAAAAAAATGTGATTGAAAGCTAAGACTTAAAATTAGCTTTCAATGCAATTGAATCAAAATTGACGACTGAAACGTGTAAACACGAACATTGAACAATGACTTATTCCGCGTACGACAACGAAAGAAGGGCGTATCTTCTGCTGCCAATTCTACTAATAAATTGTTTTTTTTATACAACAACAACACAACTAGATGAATAACAATCTGTCGGCCCACCAGTGATCTCTGAGCTCATCTAGTGGTTTGTAGCTACCGCCACGACGCCTGCAAAAACAATATAAAATCACTTGGTATGGCATGTGCGTTGTCATCTCAGATCATGATCTGAGGTTGTCATCCTGAGGCTTAAAATTAAATGTATTCCATGTCCAGTAATTACTCTGGCTACCTACCAGACGACCCTACGGGCCATCTAGTAAAATGCTTGAAGCTCCTTTGGTCAGTCTTCGCGAAACGTGGCCGCTGTGGTAGTACCCTTATAGCTTTGACCTTAAATATTTATCACTCAATATTGTAACAAAAATTAAACGAAAATAAAAAACTAAAAAATAAAGAAGGCAGGTAAGTACCTACTTTTCTCATAAATATGTACGTTTTGGAGTCGATGCTCAGCAGCTTAGCAACAACAACAAAAAAATTCATATTTTGATGTCAACTTTTTTAAATGTTATTTTACTCATTCATTAAATTATCGCCCTGCACGTACGCTTTGCACGACATCGCTACGAAAATGTACATTGAATTTTGAGTGTAAAAGCAAATCAATGTTATTAATAAGTTCAATTGCTTTCAATTTGGTGGAGCCAAGTAATATCGACATAAGGAACTTATAATTATAAATATTTGATGGTGATACTTTCTTCGATCTTTGTTATGTACAGGCGAAAGCACATCAAGTGTAAGAGTTGCACTATGAAAGCTGTCTGTATTACGAACGGAATAAGAGCAGTCTCAAGGTCAAACTGTTACGGTTAATGAGCGAAGGGCATCCAATGGCTTAACTGGCTAATCAACCAGATGGCTGCGACATCGATAAGAACTCAAACTATGTACTAAAACAAGTGCACAACGGCCGTATCAAAAACACTCGTTTAATAAACGTCGTCGTAGAAAAATGCTCGTATATTTTTAGGAATTTAAAAACTTCAAATCACCAGTCCATCTGTAGAATAAATCAAATAAATCACAATTCACGTCCATCAGTGAGTGAACTGCGACCAGCTAATCTATTGGAAACCATTCCGTCCCCCGAGTGGGCCGGTACATTCGGATGTTTTCAATTTAATACACGTCAAGGACGCGTCACACACGCTACATTAGCTACGGTCAAGAAATCGTAAATTGTGTGTACAAAGATACGCCTAAGGGCGATGTGAAAAAGGAAAAAATGTGTAAACATTTTATTGGTGTTCCCCTAATCTTATTTAGAGAAACTAACCGTAACAAAAAACTACTTTTATAAAAAACGTAAAGAAGAGCACGTTAACTTTTCTTCGCCTGAAACATTAATTTAAATTATTTCAAAATAGGAACACAAATTTATTAGGCGATGTGACAACACGGTACAACCATAAACAAATTGCGAAATATTCCGACTTTGCGTCTGCGATATTAAAATACCAAAACAGTTGAACAAACTTTGGTATTCCATTTTTAAAAGTATTATACAAACGTATGTCTTTAAAGTTTACGAAATAAGGTTGGTTATTGACGACCATGTTAGAATAAAAACATATTCGACTGGAGAAAGTAACGTGGTATGATGTAGGATAAGATACCTTGTTGTGTATCACGTTGCGTCTAAGGATTCATCAGCGCGGCAGGAGGCCGAGTTTCCCGCGGCTACCCCACGGTATACACACCTAATATCCAATATTCATCCACCTTACTTTGTGACTTTACTCCCGTTAATGTCGTTATGTTTTATCGTGACGTAATAAATGGATTTTGAATAGCTATATTATAGATGTGATAACATTGTTTTCAACAAAAACCTTGCTTTTTTCACGCATATTTTTGGATATCTTTAGATTTGTTTTGTTTAATAAATCATAAATTACAGAATGATAGACCCTTTAATATTGTATATATCGTAATCTGTCAAGCGGCGTTATCTCTCTGGAAGGCTATAAGAATTGAAAAATAAATTGTGTTAAAAAGATGTTTTAATAAAACTTTCCAGTAATGGTATACATATTTCCAGGCACAATTGATGTATCATAGATTCCCGGGAGTCACTATAAAAGAAACCCTAAAACTGCTATAAATAAAAGTAAAATTTTCCAAGTTTTCTCTTTTTATTCCCTTTTTACAAGTGTTATACAATAACAAAAACTATAAAGGCAAACTAAAAAGTCCCGAACAGACCTTCTCCGTTATATTTATTTTAATACTCTTACTTTACGCATGTTGTATGTAGCATCGAACTCAATCACCTTTCAGTAAAGCAGCCTTGAACACCGAAGGTCTTCAGACAGAGAAAAGCGACCGCATCCCGCAAATGTCGCGAGAAGAAAACTTTTGCGACGGCGGCGGCGCTCATATTTCAGTCACATAAAGCTTCTCAAAAATGGTCGATTTATATCCACAATGTTTTATATTTCATAAATAAAAAGTTTATAACTCATGAAGAAATATTTCAAAAGAAATATTATGTTTAAGATCAATAGTCTCATAGATACAGTGGTAAATGTTTGATGTTAAGCGGCGCATCGTCCAATAACGCTCCATAGAAAATGTACGGAACAGATGACGTCACGTGGGCCATATTGACAAAATTACTAATAACTATGTACTCGTAATATGTATGTTTTTATTCAAAGTTGACTTAATAATAGTTGTTTTAATTGATGTCAGCAATCTAACACATTAACATTTCAAAAATGTTTTCAAAAATGTTATAATAAATTTTGGAAAAAAATTACAATTTTTATAAATTTTCTAAGAAACTTCAAAAATATTTTATAACTTTTAAGCTTGATTAGTTTTTACTAGTTAGAACAGCGAATATTTTCAGAATTTTTGAAAAATAATGATAAGAACTTTTATTGCCATAAAACATGTACAAAAATATTAAGTGAAAACCTTGACTCCTGCGCTTTGTGTACATACCTGTGTTACAGAAGTCAGTGCCCACTCTCTCTTGTTAACATTCGCCAATAAGTAAAACACAAGAACTATAATCGCAGTATTCGCAAGTATGCAGAGAACCTAAGGCTTCCAGAATCCTCCACAGGCGTCAGTCTCTATCCAAATTCTTTCCTACTTTGCAGGCATAAATTAATTTAACCGTCAACCACAAACGTTTGTTGTTCTTCTTGCAATGTGGAATTTTTGACAACTTTTGATTGAAGAGCCGACTGCTGCGCCATTCCGCGGGGTTTAAATACCATTGTTGTTTTGAGAATTTGAATTCTTAGTTTTTTCCTATGGTCTTGACTCTTGACTTTAGCTTTTGGAAATGCTTTTATTGAAACATTAAAATGGTGCCGATATCATGAGTCATCAGTCATTAAACGTACATTGTAATTTGACAGTTGATGACATCAGTACCTCTAGCACTTAGTTTGAAATTTTAAGTGTAGGTACGTGAACGGTACGATTACGATTCGAAATTTAAAGATGTTTGTGCTAGGGGTACTGAAGTTTCAAAGAATCCTTAGGTTTTGTAAATTCATATTTAGAATCAAACTGCATATTTTCAAATTAAGTCAACATTTTACACATTAATAATAATATTCTTAAACTCATATTATCTAGCACAAACTAAGCATTTAAAAGCTTGTGATAATTGGTTTAGTACAAACTAAGCATTAAAAGTTTGTGATTAATGTTGATTTACTAAGTAAATTTATCGAAACCTATTCAAGCCTCTTAAATTAACTAACATATTTCCTAAATAAGGAATAGCAGAAAGTACATTAGTAATTACTTAAATATATACTGGTATGGTGTTACTGGTAATGTTGTAAATTTTAATTTATTTAAAGAATATGGAATTGTAATATACCATTGTACCAGTATAATTGTATATTTCAGCCACCAGACAGAGCTAGTGTCGCGACATCCGACAGTGATGGCGGCCGCACCATTTCCTCTTCCGGCGCCTACGCAGGATGCAGCAAATCGTGCGTGCGTCACACATTGAGGGGTTAATCGGTCGGCTAAACGGGGGATTTTGGCCAACTTCTTAAGGCAGATTATGTAGAAGACAAACCTTGGCTACTTTTTTTTTGGCTTTGCTTGGTTACTAGGTGGTAGGCCCGTATGTAGGGTCGTCTGGGTAGGTACCACCGCCTTTCTTATTTCAGCCGTGAAACAGTTCGCTGTGTTTCGGATTGAAGGGAAAGGTAGCCAGTGTAATTACTGGGCATGGACGGCATTTCATCTTAGGTCCCAGGATGACAACGCACCTTCAATATCAAGTGATTTTTCCTTGTTATTGCAGGTGTCTATAGGCGGCGGTAACCACTTACCATCAGGTAGGCCGTCAGCTTCTTTGTCATCTAGTTGTATAAAAAAAAAACTTTCAAATTTTCTGGTAGTTTTTTCGTTGTTTTTATACATATTTCATTTTAAGTGAGTATCAACAAATAAAATTCATTTGGAAGCCAATTCTGTGATGCATCTATGGGTGCGCGGGTGAAGAATAATATAAAAAAATGCGTTTGATACAAGAGTGGTCTGTATTTTGCGGGGTTGAGAATAGACACATCACGCTCTGGTAAAATTAGGAAAATAAACTGCCTGCGGTTGGACGTGGAACAAAAGAAAGACAGTTTGAAATATAAAGGGTGTACATTACGTTGATGAAGTCCAAGCTTCTTTAAAGTGTATTGCGAGCGCCTCATAGATTTGCAAGTCTTTATCATAAATCGATTTGCATTTTTCTTGTTCGCCGGCGGGCTGGTAAAGCTCTGACAATCCGTGTAATGTGAGAAAAACCGTCCGTAAATAGATTTATGGACGGTATTTCTCACAATACATTCAGGCTTAATGAAATATGTCAAGGCCATACGTCTCGTAAGCAAAAATGTCGTTAGATAGGTAATTGGAATCTTACGCTTAGTACGGTTTTGCATACGAGACGTTAAAACGGTTCAGTTGGTAGTTCGAATTTTTTTATACAACTAGATGACAAACAAAAAAACTGACGGCCCACCGGTAAGCGGTTAGCGCCGCCTATAGACACCTGCAATAACAAGGGAAAATCACTTCATAAGGTGTGTTGTCATCCTGAGGACTAAGATGAAATGCCGTCCATACCCAGTAATAACACTGGCTTCCTTTCCCTTCAATGCGAAACACAGCGAACTGCTTCACGGCTGAAATAAGAAAGGCGGTGGTACCTACCCAGACGACCCTACATACGGGCCTACCACCTAGTAATACAGCCACCTAGTAGTAGTAAATTACTCAAACTAATTCTTACATAGCTGTCATAAAACCATTCCGTCAAGCGAAACGAAACAAAACGACACTTTATCCCCAGTCTTTTCTCAGGCGAAACAAACAAGAAATCATTTCCGTGGAAAAACTCATTTGTGTAGCGCCCTCAGTTTCTCATCAGCAGTAACGCGAGACACCAGTGCCTTGTCCCCTGGCTTCGGTTCGTTTGCGCGGACACCTAATGAAGCGAGCTTATTGGCTGACGCGGAGTTTGGAACTACTGGACATGACTGTTGTACAAGACGTGTCTTAAGTCTGCCTTCGCTCACACACAACGGAAAATCTGCTATGTCTCATTTGTACCGACAAATCTTCAAACTTTACCTCAATCAATCATTTACTATACCAACGGCTAAATACTCGAACTAATCCAAAATTTAAAGCCCTCATAATTATTGAAAATATTATCTAAGTCACAAAACTTGTAATGGCAAAAGTCATTCTATAAAAACCGAGACTTAAAACATTTTAGTACCTAATAATTCTGTGTTCTTCTTTTCCATATTATTTATATCAAAATAGTAGTCGCCCGCGGTTCCGCCCGCGTGGATATCAGTTGTCGTTCTAAAAGGTATCCTATGTTCTTAGCAAGGTCGTAAACTATCTACACACCAAATTTCATCTAAATCGATTCAACGATTTAGGCGTGAAGAGGAAACAGACAGACAGATACACTTTCATATCTATAATATTAGTTTGGATTAAGTTGCCTGGAAAAAATTGGTGTTCAGCAACAGAATATTTAACAATAGCCGATTCTTAATCATTCTACGGCACGACCATCCCTCCTCATATAAGTAGGTAAGTAATCAAAGCATCCCTCACATGCTTATTAAATAAACAAACACTGTCTACTTTTGGGATTGGCCCAAAAGTAGACAGTCATCCGAAAGCTTCAACAAAAACTATTGTTTGATTCCTACCACCGAACGTGAATAACTGGCGTGTTTATTTATCACCTATCAGTTTATCGCCCAGGAAATGGCTCATGCGCAGGGTTGCCAGGTATTCGGTATTCTACCGAACCGTTCGGTATTTTAGCACCGTGTTCGGTGTTCGGTATGATAAAAATACCGAAGTATGGGAGGTTCGGTATTTTTTTCTGATTATTTTTCTCCCTAATAAACGAATGGACTGTCAAATTTTACGCAATTGGCAATCGATGTTGCGTAGTATCCCTACTTAGTTTGTGCGATGTTGCCGCTTGCTTACTCTTTACACTTAGTGTAATTAGTGTGTCTAAGAGTCTTAATGTCTTTACATTTGTCTAAATTCAGAGTCTAACTCATTTAGCTAACTAAATTTAGCCAAACGTAATAACCCCTTGAGCGCTGCGCGACTGTAGGCCAGTCGGCTGTTACCTAGGCATTGTAAGTCATTCGTGCTCCACCTTTTTTTTTTGCTCACTCTTCGGTATTTTTTTGGAAAAGCCCTGGCAACCCTGCTCATGCCGTATCTAGGCGCCGTATGAGTGTGTATTTGGGGACTGTCTGACGGACATTGGTTAATTACGTGCGATAGTCGGAAGCTCCTCACGAGAGAATGATTGCTGCTTCCTAACGACGATGCTCCATTGGACTTGGGCTAGTTTGGCCAGTACATTCGCGATTCAGAAAACAAAGGATTTCTTTTCCACGAGATCATTTATGTTTTTTTGCAACTACTGTATGATGTTTTACTGTAATATTCAAGTAACAAAAGCAAAGAATTCTTCCAAATCTTGTAATTCTTTGCCAGCACATGTATTAGGTACTCTATTCTATACACGGGTTCTACAAAAGAGTCGTGGAGACTTGAATATGGACTCTTCTTACCAATTAGGTGGTGTTGAGTCATATAAAATAAAATGGTTCTCCAAAAATAATGTTCACTAGAAAGATTATATTGTAATATCCTCGTATGGGATAAAATCCTAAAATCCTATCTCGCAAACATTACAACAGTGTGATGTTGAAAATTATTTAAGAATTACTAAATAGCTTGTCTTTTTTTCATTTAATTTTACAATTAACGTTTGATATTCATTAACTATGCAATTTGTCTTGGCTGAAATAGCAAAAACATAGATGTCTTCGTCTGTACCTACCTATAACAAGCTGAAAATTTGAACTGTTAACTCAAAGTAAAATCTAAGTAAACAACCAAATATTTATCAAATTTTTACGTTTAAAAAAATTATGTTTCATTGTTTATGATTTACAAACCCTTAAATCATACTAATATCAAAAATGCGGAAGTAACGGAAGTAAGCTGTTAAATTAGGCATGGAGATAGATTACATTTCGAGAAAGGACCTAGGCTACCTTTTAGCGCGATTAATAACATCTAAGCGGGAGGAGCCATCAATAGCCACTAGTTAACTATAATTTGATAAGTCCCAGAAACCGAAACTTTGTGGCCCCACCCAGGCCAAGCACGTAGTCCGTAATGTCATTCGGCAGCATCACTACTTTATGGGCTCCTCGCAAACTGACCGACATAAACACAACACGCAACATAAATGTACAAATGCACAACACACGTGCGCGGTGATTATTCCGTGAGCCCGTCAGTTTATGGGGTGGTATACGATTGTTTCTATTTCGTGTTGTTAACGACAGTTCTTGCGTGATTGTTGATTGCTCGGACAGGGAAACTGGAAAATGAGTAGTGTTATTCTGTGGTCGGCGCAGTATTGCTTCTATGTAGGTGACATTGACAGAATTTAAAATCAATCTGAATTCAAGAGCTGTTTGTCTCTTTTTATAAAGAGTTTAGGAATATGGGCATTAACAATTTATGTATAGTTTGTAATGTATATTATGTATATAGATTATGAATTATACAGCAAGTTTATTCTGAATGTACTCACAACACCCACCACCACCAAAGAATTATTGAAAGACTGAAAAATGATTGGTCCTGGATAACTCACAATAACAGCATTCCCCCCTGTTGTAGGTCGTAGGCTGACCCCAGGATATATTTTTTCTAAATAATTATAGGCGCCTGTAATCAATTGATATATTTGCCATTTTCCGCTTCAATACGAAACACAGCGAACTGTTTTGCGGCTGAAATAGGAAAAACGGTTATAAATATAATCTAAAATCGCAAAATAAAAAGGAATAAGTAAAAAGAGAATTATAGTAATGAACGATAACGTAAAAGCAATACACATTCGCAATAAAGTATGGCGAGTAGACTTCTTACTCGCTGTAAGCTTTACTACCACATTGTTCTGGTTGTATCGGGAACAACATACAACAATGCCTAAAGTTATCAAATCGATTTCGTCGGTCGCAATTAACTCCTCGCGGCCGTTGATCTTAAAGCTGCCCATTAAACTTAATTCTGTGAAACTCGTTTCGGCAAACTCCCCCGGGCAGGTACGGGAAACAAAAGCTATAATATAGCCCCTCGATGCGTCCAAGTGACAAACACATAAACATTTGTCACTGCGCGGACCGTCCGAGTAATTGCAATCCGCCATTACAAAACGACCGAATTCATAAGACCTTTCAACTCCTGGGCGAATACCCTGATTACTCCCAATCTTTTGAGCCTCTAAAGACCGAGGCAGGCCTTCGTTGCCTGGTCAAGTATTACTTATTGATGCCCCGAAACGTTTAACCGATCCCGTTCTAAATTTGAACAAATAATTTACGAACGGTCACTCTTGACACTGAATGCTTAATGATAGGGCTGTCACCCAAATTACTTGAAACATATTGGTTGTACTTTCGCCCGCGTTTGGTTACAGGGATGCCTGTCTGTCACACGGTAATTACACCAATGCTTCACGCTGCAATTGATGTAAAATAAACTAAAAAGTTTAAAATAAAGTAAAATTAGTTAACTGGAATTTTTTGAAAACTGTCTCAGAAGAGTGCTCTTTAGTATCATTTATGAATCATTCTAATGATTGTTTAATATAAGTTCTATTTTGTGGGGAGTGAACCTGTTTAAATACTTTGTCCTTATAAATTTAAGTAAGTTTAATATAGTCATAGACCATTGATATAGTTTAGTTTAATAGTATAATTTATAAGAGGACTGCAGTAGATTTGAACTATAGCTACGATACATATATCGTATAGAATTCTACTGCAAACGTCTACTTACAGAGCTAGACAGATATATGTATCAAGTTAGACATATAGGTTCATATAAACAACATAGACATAAAATAATTACAATATGACAAAAAGTTCGTTCACCGTTGTTCATCACATTTGAAATTGGATTTAGGAAACAAAGTGATTGGAGAAATTTAGAAAAGAAAGAGTATCGGAGTATGAGGATATAATATGTTAATTATCTGTGAGTTTACAGGAAGATATAATATATTTTTTAACAACTAAATGACTAAGAAGCTGATGGCCCACCTGGTGATAAGGTTACCGTCTCGTCTATAGATATAGTATCAATAGAGCAAATTACTTAGTATCCAAAGAAAACACATTTCCTCCCAAATTTAATTCGCATTACCACCCCAAATCAGATTACCTGATAGGTATGTAGTGGCTCATCGTCAACCCTACAAGTTATATGAATAATTACAATGTGCCAGGCTGCGGTTCCGAGGTTCCGAGTTTAATTGATGTTTGACTCCGCGGGACCTCATCAACAACTTGGTCACATGGTGATTTCCCGTCACACACGATGCCGGTAAATAATGCAATACAGCTGATGATGACAAAATCCAGGATGTAATAAAGCACATTAAATTACATATTATCATAATATGCCGATGACATAGAGTGAAAAGTCAAAATCTTTTCACTACAGTTGTTGACGCTGCTGCCTTGACAGCACTAGTAAGTAATTGTAAATTAATGATTAAAATACTGAAATATATTATCCAGACCTTTCCTATAAATAGGTTCAAAAGAGAACCGAAATCAACAGGGCTTAGGTAAACAAAAAATAAACTGGCTTTTGCAGGTTACTTGTTATTAAAAGCGAGCGTAACTATTTACCACTAGGTGGCCCGTCAGCTTTTTTGTCATCTAGTTGTTTAAAAAAACTGTAGCGTTATAACCCTTAATTCAATATACTGCAACGCAAAAGCTTAAAAGCTCAAAGTTTTACATCGTAATCACTCACTCAACATTTATAAACATCTATTACCTTTGTTAACACATCTGATGATTCACTACAAATGTTTATCATTAAATAAATGTTGAATATTTAATTCCTAATGTACAACGTAGCCTTGTTGCCTGGACGCGCTGGATTCATTGCATCTCGTGCCAAGGTGTGGTAAGACAGTGCGCAGAAGGGGTCCGTAAGACATTAGACGTCGGACATACATTAATTACTGGTCTGCTGTGATTTACGACTAAGGCACATCATTCTGTGGTATTTTTTTAATAAGATAAGCCATAGTAGAACCCCCTTATTCCCTAACCGAAAATATAAATGTTTAACCGCCTCTGTGGTCTAGTGGTTGAGACCACCTGCCTCAGATCTAGAGGTCCGAGGTTCGATTCCTGTGGGGGCAGCAATTTTCTGCTCGGTTTGGTTGGTGATAGGGCTTTTCTAAGTCCGCCTGGCTAGCTACCACCATCTTACCTAAGCCATAACAATAATGTTAACAGCATTGACTTACCATCAGGTCAGATGAAGGCTAAGAGTTACCCAGTTAAGCTTAAAAAAAAGAATTTCGGAAACATTATACCTGTCACCTTTTATCGCGGTGCGTCAAAGCGAGACGGCATGTAACTTTTCGAATAGAATCCATGATCCGACAATTGAGAGTAAGGGGGCAGCTGGGCTATATCCACCTTACAGAAGATCGCAGCTAAATAACTCTACCTACAGTGTAGTGCTGTATTTCTGCGGAGAGTAAGGTCGCCAAAGCTCCTTGACTTAGCGTTACCCTAGGAGCAGGTGGACTCATTGCCTATGCTATATAACATATACCGCTTTCTCTTGATTTTTAATAGGCAAGGCAGCGTGTGAGCAGTGCCGTAATGCCCAAGGTGTTTCGACCGTCTCTGTCTTTAGTAACTGCTTACTATGAGGTAAATCATATATTAAAATGTATTACTAAGTTGCGCAAAGTAGGACAGCCTCCCACTAGATGGCCTGGCGACCTGATCAGTCGCGGGGAGCCGTTGGATGCAGGCTGCGCAGAACCGTTCCATTTGGGAATCGATGGAGAAGGCCTTTGTTTAGCAGTGGACAGCATAGGCTGATATGATGATGATGATGATGATGATGATAATGATGATGATGATAATGATTGCTAAAGTATATCGATTAGCATGATTCATTAAACACCGACGCGTATTTGACTCTAACGATAACGTTAAAAGTTCTTAAAAAGTATTTTTTTTTAATCGTGGGCGGACGAATGGGTGACTAATACTTAAGTTAAATTATGATATTATCATCTCTTTATTTTGAATTCACTTTACTTCAACTTCAATACCTTTTAAAAGCGAATTACGTATACTTACAGTACCCAAGATAAGATCTGTCCAACGTTTTTTTATCCTCTCCATAAATTGTCACTTGTCACCTATAGTTTTGGTCGCGTGGTCCTCCCCGGAGTCCTGCTGTCTTCCCAGTAATTACACGGGCCTTTGTCTCGACAACGTGATAAATAAACCATATTTATTTGGGGACGCGACAAAATTATTGGCCTCGCTGTCGATTGCTTATGTAGGTTCATGCTAAATGATAAATTTTGTTTGCTTAGGAATGAATCGTGTTAACAAACTTTGTTGGTATTTAGTGTATGACTCATCTTAAGAATGCGCAGAAAGGAAAGAGTGTATTTTAAATAGTGCCATGTTATCTGCGATAACATCAGGAGCAGTTTTCCAGATACTCAATTCAATCTCAGAGTCAATCAATATTTGTTATCTCGACCCTCATGTGTTTCTGCCATGTAGAAGGGCATATGACCAGCGGTGGGACGTATATTAAGGTTTTGATGACAATGATTATAATAGTGATTGTAGAGCCTTAGGGCGCAACTAGACTAGTATCAAACTTGTCCTCTTACATATTTATTTTTTTCTGGTCACGTTTTAAAAATAACCTAACAAAGTTACTTGAAAAATTAATAAACAGGAAGACTTTGATAGACCAGTATCAAAGTCTTCAGTCTTCTAGCTGCCTAAGCCAATATAGAGTCACCGGCAAATTATGAGATCACTTTTAACAGGTTATATAAGAATCATGACTTTTACTGAGTTCGATACATGAACTGTTGTACCCTTACTTCTGGCCAATGGGCGACGATATTTCTTGTTGTTGAGACGTTTAATACGAACGTAATGGCTCTTGAAGTGAGATATTTTGACGAGGTATTTACGTCATTGAAAAATAAAAATAAAACAGTTTATTTTGACGCCTATCTAAAACGAAGTCTTTTAAAACAGAACTATCTAGAAGACCGTAAAGAAATAGTTAAAAACCAAAAGTGTAATTAAACATTTTAAAGAGGCTTCTAAATGTGTAAAGCTCATATAATTGTTAGGTTCTGTATTGATATCGGCTTTTAAAGTATGCTTTTTAATTTCAACACTAAAATTCCGTTTTAAAGTAGAGAACACTACCCCTTGCACGAACATTTTAAAATTTCGCATCATAATCGTATCGTTCACGCACGCATAAAATTTTAAAACTATGGCAATTCGAAATTAAAAAGTTTTCGTGCTAGAGGTACCTAGTGTTGAAATTAAAAAGCATACTTTAAAAGCCGATATCAATACAGAACCTAACAATTATATGAGCTTTACACATTTAGAAGCCTCTTTAAAATGTTTAATTACACTTTTGGTTTTTAACTATTTCTTTACGGTCTTCTAGATAGTTCTGTTTTAAAAGACTTCGTTTTAGATAGGCGTCAAAATAAACTGTTTTATTTTTATTTTTAAATGACGTAAATACCTCGTCAAAATATCTCACTTCAAGAGCCATTACGTTCGTATTAAACGTCTCAACAACAAGAAATATCGTCGCCCATTGGCCAGAAGTAAGCACCTTAATGTTAAATTAGGCGATCTGTCTCAGCAAGGGCGCTAAGGGCACGATAAATTAGCCGGGGACACCGGGGCAACGTGGAATGGCAGTGCCAAATAACTTGTTAGGAGTGCGTCCTCCCCTATTGACTAATTACTACACTTTGTTCATGGACCTTGGGAGAAACTTCATTTTGGACTTAGGATTATGTGGAGTGCCTCATTAACTTTGACTTTGGTGTTAAAATTGATAGCTTTTTAATTGTCACAGTCTAAATCATACTAGACACTTCAGTTGCAAACTATCTTACTACGAGCGTACAAAGTGCTTTATGTGGAGGCCAAGCGAACGTCACTTATGCTGTAAATACTAATAAATTCTTATGCATAGTTGACACAGTTACCCCAGAACTAAATTTGCGTCATAACGTTGCCCAAGCTGCGCTTATGTGTGCAACCATTTTTTTGAACTCTGTGGGGAATCTCTACCAGCCTACCTCCCAAACCCGAGGGAGGTGATGGAAGAGGTTTCGGTTGATACATTGACACACGGACCGGGCTGTGCAAACCGCACATAGTCCCCTAACCATGCCCGGAGCCCTAACCTTAGATTGTAACCGCGGGTCTAGCAGACCGGCAATCCACGAGCTGCAGCAACACATCTCAGCTCCACAGACCCTGAGAACGACCCTTGTGCACTTTGACACTGCAAGAGAAAAGGCTTGGGAGGACGTAGGACTGGTGGCCTTACCCCTAGCGCTCCTACAGCATTAGGCCGCAGGCTATAAAAGGCCCGCCATCCCCCAACCCCGAAGGGTCACCGTCCCTGCACATCGCGAAACGAGGATGTGGGTCGAGGCTTAGCCGGGATGGGGCTTTGGTCCAGTGGGCTTACAGCCGTTCCATCCCGCTGTACGGAGTCAACGCAGACCGACATACGGAGATGCCTTTAACGGGGCTCACCCACTCGACAAGTCGAGTGGGGGTGGGCGGGGTTAGTAGTTCTACAAGGCAAGCCTTGTAGAACTACTAACCCCGTATGTGTGGAACCAAAGACAACTTAAATCCCGCGAAGCGAGGCAAAAGACTCGCCTCTTAAAGTTGTAAAATAGCACTCCCTTGGACATTCAGTTTAACAACACTACAACAACATACGTCTCCAAATAAAGGTTTCTCCCCATCTTTTTACCATACTTAAAAAATCGAGTTTGTAAGCACCATCTTAAATATTTTTACAGCATTACCAGAATTGTACGGAACCCCTTGCTGATCTAATAATAATAAATACCACAAAGTTACTGTTCCCTCCTGGTGTAAAAATGTAGACATAGTATTATCACCGGAGTTAATCTAATTTAACCCCCATATACTCTTGGAAAATATGAAAATACTGTATCGAGATCCGATTATTTGAAGATGAACTGTGATGCGGTCTATGGGGAGATATTTTATGGTAATAGTAAGTTTGTATTGCAAATTATTTCTATGGCTTGAATGTGAAATATTCGTTGGTTTACAATTTCATGTTCAATGCCTTATTTTGTTTCTACGTTTTGTCTGTTGGTTTGGAACAACTTTATTGGTTTTTTAATCATCTTAGAGTCTATCGCACATTCGGCGGTTAATATAAGAAATCTTTCTATTACATGTTGAAGGTGTCAAAAAGTATTTTTTTTTTCTAAAGAAAAATACTAAATTTTAAAAATGTCATACGCAAATCTCAACCTAATTTCGTAGATATTATGGATGATTTGTTAATCTGAGGAAGACAATTATATCTTAACTTATACCGAGCCTCAGTTTTGGAAGTAATTGTAGCTTAGGTTATTAAAAGTAACTACCTATTTACTTAACTAAGTAACACCCAAATATTCTCACAATTGAGAATCACAAAGGCTAAGTAATCGCAAAACCGTCACAAGCTATCGATATCGTTAGAAAGTCGGCGGCGTTTTTTGCGATAAAGCTACACAGTGTCGGCGCGAGAGCATCTATCAGGCTAATCTATTCCACCGGGGGCGCATAAATCGGTGCGCGGGCGCAGCGTAAAGCACGCCGCGTGTCCGACAAGGATGCCCACTCAGCGAGAGATAGTACGACAACCAAGCTAAGCTTATCTGCTCGGTGACAAATACCAACTGCGGGAACAATGGACGCTCGCTACAACTGGCTGCGAGAAATGCTTTGCAATAATATTATAAATGTGAAAGTGCGTTAGTATATCGCAGCAGTGTTCTAGATTTGATCCAAAGATGGAAACAAATTTCACAGGAAGTCAATGTTGTAATTGGTGATAGAGCTGCAATATAATATAAAGACCTAGATAACCGCCCGTAGCATCTCCCGCGTGGTCGTCAATAGGGCAGTTGACAACTTTTTTTAGTTCATAAATAAGAAGTTTAGAACTCCTAAAGAAATATTGCAACAAATACAGTGGTATGTTTATTATGTCGCAAATCTGCGGAACAGATGAGGTCACATGTTGCTTTATTACTAAAAAAAATCTGTGAACTGACTTTTGATATATGTTTTGATTGATGTAAGTAATCTAATACCAATATAATTTATGATAATATTTCGAAATAAAAGACCAATTTTATTATTTTCAAAACCAAACAATTTCAACAATATTCCAAAACTTAGAAGTTGAATTGTTTTTATGAGTAACAATAGCGTATATTTTCCGAATTTGTAAAAAAGTGCCATATTCAAACATAGACAACATCCATATTGTCGCGCCAAAAGATAGCCTTTGTCCTCTCTTAGGATGTAATCTATCTCTGTGCCAAGCTATTTACACCCTATCCCTCTTGAATAAACACGTAAGTACTTTAAATAGCATAGAAAGTCTTAGCTCTTATGAAGTTTATGTATATTTAATAAAATGATTTCATGCGCGGGAAAGTTTATCTTCTTCACTCACTAAGAAACCCAGAGCGTATTTCACCCGAAGATCACAGATATACATAATAGATATATTTTTAAGATTTTTTAAACAAAAATAATCCTACCCAATTGTTGAGTTGAATTGTTGAGTAAAAAAGAAGAGAACTGGATTTAATTCATCAAGCACACCCAAATTGACAATTTTAAGCTAATTTCGCTGCTTCTTTCTATCAAGTTGAAAAATTCGTGTATTCCGAAAATGTAGCAGATATCTTCAAGTATTTTGTAAAAATTATTTTGATCGTTATGTTTAGTTAATGTCGTGGTAAAGTTGGTTTTTGCAAAACTCTTGTCCGTTTTCACGAACCATTCTCAGGGTTTAGGTGACTATTAACGAGATTTTTATCTTCTTTAGCTATCTTCTATCTTCTTTAGCTAGACTGAGCTAAAAATCGCTAAGAGACTCTTAACGTTAAGCAAATTTTTCATGAAAACGTGCATCTATCTACCACTGTGTTATGTTATTCTGACAGATCAAATCCCTTAGCAAAAATTTTTTTTATTATTTTAATAACACACCAGAAATTGTCGTATTTACAGTACAATAGGTCACATGAAGAGACAATATTCCAGTCACACGATACCATTTCGTTTACAGCTCTATGTTCGTGTACACTGCCTCGTCATCGAGCTTAAAACTTTTGGTAAGTCAACGAATACAGCAATGTAAAGTTGCATTGCAATAATGTGGTTATGGTGACAATGTGATTCTGAGAATTATAGTACGGGTGGAGTGTTATCGAATTACGAGTTACGATGTTGGAAATATACGTTGAAGCTCATGTCTCCCCGTATTTTTTATCTTTTGCACGAAGTATTGTTTCGCAAATTATGCGAGCTGTCGTGGGAGGACTTGTCCAATATCGGGTGTTGATTTGTTGTGATTCGAGGTGACTGTGGGAACTAAATATATATACGTAACGCCAACACGGTTCTAGAATATGCTTAGGAATAGGCCCGATCTTATTACCTACGTGCAATAGGCTTGATATTTACGTAGGACTAATTCAGTTTTATTAACATGAATAAAGCTGCAATTACTTCCAAAAATGACTTTGTTGCAGAAAATTCAACTATGTTAAGAATTTTATCCATAATTTTCATTACCTAAATTTTATTTCTCAATGTTAGAAGTTAGTGAACTTGAGATTTGAAATTCCCCTCTAAAACACCGACACTGATAAAATTATTATTTATCATAAATAACATTTTTGTTTATTTTCGTTGTTAGAAGTACCTAATTAACATTTATACTTATACACCTGCAATATTAAATAAATACAGCTCATGACGTGTTATAGTAATACGATTACGCAACTTTATATTAATAATTTCATTAAATTTGCCAAAAATTACAATAATTGGCACTCTTAATATGAAGTCGTGTTGAAAACTCACAGAATTGGGAATACTTTATTGTCATGACATATACAAATAAAGAAAGAAAACGATGAAAAAATATATGCTCCAGGCGGGAATCGAGCCCGCGTCCTCCTACTGTCCGGCCAGACGCGATTACCACTACGCCACCTGAGCACTAGGTATAACCTGCTTATTTCTTCATCGCTTTCTATTCTTCTTCTTATCGTTTTTATAGCAACGTTTATCTCACCACTCATTGAAGTTAACACCTCTAGAGATCCGAAAGAATACTTTTACAAGCATTTTTAAACTTCAACTTCCATTCATTTTTCAGATTCCCGCCTAGAGCATATATTTTTTCATCGTTTTCTTTCTTTATTTGTAATTATTACAATAAAGTAGGCATTTAAACGCATCAAAAACATTAAAATGAGATTAGGTGTACTTATTTATATTAAATAAAAATACATACCTTACGTAATATTTATAGCAGACTGTGGACGCACGCAGCTCCACCCGCTGCTCCCACCGCGGAGAAGTCCAAAAGTAACCTATGCCCTTTCTCGGGATGTAGTCTGTGCCCCTTGCTATATAGCCTCGGTCAGGGGTCCCGGGTTCGAATCCCAGTATGAGCAAATGTTTGTATGGTGAGTACTAGCATTTGTTCACGAGTCGTGGATGTTTTTATGTTTATTTAGTATATTTCTAATATTTATATACATATAATTATCAATATTTCTCCGTTACCTAGTACCCGGCTCTTCATGGTGCTAACTTTGGGCTAAATAATAGGTGTGAGTGTATTTATATTATTATTACTATCTCCATGCCAAATTTCATCTAAATCAGTTCAGCGTTTTAAGAGTGAAAACGTAACACACAGACAGGGATACCTTTTTATTTTTTATTTTTTTATTATTTCACACACTCACACCTATTATCTAGCCCAAAGTAAGCATCATTAAGAGCTTGTGTTATGGATACTAGATAACGGAGAAATAATGATAATAATATGTATATAAATATTAGAAATATACTAAATAAACATATAAACATCCATGACTCGTAAACAAATGCTCGTACTCATCATACAAACATTTGCTCCTACCGGGATTCGAACCCGGGACCTCTTGACCAAGTAGCCTGCATAGCAAGGGGTACAGGCCGCTCGACCACACGGTCGTCTTTGCATCTATAATATTAGCATAGAAGTATAGATTAAATTATAAGTCTTCCATGACATAAAAACATGTATAAAAAACGATAGCTCTATAAAGCTGAGATCGAGTTTTGGTAAACGAAACCAGTGTTGCATCCGGAAATTTTTCTACGGGTTTCTACGAGAAACATCGCTACGACTGATATGTCCCATTCCATATCGCAGTACAGGGTCGAACTGTAATGAGCGAAAGTGTACTTAAAATATTCATAACTCATGAGTCATGATCATATGTGACATTTCTGATAATCGAGAAGGAAATAAATATTCTAGCAAAAAATTAAGCCATGTGTCCAAAGGTCGTGAATGAGGTTTGCTTACTGCCTGTTTTATTACTTATGTAACTTTTTAATTTGAATTTGGATTTATCAGTTATTTGTCAAGCAACTGAAACTAGACATAAGTAATAGGTTTACTATAGTAGAAAGAAGCCGACGTGCTGACTAATGATAAAATATAAACAATATTAAGTCTTTAAGTATGAAATTGCTGTTTTGTATGAAGTATTTTGTGCAAACTGGAATCACCATACATGACTATACTATGTTTTAATATTTAATTTGACGTGGCTGATTGATTTAACTAAAACAATGTTTTTTCAAATTTTGTAAATTTTTTTTTTTTTTTTTTTACAACTAGATGACAAACAAGCTGACGCTCCACCTGGTAGAAAGCGGTTACTGCCACCTACAGACACCAGCAATAACAAGGAAAAATCACTTGATATTGCAGGTGCGTTGTCACCTTGAGGCCTAACATGAAATGCTGCCCAAGCCCATCAGTAATTACAATACAATTCAGTGAAAAGATCAATTTTGTAATAATAGAAAATAATTACTACAAATCTAAATATTGAAATCAGCTACATTTTCTACATGCTCTAATTGACACCCTCATTTTCAACTAAGTAAATTATAACAAAAAATAATAATTCTATTCGTAAAATTTTGCTTGTTTGTTGCACTTTGAATACAAACTATTATTTTTTATATAGACATTCATTTAGAATTATTTGGAAAAAACTGCTTATTGTACGGAGTTATGAAGAAATAGTCCTTATAGGAAAAATTTGTAACTAATTATTTATTATTGTATTCTATACAGTAATACTTTTTAGGGTCGATCATTAAATTTAAGTTTATTGCAACCCAGTGACATTGTCTTAGTTTAAATATTTAGAACCATTTATGCAAATTAAATTTAGAGCAGCTTTTAACTGTCATTACTATATTTTGACATTTATGTAAGCATGAAAATAATTAAAGTTGATGGGCATACCGCATATTTATAATAATAATTTTGTGTTTATTTTACTGCAACGGATTAATATATCGTTTATATTTCAAAATCGATATTTCCGCCTTTTCCACCGTCCCAAGTTCGTCACCTCGAGTGGCCATCAATACTAACGGTTGCGCCCCGAGAGAGTCGTAGAGTCGCTACGAAAATCATTCCGACGCTAAAATATCAATAAAACACAAACTGCTTGCCCGCTCGCCCGCGCACTCCCGCCAGGGACTCGTAGCGATCGCTCCAGAATTACAAATGTACGCTGAGTACGGCCCTGCCCTTTTGATGGGACACTTTATTTTTTTGTAATGGCTGTAGTAACCGCAACCTGGCGGTTTGATATCGCTTTATGAGATTTACATTTACTCGTGTCTTTTTATTGCTAACATTTTGTGGGACGTGTCCTGAGGAACCGGGAAATCACTTTGGCTGCGTGAAAAATTCACGGTAGCTTTTAGCTTCTATTTGGTTTATGGTGGTTTCTGTATTTATTGGAGAGGTGTGCAGGAGGAACAGTTTTATTTGCGATTTAATGCTACTAAAAAACAAACATATATATATTGTTTTCGTTGTCTTACCTTGTAAGATACAAGGACAGTAATTTACGTACGTAATTAATTGGGATAATTTTAGAAGGTAATAAGTATATTCATTAGTGTATGTGAAGTATGTAATATCAGACACAATTGTTTTTTTTTTAATTTCTTTGCAAAGCCTATTTACTAAGTACTTACCTAAACAAATTCTCTTTTTGGAATATTTTTTTTAATTCTCCAGATTGTTAAGCGTATTCACTAACTTATTTCCTAAGTAATGGATTATTTTAAAAAAATAGTATTGAACTATGTAGTTTCCTAACCCATATCTACCATAAATTAAAAGCTAAATTTTTCAATAAAAATACTTTTAGCAACTATTGCTCCTTAACCGTATGTTTTTTTTATATACATATATTACTAGATGATAAACATGCTGATGGCCCACCATGAAAAATCACTTGATATTGCTGGTGCGTTGTCATCCTGAGGCCTAAGATGAAATGTTGTCCATGTTTCTTCTAAAGCAACATTTTTAAATTGCTGTATAGAATATAGACCAGTTGATAAGTACCCATTGAGCCCAACAAACGGCCGTTGAGTCGACACCCTCGTCACATATCACCAGTTAGTTTTCTAAGCACATCCGATGGCCGGAGGCGTCCGTGTTTTCTTTTTAATTACAGCCAATAAATCCCCTCCACCTCGTCCTCCGGGACAGCAGGAGATGTCTTTGGACTTATTATTGGCTCATTAACACTGAATCCTTCTGCACGTTTTATCTTTTACTAAGGTTACCTGAAAGAATTTGTTTGTAGGCAATAAAGCCTACATTGCATAGTCCGTGTATGATGTCTGAGAAACAAAAATTTCTTTTTGAAATTCATCTAAATCGGTTCAGTGTCTTAACAGTGAAAACGAAGCACACATACAAACAAAAGTTGCTTTCGCATTTATAATATTACTATGGATATTCATAACTTTTTTTACAGTAAGTACCCGAGTACCCATTATCACTAGCCTATACCTCGCTGCTGGGCACAGGCCTTCAAAAATGTCTGTGCCCAGCAGCGAGCCACGGGCCATAACACCCACCCATCAATGCGGGTTGGAGGGCTTAAAGGGGTTGCAGTAGCGACCGGAGACTTAACGGAGGACGGACCGGACTTTTGATTGACCCATCCGTGATGGACAATGGCGAAAATTGCTTTATTTCCGTAATCTAAGCCAGAGTGCTCAAACCACTACCCCACCGAACTCCTCACGTGCTTTACCGACTAATAAACACCTCTGCATGCCTATATCAAACAACTATTTTGGAATATCAAACACAGAGACATGACATGACGCATGGCTCGTAAGGGACGATTTGGCATCTGCGAGAAACTTGCCCTCTCTTCGATAACTTAGGCGCCAAGTTTGGCTACTTGCCTTACTATCCGATGCTACAGAGATATACCATTAACTTAACACTATAAAATATTCATAATACTTAAAAGAGTGATTGATTACGGGTGCTAAGACACAAAAATTGTCATTTTTTTTATTAATAGACTATTTGATATATATTAATATTTAATCTTTATTGCGCAAAACAAAAGTAAAAAATCGGAAAATATCAAAAATTCAAAAAACTATAAACGAAGCGAGTTTTATCTTTCCGAAGTATTGATGAAAAGTTTCTGATTTATTTTCTTTGTTACTAATAGAGTCATTACTTGAATATTGAATAGTGTTTATTATGAATGTTATGTTAAGGGTTGACATTGTTTAATTTAATTATTTAATAATTTATTTGATTTTAATTAAGTAAGTGATTGAAATCAATTAATTTTCTTATAACTGTAATGACGTTGATTAGAAATTGACATTGTTTTTATTTTATTATATGTTAAGAGTTTTATTGTTTGCTTTATATAAAATGATAGACCTATATCTTACTTTGGTTTGTTAATTTGATTATTAAAAAGCCAAGCGCCGAAAAAAAAAAGCCACCATAATTGTTGGTGACAATATAATCACTAGTGCCTTGAAAAGGTTATTTGTAATCCTAATTAACCACCTCACGATGCAAATGTATTTTTGTACTGTACTGCTGCAAATAAAAGTGATTAAATAAATAAATAAATAAATGATTTGTGATCAATGATAAAATTGTTTATTAAATTTATTTCATATAGAGTGTTTATTAAGTCAGTTTTATTTACAACTGCTAATTATTAATATAATATTAAGCCCTTAAATATTTATATAAGCCCTTAAGTCATTATTTTTTATAATATTTGTAATTAAGAATTTGTCTTTTGAACGATTATTTATCTACTTGTTATGACTAAGCATTAATTCTCAATAATTATTTTACAGATTACCAAAACAATTAAAAGTAATGTTTAACCTAAGTAATCCACTTCATTCTCAGGTAATTTAAAAATGATACATAATGGTACAATTTTTCACATCAACATTATTTGATACCTCAACTTTAATGCGAAAAGTTGTATTCATAATTTAAAGATACACCAACGAATACAATATAACTGATCTTAGTATTATCGTATGAAACATCCGTAGCTGCGCATCCTCAAATAAACAACACTAAACCTCCATTAACAAGAACTAAGTTACAACCTAAGGTGGCATTTAGTTCTCCATTGAAGCAAAAAATAGTGGGATATATCGATAAAATCTCATGACACGATAATGTTCGTTGTAAATAATAAAAATATAGGCTATAAAGACAATTGATACGTTATGAGTGCTGGCCGTGTCTGGTGGACGCGTATTTATGGTTAGTGCTCGACGACAAGGGCCTGGGTTCGATACCCGTTTCACAAAAACGGCTCAACAGCGCGAGCGTAATATAATGCGAAATGATCGGGCGTAATGTGTGTACGGTGCGAAATATTGCGGTGCACGCGGTTTGGACTGAACGGTGCTCTAGGTATTTGTTTTTAATAAATAAATAAATAAAACATCTTTGTTTCGGGTACTGGCCCATACAGTGTTGGTAGCAATGATCTTAAAACTATGTTAGTAAGCTTAGCTAATATTTACTTATTTATAGTGGTTATAATTTATGGCCATATCTTTGGCCAAATGGAATCTGGTCCAGTGTCGCTTAATAGCGCTGTCCACATCCAGCCTCGCCTCCACACTCTGCAGGAGGCTGTTGGAGCTGCCGCACACACGGTATATCAGGGACGCTATGCGTTTTCTTATTATAGTGGCAAAGCTATCCCCTCGAGCTTCTGCCATCATCCCTGAAGCATTGCAGTGACGCCGCAGCCCCAACAGCATCCTGAGCGCGTCATTATATTGGATGCGCAGGGCTCTGTACGTTCCTTGGGTGTAGTTTAATATCGCCTGATTATTATAGTACATTATTAAAAACAAGCTGCTACATACAATAAATTATTAGCTACCACACAAAAAAATATCGTATATCGCCTATTTTACGTATCAGATGGCCTAAACCATGTTAATTCTGCAGGACATACATTATAGAACTAAATTTAATTGTCGTGCCTCCCGTTTATTCTAATTGAGTATAAAAGGAAAGAATGTTTTTTTATTTTACCATTTATAGAACAGCGGCATAATTTAGGTGGTAAGTAAGTACGTTTTCAGATTTTTTATCAATCATTGAAACGTAAGTGACTCTACATGATGCTATAAAAGATAACCACACACTAAGGGCAAATCCTCAGATCATACCAAATCTGATACACTATTTACAGCTTGTGCTTTGAGAGACAATCAATAACATGAACATAATTATAGACGTTAACTTATTTATATTAAATAACAAGCAAACAAAAATCAAACATCCCCAGAAAAGTAACTAGCATCTATGTAGAGTAAGCATTTCTCTAAATAGCCCGTATTTGCTGAAGCAAAAAAAACATATTGTTACCTACTACAGTGGTATATGCACTTTCAAAAAGGAATATATTTTATAGAGAGTGGTGACAAGAATACGAGAATAATTAAAACATGGGCTAGGTATATTAGTTCATAGAAATGTTTTGCAACTTTCAAATAAAGCTTATTCAGTTAATAATTTCATGACATTTGTATGAACTATTACTTATAGCGCATGTTTTAATTTATTGACGTATTGTCGTCACCACCTGTAAAATGACAACGCACAAATGAAGCTTATATATCACTAGCGACCCGCCCCGGCTTTGCACGGGTGCAACGCTTATGTAAATATTATGCATGTATTATACATATAAACCTTCCTTAAGAATCACTCTATCTATTAAAAAAAACCGCATCAAAATCCGTTGCGTAGTTTTAAAGATCTAAGCATACATAGGGACAGACAGACGGCGGATAGCGACTTTGTTTTATACTATGTAGTGAAGTGCGGGCTTACATACAAAAAAACTAGAACTAAATCATCATTTCAGCCGAAAGACGTCCACTGCTGGACAAGGGACTCCTCTAATGAAAACAATGAGTATAACTAATTACAATTTACTAAGACACATTAGAGAGATTTTGTCCAAACTATGCAATTGTATCTAATCTTGCATCTATGACATCTATTTATAGCGATTAGGGGAGTGTGAGTTAATCTCAAACGCGGGATAATTTAGAATGATTAACGAATCTCCTGCTGGCTGACAACGAGTCTTATGTTCAATGGCAGGCACTATGATTATTGATTATTTGTCCTTTTCTATCACGACATATACGGTCTGGATCGAAGTTAGCCTGAGTTCATATTTACGCCACTTTCCCCTTTTTTCGATTCTTTAAAATTAAAATTCACTATTTAATAGTTCGATGGAAGTAGAGCAACATTGTTGCATTCCCGCGCGTCATCGTCCCACGGTGAGGCGTACTTTATAGTCGTGTCATATCGGTTAATGGCGGGCGCTTGCTTTGTCGCGCCGCCGCCGCTGCCGCTAGTCGCACTATCGCGACATCGCTCCAACACCGCGACACGCCCCGCGGGGAGACACTACGACAATTCCATAGTAGAACATGAACAAAGATAGAGTTTGAGCATTTGAAATGAAATTGTGCTTCTTTCGATTCCAATTTTTTTTTGATTTATCTAGTATTTTTAGAGATATGACGAACTCAGTTTTTATTTTCCTTAGAATTTTAATAAATTGTTTTTTAGTTTAATGTTTCCATCCCAACATCGTGTACTTACAACAAAAATGTATTGGAATTTTATTTTTTGACTTTTTAAATTATACGACAAAAAACGATTAATTTACTAAATTTATTTTTGCTCAATGTTGACACGGAGACTTTAAAGTTTATGTAGCTTCCAAATTAATATCTCATTAAGAAACAAAACAACAAATATGACCCAACAGAAATTCGTATAGGTACCTATAGATCCAAGCTACTGACACTTTAGACCTCCAAAGTCCCATTGCTTTTATTAAGCACGCGAATGTGTCATCGACGAACGGACCACAATAAATACCGACGTACGCAACAAAGTATGCGAATAATTTTTAATACCGAACCCGAAGAATATTCTTCTAAGAAACCAAATAATTCCTTTGTATGCCCACGTGGATGAGTCCACGGCCTAATAAAATGTCACATAAACTCAAATATGATATAAAAAATAAGTTCTCTTCTCGGAAGACGACAATGTTGGCGCGACAGTGACATATTCGATTAAGGTCTAGGTTTTTTGTCGTTCATAATTTATGTATTAAGGAAGGACTGGACCGCAGGCTATTTTAGCTGAAAATTTAATAAAGGCTTGTATTTTACTAAGCACCATACAAAATATAATTGATCATCAAATATTATAATTGGTCATCAAAATACCGAAAAATTAACAATTTGTGGACCAATTATTATTTTTGATGACCAAGCTAATATTTTTTGTAGACCCTTTAAATTTTTGCCTTTAATAAAGGATAGTAAATTGGCAACATACACTAAATTGTTGTCTCCATGGAAAGATAGTCGGGACTTGATGATTTAGCAATACTTATATATTGTTAAACAACTAGATGACAAGCACGGTGGCCCACCCGGTGGTAAGTGTCTTCTGTCGCCTATAGACACCTGCAATAACAAAGAAAAAATCACTTGGCTTTTGCGTTGTAATCCTGGTGCCTAAGATGAAATGCCTTCCATGCCTAGTTACTACACTGGCTACTTTTCCCTTATATCTAAAACACTCAACTGTTTTACGGGCCAAATAGGAAAGATGGACCCAGACGACCCTACATAACATACCTACGGGCCTACCCCCTAGTAAAACTAATATAGTTAACTTTTTTCTAAATCTGGAAATGCGTATTGTTATTTGATTACAATAATTTATAAATGTTCGTAAATTCAGCAGGTACTTTACGATATGAAACATTTTTTAACTGTCGTAAGTCTTGTCTCCTTAGTCAAAAACTTGATCTTCACTAAAACTAATTAACAAACATGTTACACTAAGCCCCGTCCAACCCGCCGCAATCTAAAGTGTTCTAAACTATTCCCAAATTAATTCAGGGTAGGTATAGGACAGGAGGGACAGTGGAGTAAATATTAACAGTACGGACCTGGATCATATCTAGTTTAATGAATAACTAATGAAACGCTATAACGTTAAGGGAAAATTATCAATTTCCCGGACAGGTCCGGGCTGAGGTCCCGGGACAGGCGACCCTTGACTTAGAAACTGTTTGGCTTGTAAGGGTTGACAAAACTTAAAACTAAATTTTCAATTATTGTTGTAAAATGAAAAATATAAAAACAGATTTAATTAACTTAATATGGGATTTTACTCTTCGTGTTTTAGGGTTCCGTACCCAAAGGGTAAAACGGGACCTTATTACTAACACTCCGCTGTCCGTCCGTCCGTCTGTCACCAGGCTGTATCTCATGAACCGTCATAGTGATACAGTTGAAATTTTCACAATGATGTATTTCTCTTTCCGCTATAACAACAAAAAATAATAAATAGAATAAAATACATATTTAAGGGGACTCCCATACAACAAAAGTGATTTTTTTGCTGATTTTTGCTCTATATTGATATCAGCAATAAGTAGACGCTTGTTTATGGTAAAAGCGAATGGTACAGAACCCTTCCTGAGCGAGTCCAACTCGCTCTTGGCCAGTTTTTTTTTTGCTTACGGCGCGGCGACGTCGACGCTCTTACCGGATTTACATTAATCATTAATTTATTTATAATCGCTGACTCTAAATCATACAAACGACCGATTTTCTATAGGAAACAAATGTATTTTTTTTATTCTTTTATCTTTTTTATTTATTTATTTAAATAGACACATGCAGGTTAACAGAAATAGATTTTCAACACAAAAAAAAATAAAGTATTTTAGAATAATCAGGCTTATAAATATAATTATTTTGTGTCAAACTTTTGTCCCATAAATAACAGCTTGCTCGCCGGCTCAGGCGCTTCCTCAACAATAGAATATCGATAGTGTCTGATTGGTTTATGCTTCATAAATTAATCAAACATAGCCTTATGGATGTCCAAATATTATTTATATTGATAAAAAACATAAACTTAACTATTAACCAAGTTTCTCTACATTTTCTTAAAATCATTGTGAATGTAGCTTTTGCCAACCCTACCATCACCCCTTTCCCTTAGAGTCTCATATACAAAACAACGTAAAAGCAATTCAGTAAATTGTTATTGACATGTTAATAGGCAAGTGTCGCGGTGGCCGTGTCGCGCCAACCTGCCATCATGTGTTATTGTATGGGCCTTTATGACCAGTCTGAGTGTTTATTATCTGCTTGAAGCAGTAAAGGGTAATGAATGTACGTTATGCGGTGATTATTTTTAAGGACGTCCTTCTTAATTAGACTTATAATTTGTTTGTGTGAAGATGGTAATGATTTTTTGAATACTTTGCAGAATTTGAAGTTTGTAGAGTCAACATGGAAAACATTTCGGGCGTGCTTAGCTTTTTTCTCCAACTCCTTGAATAAGTGCTGTATAGTTAACATGGTTATCCCATGCGGATAGCGCAACTTGTTTCCCTTATCTTCCCTAGCAGCATAAGCTAAAGTAACTAACTGCTTACCACTATCGGACCAAAAGACGTGTGAAAAGTATACAGGGAGTAAGCGTTTTCTATGTAAGCAGGTTCCATTGTTTATATAAAAAGGGTGGCAAATGTTATACAACAACAATTTTTTCATGAAACTTAAAAATTGACATGACGTTATGTATTATCAGGGTTTTTTTTTAAATTGATTTTTTATTATTTATTTACGATAACTAATGTCTATTAAAGAAAACAAGTACATTATACCTACCTACATAAAATAAGTTGATTACAAGCTAGAAAATATTTCAGACAAAATTATGAATAACGGTAATACCTTTATTGGGTTACCGCAACAATGTCCCAATTAAAACCATGCCCGGTCCTGAGATTAGATTCGAGTAAATACACCGAGATGCCTCTTGTTGCCAATTTGCGAGTCAGGTACGGATTGAGGACTGGGACATCAGCATCATAATAATATACAGAAAAATGACGACCATACGACAGTAAATTATAACATGGGCTGTATTTGTTCATAGAAATGTTTTGCTAGTTTCAAATACATCTAATTCAAATTTTACTTATAAAAATATGTAAACTAGAAAATTTCACGTCCTGAGGCGGGTTCAAATCTTAGCTAATCTAACCACTACGCCACCGAGCACCAAAATATAACACACTAGCTGTGCCCGCGACTTCGTACGCGTGGATATCGGGAAATAACAACAGTTAAGTAGGGTAGGTTACATGATTTTGCTTGAATTTAAATTTAAATCATGTTTATAAAACTCCTTCGCAATTTATGCATTACTCGCCCCAACCCCCGCGTAATTAGATGTTATATAGCCTATATAATACCTCGATAAATGGACTATCCAACACAAAAATATTTTTTCAAATTGAATCAGTACCTAGTTGCTAAGGTTAGCGCGTTCAACCAAACAAACAAAAAAACAAACAAACTCTTCAGCTTTATAATATTAGTATAGAAATGACACAGAGAGCCAATCAAAGAGCCTTAGCTATTCGCATATAAACATATCTATGCTTAGCATATTATTAGCAAGAATCAACCGCCCTAAATCCGGGTCTGTACCACCAGTAATGAATATCGCCTCAAGCTCAAGACAGATCTTTTGTTTGGTGGTTGCGTAACGGAGGCCCGCATCTGTCACAACACAACCCTTTCTAGTAGGGTGTACTGCATTTCTTATTATAATTAATTTATTATTTATTATTTGAATACTTCCAGTTTTGTCATATAGCGCTTATTTTTATGAATATCTGCAGCGCGTCATTGGTGCCATAGCATCTAGATCATAAACCAAGAACAGAAAAAAATAATTAGCTGGTGTCATTTAATGACCAAGGTAAAAATATTGTTGTGCTCGATGACGTCATCTAACGTTTCTAAATGACAATTTAATTTTTTTTTAGTTGAAATTCTCTCCCTAAAGCCCATACAGGCATATCTCAAATATTCTTTATCTTCGTACACTCTTTCGAATGCTTTTAAAAAAATGTCTATTTTAGTGTCTCCAACTGTTTCAATGATAAAGTTACGTACTCACTAGTGATATGTGTATCTCTTGATTCTTCAAAATATCTTGAGTAGAGCGCGGGATGCTATCAGCTTGTTTAAATAATTTGGTGCTATATCAAAGATAGTCTTGAAATATTGAAGGTTCCATTCCATCTAAAAATAACTTCCTATCCGATCTAGACCCTAGATTTCATATTTTTTTAGAAAACACTATCAAAACAGTGAGTACAAACGTCGGAAGAAGTCGGTATAGCCTTATTTTAACATGCCGATGCCGATTAAAATGTGACAACAACGAACCGATCCATAGATTCGCTAAGTTTAACTGGACGTTTCTAAAAGTAATTTTATCTCTTTCTTATTGAAAAAGATTCAAAAAACTTAATTTTAGGTTTAGAGAACACCCTGATCTTACCTCTCGTTCTTGGTATGATGTCAAATGACAATACATTGAAAAATTATATGACTTAGTCTAGTGCTGAATCTAGTGACGCAGCACTAGACTTGACGTTGATTATAGGGACTTTATAAGATTGATTGATCAACTACAGCACAGATAAAGGGTTAAACAATATAAGTAGGTACCTAAATATCTTTGCAAATGGGCTGAGAAGACATTTAAGCCTAAACTAGAATCTAAGTAAGATTGAGATACGTAACGTCGCGTCCCACGTCGAGTTTTTTATATAACTAGATGACAAAGAAACTAACGGTCCACCTGGTGATAAGCGGTTTCCGCCGCCTATAGGCACCTGAAATAACAAGAAAATATAACCTGATATTGCAGGTGCGTTGTCATCATGAGGCCTAAGATGAAATGCCGTCCATACCCAGTAATTACACTGGCTACCATTCCTTTTTAACAGTCATAGGTATAGTCCATAACAAAATAGCTTACCTAATGATAAGAGTGAGCATCTGTCAAATAAAAGGAGGTTTCTATAGTACACCAAACTCTATTTGCGAATTATTTTGTAAATTAAAGCTCAGAACATTGCCTCCATATTGCAAACGTACGCCACACGATTAATATTTGATTATGACAGCTAGCATTTGTCATACCAGTAAAAGTTGTCTACTAATAAATCAGGTTACTGGTCTGTCCACCCCAATCAAAGTCAGTTGTCACCCCAGCGGGGCTGTTCTATAAATAATTCACCTCATCAGGCCGATTGTGCCAATGGCACTCTGACCCAACACAATGTTTACTCTAATAAATTGATACCAAAACTTTCTATACAACAAGTCAAATATTTACTTAGACGTAAATGCAAACAGATATGCAGACCAGCGACTTTAATAAACTTTTCTTAGTAAAATGCTCAAGAAACAATCGGACATAGCTATACTTACAAACAGTTAGCACATTTTTTTTATTGAATTTGGCGTTCAATTACACCTTTGATAAATCTTAATCGCAAGTTAAAAAATAAGATTCGAAGTCATACACCTAAGTTGGGTAAGCTTCGAGAGACAACAATGCAAAGACCGTCAATAGAGATTTTTTTTTAAAAATGAAACCGTTTTTTTTTAATTATTTTATATTTTTTAGTAGCCTAGATTGTTACAAAATAAATCTCTGCCAAACTGCTAAACAATTCTAAAAAAAACGGCTTCATTTAGGAAATTGTGTTCTTGGATAAGGCTCTTATTGTGAAAAAGTCTACTTAACACGATGCTGTATTTTTAGAAACTCTTAGTATAAGTGTTAAATCGCATTTTAATGAATATTTAAAGAGTTAAACATATTCTTAAGATCTTGTTGTAATTAAGTATATCTTTCGATACTTCAAGCGTAAACCCCAGACAAGACATTTAATTACCGTCTAATTTATAGTAGGCCCATTAATCCGCGCCCTCCGACATTAAAACAAGAAAAAAAACCGAAAGAACCAAATCTATCCCTTGATTACAAGCTGTCACGTCGTAGGATTTTTTCTAAGCCCTCAATTGTAATTAGTCACGTCGGTCTGTAGCCAGCCTCTCGACTCCAGCATCCATTTTCTTAAACGCTCACTGTAATTGGCCCCCACCTCTGGATGTTGCCAGCCACAAAATTTATTGCTTAATTACCTCAAGAAAACTCGTCGCGCGCCAACATCCCGACAGATGTTTTTTATTCGCGCGGAAAAACAAAAACCGTTTAAGAATGACATTAATTAATTCTTAATGAAATTCATCTTCACCCTCCCGTGTTTTAATTTAAACGCTCGATTTATTGCTTGTACAATTTGTCGCGATCCTCGCCCTTCGAATAATTAAAACGCGAGTTTAAATAATTACATTTATTAGTGACAACTTACACAAATAATTTGTAAAGTAAAGTTATTTCATTAATTTCTATGTATAAATACTAATGCAAAGTAAAAAGATTATAATTTAGCACACGAATCAGCTCGTAGCGCCGTTTATGGCTGGTTTTCATGTTTGCAAAAAACAAGCCAAAAACTACGCCTCGTAGTACACTAAATCAATATTTTCTTTGATAAGGATCTTCAACTGCACCTTGGAAAAGAGGTTCCTCAAATCTAAGATAGCCATCGTCAGGTCTTAGAACGTCTTGATAGGTTTTGTGCGACAACTGGTCGTTATAGCTGTCCAGGCCGTCGTGGTACTGGTGGCTATTAATTAAATTCCTATTGACATTCCTGTTATCGTTATTGTTGTCATTTGGATTTATTCTTGGTTTCTCTTCCTTCTTTGGTAGAATGGGAGTGGGTGTTATCTTGTCTTCTACTTTCTTGTCTTTATTCGCTGAACCAGCACCAGCTAGATCCCTATAATTCCTTTCTTCTTTCCTTAATGGGGCATAAGGATATCTACTTCTAAATCTGTAGTCATATCTGCCAGTTCTCGCGTAGTAATCATCATCGTAACGCCTGTAAGGATCTGCAGAGTATCTGTATCTTAAATCCACGCTCGGTGGCGTTCTAACTACATCTGGCAGATGAGCGTAATAAATGATCCGTTTGGGCTTTCTTGGTACATAATTCTCGTATGTATCGTCATACCTGTCAATTCTTGGTCCGTACACGGGATACCTCCTACGGTCGTATGAATCAACGTACGGATCGCGTCTATATAAATCGTCGGCAGGATAGTATCTATCATCGTAGAATTGTCGTCGGGACTCTTCCGGGTAGTACACTGCCTGTCTGGGATACACAGGCTTATAAGCTTTCACTCTTTCATCGTCGCGATCCGGTCTGACAAATTCAGTCCTTATATCATCTGTCCTTGTCGCTCGCTGAATAGACTCTTTATCATTACGCGATTCTGAGGCTTCCAACTGTTTGTTTTGTGTAACAAAGTTGACTCGGGGCATTCGAGAATTTATCAGATCTCCAGATGGTTGAGGTGGAGTTAAAATGTCTCTTTGTACGTCATCGCGATCAGGGTATGGTAGTTTTACCCAATTCTCGTTAGAAGCTCTGGCACCTCGGCCTGTTGGTTTGTCTGTCACTCGTTCGGTGGTTGGGTACGAGGGCAAAACTTCTTTTACCTCTGTGTTGGTGAGCGAGATCTTAGTCGTTGGATCCTCCTCGGGAGGTAGAGGGCCCGGCATCCATGGACCTGGTTGATTTATATTGTTCTCTTTTCTCATATCCGAATGGACATTGAAGTATTTTTCCTCCTCGATCACATCGCGGCGCTCTCTGGCACCAGATTCCAATTTGGTCTGAAAATATAACATATCGATTTATCAGCTCAAATCTTAAAGAAATACTATTATAATGAAAATAAATAATAATTTGTTCTACAAACCTCTACATTCCTCTCCAATTCATCAGGCAATTCCAAAGAAAAAGCTGATTGAATGAAAAGTACTGCAGAAAACACGATCATCGGGAAAACCTTGACTTCCGTCATAGTGACTGATCTGAAACATGAAAAGGAATAGGATTTGAAAAAAGTTTTATAATTTTTTAACCAATAAAGGCCTACTTTGTCTTCATTGTTCAATTCTGAACCATGTTTCAATGGTAAATCTGCTTGCCTAATCTTATTCTAATATTATAACGTACTAGTGCCCCCCTGCGGCTTCACCCGCGTGAATGTCGGTTATCGCTCCGAAATCCTTTCCAGGGTTTGAAACTATCTCCATACCAAATTTCATCTAAATCGGTTCAGTGGTGTAAGCGTAAAAAGGTGACAGACAGACAGAGTTACTTTTGCATTTATAATATTAGTATGATGTTTGAATCCTGGGGCCGGAACCGAACATGCTAGTTTTCACAATCCAGGTTACATCTTCGTCCACTGAGCTGCCGAGGACTTAGATCTTTCTGTTTTTGCGTCATAAGCTGAAGTCTATCGTCCCAGCTTAAAATTATCAACACCCAGACGACGGTATTTGTAAAATACCTGTCGCAAAGGTAAAGGTCGCACATTCGGGGTTCCCGCCTAGGACATGATTGTCTTCTAAATCTGTACCATAACAATCATATGAATGTGAACTGTTTCATTAACATAATTTATTAACGCAGTGACAAAGAGTAGTACAGTGACCGCGGTCGGAAACGTGATGAAATCAAACGGAAGCCGCCGAAATGCCGCCGGAGCGTGACCCCTATCGGACACATCGAGAACGTAACCTCCAGCTCCAACAACATTTGATAGGCAGAGGACAACGCAATTACCTTTAAATGGGTACATATTTCATATTCTATTTCATATCAAACTATTTCATACATTACGTTAAGTCCTTGAGAGTCAATACATTTCATGTTAAAATTGATTTAAATGACGAACCTACTAGCGTTGGATACTAGCCTATTGTATTTGCGTGCTTTAGGCGCATTAAAATTTGATTTTGAGGGTTTTATAAGCAAACATTTTTTAATTGACCCATCCCGGGATCGACCATGGCGCAAGTTGCTTTGTTTCCGTTATCGAAACCAGAGCGATCAATTTACTACGCCACCGATCTCCTCGAGGCTGATGGTGGCTTAGGCTGGTGATGATAAGCAAAAAGAAAGCTCTTTAAGTTTACTTGTCTTTATTTGTCCGTTGAAATTGAAATTGAAATTATTTATTTGCAGGAAATAGATTTTACAAAATTATATAAGTTACAACATGTTTCGCTGAAATGTTCAGCATGCAAAGTTATAATCACAATAACAGTAATAATTATAATCACAATATTTAAATATTAGATTAGATTCATTACTATAGATACAATACATAAATCCAATCATTAGTTTAAAAATATTAGTCTAATATCAATGTCTATCAAAAGAATACAATAAAAAAAATAATGACCTTGTTAATAACATATTATCTAATCAATGTTTATAAAAAAAAATACAATAAAAAGTGAAATGTCTTTGTTTTAACTAAGCAATGTCAATTTATGATCTATTCTATAATTTATATTTTGATCTATATCTATAATTTATACTATAGAGGTCTGCGGGTTGCACGCTGCTACCCGCAGATATGCTAAAGAAAACAACTTCAAGTATACATGGGTAAAATATGGCCGTATATATATAAGAAAAAACGATAATTCGCCTGCTATCTTTGTGAAAGACGCTAGTAGTCTGGAAAAAATTTCTTTGTAAATTTATATCATAAGTATCTATATTTATTTATTATTATTTTTTGTTTTTGTCAGTCATATTATATGGAGTTATTAAATTACTTTATTTAAATGAAAATATTTTATCAAAATGTAAATCGTATTAGGAGTAAATTGAAACAATTATATTTAAACATATTGAATGAAAATTATGACGTCATTTGTTTATGTGAAACCAATTTGAACAGTTCTTTCTCTGATAATGAGTTTGTGGATGGCAGGTACACAGTTTATCGCAGGGACCGCGAAACTACTAGGTCAGCTAAGCAGTGTGGTGGGGGGGTGTTGCTGGCTATAAAAAGAAGTCTTTGCGCCGTTAGGCACTCTGAATTTGAAAGTACCCTGGAAGACCTATGGGTTACCGTTCGCTTGGGTCCTAGATCGTGTGTGTCTTATCTTAATATTTGCTTAGTATATCTTCCTCCAGATCTTAATGTAACCCAAGTTCAGGCTTTTTATGACGCATGCTGTGATACGCTTTTGAATCTCATCAACCCTAGCTCTAAAACAATCATTGTCGGTGACTTTAATACACCTGGTCTGTCCTGGTCTGTACACGTTTCTTGCTCCTCTCTGCAGCTACACCCCGGTAAAGCTTATGATGCCAAGTCATCGTCACTTATTAATCTATTGGAAATAGGCGGCCTCTGTCAGTATAATAGTGTACGCAATGCAAACAATAGAATCCTTGATCTCTTTTTGACGAACATTTCAAGCTTAACATTGTCTGAATGCTCTCCCTTAAGTACACCTGACCGTCATCACCCAGCGATTGAGATTGATGCGAATATAGATTTTATCACTAAGGACATGTCACGTGCATCTACCATGGTTCCTAACTACCGTAAGTGTAATACTAGTAACTGCATGGCTCAAATTAACAAAACTCTGTGGTCGGACACGTTAAAGCACAACGATGTCAATCAATATATTGAAAGTTTCTATATTGCACTTAACCATATCATAAAAACCCATACGCCGCTTAAGCGTGTAGGCAAGTCCAACTATCCTGTTTGGTTTTCAGAGTCTTTAAAAGCGTGTATTAAAGAGAAAAACCGTGTTCATAAAAGATTTAAAAAATTCAACAACCCGAGAGACTATGATGAATTTCGGTTGCTACGTATGAGATCTAAAAATCTCATCAAGTCTTGTTATGATTCCTTTGTTACAAATGTTGAAAGCTCTCTCACAAATACAACAAAGCTGTTTTTTTCGTTTGTGAAAAGTAAGAGGACAACACCTACAATACCCGAAACTGTTCAGTTCGGTGAAAAAACGGCTGTTGGTGGGGAAGCAGCGGCGGAGCTTTTCTCTGAATACTTCTCATCAGTGTTTGAACCTGATAGTCTAATCACAGCGCCGAGTGACAAGGTTTCCCACATTAACTACCCTCTGTTCTCATTGTATATCTCTAGAGAGGATATCTTTAATAAACTTAAGGGACTCGATTCTAACAAGGGGGCTGGGCCTGATGGTATTCCCCCAAGCTTCATTAAGCAATGTGCGGGAGCTCTGACCGAGCCGCTGTACATTATCTTTAACAAGTCCTTGCAAACTGGTACTTTTCTGACTGTTTGGAAAAAGACACATGTGATACCTATCCATAAGACGGGTGATCCGAGCGACTGTACTAATTACAGGCCAATTAGCATTTTATCTTGCTTTGCCAAAGTTTTAGAATCTCTGGTCTACGATCGAGTTTATCACCATGTCTTACCGTATATTTGCCAACAGCAGCATGGATTTGTGAGGGGCAAGTCAACTGTTAGTAATTTGCTTGAGTATACTAATTTCATAAGCAAGACCTTCAACGATCATGGTCAAATAGACTCTATTTACACTGATTTCCAAAAAGCTTTTGATAGAGTCAATCAGAGACTACTTGTTGATAAATTGGAATCTATGGGCATACATGGTTCTCTTCTGCGTTGGCTTGAATGTTATATTTCCAACAGGAGCCAATTAGTTGCTTTAAGGGGATACTGTTCTCAACCTGTCTCTATAGTATCCGGCGTGCCCCAGGGCTCGCATTTAGGGCCTTTAATGTTTATTTTGTACATCAATGACCTGGCCTCGAAGCTCAGTAACGTGTCATTGTTATACGCGGATGATTTGAAGATATTCAATCGCATCAATTCAATCCAAGATTGCATGAACTTACAGGTGGACCTTGATACTGTGATGGATTGGTGCAAAGTGAATGGAATGAGCCTAAGTGTCAAAAAATGTTCTGTTATATCATTCACCCGTATCAGAAACCCTATTATGTTTCATTATAAAATTGGTAATACAACACTTGAGAGGAGAACTGTGACGAAGGATTTGGGCGTCGTGTTCGACAGTAAACTTAGTTTTAATCATCACTGTGAGGCCTTATCTAGTAAGTGTAATAGACTGTCAGGATTCATATTTAGAACCTCTAGAGACTTTAAGTCCCCTAGAAGCTTAATGTTACTTTACAAATCTTTAATCCTAAGCCAGCTTGAGTATGCTTCTGTAGTGTGGTCACCACAGTACAACACATATATTGATATGCTCGAATCGACTCAAAGACGCCTTCTCAGAGTAGTAACACACAGATCTGGTCTTAAACGGGAGCTTACTACATATGACGAACGACTACGATACTTCAGAATGAAGAGTCTTGACAGCCGTCGCAGGATACATGACCTAACCTGTTTACATAAAATCTTAAGTGGCTCATTATCCACTACACTACTATCTGACATACACATTAGGGTTCCCAGCAGGTCTCCCCGGCTCGATCGTCCCTTTAGTATTCCGTTTTTTAATAACAATGTGTCTTTTCACAATCCTATTTTTAGGATGTGTCGCGAATACAATTCGTTGCTGAACGAACATGACGGTGTGCCTGATATTTACAACTCATCCATCTGTTAATGGAAATCTTCATTGCATAAAATTGTCATGTGACTAAATAAGTAAATACTGCTACCTTGTTAATTGTCTCAATCATTATATTCCATTTATGTTATAATTATGTATGTCATAGTATTTGTCTAAGCATATTTTTGTATTTTCACACGATCCCAGAACCAAATACTATGTAAGTGATAATTTGACGAGTTTTGAATGTTTTAAATATTCTAAATATATTAATAATTTCTGCCCTAGTTAGAGCATCCATAATATGTAATTTTATTGTGGGTATTTAAGTTTTATAATATGTTAGTCTCGACGTCTGCTTATCATGCTGTGTACACATGCTGTGGAGTTGCAGCCTGTCGTTGTATATGTTCTGCTTTTTTTTTGCCTTAAAATGTAAATTGTTGTAATTCTGTTTTGTGTACCAAATAAAAAAAATAAAAAAAAATATTCACTAAGTCCAAGTTTAAACAACACTCACAATAGTATTTAACATTTGTCATTTTGCATTCAAATGCGTTGTATAAATCAGTCGATCTATTCCGCCATTCTTCCTCTTTTGACGGTCGCTAAATATTTACTAATATACCTTCTTCCTAGTGCATTGGCACTAAACACAGACATTACACAACATCATAAATTCTTATTTACCTATTACGTAAAATCGTTCGGCTGAAGCTCTTATTAAATTCACACTCCAACACTACGATTTGCTAGAAATATTAGTGACTACATTTGACTGACAAAGAAGGCAAAATTTTACTTTGTCCTTTTATAAGACAGAAACATATTCTATGTATTGACTCATGTAAAAGATCAATAGATATTTGGATCAAATATTTCAACACTTTGTCACGATGATCACGATATTGTCATTGTGCATGGACTACAAGTTCATAAAAGCCGTCAAATCATCATGTTCCCACTAAATTCCACAATACCTGTACAGCAGATTTCAGCAGACAAACAG
Source organism: Nymphula nitidulata (assembly GCA_947347705.1). Lineage (NCBI taxonomy): Eukaryota > Metazoa > Arthropoda > Insecta > Lepidoptera > Crambidae > Nymphula > Nymphula nitidulata. Next base: position 15,006,744 of record OX374632.1, read on the forward strand.
GCAGACAACCGTTCCGCTCCATATAGCTTCCAGCCATTGTCAATAACTACCTGCTTGTATCGATCACCGTTATCCTCCGACTACAATGATTTAATGACCCATTGAAGGGTCAATCGATGTCGACTGACCCACTTCCCAAAATTTTTCATGCGAATTTCGATAACGAAATCGATTATGCGCGGATAATTTCGTATTGACTGGGTATATAATTTGGCTCCCTGTGTTGATTTCTTTTAGTTCTGTTAATTATTCAGCATAATCTGTCATAAAATATGATAATAATAGTGGTACAGTCGACCACAGAAGTAGCTTAACACATTAGCAGAATGTCACAACGACTATTTAATTGCGCTTGTACTTAATAGTTGCTACCTTTATATATTAACGTCATAGTTATTGTGACACGGTACTAAAGAAACCTTACAGAAAATATACCTTGTAGTGTTGTGCTCCTGCGTTAGGTAAGGTCGCCAAAGCTCACTGACGAAGTGTCAAATTGTGAGCGAACTCGACTTCTACGATGTCAACCAACATAACGCGATCGCTTGATTTTATTACAGGATATATAGGTAGTATATCGCGTGGGCACTACGGTAACCGCTTACCACCAGATGGGCCGCACGCTTGTTTGTGACCCTTGTCGTATAAAAAAATTCTAACATTCAATAAGTAACCTACTTAGAAGAAAGTAAAAAATATAAATATAATGTAAAAAAGTGTGATGAAATGTTATGTAAGCCACAATGTAAATGTTAATGTTAGAAATAAAATTAAGAATAACTAACTTAGTAGCAACTCAGTTTGAATAAATAAAAAAACAGTTAAAAAAGTTAAAGTTGATAAAAATTTAAAAGATAAATCGTCTAATTATTAAGTAAAGATTATAATTTGAAAAGGAAAGAAAAAATGAAAGAATAGATTTATAATAATGTTAAAATCAAAATTAAGAATAGAATAGATTTGATTTGAAAGTAGGCGTTTAAATTTTAAACGCATCAAAGACATTATAATTTGATTTATTTTCATAATTTGTTTTAATCACAAATAGAAAGATATTAATGGTACATATACAAGCCTCACTAATAGTTTATTTATTAACAGTACCTACCTAAGTCTATACTTTTACCCATAACCAGCCTATATACATCCCAAACCCAATGCGGGATGATTATAAATTTTGGTTGACCCATCCCAGGATCGACCATAGTGAAAGTAGCTTTGTCTTCGTATTCGAAACCAGAGCGCTCAAACCAGTACGCCACCGAGCTCCTCACTTACTTTTACCCGTCGTATCCTAATTCCAGGTTAGACAATAGTCTAACCTAGATTAGAATACGTTCTGTGTCCCAGGCAGCTCAATGTTAAAACATCTCAAATAAACAACGTGCAACTTAATCACCTTACAATAGATGAAAATGGAAGGTTAAATGATTCATTTGGTAATCCCACAGTTGAAAATGACTTGGTATACCGGGTGGTGCCGTCAATACGACAATAAATTAAAACATGGGATATACTTAGTCTGCCAATGTTACAATTAAAAATAAACAAAATATTACATTTGAATTTGGAATCTGTCATTTTTATATGATTGTTCAGTTGTCTCATTTTGGCGCTAATACATTGTACAATATTTTGCGATATTAAAATGGACTTGGGTGATATGATAATAAAGAGAACCGAATGGCTGTGATTGCATTACACAAAGTAGGTATGGAGCCATATGCAATTTTTAAAACTCTCCATACGTTTGGTATTAGTAAAATGTTTGTGTACCGGGCTATTAATAGGTAGGTACAATGAGACCTCCTCTGTTTGTGACAGAAAAAGATCTGGCCGTCCACGTAGTGCTCGTACGAAAAAGGTGGTCAAAGCAATAAGGGAAAGAATTCGAAGAAATCCTCCCCGAAAGCAAAAGATTTTATCTCAGGAGATGAAGATAGCACCTAGAACCATGTCGCGTATTTTAAAAGATGACTTAGGACTTGCAGCCTATAAGAGACGTACTGATCATTTCTTAACTGATAATTTAAAAAGAATAGGGTGGTAAAATCGAAACAACTACTGAAGCGGTACGCAAAGGGAGGTCACAGAAAATTTTTGTCTACGGATAAGAAATTTTATACAATTGAGCAATATTTAAACAAACAAAATGACCGTATTTATGCTCAAAGCTCTAAGGAAGCTTCCCAATGAGTCTACAGAGTGCAACGTGGACACTATCCGACTTCAGTGATAGTTTGGTGGGGTATTAGCCAATACCTACTAGATACGGAGCAGTTAAGTGGAGTACACTCTGAACATTCCGTTTATTTAATTTTTGCTATGTCACTGAATCAATAATATATGATAAAGTTTAGCTTTATATAATATATAAAAAGCAGCAGCAGAGACAGCGTTAGAGCGCCAGATCATATAAATGATCTGAGGTTAGAGCCTCAGATCATAGAAACGTTAGATCAGTCCACATTATGAAAAGTCACAGATTCGGTTCCCGCTCCAAGACATGTTTTTTTATGTTGAGATATTTTTCTGAGACTCTTTCAAACATAAATCAAAATTACTTATAATATTTCAGACGCAATTGATTTCTCAATTTTCACAGCCGTCCGGAGGGACGACGCTGATTGTCAGATTAAAAAAAAGTAATTACTAAAACCACTAATAATTGTAATTTTTAGAGGAACAGAAGGAGCAAAGTATTTTTTCAAATTTCCATCGACCTAATGAAGATACCTACGGTAAGATAAAAATAATATGATTATCAAACTTACCACAACATATTAGTCGTGTGAAACTTGCGGCTCCCCTGGACTCTGTCACTACAATGTGGCTGGATCCAGCTAGTTGCCGGTCACGGACGACGCGCCACACACAATGAGTGCTCAAACCCATTGTTACACACGGCAATATATCGTGTCGTATCTGATCGGCGACGGTTTTCGGATGAGTTTTTGTGAGTAGTTTTAATTGGACAGTGAAGGCATCGTAATACTGGCGAAGTTCAAGAATGGCCACCGACATTTTAGAAGCAAATGCTTGAAAGATACATGGTGTAAGCAGAATGCTCTGTAAACGAAGGCAAATAAATCATCTGTTTCATACAAAATCTTGTTCAGGGTCACCAGCCCCCCTATTCTCAACTGTTGAAAAGGATTCAAATATCGGAAACTCTATACATCTCACTTTTTATCGCGGTGCGCCCAAGCGAGACGGGATGTGGCTTTTCGAATCGAATCCGTAATGCGACAGTTGAGAATAAGAGGGCAGTACTGCTATCTGTCTTCGTTTTCCTTACAACCTGTGAACCTGGCGAAGCAGCGGGCATTCACCAGACCACCCTCAGGCTACCCGGCCTTACGGCTCGGCTTCGCGCCGAACACCCGGCTATAGGTACTTGGTGCTTGTGAACTCTAACCTCTGGGCTACCGAAGACTTGGTAGACGCCTACGAATGACCTTTCGTCCCTACCACAATAGAAACTTTACTGAATCTGATGATGTGGGTGCCTCTCATATTGGCCCTAATTCTGGAGAACACATGCTAAGTCTAAATTTACGTTCAGTGCATCTCTTACTCTCAATATGAAAACGAAAAGGATGGCTGTCATATGATTTGACATTTAGAAAAGTGCTTTCAATTTTCGACCTTAGTAAACGTGATAAAATGCAGTGCTTAGGAGGCACCTCCGTACAATCCTTAAATTGTCTCAAAAGGAACCATAGTCTTAAATTGTTTATGTTTCCTTTGAAATCTGTCTAATGCTCGTTTTTACTAACATTTGCTTAGCGTCAGGAGTCTCTTAGCGATTTTTATGTCTATGTAAGGGAGATAGAAAGAGACATAAATGGCGTTTAGAGTCACCTAAGTCTAAGGAATGGTTAGTGGAAACGGGCATAAATTTAGTTGACAAGCTAGACTTGACAGGTCTAAACGAGCTCGAAAGCGAGCTCGAGCTTTTCTAATTTAGAGAAATTATTGTTGCAAATATGTAAAAACAAGTATAGTAATATTATTTTGGTTGGAGATTTTAACATAGACATTATGAAAAATAATAATGTGTCACTAGAGTTTCAATGTTTATTGCTAAATTATAATCTGAAATTAGCCATCAAACAGCCAACTAGAATTGTAAGCCAGACATGCATTGATAATTTTGCACATAATTTTAGGAAAGTATGTAAGACTGAAGTGATTGATTTAGGTCTCTCTGATCATACTGCGCAATTGATACAATGTCCCGTGAGGGCAATACCACTTCTTAAATATTGGCGTAAAAAACAAAGAGACTACAGCAATGAAAATATATGCAAATTTAAAGACTGTATCAAAAGTCTAAAATTCACTGAAATTTATGAAACTAAAGACTGTAACAGTGCTTTTAATCATTTCATGGAACATTTAATATGCTTTTATGATTTATGCTTTCCGTTTTATTTTACTAAAATACCAATTATAACTAAACAAAAATGGATTTCACATGGAATAAAAAGCTGTAGCTGTAAAAAGAGACAACTTTTATGGTCTTTTAGACACAATCCAACCGAACATAATAAATGTAAATATTTACAATATTCAAAAAAGCTTAATAAAATTATTAAACTCACAAAACGTGCACAGAATAATTACAAAATTAAAATGTCAGATAACAAAGCTAAAACTACATGGCAAATAATAAATAAATCAAATACAAACATATCAAAAAATGAAATATCACAGATCTCAGTGGATAACAAAGTTAAGTAAACCACAAGAGATAGCCAATAGTTTTAATGATTTTTTTATAGATAAAATTAAACCAGTTCCAAATTTCAATTTAAACAAAACTTCACTTTTAATATCAAAACTAAATTCTATGTTCATGGCACCTTGTTCGCCATTTGATGTTAGAAAAATAATAAAAAATCTTAAAAAAAACAAATGCTTTAGGATACGACGGTATTTCAACAAAAATAATTAAAACCATATGCGATGAAATCTCAGTGCATCTTAGTCATATTATAAATTTGTGCATATCAACTGGCGTTTTCCCCGAACGCCTAAAAATCTCAGTGGTCAACTGGAGAATTTTAGACCCATTACATTAATACCTGTGATATCAAAAATCTTTGAAAAATATATTTACAATGAACTATATTCCTACCTAGAAAAAAATCACATATTATGTAACGAACAAAAAGGTTTTCGTCAAAATAAAACTATCAATATGGCAATATATGACTTCTTGAAAAATGTTATGTTTAATGTTGATAAAAGAAACCCTATCTGTGCTGTGTACTGCGATATGACCCAAGCTTTTGACTACGTTGATCACAATATTCTTATTAGTAAATTAGACCGATATGGCATTAGAGGAAATATACAAAAGGTAATACATTGTTATCTAACAAACCGAATACAATACACAACTATTTCAAGAATCAATATTGAAACAAAAACTGAAAACGCGTATTATTCAAATAAACGGATTGTTAAATATGGAGTACCTCAGGGAAGCGTGCTGGGCCCTTTATTATTTATAATATATATTAATGACTTGCCTGTTTCTATAGACCATCCCATGACTCTGTTTGCCGACGACAGTACAGTAACTGTAGCATGTAAGGACCCAAAAATGTACGAATCTGACATTACCAAATCTTTGACATTGATAATGACATGGTTAAATAATAATAATTTAAAAATAAATTTAAAAAAGACTCAGATAATGCAATTTCATCAACGACAATTGATTACTAAATTTAAGGACCTTAATGTGGTTATAAGCGAAGTTGACGTTACTAAATTTCTTGGACTACAAATAGACAGTAAACTAAACTGGAAAGCACATATTGATTATATATCAAAAAAAATTAGCAGTTCTGCATATGCTCTTTTCAAAATAGCACCGATATTAAATACTGATGGGTTACTTACCGCTTATCATGGTATGGTAGCATCAGTTTTAAGATATGGCATTGTATTCTGGGGCAACTCCACAGACAAAGATATAGCATTTAAAATGCAAAAACGTTGTATTAGAGCCATGTTTGGTTTACAAACAACTGATAGTTGCAGACCTTATTTTATAAAACATAGACTACTTTCACTTCCGTCTCTTTACATTTTTGAGGTGCTCATGTTTGTAAAAAAGAACCCTCATTTGTTTCCCTTACTTTCGGATTACGTTATTAGAAATAGACGTGACATATATAAGCTACGGACACAAACGGCTAAAACAGTACTTATGAGGAAAAGTATTTATTGTATTGGACCAAAATTATATAATAAAATTCCTGTGACATTCAAAGATCTGAATTTTAATACTTTTAAGAAAAAAGTCAAAGAGCTCCTTATTGACAAATGTTATTATAATATAAACGACTTTTTTAATGACAAATTTTAATTATTGTAATATTTGTTTTTAATTATTGTTTAACCTGTTTGTTATACTGTTGACTTTGCCTTATGATTATATATTGTATAATACTATAATAATTTATCATTTTGATTTTTTCTATTGACTGTTTTAAGCATGCTTAATTTATACAACTGATTTTTTTATTATTTTGACATTTTATGACTATTTCAATTCTATTTCAAAATTTTTCAACAATTTTATTTAAAGAATATTTTAGTGCTAATATCATAATTTGTACGCCTAATTAGGCAGGACATGTTGAACATATTTTATTCATGTACCATCCATGTAAACCGACACATGTTTCATGCAAATAAATATCTTTTATCTTTATCTTTATCTTTAGAAAACCTTTTGAAAAAAGGCCCAAGAAAATATTCATGATCATTACCTTATTTCCCCGAAAGTTTCTCCGCGGTGCAGACCCGTGAAATTAAGAGAAAGCGTTATCATGTTTGTAAAGGTGACAATTTCTACTGTCCACAATATAACGCTTCATCGCCAACCTCTGGCTACTTTACACATCGGTGGAACTAAACAAATTAATATAATTTGGCAGTGGCCTTCAGTAAAGTTCATTTGTGTAATAAAATTTTTAATCTATTTTGTCGTTTATAGGTAATATATTTAGGTGTATGTATGTGTATATATATATATAACATTTACGTAGTCACGCTCATGATAATTTGTTAAACATTTAACTCTGATGCTTGTGTTTGGAGTTGAGTGTAACAATAATTGATGTATTCCACTTGTTTTACTTGGTGCTGCTGTGTGCACATACTTTGGCTTATTGTCTAGTTATAAAACTATGTAATCAAGTAATTTAATGTAATAGTGACCTTAAGCTGTTATCTGTACCTAATAAATAAATAAATAAATAAAGTGGAAGTAGCTCTACGGTTGGCAATATTATTCCGCTATATAATTAATTATTAGTGGCCACCCGCGCCGCTGCCCGCGTGTGGCGTGGATGTCAGTTATCGCGCCAAAAAGTCCCTCCCAGGGTCTCAAACTATCTCCACACTTTTCATCTAAATCGGCTCAGCGGTTATAATACCCTATACAAATTTCCACTCCCTTAAAGGATGATATCTGGAATTAAGTAATCTTTATAAGCTAAATATTTCTCATTTATTTAATTAGATTTTTTTTTATAAATGTTTCGATCTGGCTTGTAGTCATGACAGGCACTGAAATACAGTGATCAGCAAAGAGTTTTAATCACATCCGTCACAATTAATGTATTTTGCTTGCAATTGTTAGGTCAATCATCAATTTACTAGAGAATTTTAAAAACAAATTATACTTTTAAACACTATCAATAGTCCACTGGAAACGCGCCAATCTAACGGTGCCCATTTTAAATGTCGTTTATTTAACAATAGTGACACGAGTGCGTATCGCCTGTCGCAAAATCAATGCTCGACTATAGCCTTCATGACTGGATTTAGTATAATACCAATTAAAAAGAGTCCTTACGTGCAATACTGTCGAAGTATCGAACGCTTTGTAAAGTTACATTTCTGCTACTATCTCACTATAGGGCCATTTGACAATCGATATCGCTATCGTTAAATTAAAAATTGTATGGGATTTGATATTGGCGACCGAAAGTCGTACGATCGATGACTTATCGTCGGTGAGCTTGCAAGACCGTATGCAAAACAGTTTGCAATACCGCGTATGTCATCATTATCATCATTTCAGCCGAGAGACGCCCACTGCTGGGCATAGGCCTCCCGCAAAGATCTCCATACCGATCGGTTCTGCGCTGTCCGCACCCATCGGCTTCCCGCGACCCTTACCAGATCATCGGTCCACCGTGTGGTTGTGGGGGGCCTACCAACGCTGCGTCTCCCGGTACGCGGCCGCCACTCGAGGACCTTTTCGCCCCAACGGCCGTCAGTCCTCCTTGCATTGTGGCCTGCCCACTGCCACTTGAGGCTCGCAATTCTTCGGGCTGTGTTGGTAACCTTAGTTCTCCTGCGGATCTCATCATTTCTGATTCGATCGCGCAGAGAAACCCCGAGCATAGCCCTCTCCATTGCCCTTTGGGTGACATTGAGCCTTCTTATGAGGCCCATTGTAAGCGGCCGCGTCTCAGTTCCGTAAGTCTACACTGGCAACACACACGAATTAAAGACTTTCGTCTTGAGACACTGCGGTAGTTGGGCCGAGGAGTATATGCTGCGAAGCTTCCCGAACGCTGCCCAGCCGAGTTTGATCCGTCCGTCCGTCCGTACCGCGTATGTGCTTTCTGTTTATTTCACATGATTTTGACTGATCTTTGTTTGGGATTTCTCTGGGTGTTGTTTAATGAGAATCTCGCATAAGCGAATCAGCGCTAATAGCCTACGGGTGCGATGTTTCAACTATGCGACTTTTGTAGATACGCGGTATTGCAAACTGCTCTTGCGCGGTCTTGCACGCCCAGCGACGTTATGTCAAATCTCATACTTTTTCCATTTAGAGACAGCGATTGTCAAATAGCATCTTGTCTAGGTCCTCAGACAAGCTGTAGTTAAGTACAGTTAGACAGCATCAGAATGACCTATAAAGGATTTCTTGCTCCAAAATAACAACTATGATGTTTTAGAAAAACAACTGTTTTAGGTACCTACTACAGCATTACTATCGCATTTCACTGTGTGAAGATTTAAGCACAGAGCAGAGCAAGAGGTGGTCTGTTCTGTGGATTTAAGTGATGCTACGCGCACGCAATATACAGGCGTATGGGAACGCCTTCGAAGAAGGCAGAGGAGAGATCTTATACACACCATCATCATCATCATCAGCCTATATACGTCCCACTGCTGGGCACAGGCCTTCCTACATATGAGAAACACATGAGGAGATTAGGCCATAACACCACTACGCTGGCCCAATGCGGGTTGGTGGGTTAAAGCGGTTGCAGTAACAACCGGAACCAACGGCTTAATGTGCCTTCCGAAGCACGGAGGAGCTCGAGATTATAAATTTGGTTGACCCATCCCAGGACCGACCATGACGAAAGTTGCTTTGTTTTCCGTAATCGAAACCAGAGCGCTCACCCCTACGCCACCGAGCTCCTCATATACACGACATGTTAAAATTAATTGAAATTGCAAAACAAAATCTGTTAGGTATTCTATAAATATAAGACAAGCCATATAAAATGTTACAATTTTAGTATGTAACAGCTGATTACTTATTCGCGATTTAAATTATTTTTCAAAAAGTGCTTAGGTTCAGCACTGCAATTGCCTTCGTTTTCTGTAGCTTTCCTCTTATATCTGATAAAATACCTACGTCCCACTGCTGGGCCCAAGCCTTCCTGCATGCCAGAAGCACTATAAGGAGTTTGGGAGCTATCAGAGTGCTCTAAAATAACGATTTAAAAACAACAGTCATTATAATAAACTTTCAATTGTTCAAGATATTTTAAGTGATGCTTTCTGAAACATTGTAGATATTTTTGATCACTCTGAGAGTTCAGTTAATTATTATGCTGACTGTACGCTTATTTGCAATTTACGCTTATTTGTATCTAAAGGTGAAATGTGAATGTGAACATTTCTAAAGTGTACTTTCAAACAATAAAATGAACTAAATACCTACTTAGGTAGGTACTTACTCTATTCTGAACCCAATTATATTCTTGGATGTAAGTCCAAAACTTGATTTGATGTCAAGCAGTACATAACAGAGGTCTCTCTTTCATGTATGTAGTTTTAATGTAGTTATAAAAAATAATGACACTCAAATATTTACTGATTTCACTAAAATAGTTCAAAACGATGGAAATGACCAAGTACCTGCGTAACCTCGTTGAGTAATGATAGATGATAATGCTCATTGTGGCTTACTGTCAGTTAATGAGAGACATTAAAGCTATCATCCCAAACACTATTGCAATGTTTTAAATTACCCCAACATACCTCGTTAGTTCTGTTCTGTGAAGTAAATAAAACCTTTTTGAAGTAATGTTATACCTCCTGGATAGGAACTGGGGCTTCGGTACAAAAGATTGGACAAGATCCTATCTGCGGAATCCCAAAGAACCAGGTCATGCACTTTTTCGAAAGCCTTATGCAGGAGTCTTCCGAACAAGGGCTATACAGAATGGTGCCGTCAATTTGACAATAAATTGAAACATGGGCTATATTAGTTCATTGAAATGGTTTACCACATTCAAAAACACCTTTTTTATTTCATAATTTCATGACATTTGTATAAAATAATATAACATTGGCTGTATTATTACATAGAAATGTCATGAAATTATCAAATGAATAAGATGTTTTTGAAAGTGGCAAACCATTTCTATGAACTAATATAGCCCATGTTTTAATTTATTGTCGTATTGATGCCACCATCCTATATAAGGACGTTTATACCAATTATCCTAATCCATATAGCAAGTTAATTTATTATGATACGTAGTAGAACGCGACTGTACGTCTTGACATCTAATAGACAAGAGCGAGACTGAACTTTGACAGTGACATATATTATTATCTCCATCACGGAATATGATACAGTAAAAACAAATTTTATAATACCTATAACACTAGTTTAAATTATTATGGGCTATTAAATTGATAAAACTGTGCGATTATCAACAAATTTTAAATAAATATTACATGTTACCTTTTTTTAGCAAAGTTTGCTTCATATCTCTTGGACTATCCATTGTAATTTCTAATACGTTATAATTCCTAAACCACGGCCCGACAAAATCTGATATTTGGCGAATAATCGCGACAATTTTGAAATAAAACAGCTCGTCGCTAGGTGGTATAGTTTTCGAGATATTGAGGTGGCCGATCTGGGGCGAATGCGTCCCGGCTGGGCCACCAACATACCCTTATAACTTTTGGACCATGGTCTGACAAAATCAGATTTTTGGGCGACTAATTTCGACAAAATCTCGACATATTTTTGATGTATTCAGAATTCAAATCAATGTTGATGGCCGATTCACACAATCAGAACCACAAGCGTCTATAGGCTATGATAACCGCTTACCATAAGAGGCCATTTAGACGATGCAAGTTTGTGTTGTTTAGTAGACTATGCAAGTCATTTCTTGCTTCAATTTAATTGTATGCTATAGGCAAGAAATTTGCACCGTGTAAATGGGCCTTAACCCGTCAAGCATCAGATTCCAGAGACATTGATTTTTCAATTGTCATAGGCCTCCAGAGGTATAACGCTTCTTGACAGATTAAGGCACGTATTTAGACGGTTATTTGCCACCCTTGTTATAAAAATACGACAGTGTTAAAACCGCTTCTATTACCGATGAATAAGGCCTGCCCAAAGCATTCCACTCGTCATCTCAACTATAACTATATTAGAAAGAAAGTAAATTGGTGTAGAAAAGAAACAAAAAAGTAGTAGACATATATAAATTTTTAATACTATTATTGTTCCATTTTACAATAGCGAGAAACTTAAATGCACAACTTGTGAAGAATGGACGAGCACGTGTGACCGTATAAATAACAATGAAAATAAAACTAAACCTTATTCCATTGAAATAAGATCGTTCCTTAGGAACATATTAAGGCGACGTTAGCAATAATTATTCGAAGCTGATGCGAGCCACTGAAAATCAATTCACGTTAAGCAACAGGTTTCAATTCAATGAATAATAAATAATAAACTCATGTTCATGTATGAAGGAGTTCAGTCATAATCTAAGTTTATAAGAAACAAAATAGAAATAAAATATGGTTGATATTATTGTTAATTTAAGATTAAATTAGTTTGCAATACAGTCGCTGACGGTAATGTACCATTATGAAATATTATTCAAACTTTTCAATTAAAATCACTTGGGCGTGAAAAATTTCAACAAATACACGACTTTGAACATACTACTACATTCAGTCATATATCTGTCATTTAGCGTAAATATTTAAAGATTATCACATCAGGCTCCCATTTCAATACAATATCACGGACAATATTCGTTTTCGCTTTGATAAATAAATTTATAAAATTAAAATTAATAATTTCATTTTATTTAACAATTTGTACAAAAGAAATTACAAGACAACACCTCAAACCTATTATTTTTATTAATAGGACAGAGCAACATCCAAATTGGTTTTCTTGTACTCTGGGTACTTGTATAAAAATTGGAACACAGTTCGTAAAAATGCAGTCTCATTACAAAGCATTTGAGTATCAAAAACTCAGGAAAATAGATGATAAAGTCTAAATGTCGAAAAGACATCAGATGTCTTTCAATATTTTATTCTTTTAATAATGGCAATAAGTTTATCTTATATGATAACAATACTGCCAGCCCAGAGATATGGGCAAGAATAGGAGTAAATAAAGTTGTTTTAACATTAAACAAGTATGTTGTGATAACTTGGGTTAATAGAACATAGACTGGTTTAAGCATGATGCCTCCTCTGTATTATTTACCAAAAATGAGACAGAGATGAGCCGGGTCTTAGTTATATTGAATTATAATTCCTTACACATATGAACCAAATTAGCATATTTTATTGGTCTGTATACAGAATATTGTCCGTGCGAAGCTAGCGTATGATCTAGTAGTGAGGTTATGACTATTCCTGCATGGCGGCCTGCGCAGGCGCCGCGGGTTCGTTGCCGCCTCTCTTCTTTGACCCAGACACGATGTCGTCGATCCGGAGCAAGAGAATAGCTGTTTCTACGGCTGTTTTGTATACCTGTGAAAAGAAATTGAGTAATTAATTTCGACTGCTATTCAAAATTCGTCTTAAGGAGTGCTTATCTCGTAAAAAGTTAAATCTTTAGATGATAGGGTAAGAGTGCTTATATGTTTTGGTTGTGTGTAGTATAAAAATGTCAAATATAATTAAATATTCATTTATTTTTATTCAACTATACTCGTATCAGATTAAATGAAATTAAGAAAATAATTTAGAAAAATTAAGACGTTAGTCGAGTGTCATTATAAAGCAATCAAAAGGCATCTCATCACATTTGAGTAAAGATAAGTGTGCATTTGTAGCAAACCCTACAACAGATGCCATCTAAACTCTAAAAATATGGCGTTGGTGAGTCGCCAATGATTGTCCCGATTACCATCTATCATTCTAACATACTACACGTGATCATGTAGACTAAGTTTATTGATTGATCTGTAGCATAGATATGATTGTTTTATCTAGATAGGTACTTTATTGTAAAAGTCCCTAAATCAAAATGAATTTTAAAAGAGGTGCATTCTGAGATCTTGCAGTTACTTAAAATTAAGGCTATTTCTATGTAAGGAATGACAACCTCTCATTTACCGCTTTTAAGGAATCAAGAAATGTATATAAGTAGAAATACCAGGGTTATTAATAAAGGTGTCCAGGTGTACAGACGCTTTAAAATGTATCAACGATTGAGTTTGAGACCATTTAAATTAACATCTTTCCCCACTCTGATAAAATGAAATGCTTTATGGTTCTGATGGTGTCAAACACCTCTTAAAATTCGGATAGCAACTCAGAAAAAATCACCCCGTATGCTTTTTTTAAGGCCTGGGTGCACTTCGTTCGGCCTTCTGACACTTGCGCGGCTCCAGGATACCGATGGCGGCCATGTCCACGATGAGGCCGGTGTCGCCGTCGATGCCGGCGGTGGCTACACACCTGTAACTTGACGGCGAGCGGCTCCCAGATGCCGATGGCGGCCATGTCCACGATGAGGCCGGTGTCGCCGTCGATGCCGGCGGTGGCTACACACCTGTAACTTGACGGCGAGCGGCTCCCAGATGCCGATGGCGGCCATGTCCACGATGAGGCCGGTGTCGCCGTCGATGCCGGCGGTGGCTACACACCTGTAACTTGACGGCGAGCGGCTCCCAGATGCCGATGGCGGCCATGTCCACGATGAGGCCGGTGTCGCCGTCGATGCCGGCGGTGGCTACACACCTGTAACTTGACGGCGAGCGGCTCCCAGATGCCGATGGCGGCCATGTCCACGATGAGGCCGGTGTCGCCGTCGATGCCGGCGGTGGCTACACACCTGTAACTTGACGGCGAGCGGCTCCCAGATGCCGATGGCGGCCATGTCCACGATGAGGCCGGTGTCGCCGTCGATGCCGGCGGTGGCTACACACCTGTAACTTGACGGCGAGCGGCTCCCAGATGCCGATGGCGGCCATGTCCACGATGAGGCCGGTGTCGCCGTCGATGCCGGCGGTGGCTACACACCTGTAACTTGACGGCGAGCGGCTCCCAGATGCCGATGGCGGCCATGTCCACGATGAGGCCGGTGTCGCCGTCGATGCCGGCGGTGGCTACACACCTGTAACTTGACGGCGAGCGGCTCCCAGATGCCGATGGCGGCCATGTCCACGATGAGGCCGGTGTCGCCGTCGATGCCGGCGGTGCTGACGGCGGCGCTGGCGGCGTGCTTGGCCCTCAACGCCGTCAGAGTGCGGATCATGTTCGCGCCACAGTTCTGGGCCAGCGTTCGGGGAATTATCTCTGTAATGTATAAATACATGCTTTATTTGTCAAAGCCCTAATCCTAATCCAAATTCCTTCAAATGTAAGGTTCATAAGCTTTTTAAATGATTTTATAAAAGTAGGGGTCCAAGTCATCAAAATATTGATTTTTATAAAAAAGTAGCGTCCGCCATCTTGGATCTTGAAATTGATGTTGTATTCAGAATCAGGATCCCAGAAAAACACAAAAATGATACCCATATTGATTGTTTATCAAAAAGTCGCGTCCGCCATCTTGGATCACGAAATTGACGTTGTATTCTAAATCGGAACCCCCAAATACTACGAAAATGATACCTATGTTGATTTTTTGTAAAAAAGTTGCATCCGCCATCTTGGATCTTGAAATTGATGTTGTATTCAGAATCAGGACCCCAGAAAACCACAAAAATGATACCGTATTGATTTTTATAAAAAAAAATGGCGTCCGCCATTATGAATTTTTAAATTGATGTTGTATTCAGAATCAGGACCCCCGATAACCACGAAAATGATTCCCATATTGTTTTTTTTATAAAAAGTTGCGTCTGCCATCTTGGATCTTAAAATTGATGTTTTAAATTTTATCATAAATTCTCCATACTAATGATTCTTATAAGTCCTACCACTTTCCTAGGTACTTATTTTGATTATTACAAATGATTCTAAGAAAAAAAAACTATCTAAATCATACGACTAATTTTAATCGACATCAATTTACATGCTGTCTAAATTTAGCTTGACATTTCTAATTTTAGAGATATTTAGACATAGAACGTGTACAACAGAATAACGAATAGCTAAATTGAGTAACTAAAACCATTTTATTCCTGTCAGATTAAAATTAAGTTTACTCCTGTCATTTTAGTCCGTTACAGAATAGGAAACGCAATCTGACAGCACTAAAACTAATTTTAGTTAAGTTTAGTCTAGTTTGTGCCAACAGAATCGCGACCATTACATCTTTTCTAGAGATGCTACTCGTGGGTTATAGTTTGCCATTTAGTGATGATAAGTTACTTATGAACATTGTAAATTAACAACTGTAACTTGTTTTGTGTCTTAATAAATAAAATAAAAGATAAAAAAACGAAAAAATTGACAAACAAGCATGCGGGCCTCATGGTAGGCGGTTACTGTATCCTATAGACGCTCGTAGCACCTTGGCACTAATAATAGCGTAGTGGTTTGAGTGGTCGATCTCAGGATGGGTCCATTATAATTTGTATCTCGAGCTCCTCCGTGCCACACATTCTACACATGGATTCTTACGCAGCTTGACAAATTAACCAAAGCAACTCATCATCTTAGAAATGGGATAAATATAAAGGGTCTACAAAAAATATTAGCGTGGTTATCCAAAATAATAATTGGTTTACAAATTGTTAATTTTTCGGTATTTTGATGACCAATCATAATTTTTCATGATCAATTATATTTTTAAAGTTGGTTATGTTGGTTGGTTTGTATGGTGATCAGTTATATACAAGCCCTTTAAAATTAAGTGGCAAAGAAACATTTGAGAATATTTCGACATTGTAGGGTAGACGTTAGCTCGTAAACGCAAATACAGATAGACTAGAAGAATTTCACAGGGATATCCCAAGTCCTGGGAGGCTCAGCGGTCAGAGCAGTCGCCCGGATTGCGAAAGGTCGCGGGTTCGATTCCTGCCTCAGGACGTGAAATTTTTCTAGTTTTATTATATTTAAATTACTAAGTAATTTTTCAAACATTTATAATAATGTTAGAATCAAAAATTAAGAATATTTGAAAGCACTACCCCCACTTAACCGAAACGTAGGTATTTGTAAAAATACTCGTTTCGGAAGTTGAAATAGAATATTTCGACATTGTAGGGTAGACGTTATCTCATAAACGCAAATACAGATAGACTAGAAGAATTTCACTGGGATATCCCAAGTCCTGAGTGGCTCAGTGGTCAGAGCAGTCGCCCGGATTGCGAAAGGTCGCGGGTTTGATTCCTGCCTCAGGACGTGAAAAAAAAATTCTAGTTTTATTATATTTAAATTACTAATTAATTTTTTAAACATTTATAATAATGTTAAAATCAAAAATTAAAAAAGAAACATTGTTTCGAAAAATAAAAAGATACGTTTGGCTTAATTTGCCATCTAGTTTATTAAACTGCAAACTGTGGTTGTAAAAAAGCTACTCATGCTACAATACACTATCTGCGGGTTAGAAAAATGAAATGTTGTCAACTCCCTATGCCGGTGTGGCCACCCACTTGCTTCATCAGATGTAGAGTTTCAACTATGTGAAATTGTGCAGCAGAGTGTATTTTGGTCGATTGGTGGAGTCAAATAGTGAAGCCTATCAGACAGAAGTATAAACCTAATAAATGAAAAAATCATACCCAAAGCCTGCGCGACGGCTCTATAAGGCGACATGTGTGGCGCACGTGCACCTAACGCCTGCGATACTGCCATCTCAACGCTTCCACCGCCCGCTACCAGACGAGGATTTAGAATCTGTAACAGATAATAGTTTTTTTATGATACTAGTGCGTTAAGTTTGTGTTTACAAACGAGTAGACGAATTTAACCCCGAGACGAAGTCGAGGGCTTAACATAGCCACGAGTTTACTTTATAAATACCAATTTCCGGACGTGTGTCATACAATGTTTTTTAACAGATTTATGAGAACAACCATCTACAAAGTTTTTTCTAATTCGAAAAGAAGTTCTTTATTGAAAACTAAAAATGAAAATGTCAATACTCTAGTAATCGGCCTCTAGTAATTTTAGGTTGTACTAGGTTAGGTTCTACTCTAGTAATTTTAGGTCTGCACCTAAAATTACTAGAGTACAACTAGAGTGCTGTGAATGTCATTGATGACATTCACAGCCAATGACTAGAGTAGTGACATTTTCATTTTGAGTTTTCGATAAAGAATTTCTTTTTTTTTTGGGTAATTCTGATACACATTGTAGATATAGAAAGTAATCCGAATTATAGATAAAATAAATGATTATAAACAACGTCATACCAAATTCTTAGCAACATGAAGAGCGTCCTGTAGATTTCTTTCAATCTCGTTCAACACATCCTTTGACGCACCTCGCAGTAAGATTGTACACGCCTGAAAATTATAATTATAAAAAATATAAATCAGTCCATAGATTGAAATACGAAAGTTTCTTTCATACCAAAAGCAACTATTGTAAATAAATTTCAGGTAAATGTTAACTTAATTCTCAATTTACATTTAGGTAAAGATATCTTTACCAATATGAAGTTGCCCGTAATTAGAAACACATATTAACCAATGTCATTCACGCACACAATGAACTAAGCGTAGAGCGACGCGACTAGTCTCAGACTGAATGAAAAGATCTATAAGTATAAAGTACGAGTGTATACGAGAGTGTAGAGTAAAATACACTATGCGTCGAGGATAAATTAAGAGAAAATTTTACATATGAGCTAAATATCTATTTAATTTAGTCCAGATATGAGAGATCATTTGTCTGGCAGCCAAATTTCTTATTTGTCATTTTAGTATGAACTATAAGGGGCATTTATTGACGCCGAATCGGCTTAAGCCGGTTAGAAAAACCTATATGTTAACGGAATAAGGGCATCACTACACTGACTATTGCATCGGCTCAGTTCGGACGACGCGTTGCGATTTCAGGCGACGACGAAACGAGCAGTTTGTCGCGTAGCTGATCGCATCCGTACGGTGCTGAAAGTAGATGAAAGCCCACGTCGGCGTGTATGAGTTTCCGACAGCAGCCGAACGGCGCCGGACAAAGCCAATCGGCGTTGGACAGCAGTCGACGTTCGCATGCTTTCATCTAAGACGGAACCGAACTTCGCCGACCGAATAACGATTGCGGTGGCGCAGGCGATTGCTATCAGTCAAGTTTCGATCAATGGCAAGTTGCTTGGACGATTTATTTTGTTTATTTTTATTGAACGAAGTACAGGTACCTACGAAAATGACAGAAGAAAAATTTATTCCGTCATATTCCGATTCCGCGTCGATAAACGAGGGGAGACCCTAAGTCTAACTGATTTCAATATAACTTAGCCTATTAAGATAATAATTAGTATGAAATGTAAATTATTATAATATTTTTCTCGTACCCTTAAATAAACTTGCTACTTGTAACTATTAATCGAATCGGTTAGTGCCTCTCGAACATGGTGAATTTCGTATATCCAGTCTCTATACTAGTGACTTTAATTGGTAGTTAGTTAATTTTGACACTTTTGTGTTGCAAGAGAATTTAAAAATAGAATATTTTAACATTTTACATGCCAGTTTATAACTCAAATACAGATAGACTGGTAGAAATTAAAAGAGTTATCCCAAGTCCTTGGTAGCTCAGATAATTGACAGCAGTCACCCGGATTTTAAAAGGTCACCAACTCGGTGACCCAGCCCAGGTTATGTTTTTTCCCAATTTAGATATTTTTATAGTCACTTCTTTGCGAAAGAATACAAAGCCCTTAGTGTGCACGTGAAATACTACTCTGTCAAGAAAGGACCAGGAAAAGATCAATAATACACAAAATGTTAGTTATTCATCCAACCTTCAAAGTATACTCCTTCAAAAACGATACACTTACGCTAATTCATAAGCACGTGTTTTTGATAAAGTCGATTCACCGTAAGCCTTCTGTAACATTTTCAATGACTCCGAACACGAAATGCCATTGGAGATGCAAAATTTAAGACAAACTCTTTATTCAATGTTTTTGTCCATTAGGAAATTCGCAATACACACTGGATGATATAACTAAAAACAGCACTGTATTTAACATAAATAACAGATGCAACTCAAACTCCGCGTCAAAATGGGAAACAGTTGTCAATCTTACAACAAAAAAAAAACAAAAATTTGAATTTGGAACCATAAACAAATTATCAATTCCCGATACTTTTTTGACTGAATGTATCTGTCGTAGGGAAATTAAACCTCGTGTTTAATACGGCGTCATTGTGGCGACCAAAAAGAACACTGCCATTGTGCCCGGGTATATAATGTTTTGTCAATATAAGTTCTGTATATTGCAGAAATAGGTAGTTGAATACATTATTTATGTTAATTAAACATTTTTCCCAATTCAATACTAAGTAAATCACTATTGAGATCAATGCAACCTTTACATACTGGAATCATATGTTGCATACAAATCGACTTGTTACTTTAGTTTTTTGTCTGTAGCAGCAACACTAAAAAGAATAGCTAATACGCTCAATTAACTACATTGACCACAGCTACTGAGAGCTGCAAATAACATGCATATTTTGTATGTTTTTAGGGTTTTAAAAACCGTCGGGTATTAGCTACCCGGCAACAATGACGCCGGGTTGAGGATTAAAGCTCCCAAAATACAAAAACTAGAATTGAGCGCATTCAGAAGAAATTCGTTAGGTACTTATGTTTTCGCTTAAAGTGCTCATATAGCTCCGGATACTACGAAGATCGTTGTAGAATGATGCATCTCTTGCCTCTGGAGTTGCGTCGTGATGTCGCTGATACTGTCTCTCTTATGAAACTTTCCAGAAGTGCCATTGATTGTCCTACTTTGTTATCCAAGGTACCATTCAATTAACCTCGCAGTTCCCGGCGCAACGGACCTTGGTCATTGACCCTTTGTTATACTAATTATAGACAAAATAGTTTTATTTACCGAACAAGTAAGCAATTTAATGAACTATCACAAATTCTAGACCTAGACTTACTTAATACAAATATTCATTCGGCGAAAGAGTCAATTAACAGGCTTCTATTCATAGATGTGTAGATTTTATTATTAATAATATTCATTTCTTTGTATTTTTATACATGGATCTTACATTGGTGCGATGCGATTATTATTTTGTATAGCTCACTGTACATTTGTTCAGTTAACTACTTGTGTGAATCTTTGATTAGCTTTCTATCACTATAAGTAACTACTGTTATGTGTTATCAGCTGATGATTTACCGAATAAAATAAAAAATAAAAATGGTGGTAGGTAGATACCTTAGGGTTCTTGCACTCGGTGACAAAGGTGAAGTACTCGTCGCCGATCTTCTTGACCTCGAAGCGTCCAGCGCCGGTGCCCACGTCGCTCTCCTTGAGCTCCTCGGTGCGGTTCACGATAGTGGCTCCGCAGGCGCGCGCAAGGCGATTGTTGTCCGT
Source organism: Nymphula nitidulata (assembly GCA_947347705.1). Lineage (NCBI taxonomy): Eukaryota > Metazoa > Arthropoda > Insecta > Lepidoptera > Crambidae > Nymphula > Nymphula nitidulata. The sequence goes on from OX374632.1 coordinate 15,027,772, forward strand.
TTTACGTAACCTAACAACAGAAATAATAATAATAATACCTATTATTTAGCCCAAAGTAAGCATCATTAAGAGCTTGTGTTATGGATACTAGATAACGGAGAAATTATGATAATGTATGTATATAAAATTCTCGACTCACAGTTTTAGTTACCACACTCCTCCGAAACGGCTTGGCCGATTCTCATGAAATTTTATATTTATATTCAGTAGGTCTGAGAATCGGCTAATATATATATATATATATATATATATATATATATATATTTTGTTTTTGGACAATTTTTTTTTTCATAAAGGCAAAACGTTTTTCGGGACAGCTAGGATATTTATATGTCATTGTATATTCAGTAGGTATGAGAATCGGCTACTATCTATTTATTTTTTGGACTTTTTTTATGGCTAAACAACATTTGCGGGGTCAGCTAGTATGTATATAAATATTATAAATATACTAAATAAACATATAAACATCCATGACTCGTAAACAAATGCTCGTATTTATGATACAAACATTTAATCCTACTGGGATTCCAACCCGGCACCTCTTCACCGAGTAACCTACCCTGTATAGCAAGGGATACAGACCGCTCTACCAGCTGGTCGTCCAGAAACACGTTTGACATTTGCTTTGAAATTGTGGCATGCATGAATGGTAATAAACAAATCCATTGACGGACCTAACCGCCGCTGCCGAAGTAGCGGGCGTGTGATCATGACATTGTTAGTTAATATTATTTTATGTGATAGACACATAAAATAATATTAATTATTAATAACATTACTTTTAATAATATTGTGATTTGTTAGGTGGTAGATATGTAGGGTCGCCTGGGTAGGTACCACCGCCTTGCTTATTTCAGCCGTGAAATAGTTCGCTGTGTTTCGGATTGAAGGGAAAGGTAGCCAGTGTAATTACTGGGCATGGACGGCATTTCATCTTAGGCCTCAGGATGACAACGCACCTGCAATATATTAAGTGCTATTGCTTGTTATTGCAGGTGTCTATAGGCGGCGGTAACCGCTTACCACCAGGTAGGCCGTCAGCTTGTTTGTCATCTAGTTGTATAAAATAAAAATAAAAAAACATAAGGGTTTTATGACGATTCGAAAGTGCGTCTTGGGGGGCCTAATTGAATAAAGATATTTTATTTTCATTTTCATGTGCGTGGCCGTCGCCCAGCGTCTAATTTGACTCTGGGAATATCCGCTAAAACTTCTGGATAACTCTCGTGCCTTTCACGGAGGTGGTCTGGGGTTTGCAAATCAAATTCACCAGACCACCCCAGGAACTGATACCCCTGATGTAGCAAGCGTCCATAGGCTATGGTGGCCGCTTACTATTAGGTGTAGTGTGCTTGATTGCCACCTTACTGATATAAAAAAAAATTGCGACTGGCATCTGGGTCTCAGAATAATGCATATATCTCAGCCATCTGCTTTAATTTGCCACTTAATTGGACGCCTAGGCCGTTTACTGAACGCCGGCATCCAATGAAATGCCTTCACCGATAGTTAATTGAAGTAGAGTCACTTAATGTTTAACAACTTGGCATATTATAAGACAGCTCTATTGGATGCCTAGACAGATCATCTTCTGAAGTCTTTGTGTGGTTGGTAGGTTTAATGTAATTTTTTTTATGACCACTCATAACTAAAATGATTTCGAGTAATAATAATAAAAACCTTAAACCTACAAATCACAGAAACAGTCACACAAAAGTTCTTCGTGCTAGACGATCTGCCTAGGCGTTCAATTAACTGGCTAATTAAACTAGATGGCTGCGACCGCTCAATGTGGTCGCAACTGGTTGAACATTGCATCAATGAATTGGCTAGTTGTCCTTCAGACATTTCATTGGATGCCGGCGTTTAATAAACGGCCTAGGCGTCCAATCTAATTAACCAGATGGCTGCTACACATGTAATGCAGTAATAAATTACCTGCGTATAGCAGTGATGCCAGCTTTAACGAAGAAGTGCTGAGCCAAGTCTGAGATCCCCTTCTCGGTGAACACGATGTCGGGTTTGAGGGCGATGATGTCCTCACACTGCCGCTGTACATGTTCCTCCTCAAGCTGAAGGAGCTTTGTGAAATCCTGAAAACATACAAAGATTGAAAAAATAATGTATTGTACCTTAAAATTTATTATGGACTTTAATTTCAAAACACAGGCTGTGTAGAGGCAGGGTATAGCTGTATTTTCTAATCAAATGAACACCCGAGTGGGGTAGCACTTCAACTAAACAGAACAAGGTCACCAGAGTTAATGAAAGTTGAATAAATAAAATAAATAAATAAATAAAAGTGAGAAAAGAAAGTGTCATATAGGAAGCTGGGCGACTGTTTATTTCCTATGCTGTAAACATAACAAATAAATAGAGTACGCTTCTACAGTGTGGAATCCCCATACAAGTTTTATATAAGCGCTTTGCTTCCTCTTTCATAATGTGAACAGCTAAGGAGTGGAACTCGTTGCCAAGGTCTGCTTTCCCGGATCAATATAATCTGGATCTTTAAGGCCAGAGTGAACAAGCATCTTCTAGGCGAGAGTGTTCCATCTTAGGCCTCATCTTCGCTTCACATCAGGTGAGATTGTGGCCAAACGCTCTGCATATCATACATAAAAAAAAAATTGACGCCATTGAGAGAGTTAATAGAAAATTAGAAAAGCATCTTAACTATACAGCTACTCGCGGTAACCAGTTGGCACCGCGTGTCCCGTCGCTGATGGATCGTCGTTTAGAATGGGATCAGATGTTTCTTTATAAAATTTTGAGTAATTTTATAAATTCTCTATTTTATGTTGTAGAATTTGTGTTTGAGATGCCCTAGGACAGGTTCCCGTTCCTTCAAATTGTTTTCCAACCCGTTAACGCTGGCAATCCATTCATTTTTAGATCTTGCAATTCAATATGTTTTATGTGTGTGAGTGTGTGTGTGTGTATATATGTTTTCGATAAAAAAATTATTGACTTTTAAACGGCAAGTAAAAGACATTATTTGTAAACAGTTGAATTATTGTAGTTTTTATATTTAGGTATATTTAAATGCATATTAGGTATACACAAGGTACCTATGTTTTTTTAATAATAATTTAATAATGTTCTTTAATGTTTTTTTCTTAAGTTTACTTTTCATTCTATTCTTCAACCTTTTTAAATATGATATATGTCTGTTAGCAGTAATCTGTGGAAACTTCACTGATTAATGCTCTAGCTGTGTTTTTATTCATGTATTATGATGTAATTGTTTGTTTCCCTAATAAATAATGCTCAAAATATAGTTGTAGAACAAATCTGTAATGTCAAAAATATTGCTTTGTATATCAATATACTGCATACATGAAACAACCTTGTAGAATGTCATTGACATTATATAATAAACTAGGTAATTTTCAAATTAGACACAACAGATATTCTAATATTCTACTCTCTAACACTCTTAACTAAAGTTTCGTTAACATTTTAAAATTTTATTTAGTGCATTTATAACGTTTTTGTAACAATTACAAAAAAAGAAAGAATATTTTTTTCATTGTTTTATTTCTTTATTTGTAATTTTTACAAATAAAGTTTTGTTAATACAAAGATAGAAGAAAAGAGATTGCTGAGTGACGAGAGTGCGGGTTTGTACCCCTATTCGACTTTATTCACAGCAAAACTCTGCCATAATAATAATAAATGAATAAATAATTTAAATACCAGGAAAGGAAGTAAAATAGTAGGAAGTTAAATAATTTAAATATAAGGATTTTTAAAACTTTACCTGGTCACCCATAATCTCAATATTGGTTTGACTCTCCCCCTTCTTGTACTCCAGCGGGCAGTCCAGCAGAATGATGCGCGGGTTCTCGATGAACCGCCGCATCTTCGCGTGTGTCACGTCCTTGTTGATCATGACCCCATTAAGCACCTTCGACTCTTCTATAGTGCCGCCAGGAATCTTCTCCACTTTGGCATAGCTAAAGTACAATTTCCAGGATAAGATTGAAAAATGTGCAATACTAAACTAATTCAAACCTACCATCTCTAATCTTAGTTGTATTGTGTTGTGGCCTGTTATGGTTGTGGAATATGGTATTAAAGTTGCAATCACGTCTTATTTATTATCAGATGTTGATTTAGTCAGGTATTTGTTTAAATGTGCATTTAAATAAAAATCACAGACATTAACTTAAATACCATATACTTGCTCTGTTAGAATCTTTAAATTTCTTAAATAGTATTTTTTACTTTATAAATATAAATTGTAGAAGCATTAAGTGGATTTTGTTTGGCCAAGGAATTAAAGTGCAAATCAATTTCATCGCTAAAGCCATTCACAAGGTTAGCGTTCCTTTTTCGAGGAGGAATCCGCTTACGGACCTACCCGCGCCGCTGGCTAAGCGACGGACGCGTGTGGGGTCGCTTAGTGCCTCATAACGGCACTAGGAATATCCACTAAAACTCCCCAGTAACTCTACTACCCTCCGCGGAGGTAGCCTAGGCTCTGTCAAAGCAATTTCACCACTCACAAGGTTAGCCGAGCTCCTAAGCCTCGAAAGTGATAGTAAGTTGACACCATGTGAAAACTTATATGGAATTTATTTCCAGTTGCATATTATCATGCACTTAATAGTATTCATCTAATGTAAGCCCAGAAACAAATAGATTTGTGCCTTTTTAGTGTTTTGATTGACTTTGATTGACTAAAAGGGCACTAAATCATAAAATTTAAGTATTTACTTATCAAATTTAAAAATATTTTTGGATTTAGTGCTGTACTCTGTATTTCTTTAAAACAGTTACGCAGCAATTCCAAAAAGTACATTTAAAATAAACAAGTAAGTAGGTGTTAACATTTAATATTTTTTTGCTCTTTCAATGTTGTCAAAGCTAGATAGATGAGATCAGCATTATTGACTTGTCCATCTGTTACATGGTTGAAATACATAAATTATTTATTAGTATCACTTTGTTTCTCTGTCTGTGTGTATTTTTTACATGACCCAAAATAGAAATTCCTCCTGTTTTAAAGTTGGTTAAAAAAGGATGGTTATCTTACTTTTTGATGTCAACTTCAACTCTGCCATTTTCATTGATTGTGACTGTGTTCACAGCATCAAGAGCGATATCTACCGCCAGGTCGGCCCAGCGACCAATATATTTTGTACCAACACAAGAGCGAATCTGAAATACAAGTGAATTTTTTTTTTTAATATTTGGAAGACCAAAGGGGAGGAAGAAAATTATGGGGAAATTGCCTTCTGCTTAAGACACCTCAATAACTAAGAGCCATTAATTATAACTGCCATTTCAAATTTATTAAGTACTAATAATATTTGAGGTGTACATTTTGTACCAACACAGGAGTTTATTTGGGGAAAGCACATGAGAAGCTAACTTACTAGGTATAAAGAAACATTGCAATGCTAGATACATCTTAAAATGTACATTTTTTATATAAGCACCTTTATCTTTATGGGCCTTGATCGTTGATGCAAATTATGTATAATTATGCATAAATATAGACACACTTACAACTTCCTTTAGTTTCTCCTTATCATTTAAATCAATGGGTATTGAGATTTTGTCTTGTAATAATTTTACAGCATCCTCGAGAGCTTGTCTGTATTCGCGGATGATTACAGTGGGATGGATGTTTTGAGCGAGAAACTGTTCTGCTACTGCCAACATTTCTCCAGCAAGGACAATTACTGATGTGGTACCATCTCCGACCTGAAAAATTATAAATGAATGAATTTCGGTGAGTACATAGAGTCCATAGCAAGTACTGCTGCAAAAAAGGTCGGCATCCTCTCTAAAGTGAGGCTGTATTTCACATCTGAACAGCTGCTGTTACTTTATAAAGCGCAAGTTCGATTGTGTATGGATTACTGCTGTCACCTGTGGGACGGTTCTGCCAAATATCAGCTGGCAGCATTGGACTCTGTGGAGAAGCGAGCGATACGACTTATTAACAACCCAGTATTAGCAGAGGCTAAACTCCAAGATCTCGAGCATCGCCGTAGAGTTGCGCATATGTCGGTTTTCTATCGTAAACACTTCGGAGAGTGTGCGAGGGAATTACACGAATTAATTACACCAGCTCCCTTTTACCATTGAGGGACCAGACGTAGAATGGCTTTTCACCCTTATGTTGTGGATATTCCAACCATCTGCACAAAGCATTTCGCCAAGTCCTTTCTAATACGAACTGCCAAGTAGTGGAACTCTCTGCCCTCCAATCTGTTTCCCGAAACCTACAATTTGGATGTCTTTAAGGCTAGAGTGAATAGGCACCTTCTAGGTAAGCATGTATCATCGTAGGCCATGTCACTACTTAACATCAGATGTGATTGTGGTCAAATGTATGCCTATAAATTATATAAAAAAAAATTAAAAAAAAATTAAAAATATATTATTTATTTCTAACATTTAGAGTAACTTTCAAATTAATGAATATAAGTAGGTTAAAAAAGAGGTTAAATGACGAATCAAACTTGGATGGGCAGCATTCGGGAAATTGCAAAGAACTTCTCATCCAAAATTTGTCAGTGCCTCAAGTCAAAAGTCTTCAACCAGTGTATTTTGCCAGTGATGACATACGGCTGTGAAACATGGTCTGTTACTAAGAGCCCTCTGTAAAACCTTACAGTCACCCAACAAGCTATGGAGCAAGCTATGTTAGGTGCTTGCTTATGAGATGGAATCCGGTATGAGGACACCCAAGGCGCATCAATTTTTCACCCAAAGCCAATTATGCCTGATTCACAAAACTCTGATCCGGTCTTGCTCGCATGTGTGGGATGACTCCGCCAAGTACCTCCTTGATGCACTGGAAGATTGCAGGGACATGCTGTCCATATCATTGGCAATGTAGAGGTCACTAACAGCCTGTAGCCTTTAGGATTCCGTCACTTAGCGCTCTCTAATGGCTTTATCGTGGAGTGTTCTGAAGAGGTTTTTGACCCTATCCCACCTTCCCCCCTCATACTCAGGAGCATGCGTACTGGTCTTTGGAGTCATCAATTCCCTGTCCTCACCTCTACATCACGCAAAAGAAGTTTAATAACTCATTGCTTTATTGTACTTCCATTTTTTACACAGCATAAATATTTTAATTGCAAAGTGCAATAAAGATTTACACAAATAAATAAGAAAATTGGGTTCTAAAAATACTAATAGATAGAGATGCAAAATTATATGAGTGCAGCCACAAGTTAATTAGTGTTTATGTAATTGAAATAAGAGTCATACAGCAAATAACTGCAATACAAATGAATAATTCTAACCTCTTCATCTTGAGTCCTAGCGATTTCTATCATTGTTTTAGCAGCTGGGTGCTGGACAGTGATCTCACGGAGTATAGCGTTGCCGTCGTTTGTCATTACAATGCCACCCATCGGGTCCATCAACATTTTCAGCATAGCCTGAGGTCCGAGGCATGTTCGAATCACGTCTGCTATTGTCTAAAATAAACATAAAACATGAAATTCAATGCCTGAAAACTGCTTCCAGGAGTGTAAATTGTACAATCATACAGTTTTATGAATATTCACCTTTCCAGCGCTAATATTTTCGAGCTGCACCTTCCGGCCGGAATCACGTTTTGTGTTTTGGCCTGAAATAAGTAATTCGACAATGACAGAAATATTTTTAAAACTACACATTTCGACAGATTTTTCTTATTGTTTACTTACTCAGAACTAATATCGGTTGTTGTCCCAACATTATGTGTAATTTCAAGTTTCAAGATTCAGCAATGAAATGTAAATAAATTTCAAGAAGTTATTTTAATTTCACAAAAATCGCGTGGTGACTGGTGTTACCATAGATCATACCATAGTAGAAATGACAAATTAAATAAGGTGTGTTACCAATAAAATAATTTACAAACTGAGACAAAAACTAAAAATGTGTAGGCTGTTCGGCTGTTTATGGTAGTGTTATTTTCTCAGAACAATAACTAAAGCATAGAAAAATAAAAATGAAATCACTATTTTTGCTATCTTTTGACTTATACAGCCATTATTACACAAGGACACGCATTCAAAAAAGTTTCCAAAGTAGGTTGATACGGTTGACACTACCTTTATTCAACGTAATATATTCGGATCTAAGGAGATGTTTCAGACTGGCAAGTACACTTGTATACAAGTGTACAACTGTACAAGTAAGTACACGGACTTACTTGTACACTACCTCAAAAAATTGAGAAAAAATTAACGATTCAGGGTTACAACTTACAAATTACAAATTGATTACAAATTAATAGGCCTAATTCTGGGAACACACTTTAATTCTAAATTTAAGAACAATATATCTCTTTCTCGCAATAAGTAATAGAAAAAAGATAGCAAGAATCTGTTTAGAGCGGTCACATAAAAAGATAGATTTCATAGAAACCATAGACAATTTTAGACGGCATAATGTGTACGGAGGTGCCTCCTAAACACTGCATTTTATCACGTATAAAAAGGTCGAAAATTGAACGCACGTTTCTAAATGTCAAATTATATGACAGCTATCCTTTTTGTATTCCTTTTAATAGAAAGAAATGCACTGAACTTAAATTTAGACTTAGCATGTGTTCACCAGAATTAGGGCCAATGTATAGTTTTTTGGCTTAAAAAAATTCAACTTGTTAGTTCATTTTGAATACGAGATGAAATAAGAGAGCCGGATGAAATACATTTTTCTTAAGTCTAAGCTCAAACTTATATCGTAGTATTTGGTTTATATCCTCTTTGCTCAAACTTAAGCTGTTTGTGATTTGTGAATTTTGTCATAGTCGTTTTTTGTTTTTTTTTGTTGATTCTCTCTATAAAGGGAAGGCAAAGGGAACTAATGCCCATGCAGCCATATCTTTAGTATTTCTTTATTTCTTCTTTTAGTGGATTAGAATGCTGGCGTAACACATTTCAATGCTTCTTGGGAATATTTAACATAGAATATATAATGACAGTCACTTTATGTGCTACTTGATGAGGTGGATAACCACAAAAAAGTTTTCATTGTATTTCACACCATAATCACTTTTATTCTAATAATCTTTTAGTGGCACGTCAACACAAACATAATAAAACTACCACTTTTATAACTCATGTTCGCTCCGCTCGCTTTTTAATTATTGTAATAAAAATCTTCACTGACGCCACCAAAACGCGCCAAACACTCTTCGTCATCATAGTTTGTGACTGTGTTTTTTTTGTGGTTGGCTTACTTGCCTGGATGCGAGTCTTTTAAGCCATGTCTTTATTATATCACCTTGCTTTATGTAATCCTTGCCCTGAAATGCGAGTGTAACACATTTCAATTCTACTCTTTCCGCTAAGCCAATGGCCCTAATTCTGGAAAGGACATGCTAAGTCTAAATTTATAATGCAGTGAATTTCTTTCTCTCAAAATGAATACGAAAAGGATTTCTGTCATATAATTTGACATTTAGAAACGTGCGCTCAATTTTAGACCTTATTGAACGTGATAAAATGGTTAAGAAGGCACCTACGTACACATGCCGTCTAAAATTATCTATGGTTTCTTTGAAATCTATCTAAATTTGATTGACAGATCTAAACACTTTCTTGCTATCTTTTTCCTATTACATATAGCGAAAGAGATAAACTGTACTTAAATTTAGAATTAGAGTGTGTCTTCAGAATCAGGCCCAATGTTAGTGAAAATGTGCATAATTAGTATCCCTTATTATATTTGGTCTTACGAATTTGGCTTCCAGACCTTTTAAGATATTCATTAATCATAGAACCTAAGTAGGTATAGTATTTCTTATATTTCTGCATCATATGACTCGTGAGATGCATCTTGGGAGAATTTGGATGGCAAAGGGATCGATCTAATACAGCTATGACAGTGTAGATTTTAATAAATTGATTTTATTACACACAATTTTTAATTCTATACATAGAGTACTACAAATAAACTGTTATTTCAATGGTATATTTAAGAAACCATGAGAACATGAAGTGGCTTAGATTGTGTCAGGTTTTGTTATTTAGTTTTACGGCTCTGGTTTCAAGACCTTTTAAGCCAGTCATGTATGTATTTTCTCTATTTCGTAATTAATATTTTTAACGTTGAAATAGGATCAGATCGGCTTGGAAATACTTGGGGGAGGCCTATAGCCAGCGGTAGGCGTCTCTTGGCTGAAACAATGATGTTGATGATCATCATCATTGAAATGCTGCCGTTGCACATTTCAATGCATCTTGGGCGATTTTGTTGCGAAAACTAAGATGACAGCCTCAATGGGGCTACTTTGGTGAGATGATTTACCAGTATCATCATATCAGCCGAGAGACGCCCACTGCTGGGCATAGGACTCCCCCAAGGTCTCCAAACCGATCGGTCCTGCGCTGCCCTCATCCAACGGATTCCCGCGACCCTTACCAGATCATCGGTCCACCTTGTGGGGGGCCTACCAACGCTGCGTCTCCCGGTGCGCCGTCTCGGTTCCGTACGTCATCACTGGCAACACACACGAATTAAAGACTTTCGTCTTGAGACACTGCGGTAGTTGTGCCGAGAATATGCTGTGTAGCTTCCCGAACGCTGCCCAGCCGAGTTGGATGCGTCGATTGACCTCTTTCTGGAAGTTGGACCTACCAAGTTGGACTATTTGTCCCAGGTAAATGTATTTGTCAACAACTTCCAGTGTAGAGCTTCCAACCTTCACAGGAGTGGGTACGACATGGGAATTCGACATAATCTTCGTCTTATCCATGTTCATTTTAAGACCCACTTGTTGGGAGACTCTACAGAGGTCGTCGAGCATTGTGCCCAAGTCTTCCAGGTTTTTAGCCATGACTACGATATCATCAGCAAAACGAAGGTGAGTCATGTACTCGCCGTTTATGTTAATGCCAAGTCCCCTCCAGTCCAAAAGCTTAAAAACATCCTCCAACGCGGCAGTAAACAGTTTCGGAGATATAACATCGCCCTGTCTCACACCCCGCTGAAGTGGTATTGGTTTCGAGTTTTGGTCCTGGAGGCGGACTGACATAGTGGCGTTTTCGCACAGTGACTGCAGCACTTCGATGTACCGATAGTCTATTTGGCATCTCTGGAGCGACTGAGGCACGGCCCAGGTCTTGACAGTATCAAAGGCTTTCTCATAGTCCACAAACGCTAAGCATAATGGCAGGTTGTACTCTTCGGTCTTCTGTATAACCTGCCGCAGCGTATGTATGTGGTCTATGGTACTAAAGCGTTTTCGGAAACCGGCTTGTTCGGAAGGCTGGAAGTCGTCAAACCTGCGTGCGAGACGATTCGTAATAACCCTCGAAAACAACTTGTAAACATGACTCAGGAGCGTGATGGGTCTTTAGTTCTTCAATAGAGTACCAGTTACCAGTTACCAGTATAACCACGCTAAAATTGTCAAAGTCTTTCATACCTTAATAACTTTTAGATTGATTGTTAGACAATCTGCCAATTGCACGTTAACATAAAATAAACACCTTCATAAAACCACCAAACATTTTTAACACAACGTTCATTCAGACACAATTTTTAATAGAAAGAAATCGTAGCGGGTACCAGTGAATCCCGCCAAACACCATATATAAAGTATAATACATCTACATATAATACATACTTATAAGTTACTCTATGCCAAACACCCTGTCTGGTTTGAGGATAAGTAACCTTGTTGTTATATAATTCTTAGTTTACAGATTACAGAAAAATTAATCGTAAATAATTTTTATCACCTCTCCAGTAGCAAAATATCTCTTTTGCTTCGTGAAATCTCGAAGAAAACCCGGTATTTGCAGCGAGCGTGAGGCAAAGTAAGTTTCTAAATTTTGAGATAGGCAGTGGGCCTAATTCTGGCGGCACACTCTAAGTTTAAATTTAAGTACAGTATATCTCTTTCTCGCAATATGTAATAGGAAAAAGATGGCAAGAATTCGTTTAGAGCTGTCATCTAAATTTAGAGAGATTTCAAAGGAACCATAGACAATTTTAGACGGCATGTACGGAGGTGCCTCCTAAACACTGCATTTTAACACGTTCAATAAGGTCGAAAATTGAATGCATGTTTCTAAATGTCAAATTTTAAGTCAGCGATCCTTTTCGTATTCATATTGAGAGAAAGAGGTAGACTGAACTTAAATTTAATCTTAGCATGTGTTCGCCAGAATTAGGCCCAGTAGCGCGTTCCGAAACTCAGGACTAACGCTAGTCGCACAACTATGTAATTTAATTATTTTAGTTAATAAGCTTAACTATTTTAATTTATGGACGTTTTCTTGAAAAATAATAACTATACAATTCAGTAAACAATGATGTCACGTTACATAAAAATGTAATTAGTATTTACTTTTCAAAAAAACGACATGCACCGTAATTTCGGAAAATCTGTGGACAAAGCGGGAAAAATAAATTCATAGTTTCAGATTGTTTTGATTTTTCGACATGTTTATAATTTTGTTAATTTAATTACAAAAATGAGAAAATGATTGTTTAACGCCTGAATTAATATTGTTTGTGTATCTCACTTATAACAATATTCTCGCTGAAGAGGGGAAAAGTTGAGATAAATAGAGACAATTTTACAAACCTAAACGAGTTGAATGTTGTATTGAAAAAATGGTGGTAATATCGAACACTTACTAAAATACATTTAGGGATATAAGACATGCGAAAATTTGTTCTTAGGAACCATGTCGTCGATTTTAATAAGTAGTAAGAAAAACTGCATTCATACATTTTAAAAAAACATGTACTCAGCTCGGGATTCGAACCCGGACGTTTTGAAAAATAAAACTAACACTATTTCTATTTAGATATCGATTGTGTAGGTCTTAAGCAGTAATGTCTAAAATGAATAAAATAATGAAACATAATGTCTAAAATGAATAAAATGCATTGTTTTCATATCCTTTAATTTAGTAAGTGTTCGAAATTACCACCATTACCACCTTATGAGGTTTATCACGTCTATGTTCAAACCTAGACGTTCCATTTTCAAATAAGGTTTATCACGTCTTTGTATCTACATAGCTATTCTAAGTGGGCTTTTCAATTGATTATTATGGTAAGCATGATTAATAGAAGTAAGCAATTAGGTACAATCATAGGTAATATTATCGCAGTGAATATGTAAAGCAGTGTATGTAACAAGACTAAGTTGCGACACTAGCAAAGAGCTACAAACAACCATAGAGTCAATTTTACCTAGTCGAAGGTTGTATTGAAAAAAAATGTGGTAATTTCGAACACTTACTAAAATAAATAAAAGGATATCAAAACAATGCATTTTATTTATTTTACATCAGGTTTCATAGTAACGTTTACTGCTACTGTACCTACACAATCGATATCTAAATAGAAATATTGTTAGTTTTTTTTAAAAAAAACGTCCGGGTTCGTTTCCCGAGCTGAGTTCACGTTTTTTTTAAATGTATGAATGCAGTTTTTGTTATTACTAAAATCGATGACATGGTTCCTAAGAAGTGATTTTCGTATGTCTTATAGTACTGAAACTATAAGACATACGAAAACTTTCACTTTCCCATACTGACCGATCTATATGTGCCAACCTATTTAAGACAAACAAAACCAACGACGCTAGTCTAAAGCAGTTGCACCCTAAAGTACCTACCTATAATTGCACCCTTCGTCATGTGATGACAGCACTTTTTGCTTATAATACTCACCTAATCTAAAGTTTTTAGCTAGTGCTTATAAAGCACAGTGCCTGCATGTAAAGTTTCGAGCACGTACACTAGAGGGAGTAATTATCCTTTCTATTTGTTAAAAATAATAGAAGGCTAGAAGCCACAAACATACATGTTAAACATTATTTTGTATTACACGTATTGTTAATTTTTGTTTTAACTGTATTATAAATGTTTGATAAATTTATTTATTAATAAAATATCTAAACTAGAAAAATTTCACTCCTGAGGCAGGGATCGAACCCGCGACCTTTCACAATACGGGCGACTGCTCTCCGAGTCGAGCTCATAAAAAGGTATGTTTTGGAATCGATTTTATTTTTATTTAAAGATTTTTTTTTATATATGTATAACTAGATGACAAACAAGCTGACGGCCCACCTGATGGTAAGCGGTTACCGCCGCCTATAGACACCTGCAATAACAAGGAAATATCGCTTAATATTGCAGGTGCGTTGTCATCCTGAGGCCTAAGATGAAATGCCCTCCATGCACAGTAATTACACTGGCCACCTTTCCCTTCAATCCGAAACACAGCGAACTTTTTCACGGCTGAAATAAGCAAGGCGGTGGTAGTACCTACCCAGGCGACCCTACATACGGGCCTACCACCTAGTTTACGCATTCATTAAATTATCACCCTGTACCTAAGTACGCTTTGCGCGACATCGCTACGAAAATGAACATTGAATGTCTTGTTGTTATTTTGTGTGTAAATAGGCAATCAATGCAATGTTCAATGCCTTTCAATGCGATTGCTTTCAATTTCATTGAACCGTCTAATATCAGCTTACAAGCGTAAACATGGGATGAAGAAATACTTCCTCATTGAGCGTAACAGCAGTTTGACATAAGACCGCCTTTACTCCGTGCGTAACAGGTGCAGCTAACGTAGTAGCAGCTAACGTAACAATCGACGTGGTGACTTCTGTACATTAAAGTTATCTAAGGGCTGTTGACATTAGTTTGATAATAAGAGAGTGAAATCGAAATGTTTTGTCCCTTAGCTCTTTTTTTTTGCCGTAGTATGCATAGTATGCATATACACCGCATGGTTTCTCATACAAACGTAAATGGTCTCCAGCACAGAACAGCTGCGCTATTCTGTAACGAAACTCACACCTCACCTCGCAAGTCACTTCGGATTCAATAGTAAAATAATGTAAATTTTCATACATTTTGTCAGATGAAAACGAAGTGACTTGCGAAGTGAGATACGAGTTTTGTTACAGATGCATGGCAGTTAAAAGAGGTCACCGTCACAGGTCTCCCCTCAACATTATATTTTGGCTGCGTTAGCTGCAACGATGGTTTCCTGCGGAAAATCAAGTATCAAGAGTGTTTTTTATATAAATGAGATGAGATTAATGAGAGAAATATATATTTTACCTTTAATTAATTTTATTCATAATAATTTTAATATATGTAGGTACTTACAAAGTTACAATTATAATATTTACACTTTGTAGGCAAATATTGACTAGATTCCTGAGATTTAGTAGCTGAATAAATAGACACAATTATTTTCTTAATTATATAGCGTAGTATTTACATCACTTTATTGTGTAATAACAATAACATTGTTTTCTGACTAGAAATAGTTGTTACATTCAGAAACGAAGTCGATTCACACATTTACGTAAGTACTTACCTATAGATACAAAACGTAAGAAATCTGTATGTAGATAGTAACATTAGACTATAGTAGAAACTAAAAGAAACTTTGACATCAGTTAATTAAAATTAGAAGTAAATTATCCTACAATTAAATTAATAGCTTCCTATTTATAGTACTTTGTAATTTCGAATGTGAATTCGGCTTTGGTTGCTGACCTATATTAATCGATTTGTTTATAAATACCTACCAACAGCTAAAATATCCTACATGTGTTATTATCATGGAACAATTACTTTCGTTTTTTATATTAATATTATTAAATACATAGGATCAAACAACTTTATACAATTTTTATGATTTAGTCTATAATATCGTCATCAACATCTGACGATTCTTCTTTGGTGTCTTCATTTTTGCTCATTTTCGCATCCTCGATACCCGCATGAACATTTTCATAGACTCGTTTCAGATTTCTCATAATATACGAAGTGCTATTTACTTTACCAGACTTGCAATTATTCTCGAAGTATTTCTCCGGGCAATCGACATTTATACCAGGCCTCACGGGTACTGAGAACGCTGATAAATGTCGTGGTCTTTGTCCAAAATCCCTTCCCAAACGCTTATCCAAGCTAGACTCCTCCGGTCGTAGTTCTTGATTCAAATTTGAATCAAGCCCTTCTGCTAAAGCTCTTTTCCTGTCATATATGTGACCAGATACGCGAAGGTCTATAAAGAAGTTCAAAGGATCTACGCCGAATTGAGGATTGTAAAGAGGAGGATACCACATCGGCGGTGGAGGTGGAAGAATTAAATTTGAAGCCGGCACTGCAGGTTCTACAGGATTGCGGCCAATACAAGGGGATGGTTTTGGCAACTCTTCTGTCCCGACATCGACAAAGGATGATTGTCGCCCGGGTGGACCCGGACTACCACTAGGCTTGCTCTGTTCTGATTTAGGAGACAGCCTCCTAGGTGACGGCTCCCGCATTCTAGGATGCTTCTCCACTGTCAATTCTAATGGAACTTCTGGGCGTATCTCTGGCTCTTTCTTTTCTTCGTCTTGTTTTGGCCAATCTCGGCGCCACTCGGTTTCGTTTTCAGCAAAGTATTTATGGGAGCGACGCTTGAACCGGCGATGGTAATGTGGTGTGCGGCAGCCGTGGCGAGCGTTGACGAAGGACCTAAGCATCTCGCTGAAGAAGAAAGCATGTGGCTGAAGTGGTAGAGCGCTGTATAAGTAAGGCGGCGTGGCAGCTAGCAGTCTCGAGACTAGCTCAGTATTCCGAATGTCCCGCACGTGTGTTTTCACTGGCCCCTCGGTGGGAGCCTTTTCTTCCTGCACAGAACTCATTTCTGAAACAAAAATGCATGCCATTAAAATTCAATTTGATCTGCAAATGAGCGAGCGTGCGATCTGTGGTGGTTTGAAAGGAATGAGTTGCGAGTGCGACGCGTTGAGTGCGCTGGGGAGGATGCCGCACCGCCCGGGACAAGCGCCCTAAAGGCATTATACGTCACGAGCTCACGAGTCGTGCAAGTAAAATATATATTATTGCAAATATTAAATTTTATCAATATAATTATGTAGAAATTATGTTCTCGTTTTAGTTAGTATCTTTATAAAATACATTAACATATTTGGATTCCTCACAGCGTGTAATTGTTAATCTAATAATAGGAATCTACAAATATCTACAACATTAGTTAAATACCTATCAAGAGCGTAAAAGAGGTCACTTCACATTTAAGTAGATATCTATGATACACATAGGTAGGTATATTTTTAACAAGAAACACGCCTTTCGCGGCTCCTTCAATCTAGTAACTAATTTTTCGGAATCATTTTCCTTACCCCCTCATAAATATTTAACCCCTCTCATAAATAATTAAAGATCTTATTAATTATGATATTTTGGAAAGTGTAAACCTTGAAATTCATATGGCAAAAATAGAATAGTAGTTATTTTAACCGCTTCTGTGGTCTAGTGGTTGAGACCACCTGCCTCAGATCTAGAGGTCCGGGGTTCGATTCCCGTGGGGGCAGAAATTTTCTGTTCGGTTTGGTTGGTGGTAAGGCTTTTCTAAGTCCGCCTGGCTAGCTACCACCATCTTACCTAAGTCTGCCGCCATAACAATAATATTAACAGCATTGTTGTGTTCCGGCAGTTGGAGGTAAGATAGCCAGTTCCTCTGTGGTTGAGGAGTCCGGGTGTAACTCGCTTCCATCGTCGGCCTTATCCGCAGTTAATATCAGGTGAGATGAAGGCCAAGAGTTACCCCGTTAAGATATAAAAAAAAAGTATTAAATAATTCCATCAAGTCATTTCATGAGGAAGAAAACCTTCTTGGGTGTTTCCACTACGTTTCAACAAGTACTAGAATAAATCCTGCCCACTTCAGAGATTACTGATCTTCAAAAATTATAGCTGACAACTATACTGATCACGTCAGCTTTCAAACAAAAAAATCGAATCAAAATAGGTCCATTCGTTTAGGAGCTACGATGGTCACCTTATTTCTATGATCGGAGATGGTCACAGAGAGACACACAGATACACAAACAGACACGTCAAACTTATAACACCCCCCTTTTTTTGTCGGGGATAAAAAGGAGTAGATCGTGACGGAATCGTATGGTATAATGTTGCCACAACTCCCAGAAACACTCGGCCAGTGATTATCGCTCTCCGCGAACAACAGAGGGCCATCACCCAGTATCACATTCACATCCCATCTCTGCTAGACGAGATTTCACAAGTAACTACTCCAAATGAAAATACACTCTAACATATACGGGATGGTGCCGTCAATACGACAATAAATTGAAAAATGGTTTGCCATTCTCTGAAACATCTTATTCATTGGATAATTTCATGACATTTGTCAAAAAATTATAACATTGGCTGCATTATTTCATAGAAATATCATAAAATTATCAAATTAATAAGTGGCAAACCATTTCTATGAACTAGTACAGCCCATGTTTCAATTTATTTTCGTATTACTACAACATATAGTTATTATTATAAAATTATTTTATAATTAAACGAGTAACTATGCTATTACTGGGCATAGCATGAAAGTTTCCTATGTAACTAAAGCAGTCTGTGCATAAAAGGCATTTGATCCTCGACCTCAGGATGACAACGCACCAGCAATACCAAGTGATTTTCCTTGTTATTTTGTAGTGGTCTTTATAGGCGAAGGTGCAACCATGCAACCATGTGAGCCGTCAGTTTGCATGTCATCTATTTGTATAGAAAAAAACCTGCATATCGATATCAAAAATGATTTTCATTTCAACTATCAATCATGTTATGCTAAGCCAATTAAAAAGGATATCGATTTTCTATTTCTAAAAGTCATTAATCTAGCTATGCGTAGTGATGTCATATAACATCGACTCGTCTGTCGACATCGATTTTTCGGCTCACCGCTGTTTTATTGGCAATATTTGAATGACGGAAACGTTCGCAATCCGATGCGCCGCCGATTCGGATTTGCATTGCTTTTTTAATATCCCGTCGGAATATTCCGGGCGTCTTCTGATATGTTCACAAAGAATATAATTAATCTGTTAATGTTGCAGCTTTTTAAATTGAAGTGAGCAACAAGTAGGTTTTGAAAATACCTACTGTATCTTCTGGAATAAAATGGAATAGTTTTCTTTTTCAATTTTATTTTTAATTTAGCAAGCTTGTAATAGGTCGGTATACTAGGTATTGTTATTTTTCATGATTCAATGAAAGTACGTCAGAATCAGAATAATCTAAACTTTCAGAGTGCTTACAAATAACATATTTTGTTGGTTTGGTAAAGCAAACTTAGTACCTACTACTCGAACATAAGTAATAGAATCGCATTCGCTTGTTTAAGCTTACAGACTTTAATACGACTCTACCATTTTCAGAAACTGTGCAGATATTTTTGATCACTCTAGCTAGGTACCAATATTGTCTTGAATATACTTGGATGCCTCTAACTGTTAAATTATTTCAAGTTTAAGTCATATGATCGCAACAAAAACATTATATTCGTATTAAACTGTCTCATTTAGTCCCTACTACGGTGACTTCTTCCTAAGATCACCGGAACTCATTCTAAGCGAAAAGAACTACTGTTTTTTACTTTAATCTATTGTTTGATAAAACTATATTAATCAATGAAAATTTGTCATTCATTAATAAAAAAGCTTTTTGTCATGTTTATCGAAATTAATTAACAGTTCCACAATACAGGGCCCTTAATTGATCATCCAGGTCAGGTCTTGGTCTTGATTTTTCCATGAAGCTTTACATCACTCAAAAGATCTAATACAAAATCTTCTGATCATCATAATCGTTCATCTTTTCATCGTCTCTTTTCTTCTTTATGTACGTTCGGATCCTACCGACTGCGCTATGTTAAAAGTGCGAAATTAATTTAAGAAACACAAAATAATACAACTATTATCGTCAGGTATGTCAATCAAGTGACGTTCTTCTTTTTAGGGAACCATACCCAAAGGGTAAAACGGGATCCGCTGTCCGTCCGTCCGCCCGTCTGTCACCAGGCTCTATCTCATGAACATGAATTTCTGTTGCCGCTATAACAACAAATACTAATAAACAGAATAAAATAAATATTGAAGGGGGCTCCCATAAAAACGTGTTTTTTTTCTAGTTTTTGCTCGATATTGATAACGGCAACAGGTAGACCCTTGTTAATAGATAACTAGCAGACCCCGCAAACGTTGTTGTTATGCCATAAAAATTTAAAAAATCCAAAAAAAGAAGACAGTAGCTGATTCTCAGACCTACTGAATATAGGTACATATAAAATTCCTAGCTGTCCCGGCAAACTTTGTTTTGCCATAAAAAAAAATGTCCAAAAAAAATAGATAGTAGCCGATTCTCAGACCTACTGAATATACATATAAAATTTCATGAAAATCGGTCAAGCCGTTTCGGAGGAGTATGGTAACAAAATTTGTGACACGAGAATTTTAGATGGCAACTTGGCCGGTTTTTAACCGACTTCAAAAACGAGGAGGTTCTCAATTCGGCCGGTATGTTTTTTTTTTTTTTTCTATGTATGTACACCGATTACGCCGAGATTACTGATCCGATTTACGTGATTCTTTTTTTGTTCGATGAGGAATAGCTGCCATTTGGTCCCATAAAAATTTTTTCAAAAACAGTTGGGTACTTTGGTTTTAAATTTAAAAAAACTTAAATTATGAAGTCGTCTACATATGCGAAATTGCGAAGTTTTGCTTTTCAAATGACTTTTTAGTGAAACGATACGATAGTAGGAAACAATATAAGTTTACGATCACCCATCTAGCTTCGACCGTAGAAAGTTACCACTAAAAATTGTGAAAAAAAAATTTTAAACAAAAATTAAAACCGACTTCAAAAAACTGAAAAGGATAAAATAATTAAATTTAAGTAGGTATTCATCCCCTAGAAACATATTTTTGGAGTTGGTGCTAAGTGGTTTCCAAAAACAATAGAAAGTGAAGCACCGACTCCAAAAATATGTTTCTAGGGGATGAATACCTACTTAAATTTAATTATTTTATCCTTTTCAGTTTTTTGAAGTCGGTTTTAATTTTTGTTTAAAATTTTTTTTAATTAAGCGTGTCATCACTGAAAAGTTCTAATACAATAGTAGGGATGTAAGTATGGTTTAGAAAAGTATTCTAGTTTTCATCATTATTAACAGCACCAGCCTAGTCCTTCCTACATGGGACAAACACATGAAGAGTTCTAGTTATTAATCAAAGGAAGACAGATAACAGAAATAGCTCACAGCAAATTGAACGACTAAACACGAAGTTGTGCAATCTCCAATAATCTCAACACAAAGGATCCTTTCGGCAGCACTAATAAGACATCCCTCAAATTCGAATTAAATGTCACATTACCATACCGAACGAGAAGTGAAAGCGATACATCGGATTTGTATGACAATGGTGACAATACGGGGGGAGGCTGGGGTGCCGTGATACACAATAAATTCAGAGCGAGCGTATCTCTATTCAAACAGTTGATACGAGCGTGAAGCGGGTGCGAGTCTTATGCGGCGATGTGCAAACACGGCCAAGCCTCCCCTGCTGCCTCCCCGTCTGCTAAAAAACCTCAACTTTTTAAACGTTTTCCAATTACTGCCATTTTAATAAGGAATAAAAGGTTAAAAAAAATCAAATCGTGTAACCTACGTAAATGTTGTTATTTTCCAACATCCACGCGAACGAAGTCGCGGGCACAGCTAGGTAAAAAATTTTTGGGTACCTACAATTTAAGCCATTTTACCTCCTTTTTTGTATTTATATGACTTAACATCACCTGGATGTGTAGCGCTAAGAAGAGTCCATTACCGCAAACACACTGTTCTAGTCGCCTCCACCTTGCCGGCCCATAATGTGCCTTTTCATTCATTTTTTAAAGACTTCATGTTATAGGGAGGGGGGAGGACATTATGTGCTGGCGAATAATTCCAAGTTTCGTAAAGAAGCACCTCTTTCTACCTTACAGAAAATCTGGATTAAATGACATTACCTACTTTGTAGTGACAAGATCCTGCGGCGAGGGAGGTCGCTTGAGCTGTTCTAGGAAGCTATTGTATATGTTGTCAACATAACGCTTTTTCTTTTCATTAAATGTCTTTCTGTCTGTTACGTTTTCACTCCTAAGCTGCTAAACCGATATAGACGAAATTACCTATGCTACCTTTTGGCGCGATATTTACATGCTATCTAGTATCCAAAACATAACACAATACACCAGTAGATATAAATACATATTATCTGAAATCAACACACTATTCGTCAAAAGCCAAATAAAATATCAATATATATCTATTTTACATCCGCTACTGAGGTGAAAATGTGATTTAAAAATCTACGTTTGAGGTAAATTAAAAACAACGCGGCTGCAGGATGGATGGTTTGCTCGAGTGCATTCAGCCCTGAAATTCAGTTCCGTTTCGCTGTCATATTTTTTGCATAGGTACATTCGACTAAATGGGTACCTACTAGCCATGAAGCCTTTTACCGGATCGGGGTTTCAATGATAAATCGCTATTTCTTTGTTGGATGTCGCTTTTAATAACGCATGCTTTTTAGACTTTAGTTGACGATTTTACATGACATTATTAGACGTAAGTTTAGTAAAAGCTGTATTCATAGTTAGTTGATTATTTATTGTTTTGAAGCAGGTGGCTATCATTTCGAACATTTGCCTAAGTAAATATTTTCTTTTAAAAATATTTTAAAGTTTGTCTGTGAGTTGTTTAAAAACTATTAAACAAGTTATTCATAATTTCTAGGAACACATTTCTTTATCCATTAGTTTCAGAGCACTCCTAACTTCCTCTGTTTAGTATGTATACTCAGTATACTCGTGTAATATAAGTACCTATTTTAATATATAAGTAGGTACACGTGTGCGCCGACATAGAAATTTTCGGCTGCTGCGTTGGGCTTAAATCTGATCGGTGGCAGCGTGAACGGCTGCGTCATCGGCGTGAACATTTGCCACTGTGATTGGTACTCATTTTTCACAATCATCATAAATCAGCCTATGATGTCCACTGCTGAACAAAGGTCTCCCCCATCGATTTTAGATTCTGCGCAGCCTGCATCCAATGGTTCCCCACGACCCTGAACAGGTCCAGGGTCTGACTATTTTTCAGAGGCTGACCTACTTTGCGCTTTTTGTAAGTAGTCACCATGTGTGTGTGTCTCAGCTCTGAGCTGTGTCAGTGACTCTCTCAGTGGCTCATTCTCTAACAGATGTCCTTATTTTTTTTTCAGAATATACTGCTTTTAAATGAAGAATGTATGACGTTAGTTTTGTATTCATGAACTTTAGTACTAAACTAGAACGTATATCTATAACTTGAACTGAGCACGCACTTCGAATGAACTAACAATCCCGCCTTCATTAGCCCGCACGTCTCGAGTTTCCTAGCCACCGAGCGCCAGACCGCTGACCGCTGTACGCCCATGACGCCGATTTATTGACCAGTCAGCAGCCTGATCGGCGGCGGCGGTCTTCAACGAGGAGTGGCGCACATTTCTTATAGGTACTTACATTTTAAGGGCAATCAATGGGCCATGTAGTTTGTGACCACAACCGAGCGTATTAATAACAGAACAGGAATTTTCATGAATGAAATTGTCAAATGAATAAGATATTTTCGAAAGTGTCAAACCCTTTCTATGAACTAATATAGCCTATGTTTCAATTTATTGTCGTATAGCCAGCACCACCCTGTAGCAACAAAATTATTCAAAATTATTTTTTGTATGGATCTTTATAATTGTAATAACTGACTGGAAGAGCTCTCATTTAGTCATAAGTCCATTGTTGAATACGTTTTTAGTGCAATAAGGTAATTATAAAACATTTTTGGTTTTTCGCGATGTAAATAAAGCTACACTTTACTCATGTTCCGTAAAAACAGTTAACTAATTCTTTAAAAGGTAGAAAAAATCAATTAGGCATCGCAATTCCGGCGGGCCTGTTGAATTTGAAAAACAAATTCTGCGCCATCACATTGGACGCATTTGGCTTTGCTATCGGAATATACAGCTTATGACAGAGACATAAGGACAAAGTGAGCCAGAGAAAGATATTGTTAAACGGCAAATAATACGTTTGCCGAGGTGTGAGCCGTCACACGGTGGTGAACGTTAATTTCCATATTAAAACCGTCACAAAGCAAGCAGATTTCAAAAACCTCGCAATGGGGGATGGTGAGAGAATAGGTGCGGAGGTAAGAAAACAACGATGAATTGATAAGGTACTTAGTTAATAGTGAATTTATGAAACAATACGCGGTATCAACCGAACTATTTGAAATGTGTTCATGTAGATAAGTAACAAAATAAAAGCAAAATATTTATTTAGTATAAATAAACAAATATATAATTTTTGTTTTAGTGTGTTTTATTAATATCTACCAAAAACAGTATACTTAACACCAAATACGCATTTTTTTTCATTTATTAGAACAACTTACAAAACATACACTTTATCTATTATAAGTAATGCTACGTTATTCTAACTCGTTCGGGAGTGTTGCCTTATTTACAAGTTGCCAGGACATGCTTAAAAAAAGGAACCAATTTATTAGATTATTGAGAATTTGAAACATTAATATATAAAAATATTAAAAAGATTAATATTAAGAAATCGGAATATCGTCGTAAATTGAAAAGTACTTGTGAAATCTTTAGAAATTATTAGTAAATTATCAAAACCCAAAATTATGTAAGTAGTGAACAACGGCTAAGAGGTGGTATTTCAACTATATAAATGTCTTCATACCACATCCAAATAAGACTTCTCCACTCCAGCAGCGTACGTACAATATTGCGCTCAGATACGGCGGCGACGGGGTATGATAATCGCGTCAAAACGCACGTGAAGTGGCGAAGGGGGGGTGGGGTGGACTAAGCCTCCAACGGCTTTAAAATGTACCCGATTATCCGACTGAGTGTACTCTGCAAGCAAGTATGATTTATTACGGTCTGACGAGTGAAGGCTTAATTTTTTCCCGAAAGAGTTTTAAAAATATGGGATGCATTAAAAGTGCTAGAGAAATATTGAAAGATGCAATTTTCTGTACGATGAATTAATCATTTCAATATTTATTTGAAATAAATGTGCTACCGCTATTCACGATTCTACGTTATATTCGATCGTTCGGTCAAGAGAGTTAAGTGATTAATGGTATTTAACTGTCAAATTTTGCGCACAACTAGCACTTAAAGCGAAAACCAGCCTTGAGGTAGCGTTGTGTTGGGAGAACAGTGGCCCTATTGTAAGTTTCCATCGAATTGAAACGAAAACGTCCATCGTCGTGATAACTGTCAAATTCTATGAAAACGGCAGCAGCGGCTCTGTTGTGAATCATTGGAAACCACTTTTTATACAATATGGATTTGAGAAGTTAACATGACGATGATCGTTTTCGTTTCATTTCGATTGATACTTGCCCTAGGGGTATGAACAGGGGGTCGTATCATCAATGCTGTCTAAATAATGCTTAGGTAGTATTATTTTTTGCAGTGTGGACAACGAGTTGAAAGCGTGTCATACAGCCTACGGTAATTGGCAATACTTACTATCCGGCGAGTTGTATAAAAAAAAGTGTAGAAAGATTTATTTGATTTCTTCTATACTTGTTGTTATTATAAGTTAACTGCAAAATACATGACTATTGTATATTACACGTAGTAAGTAATATTATTGAACAGTTCAAACATTAAAATTTTCACTTATTTAAATTTATAATCTTGCGTAAGTACCGTTTTTAAAACAAATAAAGAATTTATTAAAACCTATGCAAGTACCTACAGAAAAAAAATCTTTCCGCATACACAGAGTTGACACAGTGTGAAAAATCAACGCATCAAACAAATTATAAAAAAGTAGCAAAAATACGAAGCGAAATTGCGAAGAAACATAAATTAAAATGTATGAACCTCGTGATATAGAGCTGGAACTCAAAGCTACTAATCAACAGGCTCATTCGATCAGAAAGGCGAGCGTAGCCAATTTCCTAAAGAGATCCGTCCGCGATAACCATCCATGAACGAATGATGTGAAATGAACGATTGATTGAAACAACTCACGAAATGGTCGCAGTCTTGTATATACGATACGATATTAAAAGCTGAGTACGACGGGGGGGAAATTCAATATATTTTATATTTTTACTGCAAGGCTTTTTAAATTCAATGACGATTATGTGCAAAATAACATACCTAATGGTCGATGTCTTAAAATGTAAAAATGGTTTTATAATTATTGACTAACAATATATGGACATATCTTGGAAATATCATAAAATTTACACCACAAGGACTGCTTTTATTGTTTTCGTTGCTGACCGTAATTCATTTATTACTTTTTCCGTTTTGTCGATACTATTTTCCAACGTATTAGCAGTAGGTAGTTTATTGCATTAAGGTTTGAATTGTTCTTTCTTTTGGAATGCTACACATCTTAAATAAAAACTTTTCCGTTGCTTAGGTATGTTGACATTATAGTTGGACCTAAATTTAGAGCTTTTGAGAGCTTAAAACCGCTGTACTGCGTGATATTCAATGTACAGTCAACAGCACATCAAGCGTAACAGTTTGACCTCGAGACCGCCCTGATTCTGTTTGTTATAGAGGCGACTTTCATAGTGCAACTATTACACTTGATGTGCTGTCGTCTGTACAATAGAGTAGTTGACTTTTTAATTTTTTAAATAAAAAGTTTATAACTTATGAAGAAATTTTGGAAAAGAAATAGTATGTTTAAGACCAATAGTTTTACAGATACAGTGGTATGTTTGTTGAGTAGCGGCGGCAACATCCCTATTTACTATAATTATAACTGCTAAGATAACATCTCTCAAGTCGCATCGTCTATCTAAATTCGTTCAAATATAGCATGAGACGAGTCGTTGTTTATTCTGATTAATTAACGAACACGTATTAATTATCACACACGCCACACCCCTCACAGAAGAGACAAAATCTCTTAATTGCACGTAATTTGCACCGTTAAGTAACTTAGAAAGATTTAATCGCAGATTTGTCAACACGTTCGCAGATAAAATTAAACATCTTTAATTCTGAATCCGATTTTATAGCTTCTAAGAAGTACGTACCTACATATCAGACATAATAGAATTTCTATTGTGTGTGAGCGCCGGCGGGCTAATAGAGGACGAAAAGTTTACTCTCAAGATACGGCTCTGCCTAGTTTGAGAACCCCTGGCAACTCTTTATAAGCAGATTTACAATTTAATTTAACAATATACCTACTGTTGTGACTTACTTGTGAGCAAGCAATTTACGGATATTTAAAATACACTTATAATGTCTGAAAGTACCCAAGTTAAGTACCCACAAACAAACCAGACACTATTGTTAAGGAGACACTGGAGATCTCGCAAGGGTGAAAAAATTTACTCTTTGGTCCTGATTATCTTTAGTTGCTCCCATGAGGGAAGGCCTATGTCCCGCAGTAGAGCGTATTATCAACACCATCCTATATGCGTTCCACTGCTAGGCACAGGCTTTCCTATATACATGGGAGACGCACATGACGAGTTCTGGCTATAAACCACGACGCTTGCCCAATGCGGGTTAGTGGGCTTAAGCGCTTGCAGTAACAACCGGGACCAACGGCTTAACGTGCCTTCCGAAGCACAGAAAGCGCTCAAACCACTTTAAACTACTATAGACTAGTTGTACGTATCTGGCTATTAATTTATTGAAACACAATAAAAAGAGCCAACAAAAATTATTTCGAAGAAAGGTTTCACTAGATAAAATAATATGAAAATCTCCTTAACTGAATATTTTTCAATGATATTCAGCGGTGGCTCGTTTCATTCCATTCTCCCTCTGCTGGGCCTAATAATAATAAAAGCGTTATCGTATCGCCACACAATGGCGCTGTCGTTTGCATTCCGTCAAAGCACTCACCTGAGATCTTCTAACATAATTATGGATGTGATAAGCATGCTTTTAAATTTTAAATAAAAAAAATATAACAAGTAAAGTTTTCAATGGTGCCCATTTATTTGTTTTACACAAAACAAATTGAATAGGTACTACTACAAATTAGGCAAAATTTCAAAAATAAAACTGCATAAAACTAAATATCTATCGAATCTAAAGGTATTTTAGGAGTCGGTGCTTACCTTTCCATTTTTCTGAAAGTTACTTAAAAAAATTAATACGTAAGTACACACGACAGCACATCAAGTGTAACAGTGGCACTACGAAAGCCGCCTCTATTACGAACACAGTAAGGGCGGTCTCAAGGTCAAACTGTTACGCTTGACGTACTGTCGACTGTACATTTCAGTTTTTAATTGCTTTTTGTCTTTTTAATGTTTTTAAGTAAATTTTATGTTTTATAAGTTTTTGTTTTCACGATTTTTACTGATAATTTTCCTACGTTAAAAGAAGACGAGTGATCGTCAGCATTATCGCCTTGTCAGTCGGTGATTGAAATACATATCTTGTTTTGTACGTCGCTTGACTGTGGAACCTATCCGGTATTATAGGTTTTTAGAAAAACTTTTGAAGTCGGTTGAAAATACGCAAATAATAGTGAATTAGTTATTAATTAATTTGTATAATTAATTTAAACGACATGTCTTCATGACTCTTTTATAATTATTAATTGCCATTTTCTATGTATCAATTATGTACAACTAGTGAATTTGTGTAATAGTTATTGTCCTTGTAGTTAATGTACTGAATGCATAAATAGTTAAGAAAAAAAAAGTGTTATTACAAAAAAATAATAAAAACATTTTGGTTTAAAACATAATACAAAATATTCACGCTTTTAACTCACGCAACGGTTATGAGATGAGATTCGTTTGTACTACTTTGTGACCTGTAAATCTAAATCATTATTCGTATTGCCACCTCCACTTCGAAATGTTTTAAGCTCCCAGTTTTCGTATTCAGCCACGTAGACGCAGTTTCTTTGTCGTCGTAGCCGCGTCGTAGGTAATAAAGGTGTACGTTACGCCGTAGCAATGCTTCGCGCGCCGTAGACAACGCTACGGGAGACTTGTTTCCACTCACTTTGTGAAAACGGAAACTGCTTTATTTGTGGTGCTCTCTATAAAAATGCCTCAGTTTATGACTTTACATTATTTTGATTTTTGAGTTTATCAATCGTTGATTGTCTTTGATATGACATTAAAATTCCACTACAAATACAGTTACAAATTCAAAGAAATCAATGACACAAGCGGACACAAGCAAGTAAATTATATTAACCTATTTTAAACATCACTGTAATGTTATAAGTTTTATCCTTAGCGTTTGTGTTAGGGACAAATATCTATCAACAAAGATCGATGTTAGTATATTTGTCCTTTATGAGTTCCGAAACCATTGATCAGATTGTGATGAAACTTTGGTAGGGTGGTCTGGAGACGCCCTGCGCAGCTGTTTGCGAGAAGTACCCTGCGCTTGTGATGAAGCCTTGACAGTGAAGGAACACGTTGGTTTTTTAGTGGGTATTTGGTGTCAGTGCTTTGAGTCCGACATAGCCCGGGCAGGGCCCCACCCTGCCTGCGGCATGCATAAATGCATTTTTTCAAGGTAAAAAATAAAAAAAGGGTGGTCTGGAGACGCCCGCAAAGATTCTTGGATTATAAAACCCAACAGTTTTCTCATCACAGGCATTGCAAAGTATTCTGAGTGCAGCTAGTTAAAAAAAAAGCTGGTTTGTCTGATATTGTAGTTCGCAGATTATATGAAAATATACTCTTAATTCAGCTGGTAAAAAATGGTAAGTACCTATTATTGCCCTTTTCAATAAAACTCAAATACAAAGACAGAAAAATTTAACATTAACTATATTTTAATATTTTCTTATAATAATATTCTTTATTGCACTTTAAAATTACAAATAGCAATTAGTAAAATAATAATATCTCTATAAGAGATCTTAGTAACATAATAAAACTTATTTTCATATAAGTGGCTGTCTAGGCACATGTACATACTTATATACCAACGTATCATTATATTAAGCCTGTTAATAAACTTTGTGAGCTTATAAAATGCCCAAAAAAATATATGTATGAACATAATACGCGATTTCACTGAATATTCACTAGCGTCACATACATCTATCTATAAATTGTTATACGATCAAACACGGACATATCTCGTATTTAAATTCACGGTGAGTGAGTTTGCATGTATCCTCCATCAGGCTGTAACGCGATATTCCCGCTGCTCCACACAGAAAAAAGTAAAAATCCGTGTATCGGTGACACGTAATCGCTGAGCTTCAAATATATCAATCGATTATAAACTATCTAACTGTAATTCACAAAAAAGTAAGTATAGTCGTTTAAATATAACACGCCTCTCTCAATAAACATTCATTAATCAGCTGACCATTGTTTTGCTTGCCACACTCTGCCCAAGCCTCCACACTACTGTTACCGCGTTGGTTTTTTAATTTTGCTTTACTATGAACATAGGCATACACAAGCAGTTATTTCTTACTTTTTAACCCCGACGAAAAAAGAGGGGTGTTATTTGTTTGACGCGTCTATCTGTGTATCTGTGTGTCTGTCTATGGCATCGTAGCTCCTAAACGAATGGACCGATTTTGACCAAGTTTCCTTTATTTGAAAGCTGACGTGATCAGGATGTTTCTTAACTATAATTTAGGAAGATCTGTTCAGGTGTTTGATGAGTATCAGCTCATTCTCTGCTTGGCAAAAGGGTTTTACCTCAGATCATCTTATTTCTATGATCTGAGGTTTTGCTAACCTTCACAGATCTGATTGATTCGAAATTTGGTTTACTGTTACTTCGGTGGTATTTCCAAGGCATAGTGATCTTGAGCTAATCCTGTACCATCAAATAATCCGCAAGATGCTCAATTATTTAGAAACTTACAGGAGATATAGCGTGTTTGGGGTCATAAGAATAGTCTTAATGAGATGGTGATAGATAGATGATTAATAACGTCTGGTGTTAGTTAAAACTTTATATTTTGTGCTCTTAGTAGTATTCGAAATTAGTAAGCATTTCAGTACCTAGTAATTTTATTCATCGTAATTTAATGTCAATAACGGAGGGGCTGCCTTGTTAAGGGCAATTGTGGTTGGACTAGGGAAGTGCCTCTAATTTACAGAGAAGATCTTTGTGGCGCTGCTGTTTGTGTGTATAGTGAGTGAGGGAATTTTTGCCGCCTTTTACCAAGATGTCAAGATTTTAATTATAATGATTGAAAAATTATGTCGGAGCTATTATTGTGTTGTTAAATTTATGTCAAACAATATGGAAAATCTTTGTAATGTAACTTTCACTTGATGTGAAAAGCAGTGTTTTACGCTGTATTGGTTCAATCTTCATGACGCCATATTGGTTATTCACCTCATCAAAACATAGCGTCATGAAGATTGTCTTAAATTTGGCGCCAAACTCTCCCAAGGTACATTATTTATAAAACGTGTTAAATTCGCATTTTAATATAGTTACTGCATAAATTAAGAAAATACACCAGACATGAGTAGGTAAGTACGTTACATTTTTCTAACTGGCTTAAAAGGTTACGGTGACTATGGTCACCGAGAAAACTATTTAAATTGTCAACCTAGCCTTGTTTGTTACCCATATTTTACTCCAAACCGATATCAGCGTTAGCGAGGATGATAGAAGAAAAGTATCGGTCCAAGGGGTTAGTAAGCATAAATGACCTCTTTGTGTTCATAATCATCATAATTTCAACCGAAAGACGTCCATTGCTGGACAAAGGCCTCCACTAGTGATTCCCACGACGGTCGGTGCTGCGCTGGACGAATCCAGCGACTACCTGCGGCCTTCACCAGATCCACCTTTTCGTGTTATTTTGTCTTCAATAAGTTTGTAGATACGTCCTTTTTAGTTCAATTGAAAAACGCGATGCAATTATAAAAAATTGGTTAGGACTACAAATAGATACAACTTCTGGTGTATCATACAGATACTAACTAAAGCCACATGAAGTCTAATCCTTTATCTAATGAGCAAACAGCTGGCGAACGAAATTGAATCTTGTGTTTGCATTGCGGATTACCTGTCTGTCGCCGTCGCGTATTCGGAACAAATTAAAATTTCACTTTGGGTGAATTTATTACCGAAGTCTACATACCACTTTCTGGACAGCAGTTTTGATACCTATATTACGATTTTAATTCGTTTATAGCAACTATTGTCTCAAATCAAAATAACAATTTAAATTAAAGGGTACATTTGACAGTGCTAATCTTTGCAGTATTTTTTTAATTCAACATACCGCTTTATGCAAGTGGGCCGTCAGCATGTTTGTCATCTAGTTGCCTAAAAAAATCTGCCGCTATAATGGAATTCTATCACGTATGGCTGGTACAGAACAAAAATTTAAACAGTAGGTAGACGTCTTTACTTTAGTTGTCTTAGAATGAGCGTCTTGCTTGATTAATCAAGAGATAATGCTACCGCAAAAATGATAAATTTATATGTTTATGCGTTTTGATCTTTGTATCTAAATAAAATGCTATGAAGTGTCTTATGGATGTTTAAAATCGATGCAATTAAGTAAGTAGGTAAGTACTTATCTCTAATATGCTTATAATTTCAGATTTCAAAATCATCATCATCAGCCTATACTATACCTCCCACAGCTGCCAATTACTTAAAATTCTCAAAAAATACTTCTTACCCACTTATTTAAATGTATACTTTGTTAGCTCATAAATGTATCTTTAATCTATTTTGTAATGTAATATAATGTTTTTTAGTGATTATATAAAATACATCCCGCATTTTTGTCATAAATTCTAATGAAAAGTCGTTTTGTTAACACACAGCGAATGTCGTATAATACTCATTTTATTTGCTGTTCGCTTTAATAGTCCACGCTAAAAGCCACTTCGCAGTTTAGTAACCACTGGCTCTAGTGACAATAGCGTCTGCTGCGTACAAAGCTCATTGTTTGAATTCCGTCGTCGGACGCGGCGGACATGTTGACGGGCAAATCCGCGCCGTTTGATTGTGTGCTAACTTAATGACACATTAGACTGTGTTATAGGTACAGATATTTTGTGTTAGATAGTGTTATCAAGAAGCTTATTGCCGGTGGTTGTCACTTTGACGAAAGTAAAACAACTTTCATAAGCCGTCGGTTGTTACTGGAACCCTATTGGCCTCTTCCCAGCATTGCGACGATAAAGGCTGTATTCTTTAGGCATATCAGACACAATAGGTTTTTCAATAGGCTGGTAAGTTTCAAAAGGTTAATGTAGGTACCTGAACATCGATCACTTCATGAGCTCAATTTTAACGCCTGTAAATCATTCGTTCTAAGTACTACTACCAGATTTCAACACTTTGCCTAAACTAAAGGGTGAAGACAATTACATTGTATACTAACTTTAGGGACGACACGGTGACGGCATTTCGTTAGATAAAACTTGCATTCTGTATATTACGAGGTTATAGTATTGTCTTATATCGTCGCAAGCACTATACAAAGTCCTGTTAAGTGGTTTTATTACAATATTAATATATTTATTGTACAGGGTTTATTTAAGTTATTTCTGTGCACATTGTAGTTAGTTGCAATTTAATTCTTGTTAGTGACTCATATTATTGCTGACCCCACCGCATGTAGGACTGGTATTAAAAAGCGAAAAAGGTTATTTTTTTAACGCGAATCTGAATTGAAAGTGTTAGTTTAAATCGAATCGAATCGTTTCGAACAGTGTCGCATTCTAACTGACAGCCACTTTTTAACCCCCTACGAAAAAAGAGGGAGAGGGGTTATTATAAGTTTGACGTGTCTGTATGTGTATCTGTCTGTGGCATCGTAGCTCCTAAATGAATATGGACCAATTTTGATTTGCTTTTTTTTTGTTTGAAAGCTGCCATGATTAGAATGGTTCTTAGCTATAATTTATAAAATTCAGTTCAGGCGTTTGATGATTATAGGCTCATTTTCCACACGATAAAAGGGTTTTACTAACTTTCACAGATCCGATTGATTTGAAATTTGGTGTACTGTCACTTCGGTGACATTCCCTTGACATACTAACCTTGAGCTGATCCTATACCGACAAAAAGTCTGCGGGATGCCTAATTCTTCAGTAACTTACAACAGATAGAGATAGAGATAGTCTTTCGGCTCATAAGAATAGTCTCAATGAGATGGTGCTAGATAGATGATTAATGAGACCGGGGGTTACTTAAATTTTTCGATAATCGCAAAGTTTTGTTTCGATTATATTCTAGTTTCGATTCGATTGAAACTTCCGCAACTATTGCTTCTCGCTTCTCGCATACGTAATAATCCTCGACAATCATCTAAAGACGTTTCGCCATAAATCAACACCGCCCGCGGCTACCTCGCTGTCCCCGAGCATTACATTAATTTGTGGAACGTCTGTCTCCGACTTACAATCACGTTATTAGCGCAACAAAGGATAGGGAGGGACGAATTAAGATTTACTCAAGATATTTGGAGATGAGATTTGAAGGTATTTGGATTGCGGTGTTCATTGTTTGAGTGTGGAGCTAATATTCTTAGAAGGATGGTTCGGTAGACGATACATAGGTATACCTATACAGATAGCAACACAAAGATGAATTAATTGCCTAAACTATCTTTCGTTCATTGATATTGACAACTTTGATACTGGATATTCAGGACTGTTTCAGCATCAGCCTCTCACCGCTGTCTTTTTCTTAAATTACGCATATGATTTAAGTTTTCTATTGGAAAGAGAGAAAAAAAAATATTCTTAAAAATAGCATCAAAACTAAGTTCTTATTAAACATCACACCTTTAAGTTTTATACTGTACACAATCGTAGATTAATGTCGAATGTAGATATTCCAATCTGACAAAACATCGCAGATTGGCAGCTAAATAAAGCAACGTGCATTTTTTATGTTTCTATAATTGGTGTCATACAAAAAAAAATACTCATACGACAAACGTGTAACATTAAATAGGTCACATTTTAATGTTTCTGATACGTTTAAACGCCTGCTTTATTGTAACAATTACAAATAAAGAAAGAAAACGATGAAAAATTATATGCTCCAGGTGGGAATCGAACCCGCGTCTCCTGGGGTTTGGCCATACCCCAGGAGACGGGCTGTAATTTTTTCATCGTTTTCTTTCTTTATTTGTAATTGTTACAATTAAATAGGTCTTTAATATTTTTTCATAAAATATAATTCAATAAACAAACCATAAACGTGCCACCGAAGAATTCCTTACAAAATATTAAGAAAAGAGCTCGTTTGTAATGAAAAAGTAATAACCCTCACTTGTTGATACCCTACAAGAAAATAATAAACCCTTCCCTTCCTCGCCCAAAACTTGTCGTCAAGAATTTATTGCTCAGTCATAAATATTAAAAAGTTGGTCGCATAAATCTCTGGTTTTATTAATAAAGGCTTCGCGGAGCCAAGAAGAAGACGGCATGTGCACAAGCAATATTGTTTGCTTTGATAAATCAAACGGAATTTATAGGCGTACCAAACCTATGTCATCAACTGAAATGTATCCTGCGAAAGGTGAATTGGTATCTATCTAGCTTAATATTAAAAAAAATGTGGTATAGGTACGCAAAATTTTTGTTTTTTTTTATATTAAAATTAAAAAACAAGAAAACAAATTAGCATAGCTATGTAACAACACAAAGAGAATGCCTGGAAGAGATCGCCCTTAGCGGTAAGGCCGCACATTGTGCAAACATCGTTTACCAATTGTTTTTCTGTTATTAACCGACTTCAAAAACGAGGAGGTTCACAATTCGGCCGGTATGTTTTTTTTTCTATGTATGTAGGTACACCGATTACGCCGAGATTACTGATCCGATTTACGTGATTCTTTTTTTGTTCGATGCGGAATAGCTGCCATTTGGTCCTATAATTTTTTTTTCAAAATCAGGTGGGAAGTTTGGTTTTAAATAAAAAAAAACTGAAATTATTAAGTCGTCTAATTATGCGACATTGCGAATTTTTGCTTTCCTATGACTTTTTAGTGAAACGATACGATAGTAGGATCCAATATAAGTTGACGGTCACCCATCTAGCTTCGACCTTAGAAAGTTATTACTAAAAATTGTAAAAAAAAATTAGGTATAACAAAAATTAAAACCGACTTCAAAAAAATGAAAAGGATAAAATAATTAAATTTAAGTAGGTACTCATCCCCTAGAAACATATTTTTTGGAGTTGGTGCTTCACTTTCTATTGTTTTTGGAATATAAGTTTTTTGAAGTCGGTTTTAATTTTTGTTTATTTTTTTTTTATTTTATTCGTGTGATCTGTATGTAGGTACATATGACAGCACGTCAAGTGTAACAGTTGCACTACGAAAGCCTCTATCACGATCGGCGTAAGGGCGGTCTCAAGGTTGAACTGTTATGCTTGACGTCGACTATACAATGAAGTGTTAAATAAATAATAAATAAAGACTATTAAATAGGGCTTATGGGTACTGATCAATAAATTAAAATTAATTAAACTTTAAACACTTTGATATGTAGCAGGTATACTATCGGCTACAGCCTGTTTCAAAATCAGGTTGAAACCGATAGGTACTCACTTCTTAACAGATTGGAAACAGAGGAACAGCATAACAAATATTAATTACCGAGGGATTATGGCGAACTTTTGGGGAGATGGCTAATAAAACGATACCGGAGCTGGCAAACAAAAATCCAGTCCCGGAATGATTGTCGGCACAAAAGGAGCCATTAGCGATAACTTGGCGGGAGGTCTCAAGATGAGAACTCCGACTTTATTTTTTCATCTAGTATTAAGCTTGTAGATAAAGCACTTTTCTCATTTAAGCTTACGGAAAAGTTTAAATATAAATGCACTCTGAAAATGGTCGTAGATTTGTGATGCCCTTCTATGTAGGTAGTATTGCGCTGTTTTTTTTTTATACAACTAGATGACAAACAAGCTGGCGGCCCACCTGGTGGTAGCGGTTACCGCCGCCTATAGACACCTGCAATAACAAGGAAAAGCACTTGATATTGCAGGTGCGTTGTCATGCTGAGATGCCTAAGATGAAATGCCGTCCATGCCCAGTAATTACACTGGTTACACGGTTCTTAAAAAATAAAAAATATATTACTTTAATAAGCTTCTGAGTTTTACAACTCTTACGAAATATTTATACAATATCTGGTTTTTTAATTTTGCTGCTAGCAACCACACCTGTGATACAGTACCTGTGCTTCAAAAACTTCATGTCCTGGGGCGGGGTTCAAACCCACCCCAGAACGTGTTTTTTTTTAATTTCCATATTTTTCTAAGTAAATATATTTTTCAAACATTTATAACAATGGTAAAAATAAAATTAGGAATAAGACTGTTGCGCTTCGTCATTTATGTGTGAAAGTAATCAATGACTATACTTGCATAAAAATTATCAGTATTAATTTATATTGGAATGATTAATAAAAACAATATATTTACACCCATCGCTACCGCTCTAAAGCTTTGTAACCATAAAGAATCTCCATGGAAATCAGTGGTCTGCGAGTTGTGATTAATTAACGCCATTCTTTCCTCGAGACGACAGGAAACGCCACCATTAATTCGAGGAAAACAATATGACTGCCGCCATTTTATATTGAGCCATATCCGGTTGCTTCCGTCCCAAGATTTGGTCGAAGTTTCGTCGTAAAACGTGTAACGGAAATTTGACAAATTGAAAATAAAATAGGTAGTTCATGTTACAATAATAAATAAAAGATGAATAACATTTTCTAGTAACATTATACGTTGTAGTTAACCGAATGCACGAGGTGTTTTTTACAAAGTTTCATCATCATATTCAAAATACCTTTTCTTTTTACTTCATTAATTGTTGGTAAGCTGAATCTGATCTCGCTTTTACATGCTTTTTTTATTTTAACAATTTGTTGATAACTAATATATCAATTATTTATGTTATTCATAATAAATTATCACAATAAACTGTAAATATATTATCAAGAAACAGGGGAACTCACGAAATAAGGTTCAAACAAGAGGTCCGCAAATAAATTATTATAACAAAATCCAAACTAAAACTACATAGTTCATGCAATAAAATACTATATAAATACCAATATTTTTTTTTCACAAAAATTCCCAAACGGATATCTTGTTTAGTAATATTTTAAAAAATCTAAAAGTCGCAAGAGCCCAAATAGGTGTAAGTGTATGAATATCATTAATATCATCACTCTACTTATGCGTAACTAGGTGTTTATTATTTATTATAAATAGCCTACATAAAGAATACACAAAAAATACTAGCATTAAATAAGTACGAATTTTCATAAGATTTCGTAAATGCTAGGATTTTAATTCCGGCTGTACAAGATCCTCTCAAGTTATTGTACGCTATGATATCCTAATGACTCTTCACGCTGTGACGTAGATTAAAGCTTTTCATACCGGTTTTATTTGTTTAAAAAGACATTCCGTGGGGAACAACCGATAGAGAGAGTTTTCCTAGGGCTGCCAATTACTTAACAAAACATCCAGGGAATTGAAAGCAGTCTGAACAAAAAATATTTGGAGAGTGATAAAAATAGTATCTACCTACTTATAAGTATAAGTTACTTTTAGATAATTTTATGACTTTTCTATGAAATAATGCAGCCAATGATAAATTTTTTCATACGAATGTCATTATATTATCAATTACTTGAGACTGACAAACCATTTCTAAGAACTAATATAACCAATGTTTCAATTTATTGTCGTGCCATCAGCACCATCCTGTATATCGCTTACATTACTTACACGCGCGCACGCTATTGTTGTCTTTATTCCTTGCACTGAGAAATCATATTTCTATCTCTCTCTGTGTCGACCCAAACAACGTTTACGATCTACCATTTTTTTTGCATTAAAACTTTTGACTTCTGGAAATTTCCTGATAAATGAAAAACAGATAATTAAGTTTGAACCTTATAAATACGATTTATAAAAAAACCCTAGGATCATCACGATAACGTGCTTTTCTTTCTACAAAACAAGAATCATGCACAATAACAACAAATAATTCCCTATATAGGTATTTTTTTAAAATTATGAGTTTTAAATCAAAACAATCTAAATCTCAGCAAATGATAATAAAAATAACTATTTCATCCCTAGCCCCGGTCGTGAAAATGTTCACCGATTCAAGTCGCGTCGCGCCGATCCCCGCCGCGCATCTTCGCGGCAACGCTAATTAATATCCATCAGATGTCCCTCAGATTCGATTCGTTTTTGCCTAATTGTTTTTAAAACAGCTCCTTGTTAATTTGTCGTTTGTTAAAGAGGGATAACTTTGAAGTTGAACGCATTTGTTTCAAAAATCACATGAATAATTTGAATCAATATTAGTTATAAAACCACTTTATCGGCTTTAACTCGCGTTTATTTAGATGTTAAATCCGGTGAAGTAGTTTTATTTCAAATGTGATGCTCGCGAAAATACATATAAGAAAATACTATCAATATAAGTTTTATGCAAGTAAAATACATTTTATAAGTTGAACACACTTTTTATAGTAATTTCTCTCCAACAGGCCACCCTGTTGACGGCCAGGCCGTCAATATGACAATAAATTAAAAACATGGCCATTTCTATATTCGAATGCCGATAGGGACACATTTATGTGAGGAATTTTATATTTTTGAATTAGGAATATTAAATAAAGTTTTAATTTTTGTTTATTTTCTTTTTTAATACAAATGACAAGCAACCTCACAGTCCACTTGGTGGTAAGTGACTACCGTCGCATATACCTAACAAGAAAAATATCACTTGGTTGGTCATGAGGCCTAAAATGCCTTCCATAGCCGGGTAATAAAAAAATGACAAATAAAGTAATTTTATATATACGTCATTGAATTACGCTTTATATTATTTGAAAGTTTTGAAATCTACATAAAGCCTTAACGTAACCTGTTCTAGAGCTGATCAGCTGATGATAAAGGATTTAGCACAACAAATTTTCTAGTAGCTCAAAAACTTCAAAGTCTTTACTATACTTTATATTGAAATTAAAAATATAATATTCGTATAATTCGATTGAACGGCTCGCATCTACACAGAGCTGCATCCACCCCACACTGTTAATACGAGGTTACGTGTTAATATCATTATCGACACGAGGGTCTATCGCACCCCCACTGTTTAGCGGTTTTGTTCTTGCTGTATAATTTGATTCAATAATGCACTGGGCCTATTTGTATGACGAGAACGATTGTACGCCTGACGGGGTAATAACGGCCTTCGCTTGAGTAGAATTATATTTTTTGTTACGTACTAAACTAAAGGTGCACGAAAATCCCAGAAGGGTTAAAATTAACAATGAATGTAATCTGTCAAGCGGCGTTATACTTCTACCAAGAGAGTCTATGACAATTGAGAAATCGATTGTGTCTGGAATTGACGGGTTAAAATCATCACCAGCTTATATACGTCCCACTGCTGGGCACACCTTCTACATGAAAGAAACACATGTTGCTGGGTTAAAGCGAATTTTGATTGATCCATCCTGGGGTTAATCATGGCGAAAGTTGCTTTGTTTTATTAACCAAAACTCAAGCCCTCAATTTATACCATGCAACCGAACTCCTGCGGGCCATGAAAGTCATGAATAAATAAATGTTTATGCATAATACGTAATATTTGGCAATCATATTTAAGTGCCTCAAACGGATGACGGAGTGGCTCTCAATATGTCGCTGTTGTAGAGTCTACGCCAAAAGTTTTATGATTCAAAATATAAGTAGCTTGGTTCTTCATGAGTGTTTTATACTGATATTTTTAACAAAATTTGGCGTTCCAGAAAGAGTGATGTTTTGTATACGTAACTTTTGATCAAGCAGCGCAATATGTAGGTATTTATGTAAGCATTAGGTAATTAATAAATGGTGTTTAAAATTTTGATTATTTCATACCATGAACAGAAACTAAATATACGTATGAAGAAAAAGAAAAAATATCTAGTTTCTTAAAACTCAACACACCGAATGATTTTTCCATGTTATTGCAGGTGTCTGTAGACGACGGTACCCACTTACCACCAGGTGGTCCGTCAGCTTGCTTGTTGTCTGGTTGTAAAAAAATATGGGTTTGAGACTTAATAAGCGTCTGCGCTGTTTGGAGGACCCTTCCTACTCTATTCTTGGGGTGCATGTGGACCTGGGCACACATTGCCGTATCTACGTGTGCCTGTATAGATCCCACAGCGGTGACATGGAGACAACTCGACTTTTCGAACATCTTAGTCGGGTGGCAGATGTTGCGCAGGAGCAGTTTCCAACCGCGGAATTGGTGTTTTTAGGGGACTTCAATGCTCACCACGAGTCGTGGTTAAGTTCCTCTAAAACTGACCATGCTGGTAGAACTGCCCACGCTTTCGCTCTCACGCATGACCTGACCCAACTGGTAAACCAGCCCACCAGGATTCCAGACATTGTCGGTCACGCGCCCTCATTGTTGGACCTTCTGCTGACGACTCGCCCGGATGGATATCGGCTAGAGGTTCATGCTCCTTTGGGAACATCGGATCACTGCCTGATATCCGCTGGGGTGCCACGGGCGTCGCCACCGGTACCTATGGTTGCCAAACGCCGCATCTGGCACTATGCGTCGGCAGATTGGGACGGTATGCGGGATTACTTTGCATCTGTCCCTTGGAGGCAGCGCTGTTTCAGTGAGCTGGATCCGAACGCTAGCGCTACTGCTGTTGCTGATGAGATCATGTTAGGGATGGAGTACTATATCCCTCACTCCGATCTCATCAGTAGGGGTAGGCGTAACCTCTGGTTCAACCGCGATTGTGCCTTAGCTGTTGAAAACAGACAGTCGGCATACCGCGCTTGGATCAGGGGCCGAGCTTGCGGGGATCCTAACATTGACTCACTGAAAGCAGCCTATAACAACGCCACCAAGTCCTGCAAAAGGGCCTTCATCAGAGCGGATGCCCAGCGCGTTGCACGAGTTGGCCAAGAACTTCTTACGCATCCTACGGGAAGCCGTAGCTACTGGCGTCTGGCCAAAGCCGTGCAATCCAACTTCTGTCAACCCTCGCTGCCCCCGTTGAGATGTTCTGACGGCTCGCTAGCTCACAAGCCGCAAGAGAAAGCCGATCTCTTGGTAAAACTCTTTGCTGCTCACTCCCGAATCGATGACTGCAACTTACAGCCACCAACACTCTCCCACTGTGGCCACACAATGCCCGATATTCGTATTAGGCAATGTGATGTACGTGCGGAGCTTCAGTCAATCGACGTCCGGAAAGCTAGTGGACCTGATGGCATTCCAGCAATAGTACTGAAAAACTGCGCAGCGGAGTTGTCTCCTGTCTTAACGCGGCTATACCGTCTTTCTCTCTCTTCTAGGTGTGTGCCGGAATCTTGGAGAGAGGCCAATGTGCAATCGGTCCCCAAAAAGGGAGACCGATCAGACCCAGCTAACTACCGCCCGATAGCTGTCACCTCAGTTCTTTGCAAGGTCATGGAACGGATCTTAAACCACCAGCTGATCCGATACCTAGAAGATCACTCATTAATTAATGATAGACAGTACGGGTTTCGGCCGAACCGGTCAACGGGTGATCTTCTAGCGTACTTAATGCATGTCTGGGGTGAAGCTATTGACAAACGTGGTGAGTCACTGGCAGTTAGCCTTGACATTGCCAAAGCGTTCGATCGGGTCTGGCTCAAGGCTCTTCTCTCCAAGCTCCCGGCATACGGTCTGCCCGCTCAGCTCTGTAACTGGATCGCCGGCTTCCTGCATGAGCGAAGAATCCGTGTCCTCGCAGATGGATGCGCTTCGTGGTTCATGTCAGTGAATGCTGGTGTACCACAAGGCTCTGTTCTATCCCCCACACTCTTTCTTCTTCATATCAATGACATGATTCCGTTAGGAAACATTCATTGCTATGCAGATGACAGTACAGTGCATGGGGGATATTACGGTCGCCCAGGGGCTGGGCGCGCTGAAACCGAGAGGGAGAGAGAGAATCTTGCCATTGAGCTCGACAGGGTGTTGAACCTCGTATCTGAATGGGGATCTAACAATCTTGTTGAGTTCAATGCTAAGAAAACACAGGTGTGCGCGTTTACAGCTAAAATGTCGCCGTTCCTGCCCCTTCCGTCTCTTCAGGGCATGACTCTTTCGGCACAGGGCTCCCTAAATTTGCTAGGCATGGAGATATGTTGCGATCTGAATTCCAGGAACTACATCGAAACCGTGATCAAAACAGCCTCACGGAAGCTCGGTGTCCTGAACAAGGTGCGTCGATTTTTCACGCCTGACCAATTATGCCTGCTCTATAAAACTCAGGTCCGGTCTTGCGTGGAATATTGCTCGCACTTGTGGGATGGCTCCGCCAAGTACCTTCTCGATGCCCTGGACATATTGCAGCGTCGTGCTGTCCGTATCATTGGCGATGTAGAGGTCACCAACAACCTTGAGCCTCTGCAATTGCGTCGAGACATTGCGTCGCTTAGCGCCTTCTATCGGCTATATCACGGAGAGTGTTCTGAGGAGTTATTTGACCTTATCCCACCTTCCCCCTTCCTACTCAGGAGCACGCGAGCCGGTCTTCGGAGTCATCAATTCACTGTCTCCACCTCAACATCACGTACAAAGAAATTTAGTAGCTCTTTTCTTTGTCGAACTTCCAGAACTTGGAATTCTTTGCCAGCACATGTGTTCCCTCCTTCGTATAACATGGGTTCCTTCAAAAGAGGCGTGAAAAAGCACCTTTCGGGCCGGCAAGGTGGAGGCGGCTAGAGCAGTGTCTGAACTGCACTAGCTGTCTTCGCATATGGACTCTTCTTACCGCTTCACATCAGGTGGTGTTGAGTCATTTGTCGTGCTTTGTATAAAAAAAAAAAAAAAAAAAAATAAGCTACATTTTTTTTCTCTTGCAATCGAGTGTCCTAACAAAATTATTTCGTAAAAGTGTAGGAAGCTACGTATGCAGCAATACTCGCAAAGGGGACAGCAGCCTCGGCAAATGTCACAGAAGTTGTAATTCCCACAACGCGCCGATTCGACTCGCTATTACCGCTGAAGCGACGGAAATCGTGACGATGACATTTGTGGACACCCTAATTGGTGTCAGAAAGTAATAACCATTTGTCACATTACTTATAATAGATTTGCCGTTTGGAACAATATGTTAAATCATTTTAGCAAGAGCGCCCGATGGCTTGTAAAATTCTAAGTAACTGTAAACAAAATTGTTTATATTTGACTTTATTTTTCATAAAAAATATTAAGTTTAAAATTTTCAGTAACCCCCGACCTTATTAATCTTCTATCTAACACCATCTCATTAAGACTATTCATAAGAGCCCAAACACGCTATAACTGTTGTAAGTTTTTGAAGAATTAAGCATCCCGCAAACTTTTTGATGGTATACGATCAGTTCAAGGTTACTGTGTCATGGGAATGTCACCGAAGTGATAATATACCAAATTTCAAATCAATCGGACCTGTTAGTAAAACCCTTTTGTCATGTAGAAAATGAGCTGATAGTTATCAAACGCCTAAACTGATCTTCATAAATTATAGCTAAGAACCATCCTAGTCAGGTTAGCTTTCCAACAAAAAAAACTTAATCAAAATCGGCCCCTTTAGGAGCTACAATGCCACAGACAGACACGTCAAACTTATAACACCCCTCTTCTTTCGTCGGGGGTTAAAAATAGAGTAAACAGCTAGTTTATGACTCATACAAGAATCAGACAAAACCTCTCTCCGTATGTAGCTCGTAGACGTTGTTGCTACGAAAACCGTAGCGTTCACTTTTTTAAGGAGAATATTTATGATGAATATTTTTTACTTTAGAAAAGTAATAGAAACAATATTTTAAAATGCTGATAAGTAGGTGTTAGCATTCAAATATATATTTTATTCATAAAAAGTAATAATTCCAAAAAAGTTCCTGTAACGTTTATAATAATTATATAAAATTATATAATATTATCATTTAATACCGGTTTCTTTTAGTTATTATATCATACTCTGCACATTCTTAACACTAATGTTTTAAATGATAATAAATTACTTGAAAGTTTATTTATA
This sequence comes from Nymphula nitidulata, assembly GCA_947347705.1. NCBI lineage: Eukaryota > Metazoa > Arthropoda > Insecta > Lepidoptera > Crambidae > Nymphula > Nymphula nitidulata. Next base: position 15,072,697 of record OX374632.1, read on the forward strand.
CCCTCAAGTTTGCGAAAAATTCGTAGTAACTTATAACAACTGACTCCAGCGCACTATTTATCACGAGTTGGACTATTCAATAATACCTATCATAAATAAAACCAGTACGAATTTCCACAATAGGACTGGAACAAAGCGTTTCACTGGCATCTGCATGCGATATCGTATTACTTTACTCGAAACCAATATTCTATTGCGGCTTTCACGACTTTAAAACTATTATATTATGGGCTACTTTTAGGGTTTTGTGTATTTTAAAATAGTGTTGAATGATTGACAGGGTCGCGGGGGAGGGAATCATGGGGTAAGCGCGCCAAAAACAGGGTGCATTCATTAATACTGTTCATTCGAGAGGGCAAATAGGATTATGGGGTTTTTTAATGCGGTTAACAGGTATTTTTATGCTAGAAACCGATGACAAAATCAATATTATATGTGTTCATTTTTGTAGGTTATTATTCTAATCGACCTGAAACTCGTTTTGATATAATATTCTTCTATTCTTGGTAATAATATTCTATCCTTGGTGTAATAAGACTTACATTCAATAATTGCATACATTTTTTTAAACTTATATCCGCGTGTAAACAGTTACTTACAATTATTGATGATCAACTATTGTGTTTCTCTATTGCATTGAATTATTGATCTGTATGTACCAGAAAATAGTATCACGGTCACTTATTCTGTTGTTCTTTTTACAATTTTTATAAAGTTTAAAGTGAATGAAAGTGCGTTGTTTTAAAATAAAGGTTCAACAATCTTTTTAAATTATTAACTTTCTTCTTTTTTCCATCTGCAATATGGAAAAGCACAAACTTGGTTCAACTAATGAACGTGACAAAAAACGAAGTTTGCGACGCGACCACTCGGGAAAATGGGAAAAATTAAAAAGTAATAAAAACACAAATGAGGAGCCTTCAATCATCACGCTGACGTCCTGGGGGGAGGGGGGTGACGTCACATGAGATTAAAAAGTTCTCCTGTCTCCCACGGAAATTAGCATTTTGTTCAGGGATCATTTGCATCCCGTCCGGTAGAAATTTTATCTTGGTTGGCGTCCTGTTAATTCAGTCGGGAATATTACTGGGAAATAACAATTAATAAGAAAGCCTTTATTTTGGTATTGTAATAAATTTTTGCAAATGTTTACAATAATATTTAGACTACCAAAAAAACAAGCCCCAGACCATGACCTTTTTTCTATTTTAGATCAATAACTTAACAGTCAAAAAATTTATCAAAATTAGATGAGAGGTGCGTCTGGGCAGGTACCACCTTTTGTTATACCTATTGGCCGTAAAGGCCGTAAATGAGTTTGCTGTGTTCCGGTTTAAGAAGGGAAATGAAGTGTCATTACAGAATTGGAAGGAATATTAATAAACTAACTTCTGTTGCTTCCAGAATGCCAACACATCTACTTAGTGCTTTCCTTCATATTGGAAATAACTATAGGCCACATAAGCGATATTAATTCTATCCATTACCATACGCTGCAGCATCTGCATTTGCTATTCTTTGATATAAAAATATATGCATGTCCCATAAACTGACTTATGTGACTTGGCCAGACTTTTCTAGAAAACAACTCATAAATTAAATTATGATACGTCCGCGCTACTATACCTACTTAACGACGATCACTACAATAGACCGGATAATTTATAGTTTAATAGAGGAAATCTAGAAACTACATATTAACACTTATTATCTCATTATAGATATTTTATTCCGACGACCGGCTAGACGAGTGGTCTGTACCCCTGCTATTTTTGTATGATGAGTACGAGCGTTTGTTTACGAGTCATGGATGTTTATATGTTTATTTAGTATATTTCTAGTATTTATATACATATTATTATCAATAGTTATCCGTTATTTAGTATCCATAACACAAGCTTTTAATGATGCTTACTTTGGGCTAGATAATAGGTGTGAGTGTATGAATATTATATTTTATTTTATTTAGTATATTTCTAATATTTATAAACATATTATAATCAATATTCCTCCGTTGTCTAGTATCCATAACACAAGCTCTTTGGGCTACACACATAGGTGTAAGTGTATGATTATTATTATTTATGTATTTCTGTTAAAATCTCAGTTCCCTGCTGGTAAAGTAAAATCAGATACGGCTCAAACCAAGGTGTCACTTGATTGTGAGGGATAGGTAGTGCGTTATGTAGAAGGGATTATATTATTATTATTATACAGACCACTCGTCTAGCCGGTCGTCGGAATAAAAAATTAAAAAAATAATAATAATAATAATAATTAAAAAAAACAAATTTATTTATTATTATTATTATTATTTATTATTATATCGCAGTTCCCAACAATCTTTTTTTTTTACAGAAGACCGTAATTAAAATGATTGGTAATTAAATATTGAGAACTTAGACAAGTAATTCTAAGAATCTGGAAGCAGTATACAGGTTGTAAGGGGAATACCATTATAGGTATTTCAATTGAGTATGAAACAGCTGATTAATTTTCGAGATTTTTTTTAATAATAATGTGAAGTTAAGATCACCCAGCACTGCTATCTGCCTTTGTTTATGAGAGAATTCCTCTTAGATTCTGTATAGTAGTAGGCCTTTCTGCCACTATCAGGCTCAGGCTTTCTATCTATCTACTTTCTGTAAGGGTATATCACCATCGTAGCCTAAAAAAATTTTAAAATGTTTTTATTTTATGTCAGCTTATGGACAGGAGCCCTTTTAAATAGAGAAACCGGTAACTGGTAAAAGAATAAACTTTTCTTATCATTCTATACGAAGCGAGGGTTCTTTGAACAGGGTTTCAAAAGCTGTTACGACACAATTAATAATTCACGACGACAAAAAAAGGTTGGCGAAGCTTTTTGGTTGAAGCCAAGACTGAAAATTGTTGGTCATTGTCTAGAATTTGAAAAAAAATATTACTTTGTCTAAACATCTGAAAATTATGTGTACAGTAGCATCAGCATATTAAAGCGAGGCCTTCTTGTCCTTAGAGTGAAATTTTGTGATGCAAGTGTTTGCAATTTATTTCATACTTATAGAAAAAAAAATATAAAATAATATCAAAAATTTTAAAAAGCTGCTCTGGGAAATATAGTAAAAATATCAATAATACAATGAGTAAGTACTCATATGATAGAATTGGATACGATAAGTATATTTTGCTAAAAGCTGGATTGATAAAGTTCAATTTTATGAATATTCAGCGTGTTTAACCGCTGTACCTGCAACCGAGTCCCTAGTCGCTATCGCTGTCCCTAAATAGACCAATGTACTATATTTTAACCGACTTCAAAAAAGGAGGAGGTTATGTGTTCCATTGTAAGTATTTTTTTTAACTTTTTGAGTTCACCGATTTCTCGAATTGTGAACGTATTACGTGTTTTTTTTCTAAACCTATTCAAGTGTTTGCTTCTGATAGTCATCATCTCATGTTAATGAGCTGGTGATGGAAAGTACAACTAAGTAACGGTTAGGTGTTGGAAGATAATCCTTTAAATATTATAAGTACTGTATAGTTGTATTCTATCAGGTTATTCGGGTGAACTGATGATGGAATCTTTGACACTAGAAAATCACCAAAAAATGTTCGGGATGGGTCAATAAAAGTGTGTCATCTCGACCGTCTCGAACGAAGACACGCTAAGCCGTTGGTCCCGGTTGTTCCTGCAACCGCTTTAACCCACCAACCCGCATTGGGCCAGGTAGCGTGGTGGTGTTATGAACCAAACTCCTCATGTGTTTCTCCCATGTCGGAAGGCCTGTGCCCAGCAGTGGGACGTATATAGGCTGGTGATGATGATGGATTTCTGTTTGCTCGGTCCAACTAGTTTTTGAGTAGACAAATAATCGTTGATTAGCCGTCTAAACTGCCTTTTGTTTTCTACTTAGTAAGTACTAATTGAGTTGGTTAATTTAATACAAAAGGCGATAGAAAGCGATATTAAAGACAATAAAACTGAGTTCCAAATGCAAAAATATAAGCTAAATGTATTGAATTATGACCTACTTAAGAAAACAAACATAGATCAAATAAAACTTTACATTTTTTTTTATAAATTTACTAAAGAATACACTAAGTGAGATCTCTCTTCTCAGTTCAGAGTCTCTGCTACTCCGAAATTAATATTCCGTCAAAATCAAAATTTATTAATTATCTATTTAGCTATATTGTGCTATGGTATAATTACCGTATCACAATATACGTACCCGAATAGTATAATTGTTGTTTTTTTAAAATTTTGATTGTGATTCTTTAAGTAGAGAGGAGCTCGGTGGTGGAATAATGTATTTATTTCGATAAGTAATAATATCATATTTACAAAAACACCTTCGCAGATAGTACAGTATTTTAGAACAAATTTGATTACCAAAAAATGGTTCTATAGAGTCAATTTCAAAGCATAGACTATGCTGTCGCGGACTTTTTTTAGAACTTTTAAAGGAGAACAATTCCTGCATACAAGATTTTTACGTACCTATTAACTTTAACCGTTTACGCAGCGCACGCAACGAAAGCTCTGAAAAGGAATATTTTTTCCACGTTTTCGCAGCACTTTTAATTAATGCTCAGCTCCTATTGGTGGTAGCGTGATGTTATATAGCCTATATAATACCTCAGTAAATAGAATATCCAACACACAAAGAATTTTTCAATTTGAATGAGTGGTTCCTGATATTAGCGCGTTCAACCAAACAAACAAACTCAACAGCTTTTGCCTTTTGTAACGCAAGAAACTTGAATATAGATATGATATCTAATTAGTTCGCATTAATTACACGTAATTTACTATCACCTTTAATTCAAGGAAGAAAGAGAAAAAGGTTTTACTAGGAATGTGTTCATTTACAACTTTTTAACTTAGAAAAAACCCACACGTAAGGAACTATACATTACAACTAATTAGTAGATAGGTAAGTGGATGTGACAAATGAAATTAAACACTATTTAGATAGATAAAACTATTTTGCAGTTTTGTATTTCTGCGGCGGGTAAGGTCGCCAGAGCCCACCGAGTAAGCGTTATTTATCGAGCAGAGGAACACGTCCCATTGCTGTCAATAAGCGTTTTCTCCCGTTTTTTTATAGGGTAGGGAGTAGCGCTTGAGGATATAGTGCTCAAGGTGCTACGAACGTCCTGTACGGTAAACTGCTTACAATCACCGTATGCTTATTGTTTGCCACCCTTCTCGTATAAAAACAACACAACAAGAAAGCGGTCTTGTCGCTAGATGCGATCTCTCTCAGGCAACCTCAATATTTTTTTATATCGTAGTATTTATCCTACGTAAACTTACTGAAATATATTGCAACATAACAATTATTTCAAGAGTTATAAAACTTTAAAAACGTTTTGTCACATTTTTCATAGCTTTTCCTATTTGATATGCTACTCGAAATAAAAAATAAGCACCTCAGTTCCCACTGAAACACCACCACAAAGTTCGACTGTATTACTGTATCACTATTAACTCAAACACGTCCATTTGTACGGTTGCTAGAAGCGAACTGTCCACTTCCACCGCTTGGATATTTGGTACCGTCCCAGCTAAGGTGGGCGGGGCCAGCGCTGGGCGGATCCGAGCGCCGCAAATCAGCACTTCCATACTTCTTTTCTTAGCTGATCAAGGACTGGAATGGTCAGGATAAGTGGGATAGTAGCTAAACCTCCTTTACTGACTGCGACAAATAAAGTTTATCTATCGTTGATCTCGATGTGATATCACGGTATAATGCGGTATTTTGTATTAAAAATGATACCTTCATGGAAGAGAAAAGTAATTCAAAGATAAGTAGATAATTATGTATCTACTTAGTAGATATTATTGGTTGGTTTCTCTCACTCCCTTACAAAATGAAAACGATTGTCTTTTTCATTTTGGTAAAACCAAGTTGAGCAGTGTTTTCACTAAATTACGTTTAAGTTATGTGTAGTTTACATGGGTACTTCGTACTACTAAAGCGGAACAATCTAAATTTTTAAGTAACCCCCGGCCTCATTAATCATCTATATGACACCATCTCATTGAGACTATTCTTATGCGTCCAAACACGCTATATCTGCTGAAAAGCATCCCGCAGACTTCTTGATAGTGTAGGACCAGCTCAAGGTTAGAATGTCACGGGAATGTCACCGAAGTGATAGTACACCAAATTTCAAATCAATCTGATCTGTGAAAGTTAGTAACCTTTAATTTTGTAGAAAATGAGCTGATAATCATCAAACGCCTGCACTGATCTTCATAAATTATTTATTTATTTGATGTTATTCTACTCACATCAGCTTTCAAACAAAAAAAAACAATTCAAAACCGGTCCATTCGCTTAGGAGCTACGATGCCACAGACAGACACACAGTCATACACAGATAGGAACACAGACCAACGGGCGCCAAACTTATAACACCCCTCTTTTTTCGTCGAGGGATAAAAACAGGTAGTCTGACCTACTAAATGTTGTTGACTTATCTATTGGGGGCAACACCAATGCACATTAAACTACTTACAATCGGTTTTAAGACTAAACATAAGCCTTTAAATAGTTTATACCTCACATTTAAATGTTGGATTTTGTACATTTATAACGCCTACTTTATTGTAAAAATACAAATACAAAAAACGATGAAAAAATTATAAGGCGTTATAAACGCACAAAATAAAACATTTAAATGTAATTAAAATGGCTTTTTCATCTTTCTTTTGTTCCCGTTGAGTTACTGCACTGAAAGTTTAAAATGCTTGAAAACTAATTGGTCGCCGCTTGAAAAAGTATTATTTTGATCTCTTTAACCGACTTCAAAAACGAGGAGGTTCTCAATTCGGCCGGTATGTTTTTTTTTTTTTCTATGTATGTACACCGATTACGCCGAGATTACTGATCCGATTTACGTGATTCCTTTTTTGTTCGATGCGGAATAGCTGCCATTTGGTCCCATAAAAAATTTTTCAAAAACAGTTGGGTAATTTGGTTGTAAATATAAAAAAACTGAAATTATGAAGTCGTCTACATATGCGTAATTGCGATTTTTTGCTTTTCCAATGACTTTTTAGTGAAACGATACGATAGTAGGAAACAATATAATTTGACGGTCACCCATCTAGCTTTGACCGTAGAAAGTTATCACTAAAAATTGTGAAAAAAAAATTTTAAACAAAAATTAAAACCGACTTCAAAAAACTGAAAAGGATAAAATAATTAAATTTAAGTAGGTATTCATCCCCTAGAAACATATTTTTGGAGTTGGTGCTAAGTGGTTTCCAAAAACAATAGAAAGTGAAGCACCGACTCCAAAAATATGTTTCTAGGGGATGAATACCTACTTAAATTTAATTATTTTATCCTTTTCAGTTTTTTGAAGTCGGTTTTAATTTTTGTTTAAAATTTTTTTGAAGTGTAAACTTCAGTGGTGAGATAAACGCAGATATAAAAACGTTAAAAATTAAAGCGGTGAAGAAATTAGTAGGTTACACCTTCACCTAGTGCTCCGGTGGCGTAGCAGTTATTGCGTCTGGCCGGACCCCAGAAGACGCGGGTTCCATTTCCGCCTGGAGCATACAATTTTTCATCGATATCTTTATTTGTTTTTCTTACTTCATACCTTTTTAAAGTAATGAAGTTGCATGTTGTGGTCAAGGGCATCGCCAAGGGGGGGCAGGGGGGGGGGGGGGGGGGCAGCTGCCCCCCACTAGAGATACCAAAATCAAAAAATGTAGGCAACAATACTTCAACGAATTCGCTAAGTATTTTTTTTATATACAATTACAAACAAGCTGACGGCCCACCTGGTGGTAAGCGGTCACCGCTTCATATACATAGAATAGAATAGAATAGAATAGAATAGAATAGAATAAACTTTATTTGCTTCAAATGTGGTTACAATAGGTCTTATGGGTAATGTTATACAATAGGTTTCTTCACATTTCACCAGACTTGGCATGCAAAATATAAAATATACTTAGGCATAGGTACACTATTTTTTGGCTTTACGGACGACGACAACACATAAAATCAGAGTTTATTTTTATAATCAAAAAACTCCTTTACAGAATAGAAAGACTTTTCCTGGAGCCATTTCGTTAAATTTCTCTTAAATAATTGGTTTGGCAGTAGTTTCATATCACTAGGTACAGAGTTGTAGATTTTCACGCACATAGCGTCACATTGTCGAAGATAATAGCTTAAATGTGGATAATTATTATAATCTAATTTATTGGGATAACGAGTGCTTCTACAGCTAATGCTATTTATTGTTTTAAAAAGATAAATATTACACTTTACAAAATTGGCTACTTCAAGAATGTACATACAAGGAAGGGTTAAAATGCCCAATGATTTGAATAAAGGTTTACAAGAATCACGAGGTGAGCTGCCACACATAGCTCGAACACATTTTTTCTGTACAATAATTTATTCGAGTCTACAGAATTTCCCCAAATTATGAGTCCATAATTAAGTAAAGACGAAACATAACCGTGATATGCTGTAAGGGTGCTGGACATTGCCGAGAAGTGACGCAACCTGTTTAGAACATAAGCTTGTCTCTAACTTCATCGATATGTTTCTTCCAATTACAGTTATCGTCTATTACAACACCTAAGAATTTTATTTGTGTTACTTCCAGTATGTTTTGTCCCATATAGTTAACATCAATATTTAATTTATTTTGTTGACATGTACCAAATTGAATAAAATTAGTTTTCTTTAAATTTACTGTTAAGTTATTTTCATACAGCCAACGAATAATCGAATTGACTGTGTTATTAATGTCCAACTTATAAGATAAAAGATTTTAACTATAAGGTATGACAACTGAAACATCATCGGCAAACAGAATACATTTATGTTTTGTGACCGCAGGGAGGTCATTTATGTAGAGCAGAAATAGTAACGGACCAAGTACACTTCCCTGAGGTACACCGACTGCATTTATTTTAAATTGTGACTGGCTAGATACTACGCAAGATTCTATGTCCAAACTTTCTATTTCCACTGCTTGTTGTTGTAAATTATTTTGTAAAAAAGGACTCGATCCAATCAAGTGCTAATCCTCTAATGCCAAGATTGTTTAATTTTGAAAGTAGTAGGTCATGCACCACGAAATCAAAAGCGCGAGTCATATCAAAAAATACAGTAACTAATGGTATTTTTGAGTTTATTTTCTCAGATATTTCCCGTACTAGATGATAAATTGCATGAGTAGTCGATAGACACCTGCAATAACAAGAAAAAAATACTTGATATTGCAGGTGCGTTGTCATCCTGAGGCCTGAAGGGAAATGCCGTCCATGCCCAGTAATTACACTGGCTACATTTCCCGTCAATCCGATACACAGCGAACTGTTTCACGGCTGAAATAAGAAAAGCGGTAATACTTGTTCGAGAAAACCTCTGCAAGGAGCGAAAATTTCTCCCGTATACGCCGCTCAGGTTGTGGAATGATCACAACCTGAGCGGCGTACGCGGGAGAAATTTTCTCTGAAACCGTACAGTTCGCGACCACTTTGGTTCAAACGTGAGAGAATGAAATTCCCTACCAATGGCGAGCGGTGCGACGACAGAAAGAGTTCCTTTCTTCCCTCCAGAAAGAGAGAGAGAAAAAATTCCTTATAACACAACTCGTTATACAAACGGTAGAATGCACCAAAGGAGGCAAAATCTCTCCTTAGGCTTAAGGGTCCAATATTTCTCGTGAGCTCAAGATCATCGACAATTCTCATAGCGCATCTTTGAACCTCGATAAATGGTCCTAGTGAGTATTTCATATTTATGATATATACTTTTTGAAATTTCGAATTTTCAGCAGTATTTCATATAGGGCCTTTTTAACGCGGGGAGAGGCGGTTACAGGTTCAGGGCTTTACCTGAGCCCGGGGGGACCCTGACGATATTGTGGGCCTCCGGGACAAAAAATTTCTTCATATACCTACTAAAATCCACCGCTAAATTCCTCTTCCGCCATTATTGGGAGACCTGCGGGAACGAACAAGCAGTCAACCCTGCCACTCCGATGGTCAGCCCGCACAACTGCGAGCCTCTTCCAGCTCCACTCTATTCATATTTGACGGGCCGTGTTATTCGGTGGTGACGCCCCCTGATCTTCCACCTTAGCCACCACTAGGTATAACGGGAGAAGCAAGTGGACGTAACGCCTTCTTCTTCCCCGTGGCTGTCTGAGTCTGATCGGATCAGCTAGGGGCGACCCCTCTCTAACCAGCTCCGCAGTCTTCTATTTCATATGGGGCCTAACTTGAGACTTATGCAACACCAAGCTTGGATGCCAGCTTGACTTAATCCTTTAAATAATTGCTGAACTGAACGTCACTTGGGATATTCCGAAATCCCGACACTCTTAGACATGTAAAAGGTGTGCTAAGAAAAAAAAAAATGGAAAATCTTTATTGAGTATCTTTTACATAGTAGCATCACAAATGGCTGGAGTCTCCTTTTAAGTATAATACCTGTGTTAGGAGACCCCGCTCTTTCCTAAAATTACAAAAGATACGTTGTATCACATTGTGTATATCCTACAGTAACACAATAACAATGTTATGACTGAAACGGTAACAATTGCCAAAACATCAAACAGCAACAATAATTTTCAAAGACAATAGATATTTTCAGTCTTCCCGTGACCACGATCGCTGAAGCAATCAAAACGTCCGGTGTATAATAATAATGCCACATCAAATTTATTAACATGTAACATATAATGAGGAACTGTTACTGTCTGTTACTAAACTAGGAGTGTGTGTGTGTGTGTGTGTGTGTGTGGGTGTGTGTGGGTGGGTGTGTGGGTGCGTGCGTGCGTGCGTGTGTTTGTGTGTCTGTGTGTGTGTGTTAGTGTGTATGAAATATATGTAAAAGGTAATGAATTATGTAGTGTGTATTTGTGAGCGAAAATTCATAAGCTCAGTGAATTTAATTAAGAAATTATGAATTTAAACTACTAAAATTAGTTGCTATAAGATAAGGTTCTCTACTTCATTGTAGCTTTTATCTCGAAGCCAGTTCTTAAGTGTGTTTTTACATTTATGTGTCGTTGTTGTGTGAAACTTAAGAGTTTTATTTATTTTGTTATAAATACCTATGAGCTGATTGTCCTGTGAATTGTCTCCTGGCATAGGCAGATTTAAAGTGGGCTACGGGTGCAACATTTGATATCATTCTTTTATTGGGGTTGTAGGGGAGTTTTTTATGTAGTTTTAAAATCACGTGTAGAATGTAAAGTTTCCTTACTGATAGTAGGCCACACTGGGAATATAGACTGTCAGTTGGAAAACCATAAAGCTTAAAGTAAATTACTTTAAGCAAAGATCTTTGCGCGCGTTCTAGTTCTAGAAATTTGATTTTGGTGGCTCCACCCCAGCTTGCGATACAGTAGTTAATGATTGATTGGGCTAGCGATATATATATATTTGTTTTATTAAGTCTGCATCGGCAACGTATCTCAGAGTCCTAAAAATCTAAGAAAGTTTACGAATTCTGCCACCCAATAAGCGACCCATTTGCACAAGCCGTCAGGCAACTCGTAAGTTGGTAACTTCTAAAGAAGTTCTCTGTGCCTTTGATACATCTAGAATAACAATGCCTCACCTTGACTTTCAATGACAAGGGCCCAACGGTGTGTGATTACTTATAGAGTGACTGTTGTGAACGCCGTATTGTTGACGGTCGCTAGGTCATATTTTTCTCATTCTCATTTGTTGTTTCATTTTTTTTTCTTTTGGTGTAGGTCTCTATATATACCACCAGGTGCTCCGTCAGCTTGTTTGTCATGTAGTTGTATAAAAAATAGTTGTATAAAAAAATCTCCAATATATCAACTGCCTCCCCCCCTGGCCCATGGGCTGGCGACGCCCTTGACGCCTTTTAGTAATAGTTTAAAAAACTAATGTTGCTGATTTTCACAAATATAAAAAGGTAGGTATTTGTAGGTTGTAGGTAGCATGTGAATAAAAAATACTATAAATTATTAATATATTTTTGCAAGATGGGCAGCTAAGAGAGATTCCAAAATCAAAAAATGTAGCCAACAAGACTCCAACGAATTCGCTAAGTATGTACCATAGAGTAACATTTATGTACGGTTTTAGAATAAAAATTACTAGAATTTCATAATAATGTGGTCGAGTAAATTACGGAATAATCCCGAAACTTGAATGTTTTTATTAACTGTCGTAAACTATTTTTGTTCGATATTTCTAATATTTTAATAACTTTGCTGTCAAGAGCTCCTCCATACACATTGAACTTTTGAACCATTCTTATAATACAATCATCCTCTTGAGTCTTGTCTGTACATTTTTTATAACACTTGTTTTTGCAGGTGTGTGGTCAACCGGAGGCCTTAGATCAAATGCCTTCAATGCCCAGTAATTATACTGGCCACATTTCCTTTCAATTTGAAACACAGCGAACTGTTTCACGGCTGAAATAAGAAAGGCGGTGATACTTGTTCGAGAAAACCTCTGCAGGAAGCTCTTTCAACAACCTAAGCGGCATACGCGGGAGAAAGTTTCTCTGAAACCATATAGTTCGCGACCACTTTGGTTCAAACGTGTGAGAATGAAATTTCCTACCAATGACGAGCGGTGCGACGACAGAAATAGGCAGTGGCATTATATCCAATAATTCCTTAGAGCACAACTCGTTATACAAACGGTAGATTGCACATAAGGAGGCAAAATCTCTCCTTAGGCTTAAGGGTCCAATATTTCTCGTGAGCTCAAGATCATCGGCAATTCTTATAGTGCGTCTTTGAACCGCCATAAATGGTCCTAGTAAGTGCTCTCGCCCATAATAGTCTAAGAGGTCACGGGATTTTTAATAACGATCATGGATATGGTTAGATTTACTTTTATAGTTTGTAGAGTAGTCCCCTAAGGTGAATGATGTCGGTCTGCCTGCTCTCAGTGGTTGCAACTTCGAGTTATAGAGCTTACAAGAGGCTTAATTGTTACGGAAAAAAAACGATCAGGGAAATGGTCAGTTTTAATACATATTCAAAGTATCGCATCTCCGCAGATGAAACAAGTTGGTCTGGCGGCTCTCAGTGGTTGCATTTCAGAGTTATGATGCGCGCAAGTCACAGCATTGTTGCGAAAAAAAAACGATCACAGAAATGGTCAGTTTTAATACCTTTTAGAAGTATGGTGTCTCCACAGGTGAAACGAGTTGGTCTGCCTGCTCTCAGTGGTTGTATTTCAGAGCTATCATTGTGTACGCAATACTCTTATATATGGAAAAAGCTTAAAAAAATAGCCAAAAACGGGACAATCGACAAATTTTTAAAATTCCCATTGACCGCTGCTGTCGTGTCTCGACTTGACACACACAGCACTCCTCCTCCCGCGCCCGCGCCCGCCCCCACGTCAGTGAGCGTGGAATAATCATTGGGGGGTGCGCTTGCGCTCGTTTTTGGTGTTTTTAAATACAATTCAACCGTTACTAGCATTTTTACAATAATGTCGAAAATAAATACTAAGTGCCTGTTTTGTGAAAGTAAGATGGAAAAAAAATTGTTGCCTTTTAATAAAAATAGTTTGGAAAAATATTATGGCATATTAACAGTTCGTACTAACGGTAATTTAATAACCAAGATCAACAACAGGGGTGAGTTATTACATGACTTCATCTTAACGAACTGTCTTCAGATACTTAACAAAGACTGCCTTCCCACCTTTGTTACGAGATCTAGACAGGAAGTTCTCGACGTAACTCTTGCTACTAACAATCTAGTCAGGACGATCAACGACTGGAACATTAGCAATAAAATATCTATGTCCGACCACCGACAGATTAGATTCGTAATTAATACAAACAAAACATACGGAAATATAACCTTTAGGGACCCTAAAACCACAAATTGGAACCTATATAGGAATATGTTAGGAGAACAACTACATAATGTCCCTAAGAATATAAGGTATTCTGACACTCTAGAATATGCGGTCCACCTTATTTCTCAAGCCATCACGGCATCCTATAAGATGAGTTGCCCTCTCAAGACCAAGAGGGACAATAAAGCAACATAGTGGCACCCCAAACTAGACAATCTCAGGAAGAAAACACGTAAACTATTCAATAAGACTTAAACTCCCGAGGACTGGGAGCGATATCACAAAGCCTTAACTGAATACAATAAAGAAATACGGAAGGCGAAAAGACTTCCGTGGAGGAAGTTCTGCGAGGAGATCAAGAATACTCCTCAAGGGGCCAGAATTCACAAAATCTTAGCGAAATCGCCTGCCAACCAACTGGGACTTTTGAAGAAGCCAGATGGAAATTTTACTGATACAGTGGAGGAGACCCTGGAGCTCTTAGCGACAACACACTTCCCTGGATCAGAAACATTATCGAATACCGAATATAAACCTGAGTTATCAGCACTGTCTAACCAGGCCTAAAAACGAAGACTGGAGAAGAGCAGAAAAAATGATCAGACCAAATAAAGTGAAATGGGCTATCGAAACCTTCAAACCATTTAAGTCTGCTGGGGAAGATGTCATTTTCCCAGCACTGATGCAAGAAGGGAAGGACATTCTCACACCGCTCCTGGTAAAAATATTTCGTGTGAGCTACGCATGGGGATACATACCAGAAAACTGGACATTGGTCAAAGTATGCTTTATACCTAAAGCAGGCAAGTAGGATTATTCACAACCAAAATCCTTTAGACCAATAAGCCTAACCCGTTTCCCTTTATATGTATGGAAAAAATCATAGACGAATGCATAAGGGAAGGACCTTTGAAGGAACTCACTTTACACTCCAAGCAACATGCTCATAAAAAGGGAAATCCACGGAAACTGCTCTTCTTGAGCTTACGGACAGGATCGGAAGAGCTCTGGAAGACAAGCAGATAGCTCTGTGTGCTTTCCTCGATATTGAAGGAGCTTTTGACAATGTCACTATTGGATCCTTTACCACAGGTATGGGAGCCAAAGGGATCGATGACACAACGACCCGGTGGATAAAGTCAATGCTGCTTAATAGAACCGTTAAGATAAATCTAAACGGAATAACAAGAAATTTTAAGACAACAGGGGGATGTCCGCAGAGGGCGTACTGTCTCCATTGCTATGGTCACTTGTTGTGGATGAACTCCTTACAAAAACAACTCAAATGGGTTTTAATGTGCAGGCCTATGCCGACGACGTAGTGGCCTACGTTATAGGTCCTTGCCAAAGCACTGTATTATCAATACTACAAAGAGCGCAGATTGTCAAATGACATATGGTACGCAGATAACCAACTGGGGGTTAGCCCCTCCAAAACAACTATAGTGCCCTTTACTAGGAAGCGCAAGCTAAACAGGCTTGCTACACTAACTATTAAAGGAATATCCATACCTTATTCCCAAGAAGTCAAATACTTGGGCATATCAATTGACAAGACACTGACCTGGGAAACACACTTAAACAACGTAATCCAAAAGGCAACAACTGCCTTAGGAATATGTCACCGCCTTGTAGGGACGAGATGGGGCTTAAACCCCAAAATCGCCCTATGGCTTTATACCACCATCGTAAGGCCGATGCTAACGTATGCCTGCGTAGTCTGGGAGAAAAAAGTCATGCAAATAACAACCATCAATAAGCTAACCAGCTTGCAGCGCACCACGTGCTTAATGGCAACTGGTGCTATGCGCACAACCCCGGCGGCAGCCCTTAATGCTCTTCTCAACCTACCCTCCTGTGCTTCCTTAGCGATAAACTTAACAAGATTGTTAGACCCCTATTCAGATATAAGGTTCAACACTCTGTTGAGCTCAATGGTAAGATTCTTTCTCCCACGTTTTCAGCGCGCCCAGCCCCTGGGCGACCGTAATATCCCCCATGCATAGCTATAATTGTTTCCTAACGGAAGCATGACATTGATATGAAGAAGAAATAGTGTGGGAGGTACACCAGCATTCACTGACATGAACCGCGAAGGGCATCCATCTGCGAGGACACGGATTCTTCACTCATGCAGGATGTCGGTATTTATAGAAAGGGCAAACAAAAACCTTACAATATCCTAAGTAAAAACAAGAGGCTCTAATAGATACTAAATTTCTTTGTGCGTGATGTTGAGGTGAAGACTGTGAATTGATGACTCCAAAGAACAGCGCGCGCGCTCATGAGATACTTAGGAGCACGCGTGCTGTTCTGCGGAGGGGGAAGATGGAATAATAAGCCGGCGATCCAGTTGCAGAGCTGAGCGGGCAGACCGTATGTTGGGAACTTGGAGAGAAGAGCCCTGTGCCAGACCCGATCAAATGCTTTGGCAATGTCAAGGCTAACAGCCACTGACTCACCACGTTTGTCAATAGCTTTACCTCAGACATGCATTAATTTCGACAGAAACCCGCACTGTCGATTATTAACTAATGATTGATCTTCTAGATATCGGATCAGCTGGTTGCTTAGGATCCTTTATCCGTCTCCCTTTATGGGGACCAATTGCACAATGACCTCTCTCCAAGATTTCGGCACACACCCAGTAGAGAAAGAAAGACGGTATAGACGCATAAAGACGGCAGACAACTCCGCTGCGCATTTTTTCAGTACTATTAGGGGGAAGATTCTGAAGATGACGAAATCTAAATTAAAAAGAATGAATGAAGAATCTGTGATTTTACCCAAAAATTATTAGATTATATATCAAGCTAAATATTTATAAAAACTGGATTAAATACTTTATATTGTGGTTTAGTATAGATTTTAATGTGACTAATGAAAAAGCTCAAAAAAATATTAAAATAGTATTTTTACTTCAAATACTATTTAACTCTTTAGGCGTTTGCAATATTCTACAAAGTGATTAATTTGTGATTTTACTCAAAGATTTAATAAAAATTGGATTTGTTCGATTTATTTTTTTATTTTATTGATTACTGTTATTTTTTTCTTCTCTGAAATACAACTACTAAGAGCAGGCAGACCAACTCGTTTCACCTGTGGAGTCACTATACTTCTAAAAGGTACTAAAACTGACCATTTCTGTTATCATTTTTTTTTCGCAACAATGACGTGACTTGCGCGCATCATAATTCTGAAATGCAACCACTGAGAGCTGGCAGACCAACTTGTTTCATCTGTGGAGACACCATACCTTGAATATGTACTAAAACTGACCATTTCTCTGATCGTTTTTTTTTTGCAACAATGACCCCTCTTGTAAGCTCTATAACTCGAAGTTGCAACCACTGAGAGCAGGCAGACCAATATCATTCACCTTGTGGGACTACTCTACAAACTATAAATGCAAATTAAACCGTATCCATTATCGTTATCAAAAATCCTGTCACCTCTCAGTCTATAAGTAACAGCAGTATTTCATATAGGGCCTATTTTAACGCGGGGGGAGGTGGTTACAGGTTCAGGCCTATCACTGATCCCGGAGAGACTCTGACGGTTTTGTGAGCCTCCCGGGGAAAAAAGTTCGTCCTAAAATCCACCGCTAAAACCCTCTTCCGTCATTATGGGGAGACATGGGAACGAACAAGCAGTCAACCCTGCCACTCCGACGGTCAGCCCGCACAACTGCGAGCCTCTTCCGGCTCCACTCTATTCATATTTGACGGGCCGTGTTATTCGGCGGTGAGGCCCCCTGACCTTCCACCTAAGGCACCACTACAACTGGAGAAGCAAGTGGACGTAACGCCCATTATTAATCTGTGGTAACGCCTTTTTCTTTCCCGTGGCCTCTGCGACTGATCGGGTCATCTAAGGGCGACCCCTCTCTAAGCAGCTCTGCAGTCTCCTATTTCATATCCCATATGAAGCTTGGTGTGGTATAAGTCTCAAGTTAGGCCCCCCTAACTTGAGACTTATACCACACCAAGCTTCATGTCAGCTTCACTTTATCCTCTAAATGACTGCTGATTTAAACATCACTAGGGATATCCTGAAATCCTGATACTCTTAGACATGTAAAGGGTATTCTATGAAAATGTGGAGCCACAGTAAATGGGGCAAATTTCTTATTAGGGATATTGGCTCGAGCCGCATACTAGGTGTCTCTAGTACTGTCGGTCCCATAACAATGCAGTCTGTCAATAGACAGCTTATCATTGATATGTATCAGAAACTGTTGGAGACTGCACCAAGCCTTGCGGGACGCTAGCATTAATGTCCATGCTAGCCGAGCGACTGCACTTAGCGGCTCTAATGCATCTGATGCACAAGAAGCTAGCGACCCATTTGCACAAGCCGTCAGGCAGCTCGTAAGTTGGTAACTTCTAAAGAAGTTCTATGTGCTTTTGCTACATCTAGACTAACAATGCCTCACCTTGACTTTCAATGGCAAGGGCCCAACCACAGATTAGAAAGAGTATGTCGGCCCAACGGTCTGTGAAGTACTTATATTAGACTCTTGCGAACGCCGTATTGTTGATATGGTCGCTTAGGTCATATTTTCCTCATTGTCATTTGTTCTTTCTTTTTCTCATTTTTTTTCTTTTGGTGCAAGTGTCTACATATAGGCGACAGTAACCACTTACCACCAAATGCGCCGTCAGCTTGGTTGTCATCTAGTTGTATAAAAAAATATATATCCATAATATTAACTTGAATGGGCTGGCCACGCCCTTGACTCTCAATGTGCCCAAGCCTTAATCTTCCGTTTCGTTATTTTCGTTACGTTCCGTTTCGTTACATGTAGGTATATTTATTTTGAATATGACCCACCAGGTAACAGATTTTAGCAATAACATTTATTACTACTTAAAAATTATGTCAAATTATGTTTTAGTAGGTACAATAACTTTATTTCTACTTAAAATTATGTCAAATTATATGTCAATACCGAATAGAATATAATTACAAAATCAAAAAATTTAAGTAACCCCCGGCGTCATTAATCATCTATTTAGCACCATCTCATTAAGACTATTCATAAGAGCCCAAACACGCTATATCTGCTGTAAGTTTCTGAAGAATTAACCATTTCGCAGACTGATTGATGGTATAGGATTATAGGATCAGCTCAAAGTTAGTATGTCATGGGAATGTCACCGAAGTGACAGCTTACACCAAAATTGAAATCAATCGGATCTGTTAAAGTTAGTAAAATCCTATTATCATGTAGAAAATGAGCTGATAGTCAACAAACGCCTGAACTGATCTTCATAAATTATAGCTAAGAACCATCGCAGTCACATCAGCTTTCAAACAAAAAAAACAGAATCAAAATCGGTCCATTCGTTTATTGGCTACGAATAAACGAATGGCGTTTTTTGGCTACGATGCCACAGACAGACACACAGATACACCGATACACAGATATACAGACAGACACGTCAAACTTATAACACCCCTTTTTTCGGGGGGGTTAAAAAATAACTATTCGCTAACATTATCGTGGCTCTTGTTCTTAAGGTCTAAGTCGTGGCTATATATAATCGGTCAACGACTAAGAAATTAATATACGGTCCTAATATACAAAATTAATAATTTATGTGTGTACAGAGCCATCTACTGTACTTGAATTATTTAATAGACCATCGAAATCGTTTTGTATAGAAATAAGCAACATCTCATCTTTGTTTAAAAAGAGGAACCTAGAACGCACACAAATCAATACCAAGCTTATTTCACAAGTTTAAAGTAGATGTCAGCACTTGTTTACCATTGTGAGGATTACATAAAACAAATTGGTTTTATAACAATACAATATTTTACGAATTTTTAAAATAATTAATAAACTTTGTAATTACTATTTAATAATTTTAATACTATTACATATTTTTATACACCTCACCAGTGCACAAAGTTAATAAATAGTACGCATTTGACTAAGAGCGTCACACAAGCCATCGACCTCAAGCAAGCCTAGCATCGGTCATAAATGGAGCAAGCCACACCGCCATCTTGCGAATGTAGTGTCAACTTCAGATGAATTTGATGCAGTAAATTTTTGTAGTGCGTGCGTCCAGAGCAAGTTATTTTAATACTATTTTAGTGTTTGTACTTTTCTCTTGGTGAGTTCCAACAAAATACAGTTAAAAAGGCGGAAAATTTAAGTGAAATTTGAATGAAATCACTATCAAAAGAAATACAGAGAGAAGTCAAAACAGTTAGCTTTGTTCCCATACGAAGTCCAGTGATATGAGATAAAACTCTAATTCTATTGTATTTGATTTCCTGAACACTAAGGAAACTAATAATTTTGATGTTGTTTGTTTCAGTGTAAAAATACAAAGTCTAACATGATTTAAAAGCAAAAGCGTTCACAATGTCTGACGTAAAGCAAGTGAAAGTTGACAATTGGGGAATATATTTCCTACAAAGATTGAAGCATTTTTTCAATCGCACCGACTATTGTGACCTGACCCTACAATTTCAAGATAATGCTCAACTAAAAGTCCATAGACTTGTGCTAAATGTATGTACAGAGTATTTTGAACTCCTTGAAAGAACATGCGAGATGTACGAAGACTGTTTGGTTATGCCGGACGACTTACAAGCCGATGTCGTCGTCCCCATCGTCAATTTCATGTATACTGGCCAATTAGAATTTAAAAAGAATTCATTAGATAAACTGTACCAAACATCTCAAGTTATGAACATGCCGGTTTTAACAAAACTTCTTGAAGCGCACCGAGGCAGTCAACCTAAGTTGGCACCAAGTCTTAGCTATGGAGGGATGAAGAAGACTGTAAAGTCAATTGATGCTGTAAAACCAACAAGATATTCAGCACCCACACCCTCAAGTTCTGGTAAGCGATCCTATAATAAAGCTTTTGAAAGTAGTAAATCCTTATCAAAACCAAAAGTTGTTGAAACCAACAGACCTTCTATATCTAGCCATAATACTAGTGAAATCACCAAAAATACAGTTATGAGTCATGTTAAAACACCATCTAAAGAAAAAAAATATAGTACATCTGTAAGCAATGGCCGATCTTTACGTCCTCCTTCACCAGTACCATTGGACGCTGAACTTTATTCAAAAAAATACAATTTTGGTGACCCTCGGCCAACAAGATATGAATTACCAGAAGAACTAGATACAGATAACATTTTTGAAAATTCTTTTTCAAATATATCATATACTTCAAAACCTTTAATGATTCACCCGGAGACAACTATAGAGTACTCTGCGAAAAAGAAAAACTTATACAGTGAAGCTTCAACATCTAAAAAAATTATGAGAGGATCTACAGTAGATATAGTGGAATGTAAAAAGATTGCAAAAAGTGAAAGGTTTTATGACATTGATCCAATCCAAAGTATACATGATGATGAGATGTTTCAACCTGCTTATATAAGCGTTAAAGATGGTACTGGTAGAGACCCTAGCCAGTTATTTGATCAAATCTTAGATGATAATGAAAGCCCAAAACTGACTATTGAAGGCAAAGATAAGCACTCTAGTAACTTAGATCATGCAAAAATTATTAGTGAAGTTCTAAAGAAATATCCACACTTGGTTAAAGGTAATAAAAATATTAAGTTGAAGATTTTAAATACCTCAAATAAGGCAAAGAAAACTCGACCACCTACTCCGCTCATAGAGGAAAAATTTGATGTTATTCAACCCAAATCTGAAACTTGTTACACTTATGAAACTGATGTCTTAGATTCTAAAGAAGCAGCAAAGCTAATTGCCATGGGAGCAGGCAACATTAAAGGCCCATGGATATGTCTTATTTGTGGTACACCTGGTAGAGCTTTGAATTTCACTTCTTATTACAACTTCCGCCGCCATTTAGTTGAAGTTCATAATGAAAAGCCTGTGTCTACTATATGTGAATATTGTGGCCTAAGATCTTATAAAAGAAATTATCTATTACATCATATTTATACAAAGCATGGTGTACCACCACCTCCACAATACCACTTTCCTAAATGTAATATGTGTAATTATGTTGCACTTACTGAAGGTTTTCTTGTAAAGCACAAATTAACTCATTCTGAGTTTAAACCTTTACGATGTTGTGTATGTGCTTGTGCTTTTAGCAGTCCATCTCAATTACTTCAGCATGTGCAGAAAACAGGCCATAAAGTTAATACAAACAAAAAAGATAACTTACAATGTGTTTATTGCATGAAAGTATTCTTAAGAGAAAGCAACTTTTATGTACATTTAAAAACAAATCATAAAGAAGCAGCAATCAGAGATGGTAGATTAATAGAAGATTCAGATGAAGAGAGGCCAATTGAAGAGAAACCTAAAGTGAGTCATGACATGGTAAAGTCTAATGTGAAATATGAACATTCTACATTTGAAAATGAATATGATGATACAGAGAGTCAATTTTCAATTTGTCAAAGATCTGATAGTAATACACATATTACTAAAAAAGCAAGAGTAAGTACTCCAAACATGAAACATAAAATACTAAATCCTGGGTTTACTTCTCCAGTTAAAACAATAGCAAAACAGAAAATAACCTCAAACGTTAATAGTGAATATGTTCAACACAATGACAATCCATCTCCACAAACCAATGAAGAAAATGTCATTATTATTGATGGTAATGAGTATGTAATGAAATATAACCAACTTATACCTAAAAAATATAGTAGTAAAGACAGTGAGAACTACATTATTCCAGAATTCACAGAGCATGAAACTGATCCAAAATTACAAAGTATTGAAACTAAATTCGCACCTTCCACTTCTGTTGAATTTATTGATTCAGAAAAAGCTATACAACAGCCCAATATGGTCGTTAAAAAATCGACAGAAAATCAACCTATACAAATTGTTGTGTCAAATGAAGAAGAATATAAAGCCCTAATGTCATCTAATCACTCCATTATTTTTGATGATGGTAATACAAATAAAACATTAACAGTCTTAACTACTCCACATACTCCTGTGGATAATTCTGCCATTGATATAGAAAATAATCAGTCTAATGAAATGATGATTATCCAAGAAGATTATTCTTTGAATGAGAGTGTGTCGGGAGATTCTAAATATGTTGTTGTCTATAGTCATGATGACCATAGCAAGCAGTACCAAATTATCACACCTCACGAAATTCCTGCAGAATATGTACAAGACTCAGAGGTAATAACTGAAAATTATGAAAATATAACTACATCGACTTCAGTATTGAACAATCAAGTTATACAAGCACAAATTGAACAATCATGGCCAGAACACATCACAGATGGTCAAGCGACAGTGCAATTACTTCCAAATAAAAATATGGAGGCAATAGAACAAAGTGGTACTGATACCAATACCACCAATATTGATCCTGCTGAAGTAGAAGTAACCTCTGTAACAGCTGATGTTCCAAATGATATGGTTACACTGGAACAAATAGAAAGTGGTGTTACGGAGTCAAATGCTATCATTTTAGAAAATATACAAGCAGATAAACAAATAATTGAAGAAATACAAAATAACCAAACAGAACCAATGGATGTTGATGTCTCAACAGATGTCAATACAGAGAAAGAAAGTGGGTTAAGTGAAGAAACCCAAAGTGATATGACAGAAGCAGTTATTGTAAACCCAAATGAAGAGGCTTTACTGAATGTCAATATTACTACTGAAGACGGTATTAGCGGAACCACAATAAATGATAATGAACAACTAAATGAAATTGAAAATACAGATCAACTTTCTACAGATATGATTGGCGAAAATAATATTCAAGCATTGAGTGATATTACTGAAATAGTACCCGTCAACAATGACTCTGATAATGTTGTTGCGAAAGTAGCGACTGATCAAATTCAAAACATTACTTCAGAATGGTCAGAAGATGAGTATGAGACAAATTTAGAAAAATCTACTTCAGAAAAATCTGTGCCTGAAAACCAAACTTCACCTAGAGATGAATCAGAAATTGAAGAGTCTATTGAAAATATACAACAAGAAATGCAGAAGCAAATTGCTTGTGAGAATGAAAGGATGGTAATAGAAGATAGTGCAAATTCACAAGAAACGCCTTTATCAGCCACTGAAAACAATAGTGAAAATAATCAAATTACAGTTTCAGTTGCAAATGTTGAAGGAGCTCAAGAGAAAATATCGTCCTTGCTGAATGACTGGGAAGATAACGATTCCCAAGAAGATAATGGATCACAAGAAGGTAATATCTCTCCAAATAAAAATGGAGACGTTCAAGAGGCAACCGGATCAGCAGAACCCAGTAAAGTTGAAGTAAAAGAAATGGAAGTCAGCAACAAAGTTGATCCCAGAAAAGACGATAACATTAAAAACCTAGTTAGTGATTGGGATGATGATGAAGAAGAGGAAATAAGTCAATGAAACGTTATAAAAGTATAAAGTGCTATGCTATCACTTCCCTGTAATTCTGATACTTGTCTGATCATAATTAGAAGTTAGATTAATTTTAAGAAGACTCAGATATTAATAGTTGTTTGTGAGTTAGATGTGTTTGTGCTCTCTCACTCTCCCTGGAAAAGTTCATGTGGTGTGTCTATTTAATACACAAAGATGTCTTTTTAAAATCAGACTATGTATATGCATGAAAAGCAGTTAAGCAGAATAATTATTTTAAATTATGGTAATAAATAATAAATACTAATATTGTTGTGTGAATATGCAGTACATTTGACTATATTTTTTTATATAAGTATGTACTTAAGATGAAACTGTCTACTGTAAGTAGAGGTGATGCTAAGATTTGGTGAATTCATAATCTGATATAGGTTTGTGCCCTTAATTCTCTGTCAGGAACAGCTAGTAAAGATCTGGTGTAATTATTTTTATTTAAGTTTTCATAGTTATAGTTATTTAGGAACTGCTATTTTACTAGTCTGTAAGCATCGGGTTAATGATTGTAATATAGGTAGTAATTTATGTTAAAAGTTATGAGCATCTTAGTGTAATAAATATAGGTAAACTTTAATTTTCAAATAATTTAATGATAGTATATAATATAGGTACCATTTTTATGTATTGTTATTTATGATAATAATTTATAATTGTCACAATATTATAAAAAGGCATAGAACCTATTGTATATTAGATTAATACGTTATTTACACAAACATTTTGTACTAATAGCCCTTATTCAACGATTACCTAATGCCAACTATGGAGTAGATCGGCCAGGATATAGGTTGTCGTTACAACCCAATATTATGTGTCAATTGCAATTTATTCAAAATAAATTTAAAAATATAGTAACGTAATAACAAGCTGCGTGTTAATGATAAGTCGGTAGTTACGAGCAGCAACGTGTGCACTTGTCGCTGTTCATGACTCTTATTGTAAACGGAATAAGTGTCACTAACAGCGAGAGGTGGGTACTATTGCTCTTGTCGGCAGCGGCGTGTCGTTACGGCAGCGGAATCATGAACTCTATCATCATCACAATAGACTGTCAAAATAAGTTAGAGAATAAGCCCGTTTTACTGTCGCCGGTCGTGGTCGTACGAATCAAGTGTGCCTTTAGTACTATACATATAAATGTTATTTTGGCGTAAACTTGTTAATACCGATTTAGTCGCGTGGCTGGCTGGTACGGTTTGTTGACAGACATCGCGGTTTATCCTGACCACCGAGCTACGCAATGATACCTACTCCCGGAATTGTAATAAATGCTTTGTCAATAACTGATGGTTTTTCTCTAATTTGATAATACCTACTTGTCTCTATTTTTTAATTGAAATGAAAAGGGAAAGAGATCTCGATAGATTGCGAGTGCATGCCACTGTGTGACCTGACCATACTGAATTTCCTTATGTGAAAAGGAATTCTTCGTAATTTCTTAAACCTTTAGTTATGAGTACCTAGGTAGTAAACAAAAAAACGTTTTTATTCTAACAGCAACATCTTGCAGTGTATAATAGATATGTTAATTTAAAGTCAAAATCTTTTACAGCATTTTTAATAAATTAGGTGTGAAGTATCATTAATTTATGAATACTCTAAAAGTTAATTGTTTAATTATAAGAATGTTACTACTTGATCATGTACTATAATTACTTTTTACTTGAAGCAAGGGTTTATCGCTGATCTGCGAAGAGGCGGCCGAGACTGAGAAGGGAATTAACTAAATGTTTTTTTATATTTTCCACAAGGGCCTGCAACGCACCTGCAATAAGTGATTTTTCCTTGTTATTGCAGGTGTCTATAGGCGGCGGTAACCACTTACCATCAGGTGGGCCGTCAGCTTGTTTGTCATCTAGTTGTATAAAAAAGGGCCACAACCACCCTACGACCCGCCTGATGAAAAGCGTTTACCATAGCCTATAGACAATAGATAGACTCTCGTTTAACAAGCACCTTGACAGGCAGGCCCTACAAAAATCAAGAAAAAAAGCTCCAGCTCCTAACGCTTCAACGAGCTCTAGCGACCGTAATCACCGCAGGAACAATACCACAAAATAATGTCATTTAGCTGTATCTTCTGCAAAGTAGTAGAGATTCTACCCTAGGCGGACGCTCAAGATTCCAGTTAATAGGTACTTACCCCTCTTAAAATTATGTCATATGGTTTAAAATGGCATAACTAATAACGATATTTGGCGCCCAACGCACTCTCACAAGTGTCCATATCCGTCGAGTCGAGACTGCCATTTTAAGCCATATTAGTAAGACAGTAAGGTTTGAATTGTTAACTTCTCGTTCTCTTCGCCGCGCCCGTATGGGCTGAGCCAAAAACATTACAAGGTACAGAATTTTGTCATACTGTCAAACAGTATGACAACATTGTAAAGTCTCAGATTAATTATTGGTTCTTTAATTTTCCACCTTTATGCTGTGTCATGATAAGTACCTAACCAATATTTTTACATGGAGTTGGGTAGATACTGGCCTTAAATATTAAATATCATTAAATAGGCGTCGAAAGGAAAAGAAAACAAGTAATATTATGAAAATAACAGTTTACTGCATTAAATGATTTATCAATGGTATGCACATTGAAATCATGAAATAGATAATAATTACATAAATAATAATTATATTATGATTAATTAAATGACTCGCCAGTGACTTAAAAAGTGACAAAGTGAAGCTAATGAAACATTACCAATCAAAATACATTTTCATTAAACTTGTATTTATAGTATTATCTCTGCCATTGCTGATTCACACATATTTGTAATAATAGATTACTGTCATTATAAATGAAATATTTAAATGCATTTAATATTTTTATACATTAAATAACACAAGGTCAATAAGTAATACATATAATTTTTGCGTGATAGGCATTAGGTACACTAAAATAATTTGCATTAAAGCATTATAATTGTAACATTGGTTGTTTTAAAATACTTATTAAAAATGTGATTATAAAGCATTGAGTTATATTTTAATGTATGTAGTACATTACACTATAAATCAATATACTAAGTCAAATTTCTGATTTGGTACATGTCTCATGATGTCTCTATACTTTATTTTAGAAAAAGTATAATAAAAAAAACAGTATAATTAAAGAACATCAGATTGTCTTGGACAATTGCCCAACTTTAACAATAAACTTACTGCAAGAAATATAAAATTAAAACATAGCTGCTAAGTATCTTATCATGAGGCCGTGACTAACACTTTGACTTGTAACAAAGGTTTCATGAAACAAAATAAAAACTGATAACTCGACCCAATAGATATTCTATTGTGAGCAGATATGTGCAGACTGGTAAGGGATATGGTAAAGGCGATATCTTGTGATTGTTTTTAGACTGAACAGAGAGTCATAGAGTTATGATATCTCAGTGAAAAAAAAAACAGAAATAGTGTGCAAATATTTTTTTCACTTTATCAATTATGTTACATGCACATGTGATGTGAGCGATAGTGACAAAAAAAATTGGAAACAAAGTAAATAATTTTTTAAATTTTCTTTAGAGATTAATTAAAATAGTTTATTGCCCTTCTAATAAATTTAAAATAGTTTGCATTTTAAATAATGGTCCGTTTGCTTTAACAATGAAGAAAGGGAATGAGAAGGTACTCTATATTGAGATAAAATGGTTTTTTTATTCATGTTTTGGTTTTTGTAATATACTTAATTGATTATTCAACTGTAACATATTTTAAAACCAGAACAGCTGTAGCAGGAAAAATAAGATTCATTATGAATTTGTGAGGTAGCACCATAAGGTGTATATTTGGCCAAGAAATTGCTTCACCCCTGTAATATTCTGGGTGTAGATGTATCGCTAAGCACATTTAAAAAAAAATGCTGAAAAGGATGTATTGTCATGTTATCATCATTTCATAATACCAAGTAAAAACCAACCAAATGCTGTAGATTGATAATATTGATTATACTTTTTGTAAAAAACTTATTATCAGTTTTATTTAATCGGTGAAGTATTTAGAAACCAGACACAAAAAACTTTCTGCTGTTAAATAGATGCTAGCAGGCTGATAAGGGTCAAGAAGTCATGAATATAATATTAGAATGATAACCATTATGTGTTGATTATGTTATTAATTGAATTCATGAGAAAGACTGAATCCAGAAAAACATTAATTGTCCAACTAGTCTATAAATTTTACGACAGTGAAGCAGTTTCAAGGCCAGCTGCCATTTTTTTAGAATATTTTGTGGTGTTATACATGTTTTAATGTTCCCAATTAAATAAAACACTTACATAAAAGTAAAAATATGAGAAAAGTATAATAATAATACTTATTTTGGAATTTTACAGTATCAATCAACATAATCTAGAGAAAAAAAAGAATCATCATTCAGAAAAATATCCACAACTAAACCATCCTGCTTTACCATAATGGTTTTCCAACTAATGGAATACATATTTACAAAATAAATTACATTATTTACACATAACATGTTATAATACAACTTCTAGTCATTAGATATGGAAACTAAAACATATTTCACCATGTATGCCAAGAAAACAAATCCTACAAGCACAAACAGATTAGTCATAATGTAATACATATTAGACTGCTGCTCCATCGTCACTTCACTTTCACTGTTGACAATGGTGTTGTCTGAATGTAGCATAGCTTCTTGTCGTAGTTTTAACTGCTGTTCAATCTCCTCCACATATTCAGGGAACAACTCGCAAAACATTTTATTTTTCAAATTAATCTCCAAGGACTCTGCAGCCAAACATCGTTTCTGATATTCAGATGTTTCAATAGATCCCAAAGTGGGTGTCTTTTCCAGCATGAAACTCAGCAAACCAGTGAGAATGGTTGAAATGGACCATGCAGGGTTCCATGTGTCTGGGTGAAAATCCGTTATACTAAGGCACAATCTCGTGTTTGTTTTAAACCTACCGTTTGGTGTAATCATATATATAGAAGGAGGTTTAAATGGAAACTCTTTAGGAAATATAATTTTTCCGTGATAGTATCCTCCTTCATATGGGCTTTTTTCTGGTCCTTTTACAACATAATGCCATATCAATATATTGGAAGGTACAGGTTCGGCAGTCACATAAGGAACTGGGTCATTTTTGAGCCTGAGATAGTCCTGCTTCAGCCGACTTATAGAGCCCGTCACTTTAGTTTTTGCCATTGTTCATGACACCTACATACACAACATTGAATGAATTTACAATAATGTCCTGCAACCGTACGATTCTAAAGAATCATTGATAAACCATTTCAAAATGTGACTACGCTGAGGTAATTAATATTATTTTTTAATTTACGTACGCCTTTAATAGTCACGAATTGACTATGACTTTGACAATTATGCTGTCACTGTCAAAGCCACAGATTAGAAAGAGTATGTCAAAGCGGTCATTTTTAGTTTTATCTTTTTTTTGCTGCTAATAATTAATTCTCCCTATAAAAGGAAAGCAAAGGGAACTAATGCCCATGCAACCATGTCTTCAGTATTTATTTATTTCTTCTTTTATTTGCATTAAAATGCTGGTGTAACACTTTTCAATGCTTCTTGATGAGGTATTTCACACCATAATCACTTTTGTTCTAATAAACTTTTAGTTTGTAACACAAACACTTGTTTTAGAAAACTACACCATTTTAATAACGCAATGTTCGCTCCGACACAATTTTTAACTATTTTTAACTTTTTAAATCTTGACTGACACCACAAAAACCCGCCAAACACTCTTTTTTTTGGTCATTATTTTTTTGTTAATCCCTATTAAAGGAAGGCAAAGGAAACTAATGCCCATGCAGCCATGTCTTCAGTATTTCTTGTTATATTGCATTAAAATGCTGGCGTAACACATTTCAATGCTTCTTGGGAGTACTTGACATGAAATATATGATGACAGTCACTTTATGTGCTACTTGATGAGGTGGATAACCACAAATAAGTTCTCATCGTATTTCACACCATAATTTATTCTAATAATCTTTTATTGCACGTCAACACAAACACTTTAATAATAAAACTACGCCACTTATATAACTCAATGTTTGCTCAGACACAATTTTTAATTATTGTAATAAAAATCTTCACCGACGCCACAAAAACCCGCCAAGCACTCTTTTTTTTTTGTTTATTCTCCCTGTAATGGGAAGGCAAAGGGAACTAAGGCACACACAGCCATGTCTTCAGTATTTCTTAATTTCTTCTTTAATTCCATTGAAATGCTGGTGCTACACATTTCAATACATCTTAGGAGTATTGAACGTATCGTATTTCCACCACAAAATCCCGCCAAACACTTCTTTTGCTTATTTTTGGTTCATTCTCCCTGTAATGGGAAGACAAAGGGTACTAATGCCTAAATAGCC
The DNA here is from genome assembly GCA_947347705.1 of Nymphula nitidulata. Classification (NCBI taxonomy): domain Eukaryota; kingdom Metazoa; phylum Arthropoda; class Insecta; order Lepidoptera; family Crambidae; genus Nymphula; species Nymphula nitidulata. The sequence goes on from OX374632.1 coordinate 15,103,326, forward strand.
ATGTCTTCAGAATTTCTTTATTTCTTAATTTATGGCATTGAAATGCAGGTGTTACACATTTCTATGTTACATAATTCGCCCAAGGCGAATTTGACGCGAAATATATGAAGACAGTCTCCATATGATGCTATTTGATTAGGTGAAAAACCGCAAAAAGTGTCTTTCACACCATAATAATTTTGATTCTAATAATCTTTTAGTTGTATGTACAGTCGACAGCACATCAAGCGTAACAGTTTGATCTTGAGACCGCCCTTACTCCGTACGTTAAAGAGGCGGCTTTCGTAGTGCAACTGATACACTTGATGTGCTGTCATCTGTACGTCAACACAAACACTTGTTTTATAAATAAAACGACACCAATTTTACAACATAAAGTTTGCTCCGACGAATTTTTAATTATTTTAATAAAAATCTTGACTCACACCATAAAATACCGGCAAACACATATTTTCTTTTTGTTCATTCTCCCTGTAATGGGAAGGCAAAGGCTAATTCCCATACAGCCATGTATTTAGTATTTTTTTATTTCTTCAATTTTTGCATTGAAATGCTTGGTTAGTTGTACATACGTCAACGCAAACACTTGGTTTAAAAAACTACACCAATTTTATAACATAAAGTTCGCTCAGATACAATTTTTAATTATTGTAATAAAAATCTTGACTGACACCACGAAATCACGCTCATCGGCACTCACAGCGCTGTGAGCGCCAAATAATTGCAAGATTACCCACAATGATTTTCATGTACTATTTACTTGTAGGTCACGCACACCGAGCAAAACAGCGGGCGGCATTACTTGATTTTGTAACTGTTAGTTACAAAATCATATTACACATTAAATGAATATTTAAAGCAAAAAGTATGAAACCTACTACTTTTCACACGCTATAAACACTTTTACAAACAATATACCTAAATTTTAAATTACATATAAATTCATCCTCCCTCCTAACTTGCCGTGCCCGACAGGGTCCAACATGATCTGTAAAATTTCATTTTCAACACCATGTATAACATTTTTGGAGTGCAATAAATGATTATGATTATGATTGCTCCAAACGTTCTACTTTGTTTTTATGGTCTAAAGTAATTTAGTGGTACGTTAGCAAGACTATTTACCGGTACACGCGCTGAGCTAGGTTGCAGGACCTTATCTTCCTAAATCAATGCTACATTTATATCAATGCTTATAGATCTTCGATCATCTACAACCTAGTACATAATCAAAGTTTTAGATCAATATTTTTTAAAACAAAAGTTCTTGTGAGCAATTTACAAAAATGAAACTTACATTTGAAAAGTTCTGTTTATTTTATATACCAATACATACAAATAATATACATAAAAACGTAAAATTGATGTTTAATTCTATAAAATATTGGTACTTATTAGTTTTAAACAATTTCACAAAACTAATTTGTCTACCAGAATCAATTTAGATTACAATAACAACCCGTCTAAATCCTTTGATCCCGTTGAGTTACACCATTGCGTGTATATGCTTAGAGTGAGAAGAACACACTAAAGTAGACATTACAGTGGGCTCTATCAACAGATAGTTTGACCAACCTTGAGCTGGGCTTGCTTGTGTTGAAGCTCCTGCTACAGCATAATTATACTTAGGTACAATTAAACTCTAAATCTAAATTTAAGTACATTATATCTCTTTCTCGCAATACATAATAGGAAAAAGATAGCAAAAATTTGTTGAGAGCTGTCAACTAAATTTAGATAGATTTCAAAGAAACCATGGACTGTATATAGAGGTGGTAGGCCCGTGTGTACTACAGTCGTCTAGGTATCACCGCCTTTCTTATTTCAGCCGTGAAACTGTGTTTTGGATTGAAGGGAAAGGTAGCCAGTGTAATTACAGGGTATGGACGGCACTTCATCTTAGGCCTCAGGATGACAACAACGCACTTGCAATATCACGTGATTTTTCCTTGTTATTGCAGGTGTCTATAGGCGGCGGTAATCAATTACCACTAGGTAGGCCGTCAGCTTGTTTGTCATCTACTTAGTTGTATAAAAATAAAAAATAAAACAATTTTAGACGGCATGTACGAAGGTGTTTCCTAAACACTGCATTATATCACATTCTGCAAGGCCGAAAATTGGACGCACGTTTCTAAATGACAAATTTATATGACTGCTATGCTTTTCGTGAGTATTCATATTGAGAGAAAGAGATGCACTAAACTTAAATTTAGACTTAGCGTGAGTTCTCCAGAATTAGAGCTAAAAGCAAAGTATGAAGAATAAAATTATTGATTATTTGAGCAAAAATTTGACAATTCTTTTATTTATCTATAAAGGAAATTACACTCGTATAACGAAAAGTAATATTTCAATCTAGTGTATGAGAAAAATAATTCCTTTACTAATCTACAACCTTTCATGTATTCAAATGAGCATTAAAAATAATTATCATTCTCTCTCTCTCTGTAATATCTAATTATGTATGTGGCAACTTAATTTATTAAAGGGCACGTGCGGTATAACTGTCTTTTTTCTTCGCGCTGAGAAGTTATACATCTTTGTCCCTCTCATTTAGTCGACCATATCCTCTGAATGTACAGTGGACATCACATCAAGCCTATATACGTCCCAGTGCTTGGCACAGGCCTTCCTACATGGGATAAACACATGAGGAGATTAGGCCATAACACCACCACTCTGGCCCAATGCAGAGCAAACCCACCAACCCCGTGGGTTAAAAACGGTTGCAGTAATAACCGGGACCAACGGCTTAACGTGCCTTCCGAAGCACAGAGGAGCTCAAGATTATACATTTAATTGACCCATCCCGGGACCGACCATGGCGAAAGTTGCTTTGTTTTCGTAATCGAAACCAGAGCGCTCAAACCAGTACGCCACCGAGCTCCTTCGTAATATGGTGTACATACATAGAATAAAAAAACATACCAAGCGAATTGTGAACTTCCTCCTTTTTAAAGTCGGTTAAAAACTGCTACGACCCGGAACACAAAATTCGGGTATCATTATTAACGGTATCCAAATTCAGTGACTAATAAATAAAGATAAGTATCTAAAATTTAGGGTAGCGGTTACACGCGATTGATATATCGAAATTCCTAACGGATACCTTAAAAATTAGGGTATTTAATCGGATACCGATCGTGCAAGCTGGCAACGTTGCGCGTAAAAGCGTTTTAAAAAAAGGTACCGTTATTACGGGTAACCGTTAAATCTTAATGATGGATTAGTTCATATCTAAATTTCCGGTTTATTATCGGTATTTCAAGCGCAGAAAACGGTCGGATACCGAAAAAATAACCGTTCAAAAACTTTTCATCAGATACCATTACAGTCCCCGAGTCTCTGATAGCATCTATCATATTCAGTACCACCCACTGAATGTATTTCTTTACCCGGTTTTTCAGGACTGATAGGATTTGGCACATTTGGAGTAAGTATTTTACAAATTGTTCTTGACTTTTTAGAAATTCCTATTATTATTTTGTCTGTATATGATTGAATTTAGAAACTAATATTTAATATTATTACGAGCTGAGCTGCAACTGCACTAGATTTAGAACTAATTGGCAAATTACATTATATAAAAAAATGGAAATACCTACTTAAGTATATTTATTTTTCTGCCTCCGAAGGAGACAATAAAAATATAATTGGCATATTTTAGGCATATTCTTAGTTAAGTTTGGCAGGGTTTGGGAAATTTTTAGCCATAATAAGGCTAATTAATTTTCCTTGTGGTCGCACTCCGCCTATAATTGCATGAATCTTTTACATTAATTTTAACACTGGGCCGAATTCTGTAAAACAAACGCTAAATTTAAATTCAGCACATTTCATTCTCTCAATATCAATACAAAAAGAACGACTGTCATAAAATTTAACATATGAAATCAAAATCAAAATGTTGTTCAAAATCGACCCTAATGAACGTTGTTGGCGACGGATACTGGCCAACAGTACCATTTTATACTTCTTGCTTTAGTGTTCCTTTTATATATATTTTTTTTTATAATAATTCCTTGTTTTGTCAGTAATAAGTTACATGGTGCAGATTACTTTCGTGAGTATTCTTTACAAACGTCATAAAATGCAGGTTTTTGAAGCACTTCCCTATACGCTTATTTGACAATTCTAATTCTTGCTATCTTTTTCCCATCATATTGAGTGGAAGAGATATACTGTACTTAAATTTAGATGTTATTGATTAGAGCGCCTCTACACGACACATTAAAAATAATTAAAGAACTGAACATAGCACAAATTTTGTTAGATCTGTCAACTAAATATAGATAGAACCAGATTAAAGAAACCATAGTAAATTTTAGACGGCATTTACGGAGATGCTATCTAAACACTACATTTAATCACGTTCGATGAAGTCGAAAATTGCACACACCTTTGTAAATGTCAAATTATATGACAGCCGTCATTTTTGAAGGAGATGTACTTGTACTGAACTTAAATTTTGTGTTCGCCATCATTAGGGCCATTGTATTTAAATTTAGATTTAAAGTGTGTAAGCTGGTCTGACTCCGCGTTATAACTGTTAAGCTATAAGTATATGGCGTCCTCGACGTGTTTGTATAATCCAGTGCCGATGCCGTAGGCGGAAAGAGACGAGATACGCGATGGAAAGAGAGGCAACGTAGAGGTGAATTTATCGGTAGGTCAATAGCGCTGTGCGAGCTTACACTTTATTGTCTCATAGCAAGAATGGCTAATTTATATAAATGATTGTGCAGAGAGCACCTTCTGCCCCTATTTATGTATTCTGTGGTTGAAGTAAAAAGCGAGCTAGCTATCTTAGTATACATCCCTGTACATATTTACAATTGCTAGGTCCCACAATTGAGCAGCATAGAGCGTATCTCGTGGTTGAGTTGTTTGAGTGCGCCTTCGTCGGGGCTGTCTTGATGTATGAGCTCGTCGCGCTGGGATATTAGCTCAGCCAATTTGTCGTTCTTCTCCGTGTTCCTTAGAAGAAATTATGGTTTCATTACTTTTCTAATAACCATGATTGTAATTTCCTAATTTTATTATAACATTATAATGAATAAATAAGGAGCTCGGTAATGGTTTCGATTACGAAAACCAACCAATTTTCTCCATGGTCGATCTCGGGATGGGTCAATAATTTGTAATCTCGAGCTCCTTCGGAAAGCACGTTAAGCCGTTGGTGCCGGTTGTTACTGCAACCGCTTTAGCCCACCAACCCGCATTGGGCCAGCGTGGTGGTGTTATGGCCCAAACTCCTCGTGTGTTTCTACTATGTGCGAAGGCCTTTGCACAGCTGTGGGACGTATAGAGGCTGGTGATGATGATGATTTTTATGACAGATATTTAGAAGAAGGACTAGAAAAAATCATCTGAGGCGAGATCCCCCGACTTTCCACAATCCAGGTGACTACTCTGACCAATGAGCCACCGCGGACTTAGGATAACACTAGGAATTTCTTCCATTCTTTGTTTTGTTCTTATGTTAGCCTTATGTTGTATTTAGGACTTCTAATTTATTATGATTGTAAGTAATAAGTTAAAAACTAACTTTTTTCCGTCAAACATGTCCATCCCTTCAGGTCCAGACGTACCTTGAAACAAAACAGGCATCATATTACACATTGCTTTATATATTATCTCTACAATGGATATTTATAGCCAATAAATAATGTAATGAACAAACTACAGTATCTGCGAAATTTACATAAACTTTATCGTAACAATTACAAATAAAGAAAGAAAACAATGAAAAAGTAAATGCTCTAGGCGGGAATCGAACCCGCGTCTTCTGGTGCCCGGCCAGACGCAATTACCACTACGCCACCGGAGTACTAGATATAACCTGCTAATTTCTTCACTGACTTCTGTCCTTCTTAACGTTTTTTTAACAATGTTTATCTCACCACTCATTGAAGAATAGGAAACGAATATTATTAAATTTGTCAGTACGCCCATACATTTCTTAGTAATATGGGAACATGTGACGTCACCTGTTCCGTAGATTTTCTATGGAGCGTTTTTGGACGACGCGCCGCAACACAACAAACATACCACTATATCTGTGAAACTATTGATTTTAGACATACTATTTCTTTTGAAACATTTCTTTATGAGTTATAAACTTCTTATTTATGAAATAAAAAAGTTGTCAACTTCGCTATTAAGGACATTAATAACTTGCGTACTAATTATAGAATGCGAGTCTAGCGCCGGTGTGTTCGCCAGTAAATCTACGTAGAAGTCATCCTTCAACTTCTTTATATCCAGGTGGCTTTGGTTGTTCATATTCTCGTCCTGATCCAATATTGTGTCCAATCTGAAATAAAGTCATATATTTTTTAATTTTTTTTTAACATCCCGTTGACTGCTTCAACAAATAACAGAGTGTAGACATTAGCTTCTAACGCAAATACAGGTAAACTAGAACAATTTCACAGGGTTATCCCAAGTCCTCGGTAGCTCAGATGGTTAGAGCAGTCACCCGGATTGTGAAAGGTCCCGGGTTCGGTCGCCGCCTCACAATGTCTTGTCGTGTTATATTTAACAGGTTACGTCACAGCAGTCAAGTGTTGGCGTTTTGGAGCAAAATTCGAAACTGAATTATGATTTTTAAAACTTTAGTCGTATTAAAATAACTATGATAGCTATTTCCGGCTATAATACTTATACACGACATGGAACATCATCATCATCATTATCACCAGAATATATACGTCCCACAGCTGGGCACAGGCCTTCCTACATGGGAGAAACACATGTGGAGCTTGGGCCATAACACCACCACGCTGGCCCAATGCGGGGTGGTGGGTTAAAGCGGTTGGAGGAACAACCGGGACCAACGGCTTTACGTGCCTTCCGAAGCACGGAGGAGTTCGAGATTAGAATTTTGGTTGACCCATCCCGAGACCGACCATGGCAAGAGTTGCTTTGTTTTCGTAAACGAAACCAGAGCGCTCAAACCGTTACGCCACCGAGCTCCTCATCCTCCTCCTCGACATCGAACATTTTCCCGAAATTTATAACATCTTTATCAGGCCTAGTGCCTTTTAAGAAAATCTAACAGAACTGACCCCATTTCTCCCAGTTGCCTCCTATCATGTTGCAGTTGCGAAAGCACCTGACGTCTCGAGCTCAGCTTCATCAGGTGTAGTTCCCGTACTGCGCGGCCCCACTGCTCCTTGAAGAACGCCTTCGACTGAACCGCGCTATCTAATTTCTCTTCTAAACAACGCTGCAATTCAATTTTTACATATATTTCACTTCGAAATTTAAAAGTGTAAATAATCTGAAAGTCCGGCTATCCAGACGAACACGTCTCGCTACAGCGACAGTTCCTTTCACAATCAGATGTGCGGGGATGATTTATATATAATAAAGTAATTATTTAGGACAAAAAACAATCACACAAAATTACCGAAATAAAATTAAAAACACATATTTTGTAGTGTCACCAGACGTTGTGCACAACAGAGATAAGAAAAAATAATAAAAACCCATTCAAGACAGGATCATCAATCAAAAATAAGTAGAGAATATGACAATGTAACAATAGGCGCTTCCCAAGCAACACATAAGCAGTATAAAGGAAAAATATAAGTTGACTTACAGCCTGAAGTTGAATTACGGATTTATAATGGTTTTTACTAAGTGCTCTAGCTGGTTTACAGAATTTGTTAAACTTATTCCTGCTCTTAGCTATATTGAAGTATTTATATAAATTTTATCAAGCTTTTACTTTATAGAAGTTAGGTACATTGAAACTAATTGTACAGATGAAAGCTGTATAGCTACAACACACAACAATTATACAATAATAACAATTGTACGATTATAGAAAAATGTTATAGGCTGTGTATTATATTTCGTTGCTTCATTCGATGATATAGACAAAACCAGGTAGTCATCTTATCCTACAAGAAAACGTCGCTTATTAAGAGTATTTAAACTGATTTCCGGTCCGTACCGGAAATACGAGTATTTTAAAATTATTGTGTATTGGAATAAGGTTTAAAAGAGAATCCGCAAATTACGACTTAAATCTCCAAGCTGTAGGTATAATAGAATTGAAAAAGAATAATATCTGTATATGCTTTTCAAATTGATGGGGAAGAATTGAGAAGAAATATGTTTATATTTGTATTTTCATTACAAGAGTGAACTACACGATATTTACGGGTGGAAAACTATCGTGAATAATAATAATAATAATAGCAACGTACCAGTTCTTGTATGAGACTAGCTGTTTGGTCCTTTGTTAAACCAGAGTATTTGCTCTCAGCTTCCTTCTCACAGTTCTTCATGTTATTCTGAAAAAGAAAAACCGCATTCATATACTCTTCTTAGCGTTATCAAGTGATTATGTCATTTGGTAAATTATCACAGCAGACTGGATATTACATTTTAGTAGTTTTCCGATTTAGTACAATCGGAACATAACAGTTAAACTTAATTATTAAACATGTTTTTTGTTTAAAATATTTAAAAATATATTCATCGACTCATAAGTCGAAAGCGCGAGAAACAATAGTAATGCAGGAAAAAATTATACACTGTTTTTGTTACTTGCATATTGCGAAAAAATCGAAACTCGAAAGATCTCTATCGAGTTTTGATTCTAACAATTTTATTTATATTTTAATTTAAAAAAAAGCGGTCTAATGGACTAATATGCAAAAGCTTCAATTTCAAGAGACATAAAGGGAAAGTCTATATCTATATTTATTTTTGAAACTGCCAATTTTCATTGATAGATCTACTAGGTGGTAGGTCCGTATATACGGTCGTCTGGGTAGGTACCAACACCTTTTATATTTCAACCGTGAAACAGTTCGCTGTGTTTCGGATTGAAGGGAAAGGTAGCCCGTGTAATTACTGGGCATGGACGGCATTTCATCTTAGGCCTCAGGATGACAACGCACCTGCAATACTAATACTAAGTGATTATTTCCTTGTTATTTTAGGTGTCTATAGGCAACGGTATACCACCAGGTGGGCCGTCAGCTTGTTTGTCATTAAGTTGAATAAAAAAATATAAATATAAAATTATATCATATACACCTTTAGCACGTCTACTTGTTTTTCCAACTGGTGCACTCTAAGTTCCTGCTCCTCTATCCTCATATCTTTCAGTTTGAGCTGATGTTGCATGTCGTCTTCCAGTTTTTGTGACGCTTCTCTTAGTTCTTGGTACTTTGCCGTGTAGTGAGCTTCTAGGGCTTTCTTCGCCTCTAATAACTGAAATATTGTTATTTTACTTAATAGTTTTTAATTAATCATTATGTTATGTACATTAGAAGGATTGTAAGCTAAAGATTGCGCGAAAGTTTATTTCCGTGCTAGCTGACTACAGAATAGTAGTCCAAAAAAACATTTTTATGTAAAGGTCATTGCGAAACGTTTTTTGTGATTTTTTTGTAACAAAGTTATTTATGTCATAAAATATTCTGGGCTTTATAAAAGGAACAGACTACATAGAAATCAGTGGCTTCAGAGTTACTCATTACTACTTAATTACAACTTAATAATACAACCATTAACTTATTACTCTTATAATGTTGCTGTAGGTAGGTTTCCCCTTCATACTAGCTATATCCTTCGAGATCAAGATACCTCAATTGAAATTCGAATATTCGATGTGATCCATTCCACTATATATATCTTATGCATTTAAAAGAGAAAGGAAGCTTGATTCTACACCTTATATAAATCACACTATAAAACACGACTAATTTGTATAGTTGATAGCACCATACAGCGTGTAAGTTTCACTTGTTACTTCAAAATTAACTCTTATTACAAAGCGGCCTAAAAGTACCTAAAATGCAGCCGTGTATACAATGGGCGGTACTATAATTCTATCTAGACAATTGTTAGGCTTTGTTTAGGAATTATTGTCATTAATTAATTTATTAACATCGCACACCCGCTAAAAAACTGTCACAACTCACAACACTCAAAATCAAGAATAGAGTAAATGAACTTTATAGTATTTGCGACTATGTGATTGTATTTTACAGTAATTAGCAATTTTACATTAATAAGCACTTGCATTTTAATTAGGAAGATCATCAGTAAAACCATCCATACCAATATATCTTTCACAAAAAAATCACAAATATCTAAACGTAATCTTCGTCGACCTAGCTTGCTCGTGTTGCAAAAGATACGTACGGATATAGCAAAAAAAGCATTACCTTTGAGGGTTCGCATTTTTATAACAAACTACCTTCTTATATTAAAGATGTAGACTTCATAAACAGTTTTAAATCTAAATTGTATAACTATATTCTTGAGAACCACTAATTCGCCGAGATAAGATATGTTAAACTTTATATTCTAAAATTATGTCTAAATTATTTTACCATTTAAATTGTTAAATGTGACCGCTACCTATATTTAAGAATACTCAGTATAATTTTGTTCTCATGTAAGTGGATTTTGTAATCTCTTTTGAGAATAAATTCTTTAAACCTAATAATAATGATAATAGATATAAACTAAAAGTAGTATTATATAAGAACTTACTATATGGCACTTTTAGAGTAGATATTAATTAGAAAAATACATGTCTTACCGCAAAAAACAAAATTTGCCCTTTTTTGTGTTACGACAGTTTTTTAGCGGGTGTGCGACATGTCATAATTGGGATGTTGCCTAAGTTTGAATTTGGCGCTATTTTTCCTCATTTCGGAAAATATACGCTACTGTTACCCATAAAAACAATTCAAACTTAAAAGATATGGAATATTGTTGAAGTTGTACTGTATTGAAAATAAAAAAATGGTCCCTTTTTTTTTAAAGTTTATCAAAAATGTTAAAGATATTAGATTGCTGACATCAATTAAAACAACTTTTATTATGACAACTATTCATAACAACATACTTAATACATAGTTATTATCAATTTTGTCAGTATGCCCATACATTTCTTAGTAATATGGGAACATGTGACGTCACCTGTTCCGTAGATTTTCTATGGAGCGTTTTTGGACGACGCGCCGCAACACATTAAACATACCACTATATCTGTGAAACTATTGATCTTAGACATACTATTTCTTTTGCAATATTTCTTTATGAGTTATAAATTTCTTATTTATGAAATAAAAAAAAGTTGTCAACTACCCTATTATTTGTTATTCGTCTTTCGCGTCATACCTTGTTCTCCCTGTCCGCATTTCGGTATCCCCGCAGCCGGAAGTCGTCGGTGGTTCGCGCCAAATCGGCGGCAAGTGTGCGACACTGTTCTATGCCACGACTAAGCTTTGTTTCCAGTTCCAAGCGCTTCTTCGCCCATTCCGTTGCCAGTAGTTCTAGATGATATTCTTCTTTGCGTTTCAACTAGAGTGAAACATATATTTTTTAAAGCTGTCCCATCTAGCATTAACCATGACTATATTTGTTTATGACTATAATTGTTTAATTTTGGCTACACAACTTCGCCCAGAATAAATTACTGTCAAATTACCTGACATTTGTATAGCTCTTGTTGTTTCTCTTTCCAATCTTCAAGTTCGTCCACAAATTTTTGCATTATTTCGTCACGTTCTCTCGGCGTTAAAGCTTTTTTTATTAAATCTAAAATAACATTAATGTTTTACAAAAGCATGATATTAGGTATTTTAAATTGTTGCACATTTTACCTAGTATTTAGTTACCTTTTTCATTGTGTGATATACACGTATCGCTTTTGCTCGTCTCTAGTCTCAGCGGGTCACTGGAAAAGTAATGAATAATCTAACAAACAAATACCTATGTACAAGTATTTGTTTGTTTCGATGCAGGCTGCCCAGAAACGTTCCGTTTGGAAATCGTCAGAGATTGATGAGAAAGGTCTGTGTATCTGTAGCCGGCTACATTCATATTGCAAAAAGTTTTTTATTGCGATAAATAGGGTTTTACATTGGTGGTAACAATAATATTTAAGTGGCTTTTGACCTAATCAGCCGTAAACTACAGCATGCAAATATCTATCGTATCCGTATTCGCGGATTTAGACTCCAATATCCGTATCCGCGGATAATTATTTTAACCATCCCGCACATCGATGGGGAGGGGGCATTATTCAGCATTAGACATCACAGGCTGATTTGATGATGATGATTTGTAGAAATATTTGAGATGTTGAAATGTTATATTTCGATATATTATATTAAAGAAGACTGTATTAGATATTTATTATACTAAATTAAAATCGGATTTTAGCGCAATCTACACTTACTGTACAATCTTCACTCTTCTTGTTTCATTCTCAACCTGACAGCTATCTCCCTCATCTATGCCACTTCCAGGATTCTCTTTCTTTCCACCGCCATCGTACTCTCCCTGTCCCACATAGCGTTTGTTCGCGCCTCTATCCTCTTCGCATTGCACTTGCATATCGCTAGTCATTGGCTTCTGTCTTGAAGCTAGCAGTTTCTCTTGGCTTATTGTGAATGAATCGTACATCTTTCTTATTAAATCTGCTATCTCGTTCGTTTGGAGTATCGAGTCGCCTGCTGCGTTTTTGTATCTGTAGAAAAAATGTAATTTCAACTCTCAAGGTAGAAGCAAAACTAAGCAAGCCTGGTTTTGGCTATCACGCTTTATTTTTGCTTGTCTACGTAATCAGCTTTGTTTTATGTGATAATTGGTAGACCATCGATATAAACAAAAAAGAGAAGGTACTGCATCTATGCTTGGCGCGCGTACCAGCGAAACTACGTCTAGCTGACGCACCATTGAACGATGCTACGTAGAAATGCTACACGCATCAGCTAATTGTATTTTAAAAATCGAAATCCTCAAATGACGTCTTGGTCTCATTTCGCTTAGCGCCTTCTATCGGCTATATCACGGAGAGTGCTCTGAAGAACTTTTTGACCTTATCCCACCTTCTCCCTTCCTACTCAGGACTACGCGTGCTGGTCTTCGGAGTCATCAATTTACTGTCTCCACCTCAACATCACGCACAAAGAAATTTAGTATCTCGTTTCTTTGTCGTACTTCCAGAACTTGGAATTCTTTGCCAGCACATGTGTTCCCTCCTTCCTATAACATGGGATCCTTCAAAAGAGGAGTGTGAAAAAGCATCTTATGGGCCGGCAAGCTGGAGGCGGCTAGAGCAGTGTCTAAACTGCACTAGCTGTCTTCGCATATGGACTCTTCTTGTCGCTTCACATCGGGTGGTGTTGGGTCATTTGTCGAGCTTTTTATAAATAAAAAAAATAGGGATCACTTTTCACGCTTACGTTAACGCCACCGAGCTCCTCCCTCCATCTGAGCATCATGTAAACATAATATAATTAAAGTATTTAACTTAGTAAAGCATTTAAATTAGAAAAAAAAACATTTTTTTTACAACATTGGTATTCTGTTAAAAATAAAAATACGAATAATAGGACTTTTTAAAAAAATATTTGCTACCAAAAAACACATTTCGACAATAACATACATTTCTTTTTTTTATACAACTAGATGACAAACAAGCTGACGGCCCACCTGGTGGTAAGGGGTTACCGCCGCCTATACACACCTGCAATAAGAAGGAAAAGCACTTGATATTGCAGGTGCGTTGTCATCCTAAGACCTAAGATGAAATGCCGTCCATGCCCAGTAATTACACTGGCTACCTTTCCCTTCAATCCGAAACACAGCGATCTGTTTCACGGCTGTAATAAGAAAGGCGGTGGTACTTACCCAGGCGAAAAGTAACACCACCTAGTAAACCTTACTTTTATGCAACATACCTTGCAGTATTGCTGACATTGGCATTGGTGTAGGCGCTTGGGGCGACATCTCTGTCGAAGTCGGTGCAGCTGCCACTCTTGCACTGGACAGTGGCGGGTTCAGTGCCCGGCCGACCGCTGTCCAGGTGACTGGCGCTCCGGGTCATGTGCAGCGGAGGATTCTGGGAGTACATCAGACCAGAATAATTGCTTACTAAGTGATAATCAGAATCACAATAAAAAAATATATTTATTCAAATCTCTCAAACTAATCGTCCAAAAATTACATGATAAATTATGTATGTCTATTACTAAAAAAAGTTAACTAACAATCATAATGTCTATCTGTATATCTGTCATGTTTGAATTTACGTTAACTATATTTTTTTCACCTAACATGAGGGAACCTTTTTTTTTTTTTTTCCACTGGGAAAAAAAATGCTTTACGCATGCCCTCCCGTCGGGGGACGGGAGGGGTATGTGGGACTCCCCGGGAGCGGTTCCCGGGTCTACCCACTAAAATAACCCAGTGGCACTCCCTCATCGTCTAATGTGGTGGGGGGACTGGGAAACCGGCAGAGCCTCTTCTTCCAGTCCCCCACCGGCGATTGCCCGCCTTGGTGGCGGGCCCTTCACGCCCCCCCTTGGTACAAGGTAGAGGAGGCCAGAGGGTGACCGCGAGTGCTCGGCCACCCTCTACAGCGAGGTGATGAGCAGTGCAATGCGGGCTAGGGCGCCCCCGCGCCTGTCGCCCGCTGCTCATCACCGTGGGGGGAGGAGAGGCGGTTATACGTCCGCCTTCTCCTGCCCCTCCTCCGCCGGCGGTTCGGCGGCGCGTCGGGATCGTCCTCCCGCGCGCGCTCCGCCACCTCCTTCTGTGACATGACATCCTCACAGAAGGAGGCGACCGCCGCCCAAACATGAGGGAACCTTAGCCAACCCCTCACAACGTCTACGTAGGTACCTTCCTAATGCAGCCAATGTTATATTATTTCATACAAATGTCATGAAATTATCAAATGAATGAAATGCTTTTCAAAGTGGAAAACCATTTCTATGAACTAATATAGCCCATGTTTCAATTTATTGTCGTATTAACGACACCACCCTGTATCTGAAATAAAAAAAATGTTGGCAGCCCCAACTACCCCATTGGTAACGACAGTGCGCCTCTCCATACCCGAATCCGACATACCAGACACAATTAAATTTTAATTATTTAAAATAACTCACTAAAAAACTAATATTTGATACGCAAGAGAGAGGGTACGAACGTTGCCTCGATTGACAAAAGAATGAGGTGACATCGGAGCGCGGGTAACGAGTAACGGCTAGTCAAAAACGTACTTTTAAAATTGTAAATTTCCTTATTTCCTGTGTGTAAAAATAAGAAATTTTTAAATACTCTAGTTCCGGCACAGACCGGAAATCAGTTTAAATACTCTTAATAAGCGACGTTGCCTTGTAGGATAAGAGGACTACCTTGTTATGTCTATATCTTCGAATGAAGCAACGAAATATAATGACTGATGATGATGAGCCTGTAAAAACCGATCAATACCAGTGCAAAGTTTTCAGTGCGATTGTTACTGCTATTTAAAGTTACGTATTGTGGGTAACTTTTTGGTAACTTGGACCGAGTTATGCCAAAATGATCCAACCCACAATGTCAAAAATATGAGATATCAATGCCAAATTATATGAAATGGACCCTATTTGCATGTGACAAAGATCTATTTACTAAGATGATTTACAATAAAAGTATCATTATCATCATCATCATCACCAGCGTATATACGTCCCACTGCTGGGCGCAGGCCTTCCTACATGGGAGAAACACATGTGGAGTTTGGGCCATAACACCACCACGCTGGCCCAATGCGGGTTGGTGGGTTCAAGCGGTTGTAGTAACAACCGGCACCAACGGCTTAACGTGCCTGCCGAAGCACGGAGGAGCACGAGATTATAAATTTTACTGGCCCATCCTGGGACCGAATAAAAGTATACCAACCCACAACTAAGATATTTAAAATAGCATTGTACAAAAAGAATACAAGCTACTTGAAACATTAATCTCAAGATGGTTTTCCACCAGAGGGGCGAGACGAGAATTGAAATCGCACTGACCCTTTTCCACTAAAAATTGTTCGTGCGAGATGATTGAGCACAACAATAAACCTATCGCGATAAGCGTGTTTCTGTTGCAGATTTAATTTATACTCTATATCGGAAGCAATACGGTTAATTTTTACACAAAAAAATATTTCGCCTAGGTTTCGAAATCATATCAAATTTCACATGTAAATATATATACTCTATATAGGAAGCAATATGGTTCATTTTTACACAAACAAATATTTCAATTCACGCCTCGCACATCCTCGTCAATCCTGACTATTTCCACCAAAGATGCGCGAGCCGAGGATTGAAATATTTGTTTGTGTAAAAATGGACCGTATTGCTTCCGATATAGAGTATAAATTAACTCTGAAACAAATTTCAATTATCGTCTCGAGTCGTCTCGTCTCGCCCCTCTAGTGGAAAATCGCCTAGGTTTCGAAATCATATCAAATTTCACATGTAAATTTATACTCTATATAGGAAGCAATATGGTTCATTTTTACACAAACAAATATTTCAATTCACGCCTCGCACATCCTCGTCAATCCTACTATTTCCACCAAAGAAGGGCGAGGCGAGGATTGAAAATTTGCCATACAAATTTTAAATCTCGTCTCGTCTCGTCTCGCTCCTGTGGTGGAAAACCACCTTTACTCTTGTTTACTCGTGTTCAATGAATTGTGTTAATGTATTGTAATAAACCTCGTATAAGATAACCCTAGTCCGTAACACTATGTATAAAGTAATACCTGTGGCTGTTCCTTCTTCAGTCCAACATACTTGAGGCTCATCTCAACGTCCACATACGGCCGACGAGTGTAGTCAGTCCCATTACACTGCAGTATGTAGCACCGTTCTTGGATCGTCAGAGCATTGGCACTGTTGCAGAAATGGCTCACAAATTGGGTCAGGTCTTCTGTAGGCACCAGTTTACGAAGATCCATACTGCAGATGCCTGGAAGACACAAGGATTAAGGAATTTAGTCACATTTTTTTTACATTCTTTTTTTCATGCATTATTTTAAAAGAAAGGCATAGGGTGAAGTTCATACATCCATGTTTGATATTTTCTGTATGTGTGTGTGTATTATGTAAGTATACATCTATGAGGTATCTGTAATATCCATAAACCCATTTTTAAATTCTTATTGTTTTTTGCCCTTAGTTTGTTATACCTACTTTATTTTTCTTGTTTTTAATCTGTTTCGTTTTATATAATTTAGCGTCATCACCTGGGCCCTGCTGCGAATGTCGTTGAAGCTAAGTGCTGAGACATGGGCCTACTGGCCTTGCACTGACTGTTTATTTTAAATGTATTGGAACTGTGTGATGTGTTGTGCTTGTGCAAATGTGCAAGTCAATAAAAAAAATTCTTTCTTTCAAGAACTTGATTGTTGACAAATTTTGCGAGTGTTTCACGTCGTGTATAAGTACCTATTATAGCCCAAAATAGTTATCATAAATTCTTTTTATACTATTAGATAAGTGTATTTATTTAAGTGTGTAATTCTCGGCCATAGCTCGTGTCTTCTGTACGCAGCTAAACAACTTAAATATAGCTCACCTACACGACACTGTTCCGGCACAGCAACCGAAAGAACATTCGAATGTAGTCTTAAAGCCATGCACTGTAGATATATTTTACTAAGACAACGCCATTCCCGTAAGCTGTTTAGGCATTGTGAAATGGAAGAGGACTTCAAGATAAGGATGGAGCTATGCCTTAACACTAACCAACATCACTTTCAGCGACGCAGATCCTTGTGACTAAGTGGGGACACTCGGCGAAGTATCTTGAGAGTGTATGCAGATCCGAGCGTACTCGAAGCGATGTGCGTTGATTCAATAACGCGCTACTACCATTTGCGGGCACCCTGGTTATAATAACAAAACACATGATTATGAAATTTTTTAATAAAATTTATCTGTCTCTCTCTTACTCACACAAACAGTCACGCATGCACGCACGCGTGATATTTTCATGATTCAAAAGCGCTTTTTGGTGATTGACTATATACAGGGTGGTGCTGTCAATGCGACAATAAATTAAAACATGGGCTATATTAGTTTATAGAAATGATTTGCCACTTTCAAAAACATCTTATTCATTTGATAATTTCATGACATTTGTATGGAGTAATACAACATTGGCTGCATTTTTTCATAGAAATGTCCAGAAATTATCTTATACTCTAATAATTTTCTTGACTTTATATAGAATCACATTCCTAGGTCCAATGAATTGTCCATTAATTAAATGCATTAAAGTTTTATTGATAAAATATAAATCATTATAAATTTGCATGCCAATAATGGTAGAATGTACAGGAAGACTCATATTTATATTAAACAACAAAAATGCATTGTACCTACATTCTTAGCAAATAAAAGTTTTGACTTTGACTTTAACTTTTACTAATGCCGTAAGTTGGCTTTTACAAACGAGTAGGCAAGTGTAAGTCCGAGATGAAGTCGAGAACTAAAGTCGCAAGTTTGTAAAATACCAATTTTAATATTTATCTTTCGAGCAATGTTTAAAGGTTTGTATACATAGTTTAGATAATTTTATATGTAAATATATTTTCAAATATTTATAATAATGTTAAAATGAAAATGAGGAATAATGTATACAGCCTCCATAAATGATTTTTGTAGCAAATGTGTGGAAATATAATATTATCAATTCATGCCGCATGCACGCACGCACGCAGGCAGGCAGGCAGGCAGGCAGGCACGCACGCACGCACGCACGCACGCACGCACGCACGCACGCACGCACGCACCCACGTAGACACACACACACACAAACACACGCGCGCATACACAAAAGGTAATATATTTATTTATTTCATCTTAGCATAATTCCATCCTTACAGTTTACACCAATACGATAGAAAACCATTACATATCTACATACTTAATATTAATAACATAAAATTAGCAATGGTATCGTTGTAAATTCGTTCAACGAACAGGAAAAAATATCTACTCTCTCAGCTATTCGGTTGAAGGTGCGCAGTGCACACGTCATTGGAGCGTTTTGTTGTAACCTTCGGAAACATTGCCGATTTCAAACAGCTATTGAATATATGTAATGAGGGCTGCGCGAAAACATAGCGGCAGTCTCTAAGCAAGAAAGCTATATTATTTGAAACAACATACCTAGTCCATAATTGACCCTGTTATAAAATTTATTTTTGGCCGGTGCAATGTGTCTTAAATGACTCTCAATCGTTCAACTTTTTTTCTTTTCTGAGCACGCGTGTTTTTTAAATGAGTTTTTTTAGACGCGCTGCTAACGCGTATCATAAACGCGCGCCGTCGTTACGCTTAAAAACGTCGTGTGAGCTGTAACTCTAGGGGAGCTGAGTTTGAGCACTCTGGTTTCGATTACGGAAACAAAGCAACTTTTTCCATGGTCCATCCCAGGATGGGTCACTGAAAATATGTGATCTCGTGCTACTCCGGCTTCGGTAGGCACGTTAAGCCGTTAGTCCCGGTTGTGACTGTAACTGTTTTAACCCATCAATTCGCATTGGGCCAGCGTGGAGGTGTTATGGCCCAAACTCCTCATGTGTTTCTCCCATGTAGGAAGGCCTGTGAAAGGCTTGGTGAGGATGTTGAATCAATTCTATGAATATTATTAAAATACCAAACGTTTTACCTATCTGTCATTATGTTGTGAGTGAAAGCAGAATATGAAATATAGCAGTCCAGCGTGTGTTTATTTGTCTTCACATTTTCTGGTAACAGCTGAAATAAAAAAAAAAACCTTAAGGCCAGAACCCACAGAGGCGGACGGCAGTAATTTTGTAATATTCGAATTCTTATGTGTATCCCGTACTCCCGTTACGCAAAGAACACCGCACCGTAACCTTTCTTTGTGTAACAGGCTACATAAGAATTCTACCATTACAAAATCCTCCCACCCCGAAACACTTCCACTTTCGCCTCTGTGGGTTCTGGCCTTTATTGTCATGGGACATTATTTCTTGAAATTATTACATAAGAGCGGTAGGCCATTTTGAGCGGTACGCCATGTAACTTTATAACTTACCTTCTACCAACATAATACTTTCTCTTATATAACATGTTACGAGCATCTACAGAATACGGTAACCGCTTACCATCAGGCGGACCGTACAATAGTTTTCCACCTTTGTCATATCAAAAGTTAGGGCTATAATACAACAACGCTGGCAAAATACCGATTGTTGGGTGAAAACCCTTCCTTGTCGTACTTCCAAAACTTGGAATTCTTTGCCCGCACATGTGCTCCCTCCTTCCTATAACGTAGGTTCCTTCAAAAGACACGTGAAAAAGTACCATAAGGGCCGGCAAGGGGGAGGCGGCTAGAACAGTGTGTTTACAGCTGCACTAGCTGTCTTCGCATATGGACTGTTATTACCGCTTTACATCAGGTGATGTTGAGTCATTTGCCGTGCTTTGTATAATAAAACTGTTTCAGTAACAACCAGGACCAATGGCTTAACGTGTCCTCTGAAGCACGTAGATTAGAGTTTTGATTAAACCAGTCCTAAGCTGGATCAACTATGCAATAATAAGTAGCATTGTTTTGTAAACAAAAAATAGTTTATATGCTTTGACACTTCCGCTTGGTTTCGGCTTTATTACCTTTGTATTTTGTAGTCACCGACTATAAGGTAGATCATCATCAACATCTTTACTTATTTATTTAGACTCTTATGCCAAGTTACAGTTATATTCACTTTATACATATACATTTATTATATTATGTCCCTTCGCTCGGCGTGCCTGTTGGCAAAGGGATACTCTAGATTTTTCCAGTCTACTCTATCAAGAGCTGCCCTCCTCCAAAAAGTACCTGCAGTAAGTTTCCACTCATCCTCCCATCTCTGATGCTGCCGCCCTCTGCTCCGCTTACCATCATGTGGGTAACAGTTCGTTTCATCACCATCACCAGCCTATAAATGTCCCACTGTTAGGCACAGGCCTTCCTAGTCTTACATAGCACCATGTTCGTCCAAAGTTGGTTCGTCGGTTAAAGCGGTAAATCTAACTGAACAACATACCATATCCAAGTGTTCCACAGATCCTATAATGATATTAAGCACAAACAAATGTTTTCCTTCTCCTATTTGAATGAGCCCCTCCTCACAAATCAATCTTGGCTGAATGTCAGGTGATGACACTGTCTTCTTACTCTCTGCTTTGTATTCCTCTAAAAATATAGAATAACATTACTATCATAGTAGTAAAAAAAATAGCTGTACAATTTTGATTTTTGATTTATTTCACCTAAAGTCATTAAAATTGTTCTGCCTGGTGGATTCGTTGTGTTACAGTTGGACGGGAATGCTATTTCGTTGCTATGAAACATGCGTAGTTCATTTCTCTGGAATAAAAAGAATGTCACTTTAAAAACACAAAAATTAATTTAAGTCTCGACTTTTTACTGAAAACAAAATGCACTCTACTTTAGTTAGGGTGTGTTTATATGACTATCAAGTATCATGCCCGAGGATTGCGCGGACGCGACTCCCGCTGTGTGATTGCAAAATGAGCTTTATTTCAATTGGCACACAGTGTCAGCACTGTTTAAACGACTGCTTTATTGCTTAATTATGTAATATTGTTAAACTTACTGGGGTAGGGGTATTGATCCTGTCTTCAATAGAGAGACTCATGAGTAGTTGAGGGTGGCAACATTTTCCTGCCGACCTCACACCAAGTAGTTTATGCCAGGAGTGCTTTATCTGCAATTAGTGAAGTTCATATTATTTAACGCCCAAATACTATAGTTCATAGATAGTATAGTAGTTCTGTAGATATAGATATGATTACATATCTTAATAATTTATTTATCCTTTTCTTTTTTTTTTAGTTGTCGGTGTTATGTTACACCCACAACTAAAAAAAAAAGAAAAGAATAAAAGAAGAAAATATTAAATATTAGTCATTTGTAGGCAAAGTAGAATCCAGACCTCGAAATAGGTCGGTCACTTATAGACTGTTAGAACTAAGTCTTCTGTTGACCATGTTCAAGGACAATTAAATTTTTCTTTTCTGTATGGCACTGCACAGCAAAATATTGAAATAATGTAACCAGAAAAACTTCATATTTTAAAACAAGTGACTAGACAAGTTTGTTGCCAGAGTCTTCTTGGTAGTTCAACTTTTGGAACCGGTGTAAATTCAGACATGACAGACAGATATATTAGGTTGGGGAAAAAGTTTTTCGCATTATAGTATGTAGGTTTTGAAGATATTTATTTCTTTAAGAATTTACAATTCACATATGTATTAACTTGTAATAAAATCTCTTTGGCTGTACTATTTGTATCTGGCTGGTTTTGGTATCATTAAAAGCTTAGATTTTAAAAAAGAGAATTCCAAATTCAAATTAGGAAAATGTGTGTTTTTCATTTGTTTTTCGTACTGTTAAGATGAGTGAATATAATGAAGAAATTCGATACATTTTAAAATTTTACTACAAAAAAGGTAAAAACGCAACGCAAGCCGCGAAAAAAATTTGCGATGTTTATGGACCTAGTGCAGTGTCTGTGAGAGTAGCACAAATTTGGTTCAAGCATTTTTAATCCGGAAATTTTGATGTCAAAGATGCACGTCGCTCTGGTCGCCCTATTACGGATAAAATTGATGCCATTTTTAAAAACTGGAGCAAGATCGGCATATCAGTAGTAACAACGTAGCTGAAGAACTGGGAATTGACCACAAAACAGTTATGGCGCATTTTAAAAAAAATGGGTACACAAAAAAGCTCGATATTTGGGTACCCCAGGAGCTCACTGAAAGAAACCTAATGAACCGTGTACTCATTTGTGATTCTTTATTACGACGTAATGAAACCGAACCATTTTTGAAGAAGCTGATAACTGGTGATGAAAAGTGGATCACGTAAGACAAGAACGTGCGAAAAAGGTCGTGGTCAAAGGCCGGTCAGGCTTCACAGACTGTGGCTAAACCTGAGTTAACTCGCAACAAGGTGATGCTGTGTGTGTGGTGGGACTGGAAGGCATTATTCATTATGAGCTGTTACCACCAGGCAGGACCATCGATTCTGAACTCTACTGCGAACAACTAATGAGATTAAAGCAAGAAGTTGAGAGAAAGCGGCCGGAATTAATCAACAGAAGGGGTGTGGTTTTTCATCATGATAAGCGTTATATGATAGACCTCACACTTCTTTAGCCACTCAGCAAAAATTAAGAGAGTTTGGCTGGGAGGTGTTAATGCATCCGCCGTATAGTCCTTTCCTTGCACCTTCAGATTTCCACCTGTTTTGCTCTCTTCGGAATTCTTTAGGCAGTGTCAGGTTAACATCACGAGAGGACTGCCAAAACCACTTGTCGCGGTATTTTGATCAGAAGCCCCAAAATTTCTATAGCAATGGGATCATGTCCCCCTACCTACAAGATGGCAAAAAGTTATCAAACAAAATGGTACCTACATACTTAAGTTAAATGTAAATAAACTATATTAAAAAATGTTTTGATATTTCTTAAAAAATGTAAAGAAACTTTTCCCCCAACCTATTACATTGTGAGACCATTTCTTAAGATTTACATAATTTGTGATTTTTGACGATTTGAAAGAGCTTCTTAGGAGCCTACTTGAATAAATATCAAGGCTTCCAGGGGCTTAAAATAAGTAAATAATACTTGTGTCGGGAATCTGTGGCTTGACTGGTTAATGTTGTATTTTGTGATATAAAGTCTTACATCATTAATCTTATTTGAGGGGCATGGTTGAGCACCAAGCAGGCTAAGTAGTAAGTATCCCACTTTATCCTTACGACCCTGGGTGCCTGTAGTATACACTTCCACTTTGACTGGAACATTTTGAACTCTTAAGCTGTAAATTAATATATATTCAATTTCAAAAAGAATCATTAATAATATTTATGTTTTAACAATGTTACAACATTAACATTATAGCAGTAAAGCACTTACCTACGGAATTTCCTTTTATCAGCCTCCCAAACTAACTCGGCATCAAATATAGGTGCATGAGACGGCACCACTGTGTCTGTTTCCAACATATAACCATTTAGAGAACCACTGACAATAAAGGGTGTTCGTAGAAAACCGAAACCAAGACCTAAAACATAGAAAATATTCAATAAAATTAAACCGTATCTATATAATGGGTCAGAGAGAGAGTCGTCATAATAATTGTTACCTTCTTTTACGTGAAGAATAATTTGAATATTAGGTCCTCTTAGTTCATCCATATGGTTAATAAATTGTAGTAATAACTTACAAATAAATTCTCAAATCAAAACATCAACAATAGGTTCGAAAATCAAAATAAACGAAAAATGTCACTCTTGACAATTGATTGACATTTAAATTGGGATACCATAGTAAGTTCGCAATATTTACTAAAAGTTTTTAAAATGTCTCAATTAAACTAAAATAGAGAAAGAAAACATACTTATAATACTTATCTTTGACATACATACTACATTAGTCATTTACGCTCGCTCGGAATTTCATCAAGGGCTTATATCAAATCCCATACATTTCCAATTTAGCGATAGAGGCTCTAATGTTGTTAGATACACACAAATCTAAAATTGAGTTGATTGCATCTCGTTCTCTCAATATCAACTGCTAGACAAATGCCTTACCTAATGATTTACAAAAAAAAATGTTATTTTTTTTACGACATTATGCTGCAATGTCTAGGAAGTTTACTCTGCGCCTACTCTGAGGGCCTACACAAGATGCCATTTGACAATTGCTATCGCTATAGCTAAATGGAAAATGGATGGGATTTGACATTTTAGATCGAAACTCAATCGAGGGCTTATGTCAAATCCCATACATTTTCCTCTTAGCAATAGCGATAGCGATTATCGAAAGGCAACTGGTCTAAGCCCTCTGGAAATATAGTACTAAATATTAATTCAAGTACAGCTTAAGCATAATTATGCAGACCACACAGCAGTGTGACATCGAGATACACTGAAATTACAATACATTAGCAAATGTATTTTAATTTCAGTGTATCTCGATGTCTCATTAGAAATATAAAAAGCTTACATATAATTTGGCATCTATGAAGGTGTGTTCAATTAAACACCTTAATGTTACGTTAAAACTTGACTATGGGTTCTAAACCTGCCTAAAATTAACTTGTTTGGTAGTTCTAATTCTTGCTATCTTATTCCTATAATAGTACTGAACAAGAGAAAGAGATTTCTTTTCTCAATATGTAAAAGAAAAGCAACAACATGGCCTCTTCAATTCTGTTGTGACCGTGACATTGCATCGCTAAGCGCCTATCAGCTTTATCATGAAGAGTGTTCTGAGGAGCTTTTTGACCTTATCCCACCATCCCCATTCCTACTCAGGAGCACGCCTGCCGGCCTTCGGAGTCATCAATTTACTATCTCCACCTCAACATCACGCACAAAGAAGTTTAGTTACTCGTTACTTTGTCGGACTTCCAAAACTTGGCATTTTTTGCCAGGACACGTGAGTTCCCTCCTTCCTATAACACGGGATGGGTTCCTTCAAAAAAAGCCTGAAAAGGCACCTTATGGGCCGGTGGAGGCGGTGGCGGCTAAAACAATGTGTTTCAAGCTGTACTGTTAGCTGTCTCCGCTTATGAACTCTTTTTACCGCTTTACATAGGCAACAAGTATGCTAATATGTGTCCCGTAGAACTAAAAAAAATCTACCATGGTATTTAATTTTTCATGTCTGCGTACAAAGTGGTTTACGGAACCGGAAGTACGGGACTTTGTGATAAGTTGTCAACTTTCTCAGTGTAAAACTTTATAATATTTAATTTCATTGTGGTTACTTTTTAAGAAATCTTTTTAAAGAATATTAAATTTATAATAGTTATTTTAATATTATTTATGTATAATATCAATAATATATTACGGAATGGATTTATTCCCCAATAAAAATAAATGTTATTATCGGATATTGATTTTGACTAGTTTCATTGATGACACTAATAATAATTTAGTATTTGTTTTTTTCAATAGGTCATAATTATATATATTACTGAGTCTGAAACCATTCATCGTTTTCATATTTTTCTATTTAATTTATTCAACAATAGTACCTACGTAATGAAGAAGTTTCTCTATGAATACAAAGTTCTACGGAGTAAATCTGAAACTGAAACGTCAAAAGGGTAAAGAATTGCCTACCTACTTTTATTAAGTTTTCTGAGAACGTTCAATCTACCCTGCAGAATGCAATAAATAATTAAGTAGAAACTAGAAATTGGTGGTCATTTATTGTGTACGCTTGCCACCTGTGACCGCGATAGACTACCTAGCGAGGCCCGACCCGGTGCGGATGAAGTGGATCAACGGAGCGCAACGAAAAGTAATTTGTACAAAAAACTTAAATTCAACTCATTGCGAATGGCGTGCCGTTCATGATGTTTTGTCTGACCGCACAATATATTGGTGGTCATTGTTGCTAGTCGTTTTTTGTACCGATCGGACTTCTAATGCGCCGGTAAAGTCGCGTGCTCGCTTTAGTCGCTTTCAATTTCGGGATTTGGTTTTACGTATTCCTTTTATGTACTTTTCTTCATTTACATTCGGTCTATGTATACAGTGCAAAAATTCAGTAAAAAGTGGATTCTAACAAAGACATGGGAGTTTTTAAGTGGTTGCGCCGGTGAGTAATTTGTGTTAAAACTTTGTTGAAATTAAGCTAAGGCAATTCAATTTTAGAAATGCGTTTGCGAGTCTAAATTAGTTTGGTTTCATAGCTTTTCATCAAAACTGATGGCATCTCTGATCGGCCGTGTTGCTTCTGTATCAATAAAATTCATACCAATTTGTATTTTTTGTAGGGATTCTCTGCCTCTACTAAAAAGTTCTTACCTTTAGCCACAAAGTTTTTGATTTTCAAAAGTAAGTAGGTAGTCGATTTAATTTAAAATTTTTATTTGATTACTTTAAATTGAGTTGCTTTAGTGCTTTAGTGTTTAAATATTTTTATATTTATTCTGTTAATTACCTACCTAATTGGTAAATAATTAAGGATAATGTAACTACTACTTATTGCATGGACATATCTTTTTACAAACATTGGTCAGAATTTATGGTATTGGGTGGATATGAATGATACTTTCTTGATTATTATTTTTTTATTATGAAACTCAACAGTGTTTTTCAACAATCATGCTTAATACAACTTATACATAACTCTTAGCCAATTACAGAGTTTCACAACATGGTAAGTACATAAATAACACTTACGAAGCAAAGTAGTGTATAAGCAAGTCTATGTTGTACATTTAAAGAACTTTAAGGTCCTAGATTTGGTATGGTTTGGCAGCTAAAATACAGAAAAGAATAGATGTTCACATGACTGTGTAAGAAATAGATGATAGTTGTGTGGTGAAAAAATTTGATTTGTTGTAAAAACATGCGAAAGATGCAATCATGTTACAAGATAAAAAACAAGAAACAAAATTTATCCAACTATCCATAAATAAAAAATGAGGGAATGGTAGACGAAAAGGATAAATGCAAGTAAGTTAACACATAAACACTTACTAAAACAAATTCAATTTTTTATTATATTTATTGGGGTAAATAAAAATTTTATATGGGTAGGGGTATACAAGAATTTTTAGATTATAAATAGGTAAATATTTCTTTGATTAAGTTTTGTGTATACATCTGAAAAGGTAGGAAAAAGTGATTCTTGTTTTAAAATGAAGACCAAATAATTGTACCTTTTTTCCATGCACAATAAAGTTCTATACTATTCTAAACTTTGGAAAACCTTTTTGTATTTGATGCATTGCTAATTCTTAAATATGACACTGGTCTGAATATACAGTATTAGTTAGTGAAGATACCTACTAAAACTTTTATAACAAACTTTTAAAACTTAAATAATGTAATAAATTAATTTTCCCAAGTACAAAAAAGGCTGCAAACAAGTATAATTAATAAAAGTTTCAAAAAGGCCTTTTTTGAACACAATGTGTTACAGTATCAACAATGGGCATGTCTGGTATATTGTCCAAGGATGATGTAAGTATACTTCGAATGCCGAATCATCAGTTGTTCAATTCTTTTCATCTGTTCAATGCATGATGTCATACATTGATGTTGGCCACAGAAGACCATTGTTGCATTTAGTGCACTTAATTAGTGGGATTGTAATCCATTTCTATTGGCATATTGCCAAATTCTCAATGTCATACTAGGCTTATTTACTTTTTGTGATGTAAATGAATTAATTTGTTGTTTTCTGGCTGTTTAAAAAAACTTAAATTTTATATTATAGTAGTTGTACTATAAAAATGAATACAGACTGACTAATAACAAATTGTGGACAACATGCACTTGCTAGGGAAGCAGAGAGCATTATAAATATCATAATCAGAAAAATATTTAAATAACATTTACCCTAAAACATTTTATTGAAAAAATTGTATAAATCATATTACTGTCTTGTTTAGGATGATTAAAACTATTTTTTGTTAGTTAATACGAAATGAATTGAATTAAGGCTTATAAATTTTTAACATATACAGTAGTAGTAGCCGCCCGCGGCTCCGCCCTCGTGGGTGTAGGCTATTGCTGCTGAGGTTGCTTTTTAACCGACTTCAACAAAGAAGGAGGTTATATGTTCTCAGGATGTAATCTATCTTTATGCCAAATTTTATGTAAATCGCTTCAAAATGTAGCAAACAGACAATGGGAAGGTTGCAAAATCAGTGATTGAATCGCCGACAAAATTGTCGGATCTACAAAAACTGTCGCTTGTAGTAACATACTAGAATTGTAGCGCAAATCCAGTTACTGCTGTCCGGTGTAAAAATTAAGAGGAAGCATTGTTGAAAAGTTGTTTTCGAGGGTCATCACGCACGACACATTACGAATCTTCTGGAGCTCAGGTTTGACAATTTTTAGCCTTCCGAACAAGTCGGCTTACCTAAAAGGCTTAAGTAACATAGGTCATAGACCACATACATACGCTGCGGCAGGTTATATAGAAGTCCGAACACTATGACCGGCGACTTTGCTTGGCGTTTACTTCGAGAAGACATTCAATTCGATCGAAACTTGGGCCAAGCTTTAGTCTCTTCAGAGGTGCAACTTTGACAAAGCACTACCATGTCGGTCCTTAATCGAAACCAGAGCGCTCAAAGCGCTGCATCATCGATCTCCTTTTAACTTTTATATCGATGATATTAACAGTCATAGTGGAAAGAATCCCTGAAGAAACGGGTCATATTGCTCGGTGATCTAGATAGAACTTCCCCCGTCAGGTAGGCAAGACAAATATTACGCCGAATACCCATGTCGTATCTATAGATACAACATGGGTATTCGGCAATGGGTATACCGTTACAGTTGGAAGTTCCTTTCTCGAAGTTGTTGATAGGCGCACAGTATCAGGGACAAATGGTCCAGTTAGGTAGATAAAACTTCGAGAAAGAAGTTAATCGACAAATCCAACTCGGGTGGCAGCGCTTAGGAAATTGCATAACATCTTTTCCCCCAAATTTCTTCAATCCTTCAATTCAGAAGAATCAGAAAGAGGACATCCGTAAGAGAGCCAAAGTCACTGGAGTAGCGCATAGGATTAGCAGTTAATGTGGCACTGGGCAGGCCACATAGCTCGCAGGACGGACGCTTAATGACGCCGTGGGGCGTTAAAATTCTAGCGAGGCGACCACTCACTGGAAAGCGCAAAATTAGTGCGGCCTCCCACCCATTAGATAGACAGATGACTTGGTCAGGGTTGCGAGGAGCCGTTGGATCTAGGGTGCGAAGAAACATTCATTTGGAAATCTACGCGGTAGGGCTTTGTTTAGTTGTGGGTCCCCCTTCTAAAATAAACTATGATACTTAGGTGAATTTGAAATATGATTAAGTCTAATCAAATACTGTGCCTCCTTTTTTAGGTATAGATACGACAAGGGTGGCTAACAAGCATGTGGAAAAGCACGAGCGATTACCGTAATTTCCACGGTAAGGCTATACAAGTGTAACCCACAGACGCTCGTAGACCCCGTAGTAGGTACCTCGTGCACCTAGGTACTCGCGCGTTGCCTAAGTACTCTGTAAAAACCCAAGAAAACGTTTAGTTGACGGCACAGGAAATGAGTCCCTCTGCTCCCAACATAACGCTTTCTTAGTGAGCTATGGTAACCTTACTCGCCGCTGGATTACAACAATGTAATGCTATTTAACTGCGCTTCAAGTGCAAAATACCGTTCCCTAGTTCCCTACTTCTCAAGCCTTCATTTTAATCCCACAGAAAACGATAGATAACCTATGACGTCTTGCGGCATACCATACCTACGTGATACGACTACATAATATGCATTATTATTATAATATAATAACCCGGCGCCTGAATAGAAGTGTATCAAAATAACAATAACAACCTTCTATTGCATAATTTTTGGTTCCCACACATACCTATCAAAACTGCCTGCTCACGATCAAACTTCCGATGGCAACAAAAAATGTCGGATCGGATACCTACCTACCGCGGTCGTGATTGATGCTTACATTAATTACCCGATTCAATCTGATACCTTTCATTGCGTTTTCTAAAACAGTATTATTGAAATTTTACTTTCACCGAACTATTTGTTGACCGTCGAATCTTTCCTTATTGCCGCGCAAATAACCCAAATTGAAGGCTGATATTTATGTAGTACTGGCTGTGCCCGCGACTTCTTTCACGTGGATGTCGGAAAATAACATGTTGTACGTAGGTTACATGATGTTACTTGAGTATTTATTTGGTTAAGGATTGAAATCATGTTATAACAACACCTTCGCAATTAATGCTTTGAGAACTTTTAACGGAAAACAATTCTGACATAAGTACGTGATTTTTGCGTAACTTTAACCGTTTATGCAGCAGCGCACACAACGAAAGCTCTGGAAAGGAATATTTTTTTTCGTTTTTCCAATATATTTCATTGATGCTCACCACCTATTGGTCGTAGCGCAATGTTATATAGCCCACATTTTTGTTCGATAAATGGCCTACTCAAAATAAAAAAGACTTTTTTAAATTGAATCAGTAGCTCTTGAGATTAGCGCGTTGAACCAAACAAATAAACAAACAAATTCTTCGGCTTCATAATATTATTATGGATTAGAGCAGCAGTATTTTAACATCGCGTCACTCAAAATCAGTTGATATTCGAGATGCTTTCTATTTTAATTGAGTTCTTGCATAATCTATTGTTTGTGCACCCTTCACATTGTTTTGAAACACGTAATTTTATTATCTTTGTTGATAATACATAATAAAGCTCCAATAGATCTAATTTTATGAATGGTAAGCCAGTAATTTTATTTTCGTGTTTTAATTTTGGTGTAGGTATGGTTATTATACGATCGTAATGTAGATACCTATGTATTGCTCCATGTTGTAGATACCAATGTAGCATAGTTACATTCAAAAATATTTTTGTATAAAGTTTAAATTGCAATAAATTGTCTTGATTTTATTCTAGGCACTTAGTTATGGTAATAAAATAAGCAAGCTTCATTGATCAAACTTTAATCGGAAAAAGTGTATCGGCCACACCAACAGCGAGTTGAATAAAATCCACTTAGTTCGCCATTCTTAATTTTTTATTTATTTATAATAATGCAACTTCTCGTAAGAATTATAAGACAGGAAAATATGCTTAAGCACCCACTTGTAAAGATTAAACTATTGATCTTAGAATAATTCATCATATCAGCCGAGAGACGTCCACGGCATAGGCCTCCCTCAAGGATCTCCAAACTGATCGGTCTTGCGCTGTACTCATCCATCGGCTTCCCGCAACTCTCACCAGATCGTCGATCCACCTTGTGGGGCGCCTAACAACCCTGCGTCTCCTGGTACGC
Source organism: Nymphula nitidulata (assembly GCA_947347705.1). Lineage (NCBI taxonomy): Eukaryota > Metazoa > Arthropoda > Insecta > Lepidoptera > Crambidae > Nymphula > Nymphula nitidulata. The sequence goes on from OX374632.1 coordinate 15,135,024, forward strand.
GGCCGCCACTCGAGGACTTTTCCGCCTCAACGGCCGTCAGTCCTGCTTGCAATGTGGCCTGGCCACTGCCACTTGAGCCTCGCAATTCTTTGGGCTACGTCTGTGACCTTAGTTCTCCTTCGGTTCTTAGCAATAATTACGATTATTGTAATTTATCCATACTTATTACAAAATTTGTAGTCATTGCCATGCGGCGCGTACGGTACGTGACGGTACTACCTGAAGTTTTACTTTCATCATCATTATCAGCCTATATACGTCCCACTGCTGGGCACAGGCTATCCTACATGATAGAACACATCAGGAGCTTGGGCCATAACACCACCACGCTGGCCCAATGCGAGTTGGTGGTAAGTTTTACTTTAAAGTGGTGTTTTTCATACAGCGAATTTGGGACTAATTAAAAATACTTAACAGGCAAAAAGAATGACTAGCGCTTTGGTTTGATTCACAGGGAACGCGTTACAGTGACAACCCGTCACTTAAGTCCCGAGCCCACAACTCCTGAAGAACAATGCCCACAAAGTGCTCCACAGATCGGAACTATTCGCACCGAAGAATACAAACGGGACTTGGCTGAGTTCCAGGCTAGAAGATCATTGGGTAACAAAGAACAGCACGTAACGCCAGTGAAGAAAAAATGTGGTAGGCACTCCTTACCCGTCTCTTGCACGGACTGCAGCGTGGATCGAGAAAATTCCTTTAATTATGAAAAGAAATCTGCACTAAAATATAAGAAGAAACCACACAGGCGAGCAAAAAGTGCGATGTCAGATGAAAAAATGCATGGTGGTGTTCCGAACATACAATTTTTATTTCAAAACCAAGTTTTTATGCCAGGAAATATGATGGCGACTTCAACGTATTCAGAACCGCAAAAATCAAAGCGTCGTTCTCGACACTCTTATTATAACAGATCGCCTGATACAGATTTCATAAGCCAAAGACATATAGATTTTAAAGAAGAAGATCATGTAGACTCGCCAGAATTTTATAAACACAGTTCTTTACCTTTCGACGTAAAAAACTTTTTAGATGGTTCAAAGAGTGATGAAGATGTGAACGCCTTATTAAGTGGTGCCGCAAAGATTTCTAGTCAGAAGTCGTCAAATGGAGGAAATAAGGACGACAGTGAAGACAATAAACTCTGGGAAGTAATGAGCGAATTGAATAATTTTGATCGTTGGGCCGACGAGCAACTGCATCGAACGCCGTCGTCGGTCACCAAGTCAGAAGATAGTAAAGTGAGTGTTTCACTTTGTACCTAAGAATAAAAAGGCCAAGCTAACTTTCTTAGCCTGGAATTACATAATTAGTTTTAAAAGCAACCTAGTGTTTTAGCAGATGACTGACGTTGTCTGTCGAAAGGATCTCTTTTTCTTTAGTAGTTTGTTACGAAATTGACCATCCATTTTTTCTTATTATATCACAAGTTATTTATACACCACTTTGATAATTTGGACGTTTATTCTGAATTAAACGGTCAGTGTTCACACATAATAGTAAGTCTATTGTCAATATCACTGATTAATGAATTTCTTTTTTACTTTTTGGTAAAAGGAGATGTTTTGGATTTCTATGGAGGCTGGTACAACCAGATACAGGCTGGAGCCCACCCACACATGTGGGCTGCAGCACACATGTGGGCTCCAGCTACCTGCCCACACATGTGGGCTCCAGCTACCTGTGTTGACCACAGAAGTAGCGTAACACTTTTGTACCATATCACACCGACTATTGCGCTTGTACCTAATAGTTGCTACCTTACTACATTAACGCCATAGGTATTGTGACATGGTACTTAAGTGTTCAGCTACTTCTGTGGTCGACCGTACTCGGCTACCTTCCAAGACAAAAGTTACATGGGAAGAAAGAGTATATTTTTAAGAATATTATGCAATAAAAACTATAATTTTAAATCACTACATTTAAACCAAGAAGTAATGTAAATAAACAGGTATTAAACAAAAGTTACATCTAATTCTCGCTAAAAAATCTTTACCCAGAGATGTAAAAACGATTTACATCTCGGTATACATTTTTTAGCGACACATGTCAAACAAAGTAGAAAACGTACTATGTCTGTCATGTGTATTATTGTTCCCTGTTCAATTTGGCATGATTTTAATTTATTCAGCCTTTGACAAGTTGGTTTCTGCTTTTGTCGCTCACTAATAATAGAGATTTTAACATTTTTTTTTCAATATTCATCACAGAAACCTGTCAATAAAAGTTAGATTTCCTGGATACACTCTTTAAAATCGCTCTAAAATGCGGGGGGTCCAAAATTCTCTAAGCTTTCATTTATAGTTTGTCGTGGGGGGTTTTCAAGTACCAATGTCGAACATCTCCTTTCGAATCGACTACCGAAATTTATCAACAGTAATGTATTGTGACCAAATTATCTTGACTAGAAAGAATAGTTTTCATCTATACTTTCCTGCCTATCAAACTTTGGTCGTACCTAATAGTACTAATATGATTCAAACTAATGTTTAAATTTCAGAGCGAAACTAGTACGCACGGCTTACCTATAGCGAGTGCGAGTAGTATAGACCTGGATGTAGACAAAAACAAAGTGTGGAACTATGGCAAGTGGGGTGTCGTGCCCGTTCAGATAAAACGTTTGCCCGCAGTCACCATGGATCACGTCAGGAAGAAACGAAACACCGAGATAAATATATTGAGGTTGGTTTCTAATAATTATGTTGATTCATTCATATTTATTACGTATTATCTTTGTGTATTGATTGAGCCTTCGTCCATCTATTGCACAATCTCCTTTGAAGATAGCAGATGCAGATACACAGCTTGATAATAAAATTCCATGTTGATTATTATCAACGTCATTCAAATCTCTCCTGATGTTATCATTGCCCATAACTCCCAATCCAATACGGCGTTGTGGGTAATTGCGATGCGTCCTACAACTGGGATTTATGACTAAAGTAGTAGAGTACTTAGGTGAAGAGTTCGCTGGTTTGTGATATATGCGCTTTGGTTTCGATTACGAAAACTAATACACTTACGTCATTGTCCCTTATTGGGGTGATCAAATTAGTTTTCTTGAGCCGCTCTCCGTTCTTCGCATCTTCGCAAGGCACTAAGCTGTAAGTCCGATTGTTATGTGGCTTGGCGGGGTGTTATGTTCCAAACTCCACATTGTTTCAGCCGTGTCGTAAGGTTACTTATAGGCTATAGCCCAACAGTAGTTCATAATCAACGTAGTTAAATGATGTAATATAACTACGTTGATTATGAATTTATGACGGAGCTTTTTTTCGGATTAGTATTTGCTATTTATTTTCTTTTATTTATTTAGGAATTTTTGTTTTTTTAACATGTCAATCAAAACGGACAATGATTGACTAGGCAATATAGTTTCAAGGCTACATTAAAAGTAGGAGTATACAGGATGGTTTGAACTATACCCACATCGTTGAGCTTAATTTTAAAATTGTTGATAAATAGCTGTCTCTCTCTCTCTCTCTCGTCTGATCTTCACACATTCCATCAATAGATGTTGCACAAACGTCTTGTCCACAAACGTCACAATTAGGTGAACTTCCTTTTTTCATTAGGTAAGCAAACTTCTTCGATGGATAGTGACCAGATCTAATTCTACGTAGCTTAATGCTATTCCTATTTAATTTTCCTAAACTTGTATCTGATTAGTATCACCCGTCTAAATAAAAGAAATGTTTTATTTTCGTGAACGGAAAAAGAAAAAAATCATTACGCCACAATAATTCACTGTATTTTTAAACATGCTTAGAATATTCTTAATTTTTTTGATTTTAACATTATTATAAATGTTTGAAAAAAATTTTTTTTTAGTTTTATTATATTTTAATTACTAAGTAATTTTTCAAACATTTATAATAATGTTAAAATCAAAAAATTAAGAATATTTGAAAGCACTGCCCCTACTTAACCGAATCGTAGGTATTTGTAAAAATACTCGTTTCGGATGTTGAAATAGAATATTTCGACATTGTAGGGTGGACGTTAGCTCGTAAACGCAAATACAGATAGACTAGAAGAATTTCACAGGGATATCCCAAGTCCTGGGAGGCTCAGTGGTCAGAGCAGTCGCGGGTTCGATTCCTGTCTCAGGACGTTAAATTTTTCTAGTTTTATTATATTTTAATTACTATGCTTAGAATAATTGGTTGTATGTTTGTAAGTAATGTAGCGTTTGTTTCACAAGGAACATAGCTAGCTAACTGCATTGAAGGGCGAAGCCTAAGAACCAAGAAATATAATTTACTAATATGCTTTGTCGAATCTATTCAGTCGCTTATTTTATTTATCTCTATAAACACTAAATGTTTTTGATGTAATTCGCAGCAACTAGTATTCATGCCTTTGTAAGCGCACTTGCTCTAATGAAATGTGAAATCTATGACATAAGCTGCAAATAGTTGTCGGAATTGTTATACGGTCAATTGTAATGTCATCGAAAAGGTGAACAAATCGGCTTCCACGACTTGATCTAACGCTCGAAACTTGACATCGGAATATAGACGCGATACCTATTCCAAAGCAATAATGCCTAGCGAATATTAGTTGCGCTTTTCTGTAGTTAAACGAGATTATTCCGTTTGACCAATAAATAAGCTGAAAATGTAGTTTCACATTTCAGATTCTAGATTTATAAACAGCGATTGTATTTTTGCGAAATGTCTTAAGTCTAGATTGGGGTTTGTTAGTTCTAACATAGACAAAGTTATATTCATTGGGTAAGAAAAGTATTGTTTTTCAGAAAATGTCGTCACCCTAATATAATACTGCTGATGGGGCTCTATCCTGACGTCCACAATAATGTTAACATTGTTTGCGAGAGATGTGTTGACACTCTGTATGGCATTCTTCATGTTCAGGTAATTAATGTTGTTTACAATATTAGAACTTGTGTTCCCACCCAACCACGTTAGGTCCTGAGCGCGCCCGACATTGCTTAGCTTCGGTGATCAGACGAGATGTTATCGTTAAGATAAACACATTGCCATTATTAAAAGAAGAAGTTATTTACAATGTGTTGGTGGCTGGCCTGCATACTTGTAACAATAGATGTCAGTGCTGGGCTGCGATGCTGCGAATTACTTATTCCAATATGATGTCCAAAAATATTTTAGACGCAATAAGGTATATCAAGAGTATCCGAATTACCCCAAGGACCTAAACTGTTATTACTATTGAACAATCTTTTGACTTGACAAAAACCACTAGTCATTATGGTTGTTTTTACTTACGAGTATTTAGTATTGTCATATTTTTTGCGAGCACTTTTTATTTATACTAGAGACAGTTACTATAGGTACTGGAAATATTTATAATTACATTAGAATTTATTACATAAGTTGATCTGAGTCTCTAATAGGTAACCAATAAAATAAGCTCTTTTTAGGAGCCAGTAGCAAAAATTTTCTTTGTTAAGGTATGTATTATACCACGACCTTTAGTGCTTTGTTAACTTCCTTAATCCATTCTAATCGTCAATTTTAACTTTAGCGGACTGGGAAGTCAAGGTTAGCTTTATTACTTTCCAATATAGGTATTATCCAGTGAGAAAAATTTCTAAACAAAATACCTTGAAAGGTTCCCACTAAAAGTGTGCTTTTAAGGCTATTATCTCGGTATTTGGCGCAACCAAACGTGTTGCGCGCCCTTTTACGGTCTACGGTGAAAATCCTCGCATGTACTTCATGTCTAATAAATCTATACCCATACCTAATAAATCTATAGTGTGAATATTGGTCTAAACCAAGAAGGGTTTAGAAACCTCCATCAATATTGGCTTGCTAATTTTTTTCGCACGTAGGGACGAAGACAATTTTGAATGCAAGGAAAGAAAGCGATTTTTCGTAGGCGGTACGAAATGACAATGACGAAAATAAGGAAGCAGATCCCATCACAACGTTACTTTAAATAAATATGACAAATACTAGTATTTTCCAGGGCCGTATTTTAACTGCACAAATGTCAGTCCGGTACGCTTTAGACATTGCAAACGCATTAGTTTTTCTGCGTATGCAAGGCTATGTGCATTCGGAGCTGAACAGCGACAGCGTCATGGTGACCAGCCACGATACTGCCAAATTAGCGGACTTGAGTCCGTGCCAGCGCTTGCCAAAGCAGAAGACAGGCTCGAGCAAGGGGTACGAGGTATATTCTCCTGAGCCGCAGTATGTTAATATTGAAGGTTGGTTTAGTAATTTTAGCGTTTTACTTTCAATGAGCAATGACAGATCTATTCGAATTGTCTTTTGCACGTCGACATGTTTATGATAAGTGTTGGGTGCAAATACGAACTGGAGTAATCTGGTGGTAGATCCTTGTCATAACAGGGATAACTATCCTTAAGTTTTTTTATTGTTTGTTAAATGGAGTGTTAAAAGCGCCCGCGTCCCATGCTGCTATTTTATGCGGCGTTTCTCCTTTCATATTTCGACTGATACATTTCCACACTAAAGTATTGTACAGTCGACAGCACATCAAGCGTTGGAGATTGAGCCCGCCCTTACTACGTTCGTAATAGAGGCGGCTTTCGTAGTGCAACTGTTACACTTGATGTGCTGTCGTGTGTACAACCATAATACAATATACAAAACTTTAGTATCAGTTTTAAAATAAAAGATTTATTTCAGAAACTCATCAATCAACTATTGGTGAATGTGAGCCGTTGATATCACAGCAGTCTTCCGAGGCGTATCTAGCTTTAAACGCCGTCACCAAAGATTACCAGGCAATTAAATTGTCGAAGAAGTACCGGTGGCAAGCGCCGGAGCTGTTCCAGCCTGATCCAGAGGGGTTCGTGCAGGCCTGCTCCAAGACTGATGTGTACTCTTTGGCGCTGATACTGTGGGAGTGCTGCAACGGTATGTATCTTTATCTTAAGCCAGTAAGTTTGCTAATTCCTATTTAACTTGTCAAATCACATTGTCATGTATATATATATATATATATATATTTATTTTATGTATATATGTATATATTTATAAACTCACACCTATTATCTAGCCCAAATTAAGCATCATTAAGAGCTTGTGTTATGGATACTAGATAACGGAGAAATAATGATAATAATATGTATATAAATATTAGAAATATACTAAATAAACATATAAACATCCATGACTCGTAAACAAATGCTCGTACTCATCATACAAACATTTGTTCCTACCGGGATTCGAACCCGGGACCTCTTGACCGAGTAGCCTGGGGTACAGACCACTCGGCCAGCCGGTCGTCTAATCATGTGGGAAGCCTTACGCGGCTTTATAAATTAAAATCAGCATCACAACATAGAACTAGATTATAAATGTTTGAATTCATATAACAAGTTACTTAAAGAACAAAATTATTATTTCAACTTGATTTTTATTTAACAAGGTTGGCATACAAATACTCTCCTATGGTAAGCGGATACCATGGTAAGCACCTGTGAAAATAAAGGGGAAGTATTCTGTTGACAGCATGTTATTATGACAAATGGGGATACTCACACAATGCTTCCTTGAATGGTCATTTCACCTTATTAATGACCTATTCATCTAATAAAGGTACCTACTTTAAAAAAATATTTTAAGTGTTTCCTACTTTAAAAACAAAAGTTATTGGGTTCAAATTTATTTCGTTAGCGATTTAGACCAAATATTTTATTATCCTTGGTTTCTACTAGCAGCAAGGACAAAATATTTGTTATATGAGTATTTTTTTTTTTTTCTTTCGCAGTACACATTGTTTTTTTACATTTATACACATATTATATATCATATTATATATTTTTTTTTAATTACAATTATTGATTGTATACTTGAATCAGGAGTGTTTTTCTGATACTAATTTGCACTGTAGCTACTTAGCAAAGAAAAGAAAAACTATTATGGCGGAAAATCAGTGTTGCCCTTGATGGGCCCTTGCACTGAGCTGTACCATTTTTCGAACTGTAGTACACACGCCTAATTATTTTGACGACCGGCTGGTCGAGCCGTTTGGTCACCCATGCTATACAGGCTACTCGTTCAAGAGGACCCGGGTGCGAATCCCGGTAGGAGCAATTTTTTGTATGATGAGTACAAGCATTTGTTTACGGGTGATGGATGTTTATATATTTATTTAGTATATTTCTCATATTATACATATTATTATCAATATTTCTCCGTTATCTAGTATCCATAACACAAGCTTACTTTTGGCTAGATAATTGGTGTAATTCTAGTTTCTGTATGTTTTAGTTTAGGATTTTTGTTCCATAATATTTTGTTTTTTGTTTCTATTTTTCTGTGTATGTATGTATGTTTGAAATTAAGATAACTATCTATCTTTAACTTTAATTTTATTTTCATTTTAGCTGCCATACCATGGAAAACATTATCTTATGAGAAACTGAAGGAACTCTATGTTCTCTGGAACACTGGCATTCGCTTACCAAAAGATGGAACATATCCTGGATGCTTACTATCACTTCTTCAAAATGGTCTCAAAATACAAAGATACGAGCGAATAGACTTGGTATCAATGCAGGATACATTACACAATGTTAAAGTAAGTATTATAACCGCCGCAATATATCTTATCATTGACCTTAGAAGGTCCGGACCACGAGAGATGTTTTGGCGGACGAGCGATGCGTGCTAGAAATACATGCGTAGTAGTAATAAATAGTCTCGATAGATGGCGGTGCAACTCAAAAACAATCTCATATGCAGTAGGTAGGTATTGCAGCCTGTTAGAAGTCTCAGGTTTTTATTATCTTTTGCATTATTTATGGCACTATGCTTATGATATTTTTATTGGGCGCATCGTGGTCATACTAGTGGATGACGGTCTGGCATCACCGTGTCGTGGGATTTTGACTTTTTGATTACTATTTGTAATACAAAGAACCAAAAACTAATTCAGATACACAAAAAATACCAAAACAATATTATAATCTTATATATTTCAAATAATAATTATAAATGGCAAAAAGCCAACATCACGTGGTGTTCCCAGGCGGTCACCCATCCAAGTACTGACCACGCCCGACGTTGCTTAACTTCGGTGATCGGACAAGAACCGGTGTTCTCAACGTGGTATGGACGTTGGCGAGAGGGAAGTTGAAATTAGCCAATTGATATGACGATGAAAAATTGGCAGAAGTGATTGTAACAACACGATCGAATTAATTTTTAAACCCCGACGAAAAGAGTGATGATATAAGTTTGCCGTGTCTGTAATTCTGTATGTGTAGGGATCTGTGTGTCTGTCTGTGCCACCGTAGCTCCTAAACGAATGGACCGATTTTGATTTGATTTTTGTTTGAGAGCAGACGTCAACGAGATGGTATAAGACGACAACGAGAAGCTATAATTTATAAAGATCCTGTTCGGGCATTTGATGACTATCAGCTCATTTTTTGCTTTACAAAAGGGTCTCACTAAATTTCACAGATCCGAATTATTTTAAATTTGGTTTACTCTTACTTGTGATATTACCAAGCTAACCTTGAGCTGATCCAGTACCATCAAAATGGTCTGTGGGATGCCCAATTTTTAGGAAACTTACATCAGTTATAGTATAGCGAATTGGGCTTATAAGAATAGTCTTCAAAGTCTCAATGAGATGGTGGTAGATAATTTTAAGTAAACTCCCGGGTGGCGGCTACTTCAATTTAAATAATTTGATGTGGTTATGCATTGATATAATACTCAGTTACATACAGTCGGGCGCATAGGCAAAAAACAATAATTTAAATTTAATTGCTAATAACTATCTCTTAGTGTTATACTACAACCAAAATAATTTAAAACGGTAAAAAGTCAACATCACGCGGTGTTCCCAGGCGGTCACCCATCCAAGTACTGACCGCGCCCGACGTTGCTTAACTTCGGTGATCGGACGAGAACCGGTGTTTTCAACGTGGTATGGACGTTGACAAACGTTGTTATGAAATGGGTGTTAGGTTATTGTTTATCAATCCCGCTATTCGGCGAATACGAATAACTCGCAGAGTAATAAAACACTCATTTATTTAACCTCTTTCTGTTTGTTTTATCATCATACTAATAATTACTACAACTGTCAAATGATTATAAGAAGACACATCTGTAGATTCGCTGGTGACAAGCGATTTCTTCTTTCAGTCTGTATGTTGCCAGCCGTTGAAAAAAGCCTCTCTGAGGCGACTGTACATGTCTTTTATGAAAAAAATATTTCGCGATTTTTTTCAATCTTGGGAAATGTATATCGTCTCGCCAGAAGAGCAATGTATCGACGAATAATCAAACGGAGATGCGTACAAAAGTTTTTTTTATATATTATTCGCTTTTGTAAATATTTATTCGTCGAATACGAATTTTCGGTAAATGTCTATTATTCGAAGAATACAAATATTCATATTGCATCACTTGTAAGGATATACAACCTGTTTGTATAGTTCAATAGAGGAATAAAAACTACTTATGTCAAAGAATAGAAAATGGTTTTATTATAGATTACTTATTTATTATAATTATGTGTAAAAGGGCACATAATTCTACAGGTTATGGGCAAATAAATAATGAGTAAGTTACATTTATTCTAAATAAATAATAATAATTTGGTTACGTAACGAATATAACGTAAAATGGCGAATTCACTAGTACTGCCAATACTTGAAGAGAATAATTTCGGAAATTGGAAATTCCGTGTTAAAACGTTATTAGAAGAGAAAAATGTGTTGGATGTAGTAATGGGAAGTAAAAGTAAGGATGATAAGACATTTGTACAAGACGATAGAAAAGCACGTAACCTAATAATTCAATGTCTTCCGGACAAATATTTAGAGATAGTTAGAGGAAAAAAGTTTGCTGAAGAGATGTTGCAAACATTAGAGGACACTTTTCAAAGGAAAAGTATTGTCAATAAATTATATTTGAGAAGGAAGTTGTTAAACATGAAATGTACCGGAAATCTTCAAGATCATTTTCTGAAATTTGATAAAATAATAACAGAATTAGATGCAGCTGGCTCACCTATAGAAAATTTAGATAAAATTTGTTATTTATTGAGCACTTTACCGAATGAATACGAGAATGTTATAACTTCTATTGAGACTATGTGTACTGATAAAGAGATATCGTATGATTTTGTAAAAGCAAGATTATTGGATGCCGAGATTAAACGCAAATGCAATGTGGAGGTACTGGAAGAGAATTCTTTCAGCGGTCAATCCAAACCTATAAAATGTCACATATGTCACAAGCAAGGGCATAAAGCAAATGCATGCTGGAATCGGTGGAGCAATAGGAGAACGAGGTATGGTAGGCGATCTCGTGGCCGTGGAAGAGGCGCTATAGAAACTGCTGCAGAAGCTGAAGCAGAATTTTCGTTTGTGTCTGTTGATTTACCTGTTCATAATCTTTCTTTGTCTAGTTCAAACAGCACTAATATTGCTTTTGTTATAGACTCGGGATGCACAAATAACTTAATAAAAAAGGAATATGAATGTTATATGTCAGATATTACTATTTTAGATATACCTATCAAAATATTTGTTGCAAATGGTGACTTTATTGAAACAAACAAAAAGGGTAAGTTAAAATTTTATTACAAAGGGGTATCTATGATTTGTGAAGCGTTAATAGTTAATAATTTGTCACATAACTTACTCTCTGTTAAGAAGATGGTAAAAAGGGGTAATTCTGTAAATTTTACGAATAAAGGAGTAGTAATAAAATGTAAAAATAAAAGTGTAAAGGCTGATTGTGAGGGGAAACTTTTTGTTATTAATGCGGAGATTAGCACAACTCAACAGTCCATAAATACTAGTAGTCATGTAGCTTGTAGTGTTGATGAAAATTTGTGGCATAGGCGTTTAGGTCACGTTAATCGTAGAAGCTTAGCTTTATTAAAATTACCATTTTCATCAAACGTTTGTAGTCCATGTATGCAAGGTAAAGCTACTAGACAACCTTTTGTTAGTTTGACTCAACCTAGATCAAAGCAAACAGCTGAACTACTTCATACGGATATTGCTGGTCCTATAAAGCCAAGTTCGCATACAGACGAAGTTTATTTTCAAACTGTTACTGATGACTATTCTCATTTTTGTGTCGTGTATACTATGAAATATAAAAGCGAAGCAACCGATAATTTAATAAACTATATAAAACTGTTAGAAAAACAGACAGAAAATAAGGTTAAACGGATAAGATGCGATAACGGCGGTGAATTTACTTGTAATAAGATGAAGCAATTTTGTAAGGATAACGGAATATTATTAGAGACTACAACACCTTATAGTCCACAGTCAAATGGTGTCAGCGAAAGAATGAATAGGACGTTGTATAACAAAGCCAGAACATTGTTAATTGAATCTAATCTTCCAAAGTATTTATGGAGTGAAGCTTTAAAATGCGCAGCATATCAATTAAATAGATCACCTTCGACTGCAATAAATAATAGAACTCCATCACAGATTCTTTTTGGGAAAAATGACCTAAGAAGGTTAAAAGTTTTCGGATCGAAAGTATGGGCAACTACTGTTCCTGTACGTGATAAATTGAGTGAAAGAGCAATTGAAGGAAGAATGGTTGGATATTCTCAGAATGGCTATAGAATTTGGAATCCTTTAACTGATAGCGTAATGATTTCCAGAGATGTGAAATTCGATGAAAACGATTATGTATATAAAACAAATAATCAGAAAGAAAATGAAATTGAAAAGAATTGTATTGAAGAAAAAGAGGAGGATAATATAAAAAATGATGTAGATACCGATGAACCTACTGGAGATATTGAGGATGTTATTGATGATGATACTGATCTTGAGAAAGTTACATCGTCAGGAAGAAGGGTTAGAAAACCTAAACATTTTGATGATTATCAAGTATATGAAGCATATGGCTTACTTTCTACAAATAATGATACTCCAAAAAGCTTTAAAGAAGCAGTAAAGGATCCTGAATGGAAATGTGCAATAGATAAAGAAATAGATTCATTAAAAAAGCTAGAGACATGGACAGAAGCGGAGTTACCGAAAGGAAAGAAAGCAATTGATACCAAATGGATATTTACAACGAAAGAGAGTGGATTAAAGAAAGCACGGCTCGTTGCAAGAGGTTTTCAGGTGCAGGAGGAGGATTATTTTCAAAATAATTATTCTCCCGTAGCCAGATTGAGTACGATTAGAATGTTTTTAGCTCAGGCTGTACAACAAGATTATCCAATTCACCAGTTGGACATACCCACAGCATTTTTAAATGGAATGTTAGAGAATGAGGTTTATATTAAGAAACCAGAAGGGGTAGAGTTAGACAAGAATAAAGTTTTAAGGTTAAGAAGAAGTCTTTACGGCTTAAAAGAAAGTCCTAAATGTTGGAATGACAGATTTAATGATTTCTTAATTAAAAAAGGAATGAAAAGATCTGAACATGACTGTTGTTTGTATAATGGTGAAAACGTAAATCTCGTAGTATTCGTGGACGATATCTTGTTAATGGGAGATAGAATAGCTGTTGATAATGTAAAGAAGTATTTATTTGAAGAATTTAAAGCAAAAGACTTAGGATTTATCAAAAAGTTTTTAGGTAGATAGAATTTGGTCATAATGAAATGAAAATATGCCAATCAAAACAGATAGGAAAAATTTTAGAAGAATTTGGAATGTCCGAGTGTAATGGTACAAAAACACCAATGGAAAAAGGTTTACACATTGAAGTAACAGACCAAATCATTAATGCACCGTATCGTGCACTTATTGGAAGCTTAATGTATATAGCGACAGTTACAAGACCAGACATAAGTTTTGCAGTGTCTTACTTGTCACAGTTTCTAGATAAACCTAATGAAGAAAGTTGGAAACATGCTAAGAGAGTTGTTAGATATTTGAAAGAAACAAAAAATTACAGCTTAATTTACAAGAAGAATAAAGACGAAAGAAACGTAATTGAAGTTTATTCAGACGCAGATTGGGCAGGAGATAGAACGGATCGCAAAAGCGTAAGTGGTTGTATAGTTTTGTTTAATAAGAATGTAGTAGCTTGGTATTCGCGCAAGCAAAGTTGTGTAGCGCTTTCTACCGCAGAAGCGGAATACATTGCCGCAGCAATGGCAGCATGTGAAGCAGCTAATTTGAAAGGCATAGCTGTGGATTTTGGGATAAATTTAACGCCTGAATTATTAGTTGATAACAGAGGTGCAATATGTATATCCAAAAGCAGTGAAAATAGTCGTAGAACCAAACACATCGATATAAGATACCATTATATCAAAGATTTAGTAAAGAGAAATGAAATTTGTGTGCAATATGTCAGTAGTAATGATAATTTGGCAGATATATTAACAAAATCTCTATGTGTTGAAAAATTTGTAAATTTAAGAAATTATTTTATTAGAATTGTTACCTAATTTGTTTATAGTATTTCATTTGACAATTATTATGATGCAGGAGGTACTTAGTACGAGTAGGAGGAGTACGTAGGAGTGTGTTATGCTTTTTTGTGTTTATTGTATTATACTAGGTTCTGTATATTAAGCAATTTAGAATGTTTCGTGTCTTGTGTATTTATGTTAAGTTTTTAAGTATACTCCACATTATAAATCGAGGAGGAGTGTAAGGATATACAACCTGTTTGTATAGTTCAATAGAGGAATAAAAACTACTTATGTCAAAGAATAGAAAATGGTTTTATTATAGATTACTTATTTATTATAATTATGTGTAAAAGGGCACATAATTCTACATCACTGGTCATTGTAAGTCATTATACGTGGGGTAAAAATGCAAAAATTTCCTCAATGTTAAAATGTAATCTGTATATTATTGACCACGCCCCAATAATATACAGATTACATTTTAACATTCCCTGACTGATTAGAAGCCTTACCAATATAATTTTGGAATTATTTTACTTCTATTATGTACCTATACCAAAAATTGTCTTTTAAAATTCTTCTGAATGTACCAAAATTGTGGGGACAGTGCCATGTGGAGCGAAAGATAATGAACTTAAATCCTATTTTTATAATACCTCCTCGCAGCCCTATAAATTTCCTTATTTCATCAATAATATTACCAACGTCCATACCACGTTGAGAACACCGGTTCTCGTCCGATCACCGAAGTTAAGCAACGTCGGGCGTGGTCAGTACTTGGATGGGTGACCGCCTGGGAACACCACGTGATGTTGGCTTTTTTATTTTTGCTAAATATTTTATACATAATTTAATACTTGAATGGGTGACCGCCTGGAAACATCACGTGATGTTGGCTTTTGTTATATTAGCTAAGCCAAGTTTTCATATATTACTCTGTAAAGAAAGTACCGGGAACAGATCAATAATACACAAAATGTTAGTTATTCATCCAAATTTATTTTATCACATTCAAAGTATGCTCCTTCAGAAACGATACACTACGCCAAGGAATAATCCAATCATCAAAACATTATTTAACCGCTGTTTCCGGAATTGAGTTCAGTTCTCGCCGCGAATTCTCCTTTATGTCTTCCACCGATTAAAAACCGGTGCCACGAAGTGGTAATTTGAGTGTAGGAAAAAGAAAGAAGTCGGCTGGACTGGAGCCATATCTGGTGAATATGGTGGTTGCTCGATGGTATTGGTTGAGTGTTTGGTCAAAAATTCGTTCACAATGATGACCTTGTGCGAAGGCGCATTAGCGTGGTGCAAAATCCAATAATTTTCTTTCCACAAGGCCTTTTTCGTCAAATTTGCTCTTTTAAACGCCGCGTAACGCTCAAATAATATTCTTTTCATCCATCCATCTCGGAAAGAGTATTTTTTCTCTTTGATATCTGAGTGCAAAAACCGTTTTTATCCGCTAGCTAGAGGATAAAGTAAAATTGAATTTAGAACATTGTGTGCACTAAGTTTGTGAATTCAAAACATCATTAAACCTCTTTACTTATACCTCCATGGTGCCGAATTTATCATACAACCTTTTTGTACTTGTTAAAAACTAAGACTCGGCACCTTCTTGGTGTACTTTTTGTTTAATTTGCTTTGCGCGCGCCAATTTCTTTTCGCGACATGTTAAAACCATAGGTTTTAAACAACAAATTTGAAAACAAATAAAAAACCTAAAATGAGTGATTCTAGCGACGAAGAAGTTTATTTGACCCAACAGAATAGACTGAAACTGCGTGCGTGAAAAAATGCACAAATGTTTTTTGCATTTAGTCATTTCCTCGTTGAGGTGGGATGAAAAGTTACGTGTTGCACTCGAATGCAAAGATCTTTCACCTCGTGCTCTTCGCTCAGGATTCTAATATTAGAATCTTTCGCTTGCGCGGTCATCAAAATTGAGCACGCGGTTAAAAAGCAACTTTGCACTCTTGTATAACAAATACTTAACTATTATTTACCGTTTGACCTTCCGGGAAGAATTGCGAGTGCACAACACCGCGAGAGTCACAGAAAACAGTCAACATGACTTTGACTTTTGTTCGACTTTGGCGTGGTTTTTTCGGTTCAGTTGGAAGGCGCCACTCCGAAGCCTGTTGACTAATTTTCATGTCAAACTCGTAAACCCGTCTCGTCACCTATAACAATGCGTTTCATGAATTTTGGGTCGGAATTGACTCGTTCTAGCATGTCCTCAGCGACTCCCATGCGATTGAGTTTTTGGAGAAAATTCAGGTCTTTTGGGACTAGCAGAGCGGCAACATTTTTCATATCCAAGTGATTATTTAAAATGGTACGGAATAAACTCGTGAGATACAGAAAGTTCGCCGGTTATCTCTCTCAAAGTTGAATGAGGATTTTCAGTCGCTATTTCCTCACTTCTGCGATGTAAACTTCAGTTGCTGACGTTGATGGCCTACCAGAGCGAGGCAAATCTTCCATTACATCTCGACCGCTTTTGAACGCTTTGTACCACCCATAAGCATGTCTTTTTTATAAAATCGATTCACCGTAAGCCTTCTCTAACATTTTCAGTGACTCCGAGAACAAAATTCCGTTGGCGATGCAAAGTTTAAGATAAACTCTTTGTACGATGTTTTTGTCCATTACGAAATTCGCAATACACACTAGATATGATATAACTAAAAACAACACTATATTTAATATAAATAACAGATGCAACTTAAACTCCGCGCCAAAATGGAAAACAGTTGTGCCAATCTAACTACAACAAAAAAAAAGAACAAAAATTGAATTCGGAGCCCTAAACAAATCATCCATTCCCGATACTTTTTTTGACTAAATGCATCTTTCTAAAAATGAAATGCTGTGCGTTAGTCTCGCTAAAACTTAGAAAAGGGTTGACCGATTTCAATTTTCTCCGACTTTTGTTCGCTCTAGTACAAGGGTTGCCTAAAAATAAAAATAATCGTCTTATCGTGGCGTGCTTTTTAAAACTATCATTTCTTTCATCGACATTCGGGTTTCTTTTGATAGATGGCGTTATATTCAAAATTGGTTATTTATAATAATAACCAACCAATTTTAAAAATACTATAGCTTACTTTCTTCAAATATAACTGCTATTTATCGGCTGCAATCATCATAACTTCGGGTTACTTTTAATAGATGGCGGACAAACGTAGCGTTTAAATACTCTTTGGGGTGACGCAGTATTTAAATAACTAGACACTCTTATGGCAGACCTGGTCGTCTAATTGGCGTGTTATATTGTCATTTATTAATTTCTTTGTACTTTCAATGCAAACTTGGTGAATAAAATTTACTTGTTACTCGAGTATTTATTTTTACCTACAAATTGTAACGAGCCTCGAGGGCTCTTTACTTTTATTATATCCAATGCCGAGGAGAAGACGAGCTTACATATATCGTCAAAGTCAACTTAATGGTCGACGATACCTTTCATTGTGAAAAAAGGAGATTAATTGTAGGTGATACAAAGTTCATCAGGTCAGCTAGCTCAATATATTAATAAATAAATAAATCAAAATAAAAAAAAATATTAAGTACATGAAAATGTTACTGTTAAGTCATAATTTTAACCTGTCCTTTGAAAACATTTAAAAAATATATTTATGTGTGTTTCAAAAGTCCGAAATAAAATTAAGGGGGGGGGGGGGGGGGGGCAATAGTCACGTCTTAAATTTTGACGCCTTTCTGGCCACTTTTATTTTCCAATTAAATTAATAAAAACATTTTCCTGCTTGTCACAACCCTAAAATAGCATAAAAGATTGAAGTTTCGTCGTGTCGTAACTTGCCACACCACACTCCAACACCACCACGACAACTACGACACGCCAACACAAGTACATCTTTGTTCAAACCACTCGTGTTCTTATTATCTAATTTCATCAAGTCTTTCACCAACGTCCATACCACGTTGAGAACACCGGTTCTCGTCCGATCACCGAAGTTAAGCAACGTCGGGCGTGGTCAGTACTTGGATGGGTGACCGCCTGGGAACACCACGTGATGTTGGTTTTTTGTTTTTAATTTTTTTTTGGTTAAAAGAACTAAAGTTGAATTGAAATAAGTACATATTTGTCATTACTTTTCTGAGTAGGTATGTAATCCCTTGTTCGGTGTTCCCAGATTTTCAATATTTTTATTTCTTATTCTTAAATAGGACTTCATGTTCATATTCAGTTAAATTGTA
Source organism: Nymphula nitidulata (assembly GCA_947347705.1). Lineage (NCBI taxonomy): Eukaryota > Metazoa > Arthropoda > Insecta > Lepidoptera > Crambidae > Nymphula > Nymphula nitidulata. Next base: position 15,153,594 of record OX374632.1, read on the forward strand.
TTATAGATAATTACCAGATTTAATTTTATGACACCATGCGATGCTAGACACTACCTAGGAACACCATATCGCATGATGTTGTATATATTTATTATTGTTTCTTTTTTTATTAGTAATAATTAGTTTATGATTTCATTAATAGGGCTACTTTTATTTCAGCGTAATATTGACGATTTGGAGTATATCGTGATACCAGCAAGAATTTCTAAAAAGAAGTCCGACTTTAGTTCTGTTTGGGACACAACATCACCTACAGATTCGGAATGTCTTAGTCCGCAGGAAGTTCATCACAAAGCAGTCATACACAAAGAAATAGATAGTAGTGACTTTAGTGAGAAGGATTGCAGCAAAAGTGACAGTAATCCATTATACGAAATGGTAAATAAATCACGAAATGACGCGACTTACGCCATACCAGAGAAATGTTTTATCTCTGACGAAGATAACGTGGATAGACCAGAATTAAAATACGAAAAGATTTTAGATAATAATTTCTCTAGCGCCTGTTCTACTCCCATAGCTAAACTGAAGGCCCGAATAAAAGACATCGGCACCCCAGGCGCCTTGCATAGAAGTGACTCAACTGAATACTGCAGTATTCTCAGTCCAAACCGCACAAACTACCTTGGACTCACCGAAGATACTGGTCAAGATCAGATTACTTTCGAAAGGCCTACTGCAAAGCTCAGCAGGAGCTTTACACCGAAATCTTACAAACCCCTGCATATTAAAGTTCCTGAATATAATTTGGACTCTGTTAAGTCTATACTGAAGGAACAAAATGAAACTGAGCGTTCGTCTTATAATTTCGATATAAAAAATTATAGCCTGCCCACGACACCGATTGCACGCAGCAATAAACTGAGGAAGAATGCTTGGCTCTCTGGTGACTTAAGTATGACTAGAAGAAACACAGAAATATTAGAAGAAGCTAGGAAAAACATTCATGAGGGTGCGTAATGATCAGAGTTTATACTACCATCCCTAACGCAACAACATAATAATACAAATATAGAATTCACTGAAGGTTATATTATCAAAAATATAATTCACTGATACGTCAGCTCAATCGCCAACGTCCATACCACGTTGAAAACACCGGTTCTCGTCCGATCACCGAAGTTAAGCAACGTCGGGCGCGGTCAGTACTTGGATGGGTGACCGCCTGGGAACACCGCGTGATGTTGGCTTTTTGCGGTTTTCTAAAAACTATGCACATATCTTATTTAAAATGTGAACTCATCACTTTTTTGTTTTTTTTTAGAATGTGGTACTGCAGATTCTACTAGTACTCATACCCCTGCCGCTTCTATAAATACATCCGAAGAACACGATCATCGCCCTGAAAGTGACATCTGCCAACACTTTAACAACACAGAAAGATCACCAGACAGCATTGAAACTCAAGACAGTTCCACTGCCCTTCGAAGGTATGTTAAATACTCATTCTTGCAGGATTTATTTTACATAGGCTGCAAAGTCAAATCGCCAACTTTTTACGAAACTATCAAAAAACCTAGTATATGGTTTTTTGATAGTTTCGTAAAAAGTTGGCGATTAGAATTTCGCTAAACATTTTTCTCATTTTTTAATTTTTAATTTTATCGATTTTTATCTAACATAAATAATAATACCTATCATACTTAGTTGTTGGTGCTCGCTGTCAAGTATACTGTATAGCGCGCCATCTAGTTATCAATACCGTAACTACTGTAAACTTTATTGTTCATCTCACTATGTTGCGAAGTGATTAGTTTACCAAACGATAGATGGCGTTGTAATTAGTAACATATTCCCAATGACCTAGCTAGAAGATGTATTATTATTTTAAAAGTCTACTTTGTTATACTAGCACAATTTGTCAGAGGTATAAATAAAAAGACAACGCCATATTTCTTTATGTTTCCTAATCACAGGGCCGACCTAGCTCAATACACTTCTCCAGAAACGGATGAGCCGCGCGAACGCAGCAATTCTTGGTCCTTCAAATCGACCTTAGACCGCAACAACAAATACAGAGTAGAAGACGAAATCTTAGCCAATGTCAATGTAAAGCCATTGGTAGCGATACATGAGCGGTGGATATATGAGGCTAATAGAAAGACGGGACGCTCTATGTCTTTGCCCGAGGAAAGCAATAAGTGAGCATTTAAAACTACCCATTTGTTTTTATTTTTAATATTTTGCTAAATAATTTGTATTAGGTACATTTTAAATTATTTTATTTATTTATTTTATAATAAACATCGATAAAATATAAGTATTATTTTTATCACGCCTTTCGCCAACGTCCATACCACGTTGAGAACACCGGTTCTCGTCCGATCACCGAAGTTAAGCAACGTCGGGCGTGGTCAGTACTTGGATGGGTGACCGCCTGGGAACACCACGTGATGTTGGCTTTTTGATATTTTTTTTCAATGGTTTTATAGAAACGCCATCCCCGCCGTGAAGCCTGCCTCGCACTGCGTCGATACTTTACAGAACAGCTTGCCCCAACTGATTATAAAGAAGACTTCTAAATGTTTCCGAGCCCCGGGATCACCAAATTTTAGCAAAAACGGTCAGTGTGGATCAATGCTTTAGTTTTTAAATTGGTGTTTTGTTTTGTATGAATTATGTTGGTTTTAATGGTATATTAATAGGTATCCGAACAATTTAAAATAATAAAATTACTTAGTTTGTTTTCTAAGAAATAATTTCACTAATAAATTTGTGTAGTTTCAAAGTACATAAGTGAGAGATATTTTTCTAATAAAATGGGTACATTTGAGATTATAAATTTATTTAGTTGAAGTATGTTTTGTGTTCATATCGCGTACAATTTATAGAACAGACTTTTCCATTGCGGCAAAGTCAGTTTAATAATTATATAATGATTATTTCCTGGAATCATTATTAACCACGTAAGAAGTGCATAAATGTAGTCAATGAAACTGAAAGTGATTTAATTAATTACATTGATTATTCTGCTTTGCATGTGTCACTTTCTTTTGATTATTACACGATTGTTTTAATTATAACTAATTTTATGTGTACACTCACTGACATCGACTGATGATCGCTAAAATAAAACGAAACTATGATAAGTACCACCGCCATATTTCTCTTTATTTTACCAATCATCAATATCATCATCGTTCTGATGAGTTCATATCATCAAGTAGTGGTTAATAATAATTTTGCTACAATCAATGCTTTTCAATTTTAAAAAACGTTTCAGTTGATAAGGCACCATAGACCTTATTGTGCCCAGCATGAAAATTAATAGAGTTTGAAATTGGTAAACATTATCAGTCCGCGACCGGATTGGTAGGATGATACAACTCTATGCAGAGATGATATGACACAGTGTTTTGTTTTCCGAACGCTGCTGTTTTTATGTTGAAATGCTAACTGTTGGTGATATGTATTTAAGATGTTTTAATAAAGTGAATAATCTCCATCTCAATTATTATTATTTTAATCATTACTTGAACTTTTACGAGTCTGAAGGATTCTTTAATCGGGTAGAGTGAACGGTTACTTCTCATCACAACCAGTTTTAGTTATTACTCTATCACGGGTATCTACCCGTGTACAGCAAGCTTGAATGCGGCAGCTTACTAGTGGTACATTACTGACGTTGGGATGCGACAACACATTTAATCCAAATATATTTGGTAAATTAAAAAAAAAAATTAAAAACGTGCGAAGGGTCATACGTATAAACGCTCATTAAACATAATTTTTAGTCAAAACATGTTTTGTTTTTTATGATTGTTTGGTAGCGATAGGGCCGCCTTTTTTATTATATATAAAGCACAGCAAATGACTCAAAACTATCTGATGTGAAGCGGTAAGAACAGTCCCAACGAGGGCGACACTGAAAGTTTTTAGAACTACTTAGTTACCCTCACACTGTACACCTGTGCACAATACAATAAAAATATAAGTTTAAATTTTGAAAATGGAACTCAATTAATGCCAATTGACATTCTTTTAAATTTTGAAAATGGAACTCAATGCCAATTGACATTCATTGGTCATAATTTACGACAATTCTCGAAAATAAAATAAAATAATTTTATGGACGCCGAGGAAGCAGTGGCTGCGTTTCAAAAGGCCGTCGAAAAGACCCTTAACACAAATTATATACTAGTTACACAGATACATCACTCCAAAATTAAAACTGAAATATGTACGATATATTAGCCTACTAGATTTATTATTATTAGCCAATTTTAGATGCTGCGAGAAGAAACACACTTACGAACGCGTGCCGAGAATCGAGATTCCCGCTTAGACCGCGTGAGTGCGTCATCCAACGAAAACGTAATAGTTGTAAACAAAATGGCCGAAATAAGACTTTATACTTACCTACACATAATGCAATGAAGTGAACGCGACGAAAGCCGCCCACTTAAATGTTTTTTAATTTTATAAGATGTTTGTTTTCCATTTTTGAACTCGGTTATTATGTATCGAAAATATTTTGAATCGTGTGAATAATTTTATAAAATTTTATCTTTTGGAAAACAGGGGAATAATATAGTATATTCAAGACTCTATCACAATTCTATAAAAAATGTGAATGAATTGAACGTGAATTTCATTTCACTGAAACAAAAAGATATCGGTGAAATGAAATTCGATCAAAAACTTTTCGACAAGTACCTAACTGTGTAAAATGAAGAATTTATTCTCTTACTCATATGCAAAAAGAAAAACACAAAACATGTTTAGTGTTTCAAATGAAATAGGTATAAGTGTATAACTAGTGTTTACAAATATAAGATCTTAACAGAGTCCGTATAACTTAACTTTGATAAAAATTTCATAGTACCTAATTACCATGTTTCATAGAGTAAATACGAACCAATTGAAGATTGGCATGGCATGTCTTAAGTATTATAATCACCACTTATTTATTTGCTTTGAACAGAAATAAAAATAATGATATGTAAAGGTACCTTATGCCGTTGGGGCAGAAAGGTCCTCAAGTGGCGGCCGCGTACCGGGAGACGCATCGTTTATGGGCCTCCCACATGGTGGACCGACGATCCGGTAAGGGGTCGCGGGAAGCCGATGGATGAGGCCAACGCAGGGCTGATCAGTTTTGAGATCCTTAGGGGAACCCTATGCCCAGAAGTGGGCGTCTCTCTGCTGATTTGATGCTGGGGAGCGAGCCAAATACAACTAATAGGATCGAGCTATCATCCAAGAAGTTTGGTGTGCTCAGTAGATTGAAGCGGTACTTCTTCTCTTTAGGGCAAAAACCGTTACTGTATTTGTCTCCAGACAGGCGTCCCCGTATTGATTACTGCTGTTAGCTATGAGCACCTAGATACCAGCTTGGACCTTTCCTGGCTGTTCAAACAAGCACAATCCGAATTGTCTACGATCCCGGGGCCACAACCGAAAATTTTTGCCTCCTCGTGCATGTTCTACCGTTTGTATAACGGGGTATGTTCTGAGGAATTATTTGACATGATCCACGGCCTCTTTCAATCGACGCACCGCTCGCCATCGGCCCCTGTCGATGGCTTCCAGCGTGTGAGGATAAACTCCCTGTTTATCCTAAGGAACCGAAATGGTCGCGAACTGTACGGTTTCAGATAATTTTTCTCCAGCGTACGCCTAGGCTTTTTTTAGAACGATTACAGGTTTAGGTTCTTCAAAATGGAAGTGACAAAATCTTTTCAACCGTTCAATGCTACGGTAACCGCTTACCTTCAGTAAGTAGGCCGTATCCTTGATGACACCTTTGTGCTATAAAATAACGTTCAATGTAACCATACAAACTTTCTATGACGCAAAACTTTTTAAGATTATGCACATAATGTATTGACTATTGATATTTATCTCACGATACAGTTGAAAGCTTTTGTATGATAATGATCCGGCAGGTGGTCACTGGGAGCAGTTCTGTCAGGCGCGGGACACTATCGCGAAGAGTGTCAACTTTGCTGCGCGGGACGTTGACCGCTTCCACACGTGGAGGAAAGATTCGGACAAAGGGTAAGCGATTGGAGACTGTTAGTGTATTCACACGAGTTCTGTTACCTTGTTTTTTTGTATATTAAAGTATGGCATAAACCTTTGTTAGATAAGTTATATTTATATTAGCTTAATCTTCCCCTTTATTGATTTTCTCACAGTGTTGTTGTGACATGATTTTTTAATGCTAGAGAGGCCTTGCCTTATGGTGAGTGGTTACCGTGGGCTATAGACGCTAGCAATATTAAGGTACTACTCAAGTATTGCCCACCCTGTAAAAATCAAGATACAGGGTGGCGCAATAGAACGTGCATATTGCATCATCTTTTTTCGCGGGGTAGAAAGTGCGCGGGCGGGGGGAGCCTGCATCGTTGGGTAGGCGGGTTCATGGAGTTTTAGTCACTATGAGTCACTTCGACGGGAAGCGTCGCGCATTTTGCGTGCGCGCATTTTACGAGAACTCTCGTTCATACATCGTTACTAGGCGTTTATATTGTTCTGAATATGGACTACGGCAAATTAGTGAAGCTCCGAGTGCTAATGTAATTAAAATATGGTTACAGCGTTTTGAAGAGACTGGTTCAACGTTTAAACCACAGGCAAAAGGTCGTCCAAGAACATCTAGGACCGACGACAATATTGAGAGAGTTATGCAGTCTGTACGAGGAGATCCACAAATGTCTACTCGCAAGAGATCGTCTGTCTTACACTTATCGCGACGAAGTTTGCAACGAATTTTAAAATTGGATCTTAAACTGCATCCTTACAAGCTGCAGTTAACACAAGAATTGAAAGAGTCTGACTTCGGAGCAAGGCTCGCATTTGCTAATGAAATGCTTAATCGATTTTCCAATTTTGACAATATCCTTTTCTCAGATGAGGCCCACTTCCATATCAATGGGTTCGTAAACCGTCAAAATTGTCGTTACTGGAACAGTGAGAATCCCAAACTCAAGCACCAGAAACCACTGCATAGTCCTAAAGTGACAGTATGGGCAGCAATCTCTGGTAGAGGAATAATTGGACCGTTTTTCTTTGAAAATGCGCGGGGGCAAAACGTCACTGTTAATTCCGAACGCTATGTTGCGATGTTGGAAGGTTTTTTGGCTCCAGAGCTTGAAAATTCAAGAACAGTGAATTCTAGGACTTGGTTTCAACAAGACGGAGCTACCTGTCACACATCAAATGACTCCATGGCGGTTGTGAAACAGATGTTGCCTGGCAGACTGATTTCGAAAAGAGGTGATATCCCATGGCCCCCACGTAGTCCAGACGTGACGCCTCCTGACTTTTTTTTGTGGGGATACCTCAAGAACAAAGTCTACAGCAATAATCCGAAAAACATCGATGAGCTCAAGGAGAATATCCGTGGTGAAATGGCAGCAATTACACCAGCTTTACTGAAGAAAGTTTTCAATAACTTCCGTTTGCGATTAGAGGAGTGTCGTCGTAGAGGGTCATCATTTAGACGATGTTATTTTTAAAAAATAAACTTCAGTTATTGTTTAATAATACCTCAGTTTTATTTTAACTATACCTTTTGTATTTATTTTTTAATCAATATTTTAAATATGCACGTTCTATTGCGCCACCCTGTATATAAGCGATATGCGTAAAAGACAGTCTTCAACCCATGCTCCTCAATGAGCGGCCTTACATTCCACTGTCATTAGTGGCCGCTCATTCAAGACGGCAGCCAGATAACACTATTCAGGTAGTGTTATCTAGCTGTTATCTTCCGTAAGGTACTTCCCACCCCCTAGTTATTGTTATTGTAAGTTAGTGGAACACACCTGAAAACCAATGCCTAAAATACAACCCAAATTAAATTAAAAATTCGTCCTAATACTATTTTCGTGTGTTCATCATCATCATCATCATCATATCAGCCGAGAGACGCCCACTGCTGGGCATAGGCCTCCCCAAAGTATCTCCAAACCGATCGGTCCTGCGCTGCCCTCATCCAACGGCTTCCCGCGACCCTTACTAGATCATCGGTCCATTTTTGTGTAAATTAAATAAAATTTGACAGTGGTACAAATGTTTAAGATGGACACTAATTAAACGAAATTATTTCGCGTCGATAATTTTATAAAGTATACAATTTTTGTTGTACAGGACGACCATTACTGAAGAAGAAATTCATGAACCGACAAAAGTAGAACCCAAAATAGATCAAGCGACGGATACGAGAAATATCGAAGAGTTTATCAAAGATTTAATCCGTAAAGAGTTGCAGTATATCTTACATGAGGCGTCCGATGTTTCTAATTTGAATAATAACAAAAATGAAGATATAATAAACAAAGGAGTTGCTAATATAATGGAGAATTTGAAAGGCGAAGAGGACGCAAAGAAAGAGTCAATAAAATCGTTTTCTAGAGTGAAAATAAATGGGAACAACAAGCCGTTATTGCAAATAACGTTCAGCCGTTCCGGTGAGAACAGTTTGCAGGTTCTGGACAACTGCGTGAATGTTACCATATGTGACGCGAACGCGCACACGAGAGACAAGCTGAACCAGTCGCCGGAGGACACCCTGACCAGCGAAGACGTGCACGTCAACTCGCTCAAGAGATGCCAAGCTTTTAGTGCTATTCAGGTAATATTGATGTCGCAGCCGTCTGGTTAAATGAGCCGCTTAAGACACCTAGCCCGTTGATTGAATGCCGGCACCCAATGAAACGGCTGAAGAACAACTAGCCAAGTCATAAAGTGCAACGTTTAACCAGTTGGCTGAACGTCATGGGAGCCGTCTGGTTAAATTGCCATTCAATTGGACGCCTAGGTAGGTCGTTTAAAGCGAAGAGGCTTTTGTGTAGTGATTGGTAGGTTCAAGGTTATTTTTTTAAAGGTAACTAACAAGCAGATGGCTGATTTGATGGTAAGTGGGCACCGTTTACTAAAGGTTTATTAAAATTAACGTACAAGGTTATTAAATATTTATTGAAATAAAAAAATACATGTCTATTCTTGTAAATTAAATAATTATCACTGTGTACACTAACAACGTGTACCAAAACAAATATGTAAAAAAATAGAATAGGCTCACATACCTACATCATTAACTGTTCAACGCACAACTCTAGATTTATTTTTTGATTTTCCAAGTTCATTATTAGGAATTATGCAACCTATTTCTAGATTTATCAGCTATTGCTATATTGAATTTTATATGAAAACCAAACTTTGCACTGTAATTAAATTACGTGATATTAAGAGCTTAGTTTATAAACATGGAGTCATAATCAGTGTTCGGAATCGACGTAGAGTAGTCGACTGGACTCATGGGCTAAGTAAACCCCTTAGCGGTAGAGAGTGGTCAACTGATCCCGTGGGCTAAATTGGCCCGACAGGTGGAACGACGCACCCACGCAAACAACCGAAAGGGATGACCCCCAGCCCGCGGGATGATATTTATACGGGGTCAGTTCACCATGAAGGGCCTAAATCATGACTAGTCTTCACTTTTTCCGTAAAACTCGGTCAGCTCATCTTTGACCGTTATTTTCTCGGTCTAGCCCGGGATTTAGCGATAAGGTAGCCCATTGTGCAAACATTATTTACATATTATCATTATTATTTTTTCTGTTTCTGTATGATTTGTGTTGTACAGATGATAGCACATCAATTGTAATAGTTGCACTATGAAAACAACCTCTATGGCAAACGGAATAAGGGCGGACTCGAGATTAAACTGTTACGATTGATGTGCTGTCGACTGTACAATAAAGTGTTAAATGTTTTTTTTTAACCTTAACGGGGTAACTCTTGGCCTTCATCTCACCTGATGGTAAGTGAAGATAAGGCCGACGATGGAAGCGAGCTACACCCGGATTCCTCAACCACAGAGAAACTGGCTATCTTATCTTACCTCTAACTGCCGGAACACAACAATGCTGTTATGGTGGCAGACTTAGGTGAGATGGTGGCAGCTAGCCAGGCGGACATAGAAAAGCCCTACCACTAACCAAACCGAGCAGAAAATTTCTGCCCCCACAGGAATCGAACCCCGGACCTCTAGATCTGAGGTAGATGGTCTCAACCACTTGACCACAGAGGCGGTTTAAAAGATATTTCGTGTTCATCACACTAACCTGCGCCTGCCTGACTGGCTGATTTAGTAGAAACGCGTACTGATAATAATATTTTTATACACTCACACCTATTATCTAGCCCAAAGTAAGCAACATTAAGAGCTTGTGTTATGGATACTAGATAACGGAGAAATAATGATAACAATATGTATATAAATATAAGAAATATACTAAATAAACATATAAACATCCATGACTCATAAACAAATGCTCGTACTCATCATACAAACATTTGTTTCGGGACCTCTTGACCGAGTAGCCTGGGGTACAGACCACTCGGCCAGCCGGTCGTCAAACTGATTAGTCGGCATTTGTTATTATTTCACTGCTGTGTACATTTCCAGGAAGCGAGAAGCACTGAGGACCTGTACATCGACGACGACCTGTCCGCGCAGATGCAGGAGAACTTCGGCGGCAGAGTGAAGCTGATCCCTTTGCACGGGTCGCTGCACGAGATCCTGTGCGAGCGCGAGGACGACTGCTGCCTCGTCAAGGTCAAGCAGGAGAACGGCTGCGACACCATATACTTTAGGTAACATCTGCTTTTTTATAGGATTACTGGTAGCCCCATCTCCGCCCACGTGGAGGTCGGTTTCGGTTATCACTCTAAAAGGTAGCCCAGGTCCTTTCATACGTCAAGATGGATGGACCACACACAGACAGCTATTAGGAATACTCCACCTATTCAATGATTCAATACCTTAATAATATTAATTATGATTGCCCCTAACATTTATCATTTTAAAAATATCGACTTTTTATAATGGTCGCTCCAAGTTGATGATTTGATTATTTAGTGCGATAGATAGACAGGCAGTCTTTTTTGCTATATTGGAGGATAAATAATTAATGCCTTATACACTTCCTTCAAATTATTCCTACATCTTGATGATCACGCTTCGGCGGGCCCGGCGCAAACCGGATACGAGAAATCTAATAAAATAGGTCATTTTTTTTCAAATTGTAACAAAAATGTTAATGGTTTTAGATTGCTCACGTCAATTAAAACAACTATTATTATAACTAACTTGTAATATAAACGTATACAGGGTGGTGCCGTCAATGCGACAATAAATTTAATCCATACAAGCCCATAGAAATGGTTTGCCACTTTCAAAAATATCGAATTCATTAGATAATTTCATAACATTTGTATGGAATAGTGTAACGTTGGCAGCATTATTTCATACAAATGTCATGAAATTATCAAATGAATACGATATTTTTGAAAGTGGCAAACCATTTCTATGGACTATTATAGCCATGTTTAAATTTATTGTCGCATTTACGGCACCACCCTGTATATTACAAAGTTATTATTAATTTTGTTAAATAGTTTAAGATATTAATGATCATAAATCGTTGCAAGTAAATATATTTCTAACGCGTAGACTAGTTATCGGTCTTATCAATAAAAACAAACTAAACTCGAAAAAATTTCAGGTGTGACAACTCCGACACCGAATCAAGAGACGCTCTCGACGGCTGCCAAAGCATGCAGGACACGGTCGTCTTCAAGCGGTCCATATCTCTAGTCGAAGAAAGAATACAGCGGATTGGACCTAAAGATAAAGTCCAAAAACCGCCCGTCATAGCGAGTAGGAAAACTGAGAAACCAAAAGTGAGACCGAAGTCCGAAGTTTTCCTACAGAATTTGAATAAAGAAACTCGTGTTTTGAGTAACAGCAGCCCATCGCTGATAATGAACGATAGAGACGAGGTAGAAGTCAATATTGAAAATGTCATGTCCTACCAAGATTCGTCGTCGGAGGAATGCCTCAGATGTCAAACTGAAAACGACGACTTTGAGCTGCTCGAGAAGAAAATTGAGGAAGATCTTGCTAACAGCACTCTGTCGTCGCTAACGTGTGGGTGTCTCGAGAAGATATCTGAAGAAAACTTATCGGTGATAAACGAAGAGATAGCTGACAAGGAATAATCAGTTCGATGGATAGATTTTATAGTGATGATTCCCACAAGCGACTAGAATTTCCAGTTATGATGACGATTTAAAAATACACTACTGCGACCGACGACGTCGCGTTGCGATGAAAACATAATTTTACACTGAAGTTCGATATTACGTATGGAGAGATCAATACTTTTATAACCAACAAGTAATATAAGACTATATCAAACTGATTTGATACTAGGCATGTGTCTGTTTTAGTGTACATTGTACCTTACTGTTTGTACCCAAGTCTGAACTGAAAATTCTTGATAGTACGGAATGCGACATAATTATCATTAAAAATTTTGCGACGCTGGTTAATACCGTCCAAAAGTTACTGCATTTTGATTGTCTGCGATTAAATTATGACAACATAGGTACAATACATATTAGTAAGTACATAGTAGGGCATTAACAATTGTTGATTATCTGAGCATAATATATAGTTTTAACTAATTAGCAGTGATTGCTAACGCACACATGACCATTACTGACAAGTACAAAGTTGACTATTGTTTATGTTCCAGTGTTTTTCTTAGTGTACCTTTACGAAGTAAGTAACCATCATAATACTTTGGTCCAAATAATTTATTACATATTAGAAAGTCCAAAAATATTTTGATTCAGTATTATTTACAATATTGCGCTTCATCAATTTCATAATAATTCAGTAAGTTCCTAAGTTATTATTATGTATACAACCTTTGTTATAGTTTTTTTTATTCATCCGTCCGAATGTGTAGCATTTATATAAACCCAAAGATATAATAATTGTGTGATAAGATTTCACTTGTATTTTTTAAATGTTTTATTTTTTATTTACTAGCTATAGAAACATGCAAGGCTATGTGATTTTTAAAATAAGTAGCACAAACATTCCACTGTTGTGATTTCTAGAATAATGATCACCTTCAGAAGGTTGCTCTTGCACTATTTTTAACCTTATTAATCCTTAAATTGATCTTATTTTTATTACATCTATATTTTTAATTTCTAGTGTTTATTTGTAAATTGCATTGGGAATTCAGCAAAAATTCTGTTTCCGCAATTTCGAGTCTGTTTTCATTATTTAGAAACCTTTCATTTTAAAACTCTATTATTGTTAATTAGTTTAGTTCATTTTGAATTTTAATCGTTAAAATAAAACTTTGTACTTAATTTTACATGTTTTATTATATAAAGTTTAGTATTCAAAATATACAGATTATTATTATTTTAAATATAAATGGCACCAGCGCTATACCGTATAACCAGACACCGAAAACATAAAGCTTATGGAAGACTTTTAACACTTACATCACTAAAACTATTGATTAGACCAAGAATATTTAACATTTTTGCCTCAGTTCATTGGGAAATCCAATGTCTCCATTGTTAAAATTTTTACAAATAACAAATTTTTTACAAGGTAATTTATTATGACTAACATTTCAAAATTCGAAACATCTGAATTATTATCTACACAAGCATATTATATTAGTACAGACGACAGCACGTAAAGTGTAATAGTTGCACTAGGAACGCCGCCTCTATTAGAATCGCAGTAAGGGCGATCTCAAGGGCAAACTGTATCGCTTGATGTGTTGTGGACTGTACATAATGCTAGCAGTAGCAGTACGTAACAAAATACAAATTTGCCTTCGGCATTTACTAATAAAATCCAATTATTGATAGTTTATTATGGCTTTGATAACACATTTATTATTTAAGAAAGGCTAAGTTGATAAATTTTATTTTGATCCTGCATAATAATTCATCGAACTTAAATCCTTCGCACTGTGATAGTCATACTATCACAAAAGAAAAACTATAGGGAATATGCATGTTTTTATATGGTTTCAAAATTAATACAACACAGCAACCATTTATAAAACTGTAAGAATTTTAAAAAAATATTGATAAATACTAATATACTCGACTTACAACTACTTACAGTTGCGAGTTAAATATGAAATCCTACCTACAGTCTGACGCCACAGTACACACCCGCCATATATTTTTCCCTTTATTCCCAGTAGTTTCGTGCAAGAAGTTCGTGGCGGAACTAGTGAGACTTTTTTTCCTAATAGTTCCGTGGCGGAACTAATGGTAGTTTTTCTTCCCAATAGTTCCGGTAATGGTACATATAAAAAGTTGTTTTAGAGAAAGAGACGGGTATACTGCAACTTTATAGGCAAATACCTGAGTATTTTTTGGTTCAAATCAATTCTGTTTTCACTGCTTTTTTCCCATGCATATTCCCTATTAACTATAGTAAGTAGCAGCCAGTTAGTTAGGTTGTGTGGCCAGTTTAAGAGTTCTTCTCAGTGAGTTTGATTACGACGGCCTTGACTTCTGTGTAATTGTTGATTCCGTAGGGCCCGTTCTCGCGGCCGATGCCCGACTGCTTGTACCCGCCGAACGGCACTTGGTTCCCGAACACGTTGTAGTCGTTCACCCATACAGTGCCTGCGCGGATCGCCTGCAATGTTACCCATGTTTATATTACTTTGTTACTAGAAATATGAAGCTTGGGATCAATAGTTATTGGACTTCAATTTGAACTGGTTTATGTTGAACAGCAGTATTTACAAAATAACCTATAATAGGTGCAGTTTTCATCTCTTTTGTTAGAATTCCAAATATCATTTGAACGAAAGTGACTGAACTTTGTGTAACTATACAAGATATACGGTGTGGGCCTTTGTAAAAAAAGCAAAAAATTCAAACAGGTATTCACAGTTATTATTATCACAAAGTGGTCCTAAATGTTCCAAAAAAGTACCGGGCATTTTGAAAGATTCTAAACATGTATTAGTGTTAATAAATGTTACTCAATTATAGCGACTGGACACAATTTCTGTAGCACATCGCTGGCTCGATTTATTTTGTTAGAAAATAACAGTAAAAATATTTTTATCACATTTGCTCAAAAAATGCATTCACGAAGCCAGTATACATTGTTCGAAAGTTAAATATTACGCACCATACACGCTCCGTGTGCGGTAAAATAAGTACTCACACCTAAATACCTGTTTTACCGCACGCTCCGTTGTATGATGCATATTCTTTACGGTTTTTTTAAATTTCCTTAAAAATATATAGAACAATTCCAACAAGGAGTTTCACATTAAAATAATAAATGGATTGAATGATCGAACCTTTTTGGACGCGGTTTAGCTAAATACAATTATCTCATTTTAATACTAAAGAGAAAGTGAGATGAAATATGTAGTTCTAATTTTCAACACGCGCACGTGGCGCCATTTGCAAATGTGCGTTTTCATATTAGGAACGTCAAAGATTGTTGCGACTTTCAGACTGTTATTTTAAAACAAAATAATAATATACTGTTGTGCTGTTTTCTCGCAAATCTGCTGAAAAACGTTGTATGACACACGTGCGGATACTGGTTTTTAAAAACTCGTGACTAAGGTAACCCCTTGACTTCGTCTCAGCCTTACATTTGTCTACTCGTTTGTAAAAACCAACTTACTGCACTAGTATCATAATTAACTATTTCATTAGAAATAATTAATACCATTTGGACGTTATTACTGATTAGTTTAAGTATTTTTAATTTCATTTTTTGCTCTTGTCACAGGGCCCATTCTGCATACAATAATTAGAAAGGTTAGACGTTGACATCTGTTCAACCCAATATCTAAAATATAAAATTCTCGTGTCACAAATTTAGTTACCATGCTCTTCCGAAACGGTTTGACCGATTTTCATGAAATTTAATAAGTATATTTAGTAGGTATGAGAATTGGCTACTATCTATTTTATTTTTTGGTCATTTTTTTTATGGCAAAACAACGTTTGCGGAGTCAGCTAGTATCTTTATAGAATAAAACAAAGTAATGTTTGACAAAATATTCTAAATGAGATCAATTTAACTAGTAAATCTCGCACATCCATTAATTAGCTGGAATCATCATCAGAAAGTCAAGCTAAATAGTTGCCAGAGGATTTTTCTACTAACCTGCACAAGATGGTTGACTCTGTCGAGATCCTTAGTAAAGATGGCGGCGGCTAACCCGTAATCGCTGCGGTTGGCGCGCTCTATAACCTCCTCCACTTTGGAGAATTTGATGATCTGCTGCACCGGACCGAAGATCTGACAGCAAAATTCCACATTATTGTCATGAGTAATAACAAAGTTCACCGGATATACATATGTTTTTAGACATATTTAACTGAGCGTCATACTTTTTGTCCCCATGGGAGAAATGCCTGTTGCGCTATCTCTCCTTCCGGGGAAGAAGACAGTGGAGTGTGTGGCTCGCACCCACTAAAACTCCCATCGATGCACCCTCTGGTTCACTGTTCGACCTAACCTAACCTACTAACGGCATAGCGTACATATTGCTATCGAGACGGTTGACCGGTTTACGGTCTCGTCTCTACAGGGCTAGCCCCCTTTGATAGCTTAGAGCGACGGACTGCTCCATCAACACGCCGACCGGACCGTGCGATTCGGACAGCTTTCCCCTGATCACTACCGGAGGTCCAAGAATTTAGTGTGATACACTACACAGTCCTCCATCTCACATGAACCATTTAATCGTATCTTGCCTTCATTTTGGTAGTTTTCAAAAAAAAAATATTCAATACTAATTCCTACATACATAGATACCACAATCAGGCGATCAGCTATTAAAGTAATACAGTAATATGATCTCCCATCATAATACTGTATTACTTTAATAGCAACACTGATCGCCCATCTTGAGGATTTGTGTTTCAAATTCACATTATTCTAATTCTGTGAAATGAGATATCTCCACCGTTCTTCTGTTTTTAACCCCCGACGAAAAGAGAGGGGTGTTATAAGTTTGACGCGTCTGTCTGTTTATCTGTGTGTCTGTCTGTGGCATAGTAGCGCCTAAACGAATGGACCGATTTCGATTCGGTTTTTTTTGTTTGAAAGCTGATGTGACTACGATGGTTCTGAGCTATAATTAATGAAGATCAGTTCAGGCGTTTGATGACTATCGGCTCATTTTTTTACATGAAATTAGGATTTTACTAACTTTTACAGATCCAATTGATTTCAAATTTCGTGTACTGTCACTTCGATGACATTCCCATGACATACTAACTTTGAGCTGATCCTATACCATCAAGAAGTCTGCGCAATGCTTAATTCTTCAGAAACTTACAGCAGATGTAGCGTGTTTGGGCTCTTATGAATAGTCTTAATGAGATGGTGTTAGATACATGATTAACGACGCCAGGGGTTACTTAAAATTTTTAATTTTGCAATTATTCTGAACAGTTTTTACATGTTAATACGACGCAGGATAGCATGATAAAAGGAAAAAATACGATATTTCGCGACGTCAACACACAAATAGGTTCACAATGCGACTCGAGGCTTCACTCGCTGTCCCTAGTCTCAAAACGTTCCTACCTTGTTGTTATGGTGTAAGATAGGTACCTCGGTCTTGGCTATGTCCATGTGGTCGAGCACGTCGCTGAACACTGTGGGCTGCACGAAGTAGCCGCGGCCGGCCGGCACCTCGGACCCTCCCGCCACGAGCTTGGCTCCTTGCTTCTTGCCGCTCTCAATCAAACTGACGATCTTCGATTGCTGTTCGCCATCGATCTGTTACAAGTTTACAACACTCATAAAGGAGAAGTTTGATTTAAGAGTGTTTGGCGGGTTTTTGTGGCGTCAGTCAATCGTAAGTGAACCTATTAAATCGAGTTGCGTGAATATAAAGCAAACAAGGCGTCGTCTGAATGAGTAAGATGGCTGAGGGCTGACTAAATTTTTAATGGTTTTATTTCATGTCTTGGAAACAAATTCTTTAGCCGACTGGTGTTGCCACAATATAAGGCTCAACAGAAGTAAGTTTTTAAGAGCGGCAAGACTCTCAATCAAACTGACGATCTTCGATTGCTGTTCGCCATCGATCTGTTACAAGTTTACAACACTCATAAAGGAGAAGTTTGATTTAAGAGTGTTTGGCGGGTTTTTGTGGCGTCAGTCAAGATTTTTATTACAATAATAAAAAATATTGTGTCGGAGCGAACATTGAGTTATAAAAGTGGCGTAGTTTTATTATTCAAGTGTTTGTGTTGACGTGCAACTAAAAGATTATTAGAATAAAAGTGATTATGGTGTGAAATACGATGAGAACTTTTTTGTGGTTATCCACCTCATCAAGTAGCACATAAAGTGACTGTCATCATATATTTCGTGTCAAATACGCCCAAGAAGCATTGAAATGTGTTACGCCAGCATTTTAATGCAATAAAACAAGAAATAAAGAAATACTTAAGACATGGCTGTATGGGCATTAGTTCCCTTTGCCTTCCCTTTATAGGGAGAATTAACAAAAAAAAAGAAGTTTGATATCTGGCTAGGTATATGTACACTATCTCAAAAAAATTAAAAAATATCTCCTGAATCCGCGAAAAATACTAATAATTCGTTTTCATCTATAGTTTGTTTGTAGAAATTAGAAATTTTTCGTCGTTTTCACCGTTATTCAATATGGCGAGCGATATAGAAGTCAACTAAAAGTTACCAAAGTGACATGGGCGCCATGATGAATATATGGCTGTGTTGCAGTTTTTTCTATAAAAATCTTGTTTTGTATCACGCAAAAAAGCAAATAAAAAGACAATTGAACACTGATATGCACATTTTTACCTATTTTTCAGTATACTGTACTATAGACCTGGCCGAGTCTCCATACATCTCTTTTATATGGTTTGTCAAATATAGGATGATAACGCACTATACTGAAAAATATCCAGAACAGGTAACAAAACAAGAATTTTTATAGAAAAAACTGCAACACAGCCAAATATTTATCATTACGCGTATGTCACTTTGATGAAGTTTAGTTCACTTCTATGTCGCCCGCCATATTGCTGTAGTAAATAACGGTGGAATCGACAAAAAGTTTCAACTTTTGTACAAACAAACTGTACATGAAAACGAATCATTTGTATTTTTACGGATTTAGGAGATTTTTCCTAATTTTTTCGGGTACTGTAAATATACCGGCCGGAAATGAAACATCTGTTTTTTGACAGATCTGATTGGGAATGAAATATTAAATCGTAAGTGAACCTATTAAATCGAGTTGCGTGAATATAAAGCAAACAAGGCGTCGTCTGAATGAGTAAGATGGCTGAGGGCTGACTAAATTTTTAATGGTTTTATTTCATGTCTTGGAAACAAATTCTTTAGCCGACTGGTGTTGCCACAATATAAGGCTCAACAGAAGTAAGTTTTTTTCCTAAATAATATACCTATTTTGCAGAACACAGTTCTTTTAATGTCCTTTGTGTTCTCTAGCTTGCATAACTTACACAGTAATATGTTTTGCGAAATTTAAACAGGCGCTTGGTGGCGTAGTGATTTGTGGGCTTTGGTTTCGATTCCGAAAACAAAGCAACTTTCGCCACGGTCCATCCCGTGATGGGTCGATCAAAATTTGTAATCTCGAGCTCCTCCGCGCTTCAGAAGGTTAACCCGTTGGTCCCAGTTGTTACTGCAACCGCTTAAACCCGCCAACCCGCACTAGACCAGCGTGGTGGTGCATTACTATTGGCCCAGTAAAAAAATGATTTTAAATTTAAATAAAATTAAAATTTTATAAGAATCAAAATTAAAGTAAGTATAAGTTAAAATCAAATTCAAATTACTTCGCTGATTTTATATAAATTTTAAAGAATAATTTCTAATCGTCTAAAATTGCACTTGGCTGACAGCGACGATGTGTCCAGCAGTGGAACATATAAAATAATGTTTCGTAATTCTCTCAGAAGCATTCGAAAAAAACTAATGATGTCATAGATATGCTATTAGACCTAATTCTTTTTTTCACTCTGTATTAATTATAAATTTCAAGAACTTTTGTTATTTACACACCGCACAGTAGCAAATGATTTGTAACTCCAAACCAATAATTAATGTTTATTATACGTCCGTATCAAATCAAGTTTAATTTAAGTGACATTATTTGTATTTTTGGGTACTCGATGTCTATTAAATAAACGAGATATTATAAATCGAGCCGCAAAATTTTTTTTGAACCCGCCAACCAACCTCAGAATTAATAACTAAGCCACGGGAAAATGAAAAAGCTCCTAATAAAATAATTCGTCTTCTTTAGAATGCCATCAAAATATTCCCAAAAAGGCATCAAATTATGAACAACAATTATTATAACTTGTCTCACTAATTTATACTTCTTATATTGTGCCAAAATACACGAAAAAAAGCAGGTGATGATGATGAAAGAGTGATGTTATTATTGTGATGACGACCGATACCTGCGGGCCCTGCTCGACGTCGGGCTTGAACGGATCCCCCACCACCCGTCGTCGAGCCCGCTCCGCTGACAGCTCGACGAACTGGTCGTAGATCTTGTCTTCCACGAACGTTCGAGACCCTGTGCACCGAGGTACTTATCAGTTACTCTCATTGTTTGTACAGATTCCAATCAAGTCCTAAGCGGAATTAAAGTAGATTAAGTCTCTTTCTCCCAATATGGATAGAAGAAGCTGTGTTTCGGATTGAAGGGCAAGGTAGCCAGTGTAATTACTGGGCATGGACGGCATTTCATCTTAGGCCTCAGGATGACAACGCAGGTGTGTATAGGCGGCGGTAAGGGTGGTTGAAACAAGAAAGGCGGCGGTACCCACCCAAATGACCCCACATATACCTTTTTTTTTTTTTTTTTCCGGGAGGAATCCGCTTACGGACCTACCCGCCGCTGGCTAAGCGACGGGCGTGTGTGGGGGTCGCCCAGTGCCTGATCGTATTGGCACTAGGAATACCCACTAAAACTCCCCGGTAACCCCACTGCCCTTCACGGGGGTAGGCTGGGCTCTGCCGAAGCAATTTCACCCCCCCACCCCCACCCCCCCCCCACATATACCTAGTAAATTTATTTAAACTGTTTATACTATTCGTTTACTATATTAAATGTCACAACTTGTAATATGCCAACTATGCATGTAAACGCATTAATAGATATCACGATATCAAGATATCACGTCACAATGCAATATCATTTTCATTGGAGCGTTTGTACAACTTGTAACAGCTCCACAAACAAATTGTTATGTCTAACAAACTCTTGGTTGCAGATATACTATTGCTTCTGCAATATTTATAGTTTTTTGACATACTACTTTTATTGTAATTACTGGGCATGGACGGCATTTTATTTTAGGCCTGAGGATGACAACGGACCTGCAATATCAAGTGATTTTCCCTTGTTATTGCTGGTGTCTATAGGCGGCGGTAACCGCTCCATCAGGAGGGCCGTCGGCTTGTTTGTCATCCAGTAGTATAAAAAAACTGTTTTTGGCGGGATTTTGTGGTGTCAGTCAAATTTTTTATTACAATAATTAAAAATTGTGTCGGAGCAAACTTTGTGTTATGAAAGTGGTGTAGTTTTATAAACCAAGTGCTCGTGTTGACGTACAACTTAAAGATTATTAGAATAAAAGTGATTATGGTGTGAAATACGATGAGAACTTTTTTGTGGTTTTTCACCTCATCAAGTAGCATCTTATAGAGAGCGTCAAATTCTCCTAAGATGCATTGAAATGTCTAACACCACCATTTCAATGCAATAAATGAAGAAATATAGAAATACTTAAGACATGGCTGTATGGGCATTAGTACCCTTTGCCTTCCCTTTATAGAGAGAATCGAACAAAAAAAAAAACAAAAAACCTATAACACATTTCATATGTGCAGCCCAGCCCCAGGGTTATACGTAGAACTAACCAGCACAGCAACACTGGCCCATGTTGTAGAACAGTGCTTGATGCGCCGCCTCCACCGCCGGCCCGAGCTCCACGTCCCCGAACACGATGTTGGGGGACTTCCCGCCCAGCTCCAGGGTTATACGCTTCACGCTGCCCGCGGCCCCGCGCTGGATCAGCTTACCCACTTCCGTAGAACCTGCGGGTGGCTCATCATCACTACGCCTTCTTATAACCAGAGGTCGGAATTAGGTAGAGTTAGACTATTCTTTGATGGTACCATCAAAGAATAGTCCAACCTGCCAATTTCAAAACATTTTCGCTTGAAAGTTGAACTGGGTACTTTAGTAGAACCCAGCCATTAAATTATTGACCAATCGGAAACCCTTATTTTTTGTGAAAGGTTATTGCTCTTCATTGTTTCCAAAAAACATCTGGTCGCAAAGACATTTCGGGACCAGGATGTCTTTGTGACGAAAACAAAATATTAGTTTTTGTTTTAGTATTTTACCATTGTTATAATTGCCAAAAACTTTCTGGAGACACTCCTAAATTCTATTGGTAGATGATATCCCAAGTAGGTGGCAGGTAGTTGACGACCTTTGTGTACAAAAATGATCTGAAGTGTGGCAGGTTGGACTATTATTTGATAGTACTGGCATCGAAATGTTGATATTTTATATGGCTCTTCCTGGGATTTCAAATTTTGAAACTTCGGACATCCGATGTCGTTGATGTAAATTTGGCAACGTCGCGCGTGCAGTGGTTTAGATTGTGTAAAAGTAAATAACTTTTTTATTTAATAAATCACGGTATTTTTCTGCTATTTAAAATTAATCTCGGGATTTGAGGCATATCCACTTTCATCTTTCGCTGTATGAAATCAGTGTAAGCACATAAATAACTCTACCTAATGCCGACCTCTGCTTATAACTCACGTTAAAGAGTTGGCTTTGAAAATTTATTGACATTTCGTTTTCATTTATGACCATAATAAGTTACAATGAACTCTGAACACACACTAAATATAAATTTATGTACCTACGGTATATCAATTTATAGCAATATGTAAAGGAAAAATATAGTAAGGATTTATTACGGCTTTCAACTAAATTTAGATCGATTTGAAAGAAACCATAGACAATTTTAGACGGCAAGTACGGAGGTGCCTTCTAAACAATGAATTTTATCATGTTCACTAAGGTCGAAAATTGAATACACGTTTCTGCCTAATTATATGACATGCTTTCTTTTTGGATTCATATTAAGAGAATGTGAGGAACTGAACTTTTATACAGGGTGGTGCCGTCAATACGATAATAAATTGAAACATGGGCTATATTAGTTCAAAGAAATGGTTTGCTACATTAAAAATATCGTACTCATTTGATAATTTAATGAAATTCCTATGAAATAATGCAATGAAATAGTGGCAATGTTGTATTATTTCATACAAACGTCATAAAATTATCGAATGAATAAGATGTTTTTGAAAGTGGCAAACCATTTCTATGAAAAAATATAGCCCGTGTTTTAATTTACTGTTGTATTGACGGCACCACCCTGTATACATTTAGAGTATTCTTCAGAATCTTGGGCAATAACCAATGACTCTGCTACGTTATAGGTATTTTCAACATTTCCTTTCAGTGGTTCCATAGTTAACATTGCAATAACGGAAATATGGAGGCATTAGTTCTGTCAAACCTCTGGTTGAAATAAAAATTTTACTCGTCTGAAGCTTTTATGTCACCATAAGATAATCTCTCTTATTGATTGTTGATACTAATACTAGTCTCACCCGTGAAAGCAATTTTGTCAACATCCGGATGATCTACTAAGGCTGCGCCGGCGTCGCCGAACCCGGGGAGCATGTTCACCACTCCTGGGGGGAATCCAGCTTCCTGCCATGACAAGGAAATATATTGTATTTACATTGGTATTGCAAAAGTCAGTCAATATTTCTATTCAACTTTGGTACATAAACACTTATTGAACGCCAATGCAAAGCTATCCGTTTGGGGTCTTATTCCAAAAAGAACTGGCAGATAATCTCAAGTTTGTCCCTCCCTTTTACGTCAATAGGTAATAGGGATGTTGACTGTATTCAAATTAAAATTTAGTTTTGACGCTTAATAGTAGTTTTTATAATAGAAATCGTAAAAAACATAAAAGTTTATTGTATTATTACGGAATTTAAATAAGACGTAAAAAACAAAATGCAATGAAATAACTCTTAGGACACGTAACCACGAACACCAAACAATCTCAGTGTATGACGTCACTTGTTGTTAGTATCAGACCACAGATTAATATTAGAAATCAGACGCTGTCAAAAGCAAAACCATCTAAATCACCATAACAACCTATCAGTGTTTGGCGACAGGTGACGTCAAAGTGGTCACATGACATGTAATGGCGTTTTGGATCGAAATTCAAACGGAATTAAAGATACATGATTTTTAAAACCATTAGTAGTCTTTTAATTTTGATTTTCACATTATTATAAATGTTTGTAAAATTATTTACTAATAAAAATCTAAACTAGAAAAATTTCACGTCCTGAGGCGGGTATCGAAAACGAAACGTTTTGTTGTGAAACATCAATGTATGTAAGTACATAAAATATCACGGAATATTTTATCCATCGGCACTTGTCATTAGAGTTTGCGAATAAGGGGGTTGGTCGTCTGCCCGTCTTTTGGGTGGTACTTGCTCGCTATGCCACAACGGCCATCTGTTCAGCTTTGTGCCCTGTCCTTTGCTATTCCTATGAGCTATGTGTGCGACTTTAGTTTTTATACGAGTTTCTCATTCTGATTATATCTAGTAGGGAAACTCCTAACATCGCTAGTGCCATTACATGTTTAGCGACTCTGAAGTCTTACCTTGACTAATTGCGCTAGATACAGAGCCGTAAGCGGAGTCTGCTCCGCGGGCTTCATGACGAGGGTGTTGCCGGTTGCGAGCGCGGGGCCCAGCTTCCACGCCGCCATAAGCAGAGGGAAGTTCCATGGAATAATTTGTCCACACACACCTACGAGATTATTACAATAAGCATTGTATCACGTAGAAAGAAATGCTCGACAGGTAGAGGATCGAGGTTTTACATTAGAGAAAATTATCCAGTGGCTTTTTTGATGTTAGAGCTTTTAATCAGCTCCACTGGTTAAGTTCTTTCGTTTTATAGGAGACTAGTGCCCTCTCGCGGCTGCACCTGTGTGGATGTCGGTTATCGGTATAATGTAGCCAAAGTAGTACCCAAATCTGCATGTCAATATTCTTCTAATCAGTTAAGCGGTTTAGGGGTGAAAACGCAACAGACAGACAGGCTGTCAGCGATACTTTCGTATTTATAATATTAATATGTAGGTAGAAAGCTAGTAGCGTGTTTTTCCAGGGATTTGAGGCTGGAATCAGGGACGGCAATTGCTATTTGTGATAATTAGGAAGTTAAAAACATAAGGTGAAATTGCTATCACCAAACTACCATTAATATCTCGCGCGAGATCATAAGGTACATTTGGTTCGACTCGCTATAAACACACAGTAACGTTAGATTCTCTTTTTGTTATTACATTAACTTAAAAGGGTCAAGTGTTATCGATAAAAGCAGACGTTTTTAGCCGTAGGAGCACGGCGTTATCCCGGTGCGATAACGAGCCAGAGTGAAAGCCCGCATAATCAATGCTTCCGGTCCATCGCTAATTCAGACCATTTTACTAAATGTAGGCCCGGATTGAAAGTCGTCTGGCTATGTACCACCGCCTTTCCTTTTTTGGTCTTAAAGCAGTTCGCTGTGTAATTAAGGTATTTCATCTTAGCCCTCAGGTTGACAACGCACCAGTAATAACAAGTGATACTGTACTTGTTATTGCAGGTGTCTCTAGGCGACGATAGCACTTACCTTTATCATCTAGTTGTATTATATCTAAAATAAAGATTCGATAGAACAAAACATAAAACAAAACATGGCTGGCGGAGCGGCAGCAAGACGAGGAATGAAAATTGAAATTCTCGCCTGAGCAAAGACAATTTCTCGGTATTGGCAGCAGCTTTTCACATTATTCGACTTTCAATTGTGGCGGAAAACGACCTGGTCGTAAGTGGTTACCGCCGCCTATAGACACCTGCAATAACAAGGAAAAAATCACTTGATATTGCAGGTGCGTTGTCATCCTGAGGGCTAAGATGAAATGGCGTCCATGCCCAGTAATTACACTGGCTACCTTTCCCTTCAATCCAAAACACAGCGAACTGTTTCACGGCTTAAATAAGAAAAGCGGTGGTACTTAGCCAGACGATTCTTCATACGGGCCTACCACCTAGTATACGCATTGTGCGATTAATCTATACTAATAAGTCAAACAAACTATCTGCTACGTACTCCGAAGCCGGTAATGGATTTAGATGAAAGGCTTTCATATATCCGGCCAGGTATATGTACACTATCAATCATGAAAATTCTTCTGGATTCGGGAAAAATACTAATAATTCATTTTCAGGCATAGTTTGTCTGTACAAAAGTTTTTTAAAAATTACATCAATTTCACAGTTATTCTTTAAAGCATTATGACGGGGGACATAGAAGTCAACTAAACGTCAGAAAAAGTGTATTTTTTTAATTTATATTAAATTATTAGGCGCCATGGTGATTATTTGGTTGCGTTGCAGTTTTTTTTATGAAAATTCAACTATCTGCTAGTAAAACGGGGAAGAATTCCAAAACTCATGTTTTGACTTTTGACGTCTCACTTCCGTAAGTCATCACTGGGCAACACACACAAATTAAACACTTTCGTCTAGAGACACTGCGGTAGTTAGGCCGAGAATATGCTGCGAAGCTTCCCGAACGCTGCCCAGCCGAGTTGGATCCGTCAATTGACCTCTTTCTGGAAGTTGGACTTACCAAGTTGAACTATTTGTCCCAGGTAAAGATATTCATCAACAACTTCCAGTGTAGAGCTTTCAACCTTATTTACCTTATGCATGTAGTCTTATTAGAATAGGTTTGTACATTTCCAATATTTACGACTTGAAAGTTTGCATGAAAAACCGTGCCACGTAAACGCTCGTAAACATATTTTCGATTTGTTAAGTCCTATGTAGGTATCATGTGCTAGCAGATAAACTTGACCTCCTTAAGAGTCAATGTTATCAAACGTGATGATGATAAATTATAAATAGGTATCGCGTCTTCACTATTGTTTCAACACAAACAATTATAAAGAATCAGGTAGGTACTAAAACATTGTTAGAACTTTTGTAGGTAAATAAAAATTTTTCCCTGTATGAACAGAATTATTTAATAAAGATAATATGTCTTCTCTTTTATATATTGGTAAGATAAGGAGCTCCGATTACAAAAACAAAGCAACTTTCCTCATGGTCAATCCTGGGATGGGTCAATCAAAAGAAATGTCTCAAAAATGTATGGAGACACGGCCAGATCTATGTACACTATACTGAAAAATAGGTAAAAATATACAGAACAGTGTTCAATTGAACATTTTCATTTTATTTACTTTATTCCGTGGTTTAACAAGAGTTCTTATAGAAAAAACTGCAACACAGCCAAATATTGATCATGGCGCGTCGTATGTAAATTTGTTGACATTTAGTTGACTTCTATATCGCCCTCGCCCACCATATTGCCATAGTGAATAACGGTGAAATCGACGAAAAATTTCAACTTTTGTACAAACAAATTATGGCTAATTCAAACAGGTGGCTGCGACATAATTATGGATATCCAGCAGTGTGATTCACAAACAAAAATATTCGACATCGAGCTTTACGTCTGACAAGACGACGAGCTGCCATTGATTTTGACGTTTGCGCACGGCGCTGCGTGAAAGCGTATTTATGCACTAATCTCTACGTCGGTCTCTTGGCTGTGTATGATTGTCTCTGTTTTGGTTATACGACATGAAGTACAATCGATATTTTTTTGGTTTCTTTTTTTTTGTGTTAAAATTGTATTGCAATGACTTCATTCAATATTTGATTGATTGTTAGATAAAGATATAAAAATCAACAAATTTTTAGTTCCGGTTCACGCCGCGCTCGTCGTCGGAACGCTGGTGTCGCCACCGGTTGAGAAACAAACGCCAAAAGGTATGACAGCGCTGCCGACAGCCACGAATTCATGGCTGCTACTTTAGAGAATCGCATAGCAGGTCTAAGTAAAAAAAATACTGACCGACTGGTTCATGTCGCGTGTAGGCAAAGTACTTTCCGTCGGTGGGCAGCACCTTGCCGTGGCTCTTGTCGGCCCAGCCGGCGAAGTACCGGAGGTTCTTAACCACCGCGGCCACGTCGCCGTAGTACGCCGACGCATACGGCTTGCCATTGTCTAGGGTCTCTAAACTCTAGAGCACAAATATTATTACAGATCCCATTTTTAACACAAAAATATTTTTTTCAAAGTAAATACAACTTACCGCTAAGTATGTTCTATCTCTCTCAACAAGATCGGCGAGTCTGTTAATTAAATAACCACGCTCTGAGGCATCCATTCTTCTCCACGGTGAACCGAGCCTAGAAAGGGAGCAAATGTCATATTTACTTATGCCTTATAATAACTATTCTAAGGTAAATCCTATTGTAATTTAGGGTAATCTAGCGGCGGAGCAGGACGCAGCCGCTAATAGACGGGCGAGGTGACGTCAGCGGGTCGGCGGTTGCGACCGGTGGAAATACCTCTACAAAGGGGCTGAAAATTTTTGGAAGCTGTACGTTGCCGCGGGGTAGTTCGGCAGCGTTTGAACCAACAGCAGATGTGTATCGCATTCAAGTTGGAGGATGTGCAGCATGCGTGATTGATTATAGACACACAACGATGGAATGCAGGTTCTCGAAGTATCAGTGTAGTAAATGTAGAAAAATTGGGCATTTACGTCGGGTGTGTCATTCTCCTGAGAATGTTAGTAATGTGGGCACTCGAAGCCGTGCTCAATTCAGCAGAGCTGAAACGGTACCGTATCATTAAGAAACAATAAACATGGTTCTAAAAATATTACAGGAAAATGGTTTAAGCATCTAAAAAGGAAAATGTGACTTTTTGAGTCTGGAAGTTAGCCTCCTGACTAACAAAGAATAATATTTAGATATTAGCATTTATAGCAGAGAAGAAAAGGTAGATCCAGATAAGATAAAACCAATTATTAAGCTTTCTGCTGTCACAATTGTATCCGAACTGAAATTGTTTCCAGGTATGGTAATTTTTTATGGTAAATGTATGATATTCTTAATTTTTGATTTTAACATTATTATAAATGTTTGAAAAATTACTTAGTAATTAAAATAGAATAAAACTAGAAAAAATTCATGTCCTGAGGCAGGAATCGAACCCGCGACCTTTCGCAATCCGGGCGACTGCTCTGACCACTGAGCCACCCAGGACTTGGGATATCCCTGTGAAATTGTTCTAGTCTATCTTGTATTTGCGTTTATGAGCTAACGTCCACACTACAATGTCGAAATATTCTATTTCAACATCCGAAACGAGTATTTTTACAAATACCGACGAAAGACTAGAAGAATTTCACAGGGATATCCCAAGTCCTGGGTGGCTCAGTGGTCAGAGCAGTCGCCCGGATTGCGAAAGGTCGCGGGTTCGATTTCAGGACGTGAAATTTTTCTAGTTTTATTCTATTTTAATTACTAAGTAATTTTTCAAACATTTATATAATGTTAAAATCAAAAATTAGGAATATTTGAAAGCACTGCCCCAACTTAACCGAATCGTCGGTATTTGTAAAAATACTCGTTTCGGATGTTGAAATAGAATATTTCGACATTGTAGTGTGGACGTTAGCTCATAAACGCAAATACAAGATAGACTAGAACAATTTCACAGGGATATCCCAAGTCTTGGGTGGCTCAGTGGTCAGAGCAGTCGCCCGGATTGCGAAAGGTCGCGGGTTCGATTCCTGCCTCAGGAGGTGAAATTTTTCTAGTTTTATTCTATTTTAATTACTAAGTAAATGTATGAATTATTGAAAAAGGGAAAGCATTGGGTATTGAGTAATTCACACAATCAAGAGTTCTCTGGCATCACACACTTTCTTCATGTCGTTACTTGTAGCATTTGCGGATGCTGATGCGAATATCCATAACACCCCTGCTCTATATGTATATATCAGGGGAATATAGCTTATCATCAGACATAAAATTAGAAGTTTATAGGCGTAAAACTTTACCCTCTTGTTGACGGTTTGGCGAAGCCGGATTAAAATAGGTAGATGATGATGACCCTAAGGTTCTCGTGAATAACAAAGTAGGTAGTTACAATACATCAAAAGAGCAGTTGCTGTATGGTGATGGTATGGTAAATGAGGTATACATACCTACTTAGATTATATTTTGTTGCTACATTCAACCATAGCCCACTGACTGTACCTTAGATTTAGTAAAAATGGGACATACTTAAATGCATCCTGAGCAGCTTTTACAGCATTGTCCACATCAGCTTTGCCAGCTTGCTGCACATCAGCTATCACTTCACCAGTCGAAGGATTTTCAGTCTTGAATGTTTTGCCATCTGCAGACTTGACCCACTCGTTGTTTATGAAGAGCTAATAACATATTAATACTTATTATGTAGTCCAAATTCAAACTAATACTGCACATGGAAACCATGTTTGCATGTGACACTTATTGGGTAGTATGGTCAGCAAAAAAAGTAGATTGTAACACCAACATCTAACTAAGTACATAATGTCAGAAATCATTGAATCAGAAAATTGACAACAGAATCATTTGCTTAGAACTATCCCCTCACGCTCCACGCTCAAGCTCCCCTCACGGCTAAGACTTAAACAGTTGCATTGTTGCGACATGCATATATCATATTTATTTATTTTATTAGATACAGAGAACAGCTTACAGTCACTATTACATTAAATCGCCTAACTAGAAAACAAGCCAAAGTATGTGCACACAGGAGCACTGTGTTGAAATTTGAATACATCAATTTGATTGAATCTTTTAAGCTACAATAAAAGACAAAAGGAATTTTTAAAGCTCCACTGGTAGAAAACTAAAAAATAACAAAATAAAAACTAAAACAAAAAAATAATCAGAACATACCTAGGGTATTATCGAATACCCTTGGGTATGTATGAGAAATTCAAATTTTTCTTTTAGACATCAGTACTATTTTGACAATCATGTAGATGGTAAATGTAATAAAGTGGAAAATATCGTAGATACATTTTTAGGTTCATACCACGAATCTGTGATAAAAAGGCCGTAATAATTAATTAAAGTAAAACTTACGCCGGTATAAAGAATTTCGGGGGATGTATGTGGAGCCGGTAATGTCGCTGTAGCGAATTTTGCTTTGTGTATATGCTTGAGCGCCAATTTATTAAAATTGCGGAACATTGTAGTGTGTGGTAACAGGATCACAGAACACTTCTATCTAAGATAACGTGACGCTGCTGAACTAAAATAAGATCAAGTAATTGAAGTTATCATGTGAAATAATTTATGACCATAGAGTAAATTGAGCTGATGTTACTATGAAACAAAGCAGAAAGTTAGAAATTAATAGTAAGATTATGCTGCTGTTACTAAACAAACAACATAGGACATGTAGGACATAGCTAAAACCGAGGAAATTCCTTGGTCTGTTTTTTCACTTGTGCCCAAGATGTAAACAACAAACAAACTTACCAAGATGACAAAAAATTATAACAATCCGCTAGTACAACATACACGTTGCACAGTTGCACTTCATTAAAATTGCTTTGAGTTTGATCCTTTCACATACTAATATGGGTGCTTTAAACGCGAAAATTTAAATTAATTACAAAAATATTAATTGTAGTGAAGTGAAGTGAGTGACACAGATTACTATAAGATACAGATGGGAAACAGCCCTTGATAGGCCTATTCGATAGTGGATGACAGCTGACCATTGATAAGTGACGTGCGGAAGCTATCGACTAGCTAGTATCGATATCGATACAATTCTGTTAGACTATCGATACCTAAATACAACCCTAGTATGGAATGAAAATATTGGGAAGTATTTTATAAGGATAAGGATTAATAAATAAAATATCAACGATAAGAATGATTTTTTTATTCTAATGAAACAAAAATAACAATAAATAAATTCTCTTTTAGAAGATTTTTTATCTCGTACA
This sequence comes from Nymphula nitidulata, assembly GCA_947347705.1. Lineage (NCBI taxonomy): Eukaryota > Metazoa > Arthropoda > Insecta > Lepidoptera > Crambidae > Nymphula > Nymphula nitidulata. The sequence continues at coordinate 15,185,501 of OX374632.1, forward strand.
GGAAAAGATTCCTCTTCCTTCTAATTCGGGTCCTTGTAATTCTGGATCTAAACAAAAACACGATTTTATAATAAAGTATATACCAAAAGAAAGTAATATAGTATTTTTAAAATATCAGTCTATGAAACTATCGCATTAAATGAGGGGTATTCAAACACGTGTGTTTAAAAACCGACCCCCACGTAGGTGAGGTTTTTAACAGTATTACGTGTTTCAATACCTAGTTATGTGTGCTTTATCTATACTGATTAATTCGCACTATTAACTTCAGCCCCTCTAGACAAGAATGCCGTTTCAGAAACGCTATAGCTAAATGGAAAATGTATAGGATTTGTCATTTTTTCCAGCCCACAGTCAATTGATGGCTTATGTGAAATCCCATACATTTACCGCTTGGCAATATTCATGGCTATTGTAGAATATTGTTTTATAGACATAAAATGTCCTTAAATCCACATTCAATTCACTGTGTTAAAAAGTATGTCAATATAATATATTCACCTTTGAGATATTAATTTGAATATTAAAACATGAGTGGATAAAATAATAATTTCTGCCTCCTTATTCGATAAAAATGACGAGTATCAGTGCTTTTATTTTATACGTTGTTGTTTTACACTACAATGGAATGAAACATTTTGTTGAAACTTCAATTTACGTAAAAACGCGGAATTTTTATGCACAGACGGATGTCATCTGAGTTAACGAATAAGGGGGCTGTTTAGCATACTATTTATACCGAAACTAAATTATTAGAAAAATTTCATTAGACAAATAACATTCAGAAAAAAAAAAATTAGAAAATCAGAAAATAAATTAAATCAGATGTTACATAAAAAAATTACACTAACTTTCTTGCTAAGAAAATCTTTGACTTGTGCCAGCCGCCCAGCCTTGAGTCTGCATCATGGTGCAAGGATGGTTATGAAAGTTTCTTCTCCCAGCAGATGATTTGGTGATCTCTAAACAAATAATTTAAAACCAAATTTATTTAATAATATTACTTTTTAATGTGATAAAATAATTAATATTTCCGTATTCTAAATTATATTTTAACATTATACAGGATGGTGCGGTTAATAAGACAATAAAATAGAACATGGGCTATATTAGTTCATAGAAATGTTTCGCAGCTTTTAAATACTATCATTTGTTAATTTTATGACATTTGTATGAAATAATATAACTTTAACTTCATTATTTCATAGAAATGTTATAAAATTATGAAATGAATAAGATGTATTTAAAAGTTGCAAAACATTTCTATGAACTAATATGTCCCGTGTTTTAATTTATTGTCGTATTGATAGCATCACCATGTATACATTTTTAAAACCATTAGAAAAGCATTTAAAGCAAAAAACCACATCCGCAGGCCGGACTTAAACTTCAACCTTTTACAATCCGGGTATCTAACTGTTCCAACTATCTGAGCTACCAAGGACTTATCTTCTTTCAAGTGCTTGGTAGCTCAGGTGGTTCATTTCCTTCCTGAGGACATGAATTTTTTTTGGACATGAAACTTTTCCAAAATAATATTTATTTTCATTTATTTCGGAACTATGTATCTATTTGAAATGTCTCTTAATTTATGATTCCAAAAAATACAACTCTACAGAATAATTTGCTCATATTACTTACCATAATATTGAGAAAGATTTGTAAATCCTCACATAATGCCGAGATCTCCTTGGTGATTCTGCACCTGAAATAATATAAACATACATTATTATCACGTAGCACAATATCCTTTACAAAGTATTTCTAAACAACTTTGTATAGTTTTATCTTTACACACATATAGTTTTATTTATTTATAAATTCATAAACACTTAATTTACTTTCTTTTTTACATTTATTAATTTTAGTTCAAGTAAATAAAGTTTCTTACCAGTTTCAATATAAATCTTCCATTATTCATTATGCATTATTCTTCCATGATCACATCATGTAAGTTTACTGTGGTCCACTGATGTCCACTTTTAATATTAGATCTGTAAATAATAAAAATATAAGTAAATCAGTTTCCCACACAATGTTTAAATGAAATGTGTGAAATGTGAAAAGTTTTCATAAACTTATTACTCATTTTGTGTATTTTTTTTAACATAGTTATAGTCATGATTATGTACTTTATGTATTACGAAGTTCAATTGTAAAACGAAGATGAACAAAATACCCCCGACACATAGTTTTCTAAAATTTTTTAAAATAAGAAGAAGTAAAAACCTCTGAAATCAATTAACTCAAAAAGCAATTAACACAAACCGCAGGAAGAGAAATCTATTATTAAACATGTTTGTATTGATAGCCTTAAAAAGATAGGCATTAAAAAAGTAAGGGTTTAGGGACATCTGTAGATTCGAAAATTTCGGCCCCAACTGGATCAAAACTTATTTTGACGAAAAAATCAATTCGAGATTATTTTTTCGATTACTGACAACTCCTTTTTTTCGTGCCTATCTTGTTAAGGCTAACATACAAAAATGTTTTATCGTAGATTATTTTCTTTTGCGGTTGATACTTTTCGAGTTATTTGAGTTCAAAGTATTTTTACTTTTTCTTATTTTTGAAATTTTTCTACAACTATGAGTCCGGGGTATGTCATGCATATAAAATAAATTGAAGAGGACGACTATAAAAATATGTCGGAAAGATAAAAATGGGTAAATATCAGTTGTCGAAAAAAAAATATGGAAAATGACGGCGGCCGCGTACCTGGAGACGCAGCGTTGGTAGGCCCCCTACAAGGTGGACCGACGATCTGGTGAAGGTCAATGGATGCGGACAGCGCAGTACCGATCAGTTTGAAGATCCTAGGGGGAGGCCTATACCCAGCAGTGGGCGTCTCTGGGCTGAAATGATGATGAAATAACGTTGTTATAACTGGTTTTATTTCTTCTATTAAATTCATCAATCCCAAACCTCTGATGTGTCTCTTCCATGTAGGAAGGCCTGTGCCCAGCAGTGGGACGCATAATAGCACGCACCTGAAATACCAAGTGATTTTTTCCTTGTTATTTTAGGTGTCCATAGGCCACGATAGCCACTTACCACCAAGTGGACCGTCAGTTTATTTGTCATGTAGTTTTATAATTCAAAAAAATATATTAAAAAAGCATTTAAAGCAAAAAACCACATCCGCAGGCCGGACTGAAACCTCAACCTTTCACAGTCCCGGTATCTGACTGTTCCAACAATCTGAGTTATCAAGGACGTATCTTCTTTTAAATGCTTGGTAGCTCAGGTAGTTCATTTCCTTCCAGAGGACATGAATTTTTTTTGGACATGAAACTTTTCCAAAATAATATTTATTTTCATTTATTTTGGAACTATGTTCTATTTGAGATGTCTCTTAATTTATGATTCCAAAAAATACAACTCTACAGAATAATTTGCTCATATTACTTACCATAATATTGAGAAAGATTTGTAAATCCGCACATAATGCCGAGATCGCCTTGGTGATTCTGCACCTGAAATAATATAAACATACATTATTACGTAGCAGAATATCCTTTACAAAGTATTTCTAAACAACTTTGTATAGTTTTATCTTGACACACATATAGTTTTATTTATTTATAAATTCACAAACACTTCAATTTACTTCCTTTTTTACATTTATTAATTTTAGTTCAAGTAAATAAATTTTCTTATCAGTTTCAATATAAATCTTCCATTATTACATGTAGTATTTTGTATATTCCTGATCACATCATGTAAGTTTACTGTGGCCCACTGATGTCAACTTATCTGGATATCAGTGGACCGAAGTAGCTTGGTGGCATAGTGGAGGAGCTCGGTAGCGTAGTGGTTTGAGCGTTCTGGTTTCGATTACGAAAACAAAGCAACTTTCGCCATGGAAGGTCCCGAGATAAGACAATCAAATTTATAATCTCGAGCTCCTCCGCCCTTCAGAAGGCACGTTAAGCTGTTGGTCCCGGTTGTTACTGCATCCGCTTTAACCCACCAACCCGCATTAGGCCAGCGTGTTTCTCCCATGTGGGAAGGTCTGTGCCTAGCAGTGGGACGTATACAGGCTGATGATAATTATGATGATGATGTAAAAAAATGTACGTACAACATTGAAGATTTTTCACCGGCACTGGTCAGTTTGCGAATAATGGTTTGCTGGTAATTTGTATAAGGGAAATAAAAAAAAAATTGGAATGATTGTTAAACTAAAGATTAGATTCAGAAAAAAAGTGTCAAAAAAATACACTAACTTTATATGCTAAGAAAATCTCTGAGTTGCGCCAGCCACCCACCCTTGAGTGTGCATCATGGAGCAATGATGATCAAGAAAGTTTCTTCTCACAGCATGATTTGGTGATCTAAACAAACATGTTTTTAAAAAAATATATTTAATTACATATTACGTTATAAAGTTATAAATAAATTAATATTTCTAATTATTAATTATATTTTAACAACAATTTATAGTATTATATTATATATTTTTTTAAATATTAGAAATGCATATAAAAAAAAAACATCCTCAGGCGGGGATTGAACCCCTAATCTTTTACAATGGGTATCTGACTGCCCCAACTATCTGAGCTACCAAGAACTTATCTTCTTTTAAGTGCTTGGTAGCTCAGATGGTTTAGTTCCTTTCTGGGGAAATTACATTTTTCTGGGTCAAATACTTTTCTCAGTTCCTTCCTGAGGAAAATATTTTTTTCTAGGTTAAATACTTTTCTATATAAATGTATGTATTTGAAATGTTTCTTAATTTATGACGTCAAAAATAATGGATACAGCTTTACAGAATAATTTGCTCATATTACTTACCATAATATTCAGAAAGGTTTGTAAATCCTCACATAATGCCAAGATCTCCTTGGTGATTCTGCATCTGAAATAATATACACATAAATCATATCATAGTAGAAGCTCCTTTACAAAGTATTCATATACAATCATGCATAGTTTGCTCTTGACAAACAAACAGTTTTATTAATTTATGTGAAAAAGAAACATTTTTTTTTATGTTTATTAATTAAATAAAATTTCTTACCATTTTAAATATGATCATATCATGTAAGTTTACTGCGGTCCGCAGATGTCCACTCTTAATGTTAGATCTGTGAATAACAAAAATATAAGTAAACCATTTGCAGACATTTTTACACAATGTTTAACAAGTTTTTATAACTCATAAAAATGTATCTAAGCCAGAAAAATTGCACGTCACGAAATTTTTCTAGTTTAGATACATTTTTATTAGTAATAAATTTTTCAAACATTTATAATAATGTTAAAATCAGAATTAAGTTTTTATAAGCTTCTTACACTTTGTGTGTACTTTTTCTGAAGATAGTTATAGTCATGATATAAACTGTATTACTATATTATGTAGTTCAATTGTAAAAGGCTAGTTGTCTAAAAAATTCAATAATAAGAAGAAATAAAAAGCTTTGAAATGAATTAATTAACTCAAAAAGCAATGAAAACAAACTGCAGGAAAAAATAATATATTATAGAACATATTAGAACATTCTAGTTTTATTCTATTTTAATTACTAAGTAATTTTTCAAACATTTATAATAATGTTAAAATCAAAAATTAAGAATATTTGAAAGCACTGCCCCAACTTAACCGATTCGTCGGTATTTGTAAAGATACTCGTTTCGGATGTTGAAATAGAATATTTCGACATTGTAGGGTGGACGTTAGCTCATAAACGCAAATACAAGATAGACTAGAAGAATTTCACAGGGATATCCCAAGTCCTGGGTGGCTCAGTGGTCAGAGCAGTCGCCCGGATAGCGAAAGGTCGCAGGTTCGATTCCTGCCTCAGGACGTGAAATTTTTCTAGTTTTATTCTATTTTAATTACTAAGTAATTTTTCAAACATTTATAATAATGTTAAAATCAAAAATTAAGAATATTATAGAACATGTTTATTATGATAGCCATAACTAGATAGGAATTAAAAAAGGTGTTCTGTAGATTCGAAAATTTCTACCCTAACTGGCTCAGAACTTATTTAAAAAAAAACGAGATTTTTTTTCGATGACTGACAATCGCCTACAGTTGGTACTTTTTAAATTATTTAATTTCAAATATTTTTTAGTTTTTCTTATTTTTGAGTTTTCTCTACGACTATAAGTCGATGGGAAGTCCAAGAAATAAATTGATGGGGATGATGATACAGATACGTTCAAAAGAGAAAAAGGGATGGTTATCGGTTGTCAAACAAATTCTCCACAATTCCCGTCCTAAATTTATTGAATTCTCTTTATCTAATTGAATATACATTTTAGGAAGAAAGTTAAAAAAATCTGAATTGTCCCTATAGATGTCCTAAATCGAATGACATAAAAAAGGAGGTTAGTAGTCAATTATTATTCGTCAACATTTTTCTAAGACAGAAAGAGGTGTAAAAGCTTATTATTTTTGGTAATATTTTTCTAGCTTTATTGACGCCTCATAGAGCCCTTACCTCTATCTATACTCCAATAAATTGGACCACTCATAAGTCTACTGGGTCTAATTCGTTATGGGACATCTATAGGAACAATTTAGGTTATATAAACTTTTTTCCTACAATGCATATTTACCGAGTTATAGAAAATTAAATATATTTTGTGACTAAAAAAAAATTGGCGATAATTTTTTCGATAACATTACTCCCCTGTTTTCGTTTTAACATGTTTGTATTATCGTACCCATCAATTTATTTCATATACATGACATACCCCGAATTCATAGTTTGTGAGTTAATAAAAAAACTGAAATCAAATAACTCAAAAAATATCAACCGCAGGAAAAAAATGTTTTCTATAAACTATGTTTGTCTTGATAGCCACAACACGATAGGCATGAAAAAAGGTTTTGTAGGAGCATCGGAAGCTTCGAAAATTTTTCGTGTCTGCCCGCTTCCTTCAATAGCACCGTAAATGGAGTCTTCTAGAGTCAGTTATCCCCCAATTTTGTTGGTCGGAATAAAATCGTCGGTCTAAATCGTACTTTAGGGCATGTATAACAACAATTTAGGTCCTATAAACTTTTTTCCTAAAATGCATGATTATTTACCGAGTTATAAATCATCATCATTTCAGCCGAGAGCTGCGCTGCGCTGTCCGCATCCATCGGCTTCCCGCGACCCTCACCAGATCGTCGGTCCACCTTGTGGGAGGCCTACCAACGCTGCGTCTTCCGGTACGCGGCCGCCACTCGAGGACCTTTCCGCCCCAACGGCCGTTAGTCCTTCTTGCAATGTGGCCTGCCCACTGCCACTTGAGGCTCGCAATTCTTCGGGCTATGTCGGTAACCTTAGTTCTCCTGCGGATCTCATCATTTCTGATTCGATCACGCAGAGAAACCCCGAGCATAGCCCTCTCCATTGCCCTTTGGGTGACATTGAGCCTTCTTACTAGGCCCATTGTAAGCGGCCACGTCTCAGTTCCGTAAGTCATCACTGGCAACACACACGAATTGAAGACTTTCGTCTTGAGACACTGCGGTAGTTGGGCCGAGAATATGCTGCGAAGCTTCCCGAACGCTGCCCAGCCGAGTTGGATCCGTCGATTGACCTCCGAGTTATAAATAATTAAAATTTTTTTGGGACTAAAAACTTTTCAAAAATGTTTTTTTCAATGACTGATAACTCCTTATTTTTTTCATTTCAACGTGTTTGTATCATTATCTCCATCAATTGATTTCATAAATACATGATATACCCTAGACTAATAGTATTAGAATTAATTGATTTCAAAGTTATTTTTTGTTGTTTATGAATTAACTCTAAAACTATGAGTCTGCAGCATTTCATGTATATGAACTAAATTGATGAGGACTATGATGCAAACACGTTAAAATGTAACAAACAGACCTCATAAAGCCCCGAACGCTATACTCCAACTTGCCCCAAAGACGACACTCTGACCAGCTGGTTAGTTTTATGTCAAAATTAATAAGAAAAATTACCTGAAATCAATGTTCGCTGGCAGGCTGTCATTATCAATAATGTTTTCTTGCCTATTGAAACCTGTAAAATAAAAACAAATTACATTATTATCTTAAATTTTAGTTATAATTCATTGAGTCAAACCTCCAGAAAGTTCATATAAAAATAAAAAAAATAAACAAAAATTAAAAGACTAAAATACCAAAAAGGATAAAATAATGAAATTGGTGCTTCAATTTTTATTGTTTCTGGAAACAACTTAGCACCAACTCCAAAAAATATGTTTCTAGAGGATAAATACCTACTTAATTTTATTTGAATTTTATCCTTTTTAGTATTTTGAAGTTGGTTTTAATTTTAATTTTTTTTTCTCAATTTTTACTGATAACTTTCTAAGGTTTGAGCTAGATGAGTGACCATCTGCATAAATTGTTCCCTACTATCATATCTTTTCACTAAATAGTCATAGGAAAGCAAAAATTTGCAATTTCGGATACAAAGACGACTTACTCATTCTAGTTATTTTGATTTAAAAACCAAACTGCCCTATAGATTTTAACAAATCTTTTATAGAATCCAATGGCAACTATTCCGCATCAAACAAAAAAAGAATCACATAATCGGATCACAAATCGCGGCGTAATTGATGTCCATTCTTAAAAAAAAATACAAACTGAATTGATAGCCTCCTTGTTTTAGAAGTTGTTTAAAAAGTCATTGGTAAGCAAAAATCTGCAGTTTCGCATACACAGATGACTTAATTATACCAGTTATTTTGACAAAAAAAGAATCAGGTAAATCGGATCAGAAATCTCAGCCTAATCAGTATACGTGCATAGAAAAAAAACATACTAACCGAATTGAGAACCTCCGTGGTTTTAAAATCGGCTAAAAACTGTCTGACTTAAATAATAGCCTTGATATGCTATCATCAAAATTAGAAAGATGGATATTTAATTTAACCTCTTCAAACACCACATACCAGACAAATACATTTATTAGGTCTGGGTGTTAATGGATTCAAAGTACATATAGATTAGTTTTAAAAATATAAATGTGAATATTAAGTAGGTAGTAGAGTTAGAATTAAAATTCTAGTAAATCATGATATAGACAAGTACTTACTCAGTGAAGAGGGGTTAGTGGGTTTTCTTGAATGTATCTCACATGGTAATAATGAGAGGGTATAGAGTGCTTCAGTCTTCTGTATGGCCCTCAATTATTTGGCTTTAAAGTGTTTTTACTTTGCTTTCTACAACACCATATTGTTGACATCATACATTTCGGTCTAGTAGCAATGTCAAGGAGGGATACTTTGCAAGTATAACATCTTTCCATGCTTGTCATAACATTTTATCAGTAGAAATGAGGTCAGTGCATGTGTGTATAGAATTTAAAACTTATTTTTTGTCGCCCTGCAAATGAAATAGATAAATGAATGCAAACTAAATAATAACCTTAAAATCTTACTATCAGTTAACCGAACATACCTTAAAATCTGCACACATTATCGAAAAGTACTGGAATGTCTTGCTAATCACAACTACACACATAATCGGGGTAAAGAAACAAATGAAAATGAAAAGAACAGATTTAAAATTCAAATTATAGCTTAGCAAGAAAAAAGGATAATAAGGATGGTTGAAGATAAAATAAAAATGGCGTCATTTATTTGGCTGACAGGTAGACATATTGTAAACCATAATTCAGCTAGGTTCACTCAGAGACAACATTGTTCTACAAAATGGAAAAAAGCGTATGGTAAAGTCATCCACTAACGGAGGTACCTTTGTTTGGTTGTTTCCTACGGCTGGTGAGTGATTTCTGTAGCACAGATTAAAAAGAGTATGTCTAAACTTCTAAACATTCTGCAGTCTAGGAAAGAGAATATAAAACGCTACGCTAGAAGAGACGGGACTTAAAGGAAAAAAAATTTTCTATAGAACGTGCACGCCAGACTCATACCAATATAATAAAAATTCAGCCAACAGTCTGGCAACAATAATGCCAACATAAGCAACAAAATAGGGATGTGCTTAGTAGGGATTAGAGATATACTTTAGATTTTTATCGATAGTTATAGGTGTTTCAAATTAATATACAATGGTACTTGAAAAACTTTTATTCAGTATAATATACAATATATCAAGCTTGACTACTATGACAACATGGTAGGTTGTTAGGTTGACGGTAGGCGTGTGAATCGTCCTGGATCGGCCATCAACACCGATTTGGATTCCGACTACACCAAAAATATGTCGCGATTTTGTTGTCGATTGGCACATACACCAAATCCTTCCCTGTCAATTGAACCCACTGTTTACATCTGCAAAAAAAATAAAGTGGTTTATTTATGTTCGTCTGGCCCGCCCAACCCCGCGGCTTTGGAAAACGAGATTTACATCAATCCTATGTACTCTTTTACCCAACCATATGTACAACTTTCATTTTCAATGTAACGCTAATATAAATAAGTTAGAAGCATCACTGGTGGCCGGGCCAGCCTGACGTTTTCAGCCCGGCCCCCTCTACATCACCACTACTACAACAACTAGTGACAATTAATTGTTAGAAAACTAATGTACTACATAAAATACATACATTCAAGCCTTTATTTCATACTAAAATGCAATATCTTAGGAGATATCAAAGTAAGGTGGGGCCGGGCTGAAATTATTGAAATAGCTAATAACAATAAAAATACAAAACCTAAGAACCCATATACTATGTGTGTGTGATCTCCCAGAGGTGCAGAATATATGTACAACTTTATTTTTAAGTTACATTATTTAAATATAAAACTATGAGCACTAGAAATTATTTCAGCCCGGCCGCCTACAATCGTTTATATCTTTTTAGCTATTGCATCAATCTGCACAAAACGACAATGTGTGGACTCGTATACGGTAGTACTTTGATAAATTTTGGCTCATGAATTTACTAAGATTATATTCGACGAAATAATTAAAATCTAAGATAGTACTAGTGGAGTGACCATCAGTCACGTGTCAATTTCAGGACATGTGTTTTATCGAATGAAACAAGTAATAATTGGAGTTTTTTTTTATTAATACAACATTTTCAGATTTTTAAAAATCAACAACCTTCGTATTTAAAATTATTAATACGTAATAGGGATATTGACAACAAGTAAAAAAGTAGGATTTTCACTTAAATTCAAAAATATGAGTTATTTTGTGTACAAAAATACTTGAAGAGCACATATTTTTATGTCATATTGGTCTTATTATTTGCAATTTTTAAAAAATGACGATATAAAACAAAACTAATTATGGTAACATGGTCATATATAAAGTACTAACATGCTTTTAAACATTCAATAAAATGTTGTCAAATACCCTATTTATTAACTTCCATATAATCTATTAAATCACAGTCTTTCATTAGGTACTTCAAAAATTATAACTTATAAAAGTATTGGTTAATATTTGGTCTACATATAAGTAGTAGGTAGCAATTATTTTTATAATCTAGGTAACTTCAATAAATATGGTACGGTTGTAAATATTATATTATACTATAAAACATTGATATAAACTTATATCTATGTATAAAAAGTCTAATATTCTTATATACCCTAGTAAATCACAGCTTTTCGCACAAATATGTGTCCACAATTTGAATATAGATGTATGTTTATCATAATAAAGTGTAAAATTAAAAAGATAGAATGAAATCCCGGGATTCCAAGGAAAATTTGGTAGACCAGTCACCCGAAGTGAGGTTAGCAGGTTAACCTCGCTTCGGGCGACTGTTCCACCAAATTTTTCTATGCAGCTCAGTTTCATTATTTTACTACATTGAGCAAATTTTCAATCATTTCTTAAAATATCAAGATAAATATTTACAAACAGATCTTAAATTCTTGAATCTTAAAAAATCAAATGACTGTTTCTTACACATTTTTATTAGTATTAATGTTAAGACCATTTTTATACTGTTTTAAAAGTACCAAATAAATATATTCTATTCTATTCTATAAATGTATATATCTTATGACGGGGTAGATGCCCGTCATAAGATATATAATATTTGTAAGAAATATAAGAAAATTACTAATAGGCAATCAATTACTGGTCATTGTTTAATGACGCTTGTATAATATTAAATTTTTATAACAACTTTACCGGATCTTCACGTGACCATAATAATTATATGTAGATACGCTGTAAAGACAATATATTTGGTTCTTAAGAGTTACCCCGTTAAGGTTAAAAAAATGTTTTTTTCCTTGTCTAAACCTCATAAAATCAATTTTATTGTAATTATAATTGTTGATAGTAAAAAATAAGAATGTTGCTGAATTTCACAAATCTTAAAAGGTCTTTATAATTTAAAAAAACATACCCACCGAATTGGCAACCTCTACGTTTTTGAAGTCGGTTACAAATCCTTTAATTATAAATTGTATCATTCAATAAAAACATGTTTCCTAGATGGTAGGCCCATATGTAGGGTTATCTGGGTAGGCCTTTCTTATTTCAGCCTTAAGACAGTTCGCTGTGTTTTGGATTGAAGGGAAAGATAGCCAATAAAGTAATTAGAGGGCATGTACAGCATTTCAACTTAGGCCTCAGGATAACAACCGAACTGCAATATCAAGTGATTTTTCCTTATTAAAGCAGCTGTTAATAGGTGGCGGAAACTGTTTACCACCAGCTGGGCCATTAACTTGTATATCATCTACTTAGATAATTTAAAAAAATGTCCTGAAATTAGCACGTGCCTGATGGTCACTCCACTAGTACTATCTTAGATTTTAATTATTTCGTCGAATATAATCTTAGTAAATTCATGAGCCAAAATTTATCAAAGTACTACCGTATACGAGTCCACACATTGTCGTTTTGTGCAGATTGATGCAATAGCTAAAAAGATATAAACGATTGTAGGGGGCCGGGCTGAAATAATTTCTAGTGCTCATAGTTTTATATTTAAATAATGTAACTTAAAAATAAAGTTGTACATATATTCTGCACCTCTGGGAGATCACACACACATAGAATATGGGTTCTTAGGTTTTGTATTTTTATTGTTATTAGCTATTTCAATAATTTCAGCCCGGCCCCACCTTACTTTGATATCTCCTAAGATATTGCATTTTAGTATGAAATAAAGGCTTGAATGTATGTATTTTATGTAGTACATTAGTTTTCTAACAATTAATTGTCACTAGTTGTTGTAGTAGTGGTGATGTAGAGGGGGCCGGGCTGAAAACGTCAGGCTGGCCCGGCCACCAGTGATGCTTCTAACTTATTTATATTAGCGTTACATTGAAAATGAAAGTTGTACATATGGTTGGGTAAAAGAGTACATAGGATTGATGTAAATCTCGTTTTCCAAAGCCGCGGGGTTGGGCGGGCCAGACGAACATGTTTATTTAATGGGCACGACATCGATAGGGAAATAAAATTGTACAGACAGCACTATTTTTTACTTAGGTCGGTAGGTAAATATTACTTTTATGTACTAAAATTTGTACTAAAATCACTATTTAAACAATAATAGCTTTAGAATAGAACTAATTAACAGCCATTGGTACTTACCGATCATCATTGAGAGGAAATTCAGACATAATATGTTCGTTTTACATTGGCCGCCGGCGTGTCTTTAAATTACATATTTCTTAACTTATTCGTTTACTCATTTAGTTTACTTCACATCACACACAATCCTTTTTGGGTCAAGCTTATTTCTTGAGGCAAAACACTCGTTTTTAATAATAATTTACATTAATTTCTGATTTTAGAAAATTCTCCAACACAATTAAATGAAATGTCAAACGTTTTGAAAACAAGACAACAGCGACAGAGACAGATGACAGAATTAAATCACCTGTTTATGAAGAGCGTCGACCACCATATTGATTGTATGGATAATGCCTTCTTTCGGATTGAGGCGGATTATACCGCCATTACTGAGCGTGCACGTTTCATACAATTTTTTCTTCTTACGAAGTTGCGCTAGACTGCAGTCTAGTTTGAATTATAGATCACAACATTAAATAGTGTGATCAGTACCATAAATATAAAATTAGTTTTACGGCTTTAGTTTCCAGATCTTTTAGGCCAGTCATAAATGTAATAGTTTTATTATTTCTTCAATTATTGGATCGAAATGCTGGTGTAACACATGTCATCATGTTAATGCATCTTGGGAGAGTTAGAAGCGAAATATATGATGACAGTCTCCATGATGCTACTTTGATTAGGTGGATAACCACGAAAAAGTTCTCAACGTCTTTCACACCATAATCACTTTTGTTGTAATGATCTTCCAATTGGACGTCAACAAAACAGTTGCTTCATTAAAATACACCAATTTTATAACACAAAGTTCGCTCTGACACAATTTTTAATAATTGTCGCTCTCCCAAGATCCTTCGCAATGTGTAACACCAGCATTTCAATGAAACAAAGAAATACTTAACATGGATGTACGGGGAATAGTTTCCTTTGCCTTCCCATTCCAGGAAGAATGAAGAAAAAAAACGGGAATAAAAGTGATTCTGCCCTCCTAGCATGACCACCGAAACGCTATTTATCGCTTTGAAATGTCAAAAATCATTGAATATAACCGCTATCTTTCAACACTGCTTATGATCGGGGCCCACTTTTAGTCCATGTCTTTTAAACTTAGCATGTGTTCGCCAGAATTAGGCCCAATAAATGAAGAATTAAGTCTCCGTTTAAGCTAATGGCCCTAGCAGCCAAAGCTTCGATAAATTAAAAAAAATAAAAATAAAAAATCTTTTTGACAGTTTTTCAATATAGAAATTTATGACGAAGAAATACTACAAATAAAAGTTTTTCAGTATCAGATAGTGGTCAGACAATCCCTTTTTTTAAATTAATACTCAAGTCTACTCAAGTTAATAATGTACTAAAGAAAACCACCCGCAAAAACTAGATATATCAATGGAGCGAAATTTGAAATATGTAAACAAACAGTTTACTACTTTGTTTAGGTGTCTAGATAAACAAGTGACAATGAATCTAAAAACAGCTAATATTCTTACAAGGTAAGGAAGGAGTTGGATTTTACTATTTATAATTAGTAAGACATGTCTGACAATAGTGTATACCACAATGTTTTGATTTTTAGGCCAGCAAAAAGCAATGGATTGTGGTGTTGTGTATTGTTACCAATCATTTTAAATGTGTACACACTACAATATCAAACTTTACCTATATATAAATTAGCAGCAATAGTTTCAGTTGGCTTGTTGGCTTACTCTATACTGTACATTGTATTTTTGTCATTATCTTGTATGGTATTACAAGAGCCAGCATATGGGGGTTGTATAGCTTCAAGTCTTATCTCAGTCTTGTTGATGTATACTATATTAAGTCATGGTAAGCATTTTTTTATTGTTACAAATGATCAATAATTATTTAATAACAGAATAATCTATAGTATTTTTTAAGAACCCTCAAGCCAGACACAATAGATGCAGGTGGGCTGGCTATAGTAAGGAAAACAAGGTTAATATTTATGAATATATATTTATTTTGGAGAGTGCAAAATAAACATTGATTTTCTTTCTAAATATAAAATTGTTAATTGATAAATATTTATTCCAGACCTGACATTGTCATTATTTTACTCTATTCCATCAGTGTTTATGTATAGTTCTTTACTCCGATTATGTCTGACAATGTGTCAAAGTACATTCACTATAGGAGAGGCTATCGTGTTGACACAAGGATTTATTTTATTCACTGTGATGGCAATAGCAAAGTTTACAAGCAACCTTTATATGTTTGATGAGGAAATGAATTTTATTTATACAGTTATATATGTAAGTTTTAATGTATCAAAGTGTATATAAAAGTGTTCTAATGAAAGATAAGATATAAATTTGATAAAAAGATTAGATCACAATCCATAGTCTATAGTAATATCACAAATGTGAAAGTGACTATCTTTCTGTTATGTTTTCACTATTAGACTGCTGAATCAATTTAGATGAATTATGGTATGGAGCATGATTACATCCTGAGAAGGGTATGGACTACCTTTTAACCAACATTCACACTGGGGGAGCTGTAGGCCGACATTAGTAACAAATAAACAAGGTTGTAGCCCTACTTGTAGGTAGTACTATGCTGTGTTTAGACACAAATGGAAAAGTAAGGAGTATAATTAATTAATCCCATATTCAGCATTATCCCACAGGAAGGCTAAGACAATTGAAAAATCAATTGTTTCTGGAATATAATGCTTGACAGGTTATGTGCATATGAAAGATTAATATCGTTTGTCTTCCGAATATTAACCCACCCTCAATATCAAGTAAATACCTTGATAGTGCCTTGTGTCTATAAGTGATGGTTACAACTTTCCATCAGGAAGTTAAGTAGCTTGGTGAACATTTTTTGATATTAAAATTAACTATTATTTAATAGGTGGCAGGCCCGTATGTAGGGTCATGGGGGTAGGTAATGTGAAACAGAAGGGAAAGGTAGCCAGTGTAATTACTGGGCATGGAAGGCATTGCATCTTAGGCCTTAGGATGACAATGCAGCTGCAATACCAAGTGTTTTTTTCCATGTTATTGGGATAAATAGGCTCTGGTTTGCACTTACTACCAGGTGGGCCGTCAGGTTGTTTGTCATCTATTTGTATAAAAAAATTACATAGATAAAATAGCAATTAATAATATGAGCCTTTTTTTTACTATTTATACAAAATAAATTATTATGACTATTAGTTTCTACAGCTTTTATTATCCTTTTTTCAGATAGTTTTTGCTACAGTGGCAATAGTTATCACAGCACTTTGTCTGCTAACAGAAGAGAAGCGAAATCTGAAGTCTCTTGCTTACATCATAGGATTTGGTGCAGCCTTTGCACTTGTCACACTTCATTATATTTTTGGTGTGGATATAATATACAAACTATTACTTTATCTCTTTGTGGAAAATGACAGGGTTAGTAGTATAAGGGCTTGGCCCAACAACTGGGATGTTGCCTAGGTTAGAATATAGCACTATTTTTCACAAATTCGGAAAATATACGCTACTGTTACCCATAAAAACAATTCTAACTTTAAAGATATGGAATATTGTTAAAGTTGTACTGCTTAGAAAATTTATAAAAAAGGACAACTATTTTTACAAAATTTACAAATGCGAATTTTTATGGAGAAATGTCATGTACCAGTGTATGCTAACTTAATTTCTCAAAAATAGTTTATATATTAAAAATCTTTTTGTTGTGCAAATAAATATGAACCATTGAGGGTTGATATTATCACCATGATTGACTACTTTAAGTAACATAAACTGGCTACTTCAAAATGGAACATTATTTTTTAACTTTAAAATGAATACATATTAAAGTACTCGACTGTACCCAATTTGTCTAAAAGATCCAAAAGATTCAAAACTTTCTCAAATGGACTATAATATATTTTTTTAATTCCAGGGTCAAATTTTTCTATTTTGGTTAGTTCTTGTGGCTATATCAATAATGGTCTTAGCCATTCGGACACAGTTAGCAGTGAAGGCAAGCACAGTGACACGGAAATCGTTTCACATACTAGCTTCTCTTGTTTTCATGTCTGGAATTCTGTTGGATGTGAAACTTATGATAATGGCTGGAGGGATCGTATTTTGTGCCCTCTTGTTGGTTGAAGTAAGTGATTTACCAATTTTTTTTTTAATACAACTAGATGACAAACAAGCAGACGGCCCACCTGATGGTAAGCGGTTACCGCCGCCTATAGACACCTGCGATAACAAGGAAAAATCACTTGACATTGCAGGTGCGTTGTCATCCTGGGGCATAAGATGAAATGCCGTCCATGCCCAGTAATTTTCTTCACCCAAACCAATATGTATAAGATCTAATATTGTAAATGCGGAAGTAACTTGACATAAAGAAGGCTGCCTGACCGAGCATCTGTACCCCTTGCTATATACGCTACTCGGTCATGGGTTCCGGGTTCGAAACCTGGTAGAAGCAAATGTTTGTATGATAAGTACCTACGAGTTACTAATATTTTTTACAATATTTACAGGTATTATCAATGATTATTTGTTTTAGGCTCTCAGAAAGTCCAGGATTGAACCAATATCATCTGTACTTCAATCAGCATTTGATGTGTACAGTGATGAAAAGGTAAGTAATTTATTATGAAATTAATGCTTTATGTATTGGTATTAGTTATAAATAAACTATAAACAAAGATAAAAACTGAGTTAAAAACATTGCCACGCAAAAGCTACTTCAGTTTAAGTAGGTACCTACATAACTAATATAAAGGCCATACTAGAATTCGGCATATTTAAAAGAATTTGATTTTATATTTCCTACTACTCACATATTCCTTGTTCTAACTTACAAATATGTTAAAATTACTTATCAATAAAGTATTTTACAAAAGGCAAATGAAGGACAGCAATTATCACAAAAAAAGAAATCTAAAGATGATAACAACGGACGAATATTTATAACCCAAACTAAGTTTATTACAAAGGCAATAATCTATTGGAATTATGCTCAAAATTGTCTATCCTTCTCAAAGAAAGTTAAATTAACAATAAATTAATATAATGGTTTCCAATACATATCTTTATTAAAGGTTGTAACTACAGGATAGCGGATGCTTCGCTGTGACACCATTGTACCTATATCTGGGTCTGGCGTGTCCCCTGGTGCTAGTCCCTCGGCATACAGGTTACGAGCTGGAACTATTGAGTGGGGTGTTGTCCATAGGCGTCGGAGACACCGCAGCCAGCTGGTTTGGTTCTAAATACGGCTTTAATAAATGGTCTGGTGAGTGTATGTCTACCCATAAGTGTTGTATTTAATTTGTCATCATCAGACATAACTGTGTAAATATCATACCATCCATTATTTAGCGCTATTTTATGTTGACTCACTAGGTAGTTTATTTAACGATTTGTCCGATTTGATAGTATGAATAGATGGGCCATGGACCTATTTTATTCCGGTATACTTGCAAAATCTTAATTCAATCTATGAAAAAAAGGCAAAGGGTCAAGCCCACACAGCCATGTCAGATGTATTTTATTAGGTCGGCAGCTATAGAAATAAATTTCTAAAAAGATTAGAGTATATTCGATTGATTTATCCATAGGTTTTCAATATTTTTCACACCAAGTAAACATTTATTACAATGATTCTACATTATTTATAACTCATCACTATAGATACATTTTACAAAGTTACACTAATTTCCCGGTCAAAATGACCTTTATTAGTAGCAATTATGGTCATAAAATATAACAAAGATGTATTTTTTTAAATAAAGATTTAGCTTGATAGAGATAGGCTTGAAGGACAATGACATTTTAGCAAACTGTTCTTAAAATCTCGTGTGTACACACAATCAAAATATATTTCCTTTAAACTGTCCTTTTCATAATAAAATAATTTTCTGAGTTATGTCGCTAAAAGGACGACTTGCGTTTAAGACGTTTTCATAATACCTAGCTAGGTCATTTTGATACCGTATCTATGATACCAAAGGGTTTAAGATAGAATCGGACCATTTGTATTTAACGATTTTTTCTATTCTAGACTTTTAAGGAAATCTAGAATATTAAGTTTCTTCTGTCTTTTTAGGTGGCGATAGAACATATGAAGGGACAGCCTTCAATATCTTATCACAAATTGCAACTGTGTACACACTTATACTATTTGGTAAGTTAACTGGTGATTGAATCCTCAATCCGCTATCATATTATCGACTAAGTATTTAAAATCCTGTAAAATTATTTGTTGGCTACAAATGATTTCTCGCCAAAACGGTAATTACTACTAATATTTTAATGTTTTTGATGCGTTTAAACGCCTACTTTATTGTAACAATTACAAATAAAAAAAGAAAACGAATAATATTTGCTCCAGGCGGGCCTCGAACCTGGATTAGGAGACGCGGGTTCGAGTCCCGCCTGGAGCAAATATATTTTTCCACAGTTTTCTTTATTTATTTGTAATTGTTACCTAAATTACTAACTTACTCCAATATACTCCTAGCAGGATTCTAAACCGTAATATGCCTTCCCAGTAGAAATAAAGAAAACGCGTTATGTTCACTCCATAGGAGACAAGTCCCCCTGCTCTTAACATAACGCTTTCTCAATGAGCTCCGGCGACCTTACTCGCCGCAGGAATACGACATTACAAAGTTGTGTTATTTGGCTGTGATCTTCTGTAAGATGAAGGTGCTACTCCGGTCGGGCGTTTAAGATTAGAGTGGTAAATAACAATACAGACACATCACGTGTAACAGTTGCACTACGAAAGCGGCCTCTATTACGAACGGCGTAAGGTCGGTCTCAAGGTCAAACTGTTACGCTTGATGTGCTGTCGACTGTACAGAGAACGTTTACTGATCATGTTGCACAATCTAAAGGCAACGAAGCCTACAAGTGTGTGAGTGATTTTGTTTGGTTAAGAAGTAAAACATTGGTTTCTAATTTCAGACTTTTTGAATACGAAAAATGCTTTGATTCGCGCATCGATATCAGCAACCATCACGGGCCTGGTGGAGGCCAAGACTAACCAGGTTGACAACCTGGTTTTGCCACTTATTACTATTATATCTTTCCAAATGTCTTGGTTTCTATGTTGATAAGGTCGGTAGCATATTTTAAATTTCTAAGTAATACTTATTTGTTATAAAAAGCCTTTAAAAAATGCAATTGCAAATTTTTTATAAACTGTTAAGTACAAAAAATTTTGATACATTCCTAGACCAAAGACTCGGGTAATAAAATTATTTTATGAATAAAGAATTTTTTACCTGTTATTGCATATTATTTTATTTTAAAGCTTATTTACTTCACAACATAATTATTCATATTCTGTTCAGTAACAGGTTGTTCTACAATTTCAGTCTTGATGTTTTCATTAGCTAACTTGTTTTCACTCATGATGTTGTCTTGTACCTCTAATTTGATTATTTTTGATTTATCATCTACATTGTCAGAACTTAAGCCTAATTCTGGACCATTTCTTTTAATCAAACTCCTTTTCTTTTTAACTCCTTTACATTTTGCTTTGTATATTTTTTCAAGAGCAAGAACATCTTTGCGGCCTACAGTCCAATCTATTACTAAATTTTCAGCTTGTTTGGTCAGATCTTCTTGTTCGTTGTAACTAGGAATTTCAATTCCTAATATGTTCATTACTTTCTCTAATATGTCATCTACATAGTAATTAATGATTAAATCTGCTTTATTGTCCTGAAAATGAATTAGTAATAAATCTATATTGTAGAACTAATCTTTGTAAACACACAACCTAATATTTGTAAACACAAATGGAAATTATAATACTACTTATCCAACTCACGTGTTTAGTAGGCTGTAAATTGCATATTACTAGTGTGCCACCATATTTTGCAGTTTCTAATGGTAAGTTACCACTTGGAATGATTTGTAATGTTGTTCCCAAGCAAATGCTTAAATCTGCTATGCTGAAAAAATGATTTAAAGAATAAATTTATATCATGAAAATGGGTCAAATACTCATCAATATGAACAATATTTACCGTGGGATCAACAACTTTTACTACCCTGTCGAACTACTTTGAGGATGTGTGTTTAATAATATAAAATTACCTGGAGTGCCATTCAGCCATAAGAAGATCATTTTCTGGAAGACTGTGCTCCCAATCCAGTACTCCATCATACAACCTGCCACGGCAAGGCCTACCACCAGTGTGCTCTGAGGCACAAGGCACTCCACTGCACTTCTTACCCACAGTTTCCACAGGCTGATTACGTACAAATTGCCTGAAAATACACAAAAAACATGCGATATAATTTTTTGAGCCAGCCAGAGGCTAAACCAAACAGGTAGCAAGACGAATATTTATTTTCAAAATGTATCTTTATAAAACTACCATTATTTTTGGTATTTACAAGACAAACAAGCTTAATATTATGGCTGATAATATGGTTGCTAAAGCCTTTGTCATTTATAATACCAAAGACACTATACCAAGGAAAAACCTATAATGTACAAATTTCTCATTTCTAACATAAAATTAATCTATGAGGCTTTTATATATAAATTATGTATAATTTAAAACATCTAATTTATATACTTACTTTTTACATAAATTACATTCATCAATAAACATGTTCCCATGTAATTCGGCAAGGCATTTTCTGGATAATCCAGACTTTAAATGAAGACCATCAATGTTTTGACTGACTATGAAATGAACTTTACGGCACTCAATTAATTTTTTAAGAATCATGTGAGTTTTAGTTGGCTTTGCATCTGCAAAAGCTACATTGGTAGTCGGTTTTTTGCCTAGTTTCTCTAAAGTCCACACTCCATTAGGACCTCTGAAAAAGTATATTTCCTAGATAAGATGATACACATTATAAGGCTAATGTATTAAGTAATAAAATATTTACTAATTTATGAAGCCAGCCGATAGACATGCAGCTGCAGCTGTCTGTAAGAGACAAAAGGCTGATATTTATCTTGAAATATATTATGCAGTCCATTTATTAAATCTGTGACAGTAAATAACTTGTACTTGGTCGCAGCCACTGTAGAATGAGATGCTTGAAAAAATTGTCTACAATGCCTTGGATACAAATTTGCAACAGTTACAATACCGTTACACACGCTACAATCATAAATCACATTAACAAACCTGAAATCTGGTATACCAGCAGAGGTACTGATTCCGGCACCAGTATGAACAACAACATGTTTACTTTGATCAATGAGCTGAGCCAATAGGTGACATTTTTTAGTTAGTTTTTCAATTGATTCGAATTTCTGCAATATAAAAAATATCAACAATTATTGTAAATGTAAATATTGTCTAAATAAGGTTACAAAGTATAGTTCTCAAATATTTACTAACCTCTGGAATACCCAATACTCCTTTGTGTTCGTAAGGTGATAATCCTTCTGCATAATTACAAGACATTTTGTTTAAATTTAGAGGTAGGTGGGAATGCTTCTGAAGTTATTAGTGTATCTCTCATAAAACCTTAGGAACAAGTATAGCCATACTCTAGATTAATGACTCGAAATTGATGTGAATTTTGAATGCAATTTGTAAAATTATAACTATTGGTGCAACTTTTTGTTATTTGTATAATTATTTTCCCTGGAGTCAAACAAAGTATCACGTCTAGCGTAGTGTTTTATATTCTCTTTGGTATCACGGAATAATTTTAATTTATGTGTTCTGTGTATATTCGCTTGGGCGGCTTTCGGCTTTGGCAATTTGCAAAGAGAAGAGAATAAAAAACGGCAATTTGATCCACATTTGATCACAGATTAAAGATTTGATTTCATTCTTTAGACCAACTTTAGACATACTCTTTTTCTTTCTAATCTGTGATTTGATTTGTTGTTGATGTTTTTATTTTTGGTTTTATTCTATTCCAGTTTTTTGACCAAAACCTCATATGAGTAATATAAAGCTTTACATAATTGGCCCTAATTCTGGAGAACACATGATAAGTCTAAAGGAGATGTTCGATATTGGCACCCGAAAGCCCCCCACGATAAATTATATATTATGCGAAAGCTTATGTTCAGAGGATCTTGAATATACATTTTTTTCATTTTGATACCCCGGCATTTTTGAGTAATTTTGAAAAGTGTATGCAAGAATTCTAAGCTTCTTATCAAAGTTTCTCTGATAAAATAAAGTAAAAAATTAATGAAAATCATTATTATTAGAAACAAGTGCAGAAACTAATTCGCCATGTTCTTCTAGCATTTACAATAAAATATAATTGCAAAATAGTCGTAGGCTGAACCAAATCGACCCCATGCCTAGTTATTAAAAAATATTTGACAAGACAATAGAGACATTGACGTTTTCTATTTTTTTTTTTTTTTTTTTAAATATATGGCTTGGCGCGGTTTGCGCATTTCGCCAATGTCTCGTAAAAATTAGGGAAACGAGTTGTAAGGAAAATGGAAATCGGTGAAAAATAAAGCAATTGATTGGGTATCAGGAAGGCATACTGGGTAGCAATTTACAAATATATGCATATATACTTCTTATAGTATAGGTATACTTATTAGATATAATAGGAGTAAGGAACTACACTTTTATGTTATTTAAAATAAGGAAAGATATAATACATTTATATACTGCAGCATCATGTGTATGTAAAAAGGTAGCTAGGTTTATCGGGAATGGAACTTTCAGGGATAAAAGATCTTTCCAGAAGGAGGATCTTTGAAATTTTGGACAGGAAAAAAACATGTGATTAAGATGACCCTCGTCCAGTCCGCACTCACACATAGGATTATTAATTACATGAATTTTGGCAAGGTGGAATGGAGTACAAGTATGTCCCAACCTCATACGGGTAATGATAGAGGTTTCCATCTTACCAAACTTCATATTAGCAAACCAAGGCTTTTTTGGTATAAATTCTTGTATAAGAGAGTAAAATCTGCCCCTATCTTGCCGACTATTCCTCCAAAGTTCATCCCAAGAATTCAATAGTGTTAATTTCGGTAGATTTAATAAATCGTGACTAAAATTAGTATATGGAAATAGGTCTCCACACGCAATTGCCTGCTTGGCAAGGTGATCAGCCAACTTATTGCCATCAATACCCCTATGGCTGGGTATCCAAGCAAATTGTATGATACATCCTTTAGAAACACATTTATGGATTATCTGGCGTGTATCAAAAATGATTGGAGAATATAATTTTAAATGAAATGGGAATTTGCCTAATGATTGGAGAGCACTCTTTGAGTCCGAAAAGATAATCGCTTTTTTAAGATTCATTATTCTAATATACTCTACTGCTTTAAATAAGCCAAAACATTCGCCAGAATAAACTGATGATTCTGGTGGAAGTTTGATTTTTTGTACTACTTTAAATTGTGAATGAAAAATACCAACTCCCAAAGGCTCTTGAGGAGATTGTTTAGAAGCATCACAAAATAAATAATGATAATCTGGAAACTGAGATTGAATAACAGAATTAAAGCTTATTCTAGCATCTGAATTTCTTTCAATAAGGTTATAATGTATGGTCGGCGAAAGAATTAATGATTCGTAATCAACATTAAACAAGGGCAATAAATTCGAACGGTGTGTAGGAGAGGAAAGCGACCGATACTTTTGATAGCTAACTACCAGACAAGGACGAGATTTATGGTTCCAATAGCTTGATGATGATATTTTAACAGAAAGAGATTCAAGTTTAGATATGATGGGATGGTGTAAAAATTGAATGGTACGAAAGAAGAATCTATCACTTAAAAATTGTCTTCTTAAATACAAAGGCGGATCACAACATTCAATTTGTAAGGCATTTGTTGGACTAGATTTCATTGCACCAGTTATAATCCGTAACGCTTTATATTGAATTTTATCTAATTTTCTAAACGCCATTACACTCCCGGGTTCTAACAAAAAAGTACCATAATCTAAAACACTTCTGACTAACGCATTATAGACTAATCGTAATGAATAAGGATGTGCTCCCCACCAAACTCCAGAGAGACACCTTAGCATATTCAAAAGACGCTCACATTTGCTTATAAGATATTCACAATGAAAGTGACCAGTAAGTTTACTATCCAAAATAACGCCAAGAAATTTAAAATGGTCTTTAACGGGTAAAATAACATTATTATACGCTAATTGAATTGTTGGAGGTCTACGCATTCGAGAGAAAAGGACAACTGTACTCTTAGATATAGAGAGTTCTAAACCATTTTTGTCCATCCAGATTTTCAACAGGCTCATTGTTTCAGATAAATCTGAAAACGCCTCGTTAATAGTGGAATGTGTAGTATAGAGCAAAAGATCATCGGCGTATTGTAAAATTTTTATTTTGTCATTAACCACGACAGCTGATTCTAAGTCGGATGTGTAAATATTATAAAGAATAGGACTAAGAACAGATCCTTGGGGGAGGCCTTTTTAGGCTATTCGGGTAAAATTTACGTCAGCTAGAAACATATTGATTATTCGACCTGTTAGCATGTTTATAATAAAATTCGAAAAAATGGGATGTACTTGTAAAGCTTCCAGTTTAATTTTAAGAACATCTATGAGTACATTATCATAAGCTGCATTAATATCTAAAAAGGTTGCTAAAATTGAATGGTTATCTGAAAATGCTAATCGAATATCAGACGTAAGTATTGCTATATTATCAAGTGTACTCTTACCTTTCCTAAAGCCATATTGGTTATTTGCTAATAACCCTTTGGACTCTAAAAACCATTCTAAACGATTTTTAATCAAATTCTCAGCAAGTTTAATTAATACAGACGATAATGCAATAGGTCGGAACGATGACACATCTGACGGGGGTTTATTAGGTTTTAGGAATGGTAACACTGTTTGACATTTCCATGATTGGGGAATATTATTTGTAAACAATATAATGTTAACGAGGTTAAGATAATAATGTAAAGTTTGGTCACTGCTCTTCGCTAAAAAGCTATAAATTATCCCATCCCACCCCGGAGCCGAATCTTTAGAATTATTCAAAACTCCTTTTACTTCATGAATTGTAAACGGAGAACTGAGACCAGTTAGGTTAGATGGAGACAAATAACAGAAATCATCAATAATGTTTAAAGGGACCCACGGAGGCGCTAATTTATCCATGAACTTATCAGCTAAAGAACTTGGCAATGAACATGAAGGAGGATTGTTAAAAGCACATTTAAACCGCTTTATGTTACGCCATACCAAAGTTGGGTGAGTATTTGGTGATATCGAACTACAAAACTTTCTCCAACTCTCGAACTTCTTTTTTTTAAATAATTTCCTTGTCACTGTTAAGGTATTAGACATGATCTCATAATTACTATCTGTCATATGAGTCTTATAATTTTTCTCAGCCACTTTTCTTTTTTTCACAGCCTCTGTACATTCCGAGTCCCACCAAGGAGGAGAGGGAATTTTATTGGAATAGGTTTTATTTGGAAAAACCTCACTAGCAGTTTCTATAAGAATGTTAGTCAATTCATTAGCACAGTGTGATACATCTCCATTTATTTCGGGTAGTAATAAAAGCTTCTGTTCAACTTTTGTTTTATATTTATCCCAATCTTTGCTGTCTCTATTGGGAACTACATGTTTTAAATGTGACACACGATGTGAACAATTTTGTTTATTAAAAGGAAAAGATATAATAATAGGAAAATGATCACTTCCATAGGAGGATGAAAGAATGTCCCAAGACAGTGAAGGAGCTAAGCCAGTTGTACATAAAGAAAGGTCAACAACACTCTTACTTTGGTCAGGTTTAGTATAACGTGTAACAGCACCCGAATTAAGTATACATAAATTATGAGAGTCAATAATGTCTATTAAAATTTCACCAAAATTATTTGTTATCGAGCTTCCCCAAGATTGATGCTGACAGTTGAAGTCACCTAAAACAATAAATGGTTTTGGTAGAACAGATAAAATTTGATTGATTTCATTTAAAATAGATACAGAGGGGTGAGAAATGTATAAAGAAACTATGCTTATTTTCTGTACTTTCACTGCAACTATAGAAATTTCCTTACAGTGAGATGGTAAAGAAATAGGAGTATAGGGAATCGAACTTTTCACAAGTATGGCTGCACCACCATACCCATCAAACCTGTCTTCACGAATAGTAATGTAACCATTAATTCTAAAAATATGTTCAGCTTTAAGCCATGTTTCTGATAGAGCACAAAGAAAAGGATCAAATTTGTTAAGAAGATGAATTAAATCACTTTTTTTATTATGTATGCTTCGGCAATTCCATTGTATAACTTTGCTTGGACTGTTGAATTTCACAAACTTGTTGAAGATTGCTAACTAAAGAGGCTACGTTGGACGGTTCATTTAAATCTACTTGAGAAAACATATTAAGAAGTAGCTTAAATAAATCAGCCACTTCATTATTTGATTTATTTTCATTAATCAAAGCACATCCATTGCTTTCAGATGAGGGAACTTCCCGAATGAGATCTTTATGAGCTTGTATATCATAGCCCTGCGATATTTTTGTGTGAGAATGAGGTTTTAAAAACACAGTCTTTCTATAAGAAGTAGTTTTAGACGAGTTATTTTTGTTATTTTCATTGTATGATGTCTTAGAAGTTACTGGTTGTAAGGGACTAGAAGAAACTACACTTGAATAAGATTTAGAAAGTTTTGGAATGAGCTTAGAGGCCTCAGCATAGGAGGTGCTGTTTTGTGCCATGTACATTTTAATATCTTTCTGACGATTTACTTCAGGGCATGTTTTATGTATCGCAAAATGTGAACCAGAACAATGACAACAAATAGCATCACTTTCTTTAACTAAACATGAATCACTGGTATGATCCTGACCACATTTAAAGCATCGTGGCTTAGACCTACACTGCGCTTTGGTATGACCAAACCGGCAGCAGTTGTAACACTGTATGGTAGGATAAATATACAAATCTACTGGTAAGGCATTATAACACATAAATATTCTCTTGGGTAAAACTTGACCATCAAATGTAACAACTATTGACTGTGTTGGCTTCCATGATGGAGAACCGTCAATAATAACTTTATAATTTATACGCCTCACTTTGATAATTTTGCCACAACCCATTGGAACCGAAATATTTTCCATTACCTCCTCTGGAGACCACTCAGCTGGTACACCTCGAACAAGACCCATTCTAGTAACATTGAATGTAGGTATAAAAGCTTTCATGCTGTGTGCATCTAAATTCCTGTCATTAATAAATGTATTAGCAGATAAATAGTTAGAGAAACACATCGATATTTTATTACGACCAATTTGCTTCACACTACCATTGACTATGTTATCTACAGAATTCCTTTTTAAAAATTTTCCAAATGTTACTGGATGAAGTGTGCAGTTATCGTTCGGGCCAGATTGAATTTTTTGAATATGAACAACATATGGAGAAATATCGTCCTTATTATATCTTATACGACCAACGGGACTAAATGTAGATGATGAAGTGGGTACATTGTTTGTGGGTGCAGATGTAAGCTCTTTGGATGTAGGTGTGGGTGTGGGTGTGGACTGAAACGGATTCACATCTTTTTGTAGAGAAGCAGCAGGTAATGTGACTATTTGGGAAGGCTCTTTTTGAGGGGAAAATGTATGCAAACAATTACAATTGCTATCGTTATCGCGCGATTCTATGCCATGATGTTTGCGTCTTCTTTTATTGCACTGTTTGCATACATGTAAACGAGAGCGTTTTAAAGAACGGCCCGATGTAGACCCATCAGTTTCCATGCCTGATTCATTAGACATAATCGTGACAAAATTTCCCGCCGGAGGAACAAAGTCCCCCGGGTCGGGAGGTTCATTCATATTAAAAACTCACCAGATACAGCAGCGTATACAACAAAACTATTAGAAATTTAAATAATAAATACAAATAGAGACAAAAAAAACTACTTCTCTGACCACCAATACCAGTTAATTGTAATAAATTACGAATTAAATTTAAAATCGCGCCCGCACAGTCGAACGTTTCCCGCCTTTTTTTTTTCGACGTTTTCTATTATGTCTTTGATGTGTCACATTTTTTAAAATTGAATTTTACATCTCTGGATAACAGTTTTTTGACCAGAATAAAATGCTATTTTTTATTTATATGCAGGCATTAAAAATTATAGTTTTTGTCTTATAATATTCTTAAAAATATACTCTTTCTTTTTATATAACATTTGTCTTGGGGGGTAGCTGAGTACCAGCCCCCACACATTTTCAGAACATGTCCTTTAAGTTCAGTCCATTTCTTTCTCTCAAAATGAACACGAAAAGAATGGCTATTGGCTGTCATATAAATTGACATGACATTGATAGGTGCGTTCAATTTTCGACCTTATAAAACGTGCTAATAGCAGTGTTTATGCGGCACCTCCGTATACATGCCGTCTAAAGTTGTCTATGGTTTTTTTGAAATATATAATTGACAGCTCTAAACACATTCTTGCTATCTTTTCCTATTACATTACATATTGCGAGAAAGAGATATACTGTACTTAAGAATTAGAGTGTGTCTTCAGAATCAGGCCTAATGTTCTGGGGCGCGTTTCGAGCCTACACTCCAAACACTCCGAGTTGTTTTTTGTCTTGTTCTAAGGTGTGGAACGACTCAAGTTGTTTTTATAATCTCAAATTTTGATAAGGACTTCCATTATTATCTAAAGGCTTCCATTTCGTATTAAATTTTCTGTATTAAGTCTGTATTTAAACTTTTATTCACTTTTATTGAAAGTAAACATATGTTATGACGTTTTAAACGTCAGAGTGTTTTTTAACCGTCAAAATTTATCGCCAAAAAGTTGCAACTCTCCAAGGCTAGGAACGGGTTAGTTGTGACAGCGAAACGTCATGCCCAAAGGTATGGAACGGCCTTATAGTAAAAAGTTGTAGCCTTGGAACGAGCCCCTGTTCTGAGAGAATTCTGTTCAGGGTCTAGACAAGATGCCGAAAGTCAATCGAGAGCTTATGTCAAATCCTATACATTTTCCGCTTAGCGCTAGCAATAGCGATTATCGAAAGGCATCTTGTCTAGACCATCAGTATTTTAATGCAATGAATGAAGAAATTATTTCCCTTTGCCTTGCCTTTACGGGGAGAATGAATTATTGAGGTGCGTTCCGAGCCCCCACTCCAAACATTGCAAGTTATTTTTTGTCTTGCTTCTAAGGTGTGGAACGACACAAGTTGTTTTTATCTATAACCTTAAATTTGGACATTACATACACTGGGCCTAATTCTGGGAACACACTTTAATTCTAAATTTAAGTACAGTATATCTCTTTCTCGCAATAAGTCATAGGAAAAAGATAGCAAGAATCTGTTTAGAGCTGTCAATTAAATTTAGATAGATTTCATAGAAACCATAGACAATTTTAGACGGCATGTACGGAGGTGCCACCTAAACACTGCATTTTATCACGTTCACTAAGGTCGAAAATTGAACGCACCTTGCTAAATGGCCCTAATTCTGGAGAACACATGCTAAGATTAAATTTAAGTTCAGTCTATCTCTTTCTCTCAATATGAATACGAAAAGGATCGCTGTCATAAAATTTGACATTTAGAAACATGCATTCAATTTTCGACCTTATTGAACGTGATAAAATGCAGTGTTTAGGAGGCTCCTCCGTACATGCCGTCTAAAATTGTCTATGGTTCGTATGAAATCTGTCTAAATTTAGATGACAGCTCTAAACGAATTCTTGCTATCTCATTCTTATTACATATTGTGAGAAAGAGATATACTGTACTTAAATTTAAACTTAGAGTGTGCTCCCAGAATTAGGCCCAATGTCACTTTATATGACAGCCATCCTTTTTGTATTCATTTTGAAAGAAAGAAATAGACTGAACTTAAATTTAAACTTAGCATGTGTTCTCCAGAATTAGGGCCACTGTTAAATGTTAGGTCACATTTGTTTTTGAAAAAATAAAATAAACATTGTATTTTGTTTACCACCAACCAACCCTTTGGATCAAGACATCACCATCTTTATCATATCAAGAAGTTCCGTCATTGTCTAAAACTATACGAAGTCTTCCATTTCGCATTGAATTTTCTGTTTTAAATCAAACACAACAATTGTATCTAAAAAATAAAGCTTTTAGACTTGTACACTTTAATTTCTAGTAAAATAAAAATAAGCCGTGCCTTTTTTGAGATTTGACATATCCAATCTCATTTGACGGATGGTCAGAGTGTTTTTAACCATCAAAATTGATCGCCAAAAAGTTGCAACTCTCCGAGACTCGGAACGGGGCCGGTAGCTTGTAACAACCGAACGTCATGCCGAAAGGCACGGAAACGGAACGGCTATAGAGTAAAAAGTTGGAGGGTTGGAACGCGCCCCTGTTACTTTGTCTGTACGACTGTGTGTCTGTCAGAGTCAGAGAGTGTTTGGCGGGATTTTGTGGTGTCAGTCAATGGGCCTAATTCTGGGAACACAGTTTAATTCTAAATTTAAGTACAGTATATCTCTTTCTCGCAATAAGTCATAGGAAAAAGATAGCAAGAACTTTATCACGTTCAATAAGGTCGAAAATTGAATGCATGTTTCTAAATGTCAAATTATATGACAACCATCCTTGTCGTATTCCTTTTGATAGAAAGAAATGCACTGAACTTAAAGGAGATGTTCGATATTGGTACTCGAAAGCCCCCCACGATAAATTATATATTATGCGAAAGCTTATGCTCAGAGGATCTTGAATATACCCTTTTTTCATTTTAATACCCCTGCATTTTTGAGTAATTTTGAAAAGTGTATGCAAGAATTCTAAGCTTCTTATCCAAGTTTCTCTGACAAAATACAGTAAAAAATAATTTGAAATCATTATTATTAGTCAGAAACAAGTGCAGAAACTAATTTGCCATGTTCTTCTAGCATTTACAATAAAATATAATTGCAAAATAGTCGTAGGCTGAACCAAATCAACCCCATGCCTAGTTATTAAAAAAATATTTGACTAGACAATAGACGACATTGACGTTTTAAACTATGTCTGGGATGAGTCACATTTTTTAAAATGGAATTTTACATCTCTGGATAACAGTTTTTTGACCAGAATATAATGTTATTTTTTATTTATATGCAGGCATTTAAAATTATAGTTTTGATATCATAATATTCTTTAATATATACTCTTTCTTCCCATATAACTTTTGTCTTGGGGGGTAGCTGAGTACCAGCCCCCATACATTTTCAGAACATGTCCTTTAGACTTAACATGTGTTTACTAGAATTAGGGCCAATATTTTTATTACAATAATTAAAAATTGTGTCGAAGCGAACATTGTGTTATAAAAGTGGTGTGGTTTTATTATTCAAGTGTTTGTGTTGACGTGCAACTAAAAGATTATTAGAATAAAAGTGATTATGGTGTAAAATACGATGAGAATTTTTCAAGTAGCACATAAAGTGACTGTCATCATATATTTCGTGTCAAATACTCCCAAAAAGCATTGAAATGTGTTACGCCAGCATTTTAATGCAATAAAAGAAGAAATACTGAAGACGTGGCTGTATGGGCATTAGTTCCCCTTGCCTTCCATTTATAAGGAGAATTTTAAAAAAAATGTGTGGCTGTCAAAGTTTGGCAATTTGTTTGGTTACTTGTTTGTTACTTGTCATTAATTCATTGTACTAAATAGAATACTTCTATTCTTACGAATTTTTGTATTACCATTTTATGAAGTGTGGAATAATTTAGTTCCAAGAAACTTTATTTGTAGGTCTATCTATTCTTGATTCAATATGAACCGCAGAAGAGGGCATGATGACGATGATGTTTATGGTAAGTTTTAGGTTAAGTTAAATGTTTTACAATTTCCGAACCAATTAGAATATTTAGCCTGGGTATATTTTCAGATCGCTTACATAGAAAACGGCGTCGTGTCTCGGAAAACCAAGAGATAGAGGATAGGTTGGAATCCCTTATTTTACGAGTCGGAGAAAAAAGTAGTTCTAGCTTGGAAAGTAATTTGGAGGGCTTAGCAAGTGTATTAGAAGCGGATTTGAGTACATTCCGTGTGAAGATTCTTCGTATACTCACTGACTGTGCCATACGTATGCCAGAAAAATGTACTATTTATGCTACATTGGTTGGTCTGCTCAATGCAAAGAATTACAACTTTGGAGGAGAGTTTGTTGATTATATTGTCAAGACTTTTAAGGAAAATTTGAAGACTGGTAAATGGAACCCGGCCCGGTATTGTCTTAGATTTATAGCTGATTTAGTTAATTGTCATGTATTGGCTGCATCTTCTTTGTTGACCTTATTGGAGACATTAGTTGACAGTGCTAATGAAGATGTAGTACCACAAGTGCGAAGAGATTGGTTCGTTTTTGCTGTTTTGTCAGCATTGCCTTGGGTTGGCCGAGAGTTATATGAAAAAAAAGAGTCACAATTAGAACATTTGCTTGTCACAATTGAAGTATTTTTGAATAAACGCAGTAAGAAGCATTGGCCAGCTTTAAAAGTGTGGTCAGCTGATTCTCCACACCTACAAGAGGAATACTTAGATTGTCTGTGGGCTCAAATCAAGAAACTGAGACAAGATAATTGGTCTGAAAAGCATATCCCAAGACCATATCTTGCGTTTGATTCAATTTTATGTGAGGCTCTACAACATACTCTTCCAGCAATACAGGTAAATTTTTAAATTAACTATAAATATAAGTTGACAGAGTATATTTTATTGTAATTATCAAAAAGAAAAATGTTAAGCCTGTCTTTCTTTAATAAATCTTTTGATTGTATTTGCTTTATTCGGTAACAATATTTATTTATTATGCTTATAAATAAATATTGTTATTGTCCTTTTAACAATCCGTATTCAGTCTGCTGGAGAGTTTACACTTAACAAAAAAGCTATTGTGTGTGTGGGTTCATAGATTAAATAAAAATCTCAGAATTTCTTATATCTAATACAGTCTTAAATACTTTAACAAAATAAATTTGTCTTATTTTTCAGCCACCACCTCACAATGATGGGGACTCATATCCTATGCCGCGAGTCATATTCCGCATGTTTGACTACACAGATTGTCCTGATGGCCCAGTTCTACCAGGAGCACACTCCATTGAGCGGTTTCTTATTGAGGAGCATTTGCAAAACATACTTGAAGCTTACCATCTGGAGCGCAAAGAATGTGCCGCTCAGTTGCTTTCTTTTCCTTATAAAGCTAAAATCCCTCTTGAGTATTGCATAGTAGAGGTCATATTTGCGGAACTGTTTAACCTGCCCAGGCCTAAACACTTAGAGATATGTTATGGGTCTATCCTGATAGAATTGTGTAAACTACAACCATCCACTATGCCTCAAGTGCTAGCTCAAGCTACAGAGATATTGTTTTTGAGAATTGATACTATGAATGTGGCTTGCTTTGACAGGTATGTAACTAATGAAAATACTTCTTTAATTTGTAAAGCTGTAATAGACTCCTGGGAGCATTATGACAGTTAAAAATCTATTCCCCCTTATTACAAAACACGGACTGCAGCTAGACTGGGCTTAAAACTGATCCTGTCTCTGTTTTTCTTGTAACAAATAAAAATGTGTGGCTTGGTTGAATTTAACTCTCATCAGTTAGCCATACTGAACACATTTCTAAATATTAACAGCTAATTTTATTAAATCTCAAAGAGAGTATTGTAGATAGCCTAATAGAAACTATGTTATAGGTTTCTTTAACATCTTGCTTTGTATGAATGAATTACATAAATCATTTTAGTGTTTTTGTGTAATGATATCTGATTTAAAATTTTAAGAATCACAAAATACTGTATTGTTGCTTTTAAAATATGATAGTTATTAAATATACCAATAATAATTTGATTAAATATTTTTACTATTTCATTTCACCATGTTAGAACTGCTTCTCAAAATAAACAAAACAATATTTTAATTGTGGCATGTTTCAACTCACTATATAAAATTTTCAGGTTTGTGAATTGGTTTTCATACCACCTAAGCAACTTCCAGTACCGCTGGTCCTGGGAGGACTGGGAGGGGTGTATCCAATTAGAATCTGACCACCCTAAACCAAGATTTATTCGTGAAGTACTGGGCAAATGTTTGAGGTAATTGTTTAGACTTTAGGTCATACTGTTTATATACTTAATATTTCATGTCCGTTTTCGCTAACCATTCTCTAGGCTTAGGTGACTTTTATCAACAAGTGTCTCTATCTTCTCTATAGACTCAGCTAAAAATTGCTAAGAGACTCTTTATGCTAAGCAAATGTTAGTGAAAACTAGCATTTCTGTCTTTCTGTTACATTTATACTCATAAACCACTGAACCGATTAAGATGAATTTTCTCAATGGGGTAGATTATTCCTTAAAAAAAGACATAGACAGCCTATTATCCGACATCTACGCGTGCGGAGCTGTGGGCTGTCACTAGTAAATTAATATATGTCTCAAATATCATCCTTGCTTCCTAGTTATAATTATTTGTAATGTTGATAAATTTTATAAAAGCAAAAAAATGGCAGACTACAAGAAATTCATAGTGTTATCCCAAGTCCTCTGTAGCTCAGTGGCTAGTGCAGAGCAGACACGATTTTGAAAGGTCGCGAGTTCGGTTCCCGCAACAGGACATGACTTTTTCAAGTTTTAATATTTTTCTAAATGCAATAGAGTCTAAAATTGTTTTCATTCTTACTAATTTTGAATATAAAATTCTTTATTGTTGTTAATAACTTTTATTTTTTATGCAACAGGTTGTCTTATCATCAGAGGATTAAGGACATTACACCAGAGACATTTGCATCTTTGGTTCCTCTAAAACCAGAACCTATTTACAAGTATACAATAGAGGGAGCAGGTAAGAAATAATTGTAATCAATTTTATAAATATTTTTTAATTTTATAAAAATATTTTATGTCTTCTTATTCTAAACTTAAATACTTAGATTACTGAAGTATGTATGTACATTTCGGTAACGTATCTGTTTTACCAAGACTGGTGCATATCATAAGTTTTCCATTACTGAAATAAATGCCTTTTAAATGGTTCATTTAAAACCCTAAACAGCCTAGTATCCCATTCACATAGACGTCATCCTTGCGGCTTATTTGATTGAGATCGACTGTGATTATTACAGTTAAAGCTGCGCATTTGAGTATAAGTAGAAAGGAAATTCAGTCTATTCCATGGCCATTAATTCCAGTAAGCTGTATGAGCGGTCATGATAGTCTTCGTATTCTTTGTCGCTCGAGTTTCTCGAAGATTCGTTCACGTCGTCGTTGTCAAAGGGTGATACATCGTCGTCGTCTATTGAAGGGTCTTTTTCATCGTCTTCATACTCTTCTTCTTTTTCATCTGGATGCCTGTTCCTGTCCTCTAGAGTATCTAGGAAATCTTCAAAATCTTCATCAATATTTAGATATTTCTCATGGTTTTCACTTCCTTCTTCGTGTAACTCTATGGGTTTGGATTCTATTGGTTTTACCGTAGGGTCATAGGCAAGGCTTCCCAATAATTCATCTAAAATATCTAGACCTGAAGAGCTTTTGGTAGTCGATGCGATAGTCGTCGTTGGTGCAGGTTCTTCATCTTCAGTTACTGATTCTATAGATTGAGTCAAATGCTGATGTTTCTTTTTCTTCTTACATCTTGTTTTATTCTTTGTTACAGAATGCGATGTAGCTATGACAGTTTGTTCAGTAACTGTCGAGTCTTCTTCGATTATCTCATTTGTTTTTTCACTGGGGGTTGTTGACGGTAGGTCAAAAATAAATTCGGCGTGGTCTTCTGATTCCACGTCATCATCATTTTTTACTTTTACTTCTATGTCATCATGATCATCCTCGTCCTCGTCTTCATCTTGACTTTTTGAGTACCCTGATGTTGATTCACTATCGATATGGTATTGATCTGCTGTCTCTTCATAAGTTGGCTGTGTTGATATGGGTATTTTTTCGGAGTGAATTGTAGTGTTAACTTCGGGTTGTCTGGTAGTTTCAGTTGTGTAACTGTTGAAAAACTGTTCAATACGTTCATCATCGTGAGTCGAATGTTTTGTAGAAGTTGAGCCATAACCTTGAAAATTAGATCCCTTTCTTCTAGGAGGATGCTTACCTGAGATGGCTGCTGTTATTTTTTTCTCTGTACCTGGACTAATACTCCAACGGTCATGCTTTACGGATGTACCTTTTTGCATCAAAGTGGATTGTCGAAAGCGGTTTTTACTTTTCTCCTGCAATGGCTTATTGATTGGCTCGACTTCATAAGATGTAGTTAGTGCTGGTAAATTTGAAGTAGTTACAATTTTTTGTGTGGTCGATTTCACAGTCGTTGTGGGTTGTACTGTTGTGGTTGTGGTAGTTGAAGAAGTAGTTGCAATAGTTGTAGTAGTTTTATTTGTTGTAGTAGTTTTATTTGTTGTAGTTTTATTTTTAGGTTGCCATGTTTTATGCGTTCCAGTTGCAGCTGAACTTGCTTGTGGTGTTAGATCAGAAGTTTTCTTTAATTGTGCTTTTTCTGGTGCTTTTGTCGTCGTCGTAATACGTTTATGCTTTTTTGGTTTTTCTGGTTTTACAAATTTATGTGGTGGACGAGTGCGTTTTTTGGGAACAGGAGCTGCTGTTGTGGTGGTGGTGGTAGTCTTTTCTTCAGTTTTTTCTGTATTAGGCTTGTAGCTATCGGTAGAGCTAGAAGGAGGTATATGTTCTGTAGTAGTTTCAGACTCTATTTGTTTTTCTTTTTGTGGTTCCATTGGAGTAGTCTTGGTAAAAGCACCCAGAATATTCGCCCATTGCATCGTATCGTTATAATCTTCCAAATCGTTACTAACAGTTATTATGTCAGGTGCGCTAGTTGTGATTCTTTGCGATTTTATATTTTCGTGCTTTTTAGGAGGTTTTTTATTTATTTGTTTTCGCACGTGTTTGTTTATATGTTTATTGCTCTGAGGTAACTCAGTTTTCTCTGTATCGTTAGTTTCCGTGAAGTTCACTAATATAGGTCTAAATGCAGAATCAACTGTAGTGTCTGGGTTGGAGAATAAAACGTCTAAAACTTGAGGGCTAGGTCGAAAATCTATAGGTCTTTTAATAGGCTTTGTTGGGTGCATAAGTTTCAAGGGTGGCATGGGTTTGAATGGTTTTTTGTCCATAGTAACAAATACTCCAGGTGGAGCGTTGTATATTGGAGGTCGTATGTGTTCTGGAAAATAGTTTAATTTCATTGGTTGCGGTCTTGGCTTAGGATATGGCTTATATACTGGCTGCTCCGGTTCTTTTGTTATGTTTTCGCTGACGTTATCTTTATTATTATAATGAGATTCTAATGAAATATTTTTGGGCGTCACAATAATGTTTGTGGTAGGGGGTGAAGTTAAAACTGCTGGCCTAGTAGTTTTCACTATGTTGCTTGAAGAAATATACCTATGATCGGTTGCAGGTGGACCGTAAGGATGATTAGCTATTGCTTCCACATCGATGTAATGGTGTTGTGCATGACTTAATGGTGGCGCTTGTATTGGAGGTCTAATGTATTTATACGTATTTGGTTTATACGGAAATGGCAAAAGCTTTTTCTGCTGATGTTGGTCACTTGGTGAACCAATATATCCTAATTTTGAATACTGTGGGTACGTCGGTGGTATGTAAGGGTTAGGTTTATATCTTGGCGATGGTTCGACAGGTGCATCGTCGTCAGAGAAAAAAGACGAAAATATTCTATCTAACCCTTGATGGTTATATCTAGCCTGACTGTGGCTAGGCGCAGCAGCAATATTTCTATGGAACCATACAGCTCTTTGGGGTCGAATTATTTGAGGGCGCGTCGTTTGATAATACGGTTGTTCCTGGGGTGTCGCCACTATTATCTCTGGAGGAGACTCACGCACAGTGAAAGTTCTGACAGGATTTTCATACGGCTTCTTTTGTTTCTTAGGTTTTTGGGAGGTCACTGAAAATGTCAACTCGTAATGATACTTTCCTGGAGATATTTCCTCATCTCTTTGAAGAATTCGTTTTACGGACCAAAAAGCTTTGACGCCTTCCATACATTTCTCATCACTGCAGTTTGTTTTCGATAGGTTGTCTTCTGCAAAGCGGTAACTGCCATTTTCTTCCGTTAATCTTCCCTTTGCCATGATCGTTACATCGCCGAAGGACGGTAGATCGCCCTCTTCAATTCTGTCGAAAGGTGCAGTTTTTATTTTTTCCCATAGATCATGGTCGTCGACTTCTTTAGGTGCATAATACTGCGGCTTACTATTGGGAGATACGACTGAACCTTTAGCAATCAATTGATCAATTTTATCTCTGACAAGCGTCAAATAGACGCTATGCCTCAAAGCATCTTCCCAATAATGAGCGGGCACGGCGGCAGATGATGTTGGTCTTTCTGTTTTTGTGAATTCTTGCAAAGTTCCTACTCGCGCTTCCCTTGTTTCATAGTTCCATTGGTCCAACGGTATTATTATAGGTCTGAAGTCACTACTTGTAGTGGCTCGGCTCCCCTCTTTCTGTATCTGAAATCAAATGAAAATAATGGTTATCATAATGTTTTAGACCATCACAACCGTATGTTGCACAAATAAGTAAATGGATATTAGCGTTTGAAAGTAAAATGTCGATTGGGTGGAAAGTGCCACGGTTGGCGTGCGCGGAAAGATTGCGTGCAGTCCGATCCAACCCCTCCGTACCGCAAGATTCCAATAGATAATTCCAGTATATGTCGCCAATTATCTAGTGAATATTTTACTCTTAAACACTACCTCAAAAAATCAGGAAAAATCTCCTGAATCCGGAAAAATAATAATAATTCGTTTTCATGCATACTTTGTTTGTTGAAAAGTTGAAATTTTTCGTCGATTTCACAGCAATGAGGCAATATGGCGGGTTGGCAGGTGACATAAAAGTCAACTAAACGTCACCAGAGTGACTTAGGCACCATGATGAATCATGATGAATATTTGGCTGTTTTGCAGGGTTTTCTATAAAAATTCTTGTTTCGTACCACACAACAAAACTAATAATAATATTCATACACTCGTACCTATTATCTAGCCCAATGTAAGCATTATTAAGAGCTAGTGTTATGGATACTAGATAACGGAGAAATAATGATAATAATATGTAAATAAATATTAGAAATATACTTAATAAAAACCGATTTAAAAAAACTGAATAGGATAAAATAATTAAATTTAAGTTGGTACTCATCACCTCGAAAACATATTTTTTGAAGTCGTTGCTTCACGTTCTATTATTTCTGGAAACAACATAGCACCAACTCAAAAAAAATATGTTTCTAGGTGATGAGCATCTACTTAAATTTAATTATTTTATCCTTTTCAGTTTTTTGAAGTCGGTTTTAATTTATATTTAATTTTTTTTTCACAATTTTTAGTGATAACTCTCTAAGGTCAGAGCTAGATGGGTGACCGTCAGCTTACATTATTTCCTACTATCGTATCGTTTCACTAAGTCATAGGAAAGCAAAAATTCACAATTTCGCATACGTAGATGACTTTCTCATTTCAGTTTTTTTTATTTAAAAACCAAACTACCCAACTGACTGCATCGAACAAAAAAGAATTACGTAAAATCGGATCAGAAATATCGGCGTAATCGGTGTACATACATTAAAAAAAAATCATACCAACCGAGAACCTTCTCGTTTTTGAAGTCGGTTAAATACAAACATCCATTACTTGTAAACAAATGCTCGTACTCATCATACAAACATTTGCCCCTACCGGGATTCGAACCCGGGACCTCTTGACCGAGTAGGTAACCTGTAAAACAAGGGGTACAGACCACTCGGCCAGCCGGTCGTCAAAAAAATAAAATGAAAGCGGACCATCGAACAATGTTTTGCATATTTTTACCTATTTTTCAGTATAGTATACATAGAATTGGCCACGCGTCCAGACTTTTCCTGCATCATATCTACCTATTCTGTACCAATGATTTTAGAAATCAGGCTCTTTATGGGGATGATGTTTGAAGGCTCCTATTGAACGATTGTTCAATATGTTTTGTGTTGTAATAGTTAATTTTGTACTAAAACTTACAATGGACATTAATTGGGTGCAAAATAGCAACCAAGTCATTGTTGTGAAACTCTCCCACAAGTTAACTATGAAGCTCTAATGGGTTAAGGTTAATCAGTAATCATGTTATAAAGATTTAATTTATATAAAGCACAGCAAGCGACTCAATACCACATAAGTATGCGAAGACAGCTAGTGCAGTTTGAAACATACTGCTCTAGTCGCCTCCACCTTGCCTGCCCATAAGGTACCTAGCCTGTTTTGGAGTAACCTATGATATAGAAATAAAGGAACATGTGCTGGCAAAAAATTCGAAGTTTTGGAAGTAGACAAAGAACCGAGTTGCTAAAAAACTATACAAAGTCACACTCGCATCTTGAATCACAGTTCCATCTTGATACAATGCGACAACGCAACCGCAGTAGCTCATCTCCGAAAGGAAGGTGGCACCAAATCCCAAGCATTATTGGAAATAACCCATCAATTGTTGACATTGTTGGACCGCCATCAAATAATGTTCCGTCCACTACATTTCGGGCAGATACAATAATCACGCAGACCACCTGTCACGCCATCGACTGTCCATAAAACGGCATCTACTACCGGAATGTTTGGAAATAATATTCAACATATGGGGAATCTTTCCTCTCTTCAGGGCACTACTCTTTCGGCACATGGTTCCTTAAAC
The DNA here is from genome assembly GCA_947347705.1 of Nymphula nitidulata. NCBI lineage: Eukaryota > Metazoa > Arthropoda > Insecta > Lepidoptera > Crambidae > Nymphula > Nymphula nitidulata. Next base: position 15,227,639 of record OX374632.1, read on the forward strand.
TTGTTCGGCATGGAGATATGTTGCGATCTGAATTCCAGGTACCTACTAATCACGGAAGCTCGGTGCCTGAACAAGGTGCGTCGATTTTTCACGCCTGACCAATTATGCCTGCTTTACAAAACTCAGCAAATCTCAAATTTTGTGGGATGGCTCCGCCAAGTACCTCCAAGATGCCCTGGACAGATTGCAGCGTCGTGCTGTCCGTAGCGTTGGCGATATAGAGGTCACTAACAACCTTGAGCCTCTGAAATTGCGTCGCTTAGCGCCTTCTAACGGTTATATCACGGAGAGTGCTCTGAAGAGTTTTTTTTAATCATATTTATGCTTCTATTAGAAACTTAAAATTTTATAAAATAGCAAAAATATGAAAAAGTTTATGTTGTTCTGGAAGCAAATTTGTATCCTCTAAACGTTTTTTTTTTATTTTACGACATTTGAAAAAAAGTTGCCGCCTTCGAAGAAGTCTTCAATAGTGATTGAAGAAATCTAACAAATTCATCGAATACTAAGTGTAGTATTCGATGAATTTGAATTGGTATGGCATGGATTATTTAATTTTATCAGTGTATCGTTAGCGATCTAGACCCACATGCCCACCCACCGTGGCGTGGCGGCTAAGTAATGGTTCGTAACGTTTTTGAATATTAACATCAAGGTTACTCTTTTTATTTAAATCTTATGTATGATATTTATTGAATTCAGAATTGTTGTCGATGAAGGAATATTTTTCTTGCTTCTTTAAAGGAACTTTATCTGAGAGTTTTATAATATACACAAACTTCACTAAAGTTTTAAGTCCTGCTTATTTAAGTCCTCAATTTGACGTTGGCCTATACAAATTGTTGCCTTTGACACTTTGACAGTAATTAAATTGCGAAAATGGGTTTGAGTATTCGGCTGTTACTTGTTAACTTATTTTGACTGTTCTATTGAAAACATCGAGCTAATTTCCTCGTATCCAAAGCTGCGCGACAAGATATCACTATGGCGCTAAAATAAAGTGCTTAGTTGTGGATCTGCAAATGACTCGGTGCTTTTTTTTTACACTACTAAGGTGGCAATCAAGCATACGGCCCACCTGATCATGAACGGTTTCCATAGCCTATTACGATTTTCACTTTAGCTGTCAAAGTCAGTAAGTGAAAAGCCTGCGGGTTTTTTTATTGAATACGTATCGATTTCGTGTTTAGTAGATATAAACATTTAAATATTAAAGCTTCATCATCATATTACTCTTTGATGTCCACTGCTGAACAATGGCCTCCTCCATCGATTTCTGAACGGAACGGTTGTACACCCCTTCTATATTTCAACATTTACAACACAATAATATTATAAACGCGAAAGCAACTCTGTCCGTCTGTATGTTTGTTACGTTTTCACTCGTAAACAGCTGAACCGATTTAGATGAAATTTGACATGGAGATGATTATAGTATAGTTACTGAGAATATGTTCTTTCTCAGTAACTATACTATAATCATCCCCATGCCAAAAAACTACATTTTTGCGCGATAACCGACATCCACGCGGGCTGTTATTAGCATAATATAACCGCCTTTTCCCTTTAAGAAGTATAACAAGGGAAATGAGAAAGACTGTATAGCCACAGGCATACTAAGTATTGTAATTTTTTGTCTCAGAAATTAAATCCATCAAACCTGATATCCGTTGCTATGTTAATAAGGTTATTGGTCTGTAGAAATAACCAATTATGATCATACATTCTCTTCGTCAACATTTAGCGGGAAGTCATTAAAATAGAAATTAATTGCATCTAAGCCATGGTAAAAACACAAAACAATGAATCAGAATCTTGAACTCCATGATTCAAAAATAAATATGAAATTTAGATTACGATGTTATGGATTTAACTCCTTTATTATATAAAAAGTGAAACCTAGACCGTCTTACATAATTAACCGTTTATCATCACCGCGATATAAACAAGACAATTTATAGTTCGTTTTTTTAAATTTTATTTAGCAGTGTCACCTTGATACATTTTACGTAGTTTTTTGCTGGTAAGATATGTGTTGTACTTACATATTTCTCTGTAAGTTATGTTACATTTAATGTACTTTACTTTCTGCTTTCTTATTATTATGCCAACCATCTCGTTTTGTAACGTAGCTCATCTTATACTCAAGAATTTATTGGACATTAATGTAGCAAACAAGATCTAATCTTCGAGCGATCACTATGAACCCTGTCGGGCACAGCAAAAAGAGAGGAGAAAATACACATTAATTTCTTTTTAATATAAATGTTTATATGTAATATCTATTGCTAAAACATCTTAATACGCGTTAAAAACACTTTCACACCCTTCCTTGAGGGCTTGACGATGATGAGGATGGGGTAAATAAATTGATGCACTGATGATTAACTGGAGCGATCACAGGGTCACATTTTGCCACTCACATGCTTTACAAAATGCTACTCGCATTCGTGAATGTGAGAAAAAAAAACATTTGAAAATTTGCAGCATTTGTAAATCACCACTACGTCATGTTCCCCTTTAGTAAAGATAGAGCATAGCTTCTAATTAAAACTGAACGTGCAATGTATTTGAAATTTGAATGGATGAGAAAGCAACAAAAACAAATTTTAGTAGTACATTACTAGTTCTATATTTAATTTCGATTTATTTATATTTTATATTTTTAAGTAAATTATTATATTCTTTTTTAGTATTTAGCCAGATTTTAGGCTCATCATCATCATCATTATTAAAATAGTTGGCTAATAAATTTAATTGGGAATGTAGAGATATTATAATAATTGTCATTTTTAATTTTTTCTTTTGTATTGAGTCAGTTTGATATTCAAGTAACTAGTCATGGTAATTAATGTCAATAGTATAACAAATGTCTTTTTAACATTTTTTAAAACTTTAGTATTATAGGAAAAATTTATTAAATTTTTATTTACATTTGTCATTAAGATATTCATTTTTATTATGATAAAAAAATTAAATCAAATATTCTTAATTTTTGATTTTAACATTATTATAAATGTTTCAAAAATTACTTAGTAATTAAAATATAATAAAACTAGAAAAATTTCACGTCCTGAGGCAGGAAACCGTTTCCTGCCTCAGGACGTGAAATTTTTCTAGTTTTATTATATTTTAATTACTAATTTAAATCAAGATTTGCTTTAGTTACCGGCCGGAGACGGGCCTACTCCGTTCGTAATTGAAGCGGCTTTATAGTGGAACTGTTAAACTTGATGTGTTGGCCCCTGTACGATTCTCGGTGAAGTAAAATTATTTCAATGTAGTGAAAATGTTGCTTAGTTCGCAAAAATGCTAAATCCTATAGACTTAAGTTTAATCTCAAGTGATATATTGTTACGGAATTCCTTAAAAAGTTGAGAGATGTAGGTACCTAATTGCAATCGATTGCTCCACTTACCTGGGAGGCTCTCATCCGAACAATGTCGTCTCAAGGTCATTGTTCACAACTAGGCAGTTTATTACACGCAAGAAAGTACAGATACGTTTCTTTTTTATTAACAGTGCATTTTATAAGGTGGTAATGATGAGAGGATTATGTGACATATATACAATATTTATACAATATTTCATATTTAAAAATATTTTTAAAAAAATATTTGCAGCCTCACAAAATTTATTTAGGCTCAATCCTGAGAAAATTACTAATTGATTTCTCTACATTGATTAGACTCGATCATTTAATTTTAAAAAGATTCTATTTATAAGGTATATGCGTTTGTTTTTACATAGAACATTCATTTTATTCAAGATAAATAAATAATTATGTAATATCATTATTAGATAATACACACGTTGTTGAATGCTACGTGTTTGATACTGTGACAATGAGAAGTGATTTATTTTGATCATTGTTTTCATTTACTTTTCTCACACTACACGTATACTGGAGACCTTAAGTCGAAATACATAGTGTCTATTTATTTAACAAACCTGTCGTAGTCTATTCGTAATAATTTACTATTATATCTCGTAATTAAGACATAGGACATTGGACATTACAAGCTGATACGATGATGATATCTCTTAATTCTAGAAATTAATAAGTACACATATTTCTTAGCAGTAAGTATCAATGTCTTTAATCATCATTATTCATATAAAGGGTGGCGCCGTCAATACGACAATAAATTAAAGCATGGGCTTTATTAGTTCATAGAAATGGTTTGCACTTTCAATAGCATGTTATTCATTTGATAATTTAAAGACATTTGTATGAAATAATATAACATTTATTGCATTATTTCATAGAAATGTCATGGAATTATCAAATGAATAAGATTTTTTTTAAATGTGGCAACCCATTTTATTAACTCATACAGCCCATGTTTTAATTTACTGTCCCTTCGATTCGACGGCACCACTTTGTATAGCCTCTATCCATCCGTTCTACTGCTTGGCCACAGACATTCTTATTCTCAAACCAAATATTAACCCAAACTAAGCACCACTAAGACCTTGTGTTATGGATACTAGCAGGCCCATCTTTTCCATTGGGCACTGTGCGCAAGTGCCCAGGGCCCCGCGATCCATGGGGCCCCAAGTTCCGTTTTTGGAAATTAAGATTTTGATTAAATTTCTAATTTCTAAGGAATGAGGATGTATAGGTTTATCGTATAAAATAATTGAATTGATAAACTACTCTTTTTTTGAAGTCGGTTAAAATAATAAAGTGCCCAGAGCCCCCAATAGGTTAAAGTCGGCTCTGGATACTAGATATGGCAAAAAAATATAGATAATTATTAGAAATATACTAAAAAAACATAGGTACAGTCATTCATGAATCGAGTTCAAGGGGAGGAGTTTCCCTAAATGAGAGGTTATTTTAAATAAAAACATAATCCCTGCTGCACACTGTTCTCACATGTCAAATTTAGGTATATGTTTCTATGTATCTTTGTCTAAAGTCCGCGAGTATAAAAATATATTTTCCAAACGCGCGAATTATTTAATAAATGGTTACATCGAGTATTGCGTGCGGGTGGCGCGGGGAATGGGCATACTAGAAATCGAACCCGGGACCTCTGGCTTAGAAGACTATTATTATGTCCAGGCGGCCGCGGCCGTCAAAACAAACGCTGTCAGACATAGGAGAAACACATGAGGAGTTTCATCATCACCAGCCTATATACGTCTCACTGCTGGGCACAGGCCTTCCTACATGGAAGAAACACATGAGGAGTTTCATCATCACCAGCCTATATACGTCTCACTGCTGGGCACAGGCCTTCCTACATGGAAGAAACACATGAGGAGTTTCATCATCACCAGCCTATATACGTCTCACTGCTGGGCACAGGCCTTCCTACATGGAAGAAACACATGAGGAGTTTCATCATCACCAGCCTATATACGTCTCACTGCTGGGCACAGGCCTTCCTACATGGAAGAAACACATGAGGAGTTTCATCATCACCAGCCTATATACGTCTCACTGCTGGGCACAGGCCTTCCTACATGGAAGAAACACATGAGGAGTTTCATCATCACCAGCCTATATACGTCTCACTGCTGGGCACAGGCCTTCCTACATGGAAGAAACACATGAGGAGTTTCATCATCACCAGCCTATATACGTCTCACTGCTGGGCACAGGCCTTCCTACATGGAAGAAACACATGAGGAGTTTGGGCCATAAAACCACCACGCTGGCCCAATGCGGGTTGGTGGGTTAAAGCGGTTGTAGTAACAACCGGGACCAACGGCTTAACGTGCCTTCCGAAGCACGGAGGAGCTCGAGATTATAAATTTTGGTTGACCCATCCCAGGGTCGACCATGGCGAAAGTTGCTTTGTTTTCGTATTCGAAACCAGAGCGCTCAAACCACTACGCCACCGAGCTCCTCAATGAGGAGTTTAGATTAAGCTTTTTACACCCTCCACTGGCCCAATGTGCGATGATTGTGTTTGCTTGATAAGGCCAGGATCAGCAGCCTAAAGTACCTATTTAACCACTGAGGAGCACACATGCTCAATGATCTTCCCGGGACCAACTATGTATTGCGAAAGTCGTTTGTTTCGTAATTGAATAGAGCCTAAATCTCCGGTGGCTCTCCTTCACTGAGACTAATCCTAAATATTAATTTACTTCTGAAAGGCTCAATCCTTTATTCCACAGATGGCTTTTTATTATGCCATAGACAGTTAAAAATTAATTGTGTCTCGTATGTCGGGTCCTAAAAGATTTAATGATCACTACTATTTTTTTAAAGATATCTTCACCTAGAATTTAGCATTGCTCGTTCCAAGATTACTCATTATGAATTCCTGAGTTATTCCGCCATAGTATTAGATGATCACATTACGTTCGGTAATTGATATGATAACAATTATATTTACATATCAATGCAAATATATTATATTATAATGAAGTGCTATAATTTTGCATAATGTAATAATCCCGAAAGTTAAATTCCGTAAATTCTTTGTTCACAGTATTTTCAGCACCGCTACATTCGTGGAACGTTCGTAAAAACGATATCTTTGATTTATACTTACAATTAGCGCGAAGAAAACGCATAGCAACGCGGATCTCATCTTCGATCACTTATGCACTACCACCAAACGCGTGCGGCGCGGGCGCACCGGTCTTTGCGAACTGGCGGCATACGCGCGACGACAAACACCCCACTGTGCAGTGGTAGTGCACCGCGGAAATTGCTGCTTAGACCTCTTGCACGCGAAATGTTTAAACAGCTACTAAAGCTATCATAAGATTGCAGTCGACAAAAAGTCTGTTGAAAAGAAGTATCGACAACGGTAGCGTCTTGTTATTTTCCAATAAGGTTCCTACTCATCAGAAGATCTCATAATCTTCTGCGTGCAGCGGACATCCTGCGGCTGATTTGATGAATTTTTCGTCTGTGTAATGTAGAAGAAAGGGATTTTTCAAAACAAGATTTTTTATAGAAAAAACTGCAACACCGCCGAATATTCATCATGGCGCCTATGTCACTTTGGTGACATTTAGTTGACTTCTATGTCGCCCGCCATATTGCCAAATTGAATAACAGTTAAATCGAAGAAAAAACTTTTGAACAAACAAAATATGCACGAAAACGAATTATTAGTATTTTCCCCAGATTCAGAAGAATATTTATGATTTTTGTGATAGTGTACATATACCTGCCCGCCGAGCATGACCACCACCAGGAGATTTTTCTTAATTTTTTGAGATAGTGTACAAATGTCTGGCCGGATATAAAACATCTCCTTTATTACCATTAAAACTTTTCTGTTTTCTGCAAATATCCAAAGTATTCAAAAGAGTGACAAGATGTTTGGCATTTGATGTATTACCGAAATGGATTCACATAAATTAAATTCTATAGTAATTTCCTCATGAGGAGAAAGAGGGCAAAGCTATAGTATATTTCGACATTGTAGGGTTACACGTTAGATTTTATCGCATAATTACAACAATTTCTCAGGGTTATCTCAAGTCCTTCGTAGCTCAGATGGTTAGAGCAGTCACCCGGATTGTGAAAGGTCGCGGTTTCGATCCCCGCCTCAGGACGTGAAATTTTTATTTAAAAAATATATTTTTCACACATCTGTAAAAATTAAGAATAGAGGGGAAAGTATTGACATTTTCTTCATGACTTTCTTCGTGGAGAGGCTTTTAACATAAACTTAACTTAAATAAGTTGTATAAATACTAATAAATTAATGGTAAAAATTCCTTAATACTTAAAATCAAAGTCAGACAAGTATTTAAAAATTTATGAAGTCAGTTTCCCTGACGTATCAAACTAAAGGTCAATTTGATCACTAAAATCTTCCATATGGAGAATTTGCTTACAAGACAGTTTATTTTGACTAAATATTTGACTTTGACTTTGACTTTGACTTTTTTAACATTATTATAAATGTTTTGAAATATATTTAGAAATATATCTAGACTAAAAAAATCATAATAGTAGGTATGTTTATCTAAATTTAAAAAAATATGATAATAGCAGCATACACAGTGCACAGTACAGTATTTGACATTCTATTGATAGTTTTTATGAATATGTCATATAGGGTATTCCATGTTAAACCCGACGACTGTGTATTCTAAAAGAATTTTTAGGTTACGTAGACTAGAGCGGACGTAGAGTGCTAATTTAATATGTAGATGATTTTTATAAAAATATTTGGACGTCTTCTATCAATTTTATGCCAACTACTATTTTGTTAAATTCAATTTTATCAAATTTTATTTCTATTTTAAATTCAATTTTTAAACTTTTTCAATTGTTACAAATCCCTTAGTGTCTGGTCTCTAAGTCGTCTAAAAATTGAAATGATGTTTATTACAACATTTACAACAGTACTGGGAATATTATACTCTAGTTGGGAACCGGAGTATTGGTGTCTGAGGCATTTAAGCAATTCATGTATGTTCATTTCGTATATTTTATTAATTTATAAGTAAAATATCACGGTTTCAGTAACCTCATGCAAGTTACAAAACTGAACTATATTATGCATTCCTCGCGTGATATTAAATTACGTAATGTTGCATGTAAACAACATTTCCTACTGGTGTTTTCAATTATTATGTACCTACAATTGCTAGAGAAAAAACGGCACTTAACTACTTTCCAATTACTGCAAGTTATATCTTTCGTTTGTGACTTTCTACGTTTTGGTATCTACAAATCATATAGGTAGGTCCTTGCCTATTCCTATGAAGTTGTCCTTTTTATACATAGAGACTTTTTTGATGAATAATATAAGGTATCTTGTTGATCGAAGGAGTGTCCATCATAATCGATGCACTTTTGCCATTTTCATGGAAGTTTTGTGCCTTTCCTGTAAAACTACTGGGAGCGGGAATTGATCAACTCTTTCAACCCGAAGTTAAAAAAATCCCTTGGATGACAAGGGATTTTTTTAACTTCGGGTTGAAAGATTAATTTCCAAAAATCTTGACGTAAATGAATCAGTACCGTTTAAATGTTCACTTACTTTGAAGGCTGTTGTTTTAATATCATTATTGCCGAGTTTTGTTTTCTGTCATGCACCACAAAATTTCCAAAACGGAAACGACCAAACCAAAAAAGCACTCCAAAAACGCACCGTGTGTATGTCGTCATTCAGCAATAGATAGGTACTGCAACTTTTGTGCATCTTGCGTCGTCGGCGCCACGAAGGAACTTATTAAAAAATAACTGGCTGTTCGAGTGTCACAAAAACTACCATATGAAAAACAAATAACGTTAAAACAAACGAAAAACTGTATTTTTAATTATTTTTACACAGACCTAGCACACAAGTCAGTAAAACGATCATTTTAATTTTGAGATAACGAACTCAAAACTAGCCAATATCAAAAATCTATTTCATGGGCAAGGCCCTAATACTTGATAAGTTAGCCAAACACTAATATTTAAAATATTTGAAATTGTTATCATAAAAAAGTATAGTCTTAATTTGCTACAATTTAGTTGTAACATTTTTATATTTGTATCAATCAATTAATATGAATTAAGGATTTACTTAAGCTTCCTCCACAAATAAAATGCTCGTTTTGAAGTTTATCTTTTTAAAACTGATAAATCATCAATAAATTGGAACCTTAGAGAGCAGTGTTTGTATTCAATCAAGGTAACTTCGTCAGTAAAGGGCACAGGGTAAAAGTGAGCCAAAATTTATAATTCCTTATTCACAGACCTATTACCAGTCAGTGGTAATATATGTCTACAATGTACAACAGATTTCGTGGAGGTGCTGCTTTCCGATTGCTTAAAACCGCCTGGGAAATGCCGCAACCAACATCCGTATCTTAACGAGTTCTACAATCTTGATCAGATACGTCTTGATTGCAGCGGATGAAAAAATATTTCGCAGGAACGTTCGATATGGACGTTTAGAATTCTGTGTTACAAACTTACATCCGATTCGACAAAAAATGGGACCCAGACTTAAAATTTAACTTAAGCTTGGCTTAGTAGGTGATTAATACAATGCAGATTTTTGTCTGTAAGTGTAAGTATTAGGCAGTAGATTTCCATCTATCGGTAACATTAACAGGTTCTATTTATGTGCATTTATGAATGAAATTATAACTAATGTTTTGATGTGAATGGAAAGTTGCTGACTTTGTGTGGGAGATGCAAATTAATAGATTTGGTTTTATATTAACATGTTATTTGTCTCAATACTTTCGGTTTCGTTTTATGTGTATTTTTATGTGTCATTTCGTTTATTATAATTGTCGTATAGGCCAAACTAATGGCCTAATAAAGAAGCCACAAATGAATTTACATTACACAATTTATTAATTCCCGTACAAATCTACCGGACTATCTATGGTCTTAAAACACAATGTGATGATTAATAACACTGATTCTGTTACATAACGAGCGTCTATAATTTACGGTATCTATCTGTTGCCCAGTATGCATATTATATTTTAAAACAAAATTAGAAATTGAGACAACTTTAAATAAACATTTTATGTAGGGTAGTAGGTTGCCTAGCTTACCTAGGTAGCTTATTTTCTTTTGTAAAACTGTCCGTAGATCACGTTAAACTAGGTACAGACGACAGCACTTTAAGGTTAACAGTTACACTACGACACTCACCTCTATTAAGAACGGAATAAGGTCCCAAAGTCAAACTGCTACGCTTGATGTGCTGTCGACTGTACATAAATATTAAAAATTTTAATTTAAGTATATTTAACTGCCTTTGCAGTCTATTTGTTGAGACGATCTAACTTACGTCTAGAGGTCCTGGGTACATTCCCGTGGATGCAAAAATTTTCTGTTCGGCCTGGCTGAAAACTACAATTTTAACTTTAACTGACGCCCTAACAATAAAGTTTAAAGTATTGTTGTGATCCGGGAGTTGGAGGTAAGATAGCTAGTTCCTCTGTGGTTGAGGAATCCGGGTGTAGCTCGCTTCCATCATCGGCCTTATTGTCACTTACCACCAGGTGAGCTGAATGTTGGCAGGTGTACCCCAGGGTTCCGTACTAGGCCCCTTACTATGCAACCTGGGGTACAACTGGGTTCTGCGCGGCGCGTTCTTGCCGCGGATGGATGTCGTCCGCGCGGACGACACGCTAGTCGCAGCAAGGGCGCGTGAATGGGAGGAGGCGGTCCACCTTGCGTCGGTCGGCACAACCATGGTTGTCCGGCGGATTCGCCTCCTAGGGCTGGAGGTGGCTCTCACCAAAACCAGAGCCATGTCCTTCCATGCCCTGAGACGCAGAACCCCACCGGGGCTCGAAGTCCGAGTGGAGAGGGTGCGGATCCCCATCGAGGGGACACCTTAAGTACCTCGGCCTGGTTCTGGACCCTCGGTGGAGCTTCGAGGAGCATTTCAAGCTCCTCGCTCCTCGGCTGTGCGCCGCCGCAGCTGCGCTTGGACGGGTCCTCCCAAATGTGGGTGAACCCAGCTCGTCGTGCCGTCGACTTTACCACGGAGTGGTAAAGTCCATGGCACTGTATGGAGCCCCGGTGTGAGCAGAGTGCCTCTCCCTCCGTACACGGGCCCTCTTACGACAGCCGCAGAGGGTTATCGCAATCCGGGCCGTGCGGGCTTACCGCACGGTCAGTCATGAGGCTACCTGCGTTTTCGCAGGTACGCTCTCGTGGGAGATGGCCCTGGTTTTGGCCAGAGTGCATCAACACCGGGTTGCGACAAGAGAGCGGGGGGAGCGTCCCGACCTCGACGAAGTGAGGCGGATCCGCACCCTGGCGGAGAGGGAGGCTCTGCGCCAGTGGGGGGAGGCACTCGTCACTCCAACAGCCGGCCACCGGACGGACGATTGAAGCAATTCGTCCGGTGTTGGAGGAGTGGGTTGGGCGCCGGCTTGGCAGCCTTACCTACCGCATGGTACAGGTGCTGACCGGACATGGTTGCTTCGGTCACTACCTGTACCGAATCGCCCGTCGGGAGGAGACGCCGCAGTGTCATCACTGCGACTCCCCCGACGATACGGCTGAGCACACCCTTGTGGAGTGCCTGGCCTGGCGACACGAGCGCCGCGAACTTCGTGCGGCGCTCAATTCTCGCTGCCAACCATGGTAAGAGCCATGGTTGGTAGCGAGAGGGTATGGGAGTCTGTCGCCTCCTTCTGTGAGACTGTGCTCACGCAGAAGGGGGCAGCGGAGAGGGAGCGGGAAGAGGATCCTCTGGCCGCCCCAATCCGGCGTAGACGGGTGGGTGTAAGGAGGCGGGCGGTGATCGCCCGCTTTCCTGCGCCCTAGGTGCGGCCGCATGCGTGGGTGGCCCCCACGCATGCATTGCATAGGCCGCCATCTCTGGGATTACCCAAGTGACTGGGTAATCTCCATCAGCGCGAAACCTGGCCGTAAGGCCGGGTTGCCTGGGGGTGGACTAGTGAAATTGCTTCGGCAGAGCCTAGGCTACCCCTGCGAAGGGCAGTGGAGTTACCGGGGAGTTTTAGTGGGTATTCCCAGTGTCATTTAGCGCTGGGCGACCCCCACACACGCCCGTCGCTTCGTCAGCGACGGGTAGGTCTTTAAACAGATTGCTCCCCGTAAAAAAAAAGGTGAGCTGAATGTCAGAGCTACCCCGTTAAGAATATTAAAGAATCACCAATTCCTACAACTTCAGCAGTGATTATCTGAAATATAGTGACGAGGAACGCTGGCGGGCGTGCGAGTGAAAACTCGCCGGTTGTCGTCGCGTGCGCACTTTCCATCTCGCGGACTTTTCGCCATTTTTTCATTCGTTCCCGATGCACGCGTCGTCAGAGAATATGTATATCGAAGATATTCAAACACGTTGCTGTAGCTTAATAATCGAGACATTTCACCTAAATAATTTGTCATCGTCAACGCGAGGCTCTTCCGCCCGCGACCTCATATCCATTATGTTATTTATTTCTGTCATCTGAAATCCATATAATTCAATTGACACAAGAAGTCTTAGGTTCTAAATGCTGTTCTATAGGACATTTGAATGGTATATCTTTTTGAATTATTATAATCGGACTATTAGTTACGAAGATATATTGAGTATCAAACTTAGCTACCACGCGCCGACCGCTAAAGCTAGGGTGGCGTGAACACGTGTGACGTCACAATTACCGATGGCGCCCGCTTAGCCCTTGTCGTGATAGTGCGCCCGTTTTTCGCTAATTTTAACTTTAAAAGTGTTTTAAAACCTTATTAGTAGCCCGATTGGTGACCAGGTTAACTTTTAATTAGGTATGCTATGTATGAATATTGCATAGTGCCAAAAATTTTTACGTGCCCATCTGAAATTTACAAAATAATAACGTAATAAAAAAGTACCTACCTAAATAAAAAAAAGCCGAAGGTTGCCGACCATAAAGTCGGGTAATAACTTTTTTTTTTATTCATAATATGTTAGTTCTTGACCTTAAACTCACATGACAATGCCGAAATCATCCCAGATTTCATTTCATTTTAATCAATATTAATTATTTATTACTAACTCTAGACCCCTTATTAAAAAAAAAACAAATATGACAAGTGTCGGTGCCTGCCTGCCTGCATAAAAAATTAAAGAGTAAATAATAGCGGTAACTTCATTTTTTTTATACAACGAGATGACAAACAAGCTGACGGCCACCTGATGGTAAGCGGTTACCGCCGCCTATAGACACCTGCAATAACAAGGAAAAATTTCTTAGTTGAAAAATAGTAAAATGTAACGCATGAAACGTGCGCAAAGCTGACAAGAACTAATCATTAAAAAATATTTAAACAAAAATTAAAACCGACTCCAAAAAACTGAAAAGGACAAAATAATTAAATTTTAGTAGGTATTTATCCCCTAGGAACATATTTTTGGAGTCGGTGCTTCACTATCTATGGTTTCTGGAAACAACTTAGCACCAACTCCAAAAATATGTTCCTAGGGGATAAATACCTACTAATTTTTTTTTTTTTTTCACAATTTTTAGTGATAACTTTTGAAGGTCAAAGCTAGATGGGTGACCGTGAGCTTAAATTGATTTCTACTATCGTATCATTTCACTAAAAATTCATAGGAAAGCAAAAATCCGCAATTTCGCATATGTAGACGACTTCATTTTTCCAGATTTTTTGATTTAAAAACTAAACTACCCAATGGATTTTCAAAAAAATTTTATGGGACCAAATGGGAACTATTCCGCATCGAACAAAAAAAGAATCATCAATATCGGTTCACCTAGTCAAAAGTTCTGAGGTAACAAACATAAAAAAACCTACAGACGAATTGATAACCTCCACCTTTTTTTGAAGTCGGTTAAAAATTAAAAATAGCGTGATAAATGCGCCTAATGTGCTCTGTAATTTTTAACGCTGTATTTTCGGATACCTATACCTAAAAAAATACCGAGTCAATTCAGTAATAAAGTTTGAAATATTTTATAATAAATTTTTATCGTATTACGAGCTACCTAATGTTTATTATTATATCAAAGCTAAATTTTGTTTCCAATTAGAATCTTACAATTCTAATCTGGCTTGAAAAAATTACAATTTATGAAAGGGACAATGTTTTGCTAAATTTGGGTAAATGTAATGTTTTGATTTTTTACTTTATTTTACTAACCTGTCAACTCTGCTTGACGTACAGAGCAGCCAACATTACAGCAAAGGGAAAATGTATGACGTATTTTGTAAATGTATGACGACAGCACGTCTAATGTAACAGATTGCCTAGTACGAAAGCTGCCTCTATTACGAACGCAGTAAGGATGGTCTCAAAGCCAAACTGTTACGCTTGATGTACTGTCGACTGTACGTAAAAGCACCGAATATTTTATCCACCAGCACTTGTATACCTTTCCCTTCACTCCGAAACACAGCGAATTATTTAACGGCTGAAATAAGAAAGATTTCCAAAAAGTTTCTACACATTTCAAAAGATTCGCAAGTCCTTTTGCATGCGATATTGAGGATGTGCCAAGCAAATCACATACTTAGACTTGACCAAATATGGTCTAACATCACATATTATTATTTATTGACTTGCAATCCAACAATACAGAAAAAAATATTTTTATGAAATAAATGTATAATCTTGGTAGTTCCATTTTTGGAACCGGTGTGAATTCAGACATGACAGACTGACAAACTGACATTATGATATATTGCGGTTCCGCAAGCAGCACAAATTTCCTCTGATAGTTATACAAGATATTTGGTTGTGATCTCCTGTGGAAAGTACAACTACGAAAGACAAGTTATCTAGTAATTAACTGAATAATTTAACTCAAAATGTAACTGTTGTCTGTTGTCATCATGTTATTATATAAATATATAGGTATATTCGATATTGCACTTCTACAGCTAGTGTTATCTGTGTACGACTATATGGAATGCAGCAGTGCGTCCGATATTTTGCGAATAAAACTACACTGCCGTCTTTTTGTCACTCATCTTAGTTATTTTAATCCTTATCGACCTACTGTTAGAGCTCGTTTTATCGTTACCAATGAGTATTTCTATTAGGCACTTGGTGATCAATCGTGGGTAGTAATGTTGTGTTTACGTGCATATGAGATGCTTTTATGCATGGCCAGAGAGGGAATTTGAGCGCTTTCCTTGTTTATATGTGAGCTATTGAATAATAATGGTACTTAAGTTAGTATTTAAAATTATTGACTTTTCGATGATGCGGTTGCTTGATTTGCTAATTTTATATTACTCGTCAAGCATGACATTCCACAGACACCACTGATTTTTCAATTGCCATAGCCCTCCGGTAGGATACCGCCGGATGATAGATTAAACTACAATAGTTGTTTTTTAATATTAATTTGAAAATGTCATTTAAAAATAAGTGGTAATGTTTGTGCGAAGGACACGAACATTTGTTGACAAGTCTTAAATGTTTGTATGTTTATGTATATGTATTTATAATTTATTATAATTTTTTATCCGTTATCTAGTATCCACCCATACCCAAGCTCTTGTTTACTTTGGCCTACCACCTATTACATAGGAATAATAAATACGATATATTATTATGTGTGATATTTAATAATTGTAATTTGGTATATTGGATTTCAAAGATTCTCTCCGATATTATAGTTGTAGGGCAAATCACAATCTTGTTATACTCCCTACAAGTGAATACTTTGTTAAAGTTATTGCCGAGTAGATACCTATACCTACATAATGTGCTAATGTTCTTAGTCGTGCTAATTTTTTAAAAGATTTTAGATATGCATGGTGGTATACTGCGATTCCCAGGATTATTACGCGCATTACCAACCGCATGCTTTCGCAACCACACCGGTATATTGTTCGGCTATCTCCTCAACATCTAAGCTAATTGCTGCTATATCTCGACGCTCTTTACGAACGTGCAATCATTTTATATGAATTACATATTCGATAATAACATGCTTTTGTAATGTGTTAAATATTGTCTTGCAATACTTCAAGTCGAATGTATAAGTTAGACATGTAAGTAATGATAGTCAAACTACTAGGCTATAGCCTCGTGATATTGTTATGATCAAATTTGACATCTTGATTGGGAAAATAAGTATATTCTTGTTTTAGGGTAACGTTTCGTAACCAGCAAACAACAATACTTCTACGAGATCGAATCATGCTTAGTGAAACACGTAAATTGGTTACTCATAACTAGAAATGAGAACATAATAATGACTACCTAATTTAAGTTGGGGTCTGGACTCTAATAAATCTTTTTAGTGTTCCATCCAAGGATTAGGATATATTTTTTATTTTAATAGCGCTCTCAATACGATATTAACAAGAAATTCATTTACGACTAATGTAAATGGATTAGAGCTTTTTAAATTTTAAAACAATTATTAGAAAGAATTAAAGAGAAATGTTGGAACGTCATAAGCATATCAGACATCCCGCTCTATCAATAAGAGTTATAGATACTAGATGATAAATATTAGAAATATAATAAATATAAATAAACATATTAAGGTCCATGATTAGTGAACTAATGCTTGTATTCATCATACAAACATTCTCTTCTACCGGGATTCGAATCCGGTACCCCTGACCCGGAACCCGGTGCCCGTTGCTATACAGCCTGTATAGCAACGGGCACTGACCACTTGGCCAGCCGGTCGTCAAATCGTCGTCATTATAGCTAGCTCTAGTCGCTGCCGATTTAAAAATCCTTTGTCCCTCCCTAGCGTCCCTTCCGGGTGCCGAAGCTGCCCACCAGTTAGTGGTGAACGTCCGCAACAAATGCACCGCAGAGGAAGCGCTGAACGTTCTCCGAGAGCTGCCCAACCCTCTCCGTGAGGGCGAACAACCGGCCGCGGCGCAGGCGGCTCCTCACAACCCCTTGAAGATAGACGTCTTTGTTCAGACGCTGCTGTACCTCGGCAGTAAGAGCATCTCGCATGGCTTCGCGGCTATATCCAAGTTCCACTATGTGTTTAAGGTTTGTATTGTTTTATGTAATAGGCAATGGCAATCAATCATAAAACCAGTCTGGTTATAAGTGATCGCCAGAATCTAGGATAATAATAATAATATTTTATTCGATTCTGAAGCCACACACTAAATATAAATTTAAATACAGTTAATCTTTTTCTTGCAATATGTAATGGAAAAGCATGGTGTACCAATTAATCTATCTATGATCATATAATTTGTCAGGTATCCTTTTGTATTCATCCCTGGAAGGACGAAATGCTGTGATATTTGTATATTAATTGAGGCAATACCAATCTGTGGCAATACATTATCTAATCTGTGGCAATACCTCGCGAATATTTAAAACCTAGTTTAATTTTTAGAAAGGCTAAACGATTGTCTCCTCCTCTGTCTTGGCCTGCAGATTCAGAGTGTGTAAATGACCCGTTTATTTTGTGCAGATCCTAGCAGAATCCGAGGAGGCCCAAATCTGCGTCCTGCGCAACGTGTGGGAGCTGTGGCAGCGTCACCCGCAGATGGTGTGCGTGCTTGTTGACAAGATGCTCAAGACGCAGATCGTGGAGTGCAGCGCCGTGGCCACGTGGCTCTTCTCCAAGGAGATGGCCTCCTTCTTTACGCACGGGTACCTCTGGGAGATCCTCCACCTCACCATTGACAAGATGAACAAGCACGTGTCTAAGCTTAGTGAGTATGCAGGATTTTGTTGTTGAAGAATATATTTTTGCTATTTTGTGTCCTGGATACCAACCTGCTACCTTTCACACTGGTGACTGCTCTAACCACTAGGCTACCATATTATGGGAAAACCCTAACAATTTCATTATATTTTTCGAAGTTCTCATTTCACTAACTATTTTTAAATGAAATATAAGAAAAAAACAAAATCATATATCGTTGAGAATTAAATAAAATAGTATATATTCATACTAGTATAGGGCTCATATTTATAAGGACTGGGGGTGGGCTGGTGAAATTGCTTCGGCAGAGCCTAGTCTATCCTCACTAAAGGCATTGGAGTTACCGGGGAGTTTTAGTGGGTATTCCAAGTGCCTTTACGTTCAGGCACTGGGCGACCCTCTACACATGCCCGTCGCTTAGCCAGCGGCTGGTAGGTCCGTCCGTAAGTAAATTCCTCCCCTAAAAAAAGAAAAAGGGCTTATCTAAGGATAGGGTAGGGTCATCCAAGTCATGTATGCTGATCATCACACTAACCTAGTTAACAAAATACTAATTGATCTACAAAGAACCAACACCAAGTTGTTATTTCTTGTCTATGTTAACATTTTCGGAGCAAGTTACAGAAGGGTCTTAGATGTATGCATGAGATATTAATTTTTATATGTCAACGATTATTAAGGAAGTTCTTCTAAATCTTCTTCAGGTGGTGAATTGCAAGAAGCCAGAGAGGCGTTAGCTCGAGCTGACTCCAGCAGTTCCGATTCGGAAGACGAAAGCGGCAGCAAGAAAAAGAAAGATCAAGATAAACCCACTGAAGAGGTGCGAATAACAAACAATTATACTTTTACTATCCTTTGACTCAAACGTTATTATTCTATGCCACAGGTAATTTATTATTTAGTGATTCGTTTGTTAAGTTGCATAAGACTCCAAGAAGAATACAGAATATTACCTGCCTGCGCCAAAAGGAAGGCCATTTTGCGCAGTGGGGTAAAATCATATAATTAATAACCTCCCCTTTTTTGAAGTCGGTTCATAATACAATAATAATAATTAAACGGGTTCCTCGACTTTACTTGTGCTTGTTGACAAGATGCTCAAAATGGACCATATTGCAGTGGTTCAGGTACTGATAGATAAATCAGCGCTCAGAATAGAGTTGCGGCTGCCCCGCACCTTGCGCACCAGGGAAGCTGTGGGATACTCTTCGTCTTCTTTATTTAATGGCCTCTCGTTATTACGAATTTTGCCAATGTCAAGTAGAATTAATCTGCTAATAACTTGCGGCCACGTTGTACGGTGATTGGGCAAGACGAATTCGTTTTCATAAGAAAACGTGGTCGCCGGCCCGATAAAACAAAATGGATGCTGTAAGATGGCTGTAAAAGCGCACAACCCGTCGATTTCACAGTCAGCCGACAAGAACCTGTGGGATACTCTTAGGTCCACTTGCATTAAGACATTTGATATGCCGATAGGCTTAACGTTGATATTATGTTGTGCCGCGGGATAGTGTTGATATGTTATGGTCCTGTGGTGTTTGGTGGTAGGCCGTGGAGCGCATGGAGGAGCGGCTGGAGGCTGCGCACATGGACCAGAAGCGTCTGTTCCTGATCGTGTTCCAGCGGTTCATCATGATCCTGTCGGAGCACCTGGTGCGCTGCGACACGGACGCCCGAGACCCGGCCACGCACTGGTACGGGAGCACCGTCGGCCGGCTGCGGCAGGTCTTCCTCGCGGTCAGTATGCTGATCAGTTTTTATAGGACACTAGCTCTGCCCGCGACTTCGTCCGCGTGGAATATTGACTTTTTCCATACAAACTTTCATCCCCTTCTTCAACCTCTTACAGCCCTTTTTTCGCATTAAAAAGTAGCCTATGTCCTTTTTCCGACTCTAGACTATCTCTGTACCAAATTGCATTTGAATCGGTTCAGTAGTTTAAGCGTGATTGCGTAACACACAGACAGACAGAGTTACTTTCGCATTTATAATATTAGTAAGGATTCATCATAATCCCCCGCCACGCACTGGTACGGCAGCACCGTCGGCCGGCTGCGGCAAGTATTCCTGGCGGTTAGTATGCTGTACAGTTTTTATAGGATATTCCATATCATCAGCAGCAGCCGGTGCAGTGTGTTACAAAAATCCGAAGGAATATTTATGGTGGTGGTTGTAAGGAACAACCACCCACTTAAATTTCATTTCCGTCAAGTGTGGCCTCTAAAAGTTTCATAACTTACAGCCCACTTTAATTTTCCGATTAAATTGATAAAAACATTGTCCCTACATTGTTTTTATTTGTAGGGACAATGTTTTTATTAATTAAGTCGGAAAATAAAAGTAATAAAAGTGCTCGTGACCACCCTAAAAATGCATACTATTGCGTATCGTACCGTACGATACACTGCAGTTTTACCACACACACACACACACACATACACATTCACACGCACACGCACGCACAAGCAATCCTAGAATTCCAAACTTTATTTCGGAATTCCGTAACACCCGGTATACGTCCCCCTGTTGGGCGCAGGCCTTCCTACATGGGAGAAACACACAAGTAGTTTATGCCATACACCACCACGCTAGCCCAATGCGATGCGACAAACGTTTTCCCTTTATGTATTATACACATGCGTGTGTACAGATATAAGTTGTATGCGCACGCGAATACGCATACAACTTTGAACTGTACTTTTTCATCATCATCATCATCACCACCAGCCTATATACGTCCCACTGCTGGGCACAGGCCTTCCTACATGGGAGAAACACATGAGGAGTTTGGGCCATACTCCACGACGCTGGCCCAATGCGGTTTGGTGGGTCAAATCGGTTGCAGTACAGTAACCGGAACCGGCTTAACGTGCCTTCCGAAGCACGGTGGAGCTCGAGATTACATTTATTTATTTATTTAGCTTATTTAGCTCGAGATTACATCCCCATTCGTGATTGATCATGGCGAAAGTTGCTTTGTTTTCGTAATTGAAACCAGAGCAGTCAAACCACTACGCTGCCGAGCTCCTAGGTTAGTATGCTGATCAGTTAATTGCAACCAATTTTTATACCAATTACAGCATCACGAGCAAGTGCAGAAGTACAGCAGTACGCTGGAGACTCTGCTGTTCACCCAGGACCTGGACCCGCATATCCTCGACGTATTCCACCAGTTCGTCGCGCTCACCGCCTGAGCGATATAACTTCAAATCAATTCAAATAAATAGTTTATCCATTTTGAATTTCTATAAACCTACCTACTTAGTTGTGAATACTACACTTATTTATTACAATGTAATACTTTTTTGAAGTATGATAGGTACTGTTCAGCATCACGGGTTTAGTTCAATTATCTATTCCAAAAGACTAAAATTTATCAATATCTACATAATATCAATGTTAGACTTTGCCACACAATCCTTATACTATTTTTGGACTAACATTAGAGTCTATGCACTCCGTAATTTTAGACGCACCTTCGACGCGTGCGCAAGGTTCTACTATACAAGCTGCGTCTGACTTGCGTGCTTATCGCGTTTGTATATCATCATTACAAACGCGTGTCGTCGGCGCGTTTAAAAATCGCGGAGTGCATAGGCTCCTAGATTATGAAAAACAATGAGCAGACAATACTATTATTTTACTTTTGTATGACATACTTCATTAACTTTTCAGATAAAGTATACTATTGTAAAATCGTATTTCTATACCTCCTTGCCACGACACAATGGGGATGTTGCCTTAGTTTGAATTTGGCGCTATTTTTCACAAATTCTATGGAGCGTTTTTGGACGATGCGCCGCAGCACATCAAACATACCACTGTATCTGTGAAACTATTGATCTTAGACATACTATTTCTTTTGCAATATTTCTTTATAAGTTACAAACTTACTTCTTATTTATGAAATAAAAAAAGTTGTAAACTACCCTATTATGTAAACTAATATCGGTAATTATAACGGATTTTGACAGTTGTTGAAGTAAGTTTACTGCTTTATAAAGTGAAACTAATATTTAATAATACAAGACTGCAAACACAGAAGCAGTACAATTGGGCGGCCTCATTGTTAAAAGACAAAAGCTAATACGATGCAATATTCGCGTAGTTTAGTTTTACTGAGAAGCACTCTGTGACGGTGGCCTAATTAAACTTAAATTCTTTCTTTACTGTTGGCTATGCCATTATGGTGACGCTATTACTTAAAGTATACTATCTGAAAAGTTAACGCGAATGTGAGAAAACTTATAGAAAAAATGGTTTATATGAATACTTAGTTATTATGCAAGTGTTTTGTGTAAATAAACTATTGTAAGCTTAAAATGTTTCTTTTATTCATTTATTACTAGCTGCACCGTCAAACATTGATTTTTATATTAGATTAAATTTATTAACATTACGACAAAAACTTTGTAATTAAAATATAATAAAACTAAAAAAATTTCACGTCCTGAGGCAGGAATCGAACCCGCGACCTTAGAATACAGATAGACTAGAAGAATATCACAAGGATATCCCAAGTCCTGGGTGGCTCAGAGGTCAGAGCAGTCGCCCGGATTGCGAAAGGTCGCGGGTTCGATTCCTGCCTCAGGACGTAAAATTTTTCTAGTTTTATTATATTTTAATTACCAAGTAATTTTTCAAACATTTATAATAATGTTAAAATCAAAAATTAAGAATGACTAAAACTTTTTATAAAAAATGTCAAGACTAGAAAAAGGTATGTCCTGGGAAAGGTATTTTTCCAGTCTAAGCCACTTTTCTAAATAACCTTCAATTATTATTCTTAATTTTTATTTTAACATTATTATAAATGTTTGAAAATTAAGTACTTAGTATTAAAATATAAAACTAGAAAAATTTCCCGCCTCAGAATGTGAAATTTTTCTAGTTTTATATTTTAATTACTTTCAATTATTATGTTAAAATAAAGCAAACAAATATTTTCTCATACTTATCATAGGTGTGGTTTTAGACTATTTGTATCTCCGACTCTCCGTCGCGTGTACCCACGAGAAGATGATCGCTAGTTACACCTGTTATCTAAAGTGCTCAAAATCAGTCGGCGACATAGACATGCCAGTAAAGTTTTGTACTTTCCACATGTAAATCGTGATTTCTGTTCGTAATTAACGTCCTCTTATGTTTTAATTATTATTTAATTGTAATAAAGCTGGCACACTGGCTGTAAATTCTGAGCAATCACGGTGGATCTGTTAATGGGCTGGAAGATACGCGTATTACTAGAATTATTATTATTTATATATTTTATATCTCAGGATCTTTCCTGGTAAGTATAAAAACGCACGGACAACTGCCAAATGTGATTATTATTATTATGGGTATTTAGAATTCTTAGCTTAAAGCTGGTTTATGCTACACTTACGGGCTTGTACCAAGTAAGTGTAGTGTGTGATGTGTTTATGTTGAAGATGGTGTATTGTGAGGAACTATTTCATTTTCGTCTATTTGCATGAACTTTCGGACTATTTTACAGGTATTCGTATTCGTAATTATTATTATATGGATGTTTGATAATGATTTCTACGGCTAATGATATAACGATAATAGCTACCTACTGGTTACGATAATACAAATGTGAACCAAGCCTAATGTGTATACTCATTATGTTTGGTTCACATTAGATTGTAGATTAATTGTATAAAAAATATAGCTAACCCTATATATAGTTAGGGACTTTTTTGAGCTCGTATAGAACATTCCTAAATTCATCATGCCTCTTTGGATTAGGTAGCCGACTAATTTCAGATTATGGAAATGCTAAGATTCTATAAAATATGACAGAACCTTTTATGTCAGATACTCACCTAAGTACTTCAGTTATAGCGACGTGGCAGCCACACACAACAACAAGCCACCCTCATCAGACCACTATTTCGCCTAGAAGTTATTGTAATAACTATTATAGTTCCGTGTAGGTATACCTATTTCTGCACTTTCTGCTAGTCGCAGTTCTAGTCTAACTAATTGAGTTATATTTAAAAACCTAAGACTTAAAGTTCTGATTACTCCTATAACGTTGTAACCCGATTTTAAAATATCCTTTTGGCCAATTTCCATAACGGGATTAAAATGAGCGAAAATAGAATGCACGCTTTTGGCTTATTATGATATGGTATTTACATAATGAATCTTGGCGTTTGCAGCTCAATGTAGACTGCTGCCGTTTTCAGAATCTGAAATTATTCGACTAATAAATATTTTTCTTGATTGAAAAACCATAAGCCAATAATCCTTAAGGTTTTTTAATAATAAAAAAAATCGGTACGGGAGCTAGCAGCTAACTCTGAGCAGTTGTCTGTTTGTGTGAAGGATAGATCTGTCCCTCAGAATGATCAAAATATCTGCACAGTTTCAGAAAAGCAATTCTAACACAATAGTGATAAAACTGTAAGTTCTTTGTACCGTCAAACATCTTTATCAAGTCAAAGACGATTCTAATCTTGTATTCATACGTTTACTTGTATTTTTGACCACTCTAAAAGCTCAGATAGTTCTCATGCTGACTGTCGTGCTCTTCCTTTTTCGTTGGCTTAAAAAAACAAATACGAGTATATTAAAATTAAAAGTATAACAAAACATTTATTATTTAACTCATCAGTCTTATTAAGTGCTATTTTTTCAAGTAAGATAGTAATTCCTCGACGTCCTTCTTGGAACCGAGATAGCACGGCGCCCTCTGGTGGATGGAGGTAGGCACGATGTCTAGTACGGGGATGGAGCCGTTGCTGGCCAAGCCGCCGGCTTCCGTCACTATGAATGACATGGGGTTGCATTCATACAGCAGGCGAAGCTACAAGTAAGTTTTTCAATGTTAGAAGTAGTTTTTGTTAGTAATGGTTGTGTACATACAATAAATGCTTGAATTCATATATCGGTTGTAAGGGTAATAAATATAATACAAACATTCGTGACTCGTGAACAACTGTTCGTAGTCATCCTACAATCATTTGCCCATTCCGGGATTGGAAATCTGGGATTCTAGCTTAGTAGACAGGTGTCTATTGAAATATTTAAAGCTGGTTTCCGCCCGGCATGAAAAAAATGAGATAGCTTTTTATTTGTGGTCTCCATTACGGTAAAATAATAATTCGAGATTTTTGTCAAAATATTGACTGGTCTGGTCTTTTTATTGCTCATTTTTCAAAGTGAGATATTTTAATAACTAATTAGTGAGTTGGCGAAATTCGCGAGTTCGCGAAATCTGATCTAAACAAAATTTACATAGGTACTTACACGCACGAAACGTATGAAATGTGTGGCAATTCCGAGTTGATCCCATGATGAAAGATGTCAGTTCATTAGTCCAAAGTCCGGGTCCAAAAAGGTTTTGACCGGGAACTTATTGTTGTTAAGATATTTTTCTTAGCTCACCTTTCCATTGGGCGCGGACTTGGTGGCGGGGTACATGAAGATGCCGCCATACTTGATGGTACGGTGCACGTCGGCCACCATGGAGCCCACGTACCGCGCGCCGTACGCCTTGCCACTTGACGGTTGCTTCTTCTCCTGGACGTACTTCTTTAGACCTTCTTCCCATTCCGCTGCATAGCCTGAAGAGTGAAGTCGATTTGAAATACAATATCAAGCCATCATTGCCAGACTATGATGTTAAATTACTGTAAAATAGATTTCCAAATGGAATGGTTCTCCGCAGCCTGCATCCAACGCCTCCCCTTTGTACGTCTAGTGGGAGGATGGCCTTACTTTGCGCTTTCCGGTACGTGGTCGCCATGCTAGAACTTCAACGCCCCATCGGTCGCCCGTTCTGCGTACATGTGCACTGATCACTGCCACTCCAACTTGCTAATACTAGGAGCCAATGCCAACTATAGGTACTTTCCGTAAATACTAAACTATGAATAAATTGTAAAGTCGTGTCTATATAGCCGACTCTGCATCATGAGATATTTAACGCCGAGAAGAGGGATACCGAAATAAATCAAATTATAATTGTCTGTAGTCGACTTAGGTGAAGCGATAACGCTGTCGTCTTTATTTGAATACTGTCATCACTTGTTACCAACTTACTAATCTAGTTTGATGAACGTTTAATTTGAGATAACTGATGATATTTAAGATGATTTTGAGTTAGCAGTGACCCCGTCTCGTAAAATAAAACCTACAGATTACTGATATTAAGTAAGTAGATAAGTAAACAAAAGCGCTTGTGACGGTATAACCATACCACCTATCGGGACTTGTAATATTTGATTGTCCAAGGTTTACCTACTTAATTTGTCAAGCGCGTAAGTCTCCAAAATGACCCACTGTCTCTTGAATTGTTGCTTTTAAAGTGTTATGATATCGATGCTAAATATAGGTTTCTTCAGCTCTACAGCCTTATGGATTAACTATTTTATATTATCGTTAACCTTACCCTCATTTATGGAGTAAATCTTTCCCCTCTCAGGTATCTTCATGTTAGGGTCTGTCAGTATAAACTCCCCGATGGAGGGGTCGTACATGAAGCCGTTGACACCCTTCCCCTTGCCCAGGGAGAGCACCATCATGGTCGCGGAGCCGTACAGGGCGTAACCAGCTGCTACTAGCTCATTGCCTGGCTTCAACGCGTCCGCTTCTGAAGGTTCACTGTCAGATAGCTTTCTGAAACAAAATTAGTTATTTTTGTTTGTTTACTTAAAGCATAAGATTTTTTAAAATCAATTCAGATTTTACATGAACAATCTTACAGTAATTTCTATTCTAAGTAGCTTTTTGTCTATTCTAAGTAGCTTTTTGTCTTCGTCAGTAACTGTAGTGCAATAGCTAAATCGGGTAGGTTTGACATTTCATCATCCTTCTCATAGAAAAGACACCTTATTTCTGTTCTGTGATTTGTAATATGTATCTCTAACTGTAATATTGGGTTGGAGTTAATTATGTAATGCTTAGTTGAATTAGCTACTATTCCGCTCGAATGATAGAATCATAACAAAATATTTGATAAATTTAATTTAAAGTATTTTTGGTCCAAGTGATAGAAAGTCGACGTTATACGAATGTTTGTCACTTATGTAGATAAAAAGAGTACTGTCTATACATCCGATAAACGTGTAGCTCCGGGTCAAAAATCAAATCTGTGTATTTTTAAACACAAAAATATCTTGGGTAACATTTTATCGTCTCAAGTTCCGATTATATCTAATCGTTTTTAGACATATCTGCCTAGATACTATTTCTAATGTTATTCATATCCTTTATTAGCTTAGATACATTGTTACTACACGCGGTTTGAAAATTGAATAAATTTTAATAATTTTGATATTCCGGCTTCGGATTTAACTGATGATACTAACTTGTAAATGGAGAATATAGAGCCGACGGATACCAGGCAATCGATGTTTGAGGATCCGTCCAGGGGATCGAAGCACACTACGTATTTGCCATGTCTTTCATTTTCAACCTGCAAACCAGTCGTCAATAAAATATTAAATATCTTTGGTTACAGTAAGCCAGGGTGAAGTGACGTTATCACTAGTAATACAATTAAACAGGTACAATGTTTCTAGGTGTTTTGCTTCAGAATTTGTAACCTAATCTATTATAAAATAAAAATAAAAAATCCGAGCCTTTTGCATTAGTTTTTTCAAACCGAATTGCGTATAATAGAAAATTACCTCAATGACTTTGGGGTTCTCCTCAGAGACAAGGAGGCAGGTGGTGTAGGAGGACTTGAGCATGTTGATGAACAGATCGTTGGAGAGCACGTCCAGTTTCTTCACTTCCTCGCCCTGGACGTTCGTGTCTCCTGAGATGCCATGACTGAAACCGTATAAGAGGATATTCAAAACCAAAAAACTTACATCGAAAGCTCTGCACCCGTACCACCATCTTTTATCGCGATCCAGTTTAGGACCTACTTGAGACGGTGGCATTGAAATTTACTATTTTAATTCATTAGAGAGGTGTTCGTAAACAAGTTTGCTGAATGGGTTCTACCTAATGAATATTCTATTTTTGTGACGTAGTTGTGGAGGTGTGGCACTTTGAGGAGTGATTAGCGATTGCAGTGTATATTTAAAAGTGTAGGTAAGGGGTGTGTACTGTAATGGAGGTACTAGGTACTTATATATAGGTACCTACCTTCACTATAGGTATCTATCTAAATTATAATAAATAGTATAATCAGTGTACTCACAGTTTAGCGATGCCGGCTTTTCTCACAGCGGACTGTATGGCCTTCACAGCAGTCTGGATGGAGTTTAAAAGTTGTGTAAGGTCTCCTGTTGCCGACGGAGCTGTCCTCTGCTGGGCCAAAACCCATCGGGTTAATGTCATAGCGTTCACGTCGAACGCATGTCCCTGTTGTGACATGTTTTTAATATTAAACAATATAATCTATAGTGACGGCGTTATAGCGCAGCTGACGCCGTGGGACTGACGCGCCGGCAATGCTCCAACCGAAGGTCGGCGAGTATCGTAGATCGTAGGCTCGGGGCATACTACGTAATAGATAACGCGTAATCGGTGTTTTTCTGGTGTTTATTAAACACTTGTACATTTTGCTATTATAACAGATTTCATTATTATTGTAGTGCCCTTACAGGGTTCATTTGCGATCAAATGTAATAAATAAATAAATATTCATACACTCACACCTACTAACTAGCCCAAAGTAAGCATCATTAAGAGCTTGTGTTATGGATACTAGATAACGGAGAAATAATGATAATAATATATAAATAAATATGGAATATTAGACTTAAACTAAATAAACATATAAACATCCATGACTCGTGAACAAATGCTCGTACTCATCATACAAACGTTTGTTCCTAGCGGGATTTGAACCCGGGACCTCTTGACCAAGTAGCCTGTATAGCAAGGGGTACAGAGCACTCGGCCAGCCGGTCGTCAACAATGTAAATTGTATAACACCATAATTACCACATGAAACAATAAACAATTTTGATAAGTATGATTTGATTTAAAATAACCTTCATGATTATGAATTTAAACTAACAAAACAAATAAATGTCATGTGATGATGTAAGATGTTGTTGTTATTATCAGTAGGTACAGCGACCACAGAAGTAGCTTAGCCCTTTGGAACCATGTCACACCGACTATGCGCCTGTTCTTAATAGTTGCTTGCTACCATATTGACGCCATAATTATTGTGACAATGTACTAAAGTGTTCAGCTACTTCTGTGGTCGACCGTACCTATCTGATAATGAGTAGGTAAGTAAGATCAGTAAGAGTAAAATATTTTTTCCTAAGTAGGCAATAAGCCATTGGTGTTTTGCTTTTATGATACCGAGCATTATATATTGTTTTACTTTTGTAATACCATGGAATAATACGTAGGTAAGTAGCATTGATTTTTGTATATCAATGGTAAGTAGTAGGTATCTACCTAAGGTACAATTATTTTATCGCTTTCTTGAGTGTGGTGTCTCTCAAATAAAACATTTGCAACCAGAGTTCGTGGTTTTAAACACGTTCTAAATTTGTTAAAAACCATGAATTCTTGTTTGGAATGGTTTATTTACAACTAAAGTCAGGGGCCTTATGGGTCATGATTAAAATTCGTGGTTTTATGCCGTTTTGAACAAAGGAACGGTGTACCTAACTGAAACAGGTTTATTTCTCAGATATAGGTACCTACCTACTATAAGTAATTTTTTTTTGGTAGATAAGTAGGTAGGTAATGGTCGGCAAATAAGTTTTTAGGGTCGGCATCGGCAAAACGCAAGTAATACCCCTGGTGTTGCAAGCAAGCATTCATATGCTTATGCTTGATTGCCACCTTAGTGGTATAAAAAGTAAAGAAGTTTGACCAGCTATCCAGCTTTAATTCTCTTACTTTACGTATAAATCTCTCTGTTCTTGAGTATCATCACTTAAAACAAAGATGCATCTAGATGTACCTAGGTATGGATTTCATATTGTTTGATACCTAACATTATGAATTTCTTCTAGAGTCGGTCAAGATTTTATTACAATATTTAAAAATTGTGTCTTATCGAACGTTGGGAATACCTACAATTGGTGACGTTTTTTTTTAAAACAATTGTTAAGTTGCCGTGCAATTGGAAGATCATTATAATAAAAGTTATTATAGTGTGAAAGACGTTCAGAATTATAGCGTGGTTTCCCACCACAGAACACTTTTACTCCAAGGAGAAGAATGCCAACTTCATACAAAAAAGGCGGTTACAAAATACGACACCAGCGCCGCTTGTGGGACCCACCGGAAACTTTTCAGTAGCGCGGATTGGCGCGAAATTTGAAAGTGACAGATCGTTCCTTTCCCTAATTTTTAAAAAGAGATTTTATAAAATATTTAAATAAAACCAACTTAATTATAAAATTATTATTTTATTTTAAAGACACATACATGTTTGACGCAAATAAAGATATTATATTCTACAAATCCTAACTAATAATAGCAATGCAAAAGTGAGTTTGTTTGTTACGCTTTTTACGCCTCAACCACTGAACCGATTAAAATGAAATTTGGTATGGAAATAGTTTGAGACTTTAATTGACCATTATAATTTCATTTTCAACTAACACATTACATTTAGTTGATTTAAAATAAAAATGGCAATTTCATATTTAAAGACATATTGTAACAAAATTATTGTTTTATGTAATGTTATCAATTTTAATTATGTTAATTGATTTCCAGTCTCTAAAATCATGATGATAATTATTATAAAATATAATAGGTACCCCTTATTATTATTATTATTATATTTATGTTGAAAAATCTCAGCTCGGCGCTGGTAAGTAAAATCAGGTACGGGTTAATCCAAGTAACTGATCTGTTCTTCTGTGTGTTAGGTTATTATTATTATTATTATTATTATTTAGTACCATGTACAGTCAGGGAATTAAATGTTTAGGACGTTAACGAATATTTGCATTTAGTCGAATAATAGCGATACACGAACTATTACGAAGAAATTTGATGGATTGAAAATAACTGTTCTCTCATTTGCCGATATAATATGAAAAAAAAACAATAAATCTTTAACTTAAACATAATGTGTTTCTATAATTGGCACATGTCTAGGTAATACTAATTTGTATTATATGTATAAAAATGCTGTTGAAACATTGTTTAATAAATAAATAAAAATAAATAAATAAAAAAATAAACTTGCTAAATAGTAAAATTCCCCGGCTGTACAAAAAAATACATTATTTTTATTACGTTTCTCTATGACGTCTGTAATGTTTTTGCATACATAAATAAGATTTTCAAGTTGCAATGCTGTAGATATTTATAATAATAACAAATTATTTGCTTCAAATATGGTTACAGTGGGTCTTACAGGTAATATTAAACATTAGGATTCTTCACATGTTACTAGAGTTAGGATACAAATTATAAAATAAGTTGATACACATTTAGTGTCTTAGAAATGAAATCAAAATTTATTATTTTATTCTAATAACTCCTTTACAGTTCATAAGGATTATTCCCGAAGCCACTTCGTGAAATTTTTCATATTCCATTTGTTAATATTAAATCTCAAGTTGAAGATTTTCACGCACATAGTACCTATGCGATACACTATCGAAAATACCTACTAGCCAAAATTTGGATAATTTTTGTAGTTAAATTGATTAGGATCTCGTGTACTAAACAGTTAATACTGTTCAATTTATGAAAAAAAAAAAAAAAATCACAAAATTAAAATATTATTAATTAAAACTATTTTTGTTACTACAGTATCTGATGCATAAGTAAACATACAGGATGGTGCCGTCAATACGACAATAAATTAAAACATGGGCTATATTAGTTCATAGAAATGGTGTGTCATTTTAAAAAACATCTTAATCATTTGATAATTTCATGACATTTGTATGAAATAATACAACATTGGCCGCATTATTTCATAGAAATGTCATGAAATTATCAAATGAATACGATATTTTTAAAAGTGGCAAACAATTTCTATGGACTGTATATAGCCCATGCTTTAATTTATTGTCCTATTTACAGCACCACCCTATATAAATATATAGAATTCATTACGATAATTAATTATTTTTCCTTGTGTTTTTGAAGCTTGTCTAATTTTAAAATTATTCGAATTTAGTACATAAAACAATAAGTATTTTTTTAGACTAAACCTACACAGAGCGTGATTATTTAAAAAAATGGTACTAGACAAAAACAATAATACTTTTAGTAGGTGACGTCAATAACTAAACACTCATTTTACAACACAACTAAAAGTTTGTGGATACATGATCAAATGTATAGATGTTATATGGATAAACGTAAGTTTTTATAACGTAACGTAGATAATGTAAGTACATTTTTGGGCAAAATTTTCTTCTTTAGATATGTCATCCATAATACCTTAAAAGCCTACCTCATTACTTTGTGTTGGTTTTGGAAGTGTGAGTTCAGAGTTGTGGATTCAAAATGTTTTTAATTTAGACAAAGTTAAATCTTAATAAGTATCACAATTTGTTTACTAGCTAGGTGAAGATAAATTGAACATAACTACTACTTGTCTTTAGGGCTACATAAAACCGTGAAACTGTTGGATTGCAATTAGATCTACAATTACTCCTCACACATCCAAAACAATTATCCTAAACATCTTATTGTGGCCGTCTTGTGGACAAGCTGCCAATTTCAGGATGCTTTCTTTTTAATTATGCCAGCTGCAATCTTTGCACTTATATTATAGTTTGAAGCTATTAATACAAAGGTGCTTTTTTTTGCATCGCTGAAGTGATAGTACTTGAAAAGGGTTATTCTTTCATGAAAATATTCCAAATGAACCCTTATTTGGAATATTTTCATGAAACTATTATGAAATATTTTTCTTCTGAACTTTTTCCCCTGTTCTGAATCGGCACTCAGACTGTCAAACAGTTAGTTTGGATTTCTTTATGAGATTAACTGTATCCAGGGCATCAAGTGCAGCTCACCTGAAAAAAAAGATAAATTGTTTCTAGCTAGGATTGATGTGGAACTGCAATTTATGTAGGGCATTAGAAAATTAAATGTTTATTCACAGCAATAATTTACGCTTGATAATTATTACACTGATGTATGTAAAGACTGAAAGAAAAGAGTATAGGACAAGTATAGGACAAAAAGAGTAAACGACGTGTGAGCAGTGGCCAAGCTACTAAAAGCTTTGCCCAAGCTACTGAAAACTTCTCTTATAAAAGGGCTATGGTAGCAGCTTACCATCAGGCAGGCTTTACATTTATTTGCCACGTTTGTCTTATAAAAATATATATATTCATACCTTGTGTAACTTTGGAATACATTCCAGCTGAAGCAGTGTGAATAAAAATTAGCGCTGCTTTCTTAAATTTTATCGTCTGCTTATTATTTGAATATATTTCACTCTTTATTAGGGAACGGGTACCTGTTGTCCAGGTATTATTGGATACGATTCCACTTTGCTATGTCTGAAAAAATAATAATGGAGTAAGAGATAAATTCAAAAGAAGCATTGGGCCTAATTCTGGGAACACACTTTAATTCTAAATTTAAGTACAGTATATCTCTTTCTCGCAATAAGTAATAGGAAAAGGATAGCAAGAATCTGTTTAGAGCTGTCACTTAAATTTAAATAGATTTCAAAGAAACCATAGACAATTTTAGACGGCATGTACGGAGGTGCCTCCTAAACACTGCATTTTATCACGTTCAATAAGGTCGAAAATTTAACGCACGTTTCTAAATGTCAAATTATATGATAGCCATCCTTGTCGTATTCCTTTTGATAAAAAGAAATGCATTGAACTTAAATTTAGACTTAGCATGTGTTCACCAGAATTAGGGCCATTATAATTTTATTGAATAAGCATTAAATTATTGAAGATTTTAAAAGAATTAGTGTTGTAATCAAGCATGAATTGACTAATATAGTTTCAATTATAACAAACCTATATCGATTCTGATGCTCGTCGACTACAGCCATGGTTCTCACTTCGCTTTGTAATCATAGTTATACCAGCTAACTCGCTACGCTCCTCGCTACCCAATTTTTCGTGGCCTTAAATTCGTGATTATGTAATTTTGTGATGGAGTACCACACTAGACAGTACTCTTTTAATTCCACTATTGAAATTGCAAATAGAGGCAACAAGTACACCTGGACCTGAAATAATAAGATAATTAATAAATATATTTTTAAAGCCTGTGTTCGGTGCATATTTTAATAAAAGCATACATTGATAAAGGAGCTAGGAAAGCAAACCTGTATTTTATTTAGTATTTACGTTAGAAAACTTTGCAGGAAGTGAAGTGTTAGTTTTTGGTTCCATCAATAAAGCAGTGTCTTCGGAAGGAATTGCATATCAAATAAGACTTTTCTTTTTCATTTCATCCTCGAGAACTGTAGGTACATACTTTCAGAAATGTACTTTCAGGAATAATTATGTTCGGAGCAAAATATTTTGTTAGCTGTGTTAAATGAGTTTTATCAACTCAATTGAATTCCACAATTTCCATTTGGATAACAGAACTTTGCCCACTCTGTAAAACTGAAAACACCACAATATTATTACTATGCAAAGAAAATTTGGGCCAAATATGATGCTTATACAATCTCATAATAAATAAAGTAGCAATGAAAAATTAGTAAAGTGGCAAAAAAAATCTCACGTATTTTTATTTAACTGACTTAAAAAGGAAGAGTTTCGCAATCTACTGCTTTGACTTTGGATAGTTATATGTATATCAGAAAAATCATTTAAAATTTCAAGAAATATTACGTAATAATTTTGTTTTTATTTATTATTTTGACTGTGTAACATACTCTTTATCGTGCTCTCGGCCAGCCAAACATAAATTATATTTGGAGTTGTTCTAAATGCACATAACCGTTATGAAATTTTGAAGAAAGATAACAATATTATAATTTATTTTTTATGCCTGTCTTCTTTGATATAATTTTTGCAAAAGAAAGATTGCTTAAATAAAACTTGATACTAGGTAAACGGCTACTTAATACATATATTACTCACCGATGAATGTTGGAAGATTCCAATCATAAAAGTAGGTACTCTGTGATTCCGATCTTGGGAATTGGTACATACAATACTAAAGTTGAATGTTCTGTCGTCGATATGTTGCATTTCAACATCTATTTTCATATTTATTATTGATATTGCCTTTTTAAAAATTTTCAATCCTAACTAGCTAAAGCGCGACATTATTGACAACTCAAAATAAAAATGGACGCCAATTGACAGAAAAGTTTTTTTTTAATGCTCAGTATGGCCACCTTATGGTTGAATAAATAGATTTTATTTTTTCTACTGACATCTCTATACTAAACCCACCGAATGAACCAACCAATAGAAGCACAGTTGACCCCCCCTGTTTCCCACTTTGTGAAAGTAGCGTCATGGCAGTGTTGCCAGTGACCGATAGTCAAAAGTAACACGAAAGAGTTCAAAAGTAACATTTTCATGTCAAAAGTACCATTTTTTTTTTTTTTTTAAAAAAAGTCTCTAATACTAAAACATGTATCAGAATTCAGAATCCATTACTTATTCATATTTTCGAAGAAAAATGTCTCAGAATTAATTTTTCATTATTTCGAAGTTTTTAGAAAAAAACTTGGAAAAAGTAACAATATTTTGAGATCGTAAAACTTACTATAAAAAAAGCAATTATAAGCTACTCAATAAGCGCAGTTTTATGACTACTTGGTGTGTGAATTTTTTCGCTACTTTTGTTTAAATCCTAAAAGTAACGTAAAAGTAACATTTTGAGTCGTGTAACATGAAAGTAACATGAGAGGGTCAAAAGTAACATAAAATGTTACAAAAGTAACATTCTGGCAACGCTGCGTCATGGAGACTCATCGTATGCTGCGCGCCAAACAATAATTACAGATTTAAAAAATACTTAAAACATGGCTGTATGGGCTTAATCCCTTAGCCGTCGCTTTACAGGGGCTATAACCGAAAAAATAATAGGGGTGTTTGGCGGGATTTTGTGGTGTCAGTCAAGATTTTTATTACAATAGTTAAAAATTGATTCGGAGTGAACCTTGTGTTATAAAAGTGGCGTAGTTTTATAAAATAAGTGTTTATGCTGACGTGCAACTAAAAGATTATTCTAATAAAAGTGATTATGGTGTGAA
The DNA here is from genome assembly GCA_947347705.1 of Nymphula nitidulata. Lineage (NCBI taxonomy): Eukaryota > Metazoa > Arthropoda > Insecta > Lepidoptera > Crambidae > Nymphula > Nymphula nitidulata. Next base: position 15,263,805 of record OX374632.1, read on the forward strand.
TGACGATGAGATTTTTTTTTGTGGTTATCCACCTCATTAAGTAGCACATATGGAGACTGTCATTATATATTTCGCGTCAAATACTCCCAAGAGCCTTTTGAATGTGTTACGCCAGCGTTTTAATGCAATAAAAGAATAAATAAAGGAATACTGCCCCCTTATTCTCAACTGTCGGAAAGTATTCGAATTTCGGAAACTATACCTGTCACTTTTTATCGCTGTTGAGGTTTTGTTTCGTTTCTCAAAAAGAAGAAATGATTTGATGTATGTCATAATTGACTTTAAAATTTTGTAAGCTTGTTTTTTTCATATTGTATATAATTAAATTAACTTAAACTCAAAAGGCCGTGTTTTCCTTAAAGTCTTTATTCTGAAAACACGTAACCGCTCCGCGAACCTTAAAATACAACATCTGGCGACCGTGGGATTTAATAAATATGGAGCGGGCTAAAGCCGAAAGAGCCGTCGCAAGAAGACGTTTTACCATTTGTGCTAAAAAGATCGAAGAAATAGTAAGTACTAATATAGATAAGGACGTTGTAGCTATAGAATTTAAAAAACTGTCCAATATCTATAATGACTTAACGGTAACTCAAAATAAAGTTATGAATATTTGGCTCGACGACGTAGATAGAGACGAAGGACTTTTCGATCGAGATATAGACGAATCCGATGAATATATGCATACTTGGTACACTCTCGAGCAAAAAGTCAATAACTATATTGAGACTAAAAGTAGTGGTTCAGCATCTAAACTAGCCTGTACTATGAAAGAGTTCAATAATAGTGAAGATAAAGTAAATCGTCATTATCGCCTGCCCAAACTTGAATTGCCGAGTTTCAATGGAGATATTAGCAAATGGCTCATTTTTTGGACTCAATTTAAAAAGATCGATTGTGATGAGGCTATCGACAAGGATGATAAGTTCCAGTACCTAATCCAATGTATGGAACATGGGTCTCCGGCTAGAGAGTTCGTAGAAAGTTTTCCGCCGTCAGGAGCCAACTATGACACAGCTTTAAAACAATTAAAGGAAAGATTTGCACAGGATGAGTTCCTTATTGAACATTATGTACGCGAGCTGTTGCTACTTGTTCTTGCTCAAGCTAAAGGTGTACAGAGAACAACTATTCGAGCGTTGTATGACAAGATAGTTACTCAAATTTTGGCTCTTGAGAGCATGAACGTGACTCAGGAGAAGTATGCAGCCTTTCTATATCCACTTGTAGAGTCAGCTCTGCCCGAGGACCTTTTGAGAGCGTGGCACAGATCTAATTTTCAACACGAAAAAGCTTCCAATCCATTGTCCAAATTGCTTGATTTCGTAAAACAAGAAGTAGAATCAGAAGAAAGAATAAAATTGGCGCGTACGGGATTCTCTAATAATTTTTTAGCCCCTGACGCTCCAACTGCGTCATGTTTTATGGCAAGCGACAACAAAGGTAATTTCAAGAAGCCGTCTGTTGAAAACAACATTAGAACATGCCTATTTTGCGACAAATCCTCTCATGCGAGTTCGGAGTGCGTGATAGCTGTCAATAAGTCGTGGGAAGAGCGTGTGGAGATAATAAAAAAGAAAAAGGCATGTGGCATCTGTTTGTGTACGGGTCATTTTTGGAAGAAGTGTAAAAAGCACCCTAAGTGTGTAATTTGCGGTAAGAAACACTTTCCAATTATGTGTAACAGCACAAAAACAACTCCGACAGACCAAAAGCTTGGTAACAAGGGTGAGCATGTTTCTATTGCGTCAATTAGTACTTCTAGCAAAACTGTTTTATTGCAAACCTTAAAAGTCAAAATAGTTTCGGAAACAGGTGAACATATTGTTAGAGTTTTGTTGGATTCGGGTGCTCAACGCTCATTCATTAAAAGTGATGTTGTTAATAAATTAAAATTTGAACCAATAGGACAACAAGGTTTAAGCCATAATTTGTTTGGCGGTACTGTTACTAAAAGCCGTGTCCATAAATTGTATAATGTAAATATATGTAGCTTAGATTATAATTTTAAATGTAATATTAATGTTTTAGAGCAGAATGTTCTATGTGGATACTTACCACAACTAAGGACAGGTGAACTTACGTCTAAATTGTGTAAATTAGGTATTTTTCTTTCCGATTGTACTGATGACACTTCAGAAATAAGTTTATTAATTGGCTCTGATTTTTTAGGTTCCTTGTATACGGGACGAGCAGTACGAGTAGACAGTGACCTATTGGCGGTAGAGACTAAGCTCGGTTGGACGTTACAAGGACCTGCGGTTGGTGTTTATTGCTCTGTTAATAATGTAAATAGCCTTTTTTGCTCTCTAAATGAAGAAGATTTCTGGAAACTGGAAACTCTCGGCATAAAAGACGAAGCGGAGGTTAGAAACCAGAAAAGGCAAGACAAGGAAGCAATGGAGTATTTTAAAGAAACAGTGCGCATAGATAACGAAACCAGGTACGAGGTTAGATTACCCTGGAAGGAAACATCAAAAAAACTACAGCCTAATTATGGTGCCGCTCTCAAAAGACTAAGCTCGACAACAAGTCGTCTTATCAAATTAGGAATTTTAAAAGATTACGACTTAGTATTTAAAGAATGGATTAGCGACGGTATCATAGAAGCAGTTGATAATGATGACACTAATACTGGACACTATTTACCACATCATGCGGTCGTTAAGGAGTCCAGTATGACTACTAAAATAAGACCAGTTTTTGACGCTTCTTCCAGGGACTGTAATAACCTATCTATAAATGCTTGTCTTGAAAAAGGGATAAACTTAATTGAGTTAATTCCAAAACTTATGATTAACTTTAGGAGAAATGCTATCGGGATAACAGCTGATATTAAAAAGGCTTTCCTTCAGATAAGCTTGAATCCTATCGATCGCAACTTTTTAAAATTTCTTTGGTGGCGCGACGTCGACACCAAGGAGAAAGTCTTAAAAGTATACAGACATAGGCGTGTGGTATTTGGGGTGACGACCAGCCCCTTTCTATTAGCTGCAACTATTTTGTTTCATCTTGATAATTATAACTCAAGTACCGCGGAAAAGTTAAGAACGTCATTTTACGTGGATAATTGCGTTTTGAGTGTCAAGGATGAAAAGGAGATGTATCGCTTTATTTCAGAGGCGAAAGATATAATGAGTGAAGGTCAGTTTGAGTTACGTTGTTGGGTAACTGGACCGATTTTAACTGATGAAGATATAGTTAAAATGTCGGTATTAGGTCTCATGTGGGATCCCCGTCGTGATGAACTGTTTTGCAAATTACCAGCCACAGACAAACTTTTTCAGAATGAGTTCACTAAACGAAGCATTCTTGCGCTAGCGCAAAGTGTTTTCGACCCAATTGGCTTTGTCAGTCCAGCAACTATAGTTCCAAAACTCATAATACAAAAGTGTTGGGTTATGAACATTGATTGGGATCAAGCGCTACCAGATCAGTTACTGAAAACTATCAACGACTGGGCATGCCAAATACATATGCTAGAATCATGTCGAATACCAAGACGAATAAGTTGTACAGATTTAGATGAAAGTGAGAATACACTGCATATATTTAGTGACGCTAGTCAGTCCGCTTATGCTTCTTGTGTATATTTACGATCCGAATATTGTAGTAAAGTTACTGTACAGTTGGTTCTGGCAAAGTCTAGAGTAGCTCCTACAAAACGCGTAACTATGCCCAGACTAGAGCTTATTTCAGCTTTGATGGGAGCAAGATTGATGACAGAAGTCAAAGAAGGGCTAGGTATAAAATGTAAGGAACATTATTGGTCGGACTCAAGCATAGTGTTGTGTTGGCTTAAACGTAAGAATGGGCTCAATGTCTTCGTTCACAACAGAGTGGTGGAGATATTACAACGGACAAATTTAGAAGATTGGCGGCACGTTCCGGGGGATATGAACCCAGCGGACTTACCATCAAGAGGTTGTAATATAGAGAAGCTACTTAAGAGTGAATGGTGGACAGGTCCTCAGTGGCTTTACAGGCCACCTCAAGAATGGCCTATAGCTTTTGAAGTGCCTAATGAAGCTGAGGTGTTAAAGGAAGTAAAGAAAACATGCTTGATTGTAAATAATGTAAATACTGTAAATTTTTCGAGTAGTCTTATGTTCTTTAGTAAGTACACTAAAATAATCCGGATGGTTGGATGGTGCTTAAGATTTTGTCATAACTGTAGAAATAAAGTGAATAGATCATCTGGGGACTTAACTGCTAAAGATTACATTAGCGCTGAGAATTGTGTTCTACGTATCCTTCAACGAGAAGCAAGAGATAACATGACGTCAAAAGTACAGAATTTTACTGACGATGAAGGTCTTATACGTATCAAAACTCGACTGATCGCTAGCGATGATACGCTTGATTTTAAATTTCCAATCTTATTGTCAGCAGCTAGTAAAATTGTGGAAAGGCTTGTGGCACAGAGACACATTCAACTTTCACACGCAGGTTCGCAGACGTTGATAAGCAACCTTCGCGAAACTTATTGGATAATAAATGTACGCAGATTGGCTAAAAAGGTGGTCAATAAATGTGTCACGTGCAAAAGATTTAATGCCAAGCCATGCAATGCACCTTCAGCTCCACTGCCGTTTGATCGTGTAAACTGTGGGTCAGTGTTTGAGGTAACTGGCGTTGATCTCGCAGGTCCGTTGATTCTGAAATCTAAACAGAAATGTTGGGTTATATTATTCACGTGTGCAACTTACCGCGCCCTTCACCTAGAACTTACCCTTTCACTCTCGACTGAAGATTTCATGCTTGCTCTAAGGAGATTTTTAGCTAGAAGAGGCCGTGTGAAGATTATTTATAGCGACAACGGTACAAACTTTCGTGGCGCTAGCAATGTCTTCAGTAGCGTGGACTGGCAAGAAATAGCACAAAAGGTATCTATACAAAAAATTGAATGGCGCTTCATCCCGCCTTCAGCGCCATGGTGGGGAGGGTTCTGGGAGCGAATGGTGCGTACGCTTAAGGAAATAATGAGGAGAATCCTAGGGAAGGCATCATTATGTGAAGTTGGGCTATATACAGTTCTCTGTGAAGTGGAAGCAGTAGTTAATTCGAGACCTCTGACATATATAGCGGATAGCACCGAGAATTTGAAACCTCTTACTCCCTTAATGTTTCTTAGTATGGATGACTCGAGTAATAACGTGGGCATCATGGACAACGTTGACGGTAAAGCGGTGCGCGGTGCGTCAAAACGAGATGGTATGTGACTTTTCGAATCGAATCCGTGATCCGACAATTGAGAATAAGGGGCTGAAGACATGGCTGTATGGGCATAAGTTCCCTTTGCCTACCCTTATAGGCAGTATTAACAAAAAAAACCAATAGGGCTGAATGGGGCCTAGTTCTCTTTGCTTTCCCTATTGATGGGAATTAAGATGTTTTATTTGAATAAAAGACGTGTTGCGTTGTAGCGTGGTATGTAAAACAAAATTTAATATAGAAAAACTGCAACACTATTAAAAATATGCATTATTTCAATTTGGATTTGCTGAGTACTAACTAAAAGTCACTGGCCCTAATTCTGGAGCACACACGCCTATCTTTTAAGTCCAGTGCATCTCTCTTTTCCTCAATGTGAAAAACCAAAAATGGTTGGCATTTAGAAGCGTGTGTTTAATTTTTGACCTTATTGAACTTGATAAAATGCAGTGTCCTAAACACGGTAGGCACGCAATTTGTCATTTGTAATTTGTAATCGATATTCGATTCAGGTCTAAAGTCAAATCATATATTATTTTGTAAAGAAAGAGTTTATTACATTGTAAAGAAAGAGTATCTCTAAATTTTACTTTAATTCAGGTCAGTCAGTCATTTTAAAATAAATTGAATACTTTTTTTTACGGCACTAGAAATGTCATTATAAAAATTAGCTGTCAAAAATGTCAAATAAATTGTAAACAAACAATATGGCACCCAAGCTAAAATTTGCTGAAGGTATCTAAATTTTGCTCAAATTAACAGTATTAACAGTTTCAAAATAGTTATGAAAGTTTAGTTAAACTACTATAGTTATTTGGTAGTAAACTCCATGTAATTGTACCTGTCTTTTTCTTACATTTCAGGCGAAAAAGTCCTATGTTTTCACGGGCCTCTAATTTATGAAGCAAAATGTCTTAAAAGTTCGGTTACAAAAGACAAACACGTCCGTTATTTAATTCATTATGCTGGATGGAATAAAAAGTAAGTATACCCAAGTAATTAACAATGTTATTCTAGATGATATTTTGGTAAAATTTGTGATAGCATTTTTTTTTAAATCTATTTTTTTTATTTGACTTTGCTACATATTACAAACACTTAAGTAGTAATAATAACAAAATGTTGTTTGTAGGTTTATGAAAAGTTTATTTCAAATTTATTTCTAGTGGAACCTATCTGGGTGTAAGCCTCCTCCATTATTTTTCATATTTCTTTATCCCTGCCTTTTCCAACCAGGTTTTGCCTTTCACGGGTATAATATCATCAGACCATTGTTTCATTTGGCCACTCTAAATTTCTTTTGCCTGTTGGTCCCGTGCATTTGGTACTCATTAGAGTCCATCTATTGTCTGGGTACCTTGCTAAATGACCTGACCATTGTTATATAAATATCTAACCTATATAAATATTTATATTTTAAGTTACATAGATAAAATAATCAAAATGTATTTAAACTAGAAAAATTTCAAGTCCTCAGGCGGGGATCGAACCTGCGACCTTTCGCAATCTGGGCGACAGCCTTAACCATCTGAGCTACCCAAGACTTGGCATACACCTGTGAAATTCTTCTAGTCTATCTGTATTTGCGTTATGAGCTAACGTCCACCCTACAATGTCGAAATGTTCTATTTCAACATCCAAAACGAGTATTTTTACAAATACCTACGATTCAGTTCAGTTGGGGCTTTGCTTTTAAATATTCTTTAATTTTGATTTTAATATTATTATAAATGTTTAAAAAATTATTTACTTATAAAAATGTATTTAGACTAGAAAAATTTTGTGTGAAACATTTCCATGAACATTTTGACATTGTAGGGTGGACGTTAGCTCATAACGCAAATACAAATAGACTAGAAGAATTTCACAGGTGTCTGCCAAGTCTTGGGTAGCTCAGATGGTTAGAGCTGTTGTTGCCCGGATTGCGAAAGGTCGCAGGTTCGAGGATTCGCCTCAGGATGTGAAATTTTTCTAGTTTAAACACATTTTTATTAGTAAATAATTTTTCAAACGTTTCTAATAATGTTAAAACCAAATTTAAAGAATAGTTATAATAATTGTGATTCAATACAAATTTTTCCCCTTGCATAAATGTCTTCATCCGAGTCTAGTGACAAATCTTCAATTTCCACAATTTTAATCTTTTTTACCATAATTTGGGATCATACTTACTGTTATTGAGGATCCTGGTAGTTAACTCATTGTAAAAAATTAAAAAACAGTATTATCTTGTAATGGGGCCATGAGTAAGTCATAGTGCACTGTAAATAGTATTAACTATACAAACACAACTTAAGTAAAAACATAAACAACAAACAGTAAAATTTAAATGCTGACGCTAAGTGAACTTAAGCTACCAGGCAAAGAGCAAATGACTGCACCAGCAGGCCACACCCTCCAAAATTTAATCAATCCATAACTGGTCAAAACACACCAGTTTGACAATGCATAGAAATTTATTAGAAAGTATCACTCGACCTCGCCTTATAGGCCACATCACACTGATTTTGGATATTTTTTTGGCCGGTTGTATATTTTCTGTCTGGTCTTGTCTGACTTTTGTTACTTCTTTATGCATTTAGAAATCTTTGTCAATAGAATCTAATTGAACTGTAGTTACACCCGATTAAATATATAATTAATTATTATTAAAAAAATAATTTGCATAAAACTTTTATTTATTATTATTTATATGTAAGTACTGTTTACTCAGTTTTTGTTAATTAATTATTGCAGTTGGGATGAATGGGTACCAGAAAGTCGAGTGCTAAAGTACAATGAAGCAAATGTGCAGCGACAGAAAGAGGTGCAGAGAGCCCACTCTGCACAACCGGCAAAGACTAAGAAAAGTAAAGTATACCTATAAACTATGTAACATAAAAATGTATGGTAATAAAATAAATCAACTCTTAGGCAACTGTCTTACAGTTAAAATTAGTAAGAGCTAGAAATTAGTAAAAATCTAAGCTAATTCAACACTTGTGTAGAAATACTCATAAGGTGTGTAGTAAAAATAACAACTTATAACTAATAGTAAAAGCTTGGCTTGTTAAGAGGTGCTTTTATAGATAGTGTACAGAAATTTCTAGATTACCTATATTATTTATAATATTTTAAAGTAAGTACTTATTGTATTTACTTAAATTAAAATTTTATTTTTAACATATAAACATTTGAAAGTATTAGGAATGTATTAAACTCGAAAAAATTCAAGTCTTGAGGTGGGGATTGAACCCATGGCCTATCACAATCTGGGTGACTGCCCTCAACATCTGAGCTACTGAGGACTTGGGTTGACCCTGTGAATTTCTTCTAGTCCAGCTGTATTTGCGTTAGTAGCTAACATACCCTCACAATTAGGGGATGCAGAACCGGACCTTATTTAGGAACCGGGTTTTTCGGTTCCGTTTTACCGAAGAACCGGGTACCCGGGTTTTTTCGGTTCTTTCGGGTCGTGAAATTAAATTCTATTTAATTTGTTTTGGTTTTGTTTAGAAACTCTATTAATCACAGTTAAGAAAATAAATAATATGGGAAATTGCTAAACAAAGTTTTTAAATAATCAATATGTCATGTATATCAATATGTGAAGCGGTAAGAAAAGTCCATATGCGGAGACAGCTAGTGAAGCTTGAAACACACTGTTCTAGCCGCCTCCACCTTGCCAGCCCATAAAGTCACTTTTCACGCCTCATTTGAAGGAACCCATTTTAAAGGAAGGAGGAAACACATGTACTGGCGAAGAATTCCAAGATTTTGATGACAAAGAATCGAGTTACTAAACTTCTTTGTGCGCGATTTTAAGGTGGACACAGTGAATTGATGACTCCGAAGACCGCACGAGGGAAAGAGGAAGGAGGAAGGTGGGATAAGTTCAAAAAGCGATGCAATAATTGATGAAATGTCTCGCCGCAATTGCAGAGGCTCGAAGTGTGCCGGCAATAAATTCCAAGTTTTGGAAGCCCCACAAAGAAACTAGTAACTAAACTTCTTTGTGCGAGATGTTGAAGTGGAAACAGTAAATTGATGACTTCGAAGACCGGCACGCGTGCTTCTGAGTAAGAAGGGGAAGGTGGGATAAGATCGAGGAGGTACTTGGGGGAGCCATCCCACAGGTGCGAGCAATATTCCACGCAATACCGGACCTGAGTATTGTACAGAAGGCATAATTGATCTAGCGTGAAAAATCGACGCACCTTGTTCAGTACATCGAGCTTCTGGGAGACTGTTTTGATAAAAGTTTCGATATAATTCCTCTGATTCAAATCGCAGCATATTTCCACACTGAGCAAGTTGATGTGGAACCTTGTGCCGAAAGAGTAGTGCCCTAAAGAGAGGGAAGGGTAAGGAACGGCGACATTTTGGCTGTAATCTCGCACTTCTGTGTTTTCTTAGCATTTAACTCATTAAGATTGTTAGATCCCCATTCAGGTATGAGGTTCAACACCCTGTCGAGCTCAATGGTAAGATTCATTCTCTCCATCTAAGTTTAAACGCGCCCAGCCCCTGGGCGACCGTAATATCCACCATGCACTGTACTGTCATCCGCATAGCAATGAATGTTTCCTAATAGAAGCATGTCATTGATATTAAGAAGAAAGAGAGTAGGGGATAGAACAGAGTCTTGAAGTACACCAGCGTTCACTGGCATGAACCCCGAACACGGATTCTCTGCTTATGCAGGAAGCCGGCAAACCAGTTGCTGAGCTCTGCAACTGGATCGCCGTATACGGTCATACGGTCTGCCCACCCAGCTGAGTGAGTAGACCGTATGCCGGGAGCTTAGAGAAAAGAGCCCTGTGCCAGACCCGATGAAAAACTTTAGCAATGTCTAACAGCCACTGACTTACCACGTTTATCTATAGCTTCACCCCAGACATGCAATAAATACGCTCGAAGATCATCCGTTGACCGTTTCAGGCGAAACCAATACTGACTATCAATAAATAATGAGTGATCTTCTAAGTTACGGACCAGCTGGTTATTTTTGAAATCCGTTCCATAACCTTGCAAAGATCTGCGGTGACAGCTATTGGGCGGTAGTTAGCTGGGTCTATCGGTCTCTCTTTTCACTGTCATCAGTGATCTGATGACTCATCACACTCATCCACTGTGAGTAAAAACAAAAGTATAATCTTTTCTTAATAAAACGGTCTAATATTTTTTCCACGCATAAAAATGCGTCAAGTGACCGGCGACCTGAGCGACCAAAGAAAGAGTATATAAGTACGGTAAAATGAAAAAAGTACCTATTAAATACTTTATTAATCTGCATTTAGCTAACTTTGTGATGTGTATTAAGTGAAAACAAAAGAATGTAACAAAAAAGTATCCACGGAAGACCAGCGTCGTAGTGTCCAAGGATGCTTCAGCTTATGCTGAGTGGATTCCTTTTCAGTGACATATTTATATTGTTATTTGTTCAAATGTGTTGTATTTGGATTCTGTAGTCATAATTGTGTGTTTCTGAATAAATTATTTCATTTCATTGCAAAATATGGTATCTATACTTACATGTCCAAACTTACAGTAATAATAACGATTATTACTTTTGTTTAAATTAACACACCAGTACACTTTGATAATTAACGATGCACTGACTGAGCAAGACAAAATGGTGGCGAATGAATGCTGTGAACTGCTATGCTGCCCCATACCCTTACTAGTGTAGCCATGCCACGCCTTACATATTCCAAGTTCGATTTATCGCAAACAATATCGTTATATATTTGATTTCTTTGATGACATTCATAGGAACCGAAAGAACCGAAAAACCCGGGCAATATATTTTTAAGAACCGGTTCTTTGAGAGCTGAAAGAACCGGGTAGAACCGGGTCTTTTCGGAACCGGGTAGAACCGGGTGCATGCCCTACTCACAATGTCGAAATATCCTACAGGGTCAACATACCGACAATGTGACTTAAATTATAACATGGGCTATATCGATAGAAATAGTTTGCAACTCTAAAAAACATATTATTCATTTGATATTTTCATGGCATTTCTATGAAATAATGCAGCCAATGTTATATTATTATTTTATATATTAATATAACATTGAAAGTTGCAAAACATTACTATGAGCTAATAATATCCCATGTTTTAATTTATTGTCGTCTCCAATGTATGTTGTTGTCGTATGTGTTCATGTCCGTATTGTAATTGTGCAGCGCCGGCGAAAGGGCGTAAATCTGAAGCAGCAGCAAGCTCCACACCGGCCAGAGAAGAGTCCAGGGCATCCACACCGGCTGGTCAGTTTTCTTATGGAGTCAATGGCCCTAGTCCTGTACAATACATGCTAAATCTAAATTTCAGTTCAGTTCAGATCTCTTATATTAATACAAAAAGGATTACTGACATGTAATTTAACTTTTAGAAATATGTGCTCAATTTTCCATCTTAATGAACGCGAGAAAAACCAGTGTTTAAGAAGAACCTCCATACATTCTGTCTTAAATTATTTATTGTATCTTTAAAATCTATCTGAATTTAGTTGACAACTCTAATCAAATTCTTCCTATCATTTTCTATACCTACATATTGCGAGAAAGAGATAGAGTATACTTAAATTTAGATTTAGAGTCTTCAGAATTATTCCCGATAAAGCCGAGTACCCATATGTCATAAAATAACAATAATTGTCCGTAATTTTGGTCTTGTCGGAAAATTGTTATATTGACGATTTTCAGACCAACAATTATTGTTATTTTATGACATATGGGTACTCGGCTTTATCGGGAATAATTCTGAAGACTCTAAATCTAAATTTAAGTATACTCTATCTCTTTCTCGCAATATGTATAGAAAATGATAGGAAGAATTTCTACTTCCTACTTTCCTAATTTCTATTTCTAATTCCTACTAACCATTTTCAGATAGTAACTAAGCACAAACCCCTCATATAATTATGACCCGTTACGTAATGTTAAAATGGATTTAAGTTTAAAATCTTAAAAACGCTCTCAGAGCCTCTAAATTAATAATCCGTGCTATGGTTTTCATTACTAAATTCTTTTTATAATATCTATATTATTTTATAAAGTTTAAATAACCATTTTATATATTCTTCTAATATTTATATTATATTTGTTTTAGTTGTTAGTATATCGATTGACGATTTATCATTTTGTGTCAGGTAAAGAAACAGAAGCAACTCCTGTGGCTGCCAAGGCGACCAAAACTCAGAGCAAAGACACGCCCGCCGACTCTGGTTCCGACCAACCCAAGTGAGTGGGATGAATACTGTTTAAATTATGAGTTTTATATCTATACTAATACTAATATTATTGTTACGAATATTTATAATGAAACCACGTAAGGCAATTTTCTTCAACTGACACTTTTATTTACTTAACCGTTGCTAGGCTACATTCGTCACACTCCCGACCAGAAGGGACTGGAAAGTCCAAAAAATATTTACAATATGATGAGCAAAAGCTAAGGTATACACGGATTGGTAACATACACTCATATAAAAACTTCACAATAAAATAATATATAAAATCACCTTAAACTACGAAATCATCAGTCTCGCTGGTGGTCGTGAAGTTCGTCCAGATCGAGTCACAGTCACATCCGTCAATGGTGTCTCTACTTTCTCGTCATCTTTTGGTGAAGTCAAAGTAATGGTCGGATTGTGTGTCAGTAAACCGTCGTCCGGTTGTTGGTGTAGCTCTAATGGGTAAAGCCTTTGAAATGGTCTTACCTTATATCCATTACAAGTACGAACCTTAGCTACTCGTTCGTATCCGTCTCGACCGACGTATGTCTCTTCGACGATAGCTAACGGCCATAATAATCGTTTGCCATCGGACTCAATTAAAACGACGTCACCAGGTTTTAATGGTGACGGCACATTCCGCTTTGTACCCCTTTGAACTAAGGTACTAATATATTCATTGCGGAAACGCACTCGAAAATTATCCCTTAAGGTCTGGCAGTACTTAGCACGCATATTCAGAGACGCGCTATCTATTTCATCTAAGTCATCTACGATATTCCCTGCCAATGGTTGTATAAATAGAGAAGGTGTGAGCGGCCTCAGTTCGTCAGCATTATTACTGAAATATGTCAGTGGTCTATTATTTATAGTTGCTTCGCAATCGCACAATACGGTCTGAAGTTCCGATAATGTGACTGAAGCTCTACCTAAAACTCGTACAAGCATACCTTTTACCACCCCAATAAGCCTCTCGAAGAACCCTCCCCACCATGGCGCGCTGGGAGGAGCGAAATGCCATTTAATTTTTTGCACATTAGAGAACGCAACAATTTTGTTCCAATCTAGTGCATTAAGCATATTTTGGACACCAACAAAATTTGTGCCGTTGTCACTATAAAGACTGTGTACTCTCCCTCGTCTGGCAATGAATCGCCTTAAGGCGAGGATAAAGTCTCCGCTAGAAAGTGACTCAACAACCTCCAAGTGCACCGCACGATAAGTGGCACAAGTGAAAAGCACTATCCAGCACTTAATTTGCGATCTAAGGAACAGCGGGCCTGCCAAATTCTTTTACCCGGGTGCCTATGCTTCTCTTTGTTTGACCTATGTATGAGAGGCCGCAGTCACAATCTAACTTGTATATGCCTGCATCTTGTAAGGGGATATTGCACTTGACAGGTGGTAGGAATTGGTTAATCTTCTTCGGCGGCTTGAAATAAGTTTTAATTGAAGCACGCTTCAAGATGTTGCCAATCTTGTCAGTGACACCTTTCATATATGGTAGTACAGCAGGTTGACGTTCGACTGTGACAAGTTTCGCTCGGTTTCTATGACTTTGGCGTGGTATTTGCAGTTTGTTGTCCCGCAATACATGCTTGACATGCTGTAGCTCAGCTGTCAGGTGTTGGTTGTCACAGATGCCGCGCGCTCTCTGAAACAAAGATTTCCCTACGGTAGACAACTGACTGGGGTGGTGATGAGAGTCACCATTGAGGTACCTATCAGTATGGGTTGCTTTACGATACACAGTGTGGCTCAAGCTGTGATCTGGATTTCGGATAATTAAAATATCTAAAAAAGCTAGTCTATTGTTTGCCTCTAACTCCATGGTGAATTGAATTTTAGGATTGATGGAGTTAAGGTGTGATAGAAATGCAGTGACTTTATCAGTTGGTAAAATTGTGAAAGTGTCGTCTACATACCGTTTATAAAACCTTGGTGTTACCGGTGCTGTGCTAAGGGGCCCTCTCCTCAAAGTCCTCCATGAAAATATCGGCGACTACGGGTGATACAGGAGAGCCCATTGCCACACCATCCACTTGTACATAGAATTCCTCATTCCACAATAGGTAGCCTGATGGGCTCTCGTCGCCGATATTTTCATGGAGGACTTTGAGGAGAGGGCCCCTTAGCACAGCACCGGTAACACCAAGGTTTTATAAACGGTATGTAGACGACACTTTCACAATTTTACCAACTGATAAAGTCACTGCATTTCTATCACACCTTAACTCCATCAATCCTAAAATTCAATTCACCATGGAGTTAGAGGCAAACAATAGACTAGCTTTTTTAGATATTTTAATTATCCGAAATCCAGATCACAGCTTGAGCCACACTGTGTATCGTAAAGCAACCCATACTGATAGGTACCTCAATGGTGACTCTCATCACCACCCCAGTCAGTTGTCTACCGTAGGGAAATCTTTGTTTCAGAGAGCGCGCGGCATCTGTGACAACCAACACCTGACAGCTGAGCTACAGCATGTCAAGCATGTATTGCGGGACAACAAACTGCAAATACCACGCCAAAGTCATAGAAGCCGAGCGAAACTTGTCACAGTCGAACGTCAACCTGCTGTACTACCATATATGAAAGGTGTCACTGACAAGATTGGCAACATCTTGAAGCGTGCTTCAATTAAAACTTATTTCAAGCCGCCGAAGAAGATTAACCAATTCCTACCACCTGTCAAGTGCAATATCCCCTTACAAGATGCAGGCATATACAAGTTAGATTGTGACTGCGGCCTCTCATACATAGGTCAAACAAAGAGAAGCATAGGCACCCGGGTAAAAGAACATATAGCTGACGTAAAACACAGGCGCGAAACGAAGTCGGCAGTGTGTGAACACGCTCTTGACGGACCCAATCACTATATCAGATTTGATAAGCCCCAGATCCTCGCCAAAGAACACCGTTTCATTCCTAGAATGTTACGTGAGGGTATTGAAATCAAAAAACATCCTAATTTCAATAGAGAAGATGGTTGGAGTGTACCACCAGCTTGGGATCCCATCATTCGAATAATAATGTCCCAAGCCCGTCCTCACACTGCCCAAAAAACTGACACCGTGAGCTCCGTATGCGTAATTCGGACCGCTCAAAATATAACACAAAGTAACGGTAGTTAACTTAAAACTTATCAAAGACAACTGACATCTTCAGTCTTCCCGTGACCACGATCGCTGTAAAGTAATCGAAACGTCGGGTGAATAATAATAATGTAACATCTAATTAAACGCGAGTTAAATCCGGTAAATTGGTTTTATTTCAAATGTGTAGTGCTCGCGAAAATGTAAGACAATACTATCTTATTATTTGATAATTTCATAACATTTCTGTGAAAAAAAGAAGCCATTTTATTATTTTATAGAAATGTCATGAAATTATCAAATTAATAATGTATTTGAAAGTTGCAAACCATTTCTATGAACTACCTAATATTGCCCATGTTTTAATTTATTGTCGTCACCACCCTTTAAAATATCACGCCACGACCAATAGGAGCATCAATGAAAACTGTTGCAAAAACGGGGAAAAAATATTCCTTTTCAGAGCCTTTCCTTTTCGCTGCGTAAACGGTTAAAAAAGTTACGCAAAAAGTTGTTTTTCTTTAAAAGTTGTAAAAAAAAGTCCACGAAAGCATATGTCTATCTTTTGAGATTGACTCAATATAACTTTTTTGGTAGTAAAATTTGTTCTAAAATAATGCACTATATGCGAAGGTGTTTTTGTAAACATCATAATTATTTCTTATCCAAATAAATACATTATTGATCACAAGTATTAAATTTGAACAAAATTGTTCTTGACATAATTTGATATCAATAAATATCTTGAGAGATATCATAGTTTTAAAATAATGATCAAGTACCACGCAATTTTGATATTAATTATCCAAGACGAGCGGGGCGATTCATTAATTGCGAAGATGTTTTTGTAAAAATGATTTAAATTTTAAACCCATAACCAAATAAATGTTCAAGTAAAATCATGTAACCTGTCCTGCCTACGTACGACATGTTGTTATTTTATTCGACATCCACGCGAACGAAGTCGCGGGCACACCTAGTATAGTATATTTGGTAAAGAGCTTAATTTTGCAACCTACTTGCATAGTTGTTGTTTCTCTTTTTGGCATCGTCATTAGTTTTAAAAACGTAAAAAAATAATTTATCTCTTTACTGCTCTCTTTAAACCCAGTAAAACTTAGATGAGGGGGTTCTTTGTAAGGGAAGAGAGATGGCAGTGCTCATCATCACACACAGCTGATTTTTTTCGCTATTTATTTTTTTCTAGCAAGTCTTGCTTAGGATGATGAGCACTGCCATCTGTCTTTGTTTACGAGAGCGTTCCCTTACACCCATCAAGTAATATTTTAGTTGATGCTAAAATTCATATTAATTGTCCTCAGGAAAAAGCGTGGGCGCCTGGACTTATCGATAGAATCAGAAGAGCAATATTTAGCAAAGGTTGAAGTCAAGATCAAGATCCCCGAGGAGCTGAAGGTGTGGCTCGTGGACGACTGGGACGTGATCACGCGCCAACAGAAGCTGGCGATCCTCCCCGCCAAGCTGACAGTCTCCCAGATCGTCGATAATTACCTAGGCTTCAAGAAGTCCAGCAAAGCGCACAACCAGGCCAAGGAGTCTGTCCTTTTAGATATAACAGAGGGCATAAAAGAGTATTTCAATGCCACATTGGGGTCACAACTATTGTACAAGTTCGAGAGGCCGCAATACAGCGAGATTTTGCAAGAGTACCCGGACACGCCGATGGCGCAGATATACGGGTCGATACATCTGTTGAGGTTGTTTGCGAAAATGGGGCCGATGTTAGCGTATACGGCGCTCGACGAGAAGTCTTTGCAGCACGTTCTGACGCATATGCAAGACTTCCTCAAGTACATGGTGACCAACCGGTCGACGTTGTTCAACCTCCAAGACTACGGGAACGCGACGCCGGAGTATCATAGGAAAGTTCAGTAATTAATAATTGTAGTGTGTAAGCTTAACATGTATGAAGTTATTTGTAATAAACGGTATGGCTAAGTTTAATGTTGAAATTTGTTTTTGTTTGACGTTTTCGCCTAAGGAAGGCAAACAGCATCAAAAAATCAATACTAGGTTCGATTTCCGTCCCAGGACAAGACTTTTTCTAGTCTATATATTTTTTGGTTTTTCAAGAAATAATGAGTATTATTCTTCAACACGTTTTTGCTCGAAAAATGCATCTATGAAGCCTGTATATACATTGTTGGAAAGTAAAAAATTACGCACCATACAACGGAGTATGTTAAAATAGGTACACCTTAGTAGTTACCTGTTTAACCTCACGCTCCGTTGTATTCCTAACGGCCTGGTCACGGGAACGGGCGGTGGCGACGGCGACGCAACTGGTGGAACAAATATTCGCCCGCCGCGAATTTCACGCTATTGCCAGTCGTGCCGCCGCCGTCGCCTGTTACCGTGGCCAGGCCGTAGGTACAGTGCGTATTCTTAAAGTTTTTTTTTAATTCACTTAAAAATATACCTATAAGGATTCGACCAAGGAGTTTCACAATAGAGATGTGTAGGTCCGGATGGATACGGATCAGCGGACCTGTATCACACGCATTAGTGATGGATGTATATCCAACGGCCAGTTGGATACCAATCCCCGGAGTTACATTATAGTAGGTACGCGATAAGGAACTGAATCACGCACGCGTGGATTACGGGTCGGGAGTTCGGGGGTGACGGCGCGGTGGGTGCGAGGCGCGGTAGGGAACTGCATCGCGTTCTTAGGAGTAGGTTTAAGATGTATGTAAGTATTCCATTCCATCCCCATACTCAATCCGCATTCCATCCGATGATCTGAGTTCGCCCGCATATCACGGCCGTTTGGTAAGACCTCCGGACCCATATAGGTCCGATGGATACGGATCCCGGATGTAGGTCACCATAACTGGATGCATATCCGGATCTAGATCCCAATTTACAGCGGACCTACACATCTCTATTTCACAACAAGATAATAAAATAGGCTGAACTGAATGATCGAATCTCCTTGGAAGCGCTTAAGCCATTTGCAAATGTGCGTGCGCCATTTTGTTATTGTGAGTTGATTTGATTTATTATCAGGGGTTTGGTTTCTAATATTGTGGGCTAATATATTGCCAAAAAAATTTAAATTACATACAACTATGAAAACAACAGAGAAAAAATCTTAACACCGCCATTCAGAAATGGCATGCTTCGGTACAGCGCCAACCCTCGACTTCGTCTTCGAAGTCGAAGGCTTACCATAGTCACGAGTTTGTAAAAACAAATATTCGCACGTGTGTCATACAACATTTTTTAACAGATTTGCGAGAAAACAGTACAATCATAATATTTTTTTGTGTCTGGTGTTGTAGTAGGAAAATTAGTTCCGTTTGTGCGCAATAGGTAGCGCTGTACCGAAGCATGTAATTTCTAACAAGCAGTGTTAAGAGTTTTTCGCCGTATTCTAAGTAGATTTATGAAATTAATATTATTATGTTAACAAATTAGGCCTGCATCTCTCAATTTTGAACCAGTCACTGAAGGTTCCTTCTGGAAGTTGAAACTTTTTAAAAATAAAATATCTGTAAGTCGCAACAATCTTTGACGTTCCTAATATAAAAACGTCACGCGCGCACGAACAAAAAATGTAGTTCTAATTTGCTCAACCTTTGTGTATAAAAAAACTGATTTCTTTTCAAAGTTTCCTGCGTCTTATTTAGTCAAACTATGACAAAAGTTGAATTATAAAGTTTATTTATTTGTACCAAACCAAGTTTTTAACACGTTTCATGCTTTTCGAAGACTCCAAAAACTCAGCTGCACAAAGACCTCGTGCAATTTTATAAGGGCTATTAATTACAAAATGTCAGGACCGGTGGTTGAATGCCGCGCACTGACCGACTTGCGTGCGCGATGAGATGACTCACACTCGCAACAGAAAAAACTCGAGAACTTTGCGGCCGTATGCATCATATGGATGCGATTTATGGCTGTCGTCGTTGCTAATACCTAGTTGTAAAGAGGAATAATCATTAGGTGCCTACGTTACCCGCTTGAAACTAATGCTTCGATTACTATTACGTAAACCATTTTTTTTAAAGAAATAACGTACCTACCTACTTTCCTACAATCCATATAAGTTTATTAACCAACGTTGACAAAAATAACACCTTAATCTTCGTCTTCTTTTAAAAATGTGTTATCTTAAAGTAGAATAACAAATTCTGCCAGCACGTGGAAACAAAACGTGGAAGTAGTAGAGATGTGATTTGTAGAACCGATGTGACAACTTGGGTTAGCAGTGACCTGGGGAACAACAAAGACAGGTGTTATACAGTGCGGTGCCGTCAATACGACAATAAATTGACACATGGGCTGTATTAGTCCATAGAAATTGTTTGCCACTTCAAAAACATCTAATTCTATTGATAATTTCCTGACATTTCTATGAAATAATGCAAATATTTCATACGAATGTCATTAAATTATCAAATGAATAAGATGTTTTTGATAGTGGCATACCTACCTACTATTTCTATGAACTAATATAGCCCATGTTTCAATTTATTGTCGTATTGACGGCACCTCCCTGTATACAACAATGAAGATACCTTTACTTAGGGTTATAATTTTATGTTATTCTTTTTGATAAATATTCAAATCAAATCAAATATATTTATTTATGTATCATGTTAGGGCATCCTTTTCAGCAAATAATTTTACTTGTGTTAATATTATAAATTCATTAGGGGTGGTGAAGGTCAAAAGGCAACTTAAATTAACGGGACGAGGGATTTTCGCTTCAGAACATTACATAAATTATAATTCAAGTTATATAGGTATAAATAAGGCATTCAAAGAATATGTAAGAACACCTTAAGTAATTTTTTCCGAATATTTTTGACAACTTTAACAACTGCAACTTCGTTAGATAAGCTAAGAATTTAATAAAAAGTAAACAGCCGTTGAATTTTATTGATTCAAGTATACCTAAGTACAAGTCATCTTTCTCGGTTATGGGAGTTGTAGTCTTACCACGTCAAAAATCCATTTGGATGTAGACAACACCCAACGCCGACAAGATACTGCTTCGATAGGATTAGATCCCAACATTTTTCAGACCCAAAGAAAACAGCGCGAGCCAAACGAGGCGTACAACACGGCTCCCACAGAACTGTAAAAAATAATGGTGAGCGCCAGAACTTTTTGGTGATCGATTCACCTGTTGGAGTTATGTAATGGCGGAACTGAGAAGCATACACTCGCTACAGGGGTTAAATAATAGAACACCTTAATAAGTCCTGATCATACTAATATTATACAGGGTGGTGCCGTCAATACGACAATAAATTGAAACATGGGCTATATTAGTTCGTAGAAACGGTTTGCCACTTTCAAAAACATCTTATTCATTTGATAATTTCACGACATTTGTATGAAATTGTAAAAGATTGGCTGCACTATTTCATATAAATGTCATGTAATTATCAAGTGGATAAGATGTTTTTGAAAGTGGCAAACGTCGTATTGACGGCACCACCCTGTATATACGAGCTGTCTAGATTACACCATAAAATGGTTGTTATGAGGAAACTGCATACCGAATCATTCATTTTTATTCATGCAGCTACTTCGCACTTGTTTATGAATAGGTAGGTATATGTATAATTATTTGTGTTGTGTCTGTTATTTGTGTGTACGTTCTGTACAGATTAAGGTAATCTTGTTGTTCTTAAACCAAGGTCCTCCAAGGTCCTGCAGGCATATGTCGACGACATGTCATTAGCGGCGCCTGCGACAACATCCTATGTTATTTACTATTGGAATGAATGTTTTTAAATAAGACGAGTGAGCTTGCGCAGTTGTGAAAATGTAATCAGGGTCTGCGAGTGCCTTATATGGTCGTGGTGGCAGTGTGTCGTGGCGCATGGAAGGTTGCCATTGCGCCGGCTGGCCGTGCCCGCTGGACGCTTGTCGCAATCATTATGCTTTTGACTGCGTTTAACTTTTGTAATGAATGTAACGCGATTTCCTTATAAGCTTGAGATGACAATAATATTGCATTGCAGATGTGATGAGTTGTTGAGTATTTGTTACTCAATGCTTAGACTCTGGCGATGACGAATTTAGCACATAGACATTTTATATAAGTATCTACCTCAAAACGACAGCAGGGCTTTCTTCGTAAGTATTGGAAGCCATAGCTATAGGTTAAATATGCCGTAGTTAAGTTTCAAGCAGATCTAACAATATAGGCACAGCCTTATAACCAACAACTCTTAGACCATTCTTTAAAATTTCGTTCAGTTAAAAATCGCCTTAAATAGGCATTAATTACGTTGGGGATCTAATGGACAAAAATAAGTATGCTATGATGACTTTTAAAGTGTTATCACAACGAACTTGCTAATAGAACTCATTACACGAGTGAGAATTAAGAAAAGAGGAAACCATCTAACTTACTCTTACAATTTTCCTTTGTAACTTTTGATACTTTCCTACTAAGGTAAGGTTAGTAGGTAGATAAAATCAGTAAGTTAGTTAATACTAGATATTACCTATCTGGGAATGGGTGTCAGTCAAAGTCGATATTTAAAACAATTAGCAGTCATCGGTGACGCTTATCTGAATAGTTAGGGTTATAAGGAAAGATCCTTCAACGGGGACATGTTCCCATACATATTCATAAGCTGCTGATGCACTTGGTTGGAGTCATTACACATTCGCACAATGTGGTTCCTGGTGACGCTTCCTATATTTTTGAGCTCATATTTACTAAGGCAGATAGTACAGCTGTCACGTGTAAAGAGATGTATACTTTTAAAGCTTTAAAAATATACAATATACTGGGTGGTGATGACAATCCGACAATAAATTAAAAAATGGCTATAATAAATAGTTCATAAAAATTTTTTTGCAACTTTTAAATTACCTTTATAATTAGATTTATTATCTTTCTTTCAGTAACTCTCTTTCCTTCTACACTAAATATATACTTTTCCTTTTACTCCAGGATGCCTGGAAGATATATGTATAAGTCCACAACCTACATAAACCTACTTATTATATAAGTCCACAACCTACGTATATCTACTACCTAATTAAAAAGCAGCAGGTAGGTACTCAAATGACATTTCATTTCGGAATTGAAAACTTGACATCCGTTCCTGTAAACAATTTCGTAGCGGCAGTTCATATCGGTTCGCTATAATTGCGAACTGTAACGTAATATAAAATAGTCGAAATAGTTTTGTGTGACGAAACATGTTATTTCAGGCGCGCGGGCACCGGGCGCCGCCGCACTGAAATAGTCTGCGCAACCCGTGGCTTATGGGAGGGTAATCCATTCCTTCTATATTTTTACATGAAGCACCATAGTACCATCTAATTATATTACACTTTCATTGAAGTTTCTGTTACTTACACGAGCACGCTTGATCTAAATGCATTTATAATTAAGTGCCATTACTATATCGTGAGAGGAGTACACATCTTACGTAACAAGTTGCATCGTGGGAATTGGGGAAGAAGGGTTCATTGAAACAAAATGCTTGTTTGTTAAATCATTTAACGGACAAGCGTTTAACTTAAATGCTATAAAATTTACAAGATACTTACTACGTAGGTACGGTACTTGTATAGGTACAAGTCAGTTCATTTCAGCTTGTCAAGCCGCAGATTCCAGCAGAAATAAATTGTTTTTAGCACGTTGAACGCCAACTTTTTGGTAACACTGATATCCTGTGAAGCCGTGTGCCAACTGGAACCACTCTCCACTCTGAGGCCTATGTTTCTGAAAGGACACACGTTTTCATACATTTTATTGCAGAATCATAAACAGCTGGCCTAGCGAGCTCTGGGTTGGTAAATTTAAAAGACTGATCTTAAATAGGAGAATGGATACACAAGGCCTGAGAGAATGGCACTTTGTATTTACACCTGACGTTCAACGTGTTAATTTTCTTAGTCTTACGCGGGTTGACCAATTGAGATAACTAGGTTATAAAAGATTGTTATATTAGTATTTTTTTATTTCTACTTATAGTGTCTGACCGGAGAAGCAATTCAGGGCAGGTGGTCTACATAAAGAAGATCGCAGGCGGATATCATTAGGTACTTTTATTGTTATGTTTCTGCGGTGGGTATGGTTAATAGAGCAAGATTGTGAGCAGGGGATTTGTTTCCTTTGGGTTAGTAGCTCCTGAATGGCACTAAGTACCCTTGGCTTTTTTTTGTGCTACTAGATGACAAACAAGCTGATGGCCCACCTCATGGTAAGCGGTTACCCCGCCTATACTTAGACACCTGCAATAACAAGGGAAAATCACTTGATATTGCAGGTGCGTTGTCATCCTGAGGCCTAAGATGCAATGCCGCATACTCAGTAATTACACTGGCTACCTTTCCCTTCAATCCGAAACACAGCGAACTGTTTCACGGCTGAAATAAGAAAGGCGGTGGTACCTACACAGACGACACTACATACGGGCCTACCACCTAGTGAAGGGTTACCGAAACCAATTTTTTTTATACAACTAGACGACAAACAAGCTGATGGCCCACCTCATGGTAAGCGGTTACCCCGCCTATAGACACCTGCAATAACAAGGGAAAATCACTTGATATTGCAGGTGCGTTGTCATCCTGAGGCCTAAGATGCAATGCCGCATACTCAGTAATTACACTGGCTACCTTTCCCTTCAATCCGAAACACAGCGAACTGTTTCACGGCTGAAATAAGAAAGGCGGTGGTACCTACACAGACGACACTACATACGGGCCTACCACCTAGTGAAGGGTTACCGAAACCAATTTTTTTTATACAACTAGACGACAAACAAGCTGACGGCCCACCTGATGGTAAGCGGTTACCGCGGCCTATAGACACCTGCAATAACAAGGAAAAATCACTTGATATTGCAGGTGCGTTGTCATCCTGAGGCCTAAGATGAAATGCCGTCCATGCTCAGTAATTACACTGGCTACCTTTCCCTTCAATCCGAAACACAGCGAACTGTTTCACGGCTGAAATAAGAAAGGCGGTGGTACTTACACAGACGACACTACATACGGGCCTACCACCTAAAGGGTTACCGAAGCCAATTTTTTTTATACGACTAGACGACAAACAAGCTGACGGCCCGCCTGGCGGCCGGCCTGGTAAGCGGTTACCGCGGCCTATACACACCTGCAATAACAAGGAAAAATCACTTGATATTGCAGGTGCGTTGTCATCCTGGGGCCTAAGATGAAATGCCGTCCATGTCCAGTAATTACAGCGTTATATAGGCTTCGGTATATATACCCACAACAAAAAATACCTACGGCCCGCCTGATAAGGTGAGGCGGGCCGTAGGTATTTTTTGTGTGGGTTATTAAAATAGTACCTAAACACTAAAAATGAGACTATTAACATTATTTCAAAAGGTTTTCAATTTATTGGTGTTATTTACATTAAAGGGGATAGGCCTGATTTAATAGTACACATAAAGCTGGATTTTTGTCCCATTTATTTCAAATTCCTTTGTACTTTTATCGTAAATTTGATTAAAAATAAGTTCATGTTGATTTCAATTACTTACGCAAAAAAAAAACAGGAAGAAAAACAGGGAAATAACACTAAGCGTCAAATTTAAAAACTCCAGATATCTTGTTATTGTAGATATCATTCTCTTATTAAGTATCTAAAAGCTTTATAATTTGCATATAGGGTAAGTAACTGTAGATTAAGTATTAATAAAAGTGTAGAATTTGAGTCGAACTGCATAAACGCTTGTCAAGCGGCGTTATACCTCTAGAGGTCTTAGACAATTGAAAGATCAATTGTGTCTGGAATCTGTTGCTTGACGGGTTAATAGACAGGGAATATTCATGCAGTCAATATCAGCACATTTCGCGAGGTCTGAGAATTTAGATTTAGAGGCACCCTCAGGCAATCCTGAGCGACAACTCGCTCCCTCGTGGCTCCAGCGCCCTGCCCGCCTAGCATGACCACCGAAACGCGATATGATAAAGCTATTCTTGAAATTTTATCGAAACTGCGAACTTGTATTGTATACATACATGTTCGCAGTTTCGATAAAATTTCAAGATAGCATTATTCTAAGAAGATAGCGGTTATATCCAATGATTTTTGACAGTTCGAAGCGATAAATAGCTTTATCATATCGTATCATATCGCGTTTCGGTGGTCATGCTAGGCGGGCTGGAGACGCTAAGCGACAGTGGGAACAACAATAGTCAGTCCAAGGCAAGTCCAACCACATTTCATAAGTAAAGCATCTCCGAGAAACCTTAAGTTAACTGGAATAAGTCTAGTTTCAAAACAGAAAGATGTTGAAAATACATTTAGTAGTTTTTGGGAGTAGGAAAGTAATTTTTAATCATAAACTTGTCTGTCTCTTAATCATATCAGCCTATGATGTCCACTGCCGAACAAAGGCCTCACCCATCGATTTCCAAATGGAACGATTCTGCGCAGCCCGCATCCAACGGCTCCCCGCGACCCTGACCAGGTCGTCTGTCCATCTAGTGGGAGGCCGTCCTCATTTGCGCTTTCCAGTACGTGGTCGCCAGTGTAGAACTTTAACGCGCTATCTGCCGTCTGTTCTGCGTGCTATGTGCCCTGCCCACTGTCATTTCAACTTCCTAATCCTATGAGCTATGTCAGTGACTTTGGTTCGCTTACGGATGTTCTAATTTCTGATTCTATCTCACAGAGACACACCTAACATAGCTCGTTCCATAGCTCGTTGTGTAACTGCGAACACTTGCACGGAATTCCCTTAGTATGCGACCACGTTTCACAGCCGTATGTACCACTGGCAATACACACACTGGTCGAAGACTTTCGATTTCAAGCACAGAGGAATTTCAGACGAGAAGATCTTACACAATTTCCATCCGAGATGGATTTATCGATTTATCTCTTTCTCGAAGTTGGCCTTACTTAGCTGGACCATTTGTCGAAGGTAAACGTACTCGTCAACAACTTCTGTCAGTCCGTCTGTTTCTTAGTATTTGTTTTTTTTATACAACTAGATGACAAACAAGCCAAAGGGGCCTCCTGGTGGTAAGTGGTTGTCGTCGCCCTTGCAACATCAATGACAAAATCACTTGGTATTGCAGGTCGTGCGTCACGTGGTCATCCTGAACCTCAGATGAAATGCCTTCCACGTCCAGTAATTACACTGGCTACCTTTCCCTTCAATCCGAAACACAGCGAAATGTTTCACGGCTGAAATAAGAAAGGCGGTGGTACCTACCCAGACGACCCTGCATACGGGCCTACCACCTAGTGATAGCCTACCACCTATTTGTAGTAATTACAAATAAAGAAAGAAAACGATGAAAAAATATGTGTCCCGCCTGGAGCATAAGTATATTTTTTCATCGTTTTCTTTCTTTGTTTGTAATTGTTACAATATGCGTTAATTATTTCCATCGCCCTCTTGTTATCCTCCTTTCGAAGTCCTATCAGGGGCCTTACCACCATCTTTATAAAAGCGATTCCTATTCCGCTCGGTTCAGTATTGGTTCCTAAGCTGCGTCGCTGTCATAGTCGTAGATAGCGTCGTAGTACGAATTAACGATTCTACTCAGTTTAGGTCATAAACTGGATCGCGATAAAAGATGGTGGTACAGGTGCTGACTCTGTTGGGGGCGATGTGAAAAACTGAGATAACTATAAATACGTGTTTCATAATTTTAAATAATGTGTAGGTATGTGTACCAATTTTCGAGTTAAATGACGCAGAGAATAAATAGTAGATTATTAACCAAGGGGATAAAGCAGTGTCTTCTGTCGCGGGTGACGATTTAAATCGCGAGCGTAACGAAGGACTCGAGGTTTACTCCCGAGCGTAGCGAGGGATTTAAGTTCACCCAAGACTAAGACAGCTTTATCACCGAGGAAAATACTCTACTTTTCGTACCATTTGCGAAAAAATTAACACAATAATAATATGAGATAAGCATTTATTAAAAATAATGTCAATTAAAAGTAAAAGTTAACATTCGAAACATTGGTCCAATTATTGATAGAGAGAGTTACATTTTTGTGCGTATTCCTTTTTCAAAAAGATGTATAATGCTTTAATACAAACTCAATGGTGTAAACACAGATGTAGTTCAGTATAAATTTCGGTAACCATTCCAAATTTAAATCACATTCTCCCCCTAGAGATGAATGAAATTCAGTACAATTTTCTTTCCCTGTTTTTAACAGATTAAAAATGACTATTGTTATGTTCGCTTTTTGTGGCATAGAAAGTCACTTTTTTGAGCAAGTTGTACGAAAAGGAAACTTAACCCCCATTTCCCTAAATGTAATTGGAGGAAAGGAAATTATTAATTAGGAAAGGATTAGAGGGGGTAAATTTTGAAAAATCTTTCCTAATGGATATCTACACTTTACATGATTATGTTTCATGTCTCTAGGACTAACGGTTTGAGCTGTGAGTTGTATAAGTTTAGTCGGGACTTTGAAATTTCATAAGTAGTTTTTTATACTTTTTTTTCTTCGAATTTAGATGAAAATAATAATAAAAAAATTACAATCCCTCCAACCTTGTACGAAATGTTATTCTTGACCAATTTTCCTTGTTACCTGGACGATTGGAGACTACCGTGATTGGAGACGTGCGATATGAGTTATTTTAAGTCCATAATACTGTTAAGATTCCATTTAAGGCTTTTATTTGAGGTTATTATATATCTTTCATTATCATTATGTTTAACTTTGACCTGTATTGTATACGTAATTAGGACGAGAAAACAAGTGTTGCTATGTAGACTAAGGTATGTGGCTTGCACCTTAAATGTTTCATCTGGGTCAACCGTTTACTCGACAGACACGTATGTCAACTTTGAGTCGACTCATCGAACGAGTATTTATTTCGAAATTACTAAAGTCATGTTTTTCTCGTAATAATTATTACGAGTATTCATTTGTAATTACTGAAATCCGAGAAGCAGACTTCATTCATTATTGTTAAATTGGACACTAAAAATAGTATTTTATCAGCTGACGTATATTTATTTAGTTAATTGTGGCAACAGTTAAGCGCGAGCTGCATTTTGAAGGACACTGTGTCAAATTCTCGTCGTTAAAGTACGCCATTGTTGGACAACTACGCTACTAACTGAAAATATTTTATACACGATAGGTGTCGCACACAAGCGTACGGTCCACCTGAAGGTAAGTTCCCGTAGTCTGCCTATAGACGCTCGTAGATGAAATGAATTTAAGATTTTTGTAAAGTAGACATTACACTATCACGAGACTCGATTTCTTAAAAAGGTGCCACATTGCGATTTAGCTGCGATAAAAGTAAAAAAGTAGGCATAGTGCGATCTTAGGTATGAAGGTTCCATAAAGTAGGCATTGTGCTACCGATTGCTTGAAACAATCAAAAAGTTAACTAAGGGCGATAGTAGGCATCGCGCTACAAAATCGCTCGTAGCACCTGGGAACCGTTCGCGCGCTGTCTACCTTAAAGGCTAGAGATATACTGATAGTCTACCCTGTAAAACTTAGGAGAAAGTATTATGTTGACAGCGGAGACCAGTCCCCCTGCTCCCAACATAACGCGTTCTCAATGATGGAAATACTTAGTATTTTATCATATTTATTTTCAACATTTAGTTTTTGAAATAGAGAATTTCGAAACCTCGAGTGTCAGCACGGAATAATTTCTGTTGGTGTTTGTGCTTAGATCTGTATTTATAGGAAAAAAATCAAATAGGTATGAAAGAAAAACAAAACGTGGGACGGGAACCATTTTATTGTATTGTTAAACAAATTAAGGAAATTCATGGGCTATCCCAAGTTCTCGTAGCTCAGTGGCGTCAGTGGTGAGAGTAATCACCCACTACTGGTATGAACACATTGGTATGACTTATGACGTCACATTTTTATATTGAATGTCATAACTGAATTCAATATGACAATGTGACGTCATAAACATTACTTAGGTTCATACGAGTTAGATATTTTTCTATGTATCCTATTACCGCCGAACTTGTTTTTATATTTTTTAATGCGTGCTTACTTATACGGCATCACGCTCATTTTATGTAACATAATTGAGTCAGAGACAAAACATAGTCAACAGCGCTTAAACTAAATCAGGTTTAATGTGCCTTTTTAGGGTAGGTAAGGCCACAAAATAACTAATAGGTAAAGGCCTTAAGTATTTAAAATGACCACCATGTAAGTAAATTAAAGCCTCTTTATTTAAATATAGGGGAATCAAAAAGTCTAACAAATATGCCCAAGTTGCTCAGCGCTGTTTTTATAATTAGTGTCCGATATAATCATTTCTGATTTGCGTTAGAATATGTAAACACTAATATATTTTTCATTTTCATCAATGATTTGGTTAATGTCATAGAACACTGTAAATTCTCTTTGTTCGCGGACGATCTCAAGATTTACAAGGCCGTCACTTCTCATGCAGACATTATATCGATCCAAAGGGACTTAAATGCTATACAGAGTTGGTGCGATGTAAACAGAATGATCCTGAATGTTAACAAGTGTAATTTTATAAAATACACTCGTAAGAAAATTCCAAATTTGTTCCTCATATAATATTAATAATGTAACCCTACAAGAGGTTGAAGGGATACGAGACCTAGGAGTGTTGATTGATAATAAGTTAAGCTTTAGGCCACATGTTGATTTGATCGTGAAGAAGTCAACGCAACTGCTTGGGCTTATTAGGCGTAGCGCAAAAGAGTTTCAAAATACCAATACAATAGTTCTTTACAATGCTTTAGTACGTAGTCATTTGGAATATGCATGTTCCGTTTGGAACCCATTTTATTGTGTGAATTCTCAACGCATTGAATCTATACAGCGATCCTTCACAAGGTCTCTTGCATTTTCGGCTCGTGGTATCTCACATAGAAATACGTATGACAACAGATTGGCTTTCTTTAAAATGATATCCTTGTACAATAGAAGAAAAGTGCGTGATGTTTTACTCTTGTACAAGATTATACATAATAACATAGACTGCCCATATATTCTGGAGAGAATAGGGTTAAGTGTCCCTTACCACTATTCACGTCAGCCTATTGTTAAAATCTTCAGCTTACCATCGACAAGAACAAATCTGGGCTCGGGTTCGCCCCTGATTCGAATTTGTAGGACTTACGACGATCTCAATGCACGACAATCCGAAATCGACATTTTCTCCGACTCTTTAATTTCGACCAGGCGAAAACTTCTAAAGTTATTTCTACCATCTGTTATAAGTTTTTTTTATATTTATACAAAAAACTTAAGTTTATTTTATATATATTGTTACCAATTAAATGTAATGCATGTTGCGGTGCCCGAACAGGGTTCATGTTATGGTACTGAAACCTAAATGTACACCTAGTTTTAACCACATGATTGCAATAAATGTTTTGACTTTGACTTTGACTAAGCACAGTAGTTTGAAGTGTTCTGCCATATTTAATTTTGCGTTTTTCAAATCCGGTCATTTTTGCCTCTGTACTAATATGTAGTGTATAAGTATGTGTATGTATATATATTAATTGCATGTCATTTTGTCATTCAATTTAATGTGTTAAAAATTTAATGGTACCGTATATTATTTAAGCAATGTTGTATATACCTATAATTGGTGCATATCAACATCATGATTTCATAAATGTTTTTTGTTGTATAACTACATATATGTGTACTGTTGGTGTATCGAAAATAAATAAATAAATATCTAAAAACAAGAAAAAGAACCGCATGAGTGTTATGCTAAATCATTACCGAATCAAACATTATCATCTGCGGCTTATTATCTCAAGTTATTTCATTACGCTGTGTTATATTATATGGCTCCATAACGACGGCCGGCTGGTCGAGTGGTCTGTACCCCTTGCTATACGGGCTGCTCGATCAAGAGGGTTCGAATCCCAGTAGGGGCAAATGTTTGTATGATGATGAATATGAGCATTTGTTCACGAGTCATGGATGTTTATATGTTTATTTAGTATATTTCTAATATTTATATACATATTATTATCAATATTTATCCGGTATCTAGAATCCATAACACAATAAGCTCTTAAGAGCTATTATTAATAATGCTTACTTTGGGCTAGATAATAGGTGTGAGTGTATGAATATTAAGTATTATAACTAAACAGATTTGAAATTCAATATTTTAGATTTACTTTACGTGAAGGGTTTGATTTTTTTTTAAATAGGTGGCTAACAAAGATAATTCTATACTAGTTTATATTTCTGTCATATTAATTTTATCAACGAAATAACCGGCTGGAAACATATCGTTTCCATTCTGTATGTCGGTAATGTTATTTTTCCCAGAAGGTATGATCATTTTATATTATATACCATTTCGCAAACTTTAAGTATGTCTTATTTAACGAAGGTTGGCTGGCAGTGCAAAGACGTCCACTGCTGGACAAAGGCCTTCCCTAAAGATTGCCACAACAGTGGGTCAGTAGAAATTAATAAGATTTCTTAGTACCTTCTGTACTTTTTGAATTTTTTGGTAGGTACCTTACAATAGGTATAATTAATCAATCAATCAATATACTTTATTGCACAAGTGTACAAAACATAGACAATATTATAAAAATATCCAAATTTATTGAGTGATTTCATGTGGCATCATTTTTCATTATTAAAGAAACCATATTCGAAGCGAACGCACTTTTCATTTCCTACTTCAATTTGTATTTTTCTTCAACAAGGACACAATGAAGGACAGATAACTTAACAAAATAATATCGAATACAATAGGTGACCTTATTGCTAAGCAGCAATCACTTCCAGGTAACCTACAGGGAAAGAAAATAAAGAAAAAGGAACAGGAGTAGGTATATATGTAAATAACTTGAATAGATTATAACTTGTCATCCAATGAGCTAGTACATTTGATTAAGTAGGGCCTACTCTTGAGGGCGCAAATTGTACTACGTTTATTTACGCGGTATCCAATTACACCCTGTAGTAAGAAGTTTTCCTGTAATGTTAATTTCTATCTTTGTTTAATTGTGATTTCGGTTAATTCGCGGTGGCCTATCGTACCTTATCTTATGATGGGGCCGTGACTTTGCCACGATGCACTTCGACCCTTCGGGATCTTTTGTGCCACCCCTGCCTTCACACCTCCCACGTCCTGAATATAGCTGCCATAAGCTTCACTATATCTTTGGGGTAAAAGAGCCTAGTCTTCTGGACTTTGGCGGTGGCCAAAACTGTCAACCGAAATAATAAAAAATTCACCGAAATGATAATTTCGGTGTATAATTATTTCATTTCGGCGAATTGCTTTTTTTATATCGGTTGATTATTATTTCATTTCGGTGAAATTTCAAGCCAGCAAGTGAGTTTTTCAAGATCCTTTAATGGATTTTTTAATGTGTTTTCAAGACATGTACTTTCTCCGATATAGCTGTATTGTAAATAAATAGAAACTATATCGAGAAATGAATAAATATTTATTATTTTCAGTGGCAAGTTATTTCATTTCGGTGCAAGACTGTTTCATTTCGGTGCCATCATTTTTTTTGCACGTAATGTCATAAGCTTGGATATTTTGATGGCATTAATTATGAGCATTAATAATATCAAGAAGTACAATAAGCCTCAGTTTGAATTAAAAAAAAAACAATTGAAAAGTCCACTGAAATGAAAGAAAAAACGACTTAGTTGAATTTCACCCTTAAGACCTATACAGACGGGCGAAATCCGCGGGGTTGACGTGATATAGTGATGTGGTCGTGTATGGTGGAATTGGAAGGGAGTCGTTAATTATGAGCTTTGTAATACCATCGATTCTATTATGTTAACAGCTAAATGAGATTATAGAGAAAAAAATGAATCTGAAAGGCTGAAATTAATAAACAGACAGGGCGTGGTCTTCATCATGATAGTGCCAGACTATTCATTTCAGGTTACTAAGTAAGAATTGCGACAGCTTCACTGGGAAGTGGTAAGGCATCCGCCAAATAGCCCTGATCCTGTACTCTCCGATTTCCTCTTGTTATGATCTCTTCAGAACTCTCTATGCAGCTTAAGGTTTTCTTATCAAAAATTCTGAAAAAGGATCAATGCTACAAGATACCACCCTGACAATTAGTTATCGAATTAAATGAATATATTTTAATAATAATAATTAAACTTTTGTATATGAAATACGAAACATCTTTTCCCTCCACCTTATAGTCTCTTCGACATTAGATTTTTTGTTTGGCTTACATCTCAGTACCCGTGTTAAGAAATTGCCCGCGATTTATTAAAAAAGTCTAACTGAAAGGCTTTCCCTATGGTGGGTGCTATATTGGCGCGGGGTGATGACGACCCCATCTCCATAGGCGGCGGCGTAAGGCGACACCGCGTCGACTCCCGCGCCGCACGCCAGTCGCACCACAGCACGCGTCGACTCGACATGTAAGTACGACCGTTCAGTGTCTGTAGTGTAACACAGTGAAAAATAGTGTTTTTTTTTAATCCGAGGTGTTTTGCAATAAAATCATTCGTCCTTTTAATCGCTACTTGGTAAGTAGGTCATAATTAAAGTGCAGTGGAAGGTCTTGTGAATTTTTAAAAAATAGATTAGAGGGATTCGTCGTCAAAATGTTGTAAATTTATGTAACTGTACCCAGTTATTTAAAGTTTGTTAAACTTATTCACTAACTGCTTATTGAATAAGTTTCACAAACTTTAAATAACTTACATTATTTACTTTCTCGATTTTAAATTACATTTCTGTAAGCTTAAAATTTTTTTCTAATGAGAATCTATAACGCTTGCATTAGATTCTTGACCACTCTCGTTTCTATTTTTGAATATCGCGGTGCTCGGTTACGTTTTCGGGCGACCAATAGAGACCGTCTATGTCAAAGTTTTCCCTCGTTTTTGGCAGGCTGCCAGTGTTCGGCCAATAGCGTTAGAGCGCGGGAGGCGGGGGCGTCTACGCACGCGCCGTGTTTCCGACAAACTTTCAGCTTTTTTCAGAGCTATATTTAGAACCTTACTGGCCAGCTGCGCTACCATGTTCTACTTTCATGAAAAAGACAATTTGTTGATACAATTTTTACTTTTCAAAACTTATAACTATCAAAAGATTGATATCTAGCCTCATTTCTTGTTTAGGTAATATTAAAATAAATTACGTATTTTGACACCTACTAGTTTTAGTTCTCTAAAATACTGTAATTTCAATACTAAAAGGATTATTAAGTTTATGCTAACTAACTTGATTTATTTAGCCTTAAAATTTTGGACATCAAAACTTACAGAAATTTCGTCAGCCCATGACAAAATCAATTAATCTTTTGCCTCGTCGAAAATACTTAAAATACCAGAAAATATGTAAAAATAGGTCAAGGTCGGTAGTATGATTAATTAATATCGCAGTATTACCACAGATTAATAACAGGTATTACTTTCAGTTTAAGGTTAAAGTATACTTACAATGAACACACATTATGAAGAAAGGCACGAAAAAAGGAATGTCTATAGGGATTGTCAAATGTTGTAATTAATTTGATGTAAAGATCAATGTCAATTATTTGACTGTCTATAATTACTGTGCCAATTTTTAGTTAGTGTTTCATTATTGTTTACATTGGCATGTCCTATTTAGTATCGATACTTATTTACTGTCAATATGTTTGCCAATCTCTGGCACATAGCCAAAACACTCACCTATAACGCCACAAAAGAATGCATAAAATAGAATTATGACGGCCATTAGAGTATGCTAAAAACAAAACCTATTATTTAAGGACATACTATAGCGGCCTTAAAAATTTTACTCTTCGGATCATCCTTTGGTTTGCTATTCCGTGTTTTGTCTTGTTCTGTCACATATCAAATAAAGACAAAACATAGATTAGCTGTCACACTGAGGACCATCCAAGGAGTAAATTTTTATTAATAAAGTCGTAGTAGTTTTATCAATCATACAAAGCCAACACGAGATAAATAAATTGCATTCCATGGTCATCACAAGATCAGGTGAGATGAAGGTCAAAAGCCGCCCCGTTAAGAATATAAAAAATAATGAGGTTCAAATTTAACATATTGTTAAGCATCGGATTCTAGACGTGATTAGTTTTTTATTATCATAATACCCCTGGGAGTCTTTGCGTCCTTCGCGGCTTGACAAATGAGGAACAATCAATTCTAGAAAAGCACAAAATTTTAATTTCCTCTGAAAAAGAAACTTAGTCTAAAATTAAAATAAAAAAACTTAAAATCAATAGTAGGCACAACATCTTGTCGGAAAAAGAATAGCACTGACGTTAAAGCACCTAATATTTTTTATGCATACTTAAATTTTAATTTAATTAAGTAATTGGTAAATATAATTATACTTGGATGATTGGTATTACAATTCCTGATTTAATCATGACGAAAAACCGAAGAACATAAACGAAGCCTATAAACGTCCCACTGCTGGGCACTGGCCTTCCTACATGGGAGAAACACATGAGGAGCTTGGGCCATAACACCACCACGCTGGCCTACTGCGGGTTGGTGGGTTAAAGCTGTTGCAGTAACAACCGGGACCAACGGGTTAACGTGCCTTCCGAAGCACGGAGGAGCTGTTTTTAAGGAGGTGTTTTGGTTGACCAATCCCGGGATCGACCATGGCGAAAGTTGCTTCGTTTTCTTAATAATCGATATCAGAGCGCTCAAACCACTACGCCACCGAGCTCCTCAGCTACTTCGTCCTATGACCATTATTAACCCCCGACGAAAAAAGAGGGGTGTTATAAGTTTTACGTGTCTGTCTGTGTATCTGTGTGTCTGTCTGTGGCATCGTAGCGCCTAAACGCATGGACCGATTTTGATTCATTTTTTTTGTTTGAAAGCTGATGTGACTACGATGGTTCTTAGCTATAATTTATGAAGATAGGTTCAGGCGTTTGATGACTATTAGCTCATTTTCTACATGATAATAGGATTTCACTAACTTTTACAGATCCGATTGATTTCAAATTCGGTGTACTGTCACTTCGGTGACATTCCCATGACATACTAACCTTGAGCTGATCCTATACTGTCAAAAAGTCTGCGTAATGCTTATTTCTCCAGAAACTTACAGCAGATATAGCGTGTTTGGGCTCTTATGAATAGTCTGAATGAGATGGTGTTAGATAGATTATTAATGACGCCGGGGGCTACTTAAAATTTTAAATTTTGTTATTATTTTATGCATAATTGAAGATTGTATTTTGCAACAGTCTAAGTTATGTAGCTATGATGCAGATGTTATCATAAAGAAAATAATCACTGGTTTGCTTCAAAGCTTGGAATGTTAGATATTTGCGTAGTGAATGTATTTTAGTCACGTCTATAGGATGTGATATTAATATCAACATTTGTAAACGTTGCTATTGTCACGGCTGATATTTTCGATAGATTTGATCAGAAGAGAACTTGATGAAATAAATGAACTGCGTAGATGGTTGAAAATCCTTAAAAAAGAAACTCTGTTCAACGGAGATATAACTACATTTAAAAATCTGTAGGGCGTTCTGGTTGCGATTACGGAAACAAAGCAACTTTCGCCATGGTCGATCCCGGGATGGGTCAATCAAAATTTATTGTCTCGAGAGCCTCCGTGATTCGGAAGATACGTTAAGCCGTTGGTCCCGGTTGCTACTGCAACCATTTTAACTCACCAACCCGTATTTTGGTCAGCCATCCTTATGTGTTTCTCCCATGCGTATAGGCTGGTGATGATGATGATGACTAAGTATAAGTTCAAAAAAATTAAAACCATTTTGCAATTTAATGTTGCTACTTGGTAACCACCATGTTTAAATAAAAGACTTAGTTAAACCGCACAAAGGCTCCCGGGATTATGACAATTAAAAATTCAATTGTGTCTGGAACGTGTCGTTTGACAGTGACAGGTTCTCCACAGCTTCATAATGTGACGCACAAAATGTAAAGTCAAACACGGGGTTCCGTCAGCTGAATGCCCTCATCTCATTGTCGCGGAGGAATGACTGACCCTTTTGAAATTTATCGCGAAATAAGTGAGTCATGAGGAGGAATGCCTCTCTTTTGAATCACGAATATGGCGCGTCATGAGTTCATGACATCTTTATGCCTGGGGTGAGATTGGTCACAGTTGTGTTTATGTCATATTATGTTAAAATTTTAAAACTGAACATTATAACTACCACTAGGACCTACCATTAGGTGGTAGGCCCGTATGTAGGGTCGCCTGGGTAGGTACCACCGCCTTTCTTATTTCAGCCGTGAAACAGTTCGCTGTGTTTCGTTTTGAAGGGAAAGGTAGCCAGTGTAATTACTGGGCATGGAAGGAATTTCATCTTAGGCCTCAGGATGGCAACTCACCTGCAATACCAAGTGATTTTTCCTTGTTATTGCAGGTGTCTATAGGCGGCGGTAACCGCTTACCATCAGGTGGGCCGTCAGCTTGCTTGTCATCTAGTTGTATAAAAAAAAAACTAAAAAACTTGTAAAAATTTCACAGAAGCTATAGCTATCTTTCAGATTCACAACATAAAATTAGATATACTTAAACGATTCGATTCGAATTAAATAAAAAAATATATATAGAAGTGTTGTCAGCATCGGTTAGTTATGTTTGAAGGTTAGATTAAAGTTAGTTTTACTTTTGTTAATTAATTAAATATTTCTGAACCACTTGAGTACCTACATAATCTATTACATTATTGATTCCTTCATGTTAGCTGTATGATTTCTCAGTTGTGCGGTGAAAGCTCATATTTTCATTTACTACCTAGTTTTATACGAGTATTTCATGTTATTATATGATATAATTATTTACTTTAAAATATTTACTATAATTCTCTTCCTTTTCATAAAACTTTTCTAGAACTGACGTGGGCTCTAACCCACCTCAATTTCGCCCACATTTTCGGAACATCTCCTTTAGTCTTTTGCCGATTGATTTAATTGATATAATAGGTACTCCTGTGTCAATGTCTACAAGCAATGATACATTAGCGGCCTCTGGCTATGATACTTGGTTCTGAATGAGTGCACACCATTACGAGGCAAATGAAATCGCAGTATTGTTGCTGGGTGGTTAGATCGGTGGACCGCATTAAGATTGACCTACAGGATATAAGTTGTGTGAAACTAGGTAC
Organism: Nymphula nitidulata; assembly: GCA_947347705.1. Lineage (NCBI taxonomy): Eukaryota > Metazoa > Arthropoda > Insecta > Lepidoptera > Crambidae > Nymphula > Nymphula nitidulata. Next base: position 15,302,411 of record OX374632.1, read on the forward strand.
AGAAAAAACTTTACCTAAAATAAATTTAAGTAATGATCTAAAATACAGCTAAGGCTAGTTATGTATTCTGCAAAACAGTTGAGTTACTTTTTTTATTAACATAGACCAAAAAGTTTTAGTAATAACAATAAATTGGAAAAATAACAATAAAAAACAACAACATACAGAAAAATTATTTACGAACTTTTTGCTTAAACAGTGCACTATCTAAGCAAAAAGTTCGGAAGTCATGATAGTGGTGATAATGGTTTGAAAACCATTTATCGTTGTTTATATCGGCTATTGCTTTCATGGGATATTGAAGCTGCTTATATGCATAATTATTTAATACTAGCATGAATAAATACAACTGTAGTTATTACAAAAGAGCAATGATGTAGAAAAAACTAGATCTTTACCACGTATATAATTTTAAGCTGCTTGAAATTCACTTCGAAAGTTGTGAAATTTTTCGTACGAAAATGCTGAATTTGTAACTACCGTAAAGCAACCTTTATGGAGTTCTCGACATTAGCTACTTGATGGGTCATCCTCATTAAAAATTCCACGTTTATTGTTCCAAGTGGTTAATGTTTAAATTCATAGATAAATTTTATGTGCCTTTGTTCGCTACATTTGGGAGGCTTGTGTGGATTGAAGGGCAAGTTGGACTCAATGTCCGTTGCAACATGCGCCCGAGTGGGCATTGTAATGAGCCCACCTAAACCCTCGCCGCCAAGATCAATGCACCTTTGAGTCCATAAATAGCTCGCTGCATTCTACATCAGATTTGCTTTCAAATAAGGGTACTCAAAAAAGCAATAATTAGGTATACCTGCGGATACATATGCGCAGATACTATCTTACATTAAGTTTATCGCAAAAAAAGTGTTTTTAATTTTCTTTGAAACAACGTCCATGAAGGACGAATGATTTTATATCGAAATAATAATAGGGAATACGCATATTTTTAAGGTTTAAAATTAATACTACAGTAACCATTTACAAAACTTAAACACTTAACACGAAAGTTTAAGTGGTTGTAATGCAAATTTTTATTGATATTTTTTTCATATAAAGGGTTGTTTTAGAAAGAGATACTGCAATTTCTGATTCAAATATCTCGGTTATTTTTTGGTTAAAACAAATTGTTTTATATATAAGCAGTATATTTTTACGAATTTATTTACAAAAGTTTTGAACCATTATATTTATTTCACGCATATTTACTATAGCAGCAAAGCACTTATTTACTTTTTACTAATTTTAACTAAAGAAGAAAAGATAGTGATGTTTTTTTTTAAGTAATTGTAGTTTCATAATTGTACCTCCAAGGCTAATTATGATAATCTTTTTCCAGCTTTTTACATAGGGGCGTAAACAGAACAAAACACCAAAATGGACGCGATCAAGAAGAAGATGCAGGCGATGAAGCTGGAGAAGGACAACGCCCTCGACCGCGCCGCCATGTGCGAGCAGCAAGCGAAGGACGCCAACCTCCGCGCCGAGAAGGTACCATATCACTGACAAAGGTCAATATAAAGGTCGGATATAAAGATATCCGTCCTCACTTGGAGTCACTTGAGAAAAGCATCCGTAATCACTCGGAGTCAACATGAGGAAAGCGCCCCCATAGTGTTAGTTGACATTTAGATAGATAAAACATTTATTATTTAAAAATTGTTCCTACCCTGGATTTCATCGGTGTTATCCTATTGGAACATATTTCCTTGATAAAAGTAGCCTATATTCTATTCCAGAATATCATCTAAGTCTGTAAGAAATTCGAGTGGAAAACCACTTATGCCCTACCTCTATTGAATAATGCTCGTTCTTTGTTACCAAAACATATAAAGTAGGTAAGACCTGTCTTCTTTATTGATTTTTCATTCTTATGAAAGATACAGTCATTGGAATTCAATACAACCGCTTACAACTGAATTTAATTACACTGCGTTAAATTCTCTATGATTAATTCCTTTTTTATTTTTACTTAAATGAATTATGTCCAAAAATTTTAATTTGCCCACAAAATCTGAGAAAGGTCGTAAAAGACATGTCATTATATCATTTTTGTTATTGTTTTACGGAGTAATTTATTGTGTTCAATAATTAGTAACTTTTTTACTGTTGTGAAACGCATAACATTGTATTTAATATTAACTACCTGTTGATAAAAAGAACATGACAGGAAATTGTGCAAGGTGTCTTTTTTTAAAATAATTTATATTTTATCTCTGCTTTTATCTGACGAGTTTGGAGCGATCTATTATAGGTACTATTATTTTATGAAAATGGTATGCTTTCGAGATCATTTTGATTTCACCTGTCAATATCTTTAACCGACTTTAAAAACGAGGAGATTCTCAATTCGATGGGTTTTTTTTTTTCTATGTATATACACCGATTACGCCGAGATTTCTGATCCGATTTACGCGATTCTTTTTTTTGATGCGAAATAGTTGCCATTTGGTCCCATTTTTTTTAAAATGAGTAAGTCGTCTACCTACGTATGCGAACTTACGGATTTTTGCTTTCTTATGACTTTTTAGTGAAACGATACGATAGTAGGAAACTATATAAGCTGACTGTCACCCATCTAGCTTTGTCATTAGAAAGTTACCACTAAACAATTTTAACAAAAATTAAAACTGACTTCAAAAAACTGAATGCTTCACTGTCTATTGTTTCTAGAAACAACTTAGCACCAACTCCAAAAAATATTTTCCTAGGGGATGAGTCAAAGACTATATAACCAAACAACAACCCGGTTTAGTACTCCGTGGGATGAGTACATACCTACTTAAATTTAATTATTTCATCATTTACAGTTTTTTGAAGTCGGCTTTAATTTCTGTTTACATTTTTTTGTTTACAATTCTCAGATGAATTGGAAGTGACTTTCGAAACAAGCATCCAATTTCATTACCCAATGGTATTACTAAATGGATAAAATAAATAATTAGGGGGTATTTGTCGTAGGGTTTTTTAGATTTCGATGTGTACTAACGAAGTCTTTATCTTCCAAAGGCGGAAGAGGAGGCGAGACAGCTTCAGAAGAAGATCCAGACAATTGAAAATGACCTTGACCAGACCCAGGAGGGGCTCATGCAGGTCAACGCCAAGCTCGAGGAGAAGGAGAAGGCTCTTCAGAACGTGAGTACTTTGATAACTCATTAGAAAAATAAGTAAACTAGAAAAAAAAGGTCCTGGGGCGGCGATAAAGAACTAGGTAGATACTCAATGAAAAATTATCGTTCGGATGCCGAAAGAAATGTTTTGCCATTGTGAGGTTTGCGTTAGATATTATAAAGTAAATACAAGACAGATTAGAAGAAATTCATAGGGTTATGCCAAGTCGTTGTAGCTCAGTGGTTAGAGCAGTCATCAGCTTTGGAAAAAGCCTTAAATTCGGTTCCTTCCCCAGATCATATTTTTTTTCTAGTTTAGACATTTTTTCAAAATTTTTGAACATTTATTATGATAAATATATTTTAATATAAAAATAAAGTAAAGGTTTTTTAACTTAAATTATCTATCACGAAGGTACACGTATACCTTCTTCGTAAGGCAGTGGCTGGTCCAGTGCAACCTAACCCCTAAAAAGTAGCCCAAAAGTGGGCTTCATTTGAAGTTTATTACGAGTCCAATTCTGCTTCACTTTAACCTCATTGTCATTTCTTACCTGGTAAGGTGGCAATGTAAATGCAAAAACAACAATGTTCAAATACTGGATGAACTTTCTTACCATACATTAAAATTACACAAGAGGCCATTTTTTTAAAAATATGTCAATTGATGCTAATTTTAATCCTACAGCGATCCACACGTAGGGAAAGTGTTTTAACCCGTCAAACATCAGATTCCAGACACTATTAATTTTTCAACTGTCGTAGCCATCCGGGAGAATAACGCCCCTTGACAGACTAAATATTAAAGGCAGAACTTTAATATTTAAAACACTTTAATATTAAAATTCTTAAATTTAGAAGCCGGCAGTCACAAAGTTACAAGTTTATATTTTTAACAAGCTGTAAAAGTATAGCAAAAGAGCTTTATTATTTACTAAAGTCATTTAAGCGATGTTGCTTTCTTTAACGATCTAATATTCTTATTAAAGTTTGCTTGATATAAATGTTCAATAGAAGTTAAACTTGTATGAAACAAAGAAAACAAACAATGAAGAAAATTCACGATTTAAATTATTGATTGACAGAATTTTGACAAAGAAAATAAATGATTTTCTTTGCTATAAATCCTATGAAAGTAAATGCATTTAAATAAATTACGCTGTTGGTTAGGATTTTCATTTTTTAATGTTTTTTTTTAATTAAATTGTATTCTTTTCATCAACGCTATGATCCAGTAATACTTATTCAGAAAATATCACACAACAAAGGTTTTTTTTCTCATAAAAATATAGTTATTTTTCAGCAAACCTTTGACAAAACCACACAATTTTGTACTTTGTGGTTTTTGAGTTGTTATAACATGAAACGATCAATATGTCGACATTTGTTCATAGTAGTAATATTTTACTATTTATCAGTTGCTATTTTGTTTTTAGCAACATTTTCCATGCAAATATATAATAAGATAGTCATTACTTTAGAGTTAATCACGCTGACGTGACGCTGGCAGAATGTTTTTTTAAAAAGAAAACCTTTGCCATGAATAACAAACTTACTATTGGCAGTCTATAGTACAGCCTTCAGTACCCCTAGCACGAACACTTTTAAATTTCGAATCACTATCGTATCGAGCAGGTAGTTACGTTAGCTTTTGTCTGGCTTTTGTTTGTAATTTCAAGCGTGCTTGAACGATACGATTATGATTCGAAGTTTAAAAATGTTTCGAAATTTGAATATTTAAAACAGATTATAGAAAGAAGCTACGAGTTCAGTTCGAAGTAAATTTTCTTAATCCGAAATCGTAGTATCGAAGTGGGATAAAATTTAGAATAATAGTAACTTTTCTAGTTCTGTTTTCTAAATAAGGTTTGAATATCGTTTTTTTAGGTGTCAATTATAAATTATAAAGGCATTACTTAGAGAAATGATAATATCATTGAAATTGTGGTCTTTAATTATTAACAATGAAAAATGAAATAGTAAAAGTGTTAAGTCATCATGCTATATCTTGAGTATCGATGTAGTATTTTTATGTACTATGAGGGCTTTAAATGATATAATAACATAGAAATATTTAAAATACGTAGAAATATTATTCACTCTTTTTGTCCTATTATGAGTCACCCCTATTCATATCTTAAAGCTCTATATGTGGATATTACTGGAACATCAACAAACACAGTTAACTTCTACGTATTTACTTGGTACACGTAAAACAATGACTAAGAAATTAAAATAACTGACATTTCGTACAGTTTTAAATCAGAATTACTGGTTTTAAACTATTTTAAACATATTTAGAACAGTTTTAAAACCAGGAACTCTGGTTTAAAACAGTTTATTTACATCTATAATCTTATATAAGTATAGATGATTAGGGAACTCCGGTTTAAAACAGTTAATTTACATCTATAATCTTACATAAGTACATTCTTATTAATAATTTTTATATTATAGTTAATAGTTGATTGTCATACAATATTATTTTGCAATAAAACAAGAAGTACCATGAAATATTTATTATTTAATGTAAGGAATTGATTTTTATTAATGATGTTTTTTGCCTCGAAACGTTGTATTTGGTATACATATTGTCATTAAACAAGAGACAGATCTGTAACAATTAAATAAGAATCAATATGTTTTATTATGATAAACATGCAAAATAACATAAACTATGTATTATTGTATTTACATACTAAATATCACAAAATTCACTGATTTAAAAAAAATCGCAGGTGGCTCCTGATCCAGCGTAACTCGTCTTTTTAAAATAACTCTCATTAGAACGGTTTAATGTTCACACAAATTGTACCTACATTAAAATATCACAAGTAATCCAACTAAAATAGATAATTAATAATGCTCAAAGTTTGAGCCAAAAACAAAAAAATATGAATAATTAATAGTCAATGGAAAAAATATTAACCCATTTCATCAGGTAAATAGTGAAAAATATTGTCGTCAATAATATTATGACATAATATATCAATTAGTGAAAAATGTTTACCGCAATTATTTGTTACTTAAGTTCTCTCTACTTTAAATGATATAAAGGTTTTTCTTAAATGCTTTAAAAAAAATTCTTAATACTTTCTTAATATTCTTACATTTAAAATAAAAATAATTACACTCTAAGTTATAAATGGTTGTAAAAAAAGTTTCTTTTATTTTTTCGTTATTATATTTCAAAAGACATCAACGCACGCTAATATATGTGAAGAAATTGTCTAAAGAATAGCGTTTTTTTTAAATAAAAGTATTGACGACCGGCTGGTCGAGTGCTCTGTACCCCTTGCTATACGGGCTGCTCGATCAAGAGGTCCCAGGTTTGAATCCCGATAGGGGCAAATGTTTATATGACGAATACGAGCATTTGTTCACGAGTAACAAGAATCCATAACACAAGCTCTTAATGATGAATACTTTGGGCTAGATAATAGGTGTGAGTGTATGAATATTATTATTATTATATATTCACTGCTTTATTTATTTAAACTTCTTAATTTTAAAAGGAATTAAAAATGTGACTGAAAGTAGTTAGGTAAGTACCTACATAATAAATTTCATAAAATGTTCTAACTTGAGAGAGTACCTAATCAATGTTTATTCGATTATTTTAGATGGTGTAAAATATGTCGTTTCGTTTTTCATCTCCAAAAGTATCTACCCGTTGCTTGTTGCACTGAGCCGAAATTAAATGTGTGCAACAAAACAAGATGCGAGCCAACAGCCCTGACCCATTGACGTGTCCCAATATTGAGGCTGTCGAAACACAATACTCATTTAACTGAGTCCTTTTTATCTCCCTTACCGACTATGTAATGTGTATGGTTTGAATGCACTTCAGAAATTACATATTGCTTTAAGAAAAATGCATTTACAAACTCAACCGTAAGCAAAATACAAGAATGTCTTGAAAAAAATATTTAATCTCTTCGTCAATTAAGCTTTACGTCACTGATGAAAGCAGGTAGCCATCTGGTGCAAGCCTGCCACGTTGCCGGGTTGCGTTCCTCGCGGTTATTTCGGGCAGCCCACGCCTAATATGGGCCCGATGCCTAGTTTTCGGTAAATATAGCCAGAGCACCCGATCCCGCCGACGAGGGCGCACTTATGATAATGTACGCGATTTTGGAATTAAATTCATTAGAAATATTTAACATTCCATAAAATAATCAGACTTAATTATTGTATCAAGTTTTTTTTTGTTTTCAAACTTTATTCAAAAATTCTCATCTCTAAGTTAATGCTTAATTTTTTTTGGAAACTACATTTCTTAACTTTAAAATTCCCGCTTGCTATGAAATACAATTGAGAGCGGCTGGGTCGGTAAAGCAGTTACATAAAACAAAAATGACAGAGCGATAATCGCGATGGCAGCGCCCGTGTATTGTTGCGGCTAAACGTCGTCAGTTAACATGGCGGCCGCCAGTGCGCGGCCGGACGGACCGCCGTGATGTCCGCGCCCGCGCCCCACGCCCCCGGGCGCACTCCCGCACGGCGCAGGGGACACCAGCATCACCCGCGGCTGAGGGGTAACCGTCAGCCCGCCCCCAGCGCGCTTTTGAACACTGATCCGTCCAAACGAGTGACCTTATCCAATCAAACAAACGATGTTGTGCCTTGTGTCAATAGTGTTAGTGAATCTCAAGAAGTGACAAGGACAAATAGTGACGATGCACTTTCGAATCGAAATATTGTCGAGGACATTGCGAGTATTGACGATGAAATTGAATTCGACAGTAGAATTGTTGGTGCCGAATCTCGTGATAGTTCGGACGACGATTTGTCGTTCAAAGACGAACGATCGGCGGGAGATGGAGCCGAGGGGCCCGCCGTAGTCTGTGATAATTCTGATGATGACCCTGAGACTGCAGAACTTGCGAAGTTGAGATGTACAAGCGAGTGTACAGAAGTATTAGCGGAAAGAGAGAACAGGCGGAGGCGAAGATGTGCAGACTATCCCGGTTTAGCGTTTGGCAGTTCTATATTCTCCTCTGACACGATGATGAAATTTTCCATTATTAAAAATGAGTTGCAGAATATCAAGAATACGGCATTAAAAAGGGTAACGTCCTGTATTATTTCAGCTAACGTCGTGTATGTGTGTCTGTGTGTGTATGAGTCAGTTGTGGGCCAAATGCGTACAAAACTATTTTTAATCCAGCAACGTGGGGACTTGTTGATGGTGCTCTTTAGGCAGGTGCTTGCGCGTGGCTATCAGCTGAGCCACTGACGTTCGTTTGACATGTTTACTCGGGAGAATGCCCTCGTAGCCGCTAGATGTCGTTCTCTCCGAAGCAAGCACGTGCATCTTGAACCCTTTGTAATACTTTCAATAAGTTTTATAAATTAATTTCTAATTTAATTGTTTAAATATATAAGAAGTTATAATATAGGGTACTCCTTACCAAAAGTATTAAAATATATTCTTATTGTCATGTAGTAAACTGTAAGACAAATCTTTATCGAGATGATTACTTATCAACTGCGGGCCCCATACTGAAATTCATATGTCTACATCATAAATCATATGATGCAATTTCTGAGACACTATCTAAAATATTATCTAGATAAATTGTATTTGGTTCATGCACTTTAAATTATTTTTAAAAAGGAAATGGTAGTTTCTCTTTATATTGAAGAATACATGTTCGCGTTACGAAATCAGCAAATTAATACTGGTAATGCCTACCTCAAAGAACTTCGGTCTTCCAACTTTCTAAATTATTCATGAACAAGCATACCTACTTATAGTGATGCGTTTGCTTATATTCGTATCAATTTTATATCGATAGTTTGCAATTGCTGTTCTAACTTTACTGAGCGATTCATCACGTTGCGTTGTTTGGTAATTTAAATGATAATGATGTATAGAAATATCTATGCTTACTGTACTGAACGGTTTTGTTCCGTTTATTAAATTGTTTCATGAACAGTTATTTCTACTGCGATAAGAACAATGTTATTAATATGATTTTCAACCATACCATTAATTTCTTATTGTATGATGTTGTAAATTAAGTAATAAGTCGTAGATATGAAAACAACAAGAGTTTGTTTCGCAACACGACAACGAGTTTCTGTAAACAAGGGGTTTGTTATCTACGGATTCCTGATATACAACGTAATATCTGCATTCTATTCTAGATATCTTATTTTAAATATCAGTTGCTTCTTTTCTTAGTTTGTTTTTTGTTTGTCTGTGTGTACGTCTTATGAAGAATTTACGTAATATAATATATAATAACCATATAATTTTAATCACATTTTAATGTTTTTGATGCGTTTAAACGCGTACTTTATTGTAACAATTACAATTAAAGAAAGAAAATGATGAAAATATTTCTTCAGGCGGGAATCGAACCCGCACGATTTTTTCATTGTTTTCTTTCTTTATTTGTAATTGTTACATATACTTTTAATTAAAGACGTGTTTTAATGTTGATGATTTTGATAAAGTAACTAACTAGTAACTACCTAATTACTTTTAACATTCACAAAAATCTTTGATGTTAACTAATACTTTCTCTAACTACTTCAGTTCAATTGCCTTAATGTGTGTTGTTGAATGTCAATATACCGATATCAGCAAAGTTATATTCAATATCATTTATTGCTTATTAGGAATATTGTGTAATTCAATCAGAATAAAAGAAAATATTAGAATATTATAGTTTTTGAACATACATAATTTATTCTTCATGGTAATAAAGAAATCAAATTAAAAGTTTCAAGGGAAGCATTTACTTAAAATATTTAAAGGTTGGAAAAATATCATCTAGGGTCCGAGATTAATTCTCTGTAAATATATCTGTAGACTGTATTTTGTTGGTTAGGCTAGATTAGTTCGATGTTCAGTTAAATACAAACCTTTATAATTAGTTTAAGTTTAACGTACGGTGTAAAAGTTTCAATAAAATGAGGCTTGTATTTAAATGTCACAAAAGCCACCATACGTACCTAACCAATAATAGAAAAAGACCGATTAGCAAAGTTTCCTAAGTGATTCATGGAGTTCTTTAATTTTTCATGACTTTGTTGAGCCTTTTGTTGTGATTTGTTGAAGTAATCTATAAGTACTTACCATAGTGAAAGAGATAATAAAATTCAACTAATTGATTCATATATTCATATTGGTCGCGGGTTCGATTCCTGCCTCAGTACGTGAAAAAAATTTTCTAGTTTGATTCTATTTTAATTACTAATTGATTCATATTTATACAATTTTTGAAAGTATTCTCAAATTGCAAAACATCGACGTGTCTCTGTGTGTTACACCAAACAGACGAACCAAAGTCTTACGTGATCAGATCAGTCACCACCACAAAAAATTATAAGTCCTAATTTAAAATACGTTCGAAGAACTTTTATGCAGTCAAATATATGGTTTCTGCTAACAAGAAAATGTACACCTGAAAACGGCAAGGTCAATAAAATTAGAATCGACTAAGCAAAGATCCCAATTGTATTCATGTCAGTGCTCTAGTAAAGCTATGTATGTATGTATGACTCACGTAATTTGAGAGTTAGTCAATTAACTAACACTATGTGACACGGTATGATACGTGTGTTTTTAAATTAAAAACCTTGTATTAACTGTATCATATTTTAGGAAATAGTTAGTAGTTAACCTATTTGAGATAGATAAATCAACATACTACAAGTATAACGCCGAATTATACACATTTTGTTAGTTTTTTCGATCTTTTTCTGAATTCGGGCATCATTCCGAGCCTGTTTTACCGACTATAATGGTTGGTCGCCTAACGGAATTTAAAACAGCGCATGCTTTTCAAATGACGTCACCATGATTTTGGCTGTTTTCGTCTGGTTTTCTGAAGACAAGACGCTTGGCTTTAACAAAAAGTTCAACCAAGCTATGTACGCGTGTTAGGTTATGCTTCAAAGCACTGCCCTAGGTGGCAGCACTTGTATTTTAATCCTTCTTCGTGATAATCATTTACTTATTTTAATTGTTAGTTTTAGTACACTATTATTATAAATACCTCGTTTATTTAAAATAATTGACTTATAGTTATGTTCTGCTTCGTAATTGTCTTATGAGGCAGTTTCCCATCAAATGAATGAATTCCCTTAACGGCCCTTCGTTATTCATGAATACTTGCACTTCCGTAGTTTTGTGTAAAACAGTTGAACCGTAACACCCATCCCATAATTTCGATGTTTACTTGTGACTTTCGGCAGAGACCAGTTTACGTTCATCATTAACAGGTGGAGCTAAGCGCTGCGCGGTCGATTGTGTTACATTGTGAAGTGACGTTATTCACAAGTCATTCGCTCAACACGCTGTCAAAGTCATTTAGAGAATGTGTGATTTCTTGGAATATTTGGCGATAAAACTAAAATAATTTTCAAATCATTAACTTAAAAAATATTTGTTAATCATTGCATCGTTGCAACCGAAGTTATTATCGCTCAATAAGTAGCAGCGTGTAGACCAGTGGCGGCCATTTTATTCGCCGGCTGTGTTCATTCGTGCCGTGCCCATCTCCGCGATACGGAGCAGTAACGAGCGAGCCAGTCAGTTGGCATTTTCGCGAGTAGGGCGAAGGTGTCTCTAGTTTTTAGCATATAAGTTAACGAATAAAACACAAAGTGCATAAAAATGACGACAAACATGCAGCAAGGAACAATTTTAGACGTTTTGAAGAAGAAAATGAGGCAAACAAAAGAAGAAATGGAGAAATATAAGGACGAGTGCGAGGAGTTCCACAAACGATTACAAGTCGAAGTAATGCGAAGAGAAGAAGTAAGAAATGTGTTATTCTAACTGTGTTGTGTGATGTGAAAGTACGGATGAAGTGAATACAATTTTGTGTCACATTGAACTGAGTTAAATGGGGAGTTATCAGTAGTCTCGCACTATCTACCTATAGTGAGTAATGTCCGGCCATACTTAGGTGTGCAAGCAACGTACGCATATTCACCTCTCTTTCCGACTCATCTCGTGTTATTACCGTAGAATGAGATAGCGAACAATTATTCCCTTCATAGTGTATTTCTTTAAATAGATAACTCTAGTATTATTTAGAAATGAAAATCTGTTGTTGGAATTGATCCATTTTGACCTGTCAATTATTTTGTAAAATAGTCCTTTACATAATTGTCCAGTACGTGGTCGGGTGCCGGTTTCGTTACACGTAACAGGTTTGGTTGCGTTGGAGGTCGTATACCGGTCTATTGTGGCATTTGTGGCACATGTAGAGCGAGCCGGCTGGAATCGTAAGGCCCAGCACCTTCAATGCATTCCTGTTGTACGGACGTCCTCGAAGGACCACTGGCGCCGTGAAGGCGTGTCCGAGCTCTTAGCCGTTATCGCCACATGACGTAACTCAATACGGCAACATGCCCTTGCAATTATAAACACCTTTAAGTACTTTATTTGAATTCAGAAGCTCCAAGTGATCAAACAGTCATTGATATCACACTGTTTATACAAGCATTCAGTACATTTTTTGGTAAAAAAAAAATACATGGCAGAGTGTTATTCAGTTTTAATTTATAATCTTAAACACTAATAATCGTATTCCTTATCTTCTTGCATGTGTTAAATGATAAGAAATGTTCAAGATAAGTTATTGAGTGGAAATGAGTCTCTTTTGCTATTTTTATGCCATTACTAGGCCGTTTTACAACTACACCAGTACTTTATATGTATCTTAAAAACTCTAATGAACAATTCGACGATATACTGTACTTAGAATTACATCGTGGGTGTAATACCAATATTGACTGGATGATGATCAGACAAGTTTGCTCACAAAAACAGCAATGGGAAATAAGCCTCCAAAAGAAATCAGCATTTCAAAGCATTCTTTTATAGATAGAGTTTATCCCGTCAAAAACCGGTCGAAATGACTTAGGTAAATGTCTAAATTCATTAGTGGTTTTTAATCACTTATTGATTAGAGCTTAAATTTGATGAGTCACATTTTTAACATTGATTGCGGTTTACTTGTCTGGAAAGTAATAACAAACTGTGGCGTAGACAACATAGAAAATAAATGATAAGCGTGTACAAAAATTAGAGGCACGTAAAAATGTTTGACAAAAAACGGCCCTTTTCGTGACTGTGATGCGTTACCATTGGTCTGACTATTGTAACCAGCCAATGAATGGACACAATGATCCCTCGCGCACCGATCCTACTAAAATTAGACAATACTTTTTGACCATCCATGGAAGAGAACTATATTATGCAATCAGGTGTAACTCTAAACGACTTCCATTCACGAACAACGGGGAATATTCATATATGATTGATTTTCGTGAATTCAACATCGTTAAGGTCTTTAACCTTTTATAGACGACTCTCAACTGGCTTCTAATGCTAAAATAGCCTTCCACGTCAATTCGGATTATACTCAAGTTCAAGGTGACTCTCAACGTAGCCGCTAACATTACTAATCGGAATATTAAAATTTTGGAAGTCAGCAAGAAAACTGATCGGAGAGAGTTTAATGTGTTAAAGGTAGTTTGATGGTAGCGTAATGTTCATAAGGAATGCGATATAGTGGAGTAATGTACAAATTGCTAGGCTCGTCACGACTATTATTAGCATCAACGCACTGATGACGACACAGGATAAAAGCAGGAGAAACTGGGACTCGTTTGTGCTTCCTCATGACAAGGACGCGTGATGTCACCGCGTGTGCGACCTGCTGAATATAAATAAACCAATGCAAAATATTCTAATAGGCGTTAGATTCATGACACGTTCCTCGTTTCGACTGTTAACAATGCCCACTTACAACGAGTACACTGATATTTTGCAGTTCTTTTGGTATTGAATGTCGATATGATTTAAAATGCGACACTATTTGATTGATACGGTTTTGTTTTAATTTTGGAATTCCATCACAGTGCCAAAATCTAAATTTTTCGTTAAACTGCTATATCTGTTGAGTTCGTAAACGTAAATTGGAAATGAAGTCAATAGGTAGCAAGTGATCATTTTAAAAATCACTGCATAAGCTGTTAGTTATTGTGGCTTTGGTTGTGCGTTTATTTTTTGTATAAAAGATACTGAGTCTTATGATAAAGCTTATGTTCTGACCGCGGAATCCCGTGTGACTGCCGTCGTTCTATATAAGGCATTCAATGCTCGTTACGATAATTTGTATCGATGCCGAACAGATGGGCTCGTAAGAAAGGAGAACTTTTTGCAATTCTAAAGAATGACATAAACAGAAGGACTACAGGAAATTCATAGGGTTTTCCTAAGCTCAAACTCAAAAATATCTCTATTCAAACAGGCCTTTTTTGAATCGTCATAAATTCCCGGCATAGCTATAAGCCCTCAGCAGCTTCGAGGCTACACCCGGATTGTTAAACTTGGCGCGTATGCATCCCGCCCCTATATTAGAATATACTAGATTAGAAACTCTAGACAATTTTTCTGGAAATCTTTCCATCGTTTATTATAATGTTAAATGTCTCATACATACACCTCACCTGATTACTTGTTGACGTAACTTAATTGTTGACCAACAACCGCGTAATACCGCGTTTATAAGGTATTCATTGGCGAAGAACTAACCAGAACGACGCGGACGTCATTTAAACCATTAAACAGCAGTCTTTCATCAAGAGTCATTAAGTAAAACATGCTCCGAAACTGTAAGGAGGCTGCTCGAACTACTCAGATCATTAAATTGAATATTTCTCAGTCAAATAAATATAAATCACCTTATTATTTACGGTTAAAATAATTACTTAATGTAAAGAGCGAGTTGCAATACTGCCCAAATGTGTAGCAATTTAAAATATCAGCTTACAACACTGTCCAAATTTGTGGATAATTAAAATATAGCTTGCAACACTGGCTAACTGTGTATTAAAAGAAAATGCCACAGGAATGACAACGGAATGACATGCCCTTACAAGTTAAAGAATTAATGTGACAGATTACAAGATAATGGCCCTGATTTTGTTTTGCGCGGACTAAAATTCAAAATGTCATGCTACTCTTTCAATAGAATCCTACAAGAAAAAGATAAAATAAGTCGGGTGACGTAATTTAATGTTCCTAAAATTTTAAAGCATTTTATCCTTAATTTACTGCACATCTAGAATCATACTCCTATTAAATACTTGGATAGAGAGGTCCCCCTCTCTCCCCGCTCTAAAAACCCCCAAAATATTTTACCGAATTAAACATATTTTCATAACTGTCATTTCATAGAGATCATACGGCTGTTGTACTGTCAAATGTCGTACAAATACTGGAAGCATTCTTTTTTATGATTTTATTTGGCAACGTTATTAAAAAATATATCTTTACTGACACCACCAAATCCCGTCAAACACTCCCCATTTTTTTTAATACATAGCTGGATTTGTACTTCTTTCAACATTATTATTATTAGAAAAAAAGTTAAAGGGTCTACAAATACTTAATTTGTCGGGAAAGCATAATATTACGGATAAAGCCGATCGGCGTATGCCGCACATGGATGTGAAATGGAATAACGCTGATAAGCGTTTGCCGAAGCGAATGGGTTTTACTTTTTGGGAATTCCAAGAGAATCGGCACCAATAAATATGATATATTTTTAAGTATTAAAAGTTAAACAAAACTAACTGGAAAGTCTGTCAAATAACTTTTTTTGTTATTAGCTTAAAGAATGAAACACAAAACAGCAAAGATTGATGTACATCAGATACGTATGTGTTACTTTTCCTCGCGATGCGTATTCTAGTTCACAATAACAAGCTTTAATTTAATACATAATTTATCGTGGAAGTATTTTCAGTAGTACCACTTCGGAACACCTCCGTTAGTTTTAGTCGGTGCAAGCCATTTATGGGCCAATACTGTTTTTCTATGTTCAAATATTTTTTTATTATTAGCTAAGTAACGTAAGCGTGATTCCAGTTTAGAAAAATAACAGTACTAATAACAACTATCTATGATACAAAGTTCCGTGTCACTATGACATACATACTTTGATTAGGTTTTATTAGCTTACAATAGGAGGAATGTTCTATCAAAGTTGTTTGGTATTGTACGTGTAATAGGTCAAATCATGCCGCGGAACTCGCCTACATAAAATAACATTTTTGGAGAGAAATTAGATAAAAGTGTTTATTGGGATAACATATAGCAGGCGCAGACGCCTGCTAAATATTAATTCATGTTACAGAGCCTTAAACGCTCACATGGCTTAGTTAGAAAAAGTTATTTATTGATTTTTGGTTAGTATGAAGAGTTGAAAATTGTTGTTACTCAGCTATAATAACTATAGGTGTACTGTTTTTCGAACAATTAATACTCTGACAAATTTTAAGACTAGCCAGACTTGCTTAGGCAATGGGAAGTCTTATTAGGTTCGTTTTTTCATTATCAATATTTTCGACTTGACAGTTTGTATGAAAAGCAATAACGCCCATAAGATATCAATTGATAAGTTCAGAGTGAATTGGAACCTTCTAGGTAAACATGTATCATCGTAGCCTATGTCATTACTAAACATCAGGTGTGATTGTGGTCAAATGTTTGCCTATTAATCATGATGTGACAGGAACAGAACCACTGTCTACTAAGCCAGAGGTCCTGGGATTTGTTCACGTGTTATGTTTGTATGTTTATGTAGATATATATTTTATTATAAAAATTTGTTTCCCCGCCAACCACAATCCATAACACTTGATGCTTAGGTACGGGCTAGTTGGGAGTGTAGTACTATCATAATTACAATATCAATTCAATCGATACGTCCTAAATACCCTAATCAAGCATATACGCCCTTGACCAGAGCATTCCCAGACAATTAAAGTTCATTTTATAGAGTATTCATTTGTATAAATTGAGCTGCTTCTTGAGCAAGCTTATTTTTTGTTGATTGAACGCACCAGAATATGGTTACCTTCGCCAGTGTGTAACGTAGAAACTGTAAAAACGATAATGAAGCTTCCAAAACTTGGAATTCTTTGCCAGCACATGTGTCCCCTCCTTTCTATTGCATGAGGTCCTTCGAAAGAGGCGTCAAAATTAAGACATATTTTTGGGCCGGCTAGGTGGAGGCGACTAGAACAGTATGTTAAAGCTGCACTAGCTGTCTTCGCATATGGACTCTTACCGCTTCACATCGGGTGGTGTTCAGTCATTTGCCGTACTTTGTATAAAAAAATGAAATTACTACAATGGATTCTTTATTTTTCGTATAGGCCGAGTCCGAAGTGGCTGCCCTGAACCGACGCATCCAACTGCTGGAAGAAGACCTCGAGAGGTCCGAGGAGCGTCTCGCCACCGCCACAGCCAAGCTGGCCGAGGCCAGCCAGGCCGCTGATGAGTCCGAACGGTGAGTCCTATCTAGCTTATGGGCTTGATGGGCCCCTTGGTTACGTTCATAGTTGCTCAATCATAGGCATTTATTTTAGTTGACGGTTTGTTGCCTATATCTTGTTAACGTTTAGCATAATTTTATTGTAAATAAATGAACAGCAAAAATGACGTATCTTTGATTAGGTATTAGATAATTTGATTTATTTAATTCTTTTAAATTTTATGTCTTAAACCCACATATTTCTTTCCTTCCTTCTAAAGGGTAGGAATACCAATCTACACTTTTATTAAGCTATCGTTTGTTGTTTCTACTAAACATTTTTCCTGCATGAGTGTTTTGTTTTTTGTCTGTAACCAGCCACAACTTTTAAAAAATAATAAGCCTCAGTTGGATAAAAATACATACATACTCGTATATGAAATTATATGAAGTAAATATTGACAACATAAGGTTCTTCAAATATTAATATAGCTGTCATTTACCATTTTACTATAAAATATCATAACAATATTGATGTTATATATAACATGCATGTGTTTGGCCCCGCACTAACCAGAATACGCAAGGCGTTGGAGAACAGGACCAATATGGAGGACGATCGTGTCGCGATTTTGGAGGCGCAGCTCTCACAGGCCAAGCTCATTGCTGAAGAGTCCGACAAGAAATACGAAGAGGTGAAATGCTTCAACAATATCTTACATTTAGTGGACGGTGGCGGTACTGATTTATCTATTATTTTTTATTTAATTTTTAAATATTTTTTTGATAATACAAAAGAAATTACATGAATTTCGAACGTATAAATTGATAAAGATGTACCACCACTCGTAACGCAACATCACGTAATTATGCTTTGTAACGCAGTCCGACTGTTATCAATTTGGTTTATTGTTAATTTTAACCTGTGAAGCATCAGATTCCAGGCACAATTGATTGTAATAGATCTCCAGAGTTATAATGCCGCTTGACAATTTAATTAAGTGTCCCATTGCAAACATATTTCGGTCAGATGCGTTATAAAGTAAAGTTTTTGTATTAATTCAAACTATTCATTATTAATATAGTCGTAAGAAGTCTAGAAAGGAGTTACACGTTAAAATTCAATTGCATATTAGATGACATTATAGTCGTTATTATTAAAGGATTTTATTTAAAAATATTAAAACTTGTGTAACTTGTTTCTAATGTCAAATGTTAGCACAGAATATTGCATAATTACTATCAGTTTAGCGTCACTTTATAGTAGATCTACCGTTAAATGCAATATTCTATCGCTATATCAATAAAAGCGCATCTTCAATGCATACCAAAATACTAAGTATTACATTTATGCATTTTGGTATGCAGTTAATTTTTGCGTAACTTTAAAATGATTGATAATAGTATTTTCTTCTTGGGTAATTTTATCACCCTTTCTTATGAAAATTCTGTTATCAAGTTATGTTTTTTCCAGAGCAGTGTTTCGAGTTCTGCAATCATTTGTAGCTTTACGTGTTCCATGCATTTTAGTGTGTTCGTCTCTTGCATGTCTTCTAACTTTGGGTTACCCTTAAGTTTATAGCTGCTGCTAGCATAGCATAGGTTACGTAGGTAGGGATGTTTTCGTCAATATTTTACTTAAGATTTATGTCATGGGATTTAGTGCCCGCAAGATCCTCGAGAACAGGTCGTTGGCCGATGAGGAGCGCATGGATGCCCTGGAGAACCAGCTCAAAGAAGCCAGATTCCTCGCTGAAGAGGCTGACAAGAAATACGATGAGGTGTTTATATAGGAGTGTCGATGTTGTTTGGTTTGGCATGGTTTGCTCGTACGAATATCCTGACGTTTTGTACTTAACTAACTCTACTTAAGTTAAAACCCCTTAAAAACTAGTTGTGCAATATTTAAAGTAGCCTTTCAAGAGGCCTCCTCTTAAGTGCCTAAAGTGTGTTTTTTGTCAATAATACATCAGAATGGTTTTAGTGTTTTATAAATTATACAATAGTAATTTCACAACGTAAAACCATCTACTATTTTCCTACTTATAATATGTAACACAATTCTCATTAGTAAGTATATTCAAAGTAGGTATTTCAAAGTAATTGATTAATTACTTTATAATAATGAACCTATATTAATCCCATGACTAAATTTTGATTTTTCTTGAAACTAACATTTGTTTTTCTGCATTCAATAACTGTTGTGAGCTTCGATATATTTGAAGTCTATCAAGTTTGGTTTAATTTTTCGATAAAATTCGAAAATAAACCATTTATCAGAATAGATTAGATAATACTTAATTCTTTTAAGGATAGGTAACTCCATATATGCTTAAACTGTAATCAATAATTCAATTGGACGTATGTTGAAGCCATATGGTTTGAGTTATAATAATGTCCTAATTCCCCTGACATATGACCCTGTGCGGTGAAGGCAGCCGTAAAAGTCATAGTCCCAAGATGGAGTGGTATCGGCTGATCTTGGTTCAATCGCCTTATATGGTAGAACCAGTCTCCTTCGTCGCATATGTTGTTACTTAAGCATTACTTCCATTTACGAAGGGTGTAGCTCAAGTTGCTTAAGAGTTACGTGTACCTATTATAGCAGCTGTCCAATGTTCAGTAGTCCGTGCTGTTAATGACTGTAAGCTTGTAGTTCGGTTGTCTAATAAAGTACGGTGTCTTCAGGTGGCTCGTAAGCTGGCCATGGTTGAGGCTGATTTGGAGCGCGCGGAGGAGCGTGCTGAAACCGGCGAATCGTAGGTTTCTCTTCAATTTGCCGTTGGATCACTAATGCTCTCAATATTGACTGTCGTGTATTGTACTAAATCACTGCAGCTATGCGTAACATTTTATTATTCTGTAACATTTCTGTTGTGACATGTCATTCAATAATGAGCAGTACCGTGGTGATCCTAAGGCCTTGTTTTTGCATTATTCTGCATGGTTGGTCATTTAAATTCTTAACATTGCTGCACCGTAACCCGATTTACCTACCTTGGGATTTGTAACATTGGCTCTCTCACCTAGATATTTTTATTGCATGCCCCATTCTAGGTCGACTACGAGTTGGAGCTGGAGAAGATTTATTTTAGTTTTTATTTTGCATCCGCCATAACATTAGATAAATAGATGTTATCGTTTTGTTTTAAAATGATAACACTGAATAGTTTTAAGGATACGAACAAGGCAGCACCACTCATGGCTGCTGGGTCTTGAGTGGTGCTGCGCTTCCTGTGATTCAGACTAAAACAAGGGTTGCCCCATCTCATGGATATTTCTATCCAAATATTTACTATCATGTCCATGTGTCGACTAAACTTCTGTCTTCAGTGTGTGTATCACTTTAACGTTGCTATAAGTTAGGGCTTCAGGAAATATGTGTGGTATAGGGCAATTTTCGTTTTCAGATATGCGCCGCATTACACCAGAATTACTGGCCATATGCGTGCCGCACATATGCAACCGCACACATCACATAACGATAATGATTATGCACTAGATAGCACTTAGATTTTTAATAATTTTCGAAAAATAAATTTTAGAACTAAATGTTTTGGGACAACCCTCGTTTATTATAATTTTATTAACGTGAGCACTGACGCCGCTTTCGAACTCTCGCTTTGTGTGATCCTTTATGTTTAGTTTTGTATCACCTTTTGCTCCCTTGATAGTCAAAAGCGGCGAGAGACCTGCTGGAGACACTGTCTTCGATACGACCGTTTCTTACTGAACATTGAAGTCAGTCGTATCGTTATAATACTTTTGATTGATTAACCTAACAATTCCCTTCATCCTGATCCCTTTTTCACGGCCAATGCACCGTTAAGAACCGACGAGTGTCTCGACGCCGTGGCCGTAAATTAGTATAACTGCACTGCACTGAAGCATTCGAGAGCGGCGGCTGTGCCGGTAGCATAGTGTGTGTTGTGTGTGTGTGTGCGTGTGGGCGTGTACTAACGCTCGGCCGGTGGTAGGTAGCGCGCAAGCTCGTGCTGATGGAGCAGGACCTCGAGCGGGCTGAGGAGCGCGCCGAGCTCAGCGACGGGTGAGTACCGAGGGCTGTCTGCCACTGATGATGAAAGGAGTGTTTCCTACAAGTGAAAATGTAGGGTTTTCGAATACATTTCGAAAACTTGAGCTATTATTAACTAAAAAATACTTTTTGTATATATCAAACTTATATTGGCTTAGAAATTTTCAAAAAATAAGGATATAAATATTTTTAATTTCGTTAAAAACATTGAGACTTGTGCTGCTCATATTAAATGTAACAACTTTTAATAAGCCAACTATATTGTCCATGTGCCATAAATATCCAGTGGACGCTACTAAGGTGACGTCACGATTCCACATCATTACGCATTCGCATTTCCATAGAGCTTTTTTTGACCACTTGGAACCGCACCTCAAAGCAATCTCTAAGTATATCTAAAAAACTATTGACTTCAGATATTGTACTATTGATTCTGCAATGTTGATCAAGTATTGACATACTACAACTAGTGTTCCCGGGGCCTTTAGGCTTTTAGGCCTAAAATTAAGCCTATTAGTTCTTTTTTATGGCCACGATAGAAAAGTAGGCTTTTAAAAGCCTAATCACTTTAGAAAGCCTATAGGTTTAAAAAAGCCTATAGGCCTAATAAAAGCCTTTTAGGCTTTTTTTGCGACTAAAGTCTTTTTCAAGTAGTATTATTCAGATTATGACTTAGTACGAATTAAACAAGATTTATTTTTGTATTGTATTTATTTTTATTTATTTTCAAATTAAACGAATGTTATATGAAATTGTAAATAATAAGTACTTGTTATGTATTATTTCCAAAAAAATTAGCCATGATGACAAGCACATTGAAGATCTTATATTTTTGAAACAATATTTAAAATCGTATAATTAAGTTGACGATTATTATACACGAACAATAAATAAAATAGACCTAGCCTAACTAAGTAAATATATTTATAGGCTTTTAGCCTTTCTAGCCTTTTAAATATGCGCCTAGCCCACAAACAGGCTAAAAGCCTATAGTCCTCGGGTAGACAAAAAAAGGCTATAAAAAAGGCCTAGCCTAAAAGCCTTTTTAGGCTTTCATCCCGCTGTGGCCCCTTAATTCATAAGCTACTCTTTTTAATGGATTATGAAATTATCCAATTGAGAGTTGCAAAATATTATTATGAACTTAAATAGCCCATGTTTTAATTTATAGTCGTAATGTCACCACTCTGAATATGAAATAAAAAAGTTGTCAACTACCCTATTCCCAAACCATAAAGTTTTAGTCACATATTCAAAAAACCACTAAAAGTGCGAAAATTACGAAGTCATTTACTGAAAATGAAACAAACAACAGTATTATGATTTAGATTTAGCCGAAATTAATTTTTGTTGTAATGTAAAGGCTATGAAATGTACAATAACGTAGCTACGTAAAAGAGCTTCGGAATAAATATTTCTATGATACCTAACAACTGATATTGGAAATGTAGGTATTCAAGTAAAACACGATAATCAGTGTCAGATAATCCTTTCAGCTTTGAATAAGACATCAACTAGATTAATGAATTTAAGCAAGCTAATGCTTGATTAAATTCACTGTACGCAAAAGCATAATTTCATGCCTAAGCACCTGTAAGTGAAAATGAGAAAGTGTAATGTGATTAAATTGAGGTCGCAATGTTTATCTTAGTCAAATCATTTTCACTTGCAGTTGATAAATGTTTATTGTGAATAAAGTAGCGAAGATAATTGATGTATCCCTCTATTGAAATGAGAAAATATTTTCTTCGCCACATAATTAGGAGTTTTTGAATCTTTTGCATGCATCTAATGTTTTAATGATAGTTGTTAGTGGTCATACGAATACAGTTCAAGTATAAGTTGTAAATGTGGTCACAATAAATTGTATCAATGTACAGACGACAGCTCATCAAGTGTAACAGTTGCACTACGAAAGCCGCCTCTATTACGAACGCAGTAAGGGTGGTCTCAAGGTGTAACTATTACGCTTGATGCGCTGTCAACTGTACAAAGAACTATTAAAATAACCAATTACCTAATCATAACAGGCACGAGCTTCATAATAATGACTAATGTTGTCCTATGCCGTAGGCATAATTAAGTTACTACTGTCCAAAAGACAAATATTTAGGTCGTCGATGAAACAGTCCTCTTGATTGACTTTGATTAGAAGCACTTTAGTACTTTATAATAAATAATTATAGAAGCATATTAGAAAAGAGTCCCCTTGAAAATGTTTTATTCAGATACATTATAGTATGTATGTACGGTGGAAATTGATGGTCTATTATTCTATTAATTTCAGCAAAATCGTCGAGCTTGAGGAGGAATTGCGTGTTGTTGGCAACAACCTGAAGTCCCTGGAAGTCTCTGAGGAGAAGGTATATTTACTTTGTATTTATAATTAACAATTTTCTTATTATTCAATTTATAAAATAAATAAATCAGCTAGGGTTTTCAGAGCTACCAATGCCCTAGAATTGATAATATAAATCGTACATTGATAGTTTTTTTAAAAAATATTTCAAACTGCAAACAAATGATGCACCAACCATAGAAGTAGTTCCCAGCGAAGCGTAGGTATATAAACTCGTAGTCGAAAAGGTCTATAGGAATCAGTAAAACGAGGTAGATCAAGGACCTAAACTAGATAAATGTTATTGTGAAATACTTGAATAACCAGCTATGTCCACTTCCACGCAGGCCAACCAACGTGAGGAGGAGTACAAAAATCAGATCAAAACCCTCACTACCCGCCTAAAGGAGGTGTGAAGCGAACGATAACGGTTCACTTAAAAGAGTGTTTCGTGCGCTTGTCTAACTGCATTCTGATGTACATACCCTCAGTTCAACCGCTGTGTCTGTTTTGCCAACAACATTAAAAATACTTGGTAAAAGAAACACAGCGCGTAGTGAGTCTGTATATATTTGCGTGTCCCGTGTTCCCTCAACACTGATGTTTTTCTTTCTGGCTGCCGTATTTGTTCCTTTCTATAACAGTTACTACCAGTGTAAACTAGATTTAGTTAACTTAATAAAAGTTTAACGCCAAGCGCCGTACATCGCTGCTGAAGTATTAATGACATACCTTCAGTGCTCTGTAAGGTGCTGCATGGATTTTCCGTTTTCGCTGTTTTATGTTTTTCGTTAATAAACAATAACCACAGGCGACGCAAAGGGAAGAAACATACGAGGGCCAAGTCAAACTGCTGGATGCACAACTGAAAGAGGTAAAAACGGACAACCGAAGCGAAGACATTAGTAGATAGTGTTGGTAACGGTTGTAGACTAGGATCATGCTCATCGCCATTCAATGTTGGGTTATAGTTATATCCTTCGCTATATAAAGAGATGTTCGTGTATCTTTACCTACCTTCTTTGTGTTTGTGGATCTTACATTTATATATTTATGGCTACTATGTCGGTCCGTGTAGAAGGCTGGCTGACAGCGGTTGGTGCTTCATCTATATATTATCTACTTATGAAGTCCTTCCTTCCTACATAGATACAGAAGAGGTACATAGATACAAAACAATACACAACATGTAACATTGTTTCTCTATCTATGTACCTTCTGCCTTTGTTGTGATTGTACGCTTGTAAATTGTACGCTATATTCATGTTATTGTTACTATTCCTTTTTATATTTATTTAAAACCATATTAGTCCAAAAGCGTTTGACCCATTCTCATATAAATCCACGGAAAGGTCAGTATGCGTACGGTCACAAGATGGGCAAGGCATGTCGGTGGCTTGCCGTAAGTAATCCATCCTATGTGGATAGGCGATGGCGTCACGTGAACACGTCGAGGATAAGATCCACAGCCTCTCGCAGAAACTGACGCAAGTAAGTCGTGATCACAAGCAGCGGCTTGGTCATATTTCTTAAAAATATATGGGAGATTGTATCAATTTAAATTGATATCGAAAAATAACATCAATACCTGGTTTTGTATTAATTTAATTATTTTAGTATCGAGTTAATATTCTGCGTGCATTATGATAAAAAATCATTATGCAATCATTATTTTTCCTATACTATTTCTATGCTCGGAAGGAATTTGACCAAGCTAACTGCATTTTCCTCTTCATATTCATTATAATTATTTATGTAATGGTATTAATGTAAAGGGTAAAGTGTATTGTTATTATTAGTGTAGTGTCAACATACGGCACTTTGCGGCTTTCGGTAAAGGTAAATTGCATGAGTTGTGGCGCTTTTAATGTCTAACATAGATTTTGTTTAGATGAGCTAAACTACCAACGTTTTTTATTGTTTCAAAGTAAATTCTAATAACGAGTGAAACTTTATATTTTCTACAGTTAAATTTGAAGAAGAGTGATAATTATAACTTTGCATGAAAATTACATTTGATATTATAAAACAGCCTATTTTTTGTAGTTATTTTTATAATATGTAAATTAAAACGTGATAAGAGCACTGTTAAATCAGTAAAATTAATAAATAAATGTACTCACTACTCATAGACCTATAAAGTCATAAGTATAAATGAACAAGGCAAAAACTAGGCTGTTGAATGAAGGTACATGTATTAAAGTAGTGCTAATATACTTGCAGGCTGAAGCCCGCGCCGAGTTCGCCGAGCGCTCCGTGCAGAAGTTACAGAAGGAGGTCGACAGGCTTGAAGGTAAATATTATCTATATGTTGTACGTACAACAAAACAAAACGATGTCTATCTCAATTATCTGTGTCTATTCAAATTGAATGGCCCATTGTTGAAGTGTTTCACTTTGTTTTATGGCCAAACTCCCATTTAATTTGAATTGGTACACTTTCCTAGGGTTGAAAAGGATGTATAAAAAAAGAAATGTTATATATTCATATATTTTATGCTAGTTTTCAAGGTTCAGCAGATATTCCAACGTACAGCAACAGTTTGGCTAAGTCGAATTTCACAAATCTCTGAAGTCAAGTTGATAATAACAATGTTTGAAAAAATAACCAAAGCTTTAGACAGACCGCACTCAAATCATCTCAGCCGTCATTAGATCTGGCTTTCTTGAGTTTCAATGCTGTACAATAGATTTGAAAGCTTCTTATTACTTTCATTTTCGCTATAATTTCGAGCTTAATTTTTCTTATTTTCTCATAGTAACAGTTTTCTTTATAATTATATTTCAACTTTGTGGAATTTTGGATTGAGTACAATTAAATAGCTTTCATTTGCCAAAAATCTGCGTAAAAGTACTTATAAATACTTTTTTTATATTTTTATATTGGTCATAATACATATAATTATTATTATGTTGTTGTACTCAAATCAGAACTTCATGAACATTTTTTATTTCGTGAGCATGTATTTTATGTCCCTCTACTAGACGCTCGAACTATTTTGATGTTTTATGTGTTAGTAGAAAGTGTGCATGTATTATACACTCAATGTTGTTTTTGCCTCTCCTAATAATTTCAAACATTCACTGAAAACGGAATCGATTCTGTTGTCTTTCTTTGAAACTAAATAAAAATTATCCGCCATATTTCAAACCATTTCAATGCAAAATGAATGTCTTTTAGAAATGTCAAGTTAGTCTATAGAATTTTGACTTATTTTAGTTGGCATAATATTTTTAGTCGTGAGTTAGTTTTGCACATCGACGTAATGGGAGTCGGATTATTTAAATTTAGTTTGAAGCATAACAAAAATAATCTAAACAGTATTCGATTAAATATAATATAACGTAAATTTAAAGTTTCTTAAAATAAATTAAAAATGGGTACAGCTAAATTATTCATACTAGCTATTGAAGAGTATTGGTGGTGCTAATTTCATGTAGGTGAATGTTTGAAGCATGTATATGTGTTGTTGTGTGGACTGACCGTGGCCCCCACGCCTTGCAGACGACCTGGTAGCCGAGCGCGAAAAGAGCAAACTCCTGCAGGAGGAAATGGAGGCCACACTCCACGACATCCAGAACATGTGAACGCCCCAAGCCCCGCCCCGCTCCCCTCGCCGCGCCAATGACCCGGCGCTAGCTCACACGTCACTGTCACTATGACAGCTGTCAAAATCAACCCCCCCAACCTCGCCAATAGATGACGTGTATCTGTATTTATTTATTGATGCGAGCCCCGGGTCCTTAGCGCGTCGACAAGGCGCCTAGACGTTTCTAGACTTAGAGTAATCGCCAGCCGCTTTTTTAAATATAACGTCGAGATCGATTGTTCGCTAGACACCACTGCCATGTGCAATTTTTATTTGATACACAAATTATTCTTACAACTAATATTTTCAGTGTAAATTTTTGAGGAGTATACCTTATATAGAGTCATTGTATTATCTTATGAGCGTGCCTGTGAAACGTGTCGGTTTATTCGATGTTCTATGATGAATGCAGCTACCGGAACCGGTTCTTTTGGCACTATAGTTGTAAGATCTAACGTCAACATTCCAAAATGGGACCAAAATGTTTCGATTTCTCACGTGACTTGGAAGTCATAGATTGTCTTACAACTTTTCTACATCATTCTTGCATTTCGTTTGTAACGCGTTGAACAAATTTATTATTGTATTATTTATTCACTTCCAATTTTCACTTGTCGGATTGAAGTGAAGCAAATAAACACATTATTACAATATATTGGCAATATTAATGAATGCACCGTTTGCTATTATTTATAATGAACTCTTATTATTTACTTAATATTAGAAAAGAGATTAGATATTTTATTTAATGAGTGGTATGGTAACACGTAAAATATTGATATTTATAAGATAATACTTTTTTTTATGAAGTATTCGATATTCTATTTTGTTTCGTGTATGATTTATCTTGTGTCATAATTTGAGTCTTGTTATTTATTAAAATAAAACGATGAATAAATGACGACTGTCCAAGAGCCGCATCGTACCGGCGCCGGCGCAGCCGCGGCCGCGTGCAAACTCAATACCTACATTGTAAACGAAACGTTCGATCGAGAGAATTACGTTTTTAAATGTTATTGATTAATGAAATGATAGTAAGTTCGTGAGAAATAAATTAATGATTTTAAGAGTATTCTAACACAAGTGTTTATAAATATAATATTATTATTTTTAAGTGGTTTTCTTTTTTTAACTAATCCGAGTGACCCCATCATCATCCTTCCTTTTTAACTTCATATCGATTCTATCAGCTATAAATAACATAATTCATCAACGGCTCTATGTACCATACTGTCAACTCGATACGGCGATGCGTCGCGAGTACGAAACGATCTTCGTCGATTGCGTCCACGCAGTTCACCCGGTCCGGGAATCGATACCGAACCGCGCGAGCGGAGCGCGTCTGCCACACTGTACATAATCACCGTTCGAAGCACGGGCATGCGGCACGCCCCGTAGTGTAGCGAAGCATGGAGCGGCCCTGGTGTTAACGCATGCCCTACTGGCCGAGCTGACCGCCCCGCCTGCCGCAGACGACCTCATCAACGAGACCGAGAAGTTCAACGACATCGGCGATGGCATCGATGACTCGTTCGTGGAGCTCATCCCGGGCGTCGACCCCAACGAGCGCCAGGTCGAAGCCGCGCGCCGCGAGTACGAGCGTCTCCACCCCAAGCCGCCCACGCCCCCGCCCAAAGAGCCAACGCCACCACCGCCCAAGGAACCGACGCCACCGCCACCCGAAGAAATCGCGCCGCCCACCGAGGCCGTTCCCGGCGAGGGAGCCCCACCCGCTGAAGGAGCCCCACCCGCCGAAGGGGCTCCGCTCGCAGAGGGCGCTGCTCCACCAGCCGACGGCGCTGCACCACCTGCCGAAGGTGCTGCTCCACCAGCTGAGGGCGCCGCGCCTGTCGAAGGAGCCGCACCCTCCGCAGAAGGTGCCACCCCAACTGCGGACGGCGCAGCTCCTCCCGCCGAAGGTGCCGCTCCTCATTCCGAAGGAATCACAGTGTCTACACAGACTGAAGGTGCACCTGCCACTCCTCCCGCGGAAGGTGCGGCACCTGCGGCGGAAGGTGGGGCTCCCCCTGCGGCTGCTCCACCCGCTGAAGGTGCACCGGCCACCGCTCCCGCAGCGGAGGGAGCACCGGCTCCCGCCGCCCCCGCCGAGGGAGCGCCGGCCGCAGCCCCAGCGGAGGCGGCTCCCGCTGAAGCCGTCGCGCCCGCCCCGGCCCCGGCGCCGGAGGCTGAATCCGCGCCCGCACCGGCGGAATCCGCTCCCGCCTCATAATTGTAGACCTAAATATTCCTAATGTAAATAGACGAACACAGCCCGCGACCGATTCGCGTTATTATATCGTGTTATGAAAACTGAAACGATCCTCAATCGTACCGCTTAGTCGTAACGCGTCGTAGATCCAGTTGGTTACGGTGCCGCGACTAGGTTCGTCTATGTAAGTTAACAATGTTCGTGACGGTGTCGAATCGGTCGTCTTTTAAGATTTCCTCGCGCCCGCGCCACGCTACGGACGCGGCGGCGTGACGCGACATAATATTTTGAGAGATTGTCGTTTTTTATGTTGTAAATAAAGGAGGAAAAATAGCTGATGGAATTTTTCAATGTCGGTCCCCGCGCCGTAGTAGATTAGAGGATGGGCGTGCATGCGTGTGTGAGCCCTGGCCGCCGCTGTCGCGCTGACGCAGCCCTGTCCGCAGACGAGCTGATCGCGAGCAAGGAGCTGTTCCACGAGATTGGCGGCGAGCTCGACTGCGCGTTCGACGACCTGGGGCTGCCCGCGCCGCCCGCG
The DNA here is from genome assembly GCA_947347705.1 of Nymphula nitidulata. NCBI lineage: Eukaryota > Metazoa > Arthropoda > Insecta > Lepidoptera > Crambidae > Nymphula > Nymphula nitidulata. The sequence goes on from OX374632.1 coordinate 15,332,526, forward strand.
CCCGCCTCGCGCGTCTGCGACCGCTGCACGTGCTGCCACTGACGCCTCCGTCTTATCTTCGCTTTTCATGTGCATTTAATCTCGCAGTAAATCATAAAGCCGTCACGTAATCGCTCTTTTTGATCTTTAAAAAATAACAAACGATTGCATGACTATTCCGTCAAAACTAAGGTAACACTATGAAGCGCATGGCTTCGGAATAACAAGGACGCAACATGTAAGCATTATCATTTTTATTAAATTTTTAATATAAAAGTATTTTGAGACGATAATTGTCCTTAATTATTTATTTTTAACATTATAAATGTTTAAAATATCCGAAAATATTTAAAATAAAAAAAAACATGTCCTCAGGTGGGAACCAAACCCGCCAGCCTTTTTAATTCGGGTGACTGCTCTAATCATCTGAGCCACCGAGGACTTGGTACGACCATTTTTTTACGATAATTGCCATTAAATCCGTATATTAGGAACGGTAAATTATTTAAATTCTGTAAGATTATTCAATATTAAGTCTCAAAATGCTTGTACTCACTACTAATTTGCTTTAAAACTTGACTTGAAGGAGTTTAGATAATACCTTGGTTCATATAAATGCGAACTTGTAGTAGTTCAAAAATAAATTGGATTACCTTTGTCTTATTAAGAGTGCGTTGGCGGGAGAAAAATAATTACCCATTGAACTGGTATTATACATAATATTCATTACTTATTGTTGTATTTGAGCTCTTTAAGTAGATATATCTACTGCTATTATTGTTTGATTTCTTTTAAATTTTTTAGTAGAAATTACCTATTATACGATTTTGATAGTTTACAATAGAAGTTTATAACTATTAAATTTTACCGCCAATGCCTTTAAATTATCCCGCGAAGAAGTAGCTACTTATTGTTATCTGGCAATCATTATAAACTAAACAAAACGAATAACGCTAATCCTCAACATCGCAGACGAGCTTGTGGCAGAGAAGGAGAAATACAAGGACATCGGTGACGACCTCGACACCGCGTTCGTCGAACTTATCCTCAAGGAATAGAGCCGGCTCGGCTGCTCGCGACCCCGGGGACTCCCCGTACCCACCATGGGGTCCTTGGGGTCATATCAAACTCTTACCGCGGCGCCAACACCCGTCCGCGATGCATTGACTATCCATAGACGTATTTTATATTTTATACTCCTCATTTAAAGTATTAAAATCCATAGCTGTACGGCGGTATTTATTTTCGAGTAATATAAATAATAAATAATTTATTACTTATTAATCTGTGTTTTTTCTTTTTATTTACTCCTGCAAAACAGGTATACCCACTTAGTTCTGATGGCAAGAAGGCAATTGAAATTTGTCTTTTGCATTATTGTTAATCTATTATTGAAGTCAATTATTTTTGTGAAACGCTTATAGGTAAGCCTCACATTTTTTTTTGCTGCATGCATTTCCGTAGTCCATTAGTTCAATATGTAGTAGAAATAGCATTTTAGATAAAGCTTTACAAAACTGCGCTGCGGACCCACCCTGCACCACATTTCCTTACACTTTACAATAGCAATTATGCTAAAACATATTTATTAGAATTTTATGATACCTACTGAGAATAAAGAAGAATAAAGAACAAAGAAATTTATTTCACTTGAAATATGGTAGGTACATGTTTCGATGTTAACAAAAACTTTGAGAACCACACACCAGAAACTGGCGGTTAAATTAGGCAAATTATTAATGCAAAATGTTTTTTTATGTCAAACATAAAACAAATTGTTAAGATACAAAATTTGAAAAGAGGTTCAAAATAATAGAGTTACTACAATTTTAGTTTCATATTACAACAATTTCTTTAAAGTATTCAAAGAATTTAAAAGCAATTTTCAATTAACCAAAGGTGTGGGTAGTATTTTAATGTCATTGTTCAATTTGTTATAAATTTTTAAATGACAGAATTGTTTAAAGAGAAAAAAAAAACATTTAATCCGCTGCGAAGGACCATTGATGCCTATATCATTTGCATGCATCAAGAAACTACTTTTCAGGATAGTGTAGCCTCATAGAGAGGCTACACTATCCTGAAATCTATAGATATGTATTAAGCACTTAAGATATTAGTTAGCAAGTTACTTTTATCATAATTTTCACGTACCTATTTATGATATAAGAAGTAAAAAGGAAATAGAAGAGGAATTATCATAAACGCGCAGACGAACCCGCATCTAGGCATTTTAGCAGATTGTGTGCGTGCATTCGTATCCATACTATTGCATACTTATGCGTGTATGCAGCACGTCTCATTTGCATTGATAGCTATACATTCTGCTCGTCAGTTAACAGGCTCTAACTATAAGGCTAATAATCTAACTTATTCTACCAAAGTAACTAACCAAAAAGAACTAGTGCTCAGCAACAATGTCTCTAAGTCACCAAATCAATGATTTCTATAATTATTGGCAGTCGTTTTTAATTATTTTTGTGAGCACGCACTCTTTTTGGTTATCTCTTTTGATTTATAACCAATTATGTTTAGTAATAACTTACCTTACTACTTTTACGACCGAATACTCAAAGTCATTATAATAATTGTAAATCCCACACAAAGTTTACATATTTCTCTATGGTTTACGGAGTGCTGAATTTGACGTTTGCCCATAAAAGTTTTTGAGTTTGACAACACTTCTGATCTGAGTGTTGTCTAGTGGGCCTAAATTAAGAAGGTTTTAAGTATTCGGGCGTTAGAAAGCTAAATGATTTATCTAAGTTTTCAAATAAAGTTTAGGTGTCACTCTTTATTTCACTGTCCATTGAGCTGAGATAGCCACAATAAAAAGGTTATGCTTCAGACCCCAGCAGTGTTTATCTACGTGGTTCGATCCCGTCTTTCTATTATTTACAGTCGACAGCACATCAAGCATAACAGATGACCATGAGACCGCCCTTACTCCGTTCGTAATAGAGGCGGCGTAGCTACGCCGCTTAAATCAGCAAATTATTTAGTGAAATTAGGGCTAAGAGGTAACAGTAATCAGTATACCCCCAGATCATACAAAAAATATACCTAAGAGTAGGTTGGCCTAACGATTCACAGTGTGACTGGTTGGGAATAATTTCAGAAAGGTCTCCCAACGTATCACAGTGAGACTGGTTAGAAATTATTTTAAGAAAGATCTCCCAACATGTCACATGTGTGCCTGGTTAGGAATTATTTTACAAAGTTCTCCCAACCACAGTGTAACAGGTTATAGTGTGACTCGTTGGGAACAAAGGTCGTAGTGCAACTGCTAGGTACACTTGATGTGCTGTCCTCTATACTTCTGTCACGTTGACACTTTTTTTTATTATCAATGCGTAACAAGTCCTTTTACTTTCTTTGCTATTGTGGAGTTGTAACTAAAAAGTGAGTTAAGGCAAATACTACATTTCTATTTACATAAATTACGAAGCGATCTGCTAATAGTTCTAACATTTACTAACATTATTCAGATGAAGTGGTGGAGGAGCGCAGTAAGTACAAGGCAATTGCAGAGGAGGTGGACCAGACGTTCGCGGATCTCTCCGGGTATTAACAAGATGGCCGCTGCTGCCATGTTGTGAGCGCGCGAGGCAGGGAGTTTTGCGCCTGAGTGACTTGCTACAACGTTGCGATCGACATTTGAATAGATCTTTAAGCCAAAATGCACCATCCATGTAATAATATTCAGTTCTCGATTTTTAATTATAGTACTGAGAATTATACCTATCTGAAGATTAGGTACCTCCGTTCTATGAAGTTCAATATATTTGCTATTGTTCTTTGAAATAATCGTAGTATTGGTACAGACCTACACTACATACAGTACAAAATTCTGATATAGTTTTGTATTTGTAAAAACCGTAACATGAAATGAATTAAGTATACTAGATAGTGTACTACATATAAAAAAATATATTATTGACTAAATTAATTAAGAATATTTTTTCTCCAAGCTCCAGTAATAATTTGGTATGTCGATTACATTTTTATCCTAGTAACTGTCGTAATGTCAATGTTGCGGCAATTAATCTAAAATCCTGCGCTCAGGAAGATGTGTTCGTTGCTTGAGACTATAATATGCACAGCTTTAACCGACTCTACACAATCGTTGTAAGGAGGACTTGAGCCACAGATTTTAGTACAAAGAACGAATAGCCTAGCGCAAATAAGCGATAAAATCGGTTATAGCTGCCAACAGTATAACGGCAGAACTTCAGTGAGGAATGCGTCATGAAATTTCAAAGATTACGGTGTACCTATACATAAATGTACTCGGTGAGAGTTGGTCTTACTGGCTCCGACTTTTGTAGGCCCAATTTTCTCCGGGGACGTTTGCGTTACGTAATTTAAATAGGTTTAAGAACATTCTATTTTACCGACTATTGTCTTGCCGATTATCTGCGCTAGGCCTAAATGGGTCAAGTCTGTTGCATGTTGGCGAGGTTTTATTGTAAAATCATCCAAGTGTCATTAGAAGCCTACCTCTTTAATTGTTGTCATCACATAAAATATTAGGATAAATTATTTTATCTAAGGAGAGGACATTTTTTTAATTGTAAAAGTACCTAAGCGATATGAATGTTGTATAAAAACCTTACTCCACACCTTCAACATAGCTCCTCCTTTTCATAGAAAATTCATTTACATATAATATCCATAGCCGCATGGTGTTAAGAAACCTACAACAATAAATGAAGTCGATATTTTTTTATTTCACGTCTGCTATTTGATAATTTTCTACTTATGAATATATCCCCTTAATGTAATATTAATATGTGAACAGTAACTTAATTTCAGTTTGGATGCTTAGAATACGTTCCTGTCCCAAACATACATAAAAATATTTAAGTATTGAAAAAATATGTAGGTACCTTTGGGTACCTAGTCGAAAGAAGTCGCGTAAATACCAATTCTAAAGTAGAACGTAAATTTTGATATTTGTATTTTGTATTACAATAGTCTAGTGCTATGTGCACAGGGTTACTGTTAGAAATAAACAACATAAGATATCACTTTTATATTGCTCCAAAAACTGATACATGAAAAATCTGATTTATGTGAACTCTCTCTATGAATTCCTTGTACCTACATTTTTTATTACGAATTTTAATGCTAGCGATACGAAAGTGCGACCACTGCCGACGTTGTATGACTAATACTTAGTAAGTTTTTTAATTGAATACAATCTTATGAATGAATGTAACGAGATATAGTTTTTATTCAAGTAAGTTTTGTACTTGTTTAGCGTTAGTTTTTGTATGTAACCGATCTATTTTTTAAGCTTCTGACATTCCAGTGTCCATTCCGATATAAGCTTACGTGATCAAGCTTCCCTTCTCCGAGATGTACTAAATGCGCTGACTGTTTGACTCTACAATAAAGTACATTTATACAATTTTGAGTTTTATTTTAATTTGTAAATATACCCAATATACCGAGAGACTGAAACAGTCTGGTTAATTGGGATTACAAAATCCATTCTTTATTAGGAAAAAGTGACATATTTTTTAAATAAAATAAGTACAGACACTATATTAATTAGTACATTCATAGAAATTCCATGAAATTCTCAAAAGAATAAGATGTTTTTGAAAGTGGCAAACCATTTCTATGAACTAATATAGCCCATGTTTCAATTTATTGTCGTATTGACTGCACCACTCTGTATATGACTCTATAGGATGTGAATGCAAAGAGTAGGTATGCCATTATGTTAATATGAAAAGGGAAAAGTGTTAATGGACTTCCGCTGCTGATTGAACACCCGTATAAAATGATGAGCTAGGTAGTAACCTATCTAATCATATAAAATATATATAATTATCCTTTATTACACACACACAAAAATGTATACAATAATAGAACACATCATTTTATACGGCTAGGTAGTACTAACCTATCTAATCATTTTATACGGGTGTAACACACTTTGCTGACGAATTTTTCGTACAAAATGACGAATTTTGTACAAAATACGTTTCGTACACCGGTATAAAATGAGTAGTTAGGTTATCTACCTACAGTCCAAGAGCAACCCGTTTGTGTGGTGGTACTATTTTGTACAAAATTCGTCATTTTGTACAAAAAATTCGTCAGCGAAGTGTGTTACACCCGTATAAAATGATTAGATAGGTTAGTACTACCCAGCCGTATAAAATGATGTGTTCTCTTATTGTATAAATTTTTGTGTGTGTGTAATAAAGTCCTAGCCACACAGTAATAAATACCTAGTCACTTAAGCTCTAGGCAAAAATCAAATGTAGTCAAATTGTGTTCTAGACAGTCCAAGAGCAACCCGTTTGTTGGGTGCATGCTGCTTGTTTAATATTAATAACTTAATATTATGGCAAATTATTATTAGGGATGATAACATTATGTAAAACGAAATGTATTACAAATATAATAATGTATTTAAAAAGTTATGGCATTTGATTTAGGAACGAAAAAGGCGAATTACGTTGAATGATGTAAATGTCGTTATTTCTTAAAGTTATTGCAGATGAAAGTAGTAAACTATTTAATATCGCTCCGTGAGGCACACACACGCACTATTGACTTTTGATGTTGTCGACTACGCGGGCTCGCACCAATCGAAATCTTTTGTTTATTATGAACCTCATTTTATAAAATAGCTGAATTAAATAGTCAATTAAAATGCCTCTGTGTAATTTTTTAATCATTATAATCTATATATATATATATATATATATATATATATATATATATATATATATATTAATTATAAAATAATTTGGAAGTAAGAATCGTTTTCCAACCGCAGTCAGACTGTGTAACCTAATACTTATTTAATAATAATAATAATAATAATTTATTTCGGACCTCTTTTTTTTTACATCCATATTTGTTAGTAACAATTTACTTAAACCTACGTTAGTAACATTATTAATTATATTTGAATAAAAATTACAATAGAACCAGAAAATTGAAATTAATACATAAGTCATACATAAATTAATAAAAACTGTCAATTAAATCAATAGAATAAAATATTTCAACATGTCAGTACATTTATCATTAAATAGTAGTCATTTCGCGGCACGGTCGGACACTATAACATGAGTTGAATTGAAATGTTTCAGCATCGGACCGTCCACCCTCTGGGCTATGCCTTGCAGGATACTGTTCGCGCTGCCGCGCACGCGGCACATCAACGATGCTACCCTCTTGCGAACAATTGATGCAAAGTTATCTACTCGCGCTTCAGTAAACATCCCCGATGCACTACAGAAACGCGGCAGCCCCAGCAGCATCCTGAATATATTATTATATTGTACACGCAGGGCGCTGAGTGCCCTTTGAGTAAAACCCATCCACAGGTTACAGGTGTAAAAGCTCTGACAATACGCCCTAAATAAAGTTAACTTAACATCCTTTGAACACCTAGAAAACCTGCGGACCAGCATATTACCCCTGACAGCCAGCGCTCTACGCTCCCTTTCAATATCCATGTCATCCCTCTGCGAATCGTTGACCCAGTGTCCCAAGTATTTAAAATTTGTGACTACTTTGAGTGCTCTACCCCCAAGTGAGACCGGCGGCACGTGTAGGTATTTTTTAGCACCTGCCTGAAATACAAGTAGCTCACTCTTAGCGGCATTATACTTGAGACCGTGTGCCTCGGCATAGCGCTCACAGATGCACAGAAGTTTCCTAAGGGCGCTGATTGGCGGGCTCAGCAACACCATGTCATCCGCGTAACTTATGTTATTGATGAACATCCCATCTATAGAGCACCCGATCATGGCACTGTTGAGCTCGCCAATCAGCCTATTAACATACAAATTAAAAAGTTTGGGTGACGTTATCCCACCCTGTCTAACCCCACACTCCAGTCTGTATGTCTCAGATAGAGATCCTGCCCACTTAACTACATTCTCCTGAGAGCCGTACCAAATCTTAAATAGTTCTATCAGCTCAGGAGGTAGTGTCGTATCATTATACAACTTCTGCCAAAGCTTATTATAACAAACAAGATCAAAGGCCTTTGTCAGATCAAGAAAACACGCATAAACGGGTGTCTTCCTGTCCGTATAGTACTTGACGGTGTGCCCGCTGATTCCGTAGATAGTCCGGATCTGAAACCAAATTGAGCGTCATGAAGGGACAGATGTTCATTCATGTGTTTGTCAAGTACACCGTCCAGCACCCGTGCTACAATGGTTGCCAAAGAAATGGGTCTGTAGTTTTTAATATCAGCAATATCACCTGTTCGGTTTTTTACTATTGGCACTACCAACGTCCTAATCATATCCTTAGGTAAATATGTATGCCGGGTGCAGAAGTTGAAGAGCATGGAAAGCACTCTAGGCAAGTGAACACCTGCATGTTGCAGATGCTCAATGCTAAGAGAGTCATGGCCAAGAGACTTACCACGGGCCATGTCCTTCACAACTGCAGCGATCTGATCACTAGTGAATTTTACCAGTGGCTTAAAGGATTGATGATTTATATGTGGAACCTTTTCAGAAAATTTAAGCGGAGATTCGACTTTAAAATGAGCTCTGAAACATTCAGCAATTTTGTCAGGATCACTAATTCCCTCTATAGTTACAGGCAGGCCTGGCTTAAGGTTCAATTTATTGGTTTGTTTCCAGAATTTACTAAAGTTTTTATTAGAGTGATGAGATGCTATTATATCCATCTTTATTTGTTCAGTATTATTTTGACACCATTTTAACTTAGATTATATTATATTATATATAGATTATATTTAAATAGAACTCTTTTTTGGTTTTTAACATTGTTTCATAAACATGTCCTGTTTTGGGTTTACCATGCAAGACCCAATTTCGAAACCTCAGCCGCGCCTGCATTTGCGCCTGTTTGACATGCTTATTCAGCATTCATTATTTTATGACAGCCTACCACATGTTTCCTACTTGAATAAGTTTTATAACTAATGGTTGACGCTTCCCTCAATATTTTAATCACTTTACAATACAGATTATCTATAATTAATTTATGTTCAATATTATTACAAAATTTGTCAGCACATTTTTTAAATTCGATTGGAATGTCAACCTCTCTTAATTTATTATCACAATATTCATAATACCACGCTATTTGTTGGGGGTTTCTATCACCCCACTTAATAGGGTCTGACACCACTGTATTACAAAAAGATTTTGTTCTTAACACATTAATATTACAATATATTTCCAATGGAAAATGATCCGACCAATAAACATCATGACATATATTAATATTTATAATTGCTTTCCATGCAGCTTCAGATACTACACAGTGGTCCAACCAGCTTGTCGTACCATGAGCATCGCTCACATATGTATATGCCTTAGAGGTGCACCCCAGTAGGTCAATATCTGCACAACGCCAATTTTGATCTAGACAAAAGTTTTTAAGTTCTGTACCAAAGCGTTCACCTGGTTGTGCATTAAAATTGCCTAAGATGAATACTGAGTCAATTTCACATACCTCTACAATTGCAGCGATCTCACCCAGGCAATCCGTGAATTCTATTAAATTGTCAGCTGAGTCCGTGGGCATATACACCGAAAACAATAGGAACGAACGTTGCGATAACACAACTTTTATAGCAGCTAGACGAACGCTTTTACATAAAAACATTATCTTTTCAATTATTTTAAACTTATTTTAATAAAATAGAAAGATTATAGTCATAAAGATATGTATTTTTATTTTAACAGACTTCAAAAAAGGCGTTTTTTTAAATGTTTGCCACTTCAGAACTCTGCAATTTATAAACCGATTTTAAGATTATTTTATTTAAAATCTTCTATTTTTCGATTGGTCCGATAGAAGTTTCATCAAAATTCATTCAGTATTTTGGTCTCAGAATACATAATAGGTTCGGGTATTAAATCAAAATTACTGAAAAAAATGTCATGCAACTGAAAGAAATTGCGTATTCTGATTTCCTATGACTTTTCAGTAGTGCTCATAATAACTCTATTTTGGAATAAAACTAGTTACTGCCAGGTTGATCCCATATATCCAAATTTCGTCTGGATCTGATGAAAATCTTCGGAGATCGAGAGGGGATAACTCTTCAACAAACAACAGTCAAGTTAAACGCACAGTAAAACAATACCACAAATAATATCTGTGTTATAACCAGAAACTGAGAGATAGACTAGTCGATAATGCTGACAGTCTCCCATCTATATAGCTGTGACCTTAAGAAAGAATCACTAAAATTTTACAAAAATTTTAAAAATAAAAACCGATTTAAACTAAAAAGGGAAGAAATAATATAATTATATTAGATATAAAGGTATTTTTTTAGAGTTCGTGCTAGGCTGTTAGCTGTTGATTAGATAAGTAGGTACGAGGGTGACACTGAGAGTTTTTAGAACGGGTTACTTGTTGTTAAATTTTGAAAATGGCAGTCTGCCAATATTATTATTATTGAGTATGTATTACAGACCCTTTGAAGTCCGATAAACGAGACACAATTAAATTTTAATTATGGCAATTTAAGTTGCCGTCTGGGCATTGAAGGATTTGTCATTTTTTTTACGATTTGGAGGCAAATTGAAAATTGTCTGAGTTACATCAGCATGAATTCAACGCTCAGAACAATAATTAACGCGAAAAAATTTCGAGCAATGATTTTTTATGACTTTCGATGTCATTTAAGTCACAAGAATGTTATGATAGAGTTCGATTGGGCTTCCATGATGAAGCCCCATCTCGTGCTACTGTTTACAACTAGTTTGATTTAATGAGTTTAACCGTGCTCGCACTAATCTCACGGATGATCTGCGTGAGGGACGGTCTTTTACTGCGACGACTGAAGACAACATCAGTATTTTGCGGCGTGTGATAGAGACTGACAAAAGAGTGACCTATCAGCAGATTCGAACAAGCATAGACATCGGTATGAGTCAAGTGCACAAACTCCTCCAAGATTAGCGGTCAAGAAGCTTTATGCGCGGTGGTTACGTCAAAATTTGACCGAGGCCCAAAAACTCCATCGCCTTGTTTGGTTCTGTGAAGTGGTTCAAAGATTTAACGGAGGTGACTCAAATGCTGTGTTCGACATACTTACGGGCGACGAAAGCTGCATTTACTGTTATGATCCCAAAATCAAACGATAGTCTGCTTAGTGGGTGTTTCCTTCCGAGGAGTTGCCAACTCAAGTGAAGATAGGATGAAGAGTGGCAGAAATATGGTGGCCTCGTTCTTCAGAAGGACAGGTAATTACGCGACAATTGTTTTAGATTTAGAGGATTGTATAACAGTTACTTCAGAGTGGTACACTAACTTGCTTTGGAAAAAGTTCGGGAGAAACGACCTCGCAGTAGGATCCTCCTGCACCACGAGACGACACTTCGTCGCACACCGCCAGGCGAACGATCGACTATTTGGCGACGTCAGACGTAGAATTACTGGGTCACCCTCCGTATAGCCCCAACCTCGTACCTTGGGGTTCTTATTTATTTCCAAAAATAAAAGAAAACTTCGAGGAAAACTGTTTTATGAACCCCGAGGAAGCAGTGGCTGCGAGGACGAGTGGGCAAAGTGCTTTTCTCGGTGGTTCCATCGGATGCAGCGATGTATTGATGTGAATGGACACTATTTTGAAAAGTTAAGAGTTATAATAAAATGAATTACCTTTCTAGTTTGCACGGTTTATTATTTTCTAAGAACTCTCAGTTTGACCATTCGTAGGTATTCGTAGGTTCCTCATCATAGGGTTACCAACGATGGTGCCCTCCCGGTCTATCATGCCTTAAAATATATTTTTTTTTAAATTAATTTAACTTACCACAGCTGGGCACAGACCTTCCTACATGGGAGAAATATATGAGAAGCATTACTCCCGTGTAGGAAAATTCAATTTGTTTGTTATTTTAAATTTAGTTTTGCTTTTGTAGTTTTTCAATAAAAAAAATTACAACTATATAACAACAATCTGATGGCGTATCTGGTGAGAAGTGGTTACCGCTGTTGCCTATAGACACCTGCAGTAACAAAGAATAAAGGGAAATCTGTTTTTTTCTGTTTATCATGAAAGGGTGGACTTTCCCTTGATTGGGAAATTCATAAAACTGCATGTCTTACTAAACAGCGGTTTGATGAGTATTTCAGGTGGCTTATAGGCTAATATCCACTGCTGCTATAATTGTATTGAATTTAACTAGGTATCTTTAATTTTAATGTATTTTATTAACATCATTTTTAAGGTAATAAATTGACACTTACTTTATTTGTCCGATATTAAACAATTGTAATTTTCATTTTTTTCCTTTTATCACTAAGTAGGTAGATAGAACGACCTCCTCATATGTTTCTCCCATGCAGGAAGGCCTGTGCCCAGCAAGGGGGCGTATATAGGCTGATGATCACATAAAACGTAACTTGTGTTACGAGACGTTATCATAGGGCAAAAAATACAAATATCTAAGACGTGCATGAGTCAGTCAAGTGCGCCAGAGTAGGACAGCATTGTCTACTCGGCATTGACACCGAGTGGACATCGATCTATCGATTTCGACGACACCTGTTTTCCCCGTCGTGACCCGAGGATGATTAACTCGCGAATCAAGCGATGAGCTGCGTGTGCGAGCGTGACGGTTGGCCATAGGAGTATCCGTCGCAAACGGGATGGCGGTTTGGAATCCTGGATTTTTGGCACCGAAAATAGTCGGGCGGGCGCGCGGCGGGTCAGCGAGGGCGGCGGCGCAGTGCGAGACGCTCCGCCGTGTGAACAGCCCGCTCGGGAGGTGAGTGCAGCGCCCGCGCACACCACCAGTTTGGATACCACACGCCCAGCGCTGGGCCACGCCTGTGACACGCCGCGCCGGCGCCGGATACCTTGTGACGAGTGGCTCGTGCTGTGTGACGTATCCAAGCTTCTGGGAGAAAGTCGCCAATATTTTGTGATAACGTTGATAACTGTGATTTTCGCTAACGTAAGCTTTCGATACTCGTGTTGAGTCGCTAACGCCACGGAGATTAGTAGGATATGTTAGAGAAAGTGTGTGTATTAGCTGTGAATTACAAGATTTGGTGAAATTCGCGTAGTGTGGTTGTCAGCGCTTTCCACGAGAGTGACTCGAATTTCAGCGCGCGCGCGGCCTCGCTGAAAATAGTGGTCCCCGCGCAGAACGCCCCCGCCCCCGCCCCAGCCCGCCCCCGCTGCGCCCACGGCGCCGCCGCGCATCTAACCTATTTGCGGCATGCCCGAACATCAGTATTTATTTAGCGAGATGAGGAAACTCGTCTCACTTTTAATTTAGACACAGACGTGGCCCATATCTCATGTAATTAGAACGCTCTCCCTACAATTACCACATGGTCTATTTATAAAGATCCGAAAATGCCAATACAATATGTAAATGTAAAAGAAATCTGTCCACACACCGCCCTGCACACATCCAAATAGGTCCAAAGACATTCTGTGTACTAGATCCAGAGACATTACGAAAAATGATAAATTCTTCTATTAGGCAAAACTATATTCAACATTCTACAATCATATTTTCTGAAATATGACATTTCAGAAGTATTTGCACTAGTTATCCTAAAACACACATCACGTTATTAGGTAACAAACGTTTTCTTAAAACAAAACTAAAAAATAGAGTTTTTTCTGAGCAATCATAGTAAATTCACAATTAAATCAACGGCTATACTACAATAAGAAGTATGTTACTTAATATTTGCTAGACTCCAAAAGCTCAGCTAATGCTATATTTTGCTTAACCAATCGACGGTAGCATGTATATCTACATATTTAAAAGTAAATGTAGTATAACAGTCAAGTTATGAAACAATAACTGTTCTGCCGGGAGCACGTAGCGGTTAAGCCGGGAATCTTGGCACTGAATCAAAGGAGCTTCTAAAATACTGCACTCATATTCCGTTTGAAAATTATTAGGTTGTATTAATGGCATCCCTTGCTCGCTTACACGACATAATTATATCCTAAATAACTTAGTCAGGCCATACATTCCAAAATCCATTGGTTTTTAATAGTCATATGCAGCTGACAGGTACGTTAGTAACTTAGGTACTGACATAAGAATCGTAATGATACGAGGAATCGCTGCCGACTAAGAAAGATAAATGCAGAAAGTTTCTCATATTGTTTACACATTTATTATACCAATCTAACTATACCTTACTGTATACCTACTAATCCTACTATACTGGTTTTCAATTATCTTATTTTATGCTCCCGGGAGTACTTTGCAAGTTTGACTAATGAAATGCTATCACAATACATAGATTTATTAGCTATCTATTTCCCAAAAGATCAAGATCGTACCTTACTCATGTCTAAGCGGGTAAAGACATAAAATTTTTACTATAATCAAGCCACGCATTCCAGACACAATAGATTTTAAATTGTCAAGACTCCAGGGAGTATTAGGTAGCGCCACAAATTAATGAGTATGATGACTACTTTTTGGCATAATTTAGTACTGTAAGCATTAAACATAAATGTAAAGAAAATATATTTTTAATTTTATTTTATTTTCACGACAAAGGGAAACAGTCTGAGTCAATACTTTAATCCGCAACCTTCTCGCTCGACGGCTGCTTGTAACTGTGACCGTATTTCTTTTTTATTTTCCTTACTTTTGGATGGATTTACAAAACCCATATAGTTGAAAATCTCACACTGAACTTCGCCTCATCTATTACAGAGTATATTTTTAAGATCATCAAACATTTTACTGTGTCGAGTTTAAGAAGCACTTCCTGACATAAAAAGTGATAAAATTTTCATTGCTTTACTTTTATTTTACAAAAAATATTGATTTCCTTTGTCGCAGTATAATATATGATACAGTAATATATAACTCATAAATTGAAGAGGTTGACTTTTTTATGATTGCTATAAGTCCTCATAGATAATATAAAAATTAAATTAAATTACTAGTGGTTATAATCTTTGCCTATAATAAATATTGTCGTTTTCAAATGACTTAAATTTATGTTATGTTAATAGTCAAAACAGTGTTTTTTTATAAATTATGCTTTGTTTATGTGTGGATATTTTGCGTTGCCAAATTATTAGTTTGTGACTAAGATTTGTTTCAATAAGGTGTAAAAATATTTTGTATTTTAAGCTTTTGAATATCTCTTATAAATTTGTTATTAAAACTGAGCGAAATTTTGTAATTCGAGATGTTACCATGTATAGCAGGGAAAATTACACAGCATACGTAATGCTTTCAGTGAGAATTGACCAAGTTCGGTGATTATCGCCGGGCAATATTTTGTTACACGCATACTTTCCCAGCTGTTCTCTCCACTAAAATCGGTTTATTTCTGTGAACAATATCAGCAACTCTTGACAGATTGCCAGGAATAGTTTCTACGTCATCAGTATGTTATTTTCGCTCCACTCGCGAAACACCGCACGCTTTCCTTTTTAACTAGTTTTACTGTCGTATACAAAGGTTGTTGCTAAAACTTCGGAATTTATTGAACGTGTCGAATTTATATCTAGAATGTGGGATCATATAAATCTAAGTTAGATATGGGAATAGCGAGGATTAGTTACAGACGGGGTAAATGTTAGTCACGGGGGAGAAAAGGAAATGCAGTATTAAGCATGTATTTTTTTATACAACTAGATGATAAACTGACGGCCCAACTGATGGTAAGATGGTTACCGCCGCCTAAGACACCTGCAATAACAAGGAAAAAACACTTGATATTGCAGGTGCGTTGTCATCCTGAGGCCTAAGATGAAATGTCGTCCATGCACAGTATATTACTTTGCATGTTGTATAGATATTTTTCGTTTAAGCTACAGCCAAGGGTGGGCAAGCGCCCTTCCTCTAAAGTCTCAGCTGGTTAACACTAAAATAGTTTAATACATTTTTCTATACGACAAGGTTCGCAAACAAACATACGGCCCTCTTGGTGGTAAGCAGCAAACGTAGTCTATAGACGCTCGCAGCACCTTGGGCACTACTCACGTGTTGCCTACCCTATAAAAACCAACATAAAGCGGTACGTTTATAGCATACTAGCTTTTGCCCGCGACTTCGTCTGCCCAGGAAATGGCTTGCACATAAAAGATAGATATATGCTGTCACAGACTTTTTGTAGAATTTTAGATATACATTTCCACCATACATTACATTCGTGTAACTCTTACGGTTTTTGCAGCATACGCCACAAAGGTTCGCAGATGGGACATTTTTTTCCGACTTACGTGACACGGACACCTATTGTTATAATATATTTGGCCAATTTACTCAAAATCAAACTAAATTATAGCCTCTATGTTATTTTGTGTATGAGCCTTATTATTGTAAAGTTTCATTAAAATCCATTCAATAGTTTGCGTAAAAGAGTAACAAACATACATCCTTCCATACATACAAACTTTCGCGTTTATAATATCAGTAGGATAGGATAGGATGGGACAGCCCCCACTGCTCTTAACATAGATAACCCTGATTCTAAGTGAGCTCTGGCGAGCTTACTTACCACGGGAACACAAAATTACAAAGTACTGTTATTTAACTACGATCTTCTGTAAGGTAAAAGAGCTGACCCAGTCGGACGTTCAAAATTCAAGTGCTAAAACCTCTCTTAAAAACGTATCAAAGAATAAAAGAGAGCTTCTTCAAAAAGTGTTATAGACACATGTTATTACCCAAAAGCATTATGGACGATTCACTACTGTCAATTCAAGATGATATCGAAATAATTGAGACAGTTTTAAGAACAGAAATAGCGAGGACGCATGGGATGTTTGCGCTACGTCAAGAACGATTTCAAGTGTCATGTAAGGTCTCATGTGAGGTACGTACAGTAAAGAGAAAAAACCAGGAACTCAACAGATTACGAGAATGTGTTGCACTGGTAAGAAAATAGAGTTTCTGGCGACCTTACTACGGGAACACTACAAAAAGTACCGCTTCGACCTTATTTCTTTGAAAATCAAAACAGTCAGTCAGTTTTATTTTTCAAACATTTTTTGTTTCTACGAGATAGCCGCCATTGACGAAAGTACAAATAATAACGGGCTATTTCTGCGAGTTTACGTAATTTGTTGGCATGCTGTAAACAAATGCCTTCCAATTTAAACATGCTCTCATCACCGGAATTAATTCACAAAAAATTATAAAATGTTATGTAGTACATATTCTTTATTGGATGGGTATAATAAGTACTTGGGTATTTAATCAGGGGTATAAATTAAAGAGGTTACCAAAAGCAAAATGCTCTGATTTTTCAGTTTGTTTGGTTGGTTAGGATAGTTATTAGGTTAGTTGTTGGTGAACGTTTAAATATGCCTTTACTCAATACACATATGTATAATGAAAAGACGCCTATTATGATAAAGCCATGAAAACTGATTATCCGTCCAACTAGAACATACAATGCTAGTGTAAGTCGACACTTCTTATTAAGGAGCTCATAAACAAGTAAACCTCTTAGTTTCAAGCAATCGGCTTATGAGTTATAATACAGTACTAACTATCACATAATTGGCACTTTCACCTAAATATTTGCTATCCGATGCTTTTGAGTGATCATAAGAAACAATATTCGAAGCCATATAAGTAAATATATTATACAATCGAAGCGTCCTTTTAAGGCCACATAAAATTAAATAAACAATGTTGAACTTTCTTACCAAATTACCTCCACATATATTTTCACTACCATATTTTTAACGATCTATTTCAGGAGCGTATTGACGATAGAGAGTAGGTCAACTAAGAATGTGAAAATTCTTATACAGGATGGTGTCGACAATACAGCAATAAATTAATACATGGGCTATACTAATTAAAAGAAATGTTTTGCAACATTCGTATACATCTTATTCATTTGATATTTTTATTTGTATTTCTATGAAACTAGCTAACCCCGCAAACGTTGTTTTGCAATAAAAAAATTATAAAAATTGTCCAAAGAAAAAAAAATAGATAGTAGCCGATTCTCAGACCTTCTGAATATACATATAAAATTTCATGAAAATCGGTCAAGCCGCTTCGGAGGAGTATGGTAACCAAAGTGAGTCGAGAATTTTATATAGATAATGCAGCCAATGTCAAATTATTAGTCATGAAATTATCAAATAAATAAGATGTATTTGAAAGTTGCAAAACATTTCAGTGCTTCGGAAGACACGTTAAGCCGTTGATCCCGGTTATTACAGTAATCTCTTTACATTACCGCTCTTTACATTACTTTACAACCCGCATTAGGTCAGCGTGGTGGCGTTACGGCCCAATCTCCTTGCGTGTTTCTCCCAAGTATGAAGACCTGTGCCAAAAAGTAGAACGTATATAGGCTGGTCATGATGATGATCAAGTAGCATGTCTGTCTGTACATTGAAAATATTTGTAAAAATAATCCATACTATTGCGAAACTAACTCCGCCTCTCTCCGCCTCACCTAACTCTGCCTGTCAGTTTATTTTTTTACGTTTAAACCGCTGAACCGATTTAGATAATAGGTATGAAGATAGTTTGAGACAGTGGGAAGGACATATGGGATACTTTGTGGAGCGATAAGCGCCCGCATTCCGCCAATAGTAATTCATAAAAATATGTACTTACCTAACATAAATGAATAGCTAACTTTTCTTTTCTTTAAAATAAAAGTAAAAAGTAAGTGCTTTAAAATGGTGTTTGTTCATTGTTCTCTTCTATATTTTGTCAATGGAATCTATTTTTTAGCTGTAAAAACTATTTTTTTATTTAACATTTAGTACTTATTTGGTACGTTGGCGAAAGGTAATAAGCGATGATAAAGCACAATGTCCGATTTAAAAAAAATGTGTCTGTAGCCGAGTGTCTTTAACATTAGAACATCATTTCATAGCTTTTTTTTTCTTAGTGTATTAGCTCTTAAAATGCTAAATATTTCCAGCCGCTTTCGGACTACGCCTGGTTATTTTAGCTTGATATCTTTTGGAGTTTAATGATGTTTTAATATTTTTATGTAAGATTGGAGGTTGGATATGTATTTATAAATAAGTTTATAGTTGTACACACACATATATATATATATTTAATTGTCTTTATAGGTTAAATAACATTATAGGTTTATAATTTACGTTTGGTTGATTTTTTTAGATTTCTGACAATGTGTGTTATGAATTTGATTAGTTCAGCCGCTGTTTGCTCTCTGCCTATCAACAAAACTACATATATTCAATAAAGGTAGCACATCTCGTTAGTAAATATGTTAGGCAATATTTGAGGAACCAACGCGCTCATCGGTACGCGGCGGAACGTTATTAGGTTGGGTAATAATCTAGTATCGGGGGCGCGGACCAAATAATTACTGTGCAGCATCACATCTTGGTTATATTGGGCGGTGGCCAATGAGCTGAATCTAACGAAATTAAAACTATTTCAGCACTAATCTTCTCCGAGAATATTGAAAAATATACACTCTACGGCAAGATTTTGTGATAATTCTTGATATCGTGTTTTATTTTTTGTGTAATGATTGGTGGTTGTTTTAGTTAGGATCTTTTATAAAAAAAATATCTCGCACCAGCCTTCTGGCGTCTTCCCAATGAAAGTCTATTGTTCCCGGCCTGTAAGTACAAAGTAATATAAGAATAAACAACATAATTAAAAAAATTGAAACAAAAATAAAAATCGACTTCAAAGCACTAAAAAGAGGACAAATGGTACCTACTAAGTTGGTACTTATTAGTTTCTCACTGTTGTCTGATAATAAAATAAATAATAATTAAAAAAATAATGATGATTTTATCATAACAAATCATTTTAATCATATTTTAAAAATAAACATTGAAATTAATAACGATAAATAATTGTTAATTGACATAATTAGTTATTTTGATAAATACCAAACTACTCCATCGATTTTGATAACATTTTTATGGCACTCTTTTAAATAAATAAAAAAACTAAATTAGTTTTTAGATGACGCAGTTCTGAAGTAATAAACATAAATAATATAAAACTAAAATTCTTAGTAACCCCCATCCCATTCTTATGAGCCCGAACGCGCTATTCGCAGACTATTTTTTGCATATTTTCGATAAACATCCGACTTACAACCACTTATAGTCGCGTGTGGTTGCGTGCTAGACGAGGAGATCCGATATTGACTTTGACATCACAGTAGGCACACGCCGGCGTCGCCATAAATTTTTCATACAAAACTTTGTTTTAGAAACAAACAAACAATGGCAATCTTTAATTCAAATATCTCGGGTATTTTTTGGATAAAATCAGTTCTGTGGTTTCACTATCAGCAGAACGTATTTTTAAAAACATTATTTTTATGAAGTCTATAAGTTTATATTACCGACATAAATAGGTAGACCAGCTACAAAAGTCAAAAGCGAAATTACGGCTTGTACAACTTGCAATGAATAAATTAAGAGTGAGCTAAAGTGAACGCATTTTTAAAAAGATTATTTCTAAAATATCAATAATTACGCCAACATTTAGGGTACAATCTCCGGCAAGGACTAAGTTAAATTAAATCGGAATTAAATTAGATTGAAACAGATTTTACCAGATGGAGCTTAACAAATACCTATGTTTCTTTGCAGGCCAGTAACTGGCGTATTTTTGCGACCGGAAAGTAAAGACAGAAAACCGCCAACATGGACGCGATCAAGAAGAAGATGCAGGCGATGAAGCTGGAGAAGGACAACGCCATGGACAAGGCGGATACCTGTGAGCAGCAGGCCAGGGACGCCAACCTCCGTGCTGAGAAGGTATCCCACATCATAATAGAATTACAAGCTGGGGCCTTAGCATATAAATAGTTATTTTCATCCCCCCATCTCGGAAAGAGTATTTTTCTTCGATATCTGAGTGCAAAAGCCGTTTTTATCCGCTAGACGGCTAGAGAATAAAGTAAATTTGAATTTAGAACATCGTGTGCACGAAGCTTGTGAATTGGAAACATAATTAAACCTATTTACTTCCACCTCCATTGTGCCGTATTCATCATACAACCTTTTTTAACTCGTTAAAAACTCAGACTCGTCAACTTCGGTGTACCTTTTTTTTATTTGCTTTGCGCGCGCCATTTTCTTTTCACGATATATTGTTAAAACCTTTGGTTAAAAACAAGAAACTTGAAAACAAGTGAAATACCTAAAATGAGTAATTCTAGTGATGAAGAAGTTTATTTGATGCCAATAGAATTGACTGATACTGTTAATAAAGCGCATATGTTTTTTTTGCATTTAGTCATTTCCTTGCTGAGATGGGAGGAAAAGTTACGTGTTGCACTCGAGTGCAAAGATTTTTCACCTCGTGCTCTTTTGATTCCCTTGCTAACGCTCTGGGTTCTAATTTTTGAAAATTGTAGAATCTTTCGCTAGAACGGCCATCAAAATTGAGCACGCAGCTAAAAAGCAACTTTGCACTCTTGTGTAACAAATAACTATTGTTAAATAAGGCAGCAAAGTGGCTTTTTGGCGGGAGTACTTGTATTGAAACTTGAGCAAGCGAAGGATTCAAATATGGAATCCTGAGCATAGCGAGAGTTTCAAAGGGTGATAGCATAAAGAAACACGTTATGTTAGCACCCAAAGGTACGAGATGCAGAATAACTTTGCTGCCTAGCGCAGCATACAATTTATCACCTCAAAAAACAGCTTAAAGAATATACAGGGTGTTAGGGGAAACGAAGGCTGGCGGCAGTGCTTGTCATCTTAAACACGTTTAGTTGAAAAATAAATTTAAAATCACAAATAAAATATCTGTTCCATACAAACAGGCCGTGTAGATATTACAATTTGTATGAAACAGCTGATTTTTTTTAGTGATTTGAAATTTATTTTTTAGCAAGTCGTGACCAGCACTGCTGCCTGCCTGTCCCTTCGTATTCGAGAGTGTGCCTAACACCCTGTATGAAATTAGTGTTAGTGTTGATTTCTTTTGAATATGAAAAGTAATTTTTTTACAATTAGGTAGTAATATTGAAATTTTGGTAAAAGTATTAAAAGTAAAATTCTGTGTGGTAGGTATTTTTCACGCATTTATCCGAAAGGAAACTCAATTCCGTATCATGTATACCGCTTGCACTAACTCTTCAGGTATTAAAATATCTTCGTCGCTGCTAGACTCGCTTATACATTGTATTCTATGATTTCTTATGATGTTATCAAAAATCAAAACCCTATTGGTATAATTATTTTCCTCTAAGCCAAATCCAAAATGTTGGAAAGTGAATAATTGACTCAATAGAATCATTATTAGTTTTTTTTTCATACAGTTTTTGTGGCAAAATGAGATTGGCGCATGTCATGTATTTAATGTAATACTTATTAAATGCATTAGCATTTTTAGTGGTAAGGCGATAGACACTTTTGAATAGAAAGTTTCGAATTTTAAAAAAGTCTTTCCACGCTATTGGATAAAATGCACTTTTGCACTCAGAATTCGAATTATAAACAGATTCTTTCCAAGCTTGTAAGGTTTTAATACTGATACTGGTGTTACAGCATGCTTATTAGATTATTCTTAACGGGGTAGCTCTTGGCCTTCAACTCACCTAATAGTAAATGATGAAAAGGCCGAAGATGGAAGCAACCTATACTATGTATAAGCTACGATAACTTCTTATAGGACTCCTTAAGTTGGCCACCCTTATTAATAAAAATTATGAGAATGTTTTCGTTTAATTGGTAGTAGGTTCAAGGTTATTTTTTTTATGACCACTTATAACCGACATCGTTTTGGTTCTAAGTGGTCATTAAAAAAAATAACCTTAAACCTTACAAATAATCACTGATTATTGGTAAGGTTTAACTTACCCTATTTAAAAAAAAAAAAAATTTTTTTTTTTAAAAAAAGCAACCGAGTTGTGAGTGAGAGTTTAATTTAAAATTAATCTGTCTTTTGGTACAGCTCCTACTTACTTTTATTATTGAAGTAAAAATCCATTAGACCAATTTATTTCGGGCTTTTTTTATTTAAGAATATTAGAGATTTTCAAATGTTTACAAACATACTAAACGACATAAACTTACCAAATTACCTATTATACCAGGTAAACGAGGAAGTCCGTGAACTCCAGAAGAAGCTCACCCAAGTGGAGGAAGACCTTATTCTCAACAAGAACAAGCTGGAGCAGGCCAACAAGGACTTGGAAGAGAAAGAGAAAACCTTGACGTCAACAGAGGCGGAGGTAGCCTCCCTCAACAGGAAGGTCCAACAGATTGAGGAGGACCTCGAGAAGTCGGAGGAGAGGTCAGGCACAGCACAGCAGAAACTGCTGGAGGCTCAGCAGTCCGCTGATGAGAACAACCGGTGAGTAAACGCGTGTTAGGAAAATTTTGATCCAATACTTTTTGTTACCTCTTGCGCGTCTATGAAGTCCAGCAGTGGGCCGTATACGTACTGTTAATGATGGTTTTGACTCTTTAATTGTTGCCTAAAAGGAAACGAATGTTGTAGATAGCAACAAAAATTGGAGTTTTTATTGCTTAGCTGTAATATTATTATTTAGACTATCTGGATGAATTTTAACACGAATAAATAAAAATACCAGTGGGATTTTAATATTTAAAATCCCACTGGTAGTTTTATTTATGGTATTTTTATTCTTACCCGCCTCAGGACGTGAAAATTTTCTAGTTTAAATACATTTTTATTAGATTGGTATTTTTATTTACTGTTCTGTTAACTTTAGGAACTCTTAAAAATAGACATATCTTATGACACTCTTCCTTGGTTATTGAAAACAAAATTAAGAAAAATATTATGCCCCAAAAAAGATTGATGATTAAATTAATATATAAAATTTTGTCGGCAGTATGTGCAAAGTGTTGGAGAACAGGGCACAGCAGGATGAGGAGCGCATGGACCAACTCACCAACCAGCTGAAGGAGGCCCGTCTCCTCGCTGAGGACGCTGACGGCAAATCCGATGAGGTAGCCAAATGAATATAGTACCTAGCCAAATTGATATATTTTCTGTTTAGCCCTTGGTTGATTGGTAAAGAATGCCATGAGGCGTTTAGTTCGCCATTTGTACACTTTTTCACAGTAAAGTATTAATAAATAATAAAAGTTGCAATGAAATCGATTTATCTAAATTATAGTTTAGTTATAAGCTGTAAACGGTTCCGTCTACCTTATGTTCATACTTCAAGTCTTCTGGCTTCGTTGGCTGACTTTTGACTGTAAAAGCTTGTATTGGACGAACGAATTTAATTAAATAAACTGGGAAAATTACACTGTCACTAAAAATTTCTTCCTCTTTGTTAGTCTACAACTTTTGTTATTGCTACATTATGAGTGACAACACTTGGCTTAATGTAGCAATTATTATACGAAGCAAAGAAGTGGCCCACCTAATCAACGCTGTTACGTCACAGGTATCACGCAAGCTGGCCTTCGTTGAAGACGAGCTCGAGGTTGCTGAGGACCGTGTCAAATCCGGAGACGCGAAGATCTCAGAACTTGAGGAGGAATTGAAGGTATATTTTTGCGGAAACTTAACTTTTAATTTACGGCAAACTATAAATTGAATTCTCTTAATTAGATCAAAATTTTGCTATCGATGTTATAATACAAACAAGCACATTTACTTGCATCGACTTGTTATTTATTCCTAGAGAAGTTTTTGTTCTTTAGCTTTTACTTTTCTTTAACATTTTTGTAACATCATATGTAGTTTATTTTCTGTTTGTTAAATTCAGTAGGTACTTTTGGTAATATTATATTAAGTTTATATTATCCTTTAGATATATTTCATTCGAATAATACATCAATTCGGATTAAAAAACTTAACTATGTTCTAATTTAAAGTCATCCCTCTCTCCAGGTCGTAGGTAACTCCCTAAAATCCTTGGAAGTCTCCGAGGAGAAGGCCAACCAGCGCGTAGAGGAGTTCAAGAAGCAGCTGAAGACCCTCACCACCAAGTTGAAAGAGGCGGAGGCTCGCGCCGAGTTCGCTGAGAAGACTGTCAAGAAACTGCAGAAGGAGGTCGACAGGCTTGAAGGTATGTTGACCACATAGCGATTTTAAAGACGCCACTAACGGCGCGTGAAACTAGATCTATTTTTAAAATGTTCCACATTGAGATTACGAAGATAGGAGAAAGCAAAGTTGGTGTCTGTTTTTATTGCTGAGACCTAAAACAGAGAAAACTGTTTCTTAATTAATTTTCTAATTATCATTTAAAAGAAGTTTATACTTTAACAGTTATCAAAGAGCTTCTGAATTGCATTATGAGTATTTAATAGGAATTGAAATTCACAATAAAGCAAATTATTTATTGCTGACCTAGGTGAAATTTCAGAAGTAATTTTTAGTAATAACTGCCAATCTGTGGTATCAGCCTGTCCTAACTACGAACACGATACATGATACGGATGAGTTGTAAGATATCTACAAATAAATTTGGCACAGTAACAACATTTTCTTCAACTTTCATTCTGTATCTATATAAACATTAGTTTTAATTTTAAAGCTTAATATAACCCTCCATAAATAAATATTAATCTATATCTTTAAACATTGATGTGGTGTTAGTAATAAGTATAACAAAAACGAGAATGGTATTACTTCTCCTTTTTTAGCAATGCTTCTTAATCGATTTCCTTACTATAATCTACTTACTATTTTTATTATTCATCTTAGGTCTTAGGTGGTTCAGTTCTTCAGCAGCTAGCTTAAATTTGACGACATTTTACAGACGCATTGTTCAACGAGAAGGAGAAATATAAGGCGATATGCGACGACTTGGACGGAACGTTCGCTGAGCTCACAGGATACTAACCGACCCAAAGCACTATAGTCTAAGACAAACCGTCCAACACATCCTTGTCCATGTTACCTCATTAAGACAAAAAGTATGGAGAAGCTATCGTATAAAAAAGTCATGTTGCATGTTGAAAAGTTTTTTCGCGACCAAAAGGTTGTAAACGCCGTGATTATCATGGCGCTTACGCGTTTCGTTTTAACAACGCTAGCAAGCGACAGAATGAAGTGTAGCGCGATCGCCACACTTGAAAAGAACATAGTAATGATGGGCGGTGTCTTCTTTATACTTTATGTCTCAATGTGCTACATCGCATCTAACGAACCGGAAACAATACCGACACAAGAAAAACCATTATAAGTCTTAAATCTGCCCATGCTTAAACTAACAGTAGTCTAGTTTTTGTAGACCTCCATACTCGATTCCAATATCTTATAAAAGTGTGATTTATATTTATCCTTTTGTCTAGCTAACCCTTAAAAACCTTTAAATTACTGTTATACAACTACTGACCATTGTGAATGCTATCTAGAAAGATCATCCCAAACTTGTGCCGGTAGGCTCTTGTTACTGAACTTTTTGGGGTAATCGTTTATGAAGCTGCTACCAAACGATCGCCGGAATCTAGACATGCCATTACAGTCCTTATGTTGTTAATATTAAGCCCCGCTTTCTATGTTGTGATTAACTTGTCTTATGCTTTGCTGCTACTGTCGCGGACCAATGCTTCGAAGGTACTATTTCTTTCGTTAATCTATTAAGTTTTTTGTAGTTAATAAAAAAATGATTAAAGCTGGTTGCTTGCGCTATAAAACAAAATATAATAATATCAATTAAACAAATTAATAAAAAATATCCATGTCATTAATATGATTTTTGAGCTTTGATAATCATTTTGATAGGTTTTTTTTTAATTCTTAATGGCTCTAGCTCTTGGCCTTCACCTCATCCCCTGATGATAAGTGATGATAAGGTCAAAGATGGAATCGGGCTAAGCCGGTTTCCTGAACTGCAGAATAACTGACTTTCATACTTCCAACTGCCGGAGCACCTTGCTGTCAAAATGCAGGTATACATGTTAGTGTGTAACTGTCTAATTCGTTCTTTGTGGTGTCTCAGACGAACTGGGTATCAACAAGGACCGGTACAAGAGCTTGGCCGACGAGATGGACTCCACCTTCGCCGAGTTGGCTGGATACTAAACATCGCACTCCACACACACAAACAAATAAACACACACATTCAGGCGCGCGTACTTACCGCCCGCCGCTACTCAGTCACACAATTAAGTTCATACGTGATGTAATATTTATTTAATAATTTATGTAAATTTATTTACGATTTTCAATAAAATTAATTTATAACTGTTTGTTTTCTTCTTTAGATTCGGTAACTGCCTATATTACATATCATTTTATAATACCTCATAAAGTATCTTAGGCCTATAAAAGTTGGCACCGTCATAAAATCAAAAGTAACTTTTGACAGATTATATTCCCTATTGCATACACAATAAGAGGCTGTTTGAAGATTACTGTACTGTACAGTCAAACTAACTTCAGAGCCATGTCCTACCAATTGTTACCTATAATTATAGTTGCAACCAGACTATGCGAACCCAATTGGTGGTCATAGTATTAAACTACCATTTTGCTCCCATAACTTTTTATGCTAATTGGTATTTTTTTAATGATGACATTTTATTCTGAGAACTAACTTATCCGAATTGCTAAATTCCACCAAACATTCGAATTGCCTCTAAAGAAGTGTCTACTGCCAACAAGCTTTTAATTTTTTTAACGAAATAAACTGTATTAAGTAGATATTTCCAAGTTGCCCAAGTACTATTATTACTTTGATTATTGGAATAAAAATCTCATACAAAATTAATTAAAGGCCAAAACTTTTCCTCTTTGATTGGAAAGAAAGAGAGATACTTACTGAGCTTGAATCTACAAATTGCTTTCAAGCGGTGCTATAAAAATGACTTTTACTATCACGGCTTAAAGGCACCCACAAATGTCGAATGTTTTTAACTTGATCTACAGGCGCGTGTACTGTCTGCACGTAGTTAAGTCTATTTGCACACTCATTAGGATGAAACTACGTCATATCAAACCGGATGTTGATCTGTCAGCTGTCAACTGACGATCTTCCGCCTAAAGATGGTGGATATTTAAAACGCATGCGGGCGGCCCGGCGCTCCACGCACGCGCGACCTACACGCTGATCGATAGTGCACTACTCCGACACAACAGCCTGTTGGGCTCCACAGATTTTCCCGTGAAAATTCGCGTTAAAGACAAAAGAAGGGATTTTTCCGGTGTAATTGAGGCAGAAAGTTAGCAAGGTGTCGGTGTCTAGCAGCGTCTTGCCGGGGGCCATCACCATGAAGATGCTCGCACCACAAGACGGCCCAGACATCAGTCCAGTCGACTCCTGTAAGTAAAACAGAAATACCATAATAATAACACTTTAAATTGTACCCATAAAACTCTTCATAATTAATACAGAACCTTAAAACAACTTTCAATTTATTGTTGATAATATTAGAGTAAGTTTCCAAAATAACGCGCAATTCCTTTGGCGTTTGATATAAAAACGCCTCTTGTATACATTTGCACTTATCAATAAATAAAGTCGACAAACACCTATTTACTATTTATTTTTCTGTTTTATAAATACGTAAGGTATTAAAACAAGGATTTATTCAATTCGAATTCAGTTCTAATGAATAGAAAAACTAATTTATTTGCAGTTTATCAAGGTCTGATCAAAAACACTTCTCTACAATATAATAATTATACGTTAAACAGTAATATTGCAAAATGTAAGTTTCTAATTAATAACTTCAGATATTTTATTGGTACTTCAATAATCGCCGATCTTACACGGTAATAAAATCGATAGATTTAACAA
Organism: Nymphula nitidulata; assembly: GCA_947347705.1. NCBI lineage: Eukaryota > Metazoa > Arthropoda > Insecta > Lepidoptera > Crambidae > Nymphula > Nymphula nitidulata. The sequence goes on from OX374632.1 coordinate 15,361,146, forward strand.
AAGAAGATATCTTAGGTAAGGCAATTTTTTTATCAACTGTAAGTACAAGAGGTTTTATTTCTTATTTTAAAGATTTCCTATAATCCAAATACCTATCTGTGAATTTCAAAGATTTCTATTGAAATGAATTTATTTTATTAACACCCAGTGATTCCTGGAATCTTTTTGTGAATTTGACAATTAAAACAACATTGAACAGGCTAAAATAAACCGCAATCAAGTTTGGAGAATAACGAAAATAGAAGCTCTACCGCTCAAATTAATAAAAGATATTTAAAGCAATTTATGAAATTAATCCGGACTTATTGCGGAGATATTGACGCCGACCCGCGGTTGATTTATGCAAACGGAGCCTCAGAAGCTTAATGTATCTCTCGTCCAAGTTTGTTTCGGAGGCTTCTACCGTCTGTAATTTCAACTGAAATTTATTCTTCTCGTTTGCATTTTTTATACTTACTTTGCATTATTGAAGTTTAGAAACAATCATAACTTTTATTATTCAAGTATTTTTTATACAAATATAGATGACGAGCAAGCTGACGTTCCGCCTGGTTGTAAATGGCTACCGTCGCATATAGAAACCTGCAAAAACAAAGGGAAAAATCACGTGATATTTATTGCAAGTGCGGTATCATACTGAGGCCTAAGGTGAAATGCCATACATGCCCAGTAATTACACTGGCTACCACCTTTTGCTTCAATCCGAAACACAGCGACCTCTAAAGGTGATTGTTAAACTATGCGTAATTTGCCGAGTTTTTTGTTATTGCCTCATTTAAATTAAGTAAAAGCATTACTGTATTTCGACGGGCTGCAGATAAACAAAAACACCGATGATAATAACAACAACTTTAAGCTGACCTTGACATCTGTAGGTCCTTCTTTTTTTATACTACTAGATGACAAATAAGCTGACGGCCCACCTGATGGTAAGCGGCTACCTTACCCTTGTTATTGGGGTACCAGTCATATTCCATATTCCAATATTCCAATTTGTTTAGTATTTGGTAAAGCTAAGTGTAACATCATCATAACCAGCCTACACACGTCCCACTGCTGGGCAAGGGCCTTGCTACATGGGAAAAACGGCTGTGAAACCTTCACCGACGAAATTTTCAAACCAACGCACTTTTCTTAAATACTTACCAGACAAAAATCCAACTCTGCTTAGTCCTAAAAAAAATAACCGTGAACCTACTAGTAATGCCATTATTTCTATACAATTATTTCAAGTGGTAATATTTCAAATGGATTTTGATTGTATTGACGAAACGTTCGTCGACGAAAAATTCATTGGAGAAGCGATTCACACCGGGGAGAAACATAATTGAGGAGCTTGGGCCATAGCAGCACTACGCTGACCCAATGCGGGTTGGGTGTTTGTCGGGTTTTTGTGGCGTCAGTCAAGATTTTTATTACAATAATTAAAAATTGTGTCGGAGCGAACTTTGTGTTATAAAAGTGGTGTAGTTTTATAAACCAAGTGTTTGTGTTGACGTGCAACTAAAAGATTATTAGAATAAAAGTGATTATGGTGTGAAAGACGATGAGAACTTTTTTGTGGTTATCCACCTCATCAAGTAGCATCATATGGAGTCTGTCATCATATATTTCGCATTAAATACTCCTAAGATGCATTGAAATGTATAACACCAGCATTTCAATGCAATAAATGAAGAAACAAAGAAACACTGAAGACATGGCTTTATGGGCATTAGTTCTCTTTGCCTTTGAATGGAACAAAAAAAAACAATATGGGTTTGTGGGTTAAAGCGGCTGAAGTACCAACCGGGACCAACGGCTTAACGTGCCTTAAGCACGGAGTAGCTCGAGATAATAAATTTTGATTGACCCATCTCGGCATAGACCATGGCAAAAGTGCTTTGTTTCCGTAATAGAAACCAGAGTGCTCAAGCCACTACGCCAAATCATTACTTTTTTGTTACAAAAACCCTTTATGGGTACCTTGGCACGAGGAGGGACCGCGACAGAGGTTTTCTCGGACTATAATTGAAACTAATGATCGTTTTCACTAACATTTGCTTAGTCTCTTAGCGATTTTTAGCTTAGTCTATCTAAAGGAGAAAGAAAGAGACAAATGTTGATATTAGTCGCTTAAGCTTATGGAATGGTTAGTGAAAACTGACATAAGCTCCTGAACTCAAGTAAAACACAGCGATCAAGTTAAAACGCCGCTAAACATAGTTTGTCATTTTCATTTGACATGCTTGAGAAAATAAAGACAAATAAAAAATAACAAGTTCCAGAATTAATAAAATTTTTCAAGTAATGCCTGAATTAACCGAATTATCGATATTTGAAGCAACCTTCCTTCAAGGTGTTGATACTGAATAGTTTTGAGCTTACGTGGGCAGTCGGTAGCTCAGTGGTAAAAGCAGTCTTCCGGATTGTGGAAGGTCCCGGGTTTGAATCAATTTAAAAAGTTAGTTTGCGCTTTAGTGTCGATATGTCGATATTTGATATGTAAACTTCCCATCGATATAACCAATAGGATTTTCTTAATTAAATTTTTAAGAACTAGACAAGACATAATTGAGAATTCTTAAAGTAAATGCCCAACCTTATCGACTCCCTACGGGCATTGCTTACAGTTACGTTATTTGAAAAAATACTCGTTCGAGTGCTGTAATAGACTACTTCGACATTGCAGGGTATATGTTAGCTTGTAACGCAAATACAGATGGACTACCTAGAGGAAGTCCACAGGGTCATCCCAAGTCCTCGGTGGATCAGATGGTTAGTGCAGTCACCCGCCGCTTTATTCAGAAACTATCGGATAACGGATTCGATTCGAAAAGTCATATGCCGTCTCACTCACAGTTGAGAATAAGGGGGCAGCCCCCTTATTCTCAACTGTCGGAAAATATTCGAATTTCGGAAACTCTATACCTGTCACTTTTTATCGCTAGGCGTCAAAGTGAGACGGCATGTGACTTTTCGAATCGAATCCGTTATCCGATAGTTTCTGAATAAAGCGGCGGGTGACTGCACTAACCATCTGAACCACCGAGGACTTGGGATGACCGAGACGGCATGTGACTTTTCGAATCGAATCCGTGATCCGACCGTTGAGAATAAGGGGGCTGGACTGTGAATGGTCGCGGGGTTCGTCTCGTGATTTTTTTAAGTATATAAACTTAAATACTTTTCGATAGGTTTTTTTTGGCATTTATTACAAACATTTGGAAGATATTTAGAAAAATATCTAGGAAAATTTATGTCCTAATGTTTTTTTTTTTTTTTTTTTAACAACTGGATGACAAACAAGCTGACGGCCCACCTGATGGTAAGCGGTTACCGCCGCCTATAGACACCTGCAATAACAAGGAAAAGTCACTTGATATTGCAGGTGCGTTGTCATCCTGGGGCCTAAGATGAAATGCCGTCCATGCCCAGTAATTGCACTGGCTACCTTTCCCTTCAATCCGAAACACAGCGAACTGTTTCACGGCTGAAATAAGAAAGGCGGTGGTACCTACCCAGACGACCCTACATACAGGTCTACCACCTAATCTGGGAACCGAACCTTATCCGGGTGAAGTGCTTTATCCACTGAGCTACTGAAGCCTTGGGATATTAATTTATTCTAGACTTGCTGTATTTTTGTATACAAAAAATATGCCTAGGCAAATGAAAAAGAAATGTACTAGTGGTATGCAAACAAGTCAAGTGAGGAGAAGTTTTGTATTTTGTAATAATTTAATAAATAAATAAACTCAAATAATTCCTCAGTATTTCAGAGGTTAAAGCAGCCGCTTGCATGGTAAAAGATCGTGGGTTCGTGTCCCACCCCAAGACATCGTCTTTTTCCTTGGATATGTCTTTTTATAGTCTAGATTATTTTTAAAATATCTTTTAAGAAATAAGATGTAGAAATAATATTTATGAACATAATTTTACTGAATTTTATGCCAGTTTTCACTAACCATTCCCTAGGCTTAGGTGACTCTTAACGACATTTGTCTCTTTCTATCTCCTTTATACATATAGACTGAGATAAAAATCGCTAAGAGACCAAATGTTAGTGAAAACGAGCATTAGTCCAAGTCCGAGTATAAACCTACCGGCAGGTAATGTTCAGAGAAGAACGACCCTGATGTAATGAATGGTGACATATTCATTCATTCTAAAAGTCCTCTACTCAACTAAAATTTCCTCTTAAAAAACAATATTTTCCAAGACTTTCACAGCAAGAGGAATAATATTTTCCATTTACGAATAGAATTGATTCTGACATTTTCTTTTAGAGAAAAGGATACTTCTATTTTTATCAAACCAATAATAAAAGAAAAGAAAACTATCTCTCGGTTCCTTTAGAAAAAATATGTTTTGTTGGAAAAAGGAGTAGAAGAATATTTTCAAACTATTTCTACAGAGTCGCCAAATGGACATCGCGGAAAGGTACCCTTTTTAAAATAAAATTGTTGTAATAGATACGAAGAAATATATTATTTTGAATCATAAAATCCATCTTGGTTTATTACAATATTAATTTGATATGTTTATTTAGTTAATTCAATACCTTTTTACATCTTATCATTGAGTTCAACACGGTGTTGAACTTTATATTTGAATGGGGATCTAATAACCTTGGTAGCTCAGAGGTCACCGTTTTGGGGAAAAAAAAAATTTCACATTCACTTGTTTTATTTTGTGCGTATATACTTAACGCCTACTTTATTGTAAGAAACATAAAAACTTAATTGTAAGATACTTGTTTCTTGTTGAGATATTTTAATGGAACAGTGTGTTTTTGCTGCAATAGCTGTATTCGCATAAGGACTCTTCTTACCGCTTCTTATCAGGTGGGGTTAAGTAATTTGCCGTGTATTGTATTTAAAAAATGATAGAATTTACATAGTATAATTTTGGAAATTATACAAAAATTTAATTAAAATAAATGGAAAATTTAATTAATTTATTAAATTGAATTAATATAACTGACTTAAAAATGTATGAGGGCAATGTGCAATGCGCAACCATTAGACTCGTGCAAACCTTTATTTATAAAACTAAATTTATTAACAATTTCATGTAGGTATGTACATTATTGAGTTAACCTGCTTCGTTAGGAAACATCCTACAGTGGAAGATACCCAAATAGACTGAAGTTTCTTATGAAAACAACAACATTTTTCAGTAAAAATTGCTTAATAATGGCAATCAATATATTTCATAAATTACCTTCTGGACTAATGCTCCTTTCCACTAACATTTACTTAGCGTTAAGAGTCTCTTGAGATTTTTATCTCAGTCTATCTAATGGAGATAGAAAGAGACAAATGTCGATAGGAAAACGGGCATTAGTGAAATTTTTAAATTACTTTACTCAAATGGCTAGTTGAGAGATGTTTCTACACGATTAACGAATTTTTGCAATATAAATAGTTTGTTATAAATTGAAAATAGTAAACCGAATGTAACTAGTATTTACATGTCTTAAGCGGACAAAACATGTTAGGGTTATACATATTCTTTTATGACCTTTATTTTGTACCATGTTTTATGTAAATAGACTTATTCAATTCAATTCAAACATTTATTGCTCTCATGCTGTTTACAAACGTTGTTCTTAAAAATATTTTCAGTATCATACATGAACCCCGTAAAGGGCACTGCAATATAACTATACATTAACAAGAAATTAACTTTTAATATTATAAATTATAATTTTAAATAGACGAGTCATTGCATGATTTATATTTATGTCGAACATTATGAATACACATTACTATAGTCAATGTATTCTACTAAAATGTTATATCTAGTAATAGTAAATTAACGAAAATTTTAATAAATTTGCTATAACATATTCATTATTCTATTAAAAAAAAAATAGCGTAGCGCGGTCTTACGCATAACCATCCATTGAGTAGTATTGCTGTTATTAATTTGAAATGGTGTCATTGCAATTTTGCTAATTGAATTTCACCCCACGGCGTAGTATTGGTAATCAAATAAATCCCCAACTACGTATATACAACTATGTGCAAACGGATGGAAGACGGACACCAATCGGATTAGCCACACATACGTCCTTTATATCGTATAATTGGATTTCTTCTCATATGACATTTATTTTATATCGCTATTGATTCTGCCTAGTCTAGCCTTTGAAAGAGCAACTATTTTGGTGTGATGAGTATTTCATCACCATCCTATATAAGTCCCACTGCTGAGCATAGGCCTACATACAGGAGAAAATCATGAGGAGTTGTCAGGCTATACCACCAACACGCTGGCCCAATGCGGGTTGGTGGGTTAAAGCGGTTGTATTAACAACCGGGATCAACGACTTATCGTGCGGTGTAGATGAATAAATAAATTGATTACTTGGTTATTTCAGCCGTGACACAGTTCGCTGTGTTTCGGATTGAAGGAAAAGGTAGCTAATGTAATTACTGGGCATTGACGGCATTTCATCTTAGACCTCAGGATGACATCGCACCTGCACGCGTAGCACAAGGAACACGAGAAGCTCGAAAAAAGGTTTTGTCTACTCCATAATGTAATTTTTGTCGACCTTAGCCCTACAAAAATGACATTGCGGTGTAGACAAAACCGTTTCTCGAGCTTCTCGTGTTCCTTATGCTACGCGTGCTGAAATGCCAAGTGGTTTTTAATACCTAGTTATTGCAGGTGCCTATAGGCGACCTTAACCACTTAATACCTGGTGGGTCTTGGTGGTCACCTTGTTTGTCATCTAGTTGTGTGAAAAAAAATTATAAAGAGGTATAATTTGTAAGTTTGTGAGTTTATTTGTAGGAAGTAATCTATAATAATAATAAACTTTTATTGACACTTTTGTACACGTACAAAAATATTTAGTGAAATCCCTGACTCCCGTGCTAGGTTACATACCTATACATACCTATACACACCTATACATACCTTTAATCTCTGGAACTACTAAACCGATTTAGATAAAATTTGGTATGGTGATACTTTAAGACCCTGGGAAGTACATAGGATACTTTTGGCGCGATAACCGATATATGGGTGGAGCCACGGACGAAAGCATGTAATACATATGCTTTTTTTTAGTTTTCGTATTTGGAAACTGTGCCAAATTTGACTTTGATTCTAGAATCGAAATATATTTAGGATTCCGTGTCGTACCGACTGGCTTTAGAGTTTCGGTTGGCTTTCCGCCATGCCCCTACGTTGAATAAATACAAAGCAAGCTTTGGTTTGATTTACTTGTTACATAATGCTCGGGGTATGTGAAGTTTAACCCGACCTGGTATTGTGTTTTCTATAGCTCTTTAATTTCACAATAATAATTATTCAGAAATACTTATAATTTTACATAAATTAGATAAAGGAGGCTGTTTTTTAATTATTTAATATTTACTTATGTATAAAATACACTTGAAAACATATTTCTATAAATAAAAACGCTGCTTGATAAAAAAATACTCCGGATAAAAGTTTATTTTAACTTTCCGCAGACAATTACACCCCTGACATTGAGTGGACGGATCTCAGACGTAAGCTCCTCCGAGCCTGCCCGGGACTAAATATATTAAAGAGTATACGTATACATATAAGATACAAGGATCCCCGTAGAGCTCTCGTGATATCACGGCGTTTCAAATTGGACCAGTTTGATATAAGTACAAATATTTGTATAGCATTAATATTTACAATGGCGTAATAGTTACAATAATGGGGATAAAACTAAGAAACAAGCCGATAGCGGCTTGGTTCTTAGTTTTATCCCCTTGATTTGAGTTATAAATATGATTCTTTAGTCTTTGAAGTTTACAGAATAAATTCTTTAAAACGTGAAACTTTTTTCTGTCTACACTTGTAAGGTTCTTTAAGGATTTATTTTTAAATTTTCCTTGGAAAACTTAAGTTTAAGTAATTAAAACCGATTTCGTTACCGGTTTCAACAGTTATTTTCTCCTGCGAAGTAATTTTAAGAGCCGAGTCTAATATTAACCACAAATGAATTTTTGAAATACTTCCTTTTTTATTATTGTTTGAATGGGCGTCTCTTGTATTAGTTATACGATAACTTGTCAAAACTGTGTGAAGAAACTATTTTTTCATCTAAAATTTTAAAATATGTTGATTTAATTTATAATCGCCAAAATTGACTACAATATTTAGGAAAAAATATCAACGACGTAGTTATCGTATGTTATCATAAATAATAAGATCAATTAAAACTTGTTACTTATTCAGCCTGTATTGGACAATAAAATATATCTGACATTCATTGTAGAAATAGTAACATCTAAATAAGAGATTAGTTTTTTGATTGTACAAGGAATCAAATTACTTCTTTCATACACTTTATGTTGAAAATATTCTATAAAGTATTACAAGTCTACGGCGTAGACAATGGTCGCTTCCGTGCTACGGCGTAGCCACGTAGCAGCTACGTATTTGATAATTGACCTAAATCGAAAAGCTGACATAGCTTTTTGATTTAATAAGTCATTATTAAAATGATATCAATAAAGTAATATAGGCTTAGTAAAAAATAAATATAAAACTGTATGTGTATGTAAGTATGATGATGATATACTCAACCTGCTTCGTAAAGTTTTTTCTGTTAATATTTTCCAAATAAGAAAAATTTCCAAATTAGAGCACTGAAAACATAAAGATCTGAGATTTATTGACTGATCTGTGTGTGAGATAAACGATTTATAATTTTTATTTGACTTTGAAATAAACTTTTCCAAGTTTTACTTATTACTTAAGAGTTTTGACATTATTGACGAGTTCGATGGTCACATCAAATGATGATTATGTCAAGTAAAGTATGTCAAGTTTAACCTGAGAGTTTAACATACTTTGACAAGTAGAATGAAATTTAATGCTTTCTTCTTAGAGACAATTATGTGTATAGAATGGAAGCATTCAATGTCACTATTGAAAGGGATAAAATGCTTCTAGAAACGTGAAATTCGTTGACATAAAATAATTAGTAGTTAAAGCACTACACTTATGTAGTGCTTAGCGTGGCTTGAAACGGGCTCTTACTATTTGAGGTCATTTATTTAATTATAAACTATTATCATCATAAATAAAGAACTAAATAAAATATAGATTTCAGATGTGTTTTGGTTGGCATGTTTTGTAGATGTACTCGACAGCAAACAGATGATCTACAACTTTTTTATACAAAAGAAGTCGATGATATGTTAGACTTGGGTAATTGTAAATGTGGAAGTAATTGACATTAAAAATAGGCCACCCTCACATTATTTACACAGTTATACAGTCTTACCCCTCTTTTACCTTAATGGTAACCATCGCTTATATACAAAAAAACTTATAGCCATCTCTGATATTGTTTAAAAAGGATTACACAATGAATACTTGGTGTTAGGCCCGTTAAGGTCGTCTGGGTAGGTACCACCGCCTTTTTAATTTCGGCTGTAAAGCAGTTCGCTGTGTTTCAGATTAAAGGGAAAGGTAGCTAGTGTAATTACTACTTGGGCCTCAAGAGATCAACGCAACTACAATACCAAGTGTTTTTTTATTGTTATTGAAGGTGTCTCAAGGCGAGGGTAGCCACTTACAAACAGGTGGGCCGTCAGCTTGCTTGTCATCTATTCATATAAAAAAATCTAATATTATTTCTAATAATGTTCATATAATAATATTAAATTGTCCTAAGTACTTACATTTTGCAAGCGAAGAGGCTAAAAGCTAAGTAGCCCTATTTATCCTGTGGCTGTAACAAATATTGTGACGTTTACATATAATATATTCGGTATTTCGAGCAGGGTGAGCGGGACGTGACAAAAAAGTTTGGCTTATTACTCTTATAATAACAATATAGCGTATATGAAAATATATCCCATGCTGAGCAACATGCCCTGTTTTAATAAAACACTGTAAAATTACGTGTGTTGGGGTTTTAGTGTGTCCACTGCTGCACACGATGTTATTTATAGATAACGGTCATTTGTTACATTTTGATTTTGATAAAAAATAAATTCTTTCCAAAATTCTATATTCTTTACTCTTTCTTGTCGTTGTTAGAAAAAGATGGAGCTGCAATCAAGCAAGTGCTTGATAAAGGTTTTTTTTTTATACAACTAGATGACAAACAAGCTGACGGCCCACCTGGTGGTAAGCGGTTACCGCCGCCTATAGACGGCGGTAGCCCTAATTTCCTCGCATTTTGAATTTTTTATAAGAGCTATTTTTTTACCGTGTCAAACGGATGATAGTTTGATGAGATTATTCGCACGAATACCAAATCCTAGCTTGTATCAAAAGCTGAATTTTACATTCGTTTTTTGAACTTTATATTTGTGGATGGACTGGGTTCAAAGACATAGAAGGTTAGTAATTTTTAACTAAGACACAGTAATGATAATATATAAAAACATCCAATAAGCAATTTGTTTCTCATTATTTCTAGATTCTTCAAATTATGGGCTATCTGACGTTTTCGGTACTAATTTTTTATTTCCCGTCTGCACTTGTATGTTTCTATATCATTTATGTAATTATTTAAATAATAATTAAATACGTACAGTCGGCAGCACATCAAGCATAACCGTTTGACCTTGAGACCGCCTTTATTCCGTTCATAATTGCGGCGACTATCGTAGTGCAATTGATACACTTGATCGTCTGTACCATATGAGGCTATAACAAAATTTTTATTTAGCTTATTTCTTGGTAACATAATTTTTCGTACTCAATTTCATCATACACGTGTAGGTCGGTATATTCTAGATTTTACCACCCAAAAATATGCCTAGCTACTTGTTATATAATTCAGGTCACTGAGTTAGGTCGCATATTTAGTATTAATATACATAACTGTATGTTTATAAAATATATGTCCGGTTTCAATAATCAGAGAACTATTTAGTTTGAGCAGACTATAATTGTGTGTTTTTTTCTATTCGCATATTTCGAAACAATAATCCAACGACAGCTAAAAAAAATATTAAATAAGAAAATATATAATTGATAATATTTTTGATATCTATAGATATATATAGATATTAAAGTATTTGTAAGTGTTAAGTTGCAGTTTTGATTCGATACGTCATAATAAAATACTAATAATCCAGTTAACTTTATTAATCGATTAAATCCACTGCCGACAAACTGTTACCACTGCCGACAAACTGTTACACAGTTTGGCAGACTGTAGAATTGTAAACTCAGTGTATTATTTTGTGATAATAAATAAAAAAAAACAAAAAAAAAAGTTTAAGTATCATTAGTTTGTGTTGAAAAAATAAAGCTTTAAAAATAGAAACCTGTCAACCTAACTCACAAAAGTTTATAGATTGCACCCACATGTGCGGTATGGCCCGTGCTCCGGCACGTGATGTGCAACTGAAGTGATTTGTTCAAGTGGAAAATATGCACTTGTAAGTTATCCCTGCATTATCTGGGTAGTCTTAATAAACACTTAATTGTGTACCCCATTGAAATTAATATTTTAGTATTGTGAACTAATCTTATAGATTAAGCTTCGCAATTCAGCGAGGTAATGCGACCAGCCTTATTGGTAAACTTCCTGTTTCGCAAGATTCAGGTTCTGTTTATTATTTGTAAATTTTTTTTAATGTCACGTTTTAAGCTATATTATCGTAATCTGTGTAAATAGATTTTCTATTTTGTGTGAATGCCATCAGGGGTTGGAAAAGGGCGAAAGGTAATATAAGCCCTTACATTACATTATGTCAGATAACTTGATAAGTAACAGTCTTATGTAATGCTTGAAATATAATTTAAAATACACTTACTAGATCCATGAGAATGAGAGCCTCCAGTTAACCGATGATTAAATTAACAATGTAGTATGTGGGTAGATATGCTTCAAAGTTTAAAATCTATGTAAGTCTAATTAAGCATAGGCTTGATTAGATTGTATAGATTGTCACCTTTAATATACAGGTGGTGCCTTCAATACGACAATAAATTGAAACATGGGCTATATTAGTTCATAGAAATGGTTTGCCACTTTCAAAAACATCTTATTCATTTGATAATTTCATGACATTTGTATGAAATAATATATCAGTGGCTGCATTATTTCATAGAAATGGCATAATATTATCAAATGAATGAAAGGCAAACCAATTCTATGAACTGAAATAGCCCATGTTTTAATTTATTGCCGTATTGAACACACCATCCTGTATAATATTATTAGTGTGTGTGTGTGTGTGTGTATGTTGAAATTGAATTTATATTGTAGGAAACAAACGTTGTTTGTTACGTGGACATTAAAAAAAATTATCCCAACCCTGAAGAAATCCGTCCCTTTTAGACATAATACTGTGGTTTAGAGGATCCCTGGGAAGGCTTGTGCCCAGCAGTGGGCGTCTTTTAACTGAAATAAGGACTGTGGTTTTGAAAAAGGACTGAAATATTTTCAATGTCTGTAAATAGAAAAGATTACATAATTCGCCAAAAGTTAAAATCCTCCAAAAGTTAAACCTTTCTTCGACAAACCTTTGCGTAACAATACCCTTTTTTTTCAAGTTCATTGCTCATAATTTGATTTAAGCTTTGCAACTAAGAATAGCCAAATTGTATACACCTCTCTTCGCCACGTAAGTGGAAACTTCCTTGTTCTTTGGGAGCTATTCTTTACGACTTCTCAGCACGAATCTCATGCAACTCCAACCATGCGTTATTTAAACTAATATTATAAATACAAAAGTAACTCTGTCGGTCACGGTTTCACTCCTTAACCGCTGAATCGATTTAGATAAAATTTGGCAATGGAGATGAATAACATTCGGAGGACATAAGCTACCTTTTGACGCGATAACCGATTTTGTTAACATTTTTAATAAGCTCGTCTTGAAGGGATTCTCTGCCCCTTCTCAGAAAATGTGCGTCAGGGGCAACGCCTATATGCGCTGTCTCCTCTTCAGGTCAACTAGAACTAGAGTGGTCGGAGTGGTAGCGGTGGCGAGTGGGGACTAGTGTAGTCGAATACCGTCCTAACTAGCTTTGTTTATCAATGTTTTTTTTTACAGAGTATTACAAAAAAGTGTAGTCATATTTTAAGGGACAACTACCAAATCGCGAAAAGAAATCAGCTGTTTCATATTCAGCGTCAATACCTACTCGACGCAATGTATGGAACAGCTGATATCTTTTTCGCAATTTCGTAGGTAAAAGTTGTCCTCATAGTAAAAGTTGATGTATTGATGGGTAGAATAAGCCCTTAAAATAGAATGACTGCTCCTTTTTGTATACAGGTATAATTAAAAACTTAAAATACTATAGTTCCTTTTAGAGATAAGCTCATTCTTTAAATGTACCTACTTTATCATAACAATTACAAATAAAGAAACAAAACAATGAAAAATAAATATTGATAAAATTATGATGTACCTACTTCTTATGTAATTTATATCTGTTATATTTTTATGCGTGCAAAAAATATATATACTTATCTTTAAATTGACGGAGCGTGCTAAAAACTTTTAGTTCACCAAACTTTTAAATTTAAAGTAATATTGATCAATGGGGACAAATAAAGAAATACTTTCGTGCGACTGCGAACAAAACAAATAATATTAAAAGGGCCAATGAAGACCTTAAAATTACCAATGTAAATCTCAAGACAACTTTAACATTTTACTATAAAATGACATAATTGTATTAAATCATGAAAATAACGGGTCATAGACAGAGTGATGACGACTATACGACAATAAATTAAAACATGGGCTATATTAGTACATAGAAATGTTTTGCAACTTTTATATACATCTTATTAGTTCGATAATTTCATGTCATTTCTATGAAATATTTGAGCCAATGTATTTCACATTATTTCATAGACATGACATGAAATTATCAAATAAATTTATTTGAAAAGTTGCAAACCATTTCCATGAACTAATATAGCCCATGTTTGAATTTATTGTTGTAATGTCGTCACTATTCTGTATATGTCAGTACATATTACATATCTAATTTCTCAGAATCTTATAGAGCTATTCTTTCATCGGTGAATATTAGAATAAAAAGTTACATTTTCTTTTTGAGAAAACAAGAACAAAGGCTTTGATTATTATTCTCTAGAGACTTGTTCGTTAGATGAATGTAAACAAAAGGCTTCAGTCAAAATTGAAAGTAATGAAAGAGGTATTTGCTTAATAAACAAGTAATATTTTTTTTAGTCTGAAACAATTCTTTTCTCAAACTTGCTTGGAAATTTGAGTATTATTTTGACAACCTTCTTCGAGATAAATCGAAATTGCTGTATAAGCCTAATACATGTAAGCAGCGGCCGGGAAAAGTTGTATTAGGTTGGGGAAAAAGTCTTTTGGCATTATAGTATGTATGAACTTGTGATAAAATCTCTTTGGCTGTACTATTTGTATCTGGCTGCTTTTGGTATCATTAAAATTTTAGATTTAAAAAAAGATAATTCCAAATAATTCAAATTAGGAAAATGTTTTTTTTTATTTGTTTTTCGTACTGCCAAGATGAGTGAATCTAATGAAGAAAACGATACATTTAAAAAAAAAGGTAAAAATGCAACGCAAGCCGCGAAAAAAATTTGAGATGTTTACCTAGTGCAGTGTCACACATCTTTAGCCACTCAGCAAAAATTAAGAGAGTTTGGCTGGGAGGTGTTAATGCATCCGACGTATAGTCCTGACCTTGCACCTTCAGATTGGACCTTCTGTTTCGCTCTCTTCGGAATTAGGCAGTGTCAGGTTAACATCACGAGAGGACTGCCAAAACCACTTATCTCGGTATTTTGATCGGAAGCCCCAAAATTTCTATAGCAATGGGATCATGTCCCTACCTACAAGATGGCAAAAAGTTATCGAACAAAATGGTACCTACATACTTTAGTTAAATGTAAATAAACTATATTAAAAAATGTTTTAAATTTTCTTAAAATATACGAAGAAACTTTTTCCCCAACCTATTATGTAGAAAGCGACTCTAATACTGTTCTGAAGCACATAATAGACAAGAAATAAAAAAGTAAGCTAATACGGTGACCGTTTTTAAGGGATGTCAGGGCTACTGTTCAATACAAGAAATGGCTCCTCCACAGAGTAGTTTATCTAGTCTACTCGGTGTGAATATTTGTTTTTTTTAGTAAGCCCTAAAAGTTACGTAAAAGTAATATTTTGAGTCGTGTAACAGAAAAGTAACATGAGAGAGTCAAAAGTAACATAAAATTACAAAAGTTACATTCTGGCAACGCTGTTATATAGGTAACCACATTTTATTGTATAATGTGATCACATGATGGTCACGTGTCGTCGAAGGCTCTAGATTTCTAGAGTGGGTGGAAAATCGGATCTAATCAAATCCTTACTCCTAAGTCATTGCTAAAAGAGCTTTTTCACTTCGATTATTTTAATTAAGTCCAAATCCTAAGAACTTGAAGTGGGCAGTAATCACAGAGATTAGTTTGACTTCAATCGTTTAAATTGTTAGAAAGTATGCTGGTTTAATTTATAATAGGTTTTCAATTGGATATTTCCAAGCTTCCAACATTCCGAGTAAACGTGGGAGTAGTCACTCCCACGCTTAACATGCCAATCTTAAACACTTAATTCATGACACAGCTTCTAAGTATCTTCTGTGTGTTCTCTTTTAACAACAAGTATGGCTTACAAGCATACGACCCGCCTTGTGGCAACTTAACATTCAACACCAACGCGTTGTCTACTCTGACATATAACTTTTGAATAAGTGATATGTGAAGTGTCACTTAATTTTAATGCAACCCAGCTTAAAAGTACCTATTTAACAACCTTACCCAAAGCATTAGTTGAAAACTAAAATTTTAGGTAAGGTTGACTAATTAATTTGACGATTCAGATAGAACTTTTCATGGCAAGGGTTTCCACAAAAATTCTATCTGAATCATCAAGTTTGTTTGGATTACAATTAACTTTTAATTTGGGTTTCATCATCATCATCATCCCCAGCCTTTAGGTATACGTCCCACTGCTGTGCACAGGCGTTCTTACATGGGAGAAACGATGAGCTTGGACCATAACACAAACACAACCAATGCGGGTTGGTGGAATTACATTTAGGCTATATAATTCTGCAACTGACTAGAATCCTTCAGTTGTCCTCCCTTGACGAGAAAATCATAATTATTCGGAAAAATTAGATTGGATTTTTCCACAATACCAGTAAAAAGAATTCATCTAAATAAAACTAAATAATTATTCGTGGTTTTATTGGTATTAAATAATAGTACATTATGGTACAAGTGTGTAATGTTGGTGATTACCGCTGAGGCGCATTGAGGCCCGAGCCGTCAGGCGAGGGTCTTAAGGAGCCGAGGACGGTAATCATCAATACACACGTGTATCATACAACGTTTTTCAACACACTTCTGAATAAAATAATACTTAAATAAAAAACCATTTTACATAGTAGATAAAAAGTTTATTTAGAGAAACAATTAGTAAATGTGCAGTTAGTAAAATTATAATTAACTATTTTTGATGATATAGCGGTCTCATCAGATAGATTATTTACTGAAATACTTTCATGTTCTATTGTTATTTGTGATGGTTCATTATTCGTGTAGGTAGGTGAAATCCAATCATTGGATGTACTTGGTATTTCGCTAGTAGGATGCGTCTCAGAATCAAGTTTAATTTTTTTTGTGATTTTCGCACAAATTTCCTTCTTGTTTTGTATGGAATCTTCTACGTATGATTCTGCTACATTGCTACACATAAATCATTTTCTTCATAAATTGTATTTGCAGACATCTTAATTAATAACTAACTAAATAACTTCAAAAGAGAAAACGAGACGAGTTGTGAAAAATGTTTCGTAATGGCGGGAAAAATTAATTAGTTTTCCTATGCGCGCGCATCGGCCATAGACTATAAAATGAGGTTTCTTTTTTTTGGGCTTTTCGCGGATAGCTTTTTAGCGCAAATGTAAGCGTAACTCAACCAATAATATTAAAGAAAGAAAGAAAGAAAGAAAAATATTTTTATTTGACATGCACATAACAAACAACAACAAGAAGCTTAAACAATAAAAATAAAAATAAAAAAAAAAATAGACAAATACAAACAGTTTATACTTAACAATAAGTGCAGTCAACAAGGCCCTATCTCAGCATAAAACTTTTGCGACATTATAAAAAACGTCGCAGAAGCGCTGTTATTATGATAGGGCCTTGGGTGTGACTTTGGATTTTAAACTACATATACTTACACATATACATAAATACAAAAAAATACATATACTTACACATATACATATAGATAAGTGACATAAACTCAATCACATCAGACATGGCTGTATGGGCATTAGTTCCTTTTGCCTTCCCATTACAGGGAGATTTAACAACAAAAAAAGAAAAAAAATATATATCGGCAATTTAAATTATTAAAAAAAAACTATTATTCACTAGTGAATAATAGTAATGAAAAAGTCACAGTTTGATTATAGGTGTCATTATGTGCCTAATTGCCATGGGATTAGAGCCACTTTATGAGGAAGTGTGTTGAAAAGAATATTATATAGGCATCTTATTTACTTACCTGATCTGTGAACCGACTGACACGTCTCGCCTCTCGCCACCTCACCTTCAGCGGAGCAGCCCTTGAAGCTCCGAGTGGAGATTGTCTGAAGACAAAATACGAGGATTGGTTTTTTAAATAGATTATATTATTAAACTTCTGAAACAAATAATAATTCCCAAACTCTACTATAGAAAAAAATAATAAAAAATCGCCATAGATAATAATCATGGCCCTATGACCCTGGCATATATTATCTTGCACACCAATTACCTTCGCATCATCAAAAGCTTGTGTTATTTCTATACTTTATAGATAATAACGAAATATAGGTAGATAATAATCCATACAAATATTTTAAGTGCGAAAGTAACACCTAGATCGCAGATCCGTTTTAGTTGAAATTTGAAATGGAGATAGATTACGTCCTGTCAAAGGACATAGGCCAACCTATTCGACATTTGGCGCGGAATCGGACAACCACACGAGCGGTCACTGGTAGGTGACGCCGTCCTCAGGAACGCTGCCTGATAGGATCCAGAAACGCTGCCTGAGCCCATTGTAATCAAGTTTGTTGAAGACGATTTATTGATTAGCTTTATTATGATGATGAGCGATGATGAACCGTACGATGTGGTGGCGGTCGTCTAGCACGATGCCAGTTTACAAGGCACTTTCATCTTCTTTTTATATCTTGTATCTTGAATCCGTTACCAAGATACCATCTTATACATACCTCTTAGCAATATCGTAACTAATATTATCAGTGCGAAGTAAGTTTGTTTGTTTGTTAAGCTTTCACGCCTAAACCACTAAATCGATGTAGATGAAATTTGGATTGGATATTGTTTGAGTACATGGAAAGAATATAGGATACTTTTTGGAGCGATAACCGATATCCACGCGGGTGGAGCCGGGAGCAATAGCTAGTACTAAATAATTTATGACTCGTGAACAAGATCTCAGCACCGGGATTCTAACCCGGGACCTCTGGCTTAGTAGACAGGGGTACTGGCCACTCAACCACTCGGCCAGACTGCCGTCAATAAAATGAGATAATATTGCCTATTATTAGATTATTCATACGCAGAAGCCCATTTTCGAGATCGGCTCCATCTAATGGGAGCAAAATGCGAATACAATATGCATAGCCACTCAGACCTCGCCCGATGAATGCTTAGGTACGTGTAAATGGGCTCTCAAGAATACGATGGTACTATAACATTGCGATGTTATAGCACCTCTTTTCTATTTCCAAATTTACTGGCAATATTTAAAAGTAATATAAATTCAAATTCACATTTCAGTTAGATTCGGTTTCCTCTCGTCTCGTTTATTTCATTCCACAGGTTAGTGATATATTAGGTTGGGGAAAAAGTCTTTTCGCATTATAGTATGTATGAACTTGTAATCAAATATCTTTGGCTGTACTATTTGTATCTGGCTGGTTTTGGTATCATTAAAAGTTTAGATTTTAAAAAAGATAATTCCAAATTCAAATTAGGAAAATGTGTGTTTTTCATTTGTTTTTCGTACTGTCAAGATGAGTGAATCTAATGAAGAAATTCGATACATTTTAAAATTTTACTACAAAAAAGGTAAAATGCAACGCAAGCGAAAAAAATTTGCGACGTTTATGGACCTAGTGCAGTGTCTGTCAGAGTAGCACAAATTTGGTTTAAGCGTTTTTAATCCGGAAATTTTGATGTCAAAGATGCACGTCGCTCTGGTCGCCCTATTACGGATAAAATTGATGCCATTTTTGAAAAACTGAAGCAAGATCGGCATATTAGTAGTTACTACGTAGCTGAAGAACTGGGAATTGACCACAAAACAGTTTTGCGCATTTAAAAAAAAATGGGTACACAAAAAAGCTCAATATTTGGGTACCCCACGAGCTCACTGAAAGAAACCTGGTGAACTCATTTGTGATTCTTTATTACGACATAATGAAACCAAACCATTTTTGAAGAATCTGATAACTGGTGATGAAAAGTGGATCACGTACGACAAGAACGTGCGAAAAAGGTCGTGGTCAAAGGCCGGTCAGGCTTCACAGACTGTGGCGAAACCCGGGTTAACTCGCAACAAGGTGATGCTGTGTGTGTGTGGTGGGATTGGAAGGACATTATTCATTATGAGCTGTTACCACCAGGCAGGACTATCGATTCTGAACTCTACTGCGAACAACTGATGAAATTAAAGCAAGAAGTTGAGAGAACGCGGCCGGAATTAATCAACAGAAGGGGCGTGGTTTTTCATCATGATAACGCTAGACCTCACACATCTTTAGCCACTTAGCAAAAATTAAGACAGTTTGGCTGGGAGGTGTTAATGCATCCGCCGTATAGTCCTGACCTTGCACCTTCAGATTTCCACCTGTTTCGCTCTCTTCAGAATTCCCTAGGCAGTGTCAGGTTAACATTACGAGAGGACTGCCAAAACCACTTGTCGCGGTATTTTGATCAGAAGCCCCAAAATTTCTATAGCAATGGGATCATGTCCCTACCTACAAGATGGCAAAAAGTTATCGAACAAAATGGTACCAACATACTTTAGTTAAATGTAAATAAACTACATTAAAAAATGTTTTGAATTTTCTTAAAAAATGCGAAGAAACTTTTTCCCAAATCTATTATGTATCTACGATAATTTTATTCTATTGCTGACAGTGAGAATAAAAGATTCTATTTACGAGTATAACTTTACCAGTGTCTCGATTAAATAATGTTTATTCTATTCTTATACTATTCAAAGATTCAATTATTTATAGTCATAAACGCAAAGATATACAGAAACTAATTATCCAAAAATCTTGTTTTGTTGGGATGAGTTCGTGACGTAAGGTTATGAAGATGGGACGATGGGAGTATTGAGTACAATAAATAAGGACCCGTTAGACTATATAGTTTCAATAATTATTCTCATCTGCCTGCCGATGAAGTAACTTATTTTTTTATACGTATATCATAATCATCATTTCAGCCGAGAGACGCCTACTGCTGGGCAAAGGCCTCCCCCAAGGATCTCTAACCATCCATCGGCTTCCCGCTTCGACATCATAATAAATAGAAATAGAAAAAATATTAATAAGCACTCTAAAACACAGCTGGAAAAACTTTGCCATTAGCATTAATCTTTTTTTATATTGAATACCATTTTATTAGGACTATCAGCGGACGCGATTATATTGTTTTGACACTTATTTTTTTAACATTTTTCGCAAGCTGCCATTTGGTATTGCAGCTATAAATGAATGGCAGAAACACATTATACTTATATTAGTATCAACGTTTACTAGGTGGTAGGCCCGTATGTAGGGTCGTCTAGGTAGGTACCACCGCTTTTCTTATTTCAGCCGTGGAACAAATGATAAGTGTATTACAACCCATTTTTCCCCCCGGGATAGGTGAAAAGCTGTATGTTTCATACAAGAACAAATTTAATTTTTATAAAATATTTTTTTCTCGCTGACTGCAGGTGCGCAAACTTTGCGGGAGTCTCTGTAAGAATCATTAGCTGCACTCCTGATTTAACTCCAGATTTCAGGCGCCAAAAAAGTAGTTTGCTTACTTGTTGAACAAATACTCGTAATGTAAACGAATAGACGAACGACCAACCAAAATGTTGTTTAAGCTTTTATTAACAAAGCCTCGTTTGCTTATATTTATTTTATTTACTTATATCAGCTAACCACATTATTATTCAATTCGAAAACCATTTGACGATCTTACAATGTTACAATGTAATAATTTAGGGTGAGCTAGCGGCTACAAGCTACCCACCCGCCCATCAAATATTTATCGCCCGTCTTCGCCAACCCACCTTAGCAAGCTTTCAATTTATTTTTCACGTTTCTTCTACATAGTAGGCAAGCTTATTATTACCTTTACATAAAGATATACCTACTTAATCAAAAAAAAATACATAGAAGTTGAAGGAATAACTTTTAACGTAAAAGCTGGGATATAGGAAATGCATTAACGAGATTACTTTGAAAAATATATTTTTTATTTTATTTAGGATAACAACTGCTTTTAATCATTATATTTTAATCCAATTTTAACAGTTATCAACGGATATACTTAATACTACTGAGAAAAGACCCAGTATCGTGCAAAAAAAGAAAAACCCCCCATTCAATTATGGACCTTAATATTAGATTAAAGAGAGAAATAATATGAAATAAAAATATCTTTAATCCAATCATGAAGCACTGTCGAATCGTCATTTCAAAATCGATTCGTGAGATAGAGCAAAGTGGTAAGTTTTCTACTGAAATTTAGAAGCACAAGACTGGAGAAGGACCTCCAGGACTTCAGATTACTGAAAATCGCTGCCAAGTTTGTACTTTGCAATGTTGCTAATTTGTTATGTTGTGCTTAAGCGGGCAAGTAATTTCGCCTATCTGAATTTAAAACATTAAAACTCTATTGTCGCGTAAAGAAATGGTTGAACCTCGATGAGTTTTATCAGAAACACAGTAGAACGGATGGCTTAGACTAGTATCTTAGTAGACATAATGCTTTCTGTTGTCTTAGCCAATTACAAGCCTCAGTATGCTTTGGTAACCGCTTGCCATCACGCAAAATGTATGCTCTCCGCCGCGCGCCGATCTATTATGTTACGGCCAAAGTTGGTAGTGATAGTGAACATACACTCAAGTTTAGCCGGGCTAAACTTATGGCCGTTTTCACTAACCATTCCCTAGGCTTAGGTGACTCTTAAAGACATTTGTCTCTTACTTTTAGATAGACTGAGATATCAATCGCTAAGAGACTCTTAACGCTAAGCAAATGTTAGGGAAGACAAGCATTAGTTTCGTTCTATCGGTTAGTGTTTAGTTTAGCCTGGCTAAGCTTAAGTTTATTTTCACTGCTAACTTAAGCCGTAATATATTATGTACACTGCTATAAGATTTGAACATGAAATAATTAGATATCGAGTTTTTTTTATACAACTAGATGACAAACAAGCTGACGGCCCACCTGGTGGTAAGCGGTTACCGCCGCCTATAAACACCTGCAATAACAAGGAAAAGCACTTGATATTGCAGGTGCGTTGTCATCCTGTGGCCTAAGATGAAATGCCGTCCATACCCAGTAATTACACTGGCTACCTTTCCCTTCAATCCGAAACACAGCGAACTGTTTCACGGCTGAAATAAGAAAGGCGGTGGTACCTACCCAGGCGACCCTACATATGGGTCTACCACCTAGTAAAATGTAGATGTCGAAAATATGAAGTCTCTCTTCTCTGAGAAACTTACTCAATTATTGTTTGTACTGTTCTAAAATTTGTATCTGTTTAGTGAATACATCTACTTCCTATTAGACTAAATATCACATATAAAGAATCATTGGTGTGAGTTTATAACATAAAGCCTAGTTTTATGTTCAGACGGCAGCACATCAAGTGTAACAGTTGTACTATACAAGCCGCCTCTATGACCTCAAGAGCAAACAGTTTGATATGCTGTCGATTGTAAAGTTGAGTAACTTTTAAACATGAACTATAAAATCGAGTGCTTAGGTTCCAATTTGAAATTCTAATACTGAATAAAAACAATGAGTAAGTAGCAATTATTTATGAGAAAACAGTTGTTTATATTACGATAAAAAAACAATCAAGTCTACAATCCACAGGACTGAGTCCAATATGTGAACAGATAACGATTTAATTAAACTTGAGTCCAAAATATACACTGAAACACTGTTGTTTCGTAAACAGCTTTATGTACTTACCTATTTCCCAATTCAGGTTCCACCCTATATTTGTGGACAGGTCGTGACATCCATTAAATTATTTGCCGTTCGTACAGCTCTTTGCGTGCCACCCAGCTTATTGGCTCCTTCCCCCGAGTGCCCCGAGGTGGAGCGAGAAATATGGCCAACTATAATATGTATTACCTACCTACTACCACAAAATAAGTTCCTCTGTGCACTACACTTTACTGTTCCAATTAGCTATGAAGTTATATTTCTATTTATCTATAAAAGTTTAGGTATATACTAAGTAAAAGCACTTATATCCAAAACTAATAGTTATTGTACACAGCATTCTAATATTATAGACTAAAATATGAATTTAAAACTACAATACGTTTCTTTAAACAAACATACAATTTATATTATATGAAAAGGACGTTATAAGTTACCTTATTTAATTAAACTGTGTTGATTATACATGACAGCAACAACTAGGTATGTGATGAGAAGGAGTAGAAAGTAAAAGGAGGTTACTGCATTGAAAAACCCAGTAATGGGAGCTGTCCATGAGTAGAGTATACGGTAGAGTGAAGTGGCTGCTACTCTACCAATTTCTAGTTCTTTACCAGTTTTAGTTAGTACTCTACTCTACCAATGCTGTCGAAATTGGTATAGTAAGTAGTATTCGATCGTGCTTACACTATGACTTTTGCCGCTAAAAAGGTTGGTGTGTCTCTTGGTATGTTTTTACTTGAGAGTACCTACGTGAGTGGAAAAACTCAGTTCTGACAAGAAGACTTTATATCTTTTTATCCTTATTTTATATTTCGGCCGTTAAACAGTTCAATATGTTTTGGATTGGAAGGAAAGGTAGCCAGTGTAGTTACTGAGCATGGAAGGTATTTCATTTTATCCTATTGCCCATGGTAGCTCCGGGCAATCTCCCTCTGGGTAAGGCCGGGTGGCCAGAACACCCCCATGTTCTGGTGGATTTTCTTCGCAGACCCCAAACCGCTTCCGTGAAAGGCACAGGAGTTATTCAGGAGTCATAGTATTCCCAGGGTCAATTTAGACGCTGGGCGAGTCCTGCACACGCCCGCCGTTTCGCCAGCAGCGAGAAGGTCCATCAATAGATTTCTCCTGGTAAAAAAGGTAAAAATAAGCCTCAGGATAACAACTCACCTGCAATACTAAGTGATTATAGGCTACGGCAGCCACTTACTACCAGGCGAGCCGTCAGCTTGCTTGTAATCTAGTTGTATAAAAAAACAAAAAGCCATTGCGAAATAGGGCAAATACGACCATTTTTCTTGCAATTTTCCATCCCAATATTCACTACATACCTATTCCACAACTTTCGGACTATTAAAATAAACACCTCACTGACTCTCGCCATTAAATAAGTCACTACTCCATTTTATTTTTATTAACAGTGAGAACATATAAATATATATGCGTTGTACAAAATACGATCTGCCCGAGACTGCCACCCGTTCGAGGGTGCGTAAAAAAATGTGCTATAAATTGCCTTATTTCATACAAGCCTTTCTTTGTAGTGTCACTGATTGAACTATGAAATTGTTCTGGAGTTTTTATTGTTTTTCTTACCAGGCTTGATTTGTATTGAGTTGGCTTCGAAAAACTATTTGAATGTATACTCATTTTGTTTCTTGGAATAAAAACTTTGTAGGTTACAATACTTTGTAGGTAGGCCGTTATGGCGAAATTGAATTGAAATTGAATTTTGTGACTTTAGTTTCTTACCAAAACGTGGCACATTAGCTCCATTTATTAGTAGCCTCAAGCGCAAATTATGGTATTTTAAAAACATATTGTGGAAACATTATACAATGGGTACTTTTTTAATAATTTTATACTAAAATGAAAGAAACAGGCATACGGCACCTTAAACCTTTCAGCCCTTACCGTGCCTCCATCTCCTTCAGAAATAAAAGGGTATAATATAAATAAAAGAAATCACCAAAAAGGCTATACATAACTAATGCTCACTCGCCAAATAATTCAACGACTACCAAATGACAGTTAAATAAAAGCCTGAATTAAGTCAACTGTTACTCTAGCTTTAAAACACAAACAGCACTCACACGATGAAGTCCTTTTTAAGATGAAACCAGATGTCAGATAACTATACCAGAAATCACACTAAAGGAGCTGAAGGAGACAAAGCTGAATTTTTGGCACTATTACTTGAGTTAAGGCTGGGGGCTAATTGTTGCGCTGTTCCCCCTTATCTGTTGAACTTTCATTAAAGAATTGACCTTACCTACCTAGCTTCATAGATAAATTGTAAATAAAACACGATGTTATTGTTTGTGTCAGCTGGCGAGTGGCATAGCGCGGCGTTCTGGGCGTGGGTGTGCTTGGCGGTTGCGCTGGTGCTCTTGTTGCTTGCCGCGCTCGCCTGCTGGATCGCCCGCAGAAGAAACTCACTCGCTCACAAGCTAGGTAAGTGAACAAAGAAAGTTTTTATTCATTTATACTTTATTGCACAATTTTTTTTAAAATAAATACAGTTCTAATGGATGAATACCTTTATGACTGAACTATTTCGGTCCTGCCAAACTTTCGCATTTTTAGTATAGGTAGTTGGAGTATTCTTTACTCAAATTTTTATTTGATTTAATGTCCTAAATGTACCTTTTGTGTCAGACAATAAGAGCTTCCAACATTCAAAAATAAAGACATTAAAAAAAGGAGCTATTTTGGGGAAATGTGATTTTAAAATGTGTTCTTTGTATGATATGAGAATCTACAAAGAGATTTTAAAATGATCACGCAATATATCTTTAAAGAGAATCTTGTTGTCGGAGTTCCTGCGACTGTCAGGAATTGAATTCCGAGCTGAATAACACAAACAATAAAGGACTCTGAAATAAAACCGGAGCGATAAGAAGGAAGCGAGATCATGAGATATAACTTGTTATTTCTGCATTGCATATGAAAACAAATGTCCTCTTTAGACGTGCAGTGGGCCAAGTTAACTGTCTTTGTAAGGTTTTAATCAAAAATTAGTACAGTTAGAACTGCTGCAGCACCTACTGAGACACAGCCTTAAAATAAAATATAATATGTTTGTGCAGTCAACAGCATATCAAGCGTAACAGATTGAACTTAAGACCGCTCTTACTACATTTGTAATAGAGGCGGTTTTCGTAGTGCAACTGTTACACTTGACGTACTGTCGTATGTAGTAATATTGCTTAATTATTGGATGTAAGGGCTGTCATAATCGGAGGTAGGAAAAAAAACAATCGCGGAAAATCTGCTGTTTCATACAAACAGATCGCGTAGGTATTACAGTTTTGTATGTAAAAGCAAATTCTTTTCGTGATCTCTATTTTTTATAACAAGTCTGAGAGTTTACGAGAGAAGATTGATAGAGTGTAGTACCACGACAATGGTTCCCCTCCCTGTACACCCTGTACAACAGGGTGATAAAGATTGCCTACTAACCTGTTCATTTTACAGAACTTTAATATCATCCGTGCACTTATATCATCATAAAATATGAAAATTTTATGCTTATACCACCAACCCTAACGAGATGATTCTAATTAATGAAATATGTAATAAGATTAAAAGCATGGCAATTAACAAGCTCTAGAGTATTAAAGTCCTAAATGGACTTTTATGAATGTCGTTGAACCTTTTGATGTTGAACCTTAAAAATAATTTGAGCTGAAAACAATTAATTAAAGTTGACCTTGCGGTAAGTGCACGCACTTTATTTTCTCGTATAAAAGGGCAGACCACTACTACGAAAGGTTATATAATGCCATTTAGCCTAGAGATCGTAAACTAGATGACCTGACTGGGCTGGTTTTATTTTCTCCGATGCTAGACAGTAAAGTACTTACAGCTTATTGAAAATACAGCTTATTGAAAGTTCAAATGTCATTTGGAAATTACAACTTCCGAATGTATATGATACAGCGATATAGGTATTAGGTTAATTGTACACTATCATGGAGTTGTTAATTATATTAGACATGATCCATTATAACGTAATTATTTCATTAAAAGAACGTAGCTTTGTGAAGGCTATAATTGAAATATTAAGTGAACTACTAAGAAGGTACGATTTAGATATATATATTTTTTATTATTTTATTAAGCTCATAAAAATATAAGAGTTCTTACGAAACATAGGCGACCGACTGACCGATTGGTCTGTACCCCTTGCTATATAGGCTACTCGGTCAGGGTTTTCACGTCCTGAGGCAGGAATCGAACCCGCGACCTTTCGCAATCCGGGCCACTGCTCTGACCACTGAGCCACCCAGGAGTTGGGATATCCCTGTGAAATTTCAAATACAGATAGACTAGACAAATTTCAAAATTTCACGTCCTGTGATCACACAGCAGTCGCCCGGATTGCGAAAGGTTGCGGGTTCGATTCCTGCTGCAGGACGTGAAATTTTTCTAGTTTTATTATATTTTAATTGCTAAGTAATTTTTTAAACATTTATAATAATGTTAAAATCAAAAATTAAGAATATTTTGTCCCATTTTCTTTACGAGTCATTGATGTTTATTTGGTATATTTGTAATATTTATATTAATATTAATAACCTTATTTACAAACTCTTAATTATGCTTAATTTGGGCTAGATAATAGGTGTGAGTGTATGAATATTATTATTATTATTATAGGGCTAAAAGGAGGCCTTAATACAGTAGTGGACGTTTTTCGGTTTAAATGATGATGATAACGTTGAGCGGCGGTTGCAAATCGGCCTCTCCCTCATTCTCAATCTCCAGAGAATACGCTTACTACTCCGACGTTTTGATATATTTTCTCTAGCTTAACCATCAACTTCGAAATTTATCTGAGGATAACAAACGGAGCCTTATTTTAAGTTAATTTACAAAATTAAATTGCGAAAATTCTCAGGGGATTTGGCTGTAAAAACAAAGGGTTGTTGGCTTTTTGCGTATGCCATTTTCGGCATGACAAATCTACATAATACTAAATTTTCCATAGGAATAAAGCGTAGGTGGCGTAGCTCGTACAGACGTGAATTTCACGGTACAGTCAACTTCAAAAGTAAAATAGTGGTTTTGGAACTGTCAAAAGAGTGACTGACTATTATAATAAAAACTTTTGACAAAAATAGCATTAACAAAATGCCTGTGGTCGACGTATTTTACGCAGCGAATTTTATTTACTTATTATTATCTTACATCTTTGCGAACTCTACATAACGTAATAAAAACCACTTTGCCGAATTTAATTTAAGAGTTATTTATTGTATTATATACGTTTTGATTGTGTTTGTTCATAAAACTCCTCTTACCTAAATAAACCACATTACATACAATGTGATTTTTGATCCGCAATAGCAGGTGATCTTGTAACTTACCTTGATTGATGATAACAATATTGAATAGGTACTGTATTGTTTTAGAGTACGTGTTCCTACGCAGGTGATATGGATCATATTTCTATTCGATAAATCACACCGTTCTTATTGTTAGCGGATATTCAATCATAAGCCCCTTGTGACACGTGGTTACTTGACGTCATGAGTAGACCGATGCGACGCCTTTGATGGAATATTTATAAGAGTTGTGTTCTAAATAAGTCTCAAGGATTAAGTAAGGAGGCTTGTTAGGTATGGATTTAATGATCAAATACGGTGGTGGATTTGATAGATTCTACAATATATTTGTTGAATCTATAATGTAGAAAATAAAGTTTTTACAAGAAAGCTAAGCACAAATAATAATAAGAAATTTTGTTGAATATTTTTAAACAGTTAAAAGTCGGAAAAATATACATTATTTCATTTGTTGCTTAGTGACAAAATCTGATAGGTATCATTTAATTTAAATTTAAAAACAAACAACTGTATCTACACAAGTAGCCTAAAATAAAAGTAACAAATAAAAAACATCAGGAAGTGTATAGAATAATGCAGATACCATTACCTCCCTAAATAGGGAGGTGCATTATTTTTGCGAGATACCTCAATAATAGTCTTATTTTTACTAAAAGTTTCACATAAACGACTTGCAATGATCATATTCTAAATCCCGTAAATATTCGGTGTACACCAAGACCCTAAAGTCCTGCCTAATGTCTCGGTCCCAAACAGGCTCAAACAGCTCTATTTAACTTCGGCTTAGTAGGAAACTCCAATTGTAATTAAACTAGTAGTTTTTGTATACCATAAATGTTATTAAGCATACGGCCCACCTGGTGCTACGCGATTACCGTAGTCTATAGACGCTTGCAACACCAGGGGTATCAATTGCGCGTTGCCGACCCTGTAAAAACTTTTCACGCCTTTTTTGAAGAACCCAATGCTATTCTCACTATAGAAAACCTCTGCAGGGGGGAGTTCATTCCACAGCCTGAGTGTACGTGGGACAAAGTTCCACCGAAACCTTACAGTACGCGACCAGTTTGGTTCTATTTGTGAGGGTGAACTTCCTGCCGGTGGCGAGCAGTGCGATGATAGAAAGAGACCGTGGGCATCAGCATTTAAAATTTGATAAATATAATGAAGTCTACTATAAACGGAGGATAAAAAGGCTGGTAGAAACTCATTTGGAATCATCCTTATACAAAACTATAAGAAAACATTTTTAAATACGCTAACTGGTCTGTTAAAGAGGAACGTGAGGATACGCAGTGAGTGACGTCACACCGTCTCTTTCAGGCGGCAAACGAGGCCCGGACAAGGCGTTGGTATTCCAGCCGCCGAGGCGCGCGACCGCGGTGCGATCGCCGGGGTCCGCCACCCACTATCTGCGCAAGTCTCCGTCGCCGACCGCACCCGCACCACCCTCTACCACGTCGCCACCACAACCGCTGTCGCAGTCGCAGAATACGGTAAACTTTATAATATTCCTTTCCTTAACTATAGAATTGCATTAATCGATCTAGACACATATTTATCGACAAAGCGGACTTTTCAGTGCCCTCTCAAAACATGTGAGTTTTGATTTCTTAAATACACAAGAACAACTCAATCAAAACATTAATTGTAAGAACTAAAATCTAGCATTTTCGCTAATTAATTTTTTTTTAAATGCTGTGATATATTCTAAGATAATCGAATTTTAAAAATGAAAGAAGCTCACTTTATGTTAAAGAGTAAAGTTGGCTTTTGGAAAAACTGTGAAGACACCACAAAATAGATAGGCATAGAAGGCCGTCAAGACTATGATATGCCCGATCTACCACGCCTTCCATCTGGAGGGGTATTATGAACTCTTACTTACATTTAGTTTAACATTTGTGGTACCAACAAGAAAGACACTATAGGTCTTTATTGTTCAGGAGCCATCTGCGGGTTGGTAAGTGACGAAAAGTTGATTGTGTAAAAAATAAAATTAGGCCCGTAACTGAAATAAAATAAGAGTTGGTAATACCCCCGTGACCGCTGCACGCGAGCTACTATCTGTGACGCACCAACCATTGCTCTTGCGCAGCTACCGGTGACATCGTCCCAGACAAATAACTAGGTATTGCGCTGTGTTGCCTATGCTCTCTGCTTTTGCCAAAGCTACAGTTTTGTAGGATAGCTTTGCCACCACATTAACCAGTCATAAATGACAGTGACTGAAACTACCAAAAGTTTTTGTCATGTAATCAAAATGCGAAGCTACCACGACGTTGTCTAGTCATATGCAATGTTTTTTATACGACAAAGAAGCATGCTTAGTGGTTACCGTAGCCTATAGACGCTATAAGCACCTTAGACACTAATCACCCGTTGGCAGCTCTGTATAAATCAAGAGAAAGCGTTATGTTGACGGTACTTTGTAATGTTGTATGTGTTTGACTCACTGAGTAAGT
The DNA here is from genome assembly GCA_947347705.1 of Nymphula nitidulata. Lineage (NCBI taxonomy): Eukaryota > Metazoa > Arthropoda > Insecta > Lepidoptera > Crambidae > Nymphula > Nymphula nitidulata. The sequence goes on from OX374632.1 coordinate 15,392,192, forward strand.
TATGGGCTGGGAACAGGGGGACTTGACTCCAATGCCGTCAATATAAAGCTTTATGTTAATTTCTGGCAGGGTAACGCATAAGTAGCGTCCAAAGTGCTATCGTCTTAGGCTACGGTAACCGCTTAGTATCAGGCGGGCCGTTGTCTGCCGACCTTGTCGTCTAAAAAACCATTAAATTAGTACTGTGTCCTGAAAAAAAGGGGCCGAGTTATACTGATTAGATTCCCCCTAAGCCGATAAAGTTTGTCACTTGTTTGTGTTGCTTGATGACTCTATCGCTACGGAGACAAGCTTTTACATTAAGACCTTGAGTTTCACATACACACGATAAGCTTTTTAAGCTATCGTGTAAAGTGACATGGGTTTCTTTAAAAGAGGCGTGAAAAAGCACCTTTTGGGCCAGCAAGGTGGAGGCGGCTAGAGCAGTGTCTAAACTGCACTAGCTGTCTTCGCATATGGACTCTTCTTACCATAGAAACGTTTTGCAACTTTCAAATACATCTTACTCATTTGATAATGTCATGGCATTTTTATTAAATAATATAACACTGACTGCATTATGTCATAATAGTGATAAAAAATATTAAATGAATAAGATATATTTAAAATACATTTTGATGTTCTTGATGCGTTTAAACGCCTACTTTATTGTCACAATTACAAATAAAGAAAGAAATGATGAAAAAATATATGCTCCAGGCGGACTCGAACCCGCGTCTTCTGATTTTCGGCCAGACGCGATTACCACTTCTCCACCGGAGCACTAGGTATAACCTACTAATTTTCACTGCGTTCTTCCCTTTTCCAACGTTTTTATAGCAACGTTTATCTCACTACTCTCCTCTAATGATCGTTATATGTTTTTTTGATGGATTATTTTTTCATCATTTTCTTTTTTTATTTGTAATTGTTACATATATTTAAAAGTTGCAAAACGTTCCTATGAAGGAATATAGCTCATGTTTTAATTTATTGTTATATTTAATTGTCGTCACTATTCTGTATATGTGAATGCTTGATAACAAGCGGGCAGTAAGTACACTAGTTTGCCAACATTTTTGTATCAAAATAAAATTAAAACCAAGACACCGCTATCCTAGAAAATTGAGCAAGGGTTAAGCTAAGCAAAAGGAAATTCACTGCGTATGTTTATTTGTGTGCTTAATGTGCAATACTTGTATTGAAAATTGATAAACTGTGTTCTTGTCCCATGTCTCCCAGTTGGGCCCGAAGGCCGACACGGTATTTCTCAGCCTCGACCTCTCGGAGGCCGCACGCTTGTCTTCGCTTCAGGTTAGTCCAGTTTTGTCGGAGTCTTGGCTTATTCCCACTTTTCTTTACAAAATCCCAGTAGTTCGAATAGTATCACCGTTTTCCATTACCTAGTCATTTAAGAAGGTCTGCCACTATAAGAATAGGTAGCCAGTGGTTTTAAAAGTGGATCAACGCGCATAGCATAAGGAACTTGTATTCAGCATTCTTTACTAACCTTAAATATTACCGAACAAACAAAGATTGTTACATATACAGGAAGTCAATTGACAAAATACCTACGCTAATCAAATCCAGAAAACTTAGGATAATATAGTCCAAGTAGGTACTTAATAATTGAAGCCTAAAAGGGAACATAGCACTATTAAGTGCAACATCCTACTGATATTATAAACGCGTTAATTTGTATGTAAGTATGAATGGATGTATGTTTGTCACTCTTTCACGATAAACTACTGAACGGATTTGAATGAAAATTTACAATAATATAGCTCATACATCAAAATAACATATAGGCATAATAACATATAACATATAATTTAGTTTGCTAAAAATAGGATCTCAGCAGACGAAGTCGCGGGCAGAAGCTAGTAAATGATATTTAACAGATAATGTCACCCTAACTGTTTCTTGTGAAAAGAGAAGATTTGGAAAAATATCCATACTAGAAATAATTTCTGTCCTGAGACCTATTGGTAGGGTTATCCCGGATTGTGAAAGATACATTACACGACACATTTCATTTTTCTAGTCAATTTATTTCTCAAATGTCTTTCAGAAATATATTAAAATTAAGAAAAGATGATTCAGTCAGGCTCATTGCCACAGAATACTTACCGAGGTATATTTAATTGAGGACTAAACAATCTATCAGACTTTTCTTTAAGCTAATGTTATGAACCTGGCTATGTGTTTGTTTTATCTCTGTAATGTTTATATCAATGTGCAAAATAAAGAATTTCTATCAATCTCATTTCTTCTTCATATCGTGACTCTTATTTTATATATTATTTTCTAAGAATATATTATTATTCTCGTATTTCTCAAATTTGTTAAGGTTGTATATATCGACAGCTAAACCAGGAAAAATTGCATGTCGATATAGGCTTGTCCTTTCACAAGTTCCTCTTGGTACGCGTGTAGGAAGTAATTAAACAGTGAAACTGAAAATACTAGTAGGAATACTAATTAGGTACTTAATTAGGTTAGTGGGAATAAGCCAGAATATTTGGTAAGTTATGAAATTAGGATTCTCATTGAGATTTAACGCGTCCTAAAAGCTAGCAAGCTTTATTAAACCTTTTTACTTATGCATGTTTTATGCGATATCGTCTGTGTTGTTAACTTCGTATTAAGCCAGCTTTGTCAGTAATTTAGTTGAGTGTGCAGTACTTAGTCCAAAACTGTGTTCGCCCAAACATTTGCTTAAATACTGACCCACTTGAATAACTTACTGTGATAAAAGCTTACATCTGGGGCGGGAATTGCGTCGCGAGCCTTTTAAATGTCCGCGAGCTTTCAGACAAAGACAGCATGATTTAAAATAGTCTTAATAATCGTTACAGCTCGGAAAATTTGAGATGGACTGTTTTGTTCTGGATTTTTAATTTACCATGAGGTGACCTTTAACACCAAAACAGTACTGTTTTCTTGTCAAATAATAGAAAAGAACTAAGTAAGTAGTGTAAAAGCTCTTATTGCGGCTATATTTTTATTTTCGTGTATTATTCTGATTTCAGTTAGGTACGTACTTAAATACACCAAAATACGCCAAAGAATTTACTCATCCAAAATCTCATAGGGCGTATTTGCAATACGTTTTTAAAATGCGAATATCACCCATATAAGGCAAACCGATTTTTACTACCGACGTTATAGGAGCTTTTACCATAATATTGTGTGTACATATTTATTTATTTTTTATATTAGTATAAAACTTCAAAAAAAGAACGACAGCTATCTTTGTCGTTTTCTTATTATAGAACGAGATGCATTGAACTTCAATTTAGATTTACCGTTTGTTCTACAGACTTAGGCCTATTATCTACTTTATAAAAAAATCTAAATTACAATAGAAAGTATAATCATTCAATAATATCACATATATGTGCATGTGTGCAGTCGCCGGGCGGCAACAGCCCGCACACGCCCACCGCGCCTGCCGACCCCGCGCCGCTTAGCAAGGAGCTGGCAGATGCTAACGCCACGGAGAAGATCAAGCCACCGGAGAATGAGACCAGCGATGGGCGACTCGGAGACTTGCATTTCAAACTACGGTATTTATTTATTTATAACTGGCTTCATCCGGCATGCTTTGCATTGCCCGTAAAGAGAAAAATAGCTGACTGTTAGGCTTTATAAAATTGTCAGGTGACGTGGAATGCTTTAAATACTGCCGAATGTAATTTGTAAAACCATGACACACCACTCAATACATTTTGTTCTTTTATTCATACTTTTCATATTCAGCAATGTGTTTAAATTATATAGGGCATAAATTAGAATACGAATAGTACGAGTATATATACATAAACTTATAGTAAATAATCCAAGTATAGGTATAATAGAGCGGAAGTTTCTTAATATTTGTTTGTTAATTAAAATGAACGGAGATAACTCGCATACACTACACTGTAATTTAGACTAGTCAGTCAGTCAGTCAGCTAGTCAGCTGAGCTTGAAAAAGAAAATTGTAATAAAAAACTAAAAAATTAGCTCAATAAAGGCTTTACAAATAGTATGTTCAAGATTTTTTAAGTACCAGAAGGAAAGTATAAAAAAGTAAAGTAAGTAAAAGTAAATATAATGATGAATTTAGTCTCATATAAGTGAATTATAAAACTCTTATGAGAAATAAAGTTCTTTAACCAGAAAAGTGTTTTACTGAGTCTTTGGATTAATGTAAAAATATTTTCTGGACATAATAGGTTGGGGAAAAAGTTTCTTCGCATTTTTTAAGAAAGTTCAAAACATTTTTAATATAGTTTATTTACATTTAACTAACGTATGTAGGTACCATTTTGTTCGATAACTTTTTGCCATCTTGTAGGTAGGGACATGATCCCATTGCTATAGAAATTTTGGGGCTTCTGATCAAAATACCGCGACCAGTGGTTTTGGCAGTCCTCTCGTGATGTTAACCTGACACTGCCTAGAGAATTCTGAAGAGAGCGAAACAGGTGGAAATCTGAAGGTGCAAGGTCAGGACTATACGGCGGATGCATTAACACCTCCCAGCCAAACTCTCTTAATTTTTGCTGAGTGGCTAAAGATGTGTGAGGTCTAGCGTTATCATGATGAAAAACCACACCCCTTCTGTTGATTAATTCCGGCCGCTTTCTCTCAACTTCTTGCTTTGATCTCATCAGTTGTTCGCAGTAGACTTCAGAATCGATGGTCCTGCCTGGTGGTAACAGCTCATAATGAATAATGCCCTTCCAATCCCACCACACACAGCATCACCTTGTTGCGGGTTAACGCGGGTTTCGCCACAGTCTGTGAAGCCTGACCGGCCTTTGACCACGACCTTTTTCGCATGTTCTTGTCGTACGTAATCCACTTTTCATTACCAGTTATCAGCTTCTTCAAAAATGGTTCGGTTTCATTACGTCCTAATAAAGAATCACAAATGAGTACACGGTTCATTAGGTTTCTTTCAGTGAGCTCGTGGGGTACCCAAATATAGAGCTTTTTTGTGTACCCATTTTTTTTAAATGCGCCAAAATTGTTTTGTGGTCAATTCCCAGTTCTTTAGCTACGTCGTTACTACTGACATGCCGATCTTGCTCCAGTTTTTCAAAAATGGCATCAATTTTATCCGCAATAGGGCGACCAGAGCGACGTGCATCTTTGACATCAAAATTTCCGGATTGAAAACGCTTGCACCAAATTTGTGCTACTCTCACAGACTCTGCACTAGGTACATAACCACCGCAAATTTTTTCGCGGCTTGCGTTCCTTTTTTACCTTTTTTGTAGTAAAATTTTAAAATGTATCGAATTTATTCATTAGATTAACTCATCTTGACAGTACGAAAAACAAATGAAAAACACACATTTTCGTAATTTAAATTTGGAATTATCTTTTTTAAAATCTCACTTTTAATGATACCAAAACCAGCCAGATACAATTAGTACAGCCAAAGAGATTTTATTACAAGTTCATACATACATACTATAATGCGAAAAGACTTTTTCCCCAACCTAATATATCGAAAGAGCCTGTTTATTTTCAATACGTCGAGACAGGTTTATATGCTACGTCGGTCGTTGGAAAAGTTGTAAAATTTGACATTGGCCGTTACACCCCCTCACCGACCGCGACTTGGTGCCAGGGAAGGCGTTATTAAGGCACTATAAAAATGAGACAGACATTCAACTTAAGCCTTTGAGGAGAGAACATAATATTAAAGTGCCTATGTTAAAGAAATTGAATTTTATGTTTTTATCAGACCTTTTTCTGGCGGTTATATACCATTACTTTCTCATACTAAGTCATGTTACTTGTATTACTAATTTTATAAACTAGTTTTATAGAATAATATGAAAACTTATCAACTATCACGCATTAAAAACAGAAATTACTACAGAAAACCTCCACCGAAGTCATATCCTAGTAACAACAGGCTTTATAGCAAACAGTATAAGACATTGCAACAAATTAAACATGTGGCCACGCAACACAGTTACCATAATAACCAAAGTATTGAGAAATTCTTGTTACCGTGGCATTCAGACGTACTTTTTACCTGATATTCTCAAAAATTTCGAACAAACTAAAAGCTTGAGATAAGAAATCTTATTTTAAAAAGATAATAATATTTCCATCCCGTTTTGTGACAAGAATGGGCTTTTATTAATCCGACTAAAAGTCGTGTAGGTTTAAACCGTTAAACATAAATAGGAATAAGACTTCACGACTGTTATGACGACGAGCCGCCATTGATTTTGACGTTTGAGCACGGCGCTGTGCGTAAGCGTAATCACTAATATCTACGTCGATCTCTTTCTTAGCTGTGTATGTTTATCGCTATTTTGGATATTACGACATGAAGTACCTACAATCGATATTTTCGATTTCGTTTTTCTTGTGTTTAAAATGTATCGCAATGACTTAATTCAATATTTGATGGACTTTTACATAAATATATAAAAAAATACATCTTTTCTAAGAAAAAATATAACAACTACCGTGGCAGATTGTAATGCTCCTAAAGGCATCATGACATAGTTGAAGTAAGTATATCAAAATAACAAACAACCTCATAAATATAACCTTTGTGATTGACTAAAATAAGTTATCCAAAAATGTTAGAAGTTGTTTAGTTTTGTAATTTAGTTTTTCATTGCTTTATATTACAACACTGATAAATAAGAAGGTTTGTGGTTTCCGCTGTAATTTTCACTAATTTTTGTTTTCTAATATTTTACAAACCCAAGCAGTCTTCAAAGGTTCACAGACAAACTCCCATATCCTTTTCCATCTATTTTAAATGTATTAGAAAATATATTTTAAAATATGGATAATTATATGCAAAATTAAAAAGGTTATATAATTTTAGAATAGACTACACGCTTCAAAGGATATTTACATGGAAATATAGAGCTACAATTAAGTTGATGCAGGCAGGAACAACAACGTGGGAGTATTGATTTTACAGAAAATGGCTCTCCCTTTAATAACGCCATGTGATTCATATGACAGTTTAATGTGAAAGCTTGAGAAAAGCTTTATTTATAGACTGCATGCCTTCAGAGAGACTTGCCCAGCTTGATGACGGCTAGAAGCTACTCGGTTGTTAAGTCAATGAGCGATCTTAGTGATAGATAGGTACCTACATAATTAAATCATGTTCGTGAAATTGGAAGCAATAATAATGAGATTAATATCACTTCCTATTAGGTATCTTTATTCCCTCGACTATTGTATTTTTTTTTATATAGCTACATGACAAACAAACTGACGGCCCACCTGGCGGTAAGTGGTTACCGTCGTCTATAGACACCTGGGTTAACAAGGAAAAAATCACTTGGCATTGAAATATTTTTTAAATATTTTTTTCAGCTAAATACTTACTACAATTTGAAACCGGTTACATAAGTTTTGAATGCTTTTGTTTGGATTTTAACCTTGTCTGGCAAACTAAATTCGATAACTAATCAGGTTCAGGTATTACTAAAGCCATAACCCGCCTTACGTGTTGTAAACGCGAGATTATGATTTCACTTGTTTGTACAAATTATTGAGGCGTATTATTTGATGAGTTTCATTACTGTTGGTAATAATTTAATGAAACTCATTTTTTTTTATACAACTAGATGACAAACAAGCTGATGTGCCACCTGGTGGTAAGCGGTTACCACCGCCTATAGACTACAATAACAAGGAAAAGCACTTGATATTGCAGGTGCGTTGTCATCTTGAGGCCTAAGATGAAATGCCGTCCATGCCCAGTAATTACACTGGCTACCTTTACCTTCAATCCGAAACACAGCGAACTATTTCACGGCTAAAATAAGAAAGGCGGTGGTACCTACCCAGGCGACCCTGCATATGGGTCTAGCACCTAGTAAAATTATTTACTAGGTGGTAGACTTACTTTATAATACAAGAATCGTTAAAAAAATGAATTAAGTTTATCAAATGTTGACGTTTATTTTAAAGATCACGTTATCCATGATTGATATTATTTTATTTATTTGATTGATTATTTATAATTTTATAAGTCAAAGAAAGTCGAAGAAGAAGAAGATGATCCAAGTGATTGGTAACCTTCGCCTGTTTAATTTGATACCGCATAAACTTTATGGTACTGCTAATAATGTTCACTATAGAGTATTATTAGAAGAAGGCCTCAAACTGAATTGAAATAAATATTCATAATCCTAATACACACCCTGCAATATCAAGTTATTTCCTTGATATAAGTACGAGTAAAGCAACGCAACCGCATATATATAACAAAAGAAAATATTACGATGTCTTACGAGGTATAGCAATTTTGATATTCGGCTTTAAAGAATTTAAATTATTGTAATTTATTTATTTAAAAACATTAACATTACTCAAATTTGTGTTTGTAATGTCGAGAACACCAAAAATACGACCAACTTGCCGAAACGCGGCTTGCAAGTAAAATAAAGCAAATTTAATGGGTCTAGACTCTAGACCGTATCGGGCCGTGAATCGCCTGTAGCTTGCCGATAAAATGTAAACTTACCACGTAATGCTGTCAAGGATTGTAACGGTTACGTCCTATAAAGAGTATTTCAAGGTTTAGTCATGACAAAATAAATACAAAAAACCTAATAAAAAAATTAATTCAAAGAATTTAAGTTACCTATAGTTTTACAAACGGATGATAACCATAATTTGTATATAATTTGTACAATTTAAGCAGGGCTCAATTAAAATATAAGTGACTTTAAATTTTGAGTACGAGGCCGTAAGACTATAAATGAGTTTTGAGTCCATAAGAGGCGGTTGCCATAAGACCCTTCAGAACACCACATACGACAGCTATAATGCTGTGTCGGGATACAGCTCGGGAGATGTTATTTAAATATACATTAGTGCTGCATGTGACAGGCTCTAGATACTTACACTTATTACAATGTAAAACCCCATCTTTGTTCAAACAGTTTTTATTTTTATTCTGGTTAGAAATGGCACTCAAGGTAGGCACCTACTCTCAGAACGACAAATAGGTATACATCTAGTTTAAATATTTTGGAATAATTTACAGAATGACTTTCTTGCCATTTTCTTTTTAATAGCCCCTAAGTCTTTATATTCGTGTTGTTAAAAAAATTAAAATTGATAATTTTAAGTAACCCCTGGCCTCATTAATCATCTATCTAACACCATGTCATTGAGACTATTCTTCTGAGCCCAAACACTCTATATCTGCTGTAAGTTTCTGAATAATTAAGCAAACCGCAGACTTTGATGGTATAGGATCAGCTCAAGGTTAGTATGTTACGCAAATCAATCGGGTCTGTGAAAGTTAGTAAAACCCTTTTATCGTGTAGAAAATGAGCTGATAGTCATCAAACGTATTAACTGATCTTCATAAATTATAGCTAAGAATCATCCTAATCACGTTAGCTTTCAAACAAAAAATACAAAAAAAAATTGATACATTCGTTTAGGAGCTACGATGCCACAGACAGACACAGATACACAGATAGACATGACAAACTTATTACACCCCTCTTTTTTCGTTGGGGGTTAAAACATGAGTTAATTTACCTTAAATTGTCAAGCCGCGTAACCATCCCGTGGATCTTCTTACAAGTAAAAACCAATTGTGTCTTGGCTTAACAGAAATCTATCTTAGTTGTTTACCTTGACAATATAAGAAATGCCAACAGTCCAAATTGAATGATCCTCCCATTTTCACTAATACCTAGTTCTTAGGTACAAAAACCACAAACGTAATTACTGTCTACGCCTTCGGAAAGGTTGACTTCGAAAATTCTTTTTAGTTTGTACAGTGTGTTCCGAAAGTCCGAAATAAAATTTAAAGGGGTGATTGTGTTACTTGTCAAGAATTACTTCTAAATACTTTATACTTTCATGTTATTAACATTTGGAACTCCCAACTATAAAATTACATGGTAAATATCCCGTATATAACTCGAATTCAAATACCTTTAACTGTTTGACACCTTTTAGACCACTTTAAATTTTTCTATTAAATTAATAAAAACTTGCAACGTAAACCCCGACACTGCGTAATATTGCGAATCGTACGACATACTACAGTAATACCACACACAAACACATACTACCCCCGCAACCCCCAAATTCCAATTTTTATTTCGGGATTCTGTAACACTCAGTATATTACGTTCGCCCACGTAGACCTTGGGCAGGCTTCGGAAAAGTCGATACAAGCCTTTATGGCCTAAGAGCACGGCGGGAGTAGAAAACATATGATTTTAATTACCTATGACTTCCAGGCCTGTCTACATCAGAAATTATGTTGATTGATAATATCTTTAATTCAATTCTAACATTTATTGCATGTTCCTTACAAAAACTGGTATTAAAATATTAATAATAATAATATTCATACACTACTCACACCTGTTATCTAGCCCAAAGTAAGCTTCATTAAGAGCTTGTGTTATGGATACTGGATAACGGATAAATATTGATAATAATATGTATATAAATATTAGAAATATAATAAATAAACATAAACATATAAAAATCCATGACTCGTAAACAAATGCTCGTACTCATCATACAAACATTTGCTCCTACCGGGATTCGAACCCGGGACCTCTTGGCCGAGTAGCCTGCGTAGCGAGGGGTACAGACCGCTCGACCAGCCAGTCGTCAAGCTTCGTCGGTACTAAAAATTAATTAATTCCACACATGAAGTCTAAAAGCACCGCTATGTAATAATTAATTAAGAAACGATTTCTAACTAATAAGAATCTTTCGACAGGACCGTGTAACATAATATTTCTTTTTCAAATAAATAATTGCTCCTGAAAATGTGATATTAACAGAAAAACTAAATATAAAAATCCAATCTTCAACACACATTCTGGAGAAACAGTCTGGCAAAAAATCAACCAAGTTCACAATAATTTACTTTTTTTAAACAAATTTATTGTCGTATTGTCATTACCACCCTGTATAAACATCCATAACGCGTATTCGTAATTTTATTTATAACATTATAATAAATGTTTGAAAGATTATAAAAGTATCTAAACTACATAGAAAAAATCATGTCCGGGGACGGGAACTATTTTATCCATAGCTCGTGATCAAATGATTCATAATAAATAGGGACTCATCATACATCTGCCCCTACCGGGTTTCAAACCCGAGACCTATATCTGCCCGAACGACCGATCGTACGAAAGTCTGCTGCTTCGGCATGCCGTAGATGCAAAGAAAAGATGTTTTGTATTTTTGTATAAATGTCATCTGTAATAATAATATAAAAGTACATCTGTATAGATAAATAAAAATCAATGTTTGTATGTTTGTTTCCCATGCGCTCCAAAACTATTGACCTGATTAAGATGAAACTTTGGTAGTGTGTTCTGGAGATGCTCGCGAAGGATCCTGGATTATAAAACCTTTCATTTTTTTCTTTACGGGCATTGTAAATCGTAAAGCATGCCGGGCGCAGCTAGTTAGCCATTTTAAAACTATAAACGTAGCCTACATTTAGAAGAATAAAACGGATTTTTATAATTAAATAATAGATAAGTATTAAAAAGCTCCTAAGAACAGTTCTTTCTTTAATAATTGATAAGGTTTAAGACAAACATTCGATTTCTGAAAGATCTTCTCAGCAAATAACCGTCGTCAACTTCGACGTCAGCGTTCGCATCGACTTTTGGCGGCTGAAAATAGTCCCCTCCCACGCATAGATTTCCACAAAGATGAAGCAGATACGACTTGTATCCGACGATTTGTTTGCGACCTATTTCTAATGGTCACTGTCTGTCTATTACATGGTCTTCTTGTGCGTAGTCTTCTTCCTTATTTTCCACTAGATTGGACTTTGTCCGAATTTTTTTATTTCGTTTACGGATTGGAGCGAAGGAAAAGAGATATGTTTTAAAACGTATAATAATATTCTTTCACTCTCGTATCTAGTACAAATCATGCATCTATATGAATACTAGCTGACCCCGCAAAATGATGTTGTGCCAAAAAAAAATTGGCCAAAAAATAAATGAAAAATACATAGTAGCCGATTCTCAGACCTACTGAATATACATATAAAATTTCATGAAAATCGGTCAAGCCGTTTCGGATGAGTATGGTAACTAAATTTGTGAGTCGAGAATCTTATATATAAAATTTTCGACTCACAGTTTTAGTATATACAATATAAGTATTGTGTTCTGGATACTAAATGACGGAAAAAGATAAGTACATAATAAACTTTAATATAATACCTATTTTCTTTCGTGGTTTATTCTTGGTTAGTTGTAAAGATAAAACGATAATAAAAATATACCGTAGGCATGATTTTGATTACCGTCCGTTTACGTTATATATGTATAAATATTAAAAGTATATATCTACTTAAATACACAAAAAACTGTAACTCGAGATAAAACTTTTGAGAAACATAAACAAACGTTTGTAAATAATAAACACATCACAAATAAACATTGTAAATGCCTTGTACAGTGACATGGTGATTTTATAACAAAAGCTCTTTGTACTATATCAATTGGAACGCTCGTTTGTTACAAAACACTGTGGAAGTATAACAAGAATTATACAATATTATTTCATATTAAATTCTACTAATCTGGATTTGAGCGCCGGCATATTTACATTATGCCTGATATTGCATTTATTCTGAATATTAAAGAAGGGTTTAACTGTGCTTTCGTTACAATAGGATTATCTTGATCCGATCCCAGAGGAGCTTTCAAGATTCCACAATTCGCCAATTCTATTATTCAAAATAAACAAATGATATTTTAAAGTAAATATTATGGTCTAACGAAACCAATTTTTCCAATAACGGTATATACAACCGACGAAATAATCATTATTGGTCTAGAGAGAGAAAATCCTGTCAGAGTTCGGAAAAGCAAAAATCAGGTTCGATTTTCTTTTAACTGTTGGTGTGCTCTAATGTCGAACCGTGTTGTAATGATGGAATACTAGGAAGATAATCTTAATTCTGCTGTGTATACCGAGGTAATTTTAGAGAATCTTCAAAACCAGTTGGGTGAATGGCCCCTGACGAAATTGCGAAAAGTTTATTTTCAACAAGATGGTGCACCGCCACATAACAGCCGTCTTACGCGTTCTAATTTTAACAGACAATTCGGGATACAGTAGATAGGAACACATGGTCCAATTAAGTGGCCACCCCGCAGCCCCGATCTAACGCCTCTCGATTTTTTTTGTGGGGCCACCTAAAAACTAAGTCTACAAAAGGAATTACATCTGAATTCAGGAGCTGAAAGAGGCATTAACAAGGATTTTAAATAATATCCATCCAAGAAAATTATGCCCTGCTACTTGCTCAATACAAAAACGAGTGAACTTATGTACCTATTCGTGAAAACGGCGGTCATTTTGAGCAATTTATTTCGTAAATCACCTATTTTTAAGTTTGTGTGACATGTTGTCATAACGTAGTTTTAGTATTTAAATTTCTGTGACCTTAAAGAATCTTTTAATCACAGTAAGAAATATGATTGTTTTGCAATAAAAAGTATTTCGAGTTGATTTTTCATTTTTCAGTACAAATGTATGGTAGTTAAAAAGTTTTTGGCGTTTTCTGTCATTTCTAGTACTCATACTGATAATGGTTCCATACAGTCTTTTGATCCCCACACAAAATAGGATCGATAGGCATAACTTTTAATTATTTTTTATTTTACATTTTCTCAAAAATCTGTGAATTCAGTTCAGCCCCCTTATTCTCAACTGTCGGATCACGGATTCGATTCGATAAGTCACATGCCGTCTCGCTTTGACGCAGCGCGATAAAAAGTGACAGGCATAGAGTTTCCGAAATTCGAATTCTTTCCGACAGTTGAGAATAAGGGGGCAGAATATCTCAAAAAGTTATGGTTGGTGTCCTAGGAACGTTTTCCTGTAACTATAACAGTAAAGGCCCTTACTGCCCCGTCTCAAAAATCCACCCATACTATGGTTACAGCGCGAGTAGCGCCCAAGGTGCTAAGAGCGTCTATAGACTGCAGTTACATTACAACTCGTGAGTAGTGCCCAAGGTGCTACGAGCGTCTATAGCCCAATAGGCTACGGTTACAACGCGTGAGTAGTACCCAAGGTGCTACGAGCGTCTATAGCCCAATAGGCTACGGTTACAACGCGTGAGTAGTGCCCAAGGTGCTACGAGCGTCTATAGCCCAATAGGCTACGGTTACAACGCGTGAGTAGTGCCCAAGGTGCTACGAGCGTCTATAGCCCAATAGGCTACGGTTACAACGCGTGAGTAGTGCCCGAGGTGCTGCGAGCGACTATATAGACTACGGTAACCACTTATCGGGCCGTGTTGCTAAAGAAAGAAAGAAAGAAAAAATAATTTATTTAAATAGACCACAAAGAAGCACTTTTAAATTGCTGTTTGCCAACGTCGGTGTAAAAACAAAAAATATAAGATAATATAGGGACGCCTGTTTGACGCAGATATGAGAATGAGAAGAACGCCCTCGTCGTGTCGGTGGTTTCATGCCAGGGCCTGCCGGGCCGCGAGCCCGCCGGACCCGACCCCTACGTCAAACTGCAGCTGCTGCCCGACAAACAGCACAAAGTCAAGACCAGGTGAGTTACACCAACCTTTTTTTAACCGGGAGAACTCCACTGACGAACCTACCTGTTGCGAAGCAGCGAGCGAGCGTCTAAATTCAATGTCCACTAAAACCCCTGTATAACTCCCGTGATATTAGCTGAGGTGATCTGGGATCTGCGAAGCAAATCCACCAGACAAGAGTTAACCAGCCTAGAACCACTATCTTACATTATGTTTTCAAATAATAATTGACATCTGTTGCTTTGCATACACACAAAATGAAAATAAACATGATTCTAAGAAAGCTACTTTATGTGACTGACTGCGTTTACGCTGTCCAGACGATGCAATCCTGGCCAGCGTTGGTTTTCTTTTATCTTTAGCCACGTCCACTTTCCTAAGGTCATTTGAGAGGGCTTGAAAATAGCAATAGGGTAGTTGACAACTTTTTTTTTATTTCATAAATAAGAAGTTCATAACTCATAAAAAAATAGTATGTCTAAGATCAATAGCAGTGTTGCCAGTGACCGATGGTCAAAAGTAACACGAGACAGTTCAAAAGTAACATTTTGATGTGAAAAGTAACGTTAATTTTTTTATGTAAAGAAAAACTCTTTTTTTTTAATAAAAGACTAATGCTGTAATATGGCACTTTCTGGGACAAAAATGTCTTTTTTTTTTATTCTTCGAAAAAATCGTCACATTCTTTGAGGCTTACTTGTTAATATGACAAGGCAACTATAAGCTACTCCACAGCGTAGTTTTTTTTATGACTATAGTGTGTGACTTTTTTCGCTAAGTTTTTCTAGTAAATCCAAAAGTAACGTAAAAGTAACATTGTGAGTCGTGTAACATGAGAGGGTCAAAAGTAACATAAAATGTTACAAAAGTAACATTCTGGCAACGCTGATCAATAGTTTCACAGATTCAGTGGTATGTTTGATGTGTTGCGGCGCATCGTCCAAAAACGCTCCATAGAAAATCTACGGAACAGGTGACATCACATGTTCCCATATTACTAAGAAATGTATGGGCGTAGTGACAAAATTGATAATAACTATGTATTAAGTATGTTTTTATTAATAATTGTTATAATAATAGTTGTTTTAATTGATGTCAGCAATCTAATATCATTAACATTTTTGATAAATTTTGGAAAAAAAAATATGACCATTTTTTTAATTTTCAAAACAGAGTAACTTCAATAATATTCCATTTCTTTTGAGTTTGAATTGTATTTATGGGTGAAAATAGCGTATATTTTTCGAATTTGTGAAAAATAGCGCTATATTCAAACTTAGGCAACAACCCAATTAGAATTTTAAAAAAGAGTATTTAAATATATATTAAATAAGTAGGTTTTAAATACCCATTGCCTACCCAATAACAATAACATCATCATCATCAGCCTATATACGTCCCACTGCTGGGCACAGGCCTTCCTACATGGGAGAAATACATGAGGAGCTAAAGGACCCAATAACAATTCAATAAAAATCACGATTAATATTACAGAGTAGTCCGCAAGACCCGGTGCCCGGTGTACGATGAGGACTTCACGTTCTACGGCCTTGCCCCGCACCAGCTTACCGGCATCACGCTGCACTTCGTCGTGCTCAGCTTTGACAGGTACTAGAGGGATCTCAATAGACGTTTACTGAATAGATACTATGAGCAGCACACAGGTCAACGTCCTTTTGGACTAAAAGCTTTTCTAGTCTACATGAGGCTACAACATCTCTTATTTACTTAGAGCACGATGCTCCTAATAAAATTCTACGATCAATCTTCTACATAAAAATAAAGAACTGCACCCGTACCACCATCTTTTATCGCAATCCAGTTTAGGACCTAAACTGAGTAGAATCGTTAATTCGTACTACGACTCTATCTACGACTATGACAGCGATGCAGTTTAGGAACCAATACTGAACCGAGCGGAATATGAATCGCTTCTTTAGAGATGGTGGTAAGGCCCCAGACTTCTTATCACGTAACACGTTCAAAGCCCTATACTATAGTAAAAAAAAGAAAACAATGCTAAATTACCATTTTCAAAAAAAGTTTTAATAATGTAACTACAATTATTTTCAAATGAAGTCTAGTATCAATCTGTAATACTATATTTTATTTCGCCAGATACTCCCGCGATGAGATCATAGGCGAGGTGGTGTCACCATTGTCGACTCTACAACTCCACAGCGGCGAGGCTATGGCCCTCTGTCGGGAGATTCAGCCGCGAAGCCTCAAGGTAGGTACAAATATTTAAAACTATAGAGAATCGTATAGCAATTGTGAAGTTTATTATTCCAAATGTTTTCTATCTTATCACAAAAGTTTATAATTAATCAACTGGTAGAGGAGATATTTCATATCCGGACAGGTATATGTACACTATCTTAAAAAAAAAATATCGATTTCACCATTATTCAATATGGCAATATGGCGGACGACATAGAAGACAACTAAACGTCACCAAAGTGACATAGGCGCCATGATGAATATTTGACTGTGTTGCAGGTTTTTTTTATAAAAATTCTTGCTTTGTACCACGCAACAAAGCAATAAAAAGAAAACGGACAATTGAACAGTGTTTTGCATATTTTTACCTATTTTTCAGTATACTGTTCACCTGGCCGGGTCTCTATACATTTTTGGGACATCTCTTTTAAGGGTGTTGTACCTCTAAACAAAAGGAATTTACAAACCAAAAGGCAAGCTGATTTACTTGGCATTGTTAATCATGAAATTTAAAGAGAAACAAAGTCTTACCGTGCAAGTCAAGGAAAAAATCGGAAAAGCCCAATCCTTTAGTAGTACAGTTAAATCGCCCTAAAGTGAGAGTCGTCCGTGTTGTACTTAGTATTTCTTTTACAAGTCATCACATCAATTATAGAGTTTATTAAGAATAGAAACAAAATGTTCCGCATTTAGAGTTGTTTGTATATTGATTGGTCAGCCTGTATACCTTTGCGTTCCGTGTGTCAGATGCGCAGCGTGGGGCGCGGCGAGGTGCTGGTGTCGCTGTGCTGGCAGCCGGCCGCCGCGCGCCTCACCGTGGTGCTGCTCAAAGCGCGCAACTTACCCAAGATGGACGTCACCGGCCTCGCTGACCCGTAAGATCATATTACGTCATGTTAATCTATCCAATTCTTAAGAAAAATCTGAACATGCAATCGCAGTGTCAACGTTGAGTCCTATTTACTAAAGTGTGTTGGCTAAAATGGTTGCAGTGACAACTTATGACATTGGCAATCATCTGAGTCTGCAACGTATCTCTGAAAGTCGTTGCAGCGTATGACTGTTCGCCGATAGGTCGTTCTTCCCTAACATTGCGGCTGCGTCTTCTGAGCAAAAGATATTCTATATTGTTGTAAAGATGCTGCAGTCTATTGTTAAGAGGTTTTTAGTACTATTTAGTTAAAAGAAATATACTTAACACAGATTTTTTATGAAATCCCAAGTGCGTAAATCCGAAGTGGACATCATAGGCTAGTATCATCATCATCATCATCACCAGCCTATATACGTCCCACTGCTGGACACAGGCCTTCCTACATGGGAGAAACACATGAGGAGCTTGAGCTATAACACCACCACGCTGGTCCAATGCGGGTTGGTGGGTTAAAGCGGTTGCAGTAACAACCGGGACCAACGGCTTAACGTGCCTTCCGAAGCACGGAGGAGCTCAAGATTATAAATTTGATTGACCCTTTCCGGGACCGACCATGGCGAAAGTTGCTTTGTTTCCGTAATCGAAACCAGAGCGCTCAAACCACTACGCCACCGAGCTCCTCTAGGCTAGTATATGTGGCGGTAATGAAAATTTACCCAAAAAAAATGTCCCCCAACGTTGAAGTTGCATTACTTTATATTTGACATCTAAAGCGCTCAAGCCTTCAAACTAACGGGAATACCTCTTAGCTCTTCTAGAATCATGTGAATCTTGTTATCAGAATAAACAATTAACATGGTTTAAAGTTAGACCTGGTGCGGAACTGAGTTTGTTTCATTTTGTGAATAAAGCCAGACCAATACAGCATCAGATTTAAACCAGTGTGGAGCACTTTTATGTTGTGGCGGATATTCCTCTTATAAAATTAATCAGAATTTATGTAATACTCTCTATTGCCAGCTACGTGAAGATGTATCTGTTGTACAACGGTCAACGCATCGCAAAGAAGAAGACGCACGTGAAGAAGCGCACGCTGAACCCCGTGTTCAACGAGTCGTTCGTGTTCGAGGTGCCCGCCGCGCCCAACGCCACGCTCGACCACGTGTCGCTCGAGCTGCTCGTGCTCGACTGGGACCGAGTCACCAAGAACGAGGTCACTTGCCTTATCACGTTTATTACTATTAGAATTAGCGATTGCAGGATCATCCCATGATCTTATAGTACTTTTCCTATTGAAATGCGTAACAGTTTATATTTGCTACGATTATTTTTCCACAAGCGATCTGGTGACGGTCGCAGGTAGGCGCTAGATGTGTGCAGCGTAACGCTGGACCGATCGTTGGAAATCTTTATTGGAGGCCTTTTTCCAGTAGTGGACTTCTTTCCGCTGAAATGATGAAACGGTGATGAATACCTAAGCGACGTTACTTTTTGGCCTTTATGCAATAAAGTGTGGAAATAAAAGTAAAAAATAACAAAATCAAAAGTTTTGCCAAACATGTCGCACGTGTGCATGTCTGCCGCCGGCCGACGCGGCGCGGTGTCAAATCTGACACACGCAAAGCGGTACTTATGTGTTAGTTAACCTTGCTGCAAACTTTTGTAATTTGAACCTTTCTTGTTTCGCAAAACTTTATTACAACCAATTTTATAACACTAGATCCACTCGGACATTATTGAAAGGCGTGTAGTACAAATCTGCACTGCCAAATACTCCTAACTTTATAATCAGCCCTTGACAAGATGTCTTTCGATAATCGCTATCGCCATTGCAAAGCGGAAAATCTAAAGGATTTGACATTAGCGCTTGAAATGACCGTAGGCTTATGCCACAAACATGTCAATTCTTTTTTTTCTTACACATTTTCCAATTAGCGGTAGCGATTATCAAAAGGCATCTTTCTAGGGGGATTGGAGTTTTTTTTTGGTTTTAAATTGACATATGTGTCAATTTAAAAAATCCTATGGGATCCACTCGGACACTGTTTAAAGTCATTGAAATGAATACTCCTGATCATTTCTTTTAGATATGGTCCCCTAGACAAGATGCCATTCGATAATCGCTATCGTTGTCGTTCAGCAGAAAATCTAAGAGATCATTTCGAGCGCAAATATAAAATAATTCCTTAAACCGCTTTCGTGCAGTTGTCAAATCCCTCAGATTTCCAGTATCTTTTTGGTGACTCAATGATATTGTAAACGATCGAACCGATTATAACAAATCTTGCCATGCACAAGCAAGGCTTATTTAAAAAGTTATTAAAGGATTTTTCGAAAAGTTTATTAAAAAAATATTATCAACTTTTTTAATACTGTTTTTCCAAAACTGACAACTATTAATCTGTCAAGCGGCGATATCTCTCCCTCGAACAATAAGATCCCTCCGGAGCGCTATGACAATTGAAAAATCAATTTTGTCTGGATTCCGATGCTTGACGGTTTGACTAGCCCGACTTGCAATATTTTTGACTTGCAACTTTTTATGGAAAGCGGTGATCGTAAACGCTCCTAAAATAGCGTGGTGTGGTGTGGTGTGTTGTGCAGGTGATCGGGCGCCTGGAGCTGGGCGCGGAGGGCGTGGGCAGCGCGCGGCACCACTGGCGCGAGGTGCAGGCCGCGCCGCGCCGACAGATCGCCGACTGGCACAAGCTCAAGGAGTAGCCGCGCTACCGAACATCACGCTTGACCAACAACCACTAATGCTTCAGTACTTTCCCTTAGATTACAATTCATTGAACTTACCACCGTATGCAGGTTCACCTGGGTAGGTATCACCTGGGTAGATAACACCTGGGTAGATATCACCTGAGTAGGTATCACCTAGGTAGGTATCACCTGGGTAGGTATCACCCGGGTAGGTATCAACTGGGTAGGTATCACTGGGCATGGAAGGATAACAACGCACCTGCAATACCATGTTATTGCAGGCGACGGTAGTTTAATCACCAGGAGCCGTCATCTTGTTGTATAAAAACTTGGGTATTGTAAAAGAATGTCAAAGAACACTGATATAATGTATCTAAAATAAAGGAAATCACTTGTTATTGCAGGTGCTATGACTACTATGTAATTACACATTTTGTTTCTCACCGAAACATAGGGAATTGCTTCATGGTCGAAATAGGAATGGTACTCAGACGAGCCTGCAAAAGGAACCACCTAGTACCAGTTGGAAATAACTGTTTAAAAAAATTCACACAGAACAAATGCTAGGTTTACCTAAGTAATGTTTGTAGAAGAGAATATGATCGGTGGAAATTGCAATCTGTATGTCCCAAAAGAATTGTTCCTTCTTTGACATGAAAACTCTTTACTAGATGGATTAACTTTTAATCACAAAATGTATTTTAAGTACAAATTACTTGACATTCTTGGGGATATTTTTTCATTAACTTTTAATTATTAATCACAAAATGTATTTTTAGTACAAATTACTTGACATTCTTGGGGATATTTTTTTAAAAGATTCTAAATATTGGAATAACCACGAATGCATTTGCAAACTGACTTTGTTACTTTTTTTCTGTTTCAAAGCAAATAGTGTAAATAGGTAGTAATAATAAAAGAATAACTGAAATATCGAAGGCTCTATATGAAAGTATTTCTCTTAATAGTGGAAGGTCTTTTTAATTTACAACATTACACTTTTAATAATAGAAGAGCATAATCGATCTACTAGCGAAGTAGCGACACCTCTTCGAAAAAAAAATCCTTGATAATTTGAGGCGTAAAAAGGTGACTGTTTAACAAGCCTAAAGAGATATTACTTAGAGCTTTGATTTGAACAATTTCTGGATAAAATGCTATCTAAATTTACAAAAAGATGGGAAAGTTTTCAAATGAAGTAGTTTTTTTCGCCCTGTGTGTTTTATACACTAATGATTTATATTCCGCTAATATAGTATCTACGATATGATTTCATGAATCCATGAGTATTTTGTTAAGGGTACAAAATAATATCCAGTATCCAGCCTTCAAAAAAGGTTGTGGTTACAACCGAAAATTGGCTAAGTGCGAGTCAGAGTATGAACTCACTTATGATCGATATAGTGCATGCCTACAAAGATGCTTACAAAATATATGACGCCCTACCAAGATTTTGTGGGGCAAACGAAGCAAACGGGGCAAATCCCGTTTTTCACTATGTATTGATATCATCGATATCTCAGTCTGAATGTCCCAATATCATCTATGACTAAGTACTTTACTGCGTTCCGAATCACGCACGATCCTTCGTTTTTTTTATTTTTGAAGGCATCAAGTCTATTAGGGTTGTGGGCATGCCCATCGTGCCCACAACAGTTGATCCACGCTTGGGTAACATCTATGTTAAATACGTTCACACTACAATCGTAATATACAATTTCTATAAATATATTACATGGCTGTATCCCTAACCAAAAATTTTTTTTTCTTCCAATATGCGTAATTCTGCCGGGTGACTTCCGTGGCAGTTCCATACAAATGGAATCAGATATTAGCCCGAATAATTTACGATGTTATTAATGTTTCACTTATTGTAATGGCACGTGATTTTTCGTATTCAGTGGTAGTACAAGTACTTGTAAGAAGGCAAAGCCAAAGTCCAGACACAGGTATGAAAAGCTTCATTTAGTAATAATTTGTAATTATAACGTAACGATATTTTGTATTAGATAGTGAAATTATGAGATTGCTTTAATGTTACTTACTTACATTTTATTAGTGGAACGATGTGGATGTTTGTATGATTTGCTTACTACGTTTATTTTAACGCACAATGTAAATGGCATTTGCGTATCCATATAGAATTCCTGGAGTTAGTCAAAGTATGTGTCTAGATGAGACTCACGAATATACTTCTCGTATTTATTTGCTTCGTTGAAATCGGAGCTTATAACAACTTGGCTCTAGTTTAAAAAAATGTAATTGACAACATATCTAAATGTGTAATAATTTAAAGTTCCCTGCAATTTAATAGACTGTTTTGCTCATTGTCAACACAATTACACGATTTAAATACAAAACAAATTGTAGAGCTATATAGAAGACAGTGTAAAAATACCACCATTTCTCTTTGAAAAGATGACATACAACTCTATTAGCGTTATATAAGTATAGCGTAAGGTCGTACATCTACTATGTAAAATTTAAAACAAACGATTGTATCAACTTGATGTAGATTGTCATGTTATACGTGTCACAACTTTACTATTATAGTTGGGATGTCCCTATTTGTAGAGAGGACATCATCGGATATATTGTAATACTCATTTACATTTAGATCATAAAATATGTATAGTATTAGGATAGAGAAATAAATCTATTTTATACTAAATGTAGGTAGTATTACATTTGAACATAGATTATTACTGTGTAAAGCTCATTTGAAGAGGCTTTGAGCTTTTAGCCAACGTTCACCTTTCTTTATCGTAATGAGTGTATCATTATAGGCTTTCACTGTCTGCCCCCTTATTCTCAACTGTCGGAAAGAATTCGAATTTCGGAAACTCTATACCTGTCACTTTTTATCGCGCGGCGTCAAAGCGAGACGGCATGTGACTTTACGAATCGAATCCGTGATCCGACAGTTGAGAATAAGGGGGCTGGTCTCTTTTTATATTTCATTGCGTATAGAAAATACAGTATCCTTGTTATTAAAACATTACTCTATTAATTTATGAGGTAACAAGTGTTGACCATAAAATGTTTGTTTAAAATCGCTGTGTCATGTCATTCCTTTTTATAAATGAAATAATTAGTCATTAAAAATAAAGTTTATTGATATGTAAAACGAACAAATTAATAAAATAATACTGTGTAACAGTATAGTTTAAACGTAACTGTTTGAATTAAGGATTTGAACTAAGTCGTGTATAACGTAACCGATTACTTGTAAGAATTATGTGTATAACTTAGTAAGGAGCCATACTTCCACATTCCGAAAACTACAGCCACCAACATAAGTTGATAAACAATTTAGCACCTTTTCATTACAACGTATTGACAGACTATTGACTATTTGTATATGAACACTATAATTGACGTATTGTGAAATGGTACTAAAGTGATCATCGATTATTGTTGGTGACGTACGTAACGTATATGTAAATAGTTATCGCTTCGGTCGTTCGTGCCACCTCGATCTAATTATTGTTATTTAAACTTTAAGTGGATACCAGTAAATGTTTATGTTGGCTAACATCGGTGTTTTTGTATTTTCAATCAATCTGTATGAGTGTTGTAGTATCAAAGTTTTCGCTATAATACTCGTGCGAGCATATACATTTTTATTACTATTAACATGCCTTGGTTCACGGGAGCTCACTTACACCGATACGTGATAAAAACATCTACTATATTTACTTTAAATTCCCATGCTCAAATATTTTGAATTACTTGTATTTGCTTCAATTTTCTCACGATATTTTTTTTGTGTTAAACATCATCTAAATCATCGTAAAACTGTCGAATATATAAAATTCTATTCCTGTTATCCTGTTCATCGCGGTACGTTAAAGCGAGATGGTGGTGCGTTTTCCAATCGAATCCGAGAATAGTTGTGAATAAGTGTACAAATGGGATGTTCCCGTTTCATCTTGAAACTCTTCCGTAAAGAGTGTTCAGTGCTTTCGTGATTCAAGGCCTCCCTCATACTGACCATGTCACAGCACAGTAGAAAGAATATTCACCACACCGATATCAGATTTGTATACTAAGAGGTTTTAGTGAATAAATTATTGACTGGTGCTTTCACATAATTGTTCGTTTTATTTTTCTACGCCTTTTTTAGCTTAGGGTTAAAAGAAAAAAGCTAGATTTTACCGCATAATAGATCTCACCGTATCAGAATTAAACACACATGAACGTGTAGATCGAACCAAAAATAGTAGGAACCAATATTTTCTAACATTGATTAAAATTGAAAGAATAGCAGCTGTTAATTAATTTGGCATGAAAAATAAAATAAAATAAGTTACCCCCGGCCTCATTAATCATCTATCTAACACCATCTAATTTAGACTATTCTTATATTAGCTCAAACACACTATATAAGCTTAAAGTTTCTAAAGATTTGAGCATCCCGCAGACTATTTGATGATACAGGATCAGCTTCAGGTTAGCATGTCTTTACAAACTGACAGTAAACCAAATTTCAAATCAATTGGATCTGTAAAAGCCCTTTTTTTCAAGTAGGAAATGAGTTAATAATCATTAAACGCCTGAACTGATCTTCATTGTTTGAACCTAAGAACCATCCTGATTACGTCAGCTTTCAAACAAAAAAAAACGTATCAAAATCGGTCCATTTGCTTAGGAGCTACGATGCCACAGACGGACACACAGATACAAAGACAGACTTGGCAAACTTATAACACCGTCGTAATCATTTCCCTATGCGTGTTGGAAGTAAGAAAAAAATATAAATATTTATACTTACATGTATCAAAATTTAAATTTAGCCGGAGTAGAGGGCTTTTGCGTAAAAAAACTCTATATTTTTATCAATTGTATATTTGATATCAAATCTTACTATTTAAAAACACAGCTTCACAAATTTATAATACATTACATACATACAATACGGGTGAAGAGGCTCCTACCGTTTTTCCAAATGTCAGAAGCGCGGTAGGAGTACCCTTGCCCCGTTTTACAGGCAAATTGTCATGTCAGTGCATTCCGGTGCTGCCACAGGCTAGAAGTTTTTTTTGTACTCAAAACTCATCCAAAAGTACCTAACTAAGATAAAAGCTTGTTAAGTTTAAGTATTATTATGAATAATCCTTGAATTTTGAATCGTCTTTTAAAAAGTAATAAAAACTGCAGTCTACAAATGTCCGATTTTTGTGCGTATTTTCTAGCAACTTTCCAAATTCTTCAAACTGTGTGAAACATTTAGATAGGTAAAGAGTACTAAAAAACTAGCCTGCTGCATTGCTGAATAAAGTGCGCGACAAAATAAATAAATCAGACAAAAAACTGCGGGTGAAAATCCGTTCCGACAAACACTGCTCTGACAGGACATAGGTCCTGAGATTGTTCAGTTATATTAGGTTAGAACAGTTATTATCGCGTATATACCACTGGATTAAGGGCCACTGTCGACTTCAGCCTGTACGACGATGAAGACGGAACACAGGTCTCAATGGTTAATGTCGATCATTGACATCTTAAACCAAGCCCCACATACATAACTCTGCATAGTTCTTTTCCCTACCATGCTTGGTAAGCACAATTTACTATAATCCCCCTTAAAAAAGGCTTTGGCATAGTGTGACAAATTGTAAGTTAGATTTATTTAGATTAGAGAAAACGAACAACAGCCAGAACTCAATTCACCTGTCGGTGTTATGTCCTATATGAGCGTCTTGTCGGAGCTGGGTTTCTCACTCAAATCCGCATTTGTGTGTACCTTTCTTCGCAATGTTTCACTGGCTTAGTTAATACTTTTGCAGAATATGAACACTTATTACTTCCTACTGATAGAGACCAGAGTCGAGAACACCAACACGTACACAATTATATTGTCGTTAAATACAACTCCTATTTGGACGTCTCTTTGATTTCCTCTAGCTATGACAGTCGGCTGTTCATATAGAAACACTAACGTAGCAATATTAATAGTAGTATTGTTGAGGGGGACCAAAATCTATGCTTACATGATTATACGAGTACACTTCAGGTACTTTGTAGTACATCAAACATTCACAATGCGTCATTTGACTCAATATTAACTCCCCCTTTTCCAAACATATAACCAACGCTACGTTAGTTAGCAATGTGATCAACAATAAAACATAGTCATTTAAGTAAATTACAAAAACTACATTAAATAGTGTCATAATTAGGCAAGATTCAAATATGTGCGTAGTACAGTGAAAAATTACTATAACTACTTAGTTAAAAGTTATACAAAACAATATCGTCGTAAACTATGACTACACTTTGTTTATTGCTAGTAAAAATGAGATATGAATTTTAGTTCAGATATGCTTGAACTGTAAAGATATATTCATTACATTTTTGGTCCGAATAGTGTACAATTTTACTATAGTAGAGCAACGCTTATATGAGTACTTGTGATTATAAAAATGTTAGTTTATAGTGATTATTTAGGATTAATCGAGTAAAAGTTTTATTTTATTTGTAAAAACCAGTAAATGTAGGAAGGCCTGTGCCCAGCAGTGGGACGTCTATAGGCTGTTGATTATGATGAACCAGTAAATACAGTGCTAAAGGAAGATATTCTAATTCGATACTTTGTACCGAACAATGGTTAGTGACCATTCTAAAATAAAGTAAATTATTGTATGTAGACAGACATATTGGTAACTTAATTATAATATTAATGGTGAAACTAACTCAAATACACTAGAATTAATTAAAGTAATATGTACAAATACTAAATGCAATATCCTTTACATCATAAATTAAAATGAGGCAAGTTTCCCGTTATGAAAATACTGGCAAGTACTGGGCATACGGGGTATTATATTGTGTTTGAAATAGTTGATCAAAGTTAAGATAAAAATAAATAGTATAATACAATTCACAATATAATAAAATCCACCTCTTATTTTATAAGTAGTAATGATTTCATTCACGAAACAGCGAAGTTTCCTTCAGAATCTCAGTATCTTTAAACAAAACTGGCCAACAAACAGTTAACATTACAGCCATTACATTATTAAACATTTATCATTACTTAACGAATATCTACTAAGAAGATTTAGACCATTATTTGTCATTTATCAGGAAAAATAGTTTTTTACCACGACTAATACACAAACACTACGTTAAAACAAAATAATTAGTCTTTGAGTATTCGGGAATCTCATAGATTGTCTATGTCGAGGCTTTCTACGAGTATGGCATTATCATGGTAGGTTGACAGAGAGCTCTTGATTTACTAATTAAATATTTAAATTAACTTTAAAAGGCAATTCATGATTTTTCATTGAAAAATAAGAGCTGTGCATCTAGGTACTCTAAAAAGTATAGAAGCCAACGAAATAAGGGACCAAGTTACATCACTAATTGAGATCCTATCACCGTGCAGAATGGTCGTTAACGCTGCTGGAGCAATATATAAATTCTTTGAATATAATTGAAACTCCTAAGATCATTTCGTAAAAATTCTGTACAAAATCTTTCAAGGAATCACAAAAAACGTTTTGATATACAACTATTCATTATCTAAATCTTTATTTTACGGGCTCATACTCCAACCACGTCGACCACGGTTCAAACTCGACAACGATTGCCATTGAACGGCCATCGTTCCTAGTGTTCCTTAAAAAAATATTTGATTCCTAATAACATCTCCGAATGCCTCTTAGAATAGAAGATCCAATCTCCATTTGTGGAGATAACGATATTGTTGCATGTGATCCCACAGTCACCAATAGACCAGAGGGGAGACACGAACTCTCCTAAATTGAGATGGTGGTACGCACAGCTTTAGTACAAGGACGGCACAAGGGTTCTGGGCCCTGGAGGATTATAGCAGGCCTCGGTCGAGTTCCTTACGAAGCATGCGGGACAGCTTCAGTACGTCTTCGTCCACTTGCCCTGAGAATAAAGAGTCGAGGAGCTCACCTCGGGAAGCCAGAGCGAACACACCGGCGAGCCGCGATACGGACTTATCGGATAAATGCCGCTCTACTACTGACCTGAAATAAATGAAATTAAAATTATGTAATTTCGATAGTATGAAAAAATAATACTCTTCCTTCACGAAACAAAATTGAAGTACTGTTTAAAAACCAACAATATTAGGGATTAGATACATTTTATCAATTATTCAAAGTCAGACAAGAAAGCTTATAGCTCAATTGTTAGAAAGTGATGTCGCCTAAAGACTATTAAGGAAATTGCTTTTAGACAAAATACATTAATCCCTTCCATTCTCAGTAATTACACTGGCTACCTTCACACCGAAACTTTACGGCTTCACGGCCGAAATAGGAAAGGCGGTGTTACCTACCCAGAATCACCTTAAATGAGAGGTTACAACCTTTCTTTATAAGTGCGTTTTATTTCAATCAAGTTATGTTACCGCACTCACTTTAGAGACTGGTGTGACTCACGCAGTGCGTCTTGCAGGAATCCCCGGTCATAGGAGAATTCCACTTCACAGAAAGACACTACCGCCATTAACACAGTCTGAAAATAAAATTAAAAATACTGTCCAAAAAATATGACGCAGAATCACGAAAATGGTTTAAGTTAAACTATTTGCTATAATTTATGGCCTTTGAAGACAACAAGGAGATCTAATAGATAGTACATACTCGTAGACGTAAATAGAAAACATTCAAAGCAACGCTAAGAAAAGTACAGTCGACAGCACATCAAGTAACAGTTTGACCTTGAGACCAGCCTTATTCCGTTGGTAATAGAGGCGGCTTTCGTAGTGAAACTGTTACACTTGATGTGCTGTCACCTGTACATTACGAAAGCGCTACCTACGTCATGGTGAAGAAGCTCATCTTCGTTATCGACTAACTAAGTAATTATGCTCACATGGAACTTGGATCGGAAGGCAGCGAGCGCCCTCTCGTCGGCGGGCGAGAGCTGCCCGTGTCGCCGGAGCACGCCAATCTTCACGGCCGCCTTGATCACGTGCTTCACCAGCTTCTCGGCTTCGCGCTTCTCCACGCGCTCACGAAGCACCGTCAGGAACTGGAATATTTACATTAATAAATTTTAGCCAACTTCTGTAATAATTATCTTAGTCCACAATACATAGATGAAAATATTAACTTTATACACGTTAAGTAAATAAGATACCATAGTTTTTAATTAGTAAAAGCTATATTGGGCTAGCCAACACCACCATGTGTTATGGCCCAAACTCGTCCGTCATGTGTTTCATCCATTTTGGAAGGCATGTGCCCATCAATGGGATGTATATATGCTGATGATGATGATAAACTATATTTTGGCTACTTTCACAGCAAATCTGCTGCTAGTAAATTTTATAGTAACGCGGTACGATATTGGATTGAGTTATAGTTCGCTTCAATAGATAAACGTGCTTGACGAAAAAAATGAGAGTCTAAATTAGGCGATGGTTATGTAAAAGCAGCAGTATCGCGTTCGTTTTCGTGTTCTTCACTGATGTATTCAATTTTATACTTACTAAAAAAAAAGTTAAAATAGTCTTCCCAACTGCTTTGGTAAACTATTTAAACATTCGGTAGAATAATCCTTCGTAGTATTCAGAACCGCCATCCGCTAGGTGTTAAGGTGGATTAACCAATAAGCTTGTGGCTTTTTGGATTTTCATTCTTCATCTTAGCTCCTGATATTCCACTGCCAGCAGCGGAAATTCAGAAGAAGGGAAAGGTCTCTTGTGTTGTAGTATCATTGGACAAAAGTGACACTTTGTCTGTGTTTACCTGATCAAGCAGTTTAGCAGCATGTTCATCGAGCACAAGGGCGCGCGCGCTCGCAGCGCCACCGACACGAGATAAGAACTTCTTTTGTGCCCTAAGCGAAATGTCGCGAGCGCACCACGCGCCACCCTCCATTGCTGAAACAATACAATGGTTGCGGTTAATTTTGTGAAAACTGAAACTTAAGGAAAGTATTAATTTAAAATAGAAAAAAGTAACCGAATCATAGGTTATTGATAAAAGGCTTGTATTTAACTGATCACCATAGAAACCTAACCAACCTTAAAAATATAATTGATCATCTAAAATTATAATTGGTCTTCAAAATAGCGACTAATCAACAATTTGTAGACCAATTACTATTTTTGATGACCACGGTAAATTTTTTTTGCAGACCCTTTAAATTTTTCACTTGATACAATACTCGGTGTTGAAATAGAATATTCCGACATTATTGGGTATAAGTTAAGTCCACTGTCGAATTATTATTTACCACTTTATTCACCACTGTCGAATCACTACGGGTTCGATTCGATGTCAGATCCCGTCTCGCGTTGACGCAACGCAGTAAAAACCGACTCCAAAAAACTAAAGAAGGATAAAATAATTAAATTTTAGTAAGTAGGCACTCATCCCCTAGGAACATATTTTTGGAGTCGGTGCTTCACTATCTATGGTTTCTGGAAACAACTTAGCATCAACTCCAAAAATATGTTCCTAGGGGATGAGTGCCTACTTACTAAAATTTAATTATTTTATCCTTTTCAGTATTTTGGAGTCGGTTTTATTTTTTGTTTAAATTTCATTTTCACAATTTTTAGTGATAACTTTTGAAGGTCAAAGCTAGATGGGTGACCGTGAGCTTATATTGTTTTCTACTATAGTATCATTCCACTAAAAATTCATAGGAAAGCAAATATCTGCAACTTCGCATATGTAGACGACTTAATTTTTCCAGTTTTTTTGATTTAAAAACCAAACTACCCAATGGATTTCCAAAAATTTTTTATGGGACCAAATGGGAACTATTCCGCATCGAACAAAAAAGAATCATCAATATCGGTTCACCCAGTCAAAAGTTCTGAGGTAACAAACATAAAAAAAAACACATACGACGAATTGATAACCTCCTCCTTTTTTTGAAGTCGGTTAAACAGCGGCAAAAAGATAATAGTTTCCGATATTAGGTTGGTTCTATCTTTGGGCCTATGCTGCAAAAGTAGAACGTGTTTACTTTTCGTTCTAGAATAATATTTTTGCATGTTCTTTAAGTTTCGGAATATCACCATTCTTTTTCTGAAGTAGCAGTCAAGATTTTCACATTAACACATCACCACTTACTAATGCGTTAAATTCTATGCCTCTACTACCTATCAAAATTCACTAAAATTCGACTAAGTTTATTAAGTTCATTCTTCTTCAGATAACATCGTACTTTTAAAGACTTGATCTGCTTTTTAACACGGGTATGGTATTAAAGCTAGCGAAAAATTCAAAAACTATCGAGAATTATAATGAACAATCAAATGCGAGGAAGATTCAGCGAAAACTTTCTCACGCGCCACGCGAGACGAGCGCAATACCATGCTGTTATTAGAGCATCTCGTTCCGATTGATTACGTGCCTCTAACGTCATATTATACACGATTCAGCGGTTTCTGCACAATTAGTAAGCTAATATTGAAGAAATAATACTAAAAATATGAAAAGTTTCATGAGTACCACATAATTACCACCACCTTCAAATCCAAAATAATTTGCAAAACCTGCAGACGGCTAACTTATTTATTTATTTATTTATGTACACACAAAAGACTCAAAAAAAGAATACATAAAACACAGTTGAGTACAAAGGCACTGCTTATATCTAAAGAAATCTCTACCAGCACACCTGCGACAGGAATAGGTACAGGAAAATAAAAGTGGACACAGTGTGTGTAGTTTCTTATTAGGTATATACACATATACCTAATAATAAAATGTAGATAATTAATAAATAATACACATATATTAAACAAGTTATTAATGTAGAATTAATAATTAAATATAAAAATGTAATGTAATTTAGAACTTAAAATAATTAAAGTTTTTAAATAATATTGGCCCTAATTCTGGAGAACACATGCTAAGTCTAAATTTAAGCTCCTTATTTCTTTCTCTCAAAATGAATACGAAAAGGATGGCTGTCATATAAATTAACATTTAGAAAGGTGCGTTCAATTTTCGACCTTATTGAAAGTGCTAAAATGCAGAGTTTAGAAGGCACCTCCGTACATGCCGTCTAAAATTGTCTATGGTTTCTTTGAAATCTATCTTGATTTAATTGACAGTTCTAAACAAATTATTGCTATCTTTTTCCTATTACATATTGCGAGATAGAGATATACTGTACTTAAATTTAGAATTAAACTGTGTCTTCAGAATCAGGCCCATTGTCTTATATTTTCGTAAGCACTACACATGTGAAATAAAACCACTGTACCGGATTTAACCAGCGTTCAATTAGATGTTACATTATCATCAAAAAAAATACCCGACTTTTCGATTAAACGCGAGTTATATCCGGTGAAGTGGTTTTATTTTAAATCTACAAAGGACCCATAATATTAAAAATTTTAATAAGTCCATAAATAGCGAAATTAATACCTTTGCGTCATCAAGAACCTTTATGAATCACGCCAAATTAAAAAATCAGTTACCTACTTAATGACTTTTGTCATTAATAATTTCCACAACGGATTACTAATAATTAAATTTCCCAAAAAGACATGCTTTCTTCAGAACAAAACGAACATTAAGCAAAAATAGCACTAACACATAATAATATGTCAGGACGTTCAATATAAATTTGCCTACTGCTCAGTGATGCATCACGTCATTGGTTTATTGGGACGCATGGCCATATTCATTATTTACTATAAAAAGCCACGAGCGAGACGGATTTATATCAATTTCGCTACGGACAATAGACAATTGCACTTTCAATTGAACCTCTAATGGGACAATGAACTGTGAACATCTTGTTTTCATGACAAGCGTACACGCACTAACAATAACATAACAACATGGTATGTTTATTGGAATTCTCGTTAACATTCCAAATTTTAAAAAGATACTTCAATTAACAAATACTAAATAGACCAATGATATGTATCCTAAGATCGTCGTAGCATGGACTATCATTGGTAGGATCAAACATTTTATGTGTCCAAAAGATTTTTCGTGTTCATTTATGATGTGTTAAACATTATGTCAGGGTCATTACATTAGCATTAGCAACATTAAAGTTAACAATACTTGAAGATTCAAAGGGTTGGTTTATACCTATGAAGATCTGGTTAGGCGTTTGATGATCAGCTCATTTTTAACCTATTAAAATCTTTTATAGAAAGATGGTTACCTACTTACTAATAATCCTGAAAGACATTACTAATAGTTTAATAGTTTTAATCGTGTGATAAAGATATCCGTACACTTAGCGGGCAGTCCAGTTCAGTCACGCTGACAATAATAGTTGTTTCAGTATGATAGTCATGAAAATCATACTTTGCGATAGATGTCGAGATATAAAAAAAACGTTCTGCGAGAGTGAAATCGTTGCCTACATCTAAGATATAGAATTCGGTGAAACTTTTGTCGTTACTTAATCTGTAAAGCGGCAATATACCACCGGTGGGCGATGACAATAGAAAAATCAATTGTGTCTGGAATCTCATGCTTGACGGATATACTAGCATAAATGAAATAATATATTTTTTGGTACCTACACTTACATTCAAAGGCTTGTTCTAAATTCCTTACATTTTTCCGTTTAGCGATTTTTGAAAGGCTTCCTACAAAACATTTTTAGACTAGAAAATAGATAATGGAGCTAATTTTGTACCACTCTGAATCGAATCTGAAAAGTTCAGTGCTTCTCGTTCTCTGAATTGAAATACAAAAAGGATGTCGTCATATAATTTGACATTTAGAATCGTGTGTTACATTTTCATAAAATTCAGTGTGTAGAAAGCAGCTCCGTACATGCCGTCTAAAATTGTCAATTTTTTTAGCCCGTCAAGCATCAGATTTCAAACACAATTGATATTTCATTTATCATATCATAACCCTCTGGAGAGATAACGCCGCTTGATAGATTAAAAAACAATCTAAATTTAGTTGACAGCTCTAGGATTTAGAGTATGTTGTGTCCTAGTGAATGTAGTTTAAGCCCTATGCCTAGAAATTGCACTAATTTTTAACAAATGTCAGTTTATTTATTAGAATAGGCGAGTACAGATGGTACCAATAACAGCCTAAAATGGTTTAGATTTCCACCACTATCTTTTATGAGAAAAAATATTTACTATAAAAATGAATAACAATCCTATGATTAAAAACTTTCTGCTTTTGGAAAGAAAATCCTATCACGATAAACAAAGTGGCGTTAGTTGACAGTTCATAAAGTCTCGGGAACGAGGAACGTACGTACCTATATTCTTTCAGCGACAAAGAAAAAAGTATTTTACCAAAACGCTAGACGCGCTCCAGAGAATCGTAATGTCTAAATTGAGAACCTTTTGTTTGATATAAAAGCTGCAAAAAGTCTTTGATTATTTCACAGAAATTAAATATAGCAAGAATAAAACATTTGCTAAGAGGGCAAATAAGCCTTTGATGACTGTCGTAATTTGTGAAGTACTCACAAACCAGAAAGTACTATAGATATTCTATTGCCGAGGAGGAGGCGCTGACTATATAATGCTATTTTTTTTAATAATTTAACTTTTGGAAAATTTGATCTGTCGCAGCTTACAGATTAGATTATCAGCTTATGATAGCGCGTACTACATACTACAACGAGAAGTCTACGCTTATTAGATACCTATTCATATGTAACGGATTTACATAACCTCAGAATTTGCTATATTATTGAGAAAAGTTGGTATACGCTAGGGTTAATACCCTCTAGAGACGAGATTATTAAGCTTTGGAGTTATTAGAAAACTGAGTTGAGCAAAAAAGCTTTGAAAACAGGTTCTACACATTTTGTACATTATAGCGTCATGTACAGCTACAGATTTCTTTTAAATATTAAAATAATTATTCGTAGAGGTTATATTAAAGTGGTTAGTTAGAGAGGTTAGTTATACTGAGGAGCTCGGTGGCGTAGTGGTTTGAGCGCTCTGGCTTCGATTACGAAAACAAAGCAACTTTCGCCATGGTCGATCCCGGGATGGGTCAACCAAAATTTCTAATCTTCGAGCTCCTCCGTGCTTAGGAAGGCACGATAAGCCGTTGGTCCCTGTTGTAACTGCAACCGCTTTACCCTCAGATCATAGAATATGACATAGACATAGACATGATAACATGACATTAATAATACTATTTTTAAAATAATTAATTGGATGAATGATAATAATTTAAAAATCAATATTAATAAAACAAAAGCAATACAATTTCGTACCTATAAATCAAAACAAATTGACATTAATATTCAATACAATAATGATAAAATTAATCTAACTGATTCCACCCTATTCTTAGGTATAACCGTGGATGAGCATTGTAGTTGGAAGAACCACGTTGATATTGTTTGCAAAAAAATTAATAAATTTATATTTGCACTTACTAAAATCAAAAAAGTTGCATCTATCCAAATAGCTTTACAGGCTTATTATGGTTATGTTTCTTCAATACTACGCTACGGTATAATAATATGGGGTAATAGTGTTGATTTTAATAGGGTTTTTAAAGCTCAGAAGAAGTGTATTAGGGCATTATGTGGAATAAAACGTAGAGAATCATGTAAACCCTTTTTCAAAAAACTTAATGTATTAAATTTACCTTGTATATATATATCAGAAATCTGCTTATTAGTTAAAAAATACCCTGAATATTTCATTAAAAATGACGAAGCCAAATCAAATGTACGAAATTGTAGGAAAAATAAAATAATTATCCCTAAATGTAACTTAGCATTATTTAAATCAAATGTTTACTTTATGGCTATCAAACTATATAATAAACTACCTTCTAATATTATGAGCTTACCTTTGAATAACAATAAATTTAAAAACAGTTTGTTACAATGGCTTCAAGACAAGAATTTCTATTCTATTAAGGAATATTTAGAATATAAGGAAACACATACAAATTGTCTATAGTTAGTAATTAATTAATTATGTTGCAATATAAATGCATTTTTTTTATAAGTAATTTCTACTAACAATTAATTTATGCAATATATCTTGACATTTATTTTTAATATTTAATTAAGTATCGTGTACCTACGACAGTTAATATTTGCATGCCTACAAAAATAAAGGTATAATACTGATGAAACTATAAATATAATGTGTCACCATCTGAAATGTAAACACAGAATTATGCAAATAAAATTTCATTCATTCATTCATTCAATATTCCTTCATGATCTGAGGCTCTAACCCACCAACCCGCATTGGGCCAGAGTGGTGGTGTTATGGCCCAAGCTCCTCATGTGTTTCTCCCATGTAGGAAGGCACGTGCCCAGCAGTGACACGTATATAGGCTGGTGATGATGATGATGAATATGATGAGTGATTACATTAGCAAAAACCTGGGAGATCTCTACGCCATAGAGGCCACTGCCAAATATAACTAATATACCAAATATAATTAACAAGATAAGATTTAATAAACAAATGTCGGATTTTTACTATCTCTTAAGCCCATTAATCCGTTGATAATCAAGATAAAACGTTATTTAAATTTTACACAAATTGTATTTGATTTTTATGCGAATACTTGGCTAGTATATCCTGTTATTCCAATACAAGTTCTTTTAAATATTCATGCAAA
Organism: Nymphula nitidulata; assembly: GCA_947347705.1. NCBI lineage: Eukaryota > Metazoa > Arthropoda > Insecta > Lepidoptera > Crambidae > Nymphula > Nymphula nitidulata. The sequence goes on from OX374632.1 coordinate 15,429,102, forward strand.
TCACGTCTGAGCGAACTCCCTTTTCATGAAATTCTGAAAGCTACATTGAAACTTCTTTGTTGTTTTACGATTCATAGGGCCCGGTACAAGCGAAGGTCATAGGCACAGAGAGTTTGAAGGTAAATAACAATTCACAGTTATCGATTCGGATCAAAATAGCCGACCATCACTTTAATGGATCTTTGTGGAACCATTTAAAATTTAAAGACGTTCCACGCTTGAATATACTGTTTCGTTACCTACTTGGTAATAGCGACTGTTTTAATTGCTACATTGTATATGTTATTGCTCGCTGGAATCCTGTTCCACTTCACATTTGACTTAATAAGTTACGTCTAAGGGCAAGGTACTCGACATTGATATCCTTAACAGATTTTTAATTGAATGTGAAATAAACAAGGATATAAATTATGCTAGCGTAAACGATTTAGCGTAGGCATTATTAGTTTTTATAATTAATTTAATATAATGGATATAAAATTACATATATTTAATTTAATATTACTGGGCATGGACGGCATTTCATCTTAGGCCTCAGGATGACAACGTACCTGGAATATCAAGTAATTTTTCCTTGTTATTGCAGGTCTATAGGCGGCGGTATCCGCTTACCATTAGGTGGGCCGTCACGTCAGGTTGTTTGTCATCTAGTAGTCTTAAGATAATAATAATAATAATATGATGTTAATAATAATTTGATAACAATGAATTTTGACATCGGCAGGAATATTATAATTGCATGCTATATTAACATAGCTTACGTAAATCCAAACATGACAGAGAGACAAATTTTAAGTTAAAATAATATTAACTAACAACACATTGTTAGTTAATATTATTTTTTGTGATAGACATAAGGGATGTTTGACGCTTCGAAAGAGCTTCTTGGGGGAGCTAATTGAATAAAGATATTTTCATTTCATGTCAATATAAGTATATAGTGGCTGAATATGCAGAATTTAATATTATAATGACCATCTCCAGTGTACCTTATTCAATAGCAAACAAATAATTTTCTTTCTTTCTAGGAAATCACTGTATCAATTTTAATGAGAGCCCTGGCTTACACAGGTTAATTTAATAGGAAGGCCTGAATTTGAGATCGTCCGTCCCTATACTAAATTAATGAAGAAATATTATATGTCTCGCCGCATTATTAAAGATTTCTCCGTACCGAATGCGTTTAGATTTACAAAGCACAGTGAAAGAATGAAAGTGTATATTCTTTTTCAATTAAATATAAGCGCTAGCGTGAGAAAAGTCAATAAAATATTATAAATTATATTGCATGACGAAAACGATTTTTTTTCAAGAATCATTAATTTAGTTACAGTTAACCAGGACGTAACGATATTTACTAATTGTTCGTTGTCAATCAATTTTGTTGCCAATTAGGCTGAATTTGAACAATTTGCAAGTTACCTACAAATTTTCTCAGTTTTATTATAGTTTCAACAGTAACTAATAGCTCTTTATTGGACCAAACACAAAAAAAATGTATGCAATTATACTGTGTCAAAAAATTTATAGTGTTAAGATTCACATAGACCGATTGTACTCATCGTATATTGATTGATAATATACATGGTTGGCGATAATAGCCAATCTTAACATTATTATTGAACCAAATCTTAGCAAATCTTGGGGACTATGACTAAGCGAGTCGGCAAACACGCAATGCGCCTCACACGACCTACAGAGTGAGTAATGACCACCTGTCCTACCTACAAAATGTATTCCCACCCTTGCCAAACTAGATGACTCATGCCAATAGTTACAAAGAAAATAAAAAGATTATGAAAAATACACGTTTTCTATTACACGCTTCTTTACTATAAGCAATGTAAAATTAAGCAGTATAGGTAACGGGCCCAATACTTTGGTTCAATAGGTACATATTACCACTATGTCATATATTACATAGTATATTATAAGGAAAAACAAAGTCAATATAAAAATGGTTCTCTGTTTTTTTTTTAAATATTATATAGAAAAATGCCCTGACTAAAAATGACATATCCTTGTGCAGGATGCGAACCCACTGGGATCCCCAGAGGCACACCTTGACAGCCGCCTTTGTTGGGAATCTGTCACTCCCAAGCATCATCAGTGCGATGCTCGGGAGTGAGAAAGCCCGGAAAGCAATGGTTTTCTTCTGTGAGTCAGTAACGTTCCAGAAGGAGACTGCGGAGACGGCCACGGGAAAGAAGAAGGCGATACGCCCACTTGCCTTGCCCTTTATAGTGGTGCCGTAGATCGAAGGTCGGGGACCTCACTGCTGAATAACATGGTCGTTAAATATAATGGAGTGGAGTTGGAAGAGACTCGCAGTTATGCGGGCTGAGCATCGCTGACTGCATCGATGGGGTGGCATGGTTGACTGCTTGTTCGTTCCCGTGTCGCCCCAAAATGACGGCAGAGGGTTTTCGCTGTGAGGTTTAGTAGGTAGGACGGTTTTTTTTCCGGCAGCCACATATCAGGGTCCCCCGGGCTCAGCGATAGGCGTATCCGCCTTACCCCACCTTAAAAAAAAGAAAAAGGATGCGAACCCGCGACTTTTCACAATCTGAGTGACTGCTAGAGACTTAGATATAACATAAAACCTAAGGATTATACGTACACTCCTGCCACGTACGAAATATATAACCAGCAAATGTGACTCTTGGCACCAAGGCTTACGTAAAAAATCCAATCGGATGCTTAATGCTATGTTTTATACTTTATGTAGAGTGTAAAGATCCGGCGGAACAAGATAGGCGAATATTACCATATCGCGTGGTGGCGCAGCCTTGACGGCTTTGGGGGACGCCAAATCTTGACATTGCGCCGAGTGCGGGGTATAAAACTCGCAATGTCAAGATTACGATGTCAATGTTTGGACGATCAAGTTTACGATAAAAAAATACCCGTTATCAAGACTATGTTAAGCTTTTTCTGTGCTAAAACAGATAGAAATTTTATCTCTACTGACTAAGTTATATTGTAAACATTTTTCACACAAAGTTCCTACAAATCAAACCTGATATTTAATTGTTATAGAATGTAGAGCGTATTATCTAAAGTATTGTAGAGATGCTGCCGCCATGCTTCAAAACTCAAGCTTTTTTCATTTATTTTTACCAAACGCATAGCTAAAAAAGTGTAGTAAAATGTTAAATATGAAGTCATTAAGTATAAGTTTCCTATCGCCTACTTTGGCGCCGCGTCGTGCGGCAGTTTCAGAGAAATCGTACGAAAACATTAGTTAAATACAACTTTTCCAATTTTTCATGCAAGGCGCGAATGTACATCGAGCACAATAAATTGCTGGGAATATTGATGAGTAGGTACTTTATACATTATTATATATGTATGTAATGGAATGTCCCACTCGAAGGTATTAAAGTTACCGTGTTGAAGGTTTCGTTTAAGAGCATTACTTATTAAGAGGCTGATAAACGCCAACGACCTTGAGAAAATGAATTTCGAGGCCCCACCCACTAATATTTCCGATAACGTGGCTCCACAATACTACACCGACAAGCCGCGTAACTACTACAACCTCAAAAGCACCAAGCTAAAAAAATGCCACTAGATGGCGTGCTCCACGTGCTTTATTCCATAGACCATTATTAAAATAGAAATGAACAATAAAAAGCTAAACACTTTTATAAAAAATATGTGGTATTTTTAAATTAATGGTAAATATTTTACACGGTCAATATACTTATATAAACTAACAAATTTTATTAAGGAACCTATTATGAAATCGAAACTTCAAAATCAGGGATTACTCGCACTTGTCATCATATTATTTATTTTTCACTGTGGCCCTTAACATTACCTTAAAATATGTAGCAGTTTATAAAAATCCAACATTTCCCTTCCGTTTTCCATATGTAAATATGTAATATCTTCCCGGAATTTATTGTTCCTTGTATACCGCGATACTATGGAATCGTGTAATGATACAGTGGTTTTTTTCAAAATTTAACGGGTTCTATTTGTACCTTAATTTTTGATTTCTCAAAAATCTAATGCTGCACTTTTAGTTTTTATCGAAATCGGTCCCGATACTCTTTTGAGTACTTTTCGCTATTTCAATTAGGAATTCGGAATCCATAATAGATTTTTTTTTATCTTAATCGTTTAAGCAGCTTAAGTTAAAATGAAACACACAAAAATACACAGTTACTTTCGCAATTATAAATAAGAGTATGGATGTGTCATCTCATCACAGTAAAAATAATGTCCGTTCGAAGTAATAGAAAGATTAATCAAGTAAGTATTTATTTTTTAAATTAAGAGCGTTTACGCCGCACGGCTTTCAATACAAACTTCATTTTTTAACAAAAAGTGAATGCCGTAACATTTCAATTATTACTTCAATGTCGGAAAGGTATTAATGATATAGAACTGACTACAACAGCTTTTTAGTCATCACAGGAATGCGATGATGGATGATATATTAAAATGTGTGCTGTTTAATATTTATTCATATTTCGATGCAGAGTTTTGTCGATAAAGTAATAATCATCATCATCAGCCTATATACGTCCCACTGCTGCGCACACCCCTTCCTACATGGGAGAAACACATGAGGAGATTGGGCCATAACACCACCACGCTGACTCAATGCGGGTTGGTGGGTTAAGACGGTTGCAGTAACAACCGGGACCAACGGCTTAACGTGCCTTCCGAAGCACGGAGGAGCTCGAGATTATAAATTTGATTGACCCATGCCGGGACCAACCATGGCGAAAGTTGCTTTGTTTTCGTGATCGAAACCAGAGCGCTCAAACCATTACGCCACCGAGCTCCTCAAAAATGGAAAATTATAATATTATTATGAAATATACTTTCTATGAAATGTATGAAACTTTATTCGATTGTATCAAACAGTAATGATTGGTTATTAGGTTAATCAAGAAATTTAGTTGTTAAATTCTGGAATAGTAATCTTTGAAATGATATACGAAATTTAAAAATTATGTGTTCTAATAAATACTCATCTGAAACAGTCTAGAGTATATTGAAATTTGGAACATGTTAGATGTTTTTATAGATGTCTTTCTGTAGGATAAGTATGTGATTATCTTTATTTATGTGCCAGCGTTCATGTTATATTTACCTCAAGATCCGAAGGTCTGATACGGATTTTTTTCATTTATTGAAAACTGTATGTTTTGAAGACTATATGTTTCGGTGGCGTAGTAGATTGAGCTCTCTGGTTTCAACTACGAAAACAAAGCATCTTTCGCGATGGTCGATCCCGGGATGGGTCACCGTTGGTCCCGGTTGTTGTTACAACCTCTTTACCCCACCAACTCGCACTGGGCTAGCGTGGTAGTGTTATTGCCCAAACTCATCATGTGTATCATGTGTTTCTTCCATGTAGGACGTCTTATATAACGTATACAGGCTAGTGATGATAATGATGATAAACAGTGTTACAGTATGTTTAAGCTAAACAATATAAATAATAAATAGTACATTTAAATATAATCCTAACAACATTGCCCACAGATTAGGTACATTAACAAAAATTATAATAAACATGAATTGGGATGTTGCCTAAGTTTAAAATTGGCGCTAATTTTTACAAAATCGGAAAATATATGCTACCATTACCCATAAAAACAATTCAAACTTAAAAGATATGAAATATTGTTAAATTGAACCCTTTTCGAAATAAAAAAAAGTCTTTTTATTCAAAATTTATCAAAAATGATAATGTAATTAGATTGCTGACATCAATTAAAGCAAGTATTATAATGACAACTATTAATAAAAACATACTTAATACATAGTTATTATTAATTTTGTCAGTATGCCCATACATTTCTTAGTAATATGGGAACATGTGACGTCACCTGTTCCGTAGATTTTCTATAGAGCGTTTTTGGATGTTGCGCCGCAACATATCAACATGCCACTATATCTGTGAAAGTATTGATCTTAGACATATTATTTCTTTTGCAATATTTCTTTATGAGTTATAATCTTCTTATTTATGAAATAAAAATAAAGTTGTCAACTACCTTAATGCTGAGAGCTAATTTGTGCTACAATAATATGGTGGAAAGAGGACATATTTGAATCATGCATAGTTTGCCGATACAAAAGTTGAAATATATAGAATACTCAACACCGTGGACTGGAATGGACAATTGAACACCGTTCTACAATTTTTACCTATTTTTCAGTAAACTGAGTATAGACCTGGCCGGGTCTAAATACATTTTTGAAACATCTCTTTATAGCATATGATAAAAGTTCTGGTTTTAAAATTTACATATAAAAGAACCTTTAAGCCTAGGCTAGGCTTAAGCTAATTTAGCGTTGTATGCATTTAATAATCTAAAATTAACTGTGCCTGTTGTTCCTTCATGAATCACATTTTGTAACCGGAAAAACTAATATTAAAAAGAACAGAAACGAACCATTCGATATCTTGATTATTTTTAAGACTGCCGGGTCTGACAATCACGTAGGTCTATGAAATAAACCAAATTTATTTTATGGTTCTCTAAAAAAACTTTGTTGACATTTATCTTTGTATTAAGTAATACATATAAATACATAAGTTTTTATTTACTTTCCTTATCCATTATTAGATAAACAAAGAATGATAAAAAAATAAAAAAAATATTAATAAAGAATTAAAAAATAAGAAACATAAACAAAAAAAGGACTAAAAATAAACATACATAAAAATTTAAAAAAAAACAAAAGTAAAAAAAAAATGATACAAAAAATATTTTTTGTATTTATAGTTTAATCGTTTTTTATATTTATATTGTTTTTACTTTCTTATTTATTTTCAAAAAACAAAAAACAAATAAGAAATAAAAAATACAAATAATAAAAAAAATAGTTGTGAACCATTGAAGGATTGAACACCTACATGTCGGATAGTAAGTCGAGCATCTCAACCCCTAAACAATCGCGACAGAGTTTTTCACTTCGAAATTAACTATCTAAATATCACAATATACTTATACATTTCCCTTCTAGTAAAAATAAACTTACTTTACAACTAAAATCTGTGACTGTGAATCTGAATAGGTACAACTTTCGAGATGATTATGGAGTTTTTGATAGTTCCTAAAATTAGACAAAATTAGCTATCTAAAGAAAAAATTATTAGGTTATTATTGTGTTATTTACCCCTATACGAGTTTTGACTCTTTTTAGACCTTTTTCTTGGTTTTCCATAGTCCAAAATAATATCTATTTGTACAATAAAAATTTTATTTCATACATAACATTATTAACGAAATAAAATTTTCACAATAAAAATTTACGAAATTATTTACTCATTTTTGTCTATCTACTATAATACACTCACATAGTAATCACTAAAACCTAAAATATAATTGTCTATTTGATATTTGCAAATTAAAACAGACGCAGACTGATTTAATTAAGAACCGCGAGCAAAGAAGCGACACAGGTCCACATAGCAGCACGCCTCGGCGATCACTGTCGTTTCCTCTACAAATGAAAGAGAAGAATGGATAGTGGCGCGAGTCGCTATTGAAATCGGCTGAAGAATTCAGAATAAATTTATTTACTAAAAAACTAGCTACTTATTTGAAATTGTAAAACATCAATATTATAAAATTTATTATAACAAGTTTGTTCCCTGAAAATCAGAAAAAAACCTTTGACATATAACGCAGAATTTGTTCTGCAAGCTGATTTTGATGGGTGACTTTGGCATTTTTTTTATACAAAGATTTTGATTATAATGTGTTTTGGGGACATGCATATTATTAGAAACATGTCCAAGAGTAACATATATTTTTTTCACTGCGTTTATTTCAACAGATTGTGCTAAAAAAAGTTTTAAGTAAGGTTCAATTAGCAATTATCAGCCTCTTAACTAACATGTATCAGTACTTTGCTGTAAAATTAATCTTCCCTCTGAATGCGATAGCTAACTAAGACGAGAAGCTGATGATATGTACTTATAGTACAGCCCTGGGTGTTGGCCCATATTATATTAGGTAAAGTATTACGTCCCTTTACCTAATATAGTATGTTCAAATCAGCTTGTGGCAAACCAATTGAATATTTGCTATTATGCTATGTAAGTGTGATGTCCTGGTACCAGAGTGCTCAAAGATATAGCAGGCTAATGGTAGCTATATTCAGGACACAGGAACTACTATTCCTGTGCCCTAAATATAGCTACAGTTAGACAGTTACTACAGCAGTGACGACAAAGTAAAAGGTATCGGGAGAGTTCAACACGGCCAGCTAAATTATGATCAAGTTTGATAGCACTGTCAATCAAAAATGGACTACCGTACTATTTGCATAATCATTTCCTCCTGAAACCCCTTTACTTACCGTCGAAAGTTAATACAAAGGTGCGGCCATTAAACACTAAGCCGACCTTCACGGCTCAGGAAATTGGCCCCAGGGGTCGGAATCGTTAGCTCTTAACACCACATTATGCGGCAACCACCGATATAATGAGAGTGACCATTTTTCCAACATTTCGCAGTTTTAATGAAGCAAAATTAAGAGCTTTGTTTCGAGTTTCGACACCGGATTTCAGTAATTAAGTCTGCTCTGGTTATAAAGAAAATTATACCCAAAATGTTAATTGTGCAACATTCAAAATAAAATAAGTCGCTCATTTTATTGCGCGTGTGAGCGCTTTGGTTTATGATACAATTTCGCCATGGTCGATCCCGGGATGGGTCAATAAAAGTTTGCTATCTCGAGCTCCTCCGTGCTTCGGAAAGCTCGTTAAGCCGTTGGTCCCGGTTGTTCCTGCAACCGCTTCAACCTACCAACACGCATTAGGCCAGCGTGGTGGTGTTATGGCCCAAACTCCTCATATGTTTCTCCCATGTAGGAAGGCCTGTGCCCAGCAGTGGGGTGTATATACGCTTGCGATGATGATGAAGTTTTTATATTTGGATGTAGGCATTTATTTACATTGAGAGCTCAACTACGATAAGTATATTTTCAACGTTATATTTTTAATACATTGCTCAGTAATAATACGAAATATATATTTGTAATTAACATGAAAACACGTAATGCCTCAAAAGTAAATATACTCATTCAGAATCATAATAAACATTGTCATGTACTACATTACGCGATGGAACAGGAGCCATCGTTGATGTATTACAGTGAATTAATGACTCGACAGGATTTGGAAGTCATATCACGAATGAGGTACATCTTGATATAAACGTATACTATTACAAGGACAATTAGCGACCATTAAGTAATTAAAAACGAAACGCTGTAGTATTTTAATAAAGAATATCAAAAATATGTATAGGGCACTAGTCAAATAGGTATGTATGAGCGTTATTAAGCTAGTGCTTGTATTTCTTTGTTTTGTGGAGTATTCTCTATATCTTTTTTGACATTGAACTATAATTTATAAGTCCAATATATTCGGAGGGCTTGATTCTCACGACCCCAACCTAATATAAAATTCTAGTCCGTCTCCTCAAAGGAGAAGAGTTCAATTAAAACTAGCTCGCGGCGCTGTGACAATTTCGAGGGCGATGACCAACGCTCACGAGGGCTCATGAGCCCAATTAACAATAATCTTTTGATAATTGAAACTGTTGAGAAACAATGCGTATATCTCTGAAATAACATCGCTCTATGCTCTAACTTCAATGAAAATTAACTGTTGTTTTTTTTCGAATATGAGCCATGGAAAAATGTCTACCTAGATACAAGAAATTTGCCATTTATAATTATAAATTACGTAAAAAAACTTTATTCAGTCTAAACATTTTTTGCAATATCTTATTATTTGTGAAGTATTGTATTCTATTTCTGAGTGGATGCCGGCGTGATAGTAAAGGAAAAAAGTTAAGAATATCATACATAATTGTCAATATTACCTTTTGGTAATATTGACAATAATGTATGATATTCTATATAATTAAAACTATTTTTTTTAACCTATGTAAAGTAAATTCAATCTTTTATATTTATGATAGAAAGAAACTAAAGAGAATAGTCACAGAATTTCCAACGACGGTTGTCAAGTAAGTACCTACAAGGAGTAGGTATATGTAGCTCCTCGTCTATGACTTGTAGTTTACATACATATGTAGACAGGTACGTACTACGCTATATCTTCTACATTGTTAAAAGCACAGACCTAGACATTCTCTGTCGAATAGGAATAAAGCAAAAGGTAAAGGTCAGCGCAGTTACAATGAAACATTTTTCTTTGAATAAGTTATTGTGTGCGCCTTAAAAGGGTGGCCGTAAAACTTTCTTTTTCTACTTAATTGTAACATATTTGTATTTGTGGCGGAATGATTTCAGTTTAACACCATTTTTTTTTCTTTTTGTTTTTCTTAACGGTGTATCTGTTGACCTTCATCTCACGTGGTGTGTAATGTGAGGACCCGGGAGACACTAATAAAAAATGTTAAGTCACCATAAGGCCGAAGATAGAAGTGAGCTGCACCCGGATTATTTAACCACAGAGGGACTGGCTGTCTTACCTCTAATTGCTGGAACACAACAATGTTGTTAAGATTATTGTTATGGCGGCAGGCTTAGGAAAGATATTGGTGTCTAGCCAGACGGACTTAGAAAAAGCTTTTCCATCATCCAAACCGAGCAGAAAATTTCGGACCCTGGGCCTCTATATCTGAGGTATGTGGTCTCAGCCACTAGACCACAAAGGCGGATAATTTGATAGATTTAAACAGCGTATTGTCATAACACCATTCTAACGCACGCAAGAAAGGAACAATTAACCCAAAATTGTTGTTATCTTTATAGGTTTGTTCCTGATACCCCGTTACGCTGCCTTTATTGGTCGTATCACACTTTATATCACCGACAGCTTATAAACCTGATTACTTACATCGGGATAAGCTTGTGTATGTAGGTATGTCGCAAAGAATAATGTGATTAGACTTAATGAAGATGATTTTTGAACTATAATGAAGGCCTTTGACCCTGGCTGCCCGCATTCACAATAACTTATTAAGAGAAAAAAAAGCAGCCTAAATAAATAAACATAGTCGTTTCCTCAATAAGACATATTATTGTTAACTTAACTTTGATTTTTGTCATATTGAATCTAAACTTCGATAATAGTTGCATTGTAGTTTAGATTCACGGACTTTGATAATTCTAAAAAATTATGCTTTCACTTGCATAATTATGTCCTTCTGCTATCGTGTCGTATACTCAAGTGAGTGTTTTAAAACAAAAACCTAGCAAGTCAGTCCCTTCCATCTTTAACATATTTACTTGATATAGTGTCGTATTTAACACTGGTTTCGCGTGATACACGCCACTGTATCGATCCACGCGTAGCCCGTAAGCCGCAGACTTCATATAAAAAAGTTCAGTACATTGTCAGTTCAAAAACAAACTCTTTAAGGATAGGAAAGGATATAGCTGATTCAGATTTTTAGAGCAATAAAGTATGAAGTGCAGTTTGACCATTTCGAGAAACAAGTTCATAAACTTTTAAAAAGCTATAAAAAAATAGAGCAGTATCTTTGTACACAATTGTTTCACGTATTCTCTATTAGACCCTTTGTGTGGACATATATAAAACAATATATTTAAATAACAATAGTGGATAACAGGGAATAATAACACTAACCTAATATTTACAAAGCTTAAAACGTGACATTAAAAAAAAGAACTTACAAATAATAAACACCACCTAAATCTTGCGAAACAGGAAGTGTACCAACAAGGCTGGTCGCATTACCTCGCTGAATTGCGATGCTTAATCTTTGTGCGAAACATATACCAGCCTTATTGTCACCTAAAGTTATATATAAATAATAATAAGGTAAATGAATAAAATTGAAGTCTTAAAACAATGATTGAGTCACTGTTATTTTAGTCGTACTAAATAAACAGCAGTATCTAAAAATCTCCTTCTGATAGTACGCTGTATGTTTGACGGTAGTATGGAATCTCTATAAACTTTTGTGAAGTAGAAACCTGTTTTTTTCTTTATACAACGAGTTCATGCAAAAATATTCGTTAATGCTCATATCCTTTTCACCTTGGAGAAAAACATTGTTTCTTAGCTTCATTCCATTAAATAGTTACGTAGTTAAACGTTTCTCCGCATACTTAAGTATTTTAATTAAATTATTACCTCTAAGTAAATACTTCCGACGATCCAGCATAAAAATGTGAATTTCTATTGCATTTTTTTCAGATGTATTGATAATTTCAAATTATTTTCATTTTGATATTAAAATTCAGTAGGTGCTTACCTACTGAATTTGTACGTAAGAGAGGTATAAGTTGAGAATTTCCAGCCAAGCACGTCCCTATCTATATGACACAAATGTCATTTAAAATAGAAAAGATATCTCAATTTTGTAACTTCCAAGCAGGGTTTGATATCAATTACACGAATGTTACTTCTCTGCTTTTCACCGGTATTGTTGAACGTAGCGGTATCTTAATATCGTTACCAATAATAACTAAATATAATACCAATACAAAAAGCGACGTAGCCACCTTTCGGAGTGATAAACTTTTGCAAATACCTCAATTTTACTAGTCCAGGACTACGAAACAAAAAGTATAATAGTAGAGAGACAAAATTCTTTACGTTTTAATATTCTCAATTTGGATAACGTGAATGCTCTTTTATTTCAAGAGAATATCCATACTAAATATTTTTACGGTATTTGTAGTGACGACATTTTTACATCAAACTTATACCGGTACACGGACTTGAGAACTTGGAAGAATGGACCGAAATATCAGTCCATTATAAGGTCTCAACTGTGTTTTGCTAACTCAGATACTGTTACTATTACAATAATCAAGTTTAAAGGCACAAAAGTAAGATAAAGAGGTTCTTTGTTTTTTTTGCTCCTAAAACTTTACTTCTTTGATAACTTTTGCAAATTTCTTCAAGAATCAAATTCATTCCTCTAGTTTTGGAGGCAAAGTTTTAACTAATGGAAACAATATACTTTTTACGCCATTTTTTCCTAGCCCTGATGGTTAACAGCAAATCACTGACTTACAATTATGTAAAAAACTTTTTTTTTTTGAAAGAATTAGACGTTTTCGCTATGTTTGTTTCAAAGGGATGCCGTAACTATTGTTATATTCTTCCCCTTCGAAATGTTACGTAAAAGTCGTAAAATGTCCAGTATGTCGAAATTGTATTCAAATCGTAAGAGATCCATATCTTACAGCGTCTAAGTCGTGCCACGTCTAAGTCTCGGACGGTCTAAAATATAATAAAATAAAGCCTAGGTCGTAGATGACCAGGCAGACCTAGGCTTCTGGATATTTTACGACTTTGACGTAAGACAATTCTACGACATGCAAAACAAGTCAATATGAACTAATTGATCGGATCCGGTAGTTACAGTATTCTGGCGGTTTTTTATGTAGCAGGCGGCACTTCTTTACTCTTTGCTGTTAAAAAGGAAGGAATGAGGATCGGAAGGTCTCCAATTTGCCGCCTATAAATGAGTACAGGATTCTTTGAACCGTACAGCCAGATGTGCAGCCGTGCAAATGTCAAGTGGTTCGTTAGGGCCGCCAGCCTCAGGCCGGTGTAATAGGTGCCACATCTGCCACGATCCCGCTTTGTTTCGAGAACATCGGCCCGACCAAGTCAGACACGAATATATTTTTAGAAATGCTGATTGAAAATGATGTGCAGCTGTTTTGATAAATTAGTCTCAATTTATAAATATTGACTTCACACTTACAATTTCTTACCGCATGTCTTGGGAAAAACAATTTTGGCTTTGTTCATAAATATTATTATAACTTTCGTCCAAGGATTTTGTGTTGATGCTTTGAAAACGTTGTTTGTTTTGTAACGTATTTAGGCATCCCCCAATAGGAAAAGATATTTCTGAGCACGTCCAACGGATCCCGCATCGCTCGTCAAAGAAGCCTTTTTCCGAGAAATATAAATTGGTAAATTCTTACGACACTATATACCTACCAACCGATCTCATTTTACTTTCAATCCCGGCTGTAGATCGGGGTTGCCTCGTAGATATAATGTATTGTGTACTGGCATATTTTTCATATCAGGCTTGTGTTTATATAACGCGTTTCTATTAGTTTAGAATATTCATTTTCTAATCTTTACAAAAAACTAGAGTAATTCATGTACCGGAGGGGCTCGGTGACGTAATGGTTTAAGCGCTCTGGTTTCGATTACGAAAACAAAGCAACTTTCGCCATGGTCGGTCCCGGGATAGGTCAATTAAATTTATAATCTCGAACTCCTCTGTGCTTTGGAGGGCACGTTAAGCCGTTGGTCCCAGTTGTTACTGCAACCGCTTTAACCTACCAACCCGCATTGGGCCAGCGTGGTGGTGTTATGGCCCAATCTCCTCATGTGTTTCTCCCATGTAGGAAGGTCTGTGCCCAGCAGTGGGAGGTATATAGGCTGATGATGAACTGATATATTTATTTTTTCGTTCATCGTTTCCACAAACAGTTGTTCAGACGAGAGGTCCGTCGCCCTACGCAATAGTCGAACAGAGCAAACAGTAGGTACCTACCTACTGTTTGCTTCAGTCAACAAACACATGCTCGTTCCTAGTTTACGACTATCGCCGTGTGCTTTACGACAACTGCCGTACGTTACAGTTTTTTCCACTGTACGAGAGTCTAGTATGAGTTTTACGTAAAACATAACATATTCTGTGACATAACTAATCAATTGGTCGTCCGTACAACGATGAGATGTACAGAAAAAATGGTTTCAATATTAATAAATAGAAACTCGAAAATTATCGATAGCAAAGATGAACACATCTTTGCTGTCGATAATTTTCGAGTTTCTGCCATAATTCTTGTTATCACTAGTATAGTATTCAAATACCAACAGCAATGGCCACTTTCAGTGGTTAACGTCTGTTTCTCAGGGAGAGACAGTAAGCGAGCTAAAGTTTGATAACCAAACTTAGCAACATCAAAACAATAATGATACTAAGTTTTAGTCGTTTCGGATCTAGGAGACTTGCTGTAGATTCGGAAAGACTAAAAAACCATAACTAAACATTATTATACAAAACTCGAAAACTCAAGTCTTTTTAAAAGACTTTGTTGACACAAATATTTTGTTACGGATACTTCAGTGTCCGTATCAAAATATTCGTGATACCTAGAGTGTAAATAAACTATTATTTAAAAATCAGTTTTAAAGTTCAATCTAATTCAATGAAAACTTTCAAAGTTCAGTTTAGGAAACAAAACATAGTCAGGTGACGAGAACACTCCTCAAGGAAAGTCCTTGCTCACCAAGGACGCAATAAATCGAGCGTCTATCTATCCTTGACACGATATATGATTTAAGCAGAAATTTAGTTGTGACGTGAGGATATACCGAGTGTTCACACAAACGGGTTGTCTATATAAAATCTTATGGTCTAAAATTTAACCTTAAAAATACTACTTACATATTAATTAAAAACGACTACTACTTCTTGCATTTGCCCTGGTAGATTTACGAACGGATGGCTTGGTTTAGAAATAAAGTTAATTTATGTACCGAACTTAAAAAAAATATTTTGACTTTTATTTATAAATTAAGTTGTTTTCTTACATAGGGTGGTGCCGTCAATACGACAATAAATTAAATGTTACTTCATAGAAATGGTTTGCCACTTTCAGAAACTTCTTATTCGTTTGATAATTTCATGACATTTGTATGAAATAATATAACATTGGCTGCATTATTTCATAGAAATGTCATAAAATTATCAAATGAATAAGATGGTTTTGAAAGTGGCATACCATTTTTGTGGACTAATATAGCCCATGTTTTTATTTATTGTCGTATTGACGGCACCAACCTGTATACTTTTTTTACTTTTTATTATAAGACTCTGTCTATAACTGTTAACTGTTATTTTTTTACCCATTTAACGGATATCTAAACTCCGACTATCAAAGTTCACTAACATTATTTATTATTAATAATAGTTTTATATAAAAAGTAATAGTATATAATGTATGGTGTAAATTGGATAACTCAGAATGCGCCCAAGGATATTAATTGGTCGCTAAAGCAGCCAGTAATTCTTAAGTTTTTTATGAAGCCTTAGAACTAAATCCTCACTTGTCAAGGTCTTTCTAACTAGAGTATCGTACTCCCCTTGACATGTGTGACCTGGCGAGCCTTGCTATATACCATGCTGTGATTGCGACCACGACGTGAATTTTTTGAATTATTTATTGCAATCCTAAAACAACACCATAATTGCATTGAAAATATGACCTAAGTACCTATTACTACCCCAAAAAAGGATGGAGGAGGGATACTGTATTTATGTGTTGTGTTATGTGACTTATGTGGAGAACTTTTACTAACAGATAAATGTTTTTATTTATTGTTTTATCTCCTATTTTTGAAAACAAAAGCAAGTTGTTTATATTTCAGAAATCTCAGCACTTTCAGAGATTTCAGACTTCTGTCATTTCTAATTCATATTTAAAGGGGGCCAAATCGATCCCCATAAAAACATTTAAATAAAAAATTTATTTATATTGATTTATAAAATTATTAATATGATCCGGTCTGTATATGTAAGTATATGCTAAGACAAAGTTCTATGTAAATTAATTTAGTAAACTGTATTCTAATTTGATGTTTCTAAAATAATTCAATCATTTTTAAATGTGGGCATGTTTTAATTTTGATTTAACCAAAATAATATTTAACTCATTTTACGTTTTAAAAGCAGTTAACAAGACCGTAACAACAAAGCTCTCTATAACAATTAGGTAGGTAACAAACAATGTCCACAAACTCTAGTAGGAACTATTTAGCTTGCTCTATTTCTAACGTCGTGATTATAGTGACCTCTTTGTAAGTTTTGAATGTATGTACAAAATAACATGTCATGAATTTTATGGTGAGTATAAACATTAATAGCGTCACGCTATCACTATCTAAATATTTTATCACGGAACACTTTAACCTAAAAACATTTTTAATCATAATTTTTACTATAACAGACACCGCACATATACAATTTCAAGTTGGCCAACTAAATCGCAGAATGTCTAATAGGCATAGAATCTTATGATAGCCCGCACATTATATCAACTAAGTCGTTCAACTAAATAGTTGGCCAACTATCGCCGATAGTTCGCGGACTATAACAACTTAGTTGGTCAGTCGCACGGTAAGATGCAGTGTGACCAGACCAGACCCGTGCGCGTGTATTCCCCACGCTTGGATTTTTGCCAACGGGCACGCCCAGTCGATCTCTGCATTCTCTACTTGTAACAAATGTAAAAATAGAACTGCTGATCAACGAAGTCCAGCCCTTAAAAAACTTATCTGGGTAACATCTCAGTTTAGAATGTAAGGTATGATGTTTCCCACGCTCTAATCTGTCACTTAATATCGGATGCACCCTAAATATTTTGTTCTGTTTTCGTATTCTTTTTATTAATTTAAGAAGTGCGTTGTTTTTCCGCATTTTATCGCAGTCTTTACCGCGCTAGCAACATTGTCCACCAACTAAGTCAGCGAAGTGTGCGGCCTATGAAAGCACGCAATTTAGTTGTTCGATAGTTGGCCAACTTGAAATTGTATGTGTGTGGTGAGTGATTAGAGATAATCAGACATTGTGGAGGAGCTCGGTGGCGTAGTAGTGCCATGGTCGATTCCGGGATGAATCAATCAAAATTTGTCTCGAGCTCCTCCGTACTTCGGACGGCACATTAAGCCGTTGGTCCCGGTTGTAACAGCAACCGCTTCAACCCACCAACCCGCATCGCCAGCGTGGTGGTGCTAAAAGCTCCCCATGTGTTTCTCCCGCGTGGGAAGGCCTGTGGGTTATAACAGGATGGTGCCATCAATACGAGATGGACTGTATTAGTTCATAGAAATTTGATAATTTCATGACATCTGTATGAAATAATATAACATTGGCTGCATTATTTCATAGAACGAAGCTATTATTTGAATCCCCAGAAAGGACGAAGAATAGTTTTTATCGCAGATATGGGGGATGGAAGTTTGTATAGAGAATCAAATACCGCTGAACTGATTTAGAGGAAATTTAATATGGAGATAGTCTAAGTTGTGAGGAAGGATGTAGAATAGTTTTTCTCATTAGTATTAATCTTTGGAATCATCCCTTTAGCGTGTGAAAATGGGGTGGAAATTTCAAAAGGAAGTCAATAAAAAAGGACTATATCATATGATTGACCATTAGTCATCATTTTAGGGAGTGACAAGAAGGGTGGAGGTTTGTATGGGAAAGTCAAAATTCAATAATTTCCTAAGTAAGGAATAAAACTTAATATTACATATCTTGGTTTTGCTAAGATTTAAATAACTGTAGTTTCATGGCTGAGAAACATTAATAAAGTCACTACTACATGTGGTTAGAGACGGTTCGAATAGGCATTTGTTTTGTTTCGATTACTACTACATACTAGCGAGGTTTTACTTATCTTTTTTTTTACCATAGACCTTCCATATACTTACGTCAAAGTGCAAACGAATTGACAGCTATTGGGTTCCCAAATTGATGAAAAAGCCGATTGGATGAAAAAATAAGCTACCCAAATTACTAACTGAACAAAGACGAAGTCGCAGGCAAAAGCTGGTGGTTTATTTATTAAAAAACTATCACAATTTTGAAGAAAATTTTAATTTTCTTAGTTTGAGTTTGTTGCTTATAACAGAAAATATGGAATGAGAAGGATCATCTTTGTTTCCATTCATTTATTGGCTTTTGTACTGCCGACAACACATCAAGTCTAACAGTGGCACTACGAAAGCCGCCTCTATAACGAGCGTAGTAAGTGCGGTCTCAAGATCACACTGTTAAAACGCTTGAAAACAGGAATCGTAGTAGCAGAAATTGAATTAAAACTGATAATTATTTAATCAAATTTTATTAATTTTTTAATTAAATTTTTGGAATCCATGATTTTTTTTGTTCAATTGGAGTGCGTTGCACTATATATTATTATATAAGTTATGTTTTAAGTGCATGTCGTGGCAATCTATAATTAAGACAGCACTTAGCTCATGTACCTACTCTTTAGCTTTAAATTCTATACCATATTTTAGTGTTCGTTTTGTTGATTGTCCTAAGTTAATAAAAAAATAAAAAGATTGAGTATACGTTTTACGTAAACTTAAAACATGAATGAATGATTTCATTATCCCGCTAGCACATTATTTACATTTCACACAAAAGATTTATTTTTTCAGTGGAAGTAAAGATTTATTTAATGTTCCTACGGCTAGTTAAGAATGACGTCTTCCTTTGCTAACACCAAAATTAACTACAAAACTTTACCGGATGCTTATCCCGAGAAATGATCTTCAAGTTTTTTTTGTTGTACAACGCAGTTAATATTTTTTTTTTAGTTAATATGTATTTTTTACAGAATGATGACGACAATACGAAATTAAATTAAAACATGGACTTAAATAGTTCACAGAAATGTTTGGCAACTTCCAAATACATCTAATCCGTTTAATAATTTCATAACATTTCTATGAAATAAATGCGGTAATAAGAGACCATCCACGAAGACAGTCAGTGCAGCGTTGAACACATTTGTCTAGTCACCATGTTCTACATTGCATAAAGTGCAAGAAAAATAAATGGGTGAGTTACAAAGGACTGAGATCCAAATTTAGTTGTGCGTGATGTCAAGGATGATATAGTAATATAGGTAATACATATTAATAAACGAAACCAAACAAAGTTAAGAAACTTTTTATGAAGTATTTGGATCAATACGATAACTAATATAATTTAAACATAACTTTTTCTACTGCTTTGTCTCGAAGGCTACTAATAAAAACTATTAAAAACATCAACTCTGACATGAACTATAAAATAATATTCACGGAATCGCAGATGATGCCCCACGTTTTGAATACAATTATATAAATCACATGAGCTTTCCATCAGACCGTGAACCTAATTGCGCGTGCGAGATTTGAATACCAAAATATTAGTGTAAAAAGTTTACATAAATCATTGATATTATATTTAATACTAGCCTTAGCAACATTGCCGTAAATTATAATGATTTTAATGAAGACAGTGAAAAGATTCGTTGAACTCGCAGACGAGGGGGAACACCGCACAGTTGGCGTTTGCTTAAAATGCGCAACAGAAATCTGGAGGTAAATTGGAGAGGTTCATAAGCCGGCAGATATGAGAAGAATGTTAATAGCTCACCAATATGTTTAGGTACAGGCCAAATAGCTTCTATATCCATTTACGTTAACCCCTCAAAAGCAATAAAATTTCATATCCGTTACTTTGTCTCTTTTAGAGTTGGTCGTTCATTCCTCTTTGGGTTCTCGGTAATTTCACGAATATACGACTTGTCTTGTCACGTATACTCTTAATTTATACGATAGGTGGGATTGGGTATGATAGTGGATATAATAATAATGCATATGAATTTTGATTATCTGGACACAAAGACTAAGAAATCCCCCACCAGAATTTAATAAAAAATCCCTTGATGCCGTGAAAACATAATCTCTTAGGTTTTTGAGGTATCAGGCTTTACAAAAACGTTTTACGGAAAATTTTATTATTGCAACCGAACAAAAAGAACCGTTCGTTAGAGTCCATTTCTCATTAGTATTAATCATTTCGGGAGGAGCTCGATGGCGTAATGGTTTGAGCGCTCTGGTTTTCATTGCGAAAACAAAGCAACTTTCTCCATGGTCGATCCCGTGATGGGACAACTAAAATTTCTAATCTTCGAACTCCTCCGTACTTCGGAAGGCACGATAAGCCATTGGTCCCGGCTGTTCCTGCAACCACTTTAACCCACCAACCCGCATTGGGCCAGCGTGGTGGTGTAATGGCCCAAACTCCTCATGTGTTTCTCCCATGTAGGAAGGCCTGTGCCCAGCAGCGGGACGTATATAGGCTGGTAATGATGATGATGATGATTAATCATCTATCCGGCATTAAATAATTCGTCCATCTACGGTCAATACCTACTTTAAATTATATTCTAGATAGATGAGTTATTATAAGTGAACATTCAATTTCGTTAAGTATAGCATCATAACGTCATGGTTATTTATAAACATATTCAATGTTTACGATAAATAAAGTTCACTGAAGAGCAGTCAACGACCTCCAACCCCTATATTGTTAATGAATCGGAAATCGGAATAGGCACCGTTTAGGAACTTAACAAATCGGAAAAATAACAAGATCTATCTGTAAAACCAGTAGCGCAGGTTGCCTTTAACATTTACCACACAATTTCATTTAAATACGCTTAGTACCCAGTTCAAGGGAATTGAAAATGTTTGGTCTATTCTATACTATGTCCATTTCTGTTTCTATTCTTTAGGAGATATCGTTCTGAATAAATCGATCATAAATTAATGTTTTGTATTTTCTATAAATAATTGATGACTAAAATTTGTTCCAGTGAATACTACAATAAAGAATCTCCTCATTTCTGCTACAACATTCATCAAAATAATACGGTATTCATTTCCTGCAAGAAAATTTATATCGTAGAAGACATAATACAAGCAGCATTTGTAAATGAAGAATCTGAGGAATCCTCATATAAAAGGATCATGTCGTTTATCAAATATGCCGCACCCACACGTCTCAATGTTGTGGCACTTGGTGCTGCAATAGGCGAGACGACCTTCAGCTCCTGGTTGCCTTGACGACTGAAGACGCCTTGCCAAGGAAATACGATATTCAATCTGTTCAATAAACTACATTTTATGAGCCTTTCAATACTTCTATGTATGACCAATTTGGCAAAGTATGTTTGCAGATTCATACTTTTGCTTGATACTTCATTTTGCTTGGTGTCACATTATATCAGTTTACAATCGAAACACGTAGTTAATTACAATATTAATTGTTGATAATATTACACATAATTAGTCAATTAAAACACTAAAAGAATTGTTATGACAGCTTGTACTCTTGTTATGACAAATTCACTGACTACAAATAAAGCGCTTCTCTTTGATTATGATTCAATAAGAAAAACACAGATGTTTGAAGGTTACATTAATTCACGTTAAGACTTTGTTACCCAATTTTACCCTTTTAGGAGTTGAATTCTGAAAAACCAATACTTGTTTACTCATTTATCGGTAGAAGTACTCCTGTGAAGTTTCGAATAAAATAGTGTAACTAATTTTGTTTCCCCATACAAATTTTTGTACCCCCAGATATTGAAATGTATTGAGACTGCACCTAAGTAGGTAAAAATTATGAAATGGAATATTCTTTACTCATAAAAAGCAAATAAAGTGCTGATTCGTGAGCATAATGGCGAATAAGTATCTATGAGAGAAATCTAAGAAATAGAGACTATTATTTTCAGGTTTAAGCCTAATGTCATATCATAAGTGACGTATAACAATTAGCTATATAGACATTTGTGATGAATAAGTTCGTTCAGGATGACAAACAGCAACGTTTTTCTGAGCAACCACACGTAATTGTTATTATTTTATAACAATAAAATTTTTATTTTCCTCTTAAGATTAGAAACAAAAAAGCAAGGGTAAATTAATAAAATAAAAAGTAACCAAAATAAACTTACAGGACACCATGGGGAAAACGTAAATAAAAACTCGTGGAAAAAATCAAAACGTCTCGACGTTACAGCTTCTGTAAAGAAACAAAATAAAAATATTTAAATAAAAAGAAAAACAAAAAATAAACCTTGACGAAACAGCTGTTCTATTGACACTCAAATAATTTCTAAATTACGATAACTAAAAAGTTTATGTTAAGTAAAAGCATTACCTAATATTATGCACAATAAATCGTACCTAATGAAGTACACGAGCTATAATTAGCATTTATTTTAGAGGACAAAAGGGGGATGTCGTCACGCATTCGTAAGTTAACTGCTGCCTCTTTCAGCAGTTGTTTACGGACTCTTACAACATCGGACAAAATATACCATGTTGCGGTTACTCGTTTTCCTCTTGGTATATTTATAGTGTTTTATCTGGATGTGTGGTAGTTGCCTCGAGCAGTGTGGCTGGGTAAATAGGAAAGCTGGCTTGTGGTTGACACCGCAGCGGGCGGCTTGAACGAGCGTCTGCACTCTACAGCCGGATTATATTGTACCAGATTATATTGTACCAGATTATATAACTGTAGAGCGACTGCGAATGCTGCGATAGCAAATGAGATGTTTCAATCCAAAATCGATTCATAGAAACCTTTTACGATAATTTATAATATCGTATTTACTTTATTTTATTTGGGATAACAATAGCCATCAAATTGTTATAAATTTATAATATTTTAATTGTAAGGCCAATAGCAGTTACTTATGTATTACAAGGTTTATCAATAAAAAGAATTGAAAATGAACTTAGAATTAAAAATAGAGTAAAATAAATCATGTAATATTTTAGCCATTATCTAAAAATGTATGCCAAACTTCGTAACAAATAATATTTGTATTGCAGAGAAATGATAAAAAAGGAGATATGATCAAATCACGAAAGATGTTAAAATAACAGCTCTGTTGGGTGATTTCCTAAAAGAAAGTAAACAACGGATTTGATCAAATTACTATTTGATCAAATCCCTTAGACGTTTTAGTGAAAAGATAAAATAATATCATTGCGACATTAAAAGTGTGTATCGCGTTATTGCAACAAACATTTTATTTAATATCTGTCGCAGTATTGGGAACCACTAAATTTGATTATTCAATTTAATGAGTAAACTATATGCTAACTATAGCTTTATGTTCCACTCGCGCTTATTAAAGCCTGATTTGAATAACAAATCTGTGCTATGTGCCAAGTTTATATTTTGTACAAGAATTGATGACGCTTGAACATGGTATGTCTCAGTATGATAGAGATGCTACGTTATACTTACTATTCATATCTCATTTATGATTAATATATAAAGTTTCTTTTAGCAAACTTTACGGAAATTATACTTCTGAACGTTAGTTTAGAATCATAATTATAATTTACAAATCAAACTACAAACTATAATAGAAGGTTCGAGAAGGTCACGTGGTCCCTAACTGGAGAAGGAACAACGTGATAAATTAACGTCGACATGGGATGTAAAGAGGAGGGAGGAGGGCCTAAAACCTTAAATCTTCAGGGAGCAGGTATTATGTTTTATCTGATACGGATAGTAATTGACACATAGGTAATCAATGTTTAACTTAAATAAACCTTTGTAAATAACTTTAATACATATTTTATTCTGTTTAAATAAAAAAAATTAAAAAGGAGCATGTGTTTTTAATCGTTTTAGTACTAAGGAAATAGATCAGATTTATTTACCTATTTAGTCATACAACAACACTGACTAATCGATGAGTGTTTAGCTTGGTTAGGCAAACGGAGTTTTGCACTAAAATCTCAAAGTAAACATAATTTACTACAAAATTCACTGAATTTTACTTCTTATCTGATAAACCAGAGGTGTATCCTGATGATTCTTTGATTGGAATCGGTAGTAAATTATTTCCCAGAAA
The DNA here is from genome assembly GCA_947347705.1 of Nymphula nitidulata. Classification (NCBI taxonomy): domain Eukaryota; kingdom Metazoa; phylum Arthropoda; class Insecta; order Lepidoptera; family Crambidae; genus Nymphula; species Nymphula nitidulata. The sequence goes on from OX374632.1 coordinate 15,453,573, forward strand.
ATATAAAACATGTGACTGGGGTTAACATTAAAAAACATTAAAACGAATAATAAAATAGGTACACCTTGTTAAAGTGTCAAAGTTGTCTTGTTTTGTCTTGTTAAAGTATACGATTTTATTACCTATACTTCGAAGTTATTCTCATTTAATCATAGTTGAATCATTAAAATCGGATTACCCTGTATCTTACGTAAAAAATATATCAATATACGCGTCGATTTGAAAATCTCCTCTTTCTTTATTTTGTCGGTTTCAGTTAAAATCGCTACAATAGTTTTACAATCCACTGATGCGGCACGTGGCGTCCGCAAATGATACAACTACATTCAAAATAATAATTATTCACTTTAGGCAACATTTAGAATATATGCACATATTACAGTTATGTATGCACTGTTTTGTTGTTTACTCTGCGTTGACACAATTATGCAAACTATACTTAAATGTAGGCGACCTTATTTCTATGACAGACACTTATGAAAGCGTGCCTTATCCATAAATTATATTAATTATTGAATTTAAGAATTCCACGCAATGTAAAAGGATAAATTTCTCCATAGAAATAAATACAAAGCGCAATTGGGAAAATCTCTCTGCTAGAGCCAGAAGTTTTGTTCTCTCTTTCTAAAATACGAGCCATTTGGCGTACGAAATACGAAATGGGTATTTTTCAGAGGTTGCGTTTTGTGCCGCGTTCTCGGGTGCGTCGTAGGTACAATCGATCACAGACTAGGCTTCACAGTTTAATAGCAAAATAACCCTTATAGCGAGCACTAATGCTTAAATAAATATTGTTGGTTACTTTTTTTTAATATGTAGAATTAAGAGATATAATTGCGTTTAAAAAGCTTTGTTGTGATTTTATGTGTTTATTTAATTTTATCTTTTGATTTAGTTAATCACACATTTGGTTTTGTGTTGGTATCTATAGAGCAATTTTGTGTAGATTTCATTGTTTTTTCTTGTTCGACAAATAATATTATAAAATAATTTACTACTTCCAGATATAAAAAATTAAAGAAAGTGCACTTTAAGTATTTTTTTATTGTGAAGATGAACAAGTAACTTCACAAAACTCACACTTTGTGAGTACTTTACCCATATCGATAAAACCAAACAATACAAATTACTCAATAAGCATGATTTGTAAATGCCTACACCAAGTAATCTCAGACAAGAATAAGGCAAACAGGCTTGATGATTCGGACGTTGACTCACTGTACATGATTAATAGCTTTTCCTTACCTACCTAGTTACCAACCACTTAGGCGGAACGATTAGTCGCAATTTAGGTATTCTACTGCTTCAATTTATAAAAATACTGTTGGGTTTGTTGCTTTTCTATGTGCGTTTAAATGTATTATTACTCATATCATTTGTCGCTAAGGCTGCTGTCAAGTTCTCGAACTAACAATACGATACAATACAATACAAATTATACTTTATTGCACACAAGAAAAAAATCATAGCATCACTAGCGGACTTAGATATATCTTTGATAAAAATGTTTTATCAACTATAAAATTACTGTCAGGTCCTACTCAGACAAAAAAGAAATCTAACTTGCGTTTTTGTATGCATTATTTTATTACAGCTAATATAAAATAAACAAATGTTTATTCTAAATTCACGATAAGGGAACTTTTATATAAAATATGTGTATCCTGGTCTGTCAATATAAAATGTCTTTATGAATGAATACGGCGGATATAATAGGACGGAAGACATGCTTGAATAAACTATATTGTGTTGTGTGCGCAACATGCAGGCTGCTGGATCCTTTGATCGGACATATGGCATGATGTCCCTTTGATATGGTAAACCCATTGGGTATGCTGCTCTGAACTCTATGATATTATTATGATTTTGCTAAAGTTACGTCGAAAAAGTTTATTAAAATTGTTTTTACTGCTCCGAATTGAAGTGAAAATCACTATCGACCACAAATTATTCAAGAATAAAAATTATTAAATAAACATAAAAAAGAACGTTTTCAAAATTATTTAAAATACGAAATCTATAAGGGTTCTTCCCTTAGCAACAGAATCCTAATAGCCAGCCTCGTCTCACAATACATGTTATGCGAAAAACATTAATGAATTTCATAATTGATGCATATCGCAAATCGCTCCAGTAAAAGACGACAGGCAAGATAAATGCGTGAGAATATTCAATATCCGAACCGGTTGTTGTCCCTGTCCCCAAGTATTACCGGTAAATTAGGATGGATCCCTCGCATTATTACTAACGACGCCATTAAGACTAGAGTAAGTACCTACAGGGTCGTCGACACAGGTTTTCGTGTCGTAGCCCGTTATGCTAAATATCGTGTTGTTATATAAATCGTTGTTGTATATAATTCTGGAGTATTTTATGCTACTCAACTTTTAGATTTTTCTTTTAAGTTGTTTCTTCTATGATTTATTAATCGCAGGGCAGTAATTCATCAATTTCAGTTCCCGAACGATGATAAATAATTCCATCACACGGGTACAAAAAAAAACTTTACAAAAGTTTTGTAAAGTAAAACCAATTGTATGTAAGTAAAATATAGTTTATTTTCTCATGAGTTTTCGCTTAGTTCCGATTGATTAATTGTAGATAATATAAACGTAAGTTTGCAATTACCTACTTTCATTGATATTAACGAAAAAAATATTTGGATCACGTAACTCTTTGAATTAAGGGAAATAAATTGTCAGCTGGGGAAATATGAAACAATTACAAAAATGTATCATCTCTCCGCTTTCGAGAGTCAAGTAAAATCGTGGGATAATATAACAATGACAGTAGATACAGACTAAGTTCACTTGTATAGAGATAATTAGTTCCATAAGTTCTAATATGATACGCGTGCACTCTCTCGCAGACACCCTTATACCCTAGTAAATGAATTACCTACGAAGCGCTGAGTATGCACCATTAATGCCATTAAATAAGAAATTTTCGTCTATTCTTTATAATATACTTAACTATGGAGTCCTAAGATGTAATTAATCCTCCTTTATTGATCTCGGTTAACTTTTATTTTCAGTAGCAAAATTTAATGATTTAACTTTTAACTTTTCCTGGTATACGTTGGGTCATATTAGGTTGGGGAAAAAGTATTTTCGCATTATAGTATGTATGAACTTGTAATAAAATCTCTTTGGCTGTACTATTTGTATCTGGTTGGTTTTGGTATCATTAAAAGTTTAGATTTTAAAAAAGATAATTCCAAATTCAAATTAGGAAAATGTGTGTTATTCATTTGTTTTTCGTACTGTCAAGATGAGTAAATCTAATGAAGAAATTCGATACATTTTAAAATTTTACTACAAAAAAGGTAAAAATGCAACGCAAGCCACGAAAAAATAAGGCGATGTTTATGGACCTAGTGCAGTGTCTGTGAGAGTAGCACAAATTTGGTTTAAGCGTTTTCAATCCGGAAATTTTTATGTCAAAGATGCACGTCGCTCTGGTCGCCCTATTACGGATAAAATTGATGCCATTTTTGAAAAACTGGAGCGAGATCGGCATATCAGTAGTTACGATCTAGCTGAAGAACTGGGAATTGATCACAAAACAGTTATGACGCATTTTAAAAAAATGGGTACACTAAAAAGCTCGATATTTGGGTACCCCACGAGCTCACTGAAAGAAACCTAATGAACCGTGTACTCATTTGTGATTCTTTATTACGACGTAATGAAACCGAACCATTTTTGAAGAAGCTGATAACTGGTGATGAAAAGTGGATCACGTACGACAAGAACGTGCGAAAACGGTCGTGGTCAAAGGCCGGTCAGGCTTCACAGACTGTGGCGAAACCCGGGTTAACTCGCAACAAGGTGATGCTGTGTGTGTGGTGGGATTGGAAGGGCATTATTCATTATGAGCTGTTACCACCAGGCAGGACCATCGATTCTGAACTCTACTGCGAACAACTGATGAGATTAAAGCAAGAAGTTGAGAGAAAGCGGCCGGAATTAATGAACAGAAGGGGTGTGGTTTTTCATCATGATAACGCTAGACCTGACACATCTTTAGCCACTCAGCAAAAATTAAGAGAGTTTGGCTGGGAGGTGTTAATGCATCCGCCGTATAGTCCTGACCTTGCACCTTCAGATTTTCCACCTGTTTCGCTCTCTTCAGGATTCTCTAGGCAGTGTCAAGTTAACATCATGAGAGGACTGCCAAAACCACTTGTCGCGGTATTTTGATCAGAAGCCCCAAAATTTCTATAGGAATGGGATCATGTCCCTACCTACAAGATGGCAAAAAGTTATCGAACAAAATGGTACCTACATACTTTAGTTAAATGTTAATAAACTAAATTAAAACATGTTTTGAATTTTCTTAAAAAATGCGAAGAAACTTTTTCCCCAACCTATTATATACCAGAAAAACGTTAAAGTTTTTTTTATAAAATTATTTTTGGGTGTTCCAATAAATACAACTTTGGTTTTTGCTGTTGTGTATAAGTACAATAACAACATACACATATAAATATCGTTTAGGCGTATACATATAACATAAGATTAAACAAAAACCTTAGATAAACATATTAAAACACGTTCAATTTACTTATTTACATACCATTTGTAATAATATTGAATAAAAATACTTCAAAAAACGTCGCCATTTCGTCGTACATTTTAGGCACAATATTTAAACTATGGATTCCTTTTACTCCATGTTTTATTTATTCCATCAAAATATTTGATTGAGAATCCCAATAACTTCTTAATAACTTTGCTCCTTGAATGAGATGTTATTACGCCGGTTCCTTGAAAAACTCTCTCAATTTTTTTGCGACTTACATAGGTAAATATCGGAGAAGTTTAATATTGAAATCGTTGAGAACGATTTGATTAATTTTTTATGTTTGTTATTGTATGATGGTAAGTATTCTAATTAATAATTGTATTAATTAATAGTACTTTTAGCGACATTAAAATTTAATTTAGCAAGCTTTTAGATTTTAATATTTTATTCCCCGACAAAATTTTAATTTTCAGCACTGGAAATTTGGATATTTCCCCGGGGACTATTTTCGCGCTGTTCACGAATTATGTCATGGGCGAGGTATCAATCAGTGGAACTGTACAATGTAATTTAATATCCTCGCAGGCGATGTAGGGCGCGCTACAAATATTACTCTTAGAGCGCCTTCACACTAGCGTTTGTCCAGCGTAGGCGTTCGATGAACGTATGCGCAGCGCAGACGCCGCGACAACGTAACGCACGCGTCGTGTTTTCGCAGTGTTTCATTTTGCGCAGCGCATCTTGCGCAGCGTACTCATGTGCCCCAGCAGAGCCTCGCGACAACGCGACGCGTGCGTTACGTTGTCGCGGCGTCTTCGCTGCGCATACGTTCATCGAACGCCTACGCTGAACAAACGCTAGTGTGAAGGCGCTCTTATGTTCAATTGAGAACATAGACATCGCCGGAAAATTGTCTATTATAAGGAGAGGACCTCAAAGTGTATGAAGCTTGAGTTTATAATAATTTCAATTTTGAACAGTAATCGGTATAGGGAGAAAAGATATAACTACTTAGAATTGTAGTTATATCTTTTCACTACTTAAAATATTTTATAACCCGCCTTTAATCTTAAAACGAAAATGAAAAACGGCATACCATGGTTGCTTTTTGCGTTTTGTTATTGCATATTATAACAACTATTACTCTAACCTTTTAAAATATGGAACTAATAGTAAAACCTTTAAATATTTAATAGACAATGCAACAATAGGTGCATTTGAAATGTTTTGCGACTTGAAAAATGAGGGAAAAAGCAAATCTGATAAGTTTCTGCTGTGGAACATATTTTACATTTTTAAACAAACGGGCAGCTTGAAAAATCATATTGATATAAAATCGAATAGCCCTTTTAAGTCGCTTTGTATCAGGGGCGTAGCTACCGCAGTATCAGCCGTATCAATGATACGGGGCCCCGGGTACCAGGGGCCCCGAACGTGTAAGAGAAAAATTGTAAAATATTGGGCCGTGCTTTCCAGAAAAAAAATGTGATCCAAATGAAAATCTAAGGAGGTGCCCATGGGCTACCCAAAGGATCCCCGTGTATGTGTTGCGAAAATTTAGTTTTTAATGAAAAGATTTTTTTTATCGATAATAGGTACTCGAAATTTTGCATACTTTTTTAAATTTCAGTTATTCTACAGGCCTATTTTTTGTGAATATTGAATAAGTCCGCTAGATAATTAATACAGTGTTTAATTCGGACTAATAATTTGTGGGGAAAAATATATACCTTTTTTTATTTGAATGATATTTATGTTCTTATTTTAGGAGCTTTTCACTTCGAAAAATCACATAACGAAATCGACAAACTTCAAAAACTTATCCTTTAAATATTTTCTCAAAAAACCATGAGCCCCTCCATCGATGGTCTTCATTTAGACCACATGAAACCCGACACTTTGTGTTATTATCATAGGGCCCCCAAAAATTTTTGATACAGGGTCCATCTAAAGCAAGCTACGCCACTGCTTTGTATTCTTATTACCTATACAGAAAAAAAATGTGCACTAAAAAGGTTGATGCCTCTAAATCCGACAACGAGCCCACGAGTGTCTCTAGGTTTAAATATAATTATACATATATGTGTAAAATAAAATGCCTCAACGTCGATTAGCCTTTCGTCTCTTATAAACTAGTCCAACACCAGCAGGGGCGGTGTCGAGTGTCGGGGTTTCCTCTACAGTAGAAAATCTATTGTGTCTTGTTTGTGGGGACTTCGCACATTAATACTTAAGAAAAACGAAATTTTAATTTATTTTATCTAATAAATTACCTACCACCCACTGGCCCAATGCCAGCGTGGTGGTGTGGCCCAATCTCCTCATGTGTTTCTCCCATGTAGGAAGGCCTATTCCCAGCAGTGGAACGTATATAGGCTGATGATGATCTAATAATTAGCGGTTTTTGTTGGTTTGTAACTTTTATAAATGTTTCTTTTACTGTCTGTAAGTACTCCTGAAAATTGTTGTCATTTTAATATAGAGCTTAATAACCATAAAATATGTAACTAATTATACCTATTAGTGCCAGCATATGCCACCTTGCGCCATATCGTCGTCGACAAGTGCGAAAAGTGCTTATCCAATGCGAATGTAACTCTGTCCGTCTGTCTGCTACGTTTCACTCATAGACCGCTGTAGCGATTTTTATGAAATTTGGCATGCAGATAAATTACGTCCTGGGAACCGACTGGTACCTTTTGGCGTTATGACTGATATCCACACGGACGAAGCCACGGGCGGCTACTTGTCGTTATAAAGCCGATTGTCCATTGTTGATCGTATTATTAACACGGAACTGCCTTAATCAAGGCCGGTAACTGGATCCCTGGCAAACGCGGCTGCGGTGACAATACCTTATCATGTTCCTTCAGCGTTACGTAACGGCGGACGGAAGTTTGACGCACAATAAGACGATTACGGAGGGTGCACAACTAAAGCAGGCGTCCTTATTCCATTAACAAGTAACATTATACCATCAACCCTATGAATTTATATGAAATAAGTTTTTGCTAACATTCTGCCAAGTTGCCTAGCAACGATTGTTAATAGTTTTTTTCACAGATTTTACCAGATATTAAAATGTTATAGCTCGTATTCAGATTTTTTACATTAAAACATTCAAGAGAATCAATAGTATTATTTTTAACAAACCCTTTGCGCGAATCACTTATGCGACTGCATTATAGAGACTAATACAGAAACTAAAACCTAATTGGAAAAACTTTTTTTGTTATACACAAAAGGCTTGAATTTAACTCATTATACTTTTTTGGGATAGAAAAGATTTCATTTCCACCCCGGACCAATGAATGGCCACAACGGGGTTATGGACTCTGCGAATTCTGGCATAGCAACTAAAAATCTGACCATTTTCCCTACACTCCGCATGTCGTATGTCGGTCGGTGCGTCTCCGCGAGGAACTACGTAGTCGTCCGTATAGACACGCTACGATCGGGTCGGCAGCCTAGGCTCATGCACGTGGTGACATTATATCCTAGGAAACATTCCTCCATATTAACCTAACCCATCCAAAGAAATTGATTGTGCTTCAAAATGTCTGAATGCTCACCAAATCAGTGGTCAGTTTTTGAGGATCGTTTATATAATTAATTTTTTTGGTGATCTCCTTAATTAAGTTTCTAAGGTTTCTAACAGTTACCAATTTATTGTCAAATAACATAAAATATACATTTGTAGTTTAAATAACAGTAAGTCATAGTACGATACAGATTAAGCTGGTGTTCACCTAACAACCCATATACAGACAGTGTACAGCGTAATCGTGCGCACTGTCTTTATGTAACCTCTAGCTGTGCCCGCGACTTCGTTCGCGTGGATGTCGGCAAATAACAACGGTGGGGTAGGTAGACTAAGGATTTAAATCTATGCTAATATTATAAAGCTGAAGAGTTTGTTTGTTTGGTTGAACGCGCTAATCTCAGGAACTACTGATTCAAATTAAAAATATATTTTCGTGTTGGATAGTCCATGTATCGAGGTATTAGGCTATATAACATCACGCTACTACTAATAGCAGCTGGGCATCAATGAAAAATATTGCGAAAACGGGAAAAAAATAATCCTTTTCAGAGCTTTTGTTGCGTGCGCTGCGTAAACGGCTAAAGTTACGCAAAAATCATGTATGTAAGAATTGTGCTCCTTTAAAATTTCTAAAAAAATCCGTATATAAAATAAATAAATAAAAATCATTTATTTCAAGGTATATGCCTCATAGTTGTTAGTAACAAATTATTCTTAATCTATGATTAGTAATTCTTATTTAAAACTTACAAACTACACTCCCCTAATTGGCCTCCTCACCAAAACATGTAGATTGATGAACCGACCAAGCAGAGCAGAGTCAATCCTATCTCCTATCATACTCAGGACTCCGTTGAGACTACCCCGCACCCGACGAACCAATGATGCTACACTTCTACGCATAATAGCATAAAAGTCATTGGTGCTCGCATCTGCGAACATACCAGACGCACTGCAATAACGTGGAAGTCTGAACATAGCCCTGAATATGTTATTATATACCACCCTCAGCGCATTGTAGGCACTTTTGGTAAAACTAGCCCATGGACTGCATGTATAAAAAAATAATTCACAAACATTAATATAATTCACAAACTTTAAGCAACTAAAACTCAAACAGCACCAGTAATGGATTCAAGATAATAACAAAGAAACAAATGATACTTAATACCTAATAATACTAAATAATAATGTTGCATACTACATAACCGTTTTTATAGTGAGCAAACCAGTCTAGACTTTGAGATGACCTTGCTTTACTGCCCACGCATGTACCTGTTATGTGACGAAAAATTTTAAAACTACCTATACGAATTTTAACTTCCATTTGCGAATTCATTACATAAGACGTGATGCAGAAAAAATATTTACGAATATTTGCCCCTATTGACCGACTTCGAAAAAAGAGTTTATTTGATAGATTGCCATCTATTTTTTTTACAAACACTTTAGTCTAGTGGATTCTTGTAAGGTATAAAATCATATATTAATAGATACATCTAGAAATAGAATTGATATTAATTTTACTAGAGTCTCAGAAAACAGGGAAATATGAACATAACAAACTGTTTTCATCATAAATTTCCTTTTGAAAATAATTATTAACGAGATGTTAACAATATTTTTTAAATTTCATATTGTGTTGTGGACTGCTTAGTTTGCTAAATATATTTCTATATTTACCAAGAATCCTACCACCTACCTACCACCTACCTATCTTATATTATAGTATATACTATCATTAATTCATTTTCTTAAATTTCATTATATATGAGTCTGATACATTTCATAGTACCTACTAATATCATAAATACACCTCGACAGTCATAGCACCATAGAAGCTTTTATTACGAATGCTTTAATTACGAAATCAACTCACAATAACGCGAGTTTTAGATTTCTACATAAAACATATCGTTATTTTAAATTTTCTTTAATTTCTAACCTTTTGTGTCTTACCACCCCGCCCGCTGTGAGAGTAATGCTTATTTAAAATAACCTTACTTTATGGAAGTAAATCTTTTGGACTCTTTGTTACAAATACAACTTTCTCAACATGATTCACATCGCATTATCAGTATTCATTAACGTAGTGACTCATAACAGCACATTTCTTTAAAGCTTTTTTATTCGCTGTCTCAGATCGTTATGATCTGAGTTCGTTTCGCTTTGGGCGTCATGACATGTGTTGAACTTTTGACGGAATACATTTTATTTTTATCCCGATAGCAAAGAATCGGCCACATAATTATTTAAAAACACATTGACTTCTTGGGTAGAGATGCAATTATTTCAATTTATATTTTCAGCAATCTTACGTTTAGGGCTGTCTGTAAAAACTTCTAAACCTCTTATCGTGAAAATGTGTTTAAATTAAACTATAAAAACTATAGTACAAGACGACCGGCTGGTCGAGCGGTCTGTACCCCTTGCTATGCAGGCTACTCGCTCAAGAGGTCCCAGATTCGAATCCCAGTAGGACTTACGAGCATTAGATGTTAATAAATTTCTGGTTATAAAAAAAATATATCGACATTGAATTTTTAGTAGGTAGGTACCTTTTATTTACCTAGGTCTACCTAGTTAAATGGTTCAATGCGGCGCTTACTGGCAAGTGGTGAAAACAGAATTATTAAACTTATTTTTACCAACAAACTGCAAATAAAAAATTATAATTTAAAAAAAATCATTCTATTTATTACGTGATGCTCACGTAATAAATAGAATGATTTTAGGAAAAAAGGACCAAATAATGTTAAAATTTAGTAAATTCTCAAATTCAATACATTCCGATGATCCGCCAGTTCCGGCATTTATAAAATACGTCTCGCGTATAATACAAGTTTATACGATATCGTGTTTTGTCCACAAAAAAATCTCAAGTTAACGGTCGCCGGAGTGAGCCAGTCGCATGCCAGCATTGCGCCCGCTTCGATTCGTCAGTTATTATCAACGAATAATAGCGACCATGGAATTAAAAAGACACAAAATACAATTACTAAATGTGTTCCATTAAATTGAAAAATAACACTACTACAGTTTTTCAAAATGTTGTTACGGTCCAGTTGTTAGGTTTTTTCTTTTCCTACGTATGTACAGTCGATAACACATCAAGCGTAACAGTTTGACCTTGAGACCGCCTTTATTACGTTCGTAATAGGGGCGGCTTTCGTAGTGCAACTGTTACACTTGATGTGCTGTCTTCCGTATATAGGTAACAGTTGGTTGTCGACGCCAATTATAAGATCTAGAGGGCGAATTGTTTAATTCACAGTAAAAGAATTCCTAGAAAATACCACAAAGTAACTGCATTAAAATCTTTGAAATTATTTGAAATTTTAGTTTGTAAATCAAACTTAAATCAATTATCTAGCTGTATAAGAGTTTTATTTTGTAAGCCGTAGCCAAAGAAGGTAATTATTCAAACCCAAAAATAAGCACTTTAATCTTTATAGTGGGCTCATTTAGGTAATGGATTTAACTAATGTTAACATTAGTACTAGACAAACCATCCATAATGAAATTGATAGACCACCAGCCACTCGCTATTATGTGGGCATTTTAATATCACTTAGACACGATTAAAGAAATGATATGAAAGCAAACTCTATGCGGTAGAAAGGCTTGTTTATGTGATTATTGTAAAAGCAACGCAAATCTTGTCGTAGACTGGATCCAGTCGCAATTAAGTAATTTCATTTAGCTTTGCTCTGATAATCGCGGGTTATTTTTTGTGACAATATTTTTATGATAATAGTAATAAATTAAGCAACTAAAAATACTAAATGGGCTACTAAAAATAACGAACTGGTATCCAATTGTCATTCCCCAACTTAGTATTTGTGTTGGCTAGGGTAGGTTAGTATCAGGCCACATTTTCACTCACAAATTCACAAAAAATATGGACTTTATTCGAAGTACTACTTATCTATTGCTGCATTAATTTAAACAATTAAGGCACATGTTATGGCAAGCCAACAGTGGATTTGCGATAGTCTTCAATTGAAGCCAACTGAAAATATTGAAAAGAAATTAAAAAACTTTTTTTTTATTATTTCCTACCAATTTTACCGGTGACTGCACGCATAGTAGTTACTCTGTAATGTATACTGTGCCTCAGTATAATATTAGATTAAAGAACTGCAACGAGCGTTGATCTGGTATAGTCGCTGCAAACACAGCAGCATTCAAATTATAAAAAGGAGAACCAAAACCATTAATCAATTTCAAATAAAATGACTGCTTAAGTTAAAAAACAATTACAGCGCCATTGTTTATAAAGACAAAAGTATTAGAATACACAGTGATACCATTAATCATTCATTACGAAACATTAACGTACGTGGCAATGAATGTATTATATTCGTATGGCAAAGATAGTGCATTTATTAATATTGATAAGTAACAAACAATCCACTGTGGATTTATCATACGTCTGACTCAACGTTAACCGACATTTTATTTTTCAAATGTTTCCTTTATACTTTATCCAGTTCTTTAACAATAACATCTTATTTGTCCTATGAATTTAAAGTTTATTAAATGAACATCATATCAATTAAGCTATAAATACACATCACACACAACACACATAATCTTTTATACCTACTTCTATTTATATACATTCATTATTATAAATATTTTCCTGTTCTACCTTTGCCCACTCTAATTAAGTCATGCTATTTTACTTTAAAACGCAAAAAGATGTGATCAAACAATGAAAATACAACTAACAATTAAATTTGAACTTTACGTTTTAGGTCAAAAGGGTTTATTCCTAAGCAAGTGAGGATGCGCACGCGCCGACGACCGTTACGAATATGAAGCACAACAGCTGACACAACACCTGCCTACTGACTGCCAATAGTATAAGGGTTTCGTTTGCCTTCGTCCCCTCGTGTTAGTAACTTGGGTTTTTACTAGACGTACCAATTCTTTGACTCTATGTGCATTAAGACGATGAGTAACACTTAGCATAAAGTTTTTGTAATAGAATTTAATTATTACCACGGTTCAAAACGTAATAATTACATTTACGTTAAGTCTGCCGCACGCCATAACAATAATGTTACCATTGTTTTGTTCCGGCAGTTAGAGGTAAGATAGCCAGCTCCTCTGTGGTTGAGGAATCCGGGTGTAGCTCGCTTCCATCGTCGGCCTTATCTTCACTTAACATCAGGTGAGATGAAGGCCGAAAGTTACCCCGTTAAGGTAAAAAAAAAATATGCGTACCTAAATAAACATATTTGAACTTCTAAAGTGTAAGTAATTTACCTATATTGTTTTTAAAGGCTGGCCAGTAAATATTATATCCTATTAAGTTTGTTATTACTTTATCAAAGAGCTTTGAATAACTAACTACTCCTAGTAAAACATAAAATTATGTCCTGCCTGTCAGATTTCCAAGACAATTTTAACATTTATTTAGAGGCTTAATAAAAGTTTTAGTAAAAACTACTTAGTTGACGGAGGAGCACGGTGGCGTAGTGGTTTGAGCGCTCTGGTTTCGATTACGAAAACTAAGCAATTTTCGCCATGGTCGATCCCGGGATGGGTCAATCAAAATTTATAATCTTGAGCTACTCCGTGCTTCGGAAGGCACGATATGCTGTTGGTCTCGGTTGTTACTGCAACCGCTTTAACCCACCAGCCCACATTGGGCCAGCGTGGTGGTGATAAGGCCCAAGCTCCTAATTATATTAGGAAAGTAGAAAGGCCTTTGCCCAGCAGTGGAAAGTAAACTAGGCTGGTGATGAAGATGACTTAGTTGGTGAATTTGAGTCAACATAAATGAGCTTTTCGTTATATCGCGATCTGAAACTACTAAGAAATGAGATGAAATTACAGCGAACGAATGAAGTCCCTTTATTACGTGGAAAGGCGTTTACTAAGCTCGCAGACGATTAAGAATGCGAGGACGTCCATGCTACACACAGCTAAATGGGGACGGATTTCCCCGATCTTACGTATTTTTTTAATTATTTATTTATTTTTGGAAGACTAATGACTACATAAACAATGTATAAATGCTATTAAATACATGAAGTCTGTGAAAGTCTCCGCATATAGCAGAATTATAATAGTAAAAGATGGACACAGTTAAAGAAACAAGATTGATAATAAAGTAAAGCTGGTACATTATTAATGTCAATATAACTAAATAGCTTCACATTGCTTACCATATATATATAATATTCATGAGTGTCAAGTCATTCGCCTATGAAGAACTTAGATGATAAATTATATTTTTAACCTTATTAGTTAGAGAACGGAACCAAGTCGCACTCTTGTGCTTTACTACTAAGGAGATTCCACGCTCGCCAAAGAAATGAATTTTGTTTGCAATTAGATGAGACGAATAGTAAACTAAATAGTTTATAAGAAATCTGTCTACAGCTGTAACTTGCAGCACTGAGAACGAGAGCCTACTTAGGAGTGAGGTAGAATCGATTTGGTTGTGAATAATTTTGAGTAAAAATAATAAGTCTGCGTTTGCGCGTCTCTCGGACAGCGGAAGTAAATGGTAGTGTTTACAAGCCTGAGCTAAATCAAGAACACTTATATTCATCTTATATTTAAGACAAAGACATCGTAAGAACTTGGCTTGAATGCACTCAAGCCTATCAATTGTATAGACGTTGTAACGTGGATTCCATATTTGAGAGGCGTATTCTAAATTACTACGTACAAAAAAACAATACAATATTTTTGTCACTTAATGTTGCTAAAGTCCGAAGATGTACGCATAACAAATCCGAGCATTTTCAGTGCTTTAGTACATGTGGAGTTGACGTGATTTTCGAAGATAAATTTGGTGTCGAGAATCACCCCAAGATCCTTGTCATCAGTAACTCTCCGCAGTCTCTGAGACGATAAAGAATAGTCGTATATTAAGAGATGGCGTTTTACAGGTTAAAAGTTGTACAGGTGCATTAAGAGATGTTCAGATCCAGCCTGTTGAGGTGACAATACCTATCGAGCCTGCAAAGGTCCTCCTGTAGTAGATCGCGATCATGAGGCCTGGAATTTGTTTTGAAAATCTTCATGTGTCGTCACCAAAACATAAAATATTAGAATTAACAAAACAAGAACAGGTGTCCGAGACAAAAATGGTAAACAGCATGTAGGTATGTGACAGTTCTTCACCCAAAGCGGTTTCATTACAACAATCTCGAATGAGTCGATGGTAACACTACGGCAAATTGGAACGACCTTTGTTAGCGCTTAGCGGCATGAAATATTTATTCAATATTGTCCCTGCTCCATAACAACCGTATTGTATGGCTTTGTTTTGAATTGAAACTGAAAGGCTACTAAAATTTGAGATCTGATTTAATTTGGTATACAATGTTATTTATGATACTGTCGAAATTGAAGTTTCCCAGTATACCTACTAATTGACTTTAACAATAGACAAATAGACATTCGAGTACCCCTCTTCATCTATTTAAGATACATGTTCGTGACTCCCCCCTCTGTGGTTGTGACACTAAGGAAGGATCCACAGATCATATCTTTTTAACTGCCCTCTCCTACCTGTGTCCCTGTAAGATATTTCACCTTTACTAGGTGGTAGACCCTTAAATTCAACCGTGAAACAGTTCGCTGTGTTTCGGATTGAAGGTCTTAGGGATTAGGCCTCAGGATGGCAACGCACCTGTAATACCAAGTGAATTATTCCTTATTATTGCAGATGTCTACAGGCGACGGTTACCGCCAGGTGGGCCGTCAGCTTATTCGTCATCTAATTGTATAAAATAATCAATGAAGTCTCTACTTCTCTACTCCAATACCCCTCTAATAAAAAATTTAACCAAATAAGTATATTGCGAAGTATAAAATCTACGTATAAATTATTCTGCGTGCTTTGTTGTGCGTGTTTGTGTCGTCGTCATTCCAGGTAACCCAAAACATTTCTACTGTGTGACTTGCCTACTATCACCGGTTATTTGCCAATAGATTATTTACTAGGTGGTAGGCCCGTATGCAGGGTCGTCTGGGTAGGTACCACCGCCTTTCCTATTTCAGCCGTGAAACAGTTCGCTGTGTTTCGGATTGAAGGGAAAGGTAGCCAGTGTAATTACTGAGCATGGACGGCATTTCAGCTAAAGCCCCAGGATGACAACGCAAATATCAAGTGATTTTTCCTTGTTATTTCAGGTGTCTATAGGCAGCGGTTACCGCTTTCCATCAGGTGGGCCGTCAGCTTGTTTGTCATCCAGTTGTATTAAAAAAAAATAGTGTTATACCTAATTTGTTCCTTCAAAAGGCACCGTATAGACCGACAAGTTGGAGCCGGCTAGTTTTCATGCTGCACTGGTTGTTTTCTCCCGTAAAAATCCCGTAACTTTGATAGAGAATACCAACTTGAATCAGAGATAGTCTAGAGCCCCCAGTGCCGTAATCTCTTGCGGCAATCTGAGACTTAGTAAACACTTAGGAGATAAAACGCTTTTCAGAGACGGTTTTATTGGTAAAGATGTTGATTTTTGTATTCAACCTCGTTTGTTTGTAGGTAAATAATTTGTTTTATTGACCTACATTATATTATTTTTAGTTCACCAAAAACTTTACACTGATTGAAATGTAAATATAACTTGAAATATGAAAGTTTCTTATGTAAAAACGATAACACATCAAGGGTAACAGAGACACTATGAAAGTCGCCTCTATTGCGAACGGAATAAGGGCGGTCACAGGGTCAAACTGTTACGCTTGTTGTGCTGTTGACTGTACAAAGCTTAAAATTGATTTACTTTAAAACTAGGAGACTTTAATATTATTTGTGTTTGGGGCTTTTCGGGCTTGTTGAGTGAGACCGATTTGTCACTGCGACCTAAAAGATCTATTGTGACTTGCCACCAATAGTTTATACTTAGTAAAGCCTCCTCAAGGGTCTTAATTTCATTTGGGTCAATAGTGTGTCTACCCAGATGAAGGCTTCATTTGTGGATAAAAGGTCCACAGTTGCAAAAGAGGTGCAATGGGGTTTCACGCTCCTGTGCACAGAATCTGCAAACATCCGAATCACTTAGTTTTAGTTTGAATAAGTGTCTGTTCAGTTTGCAGTGGCCTGTTAAAGCTCTAATCATGGCACTCGCGTTACTCCTGCTGAGCTTTATCAGCTCTTCAGTTCGTTTAGCATGGTAGCCATGTATCACGCTTAGGTATACTTAGGTATATTAGGTATAACTAGGAGACTTAGGAATATTCTCTTTTCATAACGGTTATCTTTTTTCATTGTTGTAAAATATGGAATATTGATATTTAAAAACGTGATTAATAAAACAATAACTTCTAATGCGAGTAGTAGGTATGTTTACGTTTTGAAAAATACACAAAAGTAATATTTTATATTTTTTCTTTTGTAGTTTTTGTCTAATTTTTTCTAGTAACAATTTTGGGCACTGCAACAATTGCTGAAAAATATTTTCTTTTTACAAATATTCGTATAAAACAGTGGTAAATTTCGGATTTTCACTAACAAAATACGCAGAACGCCCTTTGAAATGCCACTTTATTTTTATCAACTCTATATCTAGAACTAATTTCTATTATCAGAGACCTGTCCCAACGGCTATAGCAATTAGATTTTACCGTCGATTACATGGTTTTCTAGTTCTTTAGGTGCTCCTCGATTAAACTTAACTGAGTAACGTTGCTGCACAAACAAACAGATGTCATCAACACGGGCTTGGTGAACAATAGGCCACCGCAGATGACTAATGAAAACTATGTTGATACGAGATCCTTGCAATGTAAACGATTGGCAAGTTTATCGTTTTAAATCATTGTGGTAAATTGTTATTGTTTATACGGGTTGGTCTTGGACTGTCCAGAACACAATTTGACTACATTTGATTTTTACCTAGAGCTTAAAGTGACTACTAATACCTTTCAGCCTTAAATATACATATAGGTATATTACACATGAATTACTGAATATTAGGAAGTGGGAACTAAAATACTGATCAAAGTATGTTTCAAAAACTCTCAGTACCTTTAGGTATAGGTACTTAAAAAAAATAAACCATGAATATTTTGTTTTCAAAATAACATTTTAGTTAAAAAATTATAGAGATACATCGATACGTGCTTCTGCCAATACGATACCGACCGATAATCATGTGAAAATATCAGCGATACCGATACCGCGAATTACAAAAATTTAGTCTATTTAAAAAACTTTTAATCTATTTAATATTATTTCTGAAAAATAAATATAAGCGATTAAAATTAATTATAACAAAACTTTAATTTATTTAACACAAAATTTGTAAGTTTTGTGGAAATAGGAAATTTTGCAAATGGGTTTGGAATTTAGAACTGCCTGGTAAACTAAAGTAGGAACTCCCGTAGCATTTTTTTTCATCACAAACTGAATGAAGCGGCGTTTCACTAAACGTAAATCGTGCCTCGTTTACATAAAGCAATAGACTTAAGAACAGACATGCGAATGCGCGTTTACATTATTTATTTAGAGCACGAAATTTTTAAACTCATCGTTACCTACTTACCTACACAAATAAATATCGCCAATATATCGGTACCGATATCGGTATTGGATGCATGTCTAACAATAACCATTCCGCCAGAAGTTCATAGAATAAAATGTTTAGGTATGTTCCGTATGTATTTTCGAGTGTAGCTACAAAACTATATTTTTTGGGTATTTTTCGGATGTAATTATTTTACATATTTTTATGTGTTTGTTTTATTTGTTATGCATCCACAACATAAACAATTAGTGATGCTGAATTTGGGCTGGATAGTTGGTGTGATTATTAAAATAATATAGGTATTATACACAAGTTACTATTTTATTCGTATTTTTTATTATACCCAGAACCCAGACTAAATTAAGTAACGCAACTTTGCAGTTTTAAACAAATAACATAATGTAAAACGATATTTTAAACACAAATTAAACATAAGAAAACACACTAAAACCACGTAAAAGTATATGAAAATACACACTAACCAGTCAAAGTCAAGTCGTAGATTCCAGACATAATTGGTTTTATACCTACTGTCGTTAGTCCTGTCGTCCTAGCTCCTGCGTTATGCGGCGAGTATTAAATTGAATAAAAAAACGAGGCTATTTTAAGAAATCCTGTATTTTCAACTCAGTCATTAATGCCCAACTTTATCAGAAGCTGTTAATTTTCATAATATTGTTGAGGTAATTTTTTTAATAAACTGAAAATTGTTATCGCTTTTTCACCTAAGACCGCCTTTTAATTAGTAAGAAATGGTTAGATAAAATTAAAAAAAACTTATTATTAATCATAGGGGAGGCCGTTGCCCAGCAGTGGACATCTTTCAGCTGAAATGATAATGACGATGATTATCTAAATAAAATTTTATCGTTACCGGAAATTATATATACTTTATATGGATACTCTACATTAGAACATTCTCTAAATAAAACGTATCTTTGTCCATAAAATTATAAAGCTTTACATTTCTTTGTCGATGCCCAACACTATCGGAAACTTTATAGTGGTTGGGGGGATTTCATTCTATTACTTTACCACAAATAAAGCTCATAAATGAATATTGAGATAGCCTTGAGTGAGGTACTTCTATGTGTTTAACTTATAAAAATGTACCACCCTTCATTTACAAATAATAATTACTTTTTCAAATAATTAATAATACATCTGATCTCCATCAACGATCTCAAACTTTGATCGATATAGGTGAACCGTAATAAAACATTCAAATACCGAGAGGCTTCAGTGGGCACACTGCTTAATGGATCTAATTTATTTTCACAAAAACATTACCTCTATAATGCAGACACTTATGAAACTTATTAAGGTGGTCTAATTTTAGTTTGCATTGCAGCCAATGTTAAAGAGTATGCGATTTCATAATGTTAAACGCGGAGCAATTTTTTGATCATTCAAAAGACGTGTGGTGCTCTTAGAACATTTAAATACCAGTTAATAATTGATGATACTTAAATAAATATCATCATCACCAGCCTATATACGTCCCACTGCTGGGCACAGGCCTTCCTACATGGCAGAAACACATGAGGAGTTTGGGCCATAACACCACCACGCTGGCCCAATGCGGGTTGGTGGGTTAAAGCGGTTGCAGTAACAACCGGGACCAACGGCTTAACGTGCCTTCCGAAGCACGGAGGAGCTCAAGATTATAAATTTGATTGACCCATCCAAGGACCGACCATGGCGAAAGTTGCTTTGTTTTCGTGATCGAAACCAGAGCGCTCAATCCACTACGCCACCAAGCTCCTCCAAACTCAAATAAATATAACAAGAAACAATAAGTATTTTTGTTCAGAAGACGATGCAGGCTGGTGAAGGATGAAATTTTAAATTGGATAAAAATAAAGCACAATAACGCAATATCATAGGTAGTTATCAAACATGAAATGCAGACGATTTTTAAAATGTTTGTTTTAATATAGCCATTTTTCCGTCGCCGTATAGTTGTACTGACTAGAAATGGAATCGAGTACCTACTTTGGAATAAGTATTATTTTTTAAACAACTAGGTGACAAACACCTGGTGTTAAGTGGCTGCCGTGGCCTATAGTGCAATTATTAATAAAAAATTACTTGGTATTGCAGGTGCGATGTCATTCTGAGGACTAAGTTTAAACGCCGTCCATGCTCATTATTTACACTGGCTACCTTTCTTATGAATCGGAAACACAGCGAACTGTTTCATGGCTGAATTATGAAATTGGTGCTTTTTCACGCCTCTTTTGAAGGAACTCTTGTTACAAAGAAACTGTTTTCTCTGTGCGTGATGTTGAGGTGGAGACAGTGAATTGATGACGCCGAAGGCCGCCACGCGTGCTCATGAGTAGGAAGGGGGAAGGTGGGATAAGGTCAAAAAGCTCTTCAAAGCACTCTCCGTGATATAGCCGATAGATGGCGCTAAGCGACGCAACTTTCTTGTAAGCTTAAAAATCTCAAACAAGTTTTTAAGTTTTTTGTGTTGAGCAAGTATTATTTTATCGATAACATCTCATTTGTGACAGCCGTTTTTTCCTTGTTTGTTAAAAAGACCTGTTTGTCCATGTTGTCGAAAATGTTTTAATATCTACTTATTTATTTTTATAAATTTTGTCGTGATAGTTTTTAGAATTATGTGATTGATTTATCCTAATCACGTAAGCTTACGTGAGTCGCGTGTTTGTTTGACATTTTTTTAAAATAAATAAAAATTAAGAGCGTAACAAATATAAAATGCACACGTCCACATTTACACATTTTGGAAACTCTGTAAATTTTATCCTACTTTTCCCGTAAAGAGTATGAAGATTAGTTACTGTCATTCTTACTGTTGTTATCCAGACCATTTATTACTTAGCTGGATTTTGTAAAAACTTATTGAATTATACCCTAACCTCGTTCGTCGAAAAAAATGAAGAAAATAATTTATACCTATTTATATTTTGTTATTATTTCGAGAAGCAATGATTTCATTTGTGATGACAATGATGACAAAAAAACATAAAAAATAAACTTTGAACCAAATAATGAAATAATTATTGTTTGGTGTTGAAATTGAGTTTAAGATAATTTTTTAAAACATTAATTAATTCTAGTATTTTCGCTCACATTACCTACACCTGTGTTTAAAGAATATTGTGAATTTCTAAATTAAGACTTTGTGTGACAAAATCATAAACTCTATTTGTTTTGCTTTAATTAAATTTATATGAATATTCTAATTAAATGTTTTGCTAAATAAATTAATAGATAAAATTATACTTACAGCTGCTAGATACATGGCATTCATTCAGGACACACTGGTAGATAATCCAGGATTCCAACTCGATCATCGTGGAGGCGGTCATTTTTTACCACAATAATAAATATACGCACAGTCAATTAATAAAAGTCTAGAAAACACAGAAGGTTCACCGTCTCTAAATTATGTTCCGATCTATCAAAGCCATGTACTTTCAGCATTTAGTTCAAAAATAAATAATTCGCGCAACCTAGAAAACAAATACAATGCTCGACTATCACCCACGTAGCTTACCGGGCTGAATGATTTCATTGGGCCTACGAGTCACTACGAGTGCTACGAGACATTATCGGCCCGCCCGACAATAATCCGGAAGTCCGAGATGGTGCTGCCATTTTACGAAAAAAAGCTCCTCAAAAGAAAAAAAAAGACTATCCGAAATTATCGTCACTATATGATAGTAAGCAATTGTTGGTTTATTTGACTCTTTATGAAATTATGTATATATACTTAATATAACATTTATTTAGTATTTATTACTAACACTAGGCACTAGCACTGGTAGGTCAGCTTTCAGTGATCATAGAGTACATTTTTATGTAATCTTATAATAGGTTAGTAATCTTTGTAGTTACCGCGTACCCGGAATTTATTTAATTAGTAATCCGTGCTCTTAATATATTGCATTACCCACACTACGGTGTTTTCAAGAACTGGTATCATTGTTACCAAAGAGCTTTTTTTTATTGTTGTTCTTTTTTGTTCATTCTCCCTATAATGCAAAGGGAACTAATACCCATACAGCCATGTCTTCAGTATTTCCTTTGTTCTGCATTTATTACATTAAAATGCTGGTATTACAAATTGCTCTGCATCTTGGGAGAATTTGGCGCGAAATATATGATGTCAGTCTCCATATTATGCTACTTGATGAGGTGGATAACCACAAAAAAGTTCTCATTGTCTTTCACACCATATTCACTTTCATTCTAATAATATTTTAGTCATACGTCAACTCAAACACTTGGTTCATAAAACTACACCAATTTTATAACACAAAGTTCGTTCAGACACAATTTTTAATAATTCAATAAAAATCTGCACCACACACACACACACACTGACACTACAAAATCCCGCCAAAATATCTTTTGATGTTGTTATTTTAGAGTTCACTTTTTTATTTCCAAAGGGAAAATAATTCTCTTTTTTTTAAATAATATATAATATTTATTTTTACGGCTCTGTTTTCAAAACCTTAAACGGTTTTGCCAGTCATTAATGTATTTTCTTTATTATTGCATTGAAATGCTGGAGTAACACATTTCAATGCATCTTGGCAGAGTTTGAACGAAATATAAGATTACCAAGATCCATGATGCTACTTTAATGAGGGCATTATGTTGTATCAAAAATATTATAATTTACATCTGAACACACTTAAGAAAACAATAAAGTACTTTTACTTTGACTTTAATAATCACGATAAAATTGTCAACGTCTTTAACACCATTAGCACTTATGTTCTAATGATCTTCCCATGACACGTCAACTCAAACACTTGCTTCATATAACTTCACCAATTTTTAACACATCGTTCGCTCCGACACAATTTTTATTATTGTCCCGCTAAATACTCTCTATAAGTTCCCTATATTACGAGAAGGCAAGGTGAACTAATGCCCTGCAATTCTGCAAATATTGCATTGAAATGCTGGTGCGACACATTTCAATGTATCTTGGGAGAGTTTGGTGCGAAATATACAGAATGGTGGCGTCAATACAACAATAAATTAAAACATGGGCTATAATGGTTCACAGAAATGGTTTCCCACTTTTAAAACCATCTTATTTATTAGATAATTTCAGGACATTTCTATGAAATAATGCAGCCAATGTTATATTATGTCATACAAATGTTATGAAATTATCAAAAAAACAAAATGTTTTTGAAAGTGGCAAACTATTTCTATGACCTAATATAGCCCATGTTTTAATTTATTGTCGTATTGACAGCACCACCCTGTATGATGACCGTCTCCATGATGCACTGAACTTAAATTTAGATTTAGCGTTTGTTCTCCAGAAAAAGGGTCATGTTCGTCAACACACTTGACAGTGTGTTAACAAACAATTGTAATTTGTGTTAGTGGCGTCACTGCTAACACACCTCACAAAAATGTATGTATTGAATAGATAATAACCATTCACTTGCAGCTAATTTTAAACTGAGAGTTCATTATTTAAACTGACAGTTTTTTTTAAATAAATTATTGGCATTGGATACAAGCCCTTAAGACTCTGACAGATCTTTTTCTATCTGTGTTACAAGTTTACAACCATTATCGTCTTTCTTTCTAATCTGTGCTTCCTTAGTCTATGAATTTTTCACAACTTACTGCGTTGCGTACAGTAGAAAGTGGTCTATTTATTTGTAAATATTGAAAAGTTTTATATGTCCAAGTGCAATCTCGTTTTATACTTTTCTTGTGGTATTTGACAGTTACTAAAGTGTTTGATATATGGATATATTTTACCCACGGTTCACCACCTAAACACACCCAAGGTAAATAGTAATATTTTTCTAATATATCCGATTTATAATAACACCTGTCGACCCCAATCCGCATTGTAAGCACATCAAATGACCAAAGAATTACAGAAATTGATTACAATGCTACTAAAGTGCTTCATGCTGTATTCTCAATGCGCAACCTTGACTAAGAATTGGAAGTGATTTATCGCATAAAACAACTCGAGTGCTTCATTTCCTTATGTTATTGATATTTAAACAGTGTTCAATAAGATAATATACCTTGATTATACGGTTGTCCTATGTGAAATGTACAAACAGACTTTTAGAAAATTTTTTAAAGGAGAAACTAAAATTTTAACTTTAGTGCTACATTGACACTTCTTATTAGAGATATTTTAATTTAAATGGATAATGTTAGTAAGTTTGGATTTAGGAGGTAAATCTCAGTTACAACTTAGATTATTTGAAGAAATATGACCAATTCCTTCATTATTATATACAATGGATCTTCAGAACACGTCTACACATCCAGAGCTGGGGGACAAGCTAGTTGTATAATAAAGTTACAATACAATACACAATACAATACAATAAAGTGTATAGAGTAGAACCTCCTGTAAGTTGAACTTCAATAAATTGGAATTATAGAGTTTTTGACTTATGAAGGATTTCAATGTGGGTGGATTTTGTAAGGAAATATTCGATTTGTAGATGTTATGATTCATTATAACAAATTTTGAACTATACTAGAGGTTAAATTATTAAAAAATCATGTTTCAGAGGTGATAATTATTATTTATCCGCAAGATGTTACAAGTATATGCATGTACCTACTTAAACTGTGCAGTGAGACTCAGGTGTTCAGGTTACTGTTGTAATAATTTTTGTGTATTGCGGTAGAACCAAACTACTACTGATAATTTTTCAATTGACAGCAAAAGACTTATGCTCAGCTAAAGTAAAAATTTAGTAAGTAACATTAATAGGCACCAAAAAAAAAAAAAATTACACTATGTAAGCAGCATGTGTATGTATGTGTCAAAATCAGCCAGAAATTCCTTTATTATTTCATACAAAAATTATCAAAAACGAAAAAAAAAATCAATTAATAATAAAATCAAATAATAATAAAAATCATAATCATATCAAATGGTAATCATATTTATTGTTTTGTTTTCTAAAAAACAATGATGTACATTGAATTTTTCACCCAATTTATGTAGTCGGTAATTTATTTTTCTTTTATTTATTTATTTATTTGTTTTTTCACGTTAGAGAGGGGACCGAAATGACTCAATTATTATTTCAAGCTATGAAGAGTTGAGCTTTTGACTAATGTAGGTTTTGGGGCTTGAAAGTAAGGGAACAAAACATTTTTTTGAGTTTTGGAGATTTTCGACTAATGGAGGTTCTACTGTTTATACAAATACACTATACTTCAAACACCTCTGTAATGTGACACCAACAAACACCTATTGTGGTTACTGTTTTGTGTTGCTAGTAGTATTTCCTTTCCTTCAGAGTTCAGTAGGAACATATGTTTGATAATACAGTATAATGTAATAATGTAAAGCATGTCAGACCACTGAAAGAGATATTTAACTGTTTTTATTTTATTTTTGAAAAGCTACCAATTAACTTTTGTATAACAACTATAATCAAACAATAAGAAGTACACTGCCTAAATTAAGACCTAACATAAAAATGTCTTTCCATAGGGTACCAACACACAGTGTTTTCTTGTAAAACTGTAAAAACTCTCAATGTCGTATTTAACCATAAATACCTCCTTATTGGAGGACTGTGCTTACTACACAAATGCATAAGAGTACTGGGTTTGGAACTCATCCAATGGCAAACTCTCTTTTAATTAATATTAGGTCTTTAAAAAAATGGTTAGGGTTAGTTAGAACTATAACCTGAACAATAAAAAAAATATTTATGGTGATTATTTTGACACGGGTGATATTCCACCCATCCCATTGACAGAACATGTTTTTTTTATCATGTATCTATCTTGTAAATTATTATCAAAAAAAGATCATCATATTTGTTAGTTATATAAATTTGAATTAACCTATCAAGCCACACATTCCAGACACAATTGGCTTGTGATTGTCATATGCTCCAAGGAGTCTTATGCTGCTTAATAAATGAAAGTATGTTTTAAGGCGAGTTAGGTATATTGCGACTTTTTCAATGAACTATAATTTGAATAATAAATCCTATTTACAATATTTATTTATTAGACTTGTAGTACACTTTACCAAGAAATGAAATAGAAAAACACCATTAAGATAACATTTCAAAAGTCAATAATGTGATAATTTTATACTGTTTATGACTCATAGTTGTGTAGCAATTGAACTCTTACAACAAAAATATGTAGGTACCTAGCTATGTACGATAATAAAAGTGTGTGTTGGTTATCAAGATTAAATAATAAAAACTATAAAACCTTAATATAAATGTGTATGTACATAGGTACCTAGGTACTATTAACTATTCACAAGCAAGATATAAAATTATCCCATCTAATTAAAAACACAATTTGTAACAAAACCCAAAAAGTTCCTTTGTTTTGTAATAACTTTCACTAAAGTTGATATACCTATTTGAGTATGGAGAGATAGATTTTGGGTAAAAATAGTTAACTTATAAATAATCATTTCAAAATCAACTTATTTATTGAACAGTGTAAAAGGCTTAGAAATATAGGTAAAAGGTAACTTCTTAGTGTTTTATTCATACAACAACTTTATTATGATTATCAATATATTCATTTAATATAAAAATATACAGGATTGTGCCAATAATAAATTAAAACATGGGCTTTACTGGCTGTACTATGTATATTAGTTTAGAGAAATGGTTTGCCACTTTCAAAAACATCTTACGTAATTGATAATTTCATGCCATTGTAAAATTATTATACTTCATTAAGATCTGTATGCCCCAAATAGCCCCCATCATCAGTCATATGGCTAATTTATGCTTCAGAGCTGGCGTCTTCCCCGCTCATTTAAAGAAATCTTTGGTTACACCTGTGTACAAGCATGGGAAGAGAGACGATGTCAACAATTACAGACCAATTTCAGTACTCCCATCTATCTCGAAAATTATAGGAAAGCTTATAAATATACGGCTCGTAAACTACTTAAATAGGAACAACATACTTTCTCATTCACAGTTTGGCTTTAGACAAAAATTATCTACTGAGGATGCAGTGGGTGCCCTTACATCCTTAGTGACTAATCAGTTAGATTCAGTTAGAAAATGCCTTACTGTTTTTCTTGACTTAAAAAAGGCTTTCGACACAGTTTCACTTCCCATTCTGATACGCAAGCTTGAAAACATAGGCATTCGAGGAACACAACTTGATCTAATGAAAAGCTACATGAAAGGGCGCACACAGAGGGTTAAAATAGGTACTTTTTAGTGATGACTCTGAAATAACCTTCGGAGTCCCACAGGGAAGTGTGCTTGGTCCAACACTATTCCTTATTTACATAAATGAGTTGACCATGCTCAAAATTGATGGTGCTAATGTCTTCTCCTATGCTGACGATACTGCCATTGTTTTCGCGGAAGACTCGTGGCACTCGGTATTTAAGAAAGCTGAGTCTGGACTGGCTATTGTCTCTAAGTGGCTTGCAAATAATTTACTTACCATAAATATTAGTAAGACAAATTACATTTGTTTCACAATTAATAAAACAACACAACCAAATAATAATCTCTCATTAAAAATTCATCAGTCTTGCAATCCAGACATAGACACGTGTCGTTGTGTACCATTGGAGAAAGTGAACTCAACTAAATACTTAGGAGTGGTGCTGGATCAGCACCTTTCTTGGCACCCGCAGATTGAATATGTTACCGAAAGGCTCAGGAAGCTGGTATGGGTTTTTAAAACTCTGCGTTACATTACCACACATCAACTTTTGAATCGAGTATATGTTTCACTAGCACAATCGGTATTGGGATATTGTATATCGATATGGGGTGGTGCGTCTAAGACTAAGTTCTTGCAAGTGGAAAGGGGCCAGCGATGTTTATTGAAAGTAATGTATTTCAAACCTTATGTGTTTCCTACTGTCGATCTTTATAAAACAGCCAACCTATTATCTGTGCGGCAACTCTATATCTTAGTCGCAACCTTGAAACTTCATAAAGAATTGCCATATGACCCAACATTGACTCAAGGGAGGAGAAAGGATAAAGTTTTTAAAATTGATCAAAATAAAACAGTCTTTGCTAAACGACAGCTGAATACACAATCTAAGCATGTATATAACCAATTAAATAAAAAACTAAATATTTATAAATTAAACTTTCATAATTGTAAAACTATTGTAACTGCCTGGCTTTTATCTATTGATTACATTGAAACGGAAAATTTAATGAAATATCAAAAGTAAAACTAAGCTTAAAACTAACACACGCACACACACACGCACCCATACACACTCACTCACACCACTTACACGCGCGCGCACACACTTACACACACGCACACACACACACACACACACACACACACACACACACACACACACACACACACACACGATTTAATATAATAATATATAAAAGAGTAATAAGTTACTTTAAAGTTAAGTTTATAATATAATAATCAAAAACATTGAAGAAAAAATGATAAACCATAGAACTTGTCAGGAAGTACTTTAACCTCAGAATCACCTTTGAATGTAAATAAGTAAATCGATAGTTACTCCTGTTCCGCATTATTTCGAAACCATAAATATGTAACTAGCTACCTTAATAAGAGTTATGTAAGAGCGGGACCTCCTGACACAGGTATATATTTTTACCTACTAGGAGATCCCAACCACCAATATCATAAATGTATTACTGGTTGATGAAATAAAAATATTTTGATTTTGATTTGATTTTTGACTTCAAACTTTGGTACATTTAAAAACTGATCTTATTCGTCTCCAATTTAGGACTGTTTTTCAATGAAGTAAATTTTTAAGTTCTGATATTATTTTAAGAATGATATAAGTGTTTACACTTTAGGGGTTGGTCCTTGTCCTACATCTGCTAGAGTTCTGCTTGAAAGGAAGTATTAGATTATAACCCAAGGGGAAGGCCCTAGGTTCCCATAAAGGATTTCCTGTCTATAAAAAAAAGGTACCCACCTGAGCCCAAAATTACTGACCTAATTAATTCAGTTCCATGTCAAATCTGTGGACTATTGAGTAGGTTAGAGTGGGGTGATTTCGAACACGGGGTGACTCCGAGATGGTTGATAACATGATAAAAAAACTATTCTCCTGGCTGAGATGGCGGGCGGCCCTGCGGAGTTTTTAACATTTTCTATAATGATGTATTGTATGCGACTCGAAATTACTACATGCGGAGTTTCCCCTTGTTCAGAATAATCCCACTGTACCCTGATTGGCAATTGTCAAGACTTCATTTCCAATCAACATGCGTTTACCAGCAGAGTTCAATGATACAATTACCGCGCAATACTTTCTCTTTACTGTAACGTGACAACAATACACAATTCCTATCGTTACTACTTACTACCGATTGATATACTTTTACTGTACACGCTACAGCACCACGAAAGTCGCCTCTATTACAAACGCATTAAGGGCGGTCTCAAGGTCAAACTGTTATGCTGAATGTCCCGTGGACTGTACAACAATGTTAATGGTATCGAAAATAATATCAAATAGTTGTGCAAATCAATGCTGGGCTGATTTTCTATGTGTGAAACTAAGACTTATAGCAAGTATGACATAATTATGTATATTAATCGTCTATGTTTGCTCAAAGTATCTTAAAGAATAGGTAGAACCAATACCAAGACCGCAATCTTACATTATACAGTGGTTTTAAAAGTTTTGCTTCATTTTTTGAATACCCAGCTCATTGTCATAATATTAACCTATAGTCGCAAGAACCATAATGAAAATTAGAATACTTTCCCATAGACATCAATTGCGCAACCGCATACCATTACGCGGGCCGTACGTTTGCCACCTTTGCCATCAAAAAAGATCGACTGACGAAGTTTGATCGCAGTCAAAAAACATTGTGTTACTGCGGTGAGTTAGGTCACCAGAGCTCACCAAAGTCAAAGTCAAAATGTTTATTGCATTCATAAATGTGAAAACGCGATAGTATTACATAAATAATCCAGTACCTACATCATGATAATCTTTTGGGCATAGCCTATAATTAATATAATAATTATAAAAAACAATTAGTTCTAAATTATGAACGTGTATCGGATATTTTTGGTAAAATGTAATAAAAAGTAATGTCAAAAGAAATAAATTAAATTAATTGAGTTAGAAAAAATTATAGGTAATTTTAACATTAAAATATAGCAAATTAGTCTGTGTATCATGGATAATTATTGTAATTAGTTTAAAATCTCTTGCCTCTTCATTTGAATATTAGTAGAGTATAATTTTAACAGATTTATGCCTATTAAAATTATGAAATAATTACTTTGCCTGTTGATTTGCAGGCACATATCATTATTTTATATTTATCAAGATTTAATAAAATCCATAAGACTAATGGAGGTCGGCGGGTAACGAATATAAGCAAAAATTCCATTAGTATTCTCTTATCTTTATATCGTTGCCATTATTGGTATCAATTAGTTTCCGATAGCTATCATTACGTTTATCGTCAAGAAAAAATCATTCTGTTTTACATTACTATTTATGTCGATGATGTAATATCGATAACCAATTTTTTACCAAGGTAAGTTAGTAGTTACTTCCATATTTGCCAGTACAAACTACAGTGAACTTTTTTACACACAGCATCAATAATTCGACAGTACATTATACGTAATATTAATATCTATAATTTTGTCTATGTTTAGTTTTGGAAGTCGTACATACTTCAAGTTGTCCTTGAATTTTTATTAAGTATATCAATTCCATTAGTTATGAAATAAATTCAAATGAGTCATTTTGAATAACTAATTAGTGACGAAGTAGCCTTACGTTGTTTTTTTTATATCTTTATTATATCATTGTGAGCGTCGTGTACATGTTTGATCAGTGAACGATTTTGTACTTTTAGCGCTTTTGGATCAAATAAGCGTTGACAATTTGAAACAGAGTAGCATGCATAGGTACTATTTTTAACCGACTTCAAAAACAAGTAGGTTCTCAATTCGGTTGGTATTTTTTTTTCTATGTATTAGGTTGGGGAAAAAGTCTTTTCGCATTATAGTATGTATGAACTTGTAATAAAATCTCTTTGGCTGTTTTGGTATCATTCAAAGTTTAGATTTTAAATAAGATAATTCCAAATTCCAATTAGGAATATGTGTGTTTTTCGTTTGTTTTTCGTACTGTCAAGATGTGTGAATCTAATGAAGAAATTCGATACATTTTAAAATGTTACTACAAAAAAGGTAAAAATGCAACGCAAGCCGCGAAAAAAATGTGCGATGTTTATGGACCTAGTGCAGTGTCTGTGAGAGTAGCACAAGCGTTTTCAATCCGGAAATTTTGATGTCAAAGATGCACGTCGCTCTGGTCGCCCTATTACGGATAAAATTGAAAATTGATGCCATTTTTGAAAAACTGGAACAAGATCGGCATATCAGTAGTTACGACGTAGCTGAAGAACTGGGAATTGACCACAAAACAGTTTTGGCGCATTTTAAAAAAATAGTTACACAAAAAAGCTCGATATTTGGGTACCCCACGAGCTCACTGAAAGAAACCTAATGAACCGTGTACTCATTTGTGATTCTTTATTACGACGTAATGAAACCGAACCATTTTTGAAGAAGCTGATAACTGGTGATAAAAAGTGGATCACGTACGACAAGAACGTGCGAAAAAGGTCGTGGTCAAAGGCCGGTCAGGCTTCACAGACTGTGGCGAAACCCAGGTTAACTCGCAACAAGGTGATGCTGTGTGAGCGGTGGGATTGGAAGGGCATTATTCATTATGAGCTGTTACCACCAGGCAGGACCATCGATTCTGAACTCTACTGCGAACAACTGATGCGATTAAGGCAAGAAGTTGAGAGAAAGCGGCCGGAATTAATCAACAGAAGGGGTGTGGTTTTTCATCATGATAACGCTAGACCTCGCACATCTTTAGCCACTCAGCAAAAATTAAGAGAGTTTGGCTGGGAGGTGTTAATGCATCCGCCGTTTAGTCTTGATTGATTAGTCTCTTCAGAGTTCTCTAGGCAGTGTCAGGTTAACATCACGAGAGGACTGACCACAAGTGGTTTTGGCACCGCGACAAGTGGCCAAAACCACTTGTCGCGGTATTTTGATCAGAAGCCCCAAAATTTCTATACCAATGTGAAATTGCGGATTTTTGCTTTCCTATGACATTTTAGTGACACGATACGATAGAAGAAAACAATTTAAGCTGACGTTCACCCATTTAGCTTTGACCTTGGAAAGTATTTACTAAAAATTGTAAAAAAAAAAATTAACGAAAATTAAAACCGACTTCAAAAAACTGAAAAGGAAAAATAATTAAATTTAAGTAGGTAGTACTCATCACTTAGAAACATATTTTTGGAGTAGGTGCTTAGTTGTTTCCAGAAATAATAGAACGTGAGGCACCGACTCCGAAAAATTATGTTAAAAACATATTTTTTGGTGATGTGTACGTACTTAAATTTGATCATTTTTCCTTTTCAGTTTTTTTAAGTCGGTATTAATTTTCGTTGAATTTTTTTTTTTGTTTAAAGTTTTTCATGTGATAAATATGGTAAACGTACGGTTCGGCTCGCTGCATTGTAAGCGTTACCAAAGTCTTCAGATAGCTTCTTATTTATAAAATAAACAGCTTATTCATACTATCGTATTTTAATCGTCCATCAACCCGAGTTGAGTCAGTGTGGTTGTGGTGTTATGATTTTTATTATAAACACTCTCCATATGCTTCTTCCTTGAAGAAACTCTGTGGTAGCGTTTTGGGAACTTTGCTATATTTAATATGCTGCGGTTTTTGTTATAATTTGACCGAAGTGAGAAAGTTTATCAAAACTATTTTAGTCTAGGTGAGTAATAAAAAGGTGCTTTCTAAATTTTCACCATTACTTCTTTAAAATAAGCTGCGTATATTGAAGAAAGGAACATTAATTTGGTCACGTAGACGGTGAACACAAACAAAAACAAAACACAATGTAAAGACCTTCAACCAATCATTCTGCCGCACTGTAGACAGTTGCAGCGGATTAAATGTTATTAGTTAGAACTGCACAACCCGCAAAGATCTCGAAGTATCTGCAATGGGTGGATCAATATATTGAAAAGAGTGATGCATAGCATGGCCTAGGTAGGAGTCTAGAAATTGATCATTTTTTCTTTTTGGAATATTTAGTATTTTTGATGAGAAGAAACGACTGAAAAATTTGATACAAAAACAATATCAGATCAAAATGTGTATTTAGAAACTAAAAATTCAACTGAAGAATTATTATAACCATCCAATATCTATGTCTTTCTGAAAAGCCAATCTGAAACCAGTTTTACTTGGATTAAACATATATTTCCTACGACCTATTTTATGATACATCAGGGACTGCCGCCTCTATGCAGAATGCTCTTAACATCTGTTTTTTACCATAATGAGGTCAAAATGAAAGGTCACCTAGATTTGTCGTATTTGGCCTTACCTTCGGTCGTCTGAATCGTCAGGGTTAGCTACTGAATCAGGAGAATTTATGTTTTCTGTTTCTGTGGTTTTGTACCATACAAGTTATCCTAAATGCTTTACACCCAAATGTATTTTTAATGTGTGGCTTCTGGGAAGAATAATTATTTTTTTTTTAATAAAAGCTAGATTTTTATTTTGACTTTTGTTACCTACTATTTTTCTTGATGCCCTTAGAGAAAGTCCCGTTAAACGCTAAAATCGTTTAAGCTAAATTCTTAAAAAGTTGTTTTCTAGAATGTATAAGTCAACTTGATTAGCTTCCCAAGGTTGGCTTCCTTACCCTAACGACCTTCTAGCATGAATGAATGCTTCCTAATTCTGCGTATTAAAAATAATACTTTTGCGTCGTACTAAGTGACTTGATTATTACTGCTTGGAGTATCATGTATGTTGTGGCGGTAGCCGGATGGTCCAGCTGCATGAGTCTACTCCACGCTCGATGATATTATTGATTGGAAAAGTTAGAACTTTGTTGCAGAATTTCAAACCAATGTAAAAAATGACAAAGATATTACAATGCTTTTATACTTTATATTTTATCTAGGATTACACTAGGTGCAATTTTCTGTGGCATACATTAATACGATGCTCCTTTAATTTTTGTCTCGACCTCAAACTAAGAGCGGCTAGAATGAACAGTCTAAACACACTACGTGTAACCCAAAATTGCTGAATTTAAATTCAGCCTCTTTCTGGCACGCACTAGGTGATTTTCCTTTCATGGTATTTAGTGTTGCAATGAGTCACTGAGCAGACAGTCTGGCAGTGATCGCCTTATCTGCTCGCACGTCGGAATTCTCATACAATCATAATGCAGCGTGGAGCCATGTTGATAAACAACCAACGGGCTATTGGACAATAATTCGCGAACAGGTGAACACATATTATTATTAATTGTTCATACAGGTGGTTTAAATTTTACGTGACCTGAAAAATAATCTTTTGTCCTTAAATCGTTATTATTCTTAGATTTTGTAATAGTAAATTTGTTATTTTATCACTGACTGGACCCCCGATTTACAATTGAAAACTAGATGAAGAGCTATAACCACTCGCAACTACAAATAAATATTTAAAAATCAAATGAACTTTATCGGCCGGCGACGACCCGAATTTATTAGCCACGGCATGATTTTGAAACTATTGTAATTACTTTCAATCTACATCTCGCTACCAAAGTAATGTTGACTGCACTTTTTATTAATATAAGTACTTATAAGATATGATAAATCTACATTAGTCATAACTTATTTATGAAAAATAATTTTATTTGTGTAAAAAGGAAATACCAAATCTTTCCTTTATGGCTTAAATTAAGTATGAGACGGTATTCTATTTGGAAGCAATGTGGGCGTCAATAGGTGGCAGTGCAGTCGGTCATACTCACACATTTATTTCTGTCCATAACTTGATATTTTTGACACTGGCAAAGATCTTTGTAAACAATTTAAGTCCAACTAAACTGGCAAAAACGATGTGACGCGAACTGACGCAGTTGGCAAATTGCGCTTTCATATATCATTTATTAGTAAATGACTACTATGCAACTTTAATTATTTGATAATGTACTCTTAGTCTTTAGTAATAAGGTTGAAAATACCATAAGCAAGCAATAGGTACTGTTTGTTTTCAATCCAATTTAAATGTCTCACAATTAATTGGCTTCGGATTTCGAAGCGGATTTCAAGCCATTTGAAACGTTTTCTGAGAATATAATGTTGATCGTAATCTATCTATTCCACATATAATACTTGACTGATGGTTTACTATGCCTCCATGTTTATGGAGGTCAAATTTCAAGCTTTTCAAAAATATACAATCATTTTCGTTCTTCTATTGAAATTGAATGTACGGAACAAAAGACACAATTTTATCTGAGTATTTTAAATTAATATTAACAGTATTAAGTTGTTTTTTTTCATTTCAGGGTACTTCGTCATGGTAATGGAAGCTGATCCAATCGCTGGGAAACACACAGAAGGTAAGTAGAAAGAAAAATAAATAATTAAATACGAAAAAACATCACAATATTGTATTATTCATCAAATGGCGCATAAGCAGAACAGATGATCGAAATGGACAAGAATTATGTAAAAAAGGATCCACTATAATGTTCAAGAATTGTGCAAGGAGTCTCTTCCTACCAACGTCTTGGTTACATTTAATCAGATTTGTTCAGCAGCGGACATCATAGCTGCTATGATCATGATGGTATAATAGTCATCAAATACTCGTAAAATAGTCTTCACATAGGCGAAAAATCTTAGCTAGGTGTAGCACCATATGTCTTAGAACTGTAGGACTGTAGCCTCCGAGCTCCTGCACGCGTAGGACAAGGAACACGAGAAGCTCGAGAAACAAAATCGTTTCCCATTTTTGTTGGGACCCGAGAAAAATGACATTACGGCGTAGACAATACCGTTTCTCGAGCTTCTCTTGTTCCTTGTGTTACGCGTGCTGCTAAGTAAGGTCAAATGGACGACGGTGACTATCGCGGACATATTGTCACTGCGGCCACACGATGCACAGGAAAAATCAAGCATTTTTCCAATTCATAATGAAAGCTTAACCAGACAGATCTACCTACTGTCACGTAACTCGCAATCAAAACTACAATTTATGCTTTACTTCAACTGGATTCTGGTGACCTACTTGGCGCAAATTTGTAACGCTCATACAAAATAGTCATGTGATATGCGTAATCTATTCGCCACCCACACTGCTTGCATTGTTTACTGTCAAATTACTCATCGAAAGTTGTGCACTTTTTAACTGGACCTTAGGTTCGCCTTCAGTCTTTTACATAGGTAGGTACTTTTATATTTGTAAACATGTTTTAATCTGTTTTCTGTAATTGTGCCTATGAATAATAAATAACCCATCCTTTTTTGGCGATGAAATAGCAATTCTTAATTCCTACGTTGATTGCGTAAGTCATAATAATACTGAACATATTAAATTTAAAAGTAACTAAATAATTAACTTGCACATATTTGTGTATTAGATCATCTGTAAACATAGTTTAAAATAAACAACCACGACTTAGACATTAATCATTTTTGTAATCATTGTACCTACCTATAATGCGTCTCTAAATCTAACCTCTAGATACTTTCAGCTTTCCACAAAAGTGTCTTTCAGTCACTTATCAGAATTAGTCAATTAAAATAACTCATGAACACGTTTTAAAAATGTTATTACAAAGACAAAACTCACAGTAAATAAACTATTACGGTACTTTTTAATTGGATATCATTTCTCTCCTTGGTGTTAATGATTGATAAAATTATTGTTTCAAACTTGTGTGAATAATAATCATTAAACTTTTCATTACTGATTAAATGTTGATTAAATTTGAATTTGTTGATTACCCAGCGGAGCCCAATTTTATCTGGTAAGTTTTCTTTAGCCAGATAATAAAATAAATAATAACAATATAAGTACGCTACCTGATACCTCGCTGACTACGCAGGCCGAAGGTATATCATTATTATGCAATGTCGCAACAAAGCGTTAATTCCAAAGCCTCCTCCACATCAACATATGAATGATTTCGGAAAACATACACGTAACGACGAAACAATGACCCGTCAGATTTAAAACAGCTGATAGATTTACACACAATGACGAATAGTGATTTCAGAGTTATGTAGGTATTACCAATCGGGAAAATACTTCAACTGCTAACCTAATTGACTTAATAAATATTCAGGATGAAGTTAAAACCAAAACAAAGCGTTATATTGTATAAACTGAAATTAAAGATAAACTAACTTAAAGCAAATAAAAGTAACATAAGTTAATCTGCAATAACTACGTTTTTTGCGACTTCTATCTAATATGTGGAATATGCTTTACTGTTGTCAATTTGGGCTATTTGGATATTATTAGGCATGTAACTACGTTATCTAGGTAATGGGTGCTTTTGTTTATGGCTAAAGTCATACTCCGGAAATAAAACTATAATATGTTAGGAGATGACATTAATTTCCAAATTCTAAAATACTAATAAAAATAAAATACTCTAAAATATCTACCTATAACTTACTTTTGATTACAATATGATGATTCTATATTCGAAATGGCGGGAGGCTTGTTTGTAAAATTTTACTGAGAGCGTTATCTAGATAGCTTTACTGAAAAATATAGGTCAGTATATATTTTTTAGATGCATATCCCGAATCGCCCACGGCCTGTCGCGTCGTTAGTCTCGCCCCAAATCTTGCCATGTGGTGTGAATCTATAATTGAACTTACGTCTGCTTTGTCTCTTTATATGGTCCAAGTATTATGATATTAGCGATTATCATCATACGGCCACTTTACTTTATGTTTCTTCTTCGTTGATTCATTCTTACTCCTGCCAAAAATAAAGTTCTTTTCATAATCTCCGGCATACATATCTCAAATGTATAATTTGAGATTATGCGTCACAATAATAATAATATTACATAGTAAAATTATGTATGATAAAGGACTTCAGATAAGTTGTGTGACTACTTTGTCTTGTCTTTATATGAGTATGATGACGCTACGTTTTTTCAATAGACACAAGATCATACATTTATTTCACCTTAAAATAACTCATACAATAAACTGTCATTTTTAAAATATATATCATTTAATAGCGATTTTAAATCCGATATTTCTTGGTAGGCATACAATTATTGTTAGGAAGGAAGGCAGCTAATAACATCGAAGAGAAACCTCACGAAAATCCTTAACATTGTTATTCTCAGAATGGATTTCACCGCCAACATCCTGCGACTTAGTAGACTACTAAGTACTACTGACAAACGTTGGCGTTCTGATCATAAATTAAATAGATCTGCCCCAAAATTACGTCACTCAAATGATCAATAGT
This sequence comes from Nymphula nitidulata, assembly GCA_947347705.1. Taxonomy (NCBI): domain Eukaryota; kingdom Metazoa; phylum Arthropoda; class Insecta; order Lepidoptera; family Crambidae; genus Nymphula; species Nymphula nitidulata. The sequence continues at coordinate 15,492,472 of OX374632.1, forward strand.
GAGCGGAACACTTTGATATTAATTTGCCGAACGCAGCTGTAGCGGACCATATTCTGGACTCTGGCGTTTATTTCGATGTGAAGGTGTCGCGCTTTGATGCTACGGCGCTGCTCTGGCTTAGGATATCTCGTTCGAGAACGAGATCACCAGCAATCGGAATTAGTCGAGACCAATTCCGAATAGTTTTTTTTTATATAACTTAACGGGGTAACTCTTGGCCTTCATCTCACCTGATGTTAAGTGCAGATAAGGCCGACGATGGAAGCGAGTTACACCCGGACTCCTCAACCACAGAGGAACTGGCTACCTTACCTCCAACTGCCGGAACACAACAATGCTATTAACATTATTGTTATGGCGGCACAGTAGCTGCTGTACAGTAGTCGCTGGCGGCGGTTAGTGGTACAGTTTGTAAACCGATAGCACGTACAGAGCTGCAAAAGCGAACACGTATTGCTTCCAGAACTGCTGCACCGCAGTCCCCGACAACAACCAAAAAATAATTTGACGCTACATGTGACTGGAAGAATTCCGTTTCGTCATTCAATCTGTTTCTGCGACACCACAACTCATGTCATCTTGTAAAAGCCGTATGTATTAACTTTTGGACAACCTATTTTTGCTATTACACGGAATTATAGTTTATTATACTTGATTTTATTTTATTTATTTAAAAAAAATCTTATGAACGTATGATATCAAAACCTTTCAAACGAGGATCATAGTCACTGTCAATGGACTTTTCCGTTAGAAAACACTTGGTTCTCTGTATATTCTGATTTTCTGATATTAGGTATATCATATCAGAAATAATCATTGATCATCCATAATAATATCTGACTGTCTGTTACGTTGGCACTCCTAAACCGCTGATCCGATTTAGATGAAATTTGGTACGGAGATACTATATGACATCCTAAAAATGGACATTTGTCGCCTTTTGTCGCTGTTACCGACATCCATGCGGACGGAGCCGCAGGCGGCGATTATTTTGCTATAAAGAACGGGAGTTAAGTTTGTCCCTCGTGACAAAGTCTACAAAAAATTTCACCTTTACACTTCATATAAAACTTTTTAACCGGTACACTAGATACAGCGCCGCCATTCTGATATAACCATTTGTTTGATAAATATGTCACAATAAACATTAGTTGTTCCGTATCGGCATTGCTATTATTTACCATTGTCGTTTGCATCCTGTGTTTCGCTTCAATGGTCCTATGGCTATGTTCCTATTGTTCGTTTGTTTCACTGCAATTCAAAATTCGTTTTTTTCGTTTTTAGTATCAATTTGTTAATTTGGTTTAATATTCTATAGTATTCTATTGTGTCAATATTGGTGTAAAACAGAATCCAATAAATTTGTGTTAATCGTCTATAATTTATGTAATTCGCATTCATAATATATTCGGATTTGGTACGCAACGCACGCACCACTGAAATTAAGAAACAAATCATGAACTCATTGTAGACTTAAAATGATGCAAAACCAATTGAAAAAGGATAAAATATCTTTGTTAGAGTCACCTTTGAAAATGTCGCTTTTCAATTGACTGAGTACCTACAAAGAGTTAATAGAAGCCAGTTGCAACATCGCCAGCTAATTGTTGATGACATAATATACTACATATATACTGTATGTATCTCAGAGTCTTGAACTACTAGTAAGACGTACACGCATCCCTAATTAGTAAAAGTCTATTTACAAAAACGCATATTGAGGTCATCGGTGTTTTACAAACCTGACTGGAATATTTACTTATTTCTGCTGTAGATAAGATTATGGAAAATAGAAAATAGAAAATACAAAAAAATATTAATGAATAAAAAGGCACGAACAATATATTTTTAACCTTTTTCATCACATCAGTCTGTTGCAGTCTACTGCTGGACGAAAAACTATAGCTAGGGACATTTTTTCAAAAGGTAACACTTCTAATAAAAATAAGTACCCCGATATAAGGTTTAAAATGCTAACAATTGCTATCTATGATATAAAGTTTTTGGGCCTATGATTAGAATAGTCGCCATTGAGATTGTGACATTTTTGTGACTCAATTATATTCAATGAATATAAAAATTATTTTTTATTTAGGTACTGGTATTTCAAAGTTTATTTTCCCATTGAAAAACTAATTACACGATCTTCAAGTTTTTTTATTATTTTTTACTTACTCTTCACAGTTCAAAAAATAAAACATCCATTTTATTACATATCGGCCATATAGATACGGAAACCTTTAAAGGCTTACGCGGTTCGATTAATAGACTAAGTTCTAACTCCGTTGATTCCGTAGAAGCACTCAATATAGGTACCGTGTACCGACTTTGATACCTACATTGTTGTTATCAAGGTAGGTTTTATAATCACCGTGTCTCTGTGCCTGATGCTGGAACACAACGCTACTTCCGCGCCTATTGTTCGTGGCATAGTGCCGTTTAGGAAGTGAGCATAGAGGAAAATAATAATGAAACTCGAAGTTTTGTTTATTTTAATATACATTTAATCAACATATTATTACAAAACTTCTTTCATAAACAATAATCTCCATTTGGCTTAAGCTCTGGACCGAATGACGTCAAAGATAACTTTCATTCTACGACCTCAGGTCCTCAGTCAGCGGGTTCTAAAAATAAACACATTTGATTCAAACTAAGAAAGTTGGAGGCGTTCGTCATTTTGAAATAAGACTATTTTTTTAACGAATTAATCGTTTTACGTTTAAATAATGAGTAGTCACGTGCACTAAGATGTTTGCATTTTTAACAGTAGTGACTCTTATTTAAAAGATAATAAGGCACACGGTAAACATCTTTTTGCGCGTGACTGTCCCTACCTACTACACTAGAAAAAATAATTAATCGTTTGGTTGAATATTTTACATTAGTAATCAATTATTGAACTGCTTCGGTTTCATTAGGTACTGGTGTATCTCTATACAGTAAGTAGATATGCAGTGCACGTTTGTTTGGCGTGCCATAAGGTATCATAGCTTACAAAATAATATAGTATAATTTTACACCTTAATCCCAAAAGCGAAAATCATAGATTCGATACACTGCAAGGAGTTACCTACTATTGATTAATACTCCATTGTCTGTCGAGTTGGAACCTTTGACCTCGGTTTTGGACGACGGACGCGAATGGCGGGTCAAGGTTCGCTTAACACCCTAAAATGATTACTTTAGTGCTTTTATCTTTAGTAGGAATATTTTTAATACATCGTGGGGATTGTCGCAAACCTCCTTGCAATTTAGATTTTTCTGTTTTGTCGTCTAAATTCTAGAAACTTCGTTAGGTCTTTAATTTGTCAAGCCGCGTACTTTCATTGTGCGTAAGACTCAGGAGTATATTATGATAAGATAAGATCCTCTAAGGTAACTAAAATAAAAATATATTTCGCTCTGCTAATCTGCTTATAAAAATAAACAACAACTTGCACTGAAATGTTTAGTAACAAACACGGATATAATTTTGTCGACGCGTGAGCGTTGTATAATTTTAACTTGGTGTGTCATATTCCAGATAGAGTGCACGGCGCATCGCTGCGGGCGCGGGCAGGCGGGGACGTCATCCCGGAGCGCGCCGTCAGTTCGCTCGACCTGACCATGCAGTACTCCGCGCCCTCCAACCTAGTGCTCACGCCGGCGCCCGAATGTGAGCCTTAACTTCAACAATTTAAGAACAAATATCCTAGTTTCCATAGTGCCGTCACGGTGCGTTCCCAGTGTCTAACCTAATATTCGCGTCAGCATCCGAATGTGAGCCTTAAATACAAGAGTTAGTCTCCAATATTCTACTTACTACGTACAGTGTCACTATGCAACTCTCAGCGCAGTCAAACTCGAAGACGTCAGAGCCGACATGTGAGTTTTAATTTCCCATAAATTGCTTGCTTACGTACTTGTGTTGTAAAATTTGTAAATAATACCAGATGATGCGGTAAAGCTGACGATTACACCAGCATCCGAATATAACCCTTAAATCCACATACCTAGATTCTACATCAATTATTTACGGATTAGAGATGGCATAGAACTCGCATTCCTGTAGGACCGATGACCACTACTAGATATTGTTTATCACCTGACGACGTCACTTATTACTTTATTGAACTATCATCACGTCAAAGCAATCATTATCTCACGAGGCATTTCGATACCAGATAATATTTGCGGCATTGGAAATTAAGTTTAAACGTGAACCATTTACGGGTCGATATTGATTTCTACACTCCGAGACGTTAGTTCAATAGCTATATCACGATGCAGTGCTTATTGAGACCTTAACTCCTATACACGCTGGCCTTCCATTTAGATTTGTGTGTGGTAAAAGATGTCGACATCTTTCTATAGTAAATTGTTTTGTCTTCAGCACATTAGAACCAGTAAGTGCAGTAAGCATCTAATCTAAGCGGCTGTATTAATATTCTATTTCAAATTCTCGACAACAGATTGACGACCGCCTTTTTGTGTTGTGTTTGTTTTGTTTATCTCTGTACTCTTTAGGTAAATGTGCTTAATAAAAGTATTATATCTATCTACCCATTCAAGTTTAAAGATCTGCCAGTTATTATTTCTTCGCTAGTAATGTTTGTGTTCTGGTGAGAAAGCTCCTCTTGCATCTCAATCCCAAAAGTATAGCGGTCAGCGTTTGGAGTGGCAGTCGCTGTGATGCTAGATTGTTCTGCTGTTTCGACTGTAGATGATATCAATTACCATGCCATCTTGAGACACGTATACATATACAAACCCCGTATTAAGGAATTACTAAAAAAAAATACATGTTTCTAGTAGGCACTACCGAATCTTCATAGATAGAGCAACGCTGTGTTAGTTGGACAGGTACGTAATATAACCGTTTTATACAACAATAAAACTGTATGTGCCAAGAAGAAACAGCGCTACAGGAAGTTCTTTCTGATAAAGGCAACAAAGAAAATTTACTTAATGGGTGAGATCAAAGATTTGGCTATAAATGGTGAGGTTTATCACAATACTTCGTAGCGATATGAACCCTAAGAGGTCTAAAATAAAGTTATTTCGTAATCGCCGTCCTTTTTGATAGAATCGTAATAATAATTTAGTAAATATTAGACTCACGCCTATAAATCTTGCTCAAATCGAGCATCATTAAGAGCTTCTGCTATGCACGCTAGATGGCGGACAAATATAGATAATAATGTGTAAATAAATATTAGAAGTATACTAAATAAACACACAAACATTCATGACTCATGTCATGACCAAATCATTGCACGAAAAACCTATCGAAAACAAAAAAATTTTGTTCCTCAGGCCGAAAGCTATCCCGCGGCATCTCCCGGGCGACAGACAACGAGGGCCTGGTGTGGGCGCTGCGGAGCAACACGGAGCCCGAGCCCAATACCCTCAACTCAGACCACATCTTACTTCTACCGGATATCTCCGTATACCCACCAGATTTCAGGTAGGAATTTTAATTTGAAAATCAATGTTACTATAATCACATGGACTGCAAGATTTGGTCGCACCTGTGAATTTAGGAAACCTTAGGCCGCCCGCCCACGCTAGGCTTTATGTAAGCCCAATTATTTTGTTAATTTTTATGACTTATTTTTAAGACCTTCCCTAGCAAGTATGCGGTCTAAGATGTGTGGGTAATCTACGTCGTCGCATATTATTTTAATATATCCAAAGAACTTAGAATATTGACATTTAATAAATTTAATACAGCTTTTTATTCGTTTTATGGTGATTATTTTAATAGGCAACAAATAAACAAATACATATAGCAGAAGTGTAATTAAATACTGTAATTTTAAATAAAAATTCTCATTACTCTGTAAAGTCCGCCCTTGCATACAACTGTATACATTTATTTTGTTTTGTATTTCGTGCAATAAAGAGTTCATTAATTTATTAAAGTTGATGGCAGACTATCGATATGTTTAAATAAATATACACTACAACTATGATCTTGCAAACCATAATCTGATTTTTATTGGATGCTATATTGTGTGAGGCTCGAAATCTGACACCCTTTAACAACATCCCCTATTACAAATGCGTACATGCTGCGACAAGGACAATCTAAAGATAAATGCTATTTCAGATTATAGACCTTCTAAAGTGCCTTCGGGCTTCGGGGTATATTTATCAAAGTTTTGTTTCACTCAAGCAGTTCTACATTAAAAGAATATGTTAAAATCTTCTACTTAAAATTGTTTTAAACATCAGAAAATGTGTGGGGGTAGATTTATTACCCTTTTTCCATTTCTGAATGAATTCTAATGAATAACTTATTTAGATACGTACCTACCTAAATATCTAGAAATAGGATTTGGAAGAGATGAAAATGTACAAGAATATCTTGTTATGATTGGGTTTCATTTTGTCAATAAGTATCAAACTTTCAAATAAATCTAATACTATTATTATGATGCATAATCAATAAATAAATAATATTAGTAACACATAAATGCTTGTACACTTCTTAAAACTATGATTATAACGACTTTACGGTTGTGATTATTAAATAACGAAATTTTATGAAAATAATTACTTAGGTATAATTGTGCCCTCAATAATTAATAAGCTTTTTAAGCACTAAGTATTATAATTTATTTAGTATAATTATATATACTTAGGTTGAGTTTGAATTTGAATAGTTATTCATGTGAGTCGTTACAGGGATAGATGTCTAACACCATAGGGTAGTTGACAACTTTTTTTTTTATTTCATAAATAAGAAGTTTATAACTCAAAAAGTAATATTGCAAAAAAAATAGTATGTCTAAGATCAATAGTTTCACAGATATAGTGGTATGTTTGTTGTGTTGCGGCGCGTCGTCCAAAAACGCTCCATAGAAAATCTACGGAACAGGTGACGTCACATGTTCCCATATTACTAAGAAATGTATGGGCATACTGACAAAAATGGTAATAACTATGTATTAAGTATGTTTTTATTAATAGTGGTCATAATAATAGTTGTTTTAATTCATCTTAGTTATTAGTTAGCAATCTAATATCATTAACATTTTTGATAAATTTTGAAAAAAAGTACGACCATTTTTTTAATTTTAAAAACAGTACAACTTCAACAATATTCCATATCTTTTAAGTTTGAATTGTTTTTATGGGTAACAGTAGCGTATATTTTCCGAATTTGTGAAAAATAGCGGCATATTCAAACTTTGTCAACATCCCAATTCATACACAACATCTAAAGTAGATATTAAGCAACTCCACGTTTAGGCACTAAAATTGTTTTTAACATTTTAGTCAATATAATAAACTTTATGATTTATGCGGCTGTGTCCTTAGCAAACGACAGTTCCACCTACATCGGTTTGTTTGGCTCCGAGCCAGCGTTCATTACCAGGCGCACGCAACCCGACCATTGAGACTGCCGTTGAACTCCGTGTTGTTGTTTACCGACCTTACATGTCGCCTACATTAAAAATAACACGAACACAAATATTTTGTTACTTTATGGCAGGTACTTTATAAAGAAAAATTCTACTAAGTAATTTTTGCACCAAAATACTATTTCTTACTTAGGGTCCCGTTTTTTGTGATTCATAGTTATCGTGTCTAACCTCCATTTTACCAACTTGGTATTAGCTACCTACGTAATTATGTGACCGCTTCATAAAAGCTGCCATAAACCTACTGAAGTATAAAATATAGTTGGTGGTGTTGTGTGTAAACTAGATTTCACTTACGACCTCATTTTCTGTATGAAAACAGGCTAAAATTTAAACAAAATTAGTTCATACAGTTTTATAAAGACGAAATTAGTGATAGGGACCACTATAGCATAAAAGTTAAAGCGATTTACCAGTACCTCAGTTTTTGACAAATTAGACCGAGACATAAATTACTCAATCAATACGACAATAAATTAAAACATGGGCTTTATTAGTTCATAGACATGGTTTACCACTTTCAAACACATCTTATTCATTTGATGATTTCATGACATTTCTATGAAATAATGCTGCCAAAGTTATATTATTTCATACAAATGTCATAAAATTATCAAACGAATAAAATGTTTTTGAAAATGGCAAACCATTTCTATGAACTAATATAGGTAGCCCATGTTTTAATTTATTGGTGTATTGACGTGACGGCACCAACTTATATACAAGCTTTTGCAACCCAAACGACTCTATACTGCCGTAACACTTTAAAAGTAAATCGGAAAAGCAATCGATACGAAAGTATGTAAAAAAACGATCTTCATGTGATGAAAGTTCGCGACCCAAACGATGCTATTCTCCTAATTCCTTTCTCTTTTTATTAATAAAGTGAACACATACTGTTTTTTTGTGTTAAAGCATACAAAAGTATAATTCTTTCAAATCTGAATCACATCTCAAAAGCACACAGACTTTCCAAAGACTGGTAGTGATCTGCACTGCGCTCTGTTGAATGGTACGCTGCGTTGGAGCGTCCCGCTAACTAATCAATCTAGTGTGTGTGACATGAAAGAACGCGACGTTAAAACGCAACGCTATTGACGCTCTAATGGCTGATTTACACTTGCATAAGTACAGTAGCGAGTTAACTTGCGGTCTTGGCGAGTTAAGTTCAAATTCAAGTTCAAGTTCAAGTTTTTCTTATAGAAATTATACGTCCTCCTCTCCTCTTTCAATTTGCGATACCCGACAGGGTCCATAATTGTACTTTTGATATGTATAAACACCTTTTGTAAACATTATGGTTGCAATAAAATATTGAGTATTGAGTATTGAAATTCCCGTCCAAACAATGTTAAGAACTTAACTCGCCAAGACCGCAAGTTAACTCGCTACTGTACTTATGCAAGTGTAAATCAGCCTTAACGCGGCGCTAAATACGCGTTCTGTCTGGCAAAGCCTTAATACTTATGTAGTACATTTAAAACTAAGTGATAAATCAATTTTATTTTTCAGAACATTCATCGAAAAAGATCTGTTAGAAACAGCCACCTTAGTGACCCTAGAAACAGCTGGAATCCTAAACTGGTGGCGACACGGCCGCATCCCCGGGGCTCCGAGGCTGCTGCCGCTGGCTACGTCAGGGGACGGGAACTGCTTACCTCACGCTGCTTCGTTGGCAGCTTATGGCTTCCACGACAGACTGCTTGCTTTGAGGACTAAAGTGCAAGCGCTGTTATCTGGAGAAGGCGGTGATGCGTTAACGAGTGAGTACTCATGACTAGTTTCCATAGTGCTATTTTTTAGTACATTTTACATCTGGCACAGATTAGATGTTAGAAATAAGTAGTACTACATCCTGAGTTTTGTTTACACTGAAATAAATTTGTTTGAAATATATTAATAAAAATAGACTACCATACCTACTACACATGCATAAGTCACGCTAGTTTAAAAAGTAGACAGAGGATTTTTCGAAAAAGAGTATTTGTTATAGTTGAGTGAAAACAATTTTAGACTTTTTATATTTATGTACACTACCTATACTAAAAAATAGGCAAAAATATGCAGAACAGTTTTTAATTGTCTGTTTTCATTTGCTTTATTTCGTGGTACAAAACAAGCATTTTTATAAAAGAAACTGTAAATATTCATCATGGCGCCTATGTTACTGTGGTGACGTTTAGTTGACTTCTATTCTATGTCGCCCGCCATATTGCCATATTGAATAAAGGTGAAATCAACGAATCATTTTGAATCTTGTACAATTAACTATACATGAAACAATTAACTATACATGAAATTGAATTATTAGTTTTTTTAAATTATAATAACAATAAACCAACCGCTTAAAGTCTAAGAATATTACTACACAGTAAATTTTAATCGAATTGAAGCCAACCACAGATTTACTTTATGTAATCTTAAGTTTGAAAATATAGTGGGTAGGTACTTAGGAATATCATTTAGAAAAGGTAATATTTTTGATGATCAATCTTATTCAAAAATTGACACTACATACTTCTGGACTAAGCATTTTAGCCTTTATTGCATAAAATGTAACAGAGAATCTACTTTGAAAACTGACAAACATTTTAAAACCGTGATTGAACATATTATATGTGGCCGGATGAAACGTTTGGCGTTTGAGGATAGTAAGAATAGTATGACTGGTTGTCAGGTGCAATAAAGCGCCGTGGGCTGACGCCGTCGGTCGCCGCGTCGGAGGGTCATTTCTCAATTCAAAAATTGACACTAGATACTTCTGGACTTAGCATTTTAGCCTTTACTGCATAAAATGTGAAAGAGAATCTACTTTTAAAACCGATAAACTTTTATAGACCGCGATTGTACATACACTTGTTGCCTATTCACCACCGTCGGATCACGGATTCGATGCGAAAAGTCACATTCCGAATCGTTTTGACGCGCCGTGCTTGAAAGTGACAGGTATAGCATTTCCGAAATTCGTTTTTTTTATACTACTAGATGACAAACAAGCTGACGGCCCACCTGATGTTAAGCGGTTACCGCCGCCTGTAGACACCTACAATTACAATGGAAAATCACTGGATATTACAGGTGCGTTGTCATCCTCAGGCCTAAGATGAAATGCCGTCCGTGCCCGGTAATTACACTGGCTACCTTTCCCTTCAATCCGAAACACAGCGAACTGTTTCACGGCTGAAATAAGAAAGGCGGTGGTACCTACCCAGACGACCCTACATACATAGTATATTTTCCGACAGTTGTAAATAAGGGGCCTGGCCGGATATAAAACATCTTTAAGTGAAGTTTGAGGGTGGTAAGAGTTATGATCGGTTGTCAGGTGCAATAAAGCGGCGGTGGCGGTGGTCTGAGAGCGTGTGCCTCCGGTCCGCGGGTCTGACGCCGTCGGAGGCGGAGTGGGAGCGCGAGTGGGTGGACGCGGTGCGCGCGGCGTCCGCCGAGCCGCGGCCGCGCTCCGCCCCGCCCGCCGCGCCCGCGCCCGCGCCGCACTACGCCGGCCTCGAGCAGCTGCACGTGCTAGCGCTGGCGCACGTCATGCGGAGGCCCGTCGTCGTGTTCGCGGACGTCGCGCTCAGGGTAAGGCCGCATGACACTGTAACGTGTGATGGTCGTTTTAACCCCCGACGAAAAAATTGTAAATAATTACATAATTAAAATTTTTAAGTAACCCCCGGCGTCATTAATCCTTTATTTAGCACCATCTCATTGAGACTATACTTGTGAGCCCAAACACGCTATAGCTGCTGTAAGTTTCTGAAGAATTAGGCATCCCACAGACTTTTTGATGGTTTAGGATCAGCTCAAGGTTAGTAGTCTTTCTAGTATGTTATGAATGCCAAATTTCAAATCGATCGGATCTGTAAAAGTTAGTAGAACCCTTTTATAATGTAGAAAATAAGCTGATAGTCATATCTTCATAAATTATAACTTAGAACCATCCTAATCACGTCAGCTTTCAAACAAAAAAAAAACAAAAAAAAATCGGTAAATTCGTTTAGGAGCTTCGATGCCACAGACAGACACAGATACACAGACAGACACGTCAAACTTATAACACCCCTCTTTTTTCGTCGGAGGTTAAAAACAATAGTTTACTGTGTAATGAAGCTGTTTAAATGATATTAAACAAATGAAATGCATTTGAGAAAAAACTACTGTACCGGATTTAACTCGCGTTTGATTGGATGTTACATTATTATTATTATACAGGGTGGTGCCGTCAATACGACATAAATTAAAATATGGGTTATATTAGTTCATAGAAATGGTTTGCCACTATCAAAAACATCTTATTTGTTTGATATTTCCATGACACTTGTATGAAATAATAAAACATTGGCTGCATTATTTCATAGAAATGTCATAAAATTATCAAATGAATAATATGTTTTTAAAAGTGGCAAACCGTTTCTTTGACCTAATATAGCACATGTTTTATCGTATTGAATTTATTGTCGTATTGACGGCACCACCCTATATACCCGACGTTCCTATTACTTTACAGCGATCGTGTGTAGGGCTCGCGCAAATATAATTCAGCGGCTCCTCTCTATACTGTCCAAAATTATACTTTACAGGACTTCCATGGGGACCCCATAGCTCCAATCCCGTTTGGCGGCATCTACCTCCCCCTAGAGTTGGACCCGGAGACTTGTAGCAAAGCTCCCATACTCCTGGCGTACGACGCCGGACATTTCTCCGCGTTGGTGCCCTGCGAACCACTTCCCACGGACGGTGCGAGAGTGCCACTTGAAGATCAGACCGGGAACCCGATGCCTATAAGGTATAGTTAAATGTTTTTGATAAAATGTAATATCTATAACATGTGAAAGATTACATTTTGAACTGACCTTATTCAGTGGAAAACGGAGCTATTATGAAGTTTTAAAAAGCCAGGCCAAGTATTTAAATTATTGTATTTTATTGTAACAATTTTTTTTATACAACTAGATGACAAACAAGCTGGCGGCCCACCTGGTGGTAAGCGGTTACCGCCGCCTATAGACACCTGCAATAACAAGGAAAAGCACTTGATATTGCAGGTGCGTTGTCATCCTGAGGCCTAAGATGAAATGCCGTCCATGCCCAGTAATTACACTGGCTACCTTTCCCTCCAATCCGAAACACAGCGAACTGTTTCACGGCTGAAATAAGAAAGGCGGTGGTACCTACCCAGGCGACCCTACATATGGGTCTACCACCTAGTAAAAGGTGGTAGACCCATATGTAGGGTCAATTACAATAAAGAAAGAAAACGATGAATAAATATATGCTCCAGGCTTGACTCGAACCTGCGGTCTCCTGATGTCCGATAAAATGTAAACATGTGTTAAAATATGATTATATAAATAGCTTTTTTTATCATCTTAACTGGAAGTATAAAAATACTTGTAAAAGTGTTCTTCTGGATCACTAGAGGGCGCTGTCCTCAACGAGTGGTGAGATAAACCTTGCTATAAAAACGAGCTATTTTGAAGTTTTAAAAAGCCAGACCAAGTATTTAAATTATTGTTCTTTATTGTAACAATTACAAATAAAGAAAGAAAACAATGAAAAAATATATGCTCCAGGCGGGACTGGAACCTGCGCTCTCCTGATGTCCGTTATAATGTGTTAAAATATGATGATTTATATAGCTTCTCTCATCTTAACTGGAAATATAAAAATACTTGTAAAATTGTTCTTCTGGATCAATAGATTCCTCTATTGATCCAGAAGAACAATTTTACAAGCTGTCCTTAACGGGTGGTGAGATAAACTTTGCTATAAAATCGTGAAGAAGAAGGATAGAAAGCGCTGAAGTAATAAGTACGTTATACCTAGTGCTCCGGTGGCGTAGTGGTAGTCCCGTCTGGCCGGACATCAGAACACGCAGGTTCGAGTCCCGCCTGGAGCATATATTTTTTCATCGTTTTCTTTCTTTATTTGTAATTGTTACAATGAAGTAGGCGTTTGAACGTATCAAAAACATTAAAATGTGATGTTGTTGTACTTTTGCGGTTTCGGTAATCTTGAAGGTCCAACTGAAATACTTTTTTTTTATTAAATTTTTCATCATGTTAAAATTTATTTAAACTCTAGCTCTAGCTACTATTCCAAAATTTGCATAGCCAAGAAATGTGATAACATTATTCCATTCTTACAGATTTAACGTGGATCCTGGTGAAGACTACCGCTGGGAGATAGAACCAGACCAGAAAACCATCAATAATTTACTACCGGACGAGTACCAACGGTCAGCTATGCTCACCGCTTACTTAGACTTGGAAAGAGTCGAGTGTGTCTCCCAAAGCCAACCACCCGAGGAACTGAGGAGATCTCTAGACGCCCTATCAACTAAGAGTTCCAAGCAGATGAACTCTGTAGCGAAGCAGTTCGGGAGTATAGGAAGATCTATGAGCAGCAAGCTGAAGAAGAACTTTGGGTCCATGGCTAAGTTGACGGGGAAGAGCAGTGGTAGCCAAAGTAATCCTGAGGAAGGTCTGCCGAGGACACAGTCCACGTGTGAAGTGTTGTGTTGTAGAGTGCTCGCGGCTAGGGCTCCTGTGCAGGAGGAGATGGTCAAGAATTACCTTAATGAGGCTTGGATGGGGTGAGTTGTCATTAATAATAATAATAATATAGCCTTTACTTCTCACACCAATTAAATTTAAACATATTTATTTTTATAACTACAAATATTAGTCTGGTTGTCCATTGACACAAGCCTCCTCCAAACAATGCCATTCCCTTCTATTATTATTTTTTTTTTTTATACCAATTAAGGTGGCAATCAAGCATACGGCCCACCTGATGGTAAGCGGTTACTGTAGCCTATGGATGCTTGCAACACCAGGGGTATCACTTGTGCGTTGCCGACCCTGTAAAAAACTTTTTCAAACCCTTTTTGAAGAACCCCATGCTGTACTCGTTCGAGAAAACCTCTGCAGGGAGGTCATTCCATAACCTGAGCGTACGCGGGAGAAAGTTTTTCTGAAAACGCACAGTACGAGACCATTTTAGTTCCAACGTGTGAGGATGAATTCCCTGCCGATGTCGAGCGGTGCGATGGTAGAAAGAGGCCGTGGGCATCATGTCAAATAATTCCTCAGAACACACTCCGTTATACAACCGGTAGAACACACATAAGGAAGCAAAATCTCTCCTTATGCTTAAGGGTTCAATACCGATTGTGAGTTTTACAGAACCTCGAAGCAGCATTTAACTTCCGCTTCACGTCAGAGATGTTTGGATCCTGATACTCTTATCTTATGCCATACTCTCCTCCATCCCTTTGGCATATCATCCTTCCATCTTTTCAGTGGTCTGCCTCTGTTCCTCTTACTACCCTGGGATACCACTCTGTAAGGTCTTTATTCCATTTGTTCTTGGTAGATCTCAACATGTGACCTGTCTACCGCTATTTTAATTGTTTTATTACTGTTCCAACATCTTTGATTTTTGTCTTCTTTTTGACCACTACCCTCGATGCAATAATAGTTGTCATTACAAAACTTAAAAAAGTATCTTAACTATAGGCTTTTTTACCTAACACTAGTCCTGTGACAGTCAAATTTGAAAGTTGTAGTGTTGTAAAAACCCAAATCGATCATTTAGTAGGAATCTATAACATTTTCAAAGGAAATGGAATCGATGTTTTATATTTTTATATGACAAGGTGGCCGCATCGTAACATTGTCGATGATCGATTATATTCTGTCAATCCCTAGTAATACATAATATAACATTAAAAAATTTAAGTAACCCCCGGCCTCATTAATCTATCTAACACTATCTTATTGAGACTATTCTTATGTGCCCAAACACGATATATCTACTGTAGGTTTCTGAAGAATTGAGCATCACTCAGACTATTTGATGATACCAAATTACAAATCCATTGGTTAAGGTTATTAAAACCCTTTTTTCAGGTAAGAAATGAGCTGATAGCCATCAAAAGCCCGAACTTATAGCTACTAAGAACCATCCTGATCACGTCACCTTTGAAATGAAAGAAACCGAATCAAAATCGGTCCATTCGTTTAAGAGCTCAAGTCCCTCTGATCTCTCGTGTGCCTCTGCATCACTACTATAATACGCATCAACATCACCAGCCTATAAACATCTCACTGCTAGGCACAGGCCTTCCTACATGGTAGAAACACATGAGGAGTTTGGGCCATAGCACCACCACACTGGCCCAATGCAGGTTGGGTTAAAGCGGTTGCAGGAACAACCGGGACCAACGGCTTAACGTGCCTTCCGAAGCACGGAGGAGCTCGAGATAACAAACTTTGATTGACCCATCCTGGGATCGGCCATGGCGAAAGTTGCTTTGTTTTTCGTTTTGAAACCAGAGCGCTCAAACCAATACGCCACCGAGCTCCTCAGCTACAGTTCAAATAATACGCATATTTCAACTGTAATATTATTTAAATTTTTCACCTCATCACTTTCACTAGGAAGAAAACTTACTAAAATAAATAAAAGGATATGAAAATAATGCATTTTATTCATTTCAGGCATTAGGTTCAATAGAAACGTTTACTGCTTAAGATCTACACAATCTATATCTAAATAGAAATAGTGTCAGTTATATTTTTCAAAACATCCTGGTTCAGTTCCCGAGCTGAGTACATGTTTTTTTGAAATGTATGAATGCAGTTTTTCCTATTACTAAAATCGATAACATGGTTCCTAAGAAGAGATTGTCACAAGTTTCAGACTTTCCCATACTGACCGATCTAAATGTGCCAACCTGTATAGTATGTCCCTCTGCTGAGCACAGTTCTCCCATCAGACTGGTAATGATGTTTGTTTCAATTTTCCAGGTACACAGCAGAGAAGAACCGCAAAGAGGCGGTCCCATCCCAACCCCGCTACGGCACTGGGCGGTCCCAGTTCTACGCCGAGGCGTCCCGAGCGGCGCACGAGGCCGCCCGAGGCCTGTCGAGCAAGTCAGCCCGGCCCAGCCAAGACCGAACCCTGTACCTATCCAAGTCCACCTTCTACGACGACCGTCCACCTTCCCCGAAGCCCTGCCGAGCTCCCCTCTGCATGTACTACGGCAGTCCGGCCAACAATGACTATTGCTCCCGGTGTGCAAGGCTACAGTGAGTGCTTCCTTAACTTTTGTATGAACTGTAACGGTTGTGTGCACAAGCAGTGTTTCATATTATTAAGTATTATGTGAATGAGGACTGGGGCTCGTTCCAAGCCTACAACTTTTTACTCTAAGGCCGTTCCGTACCTTTGGGAATCGGAGAGTTGCAACTTTTTGGCGATAAATTTTGACGGTTGAAAACACTGACGTTTAAAACGTCATAATATCCGTCAAATGAGATGGGGTATGTCAAATCTCAGAAAAGGCACTTCTTATTTTTAATTTACTTTTAATAAAAGCTAATAAAAGTTAAAATACAGACTTAATACAGAAAATTTAATGCGGAATGGAAGTCTTCATATAATAATGGAAGTCCTTGTCAAAATTTGATGTTATAAAAACAACTTGAGTCGTTCCCACACCTTAGAGCAAGACAAAAACAACTCTAAGTGTTTGGACTCGGAGGCTCGGACCGCGCCCCTGTTGTGTTATCTGCAAAAAAATACTTTTGAGAGAAGCCAAGGTTCGAGTTATGTGGTAATGGCCAAAATGCTTAAAGTAATTGAAATCACATATATTTTTTTTATATTTTTCGAAACACCGCTAGTGGGTATAAAGTAATAAGGTTAAGTAATTTAGTATTTCTTACAGATGTCGAACAGAGATAAATCTTGAATGATCAGAATATAATGTCATTTCAGACAAACAAGTATTATAGTAACACTGTTTCTAATCATAAGAAATTTTAAAGTGTTGTAGCATGATTACAAATTCAGATGTGTCATCTGAATGTCCTACAATTATAGGAAATGTATAACTCTATTTTCTCTAACGATCTGACCGGTTTCAACTTAATAACCGTAATAAAGTTTATCCTATGAATAACATGTAATGTGTTTTCTGTTTATTGTAATTTGTTATTTATTATGTTGGCTCATTATTAGATGAGTTTTACAATCAGCTGGTCTAGTATTTTAATTTATTCCACATTCATGACATCCATACGAATATTATAAAATTCAATGCGAAATTAAGTCTGTGTGCTACCTTTTTACATTATAACCCCTGAACCGATTGAGATGAAATTTGGTGTGGAAATAGTTTGACACCCCGGGATGGACTGGAGATACTTTTTAATGCGTTAACCGACGTCCACGCTTGCTGTGCCGCGGGCGGCCACTAGTACATAATAATGTAACACTGTCTGTGTATACACTGAAAATCACCACCATTTTATCGATGTTCCATTACTATTTTAATGATTCTCACGTTGATATAATACATTTTAATTTATAGTTTTAAACAGTTCAGTCATTTCCCCAGTACTTCATAAGACGGCTACCAAATAAACTATTTATGTTGCGTGGTACGCTGTAGCCCGACCATAGTCTCTTCCGTAATATACAGGGTGGTGCCGTCAATACGACGATAAATTAAAACATGGGCATTTGCCACTTTCAAAAATATCGTATTCATTTGATATTTTATGACATTTCTATGAAATAATGCAGCCAATGTTGTATTATTTTATACAAACGTCATGACATTATCAAATGAATAAAATGTTTTTGGAAGTGAAAAACCATTTCTATGAACTAATACAGCCCATTTTTTAATTTATTGTCGTATTGACGGCACCACCCTGCTGTATAGACATCAATTTATTATTCTTTAGTCGGTGTTGCAGTACTCATGTCTAGATTAAATGTACCATAAATATATCTCATTAAAAAAAGCACTTTGTTTGTGGCCGGGATGTACTGTGTATGCTGCCGGCTACGTATATATTTCATAATAGGGTGCTCAGAATGATTTGAAAAATTCAAACCAAATAACCGTTTGTGTTCTTTTTTTTTTAATATGAAAAGTGAGGAACAAATGGACATTTCAAGCATTTAAAGATCACAAAAGGACCATTTATTTGGTTTATATTTCAAAAGATTCCGAGCACCCTACTACGAAATATACACGTGGCCAGGCTGCAGCGTACACGGTACAAGATATATTTGTGGTTCAGTCAACAGCACATCAAGCGGTAACAATTCGCCTTGAGACCTCCCTTACTGCGTTCGTAATAAAGGCTACTTTCGTAGTTCAACTGTTACGCTTAATCTAGTCTTGAGTACTGCGAGAACAATTAAAGTCTGTGGCAGGGCTACGGCGTCACACGTTCCTTGTTCCTTTTGAAGTGCCCCCAGGGCTTCTATTGTACCTTTCGATTTAACATAAAGAGTATTCAAATACCATTTCGTGAATACTTAGCAAATGTTAAATTGAGAGTTAAGTTTAAAATAAACGAAAGGGCCATTCTATTGTCTTATGTTAAAATAGACTATTTTATTAATAGTTTGTTATTTAGTTCATAGTATTAATAGTGATTTCTATTAACTTATCAAGCATAATAATTCCATGTAGACCTTAGTGCGGTATTTCATAATAAAGTCTTCTGATAATCTTATTATATGGTTAATTCATATAAAGTGCCAAAAATGGCTTCGATATTATTTTTAAAGTAATTCTGTAGCGTTCATATACAGGGTGGTGCCGTCAATACGACAATAAATTAAAACATGGGCTATATTAATACATAGAAATAGTTTGCCACTTTCAAAAACATGTTATTCAGATAATTTCAGGACATTTCTATGAAATAATGCAGCCAATG
The DNA here is from genome assembly GCA_947347705.1 of Nymphula nitidulata. Classification (NCBI taxonomy): domain Eukaryota; kingdom Metazoa; phylum Arthropoda; class Insecta; order Lepidoptera; family Crambidae; genus Nymphula; species Nymphula nitidulata. The sequence continues at coordinate 15,511,637 of OX374632.1, forward strand.
TTATATTATTTCATACAAATGTCAAGAATTTATCAAATGAATAAGATGTTTTTGAAGGTGGCAAACCATTTCTATGAACTAATATAGCCCATGTTTCAATTTATTGTCGTATAGACGGCACCACCCTGTATCATAGCAAACTATGTGTTCAAAATTCAGTGCCAGCAAGTTTAAGGGGAGGAGTTTTGGGCGATACGAGCGAATCTGAGAGTAACATTTCACACGTTTTTGTAAATAAATGTTTTGAAATGGGCTAATTGGATTATATTTCGACCATTTGTCGTTTGTATTCTATATAATTAACGAATGTTATAGTTGTGTATTACACAGATATTTTAATAAAAACTGTTACAGAGTTTAAACTTTTAAAAAAGATAATTACTACTTTACATAAATCGATAAGTGTCACATTCAAATAAGTATAATTTTCTTATAATAATGTTACTACCTTTGTCTAAATTTAAATTATACAGCTGTTTGAAAAAACTTTATCAATACAATTATAATCTGAACAACAAGATGACCTGTCTTATTTTGCAGATTTTAATTTCTTGTACAATCACATTAGAAGATTTTCATTTGTTTTGTAATTAAATTAGTCACCTACCTCATTAAGAGCAGTGCAGTAGGTATAATTATAAATAAAATAATATATATATATTTTTTCAAACTATATTCTGTGAAAATATTGAAAGTTGTTAGATTTAAAAATAATATTTTTTGGACTCAGGGTAAACAATTATCCTAATCAAATGCTATACTTATAGGTATATTTTTTGAGATGGCTTCAGAGGAATTATATTTTCAGTACTCAATACATTGTAAAGTTATAAATGAGCTTGGAGTGCAATCTCCGTCCTTATTTTGCTTGATGAGGAAAAGGAATTTAAAAAAATATGATCTTCTAGTCCTATGGTGGAGTTTTATCGATCACATAATTTTCATTTTGCTGCAATTTTAACTTGTGAAATATTGGAGGAGCAGCCCAGTGAAAAATAAGTGACAATCACTTGATAGAACCACCCTGTATTTTAGAGTTAACTAGTATTTGATATGAGTGATTTAGATTTAAGAGAATAAAGTATTAAGTTTGTGTAATTCTGGTTGTTTGTTTCCCACTCAGCTGTTTAGTGAATATTAATATCAAAAGGTTTTGTTAAATAAGCTGTTAATTTTGTTATTTACTAACTAAATAAGAAGCTACTATTATTTATCATTACAAAGATCTGTGTGTAAGTGAGAAATCATGACAACTGTATTATAACATTATAGCACTGTGACTAAATTAAATTGTTTAATGAATAGTACTTAAAAATAAAAAAGAAGTGAAATATACTTGTAGATCTCGGTTTAAAACAGAGGATAAATGTTATATTTTTTCATATTAATATATGTAACAATATATAGACAGCATATCATGTTTTGTAGAAATATAAATGTTACCTAACAAGATATAAGTTTGTTTTAACTCTTTGAACCTTACCTTTTTTATTCTACATTACAATATTATTGTCTGGTGAGTGCTTACTTTAAGGTAACCAATAGCGGCCATTAGAGCCTTACTAATAATCGTTTATAGCATATACCTATGGCTCCAATTATCACTCGTGGATTGGAAAAGAAATTTGTGGATCAAGCAAAAGACCAAAGCTGTTTAAGTTATTGCGGAAAGTGGAGATGGGACGGGCTTAGGGCTAGAATGGACCGCCAAAAAGGTGAAATGCGTGTGGCAGCAGAAAGGCAGAAATGCTAATTTAGAGGAGGCCAATGTCCGAAGACGCATCAAGGGCTGGGATGATGATGGCGAAGTCTTATACAGCTGCAGTGTTTTTTTTTTTTTTTCTTCTTTATTGGCTTGTACGGTTTGTACATTAGCCACTACTAGAGTGAAAGGTAGGGAAACGGTATAAAAGGAACCAGGAATTTCGGAATTATAAAAGGATCAGGAAAGTTTTGACCGTTGTAAATTTACGAATAAAGGTAAATAAATACAATACAAAATAAAATAATGATACAATACAAAAACGAATAAAATAAATACAAGATAACCAATCATACTAATTACATAACATTATAACTTTATATTATTATGACATAAATATTCAGACATAACACAATACACATTTTTATTATTTGTATGTAAAAGGGAAATAACAGAAGAAGGGAAAGGAATCTTTAAGGAAATAAGTGATTCTATAAAAGAGGAGCGATCATGGGATGGACAGGAAAACAGAATGTGGTTCAAGTCACCAACACCAGTACCGCATTCACAGATATCACTATTTATGATACGCAAACGCGCAAGGTGTGATGGAGAGCATGTGTGACCTATACGCATTCGAATAAGCATAGAAGTAGCAATTTTACCAAGCTTCATGACAGAAAACCAAGGTTTTATTGGGATGTGCGGTTGAATTAATTTATATATTTTACCCTTAATTTCACTACTCCTATTCCAATCATTTTCCCAAACATTCACTAAATGTTCCTTAGGTATAGATAATAAATCCTGACAGAAATTCTTATATGGGAACAAATCACCACAATTCACCGCTTGTTTTGCAAGCTTATCAGCTTTAACATTACCGTCAATATTTTGATGCCCAGGCACCCAAGCAAAGTGAACAGAGTACCCTTTATTGAAACACTGCCATAATAACTGTTTACAATCAATTATAACCGGGTTGATAGTACAATTTTTAAAAGGATATTTTTCAAGGGCTTGTAACGCACTTTTAGAATCTGTAAAAACGACTGCTTTATCAAGTTTCATTAATATAATATACTCTAAAGATTTAAAAAGTCCGTAACATTCTCCAGTGAAAACAGACGACTCAGGGGGTAACTTAACTTTTTGTACAACATTTAATTGCTCATGATAGACACCAATACCTACATTACCAATTGATGAGGTTTTAGAAGAATCACTGTAAATGTAGTGCCAACCGGGCCAGTTACTATCAAGAATAAATTTAAAATTATTATTGGCATATGGGTCATTTTTAATAATATCTAAAGTGTAATGAATTTTGGGAAAATGAATCAGCGACTCATAATTAACTGCAAAAATAGGAAGATATTGAGATCTATGAGTTGGAGCTTGAAGCGATATAAATTTTCGAAAACTTACAACTAAACATGGCATTGATTTATTACTCCAATATGAAGATGATTGAATGATATCCGAAAGCGATTTTAGCTTATAAAAAAGAGGATGATTTGCCCACTGAAAAGCACGGAAAAGAAATTTGTCACATAAAAATTGGCGCCGAAGTTTTAAAGGAGGTTCTAAACATTCACACTGAAGAGCATTGATAGGGCTAGACCTCATAGCTCCAGTAACAATTCGAAGGGCCTTGGACTGGATCAAGTCAAGTTTATGAAGGCCTAAGGCACTACACGGTTCAAGACAGATAGATCCATAATCTAAAACGCTTCTTATCAACGCATTATACAGGAGTTTTTGAGAAAATGGGTGAGCTCCCCACCACACACCTGATAAACATCTTAAGATATTTAAGTTACGTTCGCATTTTGCAATAACGGAATAACAATTAGGTAAACCAGAAAATTTACTGTCTAATATCATTCCTAAAAATTTAGCTTCATTGACCTCAGGAATAGTATGATTATCATAGTAAACAGCAACCGGAGGAGGAAAACGAAAACGAGAAAATAGCACCGTTTTACTTTTAGATACAGAAATACTAAGTCCATTTTTATCTAACCAAACTTTTAGTGAATTAAGTGAATAGGATAATGAAGAGCTTATATTATCAATAGAAACACCAGTAGTATATAAAACTAAATCATCTGCATATTGTAAAATATTCACATCACCTTTTAATGAATTTTCTAAATCAGACGTATAAATATTATAGAGAAGTGGACTTAGCACTGAGCCTTGTGGAAGACCTCTCCAAACTAGTCTTGATTTTACTTGAGAATTTTCCAAGGTAACATTTATCATTCTCTCAGAGAGCATATTAATGATAAAATTGGTTAATACTGCAGGAACGCGTAATTTATGTAATTTTAATTTAAGTATATTAATATCTACATTATCGTACGCGGCTGAAATATCCAAGAAAGCAGCCAAAAGAGATGAATTACTGGAAAAAGCTAATCTAACGTCAGTAGTAAAAATGGCTAAACTATCCATAGTACTTTTAGCTTTTCTAAAACCATATTGACTGGGAGATAAAACATTATTACTTTCCACAAACCATTCTAATCTATTTTTAATCAAGTGTTCTGCTAATTTTACAATGACTGAGCTAAGTGCTATGGGTCTATAAGATGAAGGATCTGAAGGAGACTTATTAGGCTTTAATATTGGAATTACCTCTTGACATTTCCAATATTGAGGTATACTACCTGTCCTCATAATAGAATTAATGATAGCGAGAAAGTATGATATACAACTATCACTCAAGTGAGAAAAAAAAGAATAGGGAATGCCATCTCCTCCTGGAGCAGAATCTTTGACGTAGGATAGAATTCCTTTGAGTTCTTGAATAGTAAAAGGAGCATTAAGTGCATTTTGACTTTCGTCAACTGAATAGTTTAGGTTTATTTCCTGAGGGACATATAAAGGAGCCACTTTATCCAAAAATTGATCGGCTATGTGGTTAGGAAGATAATTCGGAGTAGACTCTTTAAAAGCTGATCTAAACCTTCGTATGTTATTCCAAACAATAGAAGAATTCACGTTCGGTGATATAGATTCACAAAACTTCTTCCAACTCTCCCACTTTTTTCGTTTAAATAATTTACGAGTTTTATTACTAATTTCGGAAAGAGAGTCAAAATTTTCGGTTGTGGAATTTTCATTATATTTCTTCTCTGCCAATTTTCTTTCTTTAACGGCAGAGGAGCATTCCTTATCCCACCACGGCGGCGAAGGGATTTTATTTCCTTTGCCATTTTTAATAGGGAATACTTTATTTGCACTTTCCAACAAAAGTGCAGAAAATGCTGCAGCACATACAGTTTCATTACTTTGATCAACTACAGGGAGCGAGCATATACCATCGTGTACCAAATCTTTATATAAATTCCAATTTGCATCAACTAATTTATATTTCAATCGCGGAGGGCGAGCGCAATTCGATTTATTAATAAGATATGGAAAAGATACAACAATTGGAAAATGGTCGCTGCCAAACGATGACGACAAAGTGTACCACGTTAATTGAGAAGCAAGATTAGGGGAGCTTAAAGTAAGGTCAGGGACGCTAACTCCTTCGTTAGGCCTGGTGCGTCTGGTAGCCTCTCCCGAATTAAGGATACAAAAATTATGATTGTTTATTATATCTAAAACTCTGGAGCCAAAATAGTTCGAGCTGGAACTGCCCCAAGACACATGCTGGGCATTGAAATCGCCCATTATTAATATTGGTGTGGGAAGTGAGGAAAATATGCGTTCTAGTTCATCAAAAATGACAGAAGAAGGATGTGGAATATATACAGAAACAAAACAAATATTATTTACAAAAGCTGCAATTATTGAAAATTCCGGGTTATGATTTGGAATGGCAATGTGAGAAAATGGAACACTATTTTTAATAAGTAAGGCGACACCGCCATAACTGTCAGATCTATCTTCTCTAATAGAATAATAACCTGAAATTTTAAAATTAATATTTGGCCGAAGCCAAGTTTCCTGTAAAGAAACTACGAAAGGGTTGAATTTATTTATTATATACAACAAATCAGATTTCTTACTGTTGATGCTGCGGCAATTCCATTGAACCACTATGGAGTGTGGATCCATTATTGTTTTTAATGTTATCAGTAACTACAGTATTAGGGGCAACGTTGGACGGTGAATTAACTACAGTTATATTTTCAGATTGGGAAAATGTATTAATTAAAGCAATAATAAGATCCCTGGTTGACAAATTGTCATAACTACTATTATTTATAGCAGTGCCTACTGAAGGCAATGGAATATTATAATCCTTGATAAGGGTTGCATGAGCAAGTTTGTCAAATCCCTTATTACTATAATTACTATTATATAGGGATGTGAAAAAATAATCGATTATGAAAAAAATCGATTAATAATCGATTTTTTTAAAGTAAAAATCGATTTATATACATGATTTTATTTTGATAAATAATCGATTAATAATCGATTTTTTTATAATCATTCAATCAATATTATTACTGATTTTTCATCTGTAGCCCCCCGACAAAGTTTGGTCTTTTGGCCCGAAGCCCGGAACGCGAACTGACTGTCAAAGAATACTATCTCCTTTGTTTAATATTTTGTATTCCTTTATATGTCTAAATAATATTAAAATTTAATATTTTATGTAACATATCTTAACATTATATTATTAGTATCTATTAATTATATTCCGTTATAAACATTATATGTAGTCCTTAGCAAATATCTATTATTCCAAACCTGGAACTCTTCTGTACTGTTATAGTCATTCCGTCATCCATTCCATATAAATATAGTTTCCCTACCTTCAACACTAACATTGGCAGAAAGTAAAAAGCTGTTGCCATACAATATATATAAAAAAAAAACATTATACCGAACTTATCTGAACCTTTTATAATTTGATTGTTCTAAAACTTTAATTTGTGTTGATTATTTTGTATAAAACTTACTATTTCTCCTGTTTATTTTTAATTAAAATATCTATTGATATACATTTTAATTAATAAATATATTTACGGTGTATATTTTGAAATTAATGGACAAATTAGAAAAAAATCGATTATTATAAAAAAATCGATTATTTTCTTCAGAAAAATCGATTTTTTATTAATCGATTTTACATCCTGCAATAAAAGTCGATTAATTAAAAATCGATTTTTTATGTACAATGTCACATCCCTACTATTATAATTATTATTTTTCTTTAAAAAAACTGTTTTCTTATAAGAGCTACTTTTGTTCCATAATAGTTAAATGGCAACATTACATATACAGCTTCTGAAGGAAGTGCTATGGGGGACAGGAGCATCTGTGGATATAAAACAAGGATAGATAAATTTGTAATGAACAGAAAGATAAAATAAAATACAATAATAAATCAATCACCGTTTTATTCATATAAAACATGGTGTCAGGTGTCGAAGAACCGATAAAAAGTGACTAGGTGTCAAAGTAAATTACATTTGTGTACATATTTTCTGGTTTTGAACAATTTTAATTTTATGAGTATTCCATCATGGAGGGTGTGACGCCACCAAGAGGGTTAGTTCTTTCTGGTGAAAATCAGAATTTTTCAAAATTTAAGCAGCTTTTCTTAATATATATAAATGCTGCCGGGTTGGAAAATTGCACCGAAAACAGGAAAATTGCCATTTTCCTCAATGCAGCGGGAGAAGAGGCTGTGGAGGTGTATAACACATTCCAGAAAAAGCCAGCATCCTTTCAAAGCCTACTAGATGAATTTCAGGCATATATAGAGCCGAGAAAAAGTTTGATTTTAAACACATATGATTTTATGAAATTAAAGCAATCAGAAGGGGAAACTATTGATCATTTTATTACACGAGTGAAAGCTGGTGCACAAAGGTGTGAGTTAGATAATATGCAGGATAGATTAATCACAATGATTTTAATATTAGGAGTGAAAGAAAAAGAAATTAAGGAGTGTTTATTGAGAGAAGGAGACATAACTTTAGATAGGGCTATAAATATAGCGAGACAAATAGAAAAAGGTAAAGAACAGTTGTATAAGTTAGATGAAAATAATAAGGAACAGATACTGTCAATTGTTAAAAAAGAAAAACTAATTAAATGTAGTAGATGTGGCCGGGAACATGCTATAAGAGCATGCCCAGCCTACGGCAGAAAGTGTGCAATCTGTGCAAAATTTAACCACTTCGCTTCTCAATGTCGATTCAAGAAACAAATAACTCAAACAAAGAAGGTTATGGCAGTACAAGAAGCAAATGACAGTAGTGAGGATGATATTATAATAAGGTATGACAATAACAATAAATATAAAGTTAATTCTGTACGATCTATAGACAATAACCAATGGTTAGAAAATATTTCTATTAATGGCAAATCAATTTCTTTTAAGCTTGACACAGGAGCTGAGTGTAACACAATACCATTAGCAGTATTAGATCAAGTAAAAGATAACAATGTAATATTAAAAAATAGCAATAAGTTGTTAGTGGTGTATAATGGACAAAAAATTAAACCTTTAGGGGAAGTTGAATTAAGTTGTATAGTTAGAAATATAAATACAAAAATTAAGTTCACTGTAATAGATATGCCAGTGCTTCCAATTTTAGGATTAAATGATTGTGTTCGATTCAATCTAATAAAAAAAAATTGATACAATAGGCTGCCACAAATTAGAAAATAAAGAAAAGCAGTTCTTTATTAATAAAAATAGAGATGTCTTTACAGGGTTAGGAAACATTGGTATTTATAAAATAAAGTTGTCAGATATTGTAGAGCCTGTTATAAAACCTATTAGAAGAGTGCCTGAAAAAATAAAAAATAAATTAAAAGACACTTTAAAGAGATATGAAAGCCTAGGAGTAATTGAAAAAGTTGAGGGTCCTACTGAGTGGTTGAATAATTTAGTCATAGTAGAAAAACCAAATGGTTCTTTAAGGTTATGTCTAGATCCTAAAGAGTTAAATAAATGTATTAAACGGGAAAGATACTTAATACCCTCTGCTGAGGAAATATATAATAATTTATCTGGGAATGAAGTTTTTACAGTTTTAGACTTAAAAGATGGATTTTTTCAGATAGTTCTGGATGATCCGGACAAGTGTTGCAGTTTTGGTACACCTTTTGGCAGATATCGTTTTAGGAGACTTCCTTTTGGCATATCATCTGCTCCTGAAATAATGCAAAAAATAAATGCACAAATATTTGATAATATAGAAGGTGTACATGTATATTATGATGATGTTATTATAGCCAGTAAAAGTAATGAAGAACATGATAAAATATTACAGAAAGTTATAGATAGAGCCAGAAAATATCATGTTAAATTTAATGAAGATAAAATACAATATAAGTCTAACTATGTGAAATATGTCGGTTTAATAGTATCAAAAACAGGTATAGAAGTAGATCCAGAACATATAAGATCCATTACAGAGTTAAGTGCACCAAGAAATGTTAAAGAGTTGCAGAAGTTTTTAGGAATGACTAACTACGTAAGCAAATTTATACCAGAGTATTCCAAAGTCACAGAACCACTTCGTAGTTTGTTAAAAAAAGATTTTGAATGGATTTGGGGTTTTGAGCAGGAAAAGTCTTTTTGTGAGTTAAAAAGTAGGTTAACTAGTGCCCCCACATTAGGGATATTAACAAAGGAAGGTTCAGTAGTTCTGCAAACTGATAGCTCGAAGGATGCTTTAGGAGCATGTTTACTTCAAAATGGCAAACCTATATCATTTTATTCTAGGAGTTATACGGAGTGCCAAAAAAGATGGGCTCCTATAGAAAAAGAATTATTTGCAATGTGTGCTGCTCTAGAAAAATATCACCAGTTTGTTTATGGTAGAAAAATAGTTATAGAAACAGACCACAAACCATTAGTAGCAATAGTAAATAAAGACATCAATAAAATTAGTAGTAGATTACAAAGAATGGTTTTAAAGTTGTTAAAGTATGACTTTGTCGTGAAATATGTTCCGGGTCCTAAAATGTATATAGCTGATTACTTATCTAGAAATTATTCAAAAAATAACTCTGAAGTAGATTATAGCTTAAGAGAATTAGTTCATATTGTAGAAACTGAGACAGTGTTTAACAATGAGATTGATTTATCTGTGTCTAATAGAAGATTGCTACAGTTAAAAAATGGAATAAGTAATGATGATATATTAAAACAGTGTATGTATTGGTGTAAAACAGAATGGCCAAAAAATGACAAAGATATTAGTGTAAAAGAATTAAAAGTGTTGTATAAGTTAAAAGATTTCATTAGTGTAAAAGATGATGTTTTATATTACAAAAATAGGATTCTGGTGCCTAGATCCTTAAGAAGAGAAATGTTGACAATAGTACATAAGGGACATTTAGGTGTTGTGAAATGTAAAAAACGTATACGACAAGCTTTATTTTGGGTGGGTATGTCACAAGATATGGAAAATTTTGTTCTCTCTTGTAGTGTGTGTGAAAAATTTAGAGTTAGTAATTGTAAGGAACCACTAATCAGCCATGATGTTCCTAGTTTGCCATTCTTAAAGTTAGGAATGGATATTTGTTTTTTCAATGGTAGGGATTATTTGATTGTAGTTGATTATTACTCAAGATGGATAGAAGTCCAAAAGTTGAAAGACAAAACAGCAAATTCTGTTGTGAAAAAATTAAAAACTATCTTTGCTGCTCATGGTATCCCAAAATGTATTGTTAGTGATAACATGCCCTTTAACAGTTATTATTTTAGAAACTTTGCAAAAGAATTTGATATTGAGTTGATTTTTTCTAGCCCACACTATCCACAGTGTAATGGAATGGCTGAAAAAGCAGTGGGAGTCATAAAAAATATCATGAAAAAATGTTTAGAAGAAAATTCAGATTTTAACCTAGCCTTGTTAAATTACAGAACAACGCCAACCAGTAATTTAGAATATAGTCCGGCAGAATTGTTAATGAATAGGAATCTTAGAACTTTATTACCGTGCAAAATTGAAATGTTAAAACCTAAAGTGCCGGTTAATGTCAAAGAAACATTTATTAGTTTAAAAGAGAAATCTGAGAAAAATTATAATAAGACATCTAAAAATAAAAAAGAATTACTTGTAGGGGAAAATGTAAGAGTTCAGAATTATAACAATAAGTTATGGGAACAAGGTCAAGTTTTGAAGAAATGTGATAATAATCCAAGATCTTATATTGTAAAAAATGAGTTTGGCAAATTGTTAGTAAGGAATTCCAAATTCTTAAACCCTAGTAGAAACCAATTAGTTGTTAAGCCAAACACATATGTTTTTAATGAAAGCAATCTTATGACACCTAATAATAATGTTGATAATGGAGATGACAATCTTTTGTCACAAAGTTTTCGAAGTAATACTAACAGTAGGGTGACCACAAAATCGGGAAGAATTGTTAGGACACCTGTGAGATTCAGAGATTATGTTGTTTGACAATAATTGTTTATGTGAAGTACGTATATTTTGAGGTTATTATGATAATATATATTATAGTGTCTTAAAGGAGGGGGATGTTCCATAATAGTTAAATGGCAACATTACATATACAGCTTCTGAAGGAAGTGCTATGGGGGACAGGAGCATCTGTGGATATAAAACAAGGATAGATAAATTTGTAATGAACAGAAAGATAAAATAAAATACAATAATAAATCAATCACCGTTTTATTCATATAAAACAACTTTTACTATTCACAAGTGGTTTTCTACTATTGATAAATTCAAAGTTTTCAGGAAGAGCAGATACCGAAGGAGACATTAAAACATCAGCATACGACTTTGCTATGGGAGGGTGAATTTTCAATGCCTCTGAATAGGAGATGCAACTTTTAGCCATTGATTCCTTTATAGCCCGTTGTCTAGAAAACTCAGGGCACTTGCGACTTGTAGCAATATGTGAACCAGAACATAAACAACAAACTATAGCATCTTCCTCAACAGAACAGCTATCACCAGAGTGGTCACCTCCACATTTAAAACAACGGGGAACGGACCTGCACTGACTCTTAATGTGGCCATATCGGCAACAGTGGAAACATTGTATTGTCGGATATATATACAAGTCGACAGGGAGAGAATTATAACATAAAAATACCCTCTTTGGTAACACCTGCCCGTCAAAGGTTAACACAACAGTCTCTATTGGAATAAACTCTGATTTACCATCTATTATATTCTTTTTTTTTAAACGCCTAACTCTAAGAATTTTTCCACAGCCAATAGGAACTGTTATATTTTCCAATATTTCTTCATCCGTCCACTCAACAGGAACTCCTCTTACAACCCCCATACGAGTCACATTGAACACTGGTATAAATGCTTTATATTTATGTTTACTTAAAGCCGTATTATCTATAAATGAATTAGCATCTACAAAGCTACAGAATGATAGTGAAACTTTATTTCGCCCAATTTTTTTGACACTGCCGTTTATTATATTTTGGATATTATTCCTCTTTAAAAAATGACCAAAGGACACTGGGTGTAATGAACTGTTTTTGTCATTTGGGTTTTGTTCTCTTAATACATGTAAAACAAATGGAGCTGAGTCTGAAGCCTCATAAAGAGCCCTTCCTATGGGTGAACGTAAATTGGTCTCATGCTGTTTATCTTCCTGTGAATGAGGTAATGGTGAAGAAAAAATTGGAACTGATGGTATGTTTCCAAGTTTCTCTTTGATAACATTTACAGTTGGGCTATTACATTGACAATTTTCACTACTATCTACATCAGTTACAGTAGAACCCTTGTGATTCCTCCTCTTTTTTTTATTACAATGTTTGCATAATTTTCGACTTGAAGAACGTTTACGTTTCGAAACCATTTGATACCCTGACCCGTCAGTATCGGGAACAGAGCCTTCTGTATCCATTTCAGTGCAATAGGATATTGTTATTTCATTAGACACCTGGAGGGCTGACCCTCCAGGGTCTTCCGGATCACCCATGCAAACCCTTTATTACTTTAAATCGACTTACCAACCAGTTGAAAATGAATAAATATGACTAAATAAATAAAAATGACTACTTTTAACTTAACTGATCCACTATTTAAATAATTATTACAAAAAGGCAAAAAAACAGAACCAAACAATTCGACGTTTCCCGCGCTTTTTTCCTGCACAGTGTTGTCACGTTCGTCAAAATGACATTTTTAAATTCGAAAATAACGAATAAACAATGATTTCGTTAACGAATTCTGTGATATAAGTGGTAGGTGTCAGTGAAATTCTGTGTGTATTAATATTTCAAGGCGTTTTTTGATGTTTACATGTTTAGTATTTATTCGTAAAGCCGGCTTTAAATTTAGTAGATCGCGGCCCCAATAAGAAAGGAATATTATGGAGATGCCTTAATGTTCTTTACTTCTTTACGAATCGTGACAAGAAATATCGTCAAACGTCATGCTGTCTCTTTAAACCAAACGACTATTTAGTTGCGTTGCATTTGAAAAGAGGGATAAATATTATTTGTTGAGTGCTTATCTTGCTAACTCTTCTTTGACGTCATTACTGACGTCATAAGGAAAAAAGACGCTCAGAACAATAAAAGACGTGTCTACCTATAAAAAAAATTGTTTTATATTTCTTAAATTAAAAAGTACGCTGAGCGAAAGCAAATGTAAAAAATAATAATTTTTAAGTGCAAATTTATGGGTAACAGTTTACAGGAATAGACACAATATAATCGAACTTAAAATATTCACTCTGGCCTAAATTATACAGAATGGTAAAAATCTATGGGCCCTGGAGGGGTTTACTTTTTTAATTTTTAGTTGGTTCGATTCCTGGGTGCGACAAGCTACTTTTAGAAGATCTTTGAATACAGTTTTGTTTCTTTTCGAAAATAAAGGAATATTTTCTTTCAGTAAAATGAGCTTACTAAAAGATTTAAAGTAGTTCCCCTCCAGGGCCCATAGATTTTTTCCACCCTGTATATTTAGGCTAGATTGCCATTTACAAATCACAGTACTTACGCGCGAAATGGATCAATAATTTCTCTATGGAATCAATCAATAATCATGCAATTGTGACTGTCTGTATGTTGGGTTTTATTAATGCTTACATCACTAATCTGTGTTGGTATTGTAGACTGCTCGTTTTCACTTTCCCAATATATATTTTCCTCTATGGTTTTCACTAACATTGGCCCTAATTCTGGTAAACACATGCTAAGTTTAAATTTAAGTTCAGTGCATTTCTTTCTATCAAAAGGAATACGAAAAGGATGGCTGTCATATTATTTGACATTTAGATACGTGTGTTCAATTTTCGACCTTATTGAACGTGATAAAATGCAGTGTTTAGGAGGCACCTCCGTACATGCCGTCTAAAATTGTCTATGGTTTCTATGAAATCTATCTAAATTTAAATGACAACTCTAAACAGATTCTTGCTATCTTTTTCCTTTGACTTATTGCGAGAAAGAGATATACTGTACTTAAATTTAGAATTAAAGTGTGTTCCCAGAATTAGGGCCATTTACTTAGCTAATAAATAAAAATTAAAGAAATACTTAAGACATGGCTGTATGGGCATTTGTTCCCTTTGCGTTCCCACTACAGGGAGAATGAACAAAAGAAAACGTTTTTTTGGCGGGTTTTTGTGGCGTCAGTGAAAATTTTTATTACAATAATTAAAAATTGTGTCGGAGTGAACCTTGAGTTATAAAAGCGACGTAGTTTTGTTATTCAAGTGTTTGTGTTGACGTGCAACTAAAAGATTATTAGAATAAAAGTGATTATGGTGTGAAATACGATGATAACTTTTTTGTGGTTATCCACCTCATCAAGTAGCACTGTAAGTGACTGTCATCATATATTTCGTGTCAAATACTCCCAAGCAGCATTGAAATGTGTTACGCCAGCATTTTAATGCAATAAAAGAAGAAATAAAGAAATACTAAAGACATGGTCGCATGGGCGTTAGTTCCCTTTGCCTTCCATTTATAGGGGGAATTAACCTAAAAAAAAACAAGAAAACGAGTGTTTGGTGGTGTCAGTCAAGATTTTTATTACAATAATGAAAAATTGTGGCTAAGAAAAAAATGTGTTATAAAATTGGTGTGGTTTTATGAACCAAGTGTTTGTGTTTACAACGAAAATAATATTAGAATAAAAGTGAATAAGGAGTGAAAGACGATGAAAACTTTTTCGTCGTTATCTACCTCACCAAGTAGCATCCAAGGAGACTGTCACCATATATTTCGCATCGAATTCTCCCAACATGCATTGAAGTATGTAACACTAGCATTTTAATGCAACAAAATGGAGAAATAAAGAAATACTTAAGACATGGCTAAATGGGCATTAGTTCCCTTTGCCTACCTACTACAAAGAGAATGAACCGATTTATTGTTACAAAGTTACTGTATACCCTTCGCATAAACCTAGTATAATAACACAGTACTATAACAATACGCAACAATTTTTATGTGTTTAATAAAATGCTTATTGGACTACGAGAGAAAAAAATGAAATCCCCACAGATCTATTTATTTAGGATATTTTTGATAAACATTATTCAAAAGATATTTTGATTTCAGAACGTTACATAGAAATGTCAAAGGGGTTGCTTGGGTTGTCAATAAAATTTGTCAAAAATATAAGGCTTTTCATGTTGAGTTGGAAGATGCTTTCTGCTATATTTACATAAAAAATAAATAATCTCTATTGACAGTGCTTAAATAATGTCTGGGGGCTTGATAGATAAAGTATATATCGGCCTGGATAATGCGCCAGCTGCATTTGATATTAAAGGACGTATTCTCGGCCCTGTAAGTTCCAAATGCTTTTAGTGAACTTTATTTTATTGTTTTCTGTGAAAGTGACTATTTTTTTTTTTTTTACAGAATGGGACTAATTTGGAGTATATAAGGTCTGAGACGGGAGTTGTAGCTGTGTTAAAAAATGATAAATTTGAACCGTTGCACTTGGCCTTGCACCACACGCGATCTGAAGCATTAACCGCTGCGCGATCATTGGCTCAAAATCTTATTGAGACTATCCGAGCTGAGTTAGCACAATGGAGTGCCGCACAAGCTGGAGGCCCTCCGCCTGCATTGAATGTGCCGCCTCCGACTTTGACAACGACGACCGCACCGCCTCCAGTGCCTCCGCCCGCCGCTACTGTCTCTCTTTCAACTTCTACATTAACGACACCTCAGTCTACAGTAATCCCCCCAGTAGTTAGTGTTGCACCTGCCTCCACTCCTCTTATGACAGTTCGGCAGCCTACAGTACTACAGTTGCTACCACAACAACAATATGTTTTAAACCAAGAAAACGGGCAGCTAATACCCATAGTTCAACCTGGTGTACAGGTCTCAAATACAAATTTTACATCACTACCTTTAGCACAATCACTAGGAATTCAACAATCAAATTTTGGTGCAACTCAACTTGTTGACATCTCTAGTATGCAGCCAGTCAATGTTACTCAGTTACGTTTGAGTGGTGTACCATCTTCCATGTCAATGATATTACCTAATGGGTTAACTTTCCCACAAGCAAACTTAACTGGTGCTGACACAACTACAGTTAGCTCTGCTACTGCAACACCAGTAGTTTGTGCAGCTCCATGTACAAATGCGTCACAAAAAATCCTGTATAGTACTGACAAAGGAGACAAAGATGTTAAATACCATATTCAAGGAGCAGAGACAGTACAATGGACAGTACCAGGGTCTCAAACAATGCTTATACCATACCAACAATTACAAGATCTAACTTCAAGTCAGACAGGTTTAGCTAATTTGCAACCTCAGCAGTTTGTATCTGTAAGTATTTTCTTGCTCTTATTATAACTACTTAAAAAGGCATTCACTGAGATGCAAATAAGACAGAACACATTATTTAAAATGTTTAAATATTTATGGTAAACAGATTGCCCCAGCGGGAAGTCTCCCACAAACCTCATTGCCACTGACTGCAACTCAGTTACAGCAACTACAAACTGGCACTATTATGCAACTTAATCAGAAGGTATATAGAAAGATTTGGTTAAATGATTTAACTATGTGACAAAATATATAAAAGTGGTTTTAAATGTTTGTGTATTGTGGTTATAGAGATTAATAATTATTTAAGCACTAATTAAATATTATCATTCCCTACCGGGCCCACAATGTTCCAAAAAGTTTTGGAACACCTTGTTATACTTGTAGAGAGAAATAAATTAATTATAAGTCAGATTTTTCAAAATTATTAAGCTACTGGAATCAATGAATATGATGCTATGACGTACACACCGTACTAGACTCTTCGGTCCTGTCAAATTTAATTTTAAGGAATTATTATTCTGTTATTGTTCATTATGCCCCTTTCTGAAACAAATTGTTTTAACTTGCCAGCCACAGGGACCAATCTAAAAACCAGCACTGGGCTAAGCTCAGTATTCTGCTGAGATTGGTACCCATTGCCAATAATCACATGTTTAATGTCATAATATCAATGAAATGTAATTAATCTGTATATTCATGTAATTACGTTTAATTTAAGTTGTGTTATTATCATTGTTCACTATTTTGTAACTTTCTTCGGCAATAAAAAAAAATCAATTTCAATATTTAGATATTAAACTACTTCTGCTATCTTTATAATTTATATTAAATTTATGTTACTTAAATTAAGATTTTATATTTTACAATGTCCTCAGCCAATAGTCAGCAGTGGTTCTCTAATAAATATTATATCTACTGGACAAGCATCTTCACCACAAATTTTAACAGTGAGCATCACTTAGAAATATGTAGTCACTGTCGTTTATTTTCAATCATTTGTTGTTTTCTTAATATTCCACAGCTATGCTAACTTTTGCCTAACATTCAATTCCTGTCAGATTTAAACTCCTTTCTGCCGTATATTAATATCTTCATATCTTCAGTCTGTTTAAATTAATGTCTTTATCTGCTTTCAATTATTATTTCATCATGGTGTAGTTGTTTTACTTAATCATTTGGTCGGTGAAAGTTTTCTCATTATTTGTTGATTATGTTACTGCTTTTTTAATAAATAATTTTGTTAAGTTATTAACATTAAGAATTTACTTATGTCTAATAAAGCAAATCTTTTTAACAATTGAGCTAAATTAACATACATAACCACTTAGTTTTGTATGTTAAGTAATATTAAAAGCAATGAGAGTAACCAACCTTTATAAACTATTTAAATCATTTTTGTGTTAATAATGGGCGTATTGAACAGGCTATATTCCGAAAGTAATATATTTAAAAAACTATATATTTAAGTCTTTGTTGGTTATTTTCATTAAAAGAATTACTTAAAATATATAAAGGTTACTTAATCTGGTACTAGTAAAATTCTTTTTTAAAACTATAAGTCATCCTGGTTTCAGAGTGCATCAACACCCACAAAAAGTTTATCAAATCAAGAATTGAGGGGGCAAAAAAGGTTATCAGATGGAACTCCAAGTCAACTACAACTGAGACCGATTGCGCCAGCAGGGTAAGTCTCAGCTTAATCTATAAGATACTTTTGAATAACTCTCCTATTGCAGTGCAGCTTGTCAGAAAATGAATTATAAGGTCTTCATCTAAATTCAAACTCTTATAATGACCACATTCGACTTTAGTAGTAATAACATGCTTCATCATTAGAAAATCATTCTTCATGATAAACAAAGCAATTGGCGTGAGAATATTATTATTCCAATGAAGCTAATGAAGGTTCTGGAGATCGTGGACTACGTTGTTACAAGAAGGTGTCCCAGCTACAGTATCATTCTCCTAATCCTTTATGTTTTTAGAAAGTTTTATCATAATTCACCTTGCTTAAAACCTTAATTTAAACTTAACAATATATAATAAGTTTCTTGCTTGAAATACATTAAATGCACTATTTTATTATGATAAAACTTTTACACATAAAATAGTCTTAGCAGTCATCAACCAAGGAAGTGACTTTATCATCAAAATATTCGGTATCACCTTGGGGGCATTGCAGATGGATGTGTCAGCAAATTTTCTAGAATTGAGAATATTGTTATTTTATGATATTTATATAATGTGTGTGTGAATTGTTCTGATGTGATGCTGCAGGTCGCATGTAAGCCAGGACAAGACTTCTTCGAGAGACGCTAGACACTGGACCACCGCCGCAGGTATATGAAGACAGCTGTGATAACCATTTGTAACTGGGACAAATTATTTCACACAAATCCTTCTTGCACTTGCTTTTCGGCTTAAGTGCGAGGCCTGGGTGGAAAGATTTTCGGACGTTCCTTCGTAAATTGAGAGGCTTATTCATATCTGAAATTCTGCAAATACACTCAGGCCTATCCTTTGTGGCTTTAGCATTACTATACTTTTAGTAATAGCGACTTGGTGGCTAGGATTGCTCAGATTATTAACACATTAAAAGAAATGCTAATAAGCATCATTTAATAAAACTCCATTTTACAAACAAATGAGATGCAATACAAAATCCTCTGGTCGCTGATGCTATAAGTATAGGTGTTGACCGCCCCTATGCATGATTCTTAAATCCACTATATCAAATTATAGCATAGGACGGCAAGAGCGTTAGTGCATCCTGGGTTCCAGTTCGAGTAATAAACAAAGAAGATTTTGGCGGTTCCGAGTGTATCTCCTGTCCAATTGCTATAAATTGATTTAACCAGATTTTACCCATTTTGTGTAGCATTTAGTATTTCACTTTGATAATGGCATGTTTACGTTAAGTAATATATTTCATCTTCTTAGTTTGTCTCAGTTATGAACTTGATGTTGTCTTCCCTATCTTTCTAAATTACAAATTGCGCTACGCATTGCGTAAATAACTTTCTATATGTTAACAAAA
This sequence comes from Nymphula nitidulata, assembly GCA_947347705.1. Classification (NCBI taxonomy): domain Eukaryota; kingdom Metazoa; phylum Arthropoda; class Insecta; order Lepidoptera; family Crambidae; genus Nymphula; species Nymphula nitidulata. The sequence goes on from OX374632.1 coordinate 15,531,119, forward strand.
ATGCATATTATTAACATGATGTTGAATATACAAAGTTTCATATGTTTATAATATAAGGTAAATATTTACCTGTATAAATTACAGACCTTTCTCAAATCTGGCCGATGCGATGTCAATTGCCTTCAAGGCATGCGTCCAAAAAGCGTAAATCGAATTTAGAAAACGATAAAAGGCGTTGTAATTTTCATAACCCACTTATATAAACTTTTCAGGGAGGCCATCCAGAGATGATACCAGGAGTTCTGATCTCACTAATTTCTTTCCATTGCTCATTTTAGGTCATATCTAACATCAGCCCATCAAAGAAAACATCTTGATTGTGCTGCAGTGGAACGGTAGCTGAACATCATTCATTCACTATTTCTTTCTTTTTCATCTGTTTATCATAATTTTGTCTTTATTTTAGCAGTCCAGCTCCACATTTCCAGTCTAGTTTATTACCATTTCCATGTGCTGAAGGGAGGCGATTGATTAATGTGAAATATTTAAGTATACTTACGTGCGTTTGGTACACTTTGCTGTGTCATCAGTATACCTCCTCAAGATCAAGGACTGGCGTGTAGTGATAGTCTGATGACTATTGGTGAACAGCGTTAATCACGTCTTGGCAGTAGCGTAAAATCATTTATATAGTTAGGTGCAGTCAATGATAAAATTAAGTACTTACTTATCTACTATTTACAGCTCATATATTATGTATGAATCATATTGTCATCATACTAAGAGTCACAAAGCATCAAATGGGATAAGTGTGTTTTCCTTGACACTTGGCAGTACCATGTTCATTACCCGATAGAGACTATTATTTATTTATGCCGTTGGAAAGCTTTATAGGTGATGACTTCGATTGAAGATCCATTTGTTTTGTTAGAAAAACGATCCTATAGGTACCTACTTACATCTGCTGATTTTGCGTGAGGACAGTTGTTGAAACCCACAAAATAGGATAAAGTGTGAATTTAAGAGAATGTAGGTCTTCCAGCACACAATAAAACCAGGTATCTATTGAAGAGAATCGATTGGAGATGTTAGATCAAACCACGATGCTGATAAAGTGTTGGCAAATGAACTATTGTGCTACAAAAGATTTTGCGCCCAGAGAAAATTGGCAAAATGATGGCGCTGAAGATTTGTTTTAAAACAAAGGTATCATAAAGTATACATTATTTCTGCTTCAAACTTGAACATTCATTCATTTCTCTTTCCGCTCGAAACTTAACATTCATAGTTAATTCATTTAGAGGTATTTTAAATTCGTAGCGTAATAGTTTATTCGCAATAATGCAGTCAATAGCGACAAGTCCAAGAATGTACACTAACGCGAACCTACGTCGTCTATGAAATGTTCTCCGAATATTAACGAATATGATACTTGTAACTTGTATCTTCGGCTTCAGCAGCGTAATGTCTCGTATTTCCATCATGCTTTTTCTATTATAAATTTAATTTTGCATGTAAACTTCACCTCTTTTCCCGCCAAGCGTAAAGCGTAAGGATGCGTAAATATTAAATTTTCAATTTTATTGTTATAGTTCCACGGACAATGTATATCAAACTTAAAAGTATTTCAAACTTATATCGAAAAGTAAATAATATTATTTACTTTTCGAAATAAGTTTGAAATACTATTTTGTGTATTTGCGTAATTGTAAATCAAATTTCCTTTTCGCATTTTTTACATTTTAAAACAGTGCCCTTGGGCAATGCTACGCGTAAAATTGTATCCTCATGTCAGACATAATAGGTTTTTTATTATGTGTGAACGCCGACGAGCTGGGTAGGGGCGTGTAAGCGTAATATCAAAATTTTCAGTGTTTAGGTACACCGATACCAGTGATGCCTGCTGTTAGATGTACTTTTCTTAATTAGCAGCGACAAGACCCGCAGCAAATCCTATACAGTAAAAGAGAATATCATGTAGTAAAATTTTTGCCTGATTATATTATTTATGTTACTTTTCTTCAGCTGGGATCTGGGGAACATAATATTGCATTGGTGGCTCCAGTCTTTCTAACAATAACTAGTCTAATGCAGTTGGAGAAAACGAGGGCCGATGAAGAAATATAGCATTAGCGTAGAGTGTGTTGCATAGCGCTTTCTTAGGAACATTTTTAGAAAAGTTTTACTATAATGTTCTACTCTCATCCGCAGCTAGAGACAACACCGTCGTCAGTATGGGAATGAAGATTAATCCTGCGCACGGAACTATTATACACGTGTCGTCTGGACAACAAACGAAGTTAGTATAAAACTAGAAACATGCAATTTATTATGTTTGTGCTATAATAATATTATTGATAATTCAATTTCATTACAGCGTATCAACTTCAGGTGTTGCTCAAGATGGCACCGGCATGTACATACGCCAGATAGATCGCAACGCCATACAAATCCAAGCAAGTAAAGATGGTCAGAAACAAGAACTATCCGCGAACAAAGTTCAAAGCACGGCTCAAAATGTCCAAATGATCACGGTACCTCAAGGCATGACTGTTCTTCAAAACCCGCTAAATATCAGCCAAATGCCAACGATGATTGGGCAGCCAAACAGCCAAGTTTACATGATACCGGCGAACGCTTCTAATATCGTCCAAGGAGGTTTGCCCCCGGGCCTCCTCGGTCAGCAGATTCTACAGCCAGGACAAAACGTGACAGTGATGCAACCCAACCAGTTGGGGATGCCAGGCGGGGTCCAGTATAACGTGCCATTAATGCCTATGAACATGCAAGCGAATTCTCAGTATTTGCCAGCCGGGATCAACTTACATAACTTAAATACACAGCTTTCAGCACAACAACTGAATGCTGCCTTAGCGGGGCAACAGTTGAATCATACTTTAGGAGGTATTCCTATTGTGCAGGCGCCTCCTCCTTCATCGCCTTTGACGAATCAAGCTCATAGCATAGCTGTGACTCAATCACCTGTTCACCAAATTATTCCTCAAAATTCCTTCGTCACTCCGACCAGCCAATACGCTGGTATGCCGCCTCAGTACATGATGCAGACAAATTCCGGAGCTTTAACAGTTCCAACTAATAACCCTAATGTGCAATATACCTTACCTAACTCGCAATCTACCAATCCTCCATCCGGCAATAGTAACGGTCAGTCGAACACGTCAAGTGAGACGGATACTGCCAATGGAGCCACAAGCCAAACCAACTACATCACATCATCATCACAAGATTCTTATTCTATGTCAACCGGTGCGACCGTGCAAAATCCTCAGCAAAACTTTGCGTCTGATACCTCTACGAATCAAACTGCGGGTTTTACGCAAGGAAACCAACCAGCTACGCCACCGAATTATGCGGCGTCGAATGGCAGCAATCAATCGACAGCGTACAGTGTAAGCCAAACAGCAACAACACAGCCGCCCCCAAATTACAACCCAAACGGCAGCAATGGCAGTAATCCACAGGCACCCAACCAGAGCTATGGCCAAGCATCGACTCCTAGCTCGCAAAACAACACGCAAAGCAGTTACTCTCCATCGACAACGCCGGCGCCCAACCAGTCGTATCCTACGACGAATCTGCCGAACATGCCGAACGTGGCATACCCACCTAACCAGAATTCTCAAAACCCTTACCCTAATGCGACTGGGCAAAACTTGGCAGCTTACGCTAGTAATCAGTACCAGTACACGAGCAGACCTTGGTTCAGACCTAGGTATGGTTCCCCGCAGGGATCTCCGTACAGTTCCGGGGCTGGCCCCCCAAACGGCCCGCCCATGCCGGTACCTCCTCCGTCGGCCAACTACAACTACTGGCAGGACAGTTGAGATTTCTATAACATCGTCGATATGGATGACATCCAATGACGATGTGAACAAGCTTTGTACTTTACACAATCATGGTAGTTTGTAAGATTAAACTACTAATTTGTAGATTTTTGTGTCTAATATCAGGTTAGTATTAAAGAGACTGCTTAAAACATTTATAAAATGTATAAAAGTAAAGAGAATAACTAAGTAAATTTAAATAGAATACCTATTTCATAAATAATGTGCTTTTATTACTCCTAACTATCAGCGGAGCGGGGTTTATAAAAATAAATAAATTGTAGGTATAAGTTATCGCTGCAATATTTTTCGTAATCATTTCCAAAACGCAGCAGGACGGTATACTACCTAATGGAAGAAAGTTTTAATAAAAAATAGTTGAACGATTTTTATTTCATCATAAAATCTGCGCTCCGCTCATTTGCACGAGCCCTAGCTACCAAAACCTTTCATGTATTGTAATTATTAGGTATATCACGGTATACATACCTATAAATTTACCATAGTTATCCTGTCGTCACCTACTCTGTATTTTCTCCTTGTGAGTAAATAATGTTTTATGGGTTTATCCTCAAATGTCTATGGTTTTTATTATTTTGACATTCTCACATTTTATTCTTGTCATATCAAATAAAATATTCTGAAAACGACTTCCACATAAGAAAATAGTTTTGCTTTACCGGATCAGTTCTTCAAAATGAATGCAGAGAATCGATACCCAGTTACTGCTTCTCTGTTTATGTTTCGAGAAATAAAACATCGGCAGGAACAAGTTAACCGATGTTATCAGTTGCTCAGACGCAAGTCTGAAGCATTGAGGCTTAGAGGCAGGCAGGCGGCTGCGGAGCTGTCGTCAACTCAGGCTATTTTGGGGCATACTTTGAAGGAAGCATACATATCCTTAGCGGCAGTGAAGTTTACTAATGGAGAATCTAATGCTATGGTGCTGGAGAACGTTGGACAGGTAGTATCATCATTATCATTTACAGCCTAAAAATACATTGTTACTAAATACATAATTACTAGACGCAGGCCTTCCTTCATTGAATAAAAATAAGTGTGGGCCATAATACTACGCTAATCCAATGCGGGTTGGTTTGTAGGTGGAAGTGGCAGTAACAACCGGGGCCAACGGCTTACGTGCCTTCCGAAGCATTCGAGGAGCGAAAGATTATAAATTTTTAAACGAACCATGCAATAAACCATAGCGAAAGTTACTTTGTTTTCGTAATCATAACTAGATTGAGCGCTTAAACCACTACGCCAGCGAGTATAAGTACTAATAGAATATTGCAGTCTGCAGCCAACATGTTGAGGGCTATTTTTAACCGACTTCAAAAACGAGTAGGTTCTAAATTCGGCCGGTATGTTTTTTTTGACTACTTATTTCAGTATGATCACCTGGTGTCCAAATCCAAAGGATACATTTTAGTGTTCTTTGATATTCGCGCTATAAGTGATCATAGTAGGTGATGATCATAGTCAACTCCGTCTAAATATTTATTCCAATATCCTTAAAATTAAATAATTTTTAAAGGGGGAAATGGCAAATATCCTAAACACAGTTATGCTTCATACTTTTCAAGGTGAAAGTAACGAAATGTCGACTAAATCCGCACAAAATAATTACGTAATTTAGAAAAATGCCTAGATTACATAAAAGACGTCCAGAGGCGCGGCTCGTCGGCGGGATGAGAACCCGCGGCGATCTGGGATTGTGAAAGGTTGCGCCGAGGCCTCCCCCAAGACGTGATCGTCACATTGCTCTGTCGCCAAGCGGACGTAGTGTCTGCGGTCTATACCCCCACGGTCGACAGTAAGCAGGAAAGGGTTGCATCGCTAAGGGGTTTAGTGGGTAAGAGCCCCACACAATCCTCCCTCTTCTACCCAGGGAGACAGCGGATAGGCTGGTAAAGCTTCCCCTCAGCGAGAAAAAAAAATGCTTCGACTGATTAGCCATGAGTAAATTTTATCTAAGTACGTTACGTTAAATACATTAGGTATCTATCTACCTTTACAATGTCGAAATTAATACCTATTATTAGGTATACAGTAGGTAGATGTCAACATCCGGATGAGTATTATTACAAATATCGAACTAACGACTTGGACAATGCTCTATAGTAGATAATTTGTTTTTGCAAATAAATTAATATAACTAGTGGCCCGTCGTGGCTCCGCCTGCGTGGATGTCGGTTACCTATTGCTCCAAAATGTATCCTATGTCCTTTTCAGGATCTCAAACTATCTCCACATCGAATTTCATCTAAATTGGTTTAGCGGTTTAGACGCAAAAGTGTAACAAACTCACTATCACATTTTTTTAAATATTAGGATTATTAAAAATATATTATATATTCGACAGATATAAATTTAAAAAAAAATATTGACAAGTAAAATCATGTTCAATCAAGACCGGAATGCCAAACCTTATTATATAGTAAGTATAATATATAAAAAAGTGTTGCTCTATTAAAATAACCACAATTTTCAACTACTGATTTTTAGGCTCAAGTCAGAGTTTTGAGAATACCGGAGAATATATCAGGAGTATCTACTGTATCTCTTCAAGCTGTTGAAGATTTTACAGCAAGCGACGCTCTCCAATACGCAGGACTCGGCGCTGGCGGCCATCGCACGACGGAGGCCAAGAAGGCCTTTAGACACGCTATTCACATCCTAATCAAATTTGCATCTTTGAGGAATACTTGTATATTGCTGGATGAGGCGATTAGGTCTACTCTGAGGTAAAAAAGTTCTGTACTACTGTTTATATTTAGAACTAGAAGTCTGCCGCCTACATTATTATTAACAGCATTGTTTTTGGAGGTAAGATAGCCAGTTCCTCTGTGGTTGGGAATCCGGGTGTAGGTCGCTTCCATCGTCGGCCTTAGGTGAGATAAGGCCAAGAGCTACCCATTAGTATTCTTTTTTAAATTGTCCTGCTGGGGCGGGAACCGAACTCGAGACTTCACAATCCGGGTAAGTGCTCTGAGCACTGAGCTTTCTTGCCCGTGTAGTAGATAGGTACTTACATAATACCATCCTCTCCTGGTACCTAGGATAATTACGTAGGGGGGGACAAACATGAGATTTCTTCTTCTTTTAAATTACTATCATTAATTAATTTTAATTAATTAATTTACCTACTTAGTGGATTAACCCTATTGCCAGTATCAATAGGATAAGTAGGATAATTACGTAGGGGGGGACAAACATGAGATTTCTTCTTCTTCTTTTAAATTACTATCATTAATTAATTTTAATTAATTAATTTACCTACTTAGTGGATTAACCCTATTGATACTGGTAGGTAAGAAATTTAGTTTTTGAGGCGATTTTATTAAAATATTCATTTTAATTACAGAAAAGTCAATGGTATAGAAAAAGTTATTCTGCCGAAACTTCATAATACTGAAAATTATATTCTGATGGAAATGGACGAAATGGTAAATGTTTTTTTTAAATACCATCTATTATCTAATTAATTATTTAAATATAAAGAGAATTTCCCAGGAAAGAGAAGAATTCCATCGCTTAAAGATGGTAAAAGCTAAAAAGAATCGGTCCAAAGCTTTAGCTTCAGCTCGGCCCTCTGTGAGCACAGTAGAAAACAGCGAGATCAGTGGTAAGACCGGCAAAGTCCTTTATGTGTTTATGTATCCATGATATTACCAATAGCCAATTGATTTATTATTTTTGGCATATAATAACTAATAACATGAGTTAGATTCTGTCCACATCTCCACGTCACGACGTCGTCAACGTGGAACGTTCTTCACTACTTATCTCCATATGGGCAGTACAAGACGTATTCTGCTTCTGCTATTTTTAAAAAGACGGAGAGAGGTTGAAAAAAAGACGTGAAAAGACAATACTGGGCCGTACCGTGCACTAGCACGACGCGGCAACGTGACACGTTACCGCACCGCACCTTTCCACGTTGACGACGTCGTGACGTGGAGATGTTGAAAGGCTCTTTGCTAATTGTTTTTCTGAAAGCGTATAGATAATAATTATTTTCATGCAGACTGGTCCGGTACGTCCTCGACAACCCGCCTGAGATCATTGGAGTGCATCACAAACGTTATGTATCCCTGTTCTCTCTCCCTGTCGACCACCGACTCTACCGGAGATCTAAAGCCCGTCTGTTACCCACACAGCTGGGATGACGATGATTTGCTATTTTAGAAGTTAGATGATAATAAATTAATTGAAATTTTGATTTCACATTGCACTTTTATGTTTAGGAGCTCGATTATAGTAAGTAGGGGTACCTACCTAACTAGGTAGGTACTTTATGATTGTGATTATAATCGTAGTTCTGTTGTTTACTTTAAAAATAAAAAGTTATGTTGAATATTAATCATATTTTATAATTATAAATTTTTAAAAATCATTAAATTTATTTTAGAGCACAATATTAAAAGGAGAATATTCACAAAACCCATCCATCATCTAGTCTTTCTTCCATTGGTTTCGTGAAGAATTGACATCGTCGAAATTTTTCCAATATTTCTCCCTGAAAAAAATGTAACTTAGTTAGGTATTTATGTCATAGTCCATAGATAAATAGTTCATCGAAAAACCATGTTTATTGAACCGTGTGCGAAATAAACAAGACCTACCTATGCAGCATAAAAGCCGGCACGCAGCCTCGAGACCTCGAGTCAACAAAACCACGCACGGCACGGACGGGCGGCGAGCGCATCGTTTCATCCACAGAGTTGCATCAAATTCGTACGTGGCTCTCAGCAGCCGAACACTTGCGCGAAACTGTACGAATTTGTGCAAACAGCGAGCCAGTTTGGCTTGACTAGAGGCTGCATCTTGGCTCTAGTTTGTACGCTGCTTAAGGTTAACATTATCAGCTATTTTAATAGGTTTTTCGATGAACTACATAGTTAGGTATATTTTGACAATTTAAAGTAACATTACATAGAGTATGTATGGTTAATTTATAGCTGGAAGGCCGCTATCGAAATTATTATCTATGTAATAGTAGTCTCTGCTACGTTGTGTACTTACGGGCCCAGTTTTCTGGATATTCTCGCTGTAGTAAGTTATTGCACTAGAACCTGTGCCATAAAGGGGGAACTTTAGGTGCATCTGTAATAAATATAAATGTTCATACAATTATACTAGTTTTGCCTAAATAGTAGGTACGGTATTTCACAACGACTCTAGCGTCAATATAGTTCGGTAGCAACTCTAAAGAACGTGCACAAGATCGGTGTGACATGGTACTAAAGTGTTCAGCTACTTCTGTGGTCGACTGTACTTACTGTAGCCCTAGTGAAAGTTTCATTGGGAATCTCGCGAGAATTTGGTGAAGCCGACATCTCGCGAGATTGTTTTTTTTTTTAACAAATTGTCACAATAATAAGATTTCTCATAGGAACACAATACATTTATTTTTATCCTAAAATCATTTATTCATGACAATTATCATTTATTAAATGAATAAGTCTCCTTCTTTAATTATTTAAGAAAATGGAGATTAAAGTGACAGCGGGGAAGTCCGTCTATGGGTCAAGTCCGTATTCCGTATAGGCAGCCAAAATGCAACTTGAAATCAACTTATTTAACTGATTTCAAATTGCGTTTTGGCTCCTATACCTACGGACTTGCCCCATAGTCGGATTTCCCCGCTTTCACCTAATCAAAAAAAATTTGGAAATTGAGCTATTTCCATAATTTTGTTGATTAATCTCCATTTTCTATTATAATAAAAAAAGACTGTCTGGCATAAAGCAACCGCCGGTGATGACTCCAACAAATTAGCAGATGTCATTGGGTCATTGCTGCGCAGCTACTAGCTTACAACCTGCGCGCTACGGGAAACACAATGGCATGTGTTTAAACTCCTGTGCAATCTCGCGAGATCTCGTCCGGATTTTGGTTGAGAACTCAGATCATAGAAATAAGGAGATATGTTGTGGCTGCCGAATCATTCCCATACCGGTGTTTCTTTCTATGATCTAGGGTCGAGAAGAATCTCGGTAAATATTCCCGATACCTCGTGATAACGAGATCTCGCAAGAAAGAGATTGCATTCTAATATCAATCAAACTGTACCCCTAACGGAACGAAAACGATCATAGACTAGAGAGATACCCTTATTCTCACTAGGTCGATTCATTAGTTCGATCGTCTAACTAGTAAGAATTATTTTTCTCATTTGTTCTACCGTCGTACTACCTAGTGAGAATTTTCTATGAGTTGTGTTTATTAGGTACCTAATTATGTAATACAAATGATTGTCATATCACCCGGAAGTCGTCCACTGTACATTTCCTTAAATGCATCTATGCCTATAGCCCCTAGGTTTGCACATCATAATACCTATTATAAACATTTCACAAAAAAAAATTTTTTTTTGAAAAATGGAAAACGATCATCGTTGTGTTTCTTTCTCTAATCCATATAAAAAAAGTGGTTTCCAATAATCCACAACAGAGGCGCTGTTGCCGTTACCACAGGGTTTCCATACGATTTGCCAGTTGTCACGACGACGAACGTTTTCGTTTCAATTCGATTAAAACTTACGCTAGAAACTTACACTGCAGTGTTGCCAGTGACCGATAGTCAATAGTAACACGAGGCAGTTGAAAAGTAACATTTTCATGTCAAAAGTAACATTAGTTTTTTTTTAGGTAAAAAAGACTAACACTGAAACATGTATCAGAATCCGTTTTTCATTTTTTTGAAGAAACATGTTTCAAAATTCAATTTTCATTATTTCGAAATTGTTTAGAAAAGACTTAGAAAAACTTTGAGATCATAAAACTTACTATTCAACAAAAAAAAAAAGGTAATTATAAGCTACTCAATAGCGCAATTTTATGACTACTCGGTGTGTGAACTTTTTTGCTACTTTTGTTCAAATCCTAAAAGTAACGTAAAAGTAACATTTTGAGTCGTGTAACATGAAAGTAACATGAGAGGGTCAAAAGTAACATAAAATGTTACAAAAGTAACATTCTGGCAACGCTGTTACACTGTAACAAAAACGTTTGTCGTCGTGATTACTGTCAAACCGTATAAAAAAGTCAACAGCGCCTCTGTTGTTTATTATCGAAAACCACTTTTTTTTATATTATTAAGGATTAGAGAGAACACGACGACGATGCGATGGTCGTGTGATGGTCGTTTTCTTATCGGTTCGATAGAAACTAGTGATACTGTGCACGCTTGCAGCAGAGGAGATATAATACCTATAGGTAAATAGGTATACCTGTTGTATATCTCTAAAGTAATAAAGTATATACTAAGATGACATATTGCTAAATAGTGCTGTAATAATGAATTTTTAACAAAAAAAATTTTTAAATCACAAAAAAAATCTCGTTTCATACTAAATTCTTATATCTACACGATCTGTTTGTATGGAACAGCTGATTTTTTTCGCAATTTCATAATTATTTTTTAATTAGTCGCGTTGAGGATGACCAGCAGTCCAGCACGCTGCCATCCGCGTTCGTTTTCAAAACACCCTTACACCCTGTTTTAAATATTGGATATCTCTCTAAACCTCATCTGGGCTCTAAACTCAATTTTGTATACAAATAATTTTTGTCCGGACATAAAGCGTAACACGCCAGAAAGTGACTCCTACACACCGGACATACGTGTCAGTGTAACTTGATCTGCAGCCGTGTGCAGTGTGTAGGTACTAACGTTTTTGTCAGCAGTTACTTCCAAATTGCGTGGTTCAAATTGATCTTTTACATAGTTAGCGTCGTATTCAGTGCAATATTCTGCGACTGGTTGCGATGATCCCAATTCTTCAATGACTTCATCCAACATTTGTTCCCAGAAGAAATCAGTAAGCATTCTTTTTCTTATCCCTAAAAACAAAATATTCAGCTATTGTAAACGTTCTTGGACATCAAAGTTATATAAAAACAGAGACTTCTATCTGATGGTTTGTCATTGGGCCTGATTCTGGGAACACACTTTAATTTTAAATTTAAGAACAGTATATCTCTTTCTCGCAATAAGTAATAGAAAAAAGATAGCAAGAATCTGTTTAGAGCTGTCAATTAAATTTAGATAGATTTCATAGAAACCATAGACAATTTTAGACGGCATGTACGGAGGTGCCTCCTAAACAATGCATTTTATCACGTTCAATAAGGTCGAAAATTGAATGCACCTTTCTAAATGTCAATTTATATGACAGCCATCCTTTTCGTATTCCTTTTGATAGAAAGAAATGCACTGAACTTAAATTTAGACTTAGCATGTGTTTACCAGAATTAGGGCCATTGATAGCAATGGTTCTTCTCGTCGTGTGCGCGTGGCGTTCCCTCGCAACGACTTGTTGTGGACTTGTTAGCTTGTTACAGCGCACTGACCATAGAGTAACTTGTACTGACAAAAATAGCCCGTTTTGTTTTGTTTACAAATAACACTCCCGTCAAACATGGTCCTATATAGGAACACAGCAGTGCCATCTATTTACACATTATGGAACTTTGCGTTTCCAATTTGCCCAATTATGAAGGCAAGTCGATCAAACGTCGTCACATTTTCATGACATAAACGCCATATTCTAGTTTTAACCACGACAAACGAAAAACCACCTTTCGGGCCGGCAAGGTGGAGGCGGCTAGAGCAGTGTCTGAATTGCACTAGCTGTCTTCGCATATGGACTCTTACCGCTTCACATCAGGTGGTGTTGAGTCATTTGTCGAGCTTTGTATAAAAAAAAAACCATACAGCAAGTAAAAAAAGCTGTTCTACATATTTTTAGTATAGATAGTGTCGATATACACAAAATAGACCTGACCTTCTTATGATAGTCTTCATAAGTTTTTGGGACATCTTTAAAATCTACTAATCAAACTGCTGCTAAACTACTACTATGATACTACTGATAGGATGATAAAAACTACCGATAATATTAACTTACCTTCTCTGTGCTTAGGTTTTTTAGGAGCCTTATATTTATCGTGCATTTCACTGCCTTTTGCTGGTACTTCCCGTCTATCTTGTAATATCCATTCCCTACTAAAGTTTTTTCCTTTCCCATAAGCCGAAGCTTCGATAGGGACTTTAGGATTCACTTTGATACGCTCAAGAGGTCTTATCTTCAAGTGTTCCTCTTCATTTTCGGGCTCAGGAAAATCAGCTTGTACTCCTTCGTCTAGTGTATTTAATTCCATAATTTTCAAATAGTTATTTGCTAATGAATACCAGCACCGAACAACAAAACCGACTATGTAAAATATTATTTACAGAGTATTGATGTAGCTATTAAAATTTATTAGTAAGCAAATCGTTACCATGGCAACGAAATACAAAAATACGTTTTTGAAAGAAGAGAGAATAACATTGTTCTGCGATATTTCTCTATGGTTCTGCGGAAATAACGTAAGAAGAACGAAACAAACGCTTTCTGACAATTTATTTAACCCAAATGTCACTGTCAGCAGTTTTTCATGAGTAGTTCGATTGTTGTTTAAAGGATATCTCGCTCCTAGTTTTTTTTTTGTTTTCTACAACCAGATGGCAAACAAACTGACGGCCCACCTGGTGGTAAGCGGTTACCGCCGCCTATAGACACCTGCAATAACAAGGAAAAGCTCTTAATATTGCAGGTGCGTTGTCATCCTGAGGACTAAGATGAAATGCCGTCTATGCCCAGTAATTACACTGGCTACCTTTCCCTTCAATCCGAAATACAGCGAACTATTTCACGACAGGCGCGGGGGCGCCCTAGCCCGCATTGCACTGCTAATCATCATCACCTCGCTGTAGAGGGTGGCCGAGCACTCGCGGTCACCCTCTGGCGTCCCCTTCCTTGTACCAAGGGGGGGCGTGAAGGGCCCGCCACCTAGGCGGGCAATCGCCGGTGGGGGACTGGAAGTAGAGGCTCTGCCGGTTTCCCAGTCCCCCCACCACATAAGACGATGAGGGAGTGCCACTGGGTTATTTTAGTGGGTAGACCCGGGAACCGCTCCCGGGGTGTCCCACATACCCCTCCCGTCCCCCGACTGAAGGGCATACAAAAAAAATGGTTAACCAGTATTAAAGAGAGGTTTCATTGATTATTATAAACATTTGTTAAACAAATGTGAGGCAGTAAAATAAAAAAAACTATATTTTGTGTAACTGTATTTAATTTTACTGAGTGAATAAAACAAAAATTAAAACCGACTTCAAAAAACTGAAAAGGATAAAATAATTTTAAGTAGGTATTCATCCCCTAGAAACATATTTTTGGAGTCGGTGCTTTACTTTCTATTGTTTTTGGAAACCACTTAGCACCAACTCCAAAAATATGTTTCTAGGGGATGAATACCTACTTAAATTTAATTATTTTATCCTTTTCAGTTTTTTTAAGTCGGTTTTAATTTTTGTTTAAAAATTTTTTTCACAATTTTTAGTGATAACTTTCTACGGTCGAAGCTAGATGGGTGACCGTCAACTTATATTGTTTCCTACTATCGTATCGTTTCACTAAAAAGTTATTGGAAAAGCAAAAATTCGCAATTTCGCTTATGTAGACGATTTCATAATTTCAGTTTTTTTTAATTTAAAACCAAAGTACCCAACAGTTTTTGAAAAAAAATTTATGGGACCAAATGGCAGCTATTCCGCATCGAACAAAAAAAGAATCACGTAAATCGGATCAGTAATCTCGGCGTAATCGGTGTACATACATAGAAAAAAAAAAACATACCGGCCGAATTGAGAACCTCCTCGTTTTTGAAGTCGGTTAAAAATTTTAATTAATCGTTCAAACTTATTTTCTTATGAATACACCAACATTTCAATGCAATGCCATGAATAAATAAAGAAAACACATATGACTGGCAACAACTTCGCTGCCGGGTAAAATGTCCTGGATTGGCGCGTGTTGCGCAAACATTTTTAAGCCTGTTTTACCTCCTATATTGCCAGATATAATAAAATTGGCATGAAAATGTATATAATAATAATATTTTGTATAGAATTGATAAATAAATTAAAGCCCGCACATATGCGGGCTTGGCACATGGATTAGAAATTTGCAGCCCTGTGCCAGCGCCGCACATACGCGGGGCTATGCTTTTCAGTTTATATTATTGTTTATTCGGGTAAAAAACCGGGTAAAAATCACAAATTTCTTATATTTTTAATAATCACAATTTTACTTATATTTTAATATTATCTTAGACTAAGAATGTTATCAACTTACTTTATATTTTACTTTGGAATATGAGAGATCAACTTTTAAATTTGAATAAGAAATCTAGCAAAACTTTCAATGAAAATCAACAATTTAAATCAAAATTAAACACAACTAATAAACAAATTATATGTTTGAATAAAATTTAGGCCTCGCCCACCTCATCAAATAGCATCATATGGTGACTGTCATCATATACAGGGTGGTGCCATAGTCCATAGAAATGGTTGGCCACTTTCAAAAATATCGTATTCATTTGATAATTTCATGACGTTTGTATGGAATAGTGCAACGTTGGCAGCATTATTTAATATTAATAATTAATTAATTTATACACTCACACCAATTATCTAGCCCAAAGTAAGCATCAGTAAGAGCTTGTGTTATGGATTCTAGATAACGGAGAAATAATTATAATAATATTTAAATAAATATCAGAAATATACTAAATAAACTTAAAAACATCCATGACTCGTAAACAAATGCTTGTATGTACTTATCATACAAACATTTGTTCCTACCGGGATTCGAACCCGGGACCTCTTGACCGAGAAGACTGGGGTACAGACTGATTTAGGCTATATTGTGATGTGTACTACAATACCTACGTCAAGTTATATTATCTGTATTAAATATTACGTTATGTAATCTGTACACTAGACAAGTCTCTTCCTGTTTTAAAGTAAAGTATTGTGTCATACTGTATTAGTACGTTATTCTTCAAATATAAGTTAAATTGATTTAGTTGATCCTTTTGTTTTATTTTTATATTAAAACATATAACACAGACCGACCGGCTGGGTCGGTATTTCATACAAATGTCATGGAATTATTAAATGAATACGATTCACGGCACCACTCTGTATACTAATTAATACTGAAGATATGGCTGTATGGGCATGAGTTCCCTTTGCCTTCCCATTTAGAAGGAGAATGAATTAAAAAATAACAAAAAAAAACTGCCAATGTCAAGTATAATACCATTTATACCATACATACCTCTAATCTATGATACATACTGTCAATGTCAATACTGTCATACAGTATCAAAAAATGGCTGATGCTTTTCATTTGGTAAAAAAACAAGATTTGCCCCCTCCGGGGGGCTACAAACCAATACCTTACAAAAGAATTCCAGCTAAAACATTTTTCAGCGGTAAGTTACTTAAATAGTAACATCATTCATCTTTTCTAATACTTTGTATTTTATTATGTAATCTTTGAGGTTAGGGTTGTATTTTTTTTTATTAATTTTTTAATTTACGCGGTTTGTTCTATCAGTTCCAATAATACCGAGTTATTAATTTGTAATCTTATTATTATGAAAGCAAAAGAAACTGTCTGTCTTTAACTTTGCACTCCTTAACCGCTGGACAGATTAACATGAAATTTGAGACGGAGATACATCCTTAGAAAGGGCACAGGGTACCCTTTAGCGCGGTATCCGACATCTACTAATTTAATATATTTTATGGAGATGCATAATCTACTGTATAATTTTGTTTTAGTTACTTTATTGTATGCACAAATTTAGACAAAAATATTTCATCATTATACATACCATTATACATACCAATACACAAACATATATGCATCATCACCAGCATATATACGTCCCACTGCTGGGCACACGCCTTCCTACACATGGAAGAACGAGGATTTTGAGCCGTGACACCACCACGCTAGCCCAATGCAGGTTGGTGGGTTAAAGCGGTTGCACAAGAGAAGTTGCAGAACCGGGACCAACAGCTTAACTTGCCTTCTGAAGCAAGGAGCTTGAGATAACAAACTGACTGACCCATCCCAGGATCAATCATGGCAAAAGTTGCTTTGTTTTTCGTATCGAAACCAGAGTGATTAAACAATACACCATAGAGCTTCTCAATAATATTTATTAATTTTATCTTATTCAGGTGTTTTTGTTAGGCAACAAATTGCAACTTAGAATAAACTAATTACCTATTTATGGTCATTTTAAATTTCAGGATATGCTATGTTTGCCGGGTACCTTGGCATTACTGCTGCTGGTATATACTTGTACAATTTGACCTGCAAGCAAATTGATCGGGACCGGATTGAGATGCGATCAGCGAAAATGGCTATTTACCCCATGCTGTTGGCAGAGCGGGACAGAGAATACTTGAAACAGCTTCGTAGAAACCGTGATGCAGAAGCTGAGTTAATGCGTGATGTACCTGGTTGGGAGGTAACTCTCAATTAATTACTTTATTTTAGTTGGGTCTACACCTCTTTACTGCACCAATTCTCACAGTCTTGTGCCAGGCAGGTAGTCTTGGCCACGAATTAGTGATCAGCCTTGGTCCACAGTCTCTCATTCTATCTAGCCATGTATAGCATTGAAAATTCCGAAAGAAACAAATTGTTTTTTTCAGCGAAAGAAACATTTGTTCGTTTTTTTACCATTTTAATTGTTTGTTACATTGAAATATATCAGAAAAAAACCTTATGAAAAAAGGTCTTATTGGATTTGAACAAACCATTTTTATCTACAGTTTGACAATGATCCCTTATGTTACTTTTCGTGCGAGGCATTGGAATAATGGAACACAATATTGTAGAATACAAGTGCATTATTTTCGATATGAACTTTTTGTGATAACAAACTGCACCCAAGCCGATTAATACTAGCCGACAAAAAAAAAAAAAAAAAAAACTACCAAAAGTGGTTGTAGTGATAGCAGTAGTGTGTGCGTGACATGAACTATCTGTTGGCCGAAATAAGTGCATGACAACAAAACAAGAGATAAATCGAAAAGATAATAAAACTATTCTAATTAAAAAAACATCAATACTTTTCCGTTTATTTCATATTTTCCTATTTTTCCTGTTTTATTAATAAAAAGCATGAAATATTTCATATTTATTTTTGTTGAAGCTTTCGAATAAAACTTGTATAAAAACAACGACATTTGAAAAAAACGGGAAAAATCCCGCTTTTTTCAATGCTAGCCAAGTATCCCATAGTCTTTCCTAACTCCATTGTTGTCTCGTTAATAGCTTACTTATATGTTTGACTCATTTCCCTGAAAATTTCTACATTATTTATTTACATACAAATTTTTTTGTTATTATGGAACTATATTTGTTTGTTTTTATTAAATTGTTGAATAGCATATACATTAGAATTTTTATTTTTGTTTTCAGGTTGGCACTTACTATGGTGAGCGTGTGTACAAGAACTTGCCGCCTGACACATTAGTTGAACCCATTTTCCATGAATACTATGCTCATTCAGATCCCCGCGAATGGATCAGGAGAACCTACATCAAACTTCGCTCTTAAAAATTATCTGGGATAAAGTTTGTGATGAACATGTCCAGAATTAGTTAAATTTTTAGCTTGTGAGCAATTCAGACTGCTGAGTAATTAACAAGTTTACTGTGTTTAAATTGTTTAATCTCTAAATTGTGGTAAGTTTCTTTACATAAAATGTATTTAATAAACAGCAGTCAATAGCGTTATGTGTTTCTTTTATATAATTTTGGATTAAATTAAATTACATAATTAGGGCTGAAACTGGTTTTATATAATTTTATTAAGTACTAAATTTTATGTTGGTTTTTTATATTAAATACAATATAGATTATAAAATATTTATCATTCAGTTCGGGTATTTTCACCTAATAATCAAATAAGGTAACTCAACCATAAAGTAATCAACCCATTCAATGCCCGCCCATCGGGGCGTCCAGAGTTTTTTTAATCATACAATATTCTGAAATTTTCACAAGTTTTGTTTTTTAGAAATTTATTCATAGCCAAAGAGGCCTCTGGATAATGAATATTAAAAAAAATGCTTATTCTTAGTTTATAAGGTGAAGCCCATCATAGGCGCGCGGCGCCTTCATGTATTCAGAACTTGCTAAAATTGTAGTAAATAATCGAGATGAAAAAAATTTTAGAGAACTAATTAATTTCGATTTTACAAAAGTTGTATTTATTTATGTTGAACATGTGGGAATACTAGGAATTAGACATGTGCGCCAACCAAAATTTCAACAGCGGTTGCGCGCCGGCAAAAACCAGGCGACGTCGGCGGCGTGACATTTTTTTTAAAGAAAATCATGATTTTATCTATTAATGCAAGCGAGTAATAAAAGCTCATAAAGATATCCACAACGTTTGGCCCTGAGCTGCAAGCGTCTGGCGGTTACGGCCACTTTAGTTTGGCAACTCTTTGAGCTATGTCGGTTCAGTGACTTTGGTTCTCCTACGAACTCCTCATTTCGAATTCAATCTCCAAGATAAACTCCGAGCATTGCTTGCTCATTCGCGACCATCTTAAGGGTCTCACTCAACCAAAACTACGATATCGTCAGCCAATTGAAAACATCTCCCAAGACTGCAGTTAATGTTGTGAGAGATATTACCTAAATCTCCTTGTCTCACTCCTCGCTGCTATTAGATAGGTTTCGAGTTCTGGTCCTGAAGGCGGACTCCAGATTCCCGACAGATAGGACTAAATAATATCAAGGACACAACAAAAATTATGTTAAATATATGGATATTCAACATAATTATTGTTGTGTCCAAAGATAGGTAGGCTATGGATCCTAACTATCTTTGGAGATCCTGTTCTCGAAGTTATTAACGAATACGACCTCGGCCAGAATGGTCCAGGTAAGCGGAAGGCGGCTAATCGGTTTGTGTTGCCAGTGATGACATACGGCTGTGAAGCGCAGTCACATAAAAGGGTCTTCTGAACCAGTTTACATTCGCTTAGTGAACTGTGGAACGAGCTATGGATGTTAGAAGTTTCCCTACGAAATATAATCAGAAATGAGGACATCCATAAGAACGAGTCACCGATTTATTAGCTTTAACGGCCTGGCAACGGGCGGCGGCGACGGCGACGAGACTGATAGAACAAATATTCGCTCGTAGCGAATTTTACGTTATTGCCAGTCACGCCGCCGACGCCGCCCGTTCCCATGGACAAGCCGTAAGATGTAAGATGTCGCCAGCGGCGGCGTGGGATGAGGCGGCGCGCCGGCGCGACACACCGTCTACTATGAATTTAAAAATATAATAATACGGTGTTTTTAGGAAATAAAAAGCACAATGCGGGTTGGTGGGTTAAAGCGGTTGCAAGATCAACCGAGACCAACGGCTTAACGTGCCTTCCGAAGCATGGGGGGTGCTCGAGATAACAATCTCGTGACAAACTTTGATTGACTCATCCTAGGATCGACCATGGCATTAGTTGCTTCGTTTTTCGTATCGAACAAAACCAGAACCAACACGCCACCGAGCCCCTTGCAGCAAGTCCGGCTATAGTCTAAATATTATACGTATCAGAGGGTTTTATAAACAGCATTATAGTTGTTTTGTATGCAAAGCTATCTTTTCATACAAAACAAAAATCGAAAACAATTTATTAGACATTTCCAAAAATCCGCGATTTTTTCAAAAATATTTTTTTTAAAAGTTATTTCCTATTTATTGCTTAGGTTACATGTTCAGTTACGTGTTACTCACGTCACAGTTCTCTATCCCTATCTTTCTCGGCCGAAACAACGTTTACGAGGTTTCTTGTTTCGTTAAGTAGCCATATCAAAAGCTATGCTTAATTTGGGCGATACAATGTTAATATCAAGATGGTTTTTAAAATAATAAACGTTGCATATATTAACAACCATTTATTTGTTTGATAAATGTAAAAAAATAAACAAAACTTTCACATATGTAGGTACCATAAACCCTCAATAAATTTAACATAGGTATAACATTTAATTATAATTCATACAACTAGTTGTTGCGTCAATTTCGTAGATTAATAGATTAAAGTGAAGCATCAATAACTAAACATTGGGCATGATAAAAATACAAAACAAAATCACCTCTTTTCGAAAAATGAAACATATTACACCTTTTTAAATTTTAAATGCAAAACGAATTATATAAAATATCTTTACTTATTATTATTATTATTAAATTAGGAGATCTTATTTTAGTTAAAACCTCAGATCAATTAGTTGAGGCTAAAACACTGTACATTTTTTTGTATACAACTACATACCTATACGCTACGATAAGGAAAAATCACTTGTTATTACAGGAGCGTTGTCATCCTGGGGCCTAAAATGAAACGCCTTCCATGCCCAGCGATTACAATGGCTACCTCTCCCTTCAATCCGAAACACCACGAACTATTTTACGGCCGAAATAGGAAAGGCGGTGGCAACATGTTCTCTTGTG
The DNA here is from genome assembly GCA_947347705.1 of Nymphula nitidulata. NCBI lineage: Eukaryota > Metazoa > Arthropoda > Insecta > Lepidoptera > Crambidae > Nymphula > Nymphula nitidulata. The sequence continues at coordinate 15,552,302 of OX374632.1, forward strand.
TTTGTTTCCCAAAGAATAAATAAATAAACATGGGTTGGATTTTTAATTGTTATATGATAACGAGTGAGACTCCCACTCGCATTATGGCAAATGAAAAGATTATGGGGGGTTCGATGAGTGTATAAATGGTATAAAGGTAAGCCAATACCTATTGTTAGCATTATTAATCATTACTATACCAAGGCGCAAAGACTGATTTCTCATTATTATTTAAGTGTATTTCCAACACAATTTTTTATTACTGGCTTGATGTAGGCTATGGTCAAATTGATAGTATAATTGAGGGCAAAGAATATATTTCACAAAGGGATATGAAAAAAATTCGCAGTAACTCTTATACCTATACCTACAATACAATGTCATTGAAACCCCAACGATTGAAAGAAAAACAGATATTGCTTCCACCGTCTAACGATTATCTGTCCAATTTTCCCTATCAGAGAAATACACAGAAAAATCAAAGAGGCCATTTGCTTAAAGACATTATATTAAGTTGGGGAAAAAGTCTTTTCGCATTATAGTATGTATGAACTTGTAATAAAATCTCTTTGGCTGTACTATTTGCATCTGGCTGGTTTTGGTATCATTAAAAGTTTAAATTTTAAAAAAGATAATTCCAAATTCAAATTAGGTGTGTTTTTCATTGGTTTTTCGTACTGTCAAGATGAGTGAATCTAATGAAGAAATTCGATACATTTAAAAATTTCACTACAAAAAAGGTAAAAATGCAACGCAAGCCGCGAATAAAAGGAGAGGACCACAAATGTATGAAGCCTGGGCTTAAAATAATTTTAATTTTGAACAGCAATCCTACTTTAGTAGCGTGAAAAGGTATAATTATTTAGAATTTTTAGTGCAATTAAGAATATTTTACAGCCCCCCGTTGATTTTTAAGACAAACATGAAAATGCCGCCATACTATAGTTACTTTTTGCATTAATATAACAGCCACTACTCTTTACTTATAAAATATTGAGCTGGAGCTAAAACTATTGTAAAATCTTAAAATATTTACAACAATAGGTGCATTTGACATGTTTTACGACTTAAAAAGCGAGGGAAAATAGCAAATCTGCGTTTAGTTTCTGCTGGAACATTATTTACATTTTTAAACAAACGGGCGAGTCGAATAATCTGATTGATTTAAAATCAAGTAGCTTATTAATACAAATAATAACCTTTTTAAAGAGGTATATCACATTGCTGTTCAAAATTATTCCGAATAAAAGCCCAAAAAAGACCGTGTCCTTTGCGGTGTTTAAGGACCTAGTGCAGTATCTGTGTAGTAGCACAAGGTTTAAGCGTTTTCAATCCGGAAATTTTGATGTCAAAGATGCACGTCGCTCTGGTCGCCCTATTACGGATAAAATTGATGCCATTTTTGAAAAACTAGAGCAAGATCGGCATATCAGTAGTTACGACGTAGCTGAAGAACTGGGAATTGACCACAAAACAGTTTTGGCGCATTTTAAAAAAAAATGGGTACACAAAAAATCTCGATATTTGGGTACCGCACGAGCTCACTGAAAGAAACCTAATGAAACGTGTACTCATTTGTGATTCTTTATTACGACGTAATGAAACCGAACCATTTTTGAAGAAGCTGATAACTGGTGATGAAAAGTGGATCACGTACGACAAGAACGTGCGAAAAAGGTCGTGGTCAAAGGCCGGTCAGGCTTCACAGACTGTGGCGAAACCCGGGTTAACTCGCAACAAGGTGATGCTGTGTGTGTGGTGGGATTGGAAGGGCATTATTCATTATGAGCTGTTACCACCAGGCAGGACCATCGATTCTGAACTCTACTGCGAACAACTGATGAGATTAAAGCAAAAAGTTGAGAGAAAGCGGCCGGAATTAATCAACAGAAGGGGTGTGGTTTTTCATTATGATAACGCTAGACCTCACACATCTTTAACCACTCAGCAAAAATTAAGAGAGCTTGGCTGGGAGGTGTTAATGCATCTGCCGTATAGTCCTCACCTTGCACCTTCAGATTTCCACCTGTTTCTCTCTCTTCAGAATTCTCTAGGCAGTGTCAGGTTAACATAACGAGAGGACTGCCAAAACCACATGTCGCGGTATTTTGATCAGAAGCCCCAAAATTTCTATAGCAATGGGATCATGCCCCTACCTACAAGATGGCAAAAAGTTATCGAACAAAATGGTACCTACATACTTTAGATAAATGTAAGTAAACTATATTAAAAATGTTTTGAATTTTTTTAAAAAATGCGCCTAAACTTTTTCCCCAACCTATTAATAACAATTTCCATTGTTTAATTTGGTAGTCATATTATTTCTAAGTTATATATTAAGTATTATGTCGTAAACATAAGCACTTTACTGTTGAACCCACAATATTAATTAGTATAGTATACAGTTGACAGCTGTACTCAAAAAGTTGCTTCTAATACCAATGGTCAGCAAAGAATATATTAATGCCCTAAAATGACCTGGATATTCACTTTTTAAAATCGGTTGTTCTTAGTCAATAAAACAATTTCTGCCATGAGCTCAAGTTAGGAAAAACGCTGATGTACAGAATAAGCAGTGAATAAGCTCTTTACAGACCAACTGTCTTTTCACTATTCATCGTGAGTAGTGAGTAATTTGCCATGGATTGTGTATAAAAAAGGGTAATGTTACATCTCTTATTAAAATAGATAGGCTCATAGAGATAACAACCATATGCACAGACAAATCAAGAAGCAAACAAATCCGCTCCCAAACTGTTATAAAATTATCCTACATGCAAATGGTATTCTCTAATGTTGTTGTCTATTGCCCATTCTTCCCAAATAATGGTTTCTTAACTACCTATATAGTTGGGTTATCCTTTGATAGTTTATTTACATTTCTTTATAATTATTCTTGGTTTTAGCTTCACCGTTCTTAGCTTATACATATGTTTCATCAAGAATAATCCTGCGGTGCATATCATCAATAAATAGAGCCTTAAAAACGTTGGCATATGGAAAGCAAAGTTCCATTCGTTTGGCATGGATACAGTAAATCGCTGGGTCTCTTCGAAGTACGGGATGTTTCGTAGAACAACCACTGATTCACAAAGGAAGCCAACCGGATACAGAGGTATCCACAAAGTGTATCGTAGCCATGTCAATATACCGATTTCTTTCTTGTATATTTGAGTTATGTAAAATGGGTACCTGTGAAAATAAATTAGTAAAATAAATGTGTAATTCTACATGATTTAAACTATTTTTTATATTGTGGAAATATTATTGTACATACAGGAAATACTTTTTAGGCAAAAATAGTCTTAGTTATAATAGCATGTTAATTTATATTCGAATGGTTTAAACTATAACTTTCTAGAAAAAAAACGTCTCTAATAAAAGTTCAGGGATGCTCATAGCATCTTGTGGTACTTGTATGTTGCTTTCACATATCTGTACACCGTGATTCTAAGCAAATAAATATTTTTTTTATTTTTTTATGAGTAGCACAAGATGCTATGAGCATGAAAAATAATAAAAAAAAATGTCTTTTATTGCAATATATAGGGTCTTACATTGGTGGTAAGAATAATATTTAAGTGGCTTTTGACCTATTTAGCCATAAACTACAGCATGCAAACTACATCTACAGAGTACAGTATCAACTTACCATCAGGTGTGCCATAAATTCACATTACTGCATTCTGCCATAATAATATGAAGACAATGAATGATATCACTGATAAAATAAAAATATAAAAAAAGGGCTTTTCAAAACCAAAGGAGATAATTTCATAAGTTGTGATTGGAATTTGAATTAAGAATCCTATCTTTACTTGAAATCAGTAAACAGATAAAAGTATTCAACAAATAAAAATAGATGAATTTATTTTGGTTAGACTCACCTGACCAATTCAATAGTGCTCCACATAATGAACAGGTAAAATACAACAGGCTTTGTCTGCATACGGGGTTCAGCTTCAATGTTACAGAACAGTATAAAAGCTCTGCCACTGACTTGCAGGAATGGTGTTAGGACACCACCCTGTAACAAAAAGCTATTTTCAATAACATAACCATTTACATTTTTCTATTAAACACATTTTTTAACCGACTTCAAAAACGAGGAGGTTCTCAATTCGGCCGGTATGTTTTTTTTTTCTTTGTATGTACACCGATCACACCGAGATTACTGATCCGATTTACGTGATTCTTTTTTTGTTCAATGCGAGATAGTTGCCATTTGGTCCCTTAAATTTTTTTTCAAAATCAGTTCAGTAGTTTGGATTTTAAATAAAAAAAACTGAAATCAGTAAGTTGTTTAGTCGTCTACGTATGCGAAATTGCGGATTTTTGCTTTCGTATGACATTTTAGTGAAACGATACGATAGTGGGAAACAATATAAGTTGACGGTCACTCATCTAGCTTCGACCTTAGAAAGTTAACACTAAAAATTGTGAAAAAAAAATTTTAAACAAAAATTAATTTATTTTAATTTATCATACATTTAAGATAAATTTCAAGACAATAGAAATAAAAAAAATCTGACTTCAAAAAACTGAAAAGGATAAAATAATTAAATTGAGTAGGCAGGTACTCATCCCTTATAAACATATTTTTTGGAGTCGGTGCTTCACTTTCTATTGTTTTTGAAAACAACTTAGCACCAACTCCAAAAAATATGTTTTTAGGGGATGAGTACCTTACCTACCTACTCGATTTAATTATTTTATCCTTTTCAGTTTTTTGAAGTCAGTTTTTTTTTATTTCTATTGTCTTGAAATTTATCTTAAATGTATAATAAATTAAAATATTTACACTATACTTGAGCCAAATTCAATAAAGAATACCTAAACATTGAAAAGAGTAGTGAACACACCAAATGTCTTTTTATATAGGTTTGTCCCTTTCGCTTGCTACCTTTCTTGCTATCACTCATACAAAAATAACAGTGGTTAGTTCACATTCTTCTTCATAGAATTTGGCTGACATATATGTGTATTTAAATTAAATTATTTCAGTCATTATATTGCACACTGTCTTCACAGTAAAGTATGAGCAGTTGTTCCTGCATTAACACCATAATGGACCATATTTTAATGCAATAAATTATTATTATTATTATTATTATCTCAATGAAAAAGTATACTAGCCTTTGTATATCCAAACATGGGATGCATAACTTCTAAATATTGCATCAATTGTAGAAACTTCATGGCGGAACCAACATGCTCATATGTATCGCTAACAGAGTCATATTCAAGTTTTGCATATCGGACACCCATCACTGCCAAGATATATGTGTACCCCACAAATTGGAACAGATTGTAGATTATAAGGTACACTTTAATGAATTCTTCTGAAAAATAATTTCTTGGTTATAATAATATATGTATATGAAGCAGTTTCTGATAAGAAATAATCACTATGATGGATGAATGTTCCTCATTTAAAATAGTTAACTAAAAAAAAAAATGACGACTGATATTTTAATCCTCAGTTATTATTAATCCAGTGGCATTTTGACTCCGGATTAATTTTATCTGAGGGTTAGGGAATGAAATGAAATGATCTTTTTACAAAATTTCTCTAGTAGTAAGTGATGAAATGACACAGCAACTTTAAAGAATCTGCTTATAATTATCATTATTTTACTATTACTATTCTAATCTGAGAAATATCTACATACTAGACACATTAGATTATTCTATTGTTGAGTAGCAGGCTGAGAGGTAAAAAAAATAATTTTAAGTCATCAAATCCTGACTACATGATATTCACTACACATAACTGTGTGTGCTTATTGTAATCAACCATTTATGTTTCAGGAATAATTTAATGTGTGTTGTGTACCATTACAATAAATAATAGACAAATGTCATGTACAAACCCTTCCTGTAACCCATTTCTTCCTTTTGTAGTCTGTCATACATTCCAGGGTAATCTCTCATTACGTCTCGTTTCTCTTCGTCACTATCTTGTCCGTCTTCAGACTTCCATAGATCAAAATTTATCTATGAAATAATTATACTAATTAGTAAATGAATGCAAAAGTATAAGTTTCAGGAAAGTAATAAAAAAAGGGTTATGTTGCAGCTGTTGGGAGTTATGCTATCAACATACAACCTTCCCTTTGTTATCAACATATCACAAACCTATGCTAATGATTAAATGTATATGATGTTTTATATTTCAACAAAGATAGTATTCAAACCTTCAACCAAGCAGGTTTCTGTGGCTGTGCAGTGAGACGTGGCCACCATATAGCCTTCTCTTTCTGTATTATTATATCCACTCTATTGTCAAGGACCCTCACTGTGGTAGGTTGTTCATCTTCCAAAGCATTCTGGAAATAATTACAAAATTATTAATGATTTATGTCTTTAAGCCAGTAGCAAAATAATAAATCAACTTTATAACTCTTGTACTAGTCAATTTTTTTTGGGCAAATGAAAAAGGATTTGTAATTACTTAGTAGGTTTTCTACAACATGCTTTTTTCCTAGTAAAGGTTCTTATACTTTCAATTATCTAGCATTATTCTTACATAGCTAGCATTACAAGCTACAATGCTACGTTTTATAATTTACACAACAAATTAAAAAGTTTTTACTGAAAAATATATTTTCCAAACTAAGTAAAATTTTTCATATTTTCTGTGGGCCTTTGGCTTAGGAAACTGTGAAATGTGATACTGACAATGACTTATCTTTGCTTAGAATTATTCTGTAAGAACGAAAATCGGGCCATATAAAAAAACTTAATCTTTGATATTATGGTTTTATGTTCTTTTTAACCGACTTCAAAAAAAGGAGGAGGTTATCAATTCGTCTGTATGTTTTTTTTTATTATCAATACTGTGCTATCAAATCAATGACAAAATGTCAACCTCTGTACCCTTAGATAAAAATATTTAATATAACAAATTAAGGCCATTGAAACATAAAACAATAAGCAATTATGAGATTTCGTGCTGCTGTTATTTGCCAAGTTTATAATACCCAATAAATTAAACTTGTAACCAGGGTAACTCAAAACGTCGTGTGAGCAATGTCAAGATATCAATTTATTCGGAGCCGGTACCTCTTTTAATTTAATCTAAACAGAAAGCTTACACTTTTTACAGATGAAAATAGATCCAAGCTAAATTCGTAGTATGTTTTGCCATGCGCACCGATTCCTTCTGCGGAAAATCTCACTTTGTTTTCCAGAACTTTAATCGTTGGTTTAACAACACTCTTCAGGTCAATCCTCAGTGATATATCTTTTTCATTTTGTGCCCAGTATACAAAAGGGCTCGGTATGACCATTGTCGTTATTTCTATAGAATGGTGCACTCTGGGCAATCAAATAAATTATATATTGGATTTTTTAGAAAAGAGAAATTTGAATTATTTTTTGCATTTATTGACAGACTTTTTTTTTAAATTTATTTAAATTATATAGCCTGGATGCAAGTCTTTGGCCAATTTTTTTCACAGACTACCAATCAGTGTTGCCAGTGACTGACAGTCAATAGTAACACGAGACAGTCCAAAAAATTACCTAGTTTTTTATGTAAAAAAAATACTTTAGTACTGAAACATGGCAAATTACTTAAAAAAACCTTCGAAATAATCGTTACAATATTTTGAGATCGTGAGACTCACTGTTCAACAATAAAAGGCAATTACAAGCTACTCCATAGAGTAGTTTTATGACTATGAACGGGATTGGCTTTTCCACCGTTCTCCGTAATGATAGACAGGAATACTTTAGTTATAAAGTATATTATCAAATATTAAAACCAACATAACACAAATACATATAGAAAACACGAATTAAATTTTTCCACACTTGACACATTAAAACAATCTCATTTGTTTCTGTGACACCTTTCTTCTTCAGTAGACAGAGATTACATGACATAAATATATGAACTATTTGCTTGTTTGCTATAATCAGACTACTCGGTGTGTGAATTTTTTCGCTTCTTTTGCTTAAATCCTAAAAGTAACATCTTGAGTCGTATAGCATGAAAGTAACATGAGAGGGTCAAAAGTAACATAAAATGTTACAAAAGTAACATTCTGGCAACGCTGCTACCAATAAGAGGCAAGAGAGACTAAGAGGCAAGAGAGGCTAAGAGAGACTAGACAAGATGCCATTTGACAATCGCTACCGCTATCACTACGTGGAAAATGTATGGGATTTGACATTTACAATCGAAAGTTGATCGAGAGCTTATGTCAAATCCTATACATTTTCCGCTTAGCGATAGCGAAAGCAATTATCGATAGGCATCTTGTCTAGGCCCTCTGACAGGATAATACGTATTTTTTTTTCGTTGTTGTTGTTTGTTAATTCTCTCTATAAAGGGAAGGCAAAGCGAACTAATGCCCATACAGCCATGTCTTCAGTATTTCTTTATTTCTTCTTTAATTGCATTAAAATGCTGGCGTAACACATTTCAATGCTTCTTGGGAGTATTTGACGCGAAATATATGATGACAGTCACTTTATTTGCTACTTGACGAGGTGGATAAACACAAAAAATTTCTCATTGTATTTCACACCATAATCACTTTTAATCTCATGATCTTTTACTTACACGTCAACACAAATTCTTGAATAACAAAACTACGCCACCTTTATAACTCAATGTTTGCTACGATAGAATTTTTAATTATTGTATTAAAAATCTTGACAGAAGCCACAAAAACCCGCTCGTATTTATAGGGTTATTGTACTACAATAACCCTATAAATACGGTACAGTGTGTTGTTAATGATAACGAATAAATTATTTGATTGATTGATTACTAGGATCAAATAAATTGAGGTCGTCAGAATATAAAAAATAATTTTATTAAGGTGTTAAAGTGTTTTAAAGTACTTCCTTATCAAGACACGCGGTAGCGTGTCCCGCAAAGTTTAAAAAAAAAACTCAGGTCCGGTCTTGCGTGGAATATTGCTCGCACTTATGAGTTGCGATGATGCCGGCGAGTACCTCCTCGATGCCCTGAGGGCCTAAACAAGATGCCATTTGACAATCGCTACCGCTATCGCCAAATGGAAAATGAATGGGATTTGACATCAGCTCTCGATTGACTTTCGATTGTAAATATCAAATCCCATACATTTACCATTTAGCGATAACGGTAGCGATTGTCAAATGGCATCTTGTCTAGGCCCCAAGGGCGTCGCCAAGGGGGGGCAGGGGGGGGCAGCTGCCCCCCCCTAGAGAACCAAAAATCAAAAAATGTAGCCAACAAAACTCCAACAAATTCACAAAGTATCAGAAAACGGTTTTAAAATAAAACTTACAAGAATTTCATGTTATTGTGGTCTAGAAAATTAAAAAAACCCCCCGGAACTTATGTTTTTATTAACTGTCGTAAATTATTTTTCTTCAATATTTCTAATATTTTAATAACAATGGTGTCAAGAGCTCCTGACACTCTATACATTGAACTTTGAACCGTTCTTATTACAATCACCATACAGTAGAGGTAATGCGCGGTTACTCTCGCTACAAATGTAAAGCTTAGATCATGCTCTTAAATCTTAACTGTACCTAAAAATTTTATTTTTATACCACTAAGGTGGCAATCAAGCATACGGCCCACCTGATTGTAAGCGGGCACCGTAGCCTATTGACGGTTGCAATTGTAACACCAGGGGTATATAGGTATCACTTTCGCGTTGTCGTATAAAAACCTTTACAAGCCCTTTTTGAAGAACCCCACGCACACTTTTTATTATTCAACTAGATGACAAAGAAGCTGACAGCTCACCTGGTGGTAAGTGGTTCCCGCCGCCTATAGAAACCTGCAATAACAAGGAAAAAGAATCACTTGTTATTGCAGGTGCGTTGTCATGTCATCCGGAGGCCAAAGATCAAATGCCTTCCATGCCCAGTATCTACACTGGCTACCTCTCCCTTCAATCTCCGAAACACAGCGAACTGTTTCATGGCTGAAATAAGAAAGGCGGTGGTACTTGTTTGAGAAAACCTCTGTGGGGAGCTCATTTCACAGCCTGAGAGGAAGAAAGGGAGAAAGTTTCTCTGAAACCGTATAAGTACGCGACCACTGTGGTCCCAACGTGTGAGGATGAAATTCTCTGCCAATGGCGAGCGGTGCGAGGACAGATTGAGGCCTTGGGAATCATGTCGAATAATTCCTCAGAACACAACTCGTTATGCAAACGGCAGAACGCACATAAGGACGTAAAATCTCTCTATTAACAAGGAGTGTGGCGATTACGCCTATCGCTGAGCCCGGGGGGACCCTGACGATTTTATGGGACTCCCGGGCAAACCATTCCGCCCTTCCCACTCAAATCTACCGCTAAACCCCTTTTCCATCATTATGGGGCGACACGCGAACAAACAAGCAGTCAACCCTGCCACTCTGCGGTCATCCCGCACAACTGCGAGCCTCTTCCAACTCCACTCTATTCATATTTGACGGGCCGTGTTATACGGCGGTGAGCCCCCGTGACATTTCACCTACGGCACCACTACAACAGGCGAAGCAAGTGGACGTAACGCCTTCTTCTTACCCGTGGCCGTCTGCGACTGATCGGGTCAGCTAAGAGCCACACTCTCTGACCGGCTCCGCAGTCTCCTATTTCATATGGCGCATAACTTGAGACATATACCGCACCAAGCTTCTTGGATACCAGCTTGACTTTATCCTCTAAATGACTGCGGAACTAAACGTCTCTACGGATATCCCGAATTCCCGATACCCTTAGACATCGAAAGGGGTGTGCTAAAAAAATGTGGAGCCACAATTAATGGGGTTTATTTAATGGTAAACGCGCAGACTTCAGTGGGGTTCAATCAACTATACCTAGTAGCACCCAATTAGAGATTCTGATTAGAGAACTGTCGATTTCAGACACAAGTCGATCGAAACTTTCTTATTAGGGGTATTGGCACAAGCCGCATACTAGGTGTCGCCAGTCTGTCATCCGCATTACAATGCAGTCTGTCAATAGACAGTTTATCATTAATATGTATTAAAAACTGTTAGGAGACAGCACCTAGCCTCGTGGGACGCCATCATTGAAGTCCATGCTATCCGAGAAACTGCCGTCAACGGCTCTTATGCACCTTCTGCACAAAAAGCTAGCGACCTATTACCTATTTGCACAAGCCCTCAGGCAGCCCGTAAGTTGGTAGCTTTGTGCCTTCGCTATATCTAGACTAACAATGAACACAGGCTCGCTTCCTCAATGGAGCACTCACAGGACATTCTGCCACCAATTACATAAAAGATCCCGAAGGGTCGAAGTGCATCGTGGCATAGTCACGGCCCAATGATAAGATAAGATAAGATGTCTCACCTTGACTTTCAATGGCAAGGGCCCAACGGTGTGTGAAGTACCTATATTAGAAGATCACCAGTAGATTGACTACTGCGAAAGCCGTATTGTTGACGGTCGCTAATTAGTTCATATTTTTCTCATTCTAATTTTTTTTTTCTTTTGATGCAGGTATCTAAAGGCAACGATAACCACTTACCACCAGGTGGGCCGTCAGCATGTTTGTCATCTAGCTGTATTAAAAAAAAGTTCTCCATATTAGCAACTTGCCCCCCCCTAGGCCATAGGCTGGCGACGCCCTTGCTAGGCCCTCTGGAAAGATTGCAGGCGTCGTGCTGTCCGTATCGTTGGCGATGTAGAGGTCACGCACAACCTTGAGCCTATGCAATTGCGTCGGGACATTGCGTCTCTTAGCACCTTCTATCATTTATACTTCAATTCATTTGATCTCATTATGGAACAGCGTCTAAAATCAATTGCACGCACACCATTCATAAAATGTGTTTACCACTTTAAAACATTTATTTTTTTACGAGAAATTAGTTACAAGCCTTGTAAATATAAACTTTGTTATAATGACCTGTGTCTATTAACCTCTAATGGATAGTACACTACAAAACATTACTGCGATAGACAGCAGTGAGATAGCTACCTCTATTTCCACTTCTATTGAACAATTACCCCTAAATAAATTAAATAACTTGAATCTCACAGTAGTGACCCAAAATATAAGAAGTGTGTACTGTAATATTGACGATTTGGTTCTGAATATTGCGAAGTTTTCTTCTAAAATTGATATCATAATTCTTACTGAGTGTAGAATAGATAAGAATAAGCCTATTCCAAGTTTTCCTAATTATTTTACTTACTCTACTACAAACCACATTAATCAGAACGATGGAGTTGTGGTTTACATCAGAAATGGTATTCAAGCTCATGCCAAAGAAATTATGCTCTCGGGTGCATCATGTATACAAATAACTACGGATGGCCTCACTATAATAGGTATTTATCGTTCACCATCAAATAGGAATGCAGAACAATTCATTTACTCTCTAAATATATATCTCGAATCACTTAAGTCAAGAAAGAATATTATTTTAACTGGAGACATAAATATAAATATAATTAAAAAATCATTCGAACAAACTAATGAACGTTATAATAGAATCAACTATCTTAATTATTTATCATTACATGGCCTACTTCCTGGTCATAGCCATCCGACTAGAGACAACAATTGTATAGATCACGTTATGTTAAAACTTGAAAAAGTGAAACACGATGCTTTTGTTGCTGTGCTTGACACAACAATAACAGACCATTTTATGGTGTTTCTGGCTATTTCTTCTAACAATAATAGTCAACTTAACAGTAATAAATCTTGGATAAATAAAACTAAGATAAACTACGAGAAAGCATTACAAAGTCTCCTTTTAAATAACTTATATGATATAGAGAATCTAACTGATTGTAATCAAATGGCGAATTAATTTATTGAAAAAATTAGATTTGCCTTATTGGAAAACACCAAGACTGTCCGAACTCCCAGTAACAAACGTATTCTTAAGCCATGGATAACCAGCGGTATACTAAAGTGCATTCAAGTAAGAAACGCTATGCAGAGGAAGTTGCGCTTTGACCCAGATAATGACATTTTAAAAATTACGTATAGGAGATATCGCAACTTCTGCAACAATCTTATTAAAAAATTAAAATGTGATTACTATAGGGATCAACTGGCAAAATCTTCTGTCAATTCTAAGTTACTCTGGAAAACTGTAAATGAAATAACCAACTTTAAATGCCCCAAAACAACTAGTACAAGTCTACTCAATTTGGCATCAAATCCTAATGATTCGGTTCATTCAGTAAACAATTACTTCTCGGGGATAGGTCAATCACTCGCTGAAGATATACTCAAAAGGTTACCAAATTGTTCTGGACCCGAATCGTTTTACTTGCAACCAACATCAATTGTACTGTTGGATACTGACCCTTTCGAAGTTGAAAACACTATTACTAGCCTAAATTCTAATACTGCTACAGGATATGACAATATACCTATGTCGTTCCTTAAAAATTCGAAAGAAGTAATGGCACCAATAATCAGCACATTGATTAATTTATGTTTTAAGAACGGTATATTTCCAGATGCATTTAAAAAATCGATTATTACTCCTGTATATAAGGGTGGGGATAGAGATGACATCAGTAATTATAGACCAATATCTGTGCTTACATCGCTGTCAAAAATTATGGAAAGGTTGCTGAATAAAAGATTACATAGTTATCTTAATAAATACAAATTGATATCTGAGTCACAATATGGCTTTCGTAAAAACATCTCAACTGAAGACGCTGTTAGAGACCTCACATCGCTGGTCGTGAGTCAGGTGGATAAAAATAAAAAATGTATCACAGTGTTCTTAGATCTTAAAAAAGCATTTGATACCGTTTCTATCCCCATCCTTCTGAAACGACTAGAAGGTTATGGTATTCGTGATAATGCTCTGGCTTTGTTTACCAGCTATCTTAACAACAGGAAACAAACCGTTAAAATTGATTCTCTAGTAAGTGGTACAGTGGATGTTAACTACGGAGTTCCGCAGGGCAGTGTGTTAGGTCCGACTCTGTTTTTGATATATATCAACGAGCTGTGTAAAATGAAGGTTAACAATGGTCATATATTTGCTTACGCTGACGACACCGCTATCGTGTTTACTGGTGATACATGGGATGCAGTAAAAAAATCGGCAGAATCAGGCTTGGCTAGGATAGCAGAATGGCTAAATCAAAATCTTCTTACTTTAAATATATTGAAGACAAATTACGTTTGCTTCACCATGTATAGTAATACCCAGCCCACATCAGGTTTTAACATAAAAATTCATAGCTGCAATAACATTCTTAAATCGATTTGCTGTTGCCCCCAGATAGTTCAAGTTTCAACTGTGAAATATTTGGGTGTCATGATAGACCAACGACTGACCTGGTATTGTCATTTAGAATTAATGAACACTCGTTTGAGAAAGCTGATATGGATTTTTAAGTCATTACGACATATATGTACAAAAAGCCTTTTAAATAAAATCTATGTTGCATTGGGACAGTCCGTTTTGAGCTATTGCATTTCAATATGGGGTGGTGCCGCTAAGACTAGGTTCCTAGAACTTGAAAGAGCACAAAGATGCTTAATCAAGGTTATGTATTCCAAGCCATATAGATACAGTACCACGGAACTTTACACACTAAGTGGTCTACTTTCGGTACGAAAACTTTACATACTAACAATAGTAATGAAGACACATAAAACTATTACCTTTCAACCACACTTAGTTTCTAGACGAAGGATGTATAAAATAAAGTACAGGGATAATTTTAGAACAAAATTTGCATGTAGACAGTATTCCAGGCGTGCGATATCTTTGTACAACACTATAAATAATAAACTAAATATATATATACTGAAATATTACGACTGTAAAAAGATAATAGCAAATTTTTTAATGCAGCTAACTTATGATGAGGTCGAACTCCTTTTTTAAAGAGGTTATATAAAATTTTATTCTGTTCAGATGCTCCTACAGATATCACAACACACACACACACACACACACACACACACACACACACACACACACACACACACACACACACACACATATACACACATACACACGCGCGCGTGCGCGCGCACACTTTATTTAAATTAACTATTATTTTCTACTAAAAAAAAAACTGTTTCTTTTTACATTATCAGGAATTTTGCATTATATCAAAATAGATTTATTTTTAGTGAATAAAATTGTTACATAAGTTTCGCGAAAGAGCGGGGTCCTCTACTACAAGTATTATTTTACTTAACAGAGGATCTCCAACATCTCTGTAATTTTATGCTTTGCTTACGAAAATAAACATTTTCATTTTCATTTTCATTTTCTATCAGCTAATGACTCTTCAGAACATTAAGAGCCACCGCACATATACAATTTCAAATCGTACAACTAAATCGCAGAATGTCTAATAGGCATAGAATCTTATGATAGCCCGCACATTATATCAACTAAGTCGTTCAACTAAATAGTTGGTCAACTATCGGCCGATAGCCCGCACACTATAACAACTTAGTTGGTCAGTCGCACGGTAAGATGCAGTATGACCAGACCCGTGCGCGTGATTTCCCCACGCTCGGATTTTTGCCGACGGGCACGCAGCCGCCGCAGCCAGTCGATCTCTGCATTCTCTTCTTGTAACAAATGAAAAAATAGAACTGCTGATCGACGAAGTCCAAAAAAGGCAAGCCCTTAAAAAACTTATCTGGGTAACATCTCAGTTAAGAATGTAAGGTATGATGTTTCCCACGCTCTAATCTGTCACTTAATATCGGATGCACCCTAAATGTTTTGTTCTGTTTTCGTCTTCTTTTTTTTAAGTTAAGAAGTGCGTTGTTTTTCCGCATTTTATCGCAGACTTCACCGCGCTAGCAACACTGTCCACCAACTAAGTCGACTAAGTGGGCGGCCTATGAAAGCACGCAATTTAGTTGTACGATTTGAAATTGTATATGTGCGGTGGCTCTAACTACAAAAGCATGTAAAGCCAAGTCTGTGGTTTGTAACTGTGACTCTGTCCATAGAGAATATTTGACTCTGTCCCTTTCTAATCTGTGACTCTGTCCATCTGTCAAAAGCCTTTTGCTCTGTTGATGTGTGTCGAGTTTCTGTAAAAAAAAATCCAATTCGATAATTTCTGATACGGCTCATTATTATTTAACATCTTATGAAAATGGTTTAATTAATTTTTTGTATCGTGCACAGTGTCGAGTGGTTGCATAAGCCTCGTAACTAAGTTTTGTAAACAAATCCAAAATGTCCGTTCCGAGTACTGGTTTGAGCAAATTGAAGAAGAAACACATTCGTGTTAAACATCAAAAAGTGAAGTTATTTAGAGCTAATGAACCGTTATTGTCCGTTTTTATGTGGGGTGTCAATCACACGGTAATTGCATTACTATTTCTATTACGCTAATTACGATAACCATGTCAGACGCATAATGGGATTTCAGCAGGCAATTACATTATGTCATTTCCTTCGTTACCGGATTGTTGTGGTTTTGTGTTTACTTTTGTATTAGCTACTGTAAATTAAATGATCTCTTAATAACATTGACTGTAGTGTTTTGGCACTTGATCAATTTTATCAATGATTGCCCTTGCTTGTATCTGTGTCTAGATACTTTCAATTTCAATTAACCTTTTTGGATGCTGACAGATTCAAATAATTTGTTTTTTATACCTCGTTTATGTATGAGAAAAATATTTTGAAAGAAGAGTTGAAATTTGGTAAAATTGGTTGGTTTGCTATTGTTGTTGTTGTTTGGAGATGACAAAAAATTGAAAACATACAAAACACATAAAATACCTGCCCCCTTATATGGCATCTTAACTGTCGGATCACAGATTCGTTTCGAGAAGTCATATAATGTCTCATTTTGATGCACTGCAATAAAAAGTGAAAGGTATACAGTTTCTGATAAGAATAAAAATCCTAATAATTGAACTGCAGTATACAGGTGTCTTTCAAAAAACAACTTTTTATATGAAAATGTATGATGGGTGTGTACTGTGGTGTCAATGTATACTAGGTGGTAGGCCCATATGTAGGGTCGTCTGGGTAGGTACCACTGCCTTTCTTATTTCAGCCGTGAACCAGTTCACTGTGTCTTGGATTAAAGGGAAAGCCAGTGTAATTACTGGGCATGAATGCCATTTCAACTTGGCCTCAGGATGACAACACACATGCAATATCAAGTGATTAATCCTTGTATTGCAGGTGTCCTATAGACATAGGTGGTGGTAACTACTTACCACCAGGTTGTTTGTCATCTAGTTTTATTTAAAAAAAATATCAGATCTATTTATCTAGCATGCAACATTTTCCTTTCAGTTTTGTAAATTGTTACTCTGCGGTAGGTATTGAAATATGAAAAATATGCATATCCTCTATTACGGACAGATAAATTTGATCCTGTTGATTACATATTACCTTGATTGAAACAATTTGGGAATGATAAGGCTTGTCTGTCACATAGATTGTACATACTTAACTCATAGAATCCATTATTGCTACCAAATGAAAATTAGGAAGAATACTTGTGTAAGAGTCAGTCAATACCCAATTAAAGTAGCCAAAAATTATGCCTTAGTAGCCTTTTTCTTCTAGGTTACCTGCATTGAGGAAAACAAAGATATTGATATACACAACATAGCACACAATATGACTCACAGTTGTATTTTCTTAAAAATGTTAATTTAAAATTTGAACCTTGTTTTTACTTTTTTATGAATTAGAATTGAGATACTGATACTTTCTCCATAATTATTCGCATTTCTTTTCTACAAAAGTTAATTTCCCTGAAAGATTATGCTTTATTGGCATCTTGATTCATTTTAGTACCTACAGTGAAATTTACAGAGTGGTTTTCCTTTTCAGATAAATGAGCTAAGTCATGTTACCATACCGGTTATGTTACTGCCTGATGACTTTAGGGCTTACTCCAAGCTCAAAGTTGACAATCATTTATTTAACAAGTAAGATACTTGTACTACCTTCTTTTCCATAAACTTATTAAAACATTGAAACTATGTGATTCTCCTTGGCAGCACCACCTTAGGCTTAACGAATATAAATATATAGGAAAATATCTATACAAATTCGTATTAACACTGCCATCAGTTTCTTAGAAATTATCAAATTAGCGTCTAGATTATGTTAGCATAGAATGTTAACATCTAAATATGTAGTATGCACAAATCCTTGGTGTTTAATATTAGTCTACAAATTTAATTTGATGTAAGATTAATTTGTGAAAAGGCACCTTATGGGCCAGAATTGTTATGAGATATTTAAAACTAATGTTTACTGTTTTGTAAGTTTTTCTATTTAAATTACAATAAAAGACAGTCAAATCTAGGTTAATAAAGAATTCTTATAGAATTATTTGGTACCATTAAGGTGCTTATGCTATGTGTATAAACAAAAATATCATAGTGTTTCTGCCATGACGAACCTCTGCAGCACAACCACTTTGCATTGAGGGTTATGAGCAAACTAGGGATATACACCTTTTCAAAAGTACTAAAATCTTTCACATGTAGATAGAGCTATAATAATATAGCAAATTATGATTAAATTAATGATAAACTAACACAACGTGATATTTCAGAGAAAACATGCCATCCCATTTCAAGGTGAAGGAATATTGTCCATTGGTATTCAGGAATCTGCGTGAGAGGTTCGGAATTGACGATATTGACTACAAAGAATCACTAACGAGGTAACCTATACTTTTTTTTACCAATCTTAATATTTTCGACAGTTACTTTATTTCCAATATCGGCACCTGATAACGCTATTTCTTCGCGTTTTCGTATTTATGTATGCATTTATTTATATTTATTTTTAATACCCCCATAATTTTGGATTGGCGTCCTCGATCCCATCCTCCCGTCCTGTGGTCCCTAGGTTTAGAAAGCCAGATAACTACCTCTGCTCGCGGGGTCAGAAGAGGTTTTGCAGTAAGCTGCGGCGGTCCGCCACCGCACCCAGCGGCGTCGCCAACATGAAAAATGAAACCCACCAAGAGAGCATATTCCACGACGCGAGTGAATTTGTGAAACGCGGCCTGACGATTAAACGCCTGAGGTCAGCGGACGTTTTACTACGAAGCTGTACGATTTTTTTCAAGTTTTTTTTCTTACAATTAACAGTATGTAGTGTGCCTTTTCAACTGACACGGCAATCATTAGCATAGACCACAATTTCACATCGAAGTCATGCCCCGTAACTGCTTTATAAAATAGTCAATGGATGACTCAGAATAATAATGAATTACGTGTTTTGCCGCGTGAGGAATGAAACCTTTTGTTTCCCTATAAGACAAAATGTCTTAGGTTTATCCGCTAGCTGATTTTCCGGGAAATATTACTAGATTACTACTGAATGCTTGTGAAATAATTGAATCATCGAGGGAAAGCTTGTTACCGACGCGTTATGAATGCAATGTTTGACGGCGTGGCTCCTCCCAGCTCCTGATTGTGACCGTGAACCGTGTTCCCTAACTCACATTTGACCCGTAAACCCACATTGTGTATTGTTCCTGTTTTATTTTATCATCATTGTTTAACACATACATACACGCGGCATACGAGACTTGCACCTGTTGTCGTACACCTGCAACATAATATGAACTCTGCTAGTTTGGTAAGTATGATAAGAATAGCTTCTATGGCTGGTCGACGTGTTTAAAAATACTTTTAGGTACCTATTTAAAAATAACAGTTATTTTGACAGTCTATTCTGCAATAAATAAGATCTTTGAATTGTTCACGTCAAGAACATTACGAAACCGCAATTTAAAAGTATAATTCATTACAAAAGTAACTCGTTTATTTTATCCTACTTCCAAAACTTGGATTTCTTTAACACCACATGTGGCCCCTCCTTTCTATAAAATAGCTTCCTTCAAAAGAGGCGAAAGGCAAGGTGGAGGCGGCTAGAATTGTACGTTCAAGCTGTACTAGCTGTCTTCGCATGTGGACTCTTCTTACCACTTCACATCAGGTGGTGTTGAGTCATTTGCCGTGCTTTGCATAAAAAAAATATAGTGTATTGGAATATATTTGACTGGAGCGCGGGCACCAATAGACTAAATATTAAATCACGCTTCGAGAACAGCACTGTCGAGCTGTTTGCTAAACGCGTCAGCAATATCAAAAGTAGCATTGTTTAATGAACTAACAAATTGAAACTCGCGTTCTATTATTAAAATCACTACATAGTATAAAACAAAGTCGCTATCCGCCGTCTGTCTGTCCCTATGTATGCTTAGATCTTTAAAACTACGCAACGGATTTTGATGCGGTTTTTTTTAATAGATAGAGTGATTCTTAGGGAAGTTTTATATGTATAATACATGTTTATATGTATAATACCCGTGCAAAGCCGGGGCGGGTCGCCAGTTTACCATAACTTAGAAATCAAATTATATTAAGGGGAAAAATCCATTGATGGAATTATACATAGAATACAGTGGAAATAAAAAGGAAATTTAAAACATATAATGTATATAAAACCATATTTGAACAATGCAAACTTTATCTAAAACACTTATTACACTATCCTATTTCGTATTCTATAAGTAGAAACAGTTAGAAACTTATTTAAAAAGCCAGCGATCACACTACACTAAATATGATCCTAAATCGGAGAGAACACCCAGTTGTGATGTGTGATGATTTGTTGACACCATATTTATTTACAGAAATGAATAATTACTAATTAAATAATATTAATATTCATACTTCATATTGTAATTAATATTGTTAACATGTTACTCTGTAATATTTCAATTCAAGTCTGTCACTACTTGTCACTAGTGGTCTATAAAAATATTTATCAATATCACTGTTTTTATTATACATGATATTTGACAGGGAAGAATATAATTTAAAAAATAGTAATAGTTAATATTAATAATTAAATTAAAATAAAGTGAAAGTGGTGTGTAAAAGAATATTTCTATCACAAAAGAAAACTATCTCATGAATTTTGATATACTTTTTTAATCCCAATAGTTCGATTTTATCGGTGCAGCGGCTTAGGAATGAAAACGTACCAGGCAGATAGTTACTTTCGCTTTTATTATTTATTGAAATTGTTAAGTAAGTATAAAATAATTTGACTAAATCTTTTAACCTCCCTAACTCACTAATATAATTCTAACTGCAATTATATCTTCCTATTTCTTAGTTAGGAAATACGAAATAGGATAGTATAGTGAGTGCTTAATATTTTAAAGTTGGCTGCCAACCGCAATATACCTACTCGTATAATGTAGGTATTATCTGATGTATAAAAGGAGCGTGACTAACGACAGTGACTGTTGATACTAAGATTATTTTAAGCCTATCAATATTTGGCGTCGGATTCGAATGATATTTCAATAGAAAATGATGTTCTGAATG
Source organism: Nymphula nitidulata (assembly GCA_947347705.1). Lineage (NCBI taxonomy): Eukaryota > Metazoa > Arthropoda > Insecta > Lepidoptera > Crambidae > Nymphula > Nymphula nitidulata. Next base: position 15,573,602 of record OX374632.1, read on the forward strand.
TTTATTAGCTCAATCAAAAGTGCAAAAATAAACCAATTTTTATTAATCCGTCAAGCGGCGCTATCCCACTGGAGGGCTATTACAGTTGAAAATTTGTGAAAGGTCACCCGGATTGTGAAAGGTCCACGGCAATTTGGATCAGTTAGTTCTCAGAGTTAAATGTGATCATTAAAAAATGTATATAGCGTAAAACGGCAAAGGAGCAAAACGACCTTCATCAAAAAAGAAAAATGTCTGTTTTACAAAACGACCACATATTGTATAGTCATGGGAGCTGAACGTCCGCAATTTAAAAAGTACTCTTCACATAATTTAAACGTTCTTAAATACACATTTTTATGATACTGCATTTAAAAAAATAAAAATATTTATTTATCACATTTTAAATGTTTGATTTTGTGCGTTTGAGTCTGTGTGTGTGGATAACTATAATGTGTCGTACGATACGCAATAGTACACATTTTTTAGGATTGTCTCGAGCAGTACAATGTATTTATTAATTTAATTGGAAAATAAAAGTGATCAGAAAGGTGTCAAACTTTCAGAGGTAACTCTTGCCAGGGAACACAAAAATTTTATTTCATACTTTCGGAACATTCTGTATATTTTTCGTAACGTAGGCACGACGTAGAACGTTTCTATTTATTGATAAAAAACTTTTACGTGTCGTAGGTATTTGTAAAAATATTCGGTCGGGTGTTGAAATAGAATATTTCGACAATGAGGGGATTTTAAATAAGTTAGCTTACAACGAAAAAAAATACAGATAGGCTAGAAGAATTTCATAGGGTTTTCCCAAGGCCTTGGTGCCTTAGATGATTAGAGCAGTCACCCAGATTGTGAAAGGTTGCGGGTCCTCGCCCCAGTACATGATTTTTTTCTAGTTTAGATATTTTATTTATTTATTTTATTTTTATATGTAAGAACATTGACGTTACTAAATTTTTATAGACGGTCGCACACTGAGTGCCACATGCAACATGATACCTACGCGTAGGTTACATCTAAAAAGTCGTTTACTTAGTAAGGTACCCTTTAATAAACTTAAATTTATTTTTTAAGAACCTCCTGAACGAATGAAATAAATGTTGTTTTATTTTGAATGTAAGTACATTATAAGACATTCATTTTATTTAGGTCACCGGCTGGCCGAGTGGTCTGTCTGTGCCCCTTGATATACAGGCTACTCGGTCACTCACGTCCCGGGCTCGAATCACTGGGAGCAAATGTTTGTATGATGAATACGAGCACTTGTTCACCAGTCATGGATGTTTGTTTACCCACGTATTCATAAAAACAAGTGAAGTTATAAAGTGTTTGGTTTCTCTCACTCATATGAGAAAGAGAAAAGATAAAACATATTGTAGCAGTGTTTTATCTAAAATAGGTTTATTGAGCGTTTATGAATATGGGCGTGTATTTCTAATATTTATTATACATATTGTTATCCATATTTCTCCGTTATCTAGTATCCATAACACTAGCTCATAATGATGCTTACTTTGGGATAGATAATGTGCGAGTGTAGGATTATTATTATTATTATTATTTATAGCGGAAGGAGTTAATATTATTATATTCTATTTATCATAAAACACGCGCGAAACCTACTGCAAAAGCTTTACTGTAAATTCTACAAGTGATGATATGATGAGAGAACTACGAACAAATTTATATAATTTAATCTAATCTATGATATGTAATTGTATTGTTTTCATGTAGCACAAATGCACATAGCAGCACACTAAATAAATAATTAAATAATCTAAAATGAAATCAAAGTGAGAACCGTCTGATTTCAGCAAAGAACGTTTCTTGTCATCTATTTAGTTGTAGTACAGCAAGCAGCACATGAAACATAACACTAGCATTGCAACTATATGACTATGTCAGTTATTTTACCGTAGGTCAATGAGTGGTACGTTGTCCATTTCTAACTAGATAAAGTAAGCAACTAGCCAGCCAAATATAGTCAAACTATTTACTGAAGGAAATCAAAGTTTAAGTGTGAAACACTATGCACACACTATTACATTATACACATGCTATTCACACTTAAACTTATATTTAACAAAAAACTTATATTTAAAATCGAGGTCTAATTATATTTAACATGTTTTTTTTTATTGAATAAATTAAATTATTAAAAATAAAATGTTGAAAACAAGTCACGTGACATTTAACAGCAATCAATATCGCACGACGTCACATTCAGATAAACACATAAGTGCTTTAAAAATCTTCCATTCATTTATTATTCGGAAGCGCGACGTCACTGAAGACGCCATGACAGTTTGGAGCGCTTTCGGCATGAAGTAATCGCTGTTTAGAAATGCAAAATAAGCACAACCACGTTTATATTTTCTTGAACTATTTATCTCTTGAGTATGAAAGAACATAAGACAAAATATGAACTACTTCTCAAACCTGCCGTCTACCCCATTGGTCTTAAGTCGCCTTGAGTTTACAGCTATGTAGTCCATTCCAATTAATAGGTTCCCCTTATGTTGCAGATCTCAACCCACTCCAGACGATTCATCTGGCAAATCCGGTGCTAAGTTCTATCAGAGCTACGACCGTTTGTTCATATTGAAGACATTGACTTCAGAGGAGGTTGAAAGGATGCATTCTTTCCTTAAACATTATCACCCTGTAAGTTATACTAGTTTGTAGTTGTTTTACTGGGCGGTAGCCCGTATGTAGGGTCGTCTGGGTAGGTATCACCGCCTTGCTTATTTCAGTCGTGAAACAGTTCGCTGTGTTTCGGATTGGAGGGTAAGGTAGCCTGTAATTACTGGGCTTGGAAGGCATTTCATGTTAGGCCTAAGGATGACAATGCACCTGCAATATCAAGTGTTTTTCCCTAGTTATTGCAGGTGTCTATATATAGGCTGCGGTTAGCGGAGTTCTAAATTCTAATCATCAATTCAATTCAATTCATTTAGAATTCTACGTTTGTAAGCGCATTTTCATCTAAAATCGACTCTGAAGCAGGTCAATTGAAAATACAAACAAAAACACTGCATTCATTATTTGCGTACCGGAATCCTAAGGCTACAAACTGTCAATGATAAGACAGAGCAGTTGACTTAGCTCCCGCGTTATCTAATCTTGCATTCGGTGAAATCTATTCACTGATGACTTATGTATCCTTATCTGTGATAGTGACACATTGCGATAAAGAAACGCATAAATGTTTTATTGTCAATATTAAACTCATACGGACGTGTGTGATTAAAAAAGACATTAAAATAATCGATGAATGCGAATGCACTTAATTGACGTGTATTATAGCGTTCATACTTTGATTTGTAGAGAAGAATCTGGAAAGCCTAAACAAAACAAGTTTTTGTCGATGAGATCTTCAGCGTTTATATGTACCTAGTTGACAAAAAATGACGCATAATATCGCCATTAAATTATCGGCTCTCAAGTTAAAAAAAATGTTGACTTATCAATCTATATCCCGAGATAATTCTGTATGCTATGCTTATAGAACATATCATACTACACTATGGTTGGGTTTTCACACAACTTCTTCGATAGAATAATTGTTCTCAAATAGTCATGGCCATGACCTCAAGTTTGATGTTCTCGATTACGCGAATGTGAGATTAAAATGTAAACAATTACGTATTTTCAAATAATACATTCGAAACGGATATTATCAATTAAAACAAGTATGAAAATGAATATCTAAAGATAACTTTTGAGTTCACCAACTACAGTCAGCGTCAAAAAGATGCAAACAATTATAACTCTATCACATTGACATAAGAAAGCAAATGAATATAATTTTGATGCTGACTGTTAGTACCTTTAGAATAGAAACACATATATTCAGTATCAAAACATAAAAAGCCGAGTTCTAATACCATTTATTTATTAGACCATAGTATAGGTACATTATATTTTTTTACTTTTAAATAAATTAATAATTAAAAATACATACTTTAAAAAGGTTATGTGATACTTTCAGTAGATTAGGTATACAATTTTGTAATTAGCTGGGGTTTCGTTTTCAATGTATAAACATGTTTAATGTGCAGGGATCGGAAAAGGTAGACTTTTAACTACCAAATGACGTCATATTCACTTAAAAATCTTAATATGGATATGTCTTCAACACTTAGGAATTGGAGAATGATTTGAAATATGGTTTTGTTAAATATAAATTTAGGTCAACTAAAACACCTTCTTCTTTTCACTGATCACATCACGCACATCACCAACCTATACGTGTCCCATTGTTAGCATAGACCTTCCCACGTTTATTTATACAATTTATACAACTAGATGACAAACAAGCTGACGGCCCACCTGGTGGTAAGCGGTTACCGCCGCCTATAGACACCTGCAATAACAAGGAAAAGCACTTGATATTGCAGGTGCGTTGTCATCTTGAGGCCTAAGATGAAATGCCGTCCATGCCCAGTAATTACACTGGCTACCTTTCCCTTCAATCCGAAACACAGCGAACTGTTTCACGGCTGAAATAAGAAAGGCGGTGGTACCTACCCAGGCGACCCTACATATGGGTCTACCACCTAGTAAGAGGGAGAAACAAACGAGGAGAATAGATCATAACACCACCACGCCAGCCTAATACAGGGACCTATAGCTTAACTCGCCTTCCTAAGCACGGAGGCAGCTCGAGATTACAAATTTGGATTGACCCATCCCAGGAACGACCATAGTGAAGGTTGTTTGGTTATGGCTTTCGTAATGGAAACCATAGCGAACCAATTCGCTACCGAGCTTATTGAGCTTTCCCCAACAATTAGTCTTATTTGTATACGTAAAAGATTTGTTTATAGGCCATCAGTATTATTACTTCAAAGCTAAGTCGCCAACTATTTGGCGCAGAAATTGGATGCATCACATACGTTTTGCGTAAAGCTTAGTTTCCGAAATCACGGAATTTCTTTTAGGCTTATCCATGTTCAGATATACGTATCTACTTGAAAACTCTACCTATTCCGACCTCCTGTCAATGGCCCTAATTCTGTGGAACACACGCTAAATCCAAATTTAAGTTCAATGCATCTCGTTCTCTCAATATGAATGCAAAGAAGATGGCTGCCATATAATTTGACATTAAGCACTTGTGTTCAATTTTTGACCTTAAAGAATGCGATAAAAAGCAGTGTTTAGGAAGCTGCTCCATACATGCCGTTTAAAACTGTCTATTGTTTCTTAATTTCTTTAATTCTTGCCATCTTTTTCTTACACATATTGCGAGAAAGAGATATGCTGTACTTAAATTTAGATTGAGAATGTGTTTTCAGGAGTAGTTCCGTTTATGTAATATAAATAATTAAGCTACGACCGTGTTGCTTTGTCACCAGTACATAGTGGAGAGGCACGGCAAGACGCTGCTGCCTCAGTACCTGGGCATGTATCGGCTGACAGTAGACGGGATCGAGCATTACTTAGTCGCCACCAGGAACGTGTTCTCCAACCACCTTAATATACACAGGTAAACGGTAATTGTGTCTCTACTCCTATACGTCCAGTTTTATCTGTTGCGTGTACGTTAGTGTTAATAGAAAATTTTAATTAAACGACCTACATAGATTAGGTCATTTGAATAAAAATAATAAGTTTCCAGTAATTATGGAAGAAGTTAAATAAAACCTTGAATCCTTTAAAGATTTTTATTATAATGTAAATAGAAACTCCAACTTACAATAAAATTCTGCTCACCTTTCTGGGTGAAAACCGTCTAGGATTGTGAAAGGACGCTGGTTCGCATCTCACCCTATGTGCTCTTTTTTTAACTTTACAATAAAATTGAAGGAAACACATTCAAAATAATAAACAAAAAAAAAGGAAAGAGCAAGCTTTTTTAAAAGACGTTTGCAGTATCAATAATGCCTAATATAATTTTCCAGAAAGTTCGACTTAAAGGGCTCGACAGTGGACCGGGAGGCGTCAGACAAGGAGCTGGAGAAAGAACTGCCTACCCTTAAAGACAACGACTTCATCAAACAAGGAGTTCGCATAGATATCGGAGACGCGGCTAGGGAGAAACTGCTTGAAACTCTCACGGCTGACGTTGATGTAAGTATACCGGGTGCTGACGACAATAAATTAAAACATGGGCTATATTAGTTCATAGAAATATTTTTCAACTTTCAAATACATCTTATTCATTTGATAATTTTAAAACAATTATATGAACTAATGCACCCAATGTTATATTATTTTATACAAATGTCATGAAATTATCAAACGAATAAGATGTATTTGAAAGTTGCAAAATATTTCCTTAAACTAATATAGCCCTTGTTTTAATTTATTGTAGTCACCATCCTGTATATTAAAGATTAATAATGTTGTCCAAGTATAGTAGAGCTCAGAAGTAATTGGCACTTCAGCATTATGTCATAAGAACCATAGCGTTCATATTCGTAGCGAATATTGTTGTACGACCGCAATAGTAGGTGTGATACGGTACTAAAGTGTTAAGCTACTTTTGAGTTCGACTGTAGCTACCCATACCATAGGAAAAAATACTATATACGCGGTAATTACATAACACAAGCACATATTTGATTCTTGGGAAAATCGGCAGGATGCTCTAGCTATCTTCTGTGACTTGTTCAAGGCGTTTGACTGTGGTGATTATCAAACATTATTGGGTGAATTAAAGCATTATGGTGTATTAATAAAGAAAGTTAAAGCTTATTGAATCCTACTTGACCAATAGAATTCAAAAAGATGTTATAAATAAAATTAAGTCTTCGGGTGCGCCTGTGCGTATAGGTGTGCCTCAGGGATCGATATTAGGGCCATTGCTTTTCTTAATTTAAATCAAAGACCTCCCTTACTGTTATAGAAATTTGTATGAGACGGTATTAGTTGCTGATGACACCTCATTAATTTTTAAAATTGATCGACCTACAACTGAGCTATCCTGGTTTAAAAATATAATTAATTGTTAAATTCAAAGAAAACTAAATGTATTAAATTTACTTTACCTGTAATAAATGTAAGGCAGGTTAGTGCAGATGTTGAAACCAACCTAGAAAATATTGAATACTGTAGAGTCAACACTCTACAGTATTTTTAGGAATTAAATAAGATTTTCGTTTACATTGGTATCCTCATATCTCGTCCCTATCTAAAAGACTTAGTTACAGCCACAATAACGCTGTTAAAAAGTTGACTTTAATGTCATATTGACATTTAATAAAATTGACAAAATTTTCAACAGGGAATGTTTTGGGTGATTGACATTTATTTTTATTCAAAATATTTTTTTTGCCGCTTCTATCAGGCAAGATTTATGTATAAGATAAAGTAAGATGGATTCTTGCAAAATTAACTGTACGAAATCATAGTGCTCATGAGCTGATCCAAATCCCATAGAAACTTTTACTGTCTCATTTATGTTGTGTTTTGTATAGCAGTGAAGAAAATATTATGCTCTGTTAAGGTCTAATTGCCTGCGATACAGGTCTGCCTATTGTAGGAGATTTGTGATTACTCTTTTTGGTCTTGAGTCTGTTAACTTATACTTAGTTCCCTGTTATTCTTTCATAACGACACATTAAGAAAATTAAACGTTAAATGAGATTTTTGAAAATTTTATAGCGCACTAAATTGTCTTATTTTAGTGCGTCTTGTTATTGGAAATATCTCTATATTGATGTTTTCCTTTTGTTAAAAACAAATAGAACATAGAAGTCAAATAATAATAATATATAACAATAATAATAATAATATTTATACACTCACATCTATTATCTAGCCCAAAGTAAGCATCAATAAGAGCTTGTGTTATTGTATACTAGATAACGGAGAAATAATGATAATAATATGTATATAAATATCAGAAATATACTAAATAAACATATAAACATCCATGACTCGTAAACAAATGCTCGTACTCATCATACAAACATTTGTTCCTACCGGGATTCGAACCCGGGACCTCTTGACCCAGTAGACTGGGGTACAGACCACTCGGCCAGCCGGTCTTCAATAGAATTTATAATAAGAACAATGACTAAGTACAAATATTACATCCTAATTTTTTTTTATGTGCAGTTCTTAACAAAACTTCACTTGATGGACTATTCCCTCCTCTTGGGAGTCCACGAGTGCGGTCGCGGTGAAGCCGAAGCCGAAGCTGCCCGACAGCGCGAGGCCGAGGCTGAGTCCGACGCCGAAACCGACACCGACACGGATACCGACAACCGGCACTACGGCGACAGGTGGGCCGACGTTCTAACGTATGTAGACCTTCTTATCGGATACGCTTGACGCTTTTGTTTGTTCAACGGCTCTAGTTTATTGGACACTTTAAACTGACGCCAGACTTCAGTCATAACATAAATCTGACACTTCTCCAAATCCAAAGTGGTGCTGTCTCTAATAATTATAACTCTACTAATTTTAAAATAGCACCATGAAACGCTCTCGACGCATAGCGACATATACGTCTAACGACATATAACTAAATAAAAAAATACGTGAAATGACTACTCGCAAAACGACATATAACATGCTTAGCCAAATATGACTAATTAATCTAGGTGGTAGACCCATATGTAGGATCGCCTGGGTGGGTACCACCGCCTTTCTTATTTCAGCCGTTAAACAGTTCGCTGTGTTTCGGATTGAAGGGAAAGGTAGCCAGTGTAATTACTGGGCATGGACGGCATTTCATCTTAGGCCTCAGGATGACAACGCACCTGCAATATCAAGTGCTTTTCCTTGTTATTGCAGGTGTCTATAGGCTTGTTTGTCATCTAGTAGTATAAAAAAAATAAAAAAATAAAATCGATTGACTTTTTAAAAATATTGTAATAAGAGTCATTTTCCAACGGTCGTGACTAGCCGTCTTTGAGCAATCCTAACAGGTCCTTAAAATATTTTTAAATTAACAAATTTTAATGTCGTCCAATCAAATTCATATCAATTATTATAATTTGTACGAAAAATATATTCATTAACGTGTATGTATAACGTGAAAGAGACACCTTTATTATAAATCTGTGTTAATAAGTCACAAGAACACGTGTGTTTAAGTTTATTTTTAGTAGCTCCCGCCCGTGACTTCGTCTGCGTTATCCAATAGGATTACATTCTCGGGATAAAGCTAGTTGCCTATGTACTATTCCAGGCTAATTTTATACCTTTGTGGCAACTTTTTATCCAGACTCGTTTGTATAGAAAGAAAGAAAGAAATATATTTCGTCAACGCCACACAAACTAGGTATAGGTACACATTAATCATATTTATAAGTAACTAAATAGTATAGTACGCATTTTTAGATAATGTTTTTATTTTTTTAATGGAAAATAAGTTTTTAGAAAGGCATCGAAACTTTCAGAAGTAACTCTTGACAGAACACAACGGATGTTAAATTTTATTTCAGACTTCTGGAACACTGTATGTTTTATGATGGCAAGCCGTATATTGATTCCCAATTTGTATAATAAAGTGTTCCGCCATCGTTAAGACAAGTCAGTGGACGTCGTCCTTGGCACCAATGTAAATTAATCAGCGGTATTGTATATTGTGTCTAGTTTGCTAGAGCCGAAATTGCAATGTGCTGTTGTGGTTTATGCGTTTTAATATTCAAACAGTGTAAAATAATGCTCAACATCTTATAAAGCACACAATTGGTGCTTCCAGCACGCGTATCATCGCGAACTCGATAAAGATTTTTTCAACTTCAAATTGCTATATTAAAGAATGAAATATAATAAACTGAGTAAATTTAAAATAGTAAGTAAGCGACTAAAAATCTATTTTGGGCGATTATTCAACGATTTGTCGCTGAAATCAGATTTTTTAGTACTCAGTATTTTCGTTGATTAGGTTAAAAAAATAAAAAAGGTTAGTAGATATGATGCTCAGTTAAATACAAACCTTAAAGAAATTTGGGGGAAGTCTTAATAAATTGAAAAAGGTTCTATCTACATCGAAATGTAGCAGTTTGAAAAAACCTCTCGCGAGTGCCTGGGTGATGTAGAGCCAGTAAGAAAGCGATATTAAAACAATACCATATTCGGTGGATTTTGATTGATGCTGGAGTAGAATATAATTAATAGTCTTCTTGAATTCTTATGAGTCCGGTGACACTTCAGAATTTTTACATTTAAAGCATACTGTTTTCGAGAAACAAAATTAAATTGTTAAAAAAAATGTTTATTTTTTATTGTAAAATCATTCTTAAAAAAATACAAACACCCTTTTTCAAAATCTAAATAAACACCCATATTTATGAATCAATGTTTACAAAAAACCATTGATAAATATAGTATTTTAACACTACGCAATGTGTGGCACACAATAGGCGATGTTTCGATGCGGCCGTCATATCTAGGGAATGCAAATCTCGCGAGATTGGGGCTCAAGTGAGATCCCGAGAGTTTATGAATAACAATACTGCGAGATCTTAAGTTGACGTCTGGGCATTGAAGGATTAAACTGAGATATTATTATCAATTAAATAACTCCGTCCGTGCCAGGCCGCTCAGGCCGCACTTCGAATAAGACGTTTTTATGCTCGAGTGCAATCTCGTTAAACTCGCGAGATCTCGCCCTTTTTTCGTCCGAGATCAATTTCGCTAAAAAAGGCCGAGATCTCGCGAGAACGAGATTGCATTCCCTAGTCATATCATATAAAATTATAAAATATCGATTCTATTTTTTTTTTTTTTTTTTTTTTTATACAACTGGATGACAAACAAGCTGACGGCCCACCTGATGGAAAGCGGTAACCGCCGCCTATAGACACCTGCAATAACAAGGAGAAAAACTTGATATTGTAGGTGCGTTGTCATCCTGTGGCCTTAGGTAAAATTATCGATACTTACTAAACAGTCTATTGGGTTTTGGGTTTCATTAGGGGACACCACTACAACTATTAAATTTGAACTGTCACAGGACTAATGATACATTAAAAAATGTAAACATTGAAAACTCTGACTGCTTACTTTGAAGTCGAGCTTAATCATTCAGCTCATTCTTAATATTTTAGTGTATTACCATGTACTCTTAGGTATAGCTTTATTAAATTCATAATTTGGTTTGTTAAAAAATCGACCTAATTTCTATCGTTTTAAGGCCAGTTAAACAATGAACAATTTAATTTTATGAAGCAACATTTAAATTGGCCAATACATGTGCCATAACTACGAAATTACGTGCCAGTTCTCTAAACGTATAAATAACTAACACATTGCTATCTCTCTTGGATTACTATAAAAAGAGATTTAAGTACAGCCGACAGCACATCAAGCGTAACAGTTTGACCTTGAGACCACCCTAGTGTAGAGAGAATAGAGGCGGCTTTCGTAGCGCAACTAGTACGCTTGTTGTGCTGTCGGCTGTACATATAATATTTGAAAGATATTTAAAAAAAAATGTAGAATAAAAAAAGACATCCCCTTGTCGGTGAGATCGAAACCCACGACTTCACTCCGGGTGACTGGCCTGTAGAGACCACTGTTATAAAGTTTAGAGAAGTGTTTTATGATAATCGCCATTGTAAAACTTTGTGTGGTGTCTCACAATTTTCTCCATTTTTATTATCACTACTACTGTTCATATCATTTAGTTACATTGTACTGAAAGGGTATTATTTGGTTTTTTTCTTGTCTTAATGTGGGGTGTTACTCAAGCTTTTAATTTTTATCTTAGTTAAGTTACAATTCAAAATCCCATATTATCAATAAGTATTCGATTACTTTGAGTCTCTTCACATGTTTGTGGTAATAAGAAACTGACCGTTTATCGAAATTGCAAATGATTGAAAGTAAAATCATTTCAGTGTAATCTAGCTCTGAGACGAGTGTCTGTCTGTTATCGTTTCTTACTAAATCTAAAATTAAGTACAGGCACATTGATAAAAAATATCTAAACTAGAAATGAAATCATGGGACTATACCAAGTTCTCGGTTGCTGAGTGCTGATCAGAGAGATCCCACAACATGCTTTTTTTTTCTACTTTAGATATTTTTCTAAATGTCCGTCATTGTTTGGTAAGGAAGAAAAAGTTAAAATTAGTTTTTGACTTTGACGGTTTCTTAGCAAACAATGTATGCTTGCTGATTAATCTCAAAGGTTAACATTGAATACCACCAACTAGTTGGCTCTTAGGCAAATTTCACATACGAGACACATATCGTAGGACTTCTAGGGCGCGTATATTGAACTCAGTTAAGGTAGTGGCGATTCAGATCGACTCTTACCTTCTTTTAATGAGCCAAAGGAAAATATTTTTCCGTCCTTTTAACTATAAAAGTACGGAAAAATATTTTTCTTTGACTCATATTAGTATACTAATACAAACCGAGCCCGCGACTTCGTTCGCGTGGATGTCGGAAAATAACAACGGTGGGGTAGGTAGGCTAAGGATTTAATGTGTATAAAACATCTTTGCAATTAATGCATTGATCGCCCCGCCCGCGCCCGCCCGCCATGTAAATCATAAATGCGTGCATAATATTTTAAAACTATGATATCTCTTAAGATATTCATTGAAACCAAATGATGTCAAGAACAATAAGTGAGCACAGTCAGCAGTAAGTATAAAAATGTTGGTGTCAGGTGGGGGTACAACACGCCGCCGGACAGTCCACGCGGGCTAGCGCGCCAGTCGTCGCTGCGGTACCAGGGCATCATACCAGAGCTGGACATCTACGCGATACCCAGCCAGGATGGTGAGATATTTTGTGTTTAAAGCCTCCCCTAGACTTTCGGCCTTAAAGCGAAGCAGCAATTTAGAGCGCTGTTTGTAAGTACCCAAGAAGGATAACACGTGATAAAGAATGTTTTTATTAAATTTCTTCGTGCGTTATGTTGGAGTAGAGACAGTAAATTGATGACTCCGATGTCCGGTACGTGTGCTTCTGAGTAGGAAGGGTTAAGGTTGAATAGCTCACCATAGCGCTTTCCGTGCTATATAATGTAGTTTGCTGTGTTTTTAAGTTCCAGACCACTGAATAACATAGTTTCCATTAAATAACACAAAACTCTTTTATTTCATTGCAAACAAATTATGAAATGAAATAAGTATTGTATAAAATGACACCATAGAAGTCATAAAAGTGCCCAAAAGTGCATAGTCCATAGCCATAATAACGCTGCTGTTAAAAAGTTGACTTTAATGTCAAATTGACATTTATTTACAATTGTCATTCCGTAGTTTCAACCTCTTCAGCCGTAAATATGAAATTGTTGAACAATGTCTATAAAGACATAATTAAAGCGTCAATATTCAACGTAAAGTCGTAAATACCAAACTGTATTATGACACTGACATTTTGTTTTCTTTAAAATGGCGACCTCTGTGATGTTTTTCAGCAAATTAATAATCTTCTTCAATCGATCTCATTCAATAGTGATAGGCGCTATTTAGACACAGTGGCCCTAATTCTGGTGAACACATGCTAAGTCTAAATTTAAGTTCAGTGCATTTCTTTCTATCAAACGGAATACGAAAAGGATGGCTGTCATATAATTTGACATTTAGAAACGTGCATTCAATTTTCGACCTTATTGAACATGATAAAATGCAGTGTTTAGGAGGCACCTTCGTACATGCCGTCTAAAATTGTCTATGGTTTCTTTGAAATCTATCTAAATTTAAGTGACAGCTCTAAACAGATTCTTGCTATCTTTTTTCTATTACTTATTGCGAGAAAGAGATATACTGTACTTAAATTTAGAATTAAAGTGTGTTCCCAGAATTAGGCCCATTAACTGTTATACTTGGTATGTTGTCGCTTGTATATTATTCATAGTTAATTATTGGCTCTATTCGTTTTAGGTGCCCCCAGGAAGGAAATATATTTCGTTGCTCTTATCGATGTTCTGACGCATTATGGTGTAAAGAAACAGGTAAGAATAATTGTTTGCATTTAATTTTATTTGATTTGGGTCAAAAACTGCGGAGACAATATTATTATATAGGTACAGGGTGGTGCCGTCAATACGACAATAAAATTAAATTTGTTGTTTTACTTTATAACACAATTGTCTAAGTAATATATAATACTTATATTTTACTTAGAGTTTCTGTGATTCTGTTATATATAATAATATTGTCGTTGTCACTTAGGAAGAAACATTTAACTAACATATTGCTATCTCTCTTGGATTACTATAAAAAGAGATTTAAGTACAGTCGACAACACATCAATCGTAACAGTTTGACCTTGAGACCGCCCTTATTGCGCTCTTAATAGAGGCGGCTTTCGTATTGCAACTGTTTCACTTGATGTGCTGTCGCAGTACTTATGTGGTGATGGAAGAAGTTTTCATTTGAAAAATAGTGGTTTACAGCTGCCTAAGTACAATGTATTGCAGAAAGCTCGTAGGCACTTTTTTGGAATTTGAATACAGTATCCACTTCTACCGAGTTTTTCCAGATATTTTTTATAGATTGAGATGCAGAATATCAGTCCTGTTTTTAAAAGGCCCAAAGCTATCCAATAGTAAATTTAAGTGTGTTCCAATCGATCTATGCGAAGCAGTCAAAGGGCGTACTGATCATGGCTTAGCGGAAAACTAGCCCAGTGTCAATCTCGGACACTATTTGTTTAATACTCAGTTTACAATTCTAAAAAAATTGGTTAATATCTTTTTAAAATTTAATTTGTTAAGTAGGCCAGTTTCCTCTTGAGCCATATTCACAGGCCTTCATTTGTCCCCAATGGCCCTAATTCTGGAGAACACGTGCTAAGTCTAAATTTAAGTTCAGTGCATTTATTTCTCTGGCTGTCATATAATTTGACATTGAGAAACGAGCGTTCAATTGTCGACCTTATTGAACGTGATAAAATGCAGTGTTAAGGAGGCACCTCCGTACATGCCGTCTAAAATTGTCTATGGTTTCTTTGAAATCTATCTAAATTAAATTGACAGTTGTAAACGAGTTCTTGCTATCTTTTTCCAATTACATAATGCGAGAAAGAGATATACTATATGTTTGGGCCGGCAAGGTGGAGGCGGCTAGAGCAGTGTCTAAACTGCACTAGCTGTCTTCGTATATGGACTCTTCTTACCGCTTCACATCAGGTGGTGTTGAGTCATTTGTCGTGTTTTGTATATATAAAAAAACTAAACTTAAATTTACACTTAGAGTGTGTCTTCAGAATTAGGGCCAATATCTGTGTTTCAACAGGCGGCGAAAGCAGCAAAGACAGTGAAGTATGGCAGCAACGTGGACGGCATATCGACCTGCGACCCCGAGCAGTACGGCAAGCGGTTCATAGAGTTCGTCGCGAAGGCCATCGAAGGCATGTAGGCTTAACACGGTCACGGTGCTTCTGATAACACGCCGTTATAATACTCTGCTTGCTATTTCTCGCGCACGCCGAGAGAAAGAGACGGGTAATATTTGTTGAAGTTACAAAAATGGCAAGCATTTTTTGCCATGTTCAATTTCTATTACTACTGTTTCACACATCCAGCGCGTAAAAGACATAGAATCGTCAAGTATCAAGTTTAATAATTAATCTTAATAATTGACAAATTTCGAATGGTTAAAATTCAATGTTGGTGTTCTATGAATAATATGTTTTCTTTCAAAAGCCGTATGTGTAAAAGAGACAGTATCGTTCGGATATGATCTTTGTTTACGCCGTTCAAACTAAAACATCAGTTTCTAGATGTCATTTTCCAGATTTGTATAGTAGCGGGAGTTATTGACTGTAATCACAAATAGCAGTTGTGAATGCTTGTCGAATTTGATTGAACTAATCCCACATCCAATTAGATGTAGAAATAGTGGGTAACGAATTCACTTCTTAGTGTTTTTTAAAGCCAGATGTTAAGATATCTGATTATTTATGGACTTATTTGTCTTGACAGTTGATGATTTTAATTACAAAAGCAATAAAGGTTAAAAATAAAAGTTACTTTTTACCGAGACTATTTTCTAAAATAAATATTTTCGTCTCTTATTTTATTCCTGAAAGAAAAAAACAGCAGCATCTAGAGGACGTTTTGGAGCAGTGTTATCAGAATTTAACACAATTATTTTGCAATGGAAATAAACGACAAGTAGTAAGAATAATTATAGTGATATTTCCTCTGTAATAACTCTCGCTACTGAAGATAGAGGGTATTCACGTTTAGTTTCCGCTAGTTTCATAACACATAGTCCCCAAACGATTCCCCGTCGGCCTCGGTCAGCGTTTCTATAACAACAAATGCCTATTATATCAATATTTAACTTTAACTCTAATATACTCCTTAATATATTGTATTAATTACTACTTTTTCGCTATTTGTATCTTGTTAAATGGGTAGTTATAGGAATAGTTGACAAAGCTGACCCACGCAGTCGTATCGGAATTTACAGGGTTAACTAATGTTTTCTTTAGATGTTCACTCAGAGCCGTCTCGGTTAGAGGAAGCACCGCGGAATATTGTTATCCCTGCGAAAGTAGCAGGGCTCGATAAGTGTAATTACGTCGATTTCTAAAATGCAAAAATTAAATTCGTATCGTTAAAATGTAGTGTAAAGATTTCTTAAAGTTTGATATTTAGTATTTAATAATAAAGACGGTTTAAAAGGATTTGCCGGGTGTTTGACGTTTTCAAGTACTTCTCGTATTTATTCGCTTCGCGTGCGAATCGTACTTGTGGATAGGATTCGGTGTGTTTCTAACTGCCCAAAGAACGAAATTATTGTTCAGTATCGTGCCTGGCCATCCGTGGAATAGGGTCGCAAGTGCGCCCGGGGCCTACGCATAACTTAGCAATAAAGGGAATACCTCAGCGTTTGGGTAGCGGTAGGTATCCCACATCGAACGCATCTCACATTTGAACTGATATTAAAATATTTGAGCACACTTTGCAATAATTTTCATAACTCGTTATTAGCTTTTTATAATGTTCCGCTGTCGCGTAGATTAGTATGAACAAATTAAAAATGTTGGATATCATTAAATTTAGGGCGTTCAAATGTTAAAATTGAACGTTGTATAATGTTATTCTCAGGTCTACGGCTGTTGTATACTTCAATATTGAATTGAGTCGTGTTTCACAGTTTATCCGTACATTAACGCGGGATCGTTGATCGGACGCTGCGCTTGTTATGTCTGTGGAACAGACCTATGATAATGATAGTGCGTTATATCGTGGAAACGTGGTTATATCGTAGTTGGGTCCAATGAGTTTCTGCTTGGTCGAAAATTATCAATTAACTATAAAATGTAATTTGACGGGTACTTTGTAGTTTGTGCAAAAAAATGTACACCAAAAGCGTAACAGTTGCAATACGAAAGCCGACCGTATTATGTACCTAGTAAAGGCGGTTTCAAGGTGGAACTGTTACGAGTGATGTGCTGTCGACTGTATATCAAACTATCGTGATAATAAAATCTTCCTACAATACAATTGTGTATGTATGGAACAGGCCAAGCAGAGTTTCATGTACGAAGTTCGAAGTCTGCCAAGGGATACTTATAAATATAACGTCTTATTGCCAATATACCTATTACCTAGGACACCTAGTTTCTGTCTAGATTAGAAAAAGTACGATGTAAGATTTTGTTATTTATTATTCTATTTCGAATTAAGACTATGATTGTTACTGGAGTCATTGTGATTTATTCTATGGAAATTGATGTGAGCCGGCTTAATACGACGGCAATTTTATACTTTGATAGTCATCAGTCTCGAGGCACACATCACCAGCCTATACAGGGTGGTGCGGTCAATACGACAATAAATTGAAACATGGGCTATATTAGTTCATAGAAATGGTTTGTTTTCAAAAAACTTTGGTTGCATTATTTCATAGAAATGTCATGAAATCATCAAATGAATAAGATGTTTTTGAAAGTGGCAAACCATTTCTATGAATTAACATAGCCCATGTTTCAATTTATTGTCGTATTGACGGCACCACCCTGTATATGTCCCACTGCTGGGCACAGGCTTTCCTACCTATTCTTTTGGGCCATAACAACACCACGCTGGCCCAATGCGGGTTGGTGGTTGGTTGCAGTCTCGAGTACTTTATTTGAATAAGAACTTAACTTGTTAAGATTCCCTAAACGATTGTTTTAATCAACTTGTCGTTTCCGACATACCAGTATTTTGGGTACTTTTCCTTCTTCTTAAAATAATATGTTGTATTTTATGGAAGAATAATTTTTGTGATAGATATTTTTACTTTTAGATATTAATTTTACTTTTAGATTTCGTTGATCACTCTGTACCAAAAGAAATTGGATACTTACATAAATGTCAGTTTAAAATTATTAATTGCCTCATCTTAGAATCTTTAAAATGTAAATTGAACTTAATGTAAAACAGATTGGTCAGTTTTAATGTATAATTACAAACGTCGGACGCTTAGGGCCTATTTACGCGAAGTTTTTCAAACGCTCAGACGACGCACGTTTGTGTCGAAACAAATGTAGATGAAGAAACGCGTTGTAAACGCAGGCTCTGTACCCTTATATACGTGAATAAATTTCAGTATTAACCTGTCAAGCTCCAGACAGTTAATTTTTCAATTGTAATAGATCTCCTGAGGTATATCGCCGCTTGACAGATTACGTCACAGTACTCCTTTTACAGTGTTCGTATAAATTGTCAAGTATATGCTATGTTATTATGAAAAGCGCTAAAGTGTAAATCGCCTTCTGTTGCCGTGTATTCCTAGTAATGCCAGTCGAGTAGTTCCACGATGGGACTGCTGGTATTTTTTTTCCCAGAGGTTCAGGAACAATATGGCCTACATTGTCGACCCGGCTTTGTTTATCTACTAGTAACAGTCAATACCTACCCCAAAGTCCAGTTAGTAGAACCTCAGGGATTAAAATTACCAGTAGTCCTGTGAATGGGACCTCTGGGAAAAAATACCAGTAGTCCCATCATGGGCCTACTCTACAGGGACTAGTGGGAATACACGTCTGTTGACTGTACTCTTGCGTGTTTGTATCGATGCAAACATAGTGCTAAAACGCGTGGAGTACGTGTTGTCGCGCGTCTGATAAACGTCGTATGATAGACCCTTACAGAGTGGCCAATGCCCCACACCAGGGATGGCGAACCAATGGCACAATATTTTGGGCACCAGACACATTTAATTGTTTGAAGATGCTGGCTCATGCCATTTTTAACCGACTTCAAAAACGAGGAGGTTCTCAATTCGGCCGGTATGTTTTTTTTTTTTTTTTTTTTTTTTTTTTTTCTATGTATGTACACCGATTACGCCGAGATTACTGATCCGATTTACGTGATTCTTTTTTTGTTCGATGCGGAATAGCTGCCATTTGGTCCCATAAAAATTTTTTCAAAAACAGTTGGGTACTTTGGTTTTAAATTTAAAAAAACTTAAATTATGAAGTCGTCTACATATGCGAAATTGCGAAGTTTTGCTTTTCAAATGACTTTTTAGTGAAACGATACGATAGTAGGAAACAATATAAGTTTACGATCACCCATCTAGCTTCGACCGTAGAAAGTTACCACTAAAAATTGTGAAAAAAAAATTTTAAACAAAAATTAAAACCGACTTCAAAAAACTGAAAAGGATAAAATAATTAAATTTAAGTAGGTATTCATCCCCTAGAAACATATTTTTGGAGTTGGTGCTAAGTGGTTTCCAAAAACAATAGAAAGTGAAGCACCGACTCCAAAAATATGTTTCTAGGGGATGAATACCTACTTAAATTTAATTATTTTATCCTTTTCAGTTTTTTGAAGTCGGTTTTAATTTTTGTTTAAAATTTTTTATAACAATATTTTTATCAACATCTGCCTGCGAGTCATTATTTTCGTAGAAGAATAAATAACAATAAAGACTGGGTTAGAAACTGTTGGACAGATGACTCCAGGTCAGCATGCATTCTGCTAAAAGTAACATCTTACAATCCTAATGTTATTTGTCATCTAATCTGCAACAATAGAAGTCACACTAATCTTACTTTAATTTAAATTACTCGTTTAATAGAAACATTGCACAATGTTCCTATTTTTCTGTAGTAAATAAAGAGTTTTGAGTTTATAGTATTTCTTACTATTATTTTCCCAATAATCAAATAGTCAAAATTATTTGATGAAACGTCTATGACTTCATTAAACATATCTTTTAGAAAAATGGCACGTTGATACGTAAAGGTTCGCCATCCCTGCCCCACACCAATGCATCAATCAACGTAGATTCCTAAACAATGAGTTAGTCATGGTAATCATTCAAATATGTCATATGTGTTGCCATTGTTTAGGTCGGTAGTAATTTTTATTTAGTTATGTTACTATAGGTTTTATTTTCTTGTTATACGGTGACGGTTGAAGCCACGTGCCCCGTAAGGCATATATATTTATTATACGATAGCTTCGCTACGAA
Organism: Nymphula nitidulata; assembly: GCA_947347705.1. Lineage (NCBI taxonomy): Eukaryota > Metazoa > Arthropoda > Insecta > Lepidoptera > Crambidae > Nymphula > Nymphula nitidulata. The sequence goes on from OX374632.1 coordinate 15,593,938, forward strand.
CATAGGTATTCGGTATGTAAGCAACACGATTGAAATGTTAATTCTCTAGTCTCCTACTCTTGTAAAGACAAAATGTGTATGAAAATTGAAACTTAATTTTTTAAAATATTCGGTTATAAAGTTCTGCAATACGATTGAGTTGTTTTATTTGCTACCTACTATAATTTTCGTTCTGCCAGAAGTGATAAGACCAATCCCTACAACATTTCCTGTCATGTCTGTCTTTCTGTATGAGTATGTCACACACTACACCCACCGAATTCCTGTCATCCTTAGACTTACTGAGCTGATTTGAAAACTATATGACATCACTCAATTATACACCTCCTTCCCCATACAAGACAGAGAGGGTCTAATTCTAATTTAGACTATGAGATTCATCGTTATTTTAGAACGGTAATAGGGCTGTTGACTTATTGTATTCAAATTAAAATAAAATTATGACTCGTATTTTTTATAAAAAAAATCCTAATAAACAGTATTGTAATATTAATATAAACAAAATGCAATTAAATCACTCTCAGGTCACGAACACCAATCTCACTGTATGGTGTCACTTGTTGTTATTAGCATCAGACGCTGTCAAAAGGAAAACCATTTAAATCACCATAGCAATCTATCAAGCGCAGGTCACACCGCCAGCGAGCGGGCGACCGAGCTAGGCGCGCGGACGAAGCGAGAGAAGGAAACTATATAAACTAAGCGGAATATTGACAAGCTTAACTATGGGGTTTTTACCAAAACCTACGTACGTGCGAGCGATCGGGCGGGCGGAGCGGGCGGGAGAACTAGTGCAAAAAACAGTCGAAACGGGGTGGATGGGCGAACTAAGCGGGCTGGCGGGCGAGCGAGCTAGCGAAGCGGGCGCGCCTAGCGAGCTGAACGAGTAGCTTCGCTGGAATCGTTGGATATTTCGTTCTCTTCGTTCGCATCGCTGACGTAGCTTAGCTCTGTAGTTCGCGGTGTGAACCAAAGTATGAAAAGAGGTGAAACGATGCCCGCCCGCGTAGTTCGCTCGCCCGCCCGCTGGCGGTGTGGCCTGCGTATCACTGTTTGGCAACAAATGACCTCAGTGGTCGCGTGACACGTATTGGCGTTTTGGAGTGAAATGTCAGTGCTAGAAGTTCTAATAGCAGTTTCGACTCACGCTCGTAAATTGGTGTGCAGCAATGCCGTAAACGGCACATGATAGCTGATTTCTTACTGGTGAAATTTTTTTTTAACCTTAACAGGGTAACTCTGGGCATTCATCTCACCTCACGTAAGTGAAGATAAGGCCGACGATGTAAGCGAGTTATTCCCGGATTCCTCAACCACAGAGGAACTTACCTCTAACTGCGGGAACACAACAATGCTGTTAACATTATTGTTATGGCGGCAGACTTAGGTAAGATGGTGGTAGCTAGCCAGGCGGACTTAGAAAAGCTCTACCACCAACCAAACCAAGCAGAAAATTTCTGCCCCCACGGGAATCGAACCCCGGACCTCTAGATCTGAGGCAGGTGGTCTCAACCACTAGTCCACTAGACCAGTGGTCGGCAAAGTGTGGCTCCAGAGCCGCATGTGGCTCTTTGGCTTCTTAGGTGCGGCTCTGGCACAAATATCCACGGAAGGCGCAATAATATTTTCATTAAAAAAAACTTTTGTTAGGAAAAAAGTCTTATTAATGAGAACTTGGAATCATGCCTAAAAAAAGAACAACATACAAACCTGCCGCCTAGCATGACCACCGAAACGCGATATGATACGATATGATAAAGCTATTTATCGCTTCGAACTGTCAAAAATCATTTGTATTGTATATATACATGTTCGCAGTTAGCTTTATCATATCGCGTTTCAGTGGTCATGCTAGGCGGGCTGACTTACTTAAACTTTTCAAGGATATGCAAGCACATTGTTCGCATTATTTAGTATGAAATTTAGTTTTATTTAGTGTAGGTACTACTTATTTAGTGTAATAAAAGTTTACTAAACAAGCAGACTCCCATTTTTTTTTAAATTGTAATGTTCATATTTGGCTCTTTGGCTAATAAGTTTGCCGACCACTGCACTAGACCACAGAGGCCGTTGCATATAACAGTGAATACTTCTCTTCTAATGCGATTTGTTAATAATGCTGCAACAATTAGTACATAATCTTACGTTTCAATATCCACTAGTACTAGTGCATATAAAATTGTAATTGCTGTTGATAAATTATCAGGCATTCTCAAAATTCGTACACAAATTGAGTTCCTATGTACTTAGCGTCTATTTTTAACTGACTGAGTAATTTAGCTTACTTGCTTAGGCAAAATCAATAATATCCACAGCTGAGTAATTGCAATACATAATACATATAATCATGTACTAAAATAGCGATTGTGGGTATTAATACAGCTGGCATATTTTTTATTATTTAAAGCTATATTTATTATTTTTCTTACTATTCGAAGTGGAAGATGTGCTGGACTTATTTTATTATTAAAAACACTCGATTAATATCATTTCAGTTTGTCAATGACAGATCAAAGAGTAAAAGCACAAGATTAGAGAGCTAAGTATCTGTAAAAGTACCTACCTATCACCAGTGGGTGTTTCTTCCGCCCTGCGGAAATTTAAAATACCAATTCAATCATTGACTTATAAAATACTTTTCATTTCTTTTTATTTTAATTCTGTATCATAGGCACTGTCTTTTAAAAACACACTTTGTAATACATGATTTTAATACATTATTCGTATTAAAATAATTATGATAACTATCTCTTGCTATAATAGGTATTTATAGACATGAAACATTTTCCCAAAATTTGTCAACATTCATAATAAGGTCCTTCGATATACCTTTTTTTTTATTACTTATTTATTATCCTTCACAAACATTATAATTATAATAGGAAGATCTTATAATGAGAAATAACCTTAAATTGTGAAGGACTGGTGCCTGAAATGGGTTTGTACAAACCTGTTCCACAGCTCACCAGGCCGCTCCCGCAGAAAGGATAAAACTGGCTTATTACTTACAGTGCTTAGTAATAGTAAGTTGAAGCAATGGTAATAAATACAAATAAGGTACCAACTAGAATTAACAAACTAACTTGCCGAGTTATAGAGAACAAAAAAAAAACCAAAATAAATATTTTTTTCATGAGTGATGTGTAAGTAGTGTGCGAGTGTGAAGTGTTGATGGATGTGAGTGAGCGTAAGTGAGCGTGTAAGCTTGAGTGTGATATGAAGAGTGTATGTGAGTGTGTAGGAGTGTATGTGAGTGGTATGTGTATATGAGTGTAAGCATATTTAACGTTACGAAGTATATCTATGTAATAGCACCTATTCACGATGGAAACAGATAAAAAAGTTAGCCGTTTTAGCACTATCTTAAGATTCATGAAAAACCCACGAGGAATTTTGATAAAACCATTGCTTTTGCAAGTCACCATTTTTTTTATACAACTAGACGACAAACAAGCCGAGACGGCCCACCTGACGGTAAGCGGGAATCCGTTCTTTATTTTGATCAACTATCATTACCAGGTGATGTCATTTTATAATACAAACACTTTAATAGCATTTTAAACAATTTATTATTAAAAATATCCCGATAATACAGAATGCACCTTTCAATAGCGAACTAATCCATCCTCGTCTTGACGTGTTTCTCCGTGATCTTGTCTTTCTCGATGATGTACACGACGGCGCCCCATCCGGAGATGGCGTCGCGGTCGGCTGCATTCACCAGGGCCTGTCAAAGAAGTAATATACCATTGGAAAAATGATCGTTGAAAATGATAAGTTTTGGTGTCTACAGTCCTTTTATCTCACGAAGCAACTTGCTTGCACTGACAAGTGCTTGACTTGTGTCAAACACGCGGCGGATGTGTGCGTGAATACGAGTGGCGTTAGCATATAAATTTTAACAGATGGAAATAAATATTATATAATTATATTATTAGGTATCAAATGTGAATGTGAATCTGTAAAGCTTAATTTATTTAAGTTTAGTAACTTAAATCAAATAAAAAATAAATCGCGATATTTTGAAGGTTCTTAATAATAAAGAACAGAATAAAATATGACAGTGTTACCTGTGTTATAATTAATTAAATCAATCAGAATCACTCGAATAATTATCTGTTTTATCTGAATCATCTTGTCACTTTATAAATTTCGAAATCATTATTTTGTTTTTTTTTCTGCAATTTTAAAAGTTTTGCTCTTCAACTACTCGCCTTGGATATTTTTATTTATGCTTTATTTTGTTTAATAATACAAAATAAATAATAAAACAAGAGGAGCTCGCTGGCGTAGTGATTTGTGCGCTCTGGTTTCGATCACGAAAACAGCAACTTTCGCCTTGGTTGGTCCCTGGATGGGTCAATCAAATTTATAATCTTGAGCTCCTCCGTGCTTCGGAAGGCACGTTAAGCCGTTGGTCCCGGTTGTTACTGCAACTGCTTTAACCCACCAACCCGCATTGGGCCAGCGTGGTGGTTTTATGGCCCAAACTCCTCATGTGTTTCTGCCATGTAGGAAGGCCTGTGCCCAGCAGTGGGACGTATATAGGCTGGTGATGATGAATAAAACAAGAAATATTCATAAAACTTTTTGTCACAAAATTAATTTATTTCTATAATAGGTACCTAACCCATATAAAAATAAATCTAAATAAACAAAATATTCAAAAATACTGAATCAACCTCACTATGACAATGGATGGTCGGATTTTTCGACGTACACTTTCAATCTGTTCATACTGACGCTACTTGAAGCGACACTTAAGAGGGGGCATAAAGCAAATCACTAATCGTAGATTGGATTTTAATCATATTAAATCAAATCCAAATGAGCTGTTATTTTAAATATGGTAATAACATTATATTTATGAGGGTTGAGTCAGAGTAAAAACATGAATTTATAAAATTTTCTCGATAGAAAAAAATCACAAAGATACCTCTGACTTCGAACGAGATTCAATTTATTGTCCAAATCACATTACTTCACCACAGGGAAAATTGATAAATATGTGAGTCACCATGTTTTCGAGGGCTTCTACTAGCGATTTTTCAATATATGTTATAGTTTGCAAGTAATTAATAAAAAACTATATTGGCGCATACTCCATTTTCCTTCCGCGCTAAACGTCATCGTCGGTCTCTGTCAGTCGCACGGTAGGCCGCATCAGCGTTGCCAATCTGTGGGGAATTCCCCAAACTGCGGGGATTTTCAGTTCGATTGGGTAATTTGTGGGGAGAGCGTTTATGTGGGGAAAATGCGGGGAATCAAGACATTTACGCTAGAACTGAAGTTAGAAGTAATAAAAGTAGTCTAAGAAGTAAGTATTATTTATAAATTATGTAAGAATATTTAATTACCTTGATTATTTAAGCACCTTTTGGGCCGGCAAGGTGGAGGCGGCTAGTGCAATGGGTCAATTGCCGTGCTTTGTATAAAAAAAAATGAAGTTTAAAGCAATTTCACCGGCAGGAAGGTTTTACAGTTTATTTTACGGCAACATTTATGTCCATCAAACTTAGAGTATCGCAGAGAACTTTCTCAAACGCATCTGTCGAGAGAAAATTTAGCGTTTTAAAGAGTTTGAAAACAGAGAATCACAATCGCCTGCACATTGACACTGTAGCAGCGCTTATGACCACTAGAAGAAAGGATTAAAATTTGATCCTTCGAATGATATGTTGACAAAACAAAGGCATAATAAAGAGCTGCAATAAATACCTTGATGAAAATCATTAAATACTTAATAAGTATATGTAATAAATATATTTGATTTATAGAAACAGTACTTTTATTTCTTTCCTGAAAATTTGTGGGGAAAATGTGGGGAATATTGATTTTTTTCCCCCAAAATTGGGGATTTTCAGTTAGGTTTTTGGGTAATCGAGACCGTGGCAGTTGGCAACGCTGGGCCGCATGATATTTGTTTTGTTTCACTCGCGGCTGCTCCATTGAGACGGGAAGACTATGTTTCTGTGTTCTCGCGCGCCCTCGTCAACATTCTCGCGTATAATTTGTAGTTTATAACTTAAAAACCATAATTTAGTACATATATTTTAAGACTATACGATAGAAAGCAGTGAAGAAATTAGTAGGTTATACCTAATACTCCGGTGGCGTAGTGGTATTCGCGTCTGGCCGGACATCTGGAGACGCGGGTCAATTCCTGCCCCCTTATTCTCAATTGTCGGATCACGGATTCGATTCGAAAAGTCATATGCCGTCTCGCTTTGACGCACCGCGATAAAAAGTGACAAGTATAGGGTTTCCGAAATTCGAATATTTTCCGACAGTTGAGAATAAGGGGGCTGGCCGGAGTATATATTTTTTCATCGTTTGCTTTCTTTATTTGTAATTGTTTTAATAAAATAGGCGTTTAAACACACCAAAAACATTAAAATATGAATAGTTTATTGCTATTAACAACAATTAAAAACAAAAAATTGGCTTAGTTGAAGTCATCTGAAAAATATGACGTTACTTGTGTGTTGTTGCTTTTTTTAAATGTAAGTTTTACTGAGTGGTGCATTTCTTCTATGTTATTTTAAGATGGAAAATTGGAAATACATTTCATAATAATATAAAACGTATAAAAAAGAGTGTTGGTGCCGTCAATACAACAGTAAATTAAAACACGGGATATATTTGTTCATAGAAATAGTTTGCCCCTTTCAAAAACATCTTATTCATTCAATAATTTTATGACATTTGTATGAAATATCACAACATTGGCTGCACTATTTCATAGAAAGGACATGGACTAAAAGTGGTTCGGGTTCAGCAGCTGTGTCCAAAGCTGTCGAAAGAATATTACGAGTTCATTTAGCATTTTTCAGTACAAAATGTATGAAAAATGTTTTTGGTGATTTATGACAATTCTAGTACACATACCTTAAATGGTTTGGTAGGTGGGTGCCTCGAACGCATTTTGCATCGGTAGGATTTTTTTCTTAATCGCATTTTGCCACGATCGTCTTTTGTCACGAGTGCATTGTGTATAATCGATTTTTACCTTAGTCTTCTATTTCATAATCTCAGTTTTTCTAGCCGCATTTAGTCATAAACGCATATTCAAGAGAATAAGTGTGTGTCAATGTTTTTGAGCTCTTCGTCTGTATCTGTTAGTGACTGTAGGTTAAAATAACGAAAAAAATATGAAATTTTCATTTTCATGAAAAGTAACTTTAATAGCCAAACTGTTTTTAAACATTTATTATATTTTGAGAGTGATACACGTAAAGAGTGCAATCTTTCAATTTACAGTAGGGCAAAAAGCATAAAAGACTATGGCAAAAAGCATATAAGACTATGCTGTTAGGCAAATTAGTTATAGACCAAAAAGCGAAATCAGACATGCTGTAAGGCAAATTTCCTTTAGGAAAAAATATGATTATACATAAAGCACACGTGACAAAACACGATAGTGGCAAGATGCGTTTCGGGAAAACATGCTACTGATGAAAAATGCGTTCGAGGTGCCCATCTACCAAATCCCTTAAATGGCCCCTTAAGTGTTTTGATCCCCATAAGAAGTAGGATCGATAGGCTTAAATTTTCTTTTGGTATTTTGTATAGAGGTCATTTAGTATAGAGGTCCGCGCCACGGTCCAGAAAGTAAAGGCGGCGTGGCGTTGCACTGTTAAACGTACTCAGTGCAGGGCAGTGTCGCCGGTGTGAGATTATTTTTTGTTTGTACATATGTGATTGAAAAAAAATGTCTTAAATAATTTTCACTACTGATATTTCCATTTCCACACCTTCTAGGAAGGTTCTAAGAAACTTTATCAAATCTTCTATTTCACTCTTAGGTGTAAATTTTAATGTCTCTCTGACCAATATTAGTGAGCATCTCATTATATGTGCCCGGTTACATCAATGTTCCAAGCTTACTGATACGTTTTAAAAAAACATGACAAATGATTCAACACCACCTCATGTGAAGCGATTAGAAGAGTTTTTAAGCGCAGACAGGCACTAAGTATTCCATGTTTTTGAAGAACGACAAAGAAACAAGTCACTAAACGTCTTTATAAGTGATGTTGGAGTGGAAATAGTTATTACAACAGAATTGATTACACCGAAAACTGGTCCGCGTGCTCTTGAGTAGGAAAAAGGAAGCTGAGATAAGGTCTAAAAGCTCATCAAAGCACTCTTCATTATTATACCCAATAGAAGGCGCTTCTCATAAGCGTCACAATGTGTCGAAGTAATTTTAGAGGCTCAATTGTGCTTCTGACCTCTACATCACTAATTATATGGACAGCACGAACATTGCAATCTTTCCAGTGCATATACTTAGTAGAGTAATAACAAATACAAAAGGTCAAAGGTCTTTGGAAAGAACAAATACAAAAGGTCTGCAATAAAATAAACGGATTTTCATTTGCACTGTACAAACTTAGAAAAATCGCAAACAAAGCAACAGCTGTTACATCCTACTTTGCTTATGTAGAATCTGTGCTCAGATATGGGCTTTTGATTTGGGGAAACGGGACAGATATACAAAAAGCTTTCATATCCCAAAAAAAGTGCATCCGTGCGATATGTAATATTGCACCGGATATCTCCTGTAAACCACACTTCGGAAAATTAAATATATTACCATTACCTTGTTTATACACACTGGAAGTAAGTACATTTGTAAAACAACACTACCACAGGCTTACTAAGGCAGAGGACGTAACAAAAAGAAGTTGTAGATTGATAAATTATATTAAATACCCTTCCAAAAACAAAACGTTTCCAACGGAACGCACCGACAATGTCAATAAATATATTTAATAAAATACCGGAACATATAAAACAGTTGCCTTTTAACAAATTCAAAACCGCTCTTCGTAAATGGCTTTTGAAAAATTCTTTTTATAGTGTTGACGAATTTATGAAGTATGACAAATAGATTATAGAACATGGACTGATCAATTATTTTATATGTATTTTTTCCCCTTTTACCAACTGACTCGAGATTGTAAATATAATTATTTTATATTGAATACCTATTGTTGTTTTTATGTAGAATATTTGAATAATAATTAAATGTAGAATAGATGTATCATTAAATTTTGACACAACGTAATTAGGTATTATATAAATTTGCATGCTATTATTGATAATGGCTAAATAGGTTTAAGATCACATACTGAAATTGTAAACATCTTGTAAATTACCCTATTTATCGCAAATAAAGAATTTGATTGATTTGATTGATTGAGTGTAATCCAACAGGTGCGAGTTATATTCCACACAAGAACGGTCCAGATATACTTGGTCAGCCGTGAAAAATCAATGCACCTCGTCGTGTAGTTTCTTTGATTTGGATTTCAGTCGCTTTTCATTCAGGGGAATGAAAGGCGACATTTTAGTTGTGAACGCGCACAGTTGTGGTTTTTAACAATAAACTCAACAAGATTATTCGAACCCTGTTTAGACGTAATAAGGTTAACACAACAACCCTGTCTGTTGAGCTCGAGGATAATATTAATTCTCTCTTTCTCGGTTTTAATACGCCCCGCCCCTGGGCAACCGTAATATCTATCTAGCATGCACTGTACTGTCATCTGCATAGCTATTAATGTTACAATGATTCAGTTTAAACTGATGTAGCAGCAATATTGAGTACAGTTGATGGTAACCTAAATTTTGAACGAAATATGATTTCATTTTTAAAAGTAAAAAGTACCATTTCAATTCCTCTGTTTTAGATTGTTCTTTAAATTCTTTAGCGTATCTATAACTTTTTCCAGATGAGTGACATATCTTTATTTTTCTTAATGTGCCAACTACATCTAATTCAAGAGCACCCACTAATAAATTACCCACATTGATTTGCAATTAGAGATGATTTTAGTATGTTGCACCATTTACAAAAATTATACATTCAGATAGTTGATATGTATGCGAAAATAAATAGTATAAGGATACATTATATTTCATTCGAGAAAATCAAACAAGACTTAGATCTTAAGTTCACAACTATTTAACATATTTTTAATTTGAAAAATATTGCTGAATTAGTAAATTAACTGTGTGTCGCCTTGACGAAAATTTGGCCTAATTTTGACTCTAGTAACAATAAAAATCTAAACTTCAATATTAAATTGAGCCAGTATAATTAATATTATAGACAAAAAATGCATTACATTTACTCCTAAGAAGCTACTGTTGTTTTCATGTGAATATTTTGCGTATACTATGTTATGACGTCGGCAGGTGACTGGACGAGCTTGATTGACAACACACTGCAATCGTGCCTCGCAATGCGGGGGGTGCGGGTGAAATTTGATTTTATTCTAGCTTTAGGCGCACTCTTAATTACAGATCCCATATAGATGTGTTACTTCGCCCGTGTATCGGACGGCACGTAGAGCTCCTGTGCTAACCCGTACATTCACAGCGTGTTTGTATAGTAGGTACCACAAGTAAAGATCAAGTTCCTTCGTGATCTAAAAATACTATACCACCTTTTTGTATATTTATATCGCTGCCTTATGGTTAAATCGGCCGCTTAACTGGATGGCTAGCCCGTGGATTGAACGCCAGCATCCAATCAAACGGCTGAAGGACAACTAGCCACGTCGTTGAGCGCAACCTTTAACCAGATGGCTGCCTTTATCACATCAGGCGTCTGGTCTAAATTAGCCATTCAATTGGCCACTTAGGCAGGTCATTTAACTCGAGGAGGTTCAAGGTTATTTTTACTTAGAACCAAAACAATGTCGGTTATAAGTGGTCATAAAAAATAACCCTGAACCTACCAAGTAAACCAAAACTTTTCAGTACAAGACACTATGGTTTGTATCATATAAAAAAATAAAGTTCAAAAGCTAACTTGATTTTTTTAATAGTTTTTTTGCTATTTTATGAGGTTGGTCAAGATTGTTATACCAATAATTTTAAAAAATTGTGTGAATGAATGTTGTGTTACACAGCCAGCAATGTATAATTTTGGCATGGTGTCATTGTAATTTAATGTTTTTCACTATTTCACAGTAAAATGGTACTTGGCGATGATAAGAAATATCTCCACGAGTAAGATTATAAGTTTTCTTTTGCTTCCACCATAGGTGAGCAAACTACTCATGCTTAGTAAAAGTTCTAGCTAGTGTTTACTCTTATTGTAAGTAGGCAGGGCCCACTACAGGGGTGGAGGGTACTTCTTACCACTTTCTATGTTCTGTGGTATGAAGTATTGTTATGATGTACACATATTTCACCAGAAATTGGGGAGCAAAATACAAATTATATAAATTAAGATGAAAAAGCGGCTGAGAGCTCAGGTAATATTGTTGCTGACTGTACAATAGTCATCAATTCTGGTGAGTGTATGCTGAGCATAGGCCTCCCCCAAAGATCTCCAAATCAATCAGTCCTGAGTACAATAATAAGTAAATTGAATTTGATAGATTTTCATACCTGTGAGATGGTCTCAAATAGTTCATCAGGCTTGAGGTTTGGCTCCCAGAGCGCTTCACACATACCATACAGTTGTTCTGAGCATGTGCCCGAGACAACAAAGTCTTCAGGCTCATTTGGACATCCAATCTGGAAATATGTATAAATATTCTGAATGAGTATTAGTAATTGGAACTGAGCAAATATACAGAATGACTGTATGAACAAACTATTAGAATCTCTTAATCTGATTTGGTGACCTCCAGACCTACCAATGGTATACCAATTGGCTTTATTTTGCTGTCATACAATAGGCAGAAATTAAAAGTTATAGTGATATATTTTGCCAAATTGTTGAACAATGATAAAAATGGAAAATAAGTTTGCTCATAAAGAATCAAAAGTTACAGAATATTTACTCTCCGCAAACAACTTGTTAAATATAAAATTTGAGACAAAATAGATTTTCCAATTGTTATAGACTGCTGGGTGTAAAACACAGATTAACAGATTAAGATAATCTAATGATAAATCTTTTAATCTTACCAGATCCATATTGCACACATAGGGCTGGTTGTCGTACGGGTCTAATCCAGCAATCACAGGTTCAATGAAGTATGGCCCAAATCGCTTTTCATAAAGTAAGTTTGACAGCATCGCTGAGAATGTTTTAGGCCTCATTATCCTGTTCTCTTTTAATTCATAAAGATTCATTCTGCGATTGATAAATGAAATAACAAAAAATAAAATTACATATTTGGAAGGGATTTTTTTTCATAATAATGAGTAACAAAATATTTTTACGTTCTTTTTTATTTGTTGCTGTTGGATGATAAACAGTTTACTTGCATACTGAAAGTGGACTGAGTGTGTCTTTGAGGTAAGTTGATGATGATGTTTAGCAATATTGTTAAGTTCTATTTAATCTACTGGTTTAATTGCAGACAAGGAAATTAACGATTTAAATAATTACCTGAATTTTAACCTCTGGAAAACAGTTTGTGTATCAGTAGCTAGACCAGGTAGTCCCACATAGAGTGTAGGTCCCATCTTGTACACTTTGGGAAAGTTTGTGGAGATGGTCTGAGCCTGAATACCATAACGTTTGTCTGTCGCAATGGCTACGCAATCCTGGCCCTTCATGGCCACAACTGCACCTCCATTGTAAGCTAAGATTGACTGCAAAGAAGACAAAAGAAATTAACCTGTAAATATGAAAGAAATCTGACCAAATAATACAAACTATTCACAATGATAATTTGCTTTATTCAGTAAATTGATTGATGATTTACTTGATCTAAGAAAAACAAAACTTGCAATGTAATGTTCACGACGACGCCAACATAACCAAAGTATTGAAGCAGTATGAAAACGGAAAAGCTTGTACACTTGCACGTTTAATTACGAGTTAGAATTAATAAAACTTACCATTTTATCGAGTAACTTCTTGTTCTTGATTAAATTACGGGTTTTTTTAGAAAATCGAAAAATGACATATCATCCGGCGACAGCGAAACAATTTGATTGATCACAGATAGAATATTTTGCCACAGATGCGAAAAATCGGTGCTGCTATTGCTCAACCTTAGCCTATCTAATCGATTAATCATAATTATTTAATTTTTTAATACAATTTAAAATTAAACAAATTTAATAGAATGTATCGACATAACTAAATTTTTACGGCGAAACCTCGGTTCTTGTGAACGTTGTTTCGGCCGAAACAAAGTGGAATAGAGATATGATTTCTCAGCATGAGGAAAGCAAATAACAATAGCGTACGCACTTGTAAAGTAAGCAATAAAGTGGAAATAATTTATAAATAAAAAACTAAAATGATTTGAAAAAAAAAACTCTTGAAATTATTTGAAATAGCTCATCGCCCTTCTAATAAACTGAGTAAAGGTTTTAAATACTCGTTCATTTACAAAAAAATCAAAAAAGAGAAGGGTCATCTTTAGATTTTTTTATATGGAGAAAATTGTTCCATTAATGTTTTGGCTTTTGTAAAATACTTTATATTAGCTTTAATTAATCAATTTTGCCCGTTTAGACAAGATGCCACGTGACAATCGCTGTCGCTATCGCTAGATGGAAAATGTATGGGATTTGACATTTGCGCTCGATCTCAATCGAGGACTTATGTCAAATATCATACATTTTCCGCTTAGCGATAGCGATTATTGAAAGCAATCTTATCTAGGTCCTCTGACATATTTGAAAGCCCAGAACAATAGTCCCCTAAATTAGATGGCTTTTGACAATCGCTATCAATATCGCTAAATGGAAAATGAGTGGGATTTTGAGAGCTTATGCCGAATCATATACACTTCCCGCATAGCGATAGCGATTATTGAAAGACATCTTGTCTAGGACTCTTCGTAGTAGAAACAATAGGTTTAATATTCGTAGGTCTTTCAATTAGCCACGAATGAATGTATGAATTCTTAGATTTATTTAATCGGTAGTATACAGTTTTAAAGGCGGGAATTGAAAAAAATATTATAATCTAATTTATTTTTACAAGTAGGAAACTAACTACGACAAAGTATCTATTACAAACAATAACGATATTTTTTCTATAAAGTATTACGTATTATGAACAAAAATGATATTTTTGTTATGTTTTTTATTTTTTCGAATCATCGGAAATAGGTAATAATTTTCTTTGTAAAGAAAATGGAATTTATTTTGTTTTATCCATCAATTTCGCTGCATACAAATCCAATCGTGAAGTCGTGTTAAACCCCCATTGATCTTTTATTTGTCTGCATAGATTAAGATCTAATTCACATATTAGCAATCCATCTTTAGATCTAGATAAATTTGGAGTCTTGCATCCATTGGGTGCTGTGACATAGCTTGATCCATAGTAAGTTCTTGTTACTACATTCTTTTTACTCCCTACCACTGTAAAAGCTTCAGTTCCAACCCTGTTGATACTACAAGTGAAGTATCCGTTTGCTATTGCTGCACATCTTGCTTCAATACCCCAAAAAGATTCCCCAAACTCAGAAATGGTCGCTGCAGGGTTAAATACTATTTCCGCTCCATTAATACCGAACATCAACCAGTTAAGCGCCTGGTGCCTTCCATAGCAAATATTGATAGCTATCTTCGCATATTTGGTGTTAAAAACAGGATGACCTAAATTTCCAGGTGCGTAGTAAGAAGTCTCACTGAAACTACCAATGCTTGGCAGATGATTCTTTCTATGCTTTCCCATATAATCTCCGTTCTCATCAATAACTACAGCAGTATTCCACCACGTACCGTTATCGTTCTCAAGAATTGGAGAGATTATTACCATTTTATATTTCTCGGCAAGGAGAGATAGAAACTTAATGCTTGGTCCTTCAGAGGCTGATTCTGCGAATTCCATCCATTTCTCCTTTTCTCCAGTGCACAGAAAGAACGGCATTGGCCAGGTTTCCTGCAAACATAGTATCTGAATGCCTTCTTTAGCAGCTAAATTAATTATTTTATTAATCTTTTTAAATATCGCAGTTCTTTGTTCATCTATTGGATTATCAACTAGTAATACGATAGAATGTTGAACTAACCCGACTCTCACGATCCTTGGGTGGCGAATTTCTTCTTTTAAAGCCGAAAACGAATATCCTGCGATATCAATATCAGCTTCTTTACAGGTTTTTTTCGTACATTCTTCTAATAATAATTCGCAATGTTCTTCTCTACCGTAATGAATTTTATTGTATACCTTCAGTTGTTCTGCGTTCAGTTTTTTCTTTATAATGTAGTCGAGTGTTTGTTCCTGAGGTATGTCCATTTTAGTAAATGTCTACCTACAGACTGGTTATTTATAAATATTTAATCAAGTCGTTGAGAGTTGCGTAACCCTGTTTGCGTAGTAAATATATAACTAAGACAAGTTACATAGAGACGTGTAATGTGTTTAAAATGAGCGAATGGTGTAAGTATTTAAGATAAACAGTAGGTACCTAGGTAGGTAAGTACTTGGGATGTTTGATAATAAAATGAAATAATCCTTAAGAAATTAAAATTTTTTAATGCTAAGAATCGCTCTGCTACACTGGATTTATTTATTATCTTATATAATTTCAAAGATAGAAAAATACCCTGGTACCTATTTACTTTTCTTATCTGTTATCATCTGTTTACCAATCGCTCGGTGGGTGTCTACCAGCGTTCAGTCTGTTTACCTACTGCTAATCTAAATACCTATTAGGTATACTACGGAGAGAGTCACCGTAGTGAGAGTCGACGTAAAGAGAGTCGATGTAGAGGGAATAATTCGTTTTAGCTAGAAATCGGCTTCAATTACGGTGGTATGTTTATTATCGTGTTTGATTCTCTGGTATATTATATGAGTGATAATCGCGTTTACAAAACATCGTGTAAATAGATCCAAGAAATCTTGGATAAGTACCTAAACAACATTTCGATATTCAAACAAGAATATAACACGCAAAAAAAGTGCCGCCGTATTTGCAGCTGATTTTAATCACGACGCCGTGATACGAGCTTTTACTTTGGTAACATTTAAAATAAACATGGAATAATAGGATTTGAATCAGTAGCTATAAAATAAATGTACGTAGTACGATACCTATACCTATAATGATAATTACCGAGGTAGGTAGGAACATACGTACAGGTATGTAAGTTAAGCATTACTATGAGTTTAGATATTATATGGATAGGATACTATATAGTTAACGAAGAATTATAGACTAGACATATCTTTAAATTATCATCACAAAATAGACTAAACTTTCCTTTTAATAAAAAAAAAACAGAAAAACAGAATTTTTCCATTAAGAGAATAAATTAGTTAGGTATCTACGCCTAGAGCAAACAATAATTTTTAGTGAGTAATAGTTCCGATAACACAATTAGTATAAAGTAATTAAAAAGAAATTTATTATGATAGAGAAACGAGCTTGGTATACCTATTTATAGTGTAACTAGTGGCCGGCAGCCTGCGGCTCCGCCCGCGTGGATGTCGGTTATCGCGCCAAAAGTATCCTATGTCCTATCCTGCGACTCAAGCTATCTCTATACAAAATTTAATCTAAATTGGTTCAGCAATTTAAGAGTGAGGAGGTAACATGCAGGCAGACAGACACACTTTCGCATTTATAATATTATGAATTATTATTTATTTTATTTTATTATTTATTTTATACAAAAGTAAGTATGGATGGATGGATCTAGTTACCTTAAAAAAGGTAGGTATCGTTGCTAACGCTATCAAATTATTATTATAGCAGTCTAATACTTATTCATGATTGCACCCGTAGATACAAGTAATGGTTATAAATAACTTCAAGACATTAAAGTATGCATTATGCAAGCACACCGGCCGGCACCGCCATGGCCGCGGCGCCGCGCCGGCGATGATATGGATTTTGTACTTATGTATCTACTTACCTACATAACAAAATACATCAATCACAAAATTCAATGAAATTCAATTATTTATACATTTAAAAATATTAGAAAAGCATTCTTAAATATTTCATTAGTGCTTCCAACGCAAATACTGATGGATTAGACCCCTATTGGCATTCGAATCCGGGCCCTCTCGTATAGACCTGACGATAGTTTCTACAAAAACATACCTTGTTAACTAGTAGGTATATATCAATGTAGGTACTATAATAACGTAGAGATAAAGCTTTTATGGATATTTAATAATAGGCTACATAAATGTTCTTTGAAAGTTGTAAAGTTTTAACAAGTTCAAACATTATAACCAAGCTTTACAATTATCTCAACGTTACGAGAAGTTGTTATTGATAACTCAAATATTTTTCACTTGGGATATTGTCTTAAACTTATCGCAATAGGTCGAAGGCCATCAGGATCGGACCACACGGATAATGTAAACAAGCAACGCATAGCAAATTACCAATAGACCACCTATTTAAACAGGGGGACTCTCGCTGGCGGGCAGTCCTCGGTAGCTGGTCCTCTCAGTCGCACGTAGTCACCATGGATAACGAGACACCGAGCCTCGAAGCGATCGTCAGCAACAACCTCAGCGGACGCGACCTCGACGAGTTCAATAGGATATATTATGGCAGAAAAGATCATAATGAAGTAAAATTGAAGGAGTCGTCAATTGCGGCCGCTAAAGACGCAGATTTTGAAATCGCTGCCTATGCTTTCCCAGCTAAAAAAGAGCAGACAAGGCCTCCTAGAATTGTCAAAGTTGGAATAATCCAACACTCTATTGCAGCGCCCACGGATCGCCCTGTAAATGAGCAGAAAAAGGCTATTTTAGAGAAAGTAAAAAAAATCATCGATGTCGCCGGCGCCGAAGGTGTAAATATTATCTGCTTCCAAGAATTGTGGAACATGCCGTTTGCGTTCTGCACCAGGGAGAAGCAACCATGGTGCGAATTCGCAGAGTCGGCTGAAGATGGACCTACTACAAGATTCCTCAGCGAGTTGGCCACTAAATACTCGATGGTTATCGTGTCCTCTATTCTGGAAAGAGACGAGAACCACGCCGAAATTATATGGAACACCACTGTTGTTATTAGCGACACCGGCAACGTTATCGGCAAGCACCGTAAGAACCATATCCCTAGAGTTGGGGACTTTAACGAGTCAAATTATTACATGGAAGGGAACACAGGGCATCCGGTGTTTGCCACACGGTATGGAAAAATCGCTGTTAACATTTGCTTCGGGCGTCACCACGTCTTGAACTGGATGATGTTTGGGCAGAACGGAGCTGAAATCGTGTTCAACCCTTCAGCGACAATCGCAGCTGACGCTGGCAGCGAGTACATGTGGAACATCGAGGCTAGGAATGCTGCAATAACCAACTGCTATTTTACCGCTGCTATTAACAGGGTTGGTTATGAGGAGTTCCCTAATGAGTTTACGTCTGCTGACGGTAAGCCGGCTCACAAGGACCTGGGGTTATTTTATGGATCGAGTTACTTCAGCGGTCCCGATGGCGTGCGGTGTCCTGGGCTATCGAGGACGAGGGATGGTCTGCTTATTGCTGTGATGGATCTCAACATGAATCGTCAGATCAAGGACCGCCGGTGCTATTACATGACACAACGTCTGGACATGTACGTGAACAGCCTGCGCAGGGTTCTGGAGCTGGACTTCAAGCCTCAAGTTGTTCACGAATCCGATAAGAAAGAAAAGTAATCATCCGACATTATATATATTACTTGATGAATTAACTGCGACTGAAACGTAATATAACATACATATTTTCTCACTTTGTCAATGTAAGATAATCTGAATAGGTCTATAAATTGTTACAAAATTAATAATAGTTTCATAAATACAAGAAAATTTGTTTGTTTTTTTAATTCCCTTTGAAAAGCTTTACATAACATTCGATTTTGGAACTCTTAACTAGGTCATAGGAGTAGGCTCTGCTCATTATGACAGTTTGGGACACTTGTTGCAAAGAGAATAGAGCTTACTGAATACTAGCTTCTGTTCTCGACTTCGTCTGCGTTATCTCATGGGAACGGATTCCCGGGCCATTCTGGCGTAGAATAAAAAACGTCCTTTCAAACTTACACATTTATAATATTTTATTTATTATATCAGCCGAGAGACGTCCACTGCTGGGCATAGGCCTCGCCTAAGGATCTCCAAACCGATCGGTCCTGCGCTCCCCTCATCCATCGGATTTCCGCGACCCTCACCAGATCATCATTCCGGTCGCGATGTATATGAATATTTTGTTAGTGGAATTAAAACCCAATTACTGGAGTAATATCGTTCTGTCATCTTATTGCACCTGTTGTACCTACAACACCTGCAATAAGATCACAGATCGGTTACTAGGAGTAACCAATTAAGATGGAATTCGGCATTGGGATAGTTTGAAACCCTGGGAAGTATCTACATATAATACTTTTTGGCGCTATAACCGACATCCACGTGAGCAGAGCCGCGTGCGGCCACTAGTAGCTAAATGTAAACACCATTAAATCT
The DNA here is from genome assembly GCA_947347705.1 of Nymphula nitidulata. Lineage (NCBI taxonomy): Eukaryota > Metazoa > Arthropoda > Insecta > Lepidoptera > Crambidae > Nymphula > Nymphula nitidulata. The sequence continues at coordinate 15,613,288 of OX374632.1, forward strand.
CATTACAGGAACAAACACACAGATTGTTACTTTATCAAGTTGACCTCAAAAAGTTCATATAAGAAATTGATTTAATCATAATGGAAGTTTTTTAATTAACTATGTGGATACTTGTTATTTCACGAAACTTATACGACAAAGATAGTGTTATCTTTCTTCTTATACTTATATAAAATTCTCGACTCACAGTTTTAGTTATCATACTCCTCCGAAACGGCTTGACCGATTCTCATGAAATTTTTTATGTATATTCAGTAGGTCTGAGAATCGGCTACTATCTATTTATTTTTTTTATTTTTTGGCCAATTTTTTTTATTGCAAAACAACGTTTGCGGGGTCAGCTAGTCTTATTTATAAATATATTATTATAAACTTCTATTTATCGGTGACGCCTGTCACCAATACTTTGCAAGTCAGTAAAATCTCAAATCAACTACTTTATAATTTTCTTGATATATTTTTAAGATTAAAAAATATTAAAAGCGATCGACAGATTATGCAAAAATATTCAAAGGGATGTTAAATATAATAACTTTGACACTGTGTGTGATGTTAGCCTACAATTATATCTCATAGCGGAAAGACTAAATAAAATTATGGTGATTTTTCTCTTATCATCCTACGAGTTATCCATAGTCCTCGGGAGCTCAGTGATCAGAGTAGTCGTTAGATTGTGAAAGGTCGTGAGTTTGGTTCCCGCCCTAGGACATGAATTTTTCCTAATAATACTTTAATAATGCAGAACCGAACATGTTTTCATTCTTCTAAATTAAATCTTACTTTGATTTTCCTAGACGAGTGTCTAGGAAAATTGATAGCTTATAATCTATCGGCTACGATAGTAGGTATTTACAGTATTTTTAGTCATTTCTTAGATTTTTGGATTTAACTTTACCTACACTAAAAAAATTCAATATGTATAATATCCTACTTCCTGTGGTCATTGCATGCTACCATGATTCTGATACTGCCAGGAAATGCAACCTCGCGAGATTTTAGACCTGGGCCAGCAAAATGGCTCTATGGTCGTGCCGTAGAGCCATTTTGCGAGATCGAGATCTCGTGAGATCGAGATTGCATTCCCTCGATACAACAAGTTTACCCAAAAGTACCTAGGTAATTAAAATTAATTAATATAGTTTCTTTTAATAATTATGTCACGTCAAAGATAGTCACTACACTTATGAATGTTTGCAACATTTGTGTCACAGATAGTCACACTTTATAAAGAATTGAATGTTCGCAACATTTTCAGATGTCATAATTTCTGTGTAATTTTCTCACTCCCGCGGAGAGATGTCGCTAATGTGTTGCACTCTGCGGTGGCGGCAGCATCCAGCTCTAAGCTTTACACTTGCATTTATGATAGACTTTATTTTGTAAGGCATAAGAGTCAGTTTCGGTTTTATTTACAACTGTTAAGTTTGTGCACCTACTACTTTTTAGAGCACTTGTAGAGTTGGAGCCCGTGACATCCATTACAATAATGATGTCTTTCTTATAGGGTTGCCAAAAATATTGCTTTATTTAAAACTGAAAAGGTGGTATTGTAGCATAAAATTAGCAGTGCACGTGCAGTGGTCTCATATTATTATTAGCTTACCGTTTTGTAACTTCCTGAAATTGTGACCAAATAAACGTCTTTTCTTTCTTTCAATATTAGCGTAGGGTTTGGGCGCTTTGGTTCCGATCACGGTAATAAAGACAATTTTACCACAGATGCATTATTTCAGATGGATTAGATTTTTTTTGTTATATCTCAGTATCTAGGTACCTATCAGTTATTTTTGCGCATTAAAGTCATTAGGTACATTTTATCACTCATCATTACTAAATAAAGAATAATTAATGTAACATTTAGCTGTGTTTCAGATTGAAGGGAAAGCTAGCGTGTGTAATTACCGGGCACGACAGGCATATTATCTTAGGCCTCACGATGGCAATAATTTTTCTATAGGTGACTGTAGTCATTTTCCACCAGGTCGGCCATCAGCTTGCTTTGTCATCTATTTGCACTTAAATAAAACAAGACTAACTAGTGCCCAAAAATATCAATATTGTTAGTGAAATATCTAAACTCGAGATTCGATGAGCCATGTAGGTTTATAAACCTTAGACCATATTGGTCAAAGGTATAAACTGAAATATTGTTTTACTTCTAATTACTTTGTTAACAAAATCTCCTTGTTATTTAAATAATTCTGTTTGGCTGAAAAAATGGCGACAATACCTTATGGATAAAATTAAGTCCGCAATAAAGATTACTAAGATGAGACAATGAATAGCAAAACCATAAATATAACAAGTATTTGTAATATTTTGATTTAAAAATAAATAAAAAACTCCTAGGACAACTTTGAATATGGCGCTTTTTTCACATATTATTCGGAAAATATACTCAACTGTTACCCTTAAAACACTTCAAACATAAAAGTTATGGAATATTGTTAAAATTATACGGTTTAGAAAATTTGTACAAATTGTAATTTACCAAAAATTCTAATTATTTAAGATTGCTTACATAAATTAAAACATCTATTATTCTGACTACTATTATTATTAATTTTGTCAAAATGACCCATTTTTTAGTAATATAGCAACATGTGAATGTCATTTGTACCGCTGATTTTATATGAAACGTTTTTAGACAATAGGCTACATACAACATATTAAAAATATCACTCTATCTGTAAAACTATTAATTTTAAACATACTATTTCTTTCGCAATAATTCTTCATGAGTTCTATACTTCTTATTTCTGAAATAAAAAAAGTTGTCAACTTCCCTATTAAACGTACGAAGGGAATGACTCAAATAATTATAACCTTAAATTATGATGACGTAGAGTCAGCACGATATTTTTTATGGAACTTTATCGCACCAAACTTTTTAAACAATTGCTTCCTTTGGCAAACACGTATTTAGTCCGCCTGATGGCAAGCGGTTACCGTAGCCGATACATGCTGGTGAGATTACCAAGGATATTGAGCTTAAATATTACAGAAATATGATTTTACCTTTCTGACAGCCCTAACGGGTAACTGGGTTGCGTGTAGTGTCATCGGTGGCTGCCGGAAGTCACGGGAACACTCTCACCATTTATAGGGATATGCTTGGTGCGACTTTTTTTTCTATTCTGCATTGTATAGCCAAATATACTTTTTATTAGGTAACTTTGTTGTTAGCTAACATGTTGATATTTAGAGTAAAATGTCTATTTTTTATTTTGACGCTAATTTCACTCTGGTAAACAATTATTTGTAAAAGTATTAACTCTGAGAAAGAAATATAGCAATAATATGACATGACAGTTTTTGGTAATATCCCCAATACCTATATGCATGAAAAAATATATATACATTTATTACAAATACGTAAAGTTAATCTGCTAAATAGTGAAACCAGAACTGATTTTACTTATTAACCGACTTCAAAAAAAGGAGGAGGTTATCAATTCGTCTGTATGTTTTTTTTTGTTTGTTACCTCAGAACTTTTGACTGGGTGAAACGATATTGATGATTCCATTTTTTGTTCGATGCGGAATAGTTCCCATTTGGTCCCATGAATTTTTTTTGAAAATCTATTAGGTACTTTGGTTTTTAAATCAAAAAAACTGGAAAAATTAAGTCGTCTACGTATGCGAAGTTGCGAATATCTGCTTTCCTATGAATTTTTAGTGAAATGATACGATAGTAGAAAACAATATAAGTTGACCACCTATTTAGCTTTGACCTTCAAAAATTATCACTAAACATCGTGATAAAAAAAATTAAACAAAAAAATAAACCGACTCCAAAAAACTGAAAAGGATAAAATAATTAAATTTTAGTAGGTACTCATGCCCTAGGAACATATTTTTGGAGTTGGTGCTAAGTTATTTCCAGAAACCATAGATAGTGAAGCACCGACTCCAAAAATATGTTCCTAGAGGATGAGTACCTACTAAAATTTAATTATTTTATCCTTTTCAGTTTTTTGGAGACGGTTTAATTTTTTGTTTAAATTTCTTAACCAAGAATTACCTGACATATTTGAATTATAAAATTGTCATGTCTCTTTTTAAAACAACTTTTTATACTTATGAAAAGAAGTAATTAAAAAAAATACCGACTTCAACACACTAAAAAAAAAAATTGAATCGAAGTAGGTACTTATCTCATAAAAAGGTATTTTTCGGAGTTAGTGCTTCACTTTCTGTTGATTCTGGAAACAGCTTAGTAGGAGTCGGTTTAATTTTTTAAAAGTGATAGAGTTTTGGCTGTCTCTAGAGATGCGGGAACAAATATACAAACATACACACACTTATGAAATTCAGCAACCATGCTAAGAATCTGGTACCTATAGAGTAATATACTATACAAAAAATGTGCACCTCTGACAATGGGCCTGATTCTAAAGACACACTCTAATTCTAAATTTAAGTACAGGATATCTTTTTTTCGTAATATGTAATAGGAAAAAGATAGAAAGAATTTGTTTAGAGCTGTCAATTTTTAGATAGATTTCAAAGAAACTATAGACAATTTTAGACGGCATGTACGGGGGTGCCTCCTAAACACTGCATTTTATCACGTTCAATACGGTCGAAAAATGAACGCACGTTTCTAAATTTCAAATTTTATGACAGTCTTCCTTTTCGTATTCATTTTGAGAGAAAGAAATTCACAGAACGTAAATTTAGACTTAGCATGTGTTCTCCAGAATTAGGGCCAATATTACATATCTGCATATACGGGATACGGGTTAAATTGATAACCTCCTTTTTTGAAGTCGGTTTTAAATTGCTGACCGTATACGTTAAAATAAATGTTTTTTTTATAGTATTTTAAATTTAATACTACACAGAGTAACAATTAGGTAACAAAAGTGAAAAAAAAAATAGGAAAATATTCAAAAAATACTCGACTTACATTAAGTTGCCCGCTAGACAAGGAGATCCTTTATAGAGTTTGACCGTCAAACTCTATGAAGGATCTCCTTGTCTAGCTTTACTAGTATTAAATTTAAAATCATATAGAAAAATTGCATTTATTTTAACATATACGGTCAGCAATAGAAGTCGATTTAACACTTGTCTATTAGGTCCTTACAAATTGTCAAAGGTATGCGAATCCGTTATAACGAAAAGTACTAAAGTGTTCAGCGACTTCTGTAGCTGACTGTACATATTTATTAACAATAACACCTACAAAAATCAAACCACCAAAATTACTGCTTCCATTCAAAGTTTTCACTATCATAATTATTCAATTGCTTTTTTTAAAAAAGATTGAAATATAGAGACGCTACCTAGTTAAACACCAAAGATAACCGAAAAGATAATGCAATTATATCCCAAAAAAACAAGTTGAGACATTTTGCTTTCTACTTTGTTTCGTTGGTAATTAAGATCGTTACGATGTCTCGAGAAACATGGCAGCGGTTCCGTTTCCGGGTGGTACTTTTTTAATTTTTCATTTACGGGCGAGTGATTTCAATTTTTCCTCTAATTTCTCATTAAACTTTGTTGCTCGTTTGGCCTGAGGGCATTATTTTAAAATAGTAATTAGCAAAAAAGACGAAAAAAACATACTCATTCACTACTCAAGTGGCTGAGTACAAAAATATTTAAAAAAAATTAAAACCGATTTCAAAACACTGAGTAAGGAAAAAATAATAAAAAGAAGTTTTTTTTCGAATTGATTCTATCTACACTTTCTATTGGTTCTGGAAACAACTTAGCACCAACTTCAAATTACAAAATAAAATTTTAAGTAACCCCCGGCGTCATTAATCATCTATCTAACACCATCTCATTGAGACTATTCATAAGAGCCCAAACACGCTATATCTGCTGTAATTTTCTGAAGAATCAAGCTTTTCGCAGACTTTTTGATGGTATAGGATCAGCTCAAGGTTATTATGTCATGGGAATGTCACCGAAGAGACAGTACACCAAATTTAAAATCAATCGGATGTGTAAAAGTTAGTAAAATCCTATCATCATGTAGAAAATGCGCTGATACTGATAGTTATCAAACACCTGAACTGATCTTCATAAATTATAGCTAAGAACCATCGTAGGCACATCAGCTTTCAAACAAAAAAAACCCGAATCAATTTGGTCCATTCGTTTACGCTACGATGCCACAGACAGACACACAGATACACAGACAGACACGTTAAACTTATAACACCCCTCTTTTTTCGTCGGGGGCTAAAAATAACTTTTAATGAAATAATTACCTAAATAATTTTTTTTTCATTATCAGTATTTTGAAGTCGGTTTTTATTCTAAGAAAGATCCAAAATAGTAAGACTGTATGTATACTGTGAATTCTATTCACTGTTGATTTATGTTCTTGGCTTATTTTGAGAATGTTTGCGGTAGATTTTTGTCATTCTGAAAGAAACTTCATTAAGATTTCAAATGTTCACCCGTTTGTTTATAAAACGGAAAAAGTGAATGAGAAATCATATTTCACAGACGACCGGCTGGTCGAGTGGTCTGTATCCCTTGCTATACGGGCTGCTCGATCAAGAGGTCCCGGGTTCGAATCCCGGTAGGGTTAAATGTTTGTATGATAAATACGAGCATTTGTTCACGAGTCATGGATGTTTAAATGTTTATTTAGTATATTTATAATATTTATATACATATTAATATCAATATTTACCCGTTATCTAGAATCCATAACACAAGCTCTTAATGATGCTTACTTTGGTCTAGATAATAGGCGTGAGTGTATGAATATTATTACCTATGCTTTGGCTTTTGTATAATTGCTTTATTGATTAGTCAACTCTAGCATATTTAAAACTAAGAATGCAATGGTACGAAAAATATGATCAAAATCTTTATTTACAATGCTGAATATTTGCGCAAACCTGGCAAAGAGCTTGTCGCTTTAAAAAGGAGCCGTAACATTTTTCTGAAGTCCGTAGTTATCTCTAGTCTACGGTCCGTAGTATCGTAGTGTGACGCTCGTGCTAAGTGTTAGCCATTTTAAAAACTTCCGAGAGGGTGGTAATGCTTCTTTATATTATTATTTGAACTTAAACAAAAATAATTTGTTTAGTAAAGAATTTCAGTAAAGAGTTTCACAGTTTGAGACGGGTTTAATGTGTATTTTTTTTGCCGTAAGGTCCTTTTCTTAAGGTCTTACATCACCGCTTTTAATGTTTTCTACGACCTTAAATTTTCTGATAGCGTGCGGCTATTTTCTCCTAGTCTGCTGTTACTGAAACTTAGAGGTATCTACTACGAAGTTCTCTAGAAGATAACTAAGATAACGAATCGCATGTATCTCTCAATGATTGGCCGAACATAGTACCCATAAATTTTTATTTTTGACAAAGATAATTTCACATGTAGAGCTTACTTTATTATTTACTAATAAAATTCTCTCTACATTAGTCCTTCCTGTAGTGTACATTTATTTATTACACACCGTTATTAGAAGCAGCATGATAAAATTCTCCCCACAAGAGTTATATTCTGGCCACGTGGAAACACAACGTCACTATTTTCATATTTTTATTAAAATGTAAATAGCAATTATCTTTTTGCATTTTTTGTGTTCTGACCAAATTTATTTCGTATTCTAATATCCTTAATTATTGGGTTTGAACTAAAAATAATCATCGACCATAACATTTTATTGTGACGACACGCCTAGGGGCTTCGAGCAGTCGGTAAACTTAAAGACACATTTTCACATTCTATGGGAAAATATTCGTATCATGTATGTGAGTAGTCGTCAAAATCAGACACGTACGGTATGCAAAACGAAATTGGTAAAAGGATTTCCCTGTTTCGCACTCTCTACCTAAAGGATACGTTATTGTTGTTGCCAGCCGCCATGAAAAACAATAGTGCGATAGTAGAAAGTAAGTTGTCGAAATTATATGAATGAGTGACCGAGTGAGTAAAATATAATATGTGTTCTACGTTTTAATTTTGCAGCAACTCTTGTAATAATCATAAGTACAAGACATATAAAAAAAATAGAGATAGGATGGTATAATACATAAAAAACAACAACGAAACGACAAATAATGATGACGTCAACGTTAAACTTTATTTACATTTGGCTGTTAAAAATCAATAAAAATAAGCACTTTAATTTTATGAGAGATAGTGTTTAGTGATTATGCGTACAGAAGCTGAAAAGTGCGGATGAGCTTCTATCTTACATGAGATCGCCCTCTTAAAACTTTAAAAAACTTAGAAGCACACCAACATGTCTCTGCATTCGATACATTCTCATACGAGCACGAAATTTAATTTGGAGACACGCAGGTGCGTCAGTTTACAATTGCGTCGCCATTTCTCTAAATTCCCGCCACGTTTGACAAGAGCCACGTTCCGCGCGCGTTAGGGCTTCCGACAATAGTTCGCGGCCGATTCGATCGGTACACATGCTCCGTTTCATTTCCGCTGCACCCTGTCCGCGCGTTTTTCAACGGTCCAGGGGAAAAAAGTTTAACTATTACACGAACTTGATTTTGGCTGGAACGAGAAAATGAATGGACTCCCATTTTAAGAGTAAAAGAAAAATTTTATGTTTTCATATTGTTTGAAAGATGCCCCCTGACAATTCAGAGGACATCTTTCAAACAATATGATGAAAGATGATATGGAAACGCTGACCTTTCCAATGAAAGGTCAGCGTTTCCATATTATCTTGGGAAATGTGTATTTTGTTTTCTGTTTTTTTAAAGAACATTGTATTTTTAAATATAAACATTCGAAGTATTTAAAGTCGCAGTTTTTTCGGGTATAAGTACTTAGCAATATTATACATAGACCCAGCATTTGTGTTATCTCTCTTGGTTAAAGTTTTTTTTATATATTCCCTTGCCTTGAGTTTCTGTTTTATGATAAGTTTAATGGAGCTCCTGCCTCAGCTCTCTTGATAAGATTCTGACTGTTTTTTGTTTATAGGTACGCTTCCTTGATACACATAACAATCGTAATAATTAAAAACGGTAAATAATGCAATAAACATTTATGACATCCTAAAAACTTTGAATTTATTTTTAAACAAAAGATGAATTTTGAATTTTTTTTTATCTACAGTTAGTATCATATAGTAAAAGCAACTCTATTAAAGCTTTAGGCTCTTCTCAAAGTCTGCCTACCTTTCTTAGATCCACTGAAATATTTTTATGTCTGAGATATTCTACGGCAATCTTGTCCCATTCGGCTGCTACAAATTGAAAAGCACACTCGAAAACCCCTTTAGTGTCACGTGAAGGCTGTACAATAGAGCACCTACCCTCGCAGCCAGCGTATATCGGAATTCTGATCACATTTTATCGTTTTAAAAATTGACGTGGATGTGGCAGCGCGGATGTACTGCCGGAGCTTTACTTAGCAGATGCTATTGAAAAACGAAAACAAGATTGGACTATATTTTACATCGTAAAATAGCCGTGTAATAAGTACTTTTATAGAAATAACACTGTGCTTTTTGAAAAGAATTCAGCTAAACTTTCAAAAAGCACACGAACGAACTGTATTTGTCAAAAAGAAATGAGATATAACTATTGACTTCTATCTCATTTCTGATTGGTGCCGTCAATACGAAAATAAATTGAAACATGGGCTATATTAGTTCATAGAAATGGTTTGCCACTTTCAAAAACATCTTATTTTTTGAAAATTTCATGACATTTGTATGAAATAATATAACATTGGCTGCATTATTTCATAGAAATGTCATGAAATTATTTAGCCTATGTTTCAATTTATTGTCGTATTGACGGCACCACCCTCTATAGTACTAGCGTTGATAGTATATTTTTCAACATTGCAGTTCAAAGTAAATACTTACAAAATTAATAAGACTTAACTCTATAAATGATACTTCAGATACTGTGAAATGGTGAGTTCACGAGGCTCCCCTGGGAGATTAAACTAGAGGATCCTAGTGGCTAAACTGAATGAAACGAACACGGCTACAATCAAGTTGCTAGGACATGATATTGAGATTCTTCTAGAATATCTCCATGACTATTAGGGTGTCACCGACCCCGCTTCTCGGAACAATCGTCGCAAGCGATTCATCATCGCGCGTTATTGAATTTCGCCCGGCTTGCTACCCACCCAAACAATTAACGCAATCCTCATTACAATTATTGCACTTCCCCGCGTATTTGATGGGGTCGTACCTACGCGTGCACTCGTTAGACTAACGCGAAACTAACCTGAGGACTGCAATTTGGTTATTTTAATCAAACAGTTTGAAATTTTGAATCACTGCCCGTATTCACTCTACATAGAGTATGACTAATAGAGAAGTAAGTATCTATCTTCAGATAAAATTACATAAAGGAGTCTTTAATTTTATCTTTACATAATTATTTCTTTAAAGGTATTATAGAAGAATCTAAACTAAAAATAAGTCATTTCTTATGGCGGGATCGAACCCGCGACCTATATAGCACTCCGAGTGACAGCTACCGGGTAATGCTACTTTGAGCAGAAAACTCTACCTACAAGTACACGAAACTTCACAAAGATTAGGAAAGTTGTGAGCCTGACTGAGAAAAATCTAGAAATAATCAGACTCCTTGGATTAGTCAATATATTATTGTCCCGAAAATTATGGCTGATGATGTACTAGAATGTCCCGGGACAAGACGCGCATCCACAACTACTTTCTTTAGGAAAAAGACTAAGTAATTAAATTCAACATCATCATCAGCCTATCTACTTTCCACTGCCGGGCACAGGCCTTCCTACATATTAGGTTGGGGAAAAAGTCTTTTCGCATTATAGTATGTATGAACTTGTAATAAAATCTCTTTGGCTGTACTATTTGCTGTACTATTTGGTTTTGGTATCATTAAAAGTTAAGAATTTAAAAAAGATTATTCCAAATTTAAATTAGGAAAATGTGTGTTTTTCATTTGTTTTTACTGTCAAGATGAGTGAATGTAATGAAGAAATTCGATACATTTTAAAATTTTACTACAAAAAAGGTAAAAATGCAACGCAAGCCGAGATTACCAGGCTCTCGCCACTTCACTACTAGATAATTCAGAGATATTTTCACGAAAAGAGCTAATTTTAACAATAGTTTAGATAGGTATAAATATACCAAACGATAGAGTCCAACATAATGAACAAATCTCTTTAAGAAACGTTGCCTATAAAAGAAAATAAAAATCGTAAAAGTAAATACAAATAAATGTTTGCTTCATGAATTTTACACATACACATGCTAAGATGATAAATGAAATTTTGTTATCTAGTAATTCATTCTAATCTTAATTTATTTAAACAATTTAGAGGCAAGGAAATATACACGACTGGTTTTTCGTCGCAAATCTAAAATGGGAACCCTTGAGCAATACCATGGACCAAATCATCCTTGGTTTTACTCTCATTTCGACACTACAACTCGACATTTCGGGAAATGCAGGAGATTGTTGCGTCAGCGCGGCTAAATTACAACTATTATTTATTATTATCTTGTATTTGGGGCTTTTCGGTCTTTTTAGACTGATTTGTCACTGCGACCTAAAAGATCTATTGTGACTTGCCACCAATAGTTATAATAAAACCTTGATTTGGGCACTTTCCATAAATTTTAGGATTTTCCCAACCTCAAGGGTCTCAACTTCATTTGGGTGAATAGTGTGTCTCCCCAGATAGAGGCTTCGTTTGTGGATAAAGGGTCCACAGTTGCAAAGGAGGTGCATTGGGGTTTTAGCGCTCCTGTGTACAGAATCTGCAAACATCCGAATCACTTAATTTTAGGTTGAATAAGTGTCTGTTCAGTTTGCAGTGGCCTGTTAAAGCTCTAATCATGGCACTCGCGTTACTCCTGCTGAGCTTTATCAGCTCTTCAGTTCGTTTAGCACAGTAGCCATGTATCAGGGACTTTGAATGTATCAAACCAGGTGTCCTTAGCCATTGTTCGGAGGACTCCTGTATGAGTTTGCTTTTGAGATAGTGCATGGCCTGGTTCTTTGAGATTCCGCAGAAAGGTTCCGGTCCAATCTGTCGTCCCTGAGCCCCAGCTCTGGCTAATTCATCGGCCTTTTCATTGCCTATGACGCCAGAGTGACCAGGCACCCATCTCAGAGTGATTCTGTTGTTGATCCCCAGTGTATTTAATTCCTCCACGCAGTCTTTTACTAATTTTGAATGCAGTGTATTCGCATTTATAGCATTAAGCGCTGCTTGGCTGTCGGAGTAGATGTAAATTCTTTGGTTAACGTAGTTCCTTAGGCGGTTAGCCTGCACACATTCAATAATGGCGTAGACTTCCGCCTGGAAAATGGTGGCGTATTTTCCGAGGTTGACGCTTTTACTAAACCTTGGTCTGACTCCATACACCCCACATCCTACGTTGTTACCCATTTTGGAGCCATCTGTAAACCATGTGAGGCATCCAGCTTCGGAGGGAGTAGTGACTTGTGGATAAATGTTGTTTTGGATATTCGCCCAGTCCTCCCTGCTAGGCAGTTCAACTGTATAGTTTTTGTGGAAGTTGAGTTGTGGTAGCATGACGTCAGAAGTCATTGCTAATGGAGGTAGTTCAAACACAGCTTGATGTAATGATCGCAGTGTTTGAGATGCCCATTGTGCTTTCCCAGAGACGCCTGCCCTATACATTCCAGCCTTTGCCTCTTTTCCAATAAATAGATCCAGAGGCGGTAGGTTGAGAAGAGCATTAAGGGCTGCCGCCGGGGTTGTGCGCATAGCACCAGTTGCCATCAAGCACGCGGTGCGTTGTAAGCTGGTTAGCTTATTGATGGTTGTTATTTGCCTGACTTTTTTCCCCCAGACTACGCAGGCATACGTTAGCATCGGCCTTACGATGGAGGTATAAAGCCATAGGGCGATTTTGGGGTTTAAGCCCCATCTCGTCCCTGCAAGGCGGTGACATATTCCTAAGGCAGTTGTTGCCTTTTGGATTACGTTATTTAAGTGTGTTTCCCAAGTCAGTGTCTTGTCAATTGTTATGCCCAAGTATTTGACTTCTTGGGAAAAAGGTATGGATGTTCCTTTAATAGTTAGTGTAGCAAGCTTGTTTAGCTTGCGCTTCCTAGTAAAGGGCACTATAGTTGTTTTGGAGGGGTTAACCCCCAGTTGGTTGTCTGCGCACCATTTGACAATGGTATTCAGAGCTCTTTGTAGTATTGATGATACAGTGCTTTGGCAAGGACCTATAACGTAGGCCACTACGTCGTCGGCATAGCCCTGCACATCAAAACCCATTTGAGTTGTTTTTGTAAGGAGTTCATCCACAACAAGTGACCAAAGCAGTGGAGACAGTACGCCTCCCTGCGGACATCCCCTTGTTGTCTTGAAACTTCTTGTTATTCCGTTTAGATTTATCTTAACAGTTCTATTAAGCAGCATTGACTTTATCCACCGGGTCGTTGTGTCATCGATCCCTTTGGTAAGGGATCCAATAGTGACATTGTCAAAAGCTCCTTCAATGTCGAGGAAAGCACACAGAGCTATCTGCTTGTCTTCCAGAGCTCTTTCAATCTTATCCGTAAGTTCAAGAAGAGCAGTTTCCGTGGATTTCCCTTTTTTATAAGCATGTTGCTTGGAGTGTAAGGGGAGTTCCTTCAAAGGTCCTTAAAAAAAATTACAACTAACATCAGAGACCAATATTTCGGTTTGGGCCTGTCGGGATCGCACGCACCACGCCCACGTAACATTTCTCCTTCTTTCTATGATCTGATGTAAGACCTGTCAGCCGGATTACGAAAGGTTACCGATTCGAATCCTGTCCCAATCCTCCTCGATCCTCAATATTTCAAACATTTATTAAAATTTTAAATTGATCTTCAATAAAATATAAGATAAGCAGTATTTGATGTCTTGTAATTTATTCTAGAGAATCTCTCATCATGAAGTTTATCGACGTTACTAGACCACACAGTAACATTCTCCTCCAGATAGATTAGTTTACGCAACATTAATAATTGCATAGCTCCTTGACAGCACAAATTCGTCATGTCACCTAAAAACAATCTTTTCCCCGCGTCTATTTTTATCAGTGAACAATTGTATAGTAACGTGTTACGGTTGATTTTAAATTGGAAAAAGTGAATTGTTGTATAGTCCAGTTCTGCAGAGCTGATCACCCTCACGGGTGCCATACGTCATCGAAGCAGGAGGGTGACACTGGACAGTTTAAAATTTCTAAATTCACCCTAATCCATTTTCAAAATTGAGTCCGAGATATTGTTTTGTTTTAGCTAGAAATAAAATTGGAAATATACTTAAATGTTTATAATATTTTATATAATTACTAGCTGACTACTGACTACCGCAAACGTTGTTTTGCCATAACAAAAATAAAAAAAAAATGGCCAAAAATAAAAATAAAATAGATAGTAGCCGATTCTCAGACCTACTGAATATAGATATGAAATTTCATGAAAATCGGTCAAGCCGTTTCGGAGGAGTATGGTAACTAAATTTGTGATTCGAGAATTTTATAATATATATTAGATTACAACAGTTCTACAGACTCTTGTTCCGTGCGTGCCTTTATGGTTATACAATTTTGTTGTTGTTTTTTTTTATTTTTTTGCAGTCCGTGTTAGGCTCATAACTTTTTTTTGTGACTTAGTTGTCTAATTCTAAAAATGTTAAGTTATATTATGTTTTTTATATAGGTACTCACTGAAAAAAAGATTTATAATGAAATATTTATATTTAAAGTTAAAGTTGTAGTTATTTTTATTAGAACGGTTAGAATAAAAAAAAAACAAATTTGGCGAGTTGCAATTACAGTTTATTTGATTTCTCAAAACTTGCTTATCTCTATGCACTATTTAATAGATGGTAGGCCCATAAATGTCGGATTGTCGGGTTGTGGGAGTAGGTACCACCACTACCACCGCCTTTCTTATTTCAGTCGTAAAACAGTTCGCTGTGTTTCGGATTGAAGGGAAAGGTAGCCGGTGTAATTACTGGGCATGGAAGGCATTTCACCTTAGGCCTCAGGATGACAGACGCGGCTATGGCCGCGACCGGCCCAGAGTGAGGCCTGGTGCCCCGCCCTAGGACTGGCTCTGGTCGGTTCTAGGGTCGGGCTGCCCGGAGGCGGCTCGGTGAAATGCTTCGGCTAACCCTGGGTCGTCTCCATTATGGGCATGGGGAAACCGGAGTGGTTTAGCAGGTATTCCCAGTGCCGCTATGATCAGGCGCTGGGCGACCCCTGCACAGGCCCACGTCTAGCCGACGGTCCGCTGGTCCACCTAACCAGCGGTTTAGGGTATCGTCTGTAAGCGGATTCCACTTCGAAAAAAAAGACCTCAGGATGACAACGCACCTGCAATACAAGGGTTTTTTTTCTTGTTATCGCAGGTGTCTTTAGGCGACGGTAGTCTCTTACCACCAGGTGGGCCATAAGCTTGTTTGTCATCTAGATGTCTAAAAAAAACACAGTTATGTTTTAGGTATTAGGTACCCTAGCTATATAGTCACTTTTTAAGCTACAGGTGTACAAGTTGAAAGTAGTACAGTAATTTTTTCCATGTAATTTATGGCATTTATTGCTTGCCAGACACATCACATTTTCTGTTGCTGGTATGGCTCGACCGAGAACTCGGTCTCGGTTCTCGGCGAAATTTTCGGCCGTAGCCGAGATATTTTTACGGCATGGGATTCACGTTCGTTGCTGGGTGTCAGTGCGGGAGTTAGCTGTCGATTGTGACATTATGCAAAAATCTTGCAATTTACTATCAATATTACGTAATTTTTTTTTTAGATTTATATATTCTCGGTTTCCGTTCTCGGTCTCGGCCGAGATTTTACTTTATTCTCGGTCTTAAAGGTCGTTCGAAAATCTTGTCTCGGTCGACCCCTAGTTGCTGGTATAGGACGAAAAGTTAAGGCTGTTCCCAACAATCGCCATACATTCCGTGCAGATCGCCTCGAGAAAAGAATAGTCTTTTGTAGAATTAATTAATTTAAAAAAAAAATTAAAAGTCCTTTTCATATTTTATTTATAATAGCATTTTTTTCGAACTGAATAGTACACCTGTAACGTGGTACTATAACATTGCGATGTTATAGTACCTCGTTTCTCCTTCCAAATTTCTTGGCAATATTTAAGACATAAATTCAAAATTCAAATTCATTGTTTGGCGTTTGATTCGTTTTATTTTTAGATATAATTCTTTATTTTGCTAAAAGTGAGAAGAGACGTACCTCCCTAACTTATCAGTGTCTCGCTCACGAATCGTATATTATTATCACACTAACAATATAACATTATTGGATATTGAATTAATATAAGTCTACTTTCGATCTCAAGGCACTTTTTGTGCCTTTATTTTTAGTGACGTATTTCCAAACACCCATACGTTACACACCGACGTCTTTATCCATATCACGTACTCTTGTCTTTCCTGTCCATTCCAAGATTGTCTAGAAGAGATCGCTTTTAAGCAATTAGACCTTGTACCGAGACTTTTGTACCGGTCAGGTAGTGAGTTGAATTTGGAACATGATAGAGTTTGAATTTTAAAAATATTTTTGAATTTGGAACCAAAGGCGGCGCCACACGCGTTCCGTATTCAAAAACAAAGATACAATTTCAAAAAGAAAAAATCTTTTACGTTTTCAGCTGTATATTGTTCACGGATTATTTAAACATTTTAAATACTATTTAAGTTTCTGTTATTTTACTTACCATAAATATTCCATGAGATGTATCTAAAAGCGCCTCTTATTTCTTTTCCCATCTATAAGGGATGAAAAGCAGAGTGTATCACGCGGTCGCAAAATTATTTTTATCTTGGCGACTTATATTGAATCCCTTGCTGCCCTCAGGATTCTACTTCTCGATTCCTCTATTCTAGAATCCTTCGGTATATTGTGGATTCAAAAAAGCGCTCTCACCATAAAAATAATACTTTGCTCCCTTGTGGTACAGTCTACTATTTATTTTAATTTCATTGCGCCTTACATTATTTTCCTAAAAGTGGGCGTTTGCGTTTTCTTGTACTTAGTATCTACTCGTGCGTGTTGTGTTCTGAATATACGTGTCAGTGCTCGTATGATAATATTTTGTAGTGTCCCATTTTTCCACAGCCATTATTACCACACGGGATTGTTTCAGTGCTCCCAGCGGGGGCACTAACAGCCCAAAGGTCGCGACATTTGCCCGAGCGGCGAACTGTGACCTTTGGCGAACGAACAGTACAAAGGGCAAGTTCTCAATAAAATTGTGGTTTACGTGGTGACATTTTTTTCTGCATGTCATTAAGGTTAATGTCTTAAATTTTGAGCCATATCCGCCGTTGCCCTTTATAGGTACATACATATATTAAAGAATAATAAGGCTTAGGTATAGATTTTTGATTTGTGGTAAACTGTGGTTTAGGCGCTCCTCAAATCAACTTTTGCCATAGTCGATCCCAGGATGAGTAAATTTTTTTTTATCTCGAGCTTCTCCTTACATCAACGTTCCGCTCAATGATTTGGCTATGTTGTCCTTCAGCCGTTTCGCCGGCGCGGCGGCGTTTAATCAACGGCCTGGGCGTCCAATCAAGTGGCTAATTTAAACAGACAGCTGCGACATGTCTGTCGCAGTTGTCTGTTTAAACGCTAAATACAATTGGAAATTTACTGTGTCTGATATAATAATATATAGGCACTTCACAGATTAATATTATTCCATTCGTTTGTAGAGGTTTTATGATTGAAGATTAATTCTGTAATGCTTAAATAAGTCATTACCTGCACTGCGCGTCGTCGTTTATGTTTTAAGTCGTTTTATTTAATATTCTACGACTACGGCTGCGTAGTTAGAGTTTGACAGCATTTTTGTAATGGAAAATGACAGAACCAGAAAGGAGAGTCCGTATGCGAAGACAGCTAGTGCAGCAGGAACGCACAGGCACAGCCGTACCTACTATTTTGTAACGAAACTCACATCTCACTTCGCAAGTCACTTCGATTTTATCTGTGACAATGTATGAAAAATTGCTTTATTTGTCAGTTGAATTCGAAGTGACTTGCGAAGTGAGGTGCGAGTTTGAATAATAATAATAATAAAACTTTATTTTTCTCATCACAAAAACGTGAACATAATTATAATTACAATAGTAGTAAAGAGCCACTTAAATATAGTTTGTGTGAGACTGACGCCTGTGATAGATATATAAATATCTGTAGTTCAGGTCATCAGGCTCCCACCACCTCGGTGATAAGCAAGGTTCGTCTATACTATAATAGCACAGCTGTTCTGTCTAGCAGCCTCTACCTTGCCAGCCTGTAAGATGCCTTTTCACGCCTCTTTTAAGGGAAGGAGGGAACACGTCATGTCACGTGATAGCAAAGAATTCCAAGTTTTGGAAGTACGATAGTACTTACGAAAAAGAAAAGAGAATGTGACCGTAATAATTTATTTAAAAATAACATGTTCCACTTACAATATTCTCGTTTGTGGTAACTTTTTAATAAACATGCCCTCAACACTGTTCAAGACGTAACAATACAAATCAGTTTACTTCAAAATGAATGTAAAATGTAGGTATTGATTGATAACCTAAGAGAGAAGATCGATAAAATAAAATCGCAGGCTAATGTCTTCAAACCTAAACCTAACTATCCGTCTGTGTTGCAAATAAATAAATGTTGATTCTGCTCCGGTTTTCTAGATCTCTAGCTAGTTTACTGGAGGAGATTTATTTGTAGCATACTTGTAACTTGTCTGCATTTAAAATAGATTTGTAAAAATTATTATATATAAAGAGAACTGTAAACTTAGTTTTTAAAAGTTTATATGTTCTTTAATTATTAACCGACTTCAAAAACGAGAAGGTCAATTCGGTCGGTATATTTTTTTTCTATGTATGTACACCGATTACGCCCAGATTACTGATCGGATTTATGTGATTCTTTTTTTGTTCGATGCGAAATAGCTGCCATTTGATCCCATACAAATTTTTTTCAAAATCAGTTGGGTAGTTTGGTTTTAAATAAAAAAACTGAAATCATTAGGTCGTCTACGTATGCGAAATTGCGAATTTTTGCTTTCCTACGACTTTTTGTGAAACTATACGATAGTAGGAAACAATATAAGTTGACGGTCACCCATCAAGCTTCGACCTCAGAAAGTTATCACTAAAAATTGTGAAAAAAAAAATAGTTTAAAAAAAGTTTATTATTTTTTTGGAGCCCCTAAAACAAGAATCTAACTAAGCCATAGGTTTACATGAATTTGTACAAAAAAAACCATCGGAAATTCATGTCCTCTTTAGAAGCTATACTACCGTCACAGGCATTTCAATTGATTTGATATTTTTTATTCATAACCTGGATACAAGTCCTTCAGTCGCATACATTTTACTTATTAAACTAATGTTACAAATACATGTTACTATCGTTAAAACTAAAATTACAAACCATTTTTTTTGTTAATTAAAATAAGAACAAACTAAAAATTAAAACATTAAACTTTTTCGATTGTACTACATATAAACTTAAATAAAGGAATAAAGAAATCAGAGTTTTTTAAGAGATCCTGAACGCGGCGGGGAAGACTGTCAGATGGATTGTCACTGTCACATATGTCACTAGCCAAAACTAACCGTTGTAGATTGAAAGCACCACAATTTAATAATAAATGATCCAAATCAGCATTTTCTTCTGAACAGTGTAGACAATTACTTGTATTAAAAATTTTAAGCCGATGTAGGTGTGACGGAACTAAACAATGGCCAATTCTCATTCTTGAAATAACTGTGTAAAATTTTCGACAGCTGTATAAACGTGATTTGTGATACCATGGCTTCACAGGTATATTTGACTGTATTTCAGCATACCACTTTCCTTTCGTCTGTAAAGTTATGTCCCAGTATTCTTTCCATAGCTCTCTCGAGTTTTCCTTAAAGATATGGTAGAAATCAGTAAAAGGCACTTTAAATTTTTCTGTGTGATCTTCATCAGGCTCCATACGTGTTAGAGAATCCGCTATTTCATTGCCATGTATGCCACTGTGTGATGGTACCCAAGCAAATTCTATATTTACCCCTCTTCCTTCTAAATGCTCTAATAAACTTAAAATTCTAAACAATAGGTAATTGGTTTTGAATGACATTTTACAATTCATTAATGCTGACAAAACGCTCTTGGAATCAGATAATAAAATAATATTTACACTATTTACCCAATTATTTACATATTGTAAGGCTTGATATAAAGCATAACATTCAGCAGTGTATATACTGCATGCTGAATTAAGTTTTATACATTTGGTTTGGCTTAATTGCGGATCGTAAAAGGCAGCTGTAACACAACAATTATCTTTAGAACCATCTGTGTATATAAAGTAAAAACTACTCATTTTATCTCTAAATTCTAAGAAGTCTAATTTGTTAGTAACAGAGTTTAAATGAAATTTATTTATATTAACATTTGTCAAAGCCTTAAAGGAACAAGTATACATAGGACAGACATTACATTTATATATATCTTGAGATTTATTATTAACATGCATAAAAATTGTAACAATTTCAGGAGGAGAAATAATTGACTGGGCTGTAATATTGGTAGCTGCTATTGACTCAAAAATTCCTGCCAATCTAGAGAATCGATCTATTAGAACATTGTTAGAAGATATTATTTTGAGTAAAAATCTCTCAGCCAATTGCAACCGTCTTAAGGAAAGTGGAGGTATACAAGTTTCTATTTCTAAAGAATTTATTGGAGATGATCGCATTGCTCCACAAATTAGTCTTAAACCCATATTTTGAATAACATCAAGTTTTCTTAAAAGTGTACTATTGACATTCATGTATGCTAAACTGCTATAATCAAAATGGCTTCGAACTATACTTTTATATAGCATACTCATAACTTTAGGGTGTGAACCCCAAAATTTCCCGGCCAAGTGTCTTAGTATGTTGATGCCCCCCATAGCTTTCTTGCAAATATGATTAATATGTGTATCAAATTTTAATTGATTGTCAATGAAAATCCCCAAAAATTTATGCTCCTTAACAATTGGAACTATAACACTGTTGTATAGAATTCTAACATGCTTACTACTTTTACTGAAAACTAAAACTGAACTTTTTTCTGGACTTATATCTAATTTAAGTTTATTATTATAATAAGAACATAACTGACTAAGAGCATTATTTATATTATATTGAGCTATTTCTATATTTTGATTTATGCTATATAAAAGTAAGTCATCAGCAAATTGCAAAATGTTAATGTTATCTGTATTTACAAACTTGAGTATCTCAGAAGTATATAAATTGTATAGTAAAGGAGATAATGTTGCTCCTTGCATAGTACCCTTATTGATATTTCTTGGACCATGCAGCTTATTATTATATTTCACACAAACTGTCCTATTACTTAGAAATTTAAAAATCCAATGTAATGTCTTTCTGGGTATTCCAATATCATGAAGAACTTGAATAAGCTCTAAAATATTTACATTATCAAAAGCTCCCTTGACATCTAAGAAAACACAAATCATATTAGAATGGCTGAGTTTAACATTTTTAATATCGTGTATAAGTGACACAAAACTTTCAGAGCAACTTTTGCCTCTTCTGAATCCATGCTGAATTGGTGGGATTAACTTGTTACTTTCTGTGAAGTAATCTAAACGAGACTTAATCATATTTTCAAACAATTTACCTAAGCAAGAAGACAATGAAATAGGCCTGTAGGAAGTAGCAATATTGATAGGCTTATTTGGTTTTAATATTGGAATAACACATTGAGTTTTCCAAGATTCTGGTATAGTCAGATCAATCCACAATTTATTATAAATCATTAGTAAGATGTTTTGCGCATTTATGTGTAATTTTTTAACCAAGATGTATGGTATATTATCAAGACCTGCAGCAGTATCTCTTCTACTTTGTAAAGATATGTTAAACTCACTTATTGAAAAAGTTAAATTAAGAAATGAATTGCCATCATTTTCTTCAGAAGTGTTCAGTAATGATAAAAGTTTATTTTCATCTACTTGAGTATTATCAGACAAGTTATTTAGAAAGCTTGGTATCCAATGATCATCAAAATTTTTGTTATGATCATTACTTCCTATTCTTCTGAACCTTTTAATATAGCCCCATATTCTTGAAACTGGTGTTAATCTATTAAAACTATTACATAGAGTGTGCCATGAATTTTTACTCTCTTCTTTGAGTATTTTCTTTTTTTGGGCATCAATTTTTTTGTAATTAATGAAGTTAGCTATAGTTGGTAGTGACTTATATTGCTTTAATGCATTTTTGGAGTTCTTAACAGCATCCTCACATGTTTGATTCCACCAAGGAGCTGGCTTCCTATGCTTTTTGAAACTAGCATATGCTTTACGTTTCGGTACTGTTTTATCCCTCAGATTATTTAAAATATTTACAAAACTATTATACAACTCTAATGCGTCACTAGTAACTGTATCTAGGTGTGAAAAATAGGTTTTAGATAGGAAGTAATACTCAGTCCAATTTGCTTTACTATAAATATATTTCTCTTCCACAGAAGAAATCTCATAAATAGATGGTTGAACATTAAAACGAAGAATAGTTGGAAAGTGGTAACTGCCCATGGGATCATCGTGAACACTCCATTCACATAAATGAGCTATTGAAGGACTAACCAAGGTCAAATCTATTGCAGAAGCTTGTTTGTTAGGATAAGGAAATGTAGTTGGTGTGCCATCATTCAAAATACACATATCATGCTCATCTATGATATTATATAAACTATTGCCTCTATTGTTATTACTATGACAACCAAATACTACATGATGTGCATTGAAATCGCCCATAATGATGCATGGTTTAGGTATATTATTTAAGATTTGTTTCAATTTACTGGAGTCAAATCTTGAATTATTAGGTGGACAATATACACAGAGAATAGTTATATTTCCAGATTGAGTTTGTATAGAAATGGCAATGTTTTGTATAGATTCATAAAAAGTAGTGTTAATAATATTGTATTTCAGACTATGTTTAATTAAAATACCAACACCATTATGTCGATTTTTAGAATTCTTGTAAAAGAAATTGTAATTAGGGAAATTAGGAATATTTGAATTATTAGTTAACC
This sequence comes from Nymphula nitidulata, assembly GCA_947347705.1. Taxonomy (NCBI): domain Eukaryota; kingdom Metazoa; phylum Arthropoda; class Insecta; order Lepidoptera; family Crambidae; genus Nymphula; species Nymphula nitidulata. The sequence continues at coordinate 15,636,343 of OX374632.1, forward strand.
AAGTTTCATTTAACAAACAAATGTCAATGTGTTTTTCCAATAGTAAATTTTGTAATAATGTTTTCTTGCTCTGTAAACTTTGAATATTATACTGAAGTATGTGTAAATATTTATCCATTAAATTAAATTTGATATGAAAATTTCTCGTATTTTCTTAGTTGTCAAGGGGGAATCATCTCTGTTATTACTTAGAGCTACAAGGGACTTTACAATAGCATTCATGACAATATCATTGTGTGGTAGTTGACTTAAATCTAGTTCATTATCTTTTACATTTTTCCTCAATTGTGGGTAAGAAGAGTTATTGATTGGTGGTGGAGTACTAGCTACAGTGGCATACGGTTGCTTAACATACCTTTTTCTTTGTTCTTCCATTTTTTGCTTTCTTATGGGACAATCTCGAGAAATGGCCAAGTGGTTGCCGCTACAATTAATACAAACAATCTCTTCTACATCACACTCTTTGTAAGAATGTTGCCCTGCACATGATGAGCATGATTGGGAACCCCTGCAAGCTTTAACTGAATGATTGAATTTCAAGCACTTAAAACATTGTAGTAAAGGAGGTATGTATTGATGAATTTCATATCTAAATAACTTCATATAGGCATATTTCGGTAATGTTGTAGTAGCGAAAGTAACGGCTACTGTGTTCAAGGGCACTAATACGCCATTAACTTTTTTCATGAACCTTTTAACAGTAATAGCTTCAGCGTCACAAGTAATGTTTTTGTAAATTTCCTCATTTGATATATCTTTTGGGACAAATTTTAAAATACCAATTTTCTCTGTTAGATAAGAGGGAATAAAGGCCCTCATTTTGTGCCTTGCGAAAAAATCATCCATTTTTAAGAAGTAATTAGCAGATGTAGGTTTTTTAAATGTTACGCCAATTTTGTGAGCATTAACTCTATGAACGCCAATTATACCTTTGACATTATCCGCGAATAAATTTGTTAAAGAGATTGGGTTTCTATTGCCAATTTTCTCCTGTTCTGTTGATTCTACATAAACTACATACTCTCCACTACCGTTTTCAAAAAACAATCTTTTGTAATTAGGTTTTGTATAAATCTTATAGATATTATTATCTGAATGGACATTACTTTGGGACAAGTCGCTGTACTTTCTCTTCTTTTTTCCATCGCCTGGGTCCTCACCATCACTGGAAGGACCCATCTTCTAGACAAACAATCTTTCCTCTTATTTGCGTAGAAAAATCCCTTATTAAATAAGAAATTTAATCAAACTATAAAAATTAATAGAGAAAATTTTAAAGCAGCCGCCTTGTTTGACTTCCCGCCAAAAAGTCAAAACCAACAGGCATTTCAAAAGCCACCAATGTTGCCATAACTGCGACATTAAATTGTCTTTTTGAGGGAGCGCGGTGTGAACCCTTTCTTTCCCGGTAATTATTTGCACCTGCGATCAAGTCAAGGAATGGGGAATCGTTGGCGACGTTTAATTTGTAAGTACTTACAATGAATCTCCTGTGGCAGCCATGTTGGTGGTATAAAAACTTTTTGATTGAAATTCTCATATTTTGAACTAGGCACTAAAATAAAAAAAGCACTAAGCGACATAGATATTTGATTCTGAACGGACATACCTTATTGTTAAAATATATGTAGGTATATGCCTCGCAGGTAAAATGACTTATGCGATTTTGATTATGATTTTTCTGCCATCAAACCCAAAATCCAAATAGATCCAATAGTTTTCAAATAATGCCTGTTTAAACTGGCACTATCCGAGTTTGATTTCTGTTCCTATTCAAACTCTTAGCTATGGAGTTCGAATAGGAACCGAATTAGTTAGGTGTTATGGTTATTATGTTCAGGAAATGTTGTGTCATAACGTATTCTGACATTATATACTAGATGGGTTGGCCCGTATGTAGAGTCGCCTGGGTAAGTACCACCGACTTTTGTTATTTCAGCCGTGAAACAGTTCGCTGTGTTTCGGATTGAAGGGAAGGGCAGCCAGTGTAATTATTGGGCATTGAGGGCATTTCATCTTAGGCCTTCCACAGGCCGCCAGGTCTGGGATTTCCCAAGTGAGTGTAATCTCCATCGGCGCGAAACCTGACCGCAAGGCCGGGTTGCCTGGGGCTGGACTGGTGAAATTGCTTCGGCAGAGCCTAGGCTACCCCCGCGAAGGGCAGTGGAGTTACCGGGAAGTTTTAGTGGGTATTCCAAGTGTCATTTAGCGCTGGGCGACCCCCACACACGCCCGTTGCCTCGCTAGCGACGGGTAGGTCTATAAATAAATAGATTTCTCCCCGTTAAAAAAAAAGGATGACAACGCACCTGCAGTTGTTTATAGGCGATGGTAACCACTTACCACCAGATGGGCCGTCAGCTTGTTTGTCAACTAGTTGTATAAAAAAGTTATAACGGTACATTATATACAAACATTTGTCTTTTGGCGCAAGTTAAGCAAACGATTCAAACGAAAGCTTGTTTCTGTTGTCAACTTCTTAATTAATTAAGTGAGGGTTGCACCACCCTCGGGACGAGACTGGAAAACCGATAAAACTACACCGCGATCAAAGGGTGACGACATGAAGTACCTACCTCACACCATAAAAAATATTTGATTATATAATTAAAAAATTCCTAGTTTACGATTATTTCTAGTTACGATAAAGATTTAAAAATAAATAAGCTGAAAGCTTATTTATTTTTTAATCTTTATTTTACATCAACCAAATGTATCATTAATTTTGACAAATGCAAAATACTTTTTTTTATGTTCTGCTTCCATTGTTTTCAGTCTTCTTACGTAGACTGGCTATACTGCATTTCAATACTAAACTATCAGATACTCCTTCATATTTTAACCGACTTAAAGAAGGAGGGGGGATTTGTCCTATTTTGAATTGGTGGTTCTTCGAAGCAAAAATCCGCAACTTCGCGTACAAAGACGAGTTACTCATTCCAGTTATTTTGAATTAAAAACCAAACTAACCAAAAGTTTTTTTTATGGGACTAAATGGCAACTATTCCGCATCGAACAAAAAAAGAATCACGTAAATCGGATCAGAAATCTCAGCGTAATCGGTGTACATACATATAATACATAAAAAAAACAAACTAAATTGAGAACCTCCTCGTTTTTGAAGCGGTGAATTATTTGGTCAATGATATTGACTGATGAACCAACTCTTAAACATAACTTTAAATCAGATAAGTACTCAAATTTCATTACTTTTTGCCTTTTTAGTGTTTTGGTTCGTAATATCCCTATTTACTTACTTTTGACATCCATATAATCAAAGCTTTTTGCTAAATAAAAGCATTTTTCCAAACTTATACCGTTCAGATTTCCTCAAGAAAATTAGCTTTCAAATCGTCTGCTTATCGGATCGAGCATAAAGGGGTAAGGGGGTTGTGAAATCGCCAAGCCGACTGTGAATATCTCGCGGTGTTGTCGACTTGGGTAGAACACCGCACAATACTCCGAAGGGAGCCATCCACTCTTTACTTGTTAACCTTTTTATATTAAAATAGGTGTTCAGAATTAAAACAATTATGTGTTAAAAGTTTTCTGAATACTATTTTCGTGCTGTCTCGAATTTCCAAGTCCAAAATAGATTTATTATTGTACATCTTAAATGTTCCGTCGGTAGATTTAAACATGATCCATTGAGGTCAAGGAGAATTTGACGCGAAATTAATAGCTATGGTATCTAATGTTTATATTGTGATCCGTATATTGATCACAATATAAACATTAGCGGAAGGACGTCCTCAAAAAATTCTACCGTAACATTTACCAGAGTACAAAAATCTTTATCCCTTCACTAAAGAAAATGGTTGACGTAAAGTGAAGATGGAACTTAATGTTAAGCAAATTGGCAAAGTAAAAGAATCTCAATGAAGAGTGACAACAGGAAAGCTGAGAAACTGGCGCGCTCTCTCCTGCTGACACGTTCGTTGAGGAGTTAGCCAAGTTCCCTTCGCCTTGCCGCGAAAAGAATCAACGAAATGTCACCTGTGTACATCGACGACTTTTATTGATACTTGACATTATAATATATGTTTTCATTTATGTATTTAGTGAAAATATTTCATGAACTATAAAATAACATTATGTTTATGCCTGTTTCTAGAATATGCGACCCATCATGTAAAATTTGTATGTGCTTTCATTAAATATATTATCTTAAATAAATAAAGCAATATTATCTCACTGGCTAGTTAACATAAAGTATTACTAAATGTATATCAATGTTGTTTTGATATGAACCTTAAATTATATCAGAGCACTGAAACGTTTTTGCATCACCCTTCGCTAGCCTGATGAAGTTCACTTTAGCCTAATTACAATTCTTATATAGGAAAACCAGCCCAGTGGCCATGAATCTATCGACTGACAATATTTCACATTAAGACTCATCGTTGGTAATGTTTTCTATGATAGGTTACAAGCTTGACATTAAAACCTACAAAACAGTTTTTGTTTAATTATGACATCAAAATCGAGAAATCTATACACTTATATAATTCCAGTGATAGCACCCTATGGCTTTAATTTGTCATTTATTTTTACATATTCCTTGAGGACTTGGTACCCATATATTTAAAGAAAATCTCTATTTAAAATCGCCAAAGGATGCCTACTAGTATTTTCGCTCATCATAACTATTTCTTAAGGTGAGAAATTTTTTATGTTGTAAAGAAAATGACATTCACAAACACCAATGACCAAGTCTAGTCGCCCTTTGTCGACTCCCGGCGCGCAATGCAAATGGCGACCGAACAATAATCACGAAAGTAAGCGATACGCATAAAAATATCGTAGAAAAAACCACCGGCAGCCCTCCCTGGGCCGGATTTAACATATCTAATGCGATTTACGTGTCGCACTCCCCCAACTCGAACACTCCGTAATCGTTTTAAGACGCTGTTGACTTGTTACCTTGTGGATTTTTTTGGGGCGTTTTATCTGGAATGCTAATAAACGTTTCGTTTCGACTGTCTCTTTAAATGTGACGATAATGTCAGTGATTTTGCAAAGATATAAGAGGACTTTAAAAGGCGGGATTTGGTTATGCTAAGTACCTACTTTGATAAAGCTTTTAGAGGGCAAGTGGTTACAATTACAATTGTGATGGATGATTCAACACAACAGTATCAGATATCGTTTGTTAGGTATGAGTTTTTGTATTTTCTCAAGTTTATTTCCCAAATAGAACCAATTAAACAGAATAGGTAAATAAATATGATCTGAAAATATAATGTAATATTTTTTAACTGATTAGCTTAGTTGAGCCACAAGAATAGTTATTAAGTATTATTAATCATTTATTTCATACTTATTTCACCCATTGAATTGTGTTACTAACATTATGATAATCTCATCCTAATGTTAGTATTTAGGTACACAAAAAATATTTTTTTTTATAAAATGTGGCTTCCGCGATGACGCTCCTGTGCTATAGTTACTTATTTATTATACCCAGAAACAGGAGCATGTAGTTGCAACCAGCGGCGCAGTAGTGGAGAATCCCACCCAGTTTATATCTAGTCTATGATCCCATCGGTCAGCCATTGTGTCTAAGATGGTGTTCGAGCTACGACGTAGGTACCTACTCGCGCCCACAAAGAGGCACAGCATATTTTTCACACTTGAGAAGTAAGGTGCGTTAAGGTTTCCCTAACGCACCAATCGATGGGCTCAGCAGCACTATATCATCAGCGTAACTTTTATTATTCATACACACCCTATCTACATGGCATCCTACACAGCTGCTGCTGAGTTCCTCGATCAGTCCATTCATGTATATAGATTGAAAAGCTTGGGCGAGCTCAATCCCCCTGTCTTAACCTGCATAGCAACTCGTACACATCCGACCCCGAGCCAGCCCATTTTACACAATTCCTTTGATTATCATATCAATAATTAAATGTGGATACGATTTCAGGTGACAGACTAGTGTCAGTATGAAGCTTTTTAACAAATCGTACGATAAAAGGTCGAATGCCCTCGATAAGTCCAAAAAACAAGCGTAGACCGGGGCTTTTCAGCTTTAGAGAACAAGCGATGATAGTTATGTAGTACCTACGGAGGGTTTAGGCGCATAATGTCCAATTCGCAAAATGTCCAGCGGTCGCAACATGTCTAGTTCGCATAATGTCCAGTTTCGCATACGCATACGCCTACGGAGTAGGTATTTAAAATTGTGATGCATCCACCCAAGCAATTTGAAACAAGTGATCTAGAATGCCAAAGAAAATTCTTTTCAACTTTTGCTTTCAACACAAATTGCTTGCTAATAGAGCGGAGTACTCAGCTCATTTGCTCAGCCCTCGGATGGGATGAATAGTACCTTATGTTTGTGTTAGAGGGCGCTTGAATTAAGCTGTTGGACAATGGCAGGTGTAGTCGCGGGCGCCATCTGCATACTAGCATTAAGTAATTGGCCCTAGAATAGGGGTGGCACGATACTTGCACCAAAACTTTTGTCATGGGGAATTTTCGGGAATGTAACTATGTAGGTAGGTAATAGATAAACATAAACTCGTACATGGCGAGATATTCGGACATTTCCAGAAAATATCCGATTAATTTGCAAGAACATCTGTTTAAATTTTGAAATAATGGTATGGCACTGGGTTATAAATGTTATATTTGATAAGAAGATACCCTCAATCATGGAGTCCATAAAGACTACAGAGTGAAGATTTTTTGTTGTATTAGAATGCCTGCTTGCATTTGAAACATCTATTATCATTAAATGGCTATTAGCCATGCTATTAGTGATAACGTGAACTTCTTTAGATTTAAAAATTTAGTTCTACTCGCCAGCCCTTAGGACATTCAAGGGTGCGGTTAGGTCGCCTTCAATGGGACTCCCATCACAATGAGTGGCGCCTTCATTATTTACAAATGAGCGTATAAATCTCTCGCGAACGATCTCAGAAACAAATTGCAATCGTCACTGTCTTTATTACACTGCTTAATACTCCATAAGAATGACTGAGATAGTTGCTGGTAGAAATAGGAGATGGTGACTGTGTATTATGACAATTGTCGGTCTTCAAAATTTATGAGGTAAGGTAATTACTGTGGTTGAGGAAGATAATAGTCGGGACAATGTGCTCTTTATTCATAGCGCATCAGTCATTCCTCAGTAATCATCAGAGCTATTATAATAGAGCAGACATTCATCTGATATGAGGATATTATGATGTCTTTAGATATGACAATTGTTGGTTTTTACAAGAGTGACAAGCTTACACTAAGTCTGCATTGTGAGCAGTACCTAATACCACACCTAGGTTTATCTCTTGCGTTGGGTCGTTTCAATATTGGTGATATACGCTTGGTGTCCGAACCTTATGTTGAAAGCATAGATAATCTTTCTTTAACTTTTTAGGAAACCAACACTACAAAGAGCGATGAATTTATTATAATGCAATCTGCATTATATAATCAATTCATCGGATAAGTAATTCTCAGCGTCTCTTACACTAGAAATCGTTTATTTCAAGAGGTACTTAATCTTTTATATTAGTTGTCAGCAGGGAGTCACGGACCCTTGTACCTGATACCTATGATGTAATATGTAGATCGTATATAAAGACAGCGATCTTTCAAATTATAAAAATCAATCAATCGTTTATTGCTCTTCATATGTTTATTAAGGTCTTGTAGTATAAAGTACCTATAAGGAATTCCCATTATAAATTATATTTTTATTACTAGATTAGGTAATTTTTAACGTTTTGTCAACTTTATTAAATAGGTAGGTACTCGTAGCAAAATACTTTTAAGTAATGCAAATCCGCATTTGGTTTACATTGCTATATAAAATTTAATAGGCGCTCTTGAACTTGCCCCGCTATCGGCCAGAAAATATTTAAAACCACATTGGAACCGGATACTTAATTATTAAAATCTTTATGCTATTTATTTTGTTGTGATATTAGTATATGATAAGTAGGTACCTACTCTTTTTACGCACTTGTAGGAACATACTGAATGTACATTCAGTCAAAAAAGTATCGGTAATGGATGATTTGTTTATGGTTCCAAATTCAATTTTTTGTTTTTTTTTGTTGTTGTTGACTGGCACAACTATTTTCCATTTTGGCGCGGAGTTTGAGTTGCATCTGTTATTTACATTAAATACAGTGTTATTTTTGTTTTATCATATCTAGTGTGTATTGCAAATTTCATAATGGACAAAAACATCGAAAAGTTTGTCTTAAATTTTGCATCGCCAATGGAATTTCGTGTTCGGAGTCACTGAAAATATTACAGAAGGCTTACGGTGAATTGACTTTATCAAAAACACGTACTTATGAGTGGTACAAAGCGTCCAAAAGCGGTCGAGATGTGATAGAAGATTTGCCTCGCTCTGGTAGGCCATCAACGTCTGCAACTGAAGTTAACATCGCAAAAGTGTGGGAAATAGTGACTGAAAATCCTCATTCAACTTTGAGAGACATAGCCGGCGAACTTTCTGTATCTCACGAGTCGATCAGTTACCGTAAAAAATCACTTGGGTATGAAACATGTTGCGGCTCGGCTAGTCCCAAAAGACCTTAATTTTCTTCAAAAACTCAATCGCATGAGAGTCGTTGAGGACATGCTAGATCGAGTCAATTCCGACCCAACATTCATTAAACTCATTGTTACTGGTGACAAGACGTGGGTTTCCGAGTTTGACATGCAAACTAGTCAACAAGCTTCGGACTGGCGCCTTCCAATTGAACCGAAACCAAAAAAAACACGCCAAAGTCGATCAAAAGTCAATGTCATGTTGACTGTTTTCTTTGACTCTCGCGGTGTTGAGCATTAGGAATTCTTGCCGGAAGATCAAACGGTAAATAAAGAATATTATTTGAGCGTTATGTGACTAAGAGAGCAACTTCGACGAAAAAGGCCAGATTTGTGGAAAGAAAATTTTTAATTTTGCACCACGATAATGCGCCTTCGCACAAGGCTATCATTGTGAACGAATTTTGACCAAACACTCAACAAATACCATCGAGCAACCACCATATTCACCAGATATGGCTCCAGCCGACTTCTTTCTTTTTCCTAAACTCAAAATGACCACATCGTGGCACCCGTTTTCAATCGGTAGGAGACATAAAGGAGAATTCGCGGCGAGAACTGAACTCAATTTCGGAAACAGCGTTTAAATAATGTTTTGATGATTGGATTATTCGTTGGCGTAAGTGTATCATTTCTGAAGGAGCATACTTTGAAGGTGATAAAATAAATTTAGATGAATAACTAACATTTTATGTATTATTGATCTTTTTCCGGTACTTTCTTGACAGAGTAGCATTGTTATCGTTACCTACATAATTTCAGGACAGAATAGATGGAAAATTGGTTCTAACAAGAAGATCCGTCACGTATTGGATTGAAATTTTAGTGGTGTAAAATGTGTAGTTTTGTGGTGACAGTCAAAATGTTTTCGTCATTAGTGGAGTATTTGTTTAGACATTTTAATTCTTGCGCTAATTGCCCATAAATCTCCAAGTTTAATTGAAATGGGCCACAAGCCCACAACCACATTCTATGATGGATGAAAGTTGAAATATGAAAGAATCACAACATACATTGCGATATCATCATCTTTATAATTCGTTTATTTTGCAAGAATTCTAGAGTCAGAGCAATGAAAAAGTTTTGTCATATTAGTTCTTATAATTCGCAAATTCAACCTTTATGAATTCACAATCATGTAAAGTTTACATGATTGTAAATTCGATGACAGGACAATCTTAATCCCAGCTAATAGTAGCGACAAAGTGCACCCTGGTCAGGGCAATATAACCGGGAATTTCATTACGGCACTGCTGGTTTAGAATGCCTATTGTTCATTGAGTTATTGCTGAGATGGACGGACGCTGTGGCGTAATAGAAGTCGCTGTTACTAAGGAATTTGGGCTTGTTAGAATATTTCTAGTAGGAACAGTCAATAATATTAAATAATGCTAAGGAATTTGAGCTTGTTAGTATATTTCTAATAGGTATAGTTAATAATACTGCTATCAATAGATAGGAAATAAAAAACGCAGAAAGTTTTGGTACGCCTGATTCTAAGATAATTAAATATATTCGGTCCAATAATTCTCTGTTTCTTTAGCCGGATTGACGATCTAAATGTTTGTTACCATAGTTGTGAGTACTTGTGAGATCTAATGTTCATATGTGACAAAAGTCTTTAGTTGTATGATTTGTAAGTGACATATGCCTTAAATGAGCAAGAAGATCTATTAACTGAAATACTTTAGAAACATTGACTTAAAAATACGTAATCAATTGGCGTTTAACTTGAAACTATCCAATATGGAGATTAATTCTAAAGTTCAATATCCTAATTATTTATTTGAATAAACTATTAATATGAATAGGTCCTACGTCCTACCGTATGAGTTTGAACCACGAGATTCATGATAATTAAAGTTCATCATCACCAGCCTATATACGTCCCACTGCTGGGCACAGGCCTTCCTACATGGCAGAAACACATGAGGAGTTTGGAAGAAATAAAAATAAAGAAAGAAAACGATGAAAAAATTGTATTCTCCAGGCGGGAATCGAACCCGCGTCTCCTGGAGTCCGGCCAGATGCGATAATCTCTACCCCACCAGAGCACTAGGTGTAGCTAACCAATTTCTTCACCGCTTTCTTCTTTTTAACGTTTTTATAGCAACGTTTATCTCAAAGGGAAAGGGAAAAAGGGCATTTCATCTGACGCCTCAGGATGACAACGCACCTGATTTTTTACTTGATAATGCAGTGCGGTCTACAGGCGACGGTTACCACTTACCACCAGGTGAACCGTCCTTGTTAATCATCTAGTTGTATTAAAAAATATTTTTGAAGTAGGTAAGTTACATAAAGGCTTTCTTTTCTATTCTATTCCTTTAAGTATTATAGCGTTAAGAGGGTATGGATAGATATATTATTATTGAGTGTATTTTCTCTTAATATGGGACGATCAAATCCTCACACCATTATTTTTGCAAGAAAGTAAACATTATGATCACTAGGTGGTAGAGCCATATGTAGGGTCGCCTGGGTAGGTACCACCGCCTTTATTATTTCAGCCGTGAAACAGTTCGCTGTGTTTCGGACTAAAGGGAAAGGTAGCCAGCGTAATTACTGGGCATTGACGGCATTTCATCTTAGGCCTCAGGATGACCATGCACCTGCAATATCAAGTGTTTTTGATTGTTATTGCAGGTGTCTATAGGCGGCGGTAACCGCTTACCACCAGGTGGGCCGTCAGCTTGTTTGTCATCTAGTTGTATAAAAAAAAAATTAAATAATGTACGTTAAAAAATAATTTCCCTTCGACACGGATTCGAGATTATGAACTTTATAATATTTTATACACTAACATTACTTTTATGCAACTTTAAGAACTTCGATCATGATTTTTGTAGTTATATGATATTTTCTGTAAGTTTTATTTTAACTCAACAATTAGGTAAGTGACTACAACATGAATGCGGTCGCCGAGGCTCAAATTGGCCGCGATTGGTCTCTCTAATTGTATGAAATATGCGCCCTCTATCGTAAGGAATAGTTTTACGAGCTTTGCAGCCAGTGCCGACGCCGGAGCTACCATTATCGCAGTCGATTTATTACATACATACATATCAGCCTAATTGCTGTCCACTGCTGCACGTAAGTCTTCCCAAGGCTGCGCCAGAAGGTCTCCAGCTTTCCTCATCCAGCCACTACCTGCCACCTTCTTTAGGTCGTCGGTCTACCTACGAGGGACGCCCTACATTTGCCGAGGCGAGGTCTCGTTTCGAAAACCTTTTTACTCCATCGCTCATCGGTTCTGCAAATGACGTGACCGGCCACGGCGCACTGTCACTTCAGCTTGTTATGCTGTGTATTGCTTGATTATGACAGCATCATCGTTCCAAATTTTACCTAAGCGAAACTCCCCGCAATGACCTCTCCATAGCTAGCGAAAGTGACTCTGTTGCTACTAGTTGGACAGATGACCCGGTCAGGGTCACGAGGAGCCATTGGATGCAGGCTGCGCAAAACCGTTCCATTTGCAAATCGATGAGGGAGGCCTTTGTTCAGCAGTGGACATCAGTCTGATATGATGATGATGATGGTGATGATGAACTCTGTTGGTCTATTTGTCTGTTTGTTACCTTTTCATGCTTTAAACCTAAAATCTTCAGGTTGTGGAACCCTGCAAAATTTTTTTCGAACTAGTACAGCATGGGTATTTTCAAAAAGGGATTGGAAAGGTTTTTACAGGGTCAGCAACGCGCAGTGATATCCCTGATGTTGCAAGTGTCCATAAGCTACGGTAACCGCTTACCATCAGGTGGGCCGTATGCTTGATTGTCACCTTAGTGGTCTAAACCACTGAACCGATTTAGATTGAATTTGTTAAGCAGATAGTTTGAGAAATAGGATACTTTTTGGCGCCAAACCGATTTGGGTATTCGCATGGGGTTGCGTTATATCCCTAGAGACGACATAAGCTACTTTTTGGGCGATAACCATCTTCGCGGCCATTAGTAGAATTGCTTTAAAGTCAAAGTCAAAACATTTATTGCAATCATGTGGTTAAAACTAGGTGTACATTTAGGTTTCAGTACCTTAACATGAACCCTGTTCGGGCACCGCAACATGCATTACATTTAATTGGTAACAAATAAAAATAAAAAAAAACAATATTAATATTATTTTACCAAAAAAAACCCATAATATTACAATAAAAAATAAATACCTACAGATCATAGAATAATAAAATTAATTCAAGCTTAATTCCAATCAAGATTACATTAATCAATAATTCATTATAAAAAACACAGTTCATATACATATAAAATAAAATTTTAAAAATTAAATACCGATAAGAAACAATGAAAATAATTAATAATAAAGAATAATAGAAAATAGCTTGAACAAAATTTACATTATAAATAGTCCAAAGTCTAAAGAATAATAGTAAAATTAAAGTTGAGATAGTGTTCAAATTAAAATTAAAATGATCTGATATAGGCTGACATATATTAGGTATTCATATATATTATTACTCTTTACCTTACTACTACTTACTACTTTAAACTAATACTACTAATACTACTTTAAATTAATTAAAATTATATTGTAATAATTCTTGCAAAGAGTAGAAACTGTTTACTATTAAGAAATTTTTTAATACATGTTTAAATTTGTCTATATTATTTTCGTCTTTAATTGGTTCAGGTATTTTATTATAAATTTTTACTCCCATAGCAAATGGACCGGAGTGTATTATATTTAATTTTGATATTGGGCGGGCGAGTCTTTGGCGTGGACGTAAATGTTCAGGTCTATTGTACTGTGGGAAAAGATGAATGTTTTTTTTTACAAAAATACTTATTTCTAATATATACAAAGAGGTAAGAGTTAACATTTTTTCTTTGACAAAATATGACCGGCAACTTGTCATCCTGTCTATATTTACAATTATTCGGAGACATCTCTTTTGCAACCTAAATAATTTCAAAGTGTCCGTGCTATTACCCCACAAGATAATGCCGTATTGCAGCCAAGCGTGAGCATAAGCGTAGTAAGCATTTAGTGCTGTTTGTCTGTCTGTGGACTTTTTTAACTCGTATAACGCGTAAGTGAACCTAGATAACTTTACAGCAACTTTTCCTATGTGATCCTTCCAGTTGATATTAGTATCGACAGTAATCCCCAATAATGAATAAGTATTGACACACTCTAATGTAGTATTTTGAAACATACAATCTACTCGCAATGGTTGTCTTTGGTAGGGCCGAAACTCCATAAGTTTAGTTTTATCAAAATTTAATTTTAAGTTGTGGTCGCTTAGCCAATTTTCAATTTTTGATAACGTATTTTCTATTTTAATATTTAAATCAGTGTCATTTTTGCATGAGATCAATACCGACACGTCGTCTGCGAACAATGTACATGGGCCATCTATGATGTTTGGGAGGTCATTTATGTATAACAGAAAGAGAACGCAACCGAGCACGCTTCCCTGAGGTATTGATTTACTTATTCCTATTTTTTGTGATTTGACTTTCTTGATGTTCCCTGTAGCATGATCACAGTGTTCTATCTCTACATATTGTGTCCGATTTCTAAGGTAAGATGCGAACCAATCATACGCTAGTCCTCTCACACCTATACCATATAATTTTTTTAGCAGTATGTTATATAAAACCCGATCATATGCCTTACTCATATCTAAAAGTACGCCTACAGCGTGTTTTTTTTCATTTATTGTACTCAATATTTGTTGCATAAAATTGTATACGGCTAGTGATGTTGATTTGTGTTTCCTAAATCCGTTCTGATGCTCATTAAATATATTAAATTTTTCACAGTAAGAGTACAAACGCGATGACATTGCGCTTTCATAGATTTTCGAAAATGTTGGCAATAGTGCCACTGGACGGTAATTATTTCAGTCTTTTTTATCACCCTTTTTATGAAGAGGTTTAATGACTGATAGTTTAAGCATGTCTGGCACAGAACCTTCATCAAAAGACTGGTTAATAAGGTACGATAAAGGTGGAGCTAGTTCTTCTCTACACTTTTTTATAAGTAATGGAGGAATTTCGTCGTATCCAAAACTGTTTTTGTTTTTTAGGTTTTTTATAATATTTTCCACTTCTTTAGTTGTCACCTGTCCAAGATACATGGAGTTTTCAGAGGCTCTGAGAACGGGCCGGCCCAACGGTGGCTTAGAGGCAGAACTTTGGTCTCCCACGGAAGAAAAAAAGTTATTTAATATATTAGCTACAGTCCTTGGCTCCTCTATAAGGTGATTATTTACATTTATCTTTATGTTTTTTCTTTCTTTTATAGTAAGTTTATTAGTTTTCTCTTTTATTATATACCACATTGTTTTTACTATATTTTCTGATTTTTTAATTCTTTTTATATTTAATAATTTTTTTGATGTATTTACTGCCTTTTTTAATATTTTTTCATATTTTTTATAATTTTGATTAAGAATGGGATTATCAATTTTTGAATTAAGAATTTTTAAGAGTCTTTTATTTTTACACGACGTTTTGATTCCAGTAGTCAACCAGGATTTTTTGTTAATATTATTTCTTATTGTCACCTTTTTCAAGGGTATTGTGTTATTTAATATTGTCTGTATTGCTTCACTAAATATGTTATAATTATTGTTAGCATTTATATTATTTTTTATTTAAAGTTAAATCTATACCTGCTAGACTAGAAGTTGTATAAAAACTTAAACTACAGAATCTTGAAGGAGGAAATGCAGACTCTTAAAACTATACGTTTTTAAAGATATTTACCATTATTATCTTATCATAAATGAAATATGACGCCGGAGCAGGCCACAGTCATCAGTATTAATTTGTTTATCAGCTCTCGAGGGCACCATGTGGTGATTTATTGCCACTTATGCAGATTATTGGGAACTTTGAAGTTGTCTATGCTTATTTCGGTTTGTTACTTTATCGGAGTTTCGAGTTATTTTGGTACAATATTAGAAATATGGCAATGGTTTCATGTTAACATTTAAGTACTGTTTGAGGAGCTGTCTTGAATATACTTACGTTTCTCTTTTGGAAAAATGGTAGTTAAATGGTTAAAACATATTTTTTTGCGCTAAGTTATGCAACAACATAAGAAAATTTGTTATACTGAGTATTGAATGTCTACTCTACAGGGCTGGGGGTATTTAAGTGCAATTAGAGCAGTCACTCTGCACCGAGGGTGTCTTTGACAAGTGTGAAAAAAGTACGAAATGACTCAACCACCCACAGGGGCTGCCATATGTACAGGGGTCTGATACACGTGATACATATCATACATATCACAGTGGGGTCAGAGGTGAGCGGCCAATGACGGCCGTCGGAAGTGGGACCGGACCTGCCGCTTCCGGTCGTTTATATTTTTTTAATTATTACACTGCTTTGCAAGGAGGTTGTTCCGCCAGGTGTGGCGCCTGTTTTTGTCATTGGTTGGCAGGAAAAATTGCAATTGTTTTCCAAAAGAGGAAAGCACCTATTGTCTGAAACTAAAAAAAGAAGCTTTAGAATAAAGAAAAAGCTTAATAATTGGCTACAGAAATCAAATGTGGAAGAAGAAAATAGTTTGCAAGAATTAAAAGTCACTTTTAAAATATGTCATTTTCTATTTAAACCTATTCTTTTAGGTGCTACATGAGTTACTTGAAGAAGTATTGTAACATAAAAAATTTTGGGAGCGATATGTTATTTTTTTGTCGTTAAATAATGGGCGCCAGAAATCCAATAAGTACAGAAGAAGAAAATAGTTTGCAGAAATAAAATCACTTAAAGGATGCCATTAGTCGTATCAAAGATATTATATGGTCCATGGTCGTATTGATAGTAATTTTGTCACGGGAAATGTTTATTAGAAGACGCGTGCTGCGATACAAGTGTAACTTATCTTATTGTGACAAACATTTAGTAAGAGGCAGGAAACACAAATTAAGAAGCGTGCACACAGAATGCCGGATGCTGGCAGTTGTCTCGGAGGGCACAAATGTCGTAAATAGGTACTTTGATATGGCCTGCTTTGTAATTGGGAGAATAGATTTGTTTGTGAAATTTCTATGAGAAATAATAAAATATATTTTTAAAGGGTATCAACTAATAAAGCTTCAGACGACGCATTATTTTAACAATTACAACAAATAAAGAAAGAAAACGTTTAAAAAATTACATGCTCCAGACTCCACAATATCAAACATAAATTTGAGTAAATGGCTTTTCTCACCTTAACTGGAAGTTTAAAATGCTTGTAAAAGTGTGCTTTCGGATCCCTAGAGGTGTTAACTTCGTGAGTGGTAAGATAAACGTTGCTATAAAAACGCACAAAATTATTACCAGCCTACACATATACGTCCCACTGCTGGGCACAGGCCTTCCTACATTGGAGACACACACGAGGAGCTTGGGCTATGACAGCACCACGCTAGCCTAATGCGGGTTGGTGCGTTAAAGCGGCTGCAGTAACAACCGGGACCAATGGCTCAACGAGCCTTTCCGGCGGAGCTCGAGATAGCAAATTTTGGTTGACCCATCCCGTGACCAACCATGGCGAAAGTTGCTTTGTTTTCGTAATCGAAACCAGAGCGCTTAAACCACTACGCCACAGAGTTCCTCAAGAGTACCTAATAAATAATATAAAATCGACATTTATTTTCACAGTGGTATTCTCCATTCGAATATACCGGACTGGGGAAGAACCTCCACCCAGAAGATCGCAGTCAAACAACATTACTCTGTAGTGTTGTGTTTCTAGGGTTACCAGAGATTCATCATCATCATCATCATCAAGTAGTTGTTGTGTTAGGAGCAGGACGATAGGTTCCCTATATGTACTCTCAATATAACACTTCCTCTTGAATCTTACAGGCTGTGCTATGCATGAGGGCTACTCACAAGCGTTAGTAGTTTACGGTGAACTTTCACCATCAGTAACATAAAAACGGAGGAGCTCGGTGGCGTATTGGTTTGAGCGCTCTGGTTTCGATACGAAAAACGAAGCAACTTTCGCCATGGTCGATCCTGGGATGGGTCAATCAAAGTTTATTATCTCGAGCTCCTCTGTGCTTCGGAAGGCACGTTAAGCCGTTGGTCCCGGTTGTTGCTGCAACCGCTTTAACCCACCAACACGCATTGGGCCAGCGTGGTGGTGTTATGGCCCAAACTCCTCATGTGTTTCTCCCATGTAGGAGGGCCTGTGCCCAGCAGTGGGGCGTATATAGGCTGGTGATGAACATAAAAACTATTCATCAGTTTCCAAAAAAACAGCTTTAATGAAACAACAAGCTAAACGTATCACACAACTTCTCATTTCTGCCATTTCTCATTCCTCTAGCGAAAAGTTAATTTATCAGCGCATATAACACCGACCGCTACCAGCCACGGCGGAATCCAACCATTCCTGTTGCCTCACCCCATTGTTTTCCGGGAAATTGGACTCCGTGATTAATTTGTTTAAGGCCCCTAACGTGTACTTTGTCACCGGCAAACGAAACAAGACCTCCTGCTCCCCCTTCAATACTCCAAAAACATACCAAACAAGGGCTGTGTTAGGTTCTGAAACAGATCAAGTTGGACTGGTAAATTCGTACCTAAAATTCCTTCGTTATTTGGTTAGTTGACATCGGGATCTCAATGAATTGAATGGCTTGAACATGAGATGTTTGCACGGAGATGTAATTTGTTTGCTTCTTTACGAGATTATACTATTTGTCTGGTGATGGGGGTTGAGTATACGCGGAATAATATGTCAATGTAAGCATGAAAATTCACTGCCTGTGATGTAGTTTTTTATTTGATTTCTATTGGATATACTATTCTGAAATGTTTAAAACAGTGTTACTAATTATACATCACAGTATTTCAGTAATTACTCTTGTATTTAAAGTTCACTGTATCTACTGAAGCTGATGCAACGTTTTTCTTGAAGCAAGAAAAATCAGTTTCTGTTTTTTCCAGCTACCTTAGTTCGTGGCGTGGATTTGCTGTTCGGCAGATATTTTTTCATAAAGGATTACAAATCACAACTATTAGATTTGAGCTAAAATCTGGATTCTAGCGAAATATATTTTTTCGGAGATATACATACAACGTGAATCGCAGAAAAGGTATTACGAAGCTACTTTCTTTTGGGCTACAATGATTCAAAAATAAATGATGTTGCACAATATTTACACGAATATACATTAAGTAAACCGGACTTACGTTTTGAACCTGGGTTGAGTTGGTCTGTATGCTGAAATATAGGATGGCAAGCCTATTTCGGCAGCAGATAATAATAATATTCATACACTCATACCTATTATCTAGCCCAAAGTAAGCGTCATTAAGTGTTACGGATACTAGATAAGGGAGAAGTAATGATAATAATATGTATTTAAATAAAAGCAAATTTAATTTATAAACATATAATCATCCATGATTCGAGAACAAATTGTGCTTTCAGCCGAGATGCTACTACTAATCTACTTCTACTACGACTTTTTGTGGATCTACTTTGTAGCTTCTTATTATTTGTTCTCAACTTTCACTTTTTTAGAATCAAGTACATACTTACGTAAAGGGAATATATTGAAAATTTAGCTAAGATTACAACATCAACATTTCAGGACTGTTATCTATCGCCGTTTGTCATCCACCATCTGCGTGCAGCATCGGTCTCACCTCCCTTGGGACCTTGTTACACTCCTTTAATTATACGCACCTTTTGGGCTCAATTAGAACGAAGGACGCAGTCACCACCTTGTCGCAGTAGCTGCTATCTCGAACGCGTAAGACGGTCCAACGGTTCCGGATGGCTCGTAAATGAGATAAGGGGTTACAAATGGGTATCGCAAAATCTTGGGTTTCAGCAAACAGGGGGATGAGATTGTTTAAGTTATGGGATAGTGTTGTTTCGTATCCATTCGAGACACGATTAATGAAATCAGCGATGATTTGAACGCCAAATTCCTAAAATTGTGAAACCTTTTAAATCAGATGTGAAAATAAATATTTTATTAAACAAACCATCACGACGACGACGCCCTGTCATCTACTAATAAGAACAGTCTGGTAACCAACCATAGAGTGGGATAGTCTACGCATCTATTTATAAGTGGGGTAATTAAGCAAAGAAAAAGAAGAAGAATAGATTAAGATTAGAAGAACATTTAAAATTTAATAGAATTCAAATCATCATCACCAGACCCTATTTTGCGTCTCTGATTTATTTCATCTACTTTATATTTACAGTGTTTAATTTGGACTCTTCTGTTGGAATTGGAACCCAGTAACACTCGGAATGTTGAAGTCGATGCAGAGAGTTGTGAAGAAAATGACGGTTACTCAGCACATGAGAGTGGTGTTATATCACTACCGGGAACAGCCCTAGTGAAAGTTGCTTTGTTTTGTGATTGAAACTGAAAGTAATACTTACAAAGCCAATATTAGTCAAGTCGGTTGTTACAAAAGACACAAGTCTTCTTCCCTTTGCTTCACACCTGGTGAGTGACGTTATTTGTCTTGAAATATTTTTTTTAATTATTTTTTATTATACAATTAGTGACAAACAAGCTGACGGCCCACCTGATGGTAAGTGGTTACCGCCGCCTATAGAAACCTGCAATAACAAGGGAAAATCACTTGATATTGCAGGTGCGTTGTCATTCTGAGGCCGAGAATGAAATGCCGTCCATACCCAGTAATTACACTGGCATCCTTTCCCGTCAATCCGAAACACAGCGAACGGTTTCACGGCTGAAATAAGAAAGGCGGTGGTACCAACCCAGACGACCCTACATACGGGCCTACCACCTAGTAACTTTAGCGAATAGGTGCTAAAACCAAATGTGATCATATTTCTTTCTTAGTATCGATATAAAATATATCGATCTGTTAAGTGGACAACACTAGCAGTGTGCGGTTAGGGCTTGGTTCGTGGGTCGCTGTCAACGGGTTAATTTAAGAAGTTTTTCTAAGGCGATAGCGGGGCTCGTAAATTCATTTTTCTTCTCTGTTATCACTTAATTTAAATGTTACTTGAGTTAAGAACTGCTATGGAGTAGTAAATAATTTTAAAAGGTACGGTTTCGTGGAGCCCTTTGTTATTGCCCTAGCAGACTTTATTATTATAATAAAAAAGTATGTAACTAGCTACTTAGAACTCCAATTTTTGATTTAAATTTTGAATGACTACTTACATTAATCTGTCAAGCTGTATTATACCTCTGGAGGTCTGTCTATGACAATTGCAAACTCAATTGTGTCTGGAATGTGTAATTTTACAGGCTAAAAAATTGTTCCTTTATTTACCTTCATTAATATATTATGTAGTAAAGTAACAATTTCTACTATATAATCTTTAAAATAGATACACATAAAAGAGCAATAATTGTAGCGAAGTAATAACCTCCTTTTTTGTAGTAGGTTAAAAAAGAGTAGTCATTTCACACTTTTTGTTTGTGAGGGTAATTTGTAACGATTAATAGCGACTTATAAAAGCGGTTAGTTCATCCGGTTCGTACGGTAATCCGGACGGGTATAAATCACCGGACGGCCCGGATGTTTATGTTTATTTAATTTGTAACGCTAATCGGTAGGGATTTGGACCGCATTTGTTTGTTGCGAAATGATATAAACTGGATTATATTGTAGAAATTATTTTGTACAATACAAATAAACCTCTGGCTGGTCGGTGTTATCTTGTATGGATAGATTAAGCCAACCAATTGGAGCGAACAAGTGATATAAATTATTATTTAAGGCAAGTTGCACAAGGACGGCTTTCTTCCTACGAGTGATATCGTTGCTACACATAAAGAGAAATATGGCACCCTGTGGACTGCATGGTATATATTCGTTTGATTACATAAATATATCAATTGAAAATTTAAATTTATTAAAAAGTACTGTACAAAAGGAGCTATTTTTTTTTTGCTTAATCTCTAATGGGTGTAGGTAGCGATACCTTGTCATTTTCATAATACTCAAAATAGGAGGCAAAAGACAGTGATGTTAAGGTTTGAGAATATTGATTAAGTAATAAACTTATAAATAAGAAGAAACTATCGACAGGACATTAAGAATAACCTTAAAATTAACACCGTCCTAACTCGATTCGTAATAGATATTGCGACTGTTACACTTGATGTGCAGTCGTCTGTACGAATAACTAAAGTAACCAAGTCACTCAGAAAATAAAAGAAATCACTGGTATTTCTAGCCGAGGTCCAAGGTCGTTGAAGGACGCCGAGTCGAGGCGTTGTCGCCGGCAGCGCCGCGGCGGACATCGCTCGTTCGTAGGCACGACGGAGGCTGCGGCAGGGACGCACAGAAAGGGTACAACATGAATTAATCCCATAAAGACACTTCACGTCCCTCTATCAAATTCGAACGCATGATCGTATCAAAGAGTCACGAAAGGGATGACGTCACGTCATTCAATATGTACCTCAATTTATTTGTCGTCTTTGAATAATAAATATCATCATCATCATCAACTGTATAGGTACGCCACTGCTGGCCATATGTGCATGCATTTTCCTACACGGGAGAATCACAGGAGAAATTTGGGTAACAACCGGGTCCAACAGCCCGTGTTTCACGAAGCACGCATGAGCAACAAATGTTACTTAGGCATCCTGGATACAGCATTCGCGACAGACGTTTTGCAAATCGCTACACCTATACCACCCTATACTCGAAATAGTTTGTCCTTTTATGACCTAGGTAAGTGTACAAGTTTTCGACTATAATTTCTATTAAACAATATTCTTAATTTAGTCACAAAATCAGCGCATTTTCCTATGTATTGTAAGATAAATCGGGTGGGGTGACCAACCCACAATAAATAGTGGACAACTTGGGTCTAAGGCAATGTTGTGGGATTAGGACCAATTGAACCCGATAATCCCCAGATTGACACGGGATTAAGGAACAAATTGTCCCTCTTGTCCCCCTAATTTACGGTCAACGGGATAGTTTAATCGACAAGGTGATTCGGAGCATCTGGAAGGTTATTGAGACTTTTAATTTATCTAAAATTGCCTTATTAGAACAGTTAAGTATTATATTCCCAATTTTTCAATTTGTCATATAATAAAAATTATGTTGTCTAAAATAAAAAGAAATAAAGAAGTACCTCTATAAGGCTATGGTCGACCACAGAAGTAGCTGAACACATTAGTCCCATGTCACAACGACTCTAGCGTCAATATAGTACGGTAGCAACTATAAAGAACGTGCACAAGATCGGTGTGACATGGTACTAAAGTGTTCAGCTACTTCCGTGGTCGACTATACTTCAAAGTCAGCATTAATACTAATTGGCTCCAGACCACACCATTTTGTGTCACACTGTTACACATTGGGAAAAATATTCCCGATGAGTAACACTGTAACTCAATGCCACTATTTTTTTTCCGTTAAGTGACAGTGTAACTAAACTTCTTGGGTAAACTCATTGTTCAAATTCGTCCACGATTTCATCAAAAAATTTCGCGTGACTACTTTAATAAGCATGATCTAGCGATATGTTATTGACCACCTAACACTTAACTTGGCCCTAACTAAGGGTGGATGCGCCCCAAGTCCGAGCTCAATTCGCTAAGTGGCTACGGGCGTAATGACAGATTAGTGTTCCGCCAGACCACCTGAGCTGGCCAAAATATGCAATAACTCACCGACCCTTCCCGGGAGCCAATAAATTCGTCAGTGTGATTAGTGCGGGCGCGCACATGGCGGTGGTGTAGTGTGGAACGGACAGTGTTTTTCTAAACACAATAATGTATATGACATTTGATTTAGTAATAAATTATTCGAATACTCAAGTTGTGTGCTTTATAATTTATGTAAATTATTTCACCTTTCAGTGTAGTTTATAAATATATGACTGTATCACTTTTTGAAGAATTTATCTTTTTTGCTTTTATTAAAATTAAATTTTTGCTAAGTACCCATTACATTTCTCAACTCGTCATGTGGTTCTCTTATGTAGGTAGGCCTGTGCCCAGCAGTGGAACGTATATAGGCTAGTTACTTCGTTTTTACCATATTATAAAATTTCTTAAAATAATACCAATTTTGCCACAATTTAAGTTCAAAAATTAAATGTACCAAATTTCTTACTAATAAAGCTAAACAACCAGTGGTACTCCTAGTACAGACAATTGCATTTTAATTAAATTAATAAGCAAGGAAGCTATGTTTGGTGCAGATCATACTTTATGCATTATAAATATTACTTTTATGAGATGAGAATAAAATATGTTTCGATTTTCGCAGTAAAGCCGACCCTGAATAAAATGAATTTAATTATTTCTTTAACACCTTTAAACACACTGTTGCTGAATTGCATATCATTTATGGCATTTATGTAATTATAAGTGGCCATACTAATCATACTTACCTATTATTATATGAAATAATATAACACATATACTTTTGCCTTTAATATATTTCTAACAAACTAAATAAATTATCTAATGTTATTACAAAGTTACATTTAGTTTATTATCTTTTGTTTGGTTTTTAGTTTTACTACATTTTATTACTAAATCGTCTAATGGTCGCCTCTTCAGTTGTGGAATAAGACTTTTTCTACCATCTGCTCGGGTTTCTTTTTTAGCAGCTCTACACGACATTTGGACATTTATGGTATTCGGTAATCTCTTCGGGATCTTACTCCGTCTGTTTTTCAATGGATCAAAAATACCTCCAATCCCAACACTAATCTCAGTTTGTGGTTTCTGTATCATTATTTCTAAATAAGGATGTCCTTTTTCCAACCTGAGTCCAACATTCTTCACTACACTTTCTTTAACTACAGAATACGAAGGGTTAACATTTAAACTGCATTTAGATATTATTTTTTGTGCTTCTTGAGTAATTACAGTTACTTGACTATCAGTTTCGTTATCAAAGCAAGCAACGCAAGGGCATTCGTTCGTTGTATTTCCTAGTACAACATCAGTAGATTCTTTAGATTTCATTTTCTTTATTCGACTATCACTCAAAGATCTCACTGGAGTCGTATGAGATATAGTTTCTGTAATGGATCTAACACTTTCTTCAAAAGTAAAAGGTCTTGTTTGCACAACTAAAGGATTGCTTAAAGTGTACAAGCTATCAATATTATTTAAGCTTACGAGGGAACATTTTGAGCACGTACACGTTTGACCGCCATAGCAGCAGCTCAATTTCGATCTCGATTCCTTTAGTGAAATGGCAGTTTGTTGTGAATGTGTTTTGTTTGTGTGCGAACTGCGTATCTTTTTTAATGAAGATTTCAACGGTGTCTGTCTAGTCTCATGCACAACGCTGATGGTCGTACTTGTGGCCATGGAAACTTTAGACTCTTTGCATGCTTCGGATTCTAGAATCTCATTTTGAGGTTTTTGTTGAATTTTAAACCCTGGCGTCTCTATGCCTCCTTGACTTCTTATTTTATAAGACATGCCTTGAATAAATCCTTGGCTCCCGTTGTATTTGTAGCAGGGTTTCTTCTTCCTAACTTTCTTATTTATGACGTTGCTTATTGTTACTTTCTTCTTTTTCTTCGTACACGCTAAATATAATAATGCTGGAATACACCAGGCTATTTCAAGGAATAAAATTACGATTATAATTAAATTTTTTTTGGAAGACAAGTTTATCGGGATTCCTGCTATTTCAACCTTTTTTTTTAATTTGAAGGGGAAGTGGAATATTCTTTTCGAGTGTGAATTATTCACTAAAGTTAGAATGTTTCCTAATGCCAGGTAAACATTTTCGTCACTTAGATGAGGCACCACATCATTTGCTAACCATGCCTGAAATTTGTTATCAAATTGATCAGATTGCGTGGGGTCGCTGGTTTGGAGGTCGAGACAATTTTTCGCTGTGTCATAGTAATATGATAGAGCGTTAGGGTATTTATATGAATCCAAAGGTATTAGTAAATGGTTTTTGAGAGGAACGAACATTGTATACGATTTGTCTTCCCAATTTATGTAAGGAGTAGGTATATTTAACCCCGACTCTGTTTTTTCATAATATGCTAATTGCTTGCAAGGGTTTTTCACATTTCTTGTAATGTGTTGAGGTGGCGCAATATTTATAGTAATAGTGCGCAATAGATCCTTATCGGGACTCCTCCAGCCTTTAGCATCGGGTCCCAGAAATCTTTTAAGTTCCTTGTGGAAACGGAAGAGTTTGATTACATTGTTTTGCGAAACTGTCCCCCCGTAAAAGGCAAGTTTTGTGATAGGCAACACCCATAAATTTAAATAGCCTCCGATAGCATCAGAGAATGCCGTCGTCATAATACTGTCTGTCTCTTGATTATTTGCTTCTCTTTTGATAGTGGCATATGTATCTCTGAAGTAATTTAATAGAGTCTCAATGTAAGCTTCATTGCTGGTATCAATGAAGTTTGGAGGAGGGAGTAAGTCTTGGAAATACCTTCGTGTATTCAGCAATGCGATTTCGGTCGTGCTCCAGCGAACTTTTTTAGCATCTGTAGGTGAAAACAGTACGGTGCCAACATTGATGGCTCGGTCGAAATAAGCGTGTGATACCGTCATTAAGAATATGCAAATCACTAATTGTTTAAACATTATTTAAGAATAAATTATTAAAAAATAAATTCGTACAAAATACACACAACACAAACAAAATGACAGTGTCAGAATGACACTGTCAATATTTGTCTCTATGGACAGCATTATAGTGAAATAAATCTTATGCAGATTGCAGATGACTAATGAAAAATAATATAAAAAATGGTTTTTTTAACAGCTGCCAAACATTCATTGAGGTATTCATATTCGGCTAGCGCTAGATGAAAGAAATTCCTCTAGAATTGATGAAAAAACAAGGTTATGTCCTACTGTCAACTGTTATTTCAGTTGCAGAAAAGAAATCGCAATTTAGTGAAAATAATATCAGAAAAATATTTAAACAAAAATTAAAACCGACTCCAAAAAGCTGAAAGGGATAAAATAATTAAATTTTAGTAAGTAGGCACTCATCCCCTAGGAACCTATTTTTGGAGTCGGTGCTTCACTATCTATGGTTTCTGGAAACAACTTAGCACCAACTCCAAAAATATGTTCATAAGGGATGAGTGCCTACTTACTAAAATTTAATTATTTTATCCTTTTTAGTTTTTTGGAGTCGGTTTTAATTTTTGTTTAAATATATTTTTTTTCACAATTTTTAGTGATAACTTTTGAAGGTCAAAGCTAGATGGGTGACCGTGAGCTTATATTGATTTCTAATATCGTATCATTTCACTAAAAATTCATAGGAAAGCAAAAATCCGCAATTTCGCATATGTTGACGATTTATTTTTTCCAGTTTTTTTTGGATGGGTTAATGGATTTTCAAAAAAATTTTATGGGACCAAATGGAAACTATTCCGCATCGAACAAAAAAGAATCATCAATATCGGTTCACCCAGTCAAAAGTTCTGAGGTAACAAACATTAAAAAAACAAAAAAAAACATACAGACGAATTGATAACCTCCTCCTTTTTTTGAAGTCGGTTAAAAATATATGAAAGAAAAGGAGATGTTTCAGGTTTATATGGAGTCCCGGCTATGATTATGTATACAGTGGTTTTTAAGTAAGGGAAATGGAAATAAAATATTACTTTTCAATTCATTTTTTAATTTTTTTATAATTTTTTGTCATTTTTTTATGTACTGTACACGCCCATAGCCGAAAATGAAACATCTCTTTTGTACTTTAATACAGTTTATATAATATTACTATGTACATTTCCTATTTCCCTTCTTTTGGTTTATTATAAAAAGAAAGAAAAAGTATATTTTTATGTATAACTTTATTGGAAAAAAATTATGTTGTTAAGCCAAGTAACATGTTAGGTTTTATAAAGGTTTTGAATAGGTTCTAGAAAATTTATATGGAAATCTTCTCGTACAATGTCTTAATTGGCTCAATAGCTTTATAACTTCCTGAGTGAAAAAAGGCCCCACGTTTTAGAACCTTTCTAAGAGCTACAGCAAAACCTAAATAGCTTCAGCAAAACAGAAACTACTTACGAAGAACCCAAATACAACCTTCACAACCTTAATTTAACGTTAATGTT
This sequence comes from Nymphula nitidulata, assembly GCA_947347705.1. NCBI lineage: Eukaryota > Metazoa > Arthropoda > Insecta > Lepidoptera > Crambidae > Nymphula > Nymphula nitidulata. Next base: position 15,663,943 of record OX374632.1, read on the forward strand.
ACCTCGCACGGCAGCTTTAAGCTTTAAATTAGTGTTGGATGTAACTCTATGACAACTTAAAACCTTTTTGATGGACATGAATAAAAGCCTTTCCACGACTTTAGGGTTTTAAAATGGTTCTGTGTCAGATTTTTTTACACAGTAACACTAACCGTAGATTTAAATACTTTATAAAATGGCACTATTCGCTGTCAACATACAGAGTTTCAAACTGGCGTAGATAAGTAATTGATGTTGTATTCATAATGATAAAATAGCTTGCTGAAGTCAGGAAAACTTGAAAAATAGTGCGACTGGCACTTTATCATAAAGGTCTATTTTCCGGTTAAGGCTTAAGTTACTGACAGATAGCTAACCTTTGTACGACCCTTATAAAATCTAAAGGCATTTTTTACAAGGCCCAAATGAAATGTAACTAGGGATGTTTATAATTATTTGATTGGGATTATTTATATCACTAAGATTGCACACGTGAAATCTTTTCTGTTGTCAAACAATTACAAACAAAGTGGTGGTAAGTGTTTTTCATTAGCTCTAGAGGTGTACATACGTAAAACAATTTTCAGATGCCGGAAATCTGTAGCAGTATGTATGACGCTTTCAAACTAACCGAGCAATTAGTCTTCAAATGATAATTTATGGTACACGTGTCACGTTACTCCACCGCGGGGCTTCAGGTGCGGGTAGATCTAAATCAAATGAACGCGATCCGAATGGAAAACGCAGCTTTATAGCTATAGCATTTATTAGAAAAATAGTTTGAAAGAAGATTTTTTTATTAGTAAGATACATTATTGTATTTGTATGTGTATTTTTAAAAATGATTCAATTGACGAGATAACGATGATTTGCTATCTAAATATTTAACTTTTTGTCGATATTTAGGTTCTTGTATACCAAATATGTAATAAATAGATTTTAACATACATAAATTACATTTCAATAAAAATGTAGGTAATGTTCAAAACGATATACAACAATATGTTGACCTTTTTTAACTATACAAAGCACGGCAAATGACTCAATACCACCTGATGTGAAGCGGTAAGAAGAGTCCATAAGCGAAGGCAGCCAGTGCAGCTTAAATTGAAGCACACTTCTAGCCGGCTTCACCTTTTCCATGTTATAGAAAGGAGGGAACACATCTATTTAAGTTAGTAATCTGACACGAAAAACTTATTTTAGTATCATGGCAAAGATAACCAGAGAGACATAATAAGTTACGAATTTAAATATAAAAGCATAGATTTCTGACTTGAGATAAACATCTTTATATCAGTATTATTTATCAGTTGTTTACTCACTTATTTCACTTTGTATACAAATAATGTTGCACATATATTAATTGTTGTCCGATTTTAATGTTATCTTAAATAATAAAGCGTTATGGCGATGGTTCGGCACAATAAATCGTATTGTCACTAATCGAATTCTGTTCGATTTTTCCACATAAGTATGTATTTATGTGGAGTAGATTACACCCTTTCAGGTGCAAGATATAAATCATTGGAGGGTGCTTGCGCGACCGGCGTGTTAAATTGTTTCATTAGACTGGTATCGAAACGGGATCAGTTCTGATAAGACATGTGTGGCTCTGTGTCGAGAGGGTCACAGAGGGAACGAGCTTTGTTATATTGGGATATCTCATATTGCTACTTACTGAAACGGAGTAAAAAATTACTCGAATATTTGTAAGATGTTACAGAAATGCTTACAGATTCTGCTAGAAAACCTTCGTCATCGGGAAAACATTGGTAATCACTGAGGTAATCACGTTGCAACTGAAACAAGGATACTTTTCATTGTCGACATGCAACGTCTCTCATTTAATAATGTCTAAAATAAAAATATTTTTTTTATATACAAGGACGGCAGTTGACCCAGCACCACCTGATGTGAAACGGTAAGGAGAGTCCATATGCGAAGACAGCTAGTGCAGTAGAGACACTGCTCTAGCCGCCTCCACCTTGCCGGCCCAGAAAGTGCTTTTTCACGCCTCTCTTGAGGCGTATTTTTGTATATTACTTACTACTACTATTGCTAGGTACTTACTACTATTGTTTTTTGCATAAATTACAAAATTGTCACATTGAAGATCCCATCAGATAAAAAAATAACAAAGGCTTCGATCTAAAAAAAATTGTAATTCCTAGCACGAACTTTTGAAATTTTCGTATCGCAATCGTCTCGCTGTGGTGTCGCTAGCTTTTGTAAGATATAAGCAGCGCACCTGGTGGGCGTTATTGGAAATTTTTGTTTTTTTCGTATCGCCACAGAATAAATAATATTCTTTGGAAACGTTGTGTTATCGTCACTCTTGCGGCCTACGACCTCCTCGAAGACTATAGCACAGATTTTTGTTTAAAGCTGTCGAACCAAACGCATTGTCACCCTTATTATTACACACATGTCTTTATTCTACATAGTGGCATGCGCTATCGTTAATTAGTACAGTCAGCCGCGTCATTTGTCATCATCGCGCCGACAATTATAGTCTGTCGGTGCGACACGCGATCATGACGGATTGTCACGATCTCGACAATCGCGCGGTGTCTTGACATGTGACTGCTAATTGGAAAATTAGGTGCTCGCTGTGCAAATGTAAAGTGATCTTTCGGTGGCGCTGTAAACAGTTAGGTTGTTATATTTTATTTTATATCTATCCGTCTGCAGCGAAACCTAAAATGGCGAATAGTTTTGACTAATGAGATACATGGATCTCTTTTGATTCAAAAATAGACGTGATTACGTTGTAGAATCTTAAACAATGACTTCTTTAGTAAAAAAGAGTAAAGAGTGTTTTTTTTCGTAAAGATTTTTTAAGAAAAAACCACTGCCTTAATCTTTGTCAGAAAACAAAAAGTGATTAATAATTTTAGTCTTACCAAAAAATTATCTCAAGTGCAAAGATGACGAGTCTTGTGATCCTGTGACGAACACACAAATAAACAATTATTATTGTGTAATATCAGCAACTTTTACTTCAGGCATCCCTTTTCGTCAGATAACTATCCAGTACTGGTGCAACGGGTCTGGAATATTTTATATAGGTAATTAATAAGGTAATTATAATTATATTCCAGTCGCACAGTGCACACAGAAATATGTTACAAGTTAATTTTTGTGGCGTCCCGTAATTAGGGGCCGCTGTAAGTTATTGCCGGTTCCGGAGATTTACGACCTTTTACCCAATCGCTGGCCTTATGATAAGAAGGAAGTAGCCCTGCATTGAGAAGAGGGTAGGCACTAGAATAAATTTCTTCCTTCCTCCAAATACATATGTAGGTAATAAAGTTTTCTTAAGTATTTGGGCGCAAAGGTTCATCATCTGACACTTAAAAATTTATTAAAGATAATACCAATCCCTAAAATTCATTTAATAATTCACTTTTTAAATAGTTATACGATGATTAGCTTGATTGGCGATGTCGGGCACATATTAGCTGAGTGTGTAAAAAACATTACACAGATTCACCGATAAAATTTGGGCAACTTCCAAAATACACTGTGTTTTCGTTGATATCCCATAACTTTAAGCTTATATTCTTGAATATAAATACTGTAAACAGTCTCAGAAAATCGGGGTCCAACATGCATAGTTTCAAAGATAACAGGATTTGTAATTTAAATATGCTTCTGCCGTCTATCTGTACATCAGCGCAATGTTACTCGTGGCACGCCCCCGTATCATTCAGTGAAGGAAAAGCCACGGAACTTTGATCCTTTAATTGATGCATTTATGGTTGGAAAAAAAATAGTAACCAAAATTTTCACATTCAAATCTGTGAAATTTAAAAAGCACATTAAAAATATTTTTGTAGCAAATTGCGTCTAAATTTTTCTCTGCACAATACTTGTAGCGAGATTTAAGTGTTTGTTCCTGCCGCTCTGGTTCGCGTAAAAAGCTCTCGAGATAATGGGGATGATCATTAATATTTTATGGGGCAGATAACAGCCATTCATTTATATTTATACACTGGTACTCCAGAATTTCCAAGCTCGGATTAGCTACTTTGCCACCTTTAGTTCTTAAATTTACAAGGCAGACTAAAAGACTCGAGCCTTTTTACAGAGCTAAGAAAAAAACAACTTAAGATGCTTTAGGTATTAAGTTAAGCTACTAATTAAAATAGATAATCTAGAATTAGTAACGTCAACAGCCTTATTAAAAATATGGCCAAAGATTAAAGAGATTATGTCTTAGTATGGCCTAATATATTGCCCTATTTGGTTTTGTAAGGATACTTTAAAATTTTTGTACGTGGTTTAACGGCTGAAAATATGACGCAAAATAATTTGGAGTGGTTTTATCAATTTTTTGTCATTTTATAATACTGTACTGTACATGTTCAACGAAAAACGAAAACGAAACATCTCGGTTAACCAAACAAAACAAAAAAACAAAAAATAAAAATACCTCCGTAAATTGTCCGAGTACAGCGTGGGGTTTTTCAAAAAAAGCGTGAAAAGGTTTTTACAGGGTGATAAAGTGATACCCCTGGTGTTGCAAGCGTCCATAGGCTACGGTAACCGCTTACTATCAGGTGGGCCGTATGCTTGATTGCCAACTTAGTGGTATAAAAAAAACCTTAAAGGCTTATTTCGACTAGGTACCGCTGTAAAGACTGTTTACCATATTTACATTTATAATTATCTGCTGAAAAAATATGTACTTACTACTTATACTCTTTCTTAGAAGGAAATCTAATACCAGCCTCCTGTCATTTTCAAAACAACTCTTTTTGATTATAAGTACGGTGTTTCAAGTTACAAAAAAATTCTCAAGGAACAACTGAAAGATCACGTTATAATAAAAGTGGTGAAATCTACACATTTCATTTTTACGTATTTTTATTTTATTTATGTTTAGATTAGTTTTATGATATAGTCAAACTAAGACTTTGTGAGTTAGTTTTACGGATATCAATGATTTGTAGTGGTATGATTGGTGCATCGACGGGGATCGGAGGGGACAAATTGCGGGATCCCGCGGGAAATCTGCGGTTATTAGCTGTCAATCATAGAACCCCAATGGACTGACGAATACTCGCACAGATTTGAGGGAAAACTCAAGGTGTTGTACAGAGTTTCCTATGTAGTTAGGTATATTATAGAGATTGGTTTTTGACGATTTTTTTTGTCATCACTCTGTTTCAAGAGATAGGACTACCTATGTAAATGATGTTAAACCTGACTATCAAAGAAGAAGAAATCGCCGATCCCTAAGTAGGGCAATAATGATGAAAATATTTTTTTTATACAACTAGATGACAAACAAGCTGAAGGCCCATAGACACCTGCAATAACAAGGAAAATATCACATGGTATTGCAGGTGCAATGCCTCCCACGTATAGCGAACTGTTTCACGTCTGAAATAAGAAAGGTGGTGGTACCCAGATTACCCTACATACGGGCCTACCTAGTCAAATATTCAAAACATATATTTTTTGCTCGAATTATAAATTTCATCTCATAATAGGTCATAATTTAGTAACAAGTAGAACCAGACCAATGTACTTTTAAGAATCGGCTGGCTGAGTGGTCTGTGCCCCTTGCTACTCGGTCGGAGATCTCAGGTTCGAATAGCGGTGGGAGCAAATGTTTGTATGAGTACGGGCATTTGTTCACGAGTCATGGATGTTATTTTAGTATATTTATAACATACTAGCTGTACCCTGCCCCGCTTCGCAGTGTGATATAGATAAAAACAATCCTTGATGCGGATTTTATATCATGTTAAAATTTCGACTCAATCGGTGCAGAACTTTTTGAGTTTTTGAAGCGTACACAAACCAACATAACATTTTTATATATATAGTTATTATCATTATTTCTCCGTTAAGATAATAGGTGTGAGTGAATGTATATTATTATTATTACTCTATGCAACAGACTACGCAACAGACTTCACCTTACAAAACATTTTCAGAGTAAGGTCGGCAGAATTAATTGAAGAAGCGATATATTTGGAAAACCCTTTACTCATGGTTCTAATAATTTATCCTACTATGTCGTGGTCTATAATTATTAATATACCACCTCTAGGTAAAAGTAAAAAAAAAATCAGGGGAATTCATCCTCTTCTTGATTTTTCAGGATAAAATATGGTACGGTTCTGCTAACCATCCATAATTGGCACTCAATGACATTTAAAATATTGAGACTAATTAGAATTAGATTAGAAACTTACTTTACAAAAATCACATTCACAAATCAAATCACAAATTCACAATCACAAAAATCAAAAGAAATCTTTTTGAATTCGTTGATTCGAAAATTCAAAACATGGTTTAGATAAGTTTTTCGTAAAAGTTTTCTACAAAATACGATCCTCTTTTCATTTGCAGCGGGATTAAAATATTTTTTTTTACTGTTCAGCACAAAGAGTTTTCCTGATAAGGTGTTAGATGGCGGATCACCAGCGGGTGGAAATTGACTCTCCACTCAATTTCCGTCAAGGCGCATTCTAATGTTGGCTACCTTTACCTGCCCATTGCTTTATCGTATACGTTTATCTTTCATTATTATTTAATAGTAGGTACACATACTAAAATGGTCGCTAGTAAAATAACTATTACCTGCTCACTTTTACACTTAAGCATTGGTCGAAAAAACTAATAAGGCAAAAGCTCATAATACGCTGGTATTTTTATTTTCGTGTTCATTCTCGTATGCGTGATAATCGCGTTTGAAAAATGTAATTTTCAGATGAGTGAATCCCATTTTGATGTCCAGAATCAAACACGAAATACGGGAACACCCTAATAATCCGAACATTTTTATAACGAATATATCGTTTTTTTAAAATCCGAATTTCACTTTTCCGAAGAATTAAAATCACGTATTTGATTTGTTTTCGAATGTTATTAAAACGTTTTTTCAGTTTTTCGCATTTCATAAGTAGGAACAATCAAAATACGATGGTATTCGCCCAAAAAATGGTATTCCGATTATCATGTTTCCGAAAAATCAATGCTGTACAACATTGCAATGTTTTTTTTTTGCTTGTTGAATGGTTGGGTTATGTTAGACAACATGCAGCGTAGCGAGCGAGTCCAGCAAAGCATTTAATTGCTTGTTTGCTTGCTGCATAGCTACTTGTTTGCTAACATGTTTCACGCTTGCTAGCTGCTTGCCTGCTTGTTGGCTGTTTTCCGTGGGGTTCAGTTCTATTGGTCGTAAAGACTGTTGGTTGGCTAGGTCAGGGTTAACTTGTGACTAGTCGCAGCTTAGCGAGCAAAGCGAGCGGAGCGTCTAATTCCTTGTTTGTTAGCTGCATGCTTGCTTGCATGGTTCAAGATTACTTGCTTGCTGCAATATCAAAATTATATGTATATAGGTACATAATAATTAATATGCTATTTTTGCTTACAAGGAGTTCTACATATATTTCGAATCACTAAATAGACGAAATTTTTAAATACGGAATTTTAATAATTATCTATTGAATAGGAATTTTTAATGTTAGGTGTATTAAAATTTGAAATTTTTATTTCGTAATTTGTTTTGTAATTTCGGATTTGTAAAAATAGAATTTGTGATTTAGCGGAATTGTGATATTGGGAATTCTAAAACATTCGGAATTCCAAAATTCGGTATTTTGAAAATCGTGATTATGAGTTTCGGAATTAAGTGTTTCGCAATTATGTAGTTTACCCATTACAATTACGTAGATATACTGGTTTTTTTAACTCCACGCTGTTTGCTTTATATAAAGAATATGATCTCATATATGTATACCTAGCATTTTAAATCAGCCGTATAATGTAGATACCCAACAAAAACAATATCAGCATTGACACAATTATGAGGATACCAAACAGGCAAAGATGGAGTGATATTATTGATTGATCGACGCTACGGCACTCGGCCTTTATAATGAAAGTAAGTTAACACTTTCGGTTTTTATCTGATCTAAGTATGAGCTTCATAATAGTTTTGATATATATTATATTTTTATCAAAAGAGAATTATTGTAACTAAATCAATTCTAATAATGCCCCCCTTGACCCTTACCATCTCGCTCTGGCGTCTCCTTAATCAAAAATATAATATCGATTGTATTTTGTTTGTACATACTGACTTATGGTTACAGTGCAGCCTATGTGCTTATAATAAGTACAGTGTGTCTTCAGTTATTCTTTTCATGGTATGTAATTATGTCTTTAGAGTTTTCAAAACTAGACTGACCTGATTAGAATGCTTACCGAAGCATGCAATATGTTCCGTCATGTGATTTGATAATGGATTCTTACATAACTAAATTAGTCAAACTGCAGGCAGCCGTGACTATGCAGTATTTCTCTAAATAAGTTAGTATCGTATTGTAGAACTACTATATTTTATTATTAAAACGCTGTCTATTTCACGGTTAAACTAAACGAAAGGTCAGACTTCGGAGCTTCAGGGCAGTAATGGCAGAAGGTTTTTAAAGGTAAGCCCCATTAGGGCGGGCGGAGACTGAATAGTTGATTGCCGCCCAAATGCCAGGCCAAATGGAATAACAAATCAGGATAGTTTCATCAGACCTAAAATAAATTGGGTTTTTTAATATTTCAGGACACCGAGTGTCGTGCTGTGGAACTTTAATTATTTTGTACTTATATGAAGCCCTCCTCATGTGATTCTCCCATGTAAGAAGGTGTCCTCAACTGCGTGACGTATATAGGCTGGTGAGGACGATACAAAACCTGAATGACTTAACTCAACACTACCTGATGAGAAACGGTAAGAATTGTTCGAACGAAGACAGCTAATACAGCATCAGCATACTGCTCTAGCCGCCTCCATATGTGCCTTTTCACGTGCTATTTTCAATCTTTTTCTTGCTAATGTTGCAGTATTGATTGAAATTAGACATTACTAATATATTGACATTACTTCATCACTCAAAACTTAGAAACATCGCGGTGCACTTCGACTCTTTGGAATCTTTTGTGCCGCGCCTGCTTTTATTCTTCCTGTGACCACAATATTCTACTTACTTTACCTTAACCCGTCAAACATCAGATTCCAGATTGATTTTTCAACCGTCATAGCCCTCCGGTGTTGAGGGATTAAGTCGTACTATATATCTCTGGGCTCAAAGAGCCTTAAGGCATACTAACAAACAAAAAACTGAATACTAAGAAAAATGCTAACTCATCACCATGAGCAAATTTAAACTAATATTATACAGAATGGTGCCGTTAATACGGCAATAAATTGAAACATGAGCTATATTAGTTCATAGATATGGTTTGTAACTTTCAAAAACATCTTATTCATTTGATAATTTCATGACATTTGTATGAAATAATATAACATTGGCTGCATTATTTCATAGAAATGTCATGAAATTATCAAATGAATAAGATGTTTTTGAAAGTGGCAAACCACTTCTATGAACTAATAAAACCCATGTTTCAATTTATTGTCGTATTGATGGCACCGCTCTGTACCTATATGCGAAACTAACTCTGTCTGCTACGTTACACTTGAAAATCACTGAACCGATTTAAACATGACAGCAGATAGATTACATCCTGCACCAGGACATGTTTTTCTTCTTTCATCGCACCTAATGGTAAGTGATTATAAGGCCGAAGCTATAGCAGCCAGCTTCACCCGGATTCCTCAACCACAGAGGAACTGGCTACGAGTATCTTACCCATACGACTGCCGGAACACAACAATGCTACCTACCAACTAATAATATTATTATGATTTGATCAGGAACATAAAACAGTTCGTACTTAGACAATTTTTAGGCCCATTATCCCATTTTTTATATTTATTCACGACCTATTTGCGCTGTCCTCATTCTACAAAATGTAGCTTTTCAAGTCATTCAACTAAAATGTTCATATGCAATTCTTTACATTTTTATTAGGATAATTGTTTTCAATCCAGGTGCATGTCAATCACTCGAACTCTTTATAAATTATACAAGTAGATATTGTATTGTAGGAAAAGTTGCCACGTGGCGAGCAAGGGCCAGTTATAATTTAATATGCTCTATTGGACCGAGTAAACGGGTAAAATTAGCGACGCAATTTTTTCGAATGTTTCAGAATTTTCAAATGTTTTATCAATCGAAAAATTTATGATTTAAATAATAATAATAAGTTTCCTTTTTGGTTTTAATATTGTCTAAGCAATTATATCAGATTTCAGACAATCGATTTTTTAACTGTTTTAGATCTCCAGAGGTATAACGCTTGACAGATCATGTGAGCAAAAGCGATTTTCATCTAATCATGTTTTAAGTTTCTGTTTATAGAATCATAAAACTGACAAAATCCATTTCATTCTGTATGCAAGTTCTTATAAAAGTATTCGTCATTATAATATGTATATTATTCTATCTATGTGTACTGTCCATCGAGGAAATGAAGTACATTTTTAGTTGAAATAAAAAAACTCCATCTTAAATCATTAAATCATAGAAAAAAAACGAAAGCAGCAAGCTGATATTATTATAATAATACTTTTAAAAAGTATATTTTTCATACAAGATGTTCAATCTGTTGACATCAAAAATATATTCTAAAACATGAAAATGTAAAAAAAAAACAAAATAATTAATTTGGAGGTGCTGGGATTTGAACCCAGGACTTTCAGCATGCGAAGCAGACACTCTACCACTGAGTTACACCCCCGTCATATAAACGGGCGAAATAATCAATTATGTAGTACACACACAACACGTAGCATTGCAAGTTACATTGTCGACTTTATTGTCGTTGAGTAATCGATGATGTGTAGCGTGTACTAGTGAAAGTTTTAATTTCACGTACCTAATGTCTTGCAAATTCGGCATTCAAGAGTTTCAATTAGAATCATTTATGTAAACGCTAGGGCAAATGGGTTTGATATATTTATTAGGTATGGCATAGTAAGTTGAAGTTTAAGTAGCTTAATTAATAAACAGCGTCTTAAAAAGCGGTTTATGCAGTACAATTATTTGTAATAATTATTGTAAAGTTTGATAGATATCCATTGTACAGTGTACTAATACTAATTATGTAATACGATTTTATTTCATTAGTAAATCTTTTTAAAATGTGTCGTATTATTTTTACTTTCAAAATGCATTATAGGACACAGATTGAGTTATTTGTGTTGGCATTAATAAGAAACATCTAAACAAGATAAGGAATTATTAATACTTAATTCTTTTATGACAACAGGTAATATTAAATGTGGCAGTTTTATTAAAATATCTTTTCTAATAAATATAATGTTGGTACATATTTAAAACATTTCTAAAGGTAGGGTGACTATATAGCTGGGAAAAACTCAGCACAAAACCTTCAATTTGGATTTAGTTCCAACGTGATCCACTAGATGGCGTTAAACTAGAAATTAATTGCAATTGAAACAACTTGATCCCCGATGTCATATCAGAGAAATGTTTATCCAGTGGTTCCCTTTTAATTAACCGATGAAAATATTTAGCCGTGAACCGTGATATTATGTATTTATAATAGTGCTTATAGGAAACGTGGAGTAATTGTTTTATGCTTATTGCGTTTGGGTTGTTATGATAAGATAATAACACGCTTTTGTGGGTTTTGCTGACTCGTTCATACTTTGTAACGGGTTGTCCACGTGTATTACTTTATGATATTGTTTTATTGGCTATTTATGCCATAAATATTTTGCTGTAAACGGTATTACAGTACCTATTATATTATTAAGTCAAGTTCTATTTATAGAAGTATTAAGTAACTAAATACAGTGAGACTGATCTGGGTGCCCGGCCATGTGGGAGTGATGGGCAATGAGAAGGCAGATGAATTGGCAAGGAAGGGCTCAGAAAAAACATACGTGGGTCCTGAGCCCTTTCTGGCACTTTCACAAAGTTTTATAAACACAGCCATTAAAAACCATGTCCGAAACAGACACAAGGCTGAATGGCATAAAATACCTAGACTAAAACACTCCAAATCCTTCCTAGGAGAGGAGGTAAAAGGATGGACTAACCACATGCTACACAAAATGCAACTCTCTGCAACACAACTTTGTCGAGCATCTGGTGAATGTCAGAAATCTATGACGCATCTCTTATGTCATTGTGATGCCCTGACTAGAACCAGAATGAGCCTTCTGGGAGTGGCATAACCAAAACCAGAAGACTACAGGCTTTTTCTACCTTAAGATTTAAGGCTAATGGCAACTATATTCTGGACACAGGAAGAGTAAATGCAGGGGAGGCACAAAAGATCCCAATGGGTCGAAGTGCACTGTGACTTAGTCATGGCCCCATAAGATAAAATAAGATTCATCATCACCAGCCATACGTCCCACTGCTGGGCACAAGCCTTCCTACATGGCAGAAACACATGAGGAGTTTGGGCCATAACACCACCACGCTGGCCCAGTGCGGGTTGGTGGGTTAAAGCGGTTGCAGTAACAACCGGGACCAACGGCTTAACGTGCCTTCCGAAGCACGGAGGAGCTCAAGATTATAAATTTGATTGACCCATCCAAGGACCAACCATGGCGAAAGTTGCTTTGTTTTCGTGATCGAAACCAGAGCGCTCAAACCACTACGCCACCGAGCTCCTCCTCTAATCGCAATATTTTTATCTCTGTAGGAATTATTTACTCGAAATAAGATCAGAAAATACGAGTACCCAAATAGATGAATTCTTTCTATTTTGGTCTATCATATGGTGCTATATAACATTTCTAACATTATAGAATATGACAAACAAAATAGTCTTATGTCCTTTTTCACTAACCATTCCCTATGCATATGTGTCTATTATCGACATTTGTCTCCTTCTAGCTACTATAAATACACTGAGATAAAAATCGCTAAGAGACTCTCAACTCTAAGCAAATGCTAGTGAAAACGAGCATTAGTTACTTATTTATTAGAGCCTGTGCATGTATAAGTACTTATACTTAGTTGACATAACTTAGCCTCAATGTTGTTACTAAAAGCTACTACATTTTTTTTATACAACTAGATGACAAACAAGCTGACGGCCCACCTGGTGGTAAGCGGTTACCGCCGCCTATAGACACCTGCAATAACAAGGAAAAGCACTTGATATTGCAGGTGCGTTGTCATCCTGAGGCCTAAGATGAAATGCCGTCCATGCCCAGTAATTACACTGGCTACCTTTCCCTTCAATCCGAAACACAGCGAACTGTTTCATGGCTGAAATAAGAAAGGCGGCTGAAAACAATCCTTAACTTACGAAAACTGCCCGATTCATTTGCATGTCATAATTTAACCCTATGACTTGTTAGTCAATGTTTTTATCAGCCAGTAACAAAAAGTAACGATGATTAAAACCATTAAAACCCGTCCACAAAATAATAACCACTTCCTCTGTGGTGCAGTGGTGCGTGAAAATCACATAAAAATCATTACGGGGCTCTTTTGTTGTCTGCCCCCGCTGTTCTAACCCTCGGCCACCGTCGTAATTATATATGCCGAATGTCGGGACTGTCTCATGGTCTTTTCGAGTATGGACATCACCTTGATGATTAAAAAATTGATGATTTTTATTTTAAGATGAGAATGTTTGTTTTAGTTTATAAAATTAAACGAATTTGGATTGATTATTTATTAATATACTTATTTGTACACACGACAGCACATCAAGTATAACAGTTACACTACAAAAGCCGCTTCTATTACAAATGGAGTATGGGCGGTCTCAAGGTCAAACTGTTAGACTTGATGTGCTGTCGACTGTACAACAAGAATGGCAAAAAGCATAATGCACGTCTGACTCTGAGCGGGTACGTACACACCAAGACGTTGCCACCCTGTAATATCACAAGGGAGTGTTATGTTGACACTTTGATAGCATAGGAGAGGAGTCCCCTTACTAGGTTAGGTATGGTAGGTATGGTAGGATCACTGGAACTAGAATTTTAAGTAAAAAAACCTCTCTTTAAATAATAACCATAAAAACTATTCCTTTATTTGCAAGCTGCACTAGTTGTATTCGCATACGGTCTTTTCTTACCACTTCACATCAGGTGGTGTTGAGAGTTTGAGACGTTTGCCGGGCTTTGAAAAAACGGGGAATGTCCACATTATGTCTTCTTCTAATAGATAAAGTATGTACTTAGGTTTTGCAGGCGCTGCAACGTAAGGACGTTTTTATTTTTAAAAAATTGATTGATACCGATCAGAGGCATAAAGAACGCATAGAATTCGGTGGCTCAGACAGTTTAAAAATTTAAAATATTTTAATATTTTTGTTTCTACAACCATTAATTCGTTCCAGTATATAAATAATAGAGCGCGTGTGTTGAGTTGCTTTTAACTGTGAAGTACCCAAAGATCACAACAGAAAATCTACTGCGGTACGAGTGAAAGGCTTTAACAACATTAAATACCCCCTCAACGTTAAATATCCCCAAAACCTACTAAGTTTAATATTATTACAAGTCTCCATAGGACCCGGAAGGTAGTAGTACGTATACTTACGTACTATGTACTACGTATGTATAAAGGCAGGCATGTCGGCGAAGCGCCTGCGCCCGCGCACGGTACCGTGTGTTGTGGCTACACGAGAACATCTTCCCAGTTTCAATGGCGATTCGTTTCACAAAATGGTGGATTTGAGCAGGCATTATTTTTTTAGTTTTTTTTTACAAAAACAAAATACGTACGTATGAAGTTATGATAGTTTTCATAACAATAAGAATAAGTTTTTGCAAATAGCAGCTTTCAAGGTCACCCGGCGAAATAAATGAAGGTAGATTATTATTTTTACTTTTATTTTCTTTTTTCGCCGCTTTTATTTTACATGCCACGCCTGCTTTTGCCCTAAAATGGCACATCATCATCATCATTTCAGTCAAAAGATGTCCATTGGCTGGACAAACGTCATACTTAATTAATTTTTTAGTTAGGGTTTAGAAATTAATTTTTTTTTTAAAAAAAAAGCTTTTATTTGAATGCTCTAAAAAGAAGAAAATAAATTTTTCCTTTAAAATTTTAACTATAAACTAATAACCTCATTATTAGTCATTATAGACAATTTATATGATCATAAAAGCCTGTCGCTCAATTAAATAGGTACTAGATTATTTACACAAGTAAATCGCGCGACAAGCTTTTATGATCATATAAATTGTGTATAATGAGGTTATTACTTTATAGTTAAAATAATAAAGGAAAATTTTATTTTCTTCTTTTTAGAGCATTTAAATAAAAACTTAAAAAAAAAAAATCTTTTAATTTATTTCTTACTTTTTAGTTATCGCTGGCTAGGTTGCTGAGTCTCGGCAAGCCCTTTCATTTGATACCCGTATTGCAGAAGTGTATAAAAAATAACTAGTCCGCCATCTTGGATGTTCATCCATATTGGATTTAGAATGACGTCACATTATTTTTTGAGTTACTCTAAACAAGTCCTTTCATTTGATACCCATATTGTAGAAATGCATTAAAAATAACTATTCCGCCATCTTGGATGGTCCGCCATATTGGATTTAGAATGACGTCACACAGCTTATCGTGTATTGTCATCCAAACCAAACGTGTATACAAAATTTTAGCTCAATCGGTTGAAGATATCTGCTTCAAAATCGAGTCTCAAGATTCCACCTGAACATAAGCAAGTTAAATAAAAGCTTTTAAAAAAGGAATAGGTAATCAGTTCTTTTGTGTTTTGATAAATATATGTATGTAGGTAGTTACATTTGATGCAAGTTTATAATTAAATTTGATTTTTTGGTCTTTGAAACTATATTTTCAGTGATACATTTTGTTTCGATTGGTTTTATAACATATCCAAGTTTCATAATTACCCCTTATTTTGAAACAAAACATTGAAGATGCGTTTATCAGATAGAAGAAAAGCATAGGGTTTTCTCAAGATCTAGTCAGTATAGTGGTGAGAGCAGTCACCCGTATTCCAAATCGAGTATAAATTATTCATACTTACTTCTTATGACAAGAAAACCATGTATGAAATATGTTGGACACGAGAGGTGCGACACCGGAGGTGTAGGGCCATTTTTGTGCCAAAAGGTAACTTATGTCTTTATTTAAATCCACGCCGAATTTCATCTTAATCGGTTCAGCAGTTTAGGTGCCAAAATCCCGCCCACGTGAATGTCGGTTATCGCCATGTCCATAACAAATTTAATCAAAATCGGTTAAGTGTTTATTAGGCATGAAAGCGTAAAAAACCTCACTTTCTTCATTCTTAATTTTTGATTTTATCATTATTATAAATGTTTGAAAAATTACTTCCGTTACTCACTTTCGTTTTTATAATAAGTTAGGATATGTATCATGCTCAACTTAAATCAAAATTCTTGTATTTCCGGAAAGTTCCTAATTTTTAATACAATAAATATTTTAGTCCGCAATTCGTGTACCATCCAGCTGTGCAATTCTGAGGACACCCGGATCCACGGGCCACGATCGAATCGTGCGCACCGTTGGAGCAGCGCTGACATATGCGCCGTGCTATATGCGCAAAAGAGACGGCGATCGTCTCGAGATGACCAACAGCAGTTAGGGTCAGGGGTGAACGCTCTCGGGTGAGAAGTTAAGGCACTGGTTACTGGTTACTGTGGTATGGTGACTTTGCCGTGGGCTATGGTGCCCATTCTGTAGTTCCATAAATCATACGCCACGAAAGTGTTATGGTAGGAAAAACTCTAGAGAACCGTTAACGTAGTGCTTCTCAAAGTAACTGCAGATGCATTTTGAATTCCCTTTCGCAATGTTTTAAAATCTATGCGTGCAGGCGTAATAATTTGGAGACAATGAATGGTACTTTTTTAGTCCTCTAAAATCTAAATCTGTTTATTTAAATGGACTTAAACTAACTTCTTTTAAATGTCATAACTTTATCCTCCCACCAATAATTACTTATAATACTCGTAATAATATTAAAATAATTTATTTCAGAGTAATCAGTATCCATAATTTGTTACCACTCGTAAATGTTTCTGACAGCCTAAAAAATGTCGTTAATTTTCCAACTTTTCAAATGTAAAATACGATTTTTATCACAAGCAGCAGCTCAACAGCTTACAAGGAATTCAAATAAGAAGTTTGAAAAAACTCCTGGGTCACAGCCTGGGTATAACGCACGTCCCCGTTATTTTGTTTTCGGACCAAATTTATTTATTTACTTTTATGTAGCTTAAATTTATTTTGCTCTTGGTAAACGATAATCAAATAGTCGTTATTGCAACAATCTCATTCAGTTTCTAAATAAAGTGATTAAATTTTAAATTATTATTTATCTGTTGTCAACACGTAACCCATTTTTTCATTGATTTCCAGAAATGAAATGCATTAAATAGTATTATGTTAACTTATTTCGTAACGGAAATAAAGATGTTTGATAAATCTGGAGACAACTTTTATCCCATCTAAAAATTTACAACCTAGTCCAAAAGATTTACTATTGTTGCATTTTTTATGACAGATATACAAATTCTAATTAGAATTTGGTTAATCAAAACAGCATCTCAAGTCCCGCTGGACAATCTGGCCCGAAGGCAATGGGCATCATTAACATTCCCTCTATGAATATTTTGGTGGATGATTAAATTTTTGAAGGACTCGCTTTGGGCTATACGAGATCCTAGAGGCCAGTGGCCAAGCTTATTATATGCACAGGGGATGTGTGCACTCAAACGCGAATTAAAAAAAAGTTATGGTAAGAAATATATTTTTGAGATATTCGAATTATCGATATTGGCATAAGATACCTTTATTTTTTTGGTTAAGTCAAAATACTCCTGTCGTGCTTGACGTAACCAAAGAGAATCTTAATAATTGTGCAGTATACGATATGTAACCAACCCGCATTGGGTCAGAGTGGTGGTATTATGGCCCAGACTCATAATTTGTTACTTCCGTGTAGAAAAGGCTTGCCGAGCAGTGGGACATATATGGACTGGCTGGTGATAATACGATATGTTTACACTACAAAGTACTGTAGCTTTCTAACTCGGGCTTACTATTACAGTTCTTCTTCTTCTTCTTTTAATTTAATGGTTTCTCGTTACTATTAGAATTTAAATTGAGATAGCACTGATATACAATGGTTTGTCATTTCCGTTTGACGTATGAGCGAGAGAAGAGAGATACAATACATGTTAGCCCTTGTTAGCCTTAGCTACCTTTGAATACTCAAACGATATCTTTCCACCTTCTGCCCTTTTTTATCTGCATTGTTATGCCAAAATTAGTTTTTATCTTTTAATGTCAAATTGAGCACTCCTCATTGGTGTTTAAGTATTTGGTCGTTAGCTACCAGGTATAATTAAAAAAGTATTTCGATAGAAAAACATCATGCCCTCAGGAACGAACTCATGCTATCAAAGACAATCATGAACCCGCGACATTACATTTACAGACGTCTAGGTACTAGATGAAACAAAATAACGCCAATAACTAACAAGAAAATGGCGACTTCAATGAAAACGGAATGTAATTTCGATTTCGGTCATATTAACTAAAGAGGTGAAGCGTGAAATTTGCTGTAAGCAAGTGACATTAGTGGCGCTTTTACGATGCCTGATTTATGGCGGCTGAGGTTCGAATCTCGGGTGTTTTTATTGGGACGACTCCCAGTAAAGGGTTAGGGCTTAGTTCACTCACAGATTTAGTATCCATTAAACATTAATTTGAATTTCGTTATGACATTGTAGTTTTGTTTCTTTACATTTGCTGTATTCTTTTCTCGAGTAGAAACGAACCTAGATACTTCAATTCTGTTCTACACAAATCATTAGGTATAGTTTTTAAAACTTTTACTAGAATTAATAAATTTCCGGCTGTTACCTTTGATAGTAGTTGCAATCGCTGCGATCCAGTTTACCAGATTCTCAATTCTTTTCTAGCACAATCTGCTTCAACTTGTAAAAATTTTAACGATGTAAAACAGGAAAAATGTGCGTATTGAATCACATTACATATTCTGTGCTAGTATTTTAGTTGGAACATTGACGAATTATTAGTCGTCAGTAATAATAAGTAACATAATTTCGCGTTGTTCATCTTAGATGTTTTTCAGGCTTCTTCGGCAATTCATTAGGAGAGCTTAAGTTAATTGCTACGTTACAAGGGAAGATATCGCAATTATTTAAGTTATAGTTAAGTGGTATTAGATCTGCAAATCAAAAAGTTTACGAATGAGTCTGCCGAAGAGCCTAAAGTTGATTATTTTAACCTTAAGCTACAAGAAACTCTTTAACATCAAAATTTGGACCACTTCGGACATTATCATAGATAAAAAAACATATAACCGTTCAAATATTCATTCGCAAAATTATAACCAGTAAAATCATCTCGCGGAAGAATTTTATCAATCCAAATGTAAATTGCGAGTCTCCCCCTTTGAGATTCACAATAGTCGACTCGCCGACCCCATTGTTTATTTTCTTACTAGATTAGGCCGCTACAAAAGATACTGAAAGCCATTTGTACGGAGAAAATGATATACTACTCATCCGTGCGTGTGACGACGTGTATGCATATTACCAACCTTTTTTGAAGCTTCTGGCGGTATAAAAATATTCCTACATTTCTTACGCTTTGGCTGTACGGTTAGTATTCCTTTGTCAAATGCATGCTTATGCCAGCAAAAAAAGCGGAAAGTGGAAAGAGAAACCACAGAGGACGACAATTTACGAAAACAGAATAAAATATTGCAGAAAAGTGGACCCCAGACGCAATAAAATATCAATTTTTTTGGCCCACCCTCAGCATAGTTTTAGTTGCCGAATGTTCGGTGTAAGTTCTTCGGTACTTATGTCGAATGGTTTCGAGGGGCGAGTCGGAACAGCGAAGCGTTTTTAAAAAGGTTTCTGAATTGATATCAAAGCTTACATTACAAAAATTTCAGATGAAGGACCTATTTTTACCTACAGCTGTACGGCGCGGCCCTTGACCATAACATGGCGTTTAAATTAAACAAATAATATTGTTTGTAATACTTACCTAAAATTTCGTAAAAAAGTAATATACAAAAGTAGCGACAGTTACTTCATCACCATCATCATCATATCAGACGAGAGACGCCCACTGCTGGGCTTAGGCCTCCCTTAAGGATCTCCAAACTGATCGGTCCTGTGCAGCCCTGATCCATCGGCTTCCCGCGACCCTCACCAGATCGTCAGGTCCACCTTGTGAGGGGCCTTCCAACGCTACATCTCCCGGTACGCGGCCGCCACTCGAGGACCATTCCGCCCCAACAGCCGTCAGTCCTCCTTGCAATGTGGCCTGCCCACTGCCACAACACACAGTGACTTACTTACCTCAATGAAACCTGCTAATTTAAAAAGTCAATTCTTAACTTTATAAAATAGAGAAATAGACAATAAAATGTAATTTATTCCATTTACAGTGGCTTCGAATTCTAGATCTAGAACGTTGTGGGTGCAAATTCTGGAGGTGACTAGATATTTTCTAGAAGCATTTACTATTCCGTAGGCAAAGAGGTCATGTAAAAAACCTATTTTAAATACTGTTTTAAAGATAGCCAAGTGACGAGATAAATAGGTTTTAGAGCCGTAGTTAACAGAATAGTTAATAGGTAATGATAATGGACAGACAGATACCGGTAGTAATTCCCAAAGTCCACATCCACCGTTCATGAAAGAAACAGTAAATTCGGACCATTTGCTATTTCCAACTAAAGTAGAGTAAATCATCAATCTTAAACCAATAGCCAAAACGTAGGTAGGTAATAGCGAATTCCGATATACAGTCAACGCGTCACTTCAATATTGAATCTTATTACACAAGTCTCAAGGTATCTTTGTCAAAACGTTTCACTTGATCTGCGGCCTGCTGTACATTAACCGATGCATATCGATTGCACCGCCGCGATATGAATAATTCACGAGCGGAGAACCACACGCTGCAATTAAAGGGGGGCAAACAGGAATCAATTAGCACTGTCCGTTGATATTGACGAATTACAGTTCATGTGTTTGTACTGGTGACGAGACAGTCACTGTGACACTCGGTATATTGCGGTTCCTGCGAAATTATTGAAAGTGAAGGCATTGTTATCAGCGAAAACATATCAGATTTAAAAGGATTATCCACTATTACTACGTACCTGTAAAGTTTTATAAGAAACTTATTTCAATTACTAATTTATCGTAATACGGTGATTGTTGTTCCATAATATTTGAAAAAGTTATTTAGATCAGTTATAAATACTTATAAACTAGCTTCCATTTTAAGCACGATAGAATTTCTCATAATAGATACCAAATTAATTTTTGTGACTCACGGTGTACTCGTTCCTGACCCATATTACTCAGACATCTGTAACTGCTTGTTTATAAAACCATACTATTGTCAATGATATATTGTTGTGCTTCTTATTGTGTTTAAAGACATAAACTTAACAAACACGCATCAACATTCGCAAAGGAAACCTCAGAAACCTTCTCACGATACTTAAACTCTATTTAAAATATCCCAATCGATCTCCACTCAAAAGTTTACCCACAAACCACTAAATCTTGCGGTGCACCAAAAAGGCTGACCTTAGACTTGAAATAATAGCTAAGCATGTGTTTGGACTACCGTTGCATCAACAACAAAAGGTCATTGTGTCAAACAATAACTTATAAGATCCATTTGATAGACAACTTTCAGTTTTACGCCACGAGAAATAAAAGCTACATCCAGTTCGTGTTGTAGTTTATTTGGTATTTCGAGTACATTTTGGAGACATTTCCGATTGTCTAGAGATACAGCGTGGGAATGCCAAGGGCGGCGGTGGCGTATGTTCTCGTTATGAAAAGGTTTGTATTGACCACGACGTTGTCAGTTACTTTATAACATAGTATTTAGTGATCTGAGCTTTCTAGTAGGGAAAGACAATGTTGATATTTGTAAATTTAACAAATGTTGCGATAAATGCTGTAAATTGGTAATCTGCTCAAAGCAGATAATCTACTGCCATAGCATTTTCATCTTATCAAATATAGAAGTTCTATTAAGGACTGTAAAATCTCTACAAAGATGTAGAGTTATTTTAGTGGAAACTTAATTGATTATGAGAAAATCCGACTTAACAATTATGGTTTTTGTTTTTTTTACCTCGAGGTTTAATCTTTGTTAATCTAATAATATTTTAATAATGGAAATATAATAGTATAAAGTTTCTTTTGAAGCGAGGTCTTGTAAGTGCCAAGTCGATTAGTTCGCGCTATGTGCGCAAGCGCCGGCTGCGGGCACTCGACGGCATTGTTCACCTCCTCACGGCGCGGCGTAGCGGTGATATATCGGCCAGCATTGTGTATTCACATTGTTTACTATAGCAAAATCGACTGGCTAGATTGTTCGAAAATTATCAAAGTTATTTGTTTCCAGATTGTTGAAATTAACTTTATTACCTATTGATAAGTATGCTTATATTAAAACACCGATTTCTTATATTATGCTTATATTAAAACATAAGTTTACTATTCGTTACTGAAAACTAATACCACACATATTATTATACTTACCTACTCAATGTATTATTACTCGTAATGAGGCTTATGTATACAACGAGGTTATATGTCGATGGCTTTATGGCCAAGTAGTCCTGTTGACCCTGTCCATCAAAACAGAGGCATTGATATAACGGATATCAATGGTCCGAGGTTCGAATCCTGATAGGGACGGTTTTTTATACTACTAGATGACAAACAAACTGACGGCCCACCTGATGGTAAGCGGTTACCGCCGCTTATAGACACCTGCAATAACAAGGAAAAATTACTTGATATTATTGCAGGTGCGTTGTCATCCTGAGGCCTAAGATGAAATGCCGTCTATGCCCAGTAATTACACTGGCTACCCTTTCCTTCAATCCGAAACATGGCTAATTGTTTCACGGCTGAAATAAGAAAGATGTTTGTACATTTGTTCATGAGGCATGGATGTTTGTATGTTCAATTAGTACCTATATTTATATACCTGCATATCCTTAGCTCAAGCTCTTAATGATACCTAGATAGGACTAGATAATAATAGGCGTGGAAAAAAAAATATTTCTAATAAATCGACTAGGATATTTGTACACAAAGTCTCTATTTAAACCTTTACTTGATTAACTTGAAAAAGTGCTTGTATCATTGTTTTATAATGAAAAATATAAAGAACATCTATTACACATCCGCGAACTGATCTCGATAGCAAATTTCCATTACCGGCGCTCGGCGATCATTTCCGTGCGCATTCCGAAAGATTCGAAAACTCGAACAAAGGTCAGCTCAGGCCAGAAGTCGGGGACACGGGAAATGACACGGCCTCCATGTTTTTCATTACCTCCCCGTCTACGAGCAAAACGTGAGCCCTTTGTCTTTTAAACACTGCACCATTGCGGTTAGGGCATTCGCGGGGCGGATTTTGCATTCGCTACTTTAGTGCCCACGACTTTACCTACCTCTTTTAGCAATGGGCTCTAAAAAGGCAGATTTTTTTCAATCTTTTGATACTTAGTATTTATTCAGCTTACTTATTGGGCGCGGGAACCGAACCCGCGACCTTTCATAATCCTGGTGACTGCTCTAATTACTGAGCTACCGAGGACCTGGGATAACTCTACAATTTACATTCACACGTACATTAATATATATATATATATATATATATATATATATTAAAAAATTAAAATAATAAAAATTTAAATTTATTACTATTTTTTTTATTTATAAAATAATAATAATTTAAAATATTTTTCTTTCTTTCTTTTCTTTCTTTCTTACATTCATTACACATGCATACACATACACACATTACAATGTTGTTCACATTTATCATATGTTAGAATAGAATTAAGAAAATGTTATAAATATCTTACTTAATTGTTATAAAAGTATTACAACTAGAAAAAAACCACTAACCAATTTTAAAAATCACATAAAAGTCGTGCATGAATTTCCAATTTTTACGATATGAAGCCGTCACATGATAAAAATACAAATCTGTGGCTACCTTGGTAATCTGTGGATACGATGAAAAATCAAAGATTAATTTTTTAATGTCCTCTAATGGATAAAAAAAGAAATAGCGCAAATATCCAAAACACGTTTAATTTGTTTATCAAATTGTATCGATAAAAAATATTGTTCAGGACGGTCGAGACATCAAATAAAACCACCGCAACAAAAAACCTGGCCCCGTCATAAAATAAAGTTTTCCCCGCGATTAGGAAGGAGTTCAAAGTAAGAGTTTTGTCATCGGGGCATTGTTCCGTGATGGGTTCTTTAATATCACCGGTTTTGTCGTCTCCCGCACACCAAAGGTATAAATATTACGTTGAAAACACCCTCCCGCATGTCGCTTTTGTATTGGCTGATTGACTTTTATGTGCGTCGTTTCATTTGAAACCGCTTTTCCATTCGATTTTCCTTTGCATTAGAATGAATGCGTAATATAGTTCTTATTTGAATCATAAATACTAAGATTAATGTTATGTACTTTCTAAAGAATATTAATAAATTAATGAAGGTAAATTTTCTTATGCCATAATACGAGTACTTTGGTACTTGGGAATAATATATTTAGAATATTTTGTAATAGGATATGGAAAAAGACATGTTTCCTTTTTTAAATTTTAAAAATGTAGGTATCGGGTAGCTAACGGCCGGCCTTAAATTTTAATTCCCGTTGTTTTGAAGGAGTGCTCAAATCATAAACTAGAGATATACCTACTACTAGTTTAAAACTGTGCTTCTAATTGATGGCCAATATGTATACATAAATACATTTTTTTTACTTTAACAATAATTAAAATAAATAACAGAGAGGTCCTCAGCTACTAGAAGCGTTAGAGTTTTGGCCGAAAGTATAGTAAAGTTTTTAGTAATACTTACTTATACTTTTTTTTTACAACACTGACATATCATTTAATGATTAAAACAGTTGAGTTGCCAGCAAAAACTCCGCAATTTTCACACATGAAAGCCATCAATTAGCGAGTGGCCGCGATCAATCACCTGTTATTTTGCGCGTTTTAATTAAGAAGGAGGTACAACATGTCTGATGTGAAAATTTAGTAGGTGCCTACATAAATAGCTTGCATAGCTGTTTTTTCATGCCATAAGTAGTAGATTCTGGGATGGGTTCAACAAAGTACATGTAATCTCCAGCCCCTCCGTGCTTCGGGAGGCACGTTAAGCCGTTGGTCTCAGATGTTACTGCAGCCGCTTTTACCCAGCGACCCACATTGGGCCAGCGTGATGGTGTTAAGGTCCAAGCTCTTCATTGGCTTTCTCCTATGTAGGCAGGCCAGTGCCCAGCAGTTTACACTCATTAAAGCAATAGGTAATGTTATTAATTATATATAGAAGATAGCTGCGAATGACAAACCTTTTTTTATACAACTAGATGACAAACAAGCTGACGGCCCACCTGATGGTAAGCGGATACCGCCGCCTATAGACACCTGCAATAACAAGGGAAAACCACTTGATATTGTAGGTGCGTTGTCATCCTGAGGCCTGAGATGAAATGCCGTCCATGTCCAGTTATTACACTAGCTATATTTCTCTTCAATCCAAAACACAGCGAACTGTTTTCACGGCTGAAATAAGAAAGGCGGTGGTACCCAGACGACCCTATATACGGCTCTACCACCTAGTAAAACCTGTTTTGTAGTGTTGTGTTTTGCGGGAAGTAAAGTCGCCAGAGCTCATTGAGAAAGTGTTGTGATGGGAGCAGAGGGACTCGTCCTCATGCTGACAACTTTTTTTTTATACCACTAAGTTGGTAATTAAGCATACGGCCCACCTGATGGTAAGCGGTTACCGAAGCCAATGGACGCTTGAAACATCAGGGGAACATAACGCGTTCTTTTGATTTTTATATTAGGCAATGCGTGAATAGTGCCCAAGGTGTATTATGCTTTGGTAATAAATATCATTGAATACAATTCTAATACAATCTATTAAATTTTATCACGTTATAACACGTTTTCATGAATTTCCATTTCTATTGCAATCTGAATCAGAGGAACTAAATCGAAACCGTGATCAAAACAGCTTCACAGAAGCTCGGTGTCCTCAATAAGCTGCGTCGATTTTTCACGCCTGACCAATATGCCTGCTTTACAAAACTTAGGTCCTGTCTTGCGTTGCGTGGAATATTGCTCGCATTTGTGGGATGGCTCGGCCAAGTATACCTGATCGATATACTGGACAGATTGCAGTTTCGTGCTATCCGTATTAGTGAAGATGTAGCTGTCAAAGCATATAAGAGAAACTTATATTCTTTGACAGCACAAAAGTTCCTTCCTTTCTTTAATACACGTCGGTTCCTTCAAAAGAGGCGTGAAAAGGCACCTTTTGAGGTGGAAGCCTCTAGGACAAAGTATTTCAAGCTGAACTACCTGTCTTCACATATGGACTCTTCTTAGCTCTTCACATCAGGTGGTGTAGAGTCATTGGCCGTGCTTTGTATAAAATAAAATTTTCACCTACCATCAGACTGGCCGTAAGTACTATGCTTGTTTGCCATTCTTGTTTCATTGTATAAAATAGATAGGCATTACAAAGGTATGTCTGTGATAAAGTCAAACTTCTAAGCTCCGGCGCTCCAAGTTTGACCAGTCAATCCTCAGGTCTTTCGTCTTTCGGACTTTGACTATATAAACCTAGGAGAGACTAATTTGGTCGGGCAATCCATGACACTCAATTTCATGAAATCGGGGTTGACCAGTCAAACTTTGATTAGTTATTACAATGTCTTAGATTGTTAGATTAGGTATAATGAAACGATTTTTAAAATTTTAATGTTCATTTCTTTATTATTGCCGAAATTAAAATAAAAAAGTAGTCTTTGATCTTTCTATCTATAGAATTAATTCTCTCTAGATACAAGACTTACTTACTTATATATCTTATATGTAAGGACCCTGGTATTTAAACCAGGTATTTATTTAATTCTTAAATAAATTAATATTACTAAGCGAGCTACAGAAACAAATACTAAATTATCATTTCAGTATTGTCTCTTAGATAATGCCACAATATGCAAAGTAACTTTCTGAAGCTTTCTTCGACAATCTCAATTCGACCTAATTAAGCCATATTTCAGAATAGACAACGTTATCTTTTGAACTTACCTGCTTTCTGTTAAAGCCCTTAAACCCCCTCAAATTTCAAAACAAAGCTTACTCGATTAGAATCTTTATTACTTTTATGTTAGAGTTAAAATTCATTTGTCTCGTACCTCAAGAGTTAAGGTGCAGATTTAGCGGGAACCCTCCTTGGGCAACATTAATAAGGAGAATTAAGATTAAAATGATATTAAATTTTGATATTGTGTTGTGTTCGGATTATTCTCAAGGAAATTTTAATATGGGCTTCTTTCTCTTTGAGTTGAGTGTTCTTTGTGGCCTGTGGGCCGGAGAGGGTGCGCACAATGCTTAGAATTAGTCCGCGACAAGCTGGAATACATGCATACTTTAATGTACCTAATGTCCAATATTTGAAAATATATATAAAATATTGCCAATTATTATTTTGCCTGCCATCATATAAAAGGAAAAGACAATTGCCTGACTATTTTATAAAGCATTACTTCAAACAAAATATCTACTTTTCCACTTGAAAAGATACGGTAATATTTTTTATTTGTACATTTGAACTCAAAAATCTAGATTTTAACGATTACCGTATAAAAAAATCTTCTATAAACACTAAGGAATCGCCGTTTTCAGCCCTATATTCAGCCAGCGGTGGACAAAAATACCTAGGCTGAAATTTATCATTGTATGTTGCGCGTTGCTTCTCTCTTTTTAAAGGGCAGCATTTTATATCCATAACAGATTTTTTTTATAGAACTAGATGACGAACAAGCCCATGCACCTGATGTTATATTACCGCCGCCTATAGACACCTGTTATAACAAGGGAAAATCACTTGATATTGCAGGTGCGTTGTCATCCTGAGGCCTAAGATGAAATGCCGTCCATGCCCAATAATTACACTGGCTACCTATCTCTTCAATCCGCAACACAGCGAACTGACAAACGGTTGAAATAAGAAAGATGGTGGTAACTACCCAGACGACCCTACATACGCCTACCACTTAGTAAACACCTGAAATAATCAAGGAAAGCATTTAATATTGCATGAACATTCTGGAGATAAATAATGCCTCTAATGACGTTTAATCCACATTTACTGTCCATTCACTGTTGAGCGTGTTTTAATATAATCTGACGTCATTATAGATGAACAATTTTAAACATGAATACCGGTATATGTGGTGACGAGAATACGAAATTTATTTTACAATTTAGATTTTTTATTAACACTATTGTATTTATATGACTATGTTAACGTGGGTAGTGCCCGCTTGTTATGGTGAGTACCAAACATTCTGTATACTTAAAAAAAATATGGGAATGACAATGCATTGTGTGTGGAAAAGTGAACCGTGTAGTTAATTATTGTTTCACAGAAATAAAACACAACAAATAGAAAAATAAATCTCAAAATCTTTACGATACAGTTAAACAAAACGCGAACAAACAGTTTGGTAACAAGGAGTTTCAACTTGTATCTGCGGACGGAGTTAGAATAATTAATATCGTTGAAGGGTCACTTTGTCCCGTGTCCCGAGTACCGCGTGTCCCCCGCGGGCTCCCAATCATCGCTAATCAAGCCCTATTGAGCGTAGCTTTTTTATAAACAGTTCACGCCAGAACTTTAATCTTTCTAAGATGACATTGTTCCTAGTTGCAACGAAGTTGAATTTTTTGCGTTGTTGTTGCTTTGGCAAGCGCCATATTTAATGACATACCCTAAACTGATAAACAGTTAATTATTTTTCCTAATTAACAGTCAAGGCTATTATAATTGTGATGTTTATTTGCTAAACGGGTTGAGCAAACCAATGCTTCCGGAGGGAAAGTCCTAAAAAACATAAATATTGAAGTTAGCAAATTATACTCAAAGAAAGCAGTCCTTTATATTTAGAAATAACAATATCTGCATTCAAAAATTTATCAAAAGTCACTAGAACCAGAAATCGAACCTTCCAATTGTAGGTAAATACAATAAACATCATGTTTTATTATGACACCGAACGATAGGATCCATAATGATGAACAAATCCCTCTAACAAATATTGCCTCTAAAATCAAAAAGCGCTAAGGAAATAGTAAAAGTAAATAGGATGAATCCTACCTTACCTACATTTTAAAGTTTTATTATGGTCTTTTCAAAATGTAACAGATAATTTACAGAGAGAGATTTGTTCCTTATGATAGACCCTATCGATAGTTCTCATAATGTACAAGATATTCATTTCCTACATTTGGTGGATTCGATTCCCGGCCAGGCAAGTGACTTTCAATGAATATTTGAATGCAAATGAATGTTTCCTTTGCTGACTTCAATATTTAGAAGAGGTTTTAATGTTATTACTTGTACAACATCCCGTAATTACGCCTTATTTGTTACTACAATGTCATACAACGCAATACAGTCTTTATTGGTGTGTCAATGCTCGTGTGTTTTACGAGGCTGTGCATCTCTTAGTTTGTATTTATTGTTTTATAAAGCCGTGAAGCTATACAAGTCTTTATGGTTGCATTAAAAGATATAGGTGATAAATTGTGATGCTACTTTCGTGCACTTTGGGGCATAAAGTTACGTGATTTCATATTGTTTAGTCGTCATTACATTGGCTGATGCAGTTTGGCCTATTTATATTGGGTCAAACATTATTAGTTTTTCTAAAATAAATAGCGGCCCTGAATCTGATTCTGGATAAGCTGAGGTACGGTTAGCATTGGACGTCGATTAACACTTTGGTACCATTTCACACTACGCTATTCGCTGTATTCCGTATAAATTGTCAGAATATGCCATTGTGTTGTACACTTTTTATACTTTTCCACTTTTTCGCACCTATCACTATTATTAATTTTAGTTAACTCCCTACCATAAGGTCGTCTGCTACGATTGCTTCTAGATAGCGGTCAGACCGCCTTTTTGGCATATTGTGTTTGTTTTATCTCTGTGATGTTTATGATAAAGGGCAAAATTGAAAATTTCTCTCTATCTATGTTTACATGCCGACCGTACTAGATCCTGAATTAGGTGCAGTTACATTTCTTTCCCTTGATACCTAGAAAAGACAAGCTATCAAATGGGTAATCATTTTTAGAAAGATGTGTACAATTTTCGATCTTAATCTGTGAAGGTGCTTACATATTAAATACAATAGATTTTCTACTGTGTGTGAGCACCTGCGGGCTGGTAAGGGGCAAAAGGTTAATACGTATGTATTATTATTATTATTATTATTTGATATCACCTTAAACATGGCGTTAATATTCATTGCCACCGAAACCGTAATTAATAGTTTTCAATTTCTCATACTCGGTAACTTCATTCGATATCGAATTAACATTTCAATTTACATTTTTTGAGATTCATACGAGTAAGTCGGGGTAACACTACCCTCTCACCATTAATTGGGTTACGGGAGGGTTATACCTCCGGGGACAGAAGGGTTGCTCCTCAGAGAGACAACCAAATTGATTGAGATGGATGTTGTCAGCGAACAAATTCAGTGACACTTTTTCATCTTTTTACCCCGCCGTACCCTGGTCTATTGTTTTGTTTTTTGTTTACTGGGGATGCTTTAATCAGTCGGCCTGCGTGGATAATTGTTTTTAACTTCTTGAGTGGTTTCTGGAGGCAGCTTATTACTGGATGGTGGTTTTTTAATTCCGATCGTTTGTGAAGTCATCAAACTTTTGAATAGGTAACGGAAGCTTTTGGCTAAATACAACACAAATAAAACTTTTTTACAATAAAGTCTTTTTTAATAATATTTTAATATATTAAACTCTTATAAATTTTAGACTACCAATAATACTACCAATAGTAATATTCCTTATAAGTTATGCAAAGGTGATATTAGAGTGAAAAGAAAAAAAATAGCTATCACTATTGCAAAATCACGAGAAAATTTTTGACTTATTCGTCTGACTATTTCGATGCTGACAATACATCTTTGAACAGATCGAATGAGCTTAACTCATAATAAAAGATTTACATAAATAGCTTCAAGTAACCATAATCACGTTTTTGCTGTTCCAATCCTCTGAAAATGGAACAAATTATTTCATCGCATCGTTGTTTTAACTATACTTGTTTTCCAAGGCTTGCCCGAATGATGAACTACATTTGAAATTTCACAGGAAACCAGCAATGCATTGCAAATTAAAATTTGTTGTCGCCATCGCATCGTAGTTTTGTCGTGTATTTGTAAGGGGTGAGATGCGCGATAACCTCAGATAATCCCCGGATAAAATCTCATACGATTTGCCTTGGTACGCGGTAGCACGAAATTTAACATCTTCCAAACGGGAATAGGATCAATATTGTACAAGATGTTGGTTATACAACCATCTTGTATACTTACTTACAATTGGGTTTGAGATGTATTCTATTTGCAAATCATAGCTTTTAAAATATATCAAGTCTATAAGCTGTTTTTGAAGTTGCCTAATTAAGTTTTTAAGTAAGTATATTAAAAGTTTTTGGCAATTCGGTACTTAACTATATAAACTATTTTGGGGAAGTTTCTATAGGTACTTTCTGATAAGTACCTACCCACATGTTTTTTTTACCAGAAGCTTTTATTCCTATGGCATATTTTTGGCAATTAGGTACCGAACTAAAAAACTATTTTAGGGAAGTTTCTTAAGGTACTTTCTGATAAATACCCATACGTGTTTTACCAGTAGCTTTTATTCTTAGCATTTTACCAGTAGCTTGTGACGCCGAATAATATTAAAACTCTGTCAATAAACAAATACATTCTCAGTGATCATCAACGGTATCAATGACAAATGACGAGTGGACGTGTCGCGTGAATCACCAATGATTGTATTTCTTAATTTTACCATCACTCGCGCCAACATCCGTTTGTTCATCACACTACACATTAAATGGATGTTGACGAATACAGATGCTGTGGACGCGAAGGTAACAAGCTTAAAGTCAAAGTCAATAGGTTGCATGAACACAACGTTTAAAAGATCTTAAGTTTATGTATTTACAGTCCTACTCAGTCTGCGTGCAGACGTGCAAAATTTCTTATAAAGTCACTCACTACTCACATAAATACATTTAGCTAATAAGTCCCATTTAGAAAATAAAAATAATTTTATTTTTAAATATTTTGACATATCTATAGGCGGCGGTAACTGTT
Organism: Nymphula nitidulata; assembly: GCA_947347705.1. Classification (NCBI taxonomy): domain Eukaryota; kingdom Metazoa; phylum Arthropoda; class Insecta; order Lepidoptera; family Crambidae; genus Nymphula; species Nymphula nitidulata. Next base: position 15,696,123 of record OX374632.1, read on the forward strand.
TATGACCAGGTGGGCCGTCAGCTTGTTTGTCATCTAGTTGTTTAAAGAAAATCTATAATTTAGCTTTTCACAGAAAAATTGACTTCTATCTACAACATAATTAAAGATCTGCATAAAAAAAGTATGATTTAATGCCTTATTTTTGCCTTATTTTAATTTTAATAAAGTAACAAAACTCCCAAAACTGAGAACAGGTTCTTACATAAACAATACAAAGTAATTATCACTATCAGCCTAAATAGCACCGCCCACTATAGGGCACAAGCTTTCTTTCATGGGATAAACACTTGAGGAGTTTTGAGCCGAAACAACACCACGCTAAACAAGTAATGAAATATCTAAATTGCCTTTGATTGACGCTGATGGAATACTATAGTTGTATTGTAATGCACTCAAATGGACTGTAGAGCTAAGAGATTACGTTGTAAAACAAAGCCAGATCAAAGTGGTCCACTGCAAAAGTTTTCCAATTTACGTGCAAAACCCTCAAAAGGATTTGCATGCCGCACAAAGAGCTTGTATTTTGCAATATTTTCAATACCACAGCATGGGTCCTTATAAATCGGGGGTCCTTCTTTTGTCCCGCACTTTAATATCTGTGGGAATAGACATGCCGAGTCCATTTCGGCAATTTATCATTCTTAAACGAGTAAGACCATCGGCCATTATGCTTAGTCTATCCAGTCTTGAAAGGGCGAAGACTTTGGCTTTTGTGCGGGCATGTTCAAATTAATGACGGATTTGAACCAACGGGTTCCGGGCTCCGGAGTCCGAATTTATGAATTATTAGCTATTTCGGTTCCCATAAAATCTTTGTGGCGATGGTCAAGCTCGGGCCGGTCAGTTAAGGTCAATAAAGGGATGCTAGAAGTGATTGTTTTGGTGAACCGGCTTTAACGAAAACCGTTACATAGAATAGTTTATTATTATAATAATTATTAATGAATGTTTGGGATTCCAAGTTTTGAAGTCTTTTATTTAAAGAAATACGGATTTTAATGGTAAGTACTTATAATAGATTTAGGCCATAACGTCTAAAATTCAGTCGAAGGTTTTTTTATAAAGGTGTTAAATTGATTAAAAAGCCCCCATTCAATAAAAAGTAGACAGGTCAATTATGTAGTATTACAATAAAAAGTTTAAAAATATTATGGTCAGCACTCAGCATCCCTTAGGGTCAGTCAAAGGTTGGTAGTACAATACGACACGAGCCAAACGAGATTTCTCTAAAAATGTTAATGATTAAGGGATGATGTGGTACTGTGTAAAAATTATAATGTAGCTTGATATCTCTTAGGGTACTTAGATATTTTTATTGAGGAGGGTTTGTAATAAAGTTATCCATTACTTTTGATTTTATTAAATTTTTATCGTTCTTAACATTTCTTTTTAGCTCTCCAACTTCACATGTATACCTGCTTTATTGGGTTTTATTGTTACATGCTATGCTTGGACGTGTTCTGCTGAAATTAGATCATATGTATATATTAAACCTTCATGCTAATAAACTTTTACTTGGAATAAATCATGATATTGTCTTGCAATCATCATCTTGTCTCCTGACCTTAGGAGCTCAGTGCCGTAGTGGTCTCAGCGATCTGGTTTCGATTACGAAAAGAAAGCAACTTTCGATATGGTCGGTTCCGGGATGGATCAATCAAACTTATAATCTTGAGCTCCTCCGTGCTTGAGAAGGCAAGTTAAGCCATTGGTCCCGGTTGTTACTGCAACCGCTTTAACCCAACAACCCGCAGTGGACCAGTGTGGTGGTGTTATGGCCCAAAGTCCTCAAGGGCTGATGATGATAGGTGGACCGTACGCTTGTTTGCCGACCTTGTCGTATAAAAAAACAACACAATGAATAATTAAAAATGAAATTTTACTTTTATGCTTACTAAATTAATCACTGTACAGTAGGTAGCTTATCAACGTATTAGAAAAGGAAGTAAAATGCTCTTAGTAGGTACCCACTAATTAAGAACCCACTTCAGTCAATTCTTCAAAGTTTTTTATCATATTCAATGAAATGTCACAGCATCCTGACCTTGCTGTTAAAGGAAGGCACGAGCCAAACGAGATGCCTTTAGAATTAATTCAAATCACGGTTGTAAAAGCAAAATAAGGGTTGATCAGAAGCGCGGTCATCTCACGTGGACATTAACATAACTATAAATTGTTTGTAACATTATTTTGGCCGTTCAGTTTAATTATGTTTAAGATTCTTTATGAAATAAATGTAGAGATTTGTAGTTTGATAGAAATGATTTCGGCATCTTTTGACGAATGTTAGATACGAAATCTTATAAACGCTTTTTTTTTTATACGACAAGATGACAAATAAGCTGATGACCAACCTTATGGTAAGCGGTTACCGCCGCCTATAGACACCTTTTTTTTTTTAGTCAGAACACCCTTTATGGGTACCCAGAGAGAACTTGGGGGCTTGCCCGCTGGGTTGTGTGGGAGTCTCCGGCTGGAGGCCGGCATACCCACTAAAAACTGACGGTACCCCTCATGCCACAAAATGCGCGGCGCAACCGAGGAAGCTCATCGCATACAACTCAGGTCGCGCACTGTGGTCTTCCTTTCGGAATCGGACTTGGGTGAAAAGTGCCGTGGGTACTTGCCACTTTTCTCCCGACTGCAGGGTGTTTCTAGAAGAGTAGCGGAGCCCCCCTCCACTACTCCACACCCCTGACCGCCTATAGACACCTGTAATAACAAGGGAAAATCACTTGATATGTTGCGTTGTCATCCTTAGGCCTAAGATGAAATGCCGTCCGTGCCCAGTAAGTACACTCGCTACCTTCCCTTCAATCCGAATCACAGCAAACTGTTTCACGGCTGAAATAAGAAAGCCGGTGGTACCTACCCAGACGACCCTACAGGCGAGTCTACCACCTATTTATTAAAAGTCATCATCACATCAGCCAATGATGTCCACTGCTGAACAGAGGCCTCCTTCATCGATTTCCAAACGGAACTGTTCTGCGCAGCCTACATCCAACATCATCTAAACGTATTTAATTTAGGTATCCGCTTCCTCCCTATCCTAAACTGTCTACCCGTGACTTCGTCTGCGTCAGCCCATGTTTAACGCATAGATATCTCTGTGCTAAATTTCATACAAATTAGCCGTTCTGGCGTGTTTAAGTAACAAACATGCATCCAAATTTTCGCACTGCCACCACCGCCCTGTATATTGTTAAAAATAAAATTGAGAATAGTAGTAAGATTTAAAATTTGGAACGAGTATTTTATAATAATGACAAACAAAACAACCAAACAAACAGCAAACATAAAACAACAACAAACATTTATAATAATGTTAAAATAAAAAATTAAGAGTATTTTATAATTCAAGATCATCCTTACATGTAGAATGCATATAGCTTGCAATGTGTGATATGATATGTCTGTTGGTATCATGTGGAAATTTATGAACACCAGTGGGAATCAACCGGTCTGTACTTCCGTATAATTTATTAGTAAAAACACATGCATCTATCTACTACCTACTAAGTTTTGTTGAGAAAATTAAAACATTCCAAAAGAGAAACAATAAACTGTAAAGTGAACCTCTAGGAATATATATAAGATATAATATGTATATGTATATATAAGATATAGTCTGCACTATAAAACAAAGGGCAGGTTAATACAAAGCCAGTGTAGTAATTACTGGGCATGGACGGCATTCAATCATAGGCCTCATCTTGGGCATTCTCATTCGATGGGCCGTCAGCTTCTTTGTCATATAGATCTATTAAAAAATATGCGGCATAAAGTTAAAAATCTAATTGCAACAGTTTCAATAATTAAAAACTTATCCCACTAATCCGATCCGCTTGAAAGCGTACGCCCTTCATTTGCGAACTATCCAGTAAGCTCATTACACTACAATATAACACCTGAACGGGTACGATTACGCATAATGAGCACAAAACCCTTTGTCCCCATTCAGCCACCGATATTAATAAAAAAGGGATAGTGACTCTCCTTTTGTATGGACTTGTTTATTTCAGAATGACATGAATGTTTAGAGGTAAAAAGCTAGGGATATGTAACGGCGTACGGAATGACAAATTTAACGATGCTGTTGGTAAAATAAAAATAATCCTTAACGTAACAACACAAGAAAAGGGTTCGATCGTTGTCATGTTTAATGAACGGCAGTTTGAGGTGGTTGTGACAGCAGAAGATGATGATCGGTGACCTTTAGCACCAGTTGTGTGGTACTATGATTGACGTTTGTTTGACGCTCGCAGCGAGAGAAATTTTAAGAATTCCTGGAGACGAAAGGACTTGTAATGGTTACTTAAACTTTGTTACACGCCACTGGTTTTTGCTTGATTGAATATTTATTTATTTATTATTTTGATAGGGGAACTTTACTTTTAACTGAATTGGTTGTTAGATAACGCAATGTTTATTTATATTTACTGACCTATACCTAACAGCTGCATATTTTTTTTAAATACTATCTATCATTACCTCTTAGAACGCGGTCTATATTATAATATTGAAACTACTTTAATTATTATTAACTATGCGTTAACTTTGGTTTGGTTTCTGTTTTTTTTCGTAAATATGCGCTGTGTTTTTTAAAGCAACAATTACGAATGACCAATTTCTGAATTATAATTTGTAGTTTTTCTGTTTTCCTTTTTAATATTTTAGATAACAGAAAAGTGTTTATGTCATTGAGTAGACTATGCTCTTCGAAGTTCATACTTATTGGTAATTAGCAGACAGGTATGCTTGTTCGAATATAAATTATCACTTTTCCAGTCTGTCCATGTGAAACCACAGATTACAACAACAATAGATGAAAAAAAAATAGACAATGAATAATTACTGGCAAAGCAGAAGCTGTTTCAAAAACTACTGGACATTTCAGCTGCCATTTGTAAAAAAACAATGCCATTCAAATAGACAAAGGTTACAATACTGACAATGGAGTCTATGAGAAAGGGACAAAAGTCACCTCCATTTAAATACTGTTTGTTTAACTACGGCGAGTTGATGGTAGAAAACAAATAGCTTCTTTACAACGCAGTAACCCTATCTTAAAAGCCACCATTATAATTAGATACGCTACCGTAGATACTATTGGTTCAGTTACTAGCATTATTATAGTGAAGTAAAGGGTAAGAGAGCTCGCGTTTATTTGGTCTATGGAATGTTTTTCACAGGTCTAATTGCCTATTATAAAGACACTTGATACGTCTTGTCTGCTATACTAAGAACTAGAAAATCAGGATATTGCACGTAGTAGACGGAGTGAGGATTTTATTACAGTGCAACTACTGCCGAAGAAATAGTTTAGTTTAGTAGTTTGTTTAGGATTAAAATAATATACTTATCTATATTTGTATACCTTACAGGCTCTGATTGGTGTATTTTTAGTTGGAGATTACAATGAGTTTTTATAGATAACAGATAACTAAGCACTTGTGGGATAGGTACTAATTAAAATAGATAGGTACGTCTACATTTGTTGATCAATGTTCTTTAAAACCTCGAGATAGATTTACGAAGGCAGTCACTGTCTAAAATTAAATTACCTAGACATCTAGATCATGGTCAAAGATTTTTTTTACCGTTCTATTGCTGCCTAGCTTATTACTTGGAAATGACCGATAAACTAGGCAGTTTGTGGTGCAGGCGGTACAGTCTTAGAGCTTAAAGAAAGAAAGAAATACAATTAAGTAAGTATACTTTCTTAGTTAGGCACTAAGTACCTACCCCCGTCTACTAAGATAGAAGTGCCTAGGTAGGGGCAGATGTTTTTGTATTAATGGGTATAAACTCAAAGTACGAAAATGTTTTCACAAATTATGGATTTTTATTTATTTGGTAGATACTTCTAATACTTACAGGTATTACAAAGTAGGAAAGTATTTGTTGTAGATATTATGTTCTCCATTATGTAATATATATACCCACATAGCTATTAATTATGCTTTATTTGGGCTAGTTAATAGGTGTCAGTATATGAATGAATATTATAAATATTAGGTATATTAAACACTTCATCAAAAGCAAATATATTTTATTATTTTAACCATTTATTATTATTTAAACCAGCAGCAGCTGTTATTTAGCAATCTAAAGCACTTGTGCTTTCCCAAGAAGAAAGCGTCACGCAGAAATGTAACGATTTGATAGCAAATCACCATGACGCTATATATCATTCTAATACCAACAGAAAACTATCCTTTAGGAGTTAACGCTTTAATAGACTCCTTGAAACCGGTCTAACGGACCACGATGATACATCTATGACATTAATAAACCTTATAATAAAGAAACAGCTTTGTTTAACCCTTTTGTGCTAGCGTCCAGGATTATTTGCGGACCGACCATTACGTTGCCGAGGTGGGCATTGTAATTTTTGCGATATGCTAATGTTGTGGAGATGCGGGACTATGACTGATTAGTTTGGTAATTTCTCAAAGGGACTTCGGTGGGAAATGTGCATTCCTACTGTGTACACATTATTTTTAAGATATTGCAAATTCTTCTAAATATTTTATTAGAGACAATTTTGTTGCACTTTACATGTAACCTTATTGCAGATTTATCTCGTATTATTAACCTTATTTCTACTCTTTAAAAAAAATCTTAGGTAACCACAAACAGTATAACATAGTCATGTTTAGGAATATGAATCTCACCCATGCATCTAGAATGAACAAATATATAATTTCTATTTAATTTAAAAAAGAAAGCAAAACTTGATATCAGGCTTACGAAGAGCATTCCAGATTATTTATGTTTGCATAGAAACCTAAATTCATTAAAGAATCTAAAATAGCATAATCTATACGACAACCCTTTGCCGGCCGCAGATTTTAATAATGCATCCACCATTAGTTAACCCGCAGATGTCGGGCCGTCTTCTAGTGTAATTCTAATTGCACGGAGAGGGTTGAAAGGATTACACTTACGGATTTTCGCCAAGCTGTTTTCATTTTCGTGCCTTCGCCGAATTAATTCGGCCTTACCTTTGACGGAATTGGGACTGAAGGGGCAAATGCTTGATGAAATAAAAATATGAATGCAAATTTGGCAGAATAAGGGACCAGAAAGTATTATCATATCATCAACTTTAAGGTGGAATCTTTTTAGATGAAATTTGGGTGGGTATTGTGACGAAAAGTAAAATAATTATTTAAAGTGCATTCGTTCTATAGACATATATTCGGAAAAATGTGGTCTTCGCGTGACGTAAGAGGTCTATATCTCCTAGTATTTAAAGCTTTCCACGATTCCTGATATTACAAAAGCATTAGCACCGCAAAAACTTTTTCCACGTTATGGGGACGTAACGTAATTAATTTTTGACGACGATGGCGATGGTGGCGTTTTTTAAAAGGCGATGTCAGGCCAGAAGGTGCCCGCAGCTGGGCCGTGCTAATCTCTATACCGCCGCACTTGTTAAATATTAACGCGGTCTAATTACAGCCCCCTGTCTCTCGGCCTCTAATGGCTTTTAAAACTGATTCCCGCCCCAGCAGGATGCGTATTTGATGACAACTCGCCTCGTTTCGGCATTACGAGTACAAGGGTGTTGAGATGCCTTTTGCACTTTGTCCTTAGCTTTACATTACCTATTCAGCTAGAAACTATCAGATGTGTCTCCTTTTTAAGAGGGTAATGGACGGTGTCTTGTACTTGTCTAGCCTATATTGCGTTCACTGCACATAATGTGAGGCTGAAAGGAGATGTGACACTCGGCGGGAAATGTGTCGTCGAGACCTAATTGACGTGTAGGGAGGACTCAAGAAGTGTGAGCGTTCTGTCTTAATGGATCTAGTTACAATGGTGCTTAGATGTGCATCACTTACCCATTACCTATTACCTATTACTTTACGTATTATCGTATCTTGAATCATGCAGTTCTTTTGTACTGGCACCTACAATTAATACTTATGCTCAGGTTTTCTGCCAGAGTTAGAATTTTCTTATTCCTTTCTTTGTTTTTGTAAGCGATAAGCTTAAAGTTTCATAGCTTTAGCTACTAATCTCACTTTAACTTCAACTTTAACTTCATATGAATACGGTAACAATAATCAAGAAACGGAAAGTAGGTACTTCTTTTCTAAACGCTCAATGTTAACTTGAAAACGTTAGGTTTATAATTGATGATGTCACGACAGTTGCGTATTTGTTCATCTGGTCACCCGGGCCTGAGCAAACAGGTCATTTTGATCCAAAAGGGAAATATTAACGGTATGTGCCATTTGTAAGCTGCTAATGGTTTTAAGTAACAATTATTCTGCACGATTAGCAGTATCATTAGCACGAGTTTTATTTGTCGTTTGTTTTCTTCGTGGGTCGCACGGACCCGTGGTAGGACAGGGTTGAAACGATTAATCAAATCGGGGAAGAGACGTTTCCTTGACAAAAGTTTTTTGATTAACGGTAAGCAAATATGGGAATGCGGTGGCGGCGTGGCAATGTGTCTACTTCCATCAATTGAATTTTAGACTTTATTTTTCATTAATAGGGACCATTTTCCTACTAGAAGAGAATCTCTATTGAACAGTGACATGTGAGTTGGAATTTAAATCGATTAGCGTGTGATAGCTTCGATATAAATGATGTTCACATCAAGATAAGTCATTGTACGTTTTAAAGCGTGTGATTATTTGTTTAGTTACAGATGGACATAAGGTATATACAATTTGTATGATGTTGTTTAATCATGGCGGTGCAATTAAAAAACATTCGTCGTAATTAAATTAGAAATTTGTAAAAATATACTTTATCGCTTTACTACTAATAATATCTTTGACTATTCCTGTTATTAAAAAATAACATCTACACTAATATTATAAAACTGAAGAGTTTGTTTAATGATATAAGTAAAATAATAATTGACTATGTGTTTTATTGACTAATAATATCAATATCAGTAACATCAAATAGAAGTAAAAGTAAAAAATACGTTGTTTCTTATTATCTTTTTTATGTAACACGATTTCAATAATATCTCTTCCATTTGAGTTTTGTGAAGAAAAACCACACAACGCTTGTTTTGTTGAATTTATCAACTGCTTTTTTATGCAATCGTACTTCGTGACATCTGTCAAGACTTGACATGTCTTATCTTGAAAAAACCCTCAGGGGTGATTTTTACCCCACGGTTCAAGACAGCGTTGGAGGGTATCAAACGTATTTATGACTATGTAAATTGGGACAATTCGGCAGCGAACCCGGGACTCGCTAAAAGGTTGAATTTGTCCCGCGGCGACAGATGTTCAAGGGACTCTGATTGTTTACTTTATAGCTCCTCAGTCGTGTCGTATCGCACGGAAATTTGTTTTACTGTTAACTTTGTGGGACAACCTGTATTTTACTGGCGATGGACACAACGGTAACATTAATAAAAAAAGCTTTAGCTTTATATTTCGAACCACTTTAATTTTCACTTTATTATAAACAGAAGATAAAATAGACACACGAAGGTATCTTCATGAAGTAGGTATAGACGCATTGAAGGCACACATTTTTTTGGTGTAATAAGTCTTGCGATGTTACATACTTGTTGTGTGTTTTTCTTGTGTGGGTAGGACGGCCTCCCACTAGATGGACAGACGACCAGGTCAGGGCCGCAGGAGCCGTTGGATCCAGGCTGCGCAGGACCGTTCTATTTGGTAATCTATGGGAGACCTTTGATCAGCAGTGGACAGCATAGGCTGATATGGTGATGATGAAGTCTTGTGATAACCGTGACATGACGAGGAATGCATTTTTCACTTTTCTTTTTCATAAGGAAAATCACTTCCGTAGAAGATTCTATTTTTTATTTATAAATCACAAATCTTATACAAAATTTAGGTTCTTACTATGATGTTATGAAATTTATTAAGAGCTAGCAAATTTTGACATCTATTATTAAAAGCCTGCAAACTTAAATAGTAAGTTATAATATCCTATAAAAGTGATATCCTTTAAAAAGACTAGCACCTCTGGATTGAGTCTGGAATAACCTTGTCAAAACATCGATGTAGGCTATACCCATTACGTTTGTACAGGGTAACTTTACTTTAAATATTATTTATAGTTTACCTTACCTAAAAAGAATCAAAAGAAATAATAATTTTAGTAAGTTTTCGAAATAATTTAGATTAAATAGAGCAGACACCTAATAATTAAATTCATTCTTATGTAACACAGAATAACTGTAAAATATTATAGCCCATTCATGTCATTATTACTGAAATAACCTTCCTATCATCAAATTACCTTGCCTATAACAAGTAATGTAATAGATAAGGACTCCAGTTTTATAACCCACCACTGCGGGCCACAAGAGTGGACCTATAAAAGTGGACATAAGTGTAAAGGATAAGTGGATGACGTCATGACAGCGAAAATCCACTTGCGGCCGTGGAGGGGAGAGGTTTGTTTTTTCACGTCTGAGCCAATTCATCGATACCTTAAGTAGCTTTAGTTACATGAGATAGGTTCGAGAGAATAAGAGTTTTTGATGCAGTACTTTAATGTATGTTCAATGTAGCTCACAGATATAAAAATGTAGCATTTTGTAAACCTTTGCTGACAGAATTTTGATAAAATACAAATAAAATATTGCAATTAAGACTTAGAATTATAGTAATTCAAGTTTTTGTTGAATCATCTACTAGATACACGTATCGTATCTACTAGATATATTGTCTGACGTATAACATTTTGATTTGATAAACTCATAAAGCAGTGAATGGCACGTATCTTTTTTTGATCGAAATATCTTTTCTTGTTTCAGTTAACATGTTAACATTAAATCTAATTCTACATTATATTCCTCTTTGTGAGGCTGCTCAAAAAGGTACTTATTTTGCGAATTTTTCTAATATCTTTACCAATACCTTTCTTAAAAAAAAATACTTTAAAATAACCATAGTAACAAGAATTACATTAATATTACTGCATGTTAATTACAATTTGCTATAAGATTATTAAGTATTAAATTATCTTTAGACTTGTCTTCGTTTCCGTAATGACATGTGCGCCCCAACCATCAGTTTCATTACGGTCGCCAGTGGTCGCTAAAACAATGTGCCAAAGTGCACTACTTTTAGATAAATTGACACGCGTCAACGCGTCTTTCGAGGGAGGTATTATCCAAGATTTTTATGATGGCAGTTTTTTTGCGTTGAAATCTTTAGGTAAATACTTATCTATGATTGTCTAAAATAGAAAGAATAATGTTCCTACTAATATCGCCATTGCATATATATTTTCATGTTAGAGTTGGCTAATCACTAAAGTATTTTGCAAAAGCCATAATACGATAACGAAAACATGATTCTCTATAGAAAAAAACCAATGATATTAGGTACTCATTTTCATTACTTTTTTCCGTTTTTCAACCAAACGGACGAATGTTTAAAACCCAAACCAAATTTATAAGCGGCAATAAACTGTTGGAAATATTGTCAAAATTAGTTTTGTCGTCGACCAATTAGTTATATATAAATACTTATATTATTTCAAAGTCGCCTAAGTCAGATACGCACGCGTGCGCTATTGTTGTTTTTGATAATATGGCAGATAAAACTTGCCATATTATCAACCACCTAATTTAATCCCACTACCTAAATGTAACAAAGAATGTAAATATTATTTTAATAGCACGAAACAATGCTATTCAATAAGCACTACATCAAAGGAACTCCCATACATTCGCCTTCTGTCATTCTGTCCATATATATCACTGCGCTCTCGAGATGTGGCCAGTATTCAAAGTGTTTGAAAGGACCGGGATACTCTCTAGTTAACTTGCCCCTACTAACACATTTTGATTCCAAAATGTTATAACATACTTTGTATACATTGCTGTTTTAATTCGGGTGTTACAACGCGGGATGTCTAAGGGGAGGGTAATGCATGGTGTGCGATGAGATAGTGTGGTGTGAGTTTGTGGTCAAAACTGTGGTGTGACGTACGACTGTCAATCACAATCAAGCGCGACCACCCGCGCGATTAGGCGCGGGTTAAGAAATTTTAGTGGTGTAGAGATGATTTGAATATAAATTTTTCGTTATTTAAATTGTATCTAAGTTTTTTTTATTAAACATTTATCACGCCGTTAAAAACGTGAAACTAGAAATTATACATTTTTCTCGCAGGTCTACTGGAAACTTTCAAACTTTCCAAACTTTCTTTAGAAATAAGCAGTGCCCATGTAAGTTCCTTACCTATATTTCTGTATAAATTGTGTCTTGTTAAGTATTGTGTGTGTAAATGAATTAAGAAATAAAAATACAAAGTCCAGGTGCGCATTGTGCCCTGTACCTAAATATGTTTATGGTAATTGTTACATTGTACTGATCCCATTAATGATTTTGAGTAAAGTAGGTCGTCGGCATTCATGGGGTTCTTCAGAAAGGGCATGAAAAGGTTTTACAGGGCCTGCAGCGCGCAAGTGATACCTACCGATGGTGAACCGCTTACAATCAGGTGGGCCATTTCCCTGATTGCCACCTTAGTGGTGTAAAAAAAAGTTTAAGTAAGTCAGTGAGTATAATTAGTAGGGTAGGTACTATCTATTACTGGTATTTAAGTGCTACTCATGTGACATGCATATCTTTTTTAAATTAGTTAAAATTATTAAAACCATAGTAGGTACAAGCAATGGTGTTGCTAATATGTCCTGTTTAAGCAAGACAATTGCTCTTATACTATAACCAATTAACCTTTAAATCCCTATAGCACTGCTGCTATAAGGGCTTTTGCGTATATAGTACCTAGTTTATAGTAGCATCCAAGTACATAAAAGGGTTTCTGATACCACATTCGAAAAGAGACGACGTACGAGTATAATTGTTACGTTACGAATGTTTATAAGTTTCTTGTATATTAGACTCAAACTCATTAGTTAAGACTCATTAGTTCAAGGTCTATATGTGGGAAAATCTACGTGGGAAAACTTTTTTTTTGTTCTACTTGTTAAATTTAATGTATTTTTTAATGCGCCTTTTAAATTCTTCCTTTTTATAAATAAAAAATAATTTTACTTTCGGTAGGTACGTAAGTACTTCAAATTAATGCCAATGGTTCTTACATTGGCATTTCAAATGTTTTGATAAAGCACTTATATGGCAAAGACCCTTACAGTCGATGTGGAATTGCTTACGCTCAACCATATTGCAAGATTTAGGGTTCAATATATTGAACAAAAATCTCTTTTTGTTGTAATTATTCTTTATTGCTTTTCATAGGAATGATGATTTGGGTATTATTTTACTTTCTCATTCTGCTTTCCAACCGGATGATAGTTCTATAATATAAATAGTATAATATGGATGTTGATCGCTTCTTGACAGTAAAATTCTTTCATCAATTGCTTGCAGAAGTGAAAAGGCCTTGGAAATCACTTGTTTGTTAATGAAACCAATCTGCTTTGATTTTCAGTAGTAACCTCTAGCACCCACGCATTTTATCTTAAGTAACTATGAAATTAAATTTATGTACTTACTTAACTACTACTTATGTCAATTAATTTTAGTGCCAGCACTGAAATCAAAACTACCCTAATTACCAAAGAGTGCATTTCGTTTTACCTACTCTGATTATATTGAATATGTAGGTCCATGTTTTATAATTTTTATAATTTCTTTTGCTAATTTGCCATTGGCGGCTCCGTACGAGTAAGATTATTACAAAGATCAACCGATTTTTGTCTCAGTCGCACATTTCTCGCAAGCACGTCACCGCTGCCCCCACAATTCCATCTTCTATCTACTCTATGTAGATTGAATTAGCTAGACTGATAAAAAAAAGAAAAGAAAAGAAAAATAACTTGAAAATAATTCGGTGGAACCTATTGAGTAGGCCCCCCACAAGGTGGACCGACGATCTGGTGAGGGTCGCGGGAAGCCGATGCATGCGGTGTCGCGAACGCGATTCGGAACGACTTGAAATGACGTATAGTCTGTGCCATTTAGGTTGGCAGTATGTAAAAAAGTAAGTTAGAGGTTGGTATTATTGGTGATGGTTTTGAAAGGTAGTGCGCGCTAAAACTGTGAATTGATTAATTCTTGATAACATGAAGGCTATCATAAAAGATTTGGTAAGTCCTTTTATGATTTCGTCAAGAGGTAATTATTGACTGTAACCGGTGGACAGGGAATGGCTGTAGGGTTGGTTTGGAGGCCATTTAGGAACCGTATGGTCCCGCCATAATTATCATCGCTTAGAGAGATGGTAATATGAACAAAAGAGTAAAATGTATGGTGAATTAGGTAATACGAATGTAAATTGTCGTACCTACTCAGATTCAATAGCAAGATTATTTTCAACCAAGTAGGTAAGTGTTTGCACAGATTAATGATATATGTATCTACGATAGTGCTTGATTCAAGAAATTTATAAATGCGAAGCAGATTAAGTACTCGGCAATTCTCAATTCGCAAAGTCTAAATACCCCATTTGCGACATGCGGGCAGCGCAGGACCGATCGGTTTGGAGATCCCCGGGGGAGGCTTATGACCAGCAGTGGGCGCGCTCTCAGCTGATATAATGATGATGAATCCCTCATTAAAAACTTTTCTGACTGTCAACTCCATTCGTTTCCATAGCCAATAGCAACAATCACCTAGGTGTACAAGCACAGTCCGTTTGCTAGATATCTGTCCGTCCGTCTGTCTTATCGCCTCATCTCCACACACCTTCATACTTCACTCACAATGTGTCGACGAAACATAAGTTATTTCCTTATTGGCGGTCGTCCCATTAAGATATGAAACTAATCAAATACGTGTACCTAATGCGATTAACAATTACTCATTTTCATTTCTTTAAAACTTGATTTAAATAGGTAATCAGGTCTGCATCAACAACCCTTATGACCGTAACTACCTTCATCAATATAGTTAAGAAGTATCTGTAAAGCTGTAATTCGTCCGCGTAGTGATTGTAACTGATAGTGTTAATAAACAAGGGAGAAAGGACGCCGCCTTGAGGAACATCAGCAGATAGTTTACAAGAGAAAGACTCCTTCAGGAACAACCGCTGCGACCCCGAATATAGGAATTTAGCCAGGCTTCATCTGGAAGAGAGATATTTTCTGTAGTAAACCGGAGTAGGCGACAAACGATATTAAAAGCGATAAAATTTACTATCAATTCTTCTAATAAGTATTTAAGTAGGTAGGTACATATTATTAATTGTCTATATTTCTCCGTTATCTAGCACCCATAGCACAGCCAAATAATTAGGAGACAGCCGAAGCAGCTGAAGATACCAGTCAGCATAGGACCTAGCCGACCGCCGACGCGACGAACGTAATAAGGGGAGGAACACAATCAAAATAAAGATCCTCTTGGAACATATTCACGATCCTCAGCGTTGAGGGTTCTTCCGTCACGTAGACCCGTCCGATCTCAGTGTCCGGCGCTTCGCTCTGTAACAATAAACGGTTGTAACCAGAGTTCTTCCTTTTATTCTTAGAAAGAAGGAACTTAGAGAGAAACTAGAGTCAGAGTTACAAACTTACTATTAGGCTGTTGTTTTTACTATGACAGAGGCGCCTATCCAGTTGCGAGGTCTTAAATACAAGCGAGGAAGATAATGTTTTTTAAATAAAAAATGGCGGATTCGAAACCATAATATGCGTTTTGGGAGCTTTGGTAGCTTTGGTTTGCGCTAGATTCTTATTGAACTTAAACAACAAGCTTCCTTATGGCTATTAGTAGCGATTACGAAGCAGCGAACACGCCCAAATATACACTTGTATACTATAAGACGTCAGGGGCGTCAGTCAAACCTTAGGCGCGAATCAATCGAGCCGAACAATCCGCGCAGCTCACGCGGGGTCGCCGCGGGGTCGAGGTTCACGACCTTCGACCTCATTGGGCGACCCCTGGCACGCCCACCGCCCTACAATACCTAACTGAAACCATAGCTTGAAACTTTAATACTGTGCACATGAAAAGGACAGAATGAGGACGCGATATAAACTTCGTTTACCGCAGGAAGTAGAGCCAAAATGGCTCATTATGATTGTGTTTGACTAAATAGAAAACTATTTAATTAAAACAAAATTCAAAACGCTTTGACTAATTTATGTACGCCTGTATTTTATTCAAAATATTATTAGCTTGCTTCCTGATCGTGTTTTATCTTATTACTAGTGGCTGCCTACGGCTCCGTCTGCGTGGATTACGGTTATCGTGCCAAAGGTAGCCGAGTCCTTTCTTAGGATGTAATCTAAGTCCTTGCTGAATTTCGTCGAAATCCGTTCAGTTAGGAGTGAAAACGTAGCTGACATTTACCCCCTTATTATAAAACGTGGAATAAAGTTAGTCCTGGTTTAAAACTGATGCTGTGACTTTTATTTGTTTAAAGAAAGACAGTGACAGCATCAGTTTTAGACCAGGACTAACTTTAGTCCGCGTTTTAAAATAGGATAGAGTTTATCTCGAATTTATAATGTCAACAGTATTGACGAGGACGCCAATATCGATAATATTTGATTCTAAGCTGCAACAAATCTCTAAGGTACAGATCTGGAACGTTGGATGCCTTTAAATTATACCAAGAAATCGACCCAAAATTTAAACAAGAGATTTATAATCACACTTAAATATTTGATTTTGTGCGTTTATAACAACGTAAAGTAGGAACTTTATTGTGAGACTGAAACAGACTTTGACTGAACTCACTTTTTCATCTGTACTGAAACGTAAAAATGCTTGAAAAAGTATTCTTTTAGGTCACTAGAGGCGTCTAAACTTCAATGATAAACGTTGCTATGAAAACGTTAAAAGGAGGAAGCGGTGAAGAAATTGGTAGGTTACACCTAGTGTTCCGGTGGCGTAGCGGTATGCCTATATATTTCTGATTGATTTATAATTCATTTTTCATCTTTATTTATAATTTCATTTTATTTATTGTTTTAAAATTGTTTATTTGAGTGATTTATTTATATTAGTATTGTTCTATTTATTTTTATTTATGATTTGTGTACTTAATTATTGAGTGTTATGTACCTACGCCGTTTTCTGACATGCATCAGAATTGTTTGTATGTGAGACTTGATAACTATAATATTTTAATGTATGTTATATGGCAGTACTAAATAAATAAGTTAAATTAATACTTAAATGTAAAGTTGAAAAAACAAGAAGGTATTTGTTTTATTATATAAAAATTTGGTATTATGTAGGACACTACACTAAAAATAAACTAAACTGTAGCGAAGGTAAATGTGAATAATGAGTTACACGCATTATTTTTATGACTGGGCCAGGCAGGTGTTGCAGACGAAGTGCTCTGATTAAATAAAGGTTGTCAATATTGTTCGTTACGTTAACTAACATTCAGCGAAAATTTAATACCACCCGTTGCTGACGCCTGACAAAAGACGCAACGTGCGTGACGACCGTTGGCGACTCCTGACCTACCCGCACTGATTGTTTCCTAAAGTTGACCACACCTGCTTATGGTAACATTTAAACTGTGTAATTCGGCTTTGATTCACATTGTTATATTTAGCCTTTTCCTTACTAGGCCACAGGCGTCAGAAACCATAAGCGTTGAGGATGTTTATGGTTTCTTGTGATTTTCCTTTGTTATTGCAGTAACCGATTACCACCAGGTGGGCCGTCAGCTTGTTTGTCATCTAGTTGTATAAAAAAAATCACACCAAAACTCTTCAGTAGTAAGATGATCCGCCTAGGTATCTAATTAAGTTGGCCTTCAATACGCCACGTCGTTAGACGTTGAGTGAGTCTAGTTCAATTACTATCGAACTAGGCATTTAATTGGATGCAGGCGTTTCATCAACGGGCTAGGTATCTAATTAAGCGGTGAATTTATCGACCTGTTTGTATGGAACAGCTGTTTGTTTTCGCGACTTCTAATTTATTTTTACAAGTCGAGTTTAAAATGACTAGCAATGCCATTACATCCTGTATGTATACTATTTAGTTTCTCGAAAAAGGTTGCCTCTAATTTAGTACTACATACTCGTAATAAAACAGACATTTCATGTAAAATCTGTTTGCATCCACGTGCTTAACATAGCTGACAGTCGTATAACAATTGAAATACGAACAGAGCTGAGTTGGTGAGTAGCTATGTTAGCATCAGAATCACATAAGTTTTTAGAGTGCCCAAAATAAATGTGATGTATTAGAAAAGCAGCCGTATTTCTACAGTATTACAGTCGCCTTTCACTTGTTAAAGATTTAAGTGAAGAATTGCTTATCTGAAGTGTCTGACACAGTTCAGATGTTTTCTCTGAGGAGAGCTCAGATGATTCTGATGCTGACTCTACAGGAGGCTTTTGGCTATTCTATTATGAACTATTAATAAAATTAGATCAAAATGAAATGAAAATATCTTTTATTAATTAGGATCCCAAACTTTTTTGAACACACATTTAATGTTAACTAATAATATCATAATGTCTGTCTGTCTGTTATGTCTGAATTTACTTTGTCTAACTAAGTAAATCCAAATATAAAGGGGCTTTTAACTAGCTGCAAATAGGAGATCATAATATCACCACCACTGCAAATTGGCAGACAAAAATTCTCATCAAAACCTCCGCTCTATTAGTACTTTTAAAGCTCAATGTGCTGACTACGCTTAACAGTTGAATGTCAGACATTCCTCAGCCTCAACTTACACTTGGTCAAAAGGTCAAGAAGCATTTGTATTGTGGGTTCTCCTTAGTCCCTGTTCGAAACAGGATCACCACGTTCAGCTTTAGTGATTAGGGTCATGATATCCATAAAAGACCAGATCCCATGAAGAAATGAAGAAGATCCAAGGTTCTTGGACAAAATCCCAGTCTGTAATGGATCCAAGATTTTGCCTATTATAATGTCTAGATCACCGCATAACTAGAGTCGCCCAGCTTTAGCTTCAGGACTGGGACCACATTAGACCATATTACCCTATATGTGGTCACGGTTGGGTGACATGGGAACCTCCCGTGTCGTGATTGAATTCCGCCGGTGACACTCTGGCCAGGTGTGCTCGTTATATTATGATTTTAACGAAAACTTCCGTAGGGTGAGATTTTATAATGTTTGTAAATTAATTGTTTTGCACATCTACACTTTGGCATAATATGAGTGAAAATATAAAATTCTAACTACTTTATTTTTATACCAATTTTATTAAAAATGTTGCATAATGATAAAATAAATTAATGGAATGGTTATCCAAGTTTTTAAGCGAGATGTTTCATATCCAGCCAAATATATGTGCAGTATCTCAAAAAATCAGGAAAAATCTTCTGAACCCGTGAAAAGTAGTAATAATTCGTTTTCATGCATAGTTTGTTTTACAAACGTTAAAAATTTTCGTCGATTTCACCGTTATTCAATACGGCAATATGTGCGGGCGACATGAAGTCAACTAAACGTCATCAAGTGACATAGGCGCCATGATGATAATTTGGCTGTGTTGCAGTTTTCTCTATGAAAATTCTTGTTTTGCACCACGCAACAAAGCAAATAAAAAGAAAATGTACAATTGAACATTGTTCAGCATATTTTTACCTATTTTTTAGCATAGTGTGTATAGACCTGGCCGGGTTTCCATACATTTTTGAAACATCTCTTTTGTCATTTATCCTGAGCATGGAAGTTCCTACACACAAACTACAGATGTGCATGATATAGATGATTGTGTTGACTGGGGCATACCTACTATTTTGTATTTGTACCAGGACATAAATAAGGTAATATTTATAGAATATGACTTCCAAAACTTTTGAAAGTATCTTTATTCTTTATTTTTATTTATTTATTTGCATTGCACAATAAAAAACAGGTGTTAAAAAAGGTTTAAAGCTAAACAAATCATTACCTAAATAGTGGGCAACGGGCTTAACAAATATTAAGAGAGGCAATTTTAATTCATCTTATTGACGTAACAACTAATTAACGAAAGAACATTACATAATTATTTACCATAATCAGTCTCCTGTTTTTTTTTATTATTTTATTATTTTATTTAATTTTTTTTTTTTTTTTTTTTTTTTTTTAAGTTAAGCTTGTGTATGCTTTTTATATAAACAGGTGCTATCGGACTACACCTGTCTATATGAGCTTGTTTTTAAAGGTGGTATCGTTTGTTTTGATTTGGTATTGCAGTTATGCAATTAGTTTAGTTATGATTATGTTGTAGTATTATTGAATGTTGGTAAATAAATATTTAATATGTTATTGCGTGTGTGTGCGTATGTGTGTGCTGTGCGCGTATTTGTGTGTGTGTGTAAGTGTGTGTGTAAGTGTGTGTGTGTGTGTAAGTGTGTATGTGTGTAAGTGTGTGTGTGTGTGTAAGTGTGTGTATGTGTGTATGTTTTTGTGTGATGAAGTACAATAGGGCGTCTATTCCGTGTTTGTTTGTCTTGTTCGGGTTTTATTTACTTAGGTATTGTTGAAGTTTTTTAGATTATTAATTATGTGGTTAATGTGGCTCAGCAACAGCTCAGATGTTGTCGCCTTTTCAGTAATTTGGTTTAGGTTATGAGGGTTGATGTTCATAAGATTACAGGCGGTTATGAGGTTATGTCTTGTTACGTTGAACCGGGGGCAGTTATAAAATAGATGGTGGAGTGTTTGTGTGGAAAAGGAGTCACAAGGACAAAGAGACTCGGATATTATATGAAACCGATATCGTAACCTAATCTAGAAACACTTAAAAACAAATGGTTGTTACTTATGAGTATTGAAAATCATTGACGAGTCACCAATACCATATTGCATACGAGTTTAGATGCTTCTGATGTAGGGTCTGCCAGGATAGTTTGGAAAACTCCAACATCAGATTCCGTTCATCGTACATCCGTTCATTGTACATTCAAATTAACCTTATTTTGTTTCAAACGGCTAAATAAAGGATGGAAATATACGTCACCCTCGATTAATTGGCGGTAGCAAGTGTCCACGCTCGGTTCTCCGTTCTCACGCGGCCCAAATCACGGCTCGCGTGTTCAGAGCTCCCTGCACCTGTGTTGCGCTTGCGCACGCGAGTCCATTCCCATGCATAGCTTGCTATACCTACACAGTACTTCGCGTATTGCCCTAAAAATATGAGGTCGGGATAGAAGGTTTTGTTTTTCATAAAAACAAATTATTATTTTATAGCATTATATTTAAAAAAAGCTAAGCGACTCCATTTTTTTTCTTGTTTTATTCTAATTTGAAAAAGCTTAAGTACAAATTGGTATTCACTCTTCCGAAATCTCTTACTTTCTCTCTTACTTAGGACCTGTACACACAACGTTCATTAAACGCGGATATCAGGCTCATGAGAATAAAACCCAAAAAGGAGATGTATCCTATCCGGCCAGGTATATACAGGGTGGTGCCGTCAATGAGACAATAAATTCAAACCTGGGCCATATTAGTTCATAGAAATGGGTTGCCACTTTAAAAACATCTTAATCATTTGATAATTCATGGCATTTCTATGAAATAATGCAGCCAATGTTATATTATTTCATACAAATTTCGTGAAATTATCAAATGAATAAGATGTTTTTGAAAGTGGCAAACCATTTCTATGATATAACATAGCCCATGTTTTAATTTTTTGTCGTATTGACGACACCACCCTGTATATGTATACTATCTCAAATAATCAGAAAAAAACTAATAATATGGTTAGCCACTTTCAGGAACATACCTACGAATTTGATAATTTTGTGATATTTCTATGAAATAATGCAGCCAATGTTATATTATCTCATACAAATCTTATGGAATTATCAAATGAATAAGATGATTTTGAAAGTGGCAAACCATTTCTATGATATAACATAGCC
This sequence comes from Nymphula nitidulata, assembly GCA_947347705.1. Taxonomy (NCBI): domain Eukaryota; kingdom Metazoa; phylum Arthropoda; class Insecta; order Lepidoptera; family Crambidae; genus Nymphula; species Nymphula nitidulata. The sequence continues at coordinate 15,717,925 of OX374632.1, forward strand.
CATGTTTTAATTTTTTGGCGTATTGACGGCACCACCCTGTATATGTATACTATCTCAAATAATCAGAAAAAAGCTAATAATATGGTTAGCCACTTTCAGGAACATACCTACGCATTTGATAATTTTGTGATATTTCTATGAAATAATGCAGCCAATGTTATATTATCTCATACAAATGTAATGAAATTATCAAATGAATAAGATGTTTTTGAAAGTGGCAAACCATTTTTATGAACTTACATAGCCCATGTTTCAATTTATTGTCATATAGAAGGCACCACATCACCCTGTATAGTTTTCGATTGTTTATTTTGTCTTTTCATAGGTCAAATTAACAAAATCAGGTGTGTACTAGTTAAAGATGCATTAAATTAGGCATCTTAGGATAGTCTTAATTTTTAATTTTAACATTATTATAAATGTTTGAAAAATTACTTAGTAATTAAAATGTAATAAAACTAGAAAAATTTCACGTCCTGAGGCAGGAATCGAACCCGCGACCTTTCGCAATCCGGGCGACTGCTCTGACCACTGAGCCACCCAGGACTTGGGATATCCCTGTGAAATTCTTCTAGTCTATCTTGTATTTGCGTTTATGAGCTAACTCTTAGGATAGCTTTAGATTTTGCAGTCAGGTAGATAATGACCATTTTAATTTTCATGATAAAAGAGACTCGACTGTGTGTCGAGTCGTCCGTAATCCTTTCTACTGAGCACGGGGTCCGGTGTTAAAGTCCCGGTAAGGGCAGATATTTGTATGGTGAGTTTGAACGAGTCATGGATATTTGTATCATCCATCATCGTAAGCCCATAACAGTCCACTGATTCCAGTTCTTGTCCAGTGATTTTTACTTGTTATTGCAGGTGTCTATAGGCGGCGGTAACCGCTTACCATCAGGTGGGCCGTCAGCTTATTTGTCATCTAGTTGTATAAAAAAAACTACTAGACCCCACACAGAACCTCTCCAGTAGCCTCTCCACATGAAAGCTACTTATCAGCTCGATTCTTGGCTAGCCTCATCGATATGACCTTTTAGTTCTCTGTTGGATCACTTCATTTTTAATCCTTCAGAGACACAGTAAAGCCCTTACCATTCTTGAGTCGCTCCTATAATTCTGTATACATCTTTAATCACTTTCCTTTGTATAGGGATCGACAGTCCGTGTCTCCCGAAGCGAATACGCTTACAGCCCTAGCGCCGAAAGAGACACGGACCTAAGGGTATCTTACCCTTTGGTTACTGGCGACCCATCCTCGCTGCAGCAAACTGCATTAGCGCTAAAGCAGGAGATGGGAAACTCTCCTACACACATAAGTAGCATTAGTAACAATATAGACAAACCAAATCAAACTATATTATACTTATAGGGAATAAATTGATAATAAATAAATAAAAAAAACCCTTACCATAGACCGCTGAACGATTTGAAGCTTGTGCACCAGCTGCATCTCGAGATGCTGGTATGTTAGATGTTTGTATATATTTCTATCTTCAATTTTTTTTAGACAGTTATCTATATTTATTAATTATCTATAACACAACTTCCTAATGATGCTTAATTTGGGCTACATAGATAACATCCAGGTTTTTGCGTGAGTATAATTATTTTTATATCAGACCCTTTGGTTCTAGTTGTTACTGTCATCAGAAAGTGTTATCATGAGTGACCAAAGTGCTACAATAGGGTAGTTTCCAACTTTTATTTATTTCAATAGTCAATAGTTGATAAATATTGCAGAAGCAAATGTATACTGCAATCAATCGTTTCTTAGATACAGCAATTAGTTTAGGGTGCGGTTATAAGTTGTCAAAAATCGCTCTACAGAAAATGTTGCGGAATAGTGACGTTACACCTTTACTGTAGCCAAAACGCTCTACAGAAAATGTTGCGGAATAGTGACATCACACCTTACTATAGCCACCGAATATGTAAGGGCGCGTGGAAAAAAATAATGATATCTTTGTTATTTTTATGCGTTTACACGCAATTATTTCGCAATTTTTGAAATAAGTTTATTTTATTTTTTGAAAAAAAAAGCACCTTTTGGCCGGCAAGGGGAAGCAACTGCACTAGTTGTCTTCGCATATGGCATATGGACTCTTCTTACCGCTTCACATCAGGTGATGTTGGGTCAATTGCCGTGCTCCGTAACGTCTGATACCATACAAAAAATATAAAGTATATATTTTTTGTTTGTGTTGTTTGTGTATTTTTTGTTTTTTGTTTAACTAAAGTTATAATAACTCATATTTTCCATTAAGTACTTACAAAAACTACATTTTCACTTGTAGGAAACACCCCTATTGTCTAAGCTACTGCTTTTTTTGGTCGTATGCTTTTTGACACCTATTTTCGTTTTAAAATTATCCTTATCACCCAAACCCGCCTTGAGTCACCATGATGGTATATCCTCATATATTTTTTTCATGGACTTTCATGGGATTTTAGGAATGCCGTATTTACTAGGTGGTAGACCCTGAGGTATGTAGGATCGTCTGAGTACCACCGTTTCTCCTACCTCAGCCATAAAAGTTGAACGTGCCCTTCAACAGTAAGTACGCTGAATTTTTGTTTGAAGGGAAAGGTAGCCAGTGCAATTGGGATGTTGCCTAAGTTTGAATATGGCTCTGTTTTTCACAAATTCGGAAAATATACGCTACTGTTAGCCATAAAAACAATTCAAATTTAAAATATATGGAATATTGTTGAAGTTGTACTGTTTAGAAAATTTTAAAAATAGCCTTATTTTGTTTCAAAAGTTATTAAAAATGTTAATGGTATTAGATTGCTGACATCAATTAAAACAACTATTATTATGACAACTATTAATAAAAACATACCTAATACATAGTTATTATCAATTTTGTCAGTATGCCCATACATTTCTTAGTAATATGGGAACATGTGACGTCACCTGTTCCGTAGATTTTCTATGGAGCGTTTTTGGACGACGCGCCGCAACACATTAAACATACCACTATATCTGTGAAACTATTGATCTTAGACATACTATCTCTTTTGCAATATTTCTTTATGAGTTATAAACTTCTTATTTATGAAATAAAAAAAAAGTTGTCAACTACCCTATTACTGGACATGGACGGCATTTCATCTTAGGCCTCAGGGTGACAACGCACATGCAATGCCAAGCGATTTTTTTTCTAGTTATTGCGAGGTGTTTATTAGCGACAGCGTCATCAGCTTGTTTATCATCTAGTTGTATAAAAACGCCAGTGCCTAGTGATTATAGATATTATGTATAATTATTTTCTTAAATTTTACTTTAATCATCATTCTTTTTCAACACTATGACTCTACAGTTTTTTTGGTGTGACTGAAACCGTGATCTAATTTACTATACAGAAAAATAAAACTCCAAGAATGGAAATCCATAGAGACATTTTAATTCCTCAATATTACGCGCCCTCGTACTACGTTGTGCGCTCCATCGCACAACGTTTTATACACACCAACACTATATTACAACCTTCACTGTACAATTATTGCGAATAAATACATTGCTTCTCTTTATAAAAGTCCACTTAGTTCCATACATTTGGCAGGAGATGCGGTTAAGCGCAAACATACAGATAAACCTACATTTTGATGATTACATACCATTTTGATGATTATTACCACAAACGTTATTTTCAATGTACCTACTGAAGTTTTCAAAAGCAAATTCATAAGGCTAATTCAAACTTTTACTTCCCATATTCCCCCGAATTGAATTTCGGGAGAAGATTAAACAAAAAATACCTATCTGCCCCCGATTGCAGACTCCATTTGGTGGAAGTTGAGAATATACGTTTATAAGGTAAGATTCATTAAATTAATATTAATATTTTTCTAATAATTTAATGATATTTGACAATATTTACCTAAATCGTTATTATTTGTGTATATTGAAACCATTTATGACTGTAATAAGTTTAAAAAAATAATATAACATAGATATGCAATCAAGAGATTGAGATATAAAACTTTAAGTAATAATTATGAGCATTTTAATATTTGCTCTTCCTTTTCTACCCATATTTGGAGAAAGAGATGTAAGTACAGGATTTAAATAACAATTTTCCGACTTATCAGACTTAGGAGCTATATTCTAAATTAATAAATAAAATATAATTGAGTAATTTAAACTTATTTTTATTGCTGTCTTGAGTACAAATTATCACATCACATTTTTTATATGCATGTTTATTTATTAATTAGTTTTGAGACTAGTTTTTGGATAATTCACAGTAATTGTGGTGTACAGACAACACTGTTCACAAAATTTACCAAGAGTAGGTATATAAATTACAAGTAAGTTGTATTCGTCGATTTGTAGAGCTCCCGTCATTTAGGGTACTTGTTGGATTATTTTCATTATAAGTAGGTACCTATGTTCTTTGGGTTTTTTCAATAATTTTCTAGTTCAATTTATTTGCTAATGCCATATCTACAAATGAAAGTAAGGTTCTAGAAGTTTCCTTTATAAAAATCCAAATATGACTACTTACGCTGATAAATGTAATCACCAAAATGTATATTATGATTTTAAAACGACAGTAATAATATATTTATTTGAAATTAAATCTATGTAATTTCCTTTAATTGACACAATGCTCATTTGTGTAAATATACTTCGAACTGTAACACCAAAAGCGCCAATGCAGATAATTAATTGTTTGCCGCTACGTTTGTTTGTGATTGTAACAGACAGTGGGCCTGATACTGAAGACACATTTTAAATCTAAATTTAAGTACATATACATACCTCTTTTTAGCAATATGTAATAGGAACAAGATAGCAAGAAGTTGTTTAAAGATGTCAACTAAATTTGGATAGATTTCAAAGAAACCATAAATAATGCTTCTGAAACACTGCATTTTATCACGTTCAATAAGGTCGAAAATCAAACGCACGTTTCTAAGTGTCAAGGTATGTGACAGTCATCCTTATCGTATTCATATTGCGAGAAAGAGATGCTCTGAACTTAAATTTAGACTAAGCATGTGTTCTCTAGAATTAGGGCCAGTACTAACTTATCGCATCCAATTCATCTGCATCGACCCCAATAGTGTCAATAAAAAAAAAGTTCAAATATAGGTAGCATTTTTCTCATATAATGATCATATATCATTAAACCCAACGGTAATCGCAATATTCCCGGAATAAATGTGGATACTTAACAGTTTCACATAATTTGCTACTTCTTGTATTGAACTCTTATTTTCAGCTCTACATTCGTGAACATAAAATATTTAATATAAAAAAGACAAACTTTATTGATGTCTCATAAAATATTGATATAAATGCGTTAAAGGAATTATCTGTTCATAAATATAAATAGATAAATATTGCAATAAGTAAAATATAATTCACTTTAGTTAATCTTAATAAAATATTCATATCAAATTTTTGTTTTAGACAAATGAAAAGAGCACCAGTTGTAACTAAATAAAGATAAAAGTTCGAGACATAAATAGGCTACGAGGCATATTATTATACATAATGGTAGTGTTAGACCGATACTATCCATATAATTAGTGACAGAAGGGATATCATCACTGGTATAGGTAACACTCACAAAGAAATTTGTAATGCATTCTAATAAGTTGTGTTGGTATAAACCCAATTTCATAATTATCTATATACAATATCTAGGTACACGTACCTATACACCAACATTGCACGACCAATGTACTCACGATTTATTGCATTTGTCAATCCACGATTGCTTTAGTTACTTTTTACATTTTATCATAAAATTACATTAATTTCATACAAATTTTCAAATACTTCGGCCAAGGCTCAGCTCTACTAAGTGCGCTGTAAAAGAACCATAAACATCGTAGAAAACAGCTTATCTCTCATTATATTCTTATCACAAGAACTATACATTTACATTAATAAAAACATTTTATTTACAATATTAAATATTAATTCTAGTCTATATTTTTACAGAGGAACAAAAGAAAACTTGAACTAATGGACACTACTGACCCCACACTTAACAAATCCTAAAAGTCCTTTATTTCATATCTGGAATCGAACACGACTCCTGACTCCTCATGTTCAATAGATTGTCTATCATCATGGAAGTCTTTTGAGCATTCTTCTGAGTGTCTCCAGTGGTGGAAGGGACGTCATACGTTTCCTCAGTAGTCTTCGGAGCGTAAAATGCTGAAATAGGATCGAAGGTCGGACAGGGGTCGGCTCTCTCGCTGTCTCTGCTGGTCCTCGACCCGAAGTACTCGTCGGAGGTCGCCGCTTCATTGCTCTCTTGGAGCTCGCTGGAGGACGTGACTGCATCCTCGGGCTGCGGCACTTCTCGTTGGTACCTCTGGAACGGGTCGAAGCGCTGGCTCGGCAGGTACGGCGGGAAGCCGTAGGGCGTCGATCAGGCCGCCGCCAGCTGTCTCCACATCGTATGTCACATGGTCGCCATATAAGGCCACGAGAATGAGCTCCCTGAGAGTAGCATGTCCCTAATCAGGGTCTCTATCGGCGTTTTGCCTACCAGCCTTACGAAGAAAAGTTGCTCTATCACTTGGGAACTGACGGTTCGTAGTGACGGTAGCCTCAGAAGGAGTTTTCCAAAGCGTGTTGGTTGATTGGGGTATTGACTTCTGCAGTACTCCTCTAGAGCACATTGTGATTTTTCTTGCAAACTTTCTATATGTGGTACGTCTGACAGTCCGCACGCATCTGTAAACAAAAACATTAGATAAGTTTCAAAAATAAGATTCGTTTATTTTTATGTTTGGAGACAATTCTCGAAAGGGAAATATCGTTACGACTTAATTCCATAAAGTTGTTCATGCTACAGTAGTTTCTGGTATTATAATATCGTGTTAGATTGTTAGCAATATTTCTTGTGCAATGTTTACTTAGAAATTGATAGTTTATCATCCTATAGACACCTATAGGATGATAAACTATCGACTATAGACCCCTATAGATATCACCTATAGACAATAAACCTCTTGGATATGGTTGGCTGTGCAAACGTTTCAAAAATAGCTACTAATATTAAACAGAAATTAGAAAATATACTAGAAAAAAACATTCTTTAGAATGGGCACGAGGATGGTATAGAAATAGAGATTGTAATATAAAATTTTATTTCACTATATCTCTTAGTAAATGAACTAGATACTACAATGACGCAATAGAAGAAACCTTACAAGAAATTATTAAGATAAGAGTAATCCTTTCCGGCCGCAACCCCCGAAATAAAAACGTATAAACATAATAACCCGTGAACGGTCGCAGGCCGTCTTAATGCGATTAGGAGGCCCTCGGTACATTTGGCTGATGTTGTTGGGACATTAATATTTTTTATTATTGCACAGAAGGAAGAAATGACGCGGTAAACAAAAGGGTCATTATGATCCCGAGCAGATGTGGCTGGGTGTGTTGGAATTTTGCACGCTGTGTCCGGATAAGTGTCCTGTGCCTTATTAAGCTTTGATTATTCAATGGGTTTCTGGATACTGTATTCATATCTTTAAGTAAAGTTTTATCGTTTTATTAACCCGCTTTTTCAATTTTCTTATCAATTAATATCTTCTACATTAAGTCTGTACAATTTGTTTGTTTGAAATATGTATGGATTCTGGCATAAAGCTTTTGGCTTCAACATAATGTAATAATTGCCTAAAACGGTACAATTAACTATTACTTTAATTATACTTGTTGACTTGTCCGACTAAAACGTGGACTGCTTTATCGTATCTACATTGTGATTGTGACTGACAGTGCTACTATTTAGTCATTTTAGTCGTAATTAAAAATTAACTCACTTGGCTATGGGCGTAGCTTCGTGAATATTAATTGCTTTTTCAAGTAGTTCTGTTATGTGGACAACTACGACCTTATGTCAAGGATATATCGTTCAATAATTATTATTATAAATTACAAAGGATGGATTGATTATATGAAATAAAATTAGGAAAGTTCCATTTTATAAAGTTATAAAATTGTGTAGTGCACCAATAACGGCTTACCAAATTAAAAGTGATAAGTATAGATTTGTTCTTGTAATAGGCAGATCATATGCAACCACCTGTTTCATCTCCACATGTTTCAAGTGACCTAAATATCTATTCAACAAATGAAACGAAACTATTATATCTAATTCGTCTCCTCGAAGGTGACGCAACGTTCGTCTGTAATTGTGGTCACTTGAACTAATTGGTCGAACGATGCTCCGACAGCTGCCGTATGAGCACATAATTGATACGTATTACGCAGTTTTAAATTAAACGTCTTGGTGCGTTGTTTGTCATATTAAAAAATGAGTATTCGTTAGATGACCTAGAACAACAAGACTTGTTTGTTGATCCAAGATTCTAAGCTTAGAGGTAATTTGTATTGTCGCCTGAACGAATCTCTAATTCAATAGTCTTTAACAATACATACTATTCTAAACGCCTCAAATTGTATGGATTTCATATAGATCATGAGCTTGACAACCTACAAGAGCAATTAGACACTTATTATTAAAAACCAATTTTGTTTGCAAAAAAATCATGGCAAAGAATACAATGGAAATGATTAGAATAATATAAGCACTTACCTGCCTAAGTTTTATATTGTTAGTTATATTATATGTTTATTTAAAAATAAAGGTACTCTAGAAAGTACATAGTATTTTACTAAAAATTAATTTAATTTAAAAATATTTTCAATTTGATTGTTTTTACTATAGTAACTGTATCAGTGATGATGTTATCTAAAATCACCACCTAATCAACACGAGATATCAAAGGTTTAAAAAATATAATTTAGTAGCAATAGAATTAAGTCCATATAGACCGGCATTATGTATTCCAGAATCTCAAACAGTGGCTTGTGATCTTAACCCTGTAGCAATCGAAAGGTGTCCGACATCGGTCCCGCAGACCAAAGATCAGCTCAAGAAGGCCCAATAGCAATTAACCCTGCGATGCCGTCGCAACAATGTAATATAGTTTAATTGAAACGACCCCGATGGATAAACACTGTATAGAATGAATATAATTGAACAGGACACGTAGGAAGGTTTGGGAGATGTCTTGGTGATATTTTTTGATATACGCAATGAATGAATGCGGGTGTGCTGTTATTGCTTTGATTTACACCGAGATTGGATTCAGAGTGTTTTGATTTCAAGAATCATAATAATTACGCCGTGAATCGTGATTTTTTAAAGTAATATGTTGTGTAAGGGCCACAACACATTTTCGATAATGAGTTTTTTTCACAGAAAATTATCTTTACGTACAAATGTCAAGACCGTGTTGAGTAAAGTGTTACAGTTACAATATTAAGTATAAGGTACGACTTAAAGAACTAAAATTAGTTTGATCTATGATAGTCCAAATAACAATGAATCAGGCCAAAACGCTAAAGTCGCTAGCTTAAAGCATGGACGGTGTCAACAGATCTGACCCCGGGAATCAATGTCCCATCAGTAGCAATGAATACTCATTACAGTGGCTGCGCCTGCGCGGGCGCCACGGTGACGAGGCAGGAGGCACCCAATACATAAACACTGGCAGTCGAAGTGTTTTCTTAGTAAAAATTATACTCTGTAGTAATTTACTTTACGCAGCCGTATTTTTTTTATTTCGTGCTATTTCCCATAGAACAGTTAAGTATTTCCTGGTAAGAGAAAAGCAAATAATACCAATACGAATACAGACTTTTCCATCAAACAAAATCAGCTGTTGTCATTCAAATTTATAAAATGCAAACCATCGTGAATGTTCAAAATGCTTATTTTGTCACTTTATTGATGTACTCCTAAACAGATTTAATTGTGATAAATCGTGTGTATTGACGTGATGAACGAATGACGTACGACGAATTCTATTACGCTTCATTAAACGTTATCGAGAAAGGGTGATGATCGAGTAAATAATCGAGCGAGTTAAATCGATGGCCCGCATTCGTTCGCGCGTTATATCTTTTATGAAAATAAAATAATTGTCGCTTATTAACTGGCCCATGTCCTAAGGCCCATGCGGGTGTTTAGTGTGACCCATTTTTTGAATTAAGAAAATTTTAATAGGTTCGTAATTTCATGGTATTTGAAATTTATAGACTTTTGGTACTTGTTTGTCAAAGTATTCTTTCCTTTTAATGAAAATAATGACGTTATTTGGTATTTTTTCTCGGTATCCATAAATTAGCAATCTAAGTTTCTTTGTTTGGTAATCTTATTCAATAGCGTAATAAATAATTATGATTCGGATTTCTGTTAGTGGTTCTTTGTTTACTAGTTTAAACTTAGTCTGTGCTGGTTCCTTCTTTTTTGGAACAATGAAATGTGTTTTAACAATTGGTTGCTATTTCATTTAGCGATAACAGCGATATGAGAAGCTGTGTATCTTCAACAGAAATAAGGACTCCTGGAAGCATAATGACTATTACCTAAAAACCCGTTGTCTGGATTGTTTAGCTTGAAAAGTTATCAAATGAAGTTTATCAGAACTGCTGATGAGTAATGAGTATTATTTTTTATTTAAAATTAACAATTTTATAATAGATCTTATAAATTGATGTATTCTAACTATCAATATCCCAGTGTCATCGTTGAACCTACAATAATCAAAAATAGTCGTTCAGCTTCATTCGATGTTATTCAATTATTTCAGTCCATCTATGTTGGCATTCGATGAAACTATACGATTTAAGATATCTATAACTACGTGGTATTATATTTCGTTATTATAATGACTACGCGGTAGAGAATACGCCTTCGGGGTACAAATCAGATAAGAAATTTCCTCAAAAGCCAGATAAGATTTCTAACCGTCAAGAAACGATGGCACACGACATCACATTGTCATCCCAGTTGGAGTCCAGAAAAAAAACCATTGTGCACACAACAAAAACCTATTTACAAATACTCGCTCGCCCGCCCACTCAAAAGGTGTTTATTTTAAAATTTCTATACACAATACGCAATGTCATATTTTTTCTTTTCGCGCCATTTAATGCTATTTCGTGCCATTAGAACGGACACGCATCTACAAAAGATCTCTTACAGTATTTCCGACCTTATTTGTACCTTTATTCTGACATTCCAATTTTGAAATTCTTTTGCCAACAACAAAATAAGGAAAAACATACGTTAGCCGATTTTTGCTTTATTCGGACACGTGTTTATGGTGTCCAATTTGTGTCCATTCTCTCTTTGTCGTCTTTTCAAATTTATAAGTTTTCAATGGACGTCAGTTATTCTCATCAAAATTATTCTTTAAATCTATTATGTTACTTAAATTCGTAGCTGCTGTGCTATCAGCAGTATCTCATATGAATAAAAAATACGACAGCAATTCATCATTTCTTTTTCTATTCATTATCTACGTAACTTAACCTCTTTACTCTTTGACGTTTGTAATACGTAGCATCCCAAACCAAGGAGGTTTTGAATTTCTAAGCTAAGAACATAAATAAACATCTAGATCCCGATAGAGAGAGTGTTATGCTCGAGATTTGGATCTTGGCGACAAACACCGGGGTCCTATTGTAGCGCTAAATTTGTTTCGCGCTTTCCGATCGCACGAGAGATTACTCTACGATTGTTTGCCAACGGTCGAGTTGTGTGCATCCCAATCGTGGTAATATAGGTAAATGTTCAAATAATTGTTTTCTAGTAACTTTTGAAGGGTGAAAATGAACAACTTTCAGCAAAGAACTTTGGTTGACGAACTTAATTTTTTTGGCTTCGAGTGCAATTCATTTTACTGTTATGGAGTCATATTAGTTCTTCTTCATTCATAATGTGGTAAGTTGTTTTGGCACATCAGTAATTTTCGGTGCGTAAATAAATTAGTAATCACAATCGTAAGATATTAAAAAGTAATACCGACTGTTATTTATTACGTTCATTAGACAAATTTATCACTAATTCTTATACACATGCCATAAACAGTTTAAGGATAAAGCTTTCTTAGTCATACATTCATCGGTTATAATAAGATACGCTCGAATAATAATCTATTATATCCATTTTTTGTTCCTAATCCAGTTCATTCTTGCTTTTCTCAGATTTTCTAAGTATGGGCTCTATGGTCGAATGTGTAAACATCTGCCTCGCACCGCCTTCTATATGTTTATGTGACGCCAGCTCTTTAATTTAGTTTTGCCATTCAATAGATTAAGCTAATCTAGTATTGTTGTTTTGTAAAGCTAAAAGCAGCTTTTAGAAATTAAATAGATTTTAGTGAATAGGTAAATTGACGTTTTATGACAATACAACAAAGCGCTATACAAAGGACTAATTACGGCTATAAATATATTATCCAAGTAAAATTAATGTAACGATAGAGTAATCATATTTTAAACGATTATAGAATAACTACAAGACCGTTGACTCAGTATCCACCTTCTGTTTTCTAATCTGAGATTCATAGATTTCACACCTAATGGTTCGATTAAATAAACGTAACAAAACTTTGGCGCCTAAAATAAGATTTGCCATAGATTAACACGCGGCAAATTCAAACATGGCTGAAGGCGCAAAACATGGGGCTATAAAGGTTAGCGCACACGATGCGACGCTCGGCTATCGGCCGATCGAGCGACATAAAGCACGCGGCGGGTGGCGCTACCGACGCAGTGGCTACTTTACGACATTACAAAAATTCTTGTTAGGCTACTACGGTAGCTTGAATTAAGGCTGGAAGCAATTCTACCTCACGGCAAACGGTAATGGTGATTGGGGGCTTTCTGCCAAGTTCGTGTTCAGACGTGACGCACATAAATGGCTCTTGAAAAATAGTGGCAATATACTTCAGGTTTTATGTATAAAGAGATAATCTGCAGCAGCAATAATCTAAGGTTAGTAAGGGCTATCTTAAGAAAATGAATTCTTAAAATATATTTCGCAAAATAATGTTATACTGAAAACAAACTGCAGGCAGTATCACACAATGGTAACAATACGGGAGCCGCGAGTGGCTCACAAGTGGGTCAGGATGTCACGACGGCACAACAGCAGTGTCAGAGGTGTCAGCCGGTGTCAGAGAGCCCCTGATACCGCGTCCGAGTTCACCAGACATAATGGCATTAACAGCGAGCAGGCAGGTGTCACCGTGTATCGCGACAAACTGCACAAACTAGAGTCGCGCGATTCTGTAACTTCGTTTTATTTCATTTTCAAAGCCAAAAGGATATTTGCCTTCGGTGTGGAGACTAGAGATCGAGCTCTGCAAGTTACTACCTCTAAAACAATGTTTCAAAATTTAATGGTGAGATTCTAAACGTACAACACTAATCTAAGCAACATCACAGAGCTATCGGAACCGCATAAACCTTAACAAGGGCATTTTACTTTATAAACGATAGTCCCGACGCGTTTCCAGTTGGTACTTTCTGTACGCTGTGAGCTCACATCGAGGTACCATCCGCGTGATAACCGTAATGACGTCGTAAACTTGGCCCGGGCCGCAAGAGCGAGATAGAAATAACGCAGATATGCAAGAAGGAACGCGGAAGAATTAGCCTGGCTAACGACGGAGTAAATCACCTGTTAGGTCGATCCTAACCTCTTTAGAGTGGCGAGATTAAATTTAAAGTAGGTTTAAATCAAACGATTTGTATGGGAAAACTTGTTCTTTGCAGCCATTATTGATATCTGTATGGAAAGGTAAGAATTTATGTGTCATTTCTTGATACAATGCATTTCAAGCGATAGATATTAATATTCGCGTTTAAGTGTGTCCGTTCAAGTTTATTATTATTAGTGGTTAATTTTAGAGTTTTATAGAAAGAACGTGGCTTTTTTAAAGTGTGTTTAAAAAGCACCAGTTAATTATTCCCCCGTGCGGGCATCTGCCCATCTGGCCATGTTTAATTTGAATAACAAAGAGCGCTGACCGAAGCGCGCGGAAAAACGAAAGATTGACGCTCGCCGCGGCGCGTCACGGGAGCGGACACCGCGCCCGTGGCTGCGTGACACGTGGCCCGAATTGAGATGGATTTTGGAATAAGTGTTTAAGGGTTCATTGTTAAAATTTACTAAATTAATTACAACAACAGAACAAAGAGTCCATGTATGAAAAGTAAAGTACCTACGTATTCAATATTACCTTTATCTTATCGGTAAGGTGACTTAAAATCAGGTACATATTGATAGACCTAAATAAATACAAAACATTTTTTGCTATAACAAGTATTAAAAATATCAAACGTAAAATTAATGTTAGTAAGTAGGTACCTACTTTAATCAATTTTTTTTTCAGCCAGCATATTATTGTATGAAAATTAATTAAGAATCCAAAAGAACAATACATTATCGAATGCGCAGATTTTAATTACACCGCTACCACTATTCAGTTGAATATCACACACGCCGGCAGCGGTTTTTTGATGAATGAGCATATCAAATTCTCGTACACTGACTGATGACTCCTCACAAAGGGCTGATCTTTACACTTTGACATTTCGCAGTTTAATCACGTACTAGACCTTTTTTTAACTTGCTCCGTGGCTCTCGATACTCATCTTTTGAGCCAGGCTTGGAGGGCGGTAGTGGAGCGCGAGATCAGCGCGCACTTGACACCGCTGATGCCACTTGACAAAGTCACTTCGCACGGAAACGACGAGAGCGCTTATCGATACATTGTCCGCTTTGATCGATATTTTGAATAGGCGATAAGACTGGGATTACGGGGTCGTTAAAATGTTTGGTTGCAATGTGTTTTTATCGGATGAATCTTCACTGACGTACTAAATACCAAAAACGATTACTTTCACTTACAATCCGAAAACAGAGATTTCAAAATATTAACTGAATTTGCTATAACTACATGCTTATCTTGTCTTGTACAAGTGCAATGAAAATTAGATAAATGGTCCATTCAAAACATCAGAGTAAGCAAAAGGTACAATCGCGCACAGTCGATCGTCGACTCCGTGTTTAGCATTCAGCGACATGAGACGGGAGGGCGCTACTGTCCGAGTTACAAAACTAATGGACACCCCTAGGGTTGTCAGTTCAGCATCGGAGCAAAGAGTAAAATGATATGTCAGTCTAATGGTATCTTGTACTTGTCACTATCTTATTTGCGTAAGTATGACAGTAAGTACTTGAAGGTAATTAGAAATTAGAATTAGAATAATTAGAAGACCTACTAGGGTTTGGTCTCCGCTCATTTTAATAGCATCTGTGATGATGAAAAATAAAAAGAAGAATTATACTTAGTACTAAACTCAGTTACAATTTAAATTCTTCTAGTCGTTAAGTTAGAGATATGAAGACAAGAAGTGGTTATTATTGCGGTGCATTAAAACATTTTAAACTGCCTACGAGTTCAATTACAATTGCTTGAAGTAAAGATCTAATAATGAAATAGCATTGTAATTTCGAATACGCCGCAACAAGTCCTGAATTAATAACTTCATCGATCAAGTTACGATTTATGGATTGCCAATGGAATTGCTTACAATGTTATATGCGCATAGTCAATGTGGCTTAAAAGTAAGTTATTTAACGAATGTTTCTATGATTTCTAAGAATTCATATAGATGTACCTTATACATTTATACGATCGGGAAGAACTAATCTACACATTGGGCCTAATTCTGGGAACACACTTTAATTCTAAATTTAAGTACAGTATATCTCTTTCTCGCAATAAGTAATAGGAAAAAGATAGCAAGAATCTGTTTAGAGCTGTCACTTAAATTTAGATAGATTTCAAAGAAACCATAGACAATTTTAGAAGGCATGTACGGAGGTGCCTCCTAAACACTGCATTTTAGCACGTTCAATAAGGTCGAAAATTGAATGCACGTTTCTGAATGACAAATCATATGACAGCCATCCTTTTCGTATTCCTTTTGATAGAAAGAAATGCACTGAACTTAAATTTAGACTAAGTATGTGTTTACCAGAATTAGGGCCATTGATATGGAACTTAAAATCGCATGAAATTACCAGTTTACTTATTAGTGTCTATTTAAAATACTCAGTATTTTAAACATAAATAGTATGACTAAAGACTATTTTCAAATTTAAATTTTATTTTAAATTTCAACGTGTTAACCCTACATTGACGGGGGTGAAATAAAGCTCGTGTTCGGACGAATGGAGTGAAAAAATCCCAGTTCAAAGAGTACTGTAGGCCGCAAAAAGTCGGGCTATTGTCGTGAGCGCATGATATATGTATACGGACGGCGTTTTGTTGCTTTTTCAGGTCTGGACTAGGCGGTGCGGGCGGGGAGAATAGGACACTAATAATAGTCACTACTTTAGATACCGCAGCGCTTTTGCGTAGGTAATGTTGCAACTTTGAAAATAAGTGCCAGTTTTTGGTCCGCATTTTTCTAGACTTGGGATTTTTTGTGTAAACTACATAATTAATTGAAATATGACCTACATATCTGATATTTTCGCATGTCAAATTAGTAACCAGAATCCGAACATAATCTAACCTATAGATTTAAATCAAACCTTTGTGGTGCTTGCAATTTGATATCCGATGATAACCATCGATGAATTATTAAAAAAGGGACAATAACAATATAAGTTTGGTCTAAAAGACCCCAAAACCAAGACCTTTTGTGTGCGCGTGCCGAAACGCGACACCGGCTGAGCCATCATTAGGGTGAGGCGAATTATTTAATAAAAAGTTTAAATCAATAAAAATGTGTCTTATTTATTTAATACGGGCTTCGAGGATACCCCAAAAGATAGGTGGCTTATTAAATTTACTATTTAACCTTATGATGCCATTTAAGTTAAATACAAAATTTGAGCTGAGTTCAGCTATTTGCTATGCGATTCTCTAAAGTCCGCAGGGGCTCGTTCCAAGCCTACAACTTTTTACTCTAAGGCCGTTCCGTACCTTTGGGCATGACGTTTGTCTGTCACAAAATACCCGTTCCGAGCCTCGGAGAGTTGCAACTTTTTGGCGATAAATTTTGACGGTTAAAAAACACTCTGACGTTTAAAACGTCATTACATCCGTCAAATGAGATAGGTTAAGTAAAATCTCGAATAGGGCACTTCTTATGTTTAGTTTACTTTCAATAAAAGTGAATAAAAGTTTCAATACAGACTTAGTACAGATAATTTAATGTGGAATTTGGCCTTTAGATAATGATGGAAGTCCTTGTCAAAATTTGAGGTTATAAAAACAACTTGAGTCGTTCCACACCTAAGAACAAGACAAAAAACAACTCGGAGTGTTTGGAGTGTAGGCTCGGAACGCGCCCCAGTCCGCATACCTTTTGGCGTTAGTTTGACAACCATTTGACAACCGTTGGTGACACTAGCGTTCCGACGACGAGCACGGCGTGAGCCCGAACTAATAAGTTGTTTATTTTTATATCATTACCATTACGTAAAAGTCAATAAAATATAGAATGAAGTCATTGCGGTATGTTTTAAACACAAGAGAAACGAAATCGAAAAATATCAGTTGTACCTACTTCAAGGCGTATATCCAAAACGTACACAGCCAAGAGATCGACGTAGAGATTAGTGAATACGCTTGCACGCAGCGCTGTGCTCAAACGTCAAAATTAATTGCGGCTCATCGTCTTGTCAGTCGTCAAGCTTGATGTCAAATATTTCTGTTATCCAATAAGTATCCCGCTTACAAATTGTGTTAGTTGGACTTACTCGACTAAAATGCATGGAACAGCAGATTTTTTTTTGTGGTTTTACAGTTGGACGCATAGTGAAAGTTGTTTATATTCATAGGTAGAACACGCTATGAAAAATTTGCTCATGCTCTAAAAGTAACCTAGTGTGGGTTCTTCTTATTAATTGATTTATTTTGTAACATAGGATTTGATAGCGACATTTCCCGCCGTTCTCACACCGGGACTCGTTATGATTTTATTGCTCTGCTGTGCTGGTGCTGGAAAATTTCCCTGATCATTAGCAAAAACTGCAAAATTCAATACCTTTCCGGTAGTGTAACCTCAGATAAAAACAAAACTAATTATCTACGCGTCAACACAAATGCGGTTAATGCACGCCCCTCTTTTCTTTTAAACTAAGGTTTTATAAATTTAACCCGTCAAGCATGAGATTCCAGACACAATTGATTTTTCTATTGTCATCGCCCACCGGTGGTATATTGCCGCTTTACAGATTAAATTATATAGGCTTACGTAAATTCATAGTGCTAAACGCGCTTATTTCTTTTGTTGTCTAATGAAAACCTGAACTGTGTAGGTAACTATAACAAATCAAAGGTGCATTCGAACTTTCTTTTTTACCCAACATTAAAAGGTCCATTTTTCACCGTTCGACGTTTAAATTAATAAAAAATGTCAGGCGTACAGCGTAACTAACCGCAATGACGTCATTGGCTCATGCGGGCGGCATTAAAGAGCGGTAATAGAATTGGCGCAGCGTGAAAAAAGAAAATGGCGTCACCCTAGCGGGGGCGCTAGTGCGATTCAGCACTTTACGAATAAGCTTAAACGTTGAAAACCCAATTTGACGGCTCGATTAACAAGCTCGGAGCTCGAGCGATTGATGTTTGGGCGAGCGATCGGATTTTTTAATATTCCTGACTTACATTATGACAGATAATACTTTTATCAACTTATCATTTACTGTCTACTCTTGGGATGAATGAAATATTATGCTTTCCACTTGCGCTCACATCACAATCTAGACACACAATTATTTATTATAGTTGAAATCTAGAAAAAAATACAGTGTCAATTATTTAAACGACGTATATTGCAATTAATTATGATTAAAAAAAATTATTGCACTCATTTCTTGTGAAATTACCAACAAGAAATCCCAGGAAGCTTTCGTGGGATTTCTTGTTGGTGTAGTGCAGTGAAGGTTTAGCAAACAAACTAAGGACTTTTGTTATCTATTTTTCTAAATATCTTACAAACATTATTAATATTAGAAAGCTCTTTATTTAAACCAAGCTAAGTTCTTTTTAATCGTCATAATTTAACCCTACTAATTATATGTTTTTTTTTACATATTTAATGTCTGCATATTATCCTAAGGACTTCTTGATCGTTTATGAATCTCCCAGACCAGCAAATCCATTGTTTTGCTATTAATTTCCACGTATTAAAATTGAGAAGAGTATAAAATCTTATCATTAAAATATTCTCAATAGAGGATTGGTTGCATTACAATAATACGCTTCCTGTTATTCAGTTTTTCAGTAATAAATAATATGCCTTAACCATTTGACTGCCGCGTGGGGTCGAAACGGCCCACTATAAGTCCACGGCGATAGAAGTACAATCGGGCACATTTCACCGCAACACGCCCCGCGCCGTGTCGCGGTGTGTCGCACCGAGGCGGCCGTGTAAGTCGTGCCTCAACCGCCATTGTGGTACAATTCGGGACCAAGTTAATTGTTTTTAATTCGCCAGATCTGTATTGTAACTCTTTTAATTACGCCCACAGCGGTGCGCTAATGGGGATATCGTGAGCGTATGGCCACTCTACAGAGTCCTTTTGTTTAATTGTACAGTTCTCTCCTGATGTTTTTGAGGATAAAGTGTCAGTGCAAATTAACAAGGGACAAGGGTTCACGTAATGATAGCTGACTAGATCCAGGTATTGCGATATTATAAGTATTGTTGGGTTTCCAAGTGTTCTCGTTTGATTTTAATCCTGCACTGAATTTGATAAGTAGTCGAGAGAAGGTAACCCTAGCTAATGACATCAAAATTTTCCCTAAAATAATTTCTATGGCTTTATATCTATGTAAATGTGATCAAAATTTTCAAATAATTCTAGAACTGATTTAATTTCTGCTTTGTTTAATAGTCTTTAAAAATGAAAAAGTATTTACTGTAGTAACTTTATATTTTGTGTGCCGATGTTGCGAATAAATTATGTCCATTTCTATACTATAGTCTTATGTTTTATATTATAGTTCATTACTAGTATCTTAACAATAAACTGATTAGTAATGGTGTGCCAATTAAACCCACAGCAATTTCAAAGCCTTATCAACAAAAATTGTTAATTAGTAGGTAAGACAAAAATTCCTGGCGACTGTCCAGGTGAGATATAGGAAGAGCAGAGTGTTCGTTCGGTTAATTCACAGCGAGAGGTCCACAATTAAGCAGTGCAAGAGAAGTTACGCGGACGGAAATCACGACTGGTTGAAAATAAACGGAGGACGCAACTTTGTAATGAGCCTTTTCGATATAATTACTTTCACCTTCGACTCGTACTAGGCACTTTGGCTTGTAGAAATAACACAAGGGATACCGTTTTATTATCGTCTCATTAACGACCAATTTTTCAATCGTCGGGTATTATTTATCTCGCGAATAATTTTGTCGTTTGGACATATTCTCTATAGATTAAATGTCAACTTGTCGAAGTTACGTATACTGTGAAAAAAATTTCTCAGGATTTTAAAATCTGCTCTTGATATCATAAACTTGAAGTTAAAAAATCGTTACTTTTTGGCGTATTTTCGTTGCAAGTCCCATTAATTTTTCTAAGGCAGCTATTTGGAATGATACTATTATAGCCAGTGTCGAACTATCATCATAGATTAAAATATAAATCAATAAGAATTAACATACAAAAGGAAATCAAAAGTAATTATAAAAATAAAGTTTCTACAGGTATTCTTAATTTTTGATTTTAACATTACTATAAATGTTTGAAAAATTACTTTGTAATTAAAATATAATAAAACTAGAAAAATTTCACGTCCTGCGGCAGGAATCGAACCCGCGACCTTTCGCAACCCGGGCGACTGCTCTGACCACTGAGCCACCCAGGACTTGGGATATCCCTGTGAAATTCTACAGGTAAGTAGTAAATACCTTCACGATGTCCCCTGGATAACATTCTATTAAAACTACCTACTTATCCAATACGGATTTAAAGGTTAACCCGTACAATATGTCGCTATATACGCAATTTGTAGTGCCTGCAATATCAAATAGCCTATACCTGTGTACAAAGATAAGTTACACAAACTTTAAAAAGGGTTAGCTACTAGAAATCTTAGCCTCACCACAAAACAATGGCAACAAACCGCGTGCATTTGTAACCCTAAACTGCGATCGCGGGGTGCAACCCTCGCGGTCTCTGCGACCGCCGCAATCTCGTAACAAGCGCGACTTTTGGCTTGACACGAATCTCGACATGTCCGTTCAACATGCACTGTGAAAGTGCGATGAATGTGACGATTTCAGCCCCTAAGATATTTTTATTTAATTTATTATGATATTTTTTTTCGAATAAGTGGGCTAAAATTTTATATAGTAACAAATAAAACTGTATTACCATCACTATTAATAATCATGTATTAATCTGGATGTACTAATCAAAGAGATAAAAATCATTAGTTAAATGCCAAATGATTTATTTGAACCTAGATGAATGAGACTAGACTATCTATTAAGATTTTTTAATTTCTTGAAATCTAACCAACTATTACTCCATTCAAGTTTTGATAGAGAAAACCAGAATGAATAATTAATGACGTAAAGATATTTAATGACTGTGTTTTGCTATTTCACTGTAGGTAATAATAATAATAATGCTATAAATCTTTAGTTTGTATTATTTCATTAAGTAAGAAATCTATTTATTTCCAAAAGAATTGAAAGGCATAAAACACTGAAGAAAGAAAAAAGAAATGTTTAGAACACATCCCCTAACAAAAAATCTCATGTACAGACTTTTTAAACCTCTATTCCCGGGGGGCACAGATAATCGTATCTGCACACACGTCACTTGAGTCCCGACACATCGGGTGTCACACTCGCACCCCATCATTCCTGACCACTAATCAATGATCGAGATTTTTAATCCATTTCCCTTTTTTACATAAACCTCTATCATTATGTGCAAATTGGATATCGCACTAGGGGAAGTGTGAAACATATAACCACAACAAAACCGCGAAACCCGTGATCAACAGCGTTGTAACTCTACGCTGGCACGCGTTAAAAAAAGAAAATTACAACTTTCCATTTAACCGATGATTATTCTGAAGACAAAAAAGCATGTGATTATTTTCACAGAGCATTAATCGCGCGCGTCAAACGGGCGATTAACTTATAAATCCGCCATAATTGCAGGCCGACAGATGTCGCTGCCGGCGCCGCAACCGGAATTGCGCCCGCGCACGCTTTATTATATCATTTTGTTTGAACAAAGCTGCAGCCGCATACGTGTTTTTTCATTGTACCACCGTGTTATTATTGACAAGAATCGAATAATATTGTGCGGACAGATTATTTAATTATGCTTTTAATAATCATGTGTGCAAAATAAATCCAGATTTTTTAAGGGTTATTGCATACTTTGATTGGATGACTGAAATCCTTGTTACAGACTTTTTAAAACATAGTTACTAATTATTTTTCTTAATATTTCTAAAGTAGGTATATAATAAAACAATACACAATCAATACATTTTGTTTCTCTAATTGAATGGAAGATTTATAGAGCCTGTTATTAAGACGCCACAAAAAGTATGTATGCCACAGAGATTTCTAAAAGATAAATATGTTTGGTCGCACGTGGCAGGCCGGTTAATAAATTCGTCGTGTACCGTCTGCATATTCATGCGGTCACAGCTCGTTAGGTCGTTGGCGGTCAGTATTAACGAGGGGTTGAAATCAAAGTCATCCTTCGCACTTCGACATTTTGGTTAAATTCAATTTTCAATTCGTAAAAGTCCTAGACAGCGACAGACTGTTTTATACAGGCTGGTGTCGTCAATACGACAATAAATTGAAACATGTGCTATATTAGTTCATAGAAATGGTTTGCCACTTTCAAAAACGGTTTATTCATTTGATAAAATTATGACATTTGTATGAAATAATATAACATTGGCTGCATTATTTCATAGAAATTACATGAAATTATCAAATGAATAAGATGTATGTTTTAATTTATTGTCGTATTGACGGCACCATCCTGTATAATGCGAGCAAAAGCTATGATTGAAGTTACATTATTTACTGAGGAGTTATCTAATGTGGGAATACGTTTGATTGACTTTAGCAAATTAAGATAAATTCTTATAATATATTAATATAATATATTCTTATAATAAGTTATTAATTTTGACTTTTAACTGTTTATTAATTTTGTTAAAATGTTTTTTAAAGAAATTAATAACCAGTTTCCTAAAATAAATAAGGGATATATTCTATCATCACCAACCTGAGCAAAACTGAGCTTAGGCCTTCCTACATGGAATAAAGATATGAGAAGTTATTGGGCCATAACACCACTACGCTGGTCTAATGCGGGTTGGTGGATTAAAGCTTTACGTGCCTTCCGAAGCACATAGGTATATTTAAAATAAATATAATAATTATATTTAACCAATTATTGCTTTACATTTATTCTTACGAGACGTGAGTGTACCTAAACGGTAACATAGTCGTATGACGCTAACCAGGGATCTTACACGCTTTGATTACCTCGTAACATACATAGACCAAATACTTATTATCACCCTTGCCCGCAATAATAAGGTAAACTACTGACTAGAAAACTAGGCATGTCATTTGGGCTGCTCCTATTTTGAGCGGGAAATGTTACAATATCGCAGAATTTTTATTAGTTTACATTAACATGATTATTTCTATCAAGCAATTCATTTTGCTCGTATGCATTGTAATGCAGTTTAAGGAATGTCTCAATATTGCCCGTGGCGTAGTGTTTAATGAAGACTGGAGTAGCGTCTGCATATTCATGCGGTCACAGCTCGTTAGGTCGACTGCGGTCATGTTAACAGCACGCGGAGGGTTTGAATCAGTCCGCACATGGACGGTCATTGGAAAAATTAAAACACTTTCTGGGAAAAACAGACGTAAATTAATTATTTTTAAAAAGACTAGTAATGATTTTTCTTTACATAATAAATCATTTTTAATTACAGTTCGCAAAAGAAACGCAGACACATGTTTGATATTTCATCATATTATAATAATCACTTTGCCATTTGTTACACAAAGTGTCAAGGCTCTACATGTTTTTGAGATATTATTGACCATGACAATAAGCTTATAGTTCATCATTTCATGCCATTTATTGTCCTTTTTTAATTATGCTCATAGTCAACTAAATGATTTACTATCATTTATTTAGTTTTTATAATTATACATATCAGGTTTTTATCTTTTACATAGTCTTTATCATTCAAATGTTGTCAATTTGGCAATAGACAAAAAGCTATAAGCACGTCACATTTTCTTGCTTTTGATGCGTTTAAACGCCTACTTTATTGTGTCAATTACAAATAAAGAAAGATATTGATGAAAAAATTATATGCTCCAGGTGGGAATCGAACCCCTCTCTACCCCTTATTAACGTTTTTATAGCAACGTTTATCTCACCACTCATTGAAGTTAACACTTCTAGTGACCCGAAAGAATACTTTTACAAGTAATTTTAAACTTCCATTTAAGGTGAGTACTAAAGCTAATTTTTTCATTGTTTTCTTTCTTTATTTGCAAAATTGTTACAATAACGTAGGCGTTTAAACGCATCAAAAACATTAAAATGTGATTAAAATAGCTTTTCTCACCTTAACTGAGATCGACACGCGGGATCGATCGGGAGTTTTCTTTCTTTATTTGCAATTGTTACTATCGGCACGTTTTGTGAATTTCAAAGTTTTATGTAGAATCAAAAAAATACGGTCAACTTAAGAACCTCCCTTTTTCCGAAGTTAGTTGAAAACAAAGTAGTTTTTGCGCGATAAACTTTGAGAGGTTAATCTGAATAAATACCTCCTGTATTGCACCTACAGGTTACACGTGTTCATATGATATGTCAAATGGCTATACCATTTGATGTCCGTCGTGAAGCTGCTCCCTCCCAGCCACTAATGAGCACACACGCGGGACAAACAGACTGCAATCCGATCTCACAGTCTGCCGCTCCTGTCTCGCAATTTGCTTTGATTTTGATACACTTCGATTATTATTAACGAGGATATTATGTAAATTTGTCGTTCACTTTTGGTAATAATTAATGATTTACAAACAGTGATAAAGGCGACTTTTTTGTTGATGGTACGTATGTAAGCTGATAGAGTTAGGCCTCAGATCATAGAGGTCTGAGAATAAGGCACAATACTGCCCTCAAACATGAGCTTTCAAAATTTGATTCATGGAAGTTTTATTATAATAATCTTAAAAACAACATCAAAACACTAAAAAGGCAGAAAAGTAAATAAATTAAAAACATCTATTTCCAAGATAAGTATTTATCTGGACCAAATTCAAATTAAATTAGTATGAATTTTTTATATACAGTGTTTGGGTGTTAGTTATTTTTCAATAACAATCCGGAGGGCAGTGTAAACCCCTTTTAAGTTTCAACAATAAAACTACTATCGAAATCTGTTTAAGACTGATGGAGATAACGCGTAACATACTCCTATGCCTGTACAAAAAAAATACAGTTGAACTGAGATCCTCCTCCTTTTTCGTAAGGGGAAAAAATACTCAAAACTATTTTTCTATCTATTCTGCGTATTTCGACCGACATATTTTAAAAATTGATTTTTAATTTTATTTTTAGGAGATGGTCCTGTTGCGATTAGATTTTGTAATTAATTAACATTTCCTAGCTTCAAGACTCCCTCTCAAACTAAGCCACCACAACACATTACAAAAGCGAGATTGTATTATAATTTTATTAGACATCGCCCCGTCACCGGTGGAAGTGATTAGCATCCCTTATCGAGTTTCAAGCGAATCTTTGTTAACAAGTTTTACATATTACAAGATAACCCATCACAGATCAACTGGATTTCTATTACAGTTCCAAACACTGTTGTACCTACTGATAAAAAAATGAGAACATAAAAATCTTTAAGTAATAAAGAATACAAATATTTAAGCTTTAAAACGACGTTGTGTCGACTTTCATGATACTTTATGTAAGGTATAATAAGAGTGGATCTTGCAATTATCTTTATTATATTTATAGTTAGGTTGACTCTTGGTATAGTTTTAATAATTTATATATGGGGGCCTATATCACCCATAAGTTTATGTAAGATATTAACTAATCTCTTCGTAAACAAGTTCTTTGAGTCTTGTAAAATATAACCTTGCTAGAATTTTGATTTTTGTGATATCAAAATAAAAAATATTTTTAGAAAAATATCTAAGCTAGAAAAAAAAATCAAGAACATTTCTTGAAATCTTGAACGTATGTATAGCAACGCAAAAACTCCAAGAGTTTGGTAGCTCAGTCGTCAGGGTCAGAGCAGTCGTCCGGATTATAGGGTATAGGCAAGTCATGAGTGTACTCAAAGCGCTACGAGCGTCTATAGTATAGACTATGGTAGTGACTATACGGATTGTTTTCCACTCGTGTCGCAAAAAATCACACGTAATGATATCCTTATTACCGACACAATGAAGTAATATGTACTTATATATTTTAATTCGTGCGTATGAAAATGGACAACTTGCAACGTCCAACGCAAGTTTGCGATCCCAAAATAATTATAGCCCATGATCCCCCGACAGTTGGACAAACATACCCCCGCGGGGTCCACCGTCTTTTTATCGGCGGGGGACCGCAAATTTCTATTTGCATATCTGTGCGCTCATAAATCTCTGTTTCACTTATTAGCCCCTTTCCATACCGCGGGGTCGACTGGACCCATTACGTGGGGCAGTAGTGGGGGAGTTAGTATTTTAGCACTGCGTATTTGTTCTGAGAATAATTAATAATATTTCTTTAGTATGGTCGGCAATGATAACAGGTCAATAAGTGTATAGAACCAGAATTTTTGAAATAGAATCGTATAGGTATCGAAAGTATGGGGCTCAGCTCAGTTTTAAATATTTTTCACTCTTTCTTATTTCTTAGCAGTGAGAGAGGCATAGTAAGGCTGAATATTCAAACGTCACTTAAATTTAGGAATCCTCACTTTGAACTGAGACAAAACAAATTTTTGACTTAGACTATATTTGAGAAGCGTCAAAAGTGTTTTTCCTTTATTATTAATTTGTGTAAAATAAATATGGTGTCATCAATACGTGTAACACGAAGCAATTCTACATCACGGCTGCGTGTTCTCTCCGATTTAGTATCCTATTTAGGGCCCATTTTAGTGAAGTGTTATCGCTGGCTCTCTACTTGGGTCTCTAGCTCTATTTCTAGTTAGGAAATAGGATAATGTAATATGCGCTTTAGCGTGCACACATATATTCAATAAAGAATTCATGTAATATCAATAAGTCTTCATCGTATCATTGTTAATAAAGAATTCAAGTATTATCAAGTGTTTCTATCGAGATATCAAGACACCTCTATCAACATTAACTATATAATATCTTATGTACACCATACACTTACTAAAGTTTAATTACCTTGCAATTTTAGTAAAGTATTTTCACTAAAAATAACAGAGGTTGCTTGGTAACTAAGTAAGCTGTAGTAGGCCTATAGGTATATCTGTGGATAGACCGGCCGTAAAAAACCCCGTTGATTAAAAGACGTGATATTGCGTTTTTTGAAACAAAAAATTGACACATAAACTTGCTCTAAAATTAAAAGATTACGAGTTTAATTCAGGATTATTATCATAAAATTAATTGCGACTATTGCAGTGCATAAACACATTTCATAACGATTGAACAGCGTTCGATAGTGTGTTGTCGATTGTTTATTTTTATAAAAATAATTCTGAATTCAATTATATACTGTATGTTAGAAGTCATAAAGGTGGTATAAAGGGAAGAAAAGTTAGTACATAAGTTAATACTTACATTTTTCAAGGCGGTCCATCGCACCCCCCTCTCGAAAGTCTCCAATATTGTTAGTGACAGGTGAAGATGCAAACTACTTGGTTACTTAGGGTGATATGTACTCAGAAAAATAAAAATGTGGTTAGTTTTGTGACATTTTAGAAGTTACCGCCACCAGAATTCCGACACCACTTTATTTTTAATCTGAGACCGCCACCAGAAAGTTTTTCATGCAAAGCGGAAAGAAATCCATAAAGTTATAATATTTTAATGACATTTTTGGATTAAAAAAAGATTATGACACACAGAAAAAACAAAAATGAAGAGTAAGCAAAAGACTAGCGAAAAATGTTCTCAAAAATGTTTTTTTTAAATATCAGCACATTTTTCATTACAAAATAATTGCAGTAAAAACGTGAGAAACAAAAATACAACATGCTAAGTAGAGACAGTGGTGGTGGTTTTAAACACCATTTCCTAACAAAAACTAATTTTAAAGTGATGCTAGCTCTTTCTCCTAGCTTAATTAGGAAAGAGATAGGTGTAAACTTTAAAATTTGCTCTAATTCAGAGAAGTGACAGAATCAGCACCAAAGCAGTACAACGGCACAATTTGGATAGTAAAGAGCATGACAAACATGAAAACTGTGACAGTTATTTTGTTAACTAGTTACAAAATAAGTGCCACAGTTTTCATGTTTTTTAAAACTTCGTATCACGAAGTATGCACTAGAAAAAAGACCATAGTATAAAGTCAAAAGCACGTGTGGATTGCAAAAAAAGTTCCTATTAAGACTTCAATTCAGAGTAAGCTCCAAAGTGTTACCCTTTACATGCGGTAATTTGTAGGTTCCTACGTTTGACGAATGTTACATTTTTTATTTCTTGTGTTACTGGAACATAATCATAATCATCTTTAAAAGTCGATCTTAAATATAACTTTTACTCTAAAGTCTATTTGCAATGTTAAACGCACATCGCTAAATACTTTACACAATAAATAGCATATAGATAACATTATTACTCATTTAGCATTATCCTCATTAAGTACTGAAAAACAGAGATAATGAATATATTTATATATAAAAACCGGTTTAAAAATAAAATGTACCAAAAACGTAGCCAGCAACAGACGCGTTAATTAATTAAACGAGATAGGATCGTAGTCGTATCGGCCCCGTATCGCGGTCGGATCGTCCCGCCCCCAGCCCGCCTACGTCGTGTTCTGGACCTCTATCTCGGCGAACATCTATCGTAGCTTTGCCTCGACGTTTTGTAAAAATAATTTGGTAAACATGTATTGTTATGTCTTACTTTGTAAAAACAACTTAGACAATTATAATATACTCCGGTCTGTTATTGGGACTAAAAGCAATTGGATCAAATTAAGTTTCTTTATATGAATTAGGTAATTAAAAAGATCTAAATTCATTTACAAATTTACAAGATACATACGCCTGTAGACTAAACGAAACATTTGACCCGTTGTAATAAAATTAATTTCCCAACTGCGTTACTCTTGGTTTGCATCCGGTTGCACTTGCATATTAAGAACAGAAAGCTAATATCAAAGAAAAAATATGGCTTTCATTAATTAATAATTGTCGGCAGAAAAAACTTAGATGATTCTCCTCATGGATTTCAGCGACAATCAGTTGACACAATGAAATCAAAGTCACCTTCTGATTGTTATTGTAGCAATATCTTGATAAAATAAAATGAGGTTATGTATTCAGCTACATAATCCACTAACATAAAACCATTGATTGATTATATTACGTCCTAAAAAGAAGGGTCTTTGGGAACGTTTACTAGCGGTTTTTTATAACATCAGACTGGACAGCCCCTTGCTTGTCACTCTAATAATATTTCTCAAGCAATTGGCACCAGGCGTCCAAAAAGCTGAGGAAGTGAGCGGTCAAGCATAAGGTCCGATATCACAAATATAACCTGACCTCTATACGGCCAACCTCTTATGATACCAGAGTTCAGAGAAAAATTGACATTCATAGTAGACAAACTTTAACATGCGTTTGATATAAGAGAAAAGCGACTGACAGCAGTATGGCTTAAGGATTTTATTTGAGCGTAAATTATTTGTAAGTAATGTATATCAATTTGGCAAATAGGTCCGGTGACACACGACTACGTGCGGTGAATGTTTAGTTCATGGGTGAACCTTTTTAATGTTATTGAGTGACCGTAATCGAAACTTTTGGGTATTGCTACGACAGAGAACTATAGAAAAGAAATGGTTACGTTCTATCATTTAGATGTAGGTAGAAATGAACGGTAGACGACTCATGTTCTTAAAATTAACCGTGAAAATTAATTAAATTCGAGAAAAAATTGTGTACCTAATTAATATGTATTTTTAGCGTCTTATTGATGTAATACCCAGATTTGAAAAGCTTATGCATATCTTTAGTTTAGCTTATCTTTGTGTTGTAGTTTTTATGGCTTTCAACGGATTATGTCATATTTAACTTGCATTAAGAACATAATCAAATTAAAAAATGATTCAAATTGTAGCTGTTTCTCAACACATTATGGATTCCTATACCAGCTCCTATGTCTGCCCATAAAAAGAGGGCGAACAACACTTCATTTCACGCGTTTTATTCGGAGGGCCTCTGAGTGAGGTGCGCGATAAATCTTAGCCAGGAAACATTTTTTTGTTCGAAGAAAATAGTTCCTCTTGTTTTGGGGAAATAGTTTGGGGGCTGGAGAAATGCGGAGGGGACATTTCACTTAGTTATTAATGCTTTTTACTACTCGTTATGGATTTTTCATTTTTAATGTCACGGCTTTGGTTTTGGAATATTACGTTAACTATATTTTACATCACTAGAGACTGCAATAAAACTGTCGTTCTCCGCATAATATACCCGTCTATTGTGCGGAGAACGGCAGTTTTATTTTTGCTAAGGATTATCTATCTGAAATGAGTTTATGAGCCACGTTAGATAAAACTATGAAAGATGCTTAAACATACTCTAATTAAGCTGTGGTCTATAAATATTCAGCCAGCAGCAAAGGGAAACGGATCCTTACTGCAAATAGATCCGCAACATTTGACGCACCGTAAAACAGGAACACTATGTATAAAATTAGTGTTATTTTGCACATTCTTCTCCAAAAAAGTGGAGATATTTTAGTCGTCAAATAGCTTTTTCAGTAAAATATATCCAAGAATTTTACGTTCTAAAAAGAAAGACAATCTTCGTAGGAAAAAGTTGACTAATCAACTGCACTGCTAATATAATATAGGCTACTGTGCAAGAACAGTAGTTCTTTAGATACCGATATAGATATAGTCCGAAGAAAAAATAGCCTTAGGCCGGTAAATAAAAAGCTCCTAAATCTCTCGTTTACCATAAAGGATAGAGACAAATGGCTGCCCGAGGCGGGTGCTTTATTCATCTTGAGGGCTGGCCTCAATAAATCTGCAGCTTCTATGGAATTGGCAGTAGCACCGCTAGTGTTGGCCCAATGTTGGCCAAATCGCAGGATGCGTATACGACGTAAGACGGCTTACTGACTTCGGCATCTCTGGTCGAGTGGTCAGTATATACAGGGTGGTGCCGTCAATGCGACAATAAATTTAACTTTCAAAAATATCGTATTCATTTGAAAATTTCATGACATTTGTATGAAATAATGCTGCCAACGTTACACAGTTCCATACAAATGTCATGAAATTATCAAATGAATACGATATTTTTGAAAGTGGCAAACCATTTCTATGGTAAACTAACAACATTTATTTGACGACTGGCTGGTCGAGCGGTCTGTACCCCTTGCTATACAGGCTACTCGGTCAAGAGGTGCCGGGTTCGAATCCCGGTAAGAGCAAGTGTTTGTATGATGAGTATGAGCATTTTTTCACGAGACATGGATGTTTATATGTTTATTTAGTATATTTCTAGTATTTATATACATATTACTATCATTATTTCTCCGTTATCTAGTATGCATAAGTTCCATAACACAAGCTCTTAATGATGCTTGTGTGAGTGTATGAATATTATATTATTATATATTACTAGCTGACCCCGCAAACGTTGCCGATTCTCAGACCTACTGAATATAAACATAAAATTCCTAGGTGTACCGGCAAACGTTGTACTGCCTTTAAAAAAAAATGTCCAAAAAAAATAAAAAAATAGATAGTAGCCGATTCTCAGACCTACTGAATATAAATATAAAATTTCATAAAAATCGGTCAAGCCGTTTCGGAGGAGTATGGTAACTAAATTTGTGAGTCGAGAATTTTATATATAAGAAGATATTATTATTCATGAATTATGCAGTTTTATATATTACGTATTTTACATTTTAATTTTCTTATGCATATTATTACCTACTTATCTATATTTCGGTCGTTATCTAGTATCCATTACATAAGCTCTTTAAATGCTTGATTCAAGCTAGGTAATAGGTGTGATTGGAAGAATATTATTACTTATTATATTATTATTACTAGAGGAAGCAATAAAATATTCGACGAGTTTTTTATCTAGGAATTTTTAGTAACTTATTATTGCCGTCACAGAAAATCGTAACAATAAAAATATAAATATGGACGTTTCATAAGAAATTTTATTGATACTTTTCACTGTCAACAGACTTATAGCTACGATTCTAAGTAATAAACAGGCGTTTTAGTTAATAGAGAGCCGTAAAGTTTATTTCAAGCGAGTTTTATACACAGGGTGTTGCCGTCAATATGATAGTAAATTAAAACATGGGCTATATTAGTTCATAGAAATGGTCTGCCAATTTCGAAAACATCTTATTCGTTTAATGATTTCATGACATTAGTATGAAATAATATAACATTCGCTGCATTATTTCATAGAAATGTCCTAAAATTATCAAATGAATAAGATGTTTCTGAAAATGAAACCATTTCTTTTATCTAATTGATCCATGTTTAAATTTATTGTCGTATTGACGGCACCACCCTGTATAGAATTAAAAACTAGTTTTCTAATTATCTTCTATCCTACCCAATATCAATAAAGTTTCGTGGCGAAACAGGGCAAAGCGACGAAATGTAATACAATCATAATTTCTATCATAAAAACTGTGTAACAGCCAACGTTTTTATTTTTTAAGTATTTACCAAAACCATTTAAAATGAACACCGCAACAGGGACAGCGTATAATGTTGAGAGGTCACGTTAAACCGGTCGTAGCTATTCATTAACAGTTTTTTTACGCGACAATATAAGTAATCTGTAACGTGATTGGAGATGAGAAATAACTTTATTACCGTTTTCGTGTGTTTTATTGATTAATTTAACGGGATCGATTAATGTTAATTATTTATTTTATGTTAATTACCTTAATAATAATTTATGAGGGGTATAGAACTTGACAACCGATTAGTTGACCAATATTTTGTATTTAGATTTTTTATAATAATAATGAATTATTTATGGTTTTGATATGCTTGTTCGGATTGTATTTATGGCCTGATATAGAGTTTAAAAGATTTTGTTTTTAATAATCGCAAAAATTTACCAAACCCGATTATTCCTTGTTTTCAAAAGTAAAACGGAACATGTTGTGTAAAACTAAATCTAGTGTAAAATAATATGTTTTCATTTACACTCGATACGAGTATTACAGCTATAAATTACACGAACACTCTGACAAAGTAAAACGTGCAGACGTAACGCACAAAAAGTAGTGAGGGTGCATAAGGAATAAGCTTTTAGGCGTAAATGCGTTTTCTCACTTATATCACAGGGATGTGCTATTTTTTATGTTTTATTTTTCTCGACAATATAATGTCAATACTTTTTGGCCCGAATAAAACCTCTTTGCTAATTACATGTTGCCCTAAAATGTTAATCGCAGCTTTGGTGAAATTGTGTATTTTTTTAAATGCTTTATGTTTGGTGCTAACAAGGCAAATCAAAATATATTTATATCACGTTTCAATTAACTATTATTTACAATATGGTATTTTTGAGAGGATAGTATAAAAAGTTGGGCGTGCATATTTAATTTGATTGAATAATGATATGAATAATTAATTATACATTTTCCAATACAAAATAATATTCCAAAGATTTATTGTTGTGTAATCAAAATATGTTAACCTACAATTAACAGCTGATTCTTTTCTTGTTATTATGTGTGTATAATACCTAACTGTGGAATTATTCTTGAAAGTAGCGTTTATTTTAAGTATGTAGTTATAATTATCGTCTAAAGCTATTTATAGTCAATGGTGCAGGTTCTATACTATAGTAAATAAAAGGGGATCCTGCTTTCTCGCTAAAAACTGTTTGGCCGATTATCACTTGCCAACTAACGTTTCGCAGAATTTTCTCTTTGACAACTAACGATTGTCAAATTTTTGTATGACAACGTTTCATTTGGTAGAATTATTGTTAAGCTGATTATTGACATCTTGAGCTCATCATTGATTAATGACACAACAAGTTCAGGGCACTTATCATTTGTCAAATCCTTAACTAGGCCAGACAACTTTTAGACGAATAACGTTTCGTCAGTTCCCTTTTCGTATATTTATGTTATGATAAAAATAAACTAATGGTCTTGAATTTGTCTGAAATAAATACAACTACCGGCACTTCGCGACAGCGAAGCTGGCGAAGTGCCGGAACCAAATCGGTTTTGTTTCACTACACAGGGCACTTGAATGTGCTACAAACAATATACAAGTAAATGAATATTACTCTAACTGAAACATTCGCTACTTGAAAGTTGGCCTTTTGAAAAGTGTCATTATAAAAGGCAGACCAAACGTACAGTTGGCAACTGTTAGGTTGGGAAATAAAACAAAATTATGTGATAAGTTGCAAATGATAATTCGGCGAAATAAAATTCTGCAAAACGTTAGTTGGCAAGTGATAATCTGCCAAACAACTTTCGGTAAAAAGGCAGAGATCCAAATGAAAGTTTAATGCCTACGTCATGATTATCTTAAATTATTCAATATTCCTGGGCTTGTTACTTGTCATCTTGACTTACATTATACCTATCTTACTAATGAATAATCATTGTATAAACCGTATAAAGTTTAGCAATACCTACCCAAACGAATGTAGGTAGTA
Source organism: Nymphula nitidulata (assembly GCA_947347705.1). Classification (NCBI taxonomy): domain Eukaryota; kingdom Metazoa; phylum Arthropoda; class Insecta; order Lepidoptera; family Crambidae; genus Nymphula; species Nymphula nitidulata. The sequence continues at coordinate 15,752,719 of OX374632.1, forward strand.
GTGTTGGTCACTTTACACACGATACGATTTAAACACGACTTGCTGAAAAATAATTTTGACATCGCGAAAAATAATCTGCTGTTTTATAGAAAGATCGTGTAGATATTATATATAACATTATATATAACAGCTAATTTATTGGCGATTTAAAATTTATTTTATATAAAATCGTGTTAAGGTTGACTTGCACTGCCATCTGTCTTTGTTTTCGAGAGCGTCTCCCTTGCACTCTGTATAGACGTTCGTTCTAATGACATTTTGAATCCGAACTAAAGATATACCAGGTTACTTTTTCTATCCATGAATGCGAACAACTTCAGTTTGAGACCAAATGTGAAATCAAGCAAAAAATCTAATTTTCATACAAAAGTTCAATACCCACACGACTAAAATGCATGAAACATCTGTTTTTCGTGATCTCACAGTTGGTCTCATAGTGAAAGTGGTTCATATTCATGGGTAGATGACATGGTTCGATTTATTTTAACGACCGGCTGGTGGAGCGGTCTGTACCCCTTGCTGTACAGGCTACTCGGTCAAGAGGTCCCGGGTTGGGATCCCGGTGGGAGCAAATGTTTGTATGATGAGTACGAGCATTTGTTTACGAGTCATGGAGGTTTATATGTTTATTTAGTATTTTTTTAATATTTATATACATATTATTAGCATAATTTATGCGTTATCTAGTAACACAAGCTTTTAATGATGCTTACTTTGGGCTAGATTGAGAGTGTGAGTGTATGAATATTATTAATATTATTGTGGACATTTTGGGCATGCTTTAAAAGTGATCCTGTATATTTAAATGTTTGTTGTTGTGCGTTTATAACGCCTACTTTATTATAAACCCATACAACGATTACTTACAAATCTGTTAAATTATAGAAAGAAAAGGGAGAAACTGAAATTGAACTTAGTTTTAGAGAAGAAAAAGCACAAATAGTCGATTGATACTTAACAACTTCCCAATAAGGCCAAGAGAAGAGACCAGAAAATTATATGGTCTTGTAAATAAAATTCCCGCGTAAAAGTGCTTCGGAATTAGCATCGGAACTTGAAGTAAACAGTGCCCTGTAATGATGCCACGTTTAATTGACTCGTTGTGAAATGCATCAGAGGCGTCCCTGTAGCGATTGGTATTCGGGACAGGAGTTAGCGGGAGCGTGTAACGGAGCAGATTAAGAATTCGTAATGAATAATTGACTCGTTGTGAAATGCATCAGAGGCGTCCCTGTAGCGATTGGTATTCGGGACAGGAGTTAGCGGGAGCGTGTAACGGAGCAGATTAAGAATTCGTAATGAATGAATAACCAATAAAAATGGCACAAACAAGTACAACACACGGTCTAATATGTTCTACCTGTCGTATGACAATGATGATTTCTTACGCATGAGCAGAATTTAAATTATCCAGGGTGGTGCCTGCAATACGACAATAAATTAAAACTTAGTGCATAGAAATGGTTTCCCAGTTTCAAAAACATCTTATTCATTTGATAATTTCATGACATTTGTATGAAATAATATATTTATTTCATTCATTTATTAGGACAACCAACAAGGCCTTCACTATTACATTCAATAGTAATTTTAGGCATAAAAGTATAAACTAAGTGCAGTCTCAATTAAAGGTTGCCACGGCATGCAGTGGTGGGCTCTTCTTCTTACGATTGCTAATTATGTTAGGATAAAATTGTATATAGATGTACTTAGTTAATAACTAAAACAAAAGTTACTTGATGTAATCTAAATTAATTATGTGGCTTTGACAGATAGGACCGGACGCGGAACTATAAGTTCCCTTGGGCAAAATAACCTATAATTTCACGTTTAAACTTTCCTGGTTTATCGGAAAAAATATCAACGTTGCACTGTCTAACTAAAATATTATGTTGTCGTTGAATTCTAAGCATAGTGGCATGATGACCCAGGTTGGTTCTGCAACCTTTGATCGCGAACGGAACGAACCTACTAAGGCGAGGCAATTTGCTTGGATTATTGAGACTGACTGAACTTAGTAAAAAGGGGCAATCCACGGACCCATTGATTAATTTTTATAAAAACATGTGATCCAGTAGCAGTCTCCGCACTTGCAGAGTATTCAGTTTGAAATAAGCCAGTGGTTAACATATAACATTTTCTATGAACTAATATAGCCTATGTTTGAATTTATTGTCGCATTGACGGCACCACCCTGTATGTACAATTTATAAAAGTGGTATATTGCAATCGCCAGATTGATAAGATTGTGAAAAAGTAGGTAGGAAAATAATTAGATAAGGATAGATAATTTCATAGATATAACTAAGATGGTTGCAATATGTATTAAGTATATTGTCACACATAACCAATAGCTGCCGCCCTAGGTTAATGATATTTCCAAATGGTGTTCTTTTTTTTATTTCCATTTTTGAGTTACTTAGCTTGTGTTATTTTTTCAAATAAATAGAATCTAGAATTTTATTAATAGTGTCATTAAATCTCATGAACTAGTGTAACAAATGTTTTATTTTATTCTAGTATTGTCGTCACCACATTGTATGTTAACATTAACAACAAGTTATCATAGTTTCATACTTCAAATCAAATCATGTTTTGTTCACAGCATAGGAGACAAGTCCCCCTGCTCCCAACATAGCACTTCCTTGATGAGCTCTGACATTACTCACCACAATACTAAAATACAGAGTAATATTATTTTGGTACCTAAGTTGAAGGTGTTTCCCTGTCTATGTTAATATTCACATTGGGTATTACAGAATTCAGTGCTTGTAAAAATCGTAAATGTCTGATCACTTAAGACACCGTCTCCATAGAGCTTCCAGACATAGCTTGCCCGCCGCATGCCGACTAGCCGACACAAATTTATAGGTAAAAGTTCGCGACCGATCCAACCGGTCTTCGGGCGCCGCCCAAAACAAATCCAACTCTAACCCCCACTAACACGGTCCTTATTCTAATGTCATATCTCGAACCTTATCGGATACTTTCTTAATTGTGCTCTTAGCAAGCGACCGTGGGAATGTTGACCTTATTACGTGAACGGCAAGTTCCGTTTTGAATTGATCGCTTTTCTCGGCCTTGCCGCTGGTGGATCGCTCTCACCTTAGGTTCACGTGTGAATCTGCATTAACCTGCTACATTGAGTGGTGTTGTCAGGTGCTTTCAGAACCTTCTTTGTGGTTGACTCCTATAATTGGCCGCGTAAATAGATGTCGAGATAGAATTGGGCGTGTGACGTCTAATTCTTTAATGTGGATTTATGATGGACGCGTTTATTGGGTCACGCCTTTTGTTCTTTGGTTCTGTCGATTACTCAAGCGCCTATTAAAACTATTAATATGCGAGCAAGCCACATTCCACAAAGTTAACCTATCATTTACATCTCTTTGCAAACATGAAGCCCTGTCATAATTATATGTAGTTAGATTATATTAAATTAATTGTCCTCAGCATCTGGTTATAAATAGCTGCGAAAAGACTGACTTTGAAAAATAAATTAAAAGAAAAATCGACGAAACTTGAAAAACAATTAAAGAAAAAGCAATTATTTTTATTTTTTTCACTTTGCAATATTTCTGTTCCGATACTTACAGCTGTTTAATAAGACATGCTTGCTGTATTTCTGATGCAAAGAATTTTATTAAAGGATATAAATAAATAAGATAAAATTACAGTACGCTAATAGCTTATCCGAGCGGCTCGTTACTTGGCTATGGACAGTGACAAACACCACCATGTTAACGAGACAATTGTACTTAATTAAGTGAGAAAATAATTTTCTTTGGAATCTCTGAAGATTGCTATTAATTGAGCGAGTGGAATGCTTAGAGATGTCCTCTGGCTGGCGGAAAATAGTTTACTGACTACTTTAATAATTTCAGTGGATAATTTGTATGATTAACTGATGAAGCCATCAACGATTGCTTGACCATTTTTGGATATATTATCAGGCTGGCAGACACGTTAATGTTCTTTCTGTTTTTTGCTATAAAAACCAAAATTGAAATAAAAACAAATCGTCCGTTTTGCCTAATTTTGGAATAACAAATTAGGCTTACATTACGTTACAAATTAGCGTATACACGTATAGGTCCTTAAATTCGTCATTTTAATCATAAATAGCGCATGGCAAATTATTTGTCTTTAAACTTGTTTGAAGTTCTCAAAACCCTTGGAAGAATAAATAATATGCAGAGGAATCTCCATCTTACAAAACACCGAGAGCTGTTTAACAAACGTCCACAACCACCGTTTCTTGGTATCAGGTGACGGACAGACGGCAAAGCGTAATACATATACGGGGACATTGATTTAATAGTCGGCCAGTGTGAATGGATGCCCTACGCGGAGATATACTCATTTGATCTATGCTTTATTCGGAAGACTTGTAAGATAAGTGAAACGCTGGACAGCGGAGTCGCACAGTCAACAGAGCTTGGTTTTTAATGGAAAGCGATTGATTCACGGGTGGTTGCGGCCAGGGAATCGTAGACAATCTTGCTATTAGTTGGTATAGAAAGTTATAATTTGATAAATTAGACTTTCTTATTTATTTTAATTACACCCGCCATTTTAATGCGATTTACATGATAGTACGGGTAGTTAAAATAAAATAATGCCTAGTAAAAAAAACCTTTAACCTCTTTTACCATTAATAAAATAATACCTTTTGATTTTAAGTATATTTTATTTTATTGTGTACTTAAATATTTTACAACAGCTAAGGGTTTTAATTTTTTTCAATACTTTTAAAAGCACATTTCTGTTGCCTAAAATCATAACCTATTTACGTCCCAAAGCTAGACAAAGGGTTTGAGGGAAGAACTACCTAGAGTCAAAAATAGGAATGTTTAATTTATGCGGAACAATATCTTTTCACCCATTCCCTGTCCCAAGAATCATAAATGTAATATAACAATCAATTGTTTCAGTAGTTAATGGAATATTTTCTCAGGAAAGCTGTAATTGCCTTGTAATAGTATATTTAGCTTAGAATACCTTTATCATTGTAAATATCTGTTAGTTTCTTAACAATAAATAAAAAATAAAAAAAGCTATCAAAGCACTAATCTTTCAATATTAGTAAAGGTTCTAAACGAATTTCTCACAAGACTACCCAAAATACTGTGTTTAAATGCCTCAGGTCCGGCTGATATTACTTAATCGGCATGACTCAACTAATTACACGGCCGGAGCGGCGCGGGCGCATGCACGCTCGTTCAACGTACAATTTAACACCTGTCAACATTGCGCTGACAGACATGAAGACGCGGCGTGTGGTGGCCACGGTATGACAGATAAGAAGTCAGAGGAAACTTCATCTGGTTTGGCTGACGCGAGCTTCAAACACTACTTTTACAATACTTGAAAGATAGCTGTATTGTATAATTTAATTGAATGCTATTATTATTTTTTATAAGCAACAAAAAAAAATTACTATTTTTATATAATTTTTAAAATAAATTTTTATTGTTCATACATAAGCAAATAAATAGTAGGTAGAGATGAGATGGGTTATATTAACAACGTAACATCTTATTAAACGCGCGTTAAATACGGGAAAGTGGTTTTATTTCAAAAGGTTAAATGGGTTAAATAATTTAAGATAAACTGATCATGCATAAAGTAAACACGCTATATCTTATGATTTACTCCACATATTTGGAGCTTTTCAAACGTCTATGCATCGATGAAATGAAGACAATTTTGTTTTTAAAATAATTAGTATCAGTTATCTAGCTTGAACAATGAATTGCATGTATAGTTAAGTGATTTTAACAAAGGCGCACAATTAAAATACTTGAGCCAAATTCGACAAAGAGTAATCGTAATCAAACCAAATCTAATTTTGTATAGGTTTGTCCCTTTCACTCGCTTACTTTCCTGCTCATCACTCATTTTCATATACAAAAATGACAGTTGTATGTTTACAATTCTTTATCAAAATCGGCTCAAGTAGCGTAAGCAAATATATCAATAGTATTTCATCTAATTAACAGGTATGATTCAAAAATTGCAATATTGTTATGACAAATAAGTATAGATAGATATAATCAGGAAGGTAAGATTACGGTGAAATTAAAAATACTTATAATTCCACACAAAGATCTTAAAATGGAATACTAGCACTCATCTACAGCATGTATCGATTAATCGTTACAATCGTCATATAAATCGAGAGACTCGGAACAATGGCCCGCGATGATCGCTATTAATCGATATCGGAATGGTCATCTGATATAAACTTAAGGGTACTTTAAGTCATCCTTAAGGGGTAGGAGAGGTAGAATACTATAACGAAATTCAGCGATAATGACTTAACACGCAGCAAAGTTAAGTAAATAAATCTTTGTACCTACACTTTTGATACCTCTTTTACTATTTAATTTTTTGAGATTTTAAGCTTTTGTCATACAGGTGGTGAAGTCAATAATACAGTCAATGTTATATTATTTCATACAAATGTCATGAAATTATCACATGAATAAGATGTTTTTGAAAGTGCCAAACCATTTCTATGGACTAATATAGCCCGTATTTTAATTTATTGTGGTATCGACGGGACCAACTTTATGCAGGGGCATAAAGTTTTGCTGTCTTATATCTGAGTGTCAAATTAGCTTTATCCTCAACTTTTGTTTCTTACCAGCCTGCCGCCGTATCCCCAACAAGACAATATCTATTGTATTTTTGTAGAATCAATAAAAAAATGTTTTTCAATTTACAAATTGCCTACTCTGCCATTACCTGCCATTAGCCAGGGTAACTTAATTTGGTACAAAGTAGGGTTTATTTTTTACGTATTTAGTTGTCCCGTGTTGAAGAAAAATTGGAATTGAGGGTTTACCAGTTATTTATTCTGTGGGTTTACCACAAAGAAACAAACTGCAACTTAACACGATTTGTCCCGAGTACAGGGTATTCGTGACAAATGCACTACCGATAAACAGTTATCGATACAAGCGGTACTCGATAAACGTGAATCTATAGATTAGATCGATATCGTGGCTCCGGATGTAACATATGGCCGTAGATATGGCTCCGAGAGATTATACCGACTAAAATATAGCTACTTACGTTACGTTAGTTACTTATAAAATACTAGATTAATTGCTAAATATCTTATTTTCATTATAAATACTAGCTCTCATACAATGTTCGTATTTTGACCTGTATGTGCCAACAAATGATTTTTATACTGCACATTTGATTTTATTTCACTTATTCATATAATTATGACGTAGTTTGGGTATTTACTAGTGATTAATTTTTTCTGTAAGTGCGACACTGAAATTGCATGGGTCTTTGCCATTCTTCTTTACCATCTTAGTCATTAAAACAACAATAGCTGTATGATGGTTACGCTACAAATATAATGAATACTGAAGAATACGCCTGCGCACTACCCTAAGTATACACTGCCTAATTTAGAATACGTATGCGAATACAAGAAGGGCGTCTTAAAACTGCCGTGCTCTGATAAGGAGGCAATTTGAATAATTACCAGCGACGATCGCGCAAGATGAATGTTCGAGGCGCGCTCTGAAAGCTTTATTAATTTCGTCTGCTTCTTATTTAGGTGATGTAGACAGTAAGTAATAATCTGTTTTGTTGTTCTAGGTAAAGATGAAGACGATAAGCAGTATTATGTAAAAGTTTCCGACATTCTCAAGTGAAATACATAATTATAACCTGTTGGTCCCCAATCCTTGTACACAAACACACACGTGTGTATGTATGTGTGTGTGTCCGTTTCACAATAGCGTGAAATAAGCAATGGTCCAGCTAAAGAGTACATTTTTTATCCTAATAGTTCGGGCTATCCATGTGCAAATCACTGATTTTTAACTGTAACCTGTGTATAAAGTTTAAAAAAAGGAGCGTCTCGTAGTAACGTCAATTTGTCTCTGGTAAGCATAGCACCAGTAATTTAATTTTTGTTTGACTAGGGATCTTTCATACTACACCATTGTTTTATACACAAACATATACAAGACAGGACATTAAAATTCATCCCGTACATCGCTAAGGGCCGGCTTAAACACCTAACGTTAGATCCGTCGATAACCATTAGGATCCCTTAATTTGTTCAGCAGCCCTTCACCTATCCCTTCCGTATCCCTTTACAGATCGTTAAGCTATGATTAAAGTTAACTAGATGTGTTAGACATAAGACTCAGTGACAATCTTAAAAATTAGACCTTAGTAAATCTACTATTTTGATATAATGTTTTATCGATAACTGAACTATGAAAAATTCAGCCCAAAACTTCGGAGACGAACGAAATAGTGAAAATCAGAAAGATTGTTTCGATTTCGAATTTTTCTTATAAAAAAAACATAAAGGAGGTAAAAATAGACAAGGATTCCTTACTACGATCCCTACTCCGCATTAAGAAAACCACTATGGATTTATTGTTAACCCGCAGAGGTTGATCGTTGAACTCTTTTAAATAATGTTAATTGCTTTGTAATACAATTTGTTCTTTACTAAACTATTGCATGATTTGCTTATCGTTGCTATAAGAAATCGGAGTTCGGGGCATAGTGTTTCTGCTGAAGAATGATTGATAATACTCTTGTCATCGTAACGTACTCTATATATTTTGTCGTAGCGATTTATTATTCTTTTACTTTAAAACTTTAATTGGAATTAAAATATTGCAACTAAATATCGAACTCTCGTAATGGGTAGTTATATGAAACTGCCATAATTTTGGCTGGGATTGTAAATTTTTTATTTAATGTAAATAAATAATAATATTATATTGAGAACATTTCTGAGTTAAACAATCTGGTAACGATAGAAAGTATACTAATTTACTAAAGTGCAGGTGTATTTGTTATGATTACATTATAAAAATCAAACCATATGCCACTTCCAGTGTCCTTAGCTGACTACATTAAGGCAGTAAAGTCGCTAAGCCCTCAGTTTCGTATCAGACGATATTCTAATGTTATTGTGCCCCTTAGTGCAGAGATTGAATATCGCGGCTGATTTGTGTGCTAACTTGTTTACTAGTTTGCTTAGCCGATGTTTTGGGACCTTTGCCATTTAATAGCTAGTGTAATATTGTCGACATTACGGAAGGTAATACGTGTGCTTATTACGATATGGTAATGCGGTAATGGGTGTAAAACGTGTATCTATCAATGATAAATTATAAATAAGCATTGATGTCCACGGTGTCACAGCTGTTCTCATTCACCATTCTCTAAAACTCAAATAAGTTAGTCCTTCCTTTCATTTTAGTCCATTAGGAAAGGGATAGTATGACTTCTGGTAACGTCTATTTTTTGTCATTTAGTCTAACCACTAGGACTTTTGAGTTATTGCAGACAGCATTTTTTGTGCGTTAAAATAAGACAAATGGTTTGTGACGTCATATACAATGAAATCAGCTCTTTTATATTATTATTGTAATGAAAGAGTGGCACTGAAATTAAAAATATTAAATCGATGCACAATAAAATAGTTTAAGGCTAGTTTTAGTAAAAATTTGTTTTTCATAGAATTCAAAGAATTAATAGATTTAGACAACAAAGAATATCGACTTCTGCGGTTCACATCGTTTGTGCCTATAATGTTGGTATTATGTTTGGTGGATGATTGAGTAAAGATATTCTCAAGAATTGGGGACCAAGGAATACATGAGACTTTTCGCACTTGCAAGCAATTTTTGGAGAATAACTCACCAAAGAAAAAAATTGGAATACTGGACTAAAATGAATCATAACTAAGTTTTATCCTTGTTCTTTTAGCTTTGGTAGGATTTGAATTCGAGAATTAGAAAAAATCAGACCAACCGATTGATGGCAACTAAATCTCGACATACTTAACTGCTTATTACATGCAAATTTTGGCATTGTAAGTCGACAAAACGAGCTATGTCAAGATAAAACGTCATATTTTGACCATGTAGATATCCTTCCTCGCACTACACAGGAGTGCAATGAATAAGGACGCGTATGTTATATACGTGTTCCCTGTATCGTCATCATTATGGAGAACGTTTAGGAACCGATTGAGGACCCGAACTCGACCTATTCAAACAACACCAGCTATGCGATTCTCTAAAGTCAGCAGCCATGAATTCGTGGCTGTCGGCAGCGCCGTCATACTTTTGGCGTTTGTTTGAAAACCGTTGGCGACACCAGCGTTCCAACGTCGAGCACGGCGTGAACCGGAACTAAAAATTGGTTGATTTTTATATCTTTATGTCAAAAATCTATCAAATATTGAATGAAGTCATTGCGATACAATTTTAACACAACAAAAAAGAAATAAAAAAATATCGATTGTACTTCATGTCGTATAACCAAAACAGAGACAATCGTACACAGCCAAGAGACCGACGTAGAGATTAGTGAATACGGATTCACGCAGCGCAGTGCGCAAACTTCAAAACCAATGGCAGCTCGTCGTCTTTGCCAGACGTCAAGTTCGATGTCGAATATCTTTGTTTGTGAATCACACTGCAGCTGACTTAAGCAACAAACAACCAATAACGTGCGACCTTTCTCCCATTTGACGGTGTATGGTCTTATTTCGCGGTATTAACCCGTCAAAGGTCGATGTAGTTTGGTCGCGTGTAATCTCCTCTGTTAAGTGTCTAACAAACCATAATAATAATAATGTGTGTTAATGCGAACTACCCTGGGGCGCCGTCATCGCATGCTGTTATCCATTTAATTCCATATATCTGATGCCTCCGTCGAGGGTGTAAATTGTACAAGCTAAATTGTGATCTTTACAACTGATAGACCAACTTTTACGTAGACCGTGGGATGGTTATTTATTGTCTTTGAGAGAAATTAACGAAACTAATATATATTGACCAATAAATATTAAAGCTAATTAAAACTACAGCGTGAGTTATTTAGGAGACCACTTTGATTATGAGATTTTATTGTGTGTATTTTTTACCCTTGCTGCATTAAGTAACAAAATCGAATTTAAAGCTTTGACAAAAATAATACTACTAATAAAATTGAAGACACTAATGAGGAACTCTTACTATCTGGAACATCATGGTTAGTCATTAATTTTTATGGTTACTTATTTTTAAAAATGTTTGTAATTAAATAGCTTACTTAGTCGGTAAATAATGGTTTGTTGTATTACATCAACGGTCAAAAGTCCCGAGAATATGCACTGCAAGCACTTTTTCTAATCAACGGTCAACAATTTCAATCAGGTGTCACATCTGGCAGCACTCGCAATTTACATTCCCCCAAATAATCCCACAACAGAGGGTGCTACTATCAGAACGACTCCCGAAAACCTGGGACAGGCGTCAGCAACTATACCCGGGTGCTATTGTCTTGCGGCCGAAGTTCGGGCCGATAAGACTCACAATGGACAGATCCCAAGTTTCTGCCCACCGCTATACGGTTAGACGTTGGAAAGATAAACGGATTGAAAATGCGGACGGTTTCTTAGAACCTTTTGAGTGAACAGGAATTGTCTGGATTTGTATAAGGTGCGTCAGAGTCGCATGTTTACATTTGCGGGAGCTGATACAGAGAAAAATCATAATAATGCACATTTATAGTCTTGTCTTCTTTTTTTAGGGTTGAAAGCGATAAATTGAGATTTAATAGAGCACCCACTCTTATTTTTGTCTACGTCAAAAAAAATCAATAAGCTGATGACTTAACAGATGTTAAATAGAAACCAGACGATAAGGCTAAGATAAATCTTCAAGATCAAGAACATCGCATGATATTGCAAGTGAGTTGATAAGACAAGAGATGTTAGTTCCTCTTTTATATACAATGCTCTGTATTTACACTGAAACACAGCGAACTGCATCTCGACTGAAATTAGGCGGTGTTACCTAGACGGGCTCTACAAGAGAGGCTACCGTCTTGTGAACTTCTGTCGTAGTTTTTGTCTAGTCCTGCATCTTTCTAATTTTTCTACGGTCTAGACAAGCAACAAATAAAAATAATTGACAGCAATAAGCAATAGAGTTTATTTATGGAGAAGTAGCCGTAGTCAAAACTATTATAATTATCGTTATGGCATAGTCTTATATAAGATATATGTTATAAACTAAATGATTGCGTGTAAAAACAAACCAAACCATATATCGTGTAACGCGATGTGACACGTAATTCAATTAATTGCGAGCACCCCATGCGGCGTGATTCGGACAAACACTTGGCGAAAAGCTATACCGTTATCAATGGGAGTACTATTTGCGTACCGAACTAACGGTTCAAGAGGAAAATGACGTTATTGTACTTTTGATTCTAATTTTGATCGGGCTGTGTATTTAACTGTATTAATTTTTACTTATTTTATTTAGCTACGTAAAAGCATACGACCAATCTGATTGATAAACAAAAATTTGAAGTATGATGAATTTATGAATGTCGACAAAAGCTCACATATTAAGGTTCTAGAGTCACATCAAAACGTTGGTGTCACTAAAAGAGGAAAGATTTTGCCCTAAAATTATTTCTTCAAAAATGACACTGTATTTATTTATATTATTAACTACCCCATTTCATTTTAAAATATATTTTTTTATAAAATAGGCAAAAACACTTTTTATTCCCGTTCTCCGCTTACTGAGTTCTTCAATGAAGCTGTGCCAGTCGGAGGGTTAAAGATGACTTGAACAACGCCGATAAAGGCCATCTGCGGCGTAACCCGGCGCGTGCCATTGTGTGGTCGAAGGGACCCTTGACTGACGAGGGTTTTTTATTATAGATAAATAAAACCTAATTTTGAGCTCTTGTGTCTTTAAATATTATGTAATTACTGTATTATTCTAATTTGTAGAACCCTAAAAGCGATTCAAATAATTATGACTTTTAAAATACATGCCAATACTTAGTGTCTAATAATTTGCTCATTTCTCTGTTTTGTTAATTTATGTTCATATTTTAACCACGATGAAAGTTGCGTGTGGTTTTTATAACCTCAAATTTTAACAAGGACTTCCGTTATTATCTAAAGGCTTCCATTCCGCATTAAATTTTCTGTATTAAGTGTGTATTTAAACTTTTATTCACTTTTATTGAAAGTAAACTAATAATAAGAAGTGCCTTTTCTGAGATTTGACATACCCCATCTCATTTGACGGATGTTATGACGTTTTAAACCCTAAAAACGATTCAAATAATTATGACTTTTAAAATACATGCTAATACTTAGTGTCTAATAATTTGCTCATTTCTCTGTTTTGTTAATTTATGTTCAAATTTTAACCACGATGAAAGTTGCGTACAAATACTATCTTTATATTTGAATAAATCCCCATGTTTGACGGCATATTAATTTTAAAAATTTATACATTATAGTACGTACCTATACGTCGAGTTTATTGAGCTTACTGTTAGCGAATGGAAAACAATGGACAATAAAATATTCAATATATTTAACTTTACGCTCTCTGCGCCAAGGAGAATTGGATCAAATTTATCGCTTCTCTATAAAAACAAAGAATATCAATGTTAAGCCGTTCAACTGTGGAAATTAATATTACTGTGCGACCGTGACATATATTTCCCGGACGGTAATGTTAGGGTTAAAAGAAATTCTGTTGGTGTAAGAAATATTGAATTAAATTTAAGTTCAATCAACCAAATCCATGCTAAGCTTTTGTTCAAATTTTTTATTGATTTGACTTAAGTATTTCTAGAGACTATGATTACGAGTGGTAGGTAGGTAAGTTTATCTGAATGGAACTCTATGATCAGTGTGAATATTTTGTTTACCTTTTATTATATTTTAACATAGGTATAGCTAGCTGATCTGATATTTTGAAACGCAAAATCATTCAATTCCGAGAATATTAAAACATTCAACGCATACTAAAATTCGGAAGTTTTCTGTTTATGTAAGTAAGTAATTAATATGTATCAAAACACATAGTAAATATGGCTCGCCCGTCTACGTGTCCAGATCATTAATCGCGAGCTATTAATGAAGATCATTAGTTGTCTGTAGGTATCGGAGGTTTCGGTAACGGTACGGCACAGAGGTTTCACAAAGTATACGTAATGCTTAGCAGCAATTTTCTTGCAACAATTTGTAAACCTTATTACATTGAAATAAAAACTATATTGTAGCTAAAACGTAAAAGTTTAACGAGTCTATTTCTGTACCACCGATCGCCGGCCACCATCAACCAATTAATATTGCCTTCGCGACCCATTAATCGTTATAATGAGCAAATTATATTCGTGTAAAACATAACCATGAAAGTATTTTACAGTTTAAAATCACTCACATCGATAAACGGTATAAAATTTGCATATAAATAAGTTTAGCGCGTAAATTTTATTAGAAATTCACAATTATTTATCAGTTACGAATGTATAATTGACACTTAAATTCGTTACCGCAATCGAGTCTTAAATAAATATATTACAACGAGAAAGTGGGCATATAAAGCCAAGCAATAGCAAGATAGCAAGAGAGTCTATAATGTTACTAATGCGATATAATATTTAAATGTTGAACCAAGCAAGACTCTCTAAAAACAAAAACATTTTGTGACTCTGTACGAATTAAAGTTATCTTAGTACGCACCGTCCCTCCCGATAAAAGCCAGGAAGCACGTGTTAGCCTACCCTTTTTCGTCACAAGCCATCAGATAAACTGACAAACGGACGCCCGCAATACATAGTACTAACTCCCACAACCCCAACTTATCGCACTGATTAATATTTCCATACATCAACTCTTTAGGGTTAATTGTTCGTGCAATTAAATTTCAACATTATTCTTAAAACAGTAGAATCATTATTAGTCTGTCTCGAATTGAGTTGTACGTTGTAACATTTTAGAAGTGTTCTCGATTATTTTTTAAAGTGTGTTGTAAAGGAAATTATGTTGTCAGCGTTTGATAATAAAAAGTATTTTTCATTGTCCGCGTTCATTTGGATATTCGCGCGATGATTCGATATTTGTTCGTTTGACGCGTGTAGTGACGAGGGTGCGTTTCCAATCGGATTTTCAATTTTTGGATTGTTGTTTTTTTCTCTCTCTTAATATTATGCAATAAGGTGTCGGCGTGACCCGGGTAGATTCGGTACGCATCTGTTTCCCGTTTATTGCAATTTCTCGGATCCCTTGTCATAGGATGATAATTCTTTATTGTCCTGTTGGAGGCGTCAGTGGTTATAGGTTATTGTAACTAAACATTTGCTCGTAATAGGAGAATCATTACGATTGATTTAGGTTCTTCCATTTTCTCCATCTTCATCCTTAGTTTATTGCCTAAAGGGCAACAACTTTCAAAACTGACAGGATGCCAATAAAATCTTGCTCAAAGTAAACAAAGGCTTGTAAGTAGCTCCAACATGAATTTAACGGTTCAAAGATTCAATTACGATCCAAATGTATGTTTGAACAAAGGCATCTGAATCTGACATTTCAATTGCCCGCGAAATTCATAGTCATACCGGCTCAATACATCTTGACCGCACAGCCGTCTCGCAACGGATACACTGCTTGCTTATTCTCAAACGGGCTACGAAAAATTCGTTTCTACGCTTCAATGGATGTGGATCGTTAATAAAGTTCAAAGTAAATTCACGGGTTTTAACAGAATTTGCAAGTAACTCGGCCACAATGGAGAGGTGATTGGTCGGTGTAGGTTTAGGACTTGACAATAAGTCAAATTGGGCGAGACCTTTAAGAATGTGAATAAAATGTGATTTGTCATGACTGTGATTTACCGTTTTGGGCATGGTGGACCAAATTGTACTTTAAAATTAACATGTTGAGGTATAGCCCAAATTAAACAAAATTTTTTACTTTTGTTCTAGCACGCAGTTTAATTGGTCACACAAGTCAGTGAAAACTACAAAAAAACTTTCACAAAGACAGTTTCAGTTTCAGTTTACAAAGTATGTTTTACAGCGACTTAACATTTGAGTAAACATGTGTAATTTATTGTCTGCTCAACAGAACTCTCTTCAATTTCAAACAAACACCTACAAGGTTATTTAGTGTTAATCATTTTTAATATTTTCGTAATTTCAGAGGTTTCAGTCAGCAGTTTTACGTAAAATTTAAATTGTTAATTAGCTTTAAATTCAGTGCAAAGACTTTCACTTTATATATATCTACATGAAATTCTTCATTCATATTTAATACAACATAATATAGAAGCTATTATCTAAGTTTTACTTTCTATGGCTAATAATATTTTCTTGAATTGAAAAGTAATGAAGATTGTATATGCAAAAATAAAACTTGCTTGTAGAAATCTTTATAGTCCTTTTTAAGATTGTTATAAATTGAAAAGAATTTATCTTACTGACAAATTAATATTAGGAGACTGTCAAATATATATAGGTATTAACGGAGAGGAGAGTATATAAATAGAAACGATTGTTCAAATACTTTGACAAAAGTGGCGTCTTCGTGACTAATTTAAATGTCTCTAGCGGAGAAATTAAAATTTGAATGTAGGAATTTCCTTACCTTATAGAGGATTTATATAAAATAAAGGTCCGCATAACACAGTGATGCAGCGTGTGCACTGATTTGGTACAATTTATAAGAAAAAGAGAAGTTAAGTGTATAATAAATATTTAATACTACTTAGTAAAAAGTCATAATTTAAGTTGACTGCTTCCTTTCAATCCAAATCTATAGAACCAAATGTGCGAAGTCCATGTGCGAAGACAGCTAGTGCACCATGATCCATGCACTCTAGCCGCCTAGACCGTCTTTTTCACGCCTCTTTTGTAGGAACCCATGTTATAGGAATGAGAAAGCACTTGTACTGGTAAAGAATTCAAATTTTAATTAATAGATTATTCACAATTAACTAAAAGAAAATTTTATTACAAAGATATACATTGCTGCTTTTAATAGTTTTAGAATATGAGCAATTGTTTGACAAACTAAAGGAGCCGATAGATTTTTTGTATAGATAACTAGCTGACCCCGCAAATGATGTTTTGCCATAAAAAAAATGTCCAAAAAAAATAGATAACCGATTTTCAGACCTACCGAATATACATATAAAATACCTAGCTGTCCCAGCAAACGCTGGTTTGCCATAAAAAAAAATGAAAAAAAAAAATAGTAGCCGATTCTCAGACCTCCTGATTATACATATAAAATTTCATTAAAATCGGTCAAGCCGTTTCGGAGGAGTATAGTAACTAAATTTGTGAGTCGAGAATTTTATATATAAGATAAGATAAGATATTATTATCGTTAGTAGCTTATCACTTGCACCGGCGCTCATCCCGGGGATACCTCGCGAAGCGGCGTCCGACACTTTTTCAAAATCGTGACTCGTCTGCGGCTCGCCATCACGAACTCTGTACCGTTACACTCACACACCGCTCACACACACACGTAACACCATACGTTAGAACAAGACAGCTGTATCTTCTCAGGGTCGTTTGCAAAGAGCCTGGAGGAACATGCTTGGGGTAAGGAACACTTTTTGTTCTAGACGTGTTAACTTCAATAATGTAGACTAGGCATAGAATCCTCAGTACACTCAGAACACGGTCTACTTGAGTGCCATTATAACTTTTGATAAGTCTCTATCAATATCAAAACATTACGATATTTATTATGATCCTATTATAACCATTTGTAACCATAACGCTACCATTTGATTCCATAATTGTAACTCATTTTGTGCAATTAAAGATTAAATAAATAAATAAATTTAGTTAAAGAAATCTTACAAAGCTAACCAAGAGCTTTAGGAAGAGACTCAAAAATAAATTAAAAAAAAAACGAAAATTTATGCTTTATTTTCATAAAGAACAGATACAGCATGAGACACGTGAATTATGACGCGATATTTTTACTTGTAATACCACTCAAGTGGCGTGCGCTAAGCTTACCACAGAATCAGATGAACATCTGTGGTATCATCACAGGAACTAGCCTTTAGTCATTAATCAATTAACAAGCGGAACTAATGAATCATCTTTTAAAAGCGTTGATATTCCATGAGCTACGTGTAATAAGTACCGATGTTACAACATACTCTTCAAACGACTGTGAAAAATACTTTGAGCTTTTTCTTAATTATTTAATCTACTTCAAATTATCATTTAAACTTATTGAGGTGTCACAAAATAACGATAGTGTGTGTGAACGTTGTCAGAAATTAAGTACAGGCAATATTCAGCCATAGTTGATTAATTAACTGTGACTATATTTTCCTGTCACTTTTATGGCTCAAGTTGCTAGTAATTTTATTAGATTGAGACATAGTAAATTACATTCTTTGCTATAATTATTTCGGAACATAGGTGTACGTATGTACGTTAGATCAAGTGCAGAATTGGACCTTACACAAATTGAAGAGATTTTTGACATTGGATTAAATTAAGATTAGATCAGCAATGCAATGTATACGATGATATAGATGGCAACACATGAAGAGTAGCAGTTGCGCTACGAAAGCCGCTTCTATTAAAATTGCAATAAGGGCGGTCTCAATGTCAAACTGTTGCGCTTGATGTGCTGTCGACTGTACTTTCAATATAATTTGAAGGAATTATCTAATTTTCAGCATGAACAGTAAAGATTTAGATCTTATATATTCTTATCTTATATATTCAGCAAGTTTTGCCGAAAATAAAATTTAAAATTTATTCGAATGTTAGTTTAAGACAGCAGCCAGCCGTAGGTTAAATCCCGACTAAATGACCTATTGTCTCACTAAAATACCAAATCCATTTATTTTAGGCTCACGAACGATGGACAGACTTTAAAACATTTGAACATCAAAATAGTGTCATAATATCTAAGAACCATATCATGCACAATGAATGCGGCCGTCCGAGCGGTGCTACGACTAGGGTGACAACATTTTACAATTTAGTAATTAAAATAGAATAAAACAATACAACAACACAATACAACTGTACAACTACAGTACATACAACTACTGTACTATACAATTGTATATTTTACAATTTACCAGAAATTAATATGTATTTACGATTAGTACAATGAAACTAAAAAAAACTTATCCTTTAAGTCCTATCAAATTATACATACAACAGCTATATACAATTTTACAGGAATTCTGCTGTTTGTGAGGAAAAGAGAACAGTTGCCCTAATTCTGGAGAACACACGCTAAATCGCAATTTTACTTCAGTGTATCTCTTTCTCTCAACATGGATGGTAAAAAGGATGGCTGTCATATAATCTGACATTTAGAAACGTGTGTTCTATTTTACGGAGGGTTCGTGCCGTCTAAAATTATCTATGGTTTCTTTAAAATCTGTCTAAATTTAAAGAAAAGTATCTTAGTGTACCTACTTAAATTTAGTTTTAGTGTGTCGTCAGAATTAGGCCCAGTTTACTTTAGCGAAATTTAAGGTAGACGACTTTTTAAAATATTATTTAGAAGACTCATTTACATGTAATTACGGCAAATTTTTACCATATTTGAATTGATATTTTTATAAAAATGACAATAACGTCGCTAACATAGCGGCCACCGTTCTTGATAAAGAAGTACAAGATTCATGTAAGAAAAAGCTAAAAGTTTTCACCCAAAAAGTGTTTTATATATAAAGAAAATTAATTTTTATAAAAAACACGTTTACTACAAATCGAAATTTTCCGCCGTTTTAGCCTGGCGCGTAGCAGACTGGAAATCGGTCGACGTGGAACGATAGAAACACTTATTTATCGATGTTTATTTTATATAAGATTTATGTCAAGTTAGTATATTTTTAATATTTGAGGTCAACAATTACTTGTACATGTTTGCGTTAATTATATCATTAGTAATTTGAGTTTGTAACACAGTATGTTATAACATTTGAAGCCACGTACGATTACCTATAATATTGTCGACAAAACGTAAGTAATAAGATATTTTTTTCTTCTTTAACGTTCTTACTTAATAATATCTTTCTATGAATATTAGAAATAGAAAGATATTATTATGTTTATAATAATATCTTTTCCAATTACTTCTATTAGTCTGTCCCAATTACTCTAATTCTATTAGAGTAGAATAATTGGGACAGTCCTGCTTTAATAATTGGGACAGTAAAGCAGGACTGTCCCAATTATTTTACTCTATAAATTAGTAAAGCTGGCCACCCTAGCATGAGTAAGCAAATCGTAATAGAGTACATCTGACCACGGCTCATAGCTCGAGCTATTGTACGGCTTTTACTCATTGTGCAATCTCCAGTGTTTGTGAGAACTCTTCGATATACACTTAATATTCTCTATCGTGAATATTCACTTGTTTCATAATGATATTTCATAAACAATACACTTAGATCGACTTTGAGCGAGCGTAGAGAGTTAATTTAAAATTAGTATAATGCTTGTAATTTTGCAATTATGCTGTTTTTTTTATATTACATTAGATTTACAATGTAATAGAATGTTAAAGCAAGATAATGTTGCTAAAAGGAAACTATTGTTTGAATTCAAATCAAAATCAATATTCATTTTTTTCATTTTTCTGACCCAATCTACCTATTCTAAATTAGTAGGTTTATTACCTCCTCAAATAACCTTTCTGACGCATCAAATATTTCACATAATGCAAACTTTAAATTTTTAAAAGAAAATCTCACAAGTTACGACACAATGCATTTAAAAGAGATAAACAATTTATTCAATATCCGTTTTCTCAGTACTAATCTAATAGAGAAATGATGTTGTCACATTTTAATGAATGGTATTAGCGATACATAGATCTGTGCTCGCTCGTACGCCATATTGGCAGTTTGAAAGATTTATACTCATTTATCAACATTTAGACACGGACCACACAGATAATTGAAAATAAATTAGAAAAAATATGTCTCTAACATTCTTTTTACTGTTAGTCTATGGGTGGCAGCTGAAAAGATGTCGAAGTTTCGATTCTGAGAAAAAAAGATATTTTGAAATGGTTCTATTTCTTATTCTATTCAATACCTATTATTCTTATGTTATAATTATGAGTTAAATATGCCAAACAAGCATACGACCCGCCAACTGGTAAGTGAGTAGTAAATAACCGTAGCTTAGACGTACCTACCTTATTATTTTGATTTAACGTAGTACTACCAACTACTTCACTTGCTTGCAGTTACCCCCCTTTTTTGATATTTAGAAATATGTAACACGTTATTTAATTAAAGTTAAGTTTACGTCACATTTTTTAATTCAAAGTCGGTTTCAGAAAATTAGTCCCTGTGGGGTGCAAGGTCACCTAGGGCTTATTGAGGAAGCGTTATATTGGGAGCAGGGGACTCGTCTCCTAATGTTTAAAAATACCGCTTTCTCATGCATGGAGACAGAAGAAACAGCCGCTCATGTGCTGCTGGAATGCAGAGGAGTGGCCAACTACCGGGCAGACTACCTGGGTAATCCGGGTAGCCTCCGGGAGGTGCTTGGCAACGATAAGACGCTGGGAGACTTCCTGGAGGGGCTGGGGTGGCTCAAGCAACCCCAGTTCATCACCCGCCGACGCAAAACAGGCGCAATTAACGTCGATTTGGGAAGACTGCCTGCACGACGAAGAAAAAGAAGAAGAAGAACGCTTCTTCATGATTTTTACATGGTAGGTACCGCGTGAGCAGTGTCCAAGGTGCTGCAGGCGTCTAGCTACTAAAACTGTCTAGTATCATTAGACGGGCCGTAAGCAAATTTGATTGCCGCCATTGTCGTGAAAAAATATATAGGAAGTGGTTGTGCTTCCCCAGTATGACGCTCAAAATCCAAGTGGAAATTCCTACAGATAATTGTACAGACGACAGGACATCAAGTATAACAGTTGCACTTCGAAAGCCGCCTCTATTGCGAACGAAGAAAGATCAAACTGTTACTTGATTTGCTGTTGACTGTATTATCTCCTTCGAAACTTTGATACGTGTAGCCGGTCGGTACACATAAACTCTTCGATAAACGTATTACCGAATCAATCTACGATACTCCTCGTGCGAAAACTTATCCTCACTATTATACTACACCGGAGAAAGTTGACGCTTATTGCCGATGCATATTCATTCTACCTCCAGGCGCACAGTTGACCAGATTACGTGGACCCCCACCTAGCCACACAACCCCTTCAAATACAGAAGGGGCTCTCAAAAAGGGGGGGAGTGGAAGACCAAGTAGAAGCGGTCTCAAGTCGGCGGTGGATGTACGGTAACTACTTTTATATTCTGTTTAGTAACCAGTGACAGTGTTGTGCTAGCCGTTTTGCGTATTCGCAATGAAATTATGGAGCTACATAATGAGGGAGGTAGTTTTGAAATAATAGAAAGTAGCTATGTGTGACTCAGATAGCTGTCGCTGTCGCAAGTTGGTAAAAAGCCGCACTATTTTTTTTAATGAAATGCATAAATTAAGTGAGCTTACACTGGAAAAAAAGTTGTAATCTAACTTTTAGTCTATCGCTGATTTGTAAACTAAATAGGTATAACATAGGTAAACAATAGAGTAAATATCAACCATTAATTACTTTACTGCTAATAAAACTAACCAAATCGCTTACAAAAAAAATTAAAACTAGATAAACAATTTTTAAAATTTTTTTAAACATCAAAACAGTTTGCCTATTCAATTTTTGTGTGAATGATCTTACTCCAGTTTTAACACAATTAGACGACAAATCTTTCCTTGGATTTTATGGAAACTAAAACACTTGGATTGCTGATCATCAAAAGTTACTTAACAAAACTTGACCAACTAAAATGAAAAATAGAAGACAATTTTAAACTTTAGAACAAAGAATATAATTTTGGAAATTATGTAGGTGAGCTGAAAATCCACACTGATATTATAACTGCGAAAGTAACTCTATTGTCTGTCTGTCTGACTGCTGAGTTTTCGCTAAAATTTGGCATGGAAAAAGATCCACGCGAGCGCAACCACTAGTGCTTGATATATTCTATCGTAATTCATCTAATGTAAATTTCATTTCGTATTCATTATAGTCATATAACAAAAATGGACCATTTTTTCTATAAGTACTTACTAAGGTTTTTACTATTAAAATATATAAGGGTCTGTGTTTATTTGATATCGATCGCGAAGTGACACATACTCCAATCAGACCACTAGTCTAGCAAGTTTACGCATTCATGTTTACTGCCTAGACATCTAGGCAATAATGCTGCGGGAGCCACTTAAACTGCGGCGCTTGCACATAAAATACATAATTATTCATCACTTCATTATTTTCTCGCTTCGTAAAGCAGGCTTAGACTTGTCGTCATTGTATGCTTAGCTAACAATAGCTACCTACTTATGAATACTCGTCTCATGTGAAGCTTATGTACCCACAGATGATAATGGTATGTGCCGTAATTGCTAAGCTTTTAGGTTCCCCCACCAAAATGTTGTTTTAGCAGATTCTTATATGTCTATCTTTTACCTTAATTAATATTCAAACTAAATACAAATAATGTACAACTTTAATTTATTAGTAATTTAATTTTTATTATTATTTATTGACTGTAATCTATAAATTGAATCTAATATCTTTTGTATTAAACGACTTTATGCATGCTGTGGTTACGTCTAAATGTAAGAACAGTTAGTGAGAAATCGTAACAATTTATTATATTTATGTGTTAAACTGCTGTATCTTATGTTGGTAATTTAATAAATTATTTATCAAAATTTAACTTATTTCTCATACGCTAATTAAAATATTTATTCTTGGTTTTATAAATACGACATTGACTAAATTACAAAATGTGATGTAAAAATACAATAAAGGACGAGTACATAAAAATATATGTATGTGTATTTTTTGCACCTATCTGTCTACTCTACATAAATACCTTCAATAGTTTTTTTTCTATAATTTTTTTAGCGCCATTGGTTCATAAATTTCGGTCGATTTTAGTGCCAGAAGGAAAGGTGCAAAATATCTGGTGAAGGTCCTTTGCTGGGAATATCACATTAAGCACTTAATAAAAAAAACATTTTTACTAACACGCAAGTAAAATGTCACTATATAAACCTATAGATATTTGCACAAACCGGTACGATTACTGTGTAAAAAAAGTCAAATATACCATTATTTTTAACTAATTTTACAAAAGCATCCCATTTGTTGTCACGTTTTGACTTGAAGCTTTTTGGCCAAGATTGGATAGTCGATGATAATTTGCACACACAAAGTATTTTTTCTTATTAACGTCTAATTAAAACACATTAAATTCAAAGAAGATAAAGTATTAAATTTACTTTTCCAATTACCTTGGTTTTATTTTTCGTTGATTGATTTATTAATCGATCAATAATCTTTTGAAAAGACTTACATGTAAATTTGGTGCCTATCAAACATTGACTGCCTATCAAAATCAAATTTTTGGAATATCATAAGCCATATGTAAAAAGTTTGAGAGTAAAAGATAATAGTCCAACGATTTTATAATTTTATTAGTTCTCAATTTCGCACGCATTGTGGCTAGCGCAAACGAAGCGAAAGTGTCGCGAACATGTCGGAAGTCGCCGTCTGTGGCCAGATTATCTAGGAGCTGACGAGTTCCGTGCGAGGGCCTGACGACAGGGTCCTGCGAGTATTGTGCCGTGGATACTATGCAGACAGTGGACGCTGAAGAATAGTTTACTACTTTACCACATTCATTAAAGTTTTTATTTTCTGTAGGTATCTGTTTTATACTATCAAGGACCTATTTTTAGTTTGTAATTTAATGCGGTTGTGTTTTATAAATTATTATCGACGCATCGAATTAGTAAAAAATAATCGATGTAAGTACTTATGAATTAGTTTGAAACAGCTGACCGTGATATGACTGGACTGACAGCAAATTCACGTAGGTACCTAATTTAGTTTTTATTAAAATTTCTGAGTCTGCGCCGGCCATAAGTATAGCCTATTAAGTATAGTACACCATACAGGAAGTAGATGCTAGTAGTGTTGCATGCATGCTGCGTGCCTGCTGCACCTTCGACCTACGCTGTGGCCCCCCCTTAAGTGTTTTTTTTATTTATTCCTTTAATATAGTGGACTATCTCTCTCGATTCTTAAATATTTCGTCGTGCTATTTTAGTTCTTTGTAATAAACTTGTAAATACTAAATTATCTTTTATTTCCTAAAGAGTTTCATGACATGCTCTATGCACGAAAATAGTTTTAAAAGATTAAAGTTTTTTAATCTTGCAGAAATCAGTATGTTTCACTTCTTTGACTTATCTTATTGTCTATTACGCCCAGACGTCATAGATCTATGTCCTAAACAATTAAAATTTAATTGTATCTGGTATGTCGGGTTTGGAAAAGTGTGTGTGTTACATGGGGAGTTAATTCATTATTATGAAACGAATTTTTAGTGTAAACATCGATTTAAGTAGAGTATTTTGTAAATAATTCATTTTGCTACTTATTTTATATTATGTGTTTAAAATAAATTACTATAACCTTTGCTATAACTAATACTAAAATGATACAAGTAGGTACCTAAAGAAATCCAAAACAATTTTACGACATCGTTAAATTTACCTAATTAAAGTTAACTAAGCTTGTAATGTCCGATGCTCGATAAAAGTAAACATGAAAATGAAAGTTAATATCTGTAGCTTCTATATATTATACGTTAGAAATTTCATTGAAGATTATGGAAATATACTTAATAACGACATAATTATATTTATATTACTATACCTAATGATGAAAAATAATTTATATCAGGGATATTAGTGAGTTAAAAAATAAAACAATAAAAGTTAATATAAAAAATACGCGCGTGTATTAATAATAAAGATAAGTTACTTTACATATTAAATTAAATAACTTAATAGCAACGTTAATACGCGACGAAACGCGAATAAATGAAAATATAATACATACTAAAATTAATCTGAAATATTATTTGGTTTTAATATAATACTAGAATTTATTTACATTATCACAACGATCCGGGTGCGAATCAAAAACGTCTGAGAACAATAAGTCGCGAACTCCCCAATCATCGGTCCGACCGCCTTCCAAGGAGCGAGAGTTATTATTCCGTGCACAAATAACGACCTAACATAAACTATCTTAGCTAACGGTTAAATACGCGAAGGAATTTTCTCTAGTTGGCCCAGTGACAAAGCGCATCACCCGACACCACAAGTCCAGTCCCAAACCCCACGCGGCACTCGACGTCAACCACCTTGATCGGATTTGAGCAATTTATTACTACTGTCGTAAAATTTAAAAGGTGATGATGTGCTAGTCTCGGGCATCCGAGGGCTGCTAGTGTAGCTAGGAGGTAGCCTTGACGGAGTTGATAAGAAGCTCCCATACGATAAGGAAGAGTTGACCCCAAGTGACGTGTCCAGAGTGGAGTAGTACCCTGAAGAAGCGGCAGACGGCGGCGGCGGCGCGGGCGGCTGTTGAGCTCGGGTTGCTTCAGCGTACGCATCTAAATGAGTCCTGACTAAAGCGACTAGCTCCCCGTAGTTGGCGACAGCGCCCGCGCCCGCCACCCTGTAAAGCAACAACCGCGCTTCCCCAAAAAGACTGTCCAAAATTTTACCTGTCGTGAAGAGGACGATGGCCTTCAGACAGGAATACTCCGCAGAGTCCACGTGGAGTGCTTTCAGCTTCTCCACTTGCTCTTGAAAAATTCTTATGTGGTCCATGAAGGCGACTACTCGGTCCGCCGCCATGGGTGAGGCGTGAAGACCGGCAGCAGCCAGTAGGGGGGCGACGTGGAGAGGCATGGAGCACTGCGACGCGTTCAGGACGAAGAGTTCAGACCAGACGAGCCGGAGTAGGGCGACTTGGTCCGTAACTTGGAGGTCGGGGAAGAAGGGAATGTTCCTCGCCCACTCGACTGCCGAGAAGAGGAGTCGTGCGGCGAGTTCGCAGATGTTGTCTATGCCCATAACGTTGGTGGGCTGGACGCACTGGCCATAGCGGGAGGTGGGGTAAGGCTCGGCGCGGAGTAATAGCGAGATGTAGGAGGAGAGGTAGGGGTGGCTGTTGAGGCCCGCCGCAGGGTCTCCGTTGGCGAGCGCGAACTGCCCGGGCAGCGCGAGGCCGGCCGGCTGCGTGGGTGGCACGCGACCTCTTTGAACAGCTGGAACAAGCAAAAAGAACATGTTAAACACATAACGGAATCACATATTTTACAGGCTATGACAAAACTAAACTAAACACACACACACAAACAAACAACGCTATGACAAACTAGCTATGTCTAAATTTTTTTAATTAGGTATAGTTTTTCATTTGGTAATTTGGAACAAATGTTGATGGCTGTCCTAAGAGTGTACTAGGGGCTGAACTACAGACCTCTAGGCTTAATACTTAATAAATACGTTATTAGTAGATGGGTATATGTTTATCTAAGTCATAGATGTCAGCCATTACCAAAATCTACAAAAAGTCACCTTGAACCGAAATTATATACAAAATGATTACAAAATGTCAAAATTAACAAAGTTGAGTCTTACAGTAAAGTGAGATTTGGAGCTGTTTTCAAAACTGAAATCCGCAATTGTTACACTTGCAATTTTAGCAACTTGACACTGTAATGAGATCTCATTAGTGATCGTGTCAGTTCTAAATCATTATCAAAATTACCAGCCAAGAATGAACCCACCCATTGGTCCCCATTACGGCGCCGGCGCACTCTCGTTGCTATAACAGTATAAACTGCTTTGGATCCGCTGTAATTTCTATTAATGCATTTTAAATTGTCCCCTACAAGTATTCGACTTTATGATTGTGTGAGGAGTTCTGTGCTCCTAGTAGCATACCAATCTCTACAAGGCGACAATGCACACTTTAATGGTGTAAAGTATCTAAGAAATTTTGTGAATGTCACCCCTATCTGTATTTCCCATGCATTTATTTATTTTTTCTACTACTTTCAATTTTCAAATTTTAACTTATCAAAAGTAAAGTATTTTATTTACCAAACCGAATAAATGTATGGAAACAAATATTCGATTAATAAAAAAAACCGACGGTGTCCTTGCCCGAATGGGAAGCCTTTTCCGTCTTAAGTAAACGGACTAAACGAATATTTAAAACCCAAACTAAGTTTATTGGCAATATAGCTACGACATATTGCAATTATTCTCATAAGATTTTTTTTTGTCAGAGAGTTTTTCATAAATAAATTATTCCCAATTTATTGCTCACGTTACGCGCGTATGGGTTATTGTTGTCTTTTTCTCGGGAAGAATAAGATGTTCTATATCTATATTATTCTAACGAAGTTCACGGGGTACTAATCGCCCTGATTAAATCATATGTTATACTTAGTGATCATCATTGAGCGTATATTATTGGTTTGAATATCATATTACCTCAACAATAGATAACCTATTTGTGTATTGGTTGGTGGGCTCTTGAGGAGCTCGGTGGCGTAGTGGTTTGAGCGCTCTGGTTTCGATTACGAAAACAAAGCAACTTTCGCCATGGTCGGTCCCGGGATGGGTCAATCAAATTTATAATCTCGAGCTCCTCCGTGCTTCGGAAGGCACGTTGAGCCATTGGTCCCGGTTGTTTCTGCAACCGCTTTAACCCACCAGCCCGCATTGGGCCAGCGTGGTGGTGTTATGGCCCAATCTCCTCATGTGTTTCTCCCATGTAGGAAGGCCTGTGCCCAGCAGTGGGATGTATATAGGCTGATGATGGTGGGCTCTTCAAAAGTAATAATATCTATTTATTATCCAAACATTATATTCACTGTTATAAATCTGAATATGAAATCAAGCATTTTCATTTTTATTATCTTATGTCATGATTGCGTGCATGGCTTGCTTTAGTTTAATTATAACCGTCTCGCTTTATTAATATAACTAATTATACAATTCTAAAAGCATTATGTTTCATTATAAAAGTATAAAACCTATTAAGTATTCTTAAAAATAATGATTGTAAATAAATTATTATTATTATGATTATGAATATATTTTAGGCAGTCCTATTGAAAAGATTGTATTTTAATAAGATTAGGCAATATGAGCGGCAATTTTAATGTAATGAAAGAAGTCATTTATTAGCAGTAGGCGGGAATCCAAAGAATTCAAACTGGCTTGTATGTAAATTTTATTTGACTAGTATAACCATTCGGGGAGTATTTTCTAAACATACATAAAATATTATAGTTTCATTAGCAATAAACATCATTAGTTTAGTCCGTATACATTCAAACAATGTGGATTCTTATTGTAGTTCATCAAATCAAAATAGTAATGTACATTTTTACAAAAAACTATATCGTTTACCCACTTAAAAAACGTCACGCTTTACTAAAGTAATTAATACTACCAAGTATTAACATGTCAAAGTGACATCAAAATAAAGCAGGTAGGTGCACTCAGCATCAGAATGACCTGAGCTTTCAGAGTGCTATAGCTGTAATGATTTACAAAAGCAACTGTCTTTGTAAAGCATTAGAGTCGCCTTTCACTTGGTACAAACAACTTACGATTGTCTAAAGTGTGAATTGCTTGTCTGAAACATTGCAGAAATTTTTTATCATTCTGAGAACTCACATAATTCTGTTGCCGACAGTACCGACCGAGTGACATATTTAGAATACCTACGTTGAGTTTTTTGTACGTTCAATTTGTCTAGAATAATTTAGTTGGAGATTTTTCACGGAGATAATCAGTTTTTGTTGTCGGCCACTTAAAAAGCATATCGCCACGAGTCACGACTATTTTCCAGTGATTTCTGAGACGGTCGAACAAGTGTAAGCTCGCTACTGTTGCTGGCGACTTGTTTTTAGCTTTCCACGGACAATTGTCATTTTCATGGCCAACTGTGTAGCAGCGGCAGTTTTAGGGGTCAATTCTTGATCACGACTTGAACAGGTGCGTGAACGCAAACAAGTTCAGTGGCCTGTCAGTTTTAATTATGTCAAATGCAGTCATAGCGGCTATCAAGTGAACTTATCACTGAAACAATTTTCGAGACTACTTATGTTGGCAACAAATTCACGTGTCTGCTCATAGAAAAGCAATTTTATTACGACTGGCAAGACGGGAGGAGCTCGCTTGCGTTGTGGTTTGGCTCTGTTTTCGGTTAAGAAAACAAAGACACTTTCGCCATGGTCGGTCCCGGGATGGCTCAACCAATTTATAATCTCAAGCTCCTCCGTGCTTTGGAATCCACTAGCCCGCTTTGGGCCAGCGTGGTGGTGTCATGGCCCAAGGTCCTCATGTGTTTCTCCCATGTAGGAAGGCCTGTGCCCAGCAGTGGGACATATATAGGCTGATGATGATGTAAACTTATTTTGCCGGACTCCCGTTTGCTGCCGTTGCCAACTTTCTCGAAATTTTAAAAATAGTGATAACTTTACAAAAAAGTGTTATTATAGTATATATAATACAATATTTTTTTATACAACTAGATGACAAACAACGGCAGCACTGACGGCCCACTTGGTGGTAAGCGGCTACCACCGACTATAGACACTTGCATAACAAGGAAAAATCACTTGATATTGCAGGTGCGTTGTCAACCTGAGGCCTAAGATGAAATGCCGTCCATGCCCAGTGATTACACTGGCTGAAACAAGAAAGGCGGTGGTACCTACCCAGACGACTCTACATACAGGCCTACCACTAGGTAATTATCTTTTTATACGTCTGAAAAAGTAGATTGAGATGTTGTTTAAAGTGTCAAACCATACATTCCAGACGCAATCCCCTTTTTACAAAACGTGGATTAAAGTTAAATCCGGCTTACAACTGATGCTATTACTATTTTTATTTTAACAAATAAAAGTGACAGAATCAGTTTTAAGCAAGGTCTAACCATGGTATAGTCCAGGTTTTATAATAAGGGGGTGTGCGTCTGAACTGATTTTATAATCTGTCAAGCAAATTTATATTTCTGGAGGATGACAATTGAAAAATCAATTACACAAAATAATGCATATAATTGTCAGAACTTAAATATACAAAATTAGAAGTAACTATAATATGTGTGTTTTTTTGCAAGTTTGTGTGTGTGTGTGTCAATTAAAGGTTCCACAATGTCATAATTCAAGTTCAAGAAGCCATTATGTTTTGAAAGAGGGTAAATATTTAACTCCCTATGTACTTTATTATATAAAATTAGAGAAATGTTTTATCGATATTATTCTAATTTTGTTTAAAGTTAAATTAATTACTTGCTAAACAACTTTCAAATACGTCTTATTCATTTGATAATTTCATGACATATGTATGAAAAAATATAACATTGGCTGTATTATTTCATAGAAATGTTATTAATATATCAAATGTATAAGATTTATTTGAATGTTACAAAAACATTTCTATGAACTAATATAGCCCATGTTTTAATTTATTGTCGCCACCATCCTGTATAATAATCATAACGCAGCAAGCTAGCTACTGATGGTTAGGAACTAATGGCCATTTTCACTAACCATTCCCTAGGCTTAGGTGACTCCTAGCGACATCGGTCTCTTTCTACCTCCTTTAGCTAGACTGAGATAAAAATCGCTAAGAGACTCTTAACGCTAAGCAAAAGTTAGTGAAAACGAGCATAAGGTACCGACATAGGAATCGTAATGGTAGGAGGAATCGCTGCCGACTAAGATAGAGGATTGTCCTAATTTAGAAAGCAGAAGCTTGTGATATTAAAATATAAAATTAAATACTTTAAGCAACCCCCGGCCTGATTAATCATCTATCTAACACCGTCTCATTAAGACTATTCATAAGAGCCCAAACACGCTATATCTGTTGTATGTTTCTGAAGAATTAAGGATACCGCAGACTTTTGATGGTACAGGATCAGCTCAAGGATAGTATGTCATGGAAATGTCACCGAAGTGACAGTAGGTACACCAAATTTGAAATCAATCGGATCTGTTAGAGCTAGTCAAATCCTTTTATCATGTAGAAAATGAGCTATTAGTCATCAAACGCGTGAACTGATCTTCATAAATTATAGCTAAGAACTAGTTACGTCAGATTACAAACAAAAAAAACCGAATCAAAATCGATCCATTTGTTTAGGAGCTACGATGCCACAGACAGACACACAGATACACAGACAGGCACGTCAAACTTATAACACACCTCTTTTTTCGGGGTGTTTAAAAAATCAAACTGACTATACATTATACTGGTCAATAAACTTTTTATTTATTTACTTTCTTGATATTTTCTTTATTTTTATTGCTGTTTAGATTATGTAGAATAATCTAAGTAATATTGTCATAAAATGTTCGCATTTATAGGATGTAATAAATTTCACAACACTTTTAGTGCTTGCTGCGCTTTAAGGTTTTTGATAATTTCTAAAATCTATTATTCTAATAAATTTATATGAGAATTTTGATGCAGAGCTATGATGAGTTTACGATCGACTTTGCCAGCTTTCTGGGGTATTAATCACCGCCTTTTTTAGGCAGGGGAAATACCTGACCCGTTGTTCTTATGACATCCAGATAGACATTATAACATAAAAACAATTCATACATAAATTTCGAGAAATATTTTTAAAGTTGTACGGTTCAGAAAATTTATAAAAATGGGCAAATTGTTTTTCTAAAATTTATCAATAATATTAATGTTTTGAGATTGTTGATATCAATTAAAACCGCTTTTATTATGACAACGATGAATAAAAACATACATATTACATAGTTATTATTAATTTGGTCAATATGCCCATACATTTTTTAGTAATATAGGAACATGTGACGTCTCCTGTTCCGTGGATTTTCTATGGAGCGTTTTAGGACGATGCGCCGCTACACATCAAACCTACCATAGGTATATGTACTAGGTATACAAACTATATCTGTGAATCTATTTATCTGAAAGATACTATTCCTTTTGTAATTTTTCTTGATGAGTTTTAAGTTTCTTATTTATGAAATACATAAAAGTTGTCAACTACCCAATTAAATCATTACGTTACAAGTTTACAACAGAATACATAAAAGGGAAAATAATTAGGCGGATAGTACGCTTCTTTACCACCCCTGTCGTATAAATAAAACACTTGAGAATCATCGCTATTGCTATTAACTACTCGACTTAACATGATTAATTGTAAGCGCGATAGCACAACTTTATTGATCACTTTTACGTTTCTTACCACTGTACAAGGCATCCTACAGATCGTGACGACAAATCACCTATCCGATCCGAGACGAATCCACGTGAAAATGTTCCGCGATCGTTCCGGAAAGCCGGACGCGGGACGCGGCTGTGGTGCGAGCGGGTAATACGGAAGTAGTACTTTTATTATGTTTGCAATTATGAGCTGAAAAGTGACCAATTTACTACTGAAAAGTTTTTAAAATGTACATTTAATGCCTTATTCTGTAGAACTCATGCTGAATCTAAATTTATGGTCAGTACATCTCGTTCTTTCACTATGAATGCAAAAAGGATGGCTATCATAATTTGATATTTAGAAAAGTATGTTCAATGTAAGAGCTTAATGGACGTGATATACCTGATATAGGTTTTCGGAATCAACCTAAACGCCTTCTAAAAATGTCTATGGTTTTTTATACGCTGTCTAAATTCAAATTAGTTAATTGATAGTTTTAATTCTTGCTATTTTCTAATGGTAGGGCCACACTTAATCGCGAAGATTCGTGTTCGCGTTGTCGCGATAAAACTTCGCTGTGAGTTGTTGATTCGCGATATGACGAATTCTTAGGCCACACCTGTCGCGACAACGCAAATCTTCGCGTTATCGCGATACTGTAGCCGTAGCATAACTCTTACTTTTTCCTATAGTGAAGGAGTGAAAGTGTAGATTAAATTCAGAGTGTATTTTCAAAATTAAAGCCCATATAGAGGTGATCCATTCTCAAATTTGTGCCTGAATGACCAATTGACCAATGAGTGAATTTCTAAGTAGGTAACATTTTTCAGGTTAAGTTTTGCAGATAAGATAACTTTATAAGATCTACTGTTGTGCGTCAAGCATGAGATTCCAGACACAATTGATTTTTCAATTGTCCTAGATCTCCAAAGGTATTTGTAATGCCACTTGACAGATTACCATTGTATAATATAAGGCCCATAATTACATATTATTAGTAATTTTTCACTACATTTCACAACGAAAAGTGACTGGTCCACTAACTATGACATTTGAAAGCATTCATAAAGTCATGTTTCTTCAAAATTGGGTTAATAGAAAACCGAAAAGAAGGGAAATTTTTCATAATAATATAAGTATAATTGTCCAAAGAGTACCTAACTATGCAAATACGATGTGTTATATTTTATATTACACTCGTGCAAGGAAAAAAAACAGAATCGTTTTGAGAACTAGGTTTCTTTTGTAATTTGAGAAATAAAATGCTAATGTGTTTGATACCGCTGGATTAGCAACCGAAACTTAAAGTCGAGACAAAAATGTCTGGAATGGCCGGCATGTCGACTGTGCGAGACGTTTTTTGGCGGGCTCTCAGTCGCCTCGGCGCGAGTGCGCGCACGCGTTCAACTTTTTTCTTTTATTTTTTAATTTTCAACAAACTGGTTGTGTTTTTATATCCCCGGTATGACAACCTTTTGCTCGCGTTATCATAACACAATACTTTACCGTTTCCTCGAAGAAATAAGCTCGCGAAAATTGTACTTGAAAACCTGTTGTAAGATAGTTGTGTAACCGATTTTATTTGGCGATTACAACTAGAGACCGCCCGTGGAGCCGTAGAAATACGACCGAAACACTAAACGTTTGAAAATTTGTTCAGTTCTCTAATCAGATACAGATTGGCTTCAAGCAACTTTATTTATCGGTGCAGTTATCAATTTCGTGTCTGTAACTTGTAAGTGATTTAAGAGCTCTTTTGGGACGTAAAGTCGGGAAATGCAATAAATAGATCGCTAACGGTTATTAATAGAAAGTCCGCCAATTTTGTCATGCCTTTATATGGCAACTAAAATCTAGCAACGATTGAGCCTAGTCAAGAGACCTTGCGTTAAGGACACTATATGGTGGATAGACATACATTAAGTGTATAATAGCTGTGTGTAAATCTTATATTAGAGTTGGGGAAAGTCTTTTCGCATTATAGTATGTATGAACTTGTAATACAATCTCTTTGGCTGTACTATTTATCTGGCTGGTTTTGGTATCATTAAAACGGCTGCTTAAAATCAAAACATAGTAACTCGTTCCAACAAGAATGTTCAGGAGAGCCAAAAAACAGGTGGGCTACTTTGATTCGTTGGCCCGACGAAACCAGAAATAGTAGCGATTGGGGTGTTTGACGAAAAGTTTCACTATATTGTTGACTGTAGTTTGTGATACTCGTAATCGTGTTAGAGGTTATGGATACACTTTAATCGCTCACACTCTATTTTTATTTGAAAATTTACCCAAATATGACTATAAAAACAATATCAAAACTTAGCAAGTCGGTTTACTAGGTTCTCAATTTGATTTTCTGAGGTAAGGTAAACACTAAACAAACTCATATACAAAGTGTTAATAATTGTGATATTAAAGTAATTAATAAAAAAACTATCCCAAAGTACCTATTAATGCAGATTTTGATTAAAATACGTGTTGTCTTAAAAATATATTTATTTACTTACTTCAAAGGACTCTTAAATTTAAACATGTCATAAACCTCTCGTAGACAAAAAAGATTAAACAAAAATTAAAACCGACTCCAAAAAACTGATAAGGATAAAATAATTAAATTTTAGTAGGTACTCATTCCCCTAGGAACATTTTTTTGGAGTCGGTGCTTCACTATCTATGGTTTCTGGAAACAACTAAGCACCAAATCCAAAAATATGTACAATACAATACAATTTTTAGTGATAACTTTTGAAGGTCAAAGGTGGATGGGTGACCGTGAGCTTATATTGTTTTCTACTATCGTATCATTTCACTAAAAATTCCGCAACTTCGCCTATGTAGACGACTTAATATTTACAATTTTTTTGATTTAAAAACCAAACTACCCAATGGATTTTCAAAAAAAAAATATGGGATCAAATGGGAACTATTCCGCATCGAACAAAAAAAGAATCTTTAATATCGGTTCACCCAGTCAAAAGTTCTGAGGTAACAAACATAAAAAAAAAACATACAGACGAATTGATAACCTCCTCCTTTTTTGAAGTCGGCTTAAAATAAACTTAAATTAAAATAAAATGCTTATTAATAACTACTCGTTATTATTGGTAACAATTAGACCATCAGTCTGTAAATCAATGGGAGCTATCACACGTGGGTAATTTCAGGCATAATTCCCTTCTGTTCAATGGCATTAGGGGGACCAATTTTGGAACAATACTATCTTTCTTCGATGATTTCACCCCTCGGGGGATAGTATTTGAAAGTGGGGGAATAGAATTGCATTTTTTTTACCCTACCGGGGTAACTCATGGCCTTCATCTCACCTGATGGTAAGTGAAGATAAGGCTGACGATGGAAGCGAGTTATACCCGGATTCCTCAACCACAGAGGAACTGGCTATCTTACCTCTAACTGCCGGAACACAACAATGCTGTTAACATTATTGTTATGGCGGCAGACTTAGGTAAGATGGTGGTAGCTAGCCAGGCGGACTTAGAAATGCCCTACCACCAACCAAACCAAGCAGAAAATTTCAGCCCCCACGGGAATCGCACCCCGGACTTCTAGATCTGAGGCAGGTGGTCTCAACCACTAGACCACAGAGGCGGTTAGAATAGGCGAACAAGGCTAGGTTAGGCATAAAACTCATTTTATACATTGATATCTTGGAGCGAAACACTCGTGCGACGGTGTTACTGGACTTACTAAATGACATTTCATTGATTTTATAATCGGTGCCAAATTCAAAACATAGCAAGTCGGTTTCGCAAATTCATAACTTAGTAAGTCGGTTGAGTTGCTAGGGTTTTAAATTTGTATTCTGACATACTATGTTGAGAATTTGTACTTCATGGATTTTTTTATAGTCATGCCAAATTGCTCAGACTTGCTAAATTATATTTTTTAATTTACGTAAGAAACTGGGTGTTTTAAGGTCCACATCATATTGATACTGCCTAGTAAGTCGAAAAATGTCAGAAACGGTTTTTTTTTGAAATCACTTGTTACTAGGTTTTGAATTTGGGCAGCTGAAAAGTTTAGATTCTAAAAAAGATAATTCCAAATTCAAATTAGGAAAATGTGTGTTTTTCATTTGTTTTTTGTACTGTCAAAATGAGTGAATCTAATGAAGAAATTCGATACATTTTAAAATTTTACTACAAAAAAGGTAAAAATGCAACGCAAGCCGCGAAAAAAATATGCGATGTTTATGGGCCATTATGGTGCATTGTCTGTGAGAGTAGCACAAATTTGGTTTAAGCGTTTTCAATCCGAAAATTTTGATGTCAAAGATGCACGTCGCTCTGGTCGCCCTATTACGGATAAAATTGATGCCATTTTTGAAAAACTGGAGCAAGATCGGCATATCAGCAGTTAGGACGTAGCTGAAGAACTGGGAATTGACCACAAAACAGTTTTGGCGCATTTTTAAAAAAATGGGTACACGAAAAAGCTCGATATTTGGGTACCCCACGAGCTCACTGAAAGAAACCTAATAAACCGTATACTCATTTGTGATTCTTTATTACGACATAATGAAACCGAACCATTTTTGAAGAAGCGGATAACTGGTGATGAAAAGTGGATCACGTACGACAAGAACGTGCGAAAAAGGACGTGGTCCAAGGCCGGTCAGGCTTCACAGACTGTGGCGAAACCCAATAAATAACAAAGACATCTAAATAAACTTACACACTTGTGTTGTGTTCTAGTCACAGCACACCATTTCACCAACAATTTGTCGATTCTTGGAAATTTATAATTTCATTGGTAAGAAGATACAGTTAAGATTCGCGTAAAAAGCCACCTTTCATCGGCTTACTAAAAATAAACATTACCCGGCACTTACGCGCATCATTACGAGAAATCACGTGTTCACGAATCGGTCGGATAGTGTACAAATCGTAGGTTTCAACGATTCAATTAAAGTGTTACATCTTGGTATAATTTGGCCGAATTGGAGTAATTGTCCGCGTGATTAGGCGGATGTAGGGCGAGAGTATCCCACGCCGCGCTGCTTAATAACTAAATATTTGGCGCAGTACCTCATCTACTGCCATAAAAATTAAAAAATATGCTTATAAATGTAGAGCAGGTAATATTAATAATATACCTCAGTCTATCGTTAATGTCTCTATGCGACAGATGACATAAAGACTATGAAGGTAGTGAAATATGTTTTTATTTATTTAATCGAATGATTTTTAAAAAACAAGATTTATTTGTTATAATAACAATACGCTAATGCTTTTGCTTTCTAGATCTTTTGATCGAGGCTATGAGATGTATCTTTAACATCGTAGCTGGTTATTTAAATGTTTTGGATATAGAATGTTTTACACGACTTTCTATTTTTTT
Source organism: Nymphula nitidulata (assembly GCA_947347705.1). Lineage (NCBI taxonomy): Eukaryota > Metazoa > Arthropoda > Insecta > Lepidoptera > Crambidae > Nymphula > Nymphula nitidulata. Next base: position 15,791,060 of record OX374632.1, read on the forward strand.
ATACGACTAAGGGTGGCAAAGTAGCCGTTCCTGAACTAAAGGTCCGCCTGATGGCAGCGGCGGTCACCGAAGCCTGTAGACGCTCGTAGCAGTTTGGGTACACTCACGCGCAGCCTATGAAAGTCAAAAGAAAGCGACTAGGTTGTCTACCTTACCTGCCCCTGGTCCTACCGTAGCACTTCAAGATCCTTTGATAGCTTAAATAGGGAACTGCAATTATACTTATTTTCCTTCTAATTAAAATTCTGCAAACTGTATAATATACGTTACTGAAACTCTCATCTGTTTATATCTTGCTGGGAGACGCCGACAGCTGGACATAGGCCTCCTCAAGATTTCAAGGCCGATCGGACCTGCGCTGCCTGCATCCAACGCTACCAGATGAATGGTAGGTAATAATAATAAATTATGACTAATACCTACCTAATTTAGATTTTTTAATTTTTACTCCACTATGTTAGTATAGGGTTAAATTCTCTGTTCAATATATTTGTATATTTTTTTTATACAATAGATGACAAACAAGCTGACGGCTCACCTGATGGACAGCGGTTACTGCCACATATAGACACCTGCAATAACAAGGAAAAATCACTTGATATTGCAGGTGCGTTGTCATCCTGAGGCCTTAGATGAAATGCCGTCCATGTCCAGTAATTACACTACGGCTACCTTTCCCTTCAATCCGAAACACAGCAAACTGTTTCACGGCTGAAATAGTAGGTGGGTACTATTTAAACATTATCAAATGGGACTGACTTTTATCTCTTCAAGACTTCTAAACCAAGTTACTGTTCTTAAATTTATTGTAGTGACGCGAGTCATTACACTATCTGTCGACAGATCTCCGAATCGATGTCGACGGTACATCACTATCTCGACAATCAATGACTTGACGCGAGCGCGGACAAAGCGGTTGTTTGGCTTTTAGCAACTAATTATGACTTGAAACTTTAAGTGTTTTAACGAATCGATAAACTAAAAGAATTAATCATTTTTGTATATATAAATCTCTTAAAGTTGAATTGAGCCATCATTCTTCATCTGGATCAGTAAGAAATAGATAGACTTTCCCATTTCGTTTAGTTAAAAATGTGGTATTTTACTCTGATTTAGTAATATTAAGATAATTATGATAATTCAACAATTTATTTTCATTACTGATACTCCACACAGCTTTTCTGGGCATGCTATTTATTTATTTTATTTATATAAAAACTTACATAACAGATAACAGTCAACATCCCTACAAATGGCATTGACTAGAAGTGCCTACACAGCAATAGATACATAAATGATGCGACAATTTCTAGCAATAAAAGTGAACAAAGCAAAAGATTCCTAACAATACGACAAAGAATAAATATTGGACGAGTTTTTCTATAATTCCACGTAAATATTATAAGACAAACTAGATTTTATTCAATAATATTAGTATATAAAATGGATTTCATCCTGACCCTGAAAGAATAGGAGTAGGACAGTATCATTGGACTCTAATTTATTCTCTCGACTCTATCTCGACTTATCCAACACAGGATTACGGCACTCAAAAGTTGTGTTTTGATTGCCATTTACAACTGCAGGGCTTATCACTAGTTTAGTGATTCTAATTTTAAGCAGAAGATATTGGTACTTCCATGTGAAGTATTTCTGCCCTTTACGTTCCAGCGGGTTTCATCTCTTTTCCTTTAAATATATCCAGAAATAAGAGGTTGAGCGACTGCTGAAGTTGAATACGTAGCATAAGTTGCCATTAGGCATGCAGGGAGATGTAAGGTGGTTAGCTTATTGATGGTACATTGATATAGGCCTTACGATGGCTGTTTTGGGGTACAAGACCCATAGCGTCCCAAAGTGCGTTTCCCAATGTCAGTGTCTCGTCAAATTATTGCGCCAAGGAATTTCTGGAGAAATGTCATAGGTGTTCCTTTAATAATCAGTCAGTTTAACTTGTGATTCCCAGTAAAGGGGACTGAAGTTGTTATGGGGAGGCTGTCTATTGATCTGATAGATTATCTGTACAGGGCTGATGTGGCCAATACTCTAAAAACTATTGTCAAATTGTGATATGTCACCATGGGCACTGGTTGGTGTGCCAGTGGCCCACATGTACTGTGCAAATATACTATGTCATATGTAATCCCTTAACCAACCGACCACCACAACCAAAGAATATACTACACTAGCGGGCCACTACACATTTCTAGTTTTGATGACACAGTGCCTTGACAAGAGCTGGTCGTATTACGCTGGTCGTTAGCTCATCTGCATAGGCGTGTACCTCAAGACCCATTCTGGATGTTTTTATAAGGAGTTGATCCACAACAAATAAACGTAACAGTGGAGACGGTTACTCCTAGGTTTACTTTAACGTTTCTATTAGCAGCATTGACTTCATCGACCGGGTCGTTGTGTCCACGGTTTTTTTGTACGTTTGCATAAACAATACTGAGAGAAAACGAACACAGTATGATGAAAAGTTAGTATTGTATTTAAATTAAAGCAACCCCCGGCGGGATGTAGGGACAAAGTGCTAATTGAGATGTTTTCAATGCAACTTTTAGCAAAATGTATTCAATCAATAGCAGCAAAAAAATTTATTATTTTTATATTTTATATATTTTATTATTTATTTCGTTATTTTTTTATAACAAACAATAAATAATTTTAAGCAGCAATTTGACAATGGTTTAATTTCGGATATTCGTATTTTTTTATCTAGAACTAGCTGACCCAGCAAACTGCGTATCGCTGCAGATTCAACAAATGTTGTGTTATACATATATTATATAAGCTGAATTTAATTTAGTTTTTCTTATTAAGAAAATGAGTACCTACTCAGTATGATTAGTTTTTCTTATTAAGAAAATGCGTAACTACTCAATATTAAAAAAAGTTCAATAAAGTATTTTAATTAAATTGAAATAAATGTAAGTCACGTGGCAGCAAGAGTTTTTTTTCATTATAGACACCATATAATGAAAAAGCGCTCAAACCACTACTCGATCGCCACCGAGTTTTAAATAAATAAACAAATATTAAGAAACGAACAAATTTGAAGCTGCCTACAACACGCTAGTCACATAATGGAAGAGATTAACCTTTTTTCCACATAAAAGTAAATATTTACGCTATCCGCCCTTTATTAAGATTTTCCAATCAAATTTATGCAATAAACATGACAGAAGTCAATTCCAATTTAAAGTATGATTATATTAAGTATGTAAATGAATTCAAATGGTCTAAACTTGAGTGGGCTTTCCGGGCAAGAATATAAAGAATACAACTAGTCCCATTAGTAGGTATAAAAAATGTGTCAAGCTATTCTTGATTTTTTAAATTACCTAAAACATATAAAAAACTATGTATGTGTAACTAAATAATTTATCTCTCAAATTAAATTGTTGGTGAGCACGCATCTCTCATCGGATTATAAAAAAATTAACGCTCTGTGAATTTATGAAGTTAAATGACATTTTCACTAATAAAGTAACGGAACGGTAGCTAAGACGGTGAAATATTTCTTGTAAATATGATTAAGAGAAATTTTATTGTGTTTTACTTAGCATATTAATTTGGAAGGAATGTGGGGCCATAAAATTATTATAATATTTATTAAAAAGTGGAAAAATTATGGAAAAATTTAAAATAACGTGAGTGAGTAAGTAGATAAATGCATAAAGGTGATACTTTGAAACGCATAATTTTTATTGTCATAATTTCAATTGACATACATAATAAGGCATACAAATTAAAAAGCGTAATAGTTTTTAGCAAATCTATAATAACGCATAAACATAGTAACGCAGATTTGTTGAAAGACATAATAATAAAATCCATAATCATATAAATCTATATTTTCGTTTGCCATATTTTTATAAAGCATACTTTGAAACGCAGATTTTAATTATGCATAAATGACCATATTCATAATTTTGTTTGACCTACTTTTATAAAGCATAACTCAGTAAAGCCATACTTTTATAAAACGTAACTATAAATATCCATAAATTTATTGTTTACTTTTACTATGCATATTTACTTATACCTACGTATTTTTTTTTGATGAAGTATTTTGTGACAATGAAGTATTTTTAATGCTAAAATAGTGTTTAAATTTTGAAGTAAAAATAAAGAAATCAATATTAATACGAAATTAATTATATTAAACCCTACTGACCGTGGTCCTTCGCCATGGTACTAGTCTGCCCAATACTAGAGTGTAATTTAAAAGCCGGAGGCGCGGAGGGTGCACACCCTCCGCGCCGCTTCCAAAAATCCGTAGCAGCTTCCGCAGCTACGGATTTTTGGATCGCGACCAGCCTCAGCCGCTCCAGCTCGTCTGGGCGCATGAGACTCATTACGTAAGGGCGGAAGGGCTGCACTTCCCGCAGCGCCGGAGAAGAGCAGAACCTATTGCACGCTGCATGCCTGCTTGCATGCTTGTATGTATGCAGAAGAGTTTAGGTATTATGCTTGCATGCATGCATGCCTGCTTGCATGCTTGTATGCATGCAGAAGTTTAGGTATTATGCTTGCATGCATGCATGTTTTCTTGCTTGCATGCATGCTGCTTGCTTGCCGGTATGCGTGCAATCAAAATCAAATCAAAAAAATCATTATAAAAATATCTTTTATGCATAGAAATTTATGCTTTTGGTGAAATTATGGTAAATAAGTGTTATTCCTTGGGAGTTTAGGGATTTTGCCGGTTATTCTTATTAAAAATATCTATGCTTTTTGAATATTATGTCTTTTGAATATTATGGCCAACAAAAATTATGCCTTTCATTACTTATGCTTATCAAAATTATGCCTTTATATGATTATGCCTTACAGGTTTCAGCCATATGATATTATGCGTCATGAAGTTATGCTATAATGGCTTATGGCAAGAGACTATTATGGCCAGTAATATTATGAATTGTCAGTTTATGGCGAAAAACGTTATGCATTTCAATAGGTAACCATGCGTAAAACCAGCTAAGGTCAATTATTAATACAATATATTCCTGTATAAGGTTGAAGGTTTAAGTGACTAATTTATGTTTAATCTGACACTAGCTGTGCTCGCAACTTCGTTCGCGTGGATATCGGAAAATAAAAACCACCTACGTACGTAGGTGGTCAGGTTAGGTACATGATTTTACTTGAGTATTTACTTGGTTAAGGATTTAAATTGGTTTATAAAAACACTTTCGCGATTAATTTATTATTTTAGAACAAATGATCAGCAAGAATGAGTGCGTGGTAATTGATCATTATTTTGTTGCGGAGTTATTTTAAAACTATGACGATATCTTTTAAGATATTCATTGAAATCAAATGAACCAGAACAATTTTGTTCAAAATTTAATACTTATGATGAATACTATGTTTATTTTGATAAGAGACAATTATGATGTTTATAAAAATACCTTCGCAGATAATGCAATATTTTACAACAAATTTTATTTCCAAGAAAAGGTTATGGTGAGACTATCTTATAAGAAAGACACATGCTGTCACTCACTTTTTAGAACTTTAAAGGACACCAATTCCGTCGTACATGATTTTTGCGTACCTTCAACCGTTTACGCGGCGCACGCAATGAAAGCTCTGAAAAGGATTTTTTCCCCCCGTTTTTGCAATATTTTTTATTGATGCTCAGCTTCTTTTGGTCGTAGCGTGTTGTATATAGCCTTTAAAATTTCTCTATACTTAAATGGTCTATTCAACCCAAAAAGAAGTTTTTTAATTTTAATCAGTAAGTAGTTCCTGAGATTAGCGCGTTCAACCAAACAAACAAGCAAGCTCTTCAGCTTTATTGCTCTTTGTATTCTGTAAATACTGGCTGCTTCGTAGCTGCATCTCATGCGGAGATTCAGCAACATATGTTGTTGTAATAGAGGCTTTGATTATATATTATCTCTATTATGATTTATCTAGATGTCTGTGATAATAAGTTTCAAAGGCTTGCTAAACATTGACAATGATTAGAAAGAATATGTCTACTAAGGTTATGGAATGTAAGGAGATTAATGACAATCACATTTTTATTATCTTTGTGGTTTCCCTTTCATCCACTTTTATTGTTAAATTCTCCCTATAAAGGGAAGGCAAAGGGCGCTAGTGCCCATACAGCATTGTCCAATGTTATATGTATGTGTGTATGTATGTATGTATATGTATGTGTGTATGTATATGTATATTTATATATTTATTTATTCAGAAGGTATCTGTTTTTTTCGGTTTGTTTTGGTAGCCTATACCTTAGTTTTAAAATATCACTTGTTTTTATTATCTTCTATGTTTTATGTATTTTTTTTTATATTACTTCGCGTCATCGGCTGGGCCCTGTCATAATATCAGCGCTTCTGCGGCATTCTGCGAATGTCGCAGAAGCTAAGTGCTGAGACAGGGGCCTATTGGCGTTGCACTTATGTAATTTTTATTGTGATTATTATATTGTAAATGTGTAATGTGCAAGTCAATAAAAATATTTCTTTCTTTCTTTCTTCTTTCTTTATTATATTAGCATAGATTCAAAATCTTTATTTAAATGAATCATCATCGTTTTCAGCTTATGATGTCTAGTGATAAATAAAGTCTTGGATAAACAAGGAATGGTTTGTAATCAGGTGGTAGAATAATTTATTACTATTGACGTCAACAAGCACTTGTTAAAGGTGTTTATATACGCCGTACGCTATTTCATACAAACATTCAAGTCAAAAATATTGGATATCAACTCGGGCCAGTCTAAAAAGTTATGAGAAGATTTTTCGAAAAGTCTAATGATAAAGATATCATTGGCTATTTTTGGTTTGTATGAAAAGCTAAAAATTCCTCTTACTCAACTATGTATGAAACTGTTTTTGAAGACCGCCTAAATTACATTGGTTTGGAAATGGGTAGATACTGCCCAGGATGAATTTGATGTATGATAATGCATATGGGTAAGGCGGTCAAATTGGCTTTATATAACATAAAAGTAACTTAAAAGTATAAGTGATCGTGTACCTTAAAATTAACATATAAGGTCTTAAGAGCATATATGTCTACGATAGGGAATCATTCATCAGTTTTTCGGAAAAAAGAAATCAATCTGGCTTTCAAAGCAATACAGGGATTTGAGTTAGGTGGTCGCCCCGCAGTTTTATTTCTCCTACGGATGTGCTCATTTCTGATTCTATCTTGTAAGGAAACACCTAAAAGCTCGTTGAATGACTCTGAACTTGCTGAGATGGCTCCTACCTTCTAAATAATTACTTACCCAACACATACAATTTCGATTTCAAATCATATAAGTTTATACAACAAAGACCTAATTAAATCAAATATTAGGTACTATGCTAACTTAATAAGTATTTTATGAAATAAGTAAAATAAATACTTAGGTGGGTCTACCGATTACAATTTATTCTCAAACAGAATCGACTCAAACAAAACTAAGTACATTAGCAATGTAGCACTGTTAAATACATATATAATATCCATTTGTTCCCGGTAGAAACAAATGTTTGTATGATGAGTACGAACATTTGTTTACGAGTCATGGATGTTTATATGTTTATTTAGTATATTTCTAATATTTATATACATATTATTATCATTATTACTCCGTTATCTAGTATCCAAAACACAAGCTCTTAATGATGCTTACTTTGGGCTAGATAATAGGTGTGAGTGTATAATTATTATTATTATTATTATATATAATCTAAGTATTTTTAATGCTTTCATGTAAAGTGAATTTGTAAATTCTTAATAATTCTTAATGAGAATAAATATTTTCAGCCTTGGGTTCAATTCCCGATAGTGGTATTTTGTAGTAATTGTTTGTAAAACAAATCAACCACGACTTGACGTGGAATACTTTTAGTAACTTTATAAAAGGGGAACTTTTTAATGTATTTACTAAGTCCTCTTTTGTAATGTTAACTTTTATTTTATGACAAGTAAATTGCATTAACATAAGTAAGATAAGGGAATATAGCCGGTAAGACAAGGGAATAAGGTGAGTTGGTTGAGCGACTAATTTGATCTTGACACAGATGTGTAAAGGAAACAGCCGCGTGTAATTTCGCGGATTCATAAATGCCGGACATTCATAAACAAAATTATTGTGTAAATAAGTCATATTTTTATAAAAATCTCAAAAAAATGAGATACCTTTTCAGAAACTTTTCTCTTGCATATTTTTTATTACGCATCTAATTATTTTTTCTTTTTACTAAACTAATACTTACATTGTATAAAAAAACGCATATTATTAATCTTACCTATTGAAACAATAAGTGACGCGAGGATAGAATTTTTTATTATAAAAAAAAACATATTTTGTATGGTGGAAGGCTTTGGAACAACTTGAAAAATTAAAACAATTGTTTTTTTATATACGACAAGAGTGGCCAACAAACTTACCTTGTGTTAAGCGGTTATTTTTTAAAAGATTTCAATACAGGAAGTATTAAAATCTTTTAAAAAATAACCGGAAAGGAAATTATCTTAAAACACAAAAATTTATACTATTTAGCTAAATATTATTAATTATTAATATTAACATATTTGTACGTGCACCAGCGTACCTTGTGTCATACTCATAAGGCAATTACACTGATTCTCATAAGGATAAAGTTGTTTTGCATTAAGTTAAATGCTTTGAAAATTACAGCCCTGTGCTAATTTGTTACTTTGAATCGATAGCAATTAGATTTATGATCTTGTTTAGTTTACATCAATGAATGTATGCGTACTATCATATATATTATAACTACAAACGGATCCTATTATCAACAATCTTAGCTATAAATACCTACTTTACAAGCACTGCCGTTTCGTTTAAATTTTAAATTCATTATTTACGATACCTATTGTAAAATTTACCATTAATATTTAAACTTCTAAATAATTTGTGTAGATGACGGCTTGGAAATAAATCCAAATAGGATTACATTCAACAATTTTAATGTCAGCAATAAAAGAATTAACATAGTCAATTAGTTTTGTGAAACTGGCAATATTTTATGCTATATCACGTAGGTAATTAAAATTGACAATTATTTAAACCATTACATCATTTCTCAAGAACCGTGTAATTGTATACCTACATGTAAGTAAAACTATAAAAATAACAAGGCACTATACTTACTTTAAGTGTAATCTGTACATAACAAAATCTAGCTGGAGTTAATGTAATGGATAAATTGCCTTCCCATATTAAGATAGACATAGAATAGAAATCTAAGGGCAACTAAAAAAAATATTTCTAAGAGATTAAGGCTTTACCGTTAATGACCAACGTGGATTCAACAAAAACATAAGTAACGAACTATAAATTGATCCATTAACGGCGACGAACTGTTCGCTACAACATTCATAAGATACATCAAATACATCACTGCGTCTTCGTCCCGTCGATTTAAATCTAAACCTCTGTACACAACTTCATTTACCGTTCGCCTATTTATTTTAGTTGTAACCTGTTATCTCGTTACGTCCGATACACGGATTATCCGTTATTTATGTCAGCTATTTTTCAAACAGCCAGCACGCGACTCTGTCGCCCAACACCCGCAACAAATGGACTAGCGACCATCTTTTGTTACTCTAACGGTTTTGTTTTGATATCATTAAGAAATTTTCGGGTTTTACGACAGTGAGAAATATCGTCTCTAATACACTGATTAGAGATCTTACTGTCCGTAAATAGAAAGCGTTGTTTCGAAACGTGTAAGAAGCGTTGACGAATGGTGTACTTGATTAAAACTACGATTATTCAACACATGACAAATTTGCTCTTTTGGGGTCCAATGAAGAAATCCATAAATTTGAAAACTTAGAATAGAATATTTATAACAAAGCTGGAACCCGCTAGAAAGTTGTCAATGTTAAAAAAATTGAAAACATAACCGCCCACTAAGCGTGCATATCTATATTAGATGTGACCGGACACAGAAAACATCAAAACAGTTCCTGATAAAATAATTAAGTGCAGCGGAGATAAAATTCTTAAGAAATATGCTAAAGATTTTATAATAAAGCGGTGGCACGTGCCGAGAAATAAACCGCATACCTGCTCACAACCCCATTAGCTGGAATCGGGTTTTTGTAATTATCGACTTATTAAACGCCGCCGAAGATTTATGTCCAGCCCAGTAACTGGTACCGCCAGCATTAACACTTCCACGTGGAAAACTCATTATAAATATAAATACGCATAGTTCTAGAAAGCTTTACAAGCAATGATTTATAAAATGTACCATATCAAAAACATTATCTATCATAGCTAAGAAAATAACCACGAGAAAACAATATTAGCTCGAGATGAAGGTAGGTACTATGCAAAGAGTCACTGACCATAACAACGTAAGAGAAACGAAGGCTTGCGATAATCATAATACGCTTGCAGATATGTGATTAGCTGTGGGGTCACGAAACGGTCGGTGTTAGACAGAGAAGAGACCTATCGTCCTTATCGTATCTCCTAGGTTCTCAATATCGCCGTCTCTCTCGGTCAAACGACCGCAGGGCGCCTAAACCGCTATACTAAACTGTGACCTCACGAAATTCTCCGAGCACGATACCGAGGATGATTCACGTATAATGATGGACGGTACAGACTGCCTGACATATAGAGATGCGGACGCTAGATGAATCTCAAGTGACAGCTCGGAAAAAGTTGTTTTAGTTCCAAACACGCTTGTGATCATAATCATTGCTATTAGTTTTATTAAGTCATCACTGAATTAGCATACGGGATTAATTATTGCCAAAGACATAGCAACTTTGCATAGTGGCGTTAATTTCTCGCGCTGGATTGTTGAAACATTAAGTTGTCAGCGGGGCATAAATATTGGATCTTCAATTCCATTCGTGCGCTATCATGGAGCTTGATCTCGGAAAATGTGACATATTCACACTTAGCACATCTAGGCAAATTGTTTATGTCCACACATTAATCATCAGTGCTTATATCCAGTTTCTCATGATCAAATTTTCGATCTTAAAGCGCAAAGTGAAACTATAGAAGTGGATTCAGTTATAATATAGTGTAGTACAGCACAGAGGGCACGACCAAGCGAAACAGGTTTGCTGTGACTACTAACGTAGTAACCAATATACATACAAAACGTGCATTACTCTCGGGTATTCGAGATTATACGGCATTAGACCGGCCAACTCGACTGTGAGAAAATTTCACCTGCAGGAAATTCTATCATAAATAGTTTTAGCGCTGTGATGAATATTTGCTGTTATAAATAGGAATGTATTTGTAATCATGCACATTTTCAGTTTTATCCTATCAAATATTATAATCAAAATTGGTTGTAATGAGTATACAACGCATAATTTAGGTAGATAAAATAAAAATGAAAAGATAGCAGTGTATAATCTATTGCCAGAGAATAACAATTCCGATGAAGATTCTAGTACATAACATTTCACAGTATAATTTGTTGGTCACCAAATGTTATTACAATAATGTCGTTATCGGCATCTAAATCAACTTAAGAATGCATTCAACGACGTTATATTTCATTACCTAACATCACACGTCGTAAAGGAATTAGCATCAGTGAGTGTGAGCAAGCACCGGTCAGATAAATCACGTGTATAGTTCGTTAGGCGCACGCCGGCCTCACGACGGGGGTCCACCTTCGATTCCCGGCTGGCAAGTGGAACGGCCATTGAGCTAACCCCCTGTAGGTGAATATTTTGACGTGCTTTATAGTGTCACGTCGTGTTGTATTTGATGAATTACGTTAAATTCATCCACACTCTATTTATCTTATAAGTTGAATTATTCAAATTAGAATTCCCAACATAGATGCTTTCTGGTAATATTTCTTTAGCAAGAAAATTCATTTTTGTCAAAACATGATAGTTATATTCCTTTTTTCACTTAATATTGCATGATTCTCTTATACATTGATGGTTCTCGTAGAACGATGAAAATTGTCAATGTAAACAAAATGCTGGGTATACTTTTTATGGGCCTTATTGATGATATTAGAAATGCGATTAGATGTATTGATGCGAATCGACATACCAACGCTTAAGCACGTAATGTAACACGTTCCTTGGCGTAATCATGCCAATGTGGCTCCTATTACTTCGGGCATAGAATAGATTCGCATTAACCGTGCACCATGAGACGAGCATTAGGGCGATTTCACATATTTGGTGTACCAGCGTCGATTGTTTTTTGGTCGGCATCGCAGATGAAGGCGTCAGTCAAATTTTAAAAGTTAATTATCGAATACTTTTACCATCGGTCGAGTGGTCGTCCCGAACGGCGATACATCATCCCCGCAAGAGAATATAAATCACCAGGTGATTGATAGTGGTGTATATCTCACGCTCGTTCGCTAGCTTCTTTTTTAATCCGACACAAATGATTTTACACTTTGATTCCTTTTTGTAACGCATTTCGCTTCGGACTTTATGAGTGTTTCGGATTGAAGCACAACAGTTAAATGTTTCGTAAATGGCAGTTTGTTATCTAAAGGTATCTATTTCCTTTAGTTTTAGAGAAGCATGGATATACGTTTTGGTAATAAAGTGCTTTTCCTTTCATTCCTGATCTTTTACTTTATAGGTACATATCTAAATATGTTTAAAGATAGGTAAAATGAGTGTGTCTGTGTGTGATTTCCTTTATTTATTCATTTTTTTAACTTGTTCTTCAATCCTAAAAAAAAGGATTAGAAACAAAATATCGGTATTGTGTAGTCTTTTAAAAATTAACATACCAGTTTTACCCTTGTCCGCCTGTCGTTAGTTTAACATAAAAATATTATACTATACACATTTGATATTATTCTTCTATCCATTCTCCATTGCTTCCTCCTAACCAAAGATAAAATGCTTATTATCGATAGACCTCCTAGTTGTACTCTTGTCTTTTATTAAGGAATGTATAATTGGAGCTATCTCATGTTTGTTAGTGTGCATTATATTGTAATGCATTTTTAATAATTTCAGCGAATCAATTGATAGGATCAAATTGATTGGAATAAAATGCAATATTAACAAAATGAAATAGCTGTTTAATAGCAAAGTTTCAAATGTGAAATTCTATAATATGCGGCATTACGTATTCAGCGTGAAGCTAATATTTATAGTGAAAACCTATCAAGTTTCTAACAACTATAGAGGGCCCGTCGGAATAGGTATTACCTGCCCTAACCGGCCACATTTCCGAAGCAGATTAGTTCTATTCTCTATTGTAGTTGCACCCTGATTCACATGCAAATGGAAGGACAAAACGTGCGGAAATATAATTAGCTTACGACGCCCGGGACCACTATCGACATGTCCAGGGGTCACGCACCTTGACCATGCAAAATCGAAACCGGTCTATTTGTTGTCTTCGGTTTTAATTAATGTTTTAGTCCGGGCGTTAACTCTTGACCGATGTCTAAAGGGTCACTCGGACGCACCACAAGCATGTTGGGGGATTTTCGCGGGCAGCTCGTGGGAACGCACTGGCACGACTGAACGATGGTATCTTTATGTCGGACACGGCTAGTAAGACTCAGTTTTCCCAGAATGAGCACCATTAAGCGTGGCCCTGGAGCGTCGTACGAAACATGTCACAGTTATTATGCTCACTAGAAATGATAATATCTTTTGGCTGTGACGCAGCAGACAAAGTGGCCATCTACGTGGCATCTGGCATGCCGCGAGCTATTTTTTGTGTAGGTACTGATACTGTACACAATTAAGTCATTAATTTAGTCGATGTTAGGAAAGTCCCTCTTTACAGCAACAAGGATTGCATTGACATTGTCAGATTCAACAGAGTATTATCTGTGACCACTCGATGAACGAAGGACGTTACATTTCTCACGGTAGTCGAAATTTTTGCTAAAGTAGACTGGTCTAATCCAAACAAGCCCATTCTTTCGGTCAGTTGGCCAACAATGACCACACCTGGGTCAGCGCGCAAATTGACACCCGTCTCAAAACTCTGCGCATATCCTTTTGACACTTTCTTTGTCAGCAGAAGGCGTGTATGGGGCATTTATTCTTTAAAAATAATAAGTGAAGCAAACATTGGCATAATTTGCAACCCCTGGGAATATTCATAGATGATGTTTTTGACAGGTTTTGTGGGCTACACAATGAGTGAGCATTTTGTATGGTTTCCGTTATACCAAACTATAAGAATTTTACACTCGGATTAAAGGGATGTAAAGTAAAGACAGTTTATAGCTTGAGACAAGTTTAGGCAGGGGTCGATTTTAGGTTTACACAAATCAACTATTGTTTTTAATAGATATGAAAAAAGTAATAATTTAATATTGTTTTCGAAGTAAAGTGATAGCGACTGTATTTACAAATACTTTTCAAATACTTAGTGTTCACGTTATCAATTTCCCGCCTAAAATTCATTAAAATTCGCCGACCAGCCCTCTGGCTGTTATCGGCGGAGGCAGAATCTTTCTAAATGACCGGTATAGCACAAAAACTTATTAAGATATTCCAGACAATGAGACCAATGATTGATGCGACCCAAACAAAAGGTGCGACTACCATTGTTCAATCTAGACGAGAGAGCCCAGAGGGCTTTGTTTAGTAGGGAACTTTTATGCACTTATTAAATAAACCAGTTCCTGTAATGTGGTTAATTAATCAATCGGTATATCTGCTTTGTTGCTAAATCTGAATAATAACGCAAAAAAAACAGTTTTATAATTGTAATAATAGCGATAACCATATCCAACCCTGATGAATGTCATCTTCTACAATCAATAGTTAGAGTGTGTCATTGCTTGTATCATACCTAAGCAACAAAGAGTCAAAGAAAGTTTCACGTTACAATTAAAATTGTTAGTGGTAGCCTGCCCAGATCAATGGACCCTTTTAAAGCTCTAAAACGTTTAGAAACAACACAAAACAACGTAAAAAACGTTACAAAGGAACCGTCGACGCTTCTAATCTTGACCAGATCTACAAGTTTGATATCTAAGACGATTATGCGGCGACAAAGAGGCACACTTGCTTTTTCCTTTTCTATTAACAGTTAATCTCGGATAAAAAAGGAGCCTGGAGTTCGCACCTTTCTTTTGTTTGTTGACAGCAAACAAATCGTTTGTTGAACAAAATATGAGGTCGAGGAGACCTAATGGGGTGCTTTAAGGGTTGGATTGAGAGCAGCGGGTTACTTGTCCTTTCCGGTGGCTGCCCTTTGCATATCTACGGGTTATAAAGGGAACAACGGGACGCGCTGTTTTACTAATGATGCTATTCCAAAGGTGTGTCGTGGATGACACATTTTTTGCAACTTAGAATTTTAGTTCACACGTTACCTTTAACTTTTTGCATGAATTCAAGGAGATTATGTTCAAATTATATTTTACTACACTTAAATATTGATTAATTTTATAAATCAAATTATGTAAATGGGTAGTAAGATCAACATTAAACATAGTTATAATTAAACTGTCGTAGATTACTTACTAATTAAACACGGTCGGAATGAGTTATTCAAATTCAAATTCAGACTATTTAGTCCAATTTGAACATGATGAAGTTTGATAAAATTAAATTGAAATAATTAACAATGGATTTTTTTCTATAAAAAACTATAGAATTATCAAATATTAAAAATTGTTTGTACCGTTTTAAACATAGCTGTGCAAACAAAAACAATAAATTTGGGGTTCCCCAAGGCAGTACTCTAGATCCACATTTACACAATCATCGCCTCAGCAGGGTTCCTTATCGTTATGAGCCTTTCAACCTTCGTGCCCTCAAACCAAGATTGCTTCCTTTACGACCAGAGGAAACAACTCTGGGCTTGTGTTATCTCATAAAAACCACACCTGCTTTTTTCCAACTTGTGAGTAAACGTATATTATTATATGTACCTCTAATCTCTAAGGATAAGCGTAATTGAAAAACAGATGAAAAGCCTAATCTTACTAAAAAGAATTAAAACTTTGGAGTAATTTATGGTTTACACATATTTGCGTTATTTTTTTAGTATGTTTGTTTTAATATTGTGTTTTTGGTATTATTTCTGTTTCATTTTTGCCATTATAATGGTTATACACATTGTTGTTGTATCGTATTAAGACTCATAAAACAGACAGCTACTCAAGGCTAGTGCTATTTAAATGACCTTGAGTAAAACTGACTTATTATTAGATGTATTTATCTGAAAACTAAAAACCAAAAACAAAGCAGTTGCATTAGGGCTATGGACAATAATTATTCATTAGTGTATTGTTTGAGCAACTGACACTTCAAACCAAAGATCATTATTTAAATGTCTGGAATATTTATCGTATTTAAAGGAAGCAAATACACGTAGAAAATCTTCAATTAAATTTTCCAAATGACACCCATTTTGTACACGTTGCATTATGAACTTAATCCGTTTAATTTTATTTCCTTCGTTTTATAAATTTTTTGTATTAGGAGATTTAAATAAACCGACTTCAAAAAAAAGAGGAGGTTATCAATACGTCTGTATGTTTTTTTATGTTTGTTACCTCAGAACTTTTGACTGGGTGAACCGATATTAATGATTCTTTTTTTGATCGATGCGGAATAGTTCCCATTTGGTCCCGTAAAAATTTTTTGAAAATCCATTGGGTAGTTTGGTTTTAAATAAAAAAAACTGGAAAAATTAAGTGGTCTACATATGCGAAGTTGCGGATATCTGCTTTCCTATGATTTTTTAGTGAAATGAAAACAATATAAGTTGACGGTCACCTATCTAGCTTTGACCTTCAAAAGTTATCACTAAAATCGTGAAAAAAAAAATCCACAAAAAATAAAACAGACTCCAAAAAACAAGGACAAAAAAGTCGGTGCTTCACTATATAGAGATAGTGAAGCACCGACTCCAAAAATATGTTTCTAGGGGATGAGTACCTACTAAAATTTAATTATTTTATCCTTTTCAGTTTTTTGGAGTCGGTTTTATTTTTTGTTTTAATTTTTTTGATATACAAGTTTAATTGTTGATTCAGCTAGGACTATCCTCAATATTTTGTTGTACTATATTAGCAAACATTAATTTGATGATGATAATCATACCCACCAACGCGCATTGGGCCAGCGTGGTGGTGCTATGGCCCAATCTCCTCATGTGTTTCTCCCATGTAGGTAGGCCTGTGCCCAGCAGTGGGACGTATATAGGCTGATGATGATGATGAATCATCAAATTAATGTTTGGTAAGTCGACAATAGGTAAATAAATAGCATTGTTACATACAGCTTTATCGATTCTGAGCACTGACATTGTCCGATTCGTATGCAGTAAATCTAACAATCTACGCTAGCCCCAAACTGGTCCCTATACGAGGTCAGTTCAAATATATCGCCGTCGATATCATCAATCACTACACTGTCTCTAAAACAATAACCGTCTGTATTAATTCCACCATAATAATAAGCTATTACGACTCATAACTTTATATTAACATTGATCGTCAACAGTTACTTAGAGCAGTGCCCTTGGGCAGTCGTCCGACTAATGACTCGACAAGATTAATGGATTCACTAATTACACTTGTGACAATCAATGTATCTTTAAAGTGAGCTTTTTGTACCAGTAGGCACTTATTAATACGTGGATCACCTTATTGATGAGACCGTGGAATGTTTCGATGTTGTAACTTTAGCATTGATAGCAGATTCAAATATGTGTAGGGCAATTGAGCAAAACATATTATATAATTTAATATAATAATATGAGAATAAATATGTGTTTAGAACAATTAAATAACAATAAGGCTACTTGTCGTTTTCATAAATGAAACATTCATGATGTAATTTCATTAGTTGGAATTAAAATGAAGGAAATTAAAAAGAGGAAAACCATTAGGTATCTAACAAAAGCTGTGCACTCGTTATGGTATACTTGAAAATTATTATTTCAATAAAACACTTAGAAATTGTTGAAGTTTATATCAAAAACGTCACGCTGTGAGTCTTTCTTGATGCTATAACGTTGCACAGCCTTCAAAATACGTCAAAATTCCCTGAAGCAATTAAACCAGCCGTGACGACAGATTTAAGCACGTCTACACAGTAATATTGAGGTCATAATATTAAAACTTATATTACATAGTACTTACGGAGTAGCGCAAAGTACCGGTAAACAGAAAAGAAAACTTTAATAACATGGGTTTTAATAAATGTCTCAATATAGGCATGGACTGTCTCATCTTAAAAAACAAAAGCAATGTGTTAGTAAAATTTTCTTTTGGGACATTATCAGCCAATTGAATGTTATGATTAAATTTATTATTTTTAGTGTCCAAAATTATGTGTCCTTAATAGTTTGTAAACTCACCTTCTCTCCTCATGCCCATTTTGAGACATTTTCTCAGTCTGCAGTATTGGCATTGGTTTCTATGGTGCTGGTCAATGGGGCAGTTCCTATTTCCTCTGCATGAGTACGTCAGATTTCTTCTCACAGACCTCTTGAAAAATGATTTGCAACCTGCAGAAGAGATTTTATTGTTGAAATGTTGTCAAAGTTGTATTCCAAAACATTTAAATTGGAAAAAATTAAGACGAAAATTAGAGGTTCCCTCTATCTCGCAGAATTTTGTTGTTCCGAAATTTATTTGGCATAACACACTTGGCATAATTTTCTTTAAACGAATATGTTGAATGCATAAAAATCATTTAGTATAATTATCATTTGGTCAAATGTTTATATGCCCGAATTCCCAATGGCATACTTTTAAGATTGCAGATTTTTACTAGGCATAATTTCATTTAGCAAAATTTCAGTACGCATAATTTCGTTAAGTATAAAACTTATTAAGTGCGACGATTACTCGGTATAATTTCACTTGGCATACTACGATGGTGGCAGATTGTGCTACATTAGTGACAGAAACGAATCGCTGCAAAACCGACTCCACGTAGTCTTGTCTGCCCTACCCCTAGAGTGTAATTTAAGCCCGCGAAGACGCGGAGGGGCGAGGCGGCCCGCGAGCTGAGGAGGTGGGCGAAAACCATCTGTGACGATAAGGTCGCGTGGGACCGCCGGAGCCTCGCAGCGCCGGAGCCGTGACAGAAACCTTGCATGCTGCATGCTTGCTTGCATGCTGACTGTTGCTTGCATACTGCATGCGTGCATGGTGGATGCTAGTATTGCTTCTGAATATTGACTGTCTGCGATATGATGGTTCTGCCTCTTAATATTATGGATATTCAATCTATGCATAAAG
Source organism: Nymphula nitidulata (assembly GCA_947347705.1). Lineage (NCBI taxonomy): Eukaryota > Metazoa > Arthropoda > Insecta > Lepidoptera > Crambidae > Nymphula > Nymphula nitidulata. Next base: position 15,810,250 of record OX374632.1, read on the forward strand.
ATGATTCTGAATATAAACTTTCTGCGATATGATAGTTCTGCCTCTCAATTATTATGGATATTAAATATATGCCTAAAGATGATTCTGACTTATAAAATTATGGGTTTTGAATGTATGATTAATGAGTGTGTGCCAGATAGAAGTGGTTTAACTTATAGTTTCCATATTTTTTTTTATGAAACTAAGTAAACAAAGAAAATGATAATTTAAGTAATTAAGGCGATCTATCGAAACCCTGTTTTGGCCAAGACCGATAGGGATAGAGATATGGCTGACTCAGCGAGAGGAAATAAGGCAAAACAGCGATCGCGTGTGAAAAATAAATGAAATACACAAATTATTTTATTAAAAAATAACCTTATGGTCTACAAAAAAACGCTTCTACACGATTCTGAATATTAATGATATCTACTATTTAAAGTAATTTCCTATTGAATACAAATTATCGTTCACCAATAATCTTAAGTTTTCTTGTTTATACGAGGTCTTTTCGGAAATAAAATGTATCGAGGCAAATTCCTTTATTCGTGTTTTCGTTCTACTCGTATCTAGATAAGGATATGAAGTAACGTATATTTTATTTTCAGATTCGTAAGATCTTTCAGCAACGTATGACATTACTTATAAAAGTGCGATTTTTTTCAATATATCGCCTTAATAAGCAGTTGCTTATTAACAATAAGTAATTTTTCCTTTTCAAATAATGATGGTAGAAGTTTATACTAATTCTCTTTTGTTTCAAAGAAATATCTCATGGGCGGCAGTAATCGTATGTTAGTTAAGCTTGTTAATACGTTTGACGCTATTAGCATAATCCCATATATCAGGAGCTACTAGATATCGATAATTTGACGATTCGTATGGAAGCATCGGATCGTAACCTATCTGTGGAACAGTTAAAATACCAACTTAATGATCTAAAGACAGTTAAAACCACTCTCATGAATATATTATTCGTAAACATTAGAATAAGAAACAATTTGCTTTAAACAACAGGTTTAGAATTATATCAACTTTGTAGTAAGCGTGGCGCTTAAGCCGAAGGCATAAAGTAGATAATCAATTGAAAAGTTTAGCAGCATTAAGATCTCGATTTTCGTTTGATACTAGAGTCCATTTTAAATAATTTAAATTACAAAGAAAATTCAATTGATGTCATTAGAGTTTGATTGTGATAGGAATTTGTCATGCTGGAGGGGATTTACTGTTTCGGTTTTTGTAAAATAGTTGATATGGTTGTAGATGGTTGGTCTGATTATAAAAAATGCATGGAGGAGCTGAAAGGTAATTTTGAATGCTATGTGGTCGGTCATATGGATAGTGAATGGCTTAGAACGCTTGTTACGAGTTAAATATTCAAATACTAGTGCCGGTGTTAAATGGGCAATAAGCACAGCGTAATAGCAACTGCCGCTTCTTTACGATTCCTTTATGCTGGCAGTAGAATTTTTCTGTAGCTTTCTTTAGATCGTATGTAGATATCGATGTATTTTATATACACCCGAATTAAATTGACTGTCCTGACTCTAAAGAATTTATTAATAGTTTCTATACTAAAGCTTTAAAAGCTAGAAATGTTTTTGAAAATAATAAGGTAGAAGATGTTCCTGCGACAAAGCCAGCATATTTCCCCGTTCGCCGTGTTTCTTGATACCGTTAGTGCTTACGCTCACGTAGAGGCAGATAAGGCGAGCTAGGTAAGGCTGCTGACACACTGAGAGGTTGGCACGCTCATCGTATTTCATGAAATAACAACAACTTTACCGTTCCTAGAAAAAGGAACGGATACAGTTGAGGGGATACAAAACAACAATTCGGCTTAATTTTAATTGCATTTGTTTAAGTAATAGATAAATACATACAATGGATATTATTATGCGAATACACTTGAATGAGAAGTTAGGATTTGGTATAACTGATGTAAAAGAAATTGTAGCTTCTAATTTATATACCCGGGTGTAATTATGAACCCAATCATAGCTCTTCTCTTCTCTCTCTTCTTTAAAGAAAATAGAAAAAACCTGTTAGATACCTGTTGGATGTTATAAAAATGGTTATGGCTGCAACAACACTATTTTTGGACTTGGACAAAAATATGTTAATGTTCAATTAATAGTAATGAGATTTATTTAAAGGACGTTAATTTTAACTTTAAAAACCGCAGCGTTTTCCGTCTAGCCAAAACCTTCCAATTACCACTATCGTTGGGAACATCGTCTGTTGCAAATTGTACTCGCGAGATGATAGCGAGTGCATTGACATCCAAGTTTGAAGTGAAACCCGCAACAATGGTAGGGGCACGATTATCTAAGCCATAAGTAAACATGGTTATTCGTGGACGCAAAATTTACATGTGTAAAGGAAGCTTTTCAGAGACATGAAGATTGTGATACGATTGTAAGAAATGTTGAGAAGGAAACGACGCAATACTTTGAGTAAAACTCTTTTCAATTTTCTAGCTGAGATTTACTTATTTCTACGCAGTTTGCTTATTCTATCTTTTCATTATTCTATAAATACGGGCATCAGGACCTGCCCATTGAGTGCCCAATATGCTACGAGTGTTCATACACTGCCGTCACAGCATAGTACCCCTAGCTAGAACACTTTTAAATTTCGAATCACCATCGTTTCGAGTAGTTACGATAGTTTTTGTTTGTCTTTTGTTTGAAATTTCAAGCGTGCGTGAACGATGCGATAACGGTGCGAAATTTAAAAATGTTCATGCCAGGGGTACAGTACTGCTAGTCTATAGACTTCGCTACCAGGTGGGTCTTAAGCTTGTTTGCCAACCTTGTATTGTAAAAAAGTATACAAAAATCAAAATTGTGATCAAAAGAAGGTAAATTATGAATATTTAAAGTACTTTTATGAGTATCTAAATAATGGTCATTAGAATGCCCGAGCGCAGATCACAGGTGTCACACTGACCTACATGCGACTAATTGTTTCACTTGCGATCTCGGCTTGAGTGACACTGCAGTACTATGTCGTCATTTTATACTGTATTTAATTGCTTAACAAGTAAGCTCTTACTTTAAATTGTATGACGAAATAAAAAAAATTACAATTAACATATAATACGTCGTCCCCACTTGAAATATATGTATCGACATTTGGGTCACATAATATGTTCACGTTAGCATGTTGCAATATCTGACGTAAATTTGAGATACCTCTACCTGTTACGATACGGATTGGTTTAGAGTATTTCGCTAGGAACAATAAATATTGTAGAGCATTTCATCTTAGGCCTTACGATGACAACGCACCAGCAATACTAAGTGTTTTTTCCTTGTTATTGTGTGTCTATAGGCGGCGGTTTCCACGTGGGCCGTCAGCTTGTTTGTCATAAAGTTGTAAAAAAAAAATATCAAAACTTTACTATGAAATTTTGCCATTTTTATAATAAGAGATCAAATTGCAGAGAAAAATAACAATTCTTTATATCGTCATTTTATTAAAACGTTTTATTAAAATAAAATCATGTGCTAATACAAATGTTTCATGGGTGGAAGTGTGATGACGCACAGGTCAAATTTTGCGTACTTTTTCAACCTGTTAATCAATTAATTCCCAGAGAGTACCTACACCGACCGGTTAATATGAAAGTAAGACGCAGCAATCCAGTCTTGCAGAATTAAATTGCTTAGCAGTTTGTCATTAAATACATTTGTCGCGTTACTTTATCGTGTCTTTTCGTCATTAATCTTATTATGTTGTGACTTAGTTATAGGACGTCAAATTTAAATAGTACGTCGAACTTCAAAGCTGCAAAACATTGACCCCTAGAAATAAACTAAATATAGTATTTTTAGCTTAAAGTATAAACCGTATAGTTTATTCAATTTTAACGATTTTAAAAGAATTTTGAATAAAGCTAAAAAATCCAAGCAAAATATTTTATCAATTATGCATATCACCACCCACTTGAAGAACAAGAGGATATCAACAGTAAATTATAGCAATTAATATAATTAGCACGTAGGTAAACGCAGGGTGACCTCTATTTCTGGAATTAAATCAATAAAATGTCACGTGTATTCGTTGAACATTAATTGACATCTAGCATAAATAATATAGTTAACTGCAGATCTAGATAGAGCCATAGTAATATAGCGCACCAATTTGAAAATTCGTAATAAGTTTGGAATGTTGTTGAATAAGTTTTTTTTATCTTAAGATTCATTTAAATTCCTGTTCTAAGATACACATTAAATGCGTCCTCATTGATTGTTCTAGGCATGCAAGTTAGTCTCACCTCAGAGATGGGTATAAATAAATTTATTAATATATTTATTTTGATATTCCTTCGCAGATAATGCGTTATCACAAAATTAATTAATTAATGCGTTAGAACAAATTTGATATCCAAAAACAGGGTTATAGTGAGTCAACCTTAAAAGATAGACATATGCTGTCGCTGATTTTTTCCGTTAAGCGTTAAGCGCACTCAACAAAAACTCTTAAAAGGAATATTTATGCACGTTTTTGCAACGTTTTTTATTGATGCTCAGTTCCTATTAGTCGTAGCGTGATGTTATATAGCTTAAAGAATTTCTCGATAAATAGACTAACCACCACATAAATAATTTTTCAATTTGAATCAACAACACAAACGTTGAACCAACCAAACAAACAAACTCTTCAGCTTCATAATATTAGTATAGATGAACAAGTTATTGTAATTAATAACCGTATTAATAGCACAGTGTCACACCGAACTACCGACGCTATAATGGACAGGTGGCCTAGTTGCTGTTTTAATCATTTGTTACATTATAATTTGTACTCAGTGGTCATTCTGGGCTATTATTAAATAAATTGATGTGTCCACCGCAATCTAGCCGAGATCTAATATTTATGGAGCCTATGAAATTATTCAAGGTTATATCGAGCATTTACTGCAATAAACGCGGAATCTTAATCTTAACCACGGCTTTTTATAGAAATTCTCAAGCCGAAACTCTACCAACTCTAACAAGGCTAAGCCGTGCATCAGCAAGTTGGACTGTTCGTAAAAAGAGGATTTTTCAAAAAGTTCAACAAAAAAATATAAAATTAAAAATTTTCAGTTAACCCCCAGCCTCACTAATCATGTATCTAACACCATCTCATTGAGACTATACTTATGAGCCCAAACACGCTATATCTGCTGTAAGTTTCTAAAGTATTAAGCATCCCGCAGACATTTTGATGGATCAGCTCAAGGTAAGTATGTCATGGGAATGTCACCGAAGTGAGAGTGCACGAAATTTTGAATCAATCGGATATGTGAAAGTTATTAAAACCCTTTTATCATGTAGAAAATGAGCTGATAGTCATCAAACGTCTGAACTGATTTTCATAAATTATAGTTAAAAACCTTCCTAGTCACGTCAGCTTTCAAACAAAAAAACCATATCAAAATCGACACACAGATACACAGACAGAAACGTCAAACTTAAAACACCCCTCTTTTGTCGTCGGGGGTTAAAAATCATTGGCGTTTGTAGGTTAGTATAAAAAGTTGAAAATTATCCCTACTTCTCTCTCAAAGTCAAACTGTTACTCTTGATGCGCTGTCGACTGTACTTACTCAAGAAATAACGATATAGTATTAAAAATGTGATCTATTGCCTCTCTCTTTCGTAACGGGTACTTATTTTGAAAGATTCTTTAAACAGGCTTTAAATATATTAGTATTCTGGTATCTGTATCCAGCCTTTTCCATTCATTAGGTACGTTTTTTTATACAACTAGATGACATACAACCTGGTGGTAAGTGGTAACCGCCGCCTATAGACACCTGTAATAACAAGGAAAAAATCACTTGGTATTGCAGTTGCGTTGTGATCCCAAGGCTTTAGATGAAATGCCTTCCATGCCCTGTAATTACACTGGCAACCTTTCCTTTCAATCCGAAATACAGCGAACTGTTTCACGGTTGAAATAAGAAAGGCGGTGGTACTACCCAGACGATCCTATATAAGTACTTACGGACCTACCATCTAGTAACGTACACGTGTTATGAAGTTCAATTACAAAATTCAGTTGTCTTTTTATATTTAATCCAAAGAAACAAAAGCAATTATTTTCCAACCATTTATTCGTTATCAAGATTTCATCTTGTACATAGTAATTTTAATTCTTGGAGTGTAATGAAGGCCGAAATTGAATTAGATGTTGAATCAATTAAGAGAGATCATTACTCATCCTCATCAATCATTGAGGCGAGAACTGAAAAATCATTAACTGAGTATTAGAGTCGCGGGACTCTTGGAGTAGTCTGCTGTAGATACGGATTTATTTATTTCATGATTTTGCAATCATTAATTTCCATATTGAATGTTAAGGGGAAGTATTCCTAAAAACATAAAAATTATCAAAATATGTTACTCAAATAGTATAAAATTAAACTAAAATTAAGAATTTTAGTTTTAACATTATAATGTACTTTTGAAAGATACTTAAAAACATCTCCAAACTAAAAATCTGATGGATTAGAGACTAAAAGGGCTACCCCAAGTCCTTCATGGCTCAGATATTTAGAGCAGTCACCCGGATTGTGAACCGTCGCGGGTTGGGTCACCCGCCACAGTACATGATGTTTTCCTAGTGTAGGTATTTTTCTAAAACGTATTTATAATTTTTGCATTCCTTTCTTAGGCAGATTCGCACCAACTTCGGTAGGCAAAAGTCTCTGACATTTGTCTTTATGAAAAAATACAATAAAGTTTAATTAATTTTAGATTTAAGACCATTTTGGTAAGTAGGAATAGGGTAGTTGACAACTTTTTTTAAATTTAGAACTCATAAAAAAATATTTCATAAGAAATGATATGTTTAAAATCAATAATTTCACAAATTATGTGTTTGAACATATCAAGCAGCAAGCAAGCGCGTCGTCTAAAAACGATCCCTATAAAATCAGCCGAACAGATGACGTCACATATTGTTATATTACTAAAAAATGTATGGGAATAGTGACAAAATAAATAATAATTAATTAATAATGTAATATGTATGGTTTTAGTCATAGTTGTTTTAATTGCTGTAAGCAATCTTATAGATTGTGATAATGAAAAAAAAAAATTTTATAACTTTTCTAAACCGTACAATTTCAATAATATTCCATAACTTTCAAGTTTGAATTGTTTTTATGGGTAACAGTAGAATATTTGATACTGTGGTATCGGGAAAATGTTTTTCGCAATGGTTCTTGTAGAGTTAGCCTCAGTGCTACTCGTACTAACCTACACTGTTTGAACAAGTTTACAGAAGTAAGGCTATACATGTCCAGGATTCGTCAAAAATTTAGTGTCTTGACTATTTCACCTTAGTGACAAAATTGAAATACATTAACAAAATTCAGGTACTTAATTGTCTCAATGATAATAAATTTCATCAAGTTTTGATAAGAAAAAAGTCATTTTTAACTGGTTGCAAAAAGGAGGAGGTTATCCATTCGACTGTATATTTTTTGTGTTTGTTACCTTAGAACACCGTTATTTATCAACCGATTAAGAAAATTGATCTTTTAAAAAGTATGCTTTCAGATTAGTTCTACAAAGAAATGTTATCAAAATCTAATCAAAATAAGAAAGTCGTTTTTACTAGGTGGTAGACCCATATGTAGGGTCGCCTGGGTAGGTACCACCGCCTTTCTTATTTCAGCCGTGAAACAGTTCGCTGTGTTTCGGATTGAAGGGAAAGGTAGCCAGTGTAATTACTGGGAATGGACGGCATTTCATCTTAGGCCTCAGGATGACAACGCACCTGCAATATCAAATGCTTTTCCTTGTTATTGCAGGTGTCTATAGGCGGCGGTAACCGCTTACCACCAGGTGGGCCGTCAGCTTGTTTGTCATGTAGTTGTATAAAAAAAAAAGTCGTCAACGTAAGAAAAATTGGGGATTTTCGCTTATCTGTGACTTTTCAGTGGTCCGATACTATAGTAAACAATACAGACGGCGCCCTATCTAGCTTTGACCTTAGAGAGTTGACATTAAAAATTGTGAAAAAAAACAAAATAAAAACCCGACTTCAAAACACTAAAAAGGAAACAATTAAGGTTATAAAATTATTCAGTTATTGCTAAGTTGTTTCCAGAAACAATGGAAAGTGAAGCACCGACTCCAAGAAATATATCTTAATGGGATTAGTAAGTACTTACTTAAATGTTATATTTTTTTTATTTAAAGTATATTGAAGCCGGTTTTTATTTTTTGTTTAATTTTTTTATAAGAAGTGATCATTATTAGGAATAGGAATTAGGTGCTAAAAATTACAAACATCTTAAAACTGTGTAAACATCGTTACAAATAAAATACTCATGATTTTTAAAAGCCACTTGCTCACAATTGTACCTATTGTGAATGCCTTTATTTATTAAATACTGTTTTTATAAAAGGTTTTCCCTAGTTTTAATGAGCAGCGATTAATTTTTGATAACCTTTGATAACATCCCTTTGAATCAAGGTCAAGGACTTCTGAAATTGACCTCTAAACTTTTATTTTTATGAATGGTGTTAATTATGTTATTATGAAATATTACTGACTTTCCCAAAAAAAAAACACGCCAAAAAATTTAAAAGTATGTACACTAGAAAATTCCAATTCCTGTGACGGGGGCCGAACCCGCGCTCTTTTCCAATCCGCAGACTGCTGCCATCTAAGCATCCAAGTACTTAGGATGACCATTGGAATTTCTGTATCTGTATTTGAGTTCACCCGGATTGTGCAAGTCGCGAGTTCAATCACCGTCTCAAGACATGTTTTTTTAACGAGTTTAGATAACTTTGTTATTAATAAAATAAATTTAATCATCACGTAAAAAAGCTACTTAAGTATACCATATCTGCATTTTAGCGTTATATAATGTAATAATTTATAGTGGAGTGAGCTAGATCACTAGACCTAATATTTTTTTGTCAAAAATAAATAATAATTAAAGTATTCCTAGTTATTTTCACGAATATTAAAGTAGAAAGCGTTGTGCCGCTAGAAGAGACTTGTCTCCGGTTCTCTCAACACTACACTTCCTCTTCATTTTTGTCCTAACGCTACGGTAACCGCTTAGTTAATACTAAGCTAGCCGTTGCTTATTTGCACCCTTGTTATAAACCATTCACAAGGAGTTTTTGGTACGTAGTGGGGTATTTTACTGACTTTTTTAGCATAACTTCATCTGTCAAGCGGCGATATACCACCAGGGGGAGATGAGAGTGGAAGAAACAATTGTGTCTGGAATCTCATGCTTGACGGGTAAAAATCTAAATAAAAAATAAATAAGTTTCTATTTATTTTCTAAAAAAAATAGAGCGAGACAAACAAATATGTTATCAATATCGCAGGTACTGGTGCGAAGTGAAGACGTAGTTTTCTTAGTTCCCACTTTTTTCTTCTTTAAAATACAGTCTACAGGCTACAGACTACCGTAAATAATATCATTTAATTAATTTATAAGTATATACTTGTGTACGTTATAATTAGAGGTTATCATTTATTTTAATACTGGCCGCGAAAATCAAGACCTTTCAAAATGACGGCCATTTTTATATGTAGACTCGCATATCTACAAGTTCAGTCTACATATTAAAATGTTCGAACCTCTTTTTCAAAACATTTGACTTTAATAATACTTAAAATATTTAAGAGTTATCAAGTTTGAGAAGCGTTTGAGTACCTACCTATTCAGTCCATTTTCGGACAATAACGTAAACTAAGCTCGACAATATATATTTTCGCGTATGTTATGTAGAAAAGTATGAAAGTAGCAGGTATAATTACGGGAAATGTGCCTTTAATTTCAGCCACAGATAATACAACTTAACCCAAGACTCGTGCATCAATATGCACAAAAGCAAAGAATGACTTCCCTTAATCATTTCATTACGAGTGAGCTCGCAAAAGAAGGAGTTTAATGACAAATTACCCGCTTTAATGACTGCAGCGGATCGGCCCCTAATGAACCAGGTCCTGTTCTTCACGATATGTTTTGTCTTGTGAATAAATATGTCTGCATAGGTAGCTATACATATATCTTACTAACTTAATGTTGCGTCATATTTCATAAGTAATAAAAATAATTTCTACGCTCTGATGAAATCTACCATTAAAAATAAGTATTATTAAATGTAACTATTTATATCAATTATTACGCATATGTAAAAGTGAAATTTTTAACAAAAATAATAGCCAACTTCAAAACACTCAAAAAGGATAAAATAATTAAATTCAAGTACCTAGCTACTAATCCCCTACAAACATATTTTTGGAGACGGTGCTTAACTTTCTATTGTTTCTGGAAACAACTTAGCACGAACTCCAAAAAATGTTTCTAGGTAATAAGTATCTATTTTTTTTAAATTATTTTTAGTGTTTTGAAGCCGGTTATTATTTATGTCTACAAACATTTTTCTCACTTTTTTTTGTCACGGTCAAAATTAGATGGATGAACGTCACCATATGTCGTATCCTACTGTCATATCGCTTCACTAAAAAGTCATAGGAAAGATAAATATCCGCAATTACGCATACATAGACGCCTTAATCATTCCACTTATTTTAATTTAAAAACCAAGCTACCCAATCGATTTTAAATATTTTTTTATGGAACCAAATGGCAAATCTCGACGTAGTCGGTGTACATAATAAAAAACAACCAAATTGAGAACCTCCTGCTTTTTGAAGCCGGATAAAAATAAAAATAATCAGAGCGACTTAAAATAATAAGCTTCATAAAACTTTAATATACATAAAATAAATTATAAGTTGTATAGGAGATAAAATTACATTGCAGGCTTCTTCACTAATTAAAATGAATTTAAATCCCTTAATGACACATTAATTGCGTATTAAACATGTCGCCATAACATTCTTGTACAGTGCGGGCCAATAAAAGGAACACACGTTATTAAAGGTAATTTATCGTTAATAAAATATTTGACAAGATCGTATATCGGTAATGTAGATAAAAAAAGCGTAAATTTTCGATTTACGACGTGACAAATTCGTTACCATCAAATCTGAAAGATGATCGTTAACGTCACACCTTCGGTGTTTACCTTATTAACGCGTAGCGAGTACTTATTTAATTCACATAAATAATATATTAATTTGAGTCAAATTTTCATTAAAAGCAACCACGATATTACGCCGTGGTGCGTTTTATTGACAGTTTTAGTGGTCGGGAAGCGAGCCACACACGCGCCGAACGTGAATTCAATTTAAAAAGTGGAATGAGATAAAAATAAATAAGTTCGAAAAGACACTTATGTTTAGAGGCGCTCGTAAAGATAGGGTTAACTGCCACGGTATCGCGGCACAAAACATACCATAAACTGACCGGTTATAGTGGCCGATAGTGCAGCGCTCATTGAGATATCGACACATGACCAGTGACACTTCGTAAATGAGGCCCTATTCATTACATAGGAAGGCTTTTGATAATTCGAAGTTACGATGATAGGCACATGGCATATGGTATATTTTTTATGTAGCGGGACTTTTATAGCGTAAGTATGACTATGTTTTTTTTGTTTAATTATTATCAAGCGGGCTTTATGCAAATTATTAAAAAAAAATACATTCATAAAATAATAAAGTAACTAATTCACCCAAAGGGCAATGGGGAGGGCTATGCTCGGTTTTTCACTGCGTGATCGAATCAGAAATGATGAGATCCGCAAGAAAACTAAGGTCGCCAACATAGCCTAAAAATTTGCGAACCTCAAATGGCAGTGGGCAGGACCATTGCAAGTAAAGGAGGCCTGACGGCCCTTGGGGTGGGTTGGTCCTCGAGTAGCGGCCGCGAAACGGAAGACGCCGCGTTGGTAAGGCGCCCACAAGGTGAACCGACGATCTGGTGAGGGTCGCGGCAAGTCGATGGAAGCGGGCAGCGCAGGACCGATCGGTTTGGAGATAGATCCCTGATAGAAGCCTATGCCCAGCAGTGGGCGTCTTTCGGCTGATATGATGATGATGATGAACTAGGTACTAAATATTTTTTCATAAAGAGTGATAGGTTTACTCGAAAGTGTTAATTAAATTACTTTGAAATAATTATTATTAGATATCCAGATTTCTCGTAAAATTGAGATGGATTGTTTTTTAAGATACACCTTATAAATACGAGTATGTGCTGCTACTTAAAGCATTAAAACTATCGATGTCATATAATAAGCATTTCCCATCACTAAATGCAGGTGTCAACTGCAATCACTATTGTCGCGGACGCGAGCATTTAAGTCAAAAGGAGCGCTTCGTTGAAGAACTTTGTCGTTATAACACCTATAAAGGTTTAGTGCGATCCACCTCAGCATTACGTCCGGTTTTATTTAGACAAAGTCGCATTATAAACAGCGGGAGGTCCAGATGTTAATAAAGTGGATTTGTCGACATCAGAATAACACTTTATGTGCCGCTCTAATGCGGGATATCGATATAGTCTAAGGCCGCTTATAGTTATTCTTGTCGCACTGAGTCTAATGAAATGTGTTAAGATTTCTAAATGCGGATTATGATAGCCTCAGAAAGAGCTCTCTAATATCTACTGTTTTGCTCTCTCATGATGAGATTTTTTTTTTATATACAAAGCACGACCAATGACTCAACACCACCTGATGTAAAGCGGTAAGAAGAGTCCATATGCGAATACAGCTAGTGCAGTTCAGACACTGCTCTAGCCGCCTCCACCTTGCGGGCTGAAAGGTGCCTTTTCACGCCTCTTTTGAAGGAACCCATGTTATAGGAAAGAGGAAACACATGTGCTGACAAAGGATTCCAAGTTCTAGAAGTACGACAAGGAAACGAGCTACTAAATTTCTTTGTACGTGATGTTGAGGTGAGGTTGATGGAATCATAATACTACAATCAAAAGAACGGACTTCGGATGTGTTCTCCAGAATTAGGGCCACTAAGTATCATAGATGTAAGCACATCATTATTTACAGACGAGAAAGAGTATAAAGGATGTATCTTTCATGAAACTCTAAGCAGATACAATTCCTACACGACTTTTAGTTACAGTTAAAAAAAGTTGTCATTTTAAGTGGGTATGTGAACTGTGCGGACATTATTGTTATAAGACTTTTGTAAGCCTGATAAATAAATAATTGTTCGTCCAAATATTATTAAATAATTTTATGTCCTAATGTACTTGTAGATAGCTACGCACGCTACTACTGACATTGAACTAATAGGTAAAAAACAAAACAAAAATGATAACAGCTTCGTTGAAAAAAACAGCAATTATAAAATAGAAAATAATAGTCAACACAATATGAATCTAAAAAATACCAAAGGCATTTATTCCACAAACCTTATTAATCTAATTAGTGACAGACAAAACATAATTATAATACCAGTGTAAAATTGTCTTTATCAGTTGGTTAGCGTCCTTAGGGTCAAAACTGTGACCTCACGGCGCCGAAGAGGCAGTTTACTTAAACTGATAACCGTACAAAATAGAGCTGTACATTTTTTACTATATTATTTTTTGGTTAATACAACTAAAGGCTGTCTTTAAAGTGTATGAACTGATTTTTTTTTGCTGTACTAATTGTTTTAGCAATTTTTCTCCGTAGACAATGCGTTAAAAAGTAAAATTGATTAATTAAATATTGAGTGAATAAAATAAGACCTATTTGAAGTGTAATAAAATGGTAGCCCATAAACTTAAAGTGAGTTGTAAAGCCGGTTAAAGCCGTTACGATAACACTAAAAAAGCTACTTTAATGTAACGAATCTTAAGACTACCTGTAACTTTAAAAAAATAAGCAAGAATAATAATATTCATACAGTGCTTGTGTTATAGATACTAGATAAAGGAGAAATATTGATAATAATATGTATATAAATATTAGGGATATACTATATAAACATACAAACATCCATGACTCGTTGACAAATGCTCGTACTCATCATACAAACATCTGACCTGAACCTGGGACCCCTCGCCGAGTACCTTGCCTGTAGTAAGGGGTACAGACTACATACCACTCAGCCAGACGGTCGTCAAACCGGCAACTAGGGTAATACCTGGTCAAACAAACTAACTAGGGTAATACCTAGTCATACTTAAAGGTAACGAACTAGTTGTAAGTTAAGATACATCAGGCCTGCGGGCACGGATCTCTCGATATGCAAAATTTGACGCTTCGCATTCATATATTGACAAAAACCGTTTTGTCGAGTTCTAATTTAACTTTATTTAAAACTTTGTGTATAAAATTTTGGAAAACTTTATACACAATCACTCTACAACTCATTAATTTTATATGTAAATAGGAACCAGAATATAGGTACCTTTCTTGTTTTTAACCCGTCAACCATCTGATTCCAGACACAATTGATTTTTCAATAGTAATAGCACTCCGGAGGGATAACGCCTCTTGACAGACTAAGAGTACAAATGTTTATTCAAAGAGTTGCCTAGAATCTATGAGAAGTGGTCGATCGGTAAAATTGAAACACTTTTAAAAGGGCCAGCCTGTATAACCAAATCCGATACAAGTACAGTAATTCGTGTATTACCCGCGCAGGCGCCGCGGTGTCGCTTGGCTATCGCCCAATAAACCATTACAGCCCTTAATTAAGGAAATAATAATTATTTTTGTGATATAGCTACGTCATTCCGCTGTCTGGCATATTTATTGAAAGAGCTTTATTGCAATGAGGTTGTATATGATCAATATAGCTGCGAGTTTGTGTCGACAAATTAATAAAACTTATGTAAGATAATCCTATTCATGTGATGCAGATCCCTAATTACGTGAGATTATGGCAATGGGCTCACGCAAAATTAAATGTCTTGCCATATAACTCAGTAATCGATATAAATTTTAGATGAAGTCCAATACTATCACCACTCGATGTACGTATATAATAAGCTGGCGAGTTTTTCTATTGTTTCTACTAGATACAACTAGTACTAAGGTACTAGCGCTAAGATACAAGAGATTTCAAAGAAGAGATAACATTCAAATAATTCTACTATAATATATATTACAACACTATAATGTAGAGTTATTTGGATGAACTCTGAATGAGTCAATTGCTGACAAAGCTCGCCATAGCTCATCCAGGAAGCTCTGTGCTTGGAGCAGGTGACAAGGCTCTATGCTGTTAACACTTCCTCTGGATTTTTTCAGGGTAAGGAAACGGCAGAATAGTTATTGCTTGATTGCTTAGATGCTTGACCAGGTGGCAACCAGGGAAAATTATGTGTTTTTTTTTACACAACATGGGGTTTTTGTATAAAAACAGATGTTATTTAGGATAGGGTAGTTGACAACTTTTTTTATTTCACAAATAAGAAGTTTGCAAATCATAAAGAAATATTGCAAAAGAAATAGTATGTTTAAAATATTCACAGAAATAGTGGTATGTTTGATGTGTAGCGGCGCATCGTCCGAAAATGTTCCATAGAAAATCTATGGAACAGGTGACGTCACATGTTCCTATATTACTTTGAAAATGTATTGGCATTTTGAAAAAAATGATGATAACTATGTAATATGTACGTTTTTATTCTAAGTGGTCATAACAATAGTTGTTTTAGCTGATGTGAGCAATCTAATGTCTACATTTTTGATAAATTTTGGACCCAAAAATGACCATTTTATAAATTTTCTATCACGTACAACTTTAACAATAATGTATAACTTTTAAGTTTTAATTCTTAGTATGGGTAAACATAGAGTACTTATTTTTTCCGAAGTTTTGAAAAATAGCGCCATATTCAAACGTAGGCAACATCTCTATTCTGCTTAGACACCTATGTGTTCTATCAGTAGACAAAAAATATCCAAGAATTTCAAGCTAATTAATAAACTGAAACTACCTCTAACGCGAATTTTATTAAAAAAATATGTTGAATACAAAACAAAACTTCTTGCAAATATACGTGTTTCTCAGATCAACACTATGCATATCCAATAGAAGTAAACTAGGCATAGGCAAGTAACGATTGCAATCAAAAGTGAATCTTGAGCAATAACTAAGAATCGACCCCTCGTATCTACGTATTGAGTTAACTGTTATGATGTGGCACGTCTCAGAAAACAACACAAACCTGCAAGCTACAGGATCAAATGTTACGTAATTCATAGCGTAATATTTAGGTACTGAATATTAAACTTGCTTGAATGGCGTTAGATGTGAGAATGGAAATACAATTCTGTACACTATGCTTTGCGAGGAACTGAAGCTTTAGAATCATTTAAAACAATATTCAGTACATTGTTAATGCTTAATAAAGGTAGGGCATAGTGATATTTTGTTGTTTTCAAAAGCAGAAACTAAATAAATTTTTTGGCGCCTTTAGCTCCAACTTAAGTCTTTTCTGAATTTCAATTTAAAAAATTTAGGGATTATCCTGGAATCTCCTTTTATTTTCATTGTATAATTAACCGTCGTGCCAGTTGGAGACAATTAAGATAATTCAAAGCGTCGTTGGCGTCCTCACGAGTTTCTCCCATGTAGGAAGGCCTGTGCCCAGCAGTGGGTCGTATATAGGCTGGTGATGATAATAACGTCATGATGTTATTCTTATTTTGAAACCATTCATAATTAAATTGACTACTTAATAATAAGGATCTCGTTAGAGAGTGCTTTACAATTCTAGTCTCTATATCTTTTTATATAAGTATATTTTTTTCTAAATGTTGCCACTTACACTTTTGCAGACCTTCTGTATTTACTTATTCGTATTTATATAATTTGTGATGTCATTAGTGTTTATTACATGAATAAAGAAATATATTACACTAAATTTTTTTTCTACTGCAAAGCAATAAGGCCGCCTATTGTACTGAACTGTGTGTAAATTTGTTCTGTAATGTGTTTTGTTTAGTTTTCAATATCGAATATTTGTATTGTTTTGTAAAGAAAGTGTAAGGCGTAATATGTGACCAGCCGTTGAAACCTTCCTACACCTCAAGTTACATCTCTACCTGTCACCGTCATAATCTTAAAAAAAAAATCAAACATCATAATTTTAGAAGGAATTACCTACATATTTTTCAAAATCTCTTTTTTACCATTTTTTATTTTAACGTGTAATGAAGTCTCGTATCAAATGCCGCCAAAAAGATTACAACTGATCCCAAAGCCGGATAACCCGCGCAAATGAAAATAAAAACACGTATTTACAACTGCATATCTGGAAAGCGAAGTTCAGAGAAGGTTAGCGATTAACCCGCCAGAGGTCAAGGCTGTCTTTGGGTCTTGCCTGATATAATGATGTGCTCACTGAGCCTATTATGTCACTGGCGGCGAAGATTTTAACCGACTTCAAAAAAAGGAGGAGGCTATCAATTTGTCTGTATGTTTTTTTATGTTTGTTACCTCAGAACTTTTGATTAGGTGAACCGATATTGATGATTCTTTTTTTTCGATGCGGAATAGTTCCCATTTGGTCCCATAAAAATGTTTTGAAAATCCATTGGGTAGTTTGGTTTTTAAATCAAAAAAACTGGAAAAATTAAGTCGTCTACATATGCGAAGTTGCGGATATTTGCTTTCCTATGAATTTTTAGTGAAATGATACGATAGTAGAAAACAATATAAGCTCACGGTCATCCATCTAGCTTTGACCTCCAAAAGTTTTCACTAAAAATTGTGAAAAAAAAATTAAACAAAAATTAAAACCGACTCCAAAAAACTAAAAAGGATAAGACAATTAAATTTTAGTAGGTACTCATCCCCCAGAAACATATTTTTGGAGTTGGTGCTAAGTTGTTTCCAGAAACCATAGATAGTGAAGCACCGACTCCAAATATATGCTCCTAGGGGATGAGTACCTACTAAAATTTTATTATTTTATACTTTTCAGTTTTTTTGAAGTCGGTTTTAATTTTTGTTTAAATTTTTTATACAACTGGATGACAAGCAAGCTGACGGCCCACTTGGTGGTAAGTGGCTTGTAAAAAGCGTGTGTGCTTACGCAGCCTTGGTTAGACGGAAAATTTATTTTTTTTGAACTCTATCGCACCAGAGCCCTCGGGTTTGTATGATGACTTACGAACATTTGTTCACGACTCATGGATATTTATTTAGTGGTAACTTCTAATATTTTATATTTCTCCGTAATAGTATCTGTAAAATAAGCTCTTAATTATGATTAGGTATTTGTGTCTGTTTGAGTGTAAATTTAAATTTGGAACTTTAATAGATCTAGTGGAAATCGAAAAAGTAATTTCTCGCAACTTTAAGTAGATGCGTTCAGTGTATTTACAATAGAAGCAATTTCTTACAGATGCAATCGCGGCTTGACAGTCTCAATTAGGAGTCGGCCTTAAGCGGAAACAACTATAAACTATTATAATTTAATTTGTAATCTCCTATTAAACAAAATATGTTTACGAATATGAAACAATTATAAGTTTACTGATACTTCCTCTGTAGGGCAACAGTGGCCACGCGGCGTTATTCTGGTTATACCTACCTACTTTAACCACCAAGAGAAATAATAGTGGATTTTTTAAATTCACTCAAGAAAAATAATTGTCGGTTAGCCACTTCACTAGGTAGTAGACCCATATGTAGGGTCGCCTGGGTAGGTACCACCGCCTTTCTTATTACAGCCGTGAAACAGTTCGCTGTGTTTCGGATTGAAGGGAAAGGTAGCCAGTGTAATTACTGGGCATGGACGGCATTTCATCTTAGGCCTCAGGATGACAGCGCACCTGCAATATCAAGTGCTTTTCCTTGTTATTGCAGGTGTCTATAGGCGGCGGTAACCGCTTACCACCAGGTGGGCCGTCAGCTTGTTTGTCATCTAGTTGTATAAAAAAAAGCCAGCACATTCTGGACAAGTACAGTGTAACTTAGATAAAAAAATTGCTAGTCATAATAAATACTTATAGGTATTAGATCTGCTAAAGGAACTTTAAAATTCAACTTAAATGTAAAACCAATATTTTAAAACTATGTGCTTGAATCTTTAGAAAATCAACGTAAAGAAACTATTTACCTACCTATTTATGCAAATATTATTTATTATAATAGAGATGAAAAAAATAGTCAAATATAAACATTGCGTATGCTATTACGTGAAGCGGAAATCCTACCTAGAGCACTCAAACGGTCACCGGATCAATCCGCGTTTCCGGATTAATACACTGAGCTTTGTCAATAAACGGATTTTTAATTAGTTAATTAATTTAATAAATTTGTCATATAGCCGTACCTAGCTCTCCTAGAAAGCTTAGATTTTCTGTTTTAATTTTTCCGTTTATTATCATATGTCTAAGGCCTCGTTTTTCTCGTTTAGTAGGTAAGTAACATTAAATGTATGCGATATTAAATTGGACGACAAAAGCTTATTAGCGTATATTACTTGTTGAATAAAAGTTTACAAATAACGGATTTATTTTCGACTAACTTAACATATAATAATATAATGGTGGCAATGTGACACTTACGTGTAAATGAAATAATAAATATGCTGTAGATGAAAGATAGTTCTATTGAGCGGTAGTATTATGTCTTATTTTTGTAGTGTATGCAAAATTATAGGTAAATGTGTAGGTGGGTACTCGTATTTCGTTTTAATGGTCGCAATAGTTGTATAGTTCTAATTAGTGATACAATGCTCGGTCGTTCCTTTACTCTATCATTATCCACTAAACTAATGGGCTAATAGTAATGGGATAATACTATTAGAAAATCATCAAAGGCCCCGTAGTTCCCAAGACTTCACTTGTACTTTTATTTTAAGGCTATCTTGATCGCTGTAATTATTTGGCGACACGAAACGGATAATTATGTTGGACAAACTACGAGCCACGGTGAAATTCTTTTGTTCTTCCTTTCAATAGTAGTCATATGCTTTTAATTATCTTCATTACGACAGAGGATTTTTTATCATTAGCGAAAACGTTTACTTGTTAGTGGGTAGGTACAGACAGCAACAATAATATAGATATACTTAGATAATTGATTTTATAAAAAAATACGTTTTGACGCTTTCTCTTGTTTGCCACCCTCTTCGTTTAGAGAACTGTTTTTTTAAGTCGTGACCCGTTTACGTTGAAAACGGGTGATTTTTTTATACAACTAGATGACGAACAAGCCGACGGCCCACCTGACAGAAAGCGGTTAACGCCGCCTATAGACACCTGCAATAACAAGGAAAATCCATTGATATTGCAGGTGAAATGCCGTCCGTGCCCAGTAATTACACTGGCTACCTTTCCCTTCAATCCGAAATACAGCAAACTGTTTTACGGCTGAAATAAGAAAGGCGGTGGTACCACCGCCTTTCTTAGATAGATAGGCACCTACTCATATATAGCTAAAATTTGAATTATAGTACCTTAAAAGGCAAACTTTGCTAAAGTTACCCAATAATTTCGCATATTGAAGAGACACAGGGTTTACCCAAGTGTGATATAAAAAAAATTTGAAAACTCCTGCCATTTCTGGACTATAATGAACACAAAGAATCGATTAAAATTTTTAGCAACCATTAGACCATTAGATCTGGTAAGTGTGGTTGAAGACACTACAGGTATAACTAGACAGCATAACCCAAAATGAGGGTGGAAAGCAATAAAAATACTGCCTTACTAATAAAAAAACAATATCAACATTTCTACAATGAAATATCACGATGATTAGTCGTTCTAATTAAAACATCACCGAAACACAAATTTGGAGCTCCGAATTAAAAGGCCGTAACTTAGAAAACAGCAATTTCCACGATCGCTCAATTTGCATAAAAGTGAGACACCCCTTATCTTTAGAGGCAGGCTGTTTATGAAAACTTTGTCTTATTGCATTCTGATTAGAACCGCGGGTACACTGAGCTTGTTAATTGAGATTTCTGAGGTTAGAAAGGGGGGTGATTTATTACTTTTTATTGCTTTTGTTTGACGTAATTTACGTAATTTTATTATGTTTCTTATCAAATTTCAGGCTGGCTATAATTAAACTTATTTTATCCGAGATTAAAATAGTAGTGTAACTGAATACCTAATTCTTTGCACAAATGATATTGAAATCAAACTTTTACGATTCTAAACTGAAAGTAAAATGATTTTTTTTAATGTGTCATCATTGTATATTGATTAAAAGGATTTTTTTTAATTAAACGGGGCTAAGTAGTAATAAGAAAAACTTAATCAGCCAAACTTTTAAAATCATCTGCCATTAAATATATTTTTTTGTTTCTAACATGCTATAAATAATTAAAAGTAACCCAGCCCACAATAAGTTCAGTATAATAAACCTACACAAATAAAAGTTTTCTAATTACCCATCTTAAAAACCGGGAAAATTTTTCAATCGTGATAAACAGTACAAACCATTTATTAGGTACGCCTCTTAGATATGAACTTTCTTCAAAAATTTACCTATGACTTAATTTAATAAGTTGGTGTATCTAAATAACTAAGTAATAACTAAATAAATTTTTAGAAGTTCCTTTTATTTTACAGAAGAAAAAAAATTGTTTTTAATTGTTTAAACTGTGTAAAATCTAGTTCTGACAATGACGCGTATATTTATTTGGGCTATGCCTATCATTTGATCTTTGACCCCTACGAAAAATTTCCCTAGCACGCACAAAGTGTACCAACTGCCGTAATAGCACATAACTTAATCCGATAACGCATCGCACTTCAATACAGCACACGGCATTGCGTACGGAGAACACATCACTTTCACTTCACACAATTACGTACCCTCACAAGTGAACTGGCCGTAGTGCTTCCCGGAGGACTTGTCCCCGCAGACCACGCACTCTACGTTCTGGCCTTTGTCGGTCGCGGAGGAGCCACTCTGCGTCGACGCGGCCTGACTCGCGGGAGTCGAAGGCAGCAGCTCATCTTCCCGCCAGCTGCCGCGGAAGCCGAGTTCCAAAGGCGGGAGGTCAGGGCCTCTCGGAGGGCAAAGCCCCGGGCCTCCGACCCCGCCGTAAACTAGCGCTCCGTGCGTGATGATGCCGGTTGCGGTCACGGGTGTAGAAGACGCGCGGCGCGCAGTGTGTCAAGGGTCGCGGTTCAGGCGCGACTGAGCTCGGGTCGGGCCAGGGCGCGCCGCGCCGCCATTGGCCCGGTGGCCCAGGGGCAGGGAGCGAAGGCCCCGCCACCTCGACACCGGCCCCCTCCCCGCGGGGGGAAATCTTTCAGTAGCCAAGTACGGTGTGGAAGAAAATTTTTCGGTACGGTTGCCTTTGTTTGTTTTCGACCGTTTTAGACTTACGCTCGTCGCCTAAGGAAGCGGTTTTCGACGGTTATGATAAATGGCGCTCTTTGAACTCTGTTAACTGATTATAGTATTTCAACGTTTCATTTCTTGTTTTTATATTTCAGATCAAAATAATTACTAAAGATATTTTCTTATTAATTTTAATAGTTAGGATGATTATCTAATACGAGTCATTAAAATTATTAGAGTCATTACTTAAAATTCTTCCTAAAATATAGTGAAGATTTTAGCGCTACTTTTTCTGACGCTACCTGAAAATCCTACTTTGTATCAACTTTCCCTCTACCTCCATATTTCTGCTCGCTGATAGTCGCTCCACATTGTTAGCTACGTACAACACATTTACTTGGGCCATTTATACACGAAATTCGGATACCTATAACTAATTAAGTAACTGTGGACGTATTTGAATTTTATGAAGTGGAGAATTTGGTTACAGTATTGTTGGAACAAAGCCACGTATTGTATGAAATAAGAGTATCAATGACTGTTGCAGTTAACAAAAAATGTAACGATTGTTATTGCGACTGCATATGATTGATTACATACTCATTCATTCTTTGAATTCGCCTTAAAAATTAAGAATCGTTCATTAAATAAACAAACAAGAGATTGACCACTAAATATCAATTTAAATACAAGAATGAATATCAGCGATTATTGTTCCATCAATTGGCTCCGAAAACCAATAAAAATCTATTAAGCTTAACTGATGGGCATGAAACATTATGCTCATTGAAAGCGTTCAGCGATCTATATCGATCTAGATCATCGGTAGGCGGCGCGTGTGCGGGGCGTGGCCGCGGGGGGAGGGGAGCCACTCCTGCGCACTTGTCAAAGTGACGCGCGCCACGACTGACGCATCACGCTTTTGAACGTTACGCATGTTCGCAAGAAAGCGGTGTGAATGGACTTCCACCAATACCTAAAGGCTAACCAAGCAAATATGTAAAAACACACATTTTGAGAAGATAAACAATTGAAACCTTATTCTAGTATTTATTTGATGATATTTTGTCACGAAAACATATCTATTAGTCTGTCAAGGTTCTATAACACCGTCTTATTAAAGTGAATTAAATAATATAAGTAGGTAGCAACATTAGGAGTAATGTAAGCATATACTGAATTCAAAATTAATAATGTTTTTAGACATAGTATCCCGTCAAAGAATTGTCTTAGATATTGTGAATTTTATTAATTTGGGTATCAATAGGTATTGTTATTTAATTTTTTGCCACATTGCTTACTTAACTAGAAGAAATATTTTTCAGTGAAAACTTTTTATGGTAAGTATTGTGTATTACCTATGTGTAGGTACCTTTACGGTATATTTTACGTGTTGTACCACTTGTACCTGATTGTTGTATGTTTACCAATAAAGTTATTTTTATTTAATCAAAATAATTCTAAGCCAACTGGTAATGTGCGCATGAATTCTCAGCAATCAATCTCAGATGCCTGGATTTACATAATTTTAAAGGTAGAGTCAATTTTGTTTGTTTTTTCAAATTTGTTTGGTTCAAAATTTCCAATCTTGGTTTTTCTGTTGTACTCAAATAAATTAGTGTAGGTACCTAATAATTAATAAATATAAAACTAAACTAATAATACAATTATGCACTTACTAGGTATACCTAAGGCATTGGCTCCTTATGCCTATACTCGTAGGGTGATTAGCTAAGTTAAAAATAAAATTAAAATAATATATTATTTATGCTGACTGTAAATAGGTATACCTACCTAGTCTCGTGACCAAAGAGAATATAACACTACGTTTGCTCTTGACTTCAAAAGTCATGACGTTATAGTGTCAACATCCTACGAGTTCCATGCAGAGTTCGTCAGACTCTATAAATATTAAATTAATTCGTTTAACAAGTCGATATCCGATGGACTATATTGCCTAATAAAATGACCAAACAAGAATAATACTACAAAAGGCTATAAGTAGGTAAACCAGTTTGTTTAATTTCGTAACTACTTTATATTATAATACGATGACTTAAATTAGTAATACAGAAAAGAAATTAGTAAATAAATATAGGTAGGAGATATTAATACTATATTTTCGTGCGATGGAGTATATTAAGAACTAAACGGGTTATTCATTAATTGGATATAATAAATAAGTAGATAGGTACAGACGACAACACATCAAGGGTAACAGTCACACTACGAAAGCCGCCTCTATTACGAACGGAGTAAGGGTTCAATGTCATTTCCTACCTCAGATCTAGAGGTCCGGGGCTCAATTCCCGTGGGGGCAGAAATTTTCTGCTCGGTTTGGTTGGTGGTAGGGCTTTTCTAAGTCCGCCTGGCTAGCTACCACCATCTTACCTTAGTGTGCCGCCATAACAATAATGTTAACAGCATTGTTGTGTTCCGGCAGTTAGAGGTAAGATAGCCAGTTGCTCTGTGGTTGAGGAATCTGGATGTAACTCGCTTCATCGTCGACCTTATCTTTACTTACCATTAGATGAGATGAAGGCGAAGGTTATCCTGTTAAAATAAAATAAAAACTTGATTAGTATTATAAAGCTTGATGTGTTGTCGACTGTAAGTACCTACCTATACTTAGTTGTAATATAAATACTGGTCCCGTTTTCTCAAACGACAATTTAATGGTTGCAAATAAGATGACAAGAGGTTACCGTAGCCCCTTGGGCACCTTGGGCACTACTCACGCGTTCATACCCCGTAACAATCAGAGAGTACTGACAGCATAGATAGGGGAAGAGTCCCTCTGCTCCCATGATAACGCCTTCGCGATGAGTTCTGGCGACCTTAACTACTGATGACACGAACACAATATTACAAAGTAGTTTTATTTACCCGCGATTACACTAACATGTATAAATATTATAAATTTATTTCAGCCCATTCTCTGCTACTGTATTCTACTTTGAGCAGGTCCTTTTAAAACGCACGCACATATAAGTAAAGGTATCCAGGTAATTTATTTATCCACGAACTCATTTGGAAAAATCAATTTTCTATTTGTGATGAAATTAGGTTAGTAATAAATAATACATAGGAATTCGAAATTCTTTATTGCGCCAAATACAAAACAAAATAAATGTATGCAGTAGTGTATGCAAGGAAGGACTTATCTTTATTAGAGATTTCTTAATTTCGCCGCCTCAGAACGTAAAATTTTGCTACTTTAGATATTTTTATAATTACTATCAAATTAAATATAAACTATTTTAATAATTAACTATTCTATTTCATCATAACTACGTAGTGCCAATTATCAAGAAGAATTATCAAGAACTAAAAGCAAGCGCTTTCAGAATGCTAACTTCAATTCAGGGACGCTCTGAACCAAGCTTATAACATTCCAAATCAACAAAGAAATAAATAATTAAGACATTCTGAAGTTGCACTTAAATTCATTAAGGAAGGCAGTCCACATTATCAATTCATCCCTGAAAGCGCAAAAAATAAATAATTAAGGCATGTTCTCAAGGTGCGCCCAGGGGGTGGGGGTGGGGGTGAAGTAGGCAGGGTCAGGGGTCGCGCCGCCCTGCCCCGCCCAGCGACCTCCGAACTTCAAGCTTATAAATATAGAAAAGCTCGAGGAAATGTAGAAATTATGGATCCGAAATATACTTACTGTATAAGTAGGCGTCTGTTTTGATCGTGTTGTACAGTGTAGATACAGCTTAATGCTGAAATTGTGACGTAGCTATCAATATACGATTTAATTCAAATTCTATAATGCTTTGGAGCATAAAGCTAATAACAAAGTGTTAATATTATCTTTTAAAACAACTAATATTGACGTGTGATAAATCTTGCTGAGTTTCTAGCCAGTTCTACTCAGAGTAAGAACCCCTGCTAGACTCAGAATTGACGTTCAATTTTTTTTATACAACTAGATGACAAACAAGTTGATGGCCCACCTAGTGGTAAGTATTAACCGACGCTTATAGACACCTGCAATAACAAGGAAAAAAACACTTGATATTACAGGTACGTTAATCTTCATCATGAGACCTAAGATGATCTGCCTTCCAAGTCCAGTTATTACCTACACTGGCTACCTTTCTGTTCAATCCGACCAAAACACAGCTAAATGGTTAACCTAGTAAAAGATGTAGGAGAAAAGTTGAAAAAAATATTTTTTACTTAACTTCTATAACGACCGAAGAAACAACAGCGCCCGACCGCGGTAGTCTTACAGAAGATCGCAGCCAAATGTCACTTTGTATTGTTGTGTCCCTGCGGTAAGAAAGGTCGCCAGAGCTAATAAAGAGCGTTGTGTTTGGTTGGAGTAGTAGTAGGTACCTATTCGTCTCCTAATCCTGTCAACATAACATCATTATCACCATCTGAAAGACTTCCACAGCTGGACAAAGGCGTACTCTAAAGATTTCCATGAAGATGTTTTAATTTATTGTCGTCTTTAGATGGGTTATGATGCATGCAGTGCAGGGGCATCATAACCCATCTAAAGACGACAATAAATTAAAACATGGGCTATTATTTCATATCTATGTTTTAATTTATTGTAAAATGTATTTGAATCTTGCAAACCATACTTATCTATAGTTTCCAAGTTTCAAATACATTTAATTCTTCACTTCAACTCCTCACGTGTTTCTCCCATGTAGAAAGGCCTTGTGCCCAGCAGTGGGACGTATATATGCTAGTGATAAATGCACAAAATGTCATAATGTATAATTTCACTGGACTCTTTTAACTAATTTTTCTTGAATTTATAGTATTTTTTCCGAATTCTGCAGAATTTTACGATTTTTTTGAGATAGTGTACTACAAATATGAATGTAAAAGGTATAGGAACTCTCAGGATTTACCAGATCACAAACCAAACCTAAGCAACCAAGATTTACCATACTTCGGGTATTAGCAGAAACAAATACACCTTACCGGATATGAACTATCCCCTTTCCATTATCAAGGATGTCGGGTAGATAACCAATTCTTCATCATCACTTTTTCTGTTTCATAACTGCTTTTACTTTCCAAAAGGCATGTAAGGGGGTGGGATGCGAACCTAGAACACTTCACAATCCGGGTGACAGCTCTAAGCATTGAGCTACCGTGGACTTGGGAGTCCCCATTAACTTTAGTCTTTCTGTGTGGTCATTATAGGTACCTAAGTAAAGATAAAATTGTCAGAGTGAAACTTAATTAACAGTAGGTTGTGCTATGATATGAATCATGGGTACCTATGCGTTATACTGAATCTTACCTATAGGTTTTATAGTATTGTCTTATCGCGAGCACTACTCATTTGAAATAACACCAATTTACCGGATTTAACTCGCGTTTAATTAGATGTTACATTGTATACCTACCAGTTTCGTTTTATTGCTTGTAAAAAAGTAGCTTTATTTTCCAAAATGCTTACTCGGAATTTCTTTGCGTTTCGGAAAAAAATTGTGATAGATTTCGTCATAATACAACAGTTTGCTGTGTTTCGGATTGAAGGGAAAGGTAGCGAGTGTAACTACTAGGCATGAAGGCATTTCATCTCAGGCTTCAGGGTGGCAACGCAACTGCAATATCAAGTGATTTTCCTTGTTATTGCAGATGTCTATAGGCGGCGGTGATCGCTTACCACTAGGTGGGCCGACAGCTTGTTTATCATCTAGCTGTATAAAAATAATATTCTCTGGTTAAAATAACTAATAGAAAATGATTTTAAGGACCTTGTTTTACCAACAAACAAAAAACAAACATAGTTCGGACCGAAAATCGCTCTCTACATTCCTCCTTAAGGTTACAGCTTCAAACTGTCTAAGTATATCCTAAAATTTGGAAAGTAAAACAAAGGACTTAAATTAGAGTTTCCATTATCACTGTCCCGAGTCTGCCGAGTCCCAAGTCGTCGCTATCTTGCCGGCATCGATCGGCCACGAGTCGAGTCCCCCACTCACCCCCATTTGGGTCTCTGAGTAATTGGGTGCGGGCACTTTGCACACGACAGAGCGCTTTTTCTTTCACTTTTTGTGGAGATGTAGACGGTTTTTAATGTAAGCGCTTTGAAGATATTTTTTACGTATTCTTTTAAATCTTTTGTGATAGGTATATTTGTGTCTACGGCAAAGCACTAACGCATTGGTTAGTCCAAAGCACAAAGGCCTACT
This sequence comes from Nymphula nitidulata, assembly GCA_947347705.1. NCBI lineage: Eukaryota > Metazoa > Arthropoda > Insecta > Lepidoptera > Crambidae > Nymphula > Nymphula nitidulata. Next base: position 15,838,566 of record OX374632.1, read on the forward strand.
ATAGCAGTTTTTTTATACAATTAGATGACAAATAAGCTGACGGCACACCTGGTGGTAAGTGGTAACTGCCGCAGTAACAAGGAAAAGATCATAGACACCTGCAATAACAAGGAAAAAAATAACATAGTATTGCAGGTGCGTTGTCATCCTGGGACCTAAGATGAAATGCCTTCCATGCCCAGTATTTCTCTGGCAACTTTTCCTCTCAATCCGAAACACAGAGAACTGTTTCACGGCTGAAATAAGCAAGGCGTGGTGGGTACCTACCCAGACGATCCTACATACGGGCCTACCACCTAGTAGATTACACTGCCATATAGGTACTGGTTCCGATTTTGTAATAGGTACACTCTATCATACAATTAAGTTCAGTGTACATTTTTTTAAAATTTTACTAATTTGTATCGAAGAAGTATATACTTAGATTATTTTAATTAAATCACAGTTCGCTGTGTTTCGGATTGAAGGGAAAGGTAGCCAGTGTAATTACTGGGCATGGACGGCATTTCATCTTCGGCCCCAGGATGACAACGCACCTGTAATTACAAGTGATTTTTGCTTGTTATTGCACGTGTCTATAGGCGGCGGCTACCGCTTTCCATCAGGTGGGCCGTCAGCTTGTTTGTCATCCTGTTGTATAAAAGAAAACACAAAAAACAGGGCCTTTATGCAAGAAACGGGGATCCAAATTTAGAAGTCTGTTAACTGAGTCATGTGAGGTATCGTATGAAAGGGCTTCATTGGCACAAGCTTAAACAGATTTCTAATTATTTTTATGATGTAAAGATTTCGATTTAACTTTGGTATAGTACTTAACAGTTGGCACTGTTAAGCGTACCTAACTACTTAAGCACTCCTTTTTGAAATTTTGAAATTAAACACAATCTTAAATTAGAACCTAATTACATAAGTGTTCTGTACCTTACCTAGCAGTATTATACATATTATTATAATATGATAATAGGGTATTCTTAATTTAGTAATATAATTTACTAGGTGGTAGACCCGTATGTAGGGTCGTCTGGGTAGGTACCACCGCCTTTCTTATTTCAGCCGTAAAACAGTTCGCTGTGTTTCGGATTGAAGGGAAAGGTAGCCAGTGTAATTTCTGGGCATGGACGGCATTTCATCTTAGGCCCCAGGATGACAACGCACCTGCAATATCAAGTGATTTTTCCTTGTTATTGCAGGTGTCTATAGGCGGCGGTAACCGCTTACCATCAGGTGGGCCGTCAGCTTGTTTGTCATCTAGTTGTATAAAAAAAAAATATAATAGGATATTAAACAAATATAGGTCACATTCAGTTTAGTTTAGTTCATACATTTTTGTTCACAAAATTGTACGCAACCACTGAGTGAGCAAGTCTGACTTGTACTTGTCCGCCTACTTTTTAATATTGTGTTTTGTTTTTTATAAATAATACAAAATAAAACGCTATATTTGCACGCACAAAATAATTCGCAACGAGAATTGGCATCTCGCAATCAATTGAATTCGATAGGAAGTCGTTTAGTATACGAATCATTACCGCCTTGACGAGTGCATAGATCTTGAGTAACAATCGATGTCTGAGGCGGACTGAAAATATGTTGGGGACCGTTAGCAACAACATCAACTGACTGAGAGTTTAATTTTTAGTTTAATTTAATTTTATCCATATTAAAATACGAAAGCGTATCTTATTTGGACTATAAAAAGTCATTTACCTATATTTTTCTTTGTTTATTGACTCACATGCAAGAAATCACCAGTTTTACTTATTTTTTATTATGTCCTAATCTACGTAACAAAAGAGCAGGAATTTCCTAATAAAAGTTTCTTTCGACTATAAATAATAAAAGTACGAAAGTAAAAAAAAACCTTTGAATTTTTTGATTTGTCTGCGACAAAACTATAAATATTTATTTAAATAAAATTTTATATAGACATAAAATTAAACACATAGATGTAGGAACCTTACTTTGTTGCCACTGTAGTCTGGTGGTAAGAATTGTAAAATTTGATTTTATAAGTGCTTTTAACTTTGCCTGCATTCTTTTATCTTTTAAAATTTTAAAGGCGGTAAACCAGTCATTTCCAACGATAAAATATCTAATGTAACTGGTCTGGGTGTATTTCACAAATAACAATTTAAAAAGTAATTAAAATATATCTAAACTAGAAAGATTGCGAAAGGTCCCGGGTTCAATTCCCGCCTCAGGACGTGAGTTTTTCCTAGATAATGTTAAAATCAAAAATTAAGAACAATTTAATAAATTTTATGTGCAATAAAATGTCATTATTAACTAAAGGTATAAAAACCTTACTAACCGACCTCAAAATAGGATAAGGTTATTAATTCGACGAGTTTTTTTTTCTTTCTAAAAGCCATTCAGGTACTGAATCGAGATGACGCATTCCTACAAATAGGTACGGTTAGCAAGAAAGGATAAGTATGCAATTTTATTTAGCTATTTCTTTCTTGTATTGTAATTATTTATAATTTTTATACGACAAAGGCGGAATACTAGCGTTCTGCCTGATCGTAAGCAGTTACCGTAGGTAATTTTTTCTCTTGGTTTTCACAAAGGGTAAGAAACGCGTGGTGGTACGGTCAGCAACGAGATTCGATTAACACTTTATGCCGTCAATACGACAATAAATTAAAACATGGGCTATATTGGTATATAGAAATGGTTTGCCAGTTTCAAAAATATATCTAGTATTCATTGGATAATTTCATGTCATTTTTATGAAATAATGCAGCCAATGTGATACTATTTCATACAAATGTCATGAAATTATTAAAATAATGAGATGTTTTTGAAAATGGCAAACCATTTCTATGAACTAATATAGCCTTTGTTTTAATTTACTGTCGTATCGACGGCGCCACCCCGTATATAGAGAAACGTGTTAATAATTCTATGAAAAAAAATTGACTGTAAAAGTTATTCCTTAGTCATTTTGTTGCATTGCATTTGTTTACGAGTCATGGATGTTTATATGTTTATTTAGTATATTTCTAATATTTATATGTATACATATTATTATCATTATTTCTCCGTTATCTAGTATCCATAACACAAGCTCTTAATGATGCTTACTTTGGGCTAGATAATAGGTGTGAGTGAATAATATTATATTATTATTATTATTTTGTGTAGGCTTCTCTGTGTTCTAATTTATACATAAGTATTAATAGAAATAGAATATGGACTGAGTTCTGAGTTTTCTACTGGACTGACTTCACTTTATTACGCACTATATTTATGTTTTCTTGGGTTATTCCGTACTCATCCTATGACATCTCATCCTCCTCATTATTTTTTCTTTACTTAAGCTAATTATGCTCCTTACTCAACACACAACAATAATTTCATTTTAAATTCCTTATTCATCCCTTTAGTATTCCTTGCTTAACCTATTGTAGAACTACTTACCTAAAAAATATAAGATTTGTGTGCACGGTCTGAACAAAAGTATGATTTTTAGAAATATTTTGAAGTTCAGTTAGGTACCTTTTGCTTTTATGTAGTTCTTTATATCGAAATAAATACAGAGTAGGTAAAACTTTTGCTCATCTAACTTTCAGTCACGAGCAACCGAATTTACTTTTTCGCAAACTTATTTTAGGTTACAATGTGAACAAAAAGATCATACCGTCTCGGTACTAAATTATCTTGTTGCCAACAAAGAGGTGAGCACACAAACAGACGGACACAACTACAAACGAGTGATTTAGAGGTGACACGTCCGACACGTTTTGTTTGACTAACATCGATCTGGTTCTAAATTGTGATGTAAACTGATTGATTTACACCGGTATAGAATACTTGATATTTTTAGATCTTGCAATTGACTTGTCGTCATGTAAAGTGGTATTATTAAAGGATTTGCTAAGTATTTTACAAAGACACCCACTCCTATAGTAGAAGAAAAATAAGTTTTAAGAGAGATGAAGAAATATATCCCCGTCCGTATGTCACCAGGCTGTATCTTATGAATCGTGATGGTTAGACAGTTTAATTTTTACAGATGATATATTATAACAGAATAAATTAAATATTTAAGGGGGCTCCCATACGACAAACGTGATTTTTTGCTTGTTTTTGCTCGATATTGATAACGGCAATAGGTAGACGCTTGTTTATCGATAATGGTACGGAATCCTTCAAGCGCGAGTCCGCCTCGTACTTGGCTGGTTTTTTTTATTCTTAACGCAGTAGCTTGGCCTTCATCTCACCCTAAAGTAAGAGATAATAAGACCGAAGATAGAAGCGAGCTACACTTGGATTCCTCAACCACAATAGTTAAATAAGTAATAAATAACTAATTATGGGATATGTTTGACTTAGTGCGTTTATAACAAACGTTGCTATAAAAACGTTAAAATAGAAAGCGGTGAAGAAATTAGTTGGTTACACCTAGTGCTCCGGTGGCGCAGCGGTTATCGCGTCTGGCTTGACCCCAGACAACGCGGGTTGGATTCCCGCCTGGAGCATACAATTTTTTAAAGGTTTTCTTTATTTCTTAATTATGGGATACTTATAGGTATTATAAATGCGAAGGTAACTCGGACCGTTATTGTTTTAGCAAAACTTTTTTACCCTTAATTTTGAGTAAATTCCGTATCGCTGAAACCGATTACTAGAAAGCAATAGTGTTTACGATTTTGACGCTTTACTATTTCGACGCTTCATCATACGCTTACCACCTTAAGGTAGCTACTACTGTGGCTACTAGTCATACGCTGACCACCTTAAGGTAGCTACTAGTCATACGCTTACCACCTAAAGGTAGATACTGCTGTGGCTACTACTCATACGCTTACCACCTTAAGGTAGCTACTAGTCATACGCTTACCACCTAAAGGTAGATACTACTGTGGCTACTACTCATACGCTTACCACCTTAAGGTAGCTACTAGTCATACGCTTACCACCTAAAGGTAGATACTGCTGTGGCTACTACTCATAAGCTTACCACCTTAAGGTAGATACTGCTGTGGCTACTACTCATACGCTTACCACCTTAAGGTAGCTACTAGTCATACGCTTACAACCTAAAGATAGCTACTACTATGGCTACTGCTCATACGCTTACCACTAAAGGTAGCTACTACTGTGGACACTAATCACACGTTGCCTACCCTGGAAAATCAAGCGGTAGCGTTATGTTGACATAATTATATGTAATAAGTCCTCTCGAGTGGATTGTATGCTAGCACGCCAAAAACATAATGTTTCAGGATGAATTCAAACTCCATGCTAAGTTTGACCTAAAGACTCCCGGAGTCTTTAAAAAAAATGTCTAAAATACGTGTCTTGACAAGTTGAGTGGAAACGTAGCAGACACACAGACAGAATTACATTATTAATTATTTCGCATTGATTATATAAGTAAGGATTGGACTTACTAATATAGAAATAGATTTCTGTTCGCTGGAATCTTGCTGGTATACAGCAAGATTCCAGCGAACAGAAATCTGTTTCTATCTCTTTCTATTGATTTTGATAATTTCCACAATAATATTGGTAATAATATTTGATTGACAAGTAACGACATTTGTTTGACTCGACAGCTTAAGTTTTTTTTCTGAGAAATGTGACAAACATTGCGATTTTACGACGCACACACGTTAGAATACATATTACTTAAAAAAAATATACTTAAACAACTACGTATTTTCTTTTTTATACCAATATACCTACGTCGGAGTTTTTGCCGCAATTTATGAGTGTCGCAGTTCAAATTGTGTAGTTTTGTGAAACAAGTATCTGTGTTGTGATGTGTTGCGTCTCTATGTGTTGTTTTATTTTGTAGTTTAAATATTTTTCTTAATATTTGTGTTCACTGAACTATTACTGGATGCGAAAGGCACTGGGAATTTTGTTTTGATTATCCACCTCATCGAAGTTGCTTCATAGAGACTGTTATTATAAGTGTCACCATGAATTCGGCGCCAGGATCCACCAAGATAAACTGTGATGTGCTACAACCGCATTTCAATACAATAACTGCTAAAAAATTTAAATGTATGCATCATACATAACGTTTGGGCTTTTGACAGCTAATAATCTTTTTGCTTTTATAATTAGCGTCATCGTCAAAAGTGGTCACTAACTTTGCTGATAGAATGTTTTTTCATATATATGGAAGTTTAACAACATATTTATTTATAAACATGACGATATTGAATTACGTCTAATTAGTAGATACCACTTAAACCAATAACAGAGTTACTACAAAAAAGTAAACAAATTAACAAGTACATATCTGAAACTATGAGTAATGATACTTATTAGATAAAAGGTCCGTTCATACCTAATCATGTAATTGGCTTGTCGAACTGGCCACTTTGATCACACACATCTGGCATTTGGTGTAGAATTCCAAATTTAAATTTATTTAAAATTTAACCATGTCTGTCCATTTGTGTTACGAATTTAACAATTCAGTTATTTTTGTGCCATTTGATTTTTAAATCGTTCTTAAGTTAAAATATCTTGATATTGACGAATGGGCATTACACCGTGGTTCCTAAAGAGCCCTTATTATAATTAGAAGAGGATAAAGTCTCTACATTTAATTTTGTGACACCAGCGACGCAGTAAGAAAATAATTCTCGAAAGATTAATAATGTGTATAGGGAAGCTATTGTAATAGATTATTATATTATTTTTAATGGGTAATATTTACTTATCTTTATTTCTTTTTACATTTATAATGCAATCTGTTTGTCTGTTTGTATGTTTAAAAAAAAATATGTTTATTCATGTAAAAATCTATTTAAGAAATGGTCTCATAGTGTCATATTGTCTATCTGTCTGTCAAGTTTGAATTTACACCGGTTCCAAAAGATGAACTACCTAGAAAATACACCGGCAACAAACTCGTGTAGTCACTCTTTTCAAAATATGAAATTGCAATGTTTGTGGTTACATAATTAAAATATTAGGTAGGAAAAAGTCTTTTTGCATAAAGTATGTATGAACTTGTAATAAAATCTCTTTGTACTATTTGTATCTAGCTGGTTTTGGTATCATTAAAAGTTTAGATTTTAAAAAAGACAATTCCAAATTCAAATTAGGAAAATGTGTGTTTTTCATTTGTTTTTCGTACTGTCAAGATGAGTGAATCTAATTAAGAAATTCGATACATTTTAAAATTTCACTACAAAAAAGGTAAAAATGCAACGCAAGCCGCGAAAAAAAAATTGCTATGATTATGGACCTAGTGCAGTGTCTGTGAGAGTAACACAAATTTGGTTTAAGCGTTTTCAATCCGGAAATTTTGATGTTAAAGACGCACGTCGCTCTGGTCGCCATATTACGGATAAAATTGATGCCATTTTTGAAAAACTGAAGCAAGATCAGCATATCAGTAGTTACGACGTAGCTGAAGAACTGGGAATTGACTACAAAACAGTTTTGGCGCATTTAAAAAAAATGGGTACACAAAAAAGCTCGATATTTGGGTACCCCACGAGCTCACTGAAAGAAACCTAATGAACTGTGTACTCATTTGTGATTCTTTATTACGACGTAATGAAACCGAACCATTTTTGAAGAAGCTGATAACTGGTGATGAAAAGTGGATCACGTGCGACAAGAACGTGTGAAAAAGGTCGTGGTCAGACCGGTCAGGCTTCAAAGACTGTGGCGAAACCCGGGCTAACTCGCAACAAGGTGATGCTGTGTGTGTGGTGGGATTGGAAGGGCATTATTCATTATGAGCTGTTACCACCAGGCAGGACCATCGATTCTGAACTCTACTGCGAACAACTGATGAGATTAAAGCAAGAAGTTGAGAGAAAGCGGCAGGAATTAATCAACAGAAGGGGTGTGGTTCTCATCATGATAACGCTAGACCTCACACATCTTTAGCCACTCAGCAAAAATTAAGAGAATTTGGCTGGGAGGTGTTAATGCATCCGCCGTATAGTCCTGACCTTGCACCTTCAGATTTCCACCTGTTTCGCTCTCTTCAGAATTCTCTAGGCAGGGTCAGGTTAACATCACGAGAGGACTGCCAAAACTACTTGTCGCGGTATTTTGATCAGAAGCCCCAAAATTTCTATAGCAATGGGATCATGTCCCTACCTACAAGATGGCAAAAAGTTATCGAACAAAATGGTACCTACATACTATAGTTAAATGTAAATAAACAATATTAAAAAATGTTTTGAATTTTCTTAAAAAATGCGAAGAAACTTTTTCCCCGACCTGTTATTTTGCACTGCAGTTCCGTGTAGAGAAAAAATTGTAAAAGTATATTAAATCATCAAAATTTTCTTTTAAAAAGAATTTTAGTAGACCCTTTTAAGTTTTGCAACGCATACATGTGATAATCGTTTTGTGTACCTATTAATTTATTTTATGTTTTTATGTAAATTTGTTATATGTGTGTGATGAAGAATTTTGAATAAATGTTTTATCTATCTTATCTATCTATTAAGTTACCAACGACATACAAACTTAGTAACAAATATTAAGTTTATAATTGCTTATAATTTCAGAACTGCTGATTGGATTTTGATGCGGGTTTTTTGTAGGGAACGGGTTTTTTTCGCGAAGCTAAGTCTAGGTATGTAAGATAACGCTATGATTAAATGGAGCGGTGCAAGAAGGGTTTCCTATGTTCTATTCTTTTTTTATACCACTAAGATGGCAATCAAGCATACGACCTATCTGATGGTAAGCGGTTACCGTAGCCTATGGACGCTTGCAACACCAGGGGTATCACTTGCGCGTTGCCGACCCTGTAAAAACCTTTTTACGCCTTTTTTGAAGTAGCCCATGCTGTACTCATTTGAGAAACCTCTGCAGAGAGCTCATTCCACAATCTGAACTCCCTGCGGGTGGCGAGCGGTGCGATGATAGAAAGAGGCCGTGGGCATCTTATCAAACAATTCCTAAGAACACACCCCGCTATACACACACAAGGAGGCAAAATCTCTCCTTAGGCTCAACGGTTCCAATACCGCTTGTTAGTTTAGAATCGTCGACAAGTCGTCAACAAAGCGCAGCTACCTACCGGTAGCATCTATCATCATGTGGTTATTGCATGCCTGCTTATGACTGCCTTCTTAAATTCTTTATGACTTCAAAGCTCATAAGAAGGCTCAATGTCACCCAAAGGTCAATGTAAAGAGCTATGCTCGGGGTTTCTCAGCGTGATCGAATCAGAAATGATGAGATCCGCAGGAGAACTAAAATCGCTGACATAGCCCAAAGGATTGCGAGTCTCAAGTGGCAGTGGGCAGGCCACATTGCAAGGAGGACTGACGGCCGTTGGGGCGGAAAGGTCCTCGAGTGGCGGCCGCGTACCGGGAGACGCAGCGTTGGTAGGACTCCCACAAGGTGGACCGACGATCTGGTGAGGGTCGCGGGAAGCCGATGGATGCGGACAGCGCTGAACCGATCAGTCTTGAGATCTTTGGGGGAGGCCTATGCCCAGCAGTGGGCGTCTCTCGGTTGAAATGATGATAATGACTTTAAAGCTGTGTCTTAAGTTAAGGTATTTGAGAGTAAGCCTTTTCCGATGCTGTACTCTACCTACTCTTATAATGATTTTGTGTGTATTGTTAACATAGCCAATTGTAGGCATTCATTAGAGTGAATCATATCGGACGGAACATCTTTTTGCTTCCGATATTTTCTGACATAAAAAACGCTAAAAAGTGTTGCGTTGTCAGAGCATCGCTACAGAACTTAAGTAAGATAAATTCTACATATGAGCAGTTGTATATCAACGCATAACCTACTTTGCGTTGATAAGGAGCAAAGACGGGGCGAGGTTATCACGAGTGACCCGCGCGGTATCAACGCATTCATAGCGAGATGGTGTAATTATAGCTCTACAGTCAGCGCTAAGCGATTTGAAAATAGATGCCTAAGTTTCAGGGTTCTGCAGAACTGCAATAAGATTATTTGTTCGGGTATTTAGTTTTGGAAAGTCGAAGAAAGAAGAAGAAGAAAGTCCACCGTGGCTTTGTGACTCGCCTATAGACGCTCGCCGTACCCAAGGTGTTACGAGCGTCTAACTCACGCGTAGCCTAGGTACCCCTTAAAAATCAAAAGAAAGTGGAGCTACTGGAGCTGAATTTTTAGTCAGCATCAGAAAGATGGAAACGATTTCGATCCTTATCGCAATAACGTAAGGGACAGGGGGTGTATACATACGTTTGAGTCTTACTGCCCTTAGCTTGCTTTCTTGCTATGCTTCATTTGAAAGGATCTTGTAATGCAACCCCATCAACAATAGTAACTATTATTTTAAATTATACACATTACTTAAATTTGTAATATTTTGTTTGAGTGAAGAATACCCAACATTTCGATGTCCATTCAGTACTTGGATTACTCATTTGCGTAGACTGAGTGCTACGCACTAGCAGGGGTGGCCAAACGTTTGTGACGCTCCGCTACATTCTCAATAATGTGATTATCAAAATTGTAAGTGGCTATCGCAGTCACGTAATCCATAGCGAGTTATGTGACAATCGAAGAAACATAAAGATTGTATGTGCTATTGAAAACTTCCCTCGTTTGAAAGATTATCATAAGAGTTATTAAAAAATGGCTACAAAAAATCTAAAAACTCAATAGCAAGTCTAGAATATCCATAAATAGTTTACCAATAACTATAGGACGATCAGAAGTGAGCATCTATTTGATGCGGTCCAGCGCTCCGCTCTGATGCGATTTCACGCGCGACAGACCCCGGCGACGACGTGCCATTTATATCACGACGCGCGTCAGCAACAAAAAATCGCTGAAGTGGTTGACAGTTGTCTCTGTATTTTATTTAGGTATTTGTGGATTATCATCGTGTGATATAGTAATTTTTGATGTAGAATATTCATAGCTCAAGAAAACCGAGTGTAAAATACAAGCTATGATGATAAACCTAAACACTGATTCCAACTGTAAAGGCCTCGCAGTACATCAACATGTAGGAAAAGTTCATAAATGATGATATTCGACATTATTACGATTTTAGTTATCAAAATTTTCCTTAATTTTTATTGAATCATTATCTAAAGCTAGTAAGGTAAGTAAGTAGTAAGTAAGTAGCTACATAAGGGAAGCATGTATCTTTGTAAAGGACCATATGCACTATTTCAAAAAACGTGTTGATATTAATTCTAGACATACAAGAGCCCAATATAAGCACTTACTATGTCAGCCTCCTTGTCGCAAGTATGTATTTAAAAAAAAAATGTAATATGTGTGTATGTGATATATTTTTAATAATCTTCCAGACCAAATTAAATTAGAAAAAAGTACGATGTTCAAAACAAAATTGACTAAGTGGCTACAGACAAGGTGTTTTTATAGCGTTAAAGAGTATATGGAAAGAAATTAAAATATATGACTAAAATATTTGCACACCTGCATGTAGGTTGACCACAAAATGTACTATAATTCTAAACAAGATCTTGTAAACTGTGATCTTTGCAAATAAATTTTATTATTATATTATTATTATTATTATTTTTCATATTTTAATGTTTATTCTCTCTTATATGGAAGAGGTATTTTTGTCACACACATGCGGGCTTTTGGCCAAGCTTGTTTTTGATTTGTGTGTGTGTGTGTGTGTGTGTTTGTGTGTGTTTACGCGTGTACGTGTAGCGTGTGTCTGTGTGTGCTATACGTATGTCTATGTTTGTAATTATTGTGTACTCCACTCCACTCCTAGATGATTAAGTCAAATATCATTCGCCTTCTATAGATAGAAATTTGCGGACAATTCTGCAAGTACTTAAAATTACAGCTTTTTGTAATTGTTGAAAAGACAGGGGATGCATATTGAGCAGCTTTAAACTCTTGTGCAGGGTCTTGGGTATAATACCTGTAGAGGATATTATTATAGGTATAGTCTTAACTGAGGCGACTTGCCATTGTGTCCTGATTTCTATTGAGAGGTCTGTATATTTCGCTATTTTTTCTGAATGTGTTTGTGAGACGTTGTGTGTGTTCGGGATTGCAATATCTATGAGGTATACCTGTTTATTTGTTTTGTCGTATAAAGTAATATCTGGTCTGTTAAAATGCAGAGTCTTGTCCGTGATTATTGTTCTGTCCCAGTATAGCTTATACAGAGGTGTTTCCAGTATAGTTTGAGGTGTGTATTTGTAATAGGCAATCTTTTCGCTAATGAGGTTATATTTGAGTGCAAGGTATTGGTGTATTATTTTTGCGACTTGATCGTGACGGTGTTTGACGTGTATTATTATTATTATTATTATTAAAGAATAAGGAAAGATTACCAACCCGCATTGGGCCAGCGTGGTGGTGTTATGGCCCAAACGCCTCACGGGTTTCTCACATGTAGGGAGGTCTGTGCCCAGTAGTGGGACGTATATAGGCTGGTGATGACGGTTATGTTGATGAAGGAAATATTACAAAGTATTTTTTAATAATAAATAGCCCTCCACACCTTCTACCTAATATTAAATGTTTTACCAATAAACTTAATCCGTGCGCCGCAACAGTAATAAATCCTTCAACAAAACGTCAGCCCTCACAATCAGTCTAATAGAACCTCTTTTGAGTTCACAATATCTCCGTGCGCGGCGCCACTGCCGCATTGTGCGGAGGCGACCAATTGTGTAGAACCCCTGACTGAGTACTTAATTGACTACCGAGCGAGAGCTTTTTGGGAGTAAGCAACCCTATCGCGGCTTTAACTGGCTGTACCGTTTCCATCGACGTTTGTATTTGAAGCATATTTTTTGATTCCATACAGATCGTACAATGGTCGGTGTTTAATGAAAATGGACGTTGATTAAACGCATTAAAGCGAAGCCGATGATATCGGATTAAAGTGCATTGGAAATCAGATTTGTTGGCAAGTGATGGGATTGTGTGGGAGCGTTTAATGCCACTTAAGCTAGCCGATTAAGCAAGGGCTCGTCCTAGATCGCGCCACGCGTGGATTCATCACAAAAAGACGAGCACGGCTTCGCTCTACCGGAAGCTATTGCATTTTGGAAATTCCTTAATTGGAAACAACCCACACACACTTATTTTCTCACTGCAGGGTTTGTAACCCTAATGTTTTTATGTAGGTACACTTGTGTATTTTGCTAGTCAATAACTTTTATCGACAAAAAGAAATTCATGGCGTTTCTAAGTCGCCGTGTAGCTAAATGGTCAGAACAGTCACCTCGACTGTGTATCGGTCGTTGTGAAATGCTGGTTTGAACGCTCTAGTTTCGATAAAGGCAACAAAGCAACTTTCGCTATGGTCAATCCTGAGATGAGTCAATCAAAAAATTTGGTATCTCGAGCTCTTCCGTGCTTCGGAAGGCACGTTAAGCCGTTGGTCCCGGTTGTTACTGCAACCGCTTTAACCCACCAACCCGCATTGTGCCAGCGTGGTGGTGTTATGGCCTAAACTCCTCATGGTTATCTCCCATGGAGGAAGGTCTATGCCCAGCAGTGGGACGTATATAGGCGTGTGATGATGATGATGATACCACTTGTAATAATTCAAAAGAAATAATGGCATTACTAGTGGGTTCATGGTTATTTCTTTTATGACCAAGCAGAGTTGGATATTTTGTCTGTGCATTTAAAAAAAGGATTTAGATTTGTCGGCGAATCGTTCGTCAACGAGAAATTTGTCGGCAAACCGTTTCGCACCCTGTATCGGTTTACTGATTTAAAATCACATGATTTTTACCAGTATAGATTTTTTGAAATTGATACATTTTTTACAGTGTATGAAATCAATGAAATCAAATTAAGAAAGTAAACTTATTTTTTTATTTTATTGAGTATAACCAACTAATACACTTAACACCATCCTATTAGCGAAAGGATTGCGTAGCGTAGCATTCGTAGCAGCGTAGCACCGTAGCTGCCGTAGTGCTTACTGATATTCTATTACCATGATTTTTTAACCCCCGACGAAAAAGAGGGGTGTTATAAGTTAGACGTATCTGTCTGTGTATCTGCGTATCTGTGTGACTGTCTGAGGCATCGTAACGCCTAAACGAATGGACCGATTTTGATGCAGTTTTTTTGTTTGAAAGCTGATGTGACTACGATGGTTCTTAGCTATAATTTATGAAGATCAGTCCAGCCCCCTTATTCTCAACTGTCGGAAAATAATCGAATTTCGGAAACTTTATACCTGTCACTTTTTATCGCTATGAGTCAAAGCGAGACGGCATGTGACTTCTCGAATCGAATCCGTGATCCGACAGTTGAGAATAAGGGGGCAGGCGTTTGATGACTATCAGCTCATTTTCTACATTGTTATAGGGTTTTACTAATTTTTACAGATCCGAATGATTTGAAATTTGGTGTACTGTCACTTCGGTGACATTCCCATTACATACTATTCTTGAGCTGATCCTATACCTACCATCAAAAAGTCTGCGAAATGCTTAATTTTTCAGAAACTTACAGCAGATATAGCGTGTTTAGGCTCTTATGAATAGTCTCAATGAGATGGTGTTAGATACATGATTACTAACGCCGGGGGTTACTTAAAATTTTTAATTTTGTATTTTTTCATACTATCTTATTATTTATAAACAGTTTTTTTATACTACGAAGAGAAACAGTAATCATTGTTTGACATCAGTAGGTACCCTTATAAGTAATCTTTAAAGACCACAATACTTGTCCAATACTCCGAATATTAAATCCATCATTTGCGACAGGTCAGAAATTGCTTCGTACGACATATTTCCCTTGAGAGATTAAGCCAGTAAAAGATTGAACGATCACCCTACAAATATCTTATGTCCTACATAACTAAATCAGATAGTAAACAATATTGTAGAAATTCGCAGAGAGCGTTCCTGTGTCGCCCGCATGTGAGTGTAATAAGCTCATGCCAATGCTCTGCATCTTTTAGTAAAACACCACCAATTAGTGAAACTTAATATAAAGTTCTTGTGCCTCTCCTAAGGTAGAGTAAATAGTAATAAGTAGGTTGACTCGTGGCAACCATTTTAAAAACTCCACTCGGTCGAAGTCACTGATCTGATTGTGATGAAACTTTGCTAGGGTAGACGCCCGCTGGGTTCCTGGATTGTAAAACCTAACAGTTTTCTCTTTACGGCCTTGCCGGGTGTAGTTAGTATTAATTGTGCTCCTGCGGTGAGTAAGGTCGCCAGAGCTCATATGTTGGGAGGTAAATATTATGGAAATAAATAGAAAAACATTAACACCTACTCTTACTGGCCGGCGGGCTCACACACAATAAAACTCTTTTATACATGAGTATAATCTCGCCAAAGACACCCATTGAACATTTAAAATGTCTAACCACAGATAAACTCGGCTTACTAAAGTTTTGTTGCCTAGAATTCATTATTCGGACGAGCTCGGTGGCGTATTGGTTTGAGCGCTCTGGTTTTGATACGAAAAACAAAGCAACTTTCGCCATGGTCGATCGTGGGATGGGTCAATCAAAGTTTGTTATCTCGAGCTCCTCCGTGCTTCGGGAGGCACGTTAATTAAGCCGTTGGTCCCGGTTGTTCCTGCAACCGCTTTCACCCACCAACCCGCATTGGGCCAGAGTGGTGGTGTTATGGCCCAAACTCCTCATGTGTTTCTCCCATGTAGGAAGGCCTGTGCCCACCAGTGGGAAGTTGTATAGGCTGGTGATGATGATTCATTATTCAGGCTAAAGATATCAGTCGGGGGTCCCGGGTTTGAATCCCGGTAGGAAAAAATGTTTATATGATGAGTACGAACATTGGTTCACGAGTAATGTAGTGTGTTTATATTTCTAATATTTATATACATATAATTATCATTATTTCTTCGTTATCCAGTATCTATAACACAAGCTCTTAATGATGCTTACTTTGGGCTAGGCTAGATAATAGGTGTGAGTGTATGATTATTATTATTAATAATTTACTTAAATAGCAAAGGTTGCTAGGTAACTAAATTGCGGTAGGGTATATCCTATAGCTGTGAAATTTGGTTCTCACCTTTTTTTTATACAAAGCACGACAAATGACGCAACACCACCTGATGTGAAACAGTAAGAAGAGTCCATATGCGAAGACAGCTAGTGCAGTTCAGACACTGCTCTAGCTGCCTCCACCTTGCCGGCCTGAAAGGTGCTTTTTCACGCCTCTTTTGAAGGATGTTATAGGAAGGAGGGAACACATGTGCTGGCAAAGAATTCCAAGTTCTGGAAATTCGACAAAGAAAAGAGCTACTAAATTTCTTTGTACGTGATGTTGAGGTGGAGACAGTGAATTAACCTTCAAGCATAAACATAAAACTCGTGGCACCCCGATATGTTTTTTTAACTCTTTCAAAATGTTTTAACCCTCATCCCGCAGCACGTGGTTTAAAGTTACGGCCGAGATTTCCAGTGTCAACCCTTGAGTGGTTACGGATGCTGACAATTATTGTCACAAATTAACCGTTAACTGTAAGAGGGATTACGGTTTTTATATACAGTCAACAGCGTTACATTTTGACCTTCAGACCTTATTCCTTTCGTAATAGCGGCGGCTTTCGTTGTGCAACTGTTACACTTGATGCGATGTCTGTACAGTACTAATAACTATTAATTATTTCATAAATAACCGATGAGATCTCTAATTACATTGGTGACACACCTCTTCTAAGCGTGAAGGGTTGGGGCCACTTTCTTTGGTTTGAACCATTTTCTTTATATAAACTAAGCTGGTTTTTGTGAGGGTTTTTACGGTTTCGTGGATGATAATTCAATAATAAAATCTCCAAAGTCTAAGATGAACGTTGTTGATGAAATACATATGAATGGACAAGAATGGAGTAATCTTTGTAAAATAACTGAGTCAAAATCAGATTCATGCCAGAGAACATTACGTTCTGAAGGGATCAAGTGTATCACGTCATATTTTGTTGGAAACGCTCTACGAAACTTAAAAGAAATATATTAAAATATTTTTCTTATATCCTCTCTCGATTAATAGCATTCAACTATAATAATTATAATTCATTATGTTATAATTCAGTATTGTAGGAGGATACAGGCCTCAGAATTAGTAAACCAGAACAGATTTATCAGATTAGTAAACTTGTAAATAAAATTTGAATACCAAAATCAGAATTCATGACGAAAGAAAATCTTTAGAACGGGAGCCCTTGTTTGAATCTCAAAAAACTTACGACAATGAAGCCAATCAGCCGTTCGGTAACTTCTCGAGAATGGTATTAATTTTCAATGAGATTATTTACAAATCCTCGACTACAATCTCGGGGCCGAAGCTGTCAATATTGTCACAAAACATTACGGGATTGTGAACAGATAAAAAACACGTATCTCAAAAAACTTTGTACAAAAAATGCGTGAATGTGGCCTAATTTTCGCTCTCAATACTCACTTTGTGTGTAAGCATCGGGGCGTAAAACAAATTAATTCATATGTAGAAGAATTTTTGTGCAAAAAAGCAAGGAAGACCGTTAGCTTTCATGGTTTTTGTCGCCTTTATTTATGGTGCAAAATTGGGGTACTTAACGGGAGCGTCGTCGGTCTATTGTGTGCAATCTTGAGGGTTTTTTGCGTAACTTTTTTTCTTTTTTTTATAAGTTTGGACAGCAGGGAAGCGGGTGTGAGCAAATATCCGATTAGATATTATTAATAGATTAAAAATAAGCTAAATATTAATGAATATTTCGTATTTTATTATAACAGATGCAAATAAATATTGGTAAATATTTTTATAAAAAAAAGTTTGAACAATGTTTGACAAAACGGTGCATCTGCAACTTTATTTTTGGCTAGTTGTTACCGTAACTTATTTAGTCACTTTCTTGAGACAAACAATATGTAATAGCTAGAATGCCTCAAATAATAGTTTTTCAATTTAAAGATTGCTACCTTAGAACATATTAAGGGCTAACAACAAATATAAAATATCAAGGGCTTATTCTGAACAACATTTTGTTTCCGTTAGAATATAACACCATGTCGTTGTCAATTTACCAAAGTATATAGAACAAAAAAGCACCCAAAAACTGCCCCGACTACATACGTGAAATCCGTTTTGGACACACGCAATTCACAGCATTGTGCTAACAAAATATAGACACGCTTTTTTATTCTAAACTAGATTTCAACCGTTCACCGCTCAAAGGGTCCCAAACTGACGGGGTCAGGGGTCACTATCGTCTTTTTACTAAAGAAAAAAGTCGTTACGAATTCTGTACAAATAAAAAACAGTATTAAAAAAGGGGCTTCTTGTAATATTGTGAATATTGATGAAGAAAGAAATCTGGTTTGAAATCACCTACTTTATACTAGTTTTATTGAAACCGCATGTGTGGTCCCACGGTTTTGGTTCACGTGTTCGAAATGTGTTCTCAGAACGGACTTATAAAAACTTGATTTGGCTTTGGCTTAGTCCTGAAATGATAGAAAGCTTATCAGTACAAAATCCTGCGGAGTTAGGAAGGTACTTATATTATAGCTTTAAAATGGCTTCTTGAATAAAATAATAATTTGCTTCAACTTTGATACCTATATGTATATTTAAAATCTGATAGAATATAACACGCGCCTAACAGTCTGCCTAACAATCCGAATACACAAAGAATCTCCAAAACATAAACCAGCGTTACATAAAAGACTTAGATTACAAAAGTAAGGGTTACGATCTCGTTTCTTACAAAAGGCACGTGATACATTACAGAATCCTTGCGCACGATTCGTGTACCCTTTAGCCCTATAAAGGGATAAAGGGATTGAGAGATAAACGGGTACAATAGGGGTGGAGGAATCTCGGAGGTGGGTCGTATTGATCTCAGCACGCGTTTTAGGGTTAAGCAAGGGTTCGGATGCTGCGCACGCGTCTTATTATTTATAGATACTGGTTATGAAGATTCTGTTAGACTTTTCATAAAGATGATTGTTGTATAAAATTTGAGTTTAATTGTATTTATGGGTAGGTTAAATATATGACAGTAAAAAATTTAAGGGTCAGTCCTTCACTGACCCTTAAATTTTTTATTGTCATATCGGCTAGTATTACAATTTTCAATTATATTATTAACTTTGGACCTACCCCACGCTTGACTGAGGATTATGCAAGTTTATGATAAAAACAGATTGCCATAACAACCAATCACCAACTTCTTATGATGTCGCAGCCATCTGGTTAAATTAGCCGCACAACTGGACGCCTAGCCCGTTAATTGATCGCCGGCATCGAATGAAACGGCTGAAGGACAACTAGCCAAGTCATTGAGCGCAAAGTTTCATCAGACGAATGAACGTCATGTCAGCCGTCATTGAAATCGAACAGCTTTTGTGTGACTGTTTGAGTGATTGGTAGGTTCTATTTTTTTATCACCACATATAACCAAAACGATATCGGTTATAAGCGGTCATAAAAAATAAACTTGAAACCACCAATAAAACCAAAACTCTTCGGAACAAGACGACCCTTTCCACACGCCAAGTCGTTGAAACGTTCAGTGGGTCTGGTTCAATAAACTATCGGGCTAGGCTTTGATTGGATGCCGGCGATTAATCAACGGGCTAGGCATCCAATTCAGCGGCAAATTTAACCAGATGGCGGCGACATCTATAATGAGTATAATGACTTCTTTTCTTATTTTATTCAATAGTATATCAAATCTGAATGATTATTTCGTAAATACACCTCTATGTTCGAAAGAATCATAAAAATTACAGAAAATTAATAAGCTAGTGCTGAATTACGAATCTAATCCGACTTCTATAAATAAGGATTTTATCAATTCGATAAGAGTGGTAAACAAGCTTATGACCCGCCTAATAGTAAGTGTTTACCGTAGGACATACGCTATCTAGCACCGTGAGCACTACTCAAACATTTCATGCGTTGGCTTTAGAAAATCAGGACAAAGCTATCAGGAGAAGAGTCCCGCTGCTCCCTACGTAGTGATTTCTCGATGGGCATTGGCGACCTTACTCGCCGCTGAAACATAACACCACAAAGTAATATTAGTTGCGATCTTCTGTAAGGTGAAGGTGCTCCTGATACCTTAGTCAGACGCTCAATAATTGCGTGATAAATATAACTATGCCTATAAAAAATACAGATAGACTAGAAGAATTTCATAGGGTTATCCCAAGTCCTGGGTAGCTCAGATGGTAAGAGCAGTCGCCCGGATTGTGAAAGGTCGCGGGTTCGATCCCCGCCTCAGGACGTGAAATTTTTCTAGGTTAGATATTTTTATAAGTAAATAATTTTTCAAACATTTATAATAATGTTAAAATGAAAATTAAAGAATATAACTATGCCTCTTATAATCTTCTTGAAGCAGTTACGGAACTTAATAAACCTAAAAAGAAAGACAACGATTCTGTTGATATTTAAGCAACATCGAAGAAGACCTAAATGGGAACCATACAGTTTATCCTTTTTATATAGCATGAAATACATTTTTTATACACCACCAATAACAAGGAAAATCACTTGATATTGCAGGTGCGTTGTCATCCTGAGGCCTAAGATAAGAAATGTCGTCCATGCCCAGTAATTAAACTGGCTACCTATCCCTTCCATCCGAAACACAGCGAACTGCTTCACAAATATCTACATTATTGCTTCAGGAGTATAAAAACATAATTACCATTAGAACGTTTTATTTTCTTGATATCATATTTTCATAACTATTGCCATGCACACAAGCACTGTAAAATTAAACGCTTACTGAGAAAGTTTGTTGGGGCATGGGGAGTTATCTGCTATGCTCTCTGCTACCACTAACGCTTCTTTGGGTAGGCTATACGTGAGTACTAGCAAACTTGTTGGCCGACCTTCATGTAATAAAAAAAATTATATGCCAAATTCTTCTTGAAAATGCCTAAATTTCTTGAGTGTCTTTATGTAATTTGAAAGAATCTTTATCATTTTAACAACAGAGAGTAATTACCTCACACTATTCCAATATTATTCCTCTGAAATACACTTTCGTTTTCGATGTCAAATCAGTTTTTTCTTCGTAAAACTCGTTATAAAAAATATGTCACATCACTCCGTCTTTCAGGTAAAACAACCATTGTATGCTAATGACTCAATGCTTCTGCATAAATTAGTTACACAATGAGCAAAGTTACTCAGTTATTTAAATAGCCAATATTGTCGCTGAATCTGTTCCTTAAAACAAAATTTAAAGTTTCTCTTTAATTTCAAATATTGCAATATTATATTAAGTAAGGAATAGAATGATTTTGCCGTTAGCGATATCAAACAAATACAAGCAAAAAATCACGTTTCTTGTATCGGAGCCCCCTTAAATATTTATTTTATTCTGTTTACTAGTATTTGTTATTATAGCGGCAACTGTAATACATCATGTGTTAAAATTTCAACTGTCTAACTATCACGGTTCATGAGATACAGCCCGGTGACAGACGGACGGATGGACAGCGGAGTCTTAGTAATAGGGTTTTAGGTTTTACCAAAAAAAAAACTATATTTACTCTGGCAGAACACTGTATACTTAAAACTACTATTTTTTGTATTTTTAAACACATCTTCAAACCTACGTGCGTTGTTAATGATCTACTGAAGAAATGATCTACCGCTATTTGCATTTGATTTAACTGGAGAATCTTTCGGCGAAACAAAAAAAACGGGAACGCTACAGTTATCCGCCACTTACGGGAAACATTAAACTTGCAAAAAAAGACTAAAAAAAATGACAAAAACAGCCGTAAATTTGTCAAGAGACCACGCCTCGACCTATTGGCTTAGTTTTTACATTGATACGTTGATCCTTGTCAATTTTGAAAATTGAGAACTTGAAGGTTTGCCTTAGATAGTGAGTTGAAGTGGCGAACATTCAAATTACACTGAAATTTTGAGTTTGTAGCTGTTTCACAAGCATATACAAGCAAAAAAAGAAGTATGTAACACTTTAGCTCTTTCCTACAAGCCTATTTCTACAACGTGTTGACTAACCACCAGATATTTCTACCTATTGCACCCACTAAAAGCAACGCAAAATGCTTCCATAAAATAGGCCTAATTCTGCAGACAGTAAATCTATTTCTCGCAATATGAAATTAAAATAAAAGAACAAAGATAGCAAGTTTTTAGAGTTGTTAAGCTTTAAATAGATTTTATTGACAATTTTAGACGGCATGTACGGCGGTCTTTCCTCTGCATTTCATCACGTTTTAAGTTCGAAAATTGAACATACCTATGTTTCTAAATGTCACTTTATATGACATTCATCTTTTTTGTATTTATATTGAGGCAAAGGGATGCACTGATTTATAATTTACTCGACAACTCGAATTTTGAGCCCTAAACTGGGGTTGTTCTCTCAGTCTCTCTCTCTCTTTAATTTTTTCACAAAATTTACACAAATTTTACACTTTTTACAAATATTACACGACACACACACAAACACTTAACTACTTATTTTTTTTTGAATATGTACTGTTTTTACTACCAGTAAACCTTGCAGGCTTGCTATTACAATTCTTTGTAGAGTTGCCTTCCTTAAGCTCGTCAAGTAGGCGTTATATTTGGAATGGACTCGTCTCCGATGCTGTGAACATAATGCTAAGCCTCTTGATTTTAAAGGGTCGCAGCAACGCATGAGTTGTATGAAGTCTATGATAGGGTACTGTAATTGTTTACCAAATAGACTAAAAATTAAAAAGTAAATAAGCTAAGGAGCATTTGCTTCTTTCAAGTCCTATACATCTGTAGCTTCCTACTAGTAAAATATCTTTTTCAATAAATGAGTTGTCACAAAAATGTATGGGTTCTGCGACCTTATTGCCATAATGAATAATGATGAAATCGAAGCATGATTTTGAATTTTGTACAAGTCAACTATACGTGAAAACGAATTATTAGTAATTTTCCCAGATTCTGATTTTTTTTCCTGTTTTTTAGATAGTTTACCTAATACACCTGGCCGAATATAAAAAATCTCTTTTTCATTCCAAGTAAAAGTCTGCCTTTCACAATTCGGTCGCATTCAACGCACGGTTTACTCAATTACTTTGTATAAATAAGCAAAACACAATCACTAACCTGCGTTGTGAGTCCACTTATCCGCCGAACTTTTAACCCTACGCGTACAATAGCGAGCTCGCTGAATCACAATTACGATTGACCTCAAAACGTTACAATTAGGTTGATCTGGACCATTTAACTACTTAATTAGTGTCAGCACCTCCATTGTAAACCACACTAATCGTGGTTTGATTACATTATAAAAACAAAGCACTCGGCTATTTAGATAAATATCGAATCGTGTCATAGAGTCAAGTTTAGATAAGGTTGGTGTAAAAGTTACTTGTAATAATTTAATATGTCAAGTTTCTTCGTTTACAGCAGAGCTGCCAAACAAGTAACCTATTTTTTTATTGCAAAGCACGGGAAATGACTCAACACCACCTGATAGGGATAAGAAGTCCATTTGCGAAGACAGTTAGTGTGTAGTACTCACACTGCTCTAGCCGCCTCCTTGCCGGCCTATAAGGTGTCTTTTCACGCCTCTTTTAAAAAGGCTGCATGTTACAGGAAGGAAAGTGTGTAGTGTCTTGAAAAGCAGCCCGCCTAACATGACCACCGAAACGCGATATGATAAAGCTATTTATCGCTTCAAACTGTCAAAAATCATTGGATATAACCGCCATCTTGAAATTTTATCAAAACTGCGAACTTGTATTGTATATTACATGTTCGCAGTTTCGATAAAATTTCAAGATAGCGGTTATATCCAATGATTTTTGACAGTTCGAAGCGATAAATAGCTTTATCATATCGTATCATATCGCGTTTCGGTGGTCATGCTAGGCGGGCAGGCATAATTGGTCAGAGGTCGAATCGACGTACCTAAAGGCTGTTTGATCACAGTTTTAATGTAGCTCCTGAGATTCATATCGAAACATATCTCCATACCGAAAGCGAAAGGTAGCCAGTGTAATTACTGAGCATGGACAGCATTTCATCTTAGGCCTCTGGATTACAATGCGCCTGCAATATTAAGTGATTTTTGCTTGTTTTTGCAAATGTCTATAGGCAGCGCTAACCGTTTACCACCAGGTGGGCCATCAGCTTATTTGTCATTGTCATTGACAGTTGCATAAAAAAAATTGAGGGAGACCTGTGCCAAAAGAAACGAAAGGGGAACGATCGAAGACATTTTGACATTAACAGCTTACAGCCAAAATGTCGCCATTCCTCACCCTCTTTCTTAGCATTGAGCTCAACGAGATCACCAAATCCTCAATTAGATATGAGTTGACACCGCGTAGAAGATTGTTTATCATGTTTCTTCAAAGTGGCGTGATAGGCACTACATTCGGCGTCAGATAGGACTGTAGGGTCTGTAGGTATGTTCCATACTGCGGCAGCACGTGTAGCACAAGGAACACGAGAAGCTCGAGAAACGGTTTTGTCTACACCGTAATGTCATTTTTGTCGACCTTAGTTACAAAAATGCCATTACGGTGTAGACAAAACCGTTTCTCGAGCCCCTCTGTTGTTCCTTGTGCTACGCGTGCAGGGGTCTTTGCGCTTCCCTCACTACTTCTAATTAAATGATTGGCAAACATTATTTACTTTTTCATTTTAAAAATGAAAAGTTAAATTCAAATTTTATGTAAGATCCATTTAATTAATGACACACATGTTCTGACAAATAAATTATCTTTATCTTTATCAACGCATTAAGGTATATCTTTAGCTTTAGGATGACAACGCACCTGCAATATCAAGTCATGGGTATTCCACTACACACTTTCTTAGTGTGTAGTGTAATACCCTTGTTTAGTGATTATGGTTTTATGTCATAATTATTAAGACTCCATTAAATATATTATTACAATACTACTTTCAATTATAATGTTTTTAAGATATTTCTTTATACTTGTAAAGTAGTAAACAATAAGAACATCGCTGTTATTTAGATGAAAAATTAATATAAATTTATGGAGTAACGTAATTTTGAAGATAACTTGGAGTTTGGTTGTTAGACAATTTACACAAGATTAACGGCCAAGATTAGATACTTCTTAAAATTGAGGCCGTCTTAAATATTTAAGTATTGTCAAAGTCAAAAAATTGTGCTAGCAAATGTCAGATTGAGCACTCTGTAAAACCTAAGCAAGTCAAATTTCACTCTACCGCTAGTCTTACAGTGCCTACAGGAACCGTTTTGATTTATTATTACACATATTGTTTAATAGGTCAAATATATTTCTAGCAGAGGGACTTATCCTCTTTTCTGACAGCCACACAGCGACGGCGACCCTCACTCCTGATAAAAACAATTAGTACTCCTTTAAAAAAATAACAAGGCCTTATGACAATATAATTTGAACATTAATCAATCACCGACTCCCAATAGTCACAGAACTAAAAGGACTCGACTAATCATTGTAACATAGTCATTACGAACCGCTAAAAACGTTGGGAAAACAAATAACACCATTGTACCTTTATACCCCATACAAAGGGCTTCATTCATATCAATTTCTTACGTATGAAAAACAAAAGCAAACCTTCAAGTCGGAGTGTAAAAGCACGCGATTTCCAACCTTAAGTTGTACAGAAGAGGGTGGCTCTAGACGAATATTGTTGGAATATGTAGATTTGTAGCCATAGGCATAATTTCGGTACAGAATAGGATACTCGAGCGAAATTAATAGCTTATCTGTGATCTGTTCGGCCGTTATTATGTCACTCATTGCGTACTCACTGTTCACCTTTTGTCAACAATTAGGGTTGTCAATAAACAAACTTAGTTTCAGTATGTCAATGTGAAACTGTATTTTATCTGTGAAGCGCCCACATATCAGATACAGTGTAAATTCTATGGGATGTGTGGGATGTATCGGCGGGCTGATAAGAGACGGAAAGTTAATAATTTAGGGAAGAGTGGGGTAATTTCACACTAAGCCATTAAGCATGGTCAACGCCAAGCATTAGGAATGACTTCTTTGGTGTGGACCTCTGAATAATCAAGGCATAAATAGATTATCATGCATCAATATTTACCATGGGAAACGGCCTTGTTGGAGTTAGGTACTTCGTGTCCAAAATTGCCCCACTCTCCCCTTCACCTATTGGCATACACGACAGATAACCATCGAAACACAAACAAAATAAGAAAACAAGAATACAGCGAACTTCAGAAAAAAGAGAGTGTAAGACATAACTTCGACATCATAAACTTTCGACGTTACTTCGACAAGTCTTTAGTTCGACAGAACGTTACTCCGACAAAGCTTACAAATGTATGAACTTAGTTTTAGGTTATGATAAAACCGTTTGTCTCCCATTATACTATTTATTTTCCATGCCGCAGTTCTAACATAAACTAATCAATGCATTATAGAACTAACGGCTAATCAGCCCCAGCACATATCCTTTGTTCGAAGTAACGCTCTTTTGAACTAAACACTTAACAAAGTAACTTCTTTCGAACTAGTGGTTACCGTAGTTTTGTCTTACAGCCATGAAATAATTTAGCCGAAACTTTAAAAATGAAGTTTTATTCAAAGGATGATTCTTAAAAATAATGATAACATTGGTGGGTTACACCTAGTGCTCCGGAGCGTAGCGGTTATCGCGTCTGGCCGGACCCCAGGAGACGCGGGTTTGGTTCCAATTTTTCCATCGTTATCTTTCTTTGTTTGTATTTCTTACAATAAAGTAGGCGTTATAAACGCACAAAATCAAACATGTAAAATGTGATAAGATTACATTTCAAAGATCTTAGCCCAATTAAAGGTATTTGAATCCGTAATCAAATTAACTACCTATTTAAAAATATAAGAATATATAAGTAGCTGTATAGAGGCGACACGAAGACCGACTATTATGGTTGGTCTTGGACTGTCTAGAACACAATTTGACATTTGATTTGTACATACATAATGTTTTGTATTCTTTTCTCTATATTAAATGTTTACTGTGTTTAGCTGTAACTAAATTCTCACTCTCTTTTTCCTATACATATTAAGATAATAATATATAGACTGTACTTTAATTTAGATTTAGAGTGTGTCTTCAAAATTAGGCCCACGATCATGAATTATCTATCGATTACTACCTACCTCTATCTGTTATTTAAGTACTCTCTTAATCTTGTACCTAAAATCGTGTGTGTGCTCAGTAGCCCACGAAGGGAAAATAAGACTATTTAGATTTTCTTCTGACTCCCAGATATTTTTCCGGGGTAATTATAATTATAAACATGTAAGTACATCACGATAGAAAATTATAATTACTTATCTCTTTCTGCTGTATGAGAGTGAGACATACAAAATAATAGAGTGAGACATAAAAAGTAAATTCAAAGTCAATTACTGAACATGGGTTCTTATCCTTTTAGCAACTACCCCACTTTACCGTCTGTGTTAAATACAATGAATTACCAATGCTAATGATAGACCTGAATATTTAGATTTTTACGTGTCTTTCAGAAATAAAAACTTAGCCGAAAAATGCGTAACTGTACGTAGGATGTAGGACTCTACATTTTTATTTCCTACCAAATAACTGTTATTGCTCAACCCTATTCCCGCCGGGGGGTGTAATATACCCATCTATTGTGGGCGCCGGGTTATCAGACACATCTAGACTTTTGTTGCACGCGGTAATCAGGGAGCCTATCAACTGGATTACTGCGGGCGGGTCTCTTGTACCCACTGTGGGATTTTTTTGCTGCTCGCTTTTGATTAAGTTCGGCTACTTATGGTGAAGATTGTGATTATTGATTAGATGTACTTTGTTTGTTTTTGAGGGTACAGTCAACATCAATTGAAGTATAATAATATACATTTAAGAACGATCTTATTCAGTCATAATAGAAACGATTACTACGAAAAAAGCTAGAATAGAAAAAAAATATTCGTCCGGTATTTGTTAATTACCCACAAGCAAACAATAGTTTTTCTATTGTTGATCAGGACTTGTAAGGGCCTAAAAATAACAAAAATGACATTTCGATATAAAAAGAGATTCACAAACAGCCCGTTGGACGGTACTTGAAAGCAGTCATCACATTAACCAACGGTTGCTAGCATTGCAATAGCAGACAAGTCTCTTCGTCACTAATACAATGCTTCTAACATAAGCACTGAAAATATTTAGGTAACTACTCACTGCAGGCTCATTCTACACTAAAATCATAATTATATTTTAAAAATAAGTTGCATCAACACAACATTTGTCATAAAAAGTGATATTCAAACCGTTTCTACGCTTAAAATATTCTTACAGTTATAATAACGCGCAAATAAATTACAAATTATGGTAGTGACATTTCAATAAATTTAATGCAACATAAAATAAAATATTCCGAGGACCGTCCACGGAACTAATCCGATGCGCTTCCGAACAACATCAATGGGTCGTATCGTCCACATCTCGTGAAAATTCTAAAATTCCGCCGTCATGGGAACGGTACGGCTAATAAGCCACGTCCAGAAATAAAAAAATAACACAAAAGCGTCGACATTTCAATTCGATACGAGAATCGATACAGAAAGTGACACATGTTTTGAATACGTCATCTTTATCTTTCCGCAGCCCTATTTTTATTTCTTTTTCGGCAAAGGGGGCCAGCGCAATTATGTTATGCCAGCAAAAGACGCGGGTCCGAGCCGGACAATGGGTCGGCTGCACCTTGACTGCGGTCGTGTGCAACTCTATTTACGTGTTTTCGTTTTACGAAATAGAACTTGATAGATATCTCAGTTTTATTATTATAGTCTAAATTCGGACTGTAATAATAATAATATTCATACACTTCTAGCCCAAAGTAAACATAATTAAGAGCTTGTGATAAGGATACTAGATAACGGAGAAATATTATTTATAACATGTCTATAAATATTAGAAATACACTAATTTAAACATAAAAACATCCATGAATAGTTACTAAGAACTGAGATCTATCAGTGTTATCCAACACTATGATATTTACTTTACACGTAGTTTAGTCAGTATAAATAAACATTTCATTTCGAAATAAATATCAATAAATTGTAAAATTTATTTACAAAACGTAATAGATACCTATATAGGCAAGTAAATAAAAGCGAGACACAAGTTAAAGTAGAAATAAAATTTATGTTTAGGATAATATAATTATTTTGTCTATGGTAGTACGCTTCATCACCATTATTTCAGCCGCCCAGCAGCGGGCGTCTCTCGGCTAAAGTGGTAGTACGCATATTATAAGCTAATTATCTAAAATGATAATTGATAATAAGTATTGTTTTGATCTCATCATTGCCTTCTTAGAACTTCTCATGGTAATTTCTACTTGCTTATTCTGTTGACATTTTTTTTCGACAATTTATACATAATAAAAAAATCTTAATAATTAATGACATTATTTATTAAATTGTCGAAAAAAAAATGTCTACAGAATAAGCAAGTAGGCACGGCGAATAACCCAACACCATCTGATGTGAAACTGTCAGAATAGTCCATATACGAAGACAGCTACTTAGTGCAATTTAAACTTTATTATTTTTTTGTATTACTTAACGTTGTGGATCGCAGAGATCACAAACTAAAGCATTTAAGTAAGTATAGTTTTTCTCCAAGTTATTTACTTATATTAAATAGGAAACTGAAAATACTTCATAGCATTAGAGGATTGTTGTGGAGGCTTGTTATTAGCTTTGAAACTTTAACGAATATAAGACTGCCAATTTCTCTACAACCACAGCCAATAATAATATAGTATACGTATATGTAGAGACACCGGTCTCAGTCAGTACAGACCCTCTCATAGTAAATATTAATATCGTAAATTTTACGTCAACATTGCCCCTCCCTCTTTGATGGATAGGGGTAGGATATTGATGAAATATTTGCACTGGAATACCTCGCGCCTAAGGTTAACTTATTCATAATATTTTTATGGTCATTATGAATAATATTTATCGTTGGGGACAGTACTTCTAGAGTAAAGATGGTTTTGAAACGAAACTTATAACTTTAGGAATACTATAATAGAAGAATGTCAAGGGAGCAAAGGAGGATTGGTCCTCTATTCTATAATTTTTCGAGTATATAGGCTTAACGCGTCCACAGGCTACTGAAAGAGATTTCTTGGAGCTATAAGCAGTTCCTTTGTACAATGTTGTTCTAGGACTGACGGTCGTTGAGGCGGAAAGGTCCTCGAGCGGCGGCGGACCGGGAGACGCAGCGTTGATAGGCCTCCACAAGGTGGAGTGACGATCTGGTGAAGTCGCAGGAAGCCGATGAATGCCGACAGCGCAAGACCGTTTGGCTTGGAGATCCTTGGGGGAGGTCTATGCCCAGCAGTGGGCGTCTCTCGGCTGAAATAATGATGATGATATTTATGTTCTCGTTTTGTGTGTTGATTAATTATAAAATGCATACTAATTAAAATAAATGCGAAAATGACTCTTGTCTCTCCGTCTCTCTGTTTGTCTGTCATATCTGAACTTACATCAACTAACCAGCGGTGTGTACTTGCTTCTCATTAAAATTCAGACATTAAATAGATACATTTTGGTTGCTATCTGAAACCTGAAGGATAACCGAAATGTAACCTTACGCGGCGTTTTATGTTTTTTATACAACTAGATGACAAACAAGCTGGTGGTAAGTGGTTACCACCACCCTATAGGCATAGACACCTGCACTCACAAGGAAAAGTCACTTGATATTGCAGATGCGTTGTCATCCTGAGGCCTAAGATGAATTGCCTTCCATGTCCAGTAATTACATTGGCTACCTTTCCCTTTAATCCGAAACACAGCGAACTGTTTCACTGCTAAAATAAAAAAGGGCGGTGGTACCCTAACCAGATGACCCTACATACGGGCGTACCACCTAGTAAACGAATAGTATGGTGATAAATATGCCGAATAGAAACAATATAGGAATATTTCAAAGCATCTTAGCCAATCAGTAATACGATGACGCAGCATGGGATGCTTTAATTAAGATAATAAAGATAATCTTCCCTTAGTTACAATTTAAGTCAATTTTATTATTATAGATCCAAAATAAGTTTCAGGTCACGATGGGACTAGCATAAACAATTATTATATGCAGTTTAAAAGTCCCTTTACAATTTTAGAATTAAAAAGTAATCATATTTTGCTTTCGGTTCGATTGGCCACAATACTAATCTGAGGCATGACCTCTGAAAGCATTTTTCTATTCATGCTACTTTCCAATTTGATTTATCGAAAAACAGGCTTTATGTAAATAAATGGAAGTGCCGGTGTCCATCTTGAAGATCCATTCTAATTATTGGCGATTTAATTTGGATAACAATAAATTGAGCAACTAAAAATAATAAGTGGGCTTTAAAAATTATCAACTGGTATAAATGCCCACTTATTATTTTTGTTGGCTCGTTTAGGTTGGAGGATGCTCAGTGAAATACATAGCATCTAATTTTATTCGTATTTAATTATTAACAAAATAAATTTCATGATACTTACTTAATTCACTACAGTTTAAAAATTTAGATTACGATTCTATTCAAAAAACCTAGCCAAAATATTTATTTTATCGATTAACGGCTTAGCGAAAGAAACGAAGTTTATTCGACCGCAAACAGACGGTGATTTCGCCACAATAGTTTCAAACTTTTTTTCTTGGTCATAAATATTTGATTCGGACAACATTACAAAAAAGTTTTTGAATAAAAAAGTTATGTTTTCTCAGCCACTGGCGGAGAGCGCTCTACAAATTTGTTGAGCCTTTGTTAGACAGACATGGTAGAGTGACCGCTAACAAGACTCTTTAAGAAACAGAGTATTAAAAAAACAGCACGCCCTATAAATATTGGAACGGTGAAAGTACGGTGAATAACAAAAAACTGTTACGATTGCTTTTTGAAACATGGGGAGTAAGTAGGTATGCATCAATTTTTTAGTTTGTAAAATTAATTCTACACAATTAGAATTTATAAAACTGAAAGATTTTTAGAAACATATTGATGAATACCTGAGTAACCACATAAAGTTGCGTGTTAGACAAGGAGATCCGATATAAAATTTACGTCACATTACACAGCTGCCATACATTTTTCAAATGTTTTAGACAGAGACAGGAATACTGTAATTTTTAAATTAAATATCTTGGGTATTTTTTGGCCACCAAATTTAAGTTTCCGCTATCAGCAGTATAATTTTTCATATTTTTTTATAAATGTACTAAACCAGAATTATTCTTCCATGCATATTTCCATATTGCTGGAGCTTAATATTTAAGCTAACTTTTTTTACGAGGGTGGAATAAACGAATACAGTCCGCCTGATGGTAAGTCGTTACCGTAGCCTACACTCATTTGTAATTACAGACGACGACCATCAAGTGAAACACACTAAAGTTAAAAAAATGTTCGTATTACAAAGAATTAAGTTACAAATTGCAAATGTCAAAGTGCTTCACTTGCTCTGCTGGCTTGTGTACAATAATGTAATTAGAGGAAAGAGACATGCGCTAAGCCTTTGAGCGGCACACCGAGTACTATAGGTATTATTCATAAAAGAATAAAACCAAGATATTTTTAATGCGTGTTCAAAACGAGAATGTCATTCAATATTATTATAACCATCATCATACCTTTACATCCTACATGGCAGAAACCAATGAGGAGTTGGACCTATCACACCACCACGCTGGCCCAATGCGGGTTAATGAGTGAGGTTGTAGTGACAACCGGGACCAACTACTGAAAGTGCCTTCCGAAGATGACGTAGTTAGAGATCACAAATTTAATTGACCCATCCGGCATTACCCATGTGAAAGCACCCAAACCACTACGCCATGGTCAACGTTTGTCCGTCTTTTTTTAAATGTTATTAAAAATTTAAGATTTTCGCTTATCTAAATAAGCAGCGACGCAGCGTTGGTAGGCCACCCACAAGGTGGACCGACGATCTGGTGAGGGCCACGGGAAGCCGATGGATGGGATCAGCGCAGAACCGTTCGGACTTGAGATCCTTGGGGGAGACTTATGCCCCGCAGTGGGCGTCTTTCGGCTGGAATCATGATGATGATATTTATGTTCTTGTTTTGTGTGTAGATTAAGTATAAAATGTATCTAATATTATCTCCGTCAATGTTTTTCAAATGTTAAGTTTTTATCTTTCCTACCAATCTAATGGATGGATATGTATTATTTAACCATAGATTGGTACCTTTTCAGATATAAAAAAAAATGAAAAAATACGCTGCCTTTTTTTACAAAATCCTCCAAGACATTTTTTTTTAAATTTCATTAATTGAAAAAACTTACCCTCCACATACTTAAATCTGGCGAAATATCAAATAATCCCTAAGCCCCCTGTCCGGTGGACCGCTGTCCCCACGGCCGCAATATCCCAAGGACACCGTATAATTCCGCTATAAATAAAATTACACTGTAAAATTTCTTGGACAAAACTTATTGGGGTAGGAAACGAAATGGTTCTTAGAAAGGAATAGAAATAAGTACATTTGCTACATTAGATATTGTCGGTTCTCAACAGAATGACAATTAAATAGTAAATCCTTTTTGTCTGACTATAGATAGGCACAGTAAAAGGAAACGGCTTAGGGCGTATTCACACGTGTCTTCTTAGGGTGTTTTAGGAGATTTTTTGCGTTCTTATTGATATTGATGCGCGTCAGCAGCGCGTTTTACTAGCGTTTATACATCATTATCTTCATCATCATCATCATCATCATCATCATCAACAGCCTTGACTTATACGTCTCACTGATGGGCATAGGCGTTCCTACATGAGAAGACATGCAAAATTTGGGATATGACACTACCACACTACCCCAACTTGCTTAGTGGGTTAAAGCAGTTGCAGTTACAACCGGGGTCAACAGCTTAACCTGCTTTTAGAAACAAGGAGCTTGAGACAGCTAATTTTGATTGACCCATCCGGAATCAACCATGGCGAAAGTTGCTTTGTTTTTGTAATCGAAACCACTGCAACAGCGAGTTCCTCGTGTTTAAATTGTATACCTACATGACTCTCTTGATAGAGAAGTCAGTTCTTTCCATGGCCTGTTATTACACTAGGTACTTTTCTTTTGCTTTCAGACTGAAACACAGCGAGTTGCTTCACGAAATTGTACTTTAGTATCACCTAGCATAGTAAGCCGCAAATCAAGTAATACGTCTAGCCAATATTGTAAATAGTGTTTCGGATTTGACGCGGTTCCTTTACATCCTGTATAAGGAGGTCAGCAATAAAAAACACCATAAAGCGAATATTACCACAAACTTCCCATAACGAATCATAAACTATTGCAATAAAAAGGGAAAACTACGCAACGTCCACATATCAGAATGTCAATATTTCACCCTTTGACAAAGTTAACACTGCCTAATCCGCTCCATAAAAACAAACGGGCACTGGCAAAAAAGTCCCATAAGCTTAAGGGTTAGTTGAGGAGTCGGCGTAAATCCGTGGGCGGAAACGGAATATTTTACCGGGACCGTCCGATAGGGGCTACTTACCACACCAGATAACCCTTTGCGAGACTGATTTACAAGCAACTGCGTTTCCATTGTTTCGGTTGGTCCGAGAATCTTCCGGTTTTATTACAAAATGTCAAGTAGCTAAAGTACTTTCTAGATTTGATTCTTTAGATCACGCAGCCCCTCTGTGACGTAGAGTAGCATCTTACGCACGATTTCATCAATAAACAATTGTTGTCCGCTTGCTTACGTATACACCAATGGAGCTCTGTTCACTAAGGGTAGCGAGTGCAAGCGACTTTGCCGCTCCTATATTTGACAAAGGTCTGTGTAGCGTATTTCTGATTGTCTTAGGCCAGTAATGGAATTAAATCTAGTAATAAAACCTTTTGTCCCTTACCAGACCGCCGGCACTCACAATATAAAATCTAATATTATAAAATGTGTCTGAATATGTCACTTCACAGATTAAACCACATTTCAAAATGTGACAGTTTAAGTCAAGATATAAAATGTGAACTCTTTTGCTGTAGTCACTGATAGGTAATCTAAATCTTAAATTCTCTTGAATTCTTTCTGTTTCCCTCAGGGGGAAAAGATACGTAGCTAAAATTTTAACTGAGAACGTAAATTTGAATACATTTTTATAGAAACAATAGATATTTTTTATAGCATTTAGCACATTCATTACGGCTGAAAACTAACCACACCTTTCTACTTGTAAAATTATTTGACAGCTATTCTTTTTGCATTTATGACGACTGAAAAAAAAATAGAACGACATGTACTGAACGTCGCACTATAATAATATAAAGTAGGCGGCAGACGTGACGTGCCTTTTTTTTTTAACCAGGAGAAATCCATTGACGGACCTACCCGCCACTGGCCAAGTCGTGGGCGTGTGCGGGGCTCACTCAGCGTCTAAATTGACCCTGGGAATACCCGCTAAAACTCCTGGATAACTTCCGTGCCTTTTGCGGAAGTGGTCTAGGGTCTGCGAAGCAAATTCACCAGACCACCATACCACCATGTTTCGGGTTTGTATGCGGTAATTTTCTCGTACGAACAATGGAGAAAGCCATTGACTGATTTTCTGCACCCTTAACCAAGGCTCGTAAAATTTTATCACTGGATCTCGCCTCCCAACTAAAGCTGTTAGATGGCCGCCTTAAATATACCATTTACATTGTTACTAACATTTTATACAATTGTGAGTAGTAAAATTTATCGCCACAGTGAAATTCTGCTTGGATCGCGTTTGTATTGGAATACGATGCAAGAACGTACTTAAATTCATTTACGTTAATATTTTTTCTGTACCTGAGAGGACGCTCTTCCATCCTATCCCCCCCCCCCCCCCCTCAGCGATGTACCTATTTGCTGCTTCTGCCAATGTCACGAAGTATTCTGAAGACATTGCTACTGTTGGTGTCTGCAGGGCACTCTATCCGGTGTCGGTCCCATTCTATGGGGAGAGGCAGCTACTTAGCTATGTTTAGCAATAACATGTTTTGTGTTGTAACCATGTCAGGGTCTCGTTTCCCGATCCTTGAGGAGCAGGAGGCAGTGAGGAATTATTGTAATACTTATCAGCTTGATCTTATAAAAATAATAATAGACCATTGATAATAACTATAATATCAATCTTATATCCGCAGGACACAATCCCATCCCTGGAGAGCTATGATTAAACTGGCGACGGCCGATCGCCAAATCTCCTTGATTGATGACCTCTTTTGTGGGTATCTATCGGTCGAAATTCCCTTTTTCCGGAGAAAATCTCCGCGGTTATGACGTTAAATAGGGGGGCGGAATGTGAATAAGTAGATAGCATCTTAAGCTTGTAAAATTCGCTCTTTTTTGTTGCTTTATGGTTTTTATGTATGAAGCTTGTTTACTTGAAAACAAATGCAAGGTACTACGCTCATTTTTACTGGAATTTAGAATGGATGCCTAGGGAAGCCAGTACCATACAAAAGATCCGTTTTGTAAAAAAATAATACATTTTGAAAAAAAAATTCTTGGTGTTAATTTTTGAAATGACAAAAAAAATACTTGGTTTTTTAATTGGGTTAACAGACGCTTTTATAAATAAATTTCTAAGGATGTATTGTATTATAACGACTATTTGTTCGATTACTAAATAGTTCTTATTTCAAAAAAATCTCTAGTTAAACCGTTACATTTTAGTTATTAAGGAGGCCAATTGAAAGAGCCTGGAGCGAAAGGACAACAGCGGTTAGATAATTAAGACTTCAAAATCGGCATGCATACAATTTCTTTTTTTTCGTACTATTTTCGCTAACAAACTTTATGCTTAGCTATTGACAACTTTTCTTTTCAACTCTTCGATCTTGAAATCGATTGATATACTGTCTTCAATAACGAAGAGTTTAAAATGGCTTGAGCATGCAACCCTTTATTTTTAAGATCATAATATTTAACTCAATCAGCAAGCAAATTGAATCACCTAAAAATGAAACGAAAGGAAATCCTAAATTGGTCAATCAATTCTAAGGTCAGTTCTGTTTGTGTCCGTGTAGCACCTGCTTTGAATAATAATACGATGACTGTGCAGCGCCGAGCGCCGTGCATGCGACAGAATAAATTATTTGCACACAAAAGGTGACCAGTCGGACCTTGAATGCAGTGTTTTTCTTCCCCGACCCCCGTATTCAAATTTAAGGGTCGCGCGATTTTGAATATCGCATCATTATTTTTACTTTTTTTCGCTACGGCCAGTTCTCACGGGTCAAGCGGTGACCTTTCGGACAATACGCGATAGATCATAAGTCCGCGTTCAGAATTTATAATTAATGTCCCCGGTCCGATACGGGCCTTTGTGAGAATTCGCGGATAATGCCGCCGCGAATCTTTGTTACGATTTATGTGCAATAGTTGAACTAGTTGCAAGAAAAGTGGAATTTCTTGAATATTGATGAATAGTTGGCTAGGGTGCGAGTATGAGAACGGCGGGACACTTGTTTCGTCATTAATCTTTTGTGATATGTGACCTTTTGGGTTGGATTTGAAGCGATAGGTCACGAAAATGCTTGCATACGTGTACCTACAATGCAATCCTGATACAAAAACTATGTGTAAGTAGATATACATAATATGTTTTATCAGTTTTGATGTTTTATTCAAGAATACTTCTAAACAGTCGTAAGTAATTAAATATTGATATAATAAGAAATCAAAATCAAAATAAAAACTCTTTATTTATTTTAATAAAGAGTTTTTTTTAGAGATGAACTAAAACTCAACTTAGTTTGAATCCATTTAAATAATTTCTTCTTTTATCGGTATTTTTTTTAAATCCCGAGATAACATTTATTTAGACAAAAAAATTGACAAGTTGACAGACTTATTTGAGAAACTGTCAAGACGTCAAAATTATTCTCTAGATAAAAATTATCTGAGGATTAAAAGATAATCCCAAAATCGTGATAATTCAACGTATCGTCAGTTCGTTGTTTTTGTTTAAAATAAAAATCATGGCACAATTCATATAATCGAAACTAATAGTACCTATTATATGTTTTAAAAGTATACTTCTATTTTAGAATCATTAACATCCTGTAAAGAACAAAATGTCATTAGCGTCAGCCGTCACACGATGAATGCACTATTTGTCGGAAATGACGCGACCAACAATTTATGCCGACGGGCCGCGAAAGGGAATTTGTAAACCAAATAAAATATAAGCTCGCTTGAAGCACGACCCAGTGATACTGATGACGTGTCGTAATTAGGATTATAAAATGAAATAAGTGTAAAATTTCAATCAATAAAAATGATATTCTTAATTAAATGCCACAAAATGCGCGGTAAATGTAAAAAAATAATAACAAAAATATTTATGTCACAACAACACATTATTCGTGCGGAAAACTAAATTACAAGGGAGACGTTGTATAATTCGTTGTCCATACAGTTGACTGTTCTCATACAAATTGTTGGTATAAGAGAAAAGTGTTGAAATAGCTGCAAATAATCAAACAAATTGTTGTAATAATATCAAAGACTTACTCTATGAGGTGCTTAATTCATGCTTGTCTATTGTTTTACGTTTGGTTTTTTGTCAGGCAAGGGCGGCAATTAAGCATCATACGGCCCACCTGATAGTGGTTACCAAATCCTACAGATTCTTGTAGCACCATCGGCACTACTCACGTTTTGCCTATACCTTGTATAAATCAAGAGGATCCAAGAGAATGCTTAGGAGACCAACAGGACGCTTTCTAAATGAGCAACTTCACAACATTGCAATGTCGTGCTATTTAGCTGCGAGTTTGCTTGATTTCTATTTAATCTTCTATGGGGTAGAGGATCGAGGTGCTACCTCAGTTGAGCACTTAAAATTTGAGTGGTAAATACCACTACCTACCTTTCTTCGTCTCATCTTTTCATAAAAGAGGACAAGATTACCTCTCTTTAATCTGTGAAGCGTTATACCTCTGGAGGTCTATGAAAATTGAAAAATCAATCGTGTCTCTGGAATCTGATTTTTTACGGGTTAAGAATTTTAAAACAATAACCTGTTATTCATTGACGACCGGCTGGTCGAGCGGTCTGAACCCCTTGCTATATAAGCTACTAGGTTAAGATGTTCGAATCCCGGTAGGAGCAAATGTTTGTATGATGAGTACCTACGAGCATTATATTTCTAATATTTATATACATATTATTATTAATATTTCTCCGTTATCTAGTATCCATAACACAAGCTCTTAATGATGCTTCCTTTGGGCAAGATAATAGGTGTGAGTGTATGAATATTATTATTATTCAATCACTCCCGTCGTGGTTGTTTTTACTTCCTCCAGAGTTTACCCAATATAAATAAAACGATTTTCATAATATATTCTATTGGAAGTGTCTGTTAATAGTACGAGTAGATACTTAGAACTCAATGTATGTGTTCCTAATGGCTGCACGTGGATTCACCAGAAGCTAGCCTGTCCTTTCTCAGGCTATAATTTATCTCTAGGATATAATTTCTCTCTATATTAGACAAGAAAAAAGTATTTGAGCAAAAATATATGACCAGCAAATGTTCTTGATCTACAGACCTTTTTAATATGATAAAGCCGATAGAAGGTGCTTGGCAACGCAATGGAGGCTCCAAAGAAAATAATAAGGATAATAAAGTAAAATTATCCTCATTTTTCATTCATATTGCATAAGTACGTTTATCTTCGAACAAGTATCCAAAAAAGGCTCATAATTGGGCTAGATATTCAAAAAATAAATCCAAACTACTACAAGCTATATTCAAATATTTTAACTTACCTACCAGAGTGAATAGGAAAGATATTTTTTATGCACAATTGTTGAAAAAAAACTGCACAAAAGTGACTGAAACAATTTATCTGTCATTAATATAGATAAAATGTTAAAACGTCAAAATTTCAAGAACATCATTCGCGAAATATCAACCGCACAAAACAAAAAAGCGACAAAAGTTAAATTCGTCTTTCGACACACAGTTGTTTTGAGTGCTCGTAAAGGCTCTGGCACACTTGAAATCAAAAAAGTATTTGAGCAAAAATATATGATTAACAAATATTCTTGATGTACTAAACCATTTTACACATTTTTGTCACTCAAATATTTTATATCTACCTATTTAGATTTTCTTGATTGGTTAAGGTGCTGCCACACTGCTGTTTAAAAATGTTTACAAACATTTTCTAACACTAATACTTTTACTAACAAATGTTAGGAATTGTTACATTCTGTTAGGAATTGTTAAATGTTTTAAGTGCTCCTACACTGATGGAAAATGTTTACAAACATTTATAACATTTAAAATTATTTAACAACATAACATTTGGCCTGGATTATATGTTTACAAACAAATGATAACAAATGTTTTATTTTGTTACAATTTTCTTTTAATTTTGATTTTAACATTATTATAAATGTTTGAAAAATTATTTTCAATTTTTTTTGTTACAATTTGTTAACTAGTTTAGAAATGTTTACTAACATTATCTAACATGAAAACATTTTTTAACATTGTGATCGTATGTTTCTTAACAAATGATTACTAACGTTTGTAAACATTATTAAACAGCAGCGTGGCAGCACCTTTAGATAACTACTTTGTCTAAAAAGCGGCCTATTTAGCAGATCGCTGTATTTTTGATCTGCAGCTACACTCAACAGCCAAGTGAATGATCACTATTGACAATTGATGGCTCTTATTTCGAAAGCGATAAAAACCTAATACGAGCTCTATAGTAATTACTTACATTTGCAATAATTTCTTGTTTGATTACTAAACAGCCCACCGCGCGACGCTTCCGGCCGACAGTGACAATGATAAACCATTCTGTCTGGTTTGTGGGCACTTCGTAAATCACCTGCTTTTAATTTATCCTATGCATTTTAAATCAAAATAAAGTTATATTAAAACTTTGCTTTGTGATAAGTACGTGTGAAGCACCATGATTGGTATTCTACTTAGGAGGGGGTTTGACATCAGCCTTCAAAGAATTAGGGCTCAAGGCAAAATATACTTAACAAGTGTTTTAATATAACAGATTAAAGAGAACACGGCAATGAACATTTATAATTTTCCTTTTTAAATTTGAAGTCCTTAATTTTAAACGGGAATTTTAGTGAGTGAACGACTAATCGCCAATCCAAACACAAAGCGTTAGTGTACCAAAGCCCTTATACGACAAAAAACGGCCAGGAAGATATATCTCAAAGCCGGCAGCGGTGCGATGAGTATTTATGGAAAACCAAATAACTATGGGCTTTTTTTAATTGCGGGGAATGAGTTTTTTGTACGGTATTTTATTTATTTCCGTGGCTGAGTGATTTGTAAGATGGTGGATGTGAGTGGAGTGCCATTCTAAGCAAATGAACTGTCTCTTAAAGATAACTGTTAGACTATAAATATTAGTGTACGTTGGGGAACAGTTTTTAGGTAAATTAATGGAAATGACTCGTGAGTTGTTTTTAGAGAAGGATATGACAAAAAACGTATGTAATAGTGTATTTGTATAGTTTTTTGACTGAAATACATTTTAATGTTGATTATATAGATGCTTTACAATATATCAGCATTAATTCTTATTTAAATAATAGCATGTAACATAACCTCATAATCACATTCTTTATGAAATGAATTTTTTCGAGACTTGTCAAACAAACAACGAAAAAACGTTATAAATATGGTTAATGTTTTTATAATTCGACTGAAGCCTTAGTGCTTACAAAATTAAAAAGAATCTAATTAGTACATTAGGGTTTTATTTGGTTAAAAACTAATAAGACCCTAAGTATCCAAAATCAACTTTGTGCACTATAAGGAGAAAAGGAGATGCAAAAAAAATTACGTACTTATAAACCAAAATGAGCTCTATATGTGATGTGTTAGAATTTATGCTTGATTCGTGACAGCCAGGAATACTTCTGCGTCCTAACCGAACCCAGGCAAAACGTATGGGTATTCGGATAATCCGAAACTCGCGTGCAATCCCAATGTGGATTTATTTCCCTTGCACTCGCCGAGAATAAGCGCTCCTTGGACGCTCGATAGCAAAATTGTTTAAAAATTATACTCCGTTTTATTTTATTGAATTCAGTTTTTCAAGGACCATCGTTTCTCATTTAATTTTGTAGTTACTAAATAAAACTTCTTCTTCTTCTTTATTTAATGGCCTCTCGTTATTACGAATTTTGCCAATGTCAAGTAGAATTAATCTGCAAATAACTTGCGGCAACGATGTACGGTGATTGGGCAAGCCAATTCTTTTTCCGAAGAAAACGTAGTCGCCTTCCCGATAAAACAAAATGGATGCTGTCAGATGGCTGTAGAAGCGCACGACCCGTCGATTTAACAGTCAGCCGACAATAACCGAAATAAATTTCTAATTTACGACATTATCAATTATAATAGAAACTGACCCAAAGATAAGGACGACGTTAAGATACCGACGAAATAGCTTAAAATATATTTTTTTACAGATACCGTCATCAGAGAATGTGATAAAAAACTAAGAGTGTAATCGTAAACAAAAATTTAATTGTAATTAGTATCTTAAAAACTATATACGTTTTTAATTTTCTAATAACATTCAATGTAAAGATTGTTCTTTATTTTGTACCACATTGTTTACTCAAGCGAATACTACTACTTATTTTATTATGTACTAAAATATTCTCAATTCGATTTTAACGTTTTTATAAATGTGTGTATAAATGTGTGTGTGTCCTTGGTAGCTCAGATGGTTAGAGCAGATGGTTAGACCCGGATTGTGAAAGGACGCGGGTTCGATCCCCGCGCCAGGACATGATTTTTTTCTAGTTTAGATATTTTTCTAGTACTTAAATATTACAATTATTTTGTCATAATTGTGTTATAGCACAATTGAGACCAACGAATTGTAAGCTATTAGCCTTAGTTTTGTAAATGCTGTCTGTTTTTAAAGATAAAATAAAAATTAATAAATATTTGAATCCGAATTAAAGTTTTTAGATTTATTATTATCATACTTATTGTAGAAGATAGTTATAGTATTTTCATACGTGACGTATGTTCTTAAAAGAACCAAAGCTTTAGGTAGGTCGTTT
This sequence comes from Nymphula nitidulata, assembly GCA_947347705.1. Classification (NCBI taxonomy): domain Eukaryota; kingdom Metazoa; phylum Arthropoda; class Insecta; order Lepidoptera; family Crambidae; genus Nymphula; species Nymphula nitidulata. Next base: position 15,881,559 of record OX374632.1, read on the forward strand.
GAATAGACTAGGCATTAAAAGCATGCATCAGCTGTCATCAATAAGATTCAAGTAAGGTAGCAGTTTTAAGTTGCCGCCATAGAAACTCAACAGCGTTGTTAAACTTAGTCTATCTTTTAACATTATACTTCTGTCTGCAGCTGTACCAAACTCAAGCAGACGTGCAACCAAGAATAGACTATCTCCTCCCACTCTCACGTTTTCTTTAAGTTCTTTATCAGAGCAAGACGCAGGCACGCGCATTATACGACGCCAGCCGTCGCGACGCCTCCATTGGTCGGCCGTCACCTTTAACCCCACCCATGAACAAAAAATATCACCCATTAAACTGAAAGAGATCCGTTTCAGCTCCAGAAAGTGGCCATTGGAGTGCCGTTAATGTGATGTTCTTATCTTACACCACTCTGAGCTCAGCGCGGTCCCGGAAAAGAACTTACATTTTTAAAATTTAAAATGAGGTCGAATGCCCTCGTGATATCGGAACTTTTCTGAAAGTTTTAGAACTAGCAGCACTATTGTACTCCGTGATCACATTAATTTTAAACCATGGAGTTTTTAATACGATTAAGGGAAAAAAGAAAACATTAGTCACGGTTAGGGCCAAAATAAATTCACGCACACATTCAAGCGTGCCAATATTGAAGCAATAAATTGTAATACTTTTAAATGGATCGTTCCGTTACATGCAGAGATTTGATGCGTTCTGCTCTGCAACATTGGGTGCGGAGTGCGCGATATATTGCGCATGAAACTAACGTAAACGCTCCTATTACCGTCAGTTTTAGCTAGCTTCGGATTGACTTTAGAAAATTAGATATAAGGCGTTATGCTAGGAAAAGTGTTTGTATATATTCATAATCGTAATGAAGTATTCTATAAAATTCAGTTCTTAAATTAAATATTAAATCGCAAAATATTTAACAAAAAATAATATAATCTGAAATAGCATTTGTTTCTATCACCGACCCATTAGACGGGTTTTTTTCTATTACCGTTTTTGCTGTTTCTATTAGCGACTGCTTAAAAGATCCCATACAATAAAATAAAAATTAATTCAATATAAGTATTTATTGAGTATAAAACATTAGAGATCAAATATTATTATAATCACAGTTTTAATCAGTACCTAAAGCATCATCATAGTTGGTAACTTCGTTGTTCTAATGCTTCTACAACAGTCTTCAAGTAAATTGAACTTTTACTATTAATTACTTACTACGCATAACAAACATTAATAAGAATTATAATCATTTGTCATAGATTATTCAAAAGTATAATAAAAGTACCAGCATAAATAAAGTTTGAATAGTCTTAAGAAATGCTACCTATCCGAATCAGTACAAGATTGAAAAATATCTTCAAGAAATGAACTTTTACTTTTAATTGCTTACTAACTAGGCATATCAAACATTAATAAGAATTAAAATCATTTATCATAGATTTCTGAAAGTATAACAAAAGTACCAACACAATTATATAATCAGACCCATCGAATTACAGGCCAATCGCTATAACCTCCCTTCTCTCAAAGGTGATGGAGCACGTTATAAATACTCAACTCCTCAGGTACTTAGAGGATCACGACCTTATCAGGCACCGTCAATACGGCTTTCGCCACAGTCGCTCGACGGCTGATCTTCTAGTGTATCTCACGCACCTTTGGTGTCTTACCATTGAGAGTCATGGTGAGGCATTGGCAGTTAGCGTAGATGTAGCGAAGCCGTTCGATCGGGTCTGACACATGGGTCTTCTTTCGAAGTTACCAACTTACGGGCTGCCTGAGGGGTTGTGAAAATGGGTCGCTAGCTTTTTGTCTAGCAGATGCATAAGAGCCGTCGTTGACGGCAGTTGCTCGGATAGCATGGACATTAACGCTGGCGTCCCGCAAGACTCGGTGCTGTCTCCAAAATTGTTCCTGCTGCATATCAATGATATACTATCTATTGACGGACTGCATTATGCAGATGACAGTACTGGTGACGCTTACTATACGAGTCGTGCTAATACCCCTCGGTCTACAGGGGAGGAAAGTCGATCTCGACTTGTGTCTGAAATCGAGAGGTCTCTTATCAGAGTCTCCGATTGGGGACGACTAAACTTAGTCCAATTCAACCCCACTAAGACACAAGTCTGCGCGTTCACCGCTAAAAAAACCCCATTCGCTGTAGCTCCACAATTCCTCGACACACTGCTTTCCATCTCTACGAGTATCGGGATCCTTGGTGTTGATATCCCTAGTGACGTGCAGTTCCGCAGTCATTTGGAGGATAAAGTTAAGCTCGCAATCAAGAAGCTTGGTGTGCTCAATAGAGCGCGGCGGTATTTCACTTTGGGGCAAAGACTGTTATGTATAAGTCTCAAGTCAGGGTCCATATGGAGTACTGCTGCCATTTATGGGCGGGAGCGTCCAGATACCAGCTTGGACCATTTGACGTGCTCCAAAGACGCACTATGATAATTGTCGACGATCCTGAGCTCACAAGCGGTATTGAATCTTTAAGCCTAAGGAGAGATTTTGCCTCCTTGTGTGTGTACTACCGTTTGTATAACGGGGCGTGTTATGAGGAATTATTTGACATGATGACGGCTTCTTTTTATCATCGCACCGCTCACCACCGGCAGGGAGTTCATCCTCACAAATTGGAACCAAAGTGGTCACGTACTATACGATTTCAGAGAAACTTTCTCCCGCGTACGCTCAAGTTATGGAATGAGCTCCCTGCAGAGGTTTTCTCGAATGAGTGCAGCATGGAGTTCTTCAAAAAAGGCGTGAAAATGTTTAACAGGGTCGGCAACGCGCAAGTGATACCCCTGGTGTTGCAAGCGTCCATAGGGCTACGGTAACCGCTTACCATCAGTGGGCCATATGCTTGATTGCCACCTTAGTGGAATAAAGAAATATATTTTCATAGGTGTATTTATTACTTCTTTTATCGCGTAATGTAGATCTTGGTATACCGTATGTTTTCGAAGCTTCGTATATACTGGTTCCTTCATTTATAGCTAGGAGAGCAGCATTCAGTTGAGCAGAGGTATATTACTTGCGCCTATGCTGCTCCATATTTCTATAAAAAAATCAGTAAATTGAATATTAGTAGAATAGTTTAAGAAGTTCAGATAATATCATTCAAAGACCAGTTTGAACGCTTCTGGAAATCCAAAAAATAATGAATCTAACAAAGGTAATGTATTATTAGGTACTGCGACAAAGGATCTTAAAAAGTTTTATAGGTGACAACGCACTATTAATATTTGGTGTCGTAAGCATCACTATGGAAATAGTTGACCACGAGGTGAACCGAATGCAATGTTTGTTTAACATCTTGGATGTGTATAAAAAAGTGACTATTATCTCGCAATACTATCGAATTAACTATGGGTTGGTAATAGAATTAAGTATCAAGATTATTATGTTCTTTTACCGACCCATAAAATGTACTATAACTGGCTAAATTATTTATATTAAAGGAAACACGCGTTCACTGGGGTAGGAATCATTGATGTGTTTTTTTATATTAAAAAATAATAATTCTGATATGAATGATTATTCAAAATATAGTTCTATACACCAATAGAAATAATTGCTAACATCTAATCTTGTTTTACAGAAAATCCATAGACAAAATCGTATGGCGTTAATTGATCAAATTATGTACAATATATTTTTGAAATCAAATAAGTTAAAAATGGCAACTGCAATTACGTTTTAAAGGATATAAAATAAAAAATACTAATTACTGTTAAATTTCTATTAACGTCATGGGTCGTTATTAGAAGCAACTTATGAAAATATGTTTCTAATACCGCTCCAATTTAAAATTCGTTTTAAACCATGAAAAACAGTCCGAACGTTAATACTGAATGTTAATTTAGTAAATCAATGTATTAATTATTATCATATCGTATTAGCATATACGTAGACACATTTTATGTATGTAAATTTCCTTAAGTAATAATATGGTATACTTACGTAGCTGGTAGCGCAACACTATGAAACGTGCGTCCGTTGCGGGCGCGTCCCACTCACTGTCCAATTACACGGTTCACTAATTATTTACACTCACAAACTTTTTTCCTTTTGTTGCACAATAAACATACTTTAAATATTTTTCTGCAACGACTTTTCTGGGATCTATATTATGTCTTATAGGAATGATTTAAAAAACGAGCGGTATTAGAATACAAATTTTAGGGGGTCGTTAATGGGATCACTTACGTTAGATGTAATGCTATAAGACGTTTTGTGTAATACTTTTTTTCACATTATGGACAATTGAGACATTTCAACATTCTTATTTCTAGTACATGAATTTACTTATCAAATATTTTTTTACGTAAATTGCAATTAACATTAGAAAAACACACATCCGTTGTTTTGTTTTCTCCAATATACTTAACACACAATATATAAATACAAAACATTCTTGGAACGATCTTTTTATCTCAAAACCTCAATAATAGAGCCATACAATATACATTTTTAAAATACTCTCCTAATAAATTACACTTTCATATAATACACCCTTTACACACCTCACAAAATAATGTCTCGTGGTTATAAGTGTTTTAACGTAAAATAAACTAAAATTTATTATACATAAGAACTTTTTTGCTTCGTGCTTTTTCTCAAGAATCGCACTTTAGTTAGAAGTACCTACTGAAAGTATGGAAATATTATGGCGGGAAGTCGACTACGAATTGTCTCGTTATAAAAAAGTAAGGCAAAGGAAAGAAATGTTTAGAGCCAATAAATTTTAATGACTGCACTCAAATCCGTATTTATTAAGGTCCTGAAGCGGTTACGGTGGTAAAACATTGTTTTTAAATAGTTTTATGCGTTTTCCGTTTAAATTGTACAACCATTTGTGGTTTTAATATTTTTCGAGATCTCATTAAATAATAGTGAGAAACTCATAGATAAACAAATTACGATATCGATAGTGCAATGATTTAGCTGAAATTTTTTCAAAGCAACTTGCGTAAGTTATACTTTTTTACATTAGGTACTTTTATTCTAGATTACTATTTTAATATTTTTTTATTAATGTTATAGGTAAGCTTTAGTTTCGTAAAGGTTTTACATGTACCTACTTAGTAAGTACTCACATATATGTACCTATTTTATAATATATACAATTTAGATTTAGACTGTCTGACTATATGTTATACAGAATAGTGACAACAATACGACAATAAATCACAACATGGGATATATTAGTTCATAGAAATGTTTTACAACTGTCAAATACATCTTCTTCATTTGATAATTTTATAACATTTCTATGAAATAATGCAGCCAATGTGATATTATTTCATAGAAATGTCATAAAATCATCAAACGTATTTGACAGTTCCAAGCATTACATTTACCACTCTGTTTACTACATTTGTATTAATTTCTTTATGTTTTGTGTATTAAATAGATATCTATATTTTTAAAAATCAAGAAAAATATAATCATTTATTACTTATCTGTTTAGCAAAAAATAATTGAAGCGCGTGACTAATAGTCTAAGAATTAATAAATTTGTCAAATTTCACAATTAATCAAATCTTTTATAGGGTCATAATAATATTCATTATTTTACAATTGATCTTGATTTCTTAATGCTCTCAAAAGATTCCATGTTCTTTTTTCTAATTCCAAATTAACTAGGTACCTATTAGTTAGCACAAAATAACTAATGGAAGATTTTAGTGAAAGATATTAAGGCCTTAATAACGCCGAAAGTGTAATTTTAATTGTATACATATCTATGGTGACATGCTCCCTAGCGAATCACTTTGTTTGTGGGTATCTTAGCCCTTTGTATTAAGAGTCATAATATATTTCTGCGGTCAGCTGCACATATACCTGTTGTCTTGCGAAAGGCTCCCCTTGCGTTTCTAGTACTAGTAACCTACCTCTTTACGGTATCAAACCTTAAAGAGGTCGTGTCACGCGACACTTGTGTTTGGTCAGTCCTGGAAGTGGTCTCGAGTGTACGAGGAAGTTGCACGTGGCCAGCGGTGTCCGTTACAAGGAACTGGCACTTGCAAGGAAGCGCGGCACTGATTCCCTTTGCTTGATTCAAGAAAAAAAATACGAATGTCTATGTACTGTCAGCATCAAAAAGCTATAAACGGTTTTGATCCTTATCGTATGGGCAGAAAAGACTGAATGTATAAGTACCTACCTCATTTTGCTGTTGTACTTTTGCAGGTTGCAATATCATCAGTGAAAGCACTACTCAAACGTTGTTGACCCAGTAAAGAGTAAGAGGTCAAAGAGATCAAGAGTCCATGATTATGAAAAATACATCTAGTTCAGCATTACCACATTGTTCTAGTCGCCCTTCGTCGCCGACCTATATAATATGACGCCTTTTCACGACTCTTGAAATCTATGTTTTAGGAAGAAAGCAACACATGTTCTTGTAAAAAAAACCCTAGATTTAGGAAGTACGATAAAAAAACGAGTTACTAATTCAGATGGAGACAGGCACCAAGGAATAAGATTTTGTGACTTGTTTGCATACGTACTAGAAAATTGTTACCGTTATAATTATTTGAAATTTTTTGACATAGTAGATTTCATTAAATAAGTGGACTATTTCGTACTTAGGAGTTTGAACTTTATTCTAGCTTGCACAAACAACATTTTAATTTTAATTCAGTATAATACCTAACGTCAACACCTCATGGGATTACAAATCTTCTCCCAAAAGATTTAGAGCTCCTTATGGCGCGTCGTTACTCTTTGATGATTTATGTGAAATATGTATGATTTATTAATAAACTGCAAATGAGCACACGGAAACGGAAGGTCGGGGTTAGTTCCGCCATTATGTTAGCACCGGTGTTTGCTCGGATTTTGAAAAACAATATTTAGGGTAAAGGTTATTTTAGGGAATTTGTGTCTTTACTCAAAACTTATTCAGTATTATTGCATTTCGAAATGATAAGTGATTTTGAGAAAAAGCTTTACATAAAATTTTTGTTAAGGCCAGGATATTCCAAAATAAGAAATTTTTGATTCAACCGTAAGTAATCAGATAATTACTTTTTATGATTATTATCGGAATAAAATATATTATTAAATTGTAGTTCAACAGCTGTTCGACGGTTCAAAACATGGCATTTAAATCTTAACTCAATCAAAAAATATTACAAAGAAAAGGTAATTCTCATTATTTTAGAACCATTGCAAAAAATATGTCAAAAACTCTTTAGGCTACTAAACAGAAGAACACTTAAATATATTGGCAATCGGCACTACTTATTCGATTTCAGAGTTTAGAATTAGAAGTAAGGACGAGTCAATATTTTTCATGAAAATTATAAGACTTTTCATGAAAAATAAAGCGAAGTCAATATTTTTCATGAAAATTATAAGACTTTTCATGAAAAATAAAGCGAAATCCCAAGTGTTCGGCAGCTCAGTGGTAACTTCTCTAGTAAAATGTTTTTCGACAATATCTTTAATCAAACATTTTTTAAAATGTTACAAGATAAATTACCTTTACACATATGTGTTCCCTCCTTCCTATAACATGGGTTCCTTCAAAAGAAGCGTGAAAAAGCACCTTTCGGGCCGGCAAGGTAGAGGCGGCTGGAGCAGTGTCTTAACTGCACTAGCTGTCTTCGCATATGGACTCTTCTTACCGCTTCACATCAGGTGGTGTTGAGTCATTTGACGTGCTTTGTATATAAAAAAGAAAGCTTTAAGAAACTTTTAGTTATCACGGTACGAGGTTACGACCAGTAGCGTCTCTGTTGTGCAGTAATAAAAACTCCTATTTATATATACATTTGAAGCTGAAGGCAAACGCAATCAAAGGTACAGGGGGTGTATTGTGAGCTCTTATTTCTATTTGGTTAAGGGCTCATTTCGAATAGGAATGTTGCCTACGTTACGTTGCCTATATAGTGCTATTGTACACAAAATCTGAAAATATACGCTGTTTTTACCCATGAAAACAACTCAAACTTAAGTTTTGGAATATTTTTGAAGTTGTACTGTTTAGTAAATTTATAAAATTGGTGATATTTTTTCCAAAATTTATCAAAAGTGTCATTGGTATTAGATTCCTCACATCAATTAAAGCATGTGTTATTATGACAACTTTAGATAAAAAAGTACATATTTCATAGTTATTATTAATTTTGTCAATATGTATACATTTTGTAGTAATATAGGAATATGTGACGTAACCTGTTCCGTAGATTTTTTTATCGAGCTTTTTTGGACGATGCAGTGCAGAGTGTAGCGGCACACATCAAACATACCATTGTATCTATGAATACTATTTCTTTTCCATTATTTCTTCATAAGCTTTAAACTTCTTATAAGAAATAAAAAAAAGTTTTAAACTGCCCTATAGGTGCTACACAGCTAACTCTATGAAGAGTCACAGAGTTAATTCTGTATCAAAAACTAACCAAACAGTAAACTGAATGAAAATAAGAGCTAATAATAAACCCTCAGGTCTGTTACTGTTACTTGCCTGTTTGTTACATGTTTGCTATACCTGTTAAGCGGCGTTATCCCTCCGGAGGGCTACAGATGCTTGACAGGTTAAAAAACTTACAAGAAAAGAAAAATCAACGTCAAATTGCATACTTTATATGTCCTCTGTCGTGGTAGTCGGCCTTCTTATGAAAAAATGACCGAAAATTGTACCTACTTGCATATTAATATATGCAAATTAAATATGCAATGAGTGCATATTAATTTGCATGGAATATAATTTTTATCGATTTGGTCCGAAACGTAAACTCAAGATTCGGTTAAGTGGCTAAGATTTAAGACCAATCAAGCTAATAATTATTTAGAATAATTATACCAGGTGAATACAAAGATATTAGTACCAGGAAAAGGAAACGACAGGTCAAAGCCATATCCGTTCTAAGTTTGCCATCCACCAAGCGGTTTTAATGGCTAATTAGTTCAAAAAAATTGCTTTGTTTGATATTTTAAGTCTATTTTCGACGTGTTAGTAAAAAATATATATTTTTATTTTCAACAGTTAGGTATCTTATAATTTCGGTTAGGAGCCATTACCAAGCCGCCATATTGTTATACATAAATTTATGGCACGATTTCAGTAGCAATGACTTAATCAGTCATTGTTATTATTATATAATAAAATTGCATCATATAGCTATAAAATACTTGCAAAAGCTGATTATCAGAAACTCCGCACATCAATGAAATACTTTATTTGACAGGACTATAGTCGTTTATAATAAAATCACAAATAATTTTTTCAAAACTTTTAGGTAAATGATTAGAAACAATAAATTAGCAACTGGCACCTACTATTCCAGCTGCTGCGCTTGTCATGTTATATACAAGTATATAACATGACAATATAGTAAACAGAAAAAAAAAAAAAATCATATTCATGCACACCTATTATCTAGCCCAAAAAAAGCATCAATATGAGCTTATGGATACTAGATAATGGTGAAATAATGATATTAATATTATAAATAAATTAAATAAACATATAGACATCAATGACTTCAGAACAAATGCTCTTACTCATCATACAAACATTTACTCCCACCGGGATTCGAACCCGGGACCCCCCGACTTATAGAGGTTACGACCCTTCAGCCATCAGCTATAATTACATACCACAACCTCAACATTACTCCTACGGTCGTACGCACGAAGAAAACTAACTCGATTTTTCGTCGTAGTACATCAAAAAATAGAACTCTTTACCAGCACATGTGTGTCCTCCTTCGTTTATTATGAGCTCCTTCAAAAGAGGCGCGAAAAGGTTGTAACAGTTCATGCTACACTAAGTGTCATCGCATCCATATGCGATCAAAAAGAAGAAGAAGAGGAGGAGAGTCTATACTCTTCTTACCACTTTTTTAGTCATTTATTTATCAAACGGTAAGCTAATATAACATCAAGAATTCTACTAATTTAATATATGGTAATTTAGAAGTCTCTCTGTCTCTTTCAAACTAATATATATTCAAATGAACCGTAGCCGGTCGTTTTGCGGGAAGCCGTACGCGCCGCGGTCAAGACAAGGCAAACGAAAGGAGACGGTAAGAGGATTGAAGTTAGCTTCTAATACTATTGCTACTAAGTGTAGGGTGACCATCATTCTTTGAAGTACTTACGTGTGCTACTGCTGGGAACAGGCCTTTTAAATGGGAAAAACACATGTGCAATTTGGGCTATAGCATTGCACCACCACGCTAGCCCAATGCGAGTTAGTGGGTTAAAGCGGTTGCAGGAACAGCTGGGATCAATAGCTTAACGTGCCTTCTGAAGCACAGAGGAGCTCGAGATCACAAACTTTGATTGACCCATCACGGGGTCAACCATGGCGAAAGTTGCTTTGTTTTTGTAATCGAAACCAGAGCGATAAACTGCTCAAAACGCTACGCCACCAAGCTTCTCCATATCAGACACAATATTTGTTTGCTTAATGTTTTGATAGAAGGAAGGAACGGGCGTCTAATACAAGTTCAAAAGGAAATTTCTAAACAATTGTGATGTTTAAGACGCAATCGAATATAGAATTTTTATTTTAGTTTTTTTTAACAGTAGGTCTGACCCGCTGGAGGGATGGTTCTGTTCAAAAAGTTGTTTTTATTTTTAAGGGAATTTTAAATGGAATACTATTAAATAATTAACTACTTGCACACCAAAGTTACTTAATGTACAAGGAATAGGTGTTTGATGTCAATTGGTAATTTTTTGGTTATGTTGTTGGTGCGTGAGATGTTCAGTTAATTAAAATATAATAATCTGCGATGTCAGTCAGTAGGATAACAGCTGATAGACCAAATTCAGTAATGTCGCCTAAAGATGTCCCAAAAATCTAAGCACAGGCAGTGCGGAGCAATTTGCAATAGTCATTTTTTTTTGCTGTGTTCTGTCGCTTTTAATGATCATCTCAATAATCATTATGGAGTATAATTTCCTTTACTTTTACTTCTTGTCGTTTTCATGAAGAAAGGAAAATATTTTTATTGACATACACCAAACATAAAAACATACATACAACATAAAACTTAGATAAAACAAAGAAAAAGTAGAAAAATAAAACAATTAACACCTAATATCAGGTGCAGTCAACAAGGCCTTATCTCAGCATGTCGTTTAGTTGACTTCTATATCGCCCGCCAGGTTACAGTGTGGAGTTTTTGGCGTAATTTAATGGTGTCAGTCATGATTTTTAACCGACTTCAAAAACGAGGAGGTTCTCAATTCGGCCGGTATGTTTTTTTTTTCTATGTATGTACACCGATTACGCCGAGACTACTGATCCGATTTACGTGATTCTTTTTTTGTTCGATGCGGAATAGCTGCCATTTGGTTCCATAAAAATTTTTTCAAAAACAGTTGGGTACTTTGGTTTTAAATTTAAAAAAACTTAAATTATTAAGTCGTCTACATATGCGAAATTGCGAATTTTTGCTTTTCAAATGACTTTTTAGTGAAACGATACGATAGTAGGAAACAATATAAGTTTACGGTCACCCATCTAGCTTCGACCTTAGAAAGTTACCACTAAAAAATGTGAAAAAAAAAATTAAAACAAAAATTAAAACCGACTTCAAAAAACTGAAAAGGATAAAATAATTAAATTAAAGTAGGTATTCATCCCTTAGAAACATATTTTTGGAGTTGGTGCTAAGTGGTTTCCAAAAACAATAGAAAGTGAAGCACCGACTCCAAAAATATGTTTCTAGGGGATGAATACCTACTTAAATTTAATTATTTTATCCTTTTCAGTTTTTTGAAGTCGGTTTTAATTTTTATTACAATAATTACAAAATTGTGTCTGAGAGAATGTTATTGTGTTATGAAATTGTTGTAGTTTTATGAAGCAAGTGTTTGTATTGACATGCAATTGGAATGTCACTGTAATATAAGTGAATTTGATGTGAAAGACGTTGAGAAAATTTATTGTGGTTATCTATCCGATCAAAGTCGCATTATGGAGACTTTTTCTGACTGTCTTTAAGTCGTATTGAAAAATTATAATAATTTCAATAAAAAGACGTGAACTTGATGGGAAAAGATATTATATATATTCTTTTTTAAAACAAAATCGTATCAAAAACATCATACTGATAATAGACAAAAAATCATTATAAAAAGTTTGGCACAGTCGTGCACAGAGACTGTCATCATAAGTATTTCGCACCAAACTCTCCCAAGCACCAGCCGAAGCAGTGCCTTTTTACTCAACTGTTTTATGTGTTTTATTTTTGAGTATTTTGTGTGTATGAATAAATAATAAATTAATTGAAGCATTGAAATTTTAATGCAATATTTGGAGAATTAAAGCAAATCTTTAAGACGTAGCTGTAAGAGCATTAGTTCCCCTTGCCTTTTCTGTAATAGAAGATGATATGTATATACAATCTTGGTAACTGTATTCAAGAATAATGAAAATGACGAGTCCTTTTTAACTTTGTACAAGTCAACTACACATGAACGAATTATTAGTATTTTTTCCGAATCCGCAAATTTTTCTAATTTTCTTGAGGTAGTGGAACACCGGGCCACAAATAAAAATAAAAATCTTAAAGAATAAAGCTTAAATTAGCAATTGAACTTTGATCGTCCACTTCTTTGCATGGTCACTCTACTTCGGAAGCCAGCAAGCAAACGGAAACGGGGCACAAAAGACGGAAAACGAAATTGTTACTTTTTCTATTAGCCGGCTAGCTTACGAGTCAGCCACTTGTACGGCTTCCGGGGAATCTGATTTGGATTAATTACGTGTATGTTTATTATTATCTTTTGTATCCAATCAAGTAATACTTAGTTTTATAAGTATAGTGACTATCCCAGTCTTTGGTCGTGTCAACCTTTCTTATATTTTGTATTTCAATTGTAGCACTTCAAGAATTTACTTTATGAACTTTTTTATACTTAAGTTGTCATTACATCGGTCATACATTTATGGACAACTCATTTCACTTTTATTCTTCTCTTACAAAATTGTAACTAAGTACAGACGACAGCACATCAAGCTTGACCTTGATACCGCCCTTACTGCGGTCGTAATAGAGGTGGCTTTCGTGGTACAGCTGTTACGCTTGATGTGCTGTCGTCTGTACATACTACTAAGTTTTAATGTGGAGTCTGGAGTAGATATTTCGGAAATCGAAAATACAAGCAGATCAAGAATCCTAATTTTCACAAACTTTTTACGCATGATATCGAGATTATTAAACTAAGCTTTGGAGATTTTTACACTAAGTTTGAGGAGAGGCTACTGAATATTATAATATTGAATATACCCTCACCAATTAACCTGATGAATGATTAGTGAACCGTTAAATTTATGCATTTAATACAAGCCACGTTCACAAGTCACAAAAGATAAGTAAGTTGTTACATTGTATTATGTTATTGTTACATTTATTACAGATAACCTACACCCACTAATAACTCAGTTATAGACGAGTCAATATGCATTTATAAAGAGCTTGTATTGTAATGAAAGTGAAACGAACTTTGTGAAAAAATCACCGGTCTGTGGGTGGACATGCAAAGAAAAAATATACTGACCGCAGCTGTCAATCCCTTATTGAGACATTAAAACGATTTTACGTAAAATAAACTTTGTTGCGTAAGCAATAAGCTTCACTTTTGCTATACAAAGAGTTACAACGACAAACAGAATTGGTACAGCAATGGCCACAAATTAAACCTCTTATTCCCAAGAGATAAAGCTCTTTATAATAAAATACAGCAGGAGATAAACACCAAAAATCTATTGGTAATTATACGGTATTTTCTGGTCATGGCACGCGTGTGAATGGTATACACAATGTTAATGACAATTAATTTTATGGACGTTTAGTGAGTGACAATTGTCGTGGTAACGTTCAATGGGGGCGGAAGGTACGGTCTGAGAGAAAAAAACAGATTGACCATTCGGTTCGATTACTTTATGACCATATCTTAATGGTGGTAAGTTTTTTTAAGCAAGGGTGACAAACAATAACAGCTAGCCGTGTGGCAAATTGTTAGCATAGCGAATGTCGTTTTCCCCGCGAATGTCAAAAGAGTAGATGGCGACAACCCGATATGCTTAAAGCAATAAATATGGAAAAACATGCTCCAACTCCTGACGACCGGCTGGCCGAGTGGTCTGTACCCCTTCCTATACAGGCTACTTGGTCAAGAGGTCCCAGGTTCGAATCCCGGTAGGAGCAAATGTTTGTATGATGAGTACGAGCATTATTTTGTTTACGAGTCATGGATGTTTATTTAGTATATTTCTAATGTTTGTATACATATTCTTATAATTATTTCTCCGTTATTTAGTATCCATAACATAAGCTCTTAATAATGCTTACTTTGGGCTAGATAATAGGTGTGAGTGTATGAATATTATTATTATTATTAACTCCAGCAATCTTACTGGTGATAGAATTGCAATGCTATAAAAGTAGAACGTTTTGAACTAATCGTTTTGCTATATATTTTAGCAACTCATTAGAATTAGAACACTCTATAAATTGAGTTTGAATCCCTACTAATTCACATAATATTTAATTCGTAATGTTCTTAAGGTAAGTAGTACCTATATATGAAATGTATTATTCATACATATTTGCAAGAACATGTTAAGTTGCATACTTAGAGCTTTTATTCACTAAATAGTGGTGAATGTCGAAAAGCGCAGAGCATACGAACACATATACTACCTCACCTACCTACTGCCTCAGCATTTTCTATCGAATCTTATATAAGTGACAGAGAAACAAAGTTTTTTATAGCATTTATTACAAAATGATTAAATACAAAAACGGTGCCCTCAAAAATTTTATGAAGCACTTTTTTTAAATCAACTAACTTTTAGTATTTGCAGAGAGATTTGGAGTGAAATTTGTGTTAAATTTTTTTTAAACAAAAACACAAATATTGGAAAATGTAAATAGCTTTTCCTAGAAAATATGCAAAAGCTTCAACTAAAAAAGCTCAATTAGAAATGAGTTAAGTTACACATATTTTCTTTCATTTTGTTTTTTTTTTTTGCTATTGGTATATCTTACCTCAAGAGTTTTTGTTAACATTATGGCGGCAGACTTAGGTAAGATAGTGATAGCTAGCCAGGCGGACTTAGAAAAGCTCTGCCACCAAACAAACCGAGCAGAGTTTTACCTCTACATCTGAGGTAGATGATCAACCACACATAAATCAAATTACTAGACCACAGAGGAGCTATTAATGATGGTTACATTTTTAACCGACTTCAAAAAAGAAGGAGGTTATATGTTCCACTGTATGTTTTTTTTTGTATGTATGTTCACCGATTTCTCTGTCAATTGTGAACCGATTTTCAAGTTTATTTTTTATTCGATAGAGTATACTCCAGTGGTGGTCCCATTGTCACCAAGTCAGGATCTGATGATGGGATCCCAGGAAAATCGAGGGCAAACCTCAAATTTTATGGGCACGTATGACATGTTTTACTTTTTTCCAAAGCTATTCAAGTATTTGCTTCTGTTAGTCATCATCTCATGTTAATGAGCTGATGATGGAAGGTACAACTCCTTAACGGTTAGGAGTTAGAAGATGATTCTTTCACTATGTATTTCAACTAAAGAGAGACAGACAAGTCGATAGTGCTGACGGTCACCCATCTTGCTTTGACATTAGGAAATAAAAAAAAATGTGAAAAAAATATTTTTTTATAAAAATAAAACCGACTTCAAAACATATTTTTTCCTTTTAGTGTTTTTATCTATTGAAGATTAGTTATTCTGTGATTTAGGAACGCAACCCTAAACATAATAAAAATCTCCACCCAATTAGCTGTTTGGTTAATGATGTCAAAATTTCACCCACTTTTATACCGTGGGAATGACGCAACAGGTGCCATGGCCAAATGTGACATGGTACAAATCACTTCGACCAGGAAGCGAGGGTTCAATGGGAAAAAACAACAGATTCCCGCCCTTAAGCGAACAAAAACTAATAAGATAAACAGATATTGCAAGCTGAAAATCCAACTAGAAAGCGTCAAAGTGACGATGATAAATAAATATGTAAATTTAAATGACACGTTTGTTTGTTTGTTCCAAAGCTACAACAGTCTAAGCAACTGTTAGAAATGAAACAAAAATGAAAACCGAATTCGAAACACTACAAAGGCAAAAATAAATAAATTGCTTTATTCATAATTTTATTTTAACATTGTTATAAATGTTAGTAAAATATTATACATTGAAAAATATCTAAACTATAAAAAAAAACCACGTGCTGGGGCGGAGATCGAACCCGCGACCTTTCACAATCCGGGTGACTGATCTAACCATCTGAGCTACCAAGGACTTGGGATAACCCTGTTAAATTCTCGGGATCGATCACCGCCCCAGGACGTAAAATTTTGCTAGTTTAGTAAATTTTCAAAGTAAACTAAATTACTAATTTAGGTACCTTTATATATTTTGTACTACATCTCTAATAGAATGGTATAATTTGAGTCAGTGCTTCATTTTCTATTGTTTCTATAATCAGCCTAGCGCCAATTCCAAAAAATACATTTATATTATTAGTATTTATAGTGTAGTGAGCACATGAGGAGTGCCCAAGATGCTACGAGCGGCTATAAGCTACGGCAATCGGTTAGTATTTATAGTGTACTCAACGCATGAGGGGAGCCCAAGGTGCTACGAGCGTCTATAAGATTCGGCAACCGCTTAGTATTTATAGTGTAGTCAGCTCACGAGGAGTGCCCAAGATGCTACGAGCGCCTGTAAGCTACGGTAACCGCTTAGTATTTATAGTGTAGTCAGCGCATGAGGAGTGCCCAAGGTGCTACGAGCGTCTATAAGCTACGGCAACCGCTTAGTATAATATTTATAGTGTAGTCAGCACATGAGGAGTGCCCAAGGTGCTACGAGCGTCTCTATGCTACGGCAATCGCATAGTATTTATAGTGTAGTCAGCGCATGAGGAGTACCCAAGGTGCTACGAGCGTCTATAAGCTACGGCAACAGCTTAGTATAATATTTATAGTGTATTCAGCACATGAGGAGTGCCCAAGGTGCTACGAGTGTCTATACTATAAGCTACGGCCACCGCTTAGTATTTATAGTGTAGTCAGCGCATGAGGAGTGCCCAAGGTGCTACGAGTGTCTATACTATAAGCTTCGGTAACCGGTAATCAGAAAACCGGCGCGGCAGAAAGGGCGGCGCGGCGCGGCGCGGCGGCAGGCAAAGGACCGTATGTTTTTACACCCCCCACGTTTAAAAAAGTAACTGAACGAAGTAAAATCATAGATAAAATAGTATTATCGTATATTTTTGCAAGCACCATTTGCGCTGTGCTTTCGCGAACGTGGATTTGAAATAAAACCACTTAACCGGATTTAGCTCGCGATGAATTACATGTTACATTATTTTTATACACCCAACGTAATGAAAATATAACACCTATAGGTATATCACATCTTATTATTCATTCGACTTTCGTTTCGTTAGTTTTTAATGAGTTCGATTTAATTTTTCTTATATTTTTATTAACTTATCAACAACAATAAGTTGTTGTTGATAAGTTAATAAAAATATAAGACAAATCAAGGTCAAGTGTCAAGGGAAGACTGAAGATGTAAGCATCTTCAGTCTTCCCACCACCACGATCGCTGTAAAGTAATCGAAACGTAGGGTATAAAATAATAATGTAACATCTAAACGACGACACGACACGATTAAATCCGGTAGTGTTTTTAT
This sequence comes from Nymphula nitidulata, assembly GCA_947347705.1. NCBI lineage: Eukaryota > Metazoa > Arthropoda > Insecta > Lepidoptera > Crambidae > Nymphula > Nymphula nitidulata. The sequence goes on from OX374632.1 coordinate 15,899,275, forward strand.
TTTTAATGATAGATATACCTAACTAAATACTGATCTAGGTAGATACATAATTATATGAGTGTAATAAAATAAGCAAATTGTCAAAAAAATATTTTTTACTAAACCAAGCACGGAAAATACCTTAACACCATTAATATTTTGATATTCAATTTAATTAGTAATTAAAATATAAAACTAGAAAAACTTCACGTCCTGAGGCAGGAATCGAAAGCGCGACCTTTCGCAATCCGGGCGACTGCTCTGACCACTGAGCCACCCAGGACTTGGGATATCCCTGTGAAATTCTTCTAGTCTATCTGTATTTGCGTTTATGATCTAACGTCCACCCTACAATGACGAAATATTCTATTTCAACATCCGAAACGAGTACTTTTACAAATACCTACGATTCGCTTAAGTTGGGGCAGTGCTTTCAAATATTCTTGATTTTTGATTTTAACATACAACAAGACAACGTCCTGAGGCAGGAATCGAACCCGCCACCTTTCGCAATCCAATTTAATATTTCGCATAAAAGACATACAGAAATATTAATTGAACCTACTTGTTTTTTTATATATTTATCATAAAAATGTTACATACTTTTATATAACGTTCTTAATTATTCCAAATAATCTTATAAGATTCCCGTTCGGTTTAGGCACAAAAACCAATTTCCTGGTTTGAACGGGGATATTGGGAGAGATGATGCGGAGCGCTCTCCCACGGGATCCGGTGGCATTATACAGGATGGGCCCTAAAAGATACCAAATTTTATTTACAGAAATTTCACTTTCGGAATATAATTATTTGTTATCAGAAGAGGGTGGGTAGATACTTGTCCAAATTAGAATCAAGGAAATGTGTGATTTCGAAAAATAAAATTCACATAAGATTTTTTTATATGTGTAAATCAATGACCTTATATGCACATAAATGCAAATAAATAATGAAGAAATAACAATTTTAATCGATAGTAATTTTGAAAGTGTTTTTTAATTTATTTTGAATGGCCGTAATAAAAAGGGGTCCTTTTTGATTTGATTTATTTCAGAATCTTTGATTTTCTGTAAATTATTTCTAAACATCACTTTAAACTATCTTAAAGAGTAATAATAATGAAAGTTTCCATTCTTCCACGCAGTATTGTAATACAAAGAATTAAATAAAATGTTATAAAAAATTTACAATAAACATCTGTACCTTTTTAAAAATTATTCATCGCAACATGCTGTATAACGCCGAACGCAGCGCGACAACGCCGAGGCTCGCGGTATGTCGCAGGTGGTTCCGCCCATCGTGATTCCGCAGTTTTTACACGAATTCCTAGAATTTCATTGCGCAATCCTAATTATCTAGTTACATTTGAAAAAGAGAAAGTTTTCGTAAAACTTATGAATTGTAAGAGCTATAAATATAAGTAGTTATAGCGAAAGTAAAAGAACGGTACCTACCGTATCCATTTTCCGATCAAGCACTCGAGGTCAAAGCTCAATTTATTTTATTTTGTTAATCTTTGGACATAAATACAAAAAGAGTGACTACACGAGTTTGTTGCCGGAATCTTCTCGGTAGTTCAACTTTTGGAACCGGTGTAAATTCAGACAGACTGACAGACAGACTGACTGACAGACAGACTGACTGACGGACAGACAGACAGACTGACTGACGGACAGACGGACCGACAGACAGACCGATAGACAGACTGACATAACATTCTTAGCTTACGTAGATGCAGATAAGACAGAGAGACAAACATTATGAAATTGTTAGTTAGTTAATATTATTTTTATGTGATAGACATAAGGGTTTTTTTGTTGACGATTCAAAAGTGCTTCTTGGGGGCCTAATTGAATAAAGATATTTTCATTTCATTTTCATTTCATTTCATTTTCATTTCATTTCATTTCATTTCATTTTCATTTTCATTTTCATTTCATTTCATTTTCATTTCATTTCATTTCATTTTCATTTCATATTTTCATTTCATTTCATTTTCATTTCATTTCATTTCATTTCAAAACAAAACGCAGAGCAACAATGAGTCACAACTATAAAAATGTAAATTATTGAAGTAAAATATTTATAATTTATGACGTCATGTGTAGATTCTAGAGGACTGCACTGTACGCATCCAGCGGCTACCTGCAATCATCAGCAGTTCGTAGATCCACCTAATATAAAAATAAAAAAAAAAACATTGTATTATCACCTTTTTTATTTTATCTGAAAGAAAAGCTAAAAATAATGAATTTTCGTATTTTTTTTAATATTATGTAGGTACCTACTATTTAACTATTTTTTTTCCAAGGCTCAGTCTATTTACGGACGACATCCTAGTGTTATTTGTTATGTTTTGTACTCAAAAGTTACTTGATGCAAGTCAAACTAAACGAAGGTTTAGTATATCACAATGGTGACTACTTGGACGCTTATTTATTAATTGGTATTAGTTTTACTGACGTAACATTCTCAAGTATGAAATACCGCCCTTTAAAACGAAATAGAAAAGAGTACCGCAGTCTTTCCGAGTGCCCCACAGTAGTAAAAAAGTTCACCGTGAAAGTTGCTTCTAGCAATAATTATCATCACCAAGCACGGTTTCAATCAAACGTTCCATTATTAAAACAACGCATAGCCTAACTACAAATCATTGAAAGCCAGTGGCTATTCAAATTAGCAGAGGCCAGTGAGCCAGCAACTGATCTAAACAGATAGAAGGGCAGTTAATTACCGGGATTGAACCACAAACCGCTAAATTAGTGAGCCAACCTGTCGACACACGGCAAACACGCCTCCGAACTGGCATAGGCTAGGTGACTACGAAAACTGGGAACTTTGCCCTTTTCTATATAATTCTGGCGCCAAATCTGTGGAGATTAAGTGCTAACAGGTATCAACGTTAGATTTAGTGAAAATCGCGGTCAAGCTTTTATTTTTACCTATCTCTGTTAAATACTTTACAGATCTCTGTGACCACATACCAAATTGTAAGTACCTACTTACAAGCACGTCCGAAAGGATGTTACCTATCTACACACTCAAAATTTTAAAAAATATGTACATATTATTACTTATAGACTCTATGTAGTAGCAATATTTAAGACTCACGGATGAGAGTTAAACACTATGCAAGTAATTTCTTGCTTCAATTTAATTTGTATGGTACGAGCAAGACAACACACCTGCAATACCAAGTGAATTTTCCTTGTTATTGCAGGTGTCTATAGGCGGCGGTAACCGCTTACCAGCAGGTGGGCCGTCAGCTTGTTTGTCATCTAGGAGTATAAAAAAAATTTGAATACCCGGTTATCATCATCATCATCATCACCAGACTATGTACAAACAGCAACACTCTTAACTGACCGTTCGAGACGCAACAGACAGAAAGGTAGAAAACTCTTTCTACCTTTCTGTCTGTAGCGTCTCGGGCTGTTTGTACGTCTCACTGCTGGGCACGCGCCTTCCGACTAGGGAGATACTTATGAGAAGTTAGGGCCATAAAACCACCATGTTGGCCCGATGTGGGTCGGTAGCCAGCAATACCCATAGGTATAGATACCTACCCACCTATGTTCCAATACAATAACAAGGTTCCTATCTATGAGCCTTGTTATTATTTATCTAAAGTGATGAGTACCTTTGATTAGATAATAACATACACTCATCAATTAACTAACAATCACTTGATATTTAAAAGCCTAAATACGTTCTAAAACTAAATGTCAATAGTCTCAGTAGTCGCATGTGTCACCCCAGCCACAGATTATACATAACTAGCTACCCTAACTACTGACGGCCTATATGTCAATATATAGGTGCCTAGCATCATCTAAAAGCGCTGCTTTAATTAATATATCCTTTAATGGAGAGACATTGCACCATATCTAATCTACACTAACTGGAGTGTAGAAACCTGCGCCTAACAGAAGATCGCAGCCAAATAGGTCGCACCTCCTCGTAGTGCTGTTTCCTATCTGTATGTTTATTCCTTTTTTTATTTTGAAAAGTCACATATTGATAAAGTTACTGGTATTCGATTAATACGTTTTACCATGTGTTTAACATACAGTAAGCATATTGCACAAAATGTTTTTTATGAAAATAACACACTGCCTAGTTAAACCACAGAATACAAAAAAGTTACTTAAAGGCTTGCATTTCAATCCAACCTTAGTTGTAGGTATATAAGTATTATAAAGACTTAATTTTTGACAGTTAAACATTTATTTTATTTTTATTCGGAACCACAGATTAGTGATAAGTACCTATATTATTATGTATCTACGATATTTGGAACATACAAAATTGTTACAACAAAAGAAATAGACACTTATAGGAATTGAGAGTCTGGTAAACTGTTCCATAGAAAATATTACATAAACTAATAAAGTGTCTTCAGATTAATAATACATTTATAAAGTATGGGCAAAATAAGAAAATCTATTTTCAAATTTACACTTAATAAAAGGTACCAACATAATAGTCATTTAGCAGTGTTATTGGTTGGTTCCATGGCAAAAAGAACACGACATTATACCTATCCACCTTCTAAGTAGGTATTACATTCCTAGACATAAGTATTTATATGCAAATATGTTACAGACGAATCACCGTCCCCTCTAATCCAGAACTATCGAAACGTAAATGATCCTCAAAAATCCCGATCTATTCGAGATCACCCCAGCTCACGATCTGATCGGAGACGCGATTTTCTGCCACTTGACGAGATCCTATCGTCATCTCGTCAAATTTTCGCAGACCTCCCTGCCCTCCCCCAATTCCTTTCACATAGAACTTCGACAATCCACAAATGTGCTCCTATCAGGGGTCTTCGGTTCCTGGTGACAGTATTTCAAGCTTTAAACCCTTATTTCCACCACGTTCTCGTTATCTTTATTTGTATTTAAAATGTTTGTGTAACGTTTGTATGTTGGATGTTTGATCGATTCAATTAATTTGCAGTAATGGTTGTTTGAATATTACTTAGGTATTTGTTGACGAAACTAAAAGCGGGAAGCTTGGGAGTTATAGGAAGGAATATACTGAGTAATTGTTCATAAAACAGCAGTAATTTTCGATATCCATTTTAGTGAATTTTTAATCAACCATAACCATTTGTTTAAATGCTTCATATTTATCTGTAGCGCTTCGTTGTCTTCCCTTGTAACAAAGAATGTCAAAATGGCCAATGACCTCTTAGTAATTAGTAATCAAAATAATCACTGCCTTCAAAAGCAAAAAAAGATATATATATTTAAATTACAAATCATTTATTCTACGGAGACTTATCCACATTTGCTGACGTCAAGTATTACAATACTAAGCTTTAACTGTTATCTAATCTGTGACTAAACTTCTGTATCTTTATATTTTGTGTGGCTCGATCGGTGTGTATTGTGTATTGCTTCCTGTGACCGTAATTACATTGGCTACCTTTCCCTTCGCACTAAAACATAGCGAACTACTGATACGGGAAAGGAACGCTCTACTTAAGCTGGGAATGATACGCGTTCTTGTATATTTATTTCCAATTAATGACCTTCTTTGATTTATTCCACGTATTTAACTTTTGTCCCTTGAACGCCCGCCGACATCTTATCCTGGAAACAGTGTAAGTTCGGGATTACAATGTTATTGAAGTACTTTCCTTTTTCGGCGCAGTGGTACTATTATTAATCTGTGGCAGTGGTGTCAGTTTCGAGCGCGTCAGGCGAAGCCGAAAGGGTCGCCATGTAAGGTCGGGAGTAGCGGTAGACAAGTGAACCACTCCAAAGACATATTTAGACTCATTTAATTAGTAATATCATTAATATTATATACCTATGTGCTTAAACTTACAGTCGACAGCACATCAAGCGTAGCAGTATGACCTTGTGGCCGCCCTTACTGCGTTCGTAATAGAGACGGCATTCGTAGTGCAATGCTGTCGTCTGTACATAATAGACAACGTAGTCGGGTCAGTACATTAGGGTCATTATTTAGTCGCTATGGTTATCTAAATCAGACTAACACGAAGCTGACGAAGCTACCATAAAGTTTACTTGGATTCAGAACTTTTCATTTGACTGAAACGAAATAGTTAATAGGTAAAAACCGCTATCATGCTTATGATAGCATTTGCAATAACGAAACACGGTTCTTTTAGTCTGAAATTTAACACTTACCACCAGGTGGACCGTCAGCTTGTTTGTCATCTAGTTGTATAAAAAAAACTTCGACATACATTCATAGTAGTTTTCCTATCTTTTAAAGTTTTAAAACTGTTATTTACTTTAGATAAAGACATCCAAACGGAAAGACAAGTCTTTGTGATATAAAAGCTAAACTTTCATATCTCAGTACAAAGTTATTTCATCTTTTTTTTGCGTAATTATCCTGGAATCTTCGCTTGAAATGTAAACAGAAAATGAATCCCTCCCTACCCTCATTAGTGGTAAAAGGACCTCTGTCCCGACAGCTTTCATAGCCCGCTTTGATCTAGCCGACCTGCGTCAATGGGACATGTGAACGCGTATGTAGTACGATTGTATATAGCTCAGAGAAATGGAGCGCAAAGATATATATTCTGTGGCGCTCTGTGAATGTAGAGCTCAAAGCAACGGATTTGTACATAGATATCAATAAAGAGAAATTAATAACTGTGGTTTGAACAGTAATTAAGTTAGGTATAGAATTGTATAAATGTTTGCTAGCTGATTAAAAAGTATACGGCCTATGCCCAGCAATGGCATATGTACCTATTTTGCTTTCGTAGGCGGTACCTACGAAGTTTTTTAAACATTTTTGTTATTCGGTAAATCATCAGCTGATATAAACAGGCAGGCAGTAATAGGAAGGTAATTAAGATTCACACATGTAGTAGTGAAATTACAATCACCACTACCGTCAGAAACTACAGAAGTTTAACAGCTTTGCCTTTTTTTCGGTAGAGGTAGAGCCATGTAGGGCGGCCGTTAATACCAGTGTTAATTCTTTATATTAATCAATAGTTTGTCATCTAGTTGTAAAAATAAATAAATAGAAAGACCTGCGATGGGTGAATTTGCATCTATAACAGGTAACGTTTTAATCACGTCGTTGTAATCAATTTACGTCGTTGTCGTCATTGTTGTAGTTGTTGTCGTTGATTTTTTCCTCATTATTGCAGGTGTCTATAGGCGGCGGCCACTTACCACCCACCGGGCCGTCCGCTTGTTTCTCATCAAGTTGTATAAAAAAAACATCATAGCATCACACAGAAGGATAAACTATGCTGCCAAAAAACGCCTCAGATAGAGATCTGTCAATTAATTGTCCGTAAGTAATACGCTCAGGAAACCTATTACTGGGCCAACGTGGTGGTGTTATGGCCCAAACTCCTCATGTGATTCGCCCATGAAGGCCTGTGCCCAGCTGTGGGACGTATATAGGCTGGTGATGATGAATACGCATGCCAACTGTGTTAATACGCGTAAGCTCTTTTATCATAATATAATAATAATACATTGTAATTAATAAAGATGAATAATAACTTTTCTGATAAAATACTGATAAAATGCAATAAATTGTTGTTGAAAACATAAAACTTATCTAAATATTTTGTTGAAAAAATTATTCGGATGAATTATTTGGAGTTGTAAGTACAAATGTACATTTTTCAACACATTTGCTCACAAATGCATTTACAGAGCCTGTTTACATTGTTCGAAAGTTTTAAACATTACGCACCATACAATGAAGCGTGCAGTAAAATAGGTACCTACTCACACATAAGTATCCGCTTTACCACCCGCTCCGTTGTGTGGCGCCGTTCGTATTCTTTACGGTTTTTTTTATTTCCTGAAAACATTATAATATGTGAAAATTCTTCACCTAATCTGAATAATGGAACCTCCTTGGAAGCCGATTTGCTCAGTACAAATGTCGTATTTTAAATAAATAATGAGACGAAAGATACAAAGTTCTAATTTGCAACACATTTGCAAATGGCGCACTTGGTGCTATTTGCAAATATGCGCCATTTCCATATTAGGAACGCCAAAGATCAGACTGATATTTAAAAAAAAATATACATCCTTGAAGCCTACAGGGGGCTGTGTTTTAAACTGGAGGTTGATTTCTTAACAGGGGTTATTAATGATAAAAAATAGGCACGCTTACTTCAGTAATACTTTACTTTGTTTACAATTTAACGACAAATATTTAATACATTTCATAAAACTTCTTATATCTAACAGACAGAAAATCTTGGCATCGCCATTTAGAAATGGCATGCTACATTCAGCGCCATCTATTGCGTACAAACGGAACTAATGTTCCTACAACACCAAAGACAAAAAAATATTAATATTGTGCTGCTATCTCGCAAATCTTTTGTATTACAAACGTGCGGATATTGGTATTTACAAATTCGTGAGTATGGTAATTAAGCCCATGACTGTGTCTTGGGCCTACATTCGTCTACCTGCTTGTAAAAACCAACTCACCGCACTAGTTTCATAAATAACTATTTTAACTTAACATTTTGTGTAGTACTAGGTGGTAGACCCATATGTAGGGTCGCCTGGGTAGGTACCACCGCCTTTCTTATTTCAGCCGTGAAACAGTTCGCTGTGTTTCGGATTGAAGGGACAGGTAGCCAGTTTAAGTACTGGGCATGGACGGCATTTCATCTTAGGCCTCAGGATGACAACGCACCTGCAATATCAAGTGTTTTTCCTTGTTATTGCAGATGTCTATATGCGGCGGTAACCGCTTACCACCAGGTGGGCCGTCAGCTTGTTTGTCATCTAGTTGTATAAAAAAAAAGATTTTTTTTTGTAAAAGCACCTTGTTATATTAATCATAGAGCCGATCAGTGGACAATCCCCTGTTCGCTGTTTCCCTGAGATCAGTAAACAAAAGTTAATAATTTCAGGGGTCAGAATATACCTAATATTCATTATTGCCAGTAAAAACCATTCTCTTGCAAGGTCGTAAATAAGTTTCATCACACGAGTCACAAGGAACGTCTTGCGCGTCCTGAAAATCAATACCCAGAGCAATCCCCCCACCCTCCACCGGTCCGGGTTTTTGTCTACCTTAGACCCGGGTTAGGTCGTCAGGTCGTCGGGTGTAAATAAACCTGACACGGGCCACCAGAGAAATGCTCGTGGTGACCGCTATTTCTTCAACTGTCGTCTTTTGTTTTCGGTTGGAATAACTCAGCGGTCAAAGGTTGATTCTGAAGCGTAAACTGAAATACGAAAGGAAACGTGTTAAAAATAAGTAATGTTTTGAATTTAGAAGTTATAAATACTGTAAGTAAAAATAAATGCAAAAAAATAGACTTTTCCATGTGTGTTCAGCGTGCGAAAAGTTATTCTTTTCCACACTATTAGTACTTTTTGTTTTTCTCCTGCCAATGACATACAAGGAGGTTTTTAAACAAAAAATTTAACCCGTAAATATAGAAAAACCAGAGTTAAACCAGACACCGACGTGAGAATTGCGAGTAGTAATCAATAGTCTGAATCAAACCTGAAATTTACCCTCCAATACATTTAATATCACTCTCAACAAATGTTCAAACTGTAATGTCAGTTATTACTTGTCCAAGGATTAAACTGTTTTTCGTTGATTTCTTTTCGTTGGTTTATATTTTCGTAAACGTGTTAAAAACGTCGTTTGATGCACTTCCGCTCAGTGTCATTTCCACTCGTCCCTATTGTTGACCCGCGCTTTCAGCTTGGATTAACAAACCAGCCTATCGATTCTGTAACAAAACTCGCACCTCACTTCGCAAGTCACTTCGAATTCAACTGTCAAATAGAGCAAATTTTCATACATTTTTTGCTCTATTTGACAGTTGAATTCGAAGTGACTTGCGAAGTGAGGTGCGAGATTCATAACAGAATCGCACCCCAGGACTCGTGAAAAATGTATTATTTCCATTTGAGAATAAGAAAAAATGCAAAAATAAAACTAATAAAAAATCCGGTATTGTAAATCAAATCCGTTTTTTACTTATTAGGTCTACCTATTAAGCACTTATAGGTACTACGTCAGGTCTACTTCAGTTTGTTTTTTTTAACTCATATTTACAAAACTCAATTTTGAGCTTTGTTTTAAATACTTAATGTACATTCTTAAAGAACTACTCTACTGTAAATAATAGGTACTCTTCATTAATGAAAAGTTGGATTGAAATGTAGGTTTGTAATGAATATAAGTCTATAACACATATCCACTTAATGTACTAAGAATGTTTTTATGGCTTCATTAAGTCTACTACCTGACTGAGTATTGCGAAAGAGCTATACGGGGCGGTGAAATATGCGCTATATTAGTTCATAGAAATGCTTTGCCACTTTTAAACACATCATAATCATTAGATAATTTCATGACATTTCTATGAAATAATGCAACCAATGTTATTATTTCATAGATATTTCATGATATTTCTCAAATGAATAAAATGTTTTGAAAGTTGCAAAACTTTGAACTAATGAAGCTAAGTAGTTCAGTCGGACACACAAAATTGGAATAACTATGCCCTGTGCCTCTCATAAAAGAGATGTTCCAAAAATGTATGGAGATCCGGCCAGGTTTATGTACACTATACTGAAAAATAGGTAAAAAAACAGAACAGAGTTCGATTGTCCATTTTCTTTTTATTGACTTTCTTTTGTAGTACAGAACAAGAATTCTTATACACATGTTTGATTTTGTGCGTTTATCCGCGTCTCCCGGGGTCCGGCCAGACACGATAACCGCTACGCTACCGGAGCACAAAGTGTAACCTACCAATTTCTTCGCCGCTTTCTACCCTTTTTTTTAACGTTTTTAACCGACTTCAAAAACGAGGAGGTTCTCAATTCGGCCGGTATGTTTTTTTTTCTATGTATGTACACCGATTACGCCGAGATTACTGATCCGATTTACGTGATTCTTTTTTTGTTCGCTGCGGAATAGCTGCCATTTGGTCCCATAATTTTTTTTTCAAAAACAGTTGGGTACCTACTTTGGTTTTAAATTTAAAAAAACCGAAATTATTAAGTCGTCTACATATGCGAAATTGCCAATTTTTGCTTTTCCAATGACTTTTTAGTGAAACGATACGATAGTAGGAAACAATATAAGTTGACGGTCACCCATCTAGCTTCGACCGTAGAAAGTTATCACTAAAAATTGTGAAAAAAAAATTTTAAACAAAAATTTAAATCGACTTCAAAAAACTGAAAATTATAAAATAATTAAATTTAAGTAGGTATTCATCCCCTAGAAACATATTTTTGGAGTTGGTGCTAAGAGGTTTCCAAAATCAATAGAAAGTGAAGCACCGACTCCAAAAATATGTTTCTAAGGGATGAATACCTACTTAAATTTAATTATTTTATCCTTTTCAGTTTTTTGAAGTCTGTTTTAATTTTTGTTTTAAATTTTTTTTATACCAACGTTTATCTCACCACTCATATTTCAAGAATTCTTATAGAAAAAACTGAAACACAGACACAGCCAAATATTCATCATTGCGCTTAGTCACTTTGGTAATGCTTGACATGGCATTAATAATATTGATTTAGCGGTTAGCGGTGAAATTGACGAAAAACTTCAACATTTGTACCAACACACTTTTCTTGAAACCGATTTATTTGTATTTTTGCAATAAATTAATTAATTTTTCCCGAGCTTAGGAGATTTTTTTCTGATTTATTTTTAGATAGTGTAGGTACATAAACCTGGCAGGTTATGAAACATTATCTACTTTGATAACAAAATAATAATACCTGCTGCCAGTCAGTTGACTAACGGTAGCTGGGCTGGCTCTCAACGTAGACAGAAGCATGTTACGTTTATTTATTTCTGTATATAGAGGTCTTATGTTACAGCATTTTCAGGAGCACCTCGGCGGCGGAGTGTAAGTAATTACGGGCAGGGCGTGCCCCCTCGTCATTGGCGGGTCACGACCCCGCGGCGCGCCATTGGCTTCGTTACCACCCACCGAATCACATCTATAGAGCTTACAAGTAGGCTTATCATGAAAAACATGCCATAACATTAGAAATTTTTACTGAAAATACATTCTTTCAGATTGAACTTTGAAGCTTGTTACTATTTTAATTAATTCAACTTTAGGTTACTCGGAAATTTTACTGTAATGTATTGTATCAAATTAATAAAATAAAAAACAAATAAAAATAATATCTAATTATAAATTTCACTACCATTGAGCTTGGTAGGTACCACTTCACATAATACAGTATATTACTACGTATTATGGACCAATTTCCTCGTGTTTCTCCCATGTAGGAAGGCCTCTGCCCAGCAGTGGGACTTTTTCCAAACAAGTTGTGGACAAATTCCCACTTTTTTACCTTATTGGTGACATATAGTATTGTCTTATATTTTCGCGACCACTACACATTTGAAATAAAAACCAATTTACCGGATTTAACTCGCGTTTAATTAGATGTTACATTATTTTTTATTGGTGGCATTTTAAGAATCACAACAATAGTAATATATATTACAAACTCTGTCTTCGCCGATGGAACCCTAAAAAACTCATATTTCAGAGAATACTCCCAAGAGATGAGTCAAGTGTTATCGCGACGATGTGTGGAGGGCGAGCGAAAAAATAGCACCATAGATAATAAGTTTAGATGTGGAACCTTTACGAGAAGTAATAGGTCCGATAGCGCTTTATTTACTGTTTATGAGTTTTTGGTCACTCTGTTAGTACAGTCCAAGGAAAATTTGGTGTGTACTGTATCTAAATATATATATAACTCAAAGGTGACTGACTGACTGACATAGTGATCTATCAACACACAGCCCAAACCACTGGACGGATCGGGCTGAAATTCATAATCCTTTCTTAGCGGATGCCTACGTCATAACATCTACCTGTATGTTATGACGGATGCCTACGTCATAACATACAGGTGTCGAAAGTGTTTGAGAAGGTGATCTATTTTCAATTGTACCAATATTTTGAGACCTTTAATTTATTTTGTTCTGAACAGAAGGGCTTCAGACAAAATAAAACCATTAACATGGCAATATATGATTTTCTTAGTGGAATTATGGCGGAAGTAGATAAAAATATTCATATATGTGCGTTATATACTGATATGACAAAAGCATTTGACTATGTCGATCATGAACGTCTATTAAATAAATTATATACATATGGAGTTAGAGGTAATATTTTAAAGCTCCTAAAGTCGTACTTATCGCATCGCAAACAGATAACTGAAATCTGTAGTGTGTGTCCAAAAAAGCGGATGGAAATGAAATATAGGTCGGAAACAAGATACGTCAAATGTGGTGTACCACAAGGGAGCGTATTGGGACCACTGCTGTTTCTAATATATATCAATGACCTTCCAAGATATGTTAGTAGACCCATGATACTCTTTGCTGATGACAGTACTGCAATTATAAAATGTGATGACATGAAAGAATATGAAACTGACATTAATAATACAATAACGGACATAATTAATTGGCTTAATGACAATAACTTAAAAATTAACTTAAAAAAAACTAAAATAATGCACTTTTCGCAAAGGTTACGTAATCCACAAAATATTTGTGTTGCATACAAAGACCAAAATATAGACCAAACATCAGTCACTAAATTCTTAGGTATTATGGTAGACAGTAAACTAAACTGGGACCAACAAGCTGATGAATTGTGTAAAAGACTGAGTAAATCGGCATATGCTTTATATGCTTTATCAAAAGTTGTCAATCGGGATGCGGTCGTAACGGCTTATCATGGACTGGTAGGATCTGTACTCAGATATGGAGTTATTTTTTGGGGTAACTGTACTAAACGTGATCAGATTTTCAAAGCACAAAAACGATGCATACGATCAATTTGTGGTATTGGTAGCAGAGATAGTTGTGTACCATATTTTAAAACACTTAAAATACTGACCTTACCTTGCTTATATATTTTAGAAGCTGCAAACTTTGTTAAAAGTAACGAAAACCTATTTGAAAAGATAGCACTTCAGCGGAAAAACCCTGTAAGATCACAGTACAGTACAAAGTTGGTTATACCTAAATGTAAAACAGCACTCTACCGAAAAAGTATTCTGCGCCTAGCACCTCGTATTTACAATAAGATACCCGACAACATAAAAGCCCTAAATCTAAAGCAATTCAAAAGTAAATTATTTGAAATACTAATTCAAAAGTGTTACTACTCATTACAAGATTTTTTAAATGACAACTCTCATGACTGGAATGTTTAGATTTATTTATTTTTTATTTTTATTGGCTGACATGATATTATTATTATTGTTTATCATTTTGACTAATCTTAAATTGTATCAATCATAGTATGACTCCAATTAATATGAATTGCATTTCCTTTATGACATTTTGAATTAATAACAATTATTGACTCAGCATGACATAAAAACTGTTTACATTTTATTTATTTTAGTTACTATCAATGTTTTAGTTGCTATCAATGTACACATAAGTCAATAGTTACTTTACTTCAGTTGTATATATAAATTTGTAATGTTAAATCTAATAATTGTAATAATAGTACTGTATTGACATTATTTTTTTGCACATCCGTTATGGATAAAATGTGAAGGACCTCATATTTTATGTAACACCAATTTTGTATCTACTCACATATTAGCAAATAAATTATTCTGATTCTGATTCTGATTCTGATTCTGTAGATGTATGACTGACGACCGGCTGGCCGAGTGGTCTGTACCCCAGGCTACTCGGTCAAGAGGTCCTGGGTTTCGAATCCCGGTAGGAAAAAATGTTTGTATGATGAGTACGAGCATTTGTTTACGAGTCATGGATGTTTATATGTTTATTTAGTATATTTCTAATATTTATATACATATTATTATCATTATTTCTCCGTTATCTAGTATCCATAACACAAGCTCTTAATGATGCTTACTTTGGGCTAGATAATAGGTGTGAGTGTATAAATATTATTATTATTTTCCATTGAATTTTCAATTCTACCCCAAAGGGGATAAAATAGAGGATGAAAGATTGTTCCACGCGTACGAAGTCGCGGGCACAGCTAGTGTAATATTAGGGTGTAAGCACTGCCATCTGCCTTCTTTGCAGTAGGTACTCTCACACCCCGTAGTTCGTCCCTTACCAACCAGCTAGCGCTCGCACTGAAAAAAAGTATTGTTAAAACGCTTTAAACCCGAATCCATTTGGTCAACTGTCCGGTCACTTCAACTTCAAGTCGTTTTTTAATCAGTCGATCGGTACTGTACAGCAATGTAGAAGCGCCATTTTAAAGCGTTTCTTTTGACTGATTAAAATACGTACTTACTTTCTTCTAATAATAATATTAAATAATAAAACTTTATTTCAAATCATGTCAATTTTAGAAATACATTATTGCGTTAAAACAGTTGTAGAAGTCAGTGACTGTGTCAGACAGAGTTAATAGCGCCCACCTCATTACCTTTAGCTATTCAAGACATGATCAGAAACACAAAATAAGCATAATATCTATCTATATAACCAAATCAAATCAAAATCAAAAATGTTTATTAAAACCAGCAATTACATTTTTGGTACAGTATCTCGACTTACTTGAAGTAGGGTATTGACAACATTTCTTATTTGTTACTTAATTAGCACTCAAATTATGTGTCTTAGACAATTTATATATCTGCAAACGCTCCATACACACAATTTGATGCTAAATTGCAACGTCATACTTCGGCAGTTGCCACCGCACACCTGAGCATAACAATACGAAAATTAGGAGTAAGTATAAATGTGTATAAGTGTGCGGGTGTGTGTGTGTGAAATTGTGTTTGTGTGTGTGTATATTTAATAAATAACATACTAAACATAAGTAGGTACACTCATTTAATCAAAGATACCACATACTCAATATAATATTCAAGTTTAAGAAGCCATTTACTTTATGTAATATTTATAAATGATTTTATAAATGTATATGTGTTACTGGTGAATGTATTTTTAAACATCTAAAGACCTGTATAAGAACCCTATTAAGTTGAATATTTTGAAAATAATGTTACTTGTCTGTGTCATAATCAATAAAATAAAACAAAGAAATAATCCTATTTAACTTAGGCATATCACAAAACATTGGACTCTCCTGTGCTAGTCGCGTGATCTTACCACATAATTCTTATTATATCTTCTTCGATAAGAAACCGTACAGTCAGCCATTTATTAAAGAATATACTACCTAAGTTTATCAGTGTCCTCTATTATGTGTTTAAAGATAACATATCTACGATAACTACGAGTAGGTATGTTATGTAAGTAGTTATTAGGCATACAATGGCAATACAACACGCTAAATCTAAATTTAAGTTCAGTGCATCTCATTCTCTCAATATGAATACAAAAGGGATGGCTGTCATATAAATTGACCTTTAGAAACATGTTTTCAATTTTCAACCTTAATAAATGTAATGAAATGCAGTATTTAGGAAGCACCTCCGTACATGCCGTCTAAAATTGTCTATGATTTCTTTTAAAACATGACAGCTCTTAAGAAATTGTTGCTATAGGTATTTATCCTATTACGTATTGCGAGAAAGAGGTAAACCTACTTTACATAAATTTAGATTTAGAGTTTGTCTTCAGAATTGGGGCCATTACCTACTTTTACACAACTTCCCAAAAAGAGTGTAACATTATTATATTTTTATTACGATCTAAAGTTAATAATTATGCGCTATAGAGTTTGTATCATGACTACTTATCATGACATTTATATAACATTTAATGAGCATTTCAAAAATAATAAGAAGGATTTCGATAACTTTTTAAATGAAATTAGATAGTTAATTAATGCGAATAGCGTTAATGACTTAGCTGTTCGCATATTGTCCAATATAAGTTATGCATACATATTTTGTACAGCAGATTATGACGTGTGTTCATAATCACTTTAGGCGGGTACATACACACGCCTACAGATCAAGTTAAACACAGTTAAACAGTATTAAATTTGTGGGTATCATAATCCATTGTTACGATTCTTATATATTAATATAACCTTACCTATGTTGTACCTACTGCACCTGTTTCGAAAGTATAGACTGCATGTGACATTCCATTAACGACCAGATAATATAACAAAGTAGGTACTCAATGCCCGCTTATCGAATTCAGACGTTAGGTACCTATACAGGGTGGCACATTTAGATCGATCAGTATGGGAAAGTCTGAAACTATAAGACATACTAAAATCTATCTAAGATATTGAAAAAAATGGTGGTAGTTTAGAACACTTACTAAAATAAGTTAAGGGATATGAAAACAATGCATTTTATTCATTTTAGACATCATGTTTCACAGTAACGTTTACTGCTTAAGACCTACACAATCGATATCTAAGTAGAAATAGTGTTTGTGTTATTTTTCAAAACGTCCGGGTTCGATTCCCGAGCTGAGTACAAGTTTTTTTTAAATGTATGAATGCAGTTTTGCTTATTACCATAATCGATGACATGGTTCCTAAGAAGAGATTTTCGTATGTCTTATAGTTTCAGACTTTCCCATACTGACCGATCTAAATGTGCCACCCTGTATATAACGAGTGACAGTGGCACGAGTTCCGCTCATGTGCAAACGAAATAATTCATTGTTTAGATGCTTGTTACTTTATGTGTCTGTAATGAATCACGGATCTTAACATGTTCCCTGTGTACGAACTAGACACAATGGGACAGAGACCCTGTCTCGTTGATCTATCTTCTGTATAGCCAACAGGAGTCATGTCGTGGACAGCAAAGGAAAAGGCGGATCGGGAAGAGAGAGAAGGGTGTATATTGGTAATACGGAAAAACATAAAAGATACAAAAAGAGCAAGTGACAAGAATGGATTAAGGAGTAAACGCATAGACTATTAAACAAGATATATACAAAAGGAGGTCTGTCCTTCACAAGTCATTAAAGAGCTTTTTGACCTCTTGGAATGTTGGCTTCTACCTTCCTACTCATAAGCACGCGTGCTTGTCTTCATCATCAATTTACTGTTAACTAAGCACCAAGAAATAACGCGACTCTTCTGTGTCGTACCTACTTACTTGAAATGAAATGAAAATGTGTAATAATATTTAGTACAAAATGACAAAATACTAAAAAAACAGAACAGCAATGAGATAAGACATAACACATCTGCAACTAAAATGGTACCCACTCAGCTTATTGTCACGGCATCAATGAGGAGTTGCTTTTCAGTGGCACCATAATGAGGATGGACCAATAGCACATCCCACAAGACTACAAAGTTTGCTATAGTTAATATCTTCTAAACTTAAGGAAGGCAAATTAACGAACCATGAAAATAGTTACAATTAAAATATGACGTGGAATTCTCAATACGCCAGCAGTGCAACAATGGATTGTGTAGTCACATTCTGTGTGTTGGGTGTAGCATGGTAAAACAGTGTATCTAAATATATAAAACCTAAAGGAAATAAAATAGAAAAATAAGAAACAATACTTCCAAAACTTGGAATTTTCACCAGTACATAGGTTCCCTTTTCCTTTTAACATGGGTTCCTTCAAAAGAGGCCTGAAAAGGCACGATAGAAAAACCGCTTTTTTTATACAACTAGATGACAAACAAGCTGACGGCCCACCTGGTGGTAAGCGGTTACCGCCGCCTATAGACACCTGCAATAACAAGGAAAAGCACTTGATATTGCAGGTGTCTTGTCATCCTGAGGCCTAAGATGAAATGCCGTCCATGCCCAGTAATTACACTGGCTACCTTTCCCTTCAATCCGAAACACAGCGAACTGTTTCACGGCTGACCCTACATATGGGTCTACCGCCTAGTAAGGCTAGAACAGTATGTTCACTGCAGCACCAGCAGTCTTCGCAAATGGACACTTCTTACTGCTTCTCGTCAGTTGGTGTTGAGTCATTTGCCGTGCTTTGCATAAAGAAAGCGGAAATAGGGAAGAGGAGAAAGAAGATGGCCCGATGGGGAGGGGTATGGAAATTTAATTCAGTTTAATTTCCCTACTGATATAGGTAGGTATCTCTATCCTTGTTCTCTCTATTATATGTATGTGTGTTTATAGTTTCGTTAACGAAATAAATAGGTAAGTAATTATAAATACTTAAATGTTAGTTTCATCAGACGTCCGCGTGTATCTTTATGTGAAGTAACCCGGCGATAAACTTTGCTTCTTGCGTCGAGATAACGACGATAGAACGTATATGCGTTCATTTATATCATTTATTGTACAAAATATGTCGGAATAATAAAGACGGCAATACTAAGATAAATAATCGTATAGGCTTCGATCATTAAAATGTTTCATGCACACAGAGTAGTGAAGTCTGTCACTGTGGTAACTATAGCTACTTAGTCTACTTACTTATTATATTCGCTTTGGAATAAGAGTCATTTTACATGTACACGGTATAGCGTAGTCTGTTAGTACCTAGTAGGCACAAAAGACCGTACATTGTGGACGTTTGAAATTTTAAATTTTTCCAACAATCCATCGAAAGCTGGACGCGACGTCATTCAGTTCGCATTGATACTTATAGACATCATCGATTCGACGAAAAATTCGCCGGCGCGAAGAGATTTTATTCTGGTTCGTCCTTAGAGCCGAATGCTGTAGACAGTGTGCAGTGCTGTCTAAAAGGCAGCAGATCAAGTGAAACAGTTGCACTTCGAAATAGAGGCGATTTCGAACGGAACAATGTCTCAAGGTCAAACCGTTACGCTTGATGTGCTGTCGACTGTACTTGCATCATTGAGAGCTTATTTTTTTATCTTTTTAGGATAGCTTACAGCGTTATTATCCAAACACACAAACAAAATAACAACAATAAGCCATTAACTAGCTACCACAACATACAGGTTGGTGCCGTCAATACGACAATAAATAAAAAAAATATGGGCCATATTAGTTCATAGAAATGGTTTGCCACTTTCAAAAACATTTTATTCATTTGATAATTTTATGACATTTCTATGAAATAATGCAGTCTAACATTGGCTGCATTATTTCATATTTCATACAAGTCATAAAATTATCAAATGAATAAGATGTTTTTGCAAGTGGCAAACCATTTCTGTGAACTAATATAGCCTAAATTTGAATTTATTGTCGTATTGACGGCACTATTCTGTATAACATTTTTATGTTAGGGATACTAAATAACTGTATGTAATTATATTACCTACGAACATCGATGACTCGTGAATAAATGTTCGCACTGATCATACAAATGCTTGTATTATACGTTGGCAGCATTATTCCATACAAATGTCTTGAAATTATAAAAAGAATACGATATTTTTGAAAGTAGCAAACCATTTCTATGGACTAATATAGCCCATGTTTAAATTTATTGTCGCATTGGCGGCACCACCCTGTATACCCCTTCCGCGATTCGAACCCGAAGCCTCTATAGACCTCTATGCCCGCTCGACCAGACGGCCGTCAACAGTGACCTATTTTAATAAAACTAATAAAGATAAATTATGTACTTACTTCAGTTTAATTTTTCTATTAGTCTTACTCTTAGTTGTGCATATACATATTACCTGTCTTTGTCCTGTCTAATATTTAATGTTGTTTATTTTACGAATACAGTATTCTCTCAACGTTAAGGACTGTCATGACGACAAAGGTGGAGCGTCATTCTACCGCCTGCGGTCCCAACTGCATTGGCCGTAGATCTATAAGAGCCACAGTTCTAACATTTTATCAACGCTGAGACCACATATCCTATCCTCCATTCCCGGTGAGGAGACGGTCTGTATGGGACCTCACCCTCTAAACCTCTCAACATTGCACTCTTCCTGCTTACTGCCAAAGTCACGGGATGGTTCGTGGACACTATATTAGTACCTACGACTCTTTCTCAGCAGGGTCACAGTTCTAATCTAACCTATATTATTATTATTACCTATTTAGTGACCTAATGGAAATAAAAAGGTTAGGTTACGACCTGGCCAAGGGAACGGGCGGCAGCGTCGCGGCGTCTCGGCAACCACTGCGCGGTCACGACGACGCGCTGCGAGGCCGACATCCAGTCAGCGCGCAGTGGTTGCCGAGACGCCGCCGCCCGTTCCCGTGGCCAGACCGTTATACATATAGAACTGCGACTTGATTTTTTTATAGAAAATAATCACGGCAAATGACTCAACACCACTTGATGTGAAGTAAGAAGAGCGCATATACGAAGACAGCTAGATGATCTGATAGGCGGCGGTCTATGTAGCTCTAAACGGCTCCGGGCCTGATTGGGAAGGTATGCTGCTTGCACAGCCCGGTCCTTATGCCAGTGTATCGACGTGAGGACCTACGAAAGGTTGAGGGCTTGGTTCAGTAGAGGACACTGACAAAGGTCGGGGTCGGTCATTTGTATGTGACGACTGTGTAGAGGAAATTATGCTTCTAGAGCGCCTGCAACACCGTTCTTCCGCAGCAAGATAGAGAACAGTCACCAGCAATAACATGTGCAATTGTACACTCACTTCTCACTGTTTGTGACTCTTAGTGTAAACGGAATAAGTGTCATGAACTCGTGACTGTACATCCTGAGCCCGCTGAGAGGTTTAGTGTGTGAGAGGCCCGCACTCTTTTCATCTCCTCCTAGAGCTAAACATTACGGGGCATTATATCTTAGGCCTCAGGATGACAACGCACCTGCAATATCAAATCAAGTGACTTTTCCTTTGTTATTGCAGGAGTCTGTAGGCGGCGGTAACCGCTTACCATCAGGTGGGCCGTCAGCTTGTTTGTCATATAGTTGTATAATAAAAAAAAGGTACAGGTAGCCAGTATAATTACTGGGCATGGAAGGAAGATCATCTTAGGCTTCAGGATACCGAAGCACCTGCAACACCAAGTGATTGTTTCGTTGTTATTGGGGGTTGTATTCTTTAAGTGATGGTAGACACCCCGGTGAGCCGTCAGCTTGCTTGTCGTCTAGCTTACAAAAAACTAGGCGAGTTTACCCCTGTGTGAGTTCCCATGAATGTTTGTCACATTCAGTGTGTCGCACAAGTGTGCATTCGGATTATTATGGTGAGGAGTCGTGAGTCGCAAAACAGTTCTCGCACAAGCTTTCATAGCACTCCATTTGGTGAGCTCAACATTGAAGTTAGTTTAACTAAGTACCTAGGCACTGAATCCTTCAAACAAAATTAAATCCATAACACGTTAACATCTATAACACAGACACCGCACTTCCGTAAACAATCCTTGTACAACCGTCAACAACATTCGTGAAGACAAAACTGGGTGTACGAAACACTTAGTGTTGCTTTTATATAGGTAACCTTTAAACTAGCCCTATGGTTCTAGGGTTAAATGATACACTTTTCAGTCCATATCGTGTACGCTCACCCTCAGGTCAACAATTGAATAGAGAATGTATTGTTTTCAAAGATAAACTTCGCTCACTTGTTTTTATATCGAGCTGTTGTTTTACGGGGTCATTGTATGTTAATTACGCGGTGACATCGTGAGATTGTGTTCCTACCTACCTGCCTACCTGCGTAACGGTTTTGTGTATTTTAATGGAGTTCGAACTTTGATTCTGTTACTGTACTACGGGGCCTTAAGAATTGATAAATTTAAACAAATTAAACAGGAAATTCTATATTGCTTGCGTTCCTAAACCTCCCATATATACCTACCACTTAAGATAGGTGTCGGTTGTTTCAGCATGTTATGGTTCTTACGACAGATTTTTTTACAATATTACTAAATGAGATATCCGTTTGAAAGTTTTTGTGTGATGAATATTGGTACTTTAATAGTAATTTCATACATGAATTATGTACGTAGTTTAGTTATTAGTTTTATATACTAATTTATTTGCAGACCTCTTGTTTGAACCCTATTTCGTGATACAATTTGGCTATGCTTCTAAGTTCGTGAGTTTGTGGCCCCGTTTCGGATTATACTTTTTTTACAGTTATTTAAGTTAATCTATTAATAAAATACAGAAATAATTAAAGAGCATGGTAAGAGCGTTTTTTTTAGTATGGCTCTAGTTTGAAAATTTGTGGCCTATTAAAGGTCAATATGAGTATTTTTTAGTTACGAACAAAGAAGATGGATTTTAAAATGTAGGTATGCCATTATTAGATTAAGAGTCGATTTTTTGTTTTTTGCTATTCCAAGTTTCTATGTATATAATTTCTTTTAATTAATAATAGGGGCACAACCTCTCCCTTCCGACTATCATCACAAAGATGGTCCAAAGCGACAGGTGGTGGCAGGCGGTCCTTACTTACTGCGAGGACGTGGTGTCGAGAAGGAGGAGGCAGAGCGTGTGCGGGAAGCGGCCGCTACCTCTGGCATCTGCCGACGAAGGACGGGCGGAGGAGAACAGCATTCGGGTGACTTCAGCCGCCGTAACTTTGGGTTCCGAGAACGGCGGGGGCGGGGTCCGGTACCCGCTTGCACTGCCCTGTCGGCGCGCTTAGGCATGGCATGAAGACTTTAATCGCAAGTAAGTTGGGGGGATGGAGGAGGGGAGGAGGTCGCTTTTACTGGCCCTCTTCCTTCTCCCTCGTTTTTTCCCCCCGACGAAACTCAAGCCGCGGTCAAACCGTAGAATTAAGAATCTGATGTTTGTAGAATTTGACTTCTATAGAACTTGGCGTTTGTAGACTAGTCTGACATTTACAGAATCTGACATTAGTTGACTAATACCTCAAAAACATTTTCTAAATCACAGGGCTAAACTGCGACACGCTTTGTTAAAACTACCTTTGGTCATAACTTAGGTATCTAATAATACCTACATAGCCTTAAACCCTTTTAAGAAGAGAAAAGTAAAACAGAAGAGAGAAGGTAAGAAGAATAAAAGTTCTCGATTCCTCGAAGAATCTACTAGGTACCTACTTTACAGGAAAACCCACACCAAAATCCATTTACTTAGTGGTTTTGAAGTCGGACGCCAATGACTTGACAACCACTAAAAGGATTTTATGTGGTAGTGGATTCTTTGAGATTGAGAACTTATATTTTTTTTTTATACATCTAGATGACAAACAAGCTGACGGCCCACCTGATGGTAAGTGGTTACCGCCGCCTATAGACACCTGCATTAACAAGGAAAAATCACTTGATATTGCAGGTGCGTTGTCATCCTGAGGCCTACGATGAAATGCCGTCATGCCCAGTAATTACCATGGCTACCTTTCCCTTCAATCCGAAACACAGCGAACTGTTTCACGGCTGAAATATGAAACCGCCTAACCTAACCTAACCGCCTCTGGTAAGCGTCGGGCGTGTGTGGGGGATCGTCCAGCGCTAGCAACACTGGAAATACATACCCACTAAAACTCTCCAGTTCTTAGTGCTCCACAGCCCTTCGCAGGGGTAGCCTGGGCTGAGCCAAAGCAATTTCACCAGCCCACCCCCAGTGCTGGTGGTACTCTTGGCTTGTCTACGAGTTCCACGGGGGTACAGTAATAGTATAGACCAAATCGTCCTTTGAAGACTCACGGAATACCAGCGTCAAGGCTCCAACAAGTGCCTCGACATTATGCTGAGTGGGGTCCTTTCAATGTCACCTAATTGTAATTTAGTTCATTACGTAAAAATATGATTAATTTGTATAGGTACCTAGTTTGTGTGGCGTTGAATATATGTATTTCTTTCTTTAATCGTTACCTACCCCTGATACTACCTACTACATACTTGTAAATTAGTGAAGATCTAGAAGAAAACGCCCTTTCGCAAATAATGTTAATGCTTATAAATAACAAAACAAAAAATGTTAAGTAAATAGGTACCTACTTATTTTTTGTATTAACGTGAACACAAAAAATATTAATGCCAGTGTAAGAATATTATAAAAATAATTAAGTAAGTAATACCTAATTATTTATATATTATTCTTGCACTTAAAAATACATAAAGGAACGCATGAAATAGGTAAAAGAATAGGATGAAAGTAAATAAAATCAAGCATCTTAAAAAAATAGTAATTATACGGATTACCGGAATATATTTTCATCAAACAAAATGGTTTACTGCTGCCATCTATTGTAATGAAATGAGATTAGTTGACGTTCAAAGCAATACGCATAGAATACACCAACGAAGCATAGCGTTGCGATACTATTTGTATAGATGGCGCTGTTTTGCAAGATTTCCCTTTTAAAGAAAATTAGCATTTCTATAATGTATACTTTGGTAAGAGGAAACAACTATGTTTTACAAAAAATAAAATAATTTTTATTTCCACAGGTTTATTTATAGTTTACACATTACACTTCTACCTGATTTAAAACAAAAAGATCGAGGAACATAACAACATAAACAATTTTCATCAAAAAAATATCTACCTAAAATGCCTGAACATGATGTATAAAAATCCTACAAAACAAAAGGAATTAAAGAAAAAAAAATGCATATTTTTTAAGACTAACAGTCACTTTGAGAGAAATTTACACCCATCTACTACAAAATACTTTCACCATGAAATTCATAGATATTAAACATTTAAATAACGTCTTTAGGTATTATTTTTAATTAATAACAGTATACCTTTCGAAGTTACAGTATTCTTAAGCTAAAATAGCTTAAACATTTAGAAATACAAGTCAAATGCAACTATGAAATCCCATAGGCGTAATATGGAACGGGTCTAATGTCCCATGCGTCTGTATACTATAACAAATACCTATTATTTACTAGTATTTAATTATGTACAGTATAGCTCAAGCAATATTATATTACCAAATACTTATATCTAAATATTCCCTCAGGAGATCAACAAAAAAAAAATCATCACAAAATTCTTTTTATTAAATTCCACTAATGTCACTAATGAGTATCTTAGATACCTACTAAATTGTGACATTTGAAAAAATACGGATTAAAAAATAATGGTATAGCAAAATAAATAATATTGAGATTATACATGATAGAATATACATACCGACTAAAACGATATCATCTGATACATTAAAAATACTAGCCCCTGATTGTTTATATTATATTTTATTAGTAACAATTATAACTTCACTAGACAATCATAAAATCACAAAAAAATTACAGGATTATATTTTACATTAAGAAGAATACAGACTTTAGTTTCATCTAGTGAAAGTATGAAGTCATCTTTATCAATAATATTGTTATGTGTAGTTTACTAAATGTACGATCAATCTTTTTTAATTCTGTGATAAATCTTTGTTCGCAAATTGTTTCAATATGAATTTTAATTAACACATGTTTTAATTAATGAATGACAACAAAATAAATCATGGGTACAGTAGTATATGAAAATTTAATACATTAATGTTATTGATATTTTCTACATTATGAATAGGAGTGAAACATCTTATAATCTAAGAATGTATCAGCAAATGCCATTTATGTGGCTTAGTTCACAGTAATAGATATAGATCACACTCCTTATACAAATATAAAGGTTACATTTAATGAGAATTATTTTATTTGCAATAACATTAATCCCATTAGTGCTTGTCCAGCTTTAATTAAATTGTATCTGAAGAAAATAAATTACTTTTCCATATTCAATGTGACAAGTCACTAAAAATTTAGATTCACATAATTAAATACAATATTTGATGAAAGTCACATACACTGAACACTTACAGCTACTTAATTCAAGTCAGTTTTAATCTTAAAAGTTCAATTTCATAATATTTCCAACATTATCTACCGAAGTTTACATAGTCCCTTAATATTAATAACTGTAAAACCATGGTAATAATTTTAGTTGAAAATTCCATGATTCTAAGAATTTTCTTGTGACATTTAACATCACATAAATTTTCAAATTTTAATTATTTTAGTTTAAGATAGCTACCAATACCTACTAATAAGATAATTGGTTACTTAGTGAAATTAATTGAATATTTTTCTGACAAATTTACACATTTCTTGTACTATTCAAATGCTTATATTAGCACCTAACGAATAAATCTTGACTTGTTGGATCTACATTTAGCCAACACACATTTCCATATAGTATTATTAAGAAATGGACCTAAAATATTTTAGTATCAAATACTTATCAAAATGCCAAATTTCAAATGTAATTGTAAAATTTGGCATAGATTTATTAGACTAAATCCTCATGAATCTCATGGCATAATACGAAAAAAGGAAGCTTTATGTACAAACATACTTAAAATACAGCTGCAAATATCTTTCTTATCTATTTTTATTGTTATTATAAGCAAATCATAATAATGGAAAAGTTGAAAGTAGCACTATTAACTTTTATTATGACTTTAAATTTCTCTTATGTAACTGATGTTTTGGATTATTTATAATTTATGACATTAGTTTGACAATAAATTCTTCATAATTAATACATATAAATTTATAGGCCTTCATTTTATAAGTGTAAAATAGAAATTGTAATAACAATGCTAAATAATCATTGAGATTCACCATTTGCAGTACTTGAGGAAAAAAAACATCGAAGCTTTGATTCTTTAACACCCAGACATCATAAATCTATGACTAAAACAAATAAAAATTTTATTATGTCTGGTATGTCAGATATGGAGAGGTTTTATATTCATAATTATAGGAAACAATTTCTTACTTCAACACCTTTGTAAATGTTTAAAAGTCTACAAAACTTCTTGTCTATTGACCTAATTGTATATTGTCTTCCTATACTTCATCAAGTATCCAACTTTGACAGTACACTTCAATCACTTATATCACTTCACTTCACTTATACTAAAGCGTCTCTATCGCAACCTCAAGTGTCAATATTCACGTATGATGAGGTATTTCCTGAAGTCCCAGGATCATTCTTGCTCCGTAAATGCAAATGAAAACTTTGCGTGACCGTTGGGGTCGACCACCTTGCCTTCGATGAGGCACTGTATGACCCAGTGTGTGGAGACGAGAGGTATGTTGTCTTGGTTCGCTTTGTTCTGCACTTCATGTGGACAGTCACACTCGGTGACACAGACAATCGCTCCGGACATGTTCAAGTCATCTTCGTTGACTACACGCGTGTTGGCACCAGCTAATGTGCAGACGCGGTCCCAGAATTTGGAGAAGGTGTCTTGGTCTCCGCATATTAATATCAGTTTATCTTTTAGGAAGCTTGTGTTTCGCTTGCCTGATGATTGAACCTATAACCAATTATAAAATAAAGTCAGTTTTGAATTTTAAAAAAACTATTTTATGACGAATTCAGTTGTAGTATTTTGAAACAAGTTGGTAGAAGATTCTTTTTTAGCTTATAATTTTGTATTTTCGTCGTCCCCAGTATCGTTAAAAAGTTTTAATGTTCAGTAATAATATGTTATGTGGAGGCGGCCAGAACAGTATGTTTGTTTATAGACCTCGCTAGCAGCCTTTACATATGGACTCTTCTTGCTACTTTACATCAGGTGGCGTTGAGTCATTTGCCGCGCTTTGTGCCTATTCTTATGCTCAAATACGTCACATCTGCTATAATTTTCTAAAGAATTGAGCATGCCGCAGACTATTTGATGGTATAGGATCAGCTCAAGTTTAGCATGTCTTAAGGCTGATTTACACTTCCATAAGTACAGTAGCGAGTTAACTTGCGGTCTTGGCGAGTTAAGTTCAAATTCCCGTCCAAACAATGTTAAGAACTTAACTCGCCAAGACCGCAAGTTAACTCGCTACTGTACTTATGCAAGTGTAAATCAGCCTTTAGAAATACCACCAAAGTAACAATAATAATAAAAATAATAGGGCATGTTAAGCAGTTTGTCCCGGTTGTTTCTGAAACCGCTTTAACCCACCAACCCTCATCGGGCCAGCATGGTGGTGTTATGGACCAAGCTCCTCATGTGTTTCTCACATGTAGGAAGGCCTGTGCCCAGCAATAGGACGTATATAGGATGGTGATGAATTGCTTGAACATATCTGCATAAATTAAAGCTAAGAACCAACATGTCAGCTTTCAAACAGAAAAATCCGAATCGAAACCAGTCCATCCGTTTAGAGATACTATGCCACAGACGGACATACAGATACAGACTGATAAGTCAACTTAAAAAAGTTCATAAAATCAATAGTACTAAGATCAGGTTAAAGACAAAGATTACAGATGCCATTAGAGACAGAGAGACATGGAAGAGTCTGGAGGACTTTACCCGAAAAGGGATAAACATCTCCAATTTATAATATATGTATCTAACAATTAGCTTACGTAAAACTAACACATAAATTTTAAGTAATACAATATTCGTAAAAAGGGAGATCTATACGGAAAAAATGTCATTTTATTATTTATTAAGTCATACTTATAACACGAGTATAAGAAATGGAGTAAAAAGGTAAACTTACCCAATTGATGAACTTCTGTTTCTGCAGCGACCATCCGGCCGGTAGAACGAAAGCATCGATATCGAGAAGCTTCCCCTCAATGCAGCTGCCAATGAGCCACCCGTGCGACACTGACCGGATGTCCGCGGCGAGACACTGGATGTATTTCGCGGTTAAACACGGCCTTGGCGCGATTAGTTTACACACCGCGTACTTGTTCTTTGGTACATCGTCGAAGTGGCTGAAACGTAGTGCCAATAATACTCAGTGATAAAATGATGCACTAAAAAAATGCATAAAAAACTCTCTTATGATGCATTATAAAGTATTACACTTATAAATGTAACTAGAAACAGAAAAACAACATTTTTATTTATTATTTTTTTATTATTAGATTTTGGCTGTATGGAGTAGAGCTCTTTGCCTCCCTATTGCAATAGAATATTGAAAAGGCTTGGCGGTATTTAACGGCATCTGTTTAGATTTTTATTAAGAATGGTGTAAAAATTGTGTCAAATGTGTAGTCGTTGCAGTATTTAAAAACTATGTCAATTTTTGTATTATGTATGAATTTTGTATTAGTTTCACACTACAGCACCTCAAGTCTAACAGTAGCACCACGAAAACCGCCTCTATTACGAACGCAGTAACGACCACCCGGTCTCAAGGTCAAACTATTACGCTTCATGTGCTGTACACACTGTAGAATTTTAAAAAGTGCAATAATACTGTCCAAATATCCCAGAGTGTGCTTGAAATAAATCCCATATTTGTTTCTAATAAAATATTTTTTAGTGAATACCACTAAAAAACTACTTGGTGGTATAGTACAGTCGACAGCACATCAAGCGTTACAGTTTGACCTTGAGACACACGGCACATACTACTGAATGTTAATGCGGAGGCTGTCGGAACAAAATCGAATTTCGGAATTTCTATACTTGTCAGGAGGCGGCTCTCGGAGGAGGAGGAGGAGGAGGAGGAGCTCGGTGGCGTAGTGGTTTGAGCGCTCTGGTTTCGATAACGAAAACAAAGCAACTTTCGCCATGGTCGGTCCTGGGATGGGTCAATCAAATTTATAATCTTCAGCTCCTCCGTGCTTCGGAAGGCACGTCAAGCCGTTGGTCCCGGTTGTTACTGCAACCGCTTTAACCCACCAACCCGCATTGGGTCAGCGTGGTGGTGTTATGGCCCAAGCTCCTCATGTGTTTCTCCCATGTAGGAAGGCCTGTGCCCAGCAGTGGGACGTATATAGGCTGGTGATGATGATGATACTTGTCACTTTTTATCACGGTGCGTCAAAGCGAGACGCCATGTGACATTTCGCATCGAATCCGTGATCCGACAGGTTCTGAATAAGAGGGCTGGTCGGCTGTCCATCTAGTGGTAGGCTGTTAGCTAAATAATTCTTACCTGTATACGGTCCCGCCGCCCGCCTCTATTTGTTCTTTCAATCGTTCCTTGTTGAACGGTCGATCGCAGAACACTAAATCTTCTGTGTCAGTGCCGGCCATTGAGCCGTTCGTCTCACCATCTTCTTCGGACGAATAGTGACTTTGACCCTAAAATTAAGTGTTCCGGTTCATTTACTATCGTTCAATTTATTGGAATTTTCGGTCACACTGATAATGCTAATATTGAAATACGTTATGTATAAACTAAATTTAAGTTCTGTTTCATTTCTGGTGATATCATTCGACATTACTAACAGGAGATGCGATGAAAGGTTTCAACAAAGGAAAACGTAAAAAATCGTATTTTATGCAATAAAACGTATAAATATTTTAGTTGTCAGTAAAGTCGTTTCATATCTGGTTAGATGAATGTACACTGGGCCTAATTCTGGAGAACACATGCTAAATTTAAATTTAAGTTCAGTCTATCTCGTTTTCTCAATATGAATACGAAAAGGATCGCTGTCATATAATTTGACATTTAGAAACATGCATTCAATTTTCGACCTTATTGAACGTGTTAAAATGCAGTGTTTAGGAGACACCTCCGTACATGCCGTCTAAAATTGTCTATGGTTCCTTTGAAATCTCTCTAAATTCCGGTGACAGCTCTTAACGAATTCTTGCCATCTTTTTCTTATTACATATTGCGAGAAAGAGATATACTGTACTTAAATTTAAACTTAGAGTGTGCCGCCAGAATTAGGCCCACTATCTTTAAAAAAACAGTAAAAATCTGCTTAATTGGGGTAAAATACTAATCATTCGTTTTCATGTATTGTTTACTTGTACTAAATTCAAAATGATTCGTCCATTTCACTATTATTGCAAATAGCAATATGGCGGGCGACATAGAAGTAAAAATGTCACCAAAGTGACATAAGTGCCGTGATGTATATTTTGCTATTATGTTGTTGATTTTTCTACAAAAAAAAATATATGAAATATAAAATAAAGAAATCAAAAATAAAATGGACTATACTGTTCTGCATATTTTTTAGTATAATACAGATAGTGCGGCCGGGTCTCCATACATTTTTTGAAACATCTCCTTTTAGTAATAAGAAAACTTTCTCCTTTTAGTAATAAGAAAACAATGACTGGTTTATGCCTTTCAGACGGAAAATTGTAAGTTTGCATTGTTAATTTTGATTATTATATGTTTTTTTTAAATAGCACTTGTGATTCTGGAAAATCCTTACAGTAAGCTATTATGACCATCGAAAAATACACGGGTCCAACGGACGGACGACTACAGAAGCGTAAGTTTTTCCACCACAACAGTTAAGGGTTAAAAAAGTTGGGTTCCAACATCTAACAGGGTATGTTATATACTGGACTGAATAAAAATTAATGTTTGAAGTTCATACCTTCTCAACATGGTCTGCTGTCCGCCTAGGAGTATCCGTGCAGGTTAGCAAGAAGTGTAAGCCAGCGAACAACTTGCTGTCGGGTGCCGGAATGGGCCCCAGCCTCAGAACTGTATCTTCATCGTTCTCGAACTTGGTTAATTTTGAGTTCTTCTTGCCTATGTTCTGTTTGGCTGCACCTTTGAGTTGGAGAGGACCCGCTGAAGGTATAAAGAGTATTATTATGATCATCATCAACCAGCCTTGATGTACACTGCTGAACAAAGAGGGACGATGGGGAAGGCCCCCATCGATTTCTAAATAGAACGGTTCTGAGCAGCCTACACCCAACGGCCCCCCGCGACCCTGACCAAGTCATCTGTCCATCTAGTGGGAGGCCATCCTACTTTGCGCTTTCCGGAGAAAAAAAAGAAAGACTAGATATAATCTAGCCCAAATTAAGCATCATTAAGGTGCAACGCAGACGGCACAATTTTTGTGCCATCGAGTCTGCGGCGCACAAAAGTCTACATGGCGCGCAAAGTCTGTCGCGGATTTTTCGCAGCCTTAAAACACGCTACGCACATCTTCGATCATTCTGTCGGCAGAACTGTGGGACGTACACGCTATGGAAATCGCGCAGAGATCGCGTGATTGCAGACTAAAGTGTGCGCCGTCTGCGTTAGTGCGCGTTGACGCAAACGTTTTATTTTTTCGCACACTTTTTGTGCGCCGGACGTTTTGGGCGTCGTATGCGTTACTGTTTACTATATAATTGCATAGGTTCTATTTTCACAGACTAAAAAGTGCGTCAAGGACAGTCTGTCGTCTGCGCTGCACCTAAGAGCTTGTATAATATGATACTAGTTAATGGAGAAACATAGATACAAAATGTGTCTTCATCGTCATCATTTCAGCTGAAAGACATCACTGCTGGAGAAAGGTATATTTAACTAGATATTATCTCCGACTTCTGAAGAAATGCTCGCACTTGACTAACGAGCATCTGCACCTACCCGGATTCGAACCCGGTTTAGTTCGGTACTAACAACACGGCCAGGCGACCGTCAAAACGGCAGAAGGCACTGGTTTACAAAAGTAATTCTCCGCCCTGTTGGAAGAGCAGTATTCTCCGCCCTGCTGGGCATTCAACACAATTGCGCTGTAGTTTGCGCGAAGTATCCTGCGCTGTGCTGAAGTCCTGACAGCGGAAAGGAACACATTGTTCTTTAGTGGGTATTGGGCCTAGGGGCTCGCGTATGCGTAAATGCATTTATCCAACGAGGAGAAAAAGGTGGGGCGAACTTGAAATTTGAAATTGTTACATCTTTTTTAATCTTACCTTTTACTCCGTCAATCTTCCGCGGTGTCCTCTGCACCTCTGGCTCAACCCCGGCCACTTCCTCCAGCCGCACGGGTGGAGCGGAGTTGCTGCTCTCGCTCATTTCACTGCTTTCGCTCGCTAACCGCTTACGGCCAGCTGGGGTACCCTTGGCTTGGGTTTTTAAGCCTGATCATGTAAACGTCATTTGGACCTTTCGCCCCATACCAGGCTGCGGCGCTCACACACAATAGTAACTTTATTGTGACAACAAAACTTCACAGATCAATCACAGATCTTAGAGGTTTGTGAAACAGATCAGTTTTTTGGGATTGAAACCATTTCAACATGTTAAATTAATCATATACGAGACACAATATGTGTCCTTGTGCATGAACGCCGATAGGCTGGTAAGGGGCGAAAGGTTAATGAAAAAACTCGTACGTTTCGGAATGTTTGAAATCATCAAAATACTCATAATGCAATGTATTGCCTACAGGGAAATCAGTTTAGAGACATTTCTGCGTTTCTAGTAGTGTAATACCGACGAGACGGTCATTTTTTTTGGATCTGTAAGAGAACCAGAGTCATTGACATAGCTCTTAGGATTAGCAAGTTGAAGTGGCAGTGGGCAGGGCACATAGCACGCAGAACGGACAGCCAATACGGCGCTAAAGAGCTAGCATGGCGACCACGTACCGGAAAGTGCAAAGTGGGATCGGCCTGCGTTTGGAAATCGACGGGGGAGGGCTTTGTTCAGCAGTGGATTACATAAGCTGATAATAATATGATGATGATGAACACAGACAGTCACTAATACCGGAATAAATCAGTTTGCGCTAGCGATAATAATAATATGATAATATTTATACACTCACACCTATCATCTAGCCCAAAGTAAGCATCATTAATGAGCTTGTGTTATGAATACAAGATAACGGAGAAATAATTCTAATAATATGTATATAGATATTATAATTATACTAAATAAACATATGAACATCCATGACTCGTGAACAAATGCTCGTACTCATCATACCAACATTTGCTCCTACCGGGATTCGAACCCGGAACCACCGACCGAGTAACCTGTATAGCAAGGGGCACAGACCACTCGGCCAGCCGTTCGTCGCTATGACGCGCTTCTTTTACATCATTCACTTGTTACTACCGTACTTGTACACTATAGCAAACATGTCTCCATGCCAATTTACCTATAAGAACGACTATGCCAATCATTTTGCCATTTCGCTAAATGACAAAAATGATCGTGATGTATCTTAATCATATTTTTCTGTCAAAGCAAAATTTTCTGTGCAATTTTGAAATCTATAGAACTTAACGTTACGCACACAGCTTCAATCCGATACCATAAAATCGAAAATGTCCTCACAAAACTTGTTCTACATAACATTGTTAGAATTATTTAACTTTGATATTGGTAACGTTCGATATTTAGAAAAATCACGGAATTTGCAATTATTACACTTTCCTATGTTACACAAAACGAGTTTGACGTGAATTTAAATTTAAACATACCTGATGTCGACGCCTTCGGACTTTTTGGAGACGCTACTCGTTTTCTTGCACTAGAGTTCCCTTTATCTCGACTTCTTGCACTCCGCGGACCCTGTCGAATAGTTTTAACACAAAATAGTACCTATAGATACACATATACAGGGTGGTGCCGTCAATACTACAATAAATTAAAACATGGGCTACAGTTTACAGAAAACAACTTTCAAATACATCTTATTCGCTTGATAATTTCATAAAATTGCTATGCAATCACGTAGCCGATTTTAATACACTATTTCATACAAATGTCATGAAATTATCAAATAAATAAGATGTTTTTATCTACTAGGTGGTAGACCCATATGTAGGGTCGCCTGGGTAGGTACCACCGCCTTTCTTATTTCAGCCGTGAAACAGTTCGCTGTGTTTCGGATTGAAGGGAAAGGTAGCCAGCGTAATTACTGGGCATGGACGGCATTTCATCTTAGGCCTCAGGATGACAACGCACCTGCAATATCAAGTGCTTTTCCTTGTTATTGCAGGTGCCTATAGGCGGCGGTAACCGCTTACCACCAGGTGGGCCGTCAGCTTGTTTGTCATCTAACCAGATGTATAGTATAAAAAAAAAGTGCAATCCATTTCTATGAACTAGCCCATGTTTTAATTTATTGTCATATTGACGAAATCACTCTGTATACAAATAGATAGATGTCGAAGGCCGATGGTTCGATCATTATCTATCTAGGAAAATTCGTCTATACTCCTTATTTACATGTTATTTGGCAGAAAGATTGTGTATACTCTATTTCACATCTGATCGTCCAGTGACACTTCAGATTTCTTCAGTTCACTTTTACTTAGCGGTAGACAGCGCGGCGCGGGGCTCAGAAATGGCAACAATCTTTTGTATCTATTAAAAAAATTGCGTAAATTGATGGGTAATCATTTAATGTTATGTTTTAACAGTATACTTATGAGAAGGCGTGCAGGAAACACCCCAAAACTCCCATGTGAAAGGTGTAGGTATAGGTACCCATTAGTGTCCCACTACTTTACTCTTTTATACCAACACGGCAAATAAATGAATATTCATACACTCACACCACACCTATTATCTAGCCCAAAGTAAGCATCATTAAGAGCTTGTGTTCTGGATACTAAACAACTTAGAAATAATGATAATAATATGTATATAAATATTAGAAATATACTAAATGCAAATGACTCAACACCTGATGGGTAAGCGGAATGAACAGATATGCACACTACACTTTACGATGGGTCTTGAATATTACACGTTATTCTCGTTCCACGAGAAGAGAACTCACCTGTATGATGTTATCGAGGTCCAATTCTCGATGGTGTCTTCTACGAGGCGTAGACGGAGCAGCAGGAGATCTTGAACGCGCCGATTCCTTCAAAGAACGCGCCTGGTCTTCTGTTAAGTATAACTCGCTTGCTGTCACCATTACTAATGTATCCCTGTGAAATGTTCGTGTATTATGATA
Source organism: Nymphula nitidulata (assembly GCA_947347705.1). NCBI lineage: Eukaryota > Metazoa > Arthropoda > Insecta > Lepidoptera > Crambidae > Nymphula > Nymphula nitidulata. The sequence continues at coordinate 15,935,665 of OX374632.1, forward strand.
CCTTTAAAAATACTGGTAACAAAAGATTATAGGTTTCATTTGGGATCATACTCATCAAAACTAAATTCATCTCTTTGTCTCACAATAAGGATCGAAAATAATAAAATCCCTAACAAAGCATCTAAGAGCTTGTATACTTGAAAAATATAGATAATAATGTGCATCAATATTAGAATTATATTAACTAAACCTACAAACATCAATAAGTCTCGATTTGTAAATGTTGTAAATGTTCGAGTAGTGCTCAGGGTTCTACGATTTGTATAGCCTATGTTAGGTAGCCGCTTACCATGCTTGTTTGCCTCCCTTGCAGTATTAAAAAAAAGGACATACCCATCTGTAGTACATTTGTAAGTGATAGTACCACTGCTGTTCTCCTCAACACCGAGCACCAAGCCAGGTTCATAGTTCTGTTCCTCATCAACCATGGCATACACCGATTGACCTTGCAACGGCAACGTTTTCATATCCCCAAATATTATAAAGTCGTCTAGAAGCACCTTTGATTGTCCATCATCGAATTTTATCAAATATTTGTTAGGCTCGGTAATCTCTAGCACTTTTCCTGAGTAATAACGTTTGTCCACCCATTTCGCTAGGACGACTGTATCGGGAGAGAACCCAGGGTATTCAGGCTTTACTAAAACCTTATCTACCGGCGTCACGGGCCTGGGAGAAGTTGGACGTCTTTTCTGTTTTAATTTATTTACAGACTTTGGTGTCGCTACTATGTTTGAGAGAGGCTTTTCTTCTTTAGGCGATTTTATAGGAGAATCCTTCCCACTATCCCCGTTTGTTGGGACCATTTCGGGGGAATTCATACCGTGCATAAACTCTGGCTCCTCAGGCTGAGTAGGCAAAATCGCCCGCTTCGTTTTCCCCGCCAAGTGCCGTCGACCTCTAACTCTAGTCTTTTTTAATGAGCTCTTAGGCGTCACCTTATCACATTTCTCCACTTCTTCAGGACTAGCATTCCCATTGCTAAGATACGTAGAGTCGTTAGTTAATGATGTTTGAACAGCGATCGAGATTTTGTCATCATTCATTGACCGATTCGCATCATCTACAGATGTTTCTCTAATATGGGAAAATATCTCTTGTAATTTCTTCATTAAGCCATCATAGCCTTTGACGGAAGTTGTAGGATTTGCAATTGATTTCCGAGGTGGTTGTGGAACGACGAACGCTCCATCGCTGGTACGATTACTTGATGTAGTAGATGTTGAGCTGACCGTTGAAGCAAAGGAAGTTCTATTAGCCAAGTTTATCATACCCCCACTAGTAACACTTGAAGGAGAGTTACTTACAGAAACATCTGCTAAATAGGGATCGATCGTAAACCTCTTTGAGATTCTTTGGTATTCTTTACACATGTCCATGCCAAGATCATTATCAGTGCGAACGACATAGAGTGACAAAAATTCGCAGTCTTCATTGTGGCTGACATGTACATCAAAAACTGGAATTTGAGGAGTGTTAGTAGGCAAGGTATGTCCGTTTTGTAATGGAGAAATAGTTGATGGTGTTGTGGTATTGCTGGCTCGAAAAGACTCGTTTTTCATTCTTTTTAATTTATTACCGTTCAATTTAATCATGTCAGGAGTGCCATCACTGTCTTCGCTTGCTCCATGTTTTCCTGGCAATGTACCTTCTGTAGGTGTAGAAGAGTTCCCATTAGATAATTTAGAAATCATTTTTGAAGCGACGGTGGGTACATGGTCGGGGCTCTCTAAGTTTATAGAGCCTATACTGTCAGTGCTTTCTTGATCAGTTGCTTTTTCTTTTAAGAAGTCTCTTGGCATTGTTTGAGATAGATTACTATTTTGATCGGAATAATTGTAGCCTTCGCTGCGAGTTTCATGTTTCCGCCCCGGATCAATTATTTCCTGCCTATCTTTAACGACAACTGGATCACTGCTATAATTTATAACTTTAGAGTTTTCTACATTTGTTACTTCATCAGGAGTTGGTGATAAGACCAAATGGATATTTTGAGAATCGTTTAGCTCAGAATTATTTTCTTCGGAAATGGTTTCAGTAACTGGTTTAGGAGGTAGTATTTCTGCAACGAATTCCACGCTTGGTCTAGAGTTTGAGCTGCCAGAATCTACGAGGTGAACTTCTTCAGAAATGGGTTCATCCTTTGGTTTTTCTAATCTTCGAGGTGTTTTTCTGATTTTCGTGATGTCTGCACTAGCTGATCGTGACTTAGGCGTCTTTGGCGTTTTAGTCTTATCTAGATCTACACTGTTGCTTCTCTTAGTAATTTTCCTTGGACTAGACCGCACCGGTGTTCGGACCCGAGAAACAGATGGTAAAGGCTCATTAAGTTTACGTTTGGAAACACCCGTAATAGCTGAGACTTCATCATCCAAAGTTTGACTGGATACTGCATATTCGTCTTCAGTAAGGTCTAGTTTCTGAATTTTCGCATTTGTATCGCTTGCATCATCACTGAGTTTCCTTTTGGCGATATTAGCAGTTTGGTCCTCTGAAAATTGTGTATATTATTAATGACATTACTTTTGTATTTTTTTTATCTGAACACAAATAAATCTCTGCAATAAATACCTTTTACTATCGCAGCATCATCACGGTTGTCATCAGCAGTACTTGTCACATTCTGAAAATGGTCATATTATTTGTCTTTTCAAATCTTAAAATACAATTGTTTATTTCGCAATTGGCAAAAATAATAAATAATCAGGAGCTATATTATCACTGTGCTGTGTAACATTCAAAAACTATTCTTTCTTAATTTTTGATACTTAAAATTATGTAAGGGTTGGAAAAGAACAAGTTTTAACTTTTGCGGCAGTAGCCCACCCGAACGCGTAGCTATAGGAACTCGAGGAAGGTTTCGTCTACATCGGAAAGTCGAGTTACGGTATGGAAGTTGAAGTCTTCATCCAAAAAAAATGGTCGAAATGTAATAAAATTGAGAAAAAATATATTTCGATGTAAGCAAGTAGACAAAGCCTTTCTCGGGTTCGTCATGCTACAGTACAGGGGCTGGAGCCTTCGTGTGTTTCCTGCTTACAAAAATGATTTTTTTTACAATTATACAATAGATGACTGAAAAAAAAAATTTTAAACAAAAATTAAAACCGACCTCAAAAAAACTGAAAAGGATAAAATAATTAAATTTAAGTAGGTACTCGGATGAGTACCAAAAAAACGTACGAAAAAACCACAAACGGACGAACGTACGTAAAAAAAAATTTTATACATAATTAAAACCGACTTCAAAAAAACTGAAAAGGATAAAATAATTAAATTTAAGTAGGTACTCATCCCCTAGTAACATATTTTTGGAGTTGGTGCTAAGTGGTTTCTAAAAACAATAGAAAGTGAAGCACCAACTGCAAAAATATGTTACTAGGGGATCCTTTTTTTCACAATTTTTAGTGATAACTTTTTAAGGTCAAAGGTAGATGGGTGACCGTCAACTTATATTGTTTCCTACTATCGTATCATTTCACTAAAAGTCATAGGAAATTAAAAATTCGCAATGTCGCATACGTAGACGACTTAATAGTTTCATTTTTTTTTTATTTAAAACCAAACTGATTTTGAAAAAAATTTTATGGGACCAAATGGCAGGCAGCTATTCCTCATCGAACAAAAAAAGAATCACGTAAATCGGATCATTAATCTCGGCGTAATCGGTGTACATACATAGAAAAAAAAACATACCGGCCGAATTGAGAACCTCCTCGTTTTTGAAGTCGGTTAAAAAGACAAAGTATTCATATTTCTATTAATACCAATTTTTTGTAAAGTATTCATCTTTATAAATAAACAGAAATTGTTAGAAAAAGAATATTTATTTTAATCCAAGGCAGCAGTCCAACTGCTCTGGGCAACCAGTTGGACTATGGGCCTTCACAAGGGGTCTTGGTCCAATTATTTCTGTAGTTGGCCTAAGAATCCCCAGTTTTGTAAACTGTTACTGTGTGGAATTTATTTTCAAACCTAAAATAACTGATGCATATTCCCCATTGTAAAAACGGAGTGTGTAGGAAACGCATCAAGATTTAAAGGATTTTTTTTAAATCTTGATGTTTCCTTCTAGGTTGCAAAAATATTGGAACTTACTTTTTTTAAAAAAATAGTACCCATATATCCCCTCCAATCAGACTACCATAAATATATCAGAGGTTATTTCGTTAAAATTATAATAGATTATTTATACCCATATTATGATTGTAAATTAATAGTACCTATACTAAACATATTCTACAGTTATGGAAGACCGTACTTCAGTTTGTAAATATACATGATCATTAATTAAATCAACAGACTGCATTTAAGTTTTCTGAACTAAGTTTAAGATTGGAAAGCCATTATCCCGATAAATTGGACTATGAAGCGACCCCCTGTTAACCCAACTACAGAATTAATTGGACCAAGTCCCCTAGTGAAGGACTATAGTCTCAACTATCAAACAGGACTGGCTCTGCATTTTTTTTTGAAGGAACAAATAAATTGTAGCACACATTTAAATCAAATCAATAGGCTAAATTATTATTAGTCTTTTTATTCTATTCCTAAAAATCGACTTTTGCTTCGAATTCCGCAAATTAAAATCATTATTAATTATTGTTAATTTAATTAAAAATTAAATAAATAAATAAAGTATTTTTCTGACCTTATTTTATATAACTAATTTTATGCTTTGATATAAGTATTTATACTTGTAGCAAAGCTTGTAGTTTAAATAGTAACACAAAAATAAAGAATCTAATGTGATGAAATATAAACTAAGATAAATAATAACAGTTACTTTTGGTTGTATTGAAAAAAAAAGTAAAGATCATAGAAATTTATATTTCAATACAATTAATATTAAAACATTATTTTAATTGGTTATTACTTATTGTGCAGCAAAAAGCTTAACAACAATTAACAGTCCGTCAGACCCTTGATGTTGCGAGAATCCAAAAAATTACTTTATACTATTGGCAGCAAGTCACAATAGATCTTTCAGGTCACAGTGACAAATCAGTCTAAACAAGACTGATAAGTCCCAAATACAAAAAAAGGGTCAAGAAATTAAAAAAATATTTAAACACTACTGCATTTGTGCAAGCTCTACACATTTAAAAATATAAATAACCAAAAAATGTTCAGAAATTTTACTTAGTGGAGTTGTTGTTTGAGTAGTTTTTGTATACTTACATCAATTTGTTCAGAATTTGTTTCAAAATCTTCTGGTTCATATACTGGGCTCTCGGGAAACAATGATTGTGATACATTTCCACTTGGATTCAGCTGGGACTCTTCTGCTGATGATTCAGGCTCAGCTGAAAAGAAATAATTTAAAGTTAATTTATAACTCTTTGTGCGGTGCTCCGACACATAGTTCTTTGTGATAAAATATTTGTAGCTGTGAAACAGACTCTAAATATAATGACAAAGGATGAAAAATAACAATTGTTAGTACCTAAGAGATTTAGAGTAACTTTAAATTTAAGTATTAAATCTTCTTTATTTAATTAAAAGCATCCATTCAAATTTTTTAAATTATTTATTCCCTATTACAATACAGTCAGCAATTGTTGAATTGCTGACTAGAAAAGAGGTATGTTGGGTTGGATAGGGTTTGGGTGGTGGTACTACAGATACCGGTAACTGCTCAAACCACTGTGCTACCGAGGCGAGGACATGAACAAAATCAATTTTTTTTATTTAAAATTTGAAAGTAGCTGAAAAAATGGATTTTCTTCATTACTTTCCAATTTAATTTAAAAAAAATTAATGGTAAAAATTTATAAACCTGATTATAAAATACAAGTTGGTTAAATATTATATAGGTACATTTAACTTTCTTCTTTCTTCTAAGTTTCATATTAATTAATCACAAAATTGCTTATCCTTGAATTAGAATTAATTGTTCAATAATTCACATATTTAGCATTATTTATGTTCAAATCATGTCAAAACTACAAGCTAACTGAGCTCGGGTATTAAACATATCTAAGTTGGACACTTGGACAAAAAAGAACATAAATTATTATTTAGCCGCACATTCCACACAGCTAATAATTGCAAAGAATCAATATACGTATTATTTCAAAAGGGCTTTATATTGAAACCAATAAAGCTTATTTTACAAATATTAGTATTAGTTTTCAACATGTCACAACTTGTTTAGTGTACCTGAGTCATTGATGTAGTATGTAAAAAAAAACTTTTATGAACCGAATGTTACCAAGACAAAAATTAAGATAAGGTGTACATAGATAGTTAGATAGATAGTTTGTAGTTACTTAGATATTTTCACATTATTTTTTATGGTATTAAATAAGCATTTTCTAAAAATATCAATATAAATAATTGAGTAGGTTTTTGCTTTTATTACATATTTTCTGGTTGTAATAGCAGCCATTTTCCTTCCTATGATGGAGACCAGATTCTTTACATAACTTTTGTCTATGAATTTACTTTATGATTCTAAACTGCCGACAGGTTATTAACAAAAACTAATAGTGATTTAACCTGTCAATGTACAGATTCCAGACACGATTGGTTTTTAACTGTCATAAGGCAAGTAAGGCTGTATTTCGTTTTGATCGAACACTGCTCACAGTGATTACAGTGCTAACACTCGATTAAATTTTATATTCGCAATCACAACACTATTGTTTGTGATTAACAATATCGTTGTTCTTTGATATTTATTTTCACTAGATGACTACCTGCATACTTCTTATTGAAGAATGTATGAAACTAATTGTGTACTACAAAAAATATAGAAAAGAAAATTTAAGAAATCAAATCAAATTTTTGAGATTGACATTTGGGCTCAGTGCTGACACTATTTTTCTGAGCACTGTGAGAATTATTAGTGATGTCATTGATGACACCACAGCAGTACGTGAGGGCAGTGTGAGTACAAAATGAAACTACTTTTAGTTCGCTCACAGCTCATACCATACAGCTCACACTCATACTGTGTACTTACATGTGTGTTGCGTTCCAAATTACTCTCATTGGTACTCCAATGAAAGTGATTAGGAATGTAAGTACAGTAAGGATATTCTGTAACTCTATTTATCTATACTGTCAGTATAGATAAATAGATATAGTTTGATAATTAAAAGGGGTTCTTGTTACTTACTCACCTTATTCTAAAATAGATATTTGTAAGATCAAACACATTACTAAAGATAACCTAAATGAATTAACAAACAAAGGATACATACATAACCTACTCAATCATGCTTTCATCATTAACAATATTATTTATTAGGAATATTTATAATTATTTAAAGCAAGCACATTGATATATCTATGTATGCTCTAACCTAAAAAATCATTACAATAATAGACCTTAGTACCTACATTAATCAGTGTTTTTACTATTTTCTATGGTACAGCACAAGACTACTGTTACCTCTATAATTATTGATGTTGCTAATCAAATTAAACGAAATCAAACCAACTAAGAACATCATTCTAATACTACTAGAACTACATCCTCAAATGCTTTCACAGATATTTAAAGAATGGTTTCAGTTTGCAAAATCTTATTGATGTTTGGATTATAACCCTGCCCAGAAAGATGTCGGATTATGGGTAATGAAATGTCTTAAAAACAAGACAAATGTATTTTGCTGGTTAACTTAAACTGCTTTAAGGTTTCTGAATCGAATTTATCACCAGTTATATGCCCTACTAAAGGAAAAGCATCATTAAACTAGTAACTCATCATGCTGAAAGGCGGTGACGGCCATGGTTACATGAAGATATATTTATTTTGGTCGGATTATACACGTGAACGTCAAACATTTACCACTGTATTTAACGGTATAAATAGGGACTTTTAATTGACTTACCTATCTCAACTGGACTAGATCCCACTCTATTTATATTTTTATTAGTATTTTCCATTGTGGAAGGTGTAGTTCCCTCGAAAACAGATTAAACCTGGCGCTATCACTTCTACACCATCTGTCACTGTGTAATAATCATTTAGAGCACATTACACTTCAAATTAAATTTGTAATACACAACCACTATGATTAATATTGTACTAGGCTAATGTATCTTTAGAATAATAACTGGAAATCATGAAAACTAATCTATTTTCAGCGAAACTAGAAACAAACCGACACAAGCAAAAGCAACCAGCTTGTTGATTTGACAAGTGCTGCCAGTGATAAAAAAATTAATCGATTGTTAATTCTAATCGATATACATATAAATTTTTAAAACAAATTAAACTGAATATTATAGATTTTTTCTGATTAACTAGTGCCAGCTTAAATCGTAACGAATATCTGATTGATTACAAGGCGTGCATTTGAAAAATCAATACTTTTATAAATCACAAAGCAGATAATCCATAATTATATTTCAGATTTGTCTAAATATTAAAACAATATTTAGACCTTCTTACCTCGAAATAAAAATCATTTTGGTATTCCTAAATGTAAGTAAAATGTATTTTGAGTTGAATGCAGCCACAATCGAAACGTTTCGATTCGATCAAAACTTACACTTGCTAGTGCTTGAAATATTGAAACTTATGTTGGGTAAAGAAAAGGATGCTTAGGATCTCCGAAAGAAAGACTACGTTTTTGTGTTTTCTATGATAGTTTTGGGTAGAATGGTAAAAATAAACACGTTTTATTTTTGTGTATTTTTTTTTATATACAACAAATCAAAACATGGGCTATATTAGTTCTTAAAAATGGTTTGCCACTTTCAAAAACATCATAATCATTTAATAATTTTATGAAATAATGCAACCAATGAAATAATATAATTTCAAACCATCTCAAGGTGCTATTTTAATATGAATTTAAGCCGACTTAAAAAAAAATAAGTTTGTCAATTAGATCTCTATTTATGTAATATTTATAATTATTATTGTTTTGGGTGAATAGCATACTAAAATAAACACTTTTTACTCTTGTCCATGTTTTCTATGCCTGAACGCCAGAAGCTACAGAGTGCAGGAGCGGTGCCAGCATTATCTCTAATCTATGGGTGCCAGAGCAGCCCCCTTATTCTCAACTGTCGGAAAGAATCCTAATTTCGGAAACTCTATGCCTGTCACTTTTTATCGCGCTGCGTCAAAGCGAGACGGCATGTGACTTGTCGAATCGAATCCGTGATCCGACAGTTGAGAATAAGGGGGCTGAGAGGAACCGGTGCGGTGCAGTATGATTTGTAATGCTAGAATTTTTATGTATCCTGTTTATTACACATAAAACGGTCGCGTTCCCTGTGCTAACAAGGTACATAATTAGGAATTCTAACAATTAAATACATTCAAAAATCATCCAAACCGCACCTTTACGAGTTGACGATCTTAACTATAAGTCTTCCCTGGCATGCTATTGTTTACATTTTATTTTTGTTTTGGTACGTGAAATTAAAATATTTATCACTCATGTAGCTGGTTGAACCGTGCAATGTTTTATATTGAGAAAATCGTTTTGTCATCTTCGGCATGGATACAACAATAATAATTCACACATGCGCATACTCAGAGAACATTCTATTTTCGGTGCTCACACTACTCGTCGAGACTCTCTACTGAAGGGTCTCAATATTTCAAAACATCTTGTATTGAAATATTTCAAGCTATAGGTACGAGGACAATACGACAATAAATTAAAACATGGACTATAATAGTTCATAGAAATGTTTTGCAACTTTCAAATACTAACATATTATTCATTTAATAATTTCATGACATTTGTTTGAAAAAATATAACATTGGCTGCATTTTTTCATAGAAATATTATAAAATTATCAAAGGAATTAGTTGTATTTGCACATGTTTTAATTTACTGTCGTATTGTCATCACCACCCTGTATACTACATAGAAGTATACCTAACTAAACATATTAACAAACGTTCATACTCATACTGATCATACCTACAAACATCTGTCCCTACCGGAAATCGAGCCTGTGCGGGCTTACTGTCGCGCTGTCACAAGGTTGTGTCACAAGGACAAATTGTCTACGGTACGTAGACGTAACGAACGATATATAGGTCTCTGATTTTTTAGCACACCTAAACTTCATTAGTCCTAAATTTCTATTCAATATGGAGGTAGCATGTGAACTGTCCGACATGCAGCAAGATAAAGAAAAGGCGGCAGGCTCCAGGCGGAAAATGGAACCCGTGCTAGGTGAATAAAGTAAAAGTCGATTATAGTAGGCGTTATAAACGCATAAAATCAAACATAATTGTGACTAAAATGGTTTTTCTCATCCTAACTGGAAGTTTAAAAATGCTTGCAAAAGTCATACGAGTGGTGAGATAAAGTTGGCTATAAACCATTGAAAAGGGGTAGAAAGCGGTGAAGAAATTAGTAGGTTACACTTAGTGCTCCGGTGGCGTAGTGGTGATAGCTTCTGGCCGGCCCTATGGAGATGCGGGTTTGATTTCCACCTGAAGCATATAAATTAGAAGGCGTTATAGACGGACAAAATAAAACATTAATGAGATCTGGTCTTATCACCCACTGAAATTTCTATTCTGGCAAGGTATAGTGATATTTTCTATTTGAATTATGAGGAGCCGAACTATAGGAAGCACCTCCACTGACAAAGATTACAGCCAAATGACATTACCTACTTTAAAGTTTATTATTTACATAAAGTATATTTTACTTTTTAGTGCAACTTAAGGGAGTAAGATTTCCAGCCATTGAGGATGCGTTGAGTTGAGAGCAAGGAGACTTGTTTGTGATGTGGTAAGCATAATGCTTATATTTCATTTTTACCTGGTACCTATAGGCAATACGTGAGCACCCTTGGCAAGAGACAGCCACATTCCAAAGACGTTTGTATAATTATGTGATACGACCGTCGCCAGGATAAACTTTGGCGAAATATCATGCAGATTGTTATTTCACGAGTTAGTTGACAAGCTTTTGGGGTTACAGAATAATGCACAAACGTGCCTAAATAATATTCTTTGATATTTTCTCAAAAAACTCAACTTTTCATTCAAATCAGTACTAAGGTATAAGCTTGTTTTATTTTATTCTATGGTATTAGGTACCTATTGTGAATATCATTAAGAAATTGCGTGAGATGATACAAGCACGATTAGACTAAGATAAGAGATCGTTTTGCAGTGACATCATTACATTTTGTATTCAAAGCATTACGGAAAATTGGTGTAATAATAAGATACTATCAGGGGAATCAGGGAAAGGGTGGGTGTAACAATATTCAAATCTGGTAATACCTATCAAGCTATCAACAAACGATTGTAGATTTGTCTAGATTGTACCCCTAGTGAAAGTTAAAAGAAATCAATCACCATCGTCGTGCTCGCTCAAATCTATAATAATAAAAAGAGGTTTCCAATAATTCATAACAGAGGCGCTGCCGGCATTTTCAAACCATTTGACAGTTATTATTATCACGACTACGAAAATATGATATTTGTAACTGTTTATTTTTTGTTGCTAAGTACTTCTATCGTCCTTGCTAAGGTTAAGAAATAATAATAATAATATTCATACACTCACACCTATTATCTAGCCCAAAGTAAGCATCATTAAGAGCTTGTGTTATGGATACTAGATAACGGATAAATATTGATAATAATATGTATGTAAATATTAGAAATATACTAAATAAACATGTAAACATCCATGACTCGTAGACAAATGCTCATACTCATCTTACAAACATTTGCTCCTACCGGGATTCGAACCCGGGACCTCTTGACCGAGTAGCCTAAATAAATAGCAAGGGGTTCAGACCACTCGGCCAGCCGGTCGTCTAATTTAGAAAATAATTTCCAATAATAAATAATAATTTAGAACATAAGTTCCAATGTAAAAGATAATTATATAATATTTTATTTGTTGTAAATACACACTTGAATTTATTAGCCATTCCACTGGCTAGAAACACAGAGTATCATCTGCGTGCTGTTCACCACTGCGTTAATTGATAATGGCAAGACAGAAGACAAGAGTCATTTTGCCATCAAAACAACATTTTAATATTGTTGATGAAGAAAAATATAATGGCGTTGTCTACACTGGGCAATGTCTTCTTTAACCCACTCTCCTCAAAGTGATATTATAAATATGTCATTACCCTACTTCTTCTGCCAGTAAAAGTTTAAGTGTGGAACAAGAAAGATGACATCGCGGGTACCACGAATTTTAAAAGCCTTGGAATTTTACACTAAACATAAGCCAAACCATTTCGATTCCAGCATAGTTTTGAACAAGGTAACAATTTACTTAGTTTATTAAACTTAAATTGTATTAATGTATACAATTTTATGTAAGAGCGTCAATAATCATTTATCTATCACCATCTCATTGAGCCCAAACACGCTTTATCTGCTGTAAGTTTCTGAAGAATTAAGCATTCCACAGACTTTTGGAGATGGTATAGAATCAGCTCAATGTTATTTTAAATCGATCGCATCTATGAAAGATAGTAAAACCCTTTTATCATGTAGAAAATGAGCTGATAGTCATCAAACATCTGAACTGATCTTCATAAATTATAGCTTTAAACCATCCTAATCACGCCAGCTTTCAAACAAAAAAAAAAACAAATCAAAATTGGTTCATTCGTTTCGGAGCTACGATGCCACAGACAGACATACATGTACACAATATGGTTAATTTTATAGGTGAAATACATACCTTCGTCTGTCGAAGCCACTCGTGCTAGTTTTGTAGTTGAGAAGAGCCTATGTAATGGTTTCGATACTCTTCACGGAGGTTTCATCGCAGCGTGCACCGACACTTTGGCGACATTTGCACATTTAGGGAACACTGGGAAGATTGCATGGACTATGAATGTAAATGTTAAGTAAGTTATAAGCAACAGACTATATCTTAATTAATATATAACTTTTCAGAATCAAATTTTTATGGATTGAGGCTGTCAATCAAACATACGATATTACTTTCAAGGTATAAGTCAGCGTAGCTTATAAGTGGTTTCCAAGAACAATAGAAAGTAAAGCACCGACTCCAAAAATAGGTTTTAGGGGATGAATACCTACTTAAATTTAATTATTTCATCCTTTTCAGTTTTTTGAAGTCGGTTTTAATTTTTGTTTAAATTTTTTTAACATCTCGTGTGCATCTTTGAAATAAGAGTCACTGACTGGCAAAAGTATTAACATCTTAGTGCTCGTGATCATGAATGCTATACATACATACAATAATCATTACTTATTTATCATATGATTAACAACTGTTCACAATAGTGCTTTCAGGCTACGGCCTAAAATCACTTTGTAACTATAAGGGGTAGGTACATAGATGTGTACACCAGTGTTACCACACATCCTGTATTTTTTTTAAAATTTTTAGGGCTCGTTTTTTTGATAGTATATCTCGCTGAGCTATTCTGTCAAACAAAAGTATGTATTTCAGTTCTGTTATCCGATATGTATAAATTTTAAAAAAGAAATATATATATATAAAAGTTTAAATAATTACCTACTTACTTACTATGTTTTTAGTTTTATCTCTACTGCCAAAATCGGCGAAGAAGTAATTGTGGAGACAGTAGCAGTTAGAAAAGGTGGCAACCCAATAATGGAGACGAAGTTCATTAAATCGGACGGAGCGTTGGTGGCAACAGCAACTACTTCCTTGCTAAATGGCAATGAAAAATATCAGAAATTTGCTAAGGAAGTTTATAATGTGGATCCAGATGAATAAATAGTAGTTATACCGATGAATTGGCTAATTTATACACCTTTGGTTACTTATTACTTATTATAAATATTTATAAAGAGTTTTTGTTAAGAAGTGTATCGTGTTCAAATACCTACAGTAAAATATCATTACAATAAGGTCTTATGTAATTTATAAAACCATCCCCCACATTAGATTCTGAACATTTCAGATTGATCCTGATAGGCATTAGCAAATGGAAACGCAGTAAGAGTTTGTAACTGTTTGTACTGTTTGTACTATATCATACATTAACCCTTTTTGTATATATCAATGATATTAACACAGTATTTTTAGCGACTTGTAGAAGCGACCGTGACCGATAGAATTAAAACCTGGCAACACTGTTTTTATTTATCGATTAGTAATTTACTAATCGAGAAAAATAAATAAAATGTCGGTAGGTGCATCGTACGACGACGACGTTTTCGATCTACCTTCTCATATGTTAAAAACGTCATCGTCCTTGTCCATGTTTGCCTAAACATTATTATTTGTTCACAATAATATGTACGATAGCAGTATTTTCGTTTTTGGCACAAGCATATTTCACACAGACACTAAAAGGGACGCATTATCTTCGCTGCCTTTGGAACTGTCATGGATGATATTCTCGTAAGTTTATCACGTTCTTATCATGAGAAACAATTTCCTTCTCTTGCTTTAGGTACTTTTTTAGTCTAATCACCAACCAAACTAGAAGATAATATATGAATTTCGGAGAGACGCCGACGGGCTGGTATTATTTTTATTAATCGACTTCAAAAAAAGGAGGAGGTTATCAATTCGTCTGTATGTTTTTTTTTATGTTTGTTATCTCAGAACTTTTGACTGGGTGAACCGATATTGGTGATTATTTTTTTGTACGATGCGGAATAGTTTCTATTTGGTCCCATAAAAATTTTTTGAAAATCCATTTGGCAGTTTGGTTTTTAAATCAAAAAACTGGTAAAATTAAGTCGTCTTCGTATACGAAATTGCGGATTTTTGCTTTCCTATGAATTTTTAGTGAAATGATACGATAGTAGAAAACAATATAAGCTCAGGGTCACCCATCTAGCTTTGACCTTCAAAAGTTATCACTGAAAATTTTGATAAAAAAAATTTAAACAAAAATTAAAACCGACTCCAATAACTGAAAAGGATAAAAATTAAAACCGACTTCAAAAAACTGAAAAGGATAAAATAATTAAATTTAAGTAGGTACTCATCCCCTAGAAACATATTTTTGGAGTCGGTGCTTCACTTTCTATTGTTTTTGGAAACCACTTAGCACCAACTCCAAAAATATGTTTCTAGGGGATGAATACCTACTTAAATTTAATTATTTTATCCTTTTCAGTTTTTTGAAGTCGGTTTTAATTTTTGTTTAAAATTTTTTTTTCACAATTTTTAGTGGTAACTTTCTACGGTCGAAGCTAGATGGGTGACCGTAAACTTATATTGTTTCCTACTATCGTATCGTTTCACTAAAAAGTCATTTGAAAAGCAAAAATTCGCAATTTCGTATATTATTATGTAGACGACTTAATAATTTAAGTTTTTTTAAATTTAAAACCAAAGTACCCAACTGTTTTTGAAAAAATTTTAATGGGACCAAATGGCAGCTATTCCGCATCGAACAAAAAAAGAATCACGTAAATCGGATCAGTAATCTCGGCGTAATCGGTGTACATACATAGAAAAAAAAAAAAAAAAAACATACCGGCCGAATTGAGAACCTCCTCGTTTTTGAAGTCGGTTAAAAATAATTAAATTTTAGTATAGGTACTCTTCCCCTAGGAACATATTTTTGGAGTTGGTGCTGAGTTGTTTCCAGAAACCATAGATAGTGAAGCACCGACTCCAAAAATATGTTCCTAGGGGATGAGTACCTACTAAAATTTAAATATTTTATCCTTTTCAGTTTTTGGAGTCGGTTTTAATTTTTGTTTAAATTTTTTACTTACTGAGAAGATTAGGCTATTTTATCAGGTTATAATAAGCCTTGTTCAAATTAGGGTAATTTCGATTGCGATCAATATTAAAGATACTGAATAGGACGACATTGTGTCGTTTGAGTCGCAACGCAGCAATGGATAATAAACCAAATAACAAAACTAAACTAATGAATATTCTGCAGATAGCCCAATGCCATTTTTTTATACGACAAAAATTGAAATCAAGCGTACGAGCCACCTGGTGGTAAACGGTTACCGTATCCCTAAAGACCTTGCACCTTGCCCTAAGCACCTTGCGCACTACTCACGCCTTGCCATCAAAGTTAGAGAAAGCGTTATATTGACAGCATGGAGACGAATTTCTCAATGAGCTCTGGCGAACTCACTTACCGCTGGAACACAATACTTACTACACATTATATTTTAAATTAAACCCACGACCTCTATCTACCATCGCACCGCTCGCCATCAGCCGGGAAACTTATCCTCACACGTTGGAGCCAAAATAATAATAATAATATTCATACACACACACCTATTATCTAGCCCAAAGTAAGCATCATTAAGAGCTTGTGTTATGGATACTAGATAATTGGTCGCGTACTGTGCTGTTTCAGAGAAACTTCCTCCCGCGTATGCCAGGCTGTGGAATGAGCTCAATGCAGCGGTTTTCTCGAACGAGTACAGCATGGGTTTCTTCAAAAACGCGTTTAAAGGTTTTTACAGGGCGGCAACCCCAAAACTGATACCCCGGTGTTGCAAGCGTCCATAGGCTACGGTAATCGCTTACCATAGTGGGCCACATGCCTGCATTCATGATTGCCACCTTAATGGTATTAAAACAAACAAAGTAGTGTTATTTAGCTGCGACTTAGACCATAAGAATGATCTAAGAGCTTCAATCTTGTAAAAGGTTGAGGTCACTCAAATCCTAAGCGCTCGAACCCACTCCGTCGATCGCTTAGGATTTGAGTGGATTCAAAATACCACTATGCGCAAAACGTTAAAAATTCGTCATTCTTAACAGATATCTTGATGACGATGCTTTACGCTGCGCGAGATACGCGTCCAAGATGTGGCACCGAATAATAATCGCCAACAGAAAACTAAGAGATCGTCTAAATTTGTTTGAGCTATCAATTTTTTGGGGATCAAAGAGTTTTGTGAGGTTCATGACCAAAAATAAGAAGATACGGCGAAAAGAAAAGAAGAATTACTTGGAATATGGCGAGAACACGAGTGGTAATGACAGTTCCTAATACCTAATTATATTTAGGTACTTAAGGAATATTAAAGATAGTGAATATCCAATAGTTTACAAAACCAAATTTGATAAAAAAAATCGATATCTTAATAAAAATATAAATGCTAATAATATCATCTGAAAAAAATGATTCGCACGAGGTATACCAATAACTTACACAAATAATAATAATACTCTATGAATTTGATACCAAAAACAATCTAACTAAGCCACAAAGAAGTACTTGTTTTCAAATCGTCAAAAAACATATTTTTATAACTATCACAAGAAACATAATATTAACTAGGTGGTAGGCCCGTATGTAGGGTCGTCTGGGTAGGTACCACCGCCTTTCTCATTTCAGCCGTTAAACAGTAGTCCGCTGTGTTTCGGATTGATGGGAAAGGTAGCCGTGTAATTACTGGGCATAGATGTCATTTCATCTCAGGCCTCAGGATGGCAACGCACCTGCAAGATCAAAGTGATTTCCCCTTGTTAGTGCAAGTGTCTCTAGGCGGCGGTAAGCGCTTACCATCAGGTGGGCCTTCAGATTGTTTGCCATCTTGTTGTTTAAAAAAAAACTAACAAGATAAAAAAAGAACTACCGAAAAGATTCCGGCAAAAAACTAGTGTAGTCACTCATTTCAAAAATTAAATTACAATGTTTGTAGTTACCTCTCTCATGTTCTGTGGTAGTTATATACATACATTTTCCAACTAGCAAAAGCGATAGCGATTCTCAAATTGCATCTTGTCTAGGCCCTCTGGCAACTGGAGTCCAGTTCCCACTTCCCAGGACTGGTTACGCACTGAAAAGGTCCCAGTGGTATACGTGGCATACGTGGCAAAACCAACTGAAAAAAGGCTATGTAATCTTGCTGCTTAGTTTGTAATTTTTAATTAAGTTCCATAGTAATTAAAATAGAATAAAACTAGAAAAATTTTCAAACATTTATAATAATGTTAAAATCAAAAATTAAGAATAAGTTCCATAGTACAGTCGACCGCACATCAATTGTAACGGTTACAGTACGATAGCTGTGATATGTTACACTTGCAAAAGTTCTCTGTGAATATTTTTCCTTTCCATGCCAAATTTTGTCTAAATCTGTTTAGCGGTTTTACATATTTTATCCACCGATAGCCCGAATGTTATCTATGTTTAATTTCTCATATTTGTTTATTCTTTTCAGTGCAACCAATGAAGAAATCGGTAGCCAACAAAGTTAAGAGAGCAGGGGACGACTTGTTTGTGGCTAGAAAACGGTTCAGACTATTTTAATGATTTATAATTAAAATACTACAGGTCACTTTTTTGTTTACTTACTTTTACCTTCTTGACGTGCTCGGTGACGTAGTGGTTTGAACGCTCCGCCCCGTAATAACGGGGGGTTATTTGTTTCGTTTTGTAGAAGAAGAAGAAGAAGATTCCTGTTTCTGCTGGTACGTTTTTAAAGAAACGGATGGCTTGAAAAATCTGATTGTTAACGTATTTGTTAAGGCAAAAGCCTTCGTTAGATTTGAAATACAAGACAATCTGCGTTCGCGTGTAGTAAAACCAGACAATCAAGAGCAAATTTGTCTTTAAGGTTGTTTTTTCTGAAAGGTTTATTTTCAGTTACATCACACCATGTGTATACGAGTAGTTTAGGGCAAAATACATCAACATACATTTCTGTCTTATGGGCGGAATAAACGGTATGGTCCCCCGCGTTTTTTGGCTTAACGCATTTTTAGGACTTAATGAAGATACTAAAATCAGAGGAGCATTATTAAAATCCTATTTCTTTATTATTTGCACAGCAGCTTCAATCAAAACTTCTTTGCATCATTTCAAAAATTCCTTACGTCTTTCGGCGCTTGCCTTAATTTCTACTGAATTTATCTTTGACGCTGCGGATATAACAAGTTATAGCTTTTTGTCAGGCAAGTGCCGTCTTACGTCAGTGGGATCGAGGCCACATAGCTCTGTTCGGTTGACATAGCCTCTATCAATGGCCCTAATTCTGGCGAACACATGCTAAGTTTAAATTTAAGTTCAGTCTATTTGTTTCTCTCAAAATGAAAAGGAAAAGGGTGGCTGTCATATAAATTGACATTTAGAAAGGTGCGTTCAATTTTCGACCTTATTGAACGTGCTAAAATGCAGTGTTTAGGAGGCACCTCCGTACATGCCGTCTAAAATGGTCTATGGTTTCTTTGAAATCTATCTAAATTTAAGTGACAGCTCTAAACAGATTCTTGCTATCTTTTTCCTATTACTTATTGCGAGAAAGAGATATACTGTACTTAAATTTAGAATTAAAGTGTGTTCCCAGAATTAGGCCCAATGAATCATAAGAGGAGATCTTTGTAAATTTCTTTTACTTTTTTATCCAACTTAGTCACAACATCATCATGAGATTGAAAGTACAAATAAAAAGGAATACGGCACGACTGATCCCGAATGAGTTCAATAAATAAATGATAAACCGATATTCTCCCACATTTTTACTATGAAATATTTTATATAAAAAAAACTAACGCATAAATCTCTTAATTAATGTAATAATTTACATATCTATAATCTAAAATTACAATCACAATACAAACAATGATATTCTACTAAATAGTTCATTTGAACGAATAATAACACACAGCACTACGGCTTTCGTCAAATTAAAAATAAAAAGCTTGACAGACAATGTCACATTTTTAACTGACTTCAAAAACGAGGAGGTTCTCATTTCGGCCGGTATGTTTTTTTTCTATGTGTGTATACACCGATTACGCCGAGATTACTGATCCGATTTATGTGATTCTTTTTTTGTTCGATGCGGAATAGCTGCCATTTGGTCCCATAAAATTTTTTTCACAATTAGTTGGGTAGTTTGGTTTTAAATGAAAAAAAAAAACTGAAATCATTAAGTCGTCTACGTATGCGAAATTGCGAATTTTTGTTTTTCTATGACTTTTTAGTGAAACGATACGATAGTAGGAAACAATATAAGTCGACGGTCACCCATCTAGAAAGTTACTACCCATCTACAACCTTAGAAAATTATCACTAAAAATTGTGAAAAAAAATTAAACAAAAATTTAAACCGACTTCAAAAAACTGATGGTGCTAAGTGGTTTTTGAAAAACAATAGAAAGTGAAGCACGAACTCCAAAAAATATGTTTCTAGGGGATGAGTACCTACTTAAATTTAATTATTATACCCTTTTCAGTTTTTTGAAGTCGGTTTTAATTTTTGTTAAATTTTTTTTTTCATTGCTGTATTTATTGACGAATATTTAGTGTTTTGTGTAAATATTTTATTAATTCATGTGTGTTGCAGCAAAGCGGCTTTAAAAAGAGTAATGTGTATTACGTTATTTACGTTGGACCAGTGGATTGTTAAAATCTTACGAGATTCCTGTAAGTTTATTGTTTGTTTTCATCTCTTGCAGAAAGGAAAAAATGAACTATAGATAAGACAGGTAGGTACCCGTTTTTTTTAACTGCATGTCATTTTGTCATTCAATTTAATGTACTAAAAATTATATGGTACCGCATATTATTTAAGCAATGTTGTATATACCTATAATTGGTGCACATATCATAACACCGTCATAAGTTTTTTTTGTGTACCTAACTACATAATATGTGTACATACGTACTGTTGGTGTATCAAAAATAAATAAATAAAAATAAATAAATATCCCAGACTGAACTGAACCTGTCATACTCCAGGCGATTGCTTTGACCACTGAGCTGCCAAGGACTTTTTTCTAGTTCGATATTTTATTTTACAAGGGTGTACATACGACAGAACAGATAAAAGAGGTCACCTACTTATCATCACCACAGGTAAATGTTTGATTTCGTGCGTTTATAACGCCTACTTTATTGTAAGAAATACCAAAAAAAAGACATCGATGAATAAATTGTATGCTGCAGGAGGGAATCGAACCTTGGTCTCCTGGGGTCCTGCCAGACGCTATAACCGCTGCGCCATTGGAACACTAGTTGTAACCTACCAATTTCTTCACCGCTTTCTACCCTTTGTAAACTTTTTATTTTTTGATCGTTTTCTTTCTTTATTTGTATCATCATCATTACCCGCATACTTATATGTAGACGTTGCGGCCTGCTGGGCACAGGCCTAGAGTTTGGGTCATAACACCACCACGCTGGCCCAATGAGGGTTGGTGGCGGTTGCAGTAACAACCGGGACCAACGACTCATATACAATTTCAAGTTGGCCAACTATCGAACTAAATTGCGTGCTTTCATAGGCCGCACACTTCGCCGACTTAGTTGGTGGACAGTGTTGCTAGCGCGGTAAAGTCTGTGATAAAATGCGGAAAAACAATGCACTTCTTAACTTAATAAAAAGAAGACGAAAACAGAACAAAACATTGGGTGCATCCGATATTAAGTGACAGATTAGAGCGTGGGAAACATCATACCTTACATTCTAAACTGAGATGTTACCCAGATAAGTTTTTTCCTTTTTTGGACTTCGTCGATCAGCAGTTTTATTTTTTCATTAGTTACAAGAAGAGAATGCAAAGATCGACTGGCTGCGGCGGCTGCCTGCCCGTCGGCAAAAAATCACGCGCACGGGTCTGGTCACACTGCATCACCAACTAAGTTGTTATAGTGTGCGGGCTATCGGCCGATAGTTGGTCAACTATCTAATTGAACGACTTAGTTGATATAATGTGCGGGCTATCATAAGATTCTATGCCTATTAGACATTCTGCGATTTAGTTGGCAAACTTCAAATTGTATAGGTATGTGCGGTGGCTCTAACGTGCCTTCCGAAGCACGGAGGACCTCGAGATTACAAATTTTGATTGCTTCATCCCGGCATCGACCGCGGCGAAAGTAGCTTTGTTTTCGTATTGAAACTAGAGCGCTCAAACCACTACGCCATCGCCACCGAGCTCCTCACCGAGTACCTAGGTGAGGAGGTACCTACCGTATATCTAGGGTCATAGAATCATGTTTACTATACTATAGGTTGTCTATCAACAACCTAGGTCTACATAAGAGTAGGACTATTGGAGTTTTGTTTTACTGGTAAGTCTACTGGGTACAAAGTTCCCAGTGGTCTTACTAGTAAGTCTATTGGGAACAAAATTCCCAGTAGTTCGACTGGTAAGACAACTCGGTAAAACTACTGGGAACAGGGGGGTAATATCCTAAAATAACTCGACTAGAAAAATTGTGTC
Source organism: Nymphula nitidulata (assembly GCA_947347705.1). Lineage (NCBI taxonomy): Eukaryota > Metazoa > Arthropoda > Insecta > Lepidoptera > Crambidae > Nymphula > Nymphula nitidulata. The sequence continues at coordinate 15,957,747 of OX374632.1, forward strand.
CTATCCATCAAACTAATTTATAAGCTAAAAGATTATTATTATGTGTGATTTTTTTAAAAGAATTTTATCAAATAATAATCTTAGTATCCTTTTTTAAATTATACCATAGGTATAAAATCAGTTTGTAACTTTGATTGTAAGTAGCGCCATCAGTGTGTATTCACTAGAACTATTTTTACTTTTCATCTTTTTAATGTGTGAAACTTTAGTAAAAGCTTACCTTGCTCTACTCCAGATGGCGTTCAAATCACTTTATAAATCATTGAAAAAAAAACAAAGAAGTATCTTCGACGGTGATCCAGGGCTATGGGCATAGACTAGAGATAAAACTATACTGGCAGTCTGATTTAAAACTATGTAGTATAATAGAGAAAATTATTGAAAAGAACTTTTTTAAGACTTTAATTAACTCGTAATTTATGTAAATTATCTAAACCTACCTAACTACCTACCTAACCTACCTACGTAAGTACCTACGTAATTTTAGTCGTTGGGCAGTATTATTATAGTTAATCACAAACTATGATAATTATATCTATATGATATAATTATCATAGTCGAACATAATTTTTGAAAGCAATTCCAAAAACCTTTATTTATTCAAGTTAACGTAAGTCAGTAAGGATGCTTGCACACGCGAAGGCTGGAGCCTAATATCTTCCTAGTTTATTTATATACGTTGATTAAAGAATGCTTTACCCCTTAAGCGGCGTTATACCACCGGAGGGCAATGACATTTAAAAAATCAATTGTGTCTGGAATCTGACGGTCCACGGGTACAGTATCTACTCATGAGACAGGACGTTTATTGTCTTTCTTTTTCTTTCGGCAACTCCAACTGCAGTGTAGCACAAATACAAAGATAGCTTGCAGTAGGCGATGGCTTCTTTTAGCAACTAAAGCCATGATATAGATCCTTAACCTCGCAATGTTTAGGTCAAGTGTCTAAAAAAAAATACTGACCGAATTGAGAACCTCCTCGTTTTTGAAGTCGGTTAAAAATCAATCAGCTCATTACCGCGATGTGATGCTGATATGCTGACAGACGTGATTCCACCCTAATTCTACTATTTTTCCAGTTACGACAATAATATTGGAAAGCTATTAGCGCTAGTTTTCGATAAGCTTACTTCAGCTCAACGTTTTGAAATTTTTTACTTGTACCTACTGCATATTATTATCAGAAGCAATTGTGTCCATTAGTACCCACATAAACTGAAGATGAAAAAATATATCATAGAATAAAAAAAAGATTGGAGTAAGTAATAGGGAAAGTTTAGGACAAAAGCTCCAAGCCAGCCTCCATTAGGTCCGGGACCTAATGAAATAAGCCATAACAGAATGAGAGAGGTCCCCGAAGCAATAACAGTTTTAATTACGTTAAAAATTACGCTCGCGGAACCTCCACGTAGGTCTCGCGCCGGTCCATTTCGCTTTTACGGTTATGTTTATTTCTTCGTACGTAATGGAGGTACCAGTTTTTGCTCTAATATGGATAATGTCTTTTTTCCAGTCGTTACTTTACGCTCGTGTTGCGTTGGGATATTGCAATGAATGTCCACAGCATTGAATTAGACGGACTGAGCGACATTATAAAAAATACTTCGTTTTACAATAATAACCCGGGTTCGATAAAGCATAGTACCTAAATAAAAAATAGAATGCTTGCATGCATCCCTTTTACTTAAATCCTAAGAAACATAAGTAAGTACCTAGGTATAATTAGTGGAAGGTGAAATTCAATAAATTTCTAAAAATCAAAAAAGTAAAAAGTAAAAGAATACAAAAAAAGAAAAAACAAAAAAAAAGCAAAGAATATCTCCTGAGAATTTCTCTCTATCCATTTATACCTAAATGTCGTTTTACGTTTTATTATTCTGAGTTATAATGGGTATAGGTCACATCACTTTTCAGGTAAATAGATCTTCAATTTATTTTCTACAGTACAAATACGAAAGAAAAACAATTAAAAAAAAAGAAAAAAAAACAGAATTTCTCACTGTCTATCTCCATTTAAGTATTAATTGATATATTTTATGTATACCCATAATACTAAATTACATTCAAAATATTAAAAATTTAAACTAATGAATTCATAAAGGACTTACTTTATTCGCATATTCTAGCTCTCAAAAACACGTCATCATTAATTTTATACTTTTTTTAGGTCGAAAGTCTGATTAAGTTTTTCCAATCTACTATCGTTTAAAAAGCACAGCAGCGAAATCATATTTTAGTATGGAATCCATACAGTAAACGCGGTATGTATGTCGCCGCCATCTGGTAAGTTGGATGCTTAGCCCGTTGGTTAAACGCTGGCATACAATTAAGCCTAGCCCGATAGTTAATTGAACTATAGGTACTTACTCATAACGTTTGACAACTTGGCGTATTGAAAGGATCGTCTTGTACTGAAGAGTTTTGGTTTGGTTGGTAGGTTTAAAGTTATTTTTTCATGACTACTTATAACCGACATCGTGTTGGTTATAAGTGGTCATAGAAAAAATTTAACCTCGAACCTACCAATCACTCAAACAGTCACACAAAAGATCTTCGATTTAAACGACCTGCCTAGGCGTCCAATTGAATGGCTGATTTAAATCAGACTGTTAAGGCGAGGTATTCCGAGCAGTCGTAGGTAAAAATGCTTCCTCAGCCCCCGCCAATAAGTAGCGTAACGTAAGCAAATCCGACGCGCGCTCGATGACACCGCGCCGACCGCGGCCGCCCGGTCCAAGCGGTACGATGTGCCATAGTAAAATTGCATACAGTAACATTATGGTATTACGTTATAGATTATTTAGATAGGTACTAACTTTTTTCATGATCATACGGTCCACCAGATGGTCAGCTGTAAAAATTTGTATCAATAGTCAACCGATCATCCTAACTGTAATATTGAAATAGTGAAAATGAGTTTGTTTGTATGTTATGTGACGCATTCACGCCTAAACCACTTAGGTAACCGATTCAGATGAAATTTGGTAAGGAGATAGTTTGAGACCGTAAAAGGGATGTAGGATACTTTTTAGAAACGATAACCAAGTTGGAGCCGCGGTAAGATACTAGTATTATCATAAATACTATTTATATATTTTCTCAAGTCGCGCTACGTCTTACGATTTTATTTTTGAGTCTGATCAATGCCCTGGATTGATGAAGACAGCGGTGTGTATTGTGATGACCTAGGACCTAATTATATTTCCTAGCGTTCGCTACAATAGCTACATAATGAAACTTTTTGTCAATGAAGAGCCCGCAAGGTTCAATTGTTATTGACTCTTGTTCTTGAATTTGTTGCAAAGCGTGTCTTTCATTCTCGCGGCCATGAGCGACGGATTCGACTTGTGATATATTATTTTTATATAAAATGTTTTCCACTAATGGGGAAGTGTCTGTGGTGGGCTTTCTTTTGCATATACGGCCAAATGTTGAAGCAGTAACAATTTTTTTTCTAATTTCAAGCCAATCACTACAATCAGCCTGCAATACAGTTGACCTTTCAATATGGTTCCTGTCTTCTACGAGCTCTTTTAAATTTCTTAAAAAAAAATCCTTAGCTTGCTCCAATTCGATTGATGTCAAATCTGGTGCTGATATATGTTGTCCTTAATCATGTTGACGGTTGTTACTAGAACTCAGATTTTTTCTAATTTTTTTTATTGGATGTGTTTTGTTAATCTTTCTTTTTAATGCTCGTTTTTTTTTCATTTCCTTTACTTTTCCTGTAGGACTTGCGTTTAGAAAAGCTTTTTGCAATTTGGAAATAGATGATTCATCATTGAAAGAGACAACAGCTGCTGAGCATCTTGCTTGATACCCTCTTCTTTGTGTGAAGTTGACTCGTTTACCGCCTACAAATTTAGCAACAACACTGTTGAAGCGCTCTACAGTATTTGTATCAACGTTTTCAATCAAACTACGAGATTTAGCCGCAACAATAGCAATAATCGCATTTATTCGAAATAGAAACGTCGAATTCCTAATCAAGTTGAAGTTCGTAATAAGATAGTCTAAGTGTTATATTTCATCTAGTTAGTTAATTCATTTCTTTATGTTCTATAGTGTATTTTATTTTGTAAATAGGTTGAGATATGTTTTTATTATTATTTCGTAGGTATATAAATTTGTAATATTTAGATAACCTGAATAAAGACCTTCTCATGAATAAAGATATTAATATTTAGTTTCTTTCATTGAGTGACAAATCCCCTCACGAAGGACGTCGATAGTTGCAATAGGTAAAAATCGAATATAGATAAACTAGAAATCGGTCGATTATGATCACTCTTGGTACCACTCTGAACACCTCTCCCTGCTTTTCAAAGAACTGGATAGAACATCACCATCCACAACGGGCCTTCTCATTTCGTCACACCTCCTGGGCAAGTCCACCCCCTACCCTATCGAGTGCAAGGGATCTTTGTCCCCGACTATCTAGTCAGACCGGTCCCTCACACATAAATTGTGCAAAAATTACTTTTGTGACAAAGATAAAAATGAAAACAATTGTTTCAACTGGATTAGGCATTGGACGTTTTTATTTCGAATAAATGCGATTATTGCTATTGTTGCGGCTCAATCTCGTAGTTTGATTGAAAACGTTGATACAAATACTGTAGAGCGCTTCAACAGTGTTGTTGCTAAATTTGTAGGCGGTAAACGAGTCAACTTCACACAAAGAAGAGGTTATCAAGCAAGATGCTCATCAGCTGTTGTCTCTTTCAACGATGAATCATCTATTTCCAAATTGCAAAAAGCTTTTCTAAACGCAAGTCCTACAGGAACAGTAAAGGAAATTAAAAAAAACGAGCATTAACAAGAAAGATTAACAAAACACACACATCCAATAAAAAAATACTTACACTAATTGTAGGTAAAATCATAGATACCCTACATACAGGGTGGCACATTTAGATAGGTCAGTATGGGAAAGTCTGAAACTATAAGACATGCGAAAATCTCTTCTTAGGAACCATGTCGTCGATTTGAGTAATTTAATTTTAGAAAAAACTGCATTCATAGTATTGTCTTACATTTTCACGAGCACTACACATTTGAAATAAAACCAATTTACTTGGTTTGATTGGTTTCATTTCAAATGCATTCACACATTTAAAAAAAAACATGTACCTACTCGGCTCGGGAATCAAACCCGGACGTTTTGAAAAATTAAACTAACACTATTTCTATTTAGATATCGATTGTGTAGGTCTTAAGCAGTTTTAACGTTTACTGCTTAAAACCTACACAATCGATATCTAAATAGAAATAGTGTTAGTTTTAATATGTATGGACCTGTTTGTATGGAACGGCTGTTTTTTTTTCACGATTTCAAATGGTATTTTCTAACAAATCGTGTTAAGGGTGACCAGCACTGCCACCTGTCTTCGTTTTCGAGAGCGACCCCCTAACACGTTGTTTAAAGTTGTATACAGGGTGGTGCCATCAATACGACAATAAATTAAAACATGGGCTATATTAGTTCTTAGAAACGGTTTGCCACTTTCAGAAACATCGTATTCGTTTGATAATTTTATGACATTTGTATGAAATAATATAACATTGACTGCATTATTTCATAGAAATGTCTTGAAATTATCAAACGAATAAGATGTTTTTGAAAGTGGTCAACGATTTCAATGAACTAATATAGCCTATGTTTTAATTTATTGTCATATTGACGGCACCACCCTGTATAAAAATTCTTTTTACATATTGTAAGAAAGAGAGAGATTGTACTTAAATTTAAACTTAAGAGTGTTCCTCCAGAATTAGGTCCAATGTGTTTTATACATACATATACTGCAGAGCTATTTTCAACCCCTGAGACCACAACACTCGAGTTTCTTTTCTGGCGCATAAAAGCACTAAAAAATAGGCCAGCGTTTATAAAACATAACGAAAAAAAACCAATAAAAATTTCAGAACCGGGTTTGAAGTTATACTGTTCTGTGCAATTACACTGTGGTACAAAAAGCGTCCTACGAAATATTTAGATAATCACTAGCTGACCAGGCAAACGTTGTCTTGCCATAAAAAACAAAATGTCAAAAAAAAAAATAGATAATAGCCGATTCTCAGACCTACTGAATGAATATACATATAAAATTTCATGATCATCGGTCAAGCCGTTTCGGAGGTGTATGGTAACTAAAACTGTGAGTCGAGAATTTTATATACAAGATGAAACTTATAAAATTTATAATATATATTATTTATAAATTTCGTTAATTGGATAACAATAAATTTTATAATTCATTATATAACTGGCTTTGAAATCATACTGTCCCTTGTTATATTGTGAGACTATATAACTAGGAACAAACAGTACATCGTGTACATTCTAAGAAACATTTAGTGGGTGGTTTATGAACAGAACAAATATGTTAGAAAGGTAGTACTTACCATTTATATTGCAACATTTTTCTATGGGTTCGCTTATTAAAATTTGATTTATTATTTTTGTTTCCCATTTTAATTAGAACCTTATTATTTACCAACTAAAACTTATTTTAAATTAACTAAAACAAACCTAAACAAACTAAAATAAACCTAATCAAACTTAAAAAAAACCTAACCTATTTTATATTTACACCTATTCAAATACAAACTATCGCGCGGCATCTGCGGAGCATAAAGCGACGTGACCTTACTCGGGAAGCTCTCGACGGGTACTGAAGTAACAGCGGAGCGTCATGATCACTCCCCGTAATTTAAATTTTAAAGGTTTTTTGCCTACATCGTAATAAAAATGTATGACGTAAAAAAATCCGTTATTATCATTTTATAGATGATGAAAAGTTACATCAATTTGTATATTTTTTACGTCATTTAGTAATGTATTATCTGACTTAAATGACTTTTAAAATGTTGAGCAGAGCTATCTTTGAATTTTTTTTCTATCGAGTGAAGTATTACCAATCATGTTTCTGTCTTTACAACTAATAGATAATACGGTCAACTATATTATATAAGAATTTCAGCATTGAATGTTTTATATTCGTGGTGGTACAATCAATCGAAAATGTTCAAAACGGGAAAAGAGCGCCTTAACATGACGTTCCGCTATCTGGATATACGTTGCGCACAATGACTTGGCTAGTTGTCTTTCAGTTGTTTGATTCAACGGGCTAGGCGTCCAGTTAAGCGGCTAATTTAACCAGACGGCTAAGACATATATATACATGTGGTTACAGTTACAGTGCGACATTAATAGCTAGTTTAGGCAGACAAATATCCTCTCAGGGCATGGCAATGTATAGAAGAGGACGCGCAACACACGCTGGAGATGTGCCCAGCATGGGTGGTACAGCGCAGTACTATGACTTCCATCGTGGGGAACGACCTCTCCCTCCCGAACATCATCTTTAAGATGGTCGAGAGCGATAGGTCTTGGAGAGCGGTACAGTCTTTCTGTGAGGACTTCATGTCCCGGAAGGAGGAGGCAGAGAATGAGCGGGAGGCTGCCGCCACGAATGCCATGCGCCAAAGAAGAAAGTGGGTGCAGAAGGGCGGCCTATAGCCGACTTTTGCCGCCATAGTGCTATGGTGACAGTAGGGGACAGTCACCTGGCTTACACCGCCAGAGATGGGTCGACACATGCAATGTACCGTTGTGTCGACCTGATGTTGTTGATCAGGGGCTCCTGGCACAAGCCCCAAAAGATGGGACTGCTTATTTGCAGTCGCTTTACCTTTAACAGTAGCAACATGGAAGTTAAGCTCCATAAGCACCCAGAATGCTGCTGTCCGTTGTGAACCCGTAGGTACATGGGTGCAAAGCCCCACACAGCTATTTCTTCTGTCCCCAAGAAGAATAAATGCAGTGCGTCAGGAGTTTCCCCTGCGTCAATAAAAAAAATGGCAGACACATAATGCTCATAGTACTGTCTTACATTTTCGCGAGCACTACACAGCCCCAGATCCTCGCCAAAGAACACCGTTTCATTCCTAGAATGTTACGTGAGGCTATTGAAATCAAAAAACATCCTAATTTCAATAGAGAAGATGGTTGGAGTGTACCACCAGCTTGGGATCCCATCATTCGAATAATAAAGTCCCAAGCCCGTCCTCACACTGCCCAAAAAACTGACACCGTGAGCTCCGTATGCGTAATTCGGACCGCTCAAAATATAACACATAGTGACGGTAGTTAACTTAAAACTTATCAAAGACAACTGACATCTTCAGTCTTCCCGTGACCACGATCGCTGTAAAGTAATCGAAACGTCGGGTGAATAATAATAATGTAACATCTAATTAAACGCGAGTTAAATCCGGTAAATTGGTTTTATTTCAAACATAATGCTCATTTATTTGCATTATCCTTTACTTGGCGTTAAGAGTCTCTTAGCGATTTTAGTCAGTCCATCTCAAGGAGATAGAAAGATGCAACAATGTCGTTCGTTTTAAGCTCAAAAGTTGCCATTTCCCACCTCGTTTGAAGATACCAGGGGTCATTTGTTTTTTTGGTACTCTATTCTGGGATTAGACCAATAAGGAAACCACCCTCCCCCTAAGACATCGTAATAACAACTTATTTCTTACTTAACTGTCCTTATACCTACATAGTCATAGGTACACACGCCTGTTAATCTGTAGTTCAAGTCAAACACTTTTATATTTGTCGCTAATCCGTTGTGATAACAGTCATTTTCAACTGACGTGATGTGCTGGATATGTGCCCGCCTGTACAATTTATTGCCGAAAATATTCAAATTACAATTACAGTGATAGTTTATTTTTTAGTAGCAATGTTATTTATACGAAACAAACGATAACTGAATTCGTTATAAATATTGTAATTATAAGTAAGTACCTAGATATTTATCTGTCTGCGGTCATGGCCCATGACCGCGTAATTTTTTCTTCATGTTTTAATAGGTAGGTAACGCCTAACTAAGATTCGGAGGTGTTATTTACAAAGGGGAATGCTCAAAACAAACCTAGGCTGTGCCCAGGCCCTTTAGTGCGATTTTAATATCTACATGAAAGTCCAATTATTATATATAATAGGTATCCCCCTAAATTACCGAACTGACAGTTACCGCCTATGTACAAAAATAACATAACATTTACGTATGCCTTAACGTTAAACTTTTTAATTACATCCATCACAAAGGTAACGATGTAATCTAGAAAGCATATTTTCGTCTTCAAATTCCTAAATTGAAGTTGTCTATAGTTATAACAGGTTTATATGGTGGTAGGTACGGATAATCTGTTTTCACTTTACGAGGGCTCAGGGTTGTCACTGCCAGTTATTTTTTATACAGAGTGGTGACAATTGAGAGTGGTGAAATTAAGACATGACCTATTTTTTTATTTTTTTTATTTTTTTATTTATTCAACAATCAACAGCTTTAAATTCTAAGAATCTAATACAGTAAATTTTAATCTAATTATAGCCAATTACAGATTTACTTTTTGTTATCGTGAGTTTTAAAATATATTAGTGGGTATCATATGTATTCATTTGATAATTTTGTAATATTTTTATGAAATAATGCAGCCGATGTAAAATTATTTCATAGAAATCTCATGAAACTAATATAGCTCGTATTTTAATTTATATATATTGTCGTCAACATTCTGTATAAATGTCATATAAACAAGCCACCAAATTGCGCACAAAGCGTTTTTCGTCATCTTTTGTGATGCGCACGGTCAGAATGCACTGCCGGCCTCGCCGTTCCCTACTGCTTACAACCTGAGTTCCTTCAAAGCTTTAATAAAGAGGCACCTAGCGAGCGAGCTTACCCAAGTTCACTACATCGTCGACCTCCACTTACCTTCTCTTGGAGCAAGACTGGGATCAAGTATCTGATAGTAATCAGTTACCGAAGCCTATAGAGACGCTAGTAGCAAACTTGGGGACTACTCAATCATTACCAACCCTGTAAAAACTCAAGAGGAAGCGCTGTTGTGTGAAAGTGTTGAAAACGTAGTCGAGTCCCCTGCCTCCCAATATAATGGTTGCTGTCTGATCCCAAGCTTGAAGGCGGTTTTCCAACAAACTCATGTGTGGCAGCTGTGAACGACAAAAACTAGGAATAGCGTGGATAAGACTCAGAATATGAAGTAATACGATTAGTAGAACGCTCAACGTTATGTTGTCCCCATGATGGGGATAATATTATGGGGACCACGGGAATACAGGAAAGTTTCCTTGCAAAGCTCTAGTTGAAAGACGCCCCAAGATTAAAAAAAAATAAGCTTAAATTCCTGTAAGCCAACCCTAAACAGGTGAAGCGAGGGCAAAGTAGGACAGCCAAGGGAAGTCACGTAAAAAATTAAATGAAACCACGCTCTAGTAGCGCCATCTGCAATCGTTTGCCAGTTTCTGATTCTACATTCTCCCATTTTCTACGATGCATATTTTGGGTGATTATGTGTTCTTGTTCTTATGGTCTAAGCCAGTCTAAGGTGTTGTGTTAATTGACTTGACTGAGATTCGAAGATTTAAAGTTTTCGCCCATTCCATTGGATTTTCTATTATGCATGTGTCTGGTAAATGTCTGATATTAAGGTACTTCACAATAAACAAACATAAAATAGATAAACAACAACATTTCCAGGCATTCGTTTTCTCCATCCATCATAACACGTCACTTCAAAAGAAATCTTAGTAGGTACAAGGGATTAGATTAGGTACTTACCTAAAACATCAGAGCAAGCAATATGATAGTACAATTAAATGTCTACTGATGTTCAAACAGCAAGAATCAAGAAGGTCTGAACTCTTTAGAGTCTCACGAATATACCTACCTATATAATTGCAACTAATATTTTATCATTTCGAGTGTTATTAGAAGGAAAAACTAGAATTCAGTTAAAAATACAGACTTCTGTATTTTTTACTGAATTTTATTTAGATCCTGACATACCTTAGTAGGTATGTTTTGCAGTGTGCTGATAGAGGTTATCGATATTGGTATGATAATGTATTATGGCAAGTAATTTGTTGTATAAATAATTAAAATATACTTAGTTCACTTTAAAAATATTTCCGAACCGTGCAGCATGAAACATGCTAAGTATGGTATCATATTCCGTACATCGTTTTCAGGTCAAGTAGAGCCTGAGAAAGACAACCTCAAATCTATACACTCGAGTAGCTGAGAACCAAGATGGCGACCGTCAAATTGACACATCCTGCCGAGGCTTTGACATCCCCTCGACGGAAGTGCACTTACTGTCTTCAAACTCCTGATACCCACTTCGCTGAGTACACGCTTCCTGAAAATGTATCTCGCTATCAGAGAATTGTCGGCCCGATATACTGTTTCTTATGCCGATAAAGAGATCAAGTTTGGTCATAATGTTGGAGAAATATTTGTTATGTCTGAGGGCCTAGACAAGATGTCATTTGACAATCGCTATCGCTATCGCTTAATGGAAAATGTATGGGATTTGACATGTTACTAGGTGGTAAACCCATATGTAGGGTCGCCTGGGTAGGTACCACCGCCTTGAAACAGTTCGCTGTGTTTCGGATTGGAGGGAAAGGTAGCCAGTGTAATTACTGGGCATGGACGGCATTTCATCTTAGGCCTCAGGATGACAACGCACCTGCAATATCAAGTGCTTTTCCTTGTTATTGCAGGTGTCTATAGACGGCGGTAACCGCTTACCACCTGGTGGGCCGTCAGCTTGTTGGATAAAAAAAATACGATCGAAATTCGATCAAGGGCTTATGTAAAATCTCATACATTTTCCGCTAGCGATTACAATAACGATTATCGAAAGGCATCTTGTCTAGGCCCTCTGGTCACGTGATTGTAAGAATATTTTCCATTTTATGAAACCTCCAAGTGTCTCATGTATTCAATTGGCTGCTAGCAATTACAAAACTAAACAAAACACCTGGAATTAGAACAGCTGTTTATCCTATCAAACCCTATTATTTAGTTGCTTTTCGTTGAATTCACCATGACTACGTGGCCGTGGATCAAGCTAAGATGTAGGGATTAGACATTTGACTTTTCTAATGAGGCAAGTAGACTCTCAAAATTGCACTGATGTAAGTCATGGAGGAAGTCTCTCATATTTTGATGAACCATTCATTCTAGTCGTGTTTTTTCAACAGATATCTACCCTCTCAATGTGGCAACTGATAAAGTATCCTTGTCTTTCCTTCATCTAGACAAGTCAGAATATTTTACAAAATATATAGAAATATGCTATAGAATCTGCTTGAGAAGATGTTAAGAATTTGTTATAGATACTAGTGGAGTATAAAAATCTCATAAATATGTAGAAAAAAAGCAATGATTAAAAGAGGTAGGGCATGAAAGGTGAAGATGATCCGAGTTAAAAATACTACTATACTTAACTCGAATCATCTTCATCTCTTAAAATGTAGCAGCTGAATATCACTACTTTGTAATTTTATGCTCCTGCAGCCGTAGCACGGGCCGTGGACGAAATCTCTCTACCACCTATGTCCAGTTATTAGTAGTCAAAATGAGTTTTATCTCTTTCTTTTGGATGAAGAGACAAACTTTTGCCCAGTCAACTCCCCAGGGATTCCCTACTACGGGGTCTGAGGTGAGTGAAGGTGCCAGAGCTGCTGCTTTCTTGGTAGCAGTGGGACATGTGTCATGCTACGGAGGCTGAGGTGTGTGAAGTTGCCAGCGCTGCGGGTAGGTCCCATTTGTTCTATGGAACATGACGTAATAGAACAATTTGAGAAAATATTTTCCCTATTTGTACCTACTATAGAACAGTTTGTACTTTTTGTCCCAAATTGTTCCATAGAACAAACTAAGTATAATTAAACTTCTTGAAGTTCATATGTAAACTCTGGCCACTCGAGAATGATTTGCTACCACTTGTCTTAGTGACATTGATGATTAGATGGTTACTTACCGACAGAAATTATAATGCCGTAATGCACCGTAACGGATTTTGAGTGAGCTGCAGTGGCAGGGTACTCACTTCTTTATTGTTGTTATTTACAATGATTGGATTGGATCTTTGCTAATCGTAATTGAAATAAACGTAAATTTCATCATGGAATAATTTAGGAAAAGCGATTCCCATTTAGTTCTGTGCATTCAGAGACAAATAAAAACAGGAGCAAAAGCTAGTACGTAGTTCTATAGTCCAAATAGGGACAATATTTTCTCAATGCTTTATGATGGCTCATTAGTGATTTGCTTGCTCACGACTGCGATACCGACAGATTTGCTAACAGCTTTCAGCAATTATGCAGATAAACTCTGTTGTTTCTCAGTTCTTTTAGCATTGTATTGTATTTGACAGCTGTATTTTACGGATGAATTGTATGTACTTTGACTAATTTCTTTTACTTTACAATTTGTAATCTTTGCTGACATATATTAATCTTACGATGACGGCCGGCTGTCCGAGTGGTCTGTACCCCTTGTTACACAAGCTACTCGGTCAAGAGGTCCCGGGTTCGAATACCGATAGGAGCAAATGTTTGTATGATGAATACGAACATTTGTTTACGAGTCATGGATGTTTATTTAGTATATTTCTAATATTTATATACATATTATTATCATTATTTCTCCGTTATCTAGTATCCATAACCAAGCTCTTAATGATGCTTACTTTGGGCTTGATAATAGGTGTGAGTGTATGAATATACTTAATTATTATTATTACTACATATTTTTGGTGGTGGATCTCTAACTGACTGACTGGTGGAGACTTAAGACTTTTTAATTTCACTAAGAAAGAAAGAAAGAAAAAATATTTTATTTAAATAGGCCACAAAGAAGCACTTTTAAATCGTCAAAAAACACATTTTTATAACTAATACAAAAAATATATTAACTAACAACGTCTAAGTCTCTCCGTCTGTCATGTCTGAATTTACACCGGTTCCAAAAGTTGAACTACCGAGAAGATTCCGGCAACAAACTCGTGTAGTCACTCTTTTCAAATATTAAATTACAATGTTTGTAGTTAAAAATATAACTTTTAGCAGTGCAATGCCGCCCAGCGAAAAAAAAATGAAAATTGGAGGAGAAGGTATGTCAACGTACCAAGAAAGTAGGTACCCAATGTCAAAAATAATATCGTTATTTCCAGGCTATCTGACAATGCACAATCACAATATAGGTTACAGAGGTTAATAGTCACAATACTCGTAAATAAACATATTAAACATTTGAAATTTTTATGTGTCCATGCATTCTTATCATCTAAATATTCTTGGACCTTATAGTAGCCTTTTTTCATTAAAGTTTGTTTCACATATAACCTAAGTTTGTGAAAAGGCAGTTCAGTTACATTTGGTGGGACTTTGTTATAAATGTGTATACATTTCCCCATGAACGAGCGACTTGTCTTGTGAAGTCTAAAACTTGGAACAGCAAGTTTATTTTTATATCTAGTGTTTAAGTTATGAATATCACTATGTTTTGAAAAGGTATGTTTATATTTGTGAACATAAATTATGTTCTCATATATATATTGAGAAGCAACGGTCAAAATATTAATTTCTTTAAATAAATCCCTTAGTGTATCACGTGGCTTGAGTCTGTAAATAGCACGCACAGCCCTTTCTTGTAAAATAGGTACTTACTATGTAATTAACTTGCCTGCGTTTTGGTTTTACTGTAAGCTATTACGAAATTTTTAAATAAATAAATGTGTTCTATACCGCTATGCCGTCAATATAACGCTTTCTTTTGGGTAAAAAACGTGTGAGTAGTGCTCTAGGTGCTGCGACCCCTATAGGCTACGGCAACCGCTTACCATCAGGTAGTGTATATACCACCCATTTCATATAAAGAAAAATTAAGGACTATTCCAAGTATGAAATTGGACAGTTCTATAACAGAATTGTGTGGTGAAAAATGGATTAAAATGTTCACAGCCAACCAAAATCTACGTCAGTGAAACCACACGCGGGATCCTGTATTTTTGAATATAGCACTTTTAGTTTGAAATTCAAGCACACTCGAAAACGTATTTTACAACTATGAAATATTTCTCTCGTGTGGGTACGAAAGAATTTTCCATTATGGATATTACACGTCTACAAGCGAGCTACAGACGTACGACAGTCGCTCGTGCATAAATTACATACCTAATATCATCATTATTACTCTTATAATCTAAAAAAAAATACTAATGTAAATAAGAATGGATAAAGGTTAACAAAGGAAAGATTATTGAATGAAAATGGAACGTTCACGAGAGCGGACCCACAGCCATTTGGCGCGTTACCCAAGATCTACGCAGGCAAAGTCACGGGCGGTACCTATTTAATAAAGTTATTATAGCTCTTTTACAATCAGATAAATAGAATGGCATTCGTAGATGTGAACGAAACATTTTAGGTAAAATAGTTGGACAATTTGAAAATATTCGCAGTACGTGAACTGGCCGAAATGTGATTTCAAATATTGGCACGCGTTGAATATTTCATTGGCTATGAACGAGAATTCTATCGCAGTTATTACAACGTGCTTCTTCAGAATTATTAGTGGCAACATGAAATGCGAGGAACGTTAAGCTATCGGTGTTTATTTCGTCTAATGCTATTTTGTTATCAGTATACACGGTGACGAGTGTTTCGCAGTTGTGGTTTAAGTAGATTGGCGAATATGCCGCATTTTAAAAAGTCAAGCTACAGATTCCATACACAAATGGTTTTTAATTGTCATAAGACCTTAGGTCTTACACGGCTTGGCAAATCAAACAGCAAAAGCATACTGTAACCTAATGCATGGATTCTTGCAGCATCAGACGTACCTATATCTAGTTTTTTAGGATAATCACAAAATATCTAAATCAGAGCAAAATTCTGAAAGATTGCAAAATGTAGAGGTAATTTTAACCCCTTCAAATCAAAAGCCAAAAAAAAAACTACATAATTCGGATTTTAACGCTACCGCCATTCGTCGTCGGCTCCGCCCGCTAGAGGCTTGCTGCCAATTCGCCTGTGCAGAGCCTAATGACAGACAGCCAAATGACCAATGCACGGTACACCAGACAATACAAGCACGCAGATATCCACCAACCACTTTGGTCATGATTATTGCAAACATTATTGCAAATAATGCCTATGAAATAAATAGATACATAGGTAATTAAATGCTTTTAAAGGTGTTGTTTTTATTTTTTTTCAATTAATTATTTATACGACTACGTCTAAATAAATCACATACATACTAGATGTTGTTGTTCTTGTTAGGTTGTGACCAATCCGAATTAGGCCAGCATGATGGTGTTATGGCCCAAACGCCTCATGTGTTTATCCCATCTAGGAGCGCCTGTGCCCAGCAGTGGGGCGTTTATAGACTGGTGATGACGATGATACTAAATGTTGAAGCAAAACTTTCGTTTAAGACTCTAATTATCTGGTGGTGTGGTGTTGTCTATATCTGAAGAATGAAGCAACGAAATATTATATAATCTTCAAATGAACTTATCAAGTGAAGTTTGATCAGTATTATATGAGTTGCTTCAATTAAACATAAAGACACCTATCTCACCCAAAACTCCCAGAAAAGTTTTTGCAAATAGAGGCTCTGAAAAGAATGACACTATACAGGAAGTAGGGGTTGGCTGTGTCCAGGTCGACTTTTCTTTTTTCCTATACGTTTAGTAACTCCTCAATAAGCGACGTTGCCTTGTAGGCCAGGAGGACTACCTAGTTTTGACTATACCTTTGAATGAGGCAACTCATATAATACTGATCGAACTTCACTCGGTAAGTTTGTTTGATCATTATAAAATAATTGCTATCACGAAATGTTTTGAATCATGTCTTAAAATTTTCCTATGACGAGTGCCTATTCTAATACTCCTCATTAGCCAAATTATTTAAAACCCTTAAAGGGAAAGCCAAATAAAGGAATTATAAATTATAGAATAACTGCGCCTGCGCAACACAAATCACAAAAATTCCAACAGTAAGTTACATAACCGTGCGAAGTCGGCATTACGATAAACACCGACTGATGACTCTAAGTTTATCTTGTTGAGGATGTATAAATTGGCTAATAATCGCATTGTACTATCATTTGGTGTGTGTGATTTCAACATGAAGTTTTACATTGCATTTTTGTTGGCCCTAGCCTTTGTTGTGGTGGAATGTGGGCACACATTTATGGGCACTAATGTACAGAGGCCACAAGTATACCATAACAGTGTTCGCTACAGCTCGCTAGTGTTCAGGAAAAGGGTAGAGAACTTGTATTATGTGCTGCCCACCTTACCTTCTAGCGCCGGTCGTGTTATTCAGGTACGTAATGTTATATTACCTTTTATTGTAATAGGTGGTAGCCGGTAGTTTTTTATGTCAAGTTTTAACGAAATAGTAGGCCGCTTTAAGGGGGTTTACGCCGCGTGGATTTTCATAGAAACTGTCCAAGTCGAAAATATTGGAAGCGACCAAACCTATTCTAATAAGACTTATCATATACTAGGACTTAGGTGGTAGGCCCTTATGTAGGGTCGTCTGGGTGAGTACCACTGCCTTTCTTGTTTGAAAAGTTCGCTGTATTCCGGATTGAAGGGAAAGGTAACCAGTGAAATTACATAGAATGCATTTCATCTTCGGCCTCAAGATGACAACGCAGCAACAACAAGTGATTTTGTTATTGTTACCACTTACCGGCAGGAGGGCCGACAGCTACGACTTTCCATTCATAAGTAAGTCAAGCTATTCTAAAAAGTTGTCAGAGGGCTTTTAGAAAAGTCAAATTAAAAAGGAATTATTGGCGATTTTTGGTAAGTGCTTAACCAAAGCTAAAGCTAAGCTTGGAAGTATTCATAATCAACTACAATACTTTTTTTTCGAAAAATCCTGTGACTACTATTTAGACAAGTCTGCCTTGCTTATGCATGGCACGTCTTGCTATCGGTTTGTTCGTTTCCAATATTGTTTTAACTTGAGCTTATTTAAACATAACCGGAACAGGACCGCCGGGAGTGGTGCTGCCACGTCCACCAAGGTCATTTGAACCTTGCCCTTTGACCTTATGACCTTGAACCTTCTGGGGGTGAAAGAGGGTCACAGAAAAAAGTGTCCCATACTAACGGTGCTCAGGGTGACCTCTATAGATTCCCACCAAAAAAGTAGGGGTCGTCATGACATCGGACACCCTCTTAAAAATTCTAGGTACTTTAATGAAATGAAATGAAAATATCTTTATTCATTAGGCCCCCTAAGAAGCACTTTCAAATCGTCAAAAAAACCCTTATGTCTATGACTTAAAATAATGTTAACTAACTAACAATTATAAACTGTTTGTCTTTTGTCTTATCTGGATCTACGTAAGCTAACAATGTTATAGGTAATGTCAGTCTGTCTATCGGTGTGTCTGTCGATCTGTCTGTCGGTTTTTAACAGACATGTTTGTCTGTCAGTCTGTCAGTCTGTCAGTCTGTCGATCTGTCTGTCGGTTTTTAACAGACATGTTTGTCTGTCAGTCTGTCAGTCTGTCAGTCTGTCAGTCTGTCAGTCTGTCAGTCTGTCAGTCTGTCAGTCTGTCAGTCTGTCAGTCTGTCAGTCTGTCAGTCTGTCAGCCTGTCAGTCTGTCAGCCTGTCAGTCTGTCAGTCTTTCAGTCTGTCAGTCTGTCGGTCTGTCAGTCTGTCAGTCTGTCAGTCTGTCAGTCTGTCAGTCTGTCAGTCTGTCAGTCTGTCAGTCTGTCAGTCTGTCAGTCTGTCAGTCTGTCAGTCTGTCAGTCTGTCAGTCTGTCAGTCTGTCAGTCTGTCAGTCTGTCAGTCTGTCAGTCTGTCAGTCTGTCTGTCAGTCTGTCAGTCTGTCAGTCTGTCTGTCAGTCTGTCAGTCTGTCAGCCTGTCAGCCTGTCAGTCTGTCAGCCTGTCAGTCTGTCAGCCTGTCAGTCTGTCAGTCTGTCAGACTGTCAGTCTGTCAGTCTGTCAGTCTGTCAGTCTGCCAGTCTGTCAGTCTGTCAGTCTGCCAGTCTGCCAGTCTGTCAGTCTGTCAGTCTGTCAGTCTGTCAGTCTGTCAGTCTGTCAGTCTGTCAGTCTGTCAGTCTGTCAGTCTGTCCGTATATACTATCTATAATTATGTCACGAGATACGAGAATATAATATTTTCTCCCAACTACACAATAATTTCATTATAAGTAACCTAAATAGCGAGAACAAATCAGCACTTTACTGCTTCAAAGCAAAACAGTGCACTGCATTTGCTATATAACAGTGCAGTAAAGATGTATGAAAATCCATTACTGCATTGTTTTCGCCCTAAAGCCGTAAATCCCAGGTGACTGTCCAATCGTAGGCTTCATCTTTACAATCATGGCCAACTAGATTTATACCAGCGAAACAGTACAACCATTGCCAAAAAAAATTATTGTAAATACATTGTTTCTAACTTATTTACGGTAAAGCTCGGGCTCCAAACTAACACTAGATGCAGTTATAAGTCACTGCAATGTACTATTGCAGTAGATGCAACAATCTACTATTTTCACCTCTCTAGCACGAAAAGGATTCTTTTGCTGCTTAAAAACTCGCAGCGATGTTGCATTTTGCTCATATGTGATTTAATTAATAATTTAAGTTTTGAATACGGGATTTTAATATTACGCGGCGCAGAATTTTTTCTTCTTTGGTATTTTACTCGACTGGATGCACATCCTTTAGGCTCACGTAGCTCAGAAAAATCAAAACTATGTTCTAAAATTCTTAATAATCTACCTAGTTTTAATTAGTAGTCAAAATTTTCAATTTTGTATTGAACATAGTTAGTTATATATTAGAAACACTACAAATGCAATTTTGAGACGCAGGTAAATTTGCAAAATTGCACCTACTTCACTTTAGGGTTTTATTTATATTAAATAGTTTATATGGTTATATTTAAGTTTATTGACGCTATGTTTCCTATATTAAGTATTATGTACGTTTACCGATTTTATTTTCTGTAACTTAATATATTTCTCGCTGGGAGAGGTGAAAAGTTGTATGTTTCACACGAGAGCAAGTTTTTTTATTGCTTGTTTGTCTTTAAATCACTCGCAGTTCTCAGTAGTCTATTTTAGAATCATTCGGTACGCTGGTGATTCAATTCTAAACTACTTCACTAGTTCGTGGTTTAAAGTCAGCACTCGTAGCAAAAAATAACTTTGCTCACTTGTTGAACAAATAACTATTGGCATAAATACAAAATATAATTCTAGTCGACTTTTTAAAGTTTTTAAAATTGACACATACAACCATTTCGGTACCTATAAGAACCAATCAAGTTTTCGTAAACTCATCACTCTTTGTATCGAATCCAGACTCTTTACAGAGTAGAAATATCCAAGATATTATCTTTTTTCTTCCGTCCTGTGAAATAAACAAAAAGCGCCTAGGCGGTATTTCAAACTGCTCTTACGCGGTCTTGTTTGCCCACCGACGTCAAGACAATGCCACAGTGAACAACATCGGTTACATATATTTGATGCAGACTGTAGGGACCAAAATGGGTCTAAATACGGATGAGTCAGTAGAAATAAAATAATCCTCCTGAAACTAACGCTAGCTAATGATTTACATTTTATACAGAGCAGGCAAAGGTATTAAGTACTTGTAGTAAAAAACAGTTAGGCACCTCAAAAGTTTGTTTACCACCAGTGACCACCACCAATCACTTAGTTTTTTTTTAAATGTTACCTCCTTGATTTAGCTTTTTTCTTTTTATTGTTTGCTCACAGGGTGTCCTGGCATATGATCTATCAAACTCTGATGCCTCAGCGAATGTCACCCAAGGCGGAATCGGGTATAACTTCGTCAATATTCGCATGAAGAGCTCCCGTGGCAAGGACATCAAATTCGACGTTTATATCTACGCTTAATAAATTAACATTAAAGTAATTTTAAGTTATTGTCGCTTTATTTCCTACACCAGTAAAAACGTAATGATGATAAGCTACTTATTGGGAGCTCAATCAACATAGTTTTAATAGAACTAGATGTCAAGAAAGCTGACGGCCCATCTGATGGTAAGTGACTACGTCGCCCTTTTGGCGACGGTAGCCTCTGCACCTGCAATAACAAGGAATATATCACATGGTGTTGCAGGTGCGATGTCTTCCTGAGGCCTAAGATGAAATGCCTTCCATGCCCAGTAATTACACTGGCAGCCTTTCCCTTCAATCCGGAACACAGCGAACTGTTTTACGGTCGAAATGGCGAAGGCTTTTCTGGGTGCAGAAGGCTATCCGGAATAGATTCCGTATTATGTGCTACTAGTTAAGTATTACGTTTCCTGCTGCTAAATAAGACACACGCCAGGTTGCCTGGAGGAGATCTTTTATAGCGATAAGTCCTCCCTTGCACGCTACTGTTTAAATTTAATATCATTTAATTGTTTTGTATTGAGTGCAATGTTGATAAGGTTTCTCGCTCCATAGAAACTATGGAATCCGCCTGTTTCTCGATCTCTGAGACTATCATCCACTAAGTATCTCCTTTTCTTTTTATCTTCTGTTTACTCATGGAATGGAGTATGATGTTTCTTTAAGTATTCAGATTGAAGGGTAAGGTAGCCAGTGTAATTGGGCATGGACGGCATTTCATCTTAGGCCTCAGGATGCACCTGCAATATCAAGTGATTTTTCCTTGTTGTTGTAGGTGTCTATAACTGGTAATCGCATACCACCGTCATCTTGTTTGTCATCAAAAATCATCATCATTCCAGCCGAACAAACCCCTGGGGAGGCCTTTGTTCAGCAGTGGACATCATAGAACCGTTCCCTTTGAACCCCCGGCACTTTGAACCTCGCTCTCCTCTAGTGTTCCACAGAAGCTAGGCGTGCAGAAGCGTGCCGTGAAGCTTCGCAATTATCTATCATTGCGAAGTAATTTTGTTTCCATTCTTTATGTCTATTCTGTTAGACAAGTACCAAATCTTAATTTAATCTGTTACACTCAACTCCAGACAATTCAGTGTAAAGCGAAACTCATTAAATGATTATTGAGTTTCTGAATTTAAATAACTTTTGCACGTTCCGTGACGTCTGTTAATTGTAGATAACTCGTGAAGAGTTTCTTGTGTTGATTGTTGCTTGATGAAAACTCGTTGGCAAGTCTTTGACTTGACGGATGGTGTTAAAGTTATAAGTGAAAATACAGAGAGCGTATGGCACATGTTGCAAAAACGCCTTTATTGCAAATAAATTAAAAATATGCAAAGTGTCTTGTCTGTTTTCAAATGTCTTTTAAACTACTTTCAAGTTTGGAAAACATTTGAAAACAGACAAGAAAATTAAGTTTTTCTTTAAATTCATTGTTTCTATAAAAATTGGGTACATTTATAAATCGATTTTTATTGTTATTTATAAGTCTAAGGTTAGTTTTCCGATTAACCTAACTTGAAGCCACGTGCATGTAAATGTTCTAAGACCTCATGATTTTGGGCAGTTTCCATTCAGAAAACAGCGAACAGCCATACTTTTTTTTTTTTTTTATACAACTAGGTGACAAACAAGCTGACGGCCCACCTGATGGTAAGTTATTTAGAGTTACAATTTAAAATAAAACTTTGAGTACCTATACCTCACTTTCTACCTACTAAGATTTCATAGTCCATGTTTCAGTTTACTGTCGTATTGACGTCACTAACCTGTATATTAATTAATTTTATTCACGCGAGCGAGAAAAAGCGCAGTAGAAAAACTATATTATTATGTATTACTTACCTAAAATGCTAAAATAGGTAAATCAGAAAATATGATATTTAACATCATATTTCGTAATAATTTATTTTTAATTTTTTAAAAAGCCTTTGAAATATATTTGGAAAAAAATAATAGACTAAAAAAATTACATGCCCTAGGGCAGGATACGAACCTGCACCTCGCCAGTGGATGCAAAATCAGGGCATAAAATAAAGCGTCATTTTAAAATACCCATAACCTCGAAATCATTTAAAGATATGATCAATGCAAACAACTTTACAAGTTGGTCTCATAGTAAAAGTGGTTTATATACATGAGTAGAACGCACTGTGAAATTTCGCTCATCCTCAAAAAGTAACCTAATACAATAGAGTAGGATTACCTGATGTTGAGGAGCTCGGAGGCGAAGTGGTTTAAGCGCTCTGGTTTCTATTACAAAAACAAAGCAACTTTCGCCATTCCCGGGATGGGTCAGTCAAATTTATAATCTCGAGCTCCTCCGTGCTTCAGAAGGCACGTTAAGCCGTTGGTCCCGGTTCTTACTGTAACCGCTTTAACCCACCAACTCGCATTGGGCCAGCGTGGTGGTGTTATGGCCCAAACTCCTCATGTTTTTCTCCCATGTAGGAAGGCCTGTGCGCAGCAGTACGACGTATATGTGCTGGTGATGATGACCTGGGTGTCAAGGGTGGGTGAATGAGGATAGCAGGTGACCTTGATTTGTGGCGTATCTTTGCGGAGGTCCCATCTAGCTGTGGACTGCTACTATGACGATGATCAACCTACATTGTTAAATAATTATTGTAAAAAAATACAAAAACATACTCGGAAATGTGCCCACCTATTGTTAACAACTTTAGGAAAAAGCGTTTCCAGTTATTGAGGGTTGTGGGAGTGACAACAATGTGATATATCGATAATAATACGTCAGATATATCACGAGTAAATTGTCCATATCAGAATATATTGTGCCACAATGGACACATGATGTGATTCCCTGAATTGATCGGTTGCTAAGCAACTAAGGGTGATATATGTATACCCATACTTGCGAAATAGTCTTCCTTTCATTGATGTATTAATAAACTTGCTTCTGAAACAAAATACCTAACACAAAATAGCGATATATAGGTAAACTAACGAGAATTAGGAATCAAATGTCAAGAAATTTATTTAGATAGAATGTGCAGTAAGCATCAGAAATTATCTGAGCTTCTGAAAAAAAAACACCGTTATGAATACGCACGGTGCCATACAACGAGCCGTACCTACCTGAATACCTATTTCACCGCAAGTTTCGATGTATGGTGCGTATACAGGTTCCGTGAATGAATTTTTTGACCAAATGTGTTGAAATAGTTATATAAGATACTGTGCGGAAAGTTGTTTTTTACCTCAGATCATAGAAATAAGTCGAGGGCTTATACCATAGTCACGAGTTTGTACATACTAATTTCCGCACGTGTGTCATACAACGTTTTTCAACAGATTTGCGAGATAGCATTACAATAGTAATATTATTTTATTTTAAATATCTGTCGGAAAATGGCAAAAACTTTAAAGTTCCTAATATGAAAATGGCGCACACTTGCAAATGACGCCACACGTTCGTGTTGAAAATGAGAACGACATCTTCCGTCTCATTTTTTCCTTTTTTTTAAAATGAGACAATCGTATTGAGCTAAAGTGCTCTACCAAAGTGCTTCAATCATACAGCATATTTTCTCATTTATATTTATGTAGAGATAAGAACTCCTGAGATCTATTTCCCATAGGGGCAGAAATTTTCTGCTCGATTTGGTTGGTGGTAGGGCTTTTTCTGAGTCCACCTGGCCAGCTACCACCATCTTTCTGAAATCTGCCATCATAACAATAACGTTAACAGCATTGTAATTCCAGCAGTTGGAGGTAAGATAGCCTGTTC
The DNA here is from genome assembly GCA_947347705.1 of Nymphula nitidulata. Classification (NCBI taxonomy): domain Eukaryota; kingdom Metazoa; phylum Arthropoda; class Insecta; order Lepidoptera; family Crambidae; genus Nymphula; species Nymphula nitidulata. The sequence continues at coordinate 15,982,298 of OX374632.1, forward strand.
CTCTGCAATTGAGGAATTCGTGTGTAGCTCGCTTCCCGCTTCGGCCTCATTATCACTTACAAGTAGGCGAGGTGAAGGCCAAGAGTTACCTAAATAAAAAAAACACAACTATGTAAGCAAGAGATTCCAGTATTGAAATATTAAAACAAGTAAAAGTGATAAAGATGGTTAGATACAAGACTGACTGGAATCTGGTTGGATTTGTTAGTAAACATGGCTTTCACGTCATCAATCACAGGCATCCAGAGCAAAGTAAATCTCTCTTTTTTACCTCGTGATCCAACATACATCAACATAAAGGGATACAAAGGATTTAGCTAAACGTCAAAAGGTATTTTCCTTTACGAAAGTAGGTATGTATTTTTAAAGAATTATAGATTGATCTTAACTTTGTGTTTAAAATAAACCTGGCATGTTTTGCAATGCCCGTAAAGAAAAAAATGCAGTCGGTTAAAAATAGATTGTATAATTAAAAAAATAAAAAAGTTTTAATATTTTTTTTTGCGGGTGTCTCCAGGGCATCCTATCAGTTTTATTACAATGTGATCAATATCAATGGTTTTGCAGCGCATAGGGGACAAACATACAAACATTGATTTTTATTTATATAGATAAGCACTGTTATGAAGAAAATCTATGGTGTTGCTGAAAAGATTACGGAGTGCATAACTCAGTATGCTAAAAAATGAATAATGACTCCAAAAACAAAGCACATAATATCTTAGTGTTGATCTGTTTCATCTTGAAAAATATGTCGCGAATAACTAATAGTTATTTGTTATACAAGAGTGCAAAGTTGCTTTTTAACCGCGTGCTCAATTTTGATGACCGAGCAAGAGAAGCATTCTAAAATTAAAAATTAGAATAATAAAAAAAGAATAGAAGTTAGAATATTAAAAATTAGAATTAGTTTTTTTTTAAATTTAAATATTAGAAACCTGAGCGTTTGCGAGGGAATTAAAAGAGCGCGAGGTGAAAAATCTTTGCACTCGAGTGCAATACGCAACTTTTCATCCCACCTCAGCGAGGAAAATGACTAAATGCAAAAAAAAAAATACATTTGCGCGTTATTTCAGTCAATTCTATTGGCGTCAAATAAACTTTTTCGTCGCTAGAATCACTCATTTTAGGTTTTTCACTTATTTTAAAGATTCTTGTTTTTAACTATAGTTTTATCAAATATGTCGTGAAAAGAAAATGGCGCGCGCAAAGCAAATTAAAATAAAAGTACACCCAGAAAGTGCCGAGTCTGAGTTTTTAACAAGATAAAAAAAGGTTGTATGATAAATTGGGCACCATGGAGGTAGAAGTAAATAGGTTGAATGATGTTTGGAATTCACAAACTTAGTGCATACGATGTTCATAATTCGATTTTACTTTATCCTCTAGCGGATAAAAACGGCTTTTGCACTCAGATATCGAAGAGCAAAAATACTCTTTTCGAGATGGGGGGATGAAAAATATTTTAACAAAAATTTAATGGAAACGCTTTGTCGAATAAACTTGTGAAAGAGAGAGAGAGAGACAGACGAAGTAAGCCTGATATAATTATTGTATATAATAATAATAATAATACCATCCTTTCCTTGGAATTATCATTGCCGCCCTTGTTAGAGAGAACCTAATTATGACAGCACTCATTTTGGCGCGAAAATGTGACAGTTCGTTAGCTGCCCGAATTCAGAAACGAAATAAAATTGTTTTCGCGCTAAGATAGACTAGGACGTGGTGACCGAAAAGGAGGTGTATTTTATTGCTTAATTGTTGCGTAATTAAAACACAAATATTTCCATGCTTATTAGAACATTTATAATTATTAAATTCATTTAAGTTATAAAATCAATTTTCTAGAAGCCATTCAGATAATTTCTTTTTAAATTGTATGAGGGGTAACTCTTTGAGAGTGTTAGGTATCTTATTGTATATCTGGATAGCCATCAGATAAGCGTTCCTTTTAAAAATTTGTGACTTACAAACTGGGAAATACAATCTGTGTAAATGCCGTGAGCTTCTGCTGATTACCTCTGACTGTTTCTTAAAGTAAATTGGATGCTGTTTTACAAAAATGCACAATTCTTTTACATACATGCAAGTCAGAGGAAGAATACGAAGTTTTTCAAACAGGGGTCGGCAGCAATCCATGAACCATGCGCCACATATGGCTCTGATACATTTTTTTTTGTACTTTAAACGCTCTGTCCACTTCAACTGAGTTACCCCATAGCAATAAGCCGTAAGCCAGTACCGATGATACATATCCACTGTACATACCTTTCTTATGTAGAGACGCTTTAACGACCAAAAAACAAGTCCTACATTAAATTGCTAATACTTAAAGTACTTACCATTTCTAATAGTGGCCTTTTGACTAAAACCTATTTATACTAAAAAGACAAACAAGTATTTACAGCAGCCTAGCATGGCGAGAGTTTTCTGTTACGCGGCAACGTACTTGCTGTAGATACTATTTCACAACAAAGAACTTTTTCTAGTTAGCGAGTTTACACTTTAATCATAAAACAGCAGCGGCGGCAATATAACGGCAGTTTCAGCAGCATAGCGTGGTGTAACTGCAACAAAACTGTTGTGCACCTCCCACGGAATGTCGTCAGGTTTTTTACTTTCCATGCTGTTGGGCCAGAAAATTGGCGGTTTAGAAAATAGTGTTAATTATCTATCTTCTGAAAAAAGAACATCTTTTATGAATAAAAAGAGATTGTCTGACTCGCATTGAATTCGGGATCAACCAAACCACCTTAAAATATTTTTTTCTTAAGCTTTAGCTCGATAGCTCAGCCAATGCAGATTAACATCTCGAAGTTTGTAAAACGTCACAGTTCAGACAAAAAATAATAAGCAACAATGCATTTTTAAGTAACTAGATCCACGTTCTAGAATTTAAAATAGAAGCAAATTATGCCACAATGAAATTAAACCCTTCATGTTTAGTGTTTTTTCAATTTCTGACATGTCAGCAGACTTAAGTTGCTGACCGTACAAAGGTGGTGGAATAGATTAGGTATGACATACAGACAGACGGACGGACGAACAAAAATAACGATATGGTAGGTATTGATATTCGAAAAAGAAATATAATCTACTCTGGAATAAACCCTTATTAATAACTGCTGGAAAACTTCCTATACGGGGTTGATAGAGCTTTGAACACTTTATTTTGTATATGAAATTTCTACTTTAAAAGCGTTTTTCTTAATGACGCATACCGCCGATGTAGGGGCTCAACATAAGCGACAATAAAAACAGAAATGAGTAAAGCAACTTTGTTTTACGAAAGCTTAAACCAAAATCATTCGAGACATTGTACGAGTATGTGGTGGCATCTCATAACGTTATTATTGAACAAGAACTTGGCGAAATTAAGAAATACAGCAGGACAAATAAAGGCTTGTTAAGGCCCAAAATCCTCATGTGTTTATCCCTTGTAGGAAGGCCTGTGCCCAGCAGTGTGACGTGTGTAGGCTGGTAATGGTGATGATGATGAGGAATAAAGGACTGCATTTGACTGATTATACTACAATAGTAACTAACCAACCTTAAAAATATAATTGATCATCAAAAATAATAATTGGTCTGCTGACAAATTCATTAGCTATTAGTTTTAATACATATTTGTCGACATTAACAATTTGTAGACCAAATAATTATTATGACTGTTCGACTCTTAAATTTTTCTTATTTAATTAATGAACAGAAAGCTGAATTTACAAATTTCTTTAGTTGAACAGTTGAGTTTGACTAGCAAGACTGAACGGACAAGAAACATGTGATTACGGAAAAAGGAACAATATTTGACAATCCAAAACAGTTACCTATGTTTTTCATTGTCAAATACATACCTAATCTCGCACACAAAATTTTACTCGGTTCGAAATTCAAAAGATTATTTACTATCTATTGTGAGACATTGATATTGCAGTATATCTTGCTAATATAAAAACTGTAATTATTCTATCAAAAGGTTATCATAAGGTCAATAGTCAGTGATCCGCAACACAGTAATGTTGCGGCTAAATGTGTAAAGAAATAAACAGCTTTGTGCTCGCTATTACTGTATGTATAACGCTTTCATTACAACTATTTATACCATTTGTGTAAAAATATTAATTCTTATATTTTTAAATATTTTAAAAATTGGATAATATAATTAAGGTAGTATTCTGAGTTTCTTGATGAGTGTTGTCACTACAAGCTCTCTCAAATTTCCGCGATAGAACCACTTAAACATTAATTATTTCAAACTACAGTTTGTATGTACATACCTACGTGTACAAATCTACGTTCAACAAATCATTTAAAACGTGATACACTTGATTGATACACTTTATACCTTGATCAATAGTTATGACTTCTTCTTCTTCTTCTTTAATAGCATGGCTTCTCGTTTTATCGCCGCGCGTCGTTGACGCCACGTCAATCACGCCAACGCTAACGTCAACGCCATTGGGCCTAATTCTGGCGGCACACTCTAAGTTTAAATTTAAGTACAGTATATCTCTTTCTCGCAATATGTAATAGGAAAAAGATGGCAAGAATTCGTTTAGAGCTGTCATCTAAATTTAGAGAGATTTCAAAGGAACCATAGACAATTTTAGACGGCATGTACGGAGGTGCCTCCTAAACACTGCATTTTAACACGTTCAATAAGGTCGAAAATTGAATGCATGTTTCTAAATGTCAAATTTTAAGTCAGCGATCCTTTTCGTATTCATATTGAGAGAAAGAGGTAGACTGAACTTAAATTTAATCTTAGCATGTGTTCGCCAGAATTAGGCCCATATTATGACACTAAATTTTTCGTAAGCAATAAAATTATAAATAAAGAAATGAATACACAGGATTCCACAGCTATGCCATGAAAGGAAAGTATTTTTAATATCATAAATATAAATAGTATTTTGAATAATTAATTTTATTCCGACCGGAAGACCGGCAGGCCGAGTGGTATGTATCCACAGAACACTTTTACTCCATCTGTATCCCTTGCTATGCAGGCTACTCAGTCAAAGGGTCCCGGGTTTGAATCTCGGTAGGAGCAAATTTTTGTATGTTGAGTGCGAGCATTTGTTCACGACTCATGGAGGTTTCTGTGTTTATTTAATATATTTCTAATACATATTTATATACATATTATTATCAATGTTTCTCCGTTATCTAGTAGCCATAACACAAGCTCTTAACGATGCTTACTTTTGGCCAGATAATAGGTGTGAGTGTAAGAATATTATATATTTATTTATTTTCCTCGGGGGCCCTTTCTTCGAAGAGTCCTTCGAAGTGAAGGCAGGGGTATGCTTGTTTGTCCGGGCGGATGTTTGCTGTCGCCTTCTGCGCTGCTTGGAGGACCTTTCCTACACAATCCTTGGGGTGCGTGTGGACCTAGGCATACATAGCCGTCTCTATGTGTACCTCTATCGATCCCACAGCGGTGATATACAACTCGACTTTTCGTGCACCTTAGTCGGGTGGCAGATGTTGCGCAGGAGTTTCCAACCACGAAATTGGTGTTTTTAGGGGAATTCAATGCTTACTTCGAGTCGTGGTTAAGTTTCTCTAAAACTGACCATGCAGGTAGAACTGCCTACGTTTTCGCTCTCACGCATGACCTGACTCAACTGGTAAACCAACCACCAGGATTCCAGACATTGTTGGTCACGCGCCCTCATTGTTGGACCTTCTGCTAACGACTCGCCATTGCTTAGCTTATCGCCTTCTATCGGCTATATCACGGAGAATGCTCTGAAGAGCTTTTCGACCTTATCCCAACTTCCCCCTTCCTACTTAGGAGCACGCGTACCGGTCTTCGGAGTTACCGATTCACTGTCTCCACCTCAACATAATGCACAAAGAAATTTAGTACCTCATTTTTTTATCGTAATTCCAGAATTTGGAATTCTTTGCCAGCATATGTGTTCCCTCTTTCCTATAACATGGGCTCCTTCAAAAGAGGCGTGAAAAAGCACCTTGAGGGCCCGCAAGGTTCTAGCTGTCTTCGCTTATAGACCCTTCTTATGCCCTATTTACACCATGCCGCAGTGAGCAGGGAAGTGCGCCGGGAAGTGAGCATGACTGTATGTAAACGCGATACTGCTCATGCCACTGCCAATGCTCCTGCCGCTGCCCCGATGTTGCCGCAAGGAGCGGTTATTGTGCGGACTTCAAAGGACAGGCAGTAGCAGTGGCAGCCTGTGTTTACATTCAGCTGCGGCACTCACTTTGCGCCAAGCGCTTGTAGCGTATGGATGTATGACATTTGTATTTAAATACAAGATTTAAAATAAACTTTACGTATAAATAATTAATATTTTGACTTCATGATAATATTTATGTTTAGCTCAAACACAAATACATACTTGTAATCTTAAATACCAACCATATTTTTTTTATAAAGGAATAAGTCAATACAAACATAAATATTTTTTCAAATAAAATATTTACAATATTACGAAAAAATATTCTAATTTAGAAATACGGGAAAATACTTTTGATTTAGGTAGTATTTTGCTATACGTACTTTAATTATGTATGTTTAGAGTACGTTAATTATAGACAGACAGAGTTCTATTACGATAATAGATATCATCCACCATCTGGGACAAGGTTTTTTATTTCGTATATTTTTAACTCAAGTACAAAATTAGTATTTCATAGAAATACAGCGCGGACGCTCTAGCAATCTGACCGTCGGCCATTGCCAGACGTCAAACGCGGAGTGAGGAGCAGGGCACTATGTAAACACACACTTCTCTCGATCATGCCGCGGCAATAATTCGGGAAATATTGCCGGCAGCGGCAGGAGCAGTGGCATGGGCATAATGTAAATGGGGTATTACCGCTTCACATCAGGTGGTGTTGAGTCATTTGTCGTTTGTATAAAAATTATTATCACATAAAGTCGTTTTACCGCTTCACGTCACGAGTGTTGAGTCATTTACCGTACTTCGTATATTTAAAAAACGTGTAAACTTGCAGTTGTTAAGCTAATTAGCCTCCACAGACGTAGTGTTTAAGATAAATAATTACTGGCTAATGTTGCTGTAAAGGGAATCAAGTAAACACGTGTGTTGTTGTCCCCTTTACAACAAGTAATTAGTCACTCTTATAACAAGTAATTAGAGTAAACTGATATCTATCAGATTTCCTGGAAGTGAATATTATTATGTATCAGCTTTCCAGATTAGACTAGATTCAGATAAAAATAAAATTATTTTTACTATTTCTACTGAGGTTTTAGGTACCTTACATGGTATTACTAGTGGATGCCGGCTATCGCGTTAGAAGGTAGACTATGCATGACCTTTCTCAGGATGCCATCTATCTATTCCCTAAGCAATTAATTCAGTAAACCAATAATAAAATGTAATGACATAAAATTAAAAATATAATATTAAAACAATGTTACTAGATGATTCACAAATAATTGAATTATTATAAATAATAAAAGTTTCAGTAATACTCAAATAAAATATTTAAATTACCTAGAAATATTAAAATATTAAAATACCCTCGACTTCGTCTCGTCTTACATTCATTTACTGTTTTGTAAAAACCAACTTACCATACTAGTATCATAAATAACTATTACTTTGAGTTAAATAATTTACTTTAGAAGTAGGTCATCATAATTTCTTATTCTATTGTCGAATCTTTAATACTACCCATCTTCTTTATTTCGACTTTATAGTAAGCAAGTAAATTTCGCTTCAAAGCGAAGGAGGGATAATATAGTTGTAAAATCATGCCCATCGTTACTGATTGGCGAATATCTAAAACATACGAGGAAGTATAAATCTACTTATTAGACTAAAATAATTTAAATGAAATACGCGCACGCACACAGTACACACACACACACACACACACACACACACACTCACACTCAAGCGCACAGACACACACACAGACACACATATACACAAGCACACACACCCATATACACAAGCACACACACACACACACACACATGCATACACAGACACAAACATTATTTTTATTTTAGGAATTATTTTGCCTTTCTACAAATAGCTTGTTGTTTATATGTAATCCAATAGGGGAGATTATCAATCCCAACACAAGTATCTCTGATTGCTTACTGGGAAGTCTCGGTGTAAAATATTGTAAGGATATTATAGAAAAAAATTGTTTTTATTATTATATTATGATGATTATAATATCACAACTTTTAAAGGTATATTTGGTAAAAAGTTTTGCATATACAGGCTGTAAGAGGCTGTTGTTTTGTTTTTACAGTAGCGGAAGAATTAAATGACAATAATTATATCGGAAATAATGGTTATAATATGACAATTCACAACTTTTAAAGGTATTATGGTAATAAGTTTTGCATATACAGGATGTAAGGGAAACGCTTTCGTAAACCAGTTAGGCAGTGATGGTGGCCCTAGGTGACGAATAATTGAAAAAAAAATTACATAAATATCTCATCTGTTTTGTACAAAAACAGACAGTGTGGACAGTACACTTAATTAGTAAGAAACTGCTGATTTTTTTCTCGCAATTTCACTTTTTTGTCAAGTCGGACATAAGATGACAAGCCACGCGATCTGCGTTCGTTTACGATAGGATACACCCACCATGATAGTGCGTGTTAAGTCTCATATAGGTAGTTATTATTTTTTCATTAAAAGATTATCTTCAAATATCCTGTAATATCTTCCACCCCAATGCTTCCCACTTGCATTTGGTATTTTAGCAACGATTTTCTGCTCCTGAACGAAACTCTTTTTCAATGCAAATACGTCATTACGCTTTCAACGATAACAATTTGTGACGACGTCGAATTTTAATACATGGAAATTTTCCGTTCGATAAAAGAGACTCGCCCGTTTTATTATCTTGCAAGAAAGATTCCAATGTTTCCGCTGTCGAGTGCTTTTGTTTTGTATTGTTTTTGATGTCCGCTTTGGTTTGTTTTGTGTTTGTGCCTTTGATAATAACTCCGTTTGCTTCTTTGTATTAGTCCATCCTGATAAAAGAATCAGAATTTTCTTTTGGAAATAATTGTACAGGTTTTTAATTAAACTTGCCATTTTTAACGTCAACAAATCATTATGAAAAAGATGGCTCGAAAATGCTTTCATACTATTAGAAACTTTAGTCAGGTGTCTACCAAAACGACGTATTATTAAAATATTAAAAAGAATGTAGTCAAATGAAAGAAAGAGAGATGCTATAGCAACATCGGTATTTCTAAAAAAACAAAGGAAACACGTTTATTTATTTATTTATTTATTAAGGTACACCAACAACATAACATGTACTTACTTCCTATTATTAAATTATTGTCTAATGCATAGTTCTTACATGAATGCCTATAATAGGTATACACAACATTTGTAATATCTTGGATATACTTAAAATGGAAACTATTTTATATGATAATTATAATGTTTAAATATACACATTTATTATATCTTTGCACATCCAATGTGTTTCAGCAGTTTTCGCCGAAAAGTTCTATAATCATCTATCAATCAATATGTCGATATCAGATGTTTTCGCGTTAGTAGTATTGTAACTGATGCACATTCTAGAGATCGGTTGATGTAAGCCAAGATTAGTTCTCGTCCGTGGTACATAAAACAAGTTTGAACATCGATTACGTGGGTATCTATACGGAACATTTAAAGAAATTTTGTCCAGCAGGAGATCACATTTTACTAAACCGTTGACCAATTTGAAAAGAAAAAGCAGATCCAAAATAGAGCGGCGATCATGTAAGCTTTTTAAGTTAAAAAAATTTAGTCGTTCATTGTACGGACGACGGTGTGATATGCCAGGAGACACGAAAGCCAAATGCCTCGTAAAAGCACGTTGTAAAGACTCTATGCGCTGTGAGTGTAGACTGTAAACAGGATTCCAAGCGACACTAGCGTACTCCAACCTACTACGAACCAACGAATTATAAAGCATTAACTTAGTCTTAATCTGTTTGAATTTACGAGTGTTTCGTTTTAGAAATCCAAGAAGCTGAGCAGATTTTTTCACAATGAATTCGACATGTGCAGTGAACCCAACTCTGCTATCTAATATAACGCCGAGGTCGCGGATTTCATTAACCCTCTTTAGCTGTACACTATTTAAAGTATAATAAGTTACAATAGGATCACGTTTCCTTGTGTAAGTGATGTGGAAGCATTTATCAACATTAAGGATCATGTCGTTTTGTTTACACCACGAGTCCAAATTAATAAGGTAACCTTGAAGAAGATCTGCATCAGACTGACATTGCACTGTTTTGTAAACTTTTAGGTCGTCAGCAAATAAACAGAATTTGCTATGCTTTATGTGTGCTGTGATATCATTTATGAATAATAAGAATAAAATGGGCCCTAAATGTGAACCTTGTGGAACACCAGACAAAGCGGAATAAGATCTTGATTCATGCCCCCTAATTACAACAGTTTGAGGTCGTTTGTTCAAATAGGACTCAAACCAGCCAAGCAGCGGATAACCCAAACCACTCATACGAAGCTTTGATAGCAAAATTTGATGATTGACCCGGTCGAAGGCACTGCTAAAATCCGCGTAGAGAGTATCTACTTGCAGTCCCTTGTCAACCTCAAGAGTCATTGCAGATAAAAATGAGGTAAGATTTGTGTCCACTGACCGACCATTTCTAAAGCCATGTTGGAAGTCAGAAATGCGTCCATCCAAATGTGTGTACAGTAAAGGGTATATAAGGGATTCAAAAACTTTTGCGAAACAAGATAGAATAGATATTGGTCGATAATTTAAAATATTACTTTCGTCACCCTTCTTGAAAATCGGCACAATCCTGGTTGCTTTCCATATCTCTGGAAATAGTCCAGTAGTTACAGAGAGATTAAAAATCATTGACAACGGCAAAGCGAGAGCTGATGCACATCGTTTGATAAAAAGAGGAGGTATGTTATCAGGACCCGCTCCCTTGGTTGAATCAAGTGCCCCTAGTTTTTTTAGAACCTCCCGCTCACAGAACTTAACACTTAATAAATGAGAATCACCAATTGCACTATTACTTGCGTCAGCAGTATCACCGCTCGTGTAAACAGATGAGAAATGACTGGCAAAAAGGTTTGCAATGCTTTCTCCTGTGGAGGCGCAAACTCCATTGAGTGACATTTGTGCCGGTATTTCGGATCTACCCCCTCGTTTATCCTTAATATAGTGCCAAAATAGCTTCGGATTTTCACGGATACTCGATTCTGTTGTGTTAATATATTCATCGTTGCAAATCTTTAAAAGCTTATGACTACGCTCGCGCAATAATTCATATTCAAATTTATCACGCGGGTTTCCAAATTTGATGTACCTTTTACGAATTTTATCCTTTTCCTTGATTAATTTTATTAATTTTACGTTAAACCATGCTGGATACTTTGAAGATCTAGGTTTGCGCTTGGGTACATTTTTTTCAATTGATTTTTTAAGAACTTGATAAAATGCTGAAACCATTAGATTTACATTACTGATACCCTCAAAAGTCGCTCTCCAATCAGTCTCAACTAATTCAGATAGTATTACAGAATAGTCGGCTTTGTAAAAATTAAAGTCATTACGTGGCTTAGGGAGTAGCGCAACATTGCAAACATCACTAGTAAGAACTAAATTGGGATGATGGGGATCTAATCTGGTTAACAAGTCTGTGGGTTCAGAGACATATGCTCCATTTACATTACTTATAACTAAGTCTAAAAATCTACCTTCTGCATTAGGTATGTTGTTATATTGATACAGAGAATTAAGTGCCATAAAATCAACAAGTGAGTAACCCAAATTCTTTTTATAATTCGTTGGTAACATATGACAGTTATCACTTTGAGAACACCAGTTAATAAAATTAAGGTTGAAATCACCCATAATTACAATATTATTAGTCTGATTCATTACCAAATCCACATTGTCTAGAAAATGTTGCTGAGTTTCTAGTTTAACCGGTGGTGGTAAATAAACTGCACATATGGTTAAAGTTTTAAGCGCACCATTCACTTTCAGTTCTATATTTACCCACAAATCCTCACAGTCACTTTCCCAACTACGATTTCTTGCCGAAGGAATATCTCGAGAAACCGCAATCATGACGCCTCCGCCGCTTGCTTTGGAACTTGTTGTTGATGAACGATCGCGGCGATATACCACATAGCGTGAGTCAATAAATTCACGATCCGATATAGCAGAGTCAAGCCAGGTTTCGGTAAACACGATTATATTATAGTTACTTAGTAAAATATTTGACAACACATCATTGGTTTTTGTTAGAATTCCTCTCACATTTTGGTAATAAATTTTGAATTTTAATACAAAAAACACCATAACTCTGAATACGAAATGTTCTATGTTAGCATCCGAAGACTCTCTTTATTGCGAATTAGTTTAGCCTCGGCAAACTCATCCTTACGAACAAATACCCGACCATTGCGCACCCATACAAATTTGTAATGCAACTCTTTCGCTTTCATTCGAGTAGCAGCGTGGAGTGATTTATTTACGGGTGACAAATGTTCACTGACAAACACAGGTTTTTTAGAAGACCCAAAGCCTAAATGTTGCGTACTTAATTTGTCTTTAGAGTTTGTCTTATTGAACTTTGCGACTGATGCAAGAAAAGCATCTCGTTGTTTGGGGCTGCATAGCTTAACAATCACAGTTCGTGGTCTGTCGCTGTCCTTAACCAGTTTAGCGACACGAGTTACGTGAAGAACATCTTTATTAGCTACAGGATCACCCAAAACCTTAACAAGTTGTTCAACTGTATTATTCAGGTTTTCAGATTTGTGTTCGGGGATCCCGTTTATTTCGATGTTATTTTCTCTCATGTTCTGTTCCACCAGATTAAGTCTGCTTGACAGGTCTGCAACCGTAGTTTTTAGAGTCTCGTTGTCGCCTTGAAGTGCCTTTATGAGGACTGACTTTTCTTCCAGATCAGATTTCATATCTTCGTATTGCTTATTAAAAAAGCTCATCGATTCCCGAAGCTCCGTGAACTGATCACTTATGCTCTTGAGCTGTGTTGATACTAATTTTGTTATCGTTTTTTGAAGAATTTCTGTGTATTCCTGTTTTGACATTCCCTGGCACAGTTCGGGATCTGCTTGAAGGTCTGCTGAAGATGGAGTTGGAGGCAAAGTAGCATGATGGAGTTCGGGTTCCTTCAAATTCGGTTTGCTTCTCAACGTCACGTTTTCGGTTCCCATGCAAGAGTCGTTAGACGCAGAAGACGAGAATGTAGGTTGTTTAGCGGGAGTATTGCTGTTATCTGACTTAGGTATTTTAGAACAGCATTCAGGACATTTCCAACTTCGTCTGCGATCTTGGTCGGGTCCATAGAAAGAGTGAAAACGTTTAGTACTGATGCTCAGACATTGGATATCATATTTCAATTCGCATGTGACACATACTAGGAACTCTTTGTTTTGTATAGTATTTCTACAGGCAGAGCATTTGCCATAGTTCGGTGCCATTATATTCGCTTAATTCAAAACTGCGGGTATTATTTACTTCAATGTAGGAAGAGGAATATACGTGTATTTATAAAAACACGCTAAACAAAAAAAGAAAAATAAATCCTGCGTGAAACGGAACATTCACTTCTAGGCCGCAATGTATGTCAAACTGCGGCGAGCAATGTACATCGAAGTTTAATTCAGCATGTTGGTACACAAGTGACCGTTGCAAGCAATGTACATCGAATTTTGATTCAGTATGTTGGCACACAAGTAACTACTTTGTAGCTATGTTCACTCCCGTTTAGTTACCTTATCAAATTGACACAGTTTTTCTGCTGCACACAAAATTCAGTTGACGTTTCGCTTTTTTATTATTGTTGCTCGACACTTAGATACTCCGTGGAATAAGATTTAAAATTCAAACAACTTGTATTCTTCCCGAGATTCATTAAAATTCACGGAGCCGATAAATAACACGTCTACCCACAATTTTTTTTTTTTAAAATTTTTAAGGAAAAAATGGGCTCCCGATAACAAGAACTATCATTTTATAAACATTACAAAGTAAGTAGCATGTAAAGAATAGCAATAAGTCGTTTTTAGATAATGATTGGCATTTTTGCATTCGAAGTCCTCGGTAGCTCAGATGGTTAGGGCAGTCACCCGCATGGTGAATGACTATAAATAATATGTCTATAAATATTAAAAACTACATAAAACACAAACATCCACGACTCGTTAACAAAATTCGCATTCATCATACAAACATCTGACTCTACCAAGACTCGAATCCGGGATCTGTTTTGGTAGGTAGGGGCCACAGACCACTCGGTCAGATGGTAGTCACTTACGGGTTTATAATTAAGTGCTGAGAGTACCCTAACGCCCCTAAAACGTAAAAAAGTCAAACGAAATTCAGTTTACCATGCTCAGGCGTATTAACGGTAGCTTGATGCGATTAGTCCCCGAAAAAAGCACTTCTATCATTTTTAATTGGTTTACAGTTAACTTTATTAACTGAAATGTTCGCCAGGAGCCAGATGTTAGGATCAATTGGGAAAAATGCAATTTCAGATTGTAAATCGCCCGTAAATGATATATTTTTATAGCTCTACCGTGACATTATTTTTCCTTTTATCAAGATTTAATATTATACGGCGATTGTATGCGTTATACTTTACTTACTAGATTTACATTTCAAATTATGATGTTATGCTGCTTTGAAATAAAAAAACAAATCCAATTGAGCAAAATTATTTATAGAGAGTTCTAAGATAAAACGATGCGTTTCATAATTAGAAAACTATCTAAATTAGTATTGTCTTATATCTAAACTATGTAGAAAGAAATCATGTCGCGTCATTCATGGGTGTTTAGTTTAGATATAACTCTAACTAGGTATTTAAATATTTTACAATTATTTTTCTAAATGTTAAAAAATTAAGGAAGCGTTGTATGTTGCCAGCAATAGAGCTTCCGTGAGGATAAGTATAATTATCTTGAAAAATCATCCTACAAACCATCCTCTTTACAGCTAGCATACATTAGTTAGGTTCTTTGATTTGAAAAAAATATCATGCTTTGACCCTCTTTAAGATAATCTGGTATAGTATTGTGACACTAACAAAAGTCGAGATTCTATAATTTTAAACAAAGGTTTCCCATGAATTTAGCGTTACCATTACAGCAGATATCATACCAGCCTATGTACGTCCCACTGCTGAGCACAGGCCTTTCTACAAGGGAAAAATCATGAGGAGTTTGGGCATTGGGCTAGCGTGCTGGAGCAAAGCGGGTTGGTGGTTGTAGTAGCATCTGAGACCAAGAACGTGCCTTTCGAATCACTTAGGAGCTCGGTATTACAAAATTAAATATTGATTGACTCATCTGGGAATCGACCATGGCAAATGGACACAGGAAGAGTAAACACAGGGGAGGCACAAAAGATTCCAATGGGTCGAAGTGCACTGTGACTTAGTCATGACCCCACTATAAAATAAGATAAGATGGAAAAATTGACTTTGTTTTCTCAATTGAAACTAGAGTGCTAAAACCAATACGCTACCGAACTCCTCAGTAGAGGTATAACATAATTTTATAATTCTAGGTCTTTCCACATTCAAATACTTGCACATTTCTTCGTACAGAACTCTTATATTTAACGTTTTCATTACAAAAATAAAGGCCGAGTGTGTGCCTCATCAAAATTCCGCGCGTTCGTTAACTTCCCTGCGAAACAATTTCACTTCGGCTTCTGCCTGCTTAGCAGGTGGAGGTCCGGTAATGTCAATGTGATTTGATACTATACCTTTGATATTTTCAGTATCAAATTGTATTTTGACGTTAAAATCAGTGAACGGAAAATTATTCTGAACATTTTTGATTTTTTAATCAGTATTCCTAGGTACTATGTAAAAATATATCCGAAAGCTCGAAGTCTAACGAAACTTGTTTGGATTCCGTAGGCTTACTCCGATTTTTTTTTGAGTTTTTATCAGTTTTAAGTGCATTAAACACGTCCTTTCCTTAATAACATGGAAGACACGAGAGTTTTAAAACGGTTCATACTATATTTATTTAGTTTCTGGATCGACAGCTATTTTATATTGCAATAATTTATTGTGCCTACTCCGTTATTTTTTGGTAAGCTTGAAACTCCTTAGTCCTGAGAACTACTCTAATGGAATTTAATAAAAAAGACAGTTGCTTTACTCCTGCATTACTTTAGAGGCGCGAGAATCACAAAAAGGTGCCCAACGTGCTACGAGTGTCTAATAGGCTACGGTAACCTTACCTTGGCATGTATGAAAAAAACCATTTTAATTTGGTTCAACTGCTCTGACCTTACCGGGAGAATCTATGGGCCAACACCAGTGACTCCGACTTTCTGAATGTTAACAAAGGAAGCGCCAAAACGCGAGATTTCCGACTTGACAAGTTCCACTAGGGCTTGTTTCAGAACGAATTAAAACACCAACTTCTGCTCTGCGTATAATAAATTCGTCCGAGTGTACAATAATTCTTGGTTAACTAAGTTTATCGTATTCGTAATATTGCTTTACTTCTTGGCGTTGTTACTAAACCAAATTAGAAGAGAAACTAAGATGATAAGAAGAGTAGTTTGATTATATCGAATATCATGACCGACGAAGTCCAAGGGCCGAATCATATTTGCGATGCTTACACGATTAGTTCCTCGCTATATATTAACAGGTTGTAAGTGCTGTAATAACAATATTTATTTAAGATCTTGTAGGTAACACTAAACTCGTAAACTCGCCACGACTAGATACTTACAACTAACTAAACATACGTGCGTCGAATTAAAAAAATCCTCTAGTTACAAATGATTTCGATTATGCCAAAGACGTCTTTTGAAATTCTCCCAAATAGTACCAAAAATTATTTTCAATGAGGCGGACCTACTATTTCAAGTGTTAAGTGTCACGAATATCTTTTGAACCATATATGGTACTATTTTAATGATTTTGGCACTATTCTTAACTAAGAACAGTTTTAGAAAAGATTTTCGGCATGATTGAAGACAAACTAGCTTACCTGTAAGCGCTGTTCGATTGAAATTATTCCTGATGCTGTGACACCCTCAGCTCACCGGGAGACAACTACCTTAGTAAATAATATCATCATCGAGGACGAGACAGCAGGAGGTATAAATTTGACTAGATGCACGTACGTTTAGTTAGTTGAGTCGGAGGCCAATTTTCCACCGTCTCACATTACACGTGCGTTCGTACGACGTAACCGAAATAGTTTGGTTAAATATTCTTTTCTGTGAACTATCGAGGGAAAAGGGACTTACATTTTTTGAGAAATAGACGTTTAGTTAGAAACAAAAACAAAATTTGGCCGTCGATAATTCGATATGCTTGAATAAGTGCAGGGTGTGCGAAGCGTGAGAATCCGTACTACAAGCGTATAATTATGCTACCATTAAGCAGGTCATCTTCTTGTTCGCTTCCTTGTAAAAAAAAAACCACCACGCTCATTACCACCCAGCCACATTCTTCTACAGCACAAGCCGCGGTTTCCACATGAAGTGTTTTAATATAATTAATACAACGTCATTAAACAGCGCCTCTGTCCGGACCCTTGCACTAATTGCTCAAAGTTTTCAGCTCGTCTCATTAAAAGTGTTCAATACCTCGGAGTCAGCCTTTGCTACGACTTGCACTCTTGTCAAATGAAATGTGAACTGGGAGTGTGGACGGAATTCTCTTGGAGTTTTAATAGGATTTAGTTAGGTTCTTGGGGTGGTGGAAATCATGAGAACTGTGTCTAATTTATTAATAGCTATATTATTAAAGCAAATCCAAAATTAGAGTTACACCCGGATTCCTCAACCACAGAGGAACTGGCTGTCTTACCTCTAACTGCCGGAAGACAACATAAAATTACCGTTTTTTATTCAATGTCATTTTTTTCCCAAATCATTTAAATAAATGTCTACCTAAAATATAACCGTTTGAATTCAAAATGTACAAGCAGAAATCCTGCTACGAATGTAATTATCAATTCTTGTTAAAAATTTTAAAATTGAAAATTGCACTGCATTTACCTAACAATGAATGTCTTAAATTATCCACATATTTTCTGAAAAAATTAAAGATAAATAAACATAGTATGGACATTCCAGTTTGCACGAAAAACTTCTTAAAAAACGGCAACTAAGGTACCTTTAATCAAAGAATATCTTTGACAAGTTGACAATTAATCTATAGGAAATCTGTACTGAAAAGGCCATAATAGGAAAAGAGAACATCCACGGCGGCAGAGCTATATGGAGTAGAGCGGTATGTTATAAAAAATCCTTTGTCCTTCCTAGGGTCTCAATCTATCTCCATACCTTTATCTAAATCGATTTAGCAGCTTAAGCGTGAAAAGGTAACGGACAGGTAGATAGAGTTCCTTCAGCATTATTAGTATGGATTATTTTATACAGCTTCAATTTCAATTTTGTCTTGGAAAAAACAAAATATCAGAAAAAACATTCACCGTAAGATAAATGTAAGCCGTTAGCATATCTACAAACAGCACTTATCGAACCTATTCAACTTAATAAAAAAATGTAGATTACATTTGGGTGGGACAGAACGAGTTTACTCTCACTTAAGGTTTACGAGCACGTAGGTTTATAGAACTAAATGAAGCTCATGTAAAGGCTATAACGCATTTTTCCACTGCGGATTCCACTGGAGTAAGCTGGGTCGAACATTGGAATGCGAGCGGTGTCCCACTGCGTGCCGAATTGCGGTGTGGTGTAAATTACAAACTTTTATATTGTTTCAACTTTTTCAAGGTTAGCAAGACTATACAAGTAACAAAAGCTTCTAGGTTCTATAAATAGGTCTAGAAGACAAAATTCGAGATATAATCGTTTTAGCCGAGCGCGAGCAACCTCCGCGCAAGCCCGCAAACAGGCTTGACCGATGCGCCGAATTCGCCCGGGGACGCTTGACCGCGAAAGGGATAACCAAGGAGTTTTATCACTAACCAGTGTTATAGTAGGTCTTTAATTGCAACCAATGTAAGAGCATAAGCAGTTGCTTGTACTATAAAGGTTTTGAACAAAGCGTTTTGGTTCTAAACGATTAAAGAGCATTTAATTTCTATAATTTAGCTTAACACGTTTACAGGACCATACAAAAGAAACTTAAAATTTTTGCACTGTAATAGATATGTAAAAAGGTTATAACTAAAAATTATGAAAAAAAAATTTTAAACAAAAATTAAAATCGACTTCAAAAAACTGAAAAGGGCAAAATAATTAAATTTAAAAATAATTAGGTACTCATCCCCTAGAAACATATTTTTTGGAGTTGGTGCTTCTCTTTCTATTGTTTTTGGATACCACTTAGTAGACTTAGACCAACCACTTAGACCAAATAGTAGCTATTCCGCATCGAACAAAAAAAGAATTGAGAACCTCCTCGTTTTTAATGTCGGTTAAAAAGCGATTATAGTACTATTTGGTACTATTGACGACTTACTGACTTATAAGTATCAATTTTGCACTAATAATGCGTCAAAATAACTTTTACAGAGCTAGAATTGTAGCAATATCGAAAATACTATTACAGGATCAATCTGCACTATAAAAGTATTTTGACAACAACCATTACGTTACCTTTTAGCTTCTTAAGAGCTCCCTCACCATCGCTATGGGGCTAGTTCTGTAAATAGTCATGAAAACTATCCTATAGTCCTAAATAATACCATAACGAATCCTGGTGAAGTTGCTAAATAATTAAAATTATAAATAGCTCTCTATGTGGTTTATGTTATAGCTATGAGACTAAAGAGATCTATACCAGAATTTCGGTATCAATTATATAATTAGTATTTTTATTAATGGTGACATACTGTTGATTATTTATAGACCTGTTTAAAATTTTATGTAGTAAAAGATTTGATAACAATGAATTTAAGATCTGTGCGTCCGTCAGTACAAAGTGAATGGTAGTTATAAATATGGTAAAAATATGGTTGCCGTTTTGGAACTGATTTTGCCAGCTGGAGCTAATGTGTAATATGGCAGCCATAGTTGGGACAGGTAATATTTTTTTAAATTTAATGAAAACATATTTTCGCAAGTGCAAAATGATGGCAGAGTTACGGGTCCATGAATTATTTTCATCACATGTTACTTTAAGCAACAATGGATAATTATATAAAGCAACTTAACGTATATTTCGTTTTCTTGGGGCACACTTACGACGACACAAACACAACACGAACAAAATGGCGAACAAGTGTAATAAGATAGATCACTGGAATCGTTTACAGTGCTAAATAACCATATTTTGGTTACTTTTATAGTGCTTTAATTGTGACACAAACGTTGCAGACAGGACTTTTTTAGTACGAAAAAGCGTTTCTCGACACTTTTACATTTCAACTCTAGAGCTGATTTATCACTGGTAAAGCCTTTATGTAATGTTTATAGAATAATTTAGTAATAAAAGTAGAACCTTTTTGGGGGTGTGTAAACGTTAAACATTATAGTATTATAGTATGTTACAAGCAGATAGCGTCGCCAGGCGTCCGGACAAAACCAGACAGAGTTAGGCTTTTTGTTGTGTGTCCGGTAAAATTAGATAGTATCTGGCTTGTCTGGATTTTGTGAGGCGTTACATTTTTTTTTTCAAATCTTTAATAACTTAGCGCGTTTAGCTTTATTACACAAATTTGCGGCTGAACTGGGGTCTATCTGGCTCCTTTTTTCGAGGCAATACTACAAGCACATAATAAATTTTATTTAAAATATTTGCAAATTTTAAACGCTTCGTACTTCTAAATTATACCACTAGAATGCGGTTGCGTGATACAATTTAGCAAGTTACAAATTCCTTTTAAACTAGTCCTTTCTACAAACTTTTTCTCTTTTAGTAGGTTTTATCAACTTATTATATAATTTTGCATATTGTACTCAAAGGCACATTGCAATAGTGAACTTCAATATTTAAATTATGACGTCGACGGCCGGCATACGGAGCGGGCGCGGGCGCGGTAAAACTTATTTCACATTGCTGAAAGTTTTCGTTCTGTTATGAGAGTGAGCTGACATTAATAGGTTGATAACTGTGGCTAAGAGTGGGGTAATTACAGAGGAGGCCATTTATTATATCATTATAAAAAAGTCTTCGTCTCAGCCAGAAGAAAGAGATTACCAACAAACTTTTTCTGTCGTGCATGATGTACTCGGCACCGTTAAGAATTACGCCATGATACTAAAAATATATACACCATGTGCCATAATTAACGTATATCCTTAAAAGGGGTCAAATCTTTCTTAAGAACACCTTTGACTATGGGACTAACCCTTAAATCAAGAAAAAAATCAACTGTTCCCTAGAAACATAAATACCTACTGCACTAATATGTATCGAGTTGATTTTTTCACGATTTCCGGTTTTTTTTTCGGAAATAAGGATCTATTAAATACATTATCGATATCCATATCCATATCCATTATTTATTATTAATTATTTATAAGTTTTCCGAAACCTACAATTTGGACGTTTTTAAGGCTAGAGTGAATAGGCACCTTCTAGGTAAGCATGTATCATCGTAGGCCATATCACTACTTAACATCAGGTGTGATTGTGGTCAAATGTTTGGCCATAATTTGTATAAAAGAAAATTAAGTATGATTTAAGGTAAAAAACATGACTTAAATAGTTAAAGCAGCATATACATATACCTACCATAAAAATGTAGTCTTAAATTTGACACATTTCGAAGGCCTTTTAATAATTATGGCCCCGGTCTCTCTTACTTTGAACCCTTTCCCGATGTGCGTTAATTATTACACACGTTGTATATAACTAGAAATATTGTTTATATTATAATATATACTCAATCTACCTTTTGCACTTAATGTGTAGATGTTACGTTTTTTAAATAATTTAACCATTTTATTATATAGTGTTTTTTGAGAGATAAAACAGGGCAGTAGGTACATAACTATTTTATCACTGTTATATTCCACTAATTAGGACAAGCGACCTGGTCTGGGTCGGAGGGAGATGTTGGATGGAGGCTGCACAGTCCGTTTCATTTGGAAATCGATGGGGGAGGCTTTTGTTCAGCAGTAGACATCATAGACTGGTATGATGATGATAATGATATTCCACTAATTGGTGACTTGCACGGGGAATATTTCTGTCTGGTCAGTCGGAAGAGATTTACTAATATCATGCTTGTTGAAATCTCTGCCGACATATTGATAGTTTACCTTTTACTATTGCTGTTTGCTTATTTACTACGGGCGCCAGGCGACCACTAGCTATATATACAGTAAATTAAAAAGCTTGCCCGTTCGAAAATCCATAAATATATTTTTGAACTCACGCTCGTCTCATTGCTTTGCGACTAGGCTTAGTATAATAATTCGTAGATATATAGAGTTCGTAGTCATTCTCTCAACAACAACTTAGACGTCTACCAATTTAGATGTCTAGAATATTTAGGTAAGCGAAGCGAGCAAAGCGATCATTTCCTCGTAGCGGTATATGAGCGCCGCCCGGGACCAACCATCCTAATTTCCAGTGATTGTGTCACTAAGCATTACAGACTTTGCTTATTTTGACTTCTGTAACTATCAGGTAGATACATATCTATTTGTTGGAATATGAAGATTTACAAAACTTTAATCCAACCATGTCGAAGCATAAAGTAAAAAAGATATCATTTTGTGCTGACCCTATAGCTTTATCACAAACTTATTTATATTTAAATTTCATTAAAAATCCAGCTTTATATTCTATGTGGTTCTTACCTAAAGCTAAATTACGCAAATTAGACACTAACTAAATCCAGACAGCGCAGTCTCTTTATTAAAGATGAAATACAATAGGTACTTTTTCATAAACAAAATCTTGGTTAAAGCAAATGGCGGTAATGCAAAATGGCGGACACGCAAAAGTATAGACATACAAAAGTATAAAGGTCGTTCCTCGTTGTCCCTATAATGAGGGTCTCGGTCATTTTACGCTCATTTCAATGCAAATTTTAGGGTCTCATGATCTTTAGAGAGCTATGCAAATAGAACCAAAAGATTTTGATTAAAATTTATCAAGTGACTAGTGTTGCTTGCCAGAATTTCATTGGATAAAAGACTCAAGCCACGAAGCTAAGTCTTCATAATGGGTATAACGTCTTTCTAGTCTCGCTGTTAATTTGAATCTGTTTGAGTTTTCAGTGAATATGAAAATATCTTTATTCAATTAGGCCCCCCAAGAAGCACTTTCGAATCGTCAATAAAAAAACCCTTATGTCTATCACATAAAAATAATATTAACTAACTAACAATTTCATAATGTTCGTCTCTCTGTCTTATCTGGATCTACGTAAGCTAAAAATGTTATAATGTCAGTCTGTCTATCGGTCTGTCTGTCCTAATAAAAGATATTTCCTTAGGTATACAAAACTCAAGAATAGTCTATCTATAGGTATGACCTGTATATTTACCCACGACTGTTTCATGCTAATGAAGTTTTATCTAGTTTATGCAACGGTGTCCAGTCTATCAGCAGGCAATCGTCAATAATTATGTATTATGATAAAAAAATATGAAACTTATGTAGTTTGATTACTTACGTGTGCAAAATTATAAATGAGTTATTTCCCAATCTCCTTTGAGCACTCTATTACAGAGGGAATTCTTAGTTGGGCACCAGGAAATCTGTAATGTTCTGAAAGGGAAGTGCTAAAATTTCCTATACAAAATAAATTGCCGTTGAAGTCGCTCTACGAAACTGGTATAATTTCCCCCGTTCACTAGGCATTCTCTGGAGTAGCGACTACAATGTATACTATACCATTTTTTTTATTGCTTATAATATTCATTTTTTTTTCATTTATTTAGGACATAATTACTGGGCATGGACGGCATTTCATCTTAGGCCTCAGGATGACAACGCACCTGCAATATCAAGTGCTTTTCGTTGTTATTGCAGGTGTCTATAGGCGGCGGTAACCGCTTACCACCAGGTGGGCCGTCAGCTTGTTTGTCATCTAGTTGTATAAAAAAAAGGCCAATAAACAGTCTTACAGTGTATATAGGTTCAACACTAGTAATTACAAATAGTATAATTAAATGTATGTCCAACAGCATTGCCCACAGATTATCAACAAAAAGTATAAAAGACTAGTTGAGAGTCAATTTGTGTTACAAAATAAAGCGGTTGTAAAGCTTATGATATGATTAAAACAAATCAAATGTTCATGTTCAAAATTTCATGTTTTTAAGTTTAAAATCCAGAAATATCAGAATTATAATATAAAACTGAAAACTTTCAGCAACCCCCGGCCTCATTAAACATATTTTATCTAACACCATCTCATTGAGACTATTCTTATGAGCCCAAACACGTTACATCTGCTGTAAGTTACAGAAGAATTGAGCTTTTTATTTCATGGTACAGGATCAGCGGGTCTTGGAAATACCATGTAACAGTTAATTAGATTGAAAGCTAGTGAAACCTTTTCTCAAGTAGGAAATGTGGTGATAGTCATCAAACGCCTGCACAGATCTTCATGAATAGGGAATAATTGCATGAAAAAAAAATATACTGGATTAGTACATTTATAAAAACACAAAATTTTGGACAAAAAATAACCGAGTTATTTGAATTAGAAATTGTAGTATTCCTGTCTCTTTCTAAAATAACTTTTGATATGAAATATGTATGGCGGGTGTGTAATGTGACGTCAAAGTTTATATCGGATCTCCTTGTCTAACACTTAACTTTATGTGGTTGTAAGTCAGCCCCCCAATTCTGCTATTGTACCTATACTGATCTGAAACGAATCGGAAATGGTTTAGTTACAACGTTTTTGTATTCTGCTAACTTAACGCAATCGAAACGTAACCAAAACGCATCAGTTTGGTATTCTACTAACAAACACGTAACGCGAACCGTTCGGTTCAATCATTGTTTCGTATTCTGCTAAATATTTAACATTTGTGGCAGCCGAAACGCATCGATAGTTCTTTGTTCGAACTGTCAAAAGTTGACAACTGTCAAGTCACTAAGCCAAAATATATTTATTTCTTGCAATATTGCTAACAATTATCGAGCCGAAGTTAAACCAACCAAGAGCGATTCGTCAGCGTTCCGGCTTTTCAAACAATGTTAGTGGAATACCTTTTTGTATAGCAACCGCAATGGTAACAATACCGAACCGCAGCCGATCCGTTTAGAAAAATAAATAGCAGAATTGATCCACAGGTATTCATCAATTTTTTTCTAAATTTTTCTAGTTTTGTGTTTATAACCTACAATAATTAAGCATATTCTCCATTATAGCCAAGAACCATCTCGATGACGTCAGCTTTCAAATGAAAAACCGAATCAAAATCGTTCCATCGGAGCTACGATGCCACAGACAGACACACAGATACAAAAACAGACACGTCACACTTATAACACCACTCTTTTTGCGTCGAGGGTTAAAAGTGAAACTGATAAGGAACTGTACCTGAACCAAATGTTATTATTATTACATATACTTCGTACAGTCGACAGCACATCAAGCGTAACAGTTTGAAATAGAGTCCGGCCTTATTCCGTTCGTAATAGAGGCGGATTTCGTAGTGTAACTGTTCATTTGATGTGCTGTTGTCTGTACAACAGGCGATGCGATGTTTACGTAATGAACGATATGATAGATGTTATCTCGGTCTCGGTCAGCGACACAATCAGGTTAAAAAGCATCAGATACCTACTTAATATTATCTATGAAATTAAATAAGTTTTAAGTTTATTAAATGCCAAAGTAAAAATAAAAATAAACTTAACATCAGAGAATTACAAAATGCAGTAAATTATTTTTTAATTTCGGATGTGATAAACCACTTTTGCTGCTGACCTTACGGTGGCGCTATGAAAACATCACTCCCCCAAGCACGAACATATTTAAATTTCGAATCGTAATCGTATCGTTCACGCACGCTTAAAATTTCAAACAAAAGCGAGACTAAAGCTAACGTAACTACTCGATACAATGGCTTTTCGAAATTTAAGTGTTCGTGCTAGAGGTACAGTTAATGAGCTTACCGTAACTTACGGTCTGGTCACGGGAACAGCCGGCGGCGGCGGCGGCGTCTCGGCAACCCTGCGCGGTCACCACGACGCGCTGCGAGGCAGACATCAAAACAGCGTGCAGTGGCTGCCGAGACGCTAGACGCAGGACGCGCGTGCGGTGACGTCTTGACCAGGCCGTTAAAGTAATCTACTAGTGGCCAATCAATAAGCCACTAAAATCAACCAGGTGTGAGTGATAGCTCACCGAACGTTTAGTAGTTCTCTTGTAAAATGGGCTTGGTAGAATGAGCTTATGACGCTCCTGAGCATATTCTTTGGAGTACAACCTGTACTAGAAGACCGACAAGCAAGCAACCTTACGGCGGTGGTCCAAGCTATGAAGTTTAGTGTCCACGAATTATTGGTCGCCAATAAGTCTCTTGGTTCTGCGTTCTACCGAAACCAAAGTGGCAAGTTGGTATTTGGCTGAGCTGTCCCACAGGGGAAAAAAGTACTCCACGCACGATCGGACTTGTGGTTTATAAAGGCTTGAAGTGCTGCTTGACCTTATTGAGATGCCCAGTTTCTTAGCCGCAATTTGAACTTAGGACTCAATATGACATTTATTTAAAATATCACATTTATTTTAATAATGCTAATGTATTTGCCTTTCACAAAAGTGTTCAAATTATTAATTCTATTACTCTCCTAAAAGATGTGACACTATTTTAAAATGAAATGATTGTGAGAATAAGAATACCTATTTTAATTAGTGAAACTGTAAATTTGCATGTCTGATATGACTGAATATTATTATGTAGAGCCGATATAGTAATTTTACCAACATTGTTAAACCATGTTCTTTGCGAATAAAGATTCTGATTCTGAATCTGAAAGGTAACACCGAAGTTGAGTTTAGAAGTCAACTTTATTCCTAGAAGCTTCAGATGGTCGGTAATTGAAACGGTTTTACTCCGGAAAGTAGGGGTTTTGCGGTGAGGAAACACGGTGTCTTAGTGGCATTGCATGACACCAGATTGTTGTCTTCCCAGCGACAGACAAAACACAAAATCTTATCCATACGTTTCACCATATACTCCCTGAGGGAACGAACAACCGCCGAACTAACTTTGCACTAAAAATGTATCTTACCGTGACAGTACTATCATCTGCATACCCAACAATGCCAGAAATAAAGAAATCTTGATGTGCAGCAGGGAGAGAGTCGCAGAGAGAACAGACCCTTCAGAAACTCAGACATAAATAGCCATAAGATTAGAAGAGCAGTTACTCTTATCGACCGCTCACTCATAAGGTCAGATATCCAAGTGCTGAAGGCAGCTGGGATTCCGTACTAAGGAGGCTTGCTCCAAAGGCTACCATGCCAAACCCGGTCAAAGATTTCTAGAACTTGGAATTTTTTGTCAGCACATGTGTTCCCTGCTTCCTATAACACGGGTACCTTCAAAAGAGGCGTGAAAAAGCACCTTTTGGACCGTCAAGGTGGAGGCGGCTAGAGCAGTGTCTAAACTGCACTAGCTGTCTTTGCACATGGACTCTTCTTACTGCTTCACATCAGGTGGTGTTGAGTCATTTGTCGTGCTAGGTATTTAAAAAAATCGTATTTTTTTAAGTAACTGTGTTTTCATTTACGACGTCAGTACCCATATTTCTGTCACGTGAGTGTTGATCTCGTTTATTTTCTTCATATAATAGAAATCTAATATAACCTAACTTTAATATTGGTGAGAGTTTTTAGACTCCTTCAAGCGGAACGCAATCTGATTTGATTTCAATATTCATGTTATCAAATACTTTTTATTTAATAAAAGCGTTTCCAGTCTGTCCTCCATCGCACACACACTAACATCGAACTTCTTTAGAACTTTTATTAAAACTTACCCGCGTATATTTTAGGCGTCTTGAGTCAGTAATCATGAGGAGGGCAACCCCTTTTCACCCCGGATTTATATTAAATTCCTTAGTCCCAATTTGTCGAAACAATTCCCATGAGGCTATCCGACCGCTATTTTATTATTACTGCCAGCTCGCATAGTTGTGGCAGTATGGATACTAATATAATAAATCTGAAAGTTTGTATGTCTGTTCTGTATTCGATTACCACTCCAATCATCACGAGGTTGGTTGATATCTCAACCATGATACATCTTCTTATTGTGATTATGATTCGATAATCATCCTACTTTTTATAATATCATCGTAAATTGCTGATAGTTGGATGAAGGTTTAATATAACAATTTAGCCAAAGATTTTTTTCTTTTTTATACAACTAGATGACAAACAAGCTGACGGCCCACCTGGTGGTAAGCGGTTACCGCCGCCTAAAGACAACTGCAATAACAAGGAAAAGCACTTGATATTGCAGGTGCGTTGTCATCCTGAGGCCTAAGATGAAATGCCGTCCATGCCCAGTAATTACACTGGCTACCTTTTCCTAGATATGGAAGACCCTATTGAATTTGGCTGTATTAACCGTTATGTGGTGTTTATAACGTCATCCAAGGTCAATGGGTAAGGAAAAAGGATTAAGATAAAATGCCTCATGAAAAAGAAAATGCTAAATTCAAGCAAATCGGCTGAAATTGCATCAACAGTTCTAGTTCCCGTAGTGGCCTCCCACGAAATGGACGGACGACCTGGCCAGGGTTGGGGGAAGCCGTTGGATGAAGGCTGTACTGAACCGCTACGTTCAGAAATCAATGAAGGAGGGATTTGTTCAACATTGGAAAAAGATTAATATGATCTGATTAATATGAAAATCAATAAAAACAAATATATCTTGACTTCACAAAACGATTTGAGCAGATATGTGTGCTTGAACTGATAAGCAACCAGAAGGCACAGCAGCCAACAATCGCCTAGCAATGAATTCGAAGATATTCGTACGTAAAGATTACCCTAAGTAAGGGCTACGGGTTTGTATTATTTAAAGGGAATTCTTATTACCATGAGCATTCGGCTCACGTACAATAAAATCCGAGAGTTGTGGTTTGTTACCATACACAGTCGCCTGAGGCAAATAGTTTTGAATATTTACGATGTGGGCCCACACTCCTTCCACGTGAATCTGTATGGTGCCGCTGAGTTTAGTGTTTAGAATTTTCAGACCAATTTTTCGAATATTGAAATTTATTTTAACGACACACGTAATAATGCTCTCCAACGAGTAACGCGACAAATAAAATAATCCAAATATTTTTAATTACATCCCAGGAGAGAAGCTAAGGGGGAATAGCTGTTCCCCTTAGCTTCTCTCAAACTTGTAGTTCATAACTAACTAGTTGTAATTCTAATAATTACTACTAATAGTTTTAAAACCCAACAGAAGACTGTAAATTAAACATCATATACGAAACTGAACTGATGCAGAATATCAAAACAGAAAAGTTAAATCAATACGCTTTATTGATAAGTAGCTACATTTAATATAAATATTAAAATTTTATACAAATTTTACTTATTACAAACTGGAAAAACAATATGAAACTAGTCATATATCAATATAACGTGGAGGGTTCAAATAAGGCCGTAAAACCCCTCCAATAATATACAGGATCGTGGAGACAGACGCACCTTGATGGATGACTTGGGACGGGTCGAGGTGGAATTCTACCTCAGCGAGGAAAGGTTTACCATTATTTCGACCCCATTCAAAGTGGGTTACGGGGATATCCCAAGCGATGTAATATTATTCAAAATGTATTCAGTTTGTTTATACTTTCAAAGTTGTTATTCATTTGCCAAATAAAAGAAAATATATAGGTGTTAATACGCGAAGTAGTGGTTTTGGAGATAGAATAAATTGTTCTTATAATATACATTTTCAGAACATTTTATTGAACGAAATTAAAAACTGTGGCCTTACCGCCTAAATATATTGCTTCTAAATGTTTATAAGTCATTTATTGCATTTCCTGTACATCATGGACCCTGTCGGGCACAGCAAATTATAAGAGTAGATATCATTACATCATACCTGTATGCAAATGTATTGTTGTTGTGGTATTGTATTGTTGTACTGGGTGGTGGGCCCGTATGTAGGCTCGTCTGGGTAGCTATATACCACCGCCTTTCTTATTTCAGCCGTGAACCAGTTCTCTGTGGTTCGGATTGAAGGGAAAGGTAGCCAGTGTAATTACGGGGCATGGACGGCATTTCATCTTACGCCTCAGGATGACAACGCACCTGACAATATCAAGTGACTTTTTCTTGTATAGACATCTGCAAGGTGGCGGTAACCGCTTACCACCAGGAGGGCCGTCAACTTGTTGTCATCTAGTCGTATAAAAGAATTGTTTCTAAAATATTTGTTTTAGGACGTTTGTACCGCCTACGGATACAACATCTCTTTCGTTACTTCTAGCAAGAATATTTGAAATTTTTGTACCGATAAATGATGAAGTGATGACGATAGAGAACAAATTATGGTCGCATTAAGTGGGTTGACGCCGCGCGGTTTTCATACAAACTTTCAAGTCGAAGATATAGGAAATGAACAAACCGAATTTAATAAGACTTTGCATGCATAGGCAAATCAGGCTTGTCTAATAAGTTGTAAGAGGATTTTTGTAAAAGTCTAATAACAGTTGAGTAAAAGCAATTTTTGGCTTTTCACACAAACCAAAAATCGCCAGTAAATTCTTTATTATTAGACTTTTCGAAAAATCCTCTTAAAGCTAATTAGACTAGCCTGACTTGCTTATGCATAGCAAGCTTTGATAGAAATGGTTTGTTTGCTACCAATATTTTTAACCGTCTTGATGATTCTTTTTAGTTATGCAGAATAGTTCCCATTTGGCCTCTAGGCGGATCCGGTCATATTCAGATTTTGCGAGTTTGGTTTAAGGTCAAAATTTGAGTTAGTAGGATTCTGGTCATAACAGATTCGCCATAAGTCTGTTTCTGGTTCAGATAGATTAGGGATATGACTTATGAAGTCGAAGTCACTTTCTCTGAAAGTGAATTTCTGAGTAGGTCAGATTCTGAGTGGGAAAATTTCGAATCGCCATCGTATTGAGTAGTTACGTTAGCTTTTGTCTTGGTTTTGCTTGAAGCTATAAACGTGCGTGAACGATACGATTACGATTCGAAATTTAAAAATGTTCATGTTAGGTTTACAGAACAGATATACTTACAGCTGGCATAATCGCCCGCAGGACATTACATGAGTCACTATCTTTATAAAACCGTAATGCATGTCTTGCTATTTACGTAGAAAAATCTCGGCAGGGTTTTTCATAACTTTAGTTTTACAGGAAGCGCATTCGAAATCGCACAGAATTCCGCCATCTGATTTAGACAAGGATAAAGTCCTTATTGGTCGTGAGCGGTGAAAGGTGATTCAGATTAAACTTATGTATGATGTCTTCGGAACATAGTCCAGTACCCCTAGCACGAACATTTTTAATTTTCGAATCGTAATCTTACCGTTCATGCACGCTTAACATTTCAAACAAAAGCCAGACAAAAGCTGACGCAAATACTCGATACGAAGGTGATTCGAAATTTAAAAATGTTCGTGCTATGGGTACTGTATACGAGCTGCAGAATATACACCAACACGCTAAGTTGTAGGATTTCTAAGTAAAAAAGTAGGCAAATAAAATCACAGCCCCGTAAGAAATGCATTTAAAATGTAGAGTTATATAAACTTTCCCCTTTAAAACTTCAAAAGCCATGTTTTTAATTTCCGAACGAGTGAGCACGTGGCAGAGTTAAGGTACTTTTCTAAGTTAACACTTACTGCTATTGAGCCTGGAGAGCTCAATAATTTTTTTATTCGTACAAAAAGTATTATAAATACGACTTAGTAAAGGAGATCATCAATTTGACTGTTATAAATGTGATAATACAAGATGACAAGCAAGCTGACGGCTGACGGTAAGTGGCTACCATCGCCTGTAGATTTCATAATATTCACTTGTGTTAATGTATAGAGCTTACAAAAAATGTCTTCAATTTTATAGATGTACTTTTGTATGTTAGTCTATATTTGAAGCGAAATCGGTGTGCGTTAGCGTTCTTGATAAATTTGACAATAAATTGTCAAATATGTGACGGAGATATAAGTAATATGTAGTTGACAATCGTCAAACAAGTGAAGTTCATACAGTTGACAATAGTCAAACAAGTGAAGTTGACATGGTTTGACTATCGTCAATCAAGAACTGAGTTCAGTTGCGGCAATTAGCCTCGCAGCGTCTGCTCGAGTAGGTACGTATAGATACGGTCGACCACAGAAGTAGCTGAACACTTTAGTACAATGTCACAATGACTCTAGTGTCAATATAGTACAGTAGCAACTATAAAGTACGTGCACAAGATCGGTGTGACATGGTACTAAAGTGTTCAGCTACTTCTGTGGTCGACTGTACACCAAAACTCACCAAGAGAACTACGCCTTTACAAGAACATCTCCAGAGTCTATGTTTACCGTTCGAGTCTGCTCTGAGTTTCTCCCTTGTTCTATTAGTAAGGCGTATATTAAAACTTTCTAACGTCCATTACATTAAGAACGTTTCTCGGTTGTTACTTGTACGTACACCCTTTTTAAAGAGAATTTTCCTCAAGTTCTACTAAGACATAATGTACTATCACTATTTTCATAGACATTGGAGACTTAATTCGTAGTTTTAAGATCACTATTCACTTTGATTCCAAAACTCAATAACATCAACAAAACAACGAATGAATAAGTGATGGTGGATTCGTATTTATTCCTTCTAGACTTTTTAGTATTCTCAGATGACAAGGGTATAAAAGTCTAGAAAGAATAAACGTCACAGATGAGAAGTACAATGAAGCATAGAAAGACATTGATTGTATCTGTGTATGTTTTTTTTCTTTAAATATTTTTCTATCTGGTGTATGTTCTGGTACATACATTATATATCAGATACAATCAATGAATTTTATGCACAAAGGTCATATACAAGAGACTCTTTATTGCGTGTTAGCGCCAGCTTGCTGATGAGAGTCGAAAGGCTATTGCCAATTTTTGAATGTGTCGATAAATTCAGGAGCAACGGAGACATGGAACATTAAACCCTAAAATACGAAAAAAAAATCTTGGTGTAAGTAAATATTCCATTCGAATTTCGAGCACTCGTTTTTAGCAGCACCTTACAGAAATCTGCTGCTAAATAAAGACCCATTTACACGATAAAAAATTTCTTGCATGTAGCAAACAGTTAAATTGAAGCAAGAAATGACTTGCATAGTCTAAAGAACCCATTAGATTTTGCCACCAACCACATGTTTTACAAAATACAACTCTCCCCAACGCAACTTTGTCGGGCATGTGATGAAGGACAAGAATCAATGTAACATCTTTTATGTCAATGTGATGCCTTGGCTAGGATCAGAGTGGGTCTTCTGGAAGTGGCATATCCAAAGCCAGAAGACTATAGGCTCTTTCACCCCAGTAGTATAGTAAAGCTTATGGTAGCTATATTCGGGACACAGGAAGAGTAAAAGCAGGGGAAGCACTAAAGATCCCGAAGGGTCGAAGTGCATCGTGGCGTGATCACGGCCCCATTATAAGATAAGATAAGATAAGTTGGAAGTCATTTCTTACTTCAATTTAACTGTATGCTACAGGCAAGAAACTTGCATGATGTAAGTGGGCCTTTTTACTGATTTGTAGTTACCAGCCATTACAAAAGCGTTACGTTGGGAGCAGAAGACTCATCTCTTATGCTGTCAACATATTATAACGCTTTCAACGCTTTCTCTTAAAGCCAGTATTCACGGGTGAGCTTACGCACACGCGAGTCAAATGGCTCGCCAACTCTCAAAATTCCGCTGTTGAATGTCTTAATCTGCGCAGAATTCCAAAGGATTGAAACACCGTCGTGCTGCGCCATTGGCGCGCCGACCGAATGGCACGCTCGTGAATACCCACCTTTAATTTTTACAGCGTAGGGAACGCGCGAGTGCTACGAGCGAGAGTCTTGCTACGGTAAGTCGGGTAACCTTTTACTATCAGCAGTGTGATTCACTAACAGAATTCACTTCGCTTCACTTCACTTCTTTAAATATTTGGCAATCAGTCGTTCTTAGATGAGCAACCATTACTGCCAGACTTAAGTTAGGAGAAACACACGTATTTGCGAAAATAGCCTGTACGAATAGCCAAACGTTGAACACTCGTTTTGGGTTACCTGAGGTAAAGCACTAACAGAATTATTCGACATCGAGCTTGACGACTGACAAGACGACGAACCGCCATTTATTTTGACGTTTGAGCATAGCGCTGCGCGTAAGCGTATTCAGTAATCTTTACGTCGATGTCTTGGCAGTGTATCTTTGTCACTATTTTAGAGATACGACATGTAGTAAAATCGATATTTTTCGATTTAGTTTCTCTTGTGCTTAAAATGTATCATAATACAGTACTTGTATCTCACGACCGCGACTTGCGCTTTACTTGTGGTAACCTAGTATACAAACAATCTGAAAATGAGTACGTAAGTGCTTGTTACATAAATATAAAAAATAAACAACTTATAAGTTCCGGCTGACGCCGTGCTCGTCGTGGAAACGCTAGTATCGCCAACGGTTTTCAAATGGTTGTCAAACAAACGCCAAAAGGTGTGAAAGCGTTGCCACAACCACGAATTCAAGGCTTTAGACAATCGCATAGAAGGCGGGCCATACGTTTGTCTGCTATTCTTGTCGTACAAAAAAGTGTAAAAACAACCTTCACGTTGAGAGTAGTAACAAACTTGGTCGCGCCATCTTACATAACTTGCTCATTCGAAACGTAACAGCAATAGTAGTATTAAGGCCATCACATCCAGAACGCTATTTGGTAGTGAGCCAAACACTTTTTCCACTAACATAACAATTTAACATCTCACATAAAGTTGTTGGTGTGGCGATACTCCTAATAGACAAAATTATGAACATTGGTCTCATTCCAAATTTTCATAGAGATAAAATTTGGACATACTTTACGTTAATTATATAACCTACTACAGACATACAGAAAAAATACAAGATGCTTAAAAATACATTTAGAATAAAATATTTCTAAATGCAGTTTTTTTTAATATAAAACATGGATGGGAAGGAAGCTTACTGTGCTACGTGCGATTGCTGGCTACGACGTAGTCTATAGACGCTCGTAGTATAATCTGTAAGAATCAAGAGAAAGCAATATGTTTATTGCATGGAAGATCTAAAAATAATACAATACTAAATGGTAGTGTTATATAGCTGCGATCTGTATGATGAAGGTGCTATGTTAGTGGTAAAACACCACCACACCTACCAATAGACATGGCCTATTAATTAATACGTTACTATAAATGCTACCCGCAGTGTGATTCACTAACAAAAATATTCGACATCGAGCTTGACGACTGACAAGACAACGAGTCGACATTGATTTCGCGGTTGAGCACAGTGCTACGTGTCACCATATTCACTAATCTCTAAGTCGATCTTTTGTATGTTTGTGATATACGACATGAAGTACAATCTATATTTTACCTAAAGATATAAAAATAAAGTTTTACCTAAAGATAAAAAAATAAACAGCTATTTAGTTCCGGCTCACGCCGTGCACTTTGTCGAAACGCTAGTGTCAACGGTTGTCAAATGGTTGGTCAAACAAACGCCAAAAGGTATGATAACGCTGTCGGCAGAATTGCACAGCCGGATTCGAATCCAGTCACAGATTAATGATATATGTAGATCCCAGTAGAGATAGATGTTTGAATGACGAGGACCTTAACTCGGAACGCGCCAAACATCTAGCCGCATCGCGCAGTATTGCGCAGCTGCCCGCAGCTATTCTCCCCACAGCAGTGTTCCTCCGATTCTTAATTTAATAGTGCGCAGTGTTCAGAGCGAACTACAAACAAGGCGCGAGGTGCAACAGTTTATCTTCTCTTTCGCCGCTGCATTTAGTTAAATCTGATCATGATTGATAGTAGCTAAGAAATTTATAGATAAGCGGCGCTAGTCAAAATCAAAGCCTATTACGGAGGCATTTTTTGGTGTTTTATTCTTATTTGGATAACCAAACAAGATTTTTATTTTGGTGTTTTATTCTTGTTTGGACGAACAAGATTTTTATTTAGGTGTTTGAATCTTGTTTGGATAACCAAACAAACATTTTATTTTGGTGTATATTGTTGTTTGGCTAAATAAAGGAAATTTTTATTTTGGTTATTTATTCTCCGTGGTGTGGCGTGGATTCCGACTATCACCGTAATTAATTATAATTATTAAAACATCTTACTAATAATCTTTATCAATATCATCATCACCAGCCTATAAACGTCCCCCTGCTAGGCACAGGCCTTCCTGGAAGACCACATGGAAGAAACACATTAGGAATTTAGGCTACGCTGGCCCAATGTGGATTGGTGGGTTAAAGCGGTTGCAGTAACAACTGGGACCAACGGTTTAACGTGCCTTCTGAAACACGGAAGCACGGAGGAGCTCTAGATAACATATTTTGATTGACCCATCCCGGGATCGACCATGGCGAAAGTTGATTTGTTTCTGTAATTCAAACTAGAGCACTCAGACTATATATCAAACATTTATTATAATGGTAATTTATTATTTAAGAAAACTATTATAATAAGTTAGTGAATATTATGAGGCTACTTAATCTTGTTCAGGATTATTTAGTGACTTTTATTAACTCTATGATAAGGTGGCCAATAATTGAAAATTTTGAGAACGTCTTGTGGATCCTATTTCTAAAAACAAGCGGGAAGACAGTACTTCAACTGAGGCCCTAGTCCATGTTGAGTCGCTCGTATAACTTCACTATATAATATTTCCAGAACCAACCCGGTCGCTCCGTTCCCTATGATATGGTTGAGCGGAGCGATGGCTGGCACATGCGTCATACTTGTGAACAGGTGCCACTAGTGGAAATGGTCATCTCTAAGCTTCCTTGATTTTGTAATAATTTACCTACATATTCATCAATAGTATAATTTTTGAAGGATTTTTGAGGTATATGGCATTATAGGATATTATATATAAAACAATACAATTATTATTGTAATGACGTGCTCAGACAAGTGTTTAAAATTAATGAAAGATGTTTAGCTTTATTTGGTCTTTGTATATTAATTGTTGACCTTTGTGTATTTTAATACCTATATTGTGATGGTGCATTGTCGGACAGCTTTTAAATACAGTAAATATTCTTATCATTAGGTACTTATTGGTACTTTAATATACCTTTTTTATACTCTGTGCGACACTGCGCTGCTAAATACTATTACTGTGTAATTAAACATTGTAACTTAACGATTGAAAAGAGTGACTACACGAGTTTGTTGCCGGAATCTTCTCGGTAGTTCAACTTTTGGAACCGGTGTTGTCCACGCGCGGACTTAGCGCCACAGGATACCGAGGGGCTCGGTGTGAAGGAGCGGGGGCGAGCGGTCAGCTGATCTGCGTGACAGAACCGGTCACTACTCCACACCTTAGCTTCATAGCGATCGGTCCAACCTTTTTATTGAATTCTTAATTGTATGCTGTTGGCAATAAACCGTTTTATTTTATAATAGTTATACAGTCCACTTATTTACCATCAAACACTATCGAGGTATTAACATATTGGTCCTCCAACCGTCAACAAGAATAGTGCCGAAATACGACGGTGAAACAAAACAGCTGCGGCTAACGGACTTTGACCGAACGGACACGCCCTGCCTATCTATTGCGCCGTGTCATCGCTGGCTTCGAGTGAAGATTTTGGAGATCCTGGAGTCACCTGTGGATATTTTGGACAAGAATCAGGACGCTTTGTGAGTTCGTTCCAATCTTTCCTACCTAAATTCCACATTTTTGTGCTTTTTTTTTGCATAAGTCCAAGTCATATCACTTTTTTCTTCCCTTTATTTGAGTTGGCGCAAGTAAATTATTTCGCACGTCATTCTACTCCGCTAGCGGCCGGCACACTGCTGATTGTGGCTATTTTTTCACTATTTAAATATCGCAAGCGCACGATCACGTAACTGTGTCATTCAAAACCTATAGGTATTTCATCCTTCTAAGTACCGTTATACGGGGACTACATCAGCTGTGCGTTCATTCAACTATTATTATCAATAGCTAAGCGCGTAATTTACTTACAAATTTTGTAAGCGCTTATTTTGGACGATTTTTTTTTCTTTTTCTCACTACCCTTTCGTCGTTTCTTTTCTTCCCACAATGGCTGAAAAATTAATTAGGAAGCGCAGTTCAATTAAAGCTAAGCTCACTAGTTTCACCAGCTATATTAATATATTAAAAAGCTGTAATCCATTGTCTGACCTACAAGTGCTAGAACTAGAAGGTCGATTTAGTAAATTTGAGGGCTTATATGGAGAATTCGATGAATTACAGACGGAGATTGAGCTGCTATCGGATAATCCCGACGACGCCTACATCGAGCGTTTCAAGTTTGAGGAGATTTACCATCCCTTGGTTGCCATGGCGCGCAAGTTACTATCTGCTGGGCAAAAACAGCAGGACAAGTCTACTGCAGGTTCCGTATCAGGCTCCGAGGAATCAGGTGGGACAAAGAACAATTTTATTCGTTTGCCTAAAATAGATTTACCCCGCTTTGATGGTGGCTATCAGTATTGGCTGGAATTTAGAGACACTTTCCTCTCCTTGATTCACAATAATAATAGTATCGATAGCATAAACAAGTTTCATTACTTGCGTGCTTCCTTAAGGGATTCGGCCGCGGAAATAATTAAAAATATCGATTTTAAGAGCGATAATTATGCGTTGGCCTGGGACTTGTTATGCGATCGGTATAATAATAGCCGCCTCCTTATTAACAATCATGTGCAAGCATTATTTAACGCTGAACCATTGGCAAGCGAGTCAAGCGTTTGTTTACGTCGTCTTGTCGACATTATAAATAAAAACATACGTGCATTAAAAGCGTTGAATGAGCCTACACAGCATTGGGATACGCTTATCATATACATGATGTCATTAAAGTTAGATTGTATTACCAGTAGAAATTGGGAGGAGTATCGCAACCCATTATCTCATTCACCAACCTTGTTTCAGTTTTGTACATTTATTAATAACAAAGCTGACTTACTAGAAACATTAGAGGACAATAAAAAATTACATAAAAATCAAACAACAAATTTTAATAAACCAAAAAGCTTTGTTATCACCTCTCCAAACCCAATAAATAGTAGTGTACAAGACAGAAATAAAATTAGTTGTCCTTTGTGTTCACAAAATCATTTTCTATATTCGTGTGATGCTTTTAGAAAATTAACAGTAGAAAATAGATTACAAAAAGCGAAAGAATTTAGAGTTTGTTTGAACTGCCTACGTGTTGGACATGCAGAAAAGCGCTGTAGATTTTCACGCTGTAAATATTGTAAAAATAGACATAATACTTTATTGCACTTAGATCAACCAGAAACTCAAGTAGTTTATAACCCTATGCCTACTGCTTCTATTAACAATGTTTCGCTTTCTGCAAATATACAGCCTACTTCTCATCAAAATATTTTACTGTCCACAGCTGTGGTGAAGGTGGTGAGCGACAAAGGCGAAAGGTTCAGTGCCAGAGTCCTGCTGGACAGCGGTAGCACAGCCCACTTTGTTACTGACAGCCTTTGCAGTAAGCTCGGATTATCTCGAGTTGGTACCAGCTCAAAGGTTACAGGTATTAATAATTTGACCAGTAACAGTACACAGTCTTGCAACCTAACTATCGAGTCTTTTTACGATAATTATTCTTTGTGCATTAACTGTCTTATACTACCAGAAATAACTAAGAGGTTGCCGGCTTCCTATATAAATATCGAATGCATACCCATTCCCACGGGATTAATTTTAGCGGACCCATCTTTTAATATTCCGTCAGACATAGATATCTTGTTGGGTGCTGAATACTTTTGGGATGTTATTCAAAGCAATAATATTAATCTAGGTAAAAACTTACCAAAATTATGTGAAAGTAAACTCGGATGGATAATTACGGGTTCCGTACCTACTATTAATTCACATAATAATATTATTAATTCTCACTTTTGTAATTTTTCTAAAATAGATTCAAAACCCGAGTTAAGCAAATTTTGGGAACTTGATTCGATTTCACCCAAACATTGTTTTTCTTTAGAGGAGCGTGCATGCGAAGAAAGTTTTCAATTAAATACTACGCGTGCTTCTCAAATTATGCCACTCAAAGCGGATCCCGGCGTTCTCGGTGACTCATACGCTATGGCTAAACGTAGATTTTTAACATTAAAGAAACGCCTTGAGCGTGATCCTCTTTTTAAGCGCATGTACTTAAAATTCATGCATGAGTACGAGGCCTTACGTCACATGACTGAGGACACCGATTTTTCGAAAATTATAATGCAAAAGTTTTGGCTTTATAAGTACGATTGGGACGAGTTAGTACCTCAGGACATAGCCGATCAGTGGTTGTCATTTGTGAACGCTTTAAAATTTTTAAATTTTATAAAAATTCCCAGGTGGGTCCTATGTAATGAGCATGTCGTTCATGAAATACATGTATTCACAGACAGCAGTGAAAAGGCATACGGTGCTTGTTTATACATACGTTCCATTGATAGGTCTAATGCAATAACAAACCGCCTATTAGCTTCTAAAAATCGTATAGCCCCGATAAAGCCCACGACAATGCCCAGATTGGAGCTTTGTGGTGCACTTTTGGGTGCAAGATTGTGTACAAAGGTCAAAGAATCCCTTACCTTATCGATTAGCCGTTGCATATTTTGGTGTGACTCAACAATAGTGTTGAGCTGGCTATCTACACCATCAACGCAACTTAAACCTTTTGTAAGACATCGTGTAAATGAGATACAGGAGACTACACTAGGTTCTAAGTGGAACTATGTACCAACGAGAGATAATCCCGCAGATCTTGTTTCTCGAGGGGTGAAGGCTGATCATATCAGCGATTCAAAACTATGGTGGTCAGGCCCCACATTTCTATTGCAAGATGAATGCCTTTGGCCAACATTATCTAAAGACATCGTGAAACAGGATCTGCCTGAATTGATTAATAGCTTTGTGATTAAGTCAGATACTGATAATTGTCAAAATCTTTATATAATTAATCAAACTATTATACAACAATTAATTCACAAATATTCTAATTTCAACTATTTACAAAGAATCTTAGCCTACATAAAAAGATATATTTACAATTTAAACAATAAAAATAATAAAATAAAAGGTTGTCTTACAAATAAAGAAATTGAATTATCATTAAAGTGTATTATGCGTACTGCTCAATGTAAAATGTTTAAAGATGAATATTCAATTTTAAAATCAGGAAAACCTCTGCCTCACAAAAATAGACTAATCTCTTTATCTCCTTTTG
The DNA here is from genome assembly GCA_947347705.1 of Nymphula nitidulata. Lineage (NCBI taxonomy): Eukaryota > Metazoa > Arthropoda > Insecta > Lepidoptera > Crambidae > Nymphula > Nymphula nitidulata. The sequence continues at coordinate 16,023,683 of OX374632.1, forward strand.
TGAACTCTGACGGCATTATACGTGTCGGAGGCAGGTTAGATAATTCCTCTTATGATTATAATGTTAAGCACCCTATACTTATATGTGGTAAACATCAATTAACAAAGGTCATGTTTCAAACTGTTCATAAAAAAATATTACATGCCGGTCCTCAGTTACTTTTGGCAAATGTACGCCAAAATTATTGGCCTTTAGGGGGCAGAAACTTATCGAGGCTCACTGTTCAAAAATGCATTTCGTGTTTTAGGCACAAAGCACTAAACATACAGCCTATAATGGGTCAACTTCCTAATTCACGAAGCAACCTTGAGTTTCCCTTTCTTAATTCCAGTGTCGACTATGCCGGTCCAATACTCATAGCTGACCGAAAGGGGAGAGGTTGCAAACTTATAAAATCATACACATGTATCTTTGTCTGCCTTGCAGTTAAAGCCGTTCATTTGGAGCTTGTTACGGACCTAACTAAAGAGGCCTATATGGCCGCCTTAAATAGGTTTATTGCACGCCGCGGTAAGCCCCGTACTATATTATCCGATAACGGCACAACTTTCGTCGGTACTTGCAATCAACTTCGCCTTTTTTGCATGATTCAAATATTGCATACGACGTTGCTCAGGAAGGAATCGATTTTGATTTTATGCCTGCCTATTCCCCCCACTTCAACGGAGTTGCTGAGGCCGCAGTTCGTTCGACGAAACATCACCTAAAGAGATTACTTAAACTAACTCACTTCACGTACGAAGAAATGTCTACTTGTTTAACTCAAATAGAGGCTGTTCTTAATTCCCGACCTCTTACTCCTTTTTCTCCCGATCCGCTTGACTTTGCTGCCCTAACTCCATCGCATTTTTTGATTGGAAGGTCACTCACATCCGTTCCACATCCACAGGCGTCTGATGTCGGAAACATTTGCCGACTCGAGCGATTCCAACGGGTGGAATGTATCAAGCAACACTTCTGGAAAAGATTTAATACCGAATACATTTCTCTGCTGCAGCAAAAAACCAAGTGGTCTACAACATCGGGTGACATTGCTGTGGGGAGCCTCGTCCTAGTAAAAGATAAGGCACTCCCGCCGCACTGCTGGTTACTGGGTCGCGTCGTGCAGGTCTACCCTGGCTCAGACGGCGTCGTGTGGGTTGCTGAATTGAAGACTAAGAAGGGGACGATTCGGCGTGCCTTCAACAATATATGCCCACTACCACTTTCTTGAAGTTCCCACTTCAACCCGGGGAGCATGTCCACGCGCGGACTTAGCGCCACAGGATACCGAGGGGCTCGGTGTGAAGGAGCGGGGGCGAGCGGTCAGCTGATCTGCGTGACAGAACCGGTCACTACTCCACACCTTAGCTTCATAGCGATCGGTCCAACCTTTTTATTGAATTCTTAATTGTATGCTGTTGGCAATAAACCGTTTTATTTTATAATAGTTATACAGTCCACTTATTTACCATCAAACACTATCGAGGTATTAACAGGTGTAAATTCAGACAGACTGACAGATAGACTGACTGACAGACAGACTGACTGACGGACAGACAGACAGACTGACTGACGGACAAAGGACCGACGGACCGACAGACAGACCGATAGACAGACTGACATAACATTCTTAGCTTACGTAGATCCAGATAAGACAGAGAGACAAACATTATGAAATTGTTAGTTAGTTAATATTATTTTTATATGATAGACTTAAGGGTTTTTTTGTTGACGATTCGAAAGTGCTTCTTGGGGGCCTAATTGAATAAAGATATTTTCATTTTCATTTTCAACCGCCAGGTGCGCTGTTCAAAATTACATACAAAGCTTACGGGGCGCTCAAGGATACGAAAATTTAGAATATTCGCGCTAGACTGATGTCCTTCTTCGGTCTTCATTCCCTTGTCAAGCTGACAAAATTAATACTTACTTCCCTCTATTATTTACTGATCACAATTTCAATTTCTAACTTAGAGGACGGACTAGTTTCCTCACTTCAGAGAGACCATTTAAAGCTCTCCATGTGGCGCAGTCAAAAGTTGCACCATTTGTTTGTCGTCGGTGCTCCTAGCTATTCTTCACGTTTGATTTACAATGCCACCTCTTAAAGAAACTTCCCTTTGAAGACCAAGGGAGGAGCAGTAGCGGGAACTGTCATGAATAATATTTTTCATTTTCATTTTATTTTTCGTTTGCTCCGTTTGTAATAGAAGCGGTGACTTTCGCAATGCAACTGTTTACTTGAAGCAAATCCCGCAATCCAACTCCAGGCATGTCTTTTTCTAATCTAAACATTTTCAAGCACATGATATATCTATTCCAAAAAAATAGTGTTATCTAACAATGTCATAATGTCAGTCAGTCAGTCAGTCCGTCCGTCCGTCTGTCCGTCCGTCCGTCCGTCCGTCCGTCCGTCCGTCCGTCCGTCCGTCCGTCCGTCCGTCTGTCTGTCTGTCTGTCTGTATGTCTGTCTGTCTGTATGTCTGTCTGTGTCTGTCTGCTTTTCATGTCCCCATCTTCCCGTCAATCTGAAACACAGTGAACTGTTTCACGGCTGAAATAAGAAAGACGGCGGTAACTTCCCAGACGACCCTATATGCAGGCCTACCACCTAGTAAAATAGTTTTTGCTGAAGATGTGGCAAACCCAGCCACATTCTAGCAATCAAAATTAAAAAGGTCTTTATGTAGAATATTTAAAAAAATATATGTCATGATTTAATCCTGCTACTACCGTTTCCGCCGCCGCTGTACCCACTCCGTATGGAAACGCCTACTCAGCAATAATTTATTGCATAAATGAAAACTGTGTATTGATTGAATAGTAACACAGTCGCTTATCCGCTTACACCATACACAGCTTTGAATTAAGAAGAAAAAGCACACAGCGATCAAAAGAGCTGAAGTGACAACCTGCAGACGGATACATGACGCACCACACTGATGCCACTGCTCTTGTTTCAAAACAGTCCGTATTTTATGTCTCTTAGCCTAGACACGTGTAAAGTGACCAGGATAAACAGAACCATACGGATCCGATATAAATCGTCTCCAGTACAAGAAAATGAAGGCGAAGGCGAGCATGGAAGATCAAGTTACCCTGGCCGCAGGATAAAGATACCCAAGACATGTCTAGCCCCAAGCAAGCAAACCTTTGTTCGTCGGTGAAAAGGAGAAAAACTGAGCGAATATTTTGCGCTCTTTTTGATGTTTGTGTTTTATTTCTGAATGGGGAGTAGGTATACATTTTTTGGGTCAAACGCGCAGATTTCATCTGGAATAAATATAAGATTTTCTTGATGCGAGAAATGTCTGAAATAGTTTCTTTGATATCACACATCAAAATTATGTCTGAAGGTATACAAATAATTGTGGCACTCCTCAAATACTTTGAGAACAGTCTTTTAATTATTTACATATATAATAGAATACAATAAAATTCATAATTAAGTAACTTGTTTAATATTATTATTAAGTTAGTTTAAGTAACTTTTTGAATCTATCTAGAACATTCACGCAATTCTAATTACGTGCCCGCAAACTGCAGTACAAGCTTGCATGTTCTAAAACCGATTATAATCGGTTACATCCAGGAAGTACCTGTAAATTGGCTGGGATACGATCGAAATTGACTTAACAACTAGTCAGTTTCAGCTGCAGGCTTTGTCAGGGGATTGGATTATTGTATACACAATATTGATACTCTGTGTACTGCTTTACTTTGACATTAAGGCACGTTATTGCTTAGCTATGTCAAAGTACTTCAGGATCGAAGTAGGTATAATTATGTGCTTTGAGTGCTACTTTTAGGCGGGATGGATCTTAATTTCTTACGAGGGAGAGTGGGGTGATTCTGGACACAGGTTAATTTTAAGTAAGGCTGAGCATAATAATATAATGCCGGAAAATAATAGTTGATCATATATTTCTGCTGGCTGAGAAGACCTATGTTCAGGCAATGGTGGCTCTTCGTAAGTATTAAGAGTAACTCATAACGAGCTTATTTTAACCAAAATTTCGTTAACAGTCACAGGTACCCTTTAACAGTTATCTTGAGAAAACCATCACCATCAAAGGCCCAGTAATATTAGCCAATTCGATTAATACTTTGTAGCTATATTTCATCAGCGAATATCCTTTGATATTTCGGAGCTACAAGCTTTTATTGATGCTTAAGTTGGGCTTGGTAGTAGGTTTGAGTGTAAGAATACTACTTTAATATTTCAATTGAAACTATCCACGATCAAATATCAAAGGTTTTTTATAGAACTATACGATAAACAAGTTGACGGCACACAACTGTCGGAAAATATTCGAATTTCGGAAACTCTATGCCTGTCACTTTTTACCACTACGCGTCAAAGCGAGACAGGATGTGACTTTTCGAATCGAATCCGTGATCTGACGGTTGTGAATAAGAGGGCAGGTGGCAATATCTGCCACAACAAGGATTCCCTACAGTACAAAACACAGCGAAGTGTCTTCCTGCCAAATTAAGAAAGGCGGTAATAGCTACATAGAGGACTCTACCTACGGGCCTACCTCCTAGTAAATCCAGCCAACCCAGTAGAGTCCACTGTTAGGCATTCAGATCAGTATTCGTAGGTATATTTCCACAACGAATATCCTTTGATGTTTATGAGCTACTACACTAAGTAACAGCAAAGCATTTCTTAGACATTCTCGTAATATAGAAAGTAATTACAGAGACTTATAATAGATGTCTTTATGCGTAGTCCAATAAACAAAGACGACCAGGGACTTACTTGGATTTTTTTCGGATACCGAATATCCGGACACTTAGTTCAAAGTCATTATTGCCAATGAAATGTTGCTGAGCTTGGTGAGCTGTATCTACATTAAATTGGTGTTTTTGATGTCAATATTTCGAATAAAGACACTATTATTTCTACACTATATTTTCAGTGGCAAAAATATTATGCGACGCTTCGTCTTTGATCATAATGATTTTATAATCGCTTGCAAACTTTACACTTCACATGGCGCGAGAGCTAAATATTATTATTCTCCAGATTTTATTGCATAAGCTTCCATAAATGCTACTCTTTCTGTCGTCTTTCTGCCTCAAAATACTTAGAAATTACTCATTAAATGTATCATTCAACTGCGTTTGTATTCCACTATTTTTTAATTATATGGTTGGTCCTGGTTGTTACTGCAACCTCTTCAACGAACTAACCCCCAATGGGCCAGCGAGGGTGGTATTGTTATGGCTGAGACTCCTCGTGTATTTCTCCCATGTAGAAAGGCCTGTGACCAGCAGCGGGGCGTAGGTACTTATATGATGATGATGATGATGATAAGCAGTTTTCATAATATTAAAAATATGATATACCATCAATAGGTACCATGTTAAACTAATGCCACTACTTCTAAATCCGTATATAACAGCTATTGAATATCGGATACCAGTACCGGATACGGTAAGCTATAATATCCGTCGCTTCTAGCAAAGAGAACACATGGCGGCCCACACTAATGGGTTATTGTGTGTGGCCCATAAATACCTATTACCGTAGGAAAAGGTTTTGGTACGCTCTGGATGTATTGTAATGCTGTCCTTGGAATGGATTTTACGAGGAACGGCTTTGTATGTAATTTTAGGGGTTTAACATTAATGTCAGCAGTATCTACTTTAGATATAGGTATGCTTAATAGTAAAATAGCCACTTCTTAATTTTACGATTACAATGTGCGTGTAGTAGCATCATACATACTATCACCATGTATATGTTTGGCCCCAAACTTATCCGAAATGCATAGACATGACTGTATGACCCTTTGCCCTCTTTTAACCTATAGGAACAAATCGAACGGACTCCAATCCAGGTAAAATAAATGTGGCAATACCTAAATGTGGTTTCATTAGTTCGTCCCCGGCATTTTATAGTTATAGTGTTACACCGATTAATCGACATAGCATAGCTTTAGTAAATTTTCCAAACCCTCCACAGCATTTGGGTTCGTAAGAACATAAATTTTAAAGACCTTTTTTCTCCTAAGTTATTTATGCGACAATCTATTGTTGCGACCGGGCGGCATTTAGTTTAAAATTAACGATGGAACTGTAAGAATTACGGCTGGAGGGAGAGGGTACCCTAAAATCCTCGCCCATTTGTAATTGTTGAATATCGACTGTAATCCTATAAAAGGTCGCGTTCAAATTCATTTTATTTGCGAAATGTAAGTTTTAGGCACCTGTAAATTTTATCGAATGAGAAGCTTAATCGCAATTGTTAGATTCTCCCCCTTTAAATCGACGTTTTCTTACGAGCTAGACTTTATTGCTTTTGAATGGTGCTTTGTTTATGATTAACTAGCTTCTGCCCAAGACTTCGTCTGCGTTATGGCATGGGAACGCATTCCCAGGAAAAAAAGCATCCTAAGCTTTCATCATCACCAGCTATATACGTCCCACTGCTGGGCACTAGCCTTCTTACATGGGAAAAACACATGAGGAGCTTGGGCCATAACGCCACCACGCTGACCCAATGCGGGTTGGTGAGTTAAAGCGGTTGCAGTAACAGCCGGGACCAACGGCTTAACGTGCCTACCGAAGCACAAGGAGCTCGAGATAACAAACTTCGATTGACCCATCCCAGGATCGACCATGGCGAAAATTGCTTTGTTTTTCGTATCGAAATCAGAGCGCTCAAAATAATACGCCACCGAGCTCCTAAGCTTTAATTCAGATTATATTATAGAAAATTTAACGTCTCTGTGGTCTAGTGGTTAAGACCACCGAACTCAGATCTAGAGGTCCGGGGTTCGATTCCCGTGGGGGCAGTAATTTTCTGCTCGGTTTGGTTGGTGGTAGGGCTTTTCTAAGTTCGCCTGCCTAGCTACCACCCTCTTACCTAAGTCTGCCACCATAAAAATAATGTTAACAGCATTGTTGTGTTCCGGCAGTTAGAGGTAAGATACCCAGTTCCTCTGTGGTTGAGGAGTCCGGGTGTAGCTCGCTTTCATCGTCGGCTTTATCTTCACTTACCAACAGGTGAGATGAAGGCCAAGAGTTACCCCGTTAAGATAAAAAGAAAAAAAAATAAGAGACTATACAGGGGCGCGAACCCCTACCGTCGAGCACATTCTGTTGGAGTGCCCAGCCTGAGGACACAAGCGTTGTGATGTGAGGCGCTCGACGATCCCCTCTCATTATCAGCCATGATACGAACTATGGATGATAATGGGGATTGTATAGTAGGCTATCACCTCTTGCTACGAGAGAGCGCAGAAGGAGGCAGCAGAGAGGGAACAGGAGGAATATCCTCTAGCCGCCCTTCGCCGGCACAGACGGGTGGGCGGCGAAAGCCTTAGTGACCCTAGGTGCGGACGCTCGCTTTGGGGGCTCCCACGCACGCAATACACGTCTTAGACTGCTCATGAAAACTCTGCGCAATCTCCATCGGGGCGAAGCCGGGTTGCCTGGGGGTAGTCCGCTGAATTTGCTTAGCAGAACCCAGATTACCTTGGCGAAAGGCACACTCCGCAAAGTTTAGCGGGTATTCCCAGGGCCGCTACCGCATACGCTCGGTGCTTTACAAGCGGTGGTTAGGTCCGTCAGTGGATTTCTCTTGGTTAAAAGAAAGGAGCGCGAACTCTCGTAAGTTATATCTTTTGATTATCTATGTATCCATGTGTGTAGTGTGTGTATACACAAATTGATAAGTAAATAAGTATGTAAAATGAACCTACCTACATTATAATAAACACTGATTTCTGTCAAACTTAATATTAAATTAATTATGTTTCTGGAATATAATTTAATACTAAATATTTTTAATAACACGTAAAATGACAAAATGATCCTGAACTTAATTAAACTGAAATAATTACACGTTTCGAGGAAATAATATAAACCTTAGATAAACGAAGTAGGTAACGTTTTATTAGTACAATTTTAGAAGAATGTCACGTTATTAAAGACGAGTCAAATTTTCATCGAAAATGTACGGGTATCTAGATTTATTATTTTAAACAAGAAGCCTGCTAGTGTCCTTTACTTTCTAGTAACTTACTTACTGTGAGAAATAAGTTTTAGTACTACTTGTTTAATTAGATAGGAATAGATTTTGAAATTATAAATAATTATGTCTACCTATATTTTCAATCTTAAAATATATTTCAAAGAATTAAAAACACAAAACGTAGCGATTGAAAGAATTAGAAAGGAAGAAGGAATGTGAGGAAATGTTGTTGATTAGATGTTTGAAGGAGGTAATAGAGTTTCAGGACATTTGATATGAAGAGGTAGAAGCTCCAAAGCCGCGTCAGTACAGTAAAGAAGTCATTATAAACCTGAGACAAATGGGAAGGGAACATGAGGTAGTAGTATGAAACGTCTGTTCCTGCTGTGGGAGGACTGACGTGAGCAAAAGAGAGGAAGGATAATAGAGAAGAATTCTTGTAGAAATACAAACCTTAATTTTGTAAAGTATTTGCTAACCAGGGGCACCAACGGGTTGGCAAGGACAAACGATTAGAGTAAAGAGAAACGCATAAAAGGGAAAAGCTAGTTGCTTATTGATTGCAATACCGTTGTATTCACTCTAATTGATATCGGTATCTGAATAAGGGCTAACCTATTGTATGTGTGTATAAAAACAATACTAAAGGATAGCCTTTATTCCAAAGCAATAGAGACTGTGCTCATTACAGCCACAAGCTTTGATTCACAAGTGTCCCGTAAAAAATGTATTATTCGACTAAAGAAGCGAAACATGAAACATTTTGGAAAACTCCAGCCCTTTCAAATGTTAATGAATCCTCATTTGTTGAAATGTTGACCAAAAATAAAATACAATAAAAGTTGCCATCTTCGTGGTGTATGATTAAAACGGTTTGTCGGATATCAAGACACTTGAGTTTTTTTTTGTTAATTTCTCCCTATAAAATGGGAGGGAAGTCCATACAATTACTGGTGTAGTTTTAAGTTTTATTGTTTTTTTGAAACTCTTTACAGATTTGATTCCATGCCACCTAATGAGAAGCGGCAAGAAGAGTCTATATGCGAGGAAAGCTATAATCAGCATGAACAAACTGTTGTAGTCGTCTCCACTGTTTGACTTTATACTGCTAAGGAGTTCACGAGTAAAGTATTTTACTTTTGATTTTACCTGAAATATGAACATAATTGTGCTTAAAATAAGTACTTAATTTCGTTTCTCACTAATATTATGATCATGTTATTGCTAATTATTGTTAATTTTGTAGCACATTTAAATTTTTTATCGACGTTTATTCAATCAAATTTTAAAAATCATAAATGTATATCTAAAAACTTGTTTCATCTTAACTGTCCGTAAAGTGCTTCATGCAAAATAAATATTATCTTAGCACCTTGCCGCCATGTTTGAGTGAGAGTTATAGGAATACATGTGCCGGTTTTTTTATGAAAATAAGAAGTCTTCGGTAACTAAGTCATTCTCAACGTCTTCAAAATTACGCTCAGGATATCAACATGGCTTGTAGACAAGACATGAGTATCTCGATCTGCGTATAGTCTATATATTAAGTCACAGATAACGAATCACAACGAAACCGCTTTAATTTCCATATCTTTTATTGTATTTACAAACTATCGGCTCCCCGCGACCCTAACCAGGTCGTCCTTCCACCTGGCGGGAGGCCGTCCCACTTTGCGCTTTCCGGTACGTGGTCGCCAACTTTAACGCCACATCGTGCTGTATGCCTTGCCCACTGCCATTGAAACTTGCTAATCCTATATGAGCTATGCCAGTGATTTTGGTTCTCTTACGAATGTCCTCATTTAGAGTGACTATATCTCGCAGAGAAACACTTAACAATATCTGAAATCAGGCTATTTATTAAAAATATCCGCGTCGTGCTATCCGTATCATTGGCGATGTAGAGGTCACGAACAACCTTGAGCCTCTGCAATTGCGTCGAGACATCGCGTCGCTTAGCGCCTTCTATCGGCTATATCACGGAGAGTGCTCTGAAGAGCTATTTGACCTTATCCCCCCTTCCCACTCAGGAGCACGCGTGCCGGTCTTCGGAGTCATCAATTCACTGTCTCCACTTCAACATCACGTACAAAGAAATTTAGTGGCTCTTTTCATTGTCGTACTTCCAGCACCTTTTGTGTCGGCAAGGTGGAGGCGGCTAGAGCAGTGTCTGAACTGCACTAGCTGTCTTCGCATATGGACTCTTCTTACCGCTTCACATCAGGCTTCATTATTTCAATTAATTCGGCTCGCATGTATGTATGTATACCTGGTAATATCAAAGTTTTACTATACCACTTCGATGGGTACAAGTTGTCCTGACGTTTAAAATCCCCACGCCGTTAAATACAGTAACAGGATTTGGAAACAAAACAAACTAGCGGTTAGTTCGGCATTCCGCCCGCTCGTCAATTTACACCGCACTTTGGCGCGCTTTGTAAACCGTTCACGTTCGTTCAGCAATTGTGTTGCTAGTGTAAAATAGTGGACTGCCCGAAATGTTCTTTAAAATATTAACTACCTATATAGTATTTAGTTATGGCTCTGTCCTTTATGAAGCGCTTATACTGGCGTATTGTCCAATCACATTAAATATAAAACAACTTAAAATTAATGTAAATGGGCGATCATAATTACTCGAATTTGATCGCAAAATAATGCTTTCAAACTTCATGTAAGATAGTGACATATATCTGGGAATTAATATTAGGTATGTTTATTCATAAAATTATGGATTCACGGAGTAAAACTTTTATAGTTACATGATAATAATTAAATAGTTTAATATAAGACATTGATATAACGAAATACGATTACATCCATAGACAACCTGGTAATATTATCAATATTTTCCATTATATTTTAAGTCTAATATAACTATAGTAAAGAATCAATATTCTCATCTAAACACCACAAATATTTGTCTGCCTCTTTTACAGCATTAAAATTTCTATCCAAATTCAAAAAAGGAGGAGGTAGGTCTTCTTTATGTCTTTTACCTTTGAACTCCGTCATTAATTTATTGAAAGAGTATACTTTCGGATTGGTTTCTTAATGTTTTACTTATTCCTATTCGTTCCATAAAGGAAGCGGCCCTTTTCGTTATCAGGGTAAGTCAGATGACTTGAGTAAATGATCGTCAATTGTAGTATTTATCTTTTTTAAATTTCAGAATTTATTTTTTATTCGTTTAGTACATTCTTGGGTTTTGATATGTTTGCCTGATGGCACTGGTATTGTTATGAGAAAGCTATAGTCAATGCTCAACAGTCTGGCAGTCTTACTTGTTGTATAAATGAAAAACTGAGCAATGCAACTTCTAGAAAAGTAAAAATAAAACACAATACAATTATTTTGCCTTAAATTTGTAGTGTGCTTGTAACAGACGTGTAAATGTTACAGTTATGTTGGATAGCGATTGTTTCCGTCCGTATACCTAAATAAAGTTGGGGTCAAGATTAAAGCGGTTCATGAGATATTCAGTTTATAGCGCATACCTACAAGGTTTAATTATTTGAGTTGCACTCTGCATGCTTTCCAATGTCTGTGTAAAAACTGTTAAGTTTTATAAACCAGGAACCTTAGTGTAGAACAGTCCCCAGAACATCCTACCGACCAAAGATTCATCATTAATGATTTCGGAATGCGTAGAGCACAAACATACGAGTACAAACATTGATTTGTATGTATATACATGATAAAACTTTTGGTATTTTTTTGATTGTGTTCTCTTCTGTGTTTGTGAATCCTGGTTTAGGCCAAAAAGTATGGGAAATATAAGTTTGTTTATATACAACTAGATGACATACAGCTGATGGCCCACCTGATGGTAAGCGGCTACCGTCGCCTATAGACACTAGATAAGATCTTAACCATTCTATAGTACATGTTTTCTTTCTTTCTTTTCTACCCCTGATGTGATGTCAAACAAGCATAAATGCTTGTTTACAACTCTTAGTGTAAAAAAATATGAAAAAAAAACCGCGAACAGTGACGCCTCGCTTAAAGTTGCTGAGTGTCAGAGTTTGCGAGCTCAGCGATATCTCGTGTGTAGCAGCAATTGGATATTGTTCAGATAGATTAACACGGATTTGTACTTAAAATTCTATTCGGATGCTTGTTTCTGAGTTTTATTTACGAGCATTGTGAAAACGATGGAGAAAAATAAGAGAAATTTGCCGAAACGAAGTAAAAACTTTAATTGTCACCATAATCATAAAAGCCTTTGTTCCTATGGAGGACAGGCATTATAAGCTTGGGCCATATCGCCTCCACTCCCAACGCGGATTGGTGGTTGGCAGCGGTTGCAGTAACAATCGGTTTCAATAGGTAAACGTGCCTTCCGAAACAAGGGGATCATTGGCCTTACAAATTTTGTCTGGGTCAGGCAAAATTAATTAAATTACATATAACATTACATTACACTATAACACTATTTTTTACTGGTGTTTCCAAATTATATTGGACTGAAAGAAAATGATGTATTAGTCCGCCATTGTACATTTTAGTGCAGTGAATAATAAAAAAATCAATAAATACATTGGGACCTCATGCTGTCAATATAATCAACATCATCACTAGCCTATATACGTTTACACTGCCGGGCACAGGTCTTCTTACAAGGGAGCAACATAAGACGAGTTTGGGATAAAAGTCATCAACATAGCCCAAAGCGGTTTGACGGGTTATTAAAGCGGTTGCCGTGCCTGACTAAGCACGGAGATCGACCTTGGCAAAAGTTGCTTTGTCAACACCAGAGCGCTCATCATAAAGATTTATTTCTTTAGCGTGTATCGTTTGAGTGCTATAAGATTTTATGCGATTGCGGTAACCGCTTGCCATCAGGCGGACCCAACGCATGTTTGTTACCCTGTCTCAAAAGTCCAAAAGCACTGTATTCAGCCCCAAACAATTTTATATCGCGGCTGCCGCAGTAAATCACAAAGGGTCGTTATTGGACGATATTATTGCCCGCCTCAGTTGTACGCACGTTTATTTAGACGTAATGTGCAGATAAATACAATTGCTATTACACACGGTTATTATTTTCTTTTGTAATTTGTTCCGTATTTCCTTTTTACTTGACATTTATTGCGAGATTTACGGGAGCATTAGTGTTGTAGTATTGCTTTAATTAATTTTGGTTCGTGTATAGTTTGGGTTTTATGAAGTATTGTTGGAGTAAATTACTATTTCTATTACTTAAAATATTCTTAAATTTTCTATCATCACCTTCATTCTCAGCCCGTATAACCCACTATTAGATAAATGCCTAATTACCCCAATCTCATCTAGCTATTTTGTTCAATGGATTGGAATAAGCTATCGGCCCATCTGATTGTAAGTGGTTACCGTAGCCGCGTATTGTCTAATTCTATTCGTCATTTGCTTCGTCTGCAAACGTAGATTATTCTCAATGTAATCATATGCCGTCGTCGTCGTCGATTCTCAATATTAGCAACCCTTTACATTAATCAGACTTTTAACAAAGACTCGGAAAGCGAATGGAACAAGGGTGAATGAGTCAATTGTATGTGTCCCAAGCTAATTGATTAATTGTCGCAGTCTGTGATGTATGCGACCGCAGTGTCAACGCCGCAAGCCCAAACACAAGGCCGGTCTTGGTTATTCCTCTGACGCTGTGTTTGTCCAAGGAATACGTTAGTATAAATTCCATTATTGAATATGAATTGTGGGTTTGGTCTGATAAAATGTATAGTATATGACTCAGCAAACTCCTCATTCCGATTTGAATAATGTAGGAAGTACGACTCACACCCTCACTCTCGATCAATAATTATTCATATTATAATTTGCGTTTAATTATATGACTTTCAATTGCACTTCTGCAACCAAAATTAATATAAAATCCCATATACTACTCTGTCAATAAAGTACCGGGAAAAGATCATTAATACACAAAATGTTAGTTATTCATCCAAATTATTTTATCACCTTCAAAGTATGTTCCTTCAGAAACGATACACTTACGCCAACGAACAATCCAATCATCAAAACATTTTTAAACGCTGTTTCCAGAATTGAGTTCAGATTTCGCCGCGAAAACGGGAGCCACGAAGTGGTAATTTGAGTTAAGACAAAAGTCGACTGGAGTCATATCTGGTGAACATGGTGGTTGCTCGATGCTATTTGTTGAGTGTTTGGCCAAAAAGTCGTTCACAATGATGGCCTTGTGCAAAGGCGCACTATCGTGGTGCAAAATCCAAGAATTTTCTTTCCACAAATCTAGCCCTTTTCGTCGAATTTGCTCTCTTAAACGCCGCATAACGCTCAAATAATATTCTTTATTTTCCGTTTGACCTTCCGACAAGAATTCCGAGTGCACAACACCGCGTGAGTCAATCAGCATGACTTTGACTTTTGATCGACTTTGGCGTGGTTTTTTCGGTATCGGTTCAGTTGGAAGAGGCCACTCCGAAGCTTGTTGACTAGTTTGCATGTCAAACTCGTAAACCCACGTCTCGTCACCAGTAACAATGTGTTTCATGAATGTTGGGTCGGATTGACTCGTTCTAGCATGTCCTCAGCGACGCTCTTGCGATTGAGTTTTTGGAGAAAATTCAGGTCTTTTGGGAATAGCCGAGCGGCAACAAGTTTCATACCCAAGTGATTATGGTATGGATCGACTCGTGAGATACAAAAAGTTCGCCGGCTATCTCTCTCAAAGTTGAATGAGGATTTTCAGTCACTATTTCCCTCACTTCTGCAATGTTAACTTCAGTTGCAGACGTTGATGGCCTACCAGAGCGAGGCAAATCTTCCATCACATCTCAACCGCTTTTAAACGCTTATAAGCACGGTTTTTTGATAAAATCGATTCACCGTAAGCCTTTTGTAAATTTTCAGTGAGTCCGAACATTGACGATGCAAAATTTAAGACAAACTCCTTGTTCGATGTTTTTATCCATTATGAAATACGCAATACACACTAGATATTATATAACTAAAAACAGCACTGTATTTAATGTAAACAACAGATATAAACTTAAACTTCCCGCCAAAATGGAAAACAGTTGTGCCAGTCTAACAACAACAAAAAAAATGCATTTGGAACCATAAAAAAATTATCCATTCCCGATACTTTTTTGACTGAATGTACATCCGCATGTATAAGGGAGTTTATATTAATTTTTAGGTTTCGGAAATGCATAGACGGAAATTAATCCAAGGCATATTTAGCACGGTTGAGGAGCTCGGTGGCCATGGTTCGCCATGGTCGGTCCTCGGATGGGTCAACCAAAATTTCTAATCCGATGGAATCGAGTTCCTTCGTGCTTTGGAAGGCACGTTTAGCCGTTGGTCCCAGTTGTTACTGCAACTGCTTTACCCCACCAACCCGCATTGGGCCAGCGTGGTGGTGTTATGGCCCAAGCTCCTCATGTGTTTCTTCCATGTAGGAAGGCCTGTGCCCAGCAGTGGAACGTATAAAGGCTGGTGATGATGATGATGATATTTAGAACAAGAACAATAAGTAGTCACACCCTCACAACTGATCAATATTTTATTTTATTCGGTAAATCAACACATCAGCCGAGTTCGGGACTAGCCAATAGAAGTAACGGATTTTTGGCGTGGACGTCTTCACGAATTCGATTGTCCAATCACACCGTCCGACTCCTGTGTCATCTTTGTTTATTTTAATTGACATTTTTTGTATATTTTCTTTATAATATGTTTTAGTTTATTAGTTTTCTTTAGTTTTAAAAATAGTAATTTAGTTATTGTTTAATGCAAAACGTGACTGCAGTGCGTAATACCAATAGTCAGCCTGTAGAATCACTTGAAAACAGCCTTTTGCAGTGTCATCTTTGTGTTCAGCCGCGATTTTTTAAGGGGCGGAAAGGCTTAAGCATTCATCATGGTAAATGCCATAAACCTCAGAGTCAGAGTGTTTCTGTCTGCTCCGCCCCGTTCACTAACGATGATGCTCCCATTATCACACCTGCTACTTTCTCGGAAAATCTTGCTAAATATAAATTTTCTACTCCAATTCTAAAGCGTGTTCCCCGCGGTGCGCGTATCTCTGTTGCGAGAAAACTCGCTGAAGAGATACGCGCTACCGTCGCCGAAAATTCAAAATCTGCTTGGGAGCATCTTCTTACCTTTCCTTACCGTGTTTTGCATGTCACCAAAAATCCGTCATGTCGTGCATCACTTACTTCTCGCATAAAACAAAACTGTGAATCTAGTAGCCTCCCCCTTAAGGATCCCCTTGATTCACGCTCCATTTTTAATCGTAATTTGTACAAAGCTGTGGAAAATAAGATCAATGATGGTGACATCAAGGGTGCCACTCGCCTTCTGTTTTCAAGCGATTCTATAGCACCGGATTCTGCCGACACTCTGTCTTCACTCAAAAGTAAGCACCCAAATTCTACAAACATTATTTTGCCCGATAAACCACATAAAAATGATAATTTACTTCAGGTATCTCCCGACGTCATTCGGCTGTCGATCAATTCTTTTAGCAGCGGCTCTGCTGGCGGGCTCGATGGCCTCGCGCCACAACATTTGAAAGATTTAACTTCTGTTGGCTGCGGTGACGCGGGCGAGTTGCTGTTGAAGGAGCTGACTGCACTTTCTAACCTTATGCTTACCGGTAATGTTAATCCTGCTATTGTTAGCGTTCTCTATGGGGCCAACCTCTGCGCTCTCAAAAAAAAAGATGGTGGAATAAGACCGATTGCGGTCGGTACCTGTTACCGTCGCTTAACTGCCAAAACCTGTTGCAGAGCAGTAAAGGAAAGCCTCACAGATTATTTTCAGCCAACTCAATTAGGTTTTGGCTCGAGGGGTGGTTGTGAGGCTGCTGTGCATGCTCTGCGTACTTTCTTGGACAATGATTGCGGAGAGGTTGTTCTCAAGGTGGACGTTAAAAATGCTTTTAATTCTGTAGACAGGGCTGCTCTGCTGAATCAGGTGCTATATAAAACTCCTTCTTTATACGGTTTCCTTTGGCAGTGCTATAGTTCACCTTCAAACCTACAATACAGAGGTAATTTGATCTCTTCTGTTGTAGGCTGTCAACAAGGTGATCCCCTCGGACCTGCCATTTTTAGTTTAGCAATTCACCCTACCATTCAAAAACTAAATTCAAAATTAAACGTATGGTATCTTGATGATGGTACCTTAGGTGGCTGCGCAAATTCAGTTCTTGATGATTTGCGTACACTTATCCAAGAACTTCATACTATTGGTCTCGATCTGAATTTCTCGAAGTGTGAGTTATTTATTTCAGATAGGATCACTGGTTCACATCGAGACGAAATAATTTCGGAATTTAACTCTTTGGCTCCAAATATTTCAATTGTTGATAGAAAATCGCTTCGTCTACTTGGTTCACCTATTTTAGACGATTCAATTCCCTTTTTTGTTAATGAAAAAATTGTAACCTTCACAGATTTATGTCATAGGCTTCTTAAAATTAGCACTCACATGGCTTACATAATTCTCCGTTTTTGCCTTTTTGTTCCCAAATTTATGTATACTCTTCGTTCCTGTCAACTTTGGAAATTTCCTAACCTTCTTTCGGAACTGGACAGTACAATGAAAGAAACACTTTCTACTGTTCTGAATATCAATCTTTGCGATCGTTCTTGGTCTCAAGCATCATTGCCAATACGTTTCGGAGGTTTAGGTATAAGGAAAATTTCAAGTGTTTCTCTTCCGGCCTTTTTATCTTCCATTTATAGTACGCGTCCTTTAATTGACAAAATTTTAAGTGATAGTTTAACTACTTTTGAAGTGTCCCACTTGGCCGAGGCCAAATCTAGCTGGTCAATGACTTGCTCTGGCTCTGACTTTCCTATTTCCCCCTGCTCCCAGAAACAATGGGACGGGCCTCTCTGCGAATTGGTGCGGAACAATCTTTTAAATACGTCAACCAGTTCTGCGGATCGAGCCCGTCTCTTGGCAGTGGGAGAGTGGGAATCTGGTCTATGGCTACAAGCTTTGCCTTCGGCTAATTTAGGTACACTCCTTGACCGCACTGCTTTTCGTTTTGCTATCTGTTTGCGTTTAGGAACCGTATGCAATGTCCCACACCGTTGCCGTTGTGGTAGTTTGGTTGATGATCTTGGTCACCATGGCCTCTCTTGTGCAAGAAGTGCAGGTCGATTTTCCCGGCATGCTGAAATCAATGACATCATTCGTCGGGCTCTCGCTACCTCCGGGACCCCTGCTGCTCTGGAGCCGAACGGCTTAGCGCGCGATGATGGGAAGAGGCCTGACGGCATGACTCTTGTGCCCTGGAAGATGGGTAGGTCTTTGGTGTGGGACGCTACTTGTGTCGACACCTTAGCCATGTCCCATCTTCCAAGTACCTCGTCGGCACCAGGATCGGCTGCTGCTTCCGCTGAAACTCTTAAACGGCGCAAATATGCTGGCTTATCTAAAGATTACATATTTGAACCGTTTGGAGTTGAGACATTGGGACCTTGGGGTCCAGGTGCTCACCGACTGTTTAGGGACATTGCAGATCGTTTGTGTGAAAGTTTAAGTGACAATAAGGCTGGTATGTATTTCGCACAAAGAATAAGCCTCGCAATTCAGCGAGGTAATGCGACCAGTCTTATTGGTACACTTCCATTTTCAGTAGATTTAGGTGGTGTTTTTTATTTATAAGTTCGGTTAATTTTAGTTTATTTATAGGCCTAAGTGTATTTTAATTTTTATTTCCATTATGTATTTGTTTTTAATATATTATTTAATTAAAAATGGTAAAAATTAAATGTTCGGTAAATTATCAACTGATAACACATAATAGGTAAGTAGTTACTTAAAGTGATAGGAAGCTAATTACAGATATTGAATAATTATTATAATTTTCGTTTAATAGGACTTTTGATTGCACTTCTGCAACCAAAACTAATCATAAACTTCCATATACATGCAGATGTATATGGGAGTTTATATTATTTTTTAGGTTTCGGAAATGCATATACGGAAAATATTCCAAGGCATATTTAGCACAAGCACAATGGAAGATGTACCTACTGCTTATTGTCCAATAAGCAGTAGGTACATCAGCACAATGGAAGATGTACCTACTGCTTATTGTCCAATAAGCTGCTTATTGTCCAATAAGCTGTAGGTACATCTTCCATTTTGCAGCTTTTTTCATACGATAAGGGTAGCAAACATGCACACTGCCTGCCTGATGGTAAGCAGTTACCGTAGCCTATAGACGCTAGTAGCACTTTAGGCACAGCTCACGCGTTGCCTACCCTGTAAAACCAAGAGAAAGTGTCATGTTGACAGTATGAGTTGAGTCTCCCTGCCCAAAACATTATTTATTTAGCTTAGCTGCACTCTTCTGTAAGGTGGAGGCACAGAATACATAAAAAGGGGCAGAAGATCCTCTCCGCAGAATCATTTAAATAAATAGCGACTCTTGCTATGAGACAATAAAGTGCAATTCAGTTCGCACAGTGCTATTGACCTACCGTTAAATTCACCTATATGTTGCCTGTCTCTCTATCGCGTATCTGGTCTCTTTCCGACTACGGAATCAGCAACAGAATATCAACTTGTCGAGGTCGCCATGTACTTATAGCTTCACAGTCATAACGCGGAGAGAGACTGGCCTGGTGGCGGTGCTACTTCAGACCGGGCGCTCAAGATTCGAGTGGTAAGTATAATTATGCCTTGTTTCTCTGCACGGTACAAGCTGCACGGTCACGCACACGCATGTTAATCATAGGCTATCAAAGTCCTTTCAAAATCCTGCTCTAACCCTATCTTTGATTATATTTCCTCCGCATAATAGTATGCGGAGGTAATAAAATTAAAGATAGGACTTCATCGTCATTATCATAATCACTAACCTATTTATGTCCCACTGCTGGGCACAGGCTTCTCTATACGGGAAAAACACTTGAGGAGTTTGGGCCATAACCCGACCACACAGACCCAATGCAGGTTAAAGCTGTTGCTGTAACAACCTGAACCAAAGTGCCTTTCGAAGCACGGAGGAGCCCAGGATAACAAATTTTGATTGGCACATCCCAGGATCGACCATGGTGAACTTAATTTTGATTTTTTAAATTGAAACCAGAGCGCTCAATCCACTAAGCCACCGAGCTCTTCCGATAGGTAAACGACTTCACCCACCAGCTCTAAATTTGATTTAATAAAGTTTTTCATATTGTCAATGACTTGGAATTTCACACAAAACAGGCACAAGAACCATACTTACTGTCTCTGCGGTAATTGATGAACTGCCGTAATCAGTGACATGACAACTTCGGGTGGCCCAACCTCATAAAAGGTTGGGCTTCATTGTTATGGGATGGACAGACACGTCGTGTGTTTTTTTAGGACAAAAAGACTCATGAGTGTTAGTTTATGATGCTTACCTAATTACTAACTACTTAAATACGTCCCACTTCTGGATTAACATCTGACGACATCGGAAAAATATATGTGGAATTTGGACGTGAAAATGCTTGCAGTAACAATCGCGGCCATCGGCTAAACATGCCTTTCGAGGGCGTTAGTTAATTGATCCACGCAAGACCAAGACCAGAGTTGCTTTTTTACGAAATCATAATAACAGCTGTCAAATTAGTTTTCCAGCATATTAAATTTTTTTTAAGTTATTTACAATATTAATGCCTGAATAAATAGATTGTGGTGTTAAAAATTTAATGACGAACAGTATAGGATATCATGGGTGAAAAAAAATGAGTAGGTATGTCATCGTTGCTACCGCCTGTTTTTGTTTGGCCGATAGGGCTTTGCGTGTCCCACAATCCCCAATCTTACCCGGGCCTAAAAGATGTTATGGTACAGGTGAGATGAAGCGCCTTGACAGATTAATGAGCTCACACAGCAAGAATACTACAAAGTGTTATTTAGCTACGATCTTGTGTAAGGTGCTGCTACCCCAGTACTAGCTGCGATCTTCTGTAAGGTGCTGCTACCCTAGTACTAAGTAGTGTTATTAAGCTGCGATCTTCTGTAAGGTGCTGCTAACCCAGTACTAAGTAGTGTTATTGAGCAGCGATCTTCTGTTAGGTGCTGCTACCCTAGTACTAAGTAGTGTTATTAAGCTGCGATCTTCTGTAAGGTGCTGCTAACCCAGTACTAAGTAGTGTTATTAAGCTGCGATCTTCTTTTAGGTGCTGCTACCCTAATACTAAGTAGTGTTATTAAGCTGCGATCTTCTGTTAGGTGCTGCTACCCTAGTACTAAGTAGTGTTATTAAATTGCGATCTTCTGTAAGGTGCTGCTACCCCAGTACTAAATAGTGTTATTTAGCTGCGATCTTCTGTAAGGTGCTGCTACCCCAGTACTAAGTAGTGTTATTTAGCTGCGATCTTCTGTAAGGTGCTGCTACCCCAGTACTAAGTAGTGTTATTTAGCTGCGATCTTCTGTAAGGTGGTGGTGCTACCCTAGTCAAGCACTCAAATCGTGAAATACCACAATACCATACCTCTCTTAAAAACATGTAGATATTATTTAATCAGTCTACTGATTTATTATCCATAACATAGGTGGAAATATATCATAATTATTATTGCTATGCCTCATTCGTAATATTCTTTAACTATCGTAGCTGAAGGCAGATGGTACCTTATACAAATATCCTTTTTGAAAAAAAAATTCTCGAGAAAGAAACCAGCTATACAAACAGGTCGTATAGGTATTACAATTTAGTATGAAACAGCTGATTTTTTTCACTAGCACTGCCATTCGCAATTGATTACGAGAGCGTTCTTTTTACAGCCTGTATTTTATGTACATTTTATCAAAAAAATATAACTAAAAGTGTTACTGACATGTCATTGACATAAGAACTTGACACAAATCATGCATTTTCATGTAAAGGAGAATAACCAAAGAAAAAATTACTTTTTTTTATACAACTAGATGACAAACAAGCTGACGGCCTACCTGATGGTAAGCGGCTACCGCCGCCTATAGACAGCTGCAATAACAAGGAAAAATCAGTTGATATTGCAGATGCGTTGTCATCCTGAGGCCTAAGATGAAATGCCTATGCATGACTATGCATTTAAAATCCGAAAATAGGAACAAAATACAAAAACAATGAAGAAATTCGCCCTTCAATCAACTTGATTCAATTAGTTAATGAGGATCGCTCATTATAAAGTACGTATTGAAACTTAAATAATTCATTTAGTCACAACGAAATTGGAAGGCTGGAGCGAATAACTTCAAATTTATGTACTAATTTTATTTCTGTCATTAATTGTAGGTACTTTGTTTCGATAATCGATACGTGGTTAAATATCAATCCTTTCTTTTAGAGATACTCATACGCCGATCTTGTAAACAGTCATGTCACTTGCCTGAGGTTTGTTCTTAGAATGCTAGAGATCAATATATGGAACTATTCCTTTTGTTTATAGCACAGTGTACAAGTCAAACGCAGATGTATATTTACTTTTGTACCAGACATACCATCCGTTGCGCTCTTACAACAATAGTCAGCTATACGATTTTGAACCTTAATTATTGGTATGACATGTCTTTAATGTGTCTTTTGCAAGATTATATTCACTGTTTGAACAAAACTTAGTATTTTGCACTGAAAAAAAAAATCCAACCGAACTACTTCGGCTACATTTGTAATAGCCAAAATTTGACGCAATGTGATTACAGTTTAATTATAAGATTAAACGAACTTACCTAAGTGAAGTTCAATCTTAATTATACGAAGCTCCTTGTCCAACACGGTTTTACATTGTAGTAAACATTCCAATGCATGCGCCACCACACGTTTCCAAGCCTCAAACAAAAAAAAAATACACACAGTTTTTGTTCTGACAACACTGGATTGATCTTCATTATGTTCAAAGACTTCATGAACAACCCTTTCCATTAGGGTAAGTATATCATACGGGGGGGTTGGGACTGAACGTGTTGGACAAGGAGCTTCGTATAATTAAGATTGAACTTCACTTAGGTAAGTTCGTTTAATCTTATAATTATACTCTCTCCTTGTCCAACACGGTTTTACATTGTAGATGTTTGAAGATAGGGTTGTGAATGAATTATGATTTAGTTTCTAATGTTTGTTCTCTATTTGAAATTAAATCTTGAATTTAGGTAACTAGCTAATAACTTATTCCTAGTTACAAATATATTTACTTAGTAAATTATGTATGTATCACATATAGGTAGTAGGTATTTGAAAAAATAGAGGTAATTATTATTATCTGGCAAAGGCCTATTATAAAAATTGTCAATCAATTCTGAGTCCTGCCTATTAGCAGCAGGTGTAACAGCAAGTCTAGCAGCTACTGAGAGCTGTAAATTTAGGTACAGAATAAACACTCGTCTCTCTTATTGTATACTTTATACAATGACCTATAACTTCGGAACAATGTACTCTTTTTAAAGGTATAGTGGTTACTGTGCAATGAAAAAAAAATACTTTTCATATACTTCTACATGTAATAAAGGTTAGAGCACTTACACTTGTGGTATATCTATCTGGAATTTTTATTTGTACACCACTTGATGTGAATTTAATATGTTTTAATTTTATAAATAAAATACAAAGTTTGGACTTTGGACCTGTGTTGTTAGTGCTAGTGAAGTGACAAGTTTCTTAGTTGACTACTGTAATTTTAAAATTTTCATAGGGGTACTATGAAATTAATATATTAAAACTAATCCTGTGTCCTAAATTGTGTTCTTTAATGGTCCCGGTGGTTTAAGATTAAGAATACCCTTTAGAAAGTCTTTTGATTCGATCATCTTCTATTCAAGGACTTATCCGTATGGAGATAGCTGATGTCCTAACTGAAAAAGTTCATTTAGAAATTATATTTTTATATAGATTTTAACAAAGGAAACCAATCCACTATGGATAAAATTAGAATGTCAGATGATTTATACTCTTGAATTTTATGAATGCATTTTTGTATAATGTAAAAAAGTATGACTTCTGACACAATGTAAATGTATCTACTGTTATTGCTTCTGGATCTCCTAGCCAAGAAACAAACTTTACATTTATAATTAACCCTTGATGCACCCAAATCGCTAGGTATCTTAAATTCCAATTTGGTCATGATGTTAAGGAATTTTTATTGTTATGGAGGACCAAGATCTTTAAGTTTTTTCTGGTTATTACACATAGCTTCTCAGCGCGTGGTTGATGCATCCGCATGTATTACAACACAACATCTATTGTATTTTTATTTCATTGCCTAGATCTATAATACACCATTCTAATTTTCTTTATACATATAGGTACTAAGACTGCCATTTGTGCACTGTGCTATTAAAATTACTCTTTCTAACAGTTTTTTTAATACCCAACTGTAAGGAAAGGCTGGATATATCTATTATAATTTAACAAATATCTTAATTTGCATATAGATCTATTTTGAAAATAATATATTTAATTTATTTAGAATTTTATTGTACAACAACCACATAAAAAAATATAGAATATGTTTATCCAACCTACAAAGGGCTGCCTTACCACTGATATTTTATTAGAAATTGCTACCTATCTGTTTTTCCTTAGGTACGACTGACAGAGACATAACAGTGGAAATGAAGTTTTGTCCTAAATATTTACAACTTGTTTTTGGTGTTATTATGCTTTTTTCATAATAAATTAGTACCTTACAAACATATTTAAAATTCTTTACAATTTTCTGGCAGATAAACATGAATTATCATCATCATTAGCCTATACATGTCCCACTGCTGGGCATAGGCCGTCCTGTATGGGAGAAGAAACACTTAAGAAATTAAAATACCTTAGTATTAATAATGTCATATAAATAAAATGTTCAAATAATGTTGTTTTTTCCCACAGATGTAAAAATAAGTTTCATTAGTTTGGTACAAAAAAAAAAACATAAAGTGCTGCATAAAG
Organism: Nymphula nitidulata; assembly: GCA_947347705.1. Taxonomy (NCBI): domain Eukaryota; kingdom Metazoa; phylum Arthropoda; class Insecta; order Lepidoptera; family Crambidae; genus Nymphula; species Nymphula nitidulata. Next base: position 16,048,538 of record OX374632.1, read on the forward strand.
GCCAAAAGTTAAACAGCTTTTCATTTCATAAAAATCCTTTATGAAATTTAAACTTCAAAAAAATATTTTTGACTCATTTGTAATTGGTATTGGTACTTAAGAGTAAGCATCTTTCAAACCTTTAATATTAAATAGGTATGTAACAATTTTTGGAAATCAATTCCATGCTGTTCTTCTAATTTAAAATGATGCAATTCTATGAAATTATTTGTTCTTCTTTATAAGGTTAGTTTTGAGATAGGCCCATATGGAGGTGGTATTAAAATAAAGGGAATTTTGATACCCATTTATGAAAAATCATAAGTATGAGTTGACTCATTTATTTTAAAAAAAATCTTATTATTGACTTCCCACATTTCTCAGAGGTAACTGCGTTGGTTCTTCGCTGTGGTCCAGTCGTAGCATTATCTTCCTGGGCTGTCGAGGTTTTGCTAGTTGAGATAGCCAGCGATAAAGCCCGCTGGGATGTTGCTGATAACCTTGCAGCAGGCCTTCCCAGTTTTCCTATTATGGAGGCAGTTTGTCCTTGTTTTTTATTTCTTGGCCAGTTTTTGGTACTGTCTGGGCTGTCTTGATTTTTGCTCCACAATTTTCATGAAACAAATATTCATCCGCATATTCATCTTCAAGAGCATTTCTAATTGCAAAACTAGTCTAATACCAAAAAAAAATGAGATAAGTTATCATCATAAAAAGTTTGAGCAGTCTTTTTTGCTGCATCTTACAACTTTTCTTTGTTACCCTTCAAAATATCTTTGATTGTATGTCCAATTATAGTTGAAATTATCTCTTGTCAGTTAACCCATAAAAGCCTGATAAACAAGACACAATTAAATTTTAATTGTCATGACAACTTAAGCTGCCGTCTGGGCATTGAAGGAATTTAAGCCTTTGGTCTCGTTTAGTGTTTATACAAGGAAGAGCTGCTAGTATTTCATCATTAATTTTTGGAGGGGGGGCTCTATAAAAATTTATAGGTATGGGATACTTTTTCATATTTGATTCTTGTAATACTTTTCCCAACCCACTTTATTTTTATTTATTTTATATTATTTTAATGTTACATTTACCATTAGTATTCTTTTATGCACCCTCCTCTTATTTTTTGATGACATGTCTACTCACAAGTAGCGCTTGAGTCAAGAGTACACACTGTTTTATACACATTAATTTATAAAATCTGTCTTCTCACTATTCTGATAATTAGTAGCACTGAAGTTACAGAGACATTGTCTACTCACAAGTAGTAGCTCTTATGTCCAGAATTTTCAGTAATTATCTTCTCACAACTCTCATAAGTAGTATCGTTTGAGTCAAGAATACACAGATATTGTCTACTCATAAGTAGTAGTGCTTCTGTTAAGAATGTACAGTTTTTCTCATTAGAAGTAGTAGCACATGTGAAGAATACATAGACATTGTCTACTCGCAAGTACTAGCGCTAAATGTCCGGAATATAAAAATATTGTGTGCTCATAAAGAATATACAGATCTTTTCTCCTTAGAAGTAGCAACACTTATGTCAAGAATGCATAGACATTGTCTACTCGCAAGTAGTAGCGCTTATGTCCAGAATATAAAATATTATGTGCTCATAAAGAATAAACAGATATTTTCTCCTTCGAAGTAGGAGCACTTATTTCAAGAATGCATAGACATTGTCTACTCACAAGTAGTAGTGCTTATGTCCAGAATATAATATATATATTAGGTGCTCATTAAGAATATACAGATTTTTTCTCCTTCGAAGTAGGAGCACTTATGTCAAGAATGCATAGACATTGTCTACTCACAAGTAGTAGCGCTTATGTCCAGAATATAAAAATATTATGTGCTCATTAGTCTCATACGTAGTAGCTCTTAAGTCAAAATTACACAGATATTGCCTATTCACAAGTAATAGCACTTATAGTATTTTCTTGTTGTTGTAATCCGGTAAGGTGTGTTTATTTCAAATCAGTAGCACTTATGTCAAGAATGCATAGACATTGTCTACTCACAAGTAGTAGCGCTTATGTCCAGAATATAAAAATATTATGTGCTCATTAGTCTCATATGTAGTAGCTCTTAAGTCAAAATTACACAGATATTGCCTACTCACAATTAGTAGCACTTATAGTATTTTCCTGTTGTTGTAATCCGGTAAGGTGTGTTTATTTCAAATCAGTAGTACTTATGTCAAGAATGCACAGACATTGTCTACTCACAAATAGTAGCGCATATGTTTGATAAAAATAATAACACAAAGTCAATTTGATTCTTATTGATTTCAAATTAAATCTTATTTTTATTTAAATTAGGTAGGTAGTCATCTCTACTTCCATCCTTCATAATTGTAGTAAAGTACTAATATATTGACCTTACATCATTATTAATATGGCATATTAACCAATGCACTCTAAACTGAAGAAAATGCTTGTTTACACACCGGATTCCTCTAGAGCTAGATATTATCAAGTTAACTCGATGGTGTTCTTGGTGGAGTTACTTCCATTCTCCAATCTAACTTGAAGTTTTCTTATTTTCTTTTTAATTTTTTCAATCTTTGCACTGTTTTTATTGTTTCATATTTTTATGATTCCTTAGTCAATGTTATTTAGTAAAATACAACTATATTGCAATCGCGAGAGCGGAAAAAGACCGTCGACCGAAAGTGATCAAATTATTACGAAAATACAGTTTATAGAAAACGATAATACAAGTATTTACTTGCTGCCAATTTCTAAGAAAAAAGAGTATGCTAAAGTGTTCAAAAAGACGTTCTAATTAAAAAAACTATTTTAGCATTTTTGGTTCCGACGGAAATGTTCCAACAAACGTAAACATAACCTTAAAAATAAAGCCGGCTGTTCTGCATTCAATAAAAAGATATGCACGAACGCTCAACTGTTCTTAATTTTAAAATAATGTTTTATTTATTAATTGCAGTAGTAAAATAGTCTTACTTACGTTTTTCTGTTAGTATTTTCTTACCAACACAACCCATTATTGCGTCATATATTTTTGGAGTTTGATTTCAGTGTTTTTGTGACATACCAGACTTAAATTTCATAACATCACCTTTTGTCGGTGTCTTATTTATATTTAGACTTTGTTGATGTTATTCTATTTACACAAAAAACATCACAAAACGATTTTTACAAAATACACCGTGGTGGCATTCACGCACACGAATACATAATGAAGATCAATCCAGTGTTGTCAGAACAAAAACTATGTGTATTTTTTTTTGTTTGAGGCTTGGAAACGTGTGGTGGTAGTCCGGTACGGCTAGGCGATTTTGAAGTGCTAAGTTCCAAAAATTCTAAAGTTTCTGAATTTTTGCAAGGGGATACACTTCTACCTAAAAAGTTTATATTTAATTTTTGTGTCAAATCTTGCTATTGCATTTTCAGTAATTCAATATTTTCTGACCTAAATGTTAAAATATAAATAAAACTGCCAAAAATAATTTAATGTGTCAAATGATACTAATATTGTGTGTAAAATAGCCTAGGCTGTGTGCATACTAAGTGTGTGTCGTTTTAGTCCAGTGCAAATTGACAGGGGGCCCAATATATGTTAAAAGTCTCAAAAAAATATTATAGTTTATAAAACAAATACAACCTAACTCAGGGCACCTAATTATGACCCTGACATGATTTTGTGCCAAACTAAGCCATGGGTTATTAAGATATTTAATAATTTAGCTTTTCCAAGCCATAGCGGCTGTAAAAAAATATTAAAGTTATTAGAGTTTACACATTTAATATCATAAAAGCATAAAATATCTGCTATTAAATTTTGTGTCACTTTAATTCATGATATACTTAAAAAAATATTTAATTTCCTACATAAATATTAGTTCGCTCGCGCGTTGTGTACCGCACGGAGCATTTACACACAGTCATTTGCAAAGAGTAGCAAGTAGGAACAGTCAACCGAAGGTCACGTTTACACAAACGCCCGAATTAAGCTAAACGTTTTTGTACTTTAATCCAATTGCGTTTAGGTTGAAAATTGATTGGATTTTTTTTCTCATATTACGGTTAGCTGACCTGCTGTTGTTTTGTACAATGGACAGCACATCAAGCGTAACAGTATGACCTTGAGCTTGCCCTTACTGCGTTCGTAATAGAGGTGGCTTTCGTATTGCAACTGTTACACTTGATATGCTGTCGTATGTACTTATAAGTAAGTGTCGTGTGTATAATGTATAAAGTAATTATACATAAAAAATATACCTACTTATAATACGAAATTGTTATGTTCTGTACACTTATTACTGTCACAAGGATTGATAAATTTATACTTATATGTACACACGACAGCACATCAAATGTAACATTATTAAGGGTAAGATCGGATAATCCGAAATCATTTCATATCCGTTTTAAAGCCGTACATAATTAAAAATTTAAGAGCATACTTTATTTGATAAATAAAACAAGTGCGGGTACCGCATGTTATGAGAGAAATTATATAATAATATAAATAGGTAAACTTTTTTTCTTTTTTTTTACTGGAGGCAAAGACTAGTGCTTAGAAATATGGACATCCCATTTCTCTGAAGCTGATTGAACAATTCTAGAGATAGTAGACTTATTAATAGACATAGTAGTAATAAAACAATTATATCTCTAAAATCTTATTTAAAAAAAAATACCGTGAGGCGCCCTATTGCTTCCCGTGGGTGTCGTAAGAGGCGACTAAGGGATATCTGAGCTATCAACTACTCCACTGGTGGTAGGGTGTGAAAACCCTGGTTAGTGACCACCGTACGCAGGGCGCAAAACCCACCAAGTGACCACATGTGGCCGCGTTCCGGGATCAGTGGGCGTACAACCAGAGCTTGGGGAGACGATGCCGCGATGGATGCGGTCAATGATGGCTTCCGTCTGACTAGTGCCAGGTGGACTGCGTTGACCCGTCGGCCAGGGAGATCTGAAGAAACGGCTGTTCCGCTGGCCGCCCGTGGCACGGTACAGGGGCCCAAGCTATCCTAACCAGATCGTGAGGCTGCCCCATCATGCCCCGCATAATCTCGGGGTAGTCCGTCGTGCCGGTTAGTGACCGGATGGTGGGGTTCCAGCGGCCATACCCGGGAGGGTTCGGGGGCCCTTCCGTCTGGTGGGTCAGCGCTTCTCTGCCGTCGGCTGTTACCTGGCAAAACAGGCCTCACGATTTGACTGCCTATATCCATCCATGGCAGCGACAAGTAATGTGTATGGTCGTATAGCGGTGCACGACCCCACTACAGCCACGCTGTTTGAGGTCGGGCTCACTAACTTCCGTGGGCTCCATGCTAATCTCAATGTCGTCTACCAACATCTTGAGACGGCTCGGCCAGCGCTGCTTTTTTTGACGGAGACGCAAATACTCCGCCCGGCTGACACAAGGTATCTGGACTATCCCGGCTATGCTCTTGAAGAGCCTTCAAAGCGAAGTCCGGGGTATGCTTGTTTGTCCGGGCGGATGTTTGCTGTCGCCATCTACGCCACTTGGAGGACCCTTTCTTTTCCATTTTCGGGGTGCACGTGAATCTGGGCATTCATTGCCGTGTCTACGTTTTGAGGTGGTAGGCTATTCATATTAAACTTAATAAATATAACAAATAAAAATAACCAAAAACAATTTTCGGAAATACGACCCAAAAGCGCAACTAATTGCACGCCAGATGGAGCCAAACATTAAATCTAGGAATTTAGAAAGCGAAGGCTGGGAAAAAAATAAATATAAAGGAACACTATTGAACAAAAATTAAATATCCTACTGAGCTTAGCTCGTAAAATAAACAAATGGCCAAAATACATTTGTCTTAAGCGGCCCGGGGTGAGTCGTAAATTGTAATATGAGGAACCAATATAAAGACAAGGAGACATAAAATTGATCTTAACAGACGGCAAAAAAAAGGTTAAAATTACAATCTTTACAAATTAGATACAAAAGAACCCTCGTTCTATTGAGCAATTAAGAACTCGGGTTATGAGGAGTAAAAAATTATCTTAAGACCACATGTTATGCAGAATTGGTTCCGCGAACTTCGGGGTGGGTGTTGTCTAACGAACCAATCAGAGAAATTGGGTGGGTCAAAAAGTGGGGAAAAGGGGATGTACCAAAGGCCATGTCAGAAACTTGGTGGTAGGATGGGCATTCAGTCTAGAGTTGACCATAGGGTTAGCTAGACAAGTCTTCTAGAGTCAGTGTTGACATAATCTACATAGTTGGTAACTAACCAACAATAAGACTAAATTCAGTGATTCAGAAGGTTCCAGGGCTGCATTTGGTAACGTACAAATTTCGATACATATTCCACTAAATTCATCCTAATATAATTGAAATTGCGTGCCCGGAGTTAATCCAGACAATGATAAAAATTCAACTCAATAAATCAGTTGTCCATTACAATAATATAACCTAGTGAAGACTAGAGAAGTACCGTAGTTGATAGGTAAAATAGTAATGTGTTCATGATGATGATGACAATGATGTTAGTTATGACATTCAATAATTCATAGTAGCATTAGATTGGATACCTACTTGTATTAATTTATTATTATTGGTTTTCTAAGTGCATTTCACCTAATAGATGATTGTATAATTATGGAGATTTACGATTCTAGTTGTATAATTCATTAATATGGGAGAATTATGAAAGTAAATAAGTAAAATTCTGGAACATTAGCGTACATACTAAATTTAAGGTATAAACTGTAAAATAAATTGTAGACGATTTTACCTCCATTATAAAGTAGTGTTATATGAATGAAGAAGTCCACTTCTATTTTATTCTACAATCTAACCCATTAAGGTACATAAACAAATTACAATCTACAAGCGTACCTTCAACATTTTATCATTGTAATTATGTAAACGAATGAATTGTTTTGCAAAATCTTAAACCTTTCCTATGTAAATTATATATAGTTTTCGAGATAGATTTATCATAATACAATGAAGACAATTCATTGAACTTGTTGTTACGAAATCGAAGATTATAAGGCATAAAGTTGATAGAGTCACAATTGAATGTATTCAGTGATTAATACCTCCCGATTGTAAAATAAACCTCTGAGATTTTAAATACTTTTAAGTATACCTACATGCTTTGTTGTAACTCCGTTTTGTGTATCTGATTAAATAAGTTAAAATAGAATTTTACATAATTTGTAGTTAAGAGTGTGTGCATGTTTCTTTGTTTGTTATGTGCTAGATTATAAGTTCAAGCCGACAAGAGTTTTTAGTTTGAATGTTCTATTTTCTCTTGATCATAATGGCTAGGAATGGAACATTCGGTCATCCACTATCGTGAATGATCTAAATAATCCAAGTTTCGTATATTGCATAAATAAATTAATATTTATTAACATAATATTGAGTTTCCTTCTTATAGTTATAAAACCCCTAGCTTGATGGCATAGATAAGCGAATGTCATAAGACCACCCGCGGATAGCACAGCCAATTTATAAGATGTTACAGTCAGAATCAATAGACTTTATACCGATGGACAGACACTCGCTTATTTATATCAAACAGTACTCGATAATTAGGGAATTGCAGAATTCTATACGCTAACCTCATTGATGCAAAAGCAAGAGCGTCTAAACTAGGATTGGCTTAGATGGTTAGAGCAGTCGTCCAGTTTATGAAAGGTCTCGGGTTCGATCCCCGCCTCAGGACATAGAATTTTCTAACTTAGATATTATTTTTGATTGGCTAGCTTAACTTATTCACACGCAGCAGGACAATGGGCTACGATCCACACTCATAGTACTATATTAGAAGTACCAGATGGTAAACCGTATAACTTAGGGTTAGGATTTAGCTAGGAGGAGAGCTAGGTCTGATGGAGATTAAAGTGTACGAAGCAGCGAGACAGTAATAGCAGAAAGGCGAGCCGAGCACCCATGCAGAGCAACTCTTCAATTAGGGTAGTGGTTTGTATAGCGAGTATACTTGATTGATAGGAGAATTAGGTCAGGTCTTGTAGTGTTGAGAGTATCCAGTGCTGTGAGTTTAATGTTTAATTTCTTTTGTATTAGAGTCAGGAGAACTGCTCCAAGGGACGCGGGCTTACTAGCCTCGACTTAGTCGTTTCGCAACCTTCCGGGGGGAGCGTTCGGCCGATATCGACTGTAAGCCGATCCCTGACCTCATCAGGTCAATCGGTACATAGTTTGTGGCGGGGCTGCGGCAATTCTGAGCGTCTGCAATACACGTCCCGTCTTGACAATTGACCTTCGACCTTAGTTTGGCCAAACTAAACCTATATCAATAATACAAACAATACAATAAATCCATGGTACTGGGCGAGGTAGCTAAAAGCACCTATATTGATTCCATGTCTTCGGATGTGATGAAAATGAAGCTTCTCAGCTTATTATAGAAGGTCATTGTCCGCCCTATAACCTGACGACAGGGCCGGTTACCGGCGTAGGTTTCCCTAACGCTAGAGTGAATTGGTGGCTTACCGGCGATATGAAATCGCGCACCTTCTAAACACCTTAACTCACGCCATCCGAATCACTTACTAGGCACACACATTGCCTATTCACATAAAAGGCTGCTTATCAATTATATACGACTAAATGGCCTCAGTAACACAAGAAGTATTACGATACTCGCCAAGTAAGCTCGGTGGAATGGGTAGGTGTCTGAAGCTGATCCAATACGACTTAATGTACCGAGAAAAAAAAAACTTGCTACGAATACTAAATCTTGTTAACTCGCACAATCAATACTCTCTTCGCTACTGTACTCTCTAAGCCAACTTATGTATTTGATATACACAAATTATAGACATGAATGAAATCTAGACGACGTACCACCACAGAAATGGTGCCGTGACCAGAGGATCCAGCTACGTGTTCGGAGCAACGACGCGAATGGATTAGAACCTATATATATTTATATATTAAAAAAAAAATACACAACGTAGGAACACATTATCGAGTACTAAAAGTTTGCTTTCAGAGATGCCACGGACGGACAAATTGTGCATGGTTATATACCTATGTGTTTAGCTAGATATCACGAGAAGGAGATGACTTCACATAATTCATGTGCTAATGTTTGATTGTGTAACTTATGAAATATGAAATTTCAGATTACCGGGTGGAACGCGAGAAAATACGACAACAGACGTTTTAGAGATCACTAATTCGGTAGTTAAATTAATTTTTCTTCAGTCGCGCGTACTTTGACGAATTAGTATAGTATAATAGTGACCGTACTAATAGTAGCCGCGAAATTGACGACAGGTATATTTCATAAAATGTCGGAACGTAGAGGTAGACGCGTAGAGAGACGAGGTAGGTCGAATGATAAAGGTAGTAACGCCGAGAGATCAGAGGAGCGGACCGAAGGTGTAGGGAACGCGACTTTAGAATTGTTATTAATAATAATAATAATAATAATAATAATATAATATAGCCTTTTATTCAGATCCACATTACAATTATATGACAAAATACAACGAAAACTTAAATTTAATGTTAACTTTAATCTAGTCCCTTATTTGAATTTTACTTATTTTCTGTAGATCTGTTTGCCAGTCGGCAAAGGCCTCCTCCAACCTTTTCCACTCATGTCTTTCTTGAGCCACTCTGTTCCACATGACGCCTGCCACCTGTCTTATGTCGTTATCCCATCTTTTTTGCGGTCTACCTCTTTTCCTTTTACCTTCTCTAGGATACCATCGTGTCACAATTTTGCTCCATTTGTCTTTCCCTCTTATCATATGGCCTGCCCACCGCCATTTAAGCCTTCTTATTTTGCACGTTATGTCTATAACCTTTGTTTTGCTTCTTATTACACGGTTTCTTAGTCGGTCTGACTTTTTCACATTCATCATGCTCCTTTCCATTGCGTATTGACATGTTGCAAGTTTGCTAGTGGTGTTTTGTGATAAGGTCCATGTTTGGCTGCCGTACATGAGAACTGGTAGTATGCAAGTGTTAAATAGTTTGCTTTTTATATACATAGGAAGGTTTTTATCTTTCATAATCTCTTTCAATCCCCAGTACCTTCTCCAGCCGTTGGTTATTCTTCTGTCAACTTCTTTGCGCATTGGATTGTCGTCTGTTATTAGCTGTCCCAGGTAAATGTATTCATCTGTATAATCAATTTGGTTGTTTCCTAAATTTATAGTAATTCTCTCTCCGTTTGTCATTACTCTTGTTTTTTCTGGGTTCAGTTTTAAGCCTACCTTCCCGCTTTCCTTTGCTAGTTCGTTTATCATTTTTGTTATGTCTTCCGGGGATTTTGCAAATAACACAATATCATCTGCGAATCTCAAATGGGTTAACGAGATACCGTCTACATTGATGCCAAGATTTTCCCAATTAAGACCTCTGAATACTGATTCTAGTACCGCCGAGAATATTTTTGGTGACAGGGGATCTCCTTGTCGTACGCCTTTGCCTACTCTAAAAGGTTCGCCTTTCTTTTCTAATTGGATTCTTGCAGTACTCTGGCTGTAAACATTCCTTATTAAGCGAATGTATTTGTGTTCAATTCTTTGTTCTTTTAATGACTCCCATATCTTGTCGTGAAACAAAGAATCGAATGCTTTGCTATAATCGATAAATGCGATGTAGTAAGTACATTGGTATTCTTTATATTTCTCCATTACTTGGCGTACTACATGGATATGGTCGATCACTGAATAATTTTTGCGGAAACCCGCCTGCTCAATGGGTTGGTGTTCGTCTAATATTTTCTCAATCCGGTTTAGTATGATCTTGGCAAATACCTTATATATGTTGGACATAAGGCTGATAGGGCGATAGTTCCCGATTTCATATTTGTCTCCTTTCTTATATAGAAGAATAATGTTTGATTCTGTCCATTGCCGTGGGATAATTTCGGTATTTAGTATCTCGTTAAACATGTCAGTGAGAACTGGTGTTATAACTTCTTTGCTTTCTTTTAAGATTTCGTTGTTAATACCATCGGGTCCTGGTGCTTTGTCTCTCTTTTGACTATCTATAGCTTTTATTACTTCAGTCTCAAGAATGTTAGGGATATTTGAGATTTCCGCTAGGTCGTTTTTGTCTCGAGCGGTGTTGTGTTCATATATTTTTTTGTAATAGGATGTGGCAATTCGTAATATGTTTGCTCTGTGGTGGTTCCATTCTCCACTTTCATTTTTAATTTTTGCGATCCAGTCCTTTGAATTTGTTAACTCCTTATGAGCTTTTTTAACACCTCCCGTTTTAGCTACATGTTTTTCGATAATTTCTATTCTATTCATTTTCCTGTCCTTTCTTATACTTTCTTTAATGTCTTTATTAATTTTCACTAAATGCTTTCTTCTATCTTTTATTTCTTTTGCATTGATTAGCTGGTTTCTTTGCTCTAGTAATTTAATGGTGTTAGTTGTTAGCCATTTTCTCGACTCAGATCTGATCTTTGCAGTGCATTGTAGTTGAACTATAATAGTATTCTCTATCCAGTTGTATTTTTCCTGAGTTCCCATTGTCTTTGTGTTGTCTTTAAAGTCTGTGAATTTATTTCTTAGGGTGACTACTAGTTGCTCCGTTTGATGCTTGCTGAGCTTATTCATTGCTAATTCCTGTCTTGGTCTAGGCTTCTTTGGTTGTACTGATTTTATTTCAGCTCTGATCAGTCTATGGTTGGTATTGAAGTTAAATTTGTTGATGACGTCGAAATTTGTGAAGTAGTTGGTTCTATTGGTCATTATAAAATCGATTTCATTCTTTGTTTTCCCATCTGGTGAAGTCCATGTCCATATTTTCTTTGTGTTTTTTTTGTACACTGAGTTTAAAATAGTTAAGTTATTTTCTAGTGTGAAGTTTATAAGTTGTTCTCCATTTCTACTTCTAGTTTTATTACTGTAGATGAATGGCCCTAGTACTGTTCCTTCTCCTGGGCGCTTAGCTCCAATTTGGCCATTAAAGTCTCCCATGACGATTAGGTTTTTGTGGGCATGTCCTTGGATAGTGCTATTTAAATCATGGTAGAATTTCTGAATTTTTTCCAAGTCCGATTGTTCTGTTGGTGAATATATTTGTAAGATTGACCATGAATCTTTACATCCTGGTAATTTCAGATTCATTATTGCTATGCGCTCCGAGATTCCAATGAATCCTTCTATAAATTTTTCTAGGTATTTTTTGACGATGAAACCAACGCCATGGTGGCCTGGCGTCGTTCCAATATGGTACAGCAAAAATTCTGGCTGAGAAATAATTCTTTCTCCCAACCGTCTTATTTCACTGAGGCCGACAATATCCCATTTAATCTGTTTTAACGCATTTGTGAGTTCAATAAGATTTTCTTCATTTTTTAGCGTGAGTACGTTGAGGGTTGCAACATATATTTTTGTTTCCTTGTAGTTGTTTATCTGTGCTGTTGAAGGGTTATGGTCTTTGTCCCCCACGAGGACCAGTCGGCTTGGGGGAAAGTGTATTTTTTGTGTTTGTTTATTTTCATAGTTTGTTTGGATTTTCCATTTGCCGGTTAATTGCTATTGTTTATTGGGTGTAGGTTTATTGGTAAAAGAGTTCGATCTGGGTCTCATTGCATCGAAAGCATTTTTCCTGTTACCTTTGCCTGAGTATAGGATTTGCTGTTTTCTGGGTTGAGTTTTGGAAGGTGACGGTGAAGTAGTTAATTCCCTTTTCCTTTTTTCAGTGTGGGCTTCTTTAACTACTAGTTTGTCGTATTTCAGAAAAGCTATGTTTCCCTTTTCTCTTTCTTCCTTAAGCTGTGGTAGCATTGCTTTCCTTTTCTCCAAAACTTCCTTCGAATAATCCTCCGATATATAAATGTTCTTAAAACTCTTTCTATTCTTCATAATTTCATCTTTCCTCCATGCATTTATAAAAGAACAAAGTACCGGCCTTGGTTTATTCTCGACTATATTTTTTCCCAAGCGGAGAATTGTTATTGCAGCGGATGAATGAATTTCATGACAAATTACAAAAGCTTAGTTCAACTAATAAAGACGAACGAAATGGGTCACAGAACGTACTACCACGCGAGATGGCTGGGGGAGAGAGTAGTAGTGATATTGGAGGTCAATCGCGTGAAACCGTTAGGCCCACGTCTGCGACTTCGCTAGATACGAGAAATATATTCGTCATTCAGCCCACCGTGAACAAACCTATCTTTGACGGAAAACCTTTGACTAACCCCATTACGTTCTTAAAACGATTAAAAAAATACATTAGATCATTAAATGCTCATGATCGAGAGGTAGATATTGCTTTAGAATGTGTCACGGGACATGCGCGGAAGGTCATGGAATTGTATGCAAAAGGATGGTCTACATTTGCCGATTTTGAGGCCGACTTTAGACGCAACTACTGGACCGAACAAATACAGGAATCTGTGAGATATAGATTGATTAACGCAGTATATTTAGAAGACTCAGGAGTCACGTTGTCGGAACATTTCGCCGAACAAGCGGAGTCGATGCAGTCATTGACAATTGAATTTAGCGAGCGGGATCTCGTGAATTCTATAATGCGACATTATTCGATAGATATCCAACAGTTATGGTTTACTAGAACGGAGGAACCTACTTTATTGAACGGAGCGAAATTCCTTAGAAGTTTAGAGCAGAATGTTGTCTCGAAACGGCGGCCTTTCGTTACGAGTAATTATAGCGGCAATATCCACAAAAATAAATACATTAGGCGGCCAGTCACTGCTACGATGTCAGCTGGCGTATGGCAGGATAGACGAGGATCATCGAGAGGTAGGGGAAGTCGGCAAGGGCGGTTAGGTTATAGGTCAAATTATAATAGGGCCGCGTTATCTTCAGTTAGAGGGGGAGGATTTCACCCCGCAAGGCACGCTATCACTTTTGTAAAGGACGGTGAGGCTTCTGTTCCATTGAAATCTGTGGGGGAAGACAAAACAAAAAACTGATGTCCCCTGCACAGGAAAGTCCTGAAAACTTATCGATGTGTGAAAACGGGGAACTAAGGACTTTAGAACGCGTAGATAATAATGTAGCTTACAAGATTCTAATTAGATCCGGTTGGAAGGTAGGACAAGGCTTAGGAATAAACGGAAGAGGTATTAGGCGGCCGTTGAAGAGAAACGTAAGTGAGGACGATTACGATTTTAAAACAATAGCAAACAGTATAGGAATCTTATTAGAGGATCAATTTTGTAATATCGTAGAGTGCGACGAGAGTGTAGCTATATGTGAGTCTTGTAAGAATAGAGGCAGAGAGGTGTACACTATTTTTCATGAGTTAGACGAGACGGGTGAGATGGGAGATGATTATTCGTTACCTAAATTACCTGAAGTATGTGTGTGGTTGTATGGGAAGTATATGAATGCGCTTATTGACACCGGAAGTCAGATCAGCGGGATCACGAGAGAATTGTATGATTCTATACGGAGAGAGTGTGGAGAATTATCCGAGGTCGTTATCCCAACTGTACAGGTACAAGGAGCGTTTGGATCACGTAGTGAGAGTACAAATCGGTTAGTGTTAATAGAGTTCAAATTAGGTAGCACTTTAGTTGAGGCACCTGTGTTAATTATGCGGAAGTTACCCAGATCTTTAATATTAGGTTATGATTGGTTAGAGCGTGTGAAGGGAGTCGTAAATTGTGGTAAAGAACGGACGTTAACGATCGAACACTTGGGGGTAAAATCCAGTATCAGATTAAATTCAGATTGCGAGGTCGAACGATTAGGGGGAGAGACGAATGCCACGGTTATCGGCTTGATGTTAAGACAAAACGCTCATACAGTAGAATGCCCAATGTCAAACGATAAAACAAACAGTAATGACAGTAGGAAGGGTTTTTTAAATGAAATGAATTTGAGTAACGAACAAAAGAGACTGTTGTCACATGTATTGGAAAAGCATAGTAAGGTATTCACGAATAAACTAGGGCTTACGGACAAATATGAGCACGTTATAAAATTGGTTGATGAGACACCTTTCGTTAGGCGGAGTTATCCAGTGCCTTTGTTACATAGGGAGGAAGTTAAGGAAAAGTTAGAGGAATTAGAACGATTAGGGGTTATCCAACAGGAGGCCACCCCATACTGTAGTCCACTTACGTATACAAGGAAACGAGACGGATCAATGAGATTCTTATTAGATGCGAGGGAGCTCAATAAGAAAATGTTGGGAGATGCAGGTTCACCGCCTCTCACGTCCGAGATTCTACAATCCTTTCACGGAGTAAATTATATCAGTTTGATTGACTTAAATAATGCTTATTTTCAACTACCGTTACATCGGAATTCGAGGAAGTATACTGGCTTTACTTTCTTGGGAAAGACTTATACTTATCGGGTACTACCGCAGGGTCTAAAGACTTCTGTAGCAGGGTTCTCAAGAGCGATGGATCTTATATTAGAGGGGGTACGAGAATTTTGTATTAATTACTTAGATGACATAATTGTGTTTACCACGGGAGACTTACGATTACACCTAGACCATCTAGATCGGGTATTAGACAAGTTAGAAAGCGCCGGGTTGACAGGCAGGTTAGAGAAGTGTCAATTTCTATGTGTGGAGGTAAAACTGTTAGGTCACATAGTAAACACTAGCGGAATACGTATGGACCCAGATCGTGTAAGAGCCATACTGGATTTTCCAATACCTCGAAACACAAAACAATTACGAGGATTTTTGGGGTTGATTAACTATTTTCGGAAGTTCATTCCTAAATATAGCGAAGAGGTTCGACTATTGTGCGATCTTTTAAAACAGGATGCAAAGTGGTCAAGGACAAAAGAAATGAATGAATGTTTTGAAAGGGTGAAGAGGTTATTTATAGACACAACACTCCTCGCACATCCGGATCCAAAGGCTACCTATTACCTACAGACAGATAGTAGTAATTTAGGGGTCGCGGGATATGTGTATCAGTTGACGGAAGATAAGAAAGAGCAAGTTATAGGGTTTTGTAGCAAGTCATTGTCGGAAACAGAACGTAGATGGACGGTTACCGAGCAAGAGTTATGGGCTATTATTTATAGCTTATCAAAATTCGAGACGTATCTAAGGGGGGCGCGGTTAGTGATTAGGACTGATCACAAAAGCCTAATATTTTTGCAATCATGTAAGTTGTTGAGCGCACGTATGATCCGTTGGACGCACTATATAGGTCGGTTTAATTATACAATTGAACACGTCAAGGGACAAAATAATGTAGTGGCGGATGTTTTATCACGGCATATAAAGGGGGTAGCCGATGTAAGGACGAATAAGGCGTCGGGGCCTGAGATGAATTTATTCAAGGTGCCGTTAGGACGAGAAGTGAAAGATAAATGGAAGAGCATAGGTAATTATCAGAGACGCGACCCGGTCACTTGCAAAATAATCAAACGTACAGAATCAATAGGAACCTCTGAATCACAATACTACTGTCTTGAGGGAGGAATACTTTATAGAAAGGATATACACACAGGGACACTTAGGTTATATGTTCCAAGGGAACTCCAGGCGGATCTGATCATTAATATACACGAGGAGTTAGGACATTTTGGTCGGTATAAAATTTACGCTTTGATGAAACGACAATATTATTTTGCGGACATGTTACGCGAGATAGGGCGGATAGTGCGAGCTTGCGATGCATGCCAAAAGTCTAAACATGCGTTAGAGACGCATACGGGGCCCATCAAGACAGTATTGGCTCGTGACGTTGGAGAAAAAGCTTTTTGCGACATTTACGGTCCTTTACCCGCAGGAAAGTACGGATATAAATATATTTTCGTTATACAGGACGCTTTCAGTAAGTTAATAAATTTGTATCCTTTGCGTAGGGCTGTTGGGAAAGCCACACTTACTTGCGTAAAGAAGTTTCACGAAAAGATAAAAATTAGGTCTCTATGTTCTGATAGAGGTGCGAATTTTATATCTAAGGTTTTTGAATTGGGAGTTAGGCAATTAGGTATAGAATTAACACATACATCAGTGAGAAACCCGCGGCCAAACTCAACGGAAAGAGTGAACAAGGAGCTCGGGCGATTATTCCGAACTTATTGCGACAAATCCCATCGTTCCTGGGTAGATTTATTACCGAATATTGAGGATTGCTATAATAAGGTGACACATACGACGACGGGTTATACTCCAATCGAATTAGTATGGGGAACTAAAACCGTATTATCTACCGATTTTACTAGGCAAGGACAAAATAGAAACGAACGTTTGGTGGAAACGTTACAACATATGCGACAACAGGCTCGGGTGAATATGGATAAAGCGGCTGCTAGTAGGGAAAACTATTATAATAAAAACCATAAACTAATTCATTTCGAAATAGGAGACTTAGTAAAGCTTAGGGTTTTAGCAAGATCAGACGCGGATAAAAAGTTAACGAAAAAATTCATGCGGTTATTCGAGGGGCCATTTCGGATCGGGGCAGTTCCTTATGACAACGTTTATACATTGATCGATATGCAAACCAATAAAATAAAAGGAAATTATAACGCGATACACCTTTTCCGCTATTATCTAAACAAATAAAAGATGTTTCAACATATTGACTGACCAATAAACACCGGTGTCAAAAAAAAAAAAAAAAAAAAAAAAATAAGAAAAAAAAAATTAACAAAGAATGGATCACAAACAATGGGAAGGGCCAGAATTTTATTGCGTCCTAGCTAACAAGCTAACAAGGACTGCTGTGAGAAAGTTTGGGGTTTCGTGAGATATAGTAGATGAGTGTGAGAATTTTTTTTGTAGAGCAGCATCCAAATTTAGTCGAGGTTTATGAGATAGAGAAGTGAAATATATTTTAAAACATGGTTGATTGTGGGGTAGGGTGAAAATAGGGTCTAAGGATGTTTCAAAATCTATTTGGGGGAGTGTGAGGTGGTAGGCTATTCATATTAAACTTAATAAATATAACAAATAAAAATAACCAAAAACAATTTTCGGAAATACGACCCAAAAGCGCAACTAATTGCACGCCAGATGGAGCCAAACATTAAATCTAGGAATTTAGAAAGCGAAGGCTGGGAAAAAAATAAATATAAAGGAACACTATTGAACAAAAATTAAATATCCTACTGAGCTTAGCTCGTAAAATAAACAAATGGCCAAAATACATTTGTCTTAAGCGGCCCGGGGTGAGTCGTAAATTGTAATATGAGGAACCAATATAAAGACAAGGAGACATAAAATTGATCTTAACAGACGGCAAAAAAAAGGTTAAAATTACAATCTTTACAAATTAGATACAAAAGAACCCTCGTTCTATTGAGCAATTAAGAACTCGGGTTATGAGGAGTAAAAAATTATCTTAAGACCACATGTTATGCAGAATTGGTTCCGCGAACTTCGGGGTGGGTGTTGTCTAACGAACCAATCAGAGAAATTGGGTGGGTCAAAAAGTGGGGAAAAGGGGATGTACCAAAGGCCATGTCAGAAACTTGGTGGTAGGATGGGCATTCAGTCTAGAGTTGACCATAGGGTTAGCTAGACAAGTCTTCTAGAGTCAGTGTTGACATAATCTACATAGTTGGTAACTAACCAACAATAAGACTAAATTCAGTGATTCAGAAGGTTCCAGGGCTGCATTTGGTAACGTACAAATTTCGATACATATTCCACTAAATTCATCCTAATATAATTGAAATTGCGTGCCCGGAGTTAATCCAGACAATGATAAAAATTCAACTCAATAAATCAGTTGTCCATTACAATAATATAACCTAGTGAAGACTAGAGAAGTACCGTAGTTGATAGGTAAAATAGTAATGTGTTCATGATGATGATGACAATGATGTTAGTTATGACATTCAATAATTCATAGTAGCATTAGATTGGATACCTACTTGTATTAATTTATTATTATTGGTTTTCTAAGTGCATTTCACCTAATAGATGATTGTATAATTATGGAGATTTACGATTCTAGTTGTATAATTCATTAATATGGGAGAATTATGAAAGTAAATAAGTAAAATTCTGGAACATTAGCGTACATACTAAATTTAAGGTATAAACTGTAAAATAAATTGTAGACGATTTTACCTCCATTATAAAGTAGTGTTATATGAATGAAGAAGTCCACTTCTATTTTATTCTACAATCTAACCCATTAAGGTACATAAACAAATTACAATCTACAAGCGTACCTTCAACATTTTATCATTGTAATTATGTAAACGAATGAATTGTTTTGCAAAATCTTAAACCTTTCCTATGTAAATTATATATAGTTTTCGAGATAGATTTATCATAATACAATGAAGACAATTCATTGAACTTGTTGTTACGAAATCGAAGATTATAAGGCATAAAGTTGATAGAGTCACAATTGAATGTATTCAGTGATTAATACCTCCCGATTGTAAAATAAACCTCTGAGATTTTAAATACTTTTAAGTATACCTACATGCTTTGTTGTAACTCCGTTTTGTGTATCTGATTAAATAAGTTAAAATAGAATTTTACATAATTTGTAGTTAAGAGTGTGTGCATGTTTCTTTGTTTGTTATGTGCTAGATTATAAGTTCAAGCCGACAAGAGTTTTTAGTTTGAATGTTCTATTTTCTCTTGATCATAATGGCTAGGAATGGAACATTCGGTCATCCACTATCGTGAATGATCTAAATAATCCAAGTTTCGTATATTGCATAAATAAATTAATATTTATTAACATAATATTGAGTTTCCTTCTTATAGTTATAAAACCCCTAGCTTGATGGCATAGATAAGCGAATGTCATAAGACCACCCGCGGATAGCACAGCCAATTTATAAGATGTTACAGTCAGAATCAATAGACTTTATACCGATGGACAGACACTCGCTTATTTATATCAAACAGTACTCGATAATTAGGGAATTGCAGAATTCTATACGCTAACCTCATTGATGCAAAAGCAAGAGCGTCTAAACTAGGATTGGCTTAGATGGTTAGAGCAGTCGTCCAGTTTATGAAAGGTCTCGGGTTCGATCCCCGCCTCAGGACATAGAATTTTCTAACTTAGATATTATTTTTGATTGGCTAGCTTAACTTATTCACACGCAGCAGGACAATGGGCTACGATCCACACTCATAGTACTATATTAGAAGTACCAGATGGTAAACCGTATAACTTAGGGTTAGGATTTAGCTAGGAGGAGAGCTAGGTCTGATGGAGATTAAAGTGTACGAAGCAGCGAGACAGTAATAGCAGAAAGGCGAGCCGAGCACCCATGCAGAGCAACTCTTCAATTAGGGTAGTGGTTTGTATAGCGAGTATACTTGATTGATAGGAGAATTAGGTCAGGTCTTGTAGTGTTGAGAGTATCCAGTGCTGTGAGTTTAATGTTTAATTTCTTTTGTATTAGAGTCAGGAGAACTGCTCCAAGGGACGCGGGCTTACTAGCCTCGACTTAGTCGTTTCGCAACCTTCCGGGGGGAGCGTTCGGCCGATATCGACTGTAAGCCGATCCCTGACCTCATCAGGTCAATCGGTACATAGTTTGTGGCGGGGCTGCGGCAATTCTGAGCGTCTGCAATACACGTCCCGTCTTGACAATTGACCTTCGACCTTAGTTTGGCCAAACTAAACCTATATCAATAATACAAACAATACAATAAATCCATGGTACTGGGCGAGGTAGCTAAAAGCACCTATATTGATTCCATGTCTTCGGATGTGATGAAAATGAAGCTTCTCAGCTTATTAAAGAAGGTCATTGTCCGCCCTATAACCTGACGACAGGGCCGGTTACCGGCGTAGGTTTCCCTAACGCTAGAGTGAATTGGTGGCTTACCGGCGATATGAAATCGCGCACCTTCTAAACACCTTAACTCACGCCATCCGAATCACTTACTAGGCACACACATTGCCTATTCACATAAAAGGCTGCTTATCAATTATATACGACTAAATGGCCTCAGTAACACAAGAAGTATTACGATACTCGCCAAGTAAGCTCGGTGGAATGGGTAGGTGTCTGAAGCTGATCCAATACGACTTAATGTACCGAGAAAAAAAAAACTTGCTACGAATACTAAATCTTGTTAACTCGCACAATCAATACTCTCTTCGCTACTGTACTCTCTAAGCCAACTTATGTATTTGATATACACAAATTATAGACATGAATGAAATCTAGACGACGTACCACCACAGTTTGCCTCTACAGATCCCACAGCGGTGACATGGAGACAACTCGACTTTTTGAACACCTTAGTCGGGTGGCAGATGTTGCGCAGGACCAGTTTCCAACCGCAGAATTGGTGTTTTGGGAGACTATTGAAGTCTCCCAAAACACCAATTCTGCGGTTCACCACGAGACGTGGTTACGTTTCCCCAAAACTGACCATGCTGGTAGAACTGCCCATGCGTTCGCTCTCACGAACGACCTGACTCAACTGGTTAACCAGCCCACCAGGATTCCAGATATTGAACCTCTTTGTTGGACCTTCTGATGACGACTCGCCCGGAGGGATATCGGTTAGAGGTTCGAGCTCCCTTGGGATCATCGAGTCACTGCCGGATGAAATGATTTCTGCTGGGGTGCCACGGGCGTCGCCACCGTTATCTGCGGTGGCCAAGCGCCGCATCTGGCACTATGCGTCGGCAGATTAGGGCGGTATGCGGGATAACTTTGCATCTGTTCCTTGGCGGCAGCGCTGTTTCAGTGAGTCGAAGCCGAATGCTAGCGCTACTGCTGAGTGAGCTGGTGAGATAATGTTAGGGATGGAGTACTATATCTCTCACTCCGATCTGGTCAGTAAGGGCAGGCGTAACCACTAGTTCAATCGCGAGTGTGCCTTAGCTGTTGAGAACAAACAGTCGGCATACCGCGCTTGGAACAGGTCCAGTCAGTGGGGATCCCAATATGGACACACTGAAAGCAGCCTATAACAATGCCACCAAACCTTTTTTTTTTTTTACGGAGATAGAATCCTCTTACAGACGATACCCTAAACCACTGGACTATGTTCCAGCGGACCGCCGGCTTAGCGTGGGCCTGTGTGGGGGTCGCCCAGCACCTGATATTGGCGGCACTGGGAATACCCACTAAACCATCTCCGATTTCCCACTATGCCCATGACGAAGATGACCCGGGATCTGCCAAAGCAAGTTCACCAAGCCAACTCCGGGCAGCCCTCCCCAAAAACCAACGGAAGTCAGCCTCCAGGGAGAGCGCCAGGCCCCCCTCCAGAACCGGCCGCAGCCACAGACCGCAGCCGGTACCGGAATGGGGCCCCCGGCACCACCTCAGAGCCCGCCGAAGCAGGCTCCAAAGTGGCCTTTAGCGCCCATGGAGGTTGCCCAGAGGAAACGCAGGGCAACCCCAGACGTGACGTGACAAGTGCAATGCATGCACGAGGGGCAGCCTTCCCCCCGCACACGCAGCCACGTCTTAGGATAGGGCAACACGGGCAGTCGAAGCCACCCGTCTTGCCTCATCCACCCGTCAGAGCCGGAAGGGATGCCGGAGGTGGCTCCCGAATACAGAGCATATTTAATGCATGTCTGGGGTGAAGCTATTGACAATCGTGGTAAGTCAGTGGCTGTTAGCCTTGACATTGTCAAAGCTTTTGATCGGTTCTGGCACAGGGCTCTTCTCTCCAAGCTCCCGGCATACGGTCTGCCCACTCAGCTTTGCAACTGGATCGCGAGCTTTCTGCATGAGCGGAGATCCGTGTCCTCGTTGATGGGTGCGCTTTGTGATTCATGTTAGTGAATACTGGTGTACCACAAGGCTCTGTTCCACTCTCTTTCTTCTTCATATCAATGATATGCATTCATTGCTATGCGGATGACAGTAAAGTGCATGGTGGATATTAAGGTCGCCCAGGGGCTGGGCGCATTGAAACCGAGAGGGTGAGAATCAATCTTACCATTGAGCTCAACAGGGTGTTAAACCTCATATCTGAATGGGGATTTAACAATCTTGTTGAGTTCAATGCTAAGAAAACACAGGTGTGCGCGTTTACAGCCAAAAGATCGCCGTTCCTGCCCCTTCCGTCTCTTCAGGGCACTAACTACTCTTTCGGCACAGAGCTACATCAACTTGCTCGGTATGGAGATATGCTGCGATCATAAATTAGAGGAAATATATCGAAACCGTGGTCAAAACAGCCTCACAGAAGCTAGGTGTCCTGAACAAAGTGCGTCGATTTTTCACACCTGACCAATTATGCCTGCTATACAAAACTCTGGTCCGGTCTTGCGTTGAATATTGCTCGCATCTGTGGGATGGCTCCGCCAAATACCTCCTCTATGCACTGGACAGATTGCAGCGTCGTGCCGTTCGTATTATTGACCACGTAGAGGTCACAAACAGCCTAGAACCTCTACAACTCCGTCGTGTCGTGTCATTGCATCATTAAGCGCGCCTTCTATCAGCTTTATCATGGAGAGTGTTCTGAGGAGCTTTTCAACCTTATCCCACCTTCCCCTTTCCTACTCAGGAGCACGCGTGCCGGTCTTCGGAGTCATCAATTTACTGTCTCCACCTAAACATCACGCACAAAGAAGTATAGTAACTCGTTTCTTTGTCGGACTTCCAAAACTTGGAATTTTTGCCAGCACGTGTGTTCCCTCTTTCCTATAACATGGGTTACTTCAAAAGAAGTGTTAAAAAAACCGGCAAGGTGGGGGCGGCTAGAACAGTGTGTTTTCAAACTGCATAACTGTCTCCGCACATGGACTTTTCTTACCACTTCACATCAGATGTGATGACTCATTTGCTGAGCTTTGTATATAAAAAGCGGTTTGGTGAGTTAAAGTAGTTGTGGTAACGACTGAGACCAACGGCTTAGCGTGCCTTCCAAAGCACGGGGGAGCTCGAGATTATAAATTATGATTGACCCATCTCGGGCATGGCGAAAGTTGCTTTGTTTTTGCTATCGAAACTGTAGCGTTCAAATCACTACGCCATCGCCACCGAGATCCTCAAATCACTGTATAATTTAATTAAATTAAAATGAATTCATTATGATTTTGATTTTTTGGAAAAAAATATATAAATAATTTGTATTTACAGGAAAATTTTACCATGCATATAAATGTTATTTGGAAAATATTTATTTAATACATTGACACGATTTTGCACTATTATAAATTAATTCGGAAGTCACTTTCACACTCCATCGCTATAACACCAATGAAAATGTATTTTTTGTAATAATTAACTCACAATAGTATGCGCTCTTTAATCGAACAAATCACTCTGCTCTTAAAACATATAAAAAAATAGTGAATGTCGAAATGCCGAGGTCACCCATGGGCGGGTGGCTGTGTACTTCCTCGAGGTGTCGCCGCCGCCGATGGGCGGCGCGCTTCCAATTCATGAAGGCATGGGGGTAATGGTAATGTGTGTATATTTACGGGAGGCAATTAATGCTTTAATAAAATCCTTTCTTCTAATTTTACAGCTTTACCACCCAACTTAAGCCCACAAATAAGACATGTTATATTAGTTTTCATTTTCTACGCAATTATCACAAGTCACTACTCGTACAACAACAAACAAATTATAGCGCCTCGTCCCGGCCGGCAGCCGGTCGCCGGAGCCAGTGAATGCTTACGCGCTCCTTTGCCGCGCTGTGGCGCGCTAGTGTTCTTCGCACAAAAACGTTGAAAATAATATAAATCAAAATCCCATGGATAAAAACGACACAAATTAAGCATAGAGCTTCCTTTTACCATAACATTAAGAAAGACATAAACTCTAATAACTTGAATTTTCTTTTATGACTATTACAGGGGGTGAAATAGGAAAAAAATTATAGTTCCGAATACCATGGATGAATATGACACAAAATGATTTAAACAATAGATACTAGAGTAAGAGAACTGTTAACACTTATTTCACTAACTTTAATATTTTTTTATAGCTATTACAGCGATAGGTAAGTATTTGGTTAAATCCAGTATTCCCATGGAGTGAGATGGCACAAAAAGCTTATGTATATCAGTAATGACTTTGTTATCATCATGGAAGTTAAATTTTCAACTCTAATTTTCTTTTTAACGAAATAATGCATAAAAAGACAAATACCTAAATTGTGACCTTAGCAACCATCAAAAATGACACAAAATCATGATTTGGGTTAGTCAAATAGTATACTAACTGTATGCAAAAAATCATAAACTTTAATATTTTTGGAACCTAAAAACCTAGCGGTACCGGACTATGGCGCATGCATTGGAATGCTTACTACAATGTAAAACCGTGTTGGACAAGGAGAGAGTATAATTGACTAGGCAAAATGGTGCATCTCTATGAAACTTTTTTTTATTTTTTTTATTTTTTTATACTACTAAGGTGGCAATCAAGCATACGGCCCACCTGATGGTAAGCGGTTACCGTAGCCTATGGACGCTTGCAACACCAGGGGTATCACTTGCGCGTTGCCGACCCTGTAAAAACCTTTTCACGCCTTTTTTGAAGAACCCCATGCTGTACTCATTCGAGAAAACCTGTGCAGGGAGGTCATTCCACAACCTAAGCGTACGCGGGAGAATGTTTCTCTGAAACCGCACAGTACGAGACCATTTTAGTTCCAATGTGTGAGGATGAATTCCCAAAAATTTGGCTGGGTGTTACCCTAAGTTATGTTGTCACTTTTTTGGACTACAGGAAGTGGAAAGTTCAGTTGTCATTTGTTCAGTATGGTTGCAATCTTCATGACAAGGTTGTAACGAATTTAATTTGGACTGGAATATGCCAAGCACTTAACACAAGAAAATACCTATTGGTAATAATTTTTTCGACATAGCTAAGTCAGTTGTCTAATAAGAAACAATTCTACCTTGCGCACACGATATACATAATATTTTGTTATGTAGTCGTTATCTTTTTGCTTTTACTTTAAGAAAATGTAGGAAAAAAGGAAGGAATTCTCGATATGGAAAATCCAGTCATTCAATGTTATAAAAGGGTCTACAAACTATATTTTTATAATGTAATTCCTCAAAGACAAAATTTTGTATTCAATTATATTTTTACAGTTTTTTTGCCATATCACATTACATTGAATATCTTAAAGAGTTACTCATAATTATGTAAGTAGGTCGTCAGGAGGCTAAATCAGAAGTAGATATAAGTACTTACATCAAACAACTTATTAATATCCTGGACAAATAGACCCATTACATGTTTCAATTCATCCTGATTTTCCGGGCCCGTATTATACTGTCGGTTGAGTTTGTATGGAGACGAGTTCATTATTTGGTATTCCGCCGCTTCGCTCAATACTCAATATTCGCTCACGTGGGTACGTGAAAGATTTACAAACAGCGTGATTGCCGAGTGGCTCTTTGTCCTGTTTTTCGACGTGCGTGCTACAGGCGCTTAGGATGGTTTCAGTTTTAACTTGACTGAAGAAAGCCCCTCTAAACGGTACCATATTATATGCTTATATATACTAACTAATCGTTATACCCTCTCCTGTCACCTGTCACAAAACGTCAAACAAAATGTCGTGTCTTAAAAACTAAATTCTGTACCGCAGGGATCCATTTTGGGACCGATTCTTTTTGACACTGCCGATTTGGTTTAATAAAAATTATTTATGCTGATGATCTATAGGTATACTTGTCTTGTAAGCTCGACGAAACGTTAACATCTGTAAGTGTAATCAATGAAGACTTGGAGCGTATTTCTTGCGGGCAGTGAAATCCTGAATCCATTGAAGTTAAAATTTCTAATCTTTGGATCTAGCATTCAGAAGTGCAGTAGTGCAGGTATAGGGAAGTCTAATATCCAGCACGTGACTGAAGCCAGGAATCATGGGTCTTCATGGGTATGACTTGACGTTTCATAATCACATCCAAGAGACTGGAAAAGTTGTTACTATAGGCTAGGCTCAAGGTACTTGTTCGTGTCTTTCTGGAAACTAACATCAGGGTCAAACTATGTGATTTCCTGATATTGTATAAGTTGAATTATGCAGATACCGTTATACGAGGCTTATTCGGTTATACGAGGAAACTCATACAGCGTGTCCAGAATGCATGTGCGCGATTTTGTTTCCATATTCCGCGTAGATCCCATATAACACCGTATCTTAATAAAGAAAATCTTTCTCAACATGGAATCCAGGCGTGCGCTGCATTTTGTATGTTTTTTATTAAGTATAGTGAAGACACAATCATCTTTAGATTTGTTTGAAAATTGTCTTTTTCTGAAAGAAAGGTTGGCATCGCGCATTATGTCTAAGGCACAGCACAGCTGCGTTTCGTGGAAGCTTTTGGTACTCTGCCTCGAAATGCTGGAACAAGATACCACCGCCTATAAGAAATTGACAAACACTTTGTTCAAGTATAATTATAGGAGTTATTTACTGAATTTATAAAAACGTCAAAACTTCAGTTTTGTTGTTGGTCTATCTGTGTGCATGATGCTAAAGGACATGTTCTGAAAATGTATGGGGGCTGGTACTGAGCTACCCCCCAAGACAAAAGTTATATGGGAAGAAAGAGTATATTTTAAAGAATATTATGAGATAAAAAAAACTATAATTTTAAATGCCTGCATATAAATAAAAAATTACATTTTATTCTGGTCAAAAAACTGTTATCCAGAGATGTAAAATTCCATTTTAAAAAATGTGACTCATCTCAGACCTTAGTCTCAGAAGGTCTCAGACATAGTTTAAAACGTCAATGTCGTCTATTGTCTTGTCAAATATTTTTTTAATAACTAGGCACGGGGTTGATTTGGTTCAGCCTACGACTATTTTGCAATAATATTTTATTGTAAATGCTAGAAGAACATGGCAAATTAGTTTCTGCACTTGTTTCTGACTAATAATAATGATTTCAATTAATTTTTTACTATATTTTGTGAGAGAAACTTGGATAAGAAGCTTAGAATTCTTGCATACACTTTTCAAAATTACTCAAAAATGCCGGGGTATTAAAATGAAAAAAGGGTATATTCAAGATCCTCTGAGCATAAGCTTTCGCATAATATATAATTTATCGTGGGGGGCTTTCGAGTACCAATATCGAACATCTCCTTTGATCATAATTTTAATGGAATATTGCATTTCGACGTTTGTCCTGGTTTAATTTACGGTATTGAATTTACATGTAATTTGAAAATTATAATTGATAACGGTAGCGCGGCGTACAGTCTTACTCCCAGGAAGGCCAGCGTCGGTCGTGGCGTCTAGGACACCCGACACCAATCTGAGTTGGGCTCCTGTATAGTACCGCAATACAATTTTTATAAAATAAGGTATTTTTCGTTTGTCTCACTTTTTGCCACATTGTATTCTTGTATCCTGTGTGCTAAACAATTTTTTATTCTGTTCTATTTTCAATTAAAAATTCAATATATATTTTGTAAAACCTTTTAATCACACAAGTAAATTTTATAATATGATGCTTTAAGCTTATGCTTAAAGTATCAGACAGGAGTAATAAATGGTGCTTAAGCTAGAGATTGAAATGAATAAAAAAATAGCAAACGAAAACATCAAGTGAAAAGCGAAAAATAAACAAAAAGCCGCTGCGCTACCATCATTTTACGCTTTATGTAATTAATTTGCTTGTTTGTTTGCTTGGCACGGACGCACGGACTCAAAATTAGTTAATTACATTAGTTTAGAAGCTTACTTATTAAGAATAAGGAGGTTTTTTACACTTTTTGCTTTTCTTTTTGTCGGATAAATTTATTGTTAGAGGAGAGGACTTAAAATAGTTTTAATTTTGAACATTAATCCTACCTACATATAGTGAAAAGGTAAAATTATTTTGGTTTTTTCATGCAATTAAAAATATTTTAAGTTTATTTATTAAAAGAACATGAAAACGCCACACTGTAGTTGGTTTTTAGAGCTAGTCAAAAATACGAAAAAAAGACAAGTACAGTTATTAAATAATATTGAAAGACCGAAATAGACGTAGGTATCAATGTGACATAATTATCAGAAGTACTCTCTTTTGTGTTTTGTTATTGCATCAATTTAACTTTATTTTTATTGTTTTACATTTTCGCGAGTACTACACATTTGAAATAAAACCAATTTGCTCGCGTTTAATTAAATGTTACATTATTAATATTCAACTGTCTTCCCGTGACCACGGGTCTCTGTAAAGGAATCGAAACGTCTGTTGTGTAATAATAAGTAAACGCGAGTTAAATCCGGTAAATTGGTTTTATTTCAAACTTTATTTTTATTAGGTATATGGAGCGGTAGCTAAACTTATAGTACATAAAATGAAAGATTTAATATATGTATAGACCATGCAACCATAAGTAATATTAATATGGTTTACAAATTGATAAACTAGGGAGAAAAGGAAATGTGCCTTTAGTTTCTGCTCTAACATTTTTTACATGATTATAAACGGGAGGCTCCAAAAACCTGATGGACATAAAATCGAGTAGCGTATTTAATTAGCTTTGTAAAAAGGTAAGTATATCACATTGTGCATCACTGGGTGACTTTTAAAATTGTTTTATACTACTATATGGCCAGCAAGCTGACGGCCCACCTGGCAATATGTGGTAACTGCCGCCGAAAGATACCTGCAACAACAAGGAAAAGAATCAGTTGGTATTGCAGGTGCGTTGTCATCCTGAGGCCTATGATGATATGCCTTCCATGCCTAGTAATTGCACTGGCTACCTTTCCCTTTAATCCGAAACACGGCGAGATTTTTTACGGCCAAAATACGAGGTAGCTAACAAGACGACATTAAATACGGACGTAATACCTAATACGTGTTGGAGAGGTACCTGATAGAACTTAAAACTATACTGACAATGCCATACAAATTAACTCTCAAATGATTCCTCAGTAAGTAAATAACTGTAAGTAATAAATTAAGTTTTGTACCGATGCCTTAATATTAATCAGCTCGGGTTCAAAGTTACTTGTATCTTAAGCAGGAAGCTTTCAAACTTTGACAGTCTAATAAAATCACAACAACCTAATTTCAGCAAATGGAAACAAAGTAATCATTTATTCCTTAATTCGGGATTACGACAACCCTAGCTCCTAAGCGTACCTTTTCTGATTAGAAGATAAAATCCGTCGTTTTGGTACCAATAGCCACGTGTCTTGTGTCTTGTCTTTAGGCATCTGTCTAAAATATTGCTACGGGCTGGGTGGTAACTTAAATGCCAATTCAACTGAGAGGTCACTATTTTTTTTTATACACTTACACCTATTATTGATTGATAAATAAGATTGCAGATTGTTTGCTATTATTGATAGATTGCAGCGTCGTGCTGTCCGTATCGTTGGCGATGTAGAGGTCACCAACAACCTTGAGCCTCTGCAATTGCGTCGAGACATTGCGTCGCTTAGCGCCTTCTATCGGCTATATCACGGAGAGTGTTCTGAAGAGCTATTTGACCTTATCCCACCTTCCCCCTTCCTACTCAGGAGCACGCGTGCCGTGCTCCACCTCAACATCACGTACAAAGAAATTTAGTAGCTCTTTTCTTTGTCGAACTTCCAGAACTTGGAATTCTTTGCCAGCACATGTGTTCCCTCCTTACTATAACATGGGTTCCTTCAAAAGAGGCGTGAAAAAGCACCTTTCGGGCCAGCAAGGTGGAGGCAGCTAGGGTAGTGCCTGAACTGCACTAGCTGTCTTCGCATATGGACTCTTCTTACTGCTTCACATCAGGTGGTGTTGAGTCATTTGTCGTGCTTTATATAAAAAAATAAAAAAAAATCTAGCCCAAAGTAAGCATCATTAAGAGCTTGTGTTATGGATACTAGATAACGGATAAATAATGATAATAATATGTATATAAATATTAGAAATATACTAAATAAACATATAAACATCCATGTCTCGTAAACAAATGCTCGTACTCATCATACAAACATTTGTTCTTACAGGGATTCGAACTCGGGACCTCTTGATCGAGTAGCCTGGGGTGCAGACCACTCGGCCAGCCGGTCGTCATTATTAAAACACAGTCACAAATAACGGCAACACTAATTAATTAAAATAAAATGTTAATTATAACGTCACTTACAATCACTAATAAATCACTTACGCTCTGGAACACTTGCACTGATATCGCTTCGCAATTCCAAATAGAAATTAATACCGGCGCCGCGACACAAGTGCCTAAATAGCTGCCGAATACTACTAGATAGTTTTCGAATCTTCCACAGCAATGCTTCATAAATTCGAAAAATAAATGCAAATGTTACCCATAAAAACAATTCAAACTTAAAATATATGAAATATTGTTGAAGTGGTACTGTTTTGAAAATTAAAAAATGTTCATATTTTTTTTTCTATATTTATCAAAAATGTTAATGATGTTAGATTGCTGACATCAATTAAAACAACTATTATTATGATAACTATTATATATAAAAACATACTTAATACAAAATAATCATTAATTTTGTCAGTACGCCCAGTATATATTTCTCCTTTAGGCGCAAATCTTAGTAATATGAGAACTTAGGTTCACCTGTTCCGTAGATTTTCTATGGAGCTTTTTTGAACGTTGCGCCGCAACATATCAAACATACCACTATATCTGTGAAACTATTGATCTTTGACATGCTATTTCTTTTGCAATTTTTATATAAGAGGTATAAACTTCTTATTTAGGAAATAAAAAAAAGATGTCAACTACCCTACAACGCTTGCCAGCGTTGTTAGAACGAAATGCCTAAACGCCATAAAATCATGGCGCCTGCATTTTCAAAAGGAATATGACTTTTGTATGCAGTTTAGGCACGTTCGGCCAGCGCTTTTCTCGAGGAGGCGTATGTATGGCAGTTTGGTTGCCGCTCGGCTCTATGCTCGATGCATGTCGCGCGTAACTAAGCATATTTTCTGTGATTTTTACAAAGAAAAAATTGAATTTTGTACGATCTTATAACGTATAAAAATATCTTACACGGGTGTCTAAATTAAAGAAAGGAACCTAAATGTATGGGTGAAAAACTGAGAACCACATGGTTCATGCCGCTTAACCGGTCTCGAGAGCGCTGCCCAATGGAATGTAAAAGCTCGAGTCACGCGATAAGTTTCAATATCACGTGCAAGCAAGTAACCGTCGTAAAAGTAGGCAATTTTTTATACCTAATCTTGATTTTTGTTCGAGAGTGAACCTTCTAGACTTTTAGTTATTCTGTGGTTATATCTTCTCTACACTTTTCATCTCTATGAATAAGAATCGTAGAATACAGCAGGAAAACGACCGAAAATCAGCACTTCGAAATATATTTACGGAAAATCTGATCCCATAATGTTATTTGGAGTTCGTAGAAAATATCACGGGTGGTGATCAAATAAAAGTACCGGAGTGTCGGTCTGCTACCAGTGAATTAAAGTTTATTGCAATTCTTTATCTGATAAAAGCATTAGAGTAGGTCTTTTAAGATTTTCTACAAAATTATGGAAATCAAATGTAATTCTATTCTATGGCAACAATAAAAATCTTGTTATAAGTACAGTCAGATCACGAGCGTTGAGAAATATCCACTTTCATGATTGTAATTGCTAAGGCAATAAGGATACTGATATGACAAAAGTAGTTACATATTGTTACTGTAACTAATTATTAAAATCGGTATTTTGTAATTAAATTTCATATCTCTTAGTTGCACAGAAGCCTGCAGCCATTTCAGCAAATGGCTGACTATAATAAGTCCTCCCTTGCATACTACTGAATACATTTATTTTGTTTTTATGTTTGGTGCAATAAAGAGTTTAATAATAAGTGAAGTATTTTTGTTTTTTTTGTAGGAACTTCAACTGACAAGGCTTGGTCATGTAATCAGGTCCTCAGGCGATAGTACTAAACCCGCGACAATTGTGGTTTTTTCTGGAATAATATATATTTTTTTATTATAAATATAGCAGCATTAAATGATAAAATTAACAAATAACAATATATTTCTGCTGGCTGAGAGGCGAGCCGATGTTCAATGACAGGCCTTGGCTCTATATTCTTTGTTTTCTATAGTGATGTCAGCGGCCTCTCCGAGTCACGCACGCGGCGTTCTTAATGACCTCACTTTTTCATACTTTTGCTGTTATAAGCACTATATTGTTACGGTGACAATTTACCATAAGGCGAGCTGCCGTATGCTCGTTAAAGCTCTTACAGATTAGCAATACTCTGTGGTCTCTTTAGAATGTCCAAAGAGTCGTTTGACAGATTAACAAAATTCGATATACACTCTTTTTTATCGATGGAATCAATAAATCGTTGTCCAACTCGTTCGTTTTGCGAAAAGAAATTTTGAATTCCCATACGGTAGCTGGCTCCGAAAGCGGGCTACGAAACGGTCTGAAGGGATAGTTCCTGTCGCTCAGTCTATACGCTGCCGACTGCCGAATAGGTTGCCTCGGAATAGGACGGTTGCTGGTGCCACCGACGGTCGCTGACAATCGCCAATTGGTGTCGGCGATAGTATCGCGACTTACTTGTTTTAAAAGAAACAGCGAATTAAATTACTGAAAATGAATTTATAGTTTATACACTCAAATATATTTTTATACAACCAGACGACCAGCGAGCTACATACGAGCTAACTGCTATCTAAATAAGGATAAAAATATTATATTTAATACAGTAACAGTAAACAATTACAATTTAAGAAGCACATTAAATTATTTGCGCACAAGATCATACTCCTTAACTTGGCCATCTAAGTTGATAGAAACAATAATTGTGACCAATCGAAACTAACTTTAAACAAGTTGACAGTGTGAAGTATTCGATAGCGGACGTGGCCAAGTGACCAGACTATTGTTTGAATTTCCAACAAGTCTTAAAGCTGGAGAAGAGTAATAAGAATCTCTAGTTAGTGACACTTAATACTTTAAGATTTTTGAAAATGGAATATGGAAAAATACTTTTTTTTATACAACTAGATGTCAAACAAGCTGACGGTTCACCTTATGGTAAGCGGTTCCCGCCGTCTATAGACACTTGCAATAACAAGGGAAAATCACTTGATATTGCAGGTGCGTTGTCATCCTGAGGCCTAAGATGAAATGCCGTCCATGCCCAGTAATTACACTGGCTACCTTCCCCTTCAATCCGAAACACCGCGAACTGTTTCACAACTTTAAACACTAAAGCAAATGTTTTTTTTTTATGGTAAGCGATTACCATAGTCTATAGACGCTGGTTAGCGTTGCGGAGTACTTACGCGATGCCGACCCTACAAAAATCAAAAGAAAGCGTTACTTCGACAGCGAGAGGAGTGGCCTGCTTACAACCTAACGCTTTCTCCATGCTTAGCTCTGGCGACCTTACTCACCGCATGAACACGACACTACAAAGTAGTATTATTTAATAACGATCCAGTAAGGTGAAGGTGCTCCCCTATAATTCGAGTGGTAGTTAAACGCCTTAACTTTCTTACCACTATGCCGTAACGTTCTTACCGCAATGCCCTACCTTTCTTACCACTTTGCCCTAATTTTCTTACCACTATGCCCTATCTTTCTTATCACTATGCCCTACCTTTCTTACTACTATGCCCTAACTTTCTTACCGTTATACCATACCATTCTACTTTTTGATTTCTCAATAAAAATAATTAAAATAGCTTTGTTGATTCTAGAAATATAGTAATTTTTAATTTGTGAAGGTATAGGCCTGAAGTAAAAGGTCGCGGGCTCACATTCTGCCCAAATACAGTACCTACTGTATTCTAATCTTAAAATTAATATTGTATATTAAAATTCCTCCTAAGAATCATGTCTTCATCGGAGATGTCTCAGAACAAAGCCGATTTCCTGCCGATCATGTCGTGGCGAGATCAAACGGCACCCTCGTCATTTACCCTGTCTTTTAGAATTACAAAGTCGCCATTAAACATGTCAGCGATATAGAAATGACTTTACTTGTAACAGATATTATTTTGTTAAATTTCTCTTGATGTCTTCGCATTAAGAGACTTTGTTCAACAAATGTAGATCTTCGAAATTGTCGATCAAGTAATTACTGTTGCCTTTCAATTTTAAAATGGTTATGTCAGATAGTAACTTTTTCTTACACCTTGTGGTAAATGGCTACCGCGGTCTATAGAGACCTGCAACAACAAGGAAGAAATATTTGGTACTGCAGTTGCGTAGAAGCAATATATGTTTTCGTATTGAAAATAATAATAATAATGTTTAATCACATTTTAATGTTTTTGATACGCTTAAACGCCTACTTTATTGTAACAATTACAAATAAAGAAAGCAAAGTATGAAAAAATATATGCTCCAGGCGGGAATCGAACCCGCGTCTCCTGATGTCCGGCGGCCAGACGCGATTACCACTACGCCACCGAAGCACTAGGTACCTGCTGATTTTTTTACCGTTTTGTATCCCTTTTCTTAACTTTTGTTTTTAACCGACTTCAAAAACGAGGAGGTTCTCAATTCGGCCGGTATGTTTTTTTTTTTTTTCTATGTATGTACACCGATTACGCCGAGATTACTGATCCGATTTACGTGATTCTTTTTTTGTTCGATGCGGAATAGCTGCCATTTGGTCCCATAAAAATTTTTTCAAAAACAGTTGGGTACTTTGGTTTTAAATATAAAAAAACTGAAATTATGAAGTCGTCTACATATGCGTAATTGCGAATTTTTGCTTTTCCAATGACTTTTTAGTGAAACGATACGATAGTAGGAAACAATATAATTTGACGGTCACCCATCTAGCTTTGACCGTAGAAAGTTATCACTAAAAATTGTGAAAAAAAAATTTTAAACACAAATTAAAACCGACTTCAAAAAACTGAAAAGGATAAAATAATTAAATTTAAGTAGGTATTCATCCCCTAGAAACATATTTTTGGAGTTGGTGCTAAGTGGTTTCCAAATCAATAGAAAGTGAAGCACCGACTCCAAAAATATGTTTCTAGGGGATGAATACCTACTTAAATTTAATTATTTTATCCTTTTCAGTTTTTTGAAGTCGGTTTTTACGGTTCGATACCGGAACATATAATTTTTTCATCGTTTTCTTCCTTTATTTCATGACGACCGCCTGGCCGAGTGGTCTGTACCCCAGGCTACTCGGTCAAGAGGTCCCGGGTTCGATTCCCGGTAGGAACAAATGTTTGTAAGATGAGTACGAACATTTGTTTACGAGTCATGGATGTTTATATGTTTATTTAGTATATTTCTAATATTTATATACATAATATTATCATTATTTCTCCGTTATCTAGTATCCATAACACAAGCTCTTAATGATGCTTACTTTGGGCTAGATAATAGGTGTGAGTGTATAAATATTATTATTATATTATTATTATAATTATTTATTTGTAATTGTTATAACTAGGTAATTATATTTAGTTAAAAAAATCTGTATTTTATAAATCATTATCATTATCATCATAATCATCACCAGCCTATATACGTCCCATTGCTGGGCTCAGACCTTCCTACATTAGAAAAACACATGAGGAGTTTGGGCCATAACACCACCACGCTGGCTCAATGCGGGTTGGTGAGTTAAAGCAGTAAAACAGGACCAACGGCTTTATGCGCCTTTCGAAGCACGGAGGAGATCGAGATTATAAATTTGATTGATCCATCCTGGGACTAACCAAGACGAAAGATGCTTTGTTTAAGTAAACGAAACTAACGCTCCTCACCTAATCATCAATATACGAGCCTTATACAGTCAATCAGTCAAACAATCAAATAGCTTAAGATACTTAGACTGGCAGAGAACGCCGTTGTACATTATACTTTTCAATAAATAGTTATAAGATAGCAAAGAAAACACATACCTATTCGGTTGTACATAAAAAGGAGGATTTGAAATACAAAGAACAAAGAAAAATGCTTTTATTAGTCTGACAGAACTTCCCTGAGCATTAAACATGTCTTTCAATCAAATCAGTTTACGGATCAACACACTTGACATTTCATTCCGTTTTCTTTAGCCGTAAGTCAAAGGGAATCTAATAGTCTCATTTTGGATTGGCTGTCACTTGGAATATCAATTGACATTTGGGTTAACTAAACGTTACGAACATTACTGAATTCTAGTTGGTGCTTTTCAAGAGTTTTGTCTGATTATCAAAACTGTAATAAGCTCTGACTTTGATTAGCATCTACAACGTCCAAACTCATATTATATATGCGAAAGTAACTCTGTCTGTCTGTTACGTTTTCACTTCTAAGGCGCCGCTGAACTGCGTTCGATGAAATTTCATCCTGAGAAAAGACATAACTGAAACTACACGGTCGAAGCCTCGGGCGGCCACTAGGATAGATATTACATTTTTAAGCTAACCAAATAAATTTTTGTTTGCTTCATTGCCCGTGTTTCCAAGCAGTCGTTCATTCCATCGAACATCCATCTTCACAGGAGTTGCATACGGTGCCCGGATGTCGTCACAGTTTAAAGTTTTCAAACAGTATGTTAATAGCATGTGTCGTTCTTGTCTAAACCAGAGCATCGCTTTATCGTTGTTAGATTTCAAACTCAAACTCAAACTCAAATATTTATTGCAAATTAAGTGTTACAAGAGCTTAAGATATTATTGTTATTACAGCACTTACAACTTAATCAATCAATTACTCCTAAGTTACCGTAAAATAAATTTTCCTGATGTGGCAACGCACAAAGAAATTAAATACCTAACTACCTAACTTGTTTCTTAGTCGTACATTCAAAACTTGTAGTTCTTTGTCATCTGTTGTCTTTGTTTTCTCGTTCCTATTACCTACATGATTTTCTTTTAAAAGGCGTGTACTATGCCTTTTCACGCCTTTTTGGGGAGGCAGGAGAAGCATAGGCTGGCAAGGTGGAAGCAGCCAGAATAGTATTCATGCTGCACTAGCTGTCTTTGCATAGGAACTCTTTTTACGGCTTTACATCAGGATCTGTTTAGTCAATTGCTGTGCAATTTATTAAAAAGAGAATACACCACCTTAAAATTAATTTGTGCAGTGCCTTTAACTATTCCCTGTACAAATTACTATAATTATAGTGCGGTAGTCGTAGATGTACGATGATGTAGTACTGTAGTGTCTCAGTAATATTTAGAAAGACTATATAAGAAAAATACAGCGTAAGTCTCCAAAAAAACATAGGAACGAGCGCTGTTAAAATATTTACTAACCTAAATAATCTGCAAGAGATATACCTTTCTCAATTCGTATAGACAGCTGCAAAACCAATTAGACACCTAGAAGCCGAAATATGACTGCGATTTGCTTCTGTAAGATTCTTATCTTAGCTGCACCATTATGGCCAAGAGGTACGCTAGCACGAAATACTAAAAATCCTGGAAATTAAAGAAGTAGAGACCGATATGTAAGCCATTAGACAGTTACCGGCAAACAAAACTCTATATTTCTCTCCCCTTCTAGAAGATAGAAAGTAAGGTAAAGACTGTCTACTCACACCGAACTGTACAGTATTTCAGCGCCATCTAGTCAGTGTTGCTCAAAACATACATAAACAAATTAGCATGTGATAAGGAAAGCTCAATAGATAAAGTTACATCAATGGAGCACGAAAACGTTATATCTGGTAGCAACATACAGTGTAAGTCATTTATAAAGATAAATATTTTTTTTACGGTTGATTTCAGAATATTGCTATTCAAAATAAATTAAGTTCCAAAGTGGCTCAACCACTGTTACACAAAACAACATAAATATAAAATTGAAAGTTTAAGTAACCCCCGGCCTCATTAACCATCTATCTAACACCATCCCATTGAGACTATACTTATGAGCCCAAATACGCTATATCTGCAGTATTTTTTTTAAAATAGCATCCCGCAGTCTAATTTGATGATACAGCATCAGCTCAAGGTAAGCATGTCTTGGAAATACCAGCGAAGTAACCGTAAACCAAATTTCAAATCAATCAGATCTAAATCACGTCAACTTTAAAAAAACAAATTAAATCGGTCCGTTCGTTTTGGAGCTACAATGCTATAGAAGACACACAGTCAAACTTAAAACACTCTACTTTTTGCGTGCAGGGTTAAAAAGAGCAAGGGTGGCAAGCAAGCGTACTGCCCCTCTAATGGTTACCGTAGCACTTTAGGCACTGCTCACGTACTGCCTCGCCTGTAAAAATCAAGAAGGAGATAAAATGACTAATAATAGGTGGTAGGCCCGTATGTAGTATGTAGGGCCGTCTGGGTAGGTACCACCGCCTTTCTTATTTCAGCCGTCAAACAGTTCGCTGTGTTTCGGATTGAAAGGAATGGTAGCCAGTGTAATTACTGGGCATGGACGGCATTTCATCTTAGGCCTCCAGATGACAACGCACATGCAATATCAAGTGATTTTTCCTTGTTATTGCAGGTGTCTATAGGCGGCGGTAACCGCTTACCATCAGGTGGGCCGTCAGCTTGTTTGTCATCTAGTTGTACAACTACGACAGCAATTTTCCAGCTACTGGTCAAATTGATCTTTCTTCAATAAAATTTGCAATCAGAAGGATACTCCAAAAGATTATGTCAAAATAGTT
The DNA here is from genome assembly GCA_947347705.1 of Nymphula nitidulata. Lineage (NCBI taxonomy): Eukaryota > Metazoa > Arthropoda > Insecta > Lepidoptera > Crambidae > Nymphula > Nymphula nitidulata. Next base: position 16,087,888 of record OX374632.1, read on the forward strand.
ACATATTTGAAATTAAGTTGTTATTTTGGCGAAATAAAATAGAATAAATTGGTTAAATACACGCCTGAAAATAATTTTGTAAATTTGGACTCGGACTTCTGCTTGATTTTGACTATTTCCTTGTCCTGAACAAGCCGCATCGCAATAAGCCTGTGCTCCATCAACCTGCAAACTAGCTTAGGGTAAACATTACCTCTCCTCAGCGAAACGTATTAAATTATTCCGTTGCCATTCTATTTTCGCAACTTTTCACAATATTTTGGTCTACTTTAGTTACCTTGTGGCGATTTCAAAATTTTGTTGTTTGTTTAGCGAACTGAACTTGTGATTCAAGATTCTAGTCATACTTACTATGTTCTAGTTGAGATGAGTCTGTGTCTAAAGACAACAATGTTAAATTAAGTCATTGTTTTTTTAATCTATGCGTAAAACCTACATAGCAATATCGGTGACTTTCATCGGCATAAGGTATACCATCATTTTTTTAACTTATCATGCTGTTTTTAACACGCTTTTATTAGTTTCACCTGTATGTTTGTTTGTTTGTATGTATGTATGTAACTGACTCGTTGGGGCTCAATTTTGCCCCACTTCTAGCGATCAGATTTACTTCAAATGTTGTAGACTTATCAACGACCACCGACAATACAATATTTTGATAAGCTTATCTCATTATCCTGATTAGGATTGTCTGGATTACTGATTTTAATACAGGTCCTTTGCGTGAGAGATATTTTCTATCGAGATGCAACTGTTAACACATCTGTACATATTAAATACGGTTTTATAGCAAATCGAACTAAAAAGTGAAAAATAAAATATAGTTTAAAAAAAACTAAAAAAAACACTCTTTAATAGCAAATCGAACTAAAGATCATAAAATAATTTTTAATTTATATTTTATTAAGCGGTTATAAAAAGTATACTAACTCATCAATATGTTTCAATAATTTTCAAAAATTCTAAAATAAAAATAAAGTTATGAAAAGAAAATTAATTTCATTGTTAAAAAAGCGTGGGGTGCTCGATATCGATTGTTGTAAATATATAATTAGTAGTTATTTGTAAACATAGAGTTAGTATATAAATATGATATAAAAAGCATGAAATTAATTTTCTTTTCGTAACTTAATTTTTATTTTAGAATTTTTGATAATTATTGAAATTAATTTTATAATATTTTATAATATATATATTTTATTTTAGAATATGGATGAGTTAGTATACTTTTTATAACCGTTGAATAAAATATAAATTAAAATTTATTTTCTGATTTTTAGTTCGATTTGCTACTAAAGCGTGTTTTTTTATTTTTTTAAAACTATATTTTTTTTAACGTATAAGTAAAACAAATACTATGATGGCTGTTTGGAATGACACGAATTATTTTACTTAATGGCACTCACTTCGATTAAATATTTAACTGATTTTCGTATATTTTCATATCAACATTCATATGAGTTGAATTGATAACTTAATTTTTTTAAGTCGCAGAACTTAACAGCAAGAAAACCTAGGAATTTACAAAATTATTTCAACAGCTGTAACAGTAGTTAAAACGCTAGATATATTATTAAGGTCGAAAGTTATGTAATAATGACATTATAAAATAAATAAATCGAAAATAAATGAATAACGTAATAAACTTCTATATAAAAATATCCACAGCACACATTTTTTTCGCACATCTTTCATCACATTTTACTATAATTTTTCTGTACAAAGTAGAACATTATTTGTTCATCGATTTAATTTCTTCGAAGAATCACAAAGTAAATTGTGCGTAGATTTCAAAGTTTTCCTTGTTAAAAATACACCTACTTACTTTTCCTTTCGGACGCCGACAATCCATTTACGAAGACTTAACGCCACCTAATTGCTATAGAAGGGGGGATTAAGGGCATTATGCAGACTTAAGACTTCCCTAAACCAGATTAGAAACAGTTTAAGTCATTCTTAATAACGACACAGTTTCTGTTCCGCCTCTGTAAAATCTTTTGACCGAAATCCTAACGAATACTATGTCAATGCTTTCAATGTAAATTGTGGTTGTATTTTGTTGATTTCTATTTTGACTGAAAATGTTTACTTTCTTTATAGTGTTACAAGTTACAATAAAACACTAAAGAAATGCACTATATTGCACACAAGTAAAAACATAAGGCAGCAGAGCAAGAAAACATATTATTGTAATACAATCTTATCGTTAACAAGCATACTCTTTTATTCAATACTAAAACCTTCAGTGGAAGTACTTAATAAATTATATCGACAATAGAATGGGTGCAAGAATACGTAGAGAAATTAAGTACATTATAATATAATACAAATAATCAGTGATAATAAATATAAAATATATTTGATATTAGAGCTATGGACATACCTACGAATTGATGCATTGCCTGAATTTAAAGGGTTCTATACTACGAGCCATATTTTTATCCATTCAGGCAAGAGAAATTTTACAGCCGACCAGCGTATGCGCAAAAGGAGTATGAGAGGAAGATGGTGCTGCGAAGAGAAATTTGAAGTGGGGAGGTTGGACGAGGTACGAGCAATGATAAGGAGAGAAAGAAAAGGTAAATATTTTTCAGATATGTCAGCGAACTTGGAAGAACAAGAATGTTACCTAAGTTTTTTGTTTTTTGTTAATAGTTTAAGCCTTTACCAACTTGCCTTTGTGTTTGATATGCGAGTGCTACACAGAATAAGACGTCATATCTTAATGCTTCAAGCTGAAATGACACAAATCTCAGTTAGGCCAGGCCTTGGAGTGACTGCATCTAGCGCAGGCTTTAATATATTTTGAGTCGTTACGCTAAATATGTTGACTTTGTATAGAACAGATGCAGTTTTCTTATTTATTTTTTCTAAACTGTGCAAAAATTGTGTAGAGACCCAAAAAGTTTGACAAAGATGCCCTTTTTTTTCTTTTTTTTCGAGGAGAAATCTGATTGCAGACCTACCCGCCGCTGGCTAGGCGACAGGCGTGTGTGGGGGTCGCCCAGCGCCAATGACACTGGGAATACCCACTAAAACTCCTCGGTAGTTCCTTTGCCCTTCGCGGGGGTAGCCTAGGCTCTGCCGAAGCAATTTCGCCAGCCCATGAGAAAGATGCCCTAGGAGAATATTATTATCACTTACAAAATATTAAATATTACACAATGCATCAGTGCTTCTTCTTTCGTTTAATTTATTAAAGATTTTATAAGCAGCTTTGTTCCTTAACTTATTTATTTACAAAATATAGGTAATTTCCTACGTACGCACTGACGATACCACAGCTACTTCAACTGATTTTCAGATCTCCGTCAGGACATCGGTATACTCGTGCACGAATGACGTTTATTCCGATTCCGGCACATCATTTACACTCGAACGCGCCGCCTGAGCCTAAAACGTCATATCACAAAATTCGAATTGACGACTCACTAACTTGATCGGAACTCAAATGGTTTTAGCGGTGACATCTCGGATCGGATTTGGGAGTCCTAATTGGGGTTCAAGTGGCATGTCGATGACGCCTGACTTAATAGCTGCGTTATTTGTTCGCAAAGAAAGATGTTGAAATATATTTTGCGAAAGATGTTGAGCTTTCTTTTTTCTTTTAAGAAATATATTTTCAAATCCGTATAAGACAGTTGTGTCTTATACAGATGTGGAATTTATTTCTTTTAAGGAATTCATTTAAGGAAATCTATATTAACCTGTCAAGCCTCACATTCCAAATACTATCTATAAAAAATGAACTAAAGTTCGGCAGGCATCCTCACACGTTGGAACTAAAATGGTCTCGTACTGTGCGGTTTCAGAGAAACTATCTCCCGCGAATTACCTCCCTGCAGAGGTTTTCTTGAATGCGTACAGCTTGGGGTTCTTCAAAAAGGGCTTTATAAGGATTTTACAGGCCGACATCAAGCGCTCAGTGGTTGCCGATTCGCGAGTCGCAGGACGCGCGTGCGGTGAGTTCGTGGCCAGGCCGTAAAACCCTAGTTACGCTGTAAAACCCATCTTCGGCTAACAACAATTAAGGGGGAATGAGTTTTAAGTTGACTGCTCCCGGGATTCTCACACAATAAAACCTACGGTTGGAAAAAAAAATTATTTTATTTGAATTATTTTATTTTTTCTAGGTGCTAGGTCATCTGGGTAGGTACCACCGCCTTTCTTTTATCAGCCGTGTAACAGTTCGCTGTGTTTCGGATTGAAGAGGAAGGTTATTAGCCAGTGTTATTACTGGGCATGGACGGCAGTTCATTTCAGGCCTCATGATGACAACGAACCTGCAATATCAAGAGATTTTTCCTTGTTATTGCAGGTGTGTATGGGCGGCGGTAACCGCTTACTGGCCGCGGCCATTCGCTTTTTTCTCATCTAGTTGTATAAAAAAATGTATGTTGTTGATTTTCACCCTTTTACGCTCTAATTCGGGAGCTTGGTAGTGGTTTGAGCGCTCTGGTTTCGATTACGAAAACCAATCAACTTTCGCCATGATCGATCCCGGGATGGGTCAGTCAAAATTTGTAATCTCGAACCCCTCCATGCCCCGGAAGACACGCTAATCCGTTGGTCTCGGCTGTTACTGCAACCACAACCCACCAAGCCTTATTGGGCCAGCGTGGTAGTGTTATGGCCCAAACTTCTCAAGTGTTTCTCCCATGTAGGAAGGTGTCTGCCCAGCAGTGGGGCGTGTACAGGCTGGTGATGATGATGACGAGGTAATTACGCTTTAACGCAGGATTTCACCGAGCGCTAAGATAGACCTGACACAACAAATAGGATCTATTTGTTGTGTCTCTGTCAGGTCTGTCGCGTCAGTATTATTATTATTACATAGAGATATAAAAACATGCGGCTATTTAGACATGTCAATGCGCTTTTTATTTACTGTTCTACATTGTAAGCATCGGCAACAATAAATAATAAACTAAGTATGATTATTTCTATGTAATAAAGTAAAGAAATTTAATACGATGGGAAAACTTACGCTACCACAAACAAATCTACTTATAGTTATTTTGTATTAAATAATTAGTATTTATCCCGAGAAGAAGAAAATGAAGATAGAAGATTCTTTAGACAATATAATATTATTTCGATAGTTTGAGCTTAATATCAGATTTAAGTCCTAATTGTTAAGATGAAATTTAATTATATACCTTATAGACCAGATAATCTTACCTTAGTAAATCCCGATACTAATTAACTTTATGTAACACTGATTTAGATAACCTTGAAATAAAAATATGAACAGAACTATTAAAATACCGCCACTCCCAAGTGGCAAGGTTATTTAAACCAGTCTTACATAAAGTTAATTGATATGATGGGTCTTAAATCAGCAATAGGAATTATATCACTGAAACACAAATAGGTGTTTTTTTTTATACATCTAGATGACAAACAAGCTGACGGCCCACCTGATGGTAAGTGGTTACCGCCGCCTATAGACACCTGCAATAACAAGGAAAAATCGCTTGATATTGCAGATGCGTTGTCTAATATGAAATGCCGCCCATGCCCAGTAATTACACTGGCTACCTTTCCCTTCAATCCGAAACACAGCGAACTGTTTCACGGATGAAATAAGAAAGGCGGTGGTACCTACCCAGACGACCCTACATACGGGCCTACCACCTAGTAAAGTGGTAGAGGATTAATTGATTTGAAAGGGTGTTCTGATTTGTAATATCTAGAACTAGAACCAGTTAGTATTGGTAGTTGTACAGAGGTTTATATTCTCACCCGCTACAACACTCGCGGGCTACCTATTAGACAAGGGAGAGTTCGGGAATGAGGCCGCCTTATCTATATTGAATTTTGAGCTAGGTGTTGTTCTTTGGAAGTTTGGTAGTTAGTTCAATACGTAGTCTGCTGTTTCAGCTATCAAACGGGCTGATCCAGTCTGTGTTGAACCTGCCCGAACTTTGAGCATCGTCTTTATCAAATTCTGCTGATTAGACACATTGGATTTCATGTTGATGTTGATTTGCTTTATAAATATTTGTGTGCTGACATAATAGGTATTAATAAAATTAACAAGGTTTTTTACATAGGTACTTTGATGGCAATGTTATCGATTTAATAATGGTCGGCATGGAATTTTGACAGTAATTGTGATATAATGTAAAAAAAAATCATTACCAGCCTATATACGTCCCACTGCTCGGCACAGGCCTTCCTACATGGGAGAAACACATGAGGAGATTGGGCCATAACACTACCACAGTGGCCCAATACGGGTTGGTGGGTTAAAGCAGTTGCAGTAACAACCGGGACCAACGGATTAACGTACCTTTCGAAGCACGGAGGAGCTCGAGATTATAGATTTGATTGACTCATCTCGGGACCGACCATGGCGAAAGTTGCTCTGTTTTGGTAATCGAAACCAGAGCGCTTAACACACTACGCACCAAGCTACTGAAAAAAAAACATAAATATAGAAAAGAAAAGCAGCTATTTCAATAACACAATAATTAGGTATAATACCAATCTCACAATATAACTTCACATCCTCAAATTATAGTGTAATTTATTACACTAAAAGAAAAAGACATTAAGCCACAATAAAAAATATGCAAACCTTCATTTGAAATCTAAAATAAAAATATCGAGGGCTCTAATGTAATTTGTCGAGTGCAAACGCAGAAAGGAGTACCCTCGTCATAAGCTACGAAATTAAATATTTCACAGGTCGCGGAGCTCGGAAAGTGAGAAAACGGTATGCACAAAACAGAAATATTAAATTAGAATAACGTTGAGACTTCCTCCGAACAGGTGCAGGATTAATAACACGAGTGAAACATTCTTACTAATGTTGCTACTGAGGTTTGGTGGATTACGTTTAATTAAGATTTTAATCTTTCTCTCTTTTCTGGTCTGGTATAACCTCCCAATAAAGACATATAACGTTGCGTCCCTTGCCAGTCCATCGCGGTCGCCGACGTCTCCGCAATAGAAAACTAACTGTTGAATATCTACTAAGGTAGATTTCCGTAACGAGTAAAATGAAAATGACAATATCTTTATTCTATTAGGCCCCCCAAGAAGCACTTTCGAATCGTCAACATAAAAACCCTTATGTCTATCACATAAAAATAATATTAACTAACTAACAATTTCATAATGTTTGTCTCTCTGTCTTATCTGGATCTACGTAAGCTAACAATGTTATAATTTCAGTCTGTCTATCGGTCTGTCTGTCGGTCCGATTGTCCGTCAGTCAGTCTGTCTGTCTGTCTGTCTGTCTGTCAGTCTGTCTGAATTTACACCGGTTCCAAAAGTTGAACTACCAAGAAGATTCCGGCAATAAACTCGTGTAGTCACTCTTTTCAATTATTAAGTTACAATGTTTAATTACACAGTAATAGTATTTAGCAGTGCAGTGTCGCACAGAGTATAAAAAAGGTCTATTAACGTACCAAGCCTTCCAACAATTCACCATCACAATAAAGGTATTACAATACACAAAGGTCAACAATTAATATACCTCAAAAATGATACTATTGATGAATATGTAGGTAATTTGTTACAAAATCAAGGAAGCTTAGAGATGACCATCTCCACTAGTAGCACCTGTTCACAAGTATGACGCATGTACCAGCCATCGCTCCGCTCTACCATATTATAGGGAACGGAGCGAGCGAGTAGAAAAATAAAGGTAAGGTAAAGGTTCTACAGTAAATCATTAGTTAATTGGGATATCAATATTGTTCTATTTAAGCGATCAATCGTGTCCGAATAAAGAACAGTGGGTCGCCGTCTGGGGAATGCTCAATCCTTCCCACCCCGCAACTCTGTGCCCCTGGCGTGTATTCAATTAATACATTTTATTAAATTAGTTTCAAGGTAAACGATATTTTATACTAAATTTTGCCCTCGACTACGTCCGCGTGAATGTCAATTCTATCCCACGAGAACCTTAAAATTTCCCGGATGAAAATTAACCTGTGCGCTATTCCAGACTAAAATCTATCCTTGTGCTAAATTTCATCCAGAGCCATTCAGCCGTTCTGGCGCAATTAAGTAACAAACATACATCCTAACTTTCGCATTTTTAATATTAGCAGGACTATCATACAAGTTAAGGAATTAATTTACATGACGTCATATTAGTAATATATACCTATTATAATAATAATAATAAATAATTTAATCCTCACCATAATAAGACAAGAAACATAAGTTACATGGGTTGAATAAGAAACTTGATTATAGCAGGTTGATACCTATAGGTACTAGGATGTATCCTGTCCCAACGGTTATCAAACCTCCACCTCTAAGAAAGGCACCTTAAGTAACTAAATAAAAGGTTAACAATTATTATATAGTATATCTATATATAGTATCTACCTACATGAAACTAAACATCGTAGTGACAAATTTAAAGCGCTGAGGCGTACGTGAATATTTGTGTGTATGGGGGTGTGGGTATGGGTGTGTGTGTGGGTGTGTTATCATTAAAATCAAAGGAATACCTATTGAGGTTTAAATAATTACCTATTTTAACATTTTCTAGCATTCTAGAAGCTGGATAACTGACTCATTAACGCCCAGCCCTTGAAACCACTGACAGTACCTATTTCCTTTTGTGGAGTTGACTCACTTAGATAAATCACTTAGATTTTGATGTTTTTTTATACAATTACATGACAATCAAGCTAACGCCCTCGCCTTTAGACACCTGCAATTTTAAGAAAAAATGACTAGATATGTGCAGGCGCGTTGTCATCCCGAAGCTTAAGATGAAAAATTTTTACACCCAGTATTCCTTTCATTTCAATACGAAATAGCTGAAAAAGTAAAGGCGGTGGTACCTACCCCGAGGAACCTCATAGGGGCCTACCACCTGATAGATTAAGCCAGTAGGGAAGATGGATTACAAACAGACAAAGGAAATATGCTACCTATTAACGCCCACGCAGACGACGCCGCGGGCGGCCACTAGTGTTGCTATAAAGGGCGTTGAATACTAGCTCATAATCTATTGTAACAATTTCAACACAAAGACATCGGTAAATATTATGACATGCAATGGTTATGATAACACGAAAGGTGGTGCACAATATACGATTACGAATATATAATATTCGATAATTTTAAAATGGTGGTAAGGACTTGTCTTAATATAAAATTCTCGACTCACACATTTAGTTACCATACTCCACCGAAACGGCTTGACCGATTTTCGTGAAATTTTATATGTATATTCAGTAGGTCTGAGAATCGGCTACTATCTATTTTTTTTTCATCAAGGCAAATTAACGTTTGCCGGGACAGCTAGGATATTTAAATGTATATTCGATAGGTCTGAGAATCGGCTACTATCAATTTCTTTTTTTTGGACAATACCTTTTTTTATGGCAAAACAACGTTTGCCCCCGCAAACGTTGTTTTGCTATAAAAAAAAAGAAAGCTAGTAATCTATAAATACCTGCAATATGCATGAAATTATTTGGTGTTGCATCATTAAAATTTTAAGCCAATAGACATCGACTCACAAGGACGCCCCCTAAAATCTTCACGACGAGCAGTCATGCGCTGCATGTCCACACACACCACTGCTGCACTGGCCACCTGCGACCATATCATTATGGAAATATTCTTATTTTTATTAATAAAATTCTCCTATACTCATACTACTTTTATTTTCAACTGCGTCTTGCTTTGCAAGCTGTACTCGACGTCGTGAGATTCGACGTAGTGGGAAATCGACGTATCGAGAGTCACCGTGGCGAGACATGACGTAAAGAGAGTCGACGCAGAGGGAATACTTCACCAAATCGTTCGGTATCCTCACAGAGTACCGTCCTCCTTGCTGGAGGCCTGCCCACGCTGGTTTTGGTGTTGCAGGCGCATTGCTATTCTGTAATTAAGTCTATGAGATCTATTCTGGAAGTTCTAAAATTAAAGTGCCTAGGAAGCATTAACTTAAAATACTTTCATAAGATTAATGATCTCATGAACGATTTCGCCAAAGTAAGAACGGAACGATCAACAAAATTGTTGGAGTTTGACAGGATGACAGGATGGACTAACTTCCTATGCAGTTTAATTTTAGAACTTTATACTTTCATGGTTAGTAACATTTGAATAAGAATTATGTTCGGGATATTTACCATGTAATTTGTTTGTAACGGGTTCCTAATATTTCGGTGCAGTTGCACGCGCCATGAAAACGGGTAGACTGCTAAAAACTGTGGATAGAAATCAAATTGCGGACAGATATATCGATCTACTCTCTTTCGTTGACGCTTGCTACGATCGATGCCTGTACTATTAGACTCGTGTCCATTTTCACTAACCATTCCCTAGGCTTATGTGACTCTTAACGACATTTGTCTCTTTCTATCTGCTTTAGAAAGGACATATGTCTCTCAGTCTCATTGCTTACACGGACTGGTTCACGATACACAACACTCACAGTTTCGACTCGCGACACTGATGCGGGACGCTTTTTGCTGCACAAAAGCAACACTGGATTCCAAACACTCGACAGTTGAAGCCCGTCTTCTCGATTAAAATGACTATATTCGGGAACTCATTATAAACAATAACATGGTAAATATTCCGAATATAATTCTAATTAACAGCGAACAGATTCACTTCCAAAATAGTACACCACCGCTCCGATCAAGTAACCACCTCTTTCATGAACAAATGATTTTATATAAAGCTTACTGTTATACTCTCTAACTTGCAGCTGAACTGCAAAAACATGTGGGAGCAACAATGTATATTGAATGTTGTTTGTTGTTGAACAGGTTTTGTTATCCGATACACATCTGTTGTTTCTACGATCCTGAGCAGGTCTCGACGTCGTGCCCCGAGGGAAATCAGGGCACACACGGCACTGAGCGTTAAATCTCATGATTCGAACAGACGCCTACACTCTTATGTGAATCCGGAGATTTCTGATAGATTTAAAATTGTATGATTAGTAATTAGTGTGTGCTTCGAATGGAAATGGAATGTCTTAAATCGTCTTTGAACACGTGTAATTGCGTGCACAATTAATATAGTTACTGTTACAAACAAGTAATATAGTTACTGCACAGGTTCAGAGAATTCGAGTCAGTGGTCGATATAATTTAGTGATCTAAATAGTATTAAATTTCTGTGGGACGTCATTGTGATATCACTAGCAATGTTTTGTAATGTTTTTTCTACCAACGTATTAGAATAATTTGGAACGAACCGGGATCGAAGTTTTCAGTTTTCAGCTTCCAAATGAGCTAGAAACATATCTTACTCACTTTGAGTTTTTTTATCTAGCTTTTTGTAACATTTATTAGAAATAATACTTAATAATATATATTTCTAACAGTCTGTCATTATTACCTCACGCAGTGCTGTGTGAGTAATGGCTTAAGGAACTGAGACGTGGCTGCTTACTGGGGGCCTCATAAGAAGGTTCTAATTCACCGAAAGAGCAAAGGTGAGGGCTATGCTTGGGGATTTTCTGCATGATCGAATCAGAAATGATGAAATCCGCAGCCTAAGGTCGCCTTCATAACCAAAATAATTGCGGGCCTCAAGTGGTAGTGGGCAGGACACATTGCAAGGCGGAATGATAGACGTTGGGGCGGAATGGTCCTCGAGTAGCGGCCGCGTACCGAGAGACGCAGCGTTCTTCACAAGGTGGACTGACGATCTGGAGAGGATCGCGGGTTTCTGATAAATGCGGGCACCGATTAATTTTGAGACCCTTGGGGAGATACCTATGCCCAGCAGAGGGCGTCTTTAGCCTAATAAGATGATGATAACGATGATGATATTATTCATCAAGATAACAAGTGGCAGCCACGTCCTGAAAAGTTCAGTGTACCATCCTCTCATTAGATCTACTGATGACTTGCCAAAGTCGACCATCTGCTTATATATGGACATCGTAGGCTATATTTATGATCATAATAGTTCTTCCTGCCTGAAGGGAGAAAGTTTCCTTTCTTTCTTTCTTAAGGTAATGTCTGTTGTAATTGTAAATGATCGGATTTACATTTTAACCTATTTATGTGTATTTTTTCTTCATCTTTTATATTTCCCATTTCATGGTCGTTCGTCTGCATCATCAAACATTTCAGTGATTGAACGAAAAAAACTACCCACTTTCCAATATATTTATCCATAAATATTGAGATATGTAAGTGCTCTCTGCAGCACATGTTGACGGGATAGTAAAAGCCTAATAAAAACTTTGCACGGACACAAATGAAAACAATAAAAATTAAACTTTTAAATTAGTTTGTACGTATCAAATAGTCGTTTAAAAAGGCTCTACTCTAAATCTTCGCCAGTACCTGGCCGCCGCAATGCGGTGTGCACATTATGGCTCCGCTGAAGTTAATTACGGAAGGTGACCAATTCATTTTGTGTGCTTCTTGCTTTATGAGACCACGTACACTAAACGGAGCTTCGTTTTGTTACGACTTTGTTTATTATTTAGCCGGGTAGAAAACCCCAATACACGTTGGAGGAGCTCCATGGTCATTGGTTCAACTGTATGAGCAATGGGTAACCAACCAACCCTTTTAAAATATACTTTGGTAGTTTGGGCAGCCCCTTGCAAATCATGCATGGAAACTGCCTAAACTATTTAGAAGAAACAACTGCTCGCCTGCAACGGAGTGTAACACTGGTCATATTATCTGAGCAATCCTGGCACTAATCAAAAGACAAAGTAAAAGCTAGAAGACTTCCTTGTGCTGGGATAGCTAGATCCGGGTTATCCTAACAAACACGCACGATAGACGTCGATTTGTGTAGACTGCCACCTATTATTGAAGACATAGAGGATGAGTAACCAATGTGCTGGTATATGTTGGCACAGAGTATTCTGGAACCATAAAAACTCTACCATACTTTGGATATTTGTGTGAAAGAGTACTCTTTTATATTGGCATAATAATCATTCTACACTGATCATTTCATGATGATGGATCACACAACTCCTGTTTTTGTCAGCTGATACTCAATCAAGAATTTGCAAAGTTCATATTTGTGAACCTACCATTGCCGCCTTACTGAGCAGTCAGCGTTACAAAATATCATATTTAATTTCAGGTCATGTCAAGAAAACCTCTTCTTCCATTCTGAGTGTACTGTCGGCTTGGGTTAAGTTGACGTACGGAAACCGACATTTGCCGGTGTTGTTTTGAACACCAATCTACCACCAAATCACTCTGTAAATATTGGGCCGAAGCTGACTGAACTCGATTGATATTCACCGACACCGGTTTATGACTAAACGTTTTAGGCTTTGCCAGACAAGTTCAATAGCCTTCAAGGTACCCTTCGCTTTTGTGGGTGCCTTGCCACAGATGTGAAAACATGTTTATATGAGTCTGCGCTTATGAATACTGGATTAGATTACATTGTATCGTAATGATTTCAAATATAAAAAATATGCGGTGCTGTAGGTATATTTTCTGACGTCTACGCCTATGCGAAATGAACTGAATAAATTTCTAATACGTTAAGTTTGCTAAGCATGCAATTTTTATTTTTAAACCTGTCAATTATACATTGATCATGATTGCCTAAACTCTCACATCATTTTTCCATGTAGGAAGGCCAGCTTCCAACACTATGACGAATATCGGCTGGTCATGGTGATAATGATGAATCATTGATTCTTTTACGGTCCCTGAATGGGCCGTCAGCTTGTTTGTCACCTAGTAGTATATATTAAAAAAAGTCATACTCCTCGTAGCCTATAGACTCTCGTAGCATAAAGGGAACTACTCACGCGTTTTCAACGTAGCCTATAGACGCTCGTAGCACCTTGAGTACTACTCACGCGTTCTTACCGTAGCACCTTGGGAACTACTTACGCGTTGTCACCGTAGCCGCTCTTAGCTCCTTGGGCACTACTCACGCCTTGTCACCGTAGCCTATAGACGCTCGTAGCACCTTGGGAACTCAAGAGAAAGCGTTATTCTGACAGCAAAGAAACACATTTCTCAATGAGTTCTGACGACCTTACTTACCGCTTAACTTTACAAAGTGGTATTATTAAGCAGCGATCTTCTGTATGGTAGAGGTGCTACCCAGTCCTTATCATCATAATTCAGCCGAAAGACGTCCACTGCTGAATTTGTTCATCCCCATATGGCATCCCCTTATGTTTTTCACGACGATCGGTCTATACGTATAACCGTGACCGGTTTAATTGTTTTACATCACTGTCTTGTTTTGTAAAACAGCTAAATAAGCCATCCACTTAATATGTTTATTAACTTATTGTTAGGGCAGCTTATGAAAAGGATAATGCCTATTATTGTATGGAGATCGGTACCAACTTGCATCAAACTAAATTTACTTTCACAAGTTTAGTTTTTGTTTATCTTTTCACTACCTAACAATATTTTGTCAATGTTTAACCACATTTTCGAAATATTCAAAAAAGTTACAAACAGAGTCACTACTTCGACAAGGTACTTCAGAGTCACTATCTCGGTACGTCTCGACGTAAGAGTCACTATCTTAACACTGACAATACTTAATATAGAGACGGAATGAATTAATTATAATTTATTCATTTAAACTACCAAACAGACTCAAGCACAGAACTAAGCTAAAAAACATCGATCGAAACAAACATCAACAAGACAAAACACCATCATATCTATATGACTGATATTGACACTAACAGTTCCATAGATAGCCTAGAGATTTATGTTTCATAATTCGGCGTTCCGAATATTGCATTGACTAATACTAAGTATGGAGTTTAAAAAATACGCATCGTTTAGGTACTGTAGAAAATTGTGAGGTAAAATAATAGATTTAATAGAATTTCTTAAAAGTATTAGGTTGGGGAAAAGTCTTTTCGCATTATACTTAGTATGTATGAACTTGTAATAAAATCTCTTTTGCTGTACTATTTGTATCTGGCTGGTTTTGGTATCATTAAAAGTTTAGAGTTTAAGCAAGATAATTCCAAATTCAAATTAGGAAAATGTGTGTTTTTCATTTGCGTTTCGTACTGTCAAGATGAGTGAATCTAATAAAGAAATTCGATACATTTTAAAATTTTACTACAAAAAAGGTAAAAATGCAACACAAGCCGCGAAAAAAAATTGCCATGTTTATGGACCTAGTGCAGTGTCTGTGAGAGTATCACAAATTTGGTTTAAGCGTTTTCAATACGGAAATTTTGATGTCAAAGATGCACGTCGCTCTGGTCACCCTATTACGGATAAAATTGATGTCATTTTTGAAAAACTGGAGCAAGATCGGCATATCAGTAGTTACGACGTAGCTGAAGAACTGGGAATTGACCACAAAACAGTTTTGGCGCATTAAAAAAAATAGGTACACAAAAAAGTTCGATATTTGGGTACCCCACGAGCTCACTGAAAGAAACCTAATGAACCGTGTACTCATTTGTGATTCTTTATTACGACGTGATGAAACCGAACCATTTTTGAAGAAGCTGATAACTCGTGATGAAAAGTGGATCACGTACGACAAGAACGTGCAAAAAAAGTCGTGGTCAAAGGCCGGTCAGGCTTCACAGACTGTGGCGAAACCCGGGTTAACTCGCAACAAGGTAATGCTGTGTGTGTGGTGGGATTGGAAGAGCATTATTCATTATGAGCTGCTACCACCAGGCAGGACCATCGACTCTGAACTCTACTGCGAACAACTGATGAGATTAAAGCAAGAAGTTGAGAGAAAGCGGCCGGAATTAATCACAGAAGGGGTGTGGTTTTTCATCATGATAACGCTAGACCTCACACATCTTTAGCCACTCAGCAAAAATTAAGAGAGTTTGGCTGGGAGGTGTTAATGCATCTGCCGTATAGTCCTGACCTTGCACCTTCAGATTTCCACCTGTTTCGCTCTCTTCAGAATTCTCTAGGCAGTGTCAGGTTAACATCATGAGAGGACTGCCAAAACCACTTGTTGCGGTATTTTGTTCAGAAGCTCTAAAATTCCTATAGCAATGGGATCATGTCCCTACCAACAAGATGGCAAAAAGTTATCGAACAAAATGGTACCCACATACTTTAGTTAAATGTAAATAAACTATATTAAAAAATGTTTTGAATTTTCTTAAAAAATGCGAAGAAACTTTTTTCCCAACCTATTATTAGAAATATTTTCTGCCATAAAATCTTATTTACTTTTAACAGCTAAAGCCAACTACGCGACACGATTTTTTTTGTTTTTTGTCAGATAGTGACAGTAGTATTCGGAAAGGAAGTAGTAGTTAATGATTACCATTAACGAATGATTACTATTTTTAGGATGGTTTTTAATGTGGTTAAGAAAACTGTTAAAAATCAGTACATTAGACACATAAAATAAAAACATTAATTTTGGTAGTAATGTGCCTGTGACGCAATGTGGTACGGGGTATATGGGCATTGTCCTTTATTTGTTACATATTTAAGCTTAGCCAGCTACAACCCATTCAACCAAAAGTTTTTGAGCCAGTTTTATAGCAGCCCCTCTGTTCTTGAAAGAAGCGAAAGCTTCAGTGTTTGATTACAGTAAGTAAATACTGCCAGCGAAATACAATAATTACGCTTTGAGCTTTGTAAGAAGAGTTTAGAAGTTTGTTATAAAACAAATTCCTTTAAGGGTCAGGTAGCTGACGGTATCAAGACCAAGTACTGTAGTTATTTTTAATACAGTGTACGTCACGAGCAATAAGAACACATTTTTAACAGTCAGTCTTATTGCAAAGAGAATGAAGCACACGAGATATCAAGCGTGTATACATCTTAGTGCTCGTAACTGTACCAGTAAGAATCAGAGATTTAAGTGTTCAAAAATAACTATGATGTTTCTTTTGTGTTAACAGCAACCGTTTTATAATTTAGAAACACCTTTTACTTACTTTATAATGCATCGTCTTGTTACTTTATAATTATAATGCTTTTCGTACAGAAACGGTGGCAAACAAGCCTACGGCCCATGGTAAGCGAAGACAATAGCCTATAGACGCTGGTTGCATTTTGCGATTTACTCACGCGTTGTCCAACCTGTAACAATCAAGGAGTCCCGCTGCTTTCAACAAAAAGGTTTCTCATTGATCTTTGACAGCCGTACTCACCTCAAATACTTACTCTTATTTGTATAGGTACTCTTATTTGTGGGTATGTATGAAGTATACATACATACTTCATACATTTCCTCACTTTCACACACACACACACGTCTATGTTTAGAATGTCTGAAACATTTGCTATGTTTGAGGTAGGCGCTAATAACTGCGATACAGTCCCTGACTACTGCAGTTATTAACGCTACTATTGTGTTTGTGAAAAAAATTATTGTTTCTAATAAATAAATAAAAAAAAAAAATATCTGCAATCTTCTGTAAGGTGCATGTGCAGACTAGAGCACATCAAGTGTAACAGTTGCACTGCGAACGCCGCCTCTATTACAAACTCAGTAAGGGCGGTCTCAAGTTCAAACTGTCACGCTTGATATGCTATCGATTGTACCATGACAGTCGGGGGCTCAATACGAGTGGTAAATATCTCTAGCCCCTAAGTACCTCTCTTAACATTGTGTCTGTAGACGAAGTTACCACGTATATAATAATATATAATAGTCTTAGACAAAAAATACTTAAATAATTTAATACTTCGTTGTTTCGTTCTGAATAAAATAATTTAAGTGAGAATAGAATATAAGTATACTGTTGGAAAAATAACAATTATACGAAAAGAAAATAAAGGTTTTCAGTATCTCAAGGGAATTCTAGAACGTAAGAAAAGATAATTATATTTCCTTGAAATATAGTATAAAATATTATTATGTCGACAGGAAGCCTCCGAAGCTGAAATATCCACCAGTAACAATACCTGAATATATTTTAGGTAAAATATCTACAAATGTTTGTAATAATTTTGACGCACGTCTGGTGAAGTAATCAGTGGCTCTGTTCACTTAGCCTAGGTCTCGGGTTTTAGACCCAGTAGGGGCAGATGTTTGAGGAACGTTTATGAGTAGGCAAGGCTAGATTTTTCAGAGAAAATCTGACAATCTCAATAAAGTAGGCACTCAAATGAAGTAGCGATAGTTTTAAATATTGTATATTTATTATATCTAATTATTTATGACAAACCCGCATTGGGCCAGCAGCGTGGTGGTGTTATGGCCCAAACTCCTCATGTATTTCTCCTATGTAGGAAGGCGTGTACCCAGCAGTGGGACGTAGGTATGTAGGCTAGAGATGATGAATTATTTATGTTGATTATGTACCTATTTACTTCTCTATATCAGAAAGCATCACTCAAGCTTGTCCCTCGCCTTCCTTTTCAGTCCACACTATCTAAAAACAGTCTATCTTTATTTCCTGTGTCCCAAAGACACTTTTTGATTAATTTGCTGAGCCCAATAATATCGATTATTGTTAGGAAAGATAAATTATTATACATGAGGCAAATTGGTTAAAGATATATGAAAACAAACCATTCACATTATTTTTGTAAGAGTGATGAATCACCACTCTTACAAGATGATCAAGACCGGTAGCGACTGAAAGGGATAAATCTACTAACTAACTACCAACACAAAATGACTGAACAATTCAAAGTTCTTAATTCAAGACGTAGTTGATAGGGTCATTGTATTACGTTCGGTATGTAAAACTCAACACCGTAACTCAGAATGGTGCAGCGCCATCTATTGAGAGTATTTCCAACTAAACTTTGTACGAACTTATAGATCATGACAACATTACTTAATTACGAATACCTACATATTTTATCACGTATTTTTTATGAAATATAATAACTGGCCTTAACAAAGACATTTGGTTTGCTCACATTTTATTCTTTATCGCATTTGGTTCTAACACCCTAACACAAACGACACTATGAGGTCTCACTCTCACAGTGCCCGCGGACGCACAAGGTGCCAAATTCCTATTCATAAACAATACTTGAGTGACAATCGGCACTATGCGTTTGTCATAATGAACACTTAGCTAAGGGAGCCTGATAGCTATATTAATCAACGCATAGTGTCTAACTCACCGAAGAGAATGTAATCACTACGGAGTTTACGATTAAAAGCAAATAAACAATAAAATTGAAATGTCAGTCAGTGAAGTGAACTACGTAACACTCATCAACCAATCACAGAGCTGTATTTAACGCTATGCGTCCGCATAGTAAAGATTCGTTTGAGTATTGTTTGTGAATTGAAAGGCTTGTCAAAGTGAACGCACTGAGAAATGCCTTACTTCGCATAGTATTGCTCCTTTACTTACTTAAGTATCGTTTGTTAATACGGGTGTTAGGATCTAATCTGGAATTTCACCTTATCGTGTTTCTTCTGAACCTTAGTATAAGATTCAGTACCATTAGCATGAGCATTTGAAATTTTTGTATTGTCAACGTATTGCCAGACTCTACGACGACGATAGAGAATAAATATCTTTTATGGAATCTTTGGCAGTAAAAAGAAATCTTAGAACTTCTAAGGAATCTTTGGCAGTAAAAAGAAAAGGATGTCATGCTATCATTGTAATGTCATGTTTCCCAAACAAATTTTATCGCCACAGTGATGACTATTAGCTCATTTCCTACTAGGAAAAAGCATTTTACTAACTTTAATAGATTCGATTGATTTGAAATTTAGTTAACCGTTACTTCGATGGTATTTCTTAGAAAAATTAAACTTTAGCAGAATCTGTACCTTAAAATTAATAGTCTGCGGGATGCTCAGATCCTCAGATACTTACAGCAGATATAGCATGTTTGGACCCATATAAATAGTCTCAATTAGATAGTGTTAGATAAATGATTAATAAGGCCGGGGGTAATATTATTCTAATGTTAAAGAAAGCACGACAAGTTTCAATTACCGTCAATACGTCAATTATTATGAAAGCTTTTCTGTGTTATTCACTTTTAAATATTCGTTTTGAATAATTTGATCCGTAATCTTCATTATCTGATGACATTTGACGACATTACATTGACCTTGACATTTTTTATTCACAGTTTGGTATAAAAAGCCTGGTTAGAGATTTTCGGCTTCTTAACAATATATATTTTACAGAATTTCATAATTAAAATCACCTAACATTTTATTAAACAATGGGAATTTTAAAGTAGTATTCTTTTGTTTATGTCTATAGGTCTATAGGCGGTATGTCTATAGGCGGCAGTAACCGCTTACCATCAGGCCGTCAGCCTGTTTGTCATCTAGTTGTATAAAAAAATTCGACCGATTCTTGTATGAAAAAATCTATGCCCTATGTCTAATCAAATTATATCATCAATCCTGTAACACAGGTTTGTGCATGCCATTATAAACATTATGGTAGTAAACATTTTAAGACCCTGATTGTACAATAAAATTCATACTGTACAAAAGAACCTTACACAATATGAATTTTATTGTATATTTTTGGGCCCTTAAAATAAATGAATACTTACATTTCCTTATAACACTCATTTTAACTGTTAGTTAATGCAGACTCCATTAAATTAAGTAGTTGAGGTATTATAGTAAACTCAAATACTTAGCATAGCGCTTAAACTTTTCTAATAAATAAAATTGTTATAACTTTTATTATTAAGCGGAGAAGTTGTTTCATTAAAGTTCCGCAGAGTTGCGTACAGCGGATTTTTTGAATATTTCAACAGAGTTCGACAAAATATTAGAGAATTAACGTTTTAATACTAAGACGGTACAAATTATTACATTTCATGGCCCTTGCCAGCTCGCCGCGCGTCCACTCAATAATTAAGGATACTTAATTGATTTATTTATTTATATTCCAGCTAAGTACACACCTCAATAAGTCCTGCCAAGCGTTTTCTCCGTGGAGTGTCAAAGTGCATAAAGACTCTTTATACAGAGTAGTGACAAAATGACATTACATTAAAATGTGGGCTATATTAGTTCATAGAAATGTTCTACAACTTTCAAATACATCTTATTCATTTGATAACTTGATGACATTTCTTAGAAATAATATAACATAGGCTGCATTAATTCATAGAAATGTCATGAAATTTTGCAAATGAATAAGATCTTTTTTTTATACAACTAGATGACAAACAAGCTGACGGCCCACCTGATAGTAAGCGGTTACCGCCGCCTATAGACACCTGCAATAACAAGGAAAAGCACTTGATATTGCAGGTGCGTTGTCATCCTGAGGCCTAAGATGAAATGCCGTCCATGCCCAGTAATTACACTGGCTACTTTTCCCTTCAATCCGAAACACAGCGAACTGAAGAAATTATCTACATCTATTAGAAAGTTCTAAAACATTTCGATAAACTAATATACACATGTTTTAATTTATTGTCTTATTGACGGCATCACCTGTATAATCTTATCAAAAGATAATGACAAGATTTTTTTTATACAACTAGATGACGACGATATATAGCGTACTTCGACCCATTGGGATATTTTAAGCACATACATATCAAGCAATATCGTCCGGTAAGAAAACTCTCTATTCATCTGGCTATGGATAAGATTTTTCCTGGAAAAAATATTATAACTATAAAATAAAATGCAGGAGAAGAAACCCATAAGGAGTTTGGGTCATAACATCACGACGCTGCTCCTGGCCCAATGTAGGTTTATCGGCTAAAGCGGTTGCAGATAAACGTTGCTATTAAAAAGTTAAAAAGTAGAAAGCGGTGAAGTAATTGGTAGGTTACACCTAGTGCTCCGGTGGCGTAGCGGTTATCGCGTCTGACCGGACCCCAGAACCCCAGAATTTAAATGTTACACAACAGATGCTTATTTTTTTTACCACTATGGCGGCAATCAAACATGGCCCACCTGATGTTCTACTGCATCTTGCCCTGCAAGCTGTACTCGACGTCGTGACATTTGACGTAACGAGAGCGTGACGTAGCGAGACTCGACGTAAAGAGATTCTACGTTAAGGTTCGATGGTAAGTGGTTACCGTAGCTTGTAAACGCTTATTGATTTTTGTCTATGAACACGATGCTCAACATATAATTGTAATCAGCAAAATATGTTCAACATTGTAAAGACATCAGCGTGGGACAGCTAATATTGCTCACAATTTCTCTGTTCAAACTAAATTACAAATTATGAACAAAGGACCCGTTTGTATAAAATCCTCATCAAACTTTCATCAAAAGAACGGATATTGAAGACGAAATCGTTTTTAAAACAATGCCTTCTCTTTGAAACCTTATTTATGGTCTTATTTACGCTTAAACTTATTTAATAATAAATATTGGCATAGGATAACAGATATTCATACAGAAAATCTTTTGGATTATGTAGGTAAGGTGACAGAGGGGACGTTCGTCTATGGGGCAAGCCCGTACATTTTGGCAACTTAGACCAAAATACCACTTGAAACCGCCTCTGTCGTTGAGACCACTTACCTCAGATCAAGAGGTCCGAGGTATTGTAAACAGTTATAGACCTATAGATTTTTATTATAGTTATTTAAAAGGCTAACCAATAAAAATAAATTTTATAAATCAACATTATTTATTACCTTATAAAATTACGGCAACTTTTCTTAGACCTCTAAAAAATGTAAATTTTCTCATATAAATACTTTTTCATGCAAAATCCGGAAAACAGACGGGAAACGGCTACGTATCTTAAAAACCATAACACTTACTAGTTCAGTGTGTGCGCCACGAAAATAGTCTTACCGGCGACTGAGTTGACTAGTCGAAGCACGGCATTCGGACGCATCGTTAAAAAGAGACAGCGATATTACTTTGCGCTGCCCGTCGATACGACGGAGGTTAGCTATCTAGGGTTAAAAGTAATAATAGCATTAAAGCCTCATCCGGTCACTACCAGTACCAGCCACTTTGCGAAGCCTGCCGAGCTTGAAAACGTCACAAACCGCGTTTGCCGAGCCGCGGTCTCCACTCAAGTACTCCAGCCACTCCAGCGCTCTTCCGTGGTTATCATTCATTCATCAGAAGCTGTGTTGGTTTTATCTGTTCTATGTTTATGTATATGTACTAAATAAAAAGTTTCTATCTGTCTGTATACCGCCTTCATTATATAACGTGGTTTTAAGATAGACCAGCAGTGCTAGCAGGCCTACCATGTAACGTTATTCTTAGATGTTAATTAGTAGACCCTAGGTTTAGGTTACTTTAAAAATGTTTTCTAGTATTGCACACGAAAGGTTCAGAATCGAAACAAACTTTACAGTAGCTTCCTGTTTTGTATTAGACTATTTCGTTCGTTAGCGAAGTTCTTAATGGTGTTTTTCATGGTAGCTTTCTGGTTTATTTAAACGTGATGCTCTTTACTTAAAGATATGGCAGGGCATTACTTAGTTTTAAATCTGCTTTAACTCCACGGGTAAGGGATTTTATTTCAAAGGACAATATCTTTTTGCGCATTTTCCCGTTTTTTTTCAACAAAAACGTGATGTTCCAAGAGGTACATAATTTAATTAGCTTTGTAAAGATAAAAAGCTTATTAAATAAGCTACTCGATTTTAAATCAATAGTATTTTTCGAGTTGCGTTTTCGAGTTGTAGTATTTTTAAACAAAAAATGTTAATAATATTCCAGCAGCAACAGCAACTATAGTATGGTGTTTTTCATGTTCGTCTTAAAAATAAACGGGGGACTTTAAAATATTTTTAGTTTCATTAAAAATTCTAAATAATTTTCACCATTTTTTCACCCTATACATTTTGTGGTCCTCTCCCTTACTGTAAATCAATTGAAGGCATACTATTACTTTAAACAAAAACACAGTAAACGATGAGATTGCTGTACAATAGAAAAAACGCTGCCGTTCGTTATTTCGATGGTAACGAGTCAGATGTCAAACTGTGCTTGGCATATCCTTTAAGTCTAGAAGATGTTTGATGTAATTTATGTCAAAAACTTATATGAAAGATGAATCTCTCTATGTACAACCGACCTATGTGCCTCATACCACGCTTGTTGGAGTTGAAATAAATGCCAATTGCATTTGTCAGGGGCGGTCCCAAGAAAAAGGTTTAGGGCTTCTGCTCACGTATTTCACACACGGTCTCTACACAATTTACCGACAAGTAAGGATTCATTTTTGCTCAAGTATTGATAGTTAAAAAGTATGTTAGGAAACATATTTTTTACATGACATTGAAGGCATTCAAGATGTTAATACATCTCATGTCTTCAGAATTTTATGCAAATCTTCTTAAGCGATTATTGCCACTTTACCATCAAAACACCTGCTAGTTTAACAATATTTGACTTAAAATAATCTTTTTTAAAAATAGTTCAAGTTATGCTTAGAGCAAATACAAAAAAATAAGTAAGTACCTTCATGTTTTTATGCTTTGAAACTTTATTTGACTAAGATAAAAATCCAATTTGCCACCACCACGAAGGTTGAAGTCAATGTAATAGGGGTGTTTCCTACAAGTAAAAATGTAGGTTATTCAAATAATTCGTCTTCTACGTCGCTATTCTGCATCTTTTTCTATAGAGCATTTTTTGACAACTTGCAACCGGACCTGGCACGTTAAGCCGTTGGTCCCGGTTGTTACTGTAACCGCTTTAACCCACCAACCCGCATTGGGCCAGCGTGGTGGTGTTATGGCCCAAACTCCTCATGTGTTTCTGCCATGTAAGAAGCCCGGTGCCCAGCAGTGGGACGTATATAGGCTGGTGATGATGATGATGATGAACCGGACCTCAGACCAATTGCTATGTAGAGCGAAGACGATGCCGACATAGAGGTCACGAACAGCCTAGAGCAGGGATGGCGAACCTTTACGTATCAGCGTGCCATTTTTGTAAGGAAATGTTTGACGAGGTCATAGACGTGCCATCAAATTAATTTTGACTTTGTGATTATTGGTAAAATAATAGTAATAAATACTACCTACCTACTCAACTCGGATTCAATAGCAAGATTATTTTCAACTAGGTAAGTGTTTACACAGATTAATGATATATGTATCTACGATAACGTTTGATTCAAGAAATTTGTAAACGCTAAGCAGATTAAAGTACCCGGCAATTTTTAATTCGCAAAGTCTAGATACCCCATTTGCGACACCATACTTCTATTTTTCGTAGTGCATAATAAATTTTATGATCAATGACGTGCCCAAAATATTGTGTTGCGTGCCATTAATGGCACGCGTGCCATTGGTTCGCCATCCCTGGCCTAGAGCCTTTACAACTCCGTCGTGATTGCATCACTAAGCGCCTTCTATCGACTTTATCATGGAGAGTGTTATGAGGAGCTTTTCGACCTTATCCCACCTTCCCCCTTACTACTCAGCAGCACGTGTGCCGGTCTTCGGAGTCATCAATATACTGTCTCCACCTCAACATCGCGCACAAAAAAGTTTTGTAACTCGTTTTGTCGGACATCCAAAACTTAGAATTCTTTGCCAGCACATGTGTTTCCTCCTTCCTATAACATGGGTTCCATTAAAAGAGGCGTGAAAAGGCACCTAATGGACCGGCAAGGTGGAGGGGGCTAGAACAGTGTTGCTTCAAGCTGCACTAGCTGTCTCCGCATAGGGACTCTTCTTACTGCTTCACATCAGGTGGTGTTGAGTCATTTGCTGATCTTTGCATAAAAAAAAATGTCTCAGAAACTATTGATTCCTGATATACTATTGCTTCTGCAATATTTATCAACTATTGGCATACTATTTGTATATAAAAATAAAAAAAAACAAAAAAGTTACAAAAGGAAGAAAAGAGGCATCCCTGCCTCTTTCATCTGCGGTATTTTGGTACTTGACTAAGGTGCCCGACTGCGGTAGCACCTCTTAATTACACAAGATCGCAGCTAAATAACACTTACTGTGACTTATTGTGGTATGTCGGGACGCCAGACATTCATTGTAAAGCGTTAAGTTGTGACCAGGAACTCGACCCCTATGCTCGACAGAATGGAGACTACTCCTGCAGGCCTAGCACGTGTCGTGGACAAAATATGTCTTCACCACTTAGTCCACTTATTAGGAGACAAAATGTGTTTTATCTCTTTCTTTCTCTCGAATGAAGACTGAGATGCTTTTGGCTCTTTGTAGCATGAATACCATATTAAATGAATTTTCTAGAATATATTATTAGGTTAAATTGCTGATAAAAAAAAGTCTTTCGGCGTATTAAAGCCCTTACGATAAGTCACTTTGTTCCGCGTGTTATTAAATTTTATCATTCCTGTGGTCCCGGAATTTTTACGTTAAACAGAGCGTATGTAACAACCCTCTTATTTTTTCTTCCAGGATTTATTGTGCTGAACAGTGAGCTTATTATAATGTCACTCCGTTAGAAAGTCTTTGATGGAGTATTTTAGATACACAAAATTTACTCCTTTTTCATGTAGAAATGTTTTTGGCACTTAACATGTTTTATAACATGATAAATGTCAAATAAAAAAGAAAATAATAAAAGAAGTCAAATTTATATTTGACGTGTCTGTCTGTCTGTCTGTGGTATCGTAGCGCCTAAACGAGTGGACCGATTTTAATTTGTTTTTTTTTGTTTGTATGCTGACGGTGTTCTTAGCTATAATTTATGAAGATCAGTTTAGGTGTTTGAGTCATTTTCTACATGATAAAAAGATTTTACTAACTTTCACAGAGCCGATTGATTTGAAGTATGGTGTACTGTCACTTCGGTGACATTCCCATGACATACTAACCTTAATCTGATCCTCTACCATTAAAAGTCTGCGGGATCTTAATTCTTCAGGAAGTTACAGCACGTATAGCCCAAACGGCTCATAAGAATAGTCTCAATGAGATCGTGTTAGATAGATGATTATTGAGGCCGGGAGTTACTCAAAATTTGTATATATATATTTTTCAAACAAAGCTAAATCAACCATCTTTAAAGACGTGTTTAAGCTTGTCCTCTTTTGCATGAAATTATTGATGATAAAATAAATCTTAAATATAATCAGAATATTATTATATTTTCTTACCTTTGTCAGTAGGTAGAAGATAAAAGGGTATTATTAACCTAATTTAGACTCGGGAAGAATTTTTCTTAAGCAACAACAGCTAATAGCGTGAACTAAACTTTGAAGGTCACCAGAGAGTTGCCTTGAGATTATTCTTTGAAACATTTCATCTTAAGCGTATATTCTTAGAATAAAGTATTATGAGGCATATTGTTTTTTAAGCACTTACGTTGCTCGTCCTATTTCATTATTTTAATGGAAAATAAATATTTACCAAAGTAGCAAGTAACTAACAACAAAGACGCCGGGTGTTATTAATAGTAGATAGAAGGTAAGACAATCTACATTCAATGGAAGCAAAATCAATTAAAGTATAAAAGAAATGTCAAAATTAAACAATATTAACTTATAAATTAAAAATTTCAAATAACACTAGCACCTAACTTCAGAATATTAAAGAGGCAAAACATTTTGTTTTATACCAGGACCGTCAGATTGTATTTCATCTAGTTAAGAGAAAATACAATCTGACGGTACACTTGGTGTTAAGCGGTTACCGCCGCCCATAAAAGAAAAGTCAATTAAGTAGGTATCTATCTTACGTAAGTCCGACGATAAAAGAGGGGTGTCATAAGTATGACGTGTCTGTCTGTGTATCTGTGCGTCTGTATGTCTGTCTGTGGCATCGTAAGTAGCTCCTAAAGAAATGGACCGAGATTGATTAATTATTTTTTTTTTGAAAGCTGAGGTTATCAGGATGGTTTTTAGCTATAATTTATGAAGATCAGTTCAGGCGTTTGATGACTATCAGCCCATTTCCTACTTGACAAAAGGGTTTTACCTACTTTCACAGATCCGATTGATTTGATATTTGTTTTACTGTTACTTCGGTGGTTTTTCCAAGACACGCTAACCTTGAGCTGATCCTGTACCATCAAATAGTCTGCGAGATGCTTATTTCTTCAGAAACTTGGGTGTTGGAGCTCCTGGGAAAAGTCTCAATGAGATGATTTTAGATAGACGATTAATGACGCCGCGAGTTGCTTAAAATTTTCTATTTTATATTTTTGCAAGCGCAGCACAGACCGTGGACAAACTCTCTTTCCACCCCTTAATTTACTTATTAGGAGACAAAAGCGTTTTATCTCTTTCTTTCTTTCACTCCCCAGGGAGATTGCCATGCTGCGGGGGATAGAAGGGCGTTCTCAAGGTCATACTGGTACGCTTAATG
The DNA here is from genome assembly GCA_947347705.1 of Nymphula nitidulata. NCBI lineage: Eukaryota > Metazoa > Arthropoda > Insecta > Lepidoptera > Crambidae > Nymphula > Nymphula nitidulata. The sequence goes on from OX374632.1 coordinate 16,115,997, forward strand.
TGCTGTCGGCTGTACATAGGATCTTATTAATGCTTAATTTACGTCTATAGGTCTAAATAGTATCACTTACTCATACTGCTCCTGACAGCTCAGAGAAGTGATGCTAGAAAGCAGATATGACCAGTTATTCCATGGTGAATTAATAATAATATGTATATAAAATTAAATCAAGCATTGTTATAATAACAAAAAACAGTACCATTGGGCGGCTATTTCTTCCAGGTTGTATGGAACTTCAAAGTAAAAGGCCCCGGCTATTTTTATTTGTCAGGTCACAGTTCTAATAAAATCAAACCAATTTTAAAGATCTCTATTTAGTATGAAATTCCAATCCAAATTCAATTGATTGAAGAAATATATTTAGGCAGGGAAAATCTATAAAATTTGGTTAAATTGTGTTTGATAAATACATACTTACTACTGCTCGGCGTCTTGTTTTTCGCATTCTTTTATAGATGTTAATAGGCCCTGCCCCTTTTTCCAGAAAGAAGTCTCGTAAAAATATCAAATAAAAATGTTTTGTAGACGATAGACGACCGTCTGGTCGAGCGGTCTGTGCCCCTTACTATACAGGCTACTCGGTCAAGAGGTCCCGGGTTCAAATCCCGGTAGGAGCAAATGTTTGTATGATGAGTACGAGCATTTGTTTACGAGTCATGGATGTTTATATGTTTATTTAGTATATTTCTAGTATTTATACACATATTATTATAATTATTTCTCCGTTATCTAGTATCCATAACACAAGCTCTTAATGATGCTTACTTTGGGCTAGATAATAGGTGTGAGTGTGTGAATATTATTATTATTATTATTTTTTATTATTATTTGTGAAAATGCCCATTCGCAAATCAAAACTGTTTTAATTCTGTAGGTATGTAATTTTCACGTCGGTTTTCAGTGCACGCAGATTTTAATTACACCGCGTATATTTGATGTAAGTCTTTGTGGGGGAATTAAAACACTATCTCCGAGCTAATGGATATACCTAATATATTAACTCTTCATACTAGAGATGTTAAATAGGAATTAACTATAGGTATGATTTAGGTAATAAATTAAAATATCCACTCTACAACTCACATAAGTATTTATACTTTATACCCAGTGATCACTGAATATCCATGTAATGATCCTGAGAGTCTGGGTAAAGTGCACAAACGAAAATGGGGGATACTATGGCTGGCTAATGTAATCGAGGAAAAAAAAATATAATGGCTTATTTAATTTTTTTATCGATTGTTTAATTTTTTTGACGTTGAAATTACCCCGGTGTAGACAAAATCGTGTAACTTTTGAAATGATTGATCTATCGCGATGAATCAAACTGTTTTATGATTGGTAATAATAGAGCGCAATTATAAAATCAAAGTTTCGTGGAAAAAACTACACTGATTATAAAAAATGTCTAATTTCTAACAAAAAACCGATTTTTTTTACATTTTTTTGCATAAATATAAAAATTGCCGAATAAAACGCCCACTTTACATACTTTTCTCTGAACTTTAATTTATTCTACATTGTTTTTTCTTTCTAACGGTGCAAATTTCATGCCAATACCTTATTCATATCCTTTTCTATCAACTGTTTATGAATGGTACTTCAACATACAAGTTATTAATTTCCTGTGGCAAGTTCATTTGTAAAAACGATAGGATTATGGTATTGACATGAAGTTTACACTGTTAAAAAGGAAAAATGATGTAGAATAAATTAAAGTTAACAGAAAGGTATGCAAAGTAGGCATTTTATTAAGCAATTTTTAAATTTATCTATAAAAAATAACCGGTTTTTTGTGAAGAGTCCATCATTTTTTTTAAAATTCAGTGTAGTTTTTTCTACAAAATTTTAATTTTATGAAGTCGTCCCATTATTACCCATCATAAAACAGTTCGATTCATCACGATAGATCGATTATTTTAAAAGTTACACGATTTTATCTACACCGGGGTAATTTCAACATCAAAAAAATTCAAAAAATCTATAAAAAATTAAATAAGCCAACATATATATATATATATATTCGTCGATAAAATTAGCCATAGTATCCCCCATTTTCATTTGTGCACTTTATCCAGACTCACACTGTATAGTTACGCAATTTCAAACTAGGTAGGCTTGTAAGACCTTTTTAAACCTTTAAAACAACAATAATAATACCCACAATGTGAAACGATAATGGCCAGTGCATTTGTTAATGTGGATTAGACCACAACCCTGAACATTACTTATCAATGTTCATATCAAGTTCTATTAATCTAGCTTCCGTTATTCTTAGTGAATTGTGTTATATTTTTGAGAAATTAATATATTGAAGCAGATTTCAATTAAGAACTTTTTACCTACAGTATTTTTAAATTAAAATTTTGACGTTTATTTATTTCTAAGGTTTTTTAAATAAGAGCCGATATGCGATGATAGCTAGAGTCTTAATCTGCACCGGAAACTACCTAATCATAACTTTTTTTGCAATTGTAATATTACTGAATCACTAACTCGATTTTATTGTCAAACATAACAAAACAGAAAAACATGTTGTTATTGACGAAATTATGTAAGCGAATGGCGTATTTCCTAGATAATGGAATGCAAGGCGAAAATGGGGAACATCAAAATAATAATATAGGTAAAATACGCTTTCATAATATAAATGTCGTAATACGTTATAATTGACATAACTACACGGTTAACGGTAACCATTGGTAAACAATAACAACTGTGTGTAGGTAGAGTTTACACCCGCTATGATACTCGATACCGACTCGATACGAATAAGATATGAAATATATAAAAAATTTAGTGCTAAAGGTACTACATAACTGAATAAAAACAAAGTTTTATAGAAATAGAAAACTAATCAAAATATCTAATCTAGAAAAAAAACATGACCTGCGCAACCTTTCATAATCTGGATTCAGTTTCTGTCCCAAAACATGAATTTTTGTAGTTCAAATTAGCTAGTTTTAGGAAACGAATAATTATATCTTACTGAAAAATGGACACTAAACAGTCCGCAACTTGTGTTAGAATTATTTTGAAATTCAAATTAACTTCAATTTTTGATAGATATGCTTCGGATTACTGCTACAGGTATTCATTATTTGAAAATATTACTCACTACTCGCTCTCCAAACGTATTATTAATTTATCCTCTTACTAAAATATATAGCACAAATATTATATGAGATCATAAGTCCACGCTTAAGCTAAGCAGGATAGATTTACGACGGATTTAGTATGAAGAAATCTATATTTATTGTTCGGACTCAATCTTTTTTTGATAAAGATAGAACAAATTTATTTTGGGGACGCCTTTTGAGTACCGATGCATTATATATACAAATTGAGGTGTTAATAAAATAGGATCCTCAGAGTGCAAGCGGCCGTGATACAAATGCATTGCAGCCATAAAACCTTTTTATAATGCTATCATAATAAGATACGTTGAATTTCGGATTATCACGATATTTTAATCCAATCAATGGTCCATTGCCAAGGAAGCTTGTTAACATTTTTTACTATGCCAAAGAAGCATTGTTATCGATTAAATTTTGTAATAGGTTTTTCACTGTGATATTTCCACTGCAACGAATTCCAGGAACTACATCGAAACCGTGATCAAAACAGCCTCACGGAAGCTCGGTGTCCTGAACAAGGTGCGTCGTTTTTTTACCCCTTACCAACTATGCCAGCTTTACATAGCTCAGGTCCGGTCTTGCGTAGAATATTGCTCGCACTTGTGGTATGGCTTTGCCAAGTACCTCCTTAATGCACTGGACAGATTGCAGCGTCGAGCTGTCCGTATAACTGGTGATGTAAAGGGCACGAACAACCTTGAGCCTCTGCAATTGCGTCGAGCCTTTGCGTCACTTAGCGCCCTTTATCGGCTATATCACGGAGAGTGTTCTTAATAGCTTTTTGACATTATCCCATCTTCCCCCTTCCTGCTCAGGAGCACGCGTGCCGGTCATCGGAGTCTTCGATGCACTGTCTCCACCTCAACATCACGCACAGAGACATTTAGTGCCTCGTTTCTTTGTCGTACTTCCAGAACTTTGAATTCTTTGCCAGCACATGTGTTCCTTCTTTCCTATGACATGGGTTCCTTCAAGAGAGGCGTGAAAAAGCACCTTTTGGGCCGAGGCGAGGTGGAGGCGGCTAGAGCAGTGTCTGAACTGCACTAGCTGTCTTCGCATATGCACTCTTCTTACCGCTTCACATCAGGTGGTCAATTGCCGTGCTTCGTATAAAAAATATTAATTTGATGTCATTTCATTATTTTAATCGACGTATGTGAATCTCCAGCGTTATTGATTCGCAATAAGTGGCAAGTAAATCTATTCAGGCACCAACATAATATAAGTAAAGTTAAAAGCTAAGGATTAGCATCGCTGCCTAAAGTTATAATGAGTAAAAAAGCCTTTATCAGATGAGTGCAACAACTACTTACATGTAATTAAGACATGCCTGATAAACATTTGACTTATTAAATAGAAGAGTTGATTTTTTAATTAATCATCATCATCATCAATTCAGCCGAGATTCGCCCACTGCTGGGCAAAGGCCCCCCTAAAGATCTCCAAACCGATCGGTCCTGCGCTGCCTGCATTCATCGGCTTCTCGCGACCTCCACCAGATTGTCGGTACACGGTACTCCTTGTGGGACCTATAGAACCAAAATAGGTGGACCGCTTACTTGGTACCGGCGGCCGCGCACCGGCGCCAATGCTGTTTTCCTTGTCCTAATATACCTTAATTTTTAGCTTATATACAATAAGAAATAGTGGTGTAGACGTTTTCTTTTGATGCAGAAACAGATACCCTATAAGAATGTCATAGGGTCATCCTAAGTGCTCGGTAGCTCAGAGGTAATCGCAGTCCATCAAATTGTGAAAGTTCGTGGGTTGAGTTCCCGCCCCCGGAGACGACTTTTTGTTAGTCTAGATATATATATTTTGTAATATTATGCTGCTTACTTATATACATGATATGCGTGGTTTAGGTTAGTCATGAATGCACTATAGAAAATAAAAAGAAAATGTTCCTTTACTCAAGCAGTCGAAGTCAAGATTAGTTGTTAGTTGTCGAGTTGGGAACAGGAGCAAAACCGTCGCGCTTTGTAGCGCCGAACTGTATCCAAACGTTCATCCAGTACCCTGCTGTTGTTTTGTTTGTCTTGGTGACAAACGACAACCCTTATTTATTTTGGAGTTCGCTGACATTCCGGGAGGCTTCGCTCGCGGCGTAGGGGCGTGAGGTTGTTATGTGGAAGCTTGTCGAAATTGAATTTAGCCTAAATAATTTTTGAAAACGTGAGGATCTTTTTGAGTTTGAGCAATCTGGTTCTATTTCAAAAACAAGTAGCAATCATCATGGCGGATCCCGGACGGGCCAATCGAAAATTGTAATCTAAAGCTCCTCTTTAGAAAGGCACGTACAACTACTGGTAATGAGGTTGGTACTGCGACTGATTTCACCCACCAACTGGGCCATAACCACAATGGGTCGCAGTGGCAACACTGAAAATCGATGTTTGTTGCCTTTTAGAAAAATAGATACTTTAGTAGGTACCTAAAATAATTTATAATTCCATTAGAAATTACTCTATTGGTTTCATTTCATTCTGTAGGGTGACAACACTCTAAGCCTTTGTCAAATTATAATAATAATGTCTATAGAGACGTGAGAGGTATCATTAAAATGGCTCTTGTGTAAACATATCGATTAGTATCAATTGAAACCACCACACGTAGTACATCCGCAAGAGTTAATATTGTATATTTAAGTCTGTGAAACTGACAAAAGTTGTTACATATTGTTTTGTGACTGTACATGTAAGTACACTGTACGTTGTACGTTATACATAGTGATCAAATAAAATAAAAAATAACATATAGGAATATGTCTAAGAGCTTATACAATCTCTAACAAGGCCTTTATCCAGCAGTGGACGTCTTTTGGCTGGAAGACAGTGATGATTCTTAGCAACTCGACTCTTTTTAAATCATTCTATGACAATCGCTACAGTGAATATTATGCTTGTTTCATTAAAAAATTAAAACAAGCTAACTATTCTATCAGGCGTCCCCTATTGATTTCCACGACGATAGGTAACGCTGCACGCATCCAGCGGCTACCTGTGACTTTTATCTGATCATCGGATGATGAACAAGAAATGGATTAGCATACAAGTATACATACTGACTGATTTTTAAAATACACTCAAATGCAAAATTATGCAAGTGCCACAAACGTATATCCATACCCTATTTTTTTTAAATCTTAGTATGGACGGTTAATCTTCAATTGTTACGTTTTTAGTGCTGGAGGCTGTGCACGCACACATCAGTTTAGGATGATATACCGATAGCTGAATATGATAATAGCTGTTTAAATATGATTCGAATGAAAGGAGGTCTAGATTTGCGGGAAAGAAAACGGTACCACAGAATCATCGAGTGCTATCCGTAAACAAACTTAATTATAATTAAAATGTATATTACAAGAACACGAGTAAGCTAAGTGGCAGGTGACGCAGCAATTTACAACATTGCTCAATGTACGGAGTAGACCCTACATACATATTGCCACACCTAGAAGATGCAAGATTGTATGAAAGATGTGAGATTTATAACAATATCAATTTGTCAACCCAGACACAATTGATTGTTTAATTGTTATAGACTCCCTAGAGTCTTACTGAAGAGAGAAAATGTCAGCAGTAGGTACTGCGAGGGTCTATATAGGCCACGGTAACCGCTTACCATACCATCAGGCGGGCTGTATGCTTGCTTGCCACCCTTGTCGTATAAAAAACTATTATTCTTACTTGGTGGGAGCGCCTTATAAGTCAGGTTTCTTTAAATTGGTATAGGAAACCACTTCCCTAATTAGATTAAGTCCATATCTAATTCCTTGATGTGGGGTTTTAGGTACCTAAACTGTTTTCAATTCAAACCCCTATACTTTTTGCAGGCAGTCTTAGGGGTCGTGACGTGAGCGATTGGCAATAATCAAGAGTTATGTCGTCTTAGGCCCTGTCTTATACGATATATCTTTTAATAAATAGGCCTCCTTCTATTTTGGAACGTTGAAATGTAAATCGTTGCTTAACTTTTCATTTTTCTACTTGCTTGTCTTTAAAAGAAAACCGCGTTCTAAACTAGACAATAAGATAAACATTGCAGAAGTCAACATTAACTAGTATCTATAGCAATGAGAATATATTAGATTTGCACCAAACTATATACAGAATATTCTCAAAGCCGATACAAGGAGTATAGAAAACAAAGTAAAGGCTTTCTAGTATCATCTATTTCACAAACAAGTAATGTGTATAGTATGCTTAGATTTTATGCTTATGATGTCAAATACTGGAGAATAACAATTCAAAAGTCATATTCTCGGTTTCAAGTTTAATTTTATGCGTGTGTACTGTGAACACAATACCTTTATGAGGATACATTTCATGTTAATTTACATTTTATTTAAGCCGAGTTATCCGAGTCGCTCTGTTGCCACAGATCCTACAAAGGGTTCGGAACGTCAGCATTAAATATAAATATAAACGAAAAGACACGGGAAATGTGACCGCGTAAAATGTTTATTTAATCATTTGATTGACGCATATAATTATTATATTACCAATATGGAAATATAGTCAAAACTTGAAGTATGAAACACTTCAACGACTAATTTTTCGTCAATGTCCAGTATTTGAGAAAAAAATAAAATTAGTAATAATAAAATTTTCCTTTGATGAACGTTTTGCTAAAATAACTTTTCTTAACGTAGGATCTGCTAGATCAAAGACTCTACTGCATGTACAGTTTCTCAACTCCTCTTGAATTAACGGTCTCAAAATGAGGTTATTATTAGCTACCTCTAGTCGCTGTTCAGATCAAATTAAACAAAGGCTTCTTGGGCAGTTTATCGTCGAGATATCAAGGAGTGAGAAAATTAAAGTTTCAAAGTAATATAAAATTAATTAGGTGACCGAATACTAGAGTTCCTTTGAGTAATAGGATCGAATAAAATTGTAGAAAATTACGTAGCTAAAACTTTGAACAAAAAGATGAGTCAGCTAATATAAGAGATAACGGTTAATCTAAACATCTGAATTCCTTCACAACTGATTTGATATCTTTCAAAGGAAGATTTCCTTTGACAGGCATCTAAGAAAACTACAATATAGTGTAGATCAAAAGGGTTGGAAGGAAAACAAAAGCAGCTGTGACAAAAAGGTTGATTGATAGTGTGCGCCTGCCTGCGGGCGACGTGGCCGATCAAGTGTTAATATCGCTTATTATTTGCGACCAACCGCAAACGTCGGACCTGTCAATTAGTTTTTGTTCCCGCAAACTTATTGTTGGAACTTTTCGCCCAGAATTTGATATGAGTGTGTAATTGCCAAGAGCTTGGATTTTCGAGTTTGCACAAGTGAAACAGTAACAATTGTACATGCAAGTGTAATTAATTTCTGATTTTAGCTAATTAAATTCAGTTTTTGTTCAAGAATTTCGTCGTCCGTTACTATTCTTCTTTAGAATATTGTCAAAAAAGATTAGGATTCTTTGGTTTACTTTAGTACTTTGTTGTAAATACAGACAGAAGATGGTAACGTTTTGAGCCACCCCATAAGCACCTTTTCAGAGTGTAGACAATAATGTACTGTTAACAAGGTTTCCATTAAATCACATAACGAAATAAAATAATTATTGCATGAAATGGCAACATAGAAGTCATAAAAGTGCATAGTCCACAGACACAATAACGCTGCTAACTTTAATGTCATAATGTCATTAATAAAAATTATCTTTATAGCACTAACATAATATTGGTTGTTGTCGGCTGACTGTGAAATCGACAGGTTGTGCGCATCCACAGCCATCTGACAGCATCCATTTTGTCTTATCGGGCCGGCGTCCACGTTTTCTTCGGAAAACGAATTCGTGTTGCCCAATCACCGTACAACGTTGCCGCAAGTTATTTGCACATTAATTTTACTTGACATTGGCAAAATTCTTAATAACGATATGCCATTAAATAAAGAAGAAGAAGAAGAACTTAATATTTACAAAGCGTAAAACGTGACATTAAAAAAAACTTACAAATAATAAACACCACCTAAATCTTGCGAAACAGGAAGTGTACCAATAAGGCTGGTCGCATTACCTCGCTGAATTGCGAGGCTTATATACCAGCCTTTTTGTCGCCTAAAGTTTCACAAAGACGAACTGCAATGTCCCTAAAAAGTCGGTGAGCTCCTGGACCCCGAGGTCCTAAAGTCTCAACCACAAATGGCTCAAATATGTAGTCCCCAGATAAGTGTTTGAAAGTTGGGACATGGGTAAGGTGTCGACACAAAGTAGCGTCCCACATCAAAGACTTACCCATCTTCCAAGGAACAAGAGTCATTCCGTCAGGCCTCTTTCCATCATCGCGCGCTAAGAACCGAATGATATCATTTATATCGGCATGCCTTGAAATCCGACCTGCATTAATATTATTCAAAATTCAAAAAAAAATCAAAAATTCAAAATTATTTATTTGCGAACATGGGTCATATACAGGTGGTACTCAAATACAAATAAAGCGCTTGAAATCCATATTCAGCCTTTTGGCAAGCAAAATATTACATATAGGTGTAGGTAATTAACATTAACATTAGAATCCATTATTATTAATATGCTTATAACAATAAAATTGACAATAGGTATTCAATTACATTATTATTACATTATTATTTTTATCATTATTCTATTATTTTTAATTATTTCAGTCTAGTTAAATATCAGTGTTTATCCAATCGAATCCTAAATTATTAATAACATTAAAGACAATAAAATTAATTAAAATACAATTTTATCCGCTAGGTATTCTTTGGTGGAATAATATGCTTTGTCTATGAGTAGTTTGTTAAGAGCTCTTTTAAATACAGTACACTGATCTATTCCAGTTATTTCTTTTGGAAGATGATTATATAGGCGTGGCGCCATTCCAAAAACACTATTATTAAATAGGGCAGTTTTACTTGGGCGAAATACAATTTTGTGGTTACGCCTTACAATTATACACCCGATCATTCGATTACTTTACAGCGATCGTGGCTACGGGAAGACTGAAAATGTCAAATGTCTTTGATAAGTTAACTACCGTCACTTTGTGTTATATTTTGAGCGGTCCGAATTACGCATACGGAGCTCACGCTGTCAGTTTTTATGACAGTGTGAGGACGGGCTTGGGGCTTTATTATTCACATGACGGGATACCAAGTAATCAAAGTAAATATATAAGTAAGTAAGGTGTATTATAATGAATAACATCTAATTAATCGCGAGTTAAATCCGGTAAATTGGTTTTATTTCAATAGTCATTAAACTTTTTGATGACCGGCTGGCCGAGTGGTATGTGTCCCTTGCTATACGGGCTAGTCGGTCAGGGGACACGGGTTCGAATCCCGGTAGGCGCAAATGTTTGTATGAATAATACGAGCATTTGTTCACGAGTCATGAATGCTTACATGTTTTTTTAGTATATTTATGATATTCATATATATTAGTATTTATAACACAAGCTATTACTAATGCTTACTTTGGGTAGATAAATAGGTGTCAGTGTATGAATACTCTGTCTTGTAATTCTAAACTTACAGTATAAATATTCACCTCACTAGACAAATGCATTTACATGAAATTATAACTCAAACAAAGAAAAGTAAAACCATTCATTGCAGCCGACGCAAGAACAATGAAAGAAAGTTGACAAATAGAATTACTGGCCTTTTATATCGGAAATAATCTGCACTTTTCACAGTGCAATAAGCTGCTTAGCTCTAACTTTTTCATCAGGTCACAGCGAGGTCAAGCCGGAAACATGGAAAGCGGAGAAATGGAATTTAATTTACAAAAGAAAGCACTCTCCTGTTTTGACTGTGTCTTAAATATTGTTTTAGGGGGAAATTTAATGCATTTTCAAGTTGGTTTCTGTGAACACTCTCATTGGACGAAAGTGGTTTTTATTTTTACTATTTTGTAGAGGTTGCTTCGCTTGATACCAAACTAAAATTAATATTGAGGTAGAATTAGCACGATTATTTTTTTTTAGCAAAAATAAAACCGACTTCGAAACCTAAAGGAGGTAAGTACTATGGTGCTGAAATTGAATTATTTTTCCTTTTCAGTGTTTTGAAGTCGGTTTTATTTTTGTTAAAAAAAAATTCACATCTTTAAGTGATTTCCTAAGGTAAAAGCTAGATGGGTGACCGTCAGCACTATCGACTTGGCTGTCTCTCAGTTTTTGGTTAAAAGACTTACGTAATATTGTTTTATAATATATTATCGTATCGAACCACTGATAAAGTAATATCTTAGGCTTAGTACACACACCGTTAAGGTAACCGTTACCTTTCATCATCAGTTCACCCGAATAACCATATAGAATACAACTATTTGTTAATACTTGAATGATCTTCCAACTCCTACCCGTTAAGGAGTTGTATCTTCCATCACCAGCTCATCGACATGAGATGATGACTAACAGAAACAAATACTTGAATAGTTTTGGAAAAAGGTATAACATGTCATACGTGCCTCTAAAATTTAAGGTTTGCTCTCGATTTCCCTGGGACCCCATCATCAGGTCCTGACTTGGTGATAATGGGAACACCTCAGGAGTATACTTTATAGGATTAAAAAAAAGAATTTCGAAAATAGGTTCACAATTAACAGATAAATCGGTGAACATACATACAAAAAAAATTACATACAGTGGAACATATAACCTCCTTCTATTTTGAAGTTGGTTAAAAAGATGAATTTCAAAAAAAAATACATGAAAATATAATGGAAAAACTTCGATTTTTAAAAACTTTTGATAGTTTCGTATAATGACTTACAACAATTTACAAGTAGGTTGACCATTGCTTGTTTCCTCGTAAAACATAAAACCTATACTTTTAAGAGGAATGCGCAGACTTAAAAAAGTAGGGTATAGGTATATCCACTTGAACTTTGAGCATCCAACTAGAGGAAATATTTTCACCCTACATTTCCACTCGCAGCCAAAACATTATTTTTTATTCTTATGTTACTGAGGTGAGAAATGATCACCAGATCTCATTGGATAAGCTTGAATGATTTACTGGGAGCAGAGGACTTCTCTTCATAACGCTTCTTCTTGATTTTTACAGATCAAGCAACACGTGAAACGAGTGCTACAAGCGTCTAAAGACCACGGTTACTGCTTCATGTGTAGTAAATAATGGATTTTAAGCCATCACGTATTTTCCCGTGCCAATAATTTATAGGGAAATCTTCGTGCATAAGTAACTATCCCCACTATAACAGACTTTTACGTGGGCTATATCTTCAACGTTTATACTTGTTCGCGGGAGCTGTAACTCTCCTCCAGAACCGAATTAATGGTTCATTATTTCGCGCCACTTAATGCTCGGCGGAGCAGGTGAGCGCATCTTTATGGGCGGGCTTAGTTTGCGAAAGTTCCAAGTTTACAAGCATTTTTGTGGCTATGGAGAAATGAGACCATCTATCTAGTCTATGAGAAAGTGCCCGGGCTAATGCTGACGGATTTTTGTTTTGAATTCATTATGACTTTGAGGAGACAAGTTTTATTACGAGACTTAATACTTAGAGAACTTTAGTAATCTACTCGGGTTAGGTATCTATGTTCGGATTAATGATTTCGTCATATAAATCTCTCATCAAGACAAAGACTTTTAAATTTCTCCCCATGCAGTCAGTTACACTCTTTGTATTCAGATTGATATTAGGATTATCAGTTTAGTCAGGTTCGTTTACTGAAGAAAGGAGATTGTAAAAGTTTAGTTTCTATGGGTTATGGGCCAGCTCATGAGCACTTTTGATAGTTTCGTAAAGTCGTAAAATACAATTTTGTTTTTTACGACTTTACGTCGTAATGTCGCTATATTTCTTTGTAGTATTATTTTGAAAAACAATAAAAACACCCGAGCTTACCCAAAACATATAGGGGAAGGTAGTAGGAGATGATTCCCTTAAGCGGGAATCGCTGTAAAATACATTTTATTTAGGGTAAACCAAAAATAAAGGCGATTACTAGTACTATCCACCCAACTTTCCTAACACTCAAAACAAATTAATTGAGGTATCATTAAAATATTTCTTTTTTTCTAAAACCTTACAAAGTAATCATCTTGTACAGCCCTATGGGTAAGATGAACCCCAAAGGTGGGGTAAGATAATTATAGGGATCATATTACCCCCATTCCGAGTAAACAAATATTTTTAAGAAGAACAAGGTTATAAAAAACAAAAATACGCAATAATGAAACATATTATTTTTTTAAAATAGTCATACATCATATTCATGTTAAGTTATTAGTTACGTAAGGTAATAAAATTAAGAAAATCAACAATCAGATGACTTTCAAAGTCGCAAAAATTAAAAACAAGAATAAAACAGTCTTTTTTTTTTATACTACTTGATGACAAACAAGCTGACGGCCCACCTGATGGTAAGCAGTTACCGCCGCCTATAGACACCTGCAATAACAAGGAAAAATCACTTGATATTGCAGGTGCGTTGTCATCCTGAGCCCTAAGATGATATGCCGTCCATGCCCAGTAATTACACTGGCTATCTTTCCCTTCAATCCAAAACACAGCGATCTGTTTTACGGCTAAAATAAGAAAGGCGGTGGTACCTACCCAGACGATCCTACATACGGACCTACCACCTTTATTACACGTTACATTCTTAACATATATATTTAATCTTTATTGCACTTTAGATATACACAGTAAGTTACATGTAATAGGAAGGGTAGGAAGGTTCTTTCTTACTTTTACTTTTTTTTTCGGGGAGGAATCTGTTTACGGTTCTACCTACCGCTGTGACGGGTGTGTGTGGGGGTCGCCCAGTGCCTGATCGTATTGGCACTGGGAATACCCACTAAAACTCCCCTGTAACTCCACTGCCCTTCAGGGGGTAGCCTGGGCTCTGCCCAAGCAATTTCACCAAGCCACCCCCAGATAATGAGACCAGTCTAAATATTATATTCCTTGTCTCCATGTCCCTTTGAAGCCCGGCTTTTGTTAGAAATTTCAAGCGTGCGTCAACGATACGGTTGCGATTCGAAATTGAAAAATGTTCGTGCTAGGGGTACTGTTATTACACAATACTAACCAGTTACCAGTTATGAGATAGTAAAGAGTTAAGTACCTAAATAGAGATAGTAAATGCCAACCAACGGCTTAACGTGCCAACGGTAAACAAAATTTATTATTTCGAACTTTGAGGAGTTCGAAATAATAAATTTTGTTTACCGTTGCTTGGGCAGAGCCCAGGCTACCCCCTGAAGGGCAGTGGAGTTACAGGGGAGTTTTAGTGGGTATTCCCAGTGCCAATACGATCAGGCACTGGGCGACCCCCACACACACCCGTCACAGCGGTAGGTAGAACCGTAAACAGATTCCTACCCGAAAAAAAAAGTAAAAGTAAGAAAGAACCTTCCTACCCTTCCTATTACATGTAACTTACTGTGTATATCTAAAGTGCAATAAAGATTAAATATATATGTTAAGAATGTAACGTGTAATAAAGGTGGTAGGTCCGTATGTAGGATCGTCTGGGTAGGTACCACCGCCTTTCTTATTTTAGCCGTAAAACAGTTCGCTGTGTTTTGGATTGAAGGGAAAGATAGCCAGTGTAATTACTGGGCATGGACGGCATATCATCTTAGGGCTCAGGATGACAACGCACTTGCAATATCAAGTGATTTTTCCTTGTTATTGCAGGTGTCTATAGGCGGCGGTAACTGCTTACCATCAGGTGGGCCGTCAGCTTGTTTGTCATCAAGTAGTATAAAAAAAAAGACTGTTTTATTCTTGTTTTTAATTTTTGCGACTTTGCAAGTCATCTGATTGTTGATTTTCTTAATTTTATTACCTTACGTAACTAATAACTTAACATGAATATGATGTATGACTATTTAAAAAAAAAAATGTTTCATTATTGCGTATTTTTGTTTTTTATAACCTTGTTCTTCTTAAAAATATTTGTTTACTCGGAATGGGGGTAATATGATCCCTATAATTATCTTACCCCACCTTTGGGGTTCATCATACCCATAGGGCTGTACAAGATGATTACTTTGTAAGGTTTTAGAAAAAAAGAAATATTTTAATGATACCTCAATTAATTTGTTTTGAGTATTAGGAAAGTTGGGTGGATAGTACTAGTAATCGCCTTTATTTTTGGTTTACCTTAAATAAAATGTATTTTACAGCGATTCCCGCTTAAGGGAATCATCTCCTACTACCTTCCCCTATATGTTTTGGGTAAGCTCGGGTGTTTTTATTGTTTTTCAAAATAATACTACAAAGAAATATAGCGACATTACGACGTAAAGTCGTAAAAAACAAAATTGTATTTTACGACTTTACGAAACTATCAAAAGTGCTCATGAGCTGGCCCATAACCCATAGAAACTAAACTTTTACAATCTCCTTTCTTCAGTAAACGAACCTGACTAAACTGATAATCCTAATATCAATCTGAATACAAAGAGTGTAACTGACTGCATGGGGAGAAATTTAAAAGTCTTTGTCTTGATGAGAGATTTATATGACGAAATCATTAATCCTAACATAGATACCTAACCCGAGTAGATTACTAAAGTTCTCTAAGTATTAAGTCTCGTAATAAAACTTGTCTCCTCAAAGTCATAATGAATTCAAAACAAAAATCCGTCAGCATTAGCCCGGGCACTTTCTCATAGACTAGATAGATGGTCTCATTTCTCCATAGCCACAAAAATGCTTGTAAACTTGGAACTTTCGCAAACTAAGCCCGCCCATAAAGATGCGCTCACCTGCTCCGCCGAGCATTAAGTGGCGCGAAATAATGAACCATTAATTCGGTTCTGGAGGAGAGTTACAGCTCCCGCGAACAAGTATAAACGTTGAAGATATAACCCACGTAAAAGTCTGTTATAGTGGGGATAGTTAGTTATGCACGAAGATTTCCCTATAAATTATTGGCACGGGAAAATACGTGATGGCTTAAAATCCATTATTTACTACACATGAAGCAGTAACCGTGGTCTTTAGACGCTTGTAGCACTCGTTTCACGTGTTGCTTAATCTGTAAAAATCAAGAAGAAGCGTTATGAAGAGAAGTCCTCTGCTCCCAGTAAATCATTCAAGCTTATCCAATGAGATCTGGTGATCATTTCTCACCTCAGTAACATAAGACTAAAAATTAATGTTTTGGCTGCGAGATGGAAATGTAGGGTGAAAATACTTCCCCTAGTTGCATGCTCAAAGTTCAAGTGGATATACCTATACCCTACTTTTTTTAGCCTGCGTATTCCTCTTAAAAGTATAGGTTTTATGTTTTACGAGGTAACGAGCAATGGCCTACTTGTAACTTGTTGTGAGTCATTATACTTCAAAAAAGAAACAGATTATATGTTCCACTGTATGTAATTTTTTTTGTATGTATGTTCACCGATTTCTCTGTTAATTGTGAACCGATTTTCAAAATTCTTTTTTTTATTCGATATTCGATACTCCAGTAGAGGTGTTCCCATTATCACCAAGTCAGGATCTGATGATGGGATCCCAGGGAAATCGAGAGCAAACCTTAAATTTTAGAGGCACGTATGACATGTTTTACCTTTAACGATACGGTTGCGATTCGAAATTGAAAAATGTTCGTGCTAGGGGTACTGTTATTACACAATACTAACCAGTTACTAGTTATGAGATAGTAAAGAGTTAAGTACCTAAATAGAGATAGTAAATGCCAACCAACGGCTTAACGTGCCAACGGTAAACAAAATTTATTATTTCGAACTCCTCAAAGTTCGAAATAATAAATTTTGTTTACCCATCCCAGGGTCGACCACGGCAAAGTTTGCTTTCTTTCCGTTATCGAAACTAGTGCGCTCAAACCATTCTCCTGTATAATAGTGGTAAGAAGTCAAACATTAAACAGCTGGTAATTTTCAATCAAGATTTTTAAAATTCTATTTCTAACATAGGTACAGTCCTCACCATAATAGTGGATGAATATAGTATAAAGCTGTATAACCTTTACATTTTACCTTGTCATCTTCAACGAGCGAAGCTTCAGTAAAATGTTACTAATAATTAATATTTACACAAACCAGTTCTTAGTATTTTAAACACATCAAACAACTCAAGTCAAATTCGGTTTTGTTAAATTTATCTTATAACCATATTCGAACTAGTAGTCAATTTAAAATAATTTCGTGAGTAAACATAATGAGTATCGATAAACAAGAATTAAGTTTACATGTTCTGATTGATTGGGAATTCGCTATTGCTTTGATCGTTGAATAAATATGACAAGTTAATTGCACACGCCTGTTTACTGGGACGTGATTTCGATATTTCAGTAACTAACATATTAATTTATTTTTAACCGACTTCATTAACCGACTTCAAAAACGAGGAGGTTCTCAATTCGACCGGTATGTTTTTTTTTCTTTTTTTTTTTCTATGTATGTACACCGATTACGCCGAGATTACTGATCCGATTTACGTGATTCTTTTTTTGTTCAATGCGGAATAGCTGCCATTTGGTCCCATAAATTTTTTTTCAAAAACAGTTGGGTACTTTGGTTTTAAATTAAAAAAAACTGAAATTATGAAATCGTCTACATAAGCGAAATTGCGAATTTTTGCTTTTCCAATGACTTTTTAGAGAAACGATACGATAGTAGGAAACAACATAAGTTGACGCTCACCCATCTAGCTTCGACCGTAGAAAGTTATCACTAAAAATTGTGAAAAAAAAATTTTAAACAAAAATTAAAACCGACTCCAAAAAACTGAAAAGGATAAAATAATTAAATTTAAGTAGGTATTCATCCCAAAAACATCAAGTGGTTTCCAAAAACAATAGAAAGTAAAGCACCGACTCCAAAAATATGTTTCTAGGGGATGAATACCTACTTAAATTTAATTATTTTATCCTTTTCAGTTTTTTGAAGTCGGTTTTAATTTTTGTATAAAATTTTATAATATATCAGGAGGAGGAGGAGGAGCTTGGTGACATAGTGGTTTGAGCGCTTTGGTCTCGATAGGAAAACGAAGCAAATTTCGCCGTGATCCGTCCCAGGATGGGTCAATCAAAATTTGTAATTTCGAGCTCCTCCGTGCTTTGGAAGGCACGCTAACGGCTTGGCCACGGAAACGGGCGGCGGCGGCGGCAGCGGCGTCTCGGCAACCACTGCGCGGTCACGACGACGCGCTGCGAGGCCGACATCGAGACAGCGCGCAGTGGTTGCCGAGACGAGAGACGCAGGACGCGCGTGCGGTGACGTCGTGGCCAGACCGTAAGCCGTTGGTTACGGCCCAAACGAAGTATATAGGCTGGTGATAATGGTGATGATATCATAAATCTTCAAGCCTTGAGTACATAGAAATTCTCTAGGTAAGCAAGTAACATCGTTGACCACGTCGTGGTCAAGTCTTGCCTGTAATAAAAACGTAATTAAAATACTACGCCTATGTATATATACGTGGCATCTCATCACACTGGCCTACAATATCAGTTTTATTTTTAAAGTCAGAGTTCTAAACTATATTGTAAGTGCGAGTCGGACTCGCGCACGAAGGGTTCCGTACCATTATCTATAAACAAGCGTAACTGTTGCCGTTACCAATATCAAGCAAAAACAAGCAAAAAAAAACACATTTGTTGTATGGGAGCCCCTTTAAATTTTACTTATTTTATTCTGTTTATTAGTATTTGTTGTTATAGCGGCAACAGATACATCATCTGTGAAAATTTCAACTGTATAACTATCACGGTTCATGAGATTACAGCCTGGTGACAGACGGGCGGACAGTGGAGTCTTAGTAATAGGGTCCCGTTTTACCCTTGGGTACGGAACTGTAAAAAAAATTTTAAACAAAAATTAAAACAGACTTCAAAAAAACTGAAAACGATAAATTAATTAAATTTGAGTAGGTACCTACTAGTACTCATCCCCTAGAAACATATTTTTTGGAGTCGGTGCTTCACTTTCTATTGTTTTTGGAAACAACTTAGCACCAAAATCACGCCACCACGAAAATAGTCAATCACGAATCACTCAATCACGAATCTGAAGTCCATGAAAAATCAGGTAGCAACGAGCGAAGCGAGAAATGGTGAGTTTGTATAAAACCTAGCCGCGCGAAGTCAAGCGAGCGAATCGATATGGCCTTGATGTTAGGATTCCTTTGATATAATTACCTCGAAAAAAATCCACAGGCGCTTCTTTTCGTGTCTATCCATTCATGACTGCGTGATGCGTGATGTAGTAGTTGATGTTCCTCAGTTTGTGATGGAGTACTACAACTCCATGAATGGAACACTAATGTTGTCAATACATCACATTATGTTTTCATTTCAGAGAAATCAAATGAGATATTAAAAAGAGCCAATGATTTGTTCATCTCATTTACGCCATTTTACTCCCGAATATAAACGTCGCAGTTGAACCACAATAATAATACTCTAAACTATAAAGTTGTACGCATTGATATCTCCAAAACAATGGTCACGATCTACCCTAGTAATTCTTGTCGAAACTACCCCTATTTTAAGGCTAGTACACATGAATCACAGTTTAAAAAACGTGTACGGCCTGTCACAATAACAGTGGCGGGCCGGACGATCGCAATAAACGGAATTTATTACCGGGTCAGGTATTTTTATACGATCACTGGAAAGATTTGTCGTGTTGCGCCGTGATTTCCCTTGGGCTCTCTGCGTTTAGTGTTATTGTGTGTACAGCTTTATTTCAATCGACTATTGGTATTTTGAGGAGGCGTCCTGTGAGTGCTTTGGTTTCGATAACGAAAACCAAGCAACGTTTTACATGGCTGATCCTGGATGGGTCAGTAAAAATTTAGTAATCTCGAGCTTTCCCGTGATTTGGGAGGCCTGTTAAGCCCGGTTGTTTCCGCAACCTTTGCCAACCACTAATCTGGGTCAACTCAACAGCCCAAACGCCTCGTTTGTTGGTCTTATTTAAAAAGCCGTGTATTCAGCCGACAAACGCTTAGGCGTTAGGCTGCTGATGAATGAATAAACTATTTTTTGAGTGTAAGTTTTTATTTTTGAGTTCTCCTACGGTGAGAGCGCTTGTTAGCTTTGGCGCGAAGGGTTCCGTACCATTATTTATAAACAGGCGTCTAACTGTTGTCGTTACCGAGCAATAACAATCAAAAAAATCACGCTTGTATGTGATCTTAAATATTTATTTTATACTGTTTATTAGTATTTTTTGTTATAGCAGTCACAGCAATACCTCATCTGTGAAAATTTTACTGTCTAACTATCACGGTTCATGATATACACCCTGGTGACAGACGGACGGACGGATAGCGGAGTTTTAGTAGTAGGGTCCCGTTTAACCCTCCGGGTATGGAACCCTAAAAATGCTCTAATAGAAACTAAACGCAAATTTCTTTTTCTCGTTCGTTTTTCAAGACTTAAATCATATCAAATGCGCCTATTATTGCGTATTGTCTATTAAATGTTTTAAGTTTTTACTACAACTTTAACTGTAGCTCTATATTTAAAAAAAGTGATAGTTGATTCAACAAAACACAAAAAGAGAGTACTTCTGATATATCACATTGACATAGAATGCGTCTATTTCGGTCATTTAATATTATTGTGACTGTCACCAACTGTTGTGTGGCATTTTCATATTAGTTTAAAAATAAATGGGGTGTTACAAAATATTTTCAAATGCACGAAAAATTCTAAATAATTATAACATTTCACATTTTATAGGTAGGATTCCTGTTCCAAGTTAAAATTATTTTGAGCAGAGGCTTCATACATTTTAAAAGCTTTTATTTAACTTGGGTGGAATCTTGTTACTCGATTTTGAAGCAGATATCTTCGATCGATTGAGCTGAAATTCTGTATACACGTTTAGTTTGGATGACAATACACAATAAGCTGTGTGACGTCATTCTAAATCCAATATGGCGGACCATCAAGATGGCGGAATAGTTATTTTATATGCATTTCTGCAATATGGGTGGGTATCAAATGAAAGGGCTTGTTAAGAGTAACTCGAAAATGATGTGACGTCATTCTAAATTCAATATGGCTGAACATCCAAGATGGCGGAATAGTTATTTTTTATGCTCTTCTGCATTATGGGTATCAAGGGCTTGCTGAGACTCAGAAACCTAGCCAGCGATAACTAAAAAGTAAAAAATAAATTAAAATTAAAAAAACCTTTTTAAAAAAAGCTTTCATTTAAATGCTCTAAAAAGAAGAAAATAAAATTTTCCTTTATAATTTTAACTATAAACTAATAACCTAAATAGATACTAGTATATTTACACAAGTAAATCGCGCGACAAGCTTTGATCATATAAATTGTGAATAATGAGGTTATTAGTTTATAGTTAAAATTATAAAGGATAATTTTATTTTCTTCTTTTTAGAGCATTTACTTAAATAAATGGCTCTGGGATTGATTTGAGTGGGTTCGTTTTCGCTGTTCGTGACTCTGAGTGTGAATGGAATAAGACTAAAGAGTAGCGAGAAGTAGGTACAGTCGACCACATAAGTAGCTGAACACTTTATTACCATATCACACCAACTATTGTGCTCGTACTTATTAGTCGCTACCTTACTATATGTGCGCCATTGTTATTGAAAAAAAGAAAGAAAGAAAAAATATTTTATTTAAATAGGCCATAAAGAAGCACTTTTAAATCGTCAAAAACACATTTTTATAACTATTACAAAAAATATATTAACTAACAACGTCTAAGTCTCTCCGTCTGTCATGTCTGAATTTACACCGGTTCCAAATGTATTGTGTTGTGACATGGTATTAAAGTGTTCAGCTAGTTGACTGTACGCAGCTGGCAGTGGATTCTGCGCTCGAGTCTGGTAATGAATCACGGGCTGATCCGGCGAGGTTAATTCGAACTAAATATCGGAATCCGCATAATAAGGCCGCTATCAATGGACATTTACATTATTACCAAATGAGAGCTCGATAACGTGCTGCGCCAGACACGTTAAGCCGTCGGTTGTGGTTCAGTTACCTTTACAATTACTCATATAATATTATCTAGCCCAAATAAAGCAACGTTAAGAGTTTATTTTGCTATGGATATTAGATAACGAGGAAATTTTGATAAATTATGTATAACATAATTAATATGTTAATACATCATCATTATCATCATCACCAGCCTATATACGTCCCACTGCTGGACCAGGCTTTCCTACATGCGAGAAACACATGAGGAGTTTGGGCCATAACACCACCACGCTGGCTCAATGCTGGTTGGTGTGTTAAAGCGGTTGCAGTAACAACCGGGACCATCGGCTTAACGTGCCTTCTGAAGCACGGAGGAGCTCGAGATTAGAAATTTTGGTTGACCCATCCCAGGACCGGCCATGGCGAAAGTTGCTTTGTTTTTGTAAACGAAACCAGAGAGCTCAAATCACTACGCCACCAAGCTCCTCTTGTTATACATAATTTATCAAAATTTCCTCGTTTTTATGTTAAAAACACCTATGACTCGGAAATAAAATTGTTAGTACCAGATAAACACCTTTTTTTAAAAAAACTCTTTACTGCACCAAATACAAAACAAAATAAATGTAAGGGAATTATCTCCATTAGTAATCTCTTCCAGCCAACTTTGGAAAACTTTTTTTTTTCAGGAGAAATTCATTGATGGAGCCCGCCGCTGGCCTAGCAGCGGGAGTGTGCGGGGCTCGCTCAGTCTCTATATTGACTCTCGGAATACCCGTTGAAACTCCTAGATATATTCTCTTGCCTTTTAGTAGGGGCAGACATCTGCCTCTTAGTAGGGGCAGATGTTGGTCTGATATTTGTTAGTATTCCGGTGGATTCGAACCCGGGGCCAGCTAGGCTTAGCAGACAGGGTACTGTCCACTTATCTAGATGGGCTATATTAGTTCATAGCAATGGTTTGCAACTTTCAAATAGATCTTATTCCTTTGATAATTGAATGATATTTGTATGAAATAAAATAACACTGGCTGCATTATTTGCCATGAAATTTTCAAACGAATGACATGTTTTTGAAAGTTGCAAACCATTTCTATGAACTAATATGGCCCATGTTTTAATTTAGTGTCGTATTCTCGCCACCATCCTGTATATCGCGGCCATTACCGGTGATAATTTTGGAAGAAAGGAGAATAATTACGCTGATAATAATGTTCAGACGAACGCACATCAAGTGCACTACGAAAGCGGACTCTAGTACGAACGCAGTAAGGGTGGTCTCAAGGTCAAACTGGTACGATTGATGTGCTGTCGACTGTACTGTAAACTTTAAAAATCTCACTTTAAATAATCGTATCTAATACTTTCTTCATAGCGATTATTTACAGATGACATTCTTTAAGGAGATAAAACAATATATAAGTATATTTTATTTATCAGCTGAACAAAAATAAACCTTTCCACTGAATGTAATGAACGAAAGTTGTCATGTGAAAGAATTAAATTAACATTTGGCTGAGCGTGAATGTGATTCCAAATGATAAAATTTGTGGCTGAACCGAGATAAAATATTTAAGTAATGTGTATTCACATGCATAAATACCGACTTTACGAGCCTAAATTCAGAATTTTATTAGAGACTATTCGAGTGTGAGTAACAAATGATGATGCTAACGAGAGAACTTTTCTCTCGTTAACATCATCATAATTTGTTATTGCTAGGTATTGCTCTAATATGTTAAATTTACTTAGCAAATGAATATACCTAGATGATTTGTGTTAAGATTTGAACAAATATAAAATTTCGGTTAGTATAACCCGAGAGAAGTTTTTCCGCAGTCTGCATCCAACGGCTCCCAGTGACCCTGATCAGGTCACCTGCTCATATAGTGGGAGTCCTTCCAGCGGCCGTCGGCACGCTGTTCGGCTTCGCACTGAGTAATTTTGGAAAAGAAGATTTTACGCAATTTCTCGATCGCTGCCCATCGTGGATTCGTGGATTTGCCTCTTTCTCGAAGTTGGATCTACCTAGCCAGACCATTTATGTCCGAGGTAACGTACTTAACAACTCCGTGTACAGAACTGTCAACTGTAACTGGTACGATATGGATATTCGTCCTAGCCTTTATCTTGTCCATGTGCTCGCGAAAATATAAGACAATTCAATCATTTTTATAACGCATAAAAACTACCATATCTTTGGATAAACTTTTTTTTTATATTTAGTATTTTATTAATAGTCCAACAACAAAAACAATATCCACTTAAAATACACCTGAGTCCATAGTTCCAATCTAACCAGGCCACGGCTTTATCCGCGTTGCTACATTTTTAATCAACGTGTCTCGTGATGAAAAGTCCAAATCTCTTAGGAAATTATGCTTTTAATCTGGAATTTCAATATGGATTACAATTTTGTTTATTATAAGATTTCTAGATAGCAAAATAAAGTATTTCTGATTAAAAAAAATTAAGTGAAAATTTCTATCGTATGCATACCACTCTCAATACTCTCTTGGTTGCTTTCGCAGACTGAATGTGTTTAATGATGAATAAAAGCAATTTTTGTATGATTAGCGTCCCCCTGCTGGGCAGCAGCGGAACAGCGCGCAACACGGCGGAACAGCTCTGAACGCTGGCATTACCATGCGCCTGATAATTAATAACCCAATAATTGCCCGCATTTTAAGCCTGTTTGATGTGAACGCTGAATAGATTCGGAAAGCTGAACAGATACGTACCTACTAAAGTGCGTAGATGATTGGTTAAATGTTTTTGTTGCTATAAATTACAGAAATACTTTAAGAAAATGTAATTGGAGTCAACCTGTCCGTGTGCATGCGGATTGAGTGATCCTATCTTCAATCTTTACAATAATAGACGAGGATTTAGTAAATAATTGTTAAATTCGACACAGTGAAGTAAAAAAATTGTAAAACCTGAGATAAAACAGATATAGTCAATAAAGTGGATCACTCATACCGCATGCATTATAAAAATGTCATAATGTATATCTCATAATATATAACAGTTCTGCTTCTTATTTATACATCAAAAAATTGTAAAAAATTGTTAAATACCATTACCAAATTATGGATTAGTTTGCATGTCCCGTTTCAAAATTATAACGATTTATTTGGATCACTCACACCGCATGGTGGCCGTATGAGTGCTCTTTAAAAATATCACCTTATACTGAATATATACATATTATTTTTTTGTATATTATAGCTAAACGTGAGGTTGAATTTGTTAAACAGTGATCTTGACAAAAACTTGTAATAGATGGAAGAAATTCAAGTTTTCCGTTTCCTTCAGCATGCCGTCTGAGTGATCCACATTTCGGCCTCTATTTACTTTTGTATACCACCTACATAAACTGAAGATATACACCCAAAATTGAAAAATTTTATTTACTAAAATTTGGCATATTTTCTGTTAATGTACGTGCGATACTTTAGGAAATATCTCGTTTCGTAAATTCCTGAAGAAAATGACTGAGTAGGGTGTCTTTGATTTTTCATTGTGTGAGACTATGTGATATATCCTTACTGGGACAGGACCAGGCGTTTTTATTATATTTATTCATATTATTTAATATTTTATGGAAAAGATTACCTTGTGCTCCGAGCATTCTGGATGCCTAAAATTTACAGGGCTGTTGATTGAGACCGATGATTAGTATTCTGGTGCATTTATTTCTATTAATATTTTTATATTTTATTCACCTACTTATATGTTATAATGAAAGTTATACATGCTCTGTAAATGAAAAACCACATGTTCTAGAAAACATATATTTTAATTAAAAAATCCTATATCATACAGTTTATTGACGGTACAAGTTATCTATAAATTATTTACGTCAATGAAGATACTCTCAATATGGGTCTTTCCCTGTCCTCAGATCGGAACTCCGATTGGTAGGAGGAGCGGGAATCCTTTTTTCCATTCCTCCGATTGAATGTTTTTGTTTTTATCACTTACTTAACTTAACTAAAAGTACAGTCAAGCCCATTATACAGGCCATATCCTAAGATCGGTACTCCGATTGGTAGGAGGAGCAGAAATATTTTTTCCCATATTTTACAATTTGACAAGTTGACATTAGGCATAGTTTTCATTTTCAATTTTTCATAAATAATTCTTTGTTAAAATTTATTACCAGCATTGCGCTAGAAAAAGTATTATGATTATAATCCGCTTTGTAGAAATTATGTAGAAGAAAAAAAAAGCCAACCCTGTCGCACGCTTGTATGTTTCAAATATGATACAATCACTAGTACGGTTAAGTGAGGGAAGCATTGCGTTCCGTGTGCGGTTTTCCAGTCTGCCATCGGACCCGTCCCCAGGGTTGTGGATAGGGGATCGCCCCCCTTGAGTGGGCTTTCGTGTACTGGATCAAGGAAATCCGTTGCTCAAGCTAAGGCCCATTGCCATCAATAACGGCACCACACCACGCACAGGAAAGATAGGAAGATATCTCCTACAAATGGATTTTTTGGAGTTGGTGCTAAGCTGTTACCTGAAACAATAGAAAATGAAGCACCAACTCCAAAAAATATATTTTGAGGATTAAATTTAATTATTTTTCCTTTTTAGTGTTTTGTATGTATGTTATTCGATCACGAATTCACGACAGGACGTTAGGTTCTTACGTGTCATTGGTTTAAATGGCATTTTTTTCATTAAAGAGAAATTCTATTTGATTATATTAAAAATGTTGATTTTAGAATAAGCCAACCAACAACAGCGTATTCGCTTCATCAACTACAGACTACTTATCTGGAATGAAGAGTAAAAGGTAAATCATGTCGTGTGGTATTTTAAATTAATAAATTGGCGTGTTTTGAAGTTGGTTTTTATTTTTGATTAATCAAATGTATAGTGCTAGCGAAAATAAAAGGCGATTCTGTTTTTTACAAGCTTTTATTTAGTTTCATCTGTCCCAGTAAGGATATATCACATAGTCTCACACAATGAAACATCAAAGACACCCTACTCAGTCATTTTCTTCAGGAATTTACGAAAAGAGATATTTCCTAAAGTATCGCACGTAGATTAACAGAAAATATGCCAAATTTTAGTAAATAAAATTTTTCAATTTTGGGTGTATATCTTCAGTTTATGTAGGTGGTATACAAAAGTAAATAGAGGCCGAAATGTGGATCACTCAGACGGCATGCTGAAGGAAACGGAAAACTTGAATTTCTTCCATCTATTATAAGTTTTTGTCAAGATCACTGTTTAACAAATTCAACCTCACGTTTAGCTATAATATACAAAAAAATAATATGTATATATTCAGTATAAGGTGATATTTTTAAAGAGCACTCATACGGCCACCATGCGGTGTGAGTGATCCAAATAAATCGTTATAATTTTTAAACGGGACATGCAAACTAATCCATAATTTGGTAATGGTATTTAACAATTTTTTACAATTTTTTGATGTATAAATAAGAAACAGAACTGTTATATATTATGAGATATACATTATGACATTTTATAATGCATGCGGTATGAGTGATCCACTTTATTGACTATATCTGTATTATCTCAGGTTTTACAATTTTTTAACTTCACTGTAACGAATTTAACAATTATTTACTAAATCCTCGTAGATTATTGTAAAGATTGAAGATAGGATCACTCAATCCGCATGCACACAACCTGTCCTCTGAAATGTTCAGTAGGCACAATGAAAACTACCTTTCCTGTATCAAAAAGGCAACTGCTTTACAACTCGATTAGGAATGGCATCGGAAGCCTACCAGTAGTAAACATAGAAACAAATCCATTAAAGGTTTATCTGTTTGTGTAATCTGAAAAAAGTAATCACTGAATGATATCTAAGAGAATTATCCATGAACCTTACATACAGTGCCCGTATAGGAAACACAAAAACAAAATCCTCTCCAGAAATCTAATACGGAAAAGAAAATCTCACATCGAACCACCGCATCCCTTAATTCTGTGGAGCGACACGCGGCGTGAAGCGACGAGCGAGTAGTGGTTCTTACTTTATACGAAGGAGTTGCGCGAAGTTTTTAGTGGATGTTCGTACAGAGGATTTCAAAATGGCCCGGCGCGGTGAGAAACATCGACCTTTTTGGCGGTGTTCTCATTATTTAGTAGATTTAGGGTCATCATCAAATCAGAGGTCTGTTTATTTAAAGGGAATCAAACTAATACTTTCGAATCGTAATAATTTAATCCTACCACCCAACCTAAAGAAAATATAAACTCAGAAGTGCGAAACTGTAGATACCTACAGCAGATTTTAGTTGACGGCAGTTTAGAAAATTAGGTCACTATGCCAAGTAAAAGAGGGAAAAAATATCGAAGCTAATAATTATTGGATACGGCGACTTCACGGCATTGTCTTGCACGTCTATTCATTAGCATTCTTAAATTCATCGTGTCTTAGCGTTGGTTTATTAAATAATTGTCATCATCCTGATAGAAATAAGTCAACTTTTCGATATAACTAATTTTGAGGTAGGATTCAAAAGCAGTGAAAAGCATAAGGTGTTAGGCCATTCAATTTGGCTCGTATATATGTTTTATATTATAGCTGCCAAGTCTTAACCTTCACTTGAGTTTTGAGCATCTCCACAGAAGATCCTGAGCTAAATAACGCTACTTTGTATTGATGTGCTCCTGCAGTGGTTAAAGCTGCCAGAGCCACGGCAATCAGAGCTTATCAAGAAAGCGTTATTTCAGGAGCAGAAGTCTCGTCTGCTATGCTGTTAACATAAGAATAATAAAAAGATTCCACTTCTGACAAGTTATGTTTATCTAACTAATAAACTTGATTTATAGTAAAAATCTAACCGATATTAAACTTCTTCTTAATTATAATATGGAATTATAAAGATTTCAGATTGTATGTTATGACAGAACTCTGCTAGCTAGAAAGGCGGGTAAACTTATTGTAATGACAGTACGGCGCTTCGTTTCATTCGTTCATGTAGAATCTGTATACAACAGCTTTCTCCTCATATTCACAGAGTGAACAACGCGTAGGTAAGTCGTGCCTTGTTGTTGTACTACGAGCGCGTGGCAGACCGTACGCTTGTCTGACACGATTGTCGGAAAAAAAGCTGCAAATGTTTCCTGGCTCATCGCTTTCTCGCCGTCAGTCAGACCAAGACCTAAAACATTTGTCCCAAATCTATCCCTCAATTTCACGTGAATCGCGACAACACCGTCCTACTAAATCCGTAAAAGTCCGAATCGGATCATATTACCCTTGATCAGCACTATAGCTGACCTGGCCGGGTTTATATCGTTTGCCCTTTTCTTTCCACCCATTTGGCTTATTTACGAATTCGTTCTGTATCGATGCGTTCAATTTCATCCGGAGATAATGCCGGAATGTGCTGTTGGCCTAACGTCGTTCTGTTACTTAAGTTTGTGAATTGTGGGTCGTATATCTTCACTACATTATTGGCTGCTTATTCACATAATGATCTGTTTGTACGTGTAACTGCTTTATTTATTTCGTTAAAAAATACCTATTTATTAAACACTACAAAAGGAACACAAATTGATTTGGCTATTATGTATGGAAATATTGCCGATACAGTGTGTACCTAATATTTATAGAGATCATTTTTTTAAAAAAAAATGATCTCTATACCTGTAATAAAGCTCAGAGATAGATATCGTAAAATATTCGTTATAACATTTTTTTCAGTACTCACCTTGAATTCAAGAATATCGTTAAGAGTCCTTGTTTGGGGGCTGGCGTGCAACAGGTTTAATATGCGCGATATAATATTTGCTACAACTGCTTCTCAAGACATTACAGATAATACAAGCATAAATAACAATAATAATTAATGTCCTAATTGTATTCCTTTCTTAATCATGTGCGGTGATTATTTCGACGTTATAATAATATAAATGAAGCAATCCACATTCGTGGAAAAAAATATTCAGATACTAGTGTCCTGTGTCCTTTCTCAGGACAAATTTCATCGGCTTAGGAATGAAAACGCAGAAGACCGGCAGAGTTTCTTTCGCATATGTTTAATATACCTAGTTAGTATAGGTTTTAAAAGGAACCAGTTCCTTTATCCACAATTTCCTGTTTATTGTTACCGGATCACAAGTGGCCTCGCTACAGGCTACCCTTAGGTATCTTCCGAAAAAAAATAAGCCTTTCCTTAATTTTGTCAAGATTAGACCTTTTAGGCAGTCGTCCCTCGCTCACCGGACCTTGTAGCTTAGCCAAAAAGGTAACAGAACAAAACACTTAAGTTTAACCGACTTCCAAAAAGCAGTACATGTGTTACACCCGGCTCGCTTCCGTACCCGACTGGATCCGGTCGGATACTATAATTTAACTTTCATTGTTAGCTTGAGTTCTAACCGACAGACCGACAAAACTGCCTACAATGTATAGCGACAAGAAATAAGATGTACCCAGATTTGACTGTTTAGCATATTTATCATCTTTGCAATAAAATTCACGAACTCTCAATATTGCAAGTGACATACGCCTTGACATTCGTACCTAAACTCGTTGTATAATGAATCATGAACCCCCGACGAAAAAGAGGGGTGTTATAAGTTTGACGTGTCTGTCTGGGGCATCGTAGCACCTAAACAAATGGACTTATTTTGATATGGTTTTTTTGTTGAAAGCTGAGGTGATTAGCATGGTTTATAGCTATAATATATTATATGAGGATCAGTTTAGGCGTTTGATGAGTATCAGCTCATTTTCTACATGATAAAAGGGTTTAGTTAACTTTTACAGATCCGAATGATTTGAAAATTAGTGCATTGTCACTTCGCTGACATTCCAATGATATATTAACCTTGAGCTGATCTTATACCGACGCCGCCGACTTTGACGACCGCTTGGCCGAGTGGTCTGTACCCCAGGCTACTCGGTCAAAAGGTCCCGGGTTCGAATCCCGGTAGGAACAAATGTTTGTATGATGAGTACGAACATTTGTTTACGAGTCATGGATGTTTATATGTTTATTTAGTATATTTCTAACATTTATATACATATTATTATCATTATTTCTCCGTTATCTAGTATCCATAACACAAGCTCTTAATGATGCTTACTTTGGGCTAGATAATAGGTGTGAGTGTATAAATATTATATTAAATATTAAATATTATATTAAATATTATACCATCAAAAAGTCTGCAGAATGCTTAATTCTTCAGAAACTTATAGCAGATATAGCGTGTTTGGGCTCATAAAAATAGTCACAATGAGATGGTATTAGATGGATAATTAACTAGGCCAGGGATTACTAAAAAAATTTTTTTTACAACTGTCGTGATACGCTTGATGTGCGAGTTTCTTTATGATAACAAAGTCATGTAGAAAGGTAAATGTAGGATGAAGAGTTCGCTGCCGTGCTGGTAGGTAGTAAGATATATAAGTATGAACCACCTCTGTACTCTAGTGGTTGAGAACTACCTCAGGTCTAGAGTTCCAGGGTTGCTCCAGGGTACAATTTTTTTGCTCGGTTTTGATGGTGTTGGGACGTTTCTTGTCCATCTGGCTAGCTACCACCATCTTACCTAAGTCTGCCGCCATAACAATGTTTACAACGTTGTTGTGTTCCGGCAGTTGGAGGTAAGAGAGCCAGTTCCTCTGTGGTTGAGGAAAGCAGGTGTAGCTCGCCTTATCATCACAGACCACAAAGAGACATGAAGACCAAGAGGTAAGATTGAGTAAATGGTACAGTCTAGGTGACAAATCTCTGCCTCTAACATAACGCCTTCTCAATGAGCTCTGTCGACTTTACTCGCCACGGGAACGTCGGTTTATAAATAATGGATTTCTGAGGTAACATGCAAATATATAAAAAAAACATACAACCGATTAGATAAGCTCTTTCTTTTTAATCAGTCAAAAATATATCGAATCTTATACAGTATTCGAAAAACGCTGAAAGTGTAAAGCTAAGAAACAGACCGAAAATTAAGGATTTAGTCATCCACACACGGACAATTTGAGAATTCACCCACTGCACCTTTAAGTTAGAGTTCAACACTTACCTACTAGTTCCTACTTATATTGTGCTTCAGCCTTACTTGATGCTTGTTTGTCGGGTTGAAATTCCTAATGCGGAAGCGGTCCAACAAAAATGTTTTCGTTAGTTGAACTTCATTTAAACACGTCATTCATGTTTCAGAGCCGTTTGCGCCCCATTAGTGCCACGTAGGAAATTGTATTAAAAAGCTACACGAACCAGTATCCGTGCTTGAAGCAAATACAATATAGCAATGAATATAAATTAACAATTTCAAAACGAAATACTTCATTACCATAATTTTAATTAAATTATTGTTCCTGCTCCTAATCGAAGGACTGTATAATAAAACGACGATGTATAGTGAAATGATTTAATACAAAATGATAGATTAATAGGTGAAAATCGAACTTCTCAATAGTGTTATCAGTTCCACAATTCCCAGGATCGTTCCACAAGTTATCAGCTGTGCGAAAGTTCCAGAATGTCTCATAAACAGCATTCGCCTAAAAACAAAACACTTGGTCGCGCAGACCTTTCCCAGCTTCGCAGAGCAGAAAAACGTCTCTTTTAAAAAAGAAACTTAGTAATTTATCTTGGTTGTTTAAGCTCAGTGGCGTTTTTGTTTTGTCCCATTTTAATTAGTTTTGTTGGCTATTCCGGCACCATGAGATTTAAAAGTAATAAAATTATTTGCTTCCTCTGTTTCTGTTCGTGTGTTTTTTTCTGAAAGAAAATCTTTTGCTAGCATGACCCGCTCTTTTTAGTGGTCGTTAGATACAGCATAATTCTTTTTATTTGTTTTGCTTCTACTGTGCTGAATCAAAATATAATGGCCCAAAATTCTTAGTTTTAGTTATTAGACATCAAAAAATAATATGAGAAGTTTTGTTTGTTTCAATGTTATATTGAAGTATCAAATGAGCAGCGTTCTGTTTTTTTTTCAGTTAGCTACTTTCCTCGTTCAGCACTTTTTTAATTGGACACATTACTTTTCATGCAGTTTGTAACTTGTGATTGCTAAAGTTATTGATAAAATAAAAGTAATAAAAATAGTACGGTCCAAAACAATTTGGTTAATACACCCCTTACAAAAAATAATAATGTATAAACAGATCAATTGAATAGCGGAATAATAACTGTTATTTGTAAATTACTGAAAAGGTCAGTTTTAATTTCTACGCAATTTCACTATATATTTAATTTTAATTTGAAAGTTTTGTGACGTTTTGAGATAAAATTTAGATGTTTTTTTTCCTTTTGTTGCTGCTCGCATCAACTATGATTAACACAAATACATTGCATTCTTAAGCATGTTTTCTAAAGGTTTTCAAGCTTTCATGAATTGTGAGCTGTAAATTCTGTACTAAAAATAGAAGAGATCGGACTTGCAGAGATAGACCATCTTTATAGGTCTGCAAATCACCCAAACATACTACTCTGCAAGTTTTTGTTGTTTCTATGAAGTGTTTTTCATTTTGTGAAAGTCTCTACCATTTTCCGATTACATATTGAACTATAAGTAGTAGAGTAAGTATGATTTACAGCTCACAGCATGTCACTAATAAAGCATTGTGCTATGACAGATAACTCAACAAATCTGACAATTTGACCTCAAGTTTGTCACAAAGCGTAACTTACTGAAGAAAAAACATACTGGTTAAATGGTTAGGCTATTTGAAAGAAATTTGCAGGTATTTTAATTCCGTTTGAACCATAATTCTGGAAATGATTTTCCACCCCATACAACCCTCACCGCTTTGTTAATAATAGACAAAACCGTATAATATTTTATGGTCATCACGCGCGAACGAAATGCAAATTTCAACATTATTTCGCGAAAAAGATTAAACAATGCATTAATTATACGCATCGTCACTTCGTTTTGAATACGGCCACAGAATTACGTATACCGTTATTGTATCCACATTTTAATTTAAGATTTGATAGTGACTCGGTTCCTGTGCATTGTACTATTGCCTGACAAGGGTAATAATGTGTTGGAAAGAATAACATTTGTTTTATTAACCATAGCAGAATTTTTTTTGAATTGTAAAATCCATATTTCACCACTGATATTATAAATGCGGTAGTTACTCTGTCTTCTGCTGCGTTTTCCTCCATAAGTCGCTGAACCGATTTAAGTAGATGAAATCTGGCATGGAAATATATAACAACCTGAGAAAGGTAAACACTACCTTTGAAAACGATAACTGACATCCACGCAGGCGGTGTCACAAGTCAAAAGTTGCAGTTTAAAATAAAATATCAAAAATAAAACCGACTTCAAAATACTACAAAGGAAAAAATAATGAATTTTTAGTACCTACGTACAGTCGACAGCTCATAAAGCGTAACAGTTTAACCTTGAGACCACCCTTACGTCGTTCGTTATAGAGGCGGCTTTCGTAGTGCAACTGTTACACTTGATGTGCTGCCGTCTGTACACACATATCATAAAAATGATTTTTGGGAGTCAATGCTTCATTTTCTATTGATTCTGGAAACAGCTTAGCACCGACTCCAAAATTATATTTTTATAAAATACCATAAATAAGATATCATTATTTTTTTAACCGACTTCAAAAACGAGGAGGTTCTCAATTCGGCCGGTATGTTTTTTATTTTTATTTTTCTATGTATGTACACCGATTACGCCGAGATTACTGATCCGATTTACGTGATTCTTTTTTTGTTCGATGCGGAATAGCTGCCATTTGGTCCCATAAAAATTTTTTCAAAAACAGTTGGGTACTTTGGTTTTAAATTAAAAAAAACTAAAATTATGAAATCGTCTACATAAGCGAAATTGCGAATTTTTGCTTTTCCAATGACTTTTTAGTGAAACGATACGATAGTAGGAAACAATATAAGTTGACGGTCACCCATCTAGCTTCGACCGTAGAAAGTTATCACTAAAAATTGTGAAAAAAAAATTTTAAACAAAAATTAAAACCGACTTCAAAAAACTGAAAAGGATGAAATAATTAAATTTAAGTAGGTATTCATCCCCTAGAAACATATTTTTGGAGTTGGTGCTAAGTGGTTTCCAAAAACAATAGAAAGTAAAGCACCGACTCCAAAAATATGTTTCTAGGGGATGAATACCTACTTAAATTTAATTATTTCATCCTTTTCAGTTTTTTGAAGTCTGTTTTAATTTTTTTAGCTTTTGAAGTCAGTTTTATTTTTATTAAAGTAAAATCACAGTTTTATTGATTTTTCAAGGTCAAAGCTAGATGGTTGACCGTCAGCATCATCGACTTGTCTGTCCGCAGTTTCCTTGTTATTGCAGGTGTCTATAGGCGGCGGTAACCGCTAACCTGGTGGTTAGCGGAGGAGGTGGGCCGTCAGCTTGTTTGTCATCTACTTGTTTTAAAAAGAAATACGACTTTTTACTGTCACTTCCAGAATATAGTCTTAAACTCTCTCGTTGAATTAAGGCAGTGTCCTACGTAGACGCTTTAATGCGGTTGCGGCTGATCTGACAACTCGAGTTTGCCCTCTCGCTTTTAACCCAAGCTAGTGCATGAACAAAAAACAGATAGCCTTAGTTTTAAACTAGGTCTAATTTTAAACGACGAAGACTCATCGGGCGACTCGAAGAGTCATCAGTTAAAGTCAGTCACTACTTTGCTAATTAGGAGTCTTTTTTTATGCAAAGCTCAGCAAATGACTCAACACCACCTGATGTGAAGTAGTAAAAAGAGTCCATATGCGGAGACAGCTAGTGCAGCTTTAAGCGACACTGTTCTAGCCGCCTCCACCTTGCCGGCCCATAAGGTGCCTTTTCACGCCTCGTTTGAAGGAACCCATGTTATAGGAAGGAGGGAACACATGTGCTGGCAAAGAATTCCAAATTTTGGAAGTCCGACAAAGAAACGAGTTACTAAACTTTTTGTGCGCGATGTTGAGGTGGAGACAGTAAATTGATGACTTCGAAGACCGGCACGCGTGCTCCTGAGTAGGAAGGGGGAAGGTGGGATAACGTCAATGATACGGACGGCACGACGCTGCAATCTGTCCAGTGCATCGAGGA
The DNA here is from genome assembly GCA_947347705.1 of Nymphula nitidulata. Lineage (NCBI taxonomy): Eukaryota > Metazoa > Arthropoda > Insecta > Lepidoptera > Crambidae > Nymphula > Nymphula nitidulata. The sequence goes on from OX374632.1 coordinate 16,152,088, forward strand.
GGTACTTAGCGGAGCTATCCCACATGTGCGAGCAATATTTAACGCAAGACCGGACCTGAGTTTTGTACAGCAGGGCCTATTGATCAGGAGTCGTGAAATTATCAATGATCACTGCTTTTGCTTTCCTACAACACACTAATATGAGCTAGCTGACGTTGAAGCAATGAAGGACTTTTTTATCATAGGAGAATTGTTACAAGTTGAACCAGTAAACGTATGCGTTTGCTAAAACAACGATGACAGTCAAAGTGCAAAATTAGAACTAGGAGCAAATTGAGGCATACATTTGAGAGCCATTTCAGTCTGTAAACTGTAAGTACTCGTAGCTTCGGTTTAATGAGGGACGCCTGTGAAGCACTGCCACTACAAATAGTACGAACTTTTACGCTTATTGTTATCAAAGTTTATCTTTGAAAATAGAATAAATAAACCAATAAAATAAAAAATCAACAACAAAAGACAGTTTTGTATCCTGGATAACTTTTTATTTAATTAGCACAGAACTACATGTAGGTATGTACTGTGATTAGAAAAAAAATATGTTTTTTTGTAATTGACTTGAGTGAGGCCCAGATTCTAGACACAATTGGTTTTAAAATATCATAATAAGATAAGTTCACACAGTGATACAACTAGGTATGGAAATTCAAACGTAAGGCCGCAACTCACCACGCTATTTACTTATTCTAACCGTATAGTGCGACTAAATTATAAATAGTTATATAAAAAAATAGACACTTAATGTAATGCATTCTTAATTTCTTAAAATACAATTGGCAGCTCACATGGTGGTAATGTGGCTACCGTCGCCAATCACTTAGTATTGCAGGTACGTTGTCATTCTGAGGCCTAAGATGAAATACCGCCTATGCCCAGTAATTACACTGGCTACCTTCCACTTCAATCCGAAGCATAGCAAACTGTTTTACGGCTGAAATGCCGAAGAACTAGTGGTACCTAAACGGACGACCCTACATACGAGCGGACCACGTAGTTCCCAAGTTCAAATAGTTTGTGCTCTAATCTACTTTGTCCGCGCGGAGCCTTGCGGTCTCCTTTTACGGGCCGACCGAGACGTCGTGAAAAAGTTAATTAAAAGTTAGATTTTTACAAAGGAATGAAAATTTAAGTATTGCATACGTTTTCGCTAATGCGATAATACCAATTAAGAATTGTAATAAGAAATAATAAAGGTTTTATTGATTAAGTTCTTTTTAATATAACTCAATGATTGGCGATTGAAATAGAAACGTATTTAAAGGTTGGGAAATTTCAAAATAACATAATGATTATAAAACCGCCGTTGTGGTCTAGTGGTTGATTACTTTAGATCTAGAGTAATTCCCGTGGAGGCAGAAATTTTCTGATCGGTTTGGTTGGTGGTAGGCTTTTCTAAGCCCTCTAAAGATCTTTAGATTCTTTAAATTCAGAAACCTTGAATTCGTAGCTGTCGGCAGCGCTGCCATACCTTTTGGCGTTTGTTGGACAACCTTTAGCGACACCAGCGTTCCGACGACGTGCATGGCGTGTGCCGGAACTAATAAGTTGCTTTTTTTTTTTTTTTTAATTTATTTATTCAAAAGATACAAAGTTTTGCTTATAAGTATCTCTGCCAAACTGCAATACAGTTTGTCGGCAGTAGTTCTCGCTATATTACTAGTGATTTTTTTACTATACCTAACTTATATCTATAATTACAATAATAATAACTTTCTCCCACGAACACTCAGGTTGTGGTATGAGCTCCCTGTAGAGGTTTTCTCAAATGAGTACAGCATGGGGTTCTTCAAAAAAGGCCTGAAAAATCACATTGGCGTTGCAAGCGTCCATAGGCTACGGCAACCGCTAGATGGTATGCGGTGGGCCATATGCTTGGTTGCCACCTTAATGGTATATAAAAAAAAAAAAAAAAATTAAAAATTACAATAATATTTCAGATGTGCTTCCCTATGGACATTGTGACAAGTAGTGCTTTTTCAGAATACTTTTTAAGTGTTTTTTTGATTCTACTGTATTCAAAAGGTTCTGTGGTAACTCGTTGTGTAAAGTCGGTATAAGCCATCTTCTCATACGCTTGCCAAAGTAATTTCGGACTTTAGGTGTCTCGTATTTACACTTCTTCGATTGCCGGGTTGGGTACCCATATTCTCGCTTCTTTTTGTAATCCTGTTTATTGAACTGCTCTAATATTAATTTAACTTTCACTTTTTTATCAATGGGTACAATTTTGCAAATTCTATATAACTTTTCATAATCCTTATTACATTCTTTTTTTACGTTTTTACTCACTAATAATTTTAATAGTCTGATTTGTAATGCTTTTATTTTATTAACGTGAACCGGAAACGTAAGACCATAGCTACCCAACCCGTACTCGATAATAGATTCTGCGAGTGCGTAATATATCATGTAAAGAATACTTCTATTTACTTTTAATCTTAAATGATACAATTTACCCAATACACTTCGCAATCTCATACATACTTTTTCTACATGAAGACTCCACACAAAATGATTATCTATGTTTAATCCTAAATATTTAAAAGATTTGACGTATTCTAAATTTAGACAAGTACAGTTTAATAATGACCGGTTGCTACTATGAAAACATTCATAAGTGTGACCCTTAATTGTTATATTTGATGGTTTGTTATGTAAATATGGTGAAGTTATCAACATACATTTTGTTTTTTGCATATTTATTATAATTCCGTTATCATGTGCCCACTTAACGGTGTTGTCAAAATCTTCCTGCATTATTTTTTGAATATTTTTTGGATCACTATCACTATAAAGTAGGCAAGTGTCGTCCGCGTACATATAGGTTTGGCAGGACTTTATCACATTACTCATGCTATTGACGTGTAAGATATATCCCACTGGCCCAAATACAGAGCCAGTAGGTACACCGTACTTTGTTCTACCTACATCGCTAAAGGTTTCTCTAACGCGCACTTGTATAGTTCTTTCATTTAGATAATTACGGAACCATATCTTCACAGGGCCGCGTATACCACACTCGTCCATGGACTGCAACAAGCCATCATGATCCAATGTATCAAACGCTTTCTTAAAATCGATGAAAAGAGCCATTACTATTTTTTGTTGACTAAGCGCGGTGTTAACATCGTCTGTGAATTTTGCAAGTGCCATGTCAGTGCTTCTGTTGGGCCTAAAACCATATTGTACATCTGTAAGGACATTATTTTTCTCCAAAAAATGTGTTATTTGTTGTACTACTATTTTTTCTGTTAATTTATTAATTACATTTAATATAGCTATTGGCCTATAATTTGTGTATTCTTGGTAGGAACCCTGTTTATGGATAGGTCTTATTATTGCTTTTTTTAACTCAGTAGGGTAAACACCTTTTTTTAAACACAGATTAATAAATTTCGCTAAAAGAGGACTAATGTTATTCTTAATTTGTTTTAAGTCTGTAACTCTTATTTTATCGGATCCTGGTGACTTGTTGCAATCTAACTTATCAATCATTTTTATTATGTCATCAGCTGATACCGTCATAAACCTGAAACTAACTTGACATTTATTAATATAGTCATCTCGGTTTAAAAAAATAAGATTGCATTTGTGTTTGATTCTATCAATCTCATTAGTGAAAGTTTCGCAAAAATTATTGCAAATTATTTGTATTTTTTCTCTTTTCATAATATTTTGTTCAATTACGGTATCCACTGACGACTTGTTTTTTCCAAGCCATTCATTTATTTTGCCCCATATTTTACGCATATCCCCCCTGCAGTTAGTGATTTCATCCTTTTTGTAATTATTTCGTGCCTTATTTATTAATTTCTGTGTTTTATTTCGGTATTTAGTATATTCTAATCTATAATTGTTATTGGTAGGACTAGATTTCCATTTTCTGAATAAATTATCTTTTATTTCTATCATGTTTCTTAATGAATCACTAACCCAAGGGTGATTTTCGCGCTTTTTGATCGGTAACAGATTAATTTTTGATGTATTATATATATTTCCAAACACAGACTTAATTTTATCGTATAAAATAGTAGGATCCTCAATATTCATCAATTCTAACCAGTTATAGTCCTTTAATCTTCGTGTGATTAAATTATTGTTTAGGCCTACTCTTTTTATTTTTTGCGGCGCTCGCTTATCGATAACAGCTGACAATCCCGTTAAATAATGGTCTGCTATCTTACTTGTTAGTATGTACGCGTGTACTGCACTTGCCTTCTCAGTGCGCACGAAGACGTGGTCGATGCATGACGCAGTCCGTCGCTCCGCAACCACAGCTTCACGCGTCACATCTTGTATTCCACATATCAATCCACGCGCAGACAACGTATTTAGATAGTAGTTCGATATATGTTCGAGATCTTCTGCTAGTATATTTATGTTGTAATCTCCAAGCATGAAGATTTCCCTGCCAGGGGGCACGCATCGTATGATTTGATCGATCTCTTTTATAAATCTCGTCTTATTAGTGTGCGGCGGCCTGTACCCCACCAATATATCAACACTATAGCTATCCATCGTAAGGTTACCGTGTAGGAGCTCGCAGCAATCACCACTTGTGTTATAGGTTTCGAAGTGAAGATGATTTTTTATGTAAATTATTATGCCACCTCCTCGCTTATTTACTCTTGTTTTTGAGTATAGTTTAAAATTTTCTATGCTATATAGATTTACTTCTTCTTGTTTTAGGTTAATTTCTGTTAAGCAAATCACGTCTATGCTCTCTAGACAGTGTTTTACAACTGCTAGAAATTCGCTGAAATGTTTCTTCAGTGAACATATATTAATGTGTATTACATGCAACGCGCCCTTTTGATTATTTATTTCATTGCACCATGTTTGAACCTGTTTGTATCTAGTGTAATCTATGTCTTGATATTGAGGTTGTGGGTCTGAATCGGATGACATTTAAATAGTAAAGTTATCGAAGTAAGTTTATGTAAGTTTATTAGTTAAATAAAACAGATATATAAGATACTGACTACTCCTTATTCTTGTTATTTAAAAATGTAGATATATCACTTTCGAACCTTATTTGATGTATTTTTTTCTCTTTGTCGTCTTTTCTTATAAGTATTCTAGCATTTTGTATCCAAATATATTTGTATGTTTCTTTTAGTTTGGTTTTAACTTCCCAAAACAAACGACGTAGCTGTTGAGTTACATGTTCGTTAATATAGATTCTCATATTATTGTTGTTTTTGAAAAGAGAGTGGTTAGTAATAGGGCTTTTTCTACACCCTAGCCATTCTGAGCGGGCTTCTCGAGAGGAAAGTGTTACAATTATGGGCCTCGAGTCCTTGCTATCCTTTTGTTTTCCTATTCTCCATACCTTTTCAATTTTTTCAGGTCGAAGCTTAAGTTCTCGCGCAATTGTTTGCACAACCTCTATTGTTGTCTTTCCTTTCAGCTCTTGTACATTTATCAATTCTATATTTCGATCTAATTCTTTTTGTTCCAAAGTGCATATTCGCTCCTCTAGTGCTTTATCACATTTTTCTAAATGTATATTTTTCTGCACTAGGTCCTTAATTCTGTTTTCCTGTTTTTTAACAACATCTGCGCATTCCTTGGTTGTTTCTTCAAGGTCCATACATTTTCTGCCTAGGTAATCCAATGATTTGTCAATATCTTCGTTAGATTTCTGTAGCTGACTGATAGTATTTTTTATTTCAGACATATCTTTTTGGAAGCTTAAAAATCGTTCCTCTTGTTGGTCTTTTATGGTGTTTAGGGTTTGCAACATCAACTTCATTTCATCACGGAACGAATCCATAGTAAGTTTTAAAGCATTAGACGAGCAGCAATTTTTGTTTTTTGATGGTAGCTGAGTAGCCGAAGAGTCGCTATCTGAATCGTCACAAACTCTTTTTTTCTTAAGTTGTCTGGGATTGACCCAATCGGCTACCGATTTTTGTTTATCCTTCTTTGCAAGTAAGTTTGTATCTGAACCATACATTTTGATTTCGCTTCCTGACGGCGCATGGTCCATTTAGGCCTAGATAGTTGTACTTGTCAGCCGGTAGCAAAATCAATAAACGATTAATGGGCGGCTCCTAACCCCACCGAGATCTTGTGGGCGGGAACACCTGCGTCCGCGCTTAGTCGTAGCTTACAACGATTATTGTCTCTTTTTGATAAATCACTCACTACACACTTTGTGTCCCTTTTTATTCTTGAATTTTTGCAATTACTTATAACAGAGAACACGTCTGTACGCTTCCGCGATCCACGAGAACTGTAGCTTATTTTTATATCTAAGTAAGAATCAATCAAATATTGAATGAAGTCATTGCGATACATTTTAAGCACAAGAAAAACGAAGTCAAAAAATATCGATTATAATTCATGTCGTATATTCAAAACAGCGACAATCATACTCGTACACGGCCATAAGATCGACGTAGAGATTAGTGATATGCTTACGCTCAGCGCCGTGCTCGAACGTCAATATCAATGGCAGCTCGTCGTCTTGTCAGACATCAAGCTCGATGTCAAATATTTCTATTTGTGAATCACACTGCAGTACATTGCATTCAAATCAAAGCAATTTCGAAAGCTATCCATTTAAACGTAGAACTCGTTCTTGCTTAAAACCATATTTGCTTAAAAAAGTTTACGAGTGAATCATTGCAATGAACGTTAATTTGGTGCGAAAGACATTGAAAATTCTATCGTGGCTATCCACATCATCGCAGTAGATTATGTTATACAGGGTAATGCCTATGAAGATGCAGTGGAATAGAGCGTGAATAGTTTTCGGGGTCGACAAAAAGAAGTTCACATTGTTTAAATAATATTTAATTGAGAGAGAGGTTATATGTTTTACATTTAGTTCGGTGGCGGCCAGAGAGAAGAGAGCAACTTGTCAAACGTGACATTAGAACATTAGTGTTGCCAGGCTTAATAAATTATGTAAGAATACCATTATACAAAATCTTATAATTTCTAACAGATAAATTGTTATCATATTTGGCGTAAAACATTGCAAAGGTGTATTGACATATGTAAAACCCGCATTTCAATGCAATGACAGCCGAAATATAGAATTTCGTTTTCGTATCAGTTGGTAGGACTCCGTATGTATTGTCGTCTGGGTACGTACCGCCGTCGTGAAATAAGTAAGGCGGCAGCCTTTCTTATTTCAGCCGTACAGCAGTTGACCTCAGGGTGACAATGCACCTGCAATAACAAGTGATGTTTTCCTTGTTATTTGCAGGTGTCTACAGGCAACGGCAACCACTTACCTGGTGGGCCGTCAGCTTGTTTGTTATCTAGTTGTACTTAAAATACATAATACTTGGCTGTATGTGCTAGGCCCTTTGCCGTTCATCGGAAATTCCTAAATAAAAAATTGGCTGTGTTCAAGTTATAAAAATAAGCTAATTAAACGTAGTGCCAACGCTGTTATAGTTGGTGACAGTAATTTTATACTTTCTACTCCAACCGACAGTGCCAAAGCGCCATTTTAAGCGGGAATGCAAAGCTAAACTTTCACCCTTTGCCCTCACGGAATTAAATTTAATTAAAACAATAAATACGGAGACGGTCACTGAATGCAAATGGGATGTTAGGATTTACAATTTTTAGAAATATTTCAATGTAATTGGCTTCCTAGCCATCTTTAGAAGGTTTTACTTTCCTGCCATTATTATGAATGTTAACGTCCTGATAGAACATTTGGAATGGCCTTAAATTATGCGTAATGGAATTAAGTGATCGTTTCTAATTTATTTAGAAACATTTTTTATTTAATTTTCCCACTTGGTATTCAGGTTGAATTAAAATTTTATGCATCTATTAGCCACATTTACATACTATACCCCCTCGACCACCAGGCCAAGAAAGAGACAGAGAATTCGCCGGCATTTTATCTTAGGCCTCATGATGACTCCATCGGCGCGAAGCCGGGCTGTAAGGCCGGGTTGCCTGGGGGTGGTTTGGTGAATTTGCTTCGTAGACCCCAAACCGCCTCCGCGAAAGGCACGGGAGTTATCCAGGAGTTTAAGCGGGTATTCCCAGGGTCAATTTAGACGCTGGGCGAGTCCCACACACGCCCACAGCTTCGCCAGCAGTGGGTAGGTACCCGTCAATGGATTTCTCCTGGTAAAAAAAAGCCTCAAGATGCACCTGCAACATCAAGTGATTTTTCCTTGTTATTAACAAGGAAAAATCACTTGGCGGTAACCGCTTACCATCAGGTGGGCCGTCATTTTGTTTGTCATCTAGTTGTATTAAAAAAAAACATTCGACGTTCCTTCCACTTTCCACTCTTCAGGGCACTACTCTTTCGGCACAGGGCTCCATGAACTTGTTCGATATGGAGAATATGCTGCAATCTGAATCCCAAGAATTACATCGAGCCCGTGATCAAAGCAGCCTCACGGAAGCTCGGGATCCTGAATAATCCCTCTTTCCTATAACATGGGTTCCTTCAAAAGAGGCGTGAAAAAGCATCTTTTGGGCCGGCAAGGTAGAGGCGGCTAGAGCAGTGTCTAAACTGCACTAGCTGTCTTCGCATATAGACTCTTCTACCGCTTCACAATCAGGTGGTGTTGAGTTATTTGTCGTGCTTTGTATAAAAAAAAAAAAAAGGTGCATCGATTTTTTTCCCCTGACCAATTATGCCTGCTTTCTAAAACTCAGGTCCAGTCTTGCGTGGAACATTGCCCGCGCTTGTGGGATGCCTGCACCAAGTACCTCCTTGATGTGCTGGACAGATTGCAGCGTCGTGCTGTCAGTATCGTATGTACCTAGAAGTGAACCTTGAGCAATTGGGTCGATACATTGCGTCACTTTACGCCTTTATCGGCTTTATCACGGAGTGTGCTCTGAAGAGCTTTATTACCTTTTCTCCCTCTCCTTTCCTACTCAGAAACACGGTGGCAGGTCAATTAAGTCATCAATTTGCTGTATCCAGCTCAACATCGGCATAAAGGAATATAGCAACTCATTTCTTTGTCGTACTTCCAAAACTTGGAATTCTTTGCCAGCACGACTTGAGCACTAAAGTCCTATACAAGAGTTCTTTCATTTTATTCTAAGTATGATAATAAACAATATGCCTCAACTTATGATGAGCACTAGTAACCGTAGTCAATAACGCGCCTATGACACTAATAATGGTATTCCTCCTCTCCCCCTCGGACCGCGAAAGCGACAAGACGTGTGAACCCGTGTTAGAGTAATTTATATAATTTTAAATAAATAATATTTGAATATTTGCTACTAAGTCTCGATAAGTACTAGGCGTCTAAAACACTCAAGAGGTATACGAGTTACGAGTTACGCTGTGATCCCGAACAATAGTGTCGTCGTGCGTACGTCGACGAGCAAGTAACAAACTCCGGAAACCGCACTACTTCAACACCGTGACATCGCGTTGACCATAGTGAAGTAATAGCGTAAGTAGGGACACTCAGTACAATGCCCAATTTGCCACGCTCTCCGCCACTTAACAAATCACACAGTATGTCGGAATCTGATGTCGACAAGATGGCCGTATACTCCGCAGCTTTGGAAGAAATTACACATGTTACCCAGCGTGAAAGTAAGCGGCGAAGGGTGACAGATGACTCAACGGAAATGGGAGCCGATACGTCGGACCTTCGTACGATTATTCGGGAAGAACTTCGTGATTTCTTGAATGCCTTTCAAACACAACAAAATTCACGCCTGGATTTTTTAGAAAAACACATATCTGACATTAAAACCCAAACAGAAACTACATTTATTAAAACCCAAGACATAGAGAAATCAATTGAATTTGTAACCTCCAGGGTGGATAATGTTGCACTTGCCATTGAGAGCTTGGAGCAAGAGCGAAAACATCTTCAAAATCAGGTCATAAGCTTGGAAGCGAAAACTGACGCAATGGAAAGATCATCTCGTAAAACAAGCATTCAGATCAGAAATGTCCCTAGGCAGAAAGCTGAAACTAAGGAGAAGCTTTTCAACATAATAAAGAAGCTATCGTCTACTCTTGATATTAAAATGGAGACTGCTGAACTGCGTGACGTCCACCATCTGCCCGCCAAACCAGACCAATCTAATACAACGATAGTTGCAGAATTTACCTCTACTCTCATAAAAGGAAATTTCCTATCAGCGGCGAAGACCCATAAATTGGCCTCAATACGGTACAAAACTGAACAACTGAACTCATCACACCTGGGATTAGAAGGACCCAAGGCAGTAATATATCTTTCAGATCACCTTACGCCTCTAGCATCTCGTTTATATTATCTGGCTCGTGAGTTTCGCAAGACCATGGGCTACGATTACTGTTGGACCTCTAATGGACTGGTTTACCTACGAAAACAACAAGGTGAGCCATATATCCTGGTTAAAAGTGAAGACCAACTACAGCTTTTAAGAAATAAGTGACTAAATCACGTCAATTACCATCTAATAATGTATAAAAATTACTTGACTAAGTCAAAGCATTCAAAAATTGATAAAACCATAGATATTCATAGAAACAACAAGGTCTTTACCACTAAACCTATAACAATCGACACAAACAAAGTCAATTTATCCGTTCACGTCAATTCAAAGCCTATTACAATTCCACTATAGATACTAACCACCCACCAACCAATTATCCAAGCCAATCAATTCGAATTCAATACTAACATGCCGTTCAAATATGAAACAATTCCTCTAAGTCACTTTCACAACTTGCTTCCAACATGTGTAGTATTCAGCTATTTGACGAAATAGACGAGTCTTGCTCCACTAAATGTAAAATTATCAGAGATCCCAAAGATCTGGCCTTAGATATTAACAACTCAGCCTCCAAGTGTAGCAAAAAATTCAACATTATTTCGCTGAACATTAGGAGTGTAAACAAAAACATTGATAATCTATTGATTTATTTGACGGGGCTAAGGACGCAGATCCATGCGATTGTTCTGTCTGAATGCTGGTGTAACGAAAACTCGGTTCCTCCCACCATTGATGGTTTCAAACTCTATTTTAGTAAAAGATCATTTAATCAAAATGATGGTGTTATTATTTATATAAGGGAAGAGATTGAGGCCACGGTCAATGAATTAGAATTGCTAGAATCAAATTGCCTTGAAGCAAAAATAGGTAATATGACTATACTGGCTATCTATCGCCCCTATTGTTTCAATAATCCAACTTCGTTTCTTAATTCCTTGGACACATATTTAACTACTGCCAGAGCTAGAAACATAGTGCTTACGGGAGACATAAACATTAATACTTTAGACACAAATAATGTTTCAGTAAGTGATTATTTAGAAATCATTGGCTCGCACGGTTTACAAATTGCTGTTGATACTCCAACTCATGGACGCACTTGTCTTGATCACTTCATGTGTAAACTAGTGGGATCATTTCAAGGCTACGTTTTAATTTCGGACATAACAGATCATTACCCGCTGTTCTTATCAATCACAAGCTCGCTTGCTCCAAAGTCAATAACTCATTCTTCAATAACCAGAACTAAAATCAACTATGAAGCACTTGTGGATGAAATTAATACTAAAGACTGGAAATTTTTCCTAGAAATTAATGATACTGACCTGGCTGCTAACACTTTGATTGAAACTCTCCAAGATCTTATAGTTCTTCACTCTGATAAAGTCACCTATTCCAAAAGAAACAGACCCTTGAAACCGTGGATCACAGTAGGCATAGTCAGGTGCTTTCATAAAAGAAACCGTATGCAATTACTAGTTAGGAGGAATCCAAATGATATGATTTTAAAAAAATCATTTATAAAATACCGTAACCTTTGTAACCAAATAGCAAAAGATCAAAAAACTGACTACTACAAACAAAAATTCAGACAAAATTACAAAAATAATAAAGGAACATGGGACACTGTTAGAGAAATCTGCAATATCAAAAGTAATCAAACCCAAGCTGGTGCATTGTTACAACTGAAACCTTCACCGGTAAAGTCTCTTGATTTGGTAAATACTTACTTTACATCTATTGGCAAAGAATTGGCGGCAGATGTACTATCCAAAAGTGGATCTGATGAGTCGAAATTACTAAAAAATGTCTCAACTACTAGTAACGTTAATTCTATGTGTATGTATCCAACTGACTACATCGAAATAGACAAAATAATTTTAAATCTCAAGACAAATAGTGCTCCTGGAATGGATTGCATTCCTACCATTGTTTTTAAACACTCTCATACTGTTATGTGTTCACTCGTAGCCCACCTATGTAACCTCAGCATTTCAACTGGAATCTTCCCTGACATTTTAAAAAAGCTGTGGTCGTACCTGTATACAAGGGTGGTGGAGTGGAGAAGGTGTCAAACTATCGGCCGATATCACTACTCAGCACAATAGGTAAAATTATTGAAAAAGTTGTTAACATTAGACTGACTGGCTTCTTGGAGAGCAAGGGACTCCTATCTGAAAATCAATACGGATTCCGATCTGGTCGAAACACCGAGGATGCTATTGCTAGCCTGTCCAAGATAGTAACAAAAGCACTTGACAGTAGTGAAAGATGTCTTGCTATATTCTTAGACCTAAAAAAAGCATTTGACACCGTATCCATTCCGTTGCTCTTGCTCAAATTGGAGGATTTGGGAGTACGGGGCACCGCCTTACAATGGTTTCGAAATTATTTAACCAACAGGAGTCAAATTGTCAAAGTCGCGGATATCACCAGCTCTGCCCAACCTATAAGCTACGGCGTGCCGCAGGGAAGCACCCTTGGCCCAACACTTTTTCTTGTTTACGCCAATAACCTCTGTAAACTCAAGTTGGATAATGGCAGTATATTGGCATTCGCGGATGACACAGCCCTGGTTTTCCCTGGTGATACATGGCTAAATGTCCAAGGATCAGCAGAAGCGGGTCTCAAAAAAGTTATGCGATGGCTTGACGACAGCCTTTTAACACTTAATGTTCCCAAAACTAAATATATCTGCTTCAGAATTACAAGTGCAAAAGCGCCGCCACCTAACTTCACAATTAAAGCACATACTTCATGCTGCCCCGTTACCAGAAACTCTGCAATTCCCTGCGACTGTCCTCCTTTAACGCAAACCAAAATGCATAAATATCTAGGTGTCATCATGGATGAAAATCTCAACTGGGTTCCGCATATTTCAGCTCTGAGCAAAAGACTTCGGCAACTACTTCATGTTTTTAAAAACTTGAGAGAATCTGCTGATACTGATCTCATTACTAAAATCTATTACGCCCTTGGTCAATCTCTCCTAACCTATTGCATACCGATCTGGGGTGGGGCTGCTGCAACACATCTTCTGGAGCTTGAAAGAGCACAAAGGGCTGTCATCAAGGTCATGCGCAATAAACCAAGGAGATACCCAACGGATAAACTATACGAAGAAGCTAACCTTTTAACTGTTAGGCAGCTAATCATATATAATTCGATCCTTCGCCATCACAAAACGATTGACCCTTCAACACTTCCTAAACATAAAAGACGTGTACGTACGCAGGTACCCACAAGTAACACAACATTTGCCAGACGTCAGATAACTCACACAGGACCGTTTCTGTATAGGAACTTTAATGACTTGGATGTAATTTATTCAATGAACAGAGCTACTCTAAAATTTTGTCTGAAGAGTAAGCTAAAGATGTTAAACTACCATGACACTGAGAAAATCCTACAAATCTGTAAATAATGCGCTCAAGTACTTATACTGAAGTATGTGACTCCTTTTAAAACCAATATGAGTGGGAGCCCTGCAAAAGAGTTCTCATTCCTGAATTTAGTGGATTGCCTACACGTTGATACTTTAAATAAATATATATGTATCAGTAATAATAAATAGATATATACGAATATAAGACGATTAATTATAACTTTAGCATTGTGAATGTCATAAATACCAACTGCTTTGAATTCGGTCAACTTATAAACTAAGTATAATAATATTACTAAATATAGCCTAATAGGTATAAGTGGTAATACAGTAGTGTTCGTTTGCCTAGACCATTGTATGGGGTGGAGGGTTAATAAACTGAAATACAGGATTTATCCTAATTCAGGTATTAGCCCGCCATAGTCCTCAAACTCACTATTGATTTACTGCATAGCATTAACTTTACTGTGTGATTAAATGAATGTGTACTTTAGTGTAACCTACCCACAATGTATTTATGTTATATTTTTTTGACTATGGTGAGAGAATAAACGTTATTATTATTATTATTATTATTATTCGCAATATTAGTAAATGAAGGTCGCGTAATACGTCCGCGATTTGCGATAGTATTATGTGTTCTACACCTGTTAAGAAGTGGTAAGAGTCTCGTAGCGTGAACACTCAGTTCTATCCGCCTCCAGCTTGCGAGCCTATAGGAAAGTGGAACACAATATATTATGTAAGCTGGCAAAGAATTCAAAGTTTTGTAAGAACAATATAACGAGTTATCAACTTTGTAAGACGTCTAAGCCGAAACAATATTATTAATTAAAAGGTCATTGTCCTTTCCACTAATATTTTTTGTGCCCAAAATGTGCCTATTCTCATTGTGGATATTATCATTTAAAAGTAGGTGATTTATTGATTTTCTTTATCATGTTGATGATAACTAGCAAACGAACCGTTATCTTAAAATTCGCATTCTGCAAAAAGATAAAATGTATTTTGGTAGCATAAGAGGTATTAAAATTTACGTATTGAAATGAGTACTTTGATTATTATTTTTATTGTAAATGACTACTTTTTATGACTTCATTTTACTTTTCCGAAACGTTATCAATACAATAGTAGTGTTAACTTGAAAAGTAGCGCGGCTTACGAAAGCATACTTTCTTACATTGCATTCAAAATTGTTTTCCTCCATATTCGTTTCTTTGCCCTACTCTCGAAACTCGGAATTCTTTGCTAGGACTTACATGTTACCACCTCCTTCCTATAGGATGGGGTTCTTCAAAGGAGCCGTAAAAATGCACTTTTTACGCTGGCAGGGTGAAGGCGTCTAGAACAACATGTTGAAGATGCACTAGCTGTCTTCGCATATTATGGACTCTTCTTACCGATACATATCAGGTGATGTTGAGTAATTTGCTGTGCTTTGTATAAAAATATAGTAATAAATAACAATATGGCATTTGAAATAAAACCAATTTACCGGATTTAACTCGCGTTTAATTAGATGTTACATTATTATTATACACCCGACCGACGTTTCGATTACTTTACAGCGATCGTGGTCACGGGAATACTGAATATGTTAAATGTCTTTGATAAGTTTTAAGTTAACTACCGTCACTTTGTGTTTTAATTTGGGTGGTCTGAATCACGTATACGGAGCTCACGGTGTCAGTTTACAACATCGCAACAAAAAAACAACAACAACACAGCACAACAAAACAACAAACAACATCAACAACACAACCCACAACAATTTTGTAAGCAATGCCGCCGTGCTGCGTGCTATCGCGATATGTAGGCCTCTCAGCTCGTCGTGACCGGTTGCCGAGACGCAAGACGCGCGCGCGGTGCCATGGCTATGACCTATGTCAGTGAGTTCAGTTCTCCAACGGCTGTCCTCATTTATTGTTTTAGCTCATAGCGAAGCACCATACATCTCTCTAACATCAAAACCGATGCTTTTTGTTTTATTACCTATGGTCTTACAATAAGAATACAATAGTTTGTGTTTGTCAGATGTCTAACTTAGATTTATTATTTATATGACAGGAGTGTGATTGCGAAATTAAATTATAATAACCCACGCAATAGTTAAATATGTTTTATTATATTCTTAATTTTTGATTTTAACATTATTATAAATGTTTGAAAAATTACTTATTAATTAAAATATAATAAAACTTAATTTTAATTTTTCTAGTTTTATTATATTTTAATTACTAAGTAATTTTTCAAACATTTATGATAATGTTAAAATCAAAAATTAAGGATATTTGAAAGCACTGCCCCAACTTAACCGAATCGTCGGTATTTGTAAAAATACTCGTTTCGGATGTTGAAATAGAATATTTCGACATTGTAGGGTGGACGTTAGCTCTTAAACGCAAATACAGATAGACTAGAAGAATTTCACAGGGATATCCCAAGTCCTGGGTGGCTCAGTGGTCAGAGCAGTCGCCCGGATTGCGAAAGGTCGCGGTTTCGATTCCTGCCTCAGGACGTGAAATTTTTCTAGTTTTATTCTATTTTAATCACTATGTTTTATTATCTACAAAACACTTTCGTACTTGTAAAAAAAATTAAGTTTCAACTTATGTAAGTATACATTTTACAAATAATCAAGCTTTATAGAAAGCGAAACATTTTCTATCCAACCCAAGCACACCCCAGGTGAATCTATAGACCAAAGGTACCTTAATATGGCGTCTCTTTTCTGCGTATATTCCAACAAGTATTTAATGCTGATTGCTTCTCCTCGATTGGGATTAGGCTGCGTAATTTACCCGTTACCAGATTAAGCCGGAATCTTCCAGTATTAGTGGTTTTGGGCGCGTGTCTCGTAACGAGTTGTGTAAGAATATGGTTACCCAACATAAGGTAACTGAGCAAGCCTAGAAATTGGTTTTCTATTAGAATACATTCTGATAGAAAAGCAATGTCTAGGCTTAAGAATATAAAAAACAGATATATTTATAAGATTATTTTAAGAAACTTTTGGGAAACTGTATTAATAAAACGTTATATCGTCAAGTATGCATCCTTTAAGTATACTTTTTAAAAATGTTTCTGTAATGTACGGTCTTCTTTTCACTTTTCTTTTTCACAGTTTTTGTAACATACTGCTAGGGCTTTATAAACTTACAAGGCGAGCCAAATGACTCGACACCTGTGATGTTAAGCGGAAAGTAGAGTCCAAATGTACACACAGCCAGTACATTATAGAACATACCTATTGCCTTAAATATCCCAGCTAGTTGGCCCGCGATGACTCTCCACGCTTCATTTAAAGAAATTCATTTCGTAGGAAGAAGAAAAAACGTAGGAAAAGTTAAAACACCATGTTTTCATAGAACTCAATACGGAGTTAAACACAATACTAAAGACCCAAATAGTTAAAAAGGTCTAAAACCCTATTGAGCTTATTGATAAAACTTGTTTCAAGTTTCAACCCTCCCAGCCGCGAAAGCACAATATCTACTGTCGTATGCATAGCAACGGCTGCGTGCTAGTAGAAGCATAATACCTATCATTAGTAATCTTGTTTGTGTTACTGTGTCAACTGTTTTTATACCCAAAAAAAAGAATTGGAATACGTTTTGATACTACTAAATGCAACAAGAGAGTAATACCGGATGGTGACAACAATATAATAAATTAAAACAAGGGCTATAAGTATTAGTTCATAGAAAAGTTTTGCCACTTTCGTAAAGGTACATACATCTTATTCGTTTGATAATTTCATGACTTTTCTATGAGGTAATATAACATTGGCTGCATTATTTTATAGAAATGTCACGAAATTATCAAATAAACAAAATGTATTTGATAGTTGCAAAACATTTCTATGAACTAATATAGCCACTGTTTTAATTCATTGTTGTATTGCGTCGCCACCCTGTATAACCAATTAAACGGTTAAGTAATAACCTTTACATAAATTATAACTCGCAGAGAAACACCTATTTCTCTGCGAGATAGAATCAGAATTGAAGTGGCAGTGGGCAGGGCACATAGCACGCAGAATGGACGGCCGGTAGGGCGTTAAAGTTCTAGAATGGCCACGTACCGGAAAGCGCAAAGTAGGACGGCCTCCCACTAGATGGACAGACGTCCTGGTCTGGGTCGCGAGGAGCCGTTGGATGCAGGCTGCGCAGAACCGTTTTATTTGGATAGCGGTGGGGGAAGGGGGGTGGGGGGTGAGGGGGGGGGGGGGGCTTTGTTCAGCAGTAGACATCATAGGCTGGTATGATGATGATGATGATGAAATCGAAAACAATGATGATTGCGAAAGCAACTCTGACAATAGGGCTTCGTAATACCTACCCTTCTATAATGTCACGAAGGTCTGATACTTCTGAAAACGCTTAATGATAGGTCTGCTGGCAAGCGGCTGCTGCAGGCGTATTTTGTCAAAGAAAAAAATGCTTCAGTAATGGTTGTTTTGCTAATTTAACTTGATGCACAGATTAGATAATAGTTAAAGTTGATGCTTTAAGAAAATCCCTGTAGGTACTTACAATAACTCATTTTACAATAATGCTATTAGTCGCTGGAACTAATATCTGAACTAACCACTTTATCAAACCAAATTCTAGTTGATTAGGTACAGATAATATTTAGATAGCCGAAACTCGGTTTCTAGCAAAAGCCTTCAATATTTGAACGTCAATAACATTTCGATAGAATATTTGAAAGTTTGAAATAATTTTTAGTAACAAGATTATAGAGGAGCTCGGTGGCGTCGGTTCGAGCACTCTAGTTTCGATACGAAAAACAAAGCAACTTTCGCCATGGTCGATCCTGGAATGGGTCAATGAAAGTTTGTTATGTCCTCCGTGCTTCGGAAGTCACGTTAAGCCATTGGTCCCGGTTGTTCCTGCAAGCGCTTCAACGCTCCAACTGCATTGGGCCAGCGTGGTGCTGTTATGGCCCAAACTCCTCATGTGTTTTTGCCATGTAGGAAGGCCTGTGCCCAGCAGCGGGACGTACATAGGTTAGTGATGATGATGATGAACAAGATTATAATTTGTTTACAAAAAAACAAACCCTATACAGAATAAACTTAAAAAAACTTGGGCTATATAAGTTCATAGAAATGTTTAGCAACTTTCTTATGCATTTAACAACGATTAGGATCGAAAACAAGCGTAGGTATGCCCGCTTGAAGGTTACACGTTCATAACATCTTTGCCGGTAGCCTACAGACGGTCATAGCGCCTTTTGCTAGTGCCATATAATTACTCACGCGCTGCACACCTTTTGAAAATCAAGAGACGTGCCCCTACCATCACATAACTCTTTCACGATAATAATAATAATAATTCATTTATTTCAGATTACTATCGATATGCATTTACATTAATATCATTTTATTAGTTATGTTAGTAACAATATTAACTTAAAGTACCTATGTCAGATGGTTAGTAACAGGAATAACATTTGAATATATATTTAATATTTATTTATTTATTTCTCTTTCACAATATGTCACAATGAGCTCTAGCGTTCTCACTCTACGCCCTACTAGGTGGTAGAAGGTACTCACCTTTTACTAGGTGGTAGACCCATATGTAGGGTCGCCTGGGTAGGTACCACCGCCTTTCTTATTTCAGCCGTGAAACAGTTCGCTGTGTTTCGGATTGAAGGGAAAGGTAGCCAGTGTAATTACTGGGCATGGACGGCATTTCATCTTAGGCCTCAGGATGACAACTCACCTGCAATATCAAGTGCTTTTCCTTGTTATTGCAGGTGTCTATAGGCGGCGGTAGCCGCTTACCACCAGGTGGGCCGTCAGCTTGTTTGTCATCTAGTTGTATAAAAAAAAAAAAAATAAAAAAAAAACTCACCGCATAAATACAAAACTACAAAGAAGCTTCGTTTCGATTATTTAGCTTTGATCATTATAGGAGGTAACCGCCGGATGTTTAACTGCAATTATTATAGGAGGTGCTCCCCCACCGGACGTTTAGCTGCGATCATTATAAGCGGTACTTTCCCACCGGACGTTTAGCTGCGATCAGTATAGGATGTGCTGTTCCACCGGACGCTTAGCTGCTATCAATATAGAAGGTGCTGCCCCACCGGGCGTTTAGCTGCTATCAATATAGAAGGTGCTGCCCCACCGGGCGTTTAGCTGCTATCAATATAGTAGGTGCTGCCCCACCGGGCGTTTAGCTGCTATCACTATAGGAGGTACTGCCCCACCGGGCGTCTAAGATTCCAGTGGTAAATACTTTTTACCTCTCTTAGTACAGCGTTACTTTTTAAGCATAAGCGAAATTTTCACATGTTCTACCCGTGAATGTGAAAAACCACAACGGAAAACTTTCACTAAAAGACCAAGTGTGAAATCACGACAAATCAGCTGTTCCATACATTTTGGTCGAGTAGGTATTGAACTTTTGTATGAAACAGCTGATTTTTTCTCGTGATTATATGGTTAGTCTCCTGGTGAAAGTGGTTCATATTTACGGGTAGAGCACATTGTGCAAATTTCGCTCAATCTTAAAAACTATCTCAGTATACAATATGACTATGAAACATCAAACAATATCGCAGATAATATGCATAGTTTATACCAAGAATATCTAAAGTTTCCTCACTTGATGCTGCGAATGGCGGTAACTTAAATTTTTTCATTAAAGTTTTTGCATAATCGTAGTTGAGCTGGCTTTATCTAGTGTTCACCATCTAGAAATATTTTATGCATTGTGTATTATCTTTATTAATAAGTCAACACTGTTTCTGTAATAAAAAGTAGTTGTAATTATTATACTCTCTTATTGTTCAAAACGGTTTTACTAATTGTAGGCAGCGCCCCATGCTTGTGTTACCCACCACACATTCATGAAAAGTTCTCTTTTCAAATTTATAAATGTACTGAAGTTCTAATAAGATGCTTAGGATTTTGATGAGTAACATTCACAAATAAAGAAAGAAAACGACGAAAAAATATATGGTCCAGGCAGGATTGTTACAAAGAAGAAGGCGTTTAAACGCAAAATGTGAGTAACATTCATTTACAAAGTCTAATAACTAAATATAAGTTATTAACACTTTACCCTTGTTTAATTTTCAATGTTAATTATAGTTGTGAACTATCGTCACAAAGTCTAGACCTAGACGAATAAATAGATGAAATTACTCAGTCTAATGTATATAATGCCAATATATATACTACATGTAATAAATACTAACAATAGTGGAAGTCTGCCATTTTTGACAAATTACAAAAACTTTAAAACAATTTACCAAACAAAAAATGACTGTATTTTTAATCCAACAAAGACTGTACTTATTATGTCTGTATTTAGAAGACGACGAAATAATGTTGATCCTGCCATTGAGTTGTCAAGAGCAAAACCATACGAAGGGGAATTTTTCTATCGCGAAATGGGACATAAATTATTAATACTTTAACAAAATGATGTTTTCCCCCCAAAGATACAATTACCTAATGCGAAGTAATTTTCGTTTCTACTGAATTTACGAGCATTTTTTTTTCTGAATGTTGCAGCAAAAACGTTTTAACGTTCATTGTAATTTATTAAAAGCTTGCTCAAGTGGCGTATGAAATGACGCATTAGATTATTGAAATTCTAATACTGTACGCCCTAAAAGGCAAAAATTAGCTTTTGTATTTTGGTATTCATTTATTTATTCCTTTCTAATAGTAGTAGTCGGTACCATAAGTAATAACAAATTGTACATTATCAGATTTCATTCGGAATATTATTTTATGTTCTCATTTTAACAAAAATCTTATGCGCAATAAATTTATGTAGTTGTCGGTGTCGCCTAATTGAACATCCATTTCACAAACGGTTTTTTTAAATATTGGACTTTTTTGCCAAAATACGAGATATGCCCTTAGAGTGAGAAATTATTATAAGCCGAAACAGATCCTTTGTAAATCCCATCTCACCTTCGAGTCCTCATTTTAAGTCACACTTAATTTTCCGGGGACAAGGAAGGTCAAGCAACACTGGGCCTTATACATAGCAATTGACATCCTTGGGGGATACATCGTCCAAAATTAAAAGATCTCCGTACCAGCTTCCAAAAATCCATTCTACGCAGTGCTAGCCAAGTTTTAAGGCGCGTGGTGGATCAAGACGAGCTGGCTGCGCTATACATAACAATTGGCCGACCCCTTATCTAAAAGGATCATTTTTCACGTCAGTGCAACCGCGGGGCGGTATTTGTCACAACTCCTTCAAGGTTTTTATGGCCCGGAACGAGGGAGTTACCTTTGCCCTAGGAAACAAAGATTTATATTGTGAACAGTTTTGTCGCGCCCGTTGGTTTTAAACAAGGAAGTTTTGGGAAGACGGCTCAACTGCGAGTAACTGAATTGTTTTGCGAGTGAAGTGTGTAAAGTGCACGAAGTTTTTTATTTATATCTAAGCTGCATAATTTATGGGCTAACATTCTTACGTAGAGAAATACGGAAAAAGAAAATCAACTGGGATTTGGAACATTACTTTTTAACCTATTGTATTTTTTATTTGTCTTCTTTGAAATACTTATTTGGCAACGTGAGAAACAAAGTCCCTCGCTCAATTGGGAACCTCTCCCCAACTAATTAAGCGCTTGAACCAACAATCGTGCTGTGCTCGCTACGATAGCGGAAGACTTAAGCCTTCAAACGAAAAGTCAGTGCAACTGGACATAAATCCATAGACTAACTGGTACCTTTTAAAAATAGCTTGTTGTTTTGATAATAAGAGTTAATTGGGAATTAATTTGTTGCTTATAGAGAGTAGAAATATACATTACAAGTGTCGAAACTTTTAGAATGAATACGTATAGAGGCATTTTTCTCAAATCTAGTGTATCACTTAGGACATTATCAAAATTAAAATCGATAAGGTTTTGCGGTCGGTATAATGTTAACGTATACATGT
Source organism: Nymphula nitidulata (assembly GCA_947347705.1). NCBI lineage: Eukaryota > Metazoa > Arthropoda > Insecta > Lepidoptera > Crambidae > Nymphula > Nymphula nitidulata. The sequence goes on from OX374632.1 coordinate 16,174,624, forward strand.
TTTGTCTAGTGATGTTTATTTATTTATTTATTTATTGAAATTTTATTGCACATGGCATTCTCTACCAGTGAACCAGGGGCTAAGCAGAAAACTCAAAAAGCGGTGCACAGCAATAATATTTTTTTTAAAAAAAAAACTAAACTAAACAAAGTTAAAATAGCTATACCTACATACATATCAAATAAAGTAAATATAATAAATATAAAATATACTACATAACTTTTACACATCAGTAACATAACAAATTAACTCATAGGATACTGATAGTTGTTTTCCCAGTAAGTGAATTTTGTAAGTTCTTATGAGAAAATAAATTCTTCTTTAACCGTAAAATTCTATATTCTATGGGCTACTTTGTCATCATCATCACCATCCATAAACGTCCCACTGTTGGGCAAAGGTTTTCCAACATGGGTGATGACCCATGAAGAGTTTGGTTGGGCCATAGCACCGCCACGCTGAAATTGGGCCAGCGTCGTAGTGCTGTAGCCCAAACTATGGGTTTGTGAGTTAAAGCGGCTGCAGTAACAACCTGAACCAATGACCTCACGTGCCTTAGAAGCACAGAGAAGCTCGAGTTAACAAACTTTGGTTGTCCCATCCCAGGATCGACCATGGCGAAGGTTGCTTTGTTTTTCATATCGAAACCAGAGCGCTCAAACCAATACGCCACCGAACTCCTCAATTAAACAGATCCTCGAGATAGTTTCAAATTACATATAAAGAAAGAAAACGATGAAAAAATATATGCTCCAGGCGGGAATCGAACCCGCGTCACCTAATGTCTGGCCGGACATTAGGAGACAGGGGTTCGATTCCCGCCTGGAGCATATATTTTTTCATAGTTTTTTTTCTTTATTTGTAATTGTTACAATAAAGTACGCGTTTAAACGTTAAAATATGTTCAAATAGTTGATTCCGCGGTCACCAAAAGTCTACACTTTAAGTGCCATGTCACACTACACCACTCTCATTTTTCGTATTTGCCGATATTTAATTTTGAAAAGGTACTATAGTATTCTTAATTTTTGATTTTAACATCATTATAAATTAGTAATTAAAATAGAATAAAACTAGAAAAATTTCACGTCCTGAGGCAGGAATCGAACCCGCGACCTTTCGCAATCCGGGCGACTGCTCTGACCACTGAGCCACCCAGGACTTGGGATAACCCTGTGAAATTCTTCTAGTCTATCTGTATTTGCGTTTATGAGCCAACGTCCACCCCACAATGTCGAAATACTCTATTTCAACATCCGAAACAATATTTAATAATGTTAGAATCAAAAATTTAGAATATTTGAAAGCACTGCCTCAACTTAACCGAATCGTAGGTATTTGTAAAAATACTCGTTTCGGATGTTGAAATAGAGTATTTCGACATTGTGGGGTGGACGTTGGCTCATAAACGCAAATACAGATAGACTAGAAGAATTTCACAGGGATATCCCAAGTCCTGGGTGGCTCAGTGGTCAGAGCAGCCGCCCGGATTGCGAAAGGTCGCGGGTTCGATTCCAGCCTCAGGACGTGAAATTTTTCTAGTTTTATTATATTTTAATTACTAAGGTACTAAAGTGTTAATCGACTTGTATTGCAGACGTATGAACAATCAACGGTTTGCTATTCAATTTCGACGCAACTACAGGTCATAGGCGGCATTAATATCTCTTGTCTCAAGACGACGCACCTGCAATAACAAGGGATTTCCTGCTATTGCAGGTGTCTATCAGGATACTAACCATCAGTTAAATCATCTGCTTTTTGTCTTTGACATAAATAAACCAGACTAAGTATAATAAGATTGAAATATTACCTAAATACCAGTATATTTTTACAACGACAAACGACCTGTACCCCTAGTACGAACACTTCAATTTCGAATCGCCATTGTATCGAGTAGTTACGATAGCTTTTGTATGGTTTTATTTGAAATTTAAACGTGCGTATACGATACGATTACGATTCGAAATAACAAAATGTTCGTGTTAGGGGTACTGATGATAAATGGTTACCGAAGCCTATTTATAGACGACTGGTTAATTTTATTTATCACGAAGTGTCATTCATATCTCATGAGTTTTATTTGATATAAATGTAAATTTAAAAAGGTAAGATAGATAATGCAAACGCCACGTATTCTATGGAAATTTTAACGAGTAATGTGATAGCTTATAGTGATCAACCAGATGCTATTTGACAGCTGATAAAACATTATTAGTTTTTAAATACTTTTTTTTATTATTATTTTTTTTTCAGGTCGCTTGAGGCTTGTTTGTCATTTAGTTGTGTAAAAAAAATCTGTAGCGCGTACACATTGCTTAAATTTAAGGCTTATTTGCACGATGCACGTTTCTTGCCTGTACCATACAATTAAATTGAAGTAAGGAATGACGTCCAAAGTAATTGTGTTGTTTAGACCGTGCAAATCATTACTTAATTCAATTTAATTGTATACTACAGGCAAGAAACTTGGATCGTGTAAATGGCCCTTAAGTCTCGGCGTTCCTTAATTCATGGGTAATCTTAAGCAAAGATGCTGTGTTTATCAAATAAGATAACAGTTAAATCCTCAGTACATTGTTGAATTGAAACCAATTTCTGATTCCGTTTCAGCTGTAAAATTAAGATAGCATTGGTCGCGAGTTAATCCGTTGAACGGAAGCCAAGAGAGGCGTCTGAAACAACTAATCAGACAATTGCTGCTCGATATAGTGACAGGGTAATTATTATTATTACAGTGCACATAATTATTTTAAAGTTGTGGTATTAATCATGACTAATAATTGCGTGCTAATTTTAATCATGACCGGTGCAGCGATTTAAACAGTTACAGTAATAAACTGATATTAAAATAATAAATAAACTTTCATATTCTAGTAATTTTGCACCTCGTCAGGGAAAAATATATAACATGAAGCCCAAATGGCGACAGGTGTGAATGAGGAAGACTAAATACTTGCGCAGGCGGAATCTGCATAGTTCGTACGCTACTCGTAGCGGGCTGTACTGTGAAACATACAACAACAAACTAACATTCATGTGCGAGAGGGAGATGCGTACACCATCATACACTTGTACTCGTAGAGGGACGAAGCGTCAAACAACAATTGCAAAAAAACGCAACACGTCCACAATTAACAATACGATTAACTATATTATAACAACAATTACAAATAAAGAAAGAAAACAATATGCTCCAGCCGGGAAACGAACCCGCGTATAACCTGCTAATTTCTTCACCGCTTTCTATCCTTCCTTTTTAACGTTTTTATAGCGACGTCTATCTCACCACTGATAGAAGTTAACACTTTATCAAAAATATTTTTAAATGCACTGAGTACCTTATATACCATATACCTTAATGGTGGATTATCATCGGTGACCAACCATCGTGGATTATCATTCGTGTAGCCGACATGTAGTTGTAGGTACATGAGTAAGAAACACATTCGTGAGTGTATGTTTAGGATATCAAAGCGGCATCAATAAAATACTAGGTACATTTGCCATCACCGCCACCAAATCACCTGGCTTCCACAATATGGTAATTTCCCTAGAGTCCCCAACTCGTACCATTCCATTTTTATGATTGTTTTGTATTGATTTCAAATGTGCGTTGCAAACATTTTTGTAATAGACAAAGATAAAATTATTTTACTTTTATGGCAACATTTTGTCAACATTGGATACATTTTTCTTCCCTCTATAATTTATGAAGTTTTCGTGAACTTGGAAAGATGAAATAGCTTAATTACTGTAAAATATATTTTTTTCATACAAAACACGGTAAACGACTCAATACCGCTCCCATCGATGGGAAGCGGAAAGAAAAGTCCATATGAGAAGAAATCTAGTGCAGCATAAACAATATTGCATTTTCACGCCTTTTTGAAGAAAACTAAGTATTAGGAAGGATAAACTCTTGTGCTGGTAAAATAGAGTAGCATCCCATAATAACATCTACCTAGATCATTAAAAAAACAAGTGACTACCTGAAGCGAAGTAAACCTCGATATAGTTCATAGTCGTTAGGTACACCAAAATAAAAGTAAGCCAATAGCTTTTCGATGCTTTAAAAGTGCAAAAATAGCTAATAATTTTAGGTTGATAAAATTCAATCCAATAAAATTAGGGCAAATGATCATAGCCGAGCTAAGAGACACTCGGAAAATTCCACTTTCTTTCATCAAACTCCATTATTATCTTCTCCACCTTTTTATAGAGTGAGCGACAGGTAATAATGATATTTTATTATAGGTAGGACTCGATCGAAGCAAGACTATGACTGTATCATTGAAAACAAAACTCCTGGTGTTATAAGCGTGAAAAGCCAAATATGATTACTATTTATATTTTTTAGAAGAAAAATATTATGAGATCTTGCTACTGCTCGAGGAAAATGTCTCCCTTCATTATTAAATCGGAGATCTTTATAGATTCGAAGTCACAATTTTCTCTCTACCGTCGGAACTTTCATTAGGCTTCCCTACACCCGGTCGTGAGACAAATGTCCTCCTGTCGCTGGTCCGATGTAAGGAATGGGGGCCGTTAGATAAGGGAATGGTACGACAGCACACTCGCGGATATGTAGACCTGACACGTTTAGAATGGACAGTAAAATTGCAATCGAGTTTTTTTTATTAGGGCAGCATAATTACGAGTCAGCTATCAAAAGACGGTTCAAACTAAAAACTGTTTTCGATTGGTTGCCTTTTTTGTGAATGATTTTTGTGAAAGTAAATAATAATAATATGTAAAGAAAGTGTTGATTGTTTGCAACTCTTATTAGCAAGGACATTAAAATGTCAAGAGTGGGAACAAAATTACTGTTCAAAACTTTACAGACGAAAACGCATTAAGCGTAACAATTTGACCTTGAGACCGCCCTTATACTATTCGTAATAGAGGCGGCTTTCGTAATGCAACTGTTATACTTATGTGCTGTCGTCTGTACTACGAATTAAACATTGTCTATCCTCTATATAAATATTTGATGAACAAAACAAGGCCTCATCAAACGTGTTCAAAACTATCCCTCATGCTCCGACAACCTTGTAAAGTAACAACATTTTTGACGCTAGTAAAAAGAGAAATAACGCAATGACTAATTTTAAATATGATGACACACACCCCAAAATTATAAAACTATGCCAATTGACTTACAGTTAATTGAATTAATTCAACTGTAAATATTAATTTACAGTTTTAGGGGGAAAATAATAAAATAAACGTTAATTAAATTAAACGTTAATTAAATAATGAAACCTAGAATACTATTTGAATAGCACGTGCCCTTGAGAAAGTGTTATTTGGGAGTACTCTCTTGATTTCACAGGGTAGGCAATGCTATTAGTGTGTTGGAAACTATTCCCGTAGTGCTTATCACGCTAATAGCATCTATAGGTTATGGTAAGTATCAGGCTTGTTTGCCACCTTTGTCGTTTGAAACAAATTTAAATAATTAAACACTAGTAGAATTTAAAAAAGGTGGTAGTTTCTTACTATTTTTAAGTCTATGGTCGATTATTCTTAGAAATTACTTCATTTGAAGACATAGGGTCGAATTTCGTAGGGTTTCATACAAATTCATTCAATTTGTTATTTTGATGACATTATTAACCTTAGACATATTTTGCATGTTCATGTTAATTAAGTAAATGGAAAATTCGCAATTTGTTTTATTCTACTGATCATAAAACTATTGTGTAGGTACTTTGATAATGACGAATAATATTTTGCAATCGTACTCAATACTCTTCGTTAGTACTTATCGATAACCCGAAATTTAAAGTTATCTATTTTTATTTTTATCTATTTGTATCAGTTGATACTCGTATAATGCACCTTATTACAATACAATTGAATTCGATGCTACTATCTCCAGTTTACTATCAGTTGATAAATTATATTGATTAGATTCACGCAGTTAACAAATAGCAGTTGTTAGTGAGCTGTGAATATATTTGTACGTACTGTTAGTTAAATCTCATCAACATGAGTAATTGCGGTCTCCATTGTAGATACTACACCGACAAAGTGCTAGGCTGGTGTTTTAACAACAAAATGATTGTATTCCTTGGATTGCTGTCTTTCTGTTTGTTTGTCTCGACTTTGACTATTGCGGGACAGCGGAACAGATTGCAAGATGAATTAAATGCTCTGAAGACCAGTCCTCTGACGACAGAATCTTCAATACATTCTACGGAAACTACTACAGAAGATCCTTTGGGCACTACAACAGAAGTAACTACAGAATCATCAAACGAAACAATAACAACAACAAATAGCCCCAATAATAACGGTACCAACGATACCGAAGATACCAATGATACCGATGATACCAATGATACCGACGATCCGAACAAAATTGAAGGAACCGAAGATACCGATAATTCAGACGATACAGTCGACACTGAAAATTCTGACGATACCAACAATATCGTTAAGGATAATAGTAAACAAGTTTCAGAATTTCCTCATCGCTTAAGAAGACTCGTCAAGTACAATTAAGGGCCGAATTAGTTTAATTTTAACAGTGATTTGTTTTAAAATGTCATAAAATTAATGACGAGGAAACCTATTGATTTAAGTTATCAGTAGAAACTCATGTGACGTGTTTGTGATAAAGGTGCTCAGTTTGATGTAAGATAAACTTTTATAACATTCCTCCTATCAGTGTTGTTATAGCAAAATAATATCGGAATAAAAAATCAAATGCGTAATCAATGCCTATAAAAATAATATATGTACAGTCGACAGCACACCAAGCGTAACAGTTTGACCTTGAGACCGCCCTTACTGCGTTCATAATAGAGGCGGCTTTCGTAGTGCGACTGTTACACTTTATGTGCTGTCGTCTGTATGACAAGCAGAACCTACTGCACTGACATTTTCAGGAGATCTTAAAGTTACCAAGTTTGATAATTTTATTTTCTTTAGTTGCTAATAAATAGGATTGTTGTGAAATGAGTGTCACGATTCACACAACACTTGGCCCATATTGTGGAGTGTTCATAACTTTTTGACTATTGGCGTTGGTATACATTTTTATATACAATGACTTTAAATTTGTTGTGAGGCTTTGTGAAACAAGTGTGTTGGGAATCATGGAAATAAGCCCTTATAATCGAGTTACCTTAAACGAAAGATGCCAATGAAGGCGTTATACCTAAACATGGGATTTGCCTAAAAAACTGTTTGCCCTAAATGACAAATGCCTATGAAGCAGCGTGCCTGAAATGTGAAATTGACTATGAGCAGAACCTTTTTTGAACCTAATTAGTGTGCAAGTGCGTAGTTTGTTGCAGTGCGTATATTACTTAGTTAATATTTTGCCACTTGTGAGGACCTATAAATGGCTTTTTGTTTTTTATTTTAAGTCACTTAATTTGTTGTAATAGCTGTTGGTCTTCCGAATAAATAAATAAATATTTTTCTTGATGTCATTTATTTACTTAAATATCTTCTCGGTAGTTCAACTTTTGGAACCGATGTAAATTCAGACATGACAGACAGACAAAGACTATGACGTTGTTAGTTAATATTTTTTTTTGTGATAGTTGTAAGAATGTGTTTTTTTGACGATTTAAAAGTGCTTCTTTGTGGCCTATTTAAAATTTAAAAAAAAATCTTTCTTTCTTTCTTTTTGTCCGCGGCTCTGCTCCCGTGTTGAAGTTTTGGTAAAGAGAGATGATCGTGCTGAAGACCCATTGTAATGGGTAAAGTACGTTTGAAATCAGCTGAGTTGTCTTGAAGATTACCTCCGACGTCGAAACCTACAAATTTAAGGTTTTTTAATGGAGTAGCCCTGTATAAGGTGCCTCTGTTGAAGGAACTCATGTGATATGAAGAAGGGAACACAAAAGTATTCCATGTTTTACTAAAAGTGATGTCATCATCAGTATTCGCTTCCAAAACAATGAATTGGGATGTTGCTTAAGTTTGAATATGGCGCTATTTTTCACAAATTCGAAAAATATACAATAAAAACAATTCAAACTTAAAATATATGGAATGGCTGAAATTGCACTGTTTTGAAAATTAAAAACATGGACATATTGTTTTTTTAAAATTTATCAAATGTTAATGATATTGGATTGCTGACATAAATTGAAACAACTATTATTATGACAACTATTAATAAAAACGTACTTAATACATAGTTATTATTAATTTTGTCAGTATGCTAATACGGGAACATGCGACGTCACCTGTTCCGTAGATTTTCTATGGAGCGTTATTGGACGGTGCGCCGCAACACATCAAACATACCACTTTATCTGTGAAACTATTGATCTTAGACATGGTTATTTCTTTTACTTGCCATAACTGACCCTAATGTCATTGCAAAGATTTCCGGTAATTGATTGTAGTGCGAAGCTTACTTTTAGATGCTCCACAATAGTATGTACCCACCTTAAGTAAGTTTTTACGCCTTAATTAATCTTACTTTTTCAAATATACTGTCAAGTGCCTAACATTACTTCAAACCGCCTTGTTTAGAAAGAGCCATCATCCGCGACACTTAGCCCTCTAGCGGGAAGCCATCGAATTAGAATATAAATTGAACTCTTTATATAAACATTTATAATTTGCATTTAAGGCGCATACTTACTCTGAAGTTAAGATCTTTAAAAAAATAGACATTCTTGTAGACAAAAATATGACAATACAATAGACAAAAATAGGCAGACTTGGAAATAAGAATAAATGGCTGCAATAAAGAAAGGAGAAGAAAATATATTAATATTAAAATTATTTAAACTTATTTATAGTACAAAAACATACGGCATTGAATTACAGCGCAGTTATCAACACTAATAAATCATTTTAGGAACTGTTACTTGTTACCATAATTAAGCCATATTGTGCAATAAATTGGCAGAAGTACATGAAATATCATGACTCTTAACTTCTTTTCTTAAACAATATTTTAAAAAAGTTTATTTTGTAATTTTCCTGCAGTGTGATAAAGAAAATAGTGATGTCTCCGTTTGAACAAAATGTTGCCTTAACACCGGTGGCAAGTGAAGCGACGTTCGACTAATACGTTATAAATATTCATGATCATAAGTAGCTCACAGATATCGAACATTTACGACTTGGCCAGCCTTAGAAGAGTTCCCGTTGCCAATTCAACAACACTCATTAGATCTACACAGCGCAGAATCGTAGGGGAGAGGCGGTTCAAGAGAAACTGGCCATCTATACATTACCCAGGAAAATGGATCCTTATACATTATACGATATTTCAATACAGTATTTATATTTCCCGCGGGACTGCGGTGCTAAATCTGGAAGTGGATATGTTTGGATTGTTCTAAAAATGTTTTTATCGCTTTATTTTGAAGTTTTCGGCATTTAAGACCAATATGTGATTTCAAAAGTAGAAATGGAATGCATTTGAGTTTAAATTACACTCACAAAAATGTTATTAGGTAACAGAAATTTGGAAACTGTCGATTATTTTCGGACTACATGTAGGTAACAACATCAGTGTCTAAGTACGAGTAAGTATGTTAAAAAATAACATATAAAATGTAATTAAAATATTCAACTGTATCAAAATGACCTATATAAACACTACAGCCTTTTGCTTTTATTTTTTTAACTGCGATCATTTAAAAAATACGATATCTCTTGACTGGTTTGTTACTTACTTCACAGATTAATAAAATTTACTGAACTAAATGAAATAATTTTTTTCATACAACTAGATGACAAACAAGTTGACCCGCTAGTGGTAAGCGTTTACCGCCACATATAGAACACACTTGATATTGCAGGTGTGTTATCATCTTGAGGCCTAAGATGAGATGCCGTCCATGCCCAGTAATTAAAATAGATAACAATGCTTGTTATAATGACACTATAGTTTTTATTTAACTTGATGATTATGCCACACATAAACTAAAGGACTAAGTATAGTGCCACAAACCTAACTGAACCGGTGGTCAAAATTGTTTGATGACTATTCATATCAAACCTGTTCAAAATAGTAAATAGCTTCACGTCACCGTGAAGCTATTTTCGTCTAATATTATAATATTTCCATAGTATTGGAGAGTTTTTTTCATGAAAAATCCTCTCCAATCGATTGTACCTTTTATACTTAGTTGTTTCGTCACTCGAGTGTGCAAATGGGATCAATGCGGAGGGGTGGTCCCTACGAATTCAGTGCCCATGATTTCGGAAAATTAGTGAAACATATAACGTTCAGGAAACGTTTACAAATGATGGATCTCATTTTTCGGTCTCAGCATAATTGTAAATAAATATTATTTAACATTTAAAAGACGAAATAAATAATTCGCAGGCGTAGCGTAAAATTATATAAATAAATGCTATGGCCTTGCGCAACTTCGAAGTCAATTTTCTCCGACTTAGAGACGTTTCCAGCAGGCTGTAATGCGTTTTAGTCCGATCTAGAGGGAGCTCTATCACATACCAAACAATAAAAATTTTGAACTAGTTACCACAGTTTTCAGGCGCCAGAAACAGGCTGTTTCAGAAGCCAACTTATCCAGTGCCACTATTTACAGAAAACCCTTTTTCAGGCGTTTTCAGGACCTCTTAAGTCTATTTAACGCCCTTATGTGAAATTCTATATGAATGAGTAAGATAAAGCTAATGCTAGACAAAGGCAGAAGAAGAACCTTTTGGAAAGGTCTCGGAAAGACAGCGCGATATACTACACAAGATCACACAAAAATACTTCGAGAAAGTAGTTAGAAATCACGTAATTCCATATAAAGAACATTCTAGCATTCTCGATTAAACGAAGTAATACTTATTGTTGAACCTTCGAGAATTGTCTAGTAGTATTCGCCGGCTATATAAGCACTTGTCTCGCATATGAAAGTATGATAAAATAAGTAAATAGTGATTTTTTAATAGAAAATCGCTATTTTATTTTGTTTTATGTCAGTTTTAAGGAATTTATGTCTGCTGGGCGGGAGTCTAACATAAGATTATAGGAGATCAGATAATATTACCATAAATATTTTTGAAACATGACTCATGAACGATCAAAGATTATAATCATCTACTCTTACCGATTATAGTGTAAACTTTGTAGTTGTACATAATATTGTTTTGGACTTGTGCGAGTTAAATAAAACAAAATTGAAAATTTTAAATATCCCTCGGCCTTATTAATCTTCTTTCTAACACCATATCATTGACACTATTCTTATGAGTCCAAACACACTATATCTGCTGCCAGTTTTTAATAAATTGGGCATCCCACTGACTATTTGGAAGTACAGGATTAGCATGTCTTGTAGATGTCACCGAAGTAACATTTAACCAAATTTCAAAACGATTGATTTGTCTGTAAAAGTTAGTCCTTTTTGTCAAGTAGTAAATGAGGCGATAGTCATCAAATGCCTGACAAAATTTTTATAAATTATAGTTAAGAGCCATCTGGATCATTTTAGCTTTCAAACGAATAACCGAATTAAAATGGGCCCATTCGTTTAGGAGTTACGATGCCACAGACAGACACACAGACAGACACGGCAAACTTATAACAGAGGTGTTATAAGTTTGCCGTGTCTTTTTACGTCGGGGGCTAAAAATATGGCTAGACACCATTTCAAAATAACTTAAAACCGTAATCTTTATTGGATAATTCTGGACCTTATTTATCGCTCTAGGCTGCATAATAAAATGTTATGAGCAACATTAAAACATTAGGGAAGACTTTTTAAGACAAGCTGAGGTAAATTTCCATTAAGCACAGTAGCACTAAGTGTAATAACTCGTAAATAACTGTTATACGGAATGTAAAAGAAGCAAGGAAGGCAAATCCTAGCGTTAGCTCGGACGCGCATCTTGTATGTAATTAAGGTACGGCTGATGGAATTTATTGCCCGTAATAAAAAACGGTACGATTTTTTTTTGGTTTCGATTCTGTCACTAATCCATCTGTTTTATGTGCAGTCACGAGCACTAAGATGATACCTTTTCGACAGTCAGTGACTCTTATTGCAAAGATAATAAGGCATCTCCACCTCAACATCACGCATAAAGAAGTTTAGTAACTCGTTTCTTTCTCGGACTTCCAAAACTTGGAACTCATTGGGTTCCTTCAAAAGAGGTGTGAAAAACCTTATGGGCCGGCAAGGTGGAGGCGGCTAGAACAGTATGTTTCAAGCTGTCTCCGCATATGGACTCTTCTTACCGCTTCACATCAGGTGGTGTTGAGTCATTTGTCATGCTTTGTATGAAAAGGCACACGAATATCAAAAGAGTAAGTACTGACAGCTCTACATCTAGCGTAGCATAACATTTGGAAAATGACTCTTATAACAAAAAACTAAGATGCCTACAGTATATGTCTATGTCATTGTGTTTATCTAGATCTGCACCTTGATGGTCGTCTGGTCAAGTGTTCAGTACCCCTGTCTAAACCAGAAGTCCCGGGTTTGAATTCCGGTAGGGGGAGATATTTGTATGAAGTATGATGGCATTTGGGGCGGTAAGGTTAACAGTGGTGACCACAGACCAAAAGAGGTGGGTAGGCCTCCAACAAGGTGTACCGACGAACTGGTGACGGTCGTTAGGTAGCCGCTAGGTAGGTAAATCATTTAAAGCAATACCATAATATTTATAAACGAGATCTTAAGAGCTAATATATTCAGACATTATTATGGACCTGTCGGGCACAGCAAAATAAAGCTAAGATAAGTTTCCGTTAATTTATAAGATAGGTTCATTTTCTCAAAATGTCATATCAATTTCATACAAAATACATTTTACATGTTGTCTGGATATTTCTATTTATTAAAATAAGAATTTATTATAATTCTAGATCATGTTAAAGCTATCATGGAAAAATTCCTGTATTGTATAATATCACTTATATTTAATAGAGCCTTTAGTGCCGTTTTAAATTTGTTAATATTAGGTATCTTCCCTTTTTAACCGACTTCAAAAACGAGGAGGTTCTCAGTTAGTTCGGCCGGTATGTTTTTTTTTTTTCTATGTATGTAAACCGATTACGCCGAGATTACTAATCCGATTTACGTGATTCTTTTTTTGTTCGATGCGGAATAGCTGCCATTTGGTCCCATAAAAATTTTTTCAAAAATAGTTGGGTACTTTGGTTTTAAATTAAAAAAAACTGAAATTATGAAATCGTCTACATAAGCGAAATTGCGAATTTTTGCTTTTCCAATGACTTTTTAGTGAAACGATACGATAGTGGGAAACAATATTAGTTGACGGTCACCCATCTAGCTTCGACCGTAGAAAGTTATCACTAAAAATTGTAAAAAAAAATTTCAAACAAAAATTAAAACCGACTTCAAAAAACTGAAAAGGATGTAGTAATTAAATTTAAGTAGGTATTCTTCCCCTAAAACCTATTTTTGGAGTTGGTGCTAAGTGGTTTCCAAAAACAATAGAAAGTAAAGCACCGACTCCAAAAATATGTTTTAGGGGATGAATACCTACTTAAATTTAATTACTACATCCTTTTTCAGTTTTTTGAAGTCGGTTTTAATTTTTTTATTACTTAGCAGCGCAGCACTGGTCGTCATGGAAACAATTAGGCAAGGCCTTTGTCCAGTAGTCAATGTCTTTCAGTTGAAATGATGATGATGATGAGTACAGTGTTCGCACAATGATTATGAAATCATCCATACTAATATTTAAATGCAAAAGTAATTCTGTCTGTCCGTTACCTACCCTTCACGGCTCTACAGCAGAACAGATTTAGATGAAATTTGGTACGGGGACAGTTTGAGACCCCTGGAAGGATATTGTATGGTATTGTAGGATATTGTGTAGTTTTTGGAGTAACAACCGACATCCTCGTGGGCGGAGCCGCATCAAAAAATATTTGACTGTTTTGTTATAAAAACCCATCGCAATATTAAATGGCCTTACCTGGTCCCACCTGACACCAAACTACGTCTGTATTTGCCCGTGCTAATGGATAAAGTTTCAACTAACTGAATACAACCGAAATTGCTTCAGTGAGACGATACCATTACTTACCTAAAACTATATTGAGATAGTAGATCAAATTTACTTGTATGATTAATATTTAACAGTTATTAATAGTACTAATAAATGTGAGCAGAAACTTGATTATTGAACACTTCAATATAAAGGGATTAAAGACAAAAGAATTTTATTGAGTGTGGGTTATCTCTTAAAAAGATGTAGTGTGTGCCGCGTCTCCTCATATTAGGTTAGTACATAGGTTTAATATATAGATTGTAATTAGCGTAAGATTAGTAATAAACTAGCTCCTACACCGTTAACATTGAATGGCGACTCTGCCAGTGCTGCCTATTGGCGGCGCTGAGCAGCCGGGACAGAATGTACCTACTTATAGTGCTTTAAAAGAATAAAACTTTTTTTCAAAAAAGATGATTAACAGTAAAAGTACAGAGACTTATATTTTTTTACTTGAAAAGGACAATATAACGTTTATTTTAATTGTTTGTGTTCATGTGTTTAAATCAAAACACCGTGTTCCTTTTACTTGTATAATGATGAATTTTACATAAAAAACTTAGACAATTTTAAATATAGATGAAATTGATTTTGCCGCACACAGCGTAGATATTAAGATGATCGTTATGAGTTAATGTCAATGAAGTGACGTTTCGCCGTCCCCCTCCCCGTCGCCTGCGCCGCTGGTCATACGTTCAGTAACATACTCCCCCCTCTCGAAGACCATGGGATTTCGAGGAAGCATTGGACATATGTTTCTTATAGCGCGTCGGATGACGCCTCTTGTGGTTTGAACGTCTGCTACTCTTGCGATGCCGTCTGGACCGTGGTAGAGGTTCTGTATTCTGCCCATTCGCCATTTGAGTGGAGGTAAGTTTGGCTCCTTTATCACCACCATTTCTCCATCATGTAGCTGACCCTGGGTGATACGCCATTTGGATCTCTCCTGAAGCTCACACAGGAACTCAGTTTGCCATCTCTTCCAAAACTGTTGTCGTGTTTGCTCAATTCTGTTGTAGGTATTGAGTCTGTTTGTATTTATGCTTAGTAGCTCTGGTGATGCAAGTGATGTCAATGGCCTGCCAATCAAGAAGTGCCCAAGAGTCAAAGGATAGAGGTCTGTGGGATCGGAGGACAGCGGTGTAAGTGGACGGGAATTTAATATTGCTTCTATTTGTACAAAGAGAGTAGATAACTCCTCGAATGTTAAATGATTGTTGCTAATAGTTCTAACAAGATGAAATTTTGCAGACTTAATGCCCGCCTCCCAAAGCCCACCAAAGTGGGGAGAGTACGCCGGCGAAAAGTGGAAGTTGATACCTTCGTCACCGGTAAATGAAGATATTGAATCACGGCTCGACTGTAACAATGCATTTAGCTCATTGCTTGCGCCCACGAAATTCCTACCGTTATCACAGTATATGTCATTCGGTTTCCCTCTGCGAGAAATAAAGCGTCTTAGACATAAAATAAAATTGTCCGTTGTCAGATCTGAAGCCAATTCCAAATGAACTGCTCTAGTCGAAAAACAGACAAAAAGGCATAAGTAAGATTTAATAATTTTGCAGCCACGTCCCTTACGGTCCTTGATAGGAAACGGACCCGCAAAATCGACCCCTGCAACTTGAAACGGGAAATTCGGAGACACTCTTTGTGTCGGTAGGTTTCCCATTATAGGATTTATAGATTGCGCTTTCATTACGAAACAGATCTTACAATTGTTTACAGTACTACGTGCTAAGCGTCTACCAGCTATTGGCCAATAGTTTTGTCGTATAGTAGTTATTAATAGTTGTGGTCCGCAATGCAGAAGCCTTTTGTGCTCGTGGGCAAATAATAATTTAGTTAAATTATGTTTTGAGTCTAATATTATTGGATGTTTCTTACTATACATTTCAGAAGAATTTTGTATACGCCCACCGATTCGCAAGATTCCGATGTCATCGATGAATGGCACCAGTGACAACATACGGGACTTATGAGGTAAGTGTTTTTTATTAACTAATAATTTGAATTCTGTTTCAAAGCATTCAAACTGATGTAATTTTATTAAATGATTGAGAGATGCTTTTAATTCTTTTGTTGTTAAATGACCTGTAGTCTTAGATTGTGGATGCTTAACATTATGCATGAATCTTATTACATAAGCCAAAGTTCTGTTTAATGTACTAAATTTTGAAAATTTTTCAATATTGATTATTTTACTAGATTTATTAGTTGTAGTACTTGTAGTTGTATCGCTTGATACTGTAGTATTAAGGCAAGTAATGAAGTTAAGGTTAGTTCTTTTTTCAGGTAGATCAACTGATGGTGTTACGTCATGAGGCCAATCAGATTCCATTTCACTCAGGAATGCAGGTCCCTGCCACCACAAAGTTGCCTCCTGTATGAGAATTGGATCTAACCCCCTAGACGCAAGATCGGCTGGATTCTGAGACCCTAGTACATGTCTCCATGAGCTTGGTGAGCTCAATTGTTGGATCTCTGCGACTCGATTTGACACAAAGGTTTTTAAATCTCGAGCCTGCACTCGTAGCCAACCGAGAACTACAGTGGAGTCACACCAAAATATAGTACTGTCAACAGTAAAGCGAACAGCTTTCAAAACCTTAGAAGCTAATCGAGCTCCCAATAAAGCACCACAAAGCTCTAGACGTGGGATAGTCTGAGGCTTGACAGGGGCCACCCGTGTTTTCGCACAATACAAATGTACAGTAATTTGTCCTGCCTTATCGACTGCTCTAATGTAACAACACGCTGCATATGCGTTTTGAGACGCGTCACAGAACACATGTAACTCAATACGAACTGGATCACTAGTAAGTATAAATCGGGGAATTTTAATAGAAGATATATTTGATATACCCGCCACAAACTGCAACCACATTTTTCTGATATCTACAGGAACTTCATCGTCCCAGTCTAATTTTGAAAGCCATAATTTTTGAAGGATTATTTTAGGTGTTATTGTGCAAATACTAAGTAAACCAAGGGGATCAAATAGTTTTATTTATTTATTTATTTATTTATTTAAACTTTAATTGCACAAAATGAGTTACAATTTGGCGGACTTAATGCCATTAGGCATTCTCTACCAGTCAACCGGAAAGTTGAGTTCAAAATAATTAAATAGGTAGTGCACAAACAACTGTTTTAAAATTAAAATATACAATAACAATGAATACACTGCATAATAATTAATATAGATATATATATATTGTTAAGATGTATAACTATGGATAAATACGCAATTAATATATATATATATATACATACACATACACTTACATATATATAACAAATACATATTAAATATATACAGAAATAATGAGGATAGATATATCAATTGGATAAAGGAGGAGACTCTAAAAAAAGACTGCGAACTGACTGCTTGAAAGCCAGTTTGTTTTTGGCCTCTTGAATATGGGGAGGTAGTGCGTTCCAGAGCCGTATAGCTTGACATTGAAAGGAATTGGACATGAAGCCAGTGCGGTGAGAAGGAAAAATTAGAGTAAGTTTGCCGCTTGAACGGAGGACACGATTATGAGAAGCACCCAGTTTTGATGAGGTTGACAATATTGATCTTTTAGTTGATGTAGTTGGAAGCGTTAGGTCCGTAGGAAAGCTTAATACATCTAAAGTGGGATCCCATCGAAGACCTAACGTACTGGATTGCGAAGTTAAATCTAAATTCTTTGGTATAGCCGTACTGGGACTATCCATGAAAATAGAAGGTACATTTGTACGAAATTTTCGTAGCGGAAGACATGCAGAATGAAGAATTTGTGAAACTGTCTCAACAATGTGGCTTAGATGACTCTTAGAATTACTACCAGACAGAAAATCATCGATGTAGAAATCCTCTCTAATAATCTGTGAAATGCTTTTATTAGAACACTCGTTACCTAATTGACGCAAACATCTAGTGCTTAAGAAAGGAGCAGATGCGGTACCATATGTAACGGTATTGAGTTGATATGACTTGATAGGACTGTTTTCACTATTTCGCCACAAAATCATTTGTAGATGACGCTGATCCTGTTGTACCAGAAATTGGCGGTACATTTTTTCGACGTCAGCTGTTACCGCATATTGATGTTGTCTAAACCTAAGCAATATCGAAAACAAGTCGTCCTGTACCACTGGTCCCACGTACTGGATATCGTTGAAAGATATTCCTGACAAAGTTTTGGCTGAGGCGTCAAAAACAACCCTCAGCTTTGTAGTTTCGCTATGCTCTCTAACTACTGCATGATGAGGTAAATAGCAACCATTAATTTGCCGTGGTATTTCAGTCATATGCCCTAAGCTCTCATATTCCTGCATGAAATCATTATATTGATTTCGCAAAGAAGCATTCTTTTTCATTTTTCTTTCCATGTGCAATAACCTCTTCTCGGCAATAAAATACGACTCACCTAATACATCAGGAGATTGACGAAGAGGAATCTGTACACAAAACCGACCATCTCTGTCGCGGTAAGTAGTGTCATTGAATAATTGTTCACAATAATGTGAATCTAGAGAAGTACTATCTGCACCACCAGGAATTTCTTCGAGTTCCCAAAACTTGGAAAGTTGTTGTTGTATTTCTTTACTAAAATGACAGAACTGGCGTCGTGTTGAAGAGGATGTATGGCTCCACCCCATGGGGCCAGCAACTATCCATCCAAAGCTAGTCTCTTGAAGTATAGGCTTATTAATACCTAATTTTAATCGAGATGGGCTAATAATGTCCCAAAAGACGTCTGCTCCTAGTAAAATATCAACTTCAGAAGGACAATTGAAGGTAGGGTCAGCCAATTCAATATGATTGGGAATACCTAATTCCTTAATGTTTATTTGAAACTGAGGTAGCCTATCAGTTATAGTTGGTAAGATGTAACATGTAAGAGGTAAACAAAATGAATTGTATCTCGACTTGATAAGTAAATTGCAATGTTCCGTTATGTTAATTGACATATTATTAAGACCAGAAATGCATTGCAATTTGTTTCTTATTTTATTAAGACCGATTTTAGCATGAGCAGATTCGGTAATAAAAGAGGATTGACTCCCGCTATCCAGCAGAGCCCTCAATGTTACTACCTTGTCATTGTTTGTCACTTCTACCAAAACCGTAGAAAGAAGAGCTTGATTAGAAGAGACAGCAGACATACTTATTACGCTACAAGGATCGGTATCTACATTTGGAGAAGAAGACTGAGAAGGTACGTCTGGGTGTGTATTAGTATTCGAAGGTTTACTTAAAAAAGATGCAGAATGTTCTTCGTGACTACCTTTAGTTTGTGATTGACCTTGCTGAAATGACGCTTGCTTATGTAACATAGTGTTATGCTTTTTTTTGCAGATGCGGCATCCACCCAGCCTACATTGATAAGAAGAGTGGCCGCTTCGAAGACAGTTGCAGCAAAGTTTCCATTGGAAGACCTTTGCACATCGTTCCTCTACTGGCAAAGATCTAAACTTAAAACATTCGTACAACTTATGACCTTGTTTACAGGCTAAACAATTATGTGTGTTTATCTCAAACGAACCAGTGGGACTAGATGACGACGAAACGAATGATTTTGATTTTATAAAACTATTTCGCTTATCTAATTTTGAAGGTTTATTTGAATGTACAGTTTCTAAAATAGTAGCTCGATGTCGCAAAAAATCATAAAATTCATTTAAAGTAGGAGAATCCAACTTACTTCTAAATTCTTCCCACGTTCTAGCAGTTACAGGGTCCAATTTGGCGGATGCTAAATAAATAATGAGTGTGTCCCATTTATCTGTTGGTTCACCAAGAGAGTTCAGTGCACTTAAATTTTTAGAAATTGTATCAATTAGGTTACGCAAGCCTTGCTCAGATTCCTTATACAAAGGTTCTAGAGAAAACAAGCCCTTAACATGTTCGTTAATTAATAAGCGCTTGTTGTCATACCTATCGCAGAGAAGAGACCAAGCAACCGTGTAGTTTAATGCCGAAACTGTAACAGAATTTATGACATCTCTAGCAGAACCCCCTAAGTATGTTTTTAAATATTGGAATTTACTAATCTCGTTAATAGACTCATTGTTATGAATTAAAGATAAAAACATGTCTCTAAATTCTAACCATTTGCTAGAATCGCCATCAAAGTTTGGTAATTTTATCGAAGGTAATTTTAAGTTAGTATGATTGCAACTGCCACCACACTGCGATGATGACGTCATAATTTTATTTTTATTTTCATTAAGAAATTCCATTAACTCTTGAGCCATAGCTATAAGACTATAGAATTTATTTTCGGTTTCTTCCCTTTCACAAATTTGCTTAACATCATCATCATCCAATAAATCTATTTTCCCTTGAATTTCCTCAAATTGATAAGAAATTTCTTGTAATTTATTTAAACGAACACTTAGTTCTACAGATTGAACTTTAGTGATATCCTTTTTGTCTAAAAGCGGCGTTAAAAATTTCTCAAACAATGTAATACGGGATCTAATTTGTCCTCTTATCTTGACAAGTTCCTTTAAATCGGTCATTTTCATAAGCGCACGCAATAAATATTACAAATAACAAATTGTTAAAGAAGTAAACAAAGTAGTCAAGCAGCGAACAATATCTCACTCACCGTGCTTCACTAGCCGATAACAAACCGGTTAGCCGCCGTTAGATGCTCGACGATTTCGACACAACACGGCGCGACACTGTGCGTAGTTGGAAAACACCGCGGTACACTGTGTCACTGTTACTTCCAATAGTCGCCGATTTACTCCCAGAAAAAAAAGTAAATCCGAGAAGTTAAGCACAAATCCTGTCACAAAAGAAGCAATAATAATACACTGGGACAGGTATAGGATAGGAATGGGCTACTTCCCTTTGCAGTAGCTTTGTGTTGTTCCTGCAGGAGATTTCGCCTTCCAGTACTACTCTTCTCGATCACGTCGGGGTCACCAAAATGTTTGTGTTCATGTGTTTAAATCAAAACACCGTGTTCCTTTTACTTGTATAATGATGAATTTTACATAAAAAACTTAGACAATTTTAAATATAGATGAAATTGATTTTGCCGCACACAGCGTAGATATTAAGATGATCGTTATGAGTTAATGTCAATGAAGTGACGTTTCGCCGTCCCCCTCCCCGTCGCCTGCGCCGCTGGTCATACGTTCAGTAACATTAATGATTTAGACATAAAGATATAGTTATGATAGATAGTTAACAAAGAAGAAGAATATTAGTCGATATCATTTATAATTACATTCCCTGCCTACACCAATATTTTATTGGTCGATAAATTGTTGAAACAAAACGATTTTTCTACTATGTATGTTGGCATCTCAGATACACTTTCAAGAGGCCTAGAAAATATGCCTTTTGATGCCCGGTTATTACTATCGCCGAACGGGATTTTTTTTTCTTCTAAATGATAAAAAAGGTGACACCCCACCTGGTAATAACTGTTTACCGTTACGTATAATAACCACCTGCAATAAGAAGGAAAACATCACTTGATAATGTAGGTACGTTGTCATCCTGAGGCCTAAGATGAAATGCCCAGTAATTTCACTGGCTACTTTTTCCTTCAAACTGAAACAGCGAACTGTTTTACGGCTAAAATAAGAAAGGCGGTGGTGGAAAGCTTATGTCAAATCCGATGCATTCGTAGCACCATTTCACTTATACGAAATAATAAAATATTTTTTTTAAATAGCAATATATAATTTGGGTTTCGATGACTGAAAATGGCCAGTAAAACTTTTAATTCTATCGGTAAGCACTTAATACTTTTTATAACGTAACCCGGCCCTACCTTCACGGTTTAGGAACGTGAGCCAGATGATGCTAAGTGCTCACGGCGGGCCTTAATGACTAAAGTTTTCAGATGTCACCTTAAAACCCAAATAGCTTTACGGTGTGGTATGACGTCATTACCGACGCCCGCGCCTATATTGGCTGAGACTAGATCAATTTTTAACCAACGAGAAGTTTTTACGCAGTGTTCGAAGATGATGATTTGTTTTTAAAAGATAATCTCAAAGTTGACCCTATCTATATCAGAAATGAAACTTTTATTTTATAGTACAAATATTAAACCAAAACACAAAAGTGACTAATTACTTTAAGACAATGTTTTGCTTCGGTTTAATTATTTGTAGTAAAAGGTAATACATATTAAACTGCTATATAAGCACCACCATCAAAATTGTACACTTAGTTTGCAATAAAGTTTTGAGTTTTTAAATAATGTCAAAACTTATTTTAACTCGGCGCTAAACAACAAAACAAGGAAATTGGAAATTAACTATGCTAAGAGTAAAATGATGGAGTAAAATCATATGTAGTGCATACATCATCATAATCATCACCGGCTATATACGTCCCACTGCCGGGCACAGGCCTTCATACATGGGAGAGATACACGAGGAGTTTGGGCCATGACACCACCACGCTGGCCCAATGCGGATCAAAGCGGTTGCAGTGACAAAGAAAATAGGTAGCATTCTTTGGTTATTCTTAATTTTTGATTTTAACATTATTATAAATTCCTGCCTCAGGACGTGAAATTTTTCTAGTTTTATTATATTTTAATTATTCTTTGGTTAAATAAGGTAACTGTAAAAAAGTATCAAAAATCATGTCCTTGGGTGTATAATTATATTATGTACCTATACCAATGCCAAAATACAGTTTTACTAGTAGGTACTAAGGGTTACCCCCTTAAGAATAAAAAAAAGAGTCTCTGAGCTAAGCGTCGACAGATGAACAAGCAGATACGGACAAACGGATGGACATGGCGAAACTATAAACGCTATAATGCGCTTTAAAATAATAGTATAATTTTATTTGACAACAAGTTAGCAAGGGTGACCTTAACTCTATAAGAGATTATTTGCAGCCAATCTTTAAATGTAGAGTCATTACAATCATCACTGGCCTATATCTGCACGTCCCACTGCTGGGTACAGTTGGAGAAACACACGAGGAATTTAGGCCATAGCACCACCACTCTGGCCCAATGCAGGTTGGTGTGTTAAAGCGGTTGCAGTAACAACCGGGCCTAACGGCTTAACGTGCCTTCCGATGCACGGAGGAGCTCGAGATTACAAACTTTGATTGATACAACCGGGGATCGACCACGGCGAAAGTTGCTTTCTTTTCGTATAGAAACTCAAACCATTACGCGACCGAACTCCTCAACAATTATCAGCTACCTGAGGCTGGAAAACTAAACAGCCAAGAGATTTATTGAGAGTGGTGAAAACCTAAAGTAACATAATGCTTAATGAAATATTTAACTTATTCTTGACTCTAAGGGGATATTTCACGCAGCGCTAAGAGCCTGTATATCAAAACGCAAGGATGTGTAAATGCCACTCATTTGTTACTCTCACCATGAAATATATATCATAAGGCATGTTCATTTACACAGTATTGAAGGGCAGAAGGTTAGGTCCGCTGTGAAAGAATAACTAATTGAAAAATTTACTTTTAACTGAATCTAATGTCTATTATCATAAACAAATTATAATGTATTTTATTTTAATATTGATATTTTCTAGTAAAGACATCACATTTCTTTGACTTTGTCTGTTTATAACGCCTACTTTACTGTAAAAAATACAAATAAAGAGAAAAAAAAACGATAAAAATAATAATAATTAAAAAGCAATGCCCAACTTAACCGAATCATAGATACCTGTAAGAATACTCGTTCGGTCTGTTTAAATAGAATATTTCGACATTGTAGGGTAGATGTTAGCTTATAACACGAATACAAATAGACTAGAAGAATTTCACAGGGTTATCCCAAGTCCTCGGAACCTCAGATGGTTAGAGCCGTCACCCGGATTGGGAAAGGTCGCGGTTTCGATCTCCGCCCCAGGACATGAAATAATAATTAATCTTAAAATCTTAGTTAATACTGTTAATTATGTTGGATTTCACGCAAAGTATAATAAAATATCAATTTTCGGTTTTTGGTGACCACTTTGTAATTCCTGAATTTTTGTGATATTTTTCGGCATTTTCCATATGAGAAAGTCATTTGCTGCAAGAATCGCCTTAACATGGCCCTCTTTTATAACAAGAGAAGGCTTAATAAACACACGGGCGCCCTAAAAAGCAATGAACATAATACAGGATATATTTGATACGGAAATCTACGGTTTCATGCGTACCGAATGATGGATTTGGCTTCCAAGGAGAAAAAAATATTTGATCACTATAAAACGTCCCGCAAATTACCGACATATCGGGTTCGGAAAATGGATCGAATGGGTATGCCGAACGAAACTTATTCATGTTGTTACAGTGAGGTCGGAACTGACGACATTGCGTCTAAGATGACAGTGTCAGTTACAATTTTGTCTTCATATAATCATACAATAGCGAAAAAATGTCTAATAGGTATGCCTTTCGTTATAAATCGTTGTCGCTAAAGAAAAAAAATATGTGAAATCTCACATTGAACTTTATAATAATAATATTGATAATATTCATACACTCACACCTTTTATCTAGCCCCAAGTAATTAAGAGCTTGTGTAATTGATTCTAGATAACGGATAAATATTGATAATAATATGTATATCAATATTAGAAAATACTAAATAAACATATGAACATTCATGACTCGTGAACAAATGCTCGTATTCATCATACAAACATTTGCCCCTACCGGGATTCGAACCCGGGACCTCTTGATCGAGCAGCTCGTATAGCAAGGGATACAGACCACTCGACCAGCCGGTCGTCAAATTTCATATTTAACATTAGAATTAAATTATCAAAATATTTTTTTATGAAATTTATTTGAAACGAGTTGCGCCCCGCCATGATCACGAGTAGACTCGGGACCGCTGCCGCCTTATTCTCAACTGCCGGAAAATATTTGAATTTCGGAAACTCTATACCTCTCACTTTTTATCGTTATAAGTCAAAACGAGACGGCATGTGACTTTTAGAATCAAATCCGTGATTCGACAGTTGAGAATAAGGGCAGCCCCCTTATTCTCAACGGTCTGTCTACCCGTGATCATGGCGCATGCAAGTGCTCCGTAATATGATTAATTAATTAATTTATTTTGTTTAATTAGGTAAGTCATCAGCGGATATAAAATCTATTTATAGTGATAGGAAGCTAATCACAGATCCCAACATGAAGTTAACTGAAATAGGGTAGTAGACAACTTTTTATTTATATCCTATATAAGAAGTATATAACTAATAAAGAAATATTGCAAAAGAAATAGCATGTCTAAGATCAATAGTTTCATAGATATAGTGGTCTAATTGATGTGTTGCGGCGCATCTTCCGAAAACTCTCCGTAGAAAGTCTACGGAACAGGTGACGTCACATGTTCCTAAGTTACTAAGAAATGTATGAGCATATTGACAAAATTAATAATAACTATGACATATTTATGTTTTTATTCATAGTCGTCATAATAAAAAGAAACTATTTGAAATTTTCTGAACAGTACAACTTCCACTATATTCCATATCTTTTAACTTTGTACTATTTTTATGGGTAACATTAGCGTATATTTTCTGAATTTGTGAAAAATAGCGCTAGATTTAAACTTAGGGAACATCCTAATTAACGTACAGTGGGCTATTAATAATAATAAATATCGGGAAGTTGTTATTGGCAAATCCCGTTATAATTTTTATTCTAATGAAATCCCGTACATATTGACTGAAATTCACGATATTATATTAATATTACTTTGAGATCTAAATTCGTAAAATGACTGAGTTTCCAAAACACTACATCATAATAGTATAACAGAGAATACGATGATACTAATTAAATTCGATACTAAAATTGGTGCCAATCAACATAGTACATATTATATCGTTTCCAATTAATTTTATAATCAACGTATCCAGAAAGTAAACTACACCAGATGCTCTATTACCTATTATTATATAAGTATACTACATTTAAATTGCTACTACTAGAAAATGAAGTGCAATAGTTTGATAACCCTCTGAAATTATGATATCCCATTTTAGTTAATAAAGTAAGACAGAGACGGCAAAAGGCTTAAACAAAGTATAACGGAAAGTCAGGTTTTGAAATAAAGCAGATAGAGTTCAGTATTAAGTCCTACAAAAAATGAGCAACATACCGCCAACCCGACTTTTGACGGAAAAAAGGTATGGAAATAATGGAAAGGTATGCCCTAACGCAGATTACTTACATAGAAGGCCACGTGCACTTTGTAGAGCTCTTAATATTTGGAAAAAAAATAGTGAGATCACACTAAAAAAAGATTTAGCCAAACTATTTCGGTTACATTAGTTATAACCAAAATTTAGCGACATGTAAAATAGTGTATATCTATGCAACTTTATTTTTGCTAGGTGTTACCTTAGGTTATGTAGTCACTTTTTTGAGACACAGGTAGTCGAAAGTTCTGTTGTAATTTTTTCAGTGCAGTAATAAAAATTGTCCAAAAATCGACCACAAACATAGTGCCAACAAATACATAACATTGCTATAATACCATAATAGGACTTTGAGATTATGACGTTGAAAATTTTTGACAATATGGTTATATTTATCTATGAATCAGCTTATCAGATACAATAGATTTTCTAATTGTAATGACGGCGTCGGGCCGTATAAAACAAGAGTTTCTTTAATAACTAATTTCTTTTTGAGTAGAAAAGTACTTATTCAACAACTTTCATTATTATACCAAGTTTTTATTGTCTTTGTCAAAACATAATATTAACCCTTCAGTTTTCATGGAATCAATGTAATCTAGTTTATAAATTAATTTATGTATGCTTGCCGTGCTTTGGTCAAAGACAAATTAAATTTCAATAGAATTAAATTTTCAAAACTTTCACTTCAATCGTATTTCAAAAGTAGTAAACAGCACGGCTTATAAATGAAAAGTTTTTCCCCCGAGGGAACAAAAGTAAAGCCGATTCAGTCTGGTCTCGCTCCAGGACGAACGATAAGTCCTCTTTTAGGAGACAATCAAAAATTCGATACTTAAAATATTTTAAGGAGTTTGTCGAACTCTTTATTTGAGTATTTACTTGAGTTTTTGCGTTTATCTACTTAAATAATAGTTTCATTTTCAGTAACCTTACTGTATAAGGTACGTATAGCACGTGTAACTTTGGTGTAATGTCTTCCCTAATGGAATATAAGTTTTAATCGGGCAATATTAAGCTGTAGATTTCAAAATGATTACAACAAAGTGACTAATCTCAGGGCACAAAATTATGTTAACAAAAATGCATTTACTAAAATGATTTTCATTGGTCTATTTACCAGAAAAAAAAGTCATCTGACTTATCTCGCGTGGGAAAAATTTCAAACGCGCTATTGTATTTCAAAATGGAACATCGCAAATATAAAACACATTCGCAATGCTATTCAGAGCAAAAGGCGCAAGGCTTAAACGTTTGAGGCAACCTTTTCATGTGACGTAGCGACGGTTACATTGCACTGGTGACTAGTATCTACGACTGTGTGTCTACTGTTCAAGTGTGTGCTACGATTGCTACGAGACTACGAGCCGGCACTGTCAGTGCGCTACGACCGCCGCTACGGCTCGGACGCGTCGCGTTAAATGTTAGAACTCGAATCGTGTTCACGCGACCATACGCGATTCAAACAAAGTGAATTTTTAAAATTATGTTTCAAATTAAGTTCGCAACTTCGATGGTAACATTTCGAATAAAGTCTCAGTAGCAGATCTATTGATGTGGTATTGAAATTATAGTTATTGCGGATACTCATGAATTTTAGTGACAGTATGGACAAAAACTGTTATTAATAAAAAACTAAGTCATCGTTATTAATTCTGTGCATATGTGTGAAATATTTCAAGTTTAAATTGTGGAATTCCTTATTCAATATCAATTTTATGAATTCAAAATATGTAGGTATTTTGAGTCTGTCACAATTTTATTTCACTGCCTGTGTACAAAATGAAAGCAAGGATTAAACACAAGTGATCAACTATTCCACAAAGTTTGTATTCACTGAAGTTGAAATTTTGCTTTCAAAGCTTTTAAATA
The DNA here is from genome assembly GCA_947347705.1 of Nymphula nitidulata. Classification (NCBI taxonomy): domain Eukaryota; kingdom Metazoa; phylum Arthropoda; class Insecta; order Lepidoptera; family Crambidae; genus Nymphula; species Nymphula nitidulata. The sequence goes on from OX374632.1 coordinate 16,202,614, forward strand.
ATAAAGATTAAATATAATCTCTAAAACAAATGCTGTACAAAATTCACACAAAAAATATAATACAAATAAATAAAGTGAAAGTACTTTAAAAGCTTTAGTTACCATTTAAAGTTCATTTTAAATACAACCAGTCAAGCACATTTTCCACATAATTCATCCGTTGCTTTTCATTGTCTATTTGATAAAATAAACACACATGATTGATATCCTTTGCAGACTATATTTTTAAAATTTTTGTCTACAGTGTTATTTTTAAAAGAGATAATTATATCTACATAGCCAAAACTAAAAACTATTCTTTCTCTATCCTCGTCAGATTAAAATTAACCAAGTGTCTCAAAAGTATATTTTTGGTGCTATTCATGAATCACCAACAACAAGCACTTTCACACGAACGTCTCAGTAGCACTTTTAGAAGAAACATACCATTTCAAAAAAAAAAATAGTACAGAATTGAAGAATAATCGGCCTTATTTTCTCAATAAACATAATGATTGTGTTTCGTTAATTTGTTTCTAAGTCTGTCAATTACGCAGACCGCGAGTAATGTATCTATATAGGATTGGGTGCGTGTGGTCGTTTAATGGGTTGAAATTCTCATCTAATTGCGGACGCTTAACAATCCGTTGTGGGATGTTAATAAGGCTGCACGGGGTACAAAACCTCGTTTGTAGCAGGAATTGTAGACAAATTGCAAGCAAATCCAGAAGCACTTTAAATAGTTTGATAGAAAATGTGACAAATTTGGTGGTAATTTTTTTTTAATAAAATATTTGTAAATATAAAATTTTCTCCCCAAAAAATAATAACGAATTTTAATTTCATATCCACATCAGACGAGCTGTTATCAAACAAAATCACAAACGGAATTCAACAATCTAAGTAAATTAACTTGTTATCGTAATGTACACATATGAACTGGCGCTGTAAACAAATAAACAATAAACGTAAACAAATGAACTTCTGCGTTAATCTAATGAAATAAGTTGTAAATGAACTTGGACCTAGTTAGTGAATTGCGGAGTGATAAAATGCACTGTTTTGGGTGATAACGACTGCCGAGGATGTGGATCAAAAGGACATGTATCTGGTCACTGCTGCAAGCATTGGCTTTATTGCCTACCATAGCAATGAAAGGTAAGGAAATGAGGATACAAATTAAAGAGATCTGTACCTCTAGCAGGAATATTGGAAATTTTCGTGTCGTCAACGTATTTCCGCTCGATCCGAATTTATTCCCTATTGTGAGAATGAATTTTATTGGTGGTCGCATTAAGCTTTTCGAATGGCTATCGAATCTTTGACAGAAATATGAAAATGACGTCAAACTATCGTTGTAATCTCATGTTTTCCATATCAACGCTATCGTCTCTCTATCGTAAATGCTCGATAATGATACAACAATGATAGGTACTAAATTTTCGAAAACTAGTTCTGTCGCGCCCGCCAGGTCCGCTTCTTAAAACTTCATTCGAAAGTTAACGAAATAATCACGATACGAAAAATTTCAAATGGTCGACTCGAGCTTAATTTTTAAGCCTTTAATTGCCTATAGAATTTTAAAATCGTTGATTTAAAAATTCTATAAGCCATTATAAGCGATTGATTTGGTGAGCATTCATGCAGTTTTAGTCTGTATGCTCACCAAATCAATCGGTTATCAGTGGTAAGGTTAGGTTAGTCTAGTGAACAATTACTTACGTTAGCGGCTTCGTGATAAATCTTATTGTCTCACTGTCAAGAAAATCTTATCAAAATAATCATATCCTGGGATAGGAACCGAACCGACCCATCATAATCCACTTCGCTTTAACCACTATGCTACCGAGGACTTGGGACAACCCTAAGATTTTCTTCTAGTTTATTGTTTTTGTAACAATGTCGAATTCGACGTCTACTTTCACCAATACCGCTTCTATTTTCAAAACATTTACAGAAATTATGACACTATTCCTAAAATAACAATCTATAAATATCAAAGCTAGAATAAATTCATTTATTTCAAAGATTTATTATAATGTTTAAAATTAAAAAGAATACCAAATTCTAATTTTGAAACAGCTGCACCAACTGAGTCTAAATGCAGAGTGAAAAATTCAAATTTCGTATTTGAATTAGTTCGTGACGTGTTAATAAAACTTCAAGCGCTCAATCGCACTTTAGAACTGTATCCAATTAAACATTCTGCAACAGTTACACCGAAAAGTAGTGACTGTAAAAATAAAATCTTTAAAAATGTGAATAAGGTTTTTGGATGTGGACTGTTAAAGAAATAACTAACAAACATAGACGAAAAGCAATGTAAAATACAATAGATAGGTGAGACTGATGTCAAGATCTAATACTAAGTACAATATGTTTTACTTGTTTGTAGCCAAGTGTCAAACACGCTGCGAGTGTGTGCGTGAATACGGGTGGCGTTAGCAAAAAAATTTTAACAGATGGAAATAGGTATTATAATTTCATTATTATCAAACGTGAATGTGAAAGTGTATAATTTATTATATTAACGTTTAGTAACTTAATAAAATATAAAATAAATAAGTAAGTAAGTGATATAAATCATGCATGATATTTTGAAGAATCTTACACATTAAGAAGAGAATAAAATAAAAGGGGTTTCTTGTGTTATATTTAATAAAATCAATCAGAAATAGTCGAATAATTATCGGTTTCATCATAATCATCATGTAATTTTATAATAATTTCGAAATCACAATCTTTTTATTTTATTTTTGCACTTTGAAAAGTTTTGCTGAATAATGTCTCGCCTTGGACATTTTCTAGGCTTTATTTTGTTAATAAAATAAAATAATGTATTTCTTTTATTTAAAAAAAAAAAAATATATATAAAACTTTTTATTACAAAATTGACTTATTTTATCTAAAGTAAGTAGGTACCCGTATAAAATTATCTAAAAAAGAAACAAAAACACCAAATTACAGAATAAACCTCACTATTACAATGTATGGTCGACTTTTCGCCGTTTAGTTTTCAATCTTTCCATACTGACGCTACTTCAAGCGAAACTTGAATATTGACTCAATTTACATGTCTTACTTCGCCCGTGTCTCGGACGGCACTGAGAGCTCCTGTGCTTACCCACACATTTGCAGCGTGTTTGTGTGCTAGGTTACCACAAGTAAAGCGCGCGTCGCTTCAGGGCTTATTACATTATCCTATTTCCTAACTCTCTAACTAGGAAATAGGAAGGTGTAATCGCAGTTAGAGAGTTAGAATCCTATCTAGAGAGTTAGGACGTCTCTGTTTCTAAAAGACAATATTACACGGTTTAAAAATTTATTGAAAATGTATAAAAACGAGACAATATATTCATAAATAATATAAATGCGAAAGTAACTGCCTGTCTGTTACGTTTTCGTTCCTTAGCCGCTGAACTGATTTAGATGAAATTTGGCATGAAGGTAGATTTCATCGTGAGAGGTCATAGGCTTATTTTGGAGAGATATCCAATATCCAGGCGGGCGAAGTCACTAGTACTTAATAATTATAAATAAAATTTTATTGTTAGAAATATAAAAGTACAAAATTCATATGAGTTTTTTTTTAGGATAAGAAATATTCTTTTACGCGGTTCTTTCTCTTAATTCTGACATAGACATAGGTAAACTGAAATATTACAGAGTAACATGTTAACAACAACAGTTATTAACAAATATTCTTAATTTTTGATTTTAACATTATTATAAATGTTTGAAAAATTACTTAGTAATTAAAATGTAATAAAACTAGAAAAATTACACGTCCTGAGGCAGGAATCGAACCCGCGACCTTTCGCAATCCTGGCGACTGCTCTGACCACTGAGCCACCCAGGACAATATATCCCAAGGGATAACCCAAGTCCTGGGTGGCTCAGTGGTCAGAGCAGTCGCCCGGATTGCGAAAGGTCGCGGGTTCGATTCCGATCGAAGAATCGATACTAGATAACGGTAATAAAACGTAAGGGAAAAATTTAATCTGAAACCTGTGTTTCATGCCATGATGGAATCTTTATGAATGCTACCCATTTTCAAAGAAAAGCTTTTGAATCTAAACAAACTTCATAGCAGCTTCGATTTGCGTGTTTTATAATGTCGTTAGTATCAGAAGCTTAATAGTATTTTTTATAAAGGGCAGGTCATGCTATTCATCGCGCTATTATGATATAAAATAGGGGGGGGGGGGGGGGGGCAATAGGGAAATCGTTCACACACTTTCTTGTTCGTGTCCTCAGTCAAGACGGAATATTTTTGCGCGTAGATCTCGTATTAGCATTCGGTGACAGGTGCGAACCGCGCCGCCTTGGGTCACCACCCAGTGAGTTGGTACAATGCATTTATATATGAGTATTTTTTTCATCAACTAGGCCATTTTCCCAACTTTTTAATAATGGTGGAAGATTATTGTGACTTACCTACGCTTGTTATACTACGGGTTCACCCAGTAAAAAATATTTTAAAAATGTTAGAAAGGAGTCTACTCTCCTTTTTTATATGTTTTTTTGGGACTGGATATTTTTTTGGTAATTGATAAGTCTCGGGAGTTCTTACAAACCAACCTAAAATTTCGAGTCTTTTGAATTTCTATTATTTAAAGAGAGTCTCTTTTGCATTAACAGTTTTAAAGTTATATACAGTTATCTGATCTGACCGGATTATATGGTAAAAACTAGGTAATTTTAAATATAGTGCTAAATTTTTAATTATATATTGTTGTAGTTTAATTTTATCAGTCAATTGTTAAATTTAGTATTTTCTTCGTTTTGTTTTGTTGTCCATAACGAAATTACTCATAAGTTAATCAAAAAGACTTGAGCTTTTCAAAAGATCTTGAGCTCTATAATAAAACTTAGTTTTATGAGTCGAATTTTCTTACAATAAAATAACTGAAAACTCAGAACCAGAACTCATTGTAGTCTGAATCTCACTAGCTGTGCTCAAATTAGTTCAGTCATTAAGTTAAGAACTCGGAAGACTCCTTCCTAATATTAGTTGGAGAGTGACACTCGACTGCAAAATACCATTAACCCTCTTATTGACTTAGAAAATATATTTGCTTAAGAATATTTCTATAATTTAACAAATATAAATAATCGAAATGGTAGCATAGTTTATTGGATAATACGTGTGGAAAAGTTCAACACAAATGACCGTTATGTCCAAACTTGAACCAGACAGCTACACTATGAATAATAAAGCACTTATTTCTCCTATTAATATCGCCAACGGAACTATGAAACGCCTATACAATGTTAAATATTGATTTGCAAATCAATAATGTAATGTTATTGCTGAGGCTAACCAGAAATTATTAAATATTTTACCATCTTTAGTCAGCCTTTAATATCCACATTAATTTCAAATATTCTATTATTATTATTATATATTATTATTATTTTATTATTATTATTTTATTTTCAATATTCAGGGACAAGTAGTGGCCCTTAATACAAAAACAAAAGTTGTTAATTAAAATAGAGTATAGAGCGGTGTAGTGTAGGTTCTATACGCGCGTCACGTCCGGTCTTATGCTCTCGCGCAGAATTACTATTTTTCTACAAATAGATAACAAACAAGCTAATGGCCCACCTGGTGATAAGTGGTAACCGTCGCCTATAGACATCCTAAAATGAAATATCATCCATGCCCAGTAATTTCACTATTACTACCTTTCCCTTCAAAAAACACAGCAAACTGATTCGCGGTTGAAATAAGAAAGTCGGTGTTACTTACCAAGATGACCCAACATAATTACGGGCCTACTACCTAGTAAGTAATAAATATGATCACCGCTCTTGGGTAAATGTAAGATTCCCGGGAGCATAATTTGACAATTAAAATATAATACTATTATGTCTGGCTGGAATGAGTGCTAAACGTAGTGTTCTATTATCTTTGACGTAAACAGTACTATTGTGGCATTCAAAATCAAATACCTATCACGGAGGTATTTTTATTTTAATAAAACACGAAAATATAAATATTTATAGTTTTCTTACGATTTTAGAACCACGAGTAGAATCAATTTGAATACAAATGCATAGCGTTTCAGAAAACTCTGAATTTAAAAATTTCACTCGGTATTATTTACTTTAGCAAGCAAATCTGAATTTGTTTTAGATAAAAAAAAACACGTGCATAGTTAGCAATATAACTTTTGGCTCATCTTTTATAATTGGCTCTTCTTTACAAATTATAACATTCATAGCATACCTAATAATAATTGTTATCTATCAAGCGATGTCCAAGTCTGCAGACTTCGACCAGGCTTCAGCTCTGAATGATGAAGTAATTTCAAAAGCTCACAAAATTCTCTCAAGTATCTCACAGCGCTAAGAGTTTATAACTTCACAGCAGTTATAACAATAGGGAATCCCCTGCAAAAGTAGAGTAGATCTCGCCGTTACAATGCTACTTTGAATTCTATTGAAATGTGATAAAGTCGAATATAGAATAAATAGCTAAAAAATTAATAGACTATTTATTATTGAAGGGCAAGGTATTTTTAAAGCTTTTCTGAAGGAAAAGTAGATGTATTACGAAGGTTAGATATTGGAAGTTTTTGAAGGTTTTAATATTCGTTTCAATATCAAATCTTTGAAATGGCGTGAGCAGTATTAATAAAAATCCAATATCAATTTAAATTTTAGTCGAATTGAAGTATGCATCATTTTGACTGTGAGTTATTGTCTTGGTAATTATAAATATTTAATAGCATTTATTCCGAATCACGGCATCTTCTATCCATTACATTAGACGATGGTAAAAGCGTTTTATTGTTTCACTAATCTGTTAAGATTTCAAGATGTCTATCAATAATGATAACAAGCTTCAACTTTTAATAAGATCTGATCTGTTAATTATCTTCTTTGATGTTTTGTTAAAGTTAACTATTGGAAAATTGTTGTGCCACATTCATCTTGATATTTTTTACTCTTAACGAGATAACTTGGCCTTCATCTCACATAAATGTATAAGTGATGATAAGCCCTAAGATGAAAGCAAGCTTCACTCAGATAACTAAACCTCTGAGGAACTGGTAATCTTACCTTGACTGCCGGAACAAAGCAATGCTATTAACATTATTGTTATGGCGGCAGACTTAGGTAAGATCGTGGTAGCTAGCTAGGCGGACTTAGAAAAAGCCCTACCACCGACCATACCAAACAGAAAATTTCCACCCCCTCGGTGATTGAACCGTTAGTAATTTAACTGTCTTCAACATTTTATTTCCTTTTCAGACTCGCAAATGACGACGAGGAAGTTCTCAGAGGACCCAGAGTTTGAGAGACCTATTGGAAACCACACGTTTTTTTTGGGCAGAGAAGCAGTGCTAGGGTGTGCTGTCACCAACTTGGGAAAGCACAAAGTAAGTGCAAATATAGCCAAGAGTTGTTACTTACATAAATAAACTTATATTTCTGGTAAGTAGTAAGATAGCCAGGGCAACGCCGGGTCGTGTGGGATACCGCACATCGAAGCCGAATAACACAGACAATATACCTAGACAGTTGATAATCCTGGCGCCTGCAAAAACGTTCTAAAGATAGAGCTGAGTTATTTATTATTCTGGGGAAAATATATTCGGTGCTAATAACAGTACAAACCATGAGATTCTTGAAATCATGTTTTATAAATAGTGGATTTTCTTCCTTGTGAACCGCGAATTCAAATCCATATTTTGTTGGTAATCAGCGAGTGGTACAGTCGAGTACTTTAAATTATGTACCCATTTCAAAGAATATGAAATAATTCATCCATTTTGAAGTAATAATTTGTAACAAAGATAATCATAAATAAATTTGTTGTTTGTTTGTTGTAATTCGAATTAAATAAATTTGTAATAATTTGTAACAACGATAATTCTATGTCAACACTCAATGTGTCATATTTATTTGCACGACAAAAGCCTCTAAGTATCTACTGTTTTGAGATTTTTTAAGTTAACATACATTGTTACAATGACATTTATTCTTTTCTGCCCAAAAATGTATCCTTTGTAATCAATTACCGCAATGATGATACGGTGTGTAAAATAGTTAACATTCTAAATATAAATAGTATGACAAAAAGACGATATATTTTTGAACACTCTCTGAGAAAGTTAAAGCCACTTTTGATACTGGTTTATTTGTTAAAAGGATACATATATAAAACTTTAAAAGTATACATAACTTTGTAACGGTTTATGTTGGCATGTAAGTGTAGTAAAAACAATATAATATATATGCGACTGAATACAAATTTATGTATTTTAAAGAGACTACTTCAAAATGGATACATTTTTGTAGCTTTGAAGTGGATACAAATTAAAGTACTCGACTGTATACTGCTACAACTGTTTCCTAATTCTAGTGGTTTTAAATCATATAATTATTTCATCGGGCTTTTAAAATTCAAGACTTTGGATTAGAATTATCGAACTGTCCCGCATCTTGTATTAATAATTGCCATCATACAATTATTATAGCTAGCCCAATAACTTAATAATGGAGGAATGAGACTCATCTTGAAGCAGGCCGTAGCATAGATTACTATACTGTTGGGATTTATTTTACGCATAAACTACCAAAAAGGATGTTGAGTGTATTTAAATTTAAATATTATTTTGACGCGTAATGGTAGTTTTTATAATATTAATCCTAAAAAAACACAAAACAGTATTTTATTATTACGGAATTCAAGTAATATTTAAGAAACAAAATGCAAAATAAACCAAAGGAAAATCAAACGTTAACAATCTAGTTCCAAATATAATGTGACGTCCACTAGTTTAAGGGACACTTGCGCTGGCGCAGCCAGCGTTGGACGTGGGTGTCAAATTCTGGATATTGCTTTTTTATAATTGTCACATACACAATTAACAGTGTTCTTAAAAAGTGTGTTTAAGTAAATTATTTAAAGGAATTATAATTTAAAACTATCTGATGCAAAAACTAGACTAACTATCGATTGTAATTCTTAGTTTTTAATAGTACAAGATATTTACTCTGCGGTATTTGTAGTTTCTGGCGCATTTACAGTTTTAATGTCAAAAAACGTTCCGAGAACTTTCATTAACATTACTATCACCTAACCCGTGTTCTGAGTAATAATTGGGAAACAAGCATCGTGCAACTTCATAATTGACACGACTATTATCGGCCCGAGCTTAACAACCCGTATCGCGGCTATTACTGAAGCCGTTCAGAACTATTCCCAGTTGTAGTTCGGAATCGAAGTTGTTGTCGTTGACAATAAATATGTGGCAACAGATATTGGAGCTACAGTAGTGATCCGATAAATGATAGTTGAAGCCGGATTTATTTATCATAAACTTAAACGTCGATGGGTCTCACTTATCATCAATACGAGATGAAGAAAGGGAAGAAGTTGACAGGAATACGTTCGGCAGTACCTACTTCCTCATGTCCAATACGTACAACATGCTGTTTTATAATAGCAGTTTATAAAGCAGTAAGTAATAGAGATAATTAAAACACGGGCTTAAGCACGATTTGGCGAGTGTATTAATACCAAGATAGTTGTAGTTACGCACATAGATTATAGATAATCATTTATTATTTTATTAAAGTAAATTTATGTAACAACAAACACTGTAATTTAATATTTGAAAAGAGTGACTACACGAGTTTGTCACATACACATCTTCTCGTTAGTTCAACTTTTAGAACCGGTGTAAAATCAGACACGATAGACAGCCTGCCATTATAACATTGTTGGTTAACGTTAATTCAGACATGACAGACAGACATACACTATGCCATTGTTTGCTAATATAACTTTTGTGATAATTATAAAAATGTGTTTTTGACGATTTTAAAGTGCTTCTTTGTGGCCTATTTTGATAAAATATTTTTGAAATTTAAGACTGCATTGAAATGTGTGTTACTTTTGAGGTTACAACACAAATATCAGCCCGTAGTCCAATGTTGTGGCAACTATGTACCTAATTAATAAAACAGAACTGTCGTGTTTTAGCAAAAATACCTACAGGTTAATTACTCCGCTTTCTTACCTACATAGCCTGGTTTATTTTACCAAAGCCCTCCTAAGCAAGTTACGTACAAGCCCCGAAGTTTAACACTTAAGTTGATATACGAGCTTGAACAGTTTCTCTGATGACCCAACTTTGTCTTGATATTACTTGCAACTTATTGTGTGTTAGAGACATTAGGACGTGACTGACAAATTTGGTCGTCATAATTGGGGTAGATACTACCAATAAATTCTAATTAACGATACGGTCTAATATCTGTTTGAGATAATATCTTTGTGGTCTGAAACCCCGTTGTGGTAGCTTCAATATAATTCTAAATGTTAGCTCTGGAAAGATGTGTTGATAAGTATGTTACAAATATTCAAAATTAAATCCGCAAAGCAAGTGAGGAGGTGTCATATCTGTATTATGATCCCCCTGTCTGTGTATGCTAATGTGTCCGTTTGTGGCATCATAGCTCCTAAACGAATCAACAGATTTAAATTCGGTTTTTTGTTGTTGACGTGATGGAAATGCTTCTTAGCTATAGTTTATAAAGATCTGCTTAGGTGTTTGATGATAATCAGCTCATTATTCCTACTTGACTTAAGGATTTTGACGACCGGCTGGCCGAGCGGTCTGTACCCCAGGCTACTCGGCCAAGAGGTCCCGGGTTCGAATCCCGGTAGGAACGAATGTTTGTATGATGAGTACGAACATTTGTTTACGAGTCATGGATGTTTATATGTTTATTTAGTATATTTCTAATATTTAAATACATATTATTATCATTATTTTTCCGTTATCTAGTATCCATAACACAAGCTCTTAATGATGCTTACTTTGGGCTAGATAATAGGTATGAGTGTATAAATATTATTATTATTATTATTTTAATAACTTTCACAGATCAGATTGATTTGAAATGTTATGTACTGTTACTTCAGTGGTATTTGAGACCGTAGCATCAAATACTCTTCGGGGTGCTTTATTCTTGATATAAATGAATGGTCATTGTCAGATAAATGATGATCAAGGCCGAGGATTACTTAAAATTTTAATTTCATATTATCAAAACGAGATCCCCAATGATTTCCTTTACTTCTGCCTTCATTATTTTTTATAACAATTCAATGTTATCTCACGTCGATAACTATAAATTCACGTGCCACATCAATATTGGCATAGAGTATTTATTAAAAAAGGCAGAGTTTTCATAAATTGGCGATGGACAAAATATGTAATAAGTATTATAACCGCCTTTGTGGTCTAGTGGTCAGATTTAGCACGTGAATTTAGTTATCAAGGTGTGATAAATTTAGAGAGGCCCTACCACCAACCAAACTTAGTAGAAAATTTCTGAATCCGCGGGAATCAAACCAATGACCTCTTGATCTGTGAGTGGTCTTAACCACTAGACCACAAAGGCGGTAATTATACTTATTACAAAATTTTTCCGTGGCCAATGGTACTCTATGCCAATATTGCCAACGTCACAAAATTTAGGAACATTTAAAAATGAAAAAAGAGGTTTAATTCAAAAGTACCAACACGTTCTTATACCGCAGGTATTTCGTGCACCATATTAAAATTCACAACGTATCTCCGAGAATGTGCAGCTTGATTTTTGTGCATTGTTATGCTTTGGGCATTAAGCCAAACAGGGCTCCGAGGTAACGTGCTTGCGTCATTTTCAAATACAGCTTTTGAAAATATAACCAACCCTTGTCATGTAAGAACAAAGAAGATGACAGCCGTTTTATGCAGCCCTAAACGTACAGTTAAAAATCTAGATACTTCACTACCTATTGTACCGAATCTATTGTATCAAAAACAAAAATTAAAACCGACTTCAAAAAACTGAAAAGGATGAAATAATTAAATTTAAGTAGGTATTCATCCCCTAGAAACATATTTTTGGAGTCGGTGCTTTACTTTCTATTGTTTTTGGAAACCACTTAGCACCAACTCCAAAAATATGTTTCTAGGGGATGAATACCTACTTAAATTTAATTATTTCATCCTTTTCAGTTTTTTGAAGTCGGTTTTAATTTTTGTTTAAAATTTTTTTTTCACAATTTTTAGTGATAACTTTCTACGGTCGAAGCTAGATGGGTGACCGTCAACTTATATTGTTTCCTACTATCGTATCGTTTCACTAAAAAGTCATTGGAAAAGCAAAAATTCGCAATTTCGCTTATGTAGACGATTTCATAATTTCAGTTTTTTTTAATTTAAAACCAAAGTACCCAACTGTTTTTGAAAAAAATTTTATGGGACCAAATGGCAGCTATTCCGCATCGAACAAAAAAAGAATCACGTAAATCGGATCAGTAATCTCAGCGTAATCGGTGTACATACATAGAAAAAAAAAAAAACATACCGGCTGAATTGAGAACCTCCTCGTTTTTGAAATCGGTTAAATAGAATATTTGAGATGGATTATTTTAAGGTTAAAGGGTAATCGCCACTTGTATGTAGCTTTGGTACAACGAGGTTCAAACATTGATAAGTCCTAAAAAGGAACGATTCTTGAGTTTTTTTTTATACGAAGCACGGCAAATGACTCCACAATCCACACCACTTCATGGAGCGGTAAGAAGAGTCCATATACGAAGATAGCTGTTACGGCAAAAACACACTAATCTAGTTACTTCCACCTTGCCTTTAACGCGTATTTTGAAGGAACTGTTAATAAATTAAATAATCAGTTTTTGCATAGTATTTTACTCTTCGCGTAAAATCATGGCAAGCAGGCAAAACATTAAAACAATAAAAATTTTGTATCGAAATCGCATAATATATTATCAACAAAAACTATAGTTTTTTTATTCATTACAAAATTCGAAATCCTTGGTGGAAAAGTAAAATGTCGCTTCAGAACTAAGTTTAATCGTTTATAATTGCAGAGTACGAAAAATAAGACACCGCCAGATACTAAAACAGGCCAAACATTATTTACTACGCAAAATATCACAAACATAACCAACAGTTTCGGTAATCATTTGTGGGAGACAAAAGCATCTACAGCCCAGTAAACCAAGCCAAAGATAATAATGTTGCTGTCTTACATACTAACAACCAACAAAAGCAACAACCTGTCAACTTGATATGACGTTAGTGATATATTTTTACTTTTTAAATAGATTCCCAGGAACACAATGTTTTTATTGTGAAATGGGACATAATATAATCAAAGGGAATTAACTGATTAGTGCAACAATAAAAATAAACAGCTTAAAATCATGTCGTTAGTTATGGCTATATCAAATACCTATATGAAAAAAAAAAAGATTAATTAATTATTATTATGAAGCTTCCACTACAAATGATTGTGCTCCAAAAATGGATATTATACCTCCATTATTACAAAGAACATTTAATAGGGACAATTATTATTTACCTAATAATGAGTAGGGACTGGATAATTATACAGCGTTATTTTACTGGCTCAATTTTGCTAGAGTGAATGAAACTCTCAAATATTTTCCTTCCAAATATAACCATATTTTTTTTTATAAAAAAACCTTTAAAATTAGCTAAATAAATCACAAATGCTTCTCCAAGTAGTCCTGATTTGGAAGCATGTTTACTTACAGCTAGGTCCAAATTGAAATTCAATAAATCAAAAGCAAACAAAGACTCTACAAACTGTTCGTATATGTAAAAGAACGTAAATAGAATATCTTTTTTTGAAAATTCTGTCTATATTAAAAGGTAAAAAGGATAAAGTGTTGTTAATATGTCAGTTGTTGTTAGGTTTTCTGCATTGTTATGCTGCTCTAGGCCTCGGGCGAAATCAGGTTGCGACGGGATAGGTGTATGCATGTCGAATACTGTGGCAAGGCTCACAAGCGGAATACTGATTTATAGCATTTAAATAATTATAGGAAAAGCTGCGGTGCCACGCAAACTTAAGGACGATTATGGTAAAAATATCCCTGAGCCTTATAGCGATTTCCGTTAAGCCAACAATAATAATACTTCTTACACAAAATAAATTTCTCTTAGAATAATACATACGTTTAATTTAAGAAGGATGGTAAACAAACAAGATGCAAAAGAAAATGATAGAAAACGTTCATGCAAGATTTTGAGAATAGCATTACTCTAAAATATGAAGACGGGTGGAGTTATTTCCCGCGGCATAAATCCTAACCACCAAAAAGCTCACACAGAGCTCTGTCGATCGTTAACACTGCAGGAAAACATGCATCAAAAAAATAATGTTTGGTAACCACCTTTTGTGTATTTTTTGCTATACTTACTACGGAAGTTTCAAAATGGGCAGTTTAGGGAGCTATGCTCGGAGTTCGGTTGTAGAAGAACTAAAGTCACCGACAAGGCGCAAAGAGTTGCTAAACTTAAGTGGCAGTGGGTAGGATGTATTATAATTGCTCGCGGAACCGATGATCATAGGGGTAGGGCATCACTCAAATTATTCACAAATGCATTGGAGGATATGTTCAAAATTCTGGACCGAAACGGACGGGGTATTGAAATTAATGACAAGCGTCTCTCTCACTTGAGATTTGCAGATGATATCGTCATTATGACCGAAACACCGCAGGACCTACAACAGATGTTGCACGACCTAGCTGAATCATCTCAATGCATCGGTCTCCGGATGAACTAGGATAAAGCCAAAATTATGGTCAATGAAAATTTGATTCCGGAACCAGTTATGGTGCAAGATGGTACTCTCGATGTTGTTCAGGAGTATGTTTATCTCGGACAAGCTGTAATGCTGCTTAAGAACAATGGTGAGGTGGAGACCAATAAAAGGATTCGTCTGGGTTGGGCAGCATTCGGCAAACTTCACTTTCTCATCGCCTATTCGGATCCGATATCGTGCCTATATAGGATGGCTCCATCAACTTTGTGGGAACAAAGTCTAATAACAAAAGTCTTCAATCAGTGCGTCCTTTCCGTCTTGATATATGGTGCTGAGACATAGAGTATCACTCATGTTGCAGCTGGTTTTCAAGCTTAGTGTCACTCAGCGGTCTAAAGAGAGGGCCATGCTTGGAGTTTCTCTGAAGGATTCAATTCGGAATGAAGCGACCCGACAGAGAACTAAAGTCATCGACATAGCCCATCGCATTAGTAAGCTAAAGTGGCAGTGGGCCGGCCATGTTATCCGCAAAACTGACGATCGTTGGAGTAGGCGGGTAGTTGAGTGGAAACAGTGGATTGGCAAGCGCGGTGTGGGACGTTCTCAGGCTCGTTAGAGTGACGATTTCCGCAGAGTAGCTGGCAATAATTGGGTGAAGCTAGCCATAGATCGAGCCAGGTGGCGTTCCCATTGAGAGGCCTATGTTCAGCAGTGAACTGTTGTGGGCTGATGATAATTACGATTGTACACCAGAAATTAACGATGTAATTGATTCATAGAAACTAGTTATATTATACAAGGGGGATGATGACGGTGAGGAGGAGACTTCACTAGTCAATCATCTTCAAATATAATTAATAGGTATGTACTAGTAAATATAAGCTACAGCGGTTGATAGCAAAAATATCGAGTAGGATTACACGGTTATTTGTGAACTTTCGCAGCTAGTGTGAAATTAGATCGGTGCCAATTTCGCCATACAGGTTAGATATTCGCTATCTGGTTATTTAGACTGTCCTATTTTATTCACAAACAGCTTAAGTATGAGTGACAGTTCCTAGGAAAAAAAACTCAAAAGAATTGCTACAAAATACGAGGTAAAATAATTCATACCCACCTTTAATTGCGACGTACAATTCCTTTGTCTTAGCCATTTAATAAAAACTCTGCCAGATTTTGGTCTTGTTTTTCTTATATTTCGTATTAATTCCCCTGGGCATAATATCTGAAGGAGGCGGCGAGGGTCAAATATTTGTACGGGAGATAATTAATATTTTTAGTAAGGAGGAAATTAATATCGTTTACCAATATTGTGATGTTAGTGTTTCTTTTTATTGTGATTTTAATACTCACAGGAGTGTACACTATTATTATTATTATTATTTTTTATACAACTAGATGACAAACAAGCTGACGGCCCACCTGGTGGTAAGCAGTTACCGCCGCCTATAGACACCTGCAATAACAAGGAAAAGCATTAGCGACGACAGCAGATTACCATTCCAATACTTTTTAACGCGATTGGCCACAATCATCATGTCACATACTGTGACTAATCACCATCACAAGTTGCGCCTTTGTATATTTTTTGTGCGAAAATATTCGATGGTCACTTAGCGCACCGAAGTATATTCGCGCTGTGCTTGCCTTGCTCCTAAAGCATAATTTGTTACAGATTTTAGAAAACAATGATAATCCTTTTCATGAAGATTTAATCAAAATATTTTCCCCAGTTAGGATGGCTCCGGGCAGAAGATCAGACAGTCCTGACAATGCACGATCGAGCTGTTCTCGGTGCCCGATACTCCGTCAACTTGGACGCACCAAGAACTTGGCAGTTGAGAATCAGGCCGCTAAGAGCTGAAGACAGAGGCTGCTACATGTGCCAGATCAACACACAGCCTAGCATGAAGTGGCAGATTGGCTGTATAGATGTCTATGGTAAGTTTTAAAACATCTGTAAACACTGACCTGGTTACATGAGAATGATCATAATATATGATCACATGACATTATGTAGCCTTTTATCATCAAGAGTGTACTGGGGAGCTTTTCGACCTTATCCCACCTCCCCCCTTCCTACTCAGGAGCACGCATGTCGGTCTTCAGTGTCATCAATTTACTGTCTCCACCTCAATATCACGTACAAAGAAGTTTGGTAACTCATTTCTTTGTTGGACTTCCAAAACTTGGAATTTTCGGCCAGCACAAGTGTTTCCTCCTTCCTATGAATGCGTTCCTATAAAAGAAGCGTGAAAAGTCACCAAGCGGCACTAGCTGTCTTCGCATTTGGAGAGTCCATAGTCATTTGCCGTGCTTTGTATAAAAAAATCATGAAACTACTTCGAGCTTAATTTAACAATCAATTCATCACAAAAAATGACTAAATGACTCCAAATTTTTCTAAGTGGAATCACATAATAATATTAAGTGTAAAGATACTAAAATTTTTTTGTCAGAGCTCTGTTATGGCAGTAGCAGTTGCCTGGACAAAGAGTCGTTTGAAGGGGTCACCACATTATCTCCCTTTTTTTTTTTTTTTTTTTTTTTTACGGAGATGGAATCCGCTTACAGACGATACCCTAAACCACTGGACTATGTTCCAGCGGACCGCCGGCTTAGCGTGGGCCTGTGTGGGGGTCGCCCAGCACCTGATATTGGCGGCACTGGGAATACCCACTAAACCATCTCCGATTTCCCACTATGCCCATGACGAAGATGACCCGGGATCTGCCGAAGCAAGTTCACCAAGCCAACTCCGGGCAGCCCTCCTCAGAAACCAACCGAAGTCAGCCTCCAGGGAGAGCGCCAGGCCCCCTCCAGGACCGGCCGCAGCCACAGACCGCAGCCAGCACCGGAATGGGGCCCCCGGCACCACCTCAGAACCCGCCGAAGCAGGCCCCAAAGTGGCCTTTAGCGCCCATGGAGGTTGCCCAGAGGAAACGCAGGGCAACTCCAGACGTGACGTGACAAGTGCAATGCATGCACGAGGGGCAGCCTTCCCCCCGCACACGCAGCCACGTCTTAGGATAGGGCAACACGGGCAGTCGAAGCCACCCGTCTTGCCCCATCCACCCGTCAGCGCCGGAAGGGATGCCGGAGGTGGCTCCCCACTACAGAGAGCCACCTCCCGCACCCCCCCCGCGCCCCCTCCCTCCTGCCAGACAGCGTCCGCACACCAGCGCAGACGCTTTCCGACAGGAGGGGGGGGGCTGAACATCCCAGACCCTCTCATTCCCAACCGTGGCTCAAACCACGGTTGTTAACGAGAGGGATCCACCACAAACCCCGCTTCACGCCCCATGGGGTGCCTCCGACGGTCCGGCTGTGCCTATGCACCACCGGTTTCCATCGGTGACACTCCAGTGGCGACAGCAGAGGCTGTAGCCCCGGAGTTCCTCTCCGGTAGGATCGGCCGACCCTTAACCATTGGAGGTTTACAGGCCGGCCCGGCCATCCGGTGTTCAGACGGAAGGCCCCGATCTGAACATACAGAGCACCGTGGCTTCGGCGCCCTACAACCCGCTGCCATGTGGCCCTCGACCCCGCAGCGGTAGCAGAGGCCGCTACGGTCTTTCTGGGACGGGCACAACTGCTGGGGGTGACCCACCTCCCGGCACCGATAACATCGCATGGGGCGCTGCTCCATCACCCTTATCGTAGCAGCGCTCCAGCCAACCACTATGCGGCCACCATCAGCTAACCGCCTCACAGCCTCCGCCGGGCACGAGGCCCAGGCCGTTCCCATGCCCCCAATACCGGGAGAGATGGCACTGACCCTAACGAGCTGAGGGGCGCATCCTGCACGCTCGGCCAGCGCTCCCCGAAGCTCCTCGGCCGACACCGAGTCCTCCAAGCCCGAGACCCGGACGTCAGCCATCTTTGTCGGGCGAGTTATTTTCGCCGCCTCCCCCAGCACCTCCTCCAGCTTCGCTGCTAAGGCGTCCGCCTGGGCCGCAGTGGCCTCTTTGGGGAGCTCGAGTATTCGAGCCCCCGTCACCCCCTGGCGGAACCGCGCTGGACCTATTCCTAGCTCCGCCCAATTAACGCGCTCCTTGGCCCTAGCCAGCGCGTCTCTGTAGGTGAGGCCCTCCGCCACTGCCTCCGGCTTGAGAGCCATCACCACCGCCAGCGACCGCGGTGGTCTAGGTGGCCTAGGGGCCCGCTTCTTCTTCTCTTTCTCCTTTTTCTTCGCCTGGGAGAGGGGGGCCTCTTTAGCCTCCAGTACAACCGGGGCTGTCGCCTTCTTCTTCTTGGGCTTCTTTGCCACCACATTCCATTCTTCGTCGGCCACCGGCGCCTTACTGCAGGAGGGCTCCTCAGCCTTCTCCTTTGGCTGCGGGGCCTGCTTCTTTGAAGCCGCCTTTAGACCTCTCGCCACTCGCGGTTGGTTCGCTGGCGGGGCCAGGGTAGTCGGCGCACTAGCGCCCGCCTGCCCCTTCTGCGCATCCGTCGCCAACGGGGGACGATGGGACTTGGCGGGCATCAGCCGTCCATCTACTTCCAGCCCCTCGAACCGCGCCCCCACCACAGCTCCGATGTGGTCCATGAGGGCCCGCTGCATGCCTTCCATGGCGCGGGCGAACTCCACGTGGGTCACCGCGTGCTGGTCTTCTTCCAGCGGCCCTACATCCGCCCCAGCTCGCTCCATCCGAGGGACGGCCGTCGCCCCTGGGGGACCCTCAGCTCTCCGTGGACCCGAGTGCTCCGCGACTGCCTCTCTCAAGGCCCTCATCTCCCCCCTCAGGGTGAAAATTTGGGCCTGAAGGCGCGCGTTCTCCTCACGGAGCCGACGCAGCTCTTCCCCGTCCTGGCGTCTTGCCAGCTCCTTTACCGCTTCCAGCATGGCCTTGGAGCCGCAGTCAATCTCCCGCATGGTGGTCCCTTTCAAATTCCCGGACTTGCGGGTAGCCCGGTGGATAGCTGCGGCTCCATCCTCCGCACGCTTTAACAACCCCCTGACGCTGTTAGGGGGAGGGGTTGGCATGTCCCCTTCTTCTAGTTCCCCGCCACTGAGGTCGAGGACTGGGCTAGGCTCAGGGCTGAGCTCCTGTTCGAGTTCGCGCTCCAACTCGTCCAGCTCCGACCCCGAGTCGTGCGGCCCCGCTCTTAATTCCCGAAGGGCCTGGGCGAGCCCCACATTGTGGCTGTAGCCCCTGCCACGGTTGGAGCGCGGCAGCTTTTTTGGTGCCGGCATAACTTCTGCCGCGGGGGGACCGGGACTGTCCACTTCTTCAACGGCTCCACGCCTCCCAGCCGCCGAGTCACCCCTTGTGAGAGGCTTCCGTCGTTTGAGGGACGACCGGTCAACTTCCCTGTCTCTGACGCCACGGCCACGCCCAGTCAGCTTCCTGGCCTTGGTCCCTGCGGTACGACCTTTCACTTTCCCCGCAGAAACGCCGAACTTCAAAGTTACCGAGCTAGACCGAGAGGGCCCTCTGGACGACAACGAGCCAAACTCCAGCTCCGAGGTCGCCGCAGACTCCACCTCCCAGTTCATGATCCGGTCCATGACCGAATCTCTCGGGTCACGCTCCGAGCCACTCACCACACTACCGGTAGCACATTTAACACCCACCGGCCCGGATACCGATGGGCGCCCGCTCTCAACGGGTTCGCATATTGTTGGGCTACGCCCAGAACAGCTGGTGCCCCCCCCAGAAACGATGGGGCAGCCTGCCGCCGGAGCGACAGGGAGGGATTCCCCAGCCGCGGAGCGACCGGAACCCTCCTGGGGTAGTTTGTTTTTTCCGATACTGTTCATTTTGGTTTTTGCCGCTTACGGGCGCGGCCACCCACTCCCACACTCATGGAGGGCTTGGGACCGGCGTAACCCCGCCGGCCATTCATCCCATCGGCACCCCCCGAACCTTGGGATTAGGGGATTTTTTTACTGTGGTTTACTCCACTCGGCCCGGGCAAAAGCCCTGTAGGCCCCCGGCCCCGAAGGGTAACGGGTTGCCCGACGGCAGCCAAAGCATACCGCCGCGCCGCGGGCCTTGAAGGCCCGCCAACCACGACCGAAGTCCGCTGGCCCTGTGAAGGGCCCTCCAACAAAACGCGCAGAAAACGCAATGGGCGCAACCGCCCCCACCCAAGTCCGCACAGGCAGACCGCGGGCTAGCAGCCCGCCATCCTCCGACCCAAAGGTCCTCTGGCCCCGACTGGGGCCCCACCAGGGTGATTTTTTTTAGAGAGGTTTTCTTCCTCACAGCCAGACGCACAGGGCAAGCCCCATACGCCCAGCCCCCGACCCCACATAAATGCAGGGCTACGGGCTTGTGCGACCGTGCAATGCCCGAAGGCAGCCACACCGTGTTGGAGATTAGCCGGCTGCGAACCCATTACCCTACGAGCGGATAATGAGTTCGCAGTCGCCCAGGATGCGCCGTCTGGACACGTTGTGGGACCCGCCGTTTGCACCGGATGATAGAACATCCGCCAAAATGCAACAAGCGGGCCCGACAACGCCCCCAGCACTCTAGGAGGCTCTCCAACATGCACCCCACCACACCACATTATCTCCCTAGGGAGTCATGAGCCTAAAAACGACAGATTTTTTCCAACAGCTAATGTTTAAATTGCTTTTTATAAAGTAGCAAAGAGATACAAAGCGTTACGAATTCTTATTGTGTTGTAAAGTTTTTACTTCGTGGGACGTTTGTGTTTTTGTTTCAAAGGCTGCTGTGAGTATCGATCAAATTTCTTGCTTTAAAACGAATAAAATTTGTTCTTTTCGTCTTTGGTCGGTCTTTGTCTACATTTTAGTATTTTTTAAAGTAATATTAATGCCGCTTTTTGGAAAATAGCTAAGCCCTACCAAAATATTACCTAATGTTAGTATTATCTTCACTTCTTCGGAGCTTCAACCTTTTTTCAGTAGCAGGACAATAAATGCTAAATTTAATAATAATAATAATACTAAGTAGTTTTATTAAATAGTGTAACTTTTACTTTTAAGCTGTGGCAGTTAAGATAGTGTTTTAACCCGTCAAGCATCAGGTTCCAGAGACAATAGCCTAGCAATTTAGCAATTCTTCATAGCCCTCCGGTAGGATAACGCCGCTTGCGGTTTTTTTTAGATTTTTTTGGTATATTTTATTTATAAATTTATTTCACATAACAATATTTTTGATCGTTTTCTTTCTTTATTTGTGATTGTTACTATAAATTTGTTCTTTTGTTGATTGGGTACTTTGATTTTATTTTATCTTTTTTTACAAATACAAATAAGATATATAACAATATTATGAATATTTTAGAATTTTAATGAATACAATTGTTAGGTAGATAATATCTGCCTCACAGTTTTTTTTATTAAATTTTTGATGTTTTAAGGGAATGAAATTCTGGTCACGAGAGTACGTAGTATACCTACTGCTTTTTAAAATTGACATAATAGTAAAATAACTTGCTGATGCCTTGACAATACCAATTAGTATCGGACGACCGCTTGGCCGAGTGGTCTGTACCCCAGGCTACTCGGTCAAAAGGTCCCGGGTTCGAATCCCGGTTGGAACAAATGTTTGTATGATGAGTACGAACATTTGTTTACGAGTCATGGATGTTTATATGTTTATTTAGTATATTTCTCATATTTATATACATATTATTATCATTATTTCTCCTTTATCTAGTATCCATAACACAAGCTCTTAATGATGCTTACTTTGGGCTAGATAATAGGTGTGAGTGTATAAATATTATTATTATTATTATTCATGTGTAGTTGTTATGTGACAATACGACTTAGATTTTTCGCTCTTATTTTAAATAATGAGTAATAAAAGGTTTTTAACAACTGCGGGAATATGAACTGTCACATTGTGACTGCATTCGATTAACCTGCTTCTCAAGCAAACAGACATATCAAATCCGGATCACTTGCGACACGACGCGCGACACTTCATGATGATGGATACAATGTCAGCAGGGAAATCCCTCAAGGGAATCCTTATACTCAGCAATGATTAACATGAATGGTATAGGAGAAACTAGGTGTTAGGCCTATATGTAAGGTCGTCGGGGTAGGTTTGTACCACCGTCTTTCCTATTTCACCTGTAGAACAGTTAGCTGTGTTTCGGGTGGAAGGAAAAAGTAGCCTTTGGAGTTACTGTCATGGAAGCCATTCATGTTAGGCCTCAGGATGACAATGCAATAATAATCATTGATTGCTTCCTTGTTATTGCAGGTATCTATAGGTGACTATTACCACTTACCACGCCGTCTACTTGCTTGTCATGTTGTTGTAGGTATATAAAAAATATATTACCAAATGTTTGTTTTATCAATTGTCGAAAATAAATAATTTCTATCTATTTAGACCTATATTGTTGAAAATACGGAATCCAGTAACAATATCATCAAATTCATTGCAAGACTGAATACCTTCGTAAACCTTTTCCTTTGACACCCGCACATGTCAGTACGTTACCAAACCGCACCCTCTTATTTCCATTTCTGGGGCATGTGAGACGGTGATCGATCGGTCAAACGGTCACGCCTGGTGCCACCAGGTGTACTGATTCATATAGACATTGGCCTCGATTGTCGGCTATGTACTGATTTGTTGAAACAGTGACCTCGATTGCCGATTATCCTTTGACATGATGCCCACGGCCCCATTCTATTATCGTACTGCTCGCCACCACCAGGGGCTCATCTTCACACTCACATTACAGCATGAGTTCTTTAAAAAGAGCGTGAAAAGGTCTTTACAGGGTTGGCAACGGGCTAGTGATACCCCTGGTGTTGTAAGCGTGGATTGCCCGCTTTAGTGGTATAAAAAATGTTCTATAAACCTAAGTCTAACAATTGCTTTCATCCAATATTCGTGTCATTAAAACTATTTTACGTTGTTAATTGGTAAATTTGATGAATTAATAAAGGTTTCAATCAAATTACTGGCTTTGTTTTCAATGTAATTAGAGTGGCATATAAGAATACGGCCTGTCTAAAGGTAAGGCAAGTATCGTAGCTTCTAACGGGTGGGTCCGATATTCTATCCGCATTTCAATATTCAAATTATATTATTTTATGCAAGTGCTGCACAAAAAATATGGAATACCTACCTACATAATGGTTTCGTACATTGAACGTTTTGGTTTATTATTTAATTAGCCCATTTTCGTTCTGATAAAATATTACACTGTAATGTAGTGGTTTTGAAATACCAATCTTTTGCGATAAAGTATATTTAAGTGTGGTACAGTACTAAGCATCGTAGTAACCATCGCAATGAGGTTTGTCAAAATATAACAGTTTTGGCGATTAAGTGCATCGTAGTCAAGTGGTTTTGCAGTGAAAATCTTTCGCGGTAACGTGGTACATAAAGTGTAATTCTTGGCTTCGCTGAGACGATTTCTTGCGATGACGTACATCGCAATCTTGTAGCATTAAGATATTTGTAGCGACACAGTTTGTATGCATCAGCAAAAATATTCGTAGCCGTAGCATCGTAGCCGAATACCGTAGCCGCATCAAACAGTCGTAGTCCTACACGCGTGCCTACCGGTTTAGTCCTGTAAATTAATTAGTTATTGAGATCAGATTGACTACATTTTTGGTATAACTAAAAACTATCATCTTAAATTTTTAACACGCAACCTTTCTGACGGTCCTAAGTGGTAACGTAAAGTGAATTTACACACAGATAACCTAAAGTGTGCACACAATTCTAACTTAAATTCAACCTCAAAAACCATAAATTACCTAATCATCATCGATATTTTGTGCGTCATGAAACCGTATTTTACCCACAAAAAGTAGAACATATTATTTGGCTGTGATCTTCTTCTGTACGGGTGACTGGGGGCCAGGTGTTCAAAATTTAGTTTTTAAGTTTTAAACTTCCTAAATGAATAGTGAATTTTTTATTATAAGACGTAAAACTTTTTGGATTCGATATGTTAATATTTGATACCATTATAACGCTGTAACATAAAATATTTAATGATGCTTAAAGATCTTTGCAACGAAATGCTTCGGCATAATGTTTAACCATTTACCAAGTATAAATCACTATTGATTGACGTCAATTTCTTGAAAAGCGATATTAAATACCAAAGACAATTTCCCCTCTTCGTCATTAACGAGTCTGGCTTATATTGATGACGTCATATCAAAATAAACTTCAAAGGCGATATTTGACGCAAAGACGATCATGTGCTATTACGTCATGAAAAGCTTATTTTAGAGTTACTTGTTTTGGATTGTCCAACGCTCTGTATACACTAAAGTCGAGCAGTGTGATTCACAAATAGAAATATTCGACATCGAGCTTGACGTCTGACAAGACGATGAGCTGTCATTGATTTTGACGTTTGAGCACGGCGCTGCGCGTAAGCGTATCCACTAATCTCTACGTAGATCTCATGGCTGTGTATGATTGTCGCTGTTTTGGATATACGACATGAAGTAAAATCGATGTTCTTTGCTTTGCTTTTTCTTGTGGTTCAAATGTATCGCAATGACATCATTCAAGCCACGTGATTCACTGAGGGATTTATTTAAAGAAATTAATATTTTGACCGTTGCTTCTCAATATATATATGAGAAAATAATTTATGTTCACAAATATAAACATTCGTTTTCAAAATATAGTGATATTCATAACTTAAACACTAGATATAAAAATAAACTTGCTGTTCCAAGTTTTAGACTTCACAAGACAAGTCGCTCATTCATGGGGAAATGTATACACATATAACAAAGTCCCACCAAATGTAACTGAACTGCCTTTTCACAAACTTAAGTTATATGTCAAACAAACTTAAATGAAAAAAGGCTACTAGGTATAAGGTCCAAGAATATTTAGATGATAAGAATGCGTGGACACATTAAAATTCCTTAATGTTTTATATGGTATTGTTTTACATTATTTTATGTTTATTTACGAGTATTATGACTATTAACCTCTGTATACTTACCTGTATTGTGATTGTGCATTGTCAGATAGCTTGAAAATAAAGATAATACCTTTGACATTGGTTACCTACATTTTTGGTACGTTGATATACATTCTCTTCTAATTTTAATTATTTTTTTCGCTGGGCGGCACTGCACTGCTAAAGGTAATTTTTTTTAACTTCAAACATTGTAAACTATTATTTGAGAAGAGTGACCACACGAGTTTGTTGCCGGAATCTTCTCGGTAGTTCAACTTTTGGAACCGGTGTAATTCAGACATGACAGACAGACAGAGACTATGACGTCAGTTAATAATTATATTTTTTGTGATAGTTGTAAGAATGTGTTTTTATTGACGATTTAAAAGTGCTTCTTTGTGGCCTATTTAAATAAAATATTTTTTCTTTCTTTCTTTCTACATTTGATTGATTTTTACATAGAGATATAAAAATAAACAACTTATTAGTTCCAGCTCACGCCGTGCTCGTCGTCGGAGCGCTGGTATCGCCAACGGTTGTCAAACAAACGCCAAAAGTTATGATAGCGCTGCCGATAGCCACGAATTTAGAGCAGCTGCCTTTAGAGAATCGCATAGCAGAACCCACAGAGCGAGGTGCGGGTTCGCTGCGGGAACGGTGCGGGACCGGTGCGGGTGTGGTGCGGGGCTGGATGATTTTGTAATGCTAGAATTCCTGTGTCTGTAACACAATCCGCACCGCACTACGATCGTTTTTTTTGAAACCGTATTGATTTGCAAGCGGATCTCTGAATCGAAAAATAGGTTTCACACACCCACAAAATATGACAATACTTCCAACATCATGGGATATATCAGATAAAGCGCATCCCCGCTTTAGATGTAGGAATGGTACCCTAATATTTTTGTATTTTTTTGTTACTTTGTCGACGCGATTAATCCTCCAATGCCCAGACGGCAACTTAACTTGCCATAACAATTAAAATTTAATTGTGTCTGGTTTATCGGGCTTCAAAGGGTAAATAAGTAAATATCCACCCGTGCCAAATTACTTTATTCCACTATTAATATTATTAATCTGTGCCACTACTAAAATCTAAATCGCAGACAGGCGAATAGACGGACGGACATGGCGAAACTATAAGAGTTTGTTGTTGACATTGGAACCCTAAAAACATGCTAGGGAGCACAAATTCCATAAACTAATTTCAATCTGTATATTGAAAGTGACGGCTAAACACAGGGTTGATAAAAATCATGATTTTTATAAAAAAATCAAAAAGTCAAATTAATTTGATTTAAATCTGATTTTTTTGATTTTAATTAGTTTTTTATTTATTTTTTAAATTATGTGATCGTTTTCCGTACGAAAGTCAGTTATTTATTAAAAAAAACAACTTATTTTTTGTTAAATCAACATATTAGTTCTTTAATTATGTTATTTTTTTATTAAAAAAAACTAATTGGCATATTTGTTTGCTTCTCTAACAAATGATATTGAACGAAATTTATAAAAAAATGACAGTAACGAAAATCAACAAACATGAGGTATTTAGAAGAAACACTTCCATTTTGTAATATTTAACAAAAAATAAAAATAATAACTACGACGTTTATGTCGAGGGAAGTCCCTTGACACTTTTTGGCTGTTTTGGTTGCAGTAAAAAAGTACTGATTAAATCAGTACTTTTTTACTGCAACCAAAACAGCCAAAAAATTATTGATTTTAAAAAAAAATCACTTGATTTTAATCGCAATTTAAATCACTGATTTAAATCAAATGATTTAAATCATATCATCCCTGGCTAAACATAATGTGTAACTATAGTTTCTGTTGACATATTTTAGATTTCACTGTCGTTTTAAGTATTTATTGCGTTTGCATGAATCATAAGAAAAATGCTGGAACAGATTTTTTAAAATGCTATTTTATGTATTAAACCGTAGGATTTACAGACGACAGCACAGTCAGTGTAACAGTTGCACTACGAAAGCCGCCCCTATTACGAACGGCGTAAGGGCGGTCTCAAGGTCAAACTGTTACGCTTGATACGCTGTCGACTGTAAAAATTGTATGCAAGTCATATCGCATCCTAATACACAAGATTCACATAACACGTGTAGTTCGCCATTAGATATAACTTCTAATAACTACACATTAACATTATGTACTTAATAATCACTTGAGACGATTACATGATTGATACTGATCAAATTACATTGGCTCGAGTAACGTCATTTTGATGTGTCATTGATTGATTTGTGTAGCTGATAATCGGATTACCAAAGCTTGTGTTTCCATTATTTGACACAGTTGCACTAGTGCGCCGAACAATCTCACGAGATAATGTTACCAGTTGACTCCAAACACAGGTGAATTAAAAAATATCTGTAAATATTTGTAATTTTCAAAATAAAACTTCATTTCAGCCGAATACAGAAAAAACAATTAAAATGTATGTTATTAATAAAAAATCAAACTATGACAATGCCCATTGAAAATGTGTTAAAGAATATTTTATTCTGGGCCAAGAGTCCGTATTAAGTAATCTTTCAATTAAAACATGTTCAGGATGTTTTGCTTTAAGAATATTAAATCCTTATATCATTACTTCTAAAGCTCCTATACAGGATGGTGCATAAAAATGGTTTGCCACTTTCAAAAATATCGTATTCATTTGATAATTTTGTGACATTAGAAATAATGCTGTCAATTTTGTATTATTTCATACAAACGTCATGAAATTATCAAACGATTAAGATGTTTTTGAAAGTATCAAACCATTTCTATGAACTAATATAGCCCATGTTTTAATTGATTGTCGTATTGACGGCATCACCCGGTTTTGATCCAGAACCTTTGCGAATTCCGCAGAGCTCTTCAACAACTGATTCAATGTTTCTGACATAAATAGTTAATTCATTACATTAATTAGTACCAGGAAATATAATCGTGATACAAAGATTCCTTTAGGATGTCCATCACATCCCGAACTCTCATTAGTTTAAGTGGATTCTTTTCCTTATTTAATAACAAAAACATATAGATTAATATCTCTCTGTAATCGCCATTATTCGCACTCTGATCAGTATTTTTATTAATCAGTAATTGATTAAAAAGGTGTTCTGACTACTGTTTTTTAATTTATCTTTTACTTCTAGTGCTCCCATACCTTATCCGACGTGTTATTTTAGTTCTTTGGAATAAATCATGGTAAATACTAAATTATCTTTAATGTAATAAGAGTTTCATGACAGTTTAGTCAAGAGCTTTTTTTATACCACTAAGATTGCCACCTTATAAAAAAAATATACTAGTTGTGTAAGAGAAAAATGATTTACCAGACTATTTTGCAATAGTCTGCTGCAAATAACTACAAAGGAGATGTTTCATAATAAATAATAATAATAATCATACACTCACACCTATTATCTAGCTTAAAGTAAGCATCGTTAAGAGCTTGTGTTATGGATACCTAGATAACGGATAAATAATGATAATAATATGTATATAAATATTAGAAATATACTAAATAAACATATAAACATCCATGACTCGAGAACAAATGCTCGTACTCATCATACCAACATTTGCTCCTACCGGGATTTTAACCCGGGACCAAGTAGCCTGTGTAATAATATATACATTATCTCAAAATGATTTCACCGTTATTCAATGGCAATATGGCGGGCGATTTAGAAGAAGTCTACTAAACGCCACCAAAGCGACATAGGCGCCATGATGTATTTTTTTTTAAATAATTTATTGGCATTAAAAAACAAATTCATCATGGCGCCTACGTCGCTTTGGTGACGTTTAGTAGTTTGACAGTGTTTTCTATAAAAAATCTTGTTTTGTACCACGCAACAAAGCAAAAAAAAACGGACAATGAACACTGTTTTGCATATTTTTACCTATTTTTTTTTTTGGATCGGTCTCCATACATTTTTGGAACATCTCTTTTCAGCAAAATATGACTTTTCTACTCACTCTTCGAAAATATCGGAACGCTTCCAAAACTAATATCAACAACCCGTCCAGTAAAAAATTCATAACCGAACCGCAATGTGGTTTTTTTGTTGTCTAATTTATTAAGTTCCGGAGTTGGGTTCGACACTTCGGCTCGGTATTTGCATTCGTCGACTCCGCCAAGATTTCTTTTTCAATTTCAAACTCGTCCCTAGTTTATTGGAGCTGGGTGTCACTTGGTTATACAAGACGCCAGTAAGTGGGGCTAAAGGCAACCATTTAGGTGTAATAGCGAACTAGGAAGTGATTTTAAGGAAACTTATCGCATCCCGGCCCAGGGTTTATCTTTTATCTAGTTGTTAATTTTTTTAAATGTCTTTCAATCATTTATTATCATGTTAAAAAAAATTGGAGCTGTTTGGGTTATAGACGTTCTCTTGTTTTCTTGTTGAAATAAAAAGAACGTAAATAATCAGAACCACTTTTACTAGATGGTAGAATTGTGTGGGAGGCCAGCTTATTTATCAACTAGTTGTATAAAAAAATCTAAGGCATTTGGACATGATGTTAGCGACAGGGTTACATGATAAAATCCTTTTTTAAATTGAATAGTTATATCATGACAGCCTTTTGCCAAAATAGGCATTGAAGTTATTATTAAGGTGATGTTTCTCCATTGTTAATTTCTCATTTTCAATGCTTGATCATTAGGAGGTAAGTAGATTTTTTAGCTTAAGGCTCAGCTAATATTATAAGCGACAACATAAGCATGTCTTATTTTAGTTATTATACGTTTTATGAGGCTTCGGCGAGTAT
Source organism: Nymphula nitidulata (assembly GCA_947347705.1). Taxonomy (NCBI): domain Eukaryota; kingdom Metazoa; phylum Arthropoda; class Insecta; order Lepidoptera; family Crambidae; genus Nymphula; species Nymphula nitidulata. The sequence continues at coordinate 16,232,881 of OX374632.1, forward strand.
TTTGTGACTAGTTGACTTTGTTTTGGTGGGAATGGAAAGGTATCAATTACAGAGCATTGACATCTCTTGTCTTTAGAATTTAAAGTATTTTTAGACATTGAAAGTGTTCTATGCGAAGGTTTTTTTTTGTCACCATCTTGTTTTGCACTCTACGTTAAAAAACCAAAGCAGGTTTTTTATTATAACAATAAATTTTAGTTTCTTTCCGTAGAAGCTTAGCCTTCTTCTTTGTTTTACGATCTGACAAGAAGCAGAGCGGTCGTGTTTGCCATTTCGTCCAGTTCGTGGTACTTTAGGAACACTAATGAATAGTTGATATATTATTATGTGGTTCGTCTACTGCATAGGTGATCTTTAAAAATAATCGATCAAATGTAAATAATCGACAGTTAAGAACACAAAAGAATTTACAGCTTGTTTAAATATCATAATCAAGCGAGACTTTTCAGTTATTCATTTACCAGTTCCAATATAAATCTCCCTGGCTTCGCTTTTCCACGTCATACTGAAATTAATATATTATTATGTAGTGTTTTTTAATATTGCTTATACACAACACGATGTTTGTTTATTTCAATTTATTAGTCCTTTGCCCAATTCCGCCCCATTCATTGGGTATTTACCGCGTGTCATCCCAACCCGGCGATGAAAAGCGAATCGTCATGCTGTATTGTTCGCTGCACTCTATTGAACCAATACACATCGTGGAATATTTAAAACGTGAAGGCTTTTTGGTACAAAAACGTTGTGCCACGGGTACGAGTGGCTTGTGTTAAAGTGGAGTTTTTTGTGTAATTAAAAACTACTTTTAATTTATATTTGAACCTAATTGATTTTAATTTTAGAGTAGGTATTGGAATAATAGTTATAATAACCGGAAAATAACGTCCTAAGCAGAGGGGAAATTTTACAAATTTGGTTTCGTCAACCTACCAGACTAAAATGTCTAATTTATTATTAGAAAACAAAGATTTTTGGTTCTATAAACAAATATTATCAATTTATTTTTGACTTATTCCAGTCTATTTTATTTTGCGTTAATAAGCTGGTAAACGTTAGCTTATAAAATCTCTCAATGTCGAAACAATATATTTGTGTGTGTGCGTGTGTGTGTGTGTGCGTGTGTGTGTGTGTTATGCAGTAATTGCAGTGAAATTCGGGTGACTTTATGTTTGTCGTTTTGAAATCGCGGGAAAACCTCGCCCAAGAGTATTTTCGCACCTAGTACCTATTGTCTTATATTTTCTCGAGCTCTAAGTACACATTTGAAATAAAACGAATTTACCGGATTTAACTCGCGTTTAATTAGAATACCCGACGTTTCGATTACTTTAACGGGAAGAACCGGGGCCTTAGCGTCGGTTGTATACATAAGTAACATCTAATTAAACGCGATTTCAATCCGATAAAGTGGTGGTATTACAAATCTTCGCAGCTATTTTAAATTTCGAAATATTGTCAAAACCTGTAGAAAGATTAGGTTTAGGTTTAAAGACATTTATTCTCATAAAGACACTAAGCCACTTACATGAGAACTAAATATGAAACAAAATTTGTAGCACGTTCGTTAGCATACAATTTTGAAAAGGAAGAAAAAGTAAGAAAATAATAGTAAACAATAAGACAACACTTACACCAAAATCAATCAGAAACAGTGAGGCAACAATAAGTAACATAATCCAAAATTACATCAAACAGATCCAACACACTCAAATAGGTATTTTTATGTTTATTATTATGTAGTGCTAGTCTCGTTTCGTCTTCTGTAAAATCGATATCTGACTTATGACAATATAACAATATTCCTGCTTTTTAGGTTACCTTTCAACAGATACATAACACCTAGAATACCCCATTCCAAAATCAAATTCAAAACTCAACTAAATTCCTATTGTTCTTAAGTTCCCACATCAAAACTCTTTTACAATAACCATTTTCCAATAGTTTCCAGTAAAGATAGTTTGATATTAAGAACTGGATACTTGTATATTACAACAAAGAAACTTACCTCCCACCATAACGTACAGTAGACGACATATACACAGTAACCGTTGCACGCAAACCAGTTCTTATTGCAAGAGGACAAGGTTGCTTTAAGGTGTTACGTAAGCCGGCTGTAGCTATAGTTCTCCATCTGTCCTCGTTCAAGAGTTCCGTGCAAACTTTATTTATTTCAAACTTACCAAGGAAATGTTTAATGTTGAATTTTTATACTCGTTTCCTTTGAGGGCGGAGACAGCGTTTTGCTAAATCATTTTATATGTTCCCACTGATAGAATTTCTGACACATGAGCGTCAGGTTTTTGGACGATGGTAATGCATTTCTCCCTCTCAATATAAAACGTTACAGATCCATTATTTAAATTTGCGGATTCTAAATATAGAGATCCGTTTAGCTTAATCGTGTTTCAGTGTTCCAATACATTGAGTCTAATTGTATTTGTGTTATTGTTTTCCATTTGAAAAATATTTGGAAAAATCTCAATCGAATACATACCTACATGTTTTTTCAGTGAAAACAAAATTCGATTGCTTTCATCGTTATTACATACTAGGTTCTGCCCGCGACTTTGTCCACTCAGGATTAGTAGGTACTTCGAGTAGCCTATTTCAGCAAACCCAATTATAACCCATAATGTTGTTTTCATGTATGGGCTATATTATTTGTAAAGGTTCATCAAAGTCCGTTTAGTAGTTTGCGTGAATAAGTAACAAAAATACATCCATCATACATGTATAATATTAGTAGGATTTGATTTGATTTTTATTTCAATACAAACAGCCACATTTTATGTTGGTACTTTTTATGTTGGTATTGAAATAAATAAATAGCGAGAAAATAATCCACTCTAAAATTTATGTTTTAGTTAATTTTTCACTACATAAAATGCAACTGTCCCCAACACAACTTTGTCGAGCATGTGGTGAATGCCAGGAATCAATGATGCATCTTTTGTGTCATTGTGATGCCCTGGCTAGACCCAGAATGAGCCTTCTGGAAGTGGCATATCCAAAGCCAGAAGACTATAGGCTCTTTCTGCCTAAAGATATAGTAAGGCTAATGGCATCTATATTCTGGACACAGGAAGGGTAAACGCAGGGGAGGCACAAAAGATCCCAATGGGTAGAAGTGCACTGTGACTTAGTCATGGCCTTACAGTAAGATAAGATGGGATAAGAAAAAATTTCACTCCTAAGCTGCTGAATCAATTTAAATAAAATTTGGCATGAATATAGATTATACTCTCACATTTAACCTTTTAGCACAATAGTCGATATCCCGGGGCTTCGGGCAACCAAATTGTATAAATATCGATCACAATGTAAAAAATATCGACTGTTTCAACAGGCATCAAATTATAACAATTATTTAGCCCAACTAATATCTGTGAAATGTTTATCAGAAACAACAGTTATTATATTTAGTATGAGGGTCATCGGCGGGCAAAGGAAGCTTTTTTTTTTCATAATCAACTAGATGACAAATCGCCGCCTATAGACACCTGCAAGGAAAAATCACTTAGTATTGCAGGTGCATTGTCATCCTGAGACCTAAGATGACACGTCTTCCATGCCCAGTAATTTCACTGGCTGAGTTTCCCTTCAAACACAGCGAACTGTTTCATGGTTGAAATAAGAAAGGTGGTACCTACCCAGACGACCCCGACGGGCCTACCACCTAGTTAAAATTGTAATAAAACTAGATTTGTATAGGTTAGGTCTTTAACTAGTATTACTTATGTTTTCTCTATTCAATAATTGTTTTATAATCTGACGGGTTATATTCGCCCATGTTTTGACAGTTTCGCTTTTCTTTACTTGTCATTGTTGCTTTGTCATTTATTGATTCTAGTTTCAGCTGATTGAGTCTTAAAACGCAACCTGTAATAAGCTGGGCAATTAAGTAGTGATCTACACTTAAAACTAGTTTTGAGTGATTCGAGTTCAAACGATGCTTGAGCTGCGTTCTGTAATACGGGCCTTAGTCTCTCACTCACTGTTACAGAATTAACAAGAGGAACATAATATTCGCCGTCCATCAAAAGCGTATTTTGAACACGTCACAGCCCTTTCTTATTTCACTGCGTTTACACAAAGTGTTGCTTCGGGCACTTGGAAACTCCAATAGACACGAGAGCAGCCATGAACCGGAGAAACTTTGACAATTTACTTTTTATTTGCGAAGTGTTGCCGCTTTTTGTATTCTTTTCTTTCCTTTTCCTTTTGACACTCCATTTATGTCATCTTGTAAACAATAATAGAACTTTTATGTGAAGAAAAAAAGACTAACTCTAATTTGTTTTGCGAATCTAGTCGTGAAAAATTAGTAATGATATCTTTTTCGTTTGTAAAAAGAATCCTGTGTCATCAAACTATCACCATCATCACCAGCTCTATATACGGAACACATGAGGAGTTTGGGCCATAACACTACTATGCTGGCCCATTATGGGTTGTAGTTAAAAGCCGTTGCGGTGACAACCGGGATCAACGACGGCTTAACGTGCCCTTTCGAAACACGGAAGAGCTCGGGATTAGATTTTGATTGACCAATCCCTAGATCGACCTAGCTGAAAGTTGCTTTGTTTTCGTTCGTCGCTCAAACTGTTGGTCGTTAAATTACAAACCCTTCATCCTTTACCAGCCCACTGGCGTCTCTTTAACAATAGAAAACCTTTCAAACAATAATGAAAGCAACAGCTTTTCATCCTAGAAAATTTATTACTTATTGAATATATTTGTAAGTAAATTCCACGCGTAAGATTAATTAACCCATTCATTTGTACACACGGCAGCACATCAAGCGTAACAGTTTGACCTAGAGACCGCCCTTACTGCGTTCGTAATAAAGACGGCTTTAGTAGCGCAACTGTTACACCTGATGTGCCGTCGTGTGTACAACATAAATTAACCACTACAAATCGAAAACTATCGAACTCAGAGCTGTTTGATTGAAAAATTAACTTTAAATCGGAAACTCGATGCCGCAATCGGAACCAATTTGTATTATTTGTAATCTTTCATTAAGCTCCCGTTATTTCTTTTGTTTTAATATAAACTCTTTTACCTTGAACATAGCGTTTGGAATATAAATTACGGTGTCGGAAAATGTCAATAAAGGCTTAATTTCTTCCTCTACGCTGTTAAATCCGACATGATTGATTGGCACGTATTTGCACTTCGATGCGATCGAGAACGGTGTATAAATAAAACCTTGGAAACCACTTTAAAGGTTTGATCGACAGATTGTAGAAGCTTTGAAGGGTTGAATGGGATGTGGTATAACTGACAAATTTGAATATTACCACATTGAAACACGTATAGCTCTTTATTGAACCGTGAGAATTCTGTCGCTTAATATCGGTGGGAGAAATATACTTCACGTTTGCTTTATGTGTTTACCATCGCGGCTTTTCCATAAAATCACTTCATATTGCAAGTGCGTAGATATTTTGGAGACACCTTTCCTTTCACACAGAAACACAGCTAACTGATTCACGGCTAAATCGGGAATCCCTATTTTATTTATACTACAGTTTGATAGTTTATTGTACAGAAAGTAGGACAACTGAACATAGTAATAATTTAACACTTTCCTTTCTCCAGCCGAAAGTACACGACCAACAAAGAAAACACTAAAATTGCTCATCACCGAAAAAATATTTCTAACAAGAAACCCTATTTTTTTTTGGTAATACAGTGGTGTATTACCAAAAAAAAATGCACTGAATTTTTTTTTTATATAACTAGATGACAAACAAGCTGACGGCCCACCTGGTGGTAAGCGGTTACCGCCGCCTATAGACACCTGCAATAACAACGAAAAGCACTTGATATTGCAGGTGCGTTGTCATCCTGAGGCCTAAGATGAAATGCCGTCCATGCCCAGTAATTACACTGGCTACTTTTCCCTTCAATCCGAAACACAGCGAACTGTTTCACGGCTGAAATAAGAAAGGCGGTGGTACCTACCCAGGCGACCCTACATATGGGTCTACCACCTAGTAAAATGAATGAATTTCATATCAAATAAAATTATTCATTTAAGTGAATAATTATTTTGTTTTTATTAGGTAGGTAATGCAGTCGAATTGCTAGAAGTTTTATTTACAATTTATACTATATGTAAAACAAAACTTGTTTTGCTGAGAACTATAGTCCAGAAGTCTATTTAATTTTTTAATTACACATTTCGACCAATATTAAATGAACTGGGTGTTGTTATCTGTCGTTATTAATTCCAATTTTATGCAAGCGCAAATTGTAATCAATGTAAAAGTTCTGATTCTACTATTTTATTGATTAAAGTTTAATAATACCTACATAATTAATAGTACTTAATAAGCCTTCGTTAACTCAGTGAAATTACAGAGCGGACTGGTTTGTTGAATGGTAATTCAACAGACAGTCCACTCTATAATTTCCTCGTCCTATTTGAAGTCGGTTCATAAAGAGTAATTATCTGTTTGTTTTTGTAATAGTAAAAACACACTTTTAAAAACACATATTTGATTTTTTTTAAACAACTAGATGACCAACAAGCTGCCGGCCCACCTGATGGTAACCGGCTACCGCCGCCTATAGACACCTGCAATAACAAGGAAATGCACTTGATATTTCGGGTGCGTTGTCATCCTGAAACCTAAGATGAAATGCCGTCCATGTCCAGTAATTACACTGGCTACTTTTCCCTTCAATCCGAAATACAGCGAACTGTTTCACGGCTAAAATAAAAAAGGGGTGGTACCTACCCAGGCGATTCTATATATGGGCCTTCCACCTTAATAAAACCCTATTTTTACCTTCAGTACCGCCACAAGCAACTTCTAATAGCGAACACATAACAAAATTTAGCCGAAAGCAGAATGTAAATGCTCAGGGGCGGGCGGTTAGAGCAAAAACCTTGTTATTCCAGACGGGGGCGATAAATCACAACGATATTGTGGAAATATACTTTTTCCCCTCCGAAGGTGGCTGTTTCACAGAAGTTTTTGCGTTAAAAATTGGCAGGCCCGTTGAGGCGATTCGTGCCTTGCCGCCGTTTTGTTAACTTTTAACGCGCGGGTACCACACTTATGCGGTGGAGGAGCGTGAAGGCGCACCTTTTTTTAACAATATTAATAAAAGATGAATCCCATGACAAAGAAATGTTTACATAACAAATAAATTCAGAATTAACATTTATCCGCAGTAAAAGAATATTTAGTTCATCAATCTTGCAATCGATATAAAAAGATACTTATGTCAAGTATATCGTTATTTAGTCAAATAGCCTTATAATAATAATACGTTTTGTAATATAAAATATGACACATTTAACAGCCATTTTATGCAATTAACATTTCAAGTGACCATGCATAATAAAACAACTGAAACTAAATAAAACATTTTAGTTTATCAATCGTTCAGCCATTATTTCTTATGATTTTTCTTATCAGGGCCGTATCTGTAGTAAGTCCATGAATTTCATGGATTTAGTTCCAGTATCTGAAAAATAGTGAATAAATTACGTTTTCATTTCTCATGCTCGGAAAGTAGCGTTTTCTTGATCTGAGTATTGGGAGGAAAACGCTAGTTCCCACCACGGGGCGGGAAAAACTCATACTAATTGCTTCCTTTCCTAGGGCGGGAATAAAAAATTTAAAAATAGAACTGAATTTGGTTACGTATAATCTGTGATACAATGAAGAAAATAAAGTAGCCGACTGAATGGTGAGTAGGCGGTAACGCGATGTGTTCCAAATTTAAAAATACTCTTATTCTTATAATAGGTTGGGGAAAAAGTTTCTTCGCATTTTTTATGAAAATTCAAAACATTTTTTAATATAGTTTATTGACATTTAACTAAAGTATGTAGGTACCATTTTGTTCGATAACTTTTTGCCATCTTGAAGGTAGGGGCATGATCCCATTGCCATTCAAATTTTGGGGCTTCTGATCAAAATACCGCGACAAGTGGTTTTGGCAGTCCTCTCATGATGTTAACCTGACACTGCCTAGAAAATTCTGAAGAGAGCGAAACAAGTGGAAATCTAAAGGTGCAAGGTCAGGACTATACGGCGGATGCATTAACACCTCCCAGCCAAACTCTCTTAATTTTTGCTGAGTGGCTAAAGATGTGTGAGGTCTAGCGTTATCATGATGAAAAACCACACCCCTTCTGTTGATTAATTCCGGCCGCTTTCTCTCAACTTCTTGCTTTAATCTCATCAGTTGTTCGCAGTAGAGTTCAGAGTCGATGGTCCTGCCTGGTGATAACAGCTCATAATGAATAATGCCCTTCCAATCCCACCACACACGCAGAATCACATTGTTGCGAGTTAACCCGGGCTTCGCCACAGTCTGTGAAGCCTGACCGGCCTTTGACCACGACCTTTTTCGCATGTTCTTGTCGTACGTGATCCACTTTTCATCACCAGTTATCAGCTTCTTCGAAAATGGTTCGGTTTCACTACGTCGTAATAAAAAATTACAAATGAGTACACGGATAATTTCCGGATTGAAAACGCTTAAACCAAATTTGTGCTACTCTCAAAGACACTGCACTAGGGCCATAAACATCGCATTTTTTTTCTCGGCTTGCGTTGCATTTTTACCTTTTTTGTAGTATTATTTTAAAATGTATCGAATTTCTTTATTAGATTCACTCATCTTGACAGTACGAAAAACAAATGAAAAATACACATTTTCCTAATTTGAATTTGGAATTATCTTTTTTAAAATCTAAACTTTTAATGATACCAAAACCAGCCAGATACAAATAGTACAGCCATAGAGATTTTATTACAAGTTCATACATACTATAATGCGAAAAGAATTTTTCCGCAACCAATATAATATTATTTCGATAGTTTGAGCTTGGTATCAGATTTAAGTCCTAATTGCTATGATGAAATTAACGATATAAAGATAATCTTACCTTAGTAAATCCCGTTATCAATTAACTTTATGTAAGACTGATTTAAATAACCTTGAAATAAAAACATGACCGCAACGAACAAAATACCGCCACTCCCAAGGGGCAAGGTTAATTAAATCAGTTTTACATAAAGTTAATTGATATGATGGGTCTTAAATCAGCAATGGGAATAATATCACTGAAACACAAATAGGTGGTAGAGGATTAATTAATTGATTTGAAAGGGTTTTCTGATTTGTAATATCTACAACTAGAACATCAAGGGAGTCTCTGCCATGGATTTCACTTTCTTTTCAACCACCAGACTACTATATTCCTACTTTTACAGAAAACCAGCAAAGCCAAATTTCACGTACAATATGTAACAGCCTAAACTTTCCACACACAATTTTAAATATACAGTTCTCAAATTGTACTAACGTTACAATTAATTTTTAATAGATTCTACTCATGTTAGGAGTATTTTTATTAACAAATTTTATTAGAAAAACTATTTTTTATTGTCCTTGCATTTGAAATGAAAAGTAGAGTGCTACACACGGGTAAAAGGAATCAAACCCTACTCGGACTAAAGCCGCCTTCACTGCGCTCGAGCGTCTAATAACCTCGTAGGGATTGATTCCTTTCCACCCTTATAAAGCAATCTACTATTTTGTATCAAAACTATTTTGTATCAGCCTCCGCCTAACGCTCGCTCAGTGTAACGCGGCCCAGGCTTTGACGCTTATTCGGTACTCGTTGGTGTAGAAGTTTTTAAGCTGTTTGCTTGATAAGAATTTCTGTATTAACGTTGAAGTGTTACCCATAGGCTTTTAAATTATCTTTTAAAAGCTCCAGTTGACTTTACTTTGAGTTTTATCTCTGAATGTGATCCCATTTTGTAAGATATTTTGCTTTAACATAAATACCAGTGCTTTAGGGAAAAATATATTTGGTAGTTATGTATAATAATATTTTCAATAACAATAATGAACAATAATTGCCTTGGAGCGTGTGCATTCGTAATTATGCCTGAAAAAAGTCCTCTGATTAGGATTTATTTATATTTTTCACCACCTGGTGCCAGCTAGTGCAGCTTGAAACACACTGTTCTAGCCGCCTCCACCTTGCCGGCCTATAAGGTGCCTTTTCACGCCTCTTTTGAAGGAACTCATTTGTTAGATCCCCATTCAGATTTGAGATTCAACACCCTGTCGAGCTCAATGGTAAGATTCTATCTCACCCTCTCGGTTTCAACGCGCCCAGCTCTAGGGCGACCGTAATATCCACCATGCACTGTACTGTCATCCGCATAGCAATGAATGTTTCCTAATGGACGCATGTAATTGATATGAAGAAAGAGGGAATGGGATAGAACAGAGCCTTGTAGTACACCAGCGATCGCTGACAAAAACCCCGAAGCGCATCCATCAACAAGGACACACATTCTCCGCTCATGCAGGAAGCCGGCGATCCAGTTGCAGAGCGGAGCGGGGAGCTTGGAGAGAAGACCCTGCGCCAGACCCAAACAAAAGCTTTGGCAATGTCTAGACTAATAGCCACTGACTCAACACGTTTGTCTATAGCTTCACCCCAGACATGCAATAAATACGCTAGAAGATTACCCGTTGACCGCTCTGGTCGATACCCATACTGACGATCATTGTTAAATGAGTGATCTTCTAGGTATCGGACCAGCTGGACATTTAACCCTAGAAAGATAACCTTATTTTTTAGTACTAAAAAGATAAACATGCGCCCGAGAGGCGCCCGATTTTAAAACCCAATTTATATTAAAACTTTTATTATTATTCTTTTTTTATAACTTCAATAAAGTGTTACATTATTATTAAGTAAATAAAACACAAATGCGTATTATTATTATTTTTATTATAAAAAATATGCGTGATTTATCAAATCCCTCCAAAAAGTAACAAAAATTAGAAGTCTTCCCTAAATAGATAGAAATTAAAACAAAATAGGTAACATTTATAGTATTTTGTCTTAATAATTAATGAATCACATTATAATCAGTCTCAAATGCCAATAAAATACTAAAATATCAATAATCATAGACAGTTGTTGCAAACATCTCTTTTATGCTCACCACACACTGTCTTTTTACATTTGGTACAAATAATTTTAGACATCCTTTTCTTTTTTTGTGTACCTACATAGACTACAATAACGCCGAACTTTAGCTAGAGGTTCTTCATGAGCTTCTTCAGAAACATCTTGAGTAGTTTGTTGCAGATTTTAAATATTTTCTCTCAAACGTCTTGATAAAGTAGGGATTTCTAATCTAGATCTCATCCACGGAGTAGACAGATCAGTGCTTAGTTTTTTCATAAACTCTCTACGGTTCAATGGTTTTTCTCCTTTTGATACAACATTGTGAGTGTAAATAATATGAGTTTACAAAAGCTAAGTATGTTCAAAATTCCATAAAACATTATCATCGGCCATCTGTTCGTCTTCCTAGAGCAAGACATTTGCTCTAGGAAGATCAAAGATTAGATCTCAGAGCGATACCAATGACGAGTACACCTCATCTATGTACTCGTCATCGGTATCGCTCTGAATATCGTCTTCACTTACATGGTCCTCCATCTAGCTGTCGCTGCCATCATCTGCACCTTCTTCTTCTCCGTTCAATAAAAATACTATATCTCTATCTTCCAACACTCGTCTGCTCGCTATGATGATTAAACGTTTTTAAAATCAATAATAATTTATTAATTATTAATAATATACTTTTATATATACCGTACATAAATATAAATAAGTAAAACGTCACCAAACTAAAATCACAAATAAATGGATAAAAGTTACGAAGAAGATAAACTTGCGCCTTTCGAGCGCCACGCATCGCCATAGCAAAGAAACTATGGTACTTACCTGACAGGAGCGGTCGTATCTTGGTGGAGTTGACCGACGACTGAGTTGGCTCGAAAACATGAACACGTACGCGCGTCGGTTGAAAAGAGACAGTAATATTTTTGTTTCGTGGGCGCCTCAGGAGCGCACGTTATCTTTCTAGGGTTAAGATCCTTTCCATAACCTTGCAAAGGTTATAAAGGAGGTGACAGCAAATGGGCGATAGTAAGCTGTGTCTGATCGGTCTCCCTTTTTGGAAACCGGTTGCACGTTGGCCTCTCTCCAAGATTTCATTTCCAATGAGAATCTAGTTCTGAAAACTAATTTTCTTCTTAAGATGAAGAGAACTAGCAGTTACTGCGTGGATGTCGGTAATCGCACCAAAAGTGCCTTTTTTCCTTACACCTGATGTGATTTATCTTCATGCCGAATTTCAGCTAAATTGGTTTAGCTGCTTAGGAGTGAAACCGTAACAGACAGATATAGTTACTCTTACAGTTTTAATATTAGTATGGAAATATGTCAATTGTAAATTCTGACATGCATGACGACAAACTGGACGTGGTTGGTTAATGTAAATGCATACTTGACAGACAGACAGATTTGCAAAAATTATGACGTTGTTAGTTGACACTTTTTTTTGTGACACACACATTCAAATAGAATTTTTTACGACTAGAAAGTGTTTTAGGGGAGAATAATTGAATATGAGATTTTAATGGACTGTGTCTCCGATATTTTGCTGCCTTAAATTCAAAATGTAATTAAATAAAAAAAATATCTTACACTCCAGACATTTCAGTTCGGAGTGGCTACTCATTGCGCAACGAACGGTTCCTAATATTATTATCAAACCCAATATTTGTATGAAAATGCTAAAACATACATTAATTACTTCAAGCAAACAGTTCTTAAAATATTGCTAGATTTTAAGTCTCTTTAGAGGCGAATTTTCACAGATTAAAATTACAAGGTATTAAAATATAAACATTACTAAGTACTTGTAAATTGAATTTTATGACAGTTCATAGTTTTTATTACAAGGTATTAAGGGTCAATACGATTGCAAATAATGAGAAGTGTATACACAAGTAAAGTTTGTACTTTTAATATTAAAATAGTGTTTTTTTTATTATTTCAAAATGTTTACTTTATCCAGTGCTGTGATGCTCACGGACTTCGAAAAAATAAATATACAGTCTTAATAACAGCCGTTTGTTTTTGATGCGTTTTTTATTTAAAATTATTATTGGAAACTTAAAGAAAAGAAAGAACATTAATATCAAGAAGATCAGGTAGCATAGTGGTTCTAGCGCTCTGGCTTTCATTACACAAACCAAAGCCCCTTTCGCCATGGTCGATCCCGGGATGGGCCAATCAAACGTTCTAATATCGAGCTCCTCAGCGCTTCGGAAGGCACGTTGGGCCGTTGGTCCTGGTTGTTACTGCAACCGCTTTAACCCACCAACCCGCATTGGGCCAGCGTGGTGGTGTTATCGCTCAGACTCTTCATGTGTATCTCCCATGTAGGAAGGCCCAGCAGTGAAACTTATACAGGGTGTTTGGTACAAATCAGAACAAGCGGGCATCTACTCATGTTAACATAGTTATACTAGTAAATAATAAGGTGTTATATGTAGAGGTCAAAATTCTAATCCTGTTGCCGTTATCAATATCGAGCAAAAACAAGCAAAAAAATATCACGTTTGCTGTATGGGAGCCCCCTTAAATATTGTTTTAATTCTGTTGATTAGTATTTGTTGTTATAGTGGCAACAGAAATACATCATCTGTGAAAATTTCAACTGTCTAACTATCACAGTTCATGAGATACAGACTGGTGACAGACGGAGGGACAGCGGAGTCTTAGTAATAGAGTCCCGTTTTACCCTTTGGGTACGGAACCCTAAAAACCAATAACCCACCAATCGTACATGTAGTCACACAAAAGCTTTTCGATTTATAAGACCTGCCTAAGCGTCTAATTGAATGGCTAATTTAACCGTATGGCTGAGTCGACGTTCAGCCGTCTGAACGAGGTAGCTGATTGTCCTTCAGCCGTTACATTAGATGCCGGTGTTTGATCAACAGCCTAGGCGTCCAATTACGACATATACATCTTATTATTAGTGCAATCAGATTAATGATAGGTTGGGGAAAAAGTTTCTTCGCATTTTTTAAGAAAATTCAAAACATTTTTTAATATAGTTTATTTACATTTAACTAATGTATGTAGGTACCATTTTGTTCGATAACTTTTTGCCTTCTTGTAGGTAGGGACATGATCCCATTGCTATAGAAATTTTGGGGCTTCTGATCAAAATACCGCGACAAGTGGTTTTGGCAGTCCTCTCGTGATGTTAACCTGACACTGCCTAGAGAATTCAAAAGAGAGCGAAACAGGTGGAAATCTGAAGGTGCAAGGTCAGGACTATACGGCGGATGCATTAACACCTCCCAGCCAAACTCTCTTAATTTTTTGCTGAGTGGCTAAAGATGTTAGCATTATCATGATGAAAAACCACACCCCTTCTGTTGATTAATTCCGGCCGCTTTCTCTCTACTTCTTGCTTTAATCTCATCAGTTGTTCGCAGTAGAGTTCAGAATCGATGGTCCTGCCTGGTGGTAACAGCTCATAATGAATAATGCCCTTCCAATCCCACCGCACACACAGCATCACCTTGTTGCGAGTTAACCCGGGTTTCGCCACAGTCTGTGAAGCCTGACCGGCCTTTGACCACGACCCTTTTCGCACGTTCTTGTCGTACGTGATCCACTTTTCATCACCATTTATCAGCTTCTTCAAAAATGGTTCGGTTTCATTACGTCGTAATAAAGAATCACAAATGAGTGCACGGTTCATTAGGTTTCTTTCAGTAACCTCGTGGGGTACCCAAATATCGAGCTTTTTTGTGTACCCATTTTTTTTTAAATGCGCTTAAACTGTTTTGTGGTCAATTACCAGTTCTCCAGCTACGTCGTAACTACTGATATGCCAATCTTGCTCCAGTTTTTCAAAAATGGCATCAAATTTATCCGTAATAGGGCGACCAGAGCGACGTGCATCTTTGACATCAAAATTTCCGGATTGAAAACGCTTAAGCCAAATTTGTGCTACTCTCACAGACACTGCACTAGATCCATAAACATCGAAAATTTTTTTCGCGGCTTGCGTTGCATTTTTACCTTTTTTGTAGTAAAGTTTTAAAATGTATCGAATTTCTTCATTAGAATAAAAAACACACATTTTCCTAATTTGAATTTGGAATTATCTTTTTTAAAATCTAAACTTTTAATGATACCAAAACCAGCCAGATACAAATAGTACAGCCAAAGAGATTTTATTACAAGTTCATACATACTATAATGCGTGTCCGCGCGCACGTCTCGAGGTGCGGGGGCTGAGGAAACAGGCGCAAGCGCCGCCGGCGCCGTTTCGTCTAGTAGCATCTTACGCACAGCCGTCCGGGATACCCGCGTCATTTGGGTTTCTTAAGATTCATCCAATTGATATGCAATTTATATTACTATTAAACCTATTTATACAGTCCAGTCAATTTATCTGCCTATAAAATAATTACGCACACGAACAATGCGAAAAGACTTTTTCCCCAACCTAATATACAATTAAGTAACTGTTAAATTATTCGGACACATTTTCAAATGAAGATCCTCATTTATTCAATAAGCACTTGACTTCAGTATCCGTTAAGCTCGGGCCGCCTGGAAAATCTTCTTAAAATAATATTAATAATAATAATAATAAATTAATTAATTAACTCTGTCTTTTATTTTTCAAAACTAGAACAGATAACCCTATTTTGCATTACTTACACTACGCTCATTTAAATTATACAACTACTACTTACATTTAAGGTTTCACAATGACAAGAAATGTACCTAGCGAAGTGCAGTTTTATGTAAATATCGCTTTGCACACGGCATCAGGCTGCGTCAATTAGCTCATATCACGCTTAATGTAAACACACCACATACTTCCGTCAAAGCACTTTATAGCAGAGCACGTTACCAGAGTCGTGTGCAATCGTAACTGCTGGTACGTAGTCATTAACCCGGCGTCTCATGGGGGTTGAAAAGTGTTATCGGACGTGGGGGTGGGTCTCACAGACGCGCTTATTAGATATGATATATATATACCAATAGTTTATTAATAAAAAAAAGATTGCTTTTCTTTCAATTTATTTTTTAGGTATTAATGTAAATAAATAAAAAAAATATTAGGTATATAATATTATATTTTAATCATAATAATAGAGCATTTGAAAAACAAAAACTAAATTAAAAAGATACTAATGAGTTTCAATCTTTAAAAATATAGGTAAATATCACTCCGAATCAATACAGTGAAAATAATAAAAATCATTTTTTTTATACCATATGATTTTAAGGTTATTAAGCATACGGCCCAACAACTGATGGTAAGCGGTTACCGTAGTTTTTGAATGTTTGCAACACCATGGTGTCACTTACGCGTTGCTGACCCTTTAAAAACCTTTTCACGCCTTTTTGAAGAACATCATGGTGTATTCATCCGAGAAAACCTCTACAGGGATCTCATTCCACAACCTGAGCGTACGTGGGAGAAAGTTTATCTAAAACCGTACAGCTATGCGATTCTCTAAAGTCAGCAGACTTGAATTCGTGGCTGTCGGCAGCGCTTTTGACGTATGTGTGACAACCGTTGGTGACACCAGCGTTCCGACGACGACCACGGAGTGAGCCGGAACTAATAAGTTGTATTTTTTTATACCTTTATGTAAAAATCAATCAAATATTGAATGAAGTCATTGCGATACATTTTAAACACAAGAAAAACGAAGTAAAAAAATAACGATTTTAAGGATGAACTCCCTGCCGGTGGCGAGTGGTGCGATGATAGAAAGAGAATATACACTAATTGCGAGGATGGGTCTCAACTGAGTATGTTGTTTTCAACTTTGTAACGTGTAACTTTCAGTGTGGTCACTGCTTCATTAACCAATTAAGTAGCATATTAATCAAGCTGTGACCACACTGAAATGCTTGAAGAACCTAACAGCAGCAAAAAAAAATGTGCTGGGTCTCACAGACCCAATCCCCTTAGCGCCGGATTCAGTGCTTTGCAATTCTCCCACTATGTTTTTGAGGTTCTTTACTGAAACTTCAGAAGTAAAGAGTAACCACTTACCATCAGGTAGGCTTCTCTGCCATTGTTGTTTATAGAGAAGACGTAGGCATTTATACGAGTATCTGGTTTTTAGACTTATAAAATTAGAGTTAATATTTTGGAAAAGTATTATTATCTTACTCTCAGAATATTCCAAATCATTGCCGACATAGCTTTAAAATTTCCTAGTAATGGCAAATCAACTGAGAACAGGCTTAAAGATGTAAAGTGTATGAACACTGAAGATAATTTAAGACATCCGGATAATTTAAGACATTGTACTTACAAAAATGAAGAAGACAAGGTGGCTGCTAAGCTACTACTTCTTGAATTAAAATAACGGGAAAAAAATATGTGGTGTTCTCTAGCAAAGTTTGTTTATCTTTACAGTGCTAATATTGTCTTTTGTCAACAGTTCCGCCCGATATCGTGAGCGACGATACGTCTGCAGACGTATCAGTGCAAGAGTTGGAGAATGCAACGCTCACTTGCAAGGCCACCGGCCATCCACCTCCCAAGATTACGTGGAGGCGAGAAGACCACGAGCCGATACTGTTGAAAAAACCGTTATCCAGAGATTTTGACAAAGGTATCTTAAATAAAAAAAACTTCATTTGATAGGTTGATTAATAACATTAGAAATAATAAAATCAATTTATTTGGTATC
Source organism: Nymphula nitidulata (assembly GCA_947347705.1). Taxonomy (NCBI): domain Eukaryota; kingdom Metazoa; phylum Arthropoda; class Insecta; order Lepidoptera; family Crambidae; genus Nymphula; species Nymphula nitidulata. Next base: position 16,250,491 of record OX374632.1, read on the forward strand.
TTTAAACAAGTGTAAATGGATAGCACGAAGACTCACAGAAGCTACCGACTACTACTGAGGACCATTAGGCTTTGTTGCATTGGATAACAGACGATCATAAATTGATGGCATTTTCTATAGAATCCGGAGTGCTTAAATAAGTGACAAACCTAAAGATAAAATAAACTACTTTGAAAAATCATCCCTTACATCACAAATTCATTATGCGCTTCCCTAATGCGCAGATCTCGGGAGAGCTCAAACAGAGTCCTGGAGGTATGAAAAGACAAACTTGACTGTCCCCTTCGTATGCATTGGACCGCGATGCATATGGGCGGAACACTCAAGTTCCTAAATTGTTTTTTCTTTTATTTTTGTCACCCTACGTTATTTTAATTACAATGCATACTAACAAATTTATATGGATTTTGTGTCTGAAATAAAAGTTTAATAATATTATTCATTATTATTATAAATTCGTATCAGAAGTGATATTTTCATCTTCAATTGAGCTGATGCTAGTAGGCTTAACAGAAACTTTTTCAAACTGAAAATGAGCAAACCTAAAAAGCAAATTACCTACACGTAATTTACGCAGTACTCACTAAATATAGACAGTAAGTTTTTTATTTTGGTGAAGCATCGCCGCCGGCTGGATATTATAAGGTACGAAATATTGAAGCATAGAAATTACGCTGTAACTCGATATTGATTCCATGTTTGTTAATGGCGAAACAGAATAGAATATTCTTTGTTGTAGACCAGAAATGGATAACGAACATTCACTAGTTTTTACAAAAGATGTTTTAAATATAAAATTCTTTGAACGAAAATTTAAAGATTCCAACATCGTGTATGCCTACGTGTGTATGTGTGAGTACGTGTATACTTACCAAAACCAACCAATTAAGAGTGTACTTTTAACTTTCCCATATTGCTTAGTCCTAAAACCCTCAAGGTTGAGGAGTCACAGGTGTGCTTACAAATTGGTACGTCGGGAGGTACGAGTAGTTCTCGGGGGCTCACACCCACATTATATGTATCTACGGTGACTAAAGAATTGTGTGGTGTAACTTCTTGAAAGGTTATTTTGTTGTAGATTTTTAGTAAATATTATACAAAAAGCTTTTTAAGTCACTATTGTTCTGGAGTGCTAGTTTTATTTAAAGATAGCCAACAGGTTTATTCGAATCGACATAAGAGATAAAAAATATTATTAATAATTTCCAGTGGAGGCGCTGCCTAACTGACTGACTTTATGCAGCGACATTATTTTTTGAAAACTTTTAGATAATTATCAGCTAATATAGATTGTTCTTTTACAGAAAGATATCAGAGTATAATGTCTCTGGCTTCTCGGTACATGTGGAGAGATTTTACAAAAGCGAATTTCATTCAGTGGAGGCAATATATAGAATAGTGTAAAAGCGCAACTGCTGTTGGTTCATAGAGACCGCAGCAGGGCTTACAATTAAATAGTATAACACCAAAGACTCGCACTGATAGCTATAAAAATAAATCATAGGCATAACCTCTGCTAAGACTTGTATTTTAGTTATAAATGTACCCCATAATTCTATAGAGGTTCCCTGCATTGTATCAACCAGTAGTAAAGTTTTAATTACATTATTAAACCAAAATACAATGACATTTTATGAGGTGCCGCTACATAAGATAATCCTATCCGTTTGTTTAGCTTTTATATCTATACCCTTCTTAATTTAGAGAGAAAGTGTTACGCTTGCGCACGAATGCCGAATTGCTAATTACTGGCATAATAGAAGCAAGTAGGTACTCGTGTGCTTCTGGTAATTTATTTCATACACGTCTAAAGTACTCTCTCGAAGAATTGTATCGAATAATTTTGTATAATATTTTGAGGTAAAATTTGGGAAATTTATTTCATCGAATGATACACGTCTAAAGTACTCTCTCGAAGAATTGTATCGAATAATTTTGTATAATATTTTGAGGTAAAATTTGGGAAATTTATTTCATCGAATGATACTAATATAAATTGAGAAACATTCTAAATCGTAACATGTCTCGTTTCCACTCATTTTCAAAACATATGAAATATGTAACATCTTCATGTCAAAGCTTAGAATCCAAAAAAATTGTTTTGAGATGTTTCTAAACGTTATCTTTGCGCCATTTGGTGTAACTGTCAAGTTGACATAAAAAGAAGATGGAAGCTAATAAAAAGACTTGTAAGTAAAACTCGCTTATAATTTAAACCTTTTGACCATATCTAAACATGGTGGCAGCGGTCAAATAATAAAAATCAGTAGAAAAAGGATCCAAAGTCAGTATACAAAGAAACAAAATGATGAAAACAAGTACAGATTCAGATATAGAAGAAAAATTCAAAATGTCCAAGTCAGTCCAAGTAGCTCCTCCAGGATTCTTCAGTTTTGTGCCAGAAGACTGGCCGAAATATAAATCAAGATTTTTGCGGTACATGAGCATAACAGAAAATTATAAAAAGGAAGAATCAGTCAAAATTAATTGCCTGCTGTATTGTATGGGAGAGAAATCGGAAGAAATTATCATACAATTTGGCAAACAAGAAACATACGAGGGATTATTAAAAAAATTTGATGATTTCTTTGCTCCGAAGAAGAACGTCATCTATTCTAGATATAAGTTCAATTACAGAATTCAGAAAGATAATGAAAAAGTTGATGAATTTATAACAGAATTACATAAATTGGCAAAAAATTGTGATTATGGTGATCTTGAAGAGCAGTTAATAAGAGACAGAATAGTTATTGGAATTAAAGATAAAAATGTGAGAGAAAGAATGTTATTGAAAAGTGAATTAATGCTAAGTGAAGCAATATTAATGTGTAGACAAGCAGAAATACAACAAGCAGAGACCAAAATGATGGAGGGAGATGAAATTGTAGAGATAAATAAAATTCAGAAGGACAGAGTTAAAAAAAATGATTGCTGGTTTTGCGGTCAAGAAAGGCACCCAAAAGAAAAATGTCCCGCTTCTAAGGCAACTTGTTACAAGTGTAAAAGATTAGGACATTTTTCCAAATTATGTCGTTCAAAATACGTTAGAAAACTAGATACAGATTTGGAGAAGGGGCATTTCGAGGTTAGATTTTGTGAAAGAAATAATAATTATGTTATTGATATTAATGTATTTAAGGACAATTTGTTAATTGATAATATAAATTTTCTGATAGACACAGGTGCTGACATAAGTGCCATTTCTGATAAATGGGCAAGACAATGGAACCTTCCACTGGTGAAATGTGTAGATTCAGTGAGAGGGCCTGATGGATCAAAACTGGATGTCACTGGTACCATAGAATTAAAATTGAAATACAAAAATAAAGAATATCAAGGTAAGTTTTATGTTGTAAATGGTTTAAGTACTGCAATACTAGGTCGTCCAGCAATTGAATGCATGAAAATAATAAGCATCTGTGCTATTTTAGGTTCAGGAAATAGTAATGACAGTAGTGGTTATACATGGGTAGAGAAAGAATTTCCGAAAATATTTGATAGGTTAGGAGTGTTCCAAGATGAGTTTAATATTAAATTGATTGACAATCCTCAACACTACATACAAGCATCACCACGAAATGTTTCAATTCCTTTGTTACCCAAGGTAAAAGATGAATTAGAACGGTTAGAAAATCTAGGTATTATTAGCCCTATAGAAGAGCCAACTGATTTTGTATCACCCATAGTGGTTGTGTTAAAAAATGATAAAGTAAGAATATGCGGTGATTATACTAAAGTTAATAAAAATATTCTGAGGCCTGTGTATCCCATACCAAAAGTTGAAACTACTTTAGCTCAAATTCATGGTTCTAAATACTTTTCTAAAATTGACGCCACTTCTGGGTTTCATCAAATTAAATTAGATGAAGCTTCTAAAAAGATTACGGCTATTATTACACCTTTTGGACGATATATATACAATCGATTACCTTTCGGACTTAATTGTGCGCCTGAGTATTTTAGTATGAAGTTTGTAAATCTATTCAAAGACCTTAATGTAGCTATTCATGTTGATGATATTTTGGTCCATGAGGCAACAAAGGAGAAGCATGATACAGTACTCAGGGAAGTCCTTAAAAGATTAACTGATGAAGGGATAACCATTAATAAAAGTAAAAGTTCATTCGGAGTTACAGAAATATGTTATTTAGGTCACATTATTAATGCTGAGGGAATTAGAGTAGACCCAGAAAGAGTTAAAGCAATTAGTAAATTTAAAGATCCTTGTAATAAAAAAGAATTGATGCAATTTTTTAGGTATGGTCAATTATGTTGGCAGATTCATACCAAATAAATCGCACATATTACAACCATTGCACACATTATTGAAAGAATCTCAAATGTTTTATTGGGGAATATCACAAATACAAGCATTCAAAGTCATTAAGGAGAAACTACAAACGGCACCTACGTTAGCTCACTACAATCCTCAAGCAAAAACTATTGTATCTGCTGATAGTAGTTCTTATGGGTTAGGTGCGGTTCTGATACAAGAGGATAAGTTAGGTAATAGGTCAATTGTTATGTATGCTAGTCGAACTTTGACTGACTCTGAAAAACACTATGCTCAAATAGAAAAAGAAGCTTTAGCTTTAGTGTGGGCAGTGCAGAAGTTTAGAGATTATATAGTAGGAATTCACATATGTCTTGAAACCGATCATAAACCTCTAATACAAATACTGCAAACCAAACCATTAGATGAATTAAGTCCTAGGCTTTTAAGATTTAGATTAAAATTAAGTAGGTTTGACTACCATGTTCAGTACATTCCTGGAAAAGATCAAACAGTCGCTGATGCACTTTCGCGACAACCACTGCCTGATATGGAGTCAGAGAATCAAAATAAAGAAAATGAGTTTGATTTATTCATGTTTGTTAATGAAACATTGTTTAATGATTTATTATTAAAATTACAAAGGGAACAGTTGAAAAGTTATGAATGTAATAAACTCAGAGAATTTACTGTTAAAGGTTGGCCTAGTCAAAGCATGCTCAAGGAATTTAAATGCTATTTTCAATATAAAAATAATTTTTCTATAGAATCAGACTTACTTTTGTTTAATTCTAGAATAGTAATTCCTAAGAGTATGCAAGAGGAAATTCTCAATAAAATACATGAGGGTCATTTAGGTATTTCCAAGAGTAGAAATAGAGCAAGAGAAGCAGTGTGGTGGTTAGGGCTATCCCAGCAAATAGAAAATAAAGTCAAGACATGTAACAAATGTATCGAGTTATATCGAAATCACAAAGAGCCTTTAGTCATTGAACCAGTACCGGATAGGCCATGGCAAAAAATTGGTATAGATTTATTTAAATTCAACAACTCTTGGTATATTGTAATGATAGATTATTACTCACGGTTCTTAGAAATTTCTAAATTAAATAATTTGACAGAAGATAGTGTAATAATGCAATGTAAAAATGTATTTTCTAGATATGGAATTCCAGAAGTGGTTCGATCAGACTGTGGGACTCAATTTAGGTCTAAATTCAACTTGTTTTCTAAAGAGTATGGGTTTAAATCTGTGACTAGCAGTCCATACTTTGCACAGAGTAATGGGATGGCGGAATCTGGTGTTAAAATTGCAAAATCTTTACTAGCAAAAAATGACGATATTTTTATGGCTCTTTTGATTCATAGAAACACTCCCACAGAAATTGGGTACAGTCCGGCAGAATTAATGTTTAATCGAAAATTGAGAGACAACTTACCTATGTTACCAAGCAAATTAAATAAACCAGTTATAATTAATAAACAATTAAAAGATATTAGAACTGAGAAGAAATACAGAGATGCTTATTATTTTAATAAACGACATAGAGTTTCTAAACTAAATGATTTAAAAGAAAATGATAAGGTTTGGATAACAGATCTGAAAATCTATGGTACCATTGACAAAAAGTGTGATAAGCCACGATCATACATTATAAAAACTGAAAAGGGAACATTTAGGAGAAATCGCTGGCATTTAATACATTCACCAGTGGAACCAGTTCATATTAAGGATAAAACTTCTGTAAATTATTCTGTTGATGCAAAAGACACTGTTAATTATAATTGTGAATTAGTTGAGGAAAATGTCAGTACACCTATACATTCTTTAGGTTCTCCTCTTCAAGACAGTTTAAGTTCTGAGGCGAGGGTAGAATCTGAACTTTCTGGTAATTTAGAACCAGAGAGTCCGGAGAGACTGCCTAAAAGAATTATTAGGCGTCCTACATATTTAGATGATTATAATGTGTATTAGACATAAGAATTTTTGTACTATCTATTTAAGTAACAATGTTAAGGTTCAATTGTAAAAGGGAAAGATGTTTTGAGATGTTTCTAAACGTTATCTTTGCGCCATTTGGTGTAACTGTCAAGTTGACATAAAAAGAAGATGGAAGCTAATAAAAAGACTTGTAAGTAAAACTCGCTTATAATTTAAACCTTTTGACCATATCTAAACAAAAATATTATTTTTTTGCCAAATAATAATATAGTTTGAAAATAATGATTGAAAAGATAATTATTTCATGGTACCGTTCATAAGCCTGGTATTCTCGCAATAGTTTACACTCTTCAATACATTTCGGAGAATACCTATTCTTCGGAATATTTATCATAACTTTCATAATGTTAGAAGAAAAAAATCTTACGAAACATGAATCAAATATCTACCCAAAAGAATGCTAACAGATACGCTAGTATATACATTTTACAAATGATTGTTAGAATCTAGTATCGACATCTGTTTTATATTCACTGCTAGTCCACGTCAAAACAAAACATGGACGGATTTCATGTTATTTTTAGGTAAAAAAATATATCATTATTTTCTGGAGCTTCATTCGCTTCCTATTGTAATGTCAGAAACATTCACTCAACGAACAAATTACCAACGTAGGTACAAAGCAATCTCATTTGTCTGTTAATGGACTATAATAGTTTGCGAAAACAAATTTCGCTACAACCCCAACTCCCTACGCCCCCTTTTTGCGTAGATGTTTTTATTTTTGCATAAATTTATTCGAGAAGCCATTTCGGGTGTTCAGTCTCTCCTTTTGTATTTTTAGTGTCGGATTGGGAAGTTCTTTACGATATAATAGGACTCGATTAACAGAAAAAGTAATTATAAAAACATAAATAGATGGGCTTCTTTCTAGTAAGGTTCAATGACCTTTAGGACCTATTTTAGTAGGATCGGCGTTCTTCTCACTCTAACGGAAATCAAAGCGATACGCGACATAGCGATTTTTGCATCAAACTGAATCGTGTGGAGTCGTGCTCGGCATTGCTCACAGCTGCTTAATAGACTTACGTTTCTTATCACAGGATTGTCGGATTGCCGTAATATGTGGCTTCTAGTAAAAGAAGGGCATTTAGAAATTGCTAGAGGCCGTAGATGGCATCATCCAAGCCGTATCACTTTTGATGCTCTTCTATCCATTGCATTTAAAAATCGCAAGTTGCACAGGACCGTTCCGATTGGATATCGATGGCCCCATACAGGCCTTTTTCCAGCAGTGGACGTCATAGGCTCATTTTAAACATATAAATAAGAAGTTGGTATATTATGTGTTTTAATAGTTTATAAAGATATACATGGAACATATTTTAGTATCATAAAGCACGTTAAAAGATAGTGCCATCTAATAAAACTGTAAAGCTTTAACACGCGACAAGTAAAAGCAGTGAGTATTTTAAAATCTCTGAAAAGAATTTTAAACTCAAAGCCTGAAAATATGTTAAGGACTCTATTTCAGTAGCAATGAGGTGTTGTTTACAAATTTTCTAAGCCTTTAATGTATACACCCTTTTAGACGTGTATGTCGCCTCACACATAAAATCCCGGATCAAACAGGAGACACTAAATCTTTTTGAAACACCTCAAAAATGAAACGCAAATCCCGATGTCATACATCCGAGCAGGGCTAACATATCCATTGAGCCCATTTCCACATCGATGAATACGTCACTAGATGATGACGTTGCGTCGAATAAAACCTTTTGTCACTTTATTTGCGTTTGCTCCGACTAAACGTCACTCTTCATTCGTGTCGGTAGCATTTTTATTGATTTTTTACCAGCACCGCTACTAGACATGCATATTGCTCCACGTAAATATGCAGGTTTTAAAAATGTATTTCACTTTTACAAACAGGCGAGGGATTTAGCAGCATCCGTTTTGAGCCAAAATGAAAGTAAAACAAAAAGCAGCACTTACGCGTTTTTTTTCCTAAAACAATTTTTAATCAGATATTTACATGAAAAAATGTTACATAGAGTATTTGAATCCTCTAAACAAAAAGTGATCCCTTTAACCAATAATTCTTTATAAGAAGATACCGCAAAATGTTTTTAATATTTCCTAGTAATCATATCAATCTTTTCTTGTTCTGATCTGATTGTAGCTTACAAGCCAATACCAAAGAACTAACCGTTGATTCGGCTCTGTGTTCATATTTTACAGCCCAGTTGGCTTTAGGTATTAGCCGCGCCATTGTAATAAGAAATAACTCAAATATTTCAAGGAGTCAATTCCGTTAATTCAAGTAAATATTCTACTGAAACATATTTCTGTTCAACAGTGGAGAGCTACGTGGGCAGCTCATTGCCGCTCTGGCGAGTGGACCGACGGCAGATGGGCGCCTTCCTATGTATCGCCTCCAACGACGTGCCACCTGCTGTCAGCAAGCGGATCATACTATTAGTTAATTGTAAGCAAATTTATAATATTTGTGAACGGTTCAAAGATCGCAAGTAAAGTGTATCATCGTGTGAATTCAATCAAGAGATAAAAAAGTAAAATACACAAACAGGCTGCTAATAGTAATTTTGGCTCTCACAAGTATAGGATAGCCAAATTCAGAAGAATAGCTAGAAAGGTAGAAATGGTGTATAGTTTAAAGTCAGTTACACTGTATTCTATAAATAAATAATAAACTACTTATAACTAGTTCATTAAATTTCAGGAGCAAAAAATATTTAAATATATGCATTATTAAATTTTTCGGAGATTTGTAATCATTCATTATTTAGTCTTATCTTCGATTTAATAATCTCTTGGATACCTTTCCAGATATTGGTAACGTGTTGTTTTGAAACCGAGTTCTGTCAATAAATTTTATAACCTTTCAACTTTTAGCGAATATTTTACAACGCGATATTAAAGTCGCCATATTCGAGTCAACAATGTTAGTAATCGATCTCTTGTTTGAATTTGTGGATTGCAAACCGCACCGCATACTGAATAATAACATAATCCGGCGAGTTTCTAACCCCTCACGACTCTGGAAGCCATCCAGAAAGCGAGCCGTCTTTACTGTTACGTGACTCTAGCCGATATTACCGATCGACTTATCCGTTTACGGTGTACTAATAATAATTTCAAATTTCACAAAGAAGTATTGCCAAACTTGTTACTATTAAATCTTCTGTTTTTATTAAATTAGTGAGCATTGTCATTAGAAATGTGTTTAATTTAAGCTATATTTCTCCCAGATCAATAATTATGTTTTATTCATCTATATTTCTGGTCATTCCTTTAACATTTGCATCGACAGTATTATCTCTATTTAATCATAATCATTCCATTGGGAACCCTTAATCAAATAATGGTTGAACGTGTCATTTTCTTATATCATTGTAATAGGGATCAAAATAGTTAATATCTTTTATGATTCTAGAATTACTGACTGCAAGTCACCATGATGTTCTTTTCTTTCCCTACAGTTGCCCCTACAGTGAAAGTGCCAAATCAGTTGCTTGGAGCGCCTCTAAGTACTGACGTAAAACTGAAGTGCTACGTAGAAGCGTACCCAAACACGATCAATTACTGGATCAAGAATAGAGGGGAAATGCTTCTGGACGGGTGAGTGAAGTAATTAATATTAAAAGTAATGTAAAATACAATACTGTTGATCCTGAAATAGGGACTCTTAATTTGAAAATAGTGCTTACAAATACTCATTTAGTTATAATTCTGTCACTTAAATAAATTTAAAATTTAAATGAATGAGAATGAGTGCACTTATTAGGTATAAGTGCACAACAACGTCTTAATGAGATTAGTTTAAGATCACGTAAGATTAAAATGTTTTTAAGGGACTGTGAACATAGAATAGGTTTATATGAATCAACCAATTCTATCCTTCACATTTTCTTTAGATGAATTTATGCGTATTTTCAAGAACTAAGATTTTGAAATAAATATTAGTTGTAGGTAGTATTGTTCATATTCTAAGAAACTTTAAAATAATTTAGAAATATTTCGTATCAGTGCGATAACAAAAAGGGAATTCAAAGCGGCATACATTTATTCATCTCTTAAAAACTCTGAATGGAATCAACATTAACTTTACCTAATACAAGGTTTAGTAAGATCACAGGAGTTAATGTAAGGTCTTCTCTACATGTTGTTTCATTTGAGTCAACGGTGAGGGTATTTACTATTCTATACTCTCCAAAAGCTAGGAGTACATGATCGGAAAGAAAATAATTCAGAAATCTCTTGTTGTAATACGTGCTTAACAGTATTTTGCTTTGGATTATTTACCTATTTGGTTCTCGTCGTGTTTCAAAAAATGACAAACACCCTTTTTTATATATGTTATTTTACCTTGTTCTTATTTTTTTATTTTTAAAAAAACATCGAACAGTGAGATGATTCACTTCATTATTGAGGTTGTAATAATCATAGACAATAAAAAAAAACACTTTTATTCCTGGTGACAACGCTGTAATGATTTTATACAGATAACATCATATTAGACAGTGATATTAAGAGTACAAGGGGGGGATATTGTGTCTAGAATACCAATGTTCTAGACATAATATCATAAAAATATAAAAGTGGTCCCCCAGATTGTGAAAGGTGTGAAAGGTGGGAATTTAAAATTCTTGTAATTTCATAAAATAAATTAAACTATGAGATAATATTGTATATCAGAAATATTTGTATTAAAGATCAATTTGTTCCAAATAAAACTTGTTCTTCGAGTTGCAATAATAAGGCGGGAAAGTAAAACGATTTAAGTCAGTTATCAAGCCGAAAGGACCTGTACCCCTAGCACGAACATTTTTATATTTCGAATCGTAATGGTATGGTTCACGCCCGCTTGAAATTTCAAACAAAGGCCAGAAAAAAGCTAACGTAACTACTCGATACGATGGCGATTCGAAATTTAAAAGTGTTCGTGCTAGGGGTACTGTACAACTTTGTAAATATTGCAAATAAAAACTTTATAGCTGTAGTATTGCAAAACATTTATATAGTACAATAAAGTAAACAACTTGAAGAAATTTAACGAAAACTGAAACTAGTCAAATAAATAAAATGATAAACACAAATACATACGCACACGCACACGCACACACGCACACACACATACAGAGTGGCGCTGTCAATACGACAGTAAAATAAAACACGTTTGGTTCATAGAAATAGTTTGCCACTTTCAAAAATATCTTATTCATTTGATAATGATTGACATTTGACATTTGTATGAAATAATATAATATTGGCTGCATCATTCCATAGAAATATCCAGAAATTATCAAATGAATAAGGTGTTTTTGAAAGTGCGAAACTATTTCCATGAACTAATAAACACCATGATTTAATTTATGGTCGTATTGACGGCACCCCCCTGTATATTACACCGTCATACACGAATCACATACACATACACATAATATTTATAAATTTAACATAATAATAAATATATAAAATATTCATAAACATATACAAATCTTAGTTGAGTATTAATACCAACAACACTACAAATGAAAAACATTTATAAGAACATAGCACAGCAAAAACATTATTATATAATATTTAATAGGCGTACACCGTTAGCGCCTATCAACATTACAACCTAAACTAAATAAGATAATCAAAAAATAATCTATGTCCTTTCTCATGATGTAATCTATCTGCATGCCCAATTTGGTTCTTGTTAAGAGTCAGAACTTAGACAGACAGACAACATTACTTTCGCACTTATAATATCAGTATGGATAAACATCCAGTTGTATATACAACAACCACTTCTTCTTCTCTTTTTCTTCTCAGCCGTTCTCAACCATTTTGGTGTAGGACTCCTTCAATACGCCATCTAGCTCGATCTTGCGCTACTTCCATTCCATTCACCTTGCAGTTCTTTTGACGTCATTCTTCCATCGCATCTGTGGTCTTCCTCTAGGTCGTTTCTCGCCCCAAGGCCTCCATTCCAAGACCGTCTTTCCTCACGAGCCATGCTTACGGGCAATGTGTCCAGCCCACTGCCATATGCGACAATAAATTTAAACATGGGCTATATTAGTCCATAGAAATGGTTTGCCACTTTCAAAAATATCGTATTCATTTGATAATTTCATGACATTTGTACGGAATAGTGTAACGTTGGCAGTATTATTTTATACAAATGTCATGAAATTATCAAATGAATACGATATTTTTGAAAGTGGCAAACCATTTCTATGAACTTATATAGCCCATGTTTGGATTTATTGTCGCATTGACGGCACCACCCTGTTTACAACAACCACAGATCATGATAAAATGGGTCGAAGAAAGGATGTTGCGCAATTTATACAAATACCTCATATTTTTCCAATTGATAGCAGACGATTTACGTTAATTCAACGTCAATGGAACGTCTCTAAAAGCTTTTAGTTGCATGTATCCGTCAAACGATTTCCTTCTGCTGTCAATTTATGTTGAATATAAAAAGAATCTTCAGAAAAACTTCTCAGAGGTAAACAAAATAGAATATTCGTTCAAGTGTATGGGAGATTGCTTTCCAATAAAGAATTGACATCGTTGACGAAAGATTCTATTGTTACCTTAAGTGTCAGGTATCTTTATGAGACTACGTGATTGTATTTTGCTTCCAAAAATATGTAAACATCACTGTTGGCAACCAGCATAGCAAACCTGCAAACCAACCAGAATTATGAAATTTTCGTATAGTGTTCTTTTGATACTTCATATAAAATAATTGTAGGGTTGCTTACGAAAAGGTTCAGGTGGTTTTCCTCATCATCGCGGTCCTCAACAGTCACAATATTATGTCCTCGGGTATCGAACCCGCGACCTTTCACAGCCCGGGCAGCTTTTACCATTGAGATAATGAGGAATTGGGATTAAAATACGAATTTCTTCTAGTTTATATGTTTTTGCGTTAACGGCTAACCTTACTATGGCAATTAGATTTCATTACCCGAACAAGTATTTCAAACACTGACGATTGAGTTAAGTCAGGCATTGCTTTTTTATTAGCTTTTTTACCACATTTTTAAACGGATAGTTTACTAGCGTTAAACGGATAGTTTAACGGATAGTCTACTTGGTTATTACTGGTTTTGTAAAATTATGATCAATAAAGGAGATGTTATCCGGCCAAGTATATGTAAAGTATCTCAAAAAATCAGGAAAAATCGTTTTCTTGCATAGTTTGTTCGTACAAAAGTTGAAATTTTGAGTCGATTTCACCAATATTCACTATGGAAATATGGCGGGCGACATAGAAGTCGACTAAACGTCACGAAAGTGACATACGTGCCATGATGAATATTTGGCTTTGTTGCAGTTTTTTTCAAAAACATTCTTGTTTCGTACCACGCAACAAAGATAATAAAAATAAAACGGACAATTGTACACTGTTCTGCATATTGTTACCTATTTTTCAGTATACTGTACATAGACCTGGCCGGGGCTCCATACATTTTTGAAACAACTCTTTTATTATACTTTAAATTTCATATTTATCTTTAGGTGACGTCTTTTTATAACGCAATTTATTGCATTACTCTTTCTTCTAATTTTTCTCTTCATTGTCAGTAAAGCACCAATGACACCCTTTTGATATTTCACTAAATCAGTTTGGTAAACAAATAGGCATACATAAGTAATTAGAAATAGGTTTTTCTCAATATCAAAATCAGATAAACACAATCTGGTCTTTCGAGGAAATGTATTACATTATATTTATTATTTTATTTGAAACTTATTCCTTGTTGTGTCAGATGCTTTGCAAATTTGTTTTTAAGCAAAGTTTACTACAGATTCTTGGATCCCTTTTATTCTAATTCAGTTACCAAACAACGAAGTCTAGAATGAATTATTCGATACAAATGCTGAACAAAGTCGTGAAATGCTCCGCTCACGTTCTTGTCAGATACAACCAGAAAGTTTTCTGTTCATTTCATTTTTAAAGATCTATGTTCAGTCACCGCTGATGTATTATACAATTTAGACAGTGACTCTTATTGCTAAGATAATAAGGCACAAGGAAACTTAAAAAATATACACTTTCGATTTTCCCTGTGTACCTAAAAGATGTACCTACCTATTACACGTAGGTACACATACATCATTTTGCACGTATAGACATAAATACGAAATTTTCATGGCAATGTTAAATTGGCACATATTTAATGTATTTGTATTTTGAGGATTTCAGTGTCCTTAAATGAAAAAGATCATTGTTCAATTAAATAGTTGGTAAGTAAGTCCCTCAATACTAGCCATTTTTGATCTAACGTGTTACGCTTTATATGCGGTCTACTGTGTAACGTGGTTTCCCTGTACTCCACTCCTATGCACCGTGACGTTGCAACTTAACTTCTATTAGCACATATAAGACAAAGACCAATTCAACATTAGTTGAAAAATGTATCACCGATACAGTCAAATGCAGCGCTAAATATTTAACAACTCAATGCAGGTATCAAAACCGCACCCACTGCAACAGTCGTATCACGTAATCACTAAAATACATCACCTATATCACTTATTACCAATGCTGGAAGTATCGCAGATCACCCATTTTTAACCGACTTCAAAAAAGAAGGAGGTTATATGTTCCACTGTATGTATTTTTTTTGTATGTATTGTTCAAATATTGTTTACTATGTTTTTTTATAGTTAATTCAGTATTTGACACACTACACTTTTAGGCTTACAGTAATATCTAAAATGCCAAAAAGTCACGGCTACGTAAACCTTCGCAGTTAAAATATAATAAGGATATACAGATATATTAATCTGTGTACCACAGTGAAAATGTAAGGTTTCGGTCAAGTCAGGCGGCGGTTTTATATATTTTCGTAATTTTGTTTTTATAATAAAAATTGTCTTTCAGGCCAAAATACATAATCAGAGAGGAGAAATCTTCGTACAAAGTCTCAATGTGGCTGACGATCCGACAGTTTTCCAAGAGCGACATCGGCACATACAACTGCGTCAGTACCAACTCCCTCGGGAAGAGCGAGGGAACGTTAAGACTTTACGGTAAGAAAATGTTACACACGGGAAGCTTCATAAACATCATAGTTCCCAGTCACTTCCTGAAATGCATAAAGATCCATGATAAAAGTTTTTAAGCCAATTCCAATTTTTCATATTTTTTATATAGTTTCAATTTTTTTTTTTAATATAGGCATAGGAAGATGTTACAGAAGAATTTTATACTACCACTTGGCATCCAAATTAAACTTCAATAATAATAAATTTAATTAATTAAAAATAAAGGAATTTTAATAATAATTACCACCTAAATGCTAGTATCAGCTAAGATACAATTTATTGTTATTCTGTGTACAATAAATGTTAAAAAGTATTGATAATACGTGTCAATAGATTGCCATTTTCGAGCTTGCAATGTTATACTGATGGTAAGCGGTTACCGTAGCCTAATGACGCTTGCAACACCAAGGGTATCACTTGCGCATTGGTGACCCTGTCAACCTTTTCACTCCCTTTTCGAAGAACTTCATGCTGAACTGTTTCGAGAAAATCTCTGCTGGGAGCTCATCCCACAACCATAGCGTACGCTAGAATTTTTTTTCTGAAACCTTACATTACGTGACCACTTTGATGAACTCCCCGGTAGCGAGCGGTGCCATGGAAAATAACCGTCGATATCATATCAAATAATTCTTTAGAACACATCCCTTTACACAAACGATAGAACACACATAAGGAGACAAAATCTCTCCTTAGGCTTAAAGGTTCGATATCGCTTGTGAGCATTAGGATCGTCGACAATTCTCATAGCACGTCTTTGAGATGCGTTAAATGGTCTAAGCTGGTATCTAGGTGCTCCCGCCCATTAGAGGCAGCAGTACCCCATTTGAAGCTTTACTTGAGACTTATACAGTAACAATTTTTGTCCCGAAGAGAAATACCGCCGCGCTCTATTGAGCACACCAAGCTTCTTATTGGATACCAGCTCGACTTTTAACTCTAAATGACTGCAAAACTGCTCGTCACTAACGAGCTTTAAGGATCCCGATACTGTTAGAGATGGAAAGAGTGTGGAGCCACAGCAAATGAGATTTTCGAGTGGCAAACACGCAGGCTTGTGTCTTAATGGGTTTAAATTGGACTAAGTTTAGTTGTCCGCAATCGGAGACTCGGATTAGAGAACTCTCGAGTTCAGACACAAGTCTGCCGTGCCTTTTCTCTACTGTATACCGTGGGGTACTGGCACCATTCTTATAGTGGGCGTCTCCAGTACTGTTATCCGCATAACAATGCTGTCAGACAAAGTCAGCATTTATCATTGATATGTAACAGAAACAGTGCTGGAGACATCACCGAGTCTAGCGGGGCATACTATCCGAGCAACTGCCATTGACGACGGCTCTTATGCGTCTGTTGGACAAAAAGCTAGCGATCCATTGTCACAAGCCCTCAGACTGCCCGTAAGATGATAACTTCGAAAGAAGACTCCTGTGCCAGACCCTATCGAACGCCTTCGCTACCTCTGGGCTAACAACCGTTGCCTCACCTTGACTCTTAGTGGCAATAGAGCCTAACGGTGTGTGACGCACACTAGAAGATCACCCGTCAAGCGACTATGGTGAAAGCCATATTGACGATCGCTGATTAGGTCTTGCCGATCGTGATCTTTTAGGTACCTGAGGAGTTGCATTTTTATGACACGCTCCATTGCCAATCTGTCAAGCGGTGTTATACGCCTGGAGGTCTATGACAATTGAAAAATTAATTGTGTCTGCAATCTGACGCTTTTTAAAGATAATTAAAGTTTTTATATTATTTTCCTAATTACTTCAAATGTGAATATAAATGCCTCCACCAATTTCTATCGAAGCCCTCTTCATATTTAAGTGGCACGTATTGTACCTACATTCAATCGAGCCATATGCCATGACTTGTTTTACTAACATTCTCGTTTTTAATCAATAAAATTAATTAGTGATCGACATATTGTGTTTCAAAACACAAGGGCAGTTTACCATTCGAAACTTGTAATAACATTATTTTAGTCTGGTTTCCTAGTCACGTGGTCAAGGAAACGTAGAACACATTGTTATATGGCGTTCAAAGTCACGTGCCACTATGCAATAGCAGTCACACGCCAATAGATCGATCAGCCAGTGTACCTCAACCGTAGAAATAAGACATGTTTTCGACTGATATCTTACGCTTGACATGCAGCAGTCAGTAAATAGAGCAATCCTAAGTTTGAGATAGAGACTGTAGCGAGACCGGCTGTATCCGCTGCATTAGGGGATGGAAAATTGAAGAAATTGACCAAGCGTTTATAGAAGGCAATTAGACACAGAAAATAATAAGGACAATAGTAGCCGCCTTACCTTTTCTCCCCAGCGATTCTTCACACTCAGCTTCTAGTGCATTTACACTATATCACAACACAATACTTTTCAGTTGATAGGAAATCATAAGCACGCCACATTCGTAATTAAAAGGTCTTTTTTAACAAGACACAAAGCAAACGCCGCTTCTAGTATATGAACACGAACTGAAGGCGCGAAGAGATGCGCGCACGCACGTTGGACGATCTTGATATCGATATCGATATCGATCTTCTGTCGCCCTATCCGTAACCAACCCACCCAAGGTAGGCGACTTGCATGTTTGTTTGCATGCTTGTCGATATTTGCATCCATGAGTAATTACCGACTTTAACGCTTGGGAGTTACAACAGTTAGTTGAAAGATGTGGTTACGATACATACCGCCCACCAAAATACACTATAAAGTTATATTTTTCCAAAATTTGATAATGGAATTGCGGCGTGAAACTAAATAATTATAATGCATAAGGCATTCTAACGGTATAAAGTGAAGTATACTTGGAAAATAATTAAGATTAACGATTTATTACTAATAGCCTAGTGTATGAACAACGATGTATGACTATATGAAATTATCTTAAAAATAACTAACTTAAATGGTGAAGAAATAATGTTTTGACATATCTAATCGGTTTGATTTGGCAAAGGACATACCTTTGTCAACGGTCGAGTTAAGAATGAATTATTCGGTAAACGTAACTTCGCGATGCGAATTACTCCATCTGGACCACTATACAGGTCCTCTACACGAGCTATAGGCCAATGAAGAGGTGGACTATCAGATTTGATAATCACCACAGAACCGATGTCCAGTGGCTTCGAATGCTTAGTCCATTTGGCCCTTTGCATTAAAGATTGAAGGTACTCATTTCGCCAGCGCCTCCAGAAATCCTGCTGGAATCTCTGGATGAGCTGCCACCTTCTTAAGCGAGTAATGTTTATGGAAGATAGATCCTGATCGGGAACAGCGGTCAGGGGTTCTAACGTTAAAAAATGTCCGGGTGTTAGTACCGACATGTCATCTGGACAAGAACTAATGCTATAAAGGGGCCTCGAATTGAGCATAGCTTCAATTTGAATAAATAACGTGAAGAGTTCTTCTAACGTAAGCGATTGGTTATTGACTACACGATATAAGGTCGATTTCGTAGCTTTAACTTGAATCTCCCATACGCCTCCAAAACTCGGACTGGCCGGCGGATTAAATTTGAATTCAATATTTTCTGTATGACACGCACTTTGCATATACGAGGCGAGTTCTCGTTGCGCACCAACGAAATTAGTACCTCGATCAGAGAAAATTGTTTGAACTCGGCCACGGCGACCAACGAAGCGTCGAAGGGCAGCGATGAATGACTCTGATGTCAGATCAGTAGCTACCTCTAAGTGAACCGCTTTGGTCGCAAAACAAACGAAAAGGCAAAGGTAAGCTTTCGTAATCTTCGCGCCACGATATTTGCCTGATTTGATTCGGAATGGACCTCCATAATCAACACCCACGATACTAAAAGGTTTTATCTGGTTTACACGAACGGCAGGCAAATCACTCATAAACGGTTCGAGGGGAGTCGGGTTTGTTTTGAAACATTTCAAACATTTTGAAACGCAATGTCGAATGGCACGTTTAGCCGATAAAATCCAAAATTGTTGACTAATTAAATAATGCAAAGTATTTATTCCAGGGTGACAATTTTCACGATGGAAAGCATCTATGATCATGTATGTTAGTTGGGCCTGTCTTGGGAGCAAGGCGGGATGTTTATGACTGTATTCCAGTCCGGACTTTGCCAACCTACCGCCCACCCTGAGTACGCCTTGATTGTCGACAAACGGAGAAAGCTTTCCCATTTGTTTTGACAGAAGCTTGCCTTCACTCAAACGTTTGATATCTTCACTATAGTAAAGGAACTGAGTACGTTTTACTATTAATAATAACGCGTTATGAAGTTCTGCGAGATTTAATGGAAAGTCAGAACGGCGGTTCAGAGTACGACGGAGATTGTCAATATAGCGAAGCCATAAACCTACGATACGTTGTATTTTACGGATTGACGAATAGCGATTTATCAAACAATCGATAGGATGTACAGGAGTGTCACTTTCGACGAGAACCTGTATCTTCTCCTCAGCACGAAGATCGTCATCCGGAGGATTTGTAGCTGAACAAGGCCAAGCCTGCACATCCTGTGAGAGCCAAGGGGGCCCCGCCCACCATAATAGATTATTAACAAGGTCTGCCGGAGTCTGTCCTCGGGAAGCGATGTCTGCGGAGTTGTCCTCCGATTTTACATGACGCCATTTTGCATCTGGAACGGCATCCTGGATATGGCTAACACGATTGGCTACGAATGTCTTCCAACGGGAAGATTGCGATCGAATCCATGAAAGCGCAACGGTGGAATCTGACCACGCATACGTAGCTGAAATAGGAAGTCGAGATTGATAAACCTCACTAACGATTTTAAGCAAGTCTGCGAGCAGCACGCAACTACAAAGCTCAAGTCTTGGCAGAGAGACGACCTTAATAGGTGCCACCCTAGCTTTTGATAACACAAAAGAAACTTTAACGCTATCATACATATCGAGAACTCGCAGAAACACTACAGCTGCAAAACCCCGTTGAGAACTATCTGCGAAACCATGTATTTCGCACGATTTGAATTTAGGAACTGATAGATGACGCGGAATTTTGAGCTTACGGATAAAGTGCAATTCATTAGTGTAACGACTCCATTGTTGTTTGATATCCTCTGGAGGATCTTCGTCCCAAGAAACGCCTAAAACCCACAACCTTTGCACCAAGAATTTTGCGAAAAAAGTTATGGGAGACAGAAAACCGCACGGGTCGTAAATTCTGGCAAGTTCACTTAGAATAGTGCGTTTGGTACAAACATGATTTTGAGGCTTTACTTCAAATTTGAAAATATCGGAACTAGGTTCCCATCCCAAACCTAATATTTTGAGAGTATTTGACGATTCAATATCCATTGACACATAATCGGTTAGACAATGTTCTCGAGGCAGGTCAGCTAGCAACCTCGGGTCATTACTAGCCCACTTCCTAAGCTCCATGTGACCTTTCTTAAGAAGTTCTGTGACCTCTGATTTGGTTTGAATAGCTTGACTAAGGTCTGAACAGCCTGTCACGATGTCATCGATGTACACGTCACTATTTAAAACCGATTGACCGAGGAGAAGGTTCTGACCTTCATCATCAGCGAGTTGTTTGACGGTACGACAAGCCTGAAAGGGAGACGAAGAGACGCCATACGTGACAGTATTCAGTCTGTACTCTAAAATAGGATCAGATGGATTAAACCTCCAGAAGATTCTTTGATAATCACGATGCTCTTCATGTACAAGAATTTGGCGGTACATCTTGCACACGTCCGCTGAAAATACAATAGAATGAACGCGAAATCTCAGTAGGATTTCCAGTATGTTAGTTTGTAACTTTGGACCGATTAATAAGGTTTCGTTTAACGATTTCCCTGTGATGGCATCACGATTTGACGCATCAAAGACAGCGCGTAACTTCGTACTACTGCTCTCGGGGCGCAGTACACAAAAATGCGGGATGTAATACTTTCCTTTATGCAGGTCTCGTGTGGGCACAGGAGTCATATGTCCACACTGAAGATATTCAGTCATGAAGTTCGAATATTGTTCTTTTAGAACCGGGTTGGATAAAAGTTTACGTTCCAATACATGAAAACGCCTAAGAGCTGACTGTCGCGAACCAGGGAATGTCGGTTCTTTATCCTCTATGAAAGGCAAAGCGACGCTATAGCGTCCAGTAGTGTCACGAGTAGTTGTTTCGCTATAAATCCGTTCACAACGTTCATCTGCCGTGCTTAACCGAGCCTTATACGGAAGATTATCCAAGTCCCAAAACTTTTTGACTTCCTGAACAAGCTGGTCATCTGTCACGAAGAAAGAGTTGATTTTGCGCCCGACTCGACCTTCGTCGGCACTTCCTATAAGAAGCCAGCCGAACACTGAATTCAACGCGGAGGGTTGGTTTGGTCCTCCACTCACACTTCCAGGTAAGATAATAGAAGGGAAGATCTGCGCACCCAGAAGAAGATCGATTGGACCAGGTTGGTCACAATCCGGATCAGCAAGATTAAGACCACGAATATGATGCCAAGAAGACTTGTCAAGCTGGACACTAGGTATATTTCCGCAAATGGTAGGTATTACCAGTGCGTTCACGTTGAAAGCTACTTGACC
This sequence comes from Nymphula nitidulata, assembly GCA_947347705.1. Lineage (NCBI taxonomy): Eukaryota > Metazoa > Arthropoda > Insecta > Lepidoptera > Crambidae > Nymphula > Nymphula nitidulata. The sequence continues at coordinate 16,272,337 of OX374632.1, forward strand.
GTCGATACCTATCTGACATTGGACAGCTCCAGAGATGTGGGCTGACGATTGACCTACGCCATGAACTTGGCGTGAAGTCATACGTTTATTAAGTCCGAGTCGAGCTACTGCACGTTCTGAAATGAAATGAGCTTGACTACCAGAGTCGATTACACAACGAAAGGAGTGATAGATGCCCGACGAATCACGAATTTGTATAACAGCAGTAGATAGAAGCACAATCGAATTATCACTCACACTCGTCAGCACACGAGTGGGTTCACTAGCCGGAGGTGTCTGATCAGACAAATTCGCATCGTTGTCCTGATGGAGAAGAGTGTGATGCCTTTGACGGCATTTCTGACACGTAAATACCGATTTACAGTCGCGAATGACGTGTGAAGGCTTCAAGCAATTGAAGCACCATCGATTCTTTCTTGCGAATTCACGCCTCGCTTCTACCGATTTTTCCAAAAATAACTTGCAATGCGAAATCGAATGAAGCTCTGAACACGCAGGGCACTTAAAAGTCATTCCCGTAACCGTTTTAGGCGCAGAAGTAGGAAGTTTACTAACTTCCGGTCGATTTGCTGCCTTCTCCAAATTCGATAACAATGAAGAAGTCATTTTCTTGTTGTTCTGGGTAGATTTTACATAATTTTTATTACTACTATTGGTAGGCGCATGACTCTCACGATTACTTGAAAAATAATTATCTCTAACGAGTGCGTCACACTGTGCTTCAAGAAATTCCTTGAGCTTACTATAACTAGGCAGCTCTGGTGTGGGGTGCGCTTTTTCAAAGGCACAACGCGTTTTCGAATCCAACTTGGATAGCAAATGATAACATAAGACAAAGTCCCAATGATTCGTTGGTAGTTTAAGACTATTTAAAATTAATAAATTTTCATTGAAAAGATCCAACGCGCGTCTGAATTCGGTTGGTGAGCTTATTTTCAAGTTAATGTTTTGCATTTCTCGCCAGCATGTAAAAGCAAGTTCACGTTTATCACGATAACGAGATACTAAGGTATTGTAGGCTTCCTGATAGTATTGGCCTTGGCTGGGAAAGGTTCTTATAAGTCCCAATGCATCTCCGAATAAACTCGCTCGAAGATATTGCATCCGATCCGAGTCCGATAATGATTCATTTAAATGAATCAGCGAATTAAATGCATCAAAAAACATATTAAAATCCTTTATACAGCCTGAAAAACGCGGTAGCTCAACTTTCGGAAGTCTAATACCAGAAATAGATGGTTTTGAACGCACAGAAGGTAATATCTCAGAAGGAACAAGCTTACGATGCATAGCAAGCACCTGAAAATGAATATCATCAAACTCGGAACGTATGTTATCCTCAACCTCGACATCAGAGTCGTCAACGATACTTAAAATGTCTAAATGTGCTTCTTCAAAATTATTAACATGTTTCTGTATCGCAGAAAAATGCACGACAAATTCGTCTAAGCGAGAAGTATCCGATTGAACAATCTGTGCAACTTCTAAAGTTTTCCGCAATCGATTCAATGCTAAAGTCCGCTTTCGTCGTAAAACGGGCAAGTCCGCGTAAGTAAGACCAGTTGGTTCAATAGACTTAGATTTACTCATTCTCTTAATACGCTTCGTAGCAAAAGCCATTTCTTAATGAAAATTCGAAATAAAATATTCGAATTAAAGTTTTGAATTAAAGTCGATATATTCGATATTTAAAGTCGATAGTTGTGTAACAACACTAAGCACCCGACACAACTTCGTGTCGCAGGTTGGCCAACGTCACGGACTAAACCGTATGTTTGTAAAATGATTATACAGATATCCTCAATTCGAGTGATATTTTTCTTGAAGAAAATAGTGAATAACTTGAATTGATTATACGAAATATAGTACCTAGTAATGACTTCGATGTTTTTGTATGAATGACAATTACGTTTAAATAGATCAGAATTGTTTCGTAGTACGAACACGATAGAAATAATGAACGAATGTGATTTGTATTTTCAAATGCGAATAGTTATGTAATTAAAGAAACAAAACATTAATTATTGTGACGGTGAAATGTACGTGATAATACAATGTACTGAACAAATCGATTAATTTACATGTACTAACATCATACGAAACAACAATTCTGTATATAATTAATATGTTAATACAAATCACTACCGATCGATTTACGTTGTAAAACGCTATTTATGAATGGGCGAGATGAAGCAATAAGCAAACAACGAAATGATATTTTCAAAGTAAGATATGTCGACCTCCAATAATGATTATGGCCGGCAAGTATCTCACTCGGTTGACGAATTCGGAATTAATGTTTGTTTTATTTTCTTCACCAGAATATGATTTCAAATAAAAATAAATAGATAAACTTATGTGAAATAATGTAATCCGACGTGTTGTTCATACACTTTGGAGAAATATTCATTAAATAACGAGATTTTAAACGATTAAATATGGTGACTATGGGATCGACCATAAGAACAAAGTACGAAATTTAATGAAATGTTTTTGGAAATTATTTTATGATTACTTCTGAAAGTATTCCCGGGTTTCGGCACCAAAACAATGTCGCGAGACCGGCTGTATCCGCTGCATTAGGGGATGGAAAATTGAAGAAATTGACCAAGCGTTTATAGAAGGCAATTAGACACAGAAAATAATAAGGACAATAGTAGCCGCCTTACCTTTTCTCCCCAGCGATTCTTCACACTCAGCTTCTAGTGCATTTACACTATATCACAACACAATACTTTTCAGTTGATAGGAAATCATAAGCACGCCACATTCGTAATTAAAAGGTCTTTTTTAACAAGACACAAAGCAAACGCCGCTTCTAGTATATGAACACGAACTGAAGGCGCGAAGAGATGCGCGCACGCACGTTGGACGATCTTGATATCGATATCGATATCGATCTTCTGTCGCCCTATCCGTAACCAACCCACCCAAGGTAGGCGACTTGCATGTTTGTTTGCATGCTTGTCGATATTTGCATCCATGAGTAATTACCGACTTTAACGCTTGGGAGTTACAACAGTTAGTTGAAAGATGTGGTTACGATACAGAGACTGAAGGTAAAAAAGTACCTCTAGCACGAACACTTTTAAATTTCGAATCACCATCGTATCGAGTTGTTACGTTAGCTTTTGTATGGCTTTTGTTTGTAATTTTAAGCGTGCGTGAACGATACGATTACAATACGATATTTAAAAATGTTCGTGCTAGGGGTACTGATCATGTTAGGTAGAATTTATTTAATTTGAAACGAAAATGGTATTTATGCTGCATTATGGGAAAAGAACAATGCAGGGTTATCTGGGGCTTCCTCTATATATTCCTTTCTTACCATCGTACAGTTTGACAGTCAACAAGTGCCTATAAACCAGTTGCCTGCACGTGATCTATGTCCGACTATGTCACTAAATCCCAATACAGATGTGTACACATTGCTTAGGTACTCCGCGGTGTTATTCAGAACATCCAGTTATACCAGTTCCTCAGGCCATTATCCGTAGTAGAGGCTTTCCCATCCTCTACTCGTGACCCACTCAAGGGGCCAGCGTAACGGCAGATGCCCTGCGTGACCGGTCAGTTATTCGTCTTCTCTCTGAGTCACAATAATACATACTTAGCACACCCCCTGGTTTACTTATGTGAAGTAACTTATTTACTCTTTGATATACCTATTTTCATAATCTAATTTCCGCAGGGAGTTCAAAAATGTACCTAGTTCAATTTATAACATTAATAAGTAGCTTACAACCTGATTTTCCTAAAATATTCATATATTTGCAGAAATAAAACTCAACTCTTACTCAGAGGACTTCAGCAATCAAATCAGCGTTGCCGGAGGTAAGAAACTTTTTTACTTACCCACCTACAAACTTATATTTATATTTCCAAGTAAAATTTCACGTCCCTCAAGCAATTTCTGTTTCTGTCAGCCCATACATATTTAAACAATTTCATTCGAGGATAAAATCGGTCTGGTATTGGTTTGTTATCAATTTATTGTGTAGAATGTTAGTTTTGTATTGCTCCTTTTTACATATCTGAGCTGTAGTTTTATCACATTTTAGAAATAATATTTATGATAAGTGGTCGTAAATGACGCAGTAAGACGAGGAGCTCAGTGGCGTAGTGGTTTGAGCGCTCTGGTTTCAATAAAGAAAACAAAGCAACTTTCGCCATGGTTGGTCCCAGGATGGGTCAATCAAATTTATAATCTCGAGCTCCTCCGTACTTCAGGAGGCACGTTAAGCCGTTGGTCCCGGTTGTGACAGCAACCGCTTTAACCCACCAACCCGCATTGGGCCAGCGTCGTGGTATTAGGCCCGAGCTCCTCATGCGTTTTTCCCATGTAGGAAGGCCTGTGCCCAGCAGTGGGACGTATATAGGCTGATGATGACCCATATCATAATTAATAGAACCTAAGCGTCTGTCCTAAATTATTGTAGCCACCAGGGTCTATATATGTACTGTTATTTTATTTATAAAAACATCTGGTAAACATGTTTTGGAATACAATAAACATTGAAATTGAAATAAAAGCCGTACAGTAACTATGTATAATGATTATATTATTTTAGTTTAAATCCTTCAATTGTCATTAATCCTGTGCTAAGTAAGTCTATTGAAATTCTTCATCTGTCACTCATTTTTTTTTAATACAGGCCTAACCGAGGCAGCCAAAGGGAACACCTCAGACGAAATGAAAACAAGATGGACTCTATTACTGCTGACTGTTTGTTTATGTTTCACGTAGTTTAACAATTTGTAAATAAAACTGTTATAACTTCATGCTTTAAAATTGGAGACGTAATTCAATTACATGTTTCAATTCTTGTAAATATTAAATTAAGGTTTGATCATTGTAAAAACAACGACGTAGAAGGCATTGGAGATAGTATGTGTTTCGCTTAGAACCGCCAAATTGTTTACTTTTGTTTTTCAGTGTAAACTCATCGCTGGATTATAAGACTGTTTACAGAGAATAAAATGGAACGATGATAATGTTATAATGTTTTTTTCCCCCCAATCCCTAATTTACACACACACACAAACATAAATTTTTCATTGACGTGCAAGTTTTACACAGAGGAATTCTATGAAGTAATCTTAATGATTGTTGATTTGCAACGAAAGTGAACAGCTTTTTTTGAAGTACAGACACGACAGCACATCAAGTGTTACAGTTGCACCACGAAAGCCGCCTTTATTACGAGCGTAGTAAGGGCGGTCTGTCGACAGAGTTGAAATACAGAGCTTAGGTGGATTTATAGTTTTGTAACAACCGGGACAGAGAGGAATGGACTTCTCAACATGAGGATAAAAGACAACAATAGCATAAGCGTACAAAACATATATATCGTAAAAATCGTAAAAAGGAGTTAAAAAAAAATATTAATATTCAGAACCTTTGGCCTTCTAGACGGCCGCAGGTTCTGATCAAGAAAATAAACTACGAAACTATCTATCGATTCAATCAAAAGGGGCCTAGCGTAATTTATCCAAAAGATACTAAGTATTTGCCTTATAGCATAAGCAAAAATATAAGAGAGGTAAAAATAAATCAACCATTGTTTATCCATTCATGAATTATAATCACTTTTGTTACTACAAATCTAATTTGATTTTTAAACAACAAAACAAAAGAAAATCGGCATAAGTTCTACTTACAATTCTTTTCAGCTCGAAAGATCCACACAAACTGAACTCTCGTTCTATTTATAGCCGCTTAGCAACGCCATCTTTCCCGCCCAGTCAAAATGAGTTACGGGTGTCAGATGGCGCTGCAGGCGCATACGTTTCAATACTATTTTCTTAAAGTATCAGTAAATCGGTAATTACTAATTTAAAGCAACTTACAAAATTCATAATCTATTTAACGGAGCTTATTTACAAATTAATCTAAGGCAAACAGCCTTGCAATACGAAGGACATTACTTATTTCGATGTACCACATAGTATTTGACGATCAACAGTCAACACAATGTTATTTGTTTACTATTTTCAAATCTCACAATCGCAATACAATTATTAATCGTTTAAATTATAAAGATAATAATTTTAGAAAGAATTATAATCTAAACACTTAAGGTAATCACTTTATTTATAATAGATAACCGTCAGTTGATTTCTGCGGCGACATTTATTATTTTTAAATCTCACAATCTCAATACAATTAGTAATTGTTTAAATTTTAATCTAAGTAATAATATTAGAATAGAATTATTATCTGAAAACTTAAGCTAATCACTTTATTTAAAATAAATAACCGTCAGTTGATTGCTGCGGCGACACGGCCATTCTGATAAACAATGCGTGCTCTGCATTGTTCCTGCTCCAGTATGATGTTTTGTTCTGAAATTTAGAAATTACTGTTTTGAGGCTAGGTACATCCACAGTACTCTTAGGCCCTGTAGTTGTCATTATGCCAGGCATACGTACTTCCACAGTACAGTATACCCAATATCTGTCAACCGTCATAACATCTGTAAATACTGTTCACTCCACGTGACAACAGATAATATGTGATGAGCTATGAATTTATTATACAAGGGAAGGTTAAGGTGGTGATAGGTCGATGCTGTTTTAAGTAACAGAGGCTCTAAAGGAATGTGGGATAGGTCGATGCTGTGCTCTGGGCGGTCGCGAACGCCGTGGTACACAGGGGACTATTTTTCTTTTCGGATGGGGGTTTACTATTGAACGGCTCCACACGTCAATAGTAATTTAATAACTGTGGTTTTACATTCGTCTCATAAGGTTTTTTTTTTCATTTTTTTTTTTTTAATTATTATTATTATTTTATTAGTTTTAATGACGATCATGCCATGTGACCGATAAGTAAATAATATGAAAGGTTCTCACCAGTAGTGAATTTCGTTGTAGTTCTCAGCCTCACGATTGAGTGTTACTGGCTTGTTCTGGCGTCTCCGCCGATGCCAGAGGGTTTGAGGGAGTTAGTGCAAGACCGGATGGCCCTGGTTGTGAGTCATGTGACGGCGACACGGCCTCCTGCACACCCACGCCCGGTTGAGGAGCGCGCCGCAGTTGGTCATGTGCCACTTTACGGGGCCGCCCGTGGTGACCCACCACTTTCTTCACGAGGTAGCGGTCATTTTCGAGGACCCTGTGAACTTCATAAGGCACACTAAATTTCAAGTCTAAGGATGTCTGATTTCTTGGATTGTTTTTTATTAGTACAAAATCTCCTCGTTGAAAGTTACGAATTTGAGCTCTGCCTTTGTCAAATCTTTCTTTGTCTTTTGCAGACTGTTCGGTCATTCTTTGCCTCACATGTCGTTCTAATACTTCTATGTCGATCGATGCATTATCGAAGTTAATGAGATTAAGTAATTCTGGAGGTACGCAATTCGATCGCCGAGTGAGCAGTGTCAATGGGGCAGTACCAGTAGTTCGGTGTATAGTGCAGTTCAGAGCCAGCTGAAGACTTTCCAGCGCCGTATGCCAGTCGGGAGTTTCGTAATTTTTTATCATTACAAGACCATTTTTCAGTGTAGCTATGAGTCGTTCCACCTGACCATTTGCCCTGCTTACACCCGGAGCTATAGCGTGTATTTCAATGCCGAATCTGTCGCAGTAGTTTTTGTACTCGCCAAGAAATTCGCGTCCTCCATCTACAATGATTTGACGTGGGGCTCCGAAGAGGTGTATTAATTGCTTTAAGGCGGCGAGGGTACTGTGCTGACTTTTGTTGTTAGTGTGTCTTAGCAATACATACTTAGTATATGCGTCGATTGTGACCACCACATATTCTTGTTCATTAGGGGTGCCAAGCTTACCGGTTATATCCATATGTACGACTTCAAAAGGCACCGATGGTTTATTAATAGGGTGTAATCGTACTTGCGTAGGCCCTGAAGTTTGCTTTGATGTTCTGCACACTATACAATTATCGACGAAATCTCTGACAATGGTACTCATTTTATCGAAATGGTAAGTTTGCCTTATTTTATGAAGGGTCTTTTCCCAGCCTGGGTGCTTAAGTGCGGTGTGAAATGTATTTATAAGGCTCCATTGAAAAGATTTCGGTACAACGATTAGCTTTTGAGCTCCCGATATTTCGTCTCTTTTTTCATATTTGAGCACGTTTTCTTCAAGATGATAACCTGGGATTTGGTGTCCATTGTGTAGCGATTCTATAATAGATCTCAGCTTCGCATCACGACGCTGTTCTACGTTGAGCCAATCCAGATTATTTGTCATAGTATTGACCGTCAGAGGATCGGGATTTCGACTTAAGAAGTCTGCATGTTGCATCCGCTCGCCCTTCCTGTATTCTATATCGAACTCGAAATTTTGAAGATATGCCCACCATCTATGTATACGCGGTAATAGATCCTGTTTGTGCTTAGAGGCTTTTAGCGCATTGCAATCGGTAACCACCTTAAACTTGCGCCCGTACAAAAAGTGCCTAAAGTGTTTAATGGCCCGGACAACTGCAAGAGTTTCGAGCTCGTAAGAGTGGTATCTACTTTCTATGTCTGTTGTTCGCATGCTAAAGTAGGCCACGACGTGCTGCCTGTTGTTGATTATTTGGACGAGAATGGCTCCGAAGCCGAGACTACTCGCATCGGTAAACAATTCAATGGGTTCTCCCTCTTGAAATATGGTTAAAACGGGTGTAGAGGTGAGGTGGTGAATTATCTTTAGACGAGCCTGTTCGTGAGCTAAAGTCCATTGCCATCGTGTGCCCTGTTTGGTTAGATCATATAGGGGGGTCATGGTTCGTGCAAAGTCGGGGATAAAGCGGCGAAAATAACCGGCAAGGCCATTGAATTGTCGAACTTGCTTTACTGTGCTAGGCACCGGAGCCTTTACGAGAGCTTCAATCTTTTTGGGACTAGGGCGGACTTGACCATTTTCTATAACATTACCGAGATATTCAATTGAACGTTTGAAAAATGAGCATTTATCAATATTAACTGAGAATCCCGATTCACGCAGAGCAATTAGAACTCTTTCCAGGTTTAAAAGACCAGAATGAAAATCGCGGCATTTACTTATGACGTCATCTATGTAGACTTGGGCAACGCTATCGTTATACTTCTTATCTGCACTACCAGGGCTTAGAAGAGCTCCTAACGCTCGATTAATGCATCTCTGGTACACTGATGGTGCATTACAAAGACCGAATGGCATAGTAAGATATTCGTAAAGACCGTCTGGGGTTATAAAGGCCGTCTTTTCAATAGACTCTTCAGAAATTAGGATCTGATGGAACCCAGACGCCATGTCAAGGGAGGTGTAGTACTGTCCACCAGCCAACCGGTCAATTTGGTCCGCAATCAGTGGTAGAGGGTAGTGGTCGCGTATAGTGTTTGCGTTTAATTCCCTATAATCTACACACATGCGATCATCGCCGTTTTTCTTTTTTACTAAAATGATAGGACTCGAGTAGGGAGATTTACTTTCACGGACAATATTATTATCGATCAGTTCTTTTATTATTTCTTTGACCTTTTCACGCTCGATTGGACTCAGTCTGTAAGGCCTTCGCTCAACAAACTTATCTTTGTTCTTCAAACGAATCTCCAACATGCCGGTGTTAACACGGGACTTTGCCAATCCACGCGTGAAGAGATCAGAGTACTTATTTAACAAAATCATAAGGTGGTCAATTTGTGATTCGTCAGTTAAGTCGTGATTTATATTGTCGAACAAAGGGCTAATAGGCTTTATGTGCATTACGCGAGGACAGGAGTACAATTTAGCGCTGTTTTGAGTTATAATAACACTTAGTCCAGTGTCATGAAGTATGTCTGCACCAATCAGAACATCTGACGTCATTTCATAATCCGGTAAGACATAGAACATAATCTCAACGTTAATACCATCAATAATGCAGATGGTAGTAATTGTACTCATAGATATTACTGGAAAGGGGCCTATACCTCGCAGGTAACTAACAGTCATGGATCTACGCCCTGGTAATTTGTCAGCGATTGATTCGCGCATTACTGAACATTCGGCGCCACTATCAAAAACAGACTTTATCGTTATATCTCCGACGCTCATATGCATAGTGTTCAATCGGCATCCGTTTTTGGATACAGAATTTATATTAGAAGTTATTTGTTTTTCGCGACGGTAACAAGTATCATACGTATGACCAGCCTTGAAACAAAATGAACAATGCTTATCGTTTGGCCTAGTAGAGGGAACTTTCTCAGTTGATGTAATATCAGAGGTTGTGTTATTTTTAGAACGACAGTTAGCTAAGGTGTGGCCGGATTTCTTACAATAGCTACAGAACATGGCATTAATTCTATTATCAATAGAATATCTAGGACGTTTTGGCTGAGACTGATTATTACACTGATTAGGACGCTTAACTCGAATTGAAGATGCAACGGATATCAATTCGGGCACCGATGTAGCTCTGGCATTCATTAACTCAATCCTAAGGCGTTCATCACCCACCGTTCCAATCACCGCTTCAACCGCGTCCCCAGTGTCAAGCCTATCTTTGGTCACTCGCCTCCATAGAATCCATGACTGTGTTAAAAATTGGGCGATATCCTTGGATGGGTCATAGCAGTGATCCCTAAACCGAAGAACATCACGTGAATAACGGCTTTCAGGTTCGAATGTGGTAACAATATTCTGACGCAGCTCTTCCCAGGTCGATGTCGTCACAAGCCAGTTATCAGCCCACATTTTAGCACGTCCCTTCAGTAAACTAGTAACTTTCATGCGAATATCGTAATCACTAAGTTGGTAGGTAGATTTTGCCATAGAAATATGATCACACCACTCGCGAACTCCAACGTTACCGTCCGGGTCATATGACGGTAAAAACACATCAGTTATTTTTATCCTATCATTAGGTTGCTGCTTTAATAGTTGCTCATTCATAGATTGCATCATCTTTACCATGTGTAAGAAAAATTCAGGTGGTACGTTACCCATTTGCAGCGGTGCTGTCACCTGGTCACATGGTCGAGATACGTTGGCTGTAGGCAGGTTCGTTGTAGCTGTTGTAGCTGCACTGGACGGGCTCTCAGCTGGCGTTTCCGTATTGGAGTCATTCATGATGCTCGATGCTTAAATATGCGCTCGATGTGCCAGGAAAAAAATAAATAAATATCAAGTTTAATATAGTGACCGGGCAAAATAGGGATCGCTGGAGCGATCCCACTTCTGATATCGTAAAAATCGTAAAAAGGAGTTAAAAAAAAAATATTAATATTCAGAACCTTTGGCCTTCTAGACGGCCGCAGGTTCTGATCAAGAAAATAAACTACGAAACTATCTATCGATTCAATCAAAAGGGGCCTAGCGTAATTTATCCAAAAGATACTAAGTATTTGCCTTATAGCATAAGCAAAAATATAAGAGAGGTAAAAATAAATCAACCATTGTTTATCCATTCATGAATTATAATCACTTTTGTTACTACAAATCTAATTTGATTTTTAAACAACAAAACAAAAGAAAATCGGCATAGGTTCTACTTACAATTCTTTTCAGCTCGAAAGATCCACACAAACTGAACTCTCGTTCTATTTATAGCCGCTTAGCAACGCCATCTTTCCCGCCCAGTCAAAATGAGTTACGGGTGTCAGATGGCGCTGCAGGCGCATACGTTTCAATACTATTTTCTTAAAGTATCAGTAAATCGGTAATTACTAATTTAAAGCAACTTACAAAATTCATAATCTATTTAACGGAGCTTATTTACAAATTAATCTAAGGCAAACAGCCTTGCAATACGAAGGACATTACTTATTTCGATGTACCACATAGTATTTGACGATCAACAGTCAACACAATGTTATTTGTTTACTATTTTCAAATCTCACAATCGCAATACAATTATTAATCGTTTAAATTATAAAGATAATAATTTTAGAAAGAATTATAATCTAAACACTTAAGGTAATCACTTTATTTATAATAGATAACCGTCAGTTGATTTCTGCGGCGACATTTATTATTTTTAAATCTCACAATCTCAATACAATTAGTAATTGTTTAAATTTTAATCTAAGTAATAATATTAGAATAGAATTATTATCTGAAAACTTAAGCTAATCACTTTATTTAAAATAAATAACCGTCAGTTGATTGCTGCGGCGACATATACAATAGCAGAAAAAAGCTCCTTTGAAAATAAATCCAACAGTTTATTATTTTTTGTTACTTGTGTTTTGGCTTTTAACAAATACTTTATTGATTAGTCAACACATTTGAATATAAGAAGAACACTAATGAGAAAAATGGGATAGAATTATTAAATAATATTTAGGATCTTGCTAGAATCAAATCACGTTATGACCTTTAATATTATTAATCTCAATTAGGGGAGGATGGCAACTATCGCCTACTCAGCAAATGTCAGTGATAAAGTTAAGGCATAAACATTCAAGAATCTCTCAGCTCTAATTAAATAATAAATATTTTTTAAGAATGCCAATTCGCACCATAGCAGACCAAAAACAACAAGCAGAATACATCTCATCCAACCTGCTTTACCTTTTTACTGGGAGTAGTGAAAATGTCATTTGCTCCAGAGTAATTTACCTATTTATTTTCTACTCCGCCGCCCAGCACGGTCGTACGCAAAAGGAGGACAAATGCAATTTTATAAAATATTCAGTTGCTGCATTTTTGTTTGGGCTCTCGCCGTAGAAACTATGCAGCTGTGGCCGCGCGTTGCTGCCGCTGTCACCGCTTTGGGTACAATAAACGAATATTTATGGAGTGCTGATTTTGTACTGTTAAAATTTTGCTACGAAAAGACATTCGGTCCGAGATTATTTTTGGGAGCATCTCGCAGTGCTGTTTTATGATTATTCCTGGACGTTTTGTTTTATGGTTCCCACAAAGAATCATTACTGCCCCATGTTTATTTGGTAAGATTGTTTTTCAGTGTTAGGTATTCGTATGCCGTAAATGTTATAAATAATGAAATATTTTCACAAAAATCATTATCTAATAGTTAATAACTGAAGTAAGGTTAAAGAACTTGATTTCTCCTAAGATTTTAGTGTTCATTTCTTTAGGAATTTAAGAATAAGTAAACAACGTTTCTGATCTGCTTCTTGATCTGTTTCTTGATCCGCCAATCTTTCGTCGAAAAGTAGTGCGTTAATAAACGGATATTCCCATACAAAATTTTATATTCTTTCATGCCCTTTCCATAAATTTGATGTCGTTATCAATTTATATCATAATATTACTAACTTACTGGTTTGAAAAAAGAAACATCGATAGTGTGAAAGAAAAACTTTATGCCAGAAGTAAAAGAGTTCTTAATATTATTGTCATGATAAGAGAAGTTGCCAGATCTGTGAGTTGGCCATACGTAGCTGAGCTTCTAGATTGGCTACTAGGATTAAGTATAGAAGAGAATGAGGTATAAGTAGAATTTAAATTTACTGAGGGTGCTACTAAGACAATTTCTGACTAGGTAAGTAGTTTCTATAATCTTAATTTGCTGCATCTTCTGCACTATACATTAACAACAACGGATTCGATTCGAAAAGTCACATCCTGCCTCGCTTTGACTCACGGTAATAAAAAGTGACGGGTATAGTTTTCAAACAAACTCTTTTCTAACAGTTATAAAATAATAAGGGGCTATCCCCCACTATAAATTATTATTGTGACGATATTATCGCCAACTAATGTTACCAATGTTTCCATCGAAATGCTGTATTCTTGTGATATTTTTCCTCATTTAAGAAGTGTAAAACTTAAATATCCACAGACGCTGTAGCTTTAGCATCGAGATAAAGAAAGATATAGCTAAGCGGTACATGGTTCTTTGTAAACACAAAAGGACTACATCAGACGGGAATTGGATTTTATACAAGAAACTTAGTAATGACTGAGATCGGCTGTTATAGGGGCTTCAAAGGCATATCTTTGTTTATAGCATACGACGCCTAATTGTAAGCGATTACCGTAGCCTATGGACACTAGCATCAGTTAGTAGATGTAGATACATCTACTACTCTGTTTGGTTTATTTCAGGTGTGGTTCCTAAAGCAGTTCTAAAGCAGATCTTTAAGCATTGAAAAAATACTACTTACTATTGCTCACATCTCTTAGGTTTCGTCAAAATTAATTGTGTTATAATCTAGCATCCTCATGTGGTACATCCTAATAAAAATATTCCGTGTAATTTTATTTGGAAATACCTTACAATCGCTTGGGGTAATGAATACCCTTCTGGGACTCAATTCCACCTGCTTCTCGAGCTTTATTGTGATCCAGAGATGACTAGACTGTTTTATTAATACTTACATTTTTACTATCACATGAGAAAATGTTGTTTTCAAAAATGTGTTATATTTTAACGCTCGATTTATACTTCTGCAAATCCAGAATATCCATTAACAAAAATATCACGGTTTTGCGAATCCTATGGGACTTGGCTTCCACAACATGGAAGCACAACCGTGTGAAATGTTACATTTCCAAATGACACAGAGAGGTATCGCTCGCGGTCGTTTATCATGGAACGTGTCATAACGAGGATTTTAGGTTAATGACATCTCTAAATTATTATCGAATACTAGGTATTATTTCTCGAAGACTCCTCAAATATGTTATCAGACTAACTGTTACAATGAAACGGCAATCCAAACGAGCGAAATCGTATTTGAGTCTGATATGTGAGTGCTTCCCCAAGAAATCATCATGAATTTTTAATTGCGGCAATTTGTTGCATTGTAATTATTATATACGGTAACTAGAGTCATGCTGGTACGGGTGCTGGGTTTGGTTTTATTACGAAAACTTTTATTTGCGTGAAAATGGTAAAATAAAAATTATAGAAGTTTTAAATCTAGAACCACATGTCTGATTTGAGAAAATGACTAGTATAGTTTTTTTAATATGCTACTGGAGCATTAATGATAAGGGTTTTTGACAACTTTCAAGAAATGGAGATTAATAAATAAAACCAGTACCTCTTAAAAACTGCCGTGCGTGATAGCTCAATTGCTGATCTTTCTTAAACCTAAATATTCAAGGATCAGTCCTTCTCGGCAATGGCAGCTAAAAACAAGCCCACTATTTCACTTAAAAGCTTGCCAAAGTAAATGCTTTGTCGTGTTTAAAAACTATTTTTCCACACCAATTGAAAACCAAAACCATAGAAAATACAATGCGTTATGTCTCATAATTTAAAATCTACCGGACAATCGCCCTGTGTAGTCGTCCAAAGAGTTCAGAGTATCTGCACAATTATTTAAGATGGCAGCTGCGTTATCAAAGAAATTCCACGATACAAAATAGGTTATGGAACAGTTATCGGATCATTTTGGCAGGGGTTCAAGCAAATGGAAACCAATGAGCTGCAAATGGAGCCACGTAAGTACAATTACGTACCGTCGAGAACGAGACGAGTGTGGAACGTATTAGGCGAAGTAATAGTGACTTGGTTCATAAGAATTGTAGCCTATATCTTTGGCTTACGAACTCTAATATCTTCAGGTAAATGAGTTTAAACTGCATATTGCATGATGGCGTATTGGTTCGAGCGCTCTGATTTCGATACGAAAAACAGAGCAACTTTCGCCATGGTCAATCCTGCAATGGGTCAATCATAGTTTGTTTTCTCGAGCTCCTCCGTGCTCCGGAAGGCATGTTAAGCCGTTGGTCTCGGTTGTTCCTGCAATCGCTTTAACCCACCAACCCGCATTGGGCCAGCGTGGTGGTGTTATGGCCCAAACTCCTCATGTATTTTTCCCATTTAGGAAGACCTGTGCCCAGCAGTGGGATTTATATAGGCTGGTGATGATGATTCGAATGATTATATAGATTCTTTGATTAGAATACTATGGAAATAAGTACAATTAGTATATTGCCTTCTTTGTTGTGGCTGTTTATAGTATTTTTGTTCTTTGTGCAATAAAGCTTTTTTACTGGACTAATTATTTTTTAGCATTAGGTACAACACACATGAATAAGCCCAGCAATGATGCAGCTGGTAATAGCCACGGAATGATATTGTAATAGTAGAATGATATCTAGTTTGATACTTACATCTACACTAAACACTAAACACTACAGAACATTTCTCAGTAACGAATCTAGTTTTTAAACAAATTTTAATACGAGATTTAAATTTAGAACTTTACTTGAACCGTTATACATTGATCAACTCTCAGCTGAGTCATTGCCTATTTTAGAACGATACCTACTTACGTCAAAATCTGCGCTCAAGTAAAGATTGTTTATGGTCGACACCATTCTTGAGAACGGATCACGTACTATACTCCTAAATAAAGTTGTAATGCTAGTTCAATATGCTTGACATAACGCTATATTGTTTTATAATCTGACGGGTTATATTCGCCCATGTTTTGACAGTTTCGCTTTTCTGTACTTGTCATTGTTGCTTTGTCAATTATTAATTCTAGTTTCAGCTGATTGAGTCTTAAAACGCAACCTGTAAAAAGCTGGGCAATTAAGTAGTGATCTACACTTAAAACTAGTTTTGAGTGATTCGAGTTCTAACGATGCTTGAGCCGCGTTCTGTAATACGGGCCTTAGTATTTATACTCGCAGATACCTACTCCTAGTGTATCTATTGAATACAACATCATCACGAATTAGTGAGTGCGATATAGCAGGCGATAACACATCAATTCAGTATTCCTTTGGGCAATGAGTGAAATATTACTCACATATTACTAGCATACCTATTGCGCACTTCGTAGAGATATCTAAATTTGCTTTAGGATGAAAATTGGAAAACATGTTTATTTCCATTCTTTGGACGAATTCGTGTGAATTCTGAAGCTTCTGAACAAAGAATAGCGTTACTTAAAAAAATTAACATAAACATTCTCTAAAGTTATATTAGTGTAATAGTATGCTTATAGTTTTATATTTATTTAATAATTTAACAACATATTTACATTTATATATCAAATACTAGCTTATAGTATGAAGTAGGGACATACGTAGTTAATTATAATTATGTAAACACCAAATGCATTAGACATTATCAAGACTTAATTAGAAGTATTGGCACGTTCCCTTAGTGAATCAGAAAGGAATATATTAACCTGAGCAACTAAAAAATACTAAGTTAGCAACTAAAAATCAGTTTTGGTTGACTATGCAACGATTTGTTGCCGAAATCAGATTTTTTAGTTACGCACTTAGTATTAGCTTAGGTAAGTATAATGCTTAGTTAAATACAAGCCAATCAGAAATAGTGGTATACCAACAACAGTGTACTTAATGGCAAATTAGAAGAAGAATATGTAGTACAAGATTGAAAAATATTTATTTATTTTATTTTTATACAACTGGATGACAAACAAGCTGACGGCCCACCTGGTGGTAAGCGGTTACCGCCGCCTATAGACACCTGCAATAACAAGGAAAAGCACTTGATATTGCAGGTGCGTTGTCATCCTGAGGCCTAAGATGAAATGCCGTCCATGCCCAGTAATCACACTAAATACTACCTATTATGCCACCATAAGAGTAACTTGGGTCACAAGTTACTCTTAGATCGACCAACGCAAAATGGGACAAATCTATTAGACCGAGGGGACCTAATTGGAACATCAAGATTTATTGATTGAACTAGAGATGAACAATGTACTACAAGCAAGGGCAAAAATTTTATGTAGCAATATTCGATCTAAAATCAGCCTTCGATCCTGCAAACTACGCATCTTATAGTATCGTAATCTACTTAAATAAGAAGACAACAACTAAGCTTTATTAGATCGAAAAGAAACATAGCTAATATCAATGAGATCGCAAAGTTTTCTCATCCTACAGATTAGAAAACAGTGCATCGTAATGGAGGACATAGTGGCGTAATAAGTTTTTTAAGTAAGCATAGGTTAAATATAAAAATAGGTACAGCAAAAAATAATGTTATCTTCGAAGATTTCGATTATACTACCCATGTCGTGGTAATAGGATAGTAAAAGTTGGTATATCGAAACAATTTCCGTTACCATATCTATCGCTATTAGTTCATTAATATCAAACCGATAAATCACAAAGCTCTACGATAAACTAAATAACAAAGAGACAGCAAAAATTGCGATCATAAATCACCAAATGGTGCCCCATCATTCAATTTCCCCGTTCATTTGTCCCCAACTGGGATTCCCGGTAATCCTCGGAGGCGTTAATTGTGAGACGTGTTTCAGTCGTCTTCATCAATCTTTCGTGACATGTCGCGTATTGGAGATAATATTAACAAACATTACATTTCAATTTATTCACCAAATGCTTTCAAATCGTTGCTACTAATGGGAATATCAGTGTCGCGAGCGCGAGATTTGTGTTTTCGGAAATTCTGCTACCATGTTTGTGTTAAGGCCTATTTCCTACGTTGCAAATTTGTTGCCGATGCCATACAACGCTTTGGAAACGATAAATTGCGTGCACGATTTATATGATTGTTATTATGCAAAGTGTTCTAGGAACTGAGTAATTGAGAAATTGCCATTGAAAACAGCGTAATAGCGCAGTAACTGTATGAAATAAACTTAGAAACTAAACTCACGAACAATAAAGTAATATTATGCACAGTCTTGCTTCCGAATGGAAAGTTCCACTCAGAACTGTCACAAGTACCGACAAACAGAGTAATATAGAAATGTTTCAAACATACAATAATGCCTTTGAATTAACTCGTTAAGAATAATTCAAGAATACTTGAAAGTTTTTGACAAAATGCAGGTTACGTTTTACGAATACGTATGTAAGCTTATTATTTAGTCCATTCAAAATTAAACTTGCACAATGCATTTAAGAAAATAAGCAATAACGACGACTGTAATTGTTTTTGAGAATATGAATTTTTTTAGTTACAAGTGTTCGTTTATGGCCAAAGTCAAAACTTAGTATAAGAATTAACTTGAAATAACATAATTAAGTTTTCACCTCTTCAGCAGCAAAATACCTCTTTTGCTTCGTAAATCTCGAAGGAAAACCGGTTTTTGCATCGAGCGTGAGACAAAGTAAGTTTTTAAATAAATTTGAGATAGGCAGTAGCGCGTTCCGAAACTCAGGACTAGCGCGCTAGTCGCACAACTATGAAATTTAATTATTTTAGTTTATAAGCTTAACTATTTTAATTTATGTACGTTTTCTTGAAAAATAATAATAACTATATAATTCAGTAAACAATAATGTCACGTTACATTAAAATATAATTAGTATTTACTTTTCAAAAAAAATTACATGCACTTAATTTCGGAACGCAACTCAAAAATAGCCTATACAATCTGTGGATAAAGCGGAAAAAATAAATTCAGATTGTTTTACTTTTGTGTTTATAATTAATTGTGATTATTTTGTTAATTTAATTACAAAAATGAGTTCATTGAGTGATGAAAATGATCGTTTTACGCCTGAATTAATATTATTGGTGTATCTCACTTTGTTTTTTTTTCTAAATGGTTACCTCTGTGTTGTTTTTAGCAAATATTTTTTTTTGTGGCTTTTGCCAGTCAAGATTTATGGAAATGATAAGGTTTTATGGATTCTTACAAAAACAACTATACGAAGAAATGATGCTCATGACCTGGCCCAAATCTCATAGAAACTTTTACCATCTCCTTTGAAGTTTGTTAACTAAACGCAACTGTGCATTCTTCATTTATTTACAACAGTTGTTTTGATTTGCTTACGTTCCGGTTTTCAACTTCGATAAATTGTATTCTATATTCGAGGATTCACTGAGGAAAGCGAATTTCAACAGTGAAGTATATGTGCAACATATTGGATTTACTTTGATGTTCGCAAGTTGTTTATTCAACTCGCTTGTAAAATTTCGTCTTGACTCTTGCTGCATCTGTCTTGTATTCCATCGAGGAGAAAATATTGCTGTATCTTAGTTTTATTACTTATATTCTTTTACGTTGTAAAATGAGCATGAATCAAATCATTTACAAATTGGTGGGCACCGTCTTCGTAAATGATAACATATGGGCATAAGTAAGCGATATTTTTCTTTACTGGATCTTTTATAGATTCATCATATATGTGTTTTACAGTCGTCTTAGGCAACCGTCATCCCAGCGCATCAGACAACCTGAAATGATACACAAATCATGGCGATATACAAGTATTGTAATATGTAGTAGATTAGATATGGGTACGTGTAAGTTCATATTCTTTTATCTTACTAAACTTTAAAACTCTTTTAGACATAATTCGAATCTGCTGCAATGGTATGACACTAACACCCGTATTCACAAACGATACTTATGTAAGTAAAGGAGCAATACATAGCGAAGTAAGGCATTTCTCAGTGCGTTCACTTTGACAAGCCTTTCAATTCACAAACAATACTCAAACGAATCTTTACTATGCGGACGCATAGCGTTGAATATAGCTCTGTGATTGGTTGATTAGTGTTACGTAGTTCACTTCACGACTGACATTTCAATTTTATTGTTTGTTTGCTTTTTATCGTAAACTACGTAGTGATTACATTCTCTTTGATGAGCTCGACACTAGGCGTTGATTAATATAGCTATCAGGCTCCCTTAGCTAAGTGTTCATTATGACAAACGCGTAGTGCCGATTGTCACTCAAGTATTGTTTATGAATAGGAAATTGGCACCCTGTGCGTCCGCGGGCACTGTGAGATCTCAAAGTGTCGTTTGTGAATACGGATGTTACGCACCAAAAACAAATATTGTGATGCGTTGGTGTGGTCACATTAATAAGATGCCGTGCCTTGTTTCATAATCATTACACCCATGAAGTTCGAATTTCGGAAAAGCTCGGCGCAGCTTTTTGCCTGGCTTTTTGCATGGCCTATTTTACTACAGCTGCGACGTATACATAAGCTTCGATTGATGCCTAATAGGTGTGAGTGGTAGAATATTATTATTTTACACATAACTAATGCTTATTTTTATCTAATAACAAAAACTGTTTTGTCCCATTGTCCGTCTCCGCTTGTACAACGTAAATCCCTATTAAGTCGCTGTGACCTTCTCATTTGGCTTCATTATTGTGTCTCAACTCAAACAGAGGGCAATCTTTTTATCAAGACAAAAGTCTTTGAAAAGTATTTTTTACACTTTTTTCCTTTTCTGTCGGCTGGGTTAAGAAATATGACCGCTGTAACAAGGCAAATTAAATTTCAGATCCGTTTAATTTGTAGAGTAGGTGATATTTTTTTCGATTGAAATCTTTTTTTAAAAATTATAATGTCAAGCAAGCTGACGGACCACCCGGTGGTAGGAGGTCACCGTCGCCGATAGACGTCTAAAATTACAAGAGACGACCGTTTGGTCGAGCGGTCTGTACCCCTTGCTATACAGGCTACTCGGTCAAGAGATCCCGGGTTCGAATCCCGGTAGGAGCAAATGTTTGTATGACGAGTACGAGCATTTGTTAACGAGTCATAGATGTTTATATGTTCATTCAGTATATATCTAATATTTATATACATATTATTATCATAATTTCTCCGTTATCTAGTGTATCCATAACACAAGCTCTTAATGATGCTTACTTTGGCCTAGATGATAGGTGTAAGTGTATGAATATTATTATTATTACATTGGACCTAATACTGAGCTCAAGATGAAATGCCTTAATTTCCCAGTAATTGATACCTTTTCCTTCGATCCGAAACACGGCGAACTGTTTACGGTCGAAATAGGAACAGCGGTGGTATCCAAATGACCCTTTCATGCTGGTCTAGCACATAGTAAAAGCAATGTTAAAACTTGCCACTGTATTCTCTTTGGACTTTAAAGATCGTACCTTATTTTTATTGACGTTGCTTTCAATATCCCAGCTATTATTTTATCTCCAAACGTGAGTGAATCCATTGGGAATCAGCATATGCCTAAACGGCATTAAATAGATACAAATTCGTTTTACGATATCGTAAGATGCTCGACTTTGACGCTGTCGTCTACACTCCAGTGACTCATAAAAGCGACGCTTTATACTATAACTAGTATACGCTAGAAAACTTTAATGTCCTCAAAACACGGCCCTCTTAAATATTTCCAAGCGTGTTCTCAACTGGACCCGTAGATAAACGTAAAAAGATAAAGTAGGTATTGAAGAATACACCGCAATGTTTTGCTATTACAGTTAAGGGACAGTTGCTGTTATATAATACTTACAGCACGCTATTGATATGTTGCTATTAAAAATTTTTGGGAAAGTGCTTCAAGTCGATTCTTAGTACATAATTATACCCCAAAAAAGTGATCATACATATCTTAAATTCCGTTTCAAATTTCGCTCCAAAACGCCGCTGACCGCTGTGACGTCACCTGTTACCAAACACTGGTTATTTTGTTATGGTGATTTAAGTAGATAGTTTTTCTTTTGACAGAGTCTGAAGCTAACAGCAAGTGACGTCATATACTGAGATTGGTGTTTGTTATCGCGTGACCTAAGAGTGATTTAATTGTATTTTTTAATTAAGTATTATTAAAATTCTGTAATAATACATTAAACTATTGTGTTTTTTAGGATTTCTATTATAAAAACTAACCACCCTAGTTTCATTACAAATGCAGTATATTAAGAGGAGATTAAGGTTACTCCGAATGCAGAGTCACTCCAAACTCATTTATATCATGATGTAAAAGGCCCGCGGTCAGTGCCTGGCATTGAACATGGGTCTCCCTCTCACCCTGCAGAAAGAGATTATCCACTGTCTTTTTCCACCATGATGTACACCGCCTCGTTCCACACTCCCCTACAAGTACAGTTAAAGGACAAATATACACTATTACAAGCAGGTAAAGTTTCTAGATCATGGGTAGACTGCAGAAACTGCGGGTAGAAGTCAACTTCAGCAGTCAGCAGTCTGCCCTTGATCATGGTGCATGCAACTGCGCCGAAATATCGGGAACTCGCAACAAACTAATAGCATGGTAAATATCCCCAAAATAATTCTAATTCAAAAGTTTCTAAGTTTGCATGTAGGATGTAATCCCCAAAACTACTTATCGGATTTACAAAATTCTTTTACCAATATTAAGAATGGAGTTTCAGCGTGAATATACGCGAGCAAAACCGTGTTATAGCTAGCGCTATTATGAAGATAAAGCACAATTATTATTGATGTTGTTTGATGTTTGACAGCGGAGTTGATTTTATGGAAACAGCTTCCAGTTTTTTTCGAAAATGAATAAACAATAAATTGTTAATTATTTTGAAGTTTCCATTATGACGGATTTTATTTATGATGGAGGTAGATAAACTTTACTACCTTAGAAAAATATCAAAACGAGAGAAAAATCACGTCCAGTACCCACCCCAGTACATACTTACATGTTTTGTGAAGTTCATATTTTTCAATTATAATGTATAGAATAAAATTAATAATTTTAATAACACTCAATAAATTCTTACTTGATCTCTACTTATAATAAAAAAAAGAATTTGTTAGATCACGGTTCAATTAATCAGCCAATTAGGAGTTGAAACTGTTAAATTTAATTTTTAGAAATAGGTTTAATTTACGTGATGAAAAGTGTGAATTTCCGAGAACGATCAATCGTTCTTAAAATGAAATATCGTTTCCTAATGGCAAATATCGTTTAAATAGAATTTAGCAGAATACTTTGAAACAAATCTGTATCTCACCTTGCGCTTACTACAACTGTATCTATAGATATTCGACGCGATTTTCCTCCTCCTGCCTCGTTACAAAGATTTTATTGGACTTCCTCACTTCAAATAGTCGTGAAAATATAACATTCGCATATTCTATTGGGGAACGAGCAGATATTATGTTGTACTCTCAACTCAGCCTTTAAGTATTTGTATAGCGCAACTTTTCCGTCAAATAGGTAGAAATACATTCATCATTATAGCGTAAATGTAAGTTTATTGACGATAGTGCTGTCTGCAATATCCCTTGAATATCCGACGGCAGCTATTTGAGACTAATATTTACAGATATATTTCAATTTTAGAATAGCATTGTAACGTAAATAGAAGTTGTTTACGATATTGTAGCTCGCAACAATGCAATGTCCGGGTTTAATAAGCTTATATAAGTATTTTATTACCAATTGAGAAATTCACTGGGGCTGGGCTTACGCCCGGACAAGAAATCAAAATGTTCCAACCAGTACGTAAGTACATTTTGATTTCTGCAAGAAAAACGACAATTCGCCCGTTGATCAATCATATTTCAAAGCTCAAACTCAGTGTTTTAAAAAGTCCCCTTATGCTACCAACCCATTAAGAAACATAAACCACGAAGTCATTCACTTCATTAAAATATAATCTTTTGTTATAATTATATCATCAACCCTTCGATTCCTGGTTTTTATATACAAAGCACGGCAAATGACTCAACACCACCCGACGTGAATCGGCAATAAGAGTCCACGTGCAAAGACAGCCAGTGCAGCTTAAACATTAATTCTGGTCTAGCCACCTCCACCTTGCCGACTTAAAATGTGCCTTTTACCGCCTCTCTTGAAAGTATTCATTTTATATGAAATAGGAAACACGTTTGCTGGCTAAGAATTCCAAGTTTTAGAAGAATGACAAAGAAACTAAACTTTTTGTGCGTGATGTTGAGGTGGAGACAGTGAGTTGATGACTCCAAAGACTGGCACGTATGGTCGTAAGTAAGAAGGGGGAGGAGTTCGTCACGATTCATGTTTCATGATGGAGTTCAACACTCAGAGTGATGGTGCTATAGCCCCAACTCGCCACGCTTGTATTTGCCCCACGTAGGAAGGATTAAACTCAGCAGTGGGACGTATTTAGGCTGCTGTTTACAAACGCCTACACAAGAGCCGCTACTGGACATAAACCTCCACGTTTAAAAGATTAACATGCTTTCCGAAAGACAAAGGAAGTCAAGATCCCTACGTTCCACGATTGTTAACATTGCCTTGTTTGTCGACTTCGAAACAATAACAATGGAACCATGACGTCACCGAGCGTCTTTTCAAATGTTAAATTACGACAAGCTATTATTAATAATAAATATTGATTTGAAACCCACAATATTTATTAGTAAGGCCGTTTGTGCTGTGCTATTTTCTTGTAATATCCCTTGGTAATCATAGTATTTGACATAAGGTGGGGCTTAGTCATCAGTTGCCATTTTCATTTGGTACAGAGTGCCGACTTGTACCTAATTATTATAGAGCTGCTCCAACTCTTTAATTGGTTTACTTGTGTTAGCTACTCAAATAACAAAGATTGACAAAGGACATTGAAATAGAAACAACGCGACAGTCATTTAAAATCTCCGTAAAAACTTATGCAATAACTGTTAGATAACCAGAACATATTTACCACAATACCATTGTAATATAATATAATAATAATAATATTTTCAACACACTTCCTCATAAAGTGGCTCTAATCCCATGGCAATTAGGCACATAATGACACCTATAATCAAACTGTGACTTTTTCATTACTATTATTCACTAGTGAGTAATAGTTTTTTTTTTAATAATTAAAATTGCCAATATATATTTTTTTTCTTTTTTTGTTGTTAAATCTCCCTGTAATGGGAAGGCAAAAGGAACTAATGCCCATACAGCCATGTCTGATGTGATTGAGTTTATGTCACTTATCTATATGTATATGTGTAAGTATATGTATTTTTTTGTATTTATGTATATGTGTAAGTATATGTAGTTTAAAATCCAAAGTCACGCCCAAGGCCCTATCATAATAACAGCGCTTCTGCGACGTTTTTTATAATGTCGCAAAAGTTTTATGCTGAGATAGGGCCTTGTTGACTGCACTTATTGTTAAGTATAAACTGTTTGTATTTGTCTATTTTTTTTTTATTTTTTTATTTTATTGTTTAAGCTTCTTGTTGTTGTTTGTTATGTGCATGTCAAATAAAAATATTTTTCTTTCTTTCTTTCTTTCTTTAATATTATTGGTTGAGTTACGCTTACATTTGCGCTAAAAAGCTATCCGCGAAAAGCCCAAAAAAAAGAAACCTCATTTTTTAGTCTATGGCCGATGCGCGCGCATAGGAAAACTGATTAATTTTTCCCGCCATTACGAAACATTTTTCACAACTCGTCTCGTTTTCTCTTTTGAAGTTATTTAGTTAGTTATTAATTAAGATGTCTGCAAATACAATTTATGAAGAAAATGATTTATGTTGTACACCGCCCGATATAAGATGTGAAGCCCAGAACGTTATGGAAAGTTTACTACCAGAAAACTCAAAGGAAAAATATCTATTAGCGTACCAAAATTTCATACAATGGCAGAACAACAAGAATACGCAGTCTTTTTCAGAAAATGTGTTCATGGCGTACTTTAAAGAATTATCTTCTAAGTACAAACCTAGCTCTTTGTGGTGTATTTACTCAATGTTAAAAAGTACAGTCCGAACAAAGAATGGAGTGGACTTAAAAACATACTCGAATTTGTCAGCTTATCTAAAGAGACTATCTGATGGATTTAGAAGCAAAAAATCAAAGGTTTTATCATCTGACGATATTGAAAAATTTATTAAAGATGCTCCAGATAACCAATATTTGGCTACAAAGGTTAGTTAAATTAATTTTAATTAAATATTTAATAGCAGCTTGTTGACTTTAATTATTGTTTCTTTTGTTTCAGGTTGCTTTAATATTTGGTGTAACTGGTGCCTGTAGGATACAAGAATTAACAAATATAACTGTAAAAGATATAGAAAACCATGGCCAGATGCTTTTGCATACGTAGATGATTCCATACAAAACAAGAAGGAAATTTGTGCGAAAATCACAAAAAGAATTAAACTTGATTCTGAGACGCATCCTACTAGCGAAATACCAAGTACATCCAATGATTGGATTTCACCTACCTACACGAATAATGAACCATCACAAATAACAATAGAACATGAAAGTATTTCAGTAAATAATCTATCTGATGAGACCGCTATATCATCAAAAATAGTTAATTATAATTTTACTAACTGCACATTTACTAATTGTTTCTCTAAATAAACTTTTTATCTACTATGTAAAATGGTTTTTTATTTAAGTATTATTTTATTCAGAAGTGTGTTGAAAAACGTTGTATGATACACGTGTGTATTGATGATTACCGTCCTCGGCTCCTTAAGACCCTCGCCTGACGGCTCGGGCCTCAATGCGCCTCAGCGGTAATCACCAACATTACACACTTGTACCATAATGTACTATTATACACTCACACCTATTATCTAGCCCAAAGTAAGCATCATTAAGAGCTTGTGTTATGGATACTAGATAACGGATAAATAATGATAATAATATGTATATAAATATTTGAAATATACTAAATAAACATATAAGCATGCATGACTCGTAAACAAATGGTCGTACTTATCATACAAACATTTGTTCCTACCGGGATTCGAACCCGGGACCTCTTGACTGAGTAGCCTGGAGTACAGACCACTCGGCTCGCCTATTGTCCTAGCCGGTCGTCATATTGTGCTTGAAAATTTATGTAACATTCTTACCAGTAGGTGCGCTATTCAGCAAATGGCTGCACAAAGTATCTCCGACAGTCATTTCGCCGTTTGAGTCTTCGTCGACAAAACGTTTAGTCATCGGGCACTTCACCGACAGAATCTTTCATACGAATTACGATTCGCTGACAGAACGTTTCGCCATCGGGCGAGCATTAAACGAGATCAGAGCTATCCGCGGAAGCCCGACACGACGGTGGTAGGTTAGAAATGTAAGGCGATCGCATTTTCTTTTCTTCTTTTACTCGACTCCCGGTGAAAGATTCTGTCGGTGCACTGCCCGATGACGTAACGTTTTGTCGGCGAAGGGTCAAACGGCGAAATGACTGTCGGAGATACGTTGTAAATTCTCAGCAAATTGATAATATTTCAAGCCAAGCGTAGTTCGACGTAACTGTCGCGCAGCGTCTTAATTTGATTGTCAAAATGTGTTTATTCATTCCAATAATTACCTACACGGATATTTCGATTACGTAGAACACCAAAAAAGCAACGTAAATTCTCCCGCTCAAAATGTTAAATGTACCTGGTAGTGACGTGAAAGTGTTATAAATTTTCGCTCTATAAAGCTTGCATTCAACGATTCGTATTAGACTGTATTCGCTGTCAATATTTTGTACTTTATAACAGAGTATTAGGGAAATAGCTAGAAACATCGTGCGCTGGATGGATTTATTGTTTTCCTCTGGGAACGAATGCGAATAGAAAGAAAGAAAGAAAGAAAATATTTATTTAGTGACACACTATCACACACTATTGTTTACTTTACAATAGAAATATTAAGACTAAAGTAATAGCTGTGACACTAAAAGGACAGCCATTCAGCATATGTCGGTTGTCACAGACATCCGACGCTGGTCTTCCGTGGTCGCCTAAATTTTTGTTTTGAGAGCACTACTACGCTGTGGTAAAACTACTAAGTTCCGTCTCGTTTGGCAAATTAAGTCTAAAATTGTACGTTTTTAACAATAATATTCATATAATTATAGGAAGCATTACACACACACAGACAGTACATACACGGCACAATACCGAATACGAATACGATTATATTACATGTCACGCTATCAGATATTACTATGAAATTGTATCAACTTAACCTACTTTTTTAAACTGTCATCTTTATCATCATTGTATCAGCCGAGAGAATCCCACTTCTGTACATAGGCCTCCCCCAAGGATCTCCAAACCGATTGGTACTACGCTGCCCTCATCCATCCTCTTCCCGCGACCGTTACCAGATCATCATCGTCTGGTATTCTTCTCGCCTATTGGCAGAGTAGCGGAAATCGAGCGAAAGCTTTTTTGCATTTAGGTGTCGGCATATTTTCCAACTTGCGGGGAGCCTTCCAACGCTGCGTCTCGCGGTACGCGGCCGCCACTCGCCACAGTTAATAATTGAACATACATGCGAACAAATTTACCATAGCCCTTAATTTGCCAAGAATAGCATGCTATTTTTATTGCACCATTGTCGAAAAGTTTTAGAATTGAGATTAAAATAAAATGTAACATCAACATTGTAAAAAACCGTATACTCGAGTTTTACAATTAAATTTCAAAATTAATCTTATCCTGCCTCGACTGAAATTGTCTTGTGTACAGTCACGTGCACTAATATGTATACACACTTTTTACAATCAGTGACTCATAAAGCAAATGATATACGAAATAAACTGGTATACATCTTTTTGCACATGAATATACAGTGTGGTGCCGTCAATACGACAATAAATTGAAAAATGGGCTGTATAACTTCATAGAAATGGTTTGCCACTTTCAAAAACATCTAATTAATTTGATAATTTCATGACATTTGTATGAAATAATATAACATTGGCTGCATAATTTCATAGAAATTACCAAATAAATAAAATGTTTCTGAAAGTGGAAAACCATTTCTAATCACTAATATAGCCCATTTTAAAATTTATTGTCGTACTGACGTCACCAAACAACGATTAGAGTGTAGGAGTAGTACCTACCTATTATTAAGTATGTAAAATTGGAAACATACTAACAGCAACAGTTTACTACTTGGCCCCAAAGCAGCCCTTGCGCTAGCAGTCTCATTACGAACATTGTAGCACACATTCCGACCTAGAGTTATCGCTTACATTAGGTCAAGGGGACGTAGACGTCTAATCCACACCGTGCCACCAGTCACCAGACATTCCAGCACGAGCACTACGTATTTCCTCCTAGCGAACTGGAGAAGTTATTATTTAAGTCGACGCTTGCCAGTGACGGGTTACGCTAGGGTACAAAGGATAAGCATCAAGCGATACTAAAAAATATGTAGAAGGCAGTACGAGGATTACTAGTTTTGGTTATCATTGCGCAACTATAAAAGTAATGATCAACAAACTTAATTTAAAAATTATCTTAAATATTGCTCTGAAGATATTATAAAAAGGATTGATACTTTGACTTAAAAAAGAACACAAACATTTTCCAATGAGTAGGATAGATCATAGCCCTAATATAAAATAAACAAAAGGCCTAGAAGAAATTGTTAATTTCTTAGCAAGAGTAGTTAGGTAAAAGTATAATAATTGTTAAATATCGTAAGTCCACATGAAAATGTTTTTAAAAACACCATCATGAGCATATATTGTAAATACTAAATGGATGAGTTCAGATAAAATAGGAAGCTATTAAAATAATGAATAATGATAAAAATATTTTATAACATTAGAAATACGAGTGTATAAACATCTAGATATGATCTGAAAGAAATCGTTGATATTTAGTCAGGAGCACTAAGATGTACAGACGACAGAACGTCGAGTGTAACAGTTGCACTACGAAAGCCGCCTCTAATACGAAAGGAGTAAGGACGGCCTCAAGGTCAAACTGTTACGCTTGATGTGCTGTCGACTGTACATACACACTTTTGACGTTTTGACATACCGTGTGCTTTATTCTATTTGCAATAAGAGTCACTGGCTGTCAATAGCGTAAACACTCACCTCTATGTTTATGTATCTGCACGTTACTGTTCATCATAAAAACGTCTGCTACGACGGGGTTTCAAAACCAAGACCTTTTACTTAGGAAGCAGAAGTACAGAATACAGATTACTCGTAACCAGCTGGTTATACATTAGTAATCAATTACTGTAGCTTATAGACGTTTCTTACATTTCGCAACACGTTTCACGGGCATTTTACTGCTGAAAGAAGAGCCTATAAACAATTTATGTTTTTTTAATATTCCTCCTGTTGGTGCCATGTACAGTAGATCAAGTAAACAGTTTGACCTTGAGATCGCCCTTACTGCGTTCGTATTAGAGGCAGCTTTCGTTTTGCACCTGTTACACTTAATGTGCTGTCGTCTATACGTATTAAAATTATATATTCAAGTCAAGCTGAAAAAGAGAATAGCCTCTTGTAACTTACGCCAGCTGCTTAGACGGGATGACAAATCCCTTCAAAATGCTACAGCGTGACAAAATGTGCAATTTGGCGTGCAGAATGAACGTATGTAGGTAATTTTTATTTTCCAAGCGTCTTTGATACACACTATGTGCAGCGAAAATTTTATATTACCGCGAATTTTCAACAACAGGTGTACCATGCTATAAAACGGCAACCCGTGCTGTATGTTAATGATAACGAAACGTGGAATTCATTTTATGCTTCGGCACAATTGAAATAGTTATAATCCAATGAAGTGACAACATAGTAATAGTGAGTGTCATTGTATACAACATGAGAGCAATAAATGATTGATTCGAATTGAATTAATACCTCGATAAATGGACTTAACAAGTAAAGAGTGCCAGTAATTCATGAAGAACTTAGATATCAGACACAATAGATCAGAAAGGAACTTATTATGAGTGGGCGTTAGAAGATTATATTATAATTTATAAATAGGTATTTTTATGTGTAACCTAAATTATAAATCCATTAACTTTACCTAAAGTCCTGCTCTCGACATGCCTTGCAATGCCCATAAAGAGAAAATTGATAGTTTTTATAGTAAATAAAAAGTTTTTTTTCCAACTATATACGCAATAATTTAATCATAACTAACCTTAATAGCGAGAATAAAGCATCACTTTACTGCTTCAGAGTAAAACAGTGCAGTAAAGATTGTACGAAACTCCATTACTGCAATACTTTTGCTGTAAAACAGTGCAGTAAAGTTGTATGAAAATCCATTACTGCATTGTTTTCGCTCTACAGCCATAAATCCCAGGCGACAGTCCAATCGCAGGCTTCATCTTTACAATCATGCCAACAAGATTTACACCAGCTAATCAGCGCTATTCTGACCACACAACAGGCCAATCGTAGGCTACAAGCATAACCAACTAGTTTTCTACCAGCCAATCAGCGCTATTTATACTCCCCGGAACAATGGCAGAATAAATGTACAAACATTGCCAAAAAAAAAATTCTAAATATTTATTGTTTCTACTCTAATTACCTTCAGTTCTTTCTTCGGTAGTTGGAAGAAAATCAGATTATGAACCTCGCAAAAGTGACGTTTATAATTGCACTCGTGTTTTAGAGTCCTCGCTAAAGCTCGGGTTTCATACTAACACTCGATGCAATTATAAGTCACTTTCTGCTCGATGCAACAATCTACTATCCAGGAACCTTTGTCGTAAAGAAGCGTCTTTACGTCTTCAAAATATCCTATTATAGTTTCATCACAATCTGATTAATAGTTTTGGAACGCATTGGGGACAAACATACAAACATTGTTTTTTATTTATATAGAAGATATAATACGCAATGTGCAATGCATCACGTATGATTTTAGGTATAGCAATTGTTTTAGCCCCCGACAAAAAGAGGGGTGTTATAAGTTTGACGTGTCTGTCTGTTTATCTGTGGCATCGTAGCTCCTAAACAAATAGAGCGTTTTTAATTTTTTTTGAAAGCTGACGGGATCATGATGGTTCTTAGCTACAATTTATCAAGTTCAGTTCAGGCGTTTTATTACTATCAGCTCATTTCCTACGTGACAAAAGGATTTTATTCACTTCCACAGATCCGATTGATTTGAAATTTGGTGTAATGTAACTTGTGACTAATATAGGCTGGTGATGATGATGATGATAGGTACCTACTTTGTAATAAATATGCCCTTATTATTTTAGTGACATAATTATAAGCCTGACTTGATATAAAAGAGTATTCTATCTATCTCGGTCGGTTTTTCCCTCACATGACTTTGGATAATAACTCAAAAAGTTAATTTGGAAAATTAATGAAGGTTTTTAATTTCACACCGTAAATGCAAGGGTTATAACACATTATTCTTCTTTCACGTGTTAGTAAGTAATTAGGCTATATAAATGTATAGTCAGCCGAACATAAAGTGTAACAGGTTTCTTTAAATTTTACTATTGTTTCGTATGATTAGAAACCTAAAACGAAAGTTTCTATGGAATTTTGGGTCAGCTGATGAGCACCATTTTTACTTACAGTTATTTTTATAATCTTGACTCACAGAAGAAGCAAATAAAAATATTTGCTGAAAAACATCACTGAGGTCGCCATTTTGAAGAAAACAATATTATGTTAATGTCAGAATACAATTCTGTTTTTTACGATTTTACGTTGAATATTGTCGTTTTATTTCTTCATAGCCAGTGTCAAACAATTTCGAAAAACAACAAAACACTTCAAACGCACCCAAAACATTCTTCTTCTTCTTCTTATTTATTTAATGGCATTTCATTATTACGAATTTTGCCAATGTCAAGTAAAATTAATGTGCAAATAACTTGCGGCAACGTTGTACGGTGATTGGGCAAGACGAATTCGTTTTCCGAAGAAAACGTGGACGCCGGCCCGATAAAACAAAATGGATGCTGTCAGATGGCTGTGGATGCGCACAACATGTCGACCCAAAACATTCACGGTTAAAAAATCGGAATGACAATTTCAATCATGTCAATATGACATTAAAGTTAACTTTTTAGTGTTATTGTGGCTATAGCCTATGCACTTTTGGGCACTATTACGACTTCTATGTAGCCATTTTATACAATACTTGTTTAACTTATTTTTTTTTTGTAAGAAAATAAAAGCGTTTTGTGACATTTAATGGAAATATAACATTATTTCCATTAAATATCACAAAACGCTTTTATTACATTATCCACAATCTAAAATGGTGCTCATGAGCTGGCCCAAAACGTTACCATCAGGCTACGTCAGTTAAAATGGAAGAAATCAAGTTATCTAATGGTTGAACAAAATATTCTCAAAGTGGTTCAAAATTTTATTGAGTAATCTGTGGAATTGTGTATCCAAATAATTTGCACTAAGTTACGATTTAGAAAACCAGGATTTTAAAAAATCTACAAAGTAGGTATCCACATATTAGACACAATAGATTTTCAATTGTGTATGAGCGTCTTCGGAAATGGAACGTCGTGGAAATCATTAGGGAAGGCGTTTGTCTAGCAGTTTTTATGAAGGTTGTCATATAAGACGTTTGGACTTTAGAGTCTAAAAGCCCACCTTAGACAAAAAACTACTCCGTCGGTTTTCTGCTCCAGGTAAAGTCGGCCAAGAACTGACAGGTTATAGGTTATTTCTATTCTCGAATATCTTTCGAATATCAGTCGGGATTACAGATAAACCCAGTTCAAATTTGTCTGTGTTCTGTTTGTTGTATGAGTAAAAATAAATAAAAAAGGATTTTAAAGATCCAAAACATTTTAATATTTGAGCCAACACCCAAAATAAATTATGTAAAATATGAGGCACAGATTGATGAAAAATGTTTTCTTCGACCATAAACTAATGACCTAGACAACATGACTGATGGCTGCAGTTACAGTAAGCTTAACACATGCCGTGTGCACGGGGAAGGGAAGACAAAGAAAAACATGCACCCCATTAGCAGTGGACCGGGAGCTGGTACCAATAACATAATGCCTACATCTATAAAAGTGTTTTTAAGAAATTTATCTGCGGTAAACTGGAGGATGTGCAACACTTTGTTGACGGTGTGTTTAAAAAGAATTTTGAAAATCGGTTCACATTTGACAGAGAAATCGGTTAACATACAAACAAAAAAAAACACACATTAGAACTTATAAGTTCCTTTTTTTTGAAGTCGGTTAATAACCAACGAGAGCGACAATTATTGACGAGTTATCAAACTATTCTGGCAGACCTTACATCAGATGCATCTAAACTCCTTTGCAATATGGTATTGGTGACTCGTCAATGATTGTCAAAAATCGCAAGTCACAAAAATTTGTTCAAAACTGTTTCTAGATTACGTTAGGATGGGACTGACATACTTCAAATTAAAAATCCCTAAATTAAATAAAAGATTTTTAAAAATATTGATTAATGATAAAAATACAAGAACAGCCCCCTTATTCTCAACTGTCGGAAAATATTCGAATTTTGGAAACTCCATACCTGTCCCTTTTTATCGCGGTGCATCAAAGCAAGACGGCATGTGACTTTTTGAATCAAATCCGTGTTCCGACAATTGAGAATAAGGGGGCTGGTCGGAGTTCAACAGTAACTACAATTGCGTCGAGACGTGACGTCGCTTAGCGCCTTCTAATCCGAATCCGATTAGCTTTTTACCTTATCCAACCACTCACATCAATTTACTGTGTCTATCTCAACAATCACTAAGTAGTAATTAAAATAGATAAAACTAGAAAAATTTCACGTCCTGAGGCAGGAATCGAAAATCCCCGAAAGGTCGCGGGTTCGATTCCTGCCTCAGGACGTGAAATTTTTCTAGTTTAATTCTATTTTAATTACTAAGTAATTTTTCAAACATTTATAATAATGTTAAAATCAAAAATTAAGAATATTTGAAAGCACTGCCCCAACTTAACCGAATCGTCGGTATTTGTAAAAATACTCGTTTCGGATGTTGAAATAGAATATTTCGACATTGTAGGGTGGACGTTAGCTCATAAACGCAAATACAGATAGACTAGAAGAATTTCACAGGGATATCCCAAGTCCTGGGTGGCTCAGTGGTCAGAGCAGTCGCCCGGATTGCAAAAGGTCGCGGGTTCGATTCCTGCCTCAGGACGTGAAATTTTTCTAATTTAATTCTATTTTAATTACTAAGTAATTTTTCAAACATTTATAATAATGTTAAAGTCAAAAATTAAGAACCACTAAGTAATTGTGCTAGTAACTAGAGGCAAGTCACTGCCGTCTTAATATAAGTACTTACACTAAGTTTCAAAGTTGTTATGTTATTCTGTTTTCATTCTTTAATTTGTTGGTTTTTCAATCACAATATTGTCTTTACCTCCTGATCTATTTGCTGCACATGCAAGTAACTAAACTTTACCTGGAAATAGAGCGACCCATACTGCGCTATCTTGTTACATTACGACTAATGGAAAAGTCTATTGGCTTGAAATACGATCGCGAAACACTAGTGTAGTTGCTTTGATTTTGTAATGATAACAACAGAAAACAAAGAAATTGGTTTGTCAACAGAAAGCGAAAAATGTGCAATCCGTGAGAGTTTCATTTTGTTGTGATTTCAGAACTATTTTTTTTATTTTTTTTTTTATACAAAGCACGGCAATTGACCCAACACCACCTGATGTGAAGCGGTAAGGAGAGTCCATATGCGAAGACAGCTAGTGCAGAAACGGACAATGCACTAGCTGCCTCCACCTTGCCGGCCCAAAAGGTGCCCTTTCACGCCTCTCTTGAAGGACCCCATATTATAGGAAGGAGGAAACACATGCGCTGGCAAAGAATTCCAAGTTCTGGAAGTACGACAAAGAAACGAAGAACTAAATTTCTTTGTGCGTGATGTTGAGGTGGAGACAGTAAATGGATGACTCCGAAGACCAGCACGCGTGCTCCTGAGCAGAAAGGGGGAAGGTGGGATAAGGTCGAAAAGGTCTTCAGAGCACTTTCCGTGATAAAGCCGATAAAAGGCGCTAAGCGACGCAATGTCCCGACGCAATTGTAGAGGCTCAAGTTTGTTCGTGACCTCTACATCGCCAATGATACGGACAGCACGACGCTGCAATCTGTCCAGTGCATCGAGGAGGTACTTGGCGGAGCCATCCCATAAGTGCGAGCAATATTCCACGCAAGACCGGACCTGAGTTTTGTACAGCAGGCATAGCTGGTCAGGCGTGAAAAATCGACGCACCTTGTTCAGGACACCGAGTTTCCGTGAGGCTGTTTTTATCACGGTTTCGATGTAGTTTCTAGAATTGAGATCGCAGCATATCTCCATACCGAGTAAGTTCAAGGAGGCCTGTGCCGAAAGAGTAGTACCCTGAAGAGAGGGAAGGGGAAGGAACGGCGACATTTTGGCTGTAAACGCACACACCTGTGTTTTCTTAGCATTGAACTCAACAAGATTGTTAGATCCCCATTCAGATACGAGGTTCAACACCCTGTTGAGCTCAATAGTAAGATTCTCCCTCTCTTTCTCGGTTTCAGCGCGCCCAGCCCCTGGGCGACCGTAATATCCCCCATGCACTGTACTGTCATCCGCATAACAATGAATGCTTCCTAATGGAAGCATATCATTGATATGAAGAAGAAAGAGTGTGGGGGATAAAACAGAGCCTTGTGGTACACCAGCATTCACAGACATGAACCGCGAAGCGCATCCATCTGCGAGGACGCGTATTCTCCGCTCATGTAGGAAGCCGGCGATCCAGTTGCAGAGCTGATCGGGCAGACCGTATGCCGGGAGCTTGGAGAGAAGAGCCTTGTGCCAGACCCGATCAAAAGCTTTGGCAATGTCAAGGCTAACAGTCAGTGACTCACCACGTTTATCAATAGCTTCACCCCAGACATGCATTAAGTACGCTAGAAGATCACCCGTTGACCGTTTCGGCCGAAACCCGTACTGTCGATCATTAATTAATGAGTGACCTTCTAGGTATCGGATCAGCTGGTTATTTATGATCCGCTCCATGACCTTGCAAAGAACTGAGGTGACAGCTATTGGGCGGTAGTTTGCTGGGTCTGATCGGTCTCCCTTTTTGGGGACCGGTTGCACATTGGCCTCTCTCCAAGATTCAGGCACACACCCAGAAGAGAGAGAAAGGCGGTATAGCCGGGTTAAGATGGGAGACAACTCCGCTGCGCATTTATTTAGTACTATCGCTGAGATGCCATCAGGTCCACTAGCTTTCCGGACGTCGATTGACTGCAGCTCCGCACGTACATCACATTGCCTGATACGGATATTAGGCATTGTGTGGCCACAGTGGGAGAGTGTTGGTGGCTGTGAGTTGCAGTCATCGATTCGGGAATGAGCAGCAAAGAGTTTTACCAAAAGATCGGCTTTCTCTTGCGGCTTGTGAGCTAGCGAGCCGTCAGAACATCTCAACGGGGGCAGCGAGGGTTGACAGAAGTTGGACTGCACGGCTTTGGCCAGACGCCAGTAGCTACGGCTTCCCGTAGGATGCGTGAGTAGTTCTTGGCCAACTCGTGCAACGCGCTGTGCATCCGCTCTGATGAATGCCCTCTTGCAGGACTTGGTGGCGTTGTTATAAGCTGCTTTCAGCGAGTCAATGTTAGGATCTCCGCAAGCTCGACCCCTGATCCAAGCGCGGTATGCCGACTGTCTGTTCTCAACAGCTATGGCACACTCCCGGTTGAACCAGAGGTTACGCCTACCCCTACTGATGAGATCGGAGTGAGGGATATAGTACTCCATCCCTAACATGATCTCATCAGCAACAGCAGTAGCGCTAGCGCTCGGGTCCAGCTCACTGAAGCAGCGCTGCCTCCAAGGGACAGATGCGAAGTAATCCCGCATACCATCCCAATCTGCCGACGCATAGTGCCAGATGCGGCGTTTGGCAACCATAGGTACCGATGGCGACGCCCGTGGTACCCCAGCGGATATCAGGCAGTGATCCGATGTTCCCAAAGGAGCACGAACCTCTAGCCGATATCCGTCCGGACGAGACGTCAGCAGAAGGTCCAACAATGAGGGCGCGTGACCGACAATGTCTGGAATCCTGGTGGGCTGGTTTACCAGTTGTGTCAGGTCGTGCGTGAGAGCGAAAGCATGGGCAGTTCTACCAGCATGGTCAGTTTTAGAGGAACTTAACCACGACTCGTGGTGAGCATTAAAGTCCCCTAAAAACACCAATTCCGCGGTTGGATACTGCTCCATCGCAACATCTGCCACCCGACTAAGATGTTCGAAAAGTCGAGTTGTCTCCATGTCACCGCTGTGAGATCTATACAGGCACACGTAGACACGGCTATGTGTACACTATGTCGTCATCTTCTTGATAAACTGTTACCGTTGGTCACTATTTCCTGGCAAATTCAATTAATAAAATCAGGTAATTAAAATATTTAAAATTAAAAACAAACGAAAGTCAAAGTGTGTAATTACTGGGCATGGACGGCATTGCATCTAATGCCCCAAGATGACAACGCACCTGCAATATCAAGTGATTTTTCCTTATTATTGCAGGTGTCTATAGGCGGCGGTAACCGCTTACCATCAGGTGGGCCGTCAGCTTGTTTGTCATCTAGTTTTATAAAAAAAAGTCCGAACAACAGAACCACAAAAGAATATCGAGAAATAACAGGCTGATGATAGCATAATAAAAACTGTGCCACCTTACAAGAATAAAGTAGGTAGATGCGTAAGTGCGTATTTTGTCACATCAAAAGTTGTTATCTCAAAAAATATTATTTTAAGCAAAATTTACTCTTGGAGTAACAGCTGCTTACCATCAGTTGGGCCGCATGCTTGATAGCACCTTGGTGTTTAAAAAATGACGCATAATGGCGCATACTAGCATTTGTATAGCCACACAAATATAGGTAGGAAGTTCTAAACCGCAATAACCGCATAAAATTCTCAAATTAATTTTTGGGTATATAAGTTGATGTTTTATTTACTCAAAAAGCAAGACGTCTTGAAATTGGAGCACAGCACTTGCTTAGTCAAAAGACTATTTAAGTACAAATTAAAGGTAAGTTCTTTTCCAATGTAAACTGAGAACGAATAGAAGTAGGTCAGAGTGAATACATGGCAAATGAACTCGACCCGCGTTTCAAGTTAAAAACATCAGAAGTTCTAACAAAAAGAAACGAATAATTAAAAGCAGTTTCCAAAAGAAATAAAGTCGCACTTTCATTTGAAATTCAAAAGGGAATAATGTCAGGCATTATCAACTGGCCCTAGAATTATGGCCTTCTAATCTAAGTCAGGGCCCGGCTTCGAGACCAGGTACTAGGCTTTTATTTTTTTAATGAATACGTACAGCTTCAAAGAATAATTATTGATATTCTTTCACACTTAATATTTTGACAATAAGAGCCCGAATTGACGAATGTGGGTGCATAAGGAAGCGGGCTCCCTGAGAGCAGATGCCGGTTGAATAGAAACCCTCTAGAGGCGATTCAATAGTTGTAAAACAAATTAAACATAAAATAGCCCTTGGATCGCCTGTTACCGGATTCAGTTAGATTCAAGGCCGGAAAGGTGGAGGCGGCATTCGCATAATATGGACTCATCTTACCACTTCACATTAGGTGGTGTTAAGTCATTTACCGTGAAAATCGGGCTCTTAGTGCAACTGTCTTTGATGTTTTGTCAGCTATACACAGTACTAAAGCACGTATAATTCAAAATGTTAAATGAATTACAGAAGGTCTCTCACAATAAACCAGAAACATTTATTTTAATTCAAAACTTCTGGAACCTTAATTACATCACTGAATAGTGTAAATGAAATCCCTCGCCTTGTTTGTGAGTACAAAACATTAGCGTAAACTTTTAACTAAAAGGACAGAGCATTCAAAGATACACGGAATATAGTCTACAAGCAACTAGCGACACTACAACAAATATCTTAAAGTTCAGAATAAAACTGAACCGGTTTTTCAAGATGGAGTCGTTACAGTTAAAATTATATCAATTATGGACTACTCATTCTCCACTAAACTATGCAATCATTGAAATTATTCTACTTTATCTATTTCTGTATGATAGAGGCTCATTTACTGACCTATCGACACAAATTACATGACGTTATAACTTATTCATTATGGCGGATGTTAAAAAGCAGGGGTCCGTTCCGAGCGTACACTCCAAACACTCCGAGTTGTTTTGTGACTTGCTATAAGGTGTGGACCGAGACAAGTTGTTTTTATAACCTAAAATTTTGACAAGGAGTTCCATCATTATCTAAAACTAACACAAAGTCTTCCATTCTACATTAAATTTTCTATATTAAGACTGTATTTCAAATTTTATTCACTGTTATTTAATGTAAACTAAAAATAGGAATCCCCTTTTTTTTAATTTGACATCTCCCATCTCATTTGACGGATTGAAACGTATGACGTTTTAAACGTCAGAGAAAACTCTCCGAGGTTTGGAACGGGGTAGTTATGACTGCCAAACGTCATGCCGAAAGGCACGGCACGGCCTTAGAGTAAAAAGTTGTAGGCTTGGAACGCGCCCCAGCGGACTAATTTTCTAGATTGGCAGAGGATATTGAATTTTACTGATGTTTTAAATAAAAACACGTGTGCAATATATTTTGGAATGCAATAAAGATTGATATTGAAATTGAGGATTGAAAAATGCGATAATATATCAAAACAGAAATTTAAAAAAAATGTTCCAGATAGCTTGCTTATTATGGCCTTCATATCAGAACCACTTGGAAGTTTTGCACTATAATAACAACAGCAGCGGCCAATAAGCAAATTAAAATGGCCGTAGGAGGAGACTTAGAATGCCGAACTATAGAAAAAATTAGTTCACCGTATGTACGTAGCTGTCAAAAAACTTTATGGGTAATTTATCTGATATTCCCGTCAAGAGCAAGATTAAAAATACCCGTAATGTTGAAAATTGTGATTGAGAGTAGCCGTTGGTCGGCTTTCGGAGAAACAGTCGTCGGATTCCGGAAAATACACGAAAGAGCTGCTGGTAAGAACACATTATGTGGGTTAAAACCTGACCAACAAAAAATCATAGTTAATGAATAATAATTATCGCTTAATTATTTTAGTGCTGATAGTTGACCCAGTATTATCTACTTTTCTTAATTTTTTATTTTAACATTATTATAAATGTTTGAAAAAATGCTTAGTAATTAAAATGTAAAACTAGAAAAATTTCACGTCCTGAGGCGGGAATCGAACCCGCGATCTTTCGCAATCCGGGCTACTGCTTAGTTGGTTAGAGCAGTCGCCCGGATTGCGAAAGGTACTAATTATCTACTTTAGTAATAATTAACGCAACACATGTAAGTTAAATGGTAAGCTCTGCCTTAGAAGTTTCAAAAGCTATAACTAGGTCACTATTGCAAGTGGCTCGGCCAACTTTTGCGAGTGTAAATCAGAGAGATTTGAAAAAAATAAGCATTACAATTAAGCCGGTTAAGAAAAGTTTCCAGGTAAACAGCTCCCGGAAAAACTGGGAATTTTGCGTGGGTAGATGTGTTATTTTGTAAATATCGTGGGGTATTTAAATTTTTAGTGTTCCAAGAATCAATTTATTGTTGATTTTTTGAATGGCGTTTGCTAGGCTTACCTGTTAATTAAAATTTGCAACCGTCGCCTTTAAAAATAAGAGACAGAAGATTTCAACACTTTTCATGATATACCTTTACCTTCATAGAGAAATAGAGTTCACTGCTTCACAGCTGAAACACCAAAGGCGTTGGTGCTTAAGGACTTACTGAAACGATGTTGGTCTTCGGAGACATCTACACTGTCTCTATCTCATAATAACACGACGCAATGACACAAGTTGTCACAGTTTAATGGAGGATTTACTTTATAAAAAATATTTGACGCAGATAGCA
This sequence comes from Nymphula nitidulata, assembly GCA_947347705.1. Lineage (NCBI taxonomy): Eukaryota > Metazoa > Arthropoda > Insecta > Lepidoptera > Crambidae > Nymphula > Nymphula nitidulata. The sequence goes on from OX374632.1 coordinate 16,314,564, forward strand.
TCAGTAAAATACGACAAAGACAATGAGTAAGAAGCAATCAAACAACTAGAAAAACAAGAAAATATTAAAATTCAACCCTGTGTTATTCATTGATATTAATTTTTCATCTTTAGGTGCTTCTCCAGTTGGGATTTCTGGGATAGATACAAACACAGATTAGTGATATATTGTATGATACTAAAAAAGAATCAAAATGTCAAAATCAAAGAACTCAAATTAGGGATAGAGGAAGGCATAAATGAGAAAAAGTTGACTTTCTGGTAATATCTAAAAATGGACAGAAAAAAAGCTGTCAATGAAACTACTAGAGTTAGGGTTGAACACACAAAGGTCAAAGTGGTAATTTGTAGTTAGGTCTAAAGAAAACAAAGCACATATTTTGGATGTAGGGGAGAGTGGGGTAATTAGGAACAAGGTGTAATTCCGGCCGTTTATGTCATGATAGAAAAAGATAAAAAGTCTGTACGCGATGAAGTAATGTATAAAGTGATGTATGGGATCCAGTTCTGCATCACCAGCCTATACAGGGTGGTGCCCTCAATTCGACAATAAATTTAAACATGTGCTATATTATTTCATAAAAATGGTTTGCCAATTTCAAAAAAGAAAAAAAGAAAAATTAAAACCGACTCCAAAAAACTGAAAAGGATAAAATAATTAAATTTTAGTAGGTACTCATCCCCTAGGAACATATTTTTGGAGACGGTGCTTCACTATTTATGGTTTCTGGAAACAACTTAGCACCAACTCCAAAAATATGTTCCTAGGGGATGAGTACCTACTAAAATTTAATTATTTTATACTTTTCAGTTTTTTTGGAGTCGGTTTTAATTTATTGTTTAAATTTTTTTTTCACGTTATTTAGTGATAACTTTTGAAGGTCAAAGCTAGATGGGTGACCGTCAACTTATATTGTTTTCTACTATCGTATCATTTCACTAAAAATTCATAGGAAAGCAAATATCCGCAACTTCGCATACGTAGACGACTTAATTTTTCCGGTTTTTTTTATTTAAAACCAAACTACACAATGGATTTTCAAAAAAATCATCGCATCGAACAAAAAAGTATCATAAACATCGGTTTACCCAGTCAAAAGTTCTGAGGTAACAAACATAAAAAAAACATACAGACGAATTGATAACTTCCTCCTTTTTTAAGTCGGTTAAAAAACTAAAATAATGCAAAAGATGCATTCATGTTAATAGATTAAAAAAACAACAAATTTTGTTCTTTCTTAAAGATTATCCCTCCAATCCAACGTACTGTGATATTATTTTCGTATTGACGGCACCAACCTGTATATTTCCCAAAGATGGGTACAGGCCTGTCTACATTGGAGAAACACAGGAGGAACTTGGGCCATAACACCACCATACTGGCCCAATGCGGGTTGATAGGTTTATGCGGTTGCAGTTAAAACCAGGGCCACCGGCTTAGCGTGCCTTTCGAAGGACGGAGGAGCTTGAGATTACAATTTCCTCATAACCACCTTAATCATCATCAGTAGCCTATGAAAGTCCCACGGCTGGACACAGGCTTTCCTACATGGAAGAAAGATAAGAGGAGTTTGGGTCATAGCACCTCCACGTTAGATCAACTTGGGTTGGTGGGTTAAACCGGTTGCAGTAACAACCGGGACCAACGTCTTAATGTGCCTTCTAAAGTAAGGCGGCGTTCGAAATAGCAAATTTAGATTGACCAATCCCGGCATCGTTGCTTTGTTTCTGCAATCAAAACAAGAGCTCAAACCACTGCGCCACCGAGCCCCCTCCATATACTAACAAATGTATTTTGTATGTATTTCATCATCACCAGCCTATATACGTCCCACTGCTGGGCTCAGGCCTTCCTACATGAGAGAAACAGATGAGGAGTTTTGGCCATAATACCACCACGCTGGCCCAATGCGGGTTGGTGGGTTAAAGTGGTTCCAGGAACAACCGGGACCAACTGCTTAACGTGCTTGCTGAAGCACGGAGGAGCTCGAGATAACAACTTTGATTGACCCATCCCAGGATCGACCATGGCGAAAGTCGCTTGTTTTACGTATCGAAACCAGAGCGCTCAAAGCAATACGCCACCGAGCTCCTCATGTATTATTTATTTATACCGAATCGCCAATTAGTACCTAGCCTACAGTCATCAATGTTCTGCAAACCTAGTGTGATACAGATTACGCCTACACATCAGAACCAGCGAGAGAGTAACGCACCTAAGCAAATTTACCTACCTAACATACCATCCATACCATCTGGCCCTGTGTATAGGTAGTATGGTCGTCTGGGTACCTAACACCGCCTATTATAGTTCGCTGTTTTTCGGTTTGAAGGGAAACGTAGCCAGTGTAATTAAAGGCAATGGGCATTGAAGGCATATTACTCTTAGACCTCAAGATGACAACTTGACCTTTTCTCTGTTGTTGTAGGTGTCTAAAGGTGACGGTAACCACTTACTACCAGATGGGCCATCAACTTGTTTTTCATAAAATTTTCGATTTAAAAAAATCCCCAAACACAGCTTTTGTAAAACATCAGACTGAATTAGCAATGAAGTTTTAAATGCTTCGCTGCAGAAAAATATACTGAAAATTCTGTCTTTTTGTCGGTACTTTACTGTCTCCAGTCTTAGTGAAGTTACAGGATATTGCGCACTTTCCTCGTCTGCCAATGTTAAAGCTACGAATGTATCCACTGTCAAATGAGTTCTTTTTCGAATGGTCCTGGAAAATTGTATTTTGGAGTGCATTAAATGAATTGCGAAGCAGTGGTTTCTGTGATACTATCGCTAATGCTTGCAGTCATCAAACGAAGAAACAAAGGAGGATTTAAGTTATTATTAACTCAGAGGGGGGGAAAATGTATAAGTGTACAGAGAGCCGCACATAAAGTGTAACACGTTCGTTAGAAAAAGGCTCTTATTGCCAGGCGTTAAAGTACCCGCTACTCTAATGAGTGAACCATAATACATAATAGTGGAACTTATACGCGATTTTAAAAGCACATTTTTTATTTGGATTACTGCGCATCCTGAATAGAATATCGTCAATCTAGAAAGTACTTTCATTTCAAAGAGCTTACTATCTCTGATTGCCTATGATACTCCAAAATATATTTTCCTCGTACATAAAAATAAGAAAACAAATGGATCGTGTCTAAAGAACACGCTGTAATATCATAACCAAACAATATCATGCTCCTTACAAGGAGAATTACACCTTTAGCGGCGCAAACGCTCAAGATGAATTACGGCTTTCTTACCAAATTACACCTATAACAGAAATCGTCACAGGCGGTATCACACGAGACAGTGTCCGTGACGGATGACGTCATATCTCACACATATACTTAGCGGGAAGTGGATTAAGTGAAGCTCTCAGCCCGCTGATGTATGAATGAGGATCCGGCATGATTCATGCTCTCGAGTTTGCTCAAACCTGTAAGGTATCTACGAAAACATTTAAACTTTAGAAAACGATATTTTTCTTTTCTTTGCTGAACACAATTTTAGTAAAAATCATTAAAAAATAACAACTAGCGATGTTGTACAGTCGACAGCACATCAAGCGTAACAGTTTGAACTTGAGACCGCCCTTACTACGTTCGTAATAGAGGCGGCTTTCTTAGGGTAACTGTTACACTTGATGTGCTGTCGTGTGTACATCATCCTCATTATCGTGTCAGTCAAAAGACGTCCACTGCTGGACAAAGTCATCTACTTACTAAACCGAATAACAATAAAATATTATTTTGTTAAAATAAATAAGTAAAAGAACGACTGAGTATAAACTAATTTTTATTTTTGTAAAATAAGTACTTAAGAACTAGTAGATTATAAGAACGACAGAATATAGGTATATAGGTACTATTCTTTGAAAAGTATTGAAATATTTTTTATGTAATCGTAGTCGATTTATAGTAAACTATTTGACTTAATAAGATTCTGTACATTATCATCATTCCTTGACAGGACCCTGTTATTACCAGATGTGTGGGACCTCACGAACAATAATCATCGATTTCAATATTAAAAGAAATATACTCAATAATAATTATAAATATCCTAACCCGTAAACATTTGGAGCATTTGCTCCTTACTCAAACACTTATAATACAGACATTTGTCCCTACCGAGATTCATACTCGTGGTAGACAGCGGTCCACCTCGAGGGGTAGGACAATCTAACCTGAACGCACGCGTCAATAATATTGTAGTTTTGCCTTTGAGCATAAAATATAAAGCCTCCTGCAATTTTTGTTACCATTACATATTATCAGCTGAAGGTTATAACAGAATGTATACCAGTGAACATCGCAGTACCTTCTAACACTTAAAGCGCTATAGTTGTTACTCATATGCCCCTCGTAAAACCATGGTCATAACGTTTTGGCACAATGTACGCGAAGATTTATGATGCGAGGAACCTTCAGACGGCGGAACGGAATGTTTCCTAGTGACGATTATTTAGAGCCGTTTTGTAGTACACTTCCAGTAATGGACAGTCTACATTTAGACAACCGCTTCGCACGACTGTATATGTTGGGCGAAATTAAAATATATACAAAAGTAAAAAACCTTAGGTTTTGATTAAATGTTTTTATTAGTGTTTATTTACTACTGAAATCGTTTTTTGTCTAAATCGACGTCTGGAATAGAAGTCTACTCATCATAACTTTACAAAGCTAGTAGTGCTAATGTGTGTGCTGTGTCAACCTATTTTCATAGGCATTCTCTTATAATTTTAAACGATTTTTAAAGACAGGGCCATCCAGTCTCTGAACAATCACTTTTTGGAGGCCACTTACGCGTCGCACCAGAGACGCAACTCTTTTAGCTTTAATTGCCACGAATCCATCCGTAGGGCATTTTGCAAACATTCGAGACGCTGTACACCGCGGTGGCTATACTAACAACATCATAAGCACGTAGTTATATTGAACACGGAATATATTCAGTGTCTTTTGTGTAAGATTGTCAGCTTGTTTGTCATATAGGTGTATAAAAAATATCCATTAACATCATACTCATAAAACACTAGAATATTTTATATTTTAGTCGGGTACATCACATAAATACGAAAAACTCCAATAAGGCAAAAAAATAATAAAATATTAAACCACAATTAATTTTCGGAAATATTATAAACAGAATGCCGTTTTTCGAACTATTATCAAATCGGATCGTTGATTTAATTCATTTTATTCTTTGGAAAAACAAAGTACTGATTTTGATAATCGGAATGTAAAGTTTTCGGATTATTTTAAGTCATACAATATGATAAATAGCATGACAGAGAAGTACAAAAAAAGGCTGAGTCTAGTGCTGTTCACTCTGCTATGGCTATCGCGGATATCTAAGTCTATTTTCGGACCCGGCAGGAAGCCGGCCAGATTACAGTAAATTTTGACTTAATTATTATTAATTATAGGTACTTATAGCCAGCTTCAACCATTTAAGCGCAGGAAAATAATAGTGAAACTATAACTATAACTCCATTTGCGCCGCTGCCTGGTGATAGCCCATAACATGATTCCTGATGTAAAAACAGCATCAACATTAATTTCGTATTTTACAAGTGCTGTGAAACAGAAAGACGTTAGATTTTATAATGTAATGCGAAGAAAAGATAAATTGTCTCTGTACTTAATTATAAATTTTAAGTCAATTATCATCAGGTAGGCCGTCACCTTGCTTGTCATCTGTTGTAGGAAAAAACTTTTTACTGGGCTATATAAAGCAAGTTTTTTATTGCAGGTGCGTTGTCATCCTGAGGCCTAAGATAAAATGCCGCCCATGTCCAGTAATTACACTGGCTACCTTTCCCTTCAATCCGTAACACAGCGAACTGTTTCACGGCTGAAATAAGAAAGGTGAGAAACGCCTGGGACCTGCACCTAACCAGGAGACCCTACATATGGGCCTACCACCTAGATTTTATGTTTGGCTTCCAAAAGACCTTGGCTCTAAAGTGTATCGAGAATTTAAGACCCTGGTCTGATGATGCAAGCACATTCGATCTGTAAGTGGTTGTATGTATGTACATAAAAACACGTGGGCGTATATTACAAGGCTACTCCAATGACTCCAATCCACTATCCTTACATTAATATGGCAGTTAAAAATCGTAACATGTAGGTACCTACAGCTTTAATGTTCAGAACACTTTGGGAAAGCACGTCGTCGGCCAAGATTTATGTGTGAAGGTGAAATGGACTCGTGGGCCGTGACGGAGTGGAGCCAAGCGAAATTTCTCGCCTGGTCTCTAACCGAGACCGTTTATGATAATTATTATGATTCTTCATAGTATCGTAAGGAGTTTAATGTAGTATGTCATTGATTCCAAGCTCTAAAAGAAAAGTTGTAAATTGGATTAAATGACCTACATACAAATCTTCGAAGCCCAGGGGACAGATCCTATACCATCAAAAAGTCTGCGAAATGCTTAATTCTTCAGAAACTTACAGCAGATATTATTATAGCGTGTTTAGGCTCTTATGCATAGTCTTAATGAGATGGTGCTAGATAGATGATTAATGACGCCGGGAGTTACTTAAATTTTTTAATTTTGTAATTATGTATCTTGATGTGAATGTTTTGTTATTGAAATTATACATGAAACAAATTTTCTGTAAGACACCTTACAGTATTTATAAATACAGCAAGATTTCAAATATTATGGTTTGGTCCCGCATGTATGTACAGTCGACCACATTAATAGCTTAAATCTTTAGTACCATGTCACACTGACTAATGCGCTCCCAACTTATAGTTGCTACCGTACTATACCTATGAGCATTTTGAAGTCAGTTTTAATTTTTTTTTATAATTAAAATATTATAGAGATAATCTAATAATTACAATATTATAAATATAATCTAATAAATCTGATAAGATAATCTACGAAATCACGAAAAAGAAATCAGCTGTTCCATACATTGTGTCGAGTAAGTACATTGAACCTTACTATAGAACAGCTGAGTTCTTTCTTGCGTTTTTGTAGTTGTCCCCATAGTAAAAATTGCTTGTAATGGGTAGAATAAGCCCTTAAAAATGACTACACCTTTTTATAACACCTTGTATAGGGTTATCTGGGAAGGTAACACCGCCTTTCATAATTCAGTGAAACAGTTCTGCTTCGGATTGAAGCGCAAAGTAGCGAGTTTTATTACTGGGCAATGAAGGCATTTCATCTTAGGCCTCGGGATGACAGCATGACAGCAATACCAAGTGATATTATAAATATCAAAAAATACAGTATGATAATAAATAATACTTACATTAATGAAACATAATGTATCAAACATTATTTTTTATAGTGATTTAACCTATATATTTCATTCTTCCCACACTATATTAATATTTATTTTAATGAAAAACTCCAGTACACTTTCTACCACCACAAATTCTAGTTAAACTCACATCCGGTTAACTTTCAACTGAGTCCTGAAACACTTCGTAATTAATATGTTATTCTTGTTCGGCGGGGCCCTGTATGACAACTTGAAAGGCTTCGTAACTGAAATTATAATTACACTGACTGACGTTACTTAACTGTGGTCTCAAAGTTAGTAACCGCTTTAAATAGATTACCATTTAGCGAGGTCGCTATTTTTGTTTTTATTCCATAGTACAGTTAGCAACACTTTAGTACCTTTTTATCATCATCGACCTTTAATACGTTCCACTTCTGGACACAGGGCCCCGATCGCGCTAATTTACAAAGTATTAGGAGGAAACACCACGGGAAAGAGAATTCAAAAATAGGTATTTATAAAATCTATTGCTAGCTATTAATGTGCGTGTGTGAGACTGTCAATGTGTGCGTGAGTGCGTGGTAGGAAATTTTTAAACGAGTAGTATGGCGCGGCGGGAACTACTACTCGTTTAAAAATTTCCTATTGCGATGCGGCCGCTACGCTCGCACTCAAAGGCCGCAGTTTGTATTGCAGTCGGCAAGTTGATATCGGGTACTATATCAGTGATCTGTGATATCGGGGTTTGCGGATTGTTTGTTTGATGAATCTGCTCACATTTTTATTACCGTTGCTATTATCTCTTTTTATATTGAATTTATGAAAAAAAAGAAAACATAGGGACACGGCAATAGTGAGCATAGATTTTTTGGGATAAAATTATTGCTCTAGTTGCATTACTCAAGGAGGAAATAGGGTACTACGTTTGTATGGAAAAACTGCCCTGGTGTTTCCTCTTAACACAGATTAAAACATAAAAAATTAGTTTTAACATGTCCTATGATTTCACGAACGGAACTAATAAATAAAGATTATAGAATCTGAATATGTTTGACTGGGTGTTAGGACCGTATGTAGGGTCGTCTGGGTAGGTATCACCTAGTAGCCCTTTCTAATTTCAGCTGTGAAACAGTTCACTGAATTTTGTATTGAAGCACCTAATAGTAACCAGTTACCTTAAATAAAAATAATTAAATAATAACATAAAATGCAAACAAATAAATATAGAATAAAATGAAGCAGATCAACAATCCAACCTCAAACTATAACAACAAAGAAATAAAATACAGTAAAAGTATAGAAACATTCAACAAAATAAACAAAACATAAATATAAAACAAATAACTAAAATAATTACAAACATAAATTAGCAACAAAAACATAACTAAATAGGGAATAGTGGAAACTAATGCTAACATTAGTAATACTATCAAAAAGTAATAAAAAAACAAAATAAATAGAATCAATAAACAATATAAACCATATAACGTAAAACTTTGAATAATAAGTATAAATAATATAACTAGCAGACATAAAAATAGAATTAATAAAAACACGTATAAGAAAAAAGAGCATAAAAACTCCAATAAGAAACAATTATAAGGAACCTTGAATAAAAGGCACCCTTAGCAATAGTAGGATATAAATTATATAGATAAGATATTTAATGTAGTAAAATATTATAAGAAAACAACAAATGTAATAGTAAAAAGATAATAAAATAATTAAGTGTAAACATATAGTAGTAGGATCAAAATGTTAACAATATAGTAGATATAAGAGATATATAATTATACTTAGAAAAGATATTAGTGTAAGAAACCAATAGATATAAGAAAACAACAAATAGAGAAGACAATATAGTAGGTCTGAGAATCGGCTACTATCTATTTATTTTTTATTTTTTAGACAATTTTTTTTATGGCAAAATTAACGTTTGCGTGGTCAGCTAGTTGTTTTATATTTATGTATTAAACTAACACACTGTAAAATTAATAAATGTTATTTGCAATAGAAAATATTTTTTTCTTTGTTTCAGTATTTATGGCATGACTAGGTATAAGATTACTATTATTGATATAACATTCCGGGTTGCATATTAAAATTAGGATTTACGAATTTTAAGAACGGATGACCGCTTTGACCAGTGAGCTACCGAGGACTTCTAGTCTCTTTGTTTCCACCCCACCCTAGGTCAAGTTTTTTCTAATCTTTCTAAATTTTTCAAACATAATCCTCAACAAAATTCGGATATAGATCCCTTCAAATTTACGACGCGAGCTAAAATATTTTCCCGTGGCAAACCCTCCAAACTCCCCGAATCTTTATGCAGATGTATTCAAATATAAATGAGGCAGACGATACATTGTAAATTTTATCTGCTTACCCCAGTTAATAAAGCCTTTCTGTTAATTAAGTATTTGTCGAGGTGATGATATTGAAATTGTTAAGCTACTTATTACTTACCGTACTTATATTCTTACACAATACCTGTTAAAAAAGGTGTTATCTAGCCCATGTTAGGCATTTTAAAAGAGTATGCGTTATGGACACTAGATATTGGAGACTTATTATTTTGAATTTAATTGATTTCAATAAAGCACTTCTATAAAATAATTCTGCCAAAGTTATAGAAAGGTCATGAAATGATCAAATGAATTAGATGTATTTGAATGTTGCAAAACATTTCTTTGAACTAATATAGCCCATGTTTTAATTTATTGTCGTCACCACTCTGTAAGTAGTGACACTTTATATTGCATTACCAAAAAATAATTTTCTTTTTAGTGATACTTTATGTTGTACAGTCGACCACAGAAGTAGCTGAATATTTTAGTTCCATATCACACCGATCTTGTGCACGTACTTTATAGTTGCTACCGTACTATATTGACGCTAGAGTCGTTGTGACATGGTACTAAAGTGTTCAGCTACTTCTGTGGTCGACCGTACCTATTAGTAAATAATATTTTTATTTTCTCAATACTAATAATTTAATTGCGAAAGTAACTATTTGTTTGACTGTTACGGTTTCAATCCTTAGCCGCTTAACCGATTTAGATGAATTTTGACATGTAGATAGATTATCTTCTAAGAAAGGTCATTGGCTACTTATTGGCACGATAACCAATATCCATGCAGGTGGAGCTGCGGGCGACCACTAGTTAATATTTTTTGAAATATATAAATTTTATCAAAATCGGTTTAAGAGTGACGTAACAGACGGACGGAGCCTAATTTTAGTATGGCAATACCTTGACAAGGTTAATTTGTAACTAATATGTAAGTAATTGATAACCGGCTAGCTGAGTGGTCAGTGCCCCTTGCTATACAGGCTACTCGGTCGTAGGTCCCGTGTTCGAATCCCGGTGGGTGCAAATGTTTGTATGATGAGTACGAGCATTTGTTCACGAGTCATGGATGTTCATATGTTTATTTAGTATATTTAAAATATTTATATATACATTTATTATCATTATTTCTCTGTTATCTAGTATCCATAACACAAGCTCTTAATGATGCTTACCTTGGTCTAGACAATTGGCGTGAGTGTATGAATATTATTATTATTTGTAACATTTTTAAGACCTAGACACCTAATATACCATTGTACACTATTGTTGCAAATTTATATGGCGAATAAATTAATATGAATATGGATATTGAAAGACGATAAAATTATGATCACCAATTATTTTCAACAAAGGGCAGTGCGTATCAAACATTTACATAAATCCAAAATGCGTTCAGCTAATAAACAATTGGGCATACATTACCAGATACACCGAGGCTTGTATCAAAGGAAATAATTAATGTTTCGAATCGTTAATCTACAACAGACATTTATCAAAAGCCATTAGTTAGATAGTGATATCTCCTCTAGCTAATAAACTCGGCTGTTGCGTCATTTTGTGCCTTAAACGCCCTCCTGTTTTACTGAGTTTGATGAATACGTGGCATGCATTAATATTGTTACGATAATGTGTAACTAACTATGTTTATCATGTATCTCAAACTATACCATTAAATCTTCCGTATCCGAAAAATGGTGGTAATTTCGAAAACTTACTAAAATAAATTAAAGGATATGAAAACAATGCATTTTATTCATTTTAGACATCATGTTTCATAGAAACGTTAAGTTACACGTAAGATTGTACGCCACACAGGTCCTCATTATGATGATACTAATAATAACATTGTTATATAGCACAAAGTCCGTTTTCAAGACTTACAGCAGCCCTGTGTGCAATATGTGGTGCCAAATAAAATCTAGCATTCGTCGTGCTTCCGCCACCTCTCCCTTGAGTATTATGCGGTGGTGTGAGTCACAAGATAATGGGCCTAATTCTGGGAACACACTTTAATTCTAAATTTAAGTACAATATATCTCTTTCTCGCAATAAGTAATAGGAAAAAAATAGCAAGAATCTGTTTAGAGCTGTCACTTAAATTTAGATAGATTTCTAAGAAACCATAGATAATTTTAGACGGCATGTACGGAGGTGCCTCCTAAACACTGCATTTTATCACGTTCAATAAGGTCGAAAATTGAACGCACGTTTCTAAATGTCAAATTATGTGACAGCCATCCTTTTCGTATTGCTTTTGATAGAAAGAAATGCACTGAACTTAAATTGAGACTTAGCATGTGTTTACTAGAATTAGGAACAATCACAGCGATAAGAAAAAAAATCGAATTGAATAATAGTTTGTAAACTTTGTATCTAAAATTTTTGATTTGGACCCGACCTCAGACGTATGGGTATGCTACTTCATAAATAGCCCAGGTACAAATGGAGATATTTTTTTATGCAATTATTGCCATTTATTTAATTGATATTTCTTAAATACATAAATATAAATTTTTATTTGCAGTGAACCATGGAAAGAGTTGTGTTGGAAAAGGAAGACGAATAGATTAAAAATGTGAAGAAGGCGAAGGCGATCAAAGTTATTATAATATAACTAACTTATAGCCAGGAAGAAGTGGGAGAAAGATGTATATATTGTCCGAATGGATGCCAGTCGTTTGGCAAGGAAAGTGCTCAAATCAATATCATGAGATGACACGAGGCTAAACTGAGGCTCTGATTTGTTATCCAAGACTGCCAGGAATGGGAGAGGAGAGAATAGACTTACGCCCAGTAATGAATGATTGGAAGGCTCTTTAAAATAATCTGGGGCGAATCCTCATCATCTAATGATGAATTCGGTTATTGTACTATCGACTTCGAGTTTCCTATATTATAAGGTACTCTGTGACTTCAATGTTCAATATTTTTCTTTTTGTATTTCTTATTTTATCCTTTTTGGGGTTGCATTACTGGCCTGTGTGCAAGTCTTTTAGACATGTCTTAATTTAAGCATCTTGGTTTCTGTAATCATTGCATTGAGATACTGGTGGAACACATTTCAATGCATTTTAGAAGAGTTTGGCGCCAATATGCTACTCTTCCTGATGCTAATTTGTTGAGGTGGGTAACCACGATAAAATTCTCAACGTCTTTTACACCAAATCAGCTTTTATTTTAATTATTTTTCATATTGCACGTCAACAAAAACACTTGATTTCAAAACTACACTAATTTTATAACAGAGCGTTCACAATGTGAACGTGTAACACCTGTTACAAAATTGGTCGATATGAACTTCACATCGACACAATTTTGTAACTGTTGTAATAAAAATCTTGACCGACACAATTGAATGGCGCCAAAAATCTCCTCTGATTTTATCTCTGATATAATCATCGCAGTTAAATACTCTGGATAAACTTTTGAGTAATCTTATCGTATAATCAGTAACAGTTTCAATAACTAGCACTAGCATGTAATCATCGTTTATAACTTAGAGCAGTTCCTTAAAGTTACCGTGAATTGTTAGTTCAGAAATGCTCGCTAACTGAGAGCAATAAGTTTGAAACTCGCCACCGTGACTGAACACTCCTTTAAAGACACGCCAGTTGACTGTCTAATCTATGGACTGTTTTGGCAAGATACCTTCTATCTTTTTCGTTTTAGGTTTTACTTGGAGAATTTTCTTGTATTAGTCATATGAAATGCTTCCAAGAAAGAGAACAGCTATGAGAATTGCTTTAGTTTGAGCTAGCAGTGTCGCGTATTTTGTCACAGATTATTCTAAAAGAAGGTTCACTCTCGAACAAATGTTAAGTTTCGGTATATAAATTTGCCTACTTTTAGGAAATTGAAACCTATCTTATTATTCAAGCGTTCATATTCCGTTGGACACCGCTCACGCGAAACCGATTTAGCAGCAATAGCACAGAATTCTCAGATTCACACTCCCTCATTTCGATTCCTTGTTCCTCCTATAATTTAGACACCCGTGTGACATCTTTTATACTGAGTAAAAGATCCCTTTAGAAGTCATTGTTCGTTGCAAAATCACAGAAAGTATGCTTAATTACGCGCGAGACGCAATGAACCGAGAGCCGAGCGGCAACCTACTGCCATACTCCTACCCGAGAGGCTGCGCCGGATGAACGTACCCAAACTGAGGAATGATTTTCTACACTTAAGTGTCGCGACACATCTGCGGAACGTACGGCGCCGAATGTTTGGTTGAATACGCTCGCAGTGTTTTTGAAGTCCCTATGACACATCAGCCGATATTACGTCGCCTTCAGCGTAACGCCGAACATTCCTTCGGGCGATTAGTTTAGCAAATACGCATTCAATGTATTTTGCACAGCAAGCGACACGCGACGCTTTACGCTTTATTTTCCGTCGCGTAGCGCGCTGAGCAAGACGCCGCATTCTGAGCGTTTGGTTTGTCGTAGCAACGGAATATTACGACTGAAACGTCAGTCGCTGACTCTTTCGGCGCCGTACGTTCGGCAGATGTGTCCTTACTCTAAAGTATTAAAATTGCGTCACGTTCGTAATAGAATTCTATGAAATGATTGGTCCAATTTTTTTTGCACATAAACCAAATACATAAACACTGTCACTCTTTCATTATATTGAAACGTACCTATTTAAAATTAAAAACTAAAAGACGTGATAAAAAAAATTAGAATGTTAAAATGTTTTAACGTAATTTCATAAAAATGTATTTTAAAGGTAAAGGACAATTATAACAAGAATAATAAGCAAAAGAAGACAGAGATAATTGGGATGTTATCATAGCAACAAGCGACAGTAAAAATAATGATCTTGATAAATTAACGCAATAAAGCTTCCAGGATCTTTAGAAGAGTACAAATAACTTCTATTTCTTTCTCAAAGTGACCTTAATACTGTACTGCTTGAAATATTTTCAAAGTCGTTAGGGATAAAATGTAAACACTCAGTGGTTCTGTTTTGTGAAGTATTCTAATCTTAAGAAACATAAATAGGGCTTTATAAGCTTCTTAGATGTTTGTTGTTCCACATCAGTTTCCTACCTGCTTAAGTGTCCTAAGAAAACATTGCAGAGAGTCACGAAATAATAACAGTCTCCAAAGTAGTTACCATGAAATGAAATATTGAAACTAATTTCACGCCTGATTTATACAATTTCATGAAAAAACTTGTTTGTTTGCGGGGAAATAAATTTGCAAGTTATTCGATATAAAAAAATGTTTTCAAAAGTTATTGTATTTAATATTACTTAGGGAGAGGTTTTGATCTATGGTGTTGTTTTATAAATTAAAGGTTAATTAATCCTTTAATGCCCAGTCATCAATTGATAACATAACAATTAACATTTAATTGTGTCTGGTTTATCGGGATTTGATGGGTTAAAGGAGAATGGCTAGCTTCCTTACAGCTTGGGATCCAGATTCTAAAGCACACAAATGAAACTTAATTTCACTTGTATAAAAAAAACATAAATAACGAAAAAGTTAAAAGTGGCACAAAAATATGCTGTTATGGAATTTAAATTCAAACTTAAAACTTTTTTGCAAACTAATTGCACAATTTTATAATGGTTGTAGTTTATCATAGTTATTGTTAAAAGTGCGGATAATCGTTATATTAATGGGATACATTTGATATTTCTTGAATGTTCTATTAAAAATTGGGTAATATCTAGTAAGCAGTTCGTGGCGCTATAGTTTATAAGCCAATACCTGCATATATATATATATATATATATTTTACGTGAGTTTTTAAGCGCCATTCATTTGATACCAAAGAATGATGGGCACATTGGCCCATGTAACCAATATAAGATTCAAGAGAGGAGAGTCGCGGTCGTCTTGTGTCTGAAATCGAGAGTTCTCTAGTCAGAGTCTCCGATTGGGGACGACTAAACTTAGTCCAATTTAAGCCGACGAGGACACAAGTCTGCGTGTTTACCGCTAAAAAACCCCCATTCGCTGTATCTCCACAATTTCTTGACACACCCCTTTCCATCTCTAAGAGGATCCTTGGTGTCGATATCTCTAGTGACGTGCAGTTCCGCGGACATTTAGAAGATAAAGTCAAGCTGGCATCCAAGAAACTTGGTGTGCTCAATAAAGCGCGGCGCTACTTCTCTTCGGAACAAAGACTATTACTGTATAAGTATCAAGTCAGGCCCCATATGGAATACTGCTGCCACCTATGGGCGGGAGCACCTAGATACCAGCTTGGACCGTTTGACGCAGTTCAAAGACGCGCTATGAGAATTGTCGACGATCCCGAACTCACAAGCGGTATTGAACCCTTAAGCCTAAGGAGAGATTTTGCTTCCTTTTGTGTGTTCTACTGGTTGTATAACGGAGTGTGTTCTGAGGAATTATTTGACATGATGCCCACGGCCTCTTTCTACCATCGCACCGCTCGCCATCGGCAGGGAATTCATCCTCACACGTTGGAACTAATAAAATGGTCTCGTACTGTGCGGTTTCAGAGAACCTTTCTCCCACGTATGCTGAGGTTGTGGAATGACCTCCCTGTAGAGGTTTTCTCGAACGAGTACAGCATGGGGTTCTTTAAAAAGGGTTTGAAAAAGATTTTACAGGGTCGGCAACGCGGAAGTGATACCCCTGGTGTTGCAAGCGTCCATAGGCTACGGTAACCGCTTAACATCAGGTGGGCCGTATGCTTAATTGCCACCTTGGTAGTTTAAAAAAAATTGTAATTCAAAGTCTCAGCTTCTAAAAATATAGTATGCTTTTAGAAAATAGCAACGTACTCTTAGCTCTTATTTAAAGCTTTCATGAGCCTGAGCTTATACGACTCCTAGTATAGTTGAATCTAATCGAAAGTCGCTATTCTCCTTCACCATTTACCATACATCTCACAGACCCCGACAAATTTTAATTCAAAACAAAACTTTTCATTAGGTACCTACTTAATTTTACAATTATGCATTTTTTTACTGAGAGTCCTACAGACTTATGGTGGTTGTGTAATAATAATATGTGGTAGGTAGCTAAGGTTTAAAAAAATTTTTAAGGGTCGACCGAGATAGAATTTTCATTCTCGGCCTAATTTTTTCTATTCCTAATTTAACTAGATAACAAAAAATTTGACGGCCCACTTAGTGGTAAGCGGTTAAAAAAAAAATCACTTGATATTGTAGGTGCAATGTCATCGTGAGGCCTAAAATGAAATGCTGTCCATGCTCAGTAATTACACTGGCTACCTTTCCCTTTAATCCGAAACACAGCGAACTGTATCACGGCTGAAATAAGAAAGGCGGTGGTACCTACCCATACGACTCTACATACGAGCGTATCACCTAGTAAACCATAGTTTAACTTATTAAAGGGCATAGACCTGTTTGTCTGCTAGCTGCCTTTGATGATACTTACCAAACTCACTTACTTCGTGAAATAAAATATTCAATCCTGTTATATTTACAAGGAACCACGATTGAAATCTGTCAATTCTCATGAGCATGCTTTATGCAGATAAATATCACAATTGTAAATTCACGTAAAAAAAAATCAGTGAGCATGTGATAATGATTTGAAAATGGTATTCGTCTTGAATCTCCCTTTCGCCCAAGTTTTTCAGAGGAACGCAATCTTTTGGCAATTTAGTTGATTCATGAGCCATAACCTGCCGTTATTGAACTTTCTAGAGGAAAAAATGTACAAGTACGGGAACAAAGGTGCGAAGCTCTTCTGTAGCCACTGTAGCAAGTATTGTGATGAATATTGCTGTGATTATAGTGAATGACTTTTAGTGATTAATCTAATTTGGTGATAAATCAAACAACTTTTGTTGCACGTGAGTATTATTCAGAAGAAGCTTAAAGACCTAAATAATTATATTTCTATGAGTCCACTTAGGTACTAACCCGTTGAGGTTAGTATATACAGCGTGGCACATTTAGATCGGTCAGTATGGGAAAGTCTGAAACTATAAGACATACGAAAATCTCGTCTTAGGAAACATGTCATCGATTTTAGTTATAAGAAAAACTGCATTCATACATTTAAAAAAAACGTGTACTCAGCTCGGGAATTGAACCCGGGCGTTTTGGAAAAATAAAACTAACACTATTTCTTTTTAGATATCGATTGTGTAGGTCTTAAGCAGTAAACGTTACTATAAAACATGATGTCTAAAATGAATAAAATGCATTGTTTTCATATCCTTTTATTTATTTTAGTAAATGTTCGAAATTACCAAAATTTTTTCAATTTTTCATTTTTCATCTTTCAACTCGTTTAGGTGCGTAAAATTGTCTCTATGGTTATTTGTAGCTCTTTGCTGGTGTCGCAAAGTCTCATCTTGTTACATACACTGCTTTACATATAGTTACCTGCGATAATATTATTTATGTATGATTGTAATTGCTTACTTCTATTAATCATGCTTACACTAATAGTCAATTGAAAAGCCCACTTAGAATAAGTATGTAGATACAAAGACGTGATAAACCACATTTGAAAATGGAACGTCTTGGTTTGAACAGCGACGTAATAAACCTCATATTGTGGTAAAGGTGGTAGTTTCGAACACTCACTAAAATAAATCAAAGGATGTGAAAACAATGCATTTGATTCATTTTAGATATTATGTTTCATTGAAACGTTTACTGCTTAAGACATAAACAATCGATATCTAAATAGAAATGGTGTTAGTTTTATTTTTCAAAACGTCCGGGTTTGATTCCCGAGCTGAGTACATGTTTTTTTAAATGTATGAATGCAGTTTTTCTTATTACTAAAATCGATGACATGGTTCCTAAGAAGAGATTTTCGCATGTCTTATAGTTTCAGACTTTCTCATACTAACCGATCTTAATGTGCCACCCTGTATATCGCAAGGTTAAGAAAAGTAAATCTGTTTGCAATAAAACGTTTCATCAAGAAGTATGGCAAATGCATACGCCACGTCCGCCACGATGGGTTTCAAAAATGTTATTATAATCAGCGACCTGATATCCCATACAAAAAATTCCCATGTCGATTTTCAGTCTGTGTCCCCCATTTTCCACTTTTAGAGGTTGATTTCTGAAAAAATCGCAATACTTGTTTCCTTTTTTATCCATAGGAGTACTCCTGTGAAGCTTCGAATGGATAGAATTAAATAGTCTAACTAATTTTATTTCCCCATACAAACTTTGGACCCACTTTCACCACCTAAGAGAGTGAATTTTGAAAAATCCTTTCTGAGTGCATCCCTAGATACCGATTGAAGATGATCGAGATAGCACCAAATACAAATAAAAAACTTAATAGGATAACGCAAGTCTCGTGCCATGCCTTAAAATGAAAGGATGGAACAAAGGTTCAAGAAATCTAACGTGGCAGACGTGAAATACCACCATCCCCTAAGGATAAGGGATGATGGTATTCCACGTCCGCCACGTTGAAATTCTAAATCATTGTTTGTAATCAGCGACCCGATAAACGATCCAAAAAAACCCATGTTGATTTTCAGACTTTGACACCCCAGTTTCCCCTTTTAGGGATGGAATTCTAAAAAACCTGCAATACTTGTTTTCTTATTTATCGATAGGAGTACTCCTGTGAATTTTCAAATAAAATAATATAACTAATCTTGTTTCCCCATACAAATTTTGGACCCCCGTTTCCCCACCTTAGGGGTGGATTTTTGAAAAATTATTTCATAATATACCCCTAGTTCGCATAAGAAACCCGAATGCGAAATTTGCCACAGGTTTGGGCTGTGCGTAGATATGTTAGTCAGTTTTCTTTTTTTAATTTAGGAAGATAAAACGGTTAGTGAAATAAGAAATAAATTCTTAATTTTATTTTCACATTGTTACAAATCTTTGAAAAAGATTACCGTCTGAGCTACAAAAAACTCACTCACTATGGACGATCGACTTTTCTTGACGCGAAGTTTACTTTCCAATCTTTTCATACAGAATGTCTTAATCGGGATGGTTAGGTTAGCTCTAACAGAAAATTCTAAAACTGTACGGATCCCAAGTAAAAGTACAATATTAAAGCCATGGATTACTGTAGGTGCTATACGGTGTTTTAAACTAAGAAATAGTATGCAGTTAAAATTAAGAACAAATATACATAATGAAATCTTGAAAATTACCTATAAACGATTTAGAAATTATTATAGCAATAAAATTAAAAAGTTGAAAAATTTTGGTCCACTGTAAATGATATCACCCAGTATAAACCACTAAAAACTACAAATTCAGAACTACTAAACATTACAGCATCACCTCAAACCTCCGTAAATTATGTTAACATTTTTTTATTAATATTGGTCAAAACCTAGGTTAATCCATCTATAAACGGATTGGCAGAACATTAAAATCAAACTCTGACCTAACTGGAACTCAGATAGCTCATTCATATTCATTCGTCCTATTGGACACTGATTTTTGCGAGGTAAGTCGTATTCTCATGAATCTTGACTCGGAGAGTGCTCCTGGCTGGGATGGTATTACTACGAAATTCATTAAACTTGCCAGTGAATTCTTAGTTCCAAATATCACGACTTTAGCGAATATCTGTTTTCGTACTGGTATATTTCCCAAGGCACTAAAGCGATCAATTGTGACCCCCGTGCACAAGAGTGGGGACA
Organism: Nymphula nitidulata; assembly: GCA_947347705.1. Lineage (NCBI taxonomy): Eukaryota > Metazoa > Arthropoda > Insecta > Lepidoptera > Crambidae > Nymphula > Nymphula nitidulata. Next base: position 16,334,779 of record OX374632.1, read on the forward strand.
AGACTGATATAAATAACTATAGGCCTATCTTTGTTCTGACCGTAATTGCTAAAATAATAGAAAAACTGTTAAATGAAAGACTATTAAGTTATTTGAACAAATTTAAAGGTCTAACAAATGCCCAATATGGTTTCAGAAAGCGATTATCTACCCAGGATGCCATCATAGACCTTACGTCTCTGATTGTCAGGGAAGTAGATAAAGGTAGCAAATGTCTAGTGGTCTTTTTAGACCTAAAAAAAGCCTTTGACACTGTTTCTGTCCCCATCCTTGTGCATAGGCTTGAAAGTATGAGCATTAGAGGAACGGCTCTGTCTCTTTTTAAAAGCTATCTTCATGAAAAAACTCAAGTAGTTAAAATAAATAACTACACGAGTGATGAAAAAGGATTGATCTTTGGTGTCCCGCAGGGGAGTGTCCTTGGCCCGACGCTCTTTTTAGTGTACATTAATAACCTCTGCAATCTTAAGAATGTAGGAGGGAGGATATTCTCCTATGCCGATGATACGGCTATCGTTTTCACCGGTAAATCGTGGGAAGACGTCCAGGCTTATGCTGAAAGGGGCCTAAGTTTGGTTTCGAGATGGCTTGACGAGAATCTCGTAATGCTAAATATTTCGAAGACTAGACTAACTATATTTGCTTCACGCTTAAAAATGCCTCCCAGCCTGGAGATGAGTTTGGTATCAGGATTCATAATTACTCTGGCATAGAGTCCTCAATGTGTGAATGTCCAGTTCGACAAAAAAATACATCTACAAAACACCTTGGCGTAATGGTAGACCAAAGACTAAGCTGGCACTCTTATGTTGACGAAACTATGAATAGAATTAGAAAACAGATTTGGTTATTTCAATTTTTGAGGTATGTTATGGCTACTGATCTTCTAAATAAAATCTATATTGCTTTGGCACAATCCGTTATCCAGTATTGCATCGTGGTATGGGGAGGGACAAATAAGACTAGCTTCCTACACATAGAACGAGCCCAGAGATCACTTTTGAAGGTCATGTACTCAAAGCCCTTCAGGTTCCCTACAGATACTCTGTACAAGATAAGCGGCCTTTTATCAGTGAGAAAACTTTATTCTCTTAATATAATACTAAAGGGACATAAATCTCTGCAATTTGACCAAAGTAGGAAAACTAAGCGAAGAAAGGATATAGTTGCACAAACACACACATACATACACAGGCACAGACATTTATTATTTTAATTATAAAAATTAGTTTTGCCTTTATACAAATAGCTTGTTGTTTCTATTTAAGTAATCCAACAGGAAAGTTGCGAGTCATTCCCAACACAAGTATCTCTGATTACTTACTGGGAAGTCTCGGTGTAAAATATTGTAATGATACTATAGAAATAAAGTTATTTTTATTTTTTATTTTATTTTATTTTTATACTAACACTACTTGGCGCGCGTCTCGCTTCTTGAGCTAAAATCACTATTCTTACATCATTAACCTAATTACTCCAAAAAATACATTGAATAATGATCTAATGAATTCTTTGAAGTCTATCATATTCATTTAAAATCTGTTTGTTTTTTGTTTGGGATGTCGCTGAAATAACAAGAAACCAAGCCCTAAAATGAAATAACAAAGTTGGTGAAATTAAATGTAATTCAATTGTAGCCTGGACTAAGGTAAGAAAATACTGCGAAAGCATTATTCCCTTAGGCTAATTCATAATTACGTACCATTGTTTCAATTTTGCCAGTGTAAAGGAAGTTATTAGATCCTCTCGTGGTTAACTTTCTGGGTCTTTAGGACTTTTTAAGATTTTTTGTTAAAGATTTTTTCATATGACTAAATTTTAGAGAAATTTGTAAAATCGGTGCCTATTTTCTACCTATTTCACAAAGATAAATACTTTTTTTTTATAATACATCTAGATTATAAGCAAGCTGACGGCCAGCCTGGTGGTATGTGGCTCGTCTTTATGGAAAGACACCTGCAACAACCATCCGGTCGTCACACGTCAAGAAATACTTTTTTTATGTAATAACTGCCTAAATTCAACTTAATGTTTATTTTTATTTTTTGAATCGGTTTAATGTTTTAAAATCACTTTTAAGTTCACATAAAACTATGTAGCTAGAGATTGTTAATGTTTATAGCAGGAGGAATCGTCTCCTATGCTGACATAGTAACACTTTCTACTCATTTTAAAAAGTGGCCAACGCGTGAGTAGTGTCCAAGGTGCTACAAGCGCCAATAAGATACGGTAACTACTTACCGTCGGATGGACGGTACTTACTCTTGTTTGTCATCCTTTTCTTCTCTATCATCATCATCATCACCACGCCTATTTACGTCCCTCTAATGGGCATAGGCCTTTCTTCATGGGAGAAACACACGAGGGGTTTGGTTAACATCTCCATGCTGACCCAATGCGGGTTGCGGTGAAAACGGTTGCAGTAACATCGGGACCAAAGGCATAACGTGCCTCCGAAAGCACGGATGAAGCTTGTCTTATAAATAAAAAATATTTCACTATCTATGTACAATTAATATATTAATAGTAGTATTTGAATCTGTAGTGGTTCACACGACAGCACGTGAAGTTCAACAGTTGCACTACGAAAGCCGCCTCTGTTACGAGCGCAGTAAGGGCAACGTCAAGGTCAAACTGTTACTCTTGATGTGCTGCCGACTGTACGCAAATGTCTTGGATGGTTGCCCAGGACACATGTTTGTTTGCCTTTACTAGGTCAACCCCACTTTTATTCTGAACTTCGTGCCATCTGTATTATAAGTTACAATTATAACAGAACCAATTTATGCACAATCACGTCTGATAATATGTCATCATCATCATCAGCAGTATATATAAGTCCCACTGCTGGGTCTTTCTAAATGGGAGAAACACATTAGGACCATGGGCCAAAACACCTCCACGCTGGTCCAATACGGGTTGGTCGGTAAAAGCGGTTGCAGTAATATCCGCGACCAACGGCTTAACGTGTCTTTAGCACGAAGGAGATCAGGATAACAAATTTTGATTGACCCATCTCGGGATCGACCATGGCGAAAGTTACTGTGTTTTCGTAATCGAAACTAGAGCGCTCATACCACTACGCCACCAAGCTCCTCAAAACGTGTACAAAGTTTCAAAATATGTTTAAAGATAACTCTTAAACTTTTTGGTTTTATGTGTAGACTCTAGCTAGCAATAAGATGCTGTTTAAATAATATTTGAAGCCTTATATGCTGACATCTATTTAAATTTAACTCTATCTGTATGACGAGCAAAAGTACAGGCATGTTGATAGTTCAAGACTAAAGAATAAAGAACTAATTACAAATAAAGAAAGAAAGCGATGAAAAAGTTGTATGCTCCGGCCAGACGCGATAACCTTTATGCCACCGGAGCACTAGGTGTAACCTACCAATTCCTTTACCGCTTTCTAGCTTTCTACTTCTCAATGTTTTTATAACAACGATTATCTCACCACTCATTGAAGTTGACCTCTAGCGATCCGAAAGAAGGCTTTTACAAGCATTTTAAACTTTCAGTAAAGATAAGATATCCATTTTAATCACATTTAAGTGTTGTCTGATGCTTGTAAATGTATTCTTTCGGATCACTGGAGGTGTGACTGTGAACTTCAACGAGTGGTGAGATAAACGTTGCTAAAAAAATGTTAAAAGGTTAAAAGCGGTGAAGAAATTGGTAGGTTATATCTAGTGATAGCTTTCGAAGAAACCATAAGCAATTTGATAGGAGGCGTGTAGGAAGGTTCTTCCTAAAATAACATTTTTTTACGTTCAACAATGTTTTATCATAAATGTGAAATTATATGTATAACAGTTGTCCTTTTTAACCGACTAAAGAGGAGGTTATCAATGGTATCAGGACACTTGCGCAAAAAACATTTGCGCGAAAGACACTTGCGTGAAGCTATTTGCGCGAAAAGCCATTTGCGCAAAAGGACATATGCGCGAAAAGCCATTTGCGCGAAAGGAAATTTCCACGAAAAGCCATTTGCGCGAATGGACAGATGCACGAAAGGACATTTGGGCGAAAATACGTTTGCGCGAATGGACACTTGCGCGAAAAGACGTTTGCGTGAAAAAATTGACTGCACCACATGTATAATTTTATTAAATTTAAATAACATTTCATGTCACTATAGTATATACGACTAATTAGTATAAGTATTTTTCAATTGATACAAGTTTTGGTGAATTGCTTACTTTGTACGCTTGTATGTAAGAGTGTAATCCGTACCAATAGACGTTTTGAAATGACTAGTGACAGTAACGAATCGCCGTAAAACTGACTCCACGTAGTCTTGTCTGCCCCCTCCCCATCCCCCCCAGAGAACTATTTAAAAGCGCGCAGGCACGGAGGGGCGAGGCGGCCCGCAGGCTTAGGAGCAGGTGGGTGCGAGCGAGCCGCTGCGGCTGAGGCTGGCCGGCGAAGCCGACCAATAGCCGAAGCTGTGGTGGTGAGCGAAAGCCATCTGCGACGATTAGCTCGCGCAAATGGCTTCGCGCAAGTGTCTTTCGCGCAAATGTCTTTAACGCAAGTGTACCAGATGAGACACCAGGTAGACCGTCAGCTTGTTTGTCATCTAGTTTTATAAAAACTGCTTATCTTTACCAGGTTCTAATCATAGGTGCCAAATTTCATAAGTGTGTGTATGTAAGTTTATTCATGTATATCTCAAAAACTATAAGTCGGTTTGAATTTTTTTTTTACAGTATGTAATTATGTATAGTCTAACTTAAGGAACTGTGCAAAATTGATCAAAATCAGTTCAGTAGTATTGAGATAGAGAGTTAAGTGTTTATTACACTAAGAAAACGTGTCGTTGGCTTAAAAGTGTAATTCTAATCTGTCACTATGTACGTTGTTACAATAAAAATTTTCAAATGAAGAAATAAAAAGTGTTCTTATAAAATTAAACCGACTTCAAAACACCGAAACTAGGTGGTAGGCCCATATGTAGGGTCGCCTGGGTAGGTACCACTGCCTTTCTTATTTGAGCCGTGAAACAGTACGCTGTGTTTCGGATTGAAGGGAAAGGTAGCCAGTGTAATTACGGGGCATGGACGGCATGTCATCTAAGGCCTCAGGATGACAACGCACCTGCAATATCAAGTGCTTTTCCTTGTTATTGCAGGTGTCTATAGGCGGCGGTAACCGCTTACCACCAGGTGGGCCGTCAGCTTGTTTGTCATCTAGTTGTATAAAAAAAAAAACCGAAAAGAACAAAATAATAAAATTGAAGTTATAGTAGGTACTAATCTCTTAAGAAGGTATTTTTTGGAGTTGGTGCTAATAAACTGTTTCCAGATTCCAACGACTCCAACTTATACCTTTTTATGAGATAAGTACCTAACTTCCATATGATTATTTTGTTCTTTTCAATGTTTTGAAGTCGGTTTAATTTTTTTAAATTACTTTTATAAGTACTATATTCATTTTAAGAGAACGAAATGCAATAAATTCAAATTGAGAGATTTAATGACATGTGTGCTCTACAGAATAATAATTAGGCCCACTGTCTACATAATATACACCTGGCCTTACTTTATTCCTTAACGCAGCGTTTTCGGAAATGGGATGTCTAGTGGAAAATCCCGCAATGATTGAAGACAGCTCGCTCAGATTAGTTTCTGATTTATACGGTTACGAACGTTCTTAAGGCCTTTTGTATTGGCCACAAACAAGACTGGCAGAATTATTGAAGGATTAGGAGATGTTTCAGAGATTTTGTATCTGCGTCAATCTAGTATAATAACAATTATGCCAGATAGCCTAGTAATAGCAGTGCTTTTGCCACAAACATTTTTAGCTTTCGAATCCAAATCGTAGATACATCGACTTCAATTGACAATTTCATACAAAAGCTCGATAAGATTACGATTCGGAAGTGTATTTTTTTGTGGTAGAGGCATTAATTTTACTTTCAAGCTAGACTAGCGTCTTTCTTACTGGAACGAAACTATCTTCATCTTGCGTCATTTAAATGCAGTTTTCATTAAATTAATAAAACTGAACTGAAACTTTCGATAAGTCCATTTTAGTAGTAGTACATAGTACCATTTTCTAAAATACATATATAGGTATATTAATCTAAAATACACATTCTCAAATCCTTTTTGATCGCTTGGCTGAAGCTTTATAAATTCATGTTGTTGAATATTTTTTCATTTCCTGCTTAACAAGTAGGATCCGATGAACTAATTTGATTAGACGTTGATTATAATTACATTTTTCATAGCGACTATTGTAACGTGAGATACAGGACAAAATTCATACGTGTAGAAAGAAAACAAGAATTGTCAAAGGAATGTGTAGGCAATAAAGTATTGGGAAAAGTCGTAAATATTTGATGGGCAGTCATTGCCCTGGAAAAAAATTCAAGACAAAAGGTATATTGATTGCGATAACCGTCTACACTGGATGCTGGCTGTAATAAAAGAGAAAAAAAAACCCCTGACTTTATTAGTGACTCACTAGTCCCAAGGGGAATAAATATGAATTCAGTTTTTATCATTACGCTGAGCCAATTTGGTACTTAAGAGGATGAATTCTTTGTGATGTAAAAAAGTCCTTTTATTTCAGCGACGTGTAAAAATATTTTGCGAATATTTTTTACGATATCATTGATGGTATCGTTTTTGCTTGTGCTTCTAATAATAAGTTATGCTACCTAATGGTTATAAACGCTTATAAACCTTGTCAATTTAGCCTAAATTGAAACGCTTATCATACGGCCATATTGGTAGTAATGATTATTTATTTATGAATGGACAAATGCAGACTCTTGTTTTCGATAAACATAAATGATATCGCATCTATTGATGTTGGGATGTTAGGTATTGTTGTTTACTGATGATTGTACAGTATTATTTAATAATGTGAATAGCATGATTGCGGCCTTATTAACATTTAAATAAAGAATCTTTAGATCACTAGCTTTTTACATATCACTACATAGTATAAAACAAAGTCGCTATCCGCCGTCTGTCTGTCCCTATATATGCTTAGATCTTTAAAACTACGGAACGGATTTTGATGCAGTTTTTTTTAATAGATAGAGTGATTCTTAAGGAAGGTTTATATGTATAATACATGCATAATATTTACATAAGCATTGCACTCGTGCAAAGCCGGGGCGGGTCGCTAGTTAACTATAATCTGAGGCTGGGACATACCTAGTAACTATAAATATGTATGTATGTATGTATGTGTGTGTGTGTGTGTGTGTGTATGTGTGTGTATGTGTGTGTGTGTGTATGTGTGCGTGTCTCTGAAAAGCAATTCAACGACGTCTTTCGAAATGTGATATAGAAAAATATTTTGTAAATGCTTTTTAATTGACTCCCATAACTGGCATAATTATACTGAAAAATAAAACCAAAAATACACTAAGCTGAACATTGTCATATTGCAGCTAACTCATTCAGGAGGTGGTACTTTATCGAAGAAAGAGCCAAGATGAAAGCTATGAGAATAGAGACAAAGTTTCAATAATCCGCGAACTATATCAGCGCTCTATGACAATACGTTTTTAGTACGTACGGTTAGCAGTCAAATCTAAACCTTACGGTAAAGAATTACATGTGAAAATATTTTAACACAAAATTTATTGACATTAACATGTTAAGGGTAAGAATACTTAATAATTAATAGGATCCTGACTCCCGAGCTTACAAGCGGTATTGAACCTTTACATCTAAGAAGCAATTTTGTCTCTAGTTCCTTTTATTTAAACCCCTGACGTAAAAAGAGGGGTGTTAAAAGTTTGACGTGTCTGTCTGTGTATCTGTGTGTCTGTTTGTGACATCGTAGCACCTAAATGAATGAACTGATATTGATTTCTTTTTTTTTGTTTGAAAGCTGACGTGATTAGGATGGTTTATGCTATAATTTATGAAGATGCGTTCAGGCGTTTGATGACTATCAAATCTTTTTCTACATGATAAAAGGGCTTTACTAATTTTTACATAGCCGATTGATTTCAAATTTGGTGTACTGTCACTTCGATGACATTCCCATGACATACTCATCTTGAGCTGATCCTATACCATCAAAAGTCTGCGGGATGCTTAATTCTTCAGAAACTTACAGCAGATATAGCGTGTTTGGGCTCATATGAATAGTCAAAATGAGATTGTGTTAGATAGATGAGGCTAGTTAAAATTTTCATTTTTTTTTTTACAATTTGTATAACGGGGAGTGCTCTGAAGAGTCTTTACATTTGACATGATGCTCATGGCCTCGTTCCACTATCGCACCGCTCGCCATCGGGGAGTTCATCCTCACATGAACCAAAGAGGTCGCGTACTGTACGGTTTCAGGGAAGGTCTCTCCCGCGTACGCATTATGTCAAGGGGTGTAAATTGAGCCAGCGACCTTTCATAATCTGGGTGACTTTCGGATGGTGCTACCGAAAATTTGGCACAACCGTATGAATTTCGTCTAGTTTATCTGTTTTAACCCCATAAAAAGGGGGGTGTTATAAGTTTGACGTTTCTGTCGGTATATCTGTGTGTTTGTCTATGGCATCGTAGCTCCTAAACGAATGAACGTTTTCATGGTTTCAAAGCTGACGTAAACAAGATGGCTCTCAGCTAAAATTTATGAAGATTTTAAAATTAAGAAACGTTTAAAAACAATTGAAGCTTTTAATTTCTGCATTGACCTATTTAATTTTTCAATAGATCGCCCTATAAGTAGATAGGTTTAGCGCGTTGATCACCAACATCTATTTCATCTATTGTGGAAACTACCAATTAACAAGATTAAATATTGAATAGGCAGGTTATACAAATTTGTAATACACAGATTGTAAGCTTGTTAATTAAAACGCAGCACTATTGAAAGGTTCAGTTTATTTTGCGAGAATTGAATCAGTTCTGACCTAACTAACTCAAAGGGGAAATATTAGTATATTTTCATGACTAGAAAAACAATAAAACCCCTGGGCCTAAGATAAAATGCCTCCTTTACCCAGTAATTACATTGGCTACTTTTTCGAAACACAGCGAACTGTTTTAAGGCCGAAACAGGAAAGGCGGTGGTACCTACCAAGACGACCATACCTACATACGGGTATTTTTTGTGGGGAAAAAAGACATTCACATCTCCCCCTTTTTTTTACCAGGAGAAATCCATTGACGGACCTACCCACTGCTGGCGAAGCAGTGGGCGTGTGCGGGACTCGCCCAGCGTCTAATAGACCCTGGGAATACCCGCTAAAACTCCTGGATAACTCCCGTGCCTTTCGCGGAGGCGGTTTGGGCTCTACGAAGCAAATTCACCAAACCACCCCCAGGCAACCCGGACTTACGGCCCGGCTTCGCGCCGATGGAGATTGCCCAGAGTTACCATGGGCAATCTCAGACGTGGCGACCTTTGTATTGCGCGCGTGGGAGCCACCCGACGCGCGCGGCCGCACCTAGGGCGCAGGCAGACGGGCGATTGCCACCCGCCTTCTCGCGCACACCCGTTTACGCCGGTTACGCCGGAGAGGGGCGGCTAGAGGATCCTCCTCCCGTGCCCTCTCCGCTGCCTCCTTCTGCGTGAGAACACTCCCGCAGAAGGAGACGACAGCCTCCCATACCCTCTCACTGTCAACCATGGTTCGTACCATAGCTGACAATGAGAGGGGACCGCCACCGAGCACTGCACGTAGCTCGTGCCGCTCGTGTCGCCATTTGCATCTCCCCTGCACCGCGGGGAAAGAACACACACATACCCACGTGGGACGCCTCGAACAGAAATAAATAGGTCAAGACTACACTCTAAAACAATCCAGTTGCTCCTTACTCCAGTAATGACAGAGAAAATGTGTCAGTTGCCCTTACCCTACGATCTCTGTCTTGTGTCCGTGTAATCAATATCTCTTTTTTACAACAACACGCAGTATAACTCAATTTGTTCATGCTCCAGGCTCTAACCTATAATAATGATAATATAATAATACACTGTTACCTATTATCTAGCCCAAAGTAAGCATCGTTAAGAGCTTGTGCTATGGATACTAGATAACGGAGAAATAATGATAATAATGTGTATATAAATATTAAAAATAACTAACATCCATGACTCGTAATTAAACAAACATTTACCGGGATTCGAACTCGGAACCTCTTGGTCGAGTAGCCTGCATAGCAAGGGGTACAGACCACTCGGCCAGCCAGTCGTCAAGTATAACTTTTGTATAGCATAAAAGAAAGCAAGTTGTGTCTTTGACATTACTGTACCCCTGGCGCGAACATTTTTAAATTTAGAATCGTAATCGTATCGTTCACGTACGATTAACGTTTCAAACAAAAGCTAAAACGGCCACATCATCGCACGCGCGTCCTGCGTCTCGCGTCTCGGCAACCACTGCGCGCTGCCTCGATGTCGGCCTCGCAGCGCGTCGTCGTGACCGCGCAGTGGTTGCCGAGACGCCGCCGCCGCCGCCCGTTCCCGTGGCCAGGCCGTAACGTACTCGATACGGTAGCGATTCGAAATTTTAGAACACATGGGGTACTGTGTCAAGTGATTGATATTTATTTATTTATTGATACAATATCGCTAGGTGAAGTGATACTAGATTCTTTGACGTGCAAAAAAAATTTACATATGTGTAAATAAAAAAAATCAATAACACTCAGAGTAGTACACAATTTATGTTGTAATATTCATTTCTACTAAACAGAACAGCCAATTCCAATTTCGCGTAATCATCACTCAAAACCGTCATCTCAAACACGTTCTGACAAACCAAACTTCTCTGCGGACCGTACAAACTTCGGAGCGACAGGATATTAAAAGTATTAAAGAATCCCCCAAGCGAGGATAACTAAAAAGTGAAACTTATTTCATTATGCTCGACTTACGCTAAGCCGAGACATGAATAAACATTATAATATAGCACGGGTAACATAGTAGACGGTTTAGAACAGTATGAAAATACTAATGAGGGAGGGTGGTATCTACCTTTCATATTTTGGAGCGCCCAAAGATGTTAATACCCGGAGGTACAACATAGTCGGGCGTTCCAACTCTTTTCAGAAATAACATAAATATAAAATTGAAAATTTTAAGTAACCCCCAGCCCCATTACTCACCTATCTAACACCATCTAATAGGGTGGTTGACAACTTTTTTTTTATTTCATAAATAAGAAGTTTATAACTCATAAAGAAATATTGATAAAGAAATAGTATGTCTAAGATCAACAGTTTCACAGATACAGTGCTATGTTTGATGTGTTACGGCGCATCGCCCAAAAACGCTCCATAGAAAATCTACGGAACAGGTGACGTCACATGTTCCCATATTACTAAGAAATGTACGGGCATACTGACAAAATTGATAATAACTATGTATTATGTAGGTTTTTATTGATAGTTGTCATAATAATAGTTGTTTTAATTGATGTCAGCAATCTAATATCATTAACATTTTTAATAAATTTTGAAAAAAAATATCACCATTTTTTAATTTGCAAAACAGTACAACTTCAACAATATTCCATATCTTTTAAGTTTGAATTGTTTTTATGGGTAACAGTAGCGTATATTTTCCGAATTTGTGAAAAATATCTCCAAATTCAAACTTAGGCAACATCCCAATTGAGACTATTTGTATAAGCCCAAACACGTTATATCTGCTGTAAGTTTCTCTAGAATTCAGCGCTCCGCAGACTTTTTCATGGTTCAGGATTAGCTCAAGATGGGAATGGGAATGTTACCGAAGTGACAGTACACGTAATTTCTAGATCTGTGAAAGTTAGTAAAAAAAACCTTTTATCATGTTTATAATGAGCTGATGGTCATCAAACGCTGTAACTGATTTTCATAAAATATAACTAATCATCAAACCTAATAACCATCCTGATAAGGTCAGCTTTCAAACAAAAAAAATTAAATCAAAATCAGTCTCTTCTTTTAGGAGCAACGATGCCACACACAGATACACCGGTACACAGACAGACACGTCAAACCTATAACACCCCTCTTTTTTCGTCGGGGGTGAAAAAGCTTTGTTGTGTCTGCGGTGAGTTAAGTCGCCAGAGCTCATACAGAAAGCATTGTTTTAAGAGCAGGGGGTTTTCTGCTTGGGTACACCTTTTTTCGCAGAACTTTTTATGTAATAATTTCATTATGTATAACAGCGAAAAGCATAAACTTCATTTGGCAGAAAATCATTTGGCACACACTCATTAATCATACATTTAAAACCCATAATTTTGTAAGTCAGAATCATCTTTATGCATAAATTTGATATCCATAATATTAAGAGGCAGAACTATCATATCGCAGAAAGTCAATATTCAGAAGCAATACTAGCATCCACCATGCACGCATGCAGTATGCAAGCAACAGTCAGCATGCAAGCAAGCATGCAGTATGCAAGCAACAGTCAGCATGCAAGCAAGCATGCAGCATGCAAGCAAGCATGCTGCTGCATGCTTGCAAGCAATTATGCAGCATGCAAGGTTTCTGTCACGATTCCGGCGCTGCGAGGCTCCGGCGGTCCCACGTGACCTTATCGTCGCAGATGGTTTTCGCCCACCACCAGAGCTTCGGCTTGCTGGCCGGCTGCGCCGGCCAGCCTCAGCCGCGGCGGTGGTCGTCGAAACCACCTGCTCCTCAGCTCGCGGGCCGCCTCGCCCCTCCGCGCCTTCGCGGGCTTAAATTACACTCTAGGGGTAGGGCAGACAAGACTACGTGGAGTCGGTTTAGCAGCGATTCGTTTCTGCCACTAATGTAGCACAATCTGCCACCATCGTTGTATGCCAAGTGAAATAATACCGAGTAATCGTCGCACTAAATAAGTGTTATGCTTAACGAAATTATGCGTAATGAAATTTTGCTAAATGAAATTATGCCTAGTGAAAATCTGCAATCTTAAAAGTATGCCATTGGGAATTCGGACATATAAACATTCGACAAAATGATAATTATAGTAAATGATTTTTTAAAGAAAATTATTCACAACACATTCGTTTAAAGAAAATTATGACAAGTGTGTTATGCCAAATAAAATTCGGAACAACAAAATTCTGCCACATAGAGGGAACCCTTTCTGCTTAGCTGTCAGCTTAAAGCTTTCTGCTGATTTTATAGGTGATTGAGTAGCGCCTAATGTGCTCCTAGCGCTTATAGACTACGGTAACCATTAGACGGACTGTACTCTTCTTTGCCACAGTTATCGCACAAAAAATATAGTTAAACAAGGACACATGTTCAATATTGTTCAAGGATTGGAATATATTTTTTTATTCTTAACGTTCTTGACCTCACCTGATATTAAGTGACGATGAGGCAGAAGATGGAAGCGAGCTACACCGACCTCAACCATAAAGTATCTGGCTATTTTCCTCCAACTGCCGGAACACAACAATGCTTGTAACATTTTTTGTTACGGCAGCAGACCTAGGTAGAAGGACTTAGATTAGATAAGCTAGGCAGGCGGACTTAGAAAAGGCCTACCACCAACTAAATCGAGTAGAAAAGAGCTGAAGTAGGTAGTATTGTAACGTGGTGGTGTGATTGGAGGGACCAATTAACACCGGAATACGTCACTGTAATACAATATTAAAGTTGTAAAATAAAGGCACACTGTAACAAGATAAAATAAACTTAAAAACACTGCAACTGGATACACCGAAATACCAAAATAGGCTTATAAAAATAAGTTACTTACAAAAGTGCTTTGAGACTAAAATAATATAATATCGCCCAAGCTAATGGCAAGCGTCAAGAACGAGACACTGTGGGTCAATTCTGCTATTTATTTTCCTAAACGGATCGGCTGCGGTTCGGTATCGTTACCAATGCGGTTGTAATGCAAAAAGGTATTTCACTAACATTGCTTATAAAGCCGGAACGATAACGAAACGCTCCCGGTTGGTTCAACTTCGGCTCGATAATTGATAGCAATATTGCAAGAAACAAATGTTTTGGCTTAGTGACTAGACAGTTGTTAATTTTGGACAGTCCGAACAAAGAACTATCGATGCATTTCGGCTGCCACAAATATTAAATATTTAGCACAATACGAAACAATGATTGAACCGAACGGTTCGATTGCGTTGAGTTAGCAGAATACAAAAACGTTAAACTTAAGCGTTTCCGATTCGTTTCAGATCAAAATACAATAGCAGAATTGGGGGGCTGGTAAGCTAAAGAGATACGTCTTCTCTCACGGTTAGCAATAGAAAGATTTGAATTTGAATTTTGAATTTCTATTACTTTTAAATATTGCTAGTAAAGGAAAGAGAAACGAGGTTTTATAATATCACAATGTTATAGTATCACGGTGGAGTATCAACCACTAGATTACCGAGGCCATAAAATCAACTTTTTTAGAAAACGAATAACAGGTTCGCTATTATCACCCAGGTACTCGGGATTATGCTAAATAGCTAAACATAATTACTTAAAGCGCATACGCTCGGTGACCGATGCTACGAAACTCTACGAATCACTACGGCAAACGCTACTCGTAGCAATTCGTAGCATTTGACGGCCGATGTGACAACGAGGATGCATTTGCTGTGTACAGGCAAAAAAGAAATTTATTTTATTCCGTGGTTGTATTAGTTTCTAAAACGTTCGCATTCTTCATTTGAAAATGAAGGGAATTTTAAGTAAAGATGCAAAAAATATCAACATATTGGTTTCTTAATTTTTGATTTTAACATTATTATAAATGTTTGAAAAATTACTTAGTAATTAAAATAGAATAAAACTAGAAAAATTTCACGTCCTGAGGCAGGAATCGAACCCGCGACCTTTCGCAATCCGGGCGAATGCTCTGACCACTGAGCCACCCAGGACTTGGGATATCCCTGTGAAATTCTTCTAGTCTATTACATCTATACTATATATACTATGTATTATTTCTTTCGTCTTGTGTTATATTGCTTTTATTGAATGATCAGGAAAAACCTATAATTTTAATGAACAGTTTATCAAAAATACTAAAGTACTATACATGTACGATTTTATACGAGCAATGTTATTGTAAAGTGGAAAAGTCTCTAAAATGACATATTCACTGAAGAAATCGAAGTACATGAGCGTTATTAGACAAAATAATTCGAGCTAAAAACTTTTGTACATACGACAGTACATAAAGAGTAACAGTTGCACTACGAAAGCCGCCTCTTTTTCAAACGGAATAAGGGCGGTCTGATGGTCAAACTGTGACGCTTGATGTGCTGTTGACTGTACATAAACGGTCATGTTCATCTAATAGAATAAGGTGGACAAAACAGTTTATGAATAATCAGCAGCCCATCAAGGATAACAGTTTGATCTTAATCCGTTCTTAATAGAGGGAGCTTTCGTAGTACCACTGTTACCCTTCATCAAAGGGAATATAATCAGAAAAAATCGTTCGTTTATTTAGTATGGGTATCCATAAAACAAGCCATTAATATGTGATGTACCCATATATCAGCCAAAATAGATATTCCATTGTAGAGAAAACGCTGCTGGTAGTATCGTCAACTATTTATTAGCCTGTGGTTCTTATTCTAGTTCTACAAGACGATAAAGTAGTTCTTACGTAAAAGGTTCATGGAACGAGAGCGATCGGCTTCTTACATTAATTTATTCTTATTTCAATTCTTTCTAATTTACATATAGGGTATGTTCTACCTATACGTCTGTACAAGGGAAACCCACAGTTCCCCAGGAGGACCTCCACCAACCCCTCATAGTCCTTCCCTGGCCACCATATTCTTATAACATTCTACATTCTAAACATTATTCTAATTTCTATGCATTCTCACTCTCCTTCCACGAACCTACATTCTTATTGAGTAATTATAATCTTAACACAATTATTAAGTCACTTACCCAAATATTTGTAGTTCTCATAGTCCACAAAGCCCACAATTCACTATTTCTATTTTCTATGTAAAAGTCTCGTCCGTAACTGCCCGCGACGTCTACCCGCCATCTTAAAAATGTATGTACCTACCTTCTTTTCTACTCCCTCCGCTACTGTTGGGAACAAGCAAAGGGTTTTACCTATACAGACGATTGGCTGTATAACGAATCATAACAATTCTTATGTTGATGTTTAGTTTCTACTTATACTTCTATAGAGGATCGCGTTCTTTCGCGACAGGTAGGCTATACCTATAAGGACTAAGATAGTTCATTGGTGTGTGTTAAAATATTAAATTAATAGCTGCACACGGCATGCTTTACAATGCCCGTAAATAGAAACTGTAAGGGTTTGTAATAAAAGAACCTTTGCATACGTCTCCATATTACCCTACTAAAGTTTTATCACAATCTGATCAATAGTTTCGGAGCGCATAGGAAACAAATATACACACATTGATTGTTGTATATGTAGATTGTGTACGAGTATACTCGTATGTACTATAGCTACAGTCAGTTCCTTCAAAAGGTCCATTTTACATAAATGTAAAACAAAATTAATGCTATGCACCAAGTCATTGAAACGTGTTTGAATGAAAAATATTTTGCGTATGATGAATATTTTCACACACAGAGCTCTGAGCAAACACCAATAATACTATGCAAATAATTGTGGCCGAACCAACAGCACCATGTCAATAAATTACAAATTTTATACGCAGTAAAACTGCCTTCAGCCCCGGTGCTACACAGCAACAAGTACGGTAACGGCATTGCAAAAGCTGTCATATTACAACTGCCTAAAGTCTATTCAAAAACGAAACCGCGTCTTTTGTGTGCTCTTGACTGTACAACCCCACTTTTAAAAAGGTGTAAAAGTTTTACGTGCAATAAATCTCCAGTACCCATGCTTTAGATTGTGCTCCGTATTATTTTATTCGGTGCTTCTTTTTAATCTGACGTAAAACAAGAATTCGAGTGAGAAGGTCGATAAATCTTTTTATTGCTTATCAAACGTACACTAGGCATGATTAGTTATTAATTTTAGGGAAAATATTGATATATTTTGCCATAAATCAGCATATATTCGGCTCATAGGACCAGACCTGACCCTAAGTTCTTTAAAAAGTCCACAAAACACAGCTCAAAAAGTTTCAAAACTAAAGTGACAGTGGGCAGGACATATCGCTCGCAGAACCGATGGCCGTTGGGGCGAAAGTTTCTACAGTGGCGACCACGAACCGGAAATGGTGAAGGTTGCAGGAAACCACTGGATGCGTGTAGTCCAGCACCGATAGTCGTGGAAATCACTAAACTAGCAGCCTGTCCACGGGAACGGGTGACGGCGGCGGCGTCTCGGCAACCACTGCGCGGTCACGACGACGCGCTGCGAGTCAGACCTCGAGACAGCGCGCAGTGGTTGCCTAGACGCGAGACGCAGGACGCGCGTGCGGTGATGTCGTGGCCAGGCCGTAGGGGAGGCCTTTGTCCAGCAGTGGACGTGTTTTGGCTGAAACGGTGATGATATATATACAGGGTGGTGCCGTCAATACTACAATATAAATTGAAACATGGGCTTTATTAGTTCATAAAAATAGTTTGCCACTTTCAAAAACATTTTATTCGTTTGATAATTTCAAGACATTTGTATGAAATAATATAACCATTATAGCATAGAAATGTCATGAAATTTTCAAATGAATAAGATGTTTTTGGAAGTGGCAAACCATTTCTATGAACTAATATAGCCGATGTTTTAATTTATTGTAGTATTGACGGCACCACCCTGTATACATCTATCCGTGCTTCAGAAGGCACGTTCAGTCGTTGGTCCCGGTTGTTACTGCAACCGATTTAACTCATCACATCGGATTGGGCTAGCCTGGTTGTGTTATGGCCCATTTTTATGTACATCATCATCATCATCAGCCTATATACGTCCCACTGCTGGGCACAGGCCTTCTTAAATGGGAGAAGCACATGAGGACTTCGGACCATAACACCACCACGCTGGCCAATGCCGGTTGGTGGATTGAAGCGGTTGTAGCAACACCCGGGACCAACGGCTTAACGCGCTATCCGAAGCACGGAGGAGCTCGAGAGTATAAATTTTGATTGACCCATCCCGAGATCGACCATGGCGAAAGTTGCTTCGTTTCCGTAATCGAAACCAGGACGTTCAAGCCCCAACGAGCTCTACCCCACTACGCCACCAAGGTCCCAAATATTACGGTAAATATTACTGTTACTTTATTAGGGTTGTTTGGTAGAGATCGCTTATACTAATAAAACCACCTTTTTATTTATCTGGTTTGTCTTATTTCCGTGCTATGTATGTACTTAAGTGCCAGATAAAGTATTTATAATCTATCTATTATATTCACAAAACTTTCATATAATTTTTGAAACTCAATCCAAGTAATGGTTTTATTATTTATTATAAAATATTTGACCCATTTTCCTCAGAGTAATACTTCGGTTATATTACTTACTCGATATTGTAATGGGATTGTCAAAACAGGCATTCTTTGTCATTTTCTCAGAATAATAGATGGAATCTATATTATTTTTCCGATATCCTCTTACTGAGAATAGTTTTTTCTATCACTCACTTTAATGAAAATTATTATTACGATTGTCAGGGGTGTATTTCATTTCAACCTTTGTGGAAATATCTAGAATTTTTCATAGAAAGTATGTTTTAATATAACGTTTTGTAATTTCAGCGGATCAAGTTATGATGTTATTGCAAATGGTGATATTTTATCTTTTTGTTAGCTACGAGAGCTTATAAATAGCAATAATGATTAGGTTTAAAATACTGAAAATAATAACTTAAGGATCAAGAAAGAGGAAAATTTGAATATTATTTACAATGCTTACACTTATTGGAGTGTTTTGGTTTTTTACTGAACAAAATTGTCAGAAAAAAGTATAATGAATTTATTATAATTTTAACTTAATAGACTTGATTTGTCCATGGAAATTTTATACTATAGTTGCTAAAAGAAAACCGTTTGTTTCTGAATCTATACTGATTTCTAGTAAGCAGTAATCTGTCTCTTATTCACAATAGAAAATATATTGTGTCTGGTTTATATCCAGGTAGATTCAAAATTTCTCGGACCACGTAGCAAAATAATGCCAGCAATATAAGAGCTATCTTCCAAAACTAAATTAGACTAAAATGTGGCAATAACGGCTGTGCATTCCACCCGCAATAATCGAGAGAATAAAACAGTAGTTAAAACGACCGAAATTCCGTTTCGCAAACGATTACAAGCAAAGTTTCGAGCTCAAATTTATCGCGGGGACGCTCAGTTATTTTTCAATTTGGTACATCTCGAGACTCGCTTTAAACTAGGTAGTCTGAACGGTGATTAAGGAAGGAATGCTAAAGTTAGTTATCGAAAGGAAAATGGAACAAAAAAATATTGAGCAAGTTTCACGTTGCAGGAGCTCGGTGGCGTATTGGTTTGAGCGCTCTGGTTTCGAAACGAATAACAAAGAAACTTTCGCCATGGTCGATCCTGTGACGGGTCAATCAAAGTTTGTTATCTTGAGCTCCGCTTTAGCCCACCAACCCGCATCGGGCCAGCGGGGTTGTGTTATGGCCCAAACTCCTCATGTGTTGCTTCCATGTAGGAAGGTCTGTGCCCAGCAGTGGGACGTATATAGGCTGGTGATGATGAAGAATAATCATCAACAGCTTACAACTCTCTTTTCAGTATGATTTTTTTACTAGTATACCATCACGCTGGCCCAACGCAGATTAGTGAGTAAATACTGTAGCAGCTCAACTTTGATTATTGACTTAAACTGCTTTCAAAGCAAAATGGAGTTGGTAATCTCAAATGTATGTTGAGGTATTACAACGTATCAGGAATAATTCTATAGGACGATATAGGACGAATGGAAAATCTTGAAGACTTCGGGCTATTTCTGATCAGAGATAAAGTAAGGCTCATGGCATCTATATATACAGGAAGGGTAAATGCAGGAGAGGCGCCCAATATCCCAATAGGTCGAAGTGCACTGTGACAAAATAAGAACCATGGCCAAGTGAATTTATAGTATCGAAACCAACGCGCTCGTAACACTTCGCTTATGATCTCCCTCATAGTCAAACATCTAATGCTGCAATATCCTAGCAGTCTTAGAAAGTCATAATTTACTTTCTGGTAAGAGCTTCTTTTGAAATATTAAGTCAGAGCTCATTTAATGATCAACCCAAAATGAGCCTTACACAATGAGCATAGGGTGTTAGTATTTAATAAATAAAGGATTATTGGGTGGTAGTATTTAATAAAGGATTATTATTTACCATAATCTGTGGCCTTTTCCGGTGTTACCCCGCGTCCGCAATTACCCCACTCGCCCGTACCACGGGCTGCTGAGGCACTAAAAGATCAATTTACATGGAGCATTAACAAGGAACTTCTAAATATAATTAGCTAACATACTATTCAGAGTAAGACACGTTTATAAGAAATACG
Source organism: Nymphula nitidulata (assembly GCA_947347705.1). NCBI lineage: Eukaryota > Metazoa > Arthropoda > Insecta > Lepidoptera > Crambidae > Nymphula > Nymphula nitidulata. The sequence goes on from OX374632.1 coordinate 16,355,138, forward strand.
GTTAGTAATACCAACATCGAAAATTCAATTACTGCTGGCTTTTCCAGAAACCTTAAGACCCACAAATTATTCAGTCTCCATTCACAAATATAATTGAAAGAAAGCCAAGAATATAATATCAGCACTGTGTGATACGTAATTCAGTAATAGAGTCTTTTGAATTTATGAGCAAAAAATAAATAAATGAAAAGCTCTGGTATAACTGGGCAGCAGAAAATTTAATGTGAAAAGTTTGCTACCGTCTGATCCCTTGGGAACCATGCTCCTAACGTTGTAGAGACTACGACCTCTATTCTTTGAAGGTATTGAGATGTTTTACAGCACACGTTTCTAGGAGTTAGATCATCGTGGAAGACTTACTTTAAATTACATTTTTTTAAATGTTACCTTTTGTTTTGTTTTGTTTAGATTTTGTTCAATAGTACAGCCACTAGAAATTTTCTTTAAACTTTACCACTTACCAGCTAGCCGTTGGGGTCTCCTCAACAATAAAAAATCTATTGCATTTGTTTTTAAGTAGTTCAATTTGCCACTTCAGAAACCTTCAATTCTTCGTTAGTCTAAAGTCCAGGGATTGAAAAACCGCTTGTAGCGGTAACACATTATTCGGTTATCATTATAAACAGTACCCGAATGCAGAGACTCATAAAGATATCTTATACTTTACGGTAGCGGTTACACGCGACCGATATATCAACAGGCCTAACCGGTACCGTAATGATAAGGGTACTGATAAGTTTAGACTCTAAACACTCATAATTTCAAGAAATTAAAGAAACTGAAGGGAAAGAAATACAAAAAAATATATTTTGCAATATTTCACAACGTTCGCCAGCCGCGAGCCGTGTCGTCACGTCTTCTTGTAGATTTATCTTAGATATTTTATTCGCGTACATGAAGTAAAGGATTGCACGATAATATTTTACGTCGCGAGAATGCAGGTGTGCGGAGACTTGAAATTCGGAGCGGCAAGATGTAGGGAAAGGAACCTCAAGCGAGCAAAGCGCCTAAAGCGGGAAAAGCCCAAAAAGAGTATGTTCAAAATCAAATTCAATTAAAATTCTAATTCCTTTAATCATTACCATGGGTATACAAGGTTTGATGGTTTAGATTTTAAGAGTTCTCCATTAGAGATTAAATAAATTTAAATGTCAAATTGGAAATAAATGTCAAGCGAAACTTACACAGTGAGGCAAGTTAAAATCAAATCAAAATTTAAATTAAAAATAAAATCACAATCAAATTAAACTTGAATTACAATTTGATGCCTAGTATAAGCGCAAAAAGAAGCTTTAGGTCGATGCATTATTATTATCCATAAACTATTAGTTAATGTAGTAATAACATTTATCTATTCATTATTTATTTTATTTTAGTTTATTTGGAAAACTTACAGTATTGTATAACATTATTTAGGATATCTCAAAAAATAACTATATACTATTTCAGTTTTCTCATATGGGTATCTAAAAAAAAATTGATTGATTCTACACTATTACAATTTGTACCATTTCAACAAGAGTATATGAGTTTAGAGAAATTACATTTTAAGTTATGTATATCTCGGTATTTCAAGTAACTTAATTATAAATTCTAGGGCCCATTTCAATATTAAACTTTTGCTCATAAAAGCGGTATAAGTTACTGTTTAGTATAAGTCCATATGTATGTACGTATCATCCATACTAAGAATATGACAGTATGAGTAGCTTAAATGGATGATTATACTTACGCTTACTCCTAATATAAACATACACAGGGGCTTAACCGCTTTAGGTACGAAACCGCTATAGGCTCTCATTCCCCTACCAAAAATATGTTGATAAAACTACATAACTAATATTGTTGTTAAGGTTGATTGATAATAATCATAACGCATGAAGCAATTAACATCCATACTATTATTATGTATATTACTCCAAGCCCGCTGACACCATTTAGATAAAAATGCCATGGAGATACATGCCATTCTGAGAAAAGACAAACTATTTGACAGTATTTGGTATTACCACTATCAGTAAAAATATTTATACACTCACACCATTATCTAGCCCAAAGTAAGCATCATTGAGTGCTTGTGTTATGGGTACTAGATTACGGAAGAATAATGATAATAATATGTATAAAATATTAGAAATTTACTAAATAAAAATATAACCATCCATGACTCGTGAACAAATGCTCGTACTCATCATACAAACATTTGCTCCTACCGGGATTCGACCCCGGGACCCTGACCGAGTAGCCTGTATAGCAAGCGGTACAGACCACTCCGCCAGCTAGTCGTCATAAGTAAGAAAACAATGACAAAAAATGGTTCACTTTTGCAAGACTGTATATGAAAAGTAACACATAATAATAGGAAAACGCGAAGAAGGTTACTAATATAGTGAAAATCAGATAGAAGATTTTTTCAATAAAATGAAAAATTAAATGAAAATATATTATTATTTATTAAATTAGCACCAAGAAGCACTTTCGAACCGTCGAAAATCCCATATTATGTCTATCACAATAAAATATATAACTACCCAATAATCACATTTCAATGTTTTTGATGAGTTTAAACGCCAACTTTATTGTAACAATTACGAATAAAAAAAGAAAACGATGAAAAAATATATGCTCCAGGCGGGAATCGAACCCGCGTCTCCTGATGTCCGGCCAGACGCGATTACCACTACGCCACCGGAGCACTAGGTATAACGAGCTACTTTCTTCACCGCTTTCTATCCTTCCTTTTTAAGTACCCAATAATATCATAATGTCTGTCTGTAATGTCTGAACTTACATTAACTAACAGGGTCGTAACGTCTGTCTGTCTTGTCTGAATTTACACCGGTTCCAAAAGTTGAACTACCGAGAAGATTCTAGCAACAAACTTTGTCACAAATATTAGGTAACCGCATTGGGCCAGTGGTGCGAAGGGCCTAAACTCCCATATTCCATTTTTCTCCCATGAAGAAGAGCCTGTCCACATCTCCACGTCACGACGTCGTCAACGTGGAACGTTGCGGTGCGGTAACGTGCCACGTTGCCGCTTTGTGCTAGTATTGTTTATTGTACGGCCCAGTATTGTCTTTTCACGAAGTCATAAAATTAATTAGGTACTTACCGGCTAGTTTTCACGACGCGCTACACATTGCATGGGGTCGTTTTGGTTCCACAGTGGAGTTTCTATAACTGCTATGTCCTTGTTTACGCTAAGTCCTATTTATTACACGTATTATATATAAGTATATAATACTGATTGTTTAAGATCGATTTAAGATACAACAAAAATTGCTATTTGTTTTTGTGTGCATATTTTTTTGTTTTTTTTTGCTCGTATGTTCACAGATCACTTGTATGTTGATTGTTTGCTCAGCACAGATTACATTTAGTTAAAGAATAGGTTAAAGATAATATTTCTATGTACGTGCTATAAAATACTACCATTTAGGCAAAGGGATTAATTCTATTCAGCCGTGTCTGTGTGTGTCTAAAGTGTATTGTAAATGTTTTTGTGTTAATTCTATAGATGCATTATTTTTTTCGTTTGTTTTTGTTTGTACTGTACTGTTTTTGTTTGTTTTTTTTGTCATTAAGGTCAAATAGTTTTATAGTGTATCATTAACCGTAGGCCCTGCCAGAAGACCAGCGCCACAGTGACATTTGTCGCTGTGACATTATGCTGAGGCAGTGACCTAGTTGGCCCCTATTTATTTTGTTAATTTATTTTTATTTATTGGCCAATAAACACTTTCTTTCTTTCTTTCACGTCTTTTTTCTTCAACCTCTCTCTCCGTCTTTTTAACAACAGCAGAAGCAGAATACGTCTTGTACGGTCCATATCTAGATAAGTAGTGAAGAATGTAGCAGAATTTTACAAGGCACGGCGACGTGCAACGTTGCTGCGTCGTGACGTGCATTTTAACGTTACGTCAACGTACCGTGCCACGTTACCGCAACGTTCCACGTTGACGACGTCGTGACGTGGAGATGTGGACAGGCTCGAAGGCCTGTGCCTAGCAGTGGGACGAATGGTGATAAATGAACGATGAAACATAGGGATGAAACAGTTACTCCGTTCGTAATAGAGTCGGCTTTCGTAGTGCACTTGAAGTGATGTCGACTGTACTTTGAGTAGTATCCTATACAACTCAAAGTACAGTACGGAACTATTATCAGTCATAATAGACAAGTCTTACATCAGAAAATGGATACGAGAGGTTTTTTAAAGTGATTGATATTAATTGTCACATTGATCGTGCAGACAAATGGAACCCTTATCATTTCGAAGTATGCAAACGACGTCGAACCTTCGTGGGTCGAAGCAATTTATTTGGTTACCTTACTTATTGGACAAAACAATTTTATTTTGGGTATTGCCTCAGTATCTATTTTTCTTTTTCATGGTTTTCCTTACTCATGTCAAACTAGCTTCTATACGCGGCTTAGCCTGCGTGGCCTATAGGAAAAAAAGTTTTTTTTTTCAGAAACAAACATAATAGTAATAATAAAGGAGCTCGGTGGCGTAGTGGTTTGAGCGCTCTGGTTTCGATTATGAAAACAAAGCAACTTTCGCCATGGTCGGTCCCGGGGTGGGTCAATCAAATTTATAATCACGATCTCCTCCGTGCTTCGGAAGCCACGTTGAGCCGTTGGTCCCGGTTGTTACTGCAACTGCTTTAACCCACCAACCCGCATTGGGCCAGCGTGGTGGTGTTATGGCCAAATCTCCTCATGTGTTCCTCTCATGTAGGAAGGCCTGTGCCCAGCACTGCAGTGGGATGTAGGCTGATGATAAAACTAAATAATAACAGCTGTCACTCTCTCTCAATTGAATATGCAAACTGATAATACCCCGCGTATATGAGTCTACCATGCCGTGTATGATTTTCGAAGGCGTATTTGACGTTGCACTGTTGGGGATTAGTCTGTTGTTGTTGTCTCAATATATTAATTGACGACCGGCAGGCCAAATCGCTGTGTAGTATAGTATTATGTGTATTAATTATTGTTGACCTACATTTTATTAGTAGGTATATAAGTATTCAATTACACACTGAGTCTATTTTTATTTTCCCGTATTCCTGTCGCAAGTCTGCTGAGATTTCATTAGACATAAGCAGTGCTTTTGCACTCAACAGTGTTTTAAGTGTTCTTTTTGAATCTTTTGTATTTACAGTCGACAGCACATCAAGCGCAACAGTTTGACCTTGAGACCGCCCTTATTCCGTACGTAATAGAGGCCGCTTTCGTAATTCAACTGTTACACTTAATGTGCTTTCGAGTGTACATGAAAAAAAAGTCTGTATCCCGTACTTACTTAGGCTACTCCGTCAGGGGTCCCGAGTTTGAGTCCCGGTAGGAGCAGATGTCTGTATGACAAGTGCAAACGTGTGAGTGAATGGATATTATAATTGAAGAGTATGTGTACCAACTTTAGAGTCAATGAAAGTAAAAAGTTACACAGAAAATTCAAACCCCCACTTTACCCTCTTTGCGGTTTATTTCGAAAAACCCTTTCCTACTAGAAATATACACTTCACCTGGAACACACCTTCCAAACTGCGCGGTCACGATGAGGCGCTGCGAGGCCGACATCGAGACAGCGCGCAGTGGTTGCCGATTCGCGAGTTGCAGGACGCCCGTGCGGTGCGTTCGTGGCCAGGCCGTAAGACCAGAGATTTAGGCTGTTCGGTGATATATCAGTCAGTTAAAACTTTATCTGTAGTGTTGACAACTTACTCCTACTATTATTCTGTATCTGTACTTACACTTCTAGAACAGATAAGAACAATAATAAGTGGTCAATTTCTACAGCACACGACCGTTAGTAACCTTCAAACAAATAGTTATGCCCTGTCAATAATTCAACACTACGTTTTTTTTTGTCTAAATGTCGTACATTTTATGGTTAAGGTCGCAAAAAGAAACAAAAGTTACCCATAATAAGGCCCGTTTATTCCCCGTTAAGGGTCAAAGCACACCTGGAGTAAATTGAATTCTATGAATAAATTTCCCTCGCGAAACTTTGTGGTGCAAGTGAAAAGATATTTGTTCGTTTTTCATTAGGTATTGCAATTATAGCCATTTCGTGTGCGAAATAGCCTAAACTATTGACTGTAATATTTATTCAATTGATTATAATTGTATTTTTTATAATGATGTAAATGATGTACAAGAAATTTATTACATACGAATTATTTTTAATGCGAGTTTGATAAGGAAGTTTAGGAACAAATCTACAGACTATCCGTAAACAGAATATTAACTTGACACTGTCCTTGAGACCGCGTGCCACGCTGGTATTAAGGTTGTTATTGTCACATAAGGTTAAAAAAATTTAAGCACTTTCAAACACATTTAGTAGATATTATATTTTTGGGGAGCCGGAATAAATGGTCAAAGTTATCTAGATATAGGTTAAACTTTGAAGGATGCTTTCAAAGTGAGACTCGCGGCTAAAATTAATAATTCATTGATTAAACCAACGAGATCTGTAAACGTTCTGTGTAATACACGGCCGAAGGTTCTTTAAGCGTTACAATTATATATTGGGGAGCCGGGATAAATGGTCAAAGTTATCTAGATATAGGTTAAACTTTGAAGGATGCTTTCAAAGTGAGACACGCGACTAAAATAATTCACCGATTAAACCAACGAGATCTGTAAACGTTCTGTGTAATACACGGCCGAAGGTTCTTTAAGCGTTACAATTATACATTCTTAAACCGCACGAGGCTGTCTCAAAGTTTCACCTATCAGACAGGGCACTATAACAGGAGTGTTATTTGGCTGAGCTATTGATCTTATAACTTGGGCCAGTCGCGAATGCGGGCCTCTGGCAACATTTCATCGGAAACAAGAACTTATTGCCCTCGACCCGTAAATAACTTAATATTATTAGATTACAAATCAAAATGTGACTTTCGTATTTGTTCTGAACGTATGTTCTGTCTAGCTGTTCGACTGTTTGTCATATTGCCGTTCAATACGCTATTTTATTTTAGCATTTGATGCATAGGTGGGGTTCAGCTTACATGATAACTTTATTGCAACTGAGGACACGGGCAGCATAATGATTGTGTTTCTCACCCAGAACAGCTTAAAGTTCTACTCAAGCTATTTTCCAATACTTTTCACTGTTTACGTCATACTACGCTATTATTTATATATGAGCTTCTTGCGATATTTGCCTAACTTGGTTCATAATATTTCAAGTTTTAGTTTAGCAACCTTTTTAGTTTTTATAATGAAAAGATTTATCTTTACAAAATTTCCGCAAAGAAACACAAACGGGTTGATGATTAATTCGATAATTAAATAAGTATGTTATAACAATATATCGCAAAGTAAAGATGTTAACTGGTCAACAGCCCCTTTTTCGAAGAGGAATTCGCTTACAGACTTACCTGTCATCTAGCGCTTGAACCCTTCGCGGGGGTTGCCTCGGCTCGGCTGTAGCACAAGCCCACCATTTTGACGCTGAGGAGAAGCTCTACCAGCCGACTCTCCCCCCTGGTATAGCTGATGGTTCACCTGATGGTAAGCGGTTACTGCCGCCTATAGACTGCAATAACAAGGAAAAATCACTTGATATTGCAGGTTCGTTGTCATTCTAAGCCTAAAATGAAATGCCGCCTATGCGCAGTAATTAATCCTTAACACAGCGAACTGTTTCACAGCTGAAATAAGAAAGGAAAGAAACAAGAGCTCTGTATGCAGAATATAGCACTGAATCGCTGTAGCAAGCCTAAAAAGTATAATAGTCTATGCTAAGAACCGTTTTGGCAATTACTGAACACAAAAACTTTATTGCATTCCCTAATAGCTTTCCGATAAACATTAACGCAGTTCACAACCCTACGGGCATTAACGGCTAACACTGCGAAGTACAAGTGGACAAAACAATATCAAAACTTATAATTAACCGCCATCTGTATAAACAATCAAATACATTATACAAACGAAAGCAGTCCACCTCCAAACTCTCATTTATATTCCGTTACAAGTACGCTTCAGTTCCTCGCAGAAAATGGTGGAATGGGAATGATAGCCGGGAAACTTGTTAAAGCAACTATTACTTACAGATACATAACTTACTTCTGTCGCGTCTTTGTGCTCCAAGTGATTATTAAGTACCTGTTCTGGAGAAAGTAAAAAGCAATCATTTCTCTTAATTTTTCTTCTCCTCTTATTGTTCCTTGGTGGTGAAAGCTTAAACTATCTCCAAGAGTTAGAAGATGCCTTCGAAACAAAAGCTATAAATCGTGAATAGTGAAATGAAAATATGCAAAATTAACGAAAATTATTTGAATATCTAAGGACTGAGGTTGTGAACTTCTACGTGAGTTCCTGGGTTAAGATCTTTCTACACCAGGTAGTCTCTGAATTCAATAAATTGTAGTTAAAATTCAATACCACAATAAATGTCAATATTTGTTTTGTTTTAGTCAAATCTTATTTGTTCCAATTTGCTAACCTGATTTATATGGAAGAGGTCGCCATTTATCATTAAAACTGCTATTAAGTAAGATATGATTTTTGAAGAATATGCTTTTCTAGTTACAGCTAAATATATTGCGTAGAGTAAATCTTTTTCTATTGGCCCTTAAACTATGATAGTTATCTCTAATTATGTTTTATATAATTACATTTCAGTTTACGACGAGACAAGCACTCTCGTCGCTGAAGTAAAATAGTTATTAATTAATTTTCAAAAATTACATCTAATAAGTAGTTTATTGTCTTATTAGTTAAAGTGCTTTGGTATTGATTCCGAACTATAAAACTAACAAAAACTGAACCACTTTCGCCATAGTTGGTCCGCCAGCATAAATAAGTAACATCAAGCTCTTCAAAGCTTTTTATTTTTCGCTTTGGTTACTTTTGCAACCATTTTTAATTACTAACCTATAATTAAGGCCAGCGCTGCGTGGTGGTGTTACGGAACTCTTCATGTGATTCTCCCAGTGAATAAATCGTGGTTGTCAGTACTAGAAATTAGTTTTAACTTCCCCCATATTTTAAAATTACGCGACAGTATGATGATAGTAAAAAGATACGCTGTAAATAACCCAATTAACCCATTAGCGACATGCGCACCCAACTTTGGCTGGGTTTAATTACGTCCCGTGTTGTATTAACGAATCGGCGTATTATTCAAATGCTAGAGGCAGTTCGCAGCAGACGCTCGTTTGCACCTTTCGACTTGAGCAAGAAGCTTCTTCATTGCAAATGGGATGATAATTACTGAAACTTTCTTCCGTTAACTGCAGCTCTGCTTGTGTTTTATTGAATTCGATAAACTGTCTCGCATTGTGTACTGAACAGTAATTAGTCCGGTACGGCTAGGCGATTTTGAGGTGCTAAGTTACAAAAATTCTAAAGTTTCTGAATTTTTGCAAGGGGATACACTTCTACCTAAAAAGCTTATATTTAATTTTTGTGTCAAATATTGCTATTGCATTTTCAGTAATTCAATATTTTGTGACTTAAATGTTAAAATATAAATAAAACTGCCAAAAATAATTTAATGTGCCAAATGATACTAATATTGTGTGTAAAATAGCCTAGGCTGTGTGAAAACTAAGTGTGTGTCGTTTTCGTCCAGTGCAAATTGACAGGGGGCCCAATATATGATAAAAGTGTCAAAAAAATATTATAGTTTTTAAAACAAATACAACCTAACTCAGGGCACCTAAATATGACCCTGACATGATTTTGTGCCAAACTAAGCCATGGGTTATTAAGATATTTAATCATTTAGCTTTTCCAAGCCATAGCGGCTGTAAAAAAATATTAAAGTTATTAGAGTTTACACATTTAATATTATCAAAGCATCAAATATCTACTATAACAATTTGTGTCACTTTAATTCATGATATACTTAAAAAAACATATTTCATTTCCTACATAAATATTAGTTCGTTCGCGCGTTGTGTACCGCACGGAGCATTTACACACGTTTGCAAAGAGTAGCAAGTAGGAACAGTCAACCGAAGGTCACGTTAACAGAAACGCCCGAATTAAGCTAAACGTTTTTGTACTTTAATTCGATTGCGTTTAGGTTGAAAATTGATTGGATTTTTTTTTCTCATATTACGGTTACCTGACCTGCTGTTGTTTTGTATAGTTGACAGCACATCAAGCGTAACAGTATGACCTTGAGCTTGCCCTTACTGCGTTCGTAATAGAGGTGGCTTTCGTATTCCAACTGTTACACTTCATGTGCTGTCGTGTGTACATATAAGTATAAATTTATCAATCTTTGTGACAGTATAGTGGACAGAACATAACAATGTCGTATTATATATAATTTTTGTGTATAAACATTTGCACATTTTTTTTTTTTTTTTTATACTATTATACTATTTTTTTTATACTATTTTATTGGTTTTTCAGGCGGTCGAGAGTACCTCGCAATGCAATATCACCCAAATAAAAATTAATCCTATATGAAATTGGGTCGACTTATTTGTTTTAGCTATCATCCTTATCATCAACAGTTAGCGATTATAAGCTAAAGTAATTTGAAATTGTATATAGTATACGGGATATAATTATTTTCTTATCATATACAGGCATAACTATTCGCATAAGACTTTCAGAGGTCAGTTGTAATATTAGCTTACTAGGGAAATATTTGCACTGGATTCTAATTTCTATTTGATTCTATGTGCTTTCGTCGTATTTGCAGACACCAAGATGTCATTTACACTGGAAGAAGGAGGGTTTGGAGTGGGAGATTACGTGGTGTTCGGTATCCTGTGTGCTACGTCCTGCGCTGGTGGTATCTGGTACAGCAAGCTGACGGCCCACCTGGTGGTAAGCGGTTACCGCCGCCTATAGACACCTGCAATAACAAGGAAAAGCACTTGATATTGCAGGTGCGTTGTCATCCTGAGGCCTAAGATGAAATGCCGTCCATGCCCAGTAATTACACTGGCTACCTTTCCCTTCAATCCGAAACACAGCGAACTGTTTCACGGCTGAAATAAGAAAGGCGGTGGTACCTACCCAGGCGACCCTACATATGGGTCTACCACCTAGTACATTAATAATGGTTAGATCGGATAATACGAAATAGTTTCATATCCGTTATAAAGCCCTACATAATGAAAAATTTAAGAGCATACTTTATTTGATAAATAAAACAAGTGCGGGTCCCGCATGTTGTGAGAGAAATATATCTTCTTTCTTTTTTTTGCGGGAGGCAATGACTAGTGCTCAGAAATATGGACATCCCATTTCTCTCTGAAGCTGATTGAACAATTCTAGAGATAGGTAGTAGACTTATTAATAGACATATTGCTTCTTTTCTTGCTTCCATTGCTTCTCAATATATATATGAGAACATAATTTATGTTCACAAATATAAACATACCTTTTCAAAACATAGTGATATTCATAACTTAAACACTAGATATTAAAATAAACTTGCTGTTCCAAGTTTTAGACTTCACAAGACAAGTCGCTCATTCATGGGGAAATGTATACACATTTATAACAAAGTCCCGCCAAATGTAACTGAACTGCCTTTTCACAAACTTAAGTTATATGTCAAACAAACTTTAATGAAAAAAGGCTACTATAAGGTCCAAGAATATTTAGATGATAAGAATGCGTGGAAACATTAAAATTCCAAAATGTTTTTAAGTTTATTTACGTGTAAGTATTATGACTATTAACCACTGTATACCTATTTTGTGATTGTGCATTGTCAGATAGCTTGAAAATAACGATAATACTTTTGACATTGGGTACCTACTTTGTCGGTACGATGATATAGATTCTCTTCTAATTTTAATTATTTTTATCGCTGGGCGGCACTGCACTGCTAAAAGTTATATTTTTTTTAACTACAAACATTGTATTTGAATATTTATTTTGAAAAGAGTGACTACACGAGTTTGTTGCCGGAATCTTCTCGGTAGTTCAACTTTTGGAACCGGTGTAAATTCAGACATGACAGACAGACAGAGACTATGACGTTGTTAGTTAATATTTTTTTGTGATAGTTGTAAAAATGTGTTTTTTTTTTGACGATTTAAAAGTGCTTATTTGTGGCCTATTTAAATAAAATATTTTTTCTTTCTTTCTTTCTTTCTTTCACATAGTGGGCCTAATTCTGGGAACACACTTTAATTCTAAAGGAGATGTTCGATATTGGTACTTGGAAGCCCCCCACAATAAATTATATATCAAACGAAAGCTTAAGCTAAGAGGATCTTGAATATACCTTTTTTTATTTTTTAGCCCCCTGCATTTTTGAGTTATTTTGAAAAGTGTACGCAAGAAATCTAAACTTTAAATTCATGTTTATTTGATGATATATAGTAAAAATGAATAAAAATCCCTATTATTAGTCCGTAACAAGAGCAATAACCAACTTGCCTTGTTCTTTTAGCATTTATTATTTAAAATAATTGCAAAATATTAAGTCATAGGCTGAATCAAACGGAACCCATGCCTAGTAATAAAAAAGTATTTGACAATTGTGACAGGACAAATTGACATTGAAGCTTGATTGACGCTCATGCTCATGTTTTGTTTGTTTACTCTTTAGAATTGTACTTTGTTTTTTTTAGTTTCGTCTTTCGTCCAAAAAGTACTATTATGTTTGGTCTTTCTTTTCTTTGGTGGATACAGTGCACAGTCACCACAGTATTGATGGATGAACAGAATTATTATAACTGTGCAAAGGACTAAATAAGCAATTATTTACCTACATGTTTTCCAGAGCTCTTAACACATCGTTACCTACCTATGTGTTTAGACTAATTATAGTTTACTCGGCTTAGAAGCGACAAGAAATAATAAAAGAAGAATTGAATGTTTGAACTCGCACTCTTTGCTTTGATTGCTTGGCGTGTCTTTTCATACCTACCTAGCATGAAGAGTTGGTATACATATATGTAAAGTACGTTGCTATAGGTACACTTCTTCACAAGCACAGAATACTGAGACACTACGTATCGCCCAACGGATGGAAAGTATGAAAAGACACTAGCGACATTTAATTCGAGCACTTAGTGACTACCATGGGCCACGGAACAGTTATATTTCGTGTTGACTACAGGTGTCTCCATCATGCACATACTATTATGGCTCCCCTGATCTCACTCACGAAAAGAAAGAAATAACCAAGACAGTTCATTCCATTTGTAGTGCAATAGTTGCTACTTTTTAGGTAGAGGCTTATGTAAGGGTAGGTACAGTATCTGTTAGGTGTGCGACAGACAATGGCTATTATTTATTTATTTAACAATTTTTGTAGGTACACACAAAACTACAACAATATTGGCAATTATTGTTTAATATTAAGAAAACAAACCATAATATAAAAACAGAAATGTAGCTCCATTAAATTTTCATTTACTACATACTTTAACTTGACCAGAACCTAGATTTATATTATAAAAAAAGTACTCTTTCAAACTAAACCAGCAGAGACATGGAAATATACTTTTAAATGAAAAACTATACAATTTCAAAATATTTATTCATTCTTCTTCTAATAATATATCATCTAAAAAGCTAGCAGGTGCAGTGATAGCTTCATTTTGGTGCCGTGCCCATCCTAAATACCAAACTAAGGTCATTATATGTGCACAGCTCCCCACAGTGCGCCTTCCTATGATACAGCTGCAATAATATTCTCCGATACGTTGACACCAATTACTATAATTTAAATTAATTAGGATGTAAGAATAATATATTTTATTTGCTTGATGGCGTGACTTAATTCTACCCCTTAGCAAAAATGAATTTGATGAGTATGTTATCAAATTGGTGTCAACTTCTATTATAAATGTTCCATTAGGCCGGATGTGTTCCCCATAATATGACCTGGCCTGCTTAATTTGATATATACCCAGGCCGAATAAAACTATTTCTCTCATATCCATTATGGGAAACACATCCAACTGAGGGAGTTGGCCATTGATAAAGACGAAGTTTGCACGTTGTCTATTTATATTATTGTTTATTATATAGTCGCCCAATGTATTTGGCATATTTACCCGCTCTAAAGCTCTATCCAGTATTGCCTGGGCATCGGCATGGTCGGTGATAACGGGATGAAAGTTATTTATTAATGCTGCTGCAATACGGAAATCGGTCATTAAATTTTTTGATGCTACATTAAAATATTCTCCCCTAAATATTTTAAAATCCCGTTTAAACCGACCATTTACAACCTCTACCACCCACCTGCATAGTGTGACAAATCTAGATTTGTTAGCATTGATTGTTGACAGTTGTCTTTCACCTACACTTAAACTTTCAGGTTTATAAACAGAATAACCCAGGGCAGATAGAAATCCTATAGAATCCCGAAAACCACGGTCTAAAATAAAAATATCATTTTCCCTAAAGTAGGACCTTAGCAGCGAGTTTTCATCTTGAAATAACTCTCTCATTATGTCAGCATCTGACTTAACTGCTGCATAAGGTCCAAAAGCATCCAAAATATGGCCATCACATGTAACCATTAAAAAAGGCTTCACTAAATTGCGAAACTTGTGTAGACTGTAAGTCTTCTTTTGGAAAAAGTAATTTGATGATTTTTGTACAAATATATATCGATGCCCCCAAGCAAAAAGTCGGTAATCGAAAAATGCCAATTTTACAGGAGAGACGTTTTACTGTTTTTTGTGAATATCTTTGCAATGCATAGGAATATTTTAAAAATTGATATACCAAATCAAACCTAATTTTTTGTGAAATGTTATTCTTATACCATCATGAAATTATGTTTAATCAAAAGCTAGAAATCAGCGAAAATACATATTACAGGAAATGTTATAAGTTAAATATTACGGTACTAATACTTACGGGGATTTTGCAGTAAATATATGAAACATTACAATTTGTAACATTAAATTATGGACTTTTATAACGTACTTTTCTGTAGGAAAGATGACGCGTAATGGTTTATTACCGTATTATTGCAGTAATTTATGATACATACAAAAACGGTATTGCTAAATTACAGTATATTTAGAAAGAAATTCATTATAAAACGTGTAGCGTTAGCACCAATACCAATATTTTATTGACCTATTTATTCAACGTAATATTAAAGGGTTTGTAAGAAAAAAGACAATATCACTAGGATTTTAATAAAGTTTATTAATTTCAAAACCAAATATTTTTGGTTTTAATCAGTTTGGTAAAATAAACACAAATTCATTATATCAGATCGAGTAACAAACAAAAAATCAAGATTCAAGAAATATGACAAGGTGTTCATTATTATTGTTCTTCTTCAGATGTGCTCTTTTCAGTCGGAGCTTCAGCACAAGATAATGATTCATAAAATGGATGGTAAAATCTCGGGATCGCTCCAGATAAACTTAAAAGGTCTGCATGCAACGCTTTATTTATTGGAATAGGTTGGGGATATGCACGTTTCAATTCCATATTATCTATACTTTCAGATGTTTCTTAAGTACTCTTTCGTCCTCTTCGTCTATCTAACGCAGAACGAGGATTGTCTATATCAAGCTCAGAATAATAGTCTTCAAAGTTGTATTTAAAAACAACTTATTTGGTTTTGAATCTCCGCTCTCTCAAAGGTGATGGAGCGCATAGTATTGTCTTACATTTTCGCGAGCACTACACATTTAAAATAAAACCAATTTACTGGATTTAACTGGCGTTTAATAAGATGTAGGAAGACGTCTTCCCGTGACCACGATCGCTGTAAAGTAATCGAAACGTCAGGTGTATAATAATGATGTAATATCTAATTAAACTCGAGTTAAATTCGGTAAATTGGTTTTATTTCAAATGTGATAGAGCGCGTCATAAATATGCAACTTCTCAGGTACCTAGAAGATCACGACCTAATCAGCGACCGCCAATATGGCTTTCGACACAATCGCTCGACGGGTGATCTACTAGTGTGCCTAACACCGTTGGGATCTTTCCATAGAGGCATTGATGCATGAGGCATTGGCTGTTAGTCTAGATGTAGCGAAGGTGTTCAATCGGGTCTGGCACAGGGGTCTTCTTTCGAATTAACCAACGTACGGGCTACCCGAGGGGCTCTGTAAATGGGTAACTTCGATGGAAGTTGCTCGGATAGCATGGACATTAACGCTGGCGTCCCGCAAGACTCGGCGCTGTCTCCAACACTGTTTCTGCTACATGTCAAAGATATGCTGTCTATTGGGGGGCTGCATTGCTAGGCGGATGACAGTTCTGGAGACTCGGCCTACAGTGGAGGAAAGTCGCGGTCGACTTGTGTCTGAAATCGAGAGTTCTCTCATCAGAGCCTCCGATTAGGGACGACTATACTTAGTCCAATGTAACCCCGCTATAGAATCCCCATTCGCTGTGTCTCTACAATTCCTTGACACACCCCTTTTCATCTCTAAGAGTATAGGGAGGGATCCTTGGTGACGATATCTCTAGTGACGTGCAGTTCCGCGGTCATTTAGAAGATAAAGTCAAGCTGGCATCTAAGAAACTTGGTGTGCTCAATAAAGCGCGGCGGTTCTTCTCTTCGGCGCAAACTGGGACAAATATTTTACTGTATAGGTAAGTCTCAAGTCAGACCACCTAAGGAATACTGCGCCAGCTATGGGCGGGAGCACCTAGATACCAACTTGGACCATTTGACGCAGTTCAAAGACGCGCTATGAGAATTGTCAACGATTCCGAGCTCACAAGCGGTATTGAACCCTTAAGCTTAAGGAGAGATTTTTCTTCCTTATGTGTATTCTACCGTTTGTGTAACGGAGTGTGTTCTGAGGAATTGTTTGACATGATGCCCACGGCCTCTTTCTACCATCGCACTGCTCGCCATCGGCAGGGAATTCATCCTCACAAGTTGGATCTAAAATGGTCTCGTACTGTGCGGTTTCAGAGAAACACTGTCCCGCGGACGCACAGGTTGTGGAATGACCTCCCAGCAGAGGTTTTCTCGAATGAGTACAGCATGGGGTTCTTCAAAAAAAAGGGGTTGAAAAGGTTTTTACAGGGTCAGCAACGCGCCATTGATACCCTTGGTGTTGGAAGCGTCTATAGGCTACGGTAACCGCTTACCATCATGTGGGCCGTATGCTTGATTGCCACCTTAATGGTATAAAAAAAATCCCATAACGCAAACAAAACCCTTTAAAATATATTCAATATTAGGTACTTATTTTGATTCGTGTCGTCAACTATGAGAAGCATTCGTATCACACGATTAATTTTAAATTTTATATTATTATGTATTTTCGAACTCATATTCAAATTAAATCAATATTCCCTTTAAACAATAACAATCAACTAGACACGACTAGTACTCCCACACTACACTGACACGTGAAAAACTTTTAAACTCAAAGCAGGACGTCACAGTACCAAAACTCCGGAAATACAACTGTTTATGTAAACAGGAAAGTCAAGGTCAAGGATTACATGTTGGGGTGCGGCATTATCTATATCTATTACTGTCTGATTATTAGTACAAGTAAGAGAGAAATGCGCATTGCAAAATGTCGCCGGGCAAGCCAAAAACAGTAAAGGTCGAAAACAGAGTTAGCCATATCGATTTTGAAATAAATTTATTTGTACTGACATATTACGTATATTACTAAGCCGATTATTATCTGCAACAATATTGTTATTGTCTATTACAAAATTCATATGCGTCAATTCTTTCGACAAAAATCCTGCAGTACAGTTTTACCAAAACCATAACGAATTAATTTTACGGCAATAATCCGGTAAACGCATCTTACTAAAACAAGATTTGAAATATTTTTTTGTAATACTGCGTTACAGAACTTTTGCTGGAACAATTTTGTTAGTTGATTTCCGTGCAATAAATGTATATTTCATTATATCTTCATAAATATAATTAGGAAAAATCTAAAAAAAAATGACAAGGTGTATTCAAGTCTATAGATTCCGAATTCATCATAACAGGAATAAGTCCATAATAGCACAGTACCGACTTTTTGCTTGGGGGCATCGATATGTACCATCACAGATCACTATGGGATTTCTATCTTGTGTGCCAAATAGCCCTTGGGGTACTAATAAATTGCGAGAACTATGTTGTTCTCTAGTAATATGGTTAATCCCTAAATGTGTGGGCACATAGAAGTTGTTCATACAATTACGAGCATTTTTAATATAACTTGACACAGAGGTCTTTGATAGTAAAAATAAACTTGCAATTCGAGCTAATGATTCTCCAGTTCTTAATTTTACTAAATATATTCCCAAAGCAGTTTTTGCTTTCATATTCTGTACTCTAGGAATAGAATTAAATAAGTAGATAAAATTATGGACTGAGAGACCAGTCCAGTAATGACACAATGTGTCAACAACATTCTCAATGTTTTCAAAATTGACAACAGAACCTGACTGTGATGTACTTAATAAATTAAGCATTTCATCAATTTGAATTGTGGTAAAACTGTTACTGAAATGGTTTCTATTTAATAAATCCCAGTTATAAGTAACTGAGTGTTGTTGACATACTCTAGAATTATTTGTGACATATATTTTATGTTGCGATAATAATGCCAATTTGATATAGCCCGGAACACGTAAGCGTTCCATATTTGCACAATCTGGCACAAAGCAGTGTGCTGGAGAATCTGCAGTACGTAGATAATTTTCTAAAATAACATTTTGATGGGTATTCAGTTGTGGTACAATTATATTACCAGCAGCCCATGAGTCCGTTCCTGAGCTTTGAACGGTAACTGGGCTAGAGGGTACAGTGGATTCCACCTGATCCTCCACAACTGGGTCTGAGGGTACTTCTAAGGAGTCCTGTATTTGAGGTGCTGTTACAAGTGGTTGTGCAACTGCTGGAATATTTATAGTTCTATTTTCATAAGCCCTCCGCCAGCAAGCATCACATGACCAGGCTTCACTAGGGACCTAAAAAAATATTATTATTGTAAACTTGAAAAATAAGACATATTTACAAACTCAGATATTGGTACCTAGGTATATTAGAAATAGAAAACTATTTTACCTGCCGAGGAAATATATGATTCTCTATGAAAGTTCTCACAGATGTTCCTTCAACTAGTCTACGACGACGTCTCCCAGACTGCCTTGACAAAGATATGCCACAAGAAATGCAAACACTAACATGCCCCACTTGTCTGGTAGAAATATAATCAGAATTTTCTGTGCGGTTGCTTGCATCTTGTATAAGAAGGCAAAGACAATCTTGGCACAATCTATCACCATCTGTAACCTAAAATTGAATTTTAATACATTATTTTATATTTTAAATTCTATTTGTATTGTATATACATATAGATACATGATATAGTCATATTTTATTGAAAGCAAACAGAAATCAACTTAAGACAATGTATTTGGTATTACTAAAAGAAAAGTTAAGTTATTTCAATCATTTTGATTAAATTCCTATAAAAAGAGATAAAGCAAATAATTACCTCACGCCCACACCATTCTTCACAAATAGAGAGTAGTTCATAGCTTAAATCCATAGCATAATACTCATATTGCTCGCGTAACAAAATTATATGGCAATTAATGCAAACCGCCATGATATCTACAACAAGTTTTAATACCATTTATATAAAACAAATAGTTTGACCGAATCATGATATCTACAACAACTTGTTATACCATATAAATAAATAAAAATAGTTTGACTGAATCAGTAGAGTAGATTACGAGTACCTAGCCTACATCATTACGATTTTTTCAGTGAAAACATTGGTCAATTCCAATTCGTAATGATAGTTTTAATTTCATAAATAATACGGTATCATGATAATTGTGCAATATCTGTTAGTGTTCAAAACATTGGAAAAACAACTAGGAAAATAACATACCTCAGGTATACGACAAAGTATTGCTTATTGCTGAATAAACACAAGTGATTCAAGGTCCGTGTAGCTAGCCAAAGGTCAGAATGTAAGCAAGGTTCAAAATCCGGGGGGCAAAAGCAGGAGTCGTGAGATAAAAACAGAAAATAACAAGAGAACAACGAGACGAGATTACGAGCAGGAGCAACGTGAAAAAGAATGGCGAATTGTCAATACAGCCCTCCCCACCCCTCCCTAATCTTTCACTGACATGTGTCACTTTTTTTTATCGAATTTTACATCTCTGGACAACATTTTTTTGACCAGAATTAAATTATATTTTTTGTTTAAATGCAGGGATTTAAAATTATAGTTTTAGTTCTATAAAATTCTATAACTTAAACTCTTTCTCCCCATATAACTTTTGTCTTGGGGGGTAGCCAAGTACCAGCCTCCATAGAATTTCAGAACATCTCCTTTAAGTACAGTATATCTTTTTCTCGCAATAAGTAATAGCAAGAATCTGTTTCGAGATGTCATTTAAATTTAGTTAGATTTCTAAGAAACCATAGACAAATTTAGCTGACGGCATGTACGGAGGTGCCTCCTAAACACTGCATTTTATCACGTTCAATAAGGTCGAAAATTAAACGCACGTTTCTAAATGTCAAATTATATGACAGCCATCCTTTTCGTATTCTTTTTGATAGAAAGAAATGCAGTGAACTTAAATTTAGACTTAGCATGTGTTGACCAGAATTAGGGCCAGTAGTAATAAAACAATTATATCTCTAAAATCTTATTAAAAAAATTGTACCGTGCGGCGGCCCATTTCTTCCCGTGGGTGTCGTAAGAGGCGACTAAGGGATCGCTGAGCTATCAACTGCTCCACTGGTGGTAGGGTGTGAAAACCCTGGTTAATGACCACCGTACGCAAGGCGCAAAACCCGCCAAGTGACCACATGTGGCCGCGTTCCGGGATCAGTGGGCATACAACCAGAGCTTGGGGAGACGATGCCGCGATGGATGCGGTCAATGATGGCTTCCGTCTAACTAGTGCCAGGTGGACTGCGTTGACCCGCCGGCCAGGGAGACCTCAAGTAACGGCTGTTCCGCTGGCCGCCCGTGGCACAGTACAGGGGCACTATCCTAACAAGATCATGAGGCTGCCCCATCATGCCTCGCATAATCTCGGGGTGGTCCGTCGTGCCGGTTAGTGACCGGATGGTGGGGTTCAGCGGCCACACCCGGGAGGGTTCGGGGGCCCTTCCGTCCGGCGGGTCAGCGCTTCTCTGCTGTCGGTTGTTACCTGGCAAAACAGGCCTCACGATTTGACTGCCTATATCCATCCATGGCAGCGACAAGTAATGTGTATGGTCGTACAGCGGTGCACATCCCCACTACAGCCACGCTGTTTGAGGTAGGGCTCACTTACTTCCGTGGGCTCCATGCTAACCTCAATGTCGTCTAACAACTTCTTAAGACGGCTCGGCCAGCGCTGCTTTTTTTGACGGAGACCAAATACTCCGCCCAGCTGACACAAGGTATCTGGACTATCCCGGCTATGCTCTTGAAGAGTCTTTCAAAGCGAAGTCCGGGGTATGCTTGTTTGTCCGGGCGGATGTTTGCTGTCGCCATCTACGCCGCTTGGAGGACCCTTTCTTTTCCATCCTCGGGGTGCACGTGGACCTAGGCATTCATTGCCGTATCTACGTTTGCCTCTACAGATCCCACAGCGGTGACATGGAGACAACTCGACTTTTTGAACACCTTAGTCGGGTGGCAGATGTTGCGCAGGAGCAGTTTCCAACCGCGGATTTGGTGTTTTTGGGAGACTTCAATGCTCACCACGAGATGTGGTTATGTTTCCCCAAAATTGACCATGCTGGTAGAACTGCCCATGCGTTCGCTCTCACGCACGACCTGACTAAATTGGTTAACCAGCCTACCAGGATTCTAGATATTGTCGGTCATGCACCCTCTTTGTTGGACCTTTTGATGAAGACTCGCCCGGAGGGATATCGGTTAGAGGTTCGAGCTCCCTTGGGATCATCGGGTCACTGATTTCTGCTGGGGTGCCACGGGCGTCGCCACAGGTATCTGTTTGGGGAGATTGGGGCGGTATGAGAGATAACTTTGCATCTGTTCCTTGGAGGCAGCGCTGTTTCAGTGAGTCGGAGCTGAATTCTAGCGCTACTGCTGAGTGAGCTATTAAGATAATGTTAAGGATGGAGTACTATATCCCTCACTCCGATCTCGTCAGTAAGGGCAGGCGTAACCACTAGTTCAATTGTGAGTGTGCCTTAGCCGTTGAGAACAAACAGTCGGCATACCGCGCTTGGATCAGAGGTCGAGTCAATGGGGATCCAAATATTGACTCACTGAAAGCAGCCTATAACAATGCCACCAAGTCCTGCAAAAGGGCCCTCATCAAAGCGAATGCTCAGCGCGTTGCACGAGTTGGCCAAGAATTACTAACGCACCCTACGGGAAGCCGTTGGCTACTGGCGTCTGGCCAAAGCCGTGCTGTCACCCTTCTTCGGAACACTTGCTCATAAGCCGCAAGAGATAGCCGATCTCCAGGTAAAACTCTTTGCTGCTCATTCCGAATCGATGACTGCAATTCTCAGCCACAAACACTCACCCATTGTGGCCACGCAATGCCTGATATTCGTATCAGGCAATATGATGTACGTGCGGAGCTTCAGTCAATCGACGTCCGAAAAGCTTGTGGACCTGATGGCATCCCAGCGATAGTACTTAAAAACTGCGCAGTGGAGTTGTCTCCCGTCGTAACACGGCTATACCCCCTTTCTCTCTCTTCTGGGTGTGTGCCGGAATCTTGGAGCGACGCTAATGTGCAACCGGTCCCCAAAAAGGGAGACCGATCAGACCTAGCTAACTACAGCCTAATATCTGTCACCTATTTTCTTTGCAAGGTTATGGAACGGATCTTAATTTACCAGCTGGTCCGATACCTAGAAGATCACTCATTAATTAATGATCGTCAGTGTGGGTTTCGGTCGACACGTTCAACCGGTGATCTTCTAGCGTATTTAATGCATGTCTGGGGTAAAGCTATTGACAATCGTGGTGAGTCAGTGGCTGTTAGCCTTGACATTGCCAAAGCTTTTGATCGGGTCTGGCTCAGTGCTCTTCTCTCCAAGCTCCCGGCATACGGTCTGCCCACTCAGCTCTGCAATTGGATCGCCAGCTTCCTGCATGAGCGGAGAACCCGTATCCTCGTTGATGGATGCGCTTCGTGGTTCATGTCAGCGAACGCTTGTGTACCACTAGGCTCTGTTCTATCCCCCACTCTCTTTCTTCTTCACTGTATAATTCAATTCAATTAAAATAAATACATTATGATTTTGATTTTAAAAAAAAATAACATAAATAATTTGTATTTACGGGGAAATTTTACCATGCATATAAATGTTATTTGGAAAATATTTATTTAATACAATGACACGATTTTGCACTACAGTAAATTAATTCGGAAGTCACTTTCACACTCCATCGCTATAACGGTAATACACCAAAGAAAATATTTTTTTTGTAATAATTAACTCACAATATGAATGCGCTCTTCAATCGAACAAATCACTCTGCTCGTAAAACATATAAAAAATAGTGAATGTCGAAATGCCGAGGTCACCCATGGGCGGCTGTGTACTTTATCGAGATGTCGCCGCCGCCGATGGGCGGCGCGCTTCCAATTCATAACGGCATTGAGGTAATGGTAATGTGTGTATATTTACGGGAGGCAATTAATGCGTTAATAAAATCCTTTCTTTTAATTTTACAGCTTTACCACCCAACAGTAACCTACAAATAAGACATGTTGTATTAGTTTCCATTTTCTATGCAATTATCACAAGTCACTACTCGTACAACAACAAACAAATTATAGCGCCTCGCTCCCGGCCGGCAGCCGGTCGCCGGAGCCAGTGAATACCTACGCGCTCCTTTGCCGCGCTCTGTGGCCGCGCTAGTGTTCTTCGCACAAAAACGTTGAAAATAATATAAATCAATATCCCATGGATAAAAACGACACAAATTAAGCATAGGGCTTCCTTTTACCATAACATTTATAAAGACATAAACTCTAATAACTTGAATTTTCTTTTATGGCTATTACAGGGGGTTAAATAGGAAAAAAATTATAGTTCCGAATACCATGGATGAATATGACACAAAATGATTTTAACAATAGATTCTAGAGTTAGAGAACCGTTAACACTTATTTCACCAACTTTAATATTTTTCTATAGCTATTACAGCGATAGGTATGGTATTTGGGTAAATCCAGTATTCCCATGGAGTGAGATGGCACAAAAAGCTTATGTATATCAGTAATGACTTTGTTATCATCATGGAAGTTAAATTTTCAACTCTAATTTTCTTTTCAACGAAATAATGCATAAAAAGACAAATACCTAAATTGTGACCTTAGCAACCATCAAAAATGACACAAAATCATGATTTGGGTTGGTCAAATAGTATACTAACTGTATGCAAAAAATCATAAACTTTAATATTTTTGGAACCTCAAAACCTAGCGGTACCGGACAAATACCTACTCAACTCAATTATCTCTACCTGTTCGCTTGACTATTAACGTTAACGTTAAATGTTAATTTTTATTTATCTTCAAGTGATCACGTTCGATTCAATAATATAATCGATTAATTCAGGGATAAGTTTTAAAGGCTTAAGGCCTTAGGGGGTAAAGGGACTAACAGTGGCGTACTGGCGGGTAATAGAGGTACTAAAGAGGGGGTCTCCTTTTTCATTTATTTGGGTAAAAAAACAGAGTACACAACAAAAGTATAAATTAATAGATAAGTTAGAACAGGTACAGTAATTTTGTCTCCCACAACATTGAACTCAACAGAAAGATACTTTTGCCGCAACATGCATGACTACAAATAATAAATTCTGAATATTTTTCTAACTGTATCATTTGCCGATTTTTTTATAAAAAAATGAATCCACCCTATGCAGCTTCTCATTCATGAGTATGTAATCAGCATTTTTAAAATTGTATTTTTTATAAGGCTTACTACAAAGAGTTTTAACAGATGCTTTGTAGTTTCATTATAGCGTAAAAGGGAGGACGGTGTTCATTTATTGGTAGTAGAGAAAGAGGCGTAAGATAAGTATCAAATTCACCTATGCGGCCGTAAGGGTTGGTATAAAAAAACCGTAAAAGCTTACGGCTGCACTTGATTAGTTTTGTTTTTAAATTTATTGAATTGAAAACGGTTTAGCAGAGAAAAAAAGGATTTCATTATAACTGGTGAGCAGCAAATGAACGTGACAGATGGAGACACCAAATCGCCTGGCCAGCAGGCGTCACAAATTTTTTCCTCCACAATAGCTATGAGACCATTGTGACCAAAACTTTTTGGAGAATAAGTTTTGTGACAATCACTGAATGCGGCGAGCAAAAGACCGTGATGATCGGAGCATTAGATAAAAGTCCTCTATCCTGCTATGGGTCTATATGGGCTCGGAATGAATAAACCAATGATAAGGTGTAGAGCAGTCACACGATTTTTTTATACCACCATCGCAACCGGCTACCGTACGCTATGGTCGCTTGCAGCACCAATACGTTGCTGATCCTGTAAAAACCTAGTCAAGCCCTTTTTGAAGAACCCTATGCTGTACTCGTTCAAAAAACCCCTGCAGGGAGCTCATTCCACAACCTGAGCGTTCGCAGGAGAAACTTTCTCTGAAACCGTATGAGACCATAATGGTTCCAATTACCTGCCAATGGCAAGCGGTGCGACGATATAAAGAGACCGCAGGCATCATGTCAAATAATTCCTCAGAACACAGACACCTCGCTATACAAATGGTACAAAACACAGAAGGAGGCAAAACCATTTCTTAAGAATAAGAGTTCAATACCGCTTGTGAGCTCTGGATCGTCGACCATTCTTATAACCCGTCTTGCAACTGCGTCAAATGGCCCAAGCTAGTATCTAGGTGCTCCCGCCCATAGGTGGTAGTAGTATTCCATATGGGTCCTGATTTGTGACTTATACAGTAACAGCCTTTGCCCGCAGCAAGCTTATTGGATGCCGGCAAGACTTTATCGTCCAAATGACTGCGGGATTGCAATCCTGTGACGTCCCATGCAGTGACGTGCACGTCACTAGAGATATCAACACAGAGAAAATCCTGATGCTCTAAGAGATGAAAAGGGGTGTGTGAACACAGAGCGAATTGTTTATTAGCGATAAACGTGCAAACTTGTGTCTTAGTGGGGTTAAATTCAAGTAAGTTTAGTCGTCTCCAATCGGAGACTCGGGTTAGAGCACTTTCGATTTCAGACACAAGACGACTTTCCTCCACTGTAGACCGAGGTGATTAAGCATAACCCGTACAGTAGGCGTCTCCATTACTGTCATCCGCATAGCAATGCAGTCCACCAATAGACAGCATATCTATCATTGGTATGTAGCAGAAACGATACGTTGTACCAAAGGTTGTTGCGAAGGGTTCGTCGGGGCCACAATCGCACTAATTTTCAATCATTTGAACGGCTACCAATTAGCTTTTTGTCGGAACACACGTTGATATCTTTGATTATAATTATATAACATATTTATTTAGCATATATTGCATAAATTAATTAAATAAAAACGTTCTAAATTGTATTAAAATATATCGACCGGTTTTTGATTTAGCATTTAAATACAAATACGATACTGTGGAAACCACTTATGGGAACGTATTTACCGCTGTCGGACGAACGTTTTTGATTCAGTTGGCGTTTTAGACTAGCAGCTTTTGTTAGTTTTTTAAACGTTTGAAAAAACGTCAAAAAAATTTGTTGGTTCCCATAAATAATGGTGGTAATAACATGCCAATGCCAATACCATACCAATACCGTCTTTAGATCTAAATACTGTCAAAAAGAGCCATACAAATTGTGCTTTACCGAACGTTTTTGGTTTAGCTTTGGTAAAATGTTGTAAATTAGTGCGATTGGTGCCAATATTATAGTAATAACTAGCTTACCCCGCAAACGTTGCTTAGCCATAAAAAAAAATCTCAAAAAAAAAGTAGTAGCCGATTCTCAGACCTACTGAATATACATATAAAATTTCATGACAATCGGTCAAGCCGTTTCGGAGGAGTATGGTAACTCAATTTGTGACACGAGAATTTTATATATTAGATAATAATAACCTAAAACTAGTTAAAACAACATAAGCTAACATTGAAATTACAATCTTAAGAAATAGGAACCAAAAACCTTATAAAAACAAACATTAATAACAATCAAAGACAAATAATAACATTTATGTTCATATTGCAGGCTTCAAAGTTCTGGCTGAACTTTTCAACTTGAAATGAGCACGTATAATATGAAGCTGTAGAGCAATAATTCTCATATTAAGCCGTTTCTGGCAAACTTCCCTGTCTCCGAGGTTATTCAAATACAGACAGACAGCATTGAGGTCTATAATAAATGGGAGGTTATCGTTTGTGCATTATTAAAGTCATGTAGGTTATTAATATTTTTAGGCTTATGATTCCGTGGGCTTATGACTGCATAGTTTTAAATTTCTATGATAATAAGTTTCGTGTTTGATCGAGAGCCAATATTTTCTGAGGTATGCGTAAATTTGCTTCTGGAAGTTTGTTTGTGCAAAATAAAATTACATTGAACTTAAACTAATTTAAAACATTTCAAAAATACTCAATATGCACCTGCTTCTAAACTCTGAATCAATGAATGTATTCAGATTTTATACAATGTAGAGAACACAATCACTAAGAATTGAAACTTAATGTTTTGCTAATGTTATTGATTCTCTTGAGATATTATTATTTGCGTTCAAAGTTAATAGTAAATATTAACCAAAGTAAATATTATGATGATGCAATTATAGATTTGGTTTTGAACGGTCCTGATCATTACATGGGGCGAGCAAAAGAACCACCATAGCTGAATACAGTTAGTTAACATTTTAATAACATAATAATGAATGCTTCGGTGTGTAAAATTACTGAATATATAAATAACTAAACAGTAGAAGTGATGTTATTTGGCCCCTTCGACTTTATAGTGAGAAGCCATTTGCGATTATACTGTCCAATGTTCCTTACATTTTATAAATAGTGTCCCTATGAACACCCTCTCAGTTAAAATCCCTTTTTACTGTCAGTATAATCGAGTTCGCCTGCGACGCGGGTCGCCCTCGTCTGCATCCAAGTACTCAAATCTGACTATATTTGAATAATGCGTCGTTCATGAGATGGAGGAGATTGCACGAGACAGTTTAAAGTGCAAATTATTGCTTGCGTCTTTTTGTTGTTCGTATAAACACTTCGTGAAGTTATGCTTCACGTGTTAACGGAAAAAGCACTTTACATTGTTGCAATGCTTTGTTCTTTTATATGAAAAATATTTTCTTTTATGTAGCAAGAGGCAAACTAGCATATGGGCCGTGTGATGTTGAAGTCACGGTAACCAAGGATTCTACTCACGTGTTGGCCACCCTTAACAATGCGTAATTATACAGCTTTGGAGACAAGTCCCCCTACTTCGAATAGAGCGCTTCCTCGATAAGCATCATACATGATATGAATACAACATTACTAAAGTACCTGGTATCATTTGGTTGCGATCCTCAGTATCATCGCCATCTCTCATTGTACCTTTCTTATGGTGTTTATCACTAAAACATCTTTGAGATGGACATATTAGGTGTCATTTTATTTTTAATTTCGTTTTTCAATTTATGCATTTTGACTTCAAAAATGACAAATAAAATACACATCAAATAAAAACATCTACGAACCCTGTAGGATTTAAAGAACTCATTCTGCTGTTTTTAGGAGGCCGGTATAATGTCACGTAGCTGCCGACTTTGCTAATCAAGCAAAAGTAAATCAAATAGCTATTTGTAAATTAGATACAGAGTTCACTAATATTGAGATGTATTTATTAGCATCTTTTGTCGATGGTCTAACCTCTATCTCTCTCTCCCTTTATTTTTATTAAGCTAGCTAAAATGCCAAGACTAAATAGACATTTCTCTGATTACTTACTGTTGAAAGTAGGTTTTACTAGGTAGTAGGCCTGTATGTAGGGTCATCTGGGTAGGTACCAACGCTTTTCGTATTTCAACCGTGGAACAGTTTGCTGTGTTTCGGATTGAAGGGAAAGGTAGCCAGTTTAATTACTGGGCATGAAAGGCATTTCAACTTAGGCCTCAGGATGGCAACGCACCTGCAATGCTTTTTTTTTCATTGCACCACTTGCCGCCAGGTGGGCTGTCGGCTTGTTTATCGTATAGTTGTATAAAAAAGTGTACACTCAAACACTTAACTAATTCTGGAGCTGCTAAGTCTCGACGTGACAATTTTAAAATTAATCCAAGGTGGTTCACCACCTGATGATGATAAGTACTACTTTTTCTAAGATTAGTAAGAAAGGCAAAATGAAAGAGTTATATAACACAAGTACTTTACAAACCCTTACTCAAAGAACAACCAGTAATGACAGTAGGATGATTAATTGCTTATAAGCCGATTTAGGATGCATTAACCTTTTGTTATAGAATTGATTAATGTCTATAATTGAAGGGATGAAAGAGGGGTGCGTCTAAAATATTTAATGTAACAGTTATAATTTCCTTGACGTCTTCAACGAGATCCACGTGAAGTTACTATGGTAACGAGGGGGAATGGTAAAGTTATTCTTTAGACGAAGGGTGTGGATGGCCTCTAATAAGCAAGCGTGATCAAACAATACCAAAATTTATTTCCTGAAAAGCAGCAATGTCATGGGGGCATGAGCGCCCTTGTTGAAATTTGAACGAAGCAACTTCGCTAGGAAACATCACGTTTTTCAGGCGAAGATCTATTGAACGAAAATGTTTGTAGGTTTACATAAAATACAATAAAATTGGTACGGAGAAGGTTGTATGCTGTTATTTTTATTATTTAATATTTTTGGATATTTTATGGCCATATTTTCTATTACAGGCTTATAATACTATATTTTGTCGACATGCTTTCGAGAAATATCACAAGCTATCGTTGTCACTCAGAATATAATTCCTAGGTTTTGGTGATATGTTATTTCATCAAATTGATTAGGATAGGTTCAAAATGTCAATCAAATTATTCAATAGATTACCCATTGAGCTCTAAAGTATACTGTTTAAGTCTAATTTCAATATAAAATCAAACTTCTTTGATAGCTTTTATTTTTTAGACGTGTTTATAAGTTTACAAAAATAAAAAAATAAACTTTAATTTTTTGCTTACATTTTGTACATAACAAGGGTTAAGGATCTCCTTTTAAGTTAAAAAGAAAATTGTATTCGAGATGCCCACTCTTTTGTTTAATCAAAATTTCTTAATGACCAATTAATAAAAATCAGTAAAATATGTTAGTAAGCTGCGTGTGTGTGTGTGTTGTAACGGACGTGTCCTTTATTTTAAAATATACAATAATATTACCTTTATTTCGAATTATCATTTAAACAAAAATTTACTTCGGAAGAGTAGATCTAAGTACCGCACGCGTCACCGGCAATATGTCTTAACAATAAAGCAATATAACTCGAGCTCGCTTTTCGCGTTCATTATTATTTTTATAAATAAGGACCTTATTTGTTCTACGTTAAGTATGAATATAGATTAGCTTATTATTTTGGAGAAATACCGACACTTTTGTGCGTAGAATAATGACGAACTAGGAACTAGCGAATTTGTATCTTTCGTGTATGTTTTAAGGGTTGAGAATTATGTAACTTAAGTTTTGCGTGTGCGCAGAGTTAAAAAGAAATGCCTTGTTTTGATTGGTTTGTTAGATCTAGTAAAAAAATGTGTTTGCGTGGGAATTTTGGGGATTTCAATAAAACCAAGAAAGAGGGAAAAGACGGGACAGTTCTCGGGGGTGTGTGGTAGCGAGTGGTCAGTAGTTGGAGCTAGGTGTCTGGTTTGGTAAGTTATTTTGTTTATTTATTTATTTTCTTTTTTTTTTCTCTCTCTCGTGGTTTAGAAATGTTAATTTGAAGTTATTTATTGAGAATTTCGATTATTCGCAATGGATAATTATTTTGGTAATTAGAATCGAATTTTAGTTAATACGTAATTTATTTTAACTTTTCTCATGATTGAAATTTTATGTTAAACATATTACTTTGGTTTTATTTTAGAATTGTTGTAAAATAATTATTAAAAAAAAAAAAATCTAATTTCAGAATAAATTTGAATTTTAGTTTGGTTAGGATGTTTGTGTTAATGGTTGGACTATTGTAAGTTTTGTTACGAAATTCAACATAAATTTAGAATGGGAAAATTGTTAACACGTGCAATTTATTATTTTTACTGTATTTTCATTTTGTATGTCCTGTGTTATTCCAAATATAATACTCATTAAACACTGGGTTTAGAATTAAGGTGATGGTTTAATCGTTCGATTGGATTACTTTAACTTTTATTATCATATTGAAATTCACAGTTCAAGTAAATTTATTTACAACTTAATTTGTTTAACTAAAACACGACTCTTTAAGTCGTTGGTCTCTGTCGTTGTTGCAACCGCTTCACCCATCAACACGCATTAGGTTTACATGGTGATGTTATGGCCTAAACTCCGCATGTGCTTCTCTCATGTAGGAAGGCCTGTGCCCAGCAGTAAGGCGTTTATAGGCTGATGATGATGATGATGATGATGAAAATAATACAGCAAGTTATTCATTAGTTTCGTTATTGGTTTCATGTAAAAGTATCTGATCGAACCACAGGAATGATTAGTAATCTCATGAATAGTATTTAAGGGTGTTAAATTTAATGGTTTACTACTCGATTGAGGAAAACGTAAATCATTATTCAAAGATGGTACATTAGTTATATAATTTAGATTTAGTTTAAAAATAAATATAAATATATATATGGGGATATTACACATATACATAACACTGTAAAATTTGTAGCTTTTGGATTTATTCAATAGTTCGAGATGAAATTGTAGAGTAATCTCCAGATATTAGTTTTAAGTGTTAGGAGAATTCATCCAAGTAGCTGAGGTTTTAACCTCTTAGTTTATTTACAAAACACATGACACAATTTTATTGATGAAACAATGAGTATTATATTGGAAATAAGTTAGTTATAGATGGGGTACACCCAAGAATAGGAACTGTACTTTTCTAGTGTAAATATATTTATAGAAAAAAAAAACATTGCAAGTTACTATAATAATGTAACTATAGACTAACAAAGACAGGATTATTATTATAAATAATACTATCTTTGCAAGAAAGATGGCACTTCCATCGGAAGGCTGTTTTTTGTGTTGGGAGTCTATATTAATATATTAAAGTACTAATTTTGTTACGAAGTACAGATCGCGGTTTGAATTAGTATTTTGTTAGATGTGTAAATTTTGTTCGAAATTATTAAAACACCAATATGAAGGCTACTATAGTGCAGCGAAAGACAAAAACTCAAGGGGAACCAAGGGGTAATTTATTATAAAATATTTATTTATTTACCGTCAAGTAACGGCTCTAGATAGTCTTTTTTACTGGTGTAATAAAGTGATATGGGAAAAAAAAGACAAATCAACCGTGGTTGGGATATCGTGCTGGGGAGGTTGGTGTAGGTTAAGATTCATAATCCTTTTATTTCAGCTCTACGTGTAGATTAAATAAGTTAAGAAAATATATAGTTAGTAAGCACCAACCACTTGTGATCCAGTGATCCTTTAAACCACTCCATATCATTTCGCGTTCAGTAAAGAATTAAATTTAGATACATATATCGTTTACAATAGGAATGGTGATGGGTACTAATTATGCTTCTTGCAGATTTCAAGAACAGTGTCCCTGGTAGTCCGGATAGGTCTTGGGTCTCCATGCTATTAATAGGGTTTAGAGGTAGGTAGATAGAGTTAGGGGGTGTATTGTTTTGTAATTTTCAGAGATAGCTGGAGATCCTAGACCGAGAAAACTACGTAGGTTTGTGTTTTTTTTATGAAACTTGCTTGGTTTTGACCGTCGAGATATTTTATTATGAGTTTATGTTTCATAAATATTTATTTAAAATAAAAGCTCATTAGATTTGACAATCTATATTAAATTCAGAACCAAGTAGGAGAAGGTCATTTTCAAATAGAGTGATTTTAGTTGAATTCAATTTTATAACATAATATAATTTATAATCCCTCTATTTTTAATGACTAGGTGGTGGAATGGGTTTTCGAATATTTTGTTTTGTGTATTATGTCGAACTGATTATTCTTATTGAATGTGTTTTACTTCCGAAAATCCAAATAAATATGTTTACAGCTAAATATTAAAATGGCGATCGTTCGTTATTATTATTAGACGTACGTTTTACTAAATTATAATGACATAAGTATTAGGAAATTACACGTTGAATATTTTGTGCGTATTAGCGGAATCAAAACTTACAATATTAATATCGTTTTGATGAGAAACTAATTTTATACTCATACATTGAATCTCTTTAATACTTTATAACCTGGTTTTATAACCGAATTCTCTTAACCCAAAATAACTTGATCTTCGTAACTTTATAACTGAATCTTCGTAGTATTTCTTAACCTCACTTTATACTAAATATCTATAATACTAAATAGACTAGATTATAACTAAATTTCAATAACATAAGTTTAGTATAGATTCGAAATATTCGATTGTTAAAATGATTAGGGTTGCAATATATTGTAGGTAGAATAGAAATCGTTTAATAATTTATAAATCAAAGATATGGAGGTAATTTCTTGACATTTCGTCATGGATTTACACCTGAGCTTATTTGTGGGCATAGGTTAAATAAGTCATATTTAAAAGGACTTTGCGAACCAAAATAAACTCAATACTCTACACGCAGGAAAGCATAAACCAAAATACACTCCACATGCTCCAAAATGTCGAAAGTGATTACTTTGTGCGAAAGCTCTGAACGACGCAATTACGGCGAACAGAATGGATATCGTTCAAACTAAAAAAGTGGACACTCTAGATTGGGGAAGGGGTATATTGCAACTCCAATAATATTTATATTATTGGTTTTAGAACTAACTCTAACAATATATTGCGACTAGCGCTGACTTAACTCACAACTAAGTTCCCTTGCAAAGTTTGGATGTCCATGTGAGAATTGTGTTTATTCACGCTTAGGGTGCCAGAAGTTTGGTGTTTTCAATCTTATAATGGCTTTCTAATATTTTGGTTAAAAACACACCACATCACCCGGTCCATGGAAAAATGTTAATAAAGATATTTTCATACTTCTGATTTTAGTCGCGGTGAGGAATTTCCTGTGGCGTGGAAAGGGGGAGTGTAACTAGGCGGTGTTGACACTCACCGTGTGGGGCGTAGGACGGAGCCCAACACTTCCTCTTTATTTTTAATGCAATTACCAATAGTATTTTACTATTTTCAAGTTTCACTCCTGCTAATTGTCTCTTTTCTCTGTTTCTTATTTTATTCTCTCACACTCTAAAAGAGCTTGCGTTACTAAATCACAACATGGGTTCTGGACGATATTTGGCCTTAGAATATTCGGAATCTTCGAAAAATTTTATAGTCAATAGTGCTCATATACATGCGGGTATATTTAAGTTTTACTTTGATTCTTTTCGTTCCTTATCGGAGGGTGAGGTTAGTTACAGTGTGTGTGTGTGTGTGTGAGAGAGAGAGAGAGAGAGTATATTATATAGTATATTATTTTAATGCGTGACCCAGGTTTTATTATCATTAGTATTATAATCTGAGCAAATACCTCCGCGATGAAGTGACCGTGGCCAATTCATTGCCTAAAGAGGGCGCTCAGCTTTATTACAATTTAGTAGTTTTATCCAGTTTTGTTTACAATATTGAATGCGAGATAATGAAAGATTGATTGCAATATATATTTGACATAGGTACTTTTATATCTTTTGTTTTTAAAATGCGATTATTCGTGTAAATAAAAAATCCAGTAAAATGTATTTTGTCAAGAACAAATGGCCTTACCCTTTTCCTTTTGACATTTTCAATGAAAGTGACCTATTACATTAACAATAAAGCATATTTTTCAACTCGATGACGTAAGATTAAGGAGCAGGACTCGCACATGCAGTCGTAAGTTTTCTAGCACTCGTGTGCCGATGCTGCCAACTTCGCCCGAGCTCAGCGGCACGTGGCTCCGCGAGTCAATTGGCAAGATAATATTATTATTTTGTTGTACTGCGAGCTAACGTATTAGTAATGGTGCTCACGAAAGTACTTTTAGAGCCACCGCACATATACAATTTCAAATCGTACAACTAAATCGCAGAATGTCTAATAGGCATAGAATCTTATGTTAGCCCGCACATTATATCAACTAAGTCGTTCAACTAAATAGTTGGTCAACTATCGGCCGATAGCCCGCACACTATAACAACTTAGTTGGTCAGTCGCACGGCAAGATGCAGTATGACCAGAACCCTGCGTGTGATTTCCCCACGCTTGGGTTTTTGCTGACGGGCGCGCAGCCGCCCAGTCGATCTCTGCATTCTCTACTTACTTGTAACAAATGAAAAAATAGAACTGCTGATCGACGAAGTCCAAAAAAGGCCAGCCTTTAAAAACCTTTATTAATAAAAGAAATAAAAGAAGTAGTGCGTTCTTTTTCCGCATTTTCTCGCAGACGTCACCACGCTAGCAACACTGTCCACCAACTAAGTCGACGAAGTGGGCGGCCTATGAAAGCACGCAATTTAGTTGTACGATTTGAAATAGTATATGTGCGGTGGCTCTTAGGTCTCAGTTTAAAAGATTAATTTTGTGACTCCTTATTTATCTTTAGTAATCAAATAATATTTATCTTTTATCAATAATTTAATTGAATCCAATTATAATATACCTAATGTAATTTAATTGTTTCAAACTATAAGTTTGATTGTCTCCAATTATTATTTTATAATTATTGAAATGTGAGATGTACGCACCTACCTACATGTAACAATACAGTGTAATGCAACCTTATTTTCTTGTAATGTAATGACTATTTTAAATGGAACCAATCTAATTCAA
This sequence comes from Nymphula nitidulata, assembly GCA_947347705.1. Taxonomy (NCBI): domain Eukaryota; kingdom Metazoa; phylum Arthropoda; class Insecta; order Lepidoptera; family Crambidae; genus Nymphula; species Nymphula nitidulata. The sequence goes on from OX374632.1 coordinate 16,390,998, forward strand.
ATCAAATATACTTACTACTTTATTGTCAAATGTTTCCGCATCGTATGTGTTGCTGTGTATGCACGTTTTTGGATGTCGGTTTTGTTTACTACCTTAAGAAATGTTGTTTTGTGCTAATGTTGACTGTCATCTGTTGTGTATGCCATTGATTAAATACATAATAAAGTTCATGAAAACTCTTTTATACTTAATACTTATTCATTATTACCTATATTGCTAAATTTACGGTTAATTGTGTTTATTGCTGACGACCGGCTGGCCGAGAGGTCTTTACCCCTTGCTATACGGGCTGCTCGGTCAGAGGTCCCGGATTTGAATCTCAGTAGGGGCAGATGTTTGTATAATGAACAATTAAACACAATTAAAAAAATAGTAAAACGCACGCAAACCAAAAATGGGGTTTGCTTTGTAAAAGACTCCAATGGAGGTGGTGCCTAAGTTTGAATATGCCTATTATTCACATATTCGAACAATATAAGTACGCTACCGTTACCCATAAAAACTTAGAATATTGTTGCAAGTCGGTGGGGTAAAGTTAATGCAGTAGCAACCGGAACAAGGTTTATCGTGCTTCTAAAGCACGGAGTACCTCGAGATCAGAAATTTTGGTCGACCAATCCCGGGATTGACCACGTAGAAAGTTGCTTTGTTTTCGTCGGAGTACTCACACCACTACGTCTCCTCGTTCCTCTCCATAATCACCTCTAAATCAAACAGCAACTGTGTGAAAAATATTAAACACAAATTCCACGTAACAACAGTTAATGAACAATCATTTTCCGTAGATAGAAATGAAACACGGGATAAATAAATAATTTACTCTGATAACAGTAACTACTGAATTTTAATAAGTGTTTAATTATGCACGTTACAAAATTATAGTAAAACTACGTTAGTTATCTAATGAAATCCATACTAATACACACTATAATGCGAAGGAAGCTCTGTTTCTTTTTCTGTCTGTCTGCCTGTCTGTTATTCGCGCAGGCGGAGCCGCAGACTGCTACTAGAACATACATATTTGTATATTGAAAATATGTTTTGCGAGTCTATCATAATAACTGTTTCAGACTCCGTAACTTTTCTAATGGTAACACATATAAGGGAAACGCTGCGGACTTATACGGACAAGTGTAAACCTGATTCGTACACTGCGGGTTCTGTACAAACTTGAAAGTTTGTACAGAACCCGTAAAATAGTTCGTACAATTTAGTAAAATTATCTTTAAATTACATACAAATCTTAATATTGTAGTTGGAAAAGCGTTCTTCCATACACACAGTCAATACTCCAACATCATTTTTTTATTATTATGGAAATAAACAAGGGAGCGTAGTGGTTTGAGCGCTCTTACGAGAGCAAGCATCGTTCGCCATGGTCCATTCCGGGATGAGTCAAAAAAAAATTCTAATCTCGAGCTACTCCGCGCTTCGGAAGGCACATTAAGCCGGTGGTTTCGGTTGCTACTGCAATCGCTTTAGGTAAAAACAATTTTTTTTTATGCAACTAGTTGACAAACAAGCTGACGGCCCACCTGATAGTAAGCGGTTACCGCCGCCTTTAGTCACCTGCAATAACAAGGAAAAATCACTTGATATTGCAGTTGTCATCTTGAGGCCTAAGTTGAAATGCCGTCCATGCCCAGTTATTACACTGGTTATCTTTCCCATCAATCTGAAACACAGCGAACTCTTTCACGGCTGAAATAAGAAAGGCGGTGGTACCTACCCAGATGACCCTGAATAAAAAGATGTGCATGCATTTTAACGTTTATACCGTTCCCCTGTTCGTTCAATATGTGACGGTACCAAGTCTTTGGGTACTAGGTAAAACGAATAATTATATAAATATTAATTCGTTATGCTTTCTGCGCGCAGCCAGGGGCCTTTTCCCCCGTATACCACTTGCAGACAGACTCCGAAATGCATCGAGAGATGGTTGGCTAGAGCAGCCCGGACCTTTATCCCCGGTGTATACCCAGATGACCCTACGCACGGGCCTACCACTACATATGATAAGCTCAAGTCCATCTGCGAAGACAGCTAGTGCAGTATAAACACACTACTTATTCTAGCCGCTTTCGTCTTGCTGCCCCATAAGATGCTTTTTCATCAGGCTTATGCGGCAAGAATAGTCGTATTTTTAAAAGCTTTATTTATTTATTTATTCATTTATGTACCCTCAAAGTCCCCTGCCCTTGAAAAGAAAAAAGACACAAAAAAAGAATACATAAATCACAGTTGAGTACAAAGGCACTGCTTATACCTAAAGAAATCTCTACCAGCACACCTGCGACAGGAATACGGGAAAATAAGAATGGACACAGTGTGTCACATATTCTAACCGCCTCTGTGGTCTAGTGGTTGATACCACCTGCCTCAGATCTAGAGGTCCGGGGCTCGAGCCCCGTGGGGGCAGAAATTTTCTGCTTGATTTGGTTGGTGTAGGGCTTTTCTAAGTCCGCCTGGCTAGCTACCACCATCTTACCTAAGTCTGCCGCCATAACAATAATGTTAACAGCATTGTTGTGTTCCGGCAGTTAGAGGTGAGATAGCCAGTTCCTCTGTGTTTGAGGAATCCGGGTGTAACTCGCTTTGATCGTCGGCCTAATCTTCACTTACCATCAGGTGAGATGAATGCCAAGAGTTACCTCGTTAAGGTTAAAAAAAATATACCTAATAAGAAAATGTAGATGAATAAAAAATAATACACATATACTATTCTAATTATAAGGCACAAAAGATCCCGAAGGGTCGAAGTGTATCGTGGCGTAGTCACGGCCCCATGATAATGACACAAATAAGAAATGTTAAATTATCAATTAAACTATTAAAATGCAATGCTTTGATTTTGTAATGTTAGTTTTGCTTTAGAAGCTTTATTTTGTATTTAAAGTACCTTGAACTTAAGTATTTGACAAAATGTTTTATTGAAACCTCCACGCGTGGATAAATGGATCTTGATAGATAAACCGACCCGAACAGATGTTTGATGTAAGTAATGACTGTGTACTATATAATATACCTAAAAATATTATTCCAAGTGATCAAACGTGACGCGGCTCAGAACAGATATCATTATTGATAACCATAGCACGATATTTGATCATCACATATAATGATATAAAGTAATTTTATTTAGCGTTACTCATTTATAATATTGACAATGGAAAGTGTAATTACTGGCTGTCGAATTTAGTTTTGATATTAGATGACTATAATTATAAGTCAACGAACTTGGGTTTTTATACTTATCAGGGAAGAAACATGAAATATAAAACATATAATAATATGCTTACACGCATTACTATTGTCTATCCTAAATCGATAAAATGAAAATGAAAATGAAAATGAAAATATCTTTATTCAATTAGGCCCCCAAGAAGCACTTTCGAATCGTCAACAAAAAAACCCTTAAGTCTATCACATAAAAATAATATTAACTAACTAACAATTTCATAATGTTTGTCTCTCTGTCTTATCTGGATCTACGTAAGCTAAGAATGTTATGTCAGTCTGTCTGTCGGTCTGTCTGTCGGTCCGTCGGTCCTTTGTCCGTCAGTCAGTCTGTCTGTCAGTCAGTCTGTCTGTCAGTCTGTCTGAATTTACACCGGTTCCAAAAGTTGAACTACCGAGAAGATTCCGGCAACAAACTCGTGTAGTCACTCTTTTCAATCATTAAGTTACAATGTTTAATTACACAGTAATAGTATTTAGCAGCGCAGTGTCGCACAGAGTATAAAAAAGGTATATTAAAGTACCAATAAGTACCTAATGATAAGAATATTTACTGTATTTAAAGGCTGTCCGACAATGCACCATCACAATATAGGTATTACAATACACAAAGGTCAACAATTAATATACAAAGACCTAATAAAGCTAAACATCTTTCATTAATTTTAAACACTTGTCTGAGCACGTCATTACAATAATAATTGTATTTGAAATAAAACCAATTTACCGGATTTAACTCGCGTTTAATTAGATGTTACATTATTATTATTTACCCGACGTTTCGATTACTTTACAGCGATCGTGGTCACGGGAAGACTGAAGATGTCAGTTGTCTTTGATAAGTTTTAAGTTAACTACCGTCACTTTGTGTTATATTTTGAGCGGTCCGAATTACGCATACGGAGCTCACGGTGTCAGTTTTTTGGGCAGTGTGAGGACGGGCTTAGGACTTTATTATTCGAATGATGGGATCCCAAGCTGGTGGTACACTCCAACCATCTTCTCTATTGAAATTAGGATGTTTTTTGATTTCAATAGCCTCACGTAACATTCTAGGAATGAAACGGTGTTCTTTGGCGAGGATCTGGGGCTTATCAAATCTGATATAGTGATTGGGTCCGTCAAGAGCGTGTTCACACACTGCCGACTTCGTTTCGCGCCTGTGTTTTACGTCAGCTATATGTTCTTTTACCCGGGTGCCTATGCTTCTCTTTGTTTGACCTATGTATGAGAGGCCGCAGTCACAATCTAACTTGTATATGCCTGCATCTTGTAAGGGGATATTGCACTTGACAGGTGGTAGGAATTGGTTAATCTTCTTCGGCGGCTTGAAATAAGTTTTAATTGAAGCACGCTTCAAGATGTTGCCAATCTTGTCAGTGACACCTTTCATATATGGTAGTACAGCAGGTTGACGTTCGACTGTGACAAGTTTCGCTCGGCTTCTATGACTTTGGCGTGGTATTTGCAGTTTGTTGTCCCGCAATACATGCTTGACATGCTGTAGCTCAGCTGTCAGGTGTTGGTTGTCACAGATGCCGCGCGCTCTCTGAAACAAAGATTTCCCTACGGTAGACAACTGACTGGGGTGGTGATGAGAGTCACCATTGAGGTACCTATCAGTATGGGTTGCTTTACGATACACAGTGTGGCTCAAGCTTTGATCTGGATTTCGGATAATTAAAATGTCTAAAAAAGCTAGTCTATTGTTTGCCTCTAACTCCATGGTGAATTGAATTTTAGGATTGATGGAGTTAAGGTGTGATAGAAATGCAGTGACTTTATCAGTTGGTAAAATTGTGAAAGTGTCGTCTACATACCGTTTATAAAACCTTGGTGTTACCGGTGCTGTGCTAAGGGCCCTCTCCTCAAAGTCCTCCATGAAAATATCGGCGACTACGGGTGATACAGGAGAGCCCATTGCCACACCATCCACTTGTACATAGAATTCCTCATTCCACAATAGGTAGCCTGATGTGAGGCAATGTTCAAGCAGGTCTGCATACTCATTAGGCATATCACTATCACATAGCTTCCTTTTAGCAATTTCAATGCAGTCCTTAACAGGTAAGCATGTAAACAGGGACTGTACATCAAAACTGACCATAGTTTCATTGTCAGCAATATGTAGGTGTTTAATATCGCTAACAAATTGGTAAGAATCCTTCACATGTGCTCTTGTGTTGCCTCTGAGTGGCGAGAGTATTTTAGCTACGTGTTGAGCCAAACGGTAAGTAGGTGAATCAATTTGGCTAACTATAGGACGTAACGGAGCGTTGTTTTTGTGTATTTTCGGCAGCCCATACAGTTTTGGCGGTTTGGCACAAGCAGGTATAAGATAATTTACGTCCAGATTCAAAAGTTCTGAGTGTGATTTGACAAGATCACTGGTTTTCTTTAATATTTTATTAGTTTGGTCTGTTTTGACACGTTTGTAGGTCTTGTCATCCGACAAAAGATGTTGCATTTTTTCTTTGTAATCTGACGTATCCATAATAACCGTTGCGTTTCCTTTATCTGCACGGAGAATAGTTAATTCCGGCTTAGCTCGCAAGTTCTTTAATGCTAGATATTCGTTATAAGGAAGATTTAACTTGGGCACTTTACTTCGACGTAAGGTCGATGAGATGTCTTGCCGTATTGCCTCTGCATCTTCCTTTTTCACAATATTTTTTACTAAGCAATCCTCAACGTTACAAATAATTTCCTCATACGGTATCCTGCGAGGAGTCACGGCATAATTTAAACCTTTTTTGAGCACCTCAATAGTGGAGTCGTCCAAAGATTGTTTACTTAAGTTGACAACCGACCGGCAAGCTGTTTTATTATCTATGCTCGACTCTCTTGTCGATGCATCATTCGCGTTTCGTTTCACCGGCTGTATGTTAGATTTTGTTAACAAAATTTCAAATTTATTTTTCTGTTTTTGTTTGCATCGATTGTATTTTGACTTTTCACGGTTGTTTAAAGTACTAATGCAAATATTGAAATCTTTAACAGTTAATTGTATTTTCAAATCATTGGACGACTGTTCTACTTTCTTATCTATGGTACTTAGCTCGAAACGTTGTTGTTGTATAAGATGACGGAGCAACTTTTTGCTGGCTTGTTGAAGAATCTTTGCGCTCCCATGTATGTCTTTTTTCGGTGATATTTTGACACACGATGGGATGAGACCACGATCACGGCATCTCTTCAAGAAAATTAACGATGACAAATTTCTTGCGCGCTTAGTTTGAAGATCTTCCAACCGCCGTATTTTGTTTGCGATTTCCAGTCCGTACTGGTGCACATAGTATTGTCTTACATTTTCGCGAGCACTACACATTTGAAATAAAACCAATTTACCGGATTTAACTCGCGTTTAATTAGATGTTACATTATTATTATTTACCCGACGTTTCGATTACTTTACAGCGATCGTGGTCACGGGAAGACTGAAGATGTCAGTTGTCTTTGATAAGTTTTAAGTTAACTACCGTCACTTTGTGTTATATTTTGAGCGGTCTGAATTACGCATACGGAGCTCACGGTGTCAGTTTTTTGGGCAGTGTGAGGACGGGCTTGGGACTTTATTATTCGAATGATGGGATCCCAAGCTGGTGGTACACTCCAACCATCTTCTCTATTGAAATTAGGATGTTTTTTGATTTCAATAGCCTCACGTAACATTCTAGGAATGAAACGGTGTTCTTTGGCGAGGATCTGGGGCTTATCAAATCTGATATAGTGATTGGGTCCGTCAAGAGCGTGTTCACACACTGCCGACTTCGTTTCGCGCCTGTGTTTTACGTCAGCTATATGTTCTTTTACCCGGGTGCCTATGCTTCTCTTTGTTTGACCTATGTATGAGAGGCCGCAGTCACAATCTAACTTGTATATGCCTGCATCTTGTAAGGGGATATTGCACTTGACAGGTGGTAGGAATTGGTTAATCTTCTTCGGCGGCTTGAAATAAGTTTTAATTGAAGCACGCTTCAAGATGTTGCCAATCTTGTCAGTGACACCTTTCATATATGGTAGTACAGCAGGTTGACGTTCGACTGTGACAAGTTTCGCTCGGCTTCTATGACTTTGGCGTGGTATTTGCAGTTTGTTGTCCCGCAATACATGCTTGACATGCTGTAGCTCAGCTGTCAGGTGTTGGTTGTCACAGATGCCGCGCGCTCTCTGAAACAAAGATTTCCCTACGGTAGACAACTGACTGGGGTGGTGATGAGAGTCACCATTGAGGTACCTATCAGTATGGTACCTCAATGGTGACTCTCATAATTAAACGCTATCTAATTAAACGCGAGTTAAATCCGGTAAATTGGTTTTATTTCAAATGTGTAGTGCTCGCGAAAATGTAAGACAATACTATAATAATTGTATTGTTTTATATATAATATCCTATAATGCCATATACCTCAAAAATCCCTCAAAAATTATACTATTGATGAATATGTAGGTAAATTATTACAAAATCAAGGAAGCTTAGAGATGACCATTTCCACTAGTGGCACCTGTTCACAAGTATGACGCAAGTATGATAATCATTAAGAGCTTGTGCTATGGTTACTAGGTAACGGAGAAATATAAAAAGACTATCATTTTCATCACCAGCCTATAAACGTCCCACATGGGAGACACACATGAGGATGGCCTATCACGCTGTCCTAATGCGGGTTGGTGTCTTTCGAAGCACGGAGGAGCTCGAGATTCAAAATTTTTGATTGACCCATCCCGGGATCAACCATGGCGAAAGTTGTTTCCGTAATCAAAACTAAAGCGCTCAAGCCGCTACGCCACCGAGCTCTTCAATACCCTACTGAGCTTCGAACCTAGGACTTCAGACTTATTTACCACTCGACCGTAAACTGTCCATAAAACTAGAAATGTGACTACCACAGAACAGATTATCTGTCCTGTGGTGGCTACTGTCGGTTTGAAAGATTGTCATTCAGAAAATAGCAATTTGGTCGCCCAAAAGATGCCATATATGCGGTATGTCTCTCGAAAGGCACTCCATTAAGTATTTATTTTCGTTCATCTAATTTTCGAACGATCTCTCCATCGAAAAGCATTTTCCAAATAGTGTGAAATTCTGATAGCATTCAAAAGCGTGCCGTAAAAGCACTTTTTTCGTGTTAGCCTCTATTAACGTTTCGGTGAATGCAATCTTCCTGGAAACAGCGAACAACTTTGCAATGTCATTGTAAAAAATAAAAGACCTCTAGCGCGCTATGCCGTTGCAAAAATGCACGGAAAATTTTATTACATTATGTGCCCCGCTGCGCGTTATGATATGGTTTTATTATAACATTTTAATGGTAATACTTATGTAATACTTAAGCTCTTCATGTAGAGAGGAAAACTGATGACCACAATTAAACCAGGCCTTAGCAGAGTTATTTTTCGAAATATTTTTGAGCTAGCACTTCATTTTTAGGTGCCAAAGGACTTGAGTAAGAGGCGTTCTTTTATTCGCTAAAGTCATAATGATTGATAGATATGTAAGCAAAATGGATATTTAAGCATAAATTTTTGTTTAGGAAAAAAATTATTTTTGTGTGAAATGCCTTTAAAAGAACTATTTGTTGGTAATACTTTTCAAAAGGATTTTTCACATAACTCAAATGAAAAATGGGTTGCGAGCGAGATGGAGGTGCATGCAAGCAACGCCACTTTGATCACTTGCTTATTTAATTTTAAACATAAGTGTGAGTAATCCAGAATTTTGAAAAAGCACTCAACTACGGGTATGTAGGTTATTTTATTATAGCACAATGCAAGTCATAATCACTAACAAACAAACGCCATCCTTTTAAAGTTCTGTACAATTTTTGCGTTTGCAACATTCAGTTTTGCGTCATCAAATTCAAAGTCTACATTCGGTTGCCGATCCTTGATTGAGGACTGTTCGCGCTTTCGATTCCCGACACGGATGCATCAATTGGGTTCGTCAACTCAGCTAATTCACGATTCACGTACTAAATAAACATGTGACAGGAGACACAATGTTATAATTTGTACGTCGAACATGCCGCGATTTCAATTTCGAAATGTTGTATTTGAAGGTTGGAGACACCTCTTGACTGGACTTTGATACTGTCCAGTTAAGTTGAACTTACACAGTGACAAAATTAAAAGCGACACACGACATAATAATTTAAGCATCGCACTGAATTCTACGGAGTCAAATGACATCGCCCACGCCTGTCGCATACTTAGATGCACTTTACATAGTATCATCAAGAGGTCCCGGGTTCGAATCTCGGTAGGGGCAAATGTTTGTATGATGAATACGAGCATTTGTCCACGAGTCATGGATGTTTATATGTTTATTTAGTATATTTCTAATATTTATATACATATTATTATCAATATTAATCCGTTTTCTAGAATCCATAACACAAGCTCTTAACGATGCTTACTATACGTTTCGTAGTATACATGCGGCTTTTTCTACAGAGTAGTCAAAAGAACACGCATAATAATAGTTTCACATAAATGTAGGTATTTTTTTTGTGAATATATGATAATTTAGATATGCAAATTATAATGACTATATTATTAATTAAAATAGAATAAAACTAGAAAAAATTCACGTCCTGAGGCAGGAATCGAACTCGCGACCTTTCGCAATCCGGGCGACTGCTCTGACCACTGAGCCACCCAGGACTTGGGATATCCCTGTGAAATTCTTCTAGTCTATCTGTATTTGCGTTTATGAGCTAACGTCCACCCTACAATGTCGAAATATTCTATTTCAACATCAGAAACGAGTATTTACAAATACCGACGATTCGGTTAAGTTGGGGCGGTGCTTTCAAATATTCTTAATTTTTGATTTTAACATTATTATAAATGTTTGAAAAATTACTTAGTAATTAAAATAGAATAAAACTAGAAAAATTTTTCACGTCCTGAGGCAGGAATCGAACCCGCGACCTTTCGCAATCCGGGCGACTGCTCTGATCAAAAATTAAGAATATTTGAAAGCACTGCCCCAACTTAACCGAATCGTCGGTATTTGTAAAAATACTCGTTTCGGATGTTGAAATAGAATATTTCGACATTGTAGGGTGGACGTTAGCTCATAAACGCAAATACAGATAGACTAGAAGAATTTCACAGGGATATCCCAAGTCCTGGGTGGCTCAGTGGTCAGAGCAGTCGCCCGGATTGCGAAAGGTCGCGGGTTCGATTCCTGCCTCAGGACGTGAAATTTTTCTAGTTTTATTCTATTTTAATTACTAAGTAATTTTTCAAACATTTATAATAATGTTAAAATCAAAAATTAAGAATGACTATATTATTATTTGTGTTTGGGTTTATTAATTCCCACTTGAAACTGGTGTCACTGCGCCATAAAAAGATCTTTTGTGACTCGCCGTCATTGGGATAAAGTAGATTGATTGATTTGGGCAATAAGCGCTTCTTAGCAGCTATAATCGAATTCTTCGATTGGGGTAGCTTCACAGGTTGGTATGAATAATTTAGAATACAGAAAAAAAAAATTTAAGTGAAATGTTTGTTTTTTATGTGTGTAGTAGAATGGAAAGTTTTGATATCTTGCCAAAAAATAATAAAGTATAAAATGAGCTAAGTTTTCGTGTTCACTAGTCTGTGGTATAATTTTCCCGGAAACACTCAGTTTTTCTTCCTTAGAAAATACTTTCATACTTTTATAAGATACGTCTTTTAATATTCCACATGGCATTGCATTTTATTCCGTAGAGTCTAGAGCCAGATATTATTGAATTACACGGTATTTTAAATACCAAAAACTCCGCCAAATATTATTTATCTGTATATTTAAGTACACGGGAAATAAACATGAATACAATACCACACAAAAAATTACGAAATGCCTACAAAGTTTACACTTATAGCTATTGCATTTCGTTGAAATACGTCTAAACGGACACAAAATATATTGTTTACTAGAACAAATAAATACGTACAAATAATATGATACAAATTTTAAAAAATACAACAAATAACAATAAAACCTAAGTAATATGTTTTGTTTGTTTGCCGAGACAAAACTATTAAAAGTGGAGTGGAAAACATCAATGTCTGAATAACTATTGTTATAGGTAGAACAAGCCTAATTGTAGATAGTAATTCACTTTTCACCTCAATTTCACGCACAAAGAAATATAGCGACTCGTTTCTTTGGCATAGTCCCAAACCTTGAAATTATTTCATCACCAGCCTACTGCTGGGAACAGGCCTTCCTACTTGGGAGAAACAAATGAGGAGTTTTGGCCATAGCACCACCACGCTGGCCAAATGCGGGGTGGTGTATTTGAGCATTACAGTAACAAATTAAAAATCTTTGTCAGCTTATTATGTGTTCCTTCCTGTAACATGGGTTCCTTCAAACGAGGCGTGAAAAGACACCTTTTGGGCCGGCAAGATGGAGGCAGCTGGAGCAGTTTTCATGCTGCACTAGCTGCCTTTGCCTAAGGACTCTTCTTAACGCTACACATCAGGTGGTGTTGTTATCTATAAGACTGTCAGAACTCAGAGACGAGACGGGAACGAGTTTCAAACAGAGGATACTAATTATTCTTATTACGTGCATACGGCCAAAGAAAAGCTGTTTTGAATATTCTCACATATGAAGGAAAAAATGGTTTCGTAAATTATAATTTTCCTATTTTAGTTTAAATTACCTATTATTTGTTTTCATTTTATTTTATGAAAAATTAGCTCATATTCTTTTTTTTTGTAAAAAGATTTTAATTTATTATTTGTTTATCTTCATTAATTGTATATACGACATCACATCAAGTTTAGGGCGGTCTCAAGGTCAATCTGTTAAGCTTGATGTGCTATCGACTGTACCTACTATAGATATACATCTTGTTGTTCCTAGCTGATTCATGGAGGTACCAATGTCTAGTCGGTTAATAATCAACTAACCGACTTCCAAAACAAGGAGGTTCTCAGTTCGCTTGGTATGTTTTTTTTAAGCACAATAGTTAACTAGTATTGAGATTTCAAGTGGCAGTAAAAAGGTCAGAGCCGCCTAAAATTGTCTAAAGTTGATTTTTGTACCGGGTTTATAATTACACATTTTTTTTAATCATTTATTTACATGCAGTTAAAGTTAGTTTTCGAAAATACGACACAGTTAAAAGCTATACCTACAGCTAGAATCTACCGCAACATTTCGTTTCCCGCAAACTTTTTCCAATAAAATTTATTTCGGCATCCTAAAATAGGACGTGTCACAATAAAACACTGTTGCAAACAAAATATGCTGTTATAACTGAAACTACTCAAGTTATATCTGTCTGTGCCCGAAGTTTTTCGAACAAAAAGGCTCAAGCAAGTGCGGAGTACAATTTCCGCAAGAATTCATCAACAAGTGAAACTATATTAAAGTTCCAAAGGAGGGCCGATGGAGCGGCGAGAGCAAAGGATGGGACAAGGCGGGATTATCTCTTAAAGGGGCTGCTTTTGCAATGTCTCTATTTTTATTCGATAAAAAAATGTTTAGAATCTCTGTTTTCACAACTTTAAATACTAACATAAGTAATTGACGTCATTGAAATTTTCTAAGTTAGAAAAAATCATACCATGCTTCACCAGTCGAACAGTTTATTTTCGACAGACGCTAAGCAACCTAAAGATAATTCGCCTTAAAGCCATCCTTTATTCAACTGTGAAGTCTTTAGATGGTTAAATATAATTCGATAGATAAAGTTTACACATGTATGTCGCTTATTTTAAGTAATTTTATTTTTAACATTGCAAAATGGAAACATTTTTCAAACTAGAAAAAAATATTTAATATTTTTTGTAGTTCGTCTTCTCAGTGGGTTAAGTAGTCAGTTGATATTTAGAGGTCCTGGTTTGAATCCCACGCCAGCACGTGGATTTTACTAGTTTAGATATTTTCTGAAGTCAATAAAAATCACAGCTTTTAATTTAATGTTTCTCATATATTTTACATTACAAAATATGACCTGACATAAATGATCTCTATTCTATTATATAATCATCTATCATTTTATATATCTGGTGCAGTAAATAATATCATTGATTTTGTCTTGCAAATGTTTATAACACCCTTCTCCACATAGTTAATAAGACTATGATTTGATTAAAACTGCCAGATTTTAGGATCTGAAATGTCATTTACCTGATGCCGCGTCACAGTCAAACTTAACAGTCCCCTACTTACACAAATACGTGCGAATGAAAACGCATAATATTTTTAAAGTTGAAGTTTACTAAAAACTGAAGACTAAAACTTTTGCAAAAGAAAAAATAGCAAAAACATCGTACAAAACCATTGGTATCGAGTTACATTACGCTACGTGTCTCATCACATCTATCATTGAAACTTTCTGAAGACACATCGTACAAAGATGAGTATACTTATCAAGACTAATTATTTTAACTAGAATTTTCTAAAGAAACATCAAACCATAAAACTCGTCAGAAAATTAGACTAAAATTAGCTTCATGACTTTCCTAGCTAAATAATATTATATTACAGAAAATAAATGAAATAAAATTTAAATACATGAAATTGTAAATATTAGCAAGAGGAACATTTTTAAACTCTTTTAGTCAGTATTTTTAACCCCCGAAGAAAAAAGGGGGTGTTATAAGTTTGACGTGTCTGTCTGTGTATCTGTGTGTTTGTCTGTGGCATCGTAGCTCCTAAACGAATGAACCCATTTTGATTTGTTTTTTTTACTTTGAAAGCTGACGCGATTGAATTTATGAAGATCAGTTCAGGCGTTTGATGACTATCAGCTTATTTTCTACATGATGAAAGTACTTTACCAACTTTCACAGCTCTGATTGATTTAATGTGTACCTATTTGTGTACCTACTGTCACTTCGGTGACATTCCCATGACATACTAACCTTGACCTGATCCTATACCATCAAAAAGTCTGCAGGATGCTTAATTCTTCAGAAACTTAGAGCAGATATAGCATGTTTGGGCTCATAAGAATAGTCTCAATGAGATGGTGTTAGATAGATAAGTGATGAGGCCGAAGGTAACTTAAAATTTTCAATTTTATATTTTTATATTTATATTCTTACAACTAGATGACAAACAATCCGACGGCCCACCTGTTGGTAAATGGCTACCGTAGCCTATAGACGCCTGCAATAGCAAGGAAAAAATCAGTTAGCATTGCAGGTGTGTTGTCATCCAGTCGCCTTTTCCTGTCCGTTTAATCCGAGATTAGCTGTGAATTACTTATCGGCCGAAATTGGAATGACGATCGACTCTACATACTGGCCGACCACCTAGTAAATATGGATGGCATACACAAACGCCACGCACACAGCTGGTGGTAAGCGGTAACTGTAATTTAAAGACGTTTAGGTAGCGTTAGTAGTGCCCAAGGTGCTAGCGTCCATAGGCTACGGGGACTGCTTGTTATCCACGTTTTTCGTATAAAATATGAAGAGACGGCTAAGACCACATTTTCCCCAACTCAACGAATTTTGGTTAAGTTACTGCGACCAAAGATGGAGGTTCTGATGCTTTTGAACTGGAAACAAAAAAACTAAAGCTTTGCCAATTTATCTATGTGTATACTAATTTATGTTTAAGAAATAACAAACAGCCAACTTATAAATAGGTTACAATTATGTCAAACCGCATTATTGTTCTTTCGCGAATATAGTTATTCAAAATTTTACTAAATAATTTAATTACATGAAGCTTTGTTTAAAAATCTTTACCTACATTAGAAAACGAAATACTAATAAAAAAATATTACATAGAATTATTTAAAATAAATAATAATATCGGTGTTTTGCTATGATGGGAATATTGATAATTAATGAAAGGTAATAAAGTAATGCATTTTTTATCGGTAGAGTCTTTTTTTTGAATTATTTTGAATAAGTATATAATTTCGAATTTATCGCTTAACGTTCGCGTAGCGTACGTTGTTGTTGTCGTTTTTCCTCGCGCTAAGAATACTTATCTCTACCGTTGTCTTTCTAGATAATATTACTAATAATTAAATATTTATAAAACAAAAATACACTTTTACGGATTAACATAATTTTAAAATAAAAATTACCCAAATTAGACCAAAACAAAGTTCACAAGTAATAGCCATACGTGACTCTTCACTATCTGTACTCTCTCTGGTTTGTAACATCTTGAAAGAATTTAACCGTGGATCCTTTGTCTAAGTCATATTTATTTTGGTCCTAATCAAATTACGTATCCGAGCTTGGATGAATGAGATCACACACAAAACTAATTTCCTCGACGCTTTTCCAACATAGCGATGTTTATCTGCCATTCGGATGAGTTTTACGGCGAGATAATTACTGTGAAGCACCATTGACCCTCCTTTATCCAGTAATGAGGTAACCTTGTAATTATTTTCGAGGGTGTCTAAGAATGTTATCTTATATGTCTACCCTTACTTGTGTGGTTGATAACAGTTGGTTTAAGCATATAGATTGAGAAGTTTAATCTTAACGTTAATATTATTCCAAAACTTTCTTGTGTTAAAATATAAAGCGGGTTGAAGCAGAACATTTTCATAATGTAATGAAAGTGCCAAATGAGCAAAATCTGGGGTTACATAATATTTGTTTATTGTATTACTAATTAGGTTTGATATGAATTAGGCTACTGGCATGTGCTACAATATATTATTATTATGTTGGGGGATTTCTAAACAAATGGTCCATAAAAATGTAAAATTAAAAGAGTTTTGGTGGAAAACTTACACTTTGTATGTAACATTACCGAAGCCTCGGTTTTTGCTGATGTCGTCTGCTGCCGCAGCCATCCGTCTCCAAGTTGACTGGAAAAAGAGTGGTATAACGAAGTAGCCAAGCGGATCGTTTATTCGCATCAACTATGATAGAACCTTACGTTTTGTAAAAGGTGGCTCATAATTATCAGCTAACTCTATCTTAAAACTAAAAGTATCACTTTGGAGTTGCCAGATTAACTTTAAAGTGCCCACGAATGTCAAATGCATGAAGATATTCTAAAAATGATCTCGCTGATAGATTTTTTAAATAAATGCGCGCGTATTAAGTTTAGGGTATTGTGAACTCAAGCACTTCGAACGCGGGGTTTTTTGAGCGAGGCTGTGTACTGTGTGTACATCATATTGGAATGGGATAGCATAAAATATCTTTCTTTTGGCTCAGAAGGATACCCATGCCCATTATCAAGATGGGTTGCTTATCCTCTTCTATCCTGGTATAAACTGTCTTGTTCAGAGTAATCTTTCGTTCGTAAAGACCCCGCTCGCCCCTGAGTTACGCAAGCATTAGCTACTCCTTTACAAGCATTTCTTTTCAAATTCTTAATCTCTTTATCGCACCAAGTTCAAAACAAAAATAAATGTAGGTACAAAGAAGTACGCAAGGGAAAACTTATGTCTGTTAGAGATCTTTTACAGACAACCCGTCATGGGTGTGTGAGTTATAAGGTCCAATCAGACGTGGCACCAGTCACTAGTAGTAGTAGTACCGCTATTTTCGCATCATCATCATCATATTAGCCTATGATGTCCATTGTTGAACATAGGCCTCCCGATCGATCGACCCTGACTTGGTCGTATGTCCATCTAGTGGTACTACTTTCCACTTTCCGGTACGTGGTCGCCATTCTAGAACTTTAACGCCTCATCGGCCGTCTGTGTGCTATGTGCCCCCCCCCCCCTCCCCCCGTCACTTCAACTTGCAGTACCTCTAGCACGAACACTTTTAAATTTCGAATCACCATCGTATCGAGTAGTTACGTTACTTTTGTGTGGCTTTTTTTGAAATTTTAAACGTGCGTGAACGATACGATTACGATTCGAAATTTTAAAATGTTCGTGCTAGGAGTACTGATCCTATTGTAATATAGTAAAAAAATATTATTATTCAAGGCCTAGTTGAATAAAATTTTTTTTTTTATTCAAGGAGCTCTTTCAATCGTCGAAAATTCGTTATAAGTCTACAAAAAAAAACAATATACCTATTACCGAACAATAGCATAATGTCTGTCTCTCTGCCATGTCTGAGTTCACACTGGTTCCAAAAAGTTGAATTATCGAGATAAATATAACAATACATGAATTTGTACCATGCTTCACGCGTTGACAAATTTTTTTAAAAGCTTTTATTTAACTTGCTTATATTCGGGTGGAATCTTGCTACTCGATTTTGAAGCAGATATCTACAACCAATTGAGCTGAAATTATGTATACACGCTTAGTTTGGATGACAATACACGATAAGTTGTGTGACGTCATTTTAAATCCAATATGGCGGACCATCCAAGATGGCGGAATAGTTATTTTAATGCATTTCTACAATATGGGTATCAAATGAAAGGACTTGTTGAGAGTAACTCGAAAAATAATGTGACGTCATTCTTAATTCAATATGGCTGAACATCCATAATGGCGGAATAGTTATTTTTTACGCACTTCTGCAATATGGGTATCAAATGAAAGGGGTTTCCGAGACTAAGAAACCTAGCCAGCGATAGCTAAAAAGTAAAAAATAAATTAAATAAAAAAAAAGCAAAAAAAATAAAATTAAAATAATAATAATAATAATAATAGATAAAATAATAATAATAATTTAAATAAATTAAAAGCAAAAAAACCTTTTTTTTTAAAAGCTTTCATTTAAATGTTCTAAAAAGAAGAAAATAAAATTTTCCTTTAAAATATTAACTACATATAAGCTAATAACCTCATTATACACAATTTATATGATCGTAAAAGCTTGTCGCGCGATTTAAACTAGTACCTATTTAAATGAGCGGCAAGCTTTTATGATCATATAAATTGTGTATAATGAGGTTATTAGCTTATATGTAGTTAAAATTTGTAAGGGAAATTATATTTTCTTCTTTTTAGAGCATTTAAATAAAAACTGTTTTTTAAAGAGGTTTTTTTTACATATGCCAAGCAACCCAAAGCATATTCACCTTAAAGCCGACTTTTATTCTACTCTGAGGTCCCAAAGAACATGTGAAACGTCTGATAGTTTCAAATTGTACCCTAACCCGTACCAGTTTGCCTAATAGAACTTTATAGCCCAATTTATCGGTTCAATCACTAGAAAATGCTACCCCTTGGTGTAATCTTCACGTCACTTGCGAATAGCACGAAATCAAATAGGACAGATCTTATTACGTGTTGTTCTGAACTTGTAGGTACTTATCAAATCGGCCCTTTTTCCTTTGGTCGGTCGTTACTTTTTACTGTAGCTTTTTCTGTTTGCCGACGATTCTGATATCGTTTATAACGTTTTGGAGAAGAGTGTTTACATTGTGCCTTTTTGTATTACAAATAGGATAAGGCAAGAGACCTTTTTTTTCTGACCTTATTTTAGATTCAAAGTCAAAATCATATTTAGCTGTAATTAATATCAACATTGTTAAAAGCTATTGCCACCCATTCGCAAATCTACTAGGAGGCCTCAGAAAAACTGAAAATAAACTCAGCAAGTATTGTTTCTACCTAGTGTGACAGGGTTCTACATATCGTCTTCTGTTGTTTTAAGATGTAAAAGCTTTCTAGGCACCCTTTTGACATTGACATAAAAACATTATCTACAATTCTACATGAAGCTTATACAGGGTGTAAGTGGATCACTCTTGAAATCGAAGGGAGATCAATTTGCCGGTGATCACCTAACGAAGCCAGAAAGCAATGCTGGAGTCCTTAGCATTTATTAGAAAAAAAAATGAAATCGCGAAAATATCAGCTTTTCCATACTAAATACCTACCTTCACGACCTATTTGTATAGAACAGCTATTTGTTGCAACATTTTTTTTATTTAACAAGTCGTGTATGCAATTCCCTTACACCCGTCACCCGTTTAGAAGAGAGAAAGGTAAATAAAAATGTTTATTAACCATACGAGCTTGCTTGAATTTTTCATGGACTGACATATTTTTGCGGGCAGTTTACGTTTGGAGAGCTCGCGGATATTTAAAAGCAACGCGAAACGCTTTCGATAATTGTACAAAATAATGTTTTTATAAAGTGATTGAACGCGATAAAATCAACCATTTTTTTTTTTTACACTCACACTTATTATCTAGTCCAAAGTAAGCATAATTAAGAGCTTGTGTTATGGATACTAGATAACGGAGAAATAATGATAATAATATGTATATAAATATTAGAAATATACTAAATAAACATATAAACATCCATGACTCGTAAACAAATGCTCGTACTCATCATACAAACATTTGCTCCCACCGGGATTCGAACACCAACACACGAGCCTGGGGTACAGACCACTCGGCCAGCCGGTCGTCAAAGACTACTCACTCAAAACTATTTAAGCGAGAAGAAAAGAATATGTGTTCTTTAAAGTCGCAGTCGGGCGTAGTCAGTTTTATATTTTATGCTGCAATACGTTTAATAATAAAATTGATGATGGAAATATGGCACAGCAAAACTGAAAGCCACGCCCCAGCACTCCCGCCATGAAAAAAACTATCAGAAACATACGGACGAACTAAATACGAAACGACAGCATTGTAGTCACCGGTATTGAAAATCTACCTGACAGTGTACTAATTTTCGTATTTAGTACACTGTCGAAATTTGTTTCGATTCTGAACCTTTTTTTTTTAATTTATTTTGTTTAGCTTTGATCGATTTGTTCAATCATATCAGCTCCGTCTTACTACATAATGATTTTACTGACTATTCCAACTTAAGACTAAAAATTACAAAATTTATAATAATTTTAGCGGCCTCTGAAGATGGCTCAGCTAAAAAGTTTGTTAATAAACCAACATCGTGTTGATTTACATTAAGCAAATTATAGACTATGTCTCTTAAATGCCGATTCCGCTCACACTCCATTAATAAATGATGTACATCATCTAATACTCCACACATTGTACAGTTCGGGGATTCGGATAATTCCATCAGATATTTAAATTTATTTAATGGAATTACCTGTAGTCTATTGAAACTTGTACTTGATTCTGAACCTTAAATTTGGACGAATCACGCATAATTGTAGCCTGAAGCTTTGTCAACGTCATAGAGTAGGTTGCGTTGCAGGTTTGAAAATATTGTTGCATCGTTCGATTTGTACTGAGTTAGCGCAATAATTATGTTTCCCTTTTAATTCACGAAGGAGAATTGAAAAGGGTCACATGTTATTGATAATTTAATGGAAAATTCAATTTGTATTTAATAAATTTGCAGGAGAATGATAGTTTGGTCACGGTTATGTTATGTATAACATTACCGTGGTTTTGTGATTCATTCTTCTTCACCTAGCGAGGCTCTCTGAAGTCTGACAATGAATATTTCTCTAATAATGTTTATATTTAAATAAATAACATAAGTCAGGCCACATTGCAAGGAGGACAGACGACCGTTAAGGGCGGAAAGGTCTTCCAGAGGCGGCCTCGTACCGGGAGACGCAGCATTGATAGGCCCCCATAAGGTGGACCGACGATCTGGTGAGGGTCACGGGAAGCCGATCGATGCAGGCAGCGCATTACCGATCGGTTTGCAGATCTCATGGGAAGGCTTATGGCTAGCAGTGGGCGTCTCTCGGCTGAAATGACAAGTAACATCGCCCAAATTCTTGAACAAAAGAGAGTGAGATTTTCATTTGTTGAAAAATAAACTGAGTCATTTTATTTTATTTCAAACAATAAAGTGAAAATATTTGATTTAATAATAATCATACACTCACACCTATTATCTATCCCAAAGTAAGTTAAGAGCTTGTGTTATGGATACTAGAAAACGGAGAAATATGTATATAAATATTAGAAATATCTAAATAAACATATAAACATCCATGACTCGGTAACACATGCCTGTACCTATCATACAGGTATTTTCTCCTACCGGGATCCGAACCCGGGACCCTTGACCGAGTTGCCTGGATAGCAAGGGGTACAGACGACTCGGCTAGCCAGTCATCATATGAGTTGAGGCAAAAAATAATAAGACACAAGAAAATTATGAAACGGCGACAGTATACCTTTGCAAAACTTTTTCTAAAGTTACAATACCGAAGAAAAAAGTTTAAAGGAATCAGACGCAGCACCTTGTTAGGAACTGTCCGGGCTCAGATCTTGAAGTCATTAGTAACAAATAACAGGAGCAATTGTAATCCTTGCGAGAAATCAAACGGTATGTTAAGTTATTTACTTCTCACGGCATAGGATTTATACAGACTCGCTAAGTTTACTTTCTTTGTGTCACACTGTACTCTTTGGTAGGTGATTGTGGGTCAAGATGCAGACGATAGCGATAGTCAGCAATATTTTAACCGCCTGCATCATCTAACCGTCTGCCTGCAACCAACCGTCCCGTCTGTACTACGTGAATCTTTATTGCTCATTTCATCATAATAATATGATGTCCACAGCTATGCAAAAGGCCTGTTTGAATAGCGATGGTCACCCCCATTTCCCAGGAATTTGACTTATTATAGAATTGATTTATTACAGAGGTGGCTGAAATCTTCTTCCCGCCAGATCTACAAGCGATTCGCTACGCTTTGTGTATGCCCTGACAAGTAGCTTGAGAACAATTTGCAAGTAGCTCGGCCATGAGCGAGGCAGTATTGATGGTATCAAATGCGTGCGTATAGTCTAACAAGGTCAGAACAGTACCCTTTCCCTCAACTCGGGCCACCAGTAAGTCGTTAAATACTCCAGCTGTTATCGTGCTTTGGAACGATGCAGAACCAGCTTGCTTTCAAGCCAATATCCTATTCACATTCAACCATTCATTCGTCATTCATTTGTCGACAAACCACCTTCTCCAGAATTTTAGAAAGTCTGATGGGTCGCAGATCCTTGTGCTCTGTGGCTTGGCTCAGCTTAAGCTTGTTTCCAAAGGTTAGGGAATATGCCATCACGAATTCATATATTTATGATCTTCGTCAGGACTTTCAATGTTCGTGGCATTGTTAAAATGACCATGTCCAGAGTAATACCATCGACACCATGCGCATTCTTTTCACAATATTTAGCAACGTATTTTCTCTTCCGACGATAAATGAAACACCGCAATTCAGCTGTAGTGCCAGCTGTTCAGTTCATATACGACCGGCAGTCGACTTCTGCGAAAGGCCATCGCGACGGCTGTTCTCTTACAGTCATGCCACCGCTATCGGTATTCGGTTGGTGAAGTTCGGTTGCCGTCGGAGATGAAAGCATGCGAGCGTCGCCTGCTGTCCAACGCCGTAGATCGTGTCCAGCGCCGTTTGGCTGCTGCCTTAAATTTAAACATACAGACGTGGGCATTCGGTTACTTTCAGCGCCGCAGAGATGCGTTCAGTTAATCATAGTCAGATAAAGACAAACGTGGTTCTTGCTATGCTAAATTATTTATATAATTGTTAATATTACTCTTTATTTTTATAAACATTTAACACTAATGATTCGGAAGTCCGATCGCGTCAGCATTATACTTAAGCCAATATTTAACTCGGGAATAGTTTAAATTGCTTTTTCAGACACAGCCCGTCTATTCGTTGTGCAGCAAACTACTAACAATAGTTTCTTCACGATAATGGTCCTAGATCAAGTTTAAACGTATTTTGTCCTCGCTGATAGTAACTTGTTCTTTGCAGGTAGGGGAGGAAATAAAAAGAAGACATTGAAATCAGATTGTATTTATTAAAGTATTTAAACTAGAAAAAAAATTGTCTTTTGGTACCGAACCCGGACCTTTCACATTCCGAGGGACTGTTCTTACCATCTGAGTTACCGAGGACTTGGGATGGCCCTGTGAATTTCCTCTAGTCCATATGTATTAGCTATTATCTGTGTTCTGTGTCACAATGAACCCACCACCACACCATCTGGTATGAAGCGGTAAAAAGGGTCCATAACAATATGCGAAGACGTGCAGCATGAAAACGCTGCTTTTGCCTACTCCACCTTACCGGCTATTAAGATACTTTTTCACGCCTCTTTAAAAAGAACCTATGATATAGAAAGGAGAGAACACATATGCTGGCAAAGAATTCCAGCACATGTGTTCTCTCGCAAGTATGAAGTTGCTTAACTTCTCGTTATATTTAATAATACTATTATTATCAATATTTCTCCTTTATCTAGTATCCATAACACATGCTCCTAATGATTACTTTGGGCCGGGTGATAAGTGTGAGGATGATAATACTTTAATAAATAACCTTATACCTACTATAAATGCGAAAGTAACTATCTGTCTGTGTTTTTGTGTGTAATATTTTCACTCTAAGACGCTGAACCGACTAAGATGAAATTTGACATGAAGATATTATTATATCACCCTACGAATACACAATTACGCCTCGTTTAGTAGCGATTTTCGTATGGGTTTACTTTTTATTAATCATGAGAAATTATTATACTCTAATAGGAAACGTAATCACTTTTGTATTCAATTTCGTATAAGATTAACTTCATCTTGGATTAGCCTTATTCAATCTGTTTCTGACAAGATTCCCTAAGGATTATGTAAACAAAATAACAATTTATTCTTACATTCGTGCCAATTATCTAGCCTAAATTGGTAAACATAGGATTAGGTCCAAAATAAAAATTAATATTAATGTTGGACTTATGTAAACATGGAAAAATATGATTCGTAAACTAATTTATATGTTTATCGCACAAACATTTACTTTTACCAATACTCGAACCCAAGACCCGTTTAAGAGACAAAGTCACCAGTGCAATATTGGGCCTTATTCTGAAGACACACTTTAATTCTTAAGTACAGTATATCTCTTTCTCGCAATATGTCATAGGAAAAAGATAGCAAGAATCTGTTTAGAGCTGTCACTTAAATTTAGATAGATTTCAAAGAAATCATAGACAATTTTATACGGCATGTGTGGAGGTGCTTCCTAAACACTGCATTTTATCACGATTCTTAAGGTCGAAAATTGAACGCACGTTTTTTAATGTCAAATTATATTACTGCCATCCTTTTCGTATTCATTTTGAGAGAAAGAGATGCACTGAACTTAAATTTAGACTAAACATGTGTTCTCCAGAATTAGGCCTATTATTTAAGGATAACCTGCAGAACTTTAACTTCTATCACAATTTTTAATGCGCTTGTATATTGATTGTCGCACTAAAAGTGACACTATGTTATCATTTTTAGGATGTAATCTTTAAGTAGGTTTAAGATTAAAGGGTAACAAAGACAGACATAATTACTTAAGCATTAATAATATTGGTTTGTTTGATTGTTGATTTTTATAAGAATCATTGGACAATGATGTTTGTTTTGTAGGTAAACTTTCAACTAATTTTGAATCTGCAAACTAATTGTAGAAGGAATTCAACATATGAATTATAAATTATATTCAGACCAAAACTCAAAATCAGAATATTTTTGTTCAAAAAGGCCACAAAAAGCACTTTCAAATAGTCAAAAATCACAATTTTTATGACTAGGTATCACTTTTATGTTATAAATCTTACGAAGAAGCAATATTATGAGCAATATAAGTGTATTTATCATTTCCTAACGACATAATACAGTTAGTTCGTCCTCCTGTGATATAAAGAGGCAGGTGCCTACGACACGATTCACGAGACGTTTTCTTTCTGGAATGACACTAAGAGAAACTATACCTTAAGCGTGGCCCATACCATTTGTTGGAAATTACGTTTTGGAAAACTTTGTAACGTTTCGAGTTTGAAATATTTCAATGCATTTTTACCAAAATCAGGTTATCGTTAAAGTGCAGCTCAGACAATTAAGGTAAACGCTGGTAATGTCGACAGTGTCCCGGTACCCGTCAGTTTATAAAAGATAACGAATATTTCTTTTTCTCCCGTGGCAATGTAAGAACTTTCTATTGCATCATAATCTTTGTTATATACTACAAAATCAGAACCACAACAGTTAATTAAAAAAGCAATGGCGACGGAAAAAAATTGCATCAAAGTATAACACTCCCAAATTTTGATTTGGGAGTGAAGGAAGTGAGGAGTTGAAGTGAACTCTAGCATAATACATTCGTTTCTAAATCTTGCAGAATCTATCGGCAGTTCGATGATAGTGATTATTTCATAATGTAGTAAAGTGAAGTATCTAATGAATTTTAACCTTTCAATTAATATTTTTTATTTATTTTGTGGTATTTACCTGTGTGACATTTATTGGTTCCTAAAAATCCCTCAGTGACCCAATCCTCGTTAATAATTGACGGTTACTGGGAACCTGCGCGTGGAAACCTGCACCAATTACCGCCATTTCGTTAAATTTCGCCTTTATCTTTATGAAGCTAAGGTCGTAAGATAGTATCTCGTGCAAATTCCTAGAGTGAAATATGATTCCTTGGCGGTATATATTTAGTCTGGCCATAAATACTGTTACAATTAAAAATAAATAAATATTACGTTTGAATTTGGAATCTGTCATTTTTAATATGATTGTTCATTGAGTTTTTTCATTTTGGCGCCAACACATTGTACAATATTTTGCGATATTAAAATGGCCACTGCATTTGATGATAAAGAGAACCGAAAAGAGGTGATAAAGAGAACCGAATCGCTGTGATTGCATTACACAAAGTAGGTATGGAGCCATATGCAATTTTTAAAACTCTCCATACGCTTGGTATTAGTAAAATGTTTGTGTATTGGGCTATTAATAGGTACAATGAGACCTCCTCTATTTGTGACAGAAAAAGATCTGGCCGTCCACGTAGTGTTCGTGCGAAAAAGGTGGTCAAAGCAGTAAGGGAAAGAATTCGAAGAAATCCTGTCCGAAAGCAAACGATTTTATCTCGGGAGATGAAGATAGCACCTAGAACCATGTCGCGCATGTAGACGCGCGTAAGACTAGGTATATTTATTTACATATATGAGTACACATATACTCTTCAATTCCAAGCCCCGTTTATTCCCGTGGCTCTCGCAAGGGGCGACTGAGCTATCAACTGCTTCACTGGTAGTGGTAGGGTCTGAACACCATCTTGTTGGTGACCACCATACGCATAGGGTAAAACCAAAGCTTGAAGAGACCTTGCCGCAATGCATGCGGTCAGTGATGCCTTCCGTCTGACAGTGCCAGGTGGAATGCATTGACTCGCCTGCAGGAAGACCCCAAGAAACAGCTGCTCCGCTGTCCGCTGAAAGCACACTATAGGGGCCCAATTTAACCTAAACAGCTCGTGGAGCTCTCTCTCCACCATATGACGCAATATCTTGGAGTGGTCCGTCGTGCAGGTTTGAGACCGCGTGACTTGGGGTGCACGTGGACCAGATCCCACGACGGTGACATGAAGACAAATCGACTATTTCATCATTTTAGTCAGAAGGCAAATGTCACGCAGGAGCAGTTATCAACCGCGGAATTGGTATTTTTCTTCAGTGCTCACTTCGAGTTGTGGTTAAGTTTCTCTAAAACAGACCATGATGGTAGAGCAGCCCAAGCTTTCGCTATCACGCGTCACCTAACTCAACTGGTTAACCAGCCCACCAGGATGCCAGATATTGTCGTAAGCGCGGGACCATCTGCTGAGAACTTGCCTGGCTGTATATCGGATAGAAGTCTGAGCTGCATCGGGAACATCGGACCACAGCTTAATAACCGACGAGGTGTCATTTGGCGCCGCCTTATTAGAAATGAGGAGATACTACACACCCCGCATCCGATCTCCTCAGGAAAGGTAGGCGTAACTGGTTTATTCGCGAGTGTCTCTTAGATGTTGAGGCAAAATAATCGTCATACCATGCTTGGATCAGAGGCCGAGCTTGTCGGGATTCAGATATTGACTCAGTGTAAACAATGCTATCAAGTCCTGCAAAAATGACCTTCATCAGAGTGCTTGCACAGCGTATTTCACGAGTTGAGCAATAATTATTTACGCATCAAATCCCACAGAATTCACGGAAAGCAGTAGCTACTGTCGTTTATCCAAAGCCATGCAGTTCAACTTCTACCAACTCTCGCTGCCCCTGTTAAGATGTTCTGACTAAACGCTAGCTCATAAGCCGCAAGATAAAGCGGATCTTTTGATAAAATTCTTTGCTGGTCACTCAGCTCACTCTCAAATCGATGACTGAAATTCATAGCCACCACCTCTATACCACTGCCAAAAAATATGTCAATTGACGTTTGAAAAGCTAGCGGACCTGATGGCATCGCAGCGATAGTTCTCAAAAAATGCGCAGTGGTCTGAACTGCCCTTCCTAGCAGTTCTCCCATTTTAACACAGCTATACCGTCTTACTTTTGCTCTTCTAACAGCTGACAACTAAATTGTTTGCAAGATCAAGGAATGAATCTTAAATACCTAGAAAAAAGTTTATCAATTAATAATCGCTAATACGGGTTTCTTTTGGATAAAACAGACAATGGGTGATTTTCTAGCGTATTTAATGCGGCTCTGGAGTCCAGCTATTAACAAACGTAGTCAGCCAGTGGCTGTTATCCATGACATTGCCAAAGCCTTTGATCGGGTCAGGTACAAGCCTCTTTACACTCAGCTATGCAACTGCATCGCTGGCTTCCTGCTTGGGCGGCGAATCCATGTCCTCGCAGATAATTCTTATCAGTGAACGCTTATCAATGTACCGCTGGTCTCCTTCCTATTCCCCTCACTCTAAGTTTTGCATAACAATCACATATTATGCTTCTTTTAGGTTTCCTAAAAGAAGCATAATATGTGATTGTTATATTGATTGTTATTCATTGCCATGCGGATAACAGTACAGTGCATGAGAAATATTATGACCGCCCAGGAGTCAGTTGCGTTAAAACCGAGAGGAATGAAACTTAGCATTCAGCTCAACAGGGTGTTGAACCTTATACTTGAATGGGGATCTATTATTCTTGTTGAGTTAAAAAGCACAGGAGTGCTTGTTTGTAGCCAAAATGTCCCCTTCCCTCTCTTCAGGGCACAAACCTTTCTTCGGCATAGCAAATGATTCAAAACCACCTGATAAAAATCGATAGAAGAGTCCATATGCTGAGACAGCTAGTGGAGAATAAACATTCAATTCTAGGCGCCTCCACCATTGCCAGCCCGTGGGGTTCCTTAATCTTTATCCTTATTTTTTCGGGGAGTAATCTGAATACAGACTTATCCGCCGCTGGCTAGGCCCAGCGCTAATGACACTGGGAACATCTACCCACTAAAACTCCCCGGTAGCTCCATTGCCCTTCGCGGGGGTAGCCTAGATTCTACTAAAGCAATTTCACCAGCCCACCCCCAGGCAACTTGCCTACGGCTAAGGTTTCGCACCGTTGGAGACCCAGAGTCACTAGGATAATTCAAACCGTGGCAGCCTGTGTTATGCGTGCACAGTCTCGCAGAATGTGGCATGGCCCTTACCATGGTTGGCAGCGAGGAAAGACCGCGACCGAGGGCCGCACGAAGTTGGCGGCGCTCGTGTCATCAAGCTGGACACTTCACAAGATTGTGCTCGGCCGTATCGTTCGGGGGAGTCGCAGTGATGACAATGCGGCGTTTCCTTCTGACGGGCGATACGGTACAGTTAGTGACCGAAGCAACCATTTCTCGTCAGTAACTGTATAATGCTGTCAGTGAGGCTGCCCAGCCGGCGCCCACCCTACTCCTCCAATATCGGGCGAATCAATCATCCGGTAGCTGGTTGTTGGAGTGACACGAGCCTCGTCCCATTGGCACAGAGCCTCCCTCTACACCAGGTTGCGGATCTACCTCGCTTCATCGAGGTCAGACCGCTCCCCCCGCTCTCTTGCTGCTACCGTGTTTGCGGTGTTGATGCACTCTGGCCAGCACCCGGCCATCAATCTGGGCATCGACTAACTTTGACGTAAGTCCACATAGCACGGATCGCGATGACCCTCTGCGGCTGCCGCAAGAGGGCCCGTGCGCGGAGGGAGAGGCACTCTGCCCACATCGAAGTTCCATACAATACCATACACTTTACCACCCCGAGGTAAAATCGACGGCACGACGATGCGCTGGACGCCCACGGTCGTGCCGACCAACGCATGGTGAACCGCTTCTCCCATTCACGTGCCCTTGTTACGACCAGCGTGTCATCCGCTAAGTAGACGACATCCATCTGCGGCAAAAGCGGGCCGCATAGAACCCAGACGTACGTAGCTTAGTAATGGGCCTACTACGTGGGCCCTAGGGCACACCTGCCGCTATTATCCATGACTGGATGCGGCCCTCTTCGTCTTCGAAGAGGATCCATCCACCACCTTCTGTCCACCTGGCAGGGGATACCTTACACTACGTTTGCTGAAATGTGGTCTCCATTCGAGACCTACTTACTTCACCGATCATCAGTTGTACTGTACGAGAGTGTAACCGTCATCTATCCAATTTCAACTGCTTAGATCTTTAGGCGAATAGCAACATTTCCACCATTTAATTGATAACGTGGAACTTCATGTCGCTCAGCAAGCAATAGAGAGATTTGCTTAGCGACATGAAGGTCCTCGTTTTGGCTCCATTAGTCATAACAAGTACGACGAAATTCCCACTCTGCAGATTTCTGCTGCCTTCTCCAGTCCACCAGTCCTCCATTGGTCCAGTACTTCCTGCTCTCCAGTTTTAGGAGCAGTTTATCTAACTCAGTTATGGTAGACTTTACTGCATCTATACCAATGTGTCATTTTTTAAATACAACTTGCCACCGTCGTTTATAGACACTTGTAATAACAAGGGAAAAATCACCTGGTATTGGTACGTTGTCATGCTTACTCCTTTTTTTCGGGGAGAAATCTAATAACAGACTTCCCCTGTTCCATGTGTTGAGGTCGCTCAGCGCTGAAGATGCTAAACACACTTAAGCACTGCAGTAAGTCCACTGCCCTTCGCGTGGGTAGCCTAGGCTCTGCCGAAGCAATTTCACTAGCCCACCCCCGACATGCTGTGGCCTAAAATGAAATGCCTTTGATGCCCAGTAATTATACTTCTAACTTTCCCTTTAATTCGAAACACAGCGACTACAAACACCGTGAAAGCAACGTCTACGGATATTCAATTACGAAATAAAATCATTATGAACCTTAAATATACATAAAAACGGTTCAAATTACATTATGCTTAAAATGTGTCGAGTTTTGGTACCATTTGCCGATAATTAGGACATATCTGTCGAGTACTGGTACAAATGGGTGTTTCTTCAATTTATTATTTATTTGTTTTTTTCCTTATTCTTCTTAATAAAACGAATCATTAAGTCTAATAGAGGCATAAATTCTGTACCTCATGGTGTAACTACAACTTCGTAAGAGCAATGATGTTTGTGTGACAAGTCGTCAAAGTCAGCCAAGTTCAATTTCCGACGAGTATTGGGACGTTTACCTTACCTACCTAGATTTTGTGAAAATCTCAATAGTAACCCTTCTGGGAGTCTGTGACTTGTTTCTGAATTGTGTCTGGAATGATGTCGCTGAATTGTGTCTGGAATGATGTGGCTGAATTGTGTCTGGAATGATGTCGCTGAATTGTGTCTGGAATGATGTCGCTGAATTGTGTCTGGAATGATGTGGCTGAATTGTGTCTGAAATGATGTGGCTTGACAGTTAACCAAGCCACATCAGTCCAGACACAAATACTTCATTCCAGACTTGTTGTATCGACTAAAATATAGATACATATTAAAATATACATCTAAACTAGAGAAATTTCACGTCCTGAGGCGGGGAATTTTTTCTAGTTTAGATATATTTTAATGAGTAAATAATTTTTCAAACATTTATAATAATGTTAAAATCAAAATTAAAAATATAGATATATATCTTTCTCTGCACAATGTTGCGTAGGATACCCATGATGAGGTCGAGGGTCTTCCTGGTCTTTGCGTGCCCCCTATAAATTGTAACAACTAGGTGAGTAATCAGGATTTTTATTCCTTTAACGCCCAGACGTCATAGATGTATGTACTAAACAATTAAAATTAATAATTAAAATAGAATAAAACTAGAAAAATTTCACGTCCTGAGGCAGGAATCGAAACCGCGAATTAAATTGTGTCTGGTATGTCGGCTTTGGAAAGGTTGAGACTAATACGAGAATATTTTTTTATTTATACATAACCCGGCAAATTGCTCGTATTCATCACACAAACATTTGCCCCTACCAGGATTCCAACCCAGAACCCCGACCGAGCAGGCCGTATAGCAAAGAGTACAGACCACTCGGCCATCCGGTCGTCAGGCTGCTTGTTTATAGTTTATAGTTTATACCATTATAATGTTTAAAGATTTATCAGAAACATTACAATATAACGCTCAAGCACGCAGCTTTAGTAATGGAGCATTCGCCAAACCATAAACATCAAATTAAGTCCACTCCAAGTAATCCCAATTCCACAACACGTAACCCACTCCAATTCGTCGCACTTTCATCAGAGTAGAAACTAATATCAATCACGATAGTTTTCGACAGGTTTCCTTGGTAATTCGTGTTTCGTGTGCACTTGGAACTTAATGTTTGTAAGCTTCTGAGATGTTTATTTTCTTTCGTCTCAAAAGAACTCGGATACGCGGTCGCCGAGCGTCGTATGGAGCGGTATTATTTTCCACTTTTTCCAGTCGTTTGATTCCATCAAGAGCTGTAAGGCTTTCTGGATTTTCTTGTATTTTAGAACATGGCTATCGAGTGCAGAAACAAAACTTAAGATACTTTAAGCATTACGCTATTAGCTGCAAACAATTTTTACCCACCTGAGTATCTATATCTTGTCGCACTCTTGTGGTGTATATGCCGCCGCCATCTGGTTCAATTCGCCGCTAAATTGGAATGCCTATCCATCGTTTAATCAGACTCACTAGACTCACTTAACGTTTGACGACGTGGCGTATTGAATGGATTGTCTTGTATTGGAAAGTTTTGGTTTGATTGGTAGTGTAGGGCCAAGGTTATTTTTATGACCACTTATAACGGACATCGTTTTGTTCTAGGTGGTCATAAAAAAATAACCTTGGACCTACCAATAACTTAAAAAGTCACACAAAAGATCTTCGTTTTAAACGACCTGCCTAGGCGTCCCATTGAATCGCTGACATGACGTTCAGCTATCTGGTTAAATGTTACGCTCAATGACTTGGCTAGTTGTCCTTCAGCCGTTTCATTGTACGCCGGCTTTCAATCAACGGGCTAGGCATCCAGTTAAGCGCCTAATTTATTCAGACAGCTGCGACATATATTCTTTGCCCTTGCGCCAAACATAAGGGGTCGCGCGGAGTGATAAACCGTAACTTTAACTGCCAGTTTTGAGATAACTAATGAGTAGTTTTGACATTTTATGACATATTTTACAAAAAGGTACTTTATCTAAATAAAATAAAAGACAATGAAAATTACATGGTTTCATTCAATTATTTATTTTTATATCAAAAAGTAATAAAGTCAATAAAATATCAAAATTCACCTCCTCCATAGAATATAGCTTTACAACAAAAACAGAAAATCACACATTTTATTATTGTTCTTTTAAGCATATTTTTATAATGCTTAATCTTTAGTGAAATAAAATTTAAAAAAAAACATAAAAGGAAAAATCTCGAAACTCCTTTATGTCTTCTACCGATTGAAAACGGGTGCCACGATATGGTGGTTGCTCGATGGTATTTGTTGAGTGTTTGGTCAAAAATTCGTTCACAATGATGGCCTTGTGCGAAGGCGCATTATCGTGGTTTAAAATCCAAAAATTTTCTTTCCACAAATCTGGCCTTTTTAGTCGAATTTGCTCTCCTAAATGCCGCATAACGCTCAAATAATATTCTTTATTTACCGTTTGACCTTGCGGCAAGAATTCCGAGTGCACAACACCGCGAGAGTCAAAGAAAACAGTCAACATGACTTTGACTTTTGATCGACTTTGGCGTGGTTTTTTCGGTTTTGGTTCAGAAGGCGCCACTCGAAGATTGTTGACTAATTTGCATGTCAAACTTGTAAACCCATGTCTCGTCACCAGTAACAATGCGTTTCATGAATATTGGGTCAGAATTGATTTGTTATAGCATATCCTTAGCGACTTTCATGCGACTGAGTTTTTGGAAAAATATCAGGTCTTTTTGGACTAGCCGAGCGGCAACATGCTTCATACCCAAGTTATTATTTAAAATGGTTCGGATCGACTCGTGATCGGATCGTCGGCTATCTCTCTCAAAGTTGAATGAGGATTTTCAGTCACTATTTCCCTTACTTTTGCGATGTTAACTTCAGTTGCAGACGTTGATGGCCTACCAGAGCGAGGCAAATCTTCCATCACATCTCGACCGCTTTTGAACGCTTTGTACTCATAAGCACGTGTTTTTGATAAAGTCGATTCACCGTAAGCCTGCTGTAATATTTTCAGTGACTCCGAACACGAAATTCCATTGGCGATGCAAAATTTAAGACTAACTCTTTGTTTGATGTTTTTGTCGATTATGAAATTCGCAATACACACTAGATTGATATAACTAGAAACAGCACTTTATTAAACATAAATTACAGATGCAACTCAAACTCCGCGCCAAAATGGAAACCAGTTGTGCCAATTTAATAACAACAAAAAAAAAACAAAAAAAATAATTTGGAACCATTAACAAATCATCCATTTTCGATACTTTTTTGACTGAATGTCGTTGTTTTGTTAGAGAAAAAAGAACAGAATACACTATGTTTTGTTTTAAATTGTTTCATCAAAAATCTAAATGGCCATGCACAACATAGTAATACCGCAATGTGTAGCGCCATCTGGTAGTACTATTCAGAAATATTTTTACACAGAAACTTTTTGTAAACACATCATACAGAAAACGAATTAAACAAGCTATATTAAAACACCATTCAGTCTCTTCAGAGGTGCCACATTGACTATCGGTATATCGAGGTGATGAGATCCTTGTACGAGAGCGCCACCATGTCGATCCGTGTACAGAATCAGTATACGAAACCTATCCAACTGCAGAGAGGGGTAAGACAGGGAGGGACAGGGACATCTCCAAAACTGTTTACCGCTGCGTTGGAAGACGTTTTCAAACTACTGGACTGGACAGGACTCGGCATCAACGGCGAGTACATTACTCATCTTCGATTTGCCATTGATATAGTAGTCATGGCAGAATCCCTGGAGGAATTGAACACAATGTTTGACGATCTCGACAGAACCTTCCGACTTGTGAGTCTATAAATGAACATGGACAAGACAAAGGTTATGTCGAATACCCATGTCAAACCTATACCAGTTATAGTTGGGAGTTCTGTTCTCAAAGTTGTTGACGAGTACGTTTACCTTAGACAAATGGTCCAGCTAGGTAGGGCCAACTTCGAGAAAGAGGTAAATCGACGAATCCAACTCTGATGGGCAGCGTTTGGGAAATTGCGTAAGATCTTCTCGTCCAAAATTCCTCAGTGCTTGAAGTCGAAAGTCTTCGACCAGTGTGTGTTGCCAGTGATGACATACGGCTGTGAAACGTGGTCGCTTACTAAGGGCCTTCTGTGCAAGTTCGCAGTCGCACAACGAGCAATGGAACGAGCTATGTTGGGTGTTCCTCTGCGAGATAAAATCAGAAATGAGGACATCCGGAAGAGAACCAAAGTCACTGACCTAGCTAGTAGGATTAGTAAGTTGAAGTGGCAGTGGGCAGGGCTCATAGCACGCAGAGCAGACGGCCGGTGGGGCGTTAAAGTTCTAGAATGGCGACCACGTACTGGAAAGCGGAAAGTAAGACGGCCGCCCACTAGATGGACAGACGACCTGGTCAGGGTCGCGGGGAGCCGTTGGATGCAGGCTGCGCAGAACCGTTTCATTTGGAAATCGATGGGGGAGGCCTTTTTTCAGCAGTGGACATCATAGGCTGATATGATGATGATGATAAAAACACCAGCAAGCCTGAAGATACCCTACACTACGTTTGCCGAGTCGTGAGATCTTCACTCAAGTGCTGGCCAAATTTATGATAGATACCTTTGTTCTTATTGTCTTATTGCTCTAATGTCATAATCAAAGATAATTTTCGTGGTGTTTCTTGGAACCAATTAAGTCTGACGATAGGAATATTGATTTTGTGTATCGCTAGTGTGGGCGTGTTGTGATCAAGACAAGGATTATTTTACAATAAGAGCCATCACCTACACAAATTGCTGTGCGCATCGGCTTAATCTTCGGTTCCGTATTTCTATGTTACCTAAGTATTTATTTCAACCGATTTTTACGCTCACAACAAAACGCAGCAGTTGAAATTACAAATACATTTTATACCAACGCAGGTCATCTTATTTCAGCCGTGAAACAGTTCGCTGTGCTTCGGATTGAAGGGAAAGGTAACCAGTTTAATTACTGTGCATGGACGACATTTCATCTTAGGCCCCAGGATGACAACGCACCTGCAATATCAAGTGATGTTGCCTTGTTATTGGAGGTGTCTATAGGCGGCGGTTACCGCTCACCGTTAAGTGGGCCGTCAGCTTGTTTGTCATCCAGTTGTTTAAAAAAAAAGTGCAAAATGTTCCATAATGAGACCACATCAGAAACCAAGTGAATTAAAAAGAATGGAACTAGCGTGTAACTTCACTCATTTTGTATAACAAACTCAATAATAATAGGTAGTAACAAATAAGATAAAAAAATAAATAGTTACGTAATTTTAGCACAGGTTTGAATTGGGATAGATAGCCGCTAAAAAAACTTTTCGTGTTTTGTTAGCTTTTAAAAGCCAACAGTTTTTTTTTGTGAGCCTATGAAAATAAAGACCTTGATCATGGCGTTTAATTACTTATGATTTTTTAGAATTCATTAATGATAAAACAAAATACACATATCTACTCTACAAATACTTAAATCAAATAATATCAGAATAGGTGACAAAATTTTGCGTAAACCGTAACCCATTTTGCCCCAAAAACCGTTGGTGGTTGGTAATACGCTGATTCAATTACATTGCTGAGTGCGCGATTACGACGCAAATTGAGAGACAGCCGATTGAAAGTTCGAGATAAAACGGAGCGAGTGTGCACGCCCCCTAATTGAGCCGCAGAAGCCACATTTAGAGCCGCAATCCAGCCGATGTTCTTTGAATAGCGAACCAAGTCTGCTAGTTTAATTGATGGTTAATTGATTGATAATTTCAAAGTTCACATTTACAAATTTACGTTTCAAGGTTTAAACTTCGTTAGAACTGCTATAATAGGTGGTCGAACGAATTAATTTGTTTAAACAATTTCGATGCACTCGCTACGAATCTAAGTTTTCTAGATTCGATGAGGATAATAAATACGTAGGTATACTTACTTGGCTGAAATGTTTTTAAAAATAAATCAATATCTATTAATTGACATTTAAAATTATCAGTATCAAATTGTGTTTAAAATTAATTTTGTGGAATTTAAAGCTTATCCACTCCAAATTTACAGAATATAGAGGAGATAAATTTTACTGTACATTTGTTTTTGATAAACTAAGTATGTATCTTTTCCGCATTCAACAGAAAAAATATTCATATATAATTATGTTTATCGAAAAAGCTTTGAATTTAAGAGTAGGTAAAATTTTTGGAAACAAAAGCTAGAAATAATTTTAAAATAATTGACAACTGTTTCTGACACTCCTAAAGTCCTAAGGTTGTAGGCTTGTACCTGGAATAGCTCCACGATTAGTTTCGATAAAACAACTTTGTTAACATTATAAAAGAATGTAGTCACATCTGAAAAGATGTTTAAACACGCAAAGCTTCAAAATAATAATGTAAGTATATTATTATTACGTTACGGGCAATTTCAGAAGTCCGGTCACTATGTAAGTATAATGACCAGTGCCACACAGTAAGAGAACAGAACTTTCTCACAGAAGCCCGACGTGGCCGTGTTTTTTTATTAGGTACTTGATTTATATATTTAAAATAATTATAATAACAGTGTTAATAAATATACAAACAACACTTCATGCGGGCGTTATGTATACAGACCAATCATTAGTCACAGAGACCGGTCATTATTGAAAGTGTCCGGACTTTTCAAGATGCCCGTAACAAATACATATTTTATTTTATTTACTTTACAAAAAATCTACATCTTACAAACTAAAACTCTTATTTAGTAAGATAAGTACACAAAACATCAGCCAATTACGGATTCTCAGGGCAATATAAAATATACATTGAGATTTATACAGATATTTGGATTCTTAACATATTGAAAGTGAAACAATACTATAAAAATAACGCCAAGGAAAGAGATACATGTCAATAATAGGGATGTGTGCGAGTGTGTGTGTGTGTGAGTGCGCCTGTGTGTATGTGATAGTTGTAGACTTCTATTATCATTTTTTTATTTTATTTTTTATACAAAGCAGACAAATGACTCAACACCACCTAATGTGAAGCGGTAAGAAGAGTCCATATGCGAAGACAGCTAGAACAGTTCAGACACTGCTCCAGCCGCCTCCACCTTGCCGGCCCCAAAGGAAATTTTTCACGCCTCTTTTAAAGGAACCCATATCATAGGAAGGAGGGAACACATGTGCTGGCAAAGAATTCCAAGTTCTGAAAGTTCGACAAAGAAAAGAGCTGCTAAATTTCCAATTATATAGCAAAATATGGTTTGTTGTTAAAATTGAGTTTGTGAAGTGCTTATACACAAAAATACAATAAATTATGTATAATATACATATAATATATACTCTATTTTAGTAGCAATAAGGCGTTATATACATTGTGATCCTTAACTATATAAGTACATCTGCTTATACGTAAATGTACCTGCCCCGGAGAAGAAAGATGCCAAGCAAAGTCTTACGCAAACATTTTCATCGTAAATTTAACATTAGGAGCTCATCCGATTTTTTCAGTAGGATTTACTTCCTTCTTGAACGAAGTTAGTTGTGAATTCAAACATAAAAGACACACAAGCACTCTTTCAAAACGAGAATATGTTCGCTTAGATCAGAAATAAATTTCAATTAAAGAAGTGTGCAAAATTAAGTATCGATATCTAAGTATATCATGCAAGAAATAATTTCGGAATCGGAGACCATTTCACTTACTTACAATGGAAGTTAAATGAAATGAAATGAAATAATTTATTCGAGAACACATTATTATGACTACAGAAGCCAAATACAACACATTTGAATAAAAAAAACAAAGTTCGTAATTTACCATTATTAGAAAACCGATTTCTTGAAAATGGATGAAACTCTAAATTGCACGGTAAGCCAGTAACTAAAATAGTGTTTATAGCTTTCCTAATACTTTACATGAATAAAATTACCTAACTAACTTCTTGTCCTAAAATTATGTAAATTGCATTAGTAAGACTTTGTAGTAAATAAATATATCTTAAATCACTCCATATCTAGAATAAGTTTAATCTGTATTGAAAGTTGCTTTCTATTTTTATTGTTGCCATTCTGGGTTGATTTTGGCGCCAAATGTATTGACAGTCTTTAGCCACCTTATTCTCAACTGTCGGAAAATATTCGAATTTCGGAAACTCTTTACCTGTCACTTTTTATCGCGGTGTGTCAAAGCGAGACGGCGTGTGACTTTTCGAATTGAATCCGTGATCCGACAATTGAGAATAAGGATCAGGGCCTCGAAAGCGCTAATTTTCAACGTAGGGAATACATAAGATAAACCAAAAGCGATACGTTGCGCACAATTTGTATTGCACTAAACATTTTAACTACCCTACCAATAAGTTGTCTTTTGGGAACATACGTCGATATCTTTGATTTTATTTATAGCACATAAATTTATGTAAGTAATTTAAACTTAATAAATATGTAATATAATTACAATCAAAAACATCACCGTATGTTACAAAGAAAGCTTATTGGATGCCGTTCAAATGTTTAGGGCAACACAAATTGTGCGCAAAGTAACGTTTTTCGTTTTGCTTTAGTGAATACGTTGAAAATTAAAAATTCTCAAACTTTTTCTCACTAAGTGAATTTTTAATACGATGACTCTCAATACTACTCGTCAACAATAGTCAACATAATAACTTGTTTCACAAAATACACTAATTTCACTATGCCTACAATATTCGCTCTAACCAAATTTACAATTTAAAAATTCTTAACCGTCGCCATCCAAAGACGGCAGAACCCTGCTGTTATTAGAATTGCTGCATAACAATTACGTTAGCGTTATTTAGAGTCACTTTATCACTTAGAGGTTGTAAGTATTAAATATGAAAAAAAATGTATTTATAAAGCCCCCAAAGAATCTGTTTTGAATCGAAGAATCGTCAAAGGATAACAACACAGTAAATTAAGTAATGTCAGTATTAGTAACATACAAAACAAGTCACGTGATTCACAATAGAATTAGGTTCAAATAAATCAATTTTACATTAAAAATGTAGAGAAAATACAAGAAAAAGCATGTAAATTAACATTGCAGAATTTACATTTTATCAATTAACATAAAACGGTTACCGGAAGTGGTCAGCACTCTAATGAGAGTATGAATTAAAAATCTTTTTAGCATAAAACTAATACAATAACACTATCGTAATAATCATTTAGGATACCTAAATTATATTAAACACAAAAGGTTTGCCGCCCATATGCACATCACAAAGTGCAGTTAATCAGCTGAGTAACTCAAATATGTTTCGTTCGCTTTTTGAAAAATTAAATATAAAACTTTCGCTTTATCTATCTCCAGCTTAAAACGCCACTAATAGTCAATCGCCGATACAATCGGCTTTCGCCGCAGTTTTAAATTTAAAACAGATTATCCTGCTGGGGATTACACTGTAGTGATGAAAATTGTTACCCGCTTCGAAAGCCTATTGTTCTGGGACAGAATGAAGTTTACTGTCAAATAGATCAGTTGTAGATGTATGAATAATCTTAGAATATCATTCTGGAGAGGATTGCTATCAGGCAAATTTCAAATATTCTAGAAATGAATAAGTAAATTGCTCTCGACATTTCATGAGGAATCAAAATGTTATGCAATTGGATTTGCTATGTTAGGCCCAACGATTTTTTTTGTCTGATCAATGCCCTAGAAATATGAGGAGGGTGAATTCACTTCACTCGTCACATAATATGCTGTCAACATAATGCTGCGTCCTCTTAGTTTTCCAAAGGGCAGGCAGTGCGTGAGTGGTGCAACAAGTATTACAGCCGTTTTTGAGTTACGCTTTAAACACCCAGACGCCCATATCATCATCATCAATACTCAATACTCAATCGTTTATTGCATTCCATCGGTATTTACAATAGATGTTTCATTACACAGTAGGAATCACTATGGACCCTGTCGGGCACAACAATAATGGAGAGGAGGAATACTTGTCATTATTATTAGTAATAATTATGTACCTTATATTTTCATTGTTAGTTTCATTATTTTGATTAGTATTTTATCTTAAAAATCTATAATTAATTATTATTTATTGTTATTATTATGTTATTGTTATAAGGCTTAAAGCTAAACATGGTTCATCATGTCATCATCATCAGCCTATAAACGTCCCTCTGCTGGGCACAGGCCTTCCTATATGAGAAAAACACATGAGGAGCTTGGGCTATAACACCACCACGCTGACCCAATGCGGGTTGGTGGGTTAAATTAGTTGCAGTAACAACCGGGACCAACGACTTAACGTGCCTTCCGAAGCACGGAGGAGCTCGAGATTATAAATTGATTGACTCATCCCGGGACCGACCATGGCGAAAGTTGCTTTGTTTTCGTAATCGAAACCAGAGAGCTCGAAACACTACGCCACCGAACTCCCCAATGCCCACTACGCCACCGAGTTCCTTGACGCCCGCATTCCTTTTTACTATCGAAAAGAAAACAAAAACGAAATAACGACGAATATAGAAACTGCACAGCAAACTTTTGACAAATCAAGACTCCTGAAGCTTCATTTTAGTGCTAGTATCTAAGTGAATTCGCTGCCAAAACAAAATTGTGACCCGAAAATGTAATTCAAAGAACGTTAAGACCGTAGTGAAATTGCATCGGACAGGAGACTTCGCGTAAAAGGGTTGGCAACTCCCGGGCATTTTTTGCTTTAACTGCTTTTGTGGGGATTTGTATTCTGCCTTTTTTTCTGGTCGTTGTAATGAATTTCATGCTCTGGCGAATGGATTTTTACTTTTATTTACACAAATTCGTTTACTTCCGTAAATATTTGTTATTGGAATATCAGCTTAATTTCCAAGGTCCGGATCTCAATCCGTTTCAGTTAATAAAACCATGATAAACATCGTTCTAACAACACGTTTGCTTGCAAATTCTTTGTTCAAAACGGACCCATGTCACCAAACATTATTTTGTTGAGACGACATTTTGTAGCCCATTGTGAACATTGTGGCCGACCAAAGTCACTTTTGAGTTTTTGCTTTTGACATGTTTATGGGAGTTTTTTTTTAGATAATATAAACAATATTATTTTTATAAGGCAAGCGTAGCAAACAGGCATTACCGTCCGCCTGCAAGCCTAGGATGGACCATAAAATCTCTTTCCACTACTTATGTCCACTATTGTGGAGACAAAACCAACAAAAAAAGCGTTTGCAGAAACATCGGGACCAACGCCTTAACGTGCCTTCCGAAGCGCGGACTAACTAACTTTTATCGACCCATCCCAGGATCGTCCATGGCGAAAGTTGCTTTGTTTTTCGTATCGAAACCAGAGCGCTCAAACCAATACGCCACCGAGCTCCTCGGTTGGTAATTTATTAATATGTAATCCTGAGTTCACTGCGCC
This sequence comes from Nymphula nitidulata, assembly GCA_947347705.1. NCBI lineage: Eukaryota > Metazoa > Arthropoda > Insecta > Lepidoptera > Crambidae > Nymphula > Nymphula nitidulata. The sequence continues at coordinate 16,432,866 of OX374632.1, forward strand.
GCGCCGTTAGAATAATAATATATTCACAATCATTTATTTATTTTATAACTAGTTGCCGCCCGCGGCTCTGCCCGCGTGGATATAGGTTATTGCACCAAAAGTGTCCTATATGTGTGTTATTCCCAGGGTTTCAAACTATCTTCATTCCAAATTTCATCTAAAGTCGTCCAGTGATTACTAGTTCCCTTAGAAATTTCCACTGCGCCGTTAGAATATATTAGTGTTTCATTTCTTCTTTTCCTTTTAGACAAAGAGAGGGACAAACTTTTGTCCACTTTGCTATGCTGTAGCATGTCATATTCCTGGCAGCTGGCTGGCGGTAAACGGTCACTGTAGTCAACAATAATATTGTTCAATCAACGGTCAATTAAGGCTTGTTTTAAATTGATTTGTATAGGTATTGAACTTTATTGGGGTTTGGCTCGCTTCACTTTTATATGTTCATATAAAACCTTTAGATGCATATAAGTATGAACTATTTTGTTGGTAATTTCATCATCATCATCACCAGCCTTTATACGTCCCACTGCTGGGTACAGGCCTTCCTACATGGGAGAAACACATGAGGAGCTTGGGCCATAACGGCAACATGTTGGCCCAATGCTGGTTGGCTTTTACCAGTAAAACGGTTGCAGGAACAACCGTGACCAACGGCTTAACGTGCCTTCGAAATTAACGTTAATACGATCATAGAAGCTTTCAAGTCTTTGAATATGAAAAAGACTGAGGATTTATGGGGCTTTTCTGTTAGTGTTATAAATTCTATAATAAATGTTATATCTCCTCAACTATCGTTTATATTTAATAAATGTATTGATGATGGTGTATTTCCCAATCAAATGAAATTAAGTAAAATAATACCTTTGTTTAAGGCGGGAGATAGCAATGACCCCACAAATTTCCGTCCCATTTCTATTTTGCCGACTCTTAGCAAAATTTTTGAAAAAATTATTCTTAACCAATTGCTTTCTCATTTTACGAGAAATGAATTGCTTCACAATAGACAGTTCGGATTTACTAAAGGAAAAAATACTACAGACGCGGGAATTGCACTTATAAAACACATATTTGATGCTTGGGAAAATCGGCAGGATGCTCTAGGTATCTTCTGCGACTTGTCCAAAGCGTTTGACTGTGTTGATCATCAAACATTATTGGGTAAATTAAAGCATTATGGTGTATCAATAAACTCATTAAAACTTATTGAATCCTATTTGACCAATAGAATTCAAAAAGTTGTTATAAACAAAACTGAGTCTTCTGGTGCGCCTGTGCATATGGGCGTGCCTCAGGGTTCGATATTAGGGCCATTGCTTTTTTTAATTTATATCAACGACCTCCCTTACTTTTCAAAAAAATTGTGTGAGACGGTATTGTTTGCAGATGACACCTCACTAATTTTTAAAATAGACCGAACTAAAACTGACTTTGAGGATGTAAATAATGCCATTTCAAAAGTGCTATCCTGGTTTGAAAATAATAATTTATTGTTAAATTCAAAGAAAACAAAGTGTATTAAATTTACTTTACCAAATGTAAGGCAGGTTAGTACTCATGTTGAAATCAATGAAGAAACTATTGAATGTGTTGACTCTACAGTATTTTTGGGAATTAAGTTAGATTCTCATTTACAATGGTATCCTCATATCTCGTCCCTATCTAAAAGACTTAGTTCAGCTGCTTATGCTGTTAAAAAAATTAGATCTTTGTGTGATGTTGAAACAGCAAGACTTGTTTACTTTGGTTACTTCCACAGTGTCATGTCATATGGCTTGTTATTGTGGGGCACAGCAGCCGACATTGAAGACATTTTTATTTTACAAAAAAGGGCTGTGCGTGCTATTTACGGACTCAAGCCACGTGATTCACTAAAAGATTTATTTAAAGAAATTAATATTTTGACCATTGCTTCTCAATATATATATGAGAACATAATTTATGTTCACAAATATAAACATACCTTTTCAAAACATAGTGATATTCATAACTTAAACACTAGATATAAAAATAAACTTGCTGTTCCAAGTTTTAGACTTCACAAGACAAGTCGCTCATTCATGGGGAAATGTATACACATTTATAACAAAGTCCCGCCAAATGTAACTGAACTGCCTTTTCACAAACTTAAGTTATATGTCAAACAAACTTTAATGAAAAAAGGCTACTATAAGGTCCAAGAATATTTAGATGATAAGAATGCGTGGAAACATTAAAATTCCAAAATGTTTTTAAGTTTATTTACGTGTAAGTATTATGACTATTAACCTCTGTATACCTATTTTGTGATTGTGCATTGTCAGATAGCTTGAAAATAATGATAATACTTTTGTCATTGGGTACCTACTTTGTCGGTACGATGATATAGATTCTCTTCTAATTTTAATTATTTTTATCGCTGGGCGGCACTGCACTGCTAAAAGTTATATTTTTTTTAACTACAAACATTGTATTTGAATATTTATTTTAAAAAGAGTGACTACACGAGTTTGTTGCCGGAATCTTCTCGGTAGTTCAACTTTTGGAACCGGTGTAAATTCAGACATGACAGACAGACAGAGACTATGACGTTGTTAGTTAATATTTTTTTTGTGATAGTTGTAAAAATGTGTTTTTTTGACGATTTAAAAGTGCTTCTTTGTGGCCTATTTAAATAAAATATTTTTTCTTTCTTTCTTTCTTTCTTTCTTCCGAAACGCGGAGGAGCTCGAGATAACTAACTTTGATTGACCCATCCCAGGATCGACCATGGCGAAAGTTGCTTTGTTTTTCTTATCGAAACCAGAGCGCTTAAATCAATACGCCACCGATCTCCACGGTTGGTAATTTATTAATATGTAATCCTGAGTTCACTGCGCCGCGCCGTTAGAATAATAATATATTCACAATCATTTATTTATTTTATAACTAGTTGCCGCCCGCGGCTCTGCCCGCGTGGATATAGGTTATTGCACCAAAAGTGTCCTATATGTGTGTTATTCCCAGGGTTTCAAACTATCTCCATTCCAAATTTCATCTAAAGTGGTCCAGTGATTACTAGTTCCCTTAGAAATTTCCACCCTCCTTTTGCCTGAAAGGAAAATATCTGAGATAAAAACTATTCTATGTCCTTTCCCGTAACTCCGAATATCTTTAAAGCAAATTTTATCTGAATCGGTTTAGCGGATTAAGCGTGAAGATGTAATCAGACAGTCAGACAGACACACTTTCGCATTCCTAACATAATTATAAATATGGTTTTGGACAAATTATACCCACAATAAATAAAGTTAGGCCTGTTTAGTTATAAAGCAACCTTTGTCATTTTTGAAAATTAAAAAAAAAGTTACTTCTATCCGTGGACAGAATATTAAAACCAACAGTAAGTATTGCAGGTAAAGTCTTCAAGCTTGAAGAAGAACAGCTAAGTTGTGAATAAACTCAGTAGGTAATGGTAGCAATGAGTGGACTAGTCCCTGCATGTATAAACAAGACAGACGTTTTATTAATATCATACTGAAAGCCGTCCCGCCTAAGATAAGAATACCATACCATTACAATATTTGCTGTGTATCTGTAGTGAGTAAGATCAACAAAAGGCTTCCCTTTGACAGAGTAGGCAACGCGTTTATAGAAAATCACACCATTTCTGCGGAATGTATCTTTTATGAGTAACTATCAACTACCTCTGTATCTAATTTCATCTCAATCGGTTCTGCTGTTTATGCGCAAAGAGAACAGATAGACAGACAGACACGCTTTCGCATTTATAATATTGGTATGGATAGGTAAAAATATAACTGATGACATGGCCTGCGATGGTACATGTTTACCTACAAGGTGCCTATTCACTCTAGCCTTGAAACTATCCAAATTTTAGATAATACTAAGATTTTTTGCCCAAATGTTGCACTAAAATACTTCAATTATTATACTTATTACGACTAGCAATCTTAAGACTAATCTGTTATACATATGTTATAAGCCCGACGACAGTGTGAACTCAACATCCGTGTAGGGTAGAGAATTGTCTCTGCAGTTTAATTTAGACACTTATTTCTTTTTCTTCTACATTTATATTTGGCAGTATTAATTTTTTATTTATTTATATAAATCAAGTTACATAGACCCATAAGTGGAATAACTTAAAAGAGGATAATAGGTATACACATTTAAATTAAAATAATAAAATTAACACATAAATATTTAAAAATAATGCAATTAGATTAGAACTAAATTTTAAAACCTAAATCGATATCAAGTACAATAAAAAAAAGGTCACAATAAATTAATGTAACCTTGGTTTTATGTCGAACTCGTAAATTTTATAAAATACACATACTGTGGATTACAATCTAGATGTGAATTGTATAATTTTATTGTAAGTTAAGTGTTTAATCAATTATTAACTGTTTTGTGTATAAAATTATATTTTTTTTATTTTTAGTATTTGTAGCAGTGTTAAAACCAATATATGCATTCTTTACCCGGGCCGCAGACCGCCCCAGACTATCTGTATGTGTATACAAAATTGTGCCTATATAAATATATTTGACTACGTAAGTGAATTGGTCCACCTCTTTTCTGTAAAACCTACTCGTAAATATGGAGAAAGTAACCTACTGCGTGATTTAAGGTAAAAAAAAATAAGCGCAGAGAAAACTCTTCGGTATTGCCATAGTAAAAAAAAACACCACACAGGCGTTGTTTCCGTGTTACGATTTTTTGAAAGTAAAATAAGTTTCAACGCCTCTCTTTTAGTTCAATTTGATAAAAGTGGGATAAACAACAAATGTTATGAAATCTAGTTTCTGAATAAAGAATATTTCTTTTTATATAATACACTAGCATTTTTGGGTTCCGAATTCAACAGAACCCTTATAGTTTTTTATCCAAACGTCCGCCTGTTTATCCGTCAGGTTGAGGCTTAGCTCAGACACTTATTATACTAGAAAGGTCTAATTGAAAAAAATATAAGGTGGAAATGATTTTTATTACTCGTATACCCGACATGGCGTTTATTGTAAGAAATACAAATTAAAAAACGATAAAAATTTTATGCTTTAGGCGAGAATCAAACCCGCTGAAACCCAAAAATTGTAAAAAAATATATGCTCCCCGTGGAATCGTACTGGAGCATTCATTTTTTTCATCGTTTTCTGTATTTGTATTTTTTGGGGTCTGTAAAAACCATCGTTCTATTCCCCTGAACGGATCCCTATCCGTTTGCAAAATATTAAGGCTTAAAATAAATAATAATTAATAATATAAATATTATACAGGTATACAATATGCTTACTAGGTAGGTCCCGGCCTCAGATTATAGTTATATGTATGTAAAAGCTATTGAAATAAAGTTTTTTTTTTAAAATTAGCTAGGAGACTAACGCTGGTCCTGTCAAGCCACAGATTACAAACAATTGGTTTCGTCAGGCGAAAGGAAAAAATGCTAATGCGGTATTTGTATTTTTTGGGGTCTGTAAAAACCATCGTTCTATTCAGGGATGCGTTTGCAAAATATTAAGGCTTAAAATAAATAATAATTAATAATATAAATATTATACAGGTATACAATATACTTACTAGGTAGGTCCCGGCCTCAGATTATAGTTATATGTATGTAAAAGCTATTGAAATAAAGATATTTTTTTATTTTTTTTTAAAAATTAGCTAGGAGACTAACGCGGGTCCTGTCAAGCCACAGATTACAAACAATTGGTTTCGTCAGGCGAAAGGAAAAAATGCTAATGCGCCATTTGGGACAAAATGAGACATACATTGAATACAATGTCATATAGCATTTTTTTCTGCGTCGATCTGATATTCTGGTTTCGTGGGTATCGAAGCACTTTTTTGGCGCTGTAGCATTTCAAAATTGTTGAGTTTTTTTTAAATTCCATATTTGTTGCGGATAAAACGACGTGCTTTCTGTGTTTTTTGACTTCTTATATTTTTCTGTTATTTTAGATTAAATTCCAATGATGTTTTTGTTTCTGAAGAGGTACGAAGTTTGCTGGGTCAGCAAACCATAAAATAACTAAATTAATAAATAAAATAATGTCTCATCTTACAAGCTAATTAAATTCAGTTTTTGACAATAAAAATGAATACCTACTCAATATAAATTTAGTTCGAAAAATGAAAATATACTTATTCAAAAAGTTTTGTTTTCTTTACATTGAAATGACTGTTTTCTGCGTTCGTATCGATATCACAGCAATCTAGTTCAATTACCCAGTAATTTGGATGCCTAGGCTGTTTATCAAACGGCTACATTGAACTAGCCAGATGGCTGAACGTCGTGTCAGACATCTGGTTCAATTACTTAGCCAGTTAATTAGGCACCTAGGCAGATCATTTAGTTGGAAGAGCTTTTGTGTGCCTTTTTGTGTGATTGGTAGGTTCAATGTATTTTTTATGACCAGTTATTATCGAAATCGTTTTGGTTAATAGTGGTCATAAAAATAACCTTGAACCTACTAATTACACCTAAACTCTTCAGTACAGATCCATCTAGGCGTCCAAAAGGATCCAGGTCCAGATGGATCTGTAAGCAAGTCTTAGCAAGTAAGCAAGTACCTACTGTTTGCAAGTCAGCTCAATTGAGCTGCCTTTCAATACGCAAAGTTGTTATTCAAATTCTAGTTGAATTATTCTAGTCCAATAAACTATCGACCTCGGCGTTTAATTGGAATAGGCATCTAAATAACTAGCTAATTTAATAAAATGGCTGCAACAACAATACTGACTCGCGGTTGCTGCGAGTCTCATTTTCAATTGTATAGAAATTAATGCACGTCGTATGGTCATTTAAAACTCGTCGTGTGAATAGATTCTAATTGGTTCAAGAGATTAAATAATAATCTTCTCTATGCACTCAGTATTTGGACTATCCGGTATCTTCATCTAACCTCATAGTTACCGATATTTCATCCCAAACTAACGCCTCACCACGAGGCTAATGGTGGCCATTTGGTCGGCTCTCAGCATTCTGAGACATCCTTCTAACAAATTGCCAGTTGTAATAACAAAAGATAATGCTCAGAACGAGAAGAGATCATAAAACGGAGAAAAGAAACTAGTATACAATAAAAGAATCGGGGCTTCTTCAAGAAAAAATGTGTAATAATCGTTTTTCACGGTAATATTGCTAATAAATTACGCCTGTAGCCGTAGGTTAGTACTGCTTCAGTCGTAATGTGGCTAGACAAATGATATTTTCAAGATAGTTTATGTAAGGCATCATTGGAGAACTATTTACGGCTTATATCATTTCTCCACACTATAAGCAATTATTATTCTAAATCAGGATTCTTTAAATTTACTCACAGAACACATTCATTCATTCACTCACTAGGTGGTAGACCCATATGTAAGTACCACCGCCTTTCTTATTTCAGCCGTTAAACAGTTCGCTGTATTTCGGATTGAAGGGAAAGGTAGCTAAGTGTAATAACTAGGCATGGACGGCATTTCATCTTAGGCCTCAGGATGACAACGCACCTGCAATATCAAGTGCTTTTCCTTGTTATTGCAGGTGTCTATAGGCGACGGTAACCGCTTACCACCAGGTGGCCCGTCAGCTTGTTTGTCATCTAGTTGTATAAAAAAAAATCATCCCTTTTCTCTTCAAACATATGCTATACGAGTCTTCAATTTTAAAATTCATGATTATATAACTAGATGAAAAACAAACTGAAAGCTGCTCACCTCGTAGTAAGTAGTTACCGTTACACATAAGTAGATACCTGCACCCGTACCACCATCTTTTATCGCGATCCAGATTTGGAGCTAAACTGAGTAGAATCGGTAATTCGTACTACGACGCTATCTACGACGCTATCTATGACGCTATCTACGACGCTATCTACGACGCTATCTACGACGCTTTCTACGACTATGACAGTGATGCAGTTTAGGAACCAATACTAAACCGAGCGGAATATGAATCACTTTTATAAAGATGGTGGTAAAGCCCCTGCCCCCTTATTCACAACCGCCGGATCACGGATACGATGCGAAAAGTCACATCCCGTCTCGCTTTAACGCGCCGTGGTAAAAAGTGACAGGTATAGAGTTTCCGAAATTCGAATATTTTCTGACAGTTGTGAATAAGGGGGCTGCACCTTCGGGTGCAGCCCCCTAAGCCCGTGCTTCGGCACGGGCTGTGAAAGTGGTATCTACCCTTATATACCTTGATATCCACGTATCAAAGGACAAAATGCGTTTTATATCTGCCTTTCTATTGGACGAAAGGAGTGAACCTTTTGTCCATTCCTCAGAGAGTTTGTCATGTTCCGGAGGCTGGAATAACAAGGAATAAAATCACTTGGTATTACAGGTGCGTTGTCATCCTGAGGGCTAAGGTGAAATGTCTTCAATGCCCAGTAATTATACTGGCTATCTTTCCCTTTAATGCGAAACAGCAACTGTTGTACAGCCACAATGGGGAATGTGGTGGTACAGGCACAGAAGTACCTGAACACTTTATTATGTCACAATAACATATGGCATCACTAAAGTAGCAACTATTATGTAGGCACGAGAGCAATAGTCGGTGTGACATGGTACTAAAGTGTTCAGCTACTTCTGTGGTCGATTGTACCAACCCTTACTCTACATGCGGGCATATTTCACATAAATTATGTATACTTAGTAACATAAAATTGTATTCAAATTAGACTTGTTGGTGCTTTGGTGATAAACTGTAAATCTGCAAGAATTTTGACATAAATAAATGAAGGAAATAACTAACCAAGATAATGATGATGGTGTATATGGTTAATGTACGCACTGCTATTGAATAAAATAATTATTTCTGATGACCACCTGTTCGAGTAATCAGCCTGTCTACTAAACCGAGGTTGTGTGTTTAAATACCGATAGACGCAGATAGTTTGTATGATGAGTACGAAGACTTATTGATGTTTGTATGTTTATTTCGTACCTATATATCTAATACATATTTATTTATATTATTAGTACCTATATATATAGTTTTCCGATATCTAGCATCCACAGCACAATCCCTTAATGTTGTTTAATTAGGACTAGATAACAAGTTTTAATGTTTAAAAATTTTTCTTTTTTCTTCCATGAAGTGACTTTTGGAATTAACGTTACGAATTACTTTAACGATAGCTCGTTCCAAAAACTAGCACGTGTTTACCAGCGTAAACGCGTTACACGTTGTACAAGTCCACAAATTCCGCTTGTTAATGCTGTTTTAAAACGAAATCGCCGTGGGAAAGCGTTTCACTATGCCCCCAGTTTCTAGTTTAGGAGCGGTCATTAAATGGCTGTTTGCAACTTTTCTAATTAGGCGAGGAACATTAATCTTCCTAACGTCAAGCGATTCGGTGTGACTGGCACTGTTGCCGAATTATAGATATAATTACCTTTGAATTTGTATTGGTTCGTGGCGGGTTTGGGACGGGGGCCTTTTGTACGCGCGTTTCGGATATAGTTTTTGTCTTAATAGCCTTCCATCAAAGGCTTGTTTTCACTTAAACTTGCCAACCGAATTTAGGCCTTAAAAACAACCTTCATCAAGTTGAAAGCCTTACCATCGTAGTTTCTTTACGTCTATCAGTAGGTATGTTAGTATTGTTAACTTAACTGAATTTAGTCACCAAAACTTATCAAGGACTCTCCTCTTGAGTTTTATAGAGTAGGTTCGTGTGCGAGGATATAGTGTAACAGAGGGTGACAGACTGACATACGGATTTTACTCGCGTTTAATTAGATGTTATATTATTGTTATACACACGATGTTTTAATTACTTTACAGCGATCGTAGTCACGGGAAGACTGAATATGTCATTTGTTTTTGGTAAGACAAAACAATCAGAATCAAACAATCAATTTGTCAATTGACGACCGGCTGCATGGGATTTGATAATTATTTTAGTCCTTATCTCATCTAGGGGAAGTTGACTGTGATATTTGTCGTGCTTTGTATAAAAAAAAATATGTACTACAAATGTCTTAAGCAAGTGAACATAAGTGAAAAACTCACTCAATAGAATAGTGTGGTATTTTTTCTAGTAACAAATCATTCAATAGTTGGGTTGTTGTCAGGCACTTCGTCCACGTCTTTTATACTAAGTACGTCTCTGGAGCATGTATTGAGGTTTGGAGATTGTGGTCCTCCGAGCCGCGTTCAACGCATACTATTATTTTATTACCATTTATTTATTTAGGTATGCTTACAGCTAAACATATACAACTTTTTGAATAAACTACACTTAAAACATACATACATATTATATCTATGCAAGCCTTTACAAACATACAACATTGTTAAAAAATTAAACGATAAATAACAAAGAAAACAAAAATTATAAACTACATTATAGTTTCAACTAGTTTTAAATTAAGAATTAATTAGTAACAGAATGCATCAACCTGAAATTTGAGCCAAGACTTTCTGCAAATGGATGCGCATATTCTTATAAGCGCAATTTTTTATTTATTTTAGGTTGAAGGCATCTTGAGGTCTTCCTCAGCTTAAAATTAATCTTGTGTAGGTATCCAACAGACTAGCCATAGTAGGTACGCTTCTGTATCGCAGAAAGTAGCAGCAGCAGCAATTTTATCTCAGGCGAGTATTCTTTATAACATTTCTTGTTGAAATTTCATATTTAGGTCAGAGTTCAAGATGCGACACTATCACACCAGATGTCCACTCCATTTTATGATATTTTTCCGGAGGAGCTTAAGCAGCTTGAAGCTATCTATATAATATAAGCAACAGCTCAATAAGTACCACAAACGACACTTTCGTCCAATATCGTTATAAAAGTGCCTTTATATTTCTAAAGCGTTTCATAATGTTTCTGATTATTTTAGTTGTTGTTAGAATTATTGCAGTTTTGTAATTCATTTTTTTATAAATTTTATTTTTACGCTGGATTTATCGGGGCTTTACACTTGGGCTGGATTTACTCGCGTGGTTGTGAGTTCTCGCTCCAAAAAGTATCCCATGGTCATTCCAGGGTCTTTAACTATCACCGTGCCAAATTTAATCTAAAATTGTTCAGTGGTTTATGCGTGAAAGCGTAACCAACAAACAAACAAACAAGCTCACTTTCGCATTAATAATATTATCTAGGATGACAAGAGAGCAAACGTGTGAAAATGCTTTTTTTATTGCTCGTTGATCTCTGAGAAATACCTACGGTAGATTTACTAGCGGATGGTTTTGAATCCGGTGATAAATCTACTGTAGGTATTCGATGCACTGGACAGATTGCAGCGTCGTGCTGTCCATATCATTGACAAAGTAGAGGACAACCTAGAGCCTCTACGATGCCGTCGTGACATTGCATTGCTTAGCGCCTTCTATCGACTTTATGGTGAAGAGTGTTGTCAGGAGCTTTTCGACCGTATCCTACCTTCCCCCTTCCTGCTCAAGAGTACGCGTTCCAGTCTTCGGAGTCATCAATTTACTGTCGCCACCTTAACATCACGGTCAAAGAAGTTTAGTAACTCGTTTTTTTGTCAGACTTCCAAAACTTGGAATTCTTTGCCAGCGTGTTTCCTCCTTCCTATGACATGAGTTCCTTCAAAAGAGGCGTGAAAAGGCACCTTATGGGCCGGCAAGGTGGAGGTGGCTAGAACAGTGTGTTTTAAGCTGCAATAGCTGCCTTCGCATATGGACTCTTCCTACCGCTTCACATCAGGTAGTATTGAGTCATTTGCCGTCCTTAGTATATGTATAAAAAAATAATTGTCATCCGATAAGTGTGCAAATATGCAAAGCTTAATAGTTTTTTTTTACTTAAAAAACATCGTCAAAGCACGACTTGAAATTATTTTGATGGCGTTCAAATTTCCACTTTACCTCAATTGCTTTTAACCAGCAAACTTGTGTTGTACGTGAACACTGTAATAATTATATAATGCTGCCCTAAAGTATAATTACGTGTCACTCAGTGTAAATAAACAGAAAACTGTTTAAATATTTATAAAGCAAGCAACGTGTATTGCGGCCAAAATGTTACCCTTGAGAAATTGGCCCCTTCTCATACCTTTTTAAGGCTCTACACCAAAACAAGGACCACTAAGTACCTATCCATCTACTATTTTTTTTCCAAGAGTGAAGAGTATAGCGCGGAATGGAAGGTACAAGTATGAGGATACCCGCTACAATACCTACCAGCTAATAAGATACCATTCACAGGTTTCATTAAGAATGACGCGGGCTTCAAATTTTCACAGAAACTCTTTAAAAAAATATCTGAACTAAAAAACCTTATCCTGGACAGGGAACCGAATCTGTGACCTTTCACAATCCGGGTGACTACTGAGTTGCCGCGAACTTGGCATTTTACTATCATGAGGACAAAAGTAGCTAGTCTAAGCAAAAGCTTTCATAAAAGAGCTTAACCATCACAGGACATAAGTAATGGTATTTCAGCTTCAATGTTCTGGGAGTCGGTGGCTTGAATGTGTGGCACAAATTTCAAGCTTCTAGTTGGTGTTGTGGGAACTTTTAGTGGAAAATAACTATCAACTAACCAGTTGTGATCAAATGCCATTACTTTTGCACTGCTGTGCTCCAGCTATACGATTCTCTAAAGTCAGCAGTCTTGACTTCGTGGCTGTGGGCAGCGCTGTGATACCTTTTGGCGTTGTTTTGACAACCATTTGATAACCGTTGGCGACACTAGCGTTCCGACGACGAGCACGGTGTGAGGCGGAACTAAAAAGTTGTTTATTTTTATATCTGTTAGGTATGTAAGTGTCCGAGCGTTGCGAGGCTGCGCCCCCGCATACCCCGCGCCCCTCCCGGGCCGCGTCCTTCACATGGGATTCGTTCTAATTAAACGTGCGTTACGAACCACCGGCTGTTTCAATTGTCCTTGTCGCGTACTCAACTATATCTGTATGTAAAAGTCAATCAAATATTGAATGGAGTCATTGCTATACATTTTAAATACGAGAAAAGGGAGATATAGCCAGTGGAGTTACTAGGCTAGGCATTGAAAGCATTTCATCTAAGCTTTTAGGATGACAATTCATCTACAAAATTGCAGTGAATTTTTCTTTGTTGTTGTATTGTAGGTCTATGGGTGAAGGCAGCCACTTACCAGCAGGTGGGCCATAAGCTTGCTTGTCAACTAATTGTATATTTTTTATTTTAGATATTTTAATAAATATCTTTCGAACCTTGATTATAGTGATAAAAATTACACTCAGAAAATTACACATAATATTACTCAAATTTAAATTACACATTATATTACTTATTTTATACAAGTATGTAGTATACTGAAAAATAATTCCTATTAATTATTTTTTAACCCACAACTCTTCGCTTTTAATTTAGCCATTTCTGCCGCTATTTGATCTTTCTTTTTAATTGTGGATATGGATGTATAATGAACATCCAAGTTTATTATATTTCATTGGGGTTATTTCTCAGTACATTCTAAAGTATCACATAAAGAACCAAAATAATATTCATATTCATAATCATATTCATATTCTTTATTGCATCATGCTTAAATAAACATTTAAAGTAGGTAATTAGGAAGCACTGTCATTCTTAAATCAGACACATGAGATAATAATAATACCAATGAAAATATCAATAATAATAAAACAATATTTGTATCATAATAAGCTTTTGATACTTATAATACCTATGTCTAAAATGTGAAAAATGAAATATTTTATTTGCATTTTTTGCATCAATTCTCTGTCAATTGTGAACCGATTTTCAACATTCTTTTTTTTGAGATTAGATTAATTGTGTTGTATATTATTCTGTAGGTAAGTTTTCCGGATACGCTAAAATTAATAAACATTCTGTTATTTTTCCATATACTGTATAAATATATTGCCTTAATTTTTAGAAATTTAAAGTACCTTATTTGACTCTTAAAAATTTGTTTAATAGAAATGTTACAAAATATGAAACGAATAAGATGTATATGTATAATAGTTGCAAAACATTTAGCTCGTGTTTTATTTTTTTGTGGTATTATCGTCACCACTCTATATAAATAATATGCTAAATACAATTATGATGAACCGATGTTCATAGAATTCCGCCATTTTGGAAATTGGTTGCAAAAAAATTTCTAGGCATGTGGGATTGAATAATAAGCCTACTAATTGTATGAGACACTTCTTGTTCCTTATTAAGTTATTTTTGAGGTCTCAAAATAATTAAGTTTATTTCGGTAATATAGTGTATAGAGTAGATATAGTGCAAGAGACGTAGAGCAGTATTATTCAACTGCGAACTCCTGTAAAATACTCCAAGTTTGAGTGAAAATACAGGTATATCTTTCTTAATAGCGCCATAAACTTAAGCATACGCTGTGGGAAGCAAAATATGCGTATTATTTAAAGTGGCCACTCTTTGGTACATCCAAACAGCGCTAACATTTCTAAATATTTTTAAAATATTTTCAGAGTTACCCTCTATTCTATCTCCACCCCGTTTCCTGGTGGGGAGGTAATATTCTAGCTTCGTACCACACATAACATCATCATCTTCATCATCATGATGATCCCCCCCCCCCTCCTAATGATTTCCACGACCACCTGCGACCATCACCAGATCGTTGGTCCACCTTGTTGGAGGCCTGCCCTGCCCATAGAACATAGAGAGTTTTTTTTCCTGTATTTAAATATTTTGCACAGCAAAATATTTAAATAATGTAACAACAAAAATTGCGACTTCATATTTTGAAAAGAGTGACTAGAAGAGTTTGTGGCCAGAGTCTTCTCGGTAGTTCAACTTTTGGAACCGGTGTAAATTTAGACACGATAGACAGGTATACAATATGACATTGTGAGACCATTTCTTAAATAGACACAAAATTTGTGATTTTTGACGATTCGAAAGAGCTTCTTAGGAGCCTACTTGAATAAATATATTTTTGATTTTGATTTAGAAAATGGGACAAACTTTTGGTTTTACTGTTTTTCCCGTGAGGGTTTGGTTGGTGGAAGGACTTTTTCTAAGTCCGCCTGCTATCACCATCTTACATAAGTCTGCTGCCGTAACAATAATGTTTATAGTACGGTTGTGTTCCAGCAGATGGAGGTGAGATAGCCAGTTCCTCTGTGGTTGAGGATTCCAGGTGTAGCTGGCTTCCGTCTTCGGCCTTATCACCACTTATTACCGGGTGAGATGAAGGCCAAGGGCTAGACCGTTGTCAATAACAAAAAACAAAACAAGTTGTGGAGGCAGTGGTTAGAGACACCTGGATTTTAAAAGACATGTCGTTTTCTAGTGTACACTTTTTACCCATATTTATCTTTCATACAGACTGGTGACGGCAATATTACAATAAAATAAAACATGGGCTATAAGTATTAGTTCGTAGAAATGTTTTGCTACTTTCAAATACATCTTATTTATTTGATAATTTTATAACATTTGACTGAAATAATGCAGCCAATGCTATATCATTCAATAGAAATGTCATGAAATTATCAAATGAATAAGATGAATTAGAAAGATGAAAAACATTTCTATGAACTAATACAGGCCGTGTTTTAATTGATTATCGTATTGGCGTCACCATCCTGTATATCTTTCGGTTTCGTGTATTTTATTTGAAGGAGCTCCGAATTATGCACATAGAGAATAAGCCTCTAGTCGTCATTATTATCAAACAATTAGGAAAGTAAATTAAAGAGAAGACGCAGGTACTTAAATTTTGTCCCAAAACTGATACATTTATAAAGGACAAGGTGCCAAACGAGCATCCGTATACGGTCCGGCTAGTAAGCGGTAGCCTATAGGCCTTGGGCAATACGTCTTGCTATCCTGTAAAAACTAGTAGGGGAGAGTGGGGTGATTGCGGACGCGGGGTAACACTGGACAAGGCCCTTAACATGATAAGCATGCTTAATGCCGTGCTCTAGGCATGAGTTCTTTGAGGTGGACTCAACTTCATATTTCAAATTAGAAATAGATTTTCAATTATTCATATTACATCAGGGTAAACGGCATTATTTGGAGTTACCTCGCCTTCGCAACTAACCCACTCTCCCCTATAAGAAATGTGCCTCCTGCTCCTAATATGATACCTGCAATGTACCAATGTTTCCTTAGGTAGTTACTCTGGTAACTATAAAAAGTAGCTGCGATCTATGGTAAGCTAATAATGCTATCCCAGTCCGGCGCCATAAATTCCAGTAGATAACACCATTACCTTATTATACCTGACTTCAAAAAATTATTATAAATAAGAACATAATAAATAAAAGCTACTTTTAAAAGCTATTCTATAGCCCGAAGCATTGCGACCCTCAAGTGGCAGTGGGCAGGCCACATTGCAAGGAGGACTGACGGCCGTTGGGGCGGAAAAGTTCTCGAGTGGCGGCCGCGTACCGGGAGACGCAGTGTTGGTAGGCCTCCCACAAGGTGGACCGACGATCTGGTGAAGGCCGCGGGAAGCCGATGGAGGCGGACAGCGCAGAACCGATCGGTATAGAGATCTTTGGGGGAGGCCTATGCCCAACCGTGGCTCTCGGCCGAAATGATGAATGATGATGATGACTTTTAAAAGCATGTCCATAATGAAGCCATCTTAGTCCACGTAAAATGATTAAGAATGTTCTTGAATTCAAAAAACACGGAAATGACGTCACAAAGGCGCGTAACAACCAGTGAGCACCAAAAGCCGTTATTAACCCTCATCCATTGGCCGCTTAAGTGTTCTGTATATAAATCTAGAGAGGAAATAAAAGAGTTTTTAGACCATAGTGCTTCGAATCCCGCGTTAACGTAGCACTTCGGTTCGACGATATTTTTACGAGTACTTTTTTTGCAGGACAATGCTTTCAAACGTTTTGTGTTGTAAAACGGTCTATTAACACTAGCAGCGACGAATTTTGTTTTAGTTACTATAAAGTTCTGGAGAATATCTACACTGCTGGTATTTTGCATACTTTCGTGACAAAAGTATACTATATAATATTTGTGTAGAATATGAACTGTTTTTAACGGATATTTTTCTCGGTACTCGACCATTTCCTGCGCTTTTAAATACCTATAATAAAGGTACTCGAATATAAGATATCAACAAAACCATCATTTAAAGTAATAACACTACTTACCTTAATTTTTAGGTATAGTACCCTATTTCAAAATGTATAACCGATTAAACACAGATACCCTAATCTTAAAGGTAGCTCAGTCTTTCCTATACGGGAGAAACACATGAGGAGTTTGGGCCGTGGTATTATACCACCACGCTGGCCTTTATGGGTTGGTGGGTTAAGGCGGTTGTAGTAACAACCGGGACCAACTGCTTAAAGTTAGTTCCGTAGCACAGAGGAGTTCGATATTACAAATTTTTGACTGACCCATCCCAGGATCGACCATGGCGAGAGCTGTTTTGTTTTCGTAATCGAAACCAGAGCGCTCAAACCACTCCGTCACTGAGCTATATTGTATCGAAACCAAAAACAATAAATACGCTGTCAGTAAAAAGTTTTCTTTATGTGTTTTTTATCTTACATTTCAATTTTACTTAAATCTTTAAATAATATGCTAAGTTTATCAAATTTTATGTGTCAGCAATTGTTACTACTTTTATTTGGTTTTGTTTTCTCAGTTTAATTCATATGAGTTACATTGTAATTACCACTGGCTTTCCAAATAAATAAATTTGAAGTGTCGTAATAGATATTAATTAATTTTCTGTCGCTTTCTGTGTTTATAACTTGGAAAACTGAGTTATATATTTTTGTCAGTTAAAGAATTAATATTATATATAAATATGATAAAAGTGTGGAGATAATTAGAAGGCTACATTGTATTTTTTTTTTTAAATATTAACAACATTTACACGATTATTTTTAAACATGCCAAAGAGAAGAATGATAATTAATAATACAGGGTGGTGCGGTCAATGCGACAATAAATATGAAACACCCCAAGCGGCGCTATCCCACCGGAGGTCTGAAATTTTATTCTTAACGGTTTAAATTAATTCCTATTGACTTTATGTTTGGAATAGATTATCATTCAATTATAACAATGTTCGCCACAGTAAACTTACATTGTAGTTATACGTAAATAAATACTAAACTTTGTGCCCTTCTCAAAAAACAAAACACAATAATCTTCGCTGCAAGTCGTTAACAATACTCATTTCAGTACCCCAAGTTGTTTGTGAATCAAAACGGTGCTATAATTAAATTAATTACTCGAGCGTAACTGCCTGTTAGAGTTATTTATTGTTTTCATTTCCGATTTATTATAGAATTCTTTTTTATTTATCCACTCGCCGTGACTCCTTTTAGGTGGCATTTATTGGCTTGTATTTTCACGCAAAAATAATATCACGTTTTGTAGGGAAAGTTAAATTTATATTACTTCATTTCAAAAAACATAAACTCCAGAAACGGATTTTACGAACCACTAAGGCTTGTAATAAGTGCCTGTGTGTATAAACGCATGTTTCTGTTTCACACTGCTGCTGCATAATCGTTGCGTCTCTTACCAGCCCGCCAGAGCACACACACAATAGAACACCGATGTGGGGTCGAAAACTTAACAACATGAATCCTAATGAAAGGTTGTAAAAATTAAGACTAAGTAGTTTGTTATTTTTAATTCGGTTCTATTTCTTGCCAGCCCGCCGGAGTTGATATACAATAGAAAATTAATTGTGTCCGATATGTAGGTGGTTACAGACTAACCGGCCGGTTTCAATAACCTATCGATGGACAGAGATTACCGCAGTTAAATTAAAAAATAGCCTTTGTTATTTTTAGAAAAAAATTATAAAACTTGCTTGACAACAGGACTCTATAAAACATACTTCTTACTGCGGATAGAATATTGAAACAGGGTGGTAAGAAATAAAAGTATATAGAATTGAAATTAATCCAAGATTTTGTTTCACTGGCAAGAGAAATAATTCGAAGAATTGAGAAAAATTATGATCTTGGATATTTTTACATTTACCTTAATTGAATCAAACCCAAATATACCTTCGAGAAAATCTCGCTTAGATATTTTTTTCTTATTCGCCATTTAATATCCAACGTTTGAAAATAACGAAATTATGGTCAATTTTATTACCAACATCATTGCTTTCATTTTCACAGTTCAAATCTCTGTTTAAACCAATAAAAACATTGTCAACTGAGCTATTCACGGGTCCAAATTTGCTCAATGGTTCGCACCTACATAATGATGCTGCGATTCTTTGCCAGACAAAAGCGTCTTAAAACTGGAAAAAGAAAAATAAGGATACGAATTGAAAACAATTACGGCGAAGCAAGTTTCGTGATAACATCCCGGGGGCGACTTTTGTCAAACGAAAAAAAGAAAAAAGATTTTTAAGCTTCTCTTTCATGAATAGTATTGTTGCAAAGATCTCTGTGCTAAGAATATACTGAGCTGAGGTATTTTGCGTGAATGCGAGATATATTTTATCGCGTTGCTAATTCCTAGTTTTAAGAAACATAATAAACTATCTGCCTACCTATTTCTTCTAAGATCGCGATCCATTTCATTTAAAATGGATCTATTCATATTTTAATATCACTGTAATAGAAGTTTCATATCTGCCTACCTATTTCTTCTACGATCGCGATCTATTTCATTTGAAGTCTATTAATATTTTAATATCAGTGCAATAAAAGTTTCTTTAGCAATAGTATCTGTGTCTTTTTCTCTATAAACCCGTACTTTGACACAAGTACAGTCGACAGCACATCAAGCGCAACAATTTGACTTTGAGACCGGACTTATTCCGTTCGTTTTAGAGGCGGCTTTCGTGGTGTAACTGTTACACTTGATATGCTGTCGCCTGTACAAATAAAATCTTTAACA
Organism: Nymphula nitidulata; assembly: GCA_947347705.1. Lineage (NCBI taxonomy): Eukaryota > Metazoa > Arthropoda > Insecta > Lepidoptera > Crambidae > Nymphula > Nymphula nitidulata. The sequence continues at coordinate 16,452,661 of OX374632.1, forward strand.
GAAATGAGTAGCTTTGAAACTGAATCGATTTTAAAATAATTACCTATGATTGATCCAATTTTATTTTTTGACTTAGGGGTGACTTTTCATGCAATCTTTCGAGCCGAAAATATTGAAAACCAACAAACCGAATCTAATAAAACTTTACATGGCAAATCAGGCTATTTATTATTACGAAGATTTTTGGAAAAATCTAATAATAATTCAGTAAGAGCAATTTTTAGCTTTTCGTACAAACCAAAAATTGCCAATAAATTGGTTTTTGTTAGATTTTCAGAAAACTCCTCTTACAACTAATTAGACTAGCTTTTATTAGGATCCGTTTGTTGATTTTCAATATTATCTGACTTGAAAGTATGTATGGGAAACCGTGCGGCGTAAACCGCCTTCAGTATTATGGTTTTGTACTTAGCACGCTTAACAGCCCCTTATACTTGAGCAGCTCACTGCGTGACGTAATGGTTCGATCGCTCTGGTTTCGATTACAGATGGGTAAACCAAAAATTTGTTATCTTGAGGTTCTCCGTACTTCAGAAACAGTTGTTAATGCAATCGTAAACAGGCTTCCCAGCAGTGGGAAGTATGTTTACAGGCTGTCGATAATGTAACATAACAAGTAATTAAAATATAATAAAAACTAGAAAAATTTCACGTTTCACGTTTTCACGTAACATAACAAAAAAAAAAAATTTTTTACATCTTTTTTACCAATGTTCCACGGAGAAGATATTTTGAATTCAGCATCTAAGAGTTCATTTTAAATTTAAGAATAAATCTTCAAATTTCCTAGCCTAGCAACTGAAGCACAAAAGCTTTCTAATGTTAATGGCAGTATGATGCTAATGTATGTAATATTTTAACACCGAGCCTGGAAACACATATTATGCATGCACCTTAACAGTTACATAGTCACGACCCATTTCTGATATTATTAACACCTCCGAGGCTTTCAGTGGAATTAAATGACGGCTAACGATAAACGCTTTTAAGCCAGACACGCAATTTAGTTTGCTTTGTTAAAGAAAACATGGTCATAGTACAATGTTGAGGAGTAGGCCAATTCGGGTATATCTTCAATTCTTTAAAAATAAAAAAGAGTACCTAACGTACACAATCTGATTACCGATGTTATCAAAATCAACGCCTAACACAAAGGTACTTTTATTTTTGTGTTTTATTCTTATTTAGTTATCCAAAGGTTGTTTACTGTTTACGTTATAATTTTGTTATAAGTATTACTTCCCAAAACTCGTAGTACATCATAAGTCGACTGCAATAATATCGTCGGAGGGCGTGCAAGACCGCGTAAGAGCAGTTTGCAATATCGCGTATTTACAAAAGTCGCAAAATTGAGATATCGCGCCAGCGGGTTATTAGCGCTGATTCCCTTATACTAGATTCTCATTAAATAGCACCCGGCAAAATCCAAAACAAGTTCAGTCAAAGAAATGTGTTGAAATATTTAAGACATAAAACTTTTTCTTCCTTATTTACAAACTGCGGACTTGCTCGCCCACCGACGATATGTTATTTAAGCAAAGTTTGTCTTGTGAATGTTATGAGGCTGACCAATGATGTCACTCTATTATAGAATATCTATTGCAATTCCGCTGCAGCTTTACTATGACCTCACTGTAACACAGTAATGAATCATACTAATTCCTGCTATTCCGATTCCTACTAATACTATAATTGCGGAATGATTGTTACACAATCACGGTAGAACTGTTAAGTGGTTTTGGATGAAAGGAGATGGTAATTTTTTGGGCCAGCTCATGAGCTGATTAATATGGTTTACATTAGATGAAACAAAACTGTTTTATTTTATTGCAAAAAAAAAAACGAAATAAAATAAGTATTGTATAAAATGGCAACAAAGTAGTCATAAAAGTGCCACAATAACGCTCTATAGTATCTGGGTGATTATTTGAAATTTAGTTAACTTTGTGTTAGCATCCATTTTCACAATATTATAATTTTTTTATCCAATATTTGCAACTACTAAGCGATGTTATAAAGTCCATTTAATTCGGTCACTCATTTTGATATATATCATAATGTTCTTTATTTCCTAAAAATTGACAATTCTTACTTCAAATGTCAGGCCCTAGCCATGTAAGATCTCCCGAATTTAGGATTCATTTCACTGTAATTATAATTCTATAAGAATAATTTGATCAAACTCTATTTAAATTCGTTTACTATTACAATACTAACATTGTGATTACGATTTAATTTATAATAACAATATGTTTCATCACATTATTTTAAGTCAAAAAGTGTAAGCGATAAAAAATATCAGGCCCTAGTCATTTACGGAATTCAAAAATACGCGGCATCCAAGCATATACCTTATTCATAACTCACTAAATACGATAGCATCGGTGGCAAGTTAGTTGCAAACACGACTCAAGCCGCGGCAGCCCTTTTGTTATTAGTGCGGTCGCCGACTTTGCTGCGGAAACACGTGCTGTGCCAGTCAAACTCTCAGGCCCTAGGTAAGTTAATTACTAATTGATCTCATTACTTATTGTAAATATGAGTTTTGTCTGCCTTGTTTTTTTGACCGCCTATTGGTTCTGATGTTGATTTTAAATAATAGGTTTCATTTGATTTTGTTTCATTTCGTCAGTCCCTAGACGGTCAGGCCCTAGTCGTAATAGTGACTAGGGCCTGACGCCAAATCAAGGGACTGATGGTCATACTGTGTGATGCATGGTTTTAAACATAATACCAATGTATTTGTTGTAGAATATGGCGCCTAGAAAGAAAAAACATTGTGTAAAGAGGAAATTGCAAAACAAAAGGCTGAAGAGGCAAAAACTCAGATTTTTTTTTATATACAAAGCACGACAAATGACTCAACACCACCTGATGTGAAGCGGTAAGAAGACTCCATATGCGAAGACAGCTAGTGCAGTTTAGACACGGCTCTAGCCACCTCCACCTCGCCGGCCCGAAAGGTGCTTTTTCACGCCTCTTTTGAAGGAACCCATGTTATAGGAAGGAGGGAACACATGTGCTGGCAAAGAATTCCAAGTTCTGGAAGTACGACAAAGAAACGAGGTACTAAATTTCTTTGTTCGTGATGTTGAGGTGGAGACGGTAAATTGATGACTCCGAAGACCAGCACGCGTGGTCCTGAGTGGGAAGGGAGAAGGTGGGATAAAGTCAAAAAGCCGATAGAAGGCGCTAAGCGACGCAATGTCTCGACGCAATTGCAGAGGCTCGAGTTTGTTGGTGATCTCTACATCGCCAATGATACGGACAGCACGACGCTGCAATCTGTCCAGGGCATCGAGGAGGTACTTGGCGGAGCCATCCCACAAGTGCGAGCAATATTCCACGCAAGACCGGACCTGAGTTTTGTAAAGCAGGCATAATTGGCCAGGTGTGAAAAATCGACGCACCTTGTTTAAGACACCGAGCTTCCATGAGGCTTTTTTGATCACGGTTTTGATGTAGTTCCTGGAATTCAGATCGCAACATATCTCCATGCCGAGCAAGTGTAAGGACCACTGTGCCGAAAGAGTGGTGCCCTGAAGAAAAGGAATAGGAAGAAACGGCGACATTTTGCCTGTGAACGCGCACCCCTGTATCTTCTTAATATTGAACTCAACAAGATTGTTAGATCCCCATTCCGATATTTAACACCCTGTTGAGCTCAATGGTAAGAATCTCTCTCTCTCTCTCTCTCTCTCTCTCTCTCTCTTTCTCTCGGTATCAGCGCGCCCAGTACCATAATTTCCCCCATGCACTGTACTGTCATCCGCATAGAAATGAATCTTTCCTAACGGAAGCATATCATTTATATTAAGAAGAAAGAGTGTGGGGAATAGAAAAGAGCCTTGTGGTACACCAGCATTCACTGACATGAACCGCGAAGCGCATCCATCTGCAAGGACACGGATTCTTCGCTCATGCAGGAAGCCGGCAATCCAGTTACAGAGCTAAGCGGGCAGACCGTATGCCGGGAGCTTGGAGAGAAGATCCCTGTGCCAGACCCAATCAAACGCTTTGGCAATGTCAAGGCTAACAGCCACTGACTCACCATGTTTGTCAATAGCTTCACCCCAGACATGCATTAAATACGCTAGAAGATCATCCGTTGACCGTTTCGGCCGAAACCTGTACTGTCGATAATTAATTAATGAGCGACCTTCTAGGTTTCGGATCAGCTGTTTATTTATGATCCGTTCCATGATCTTGCAAAGAACTGAGGTGACAGCTATTGGGCGGTAGTTAGCTGGGTCTGAACGGTCTCTCTTTTTGGAACTTTAGAAGGCTGATTATTTAAAATAATTGTTAATTACTTAAAAGACTATTAGTTTGTAAGTATTGAACTAAAAGTACTAATAAGTAATTTGATTGTTAAGAAATATTGCTACATTATTTTCATGTGCATAATTAATTTCTATGATTATGGTTCATATAATTTCTGAACTTAAGATATAATTTGTTTTTTAAGTTGATTTTGCAATAAAAATGCGATTTGACATATTAACCGTGTTTGGCGTCAGTCCCTATTACGTCTCGTCAGTCCCTAGAACACTGATTTTAAAAACTCATAAATTTCTCTAAAAATATCAAGTAAAGAGACTGGCCGTTTTAGATGCAGCAAAGTAGATGTTATACCCACAGCATAGAATATAAACTTTTCTGATTTTTAACTAAAAACACCACCTTCAAAATTACGTCAGAAGTTAACCAAATTTCAAATAATCACCCATCTCTATTTAATTTCTTAATAGCAGTTTCTTGCGTGTTTTGTCGCGATGCTAGAAAATAAAACACGGTTTCAACGCAAATGAATATGTGGGAGCAGATACAGAAGGAATACGACCTGGCCTTGCCATGTCGATACTTCTTCGATGCAGCAGTCTTGGTATATCGATTAATCTCCTAGGCTAGTTGCTTATTGTTTGTATACGGATCGAAGGTCCATATCTTGTCGCTTGAACTTTAGGTAACGTTGAAATTAAAATCGTAAGGACATAAAAATCGTTTACTCCTTGCTCAGGCTTACACGAATAATATAACAGGTAGCTTTCAAAAACTGTAGTATGGGAGGTGGTGCCGCAGGTGATGGATTATTGAATTAGGTAGTAGAATGAAACGCAGTGTCTATGCGCCAGTAGGTGGCGTTAACACACTGTTAAAAAGTTGGCTCTAATTTCATATAGATATTTATTAAAATGATCATTCCTTATTTTCAACAGTGAATTTTTTGGGTGCGCTCAAAGTGTTTTTTCTGTTTTTAACCCCCGACGGAAAAAGAGGAGTGTTATAAGCTTGACGTGTCTGTCTGTGTATCTGTGTGTCTGTCTGTGGCATCGTAGCGCCTAAACGAATGGACCGATTTTGATTCGGTTTTTTATGTTTGAAAGCTGATGTCACTACGATGGTTCTTAGATATAATTTATGAAGATCAGTTCAGGCGTTTGATGACTATCAGCTCATTTTCTATATGATATTAGGATTTTACTAACTTTTACAGATCCGATTGATTTCAAATTTGGTGTACGTCACTTCGATGACATTCCCATGACATACTAACTTTGAGCTGATCCTATACCATCAAAAAGTCTACGAAATGCTTAATTCTTCAAAAACTTACAGCAGATATAGCGTGTTTGGGCTCTTATGAGTAGTCTTAATGAGATGGTGTTAGATAGATTATTAATGACGCCGGGGGTTACTTAAATTTTTTAATTTTGCAATTATTCAAAATTGTTTGACCCTGGCAATGAAAAAATAAAACAGCAATAATCAACGTAAAGTCTTATAAAACAAAATTGTATTTACATTGACATTTTGTTTTCTCAAAATGGCTAACTTTGTGATGTTTTTCAGCAAATTAAAATATTTTTTGCAACTTCTATCAGTCAAGATTTATGGGAATGATAAGGTAAGATGGATTCTTACAAAAATAGCTGTACGAAAAAATGGTGCTCATGAGCTGCCTTCGGATACATTGATCTGGCCCAGATCCTATAGAAACTTTTACTTACTCCTTTGCCACAGAGATAGATTATAGTCTGAAATAGCTTAAACTTTACTTTTACCTAAAGGTAAAATATACGGTTTCCATTAGACACCCATATCACGGACGGAGTCGCTGGCCAATGCTAGTAAGCCACAAACTTTAAATAAAGCAATCACAATCATTATTTTCATCGGAGTTTCGTAACCTAATTAGTAGACTCCCGTCTTTTCGTTTTCGTAATAATAAAGAAATTTTTAGCCCTTACATACTTATTTGTAAGAATTTTATCAAATCATAACCTAACAATCTTGACCTTTTTATTTTTATTCTCAAAACGAGGCCCGGTCGGGCAAAAAACATACAAATTTACATATTGTATTATAGAGCTCGGTGGTTTGAGCAGTCTGGTTACGATTACAAAAACAAAGCAAATTTTGCCATGGTCGATCCCCGGATGGGTCAATCAAAAATCGTAATGTTGGGTTCCGCCGTGCTTTGGAAGGCACGTTAAGCCCTAGTCCCGGTTTTGACTGCAACCGTTTTACCCACCAACCCACATTGGGCCAGCGTGGTGTTGTTATACCCTAAACTACTCATGTGTTTCTCTCATGAGGGGAGAAGGCATGTGAACAGCATGGGACGTATATATGCTTGTGATGGTGATTATGATGATGATATGGAGCTATAAGTCCAGCGGTCTCTCAGCGGTCGGTCAGCATTTGTCCAACTCGTCTCCGTGAATACAGTCCCACAAATGTATTCTGCTTATACGTACACTGTGACACGGAAGTGTAGAATTTTTATAACGACAGTTAAGTGCGTAAATGCCAAGGAGATTAAACTTTACAAAGTAAAGTAATACATAAAAACTAAGGATTTAATGAAGGTATTAAGGTTTTTAATGTTAAGCGCTTGTATGCAATTTTCTTTGAGCTTTGAACACGGAATAAATTGCGAAGGCACAGACGGTGCACTGTCTGAGGAAATGCAAATAATATACGTACAAAAGTGAAGCTAATTTATAGTCATGAACATTCAATGCGCAAACTTAGTCTTAGTGTCTACTACTCCTGTACTCTTTTGAACTTTGAGTTGATGACAATATGTGATTTGTGTTAATTTTAACTAGATAATTATAGCTTGAGGTGGCCGTAGACTAATATAGTTATTACCGTCAATATTAATTGCTGTAAACTATTTAAGCACAAATAAAGATTATGATATAATGATTAAGATTAGGTGAGATCACACTAAAAAACTTATTATTTAGTGTTGCCAGAGTTTGTGGATCAAGCCAGAGTTAGTGAATTAAGAGAGGTAGAGAACATAGAGGTGTTAAAAGCAAAAACTATTACGGCGATGGTTAAAATCGGCGGTATTTTTATTTTCGTACTTTATTCTCGTTTGAGTAAGCTTAACATACTCTCAAGCACACACACAAATACAAACATATGGAGAGAGATATAACACTAGTTGCCGCCGGCAGCTCCACCCGCGTGGTGCACATCAAAATGGAATTTAATCATCCAAAATATCTGGGCCTATTCGCACGACGTTTTTCAAATGCGAATATCACGCATATTTTAAAACATGATAGTAAAAATACGCCGATATTTTAAGCCGATTAGAAGCCAGTAATAGAAGCCATAACATACGGTACCTCTCATTTTTTCGTTTTTACATTAGATACCTCTCAAATTTAAGCTTTTACGTTAGATACTACTTAAGTTTTCACTGTTACATTAGGTACCTCTCAAATTTTCGCTTTTAAGTTAGGAGGTACCTAACGTAAAATTTGACATTTATATTTTAGGTAACTCTCAATCGTTCGACTGCTTTGTAGTGTAGTGTTCCTGCAATAAGCACATTGAGAAAACATTATGTTGAAAACAGAGGCTTTTATAACGCTTTCCTTTGGTTTTTACAGGGTGGGTATATAAGCAGCTTGATTTGTTCTAGATATTTGATGTAAGAGTAAGAATATTGTTATTATTATCGTATTAAAGCCGAGTAACTCTTGCAATAGTGATCCCTAGTATTTTATAGAGTTACAAAGGTCTTCCATTTTCCTTAAGAAGACCATAATCACCGTTCTCCGTGGTCTGTTCTCGTGAAGTTATTCTAAACTCTACTGTCGTAAAAAATTCATATCACGTTGTTATCTTAATTCGACTTGGCTGAAGTAACATTAGCATGCAGTTTAGATGGTGACCCCTAGAATAAAATAGTTGTACATTTAAGTATATTTTCTGTAGATAAGCTAAGAAAATTATTCTTCTATACTTAGCTTGAAATTCATGGCGTTGAAATTTAGGTTCTTGATGCTGCTATATTTCTAGGATCCAAAAATTTTCTAGTAGTCTGATCTATTTAAGTTCGACTTGAGAGTGTTTACGCCGTACGGCGTTTCATAGAAACTTTGATGTAGATAATATTGGAAACAAACACACCGATTCTAACAAAACTTGCCATGCAAAACCAAATCAGGTTAATAATAATAAAGAAATTATTAGCTATTTTCGGTTTATATGAAATAGACAATGTATTTTTTTTATTATAATACAGCTATGCGATTCTCTAAAGTCAGCAGCCATGAATTCATGGCTGTCGGCAGCACTGTCCATACCTTTGGCGTTTTTTGACAACCATTTGACAACCGTTGGTGACACTAGCGTACCGACGATGAGCCGGAACTAAAAAGTTGTTTATTTTTTGAGCCTATACGTAAATGTCAATTGAAGATAGAATGAAGTCATTCCGATACATTTTAAACACAAGAAAAATTAAGTCGACAAAATATAATTTATGTATTGTCTTTCCACAATCCATAAATGTTTCATACCAATAAGCATAGTGTATCTATAACTGTAACAAAACTAAAAGCAGTTTTTCCAGTTCAGCATAAGCCTTTAAAAACCGTCGGCAGCCTAGCAGTATTCTTATATACCTACGTCAGTTCTACATTCGGTTCTTATAAACCGGCGGTCGGCGAGCAATATACTTTTGTCATTAAATATATCCATGAAGCCTCCCACCAACTGAACATCCCACTAAACCTGTCCAAGAGCGAAGCTTGGCTTTACCGAGAACCGTGAACAATGGCTTTTGCACCTATCCTTGATCGTATCTTTACCTTTGTTGTGAGGGTAAAAAGTCATTTATCGGACGGCCCTTTCCCACCTCAAGAGAGTATCTTTGAGCATAATCGACTCCGGGTATAAGCGATTGGGTAAGTGCGGTTATCGAGATTTAAGGGCTTAATCGCACCGCCCGTAGTTGTGTGGTCGAGACGGATTTACAGAGTATGTTTTAGGGTCACGTGGGTGAAGGTCAAACATTCAGATAGCATAACACGTAATGGGCTTTGTCAGTTAACGTTATTGTTTGTGCTATCTAATGGAAAAACTATGAATTTTATATGTAGGTAAAAGTACTGATTATTTGGCCTCAAGTTTAATAATGAAATATTTTTCCCATGTTTTAGGAAAAAGCAAGCAAATTAATCACAATTTATTTATATTACATAATATATATTTTTTTAAATATCTCCGAAGTATTCATTTAGAATCAGGTGTAATACTTTAACTATATGGTACTGTCAGTTCGAATATTATTATAATCTCATTTTGCAAATCTGGCATTACAATACAATACAAAATACTCCAAAAAAAAATTACTTTTTATGATATTTTAATTAAACTTATTTTATTTTTTTCATATTTAGCTGATGATACAAGCGTCTATATGTATAAGATATCGTGACCACTTACCAACATGGCGGCTTCTTCATTGAAAAAAAACCGGGATTATCAAATGCAAATAACTCTTTGGCATTTATTTGTTGTAGGGCTTAAATTAAAAATAAGCACATCCTTGCAAAAGGTGAAACTTTTACAAAGGTGAAACTCGCGTTACTCGACAGAACTACCTTGTTTGCACTTTTCCTATTCCCCTAACATCTTGCAAACGAAGTCAGAGCTATAAATGAGTCTCTGTATTCCTCTAAACTAGTTTCGGCTCTGGCTGCAGGGATGCGCAATATCCGGGGAATCGCGGCGTTCCGTAAATAACAGCTTATTTTCTAAGCAACTATACACGTCTCCAAGATATTATTTGAGAGGAGACGCGAATGTGATTTATTGTACTCTGCTGGTGATTGTTATTATTTCTTAGATGCTGGAAAAGCTGACATATTTTATGTTTATATGGGCGATTACGATATTGCTCTTCTTTAAGAGTCATAGTTTATGATAGCACAAAGTTTAATTGGTCTTGCTTTCAACGCCTCTGATTGCTATGTCCTTCGCAATTTTATTTAAAGCTAAATACTATACATTTTATTAATTTCTTGCATTAGTGATTTTGTGCTGTTAATACCAAGGATGCACCTTTTTTTTCGGGGAGAAATCCGATTACAGACCTACCCGCCACTGGTTAAGTGACAGGCGTGTGTGGGGGTCGCCCAGCGCTTATAAGGCACTGGGAATACCCACTAAAACTCCCCGATAACTCCACTGGCCTCCACGAAGGTAGCCTGGGCTCTGCCGAAGCAATTTCACCAAACCACCCCCAGGCAACCCGGCCTTGCGGCCAGGTTTCGCGCCGATGGGGATTACCCAGAGTCACTTGGGTAATCCTAGACGTGGCGGCCTGTGCAATGCATACCAAGGATGCACCTGACGTATGAAAAAAGTTTCAAATAGAACAAATATTTAAAAAGGGTTGATATATTTAATGAAATTTTCATCCGTTTAGAAGTTTTGTTTGGATTCTGTAGTATTGCAATATCTTTGTTCGAGTTCTACTATCTACTATAGAATCGTATGTTGTTTGTTGTACACTTAAATATTTAACAAGTGAAAGACGATTTCATATCAGTAGTGATACGGTTTCTTTTCTAAAATTCATAATTAGCTTAATAAAATCCGTATAATCCGTTAGTAAATAAGTACAAAAAGAGGTAATTGTATAAACATATTTACTAATAAAAATATCTAAACTAGAAAAAGTTAAGATATTTTTATCAGTAGATAAATAAATAAAATTATTTTCTAAGCTATTGCATAGCTTCTATCGCGGGCCTTGAGCGCGGGGACCGAATCCAGAAATTCCGTAACGAAAAAACCTCACGCTCCCCACATCGTCTAACGTCGTTTCAGTTCGGCAGTCTTCGACACGGCGTTGTGTGCGTGCGATTAGACGTATTGTACGACTCTACGAAACTCGCACGAATCGAGACGAGCTGCTCCGAAATCGGACGAATACATAAGCAGCTGTTTATGAGAAAGTATATAGGTGTATAGGTATTTGTACATTATTATCACAAATGCAGTATTAATTTTGAATTGAAAATATAATACTGCTATAAAGATAACCTAAACTTTTGATATTAAAATGAGCGATATTAAAAGTAGCCCTCTTTTATACACACAAACACACACACGCGTACAGTTTAAATTCTAAATTTAGATTCTCAATATAAATAAATAAAAAAATTCAAATAAATAAATAAATTAAAAAAAAAAATTCATTCTTCATTATGTATATAACAGAAACCATCAAACCAAGCACGTGTACTATTCAGTACCTTTGTTTTTGGTGTATAGATAATGCACATGAATGCCGCGCAGAGAAAGTATATATGATATTATATCTATATAAATGTACATCGCGCGAAATTCGATAATCATTTTTATTTATTTAATAATAGAAAAATTTGTTTTCTTATCGGTCACCACGCTCAAAAAGTGTAACTTGAATTAATATCAAAGAAAAAGAAATACTGCATGAATAAAATAAATAAATAAAATTATAATTGCATAAGTTGATACAAAATGCTATGCAATAGCTAGCTATAAATAGCTTACCGCGGCAGTCCCCGAGTGCCACACGTCTTTTTTTAAATAAAGTTTTCAAACATTTATAACAATGTTAAAAAAAATTAGAATGTAATAACAAAACTATTTAATTCTTACTTAACATAGCGTATACCCCTTTATGTATTGTAATATTGCAAGTTTTGCTTGCATCAAGTAGGGTGCAATCAAGCAAGGCTTTGATGTATTTTATTTTAGATTTTATCAAAGATTGTAACCAGTTTTGTAAGCCAAATAAAAGAAAAAAAATAGCCAAGATTCTAATGCTGACTGTACATGACGTCACATGGCGAGGTAACTGCATCCAGCAAACTTCTCGCGTTGAATTTCGCCGAAAATCCGGTGCTACTTGACGCTGCCTAATATCATAACATATTTCATTTACTCTGAGTGAAAGCTAGGATATTGCGTGCCGTGCCTTCGGAACGACATGATATTCGAAATTAAAATATACCGCTGTCGTAATTTAATTTTCAGGCGGGATTTGTAGAAGTCGCTGGTTCGGTGTTTCGTTTTTCTCCTCCCGAAATTGTCTGTGACAGACGTTGTGGCGCGGACTTATTTTTCCTTAATAACCCACTAACGTTTGCCACTACTTCTGTTCTCATTAGATAAGGATTACGTTTTTGTTTTCAACGTAGGATAAAATCGCAGAGGATTTATTATCTAATGATTTGTATTAATTACTTCTGAATGATATATTATGTTAGCGACGCGTAGCCTATGTTTTAGTTTAGAGTGATCAGAAAATGTTTGCCAAATTATCAGACGACATCATTTATAATTTTAAAAAGAATAAGTTGACTTTTTTTCATAATCATAATCATTTATTTTGCTTAAAAAAATGGTTAATATAGATGTTCACATTAGATTAAATGAGCATTACGATCTTGGTAAGGGTTGCAAGGTCAAACTGTTACGCTTGATGTGATGTTGACTGTACCTCTTTGAAATAAAACCAATTTACCGGATTTATCTCGCGTTTAAAGGCAATTGCATTCCCTTACAAGATGCGGGCATATACAAGTTAGGTTGTGACTGCGGACTCTCATACATAGGTCAAACAAAGAGAATCATAGGCACCTGGGTGAAAGAACATATAGCTGACGTAAAACACAGGCGCGACACGAAGTCGGCATTGTGTAAACACGCTCTTGACGGACCCAGTCACTTCATCAGAATTTTGAAAAGGCCCAAATCCTCGCCAAAGAAAACCGTTTTCATTCCTAGAATGTTACGTGAGGATATTGATATCCTGATCCAAAAAATATCCTGATTTCAAAATATAGGAGATGGTTAGAGTATACCACCAGCTTGGAATCTTATCATGCGAATAATAAAACCCCAAGCCTTTCCAAAAAATCTAGCCAAAAAACTGACACCGTCAGCTCCGTGTGTGTAAATCGAAAGTGAGGTAGTTAACTTAAAACTTATCAAAGACAATTGACATCTTCAAACATCCCGTGACCACGATCGCTGTAAAGTAATCGAAACGTCGGGTGTATAATAATGTAATAATGTAACATATATTATAATTAAACGCGAGTTAACTCCGGTAGATTGGTTTAATTTTAAATGTGCTAGTGCTTGCAAAAATGTAATATAATGAAACCACAAATATTTTAAACTTTTTGGTAAAAATATTTGTGGTTTCATAGTATTTGTAGGAAGTAGGTTTTTCTTAGTATGTACAAAATGTATGTATCGTATAATACAATATGAAATGTCGTGTTCCTTGTAAAGAGTTATGACAATCAATGTCACTTCCATACAGATTTGGCTATCAAAGCTTCATGTAAGCTTCTTGCTTCAACAATTGGATACCATAGATATATTTTAATTATTAAATAATTTTTCAAACATTTATAATAATGTTAAAATCAAAATTAAGATCGATTGAATACCATTAGCATTTTTGAGAAATTATGGAAAAAGTGACCATTTTTATAACCCGTATTACTTTAAAACATTTTAAACTTAAGTTGGAGTTATTTTCATGAGTAAACAGCGTATATTTTCAAAATTTATCAAAAGTAGTAGTAGTAGAAAAAATATTTCAACCAACATTCTTATCAGGTAAATATGAGGTCCTTGTTTATAGTGCATTTTGATCTTAGGGATTTTTACGTCTCGTCAGCTCAAGACGGGTATGTACCCTAAATATACCTCACTATTTTGTTAGACTGGAAGAGCATGTAGTATTCTGGCAGATGACCCAATAAAGGAGACTAATTCTAGTTTTAACCAGGAAAATATACCTCTAAGGGACATGTTTTATATCCAGAATCTTAGCTTAAACGGTTAAGATGACTTTTTTATGTAACAGAGCGTGGGATACAAATATATTTACATCTGTACAGTCACAAGCAAATATTAACCCTATTTTGGGATTTCGGCATCCCTATTACTATTTATTAATATTTTTGGTATCTATTTTTAATAACCCCCGACGAAAAAAAAGGGGTGTTATAAGTTTGACGTGTCTGTCTGTGTATCTGTGTGTCTGTCTGTGGCATCGTAGCAAAGCTCCTAATTAAACGAATGTACCGATTTTGATTCAGTTTTTTTTGTTTGAAAGCTGACGTGACTAGGATGATTTTTAGCTATAATTTATGAAGATCAGTTCAGGCTTTTGAGGACAATCAGCTCATTTTCTACATGATAAAAGGGTTTTACTAACTTTCACAGATCCGATTGATTTGAAATTTTGTCTACTGTCACTTCGGTGACATTCCCATGACATACTAACTTTGAGCTGATCCTATACCATCAAAAAGTCTGCGGGATGCTTAACTATTCAGTAACTTACAACAGATATATCATGTTTGGGCTCATAAGAATAGTCTCAATGAGATGGTGTTAGATAGATGATTGATAAGGCCGGGGGTTACTCAATATTTTTTATTTTGTATTTTTTTATGTTTGTTCAATATTAAAGGTATATATAAAAAAACTTATAATTATTTATGATATTATTAATTATAAGTTTTTTTCTGATATAAAATTCTTTTTTACTCCTAGGGCAGTATCACATCTCAACTTTTAAAAAATCATGCTTTTCTTTAACCTAAAGCAATAAGGCCGCTTTTTCAATGTTTTTCTTGTCTATCATTTATTTTTGAGTATTTGTCCAATCAAGTATAAAATATATATTTATTTATCTAAGCACAACAACATAATACAAATCACAGCTACATTACAAGTACTTGAAACAAACAAAAAATATTAGTTTTTGCAGTCCGATAAATACTGAACACAGCATTAGCTTATTCTACTACTAAAACATTATTTTCAAGTGAAAAAAAAGAATGAACCATATATAAAAAAAAGGTATACGTATCTAATGTTAAAGTTTACTTTTGCATATCTTTAAATAAGCTGAATGGGAAAGTGCGTATCCAACTTCTTACTGATACCATTGTAAGCTCTCTGTACATTCTAAGGACAGGGTCATTGTAAGTGACATTGACTTTGTACGCTAGTAAAGAGAAAAGGTTCTGTGATCTTTGGCTTCCTCCTATTTTAGGTGAAACATGGCTCAAGAGTTCCATTACGTCGGAGTTGGAGTTTACGACTTCGTAAAGCATCGGCTACATCTCGCCTCGACTGATACCTATCTATTGATACTGATACCTTTGTCATACGAGTCAAATTGTCAAAATGAAGAACTTATTTTTGCTTGTGACTATACCAGCTCCAGAATAAAAGTATACAACCTTTGAGTTATCCATCTAACAGCGATAAAAGTCAAGTTGCAGACGTTAAAAGGAGCCCGCCGTTTTATTCTGTTTGGACCAAATTTATGGAGGATTCTTTGTGTAACTTATTTTTTTTGAATAGGAATACTTGGTGAAAAACGGGAGGCCGCTTTGTAAATCTTGTTTATGCTTTGTTACGTCTGGTAAGAGGATTGCTGATTTATTTGCGCACCATTCTTGCTTGTTTCATCAAGACTTTAGGGCTTATACATGCGTTTTCGACTTTATTTATCTCACAAGGCTTACTGACAGATAATAAACATTGACTTTGACCTTTCGTTTTTAAATAGCCCTCCTTCAGTTTACACTAACTCCTAATGTATCTATTACCACATGTAAAGCCACTAAATTGAAGAAGCTACTTCCAAAAGTTATTAAATAAAAACAGTTTTTTTTTCGACATCGTTAGCAAACAAGCCGTTCGGCCTACAAACGCTCGTAGCACCTTGGCCTTAGGCACTACTAGTATATAGTGGCATTTTCAATATAACTCGTGTCGTATGACGTACGAGTACCCTTAATTTGTTTACAGTAGATAGCAGGTATGACACTATTTTGTAGTGGTGTCTTCCTGCGGTGAGTAAGGTCGCCAGAGTTCGGGAAAGCGTAATGGTAGTAGCAGGGAGAGACGAGTCTCTCTCTTATGCTGTGAGCGTAACGCTTTCTTTTGATTTTCACAGCGTCAGCAACGCGTGAGTACCTATTGCGCAAAGTGCTACCACTATCTCTACGGTCACTACGGCGCTTTTTACCATCAGGTGGGCCGTACGCTTGCTCGCTTCCCTCATTGTGTGTACACAAGTATACAAAGTGCTACCAGTATCTGTTGGCTACGGTCACTGCGGCGCTTTTAGCAGCAGGCGGGCCGTACGCTTGCTTGCTTCCCTCATTGTGTATACACGAGTATACAAAGTAATGCTTTAATGGCGAAGGTGAAAGTGTTTTACGAAGGTGTTTTACAAACAATATTTCAATCCTTAACCAAATAAATACTCGAGTAAAATCATGTAAACCTACCTATATAAGTACAACATGTGGTTTTTTCCGACATCCACAGGAACGAAGTTACGGGCACAGCTGCTAGTATATAAAAGCTTGTGAAATAAACCATTTGAAGAAATATTTTACTGCTTTCTTTTAACGTAACTTTACACACACGTGGGGAAATATTATGATAAGAAGGTAATTAGGGATTTATAGCAGGAATATGGTTGGCAAATTTTTCATAAAAGCCGATATTAATATAAAACCCAATTCCAGTTAAAGGACTTATAAAACTCTTGAAACGAAACACAGAAACACAAGTAATCCATTAAATAAAAAATAAAAAAAATTGAAGATATCTCGTAGTCACTATTTTATGACTGACAATTAGAAACAAATATTATTAGGTATCTATGAATTGATATTGATACTGATATACAGTATTCTTAAAAAAGAAGCCTTACTCAAAAAAATCATTGTAACAGGAAAAATATTGTTTCAAAAACTATGCATACTTAAATCATATTACACTCTTTTCCCGTTTACATCATCATCATCATCAGCCTATATACGTCCCACTGCTGGGCACAGGCCTTCCTACATGGGAGAAACACATGAGGAGCTTGGGCCATAACACCACCACGCTGGCCCAGTGCGGGTTGGTGGGTTAAAGCGGTTGCAGTAACAACCGGGACCAACGGCTTAACGTGCCTTCCGAAGCACGGAGGAGCTCGAGATTATAAATTTGATTGACCCATCCCAGGACCGACCATGGCGAAAGTTGCTTTGTTTTCGTTATGGAAACCAGAGCGTTCAAACCACTACGCCACCGAGCTCCTCGCTACGCCACCGAGCTCCTCCATACCAGAACAGAATTAAGATGCAGACACCAGAGATGAGCCGTGTCTCCACAGGGGATTCCATAAATATAAATGTGATTACTATATTAACACTCTTCATGATTTGCCACTTCTAGAAGGCTCATTCTAGAACCAGAATCAGCCTTCTGGAAGTGGCATATTTAAAGCCAGAAGACTACAGGCTCTTTCTGCCTAAAGATATAGGTAGTAAAGCTAATGGCATCTCTATTCTGGACACAGGAAGAGTAAAATGCAGGGGAGGCACAAAAGACCCCAATTGGTCGAAGTACCCTATGACTTAGTCATGTCCCCACAGTAAGATAAGATAAGATAAGAACACTCTTCATGATGACTTTATCAGAAAATAATAATCCTAATAAATTATTTGTAACTATGTATTACCACCCATGATAATAAAAATCCTTCGCCAAAGATCAAAAGGGGTCCAGGGTTGCGCCCAAACACGTAAACCGACTAAAACTCTCTTTTTATTGCATTCCCGGTCACAGGAGAGCCTTAATTTAATATGGCCTGCTCGATTTGTTTACAAAGGAAAAATTTATTCATGAAATTTGTTTTCCGAGGGTCCAGGCTCAGATAAAATAAACTTTCTTCGCCTAAGTTACTTTGACCCAGCCCTTTATTTTGCCCAACAATATTCTTCATATTTTCACAGAAACGTCTATCTTTATAACTATTGAAGATAGATCCGTACCATGATTTGTTTCCGCTAAAGTTGTTCACATTTTGGAACCGGTGTAAATTCAGACATAACATTTTTCTGACAGATATATGATACACATATGGGATACACATATGGGATTTTTGACGATTCTTATAAATATCTTTATCCACGCAGGCTTACAAAAAATAGTTATGAGTTTTTATGTAGGGTATTGGCTAGGGCAATACCCTACTACTACCCTTCTAATCCGAAAAACTGTATTCCGAAGTTAAAAATACTGACTTAAAAAAAACCATTTTAATTTTTCTAAGATTTAAATCTCGATTAAGGAAAATTACGAATTGAATTTTTCCGAATTTCATATGTAGGAAAAATTAAAAATCCGTGTTATTAGTCCGAAAGACTGTATTAGCTAGCCTCTTACTATAGAGTAAGACCATTGGTCATAATGTCTGTAGGTAGCTTATGTTAGGGTAGACTTGTCCATTCAGCTGTATTGACGAAGCTTGCGTTTTCACGGTGTGCCCGGATACTTGTGAAGACTCATAATCAGACTCGTACTTGCGCGGCCGTAAAATCCATTGCGTCGACCGTGATGGGCAGCTGGTGGAAAGGGCTATGGCATGCGGTGTCCCCCAGGGTTCGGTCCTAGGACCTACTCTGTGGAACATAGGGTACGACTGGGCGTTAAGGGGGATCATGCTAAGAGGATTAAGTGTCGTTTGCTACGCGGATGATACTCTCCTCCTAGCTCGGGCCAGGAATTTCGAAGAGGCGGCAAGACTAGCCGAAGAGGGAATCGGTGTCCTCATTGACCGCATAGAAAAGCTTGGCCTTGGTGTGCGGTTGAGAAAACGGTGTCCCTCGTGTTTCATGGCCCTCGTCGGGGTCCCCCTCGGGGAGCACACGTGATGGTGCGTGGAGAGCGCATCAAAATTGCGAAGCACATGCGCTATCTGGGGTGTGTGCTGGATTCATCCTGGGCCTTCAGCGAGCATTTTCGCCGCCTATGCCCAAAACTCGTCGCAGCTGCCGGGGCCCTTGGGAGGCTCCTTCCAAATGTTGGAGGACCAAGCGCCACGTACCGCCGTCTTTACACCGGGGTTGTGAGGTCCATGGCTTTGTATGGACGCCGGTGTGGGCAGAGACCCTGTCGCCACGTAATAGGGCCCTGCTTCGTAAACCGCAGCGGGTCATGGCCAACAGGGTCATACGCGGGTACTCGACGATTTCATACGAGGCCGCGTGCTTACTCGCAGGGACCCCACCCTGGGATCTCGACGCGTTTGCGATGGCAGCGAGCAAGTTATGCTCCAAAAGGAGGCTGCGGAGCGGGATAGAGAGGACGACCCTCTCGCGGCCCCGTCCCGCAGGAGGCGCATGGGCCGTAAGAGGCGGCTTTTCGCCACGCTTCAACCGCCGTAGCCGGGAGTGTGGGCGATGGAATAGGGCTCCATCGTCTGCATCGTCATGCCGTGTTGTTGGGATATCCGATGTTCTTTCTGCATATCTCTAACTGTTTGTGGTGGCCTGATGAGGCCAGCTGCTAGCGGCCACGCGGACGACTACCAACGGAAATTCTATATTATAATGGAATTTTGATATTCAGAATTCAAAAATTCGTTATTTTGAAAATCATGATTATGAATTTCTGAATTATGGTTTTCGTATTTATGTAGTATACAAATTGGCTACATTATTTAGCAATATAAAGTTGACACACTAGGAAAGAGTGGGATAATTACCTAAACTAGACTTTTGTTCGAGAGTGAACCTTCTGAGACTATTACTTATTCTGCCGTAGGACCTTTACCTTACAGTTAAGTCTTCAGGTAATATTTCAACATTGTAGGGTATACGTTAGCTTGTAAAGGAAACACAGATGGACTAGGGAAAATTCACAGGGTCGTCCCAAGTACTCGGATTGTGAAAAGTCACGGGTTCGTTTGCCGCCTGAGGACATAATTTGCGGCAGCGCGTGCTACTAACAAGTAACCGCTTATTTACTATTAGGCGTCCGTATATAAGCTTGTTTGTCACTCTTTTAAGATAATATCCACCGCTTAGGCCAGTGCCTGTAAACCAGAACTCGATGGGCACTTAAAAATTATCTCAGAAGGTAAAGAACTTAGTGGCGTGTTATGTCCAGTTTTACTGCGATCCACGTTTTAAGGCGTACTTACAATCTACGGTGCGGTTGCGATGGCAACATTTTGTTTTATGGTGCGAGCGTGGTTAGTATAATTCTGGTTGGTCATAAAATACCTGTTTATAATAAATATGAAAGTAGAAGGTGACTTAAGTGCTTTCTGTATACATTAATAATTACACTTTTGCAACCCAAAGTGGGCCCTCATATTTCTTCTT
Source organism: Nymphula nitidulata (assembly GCA_947347705.1). Taxonomy (NCBI): domain Eukaryota; kingdom Metazoa; phylum Arthropoda; class Insecta; order Lepidoptera; family Crambidae; genus Nymphula; species Nymphula nitidulata. Next base: position 16,473,177 of record OX374632.1, read on the forward strand.
CGTCTTTGATGTAAAATTTTATCTTTTGTACCGGAACAGGAAGTTTGATTAGTTTTTTTAAAGGAGTAGCTGTTGGCCTTTATTCCACATGATGGTAAGCGATGATAAGGCCGAACATGGAAGCGAGCTACAGCCGGATTCCTCAACCACAGAGGAACTGGCTATCTTACCTCCGACAACCGAAACAGCAATGCTGTTAACATTATTTTTAGGGCCGCAAACTTAGAGTAAGATGTTGGCTAGCTCGCCAGGCGGACTTAGAGAAGTCCTACTGTCAGTAGCCTAAAAAAGTGACTACATAACAGTTCGTCGGTGGGCGTGTAACACCGCGTAAGAGCAGTTTGCAATATCGCGTATTTGCTCTTTGTTTATTTCACAGGATGGAAGAAAAAAGATAATATCTTGAATATTTCTACTCATTTCTTTGACTGAACTTGTTTGGGATTTCTCTGGGTGTTGTTTAATGAGGATCTGGTATAAGCGAATCAGCGCTAAGAATCCGCTGGCGCGATATTTCAATATTGCGACTTTTGTAAATACGCGGTATTGCATACTGCTCTTACGCGGTCTTACACGCCCACCGACGATATTATAACAATAAAGCTACTTACAGATACACCGTTTTGTTAAATCAAATAAACTGTAATTAAACCTTGCTCAAATTCTGTTAGTAAAAATATAACCCAAGTAGTTTGGTTTAAAAAATCCAATATGAAGAAAAGTCAGTAATAATTATCTACTAAAAAGGATATTAGAATTTATCTAAATTAAAAAAAGGTACTCGTTTAACAAATAAATAATAACTATCTCCTCATGTGTTTCTCTCATGTAGGAAGGCTTGTGCTCAGCATTGGGACGTATAATAGGCTGGTGATGATGATGACGATGATGAGTAATTATCACGAAGGGATTAGGTAAGGGAGATGGTTTCAATGTCAAACTGTTAGGCTATATCCTATCGACTTTACGCAACTCTTTGCTTTACTAATAACTATGTTTAAAATAAATCCAGATTAAGAAAAATTAGCCAAACCTAATTTCATTTCTAACAGAAATTATTAAAAAAAAAATTCTTACTAATACTCGCATATAAATTCAGCATAAAAAATAAAAATTACATGTGACCACTGCATAAAGTAAAAAGGTAGGTACCTACCTATAGGTCATTATATTTTTATCATACCAAATTTTTTTTTTTTCTTAACGGGATAACTCTTGACCTTCATCTTACCTGATGGTAAGTGAAGATAAGGTCGACGATGGAAGCGAGCTACATCCGGATTCCTCAACCACAGAAGAGCTGGCTATCTTTACCTCTAACTGCCGGAACACAACAATGCCGTTTACATTATTGCTATGGCGGCAGACTTAGGTAAGGTGGTGGTAGCTAACCAGCCGGACTTAGAAAAGTCCTACCACCAATCAAACCGAGCAGAAAATTTCTGCCCCCACGGGAATCGAACCCCGGACCTCTAGATCTGAGGCAGGTGGTCTCAACCACTAGACCACAGAGGCGGTAAAATTCAAAAAGTTGATCAACATTCACAAACCAGATAATTATGGTGAAATACTTTAAAATTGTTAGTTTGTAAGACTCTCGTAATATAATATAACTTCGAATTATCCAAGCCCCACTTTTGCCTAATCAGTTTATTTATACCTACCGATTAAAATTCATGCGTCAAACGGTTTAAATTAAACTTTTTAGACACAAATACATAATTCATTCAATGGCATAAACAGGTGAAAATTAATAATTTTATTCTATTGTAAATAAACATTAACTTTATTGAATTAGATAGTCTCCGACGGACGCTATTCAACGACCAAGTTTCACCGTGGACCATAACAATAATGAAATTCAATAAGAGGAGCCTTAATTTTATCATATTTCGTTTATACAGCGCCTTTATGAAGTTTAGTTTCCATTGTTCCTCTGCGAGGTTTCATTTGGTCCGTTCAATTAAATTTCTGGTTAAATGAGATTATTGACTTCGGAGCTCCCACATTTTACAGGTTAGGTCTGAGAATGTTTACGCCGCACGGTTTTTAATACAAAGTTCCAAGTCGAAAATATTGGAAATGCACAAAACGATTCTAACTAATCTTGCCACGGATAAGCAGATCCTGGCTAATCTAAAAATAATATCGAGAATTTTTCGCAAAGACGAATAGTAAAGAAATTACTGTCGATTTTTGGTTTGTATGAATAATTAAAAAAACTGTTACTCAACAAAAAGACAGTTTTTAGAAAAATGCTCTGACTAGCCTGACTTTAGGAAGCATATAAACTCTTATTAGAATCCGTTTGTTAGTTTCCAATTGAATGAAAAGCCGTAAAGCGTAAGCGATCTTGAACTTATATTCATAAACGAAGGCCAAGGATATAAGAAAGACTAGGTGGACTGACGACCTGAAGAAAGTGACAGGTGGCTGGATGAGGAAAGTAAAAGTAGTGTTATTTTCTCTTTGGAGGAAAACGGGATATCGTACTTATATTGTAGCGCAGTTTTGGAGAGGCTTAAGTATTGTTAGCTTGATTGAAAAAGATTTGATTTTACTCTATGGGTCTATTTGACTTAAAAAAAAACAAGAGAGAACGTCAGAAGTGGCAGAACGTTTTAAAAATAACGGTTTAACTTAACTTTTTTTAGAAGCGTGTGGTGTTATGTGTGTTAATAAAAAAGTATAATAGAAGTATTATGAGCTTATAAATATGCCTATTTTATAGTATGAACACAGTCGTCTTACCAGTGTACTATTACTATTACCAGTTTTTTTTACAGTATTTGATAATTTCATGACATTACTATGAAATAATATCACATTGGCTGCATTATTTCATACAAATGTCATGAAATTATCAAATGAATATGTTGTTTTTGAAAGTGGCAAACCATTTCTGTGAACTAATATAGCCCATGCTTTAATATATTGTCGTATTGACGGCACCATACTTTATAATCATAATAGCTTTGATGTAGACTGCTGGATGAACTTTAATAAGAGATTACATAGACCATAAGTTCTACATAAGGTCATGATTTGGTTCCTTATAATGCTTATTGTGTTACTTGGGACACACGACTTTCATTGCTCGATTGTTACATTGATGTGTTGTCTTTATATTGCTTTTTAGCAATTATCGATAACATTAAAGAAATACTAAAATATTTTCAAAGATTATTAAGTTATTGAACACAAAATATGATTATATTACATTCAATATCATTGGAAACGAGCATTACCAATGATTTACGCTTTTCGTATCCACGGCAATTTGAATTGCTCTGTTACGGATAGCGACAATTTAACCAATTTATAGCTGCAGTAAAACAGATGAGTATCAAATGAACATAACATAACTATAAACTGCCTTGTATGGAAATAGTTCATTTGGAAATTTTCGATTGATAAGTGCTTTTTGTTTTAAGACTACTCGGTCGAAAGGGAGAGTTAATGTAACAAACAGAGTGCAATGTCACTTGGTACTTTCTTTTGCTAGAGTTTTGTTCTATTTTCAAGAATAAAACATTTTTTTTTCAAATAACAAATTTATTTAAATAAACAGTATCTCTAACTTACCTTTTTATAGCTGCTTTTGTTATATAATCATAAGTATTTATAAAGGTATGTAAGTATTGAATTTTACCACATAGTGACATGGCGGTATTTTACAGTATAAATATTAGAAGAAAAATAATAGTTTCTCAGGTACAGTTGAACTCAGTGGTATCTTAGCACATAAGTGCCATAACACACCAAATATTGCGTTCGAAAAAAAATGGTTGTTATGACTATGAACGCAATAGTTCGTGTGATATAGTACTAAGGTTAAGCTTCTGCTGAGTTTGACCGGAAGTTTATAATAAAAACTTAAGCAGTTATTTTTTGTTTAATTGTATAATCAGTTACACTCAGTTCTTATTCTAAAAAATAACAATATTTTAACGCAGACAATAACAATTTATACATCTATGTTACATACATACATTATCCTAAAGCTTATAAATTAGTCTTATACAACTTTTGAGCAACCTCGCTGATTTAAGCAAACTTAAAAGTGCGCCCGCATCTACCAACGCGCGCCGAACATTGATATGATTTTTTTTATATTAATATGTATACAGTATACAGGTATAATATGTACAGTATAATATGTATACAGGAGCACGAGCACTCAGAATTATACCTACACTTTTGCCAGTCAGTGACTCTTATTGCAAAAAGAATAAGGCACTCTTAATGCTCGTGACTGTACAGCCAATGTAAAACAACATGTACTGCAAAAAGAAATCTTATTACCACCAAACACGATAGCAAATACAAAGCCTGTAATGTAAAATAATCTGTTGTATACTCAACTTTACAGTCTGTTGATTTTAAATTAACCTTTTCTAAATTAACAAATTTACAACATCTGTATACTTTTCTTAGGTGTTTACTTGTCAAAGTTTATGACAATTTTTGGCAAACTGCTTCTGCGAACATTGCGCGTAACATGAATAAGTAGAACAATCACAAAATCTGTTTTTTTTTTCTAAAAGATGTCGAAACGTGCGATTACATTATTTGAAAAGGCGAATGATAATTTAATTTCTCAAGCTGCGTGAGATTTCTGGAGGTCTTATGATAATTAACAACCAATGTGTCCAGAATCTGTGGCTTGACAGATTATGTTATGTGCAGCCGTATAAAGAATCTGGTAGTACCTATGTGTGTGATAACAATAGACCTGTCACCGGCGGTTGCTCGCGGTCGATAGACTTTCGCTTGGGGAGAGATAGATGGAGATAGAAACTGCAATGATCTAGAAAAGTCCTTCAGGTTCGGAAGATTGAAAACACAAACAAATAAAAAAAAACAGACTAAAAAATTGCCAAAAAAACATTTACGAATACTTCCTGTTCACGCCTGTCCACGTTTGCGTGTAATCTGTGTTAACTGCGTTACCTTTGCTTGTCACTATAAGTTTTTTAGAACAACCTACATGAATTTTAATATCATTCTAACCTTCGTTTGTTTTATATCTAATTTGTTTTATATATTGCCCTTGTAATTAGTTAAAAAGATTAGCATTAAAAACATGAAAAGGTTAATTCAGAAGTTTTATTTGAGGTCACTGAATCCTCAACACTTCCAACTCGAAAAAGTTAAATTTCATACCAAACTGATACTCTAGTATTTGATTCTTACACATAAACTTTAAAATGACGTCTAATATGGTGACGATTCTTGTATAGAACGTGGCCTCATGCATGCGAATCATTCGGAACACCTGATAGATGTAGACACACCGTAAAATAATTGAAATTTATTATTCAATCACACCTTAATACCTATCTGCTATTATAAATTATGTTTATACAAATATATACAGTCTTCTTTCATTTTAATAGTACTGTCTTATGACTAGAAGATATTCTTATAGAAGATATAATGATAATGCTATAACTAGTAATTTTGTTATTGTTCTTGGGTATATTATACTGGAACCACTGTATGTTTTCTGTTTGACAGCACCTTCGGTTAAACCTGTAAATAGAAATAAAGCGTCAAACTATTGAAATAACATTTCGTCAATTTCTTAGTTGAAGACCCCTTTACACTATATAACCAAGTTCTTCGATGTTAACAGGTAATAACCTAATCTTAAGGGTTTCTAATATAATCTGACTCTTTATCCATAGATACTCTTTAGATCTTGGGTTACAATTGATTGTCATTATTTCGATTAGCATACATCTGGCATGAAAATAAAAAAACGTGATATTTTCTAGTGTAACATATTAATTGGCATAAACATTCTATTGCAGAATTGTTGAAAGGCATCATATTAAAAATCATTATCATTAAATCCATAAACTGTTTTGTCATAATTTTATCAAGCATACTTAAAACGCATAATTTTACGACGCATAACTGTTAACATTCAGAATTTTGTTTGACATAATTTAACTAAGTGTAACTCACTAAAGACATCATTTCATATAGCATAATAACTACTTATTACTCACTCGTACGTGCCCAACCCAATAGAAGTTTTAAAATTACTTTGTTAACTGAAACGTCTCGCCGTAAAACCGACTCCACGTAGTCTTGTCTACCATACCCATAGAGAGTTATGTATAGAAGCGCGTAGGCACGGAGGGTCGAGGGGACCCGTGGGCTGAAGAGCAGCTTGCTTGCTGCATGCATTGCTTTATTGTTTTGCTGCATATATATTTTTTAATCAGTAGGTACCTAATAATAATAACTATAAATTGAGGCAAGATCACATACTTTGCTTTAGCGATTGTTAATATTAGAAAAAAAACTGTTTATTGATTCCTTTTGATTTGATTCTTCGGAATAAGAACCCAGAATATTGTTGTGATCATTTACTATGTGTACTAAACGAGCGTATTGTCTCTAACAAGTTTAGAATTGAGCTGGACTAGATGACATGCGGAGTAAAAACCATCTGCAACGATTAGCATGCTAAGACTGCCGGAGCCCTGCAGAACTGGAGCTACGATAGAAGCCTTACATGCTGAATGTTTGCTTGTATGCAGCTCGCGTGCACGTTGTGTTATTATGAGTTTATGTATGTTGTCAGTTATGCTTATCAAATTCATGTCTTTTGAATAATTATGCCTAACATATTTCGGCCTTTAAATTTATTCGTTATGAAGGTGTGCTATCAAGACTTATGGCAAGTGACGGTTTTGGCTATTAACGTTATGCATCTTTAGTTTATGACAAAAACGTTATGCGTTTCAATAGGTAACCTAATTTCAGCTTTGTAGTGATGAGTAGGTATCAAAGTATTATAAATAAAATAGGTTGAAGTCAATACCATCGTCCCCTTATAAAACAAGACGAAGTAACATCTAAAAATAGTAGAGTTTTGGAAGTAATTTTAGATTATCTTAAAATAACAATAGGTAAACAGCTTGAACCCTCTTAGAGTTCAGACAAATTTCCACCAGATTATAGACTCTAAGAAACTGCTATTTATCTTGGTTTTCCTGAAACGAAAATCTTTTTCTTCATTCCACAGATTGAAATCAGTTGTTTTAACTCGAGATTTTGTTGAAAGGTGTGAACAAGCAAAGAAAATTTTATTCTATCTATTTACTTGAGCTTTTGCTGTTGAATCTTTAATAGCCTCATTATCACCGAATACTGTTGTGCCTTCAATCTAAAACAGATTTAACTGTACACGATTTATGACAGTGAAAAAACATTACAATTTCAGAATTACAGGTTACTACGCTTTATAATTCAGTTATTTTCTTTCTTACATCCAGTAAAATACTACCGTAATTGGAGCTTTTGCCGTATACTCATAAGGCAAAAACTCCAATTACGGTAGTATTTTTACTTTCGTGTTTTATTCTCGTTTGAGTAAGCTATACATTTTAAATGGAATTTTCTCATCCATATCTTAAGGCCTATCCATATGTCGTTTTTTAAACGCAAATATCACGCTTAAGAAAAAATAATTAGTCGATTTTGACAACTTTTGTAATAAAAACTTATAAACAAGTTGTTTAATATTGAGAAAAAATTAAATGTGTAGCTTTTACAGATTTTCAAGGGGTTCAGAATAAGCAAAGCCTCTTGTGATTATTTGATAAACATTTTTAGCTGAGTAATACGAACACCATGGTAGGTTTTATATATGTCTATTGACTCTTTCGATTTGTGTGTGTTCTCTATGTCTATCTATGTCTTCTAATTTGATGTTTCTCAGTTGCTACATTGCATATTATTTACTTACTTTCAAAGAGTTATCTACTTATTTTCCATCACTATTCCATCGTAACTTCGAGCACACAAACCGACGAATTTCGAATATATACTAAAAAATATCATAGCATAATTTCAGCGAAATGCGTAAGCAATATGTGGTGCGTGCATGTGCTTTGCATGTGTGCATGCTAGATGCTTTAGACCTGCAAACTTGATTACCATCAACGTCACCTACTTGATATAGCAGATTTATCTGAATATTTTTTTTTTTATTTAAAAACCGCTTACCATCAGGCAGATATCCAATGCTTAGTTTACCTAATAAGAACTGTACATCCAGGTTCCCTGGATGAAATCGCTTTATGCGATAGACCACCCATTCTACAATAAATAAATAAGGACCAATTAATTTATTTCAAATCAAATCAAACTTTATTGAGTTGGCTTTACGCGCAGGCCAATTTATCTAGTTTATACTTTTTTCAGAATAAATTTCCCAGATTCTTTCGTTTTTAATACTCAAAGCAAACATTACACAAATGCATATTGCTAGATGTTTTACAGTTTATTTTGCTTAGAACAAAGGGTTATAGGCGAGAGTGCACGAGTCCAATTCATATCCATCAACAAATAAAACAGACAATATACCAATATTTTTTTACCGCTTTCAAAAATACAAGTACTTAACTTGTTTCAACTGGTACATGGAGAGGGTTTAAATAAATTCAATAAAATATGTAAGAAAATATGAGTTAACTACAAATTTGAGAATAATAATAATGACAATTATAAAACTTTCTTGCCAAAATTGTGGTTTTCATCACAAGTGTTAAGATTTTTTTTTACTCAAAGCAAATACAGAAATGAACAGAGTAAGTGGAGCTAAAAACTACAAACTAGCTGAACGTCATCGAGACCTTAAATGTAGAATAGTTTTGTCGCTGGGCGATAGCTGACACCAGTCGCTACCCATAAAGGTGGTGATGCACAGTAAGTATAAACAGATCGCCGTGCTACAGAATAATACTACTAAACGAGAAACACGAACTAGAAAGGAAAAGAGGTGGTTTGGTGAAAACTAATTTCTAGACAACGCTGGTTAGGTTTTGTAAAGGATTTAAGCAAGAAAAGGTAATGGGGGTTCCAAATTTTTTATCTATTTGAATTACAAAATTATCTAAGCAACAGTTAGGTACATATCGTCGGTAGGCGTGCAAGACCGCGTAAGACCAGTTTGTAATACCGCCTATTTACAAAAGTCGTAAAATTGAAATATCGCGCCAGCGGGCTCTTAGCGCTGATTCGCTTATACTAGATTCTCATTGAACAACACCCAGAGAAATCGCAAACAAGCTCAGTCAGTCAAAGAAATGTGTAGAAATATCCAAGATAATATCTTTTTTCTTCCATCCTGTGAAATAAACAAAAAGCACATTCGCGGTATTGCAAACTGCTGTTACGCGGTCTTGCACGCCCACCGACGATGTGCACTTAATCCGTACAAAAATCTCTCCTGAGTTATGTTAATAAACATAGGAAAGTCCCTTAATTTGTATTTCCGTACTATAAATGTACCACCAGCGTGCGCAAATAAATTAATTTGATATGTGTCTGTATTTGTATGGGTGTACCAAGTAGCAAAAACAATTCTAACTCTATCAAGAAACTTCAATTTACGCCTCAGCTACGTTTAAGATAAATATACCCAAGACAGACCATGCTTAAGAGAACATAGAAGAAACCTTAGACACTTACCACCTATGTTTACTTCTGCGGCCGATTGAGAACTGGGATACAGCTTTATTTCTGAAAGTAAATCATATGTTATTTACATTTAATAATTTATTGTGACGAATAAGTTTTAATTACTCCCTGCTTGCAATAAAGTAAGAAGTAAGTAAATTAGACGAGATATTGTACTATTAACAACTGATTGTAATAAAATATTTTCTATTTTGATATATCGAACGTGACATAACTTCAAAAACAGAAAACTGCAGTTAATGTTCCAATATCATAAAATAATTGACCGACTTACACAAATCTTATGACAGCAAATATGCCAGAGATCCGGTGCCAAGTCATCCGTCACTCTAAATTTGTAACTCTCCAACAGAGGCGGTTAATTATATAGATCTCCTATATTTTTAACCGCAGATCTGGGGGTTCAGGGTTCGAATCTCGTGGGTTCGGAAAATTTCTGCTCGGTTTTGCTGTCTGACTCCTACCATCTTACCTAGGTCTTCCACCATAACTGTAATGTTATTAGCATTATTGTGTACCGGCAGTTTGAGGTAAGATAGCCAGTACCTCTGTGGTTCAGGAATCCGGGTGAAGCTCGCTTCCATCGTCGGTCTTTGCTACCACTACCCCGCTTTACTGCCCCATTAAGGCTAAAAGTTAAAATAAACCTCCCAGGTGTTTTAATTATAGCGGACGAAATTTTGAAAGGTACCTGTTATTTTGAGAACATTAAAATTAACAATGTTCTCTGTGGTGAAGCAGTCACGAAGAGAATAATATTTTTTTTATACAACTACATGACAAACAAGCTGACGGCCCACCTGGTGGTAAACGGTTACCGCCGCCTATAGACACCTGCAATAACAAGGACACAATCACTTGGTATTGCAGGTGCGTTGTCATCCTGAGGCCTTAGATGAAATGCCTTCCATGCCCAGTAATATATCAGCTGTTTGACTCGTCAAGCATCAGATTTCAAACAAGTTGATTTTTCAATCGTCATATCTTTCCGGAGGGATGCCGCCGCTTGACAGATTAATAGAAAACTGATCTATAATTTTATGTGGAACAGCTGTTTTTTTTTCACCGCCGTCATAGCGTGTTGATTGACCCACACACAATCGATCATGGCGTTTATCAGTCACAAATAACTCTCAATTTCTTTTCCGCCACAATGAAAACACTCTGTACAAATGAATCCTGACACAAAGATAAATGTCTCACCGTAAAGCCTGAGCGTCCCCTCGCTCTTCCCCAGGGAGTTGGTGCTGACGCAGTTGTACGTCCCGATGTCATGCCGGGAAAATTGCTTGATGGTCAGCTTCATTACCACCTTGTACGAGGATCTCTCCTCCGCGATAGCGTATTTTGGGCTGGAGAAGAAGATAACCAAACTGATTCTATTGTTAGTATAGTCTAAGCAAAAATTATTTATCTATTCTTCTTATTTTCAAAGAAAAAGAGAATCAGCCTTAGTTTGCTCAAGAACTGTACCTCTAGCACGAACACTTAAATTTCGAATCGCTATGGTATCGAGTAGTTACGTTAGCTTTTGTGTGGTTTTTAACCCCCGACCAAAAAAGAGATGTGTTATAAGTTTGACGTGTCTGTCTGTGTATCGGTGTATCTGTGTATCTGTGTGTCTGTCTGTGGCATCGTAGCGCCTAAACGAATGGGCCGATTTTGATTCGTTTTTTTTTGTTTGAAAGCTGATGTGACTACGATGGTACTTAGCTATAATTTATGAAGATCAGTTCAGGCGTTTGATGACTATCAGCTCATTTTCTACATGATAATAGGATTATACTAACTTTTACAGATCCGATTGATTTTAAATTTCGTGTACTGTCACTTCGATGACATTCCCATGACATACTAACTTTGAGCTGATCTTAGACCATCAAAAAGTCTGCGAAATGCTCAATTACGCAGTTATAGCATGTTTGGGCTCTTATGAATAATCTTAATGAGATGGTGTTAGATAGATCATTAATGACGCCGGGGGTTACTTAAAATTTTTAATTTTGCAATTATTGTTTTAAATTTCAAGCGTGCGTGAACGATACGAATACGCTTCGAAATTTAAAAATGTTCGTGCTAGGGGTACTGTTACACCGTTCTAAGTCGAAAGCATACCAAGAGTAACTGTTACTCATTGACGTCCTTGAGACAATATTAATAAGAGCTGTTTTTCTGTACAACTGATGAGTAACAGCCACAATACAATAAATTAATATGGCAGCGTTTTCAGTGTTTGAGTAGTGGAGCAGCATTTATTTCAAAGTAAAATGTAGTAATCCCTCTTTTTCTAGTGTAATCGGCAAGAAAGAGATGGGCTAAGATTAAATATTTTTTTTCGGACTTTTGTAACAGACTGTATATCAAAAAAATATAATAAATTAAAATCAAATTAAGAAATCATTAATAAAACTCAAAATTAAATGACAAACGTAATAACAAATTAAATCCAATGATTAATTGATTCTAAAGCGTCCTTTGAACTTAGTTGTAATATTGTTACATTTTCCAATGGAAGACGTCCTAAGCCATAATTAATCGTTTGCATATTATTACTAGATAATGTTACTGGATATCATTCAAACTTTAATTATCATAAACAAATAAGCTTACAAAAAAAGAAAAACAAAAAAATATAAATAAAAAGGAAAAGTAACAAGAAGAATGAAAAAAAACAGGTTTTTTTTCTTATATTCCAAAGAAAATAAAATTTATAAGCACCAACTAATCATAAGCACCACTGAAAAGTCAAAGGAAAGCATAAATTCGTAATGGCTTACATTGATAACCTAAATAATTATTTCAGTCTGAAATCAATACCAATCAAGACCAATCTGAAAGTTTATTATTTCAATCAAAAAAATAATTTACTCAATCGGTTTGACAGAGACACGAGGTAACAAACATTAAAAAAAACAACATAATATAGTCGAAATGATAACCTCCTCCTTATTGAAATCGGCTACAAACGCGCTGTATCTACGATGTGTTTTATAACAGAAACGATGTTTCTTATTTCTAAGCCCAATACATTTGTTCGAGTCGCGAACATACTCGTGAGAGCAGATTTCAAATGCCAATCAATTTGATTTCCATACTTCAATTGCGTTATTTTGATCCGTTTCAAAAATTTGGACAGTTTTCAGGATTATGCTCCAGTGAAATGTAACTATGCGGGTGACAGAAAATAAACATTGTTTAAAATACTTACCTATAAATTACTATCTAATTGTGAATAATATAAAAGAAAGCAATAAATTATAATAAAACAAATGTTTATGAAATTTACTATTTCAACAAATTATTGTAAAATGTAACGAAGACCGATTTCCGGTAAGGACATCGCGCCATCTTTGTTTAGTAAAAATTGTTACTGTTATAGAGTATTAAAAACATTACAATCAATAATAATAATTGAAATAAATAATAAACGAATAATTTAATGTGTCTTGTTGGTATATCTGATATTACTACAAATTATTGTAAATTGAATTATACGGTTTCCGGTAAGGAAACTGATAGAAAATAAACATTATTATTAATATGGGTTAATCATAATAAATAATCATGAAATAGTCGATTTAATAATTAAATTTAGTATTTAGTTGTAATTAAAATGTTTCTGTATATTATTGTAACATTTTAAAAACACAGACTTCCGGTGGATCACGCCACTTTTGTTTGTTAAATAAGGCAAAAACAATTTAATTGTTAGAATGTTTAATCTAATAAGATATTACAAGTTTAGGCTACATTTTCATGTCTCAAATTACTTGTATAAAGAAAAGAGTTGTTGCAATTTTGTACACGTGGTCTGGGATCGTTCGATGACGCGACTTGTTTGTCACTGTTTAAAAAAGCGTGAGCTCCGGCCTAGTTAGGTCATTCTTTGTCGAGCCCTCGGACCGAGCACAGCGCCAGTTAAGTATTACTTGTGTTTTGTTTAAAATGTGAATATAATACAGTAAGAATATTGTTAGCTTATACATTAAAAAGGTGGCGTAAGGATGAGGATGGAGGGGTTGGAGGTTGCATTATCCCGGGGCTCAATGGGCTCCGGTTGTGTTTGTATCGGCTCACATAGTGAAACTCATTGAAAGGTGTTATTTCAATGTGATTGAGGATGATAATCCTTTTCTTTCAATATAAATTATATGGTTTCCTTTCTATAGCTTTGTAAAGTGAAAATGGTATTTATTCTGTGATATTGCTAAATATCTGATAATTTCCGTTTAAGTTATTTAATAGTGATCACTGTCTAATAAATGAGTTTTCCTTTATACTTTGATTTTATTTGTTCCATGTACTTAAATTGCTACTCATATACATCTACATTCCCACCATATTTCTGACACGGGCGTCATAAAATCTTAATAAACCTAATAGTTTTGGAAAGAAAATTAAGTTTTTCAAATTACGACCAGCAAAAGTAAGCCCATAGCGTGAGTGGGTACATCGCAAATTAAGTACAGTTTTCGAGTTTATAGTTTTGAACTCACACTAAAAATTCTTAACTTGGAAACCATCCGAAAATAACTAAAATAGTGAGTAGAATATTGAGTGAGAACAACAATTCCACTTACCCATCCAAAAGCATCTCGCCTCTATTTTTGAGCCAGTAATTGATGGTGTTTGGGTACGCTTCTACTGTACATTCTAGTACCACATCTGTTCCCAGCGGAGCTCCCAGTAGTTGGTTTGGCACTATAACTGTGGGGGGAACTGAAAGAAAATTATACCTTTAATAATGATTAGCAAACTTGCAAATTATGAGATGGCCGACATGTGAAGTAATTCAATTAAGTAGTGCCAAAGATCACAGCTAATTAATTAACATTACATTTGTAATGCGAGATGGTCACCCGAGGGTCTGCCGTGACTAAAGAAACTATGTAAGTAGTTACAAAATATTAAAAATATAAAGCTAGCAAGAAAATTCTTCGTAAACCTTGAGTCTATGTAAGAAAATATTTCTGACAAACTGACGGAAAAAATATTATTTCAAAATTTCTTGTGTTACTCTTTCAACTAAAGGGTATCAAATACGAAGAAAGTTTTTAATTGCTTTCTTCATATTTTTAAAACTTCGTACTTTTCGTCGATTTCAATGTATTTGATATTTGACCCATACTAGCCCGATGGTGTTCACTTTACAATAAAATAAGTATTGTGTCAGCACTGCGAGTATATTATGTATATATCGATCGACAAAATTAGACATTCAAACTCGACAAACCGGATTCCTTCATACACATTTTGAAATTAGAACTCGACAAATCGTTTTGTTTTGTTTTTTGTCGATATGAAAGGTCATATATTGCTAATCGAGAGATACAGGCTCGAACTTGTGAGTACTTTAGTAATAGAAATTTTTTTTTCAAGATATTAGCACCAGATGTCCTTGTCGAAGCAATATTTTTAGACTCAATCTTTGCAATCATTTGTTTCTTATAAATTACCGTGTTACATTACCAGCAATGTACAAGGAAAAAATATTATTCGCACAAAACCTGGTAATGTATTAAGAAATATTTTTCTTTGCACATTACCGATTACATTTCCAGTTTTGTACGAGGATGTAAATATTCTTCCTGCATTACTTGGTTCTGTTCAAAGAAATTGTTATTCTGCGTACAAAACCAAAGAGGTTTTCCGAGTAAATAATAAATAAAAACCGAGCCACTGCTGCAGTTTAAAAACAATTACAAAACCTGAATTATCGATGTGAAACCGTGGACGTAACCTACACTTATATTGACAAAACTTTCATGGACTATTAATGTTATGTCCTCTTTAGTAGCTGGATTTTTTGATATCTCGAGGTACGAATGTCTGCAAGTATCATTGCACAGCTGGGGAAGACGAATGGACGGAAATTTTCGAGTCGTCCCAACAACTGTACGGATTTTAGCACCAGCCACGCAGAGTCCATTGCTGACCTTCTTAAATTTTCCTTAAATAGGTATGGTTCATGGCGTGGTGTCAGAAATGCTGAGCAATGTTCTGGAGTAAATAATAGTTTTTTTTTTTAAATAAAATAATCTAAATTACCTATGTTTTTTATTTTAAAATTTATGAAACAAAACAAATCTTTTCATTTTTGGCAAACTAAAATAGGTACACCAGTTACTTTAATTAATCTATAGCTGTATGCTCATTGCTTTAGCGCGATGGAGTAATATACTTAATTGAAAATAGAAAGATAACCCACATTGGGAAGGTATTTACACTACTCGGAGAACCTCCTTGGTTTTGTACACGGAATAACGATTTCTTTGAACAAAACCAAGCATTGTAGAAAGAATATTAACATCCTCATACAAAACTGGAAATGTAGTCGGTAATGTGCAAAGAAAAAATATTTCTTAATACATTACCCGGTTTTGTGCGAAGAATATTTTTTTTGTACATTGCTGGTAATTTAACTCGGTAATGTACGAGTAACAAGGGTTTGCAATGGCCCTTTTAAAACCTTCCAGTTAATCCCTTAAGCGGCGTTATCGCACCGGAGGGCTATAACAATTGAAAAATCAATTGTATCTGGAATCTGATTCTTGACGATTATTATATAATGAATATGTTTATAAATTAACGCTGAAAATATATATTATATTCTGGTTTCCTTTTTTGTTTAGCTCTATCAAAATAACTAAACAAATATACGAAGATCAGATATCTCATATTAGTTCATCATCATCATCATTTCAGTCGAAAGACGCCCACTGCTGGGCATAGGGGCCCCCCAAGGATCTTCAAACCGATCGGTACTGCGCTTTCCGCGGCCTTACCACATCGTCGGTTAAACTAGCACATACGAGGCATACAATAGTGCTCTCTTATTAATCAAGTATTAATAGGTACCTAATTTAAGTATCTCTAGTTATATAGAAAGCTATATAAAATGAATAGTAACATAATATTATAATACTGTGTGTTTTGTAAGTTGTTCTAATAAATGAAAAAATAATTTTATTCAAACCAACTGAATTATTTTCATACCTTACTACCATCAAAAATAAATTATAAATTAAGAACAAACACAAACAGTCTCCAAAGTAAAAAGCAGCCATGAAAATTCCTCGCAATTTCACAGAAGACTTTATCTGCAAAAATAAAAATATTAAGGCGCAGGTCGGGTTAATGAAGGGTGACATTAAGTCTAATATTATTACCTGAAAAGAGAAATGTACTCGGCCTATATTAAGAGTACTCGTGCGTTGAAAATCTCTTATTTTTTAATCACGAGTCTTTTTTTGACGAACCAACCGAAGAAAACCGTTTGAGTGAATTTTCAAAACATCGCCCCTTTATTTTTATCCACCGAAATGTATTTAATCAGTATTTTCTTAAAGAAATTTAAATTCTAAGTACCTAAAACTGTTGACCAAAGTCCAAGGCTTAGGAATGCTTAAAAAGAAATCTCGGCTTCGTTCAATTCCATTAGAGCAACTAATTCGGCTGATTGCACACAATTTCCTTGATAATGATAAAAACGGCTTGATAGGGAAAAACAACTTTTCAAAACCAACAGATAAAAAATCGTTAAGATGCATGAAAATGGAATATTTTGCTCAAATGATCGGAAGGATTGCTAGCGAAATTGGCCAATCGAATGTGTGGGATTTGCTTCGCGGTCGGAGTGCTAAAGCCAATGTCCTGATAAACTGGGGTTGATCCCACAGCCGGCGTCGAGACCCAAGTCGATGAGCCGTGAAATTCACTCTACACTCTTGGCTGAGCTGAACTGCGTTCACATTCCAATTTCTTTTGTTTCACACTATAATTGATTCTGGCACGGCGTTCTTAAACTCAATTGTAGCATAAACGGATTTCTCTTTACACGTTTCCTCCAAAAAACGTATCTTATACATTCCTGTTAATATAACGTAAATTCTCCTACTGTATACTGTACTTATATATGCTTCTCCAAAGTCTTTGAAGATCGGAAAGGTCACATTTGGGTCATCTTTGATAATTTTAAATTAATTATCTTGTAGATGAGTTTTTAGAAGTCTTTTCATCTTTGCCTATTATAAGTCTTCGTTGTATTTTGCAAAATTATCTGAATATTTGTAATTCTTACCATAAAATAGGCGTTATAAACGCACAAATCAAAGATGTAAATGTGATTAAAATGGTTTCCTCATCTTTACTAAAAGTATTACAATGCTTGTAAAAGTATTCTTTCGGATCACTAGAGGTTGTAAAACTTTAATGAGTGGTGTGATAAAAATCGCTTCAAAAACGATAAAAAGTGGAAAGCAGTTAAAAAATTCGCAGGTTACACCAAGTGCTCCAGTGGGCGTAGTGGTTATCGCATCTGGCCGAACCAGACGCAAGTTCGATTCCCGCCTGGAGCATACAATTTTTTATATATTTTTTTCTTTATGTGTATATCTCACAATAAAGGAGGCGTTATATATGCACAAAATCAAACATTTAAATGTGATATTTAAATATTTTGACCTTGGCTAAATTCACAAATATAGAGAAACAATATAAAGTCTTATAGTTATCGAGTAATAAAGTCCAATCTCTTTCTATGTTGTGTAAAAAACTTAACGATAAAGAACAATTTAGTTACCAAGTAACTTTAATAAAATATCGTACTCAATGTTAAACCGAGTCACATAAACGTTAAAGAATTTCATTTACTCTAAAGAAACACCTGAACGATAAAAATCCTCTAAAGACCAGCTTTATAAACCTCCATAATCGTAAACAAGGGTTCCTTTACGCGTATTTGCCTGCTATCTGGAAACCACTAAAGTATTCCTGGTATATGAGGTATCTATATCGGCCGTTGGGATCTGTGGGGCAATGACAGGGAAGAGTCAATTATTCGCAAGGGCGGCTTACAAGAGGAAGATCAATTTAGCTTTATCACGACTTTGGGTGAAGGCGCAAATGGCAAGTGGCGAGCGATTCGTCTTAAGCATAACATGTCAGAACAATAGCTCGCCAAGGCTTAACCACTTACTATTTTGATGTTATCCTCATATCCTTATATTAGAGAGGAAATGGAGCAAAAGTGAAGGGGCCTACACAAAAGAAAAATCCTTTCCACTTGATAGAATAGTAACTCTAAAATGAAGGCTTAATTATTTTCACTGCCCAGTTTAATGTAGTATCCGAACTTTTTAATAATAGGTTTATGCAATATAATAAACAAAATCGATTATCTATTGCGTGTGGACGATGGAGGGCTGGTAAGGGTCAAAGCGTTACCTGAATATTCGATGATGGTTTTTAAGTGCAAGAACGTTATGTTACTTGAAATAGCTTAAAATGTTAAACTGAATTGGTTATCAGTAAAGTACTAAGTAAGTAGTACGCCACCGGTACGCGTGCGGTATGCAGTGCCGGTGGCGTTCAAAAAAATAATTTCAATTTGCGGTAAAAAATATTTTTGGGCATCGTCACGCTTATACAAGTGATAAAAGTTCTCACACTACCAACTGTTAGGACTAACTTTGCAAATAGATATCGATGGCGCTCTATATATATATTGATAACAAAATGAACAGGGAATTTAATATCTATAAACTACATCATTATGAGATTAAGACTATTGTGACAGATTGGTTAAAATTATTTTCCTATTACGAAATAGAAGCTTTTTACATAGTATTA
The DNA here is from genome assembly GCA_947347705.1 of Nymphula nitidulata. Lineage (NCBI taxonomy): Eukaryota > Metazoa > Arthropoda > Insecta > Lepidoptera > Crambidae > Nymphula > Nymphula nitidulata. The sequence continues at coordinate 16,492,308 of OX374632.1, forward strand.
TATGATATCAAAGACACACACCCACGCACACCGGCGCACACACACACACAAACACACACACAAACACACACACACAAACACACACACAAACACACACACAAACACATACACACGCACAACACGGGCACACACACACACAAGAGATTGGTTCTTAGACATTATTATAAAATTTTAAATGTTACCTTGTTATATAATTTTTTTTGGGTGCATCTGTACTATTATAGCATTCTTAAGCAAATTTAATATTAAAATAGGAAGAGCGGAACCTTCTGGCACAGTCACCTTTTGCCTATAAGAGGGCTCCAACAACTGTATATTGATTGTACTTTTATAAAGGAAATAAACTATTATTATTATTTTACTACGGTTTTTATAACAGGAAGGACAGTACTGGCTCTTCTCAGTAAAGGCCAACCAGCGGTAGAATACTTAATTACTATTTAATTGACGTCAAATGTCCACGTTAACTAAATGATTTTTTGATTTTGCATGCCGCCAAATTTTAAAACTTATTTTAAAACATATAATTTCAACCAGCTTGTGGAGCCCGTCGAGTACATATGTTTATCGGGTGGAATATTTGACATTCTCGGGACTATCTAATATACATATATAGATTGGATAAAAAACTATGGTTTGAATAAATACTAGATTCGATACCAATTTATTCCTCTTCCCCCTCGGACCGCTTATAGAGTGCACGTCTAGAGTGTTGCTTGTTTTACTTTAATTTTAAAATAATAGTTGAATTTTAACAAATTAAATCGGGCCCAGATAATAGGAGTGCATAAATCAATAGGAGGATATACTGCGACATCAACGCTACGATACGCTCTAACCATCACGTGGCACCGTCGATCGATCGTAGCAGCACGCTACGAACTACGCTACGGACATACATAAGTGACGAAATCTCCAGTACGCTCTTGTTATCCTGGTACTCGATCTACTAAACAGCGGCTGTGATTGTACTACTGGCATTTGCGACGTTTGTTATCTTATAATACGAATTCTGCTTGCACTATGCCTAAAGCTACAGCCTCATCTAAAAGCAGAGAACTTAGCTTGCTTGACAAATCAGCTAGCGAAGATAATATAAACTTAGTGGGAAGGAGCTCCGACCCCACTCCTCCAAGACATGCCGTTTTTCGAGGGAAACGACCGAGAGAAGATGATTTTAGCGAACATTTTTGTGAATTTCGAGAAGAAGTAAGACATATGATTGAATCTCTAATGGTAAATCAAGAAAAACAACTTAAAAACTTGTTTACCCCTACCCTTTCTGAAATTAAAAAAACAAATGAGAACATCGAAAACTCAATAACATTACTTACAAAGCAAAATGAAGAGTTAACCAAAAAGTTGGATCAATTGGAACGGCAAACAAAGAAGGATAGGGAGTATATATCACTGTTGGAAAACAAAATCGAAGACCTGCAGAGATCAGAACGAAAATCTAGCATTGAGTTTAAAAATGTGCCAAAAAATATGAATGAGTCAAGAGAGGACTTACTAAATATGGTTATGCACTTGGGAAAAACTATTAAGTGTAATATATCAAAATCGGATATCAGAGATATTTTTAGAATGCGCGCGAAAAAAGAAGGACAAACGAATACACCCATCGTAATAGAACTGTCCTCTACCATTCTTAAAAATGATATTCTGAAAATGAGTAAAACATTTAATATAAAGTACAAAAGCAAACTACGTGCAAAACATCTTGGTTTTACTAAAAATGAAGAAAATCCTGTCTACGTGGCTGAACATTTAACGGCAAAGGCGTCCCGTCTATTCTTTCTTGCAAGAGATCTTACGAAATCGAAGAACTACAAGTTCTGCTGGACTTCCTTTGGGCGTGTATACGTAAGAAAAAATGAAAACACTCCTATCATTCATATACACAGTGAAAGTCATATTAATAACCTTATGCAGTCTGTATGACTATATGATCTTAATTTAGAAATTATATTTACATTTATTGTTATTATTTTCAGAAAAAGTATAGAAGAACCATCAATATTAAAAACTATATCTCAAATTACTCCCGTAAAAAAGATTAATACATTTATAACACTACACTTACACTACACACTACACAGTTATTATAATTTTGACGAAAAACTTTACATACATGCATTACACACATTACATTACATGCCTCACATGGAAGCTATTACACAAAACTCAATTTTGACTGTATCTCATTTCCTCACACATGGCCTTGTCAATTATACACGTAGCGGCTTACTAGTTGCAACATTTGTACACAATTCTTTAAATTATGTCTGATTTTCTACAAACTATTACAGAGATAGACAACATTGAAATAGCACGTACTTTAGAATGTAAAACTGCAGAGTTATCGGGATATGTACATGTAAACAAATCTGATTTAACTATTTTAACACAAAACATTCGTAGCATATATGCAAACTTTGATGATTTTATGCTGACATTACCTATATTGGGCTTAGAAATAGATGTTTTAACATTTACAGAGTGTAGACTCAACACCAACAAAACACTACCACAAACTAGTGATTATCGATCTTACTTTACTAGTAAGTTACTGAACCAAAATGATGGCGTAGTTATTTATGTAAAAAATACTCTAAGACATAAAGTAAAGGAAATACAATTGAACGAGGCTTCTTGTCTACAGTTAGATATACTGGACACCACCATTTTGGGTATTTATCGCTCACCCTCCAATAATAAAGCAAAAGGTTTTATAGACTCTCTTAGTTTGCATCTAGCTTCACTGCCTTCACAAAGAAATATTGTTATATCGGGAGATATAAACATTAATCTTAAACCAACTATTAAAGAGCGGGTACATGAATATGAAAATCGCGTCACATATCTGAATGCTTTATCACAGCACAGTATTTTACCAGGACATACTCTTGCCACCAGAGACAACAACTGCCTGGATCATGTTATGTTGCGACTTAATAAAAAAAAGACAGCGGCCACGGTAGCGGTACTGCAAACCACTATTACTGACCATTTCACAACTTTTTTATCACTATCAAAATTAAAACCTAAAACAAGCTATGTGTATAAAACTAAAACTAAAACTAAATTTGATTTTAAAAAGGTTGGCATGTACTTACAAGAAAAAAAAATTACTGAACTACTCTTTTACAATGACCCCAATCTTGGGACCAACTTATTAATTCAAATATTGAGAGAGAGTATAGACGCTAGTTCGACCACTACTTAAATACCTAAAACCAAGCGCATAATTAAACCATGGATTACCCCTGGCATCCTACGTTGTATAAATCACCGAAACAAACTTCAAAAGTCCCTTCGCAATGATCCGTTCAATAAAATTTTAAAAATAAGCTAATTTAATTTTTGTAATAATTTAATTAAAAAACTAAAAAGAAAATATGAAAATGAATTACTTGAAAAATCAATTAGTAATAATAAGCTTTTATGGAAAAATATTAAAAACATAACGTACACTAATAAACAAAATAATCAAAATGCTGAGTTATTAAATATTAAATCCTCTCCTACAGAGCCCATTAATTTCATTAACAACTTCTTCACAAACATTGGCAAAGAATTAGCTCAAAAGTTTGTATCGAGTTTCACTGCTGACCCTCATTGCATTGATGAACCACCCTCACTACTCAATTCCTTTGCACTGTTAGAAACTGACCAGAGGGAAGTTGATAGTATCTTAATGAACTTAAAGTCTGATAGTGCTCCGGGGTGGGATAATGTTACCACCGGGATGTTAAAACAATTCCGAGTTGTAATAGTTCCCATTCTCACTCATATAATTAATTTATGTTTTCAACAAGGTGTCTTTACCTCCTCACTAAAGCAATCCATTATTATTCCCATCCACAAGGGTGGAGATATTGTAATAATTAATTAATTATAGGCCCATTTCAATTCTACCAGCTATGTCGAAAGTTATCGAAAAAATATTAAACTTACGTCTTATAAATTACTTAAATAAATACAAACTGCTATATTCCTCCCAATTTGGTTTTCGGCAAGGAAAGTCCACTGATGATGCAGTTACTGCAATGACTTCAAAAATAACTAGTCATTTGTATAAACGTGAAAAATGTCTTGCAGTATTCCTTGATATAAAAAAAGCCTTTGATACAGTTTCAATACCCATCTTATTAAAAAAAATGGAGAGAATTGGAGTAAGAGGACTTCCTTTGGCTTTATTTAAAGACTATCTTACAGGTAGGAAGCAGAGGGTGAGAGTGGAAAATTGTGTCAGTGATGACTCTGTAGTATCATTCGGCGTTCCACAAGGTAGTGTTTTGGGTCCTACCTTGTTTTTAATTTACATAAATGACCTGTGTCAATTGAATATAGCAAATGCCGAAATATTTTCATATGCTGATGATACTGCAATTGTTTTCAAAGGGAAAACATGGCAAACTGTAAAACACAGTGTTGAAGCAGGTATGCGTAGGGTAGCATCTTGGCTGCAAAATATCCAACTTACCTTAAATACGTTGAAAACCAATTATATATGTTTTAGCATTAATGATAGTACGCAACCTAAAGAACATCTCCTTATAAAAATACACAACTGTGATGACTCTATAAATTACGATTGTAGCTGCCCAATAATAAACAAAGCTAATAACTCTAAGTACCTCGGCATTATGGTTGATGAAAAATTAACATGGTACCCACATCTTGAGCAAGTCGCAAACAGAGTGAGGAAACTAATCTGGATTTTCAAAATATTAAGAAATGTTATTCCAACGAACACTCGTTTACCAAGTGGTAGTAACCTCCTAAATAATATTTATATAGCTCTAGTTCAGTCCGTATTGATATACTGTATCCCCGTTTGGGGTGGTGCTGCAAAAACAAAATTTATAAGTGTTGAGCGAGCTCAGCGTGCTTTACTTAAAGTTATGTATCGGAAAAAAAATACATATTCCACTGATGATCTATATAAGGAATGCGATTTGCTTACGGTGAGGAAACTATATTTGAAGGAAATAGTTTTAAAAACACATAAAATCGCCAATATTATAAATAGTATAGATAACGTGAAAAAAAGACGCGTAAATAATGTTCTCCCGCTACCAACTGTCAGGACTAACTTTGCAAATAGACAATATCAATGGCGCTCTATATATATTTATAACAAAACAAACAGGGAACTAAATATCTATAAACTACATCATTATGAGATTAGGACTATTGTGACGGATTGGTTAAAATTATTTTCCTATGACGAAATAGAGGCTTTTTTATATAGTCTTATATGATATCAAAGACACACACACACACACACACACACACACACACACACACACACACACACACCACACACACAAACCACACCACACACACCACACACACACACACACACACACACACACACACACACACACACACACACCGCTCACACACACCACTCACACACACCACACACACACAAACACATACACATGCACGCACACGGTCACACCACACACAAGAGATTGGTTCTTAGACATTATCATAAAATTTAAAATGTTACCTTTTATAAATGTTATTTTGGATGTTTTTGTACTATTGGAGCATCCTTTAGCAAGTTTAATGTTAAAATTGGAAGAGCGGAACCTTCTGGCACAGGCATCTTTTGCCTAAAAGAGGGCTCCAACAACTGTAAACTGTATACTGAATGTACTTTGTTAAAGGAAAATAAACTATTATTATTATTATTATTTATTTATTTATTCACATTAAATGAAAAAAAGGCAGCAAGTGTAATGTTAATGTTATATGGTACGTACATGAATCCTGTTAGGGCACAGTAAAGGTAATACAGAGCCAGTCAGTATTTAAGTAACTTACAAGTAATCTAAGTATTTATAAATATATATTTATGTGTACTTAAAAAAAATCATCTTAAAAAAAATCTTTCCATCAAATAAATTTTCAGATAATACAATTCTATGGAGATCAAAAATTGAAACTATTAGATTAAAAAAATAGGAAATACATTGTCAGTTTATTTTATAGAATCAAAAATTACTAAGGTACCATTTGTCAACACCACTTAATTCAAATTGATCGCAAATATCTTCGTGACTCTTTTTGCTGAGGGCCCTGACAGTTTCTGTATGACGATATTAATAAATGCCTAAAAGTCAGCTTCCTAACTAGAAAACACTAAATTAGCTTAGAAAATAGACAACTGACTCTCTTATTATTCGTTTTTCCGTGAAGCTACCAAATAGACTAATACACTCGATTAAATTTGTTAAGAACAAATACCTCTCGTACCTTGTGCTTACATCGTCAATGTACGCACTGACGTAGGTTAAGGAAATAATCGTCTAATTGTATTGGCGTTAAAGGTGAGAGGTGCTTAACGTATCCGATTTGGCTTTTTATTTAGTGATCTCAATTGCTTTGTTCTTTTTTAATTAAAAATAAGTAGTAGAAAACATTAATTTTCATTCTTTAACAAAATGAAATCTCTTTGTTACGCTAACTTATAATTGAAATAGGTATTATAATAAGGTTTTATATATTATGTACTTATTTTCCGCTCACAGGAACCGCCTAACTGACCCCACGAAAATTTTGTACAGTTACTTACAAAGCCGTTGACTACTTTTGGAATTTACCACATTCACTCGTCCACTAAAATTCTGATTTATTCATTGTTTTCCAGATGAGATTTACGGATAAATCGAAGAATGTCAAAGTACTGATTTATAGTCACGTTTTTCATAGATCTATTTACGTAGCCAAATTATTCCAGCAAAATCCTATGCGCTTACTAAGTTAGCTCATCGGGGAAAGACTGACGTTTGGAACTTCCAATTCCAATTTGTGTAGCGTCGTGTCTATTTTTGATATCGCGATCCATTTTCGATATATGTTCATCCAATTATTGAGGTAGTGCTCTGTTAATAGCGGAGTTATCTAAATGCCTGATGTGGCTGATTGTTGGAAATCCCACACATCAGTTAAAAATAAATACAAGGAATGTTGAAGAATTCAATTTTCAACTGATGTGTGGTAGCCAGCACCGCAACCAACAACTTGGTGCCTGGTGTAACTATCAGTTACACCAGGCATTGTTTGCGTCAGTAAACTTATTATTATATTGAGGCATCAATATCAGGCTGTTCGTTCGAATTGGGGGTCCCACAAAATTAAACATCAAAGTGCTTAACAGGACTTACTCACATCTAAGCCAATAACTCTGTAGTTTCGCTGTAAGTATAAGAGCCACCGCACATATACAATTTCAAGTTGGCCAACTAAGTCGCAGAATGTCTAATAGGCATAGAATCTTATGATAGCCCGCACATTATATCAACTAAGTCGATCAACTAAATAATTGGCCAACTATCGGCCGATAGCCCGCACACTATAACAACTTAGTTGGTCAGTCGCACGGTAAGATGCAGTGTGACCAGACCCGTGCGCGTGATTTCCCCACGCTTGAATTTTTGCCGACGGGCACGCAGCCGCCGCAGCCAGTCGATCTCTGCATTCTCTTCTTGTAACAAATGAAAAAATAGAACTGCTGATCGACGAAGTCTAAAAAAGGCAAGTCCTGAAAAATCTTATCTGGGTAACATCTCAGTTTAGAATGTAAGGTATGATGTTTCCCACGCTCTAATCTGTCACTTAATATCGGATGCACCCTAAATGTTTTGTTCTGTTTTCGTCTTCTTTTTATTAAGTTAAGAAGTGCGTTGTTTTTCCGCATTTTATCGCAGACTTCACCGCGCTAGCAACACTGTCCACCAACTAAGTCGACGAAGTGTGCGGCCTATGAAAGCACGCAATTTAGTTGTTCGATTTGAAATTGTATATGTGCGGTGTCTCTAAATAAATCACAAACAATCTACGTTAAATCAATTATTATTACATTCGTAACATTAAGAATCGTTACGGTAATGTGAAGGATTTTTCGATGCCATATTTATCATTCTATATTATGTCGCTATTGGCAAATAATACTTATGTTTCTGGAATGATACACCAACAGTTACTTATATATATGTATTAAGGCACTTACAATTGACATTTAATATGATTCTCTTGCTAACGGCAGGAGGGACGTCATTAGAAGCGATGCATAGGAAGGCGCCCATCTGGCGTCGGTCCACTCGATACAGCGGCAGTGAGCTACCCACGTAACTCTCCACTGTGAAAACATCTATAGCTTCAAAATTAAGTAATATATACATTTCAATAAATTTATCAGGAACTCGGTGGCATATTGGTTTGAGCGCTCTGGTTTCGATACGAAATACAAAGCAACTTTCGCCATGGTCGATCCTGGGATGGGTTAATCAAAGTTTGTTATCTCGAGCTGCTCCGTGCTTCGGAAGGCACGTTAAGCCGTTGGTCCCGGTTGTTCCTGCAACCTCCTGGTGTTTTGGCCCTAACTCCTCATGTGTTTCTCCCATGCAGGAAGACCTGAGCCCAGCAGTGGGACGTATATAGGCTGGTGATGATGATGATGATGAATAAATTCATTTACTACCAAGAGTCTTTACTTCACAATGTGCTAAGTAATACAGAACAAATACAATTTGATAACGCCTAATTAGTTGTGTAACTTTATTTTATTTATTGGGAAAATAAACAACAATAAACAATGTGATATTGTAAACTTCGTTGGTTTACCTACAATCTATATCGAGAATCGAGAGATCATAAGCCGTGGAAAAATAGTGAAAATCATTAAATTGTTTACAAATTTACTAATTGTTTTTCCAATAGTTTATAATCCGTCTATTTCAATTCCAAACCGACCAATTTTCACTGGTATCAAAATAGCATCTTCTATATTGCCTGTTCAATTTCAAAATCTTGTGCCTAAGGGAAAAATAGGTTCTTGGGGTCTTGCAGCTTTAATGTATTTATGAAGTCATTTTACAATTCTTCAAATTCACAGGACTCTACTAAGAAATACTACTATTATTACTACAGGACACAATATGTAAATGATACTAAATATGAACCACGTTTGCACTTCCAAAGTTCAGCGAAAATGTGGCATTTAAGCATGACTAAGCATTTTGAGACAATGAAGAATTGTTCGAAGCATGAGTCTTAAGTTATAAAGAGTTTTGAGATTCGATTAATTTATTATGTCTCTAGGTATGTTTTATCTAGGTCAAACATTCTTTGATGAAGCAAATGGAAATTATTTTCAAGATATTATTTTCAAGAAACGGGAAACGTGTCAGTTTTACGTGTAGTTCAGAATTTCTGATTCACGAATTTTTACGTAAATATATTCGTCAACAACTTGCAAGGTAAATAAATACTATGTAGAGATTAAGTCGATCAATATCATTTAAAGAATTTTTATTCATACCTTTATAAAAATCTCTTCCCCCTATTTTCTTCATCAACATCTGTTCGTGGTCTTCTCTCCTCCAAGTGATCTTCGGCGGTGGGTGGCCAGTCGCCTTGCAGACTAGAGTGACATTGTCCAACTCTTGCGCCGATATGTCCGTGGACGTTTCTTCGTTTATTATATCGGGAGGTACTAAACAAAATTTATAATTGTTTGAGTAACATGAAATTTGCCCTAAAGTGCTGATTCTGTTATAGATTCTCAAAATTTCAATATAAGTTTACTTTGTCGTTTTATTGAAAATACGAGATATATATACCTATATTAAGAAGAATAATACAAAGTGGTGCCGTCCATACGACAATAAATTAAGACATGGGCTATATTTGTACATAGAAATGTCATGAAATTATCAAATAAATAAGATGTTTTCGAAAGTGGCAAACTATCCTGTATATGTGCATAAAAATGGATAAATTACTTTAAAATTACAACTTTAAACATGGTGACGTAGTTTTTCTTCTATAAATTTCTTACTTGATTGAATGAATAAGAGGTATAACACGCAACCTATATGTAATTTAACAGAATAAAATAAATAAAGAAAAGACGTTTATTTGGTCACAATTTTAGGAAATTACAAAACGGTAAAGAATAAAAACTATGAAAACTAGTACTGAGTATAAAAAATGTTAATCAGCATATAAATTACAAAAGAACTATGTATACAAGGGGGTGCCGTCAATGCGACAATAAATTTAAACATGGGCTATATTAGTCCATAGAAATGGTGTGCCACTTTCAAAAATATCAAATGTCATGAAATTATCAAATGAATAGTGTAACGTTGGCAGCATTATTTCATACAAATGTCATGAAATTATCAAATGAATACGATATTTTTGAAAGTGGCAAACCATTTCTATGGACTAATATAGCCCATGTTTAAATTTATTGTCGCATTGACGGCACCACCCTGTATACCAGAATATTGATATTTACAAAACGATGTCTATATTTATTATCAAATATAGACATCGAAAACCTTTTGTAGAATAGGTACTATTTGTTGTTCTTGTTGCTGATAATGCTGACGGAATGCCTTAAGGAAACACTTTATTCAGCAAAACAATGTTAAATTGGTAACTTAAGCAAAATAACGGAGTAATGTTAACAACACTATAAGTAATGTCACCATTTGCTGTAGAAGTAAAACTTGGAAGTATACAGAAGTAAATATATTATTGTTGAGTCATTAAACTAATTTGCTTTAAACTTTTTTTATTGTCACGCAAAACTTAATTAAGTTAATTTATAAGTCTCAAGTCAGGCCCCATATAGATTAAAATAGAATAAGAATAGAATAAACTTTATTTGCTTCAAATGTGGTTACAATAGGTCTTATGGGTAATGTTATACAATAGGTTTCTTCACATTTCACCAGACTTGGCATGCAAAATATAAAATATACTTAGGCATAGGTACCTACACTATTTTTTGGCTTTACGGACAACGACAACACATCAAATCAGAGTTTATTTTTATAATCAAAAAACTTCTTTACAGAATAGAAAGACTTTTCCTGGAGCCATTTCGTTAAATTTCTCTTAAATAATTGGTTTAGCAGTAGTTTCATATCACTAGGTACAGAGTTGTAGATTTTCACGCACATAGCGTCACATTGTCGAAGATAATAGCTTAAATGTGGATAATTATTATAATCTAATTTATTGGGATAACGAGTGCTTCTACAGCTAATGCTATTTATTGTTTTAAAAAGATAAATATTACACTTTACAAAATTGGCTACTTCAAGAATGTACATACAAGGAAGGGTTAAAATGCCCAATGATTTGAATAAAGGTTTACAAGAATCACGAGGTGAGCTGCCACACATAGCTTCAACACATTTTTTCTGTACAATAAATAATTTATTAGAGTCTACAGAATTTCCCCAAATTATGAGTCCATAATTAAGTAAAGACGAAACATAACCGTGATATGCTGTAAGGGTGCTGGACATTGCCGAGATGTGACGCAACCTGTTTAGAACATAAACATATGGAGTACTGCTGCCATTTATGGGCAGGAGCGCCTAGATACCAGCTTGGACCATTTGACGTGCTCCAAAGACGCGCTATGAGAATTGTCGACGATCCTGAGCTCACGAGCGGTATTGAACCATTAAGCCTAAGGAGAGATTTTGCCTTCTTGTGTGTGTTCTACCGTTTGTATAACGGGGCGTGTTCTGAGGAATGATTTGACATGATGCCCACGGCTTCTTTTTATCATCGCACCGCTCGCCACCGGCAGGGAGTTCATCCTCACAAATTGGAACCAAGTTGGTCGCGTACCGTACGGTTTCAGAGAAACTTTCTCCCGCGTACGCTCAAGTTGTGGAATGAGCTCAAGTTGTCAAGTTGTGCAGAGGTTTTCTCGAATGAGTACAGCATGGGGTTCTTCAAAAAAGGCGTGAAAAGGTTTTTACAGGGTCGGCAACGCGCAAGTGATACCCCTGGTGTTGCGAGCGTCCATAGGCTACGGTAACCGCTTACCACCAGGTGGGCCGTATGCTTGATTGCCACCTTAGTGGTATAAAAAAAAACAATATACAGGATGGTAACGATAATACGACAATAAAAAAACTAAAGTACTTCATGGATATGTTTTTCAACTTTCAAACACATCTTATTCATTTAATAATTTCATGACATTTGTATGAAATAATATATCATTATTTATGATATATCATTAGGCTGCATTAGATCATAGAAATGTTATAAAACTATCAATGAATTAGATGTATTTGAAAGTTGCGAAACATTTTTTAAGAACTAATACAGCCCATGTTTTAATTTATTGCCGTATTGTCGTTACAACCTTTAAATATTGAAATTTTAAAAAATAAAATATCTTTTTACCAACAAGTGTTTATCGAACTCAAGTCACAGTTTTTATTTTAATTTATCAAGTTCCTAGTGAATAATAATAAAAGTGAAACGCGTCATTCATGATAGTTCTAACATAAAATTAATATTTAATCACGCAACCTCAAATTATTTCCCGACACTTTTATACCTAATTCATCATTTTCCTCACGTCAATTTGTAACTCTGGAATATTCCGTATTAAATTTTCCACAGCGCGCCAAAGTTGCCATACCTCGGAGACATAGTAAAAATTCAATATTGAAATCCATACTTCAAAACTTGGAAAGTGAAAAAAAGAATAACCCCTGAACTAATTTGAACAGTGAACGATAAAAGTTGGCAGCCACCTCCAATGGCGCGGAGAAATAACGGTAACTTTTGTAAGGTGATTTATTTTTCCGAGGAAAATACTTTTCCACCGTTTTCATTCGAGACATTTCATTGATATTGAGTTTTCTTCTAAGTTCCGCGTAAGTACTTTCAAATGTTTTGAAGCCGGGATCGTTTCTATCCTTAATAAGCTTAAAGACTCCCCTCTTTTTCATTTTTCGCATTATGCATTTACAATTTAAAGAAATCGCCAGCTTACAGTTTCTACCAAAATATTCACGGCTGAATTCATATCTGGGAAGTTTGTAAATCGATTTGTTGCTCTGTAATTTACTTATGTTCTTTACAAGTACACCTCAGCATCATTACCTGCAGGACTCCCGTTTTTCATTTACGCTACTTTGAACTTTTATAAAATATCCCCTAATAGGCTACTTCGTCGTTTGTTCAGAAGCATCTGGTAGGAGTTTACGAAGTTATTCATAATCTGTTTAATTTCATGTTTATTAATAATACTGTTTATTATTTAAAGAAAAGAGGAAGGGGGGGGGGGGGGGGGCAATGGATGCGGACAGCGCAGAACCGATCGGTATGGAGATCATTGGGGGAGGCCTTTGCCCAGCAGCGGGCGTCTCTCGGCTGAAATAATGATTTAATAAAAGAGTCTTATTGAAAAAATACTTCTAAGGAACGTCTAAGAAACGTGGAACAAAATTTAATACGACTTCATTTGCTTTTACTCTATTGCTTGTCTTGATTTAGTCTAATGAATAGGGAAGCGTCAGTGCAAGTAGAAGCACGTGAAGTGGAGAGAATGCAGATAGAATTCAGAAAATAAGGACAGAGTTAGTTTCAAGACTTTTGCTTGCACAATACAAAATACACTCTCGACGCTAATTCGTGGCACTTCACAAGGATTTCTTCACGACACTTATTATGTCCTTAACGAAAATTCTCCCGAAGATACGGTTGTGACCCCCAACGAAAAAGGAGGGGTGTTATATTTGATATATTATTATTTATGTATGCAGTAATGAAAACGTGCCATAATGACACAACAACTAGGTTAAAGCTATGAGCACTTAGTATTATACTGATAAGAGGGAGCCGTCATTCAAATGTTCAGTTAAATAGCCCATGACATTTTGATTACAATCTAATATCTATTTGAAAAATAGTATAACAATGATATTTCAATCGTATTGATATCACTATTGTTACGACAGTAATTTTAAAATAATTTTGTTTTTATCAATATTTTGCTATTGAAAATAATACGGATAAGATTTTAAATCAAATCAGTATCTGTGACGTTGAAATACATAGGTAATATTATTATTTTTGCTTATTCATCAATTAGTAATATTATTTTAATTACAAACAACATCTTACCATAGACATCTATGCAGCCAATCTGCCACTTCATGCTTGGCTGTGTGTTGATTTGGCACATATAGCAGCCTCTGTCTTCAGCTCTTAGTGGCCTTATCCTTAGCTGCCAAGTGCTTGGTGTGTCCAAGCTCACGGAGTACCGAGGACCTAGGACCACTCTCTCATGAAGCGAAAGCACTGTCTGATCTTCTGCTCGCAACCATCCAACCTGATTAAAGAAATAATTCAATTTTACAAAACGCTTTATTAAATTCACGCGCGAAAGAAAAAATATCTTTACTCATATTAGAAAAACTAAATTAAATATTCTGTCTGTGCCGTTTTCACTTATGAATCACTGAACTAATTTAGATGAAATTTAGCATGGACATATGTTATATCCTTATAAGGACTATAGCTATATTTTGGTGCGATAACCAACATCCACACTGACAAAGAAGCGTGCGGTAACTTTTTTTAAAAAAAATATTGATTAATACAAATTTTATATTATATCAAACACATGTCACTTGGCGTATGCCAGAAGGGCCTATATGCCAAGTGATGAGTTCTATTTTTCTATGTTTTAAAATATGTGATAAAACTTGTATTGTATGTATACAAGTGGGATATTTTATCGCTCTCCATATTTAACATGTATTTTTTAATTTGTTTTATTGATTTTACATTTTGTATATAATTAAAATGTAACTCTCCGGGCAAACTGTTAATTATTTCAGGTAATGTATACTTATAGTTTCTCATTCCATAAAAGTTATTGTTTCTAGGTAGTTCATATAGATCGGCATCTTTACGGGTCCTCAAATTTACATTTCTTTTACACAAATTCAAGTTACATAAGTTGTGGTATTCTTCCTTGAATATAGCAAGTTTTATTTTGTTGTATATTGGTAGTAGGTACTTGGCAAAACTTAAACAGCTTACTATAATGGTCAGAATATATTTTTTTAAATATTTTTAGGAAAAATTCCCTTCAAAATTCTTATTTGTAATTTATAAGTAATAATTAGTTGTTCTTCATCATATTGAACATATTTGCAATAAATTAAGGGCTTTTTTTAGGCAAAATATATATTTTAAAATTTAAATTACCTTAATAGGCCTTACGATTATTGTATATCGCGATGGCCGATTTTATGATTGATTACGGAATAAGTAGCTATGGAAGGACTTTTGTAACCCATTTGGATAATATTTATAAATCGCCGTCTTTCTTATTTCAGCCGTGAAACAGTTCGCTGTGATTCGGATTGAAGGGAAAGGTAGCCAGTGTAATTACTGGGCATGACGGCATTTCATCTTAGGCCTCAGGATGACAACGCACCTGCAATATCAAGTGATTTTTCCTTGTTATTGCAGGTGTCTATAGGCGGCGGTAACCACTTACCATGAGGTGGGCCGTCTGCTTGTTTGTCATCTAGTTGTATAAAATAAATAAATAAAAAATATATATATCCAAATGGGTTACAAAAGTCCGTCCAATATATTTTGCTTAAAAAAGCCCTTAATTTACTGCAAATATGTTCAATATGATGAAGAACAACTAATAATTACTTTCACTGTAATTATATCTACCTATACTTATGTGAAAGGGTTTCGGTTTGAATGTCTTCGCTCATTTACCATAATATAGCCGTGTAATTATGAACAAGTTTCGGGGAGATTAATTATTATTTGTGACGAAATTATCTACCAACTCAGCTTGTTATTATACTAATCTACCTACCTCAATAATAATTGTTTAATTTGAAGCAATCCTCTTGGGTATGAAAAAACAATTCAATTTGGAAAACTAATTTTAGACCTGCGGTAATCTGATTTAGATACCTAGTGTATTCATGAAACATATTTTTTTACAACAAGATGATAAACAAGCTTACGGCTCAATAGTAAGCGGGTAACCGCCGCCTATAGACACCTGAAATAACAAAGAAAAAATCATTTGGTCTTGCAGGTACGTTGTCAATGTGAGGCTTAAGATAGAAAGCCTTCCATACCCAGTAATTTCACTGGCT
Source organism: Nymphula nitidulata (assembly GCA_947347705.1). Lineage (NCBI taxonomy): Eukaryota > Metazoa > Arthropoda > Insecta > Lepidoptera > Crambidae > Nymphula > Nymphula nitidulata. The sequence continues at coordinate 16,508,297 of OX374632.1, forward strand.
ACCATTCCCACCAATCTGAAATACAGCGAACTGTTTCACGGTAGAAATTAAAGGTGGTGGTACCTCCTCAGACGATCCTGCATATGGGCCTACCAGCTAGTACAAATATAATATTAAATTGTAGTTTGCCATGCATCAAACTTTCGCAGAATTCTGAATATTTCCGCAAGAAACGCATGATACAGTTCAGATTGCTCTCGAGTTTATGCCTTGGGCAAACATTATGAAACAGCATAGTTGGAAAACTTGTTCATAGTGGTACACGTACATTTATGACGGGGTTCTTTGAAATGAACTGTTACGGGTTTTGGTTTTGTTGTATAAAAAAAATGAGGCAGTCAGGTTTCCTTTGTGGGCTTAAAGCATTACCGGTAACTATGGCATAAAATGATTTAGAAATTGATTTTATCTTTATTTAGAAAAACAATCTTTCGATTCGATCGATTTCATTTCATCTGTTGCTAAGTGATAATAAGGTGGAAGATGGAAGCGAGTTACGTCGGCATTCCTTAACCACATAGGAACTAGCTGTCTTACCTACAAGTGCCGGAACACAACAATGCTGTTAACATTATTGTTATGGTGGCAGACTTAGGTAAGACGGTGGTAGCTAGCCAGGCAGACTTAGAAAAGCCCTACCACCAACCAAATGAAGCAGAAAGCAGACTCAAGGTCTAAGGTATATTGAGACAAATGGCTTTTTAGAACACTATTCTGAAGTCTTATTCGAAAAATATTAAAGATTCCATTCTTAATTTCATAATTAAAAATAAACAGACGCTATAATTATTCAAATTTCTACGATCCAATAATCCCTAGTATGCTAAACTGTTATCACTTTTTATAGAAGGTGCTTGCAGCAGTATAAAATTAACATCGAAGTCTTAGCGTTTCTACTTAATTCAATCTACTCCTTAGTGGAAGGAAATTATGAAAATTAAAATACATACAGAATATTAATCTATGAAGGCTTCTATTGTGTTTGTATGTTAAATTTAGGCACAAACTTTTGGTATAGAAAACTAATACAATTGTATAGGAAATAAAATAAGTTTCATCTGATACGTAATTTGATAAAATGAGGGTATATTAATAACGCTTACTTACTTGTTTATACCTGGCAACTCCATAGTTGAGCAGAGGGGAAGTTATGCATTTTTTATCTTTTCAATTACTTGTATATTCTCTCAGCTGATAGTTCTACTTTCATAAATAAATAACCGGGTAAGTTAATAAGAAAAATTTCAATAAACATTTTTTGTTGAACATCATCCGCATTTGATTTAGCTAGGCAACCTCTTTGCGATGTATCAACGTATCAAGCATATATTATTGATTATCATCAAATTTTAATTTGATGAGAGTTTATATTACTGATACCGGATCTAAGACTATTGCCCGTTTTCACATAATCATTCCCTAGACGTAGGTGACTCTTAACGACATTGGTCTCTTTCTATCACTTTCAGATAGACTGAGATAAAAATCGCTAAGAGACTCTTAACACTAAGCAAATCTTGGTGAAAACGAGCATAAAAGTAACTAATATTAAGCTAATGCTTGATATACATGCTCCAAAACATTTGTTTGATTCTGATTTAAAAACTGATTATAACCGGTTATGGATCTAAAGCCGAATAAAAAACCGGTTTTTTGTTTCAATTTAGTTATGCATACCTACCCTTTTTGTAACGGACAGCGATAATCGATTCTTTTTTTAGTACCCAGACATACCGTTAACTTATAAACTATTACACCTACTTATACTTATCTTCCCTGTTATAAATTTGATTGCCTGTATAATATAAATGTTTATTTATTTTACAGACAAATGATAGCAATGTCAATGATTAAGTTGCGTAAATATATTATGATTAATCATGTCATACGGCTCTTCAATATAAATATTCTACAATTCAACGTTACGTATTTATTTCCATACTTAACTATAAATATGTAATAAATTGCTACTCAGCAAAATTTTTGTTTATTGAATAGAACAATAATTAATACTAACAAATTTCTTTTTAAAGCTACTTTGTTCGTGAAAATTTATTGACACTTGTAATTAATTCTTTGTGAGTGAATCGTTTACCCGTAACATATATTTTTTAAGTAAAAATTTAATATTCTTAAATAAAGACTATCTAGCTACTTACCTATTTAGTAATAGCATCTTTGTTTGATTATTTTGCACAAAAAATACTATACTTCCTTCCTTCTTCACTCAATATATTATATTGTACTAATAATTAACCACACTCTTGTTATTGAATTAAAATAAAACAAAAATTCAAAACCATTCTTTACGTGAGCAGTTTCTGAACCTGTACTAAAAAACGCATTACGACAGGCATTATCGCTTTATTAGTATTGAATTTACGTACTAACGATACCGTAACGTAATTTTATTGAAAACATAATACTTTCAACATTTTGAAATAACTTACTCTTTAGGGTTACACGAAAGAAGTAACCGAGCTCTAAGCTGAGCAATCAAGCAAAACAAACGCCTGTACATTATACTCATCACCTAACACCTACATTAAGGCGGAACGATATTAGGCATCAGATGGTTTCACAAGAGCACTTCATTTGAGACACGCCGTATCACTTTATCATGTACAATGTAACGTCATCGCAGCTATGCCCTGAATTAATGGGAACTGTCAAATACTCTTGAAAGATGTGTATTTTAGGAGATAAAGGGTTGTTTGTTTAACTGATGGCATTACTCATTCGATAATGGGCACCATCTTATCTTGTCTATCTTAGTACCGCGCCGAATCTAAGTAAATCCTTGGTAACTTTGATTAATGTATGAGAGTCCGAATCCTTCTTCTACTGAATTGTATCAATAGGGAGGACGAGTACATGGATGTTGTGTGTTTTTAAGTGTGTGGTGTGTGGAGTACGCGCATAATAAGTGTGTAGTGTTAACTCTTACTGCTGCCTAAAATAACTTTCATGAACAATATGGTTTACTTACAGATACCATTTAATTACTGGATAATACTTGATTTTGCACATTTTTTTTATACAACTAGATGACAAACAAGCTGACGGCCCACCTGGTGGTAAGCCGGGCCTGATGGTGGTGGCCGCCTATAGACACCTGCAATAACAAGGAAAAGCACTTGATATTGCAGGTGCGTTGTCAACATGAGGCCTAAGATGAAATGCCGTTCATGCCCAGTAATTACACTGGCTACCTTTCCCTTCAATCCGAAACACAGCAAACTGTTTTACTACTGAAATAAGAAAGGCGGCATGTAGGTACCTACATGAACAACTCTTCATATGTTTCTTCTGTACATAAAACTATACCTATCCAGCAGCCGTTGATTGATCTGAAAAGTCGCCATATTGGATGGGCATGATCAAAAACGAATATTTACAGCAAGCTTTGAATTTTCCAAAATGATAGTTGTATTTTTATTTGAAAATGGCAATCAAATATAGCAGATACACTGCTATATCAAACAAGTCACAATAATTGTTTTTTTCCCTTTAGTACACATAAAATATTTGAAGCATATTATTACCACCAATTCCAATGGAACTCAATCATTTTCATCAACGTTCGTATTGCAACAGACGCTCGAGTAATAAGTTTATTTATGTTTTAACTAAAGTTAAGTGTTTATTTTTATTCTAAAATAAATATACACTTTAATACGAATTGCGAGCGTTATAATTAAATCATGCAGTGATACCAGTTTACATAGACTTTACTCTATGTTACACAGAGCTTTATTTTATCATTTTGTAATATGCTTAATTTTTGATTTTAACATTATTATAAATGTTTGAAAAATTACTTAGTAATTAAAATATAATAAAACTAGAAAAATTTCACGTCCTGAGGCAGGAATTGAACCCGCGACCAAATAGAATATTTCGACATTGTAGGGTAGACGTTAGCTAATAAACGCAAATAGAGATAGACTAGAAGAATTTTACAGGGATATCCCAAGTCCTGGGTGGCTCAGTGGTCAGAACAGTCGCCCGGATTGGGAACGTCGCGGGTTCGATTCCTGCCTCAGGACGTGAAATTGAAATCGCAGAAAAAATCTGCTGTTCTCTAACAGCAGGTCATTTAGATATTACAATTTCTATGAAACAACTAATATTTTTTCATATTTTATACAACCCGATGACAAATAAGCTGGCGGCCCACCTGGTGGTAACCAGTTACCGCCTTCTATAGACATCTGCAATAACAAAGAATAGGCACCTAATTCGTTCTGAGACCATCTGAGCACGCCAAAGGTGTAAAAAAGGACAGGCATGACACAGCCGTTCAGGGTCTTATTATTGTTGACGCCAAACAGGTAGCTTCCGTGCACCTTTACCAGGCACCGACCTACTGTGGCATGCCTAGATTTTTTTTATACAAAGCACGGCAAATGACCCAACACCACCTTATGTGAAGCAGTAAGAAGAGTCCAAATGCGAAGACAGCTAGTGCAGTTCAGACACTGCTCTAGCCGCCTCCACCTTGCCGGCCCGAAACCGGTATGTTTCAGTTCAGGAGAAGGTCCCGCATATCAAACCCTGAAGGGTTGAAAGACGTATCTCTCACTCGCCATCTATCCTCATGAACAACCGATTACTTGTCCAATCCAAACTCTATGATGATGGAGCCACTGAAATCTTTAGTAACTTTCAGCAACTCCGCTAATCTTTGGACATTGGGGCGTACAACTTGAGGTCATGTAGAAGAAGTGAGAGATTTCAGTCCTTCCTCTCCGAAACTAAAACCCTATCCCCGTTTTACCCAGCATGTATTCAGCGGATTCAATGACAGGCAAATCCAAAATTGGCATTGTGCAAGCATATTTTGTTATTTCTTTCTGTTTCTTTATTTGTGTGATGTATGTTATGCAATTGTAGCATGATAGGTTCTTGTATCTTTTAAGTTCATAGTACAGGGTGGCGCAATAGAACGTGCATATTGCATCATCTTTTTTCGCGGGGTAGAAAGTGCGCGGGCGGGGGGAGCCTGCATCGTTGGGTAGGCGGGTTCATGGAGTTTTAGTCACTATGAGTCACTTCGACGGGAAGCGTCGCGCATTTTGCGTGCGCGCATTTTACGAGAACTCTCGTTCATACATCGTTACTAGGCGTTTATATTGTTCTGAATATGGACTACGGCAAATTAGTGAAGCTCCGAGTGCTAATGTAATTAAAATATGGTTACAGCGTTTTGAAGAGACTGGTTCAACGTTTAAACCACAAGCAAAAGGTCGTCCAAGAACATCTAGGACCGACGACAATATTGAGAGAGTTATGCAGTCTGTACGAGGAGATCCACAAATGTCTACTCGCAAGAGATCGTCTGTCTTACACTTATCGCGACGAAGTTTGCAACGAATTTTAAAATTGGATCTTAAACTGCATCCTTACAAGCTGCAGTTAACACAAGAATTGAAAGAGTCTGACTTCGGAGCAAGGCTCGCATTTGCTAATGAAATGCTTAATCGATTTTCCAATTTTGACAATATCCTTTTCTCAGATGAGGCCCACTTCCATATCAATGGGTTCGTAAACCGTCAAAATTGTCGTTACTGGAACAGTGAGAATCCCAAGCACCAGAAACCACTGCATAGTCCTAAAGTGACAGTATGGGCAGCAATCTCTGGTAGAGGAATAATTGGACCGTTTTTCTTTGAAAATGCGCGGGGGCAAAACGTCACTGTTAATACCGAACGCTATGTTGCGATGTTGGAAGGTTTTTTGGCTCCAGAGCTTGAAAATTCAAGAACAGTGAATTCTAGGACTTGGTTTCAACAAGACGGAGCTACCTGTCACACATCAAATGACTCCATGGCGGTTGTGAAACAGATGTTCCCTGGCAGACTGATTTCGAAAAGAGGTGATATCCCATGGCCGCCACGTAGTCCAGACGTGACGCCTCCTGACTTTTTTTTGTGGGGATACCTCAAGAACAAAGTCTACAGCAATAATCCGAAAAACATCGATGAGCTCAAGGAGAATATCCGTGGTGAAATGGCAGCAATTACACCAGCTTTACTGAAGAAAGTTTTCAATAACTTCCGTTTGCGATTAGAGGAGTGTCGTCGTAGAGAGGGTCATCATTTAGACGATGTTATTTTTAAAAAATAAACTTCAGTTATTGTTTAATAATACCTCAGTTTTATTTTAACTATACCTTTTGTATTTATTTTTTAATCAATATTTTAAATATGCACGTTCTATTGCGCCACCCTGTAGTAAATGTTGCTAACTTGATACTTTAAATGACCCAGAGAAATAAGCAAAAGAGTAATAATACTCTCATTTTAAATAATATAATTTATTCCTAAGGTTGAACAGTTGAACTGTATTTAAATACCGGTCTCTGTTCGCTGCTCCGTAGCTAATCGCATGCCATACCTGAATCCGCCATTTTGAAAGTCCTCTTGTTTTATTTTTCTCTGTTGCTTAAAAAAAGAAAACTAAAAATTTATTTTAGTTTTCTTTTTTTTAATATATGTAAAATAGTTTTGAAATTATTGAAATGAACTTTTAAATTGTTAAATAAATTAATAAATGAAAGTGGACCCAGACAATCAATCTGGAAAATACGACTCTCAATCCTTGTTGGGCTTTTATTATCATTGTTATTATTATTTTTATAACAAGCTCTTAATGATGCTCACTTTGGTCTAGATAATAGGTGTGAGTGTATAAGTATTTATTTATTATCTAAACTAATCACAACGTCTGCCCTTTTCACTGCCAATATCTCTATACCCTTGAATTGTTTTCACGTCTTACACATTTACCTTTATTCTATTGGAAATGGGTATTTCCATTTCAATGTCTTTTATCACATTATACGGCGCATGTTCACTCGTGCGTTCAATAAATTATTTTCTATGTACAGTGAGCATCAAAACATGTTTTGTTTTGATTTTTATTAATTATCATTAAGGGTTCACATATGTGAAAACCTTTTAAAAAATAATTTTGCCAAGGTTTTTGATTTTGTGTTCATATCAAGCCGCATAAAAAATAATTTATTCAAAATAATTTTTAAAAGGTTTTCACATAGTAACGAGAAAAAATATATATTTAAAGTTACTAAGCTTGGCTCAGTGTGCAGATGAATGGTCATAAGCATTCTTCTCACATTCCAGCATGAGTCACCAATGTCGTAATATTTTTTGCTGTACAAGATATATTAACACCATGTGTGCCTTATTCTCTTGGCAATAAGAGTCACTAACTGTCAAAAGTGTACCTATACATTTTTATTTAATAATATCTCTATGCTATGTATTATGTAAAACCGGAATAGGTCACTATGCTGGTACAAACTATTTCTCTCGCGGCATTTGCGTTTCCGATATGGTTTATCAGCCTCCCCAGGGTTCAATCATTACCAACGTTTTCTATTTCCATCCTGCATGTAGGATGCACATTTCGTCACAAGTAAAAATCCTATTTATTTTCCCCTTATTTGCGTGCCAATTCAGCAAGTTGAGGTAAGCGTCTGCGTTGCTGGCACAAAAAAAAGAATTCGTATTCAAAAATAACATGAGTAGTAGAATCTTCCAAGATCTCAAAACGTTTGTTTTGAAACGGGAAAACAAACGAACAATGTCCGGAAAAAAGGAATATTTTTTGTCTTTAGTTACCTCTAAATTAAATGATAAATTCTAAGTCAAGTACAAGATCGGTATCTAGCATTTAACTTGGAATTTCAAATTGAAAGTATTCATGATTGAAAAACATCATTTTTAAAGGCCGTAATATAATCGTGCAGCTGACAAATGTGTACTATGATCAGATTAGGTGGTCGCAGCAAAATCCTATCGATAATGTCCGGTCGCAACAGACAAAGAGACTGCGGAGTGCGGACATTGCACGTAACATAAACATATTTTGACTGGCACTGTACCACCTACGCTTACCAAAACGAAACAAATGACAAATGTGTCGCGGCTAAAACGACAGACACTATCTCGACGTTTCGCTGGAAACGTTTTTTTTGTTAGTGTTCAGTTTGAAAATGTTGAAAATAGATGGTAGGTATGTGTATGATATTTACTCTGATTCTTACATACCAAAGGAAATTGAGAAAATGGCTCCAGTGGTGATCTTAGTGATTTATTTAAAATTATTTCTGTGCTTATAAAAGGTTCAAGTTTTTAATATCTCTTTTTAGGATTATAAATATTAATTGATTGTAGTGCAACAAAAAGGATGATTTGGAAATTTGTGAAGAGGCATTTTAACACTACGAAATCAAATTTATAGGATTGAAAATTAGCTGAAATTTTGAAATTTGATGTTTGAGCTTTCCCAGCCTTACTAGTTTTACACCAGCATCTGATGAACTTACAGTCTTCCTAATGTTTAAAGAATGAAGAACGCACAAGTGCTACTCTGTGTCAATAGGTAAGATGATGACTACTAACTATCGGGCAAGTTATTACTCAATAGAAATGTGCAAATATATTTAAATTATATTTGCAACATAAGATAACAATGTTGAATGTAACGTAAACGGTAACGATATCTTACACACATTGCCAGCTTTACTAGCATCTTTCCGTTTATTTCTTGTATATTTTATTGCTCTATTGTTGGAACAAGTGAATGATGACCGTTTTGCTTGAGCCTGCTTTTGTGTAAGCTCCACGTCTCGAGGAGGGTTCTCAACAAATTCTGACAGGTATCATTAATTTAATACTCCAAGCTATGTTCAGATTTCTCATGATAATGTTAAGAGCGAAAACATCTTCCGTAATCAGATCATTATATATCGATAAAAATTCTTTTTTTACGACATATTGAATTGACATAAAGAGCAATCTTTCAATATAAATTGAACATAGCGTGACATTTCAATTTAACGAAATTCATCTCACTTGAGCGTTTTCAATTTACATATTATTAATCAGTCAAATTGAAGTCACGGTATATAGGTAAATCGATATAATGAAAATAAAATTTACTTAAAGTGCCTGAATAAACATCACATTAAAAGATATAAGTAAAGTTAATGCGATTTAAGTTCACAATTCCAGTTACGTATTTAAATCGATTAACTGTACAATCTGCTGTTTGATTGAAGAAAAAACATTGAGGACTCATATTTTGATGATAGGATTAATATCTGGAATGATAACAAAATTTAACAACGGTACGGATTATCCGCGATTAATTTTGTCTTCTGGATGTCCTTATGGATTGCTGTCATCCATCCTACTTTCTGTTTTAATCTCCCTCTGAGAAAACAACGCCTCTAGTTGACGACCTTTCTAATTCGCCCTCTTCCAAACTTTTTCGTTTACATTAAAAATATTGCAAATTCTATTTCCAATCTTCATTATTACAATCTTAATCTTCAAAGCAAATCTTATTAAGGAAGGCCCTTTGCGAAACAAATTATCGAGTCTATTGCGCAAGATTAACGCAAAATGAACAATTTCTTATGACATCGTTTTTAATTATATAAGCTTTTAATAAAGGAGGCCCTGTACAAACGTATAAAATTAACCGTAAAATACGAGAGAGGCTTAATAACCAAGTGTTTGTAGATGATAATCATATTTCCGCTTGCTTAGTAAGGGTATATGACCGCTATAAAGATATATTAGGCGTCCTAGAGTGGTTTGGTACTTTATTAGAAAATATTTACGTTTCATTAAACGCCTTAACGAGCAAGTTACGACGTGTTATAAAACAGTATTAATTAGTGTAAATATGAGAAAACTAACGCCAACTTAGATGAAAACCGAAATAAATTGTACATTAAAAATGTACCACTATGTAATTCTAGATTCGTTCGTGAGAGATTCTTTGTTATTTTTTTATTAAACTTGAACAAAATGCAATAAAATTTGTTTAGTTGGTATTAGTAAGTACATAAATATTATAAAGAAACTTCAGTCATAAAAACAAGCTAATAACTTTATTCATTAACAATGTTAAAACACAGAATGCTGGTTAGATGAATGATTTCGGAATAAGTTAAAAAACGTTCAAATACGTTTGTGATTCATACCAATGATGACATAATTAGAATAAATTAGTGTAAGTGTTATTTTATTACTTTGTCATATTCTATTCAGCCAATAAAATTTCTCGGAGGAACTGTACTTGAAATAGAGAAATACATTTCTTGTACTGGTTGCGTGATAAAAAAATATGTTTTTTCTATTTGCTTTGCAATGCACTAGTAACACTTTTGAAATCACAAACTTTTATAAAATAGCGAAAGTGTTCACTATGCGACGAGTGAATGGCCTACTCTTGATTTGTTGTTAAAAAAAAATAAAAATTTTAAGTAACCCCCGGCGTTATTAATCATGTATCTAACACTATTTCATTGAGACTATTCATAAGAGCCCAAACACGCTATATATGTTAGTTTCTGAAGAATTAAGCACTGCGCAGACTTTTTGATGGTATAGGATCAGCTCAAGGATAGTATGTCATGGGTATGTCACCGAAGTGACAATACACCAAATTTCAAATCATTCGGATCTGTAAAAGTTAGTAAAACCCTATAATAATGTAGAAAATGAGCTGATAGTCATCAAACGCCTGAATTGATCATCATAAATTATAGCTAAGAACCATCGTAGTCACATCAGCTTTCAAACAAAAAAAACCGAACCAAAATCGGTCTATTCGCTTAGGCGCTACGATGCCACAGACAGACACACAGATACACAGACAGACACGTCAATCTTATAACACCCCTCTTTTTTCGTCGGGGGTTAAAAATGATATGATGTTGACTGGTACTTATGATAAATCGCACACCTAATTCAAAAAAGGCGTAGTTGAATATACGGAGTATTTTTTTTTATTTCACTAAACGATGCAGAATCCTTCATTACAATGTAAAACCATATTCTGAAAAATTTAATCATTTTGATCTTACTGATTATTTTATATCGTATCACGGCTTGGAATTACAGAAGCGCCAGTACAAAAATTCAAAACTCAATTCGTTATCTCCGTCGGGGAACTGTTGAAAAGATTCTACACCCACCCGGAATACATTTCAGGAGCCGACCAGGCCGAAACCCTAGCAATTTTCAAGAATTACATAACATTAGGTGCCTCGGATGCTATTACTATTCGCACCGAGCCATTGTAACTTTTGCTTCACAATAAAATAGGACGTGACTGAGGATTTAAATGTAGCTATTTGCGAACACCAAATCAATTTAGGGATGGGGCGTGATTCCAATTCTTCATTTCCCTTTTTGTAATGGAGACGCAGCATTCAGGAGAAATCAAGAAATTCGTAGTTACAAGTTGCATAATGATTTAACAATTTCAGCATTTTGAAATATATAAGAATTGTGACCTGTGATATATAAATTTATGAACTGTCTAAGGACCAAAAATTTAATGCAAAACACAATGAACAGAATTTTTATATTTCCATAATTTTCTTGAATCATATCATAAAATCTTATTTATTTTAAACCATCAATCTTTTAGCCCTGACAATTAATACCTTTTACTTGATGCTACATTTAGATTTTTAAATATTTATCAAATAAAATTTGGTAAAAAAGTTGTTTTATCTACATATACTAATATTATAAATGCAAAAGTGTCTGTCTGTCTGTTTGTCTGTTGCCTCTTCCCGCTTAAACCGCTGAACGGATTAAGATGAAATTTAGTATGCAGATAGTTTGAAACCGTAGCAGGGACTTTTGGTATGATAACCGACATCCACTCGGGCGGTCGAGTGTCACACAAGCAAATGATGCACCTGATGCTAAGTGCTAACCATCACCTACTAAAAACACCTGCAAGGAACCTTACTATATGCCTACACACTCGAATAGAAAACGTTTTGATCGTGGGCGCGATCCGCTATCAAATCAAAACCATAATTGTATTATCAATTTAAATAAAAATCAATGTTCGTATGCTTGTCCCCAAGCGCTCGGAAACCATTGATGAATTATTTTTTTTTTTTTTTATACTACTAAGGTGGCAATCAAGCATACGGCCCACCTGATGGTAAGCGGTTACCGTAGCCTATGGACGCTTGCAACACCAGGGGTGTCACTTGCGCGTTGCCGACCCTGTAAAAACCTTTTCACGCCTTTTTTGAAGAACCCCATGCTGTACTCATTCGAGAAAACCTCTGCAGGGAGCTCATTCCACAACTTTAGCGTACGCGGGAGAAAGTTTCTCTGAAACCGTACAGTACGCGACCACTTTGGTTCCAATTTGTGAGGATGAATTCCCTGCCGGTGGCGAGCGGTGCGATGATAGAAAGAAGCCGTGGGCATCATGTCAATTCCTCAGAACACGCCCCGTTATACAAACGGTAGAACACACACAAGGAGGCAAAATCTCTCCTTAGGCTTAAAGGTTCAATACCGCTGGTGAGCTCAGGATCGTCGACAATTCTCATAGCGCGTCTTTGGAGCACGTCAAATGGTCCAAGCTGGTATCTAGGCGCTCCCGCCCATAAATGGCAGTACTCCATATGGGGCCTGACTTGAGACTTATATAGTAACAGTCTTTGCCCCGAAGTGAAATACCGCCGCGCTCTATTGAGCACACCAAGCTTCTTGGATGCCAGCTTGACTTTATCCTCCAAATGACTGCGGAACTGCACGTCGCTAGAGATATCAACACAAAGGATCCCGATACTCGTAGAGATGGAAAGCGGAGTGTCGAGGAATTGTGGAGCTACAGCAAATGGGGTTTTTTTAGCGGTGAACACGCAGACTTGTGTCTTAGTGGGGTTAAATTGGACCAAGTTTAGTCGTCCCCAATCGAAGACTCTGATTAGAGACCTCTCGATTTCAGACACAAGTCGAACGCGACTTTCCTCCACTGTAGACCGAGGGGCATTAGCGCGACTCGTATAGTAAGCGTCACCAGTACTGTCATCTGCATAACAATGCAGTCCGTCAATAGACAGCATGTCATTGATATGCAGCAGGAACAATGTTGGAGACAGCACCGAGCCTTGCGGGACGCCAGCGTTAATGTCCATGCTATCCGAGCAACTGCCGTCAACGACGGCTCTTATGCATCTGCTGGACAAAAAGCTAGCGACCCATTTGCACAACCCCTCAGGCAGCCCGTAAGATGGTAACTTCGAAAGAAGACCCCTGTGCCAGACCCGATCGAACGCCTTCGCTACATCTAGGCTAACTGCCAATGCCTCACCATGACTCTCAATGGCAAGAGACCAACGGTGCGTGAGATACACTAGGAGATCACCCGTCGAGCGACTGTGGCGAAAGCCGTATTGACGGTCGCTGATGAGGTCTTGATCCTCTAGGTACCTGAGGAGTTGCGTATTTATAACGCGCTCCATCACCTTTGAGAGAAGGGAGGTTATAGCGATTGGCCTGTAATTTGATGGGTCTGATCTATCGCCCTTTTTGGGCACCGGGTGCACATGGGCGGTCTTCCATGAAGACGGAACTTGCCTGGTGGAATATGAGAGCGCGAAAAGACGCGTCAGAACAGGACACAACTCAGGAGCACACTGCTTCAGCACCACTGCCGGTATACCGTCTGGCCCGCTCGACTTATGAATATCCAGAGATAACAACTCACGCCGTACCTCCCGTTGCGTAATGGAGATCTCCGGCATAGAGTTGCCGCACCAGGGGATGGTAGGTGGTACAGCACCTCCGTCATTCAAAGTCGAGTTCGAGGCAAAGAGAGCACCCAGTAAATCGGCTTTCTCTTTAGCGCTGTGGGCCAAGTTTCCATCAGGCTTACGTAGTGGTGGCAAGGACGACCTACAAAAGTTTCCCTCGGCAGCTTTGGCGAGCGACCAGAAAGCGCGACTCCCGGAGGGGTGTCTTGCAAGTTGATCGCCAATCCTGCCGACGAAATCGAATTTCGCTCTGGCAATCACTCTTTTACAGGACCTCGAAGCAGCGTTTAACTTCCGCTTCACGTCAGAGATGTTGGGATCCTGATTGGTTTGGGCCGTGGTCCAAGCCTCAAACGCAGCCTGCTTGCTTTCGCGAGCTTCTCTGCATGGCCGATTAAACTACGGTCGCCTCTTAACACCTGCGGCTACTAGCAGGTTAGGAATGAAACATTCCATACCCGCCAGTATCGTCTCAGAGACTACAGCCGCACAGGTGTCAGGATTATCTGACGTGAAGCAGAGCTGCTTCGACGGATACGATGCGTAAAACTCACGCAACCCATCCCAGTCTGCTGACTTGTAGTGCCACACTCGACGCCACCCAGCTGGCCGGGGAGCATCAGGCTGTGCGCTGTGCACTTGGGTCCGGACGAGGCAGTGGTCTGATGAGCCTAGAGGCGCATCCACTGAGATCGTATATCCGTCCGGACGCGTAGTCAGCAGAAGGTCCAGTAAAGAGCTCGTATGGCTCTCGATATCTGGTATTCTCGTAGGAGAATTAACCAGTTGCGAGAATCCATAGGCCAGGGCGAATTCATGAGCAGACCTTCCTGCGTAGTCAGTGGACCGAGACCTGAGCCACTCGACATGGTGGGCATTGAAGTCTCCTAATATCACTAACTCCGCGGTAGGGTACTGCTCGATAACTTTGTCGGTCGTCGATTGCAGGTGCTCAAAGAGTCGAGTCGTGTCTAAGTCACCGCTGTGGGACCTGTAAAGGCACGCGTAGATGCGGGTGTGGCCGCCGTGATCGATGCGAACCCACAAAATCGACAGGTCCCTGTCTTCAAGGCCATGAAGACGGCGACAGCAAACATCCTCCTGGACGTACATGCATACCCCGGCACGACGCACAAATTTGTGCTCGAACTTGTACCCGGGGTAGAGTAAATACGATGAGTCGGCCGGGCAGGAGATTTGGGTCTCCGTTAGGAAAAGTAGGGTCGGCTGCGCAGTCTCAAGGTGTTGGTAGACTGCGTTGATGTTGCTGTGAAGTCCCCTGATGTTGCAAAAATCCACTTTTAATGTGGATAGGGAAGCCGCTGAAGAAACGTTCCTTCTTTTTCTTTTCTTTGCCATATTTTGAGAGTGAAAGGGTTTTTTGAAAAAGGAGTCTCCGTATCGGCAGCATGATAGGCAAAATGCGGTCATATCCCGCCAAGGTACTGCGCAGGGATTGCAGCGTGCTGGCGCGGCGGGCGGAAGGGCCCCCAGTCCCCCCCTGTGGCAGAAGCCGGGTCCACTCAGGTCTCCTTCTCCGGCACGGCAACTACCACAGGGATTTTTCACAGACTGGCGGTTCAGCCTCCCAGGGCGGAGATTAGGTAATCCCTGGGTTCGGGAACCCGTTCAGCCTGCGGGTGGCCAGCGGACAGCCGTTTCACTGGGTCTCCCTGACCGCCGCGCCAACAGGAAGCACCCATACGAGTAAATGGCAGCGCTTGAAGCACCACAGGTCCACCAGCTGCCAATACGGGGACTCCTTGCGGAGCTCTGGCAACCTTACTCACCGCAGGAACACGACACTACAGAGGCAGCGTCATTTGGCTGCGAATTTCTGTAAGGTGGAGGTCTTTCACCAGTCGGGCTGCTCCAGTTAGAGCGAATTAACGCTAAGCCCTACCTCTCTTAAGTAATGTAATTTGTAATGATACTTTGGCAGGATGTTCGGGGACACCCGGAAGGGTTTAAACTTTTTTAAATTTCCTCCCTAACAGTTTTATCTTTGCGGGCAAAGCATGCCGGGCTATAGTCTATATAAATAAAAAACCGGCCAAGTGCGAGTCAAGGAGCTTCAGCCTGTTGCCGTTATCAATATCGAACAAAAAAAAAAACAAAACATCACGTTTGTTGTATGGGAGCCCCCTTAAATATTTATTTTATACTGTTTATTAGTATTTGGTGTTATAGCTGCAACAGAAATACATCATCTGTGAAAATTTCAACTGTCTAACTATCACGGTTCATGAGATACAGCCTGGTGAAAGATGGACGGACGGACGGACAGCGGAGTCCTAGTAATAGGGTCCCGTTTTACCCTTTGCGTACGGAGCCCCAAAAATCAATGTTTGTGTGTGTTCTCCTATGCACTACGTAACCATTGATAAAAATGGGATGAAACTTTGGTAGCATGTTCTTGTGACACCCGCTAAGGCTGGTGGATAATAAAAACTTTTTGATTCTTTTCAATATAAAACCTAATATTTTTCTCTCTGTGGGCATTGCACAGCATGCCGCCAAGAGATAGTTCCTTATAATCGTTCTGAGAAAATCCTTATTGATAATCTCAAAGGTTTGTTAAAGTCATTTTTTAATTTAGTTCTGATTAAAATAATTAGTATAGTTGGATAACTAAACAACTCTTAAGAATAAATCCGTAAAAATCAGCTTTTATGAAACCTTACATCTTATCTCATCGTGGGGTCGTGACTATGCCACGATGCACTTCGACCCTCCGGGATCTTTTGTGCCACCCCTGCCCTCACTCCTCCCACGTCCTGAATATAGCGGCCATAAACTTCATAATTATAATTCATAATTCATTTATTCACTAAAATTTGCACAATATGGTACATTAAAGAGTAGGTAAGGTCTTAAATATGTTCACCATACCTTTGGGGTGAAAGAGCTTATAATCTTCTGGCCTTGGATACGCCACTTCCAGAAGACTCAATCTGATCCTAGCCAGGGCATGGCATTGACAAAAAAGATGTTCCATCGATGAATCCTTACATACAATATATCTAATATGGGGCGTTACGGCACACTTCAAAAATTATTAGAATAACGACTAAGAACAAAATAAAAATGTATATGATAAATATAATACAATGGACTCGATGAAAAAGTCACCTTCGAAGGCAAAGGTAATTTGAATACCTTCGCAGCAATCATGCATCCGACCCATTTATCGGTATCGCTCATATATTTTAAAGCTGTCGCAGATTAAATCATTCACTTTAGTAATTGACTCGACGTGCTCGTCGTTTTCAGAGGGCGATTTTCAATTTAATTTGTCAGATAATTTAATAGGTGTTTTTTCCATTTTTATTTGTTCTACAAAAAGATGTTAGCAAGATATAAAACATGCTTAATTGACTGACAAGAACTCTGGTTAATAAGCGTACAGCTGGCCTTATAATAAATAGTCCCCTTAGTGGCTTTATAGTAAGAGGTCCCGGGTTCGAATCACGTTAGGAGTAAATGTTTGTATGATAAGTCCGAGCATAAGTATGCGCGCGCGTTATTTAGTATACTTCTAATATTTATATACATATCATTATCAATATTTCTCCTTTATCTATTACCTATAACACAAGCTCTTAATGATGCTTCCTTTGAGCTAGGTAATAGGTTAGAGTATATGACTATTATTATGATTATTATTAGTGACCGTTGCCTATACACGCTTGTAGCACTTTCAGCACGACTCACGTGCTATCTATCCCATAAAAATCAAGAGAAAGCATTCGGGGAGATTGGGGTAATTGCGGTCGCAGGATAACTTCGGATAAGGCAGTGTATCATGATAAATAATAATATTTGATAATCTATTACTACCTTGATATTTAGATGTGGGTCCACCCCAAAGAACCCATATATCTAGTGCCTGGCTTTAAGCATATGCTTATCATGATGTAAACGGCCTTGTCCGGAGTCACCCCGCGTCTGAACAACCAAAGTGAACATTCAAATGTGGTCTTAAAGCCAAGCTCTTTAGATGTACTTTACAAAGACAAATCCGCTTGCCGCGTGCTGATGCCGTTGACTGTTTGACGTCTGTCTATCTATATATATGTGTGTCTGTCTGTGGCGTACTAGGTCCTAAACGACTGGACGGATTTTGATTCTGTATTTTTGTTTCAAAGCTGACGTGATGGATATGGTTCTTAGCTATAATTTATGGAGATCTGTCCAAGCGTTTTATGACTATCAGCAATAGAGGCGGAGCTCGGTGGCGTAGTAGTTTAAGCGCTCTGGTTTCGATTACGAAAACAATCAACTTTCACCATAGTTGATCCCGGGAGGGGTCAATCAAACTTTGTTATCCTGAGCTCGTCCGTGCTTTGGAAGGCACGTTAAGTCATTGATCCCGGTTGTTACTGCAACCGTTATAACCCACCAACTAGCTTAGGGCCAGCGTGGTGGTGTGATGACCCAAACTCTTCATGTGTTTCTCCCGCGTAGGAAGACCTGTGCCCAGCAGTGGGACGTATATAGGCTGGTTATGATGATGATGATGTAGTCAAATATGATGACCTTTACACATTTTGCCATAACGGCACTGGCACATGCTGCATCCTCTGAAAGGTGTGCCGAGTAGCCATCATGACTGTGGTATACTACTTTATCAAAGCAAAATAATTAAACTCTGCCCGAGCCCAGAAAAATGTGTAATGCAGCAAAGTGAATTATGATGAACTTTTATACGGCTTGCCTTTACGGCTGCATCCTCTGATAAACAAAGGAGTGCCGAGAAGCCACCATGTCTGTAGATTAATTGATTAATGATCAAACCGTTAATAATTGAACTCTGTCTGAGCCCGAATAAAGTGTGCTGCAGCAAAAATCTACTTTAAATACCTACTACTGCGGTTGAAGAAAACTTCCCTTTTCCCCCATTAATATTTAAATCACACTTAATGTTAATTACGTTACTCGTAACTATTTTAATTCGAATGTGGACATTAACAATTCATTCTTTGCGGCCAATGTTTCCTGGTCGTTGTTAATGGCGTGACGCATTATTAAAGCAATGGAAGGCAATTGAGATTAACGTGGGCCCTTTAATTACAAAAGTTGTGTTTCCGCTCGGACACGGCAAATAAAAATAAATGATGCAGGTTTCTCTTGTTACAGTAAGGATTTGTGCGTATTACTAGGACTTCGTAAGTACCTTTTCTTCTCTATGTTATTGTCAGAGGAGTAAGACAAAGCATTAAACTGTTGTCTCACTTACTTACGGAACGAGAAGAAAGACCCATGCCTTTTTATCCTTGGGTTATGAAAATGTCGTAATGGACTTTGTCCTTTCGAGGCTTTTACGCTTGCTGCCGTCACTGTTTCTTTGTCCAGAATATAGTTGCTATTAGACTGACTATACCTCTGGGCGTAGACTTCAGGTGACTAATTCTGGCTCAGCCAGGGAATCACACCAACATTAAAGTTTTGTCATGAATTCCGTGCCTTCAGAATTATGAAAAATATAAATCGCCAAGTTTGTGTTAGAGATATTTGCATTTTGTGAATTATGTTGTTAGTGCCATGATGACTCGGAATCGTGCAAATATCAGCTTAATTTCTTAAGCTGCGTAATACTTATATGACAAATTGAAAACCAGCTGTGTGTGGAATAAGTCGCTTGGCACGTTAAGTATATACGTGAACTGTAGTTTTTTATTCTGTATTTATTTTAACATTATTATAATGTGTTAAAAATACATTAAAATAGAAAAATATCTAAACTGGTAAACTTTCACGTTCTGGGACGGAGATCGACCTTTCATAATTCTGGTGACTGCGTGGGCAAGCCTTCATTATTGAAGGTTATGGTGGACCGAGGATCTGATGTAGCTACTGGAAAGAAAGAAAGAAAGAAAAAAAATTTTTCACTTACTTTGTGTTTTCCTAAGTTGACGATGGAGCATCCCAAAATGGCTTCTCTGCCAATGTGAAAAGTGTGATTGCCAATAGGCTTCTCAAACTGCGGTATTTCCGCCATCTTGCGGTTAGTCACGTTTGAATCTGAAAGGAAAAAATAAAAGATTTTATTAATTTTTATATTTTAAAATGAGACAGCGAATAAAATATTTGTTTCACATATACACCCTGATCTAGTTTTAATTTACAGTGAATTTTCGCTGACTATAATATTATAATTATGATAATTACTTAGTTATGTTAGTTAGCTACGAATTATTACTGTTCAATCGTTCAACTATCTATCTGTAAGCATATTGCCGCCAAGAGTTGACATTTTAGATAATCGAAGATCAGGGCTCCTAGGCTCGCTCAGGTTTTAAAATAAGCTGTATGCAGAAGTTTTTTCAAACAAGTACTTGGGGTTCTTCAAAAAGGGCGTAAAAAAATTAACAGTTCAAGCAACGCGCAAGTGTTGCAAACTCCATAGACTATGAACAGTCTACGGTACCCGCTTATAGTTGTGCCATAATTATACTAGATTGTCACCTTATTTGTATAAAAAAGTACGAAACCCCTTCTGACATAAAGATTCTTTGAACTCAGGTGAAAATTAAAAGAGTCCTATTTTTTCTTTAATAGAAACATCCATGTCTCGCACAAAGTTTTAACAAAATTCAGAAGACTTAACTAGGCAGTAACTACAGGAAACAACAATAATAATAATTTCCATCAAATCCGACGGCGGCGGTCCGACAAAGTTACAACAATCGCACTTCACGCCGCCCAGTAGAACTTTGTAACAGTACCCACAATGTGTCATTTGGTCCCAAATATGTTACGTATTTGATAAAAGGTATACCTACAAGGGAAGGTTTTGTTAATGTTATTAATAAATTTGCGGCATTCCTTGGGGTTGGAAGGTGCGGTGATTTGAGTGATATAGAATTAATAAATTTTTAATTTATATAAGAGTACGAGAGAGTAGAGAATGTATGCCATATAAAGGGAGAGTATTTTAAATTTAATCAAGCTAAGCATATCATGGAGATTTAATTTTATTTCTTAATATAAGTACACTCTCTCGCTTCCTCTTGGTTTTTTAGAGAAGCCAAGACCAACCAAGATTTAATTACCCCAGTTGGGACCAACCTTGGGAAAAGATGCTTTGTTTTTATAATAGAGATCAAAGCGCTAAAATTACTATGCTAACGAGCACATTCCACTACTTTACTAATTTTCGATTCAAAATTCTAAACATTTGCATGTGAGTGTTTATGTCTGGTCAGGCATTTTTCCCCATCAGACACAAACTTAATAGAGATACTCGCGTCCGTTAGAACAAATCACCTTTTTATACGACAAACTCTTGTCAATTATGTAAACGGCCAGCCCTGTAATAAGTTGTATCCGTAGCCTATTGCTCGTAGCACCTTGGATAATAAAAAGTTTTGAAGTTCTCGCCGTGCCAGTATTGCGAGTAGTTTAATCTTTAGTCTACTAGCAGTCCTGGTGGACAAAAGCTTAGATCACTATTATATTAAAACTCACACACCTAGACAATATCATACAATTATACACACACATTAAAGATAACTTTCAAACTTCGTTATACCAAGCCGAAGACGTCGTGGAAATAATTCATAACACTATTACGGGATCCCATTCAAATTTAAGTGAAATGGAGACTAGGGAAGGTGGATAGTGAATGAATATTTAAATTGGTAAGAATGCAGTGCCGCGTCGTATTTAAGTATGTCGATCGATAGTTCGATGCTAGGTCAAATATATGTGTGTTAGTAGTTGTTTGTTTATTGTAAACGAGGCTTTTGTGGCAAAATGTAAGGCAGAAAGGGGTAGCTCGGAACGAGGCTGTTTAAATATAAAATATTGATGATAGAAAAGGATAAAAAAGTATAAAGAACCCATGGGACAGTCAGTCTATTTTAGAAGCGGAAAAAGGAAGAAGAAGGGTGGAAAGGTAGTAAGGGGACCTGACATTCTGCATGATACAGCTGGTCTTCACGGGGCACTGATGTTTCGAACGATACCTGTGTCAGATCCCTGGAAGGCGACTGCCACCTGCCACCATTGTGGTGGCTGCACCGATAAGGGAGTGGCAACATGCGTTGGAGGCGTGCACTGCATGGGCGGAGGAGCGATGGGCATTGATCGCTGATGTGGGTAATGACCCTTTCACTCTCGACCGTCGTCGCTAAGATGGTCACGATTGTCAGGTTATAGCAGGAGGTTCTCACGTACTGTTAGGAGGTGATGTGTAGGAAGGAGAATACAGAACGTGAGCGGGAAACGGCCGCCACTGCCGGCATCCGCCGCCGAAGAACTAGGCGCAGGGGGACGGTCTTCGGGATTTTCTTACAGCCAGCGCTATAAGCATCTATGAGCTCCGGTCACGGGTGGGGGCCGTTGGTCAACGACAGCCCAGTCGGCGTGCAAGTGCACCGGTATAACGACTTTAAAGAATATAATAGAAATAGGTTGAAAGAGCGTCTCCTCAGCGAAAAAAAAACACCAGAAAGAGATTGTCCATTCCTATCATGACGTGCACGGTCTCGTTCTAAATTACCATGAGTTCGGAACTACCCCATTGTCACGTATATAATTTTTAGTGCAATTTTATTAAATGTAATTTTTAAATAAAAATTAATGGTTAGGTATTATGGTATTTGAATATCAAAACGTGAAAAAGGCACATATCTAATATGTCACATTACCATTCGTCTATTTCGACAGCAAACCACACAAAGCCCAAATAAAAGCAATCCGTAAATCAGAGTTCGTACGAGTCGGCAAAGAAAATACGAGCATCGCGCAATGGTGTCGCAAAGACGCATGTGGCTCAGATTTATACAAAGAAAAATATGTAATTTTTATATTTTGTGTCACTGTCAATGGCTGGTTTTTGTACTGAATTCACTTTAATTTTTAAAATAAACGGCGAACCACTTAATATATTTTTGAATGCATAACATATCCAAATTATTATACTTTTGCTATACTCAATACTTTATTGAACACCATAATGTTAACGAAAGGTCATTAAACTACATTCAATATAGATCATTACGGACAGTAACATTAGGGTTGCAATTTAAAATTAAAGTTATTTTAAGTCCTGGCTTCATACTTTTTTGTGGACTCTCTATTGGCATAAAGCAGACAAGTCAGATGATGGTGAGCGACTATCATAGCCCATTTTGTAGCACCATCAAGGTCAGGAAAATACAAGAGGAAGTGGTATGTATATGAGGGTCTTCCCCCTGCCCTGCTTCTAGCTCAACGCTTTCTCGATAAGCACTGAACACCTCATAGGCACATAACACTAAAGGATCTCAGCGGCGCAGTGGTTTGAGCCTTGAGTTCTCTGGTTTCGATTTAAAAAAACCAAGGCAACTTTCGTCATGGTTGACCCCGAATGGGTCAATAAAATTTTGTAATCTAATGCTCCTCCATGCTTCGGATTTCGGGAGGATCCGCTGTAACCCACCAACTTGGATTGGGCTATGCGTTATCCCAAATAGGAAGACCTGCAAATATCAGTGGAACGTATATAGGCTGGTGATGATGCTGATGATGAATATACTGACAAATTGACAAAGAAGGATGACTAAGCTAACAATGATTACTAGTTAAATGCCAATAGGTTATCATAATACTCGTTGGTATTTATCAAAGACTATTTATAACTTTTGGGTCAATTTACCTATAATCAATACGAAACGGGCCTGATAATGATCCAAACAAATTACTACATAGATTGATAGCACGGTTGTAGGCTCGATGTAATTAATACAGGAGTGTTAGGCTTTCCTAGTAATTAGCTAAACAATAACGTACTCTGTTCGTGTGTCATACATACCCTTTAGTAACTAATGAAAGAAAGAAAGAAAGAAAAAATATTTTATTTAAATAGGCCACAAAGAAGCACTTTTAAATCGTCAAACACATTCTTATAACTATTACAAAAAATATATTAACTAACAACGTCAAGTCTCTCCGTCTGTCATGTCTGAATTTACACCGGTTCCAAAAGTTGAACTACCGAGAAGATTCCGGCAACAAACTCGTGTAGTCACTCTTTTCAAATATTAACACATATAATGCCTTGTCAGCCACATATGGCTGACAAGGCATCTGTGACAAGCCATATGTGGCTGACAAGGCATTATACGTGTTAAATTACAATGTTTGTAGTTACAAAAGTTTAACCTTGAGCAGTGCAATGCCGCCCAGCGAAAAAAAAAATGAAAATTAGAAAAGAAGGTAAGTCAACGTACCAAGAAAGGTACCCAATGTCAAAAATAATATCGTTATTTTCAGGCTATCTGACAGTGCACAATCACAGTATAGGTTACAGAGGTTAATAGTCACAATACTCGTAAATAAACATATAAAACATTTGAAATTTTAATGTGTCCATGCATTCTTATCATCTAAATATTCTTGGACCTTATAGTAGCCTTTTTTCATTAAAGTTTGTTTCACATATAACTTAAGTTTGTGAAAAGGCAGTTCAGTTACATTTGGTGGGACTTTGTTATAAATGTGTATACATTTCCCCATGAATGAGCGACTTATCTTGTGAAGTCTAAAACTTGGAACAGCAAGTTTATTTTTATATCTAGTGTTTAAGTTATGAATATCACTATGTTTTGAAAAGGTATGTTTATATTTGTGAACATAAATTATGTTCTCATATATATATTGAGAAGCAACGGTCAAAATATTATTTTCTTTAAATAAATCCCTCAGTGTATCACGTGGCTTGAGTCTGTAAATAGCACGCACAGCCCTTTTTTGTAAAATAAAAATATCTTCAATGTCGGCTGCAGTGCCCCACAATAACAAGCCATATGACATAACACTGTGGAAGTAACCAAAGTAAACAAGTCTTGCTGTTTCAACATCACACAAAGACCTAATTTTTTTAACAGCATAAGCAGCTGAACTAAGTCTTTTAGATAGGGACGAGATATGAGGATACCATTGTAAACGAGAATCTAACTTAATTCCCAAAAATACTGTAGAGTCAACACATTCAATAGTTTCTTTATTGATTTCAACATGAGTACTAACCTGCCTTACATTTGGTAAAGTAAATTTAATACACTTAGTTTTCTTTGAATTTAACAATAAATTATTATTTTCAAACCAGGATAGCACTTTTGAAATGGCATTATTTACATCCTCAAAGTCAGTTTTAGTTCGGTCTATTTTAAAAATTAGTGAGGTGTCATCTGCAAACAATACCGTCTCACACAAATTTTTTGAAAAGTAAGGGAGGTCGTTGATATAAATTAAAAAAAGCAATGGCCCTAATATCGAACCCTGAGGCACGCCCATATGCACAGGCACACCAGAAGACTCAGTTTTGTTTATAAAAACTTTTTGAATTCTATTGGTCAAATAGGATTCAATAAGTTTTAATGAGTTTATTGATACACCATAATGCTTTAATTTACCTAATAATGTTTGATGGTCAACACAGTCAAACGCCTTGGATAAGTCGCAGAAGATACCTAGAGCATCCTGCCTATTTTCCCAAGCATCAAATATGTGTTTTAAAAGTGCAATTCCCGCGTCTGTAGTATTTTTTCCTTTAGTAAATCCGAACTGTCTATTGTGAAGCAATTCATTTCTCGTAAAATGAGAAAGTAATTGGTTAAGAATATTTTTTTCAAAAATTTTGCTAAGAGTCGGCAAAATAGAAATGGGACGGAAATTAGTGGGGTCATTGATATCTCCTCCCTCAAACAAAGGTATTATTTTACTTAATTTCATTTGATTGGGAAATACACCATCATTAATACATTTATTAAATATAAACGATAATTTAGGAGAGATAACATTTATTATCGAATTTATGAGTATTAAAATTACATGCTTTAATTAAATGAAGTGACATAAATTACACTTTATTTATAAATATACAGGTGCCGTCAATGCGACAATAAATTTAAACATGGGCTATATTAGTCCATAGAAATAGTTTGCCACTTTTAAAAAATATCGTATTCATTTGATAATTTCATGAAATTTGTATGAAATAATGCTGCCAACGTTACACTATTCCATACAAATGTCATGAAACTATCAAATGAATACGATATTTTTGAAAGTGGCAAACTATTTCTATGGACTAATAAAGCCCATGTTTAAATTTATTGTCGCATTGACGGCACCAACCTGTATAATGTAATGTGTTTACTTACAAAGTAAAATGTCTATGACATTAGTATTTGGCTTTTCTCAGTTTTTAACACTGCAGTATTACGCGCCCTAAATTCTTTATTTGTACACGCGTGGGGTGAATATTAAGGCCATTTTCAAAACTTATTTTTATCTTTAATCTAAAGTATATAAAATAAAATAAATTTAAATATGTTTATTCATTTATAACGGACCAAAATTTAGATGGGGCTTGTAAATTTAAATGAAGTTTAGGTAAAAATTCAAAATAATGGAAAAAGTATAGAAATAACAACAAAATATTAAGAAATTTTTAATTTAGAAATTATTTATTTTTGTTACTTTCTGAGCAAACCAAGACCTGGTGATCTGGGCAAATCCATACAGAACTTTGCGGCTGATTGGTCACGGACTCTGAGACAATAAGCATACCTACCACTTTCACCACCAACATTTTTTTCCATTCTACGGATATTCCTAACCTGGTTCAATATCCCTGCCGTCCAACTTTAGAAGTATGTGTGCTTTAGCTATAAGTTCCCTTGGTATATTTTGGATCTCACTCCTAAAGTTTATAGCTCTTCATACTCATACTACATAGAAAGATGCAATATCACTCTCCTCTATATCTGTTTCCTCTAACCATTAACTTACCATTTCCTCGTGAAGCTCGTCCATACTTTATGATTTACTTTATGACGTAATTGGCACATCATTTTTAAAATACTCAATAATCGTATAAATTATATTCAAAACATAAATATTATATAAAGAAATTTTGTAGAACATAAAAAATAAAAAATAACTTTCATGATACACACAAAAATTGTTATGCTCTGTTAAAAAGATACCAAAATATGGGATAAGTCGAAGATAAGGAAGGTCTCGGATGGAATTTTTAGACAATTAAAAATAGAGTTCCTTCCTCGAATCATTTAAATGGAGCACCGTGTATACTCATTTATTAGTACTAAACTGACATAATTTTTCATTAGTCAAAACCGGGTCAAAACTGCTTAAGGGGCTACCTCGTGCACACTAGCGACACCAATTGATTGTTATTAACTATGGTGAATTTAGAACATAATAAACAAAAACGCTTTAGAGAATTGCTAAAGAACGGTATTTGTAATTTTTAAAGATGTATATTGTATAAAGTGTTCACCTATAAGTAACCAAATTTTTTATTACTGTTATAAGTGGCCACTTTCGGCAATAATGAAAAAATAGGTTAGAGGACTATTTTATACCGAGCACATCTCAAAAAATTACAAATACCATTCTTTAGTCATTCACTAAAGCGTTTTTGTTTATTATGTTCTATATTCACCACAATTAATATAAATCAAGTGGTGTCGCTAGTGTCGACGAGGTATCGCCTTAAGCCGATTTATAGAGACATGTACACTAATGACTCTAGGGACATAGGTTGCAAGCGGCTTTGGACCTTATCCTGAAAAGAACTTTCTATCATATTAACCATTGAGATATAAAGTTATTGAAGACACCACCCATCGCTGCTATGTTCCGTTCAAGTGCGGCGATCCAGCTGCATTTGTCTAAGGGCTGATTTTTCAATCCCCAGATAAGATTTATCCAGAAATAACTATGAAAAGTTGACAATTAATCTATAGAAAATCTGTGAAAACATCAAAATTATTCTCTAGATAAAAATTATCTGAGGATTGAAAAATTTAGCACTTATTTAATTGTTAGATAAACTTTAGTTAAACTTTAGCTTCGATATATTGCTGCGTGCGCTGCGTAAACTCCTACAGTAATAAATACTCCGTGAATTTTTAGTTAGACGACTAAATTTTGCAGCGCAATTTCGCATGCAATAGAATAATATTTTTATCTCAATGACTGTAGCATGCGTTACTAGAATTTCAAACGTCCATTTTAGTTCACCCTCAACCGCTTCAGTTCAAAACTTAGAATGACTTCATTGCTCAAAGAAGCTATCAACCAGCAATCAAAAGGCTAACGTTATAATTAGGGATAGGCATTAAAATACGTACCTAATTGAGTCCAAACTTAGTTCTGAATCAGACCGTCGTCGGGTACAGTCACGCCACATTGAATAGGATGCATATTTCCACAATACCACGATTATAGTAAGTTATTAAAGAAAATACATACATACAAAAAAAGACATCAAAATAAAAATGTTTTCAATGTTTTTAACGCAGTTATTCGTTGGCTAATGTCAATAAAAAAGTTGGGAAGCCGAAAGAGTTTCGTATGACACCACTTATGACCTAAGATCTTCTATGACGGTTGCAATTTAAGAAAATTATGATGCTTAGAACTCAGTATCTATGTGTCCATTTAAATATAGAGCCCTTTAGTTTTTATTTTTAATGGAAACATCATTTAAGACCATTATTCGATTAAATTATCTTCGAAAGCATTTGAAACTAATGTTTCTATAAAAATATTACAGGAGTATTTTTCTAATTGAAATGTGTCACATTTGAGATCAAAATTCCAATTTTAAATTCGTGCGGACATAATATTTCCAAAAAAGAAAGAAAACGATGAAAAAATCGCATAATCGCGCTTAAACGCATAAAAAACATTAAAATGTGATATACTGACATACTTTTAACACAGAGAATTAAAAAGAAATTTTAAAAAACTGTAACTGACCATTATCACATCGGTCCGCCTCATTACATTACAAATATTTTACATAAAAACTTAAAACCTATGGCAAAAGTGTTGCAGTCAGAGAGCCAAATTGATTGAATTACTATACTATAGCTGACTCTTGAAAAAATTTAAACAAAAATTAAAACCGACTTCAAAAAACTGAAAAGAATAAAATAATGAAATTTATTTCTAGGGGATGAGTACCTACTTAAATTTCATTATTTTATTCTTTTCAGTTTTTTGAAGTCGGTTTTAATTTTTGTTTAAAATTTTTTTTTCACAATTTTTAGTGATAACTTTCTAAGGTCGAAGCTATAGTCCGGTACGGCTAGGCGATTTTAAGGTGCTAAGTTACAAAAATTCTAAAGCTTCTGAATTTTTGCAAGGGGATACACTTCTACCTAAAAAGCTTATATTTAATTTTGTGTCAAATCTTGCTATTGCATTTTCAGTAATTCAATATTTTGTGACTAAATATTATAATATAAATAAAACTGCCAAAAATTATTTAATGTGTCAAATGATACTAATATTGTGTGTAAAATAGCCTAGGCTGTGTGCAATGTAAGTGTGTGTAGTTTTCGTCCAGTGCAAATTGACAGGGGCCCAATATATGTTAAAAGTGTCAAATAACTATTATAGTTGATAAAACAAATACAACTAACTCAGAGCACCTAAATATGACACTGACATGATTTTGTGCCAAACTAAGCCATGGGTTATTAAGATATTTATTCATTTCGCTTTTCCAAGCCATAGCGGCTGTAAAAAAATATTGTTTTCTACTATCGTATCGTTTCACTAAAAAGTCATATGAAAGCAAAAATTCGCAATTTCGCATACGTAGACGACTTAATAATTTCAGTTTTTTTTTAATTTAAAGCCAAACTACCCAACAGATTTGAAAAAAAAAATATGGGACCAAATGGCAGCTATTCCGCATCAAACAAAAAAAGAATCACGTAAATCGGATCAGTAATCTCGGCGTAATCGGTGTACATACATAGAAAAAAAAAACATACCGGCCGAATTGAGAACCACCTCGTTTTTGAAGTCGGTTAAAAACCTAATTGACATTGTAAAGAACCTAACCCTTGATGCGCGCGCACCATATAACCATGTTTTCTGTGGCGCAGCGCTAGCACAGTGAATTGAAATGGATAGATGTGGCGCCATTCTGCCTTTGTTAAAAGAAAAATAATTTATCAAAATGTCTGATGCTAGTAGCGACTTTTGTGTGAATGTAGATAAAGGAGTGTATGAAACTGCACATGAATAGATATTAAAATACTCCTGTGATACTATTAACGATGGCCGATACAACACTCCTGTACCCCTAGCACAAACATTTTTAAATTTCGAATTATTATAATTAAAAATTTAAAAATTATTAATTTAAAAACGTTCGTCGGTATCGTTCACGCACAGATAGGCCAGTGTGCAGCCAGCACTGAGCGAGATGCTTGTCGTATTACGTGGCCTCCCGCGCAAAGGACGTAGAATTATTGTGTAAGTGTTGGTTTTTGAATTTGCTACTTATATTGTTTTTTTTAACGTGGGTCAAAGTTTAGACGAAAAAATGAGTAACGGTGGGGAGTGGTCGAGGCCTAAATTTTATTTAAACATATAATTTGTTTATTCAACTAATAAACAAATTATATGTTTAAATAAAATTAAGAAATAAAATAATGCAGCCAATGTGATATTATTTCATATAAATGTCATGAAATCATCAAATGAATAAGATGTTTTTGAAAGTGGCAAACCATTTCTATGAAGTAATATAGCCCATGTTTCAATTTATTGTCGTATTTACGGCACCACTCTGTATATACCTAAATAATCTCATAATTTATATCAAAATGGGCTGCCATCTGAATAGGCTTCCTTCAATAGATTCTCGATAAACTGAATAAGTGTTGTCTCAAGACATAAAATCGATAGTTACGGTCATAGCGTATTGTTCATGACCAGTGAGCTGTGCGGGGGACGCAGCAAACAATACCATTCAAACGACTAGCATGCCTGCTCGTTTTGAATGAGTTAAACATGTACATACATGATACAGGACAGGGACCATATTGCTTTCTAGGCAGATTTAATGGAAAATACTGCTTCATAACATAATATTAAATAGAACGATTTTACTATAAAGTGGTCTAAATACCCAGTTTTCATTTAGACAAGTTTCACAATTATGATGAATATCAATTACATTTGAGAAACTAAAACAGTGAACAACATCATTGTATTAGATAGCTGAGAAGTTGGTTATTAGAGAGAGAAACACCATTTGGTACCTACTGATAATTAACTTAATTTCTGTTACACACTATCCAATTGTAAATATTCAAATCCGTAGCTGAAGTGGACACGTATGTCCCATATTATCAATCAGCTAAGACAGACCTGTAAATTAGTCACACTATTTTTTTCTGAACACCAGCGCGCTGTTAAGGGACCATAATCTCTGTAAATGTAGATAGGCTTCTAATTTCTCTTTATGAAAGTTGAAGTTTGTTTTAGAACTTTTAAAGACATTTTCCAATGAAACTATACCAAAAAATACTGGCTATGACTTGACCAAGACTTATTTATTTCTTCAAAGTTAAAGTCATCGGACTCCGGAAAACAAGGCTGGAATTTGTGACTTTCCAATACCGAAAAAGTAGATCTTCCCTAATATTATAAATGTGAAACTAAGCTTGTTTGTTTATTAATGACGCCTTTTTTTAACGGGGAGAAAGCCGATTACAGACCTACCCGCCGCTGGCTAAGCGACGGGAGTGTGTGGGGGTCGTCCAGCGCTAGCAGAACTTGAAATACCCACTAAAACTCCCCGGTAACTCCACTGCCCTTCGCGGGGGTAGCCTGGGCTCTGCCGAAGCAATTTCACCAGGCAACTTGTTTGTTACGTCTAAACTACTAATACCGATTTAGATGAAACTTGGTATGAAGATAGTTCGAGAGCCTGGAAAGAGCATAGGATACTTTTTGGAGCGATAACCGCCATCCCCGCGGGTGGAGCCGCGGGAAAAATCTAGTAAATCTATAAATCAACAAGCGTTATCTATACAGGGTGTTAGGGTAACGCTCTCGACAATGGAGGCAGATGGCAGTGCTGGTCACCCTAAGCACGATTTGTTGGAGAAGAAATTTTAAAACAAAAATAAAATATGCTGTTCCATACAAACAGGTCATCTAAGATATCATAGTTTGTATGAAACGGCTGCTATTTTTCGCAATTTCAAATTTATTTTCCAACAAATCATGTTTAGTACTGCAGTCTGCCTACGTTTTCGACAGCGTCCCCCTAACACCCTGTATAATCTTACGCAGCCTTAATAATATCTAAAGATATGACGATAAACTGTTTAGCCGCTTGAATTAGCTTTCCAACTAAGCTAAGTGGCTACAGAGTTGATCTTCTCAACATCTTGACCCTCGCCAATTAATTATTTGTCTTTCTCATCCAAGTGTCAAGCGAATAAGACATAGTCTGACCTTGAATCGAGCAAGGTAGTAGGTAATGCCTCTAATACCTAGCTTAAACTTATTAAAAGTCATCTCCACGACCGACTTATCTCCAAGCTTAGACTTGGTATGTAAAATTAGCTAACGTTTTAGGCTTGATTCGTTAAGTAGCAGAATGTTGCACACTTTACGAGTTTTCTACTCAAAAACTTTACATCATTAGAAATTTATTCGGTACACCACAACCCGCATCGATCTACTTAGAATTTAATTGGATTAGACCATATCGTGAAAGGAGACGTTTCATATCCGGCCAGGTATATATGTACAGTATCTCAAAAAATCAGCCGCCATGATGAATATTTGGCGGTGTTGCAGTTTTTTCTCTAAAAATTCTTGTTTTGTGTGGTACAAAACAAGAATTAGAAGAACAAAGCAAGAAAGCAAATGAAAAGAAAATGGACAAGTGAACGCTGTTGTGTATATAATATATTTTCACCTAATTTTCAGTACCTATACTGTACATACATAGACCTGGCCGGGTCTCCATACATTTTTTAAACATCTCTTTTCCTGTACATAATATGTATATGAATCGGAATCTACTATTTAAACTGAGCGTCTGGTTCTATTACAGGGTAGCGTTCCCAAATACAATTTAAAAACTTTGATTCTTTTTTTTATTCGACGAATTTGTAGTCAATAGAATCGCATGGATATTGGAAACGCTCCCACCTCTCGCCGTGACAGCCACCACCTGTCACGGCGTGGAGTCAGTTTGGCCAACCTTCCGTGCCGGTAATTGCGAGAATCAACATTTTCGCTTTCCGCCATAGGGAAAATTAAAATTTCGGAAAGTACTGGCCCTTCCCGTGATTAATGATCCAAAGTTTATCTATAATTTGCTTAGCGCTTTTCAAACATCATTCTGAGTTCGATGTTTAATAAATGGGTTTGTTGAAGTGAACCTTTTTGTGTGGAAACTTGAAAACCCACATCCCTGTTTTCTATTGTGCGGTACATAATATATGCTTGTAATCTCAGATCCAACACATTGTTAAGGACCAATTAATTTTGAGAGTATACGGGCTGATTTTGTTGTACTCGGAGATAATAAAATACAACCGGTCATCAATCGGTCATCAACCGGTACAACATTAAGTATTCATGATTTTCGTCATCATGTAGGGCTATGGTGACCACTCCTGAACAGAGGCCTCCCTCATCGATTTCCAAATGGATCGGTTCTGCGCAGCCTACATCCAACGGCTCCTCGCCACCCTGACCAGGTTGGCTATCCAACTAGTGGGAGGCCACGCTACATTGTTCTTTACGGTACGCTGTCACCATGCTAAAACTTCAACGCCCCAGCGGCCGTCAGTTATGCGTTCTGTGTGCCCTTGAACTTGCTAATTCTAAAAGCTTTGTCATTGGCTTTACTTCTCTTACGGATGTCCTCATTTCTGATTTCATCCCGTAGAGAAACACCTAAAATAGCTCGTTCCATAGCTCGTTGGGCGGCTGTGAAATTGCATAGAGGGCTCTTAGTAAGCGACCACGTTTCACAGCCGTATGTCATCACTGGAAACACACAATAGACAAATACTTTCCGACTTCAAGCACTGAAGAATTTCGAACAAGAAGATCTTACGCAATGTCCCAAACGCTGCCCATTCGAGTTGGATTCGCCGATTTACCTCTTTCTCGAAGTTGGACTTACCTAGGCAGACCATTTGCCTGAGGTAGGCGTTCTCGTCAACAACTTCAAGAACAGAATTCCCAGCAGTAACTGGTAAGTATGACATGGATATTCAACATAGCCTTTGTCTTGTCCATGTTCATTTTTACATTCAACTGTCGAGAAGTATTGCCAAATCACCGAGCATTATGATCAATTCCTCCAGGAATTCTGCTATTATTAGTATAAATTGGCAGAAAATCGAAGATCAGTGATGTAACTACTCGCCGTTGATTTTAATGCCGAGTCCTGTCTCGTCCAATTGGTTTGAAAACATCTTGAAACGCAATGGTAAACAGTTTCGGAGATATAACATCTCCCAGTCTTACCCCTCTCTGTAGTTGGATAGGTTCCGTTAACTGACTCTGTACACGGACCGACATGCTCTCGTTCAATCGTTCATCTCATCAACTCAATGCACCGCTAGTCAATGAGGCACCTCTGAAAGGACTGAAGCATGTCCCACGTTTTGATGGAATTGAAGGCCTTCTCGTAGACCAAAAGCGACACGCATGTGGCCGGTTATACTTCTCAGTCTTTTGTATAACCTGCCGCAGCGTATGTATGTGGACTACTGTACTGATATTTAACAGAAACTGGCTTGTTCAACAGGCTGGAAGTCGTCAAACCTGCGTGCAAGACGATTCGTGATGACCATCGAAAACAACTTGTAAAAGTGGCTCATAACTTGTATGAATTGTGAACAAAATATATTTGTACCCTAATGGTATTCGATCCCGGGACATCTCATTTATGAAACAAGGGTTCCATTCGGTCATCTGGCCGAAACAAAATACGATAGCTATTTTTGCTTTATCGCTTAACTTTACTTTTTAGGCACCAACGTGGTAATTTATTTACTAAATAAGATATAAAAAATACTGTCTCGAACGTTTAGAGACCTCATCATGACCAGCATTTATACGTCCCATGGTAAGCACAGGCCTTCCTACACTGGAGAAACACACGAGGAGTTTGGGCCATAACACCACCACGCTGGCCCAATGCGGGTTTGTTGGTTAATGCGGTTGCAGTAACAACGTGGATTAACGGCTTAAAGTGCTTTCCGAAGCACGGAAGAGCTCGAGAATACAAATTTTGATTGAACCATCCCGGGATCAACAATGGCGAAAGTTGATTTGTTTTTTTAATCGAAACCAGAGCGCTCAAACCACTATGATACCGAGCCAACTTCAATAATAATGTAAATAGTAATAGAAAGAAAAACAGATATTTAGAATAAGGTTTACGGTAAAAGCTGGTATAAATACAGACTTAACCATAACATTAAGCCTACCTGCAGCAACCTCATGGGATAAAACTGCCTTAGTAAGCTCGTACGAGCTTTCAACACACCTGAATTACTATCTTATTTTAATGCATAAAAGTCCAAAATCAAACTGAAATCTCAGATGACGTGACCCTTAAAATTCCCTACACAGTACCCTAATGGTTTAATTTATTAACTTGATGATTTTCAAGTTTCAAGCTATGCGTAAAAAAGGTCCAATGACAAATTTGAGCGTCGTTCTTATAACCATTAAGTACAGTTTGCAAAATTTGCGAAGTGTAAGTCACGATTGAATGAGCTCCAAAAAAGATTATTTAATAGGTCTGTACCTGCCTAGCTTGTGAGATGGTTCCGCTAATAAGTTGCCTGCTCGATGAACTGGACAGACAGCAGCGTCGTGCTGTCCATATCATAAGCGATGTAGAGATCACGAACAGCCTTAAGCCTCTATATAGCGCCGAGACATTGAGTCGCTCAGCGCATTCTATCATCCGTTTATTTATTATTATTTTAATTCCAGTACGTTTATCTCGGACAAATAATCCAGCTAGGTAGGTCCAACTCCAAGAAAGAGGTAAATCCACCAACGCAACTGGCATGGGCAGCGTTCAGGAAATTGTGTAAGATCTTCTCGTCCGAAATTCCACAGTGCTTGAAGTCGAAATCTTCGACCAGTGTGTGTTGCCAGTGATGACATACGGCTGTGAAACGTGGTCGCTCACTAAGGGCAGGTTTCACAGCCGTATGTCATGCAGGTTTGCAGTCGCACAACGAGCTATGGAACATTAGGTGTTTGTCTGCGAGATAAAGTCAGAAATTAGGACATCAGTAAGAGAACCAAAGTCACTGGCGTAGCTCATAGAATTCGCAAATTGAAGTGGCAGTGGGCAGAGCACATAGCACGCAGAATGGACGGCCGGTGGGGCGTTAAAGTTCTAGAATGGTGACCATGTACCGGAAAGCGCAAAGAAGGACGGCCTCCCACTAGATGGACAGACGACCTGGTCTGGGTGGGGAGGAGCCGTTGGATGCAGGGTGCGCAGAACCGTTTTATTTGGAAAGCGATGGGGGAGGCCCTTGTTCAGCAGTGGACATCATAGCCTGGTATGATGATTATTCTAATACCTACACAGAGTCACGTGTCTTCGGTGTCAACAAATTTACTGTCTCCACCTCAACATCACGCACAAAGAAATTATAGAAATTCGTTTTCTGTCGAAAGTGATTCTGTCTGTCTGTCAGTCCATATTTTTTTTTACTCTAAGCTGCAAGACCGAAAGGAGGAAAAGAAAAGGACAGACATAAGAACATTTTTTTTCTATGTATGTACACCGATTACGCCGAGACTAAGTATCCGATTTACGTGGTTCTTATCGATGCGAAATAGTTAGGTAGTTTTTACATAAAAAAAAACTGAAATCATTAAGTCGTCTACGAATGCGAAATTGGCGGATTTTTGCTTTCCTATGACTTTTTATTGAAACGATACGAATGAAAACAATGTTACTAGGGGATGAGTACCTACTTAAATTTAATTATTTCAACCTTTTCAGTTTTTTGAAGTCGGTTATAATTTTTGAAGGCTACTTTAATCGGCATCTATAATACCTACGTCGAAGTCCGAAAGTATTTTTTTTTTTACCTACATACCAAAAATTAAATACTTTCAGACTTCATTGACAAAGCGCTATCATGGGAGCACCCGAGGGACTTTCACCGTAAATTCATATTTATAGCATAGGTGAAAGTCCTACGGGTGCAGAAAGTGACATTGCTTTCTGTTGATTTTTAAAGGATATCAAAATATTTTTTATTTCCTTAAGCAATTACCAATCATGATATAACGGTGGTTGGGATGCCTAGTAGGCAAAAAATATTCCTATATACCTGTATCAGGAGGTGCCGCTCTTCCACTCTTACGAAGGTTGTTACATATTAATGGTTTCGAAACGAAGCACAACAAGAACAAATTACAATTTCCCGTGACCACGATCGCTGTAAAGTAATCGAAACGTCCGTCGGGTATATTTAATAATAATGTAATATCTAATTAAATAAACTAATGGTGGTCTGGGTAGGTACCACCGCCTTTCTTATTTCAGCCGTGAAACAGTTCGCTGTGTTTCGGATAGAAGGGGGAGGTAGCCAGTGTAATTACTGGGCATGGACGGCATTTCATCTTAGGCCTAAGGATGACAACGCACCTGCAATATCAAATGATTTTCCCTTGTTATTGCAGGTGTCTATAGGCGGCGGTAACCGCTTACCATCAGGTGGGCCGTCAGCTTGTTTGTCATATAGTTGTATATAATAAAAAAAAATCTAATTAAACTTACATTTAAAGTTGATTCTCATGTCATTAATTATAGGTTAAGTGATTTATCTCATATGATAAATGTCATTAATTATGAGTTATGTGAATTATCTCATCAGTTACAACTATTTAAATAAATCACAGAGATCACCAATCATGACAGAAGAGGATAGCTACTAATCTATTTCTGCTCTCTTTGCTGGCTGAGAAGGAGATCCATGCATGGCACATTCCTAGACACTGAGTACCGGCTCTATGTCCTTTTCTGGATTGATATAAAATTCCAAATAAGGCCGTCGTTCAGGGTTACCTCAATTTTCTTTGTTAGTCTAATTATCATAATCAAAAGAAACAAAATGAAACAGTTCAGCTGAATGCAAATCTCAGGCACGCATGCCACAGGTGTCCACTAATAAACAGTAATTATAATCATCGACCACACCGAGTTTTTCAATTTATCCCGAAACAATCAAACAGTAATTAGCACAACGCAAACCCGCATTGTAATTGTTTAATCGGTCTCAATCGACTAGACTTTTACTAATCAACATCCAAGCTATTCCGGCCTCTATTTTAGTTGTCATAAAGTATATATTTGATATATTGTTCGGTATTACCTGTACCACCCTTTCGTTTGGAATGAGAGGAGGAAATGAGAGGGTCGAGGGGCTCTCGATGAAACGTGAGTTGGAATCTAATGGTATCGCTCTAAGTGGAGATTGGGGTGTGTAATTGAAAAATCATTTCGAGTAAGGTCGAATGTTTGTTAGGAATCGGAATTGTAATTCAGCAGCCGTCCGGTGTCGCCGTCAAGAAAATTTTGAAGGCATTTGATTTGTAACAGATATTTAGATGCTTGAGATTGTAATATTACTTGTACCCGCTCGCAGCTCAGCCCTGCCCCCTTATTCTCAACTGTCGGATCACGGATTCGATTCGAAAAGTCACATGCCGTCTCGCTTTGACGCAGCGCGATAAAAAGTGACAGGTATAGAGTTTCCGAAATTCGAATTCTTTCCGACAGTTGAGAATAAGGGGGCTGGATGTCGAGTTGTCGGTTATTTTGCTAAAAGGTAGCCTTTGTCCTTTCTCGTGATGTGATTCATCTTCGTGCCAATCTTTATCTCAATCGGAGTAGCAGTTTAGGGGTGAAAACCTTGCAGACAGACAGAGTGAGCATACAAAGACTTTTTATTATAATATTGAGAACAGTATCTACCCGAGGCTCCGACTGTGCGCAGCGGCCACTAGTTAATTTATAATTAACATTCAAATTTCCGTCTCAGCGGTTTTATATTCATTTTGATATCATTTCATTGGGCCGTACTATACTATTTTAAAAAACCTTTAAACAGTAATATATGGCTTCAAAACTGCAGTGGCGACGGAATTAAAAATTCAGATAGCCCGGCAATCTAATTTACAATGGATAGACCAATTATTTATTATTACCATAGATATAATAGTAGGTATTCATTTCAATACATCTTCAATACATCCCTAAACCCCTCAGCGATGCAGCTCTTTTCTGCTTCCTACCGATATAACAGGTAGGTTCGAAAACATTTACTGTTATCAGCTTTTTCTTCGACGGAAGATTTGATTAAAAATAATTAGAATCACAATAACTATTTTTAATTTGAAAACAATCACGAAAAGTAAAGATCTATATTTACTAGCAGAGAGTGTTTTAATGTGAAATATTGTAAACATAGTTACAGTCACAGAAATATTTGCTTTTGACCCTATGAATATTAACAGAAAGAAACGATAAGCATACATTATTGTCTAATTGAATAATACAGCCCATATCCAAATATTTTATATTTTTTAGAAACCGCGGCAAATGACTCAACACTACTTGATGAGAAGCGGTAATAAATGTTGTTAGGCGAAGACAGCTAGTACAGATTAAACACGTTGTTAAAGCCACCACCACCTTGCGCATAAGGTGGTTTGAAGGAAGGAGGATCAACTATGTGTTAGTAAAAAAATGCTAGTGGAAGAACGACAAAGAAACAAGTTACTTAACTTCTTGGTGCGTGATGTTGAGGTGGAGACAGAAAATTTATTACTCCGAACTCCGATATGGGTGCTCCTGAGTAGGAAGAGGAGATAAGGTAAAAAGGCCCGACAGAGCCAGTAGTAGGTGCTAATGCAAAGTGATGTTATGTACTATTGTCAAATGGAGATCCAACTACATCATCAGTATGAATTTTGCTAGTTATTAAGTATAAATAATTTAGCATTATAAAACATCACAGATAATCTACCGAGAGATAAAAGCCATTGCGAGAGAGAAGCCTCAAACTGACCTATTACTGATGGCGTTGCTTAGCAAACATTACCTCTGTTTCAAATTCCGATAAAAATACTTGAAAGTTGTCATTTCATCTTAATTTTGTATAATTAGGTTTATAGTGCTCCAATTTATAAGTGACATTGAAGAATTTGTGGTGAATAATTGATAACGTGATAAATGGACTGCAGTAAGTACTTACCAAATCTCAACAGTGAAAACAACTAAAGTGTCCGATACCTGGGCCAGTGTTGTAGATAATTGTAAATAAGTGTCACAATAGCGATAAACATAGTGATAATAACAGTGAGTGTGAAAAAATATCGCAAAAATATATACTAAAAACATTAGAATAATAATTGACATTTTGTAATCCGCATACCCACTTCTACGGAATGTAAACTAATTGGCTAGTGATTATACTCATACATTGGACAATAATTGTAACGCAGGAGTGGCCGAATGGTTATACGTTCGGTGTTCAACTCTTGTAGCGAGGGTTCAAATCCGGAATAAGTTATCAAAAAAGAAGCTTTTTGTTGATTGAACAATTTTTTCTGAACATTTTTTTATTATTGTTAATTTAATTATCATGGAGAAAGAAATATCTAATATCACGACTAGAAAAAAAAGATTGTCAAAATCTTGTTTAGATTTATCCAAAGTAGGATACAACTCTGAACATAGCTCGATAATGCTAGACTGCACTATGAAAAGTCTGCCAAATATTTCTACCGAAAACGATTCATGTGTATTGGATCTCAGACAACAAATAGATGAATTAGCTACTCAACTTGATAGTGCAAATGAGGAAATAGATAAATTAAATTTGGAAAATTTTTCGTTAAAGAGAACCTTAGAACAATACGAAAAAATAATAGCAACCTATAAGAATATATGTAATTCAAATTCTCTAATATGCAACCAATCTACACCAGCAAAGAAAAGATTAAATATTATTTCAGTTCATCACAGTAAATCTCAGGAAAAAAACTTTTCTATGCACCATGAAACTCCTAATGATACACCACTGATTCGACCGAAGAAAGTAAATAACAAAATACTTAAACTGTCTTTAAAGCTGAAATGTAAATATATTAATAGGAGATTGTTTAGACAAATAAGGCGACAGAATAAAACAATAAAAAATTTGAATAAGGATATAAAGGAAATAGAAATAGACAAGAAAAAACTAGATCATAATATAGTAGAATTAAAAACAAAAATAGACATTGAAGAAAACCTCAATACCAACCATAATATAAAGGAGAAAAAAGTAGAACATAAAAGAAAGTTAACAATTTTTTCTGATGATATGGGACGGGGATTAACTAAGAGGTTACTGAACTCACATGACTCAATCGAGGTAATTAATTACTGTAAACCAGGAGCTACAAGCAAGGAAATACTGAAAGGTTTTTTCGAAAACACAGGAAATCTGTTAGAAAATGACTTGGTATTAATTCTAATAGGAAGTTATAATTATTCGATACAACAAACATTATATATTAATACTATCAAGGATATACTGAAACAAAAGTCCAGAAAGTTCAACATTCTATTGGGAAGCATTGTTTATGATCGAAGAAATGATCTATCGATATTTGAATTAAATGAACAATTAGCTCGACTTGCAAATGTATCGGAAAATGTTAAATTTATGGATTTAAACAGCGTTGGCAGCAAATTAAGTGTAGTCAAAGACTTTATCATTACTGAAACTGCAAGAATGTGTACTAATTTTCAAAGTTCATCATGTTTACAGTTTATAAAAAGAAATTATAATGTTGATAAGAATTATAATATGAACACAAATTTCCCAAAACCTCCTATGATCATTGCCAATGGTTAAAAATAGTGCATGCTAACATACAATGTATTAGTAATAAATATGTAGAACTCGATCTTTTAACGGAAAACACTCAATGTGACGTGATCTGCCTGTCTGAAACATGGGCTAATGATCTTAAATTGAATATTATGGCTATTCCAGGCTATGAGCTTGCTACGTATTATAATAGGAAAATATTTAACCACGGTGGCACAGCTATATTTGTAAGGAACGGTTTAGAGTTTAAGCTACGAAATGACATAACAAAATCCAGTTTTGAAATGAATTGTGAAGTCGCTGCTATAGAAATAAAATTTTCGAAAATTGTTATTGTATGTGTATATAGACCTGATCGAGACTACTTGATTTTTGAAGATATTATGACAAAGATATTGGAAAAAATTTGCAAAGAAGGTAAAAACATTGTAATAGCAGGAGATTTTAATATTAATGTGTTAAAGCTTAATAATAATAAAACCAAGAAATTTTTAAGATTAATAGATAATTTTCAATGTAAATATGTAATTTATCAACCAACCAGGACTATGGGAAAATCAGCCACATGTATAGATAATTTTATTTTGAATAACAATGTAAAGGAGGACAGTTATATTGGAACAGTGTTAGATGTTAAGCTCTCTGATCATAATGTTATTATGTTACAATATAAAATGCAACAGAAACGTGCACATAGGGCAATAGTCAATATAATTAGGACTAGAATATTTTCTAAAAAAAATAGAGAATACTTTCATTTTTTGTTTTGTAGAGACTTTGATAAAGTTGAGAAAGAAATAGCATCTATGTCTGGTGCAGAGGGGA
Organism: Nymphula nitidulata; assembly: GCA_947347705.1. Classification (NCBI taxonomy): domain Eukaryota; kingdom Metazoa; phylum Arthropoda; class Insecta; order Lepidoptera; family Crambidae; genus Nymphula; species Nymphula nitidulata. The sequence continues at coordinate 16,550,465 of OX374632.1, forward strand.
AAATGAATGTCTTGTTGGAGCATTTTAAATATTGTTATTATACTGCATTCCCAATTAGAAATATAAAATCGTCAATAACTGAAAGATGCATTATAGCTACTAAAGGTATACTGGTATCCAGAAATAACATACAAAAACTAGAATTAATGTATAACCTATATCCTACCTTTGATAAAAAGATTGGCTAAAAAATTGAAATTTTCGAAAAAAATTAAGCAATCTACAAATAAAATAAAAACTAGTTGGCAAATCGTTAAAGGGCAGTTAAGAAATAAGGATAAAAACATAAAAATTGATAAAATTATAAATACTGAAAATAATGTTTTATATGACAATAGAGACATATTAAACACATTTAATTCATACTTTGGAAATATTGCAAAAAATCTAACATCAGATTGGAAGTTTCAAATGGAGAGCTGCAATCAGTATCTCAATAATCTTAACCAACCACCTCAAAAAATTAGCTTTGCTCCTATCACTCCGAAAGAATTTAGAAAAATAATTACTAGTTTAAAAAATAAGAGCAGTAAAGACTATTATGATATGGATGCAGCTAATATTAAGGATTTGATCTTGGCCAATGATATGCTTTTTAGCGTCATTCTGAATACTTTTAATTATTGCATTTGTCAAGGTGTCTTCCCGGACAGCCTTAAGATGGGTAAAATAGTACCCGTGTTCAAAAAGGGTAGTAAATCGGATATAGGAAATTATAGGCCGGTATGTGTTTTGCCTATTTTATCGAAAATGCTAGAAAGCGCTATAAAAACGAGAGTAATTGATTTCTTGGAATCAAACAGATTATTAAAAGATTGTCAATATGGTTTTCGTATAAAAAGGTCTACTGAAATGGCTATTTCAAAAACACTAGATGTAGTACTGACAGCATTGGATGAGTCGCAGAAGGGTTTGAGTATCTTCTGCGATTTATCCAAGGCATTTGATTGCTTACGTCATGATATGCTGCTGCATAAACTTAGTTTCTATGGTTTTGAAGGAAAAGAACTTAACATTCTTAAGTCATATCTCCATAATAGGCAAAATATTGTGTTTGTTAACAACGCTAGATCCAATACAGAAATAAGTGACATAGGAGTTCCGCAGGGTTCAATACTGGGTCCGGTGCTATTCTTAATATATATTAACGACTTAGAAAATTGTTTACCGAATTGGGCTACAATAACATTATTTGCTGACGATACTCATATTTTCATTAAAGATAAGAGAGATGATATTTTAGATGATAAGCGAATATGTGTCGTCAATAAACTTAAACGATGGTTTCAAATTAATGGTATAGTCTTAAATGATAAAAAAAGCGCAATTTTAAAATACAGCAGTAAAAAGCTAACTCAGTATCCAAGTAAGGAAGTGCAGTTTCTTGGATGTACTATAGATTCTACGCTCAATTTTGGCAAACATATAGAGAATATATGCAAAAAGTTGGCAAGTGCAAATTATGCTCTCTTTAAACTTAAACCTATTGTGGACAAAAAAACATTATTATCCGTATATTTCGCATATTGTCACTCGATTATAAGCTACGCTATTACTGTTTGGGGTAATACTGCTGAAGTAGGGCGTGTTCTTATTTGCCAAAAACGGTCTATAAGAATTATTAACGGACTTCAAAGACTAGCATCGGCGCGAGCATACTTTGTTAAAAACCGAATCATGACCGTAATATCTTTATTTATATTCAAATCCTTGTTAGAAATACATTCACGACGGGATGAGTTACCTAAAAAAGGAGAAACGCATCACTACAATACTAGGAATAAGGAAAGAATACAAATATCAAGAGTAAGAATGAACAAAACACATAAACTAGGAATTAATTTAAAAATCTGCATGTACAATAAACTACCTATCAAAGTAACATATTTACCGTTTTCAGAATTCAAAAATAAAATAAAATTTTTTTTAGAAAGACATCCATTTTACAACCTATCAGAGTTCATGGAGAGTAAATTTAATGACATATAAACTGATTATTGACTATTGTTTTGGTGCTTTTGATGGTTAAGTTTGTCCACTTTAATGTTGTCTTTATGTTTGCATGTTATCTTGGAATAAGTTTTATGTATGAAATATTTAAGTATTGTGAATTGAGAGATTATTGACACGCCTAAGTTGCGAACTGTAACAGAGGGTAAATATAAATAAATAAAAAAAATAAAAACCAATTTAATGAATGAGTCCAGAAGCAGTCCTATAATATTCTTAGAAACGCAGTCTTAATACAGATAATTCAAAAGATTAAGAGTTCTACTCTCAGGTCCGTTAAGCGTTTCATTCCCAACAGTCAACTAATAAATAGCTTTTCTCTTGAGGATGTATTCGTTTGATATAAATTTATTAAGCTTATTAGAAATATTTTGATGGTAAAGGTTGTAATGTAGAAAAAAAAGATAGAAATCATGAAAGCACCTACATTTTAAGGACGTTCGTCATTTCAATAATTTAATACAAACGTATTGACTTCTGTAAAATATGGGCACATTATAAGATTTATAAATTATATATTCCTTTAATTCATTCTGGTATACAATGACTTGAACATTACTCTAGGATAATAGAAGTTACAAACTGATTTGAAAATTAATTAAAGCAGTTGATTCATAACTTTGTACTGTTTATAGACGAGTGTACCGGTTGATAAGCAGCCTAGCTGACTATTGTGATTAAAATAACTCTCTAGACATGCAAATAGCACTATCCACTAAAAGGAATTGTCAAAAATAGTCTAACTTAATGCAGAATAGTAGGTATATCTATGTCATCACTTGTCATAATAATGAACCATGCTAGCCGTGAATCCACGTCGGTACTCGCTTAACCTGCCTAAGTGCAGATAACAGACTTATGGCTGCAAAATTAAGGATAATTCGCACTAGAAGGGGTGAAGTTATTTCTGTTTTATGAATGGAATTAACTTTATGGTTCGACGAATTCACTTTTACTGCAAATGGTTTTGTGCTTGCAGATATTTAAATAAAATTGTAATTTTTCTATAAAATATAGGTAGGTAAGTACTAGACATTATGAGATCACATTTAATAACATGGCGAATTAACTAATAGTCCAGTATTCAGACAATTTATAAGGGAACCGTTTACTTATCCGAAATTTACCTGTCCGAATTTCATATTACCGAAAACGGTTGACCGACATCTTTTTTGCTATATGTAATGTATGCCATATTTTTAGACATCGAAATATCATTTGACGTAAGTATCATTTTACTGAACTACGTTTCAACGTTTTTCAAAATATGTTTTTACTTCAGCAAAACAATAGCTTACCGAATAATATTTGGCCACAACTATGTTATCGTGGGTAATTTAACTAATATTATCTCTGTGCTACTAATTTTAAAAAAATAGTGTTCGTAGATATTCTCCAAACATATGTAATGAATCAAATTTCATGTTGCGTGCATACTGCATGTTTTCTTGTATGCTGTTTGCTTGCTTATATGCAGTATGCTTGCTTGAATGTTGCATGCTTGTTTGTTTACTTGCCAGCATGCCTTCATGAGCGGGGGGAGCAGCGGACTCGGCCCCCTTGGTCGGGGGTGGGGGGTCAGAGGTAGTTTGCTGGCATGTTTTCTTGCTTGAATTTTGGGGATCGGAAATCGTGTGCTCAAAATTTTCCATTTCACCAAACGAAATGAAAATATGTCAAACAAAGAAGTGGTGCAGTGCAACCATGATTTCCATGATGTAAAAAAAGCCGGAACGAAAAAAGTCGAAAAAATTTTCTGCTAAATGAAAGTAGGTCAACAATTTTTTTCTTAGAAAAGACTTACTATTAGTAACCAAATTAGAATTTTGCAAAAATTTAGAAGTCCAAATGATCTTATTACAAGAAAATTCTAAATGGTCTGATATTGTCTGTTTTGTAATTTCTTAGCTACATTATGTGGAGTTTGTGTAGCCGAGCCACTGTATGAAAGGTGCATGACTGTCGTACAGCCCAATTAGAAGTTCGTTAAAAAGTTGGACCTTGCTCATTGACAGAATCCTTACTGAAACTATAGACCAGTCTATATTGACCGCATCATAACGAAAGCTAGCACAATTATGTTGCATCAAGATACGCGACTTGTCCTACGTCAGGCGAATGATAAAAATATCAAATCATGAAAAGAAAAGGCATCTGCAGTAAATTGATCATGAACATGAACAAGAGAAGAGACGACCATAAAGTCAAGAAGAGAGAGAGTGCGATTAGGCGAATGGTGATTTTTCCTGTTATTAATGAGCACTGAAATCATTTTTGATAAGACATCAAGACATACATTAAGTTCCCTCATAACAGAATTACTTAATTTTCATATTCTTTTTGTAATTACAATTATAATATTTTTACACTAACACCTATAACCTCGCCCACATTATGCATTTTAAAAGTTTCTGTTAGGGATAGTACAAATATTGCCCTACCGGGACTCGAACATGGGATTTTTGACTTTCCAGACAGGGGTACTGACCACTCGACTAAGCGCCTGCTAAACATACCAGCATTGATCTCAATCCACTTCATGCTAAGCAAAGCCCACGTTCTGTAAAAAAGGGACAGTCTAACGCCCGTATTCACAAACGACACTATGAGGTCCCACAGTGCCCGCGGACGCACAGGGTGCCAAATTCCTATTCATAAACAATACTTGAGTGACAATCGGCACTACGCGTTTGTCATAATGATCACTTAGCTAAGGTAGCCTGATAGCTATATTAATCAACGCATAGTGTCGAGCTCACCAAAGAGAATGTAATCACTACGGAGTTTACGTTAAAAAGCAAACAAACAATACAATTGAAATGTCAGTCAGTGAAGTGAACTACGTAACACTAATCAACCAGTCACAGAGCTATATTCAACGCTATGCGTCCGCATAGTAAAGATTCGTTTGAGAATTGTTTGTGAATTGAAAGGCTTGTCAAAGTGAACGCACTGAGAAATGCCTTACTTCGCTATGTATTGCTCCTTTACTTACATAAGTATCGTTTGTGAATACGGGTGTAAGTCTTGAGCTTCAAACATAAATTATTGTTGAATGATCGCTTAAAAAACAAATTAAAATAAAAAGAACACATGTTCCTTCAAGTGTTATCAATCCTTTCGGAGTTGTTAACAAACACATGAATTATTCTAAAAAACATGCACACAATACGTACAGCAAAATTACAAAAGCTATATTTGAAATTCATGGCAGCAATAAATAATTCATGAATTGTAAAAATGCTATTTAAATTCGTTTAAAACCGGGCCTGGAGTCATTTATCAAATAGTGTCATGGTGGATTGTGAGAGAATGTGTGAAAATAATATGGTCCATTAATACGATAATGTGACTTGTGCCACCGTAATTCCATAGTTGTTTACAAATGAATTCTGGGTGATATATCACAAGTTTTAAGTCATTTTAAAGGGATATTGACTGGCTGGCGCAACGGTATGAGCGCTTTGGTTTCAATTATAAAAACAAACCACCTTTCGCCATTGTTGATTTAAAAATTTGTAACATCGAGTTCCTCTGCCTTCGGAACTCTCATTAAGCTGTTGATCCCAGTTGTAACTGCAACTGCTTTTACCCACCAACCTGTTTCGAGTGAGGTGTGGTGGTGTTATGGCCCAAAATGAGTTTTTCTCCCATTAAGGACGAGTTATCCCGTATATATGCTGTTGATAATGATGATAATGACCGGGCAATCTCACTTCCCATGGATTTTATTATTTCTTCAACTGTATCTTCTATATGTTTGATTTGCACTTCTGTCATCCACTTCACTTCCATCGAGGGGAGCTCCAATATTCTTGATTTTAATGTTACTCTATCTGTATTACCTATTAGTTACTTCTTGTAGCAAAGTTTCTAATCATTTCTATGGGTAACGTCCACTGCCAATTTTTATACAACTAGATCACAAACAAGCTGACGTTGCCAATAGACACCTGCAACAGCAAGGAAAAAATCACTTGGACAGATGAAATGCCTTTCATGCCCAGTCATTACACTGGCTACCTTTCCCTTCAATCCGAAACACAGCGAACTATTTCACGCCTGAAATATTGACAGTGAAACCATCAGCAACCTTGAATTTTATGACATTTAACAGATATCAAGGTTATGTCGATTTAGGATTTACATAAATTGTATAAAACGAAATTGGAAATTCGTCAATGAAAAAAGTATTAAAATTGCTACAGGCGAGACTTTATCTCTCGAGCTCTCAGCACTCCGAGCGCGTTGCTCTTTCAATTGAGTTTGCCGTGGCTTCAAATTCCACCGACGAAATTCTCTATTACTGTTTTAGGGTTCCGTTATTTGAAAAATAAGCAAAAAGCTATTGGTTAGGACTTTAATTGCATGATTTTTCACTAACCGTGCCACTCATGACCGACTGGTAATCTCTATGGGAAGCCTTTCTCCAGCTCGTCTTTTGGCTGAAAGGATAATGAGAATGAAGTGTCGTTGTTTGACGAATGAGCGCTGGTAATATACAAATTCCTTATCAGTCATTTGAACTAAAATATTTATTGCGTATGGATTGCTATTGTTAGTATTTCGCATAAAAGTAATGAAAATTGAGTACTACATGGTCGTTTTTATACTTGGCTTAGTCATACATTGCTACCGAACCCCGGATGCGAGTTTAATACGGTCTTGCCAGTTTTTATTCCATAAGCTGACGTGATTTTACGACTGCTCATAAACTGCGTTATCGGTATCCGTTAGATATTTTTTTGGTAATTTTATTTCTGTTCCCATCGTAGGTAAGAAAGTGCACTGCAAAAAAGTAACACAAATGTAATTGAACTTTCGACTACTTTTATATTAAAAATAGTGACTACTACTAGTGTCATACCAAGCCAAACTAACAAGTGCATAAAGATTTGATGTTATCTAATATAACCGAAGTAGCTTGGTTAAATACTTTTGTAGCACGTTTGCTCAAAAAATGCATTTACGAAGCCTGCGTACATTCTTCAAAAGTTAAATATTACGCACCATACAACGGAGTGTGCGGTAAAATAGGTACTCATAACTGTTTTATAGCATGCTCCGTGGTAGTGCGCTGTGCTTATTCTTTACAGTTTTTTTATTTCCTTAAAAATATATAAGAAGTCCGCCAAGGAGTTTCACATTATGAGAATATATAGGCTAAATGATCGAACCTCTTTAAAACGATAACGCTCAATACCATTGTGTCATTTTTAAATTGAAGAGTAAATAAGACGAAAGATATAGTATAGGATATATAGTAGTAGCTATATTTGATAAAGTGCGCCATTTTTATATAAGAAACGTCACAGAATGTTACGACTTTCCGACTGATATTAAGAAACAAATTAATGTTACTATTGCACTATTGTCTCGTAAATTTGTTGATAAACGTGACACACACGTATAAATTGGTACTTACAAATTCGTCACTAATTTCCATTATCTACTCTTTTGTAGAATCCAACTTACCGCACTTGTTCAATAACTATTTCAGTGACTGTGGTGGTAAAACATCTCAGCCAAAGAACACCGCTCAGTATTTATCCCTGGCAATTGAAAAGTTGGTTTAACAATAAAAAGATCTATTAAATAATCAGCATAGACGCTAGCCTGTAGTAATAATATCTCTCTTTTTTAGTCTCTGTATTTCTTCAGTTCAAAACAAATGATCACAAAGACTATTTTATGATAATTTGTTTAAATTTAATTTAGTATTCTAATTCAGTCCTTCTCTTTTACGGCATAAGTCAACGTCTATAGTCACAATGTCAAAATTGGTTCAGTTTCAATGTCAAAAATAGTATTCTTACATTTTTTTTATTCGCGTCCGTGTATCCAAGACCAAAAACAATATCATTTAAGTAATTTACATAATCCATTCCTTCTTTATTACAACAGTTTCAACTCGAAAGGTCTACTCGTTTGTAAAAGCCACTATTGAGCGTTTTTGAATAACATTTTTTCTAAAATAGGTTTCATCATCATCATCACCAGCCTATATATGTCCCACTGCTGGGCCCAGGCCTTCCTACATGGGAGAGACACATGTGGAGTTAGAGCCATAACACCACCACGCTGGCCCAATGCGGGGTGGTGGGTTAAAGTGGTTGCATTCCGAAGCACGGAGGAGCTCGAGATAACAAACTTTTGATTGACACATCCCAGGATCGACCATGGCGAAAGTTGCATTGTTTTTCGCATCGAAACCAGAGCGTTTAAACCAATACGCCACCAAGGTCCTCAAGAGCTCTGAAATAGGTTTATGGGAGGTTAATTAAACAAACATATGACATTTGTCAATCATAGGCGGCAGTAACCGCTTACCATTAGGTGGGCCGTCAGATTGTATGCCATTTAGTTGTATAAAGAAAAAAAAAATATTGCACTGTCATTGGAGATTTGTTGAGTGTTTATGAATATTTTTTTCTATTGGAAAGTATTTTCAAGCCTATAAAACCTTCATGACTTTTTATGAATATGGCTGTAAGAATTTAATCATATAATTAGAAAAACTAAGCCGCGCCTTCTCAGCATCCGTAGTTGTCGTTTCCTGCTATTTTAGGAAGATAAACTTATGCCGGAAGTTAGTTCAGGCTCTACTCTAGCCAATTTTTAATGAATAACACTAGCAGTTAGCACGAGGAGCTTGCTGGCGTAGTGGTTTGAGCGCTGTGATTTCGTTTACGAAAACAAAGCAATTTTCGCAATGGTCGATCCCGGGATGGGTCAATCAAAATTATAATCTCGATGTCTTCCGTGCTTCGGAAGGCACGTTAAGCCGTTGGTCCCGGTTGTTGCTGCAACCGCTTTAACCTATCAACCCGATTTGGGCCAGCGTGGTGGTGTTATGGCCCAAGACTTTTTTTTGCTGCGGTAACCGCTTACCATCAGGTGGGCCGTAGGCTTGATTGCCACCTTAGTGGTATAAAAAGATTATTGTGTCTTTCTCCCATGTAGAAAGGCCTGTGCCCAGCAGTGGGGCGTGCAGTTAAAACCTTCTAAATATATTCAAATTCTTACAAATACCATATTCTTATTCGAAAATCAAGACATAGCTCACGTATCCACAAATTGGCAATTACATTAAAAAATCCGTTGGCTTTGTCGAGTCGTATTTTTGCAAATCCCCCGTCTAAGTAATCACCGGTCAGAGGGAAATTACTCTAGGAGGGTGGTCCTCCTTGTTTAACTTTGGCAATTATCTCAGTTGGCTGTCCGATTTTCCAAAGGTGAACATGTGGGGTGGTACTGATTTCGGGAAGATTAATGGGAGCCAATAGGTGTTGGAAGGTAAAACGGATTCTGAAGCGAATACACGTGTATAGACTTTAACACTTAGTTAACATTACTTGTAAAGACGTTACTTCGAAACTTCGTTATGTACTTCGGTTTGTTGGACATGCAAAGATAACATAAATAAAATACAAAATTAAAAATTTTAAGTAACCCCCGGCGTCATTAATCATCTGTCTAACACCATCTCATTGAGACTATTCATAAGAACCCAAACACGCTATATCTGCTGTAATTTTCTAAAGAATTAAGCATTTTGCAGAGTTTTTAGTGATATAGGATCAGCTCAAGGATACTATGTCATGGGAATGTCACCGAAGTGAGAGTACACCAAATTTCAAATCAATCGGATCTGTAAAAGTTAGTAAAACCCTATCATCATGTAGAAAATGAGCTGATAATCATCAAACGCCTGAACTGATCTTCATAAATTATAACTAAGAACCATCTTAGTCACATTAGCTTAGTTTGAAAAACAAAAAAAAACGAATTTAAATCGGTCCATTCGTTTAGACGCTACGATGCCACAGATAGACACACAGATACACAGACAGACACGTCAAACTTATAACACCCCTCTTTTTTCGTCGGGGGTTAAAAATATATAAAGTATGCAATTTAAAATCTACTACAAACCAAGTAGCATGTGGCATAGCCAATATAACCTTTATAAACTAATTTATGGTTTCTCTGTTTTTATAAAGAAATTTTAGTGTTTTTTTACATCTGTCATTGTTTTTCTGTATATTTCTCTAATAAATTTTAATTTTAATCATTGTTCGTTCGATGTTTTATTTTCAGTAGGAAATAAACATAGTCCATTAGTTCTCCGCTTCATTGTTTGGTCCTAAGTAGGTAATCAATGAGACTCTTATTGCATAATATCCACAACATAGACGTTATGCTGCAGGTCTGTTTGTTCGATATTTGTGAAGGTTTTAATTAACATACATGATTAAAATGTTGCTAAAAGAGAAAAAGGGGAAATAGACAGGGTTCTGATAGGACTTCGCTGAAGGGACATCCTTGTTACGGCTACCCTATCCAGGATATAGGATATAGTGCTACTCTATGGTATAGAATAGACGAAACTGCCCCGTGGTGGGTGGCTACCTGGTTTGGTCTATCCTCTCCTTAACTACATATCCGTGAACAACGCTGCCTAGAGCGCTTTATTATTACATGTGACGCCAAAAATATCGTGCACCGAAATCCTTGCTAATTTGCATCATTTAAATTTTCACAGCGTGAATACGTAAAAGTTTTTTCAACAATCCTTCCACGTTACGGGTATAATTCACAGGAACATTGTTTGCATATTAATTATTATCCTAATATTATAATAAATGTAAAAGCTTGGATGGATGGATATTTGTAATTAACGCTAGGGCGGCTAAACAGTACCTGTAGCTCGAACACTTTTAAATTTCGAAGAGCCATCGTATCGAATAGTTAAGTTAGTTTTTGTCTTGAATTTTAAGTGTGCGTGAATGATACAATTACGTTTCGAAATTTAAAAATGTTCGTGATAGAGGTACTGTATGAAATTAGGTACAGATATAAATTATAGTCTGGATTATTGTTACTAACCAAACTAACAAAACGATATTGATGTAAATGCATATGGATAGAAATAAGAAATAAATGAACTATTATTGTTATTATTAAAACATAGGATACTTTTTCTCCCAGGAAAGCTAACCAATGGGATGGATGCAGACGAAGTCGAGCGCGGAAGCAAGTCTTTCATCGTTGTGAAATTCAAAATTTTCATAACAGTAGTATCTATTATTTCTATCAATCAAAATAGTGGCATTAGTTCTGATTTATCGAAGATTCAGTAAATAATATACCTAACATTGGCTGCATCATTTCACAGAAATGTCATGAAATTATCAAATGAATAAGATTTGAAAGTAGCAAACATTTCTATGTACTAGCATAGCCCATGTTTTAATTTACTGTCGTATTGTCATAACCAACCTGTGTATTATGTATAAGTGTCCCATTAATTCTGTAGCAGTGAACAATAATGCAGGAAAAAACAATGACGACGATTTCTGTCACACACACACAAGACACTTCATTGCTTTCGGTTACTAAACTTAGGCCAACACAATTTCAAGCCTCAACTCAACTCCAACTCATTGTGTACAGTCTTCACTTCAAGTGCTGAAAACAAACGATTTCAAATCCGTGATTTAGTGCGCTAACTGTACCTTGTCATGTTTTGTATTGTCAAGACATTTTCAGTAGCCTGCGCTTTAAAACTAGATAGAGTATTTCTTTAAGATCAAAGTTCAGTACGCGACCAAAGTGGTCGTGTACTGTGCGGTTTCAGATAAACTTTCTCCCACGTACCCTCAGATTGTGGAATGAGATCCCTGCAGAGGTTTTCTCAATTGAGCACAGCATGGGGTTCTTCAAAAAAGGCGTTTAAAGGTTTTTACAGGGTCGGAAACGCGCAAGTGATACCCCTGTTGTTGCAGGCGTCTATAGGCTACGGTAACCGCTTTGCATCAGGTGGGCCGTATGCTTGATTGCCACCATTGGTTTAAAAAAAACATACATACATTCCTACTATCTTTTTACAGGTAAGAAACAAATTATCAAGCTCTTTTTATATTTTTCGGCTTTCGATATATCTAAAAATATGAATAGTTTAGGTCAAAATTGTGACCTGAAGAATGAAAAATTAAAAGTGGAAGAGTTTCCCCTTACTCGTGTTTCCAAAGGTTTTATATACTTAAGAAAATAGAATACAGTTGATATTAGACTTAATTCAAAATAATTCTTACATTCACGCCCACGTTAGATAAGGTCAGACCTAATTACATGTCTCTGCGACTAGCATTATTAAGTTATTATGCCTAAAGTTAGGATACATAAACCTAACTAACTGTTTGTGACTTCGTTCGTATGGAATGATTATTTCCAAATTAGAGAAAATATGATCACTATTGTACCCATACTCAACTGTTAGTTATCACAGCCAAATAAATATACTAATCTACATACTTTAGTAAGTAAATATTAGTAAAAAGTTTTTTGTGGTGCTCGGAAACCGCTTAAAATTTTGAACTAAGTAGTTATAGCGGACGAAAATATCACAATTTCGTTGTATAAAAAGTTCATTTGAAAATAAGGTTTATGCACATAAATAAACCGGTGAAATACATAAAAAGTTGATGCTTAATACGATTCATATTGGGCACAAAACATAAAGAATGACCGGACGCGAGATGGGCGGGGCGACTTCCGATTTCTGGAGCACATCTGAGTTAATCCGGTTTATTCAGTTTTCCACGAGTTTTGAAATTACGAACTTACGTATAACTGGTAGCTGAAGTGATTTCGGTAGAGGTTGAAATGTTCGCCCAATGAACCGCTAAGCTTGTTAATTAATTTAATCAGTTTAGAAAACAGTCTCTTCTAGGAAGTTAAATATTTTCAAAGTTTTAAGTCTGATAATCATAACCATGACGTATACTTAATTAAGCACTTATTTCTTAAAATCCTAAGCTATAGTTATATTCTTTGCAATTTTATACATATATAGGGTTTCTCTTGTTGATTGTCCTAAATATACAGGGTGGCACATTTAGATCGGTCAGTATGGGAAAGTCTGAAACTATAAGACATAAGAAAATCTCTTCTCAGGAACCATGTTATCGATTTTAGTAATAAGGAGAACTGCATACATTTAATAAAAACGTGTAGTAGGTACTCAGATCAACAAACGAACCCGAAATAAAACTAACACTATTTCTATTTAGATATCGATTGTGCAGGTCTGAAGCAGTAAAAGTTACAATAAAACATGATGTGTAAAATTAATAAAGTGCATTGTTTTCATATCGTTAAATTTATTTTAGTAAGTGTTCAAAATTACCACCATATGAGGCTTATCACGTCTCTGTTCAAACTAAGACGATCTAAATGTGCCCCCTGAATATTGAAAGCGTTGTATTGCCTAAAATGTGTAATGTCATTACTATTAATATACTGGAGAAGAACTTTTAACATACGGATTTCAACCAAAATATAACACTTTTGTGGGGTTTTATATGCAAACGGCTTTATTATTAATAAAAAAGGAACGAGTTATTCCTACTGAACTATAATAGTTTCTTTTGATTTATCAAAGTTTCTGCTTATGAAAAAAATTGCATACGTGCTTAATATCTTGAGATTCCCTGGAGCATTATATGATATTTAAAACTTAATATGTTTCTCGGCTGATATTGCTCAACCCGCATTGGACCAGCGCGGTGGTGTTATGGCCCAAACTCCTCGTGTGTTTATCCCATGTAGGAAGGCCTGTGCCCAGCAGTGGGACGTACATAGGCTGGTGTTGGTGATGTTTGAAATGTGAAACTTGATAGGTTGATTAAAGCGTGATTTATGACTGCAAATATGAAATTTTACTATCTACGGAAATTTTATTGTGCACTCTATTGACCAAAAGTCAAATAAAAGCAGAACCTTCAAAACTATTTTAAGTATACCCATTTTTGTCCCATGCTTCATTTATGACCGGCTGGCCGAGCGGTCTGTACCCCTTGCTATACAGGCTACTCGGTCAAGAGGTCCCGGGTTCAAGTCCCGGTAGGAGCAAATGTTTGTATGATGAGTACGAGCATTTGTTTACGAGTTATGGATGTTTATATGTTTATATAGTATATTTATAATATTTATATACATATTATTAGCAATATTTCTCCGTTATCCAGTATCCATAACACAAGATCTTAATGGTGCTTACTTTGGGCTAGATAATAGGTGTAAGTGTATGAATATTATTATTATTATGAAACCAACAATTGATCTTTTATTGCGTCTACTTCGTGGACAACTCACGTGTTTACATTGAATTGAAATAATATATTATAGTAAAACATTGTAATAAATGAAAATTCTCTCTGAGCTTCTTTTGCTTTCAGATCAGAACAGATCAACCAAATTTGAAGAAGTCCCATTCCGGTAAATAAAACTCAAAGATAAAAGATAAGTGAGGATATTGAGTCACTAGAAGACAATAAAGCTACGTTCACCTTTGACCAGATTTTATTCGATACGAAACATTTCTTCACTTCATACATTACAGACCAATGGACCAATAAATACGAAATTGATTGTAGGAACTGTACCGTTGTAATGCAAATTATTACGCTCTGAATCTGTGGAAGCGATACTAGGCTTTACATAAAAGTAATAGATCTTCTTTTTCAATAAAGCGAAGGAAATATTGAAAAGGAATCTCGGATCACTATTCGACAAGTAGTTCGACTTTTTCTATATTTCAAAGTTGATAGCTGATTAAGAGCGATATTCATTGAAGGCACTGATTATAACCATTATTCAGAAATGTTATAAGACACAACATTTTTCATATTTTATGGTTATAAGTATTTTTTTTTATTCCTATAGAAAGTTTATCAGATCCAAGCAAAATTTATACGGGAGCAATCTAGTATTTTCTAATATATCTAAAAAAGCTTTCCAATTTTTGTATTTGGTTAAAAATAAATATACTACCGTTACCCCAACCAAAACATTACCCAGTTTGCCTCACTGCTCAAACTATGAAGAAATTATCATATTTCTTACCCAAAATAATAAATGTCTCAAGAACACGCGTCTTATAAAATATGGCTCGACGCAAGATTAAATATGCATTTTTTATGTAGCTGACCAACCCTAAAATGTGCACCGCAATAAAAATGTTATTTTAGTAATAATTGTATATTAGGTTATAAAAAAAACAAGATACAGTAACCTCGCTTGGGTGAGAGTGTAGGTGCATAGATAATATAAAAGCAGTATTCCTATTTCACAAATATGTATACTATCATGACACAGCTGAAGAGTTTGTTTGTTTGTTTCTTTGGTTGCACGCGCTAAACTCAGGAACTACTGATTATTTTATTTATTTATTTATTTATTTAAGGTACACCAACAGCGATACATAGAGAACCAATCACAAAAAGTAAAATTGCTACAACAACTCTTGCATAGATGTACGCCAATTACAGGTATACACAACGTTCACCATACAATCCAAAAGAAAAAAGAAATTGGAATAAAATGCACTCAATTAAAATGAAATAAAGAGCTTAAAATAAAGAGCTTACATAAATTTCAATTTATCAATTACATGGAAACAGTGTAGTTTAATAGTTTGTTTTTAAAATTTGTAGGGGAATCATTAAATATATCTATATTGGTTACATTGATTGAGACATCGTTATATAAAGAGCTTATTCTAGATAGGGGGCAATGTAATCCCAAGTTAGTTACATGACTCGGAATGTTAAATATCTTACGGATGGGATGTCTGGGATAATTATAAGGGACATTTAGATTAATGTTATCGACAAGTTGAGTACACTTAATTTTATTGTTTATTATTTTGTATAAAAACATCACATCCGCGACCAGGCGTCGGTTACGCAGAGACGTAATACCGAAAAACGTAAGTCTCTGGTTGTACGGTTGTCTGTGATGTATACCAGAACAGGAAAAAGCTAAATACCTCGTAAAAGCACGCTGAATGGATTCAATTCGTTGAGAAGGTGCACTATAGACAGGGTTCCAGACAACACTAGCGAACTCAAGGTGGCTGCGTACTAGACTATTGTACAGAACGATTCTTGTATTTATCTGACGGAATTCCTTTGAATTTCTTTTTAGAAATCCTAACATACGAGCTGCTTTCTTTATCATTTTGTCAATTTGAAAATTAAATTTTAATTTACTGTCCAGTGTAATGCCCAAGTCACGAACCTCGTCAGCCTTTGTTAGCATCACCCCGCTCAGTGAGTAAGTAGTTGGAATCGGTAATTTTTTTCTGGTGAAGGAAATATAGCAACATTTGCTAGGGTTCAATGACATACCATTGGCCAAACACCATTTATGAATGTTGTTTAAATCACACTGTAAAAGATTTGAGTCTTCTTGAGATTTAATTGTTTTACTTATTTTTAAATCGTCTGCAAACATGCACACTCTACAGTTCTTTATTTGTGATATAATGTCATTTATAAATATTAAAAACAGTATAGGACCGAGATGGGACCCCTGTGGCACACCGGATTCAGCAAAATACATCCTGGAATCAAATCCATTCACCGCAACTACTTGAGGTCTTTTTGACAAGTAACATTTGAACCACTCCAGAAGCGATCCTCCTATTCCAAACTTTTCGAGCTTAGAAAATAACACGGGATGACTAACTTTGTCAAATGCGCTAGTAAAGTCAGTATATATTGCATCCACCTGTAAGCCCTTATCGACCTCCAGAGATACTGCGGATACGAAGGAGGCTAGGTTTGATTCAACTGAACGACCTCGTCTAAAACCGTGCTGAACGTCAGATATAATGTCTTCTACATGACTGTAAATTAAAGGGTAAACTAAGGACTCAAACAATTTTGAAAAACAGGACAAAATTGAAATAGGCCTGTAATTAATGACATCAGACTTGTCACCTTTCTTAAGCAGTGGTACTATTCTTGCTATTTTCCAAACATTTGGAAACATCCCATCACTTAGAGAACGGTTAAAAATAATTTTCAATGGAAGAGCGAGGACAGACCCGCACTTCTTAACAAACAGAGGAGGTACATTGTCGGGACCAGGGCCCTTCTGTACATTCAATTGCTTTATCTTTCTTAATATTTCTCTCTCACTCAACTTTAGACCAGTAGAGTAATGAATTATTTTAGGATCGAATTGAGAATTACTTATGCCAGTATTAGTGTAAATGGAAGAAAAATGGTTTGCAAAAAGATTAGCTATCTCTGTGCCCGATGAGGCGGAAGAGTCATTGAATCTCATTTCAGCGGGAAGTACAGAAAGACCCCTGCGCCGGTCTTTGATATAACGCCAGAACTTATTTGGATCCTTACAAATGGTGGTTTCAATTTCCATACAATATTTGCTGTGACAAAAACTAATTAATTTATGACAACGTTCACGGAGCACATCGAATTCGTACTTATCTCTTAGATTACCGTATTTAAAGTATTTTCTACGAAGCTTATTTTTTTCATTCAATAATTTAGTGAGTTTGTTGGTAAACCATGAAGGGAATTTAGAAGATTTTACAGTTCTTATTGGTACATACTTATCAATTATCTTTTCCAAAATCTTGTAAAATTCAGATACCATTTCATTCACATCGTTACAATCTTTAAAAATAGCATATCAGTCCAAATTTCTTAGTTCGGGTATCAAAACATCATAATTTGCTTTATAAAAATTATGACTTTTACGACACTTAGGTTGCAAATTTTTTGAAAAATCTGAGATAACGGGAACTGTGATCAATAGATGTGGGTGATATTTATCAAGTTTGCTCAAAAGGTGCAGGGGCCGAGAGACCGTCACGCTTTGATCGTTACTTATTACAAGATCTAAAAATTTCCCTTTAGTATTAGCAGCGTTATTGAATTGATACAGGTTATTCAACGACAAAAAGTCAACCAGTGAGTACCCTAAACTGTTATGATAGTTTAAGGGCATCATGTAATTACAATTGTTTTTTGGTTCCCAGCTCATAAAATTCAAATTGAAATCACCGAGTATAATGATATTCTCGATATGACTCATATGCGTATCTACACCATCCAAGAAATAACTCTGTAACTCCAATCTGGACGGCGGCGGCAAATATACTCCACAGATTGTGTAGGTAGTAAAATGACCATTTATTTTTAGCTTTATACTGACCCAGAGATCTTCACAATTTGATTCATAATGTTGAATTCGAAAAGAAGGAATTTCACGCAAAACTGCTATCAGCACACCACCACCATCAGACTTGGAACTAGTAGAACTTGACCGGTCTCTACGGTATACTACATATCTCGAATCAAAAAATTCACCATCAGCCACACCAGAGTTTAGCCATGTCTCAGTGAAGACAATTACCTCATAGTTACAGTTCATAATATTTCTTAGCACATCATTAGTTTTTGTTCTAATCCCTCGAATATTCTGGTAGTAAATTTTGAATTTGAAGCCGAAATGTACCACATCACTAGCTATTATTATATAAGATAAAAAAAAAAACATATATATGTATATAAAATTACTTTATCAAATCTATACTGTCCATATTGCGTACCAGCAAGGCCTCACTGAATTCGTCCTTGCGAACAAACACCCTTCCGTTACGTACCCAAATAAATTTATATTTAAGTTCTCTGGCTTTGATTCGTGCAGCAGCATGAATAGACTTATTCAACTGTGAAAGATGCTCGGATACAAACACTGGTTTACGCTCACCGCCCAAGCCAAGATGTTGCGAGTTTAGCTTGTTATTTGCGTTCTTCTTATTGAAAGTGGCAACGGAGGCTAGGATTGCGTCACGATGCCTAGGGGTACGCAATTTCACTATCACCGTGCGAGGCCTGTTGTTATCCCTGTTTAGCTTCGAAACTCGAGTGACGTGAAATATATCTTCGGCGGATACTGGAGCTGCGACTGTCTTTACGAGTTGTTCAATTGTTTTATTTAGGTTCTCCTGTTTGTGTTCCGGTATACCATTCACCTCTATATTGCTATCTCTCATATTTTGCTCCACCAAGTTCAGTCGGCTCGATATTTCGCTGACAGTAGACTTTAATTTGTCATTGTCCTTCTTAAGTTCATTGATCAAAGCATTTTTTTCACTAAGGATCGACTTCATGTCCTCGTACTGTTGATTAAAGAAGGTAAATGAGTCCTTGAGTTCCTTGAGTTGATCTGCCATACTTTCAACCTGTGATGATATGATTTTACCTATTGTTGTCTGGAGTGTACCCTGAAATTCTTCCTTGAGTATGTTTCTGAGTTTTTCCTCAGTGATGTAATCATTCCCGTGTGTTATAGATTGTAACGGAGAGTCGGGTTTTTTGCGATTCTGCTTTGACCGAGTAGTGACGTTGACACTGTGTATCGTCAGATCTTCTGTATCTAAGGCTTCCCTGGAATCGCAGCGAGCGGTTGCTTGAATAGGAGTATTTGTATTGTCCATCTTTGGTTGTTTGCTGCAGCACTCTGGACATTTCCAGGTGCGTTTACGGTCTTGATCATGTGCATAAAAGCTGTTAAATCGTTTAGATGATATATTAGCACAGTCAATGTCATACTTCATTTTGCACAATGAGCAGTCCAAAAATTCTCTAGTTTGTATAGCGTTTTTGCAGCCGAAACATTTTCCATAATTCGGTGCCATCTTTATAGGTCAATTTAAAAATATGTACTATAAAAATATTGTATTAAAAAAACTATATTAAATGTAAACACAAAAAAAAAGTTTATCGACGAAGATTTGAAACCCGTGATCGCAGCGTGATATGTGGATATTGACCCATTCGACCAAGACGGCCAGTTAGTATGTTGACAAATTTGCGTAATACATTCCAACTTTATGTTTCTATGAAGAATACAAGCAGGCAGTTGTAAGATAATATCACTTAATAAAACACGAACACCCACAATCGAAATAAAAATTACTTCTGAAATGTATGCCGAAAAAGTCATTAAATTATGTATCAATAACCGGCTTCAAAGTCCTTTTCTTGCGGGAATAAAAATGATTTCTGTAATTTTCTCACTTTGGGCCCAGTTGCACATAAAAAAAAGCCGAATCACTTCTTTGCACTAAGTTATTGTAATATTACACTGATATTGTCTCAAACAATTTTACGGTTTCACTAGGCGTCCATTATTAAGCTAGTATTACTTTCATTACGAAATCTCGATGTGAGATACTTTAAAAACAATAATGACACGGAGATGATGTTAACCGTGCTTTTTATTAGCCGTTCCGTTGATTCAAATTGAAAAAATATTTTTGTGTTGGATAGTCCATTTATCGAGGGATCTATACTAATATTATAAAGCTGAAGAGTTTGTTTGTTTGGTTGAACGCGCTAATATCAGGAACTACTGATTCAATTCGAAAAATTCTTTTTGTGTTGGATAGTCCTTTTATTAAGAAAAGCTATCGGTTATTTATTATCACGATACAACCGATAGGAGCCGAGAATCAATAAAAAATATTGCAAAAATGGAAAAAAAAACAAGTGCGCTGCGTAAACGGGTAAACTTACGCAAAAATCATGTATGCCGGAATTGTTCTCCTATTAAAAATTCTAAAAATAAGTCCGCAATAGCATTTATGTGTATTTCATAAGGTTGACTCACTTTAACCTTTTTTTAGTAATATTTTTTGTTAATTGTGCATTATCTTCGAAGCTGTTTTATTATTCTTCATCAAAATAAATACATTATTCATCACAAGTATCTAATTTTGAACAAAATTGTTCCTGACATCGATTGCTTTTAATGAATATCTTGAGAGATATTATAGTTTTAATATAAATTCGCAACAAAATACTGATCAAGTACCATGCATGCATTTAGGATATCCAAGGAGCGGGCGCGAGATGGTCCATCTTGAGGGGGAGGGCGCTAGCCGGCCACCGCCGCCGGTAGCTCTGAGAGGTACCATGCCGCGCTACCCACCTACGGACGCCGGTATAGTATGGTTCAATTTCCTTAGTTGTATGCACGCTCTACCTACGTAAAAAAATGTCTCATAGCACGAATTGACACGTATTTAGAGTTCTGGTACTCATGTGTCTAAA
The DNA here is from genome assembly GCA_947347705.1 of Nymphula nitidulata. NCBI lineage: Eukaryota > Metazoa > Arthropoda > Insecta > Lepidoptera > Crambidae > Nymphula > Nymphula nitidulata. The sequence goes on from OX374632.1 coordinate 16,571,413, forward strand.
GCTCAAGTTTTTAAGAGTGACTGAACGTAATACTGAAGTATTGGGAAATGTGCACATCCTTATGAGAACCAAAGTCACTGACATAGCTAATAGTAAACGTACCGGACAGCGCAAAGTTTGATGGCCTCCCACTAGATGAACTGTCGTCCTCATCAGGGTAGCGGGAAGATGTGCGATACAGGCTGCACACCATTTAGTAATGCATGGGGAAGGCCTTTGTTCTTCAGTCGACATCTTAAGTTGATATGATGATGACGATAAATATCTTTTCATGACTCAGAATAAAAACTTTAACTATCTATCTGATTAATTCCGTTGATTTTGGATGCAATTAGTTTTCTAAATAATAAGCCAGCTGAAAAGTGGTCTTTAATCGCACAATATAGGAGTCATTTTTTAACTGCAGTGCAGCGACAGACTATATATAAACACGTCTAGTCACCAATTTAATATGTCTGCAGTGTGCTAAGTCTAGAGGGACATAGTAATGGTATTAATTATCAACCGAGTCGATCTGAGCATTCGTTAATAGACCCATCTAACACTGTTTTATTAACCGACTTCAAAAAAGGAGGAGGTTCTATGTTCCACTGTCTATATATTTTTTTATTTATGTTCACCGATTTTTTAATTTGTGGAGTAGACACCAACCATAAAAAAAGATATTCTATTGTGGAGAAGACGCTGGCGTACCGTAATTTACAAAACCAGAGGTATTGGGTTTAAAAACGAAATAAGAAATGTAGTTAAAAATTGGTCCCGCCATTTTGACATACTTGTAGATTGTTGGATTCATAACGAAAGTTGATATACACGCGACTTGCCTCCAGGCCTGTAAAATACAGTAAAAGCGTAACGGTTATCGCGTCTGGCCGGACTCCAGGAGACGCGGGTTCGATTACCGCCTGGAGCATACAATTTTTTCATCGTTTTCTTTCTTTATTTGTATTTCTTACAATAAAGTAGGCGTTATAAAGGCGCAAAATCAGACATAATTGTGATTAAAATGGCTTTCTTTAATTACCCTTTTCGCGCTCTAGAGATGAAACAAACTTTCTCTATATGTATAAAATATCCATGCCTTAAAAATTTTTTGTTCCATTATTATTATTACCTATGTCACTGCTGATTCTCATATACTGTGACCGAAGTCTTTCTAAGAGGATTAAACACGGTAATAAGGTTTGTACCGACACACTTGCCGGGGTCAAGAAGAGCTTACCAGCGAGCGTTTTGTTTTGTGTCTCTGTCTAGCTTATTAAAGAGAAACGTTCTTGCCTTATAAAACTAAACGCTATCGTGAAGACTCCGAACAAAGTTACATTTTGAAAATAGAACTTGCTTTTAAACAAAATTAGTTTCGTCTCGTATACAGAAGGTCGCACATCAAACATAACACTCTAGTTGTAAAATGAATCATAATACAAGGGATTGAGGTAGCAAAAACATCAAAATGTTTCGCTTGATCTGAAGGTGTGTGCTACGGTATACAGTAAGTGGTTATTTCTTGAAGTATATAAAAAAGATACTCCAGCATCATCATATCAGCCTATGAAATCCACTGCTGAACAAAATCCTTCCCTTTCGTTTCCCAAGCAGATCGGTTTGGCGCAGTCTGCATCCAATGGGTCACCGCGATCATGACCATGCAGGCCGTACTTAGCGCTTTCTGGTACGTGGTCGCGATTCTAGAACTTTAACGCCTCATCGGCCGAAATAGTAGATTATCAACCAAGGGGATAAAGCAGTGTCTTCTGTCGCGGGTGACGATTTAAATCGCGAGCGTAACGAAGGACTCGAGGTTTACTCCCGAGCGTAGCGAGGGTGTTAAAAACTTAAATCACGAGCGAAGTGAGGGATTTAAGACGAGTCCTGAGTGTAGCGAGGGATTTAAGTTCACCCAAGACTAACACCGATATGCAGAGACGTTTCCTCGAAACCGCCTCCACTCGACCTTAGTCGAAGTCACCTCAAGGAAATCTTAAAAATATCCTTGAAATCGGTATATTCAGTTACGGCTTCATCCTCCACTGAGGAAACTCCAGTAAAGTCGGGTTGAGGTTGAGTGAAGCAATGACGTCATGAAATTTCTTATAATTATGTTGGCAAAGTGTTGATAATATGTTTATGGTTCACTTTTTTCATCTGTGGGCTGTCCTCCTCTGAGATTGTGTTCTACTTCTGTGACGTATCTTTCAGTTCTGCCATTATTTGTCATTCAACTCAACTGTCGACTGCAAATACTGCAATGCTTAATTTTGATTTATTTGATTTCATTCGTTTTTCGCGTTCAGTATGAAAATTATTATGGCCGGGAGGCAAGTTTTTAGTGAAATGGTAAAGGCGTGCTTGAGGGAATTTATCATAAAGTACAAATTAAACACCACTGTAGGTCGACATAATTATATTTGCATCACAATTTCTAGGTAAATTAATAAAGTTGTATCTAGCACATATACTCACTTGAAAGTTAGTCAATAAAATCATAGAAATCAGTCATTATGCTAATAAAACTTGAAATAACCTCAGAAATAACGTGAAAAGCACTGTTAACAACCTTTGAGGAGACCTCAAGGTAGACGCGACGTACCTTGAGTTCGACAGTTCATTACTCGACTCAACTGAGGAATTTGCTCAAATCGAGGATAGTTTTTTGAATTCTGCATACCGATTTTATCCTTGAGGCTGAGTCGAGTCACAGTCGAGTGGAGGAAATCTCGAGGAGCCGACTGTGCATATGGGTGTAAGACAGCTTTATCACCGAGGAAAATACTCTACTTTTCGTACCATTTGCGAAAAAATTAACACAATAATAATATGAGATAAGCATTTATTAAAAATAATGACAATTAAAAGTAAAAGTTAACATTCGAAACATTGGTCCAATTATTGATAGAGAGAGTTACATTTTTGTTTGGTACATTTATCCCCTTGGTTAATAATCTACTAATTTCTTTTTCAAAAAGATGTATAATGCTTTATATACAAACTCAATGGTGTAAACACAGATGTAGTTCAGTATAAATTTCGGTAAGTATTCCAAATTTAAATCACATTCTCCCCCTAGAGGATGAATGAAATTCAGTACAATTTTCTTTCCCTGTTTTTAACAGATTAAAAATGACTATTGTTATGTTCGCTTTTTGTGGCATAGAATGTCACTTTTTTGAGCAAGTGGTACGAAAAAAATATTTATTACCAAATTTTTCCATGCAAACAAAATTAATAACCTCAAAATTATAGGCTATACTCGTACAAGGTGTTTGATACTCGGTATAACAAGTGGGCACCTATTCATGTTAACATCCTAACTGATATTATAAATGCGAAAGAGAGTTTGTTTGTTTGTTTCACTTTCACGCCTAAACCACTAAACCGATCTCAATGAAATTTGGTATGGAGATAGATTGAGACCCGGGAGTCGTCATTCAGTTTGTGAAAAGCCACAGGTTTGCATCCCACTCCACCCCAGGTACTAGGTCTTTTGTCTACTTTATACATTTTTCTAATGTCCATTAAAACATTTTTTATAATATTAAAACGAAATTCGAGAAAATATTATGAACACAATTTATGAATGAAATGACAATATTTTAAATTACTTCCTTAAATTAGAATCTACAAGACATTTTAGAAATACTTTCCTTCTAAGAAGTTGCTCATAATTTTGTGTAAGCGTTAATTAATACATTTTCATTAAAGATAATGAAATACCCAAAAACGCGGTATTTTTTTATTTCTTGGTAGTTATTATTTTAGTTGTTAAATACTTTATATTCTGTTCAAAAAAAGGTTCGGGAAAAGATATCACGCTGAAAGCCGGAAGTAGGTATTTTCCATTTAAGATCGGAAGAATAAGCAATGAATCGAAACGTGTCATTGATGCTTGGTTGGCCAAATTCATTGAAAATATGTGTAGGTACTAGTAAGCATGTATTTCTTCAAAAGAGGCGTCTCCCTAAAGGCCGGAAATGTGGAGTTAGCTAGAACAAAATGTTTATCCTGAACTTATCTGCCTTCGCATACTCAGTAATCTAACTCCTTGACAAATATCACCTAAATCAGTTCAGCTGCTTAAAAGTAAATACGTAATAGACAGATAGACTGAGTCCCCTTCACATTTATAACACTAGTTTAGAAGTATAGATCAGTTCATACCTAGTATTAGTATTTTTTTTTGTGTTTTTAGTAATGGTTTGAGCGCTTGAGTTTGAGTTTAAGCCAAGTAACTTTTTCCATGGTCAATCCTAGGATAAGTCATGCTATTTGTTATCCTGAGCTCCTTCGAAAGGTGTTAAGCCGTTCGTCCCAGTTGTTACTACGACCGCTTTATACGTACCCACCAACCTGCATCGGGCCAGCGTGTTGGTGCCCAAACTCCTTGTACCCAAATCCAAACTTTTCTGTGTTTCTCACATGTAGCCCAGCATGTGCCCAGCTGTGGCACGTACAGAGGATATTGATGACAAAGTAAGTTTTTAATTTGACTCAAAATAAATGAAATAAAAGAAAGTCACCTGTGAATAACTGTTCCCGTAAAACAAGAAAGTTCATAGAATTCCATAAAATAGTTGCTTCAATGTCAACATTACATGTTAACCAAACATTCCGAGCTCTATGGGTCCAAACCTGACCTTTTACTGTTTAACTTGCGTAATTACTTTGCTTCTGTTTCAGATTTAAGTCTCGATAAAGCCGTAATGACAGTAGAACAACTCGAGAAAAAAAAACACGAATAAAACAGCTGAAAGGGTTTGCAATGTAGGTTCCATATTGTTATTTTTATACAACATGTAACATAATTAACGCACATCCTAAAAAGGGGGCAAAGTACTCATCAATATGATTAACTATTAGATAAGAATTACAAATAAAGAAAAAAAACAAGGAAAAAATATTTTGACTGTCTAAATCAGAATTCAGTTTTATTCAAATAGACCCACATTATGATCTTATTATGTCTAGTAAATATTCCAAATATGGCTGATCAATCAGTATTTCTACATAATTTTGTAGAATCACTCGCAGAATTTGATTTGAATTGGTATTTATAAATTAAATTGAAATCAGTGAGACTCCTCGCGATCGTGCTATTGAAATTATGACAAAGACAGATAATATCAGACGAGTTCAAACATGTCAGCTGCATGTTTAAGTTTCGAAGCAGCGACTTAGAAATTTAAACGCAATTCAAATTAATGTTCAATGAAATTTAATGAGACCAAGCCAAAATTGACGATTCTTCTCTTAATTGGAATGAAAAAGATCTAGAATTTACTATTCAAATTACTGATAGGAAACCAGCATAAAATATTATGAGAAATTCTGTAAGACTAACGTGACACTAGGAACCAAGTTCTGTTAAAGAAAGTCAGACTCGTTAGTTTAGGTGTTCAGTGTTCATTTATTTTTGGTGGCTGAGTTTACTGCATTAGTTTGCGTGATATTCCAAAACTTTCGGGTTATTGTTGTAGTTTATTACTTGAGGAGCATTAACAAGAGAGTCCAAAATTACGTGTTTTATGTTTATTATTACTTTTCACAAGGCTGATTATAGTTATAGGGGGTTATTTTAAACAGGGCTTATAGTGAAAATTTTAACGCCATGGGTAAATATCGAATATATGTCATAATAACAGAGCTTCTGCGGCATTTTGCTACTGTCGTAGAAGCCTATGTGCCGAGAAAAGGGCCTATTGACTTTGCACACTTTTTATTTATTATTTTTCAATAGATATATTTGTGTGTTTGTATTTTTTTACCGTTCTAGATTTAGCGTGATGTATTGTACAAGTCCATCCATCTGAAAAACTCTAATTTTTTGGGGAGCAGTATTCTCAAATGACAAACATGGAGGCTAGCAATTTCTGATTCAATAATAAAATCTACGAAATCGTGTTCTTTCACGTCTCTTTCGGAAACATGGTCCTCAGAGTGGAGAAAGGTTCCAGATAGATGCTCTCAGCCTGATATGATCTCAAATAGTGTTTTCAAAAATATAGTGTTAAACATGTTTTAGGAATTCTCAAATGAACAACTTCACCTAACTGTTTGCCTCATAATTATAATAGCTGTGAATATTTAATGATTTTTTATCCCCCTGAATAATTTCAACGGATATTAACCAAATCACTCTAAGCTAAGGGCGATTTCCTTCATCTGCAATGTACTTCCAAGTGATGGGCAATAAATTAAAAGAAATATATTGGAAATTACAGAAATTTTTAATATTCTCTTCATTCTTAAATTCTAAATTTCCATTTACTTACATACCTACGAAATAAGTTTAGACACACGGTCCACGTGATTTGCACTGATTCATCTGTACTAGTAAGTCACTGGCCCTCATTCCACTATGCTCTAGGTGTGGCTAGTTCGGCTTTATAATTAGACTAGTTACGGTTAATAAAATTGGGTCCGGAATTCCCAAATGTGTGTTTTGGGTCCCTAACTGGAATATCTTTACGTCTAATGTGTTACGAAAGTTGGCCATTGAGTGTTGCACAATCAAAACTATGTTCGTTTCAATTTCGGAACGTCTGTTTGTGGAGAGATTGAAATGTTGGTTTAGCACCTAAAGTTTATATGGACACAATGTTGGTTTTGCCATTTCATTGTGCACATTAAAATTTGTCCTTCAAGTAAATAACTTGTTTGCCACCGGCTAGGAGTTCATCCTCACAAATTGGAACAAAAGTGGTCGCGTACTGTACGGTTTCAGAGAAACTTTTTTCGCCAGTACGCTCAAGCTGAGTGAGCTGAATGAGCTCTCTGCAGATGGGTTTTATTAAACGAGTACAGCATGGGTTTCTTCAAAAAAGGCGTGAAAAGGTTTTTACAGGGTCGGCAACGCGCAAGTGATACCCCTGGTGTTGCAAGCGTCCATAGGCTACAATAACCGCTTACCATCAGGTGGGCCGTATGCTTGATTGCCAACTTAGTGGTATAAAAAAGTAAATAACTGTAACTAGGTTAATTTAAGAATTAAATAGCACTAGTAACAATTACATAGTTACAACGTCGATACGACTAAAAATTTATTCCAGATCTAATATTAGCCTGAATAAACCACCTACCAAAAAGGAATATCAGTCACTATTGGTTTTCACCAATTGATAAAATATTCTATTATTACAGAAATCAGTGAAATGCCAATATAATAAAAATCTGTAGTATCATTTTTCTTCATTCAAAATTATTCGTATTGAATCTTTCCGTACAATAACTTTGTAGGTAGTCGAGTTGGCGGTCCTCTATTGAATATTTTATAAATGATTTTTGTCCGATAAATAATTCAATTATATTGAAATAGAGAATATCGATTTTTACAAAAAGGAAGAATTAAAAACGAGCGATATAAATTACGTCCTTTTCCTTATTTATGATAAATTTGTCTTTCCCGCTTCTCTGCAATCTAATAATATTTCAATGGTACTTTCATCAAATTCTGTTGAAATTTTTCTGACATCTCTACTGCTGAAGTATTATTTTGTCGATGTAGTGATAGAGTGAAATTATGACGATTTTAGAGTATTTACTAAAATCTATAAGAGTATGTTTAAAGTTTTCATTAGCCTCATCTGTATGTATAAAAGCCTTTAATTCAGGTGGCTCGGTACATGTGTGAGGATGATCAGGCCAGTCAGCAGATCCTTGCTTTAGGAAGGAAGGTCCTGTGAAAGTGACGTTACTTAAGTCCATTTTTGGTTTTGATTTCGATCAAAGATAGTTCGATCTTTATTGACCGTATCAAGTTTTGGACCAGCTCATGCGCACCATTTCGGATTGTAGGCAATAATGTACTGATTAGCATGGTTTCCCTACAATAACACAAAACAAAAAGTGTTGTATTAAACAGCATCATAGAACTCATAAAAGTGCCCAATAGTGCATAGTCTATAGCAACAATAACACTATTAAAAAGTTCAGAGATCTGATTCATTTGCTCAAGTACCTATTTGCAGATGTACAAAAAATAGATATACAATAAACCAGAATAATTAAACAACTCTAAAAAATACCTTCATTTTCTACCTTTTACTTTAGTACGCCACAGCAATACCCACATTCTAAATTATATCTTCAGTTACAGTCCTCTTCCGTTGAAGCAACATTTTTCAGTATCTGGTAGCGGATTCATTAGCATTCATAACGCTTTGTAACGATCTAATTTGAATAATTTACGTCATACTTCCTCGACGTCGCGAATCCAGAACTCTTTATTTATATAATAGTTTAACAAAGCTAAAGGCCCGCTTTTGCTGTTATTTTTTAGTGTCATTTTAAAATATTAGGTACGTAGGATTTTTTATTTTTATTATCACTTTTAAATAAAAGTTTTTGTTTTGTTTTTGTGACTAAAAAGGTAATGTAGTTTATGACTAGACACAATGGTGTCTAGTTCTGTCTTTTTAACGCACATCTACATGGTGTTATATTAAGAGTTCTTTTGCGGACTACAGCATGGGTTCTTTCAAAAGAGGCGTGAAAAGGCACTCTTTGGGCCGGAGAGCACTATCTGTCTTTGCGTATGGATTCTTCCCATAGTTTATGGGTAGACTGATTGTGAAAAAACTTGATGTTTCTAGAAGAATAAAAAAAAATTAAATGAACCCCTGCCCTTTCCCTCCCTTTTTTCCCTTTCATGTCTCTTTGTAAAATAAATTTAATTAAAGGGAGAGAAAATTACAAAGGTTTTGTTCTGGAGAATCCACATGGTACACCATATAGTCTCTGTTGTAAAATTATCTACACTATAAAAAAACAAAATTCGTTTAATGTAACAACTTTATTCCTGTATTCAAACGTTTTATTAATTACAAATTATCAATAGATTATTATCATCTGGTTCCTTTATATTTCATACAGTAGCAGCAATGTTACATATTGACTTTCATGTCTTATCTATACCTCAATCAATCAATCAATCATTTATTTGCAGAATACATTTAATTTTACAAAAAGGTCTAAAATATAAATGGGCGCCATGTATTCATCCTGTAGCCAGGCATGCAAATATTAAATAAATGTCAAATTACACTATACTATAAAACATTACCTATTATTAAAATTCTGTAAATTGTAATATGTATGTGCTAATTTAGATATAACCTCCTCGTTTAATAACTTTACTAAGTCAATAACATTCTAACATTTAAGTACACAACTTGGAGATGTCGCGCGGCAGTACGCAATTACGGTTTCAAATTAATATTTATAGGCTACTTAAAATTTCAAATACATTATTTTGTAACCTTGGATTTCATCAGACATTCCACATCGATGGATAGCCAAATACATTCGTTAAGCTCTTGACGCATTTTGGGACAATTTTATTAAGATTTTTTCCAAGCCTTCCTCATGTCTATCTTGAGTGTTCATTTAGGGCTCGATTTACTTTGATGTTGACGATTCTTCCCGTACCTCAAGTGAGAAGTGTAAGCGGATGGGTTTGCTTCAACCGTGAATACCGATTTTGTTAAGCCACTGTGAGTAAAAGCAAATCGAGGAAACGTGACAGAATATAAGTCAGTTAAGGGTTTAATCTTGGTTCTTTACACAGTGTGATTCACACTGTGTAACTCGTGTGTTATGTAACTCTTTAGAGTTCTTTTATTAGAGAAACGTAATCACGATAGTATCAAACGATAAATAAGTCTTTAAGCAAACAACTAATTAAAAAGACAATCACGTTTAGGATTTCTCGTTTTACCGCAAATTTTATCCAGACTCACACCCTTACCTCAATTACAATTTACGATTTAATATAACCGGAATGGTTTGATGGTTCCTACCTTCCTACACTACTCAAGAAATCAAAGAACATTTATTTATTTTACCATTAACGCAATGTTCAGACAATTTTATCAAGTATTCCTTTTCAAAGAAACCAGTACCCCTAGCACAAACATTTTAAAATTTCGAATCGTAATCGTATTGTTCACGCACACTTAAAATTTCAAACAAAAGCCAGACAAAAGCTTACGTAACTACTCGATACGAAAGCGATTCGAAATTTAAAATTGTTCGTCCTAGGGGTACAGCTGTCATGACCGCATCTTTAAACATGTGACAAATATTAATAGCCTTACAGTTGAATTGAGAAGTGCAACAAAAACGTCATTATCTGTTAATACTAATAATTTTTTTTTTGCTGATAACAAAGAAGAAAATCTTAATCGAAAAGAAACAAACAACGAAAGACAATACTTCCATTTAAATAATGAAAAATCTTATCACGTATTTGAAATTGCATAAAAATTTGCAGATGCTTTAGATTTCTCACGTTTGTGTAACTTTACGCTTCGTTATATCAACTTTCAAAGATAAAGAAACGATTTGGCCTCGAATCCAAATAAGGACAGCGTCGTAACTAAATTTAATTGTCGAGCTTCACGATACAATACACTCAAATAGAGAGTAACTGTTCTCGCGTGAGTAAACCAATATTCAACGGAAACTAGTTCCTAGAACTAAATAAAAACCAATATCTTTCTTATTTCATAAATTATTGAATTCTATAATGACTTTGTTATTGTTACTATAATAATTATTTTAATTTTGAAGCTATGTTTGAAAATTATTAATTTCTAAGAATAAACGAAGAACGAATAGAAGTGTTTTTCGATCTTGAGCCAATATTAAAATCAAAGGAGATGTTTCATTATCTGTTAGGAACATGTACAGTACATTAAAAAATGACAAAAAATTGTTAAAACCACTACAAATTATTTTGCCTGATATTTTCGGCCGTTACACCACATACAAAAATATTTTAAAGCATCTATAAAATACCAAATATGGCAATATAGGAGATCATAGACTTAATCTCTAAATCTGTGGACAAATTTTTAAAACGTCCGAAAAAAGTGCGTTTTTATTCTAGAATTAGAGAATCATGGACTCAGTAGTCTGATAGATAGATAGATCAATAAAGTCTTTTGCTTTCTTCTGTATATTTTGAGTGGTTTAAATTATTATAGAAGTTTGACGTTATAGTGTTGCCATTATTATTGATAAATATAAAACTGTCACTTATCCTCAGAAACAATTTTGTACGGGAAAACAATAAAATATAATGAAAATGAATTGTAAAATAATGTTTTATTTGCCGGGACTCCGTATAAACCTGAAACAACTATTTATGTATAACAAAAAACATATTCGTTTTAAGAACCATTTAGTAGGTAAACTGGTTCTTAGTTTTTAAAATCTAATATTAGAAACTTTATTCACTGGGTGGATTACCTTCATCTTAGTTTTCTTGTAATTGACTAATCATTCAATAGAAATTATCCAGTTAAAACAATACGCTTGTTATTTGTTAAAGCAAGTCATACGTTCGACGCTGCTCACAAAGGCAGGTAACGACTTCACCTCAAGTGAAACCAATCAATAGTCGATACTGTCTCCCCTTGTTCAAGGCCCAATTAGCTGCAGTTCTCTGCTCTTCTGAATATTTTGTATATATAGATCGATCTTCATTTACATAGTACAATTTCTTTTTGTAACGTCAAATGTACCACCACACTTTAAATCTCTATACAACATCAACTCCAAATGTCAAAGTCAAAACTTCGAGTTTGTAAATGAAAATTCAATTTATAAATTTTGCAACCAAAAACAGAAACCGACTTCAAAACATTAAAAAGGATAAAATAAGGAAGTTTAAGTAGGTACTTATCCCCTAGAAACATTTTTTTTTGGAGTTAGCGCTAAGTTGTTTTACTGCACCGATTATTCGTTCATAATTGGCGCATGTGCGGGTGATTCTAAATATATTATTGTATGTATAAAGCATGCGGTAAAAATATTGTAAATGAATAAATTTTGAGCCATTTGGGGTCGAGACTTTAGGACCTTGGGGGCCAGGAGCTCACCGACTTTTTAGGGACATTGCAGGTCGTCTTTGTGAAACTTTAGGTGACATAATATATTTCGCACAAAGATTAAGCATCGCAATTCAGCGAGGTAATGCGACCAGCCTTGTTGGTACACTTCCTGTTTCGCAAGATTTAGGTTGTGTTTATTATTTGTAAGTTCTTTTTTTTATTGCCACGTTTTAAGCTTTGTAATTATTAGGTTAATTCTAGTTAAATGATCATAAATTTTAGATCCAACATCTAAACATCTCACTAGTCAAGCTTCAGCCCGAAAGATTAGAATGTTCACTCCAAGACAACGTACCAAGCCAATATCGAATCTCGAAGGTTAGTAACGAGTTGACCCGGAGCCAAGCCCACGTCTCGCGAGTTTACTTCATTAGCTACTTTGGAACTACATCTGTTTAGTATCGTAGACGACGAGAATTTTCTAGCACTGTGACTGGGGGTGTAAATATCACACAGTAGTATGAATGAAAAAACAAATTGAAAGCAGCGCACAGCGATAAATTAGTAAGCAAAGCAAATAATAAATGTAAACTGCTCAGTCGTCAGGACATTTACTTGGATTATGAAAGGTTGCAGGTTTACGCCCCAAGACTCAACTTTTTGCTTGTTTAGATAATTTTCTAAATACCAAAACGAAATTCTGGAGAAAAAATAATATAAATAGAAAAAGTAGTGTACTACCTTTGGCAATAGCTGAACATACTGATGTTCAGCTATTGCCAAAGGTAGTACACTACTTTTTCTACTACTACTACTACTACTACTTTCTTTATATTGCTTGTCAGCCCGCCTAGCATGACCACCGAAACGCGATATGATAAAGCTATTTATCGCTTCGAACTGTCAAAAATCATTGGATATAACCGCTATTTTGAAATTTTATCGAAACTGCGAACATGTATATATACAATACAAGTTCGCAGTTTCGATAAATTTTCAAGATGGCGGTTATATCCAATGATTTTTGACAGTTCGAAGCGATAAATAGCTTTATCATATCGTATCATATCGCGTTTCGGTGGTCATGCTAGGCGGGCTGCAGCACACATGCACAATCTTTTTAACTTCAATTCATTTATTGTGTTATATTTTCGCGAGCACTGCATATTTGAAATAGAACCACTCTACCGGATTTAACTCGCGTTTAATTATATGTTACATTTTTATTTTATATCCGACGCTATTTCGATTACTTTACAGCGATCGTGATCATGGGGACGTGCATGGGGATCTGGTAAAGTGCTTTTATTTCTATTCTTATTCTACCTAGTATATCGTCGTGACTCTATCTATCTATCTATTAGATAATATGTAATTTATTTAGACATAGTTACTTAGTTATTATATTAATGATGATTAAATATTGTCAAGATATTAAACTTTAATTATTGCGAGTAGATACTTTTGTACTTCTGATAATTTAATTACTTTACTCCAATTAATTTCACATTGGAGATAATAAGATAAGTTGCTGGTACCTACAGGCACTTTTATACTTAGTAGGAATGTTACTATAATATTGTTCATACCAGGCTTTGATGATTATGATTGAAAATATTTTTGATCTTATAATTAAATTAAATATAGAATAGAGCCTACATAAATATCCATCTCGACCAACAACAATACGCCTCGTGCGCAGTTAACACGTGCTTAGCAACGGCCACACGTTGCCTGGATTCAATGTAAGTATGCAAGTTGTGTCGTACCGACCATTTTATTACTTACCCTTGCTTTGTGACTGATTAAGAGAGTTTATTAAGTTAAAACAAGTGCAAAGAATTGTAAATTTTTATTACTGCACGCCATTCTTATGATAAAAATCGATTAAGAGAAGCGAGGAAAAAATTGACTAGAGCTTCGCGTTGAAAACTTTCTTGGAATTCTGTAGAAACTGAAAAAACCGTGATGAGAACTTTTACATTCAATCAGCAATTGTGGGGTATTGGTAAATTCCTAACAATAAAGTCATTATCAGTGGATATAAAACATTGTCATTACGTGTAGATAGTTTGAGAAAAGTTTTGCTAAGTGATTTCTTTGTTACGGCTGTTCTCAGTAACGACAACAAATTTTCTGAACCAGCCGTAGAACTGAGAGCAAGAAATGTTTTTGCAAAATGTTAATGAGCAATTTTAATTTAAAGTGATTGTTGGTGAGCACTAAGAACTATTGTGCCTTTGATTGTGGAGAAAGAAAGGGTTTCAAGTTTCTTGGGTTGACTTTCGTGGCTGGACCCCTTATTCTCAACCGACGGAAAACACTTGAAGATCGGAAACTCTATAACTGTCACTTTTTATCGCCGTGCAGCAAAGCGAGATGGGGTGTGACTTTTCGAATCGAACCCGTGATCCGACAGTTGAGAATAAGGGGGCGGCTTGGGGAGACTCGTCCTCCAATTCACTATAACCAATGAGAAGTTTGCGACGTCACATGGTCATCCAGAGTCACGTCGTGGAGAAAGTCACGTACTGTGCGTGTAAGACGAGTCTGTCGAAAGGACCATTGCTTGATAGGCTTTTCAGAATAAAGGAAACTGTAACTTAGAAAAGCTAATTTTATTTTATTCAAAATGCAAGGGAAACCCATCGTAGAAATCTTTTGGGGAGGCATTTGTCCAGCAGCAGGCGTCTTTCGGCTGAACTCATGATAAAAGGAAACCGGGGTCGCTTTAGTAGGTAGCCTTGGCCTAGGCCGCCACGTCTGGGATTTCCCAAGTGACTCTGAGTTATCTCCGGTGGCGTGAAACCTGGCTATAAGGCCGGGTTGCCTGGTGAAATTACTTCGGCAGAGCCTAGGCTGTCCCGCGAAGAGCAGTGGAGTTACTCCACACACGTCCGTTGCCTAGCCAGCGGCGGGTAGGTCAGTAAGCAGATTTCTCCCCGTCAAAAAAAGTGGTCTTGGCTTTCTCGGACGAGGGGCCCCACATACCACTCCATCGTTCCTTCTGCCCCGTGTTGCCTGTTCACGCGTGAAAGATTTTTTTTACCACAAAAAAATGGCTTTCAAATGGATTCTTAGCTCCCTAGCATAAAATTTTCAAATATAAAATTGCCGTTTGGGATCAAAGCCCTAATTAAGTATTCCTTGCTATATCCAAAAGCCTCAATAAGTACCTAGTTACTGAAAATACTAAACTTTATTAACAACAGAAGCCGCCACGGCCCGAATTTAGATATAATCAGCAGTAATAACTTTAAAACTAAACGCCGGTTTTCGTTTTCACAATCGTATCCAATTCCACAAAACTATAATAACCAATTTGCGAAACGCCAGCCTAGCAATTGTGGGATCCGCTATCTAACAAACAGATTAGAAATTGTATCGTTGAAGTCGGCCTAAGTACGAGGGAATCTGGTTTACTCGCTAAATTTGACAAATAAACCCTAATGAAATTGGATTTAGGCTCAAATTTGCTGTAAGTGTTATGTGTTGAGTACTACAAAACAGTGTCCCATTAGCTAAGCGCGTCCCTTGGGTGGGAACCTCGTTATACTAAAGGCGCATAGTTATTACAGCGTCTAGGTTTTAAAACAAGCTTCAATTATACTGTTACTGTTGAAGTACTCAAAGCCATTATAAAATTTTAAAAAGTAAAATGTACACTATGGTCATGTGACAATTTGACAACTCTCTCTTGTTCGCCGGCTCTCGAACTAAGTAATAAAACTATCAGTGAACCTCATATTTAGTTTAATTAAATATACCATAACAACAGTTACATATAAAATGTTTTTTTTTCATTCAAGTCGGTAGATGCCTAAAGACTGTTATCTCTCTTACAGGATTCTAAATTCCCAAGTAGTGACTTTACTACGTCTATTAAAGGAATCTCTCTGATAGAATAGAGTTTTAAAAAGCAATAGAAACAGGATCAAAATTAGCGATCATCGATTCCACAATCTTATTTTTTTTTCTATTTTTTCCTTACACGCCTAAAGATTATTATCTATCTTGAAGGGTTTGTCTCTTTCTCGTGCTTCGATAACTTGGAATTCTTTGCCAGCACATATGTTTCTATATAAAGCCTTTTGGGGCGGCATGGTGGAAGCGGCTAGAGCAGTGTCTTAAGCTGCATTAGCTGTCTTCGCATATGGACTCTTCTTACCGCCCCACATCAGGTCGTGTTGGGTCAATTGCCGTGCTTTTTATAAAAAATCCCTAAATAGTGGCCTTAGTATGTCTACTTAAGAAATCTATCTGATATAAGACATTTTTTTAAAAAGCAATAGAAACAGGATCAAAATTAGTGATTGCCAATTCCAAAATTTCAACTTATTTTTTTTTCGTTAAAGTAGATGCCTAAAAATTATTATCTCTCTTGAGAGGTTCTAAATCCAGAAGTAGAGGCTTTAGCATGTCTACTTAAGAAGGTTCCTTCTCCCAGAAGACATTTTTTAAAAAATCAATAGAAACAGGATAAAATTAGCGATTACCAATTCGACAATTTTATTTTTATAGCATATTATTATGGTCGACAAAGTTCTAGTGACTTACATTATCGCATTTATGCCGCACTTTAAACTATCAAGTCGAAAATGATGGAAGCGAACCAACTGATTCTCATAAGATTTTACATGCTTAAATGCAAGTCAGGCTAGTCTAAATAGTTTTCGGAAGATTATAAGTATTGTCATGTATTAATTATGGTGAAGTGGTTTTATTTGAAATCAGAAGGTTTTTGAGAAAAATAGTCATATACATAGTTGAGTAAGAGCAATTTTTAGCTATTCATACAAACCAAAAATCGATGTTCAAAAATCCTCTGTTTACTTTTTCAACTAGTCTGATTTGCTTATACATGGTAAGTATTGTTACAATAGGTTTGTTTGTTTTCAACTTGAAAGCTTGTATGATAAGCCGTGCCTTAAAACAACTGTCTAAAAACACTGCGCTAATTGCCTATCCATTGCTGCATTATAAAGCATGATTTCAGTGACTTTATAGTTAACTAGTAAAGCCAGGGTCAGGAATTGATGGAACATCTATTGTGTCAATAGAGTGAGTCATATGTAAGTGGCGTATCGAAGGCCAGAAGACTTTAGGCTCTTTTACCCCAACGATATAGTGAAGCTTATAGCAGATATTCTGGGCGTGGGAGGAGTGAAGGCAGGGGAGGTACAAAAGATCCCAAAGGGGGTAAAGCATCTGCAAAGAATTAGGTGATCATATCAAATAAGCTTGATAGTCGCAATTGGCTATCGCTGCGTATTGACATCACCAATACCAGAGCTCTTGCTGAGGATCTACTCTAAAAAACTGAATACGGAAACAATAGAATGAATACTAACAGATTTTGACGTAAATTGACTAAATTTCTTTGAAAACTGGCCAATACTTGTAAGTGAGAGCTCTTATTTACATAGTAAGAAATAACGTATTAGCATAACAAACGTAACAGGAGGATATGCTATAACACATTTTGTGTTTTTTAAACATTATCACTCGAAAACGTACAAGGCAGCACATGACTTAACATTCTGCATGTAAACAAACTTAGTACGTACGAGTAATAGAAGGTGATATTCTCGCTTAAAGTATTACTTAAAGTATTTTTTAACAAAAAGAGCCCTTTGGGACACAAGTTCTGGGTAAAGTTTTGCTTGTAAAACTAAATGCCACTTACAGGAGTATTTTAAATGATAATACTTGTTAAGATAAATTTCAACGTTTTGCATATTCGAGAAAATGTTTTTAAACATATTAAAAGTTTTATAAAAAACGATAACAAAGCCTATGTTGTAAAGAGGGATGTTGCCTACGTTTGAATATGGCGCAATTTTTGGCAAATTCTGAAAATATACGCTGATTTTACCAATAAAAACAACTAGGTGTCTACTAGGTGGTAGACCCATATGTAGGGTCGCCTGGGTAGGTACCACCGCCTTTCTTATTTCAGCCGTGAAACAGTTCGCTGTGTTTTGGATTGAAGGGAAAGGTGGCCAGTGTAATTACTGGGCATGGACAGCATTTCATCTTAGGCCTCAGGATGACAACGCACCTGCAATATCAAGTGCTTTTCCTTGTTATTGCAGGTGTCTATAGGCGGCGGTAACCGCTTACCACCAGGTGGGCCGTCAGCTTGTTTGTCATCTAGTTGTATAAAAAAAAATCAAACTTAAAAGTAATTGAATATTTATGAAGCTTTACGGTTTACAAATTTTATCAAAAATATTTATAGCATTAGATTTCTCACATCAATAAAAACAACAATTATTATGACAACATTAAATAAGTACATTAACATAGTTATTATTAATTTTGACAATATTCCCATACATTTTGTAGTAATATAGGAACATGTGACGTCACCTGTTTTGCCACTCCACTGTATCTGTGAAACTATTGATCTAAAACATACGATTTCTTTCGCAATATTTTTTAATGCAACTTGATGACGAGCAAGCTGACAGCCCACCTGGTGGTAGGGGGCTACCGTCGCAGTAATTAATTAATTACACTGGCTACATTTTCCTTCAATCAGAACCACAGCGAACTGTTTTACGGCTGAAATAGGAAAGGCGTGGCGGTAGTAATTCCTTAGAGAATGCATGTATAATGCAACCACAAACAGTATACAGTATAATGTTCAGTATTTTACATGGATCAACCCTTGGATAAGCTCTTATTTACATAGGATATGGTAGTCGCATACCATTAGGTGCGCCGTATGTTCGTATGCCAGTATAGTAGTATTAAAAAAAACTTGCTCTACAGATAACCATTTTAGTTTCGGCACAGTTTTTAAGCACCATCATAAAAGAGAAAAATATTCGAAAATTAAATATCAGTAAAGTCGAACGAAATCTCTCGGCTGAGTGAATGTCCAATCAATTTCAGTACTGTCGACATTACATCAAGCGTAACAGTTCAAGCTCTAGACGCCCTTACTTATTTGGTAATAGAGTCGACTTTCGTAGTGCAACTATAACACCTGATGTACTGTCGTCTGTACAATGAGCGACGGACTCAGAATTTATAACATTGGCTACCATCGATTGCCAGGCAAGTGTGATATTACCCATTACATAAAGAATGAGTGATGTAATAAAAATAGCTATTCTAATTTCATGCCTTTAATAACGATCCGTTAAACGTAGATCACCTTTGGACTTTGTTATACTCACGCAAACGAGTTACTTGTTATACATAATATCCTATTGAGGTTTGATAGACAATTCGTAAAATGACAAGGTTCATAAAAAATTTCAACACACAGCCGCTGAACAAGTAAAACACTATGCTATTAATAGGTATACCTTACTCCTACGTAATTAAAATCTGTTTTAGTAACTCTTGATATGCGGTTGACCAGTGCCTTCGTATATTATTCGAAGTGGAATACAATTAGCCCCAACAAACCAGCAAAAATTATAGACACAACTAGCGGTTTCTAATAGGTAAGGTATTCAATATCCGCAGATAGTATATAAAAAGCTACACAAAAAAACTGAGAATATCCCCCTTTTTGAAGTGCAGTTAGGTGGGCTGTTAGCTCTTTTTGTTTTTATATTTTTAAGCAGAATTAAATATTTTATGTATTTTACGCAAGCAAGCAATTATGTTTACCAGGAATTACGTGATTGACTCGAAGGTAAGTTCTTTCTCCTGCAGCTGCATGTGCTTGTATTGGGTTTGTATACTGGGTATTACAAAATTCCGAAACAAAGTTAGTTGCATAACTGTAGTGTGTGTCGCACGATACTCAATAGTACGCCTTTTTAGGGTTGCACGACACAGTAAGTTACATGTAATAGGAAGTTTGCAAAGGGTGGACTTATCTCTTAAAGAGATCTCTTCCAGCGAACCCATGGGTGAGTCCAATGTGTTTATTGATTTATAGAAAAAATAAAAGTGGTCTGAAAGGTGTCAAGCTTTTGGAGGTAGGTACTTCTTGAAATACGAGGAACACAATTATTTCTATTTCGGACTTTTGTAACAGACTGTGATATTGTTTCAGAAAAAGCGAAACTAGCACCTGTATTGTGATAAAAATAACTTTATAACTACAATGGTTCCAAAATAGAACTAAATATGGTTCAAGTTATCTCTCATAAATTCACCTGGCGACAATGAAAACACAGCCTATTTGTAATTGATGGTCATATTTGCCAACATTATCAGGCCCGCAGCAAATAATATTGGTAGGAAACAAACATTGCTTTACCGATAGCAAATATTTAGTTCATATTAATGACTTATAGCACAACGAATTATATAATATAAATAATAGAAGCTAGATATAAACATGTATTCAGTGTGAAATAATTCTAATTCATCATCATCATGTCAGCCGAGTGACGCCCACAGCTGGGCATAGGCCTCCCCCAAGGATCTCCAAACTGATCGGTCCTGCGCTGCCCTCATCCATCGGCTTCCCGCGACCTTCACCAGATCATCGGTCCACCTTGTGGAGGCCTACCAACGCTGCGCCTCCCGGTACGCGGCCGCCACTCTAGGACTTTTCCGCCCCAGCGGCCGTCAGTCCTCCTTGCAATATGGCCTGCCCACTGCCACTTGAGACTCGCAATTCTTTGGGCTACGGCAGCGGCCTTAGTTCTCCTGCGGATCTCATCATTTCTGATTCGATCACGCAGAGAAGCACCAAGCATAGCCATCTCCATTGCTCTTTGGGTGACTTTCAGCCTTCTTATGCGGCCCATTGTAACCAATTCTAATTGGTTTTACTTAAATTATATTTTGCCTTATTTATTGATGTTGGAGCTTGTAAGTACTTATTATTTTGTGTACACACGCCTGCAGATTAAGCAAAATACCACAGTGTATAGAGTTCTCCTATTCGTAGTTAATACGATGTGGAAACACTTTGACTTTCGTACCGTATCCTGGTACAATAAGAGTCATTTTCCAACTGACATGTTACGCTTTATGTGCGTCGGCTTGTACTTTATTTAGTAAACAAACCTTATTCTGTAAAACCTCCATGTTTTTTAAATCGCGTTACGAAGAGAGGGAAACGTTTATCTATACTATAAAAGGAAGAGGAATTATTTGTTTTTAATTAGAAAAAAAGTTCTCTTACAACCAAAGTAAATGGAAGGAACATTGCAGAGCTTAGGACAATTGCTGTCTCTTCTAGTAAATTTCAACCTCAAGTGTCCCAACCGCGGGCAGTGACTCAATTATTCACTAGAAAATTAGGAGTAATTGGCGCAGCAAGCCTTAAAGCAATCTAGATAAAAGCCCGCCACAACACTTGGGCGGATATTGCTTGCTTGGTCGCGCCTGCGACTTTGCTTGTCACTTTAAATTATTGTGGTGAGTATTCATGCTCGGAAATTTCCGAAAAATAGCTTCCCATGCTATCATGATTCATTTGTGATTTAACACTTTCGCAATGTATAATCTTTAGAGTTTGTATGAAACAGTGTACAATATTGTAACGCCTTTAGTGTGAGCTTTTGTCAGGACTATATGTCCTGAAAAGCATTTTTCTGGTATGGACCCCACTCAATAAATGTTTTAGTTCCCTTAGACCTAAAGCGTACACTTCAGGCACACTTAATAATAAAACTTTTCAAGAGATAAAACGATCTATTTATAGGTTTTATATGTATATGCATCTCCCACTACTGGAAACAGGCGTCCCTACATGGTAGAAAGACTTGAGAAGTTTGGGCCCTAACCCACGCTCTCAGGCCCAATGCAGATGGGTTCAAGCAGTTGCGTTTAACCCCTAACCAGCTCGCTGGTATTCAACAATAGAATATCTATTGTGTGTGGTAAGTGGATATCGTAGAGGTTGAATATAAGATTAATTTTAATTTAAATATCCAAGTAATTAAAATATAAAACTAGAAAAATTTCACGTCCTGAGGCGGGAAACGGGAAACGTTTTTTTTATCTAACAATAACTTATTTTATACCTCAGGTAGTTTGCAAAGAAATCATACCATAAATCAAAAATACTTAACTTAGTCATGCATAAAGATGCTTAATTTTTTTTATACAAAGCACGGCAAATGACTCAACACTACCTGATGTAAAGCGGTAAGACGAGTCCATATGCGAAGACAGCTAGTTTAGCTTGAACAAACAGTCCTAGCCGCCTCCATCTTGCCTGCCCTTAAGGTGCCTTTTCACGCCTCTTTTAAAGAAACTCATCCCATAGGAAGGAGGGAAACATGTGTGTCTAGCATTATCATACCATACTGTCCTGTCACTGTTTGTCATGTCATTATGTCATACTGACTAAGGACATTGCAATCGCTTGAAGGAACCATAAAACTCCACTAAAAACCTTTTTCGATGTGAAGAGAGTATACCTACTATATCTGTCACAGCTTAAAATGCTAACTTCAAAATCATAGGCTCAAATCCTAGGATCTTGGCTAAGATCCATAAAATAGAATTCGATTATTGTATTGTTGATTCATGCGTCATTCTTGTGATTGCCACTAATGGGTTATTTACACCGGTAGGTATTTCTTAATCCAAATTCTCTTCATGTGTTTCTTCCACATGGGAGAAACAGTGTGACGTAAGACGTGAGACGGAGTATTGGGACATATTATATATAGGCTGGTAAGGAATCAAATTAGTTGGCAAAGGGGATACCGTAACCTATAAACGCTTGCAACACCATAGTCCTCACAGTCTTGCCTTCCCTGTCTCTGACGCATCCTCAATGAGCTCTGGCGCCTTACTCGCTGCAGGAAAATAATACTCTTCTTTTGATTTTTACTAGGAACACGTGATCAGTGTTTAAAGTACTATGAGTGTCTAATATAGGCCACGGTACCCGCTTACCAGCAGGATAGACGGGCCGTACGCTTGTCATTACAATATGAAGAAAAAAAACATGTTTTTATTCACATCTTTATGGTTATCTATATTAGTAATAGTTTTTTTTTTTTATACAACTAGATGACAAGCAAGCTGACGGCCCACCTGATGGTAAGTGGTTACCGACGCCTATAGACACCTGCAATAACAAGGAAAAATCACTTGATATTGCAGGTGTGTTGTCATCCTGGGGCCTAAGATGAAATGCCGTCCATGCCCAGTAATTACACTGGCTACCTTTCCCTTCAATCCGAAATTGCGAACTGTTTCACGGCTGAAATAAGAAAGGCAGTGGTACTTACCCAGACGACCCTACATACGGGCCTACCACCAAACAAACACCACCAACCACCAATAGTATTATAATAAAGACCTATAATGTATATAAACTGTTTACTATTTCATGTAAACGCTATAAAAGCTTAATGGATTCAACATCACTTAAAATAGCAACCTCTTTATACTAAAAGTTATCATGGCAAGAACATTTTGAGAGAGTTTATGCGAGTAAAAAACAGCTAAGCATAAAGTATGGAGTTCATGAAATAAAGATTTAAGACTTATGCTAAAATTCTTCCAAGAGATTTTCCTTATATTATGTATATTACACTGAATGAGATTTATATCATAAAAATCCCAAACTCCAAAAATGTTTTAAGATATTACGAAGTCCAACGAAGCCACTTAGATAAGTGTTTGCAAATATTAAGGTAATTATGATGAAAGTAAAATATCTAATAGGTACCTTTTACAGATATTTTGAAATATAAAAAGTTCTAAGAATAAAAAAACCTCGTTGATATGGTTTCATGTTTGAGCAATATAGACGAGCAAGCGGTAATAGATAGTTTAAGTAGGATAGAAATCAAATTAATGGAGAATGGGATTATAGTGCGCTCTTGCACGAGCACGTAATCAAATTTCTTTTTTATTTATACAAGGTCATTTTTTAGGCATGAGCCAAATTTTCACAGTGTATTTATTCTACACATGAATATGAACAACTTTTATTATGAGACGAAATGATAAATAACAACAAAAAATCAGCTGTTACATGCATTTTGGTACAGAACTTTATATAAAATTCTGTACCAAAATGACTGACCAATAGATACTGAACTTTATATAAAACAGCTGATTTTATTCCATAATTCACAGTTGGTCTCATAGTGAAAATTGATTATATTCATGAGTGCGAGTCACATTGTAAAACTTTTGCTCATGCGTCAAGGATCTTGAATATTTACTTACAGTATAAAAAAAGCGTCAGTGAGTCTATTAATTTTCCTTTATTTTGATACATTCGTAATGATAAAGGGATTGGAGAATTGACAATTGTCATCATACATTACAACACATTAAATTCTTACAATAAAGTATGTAAAGTGTGTATGTATTACATACTTTATTGTAAGAATTCCAAATAAAGAAATAAATATGATGGAAAAAATTATATGCTACAGGCGGGAATCGAACCCGCGTCTACCGCTTTCTACCACTTTTTTAGGTTTTTACAGCATGTAAGGTTTATGTTTTTTCATCGTTTTCTTTTTTTATTTGTAATGGCTATAATTTTTATTGTCAAGCGAAAATCATTTGCATAGTAATAGTTATAAGTAAAGGCATGTATAAATTAATTATGATAATCGTCAGGTCTTGGAGCAATTACCACTTCTTATCCTCGGGATCTCCAGTCTTGACGTGCATCTTAAACTATTTAAAATCCCTAGAAAACCTAGAAACATTTGAAATTATGAGGATTAATATCCAATTTTGTATGCGGATCATAAAGCGATATGTCGTCCATCAGATATAACTAGCAAAAGTCTTCGAACTAGGGCTGCACGAGGTGTCAGTTTTAGTAGTAAGTGCAAAAAGCCTAAGTAGGCACGGTTTTTCTAATCGATATATTTACATCTTATTATTCTAAATATAATACAATCTGAGCATAGAATTTTAAATATTTGCTATGTGGTTCCAACATCAATCAAAAAGTCAACCTGATTGAGATATTGTAATTTTTCATGTATATGTTACGGCTAAAATCCGAAGCACAATTGCATTTCGAAGGTAGCTTCAAAATGCAAAGCGATATTTTAAGAAAACAGTGCATTTATATGTGCATCTTATCAACTTCGTAAAACAAGACGCACGCAGACTTCTCTTCAATTTTCTGGGGCCCACTTCAACGGTATCCACGTAAAAATTCCTTTCATCAAACCCGACATAGCATTCGCATTCAAATAGGATATATATACGGGTTACGTGCTCTATTCCCGTGGGAACATATCAATCTTTCTACCCAACATTAGTCGGTGACACACCAAGTGAACATCAATCAAGCTATTTGATCCAGGGAAAATATTTTGCGAAAACAGAAGGTGTGAGGAAAAATGTAATAGGTATGTATTCCAGACGGGATGACAGATAGAATGGGTAATTTGTCGTCCGCAGATGGAGAATAGATATCTTGAACGACGGAAGAATAAAAACCAGATAAAGGATGGCCAACCTGCTTTCCTATTACTCGGTGAATGAATAGATGGATATGACGTTTTTGTTTGCATCGAAATACGCAAACGTAGGTACTAGAAATGGGGGCATTCAAACACACATTACAGAATAATAGTTTAATATAATCATTCAGAAAGCGAGGAGCTCGGCGTAGTGGTCTGAGCGCTCTGGTTTCGATTACGAAAACAAAGCAATTTTCGCCATGGTCGATCCTGGGATGGGTCAATCAAAGTGCTCCTCCGTGCTTCGGAAGGCACGTTAAGCCGTTGGTCCCGGTTGTTCCTGCAACCGCTTTAACCCATCATCCCGCATTGGGCCAGCGTTGTGGTGTTATGGCCTAAACACCTCATGTGTTTCTCCCATGTAGGAAGGCCTGTGCCCAGCAGTGGGAATTATATAAGCTGGTGATGAATCATTCAGAAACACTCTCCAGGAGCTCGTTGGCGTATTGATTTGAGCGCTCTGGTTTTGATACAGAAAATAAAGCAAATTTCGCCATTGTCGATCCTGGGATGAGTTAATCAAAGTTTGTTATCTCGAGCTCCTCCGTGCTTCGGAAAGCACGTTAAGCAGTTGGTCCCGGTTGTTCCTGCAACCGCATAAACCCACCAAGTCGCATTGGGCTAGCGTGGTGGTGTTATGGCCTGAACTCCTCATGTGTTTCTCCCATGTAGGAAGGCCTGCGCCCATCAGTGGGACGTATATAGGCTGATGATAATGATCCAGATACAACGCCCACAATAGCAGAAACCAGATAGATAAGTTTTATACTAGCTTAATACTGGCTTTCATCAACTACCTGAAGACATGCCAGAATGTTATGTTGTTTGTAATAATCATTACTAATAAAATGCGAAATTAACTATCTCCGTCTGTTACGCCTTGACTCCTACGCCACTAAACTAAATTAGATAAAAATTGTCATGAAGATAGAGCACATACTGAACAAGGATAAAGTATAGTCTACTTTGGCGCCATAGCCGTCATCGACGCGGGTGCTAACTATTTAGCATTATCCTACAGATATCAAAGTACCCAATTACAAAACCGAATTTAAAATTTACAAATAAAAAATATGTTTTAGTACCGATGTAGAACGAAAATAATGAAGGAAAATAACCTCTCCAGCTATCATAACCGCTTGCCGTCAAAGCAGGCCGTATGTTTTTGTCGCATTAATAAATTAAACACATTGTACGAAGCCATTCCGCAAAACCTCCAGAAAAGTTACTTTTATTACTCTCAAGTATTATAAGGCTGCTCCTAAATATATTACTGCTTGGACATTGTAATGAAAACTAACTTACCGCTTTTTTGCTCACCATACTCCTTTTCAATCTGCCTAATGGAATTCGAAACCTACTTCGATTTCCTTAATCTTGCGTGATTCTGCCTGAAGGAACTTATTTGGCTTAATTCATTTTCTGCTTTTACTTTTTGCCGTATTATTATTACTCGCTAACGAATTGAAAAGTAACAACCTAGAAATGATATCCTTTGGAATTGAGTTCGATAAATATTTTCGTCATGACATGTTTTTTTCAGTATCATATCATCCACATTTCATTTTCCTGATGGAACGAGTCAATCAGTAAGACATTTTGTATTCAGAAAATTCGTTATTATAACTCCTACATGGACCACACTTAATAAACGCTTTAGTTCCCTTATCACATTTACTGTCGAACACTGGGATCCGAGTGGAGGTATGCGCTGCCACTGGTGCCGCACACTCGGATCCGAGTGTACGTCGCCAATATTTTGTTTTGTTTATTACTTGCTGATGTCTCTGGCAAACGCGCGACGTTTCGTACGTCCACATACGCATGAATTTGAACTCGTAAAAACTTGCATTGGTTTTGATATACCGGTTAATACCTCTAAGCGAGAGAGCCGCGTTCGCGAAAGATAATAGTGTGGCACCTAACCTGATTTTTCTACTAAGTCCTTGGCAATGAATATGTTAAACTACTCGCTCGCTGCCTTTTCTTTAAAAATTAAGAAAAGTGTTATGTTTACAGAGGAAACGAGTCCCTCTGCTCTTATCATATCACTTTTTCAATAGGTTCTGGCAAACTAACTAGCCGCAGGCTCACAACACCACAAAGAACTGTTATTTAGCTGCGATCTTCTGTAAGGTGTAGGCGCTACACCAGCCGTACGCTAAAAATTCAAATGAAAAGTACCACTATGCTTTATCTCTCTTAAGCATCAAGCTCACTCTTCACCAAATTTTTGGATGGAGTTAAAAAACTTTCATAACAATATCGTCACCAGCCTTTATACGTCCCTTTGCTGGGCACAGGCTTTCCTACACGGGAGAAACACTTGAAGAACCACCATGCTGGCCTAATGCGGGTTGGTAGGTTTGTAACGTGGTACTATAATATTGCGGTGTTATAGCACCTCGTTTCCTCCTTCCAAATTTACTGGCAGTATTTAAATCAACATAAATTCGAAATTCAAATTCATACTTTGGCGTTTGATTCGGCTTTATCTGTCAATTCTTTATTTTGCTGACCGTCGGAGGAGACGGGCCTCCTTAATTTATCAGTGTCTCACTCTTGGTGCCTGCTTATATATAAGCTTAGGCGACATATTCCATTCCGGATTGGATATTGTATTTATTAATTTGTCAATTACAAGGGACTTTTAGTGCCTTATTTATTGGACCCCCTACCTCCAAACGTCACAGGTTGCAGGAACAACCGGGACTAACGGCCAAGTACAGAGAAGCTGGTGATTACAAATTTTGCATGACCCATCCGGGGTGAGACATAGCGAAATTGCTTTATTCGTAAAAGAAATCAGACCACTCAAACCATTACGCCACGAGCTCTTTCATTGCTCCCTAATACCTTAATTCGATATAATACTATAAAATAGTTTAATAATATAAAATCTGACGATTTCATCAAATCCACATGCGTATTTTTGAACAGAAGTGCAATCCAAATCATGTCTGCGCAGTTATTTCTGTCTCATTTATGCAAATTACTTTTTTATTTTGCTTAGACACGGAACCGTTCTATTAGTTTTAATTGGTTTCAATTAGGCTTTATTTCATTCAATTCGAAAACATATCTGGTGTGGCTAAATGTGGGATGAATTGATTCGTGGGAAAAAATCATTTAAATCGGTTCAGTCGGCGAAGAATGAAAACATAACAGACATACAGACAGGGTTACTTTCGCATTATAGTATTGGTATGGATAGTAAAATGAAATAAAACTCCTTTATATAAGTTGAAGTAATCATAACAATAAAACTAGACAGCTCCTATGTTTCTAAGTAACCCATTTCTCATTCAGAGCCTTCATCGAAGGAAACTTCTCTGAGCCGGACCGTGGACAATTAATTTAACAAATCCTTAGCATGGATCTATCATAGTCATGATTCTAAATCTGTACTTAGTAGTTCTGTAGGTCACGCAATTCGTCGAATTCCTGGCATGATTAAGTATCTCGAAAACTTACGCATTTCCAGTAGTAAAGTAATTAGTATATGTATATAAACTTAGCTTTTAATACTAATATTTATTTATTCGTTTATTTATTTATTTATTTACTCCTAAACTCACAACTATCATTACAAGATAGCCTTACGCGATAATGAAGTGAAGACAATGAAACATTACCTATTTAAATATTTAACCTATATAAACAAACAAATATAACCTACAAATTTAAAGGACAACGTTTTTTCGCATTATCATGTTACTATCTTAAAATCTGGCGATTAATTCATGGAGCACGAAGGCCTAAGCTTGTGTACTGAACCTCCAGATAATGCCCTTTGACAAATAGTTCAGGATAGCAGGGTCCCGGCAGGACTATCTTAGGATCTCGCAAATTAATGATTCGGTCTTCGCGAGGATCTTAGAATTGTCGACGGTTATATTCAACGCATAATTGTAGGGTATATTATGTTATGAATCTTTATCTTTAATAGTTTTTAGTTTGTTATTTGTTTTAATTCATATGAGGGTCGATTTTACAAATGTTATTTAGTTTGTGGAATGTGGCAAGATTTACTACATCAGTAAAAAGGGAAGATCTTCTGCCAAGCGAGCTGTATCGTTAGAACTTATGTATAGGTATTAATGTTCGTTAGGTTGGTGAATCTGATTGCATTTTTTATACCACTAGGCGGTTACCGTAGCCTATGAACGCTTGCAACACCAGGGGTAACCTTAAAAACCTTTTCACGCCTTTTTTGAATGCCCATGTTGAACTTATTTGAGAAAAACTCTGCAGGGGAGCTCATTCCAGAATCTAAGCGTACGTGGGAGAAAGTTTCTCTAAAACTGTACGCGACTACTTTGGTTCTAATTCGTGAGGATGAACTCCCTGCCGGTGGCGAGCGGTGTGATGATAGAAAGAGGCCGTGGGCATTATGTCAAAAAATTCTTCAGAAAACAACCCGTTATACAAACGGTAGAACACACACAAGGACGCAAAATATCTCCTTAAGCATAAAGGTTCAATACCGCTTCCTCTTATATTTTTGCTTATCTTTCGGGTAATATTCAAACTGGAAACAGTAAAAAGGAAAGGACAGACAAGAAGTGCACAATCAGTGAAAGCTCAGCTTAAAGCATAAAGGTGTACACACATGAGCCGGAACGCCTACCAAAAACACCGTCCATCCGGATCGGAACTCGCGTGATCACGTCCACGGAAATGGAATTTTAAATGTTCTCTGTGTTTAACGCACCAGGTAGGGATAAACAAGGATACTCTTTTAGTTATATCTGAATAAAATATAATTTGTGTAGCTGGCTGATTTGACTTTATCTTCCTTTTAATCTAAAGACCTGTCACAACAGTGTTTTAAAAAAGATTGTTTCTTTTGTGAGTTTCGAAATTCAAATAGTATTTTGAACTTCGAATTATGGCACATCTTAGGATTAACCAGCTTAAGCACAACGGCTATATCAGTAACATCCTGAATACTAATGTACTGACTATACCGTTTACTAGATAGTAGGCCCGTAAGTAAGGTCATCTGGGTAACCACCGCCTTTCATATTACAGTCGGTAAAGTAGCCAGTGTAATTACGGGGCATGAAAGGCAATTTAAATTGATTTTTTCCTTGTAACTGCCGGTGTCTATATAGGTGGCGGTTACCACTTACCAGCAGGTGGGCCGTCAGCTTGTTTGTCAGATACACATTGAATTTTCTTCATATCTTTATCTAGACACGTGTAGAAAAACACGATCAAAGGATTTAAAAGACCTCTTTTAAAAATAAGAAAATTTATGATTACTAATAGGTAAACGTTAATTTGTATTCAAAAGGAAATTACTTTAATTAGTAGATATCACGAATATTCATAATTAATGTAGAAGCGTTTTTTTGTAATCCTTATAGTTATTCTTAATATGCAATCCCTATTTTGCCTTTTTTCCTCCCACTGAAACAGTAGTATCCCTATCTGTCTCGGCCGAAATAAAATTTCGATAGATAGCTCTAATTAATGGTTCTAATAAATCAGTTATAGTTAAAGCAGTCACTTGGATAATGAAAGCTCGCGGATTCATTCTCCGCCCAAGGGCATGATTTCGGTCTATTTTTCTAAATTCATAATATAACTGTAGATTAAAACTGTTTATCTCACAAGGAGGTATTTAAAATCGATCATTACGAGATAAAGAGCCACGTAGAGCTAACTCTGCCACGCTTAAACCGACGAACTGTATATTCACAACTCCGTGCAGACAAAGTTGCAGGAAAAATCTTCGAGATCATTCCGTGGTGAACGTGACCAACCTTAATGGAAGTTTTCTCTCCATGTCTGGAAAGGTTTACACTTATTATGCTGGACATACCGCGGGAATGCCTAGAGGTGGAAAGAAAATCTTGTGTCAGAATGTGCGCTGCAAGTAATATAATTATTTGATAAGGTTTTATTGCAGCCGCAAAGCAGATCCTGTGTTTCGTATTGAAGGGAAAGGTAGGCAGCGTAATCACTAGGCATGGGTGGCATTTCATCTTAGGCCTCAGGTTTTTTATACCACTAAGGTGGCAAACAAGCATACGGCCCACCTGATGCTGTAGGAACTCATTCGAGAAAAAAATATTAGTTATATTTAGCCGTTAAAACAATAAGGCCAAATAGGCCGTTAGCCAATAAAAAGTAGGTTAGGGTAGAGTGGGATAATTGAGGTCGCGGGGTAACTCCAGACAAGGCCGCCTACATCATCATCATCAGCCTATATACGTTCCCACTACTGGGCACAGGCCTTCCTACATGGGAGAAACACATGAAGAGTTTGGGCCATAACACCACCACGCTGTGGGTTGGTGGGTTAAAGCGGTTGCAGTAACAACAGGGACCAACGGCTTAACGTCCCTTCCGAAGCAGGGAGGAGCTCGAGATAACAAACTTTGATTGACCGATCCCAGGATCGACCATGGCAATGGTTGCTTTGTTTTTCGTATCGAAACCAGAACGCTCAAACCAATACGCCACCGAGCTCCTCGAAAAAAAGATCACAAAAATAAAATTCATCTTTTTCAATTATTTTAACTAAGGAATTTGCGGAACATTTTTAGCTTTGAAAAGTATGTTTAACTTACATGCGTATTAAATTTATTTATTATTAGGATTCCTTACCCAAATCGTAAAACGGGACCCTATTACTAAGACTCCGCTGTCCGACCGTCCGTCCGTCTGTGACCAGGCTGTATATCATGAACCGTGATAGTTAGACAGTTGAAATTTTCACAGATCATGTATTTCTGTTGCCGCCATAACAACAAATACTAATAAACAGAATAAAACAAATATTTAAGGGGGCTCCCATACAACGAACGTTATTTTTTTGCTTGTTTTTGGTCAATATTGATAACGCCAACGGCCTTTCATGCGCGAGTCTGACTCTCACTTGGCCTGTTTTTTTATTTGTTTTATTTATTAAGAAACTCAACAGCGTTTTTTAACAATCATGCTTAATACACTTATACATAACTCTTAGCCAATTACAGAGTTTCACAACATACATAAATAACTCTTACGAAGCGAAGTAGTTTCTAAGCAAGTCTACATTGTACACGTAAAGAACTACAAGATCCTAGGATAATTGTATATTAAGGTTTGAAAAAACATATTTTATAAGGTCGCTAAAAAATCTTACGGATCTGAAAATCAGATACTTAACGCATTTCTTTATAGTCATGTGTAAAACGAAAACACCATTAAAAGATTTTCCTAGATACTTTTATTTCGGAAAACACCTCTTAAAAATTAGACAATCGTAGATTGTTGGTAAACGATACTATGTATTCTATAGAAAATTACTTTAAATAGTAGATATTTTTGTTTTAACGTTTTCATTCTTATATAGTATATTTATATATATATAGTTATATTTTAATAAAATAATTTGTGTAGAAGCTTACTTTCATGCGCAGCCGCTATTTTGTCTTTTTTCTCCCGCTGAGCTAATCATATCTCCCCCGTCTGTCCCTATCTGTGTCGGCAGAATCGAAACGTTATGTTTCGATATAGCGCTTTAAATCTCAGATTTTGCTATTGTCAATTTTATTTTGTTGACTTTACTAGGTTTCTCGCACATGCAAATAATACGTATCTCTATTTTTAAATCTTTTCAGGGTTTTCAATACACTGAATAAGTCAAGAATATCAGAAGCGTTTATAGCCTGAGGTGAGGTCACCATTTAAAATAGTTCCATAAGTAAACTGCAGACATAAATCCTCCGCAAGCTTCCAGAACTCCCTTCAACATAAATTCCGAATTTACGAACGAACATTTATTTAAATGCGAAAGAAAGAGAAATCTCAACACATAATAGAGAACGTGCCAACTTAAAAGCGTATACCAAAATACGGAATAGGTAACGAAAACACATCGCGATTCGTCTTGTCCGAATTTAATATTTATTTTCCTTGCATTTCACGCCCGTTGCCTTTTTATGGTCGCGAAAACAACGTTGCACACTAGGAATTTTCTCCAGGAATATCGTAAGCGTTGCAATTTTCATTCTTTATTGTTACGTGTTCAATGTTCAGTCATAATTGGGGCAAATAATGCCTTTGCACGTTTACAAGTGGAGTCCTTTAAGACATCATATTTAACATAATGGTAAATGTTTGAAAAATATCTTTACTTAAATTTATAAGTAAAATTTGAAAGACGTATATAGTACATTACTTGCAGCGGTCATCAAAAGAGGCATTAAGTCCATCAATGCCTAATTGTGCCCCAAGGCTTGTATAGTACTTGACTCAAATAATGCGAGGAAATTAAAAGTAAGTACTTTTTATTTGAAAATGACCCTATAATAAATTACCTCCTTGGTTGCCATGTTTCGAAGGAAAAGATCGTTCCATTTTTAAATTATACGGCAGTTATGAGCTTAGATAGTAATTTATTTGGCCGCCAAAACACAACAGATATGTATTTTCATACAACTTTTACCGACCGCTGCTCGCATGTATTTATCCAATATAGAAAGCTTAATGTATGTCAAAGACGGTTGTCAAAATAATGCTCGAATTTCCATTGAGTATAACGATATTTAGAAAAATATCTGAACTAGAAGATAATTATGTCCTGGAGCTACTAAGCCCGCAACCTGATCTCAGTAGTAGAGTTTTTGGGTAGCAAGTGTAATTAAACGTGAGGAATGCTCTCAAAAAATGTGTCCTAAGTCTTAAGCATAACTAGTGCGCCGACCTTAGGCTATCAGAAGAGGGGTCCAGGTTCTCCTGCTGAGAAGAGACCGTAAACCGGTCAACCGCTTTGATGGCAAGATGGACGCTATGCCGTTTGGTTGGTCGTCGTGTAGTGGACCAGAGGGTGCATCGATGGAAGTTTTAATGGGTGCGAGCCCAACACTCCCCTGTCTTCTTGTCCGGAGGTGGGATAGCGCTATAGGCGTTTCTCCCATTGGAAAAAAGGGTCACCAGCACTGCCATCTGTCTTTTCGAGAGCGTCCCCTCACACCCGCTTTATATTCGTCCATTTCTATCATACCAACTGTTATTCAATTTTCACACAGGTTTTAATCACGGAAATTTGTGTTACAGGTGACTGTATTTTTCAAAGGGAAGCAATAGGAACCTGGAAAATTGGAAATCACTGCTTTCGCAAACATAGTCAAAAATAACACATATTTTCTGCACTGTTGCTACTAGAGATTTACCTGCGCATCGCCATAGCGCACACGTTCTTCTTCGAATACAGCCTAATTCAATTTTAATTTCAAACCATTTATTCCAAGTAGACTTATATTTCGACTTTCAAGGGTATATGTTACTTCTAACGTAAATGCAGGTGGACTAGAGGAAATTCACATGGCCATCCTAAGTTGTCAATAGCTCAGATGGTTAGAGCAGTAGCCCGGATTGTGAAAGGTCGCAGGTTGAGTTCCCATCTGAGGACACGATTTTTTCTACTTTTAATACTTCTCTAATATTTTCATTTATAAAATGAGGAATACCTTATACAGGGTGGTGCTGTCAATACGACAATAAATTAAAACATAGGCTATATTAGTTCATAGTTTCTTATTTCAGCCGTGAAACAGTTCGCTGTGTTTCGGATTGAAGGGAAAGGTAGCCAGTGTAATTACTGGGCATGGACGGCATTTCATCTTAGGCCCTAGGATGACAACGCACCTGCAATATCAAGTGATTTTTCCTTGTTATTGCAGGTGTCTATAGGCGGCGGTAACCGCTTACCATCAGGTGGGCCGTCAGCTTGTTTGTCATCTAGTAGTATAAAAAAAAAGTCATGATATTATCAAATGAATAAGATGTTTTTGAAAGCGGCAAACGATTTCTAAGAACCAATATAGCCCATGTTTTAATTTATTGTCGTATTGACAGCACCACCCTGTATAGTTGTCTAGTATCCATAACACATGCTCTTATTTATGTTTACTTTGGGCTAGATAATAGGTAGGTATGAGTGTATGAATATTATTCATTATTATTATTATTTGACTTATCATAGGTAACATTTAGCTGCTCGTACAGAAACCCTAACCCGTCAAGCATCAGATTCCAATAGATTTTTCAATTGTCATAGATCTCCAGAGGTATGACGCCGCATGACAGATTAAAAGTATGCTCTGAAAATAATTTTGAAAAAAAAACGCGTCATGTCTCTGAAACCGAAAACTTGTTTTTCGTGAACTCCTTTAGATGTGATATACCAGACCAGAAATAATTATATTTTTTTTTCATTTATTTACGGAAACAAGCAGTCTCACATAATACAGTTTTACATTTCATGATTATATACACATCATAGACTTATAGTTTCACTTAGTGTTTAAATTAACCAATATTGAATTACTAAATAGTAAAATTCCATACAAATCTATACAACTTTCACAACTCAAAGGCTAAGAATATTCCTAAAGGTTTCAGTAATAGGTTAAGGATTTATATCGCAACTCAAGTTTTAACACACGAATTTAGGTTGAGTGTCACTGTACAAGTACACTTACTGACCAAGTGGGAATGTCTCGGATAATTTCCTTACATACTGTCTTAATTTGGCTCTCGCAATTAAGGGCCGACCCGACGTCAAATTAATTACATCTATTCGAGATAATGACGGCAGAAACTGTGGAAGGGTAGGTTCTTTCCGTTTTTCTTGTCTCCGCTTTGAATTAGTAAGCTTCTCTAAATTTTGTTCCGCCTTAGATTTTTCCTGAAAAGGGCCTTTCGGAGCCGTCCGACAATTAAAAGCATTGACGTTTGTATTTTAAATTACTTCTTTGAGTCAAGTTTATCTTAGATGGTTTTGCCATTTTCGAAATACATATATTTTTTATTAGAAATTTAATACTTACATCTTTTTAATTTTTTAATTCTAAATACAGTCACAGTTAAAGCGTACCTCTGGCACGAGCACTTTTAAACTTAGAATCGCCAACGTATCGAGTAGTTACGTTAGCTTTTGTCTGGCTTATTTCAAATTTCAAGCGTGCGTGAACTATACGATTACGATTCGAAATTTAAAAATGTTCATGCTAAGGGTACAGAAGCTTGAATCCAGCTGTTTTAAGCACCCTATAATGTTACGTCATTACAAAGGTAAATACATACATTTTGACAGCACAAAGTCGTAACTTAGGTATCTCTGCGGATAACACATACAAGGCCAAATCACGCCCAGAATTTAGCACCGTTTAGCCACAAAGCAGTGCCGTTACACACGAATATATTTCATTTCATCCTCTGAGGGTGGCTGTTATGAAAACAGGAGTTCGCGAGTTTCCGGGCCCATTCACTGAGAAGGAAACATCGGAGAGATTTATTAAATTCAACCGAAATCTCG
This sequence comes from Nymphula nitidulata, assembly GCA_947347705.1. Taxonomy (NCBI): domain Eukaryota; kingdom Metazoa; phylum Arthropoda; class Insecta; order Lepidoptera; family Crambidae; genus Nymphula; species Nymphula nitidulata. The sequence goes on from OX374632.1 coordinate 16,607,943, forward strand.
ACGCCCACGTATATTATTAAAAGGGAATGTTAACGTTTGCGCGTGTTTACATTACGTATTTAGCAATAGTCATTTAAGTGTTTACTGGCGCTGTTTAGGCTTTTGTTTGCGTTTCGAGGGGAATTCGCTACACGGTTGGAAAACCAGTCTTGTTTTGGCGGCTCGTGTTTTGTGTTTCTAGAAACGCATCTGAACCGCGCTTGTAATGCGGGTCAAAATGCTTTTACGGCTTACGGCTAGAAGTAGAAAAGATTTGAGCAGAAATCATTCGAAATGTCAATGTGACTGATTTTAGGTATAAATAAAAATAAAAGTTAGTGAAGTATAAGAGTAAACTTAGTAAAATCAAGTTACTAATTTATATTCTTAGTATGGATTCCCCTCTTGGTAGCTTTGTTCTGTTTTTAACTTCAACTGTTCTATGATTCAGCAATTGCCTTTCCGGAAATAAAGCAACTTGTCCGGAATATATTGATGAAAAACGTGGTGATATTTTATTACTTAAAGCCACTGCTACTAATAGTTTACAAAGGATTGATACAATTTTTGAATGACCGTTGAATTTAAACATTACAGAGACGGTTAAATTACCGTGTATTTATAATACGTAATCTAAATTTCATTGTTATTTCACTATAATCAGTATAATAATTTGGGGAAAAAACATCCTTACAGTTCGATCATCGGTGTCAATCAGTTTGGAAAAAGCCGTCCTCACAGTTTGATCATCAGACTACTTACTGGTAGGTCAGGATGGTATAAAGGTAATACTTTTCTTGTTGGATATACCTGATAGTTGCTTCTGGTGATCGCTGTAACCACACGACAACTGTTGAGAAATGAAAAAATCGTAAGCACGTTAAATGAAAAATAATGAAGTTCTAAAATAATATTTTTAGAACTTTTAAAGAAAAACAATTTCTTCATACATGATTTTTGCGTAACTTTAACCGTTTACGCACGCAACGAAAGCTCTGAAAAGGATTATTTTTTCCCCGTTTCTGAAACATTTTCGATTAATGCTCAGCTCCTATTGGAGGTAGCGTGATGTTATATAGCCTATATGATACATCGGTAAATGGCCTATCCAAGACAAAAAGAATTTTTCAATTTGAATCAGTAGTTCCTGAGATTAGCTTAACTCTTCAGCTTTATAATTTTAGTATAGATTCTCTTAATATATGCTAAGGAGGAAAGATTCACCAAAATCATAATTACCAACATTTATTATGAAATTTGTATGACTATCCTAATTAATTGTCAAAACTTATATCATTTTAAGCCAGAACAGTGCAGCTATGATAAAATAGTACGACATAAAACAGTGCTCGTGTAATTTACAACTCCACATGAAACAGTTTTACTGGCAAGGATTCATTAATGCATCATTAGCGAATATTTAATATGGGTTGAACTGAAAGTCGAGCGCAGTTTTACTGCTAATCAAAATTCAACTATGCTAATTTGAAAACTGGGTTGGTAATTACTCGTTCTGAGCATTTCGGTGCTTTACGTTAGCTGTCTAGTTATTGTGGTCACAGTGACTTTACTTTAATACTGAAAGAAAAGGGATCACGGTTTAATGCAAATTGGATGAGTCGCCGAAGAACAAGCTTCGATGCAGGGGTCTTTTAAGATAAATAAAAATCATTTATTAATTAATTTAAATATAAAATATCCAAATATCAAAGAGGAGTTCATCTTGCTGACAGATATTTTGTCATAATAAGGCCTATAAAACTGCCTCTTCTCTTGTTTCATTTACCATAAAGTTTAAATTTCTACCCATACGATAATGTTGAAAATATTTATCATGACTATTGTTTAGAAATGTATATTCTATGCTCTCGTCCGTATTAAAACCATATAGAATGCTAATTTTAGAAGTGAAACATAATTAGCGAAATCTACCGCCACTGTCAGTGTGTCCGGACACATCGGAATATTTAATTATGCCTCTTAATTATCTCCATTTTGGAAGCTAACACATGGCTTAGAAGGGCAAGCAACTGTAAAACTTAAGTTTCAAGTTTTTAATAATAATTAAAACAAAAACTCGATTATAAGATTTTGCCTCGATACATTTTATTTCCGAAAAGACCTCTTTTAAATAAAAAACTCAAGATTTTTGGTAAACAATAACTTGTATTCATTAGGAAATTACTTTAAATAGTATATCTCATAAATATACAGAATCGTAGAAGCGATTTTTGTAATCCTAATAGTTATTTTTTAATAGAATAATTTGTGTATTTTCGCTTACTTTAGACGCGCGATCGCTATTTTTTCTTTTTTCCTCCCGTTGAATTTGTTTAGATCGCCTTAAGCTTATTGTTTTATTTACAAGCGTGTGTGATAAGATAAATCAATTAATTGGCTGTGTTTGGACTACTCCTATAAGTTATACAAGCTATATGAAGCACCTATCTGCAATGTTAGTTCAGAGATTGGTTGAATTAATTTTTGCTCGGGTTTTTCTAGCGGATATGGCGTGTGTCATAACCATAACACTAACAGGAAAGAGATGGCATTTTAAAAACCTTTTTTGTTAAAGATACAATTCTTCTCGCAAATTCTATTGCAGATAATATTGTTAACAAAATGCATTATTAATTTTCAAAGGTATCTTATTACTAATGGTGAGGGCAGAAGTTTTTATTGTACAGTCGACAGAACATCAAGTGTAACAGTAGCACTACGAAAGCCGTCTCTATTACGAACGCAGTAAGGGCGGTCTCAATGTCAAACTGTTACGCTTGATGTGCTGTCGACTGTACAGACGACAGCGTAACAACTGTAAGAGTTAGCGACGAAAGCCGCCTCTATTACGAACGCAATAAGGGCGGTCTCAAGGTCAAACTGTTACGCTTGATATGCTGTCGACTGTACAGACGACAGCGTAACAACTGTAACTGTTGCACTGCGAAAGCCGCCCTTACGGTAGATTTACAGTGATACAGTCACTGGCGCCAATTTTAGGCGCCTAAACCCGGCGCCAGTTAATGGACTAGTTTGTATTGTTTATATTGTGCCGGCAGTTACATTGGGGTGTAATATGAATGATATAATTACAGATCTTATACTACCTATAGGGTGCATAGCAGTGAGTGTCTCTTGGCTGAATTGATTTATGAAGCAACGTGCTTTGACTGAAAACACTTCACGTCACGGCTCCGGTACTGAGGAGCTCTGACATGGGTGGTCCCATGGGTGCTAATCGTCGCAGATGGCATTCGCTCACCATCGCACCTCCTTTTTTAGAACAAATAACTGTACTAATGGGCATTTACAGTTTCCAACTACTCAAAAGCAATTGACGGACAGCCTCCTAAGACCATATTCGTGTGGCCGTTACTGACTTTTCTGTGCCTGTGATATTATAGCTTTGTTCACGTTTATCTTCCTAAGCAGTGACGAAATACATTTTGTCTATTGAACTATACATATATGCACTGATTTACTCCACCAAAACAGTGACAGTGTGTCACAGAACTATGTGGCCTGACTTCAGGGTAGAAATATAATTCAATTATGCTATGACCATTGCAATGACAAAATGGCGAATAATCAACTGCGCCCAAGTTATTTAGTTGTGTGACGCTTCAATGGATTAAAGTGTTTTTGGTTGTCCTTCAAGGAAAAACCAATTACTTAGTTTTTATAAGTTAAAATATATAATATTACTAATTTGTGTATCGACAAAGTTACAACCGCATATCTATAAAAAACATAGTTATTTATTTATTTTACAATATTCCATAACTTTTAGGTTTGAATTATTCTAATGTATACAAAAAATTGCGTATATTTTCGAATTTGTGAAAAATAGCGCCATATTCAAACGTAGGCAAGATTCCAATTATCAACCCATAATTTAATTAAGTCAACTCTACCAACTAGCTGAGATTAATAATTATAAATGAAGAAGAGAATGCAATTTAATTTTTTTTACAAATATCTACAAATTTACAGAATTATAAAGTTGCAAGAAAATAGACAAGGATGAAAGCAACATTTACCTGAGACTTAGACAAATATTTAAGTAGCGTGTTATGCAAACATCCCTGCATCGCTATTCCCGAATGAAATAGTTTTCGCCAAATACGTCAAAGAGAGATTGCAGCTTACGACCACAGTAACCACAAATATTAACACGTTTGCTAACCAACACAATTTCTGTAATCAAAATATATTTTATAGGTACCCGACGTCATAAGCAACTGCTGTATTTGCAGTTGCAATTCACATTCCAGCTATTTGGACATAATGAGCTCGAAGTGCATTTAACGGCTACAACAAATATAATGTAATGGCTGCAAATATTGTAACTACAAAAGCTTCAATTCATTTCTCATAATTTATTTAACGTTACGGTTATAAAGTTCCACACCCCTTTTCACCCCCGCAAAGGATTATATCTGGGATAAGAACTATTTCATGTCCTTTCTCGGCACTGAAACTAATCTCTACACCAAGTTTAGTCTAAATCGCTTCAGCGGTTTAAGCGTGACGAGGTAACACACCGACAGACAGTCACACTTTCGCGTTTATGATGTAAAGTATGGATGGATTTTTATTCTATCTACATACTTTTTATTATGAATGACTATGACGGCCGAGTGACCAGTACCCAGGTCTACTAAATCCCAACTGAGACAAATGTTTGTATTGAGTACAAACGCATTTGTTCACGATGCTTGTAACGTATTTGTTCACGAGTATGTTCAGTGCAGACACATCAAGACAGTGTGACAGTTGCACTACAAAAGCTGGCTATACAAATAGTGTATGAGCCGGTGGTAGATCAACCATCACCGGTCTGATAACTCAATGAGACATATTTTTATCTAATTTAATTCATAAACAAATATACCTATGATAACTTGCCTATCGGAAAGTGTTCATAGCTATTTTTAATTAAATTAATTTTTATCAATTTCCTTTTATCACCATCACTCTTGTGATTACCGAATGAGTTTTATCTCAATTGATAGTTTTTAACATGCAGATAAGTCAATATAGGTAACTACATCGATCTTAACCAATCGAAATTGATATCGTAGGTAAGATATTTTAATTACAGAACCGATTGGTTTTGTAACGATTTTTGTACGATTGTTTGCCTACATGATTATGTAGGCTTGCCTGCAAAAAATCGTACATAAAATAATATGTTTGAAGATGAAGCTGTTACGCTTTGTGTGCTGTCGACTAATGATAAATCCATACTAGTTATCGATACTAACACTGTTTGTCGGTTTTGACGACCTTTTGACGCTTGAACCGCATAAATTTAGATGAAATTCGGTATGGAGATAGCTTAAAAACTTAGGAAGGACATAGGATGCTTTTTGAAGCGATAACCGATATCAACGCGGGCGAGGCCGCGGGCGGATACTAGATTCTAATTTACATGTTTCTCTTTTTTTTCGTAATCATAACACAAACTCTTAAGGATACTTACGAGCAGAATATTGGAACCCAACAAACCAATTCTAAAGGCATAAGCAATTCAGGCTAGTCTTAAAAGTTATCAGAGGAATTTTCTAAAGTTCTAATACAAAAGTAATTACTGGCGATTTGTTTGAAAATCATAAAAATTGCTATTACATTATAAGTGTTTTTCGAAAAATCCTCTGACAATTATTTAGCCTGGCCTGACTTGCTTATGCATCTTTCCAATATTTTTGACTTGAAAACTTATATGAAAATGTGCCATGTACGTACATGCTCTAATTTAGATAATGTAAGTGTGTAAGAAATCTCAATAATTTTTGACTTTCTATAGTTTCATGCTTGACTTGTGTATTCGTGCATAAATTATTAGGAGGGTGTAGGTAGGTGATCCCTTAACGTGTCTTCTGTATAGACATAAAAGCCATACAATTTTTTTAAAAATTTTATTGCACAAAATTAGCTACAATTTGGCGGACTTAATGCCATTAGTCATTCTCTACTAGTCAACCGGAAAGTTGAGTCCAAAATGATTAATTAGGTAGTGCAAAAACCACTGTTTTGAAAATCAAAATATACAATAACACGTGAATATACAATTTATTATGTAAATACATTCAAATATATAATTTAAAATTATGAGAGAAAGTTTGAATAGGAAGAAAAAATTCTACACATGCGACACCATGGCACTCGTTTACTCCCTCGTGGCTGTCGTACTGTGGCAAAAAGAGCTTCTATCAAAGTTTAAAACGTGTCGTTTGTATTCAAGAGATGCCCGTTCGGAAAGTGCTAGTCTAATGAGCGACCGATACCCGATAACTTAGAAAATATAGCTTTTTTCAAGTTTACTTGTCTTTCCTGTGTAATATAAAGTTGGTAGCATGAGATTCTATTTTTAAAATGGATATTGTTGCATTTGTAGACTAAAAAAGTGTGGTGGTGGCTTTCTCAAAAGTGTGGTAGTACTTAGCTTTAGCCTGCGGTAAGATTCTTTATACTAGACGACGAGCATGCTGACGGCCTATCTGGTGGTATGTGAACACCGTTTCGCCTAAAGACACCTGTGGTAAAAATAAAAAAAACAATTGTTGTCAATGCAAAAAAAATGATATTGCAGGTGCGTTGTCATACTGAGGCGTAAGATGGAATACCTTCCATGCCCAGTAACTAAACTGGCTACGTTTACTTTAAAACTCTTCAATCCTGACGTCTGCCATCTTTAATTTTGTGATCTATAAAATATATTTTATAAGATATAATTGATGGCAGACATGATAATTAATTTTATGACTTTTTTTACAACTCGCCACTTATTTTTCTAGGTCACATAGTTAGAGACTACATTACGTCTTAGTATAAACGACGATTAAATCATATACCTAAATTGCCACCAGCTCCCTAGCTATATCTAATAGACGCAGGAGACCATTGCTGCCAAGTCAATGACTTCTGGTGACCTTTCCTCTGCAAGAACAAGAAACTGCAAAAGAGTTATTTGCGAGAGGAAAATACTATGCTTTATTTCGAAAAAAATATTGTTTCGCTATATCTGCTACTTAAATGTTATTCGGATCCGCAATCCAAAACTAACTCAGATTAGAGAAAGTAATAATTGATTCGGATCGCCTGAAAGAATTTTATTTCATTTTCCACGCAATACATTCGATAATAACGTGAATTTAGAATCACATTTCCGCAAATTCGATTCCTTTCAATTCCAGTTCAAATCGGGGTTTAATTGCCGCGAAATTTCGCATCTAATAATCATATTTTTGGTTGCAATAACGGAATTTCAATTACATTAATGGTGTCTTTAGACGGGGCCGAAGTCCGGAATACAGAAAGGGCCGAATTAAATTGGTTAGCGGGCCAACTCGGCCAAAGTTCCGGGATTGTTTCAAAAGTGGGGGCAAACTTGTGGACTGTCAGTTCATTTGGCTAAATGAGCTGCTTCACCTCTCATTTATTGCTGGTGGAAATCCGACTTTATTTGGAAGTAATTAAGGTCATGAAGACGCGATGCTTGGTGGGCTTCGTGCAATTTAGATAATAATAGAACATCTGCAATAACATGGTGTCATAATAATTGACACCGTTTTGAATACTCAGTTGCCCCATTATCAAGAACTTTCTACTGATGGAACGACCAAGATTCATTTTGATAATCATTAATTTTGATAAAATTACCATGTCCAAAAGAGCCATTCTTTCGTACGCTATGTTTTTATACGATCCTCTAAGTATTCTCCTGTGACATCCGAATATTAATATTAGGCCGTCACAAGTTAGGTAGGTAAGTAAGTACATACTTTAAGAAAACTGTGGATATTTTTTTTTTTGCATAATATCATAACGTGTATAACAGTAGTATCATCATCATTTATTATACACACGGTGAGCCCTGTGACAGGAGCAAAAAATTAAAATATACATCCTATATCTAATCAGTAATTACGTCCAAATGGTGATAATAACTACATAGTATAAAACAAAGTCGCTATCCGCCGTCTGTCTGTCCTTATGTATGCTTAGATCTTTAAAACTACGCAACGGATTTTGATGCGGTTTTTTTAATAGATAGAGTGATTCTTAAGGAAGGTTTATGTGTATAATACATGCATAATATTTACATAAGCATTGCACCCGTGCAAAGAGGGGGCGGGTCGCTAGTTAATTATAATGAAAAATATTTTTACTGATTTTTTCCAACAAAATTAATCGAGCCAGCAATGTGCTACATACATTGTGTCCAGTCGCTATAATTGACAGTGACATTTAGTGACACTAATACTGTTAGAATCTATCAAAGTGCCCGATACCAAGATATCTTACGACTACTAAGCAACAATATCGCAAAGTGAAAATTCATTAATAGGAAATCTTAATTTTAAATGACTTTTTCTCATAATTAACAACTTTGAAACATTAGGACCACTGGGATATTTTACGGAATCTTTGTATCATTTTTTTCTCTGCCCACACTGTATGAGCAGTAAGACTATTAATTTAAAATTATATTAAGGGTAAATAAAAATCTTCTTAATAAAAATACTTACTCTTTGATAACTTATGGTAGCCTAGTACTTCAGGATATACAGGGTGGGGCTGTAACACGAGCAAAAACTTCTTGTGCAGATTATTTTGAGCACTTACAGTTACTCTAATGTGGTCCAAAGAGTTCAAAGTACGTCGTTTAAGAATAAATTGGATTTTAAAGTTAATACCCATAATCGATGTAACTTCCATTGCGATATTATCGTTTACCGGTCGTAAAGTAACGTGGTACAGGGCACGGCCAGGAAGTACTGCTAACTTAACTTAATATCAAACCTCTTTATTTAATCACAGTAGAAACTTTTTTTAAGCGACATTCAGATTATTGGAAACATTCTTCAAACGTTATAATGACAATGTCAAGTTGGTAATTTAAAAATTACCAAGAAATAAATAAAAATATTGACAATGCCGAGAATAATGTATGACGCTCGGGTTATTTTTCAATAAATATTAGTTTGCTTTGCAAGTTACCGTAGAAAAACGGTGATAGTTCATGTCAACTAAACTATCAGGAAAGTTTTTGGGGCTACATCAACTAAATGTCAGTGAAGAGTGTTTTGAATAAAATGAAATGTTTGCCGTCTATTGCTGGTGGGATTAATTTTGTTAGGGATGATCCACTTTTTTTTAATAATTTTGAAGGACTATAACCACTAGGATATGAATAGTGGTAACTGAAAATGCCTATATTTAAAGTTTTTTCTCGTGTTACAGGCCCCACCCGGTATAAAAAAGGATTTACCTAATTTGTTATTGTTTTTGATTGTACAGTCGACAGCACATCAAGCGTAACAGTTGGACCTTGACGTCGCCCTTACTGCGCTCGAATTAGGGGCGGCTTTCGTAGTGCAACTATTACACTTGATGTGCTGTCGTGTGTACTTCTTGTTACTTGAGAATAAAATCCAATTTTTGGCGTTTGCTTTCACTCAAATTGAAATACAATTCACTTTTAAAATTTAGCACTTTCGTATTAGTCTCTGAACTCTTCAATACAAAAAACCTAGGAGTGTTAATGCAAAATACCGGAGTGAAATCGAAAAATGAAAGTATATATTTTTCGCGAAATGTCTGCCGATGTCACGGAAAATGTAACATCGACAAATGAAGTTAATTATAGAGCCATGAATAAACATAAAAATGTAAAATTATTACGGGACTTTTCGAAGCTCGAATCGCATTTCAATCAAAATTATGTTTTATTGTGAGTCCGTGCCGATGACGGTTATTTCCATAAACTTAGTAACGATCAGACAGATCATTTAAAAATTCAAGAGGCTACCAAGTTGCGCATAGAACCTACGCTGATTAAACCCTGGTCATAGTAATAATAAAGCTTTGTTATTAAAATTATAAATTACCTATTAAAACACAAGCAGAAATCATTACATTGCTATTAATAATAATATTACTATACTTACACCTATACTTATATAATATGCCAAACCTATGCTAAAAAGTAAGCATCACTATGCACTTAGATTTATTTACCTCTAAATAATATAAAGATTTTGAATTTATGAGAAGTCATTTACATCTCAATTTGTAGTGAAAGCCGTTCAGTGGCTACCAGTAGACCTTTTCAATTCAATTCAATTCAATTCAATTCATTTAATCATTATCATAGGTATACAAGCTGTGATTGTTTAGAATTTATGAGATCTCCATGATAGACCTTTAAGGCATATGATATATTTGATATTTTCTCTTTTCATGCAAATTTAAAGTTTATTATAATAAATTTAAATGTCAAAATTGGAATTACTTAAAAATGTCAGGCAAAACTTACACAATGTTAGTCAAGGTCAAATCAAATCAAAATTAAAACTAAATTCAAATCAGAATTTAAATTAAATCAGCAATAAATTAAATTTAAAATAAAATTAAAATCAGATCAAAATTAAATAACACAAAATTTAAATTAAATTACAATAAAATATTCAAGATGAGCAAGCACCAGGTCTATGCATTAATATCCGTAAAATATTCGTTGATATGGTAATAACATTTATCTATTAACAATTTTGATAAATTATGTTTTAAATGATATAAATCACAGTTCTTTAACTGGTCAGGTAACTTATTATAAATTCTAGGGCCCATTTCAATTACACTTTTGCTCATAAGAGCAGTTTTGCATATGTTATTGCTAAGTTCAAAGTTCCTTGGGCGAAGTCTGTTATGTCGTGGGAGCTTTACGTCAAATAAATCAGGATTGGACTTAATAAAAATACATGTTTCTAAGATATAAAGACACGGCAATGTTAAAAGTTTTAAAGATTGGAAGTATGGTCGGCAGCTGTCTGCGGGCTTTAATCCACAAATAGCTCTCACACATCGCTTTTGAGCTCTAAGCAATATATCTCTGTATGAGCAATTACCCCAAAAAATCACACCGTATCTCAGGGTGGAGGCGACAAAGCCATGGTAAGCAGTCAAAACTGTGCTCCGATCTGCCACCTTTGCCAATTTATAAAGAGCAAATGAAATTTTGTAAAGCTTTTTTGTGATTTCTATAGAATGTGATTCCCATGACATGCCACTATCAATATTAAGTCCTAAGAATTTAGTAACATTTGTTTCTTTTATTGTTTCGTTTTCATAGGCAATATTTAATTTAGGATATATTTTTCTTTGCGTGAACTGTATATAATTTGTTTTGTCTAAATTTACTTTTAAATTATTTGACTCGAGCCATTTGATTATATTTTTAACAGTAGTGTTAATATTACTTTCATATTCTGAGACTTCGTCACACTCTATAAAAACAGTGCTGTCATCGGCAAACAAAATCATTGGATACTTACTGGCATTTATTATATCATTGATATAAATGATAAATAGTAAAGGACCCAAAACACTGCCCTGCGGAACACCACATTTAACCATTCTGTGGCTGGATTCATATTTAGTTTCTTGTTTTGAGGACATGCATATTTGAGTCAGCTCGGTAACTTGTAACCTCTCTTTTAGATATGAATTGATAAGTTTCTGAGCATTGCCACGGATACCATAGCGATCTAATTTTCCTAGAAGTTCTCTATGATTTACGTGATCAAAAGCTTTCGTTATATCCATAAATATGGCACATGACGGCATTCTATTGTCGAGACTTCGAACAGCTCTATTTACCAACTCATATATAGCTGTATTAATTGAGAAATTTTTCCGAAAGCCCTTCTGCGCTTTATTTAAAATTTTATGTTTCTCTAAGAAATTGTAAATAATATCATGAAGTATTCTCTCAAAGACCTTTGAAAGCACTGACAACAAAGCTATTGGACGATAGTTTTTGACGCTTTCCTTATCGCCCTTTTTATATAGGGGCTTCACTATCGCTGGTTTTAAATTATCAGGGTAAGTTCCTGTGCTGAAACTTAAGTTTATGATGTGACTTAAGGGGAGTGCTATTGAGCCACCCACTAATTTAACGACCCTTGTACAAATATCGTCGAAACCAACACTATCTGTGTTTTTCAGACGTTTAATTACCTGGTGTACCGTATCAGGTGTTACGGGTCCTAGAAATATTGTTTTAAAATTATTTTTTATATTCTCAAAATGTATTTGTGAATTATGATTATTACTTTTATTATTATTAGTATTATTATGAATGTCATCTGTGAAAAAATTATTAAAAATATTAGCAATCTCAACAGGATGTGTTATATATTCATTATCTACTTTTATTATTGAAATTGGTTCCTTAGGCATATTATTTTTTGATTGGTTGATAATAGACCAGGTTGCTTTAGTTTTATTTTTTGCTGATTTGATATATTTATCGTTTTGTGAACGCTGTGTCAGTCTTATTATTTTCCTAAGTCTTTTTGTGTATTCTTTTAGAGCTGATCTAGTTTCCTTGGTCTTGATAAATCTACAGTGCCATAACAATTTTCTCTTCTTTATAAAACATGCTTTTAATCCTCTTGTAATCCATTTTTGTTTTGATTTTAATGTTTTTCTAATAAATATGTAGGGAAAGCACAGGTCATAAAAGCATTTAAAGATATTCATGAAAGTGTCGTAGGCTTGATTGGGGTCATCGCAAGCTAACGTGTCGTAAAAAGTTAAGCTTTCTATACAACTATTAAATTTCTGAAGATTTTCCCAACTGAAATCCCGACGCTTAACATACCATGAATTTATAGCACATGTCTTTTTCACAGGGCATTTTAAAAGTTGTGCTGTATGATCAGAAAGACCAGTTTCAATAACTTCGCCCTTGGATCCCCTCATGTTGTGAGCAAAGTTGTCAAGACATGTTCCACTTACAATTCGAGTTGGTTCTCTAATTGCTAGTTTTAAGTTACGACCTAGTAAATGAAATTTAAGCTCTCGACTTTTGAGATTGTCTTTCATTAAGTCAATATTCAAATCACCACATATGGCAGTCTTTTTATTATTACTATCAATCACGGTATTAAAGATTTTTTGATACTTTTTGGATATAAGTATTTAAATTTTCTTAATAATAATTTACATTTTCACTACATTTAGGTACAATCAATAATCACAAGCTCGGTGGTGTAATGGTTTGAGCGCTTTGGTTTCGTTTACGAAAACAAAGCAACTTTCGCCATGGTCGATCCGGGATGGGTCAACCAAAATTTCTTATCTTGAGCTCCTACGTGCTTCGGAAGGCACGTTAAGCCGTTTTGGTCCCGGTTGTTACTGCAACCGCTTTAACCTACCAACCCGCATTGGGCCAGCGCGGTGGTGGTATGGCCCAAACTCCTCACGTGTTTCTCCCATGTAGGAAGGCAGTGGGACGTATACCTATAGGCTGGTGATGATGATGAATAATCACAATAGGTATTGCACCGAATATGTCTCGCCTATCACAATATAATCTTTCATTTACAAAACAAAAGCTTAAGTCAGTAAATTTTCTCTGATTATTATATTGTTTATTTCACTATTCGTACTCGTGAATCTCTATTTGCAACAATAGCTCTATGGCATCGCCGCTTGCTGTACAGATAGCAAAAATAAAGCTCAATTTTTTTATGCAATACCAGCATTGTATTCGGTATATTCTTTTTTGATACCGGCTGAATTTTTTCCAATGCCGATAACGTGGTCGATGCTGCTCTTATATTTCGTATGAAATGAATGTCAATTGATAACCAGTGTTGAAAAATTACCACGTTTTAATAGTTTGAAGCGTCACATTTGAAAAATTTGATTGTAAATACGAAATCATGGTACAACACAGTTATTACCATAGTTACTGGGATTGTGGAATATCGAAAGTTCGCAACCTGCGCCAGGACTTATATGGCAAAGGTGGCTAGCAAACGGTTACCGTAGCCTATAGACCAAGGCTGCTCAAGATTTTTATCAGTCGGGCCAAGTCGGATCATTCGGAAATTTTTGGCGGGCTACTAAAGACTAGCGCCCATATTCATAACCGCTCAATAAATCTATTTTAGTTAAAACACTGCTCCAATATGTTTCATCATTTCTCTTTCTCATATGAGTGAGAGAAACAAAACACTTTATAAGCCTCTTATAACTTCACTTGTTTTATGAATACGGGGGTAGAGGTATATCAAATAATTATTTGATTTCGTTAGTTCCTTAATATAAAAATCACAAGTCAACCTTTCAATGGAATATGTAGCTACTGTCAGCAAGCACGTGCACTCTCTTTTGTTTATCGTAGAACAGTGATTTGAGTCATCTGTAGCGCGGGAACGGACGAGTGGGGTGGCGCGGACGACATGGCGGGAATTTCTGAACCTTGCCTGCGCGGGCCATTCAAAATGCGTCTGCAGGTCATTGTGTGGCCCGCGCGCCTATGGTAGAGCAGCCTTGCTATAGACGTTCGTAGCACTAGTCACACTCAGCCTATCCTGTAGTAATCAACAGAGAACGTTAAGTTGTAAGCATAGAAGACGCGTCCCCTTGCTATCAATATAACTCTTTCTCAATGAGCCCTGGCAATCTACTCACCGCAGAAACATATCGCTACAGTTTTAGCGGGTTTCAAAAAACTAGTGTTATTTAGGTACGCTCTTAAGTAAGGATATGGTGGTGGGTTACACTCGGGCGCTCGAGATTCAAGTGGTGAATACCACTATCAAAGGAATATATGCTCTACCTCTTTTAATAGAGAGTCCTTATTTAATTAATAGGTTTAAAATAATCTGAACCCGTAAAAAATGAAATATGAAAATTTTAGGTAACACCCGGCGTCATTAATTTTATCTATCTAACATCATAGTGTTGTGAGCCCAAACACGCTATATCAGCTGTGTGCGGATCTGTGCTAAAGCATTGAGCATCCTGTAGACTATTTGATGGTACAGGATTAGCTCAAGATTAGCATGTCTTGGAGCCACCACCGAAGTAATAGTAAAACGAATTTCAAATCAATCGGAACTGTGAAATTAAGTGTAAGTAAAACTCTTCTGTCAAGTAGGAAACGAGCTGATAGTCATCAAACGCCAGAACTGCTCTTCATAAATTATAGCTAAGAACCATCCTAATCACGTCAGCTTTCAAACAAAAAAAAGGAATCAAAATAGGTCCATTCGTTTAAGAGATATGATGCCACAGACAGACACACAGATGCACAGGCAGACACGTCAAACTTATAACACCCTTATCTTTTCGTCGCGGGTTAACAAGTAAGTCAATATTGTTATTCGCCATATCTGATACCCGTAACCTGAAGACCACTCCCACGTTGCCGTACAAAACATAGGTATAAAGAGGAAGCGTTAGGACGCTCACACGTCCTCTTTCCTCCAACACAAGTCTCATTCAAGTTCGTAATTTGTCTCATCTATGTAATCATCGACCTAAGTGTCGATTACTTTACTGTAACTAACTCCCAAGCACACTTGAGGCTTTGATTAGATAAACAGCTCGATTATTTACATAATATGTTCAAGCAAGTAGATATTAGCATAGAACCGAAAACATGAGCTAGGAACTACGTTACAAGTCGGTGGCATCGAGCCAAAGCAGCTGTTATGTACGGCTCTTCATATTTATTGTATTACATTCAGTGCAAATGATATTTCAGATAATGTGTTCTGAGCACATAATCAGTGATGTCAAGAATGAGCATTGAATCGCTATTTTTATATTTTTTATATGTATACAAGCACACGCTCTGCCTTACAGTAAACGGTAACCTATAGGTGCCTTTTTTATTAGATGACAAACAAGCTGACGGCACACCTGATGGTAAGCGGATACCGCCGCCTATAGACACCTGCAATAACAAGGAAAAATCACTTGATATTGCAGGTGCGTTGTCATCCTGAGGCCTAAGATGAAATGCCGTCCATGCCCAGTAATTACACTGCCGACACTCGTAGTACCTTGGGCAGACTACCAAACAACTCCAGTTACATTTGTAATAACCAAAATTTGGGAAGGTGTTATTAAAGTTTCTTTGATACAACAAAACGGTGTATCGCTCGCTATGCAACTTTATTTTTGGGTAAGTGTTAC
Source organism: Nymphula nitidulata (assembly GCA_947347705.1). Lineage (NCBI taxonomy): Eukaryota > Metazoa > Arthropoda > Insecta > Lepidoptera > Crambidae > Nymphula > Nymphula nitidulata. Next base: position 16,623,927 of record OX374632.1, read on the forward strand.
CTTATGTTATGTAGTCTCTTTTTTGAGCTAATAATTTGAGTATTTTTTTTCAGTGCACTACTTAATAACGCATTTTATGCCTTTTAAAAATATAGAGAAAACGTTACGTTAATTTCGAAGGAAACAAGTGTCCCTGCTCACAACATTAAGCTTTCTCATTGAGCTCTGCCTACCTTACTCGTCTAGGGAACACAACATTACAAAGTTTTACTAACCGACTTCAAAAAGGAGGAGGTTCTAAATTTGGTTGTTAAGTTTTTTTTTATTTACCTACTTATGGTATTTTTTTTTTACCGGTTTAGTGTTTTGAAGTCGGTTTTTTCTTTTATTTTTTAAGCAGTGGTCTTCTTTGAGGTGCTTAAACTACCCGAGCGGCCAATAAAATTATATTTAAAAAAAAAGTTAAATATCTCTTTTCTAATCATAGTTAAGAAAGATAATTATCAAAATAACTACCTAATAGTTCGGCCTATGCCTACAGGAATTAATTTCAATGTAATTTTACTGATTTGACTATTCATAACGGGCAAACAATTGTTACAGATTCTCAAATAGAAAATTGTCTCTTATTAGGGACAATTTTGTGACAAACGATTCTTCAACAACAACAACCTTCTCTAGGTCGTAATAAAAAAAATTCAAAAGAAAGAAAGAATAATTTATTGTTATCGCTTAATTGCAAAGCTGTACCTGTATACCTTTGCCTTAATAAGCGGGCCGGCTTAATTTGCGAAATAAAAAAGTCACCATTCCCATTATTTCGTAATCTCGAGAAATCTTCTTAAAAATAAATTAAAAGCGAACACGCTCCGCAGAAAACTTTCTTTCAATTTCCTCTTACCAATCTTTTACGATTTTAATTAATTGCAATCATTTTGTATGCACAATAATACTAGGATCCACTTTTGTAGAAAATTGTTTTTGATAAATAATAACTGGAAAGTCTAGAACAGACTAGCTTTAGCTACTTTTAAAATAACACAAAGTATAGTTCACATCGGATCTAGCGTAACAGTTTTACCTTGAAACCGCCCTTACTCCCTTCGAAATAGAGGCGGTGTTCGTAGTGCAGCCATTACATTAAATGTGCATTCGTCTGTACCTACCTTCGTCAGATTCCCTTGGGTCAACCGTGATAAACATTGTAACGTAGTGAAATTTACCGCTAGTGCCATCTATAGATATTTGTAGCGTTTGTAATTGGTGTCAACGATTTACTGTTTCACGCTGGAGCCGCGTTCGAATAACAAACGTTTGAATTTCGAAATGTTCTTAACATTACATTCATTGTCGGAGTATTTACTCTTAACGTTTAGGATAGTGTTATTTTTTTTATAAATTTCCCTAATATTTGATGTGATTGACTTTGGTTATTAGCTGCGTGAGCACTTTTTATGATGATAATAGAAGGATGCTCAATACTCAATCGTTTATTGCATTCCATAGGTATTTACAATAGATGTTTGATTACACTGTAGGAAGCACTATGGAGCCTGTCGGGCACAACAATAATGGAGAGGAGGAATACTTGTCATTATTATTAGTAATGTACCTTATATTGTCATTGTTAGTTTCATTATTTTGATTAGTATTTTATCTTTAAAATCTATAATTAATTATTATTACTATTATTATGTCATTATTATTATTATGTTATTGTTATTATTATGTCATTGTTATTATTATTATATTTAATTTTAGTATTAATTAGATACGTTAATTAGTATTTTATGATTTTAAATATAACTATTGTTGTAAAGTACTGTCTTATTTTTATATTTAATTTTCATACATAAGTTATGTCATTTGGTTTCCTATCTATTATAAAATTTTCAGTATTTTATTATAATAATTATTATGATATATTTCTGTCTTCCAAGTATTCCCTTACGTTATAATAGCTCTTTTTAGTAAGAAATTGTTTTAGGCTATTTATAAAGTGTTTTTCATCACTGATGTTTTTAATGAATCAGGTAACTTATTGAAAATTTTTATTGACATGACTAATGGACTGGAAGAGTGATGTTTCATTTGCGAGGATGGAAGCATTAATTTATTTCTATGTCTGAGATGCCGAGTTGTGACGTCGTCATGCCTTGTGTAGAAGTTTGGATATTTGCGAACAAATTTACACAACTCCAAGACATATATACAGGGTAGTGTTAAAATGTTAGTTTTTTCAAAGTAAGGCTTGCAGCTTTCAGTTTCTTCTATATTAAATATTATTCTAATTAATTTCTTTTGTTTTGTTAGCAGACTGGTTGCGTCAGTACTATATCCCCAAAGAATTACGCCATAGCTAAGCCACGCATATGCATATGCGTAATAAGTTGTTATTGCGGTGGCCACATCTGTAGTTTTTTTTACTACTCGTAATGCGTACATAAAGCTGCTTAATTTTCTTTGTAATTTTTCTATATGTGATTTCCAATTTATATGGGTATCAATTTATAGACCTTATAGTGTGTGTTCAGTTACTGTATCTATTGCTACTAAATTATTAATTTTTAAATTGAGTTGTGGTTTTTGATAGGGGTGGTAGACCATTAATTTGGTTTTTCATAGGTTGATATGTAAGTTGTGTTCGGTAAGCCAGTTTGTTGTTTTTAATAATATATTGTCAATTTTTTTGTTTAGATTGTCGGAGTTTTGATTTGATATTAGAATTGAAATGTCGTCTGCAAACATAACACAATATTCATTTAGAGCTTCTGCAAAATCAATTCAATAGGTCAAAATAATAGAGAAAAGATAACTATTATCTAGCCCAAAGTAAGCATCATTAAAAGTTTGTGTTATGAATACCAGATATCGGAGAAATAATGATAATAATATGTGTATAAATATTAGAAATATACTAAAAGAAACATATTTAATATCCGATGTGACATAAGATGACGTGAGTTTAGCTGAGCTGATTTGACTGAGGTGATTGAAGGTAGCTTAAATTGGGCTTTGAAAACATGTTGTGTGACTAAATTTTCTAATCGTTACAAACATGGAGACAAATAATTGTAGCATCTTCTTCTATATGAAATTCAATAAATATTTCAAACATTCATGTGCGTAGGCATAATTCATGTTTTGAGCATAATTAGGTCTCGTGTGAGTTTAAATATCCGATTTTACTACTAAATATCCACAGATAAAAAGAAAACAGGGCATGGAAGATAAACAACTAATGATGATATTCCCAAATAGTTCGTGTAATTGGTTTATTTTTTAGTCCGTGTGTATGGTGCTAGATTCAAGTAAGTATATAAAAGTTAATTTGTGTTATATTTCATATTATGTCCAAATTAATATTTAACTAAACGTAAGTAATAGCGCTCGTTAAGCACTTTGATATTTGAAAGAAAGATATTTTAAAATTATTTTATTTAAATAGGCCACAAAGAAGCACTTTTAAATCGTCAAAAAACACATTCTTACAACTATCACAAAAAATATATTAACTAACAACGTCATAGTCTCTGTCCGTCTGTCATGTCTGAATTTACACCGATTCCAAAAGTTGAACTACCGAGAAGATTCCGGCAACAAACTCGCGTAGTCACTCTTTTCAAATATTAAATTACAATGTTTGTAGTTAAAAAAAAATATAACTTTTAGCAGTGCAGTGCCGCCCAGCGAAAAAATAATTAAAATTAGAAGAGAATCTATATCAACGTACCAACAAAGTAGGTACCCAAAGGTAATGTCAAAAGTATTATCGTTATTTTCAAGCTATCTGACAATGAACAATCACAATATAGGTATAGAGGTTAATAGTCATAATACTTACTCGTAAATAAACATATAAACATTTTGGAATTTTAATGTTTCCACGCATTCTTATCATCTAAATATTCTTGGACCTTATAGTAGCCTTTTTTCATTAAAGTTTGTTTGACATATAACTTAAGTTTGTGAAAAGGCAGTTCAGTTACATTTGGTGGGACTTTGTTATAAATGTGTATACATTTCCCCATGAATGAGCGACTTGTCTTGTGAAGTCTAAAACTTGGAACAGCAAGCTTATTTTTATATCTAGTGTTTAAGTTATGAATATCACTATGTTTTGAAAAGGTATGTTTATATTTGTGAACATAAACTATGTTCTCATATATTCAATGAGAAGCAACGGTCAAAATATTAATTTCTTTAAATAAATCCCTTAGTGAATCACGTGGCTTGAGTCCGTAAATAGCACGCACAGCCTTTTTTGTAAAATAAAAATATCTTCAATGTCGGCTGCTGTGCCCCACAATAACAAGCCATATGAGATGACACTGTGCAAGTAACCAAAGTAAACAAGTCTTGCTGTTTCAACATCACACAAAGACCTAATTTTTTTAACAGCATAAGCAGCTGGACTAAGTCTTTTAGATAGGGACGAGATATGAGGATACCATTGTAAACGAGAATCTAACTTAATTCCCAAAAATACTGTAGAGTCAACACATTCAATAGTTTCTTCATTGTTTTCAACATGAGTACTAACCTGCCTTACATTTGGTAAAGTAAATTTAATACACTTAGTTTTCTTTGAATTTAACAATAAATTATTATTTTCAAACCAGGATACCACTTTCAAAATGGCATTATTTACATCCTCGAAGTCAGTTTTAGTTCGGTCTATTTTAAAAATTAGTGAGGTGTCATCTGCAAACAATACCGTCTCACACAATTTTTTTGAAAAGTAAGGGAGGTCGTTGATTTAAATTAAAAAAAGCAATGGCCCTAATATTGAACCCTGAGGCACGCCCATATGCACAAGCGCACCAGAAGACTCAGTTTTGTTAATAACAACTTTTTGAATTCTATTGGTCAAATAGGATTCAATAAGTTTTAATGAGTTTATTGATACACCATAATGCTTTAATTTACCCAATAATGTTTGATGATCAACACAGTCAAACGCCTTGGACAAGTCGCAGAAGATACCTAGAGCATCCTGCCGATTTTCCCAAGCATCAAATATGTGTTTTATAAGTGCAATTCCCGCGTCTGTAGTATTTTTTCCTTTAGTAAATCCGAACTGTCTATTGTGAAGCAATTCATTTCTCGTAAAATGAGAAAGCAATTGGTTATGAATATTTTTTTCAAAAATTTTGCTATGAGTCGTCAAAATAGAAATGGGACGGAAATTTGTGGGGTCATTGCTATCTCCCGCCTAAAACAAAGGTACTATTTTACTTAATTTCATTTGATTGGGAAATACACCATCATCAATACATTTATTAAATATAAACGATAGTTGAGGAGATAAAACATTTATTATAGAATTTATAACACTAACAGAAAAGCCCCATAAATCCTCAGTCTTTTTCATATTCATAGACTTGAAAGCTTCTATGATCGTATTAACGTTAATTTCATGGAAATTGAAAGGAATATTGCACTTATGAGAGCAAGTGCGCGCTTAGTACACGAATTCAATTCTTTTGTCATTTTAATATATTTTTAGTTTATTTTAATATATTCTTTTGTAATTTAGTATATTGGGAAAAAAAGTCTCGAAGGTATTTGCAACTCCATCATCTGTTTCTATAGTTTTGCCATTGACATTAATTTTAGAACACCTATTAGTAACTTTTGATTTACCACTTTCTTGATTTATAACTTTCTAAATGGTTTTTATTTTATTATCAGATTTCTTATTTTATTACTCAAAAAGTTCGCTTTGGCAGTATTACAAACCTTACCACACCTTTATCTTTATCTTTACCTTTTTTTACCACCTTACATACCCGGAGTTGCCCAATCACTAAACTTCCTTTTAGAACTGACTTTAAAGCTTTTTTGTTTAAAAATATTCTTGAATTCAATATTTAAATTATCAAATAAACTGCTATACAACTTATTGGGATCATCGGTTTCTTTTAGACAGTGAATTCTATTAATTACATAATTTTCAAATTTCCTCAAGAGACTATCTGTAATAGGCCTATAAGGTATTTTTTTTATTTGGTTAACATGATGGTGCTCAATAGCGATTTTCTGTCCACTATGATCTGAATTTATACAATATATAATTGATTGTTCAAGTACATCACAGTTACAAAAAAATATTATTCAAGCAGGTAGCTGATATTGGTGTAATTCTAGTAGGTTCAAAGAAAGTATGGAGAAAATTAAAACATTTGAATAAATTCGTACTCAGATAGGTTCCTTGCCTATCTGAGTACGAACATGATACCCAAATGTTTATATTGAAGTCACCACATACTGCAAAAATTAACTAATTTCTAGATCTTTGCCAGAAAATCCCTGCACATTTTGGTGAACAATATTTAAATAATTGGACTTTTCTGTTGTTTTAACTTTGCCAAACACTTTCTTTGTTGTCCTATTATCTAATTTTAATGAATTGGAATAGATTCCAAAACACTATCATTAGTCAATCTATATTGCTCAATAGAATAGATGGTATTTGCGATACCATCTTTTAATGCTTAATTTAGCGGGATTTTGCAAAATACGCAACTCAATTACTTCATTTTACTACGCGTTTTACTTCAAGATCTGACAAACTTCAGCTGATACCGCTGAACGTTGCGCCTGAAATCCCACCTTTTTAAAATGACTTCGTAGTGAAATTTCTCGATGTGTGTTACATTATAATTTATTCCAACTTTCATATGTTTTGAAACAGCATTATTAGTAAAACATATGATAATTCTGTTTGAAAAGAATATGACAGATAATGTAACTTTCATACACTTACTTAAATCTAGCACTTTATACACGGACTATAAGAAGAACCAATTACACCTAAAAATATCTGCCAATCATAAAACAGGCAAAACTGAATACTACCTGTTTCAAACAATAAATAAACTGTACGTAGATAACCAAAATTCAGTCAGTTTTTACGGCCGAGCTTTTACTAAAGGCCAATAAAGAAAATTCACCGTGATTACATTTTCCAACAAAAAATAATCGTAAAAGCTGCTTGCTGCCTGTAGTTATAATGCAATTATTTTAATGTGTCGACTATTTCTGCCTAAGGTTTCAGTTTACAAAGTTACGCTTATCTTTTTGCTACGATATGAAAGATATTTCAATAATTACATAATAATAGCTTTTAACAATAGTCGACAACGTTTTAGATTTCATATAAAATAAGTTAATAATTCACAAAGAAATATTTCAAAAGAAATGGTATGTTAATGTGGCGCATTGTCCAAAATTAGAAGAAATGACGTCACACATTCTTATATTCCTAATCCTATATGATAAAATTGTTCATAAATAATTATGGCCTTATTCATCGTTGTCTAATTTAACCAACAGTGTCGCTAACATCTATAAAGTTTGAAGTATTCAAGGGCGTGTTTGTATGTGATTTTTTAAAAATAATAATTATGACGCCTATCATTACAAATATTTTAGAAATTTTGGACTACAATACTCGTATTTCGTGTTATGATAGATTATTTCGTATAGCATATGTTCAAATCAATATACTATAATGAATTATAAATGCAAAAAATATCGTAGTAACTTCGTATTTTAAAATTTCACGTGTCTCCGAATTTTCAGATATTTTTTTCCATTGATCTCCGCACCCGTGGTGTGGAGATCAATTATAACGCTGTAGGTAATGGTACGCTAAATATGAGTTCAATAGTATACTAGAATCCCAGGTTCGCCCTTACAAAATATGCTACCAGCCCGTAGTTGAAGATCACGTATCAAATAGAGAGCTTTCTTTCTCAAAGTCGTTTAAACATTAGACGAAATTATGTTAGCTCCCTCTAATGGATCTTTAATGGTTTTGAGAACTATGGCGAGAATCGCCGCTGTAAAATAACCCTTCTACCTCCGTTACAGAATCCATGTTCCCGCTGAAGATACACATTCTCAAGTGGTAAATGTTGGAGCACTACAATTTTCTAGTGTCAGCAGTAATTTTCCTCAAGAGTATGTGTAGGAGTAAATTTGCTTGATTGACGATAATCCTTCAGCGAAAACTAGTTACGTTAAAAGGTTTAGATACACAAGTTTTGAAAGAATTTATAAACGTCTCCTAATGCACTATCACGTATTAAAGTAGGTAACTATATTTTTACGAATTGACTCTTATTTTTAGCCCCCAAAAAAGGGGGTTATAAGTTCCTGGGTACCTGTGTATCTGCGTGTCTGTCTGTGGCATAGTAGCTCCTTTTTTTTTTTTTTTTTTTATACAACTGGATGACAAACAAGCTGACGGCCCACCTGGTGGAAAGCGGTAACCGCCGCCTATAGACACCTGCAATAACAAGGAAAAATCACTTGATATTGCAGGTGCGTTGTCATCCTGGGGCCTAAGATGAAATGCCGTCCATGCCCAGTAATTACACTGGCTACCTTTCCCTTCAATCCGAAACACAGCGAACTGTTTCACGGCTGAAATAAGAAAGGCGGTGGTACCTACCCAGACGACCCTGCATACGGGCCTACCACCTAGTAAAAGCTAGTAAAGCTCCTAAACGAATGGACCGATTTTGATTCAGTTTTTTTTAAAAGCTGACGTGAACAGGATGGTTCTTAGCTATGATATAAGAAGATCAGTTCAGGAATTGGATGACTATCAGCTTATTTCCTACTTGACAAAAGGGTTTTTCTAACTATCACAGATCTGATTGAAAAATTCGGTTTACTGTTACTTCGGTGGTATTCCCAAGATCCCAAGACTTGCTGACCTTGAGCTGATCCTGAAACATCAAATAGTCTGCGAGATGCTCAATTTAAGAAGTCTCAATGAGATGGTGTTATATAGACTTTCTTCTATAGACTATAGGTGTTAAATAGAATGAGGCCGGTTTCTTCTTATTTGAAAAAAAAACAGTAAAATGATTGAATTAGTCGTGAAATAGCTTTAAGGGGTGTCTACGTATTTAAATATTTCAACGACAAAACAGTTTTGAAAGATTATTATTTTGTACGCTGTACCTATGTATAAATATGGAAAGTCACTCAGATATATTTTACCATCAAATAAAATTGTATCCTTTGGGAAAATAAAGAGATTCTGTTGAATTAAAATAAAAAAAATGTCATTAACGCGCTTCAGCTAGTTGAAATTAGTTTACACTGGGAAACTTAGATTCAGGTAGTAAAAACAAATTGTAACTAAAACAGGCTTTTACTGCAACATAGGTAGGTACTTTTACTTAATTTCAGTCTTTCAATAACGACCATATAAATTAAAATCGTGTTGCTATGTTTAAGTTTTTTGAATAAACTACAACCGTATTAAATTCAAACTGGTATATCGGTCCCCTGATTGATGTTAAGTTGAATTCGCAGGGACGGACGACGCGACGTCTCGCTACTGGAAATATGCCAGAAAGTGAACGAAGTGTTCAATGAGAGGCTGTTCAATCAGGAAAATGATTTCAAAATACATAGTTTCTGTAAGAATGAATTGTTTTGTGTAGAGCTCACGAACTTTCAAGAGGTTAACATCGGTTTAATCAAAATTGGGAGTAGCTATAGAATTTCAAGAATATAGGTCGTCTATCCACCTTGTGGGGGGCCTAACAACGCTGCATCTCCTGGTACGCGGCCGCAACTCGAGGTTTATCGGTCTATCATTTGTAAATTTAACGTTCAATTATATAACAATTCAATTTTAAGGCACATTTAACCGTGGTCGCTCATTTTATCTTAGATATATAAATAACAGCACTTCAAGTTCTATTACGAAAGGAGTAAGGGCGGGCATCAGGCGAATGTCTCAGAATCAAACTGTTACACTTAATGTGCATATCGGCTTTCGGGGTGGTGTCAATATATTATAAGAGGTCTCACTTACCTTTCATTGCGCTCGAAGGCAGTAACACGAACCCGTGGAGCAAAGTCCAGAACAGTTTCTTGTACATCTTCATTGTAAGTCACTCACTAACTTGAACTAATAATAAACTAAATTTCGCAGTCATGGAACTTTTTTCAGCCACTACTCGATTCATCTGAAACAAACAGGTTTTCTGTTAAAATTCGTTTTGGGGAAACATTTGTATGAAGGGGTATTTGTAGAACTGATATATTAAAGCACAATAACTATGCAGAGAGAGGTAGGTATTTAACTCTGCAGTGTTATGCTACCTATGCTAATGCTCAAGGAGACACGGGGCGTCAGGTGGTACGGTGCGCAGAGCGGCTTGGCAGAATTTTGACAACGACAATGTCTTTATATCGTCGTTGTCAAACCAAATGTCTGCCATGTGCAACTTAAAATGCTTAAAATAATATTCTTTAGTATTTACATAAAATCAAATAAGTACTGAGGAGCTCGGTGGCGTAGTGGTTTGAGCGCTCTGGTTTCGATCACGAAAACAAAGCAACTTTCGCCATGGTTGGTCCCTGGATGGGTCAATCGAATTTATAATCTTGAGCTCCTCCGTGCTTCGGAAGGCACGTTAAGCCGTTGGTCCCGGTTGTTACTGCAACCGCTTTAACCCACCAACCCGCATTGGGCCAGCGTGGTGGTGTTATGGCCCAAACTCCTCATGTGTTTCTGCCATGTAGGAAGGCCTGTGCCCAGCAGTGGGACGTGTATAGGCTGGTGATGGTGGCGATGATGATGAAATAAGTACTTACAAAGTTAATGAATTTGATTTTAACTTAAACCTACTTTGATTTTTATTCTAATAAAATTGTAATTATACTTAATTTTAAGTGCATTTCTTTTACTGTTACTATTAAGTAATGGCCAGAATCAACGTGCACATAGCGGATTTTGGTTTGACGTTAAGATAACTTGGTAACTAGTGGTTTCGTTTATGAAGCAGTGGGGCATACTGAATAGCGGTTTACGGAGCTACGCCCGCGTCCTTCGCGGCTTGTCACTCATCGCTTTATCCACTGCAGCCTACGCGGCGTACCTGTCGCAGGCAACGCTACAATTCGCATGCAAAAACGCTTCTGCTTGAACGCTCCGTACATCGCTGTATGTTTGTGTTTCATTGGCAAAGCTATAGGTGGGAGTAGTGAGACTTGACTTCTGAGCTATCAACATCACGCTTTCTCTTCTTTATTATAGAGTACACAAAGAGTCAGAAGTGCTCAAGGTGCTACAAGTGCCCATCGGGCGGGCAGTAAGCTTGTTTGCTACCCTGGTATAGAGAAACATTAACTAGACTATTTTTTATAGAAGAATATTTTTTGAGCCATTATTGATTGTTGAATATTGTTTATTTTAAATAAGAAGAACTGTAAAAAGAATCTTTATAGTTAATGATTAAAAACTGACTTTAATGTAAAATACCATAATATTTGTTATAATAAAAAAGTTGTAAATAAAAATGTTTTTATAATAGGTTTTTGCAAAAAAAAACTTAAGTTTATTTCTTTCATACCACAACTGAGCGCAATGATGGGATAAGCCATTCGGGGGAAGTTGGGAATAAACCCATTTAAAGATTACTATTTCATAACGTATTTTTTAAATACACATGATTTACAAGTAATGGGTCTATTACACTTTGGAGCATAAAATTGACCACTTTGTTAAAATTTTGTGGTTTATCTTTTTCCTACTTCAAGTTTTACACAGCTCAATTGATTCTACGTTAGTTGTAAGTGGGCTTTCGTTCTCCGTGCCAAGTCGCAATTGTAGACGGACTACTTATAAATTATTCAGCTTACCATTCCTCTCATCTAATTATAACTAAAACTTCAGTCTTTGGCGGGCATGTTATAGTCTTAACACTCGGCACAAGACTTGGTTTAGTTCTTGATTTGCGCAAAATTATTTTAAATTATATATCTTCTAATTTTCTTTAGAGCCACCAATTTCCACCTTTGCTAACTAGGGTTATAAATTATATATTTTTTAATAATTAAAGTGCAATAAGAAGTATTATGAAAGCGATTAATAAGACATTAAGCAAAACGTGATATACGGGGCATTAGAGTTTTCCCTAAACTGACTTCATATTGTACAACTTGTTAGCTTGTGGTGACTTCCGCAGACTTTCCGTATTAAATTGTAAAAATTATTTTAATGAAAAAAACATAAGTTTATTCAGAAAAGATTAAAATTAAAATATTGCTGTTTAAACAGAAAAATAGCTTCATTGATTCACTAAACTAATGCATTATTAGTTTCAATTTATTGTTATTATTACAATCAATTAAGCAGTTGCTAAAACTGCATTCGCTTACCGTCAATGACTATTTCCATATTAAAGGCTAAATGGCAAAGATTCTTTCGATTTCGTGAGCTCTACCAAATCAGAGACCACGTTATAGATGAGTGTCCATTACGGTACTTCCCCAGAGACTTGGACAAGCTACATCAGCTCACCCCAGCGGCTGTTCAATTACTGCAAAAACTGGACGTTGAACTTTCGGAATTAAGGAGCACGATAGTAACAATCATTTTAGCTGACTAATAGGAGAGTCAATATGAAGGCTAAGCCATTATTAGAAGATACGGGCTGAGTTAGAACGTTAAGAAGAAAAGATTACTCCCGCGCGGCTCCATTTCTACGTGTTTCAGTATCTCACAAGGTCTTAGTGATTTACCGAGTTATCCAATACCAGACTTTGGCCCGTTTTGTCTAAATGCTCATATGTTTTCAAAAAAAAAAGCTTAAAGGTATTAGTTTAACGCCCATTAATATCTTTATTCCCAAGACCGCGTCTCCTTTTATACGGAATTGTGTTTGTATTGCAAAATTATTGGTCTCAGCCCAACCTCAATATAAGAAGATAAATATTTCAAAGGTCTTTTGTTATTTGTTATACAAAAACACTTTTCTGTATAAGTGGACGAAATTTCATATCCTTTTGTGCTTCTGCTCCTAATAACACGTTCAAAGAGAATCGCAGGCGTTAGAATATCAGAGAATTCGTTGTTTATTTTTGTACATTTTCTTACGTTTGAATTGAACTGATAAATTCTCGTTTATGAATAATAAATTATGAATAATGATACGCTTATGTGAATGTAACGATGTGTTTGAGATTTTTTTATATTCATTGTTTTTTGAAACTCTACTTGCTGAAATATAAAATATAAAAAATACAAACAGATTTGTTTATGTAATACCTTGTTTGTAGATACATAATATAATCTGCAGGCCTACCGTGAAACGTTTTTCGGAGTATCGGACCAACATCAAGCGTCATAGTATTACATACAAAAAACACACCTTTTTCTAGCCTGAATCAGGCATCCTTAAACTCATGTTATGGTTGCTAGGCAACGTAGAAATATAAATAAGATGTTCGTATGTTTATCAAAACTGTACTAAATAAAAATAATTGCAGACATCCTTGACTCGGGAACAAATATTCTTACTCTTGATACAGACATTTGCTGTTACCGGGAATCAAATCCAGGACCTCTGGGTCTAGTAGATAGGGATATTTGTCTCCTACGTTGTATCTTTATGCCTCTCGCTATGCCTCTTTTATTGTGAGAATAACGCGTGAGTGGAACCTTCAGTGCTACAAGCGCTGGCTACGGTAACCGTACCATCATACGGTGCCATCATCAGTTGGTGGAAACAATTAAAAAATAAGGAAAACTATTCATAGCAAGCCGATTGTCTACCTGGTGGTAAGTGGCTTCCGTCACCCATAGCAACCTGCAATAGGAAAAATCACTTTTTTACACATAGCAAAGCAAATTACTCAATACCACATGATGTGTAAAGGTACGAAGAGTTCATATGCGAAGAAAGGCAGCTTAAAACACACTGCTCTAGCCGCTTCCAGCTTCCGGCCCATAAGACGTCTTCTCGCACCTCTTTTGAAGGAACCCATGTGCTTCTTCTTTTTATATCTCTAAGGTGGCAATCAAGTATACGGCCCACCGTAACGGTAAGGTTACCGTAGCCTATGGACGCTTGCAACACCAGGGGTATTACTTAGTATTGCAGGCGCGTTGTGATCCTGAGACCTAAGATGAAATCCCTTCCATGTCCAGTTATTACACTAGATACCGTTCGCTTACCGTGGCCACGGGAATGGGCGGCGGCGGCGTCTCGGCAACCACTGCGCGGTAACGCCGACGCGCTGCGAGGCCGACATCGCGCAGTGGTTGCCGAGACTCGAGACGATCTCAACCACAGCGAACTCTTTTACGGCCGAAACAGGAAATGCGGTTGTATATACTCAAACGACCCTACATACGGGCCTACCACCGAGTAAAAACCTAACCTAGAGTTGTAGTGTATATCACTACAACTACAATATACATTTTCTGTCGCATTTTCTATGTAACTATTAATAGGTACGAGAAAAGACGCCCTTCAGTAATTGAACCGTCCTTCCCACGTCCATAACTTGATACCTGAGTGATTCCCACGTAAAATACATAGGTACGTAATAAAGCTACAATCAACAGCTCAACAAAAGTAGCAGTTTCACTGCAATTAGACAGGTAATGATCTTCTGTTTTTATCTCACACCCACTCATAAATCCACACTGTAAGTAATTATTGGCATATCTATTTTGTAACTTGAACTTTGACGAAGCCATGGTTTTTTTTAGACGTCATGAATATGAAACAAGTTTGATGTAAGTGATATTGGGTATGGTGTGCAAAATAAAACCAACACACTTTATTATCGGGCATATACTAGGGTAGAAATTTTACGTCATAATCACGTCAAAACAGTCATGTTACAACTAAAAGGCAACGAAATGGTGTACGTTTAACGACGAATAAAGAAAAATACAGAAATAACCGTCCTTTTTTTCGCCTACAACTAGATGACAAACAAGCTGACGGCCTACCTGGTAAGCGGCCTGTAGACTAACAAGGAAAAATCACTTGATATTACAGGTACATTGTCATCCTGAGGCCTAAGATGAAATGCAGTCCGTGGCAGTAATGACACTGGCTACCGTTCCCTTCAATACGAAACACAGCGAACTGTTTCTCGGCTGAAATAAGGAAGGCGGTGGTACTACCCAGACGACCCTACATACGGGCCTACCACCTAGTGACTACATCGGTTACCCCTCGAATTTCAAAAGTTGCTGTACAAAAGAAACATAGATATTATATTTTGTGTGCGAGGGAATAGGGGTCAAGAAATAATTATGTCGGAAAATTATCGTTTAAGCAGAACATGTGATGATCTCAGAGTGTGACATATAATATATATTTACTCATAGTTAGCGAAATGTTGTGTTTAGGAGGGCGATCACTTCAACCATTCATTAGCACACATACTTAGTGGGATAAAGTGAGTGGGTCCATTTCAAAATTAAAACACATAAGTAGATAGTAAAAAATTGGTTTTTTATTATTATTTTTGTTAGGTACTCTCAAATTATCAACAGGACGCTGTACTTTTTTGTAAATGTTCCTCAATAATTATAATTTATTGATTCACTGATTGTTGCGATCACATATCGATGCTAGTGAATTTTGGGTGCATATCCAACTTCTGCTTATAATACGATTGAGTCTTACAATTCAGCCCGCCTAGCATGACCACCGAAACGCGATATGATAAAGCTATTTATCGCTTCGAATTGTCAAAAATCATAAAATTTCAAGATGGCGGTTATATCTCATGATTTTTGACAGTTTAAAGCGATAAATGGCTTTATCATATCGCGTTTCGGTGGTCATGCTAGGCGGGCAGAAGGTGTGTATGGAGCCTAAGTCGAAATAAAATGGAGTAATTTCTCCAATCCAATAAGCCAAACTAGGCTAAATACATCTTCCTTAAAAATAGTTGGGAATCCAACGAAACACATCCTCGGTGTATGCCGGCCTAAATATTCCCGGAACCATGCAGTGCGACTACCGCTGAGCGTCACGCGTCACCCCGAAAATTCAAGCGCATTTCGTAGGGAGTGAGACCACAAAACAGTGTGAGACACTACCCGAAGTGCGCCGGTTCTTTCGAAAAATTATCTCAAACCGAGTGACGCACCCGTTCCTATCCTTTCGCAAAGCAAAACAGTTACTTTCAATTGATTTCTGTATGAACCAGGTACCTTATTGGTATCAACCTGACATTTTTTAATCACACTAGCTGAAACTGAGGCGGTAGGACCGCCTAAATGCATTGGTTTGAATTTCGACCGCATAAATGTATTGGTTTGAACATTGTTATTTTTAAACGTCACATTGTCACTTATCAGATGGTTAGAGCAGTGCGAAAGATTGCGGGTTCGATCCCCGCCTCAGGACGTGAAATTTTTCTAGTATAGATATATTTTAATTACTAAGTAATTTTTCAATGTGCCAGATTTTAGAAAAAAATCGCGCATTTATGTCATACGTTACTGAAAGAACTTCATCATCACCAGCCTATATACGTCCCACTGCTGGTCACAGGGCCTTCCTACATGGGAGAAACACATGAGGAGCTTGGGCCGTAACACCACCACGCTGGCCCAATGCGGGTTGGTGGGTTAAAGCGGGTGCAGTAACAACCGGGACCAAAGGCTTAACGTGCCTTCCGAAGCACGGAGAAGTTCGAGATTAGAGATTTTGGTAACCCATTCCGGGATCGACCATGGCGAAGCTTTCTTTGTTTTCATAAACGAATCCAGAGCGCTCAAATCACTACGCCACCGAGTTCCTCAGGTATAATTATTGGTAAACTATAATTTGTGTTCAATAGGAAATTACTTTAAATAGTAGATATCATTAATATTCAGAATCGTGTAGCGCTATTTTGTCTTGTTTCCTCCCGATGAGTCAGTCATATCTCTATCCCTATCTGTCTCGACGAAAAAACGTTTCGATAGGTCGCCTTAAGCTTTAATTCTTTGGCTGCAAGGAGCGACCTCATGCCTACATTATTTTGTTCCGGTGTATTTAGCAAGTTTAAAACAAAATTAGTAGAACCAGGTATCTAATTTTCAACGCTTTTTTAGCTCAATTACATTCCAATTTACAACGTTTTCTGTTACAAATTTGTTCACCATCGCAAATCACGCCCCGGAAACGGCTTGCGTGAGGGTAACCATCAATTTATCTGTTTTCATTTCAATTTGGTTGCTACCCCCACTGCGGAAGGTGGAAAATCGGTTGGCAAAGCACCTGTTTACTTCATGTAAGGTTAAACTGACTCCGATTAGAAATCAGAAAGGCTAAACTTACATGATGTTTGTATAGAGCTAAAAATAGTGATTGTTTGAGGTTATAATAAACCAACAACTTGAAACTTCGCTAGCAATACGGTCCAAAAAAACTTAGCTAAAGATAACAATTACAAATAAAGAAAGAAAACGATATTGTTAATTTTTGATTTTAACATTATTATAAATGTTTGAAAAATTACTTAGTAATTAAAATAGAATAAAACTAGAAAATTCGACATAAATAAAATAAGAATAATTAATCGAAATAATAATAATAATATAAAATAATAATAATAATATATAAAAAAAAAAAAATATAATAAAATAATTCATCAAAAATGTTTGTTTGTTTGTTTTCATGTTTTTCATTCAATTAATTTATATATAATATAATTCGAATATTTCGACATTGTAGGGTGGACGTTAGCTCATAAACGCAAATACAAGATAGACTAGAAGAATTTCACAGGGATATCCCAAGTCCTGGGTGGCTTAGTGATCAGAGCAGTCGCCCGGATAGCGAAAGGTCGCGGGTTCGATTCCTGCCTCAGGACGTGAAAATATTCTAGTTTTATTCTATTTTAATTACTAAAGAAAACGATGAAAAAATATATGCTCCAGGCGGGACTGGAACCCGCGTCTCCTGATTTCCGGCCATTTTTTGTTTCATCGTTTTAAAAACGCTTTAAAAACTCATCAAAAACATTAAAATATGATTAGCTAAAGATGTTTTAAACATCTTAGGTTAGTAAAAGGTAAGGTATTGATACTTTTGTCAACTTGAATTTAATCTATGTATGTATTTGTTTTCCCTTTTTGGGTGAGGAACACATCGATTTTGATTCATTTTTTTTTTGTTTAAAAGCTGACAAGATCGAGATGGTTCTTAGCTATATTTATAAAGAACTGCTTGGGCGTTAGATGATCATCAGCGGTAAATACCACATACATAGTGAAAGAAAAAAACTTAACCTCATTTACCCTTATTATACCTACATCTACAAAAAAAACATTTGCTGAGGCGAAAACCCGCGACTTTTCCCAATACGATTCCATATCCTTTTAATTGAAGCAGCTACGTGTCTGTGTTTGAATGTATTGTACAACAATCGGTTCGAAACTCACCATTCTCTCCTAATGTTCAATCGAGTTTTGATTAATTATGTTTTTGTGCATATTTATAATCTTTCATAATGTTTTTATTTATTTATATTTTATTTATCTGTTAAAAGTTTTTGCCGTTTCTGTATCGCATCAAATATTTCCGTTTTGGACAGTGGTTTTTATTTAACTCTTACTAATGGCCGCCCGCGGCTCTACCCGCGTAAAGACAATTCAGAATGTAATCTATCTACCTACATGCCTTTCATCTTAATCGATTCAGCGGCTTAGAAGTGAAAACGTAACAGACAGAAAGACAATGTTACTTTTGCATTTATAATAAAAACATGGATGTTATAATATGACTGTGCTATTGAAAACCATGACGGTTAATAAGTATGCACTAGTTCATAATAGTAATACTAACTTAAATAGCTCTCCAACACAGTGATTGCTCTGAAAGCTCTGAGAAGCTCACCGCAGCAACACTGACTGCAATGTTACTTGCTGCGGTCTTTGCTAAATTGGATCCTAAATCTTGCTCAGCCTTTGTATACATTTATAAGGCTTGTATTTAACTGAGCATCATATTTACCTAACCCAACCAACGAAAATACTAAGAGAGCGACTAAAAAATCTGATTTCGGCGATAAATCGTTGAATAGTCGACCAAAACAGATTTTTAGTCGCTAACTTAGTATTTTTTAGTTGCTCAGTTAATTATGTTCCTATTTTTGATAAGCTCATTATTGACTACGGCGTATTAGGGGCTCGTTGGCCTATCAGATTGAACGATAAGGTTTTGGATTGCGAAAACAAAGCAACCTTTAACAATAAAAAATTTGTAGTTAGTCCCCGTGTACTACACCAGAATCACAAAATAGCTTGTGGCGAATTGCCTCGCGATTCAGAGCGCAAAATAAAACTATTTTATCTGTGGATACTGATATTAATAATCTATGAGAGAGATTCTTGTAGACACAGAAACCGGCTATTGCATTATGGCATTTCGTGAATGCTAATATTATCAAATTGTTACTGATCTTGTATCTCCTTTGTATCTTCGGAAATAAAAACAATAATCAACCCAGTTGTTTGTTTGGAACGTCGAGCACCTCGCACCTAAGAAAATTGCATGTCGATCGGACAAATTTCCGAAAAACTAATAATCTAATAGAAGGTTCAGTCTAAAACTAAAGTTAAGTTATAGAAATTTGCCTACTCTTACGATTGTTACGCTTGACGAGAAATTGAAACTTATTATGGGACACGAGCTCAGATCATAGAAAAAAGAATTATTTCTATGATCTGACGACACGAGCGTTCATATTCTTTGAGCATCGCTGACTCGACACCGGTTTGGCGGTAGCATAGAGGTTTCGTCGATTAAACTGCGAAGTGACACACCCTGCCAGAGTTCCAGGGTTCGAATCTTGAAAGAGACAGATATTCGTTCAATGAGTACTACTCGTCAGCGTCTAACATTTGACCTACCGATTTTTAGCAGAATATACTAAACTTTTCACATTATTTAAGCAGTTAGTCGTTGTGGTGACTTAAATTTATATCAATACGATGACTAAATTGAGAAGGTATTAAATATTTTTTTTACGTTGTGCTCATTACAAATGTTTCCGTACAAGACTATCATACAATGATCTTATGAGAAAATACTCTCTTCCGCCTTTAAAATCAAAGCGTCTGTTTCTTGATGAAATGCTATTGTATAAAGTTATAACGAATCAATTTGACTATACTTACTTAACATACCATATCTTTTTACGTCTTCCAAGTCGGTCTCACCGTATTCGTGACACATCTGAGCTTAAACTTTTCGATACTAAACTGTGCAGGACCAACCCCCTTATTCAGGAACTGTCGGATCACGGATTTGATTCGAAAAGTCACATGTCGTCTCGCTTTGATGCAATGTGATAAAAAGTGACGCGTTTCGCAGAGACGTATAAATAGTGCATTCATAAAATGATTATTTTTTGGATTTAGATTTATTTCAGTTTTGCTTGTAAAATTTAAAACGATAATTAACTATTGTTAATTTAGGGCCGATTTTTCAATGCTCAGATAAACAGTCAGATAGGGTTTATTCGATAGATAGCAAAAAAGTGGGTTTTTCAAGCGTCAGATAGACTTTATTCGACGAATAATTTACTTAACTTAAGAATAAATCTATCTGTCCCTTCGACGGCCAGATAACCGCTTATTCTATAGATAAATTATGCTTGTGCTTTCTGAGTGAGTCAAATACTTCATAATAAAACATGTTAGAAAACACATGTAAAAGTGTATACAGTAGAATTCCGTCGTAGATTCAGACTTACTAAAGAATCGGTGCAATATTTGCAAACTTTTGTAAAAGATAAATTATGTAAGTAATGAAATCACAAAAAATACATATTTAATTTTGTTTCTGAAACCACTGTATTCCTCCCATGCTACAGCTGCCAATCACTGATTCTTTGCCCTATGAGTTTCTATATCACTGCTCCTATATAGTTTGGCGGTATTAATAATTCCACTTCATGTCGTATTATAAAAAAGATTAGGTACTGTTGCAATTACATCTTTGAGGAAAAACTTGAATTCTGACAAATTTTTCATTTCCATGAGGAAACATAAATGAGCTAAGGTTTCTTGATTGATATCAGCTATAGATTGCACTTACATGTTAAGTTTCATATAAAATACCACAGAACTTGATGTATGTATGAAAGTAGTATGAAATAAGATGCCAGATGCTTGCTTGTTTTTGACAATAGATGTGAAGTTAACAGCAAACAAAGAAATTGTCTGTCCCGCTCTAACATTAGTGTCCTCTATACATTTGTCTTAACTACCGGAAGCTGGCGTTATTATGGAAGACCTAAACGGACAGATAGTTATTCTTAGGATAAATGTTGATTGAAAAATTGACAGTCACTTATCGGACGAATAAACAGTGTAATAACTTTATTCCTTAGGTAGCTATCTGTAGTTTTATCAGGGGATTGAAAAATCGGCCCTTAATCTTACTAATTCGCTCCGGCTAGAGATTAAGGGCCGATTTTTCAATCCCCTTATAAAACTACAGATAGCTACCTAAGGAATAAAGTTATTACACTGTTTATTCGCCCGATAAGTGACTGACAATTTTTCAATCAACATTTATCCTAAGAATAACTATCTGACCGTTTAGGTCTTCCATAATAACGCCAGCTTCAGGTAGTTGAGACAAATGTATAGAGGACACTAATGTTAGAGCGGGACAGACAATTTCTTTGTTTGCTGTTAACTTCACATCTATTGTCAAAAACAAGCAAGCATCTGGCATCTTATTTCATTCGACATTCATACATACATCAAGTTCTGTGGTATTTTATTTGAAACTTAACATGTAAGTGCAATCTATAGCTGATATCAATCAAGAAACCTTAGGTCATTTATGCTTCCTCATGGAAATGAAAAAATTGTCAGAATTCAATTTTTTCCTCAAAGATGTAATTGCAACAGTACCTAATTTTTTTTATAATACGACATGAAGTGGAATTATTAATACCGCCAAACTATATAGGAGCAGTGATATAGAAACTCATAGAGCAAAGAATCAGTGATTGGCAGCTGTAGGAGGAATGCAGTGGTTTCAGAAACAAAATTAAATATGTATTTTTTGTGATTTCATTACTTACATAATTTATCTTTTACAAAAGTTTGCAAATATTGCACCGATTCTTTAGTAAGTCTGAATCTACGACGGAATTCTACTGTATACCATTTTACATGTGTTTTCTAACATGTTTTGAGAAAGCACAAGCATAATTTATCTATAGAATAACCGGTTATCTGGCCGTCGAAGGGGCAGATAGATTTATTCTTAAGTTAAGGGAATTATTCGTCGAATAAAGTCTATCTGACGCTTGAAAAACCCACTTTTTTGCTATCTATCGAATAAACCCTATCGGACTGTTTATCTGAGCATTGAAAAATCGGCCCTAAGTATCTTTATTATTGTACTGCTTCTCACTTATTAACATACATTGTCTAATGAATAAGGCTGCTGGTTGCATAATAAGTAATAGTTATGATGAGGTATTATCAACATAAGCATTATTATGTTACTGTTTTTTTATTCCAGCGAATTGAAAAAAAAAATGATAACAATAATATTCACATACATCTAGCCCAAACTGAGCAGCATTAAGACCTTAATTCATTGTGCCATGGATACTTTTAAGAGGGAAATATTCGATTACGAGGCATTATACTTTGTACTACATTACTCTATGTATAAACACACACTACGCACTTCTCTACACACTTTATACAGACTACATATTACACATTTTTTATTTTATGTTAGCACTAGTCTTACACTCAAACGACTATTGACCGTTACGGAACTAAATTCATTGAATAGTCATCTGTCAATAGATTATTTTTTGTTCATTTTATCAATGCTACGTTTGGTATGCCGTAACTTGTACCTTTATTCATCCGCACCGCTCGTGGCCAGTCTACTAATTACAACCGACTCCATAATCCCGCTAAGATTTCCTTCACAGACGGTCCGCATTCTGCAACTCTACATACAAACGATTCTAGTTGACCAATTAGGTAACTACGCTTGCTTGATTCCTTACCCATGGCAAATTTGGTTCGAATACGAAAATTTTTCTGAAATGGCTCTGAATTTTATAATTTATTACTATTTCTGTCTTGGGATGGGGTGTACTCCTTTGGCAACTCGAATAGTCGAGCTCCCGTCATGGTTCGCCTGAACTTCGGGGGGGGGGCAGTAATACCTAGGGCCCCAAGGCTGGCAGAGACCTTGGCCTTAGTCACGGTCTATTCAGTATTTCCAGACATTACTTCAGACACACAAACTCATAAAACTTTCCTAAATATAATATTACTTTATGAGTATAGATTGGTTTACGAAAAAAATATATCGCCACTATAAGGATTTGAACCCACACTTCTCTTAGATACACATACGAAGCTCCAATTAACAAGCAACATTAATCTTGCTCTGCAATTTTAATTAACTTTAACAAACGCCTAATTCACAACACCACAACTTTTTGAAGATTTAATTAATGTTAGTGAAACGTCCTCACTTTTCATCTCAGGCAGGCGTTTTATAATTATGCTAATTTCTCTGCTATTTTTAATTACGAATAAAAAATATAAAAAATAGCCAACGCCATCTGTAGCGTTCGTTACAGTGTGAAAGAGAGAGCAATGTTTTTAAGTCCTGGTGATTATTACATTTCTTTGTTAGGTTTAAGCGAGGGTCCAGATCTTAGAAATATTATCATCCCATTTCTCAGAAGGATTCGTTTTTTATTCCATAATCAAAACGATTCTTTCGGCCTTTTATTCGTAACTTTTTCATTGAAAAAAAAAACAATTTACCGGATTTAACTCGCGTTTAATTAGATGTTGCATTGTTTTCATTGAAATTATTTTTGAAGGCAGGTCATCATTACCAGCCTATAAAATGTACCTCCTACGTGGAAGAAACACATTCCTTCGCCTTCTTACGTGTTTATATGAAGCACTAAAACTTCAACAGGACACAACCGTATAAGAAAAAAAGTACAAATACAACGTTTTTACTGTCACAAATTTTTATTGTCACTTCATCATCAGCCTATATACATCCCACTGCTGGGCACAGGCCTTCCTACACAGGAAAAATACATGAGGAGCTTTGGGCCGTAGCAGAGTTCCTCAAATTTAACTACACAATAACCAAAAACAACACTGGAAAAAATAGCTAAATCGAACTCTTTTAGTAAAATCGTTGAAATTATTTAAATCAAAAATTGCCTTGACTTTTACATATTTCATGTTCGATTACAAACCTACCTGTAACCAGACAAAATTGCCCCCGTATGTGCCACGTGAGCTCACGCGAACAGGCCGTTTGTGGTGTAAGTGATTAATTTCTTTATCACTAAAAGCACAACTAGATTGAATCCATTTAGACGATTGAAAGGAAAAAAATCTCTTCATATGGCAAGGGAATAAAGAAATAGATCCCGACTAGATATTCACGGAAGACTGGAGTAGTAGTGACCAATAATCATGCTCCAGCACACATCCATAGACAGAAACAGATACACACACGCACGCACACCAATAAAGCAATGCGTAACTTAACCGAATCATCGTTTATTGCAAAAGTTGTCATTTTTGGTTTGGTGTAGGAACATAATAATTATGAGAGTGTTGTAGATCGGCAATAGTAAAGCAGATATATTTTAATGATTTAAGCGATGGAAACTATTTTGAATATTAAAGTAAGTATTTGCATGCCTCATGGCAGAACATGCAAATTACCCTAGGTAACTAGGTGGTAGGCCCTATGTAGGGTCGTCTGGGTAGGTACCACCGCCTTTCTTATTTCAGCCGTGAAACAGTTCGCTGTGTATCACATTGAAGGAAAAGGTAGCCAATGTAATTACTGGCCATGGAAGGCATTCCATTTTGTTCCTCTGGATGACAACGCTCCTGCAATAACACGTGATATTTTTCCTTGTTATTGCACAAAAAAAAAAATCTTTCTTAACTACTAAACGTTGAACCCATTTAACAAAATAAAAGATTTGATTTTGAATTTTAAGCCAGCTTTAAATGAAATGCAGATAAAGAATAGCAGAAATGAGCTAGAAGAAATTGAAAAGGTTCTCCCAACCCTCAGTAGCTCAGTGTTTAGACCAGTCACCCGGATTGTGAAATATCGCGGGTTTGAATACCACCTCAGAACCTGTATTTTTTCGAGTGTAAATTTTTCTTCGAACCATTAATTTAGTGAACCTACTTTCACTAAATAAAATTAACACCAATTTCACCATACATTAATTACATAACATTTTGTTTACTTTGTAAGCTCGGCTTGCGGCGTGGAAGCAATCTATGTCACAGAACTTCGGAAACCAAAACAATCTAACATTGTGTGACTCGAGCAAGATAGCTTTGTAGAACCCCCTATTTGTTGAGGCTGTATATAACATGTTTAACACGCATAATTACGAACTGTGTCCCTAGCACGTACATTTTTAAATTACGAGTCGTAATCGTATCGTTCACGCACGCTTAAAATTTCCAACCAATGTCAGACAAAAGCTAACGTAACTACTCGATACGATGGCGATTCGAAATTTAAGTGTTCGTGCTAGGGGTACAAAAAATAGCCGTGATTAAAATGCATCAGTCTTCAATCGGAAATAAACTCATAATTTGATTTCATACGACAGGTAAGGTACATTACGTCTTTGACAAAGCAATAGGGCACTGTTACCGCAAAAATACTGAAACCAAATCCGCCTTAAGTCAAAACGTTATATTAAACTCTAAAGTATGACCTCGTATATAATGGGTAATTTTAGCTTTGTATATCAATCTGCTACTTCTTTAAAAATATACAGTATTAAAATTTATCGAAATCGATCCTATGGTGTGTTTGTTTATTGACTCACTGCGATACTTTCATTAGCAAAATATTTTAATATATTTTCCCGTTACAGAGCGTTCCAAATAATTCGTGGAATTTGTATAACATGTTGCGTTTGATAAAAAAAAGAATCCATACATTTATCTCTCTGTCTGACAACGAACATAAATTTTACTAGTACCCGCCCCGCATAAGTGTCGGCTCTAAATTTTATCGATGCACAAACTAAATTGGTCACAAATCGGCTCGCGTGCAGGCAGGTATCCTCGTCCATCATAATATAATATGCCTTTTCCGATTGATATCGATTTGTTTGCTATAAGTGGCTAATGATTTATGAATGACCATTGTATTGAATTTGATTACACGTATATCAACAACGAACCTTTGTCCGTTATGGAACGTGTACGAACTCTTAGAATACATGGCTTGACCTACAATTATCAGACAAAATATTCAACTCCGCTTGGTCATTACAAAAATAACCATGAACCAAAAAAATAATCATTATTTCCATTCAATTATTTCAAGTGGTGTAGAATGATGGTAGAAACTTTGGTTTCGTCGGCGAAGCGTTTATCGTTGAAAATTCGTCGGCTAAGCGTTTCACGCTGCTCTTTACGAATGGTTTTTACTCACGATTGGTTGATTCTGTGGAATTGCACGGAAATGCTGTATTGGGAAAATATGGTACACGTTCACGAGGAGCTACTCTTCTTATCTCAGGAAAAATCAAATTTCAAATTAAAACCTATTCAATATCGAAATTTTGTTTATAAGTGTTTATACACTTACCACAAAATGACGGTATTCTAAGTATATATTAATCTCTGATAGCAATAAATGGTGAATCTTTATTTTCCTATTTTTTTCCAAAAACAAAAGAAACACAGGCATATCAATGTATCCGTTTCAATCCTGATGTGTACCTTTTTTTTCACGCTAAGGGGATGCTCTACCAGCCTATCCCTCTGCCTGGGGGGAAGAGGGAAGGGTGTGTCACCCACCGTCCACCACCCACCCACCATCTCTCACCTACTAAAATCCTGATGTGTACCTATGGTGTGCTTCACCTAACACGAGCCGCGCAACTTTTACGGTTTGGCCACGACCGTGCTGCTACCAGCGGCAGCCTAGAGCGGTGGCGGTGATCGGCGAGAACAAACTAAAATGTGAGGAGCACGCGACGAGCCGCCGCTGTTACAGCCTGGCCACGGGAACGGGCGGCGGAGGCGGCGTCTCGGCACCCACTGCGCGGTCACGACGACGCGCTGCGAGGCCGACACCGAGACAGCGCGCAGTGGTTGCCTAGACGCGAGACGCAGGACGCGCGTGCGGTGATATCGTGGCCAGGCCGTTAGCGGCGGCGGCAGCGGGGCGCGTCCCGAGCCTACAACTTTTTACTCTAAGGTCTTTCCGTGCCTTTCGGCATGACGTCCGGTTGTCACAACTACCCCGTTCCGGGCCTCGGCGAGTTGCAACTTTTTGACGATCAGAACCATCCTGCCCCGTTATTCTCAACTGTCGGATCACGGATTCGATTCGAAAAGTCACATGCCGTCTCGCTTTGACGCATAGCGATAAAAAGTGACAGGTATGGGAGTTTCCGAAATTCGAGTATTTTCCGACGGTTGAGAATAAGGGGGCTGACGTATAAAACGTTATATGACATTAGTGACCATCCGTCAAATAAGATTGGATTCCTTTGTCAAATCTCAAAAAAGACACGGCTTATTTTTAGTTTATTTTGAATTAAAGTGAATAAAAGTCTAAAAGCTTTATTTATTAAAATGTGTAGGTACTTACTATTTTTGTGTGTGACTTAATACAGAAAATTTAATGTAAAATGGAAGACTTCCTATTAGTTTGAGTTTGAGATAATAATGGAATTTATTTTGATGAAAATGGTGATGTCTTGATCCAAAGGGTTGGTGGTAAACAAAAATACTTAATATATATTTTTGAATATGTACAGAACAAAGAAGAACGGCGAGAGTCGCCCAATTTTTTTACAAAGTCATATACTTTCGGAAACATAAGAAATAAACGATGTTAAATTTTTACATATATTTTTTTATTAAATAAGGGAATAAAAAAATATATATATTTTTAAATCGCAATTAGTTGATTGAATGAAACGCTTTGTTTGGTGTAAAAACTAAAGTCGAGTTTCAAGATAGGTACGTTTCAATCGACGCAGAAGTAACATTACCGGAGGCTAAATATTTTAATTTTTTATTTACTTAGTAGTTTAATTGGTGACTTGATGTCTTAGGTGATGAATATTGAGAAGCTCACAGAATCACTAGAATTCAATAACCTCGCATTCTTAGACGTTTTGATGCAAATCTAATAATTCTAATGCTAATGAGATTTCCACTATAGACAGATTCCTTTGCTTTCCTAATTTTAGGAGATTAATGAGTGACATTTTTACGTCAAATCTGTGGCTTGAGTTTGTTTTGGTGATCCTTCGTTGAGATTTGTTGGTTTTTAAATTGATACTACGCATATTTTATGGACTTTCGAGTCTTGCCTTGACATACCTTCTCTTCTAATTTTCATTTTTTTTCGGTGGGTGGCATTGCACTGCTAAAAGATATATTTTTAACTACAAACATTGTAATTTAATATTTGAAAAGAGTGACTACACGAGTTTGTTGCCGGAATCTTCTCGGTAGTTTGACTTTTGGAACCGGTGTAAATTCAGACATGCCACACGGAGAGACTTAGACGTTGCTAGTTAATATATTTTTTGTAATAGTTATAAAAATGTGTTTTTTGACGATTTAGAAGTGCTTCTTTGTGGCCTATTTAAATAAAATATTTTTCTTTCTTTCTTGCCTCTACGTTGACAACAGCATTGCCCTCTGGATTTTGATTTGCAAGTGATTTGGTGTACCTAATTAAAATGAGAATTCGGTGTGTCCATTGTTTTTTGCGCCTTGATCGAATAAGACGACATCGCTTAACCGAAGAAAGTGAGCAAACAGTGGAAAGGATAAGGAGATGGGTCTATCCCCGTGACGTTAGTATACACATTAATTAATATATTAAACTAATCGTACAGAATTTGTTTGTAAAAATCAGAGATTAAAATCCTAACCTCAATATTTTAATGTTATTACATATCTCTGTAATCCCAACTTTACAAAGGTATAAACAATTTACTTTTTTGTTAGTCTAGCGGAGTTCTTCAAGTATTATTTGATTTCCTTCATGAACGGGCTCTTTATATAGCGGTCTGAAAATACATGGAAGCTCGCCAGTCTCCTTTGACATAAGATTGACCATTGTATGAAATGTCACAATTTTAGGTTATAAAATCAACTAGTGTCGTTCCACACCTTAGAGCAAGACAAAAAAACCTCAAAGTATTTAGAGTGTTGGCTCGGAACGCACCACGGTTTTCTTTCACAGTACGGTTTTCTGCAGCGGCGCACGCTAAGGTCAGAGACGAGAACAAATGTACGGGGGATGAAGTGCCATGCCACAAGCCATAGTTGCGCGGATAGCGGCAGCGAAGGGGCAGACTCAGAGCGGCTTTCCAAACAAAATATTTAAAACAATTTTGGAGCGGTTTTGTAGCGCTAATTAAATTTACAGAGAAGAAAGAAGAAAAGAGTGATAGTATATTTTATGTTATCTTTCAGATCGACTTTAACTCACTATTTTAATTTTGCAACTGACGTGTTTCGCTTGATGTGCGGTCTATACATTTAGTACAGTAAGTAATTATAATACTAATACTTGCGAAATATTTTATTTAAAACGAAGCAATATAAATAAATTGAGGAGCTCGGTGGCGTAGTGGTTTGAGCGCTCTGGTTTCGATCACGAAAACAAAGCAACTTTCGCCATGGTTGGTCCCTGGATTGGTCAATCAAATTTATAATCTTGAGCTCCTCCGTGCTTCGAAAGGCACGTTAAGCCGTTGGTCACGGTTATTACTGCAACCGCTTTAACCCACCAACCCGCATTGGGCCAGCGTGGTGGTGTTACGGCCCAAACTCCTCATGTGCTTCTGCCATGTAGGAAGACCTGTGCCCAGCAGTAGGACGTATATAGGCTGGTGATGATGATGATGATGAATATAATTACAAAGTATATCGTGTCGTCTACACTAATGTAAACAAACACTCGACAAAAGTGTTAAAAATCATAATTACAACATTTTCAATTCGCCTAAATTGTACCTCACCTATGTCAGTCTACAAAAGCTAAATTTTGTTGGAGTACAAGAGATAAAGGCATACCTATAATCTCTCCACGCGGCTGATATTATATCTTTGAGTTAATCACTCCTGAATTTTCAAAAATTGTCTATATATTACGTCTACCTCAGTCGTTGCCGCTATTTCACTACTTAATGAGCTCGCCGCGAAGCCAATAGTCGTAGACAGGCTGTTCGTTTTTCTCATTCACACCATTTGTTATAATTGATAATTTTAGTGAATCATATATAACATTACGTAGTGGTGGTGGTTAGTGTTAGATAAAAAAAATATACAGCGTGGTGCTGTCAATACGACAATAAATTAAAACATGGGCTATAGTAGTTCGTAGAAATGGTTTGCGACTTTCAAAAACCTCTTATTTATTTGATAATTTCATGAAATTTGTATGAAATTGGCTCAAATGTATCAGATGTTTCTGAAAGTGGGAACCCATTTCTATGCACTGATATAGCCTATGTTTTAATTTATTGTCGTATTGACGGCACCACCCTGTATATAAATATTGTTATGTATGTAATGGGTACATAGTAACATCTAACCTACATATTTGATTTAAATAAATTCCATCATAAATTAAAAGATTAATTTGTTTAAGTTCAAACATAGTGACGAGCTATTAACCATAAATCGTCACCCTCTATGAAATGGGTATGCCGAAAGTGGTTCGCGTGATCGGTCGTTAGGTTCCGTCATAACTCGAAATAGGGTTGTTTGTGTTGCTATCAATTTGTTTGTTGTAAGTGGTCGCTGATTTACGACCGCATTTTATTGTTATATCGTTTACTTTAACGGCCTACTTTACGAAAGACGAACTAGAGGGCGCTGTATATTTCGACAGTTAAAATCGCTATTCAGTTGTCATTGAGTATATCAAACAAATAAATATTACCCACAAAGCTAGGGTAAAACAATGGAAGAAATTTTACAATCCAATACAAATATACTTTATTTCACACAAGGACAAAAAAAACAAAAAAAATGCAGAGAATTAAACAAATATACAAAAGGCGACCTTATTGCTACGAGCAATCTCTTCCAGGCAACCCTGGGTGTAAGTAATAGATTAAAATGACAACAGAGTGGGTGCAGGAACATAGAGATGTAGATAGGGACATAATCATACAATAATTAGATAAAAAATACATATACACATGTAAATATATTTCAGAATATCTAATGATTTTTTGAAGCAAAAATCAACTATTGCTTTCTCACTCCATCTTTTATATATATATACCTACAACTAGATGACAAACAAGCTGACGGCCCACTTGATAGTAAGCGGTTACCGCCGCCTATAGACACCTGCAATAACAAGGAAAAGCACTTGATATTGCAGGTGCGTTGTCATCCTGAGGCCTAAGATGAAATGCCGTCTACCTTTCCCCTCAATCCGAAACACAGCGAACTGTTTTACGGCTGAAATAAGAAAGGCGGTGGTACCTACCCAGGCGACCCTACATGTGGGTCTACCACCTAGTATCGTGCTTTGTAGTCCAGTTTCTCTTTCCAATACGGTTGCTAGAAAAAGGGGGCCGACCAGAAAAGTAAGTAATTTTGCTTTAAGTATTGAGTGTTTTCTCCATCTTGTAATTTTAACCGCTATCAGCTTCCTTTACTTGCTAGCCATCCTTACAACAGTAAAAATACATCATATTAATTAATTTGGAATACTATATACGCGGAACACTGGCTTTATTTAGCCACGATCAGTCTTCCGACGGAGCAAATTCATCTTTTCAACTCTTTCCAAAGTCAGGGCAAAAGGTCAAACCTCTTAAAATGTTTATTCCAATAACTTCAATTGAAAGCTTTACAAGCCTAATAACATTACAAGCGTTAGTATGACAGACGAGGTAACGCGCCGGCAAAAAATCAACCATTAGCCGCTGCAAAAAGGTTAATCACGCGGATTAACGCAAATGGGGAGTCGCGTGCCTGTAATTGGCTTTGGGCGACCTTCCACACACTACAGTGAAGGGCAGTAGTACAACTTAGTATTTCCAAGCCAAACTTCAGGCGCCTTTCCTGGTCAGTTTACACAACGGCTAATCATACTAAATTCGAAGAGCGCAGTTGCGTAGTTTGAGTGCTCTGGTTTCGATTATGAAAACAAAGCAACTAATCCCATGGTCGGTCCCGGGATGGGTCAATCAAATTTATAATCTCGAGCTCCTCCGTGCTTCGGAAGGCACGTTAAGCCGTTGGTCCCGGTTGTTACTGCAACCGCTTTAACACACCAAACCCGCATTGGGCCAGCGTGGTGGTGTTATAGCCCAAGCTGCTCATGTGTAGGAAGGCTGTGCCCAGCAGTGAGATGTATATAGGCTGATGATGATGATGAAACTTTAGTAAAAGTAGCGAAAGATTTTATTTTACTACTTTGTCGGAGTAATTAAAGTACTAAAAATCTCTGACTGCTATAAGTTCTAGAGTTTATATCTATTCTATCTGAATAGACGGATAGACTAACAGGCGGATGTCCGTCCGGAAATGCCGAAACCATAGGGGTTACTTGCTGACTACTGAAACAAGCTTTATTATATTTATTTTATACAACAATCTTTTCAATCATCCTATGTGCGGCACGTTGCTTCGGTAGACTTATTTATTTTGTGGTATTAACAAAATAATTATGTCACCCATATGATAGCCTAGTGAGAGGGGCGCCGCCACCAAGGACGCCCAAGAAGGATGTGGCGAGATGAGCTAGATCCACACTTAAAGGGATGTTTTTAGGTGGCGCAGAAAAGAAATACCTAAGTAGTTAGCATTGGGAGAGGCTTTTATCCCAGCCGTGGGACAGCACAGGTTAATAAAATCTGTAAATAATTTAATATTCTATGTTTTTTTATACCACTAGATGACAAACAAGCTGACGGCCCTCCTGGTGATAAGCGGTTACCGCCGCCTATAGACACCTCCAATAAGAAGGGAAAAATCACTTGGTATTGCAGGTGCCTTGTCATACTGAGCCCTGAGTTGAAATGCCGTCCATGCCCAGTAATTACACTGGCTACCTTTCCCTTCAATCCGAAACATAGCGAACTGTTTCACGGCTGAAATAAGAAATGTGAGCTGGTGGGTACGAGGGACGAAAGTTTAAAGACAATGCGTCTCCCATTATATTTTCGTGTGGAATTTAAGCTTGCACGCTACATTGTATTAGCCCATTTAAAAGTTTGTAACGACATTACAAACTTCCAACATGTAACAACCACAAACAGAAAAAGCCACAAGCGGAAAAACAGACTAACTTTTGCTATTATTAAAGCATCAAAGAGAACGCTATAAACACGATTATTATATTCTTAATTTTTGATTTTAACATTATTATAAATGTTTGAAAAATGACTTAGTAAATAAAATTTCACGTCCTGAGGCAGGAATCGAACCCGCGACCTTTTGCAATCCGCGCGACTGCTCTGACCACTGAGCCACCCAGGACTTGGGATATCTCTGTGAAATTCTTCTAGTCTATCTGTATTTGCGTTTATAAGCTAACGTCCACCCTACAATGTCGAAATATTATGACGACGATTATTATGTTTTTTTTATTTATTTTACATACGAATACGACAGTGGTGGCGTAGTCTGAAGACGCCCGTAGTAGACATGTGGAAGTAATGCGCGTAATATCACAAATGAGATATCACTCAAACGCGTGATGTTACATTACGCATCACTCCGAGAATTAAAGTATCACTTTAAACATCACGCGAAATAACATTACACTAGCTCCGACCGCGAGCGAAAGGGGCCGACCGAAGCGCACGTATAGCTGTGATGCTGTGATGTGATGTTTCATCTAGCGCGCGTTGCGTGCGCATCGCACGATACGCAGCATCTCATCTGTTCGGGTGATGTATCGAGTGATGTGATATCACAGTGTAATAAGTAATAGCTGTGACCATGTGATGTTTCATCTAGCGCGCGTTGCGTGCGCATCGCACGATACGCAGCATCTCATCTGTTCGGGTGATGTATCGAGTGATGTGATATCACAGTGTAATAAGTAATAGCTGTGACCATGTGATGTTTCATCTAGCGCGCGTTGCGTGCGCATCGCACGATACGCAGCATCTCATCTGTTCGGGTGATGTATCGAGTGATGTGATATCACAGTGTAATAAGTAATAGCTGTGACCATGTGATGTTTCATCTAGCGCGCGTTGCGTGCGCATCGCACGATACGCAGCATCTCATCTGTTCGGGTGATGTATCGAGTGATGTGATATCACAGTGTAATAAGTAATAGCTGTGACCATGTGATGTTTCATCTAGCGCGCGTTGCGTGCGCATCGCACGATACGCAGCATCTCATCTGTTCGGGTGATGTATCGAGTGATGTGATATCACAGTGTAATAAGTAATAGCTGTGACCATGTGATGTTTCATCTAGCGCGCGTTGCGTGCGCATCGCACGATACGCAGCATCTCATCTGTTCGGTCGATGTTTCTGTTGGGTATTTATAAGTAAAATGTAAGATTAATATTGGGGGTAGGCTTCACCTTATTAATAAACCAGTCTATTACCGGCTTCCTTGTTTCATTGATGTTACATTGGCGACGAGGTGAAAATTTAGAATCTATTCAGTGCGTGTGTTCAATTTAATACTAATAAAATGCCGATTGGAAACTTAGAAACGTTTGATATTCACACCAAACAATGGCCGTCGTATATTCGTAGCGAACTCAGCGCTGGGCGCAGGCGCCGCGTACTCTGCTTGCTGGCGGTGCGGTAAGGCGCACCGGCCGGATAGGTGTCGCTATGCTAATTATAATTGTGATGAGTGTAACCAACAAGGTCATTTAAAAGTGATGTGTCATCGAGTGCGTAGAAGTGGCCAAACGGGCAGACAAAATTACGTAAGTGAATGTTATTCAGAAGACGAGGACCTATTTAATATCGAGCTAGTCTCTAAGGGTAATAAACCTTTCTTTATCAATGTAGACATTGACGATTATACGATCGAGTGCGAAGTCGACACGGGCAGTCGTATTTCTGCGATTAGCGAAGATTTTTATAAACAAATGTTTTCTCATAAAAAGGTCCACGCAGATAATCTTATGTTGCGGTGCTACTCGGGTACGCGTATTGAGTCGCTCGGATATATAATCGTTAATGTCAAATTAGGAGATAAATTAGCTAAGAACTTAGCTTGTTACATAATTAGATGTGGTGGACGCCCCCTTCTAGGCCGCGAGTGGATTAGAGCATTAAACATAAAACAAATCAACTTTAATCAGATCATCGAAGACCCTTGTGTCACTGGCTTAGCGGCAGATTTTCCAGAAGTGTTTACCGATAAGTTAGGTAAATGTAAAAAGTTACTACAGTTACAGTTGACAGACAGACAGCCGGTGTATGTACGAGCGCGCCCTGTGCCGCTTGCGCTGCGTGCGCGCGTCGAGCGTGAACTCGAGAGGCTGGAGAGGGAAGGGACGATATACAGGGTTGAACATTCAGAGTATGGTACGCCGATCGTGCCAGTGGTTAAAGGGAATGGCGATATTAGGATTTGTGGTGATTATAAAGTCACCATTAATCCTAAGTTGAAACGCGACTTTTATCCACTCCCACGTATTGAGGAGCTGTTCGCTGTTTTGAGTGATGGTCAGCAATTTACAAAAATAGACCTGACACATGCGTACCAACAAACTATTTTAACCGAAGACTCACAGCCTTGTACAGCGATAACAACTCACGTTGGAACCTTTGTATATCGTCGCACCCCCTTTGGTTTGTCCTGTATACCTGAAAAATTTCAAAAATTAATGGAAGAGACCTTAAAGGGTGTTCCAAGTACAGTAGTATTTTTGGACGATATATGTATAACCGGGGCTGATAGGCCTACGCATTTGTCCAATCTAAGGCAAGTACTGAATAGGTTAAAAGAAATGGGGCTTACGGTTAAATTAAGCAAATGTAGTTTTTTACAAAAAAGCGTTAGATATCTAGGATTTATTATAGATCAAAAAGGATTACACCCGGATCCTAATAAGGTGGAGGCAATAAAAAAAGCACCGACACCGACAGATACTACACAGTTAAAAAGTTTTCTAGGCTTATTAAATTACTATGGAATATCATTCCGAATCTAAGTATTATTTTACATCCATTACATGAACTTTTAAAAAAAGGAATAGCGTGGAACTGGAACACTGAATGCGACAAGGCTTTCCAAAACGCTAAACAAACATTGCTAGGCGATAAAGTACTCGCGCATTACGTAGAGGGGCAGCCCTTGGTGTTGTCAGTAGATAGCAGTGCGTATGGGCTCGGGGCGGTGCTAGCACATAGGTCCAGACGGCAGCGAGCGACCAGTCAGCTGTGTGTCGCGCACGCTTAATGATGCGGAGAGAAATTATAGCCAGATCGATAAGGAGGCGCTGGCGATTTTTTACGGGGTTACGAGACACCATCAATATCTATTTGGTAGAAATTTCGAGCTTCGTACAGATCATAAGCCTTTAAGTTATATTCTTGGAAAAAAAGTAGGTATTCCTCAGACCGCGGCTAGTCGCTTACAACGCTGGGCTGCGCGGCTGGCTGCATATGATTTTACGATTCGATTTATTAACTCGAAAGATAACGGGCCAGCGGACGCGTTGTCGCGACTACCGCTGCCGCGGGAAGGGGGCGCCACTCATTCTGTGACTTATATTAATTTAGTATATGATAGCATGCCTGTCGATTTTAAAGATATATGTAGGGAAACTTTAAAAGATACACTATTATGTAAAATTTTAGGTTATGTAAAATTTTGTTGGCCATCAGCACCAAGTTGTGACGAGGAAAAACCGTATTTTATGAGAAAAAATGATTTATCAATAGACTTTGGTTGCCTAATATATAAATATCGTATAATCATTCCCCCCACCTTACAGATTAAGATTTTAAAGGAACTACACCAGGGTCACTTGGGCGTGAATAAAATGAAAAATTTATCTCGAAATTATGTGTACTGGCCAAGTTTAGACCGGGATCTAGAAAATATGTGTCGTTCGTGTGACGCATGTCGTGCGGTCCGCGATGCGTTGCCGCGCTCTGAACTACACCCTTGGGAATTTCCGTCGTTTCCATGGCAACGCTTACATGCAGATTTTGCTGAATACGCTGGAAAAAAGTATTTGGTAATAGTTGATGCACATTCAAAATGGATTGAAGTGCTGCCAATGACTCGTACTGATACACAAACAACTATAACTGCCTTAATGACTACTTTTAGTAGATTCGGATTACCGTCACAACTAGTCACTGATAATGGGCCACCATTCTTCTCCCAAGAGTTTAAAGATTATTGTATAAAAAATTGCATAAAACATGTCACTACAGCTCCTTATAGACCACAGAGTAACGGGGCTGCTGAAAATGCTGTTAAAACCATAAAAAAAGCAATAAAAAGAGCTGTAGTATCAGGTGAAAATGTATTACAGGCATTAAATAATTTTTTATTGTATTATGGCAACTGTGAACATGCTACGACGGGAGTGCCACCCGCGGTACTTTTAACGGGGCGTAGGGGTCGCACGAGGCTTGACGCGATGCGGCCTGATGTCACGGCGGTGGCGCACGCGTCGCAGCAGCGTCAAGTGGCAAACGCGGGGGGCACCCCCCGACCTTCAGTGCGGGCGGGGGACCCAGTACTCGCACGTGACTATTCCTCCAGCTCAGATAAGTGGGCGGTAGGAACGGTAACTAAAAGAACGGGACCAGTATCTTATCGCATTAGCATGGGTAATGGGGTCGAGTGGCGCAGACACCAAGACCAGATCGTACCGGTCCGTAACAAATCGAGATTTTCATTGTCACGGGCGAGTATCGTGAAAGAGAGTAATTACGACAATAGTCAAAAAGAGGATGAAGAGGTGTTTAAAGATGCTTGTGAGAACACCGATGCCGGGTCGGCGCCGGACAGTGCGGGAACGAAGCCACCACTGCCGGTGGGCAGCATCCCGCGCTCTCCGACGCCGCCAGCAGAGGTGGTGTCTGCTCGAGCACGTCGTGCCTATGCACGCACACAAAATAAAATATTGTCTCCTTAATTCTAATTATTAAGAGATATCTTTGTTTGTTTATTTAAAATTAGTCATAGATATATTTATGTTAAGTGTCTTTATATTTAC
This sequence comes from Nymphula nitidulata, assembly GCA_947347705.1. Lineage (NCBI taxonomy): Eukaryota > Metazoa > Arthropoda > Insecta > Lepidoptera > Crambidae > Nymphula > Nymphula nitidulata. Next base: position 16,661,881 of record OX374632.1, read on the forward strand.
ACTAGATTTATAAAGGGAGAAAAGTGTTGGGTATTTATAAGTAAAATGTAAGATTAATATTGGGGGTAGGCTTCACCTTATTAATAAACCAGTCTATTACCGGCTTCCTTGTTTCATTGATGTTACAGTTTCGAGTGATGTGATATCACAGTGTAATAAGTAATAGCTGTGACCATGTGATGTTTCATCTAGCGCGCGTTGCGTGCGCATCGCACGATACGTAGCATCTCATTTCTGCTCGCGTGATGTTTCGAGTGATGTGATATCTCAGTGTAACATTACGTTTTCGTAAAAGTGGTGTGATATAGCATTACTTTTTGAAGCACTGTTTCTCGCATGTCTAGCCCGTATCACTTCAGGCACTACTCACGCGTGGCCTACTCTGTGAAAATAAGAGACTAACCTCATGCAAGGATGGCGGCAAGAATATCACTTCCCCATCTTCTCTTGTGGATGTCGTCAGAACCGACTCAGGAATATCCTCCCCAGATGGCAGGCAGCAGCATCGTCTGGGTACTAGCAAATCACTGCGATCACCAACCCGCTTGCCAGGCGTGGTGGTTATAGCAAAATCGTGATGGCAAACAAGACAAGGTATTGGCCCCGCTATTCCGGATTGTGACCTGGTCAGAGTCGCGGAGAGCCGTTGGATGCAGGCTAAGCAGTACCGTTTCGTTTGGAAATTGATGGGAAAGGCCTGTGTTCAGCAGTGGGCATCATAGACTGATATGATTTGTTGATTTGTTGGGCTGGGATTTTCTGTCAGGTCTGAAAGGTGCTAGCTCGTTCGGGCGCTCAAAATTCGACTGGTAAATACTTACCACTTTGTGGTATCTGTTACTTTCTCATAATTGCATCTCTTTTTTCGAAACACAGCTAGAAAAAGAAAGGCAAACAAATATCACTTTGGAGTTGCCAAGTGCGTTTCTGCGTCCTTTTCTATCTGAGTCGGAGAGAAAAGATTAACCCAATTAATTTTCCTAGGAAAATCGGCACTGTTATCTATACAAACAACACCCGCGTATATTTCATTACGCTTTTTAGTACCTTGTTACCATAAAACAAGACTTGTTTTGTCGAGAACGCTTGAATTAATGCCCAATAAAATAGCGGGACAAGATTTTAATGTAACAGAATATATTTGAAAAACGGAAAGCTTTCTGCTTACAACGAGGATATAAAAAGGACTAAGAATAGAAGAAGTACCAAACAGATTTTATTCTGAATTTTTAATCAATACCCTTAGAATAATAATCGTCGATTGTTACACAATACTTGTATAATAATTATAATAATGTTTAGATAGTAAAAGTAATGGTAAAAGTGACAAACACACTTAAAACCCGCCTACTGGTAAATGTTTACCTACCGTACAGGAGAATAATATAGTCACCAAGTAATGGTATTGTATATAAAGTCTGTTACAGAAGTCTGTAATAAAATTTAAGGGGGTAGTTGTGTTGTCTCTGAAAGTTTGACACTTTTCAGACCACTAATATTTTCCGATTAAAATTAAAACATTATCACAATTGCTCGTGACAACCCTAAAAATGCGTACTAACTATCGCGTATCACACACTACAGTCATACAACACACACACACACACACACACACACACACACACACACACACACACACACACACACACACACACAAACCCGCGCACATACTACGATATAGACCCCCTGCAACTCCAGAATTACAAAGGAGAGAACCACAAAATCTATGTAGCCTGGGTTTAAATTAATTTATATAGGGTGAAAGACATAATTATTTTGAATTTTTAGTGCAATTAAAAATATTTTATAGCCTCCCGTTTATTTTAAAGACGAACTGGAAAAGTTTCATTTAATAGTTGTTTTTTTCGTTTTGTTTTGCATTAATATAACAAAAATTACTTTTACTTTTAAAATATGGAGCTGCAGCTAAAATTATAGTAAAAACCTTAAATATTTAATAGACAATGCAACAATAGGTGCATTTGACATATTTTACGACTTGAAAATCAAGGGAAAAAAGCAAATCTACGTTTATTTTTGCTGGATTTTTTTTTACATTTTTAGGCAAACGGGGCAGCTCAAAAATCAGATTGATTTAAAATCGGGTAGCATATTTAATTAGCTTTGTAAAGAGGTATTTCCCATTGCTGTTCAAAATTATTCAGAATAAAAGCCCAAAAAAGACCGTGTCCTTTATTCTGGATTTGATTTTGCTGAAAAAATGTAAATGTAAATGATCTGTCGGCTAAAGCATTTCGTTAACAGTCAAGTATTCCTACACACAAAAGGCCCCTGGCAAGCTGTGCAGCGTGGTGGCTTACTAAGGCCCTTCTGTGCAAGTAGACCAGTCACCCAACGAGCTATGGAACGAGCTATTTTAGGTTTTAAGATATAATCAGAAATAAGGATATATGAAAGAGAACTAAAGTCAATGACATATCTCATAGTTAGCAGAGCACATAGGATGCAGAACGGACGGCCTAACTCATGGTGACCATGTACCGGAAAACGAAATTAAGACGGCCTCCCACTAGATGCACCGATGGACCTGATCAGGGTCGTGGGGAAGCGTTGGAAGCAGGTAGAGCAGAAACGTTCCGTTTGGAAATGCCTTTGTTCAGCAGTGGAATCATAGGCCGATATGATGAGGATCTATTATTGGGCCTAATTCTGGGAACACACTTTAATTCTAAATTTAAGTACAGTATATCTCTTTCTCGCAATAAGTAATAGGAAAAAGATAGCAAGAATCTGTTTAGAGCTGTCACTTAAATTTAGATAGATTTCAAAGAAACCATAGACAATTTTAGACGGCATGTACGGAGGTGCCTCCTAAACACTGCATTTTAGCACGTTCAATAAGGTCGAAAATTGAACGCACCTTTCTAAATGTCAACTTATATGACAGCCATCCTTTTCGTATTCGTTTTAAAAGAAAGAAATAGACTGAACTTAAATTTAAACTTAGCATGTGTTCTCCAGAATTAGGGCCATTATCTATTAATATTTTAGACACCTTTTACGGTGCCTATAAACTTTTAAAAAGTAAACAGTTTGTGAATAAGAGAGCTCGGAGATGACTTTTTCCACTAGAGGCACCTAGCTGTTCGTAGCCATTAAGTATAGGAAACGCAAATATTCCGTTGTTTTACTGAGCACAACTTATCTGTGGGTCACAAGGGTTGTCAGCTTAGTAAATTTAGTCATGTCATCGACGTCATATGGAGTTAAATGGGTCTTACGATGTAATCGGTGCTGTTTCCAGGGCCTGCGTGTAAATATTAAACATTTTCTCAGCATCATAGGTACCATTTTTTTGGTTTTTATTATTTAATTTGTCACGAGACACGTTTGTGGAATATGTTTTGAAGAACGCAATAAATTCATATGCTCATGAATATTTTAAGCTGAAAATTTTAATTAAAACAATGTCTTGCTAAAGATCTCAGAGAGCTTGGTGAAAGTGATTCCAAATGGATAGAAATTAATATATAGATATGTATATTATTTATCGGTTGAGTGAATAGATTAACACTTAAGCACTATGTCATGATAAAGAGGTGTTTCGTACATAGTATAACAAGCGGGCATCTAGCTTTTTTGTGGCTGGGAAAACGCCTTATGCGCTGTCCTATCTTCTTGGGATCGAAGAGAGGAACGTGTGGGACTCGCATCCACTAAAACCCTTGCCATACACCTTCTTTTCTGCCAGCCAATGGTATTGTGGACAGCCTATGGTGACCTTCTGGGCAGTCAGGCAGCGATCCCCTTTCGCTGCCCGAAGCCTCCCACACTATGAGGGCTGTTGGAGGCGGCCGTAGCCTACCATGAGCGGTCATCGCATGGTTGAATTCCCCTACCTTAACAGTTTTTAAGTAATGTCATAGAATACATAGTGAAACTAATTATAAATGACTTATTGACAGAAGTAGATTTATGTCAAGAAAACCCCTACCGTTTGTAATCAAATACTACAAGTAATAAGCTCTTAATTTCTAGTTAACATTTTAGAAGTAAATAGTTATTATAAATTACGTAGTAACATGTTTGATGTGTGCTGAAATGTCAAAATATGTTGTAAGTACGTAGTCGGTTTGAAATAGGTTACTTAAATCATTGGTCACAAACCGCAATAAAGTACAGTACATCTCCGAATCTCTTAATCAATCAAAACCAATTTACGCCTTTGACCGCAACCACATAATACCCTTAAAACTGAGGACTAAAAAACTTATTCAAAGGCCACCTGAATAATTGAATTTCCTAATGCAATACAGAAAGTTCCAAGTAATTAAATTAGTGGGAGCACTTCATTAACAGTTTAAGCTCCGTACACTCGGCATTTCCGAGCCATCAAACGCATAAGACTCGTACTGTGGGCTGCAGATCAAGTATGACACTTTAACATTAAATAGTACTTTACTGTTTAGTAATAAGAATCATTTTCGAACTCTTTGGGGCTCTTTCTGTGCTGTCGACTATACGAAGTTGTGTTTACTTATAATAGCAAAGTTGTGAGTCGCAATTGCCGGTAGAGATATTATATCACAAAACTAGGCAGGTACAGTCAGAAACAAAAATTTAGAATGAATTAATTTGCACATTAAAAATATTGACACGTTCATTCGTTTACAAGCTGCTCAGCCAATTAGAAACCTAAGCAAATGAATTGCCAAATGGCATGACAAAATACCGCTGCAAATTTAGTTAAACAGTTACATTTGTGGGAACCGTAAAGCTATGTAATAGAATTCATTTTTAATGACATGCTGCACTAGATGCGTGACTGTCTGTACATCTTATTAACAGGCAGCTCGTAGCCTACAATTTCTTGACTTTAGTTTTAAGGTTACTTTTCTGGTGCCAAGAAAATTATTGTATTATTAGGTTGTAACTCGTTTCTTTGTCGTACTTTTAAAACCTGAAATTCTTTGCCGGCACATGTTCCCTCCTTCCCATTTTCAAGGGTTTCAAAGGTTTTACCTTTGTCAAAATTTCAATTGTATTATAATAACAATTGAAGATAATTGGTACCGTCAATACGACAATAAATTAAAACATCGGCTATATAAGTTCATAGAAACGGTTCGCCACTTTCAAACACATCTTATTCATTTGTTAATTTCATGACATTTCTATAAAATAATGCTGCCGATGTTATTATTATTATTTCATACAAATGTCATGAAATTATTAAATAATAAGATGTTTTTGAAAGTGGCAAAGCATTTCTATGAACTAATATAGTCTATGTTTCAATTTATTGTCGTATTGACGGCACCATTCTGTATAACATTAAAGGAGTTGTGAAATTATTATAGTTTAAGTGAAACAAATATTCAACTTAACGTATACGAGGTCACGCACACAGTTATCATTTCGAATCACACATCGCCCTGTCACTGTCATTATGCTAGAGAAGAAAGAGATATAACAATCTGCCCGTAAAACGTTTTGTAAACACGGAAAGATCGGGAGACAAGGTAAACCTTTAATCCATCGCGATATGACAGCCATCAACTTGAATTGGGTCAGCGTGTTGATGGGCTTTAGTGATACATATTCGTGTAAAAGGAAAGCTCGTGACGAGGTTCGCATTGTGATGACAGAAAATGACAGAACCCAAGGGACGCTTACGGTTCCCCGAATTTCTTGCGAGATATTTTATGTCATAACATTATAACTATATAGTCGTCAATGCTCTGTCTCTATTTCTTCGTGACATAACTACAATTAGAATGAACAATATTTAGGGTAAAAGTAACATATCGAATACTACTGTATTCGAGGGGTACTCCCTAGCACGAAAAATTTTAAATTTCAAATCGCAATCGTTCACGCATGCTTTAAATTTCAAACAAAAGCCATACAAAAGCTAACGTAACAACTCAATACGATAGCTTTTCTAAATTTAAAAGTGTTCGTGCTAGGGGTAATGGTCTCCAGCTGTGGTGATTGCTCCAAGCACTTAGCTATCGACTTGAGAGAGCGCATGTTGTGAACTTATAGCTTCTTCTTGATTTACAAGCATCAATAGCTTTTTGTCCGGGGGCCTACACCTCCCCACAACTCCCGGGGGTTGTGGGGAGGTGTAGGGCTCTTACCAACTTAGCCCTTAAGCAATGCAAGTAAGTACATTATCTTGCTGCTAACCGACGATTTTCAACGCAGGCCTCTTCTGGGGGATCAATCCCACAACCTTCGGTTGGTCAGCATGTCAACTTGCACAGCACAGTCTGTGTGTTATCGGACACACGGACCGGGCTGTGCAAGTCACAAATGATCGCCTAAGCATACCCGGAGGCCTAACCATAGATGGATCGCCCGCAAAGCAGTCCGGCAACCTGCCGGGAGCCTGCAGCTCCACAGGCCCCTAACAGGACCCTTGTAAACTTTGACACTACATGAAAAAATACTTAGGACATGTGGTCTTCACATGCACCAATAGCCTACGGTAGCCGCTGATAGCTAGCGCTGACCAAGCGGTTTGCCGTTGTGAAAAATAAGAGTTATTAGTCTCCTCACAAACATTTCTGTCTGACTGTACAAAGTTTGAAGTTGGGATGAAACGCTCGATTAAACTTTTACTTTGCCATGATTAAGGCGCTGACAGCCCTCGTAAGGCCAAAACTTTCGGGCCCTATTCTAGCTTAATATCTTGAAGGAAATATTTTGCTATTGGCTGCGCGATTGTGAAAGATATTATTCATAATGTCCAACGGGTAGTAACAGAATTAACCTGCAATAACTGTATAGAGATATGAACAACACACTGCTAGAACAACGCCTGGTGTAATTGTTTTAGTGATTTCTATCTTTGTTTTATGGTTACTTGACGAAATACCTTATCTTTGAACAGGTTGACTGATAGAGAGAACCTCTGACATTAAGGTTTAAACTACATCTGGCAGCACCGCATCGCACTTTCCTATGCTTCTATCGCTTTCTATTACTCAGAACTGTCATTTACTAGAGCGAGAAAGAGAACGGAATGCGGCCACACGCGGCCGCACCGACGAGGCGGTCGCATTCCTGTTCTCTTTCTCGCTCTATTAATAACAGTTCTGAGTGATTGAAAAGGATAGAAGCAAAGGACAATGCGATGCGGTGCTGCCAGATGAAGCTCAACCCTAAGTCCGCCTTTGTGATTTTTGTGCATGAAATATGTTTTAACTGAAATAGTAATACAATAGTTTATTTATTGTTCTGTTACGTTTATGTAAGTACTTTAGAAAATAAATCAAATCTGCCTATTTCGAGTGCACTTAAGGAATGCGAAGTGTATGAATACTGATTATTAATATATAAATAAGTGAAAAGGAATACACATATAACGTGAGTAATGCTCATAATAGCTTATCATTGCCCCATTCTGAGCACGAGTGTCGCCGCTATAAGCAATAAAGGGAACTCCAGACTTCACGTATCTCGCAAAAATGGTTATTTGCACACACTTTATTCTTATTGAATTTATGAATACCTATCGTTCTATAGTAATGTACTAAGTCAATGTCAAGCGATTGTAGGCCGCGGGCTGCCTGCTAATAAGATGTACAGGCAGTCACGCATCTAGTGTAGCACGTCATTAAAAATGACTCCTATTACATATCTTTGTTCCAATAAATGTAAGTGTCTAAGTAACGGCTTGGCCACGGGAACAGGCGAAGGCGACGGCGGCGACTAGCAACCACTGCGCGGTCACGACGACGCGCTGCGAGGCTGACGCCGAGACAGCGCGCAGTGGTTGCCGATTCGCGAGACGCAGGACGCGCGTGCGGTGAGTTCGTGGCCAGGCCCTTAAAAGAGATGTCTCAAAAATGTATGTAGACCCGGCCAGGTCTATAGACTATTTTGAAAAATAGGTAAACATGAAGAACAGTGTTCAATTGGCAATTTTCTTTACTTGCTTTGTTGCGTGGTACGAAACAATTTTTTATAGAAAAAACTGCAACAGCCAAATATTCATCATGATTCATGGTGCATATGTCACTTTAGTGATGTTTAGTTGACTTCTATGTAGCAAGCCATTTTGCCATAGAGTATACCGGTGAAATCGACGAAAAATTTCAACTTTTGTAAACAAACTATGCATAAAAACGAATGAATAGGTTGGGTTTTTCGCATTTTTTAAGAAAATTCAAAACATTTTTTAATATAGTTTATTTACATTTAACTAAAGTATGTAGGTACCATTTTGTTCGATAACTTTTTGCCATCTTGTAGGTAGGGACATGATCCCATTGCTATAGAAGCCCCAAGGCTTCTGATCAAAAAACCGCGACAAGGGGTTTTGGCAGTCCTCTCGTGATGTTAACCTGACACTGCCTAGAGAATTCTGAAGAGAGCGAAACAGGTGGAAATCTGAAGGTGCAAGGTCAGGACTATACGGCGGATACATTAACACCTCCCAGCCAAACTCTCTTAATTTTTGCTGAGTGGCTAAAGATGTGTGAGGTCTAGCGTTATCATGATGAAAAACCACACCCCTTCTGTTGATTAATTCCAGCCGCTTTCTCTGAACTTCTTGCTTTAATCTCATCAGTTGTTCGCAGTAGAGTTCAGAATCGATGGTGCTGCCTAGTGGTAACAGCTCATAATGAATAATGCCCTTCCAATCTCACCACACACATAACATCACCTTGTTGCGAGTTAACCCGGGTTTCGCCACAGTCTGTGAAGCCTGACCGGCCTTTGACCACGACCTTTTTCGCACGTTTTTGTCGTACGTGATTCACTTTTCATCACCAGTTATCAGCTTCTTCAAAAATGGTTCGGTTTCATTACGTCGTAATAAAAAATCACAAATGAGTACACGGTTCATTAGGTTTCTTTCAGTGAGCTCATGGGGTACCCAAATATCGAGCTTTTTTGTGTGGGTTTTTTTAAAATGCGCCATAACTGGTTTGTGGTCAATTCCCAGTTCTTCAGCTACGTCGTAACTACTGATATACCGATCTTGCTCCAGTTTTTCAAAAATGGCATCAATTTTATCCGTAATAGGGCGACCAGCCCCCTTATTCTCAACTGTCGGATCACGGATTCGATTCGAAAAGTCACATGCTGTCTCGCTTTGACGCAGCGCGATATAAAGTGACAGGTATAGAGTTTCCGAAATTCGAATTCTTTCCGACAGTTGAGAATAAGGGGGCAGAGCGACGTGCATCTTTGACATCAAAATTTCCGGATTGAAAACGCTTAAACCAAATTTGTGCTACTCTCACAGACACTGCACTAGGTTCATAAACATCGCAAATTTTTTTCGCGGCTTGCATTGCATTTTTACCTTTATTGTAGTAAAATTTTAAAATGTATCGAATTTCTGCATTAGATTCACTCATCTTGACAGTACGACAGTACAAATGAAAAACACACATTTTCCTAATTTGAATTTGGAATTATCTTTTTTAAAATCTAAACTTTTAATGATACCAAAACCAGCCAGATACAAATAGTACAGGCAAAGAGATTTTATTACAAGTTCATACATACTATAATGCAAAAAGACTTTCCCCAACCTAATATTAGTACTTGTCACGGATTCAGGAGAATTTTCCTGATTATATCTGCGCGGATATGAAACATCTTCTTTGCTGCCGTGTGCTGGCATGCCATTTGGCAATTCATTTGCTTAGATTTCTAATTAGCTGGCAGCTTACAAACCAAAGAACGTGTCAATGTTTCCAATGTTCAAATTAATTCCTTCTCAAAGTTTTGTCTCTGTATGTACCTACTTGCTTAGTTTTGTGATATAATATCCCTTCCGAGACTTGCGACACACAACTTTACTATTATTGAAATTTAGGTAGTTTGTGATGTAGGTACCCGGAAAACGAGATACGTCAACGCGGTATGCTGGTAAGAGATGAGCTGTTAAGAAATTTAATCATTTATTTGAAAGAAAGAAAGAAAGAAAGAAAATATTTATTTAGTGACACACTATTGTTTACTTTACAATAAAAATCTTAAGACTAAAGTTATAACTGTGACACTAAAAGGACAGCCACTCAGCATATGTCGGTTGTCACAGACATCCGACGCTGGTCTTCCGTGGTTGCCTAAATTTTTGTTTTATTTGCACTAAATAGGGTGAGTATAAACTAAATTAGAAGGAAAGGACCTATAGATGAGGCACAGTTGACCTGTTGAGCCATATGCCGAATATATATTATCTTAATCAAATAAAAAAGTAGTGTATGCATGGATGTTATAAAAATTACATTTTTCTGAGTAATTAGAGTAAATATGATGCGTTAATCTGTCAAGCGGCGTTATACCTCTGGAGGTCTATTACAATTGAAATATCAATTGCAACCAAGGCGAAAGTTGCTTTGTTTTCGGAATAGGACTCAAACCACTGCGCCACCGAGCTACTCAATAGGTATATGGACGAAGATTTTTTTGAATGAAATGAAAAAAGCGATTGCTTTCGGATGCGATGCGAAACGACAATATGACGTCATAAAACAGAAAAGTTTGAATGCAATGTATTTCGACGACAGAGCAGCTGTTCTTATATTAAAATGTAAGTACTTTGTGTTTAACATTACATAAAAAATGTAATATTGTATCGTGAAACACTATATTCATGGATGAATAATACGACCTCTCCTCCATCATCTTTTTAATTTATAAACGCGCCTTAAAAACTTAATCCAGCTGAAAAAAGTAAAAGGGAAATACGAAGAGAAATTATATTTTTCTTTGTTCTTCGGAGGGCGGCTCCTCTTTTTTTCAGAAACGCAATTAGTGCCTGAAATATGACACATGATGAGTTTATTCGGTAAACCTTAATAAATTATGCAAATTTATTGAAAAAGGTCAAGAAAGGTTAATGAGGATGTTTGCTGTCGAGTTACCTTTTAACTTTAAATTATATGAATTAAATAAGAAGGAAACAACTATTTGTAGGTTGGCCGAGCATCATATGTCATGACCAGTGATCGGAATAGGGTTGGTATATTTACCTACAGTTTGCAGAAAAGAGATAAAAATTGGAGACTACCCTGCAATATATTTTTTTACCGGTAAATTTACCGGATCTTTAATAACGTGAATTTAAACATCTTATTATTAATATTTACCACGTAGCAAACATACAAAAAAAACGATCAAAATAGTTGAATTGAAAACATTTTGTTTTTGAAGTTTTTAAAAATGAAGAGCCATGTGAAAAATTTTATAAGGAAGAATATTTACGCAAGAGAAATTTGTATTTAATTAAATTTGATGTTTGAATTTACGTAGTTAAAATTCCGGTAAATTATCGGTGAGGTAAAAAATTTGTTTTAAGGAAGTCCCCGATTTTTATCTCTTTCTACAAACTGTAGGTAAATATAGTCACCCAATTCCGATCACTGGTCATGACTCAACGGGCAGCAAGTTTTGTAATAATGACAGTTGGCAGTAGAAGCATTGCATGTTTTGACGTTTCTCCAACGTTAATAATTGCTACCTTTCATCATATAGTAAATACTTACTGAACAAGCGATTACATTTGACGTAACCCTCGCAATTTAAGAATCCGTGAAGTTTGACGTACAAGAGTTCTACGCACGCTAGTTTGAAATAACAAAGTTTTGCACTGCGCCAGTAGTCCCCTCTAGTCAGCTATGTTTTATCAACTCTCTTGTGTTACCTTTTATCTCTTATCAAAATCTCTAATCATTTTATCTCTCATTAGAAAATCTGTTGTATCTGTGGATAGTTTACAGTATTTTTTAAACAAAGCCATTTTAAATTGTTATAAACAATTATATTTATAATCTAACTAGTATAGGTAAGCCTGTTGGCTATAAAGAAAAATCCGACATAGCTAGGGAGTAATAGGAGTCAACGGGCACAGCGAGTTAAATCTAACTCTTATAATCTTTAAAAGCATTGAGTACAAACTGCACGTCAACGGCATATTATCATGAATATGTCCCGTAAATAGTTTTCTATTATCTGCAAGTCCGGCACACAAACGTGGCCATACAAACCACTCAAACGTTCAGACACGACTTCGAAATTGGCTGTCCTGCCCGCGAAATAGATTGGTAAACTTACAACGTACCTTACTCAGACACTACGGGCTCTATTACAAGGAAATAGAGTCCGGTTTTGTGTGGTGTACATGCAGAGGTAAGTTTGCATTGCCAACCGTATAATGGGTTGAAGCAAGCTGAGCAAAATATTCGGATTGGCAGCAAAAGGCTCGGGTTCGAGAACAGAATTTGTAGATGCACTCCACTACCTGTACGGAATTCAGTGCTTTTCCGTATTGCGTTCTAGAATTTTTCTGTCAAAGTGCCTATTAATGCTTTTAGCATGAATTGTTGTTGATATCCTGTCTTCATACCAGCGGCTTCACTTTCAAACAAAAGTTGACTTTCAATATTTATTTTGTTTGTTAAGGAGATCGGTGGCGTATCGGTTTGAGCATTCTGGTTTCGATACGACAAACAAAGCACCTTTCGCCATGGTCTCATCATGGCCAACCAACGCATTGGGCCAGATTGGTGGTGTAATGGCCCAAACTCCTCATGTGCTTTTCCCATGTAGGAAGCCCTGTGCTTAGCAGTGGGACGGATATAGGCTGGTGATGATGATTTATTTTGTAATTTTCATCAGTTTTTAACCCACACATCCATGATAATATTTCTAATCTTTCTAGTTCGTCCACCAATGTATAAAATATAAATCTACCTTGTACTTACGGCTCTATTTAAAGACTTGGACGCCTAGGGCAATTGCCCATGTGAGTCGTAAGACAGGGAATGTGTTAATAGAGTGTGTTACGGTCACCATTTACCATCAGGCCGACACTATTATGGAGCTCGGTGGCGTAGTGGATTGAGCGCTCTGGTTTCGATTACGAAAACAAAGCAACTTTCGCCATGGTCGGTCCCTGGATGGGTCAATCAAAATTGATAATCTTGGCTCCTCCGTGCTTCGGAAGACACGTAAAGCCATTGGTCCTGGTTGTTACTGCAACCGCTTTAACTTACCAACCCGCAATGGGCCAGCGTGGTAGCGTTATGGTCCAAGCTCCTCATGTATTTCTCTCATTTAGGAAGGTCTGAGCTTAGCAGTGGATGTATATATGCTGGTGATGATGATGATGACGAGACAGTATTAGTTAGCAGTAGTAGTTAGTTAGTTAGTCACACCGAGCTCATAGTCATCAAGCACCTAAACAGATTTTCATAAATAGCTAAGAACCATCTTGATTTCGTAAGCTTTCAAAAAAAAACCTAATCAAAATCGGTTAATTAGTTTAGGAGCTACGATGTCAAAGACATATACACAGATACAGGGTTAAAAAACTTATAAAGTAAAACTTGCAGTATTGATTGATCGATTATTATTTACATCTAACAAAAAGAATCCAAGTAAAATCTCAGGTAAGATCAAATTAAACCAGTAAGAAATCTCCGTCCCAACAAACTGAATGTAGAAAAGTTGTAAATAAAAACCATTCTACTATCGACCGACATCTATTGAATGTCGAACCAATTATTACCGTAGACACTATAGGTACTGTTTTTTTAGAAAACAAACTTCAATAGCAGAAGCTGGAATCAAAACCGGTCTTAATAATTGGACTGTCAAGCTATTGGAAACATTGATACAAATTGCCTTGAGGGTTGTCGACGATAATGTTTGTATTAACTTCTTACAATTTAAACTATTTTCAAACTTTTTTGTATTCATCATAATGAGATTGATAAAGCTTAAACATACTAATATTACAAATTACAAAATATCTGCGCCTGTCTGTGACGGACAGACGGACTTATTGTTGCATTTTTCGTATTTTCTATCTATCGCGTTTTGACTCTTAAGTCGCTGAACCGATTACAATGCGATTCACACAAAAAGCAATTAAATCCTGATAAAACATTTAAGTTACCATCTGGCGCGATGACCGATTCACATGGGCAGAGCGGCGGGCGACCACTAGTCTAATTAAGAAAATTATACAAATGGCAGACTTAATGCGTTATCTCCAAATCGACCAGTATTATACTCAAGATGTAGAGACGACAAAAAAGATAAGAAAAGTAAGAAGAAAAGTAAACAAGAAGTTGAACAGTTGCACTACGAAAACCGCCTCTTTTACAAACGGAGTAAGGGCGGTCTCAAGGTCTAACTGTTACGCTTGATATGCTGTCAACTGTACAACAACAGTGCATAGATAATCGGAGATTATAAAATAAAATAATTTCTTTACAAAATATCCCTAAAGCTATACAGTGCCTGAGCTTTAGTTCTAGAATACTTTACGAACAAAAATTTCCGAGCCCATTTATCCAACCTAAAGTGGCGAGACAAAGTTGCCTAAAAGAGAGAATAAATATTTGAAACATATCGCTAATGTGTCTTTTCCTTGCCAACACAGTTAAGACTAGATCATAAATTTATTAATATTTTGGCAACCTGACCACATCTTAAAGCATATAAAATTGTTAAGCCTTGTCCACACCAATGCAATTGAATTGACAATTCTAATAGTCATTCTACTCCTTTCTTAGAAAAATGTAAATAAATAAAATCAGCTTGAGAGCACATTATAGGTTGAAAAAAATCTTTGCTATTTTCTCTTTTTGTCAAACTTATTATTTTTAAAATATCTGTATAATAAAAATCTTGTTGGAATTAGTGTCTATTTATTAGTAAGTACCAGTATCAAATATTTTGTTTCCGCAGATCAACAATATAAATATCCATGACTCATTAACAAATGCTCGTACTCACCATAAAAATTTGCTGACCCTGATCGGTAGCCTGTATAGCAAGGGGCGCATACCACTTGGCCAGCCAGTCGTCAAACATTGAATTTATAATATTCAACTTTGATCTTTAAAATTGATTTACGCTTTTGATATTATTTAATAATATGCAGAGCCTACCGAACTTAATCCATTGTTTTGAAAAGAACGGGGAAATACTCATCAAGTTTTTTCCCTATTTTCAGACGTTAGCAATATTGTTTATCTAAAGTCAATTCATCATCATCCATCCTCATTAGCGTATATATATCCCGATGCTGGGCACATGCCTTCCTATATGGAAGAAATACACGAAGAGTTTGCGCCATAGCACAACCACGCTGACCCAATACGTGGGTTAAAGCGGTTGCAGTCACAACCGGGGCCAACGGCATAATATGCCTTCCGAAGCACTGAGGTGCTCGACATGACAAATTTAACTGACCCATCACGGGATCGACCTTGGCAAAAGTTGCCTTGTTTTCGTAATCGATAACAGAGCTCTCAAACCACAACGCCACCGAACTCCTCTCAAGTGTCATAATATAACATTGGCTGCAACATATCATAGAAATGTTATAAAATTATCAAACGAATAAGATGTATTTGAATATTACAAAACGTATCTATGAACTAATGTAGCCCATGTTAAAATATATTGTCGTATTGTCCTTACCACCCTGTGTCCCTGTATTTATATAAGTAGCTTTTTTCAAGAATGGAATCTGCTAACGGACCTAAAAAATACATTGAATTCAATTTATAGTAGAAAGAGTAGCTAGTAGCAGTATGTATTATTTATTAAATAGTAAGCGAATATACTTCGCTGAGACGCATTTGTCTGTACAGGCCCTAAACGTCTTAAAGTGATCGTAGCAAAAAGCAAGCACTAAAATGTGCAAAAATCTTTAAGGTACGTTTGCTGTCTAGCAAATTGCTCTGGAAATTTTCCGAGCTTATCTTTTTAGTCAGTCGTTGCTAAAAGATATTCACTCGGCATTCTGCAGTTGCGGTGTTTAGAGGGGTGGCGGGCGATGAATATTTTACAATGTCTTTATAAGCGCTTATCGCTCTCACTCACTCAGATCGCTTGAGAAATTTCTCTTGAAATATTCAATACAGCAACGAAGTATGTGACGCTATCAATATACATACCGTGCTCGTGTTACGAAGAGTTAAGTATTTTGTTTTAGACGACAATGTTTCGAATTTTTCCCGTTCGACAGCTCTTGGCAAAAAAGAAAATTTATTCTGCCCGGTATATGTACAGTGTCTCAGAAAACCAGGAAAAGTCTTCTGAATCCGTGAAAAGTACTAGTAATTCGTTTTCATGCATAATTAAAATTTGTTTGTACAAAAGTCGAAATTTTTCGTCGATTTCACCGTCGCAATATGGTGGGCGACATAGAAGTCAACTAAACGTCATCAAAGTGGCATAAGAATTCTTGTTTTGTACCACGCAACAAAGCAAATAAAAAGAAAATGGACAATTGAACACTGTTCTCCATATTTTTACCTATTTTATAGTATAGTGTACATAGACCTGGCCGGGTCTCCATATATTTTTGAAACATCTCCTTTTCACAAATAAAACGAATCTATCGAAATCACTCAAGTTGACATTCACCATACACGCTTAGACTACAAAAAATAAAAAAATATCCATACATATCTTCGAAAAACATAACGCTACATAGCACGAGCGTTATATATTTCGAGGGTATGTATGAATATTAAAAAAAACCAGGCGACGAGAAAAAACGACGAGCTTTCGTGAACGTCTGTGACTACTTTTGGCGGTCTTTTTACTCTTTACGTATAATGTTGCAACTTTCTCCCACGTACGCTCAGGTTACAGTGGTTTTCTCGAAAGGTGCAGCAAGGGGTTCTTCAAATAAGGCGTGGAAAGGTTTTTACAGGATCGGCAAGCCCTGGTGTAACCGCTTACCATCAGGTGGGCCGTATGCTTGATTACCACCTGAGTGGTATGGAAAATATGTGTATTAATAAATGCTACATTTTATTCTTCAGTCTGTAATAAATAATCTTAATTTTGATTTTAACATTATTATAAATGTTTGAAAAATTATTTACTAATTAAAACCCCGCCCGCCGCCTCAGAACGTTAAATTTTTCTAGTTTGGTTATATTTTAATTTGTAATAAATAGCTCTGTTATTTTTAATTGTCAGTTATCTTCTGTCAACTGGATTTATAATTTTGTATTTTAAGTTAAAGGAAGGTCTGTAATAGCCACAAACAGTAGGTATAGTTTGGTTTATCTTTCATTTTATCATTTTATACTGTGTTGAGTGGTGTTTTCATTGAAATTATACTGGTGTAATTAATAGGCTCTATTTTCTTATTTCTTACAAAGAGAACGTTCAATTTAATTTTCGTTTGTGTTCTTGATAAAAACAGATATGGAATAAATAATTTAGTTAAGTACGGTGCGTCTAAGGACTTAATTATTTTGTGGCTTTAGTCAGTGAAGAACCCACATAATTATCAGACACAATAGGTTTTGTATTGTGTGTGACTGTGAACGCCGCTGCGTTGGTAGGTAAGAAAGGTTAAGGACCTTAAAACTCCGCAAGATAAAAAAAAATGGTTTACATAATTATTTGTGTTTCTTTATTACTGTGATGTGTTTTGTACAAGAAAGTAATACTACAAAATAAGTAAAATAATGTTTGTGAGATGGGATATTTGTTACTCAAGCACGCAAAAACGGCTGAAATGATTTGGATGAAATTTTATACACAGCTATCTGTTGAATAAAGGTGGAGACTCCAAAAAAAGACTGCAAACTGACCGCTTGAAAGCCAGTTTGTTTTTGGCCTCTTGGATATGGGGAGGTAGTGCGTTCCAGAGCCGTATTGCTTGATATTGAAAGGAGTTGAACATGAAGCCAGTGCGGTGAGAAGGAATATTTAGAGTAAGTTTGTTGCTTGAACGAAGGATACGATTATGAGAAGCACCCAGATACTGAAATTTACATTTCAGATATTCAGGACCATATGGATCTTTTAGTATCGAATATAGAGTGGACAGGATTCTAAGGTCCCTTCGTTGACGAATCGTCAGCCAATTTAAAACCTTACGGAATGAATAAAAGTGGTCATACTTACGAAGATTGAAAATGAAACGTATACCATTGTTGAGTAAGCGATTCAATTTTTTTTAAAGTTCTTCAGTTAAGTATATCAGCACAACACACATCAGCATAATCAAAGATTGTGTCAAAGAATGTTTATGATATTAGATTGCTGACATCAATTAAAACAACTATTATTACGACCTATCCAGAAAAACATACATATTACTAGTTATTATTAATTTTGTCAGTATGCCCATACATTTCTTGTGAGACGTCACCTGTTCCGTAGATTTCTATGGAGCATTTTGGACGATGCGCCGCAACACGTCAAATATACCGCTATAGGTATGTTTGAAACTAATTATTTTGGAAATATCACGTTATAAGTGATAAACTATTTATTTATGAACTAAAAAAAAAGTTGTCAATTACCCTATTGTTAAAATGAAGTGTCAACTAACTCGACGTTGTTGCAAATCATTCAGATAACTTAAATTTATGTTTGAAAATAGAACGTTTGACGTTTGACTTCAAAGCATTGTTTTAAGTATGACTACTGCTCAATCAATACTTCAAGAGTCGAGCAAAATCATACAATTTTTTCGGTATAAAACAAAATCTACATAACAAAGACAGACAGCCTTCACTTAATTCAAAGGTCGCTTAACCGTTATGAATATCTTATATTCAAACTCGCTCGTCACTCAAATAGAATAAGCGAATCTTCGAATATTTAAGTTGCAAAATTTTGGTCCTCCGATGGACTCCCAAAGAATTTTCATCATAGTAAAGTGAAATTCATTTCCGTTTGTAGTCGATAGCTCGAAGTTAAAGTATTTCAAGACGTTCAAGAGTATTACAGGAATTTTCTTAATCCATCACAAAATATCTTGTACAGTCAGCGAGACAGACTGACTGAGTATAAGATATAATGAAGTCTAGCTTTTCTATACCTATGGCAAGAGTGGCATAATTAGACGATGGCTTTAAATTGACGTTCAACTATATTGTACAGTCGACAGCACATCAAGAGTAACATTTTGACCTCGAGACCACCCTTACTGCGTTCGTAATAGAGGTCGCTTTCACAAATGTTACAATTGATGTGCTGTCGCGTGTACCAATGTAAGGGCTAAAATCGCAAGACATGTTTTTTTGTAGGTGGCTTCTTGAGTGTGAATTGGATATCAATACGGTATACTATACTCTAGCCAAATCCGATGAAGAATGTTTAATAACAAAACGTTGCCTAGCAACCACTGACAGGCATATAATAACAACCTTTTTCTATCAGACAACAGTATACAGTTTTTATAATATTTTAACAATGTGTTTATTGGTTAATTATAATGTTTTATTTTTAGGTCAAGGGCAATACCCATTGCTTTAAAATAATAAAAAATAAATTTATTTCAGGATTCAATCATTATATTTATTACAAAACTCTGATTTAACAATTGTACTTGGTTAATACTATTGCGTTTAGTATTTTATTAAACCTATAATATTAAGATACAAAAAGAAACATTTACATAATATTTATCTATGCATTATTACCTTATTAACTACTTTAGTTGGAAGGTTGGTTGGTATAAGTGCGAAAATGTTCATAATACGTGAGTTCTTTTTGGTTTAAGGGGTTGTCTACAAAATAATTTATGCTTTATTTATTTTTTCGTTTTATTACTTAAATATTAACGTATAAAAAGAAATATATTGCAGAAAAAATATATTACTTAAAGTATTATTAAATAATGTGCAGTAATCTAGTCAGAAATACGACCTTTTAAAAAAAATGTAACCTCAGTTGTGATGACTCTAAATTGGTTTGTTTACATTTATTCGTCATCGGATTTGGCTGAATCTCCAGCCAATACAGCTTCCAGCTGTATAGCTTTAACATCTTCTGTGTTATCTCATGCGACCGCATTTCCGAAAGAAAAATTATTATAAAAGACATACTTTTGACTATAATTTCTTCTATCTCCGTAGGAAAGGACACGTACTGAAAATGTATGGGGGCTGGTATTCAGCTACCCCCCAAGACAAAAGATATATGAGAAGAAAGAGTATATTTAAAGAATATAATGAGACAAAAGTATAATTTAAATGCCCGCATTTATATAAAAAATAACATTTCAGTCTGGCAAAAAAAATTGTCATCCAAATATGTACAATTCTAATAAAAAAAGTGACGAATATCAGACAAAGAACAAAACGTCAATGTCGTCTATTGTCTTGTCAAATATATTTTTTAGAACTAGCCAAGGGATTAATTTGGTTCAGCCTACGACTATGTTACAATTTTAGAATATAATAAATGCTAAAAGAACATGGTATCTGCTATTGTTTCTGACTAATAATAAGGTTTTTTTTATACCACTAAGGTGGCAATCAAGCATACTGCCCACCTGATGGTAAGCGGTTACCGTAGCCTATGGACGCTTGCAACACCAAGGGTACGCGGCTTGCGCGTTGCCGACCCTGTAATAACTTTTTCAAACCCTTTTTGAAGAACCCCATGCAGTACTCGTTCGTCTTTACTATATTTCATCAGAGAAACTTAGATACAAATGTTAGTTTTCATGCATACACTTTTCAAAATTACTCAAAAATGCTGGCGCAACAAAATAAAAAAGGTACATTCAAGATCCTCTGAGCATAAGCTTTCGTAAATTATATAATTTATCGTGGGGGATTTCAAGTACCAATATCGAACATCTCCTTTCATCCGTATTCGTTCAGCCGTTCTGGCGTGATTAAATAACAATTATCCACCCAAACTTTCAATATTTTATATTACAGTACCCCTAGCACGAACATTTTTAAATTTCGATCCGGAATCGTATCGTTCACGCACGCCTAGAATTTTAAACAAAAGCTATACAAAAGCTAACGTAGCTACTCGATACGATGGCAATTCGAAATTTAAAAATGTTCGTGCTAGGGGTACAGTACGATTAATTTTTTAACTATGCTGTCGACAGACTTCGGTAACATTAGTTAAAACCATAATTTAGCCAGATATAATTACATTTTATTTAATTAGGAAAACGGTGCGTCTCTATGCAACTTTGTTTTTAGGTGCTTCCCTCAATTATGTTGTCACATTTTTTAACCCGTGAGAAGGCGCACCCTAAAAGAGTACACGGATAGGCGCGCGCGAGCAAAATGCTCATGCTGTTTCATATGTATATTTTTCAATGAAGTATGATATTATGTTAATTTTTTAAAAATTCTATCATTAAAATAGCATCAATTTAGTATATTAAAGTGCTTTTCTATTACTTACTGTCCAAAAATTCAGTTTTATGCAAAATCAAAAAATCTTCTAAGCTTTAGCCTTAACTTTTGGCAGACTTTAATAAAAAAAACTATAAAAAATTAATGACAAAATAATTTTGAAAAATTTAGTTTTCCACGAGATTTCTAGTAATAACTCTGTCATGTTTTGCATTGCACATGAAAGTCACGTGCTCCATGTAGAGTAATTTACTGCACGCGTTTTTACACGCATTACATGCTTTTTAGCGTCATTTGTTCCATCTGGCACAAAAGCCACTAGGTCCAGACATAATTGCGTTATTAGAAACAGATAAAAATTACCTGATCACAAACTTAAGAACGAGTAAAATGTTGTTTTAGGGTCGTTTATAAATACGGTTCCGCACTGTATACTTATGATCTCGTGCTAATACTTCACCAGAATCAGACTTTTCTATCCAGGAACAAATATATACATAGTATGAGGACTAATATACATTCTTCGTACGTATATTAGTCCTCATTCATACTATGGACATTATTAAACAATGTTATCACATTCTCAAAACAACAATAAACAGTGAAAAAATATTATCATGTTAAGAAAAAAAATGTATACGCGGAGAGATGCGCGATGAGCAAAATGCCGCGTTTTAGGACACAGCTTGCAAAAATACGTCACTACTCTGTCAAAGTGACTTTGAAGGACGAGTGAGAGGGAAAGGTGCTGATAATTTGGGAAGGTACTGAGAGGCTTGTAACGTCAAATTGCCATTGACAGGAAAAGTTGTATTATATTTTTGCGTGAGCAAAATGCTCATAGCACGCCTTCTCACGGGTTAACCTACAGGTCGTCATAGAAAGTTCAGTTTTCATATTTTTTCCAGTGCAATTTCCTAAAATTACCCAATTATAAGAATCTTAAACTCATTACAATTTATAATTCTAAAGCAGATATGATCTTGAAGCTAGATTGCAATAAGTTCTCGACAGTGACGTCATCTTTTTTTTTATTAGGTATAGGCAAAGGGGCACCTCTCTTCTCCATTCTTTTAAAATAGTTACTACCAAATTATAATTCACAGTCGAAATTAGAAAAAGCTTTTACGAGCTACCTAATGTCGACTGTATATCAATCGTCTATATTCCAAACATTATACATCACTATATCGTTTAAAGGAACAGGCTATTGCCGTTCGGGCGACAGCGCATATTTCAATGTGATTCGTGATTTATACTGGCTGTCCGAGTTAGGACGAACAAACAAATTGATTCAATATTTCTTTTTCTGATAGTTTGTTTGCATTCCAAAACAGGGTTAAATCGTTCATAAAACGAGTGCAGTTATGAAACTACCTCTTTTATTGACGTTCTAAGTAATACCTTACGGTAATAATAATAGTTCAATGTAGGTACTATTATGCTAAAGGTGAGAAACAAGCGTTTAAAAACGCTGATTTGTGTTTTAGAGTGTATAAGCATTTAATAAACGATTTAATTTTTATTCATGGATGGTTCATTTTTGTTAATTAGTTGGTGACGCAAGGCTGTCGTAAGGAGCATAACAATTAAATACCTACTGTGTCTGGAATGTGTGACTTAACCAAGGACTTGACAGAATAATATTTGTATTGGTTAATCTTACTTGCCATTCGACTCCTTTTCTAACATCTAAATCAAAAAAATGTTTAGTTATAAATTAGAAGTTCAAAAGTAATGAAGAAGTGTTGCAAAATAAAAAGTATGCTTAAGATCAATAGTTTCAGTAAAACAGTGAAATGTTTGCTGTGTAGAGGGCGCTAGTGCTCCCGTGTTTACATCGGCTCAGTGATTTTTATTTTTATAAAATACAAAATAGTGTTAAATTGGAACGAATGTGGAAAAATCTTATAGAACTAAGCAATATCTACTTTAGGTATTATAGTCAAGCCATACAAATCAAGAAAACTATAGTATAAATAAAATAATATTGGCAATAACATCAGCCGTTTTTGATGAAAAGTGAGCATAATTTAAAAGTGAAGAAACGTTTAACTAGAGGAAAGAGAAAATAATTATGACATCAGAACAAAAATGTAAGTAAATATAATAGTTCCTATTTTGAAGATATCAAAAAAAATATTAAGAAATACAAATATTTTTATACCCGAAACAAGAATAAAATTATTACTACATTGCGCCACCTAGTGAAGAGGAAGACTACTAACATCGACAAGACAGCACTGCTTAAGTATTGTCGTTTACTGTTACTCACATAGATTTCGTAAGATGGCGCAGTGCGCGGGTTGTTTACAAAACATAACAAATAGAGAATATTTAAAATGTTCATTATGCAATAATTACTACGATCTACAATGCGCAAACGTATCCGATAAAAGATTTTATAACACTATGTCTATAGATCTCAAGAAAAAATGGAAATGTCAAGCCTGTAAATGTAAAATGCCAAAAACAAATAATACAAATACACCAGTAAGATTACAACCAGCAAGTACCACACTAGAGGAGCCGAGCAATGCAAACATTACCCTGAGACATGCTAATAAAATTAAAAATAAGGCCGTAACTGAATACCAAAGTGATTCGGAAGACCAAACAGCAGATGAAATTTATGGTAACACACAAGCACAACTGGATACTGCAAACCAAAGTTTGTCACCAATAAATATTAGTACAAATGAAGAAACAATCACATTGAGTAAATTTAGCAGACTATTAGATACACAACTAGAAAGCATAATGGATATTAAACTACAGAAAATTAAATTAGAAATATTACAGAATATTAAAATAACAATAAAAGAAGAAATGAATAATACAATCGAAAAAATGAGACTAGAATTTAAAGAAAACACAAATAATATTCTTGGAGAGCAAAAAAATATCAAAGAAGACATAAACAAAGTTAATAAAAAAATAAAAGTCATAGAAGAACAACTTTACCACATAAAAACCTCAAGAAAAATAGTGTTTTACGGTTTGTCGGAAATAGCGAATGAAACTGAAAATGATTTGTACTCCCAGGTCTCACGAGCATTCAACGATATTATGGATCTGAATATTGACCCTTATATAGAGGACTTAAAACGTCTAGGAAGACATGGGACACGCAGACCATTGATGATTGAACTTACTAATAAGAGAATAACGAAATACATACTAATGAATTCAAGAAGGTTTAAAAATAGTGGGTGGGGCGTACAAACATATATGGAGGGGGAAAAACTACAGGAACGAAATGCATTAAGACAAAGCCTGCAAATAGCAAGAAAAAATGGAGATCACGCTGTCATAAGAAATAATAAACTCTATGTAAATGGCAAAGATTGCACCACCATTGTTAAAAATAATTCAGAAACAGGAAAAAATAAGAATACTAATATCACAACAACCGTAGAAGAAGAAAAAACAGAAACTCAGGGCACAAAACCATCAAAAAACTAATAAACCATACTAGAGATATAACCATAATAAGCCAAAACATTCAAAGTATAGGCAACAAATTACATATCCTAGAACAATTATTGTCCTCTCATAATATTGATATACTATCATTGTCAGAACTATGGAAGAATAAGTATTTTTGTGACACCATTGTACTAGCAGGCTATAAAATTGCGTCACTGTTTTGCAGAAAAACTCACGAGGGAGGAGGAGTCTGCATTATTGTAAAAGAAGATATAGAATATATTGAACGGAAAGATATTGTAGAATTATCTAAAGAATTTGTTATTGAATTTTGTTCTATCGAAATACCTAAACTAAATTACATAATTATAGGATTATATAGAGCGGATCGTGATATAAATATATTTGAACAACAATTAATAAAGCTATTAACTAAATTAAATACAAAGGAAAAAAAAAATACATACTAATCATGGGTGATTTCAACATAAACATAATAAATAAAAATAAAAAGTCGCTAGAATTTTTAAACCTAATGCAATCATTCAACTTAAAACCTATCATAAATACTCCTACTCGAGTGACAAAAACTACTGCTACTTGTATTGACTTGGCTTTCACAAATTATGTATCCTCATTGAATGATTACTATGTACACGACTTCGGTCTTTCAGACCATAAAGCATTAAAAATAAACTTAAAACAAAATTACTATAAACAAAATAATAACTTATGGTTGGCTAAAAAAAGAATATTTACAAATGATAAAATAAATAATTTTAAAACAATGATAAAAGAAATTCAATGGGAGAATCTACTAAAGAAAAATAATAATATAAATACAAATTATAATTTATTTCAAAACGAATTACAAAAATGTTTGAATAAATGTATTCCTGTAACAAATATAAAAATAAAAAATGAAACTAAAAACACTTGGCTAACTCCTGGCTTAAAAAAATCGTGCAAGCACAAAAGAACGTTAAGAGTAATACTAAATGAAACTGGTAGCGAGACTATAAAAAAATATTACAACATGTTTAGCAAAATATTAAAAAGAAGTGTAAAAATATCAAAAAGAAAGGAATATATTAGACAAATGCAAAAATCCGATAACAAATATAGAACAATGTGGAAAATAATAAACAACAAAACTGGTAAAACCAGTAAAAAATTATATAAAAATGTCTCACTTAATATAAATAACAAAACAATATCATGTCCCATCGAAATTTCAAACACATTCAATAATTATTTTTTGACCGTTGGAGAGCCTAAAAATAAAAATAAGGACACTGCAGCCGCTCTTGGTCGCAATGTCATAAATACACCTATTTTTTCCATGTATTTACACCCTGTAAACAGCAAAGAAATATATAGTATAATTAAGTCTATTAAAAATAAACATAGCTGTGGAATTGATGATATACCTCCAATTCTTGTAAAAAAATGTGGGAAGGAGTTGGTCCAGCCTCTCACACAGCTAATAAACCAAAGTTTTCATGATAGTCAGTTTCCAGATTCATTAAAAATTTCGCTCATTAAGCCAATGTATAAAAAAGATGATATTATTAACCCTCAAAATTATAGACCTATAGCACAACTGCCAACTTTTTCAAAAATTTTTGAAAAGGCCATGTGCAATCGGTTATATAAATTCCTGGAAAAATACAATATATTAGATGAAAGCCAAAATGAGTTCAGAAAGTCCAAATCAACCACGTTGGCAGTTTATCACTACGTTCAAAATGCCTTGCAGCATATTAATGATAAAAAATGTGTTCTTGGCCTACTACTAGACATGACAAAGGCATACGATAAAGTTTCCTACAAGATCTTACTGTCTAAATTGTATGGTTCAGGCATTCGTGGACCAGCTTACCTTTGGTTTAAATCTTACCTTGCGAATAGAAAGCAAATCGTTCAAATTGACCACTATGATGAGAACAGGAAGATAAAGACTGTACGATCACTAGAGAGTGAGTTGACTGGCTCCATTCCTCAGGGTAGTGTACTGGGCTGTGTCTTGTTCCTCTTATACATCAACGACCTTCCAAAGGTGCTGAGTGGCATGGATGCGGTACCTATTCTATTTGCTGATGATATTTCAATACTACTGAAGTGTGAAAATGGAACTAACCCTAACTCATTAGTTCAAAATACTTTACACGCTGTTACAGATTGGCTAAAAGATCACAATTTAGAAATTAATTTTAATAAAACAAAAATTATACAATTTAAATCTTATAAAACTATACCTCTCAATCTTGATATAAAATTTAATAATATTAAAATAGAAAAAGTGGATACATTTAATTTACTAGGTATAAACATAGACACAAACTTAAACTGGAAGGCACATATAGAACATGTCAAATCTAAGCTATCAAAATTCATTTACGCACTCTTTGAAATAAAATGTAGCACTAATTTAGAAACCGCTTTATCATCTTATTACGGATATGCTTATGCCTGGCTTAGATATGGGATAATGCTATGGGGTAACAGTGTCAACTGGCATGATTTATTTGTGATGCAAAAAAAGTGTATTAGAATCCTAGCCCAAATCGATAACACTCTAAGTTGTAGGCCATATTTCAAACAATATAAAGTGCTTACACTTCCAAGCATATATATTCAAGATATATGTACATTTGTGTTTCAAAACTTGAATAAGTTTACTATGGTGAATGATACCCATAGTTTAAATACCCGTAGTAAAAAAAGACTTTATAGGCCCCCATCTAGAATAAAAATGTTGAATAATAGCCCATACTATATGGCAATAAAAATATTTAATACATTACCATCTCAAATAAAAAATGAATCAAAATTACCAACATTTAATACAAAACTAAAGAAATATCTAGCTGAAAACTGCTTTTACTCAATAAATGAATACATGAAAAGAAAATGATATTTTAAAATACTCCACCATAAATAATTAATTCATAAGTATACATAATAATTTTTCATTAATAAAAATGATATTATATTGAATGAATAATATTACTAATTATAATAACAAATAATAATACAAAATAAAACAATACCTACCTACACATTATTAGAATATAATAAATACATAAATGCACTAATATTAATATCATAATTTAATTTAATACAATATTACATTAATTATATATATATATATATTTTTTAGTGCATATGAAATTAAAATAAGAAAAATTAATTAATACCTCAAATACAATTTCGTTTATGTACCTTTTTAATCTAAATATATTGTTAATAATGTTGTAATTTCATATAGTTTTAAGAAATTTATTGTCTTTTTGTTGCTATACTCGAAAAGGGTAATTAAGTTGTAAGTGCTGTAATAACAATAATATCTTAAGATCTTGTAACACTTAATTTGCAATAAATATTTGAGTTTGAGTTTGAGTTTGTAGCGTCGCATCGTCCGAACACGCTCCATAGAAAACTACGGAACAGGTGACATCACATGTTCCTATAATACTATTTTTTAAAATTTTATTATACTCTTTATTGCACTTGTAACAAAGTTTATCGATACAATTAAAGGTAATTAGTTAACAAGGGTGGACTTATCTCTATAAGAGATCTCTTCCAGTCAACCCATGATTGTGTTATATAATTATTACATGGTAAGGCTGGCAACACAAAAGTGCATAGTCTAATAAAACTTATTGTTATTATTATTATTATTATTTTAATTAATGTGAGAAATATAATACCAATAAAATTTTTGACAAATTTTGGGATAAATACCATTTTTATAAATTTTCTAAAGCGCTCCAACAATATTCTTTATCTTTTGAGTTTGTACTGTTTTCATGGTAAAAAAATAGCGTATATATTTCGATTCCGTGAAAAATAGCGCCATACTCAAACAAAAGCAACATCCCTATTATAGCATCATAGTTTAACCAAACGTCTGCATCTAGATACATAAAATATCACCTTTTTTTAACTTTTAAAACATGAAAAGCGATCATACTATTTTGATGATTTTATGAAGCAGGACTGGATGTAGCTATTCGATAAATTCCCTACGTAAATTCTTCCGTGGTTGAGATAAAATTGTACGTTAGTTTTCGAAACATGACATTTTCTTCAATATAAATCTTTGGACATAATTTATTATCACAAATTTGAAATTTTGGTAGAGCCAATTTATCAGTTGGCGAGACTGGTCAGCATACATTGTGGTCTTTGTAGATTGAATAATATTTTAATTCATTCTCTCCGTACTTACTAAGTTTTAACTTTTAAACAACGACACAGGGGCCCTAACTCTGGAGAAAATACGCTAAATCTAAAGTTCTAAACTTAATTTCAATGCATCTTTTTCTCTCAATATGAATACAAAAATGATGGCTCATATTATTTGGCATTTAGAAACGTGTGTTCAATTTTCGACCTTAATGAACGTGATAAAATACAGTGTTTAGGGAGCACCTCTGTATATGCCGTCTTAATTTGTCTATGTTTCTTCTTATCTTCGAATCTAAATCGAAATCTATCTGAATTTAGTTGAAAGTTCTAAATAAATTGCTAAAAAGATATATTAGTGATATTGCCAAAAGGAGTTATGCTGTTCTTAAATTTAGATTTCGAGTGTATCTCATGAATCAGGCCCAGTTTCCTTCCTCCTTCTACAACACATCTAGGTTTCGTTACAATTCTTCATTATCTATGTTCTGTTTACATTCACGTTCTTTAATAGAGTTTTATCAAAAAATTTCCATGTTGCCATGACCCGAGAACAAATTTACATGTTAATCACTCAAAAATCTGTGTCAACTTGGACTCGAACACGGAACCTTTGCCTTAGTCAGAAGTACTGGCCAACCGACAAATTAATATCATAATACAAGGAGTGCTCCTAAATACACTTATAATCATAAACTGAATAAATCCATAGAATACACAAATCCGAACGGAGTTGCCATTCAATCCCCCACGAGTGTGCAAAATGTATGCGCATATATTTTCCCTCGTTAGAGGTTTCGTACAAAGAGAACGAACGGCTAGATGGGCTGTCACTTCATTCTGTGACGTTAATCATGCATAAAATATTGTATTACCCCTTACTTGTAGAAACGTAAAAATGTTTCTCCGTGTAGGCGGAAATCAAAATTATCAAACGCTAACGTTACAAATATGGCTGAGTGTCAACACAAAGAGTAAAGTAATCAGAGTGTGCTTTTCTGATGCATCTGCTTTAGGTTCCCTATTATTGAAATACCTACCTTCAGTTCATAGTCAATTGCAGGAAAGGATTTTTTTAACTGACTCCATCACGTTTCTTTGTCGTACTTCCAAAACTTGGAATTCTTTGCCAGTATTTATGTGTGCTCCTTCCTATAACATAGGTTCCTTCAAAAGAGGCGCGGAAGGCACATTTCTGTGCCGGCAAGGTGCAGGACCGTGTCTTTCAAGCTGCGCTAGCTGTCTTCGCATATAAACTTTTCTTACCGCTTTACAGCAGGTGGTGTTGAGTTATTTGCCGTGCTTTGTATAAAAAAACTAGTACAGTCGAATCGGTTTTCTTACCCAACAAGAATGCGTGATTGGAAGCTAGAACACACAGTCCGACCGGCTAAGATAGAATAGGATCACCAGGTTATTGGTTGCCGTAACAACGAGGCATTATGCCTTCAAGTGCACCGTTGCTGCCTAAACAGGAAAATACGTTTATTGGATTTGGTGGTTGGAATTGCTAATTCAAGGTAGCAAAATGTATTAACAAAACAACTCAACTTATCAAGTTACCACCAAAGTCTCTTCTGCGGAGTGTATTTGCACAGTCGTGCTGGTGATAAGCCTGACATACGGGCATGAAATATGGCTGAGTCGCCCAAATCTGCACATGAGAGAAGTAAGGGACATGGGGTTATTTTAATGGAAAGGTGCAGCCGTAGAAATCTTAGGCAGAGGAGTCCTACATATGCCTGCATTGCCCCACTATGCGGAGAATGTTTAAGTGCGAGGATTAGTTTGTGGGGACCCTGTTCACACATATTTCACCGCATTTCATTTCACTTCATTTTTCCATGTTTCATTAAATCTTTATGTAAATATATTTTCTTATTATATTGCAATCCCGCCTTCATGGTGTAGGCCTCTATGGCACCCCGGAGTTAGCGAGCACGGCCGACGATAGACTTCTTGGCATAGCTGTCTGGTTGCCATGGTTACGGATGGACTGTTATTTTGGTTAGAACAATTTTATTACTTTCGTCGCGTGTAACATATTATTATTATTTAGTTTTCTTTTATTTTCCGTCCCTTGTAAATATTACCTATATCTTCTGACTGTCCTGATTAATGTAGTAAGGCGATCTGTTGTAAATATTTCCCAATAAACCTTTTACATTCATTGGTGTAACTGTACTTCATGCATCATCGCCCCTACCTATAACTGGTGACCCCGACTGAAGGCGCTTACAGGAGATATTGGCATCTAAACCGCAAGACAGCTCTCTGGAGGCACTCGCCGATCTTGCAGACAGGGTGCAGGATATTGTCGCGCCCGCGCTACAAGTGGCTGCCGCGTCCGCACCTGGCTACAGCATGCAGTCCATGGCTCTGGAAATTGCCGAGCTTAAAGAAGCTGTCAAGAGCTTAACGATGCAGCTGAACAGGCAGTCGCGTCCTCAGAGCCGTTGTAGCAGCCAAGAGCGTCAGCGATCATCGTCCCGTTCTACACGTTCTGCACGTTCCGCATCTCATCACCGAAGGTATCCGCTTTGTTGGTACCATAGTAAGTTCGGAGACAAAGCTCAGAAGTGTTTAAAACCATGCGCCTTCCATAAAGCGGGAAACGGTCAAGGCAGTCTGTAATGGCGACGAACGGCTGCCCAACTTTCAATGGTCGCCTATTCGTCACAGACAACAGCTCGAAGCTACAATTTTTAGTAGACACTGGGAGCGACGTTTGCGTTTTCCCTCGAGCTGCGCTACGTGAACGACGGGCGAAGACGGATTATCAGTTATCTGCAGCCAACGGTAGTGTGATCGACACTTATGGTTTTTTGGAGCTTAAGCTGAATTTAGGACTACGCCGGAACTTTCCGTGGTCTTTTATTGTTGCTGATGTCGTGAAAGCGATAATTGGTGTTGACTTTCTGAGTCATTACAAACTAGTGGTTGATGTTCATAACAAACGTTTAATAGACAATACAACTCGTTTGTCTTCTGCCGCTTGCATCGCTAACTCACCTAACATTTGTTCAGTAAAAATACCTTTTGGCACTTCGCGTTATCATGATATTCTTTC
Source organism: Nymphula nitidulata (assembly GCA_947347705.1). Lineage (NCBI taxonomy): Eukaryota > Metazoa > Arthropoda > Insecta > Lepidoptera > Crambidae > Nymphula > Nymphula nitidulata. The sequence goes on from OX374632.1 coordinate 16,693,666, forward strand.
AAAATTCCCGGAAATCGTCAAACCCGCTGGTACTCCGCGTTTTCATGCTCATAACACTGTTCATTTCATTCGGACCACATCCGGCCCACCAATCACTTGTTCTCCACGCAGGTTAGCCCCGGACAAGCTCAAAATAGCTAGGCAGGAGTTCGAGCTGATGCTGAGCAATGGTACTGCGCGTCCATCTGAAAGCCCTTGGTCTTCGCCGCTGCACTTGGTACCTAAAAAAGATAATGGCTGGCGTCCGTGCGGAGATTTTCGACTTCTCAACTCCCGGACGATCCCAGACCGGTATCCCATCAAACATATACAGGATTTTTCTCACTGTATTGCCGGTTCTACTATCTTTTCGACCATAGATCTTTTAAAGGCCTACAACCAGATCCCTGTTCATGAGGCTGATATACAGAAAACGGCAATAACAACTCCGTTTGGTTTGTTTGAGTTCCCATATGTGACCTTTGGTCTAAGGAACGCAGGCCAAACGTTCCAGAGGTTTGTAGATGAAGTCACTCGAGGTTTAGACTTCTGCTATTGTTATTTAGATGACTTTTTGGTGTTTTCCAAGACTCCAGCTGAACACGAAGTCCATTTGCACCAGCTGTTCACAAGATTGAATAAGTACGGGGTTGTCTTGAATACTTCCAAATGCCTTTTCGGTGTTACTGAAGTTAATTTTCTAGGCTACCGAGTCTCTGCTTCGGGAACCAAACCTTTGGAGTCGAAGGTCGAGGCTATCAGGAATTTCTCTCAGCCTAGAACTGTCAGAGAGCTTAGACGTTTTTTAGGCATGCTGAATTTTTATAGGAGGTTTATACCCAATGCCGCAAAAATTCAAGCGCCCCTTAACGCTCTGCTTGCCGGCTCTGTCAAAGCTTCTCATCCAGTTGACTTAACTGGTGATGCTCTCGCGGCCTTCCAACTCAGCAAAGACAGTCTTTGCAACGCAGCTTTATTAGCACATCCCGATTGCCAAGTCAAGCTCGCCCTTGTCGCGGATGCATCAGATTTAGCATTGGGCGCTGTACTACAGCAGTTCAAAGAAGGGGACTGGCAACCTTTGGCATTCTTTTCTAGAAAATTGAGCCCTTCTCAACAGAAGTACTCGCCTTACGATCGGGAGTTACTCGCGATTTATGAAGGTATCAAGTACTTTAGGCATATGTTGGAGGCTCGTCATTTTACAGTCTACACCGACCACAAGCCATTGTGTCACGCTTTCCGCGAGGGTAAGAACAACTGTTCACCACGACAGTATAGGCATCTGGATCTAATTGCACAATTTACGACCGATATTCAACACATATCGGGTAAAAGCAATGTGGTTGCCGATACTTTGTCCCGTGTCGAGGAGTTGCAGTGTCCGGTTGATTTCAAACTGTTGGCTGAGTCTCAGGACTCAGATCCAGAGCTTTTGCGACTTCTCAACAGCGAAACGTCCTTGCAACTCGCGAAAGTTCCATTGCCGGGTAGCCCCACCGAACTTTATTGTGACATCGGTACTGGCTCACCGAGGCCTTTTGTAACTTCTGCTTTGCGTAAGCAGGTTTTTGATTGTTTGCACGGTCTAAGTCACCCTGGCGCTAATGCCACTTTAAAGTTAGTGTCTACACGTTTTGTGTGGCCGGGAATCAGAAAAGACTGCCGCCTTTGGTCTAAAACTTGTTTAGCTTGTCAACGTGCGAAAGTCAGCCGTCATGTTGCAGCTCCTTTGGGTACTTTCCAGTTACCGCAAGCTCGTTTTGTGTACGTACACATTGACATTGTCGGCCCATTACCGTTGTCACAAGGTTTTCGCTACTGCTTGACGGCAATAGACCGATTCAGTAGGTGGCCCGAAGTCATTCCCATTGCTGACATTACAGCAGAAACAGTAGGCCGAGCATTATTAACAGGTTGGATCGCAAGGTTTGGTTGCCCCGTTGACATTATAACCGACCGTGGACGGCAATTTGAATCCGCGTTATTCCAATTTCTATCCAGAATAATCGGGTTCAAACACCGTCGCACTACTGCTTACCACCCGGCATGTAACGGCTTGGTGGAAAGGTTCCATCGACAGTTAAAGGCTGCAATCAAATGCCACGCTGATGTAAACTGGACGGAATCTTTGCCGTTGGTTCTGTTGGGGATTAGAAGCGCATTTAAAGAAGATTTGCAATCTTCGTCCGCTGAACTTGTTTATGGGGAACCCTTAAGATTACCCGGGGAGTTCTTCGAGGGTAGTGTTCAGGGTACAACAGATGTGTCTGATTTCTCTGCCCGTTTACGGATATTCGCTGAAAAGTTACAGCCTGTTCCTACCTCTCATCATAGCACTGGTAAGGTCTTTGTTTTCAAGGATCTTAAGTCCTCCAGTCACGTATTTCTCCGGGAGGACGCGTTGCGAGGATCTCTGGCTCCAACTTACTCTGGTCCTCATCTAGTGGTCAGCAGAGGAGAGAAAGTTTATAAGTTGCTGGTCAAAGGCAAACCAGTTACTGTATCTGTCGATCGCCTCAAGCCAGCTTACATACTTTCCAACGATAGTGGCTTGACTCCGCAGGTCCAGTCAGGTTCATCGACGGGTGACGGTGACAAAGCATCTAAGTCCACACGGTCTGGTCGACATGTGCGTTTCCCAGATTACTATCGCCCGTAGTGACGGTCTCTGGAGGGGAGTGATGTGGGGACCCTGTTCACACATATTTCACCGCATTTCATTTCACTTCATTTTTCCATGTTTCATTAAATCTTTATGTAAATATATTTTCTTATTATATTGCAATCCCGCCTTCATGGTGTAGGCCTCTATGGCACCCCGGAGTTAGCGAGCACGGCCGACGATAGACTTCTTGGCATAGCTGTCTGGTTGCCATGGTTACGGATGGACTGTTATTTTGGTTAGAACAATTTTATTACTTTCGTCGCGTGTAACATATTATTATTATTTAGTTTTCTTTTATTTTCCGTCCCTTGTAAATATTACCTATATCTTCTGACTGTCCTGATTAATGTAGTAAGGCGATCTGTTGTAAATATTTCCCAATAAACCTTTTACATTCATTGGTGTAACTGTACTTCATGCATCATCGCCCCTACCTATAAGTTCAAGACTGTCGAAGCTAAAGCGTTCAATGGAGCAAAATGGACAGACATCGTCATTCTAGAAACTGCAAACGTCTTTATGGGCTCCTGTAACCGAAATGGACAGACATCGTTATTCTAGAAACTGCAAATGTCTTTTATGGGCTACAGTAACCGATTACCATGAATTGAAGTAAGCTGTATCTAAGAGTAATAAGATTAAATATAGTATAAAATTTCTAAGCCTTTAGCATCACAGCGATGGCGTAGGTAAAAATCTCTTGTTTTGCAATATTATGAGCATTTCCAGTAAATCTCATCAGACACTCAACTAGGATGCTCCAAAGAATAATCGAGGATTTATATTCTTACTACAGATCTTAATTGGATACTTTCCTATCGATTCCAGACTAGGAAATGTATCTAGTATTACTTAACATAATCCTAAAATTGTTGAGAACGTTATTGGCTTTCGGAGTGACCATAAATTTGCAGGAGAAGAATGTTTTACCTTAACATCATTTTTGCTAGGAGAAGCTCCGATGAAGGTGGGGAATACTGGTATTTTTTAATTCAGTTTTGAGCGCTTTGTATTATTGTGTTTCTGCAGTGAATAAAGGCCCATGTAAACAATGCAAGTTTCTGGTGTGTAGCACACAATTAAACTAAAGCAAGAATGGACTTCCATAGACTAATTTGTTGTTTAAACCATCCAAGTCATTTCTTGCTTCAATTTAATTTTGTGCTACAGGCATGAAAGATGCATCGTGTAAATGTGCCTTAAGACTTGGTGAGTGGGACTCGTGCTTGCCTTGATTTGTTCGGGGTTGGCAACGCGTGAGTAGTGCTCATGCTGAGCAGCTTACAGCCCGTAAAAAATTCTTTTTTGTTTGACAAGGTTAACAATCAAGCAAACATAACAGTCCTGAACGCTACCTAGCCTTCAAAAACCAAGAGAAAGCATTATGCTGACTGCATAGAAGGTAAATAACGCTTACTTGATGAGCTCTGGCGACCTTATTATGAGCAAGAACACAATACTACAAACAGTGTCATTCAGCACCGATCGCCTGCAAGGTTATTCGAGTGATAAATACAGCCATACTCTGTCTCTCTTGAAATCTTGTTCTATCTTGATGTATTTTGTATTTCAGAGTAGGCCCTCAAAGACTGATTGAAGTTATGTCTATATCGGTATAATGTTAACATGAAACACGTTTTCTGATATAGATTCTAAAATGTTTTGATTACTCAGAGCAAAGTCAATTCGTATTTATGAAGCAACGTGTTTTCCGAAGCCTCGCAACCATAAATATATAGTTACGTTTGAGTTTCCGCAATCGCGACTATATCGTGTATAAGTAAACCGAGTTATAATGGTGTTTTTTGAAAAATACGGGTTAAAATTTCTACCGCGATCGCACTGTTTTAATGTTTATATAATTACATATTTTAACAGATATTATACTATAAATGCGATATTAGCTCTAGTCTGTCTGTCTCGCCAAAGACTAATTTAGATGCTATTTAGCAAGGAGATAGATTATATCCTAAAACAGGATATATAGTAGGCTCTTTTTTGGAGCTGCTAGTTTCTTAGGAACCCAACCAACGCAGAGATTGGATAGATTTCAGACAATGGTTTTGTTCTTCTTCTTCCCCCTCCTTGAGCTTGTTTCTGAACAAAGTCTCCCTAATTCTTTCTGCAATTCCGTAAGTGCATCGTGTGCCTCCATCATCTAGTTGTGGTCTGAATCTTTGTTCCAAATGCCAAGCCATAATTTCAGTGAGTGACTTTGTTCTTTTTCTTTCGCATAGAGCTTCTATTCAAAGGCTCGTCATTTTTAATGTATGCGCGAACTGAGCTAACTCAGCTCCACTTCTACTCGAAAATTATTTTCACTGCCCTTTACAATATACCAATGTCAGCTAACTTTCTAGACTGTTATTTATCATTCCTTTTAATGAGAGGCCTTCTGTTCACTATAAAATACATTTATCTTCTACTGGATCAAATTATTTCAAGACTCACACCAATGGCTTAGGCCAGATTGTTTTTTAACAATCCAGTCCAGACTAAACATCTTTAAGAGCGTCTGTTAGGAAAAGAATAATAATAATATTATGTTCACAAACATTAGAGATATACTAAACTGCTAATTATATCAACAACATATTCCACCAAAAATAACGAATAAGATACAAGACAAATTTATCGGATTCGCACTGATTCAAAATATTAGAGTTACTACAACTTTAGTATTCATTTCACAACAATTAATTTCTAATCTTCTTTAAAGTAGATATTCAAAGCACTCATTGGGCCTAATTCTGAGAACACACTTTAATTCTAAATTTAAGTACAGTATATCTCTTTCTAGCAATAAGTAATAGGAAAAGGATAGCAAGAATCTGTTTAGAGCTGTCTAAATTTAAGTAATTTAGATAGATTTCGAACAAACCATAGACAATTTTAGACGGCATGTACGGAGGTGCCTCCTAAACACTGCATTTTATCACGTTCAATAAGGTCGAAAATTGAACGCACCTTTCTAAATGTCAATTTATATGACAGCCATCCTTTTCTTTTTCATTTTGAGAGAAAGAAATAGACTGAACTTAAATTTAAACTTAGCATGTGTTCGCCAGAATTAGGGCCATTAATTTAATAAATTAACCATGTTTTGAGTTTTTGTTTGAACAATGGTGTGGGTAGTATTGTAATGTCATTGTTCAATCTGTTATATTTTTTAGGGCCATTTCATAACTATTTTCTATTAAATTAAGTTGTGAAAGTCTATTAGAGTGCCTATTCTTAAATGAGTTTAGATTAGTTCGAGCAAAAGTACAAATTTCTAATATGTAAAAAATGTACATGCTGGGAACTGTTAAAAGGCTTAATTCTTTAAACAAGAGTCTACATGAGGTCATCACATCAACATTGCAGATGGCTCTATTGCAAGCTTTTTGAGCAATGCAGCCAATTGAGCAATCAATGCAACTTAAAGACAGTGTGTGAAGTTTGGATACCCGTATGTTTACAAAAATATAGAAATGGGCCGAATACACGTGAAAAGTTTCAATATGTTACGTAAAAATGTATGTCAAACTTTGATGAGATCAGAAGTTTATGTAAACTTTTGAGGGTACGGCTCCAAAATAATGATTAAATAATGTACTAATTACTATTAAAAAATATTAAATAGAAGGTAGTTTCTAATTTTTCAGTAATAATGTTGAGTTCATGTCCAACCCAGATAGTTAGCGTGTTTTCGACAAAATTGTTACTTGTTACTTAAAAAAATTTAGTTTTTCAAGTATAATCCTAGTATTTTACACTGTCGTCGGTGGGCGTGCAAGTTCATACTGCTCTTACATTATTGCACGCCCACCGACGCTATGTGTAGAGCTTGCCCGTGTTCGTGTTGCTTGTAATCATTAACTACTGTCGCCGTGACAGGAAAGTGCGTTATATTAACGGGACAGAGACTTATTTTACGTCATTTTGTTCGTTGATTATTATTCTGCTACCTAACTCCGTAGTCATTATTTACCAGTCTGTCTAAAGTATTTATGCTAAAGCAAAGCACGCATAAATGCTTTGTTTTTATACAATCTACAATTCACTGTCATCCATTCACTATCTCCACGTCAACATCACACAACAAAGAAATTAAGTAACTTATAAAAATATCTAAACTAGAAAAATTTGTCGTCCTGAGGCGGGGATCGAACCCGCGACCTTTCGCAATCCGGGCGACTGCTCTAACCATCTGAGCTACCCAGGACTTGATAACCCTGTATATTACGCGAACCCGTATATTAGACTTGATAACCCTGTATATTTCTTCTAGTCTATCTGTATTTGCGTAATAAGCTAACGTCTACCCTACAATGTCGAAATGTTCTATTTCACCATCCGAAATGAGTATTTCTACAAATACCTAAGATTCGGTTAAGTTGGGCATTGCTTTCAAATATTCTTAATTTTCATTTAAACATTATTATAAGCGTTTGGAAAATTATTTACTTATGAAAATATCTTAATTGCAAAAATTTCACGTCCTGAGGCGAGGATCGAAACTGCGACCTTTCGCAATCTGGAAATATAGTAACTCGTTAATTTGTCGTACCTCCAAAACTTGGAATTCTTGGCCAGTACAAACAAAGCACCTTGCCATTTCGTGCCTCTTTTGATGGCACCCATAAGCCGGTAAGGTGGAGGCGGCTAGAACAGTGTATCTTCGTGTATGGATATGGAATATTCTTACATATCCATACACGAAGATACACAGGTGGTGTTGAGTCATTCGCCGTGCTTTGTATAAAAAAATATGCACCTTCTAGATAAAATATGCATGTAATACTTAGTTATACATTAATCATTTAGTCCTAGGTTTTGCCACATATTTTTAGTCCACATTTTTAACCACTAACCACTAGGTGGGCCTACTGTAACTGTATTAAATATAACATGGGTTCCTTCAAGAGAGGCATGAAAAAGCACCTTTTGGGCTGGCAAGCTGGAGGCGGCTAGAGCAGTGTCTAACTAAACGGCACTAGCTGTCTTCGCATACGGACTCTTCTTGCCGCTTCATATCAGGTTTTTATTAAAAAAAGTCGAATTTAGGATGACACTATTATCGACTTTAATGATATCTAAAACTTTGAATTTAGCGTCATATTTTTTACGTTTCACGAAAATATTCCGTTCAATTTCAACATAAGTATTTGACTCGTCATCTTCTCGCCATTTATCATCGGGAAAAACACGTTGGGTATATTTTCGATGAAGATTTTATCTGAAAAATATTACCTATTTCTGAAGCAGGACCAGACAGGCTGTATAATTTATCTAACTTCATAGAATAGAGCCTGATAGAGCCACATCGCGTAATATATAGACAATATTACTAAAATATGAAGATAGATCACTACAAAAGCTGATTTTGGAAAACTTTTATAAAATATTACTTTTTATAAAAGGTTCTAAAGAAGCTTACACGTCCTCTGAAAGTAAGAGAAAACGTAGTCTATAGACAGTCGTAAGGCTTCTTTCAAGAAAAGAAGTAGCCGTTTAAAAAAATTTGAGTTAATATTTCCATAGAAAATAATTTCATGTTTTCTGAGCTCATTGAATGAAAAATAAATGTAAGTAAGATTGTCTGGTGACGTTTGGAGGTACCGTGCGCTAACTGACTTGCGTTGACGTGACGTCACAAGAGAGCGTGAAAATAAAAATAAAAACATATTATTTTTCCTGCGCTAACTACCCACTGTTTAATTATACTAATAGCTAAAATGTGAGTCTAATTCAGGCCTAAAAAGAAACTAGCACGCGAACCAATCGAATCAATACATGCTCGCTGGGAATATTAGATTTGAACAGTACTTTACTTCAGATAAAACCCTGCGCCACAGCGCGGCTTATGGAAACTTGTCGACTAACTGGAAGTTAAACTTCGATCAGGGCTTAACCCCGATTAACTCGCTAAGTCCCCTTTCGCATTATTAACGAAGTAAGAAACATAACAGTGGCGGTTAAATTCTAGTTACGTAAAGGTAAACGATGTTGCTGCCGGCGATGCTTAGATTAAGAAATAAGGAAGTCTATACGTACGGTGGACCAAAGAAGTAGCTGAACACTTTAGTACCATGTCACAATACCTATGGCGTTAATGTAGTACGGTAGCAACCATTAGGTACAAGCGCAATAGTCGGTGTGACATGGTACTAAAGTGTTAAGCTACTTCTGTGGTCGACTGTACCTACTGTGGATTGCATTATCATGTACTATTATCACTATGTTGATAAATATAATGGTACATCCACACTACAACAACTCTTGTACAGCAACATTAGCGACATAATTACCTACCTAAAGTTACTTTTTGAACTTTTGCTGACTTTGATCTCTCACTACTGGCCGCTCGCAGTTCTGCCCAAACGGATGTCGGCTATCACACCAAAAAGGTACTCTACGTTCTTAGGATGTAATAAATCTCTATGCCAAATTTCATCTAAATCGGTTCAGCGGTTAAATCATAGGTTTGTTCATGACATCAAGTTTAAATGGTTAACTCTGAATTACTGGCAATGAGTTTCAAGAATGTGAATTTGCTAGAGCTGCTGATAAATTACTAAAACAGACGCAAAAATAATTTGAGACCAAAAAACTAATAAAGAAGTTCGCTTTGTTTTTAATAAGGACACCGAATTGTTTTGCTCCAATTTATATGCGTGGGACCTGTTTATCGCAGAATATAAATGAGCCTTATTATATTTTTTCTAAAACTCCACATTTCTCGCAGTTTTTTCTATTTCGGTCGTAAAATAGTTTCATTACTGGGCATGGAAGGAGTTTTATCTTAGGCCCCAGGGTGACAATGCACCTGCAGTCATCATCATCATATTAGCCGAGAGACGCCCACAGCTGGGCATAGGCCTCCTGCAAAGATCTCCAAAGCGATCGGTCCTGCGCTGCCCGCATCCATCGGCTTCCCGCGACCCTCACCAGATCGTCGCCGGTGCCGCCACTCGAGGACCTTTCCGCCCCAATGGCCGTCAGTCCTACTTTTAATGTGACCTGCCCGCTGGCACTTGAAGTTCGCAATTCTATGGGCTATGACGGCGACCTTAGTTCTCCTGCGGATGTTATAATTTCTTATTCGATCACGGCCCATTGTAAACTGCCACGTCACGGTCCCGAGTGTCGTCACTGGCAACACACACGAATTAAAAACTTTCGTCTTGAGACACTGCGGAAGTTGGGACGAGAGTATACCACGAAGCTTTCTGAAAGCTGCCCAGCCGAGTTGGATCCGTCGATTGACCTCTGTCTGGTAGTTGGACTTACCAAGTTGGACTATTTGTCTCGGGTAAATATTTTAATTTATATTCGTCAAGAACTTCCAGTGTAGAGCTTCCAATCTTTACAGGAGTGGATACGACGTGGGAACTAATTGATTTTTCATTGTTATTACATATGTCTATAGGCGGCGTCGTTAGCTTGCTTGTCATCTAGTTATAGGTAAATTTTTTGTAGAATTTGTAAGTTCGTTCAAATTAGGCGTTATAATTTTGCCTTTTGGTATTGTTAGATTTTAAATAAGAGCTAAAGGAAATACTATTATTACTTGAACACATAAAACAGTTCGCACTTTAAATGCTTGCAAAGGAGTATAATAATTCAAAATGATTTGTTGATAGATCTTAAAGTTATGCAAGAGCGAGCCCAGTTTTAAGTTTGATATGTCAGTTTGGTTCAAAAGGTGTAGTTAGTTTAAAAACTGTTCTTTTTAGTCTAATAAGAGACAATAACATCTTTGACGACCAGCCGAGTGGTTTGTACCCCTTGCTACACAGGCTACTCGGTCAGGGGTCTCGGGTTCTAATACCGGTAGAAGCAAATGTTTGTATAATGAGTACGAGCATTTTGTTCGCAAAATATGGATTTATTTATTATATTTCTAATATTTATACACGCTTATGTTAAAACACCAACAACCTCAAAACCATTTGTAGATCTCATGAAAACAAACAACTTTTGCTATGGAAGCAACTCTGAAATCGCGAAAAAAATCAGCTGTTCCATACATTTTAGCTGAGTTCGTTTGGAAATTTGTATGGAACAGCTGATTTTTATTTCACAACTTCACAGTTTTTTCAATACTAAAAACTGTTTTATTGTTGTGATCTTTAAACGGTTTTGAAGTTTTTTGTGTTTTTTTTTTTGAAAAAAATAATCCTGTTACATATCAATAATTATCAATATTTCTCCATTATCTAGTATCCATAACACAAGCTCTTAGTTATGCTTACCTACTTTTGACAAGATGATACATGTGAGTGTATGAATATTATTATTATTATCTGGATTAAACCAAAGGGCTGATGAGGCTCAGCAGAAGTAGCATGGGTACAGCTGGTGGGTACAGGGAGCTGGTGACTTTACCGCAGAAAGATTACACGACAAACCAGTATAACCTGGCTGCGACTACTGTAAGGTTTGTCTTTATACAACTTGATGACAAACAAGCTGACGGCCCACCTGTTGGTAAGTGGATACCGGCGCCTATAGACACCTGCAACATCAAGGAAAAATCATTTGTTATTGCTGGTGCGTTGTCATCCTGAGGCCTAAGATGAAATACCTTTTTTGCCCAGTAATAACACTGGCTACATTTCCCTTCAAAACCTACATAAGGGCCTACCACCTAGTATACGATGGCGGTGCACATGGGTCCTCACTAAGCTGCCATAATAGATTTCTGGTATTCAATTCTTCGGGTGAAGCCGGCGGGCTTAGTTCAAGCGATAACTTGTTAAGTCACAACAGTCTCACAAGCACTGCGTGTCTGAAATATTCAAACCTAATTATTGAAAATGTCTTGTAGTCCCAGTGAAAAGCCAAAACCAATACAATTTTGGCTTAGTATGAAGCTTCAGAAAAAATGGCCCTCTTGGTCAATCAATAGCAATTCACATTCAATCCTCCATTCCAAAACCCCTAATGTAAGCTTATCAGATCCTCTCAAGGAACTATCAATCACATTCCTGTTCCATTCACATAAAACTCCGAACATTTCAAAATAAAGTCACGAGTGCTCCCAAAAAGCCAGTATGACAAAATACCCTCTTTAACAACGGAAACCTGAGGTCTGAGAGGTAGCCTTTTCATTCGGACCAATAGAGTAATTACATCGAAGGGCTCTCCGTGAAAAAGCCCTAATTTCACGATGAAAAATACTCGGAAAGGCCTCTGCCCGTCCATTTGTTGCTCCTAAGTCAACAATTTTAATCAAATTTTTGTGTTTTCTTTACGTGTAATAATTTTGTAAGGCTTTTTGGATGTATGAAGACTTACTTAGAAAAATTGAGAGATCATTTTGAAATTTCGGTAATATCAATTTAGGTTTACAATAAAGAAAAAACTTGGTAGATTTTAAGTAAACCAGAAAGATTTCAAAGAAATAATGCTGTTACGCAAATCACTATATCAAGGGTTCCGTACTTCATAAGGAAATAAAAAAAACCGACTAGTAGGTAAGCTTCGTTCTCCGACTGTCTATCAAGGCGCTTTTTCTAAAAACAGAAGTATTCAGTAGAAATTAATATCAAATATTCTTAGTCTACTACCCTATGGAGGTGTAAAGAAAAACAATTTGCTATGTCAACACTTTAAAAACACGTACAGCAAATTATATTGTACATTTTGGTTTCGGCCAATAAATAAGAGAGAAGCAAGATCTCACAGCAAAAGAAATCAATAAATCCGATAATTGGTACATAGTTAGTTATATGACACATTAAAAATTTCATTTTATTTTCATTTTCATTTTAAATTCAAAAGTAAAAAAAATGACAGTTTTGTTGATCGTTCGATCGATGTCAAAGTCAAAGTCAACACTTTAATTTGCAAAGAATGTAAGTGCAATGCATTTATGTTGTTTGATATAAATATGAGGCTTCCTGTACGTACATTCTACCATTATTGGCATGCAAATTTATAATTATTTATATTTTACCAATAAAACTATAACAAGTTCAATTAATGGACAATTTATTTGGAATGTGATTTTATATAAAGTCAAGAAAACTATTATAGTGATTAAAATTCGGAATGTCAATAGCAATTCTAACAATTTAATTAAATCAATAAAGAGATCACAGAATATCAAGTCAGTCATACAATTATACAAATATATTATCAAAATGTTGTAGGCAGTACGTGTGAGATAGTAAATAAAAAATAAAATTAAAATATAACAATGTCAGTTTTTTTCAATAATTTTAATAACTGTCAAAATATAATTAAAGACTGTCTAATTTTTATTATTTTGTAATATCAGAGTTCGTCTGTCAAAAAATCATTTAATGTAAAGTAACATTTTTGTGTTAATAATAATGTCAATTTCTTTTTAAATAGTTTCAAAGGCAACATTTTAATATCAGTAGGTATTTTATTATATATTACAGGTCCCATATGAATCATAGTTTTTTAGCTACAGCTGTGTTACACCGATCAATACATAACAAATGTTTGTATTGTGATCGTGCTTCAGTAGGTCTATACCGTAAATATGATATTGTCTTGTAAAGGCCAATGTTTGGTTTAACAAAAACCGATACTTCCAATATATAGGTATAGGTATAATGATGACAATGTTAGGATTTGGAATAGGGTACACAGCTGTCAGTCGTCTGAAGACCGTACATTGATCTAATACATCTATTTTGTACTATGAATTTAGTTTCTCTGTCGTTACAATTACCCCAGAAAATCAAACCATACCTTAACGTAGAAGCAACAAGGCCATAGTATGCTGTCAGAACAGTGTCAGGTGAAACCCTATTAAAGAGATGGTATAAGACGTATGCATGTTCATTTAGTTTTTTACAGATATACCTTTGGGAGATTTTTTTTCAAATAAAAAAGTGCTGTTGCTCCTTCAGTCCGACTTACCTATCAAATTAGTTCTGGATGCTCGGTGTCCGAGTCAGACTCACGCTTGTCAAGGTTTTTCTACCTTTTTACTTGTTGTAGTTCCCTAATTTCTTCAAGATAGGAAAAACTGGGCAACTACGTATTGTGAATTGTCGACTACTACGTATTGTGTATTTTTACTAACTACTGCTACGAGAAGTGTATTAAGGAGAAACCTTACTTTATTAATTTTGATGAGTATAAACTATTTTAGTGGTTTCTCATATTTTCTCTTATGAAAGAAATAAGCAGATAGTATCGTCTTTGAGCAATTCACTCTCACGCTCAACTATTATTAAGATAAGTAATTTTGAAGTAAGTATTCCCACAGTATCACTTAATTGTAGTTCTAAATTTGTTTCAAATTGAGATTCATATATATCCCATCTTTAACATAATATTCTTCAACAAAAGCCACAGTATTGCTGTGTTTCTATGATCTATCTTCATAAGTTATAATAGGTACTTATTGCTTGCACTGCGTTCCACATTTACGTTCCTTTAGCGCTCAAACGCTCAAGTAAACTGGAATAAATAACGGAGATGCCATCGGTGCACCCCAACGGTCTCCATTTATGTGCACGTCATTTATTACGACTGTCAGTATCCGTTCCATTGTGCCTCGCAATATCGTACAGTATCATTGGTCTGGTATACAATAAAGCTTGGAACAACGATTTTGCTGTCAAAATGATCTACTAGCTGTAAAAGGTATTGGAAACTGCAAAAACTATTATTTTCCTGGTCATTTTGTAAACAAAGAACGGCTAATAACCCAATACTATCCGCAAAGCGATGACAGTCCCTATGCGAACATAGCTAGGCAGCTTGATCTTCTTTTCAAGAACTATAGACCCGTATGTAGGGTCATCTGGGTAGGTACCACCGCTTTTCCTATTTCAGCCGTGAAACAGTTCGCTGTGTTTCGGATTGAAGGGAAAGGTAGCCAGTGTAATTACTGGGCATGGACGGCATTTCATCTTAGGCCCCAAGATGACAACGCACCTGCAATATCAAGTGACTTTTCCTTGTTATTGCAGGTGTCTATAGGCGGCGGTAACCGCTAACCATCAGGTGGGTCGTCAGCTTGTTTATCATCTATTTGTATAAAAAAAAACTGGCATCTATCGGGTGCCTTTAACACATATGTAAATGTACTTTTAACACATATGTGAGTTTTAGAACGATGTCAAAGATAGGAGTGACTAATTTTCTTTGTCATCATGAATGATGTTGTATTTTTATCCCCTTTATTCTTATACCCTTTCTACGTTCTCCTTCTTCGTAATATTTATAACTCCAAAGGTTGCCTGGAAGTTCAACTTTTGGAACCGGTGTAAATTCAGACATGACAGACATTAATTCTGTTATTTTAGGATGATTTTTGTCATTTTTAAAGAGCTGCTGGTGGCAGGTAGGTATTATTTTTTACATATAATATACTAGTTTTTGCCCGCAGCTCTGCCTACAAGGATCTCGGTTATCGCTCCAAAAGTATTTTATGTTCTAAGTTTTATCTAAATCGATTATGGCGTTTTTAATATTAGTTAAGATTATACGGGATAACAATTTACATTACTAGAAAGCCTTTAAGAGGTAATTTGTACTTTTTAAATAAAAAATGAAAATAATCGAACAAAATGTAAGGAACAGTTGTTTTTTTTCGCGATTTCATGTTGCTGTCAAAGAAAAAAATATCATTTTGATGGTCTAAGTCACCTCCTGAAGTGCGTCTAGAAATGAAAATTGTCAGGCGGTCTATGGAAATAGGAATTATTTGTCGTGGCGAGGAATCCGTATTAATCGTCAAGTCAGGAATGAGCCGCAAAGGTCTGAGGTTAAGCACCACTGGTGTCCATTACTCTCTCTTGGCCGTACATTGCGGTACAGTTTAAACAAACGATAGTATCTTCATGGGATCGTAATAGACTAATTTTTAGGTAGCTTCCACCATCTATGTGCTATTCAAAATTTTATATATCTCTTTGTCTAATTTCATTCAGATCCGTTTAGCCGCTTTGGGGAGATTGAGTAAAAAACATCCGTTAAAACTTTTATAATAAGTAGAAGGAAAAATCAAATATATATTGATCTCGTTTGTCACGAAAAATATCATCATCATCAGCCTATATACATCCCACTGCTGGGCACCGGCCTTCCTACTTGAGAGGAATACATGAGGAGTCTATGCCATAACACCACCATGCTTGCCCAATGCTGGTTGGTGAATTACACTGAAAAAAATAATTAACCAAACTACTCAGATTAGATTTGTAATAACCAAATTTAGCAAGGTGTACTTACAGTTTATTTGAGTTAACAAAACGGCGAATCTCTTTGCAACTCTAGTTTTAGCTAGGTGTTGCCATAAGTTATGTAGTCACTTTTTTGAGCTATAGTTAGTCGAAAGTTTAGTTGTCATTTTTTTGTGTAAAGCGGATAAAACGTTTACAGTAACAAGCGGGAACAATGGATTAACGTGTCTTCCGGAACACGAAGAAGCTGGAGATAGCAAATTTTGATTGACCAATCCCGGAATCGGCTCAGACCAATGCGCAAAGTAACTATTTCATAAATTTCCGTATACTCAGAATTTTCCCATCTCTAGCAGTGACATAAATGTCATAGTCGCCATATTTGTTAACATCTCTGGCAGTAATGAAAAAATGGACTATAGTGTGTATTGAGAATTTCATAATGGACAAAAACATCAAACAAAGAGTTTGTCTTAAATTTTGCATCGTCAATTAAATTTTGTGTTCGGAGTCACTGAAAATGTTACAGAAGGCATAAGGTGAATCGACTTTATCGAAAACACGTGATTATGAGTGGTAGAAAGCGTTCAAAAGCGGTCGAGATGTGATGGAAGATTTACCTCGCTCTGGTAGGCCATCAACGTCTGCAACTGAAGTTAACATCGCAAAAGTGAGGAAAATAGTGACTGAAAATCCTCATTCAACTTTGAGAGAGATACCCGGCGAACTTTCTGTATCTCACGAGTCGATCCGTACCATTTTATAAATAATCACTTGGTTATGAAACATGTTGCCGCTCGGCTAGTTCCAAAAGACCTGAATTTTCTCCAAAAACTCAATCGCATGAGAGTCGCTGAGGACATGCTAGAACGAGTCAATTCCGACCCAACATTCATGAAACGCATTGTTACTGATGACGAGACGTGGGTATATGAGTTTGATATGCAAACTAGTCAACAAGCTTCGGAGTGGCACCTTCCAACTGAACCTAAACCGAAAAACAAAAATTAAACCGACTTCAAAAAACTGAAAAGGATAAAATAATTAAATTTTAGTAGGTACTCATCCCCGAGAAACATATCTTTTGGAGTCTGAAAAAAGTAAGTAGTACGTTTAATTTAGTTTTTATCGAATAGCAATCGCTGGGAGCCCTCTTGAAACGGCGAACGCATTTGATTTACCGATTCGTATGTGAATCCGTAATCGCACCCATATTGGTCTCAGGGTTATGCGTCACCAATATAATATGAGACCGAAGTTTACGAGTATCGGACCAGTTAATTTGAACATTAGGTCGTAGGGACTTTGTTACATTTGCCTGGATTTTGACAATTGTAATAATATAATCTCACATTATAATGAGAACGTATTCGATATAATGAGGTAAGCATCGTTAATGGATATTGCATTATTGTGAATTGGGATTTGGTTTCATTAAGTAAAATAAATGTGTTTCACTCAATTACACCAAAGTCCCAATGTACGGTCGACAGCACATCGACCGTAACAGTTTGTCCCTGAGACCGCCCTTACTGCGCTCGTAATAGAGGCGGCTTTCGTAGTGCAACTGTTACACTTGATAATTTACTCTTACTACGAAGGAACTAAAGAATATGAGGTGTCAGAGTTTTTATTACATATTCAACGCACTCGTGGGTTAGCTGGAAGAGAACTCTTATAGAGATAAGTCCACCCTTGCTAACTAATAGTAATAATGATGAATTGTTATAACTATGTATATTGTAAGCCACAATTTCCTGAACATATTTTTTATTCTTTTATTAATTTAGTATCTTTGAGGAGTTTCTGCCGCCATGTATTGGCAGAGGTGAAGCATCCGCACTAAGGCTTCGTTGTGCTTTACTGCATATAACCTAAATTCCTTCAAAGCAGGACTAAATAGTCACTTTCTGGGTAACCTCTCTACATAAATGACCCCCTCTTAACTTCTTTCTAAGTAAGAGTGGGATCAAGAGCGAGCCTATTTAGAAAAATAAAAAAGGTAAGGATTTTAATAACAATGATGTCTGAAATTGTATTGCGATTATCTACCTCATCGAAGTAGCATGATGAAGACTGAACGTCATAATTATATTTGTAAAACTCTCCAAATTGAGTTGAGTGAACGAGTTCATATGAATGAACTCGTTCTTCAAGTAGCTATTTATATTCCTTCTCAACGTTTTTGTTTTGGGTTTATATCCAACTCTTTTGCACATTATAACCATACACTTACTCTTTAAGTCCTTGACTAGGCTTCGAGCGCGAAGAACTTATCCGATAAAAAAATTAACTCTTTAAATTTATCGAAAGTAAATGTGTCTTTATTTTAGTAAAGTAATGCGCATTGTATCCAATATTAAGTACTTTCTCAATTTAGCAAAGCCATGGGAAATCTGTATATTTTTCCAATAAATGGTTTTCTTCCTACGTTACAAAGGAATAACGAAATAAATAACTAACAAACGTTATCGTAACGTTAATGACGCTAGTTCATTATATTCATAGAGGCAATTAGTTCTTGTGAGCGTTTCCCTGCTATTCCCCCGACGATTCCCGTGAAATTAATAGGTAGTGCTTCGTGAATCCCAGTCTGGTAGTAGCTATACATATATATTGGTGTCCTTTTGTGCATGTTGATGTATATGTCACAGTAAGGGTGGCAACAGTTATTTGGTGTGTTAACTATGCTATGCTGGCAACTTTAAAAGAGATGTTCCAAAAATGTATGGAGACCCGGCCAGATCTATGTACAGTATACTGAAAAGTAGGTAAAAATATGCAAAACAGTGTGCAATTGTCCATTTTCTTTTTATATGCTTTGTTGCGTGGTACAAAGCAAGAATTTTATAGAAAAAACTGCAACACAGTCAAATATTCATCATGGCGCCTTTGTCACTTTGGTGACATCTAGTTGACTTCTATGTCACCTGCCATATTGAATAACAGTGAAATCGGCGAAAAATTTTAACTTTTGAATTTCGTTTTCATGCATAACAAACTATGCATAAAAACGAATTTTTGGTATTTTTCCCGGATTCAGGAGATTTTTCCTGATTTATTGAGATAGTGCACATACAATACCTGTCCGCATATGAAACATCTCTTTTATATGATTTATACCTTTTATAAAATTTCCTTTTTTACGTTTAAATTTTGTTATTTTCTTTACCTAAATACGCCATTGTGGAGACGCGGCCCTGTCATTGTCAACAAAATGGTCCATGGTCACAGTTCAAACTCTTCCCAGACAAAACTACAGCTTGGCGACAAACCGTAGAAATTAATTAAAAAGGAACTTACATTATGAATTTATATGACAACTTATAGCAAACGTTAAACACAACAAATTTATTGTTTGAAATACTGACGGCCCACCTGGTGGTAAGCGGTTATCGCCGTCTATAATAGACACCTTCAATAACAGGGAAAAATCACTTGATATTGCAGGTCGTCGATGCCCTGTAATTACAATGGCTACCTTTCCCTTCCATTCCAAACGCAGCGAACTGTTTCATGGCTGAAATAAAAAAAGGTGGAACTACCTACCCAGATGACCCAACATACGGGCTTACCACCTAGTAAGATCGCAAAGAATTGGTAAATTTGTGAATTTTTTTTTACCGTTTTTATAAGTGTTCAAAACCATACAATTTTAACAGTATTCCATAACTCTTAAGTTTCATTTGTTTTTTTGAGTGAGAGTATCGTATATTATCTAAATTTGTGAAAATAACCCCATATTTAGGCCACATCCCTATTATCTGCGGTTTTATAGTGCTCAAAAATAACTTTGATGTAAAAGAAAAGCCACGCTATTACTACAGCGTTAGAATCGTCTTTCGCTTGTGAAAGATTTTAAGGAATGCCTCAAACAACATACGGTTCTATGGTAGTAGTATTAGAATTGCTTTTTTTAAACAGTGCAGATATTTAGATCACTCTTAGAGACCAATTGATTCCGATGCTAACTGTCATCATCATCATCATCATCACCAGCCTATATACGTCCCACTGCACTGGGCACATGCCTTCCTACATGGAAGAAACACATGAGGAGTTTGGGCCATAACACCACCACGCTGGCCTAATGCGGGTTGGTGGGTTAAAGCGGTGGTAGTAACAACCGGGACCAACGGCTTAACGTGCCTTCCGAAGCACGGAGGAGCTCGAGATTATAAATTTTGGTTGACCCATCCCAGGGTCGACCATGGCGAAAGTTGCTTTGTTTTCGTATTCGAAACCAGAGCGCTCAAACCAATACGCCGAGTAGTGAGGTACAGTTAGCACCGAGTTCCTCACGATGCTAACTGTACCTCACTAGAATAATTCTCATTTTGTTTTATATAAGTACGTATAGTAAGTGTAAGTATATTTAAGAACTGACAATTGTTAAAAATTGTCTAATTGGTAATAATGTACAACTACTCGCATAAAAAACCTATATTTCCACAACAATAAAGAATAATAAAGAACGGCTTTTGAACTACATACAACATATTTTTTTCCGATTAAACTAAAGAAAATTAGTTTGTTTAACGTTGAATCAAAAATTGCATAATTTATAATTTCCCGGCCTTTCAGTTCCCTGAATTTGTCCGTGACTTTAAAAATAAATAGATTTATAAGTCTATTTACTAAGTGCTTTCATTTCTATAATCGGGCTTGATGGAGTAGGGACAGCTGTGTAATTACGATCGAAATACAGCTGGTAGGTATACTATAAATATCTCGGTGGCCAAGGTTGAGAGAGCTACCACTATTTTAGTGACTGAACTAGTGGGAATGTTTTTCTTACTAGTTCAGTTGGTTTACCTAGTGATTGTTTTCTCTCGCTAGTTTAGTCTTCTGAACTAGTGAAACGACTCTACGTACTGGTATTACACCTAGTAAAAGTTGCAGAAATAGAAATTCTAATTTATGTTAAAAAAAGTCATCAGTCTCACTGTGCATTTTTGACTAAAAAAGAAACTATTTTTTTTTATCAAACTCTGTTTGAAGTAACCCAACTGATTTAGTTAACGATCAACATTATGTGTAGTCGTAATAAGGTTCATTTTTGAAATGACATTTCGCTAGTTTGTGTGGCTGGCCGTTCATAAAAATGTTCAAATAATAAATCAATTTGGAACGCGCAAGGAAAATAACAGGTCTTTTATTATTATGAAATTGCTGTTTTATTTCCAATACCTTTACTTTTTCAAAATAATTTTAAATGAATGAATAACTTAAATATTCAAAGTGCAGAACACAAGTAGGTTTCTACGAATGTTATCATTAATATTTGTCAAAATTTATTAGCGTAAAATAAGGGTCATTTGGAGCTTGTCGAATATGTAGCCGATTTCAATGTTTAGTTTTGTTGTAATTATTCAATTCTAATTTAGTAACTCGTTTCTTTCTCGTACTTCCAAAACTTGGTATTCTTTGCCAGCCACTTTTTGTCCTCTTTTCTACAACATGGGTTCATTCAAAAGAGGCGTAAAACGGCACATTATAGACCGGCAAGGTGGAGGCGGCTAGAACAGTGTGTTTCAACCTGCACTAGCTGTCTTCGTATATGAACTCTTCTTACCGCTTCACATCAGGTGGTAATAACTCAAGTCATGCTTTATATAAAAAAAATATTACTGTATTTTTTTATATACTGATAGATGACAAACAAGCTGACGGCCCACCTGATCGTAAGCCGTTACCGCAACCTTAAGACACCTACAATAACAAGGGAAAATCACTTGATATTGCAGGTGCGTTGTGATCCTGAGGCCAAAGATGAAATGCCGTCCATGCCCAGTGTAATTAACACTGGCTACCTTTCCCTTCGCATTTTTTTATTTATTTACAACTAAGTAGATAACAAACAAGCTGACGGCCCACCTGATGGTAAGCGGTTACCGCCGCCTATAGACACCTGCAATAACAAGGAAAAATCACTTGATATTGCAGGTGCGTTGTCATCCTGAGGCCTAAGATAAAATGCCGTCCATGCCCAGTAATTACACTGGCTACCTTTCCCTTCAATCCGAAACACAGCGAACTGTTTCACGGCTGAAATAACAAAGGCGGTAGTACCTACCCAGACGACCCTACATATGGGTCTACCACCTAGTAAACATTTTTTTTTTTTTATACAACTAGATGACAAACAAGCTGACGGCCCACCTGGTGGTATGCGGTTACCGCCGCCTATAGACACCTGCAATAACAAAGAACAGCACTTGATATTGCAGGTGCGTTGTCATCCTGAGGCCTAAGATGAAATGCCGTCCATGCCCAGTAATTACACTGGCTACCTTTCCCTTCAATCCGAAACACAGCGAACTGTTTCACGGCTGAAATAAGAAAAGCGGTGGTACCTACCCAGGCGACCCTACATATGGGTCTACCACCTAGTATTGCTTTCTTTAGATATTAAGTACGGGAGACATTAAGCACCGGAAGGCAGGGGACTATGTTAGAGTTCTTAAGTATTGTGATCCTGTGGTGAGTAATGCAAAATGAGAAAGCAGGTAAATTACTGGGCATGAAAGGCATTTCATCTTAGGCCTCATGATGACAGCGCACCTGCAATATCAAGTGATTTTTCCTTGTTATTGGAGGTGTCTATACGCGACGGTAACCACTTACCGCCAGGTGGACCGTCAGCTTGTTTGTCTTCTTGTTATAATTATTTGGTATCAGAGGAAATTTTCTCGTATGTGGTCAACATAATGCTTGATCTTAATTTTTAGAGGGTAATGAGTGAGTAGTATCTATAGGCTAAGGTCACTACTCCTGTCAGGCGGTTTGTTCGCTTGTTTGCCATCCTTATCGTATACTAGTGGCCGCCTGTGGCTCCGCCCACGTGAATACCGGTTTTCGCGCCAAAAGGAATGCTATGTTCTCAGGATGCAATCTATCTCCGTGCCAAATATAATCTAAACCGGTTCAGCGGCTTAGGAGTGATAACGTAACAGACAGGCTGTCACATTTCGACTATTAGTATGGACATAAAAAATTATATTCAAAGTAACAAAAGTCATCACACTAAGCAATCAATCACTTTCAAATTACAATTTACAATCACAGCTTCAGCTAGTATTGATATTAACCCTCTTCAATAAAAAGAAAAAATTAAAGGAGTTGAAAAACAGTACCTAATGCCTACTTTCTTATAACATATAGAAAAGTTCGCTAACAATACTTGCAGTAAACTTCATTTTGACTGTAAAGAAAGAACTCTAAATCAAGATTCCGATGCTAAAAGAAGAAAACGAATTGTTACCCGTTTTCGTGTTGGACAAGAATAAATTCGGCCTGTGATAAGCGTTAAAGGAAAACAAAGTGGAAACTCTTTATTTCTAAATGGAAACGTCTTTTCTGGCATTATTTTTGCTTATCTAAATGTCAACTGAGAAATAAAAATTTGTAACTGTAAACTGTGCTATTGATAGTTTAACTTACCTCAGGAAATGTTCAGCGAAATCCATCTAATTCGTTCGAGATCCACAAATACAAAGATTTATAATGTAAACCACTTAAATACACGTATTTGATAACTAAAGTTTTATTCAAAATCAACAAATTCACTCAAAAAAATATTAGAATGCTTTTGTTATTATCATAACATTCAATGGACCGGCTTGTCACTGTTGCGTAGTCGTAAAATATTCCGTAGACTCGCCGTAGACGCGACGCGACGCTACGGGGGCTCGTAGCCGACTGACAACTACGGTTTTGGCTACACAGCATGATATGCAGACTATGCAGTGCACATTCAACGATGTGCAGTTACTTTAATATGTATAGACTTCCTTCGATAAATTACGATGGTTCTGTTTTGCCTTTATATGGATTGTAGGACCCACAGGAGAGTTTGGTGCTGCTAACGCCATCTATAATTTGAGGTAGGAATTAGAGAACGAATTTATTCAAATTGCGAAACTTGCTACTTATTCTAAAATAAATCATACAAATTTCGTTTTTTTATATGCAACATAAAAATATATACAGGGTGGTCCCATCAATACGATAATAAATTGAAACATGATTTCCCATTATCGAAAACATCTTATTCATTTGATAATTTCATGACATTTGAATTAAATAATATAACATTGGCTACATTATTTCATAGAAATGTCATGAAATTATCAAATGAATAAGATGTTT
The DNA here is from genome assembly GCA_947347705.1 of Nymphula nitidulata. Classification (NCBI taxonomy): domain Eukaryota; kingdom Metazoa; phylum Arthropoda; class Insecta; order Lepidoptera; family Crambidae; genus Nymphula; species Nymphula nitidulata. The sequence continues at coordinate 16,717,624 of OX374632.1, forward strand.
TTGAAAGTGGCAAACGAATTATAATTATGGACTCATTAGCTCATGTTTTAATTTATTATCGTATAGAAGGCACCAACATGTATAATATAATCAAGTATACGGCTTGCCTGGTGGAAAGCGGTTACCATAGCCTATAGAGATGATATCATATAGATTATATTAAAAATAATGTTGGAATGTTTAGTTCGGTTCCTTTGAAGGGGTCATAAGCTTGTGTGATGAAATTCCCTTCAACGGCTAATAATAGGCTTACATGATAAAAAAAAATTGTAGGTACACTAGTCTCTTACGAACGATTAGTATAAAATAAATAAAGTTACGACTTCGTTATGTATGAGCTTTTGGTTAGGCCTAAGTATTAGGTTTAGTCACGCTCATGAAAATTGTGCTCTATTTGTCCTAATCATTGCAAATTTTATTCAAAATTATAGTCCGCATACTTAGCTCGACACTTTGTAACGTATGGAGGTAGGAGGTCCAATAAATAAGGCACCAGAAATACGTCACCTTTGGTATATTAAAATTGTAAAGTAAAGGCACAAAAAGTGCCTTGAGATTTATTGTAGACAATATAATAAATTTAATATGCGGACTGTTGTATGTTAATGTAATTATTGTAAATCGCCTAAGCTTTATTAGCAGGCGTCGAGAGCGAGACACTGATAAGTAAAGGAGATATGTCTCCTCTCGCGGTCAGCAAAATAATGAATTGAAAGATAAAACCGAATCAAACGCCAAAGTATGAATTAGAATTTTCAATTTATGTTTATTTAAATATTGCCAGGAAATTTGGAAGGAGGAACGAGGTGCTATAACATCGCAATGATACAGTACTATGCTACAACTTTATACCTGAAACCGGTTTTATTTTGTGAAAAGTGCTACTTTTGCAGTCCACCAGTTCCTTTGTATGATGTCGAATGTACAGTCACTAGCAACACCTATAACTTTATACATGTAAATAATTAACTTCATAAACATGTTCACGCTAAGCGCGGGCAAGCGTAAATGGTAGATATTATCGCGACCACAATTTATATGGAAATTAAATGTCGGAATTAAATTTTTGGGACTGTAATACAAAACTCGGTCTGAGAGCAAAATAGACATTTAATATTTCACTATTCGCTTCCAGTGTCTTGGTCCGTGTAAGTTTTGTAACGGTGTGGCGATATTTTTGTATTGGCCTGCTTAAAACATGGCTGACACTTGTAATTTGGTCTAGATAATTGGTATGACTGGAAGAATATAATTAATATTCCTATTACCCGCCGATATAGTTTAGTGGTTGGGTCTGGCTCAGATTTAGACGTACAAGGGTTCAATTCCCATGGTGGCAGAAATTTCATGATCGGTTTTGTTGGTGGTAGGGCTTTTTCTTAGTCCGCCGGGCTAGCTACCACCATGTTACCAAAGTCTACCACCATAACAATAATGTTAACAACATTGTTTGGGCACTTGGACGTAAGATAGCGGTAGCCTCTGTGTTTGAAAAATCTTGTAGCACCATTTTCGACCTTATCATCACTAAACAACAGGTCAGATACCACAGGTCAAAAGCTACCGCGTAAAGAAAAAAATATTATACCTAACTCCACTAGATCATACACCGTACCATGATACTACATTGAATTCAACTGTATCTGTACAGGAATTGTAAGCAGAATCACTGGTGGTTGGGAAACGTAAGCAGAATTACTAGTGGTTGCATAACTCTGTTTATGTCTTTAATCTACATTTAATCCAAAGATACATTTGGTTATCTCTCTTACCAAGTTAACGCATCGCATCTGGCAACGTAATTTCAAAGGTAATCTAAGTCTTTGTGAAGTTTTTATCTAAACTTTCAACTTGGCGATGGCACATATAGATAATGTCTAATGCCCTAAGTTTTGGGTGAGGTGGGTTCTTGGGACGATGTTCAGATATCATTGGGTACTTAGAACTTTGTCGTATATATTAGTTTACAAATTTGTTTATTCAAATTGAAATGGCGTCTCTGAATCTTGAATATAAATACATAAAAGTTTCAAACAAACACTAGATCTAGGTTTACTTAGATAAGTGAAATTTCGATGTTTTAAAATCTTTATAATTCATAATAATATACATACTAATATTGAAATAACTCTGTCTATCTTTCTGTCTATTTGATAAGTTTTCCTTTGTAAACCGCATACCGATTTAAGTGATATTTAGTATGGATATAAATTTTATACTGAGAAAAGACACAGGCTTAGATTTATAAATTAATAATATTTTTGGAGCGATAACTGGCATTCATGCGAACAGAACCCCAAACAGCCACTAGTAATCAATAAATAAAACATCAAAAATTAAAATAAAACCAATAAACTATTTAAAAACTTGCGAAAACCTATTTTTTTTAATTTATAATTTTTGCTCCTAAGCTCCTAATAAACAAATTTGTGTCTAAGAGTTGTATTGAGATTTTTTAGCATTTATTTCCATCCGTTACGATCAAAAAGTAACAAAAATTCTTTACGTACAAAGTCTTTGTGAGCATTATTTAGTTTTAATCCAAAGACTATTAAGCCTTATTCACCCATCCACAATAGGATAGGGTTCCGAAGAATTCTCACTGCGCATTTAAAAATTCCGGCAAAACACTAAAGAGTTCCATACACCTTCCGATTTCTGGTTTCCGACTGGTCCGATATGCTTACGAACATAGGTATATGATGCTAAGCGAGTAGTTAGTAGAGAGCGGTATAAAGATATTAAGTGTTTTAAGATGCACTTATTGAGTTTTATGTAGCACGAAGACAATTGTTACTCGTTCATCTACCCTTTTCATTCTAAGTCCTGTTGCTCTACTTATAAAAAAATAAACATTTTTTTCCAAATGTTATCAAAAATTATAATGATATCAGATTGCTTACATCAATTAAAATAGCTGTTATTAAGACAACTATAAATAAAACAAAGGTACTTAATTCGTAGTTATTCCTAACTTTGTCAATATGCTCATATAGCAACATAAGTTGCGCAGATTTTATGTGGAGCGTTTTTAGACGATGAGCTGCAACACATCAAACATACCACTATATCTGTGACACTATTGATTTTTAACATAATATTACTTTTGCAATATTTATTTATTTGTTGCCTATGTACTTCTTCAATATTCAAAACTCCTTCCCCTTCCCTCTCATTTTCTTTTGGAACAAGGCTCCTTAAACTTGCTCGCCTTGCTTGCCAGGCGCAACATCGAAACCGTAATCAAAATAACCTTAAGGAAGCTCGATTTCCTGAACAAGGTGCGTCCATTTTTCACGCCATTTTTATTTTTTTTATAAAACTTTATTCCTCGATGCACTGGACAGATTGCACCGTCGTGCTATCTGTATCATTAGCCACGAACAACCTGAAGCCTCTGCGATTTCGACAAGACGTTGTGCCGCTTAACGCCATCTATCGGATGTGCACTCTCCGTGATGCTCTGAATAGCTTAACCCACCTTCCCCCTTCTTACTTAGGACACGTGGCGGTCTTCGAAGTCATCATTCACTATCTCCACCTCAACATCATGGTCTCAGACTGGTCGTAGGTACATCCAGAACTTAGACTTCTTTGGCGGCACACCTTCCTCCCTATAACATGGTTTCCTTGAAAAGATGCATGACAAAGCAAATTTTGGGCCTGCAAGGTGGAGGCGGCTAGAGCAGTGTCTAAACTGCACTAGCTGGCTTGGCATATGGACTCTTTTCACCGCTTCACATCAGGTGGTGTTGCGTATTTGCCGTGCTTTGTATAAAAACAAAAAAACTCTCCGACGCCAGGCCGTTCCAAATCCGAAGGTGTTGAATTCTTAAATGCAGCCGACTAGAATTCCGTAGCGGTTTCACAGCGACCGTTTTTTATAAACCGAGCTAGGTAACGAGAGCGAATGGTCAGCAAAGCCTAAAATAATAGCCGTTCAGTGTATAGCCGCTGACTTGGACCTATGAAAACTTGGATACGTCTTTTGTATCGTGTCGGGCTTTAAAACTGGCGGGAAAATGCTTTTTTCTTTGTTCAATTTCTCTGAGCATCAATGAGCAATATTTGCTCTTAGAAAATAATTTAGAGCAAAAATAACATTTTGCTTGTAAGCAATTATGAACAAAAATATTTTGCCTTTTGACTAGTTAGATCTTTCGTCTTTAGCGTCTTTCAAGCCGCCTTTCCTGTTTCGGTGGTAAAACAGTTCGCTGTGCTACGGATTGAAAGAAAGGTAGCCGATGTAATTACTGGGCATGGAAGGCATTTCATCATTACCTCAGGATGATGAAGATTCAATACCAAGTAATTTTTCCTGGTTATGGCAGGTGTCTTTATTTGACAGAAGCCACTTACCACCAGGTAAGCCGCAAACTTGTTTGATGTCTAGTTATATAAAATAAAGCATTTGACCAAAATAATGTTCAGAGTCGGTTCTCGCATGAGGAAATACCAATTTCCAGTACACTAAGTTTTGAAATAATAAAAGTAGGTATAGAGACATTTTTTTTAAGTATAACTTCAGTCAACTGAGATAAAGAATCAATAAAAACAACCAAGTATAATTATCGTTTCCACCTTCCCTGTTCACGCCTATATCGGCACATCACTAGCGACGTGAACATAGCGCGGCTTAATCTGCGCCTAACGTCAGACGGACTCGCTCTCTCGAAATTCGCGTCAACCATTTTTGTACGCAAAATATATCTTTGTAATAAATTTAGAATAAAAGTTAATTTCAAGAACTGGCTGAATTTTCATTTACGGCGCCCATACATAGTTTTGGCGACCGTGACAGGACTGCAATCTTCGGATCGGATTATTCGATGAAACTATTTTCTACGTATATTAATGGCGAGAAACCTACTACGTGGCTTCTTTGGAAATTTCAAGAAAACTAGTCAATAGACGCTGGGAACTCATGAATACCTATACAATTATCAGTGACTGCTTACTGCTGTGGCGTATGTAATATTTTCTGGAGTGAGGCTTGGCATCTGGCGGTCTGATCCGAGGGAAGTAGCACGTTCATAACCTAACCTTTTTTTTTCGAGATTCGACTTCGATCTGTGCAAATTAAAGCAATCTAGTGTTTAATTTATTGTGTGTGCATTAGTATAGTTCTTAAACCTTTTTGCCCTGCTTTGGCACCTGCCTACCTTTAAGAATTTATCTTTGCAAAAGGTCCGCACCTATAAAAATTAAAATTAAATCTATTTTACTAGTTGTAATATGGGTGTACTATAATTTTACAAACAATTTGCAATTTTTTCCCAATTGTTTTTTTTTAAGGAGAAATTTATAGTTTGTGCTCACTCACATTAGCCCCCAATATATATCTTGACAGTGTACTGCTGCTTTGCTTCAAACAATATTGCCCAATGTTTTCAGATTAAATTACAACAATAGAGGATTATTTTCATTACCTACTGCAAATTCATCCTTTGAGTATCACTGGGGGTTGAAGTCACTGTCTACTGGGGACATCTGGAGTGTGGAACACTATTGGGTTTGATGCACAAGTTATTTACTTTGTTCATTTGAATAATTGATTTAAATAAATTCAGTGGTGTTGTTTAAAGATGTCAAAGAAAAATATTGATGTTACTGAGGAATTAAACAAATTAGTGAGATCACGCTCTTACATGAAGGGACGGTTAACTAATATTAATCAATACATAAATACCTTAATTCAAACTAATCTCACAACAGTAACTAGTAGTCAATTGTTAGAATTTCAATTAAGATTGGAAAAGTGTCAAGAATTATTTAGAGAATTTGATCGTCTACAAACTCAAATTGAATTATTGGATGATGAAGAAGAGTTTATGAGTGAACAAATATCTATAAGAACTGACTTAGAAAATAAATTTATTTCAGCAATTTCTACACTGTCAGATACCATAAGTAAATGTCAAAACATACATCAAGATGTTTCTGAGTCAAGTTCACATTCAGAAAATTTTAATGCTATAAAATTACCTACTATTCAATTACCTACATTTGATGGATGTTACTTAAAATGGTTAGAGTACAGAGACACTTTCCAGTCGTTAATACACTCAAATAAATCAATACCGGACATCAATAAATATCATTATCTGAGATCCTCTCTAGCGGGAGGTGCCATTGAAGTAATAAAATCGCTGGAGTTTACTTCCAAAAATTATTATGTTGCCTGGGAATTGTTATGCAGTAGGTATGACAACAAAAAAATATTAATAACCAACCATCTCAAGGCACTGTTTAATTTTGAACCTTTAAGTAAAGAGTCTCACAAATCACTAAGATATTTAGTAGATTACGTATCAAGAAACTTAAGAGCTCTCAATACCCTTGGACAGCCGACTGACCAATGGGATGTGTTGATTATATTTATGATTACGGCGAAGTTAGATAGCGTTACAAACATAAAATGGGAAGAGTACCGTAACAATTTGTCTGATATGCCAACTTTAAATGAATTTTTTACTTTTGTTCGTAATCGTGCAGACATTTTAGAAACAACAGCAACTGTGGCAATAAGCAGCAAGGGTAACTTTCATTCCAATAATTATAAAGGTAATTTTAATAAATCAAATACTAATAATAATACATATTTTCATAACAATTTTAATAAGGATTTGAAAACTACAAGTTCCTTTGTTGCTTCTACAGAGAATATGAGTGATTTATTGTGTTTGTTTTGTAATGAACAGGGGCACCGCATATATGACTGCACAAAATTTAGAAAATTAGATGTCCCTAACAGGCTAAAGGAGGTTAACAGATTGAAGTTATGTGTTAATTGTCTTAGAGAAGGACACCTTTCAAAACGTTGTCGTATGAAAGGCTTGTGTCGCATATGTAGATACAATCATAATAGCCTGTTGCATGTAAATAAACCAGAGAAACCTGATTCTAATGAACAAGTGACTACTCTGACTGTTAACTCACCTTCCTCAAAGTCTCTGCCCCCTGTCATGCTGTCTGCTGTTTCTGCCAGCCAAGTGCTGTTGTGTACTGCTATAGTAAAAATTATTAACGAGTCTTCTAATGAAGCTCAACATGTACGGGCGTTGTTAGATACTGGCAGCCAGTCTTCTTTTTTAACTCAAAGTTTAAAAAATAAATTAAACTTACCTGTTCAAACAATTGAACCACTCCGCATATCAGGCATTAATAATTTAGCTTTTAATATTACTGAACGTTGCGCAATAAAATTGGAAGCACGTAATAATAAATATAGTAAGAAATTAAGCTGTCATATTGTTCCAAAAATAACAGGAACATTGCCAAGTAATCCTGTAGATTTAATAAATTTAAACTTGCCTCACAATATAGAGCTTGCCGATCCAGATTTTCATCAACCTTCAGAAATTGGTCTATTATTAGGTGCAGATGTCTTTTGGGAATTGGTAGGGAACAAGCGAATATCTTTAGGTGTAGGTAAACCTGTTCTACAGGAATCTCACTTTGGCTGGTTAATAAGTGGACCATTAAATAACAATCATACTAATAATTCAAATCGAATAATGTGTAATTTTACAAGAGAAATAAATACTAATTTAAAAAGGTTTTGGGAGGTTGAGGAAATAGATCCACAAAATTACATTACACTCACCCCTGAAGAAAAATTGTGTGAATCACACTTTATTGAAAATGTGACTCGATTACCTAGTGGGCGTTTTTCAGTGAAAATACCACTTAAGGAGATTCCTGAAAAATCTTTAGGGGATTCATATTATTTAGCCAAAAAACGCTTACTTAATTTAGAAAAGAAATTTATTAAGTATCCAGAACTTAAATTAAAATACACTGAATTCATAGAAGAATATCGTTCCTTAGGTCACTTAACCGAAATAAAAAAACCAGATTTTGGGTGCTATTTGCCCCACCATGCTGTTTTAAAGGAAAATAGTGAGACAACTAAACTTAGAGTAGTATTTGACGCTTCAGCGAAAACCACTTCTGGCAAATCATTGAATGATATACAAATGGTGGGGCCAATAGTACAAGATGAGTTATTATCAATATTATTACGTTTTCGGTGTCATAAGTATGTTCTCACTGGAGACATATTAAAGATGTATAGACAGATTGAGGTTGACACTTGTCAACGTCACTTGCAACTGATTTTATGGAGAGATCTGTCATTACAATCATTAGATAAAAGTGTTTCTAAAACAAAATCAACTGAGCATCCTATTAAAATTTTTCAACTTAATACAGTGACCTATGGAACGGCCTCAGCTCCTTTTTTAAGTACGCGTTGTCTTCTTCAATTAGCTCTTGAATGTTTAGACCCCATTGTTTCTTGGACTATAGAACATGATATATATATAGACGATATAAATACAGGAGCTCAGAATATATCAGATTTGAAGAAAATTTACCAAGGTGTGCAAAGAACATTAAGCTCTGCTGGGTTTCCTTTACATAAGGTTAGAAGTAATTGTCCTGAAATTATCAATGATGAAAATATTAGTACTTCAAAACCATTAGAATTGAATAAGTATTTTTCCGTTTTAGGTCTTAATTGGTCACCTGTTCCTGACGCCCTTCATTTCAGAGTCAATTTGGAACTTGATAATAAAGTAACAAAGCGTTCTATAATATCCACTACATGTAAAATATTTGACCCCTTAGGTCTTCTTTGTGCTTGTATTATTAAAGCAAAAATAATTTTACAGAGTCTGTGGAATGAAAAGTTAGGTTGGGATGATCCAGTGCCACCCCATATTCTTAAAAAATGGATAGAAATAGCATCTAATCTAAATGTGTTGTCTAACTTATGCATACCTCGATATGTTTTATGTGATTTCGTAAGTGAGGTAGAATTACATTGTTTTGTTGACGCTTCACACTGCGCTTATGGTGCATGTGTCTATTTACGCTCTTCGAGCTGCAAGAATAAATTTATCGTTAAATTGTTATGTGCGAAATCTAGAGTAGCTCCTTTGAAGCCGTTAACTATACCTCGCTTAGAGTTATGTGGGGCTTTACTTGGCGCTCGATTGTCAAAGAAGGTTCTTAAGTCGATTCGGTGTCCTATAAAGGGCAAATTTATTTGGTGTGATTCAACCGTTGTTTTGGGTTGGATTAAGAGTCAACCTAAGTCCTTAAAAACCTTTGTTGCAAATCGAGTGACTGAAATATGTGAAAATACTCAAGGTTTTGTATGGAGGCATGTCCCTACTGATATGAACCCAGCTGACATGGCATCCAGGGGCATTGAACCCCATAGGCTTCATTCTGACTCTTTGTGGTGGGAAGGACCTTCCTTCCTAAAGCAAGGATCTGCTGACTGGCCTGAACATCCTCACACATATACCGAGCTACCTGAATTAAAGGCTTTTATACATACAGATGAGGCTAATGAAAACTTTAAAAATACTATTATAGATTTTAGTAAATACTCTAATTTTAATTATCTTAAACGTTCATTTGCATATGTACTTAGGTATATAAAAAATTTAAAATCAAAAAATTGTAAAGAAACCGGACCTTTGCAACTGGAGGAAGTAAATAAGTCTTTAGAACTACTAATCAAATTATGCCAGTCAGAAAGTTACTCAAATGAAATAAATAAGCTAAGTAAAGGAAGGGAGTTAAATAAAAATTCTAAATTATTACCTTTGAATCCCTTTATAGATAGTGAAGGCATATTAAGAGTCGGTGGTCGTATTGGAAATTCTATATTTAATTATAATAAAAAACATCCTATTATTCTCAACGCTAAACATAAATTCACATATTTGCTAATGCTTCACGAGCACCGACGCTTGTTTCACGCTGGCCCACTGCTTCTTCTGTCCTCCATTCGCGAAGAATACTGGCCTGTCGGTGGTAGACAGCTTTCTCGCAAGGTTCTAAAAAATTGTGTCATATGTACTCGCTACCGCGGAAAATGTATGCAACCTATAATGGGCCATTTGCCAGCTGTAAGAACCAATGCTACTTTCCCATTCTATGCTAGCGGTACTGACTTCGCCGGCCCCTTTATGATTTCATCTAGAAAGGGCAGAGGTAATCGCATCTCCAAGTGTTACCTATGTCTTTTTGTATGTTTAAGTACAAGAGCGGTGCACTTGGAGGTGGTGAGTGACCTTAGTACTCAGGCTTTCATCGCATGTTTAAAAAGGTTTGTTTCCCGTCGAGGTAAACCCCACATGATTTATTGCGACAATGGCACGAACTTCGTTGGTGCAAATAATGAACTTAGTAGAATTCTGCGCTCCAGTTGTGACTCGGTTACTGATTTCGGTAATAATGAAGGTATCCGTTTTAAATTTAGTCCTGCTTATTCGCCCCACTTTGGGGGTATCTGGGAAGCAGGTGTTAAGGCAGCCAAGCATCACCTAAAGAGGATAGTAGGAAATAGGTCTTTGGTATTTGAAGAATTAGTTACTATATTTACACAGATCGAAGCGATTCTTAATTCTCGTCCTTTATCCCCCATCTCATCTGATCCTTCGGACTTAAATCCCCTGACCCCCGGGCACTTCCTCATCGGTCGGCCACTGGTGTCGATGCCTTCTTTTCCAGCTGAAGACGGAAAGACGAATTACCAAGTTATAGAAAAAATGCGACTTGAGTTTTGGAACAGATGGCAAAGAGAATTCCTTGCAGAATTACAACAGCGTACTAAATGGCGAGTTGGTTCCGCTGACCCAAAGTTGGGAGATATGGTAATCGTCAAGGAAAATTTACCACCTCAGTGCTGGCGGCTCGGGAGAATCACCAATATACACCCAGGAACAGACGGAGTTTGCCGAGTAGTAGACATCTACACCAAAAGGGGTACTATACGAAGAGCCATGAATAACGTTGTCCGGCTACCCATGGAAGAAGAAAAGGATTGAAAGTGTCTTTCAAGAGGGGGAAGATGTTCACGCCTATATCGGCACATCACTAGCGACGTGAACATAGCGCGGCTTAATCTGCGCCTAACGTCAGACGGACTCGCTCTCTCGAAATTCGCGTCAACCATTTTTGTACGCAAAATATATCTTTGTAATAAATTTAGAATAAAAGTTAATTTCAAGAACTGGCTGAATTTTCATTTACGGCGCCCATACATTCCCACCAAAACTATGGAAATTAACCTGAATAAATCTAATTAACCTCAGTCTAATTAAGGAATTGGCTAACAATTAACGATTGTAGCTGTGTTTGTGAAGCATAAACGTGACTTTTTATAATTAACTTTTTGATTTTCTACACATTGTGTATTAATTATATTCGAATTCTGTAAAATTCTTAATGAGAAAGGTAAGATGATCAAAAAGTCTATAAATTGAATGGTCGCTTTCACCGAACATATTGAAAGCAAACCCTTTACGGTTGAGCTTCTATTGACCCTTGTAATAATAATAATTCGGCTTCAACATTATGAAGTTTATAATCACTTATTGGTTGGCGATAGATACTGTCAGCGTTTTTTTACTATTTCGTACTCTTTAATAAATGAAAAAATCTTGTGATATTAAATTACACATGCAATAAAAATCTTATAATACAGAAAATACATATTTTTTTGCTTCACAGTTATGTAGACTGATGACGTCTCAATTTAATAAATCTATAGCCTCAAGAATGTTAAAGAAAAGAATATGAAAAATTTGTTTCTGGATAAAAAGAAAAAGGTAAGTATAATTAATCACCTAACCTCAACGAATACCATTATTATTATTTATATACTTGTAAAGAAACTGTCGTATTTTCCAATACTAAGTTGGTTCATTGGTTTAGTGTGTCACCTTATTATACAGTAAATTAATTACCTAAAATTACTTAGCAGTCTGTCAATAAAAAGTTAATTCATTATTAATAGGAACCTATTTTACTGGTTCACCTCCTAGCAGAAGGTTGAGGACAAATGTAGCTTATTTCGGTTTTAAAGATATAAAACAAACGTACCATTGGTTACTGACGCTTTGATTACTCACGCTTCTATAGAACGTATTATCATCTACCGCTACCGGGATTTAAACCTGAAAACTCTGGCTAAGTAAACAGAATTACTTACCAATCAACTAGAAATAAGTTAATTCCTAGTAGGTATTGAATAGAAGAATATAATTAAAGTGAATGTTGTTTTTGGTTGTCTTTAAATTAAATAATAAATATAATTATGCCTGCACGTATGACAAGTAAGCCCTTCATGTTAAAGTTACAGTAAACATTTTTATAATTCTTAAAGCTCTATTCCAACAGACACTTAACTTTTCCATGTTTTACACAACGAAAATCTAGGTACGCATCCCGATGCATTTGAGAACAATCGATTGAATATCTGAGCGGTCAGCCAAGACTCGTCGCCACCTTTCTACGTCCGTGGCCAACAGGTGTAACAAAGAGGTTCGTTAGTGAGACCTGTCGTCGAGTTTGCGCCATATTTGGACGCCATTTTGGACCGGCACATGAATGGTGCTAGTGTCTCTCGGTTTCTGCTGAGATAAGGCTTTAGAGTTCATAGGAGACCAGTGTTTTTAGGAATCCGTACTTCTAAAGAAAACATGTGTCTGTCGAGGGGATTGCGTGGAGGTGTCAATCTTAAATTAATAACAAATCTGCAAGTTTACGGCTTTAGTAGCTGTAAAAAAGAACATGATCAGAAAAATACGGCCATTAGTGCCGCATTCTCCTCTGTGGTCTAGTGGTTGAGACCTTAGATCTAGAGGTCCGGGATTCAATTCCCGTGAGGGCATAAATTTTCTGCTCGGTTTGGTTGGTGGTAGGGCTTTTCTAAGTCCGCCTGGCTAGCTACCACCATCTTACCTAAGTCTGCCGCCATATAACAATAATGTTAACAGCATTGCTGTGTTCCAGCAGTTGGAGGTAAGATAGCCAGTTCCTATGTGGTTGAGGAATCTGGGTGTAGCTCGCTTCTAACTTCGACCTTATCATCACATAACATCAGGTGAGATGAAGACCAAGAGGTACGCATTTAGAAAAAAATAAAAATATATTTCAAAAACAAAATCTTTACTTTTCGATAATCTAGATTCATGAGTTTTCCAAGAAGCAAAGTTTCACAGCACAAGTAAGGGAGAAAATAAAGACATTGTTAATTTCTAGTTAATTTGTATGAGAAAATGAAAATACCTACTAACGGCCACATACTTAAACGACACTTAAATTGTAGTTAGTGCTGAGTTTGACGATTATAAACAAAAATGTTTGACTTTGACAAATATTTAGGAGGGTGTCAAAAGAGATGTTTAATTTTCGGCTATGAACATGAACACCTACAGTAGGTACATCAAAAAAATTTAAACAAAAAATTAAACCGACTCCAAAAAAATGAATAGGATAATATAATTATATTTAAGTAAGTAGGCACTCATCCCCTAGGAACATATTTTTGAAGTCGGTGCTTCACTATCTATGGTTTCTGGAAACAACCTAGCACCAACGCCAAAAATATGTTCCTAGGGGATGAGTGCCTACTTACTAAAATATAATTATTTTATCCTTTTCAGTTTTTTGGAGTCGGTTTTTTTTTGCTTAAATTTTTTTTTCACAATTTTTATGATAACTTTTGTATGTCAAAGCTAGATGGGTGACCGTGAGCTTATATTGTTTTCTACTATCGTATTATTTCACAAAAAAATCATAGGAAAGCAAATATCCGCAACTTCGCATATGTAGACGACTTAATTTTTCCAGTTTTTTTGATTTAAAAACCAAACTACGCAATGGATTTCTAAAAATTTTTTATGGGACCAAATGGGAATTATTCCGCATCGAACAAAAAAAGAATCATCAATATCGGTTCACCCAGTCAAAAGTTCTGAGGTAACACACATAAAAAAAACATACAGAGGAATTGATAACCTCCTCCTTTTTTTGAAGTCGGTTACAAAATGACAAAATATTCCATTTCCCTAACTTAAAAACCACTGTACAAACTCATAGTCACTTAGAAGAAAAGAAGAATTTAAGAGAATTATGCCGTATCACCTTGCAGTTAGAGAAACAATCGTGACATTATCAATGTATCGGAAAACATTATATTCAAATGTAAAGTTATATTTGTCCTACCTTGAGAACTTACTATTAAACAGTTTGTACGGAACCCTCGGGGCGCAAGTCAGACTCGCGCTCGTCCGGTTGTTTTGTTATTTTATTTCACTTCAATATTGAAAAGTTCAATAATTTAAAAAAATCAATAACAGTATGTAAGGGTGGTTTCTAGAATTATGAAATAAAACCGGTGGAATTGCATGCGTTACTTGCATGCATATTTTGTGTTTTTCTCAACTTTAAATTTTTCAATATGGTATGATTTGTAATACATAGATGATATACACATTTTTAGACAATAGGCTACGAGTGAGTTACGCTCAGCCCGCCTAGCATGACCACCGAAACGTGATATGATAAAGCTATTTATTGCTTTGAATTGTCAAAAATCATTGGATGTAACCGCTATCTTGAAATTTTATCGAAACTGCGAACATGTATATATACAATACAAGTTCGCAGTTTCGATAAAATTTCAATTTGGCGGTTATATCCAATGATTTTTGACAGTTCAAAGCGATACATGGCTTTATCATATCGCGTTTCGGTGGTCATGCTAAGCGGGCAGAGCAGCCTACGGAAACCACCTACCATCAGGCAGGCCGAACGCTTGTTTGCAACCAATGTCGAATAGTTTTTTAATTGAAAATAGGTTTCGCTGTCCAAATTAAAACAAATACAATAAATTATTCTTAGTTCTTTTATTTTATTTTAACAAATAATACGTAACCACTTTTAATATTTCAACAGGAATTCAAACTTTGGAACAATAGTCAGGAACTGTCAGAAGTGGGTACATATTATTGGTCGTGACTGAAGTACTATACACCCAATCTATAAGGAAAATGAAGGCGAATCGATAGTCCCAAGGGTCATTCTGCGAGCACGGTTAATGCTAAGCAAACGAGTTCCGGCATCTAATCGGAGTCTTAAAGATTTAAATACATCACGTTCGTCCCGAGAGGGATAGCCGATAGTCCCTAAGACACATAATAGATACGTAAAGAAAGGCACGGATAATTAAGGATTTTAATGAATTACCACATAAATATTACTAAATAAATCAAGAATTCAAGATAGAAAAGCATAAAGAACCCATGCTCAGTGCCTGGCATGGAACTCAGCCAGCAGAAAGAATTTTTCAAATAATAAAAATAAAATATGTAAAAAAAAATATTTTTTATCTTAATTTACATGCCCTCGTTCCGGATTACGCAGAAATATAGATAGTTATAGGTAGGTATATAAATATTTAAATATTTAAATTAAACACAAAACAATCAAGACTCAATTATTCGTACTCATCAAAAAAAATGTTTAAAAATTATACTCTACAATTATAATAAAGTGTTTAGTTATATTAGGGCATAATATCATGAAGGAACTTTTAAAATAATTCTATTACCTTATAAACAGGTCATAATAAAGAAATAATTTTAAAGGAGATGTTTCTATTCCGGCCAGGTATGAAACACTATCTCAGAAAATCAAGAAAAATCTCCTTAATCCGTGAAAAATACTAATAATTTGATTAAATGCTTGGTTTGTTTGTACAAAAGTTGAAATGTTTCGTTGATTTCGCTGTTATTGAATATGGCAATATGGCGAGCGACATACTAATAGAAGTCAAGTAATCGTCTCCAAAGTAGCATAGCCGCCATGATGAATATTTGGCGGTGTTGCAGTTCTTCCTATAAAAAATCTTGTTTTGTAGTACCATGCAACAAAGCAAATAAAAAGAAAACGAAAAATTGAACATTGTTCTGCATATTTTACCTATTTTTTAGTATAATTTACATGGACCTGGCCGGGTTTCCATATTTTTTTAAATCATCTTTTTTCAATGTAGATTTAAATGTAGAGTATTTAAACCAAAGCAAGAATAGCTTTTGTTCACCCTAGTAATTGACTTCGTCCCCCTTCCGCTGTAACGAATCCTGGGTTTACCTAAAACGTTTATTGGGTATTATTAATTATATTTTTCCTATCATACTTATTTTCATAACATAAAATATTACTAGATCTTTTTGTAATATAAATGCTTATATAAAAATAGTCAATTAATAATTGCCCTCACTTCTAGGAAAGAAGGAAAAAGCAATTCAGGATCATTAAGACTAATGTATGCTATACTAGCGGTTGGGATATTAGGTATTGTAGTTTTAGCTCATTATATTTATATAAATACTCATCCGTGGAACTGATTTATCGATAAGTATTGTGGTTTAATTTATTTATTATATTACAAAGAATATTTTAATCATCATCACCGGCCTATATACGTCCCACTGCTGGGCACAGGCCCTCCCTACATGGTAGAAACACATGAGGAGTTTGGGCCATAACACCACCACGCTGGTCCAATGCGGGTTGGTGGGTTAAAGCGGTTGCAGTAACAACCGGGACCAACGGCTTAACGTGCCTTCCGAAGCACGGAGGAGCTCAAGATTATAAATTTGATTGACCGATCCAGGGACCAACCATGGCGAAAGTTGCTTTGTTTTCTAGATAGAAACCAGAGCGCTCAAACCACTACGCCACCGAGCTCCTCAATATTTTAATACTATTAGGAAAATATCTGAACTATAAAAATTTTATGCCCTGTGGCGAAACCGAACTTCACAATCCATGTGGCAGCTCTGACCACGGAGCTACCAAGGACTTGGGATAATACTCTGATTTTTTTCTAGTCTACCGCCGATCACTCACATTTGCACACCGACATTTATAAATGGACATGAAAAGTTTTCTCTACATTCGTGTCGGTTTTTTGAGGCACATCAAAGCGCGCAAACCCCTAATCTTCGCAGTCTCCCACATATTCGTGCGACCAGTTCTGCTCACGATAGCGAAGGTAACGGTATTTAGGCATATTATATCTAAATTTGATCGAAAGGCATTGCGATACAGGCTACACCAGTATCGCAATGCAACTTTTATTTTAAAATGAAAAAAAATAGTCTAATCGCACTAATGAAATCACAAGCAAGACTAAGTAAGACATTCGTAAAGAAGTGTAGGAAGAAGCACAAATAAGTTTGCATATTGAGTATGCGAAACATTTGTATATTCACCGAGTTTACGAATGAATGTCTATCGGCCCATCACATTCGCGGAAAGATTCGTACATTGTACGAATGATTGCTTGCGTCACCCATACGCAAGCAATCATTCGTACGTACACCGGGGTGACAATATTGTTATGGAGACATTAAGGATAATATAGAAAGAAAGGTTAAAAAAATTCGTTTGAATCTACTACTCATGACCCAGGATATAGTTTGAAATTATCATAAATCCTTTATAAGTGAATAAATAGTAGGGGCAACTGCTATACACACGTTGAGAAACTCGATCTCAACTCAACTGACTTTCTCGAGTAAATATACTGGCAACATTTTCAAAGTTAATCGACATTCCTCAACAAGGTTATTCTCACCGGATAACTTGGCAATAGGCGTCTCGTCGCTCTGGGCCACGAACATCTAAATTTAAGTACAGAAAACCTTTTATTAAATTGTTCAGTATCTACCCACAAACCCTCATAATAACATTTAATTATTTAATTTTTTAAGTTCTTATTGTTACTAACAAGATTTGGATCAAATGTTATCTGAAATAAATGAATTATTATTAATAATAATATTTACACACTCACACCTCTTACCAAGCCCAAAGTTAGCATAATTAAGATCTGTATTATGGATACTAGATAACGGAGAAATTTTAATATGTATATAAATATTAGGAATATACTAAATAAACTTACAAACATTCATGACTCGTGAACAAATGCTCGCACTCATCATAAAAATATCTGCCCTACCGAGATTCGAACCCAGGACCCCTGACCGAACAGCCTGTTTATCAAGAACTACAGACCACTCGAGCAGCCGATCGTTCCGTTTTCGACCTCCTGGCCTCATTTCGACCTTCTGCATATAAATGACCTTTTCAACACACTTCCTCATAAAGTGGCTCTAATCCCATGGCAATTAGGCACATAATGACACCTATAATCAAACTGTGACTTTTTCATTACTATTATTCACTAGTGAGTAATAGTTTTTTTTTAATAATTAAAATTGCCAATATATATTTTTTTTCTTTTTTTGTTGTTAAATCTCCCTGTAATGGGAAGGCAAAAGGAACTAATGCCCATACAGCCATGTCTGATGTGATTGAGTTTATGTCACTTATCTATATGTATATGTGTAAGTATATGTATTTTTTTGTATTTATGTATATGTGTAAGTATATGTAGTTTAAAATCCAAAGTCTCGCCCAAGGCCCTATCATAATAACAGCGCTTCTGCGACGTTTTTTATAATGTCGCAAAAGTTTTATGCTGAGATAGGGCCTTGTTGACTGCACTTATTGTTAAGTATAAACTGTTGGTATTTGTCTATTTTTTTATTTTTTTTTATTGTTTAAGCTTCTTGTTGTTGTTTGTTATGTGCATGTCAAATAAAAATATTTTTCTTTCTTTCTTTCTTTCTTTAATATTATTGGTTGAGTTACGCTTACATTTGCGCTAAAAAGCTATCCGCGAAAAGCCCAAAAAAAAGAAACCTCATTTTTTAGTCTATGGCCGATGCGCGCGCATAGGAAAACTGATTAATTTTTCCCGCCATTACGAAACATTTTTCACAGCTCGTCTCGTTTTCTCTTTTGAAGTTATTTAGTTAGTTATTAATTAAGATGTCTGCAAATACAATTTATGAAGAAAATGATTTATGTTGTACACCGCCCGATATAAGATGTGAAGCCCAGAACGTTATGGAAAGTTTACTACCAGAAAACTCAAAGGAAAAATATCTATTAGCGTACCAAAATTTCATACAATGGCAGAACAACAAGAATACGCAGTCTTTTTCAGAAAATGTGTTCATGGCGTACTTTAAAGAATTATCTTCTAAGTACAAACCTAGCTCTGTGTGGTGTATTTACTCAATGTTAAAAAGTACAGTCCGAACAAAGAATGGAGTGGACTTAAAAACATACTCGAATTTGTCAGCTTATCTAAAGAGACTATCTGATGGATTTAGAAGCAAAAAATCAAAGGTTTTATCATCTGACGATATTGAAAAATTTATTAAATATGCTCCAGATAACCAATATTTGGCTACAAAGGTTAGTTAAATTAATTTTAATTAAATATTTAATAGCAGCTTGTTGACTTTAATTATTGTTTCTTTTGTTTCAGGTTGCTTTAATATTTGGTGTAACTGGTGCCTGTAGGATACAAGAATTAACAAATATAACTGTAAAAGATATAGAAAACCATGGCCAGATGCTTTTGCATACGTAGAAGATTCCATACAAAACAAGAAGGAAATTTGTGCGAAAATCACAAAAAGAATTAAACTTGATTCTGAGACGCATCCTACTAGCGAAATACCAAGTACATCCAATGATTGGATTTCACCTACCTACACGAATAATGAACCATCACAAATAACAATAGAACATGAAAGTATTTCAGTAAATAATCTATCTGATGAGACCGCTATATCATCAAAAATAGTTAATTATAATTTTACTAACTGCACATTTACTAATTGTTTCTCTAAATAAACTTTTTATCTACTATGTAAAATGGTTTTTTATTTAAGTATTATTTTATTCAGAAGTGTGTTGAAAAACGTTGTATGATACACGTGTGTATTGATGATTACCGTCCTCGGCTCCTTGAGACCCTCGCCTGACGGCTCGGGCCTCAATGCGCCTCAGCGGTAATCACCAACATTACACACTTGTACCATAATGTACTATAAATCTTGAACGTTTAAACTTTTACCATCACCATCACTGCACAAGACTATACACGTCTCACTGCTGGGCATAGTCATTCCTACTTTTTTTTTTTTTTTGTGATATGAATATTTTTTTGGTTTTAAATTTTTTATATAGTTAATTATTATTAAAAATAAACAACAAAAACATGGATAATGTTACTATCCGAATCCACCGGCATAGGAGAGCAAGCTCATTAGGAAGATCGCTAGAATCCAGCCCATCCTCCTCAAATTCTTCTCCAAGGAGTCTACCAAATAATACTCTAGACCAAAGAACCTCCATTAAAGAGCTAAACGAAAAAATCTTTTACCTGGAAATTGGATTGGAATCAGCAAATAATGAAGTTGAAAATTTAACTCTTGAAAATGGGCAGCTAAGAAGGGATCTTGACAAATGCAATAAAACAATAGATTTCTATAAAAAAATTGAAGGTGGTACAGGATATTTTTCACCAATCCCTGAAAGAAGGAGGAAAAGACCGAGTACCGGTGTTAGCAATGAAAACACACCAATAAAAACAGGTTTCACTCAGCCGAGAGATTCACAGGAATGTAAACTTAATTTAAAAAAAATAGAAGAATTACAGGAAGAAATAAAAAACTTGTCAACATTTTTGGAAGAAGAAAAAGCTAAGAATAGAATTAAAATTTCAGCAAGAATGATAAGAAAGAAATTTAGAAACATTGAGAATCGAAAGAATAGAGAAGCAACTAGCAGGAAACTCAGAAGAGTGAATAAAAGAAGTAAGGATTTAGTGAAAAGAATTAATAAGTTTAAAAAGACAAATGAGCAACTACAATTTAAAATTAACGAATTACAAAGTGTCGCAGCCCTGAGAAACGAAAGTGTAACTGGAAAAGAAGAAAACTCTAAATGTTGCCGAAAGCAAAATGCATGTATACCAAAAGTAGAAGGAAACAAAATAAATGAAATCATTATACTGTCAGATGAGATGGGGCAAGGCCTGGGTGTAAAACTAAGCAATAATATTTCAAAACCACGTAAAATTTTGAACTACTGCAAACCAAATGCAAATATAGAAAACATTTTTATGGACGTTGGTAAAAAAATTACACAATTAGCTAAAGATGATACATTAGTGTTACTTCAGAGCAAATACAATAAAAGCTACAAGATTGATGATTACTATTTGAATCGCATTACAGAAATTATAGCAAGACCGCAAAGGGCATTCAATATTATTATATCAGGCTTAAAATATAATGGATGGAACGATGCTGACATCTATGACATTAATACTAAAATACTACAGTTAGCAAAAACAAATGAAAATATAAAATACATAGACCCTAATACAATATGTAAAGGAGATTTTAAATTAACACAAAAATATATAGAATCAGAAATTAATCTATGTTTTAACCAGAATTTCCAGGGAACATCAGTGTTAAAGTTCATAAATCGAAATGAAACATGCAATAAATTAAATTTTCCCTTGGCACTAGATCACAGAAGCAAAAGATAACTATTCTACACATAAATGTCCAGAGTATTCATAATAAATATGCAGAACTTGAACAGTTGGTAGATGAAACCAATTGTCACATCTTGTGTCTGACAGAAACATGGTCAAAAAATCATAACGAAAAAGGAATGAAAATAAATGATTTTGAGATGGCAACGTGCTACAATAGGCAGATATTTAATCATGGAGGAACTGCTATTTTCACTAGAGTTGGCATAGAATGTAAAATAAGGAAAGATTTGAATAGGTTGTCTTATGAAATGAATTGTGAAGTATCAGCAATAGAATTAAAATCTCATAAAATAGTTATTGTTTGCATGTATAGACCTGATAGAGATATATATTTATTTTTAGATATAATAGCCAAAATTTTACATTTGATTACTCGTGAAAACAAGAGAATTGTTATAGCTGGTGATTTTAATTTGAACGTGTTGAAGTCAGATTATAAAGTCAGGAAGTTTTTAAATGTTTTAGCTAATTTTAATTGTCATCATGTTATTAACGAACCTACACGGACGCAAAGAGGAAGCGCCACCTGTATTGATAATTTTTTAGTAAATTTTAGTGATGTAAACGGACATGTATTAAAATGCAAATTGTCAGATCATAATGTAATCAAATTAGATCTTTTTTTGAATCAATTATTGGAAAAGAAAACTACTGCCACTGAAAGACGTATTTTTTCGAGAACAAATATAAATTATTTTATATTTTTGATATCGCAAAATATTGTAAGTCTAAGTAACGAGATCATAACTGCTAGTGATTGTAACGCAAAGATGGGTATATTGGTTGAAGCCATTGTGTATTACTACAATATAGCTTTTCCAAAAACAAAAAGGAATGTTACTAATAGAGTAACAAAAAGGGTGACAAAGGGTATAAACATTTCTAAAACTAACCTAGAAAATATGGAGTTCTTGCAAGACATTCAATTTTCAGAACAGAGGCAAACTTTCATAAAATCGTATAAGAAAATTTATAGAAAAGTCCTGATGAAAGCTAAAAAACTTCAGTACGCATATAGGATTGCAAATTCAAATAACAAAGTAAGAGAGACGTGGAAAATAATCAACGAACAGGTAAATTCGAAGAAAGCGATTAAGGGAAAAGTTAACATCATAAAATTAAAAGATTCGTCAAATACAACCATAAAAGACCCTATAATACTAGCTAATCTGTTTAATGATTTCTTCCTAAATATAGCTAAACAGATGACATGCCAAAGTAATATAGATGTAAATAAATGTTATCATTTCTTAAAAGCTAATGTTATCAAACCAACTACAAACATAACATTCGATTCAGTAAGTGAAACTCAATTGAAACAAACTATAAGAAATATTAAAGGCAAAAATTCAGTTGACGCGTTTGATATGAATACAAAAATAATGAAAAAACTAATACTTTCAAATGATTTGTTGTTCAATATATTTCATTATGTTATAAATTCATGTTTAATGGAAGGTGTGTTTCCAAATATTTTAAAAATAGGACGTGTTATTCCACTATACAAAAAGGGTGAATGTTCTGATGTTAATAATTATCGGCCAATCTGTATTTTACCGACTATATCAAAAATTCTAGAAAGTATTGTTAAACGGAAAATTGTAGATTTTTTTGAAACTAATGACTTGTTTTCTACAGCACAGTATGGCTTTAGAAAAAATAAATCAACTGAGATGGCAATACGGAACGTCATATATTATATATTGGGGGCGTTGGATGAAGCGCAGAAGTGTGCAAGTATATTCTGTGATTTATCCAAAGCATTCGACTGTTTACGACATGATATATTACTAAAAAAATTGGAATATTACGGTTTTAGTGGAAGAGAACTTAAGATGTTGAGCAGCTATTTAAGTGATCGAAATCAGACTGTAGAGGTAAATGGAATCAATTCTGACATTGGAAGCAGTAATATAGGTGTGCCACAGGGATCAGTATTGGGACCAGTTTTGTTCCTAGTGTATATAAACGATCTCACTTATAGTTTGCCAAAATGGGCTTTTGTAAATTTGTTTGCGGACGATACCTCAGTGGGAATTAAAGATAACAGTCAAAAAAATCTTAACAACAAAATAGAAGAAGTCATGCAAACACTAACAGAGTGGTTTGAAGCTAATGGGATAATACTAAATGCAGATAAGAGTGTTATTATGAAGTACAAAACTGCAAAAAAAACAGATAATATAGATACTATAGTTAAAGAACACATGTTTCTGGGATATACTGTTGATCATACTTTGAGTCATTTACCTCATGTAACGAGGTTATGTAAAAGATTAGCTAGTGCAAACTACGCTCTGTTAAAATTGAAGCCACTTGTGAGTAAAAACATATTGGTATCGGTATACTATGCTTATGTGCATTCAATTATTTCGTATGGTGTTACTGTGTGGGGAAATTGTACAGATATAAAAAAGGTTCTGGTTGCACAAAAAAGAGCCATACGAATTATATCAGGAATACAAAAAAGGGAATCAGCAAAAAACTATTTTGTGACTAATAAAATTATGACAGTAATATCATTATACATATATCAAAGCATACTTGAAATACATATAAATAAGGAAAAGTACACTAAAAATGTAAATAAATACAATTTAAGAAACAAAAATAAACTAGCATTACCTATAGTTCGACTAAAAAAAGTGCAAAAACAGGGTGAATTTAATAAAGTAAAGATGTATAATAAATTACCAACGACGATTGCAACATTAAACTTACATGATTTAAAAAGTAGGCTAAAGTTATTCTTTGAAAAAAAATGCTTTTTATAGTATACAGGAATATATGACCATGGCTCTGACTGAATCCTCGTTTTTGTGTGTATAGAATAGTGAATATGTATATATATTTAAATTTATTTCCGTAACAAAAAAAGAACGAACAAAATATTGTATCCTATAAAACATTATTATGTGTAGCTAATCAATAATGCATATTATTATAATATTTGTAAATGTGACTTGCCTAATGTAACGTACTCTGTTATAAGGTCAATAAATATCTGAATCTGAATCTGAATCAATTTTCCAATGTAAGTACACTAAAACGTTTCTATTATATTTTATTTTTAGATAGATAGGTCACGGAGAGTGCTCTTTCCCCTTCATACTCAGGAGCACGCGTGCCGGTCTTTGGGGTCATCAATTCATTATCCCCACCTCAAAATCTCGCACAAAGAAGTTCAGTAACTCGTTTCTTTGTCGTAACGTCTTCCAAAACATGGAATTCTTTGCCGGCATGTGTTCCCTCCTATAACATGGGTTCCTTCAAAAGAGGCGTAAAACGGCGCCTTTTGGGCCGACAAGATGGAGGCAGCTAAAGCAGAGTGCTTCAAAATGCACTAGCTGTCTTCTCATATGGACTCTTCATCTTATCGTTTCACATCGGGTGCTATTGAGTTATTTCCCGTGCTTTGAATTTAAAGAAGTACTTTGTACTCTACTTATTGTAAACACAATTTTATAATACCAACCTACCTTCCTAACTTTATTGTTACATTATAATAAATGTTTGAAATATTTCAAAAACTGTTCTTTCGGTTCTATGACCACTCCAAGTCATGATTTTTTCTAGTCAAGGTGCTTTTCTTTCCTGAACAAAGTCAGTTTGGGTCGCCTTACACGACAACAATTTCGATGGGCATATTTTTTTTTATGTGAATTGCTTCTTAAACATTTTTTTACCTGTAAATGCAAGCCATTTTTCGTGAAGCAAATAGTAAGGTACGAAAGATTTTTTTTTTTTTGAAAGAAATGAATTTTTGGTAGAAATTAGGCAAATAAAAGTTCGGAAGTGCACATCATTTATTTCGTAGAATATAATTATTTTAATTTAGAAAAACTCCTTAATTAAATTTTGTGCTAATTCACCATTAAAATAAAATTAGATATCATGTGTTTTTTCGTATTTTTACAGATGTTACAAATAATGTTATTTTATATTTCGTTACCACATACTAACGTTTCCTCTATCAATAACAGTTACACTACTTGCCTTACTATCCCATTCCAAAAGCCTATCTGTATCGATATCTGTAGTTAAACATTAGTGTACGTTTTATTTGCCTTTAGCTGTCAGACAAACTGCCTTGTAACCAGTGCTCCGGCGTGCTAATGACGCTTTTGTTATCTCGGAATGATTGATTTCTCGTTATGGGTTATCCTACTTGCCCTTTCGGATAATAACGAGTTCCGCTGAGCGGTGCGTGATGCTCAGATGGGGGAATGGAAGCGCTGGGTGATGTTCAATAAAAATTTGGTTTTATAAGACGCTTATATTTAACTTTATATTGTATTTCACAATTTACTGTGTTCCACATACTTTGTTGATGTAGCTAAACACCTATGTGTTCTAGTAGTTGAGACGACCTACTTAAGATTTCGAGGTCGGAAGTTCAATCCCTGTTGAGGTGATAATTTTCCGCTCAGTAGCTACATTAGCACGAACATTTTTAAACTTCGAATCGTAATCGTATCGTTGATGCACGCAAAAAAATTCTACCAAAAGCCAGACAAAAGCTAACGTAAGATAGCCAGTTCCCCTGTGCGGATTCCAGGTTTAGCTCGATTCCATCATTGGTCTTATCATAATTAACGTAAGATGAAGGCCAATACAATCATAAAAGTGTGGATTAGGTATTTGTATAACAAACTTGCGATAGAAGGAGTGCTTGAAATCCTTTGGGCTCTGGGTGCGGCTGGAGATCGTGCCTAGATTGTACAGCCCAGTCGGAGTGTCAATGCACCGGCACTCCGACTTTAAATAACATAGTAGGATTGAGGGGGGGCTTCTTACAGCCCTACCCTCCACATATGACGGAAACTTTTTACGGGTCACACTGCCATGCCGACAAGCGGTTGAAATGTCAACTGGACTAGCCCGCATGTTCGGCTGAAAGCAGAAAGGTGGTGCATCGCTGAGGGGTTTAGTGGGTGAGAGCCCCCCCCCCCCCCCTACTCCCCTCAGAGTGTGGGTGGATAGGCTGGTAGAGCTTTCCCTCAGCGAAAAAAAAGGAGGAGTGCTTGAGGAAAATATACGTCGGACTTATAAATTTAAACACACATTGACATTGTAAATATTAAGTAATGCATAAAAAGCGCTTAAAATGTCACCTTAAAAATAAATAGGTACAACGTGATGTATAAACAATACATAAACATACTACACTCAAAAGTTGGATAAACATGGTAATAAAACAGATCACACCTAAACTTAAGTTACGGAGAATTCGAGAGATGACTTACTTACTATAGTGCTCTTTCTACCGAATTAGTTTCTTGCTTTACAAGTTTAACAGTTTCATAATTTATAAGAAGTTTGTTTTTGTAATAATAACCATAATGTATTCTCTAATTCTCAAGATTTACACAATTGAAATAAAACCGTTGTATCAAATTTGGAACAGCATCGCGTCTAATTAAATCGTAATTTATCTTCGAGCTCAATTTTCGTCTAAATTTGTTAGGCGGAGGATTGAAATCCTTTAGTCCAGACAGACAGAGTTACTTTCATATAGAAAATATTAGTATGGATTTCATCTGAAACAAAAGAAATAGAGACGATGACAAGTATCCGTCAAAATATATGTACATTTCCAACGAATAATAAATCCTCATTCAATTCATCAAGTATTTTTGAAAAATCTATAATTCTCTCAAACTTATAGGGTTAGAAATAATCTTCCTACCGGTTTTACATTAAGCTTTTCATCGTAGTGTACTTACTATTACATCAGTATAAAAAGAGCTATTTTTCATACATCGTTTCGAGAGCAAAGCAATCATTTATCAAAGATTCTGATAAACATTTTAACATAAATCAAAAGCGTTTCAATAATCGATATCTTTATTGTTTACACATAACATATAGAATATAATACAATAAAATAAGAAAAATAAATAAATAAGATAATATTTTTTTATTGTAAAATCAGTTTTGTTATCGCTCGTGGATTTAGAAAAATAGTAGACATAGAACAATGATATCAAAATTATTATATTATATTATTATTCACTCACAAATCTAAACATAGGTACCTAATATAATTAAATAGTCAGATAGATAATATTGTAATAATTTAAATATGCTACACAAAATAGTAGAAAATTAGCACTATAAATAAATTAGTAATAAAATATGAATATGTAACTAAAATACAATGTTACAATACTCCTCTTCCCAAAACAGTTTCGAACATAAGTCAGATCATCACAAGTTGTGACACAGGTGATTCATTTGTATGTGACGAACAATTGTATGTTCATAGTCATCACACAAATATACAGGCTGGTTCCGTCAATACGACAATAAATTGAAACATGGGTTATATTAGTTGCCACTTTCAAAATTATCTTATTCATTTTATAAATTAATGACATTTGTATGAAATAATATTACATTGGCTGCATTATTTCATAGAAATTTCATGACATTATTCAATGAATCAGACGTTTTTGAAAGTGGCAAACCATTTCTATGGACTAGTATAGCCCATGTTTTAATTTATTGTCGTATTGACAGCACAAACCTGTACGACATAAAAACTATCGGACGCGGACCTTTTTTCTGTATAATCGTGTAGTTACAAATATCTAAAAAGATGCTTATTCAATAAAATCTCATAAAGTCATTAAAAAGTAGGTAAAGTGGTATACTGAAACCCTCTTCACTGTCTTCAGGGTACCCATATTTCAGCTGCTAGCTTAATTTTACGCGCAATTTACTTTATTATCTAGTTCAAATTCTTTTAGGCAGATTTATTGAATTCAATCACATAAATTACAAAAGTTTTTGCTATGGAAATCTGAAATATATATCCAATCGAATAAGTAAAATTTAGAATGGAAAATACCTTCATTAATTTATTTATTTATTTAACAATTAATGTCCACAACATAAAAATAGTAAAAAATACATTTAAGTAAAAAATAAAACGTAATAAAAACAAAATTAAAAATATAATGAAAAATATAAAAAATATCAAATATATAATTTTAAAAAAATATAAATTAATTAGAAGACTGGAAATATCTGTTTTATAAGGGCCCTACCGGGACGAAATGGGTGGACTGTATTTTTGTTTTTTTCTATTAGAACAAGTAAGTAATATACATTAAAATAACGTAATAACGTATGTCTATAATATGATGCTGGTAGCACAAAAGCAAGCTCGCGGCCTTTACCCAGCGCAGTCTATTAGAACAAGAACGTAATATACAATAAAATAACGTAATAACTGATGTATATAATATGATGTCGGTAGCACAAGAGCAAGCTCGCGGCCTTTACCCAGCGCGGTCTATTAGAACAAGTAAGTAGTATACAATAAAATAACGTAATAACTGATGCATATAATATGATGTCGGTAGCACAAGAGCAAGCTCGCGGCCTTTACCCAGCGCGGTCTATTAGAACAAGTAAGTAATATACAATAAAATAACGTTATAACTGATGTATATAATATGATGTTGGTAGCACAAGAGCAAACTCGCGGCCTTTACCCAGCACGGTCTATTAGAACAAGTAATATACAATAAAATAACGTAATAACTGATGTATATAATATGATGTCGGTAGCACAAGAGCAAGCTCGCGGCCTTTACCCAGCGCAGTCTATTAGAACAAGTAAGTAGTATACAATAAAATAACGTTATAACTGATGTATATAATATGATGCCGGTAGCACAAGAGCAAGCTCGCGGCCTTTACCCAGCGCGGTCTATTAGAACAAGTAAGTAATATACAATAAAATAACGTAATAACGTATGTCTATAATATGCTAGTAGCACAAAAACAAGCTCGCGGCCTTTACCCAGCGCGGTCTATTAAAACAAGTAAGTAATATACAATAAAATAATGTAATATAACGTATATCTTTACCCAGCGCGTGGCCCAGCTCTCACACGAGCGGCGACGTCATCCTCTCCCGGCGCCCGCGCATCGCCTAAGCTCCCATGTGTAAAGGAGACTTACTAATAAATAAGTATTTTCTCTTCGATATTTTACCTTTTTATGTTATATATTGTTCGAATGCATCTTTTTTGCAATAAAAAAGTAGATAAGACATGTCATGTTTGAGATGCATAAAAAACATACCAAAGTGTAACAGTTGCACTACGAAAGTCGCCTCTATTACTAATGGACTAAGGGTGGTTTCAATGTTTTGACCTTAAGACCACCCTTAATGCTATGCTTAAAGTTCTATAGAATGTACGTGTTTTCTATTGCCTGCATGAATTGAGCACGATAGATTTTCTAACCATTGTCATGGACGACATCTAATCGATGAAGATCAATTCATCTTTAAATTTGAATCCGCTATCAGTCAGCAACTAGTTGACGTCACTCCTTAAGTGTCACCAAACCACAATGAAATGTCAGCAATCAGTGCCAGGCGGTCCGTTCCGGGACATATCGCTTCATGGCCGGCGTTATTTGCTACTAACGGCTACGTAATTATAGATATAGAATTATTGAGAACACGAATGCTGCGGACCTAAGAAAAATATTTTTAAAATAATTCGGAAACTTTGATGTCATTTATTTCGGATTCTTTCTTGGTATATTTAATAAAAATGAAATTAGTTACCTACAGGTAAACCATTCCAAAACAAAAAACCAAAGAATATGATATCGCAAACAAATCACGCCCAACACCCGTAATTAGTGTTTTTCTATTTCGTTAATACATACACAAATACTCGTAACTATAGGTAACTACTTATATATTACCACTTATAGGTGACCAGGTGCGCTGTCAGCTTGTTTGTTATCTAGTTGTATAAAAACATATAACCATCCATGTTCGTACTCATCATATTGAACAACTGCGCCTACCGGGATTCGAACCCGGGCCGCTGACCGAGGGGTACAGACCACCGGGCCAACTGATTACCAAATGTTTAAAAATTTCTTTGAAAAATATTAAAACTAGAGGTTTTAGTGTTTTAGAGCAAATTGTGCTTGAGTAATGAAGTTTTTTACTATTTTTTATTGTTGTCAATCAATATTTATGTGTTTTATTATGAGACAAACCTTGCTGCGCTGATTACCCGTTCTTCTTAGAACAAGAAGTCCCGGTAGATTTACGACTTGGAATTCATGCTCAATAAATGTAAGAATATGTACTTACCAAAGTTGAACATCTATAAAATTTATTGACTTAAATCAAAAGCTTTCGTGGCTAACTATTCAACCACACTAGATTACAGAGATTCTACTGCCTAAAGCCTTTGGCGCAGAACTAATTCTGAAATCCTATTCTATTGCAAATCTATAACGATCATTGCTATTGCATTAGGCGATTCCTGACCTCGCCATGCTCTTGTGAAATCGAAGTCTGTAAGCCATATACTCCCCATTACACTGACCTTTTGAAATATGATTGTAAGAAAAGGTAACGATTACATAATTTGGACACATCATGACGAACATTTTCAGAAATAAAACGCGTAGAGAGAAAGAGAGAGCATCTTATTTATTTTATTTTATTTATTTATTTCAGGCATCTACAGGGTCTTACTCTAGAATGTCATATTTTCGAGTTTGAATGAGCTTTTTTTACAAAATTAAAAAGAAATCCCGAAATCCGTGAAACCCGGCTACGAAAGTGGATTTAAAAAAAAATATGCAATTTTATCCCCTATTTTATCCAAATCAAAGGAGTCCCTTTGAGTATTATACCTTTTTTTTTTATACAAAGCACGACAAATGACTCAACACCACCTGATGTGAAGCGGTAAGAAGAGTCCATATGCGAAGGCAGCTAGTGCGGTTCAGACACTGCTCTAGCCGCCTCCACCTTGCCGGCCCGAAAGGTGCTTTTTCACGCCTCTTTTGAAGGAACCCATGTTATAAGAAGGAGGGAACACATGTGCTGGCAAAGAATTCCAAGTTCTGGAAGTTCGACAAAGGAAAGAGCTACTAAATTTCTTTATACGTGATGTTGAGGTGGAGACAGTGAATTGATGACTCCGAAGACCGGCACGCGTGCTCCTGAGTAGGAAGGGGGAAGGTGGGATAAGGTCAAATAGCTCCTCAGAACACTCTCCGTGATATAGCCGATAGAAGGCGCTAAGCGACGCAATGTCTCGACGCAATTGTAGAGGCTCAAGGTTGTTGGTGACCTCTACATCGCCAATGATACGGACAGTACGACGCTGCAATCTGTCCAGGGCATCGAGAAGGTACTTGGCGGAGCCATCCCACAAGTGCGAGCAATATTCCACGCAAGACCGGACCTGAGTTTTATAGAGCAGGCATAATTGGTCAGGCGTGAAAAATCTTGCACCTTGTTCAGGACACCGAGCTTCCGTGAGGCTGTTTTGATCACGGTTTCGATGTAGTTCCTGGAATTCAGATTGCAACATATCTCCATGCCTAGCAAGTTTAGGGAGCCCTGTGCCGAAAGAGTGGTGCCCTGAAGAGACGGAAGGGAAAGGAACGGCGACATTTTAGCTGTAAACGCGCACACCTGTGTTTTCTTAGCATTGAACTCAACAAGATTGTTAGATCCCCATTCAGATACGAGGTTCAACACCCTGTCGAGCTCAATGGTAAGATTCTCTCTCTCCCTCTCGGTTTCAGCGCGCCCAGCCCCTGAGCGACCGTAATATCCCCCATGCACTGTACTGTCATCTGCATAGCAATGAATGTTTCCTACGGAATCATGTCATTGATATGAAGAAGAAAGAGTGTGGGGGATAGAACAGAGCCTTGTGGTACACCAGCATTCACTGACATGAACCGCGAAGCGTATCCATCTGCGAGGACACGGATTCTTCGCTCATGCAGGAAGTTGGCAATCCAGTTACAGAGCTGAGTGGGTAGACCGTATGCCGGGAGCTTGGAGAGAAGAGCCTTGTGCCAGACCCGATCGAACGCTTTGGCAATGTCAAGGCTAACTGCCACTGACTCACCACGTTTGTCAATAGCTTCACCCCAGACATGCATTAAGTACGCTAGAAGATCACCCGATGACCGTTTCGGCCGAAACCCGTATTGTCGATCATTAATTAATGAGTGATCTTCTAGGTATCGGATCAGCTGGTGGTTTAAGATCCGTTCCATGACCTTGCAAAGAAATGAGGTGACAGCTATCGGGCGGTAGTTAGCTGGGTCTGATCGGTCTCCTTTTTTTGGGACCGGTTGCACATTGGCCTCTCTCCAACTTTCCGGCACACACCCAGAAGAGAGAGAAAGACGGTATAGCCGCGTTAAGACAGGAGACAACTCCGCTGCGCAGTTTTTCAGTACTATCGCTGGAATGCCATCAGGTCCACTAGCTTTCCGGACGTCGATTGACTGAAGCTCCGCACGTACATCACATTGCCTAATACGTATATCGGGCATTGTGTGGCCACAGTGGGAGAGTGTTGGTGGCTGTAAGTTGCAGTCATCGATTCGGGATTGAGCAGCAAAAAGTTTTACCAAGAGATCGGCTTTCTCTTGCGGCTTGTGAGCTAGCGAGCCGTCAGAACATCTCAACGGGGGCAGCGAGGGTTGACAGAAGTTGGACTGCACGGCTTTGGCCAGACGCCAGTAGCTACGGCTTCCCGTAGGATGCGTAAAAAGTTCTTGGCCAACTCGTGCAACGCGCTGTGGATCCGCTCTGATGAATGCCCTTTTGCAGGACTTGGTGGCGTTGTTATAGGCTGCTTTCAGTGAGTCAATGTTGGGGTCCCCGCAAGCTCGGCCCCTGATCCAAGCGCGATATGCCGACTGTCTGTTCTCAACAGCTAAGGCACACTCGCGGTTGAACCAGAGGTTACGCCTACCCCTACTGATGAGATCGGAGTGAGGGATATAGTACTCCATCCCTAACATGACCTCATCAGCAACAGCAGTAGCGCTAGCGTTCGGTTCCAGCTAACTGAAACAGCGCTGCCTCCAAGAGACAGATGCGAAGTAATCCCGCATACCGTCCCAATCTGCTGACGCATAGTGCCAGATGCGGCGTTTGGCAACCATGGGTACTGGTGGCGACGCCCGTGGCACCCCAGCGGATATCAGGCAGTGATCCGATGTTCCCAAAGGAGCAAGAACCTCTAGCCGATATCCATCTGGGCGAGTCGTCAGCAGAAGGTCCAACAATGAGGGTGCGTGACCGACAATGTCTGGAATCCTGGTGGGCTGGTTTACCAGTTGGGTCAGGTCGCGTGACGTGTGACGCGTGCGTGAGAGCGAAAGCGTGGGCAGTTCTACCAGCATGGTCAGTTTTAGAGGAACTTAACCACGACTCGTGGTGAGCATTGAAGTCCCCTAAAAACACCAATTCCGCGGTTGGAAACTGCTCCTGCGCAACATCTGCCACCCGACTAAGATGTTCGAAAAATCGAGTTGTCTCCATGCTCAAAAGTCGAGGTGTCACCTTTGAGTAGTCACACATCTAAATAGAAAAAATCATTCATTCAACCTGTATAGATTAAGGTACTTCAATATGTGAAACATTCTAGAAAGTTCTAGGCAATACTACGTTTTCACTTAGTAAAATACAGCGGCAAAGATATCAGGTGTAACCGCGTCTAAATGTTACCTTAGGGACTGAAAGGGTCTTTCATATTAGTAGCAATAAACCCTAAAGTAATAATTTTGGGTAGGCAACCTATTTTTTGCTGTGAGCTTTCTTAAAATTCGTAATATTCGAAATTTTGCTGAAAATGAAATTGTAACTGTACTGTTTTGAGTAAATAGTAATAAAAACATCAAAACACTAAAAAACATTACTTAAATACCTACATATTTCATAAAAAGTTATTTTTTGAAGTTAGTGCTACACTTGCTTTTGTTTCTGGAAACAGCATTTAGTGTTTTGAAGTCGGTTTTTGTTTTTATTCAAAGATTTTTTTTTTTTAAAATTTCTATACATAAATTTTGAAAGTCAAAGCCAGATGCGTGAACGTGGACCATACTGGTAGTATTCCAACGCAAATAACCGGAGGAAATCACTTACCATCAGGTGGGCCGTCAGATTGTTTGTCATCTAGTTGTATAAAAAAAATTGAATTCGCATTTATGTTTGATTTTGTGCATTTATAACGCCTTTAATGTAACAATCACAAATGCCCGGAACCGAACTTTCTTAACTGGAAGTTTAAAAATGCTTGAAAAGGTATTCTTTCGGATCACTACAGGTGTTAACTTAATGAGTGGTGAGATAAACGTTGCTATAAAGCGTTAGAAAAAGGTACAAAGCGGTGAAGAAATTGGTAGGTTACACCTAGTGCTCCGGTGGCGTAGTGGTAATCGCGTCTGTAGAGTCTGGCTGAACCCCAGGAGACGTGGATTCGATTTCCGCCAAGAGTATACAATTTTTTAATCGTTTTCTTTCTTTCTTGCATTTCTTCTCAATTTTAATGACAGAACCAAGTGACAGCGCTGCGCACAATAAACGCATAGACATACATTTAGTGTTCCCATAGCAGAAAAACATTTTTTTTCCTTTGTTCCCGTTGAGTCACACTGTTACACATTGGGAAAAATAATCCCGATGAGTAACACCGTAACTCAATGCCACTATTTTTTCCCCATTTACTGACAGTGTAATTATACAGAACGCTGTATTCCCGTTAAGTAACACCTTCTTGGGTAAAATCATTGTTCAAATTCGTATGTACCTATGTAGCTGGATCATCCCCTAAGAGATGTCCCCAATAAGTATATGAGAGGTTATTTATTATACCCCTACGATTATTATATAAATAAAATAAGAGTATGCTAAACAGTGGAATTGAGTTACAGTGTTACTCACCGGGAATATTTATCCCAATGTGTAACAGTGTGACACAAAATGGTGTGACTCAACGGGGACAAAGGATTTTTTTTATAGCTTTGAAAATTGTAATCGGTGCTGGTACAATCAGCGTTACTACACGTAAAACCCTCTCGGACAAGGAGAGAGTATAATTAGGCGCCTTTGTTGGTGTTTGGAATACCACTCCCGATAATATAAGACCATAATGCTATTAGGCATTGCTTTCAATATTTTCTAAAAAAAATTACATTTATGAACATTTTATAAAGATTTATTTATTTTCAGTTCATTAAGCATTCAAAATCATTAACTGATTGAGTTATCGTAAAACTATATCTAATAGAAATGACAAGACGAGACTAAAATCCTAATTGATGTACAGTAGATGGCTCAACCGTAACTGTTTGAGCTTGAGACCGCCCATGCTACTTTGGTAATAGAGGCGACTTTCGCAGTGAAATGTTACATTTGGTGTGCGGTCGTCTGTACGTGCACACCTGTGAACTGTGCAGGTGTCGCGCACGCGCACGCCTCGTGATGACACTATTCAATTGAAGGTCGCATAGTTTTATCACGTGCGTTTACATCCTTACCGATATGAAAAAGCCAGTATTTTTATGGTATCTTAGACGACTTATGATATCCTATTGTTTTCAGCGATTCCTAAGAAGGAGTGAAATGCTTTTAGGTTTCGTAATATGTTGGTGAGTTATTTATTCCACTTTGACACTAATTGTAAGTGAGAATAAGGCCAAAAAAAGAAGCGAGCTACAGCCGGATTCTTCAACCACAGAGGTTGATGAGTGACCGTAAGCAGTATCGACTTGGCTTTTGGGGTTAAGTTCTCTGTCTTCGAAGATTTCTTCAGATCCAGACGAAATTTAGTTATATGACACCAACTTGGCAGTAGTTAAACTTATTCCATTGCTTATAGAATTATCATTAGCACCACTGAAAAGTCACAGGAAAGCAAAAACACGCAATGTCGTTTACATTGACAACTTTATTTTATAGCAGTTAATTTTATAAAAAAAAAAAACAAAATACTAGTACATTGATTTTGAGATAATCTTTGGGACCAATCTAAAAGTGTACTCTTTCAAAAAGAATAAATTTTTCCAAATCCAAATCCAGTTTGTTAATGACAGAGTTGGGTAAAATGCATAAAAAACAGCCGAATTGGTAACCTCCTCCTTTTTTCAGTCGGCTAAAAACTGTTTTTATGCAACTGGACGACAAATAAGCTGAAGGCCCGCTTGTTACAATTATTCCCTTAAATCACTTTGAAGCCACGTTGTAAAGAAACCAACCCAATAACAGTTTGGTAATCGACTAGCATGTAAATTTAATGCCGTTAATAATTCTAATTACGCCAACAATCAGGCCGGCCGTTGTAAATTACGCGTACCTCGTTATCTGGCGCGCACCACGCGCAAGTATCGATACTGTCACAACTCGCAGTTGTACGCCGTTATTAATATAGAGCAAACGAAAATAACGACAGTAAATCACTATAAAATTAATTACAATTAGTATTGTTAGGTAAGCCAGGTCCTATTTTAAAATAATAGTAATTGCTATATTGTATAGCGTTTACATGTATAATTATAAACATGAGTGTATTTCATATTTGACTACTTTGAAATATTGAAATACTTAGGAACACTCAAGCTTCAAGAATTTACTACACATATCCAATATTTTAACCGGCCACCTCCCAATCTTTTCCATAGAACAAAGAACAACATAAAAGTGTAAATTTTGCGAGTTCTATCTGAAAACAATATAAAGGCAGCACTCTCGTCAAAGTCGCCAACGTGCCCCGAAGGCCGTATCGTAAAATCGCATGTTTTGTTATTCTATAAAATACAGATTGCTCATTACTGTGATTCTTGTTAGGGTGGCAATGATATCTTATGAAATACGAAACCTGGAAATGTTGAAACAAACGATAGGTAAGCTTAAGGTGATTACGCAATGGTTTTTCATCCGATTTTAAGTGTCGATATGATATTCATAGACACTGACATATCACATTTCATTATCAAGATAAAGTGGCAGAAAGCAGGGCACATAACACCGCAGAAAGAACGGGCGTTAAAGTGGAGCGGAGAGTAGGGGGCCTCCGGACTCCACTCCGGAGGTTCCATCCAGGTAAAGTGGAGTGGAGAGTAGGGGGCCTCCAGAATTCACTCCGGAGGTTCCATCTAGGTTGTCTGTTCAGGTGAACTGTCTTTTTACAAGAGACAGTCATTGATATACCTTCTCTTTTGATTTTAAGATATATGTGACTACACGAGTTTGTTGCCGGATTCTTCTCAGTAGTTCAACTTTTGGTACCGGTGTGGATTCAGACACGACAGACAGACATTATAAAATTGTGATTTGTCCTACAATATTATGAACTCATAAGTCCCCTACTCTATAGTAACAAGGTCTCGTAACAAGGTTCATGAATGTTCAACGCATGTACATAAAATTTTTCTTTATTTATTCTTCAGAAATACCAACTTGTTAGCGTTTTACACATCCAGTTCATTATTTTTTATTCGTGAATTGACAAAATTACTTGGATTGATATTTCCCATTTTCTTTCTTACATTAATCATTATGTTAAAGAAACTTGCCGCGAGATGTCTTTCGAAGGATACAATAATCTTCGTATGTGCGTGGTAACTGTTTTTGAATGTAGCAACGATAAACTAAAAAAAAGGTCTTGCATAACTTTTTAGATGACATACTATTTGACAGGTTTCATGCTAAGATAATGTATTGAAAGTCTCAGACACATAGTAACTGAGCACTGACAAAGTTACTACAAAAGCAAATTTATTTAGCATTTAAACATTATTTTTGCACTTACGTGTCAAATTTAATATCATAATTACTCTTACAATGTAGTTTTAGGATGATAGAAGTCTATTTTATTACTGAAACATTGGTCTTATTATGTAACTCCAACATCTATGGCATTCTGTTCAATTTAACATTTTACTTCCATCGCTGGCCTCTTAAACACTATTGTCATATTAACACTTACTTATTGTAGCGACAGTGAAAGTCAAAATGGTGATTGTTATCGCTAGGTAAAGAAAGTTTTTCTGTGCATTCCGTTGAGTGGGAAGAATATGAAGAGAATTATTTTTTAAACTGTATTTTAGAAGATTTCGATATTCAGAAACGTCCGTTTAAATCGATTGAAAGGTAATAATCACTTAAATTAATTTAGGAGTTATAATAAAGCCAAATGTGTATTGTTTTAGGCAAACCTTAGTTCTGTATGTCTATATAGGTACCGACTATACCTATTACCTAGTATTAAACGTAACATGAAATTATTGATGTATTTTATCGGCTCTATGACTTTCTCTACTTGGCAGATCTATTTAAACCTAAAAGCGATTGTTGGAATGTACAATTATCAAATATGTAAATAGAACTGATGTAACAATAATACATAGTTAAAGTGCTTCAAACCGTACGCCGGCGCCAAATCTATTGATACAGTGGTACCAATTCTGTAGTAACTAAGATATAATAAGTCAGTGTCTCTCTTACATTAAGTATAATAAAAGAAGAATAGATTTTTTTACTTGTTTTGACTGCCCCAAGAATCCAAATTTCTTTTTGTTCTTCTCAGTGATATTTCTTAACTCTTAATTTTATTTTAACATTATTATAGACTAGTGACCACCCACTGTTTCGCCCGCGAGGATAAGGGTAATAGCTCCAAAAAGTCTTTCCCGGGGTCTTGAACTATCTACATACCTAATTTCATTTTTTGTTCAGCTGTATTGTCATCTGTTATTGTATTTGTTCGATTGGAATGAAAAAGAAATTGAATCGAAGACCTTGTGACTTTCCTCCTTCTTGAGACTGCGCACCCTACTTATTCAAACGGAGGCTCAAATATCCTGCCCGGCTGACTCATTGTACCACTCATCGTACCTACTCTACCCCGTAGGATATTTGCTGTCGCCGTCTTCACGGCCTTGAAGACAGGGACCTGTCAATTTTCTGAGTTTGTGTTAATCACGGCGGCCACGCGTGCCTTTACAGGTCCCATGGCGGTGACTCGGATACGACTCGACTCTTTGAACACCCGTGATTGATGACCGACAAATTTCAATGCCCACCATGTCGAGTGGCTCAGTTCTCGGTCCACTGGCTACGCGGGAAGGTCGGTCGGTATGGATTCTCACAACTGGTTCATTCTCCTACAAGAATACCAGAAATCGAGAGCCATACAAGCTTTTTTCTGGACCTTCTGCTGACTACGTATCCAGACGGATATACTATCTCAGTGGATGTGCCTCTAGGCTCATCGACCACTACCTCGTCTGGACCCAAGTGCGCAACGAGCGACCCTATGCACCCCGATCTGCTGGGTGGTGTCGCATGGCACTACAAGTCAGCAGACTGGGATGGGTTGCGTAAGTTTTATGCATCGTACGTGGAATCAGCTCTGCTTCACGTCAGATAATCCTGATACCTGTACAGCAGCAGTCACTGGCACTATACTGGCGGGCATGGAATGCTACATTCCTAGCAAGCTAAAGGCTGCGACCGTGGTTTGAGCGGCAATGCAGGGAAGCTCACATTAGCAAGCAAGCTGCGTTTTAGGCTTGGACCACGGCACAAATAAGGATAAAATCATTTAGTATTGCAGTTGCGTTGTGATCCCGAGGACTGGGATGATATGTCTTCTATGCCCAGTAATCACACTGGCTACCATTCTTAATGTTTCCCGGATAAAATAGGAACGGCGGAGGTATCTACCCAGACGACTCTTCATACTACTCTACATACATTTTAAATTAAGTTGCCGATAATTTATTACAGAATCGGCACTAATAGCTGATTTGCGGTCACTATCGCCCGCATGAGACGTGCTCTATTTGTTTATAAACGAGCAGCGACCAAATATTGAATGATATAGCGTTGAAGGGCTGTTATCAATAATTGAGCACTAATAATCAAAGAGCAATTGGCTAGTTATCTAATAACCAAGCGAACGGTAGGAAACGAGCTAAGTATAATAGTTAAGAAAAAAATACTAAGCTTTTGAATAATTTAATTCTGTTTTGAGATTAATTGAAACAGTTTATTGGCCCCCTAATAAAACTGGTTGGGTTTTAAACAATCGTGAATTTTCTTAAAAACCTAAAAATGAATGAAAAGAGAATTTACTAGGTGGTAGGCCCACATGTAGCGTTGCCTAGGTAGGTACCACTGCCTTTATTATTTCAACCGTGAAACAGTTCGCCGTGTTTTGGATTGAAGGGAAAGGTAGCCAGTGTAATTACTGGACATGGACGGCATTTTATCTAAGGCCTCATGATGACAACGTACCTGCAATATCAAGTGATATTTCCTTGTTATTGCTGGTGTCTATAGGTGGCGGTAACTTCCAGGTGGGCCGTCAGCTTGTTTTTCAACTAGTTGTATAAAGAAAAATAATGAAAAGAGTCATCTTTGGCTTTTCCATCGATAAAGTTATTTCTATTCATATTTTGGCTTTTTTTATTTACTTTTTTTATTGATTAGGCAACTTTGACATATTCAAAAACCAGCCCCCTTTTCTGCTATTGTAATTTGATCTGAAACGAATCAGAAACGCTTTAGTTACATCGTTTTTTTGTTTTGCTAACTCAGCGCAATCGAAAGGTAGCCAAAACGCATCAGTTTGGTATTTTACTAACAAACACATAACCCGAACCGTTCGGTTCAATAATATTGTTTTGTATTCTGCAAAATAATTGACACTTGTGGCACCCGAAACGTGTCGATACTTCTTTGGTTGAGTTGTCAAAAGTTAACAATTATCAGCTCTAAGTTAAACTATATTTGTTTCTTGCAACATTGCCGAAGATCATCCAGCCGAAGTAAAACCAACCGAGAGCGTTTCGTTATCGTTCCGGCTTTATATGCAATGTTAGTGAAATACCTTTTTGTATTACAACCGCATTGGTAACGATACCGAACAAATGCCGATCAGTTTTGGAAAACAAATAGCAGAATTGACTTACAGTCTAACAGTTGTAGGAGAAGTAGGATTAAATCCTTACTAAAAATTTTGAATGTTCAAAAGCGTAATATTAATTAATTAACAAACATCTGTGGGAACTCAATACATCTAGTAAAACTCCAGTAGATTGCGTTTATGACCACTCATCCATAAAGATACTACGTAAATAAAACAGGTACTAAGAGTTAAGCTACATTTAGAGCCTAATCTAGATAAAATAGTAGGTAGATAATATAAAATGTTCATTTTTTGTGCCTCTGTAATACTTAGTTAATTTTGCATTTGTGGAGCGGCGGCGCGATATGATTGAAGTATTTATTTACTCCAGTCTTATTTCTTTTTCGAATATTATTTTTTCAATCTCTCTAGCCTCTTTAAATACTTGACTACTTGACTAGCATACAATTGAGTGTTTTTTTCTTGCATTCGGTGTCTACTTAAAATTACCGAATTGTTACACTTATCTGTGTATTACATGAAATGTGCGTGAATAAATATTTAACTTTTATGAACTAAGTAGTTCAAATACAATGAACAAATTAAATTATTATTTCTAAGTTTGTTTTTTTAATGTCGCTTAGATATAGATAATGAAAGTGTAATTTTATAAAATAACTTCCAGTAAACCATTCATCAAATAAAATTTCATTATTTTATTTTAATATAAAGTCGTGCACGACGTAAATGATTAAGATAAATCGCTTAAAAATCAATTATGCACAAATCATTAACACACATCAAGCCAAGTTAGTTCTAATCAACACTATTAATAAATTCCCGATATGATGAGAACGAAACACGTGGTAACCGATGGAACGAGAGAATTTACCCGTCTCGCTCACTCCTCCGCCTGTGGAGTCTCTTTTCGTTTCATTCTCACAAATCTCGAAAGTAAAGCGATAACGTCCAGTTGACGTATGGACTTCAGTCGTGTGTGTTTATTTTTGTGACTGAGCGCGCCACACTAGACTTCTGTGTAAAAATGATCCAAAAATTGTATTTTTAAAAGCCGGCATTATGTCATTAAAATTTTACTTTCACGCATGCGTAGACCGTAAACGTCAAAGTTGTAAACACCCCTGCAATCGAGGTGGCTGAATTGCTGTGAACAATTTCGAAAATCAATTTGTTTACCCCAAAAATAGTTTTAATGATAGTGCCAGTTTGATTTGTGACGATAAACCGTGAAAGTTTAATTCAGAAATGACGAAACAGAAGCCCGTAGTTGAACTGGACCCGATATTAGCGGAGCTTGGTGCTTTCGGCAGATACAACATTGTCAACTATGCGTTTTTGCTGTTTCCTGTTTATTTAGCTGGTATTTTTGGATCCATTTACGTGTTCGAAGCTCCTGACATCAGTTATAGGTTAGTAAAAATGGTTAAATATGTTTTAGGTTATTCCGAACCGGATCACGCCACCCCTTCTCAATACATCGCATGCGCGAACACTATGTAGGTCAAAGCCCGCCCAATCATTGTACAGTCGACATAACATCTAACACAGTTTGACCTTCAGACCGCCCTTATTCCGTTCGTAATAGAGGCAGCTATCGTAGTGCAACTGTTACGCTTGATCTGCTGTCGTCTGTACCTTGACAATATTTTTATAACGTATGACATTTCTTTCAACAATAATCACACAACTCTATGACAAAAAAAACTTTTAAAATTTAAAGGCAAGAAAAAAACTCCATTTGCCATCTTTAATTTTTTTAAATTAAATTAATGTTTGGGTAGAGTACGGAACAATGCAATGAAAGAAACTATTTTTCCAATAATAAAATCATTACACTTTTTAAAGTCAGTAATCA
Source organism: Nymphula nitidulata (assembly GCA_947347705.1). NCBI lineage: Eukaryota > Metazoa > Arthropoda > Insecta > Lepidoptera > Crambidae > Nymphula > Nymphula nitidulata. The sequence continues at coordinate 16,760,528 of OX374632.1, forward strand.
CATTTTAATTTAACGTTTTTTACGTTTTAATTACATTTTTTTTTTGTACACTCACACCTATTATCTAGCCCAAAGTAAGCATCGTTAAGAGCTTGTGTTGTGGATACTAGATAACGGATAAATATTGATAATATTATGTATAGAAATATAAGAAATATACTAAATAAACATATAAGCATCCATGACTCGTGAACAAGTGCTCGTATTCATCATACAAACATTTGCCCCTACCGGGATTCGAACCCGGGACCTCTTGATCGAGCAGCCCGTATAGCAAGGGGTACAGACCATCCGACCAGCCGGTCGTCAGATTTAATTTACTTTTTTACTATTATTATTCTAAAGCTCCTCAACAAAGCTACAACCATTTTAGTGGTAATAATAATAATTTAGACATGTGTTATGTTATGTTATGGATACTGTCTAACGGAGAAATAATGATAATAATATATGTATATTAGCTTTTAATACATATAAATATACCAAATAAACATATAAAAATCGCAATGTACATCAATGTTCGTACTCATAACATAAATATTTGCTCTCATCGGGATTCGAACCCGGGACCCCTGAACGAGTAGCCTGTATACGGGCACAAACCACTCGGCCAGCCGGCAGTCAATGTTATATCATTTTTTTGTATTGTAACCATGTTTTATTATTGTATTATAATATCTATTTTGTACATATTATGTGTCACAAAAGAAAACTATTTAAGGTCTTCGTTATGGCCATGTTATTTGAGCCGCTTAAGAAAAACATATTAAGTAATAACTAATTATGGCGTAAGACTCAGAGAGCACATAACAATTGAAAACGCATTGTCTTTAATATTTTCGCAAGCCCTTACATATTTAAAATAAAACTACTTAGAATTGAACTCGAGTTTAGATGCTACGTTTTTATTTTATAGCCAACGCTTCGATTACTTCACAGCGGTCGTGGTTACGAGAAGACTGAAGATGATAATCAGGGGGTTTAGTCTTAGAACAAAGTATAGAGGAACACAAATTATGATTACAACTTCACCGTAGAGATGGCATCTCTAGAGAAAATGTCTCTAGCAATGACAATAAATAAAATTACTCTGTGATGGTAATGTAATATCTAGTTAAACGCGAGTTAAATGCGGTAAAGTGGTTTTATTTCCAACTATAGACGTCTGATGAGGGCATCCCCCGCCATTGCCACCGCCGCGCCTTCCGCGTGAATGTTGGTTTTTGCGGCAAAAAGTCACCCATGCCCTTATCAGAATTTAATCTAACTGCATGCCAAATTTAATCGAAACCGGTTCAGCGGCTTAGGTGTGAAAACGTACAAAACATACAGTTACTTTCGCATTCACAAAATTAGTAAAGATTATAATATCAGTAACTTTCTTATTACAAATATTATGCCACTTTGATTTAAGGAAATCTCATAATCTGGGATTAATACGTCCAAGATCAGCAGACGTTGCCCATAATCATTCAAGTAATATGTATTCCACAGACGTCTCACAGCTGAGTGTCAAGAGTGGAACAGGAAACTCATAACTGTCTTTTTCCTTATAAGTTACCGCGTAATGGATCCGGCTAAGAAATAACGTCTCGTTAAAACGATTTAGCCTGTAATGGAAACAGTCTGGAGCAACACACTGACGGGCATGGTCTGATTTCGTATAAGTTGTAATTATGAAATTGAAATTTATTTATTTGCAAGAAACATGGTATTGTACCATGTTTGTTGAACATGTTTAATATACATGTTTCACTGAAAATTCAGCATACAAAAATGGGTATCGGTAACTGACAATAATGATCACAGTAAAATTTAATCTAGACTAATAATTATTTTTATGTTGATTCATAACAATAATAAAATAAGAAAAATTTATACAATAAAAGATTATTAAAACTAGATATCCCGGATTCCAATGGGTTCATCACAAAACACGATGATTGTTTTCAATAGAATAAGTATTTATTTTTAGATAATTTTGAAAATTGAACGTCAATAATAATAATAGCCGAGAAAAACCGCCTTCTAAACACTAAAAAAAATAGTAAATTTAAATAAATATGTACTTATTCTATAAATAGAGTTTTTTTAGAGTCGGTGCTTCACTTTTTATTATTTATGGAATAGGGCAATTAACTTAACACCTACTGGATAAATATGTCTTTATGGGATTATAATTCCTTACCTTCTTAAATTTAATATTTATTTTCCTTTTCAGTGTTGTGAAATCAATTCTAATTTTTGGTTAAAAAATTTTTTTCTCCATATTTAGTGATAACTTTCAAAGGACAAAGAAAGATGGGTCTCAGCATGTATTGTTTCCTGCTATCGTACTACTGAAAAGTCACAGGAAAGCAAAAATCCGCAATTTCACTTGTACATTTAAATAGTCCAGTTATTATTGATTTAAAAACCAAACCGCAGAATTGATTTTGACAAGGTTTCTATGAGACCAATCTGGAAGTATATTTTTTCAATAAAAAAAATCATTTTTTCAAATCGGTTCAGTATAAATTTTTAGCCGACTTCAAAAACGAGGAGGTTCTCAATTCGGTCGGTATGTTTTTTTTATGTACACCGATTACGCAGAGATTTCTGATCCGATTTACGTGATTCTTTTTTTGTTCCATGAGGAATAGTTGCCATTTAGTCCCATGTTTTTTTCGATAGGTTTTTAAATCAAAATAACTGAAATGAGTAAGTCGTCTATGTATGCGAAATTTCGGGTTATGGCTTTCCTATGACTTTTTGGGAAGCGATACTATAATAGGAAACAATATAAGCTGACGGTCGCCCATCTAGCTTTGACCTTAGACAGTTGTCGCTAAAAATAGTGAAAAAAAATTTAATCAAAAATTAAAACCGTAAATATAAAGTGAAGCACCGACTCCGAAAAATATGTTTCTAGGGGATGAGTACCTACCTTCTTAAATTTAATTATTTTATCCTTTTCAGTTTTTTGAAGACGGTGTTATTTTTATTTAAAAATATTTGTTTAAATTTTTTTATAGATGCTCAATTATCTTATCGTTCTAAGGGCACAATCAAGAAATAGTGAAACTCTGACTAAAGTTTTAACAATAAAATCTCATATTAAACCGAAAACAATGAAACATCACCAGCCTATATACGTCCCATTGCTGGGAACAGGTCTTCCTACATGAGAGAATCACGTGAGGAGTTTTGGCCTTAACACCACGCTGGCCCAATGCGGATTGGTGGATATAGTTTTGTCTTACATTTTCGCGAGCACTACACATTTGAAATAAAACCAATTGACCGGATTTAACTTGCGTTTAATTAGATGTTACATTATTATCACGATCGCTGTAAAGTAATCGAAACGTCGGGTTAAAGCGGTTGCTGTAACAACCGGGACCAACTTAGAGCGGTCAAACCACAACGCTATCGAGCTCTTTTGTACAACTTTTAAGTCGCAGCCATCTGGTTAAATTAGCCATTTAATTGGACGCCAAGGCCGTTGATCAAACGCCGGCATCCAATGAAACAGCTAAAGGACAACTAGACAAGTCACTAAGCGCAACGTTCAACCAGATGGCTGAACGGCGTCTTAGCCATCTGGTTAAATTGGCGAAGAGCTTTTGTGTGATTGTTTGTGTAATTGTTAAGTACAATCAATGTCATTTTGTATGACCAGTTATAAGTGGTCAAAAAAATTACCTTGTACCTACCAACCATACTAAAATTCTTCAGTACAAGATAATCCGCCTAGGTGTCCAATCATAAAGTATATTATAAGCCAAGATGTTAAACGTTGAGCGAATTTAGTTAAATAAAAAAGTAATTCACTAGGTGGTAGGCCCGTATGTAGGATCATCTGGATATGTACCACCGCCTTTCTTATTTCAGCCGTAAAACAGTTCGCTGTGTTTCTGATTGAAGGGAAAGGTAGCCAGTGTAATTACTGGGCATGACGGCATTTCATCTTAGACCTCATCTTATGACAACGCACCTGCAATATCAAGTGATTTTTCCTTGTTATTGCAGGTGTCTATAGGCGGCGGTAGCCACTTACCATCAGGTGGGCCGTCAGCTTGTTTGTATATAATATAAAAAGCATTTCATTGGATAATCAACGGCTAATTTAACCAGATGGCTGCGACTTATATAAATTATTAGCTAATATTACAAAGTGGTTAGATTACTGGTTGATTATGCAGTGTCTACTTGATCTTGGGTTCTCTTCCAAGTCCCAATTACGTATAATATCACATAGAAAATACAATTTTCGAGGCAATCGCAGTATTCACGTAGTCAGCCGTCGTAAGGAACGGGAACATTCGGGACACCCGACGCAAGTTTGCATCAATTTGCATTGGAATCCTTTGCATTCTGTCTCTGATTTTGCAACAAAATATCACCGCAACTAAGATTCAGATTGTGTTGCATTGTTAATACGCAATATACATTGCTGTTAACTTAAGTGTCAGTTTAAATGATTTGCGGTCTTACCTCACTCGTAAACGTGGTTCAGAATGTGTTTTGTTTCCCTCACTTGTTGTATGTCAAATGAAAGAGGACCGTGTAGGCGGTGTGGTAATAAAAGACCATAGAAAAATAGAACTTCCTTATTTTTCACATTAGCAGAAATATCACAACTATAAAAACAAACTCAATTTGCCAAAAAAACTGTTTTATCGCTAAAAACGAGCTTACTACAACGAATAGAGAGATAAGTAAGAAAAAGTAGAGGAAAATTTAAAAGCTATATAAATGAAAAACATTGTTCACTTGTTTTTCCACTATGTGTTCCAAAACCATTGATCAAATTGTGATGAAGCTTCGGTGTTCTAGGGACGCCTAGGTCCTTTAATTATAAACCTTGCAGTTTTTTTAACCTAGCGTGTCGGGAGCAGCATAGTCAGTTAATTTATGAACTCACAGCATTCTGTGAGTTCATAAATCATCATCATCACCATCCTATATAAGTCCCACTGCTGGGTCCAGAACTTCCTACATGGAAGAAGCCATATCACCACCACGCTGGTCCAATGCGGGTTGTTGGCTTAAAGCGGTTGCAGTAACAGCCCGGTTATTAAACGGGTTGCCAAACTTAAAGTGCCTTCCATAGCACGGAAAAGCTTGAGATTAGAAATTGCTTGACCCATCCCGGGATCTACCACGGCGTAAGCTGCTTTGTTTTCGTAAATGAAACCAGAGCGCTCAAACCACTACGCCACCGAGATAATAAACATATAAAATGAAATACCTAACTAATACGTAGATAAGTAAATATACAGGGTGGTGCCGTCAATGCGACAATAAATTTATACATGGGCTATATTAGTCCATAGAAATGGTTTGCCACTTTCAAAAATATCATTTTAATTTGATAATTTCATGACATTTATAGGGAATGGTGTAACGTTGGCAGCATTATTTCATACAAATGAATAAGATGTTTTTTTAAAGTCGCAAACCATTTCAATGTACCATTCAATGTACCTATTGTCGTATTGACGGCACCAACCTGTATATTAACGTTTAAAATCTGCTTAATTTTAAAATGTGGATGTTTGAGTTTTTCCACATAAATTTATATTCTATTTATTTTATGTATTGATAAATACGTATCAAAAATAAATATTAGCTACAAACATGTACGACAATGATAATAGCGGACATTGATTTTGAAAATAGTCCTCAAGCACAATAATTACACTACACAAGTACACTATTTACAATTTTTATCATTATTTCAAATGCAGCCAATAAAATATTTTTATATACGGTTAATCGCTTTATTACATGTTCGCGGGCAGTAAACAACGGCAATAGAATAGCCGTCATAACAATATAACTTATAATGCGTAGGGATCACAGTTCGCCACGAGCGCCGCACGAAGTTCGCGGCGCTCGGTGGCGGTCACTGCCAACCATGGTATGAGCCATGGTTGGTAGCGAGAGGGTCCATACCCTTCGCGTCCATATACCAGCCTCCCATGAGGCTGTCGCCTCTTTCTGTAAGACTGCTCACGCAGAAGGAGGCAGCGGAGAGGGAGCGGGAAGAGGATCCTCTGGCCGCCCCAATCCGGCGTAGACGGGTGCATGTGAGGAGGCGGGCGGTGATCGCCCGTTTTCCTGCGCCCTAGGCGCGGCCGCATGCGTGGGCCGCCCCCACGCATGCATTGCATAGGCCGCCACGTCTGGTATTACCCAAGTGACTCTGGGTAATCTCCATCGGCGCGAAACCTGGCCGTAAGGCCGGGTTGCCTGGGGGTGGACTGGTGAAATTGCTTCGGCAGAGCCTGGGCTACCACCGCGAAGGGCAGTGGAGTTACCGGGGAGTTTTAGTGGGTATTCCCAGTGTCATTTAGCGCTGGGCGACCTCCAGACACGCACGCTTCACCAGCGACGGGTAGGTCTGTAAACAGATTTCTCCCCGAAAAAAAAAATAGAATAATATAAGGTAAGGTGTCTCAAGACGTAAGTCTTCAATTCGTGTGTGTTGCCACTTACGGAACTGAGACGTGGCCGCTTACAATGGGCCTTATAAGAAGGTTCGATGTCAACCAATGGGCAATAGAGAGGGCTATGCTCGGGATTTCTCTGCGTGACCGAACCAGAAATGATGAGATCCGCAGGAGAACAAAGGTCGCTGACATAGCCCGAACAATTGCGAACCTCAAGTGGCAGTGGGTAGGCCACATTGCAAGGAGGACTGACGGCCGTTGGGGCGGAAAGGTCCTCGAGTGTTGGCCACTTACCGGGAGATGCAACGTTTGTAGGCCCCCCACCGAACATCACCGGTGGACCGGCGATCTGGTGAGGGTCGCGGGAAGCCGATGGATGCGGGCAGCGCAGACTGATCAGTTTGGAGATCCCCGGGGGAGGCTTATGCCCAGCAGTGGACGTCTGAAATGATAATGATGATGAAGGTAAACGTAGGTATGTCAAAATGACAAAGGAGAAGAAGAAAGGAGAGAACAAAGAGAAATCATGAGGAAACCACACACATCTTCAGGCTATTATGCCCCACTGCTGGGCCTGTGCCCAGCACAGTGTCCAGTTCATTATAGACTCCTCACGTGTTGAACCATAATACCATCACGCTGACCCAATACGGGTTGGTGAGTTGAAGCGGTTGCAGTAACAGCTGGGACTACTAAGTTGCGGACCGAAACTATAACTTTATAAATAATGAAGTTAAGTTGATAGCGGAGGATTATTCAGTTTTGTACCTAGTACACTTGCTTTATGAATTGCATCTTGTTTTTCAATGTCACTGCAAAAGGGACAGCTGTAAAATGATAAGACTTTAAGAAAAATGTAGGAAATGTTCGACCTTAATAAACGTGGCTTTAAAAAACACGTCTTTTAAAATAGGTAGTCTATAGTTTCTATGCAGCTGTGTAAATTTAAGTTATTTTACGGACTTTATTTATGTATTCCCTTTCCTAATCATTATTACGAGAAAGAGATATTTCTATTTTCATTTAGAATCGGTCCCAATAGCGCATACGAGAGCACGTAGATTGAAAGCCGGCGTAAGGCACGCGTCACATTTGGAACACCCGATGCGGTATTTGCATCAATTTGCATCGCAGTCTATTCCACGCTGTGTACTGATATTGAACTACAAAGTAGTCACTAGTTTGCTACATTTGTAATGTCATATCTGTACAATGTAACTGCTAGTTGGTGATATGAATTTCGAGGGAAATACATGAACGACGACGTTTTTATCCTAGTGTATGAAGCTAATTTGACACAAAATGATTGTATTCGATTTTTTGCCATTGTTTTTTACCACAGTCAGCTGAAATTTAAATGATTCCCACATTGGTTAGGCTACAATTATAAGTCATTCCCACGGTCCACTAGATAGTTCCCACAGTCGGCTAAAATGTTAATTCTTTCCCACTGTCGGCCACAATGTTAAATCATTCCCATAGTCGGCTAGAATCATAAATCATAACCACGATCGGCTAAAATCTTAAATAAATCCCTCAATCGTCTAGAATCTTAAATGATTCCTAGAAAGATAATAATTTTAATAATGGTTAAGTCAATCTGATTTTGTAAAATATCTCGTCAACACAGGCACTTGATTCACGAAAGAAGCACCTATTTTGTAAGACAGAGTAACAGCCCCGACACAATTTTGCAATAAAAATTCTTGACTGTCGCCATTAAATGGCGGCAAAACCTTAACCCTCCTTAGTCTTTTACATAACCCTTCGTCAGAAGTATGTTTGCTAAAAGTGCACCGAAGAAACAAATTCCTTGTACCCGCCACAAACCACAGCTCAGAGTTCAGACTAATTAACGCGGGGAAATCTGTAGCATTCTAACACTAAATTGAAATTCTCTAGTCGTAAGCACGGGTGCTCTGCATAATAGACACGTCGGCGGATTTAGGCTAAGCCACGGTATTGTTGGAGCGTCTTACGGCGATCCGTATCGGTTTAGGCAACTACAGGCTTAATTAACTTGGGTTTTATACAGAACTATAAAGATACAGTTTGAGAATGGAATGCAGGGAAAATGTTTAATTTTGTTTGTTTTAGATTTCAATTTTAACTTTAACTAGGACTACCGCTAATTCATTTTAACTGTTACAGTGATAACCATGGAGTTAATTTCTTATCCATTGCTTTTTTAAAAGGCAAGACGTCACAATGACGTTGTAGCTAAGCAGGTGAGTTACTGACGTTCGGACACAAAATGTTGGGACAGAGTGTTTGACGGGATTTTGTGGTGTCAGTCAAGATTTTTATTTCAATAATTAAAAATTGTGTCGGAGCGGACATTGTGTTAAAAAAGTGGCGTAGTTTTATTATACAAGTGCTTGTGTTGACGTACAACTAAAAGATTATTAGAATAAAAGTGATTATGATGTGAAATACGATGAGAACTTTTTAGTGGTTATCTAACTGTCATCATATATTTCGCGTCAAATACTTCCAAGATGCATTGAAATGTGTTACGCCAGCATTTCAATGTAATAAATAAAGAAATAAATAAGAACTAAAGACATGGCTGTATGAGCATTCTATTAATGGGAGAATGAACAAAAAAAAATGATGGGATACTGTGTCCGAATTGTCACTTTCAATTTTAATATTAAAGTTAGTGACGATTAAATTGACCATTAAATTTGTGTATGCTATGCTACAGAGAAGAATGTTACGCTTGGTGTGCGGCAGTATATACCTCATGTTACCCTGTAACCTTTCAATTAATATAATATTATTGTAATTTATTTATTTCAGACCGCAGTCCATAGTTATTAGTTTTTAAGTAACCATTTCTTCTTACGTAACTCGTTTAGTGAAACTGGTGTTGATACTAAATATTATTAAATTCGATTAATAATTAATTTCTGTCTGTTATCTTTTTAGCACTGTTGATTCTAAATAAATATTTGTCAATATCAAATCCAATAAATAGGACTGTTTGAAGCTACTTTTTCAGTTCGAAAATTCTCTTTTCAATTTTTAAGCGTAACATGAAATTGTTATCTAAATCTTGATTGTAGCCGTTGATAAATGATAATCGGTGAACTGTCATCAATTACTACATCGCTCGGGCGCCCGACGAGTAATTTCTTACTATCAGCATCTAGACACTTAATTACAAACAGCTGGGTTATATTCGGACTTTATATCTATTTTCTTTGGTCCAAGAATATGAAGAAGATTTTTTAAGTGAATAACAAGACATGAAAAATTTTTTTTACAATAATAGGGTAGTTGACAACTTTTTTTTTATTTCATAAATAAGAAGGTTATAACTCATGAAGAAATATTGCAGAAGAAATAGTATGTTAGGAATAGGAGGATTTATAGTTTCAGTGGTATGTTTGATGCGTAGCGGCGCAACGTCCAAAAACGCTCCATAGAAAATGTACGGAACATGTGACGTCACATGTTCCTTTATTACTACAAAATGTATGGGCATATTGACAAAATCAATAATAACTATGTAATATGTATGTTTTTATTCAAAGTGGTCATTATAAAAGTTGTTTTAATTGATGTGAGCCATCTAATACCATCAACAGTTTTGATAATTTTTTTTTTTTTTTAACAGTATAACTTCAACAATATTCCATATCTTTTAAGTTTGAATTGTTTTTATGGGTAACTGGAGCGTATATTTTCCCAATATGTTGCGTATATGTTGCGTATATGGCGTATATGTTCCCAAAATTGTAGGCAACTAGATATTTTTTTATAAGCTCACACGCGGAGTGAAATGTGTCGCACCCGCATTTCAACACAATAAGTACGGAAATAAAAAATATGGTGGCTGTATGGGCTATACTCTTTGCATTCTTTATAGAAAATTCAACCAAAAAAAGACTATTGCGCTTTCGGCGGGATTTGATTCAAACAAAATTGTGTCTGAGGAATGTTGTATTAAAAAAATGGTTTAGTTTTGTGAAGCAAGTGTTTGCGTTGACGTGCAATCGGAACGTCATTGTAATATAAATTAATTTAATGTAAAAGAAATTGAGAATTTATACATATACATTGAAATGTGTTACACCAGAATTTCAATATAATGTTTGCAATGCAGCCAGGTGAGTCGTTAGCTGGTTTGTTGTCTAGTTGTATAAAAAAAAATGATTGTATGGAAAGTAGTCCCCTTGCCTTCTCTGTAATAGAGAAAACTCGAAAACAACAGAGTCCGCAGACCAAGTCAAAATACCTAGGTATTTGTGGGTACCTTAATCCATTGTAATAATAGTATTTTTTTACCTGATATGTGATATCAGCTTAGCTGTATTGATAAAACATATTAGACTTTCTCTATGAATGTAATGATAAATTGTAAAATATTTATCTAGATTCCAGACACTATTACTGATATTGTAAGTCAGTACATAGAGATAGGGATTATGACCCTGCCTTGTTGAATAAGTATGTAAAGTCTGATAGATCGTAACATTTATTGGGAATGGCACTAACTGTTTCATTATGAAGGCTCAAAGAAGGAATAAGTAATCCAAATATAAAATAATTTACAAAGAAGTTTGTGGTTTTTATGATTTCTCTTAAGTTAGTGACTAGTTGTACTGTTTTCTTGGTGTGTTTTCTAAACATTAATAAAGCTAAGGTTGAAAAAAAATTAAAAACCAGTTTCTGATAATAAGTTATAAATATTTCAATCTTATTTGTTTTAAACTTTTTAATATGATCTTGAAAATAAAATTTAAGAATTATTTACAGAAATAATCTCTAACGAAATTCTAGAGAATAATTTATTTTCATTAAATGTGTGTGTCATAAAATGTCGATTCTATTGGGTATTCTTTAGAAAACTATTTCATTCTGCATTATGACAGGTAAAAAATAACTTTTAGAAACGTGAAGTCATTTAATTAATTTATGGCATGTTTTCATAGCACGTATGAAAATATAAAAAAGGCTAAAGTGCTCTAAAAGTTCCATGTTAGAGTCAAACGAGGTCATCTGCTATCTGTCGTTTTCTAGGCAGATGGAAATGAAACTGTAGCTCTGAACATAAATATTATTTTAGTCCGGTGTGGAACAGGATCAGAACCAATGTAATTTACAAAAAATGTCTATGAATCCGGTAGTATTTAAACCATCCGCTATCTGATAGGTAGTACACCGCCACATGAGCATATTTCTCGATTCAGCCCACCTGGTGGTAATCGGTAACCGCGAATATAGACACCTGCAATAACAAGGAAACGCACTTGATATTGCAGGTGCGTTGTCATCCTGAAGCCTAAGATGAAATGCCGTCCATGCCCAGTAATTACACTGGCTACCTTTCCCTTCAATCCGAAACACAGCGAACTGTTTCACGGTTGAAATAAGAAAGGCGGTGGTACCTACTCAGGCGACCCTACATTTGGGTCTACCACCTAGTAAATTATTATTAAGTATTATTATTTATGATTGTAAACGGCCTTGTCCGGCGTTACCCCGCGTCCGCAATTACCCTACTCTCCCCAATCCTTACCGCAAAATGTTAAATGTTATCCTCCGTATTTCTATGCACGGTGAAAAGAGCGACGGACGGTCTTTTGCAACACGATACTGACAGTTTTGCACTTTCATTCTTGCGCTAATTATTTACACTAAGCTCGCTGTCAGATTTAGTGGCTATAAAATTGTTAAATGGAGAGTTACTTCTAAATTATATTTTTATCGTGCGAAGTAGGACGAATGACTCAACGCCACTTTATAGAAATGGTAAGAAAAGTACATAATTATGCTGAGGCAGCTAGTGTATCAAGATCACACAGTTCTAGCTACATATTCACTTCTCTTTTAATGAACCAATGTTACAGAAAGGAGGGAACATATTATGTACTGGTAAAAAGTTCCTGGTTTTGGATGTACAAGATACTAAATTTCTTTGTGCGTTGATGTGGAGTGGTGCAATAAACTCCTGAGTAGAATGAAGGAAGTTAGGAAGAGATCAAAAGTTCTTCAGAACAAAGTTCTCCATGATACGGCTGATCTAAGGTGCTCAGCGTAGCAATTTCTCGACGCCATCGTGGAGTCTCAAAGCTATTCATGACCTCTACATCGCCAATAGGGACAGCACGACGCTGTGACGATAGCGATTACTATCATTATCTTTTCGATGACTTTAATGTCAAGACTTCAAAGAATCGTCCAAGCGACACAAGGCACGTAATCTGTCAGACTGACATCGTTACGGTCGGCTTAGGGATAAAATTCGATAAGCCCGTACACCGTTCACTTTGTCGGATTTCTGCCTCTGACTTAGACCACAAAATCGGAGATGCTATCACTTACAGCTGGCCTGACCCCTAAGCAATCAATCATGGGCAGGCATCATGCTACTGATATTAATTATATTAGGCCCGATTATATCATTGCTGAATATTCTTCTGGATTTATTAAATGCTTCTTTCGTTTGGACTAAAATCGAAATTGAAAGCGCTTTTAATTTTGTAATGTATAAGCGTAGTGTAAATTTGCTATTTGCTGTATACTTACCACCAGGTGGGCCATCAGCTTGTTTGTCTTCTAGTTGTATAAAAAAATAATGTTGATTAACCATTTAACAACGTATTTAGGACATCTTCTTTTTTTTATATACAAAGCACGACAAATGACTCAACACCATCTGATGTGAAGCGGTGAGAAGAGTCCATATGCGAAGACAGCTAGTGCAGTTTAGACACTGTTCTAGCCGCCTCCACCTTGCCGGCGCAAAAGGTCATTTTTCACGACTCTTTTGAAGGAACCCGTGTTATAAGAAAGGAGGGAACACATGTGCTGGCAAAGAATTCCAAGTTCTGGAAGTACGACAAAGAAACGAGGTACTAAATTTCTTGTGCGTGATGTTGAGGTGGACACGGTAAATTGATAACTCCGAAAACCAGCACGCGTGGTCCTAAGTAGGAGAGGAGATAGCGAGGAGGTCGGTGGCGTACTGGGTTGAGCGGTATAGTTGCGTTTAGGAATAGAGGTTAGGTTGTTTTTTGAAGCAACTTTCGCCATGATCGATGCCGGAATCTGTCAATAAATATTTGTTATCTCCAGCTCCCTCGTGCTTCAGAAGGCAGGTTAAGCCATTGGTCTCTGTTGTTACTGCAACCACTTTAACCCACCAACACGCATTGGGCCAGCGTGGTGGTGTATAGCGCAAGCTCCCCATGTGTTTCTCCCATGTAGCAGAGCTGTGGGTCGTGGGTATATAGGCTGGTGATAAAGTACGTTAGGAAATCTTAGGATCTTTGCCAAAATACTGTTCTTGCTAATATCCTGCGACATATAGAATTATAATTGTGTATAGTAGTACCGTGAACCGTGTTTAATCCCATGCTCTTTGACTTGCATGAGGCCATGATTCCTGATATGGCGAAATGATTTACATAGTGCAAAGCAGAGGCAATAACTAAGGCTGAAGATATATGTTGGATGATGTAATGTTAACTTGTAATGTGAATTTTCCTGAAAATTCATTTTGGATAAAACAGAATATGATATTCTGTTTTTAAACTAAAAATTATATTTATGCCAACAACTCTTTTCCCTTTTGAAATAAAAACCTCGTTGCCGGATTTAATTCGCCTTTAATTTGATGTTACGTTATTATTATACACCAGACGTTTCGATTACTTTACAGCGATCGTGGTCACGGGAAGACTGAAGAAGGCAATTGTCTTTGATAAGTTTATAAGTTAACTACCGTCACTTTCTGTTATATTTTGAGCGGTCCAATTCACGCATACGGAGCTCACGGTGTCAGTTTGTCGGACAGTATGAGGACAGGCTTGGGATTTTATTATTCGCATGATGGGAACCCAAGCTGGTAGTACACTTCAACTATCTTCTCTATTAAAGTTAATATGATGTTTTTTGATTTCAATAGCGTCACGTAACATTCTAGGAACGAAGCGGTGTTCTCTGGCGAGGATTCCTCTTTTCCCTTTCCAAATTTACTGACAATATTTAAAAGTAATCTAAATTCAAATTCATATTCTGCCGCTATATTCGGTTTTATCTCTCGTGACAGGATTCTATTGCTGACTAAACGTAGGGATTATATTCTCTTTGTTGCTTACCGTCAGAAGAAACGTTACTCTTAAGACCTCTACCAGTATCTCGCTCTCGACGTCCGCCATTAGCTTGAGCGATAAAATATTAGATCATTTGGTTTATTGTTAATCGAACAGTCCTGATAGGTCCTTATGCAGACATAAAACAGCACTACGTCTAAGTATCGGCATGTATATATTATTTGGTATCGGCCGGTGTCTTATTTCTACTGCTCATGTCTATTGCACCCTTACGTTACACTACTCTACTATTTCCTCTGAGGTTTATTCCATATACATTTCTGTGATACAAAGCAAGATTGGATGGCTATGAAGTAGTAGATAAAATCTTAAACTTTGATAAAAGCCATATAAATAAACTAAAAATTAAGTATTTTTATAACCGGTACACCACAAGTAAGTATCTTTTATTGGAATTATAATAAACGAAAATACTAAATAAGCGAATAAAAATCTGTTTTGGTCGACTAATCAGCGATTTGTCGCCGAAATCAGATTTTTAGTCGCTCGCTTAGTATTTTCGTTGGTTAGGTTAGTTTGATGATCAGTTAAATACAAGCCTTTTTTATCATTGTCATTTAAAGTGACAATGTAAATGGCTTTCGTTTTTTAACCTATTCAAAAGGTATTTAATAAATAATACTATACCTAGCTAGTTTCAATACAACAATGTGAATATTTCTTATCCCAACACGTGTCAGTTTAGCTATGGCTACAAATGATAATATTCTGCGTTGAGTAAACGATGATAAATATATGCAGATGTGCAGTTATGGAGGTGTTGGTCTGTCGAATGCTTTGAGGATTTGCGCAGAGATTTGCAACCTATTGAAATTGTCACCTAGAAGATATTCATGCTTCATTTACAATTCCTGTGGTATGTCTATTGTGTGGTGTTGTTCTACATAGTAACGGCTAGTATGAAATTAGTATTAAGGAATGAACTAAGTTTTTACTGAGTTAACATTAAAATAGGACACTTAGAAAACTGCAGATTGGATTCTTTATTTGCAAGGAACTCGCAATTGAATTTATATTTTTTTTGTACATAAATGTAAATTTCAAATCATTTATTTCAAATCATGTCATATATTTATAGTCCGATTATAGAATCAGACCCCTGATAATTCGCTTAGAAATAGATGATAGGTCTAGGATAAGTGAGGGTAAGCATACAATAGCTGTGGAGCGGGCCAGAGAGGATGACCTATCGCGGCCCCGTCCCGCAGGAGGCGTCCGGGCCGAAAAAGGAGGCTCTCTGCCGCATTTCATCTGCCCTAGCCGGGATGTGGGCGATGGAATAGGGCTCCATCGTCTGCATCTTCACCCGGTGTGATCCGTTCTTCCGGGCTATCCCTAACCCTTTGTGGTGGCCTGCTGAGGCTAGCTGCAAGCGGCCACGCAGAAGACTACCAAGTACCTTGTGTGGTCGCGTCACCGGCGTCACTTAGCAGCGAGGTAGAAAGAACTTAAAAAAGGGGGGATGCAAACAATATTTATTACTGAAAAGGAATATTGATTTCAATTTTAGTTTTAATTTACTTATACCTAACAATGAAACGTAGGTAACCGCTAAACAAAAATTGGACCTTTGTTTGTTACCTACATAAATGTAAGTTTAGTTTATTTTTTATACATTTAAAGTACGGCCAATTAATCCATGCCAAATGAAAATAAAAGCGGTGAGAGAAGTTGAGGAGTCCATAAGCGAAGGAAGCTGAAGCAGTATGAACACAATTATTGTTCCAGCTGCCTCCACCTTGCCTTTCCACGCCTATTTTGAAGGCCGATATGTTATGTCAAACGAAGAAAGGAACACAAATTGCTAGTAAATTATTTCAGGTTTTGGAATACAATACATAATCAATACTAAAATAAGGTTATGTATCATGAAACATAGCGCCCTGGTATAGTTCCCTTTCCGGATCATAAAGTACCTTTCACTACGTCCTAACAGATGATATAGAAAGGATTATGCTCACATCTACATGTTACAAAGACGGCTGCCAAAAGATACAGAATAAAACTTCAGAATACTGATGAATATACATGGGAATAATCTGTGAGCAGCAAGCAAGTTACTTTGAAAATTTTGTAAGTAATCAGAAGACGCGCCGCGTATAAATTTGAATATTTCTAACAAAGATGAGTTTATCAACACCAAAACTAACTGTGTCAGTTGATAACATGATTACAAAACTCTTGAAGTTGGAAACCTTATGATAAATATAATTCGCGTTATCAAAATATGAAACATGTCTTAATCTTCATTAATGTGGATTACCTAATGTGGAATGATATTGTTTACAAAGGAGATTATTATGAAAATAATCTTAGACCTGATGGGAATAAAACTTATCATAACAATTTCAAATAAAGAAAGTAAATAATAAAAAAATTATATGCTCAAGGCGGGAATCTCGGACTCTAATGCTCCACCGGAGCACTAGGTATAACCTACAAATTTCTTCACCGCTTCCTACCCTTTTTTAACATTTTTATAGCAACGTTTATTACGTTTTGTATTACAATAAAATAAAATAAACGTACAAAATAAAACATATTTTAAATGTGATTAAAACTTATCTCATTTTTTTGTAATTAATAATCAAAGTGTATTGTGCCAAAGTATGGAAATATAAATAGCTACATACTGCCTTGTATACCGTGTCTGTAATTCAGAGCAGAATGGCAGTCTATATTCTTTATAGACATCTGTGTTATGTTCTCTTCTTTCTGTAATAATCGTTGTTTTCTTCGATTATAATTTAATGGCCCATCCGGGATCAACCTTAGCGGAGGTTGTTTGGTTTTTGTTAACAAAACTTAATCAACGTTGAATTTCAATTTTTTTTTAGGATAGTAGGAGCTCGTTGGCGTATTAGTTTTGATTACGAAAACAAACCAACTTTCGCCATGGTCGATCCCGGGATGGGACAATCAAAATTTGTTATCTCAAGCTCCTCTTTGCTTTGGAAGGAACATTAAACCGTTGTTACCAATTGTTACTGTAACCGCTTTAACCCACAAACCCGTATACACCGCATGCACCCACAAACCAGGGCCAGCGTGGTGGTGCCATGGCCCAAACTCCTCATTTGTTTCACCCATGTAGTCGGCCTGTGCCCAGCAGTGACACATACGTCCCGCTGCTGGGCACAGGCTGATGGTGATGGTTTGGTGTATGTCAATAAACAATTTTCTTTCTTCCTTCTTCTTTAATGGAAACCGCACAATGCTGCGGCATCAAGCTCCTTGTGGTTTCATAGTGTTTAAAGGCTGTTGTTAATGATAATTTTTCCTTGTTTCAGATGTCAAGTCAGCGAATGCAGCCATATAGTCAATTCAAGTGCCTGGCTCACTAATGCCATACCGATTGTGAATAACGGTTTTTCCAAATGCACGCGATACCCTTTGCTAGAAAACATAGCAGAGGACAACATCACGTGTAGCTTGGACCAGTTTGATAGATCTAAGCAGCAGAAGTGTTTGTCTTATGTTTATAGTGAAGAAAGTTCGATTGTTTCAGATGTAAGTAATCAACTAAAACAAGATCATCGTCATCACCAACCTTTATACGTCCCACAGCTGGGCACACTTGCCTCAGATCCAGAGGTCCGGGATTCGATTTCCGTGGGGGCAGAAATTTTCTGTTTGGTTTGGTTGGTGATAGGGCTTTTCTAAGTCTGCCTGACTAGCTACCACTATCTGACCTAAGTCTGCCGCCATAACAATAATCTTAACAGCAATGTTGTTGAGGAATCCGGGTGTAACTCGCTCGTCCGCCTTATCTTTACTTACCATCAGGTGAGAGGAAGACCAAGAGTTAATGTTAAAAAAAAACTTAGGATTACACAATATTTCCACGAAAGAGAGAATGTTTCTGAATCGGAAATAAGTATGCGTCTATTGTTTCCGAAATATTCAGACTAGATTTTGCAGCACGAACAAAACCGCGGTACCTACTAAATGCGCGGTAAATGTGTCCAATCCAAACGTTATGTGATGTAAAAATTTTAAGACTTAAATTTATTATTATCTAGTGATCACCCGTGAGCATGATCCTTGGTGAAGTATTTATTTTATCATAAAAATGGCCAGACGACCGTAGTCATGATTTATGGGTGCATTAGGAAGCGTCGTGTTGATCGTACCATACTCAATGTGACAGCGCAGCGTGTTGAATGAACAGAAGAATAATATACTTAAGTGTCGGCTAAATATTGCACTAGGCTACCTAGGTGGTAGGCCCGTATGTAGGGTCATCTGGTTAGGTAACTCCATCGTTCCTAATTTGGCCGTAAAATAGTTTGCTATGCTTCGGATTGAAGGAAAAGGTAGCCAGTGTAATTACTGGGCATGGAAGGCATTTAATCTCAGGCCTCAGCATGACAAAGCACTTGCAATACCAAGTTCCTTGTTCCTTGTTTTTTTTAAATTGAATATTTTTTCTTAAAACTGTAATGACGTTCATTAGAAACTGACATTGTTATTATTTTATTTTAAGAGTTTTATTGTTTGCTATATATATAAAATTCTAAAATGATAGACCTATATCTTACTTTGGTTTGTTAATTTGTTAAAGGCCAAGCTCCGCAAAGCCATAATTGTTTATGACAATAATATCACTGGTGTGCAATACAAGAGTGGCGTGAAATAAACTTCTTCGTCGCTAGAATCTCATTTAAATTCTCACTCATTCTCACACTCATTTAAATTTTTTACTTGTTTTCAAATTTCTTGTTTTAAACCTATGGTTTTAACAAATATGTCGCGAAAAGAAAATAGCGCGCGCAAAGCAAATTAAACAAAAAGTACACCAAGAAGGTGCCGAGTCTGAGTTTTGAACAAGTTCAAAAAGGTTGTGTAATAAATTCGGCACCATGGAGGTAGAAGTAAAGAGGTTTAATGATGTTTTGAATTCACAAACTTAGTGCACACGATGTTCTAAATTAAATTTTACTTCATCCTCTAGCGGATAAAAACGTATTTTGCACTCGGATATCGAAGAGCACAAATACTCTTTCCGAGATGGGGGGATGAAAAGGTTATTTGTAAGCCTAATTTATAACCTCACGATGCAAATGTATTTTTTTACTGTACTGCTGCAAATAAAAGTGATTAAATAAATAATAATAATAATAAATCGGCTGATGCGATGACGTAGAGATAACGATCGTGCGATGATCTTAATTGACACATGCGTCTCGCGCGTGCACGTGCTAGCGGTACGTTGAACCGTGAATCAGTCATTTATTTGAAGTCATACCACTAAAACACACGACAGCACATAAAGTGTAACGTCGTACTAAGAAAACCGTCTCTATTACGTTTGGAGAAAGGAAGGTCTTAAGGTCAACTGTTACTCGTGAGTGTTGTCGACTGTACATTTTGAGTAGCGTGTATCGTGGAAATTTCTGGTATACATTCAGTTGGAAACAAATTTTAATTTTGATCTAATTATACATTACGTTCTTGATTTTTTTGGCTGGAGTCATGTACGTTGCTTCGGAAATATCTGATTATTTTCTTATTCTAGTTAAAGGGAATTTCAAATGATACTAATAAGAATCTATAAAATATAGTTTTATTTAAAAAAAAATAGATTATTTGAAAATGAAAAACATTTATTGGTTATAAATAAAAAGTAAAATCCAAACAGCGGAAATTTTAAAACAAAATCTCTTATAACCAAATGGTCACCACTCAGCGTATGCTGCAACCTGGAGGGCCACAGCGCTGGTCTTCCGTGGTGCCAACTGATATTTATTATTCATTAAACAGTCCTCGCATACCAACGCAAATTCAAACCAATTGTGAATAATTGAAATGTCACTTTATACTACCGAGTAATAATGGCAGCTTTTTTCTAAACGAATCCCTTTAAAATATTAGCAAGTTATCTTATCTTATCTTACTAAAGGGCCGTGACCACATCACAGTGCATTTCTATCCTCTATTCCTGGTACTATTCCTATATTCCCGAATAATACTTCTTAAGCCCATGAGCCACACTATGTCTTTAGGCAGATAGGGCATGTATTGTTCTGACTTAATCTGATCCGCATTAATATCGACATAAAAGTTGTTCCATTGATTTCATGCTCGGCAATGTTGTGTCTCTCACTCACCCCAGTGAGTTGCATTGAGTGAAGTGTTGTGGTTGGTAGCAAAATGCCTTGTGTGCGTCACAGACAAGAAGTGATCCTGACGTTGCTTATTAAATGTGAGTGAACTCACTTCAATGCCAAAAATCCATATGGAAATGAAATATCAAAAATTTTTTGCTTCCTATTTCTGGAAACTACTACCCTACTTGCCTACTTATTTTTGGAAAAGAGTCACGTCTGTGTGTAGGTAGTAATGATTGTTAATGATAATGTCACGGTATACTTTATTTACATGACCCATGTAGTCGATTAAGCGACCGAACTCAATGAAATATTTGTTTGGTGCAAATACAATCAGGATCCCATCAGGAGTTGACAACGATCAGTATGTTTATTAACTTTTGTATATTCACGAGTGATATTTGCGTTGACACTGCCAGGTCATTAAATTGATATAGAAAACTGATCAAAATTATAATCATTTTGTGTTGATAAATAAGCAAAGTATACAGGGCGGTGACGACAATACGGCAATAAATTAAAACTTCTTTTTTTATTGTTATTATTTATTTCATCATCATCAGCCTATATACGTCCCACTGCTGGGCACAGGCCTTCCTACATGGGTGAAACACATGAGGAGATTGGGCCATAACACCACCACGCTGGCCCAATGCGGGTTGGTGGGTTAAAGCGGTTTCAGTAACAACCGGGACCAACGGCTTAACGTGCCTTCTGAAGCACGGAGGAGCTCGAGATTATACATTTGATTGACCCATCCCGGGACCGACCATGGCGAAAGTTGCTTTGTTTTCGTAATCGAAACCAGAGCTATCAAACCACTACGCCATCGAGCTCCTCGATTATTTATTTATTTAACCATAAATCAACAACTTAAAATGTTCATAAAAATGTTTTGCAATTTTCAAATACATCTTACTCATTTGATAATTTCATTATATTTCTATGAAATAATGCAGCAAATGTTATATTATTTCATAGAAATGTCATGAAATTATCAAATGAATAAGATGTATTTTGAAAGTTGCAAAAAATTTCTGTGAATGTATTTAGCCTTTGTTTTAATTTATTTTATTGTCGTCACGATTCTGTATATACTATGGTATATTTTCTCTCCTTAAGGTACTTTCCTACACAGACATATTTTTAAACAAGGGTGACTATGCGGTTACCTCGGCTTTTTAAGTCGAGTAGCTCCTAAGATATTGAACTTGTCGCCCCGAGATGAAACGCTGTGTTAAATGCATGGAAAACCAACTGCTCTCAGTTCTGCTCGATGAGCTCTGGCCATCTTGCCGTAAAAGCATGACTCTACAAAATAATTCATTCGGTAGCAATTTTCATTCTATTGGACGCTTTTACGAATTAAAAAAAACATTTCTGTTGGCTAAATCAGAGACATTTTTTTAAAGTGTAATCATTTAGGAAGCTGCAGTAGTTGACTGAAAAGAAAATTCTAATCTACGAGTGTATAATGGGATAGGGAAATGGTTAAACCTAAGGGCACAATACCGAATCCGCAGTAGCTGTTATGCTACGCTATGTTACGCTATATCTAATGGCGTATATCATATGATATTGCGTACACGCCAATGTATGGGCCTGCAACTATAAGCATAAGCCACTCCGTCAGTGAGGTTTAACATAAGTATATTTATCTTACAGTTTGATCTGGGCTGCCAAAATTGGAAAAGAACATTAGTCGGCACAGTTCACAACTGTGGACTCTTCATATCGTTACCACTGACAGGAATATTGTCAGATAAATATGGAAGAAAGACGGCGCTGGCGGTGGCATCTCTCATCAACGGTGTCTTCGGGCTGTTCAGGTCGTTCTCAGTGAATTATACAATGCTGCTGGTTTTTGAATTCTTGGAAACCGCCTTTGGAGCAGGGGCATACAGTACCGCTTTTGTTTTGGGTAATTATTATACTTATAGTAACTAACGGATATTAAATTGGAAGAATGTTACCTACTGCAATGCATTTTTTATTTACCACATGAATGAAATATTTTGATTTTGAAATTCCTTGTAACTGATCCTAAACCTTAGTTTCTATTTGTACTCAAATACTCATATGCAATCAGTATGTATAATAAGAAAGTGTTAAGTTTATTCACTGACAAGAGCTTCGTTTTAAAAGCAAATATTTTAACACATCTTTCATTTTCAGCCATGGAACTTGTGGGGCCTAAAGGCCGAGTATTAGGAAATACCATAATAAACGTGGTATACGTCTGCGGGCTCATGACACTGTCTGCATTAGCGTGGCATTTACAAAGCTGGAGGACTCTTCTCCGAATCGGATACACACCAGCTATACTTGTATTCTCCTACCTTTGGATTCTCAATGAAAGCGTTAGGTGGTTACTGAGCAAAGGAAAGTCTGAAGAAGCTGTCCGTATACTTCGTAAAGCTGCCAAAATGAATAAAGTGGAACTTTCAGAAGAATTACTAGCCCCTCTTTATGAGACAGATAAAGTGCCTTTAATTGAAAAAGAAGAAATTGAGGAAGACAAAACGGAGTCAACATTCATGAAAGTGATAAAATCTAGTATAATAAGGAAACGAGTGATTGTGTGTTCTTTTCTGTGGATCACATGTACCTTTGTGTATTATGGACTCTCTATAAATTCAGTGTCGTTAGCTGGTAATAAGTATGTGAACTTTATGCTCGTGGGGTTTGTTGAAATACCCGCGAATGTTGTGTGTCTTCTTGTTTTGGACAAATTCGGAAGAAAACGGACGCTAATCATAACTTACGTGTTGAGCGCGTGTTTGTGCATCAGTCTCTCATTCCTGCCAAAAGGTAAATGTTTGATCCATTTTCATTTTATTGGTAAGTAGGCTGGTAAATACAAAATCCAATTAATGACATCAATCATAATACAAAGAAGCATTGAAATAATAAACTTTCCATTTCAATATTGTGAATTAGAGAAGCCGTCACCTACTTTGAATTTGTGAAACTTACGTACTTTACCCAACCTTACTAATTTTCTTGATTCTAAATCCAAGCAATTTAAGATTGTTCTGTAATTAATGTTTACTTTAGAATTGATGAAACGTCTGAACCGAATCTACGAAGTACAGATAAGGGTTTAGACAGGAGACAAACTCAAAGAATTTTTGTGGTTGATCTGAAATCTAAATTAACAATTCACTCAGTTGTTTATTGAGCATTGGGTAAATTAATTAAATCAAGGGATTTCAATTACAACAATCGACATGTTAATACTAATATTTCTCTTGACTTTAATTAAAAATCAGAGTCTACGGTAGCTTGAATAATTTAGAATTATTGGACAAAATTGTAAAAATGAAATTGATGATTGAAATCACAAATACTAGATGGCACCGATTTCATATTTGAATCTTATTGCAATGCTATTTACAGTGCGAAATTTAATTTAGCTCAACAGCCCAACAACGGAATCTTTTTTTATACATAGGATGGAAAACTTCGCCTGATGGTAAGCGATTACCGAAACCGGTATAGACGCTTCTAGTATCATGGGAACTACTGTACTTGATCCCACTATAACGCTTTCTGGAATGGGCTCTGGTGACCTTACTCACTACAGTAACACAAAACTACAAAGTATTTTTCTTCTGTTAGGTAGAAGTGCTACCTCAATAGCGAGTATCAATGTTCAAGTAGTAAATACAACTACGATCTCTCTTAACCTCTCATCATCACCAGCCTTTATACGTCTAACTGTTGGGCACATGCCTTCCTACATGGAAGAAACACACGTGGAGTTTGGGCCATAACTCCACCACGCTGGCCTAATGCTGGTTGGTTTCAAGCGGTTGCAGTACCAGCCGGGACCAACGGCTTAACGTACCTTCCGAAGCACGGAGGAGCTCAAGATTACAAATTTGCTTGACAGATCCCAGGATCGACCATTGCAAAAGTTGCTTTGTTTTCGTAATCGAAATACGCCAATACGCCACCTAGCTCCTCACCTCTTATTATAATTAGCTTAATGATAATAGTAAATATTTCAGACAAGGCTTGGTGGTCCCTCGTCCTGTATTTATCCGGCAAATTCTCCATCACCGTCGCCTACAGCTCCGTCTACATATACGTCTCTGAAGTCTTTCCTACCAGCATGAGGCAGTCCTTGCTAGCTGTCTGCTCATCAGTCGGCAGGATAGGATCAACGCTGGCGCCATTAACACCTTTATTGGTAAGAAATTAGGGTTTTAGTAGCAGTTCTTTTCAGTTTATGTAAAGGATTATGTATTATTATTATTATATTTTATAATAGTATTTTGTGATAATAGTAGAAAATGATGATTTATTCGATTTAATAAAGCTTATTAGACGTTTCTTAGTAATAATACATATAAAACTAAATAAAGGTATATTTTAAATGTTATTAATGACAATTCCAAGAATAGAAATTAATATACCTACCAAGTTTCATTCAAAAACTTTACTTATTGATTGACAACTATTTTGAAGATAAATTAATTACGATGAAACTTTTAGCAATATTCATGTTGCTTTTCTATCAAATATTCAATGCATTGATCTTAGTTTTATTACTACATATCTTTTTTATTTACGACAAAAAAGGCAAACAAACATAAGGCCTGCCTGATCGTAGCCGGGGCTGCCTCTAGTTTGTCCATATTTTTTCAAGAGAACTATCGTTATACCCATACTCGACATTACGTTGCTTTTTTTCAATGTACTACTATTGAAAAAAAAGAACGTAATGTCGAGTTGAAATATTAATGTAACTTTTAATTATACGCATGCTATATCCGGTTAAGTGATTTTATTTCAAATCTGCAGGCTCGTTTTTAACAACTAGATTATATTGAAATTGTTAAATTTCAACATTTATTGTTACTATTAAATTGTAACTATGAATCAGCCCGTAAATACGAATCAATTGCCGGGTTTTTTCAAAGTTTCTTTAAATATGAGTTTGACAAAACAAATACAGAGTTCTTTGCAGCTAAGAATGAACCTTTTGTCAAATTTTTAAACCCGAGCCCTGAAAAGGAACCGTGAGCTGCTTAGTCTATAATCTCATTCATTATTAATTTGTCTACTGAGATAAACACGCAGAAGTTCCCATGGTTGTTTTCCTGCGGCAGAATGTTAACTCATACTTAGTATTTTTGTATTAATTTACTTAGCACAATATCCACAGCTCTTAAAAATATGGTACCTAGAGTTAAACTTAAAAAAAGTATGTGTGAGATAAACGTTGCTATAAAAACGTTAAGAAGAAGGATAGAAAGCGGTGAAGAAATTAGCAGTTTATTCTGGTGGCGTAGTGGTAATCGCGTCTGGCCAGACATCGGAGACACGGGTTCGATTCCCGCCTGGAGCATATATTATATCGTCGTTTAATTTCTTTCTCTATTTGTAATTGTCAAAATGAATATGTATTTGTTTCAAATAATTAAAAATGAGAAACAATATCATGTAGTACTTACATAAACAGACGGGACTTAAGCGAGTGGCCGGCTGTCGCGCTTTGTGAAGGCATCACGAGGTTATCTGAAGGAGAACGGTTACCATCGATGGTAATAATAAAGTGATAATATTTTTCATCAGGCCCTGTACTACGACAACCTGCCAGCTATATTCTTCGGGAGCCTGGCTCTGGTCGCCAGCGTTTTAGTCTTCTCACTGCCGGAGACCATCAATCTACCTCTGCCAGACACGATAGAAGAAGCAGAGATGTTATCCAGAAGAAACGTCAAAGATGAGGAAGAGTAATGGAAGATTTTGATGCTAATGTCGTTTTAATATTCGCATAGATACACGCCTTTTTGTTAATATTTATGTTTGCTTAGATCATAACAACAACATGAACTGGCGAGCCCAGCATATCCTAAAGACTTTAACTGACACGGAGTATTTTAAAATTATCTTTATGAGAAAACTTGAATTTCTGTACATCATCATTTCGTACAACAGTCCTCCGCTGCTGAACAAAGGCCTCCCGTAACGATTTCAACTGCTATTTTCGGCAGGTGATAGACGTCCCATGCTGCGTCTTCCAGTCCGGTTTTCATTATGGTTTTCCTTCACCAAGCTTATTATAATGCAGCGATATTTGTTGCCCAATACATTTATACGTTTAATTTAACGCATTTTAAATCTTACTGAAATGCTCCATTCATTATCATGATGATGAATGATTAGTAGTAGTCTGATCAAGAAAAATATCGTAACAGATGTGAGTTATCGATGCATCCCTATTAATGTCATATCTTGACCTTCAGCCGGAGTTTAATACGTACCCGTTATCTAATAAATTATTTTGACATTGAAACAAAGATGGAATAATTCATGCCATTTTTCCATTTTTCATTCATAAAAAGATGAATGATCTGATTTACAACATTATTCACACATCACACAATATTCTATATATTATGTGTGATTGACAAGATAAATAAAATTTGTTACAGTCTGCCAGTAGCAGTGATGAATTGAAAATGACATCAAATGTAATAAGCATAAGTTATAAGATTACCTTCTTCAGTCCGTTTGCTAAATTTGTGCAAGAAAAAAGTTTTATTGTAGAATTTTTTGCTTGAATAAGTCTAGTAGGTATATTTAAAAAGCCAAATACTTTCTATGAATGTTCTGACTTAACACGGCAAAAAGTAGGATAAAATGTAATATTTACAATATGAATGTATTACGTTAAAAGTGTGTGGTAATATCAATAGAATACTTGCACAGCGTTACCCTCTCTACATTTGGTAATGTTCTGTTCAAGTATTTAATTAGGTAGGTATGTATCGAGTCTTATTCTGGATTACATTAACTTATTAAATCAAAGTAATCATAATAATAATCCTCCACTCTCACAAATATTAGCTCAAATTATTCATAGTTAGGAGCCATCGTTTTACTCCTTGCATAGTTTCAAAAATTTTCTAAGGTTTTTAAAGGAGTTCTAAAAATCAAGTAATTAGACGGCTTCTAAATATTTGACATCCCGATCGTTAAGTTCAGAATATGCGAGTGTAATCAGAATAGGACCCATAATTTATATTTACTTACACCTGTTTATTGCGATGTAGTGGGTTAAGCTCGGAGGTGTGTCGATTTTTCATTGCAATAAACAAATGTGTTCATTAATTATATAAATAAAATACGGTTCCGGAAAAACATTAAAAACGCAATTTTGTATAATTTTGAATATTTAATAAAAATATTGAATTTATCTACTATAAAAATTATGGTTTTTATTTTTGTGTAAAACTTGTTTTCCCTACATTATTTCTCGCATATTAGATATCATGTTTGACGACCGGCTGGTCTGTGCCCCTGCTATACAGGCTATATACTCAGTCAGGGTTGCCGGGTTCGAATCCCGGTGGGAGCAAATGTTTGTATGATGAGTACGAGCATTTGTTCACGAGTCATGAATGTTTATATGTTTATTTAGTATATTTCTATATTTATAGACGTATTGATGTCATTATTTATCCGTTATCTAATATCCATTACACAAACTCTTAATGATGCTTTGGTCAAGATAATAGGTATGAGTGTATAAATATTATTATTATTATCCTTTGTTTTTACTGAGAGGAAGCTTTCAGCTCTCACCAATTAAGACCGTCAGCGGTGCACCCTCTATCCTGATGCTGCTAAACGCCGCGAGATAGCCAGGGACATTTGAACAGTAAAATCGTCGTCGTTTGTCGTCTGGGTAGGTACCACCGCCATTTTTATTTTAGCCGTGAAGCAGTTCGCTGTGTTTCGGATTAAAGGAATAACTAGCCAGTGTAATTACTGGGCATGGACAGCATTTCATCTTAGGCCTCAGGATGACAACGCAACTGCAATACCAAGTGGTTTTTCTTGTTATTGCAGGTGTCTTTATGCGGCGGTAACCGCTTACCACCAGGTGGGCCGTCAGCTTGTAATTTATTGTTTTATTTTTATTTATTTATTTACTTCAGGCAAATTACTTCCATATAGTAACAATTCCAATCCAGTATAAAAATTAAAAAAATTAAAAATGAAAAAAAAAATGTAATGTACACATGACAGCACATCAAGTGTAACAGTGGCACTACGAAAGCCGCCTCTATTACGAACGCAGTAAGGGCGGTCTCTAGGTCAAACTGTTAGGCTTGATGTGCTGTCGACTGTACTTATATAAATTAAATAAAAATTTACGGCAGGGCAAAGTTAAGTGACCAGTCGGTCCAGTTAGGCAGGGAGAGCTTTGAGGTACAGTGCATGCATAGGCACGCCTGCTAGACAGTGTAAACTAGGCTCCTCGACCAAATCCGGAGCCCAAAATATTTTTTATACAAGGCAGGGACACAAGCGGATCCTGAGAGTTACCGTAGCCTTTTTTTATCATAACGGGGTAACTCTTGGCCTTCTTCTAACCTGATGGTAAATGAAGTTAAGGCCGACGATGGAAGCAGATTCCTTAAACACAGAGGAGCTATCTTTTGCCGTCCGCTGCTCGCATGTATTTCGCCAATACACCAATTTCGATTTCTCTCAAAGAAGGTTGTCAAAATAATGCTCAAATTTCCAAGCATGTTTGAGAAAAATAAAATAACAGTAGTAAGAGTACAAACTTAACCATCTCTCGGTGTTCGTAGCAAAATTGACAATATGCAACATATTGCTATTGTGTTTTTTGTAGGCGCAGTTGTATAGTCGATAACTTCACCAAGTAGGTATGTCTGATGAAAGCACAACATAATTGATAGAAAAGTTTAGATAGGAACGTATTATGAATGAGAGGAAATTATTTTATGAGCGTTTTGCCGCATGGTTTTGCATACAAGCTTTCAAGTGGAAAATTATTGAAACTAGCAAACCGATTCTAATAAGACTTTACATGCTTAAGCAAGTCAGGCGAGCGAGTCTAAATAGTTATCAGAGGATTTTCAAAAAGCAGTCTTATTGTTGAGTAAGAGCAATTTTCAGCTTTTCATACAAACCAAAATTCGTCATAATTTCTTTTTTTTTCTATAAGACTTTTCAAAAAATCATTTGGAAAACTTTTTAAACTAGCCAGACTTGTTTATGCCTGACATAATATGTTAGATCATTTTGTTCCTTTCCAATATTTTCCACTTGAAAAGTATAAAACGCTGTGTTAATCCTGCTATCCTACTAAATTATAATTAAGAAAGTGTCGATGTTTATTAATCACTGAACGGATTTGACATAGGATACTTTTCTCCCGGGAATGCCTTCTTTAAGGATAACACAGACAAAGTCGCGGGCGGGTACTAGTATACCTACATATAAGCACGATGTAATTCTGTCCAGAGGTTTTGGGGGTCTGTGACAATTGAAAAATCGATTGTGTCTAGAATCTGATGCTTGACGGGGTAAAGAAACATCAACAAACCCTAGTGCAATTAATGCCTAAAACGCATACTGATTAAGAATAAATACGTTTTTATTCTATTCCGTGGATGACACAATCAAACAAATGCGTAGGTATATTAGTTAAATTACAGTTTTTTACTAGGTGGTAGATCCATATGTAGGGTCGCCTGGGTAGGTACCACCGACTTTCTTATTTCAGCCGTGAAACAGTTCGCTGTGTTTCGGATTGAAGGTAAAGGTAGCCAGTGTAATTACTGGGCATGGACGGCATTTCATCTTAGGCCTCAGGATGACAACGCACCAGCAATATCAAGTGCTTTTCCTTGTTATTGCAGGTGTCTATAGGCGGCGGTAACCGCTTTCCACCAGGTGGGCCGTCAGCTTGTTTGTCATCTAGTTGTATGAAAAAAAAAAGTTATTGATATTTTTAGTACTTTCCTAGAATGAATTTGTGGAGTATTTGCCTATGCCTATGTAGCGAGCGGGGTCGGTCGTGAACAGGTTGTTTTGTTTGCAGACTGTGTTTTCTCTCTGCATTTGATACATTTGTTGACTAGCTCTGTGATTGATTGATTGGAGAGTGCCTAGTGTGGCATATTTGAAGACCAACATTCAATTCTCACTATTTATATTGTAATACCTACAACCAGGTTAAATAAAAGAATGAAAGAAACACTTCGCATTTTGGCATTTGAATTATTTGATTAGAAAATAGCCTAAAATAAATAAATGTTACATAAATGAACCGAATGGTTCTTTTATTTATTTCCTGTATGAACCATATTTATCTTAAATTAAAGAAATTAATTGACGCGTTGGTTAACAATGCTCATTCAACATAAGATAACAGCGTAAACCTATTACAGGGTAGTCAACGGGGAAGTAGTGCACAAGGTGCTACGAGCGTCTACAGGCTATACTTGCCAACAGTTTACGGAGGCCGGACACTTGTATTAGTCCTCTTGCCATATAAAAAAACTTCCACATATTCTTATTGCAGGCTCTACGTGTTTACATAAGAAGCTATCAGAAACCTCCATAACACGTCACGGAGGAACGATAATTTTCCTAGTGCAGAATAATACCTTTCACCATTTGAGATCGAGTATCGGCCGATCATAATATCGGGCTCCCATAAATATTTCACTGTAACGATACCGAACGATATTATGAGAAACTTACGCCCGGAACTTTTTACGGTAGAATGTTATTGACAGTTATGAAAATGGGGTTTTCGACAATATTTCTGAGTAGTCAAACTGATAAAGTGAGTTGAAGCAGATAATAATAATTTTCTTACATTCACACCATCCAGCACAAATCAAGCATCATTAAGAGCTTAAGTTATGGATAGTAAACGGAGAAATATCGGTGTGAAACGCTCCGTCAACGAATTTTGCGTCAATGAACGTTTCAACGACAAATTTAAAGTCCATTCTACAAAAACCAATTGAAATAATTCAGTAGAAATACACACCCAAAAAATAGTCAAATAGTGGCCACCATATAAACATCTACCCTGCCGGGATTCGAGCCCGGGTCGCCTGGTTTAGTATACAGGGGTAGTAGGGGTACTGGACCACTCAAACAGACTGCCGTCAAAGTTTGTGTCATTTTGTGGAAAATATTTAAAGAAGTCCATTTTCTAAACATAACTACAACATAATATTTTGACACCACCACTGATCAATGAACTGTTGACATTGTGACTGATAAGAAATGATACTCAACATGACTCAGCAGAACCATAGTAGAACTATCTGTCATTAGTCCGTCCCCACTCGTGGATGCCACTATTTCTCATTCAGCGATAAGATAGTGTAATGTTAGCACATTGTGTAGCTGATATTCAGATTTTAATATTTTTTGTAAAGATAAAGAAACTGATATTTATCGGTTATACTTCATCCATATGTGTATCGGAATATTATGTACAAGATAATATTATTATATTAATAGAAAAAAACTCATAAATCATTCAGACGAATATTCTATTTAGGTATCTGTCGAAAGTATTACCAACAATTGTTGCCATACTATTGATGTTTTTCTGATTTAAATCGAAAAGGTTAACACAAGTAAAGCAATCTATGAACCAATAGAAAGAAGATCTTCTTCAACCTCACGAAGCGAAGTAATATCTGTGATGTTCTTTATCCATGCTCGGATCTCAGTCCGCTAGTCACTTCGATTGCATCGGCCAAAATGTATTTTATAATAATAATAAACTTTATTTTATAATAATAATAATAGGTTTTTATTCACATTTCACCAGACTTGGCATGCAAAATATAAAATATACTTAGGCTTAAGTAGGTACACCATTTTTTGCCTTTACGGACAACGACAACACAAGAAAGTCAAAGTTTATTTTTAAGACCAAAAATCTCCTTTACAGAATAGAAGGATTTTTCCCGGAGCCATTTCGTTAAATTTCTCTCAAAACATTCGTTTAGCAGTAGAAGTTATTTTCATACAGCCTAGGAATAATTGAATTGACTGTGCTATTAATATCCAACCTATAAAATAACAGATTTTTACTATAGGGTATGACAACTGAAACATCATCGGCAAATAGAATACATTTATGTTGTGTGAGCTCCCGTCATTTATGTAGAGCAGAAATAGTAACGGGCCAAGTACACTTGCCTGAGGTACACCGACTGCATTTATTTTAAATTGTGACTGACTAGCTAGATACTACGCAAGATTCTGTGTCCAAACTTTCTATTTCCACTGTAAGCAGTTGACAACAAGTTGTCTATTTTGTAAAAAGGACTCGATCCAATCAAGTGCTAATCCTGTAATGCCAAGATTGTTTAATTTTGAGAGGATGCGCCACGAAATCAAAAGCGCGAGTCATATCAAAAAATATACTAATGGTATTTTAGAGTTTATTTTCTCGATTTCGCTTTTTGAAATCTGAATTGCTCCTTACTAAAAATATTGTTTTTGGTACAGAAGTTTAATAAACGAATCTTGAATGCCTTTTCGAAAATTTTGGAAAGAACAGGTGGAAATGCAATTGGTGGGTAGTTTTCTATGCACGTTTCGTCACCTTTTTTTTATGGTTATACAACTAGATGACAAACAAGCTGACGGCCCACCTGGTGGTAAGTGGTTACCGCCGCCTATAGACACCTGCAATAACAAGGAAAAGCATTTGATATTGCAGGTGCTGTCATCCTTAGGCCTAAGATGAAATGCCGTCCATGCCCAGTAATTACACTGGCTACCTTTCCCTTCAATCCGAAACACAGCGAACTGTTTCACGGCTGAAATAAGAAAGGCGGTGGTACCTACCACAGAACATAAGAGAGAGATTAGAAGTAGTATCAAGCGACGTTAGTACCATAACCAGTGTCGCCTCTCGCACACATTTTAATGATAAGTTCGTATTTTACTACATAAAACACTATTACGCGATTGGTTCCTGAAAATCGGTACAAAAATGTACCAAGTGAAAACAGACCATTTAAATACAGCCCATATTTCCACAGCATAAAGATTGAATTTGTTTGTGCACATATATTGCAGTGTTACCAGAATAAAAATAAAATGCAATTTGATGGGAAATTTTGAGTTCGTTGATGTATTTAATAGTGACTTAAACGAATGAAAGAACTCTTTTAATTTTATGTTGTAATAATAGTAATAGGAATATAAAAATATTTTTCTTTACAATAGGTGCTCTTATTAAAATCGTTTTTGGTAATTGATGCAAACTAATATCTATAATTGTGAGGGAAATAGGTTCCCTAAGAATCCATTGCAGTTCATATTCAGTTAGATTTTTGAAAGGATTGAGTTGTTATCTTTTGGGCACATATTTGGCTGCGATTAGGATTATTAAAATATGTCATATATTTTACTAATTACAGCCTCTGCTTTCTTGTAGCCCTCGCCTACTCATTGTGTTTAAAATTGCTTGTACTGTGTTGTATTTAATTAATGCAATCCCCTATATTTGGGATTAATTCTTTCGATTTTATCGTCATAGTTACCTCTATAATTGAGACAGCGAGTGTATTTTACCTCTTTTACTGAGATAACATCAATTCATCACCTTTCTAACTTGCACTACGCATATTAATTTCCGTTTTGTTTATGGATTGAAATCTAAAGTAACTGAATACTTACAAGAGGAGGAAGAAAAATCGCTGTAAAGTTATCGAAACGTCGGGTGTATAATAATAATGTAAGATCTAATTAAACGCGAGTTAAATCTGGCTGATTGGTTTTATTTCAAATGTTTACAAAATACATTTTTTATTAAATAATCGCACCTTTCTAACTGAAATAACCTTTATTCTCACCTATATTAATAGTACCGTAACTGAATACTTACAAGAGGAGGAAGAAAAATCGCTGTAAAGTTATCGAAACGTCGGGTGTATAATAATAATGTAAGATCTAATTAAACGCGAGTTAAATCTGGCTGATTGGTTTTATTTCAAATGTTTACAAAATACATTTTTTATTTAATAATCGCACCTTTCTAACTGAAATAACCTTTATTCTCACCTATATTAATAGTACCCTCTGTATATGTAGACAGATGTTTATTTATGTTTATGTGAGATACTGGGGAAGTGGTATACCTCTTTAAGCGAGACCAATTCGCAGATCCCTTAATGTCCCAGTTATCCAGTTTTCACGTGTTATGAAATTCATTCATTGGTTCATTCATTTTCGCGTTGTGATCTCAATAAGTGGCATCATGAAGACTGGCATCATATTTTTATATTTGGAGTCTTTGGTGAGATTTAATGCTGTCATATCAGTCAAGATTTTTATTACAATAATTACAACAATCTGTATGAGCGAAAATTGTGTTATAAAATTGATATAAGTAGTTTTGTAAAAGAAGTGTTTGTGTTTACATTACATGCCATTGGAAGGTCATTGTAATATAAGTGAATTTGATGTGAAGACATTGAGAAAGACACTAAGAATTGCATTGAAATGTGTTGCATTGCACTAGCATTTCAATGCAATATTTGTAGAATGACAGAAAATACTTAAGATATGGCTGTATGGGCGTTCGTTCCCTTTGTGTTCTCTTAAATAGAGAAAATATATAAACAGCAGAAAACTAATACATAACCTTAACATTTACGAAATTGTTGTCAGTTTGTTTTGTTTACATACTTGGCACATGTGAAAAAAACGAGTAACATCAAAGAGTTTTGTTATATGGGAATAGTTACTAGGCAATAATTTGACATCATAATACTTAGTTGTAATACTTTCTAATTGAATTAAACATTGATATATTTTTGACTCATTTGTGCAAAATAAGTGTGACGTGCTAGCAACTCTTTTAATTTACCCCAAAAAGCATACATTGCGCGCTAAATACAAAGCCACTTTTATTGACGACGTACACAGCCAGCAATGTATATTTTTGGCATGGTGTCGTTTTAATTTAATGTTTTTCACTATTTTACAGTAAAAATGTACTAAGCGATGATAAGAAATATCTCAATGAGTAAGATTATAAGTTTTACTTTGCTTCCAGCGTGTTAAAGTAGCACACAAAGAGGCATTTTTCCACTAGTTTTGGTATAATATTGCTCTGCATAGGTTAGCGAACTACTGAGCGCGTCAAATCGTCAAAAGGACTGGATAAGAGTGTTTACTCTTATGCGCGGCGCGCGCGTCCCGCCCACTTACGCCTTCTAACTACTCTCTATGTTCTGTGGTACCTACCCAGGCGACCCTACATATGGCCACCTAGTGAACCACCTTTTTTATATAGAGGTTTAATTATTGATTTCTTTAATAATTCCCAAAAATTTAGAGTACGTTCTGTATTGTTTTTTTTTTTTTTTTTTTTTATACTAAGCTTGACAAATGACTCAACACCACCTGATGTAAAGCAGTGAGAAGAGTCCATATGCGAAGACAGCTAGTGCAGTTCAGACACTGCTCTAGCTGCCTCCACCTTGCCGGCCCGAAAGGTGCTTTTTCACGCCTCTTTTGAAGGAACCCATGTTATAGGAAGGAGGGAACACATGTGCTGGCAAAGAATTCCAAGTTCTGGAAGTTCGACAAAGAAAAGAGCTACTAAATTTCTTTGTACGTGATGTTGAGGTGGAGACAGTGAATTGATGACTCCGAAGACCGGCACGCGTGCTCCTGAGTAGGAAGGGGGAAGGTGGGATAAGGTCAAATAGCTCTTCAGAACACTCTCCGTGATATAGCCGATAGAAGGCGCTAAGCGACGCAATGTCTCGACGCAATTGCAGAGGCTCAAGGTTGTTGGTTACCTCTACATCGCCAACGATACGGACAGCACGACGCTGCAATCTGTCCAGGGCATCGAGTAGGTACTTGGCGGAGCCATCCCACAAGTGCGAGCAATATTCCACGCAAGACCGGACCTGAGTTTTATACAGCAGGCATAATTGGTCAGGCGTGAAAAATCGACGCACCTTGTTCAGGACACCGAGCTTCCGTGAGGCTGTTTTTATCACGGTTTCGATGTAGTTCCTGGAATTCAGATCGCAACATATCTCCATACCTAGCAAGTTGAGGGAGCCCTGTGCCGAAAGAGTCGTGCCCTGAAGAGACGGAAGGGGAAGGAACGGCGACATTTTGGCTGTAAACGCGCACACCTGTGTTTTCTTAGCATTGAACTCAACAAGATTGTTAGATCCCCATTCAGATACGAGGTTCAACACCCTGTTGAGCTCAATGGTAAGATTCTCTCTCTCCCTCTCGGTTTCAGCGCGCCCAGCCCCTGGGCGACCGTAATATCCCCCATGCACTGTACTGTCATCTGCATAGCAATGAATGTTTCCTAACGGAATCATGTCATTGATATGAAGAAGAAAGAGTGTGGGGGATAGAACAGAGCCTTGTGGTACACCAGCATTCACTGACATGAACCGCGAAGCGCATCCATCTGCGAGGACACGGATTCTTCGCTCATGCAGGAAGCCGGCAATCCAGTTACAGAGCTGAGCGGGCAGACCGTATGCCGGGAGCTTGGAGAGAAGAGCCCTGTGCCAGACCCGATCGAACGCTTTGGCAATGTCAAGGCTAACTGCCAGTGACTCACCACGATTGTCAATAGCTTCACCCCAGACATGCATTAAGAACGCTAGAAGATCACCCGTTGACCGGTTCGGCCGAAACCCGTACTGTCGATCATTAATTAATGAGTGATCTTCTAGGTATCGGATCAGCTGGTGGTTTAAGATCCGTTCCATGACCTTGCAAAGAACTGAGGTGACAGCTATCGGGCGGTAGTTAGCTGGGTCTGATCGGTCTCCCTTTTTGGGGACCGGTTGCACATTGGCCTCTCTCCAAGATTCCGGCACACACCCAGAAGAGAGAGAAAGACGGTATAGCCGCGTTAAGACAGGAGACAACTCCGCTGCGCAGTTTTTCAGTACTATCGCTGGAATGCCATCAGGCCCACTAGCTTTCCGGACGTCGATTGACTGAAGCTCCGCACGTACATCACATTGCCTAATACGTATATCGGGCATTGTGTGGCCACAGTGGGAGAGTTTTGGTGGCTGTAAGTTGCAGTCATCGATTCGGGAGTGAGCAGCAAAGAGTTTTACCAAGAGATCGGCTTTCTCTTGCGGCTTGTGAGCTAGCGAGCCGTCAGAACATCTCAACGGGGGCAGCGAGGGTTGACAAAAGTTGGATTGCACGGCTTTGGCCAGACGCCAGTAGCTACGGCTTCCCGTAGGATGCGTAAGAAGTTCTTGGCCAACTCGTGCAACGCGCTGTACATCCGCTCTGATGAAGGCCCTTTTGCAGGACTTGGTGGCGTTGTTATAGACTGTTTTCAGTGAGTCAATGTTGGGATCCCCGCAAGCTCGGCCCCTGATCCAAGCGCGGTATGCCGACTGTCTGTTTTCAACAGCTAAGGCACAATCGCGGTTGAACCAGAGGTTACGCGTACCCCTACTGATGAGATCGGAGTGAGGGATATAGTACTCCATCCCTAACATGATCTCATCAGCAACAGCAGTAGCGCTAGCGTTCGGGTCCAGCTCACTGAAACAGCGCTGCCTCCAAGGGACAGATGCGAAGTAATCCCGCATACCGTCCCAATCTGCCGACGCATAGTGCCAGATGCGGCGTTTGGCAACCATAGGTACCGGTGGCGACGCCCGTGGCACCCCAGCGGATACCAGGCAGTGATCTGATGTTCCCAAAGGAGCACGAACCTCTAGCCGATATCCATCCGGGCGAGTCGTCAGCAGAAGGTCCAACAATGAGGGCGCGTGACCGACAATGTCTGGAATCCTGGTGGGCTGGTTTACCAGTTGGGTCAGGTCGTGCGTGAGAGCGAAAGCGTGGGCAGTTCTACCAGCATGGTCAGTTTTAGAGGAACTTAACCACGACTCGTGGTGAGCATTGAAGTCCCCTAAAAACACCAATTCCGCGGATGGAAACTGCTCCTGCGCAACATCTGCCACCCGACTAAGATGTTCGAAAAGTCGAGTTGTCTCCATGTCACCGCTGTGGGATCTATAGAGGCACACGTAGATTCGGCAATGTGTGCCCAGGTCCACATGCACCCCAAGAATAGAGTAGGAAGGGTCCTCCAAACAGCGCAGACGGCGACAGCAAACATCCGCCCGGACAAACAAGCATACCCCGGCCTTCGCTTTGAAGGACTCTTCAAGAGCGTAGCCGGGGTAATCCAAGTAGCTAGTGTCTGCCGGGCGGAGTATTTGCGTCTCCGTCAAAAACAGCATTTCGGGTCGAGCCGTCTCGAGATGTTGGTGGACGGCATTGAGGTTAGCATGGAGCCCACGGATGTTAGTGAGCCCGACCTCAAACAGCGTGGTTGTGGTGGGGGTGTGCACCGCTGAACGACCGGAACTGTTTTTGAGCGCTGCCATAGTTATTATAGAAGGAGGAGAGGCGTGAATTGGGGGGACGTTGCCGCGATATATACGGTCAAAGCGTGAGGCCTGTTTCCCCAGGTAATAGCCGACAGTAGAGAAGCGCTGACCCGCCGAACGGAAGGGCCCCCGAACCCCCCCGGGAATGGCCGCCGGGACCCCACCACCCGGTCACCAACCGGCACGACGGACCACCCCAAGATTATGCGTGGCATGATAGGGTAGCCTCACGAACTGGTTAGGTTTGCTTGGACCCCTGTACTGTACCACGGGCGGCCAGCGGAACAGCCGTTTCTTCGGGTCTCCCTGGTCGGCGGGTCAATGCAGTCCACCTGGCTCTGGTTAGACGGAAGCCGTCACTGACCGCATCCATCGCCGCAACGTCTCCCCAAGCTCTGGTTGTACGCTGACTGATCCCGGAACGCGACCACAAGTGGTCACTTGGCGGGTTTTACGCCATGCGTACGGTGGTCACTAACCAGACGGGTGTTCAGACCCTACCACCAGTCGAGCAGTTGGTAGCTCGGTAATCCCTTAGTCGCCTCTTACGACACCCACGGGAAGAAATGGGGCGGTGAATTGTATTCTTAATCCGTCACCGCACGGACAAAACTGAAAAAACGGACGTTGTTCTTTTGTTTCCTTAGATTTTCAGTGTAATATTAATAACTCAAGACTCTTTTTAATTACAACTTTTTATATTCCTCGTGTAATCAATTTAGGCTTATTTTATTTCAATGTATCCATAAAATTATATATAATATAATTTTATGGATCAATGTTTTTAACCGACTTCAAAAAAGAAGGAGGTTTTATGTTCCACTGTGGTTTTTTTTTGTATGTATGTTCACCGATTTCTCTGTCAATTATGAACCGCTTTTCAAAATTCTTTTTTCATTCGATAGAGTATACTCCAGGGGTGGTCCCATTGTCTCCCAGACAGGATCTGATGATGGGATCCCAGGGAAATCGAGGGCAAACCAAAATTTTTATAGACACGTGTGACATGTTTTAGGTCCTTTTTTCCAAAGCTATTCAAGTATTTGCTTCTGTTAGTCATCATCTCATGTTGATGAGCTGATGATGGAAGGTACAACTCCTTAACGGTTAGGAGTTAGAAGATAATTCTTTTACTGTGTATTTCAACCAAGGACAGACAAGTCGGTAGTGCTGACGGTCACCCATCTTGCTTTGACCTTAGGAAATCACTTAAAAATGTGAAAAATAAATTTTCAACAAGAATAAAACTGACTTCAAAACACTAAAAAGGAAAAATAATTAAAATTCCGTAATTAAAATTCTTTAAAATTTTTAACTCCATAAAATACATTTCAGGAGGTAAGTAGGTACCTAGGTACTGAAATTTAATTATTTTTTCCTTTTTAGTGTTTTGAAGTCGGTTTTATTTTTGTTAAAAAAATTTTCATTATCTAGTATATTTATGAATTGAGCTATATTATGATCTGATAAATGTAAGTGAAGTAGATAGGCTTTTGCCTCGTCAATGTTACTAAC
Source organism: Nymphula nitidulata (assembly GCA_947347705.1). Classification (NCBI taxonomy): domain Eukaryota; kingdom Metazoa; phylum Arthropoda; class Insecta; order Lepidoptera; family Crambidae; genus Nymphula; species Nymphula nitidulata. Next base: position 16,800,949 of record OX374632.1, read on the forward strand.
AATATGATCAATACAAGAATGTTGCGTAGTCGGTTCCGCTTTATGTAAGGATAACTTAGTTTCACTGTATGTATTTTTTTTTCATATCGAAGAGTATCTCACTACTTGTAGAAATTTTTAAAGTATTTTATTGAAATCTCCATACAGTCATTGGAATTTGGTGTTCTATAGACGCATAATAAGATTAGTGAGTGATTTAGACGAAATATTCGGAGGCCACAACACTCTGAGCGTATTGTTTAATATCATCTAACGCTTGAAATCTGAGTCCAATAAAGCTTATTCTGTTTACTGTTTTCGTATACTTGTGTGGCGTCGCAGATGTTACATAATATTTATCTCTGTGAGTTAATAGTAAATAACAATACTATTAATTAAGGATAAACAAAGCTGAGAGTAGCTACCTACCTATTGCCTAAATCCCAGCTTTAATTAATGAATCTATATTAAAATTGTATCTTTATTTGTTGAAGCAAAGAATGTTGAATAACATAATGCGGTGTAAATACCACAAAGCGGGCTTATTTTACAACAAAGATTTAAACAATTATTCTTATAGGTAGTAGGTTGATGTACAGTGAGCATCAAAACAAACTGTTTTAGAACATAATAGAAACACAATTATTTAGCATCTCGAAATATTTACGTGACATAAATAAGTTCAGGGTTCAACACATAAATGTAATTTGCTCAAAATTAAATAAATTTGTATTCGCACTTAGTCGTATTAGCCAGATTGTGTCAAAACATGCTGCAATTACTGCATACAATGGCTATGTTAATTCCACTCTACGTTACGGAGTTTTAATCTGGGGTAACTCCGTGTACAGAGACAAGGCATTTATTATGCAAAAGAAATGTATTCGTGCTATATTTGGATTAAAACAAATAGATTCTTGTCGCCCATTTTTTAAAAATTACCGAATACTCACCTTGTCTTGTCTGTATATTTTAGACATTTGCTTGTTTGTGTATCGAAATAAGGATCTGTTCAAGGAAAACTTCCAAGTTTCTAGTCGAAATCTACGCTCTGTCCATAGAAACAGGCTCTATAGACCAGCAACCAAACTTACAGTAGCATCCAATAACACGTTCATAATGTGTATTAAAATTTATAATAAATTACCAGAAGAGTTCAAAGATATTAAGTTTTGTAAGTTCCGGCGAGTAGTTAGAGATTGGCTTGTAAAACATTGTTTCTATAGTATCCAAGAATATCTGAACTATAAATAGATATATTGTTATTGAATACCTTTAACAACCTTTGTGTATACGCCTGAAAAGGTAGGATTAAGTGATACTATTATTCATATTTTAAAGACCTTTATCTGTAACCTTTTTTCATACACAATAAAGAACTGAACTGAACTGAACAGGGTCTGGTGAAAGTCGCAGATAGACGTTGGGAAGCAGGGAAGCTCGTCTTGGAAATCTTCAGGTGAGGCCTCTAACCAGAAGTAGACTTCTTTCAGCTTAAAGGAAGATGATGGGTAAGGCTTGAAAATTAATTTCAATGCTACTCTTTTATTACAATCCGACCAAAAAAGAACAGATGGCCATTGACGTCTTTCGAAAAAAGAATTGTAAATATATGTTTTTTACCTAAAAACGTGCCGATTAAAATAAATCTAAAGCGTATTATGGCACTTTGGTTTTTTAATAGGAAATTTTAATTGCATTGGCTAAGTGTCAACTAACTTTGCTTTGCCAAAAGTCATTTTCAGCCTTTCGAGTGGAATGTTACTTAAGATATTACTGTGAAGTAGGTGCTACATATTACAGAAGGATCACTATCTACGACATCATAAGAAATTTACCTACAAAAACCGACTTCAAAACACTAAAAAGGAAAAAAATATTAAAATTTAAGTACCTACGCCCTTATAAACTTAATTATTTTTTCCTTTTTAGTGGTTTTATTTTTGTTTCAATTTTTTTCACATTTTTAGTGATTTTCTAAGGTCAAAGCTAGATGGGTGACCGTCAGCATCATCGACTTGTCTGTCTTCAGTTGAATGACATAATGAATGAAGAATGTTTCATATTATCGTATCGTACCACTGATAAAGTATTATCTAACTCCAAACCGTTACGGAGTTTTATCTTCCATGATCAGTTCACCCGAAAATCCCGATAGAATACAACTATCGGTCTATACGTACCTATATGATTTAGTACCTTCAATCATCAGCTCATCAACATGAGATGACTAAAGAAAATACTTGAACAGCTTCAAAAAAATAAAGCATGTAACACGCACCTATGAAATTTGAGGTTTGCCCTCGATTTACTGGGATCCCATCATCAGATCCTGACTTGGTGACAGCGGGACCACCTCAGGCGTAAACTCTATCCTATGAAAAAATTTTCAAAAATCGGTTTACAGTTGACAGGGATATGGGTGAACATACACACGACAGTACATCAAGTGTAACAGTTGGACTACGAAAACCGCCTCTATTACGAACGAACGTAATAAGGGCGTTCTCAAGGTCAAACTGTTACGCTTGATGTGCTGTCGACTGTACATACAAAAAAAATACATACTGTTGAACATAGAACCTCCTCCTTTCATCATTAAGCTTAAGTCAATCTGGACTTTCTGGACCTTACGCGTATGTTTATAATAAACCTAACAATACAATGAGATCTCATTGTTGTCTCATCAGTCCATGCGCACGCGCATCGTTAAAATGTGACGGACGATTGTGATCTGTAGCGCGCAAGGCCGTTACGGACATGTACAGCCGACAGCACATCAAGCGTAACAGTTTGACCTTAAGACCGCCTTTACTGCGTTAGTAACAGAGGCGGCTGTCGTAGTGCAACTGTTACACTTGATGTGCTGCCGCGTGTACCTTCTATTTGAAACTGACACAACTAAACATATACAATTTTACAGTCGTGTTTTCATTTATTAGGTATTACATAATTAAATAATGTTATTTATACAAAAATAGTATTGGACTATTACAAGTTCAATTATTGTTAAAGTGCGTTTAACTTCAATCGTAAAATATTATCTCCTTTCATTATATTGAAATAGGAATGGTTATTGTGTAACACTTGTATCAATAAAAATTTAATTACGTTCTGACAGCACAAAACCTTCTTAACCTACATTACTGCTCTGGCAAAAAATCTACCGAATTTATTAATAATACTCAATATACAGGTTGGTGCCATCAATGCGACATGGGCTATATTACTTCATAGAAATGGTTTCCCACTTTCAAAAACATCTTATCCATTTGATAATTTCAGAACATTTCTATGAAATAATGCAGCCAATGTTATATTATTTTATACAAATTTCCTGAAATTATCAAATGGATAAGAGGTGATTCAGTAACTATGGATGAGAAATATTATTGGCTAGCATGATATGAAGTACGATGTAAGCAAGCAGTGTTATAAATTATTTAATATGTATTTTATTACAAACAAAAATTATTGAACCCAAAAATATATTTTCGATGCATAGTAACTTAAGTGAAGTAAAATTTGATGTATCGAATATTTTGTGAACTGAAACTTTCGTAGAATCAAAATTATAGGAAACGAAACAGCGATCTAACACTATTTCGATAAAGTATACGAATTACGAAAAAACTGACTATGAGTGTGTTAATAAAAACTAATCGAGAAAATTTAGATACGCTGTAACAAAATTCGATAAGTTGTTCAATATTAAATTAAAAGATCTGCGAATAGTTATGGGAAATGAAATCGTTTGCGATAAAATGACCCCCAATTATTCGGCATTGCCTTTGCTTAGAATAATGTATACGGTTTAAGGTAAAAATGTACCATCAAGGTCACATCAATTAACATAATTATAAATCACATTATTCCGATGTTTATCACTTATTCGCTTCAAGCTTCATGCATTGTTTAATCCAAAATCCAAACAAAAAATGCTCACCGACGGATGTAAGCTACCTACCTAAATATGGCCCATGTCGTATGTCACCGGGTTGAACGCGCTGTTCTTATTATTTTACTTACTTTGTCATCAAACCAATATGCGAGGCGAGTATCATTGCACTGCTGGCGTACGTCGAAAGCAAATGAAGCTACGAAAGCAACACATCTACGAAATTGATTCTAATATCAAAGGTAATAAGGCTTATAAGAAGTCAAAAGACAATGTACTAAGTATTTTATTCTTCTTACACGTGACGGTACACTGTGAGCTCTTTTTGTAGTTATATCAGCGAGCATTTTTTGTCATTTAGCAATGAATTGTGTTAATTGTTTATCAAATCGTAAGTAATTTCCAAACAGCAATTTTAAGTGTCAAAATAGAGGAAAATGGCAAGAGATCAGCGGCGGTTCTCGAAAAAAAATCAAAATATTTTTTCCCTATCGATTTCATTATGTTGACTTTGACATACTTAACTAAGACTCGCACTAATACCCCTTTCAAGGAAAATAAATCTAGATAAACGAGAAACGCTTTAATTTGCGGTAAAAATAAAAATCACAAAGAAGCTGATGTCTTCTTCATATTAAGCCGTAAATTTGTTCTTGTGGTGATGTGGTCTAAGCATCAGCCATTTTATACCAGCGTTGGTTTTGAATTATAAAAAAATGTGATATTTGGATTGGATATGATAATGATATTATCATTAGAAAGAATGCTTGTAAATGTGTAGAAGAAATTAAAATTATTAATTGTTATGTTTATTTATTCAATATTAAGTAGGTATATAGTGTACTTGTCCAGTAGTATTGGGGCATTATGTTCATTCAATAGGTTTTTTTCATGCCTCGGTACCGTTATCCGCAGCCAGATTATAGCGTTGTCATTTATGTAACTTTTATCAGTCAAAAGTAACCTTGGGTCATTACCCTTGGTAAGTTGGAGATAGCTATTTATGAAACTTAAATCGACAGTGTATCTGTGTATCTTAAGCTCAAACAAAATGCATAAGACCGGGCGACAGATGGTGCATACCTTCACCAGCAACGCTATTTATAATAATAACTTCAGTAATTAACAGAACGGCGGCATCGAATGCTCGTTTGGTAACGATGGTTGAATGAAAGCAGTTGGATAGGACGGTAATGAACAGTGTGTAGAAGATAACCTCATTTGAAGATACGCAATCGGCGTACGCGCGTGGTGCGATAAAAATGACGTTCCAAGCTTCGGCGGCGCGTCGACCAATAGTTTGCGCAGACTTCATTCGATTTACGAACCGGTCGCACGCTACGCCGGCCTGTGATCACGATCGAGACATCGTGGAATCCGTGTCAAATTAATCGCCAGAGACGAAATTTTCACGACAAATATTTGCTGTATTAACGGCTGATTGTGATTGATTATCGAAGTGAACACGTGCTTCGGCTGTGACTATAGAAACTTCGATTCCGTGAAAGGGGTCATGGAGTAGCGATTTAATTAGTGAAGCGTGTCTGTGAGTATAAACGATATTTCCTTTTTTATGATAAATTACAAATTCTTCATTTGTTTTATATCTTTCTGAAGAATACATTGTAATCTGAATTACTGAAACGCATGCGCTCTCGTATGCAGGTACCGAACACAGCCACTAATAATACAATTGGATTATCATACTGTCGCCGAGCAACACATATAGCTATGTTATATATTTTTTCTTCACGAATATTTACAAGCCTGTTAAATACTTTGACCGTGTTTAGTATTGTTCGTCTACATTTACAAAAAAAAAAAAAATACTGCATTTGTGGATGGACTTCGAAATAACGACAGATGCACATTACAAACATAACCATCATAACATTTAAACAAAACATAATAAAATAAAATGACTCAAAGTGACAGGAAAGTCCTTATTCTAAAACAATAGGTACGTTTATGGTGAATAATTGAGTGGGTTACGTTGAACTTATATCTAATGTATGAATTTTCATATCGTTTTTAACGTTACTTTGGAACTATTTATTAGATTTCGATAGTTTAAAAACACGAAGACTTTAGGATTCGAATAATTATTTTGATTAGATCAACAGATTGTAAGGTTACCGCTAAAGCCCGAAGTATGGTAACTCTTAAGATTTACCAGCAAAAGCACAACACTAACCTAACGTAACCTACCGGTAAATGCTAGGAGTTACCGGTAGATATTAGAATTAACCATACTTCGGGCTTTAGCGGTAACATAATAATATATATGTAAAAGGAGTCGGTGTCTACTCAAACTCAAACTTTACTCAAACCTTACTTACTCAAACCGGAACTGGCGCATAGCGCCTCGCCGGGCTATAATTTATTATATTTAGTTTATTTTGCAATAAATGTAGTGTATAATAATCACAATATTTTTGCTATAACTTAAAATATTATTATGTATGGTATGTAAATAGGTACAACTTAAAATAAAAATAATCAATTAAAAGTGCTATGAGGATAAATAATACGAATAAATTATTAAAACGTATTCAGAAAAAACGCCACGATCACGACTTTGCCGAGTGATTTCAATTATAATGACGACCGGCTGGCCGAGTGGTCCGTAACTCCTGCTATACAGGCTACTCGGTCAAGAGGCCCCGGGTTCGAATCCCGGTAGAAGCAAATGTTTGTATGATGAATACGAGCATTTGTTTACGAGTCATGGATGTTTATATGTTTATTTAGTATATTTATAATATTTATATACTTATTATTATCATTATTTATCCGTTATCTAGTATCCATAACACAAGCTCTTAATGATGCTTACTTTGGGCGAGATAATAGGTGTGAGTGTATGAATATTATATTATTATTATTATTATATGGGAAAACAAAAGAGTAGTTCAGACAGACATGTGAATGTACAGGCGATAGCACATCTATCGTAGGGAGTAATTTACTTCAAACTTAGCTCTTATTACGAAGGAATAAGGAATAAAGTGTTTGATAAGGTAAAGTCAGCATCACACTCAACTGAGCTCTCAGAGTGATCACTGCAGAAAAAAAATATTTCAACAATTTATGCAATTATTGATTCTCCATGAGTTTCATAATTTCATTAGTCTCCGATTCGCACGTAGCGACGTGCAATAATATTATCAGATTTTTCAGCGTTGATTGATTTGATTTGGCATAAATATTATTTTAATTATACTAAATGGCTTCTTTATTTCATACGTGCTAAATATTGCCAGTGACCCAATTAATTGATATTTTTTTGTTTGTTAAAGGTGCTTTTTTATTTGGTATGATTTTCATAATATATCTTTCATAATGTAATGAAAATGGAAAACCATCCAAGCTGGGCTAGTTTATGTATTCCACATTCGAAGGCTCGCGATCTTGTATTCAGTATAACGTGAATCTCGTAATTAGTATAATGTGAGTAAGAAGCATGTGAACCATCCCGTGGTCCCTTATCATTATTATTAATAATTTTGTATTTTTAAAAAATGGGCCATATTCTTTTTCGTAGTCTTGTTTGGTACAAAATTCCAACTAATTTTTTTGTTTTCAAAGTCATGACTAAATACTAATATTGTATCAATTCTAATCCCTTATTCTATGAAGATTGAGAATATACATATATCCATCAAGCAGCGAAGTTATACAAAATAGTGAATTGGAATCACTATAGTTTGTTTAATGCGATAAAAAATTAAATATCACTGACACAACATTAACAGTGCCATTAAACCTGTATTAAGCAACAAAATAAAATAAAAATTTATAGGTACCGCTACGTCACAAAATCATTTAAAAAAAAACTTTCTAAATTTATGTTATTCAATTTTAACAATACATTACCTACCTTAGAAAAATTCAGGTTGTGATATATTACAATTTCAAAGTTCAAAAAATATATCTGTTGTGAATATCGAGTAAGCGAAAAAGGCAAAACTTTAAATAAATGATCCGTTAAAGAAGGGGACAGATATCGTGACAGATTAGCGCAATTGTGACGTACCTAGTCGTATTTTAGTTGCATTAAAACCATTATACCTACTACAAACTTCAAATAAAATAAAAAAACCTGCATAATTTCAACATAGAAAAATTTGTAAATCATTATATGTTTGAATTTGTGGAAAACAGTGCTATATTCAAACGTAGGCAACATCCCTATTGCATTACCATTTACCTAACTACTTTGCTTGCGCAAATTTGAAGCAGAAGCCCAATCGATCAAGTTAAGTAATTTTTAAAAAATCAAGGCTCCTAGCATTTAACGAGAAGATAGCACAATTTTTTTGAAGTACCTAGTACATATCTCTTAAAAAATTCTTTTTTGGAGTTGGTGCTAAGTGTTACCAGAAACAATCGAAAGAGAAACACCAACTCCAAAAATGACATTTTTAGAAGATAAGTAAGTACCCAAATTTAATATTTTTTTTCCTTTTTAGTGTTTAGAAGTCGGTTTTATTTATGTTAAAAATTTTTTTTACATTTTTAAGTGATTTTCTAAGGTCAAAGCTAGATGGGTGACCGTCTGCGTCGACTTGTCTGTCTCTTAGTCTATAGTTGAAATATATAATTGTTTCATAATATCGTATCGTGCCACTGATAAAGTATTGCCTAAATCCACACACTATTACGGTAACCGTGACCTTCCATCATCAGTTCACCCGAATAACCCGATAGAATACAACTATACGTTAATACGTTCCTACAATATTTAAAGAATTATCATCCAACTCCTAACCGTTAAGGAGTCGTACCTTCCATCACCAGCTTATCAACATAAGATGGTGACTGACAGTAAAAAATACTTTAATAGCTTTGTAAAAAAGCAAAATGTCATACGTGCCTATAAAATTTGAGGTATGCCCTCGATTTCCCTGGCATCCTATCATCAGATCCTGACTTGGTGAAAATGGGACCCCTTCGGGAGTATACTGTATCGAATAAAAAGAAATCGAAAATCGGTTCACAATTGACCGAGAAATCGATGAAAATACATACAATAATAAAAAAATATTTAAACAAAAATTAAAACCGCCTCCAAAAAACTGAAAAGGATAAAATAATTAAATTTTAGTAGGTACTCATTCCCTAGGAACATATTTTTGAAGTCGGTGCTACTATCTATGGTTTCTGGAAACAACTTAGCACCAACTCCAAAAATATGTTCCTAGGGGATGAGTACCTACTAAAATTTAAATATTTTATCCTTTTCAGTTTTTTGGAGTCGGTTTTAAGTTTTGTTGAAATATTTTTTAACTGACTTCAAAAAAAGGAGGAGGTTATCATCAATTCGTCTGTATGTTTTTTTTTTATTATTATTATTTTATTTTTTTATGTTTGTTACCTCAGAACTTTTGGACCGGGTGAACCGATATTGATGATTCTTTTTTTGTTCGATGCGAAATAGTTCCCATTTGGTCCCATAATTTTTTTTTGAAAATCCATTGTTAGTTTGGTTTTTAAATAAAAAAAACTGGAAAAATAAAGTCGTCTACATATGCGAAATTGCGGATTTTTGCTTTCCTATGAATTTTTAGTGAAATGATACGATAGTAGAAATCAATTTAAGCTCACGGTCACCCATCTAGCTTTGATCTTCAAAAGTAATCATTAAAAATTGTAAAAAAAAAATATTTAAACAAAAATTAAAACCGACTCCAAAAAACTGAAAAGGATAAAATAATTAAATTTTAGTAGGTACTCATCCCCTAGGAACATATTTTTGGAGTTGGTGCTAAGTTGTTTCCAGAAACCATAGATAGTGAAGACTTCATTTATCCAGTTTTTTTTATTTAAAAACCAAACTACCCAATGGATTTTCAAAAATATTTTTATGGGACCAAATGGGAACTATTCCGCATCAAACAAAAAAGAATCATCAATATCGGTTCACCCAGTCAAAAGTTCTGAGGTAACAAACATAAAAAAAAATTTAAAAAAACATACAGACGAATTGATAACCTCCTCCTTTTTTTGAAGTCGGTTAAAATACATATCCGTGCGGTGACGGATTAAGAATACAATTCACCGCCCCATTTCTTCCCGTGGGTGTCGTAAGAGGCGACTAAGGGATTACCGAGCTACCAACTGCTCGACTGGTGGTAGGGTCTGAACACCCGTCTGGTTAGTGACCACCGTACGCATGGCGTAAAACCCGCCAAGTGACCACTTGTGGTCGCGTTCCGGGATCAGTCAGCGTACAACCAGAGCTTGGGGGGACGTTGCGGCGATGGATACGGTCAGTGACGGCTTCCGTCTAACCAGAGCCAGGTGGACTGCATTGACCCGCCGACCAGGGAGACCCGAAGAAACGGCTGTTCCGCTGGCCGCCCGTGGTACAGTACAGGGGCCCAAGCGAACCTAACCAGTTCGTGAGGCTGCCCTATCATGCCACGCATAATCTTGGGGTGGTCCGTCGTGCCGGTTGGTGACCGGGTGGTGGGGTCCCGGCGGCCATTCCCGGGGGGGTTCGGGGGCCCTTCCGTTCGGCGGGTCAGCGCTTCTCTGCTGTCGGCTATTACCTGGGGAAACAGGCCTCACGCTTTGACCGTATATATCGCGGCAACGTCCCCCCAATTCACGCCTCTCCTCCTTCTATCTTAATTATGGCAGCGCTCAAAAACAGTTCCGGTCGTTCAGCGGTGCACACCCCCACCACAACCACGCTGTTTGAGATCGGGCTCACTAACATCCGTGGGCTCCATGCTAACCTCAATGCCGTCCACCAACATCTCGAGACGGCTCGACCCGAAATGCTGTTTTTGACGGAGACGCAAATACTCCGCCCGGCAGACACTAGCTACTTGGATTACCCCGGCTACGCTCTTGAAGAGTCCTTCAAAGCGAAGGCCGGGGTATGCTTGTTTGTCCGGGCGGATGTTTGCTGTCGCCGTCTGCGCTGTTTGGAGGACCCTTCCTACTCTATTCTTGGGGTGCATGTGGACCTGGGCACACATTGCCGAATCTACGTGTGCCTCTATAGATCCCACAGCGGTGACATGGAGACAACTCGACTTTTCGAACACCTTAGTCGGGTGGCAGATGTTGCGCAGGAGCAGTTTCCAACCGCGGAATTGGTGTTTTTAGGGGACTTCAATGCTCACCACGAGTCGTGGTTAAGTTCCTCTAAAACTGACCATGCTGGTAGAACTGCCCACGCTTTCGCTCTCACGCACGACCTGCCCCAACTGGTAAACCAGCCCACCAGGATTCCAGACATTAACGGTCACGCGCCCTCATTGTTGGACCTTCTGCTGACGACTCGCCCGGATGGATATCGGCTAGAGGTTCGTGCTCCTTTGGGAACATCAGATCACTGCCTGGTATCCGCTGGGGTGCCACGGGCGTCGCCACTGGTACCTATGGTTGCCAAACGCCGCATCTGGCACTATGCGTCGGCAGATTGGGACGGTATGCGGGATTACTTCGCATCTGTCCCTTGGAGGCAGCACTGTTTCAGTGAGCTGGACCCGAGCGCTAGCGCTGTTGCTGATGAGATCATGTTAGGGATGGAGTACTATATCCCTCACTCCGATCTCATCAGTGCCGCGATTGTGCCTTAGCTGTTGAAAACAGACAGTCGGCATACCGCGATTGGATCAGGGGCCGAGCTTGCGGGGATCCCAACATTGACTCACTGAAAGCAGTCTATAACAACGCCACCAAGTCCTGCAAAAGGGCCTTCATCAGAGCGGATGCACAGCGCGTTGCACGAGTTGGCCAAGAACTTCTTACGCATCCTACGGGAAGCCGTAGCTACTGGCGTCTGACCAAAGCCGTGCAATCCAACTTCTGTCAACCCTCGCTGCCCCCGTTGAGATGTTCTGACGGCTCGCTAGCTCACAAGCCGCAAGAGAAAGCCGATCTCTTGGTAAAACTCTTTGCTGCTCACTCCCGAATCGATGACTGCAACTTACAGCCACCAACTCTCTCCCACTGTGGCCACACAATGCCTGATATACGTATTAGGCAATGTGATGTACGTGCGGAGCTTCAGTCAATCGACGTCCGGAAAGCTAGTGGACCTGATGGCATTCCAGCGATAGTACTGAAAAACTGCGCAGCGGAGTTGTCTCCTGTCTTAACGCGGCTATACCGTCTTCCTCTCTCTTCTGGGTGTGTGCCGGAATCTTGGAGAGAGGCCAATGTGCAACCGGTCCCCAAAAAGGGAGACTGATCAGACCCAGCTAACTACCGCCCGATAGCTGTCACCTCAGTTCTTTGCAAGGTCATGGAACGGATCTTAAACCACCAGCTGATCCGTTACCTAGAAGATCACTCATTAATTAATGATCGACAGTACGGGTTTCGGCCGAACCGGTCAACGGGTGATCTTCTAGCGTACTTAATGCATGTCTGGGGTGAAGCTATTGACAAACGTGGTGAGTCACTGGCAGTTAGCCTTGACATTGCCAAAGCGTTCGATCGGGTCTGGCACAAGGCTCTTCTCTCCAAGCTCCCGGCATACGGTCTACCCACTCAGCTCTGTAACTGGATTGCCGGCTTCCTGCATGAGCGAAGAATCCGTGTCCTCGCAGATGGATACGCTTCGCGGTTCATGTCAGTGAATGCTGGTGTACCACAAGGCTCTGTTCTATCCCCCACGCTCTTTCTTCTTCATATCAATGACATGATTCCGTTAGGAAACATTCATTGCTATGCAGATGATAGTACAGTGCGTGGGAAATATTACGGTCACCCAGGGGCTGGGCGCGCTGAAACCGAGAGGGAGAGAGAGAATCTTACTATTGAGCTCGACAGGGTGTTGAACCTCGTATCTGAATGGAGATCTAACAATCTTGTTGAGTTCAATGCTAAGAAAACACAGGTGTGCGCGTTTACAGCCAAAATGTCGCCGTTCCTTCCCCTTCCGTCTCTTCAGGGCACGACTCTTTCGGCACAGGGCTCCCTCAACTTGCTAGGTATGGAGATATGTTGCGATCTGAATTATAGGAACTACATCGAAACCGTGATAAAAACAGCCTCACGGAAGCTCGGTGTCCTGAACAAGGTGCGTCGATTTTTCACGCCTGACCAATTATGCCTGCTGTAAAAAACTCAGGTCCGGTCTTGCGTGGAATATTGCTCGCACTTGTGGGATGGCTCCGCCAAGTACCTACTTGGTGCCCTGGACAGATTGCAGCGTCGTGCTGTCCGTATCGTTGGCGTTGTAGAGGTCACCAACAACCTTGAGCCTCTGCAATTGCGTCGAGACATTGCGTCGCTCAGCGCCTTCTACCGGCTATATCACGGAGAGTGTTCTGAAGAGCTATTTGACCTAATCCCACCTTCCCCCTTCCTACTCAGGAGCACGCGTGCCGGTCTTCGGAGTCATCAATTCACTGTCTCCACCTCAACATCACGTACAAAGAAATTTAGTAGCTCTTTTCTTTGTCGAACTTCCAGAACTTGGAATTCTTTGCCAGCATATGTGTTCCCTCCTTCCTATAACATGGGTTCCTTCAAAAGAGGCGTGAAAAAGCACCTTTCGGGCCGGCAAGGTGGAGGCAGCTAGAGCAGTGTCTGAACTGCACTAGCTGTATTCGCATATGGACTCTTCTTACTACTTCACATCAGGTGGTGTTGAGTCATTTGTCGTGCTTTGTATAAAAAAAAAAAAAAAATACAGCGGAACATAATAACCTCCATTTTTTTGAAGTCGGATAAAAATAGAAATATATTAATAATCCAAAAATAATCAATTAAGTACTTTTCAGCTTTTATTCAAACTGGGTAATTAAAAATCTACGCTGCGCAGCCATTGTTGGAGATTACCTGACCCTAACCACAACAATAGATCTCATATAGCCATGAATTATGCATGAGGCGCGGGCGCATGATTTTACATCAATTTCGCATCCCAGTTATTGAGTAATGTAAGAATTTTTCGAAGTCGGTTAAATATGTTTTTGATAGGCTAAATGCAAAAAATGACATTTTATTGTAAATCTATGTAATCTATTTATCGCAAGTAAACTATGAAACTCGTTTTTTCTTTTTATATATTGTAAGGCACTTTCGTAATTTAGAAATATTTTACATATCAGATGACTGCAACTATCATTAAATACAAAATTTTAAGTAACCCCCGGCGTCATTAATCATCTATCTAACACCATATCATTGAGACTATTCATAAGAGTCCAAACATGGTATATCTGCTGTAAGTTTCTGAAGAATTAAGCATTTCGCAGACTTTTTGATGGTATAGGATCAGCTCAAGTATAGTATGTCATGGGAATGTCACGGAAGTGACAGTACACCAAATCTCAAATCAATCGGATCTGTAAAAGTTAGTAAAACCCTATAATCATGTAGAAAATAAGCTGACAGTCATCAAACGCCTGAACTAATCTTCATAAATTATAGCTAAGAACCATCGTAATCACATCAGCTTTCAAACAAAAAAAACCGAATCAGAATCAGTCCATTCGTTTAGGCGTTACTATGCCACAGACAGACACACAGATAGACACGTCAAACTTATAACACCCCTTTTTTCATCGGGGGTTAAAAACTGATTCGCTGATTTCAGGCTTTCAGCTGCGAATTTGTAGGTCAACATAGCGTTATTTGATGTGGGATTTGCTTGTTTTTTTTTTTATACAAAGCACTGCAATTGACCCAACACCACATTATGTGAAGCGGTAAGATGAGTCCATATGCGAAGACAGCCAGTGCAGTTTAGACACTACTCTAGCCGCTTTCACCTTGCCGGCCCAAAAGGTGTTTTTTTACGCCTCTCTTGAAGAAACCCAATGTTATAGGAAGGAGGGAATACATGTGCTGGCAAAGAATTCCAAGTTTTGGAAGTACAAAAAAGAAACGAGGCACTAAATTTCTATACTCTGAAATACACCAATATCCAGTTTATTGACCTCAAATTAGCAACTAAATTGACGGTCTGCGCTATGTTCTTTACACATTCCGCCAACACAAATAAACTATAGAACTCATAAAAATAATAACAATATTTGTCTTTATAATATAACACACTATGCCATACGAAGGCTAGGGAATGAGTTATCGCCGATGGACCACCGCACTAGTGCTGCATTCATTTTGCATTTTCCCGTTGACTCTAAAGTTGATTGACTCTGAAGTCATCTTCGCTAAATAAGCATTTACTCACACCACGTTGTGCTAATTCACTCTATTCCTAAGATGTACTCGTTGGCGTTTGTTCGTTATTTGCTTACTCTCGTTTGGTTAGTGATTTCCTGTCATAATTTGTCTTGTTGTCAATAAGTAAAATAAACGTTTGACACAATATGTGAAAAGCGCGTATCGAAACGGTACATTCAGCCGTAAAGCAGTTCGCTGTGTTTCGGATTGAAGAGAAAGGTAGCCAGTGCAATTACTGGGCATGGAAGGCATTTCACCTTAGGTCTCAAGATGACAGAGCCCTTGCAATTCCAAGTAATGTTTTCTTAGTTATTGCAGGTGTCTTTAAGCGACGGTAACCACTTACCACCAGGTAGATGGTGTGCTTGTTTGTCATCTAGTTGTATAAAAATAAATATATCAATTATACTAAATGAAATGGGAACTACGATATTAATGTATATATTAGCAGAATTTTCCATATTCCACAACAATCAAAAATAAATACATCCAGTGATTTTGGAAAATTGCGTGTCATCGTCTTTATCTCTTTGTCTTTAAATGGTACAATCACGAGTTTTGACAGTGTTTGCATCTTATTGCAAATACATATAATAAGCCATTTAAGATATCAAAGTACATACTTCTCATATTTCGCTCATGACCTTGCCTGAATCATAATATTTTTCATGAATCTTTCCAGTACGTAGTTTATTTTAATTAAGGTTGCCACATTAGTATATTAAACACAAAGCGGTGCCGTTCATTGCCACCGAATGCTAAGCTGTGTTACTTTATAAATAACCGCTTTGTTATTTTAAGTGTTGAAATTTCACAATCAGCGTTAAAAAGTTTCACATATGGACAATTTACTCACTCGTTTATCTGTAAAGATGGTGAATTAAACATTTCACCCTATTCTAATGCTACTCAGAGGATAAGGACGTGAATGACGAATCCGTCATTTGTATAGGTACACGTACGATATTCAAAGCTTATTGTTATATTATCTTTCAAATAGCCTATTGCTTTATCTCACGATTATCTCTGTTGACATGAGACTATCTATAAAAGTTACGTTTAATCGCAGCCTCTTAAAAGGCAGCTCAATTTTACTTAAAATAGAATTGATTGTCATAATTATAGTTCGAATCCTTAAGTGTTCGATAAATTTTACCACACTTTTATAATCTTCATAGTAAAACGCGCGCTTATCGCTAAAGCATTATTAAAAAAGTATCATCGATTGGTCACATTTTGACCCAGTTTTATTCATTATCTTCAAAACATTATTTAAGTTCGTGTACAGTCTTCTTTCTTCATATATTAAAGACGTGCCTTTATAATTTGTATGATTACAAAACAGAAGGTATTTTTTACTTGGCTTACTTAAAATAAAATCATCCATACTAATATTATAAATACCAGAGTAACTGTGTGTGTTTGTTACGTTTTCCATCCTTAACAGCTAAATCTATTCATATGAAAGCATTAAACTTAAGCTACCTTTTGGCGTTATACCCGACTTCCTCGTGGACGGAAGTGCGGGTGGAGCCGCGGGGGTCCAGAAGTAAATAAATAAAACGATTGTTACAAAACATTTTTTTAAAACACTGAAGTGGCAATCAAGCATACGGCCCACCTGATGGTCAGCAGTTACCGTATCATATGGACACTTGCAACACCAGGGGTAACTTGCACGTTGTTGACCCTGTAAAAACTTTTCAAGTCCTTTTTGAAGAATCCCATGCTGTACTTGTTCTAGGAGACCTGAGCGTACGTGGGAGAAAGTTGCTTTGAAACCGTAAAGTACGCGACCATATTGGTTCCAAGTTCCAACGTGTGAGGATGAATTCCCTGCGATGGCGATGGTAGAAAGAGACCGTAGGAATCATATCAAATAGTTCCTCAAAACATACCCCGTCATACAAACGGTACAGAACACACGTTAGGAAGCAAAATCTCGCCTTAGGCTTAAGGGTTCAATGCCGCGTGTGAGCCCGGGATCGTCGACAATTCTAATAGCGCGTTTTTGAACCGCGTCAAATGTTCCAAGCTAGTATCTAGGTGCTCCCGCCCATAGGCGGCAGGAGTATTCCATGTGGGGGTGCTGACTTAAGACTTGTATCCTTTGTGCCGAAGAAAAGTACCACCGCGCAGTTTTGAGCACACCAAGCTTCTTGGTTGCCAGCTTGACTTTATCTTCTAAATGACAGCGGAACTGCACTAGAGATATCAACACCAAAAGTCCCGATACTCTTATAGATAGAAAGAGGTGTGTCAAGGAACTGTGAATGGGTTTTTGGAGGAGACAGCGAATGGGTTTTTTTAGCGGTTTGTGTCTTAGTGTCTTACTAAACTTAGTCCAATGTAACCCAATTGGACTAAGTGTAGTCGTCCCCAATCGAAGACTCTGATTAGAGAACTCTCAATTTCAGACGCAATGCGACCGCTACTTTCCTCCACTGTAGAGTATTAGCACGACCCGTATAGTAGGCGTCTCCAATACTATGGTCCGCCGACAACTCAGGAGCACACTACTTCAGCACCACTGCCGGTATACCATATGGCCCACTCGACTTATGAATATCCAAAAAAAACAACTTACGCCTTATCTCCTGTTCGTAATGGAGAAGTGACATCACTACAATTAAGATTCGAACGATTGATTCCTTTTATTGACGAAAACGGAATACGCCTAAATACGACGAAAAAGGAAGCAAATCGAAGACACACGTGAGGAGTTTGAGGCATAACACCAAGGCTCAACGCTGATTGGTGGGTGAAAGCGATCGCAGTAACAACCGGCTTATCACAATTTTTGCACATTTCCTTGAATTCTCACGACAACCGACAATTGACACTTACGGGCCATTGTTCTCACGGAGTTTTCACATTGCGTGGTACTTAGCACATGTTTAAAATCAATCCAATAAAATTTAAGCATACTTCAAGAAAAACTTGAGACTACCCGGTTTTCCATTCACGCGTTGATATTTTCCCTTACGGTAAATACCAGCTCTTACAGGTGTGATTTGCCAACCTGTACTCTGTTATAATACTTTCGCTTAGTATCGAAACACAAAGAAGATGAGTTTGATTTTGAAGAGGCGGTAGCGGCGTACACCTGATTAATACGTTAAACATGAATAATATCAAACATGAATACGTTAACCTTTGCACATAATTCAAGAGAGTGTGACAGAAACAATAGGTAGATACACGTCACTGATAGAAGTTTTTAACTGCTTATACATAGACACGCAAATGCGCGAGAATATCACCTTTGTTATGAAGAAGTCTATCTAATCAGAAATGGCGAATTTCTGATTAGATAGACTTCTTCTTTGAAGAAACAATAGAGACACAAGAGAGAAGAAACAGATAAGAGATAGTTATTTTAGGTTAGGTTCATTATGCACTTTAATTTAAAATGCTGGAGAAGGAAAAAACCAAGCTAAGAACTTTTGTTCCTGGGACGAGTGGAACTACTACCCAAAGAGTACATTTTTATACGGGTATAGAGGTATCACTCCATACTACAAAATATTTTGCGCTTAGCGATATCTGGTGATCTGAACCGGTAAACAAACAAAAATTTATTTTCTTTATTATAAAACGTTTTTTTTTATTAAAAACTAAATGTAAATAATGATACAGTTATATAAAAAAAGTTTATTTATGTATTTTTATCATCAAAATAAAATTTCAAGAAAAAAACACTTATTCATCGGGATTTGAACTTGTATTCCTTGATTTTAAACGCCTGATAATTGCTAATTCTGCCATCTGATCATTGTTTCCATGGATGAATTAGCGCTACCATATATACTTCAGTAATGTACCTACTTAACTTAACATATTTATAATGGTAATTGAAAAAATACTGTATATAAATTATATCTGAAGACCAAAATCTCGTAGAAAAATTAAAATGGCATGAACAATTCAAAACTGCTATGACGGCCTAGGTTTAAATCCCAGCAGCTCGCTACTCTAACTAAGTAATTAATAATTTGGGTAAGATATTATAAGTTACAGTAAAAATATTACTAACGATATAGTGAAAAAATACCAAAGTTACCTAATATTGATTAAAAAATAAAATATTTTTTTCTCAGTTTTGTGAATAATATCTTAGATGTTATTCATAAAACATTTAAGTTTTAAATATTTTTCGAATTCACTCTTTTTTTATGGTTACAGCGTCATCTATCGACTTGGACCTGAATTTCTAACCCATTATAAGCAAACCAAATTAAATATCAGGTTAAACGAATAGTCTTAGTCGATACATCAATGTCAACTGCAATTGGTCGTGTATGATATGGTTATTTTAGTATGAAATTATAACATCGTGCTACTACCCTACCATGACAACACTTACCAAAACAACAACGCATGGGGCGTTGCCTTCCTTGTAAATCAAGGGAAAATAATGTCAAGAGTAATAAGCCAAAATGTGGATAATGGTTTTAAGGTATACTATCGGTTATCATCAATCACATTTTTATATTAGCCTATGATGTCCATTGCTGAATAAACTATCGGATATACTATCGGTTTATTCTATACTAGAATTACCGCTTGCCTTTATAGCATAGCAAATTTACGTACCATCATGAGATAAAAAACTCTTAATTTTGTTTTGAAATATCTCTAAACAGTTCCATTAGACCGATGCGACATAAATAGAAACAAAAGGCAGAGCTCATGTGGATTCACAAAAATCGTATTGAAACTGAAGAATAGTCCAACTTTTCCACACAAATCCACAAAATCAGAGTAGAAATAAGAAGTAGACAACAACAGAACTCTGTCGATATTTTGGAAGCTGAAATAAAACAAGATGCTCGTTAAAGTCCCGTGTGCTAAATATTTAGGGCCAACACAGACGAGAGGCTTCGAAAATTATGATTTTGATTGGAAAAAATATCAATTAATCAGCGTACAAAACAGACCAAGGGGGTAACAAACTTTTTGCCCAAACATTAATTTGGAGTCGCCCTACTGGAACGCCCATACCTCCACGATAGGTAAGATTCCCGAGCCTTTGATGAAGCATTACTTATCAAAAGGTTACGATTCCATAAGCGGGCTTTACCCCTGTATTCTACGCCTATTGTTTCTCTATGCACATAATCAGCTTTAAGGAAATACAGCTTGTCAAAGTAGAGTGGACCCCAGTCCTATTAAGGGCCCTAACTTAAAAAACAAATTCTGCATGTTTTGTGTCAATCACTAATATCATGGACCATGCTAATATTAAAAAGAGTAAAAAATACAAAATGTGTTGATAGTATTTTAATTAAAATATGTTTTATTTGCGTTCATAAGTAAGGTCTTAATTCTTTAAATACTTATAATCTACTTGCTTTTGCCCGGGACTTCATTCTCGTGAATATCGATTCTATTCTCGGGATGAAAAGTAGCCTATGTATCATTCTAGACTATAATCTATCTCTGTGCCAAATTTGATCCAGATGTGTTTAGCCGTTCTGGCGTGATTGAGTAACAAATATACATCTAAACTAATATCATAAATGCAAATTATGATATATTAAGATTAGGATTAAGGACGGTTGATGTTAGTTTTATTAAGATTAGTGTTCGTTTCATGATTAAGTATGACTGTAAAGTATTTAATAAATATTTTTGCAACTTAGGTATTATGTATATCTATATTGAAATCAGCATCTGTGAATACAGACAGTTGAGTCATGCATGAGTTCTCGTACATAATTTATACTGATTAACTCAGTAACTCAACGAGGCTGGTTTTTCAATTAGAGTTGAGCCAAAATCGATAAATAATAATAATATTCACACACTCACACCTATTATCTAGCCCAAAGTAAGCATCATTAAGAGCTTGTGTTATTTTTTTTTTTTTTTTTTTTTAGGATAGCTTACAGCGTTATCATCAAACACACAAACAAAATAGCAACAATGAGCCATTAACTAGCTACCACATTTATATAGCCAATTAACTTTCATGGAAACTTATACTAATGTTACTTAATTCATAAACAGGTAAAACGAAAAACTACTGGTGCTCAAGTAATGCTCTCTTTATGCTATACAGACTATCTCGAAATATATCGATATCATTATTATTGATTTTGTCAGCCGCAACGCTGGGCCTGCCTGATGAGAAAACTGTTTTGTCTGTAGTTAGTGTGAGCAAAGTGAAAAGTTATGGATACTAGATAACGGAGAAATAAATAATATGCATATAAATATTAGAAATATACTAAATATCCATGACTCGTAAACAAATGCTCGTACTCATCATACAAACATTTGCTCCTACCGGGATTCGAACCCGGGACCTCTTGACCGAGTAGCCTGTATAGCAGACCACTCGGCCAGCCGGTCGTCAAATATAATATAATTTATATCAATTTATATCATCAAATATAATTATTATAAAGAATAATAATTGTAAACAAACCACTGTCATTTTTGTATGAGTGATGAGCAAGTTCCTTTCTTGCTTGCTTGCGAGTAGAAGGGACAAATCTATACAAAATGACATTTGCTTTATTTACAATCATTCTTCATCGAATTTGGCTCAAGTATGGGCTGGCGAGAAACATAATGGACTCAACACTTGTAAGTAACCAACCCATATTCCGAGTACTGTAATAAGTCGAAACGTATTATTTTGTCTCACATTTTGTAACAAAATAAAACTTTCTTAGAATGTCGAAAAATGTATATTATCTGTATTCTATACAGTGTGTTGCCGTCAATGCGACAATAAATTTAAACATAGGCTATATTAGTCCATAGAAATGGTTTGCCACTTTCAAAAATATCGTATTTATTTGATAATTTCATGAAATTTGTATTAAATAATGCTGCCAAAGTTACACTATTTCATACAAATGTCATGAAATTATCAAATAAATAGATAGGATAGTTTTGAAAGTAGCAAACCATTTCTATGGACTAATATAGCCTATGATTAAATTTATTGTCGCATTGACGGCAACACTGTATATTTACTGTAGAAAAAAGTTAATTGAATTCGGGAGAAAAGATTGTTTCACCTTATGCAGCTATGTGTGTCGGGTGTATCGGGGTGCATCTGCACTGAGAGCCTACAGATATAAAGTGCATTTCAACGCGGATGCGACCGCGGTACCAACACGTAAGTCGCAGCCAGAAACCTGCACGCGTCCTAAAATTCCATTGTGCATTTGTGTTCAACCATCAAGCATCAGATTCCAGACACAATTAAATTTTCCACTGTCATGGCCCTCCGGTGGGTTAACGCCGCTTCAGGGTTTAATAACAACGCGTTGATACGACGATATATACTTGTGATCACGCTTTGTATCGTCGTAAGTCTCTATATTACTTATTTCACGCCTCTTTCCTTTTTTTTCCCCATCATGATATGATAATGATTAAACATTTAAAAATTAACTCTTTCATCGAAACAAACATGACAATCCGTTTTTGGATTAAAAAGTACGCTGTCGCGTTCTTGAATCTCGCTTTGACTACACATAGAAAATATGCTGAGTGCTAATACCCAAGAAGCACTTTCGATCATCGAAAATCCCATTTGTATGTCTATCATAAAAAAAAAGTGTTTGCTAACAACGTCATAATGTCTGGTCACTGGTTCCAATAGTTCAACTACCGAGAAGATTCCGGAAACAAACTCGTGTAGTAATGTGTTGAATTATTTATCAAGGGCTTTTTGTATGTTCACCATAAACAATTAAATTTATTTGGTTTACTTCGATCAAATAAACAAAAAAGTCTTGCACGCTTTTAGAATACAAGCATAACTATCTGCTTTTTGGATCAAAAAACGCAATATCATTTCGTGTAATCTACGCGAGAAAATACGCTCTATATATAGAACCTAAGATCTAATTTTCTATGTGCTTAGTATGTCCTCTAATATGGCGCCATCTTGAATAAACCTGGGGCCTTACCACCATCTTTATAAAAGCGATTCATATTCCGCTCGGTTCAGTATTGGTTCCTAAACTGCATCGCTGTCATAGTCGTAGATAGCGTCGTAGTACGAATTAACGATTCTACTCAGTTTAGGTCCTAAACTGGATCGCGATAAAAGATGGTGGTAAGGCCCCTGACCTTTTTTAGAGCTTCTGTATCGGCGCGTGGGTTGGAGGCTTATAATGTAGTTGCTTTACTGCGTAAACCTATATTTACTGTGGTTGAGTGCTAGTCTTATAAATTCGATCACAAAATTTAAAGACAATAAACGTTACGAAAGCCTTGTCAATATTTTACAACTGATGGTGATGATAAAATCCTTTAAAGTTTATTTTTGGTTTACAACAATAATTAATTGTAATTCTTACACTAGCGTTCATTCGCTAATTTCACCGTCTGAATTCAATATCAAAAAGTCTTTGTATACATTAAACACATGTAAAAATGTTGTTATACGGTCATGAAGTTTTGCCCCGACAAAATAAAATTGCTGTCAAAATCATTATTTTAAAATACCGAAATGAGCCACGCCAAATGAATGATTCAAGTCGGACTGTGATGATCACAGATGTATTGTTGTTATTAGAAGCGGATTACGAAAGTCCTTATGGTTGATCTATCCCTGACATTGAACAGTTAAGATGATGTTGATTGATAAAACCATTAAAATGTCAATTTCAAGATCAATTGATGATCAAAGTCTCTAAAAGGTTAATTCAACGTGCTCCTTATTAACTTCTGGTGGAGACTACTATTGACGCTGTATCATTAGAATTAAAATTATAATCGGGATATTTTCCATATACCTATAGGTGTCGCTAGTAGATACTGTGAGTGTTGTGTGTCCAGTTCGTGTAAACAGTGAGGCTGAGTCCTCAGTATCAGATCGATCGTAGCGAGCATCAAGGAAAGAGGTTAGATCGATATAACTGCCTGCAATGAAGTCACTACCCGACGTTTTAGCAGTCTACTCTTGATCATAGAAACTATAATATAGGGAACTCGTTACATGGTAAATATCCCGAATATAATTCTAATTCTAATATTAATAACTATGAGAGTATAAAAAAACGATATCTTTGTATCGTTAGTAACGAATCGTTGTGGATATC
Organism: Nymphula nitidulata; assembly: GCA_947347705.1. Classification (NCBI taxonomy): domain Eukaryota; kingdom Metazoa; phylum Arthropoda; class Insecta; order Lepidoptera; family Crambidae; genus Nymphula; species Nymphula nitidulata. The sequence goes on from OX374632.1 coordinate 16,825,054, forward strand.
TGACCACAACATTGATATCTGATACATGACCTTGCTCAACCGCAATACACATACCTAGAGGAAGCGCGCTCCGATACACTAACTCGATTGAAATCGATTGTTTTGTCGTCCAACTGTGCATATCGATCGTTGGTATAATCTAGAAAAGTATGTTAATACATTGTCTCCTGACCTGTTTTTGTTATGTGTGTGGTAATAAAGCTTGCTGTGAATGCATTGCGTCATCCAAACAGTACCTGCTAAAGAGATATTGGATTTGTAGGCTTACTTACTTCGTTTACGGTTTGTTTAGGTCCGCCTGGCTAGCTATCGCCATCTTTTCTAAGTCTACCGCCTAACAATAATGTTGACAGCAAATGAAAATATATTTTCTTTGTAATTAAAAATATGAAATATTGTCTTTATTCAATTAGGCCCCCCAAGAAGCACTTTCGATTTCGAATCGTCGAAAAGCCCTTATGTCTATCACATAAAATAATATTAACTAACAATGTTATAATGTCAGTCTGTCTATCGGTCTGTCTGTTGATCTGTCGGTCGATCTCTCAGTCGATCTGTCTTTCGGGCCGTCTGTCAGTCCTTCTGTCAGTCTATGTCTGTCAGATGGCCGCATTCTGGCAGCATTGCGGTGCATTCTGGCAGTCGGAGGTAAGATAGCCAGTTCCTCTGGTTGAGAAATTCGAATGTAGCTCTGTTCTATATTCAGCCTTATCATCAGGTACCATCAGGTAATGAAGGGCAAATTATAAAAGCCGTACTTACGAATTAACAGGACGTCATAAACTGCAGCAATTTTTCCTGGCCGGCAGGCATCCTTGGTAATATTAATCATTTGAACAAGCCACCTAGACAACTATAAACCGGCGCCAACTAAAAACAAGTTTTGCAGCTCCGGCTGTAGTATAATATGCTGAGTTGGGGTCCGTTTCGGCAATAATTTGTTATTTTCTGTGTATTTTTTGTTAATCTTGTATTTTTTATTTTTTACAATATTCAATGATTTCTACGAAATGGCGATAGTTTCCAGTAAACATAAAATACTGACATGATTTTTTTTTGACTGATTTTTTATTTATTTCTGATACAAATATGACACTTAATTAATGGGTGCGACATATAATCCAATATTGTTCCGCCTTGACGATGTTTTGGTTGTATTTATTTTTATTTATTTATTATTTATTTGAACACCAACATATTATACATCAATTAACAATAATAATAATATACAACAATATACAATTTAGACATAATTACAATTTGGTTTCAGCCTAATGTCATTACAATTATAGGTGAAGACTACATGCAACTAGGAGCAACAAAAAATTTAAAAGATTAAAAACAAATACTAACAATTGTATATGAAAATATGTAATAATGAACGAAATGCACAGGGAAACTATTTATTGGAAATGTTCTAGCTTGTAATCGTCAAGCGGTTGAGCTAACATAATAACCATTTACCGTATTATTATCATTATGGCTCGACCGAGAACTCGGTCTCGAGACATTTTTACAGTACTTTGGGTGTCACATACGTTGCAGGGAGTTAGCTGTAGATTGTGATATTATGCAAAAATCTTGCATATTACTATCCATGTTATGTTAAAATAATTTTTTTAACGATTTATTCTCGGTTTCCATTCTTGGTCTCGGCCGAGAACGAAAACCTTGTCTCGGTCGACCCCTAATTATTATTATATGAGTCTGTGTATTGCTTACAGTTACGTTATGACGCAATTTGCATGTTTTTGTAAAAAATATAAATAACTTATAAAATTTAAAAACCAAGCTTTTTACCTATCTCTTTATCAATTAATTACTGGCAACACATATTTATCTCCTTAAAGTTTCATATATGTGCACCTAAGTCACTATGGACCTATAATTAGTGACCACAAACAAACTATTCTAATATCCATTTTAAAGCCAGTGTTTCACAGCTAATACCCTGACTAACAATAGAATAGTCATCAACAGATTAAGAGGTCAATTAAGCAATTACAGCTGACTACAATTAACGAGTTAACTCTTTCACACTGATAAAAGGATTAGTCAAAGACATTTGCAATTAGATTGGCTAGACTTAGGGCTTTATCCTAAGGTGATTGTACTGCGATGTAGACAGTACATTAGTGTCAAAGATAACATAATTTTATATATATATAAAATTCTCGACTCACTTTAGTTACCACACTCCTCCGTCAAGTCATGTATCATGAAATTCGGTCAAGCTTGACCGATTTTTTCATGAAATTTTATATGTATATTCATTAGGTCTGAGAATCGGCTACTATCTGGTTTTTTTTGACATTTTTTTTATGGCAAAACAATGTTTGCGGGATCAGCTAGTCTAATATATAAAATTCTCGTGTCACAAATTTAGCTACCATACTCCTCTGAAACGGCTTGACTCATTTTCATAAAATTTGATATAGTTTATTCAGTAGGTCTGATTATCGGCTACTATCTATTTATTTATTTTTGGCAAAACAACCTTTGCCGGGACAGCTAGTAGTACTTATATACAATGCTTCTGGAATGAATGCACGCGACATACGTCAAACGTTGTAAATGAGATTCATTCGCAATTAAACTTGCAAAAGTCTTCGAATTGGTCCCTGTTTTCAATATGCTGCAAATTTTAAATATGATATTAAAAATGCGTAACTTTAAATCCATTTCTACTGTGATCAAATGAACTTATTGAAAACGCTCGATAAAACTTTTATTGCTTTTCATACTATAGGTATAATAAGAACGATGAATTATTTAGATTACGCCTAAACTGCAGTAATATTTCTGCTATGTTTGCTTATTAGAATTTAACTAAATATTTTTTGAGCATTAATAGGTTTAGTAGACTAATGCTGATTATAAATTATCATACATAAGTAATGTAAAGTATATCGACGATTCTGGTGTAGGTATGATAAAAGTTAAATGAGATAATTAATGCAGTTAATGTATTTTGATATTCAAAAATTAAAAAAAAAGGATATCCACGAAAGTTTGAAGCAACCACGAAGTAGAAGCAACAAACTAAGTAAGTATACAATTGGAGTGCTGCCTAAGTTTAAGGGCGCTATTTTTCACAGATTCGAAAAATATACGCTTTTGTTGCCCATAAAAACTATTCAAACTAAAAATATGTGGAATATTAATCCTTCAATGCCCGGACGCCATACTTAACAATTAAAATTTAATTGTGTCTGGTTTATCGGGCTGCGAAGGATTATAAAAATTGTATTGTTTAGAAATTTTTAAAAAAGTAAATGTTTTTTCAAAGTTCATCTAAAATGGTAATGATATTAGATTGCTGATATCAATTCGATAAACTGCTCCTTTTGTAATGTTTTTTTTATTCACTTCTTAATTTTGAAATTTAATAAAGTTGACAACTACCCTAATAATAATTTGTGGCACATATTCAAATCACAATTTTGTATACTTTTAAGCTGCTGTCAATGTTATCGATTTCCCAACATAACCCTTAGACCATAAGAATAAGATAACCCCATAAAGAACTTATTGTGAGTCGACATTGAAGGAAGCGTCATACATTTATTTATAGACAACAGACGCTCAGCCGTAATTCCGTCATACTCCTGGCGCTTTGTTTTTGAAGGCCACCCAAAACTTGTTGTTGTACAGGAATCTTCGGTAAAATGTCTAACTGAAGAGAATCCCCTATAGCGAAGACAGCATTACAAATATTGCCCTAATTACCTCTACCTTACCGAATCTTATTTTTAGCCGACTTCAAAAACGGGGAAGTTCTCAATTAGGTTGGTATGTTTTTTTTGTGAAGTACCATTTTGTTGTTCGATACCAATTCCAGATGATTATTTTTCACTGTTCGCTACTCTGGATATAATTTTGCAAGCATCATAGAATCATTAAAACCCTAAGACATTGCAGACATGATCACAAGTAATCACAACACTAGCATATCCAGCAAAACGGTCATCAACCATTGAAATAAGTGAAGAGAATAAGCCGGACGTATTCTATTAAGTTCATATCTATGTTCCGTTCAACTGTGGCGATTGCTGGCGTTGCCACAACAAAACCATGAAAATATGAAAATCAAGGCGCTTACAACCTATTGGTCACGAAAAAACTACATCCTACAGCGTATCAAAATGGAACATGTCTTTTGTATTCCATAGCTTCTATAGCCCTTATCTCAATGTCATCAACTGTTATTTTGTACGTCGGACCCTATTCACTCAAAGCACAATACTAATCACTGCATATTGACGACAAATCTACTGAACGGATACCACCAAACAGCATTCATTTAAATCGTCACTCGAGTAAAATCGGCTCTAATAAATCGTGAGCCTGTAATTGCACTTTACAGCTGAAATTGTAGTATCCAAGGCGGTCTACATCTTGAAATTACTTCCGAAGCACAGCTGAGCAGAGCTTGCATTTTCGCATAGTCTTTGATATATCTCAATATTTCTTACAATAACAATATTTACATTGTGTAGATTTCGTTCGGTAAATAATTTAATTTCCCTCCTATACAATGGCGTTGCTTTTATAACACCATACTATTGTTATTGTATATTGTCTCTTGTTAGTATTCATAGCGGAGAACCACAATGGTTATGAAGTGTCACTTGGGTAATTTGAATTCGAAATACAATATGTAACTTAGACATCATATTCTCTGAACATAGGTACATATTTTTAAGTTTGTCATAGTGTTGCAAATTCAATGTACACTAAACAGCACTTCAAGTGTATCAGTTATACTACAAAAGTCGCCTCTATTACGAACGGCAGTAAGGGGCTCAAGGTCAAACTGTTACGCTTGATTTATTTATTTATTTATTTGGGAAACCCACAAATTTAATTACACATAAAATCAAACACAGTAAAATTAATCTTAAATCAGCGAAGTTTCCACAGAAAGTTAAAACAGACGTATAATTCTACTTTTTTAATTTGAATCTAATTAAATTTGAATAACAATTAAATTTAAATCCAAATCCTAAATACACAAAATAAGAAAAAAAGATTATTTACGAATCAATTTTACATCAATGTTGATGTGCTGTCGAATGTATCTGAACCTATGTTAATTACAAACATTCAAAATAAATTTAACGTGTAATGACACGTTAAATTTATTTGAATGTTTGTATTTAATTGTACATAGAGTAAGTCATAATAATTTTAATTGTCAATATTACTTATTATGACATTTTGTGTTTTTAATTTGCCTTTAATGTTACAATATGCCTAACACTTTAGTCTTGTTTCTCACACTGTAAACGTAATATTCTTAATTTTTGATTTTAACATTAGTATAAATGTTTGAAAAATTACTTAGTAATTAAAATAAAAAACTAGAAAAATTTCACGTCCTGGGGCGGGAATCGAACCCGCGACCTTTCGCAATCCGGGCGTTTGCTCAAACCAACAGCAGAGCAGTCGCCCGGATTGCGAAAGGTCGCGGGTTCAAACATTTAAAATAATGTTAAAATCAAAAATTAAGAATATTTGAAAGCACTGCCCCAACTTAACCGAATCGTAGGTATTTGTAAAAATACTCGTTTCTGATGTTGTAATAGAACATTTCGACATTGTAGGGTGGACGTTAGCTCATTTAAACGCAAATACAGATAGACTAGAAGAATTTCACAGAGATATCCCAAGTCATGGGCTCTGTAAACCTAAATTGAGTATGACTCCAAATAGGGACCCACATACAAATTCCCAAATAAATAGGGTGTCTGTCATAATTATCCATCATAATTTATTTCTTATTGGTAACGTAACATAATTTACAATAATAAATATTTCAATTCCGATTATAATATTTTAAACAACATACGTCATGATTGAATTAACTTGATCAATTCCTGAACCCCTCAGGCATTTAAATTATGGAAATATTAGCTTCGCACAAATTACTTTTACGGAGCAAAACAATTGTTGAAAGTTACTCCGTCAAACACGATCACCAATAAAAAACGCCGCATAACGTCCTTCAAAGTTAAACTTCCCAATCCATTTGCAGGGATAAAATCTACACCAAGATGGAGGAAGGCAAGAAAGAAATCAATTTGGACTCGGTATTGGAGAGCCTGGGCCCGTACGGGAGGTACAATTTGCTGAATTTCGTGCTGCTTCTGTACCCAATATTGTTGAGTAGTTTCTTCGAGTGCGGATTCATTTTTGAAGCGAGAGAACAGGCGTACAGGTGAGCTTATTGTGTTTAGTATGTGTCTACAAGTGATTTTTGTTATGTCCAAGTTTTATACAGTTTAGTTCTAGTAAATCTTTTCAATTAAAGATTACTATCACTAATATTATTGGGGAAAAAGTCTTTTCGCTTTATAGTATGTATGAACTTGTAATAAAATCTCTTTGGCTGTACTATTTGTATCTGGCTGGTTTTGGTATCATTAAAAGTTTAGATTTTAAAAAAGATAATTCCAGATTCAAATTAGGAAAATGTGTGTTTTTCATTTGTTTTTCGTACTGTCAAGATGAGTGAATCTAATGAAGAAATTCGATACATTTTAAAATTTTACTACAAAAATGGTAAAAATGCAACGCAAGCCGCGAAAAACATTTACGATGTTTATGGACCTAGTGCAGTGTCTGTGAGAGTAGCACAAATTTGGTTTAAGCGTTTTCAATCCGCAAATTTTGATGTCAAAGATGCACGTCTAAAATTGCTATTACGGATAAATCTAATGCCATTTTTGAAAAACTGGAGCAAGATCGGCATATCAGTAGTTACGATGTAGCTGAAGAACTGGGAATTGACCACAAAACAGTTTTGGCGCATTAAAAAAAAATGGGTACACAAAAAAGCTCGATATTTGGGTACCCCACGAGCTCACTGAAAGAAACCTAATGAACCGTGTACTCATTTGTGATTTTTTATTACGACGTAATGAAACCGAACCATTTTTGAAGAAGCTGATAACTGGTGATATAAAGTGGATCGCGTACGATAAGAACGTGAGAAAATGGTCGTGGTCAAAGGCCGGTCAGACTTCACAGACTGTGGCGAAACCCGGGTTAACTCGCAACAAGGTGATGCTGTGTGTGTGGTGGGACTGGAAGGGCATTATTCATTATGAGCTGTTACCACCAGGCAGGACCATCGATTCTGAACTCTAATGCGAACAACTGATGAGATTAAAGCAAGAAGTTGAGAGAAAGCGGCCGGAATTAATCAACAGAAGGGGTGTGGTTTTTCATCATGATAACGCTAGACCTCACACATCTTTATAAACCCAGCAAAAATTAAGAGAGTTTGTCTGGGAGGTGTTAATGCATCCGCCGTATAGTCCTGACCTTGCACCTTCAGATTTACACCAATTTCGCTCTCTTCAGAATTCTCTAGGCAGTGTCAGGTTAACATCACGAGAGGACTGCCAAAACCACTTGTCGCGGTATTTTGATCAGAAGCCCCAAAATTTCTATAGCAATGGGATCATGTCCCTACCTACAAGATGGCAAAAAGTTATCGAACAAAATGGTACCTACATACTTCAGTTAAATGTAAATTAAAAAATGTTTTGAATTTTCTTAAAAAATGCGAAGAAACTTTTTCCCCAACCTATTATTAAGGTTCAGTTTATCTCCTTCTGTCGCTATGATATTAAGAATGGATTCTGAGAATAATAATTAATTCATGATGTTTGTTCAATACCAAAATTAAATATGTTCCAATTAAAATATTCAACCAAAGGTTACGGTGTGTAAGTTAGTTACAACTTGAAATACCATATACAGGGTGGTGCCATCTGAATACGACAATAAATTTAAACATGAGCCATATTAGTTCATAGAAATGGACTCCCACTTTCGCTTATTCGTATTCGCTTGATAATTTCAGGACATTTCTATGAAATAATGCAGCCAATGTTTATATTATTTCATACAAATGTCAGGAAATCATCAAATGAATAAGAAGTTTTTGAAAGTGGCAAAATATTTCTGTTATCTAATATACATAGGCTATATTAGATAATAGAAATGGTTTGAAACTATACCTACTACTTTAATTTATTGTCGTATTGACAGCACCATCCTGTATATATTTTATATATTACTATAGGTATAACTACATGCATGACTCGATTTTCATCATCTATCGCACCCACTGTAGGCACTAAAATTTATCGATATTACGGCAATCCAACGATAATAGTATCGGATCTTATTCCATCTACAATAAAGCACGTTTAATTGGATCACTGCTTATCTGATTCCTCCGGGTAATTAAGATTCCTATATGTCCGATTACAACACGAAGTGTAATGTAATTATTTGATAACGAGAGATTATATCTCTCAATGCATACTCTGTTTTACTTAATTTTATTTACGTATACAGATCTCTGAATACACCAAGGACATTTTAAAATTATTAAATTTCATGTAGGTACTAATTAATTATCTTACAGGTAGCGCAAACTGACTTAGATCTTATATTTTTTAACAATATTGTATACAACGTTGTTGAAAACTATAAGATCGAAATAATATATACCTAATATATTTTTTTTTAAAGTTGTTTATAACATTGTTCGAAATATAATATCACAGATTGTGTTAGAATAAACATACAAAATAAATATATATGTAAATGTTTAAAGACTGCGTTAGTTGATTCTAAAAAAATGATTAGAGTAATATCCTACATGTTAGGTACAAGGTTTTAGGTGTTTAGTTCATTCAAACACCATACAAGGTGGCTGCACCATACGTTATAAGTACAGATTTTTTGTTTTGTGACAAGCAATCGTATGGCCCGACTAATAACCTAGCTAGACTATAGACGCTACTAGCACTTTGGGCACTACTCGCGTGTTGCCTACCCTGTAAAATCAAGAGAAAGCGTTATACTCACAGCATAGAAAATCCACCCTTCTTATGCTGTGACCATAAAGTTTTCTTTTCAACCAAGATCCCAACATTACGCTTTCTCAATGAACGCAGACGAATTTTCTCACCATAGTATAATAACACACTACAGAGTAGTGGTATTTAGCTACGATCTTCTGTAGGTGGAGGTGCCACCCCAGTAGGAAATTTGAGTCAATATGCCCTACCTGCTCTACCATCGAACCCGAATTGAGCCAGCGTGGTGGTGTTGGCCCAAACTCCTCGTGTGTTTCTCACATGTAGGTAGGCCTGTACACAGCAGTGGGACTTATACGGACTGTTCATGATGATGATTATTATGCTGCTGATGATGATTCCCTACCTCTCTTCAAATACAAAAATCATTAATTTCTTTTAGATGCGAAGTGTACGGCTGCGAACAAAGATTCAACGACACTTCCTGGATCAAATACACGATACCTATGACCTACGATGGCAGCAAGCACGACTCTTGCACCAGATACGCCCCGGTGCAGAACAACACGATATCACAATGTCTGCCAGAGGAATTCACTAAAACTGTGGTACCTTGCGAAACGTTTGTCTTTGAGGAACCAAGATCTTTTGTGAAAGAGGTATGTGCAGTGAGAACATGGCCAATGTAGATTAGGAACTAACCTTGTTCACGGTTAAGCCTTCGGAATTATTTGGAGTCGTTGGAATTAATGTTTTTATATCTGTTATTGTTTAAGATATATTAAATTTCAAAGCATAAAAAGTATTTGTAACAATAATTCATCCGAATCCACGGAGCAAAAAATCTCCAGACACAATCCTATCAACAAAAATTTAATACTGATAAGTTATCAAAGTATGTGGATATGATCGATGGTAGTATGAGTATAATATAAAAACAATGGATAAAAACTTTGAGAAAAATTCGCATCAGAAAAACTTATGCATTAAAGCGAAATAATCATTCAAATGAACAGGATACATAAAGTTGTGTTGTCTTTTTAGTACCTGCATAAGAAGACAGTAAAAACTTTGATTGCTTATTTTGAAGCAACATATTATTAGTAATTGTTCATGACAATAATAAAGAGTTTGTATTCATTTTATTGCTTTAACAATAAAAACATGCCAATCGATCAAAGTTTTAATGCAAAACAAGGTATTTAAAATTTTCCTCTTGTTTAAGAAAAATGTGTAAATGTTCAACACTTCAATTATTCATTTGTGTGATTGACAACACAAAAATGTTTGAGAGCAATTGTAATGTTCTAAATTACTTCTTTACTTTATTAATTTGTTAAATACCTACAAAGCAGACACAATAGATTTTCTTACCTTGAGGAGACACCACCGGGGCGGGCTTGTAAGAGACAAATATTTAAAATATACTATCGTGTCCTTGAATTTTATGTTATGTAGAAAGGCGCAAAAGATTTAAATTAATGTGTCTTGAAAATATGTATTTATCCTTACAGAATACTTCAAAATATTTTTTTTATTTAATCTTAAATAACATTTACTGAGCTTTGTCTATAACAAAAAGTACCTAATTAAACAAGTACCATTTATGATTAACAAACTTTCTTTGTTACCTATATTCTATTTTTGCCGTCTACTCACGATCCTGCTTTTTCAGTTCAACCTTGGCTGCCAGGAATGGAAGAGAGCGCTAGTCGGGACCATTCATAACTGCGGCATGTTCTTGGCTATGCTCTTCACTGGAGCCATCTCAGACCGTTTCGGGAGGAAGGTAGCCGTGGGCATAGCATCTTTTGCCAGTTTAATATTTGGGTTCTCAAGAGCATTCTCTCCGAATTATCTGACGTTCATCATTTTACATTTCTTAGAAGCTGGTTTTGGTGGTGGACTGTATCCTTCCGCTTATGTATTCAGTAAGTAAGAAATTAGTAATGCGTAATTAGTTAGTTAATTGTGCTTTTTATTTACTTAATTAATATTCGGAAAACAACCGCGTTCAAATATTCATTCCTGAATTAAGAATGAAATCCGAGGATTTTTGTTATTTAGTTTTAGGTAATTTAATTTACGAGTACTTTTTGCGAGCTAATGTGGGACGAAAGGTTAATTAATCTTATTTAATGATAATTATTGTTTCAGTCGTGGAACTAGTTGGCTTAAAGCAACGAGTCATCGTATCAGCTATGTGCAACATGACTTTTGTCATTGGTGTTGTCCTCATCGCCTTACTTGCCTGGTTTGTGGACAACTGGCGGACTTACATTCTCATCCTGTACAGCCCAGCCGTAATCGTCCTCATGTATATCTGGTTCATGAACGAAAGTGGCCGATGGCTCCTTAGCAAGGGAAGGAAGGATGAAGCAGTTACAATTCTCAAGAAAGCAGCTAAAATCAACAACTTGGATCCAAGGAAACTCGAATTAGATTGCTTAGCAGACCCTCTATTAAAACCTGAGAATCAAACTGAGGATAAGAAGTCTCAATTCTCGAAAGCTCTCAGTTCCGGAATAATCTGGAGGAGGCTACTCATCTGTTCTTTCCTCTGGATGACATGCTCTCTCGTCTACTACGGTCTCTCTATAAATTCAGTGTCTTTGAGCAGTAACAAATACGTGAGTTTCATGCTGGTGGTTCTAGTTGAAATACCAGCTTACATAGTTGTGGTGATTGTGTTGGACAAATACGGCAGAAAGAGGACGTTAATGGTGAATTATGCGACTTGTGCTATTACTTGCTTGCTGTTCGCGTTCCTACCCAGATGTAAGTATAAGAACTCATTTCTTGCATTATCAACACATATTCTTTGCTACAGATCATTTTTAACACCATAAAGAGTTAAAATATGCCTCTTTAGAAAGAAAATTTATGACATTAGACCTTATGGTATGGTATGGCATCTACCTATAATAAGCGTGGTTAAGTCGCATTAATTAATCGCAACTATTGCAAGTAGGTACTGTATTTACTGTGGAATATTATGATTTGCGGGTAGGGACCTGATACAATGAAATCACTTTGCTAATTCCGCGTAAAATCGTTCACAAATCTATGTATAAAACGCGCGTAGTAAGATAACTATTGAAGTAATTGTCCTTTTTTTTATTTGGTGAACGTATAGTTAATGTTGCACACAATTAAAAACATGGACAAATTTTAATGAAGATAGATGACAAGGTATGTGTAGACTTGTAGTCATGTCAGGAGTTGGTATGAAATTTGTCACGTGGGGAGAAGAAGAGTGAAGTAAAGATTGAGAGCCTGAGTGAATGATTGTAAGACTAAGAACAGACTGAATGCAACACGCAGCAATGATGATAAATAATTGAAAAATTTATACTTCTGAAAATGGTAGCTACTTTTGACAAAAATTAAAACTTTGCCAAAAATTTAAATTAAAAAGCATGAACTTAATGGAAAATTGACGTTTCAAACTTAGATTCTAACTGTTTCTAATTAGGACCTCTAGTTAGGTATCAATCGCTGAAAAAATCTAACATCGTGTCTTATCAAAAAGTAAAAAAAAAAATTAAATTGAAATTTCTTCCTCTTAAAAATAATTATTAATATAATATTATGTATCAGAAGAGGATTTATTTAAAAAAAAATGTTACAAATTTCGTTGATTCATTTATTTTTAATTATAACAAAAAGTAACTTATGTATGGGAATCGCTTTAAAAAGTAGAAAAGAAATAAGTCCGATTCGCACGAAATTTCGAGCCCGAATGAATGGGGCGAACGAGGGAGGGGCGAACAGAGGCGGCCCGGCGCCACCCGTCTGTCACCAAAGAGCCACCGTACATATACAATTTCAAGTTGGCCAACTAAATCGCAGAATGTCTAATCGGCATAGAATCTTATGATAGCCCGCACATTATATCAACTAAGTCGTTCAACTAAATAATTGGCCAACTATCGGCCGATAGCCCGCACACTATAACAACTTAGTTGGTCAGTCGCACGGTAAGATGCAGTGTGACTAGACCCGTGCACGTGATTTCCCCACGCTTGGATTTTTGCCGACGGGCACGCAGCCGCCGCAGCCAGTCTATCTCTGCATTCTCTTCTTGTAACAAATGAAAAAATAGAACTGCTGATCGACGAAGTCCAAAAAAGGCAAGCCCTTAAAAAACTTATCTGGGTAACATCTCAGTTTAGAATGTAAGGTATGATGTTTCCCACGCTCTAATCTGTCACTTAATATCGGATGCACCCTAAATCTTTTGTTCTGTTTTCGTCTTCTTTTTATTAAGTTAAGATGTGCGTTGTTTTTCCGCATTTTATCGCAGACTTCACCGCGCTAGCAACACTGTCCACCAACTAAGTCGACGAAGTGTGCGGCCTATGAAAGCACGCAATTTAGTTGTTCGATAGTTGGCCAACTTGAAATTGTGTATGTGCGGTGTCTCAAACGCAACAAAGTGGCGTGATCGCGGTGACGTCAGAGCTCACACCACCTTATTAACTCTCAGTTTCTCCGCTAACTTTCAAAAATAATATATTTTAAAGGATTATTTTTTAATAAAAAACATTTAATTTGCAATTAAAAGTTATTGAAAATCAAAAATATTTTACTGGGTGGTAGGCCCGTATCTGGATATGTACGGTCGACCACAGAAGTAGGTGAACACTTTAGTACCATGTCACAACGACTCTAGCGTCAATATAGTACAAAAGCAACTATAAAGTACGTGCACAAGATCGGTGTGACGTGGTACTAGTGCGTTCAGCTACTTCTGTGGTCGACCGTACCACCGCCTTTCTTAATTCAACCGTAAAACAGTTCGCTGTGTTTCGGATTGAAGGGAAAGGTGGTTTTACTAGGTGGTAGGCCCGTATGTAGGGTCGTCTGGGTAGGTACCACCGCCTTCCTTATTTCAGCCGTGAAACAGTTCGCTGTGTTTCGGATTGAAGGGAAAGGTAGCCAGTGTAATTACTGGGCATGACGGCATTTCATCTTAGGCCTCAAGATGACAACGCACCTGCAATATCAAGTGATTTTTCCTTGTCATTGCAGGTGTCTATAGGCGGCGGTAACCACTTACCATCAGGTGGGCCGTCAGCTTGTTTGTCATCTAGTTGTATAAAAAAAAGGAGACAGTGTATTTACTGATGACAATGGACCTGCAATACCATGTGATTTTTTCTTTGTTATTGCAGGTGTCTATAGGTATCAAAATTAAATAGAATAATGTAATACGCGCTTTAACTGTGTAAAGGCAATCTAAAAAATTTTGATATGTACAAATTCCGAGTCAAACCATATAGATCGATGCTCCCATCCCAACACATCAATGTCAACATTTACACGTGCCAACATACGGTACGTTGGCTTACTATACAATACGTTAAATTATGTCATAGAGCTAGGGCTGTCACACACGCCATAAATAAATAAAAAATATAAATCTTTAAAAAAAAACCTTACTTATCATTAGTTTAGATTTCTTTTCATTTACTTTTCATTTACATATATTGTTTATACTTTATTTCTAATGACCACCTGCAGCCCGTCCGCTTAGATGTCGGGTATCGCTCCACAAAGTAACCCATTTCTTTCCCAGTGTCTCAAACTGTCTACATTCCATTTCAAATTTAATTTGTATCGATTTGGCGGTTTAAGCTTAAAAATGTAACAGTGTTGTTGTGTTATCTTGTCCAGCCACGGTTGTGTTTTGGAAATTTGGCGATTTCCTTGTACAGACGAGACGGCACATCAAGTCTAACAGTTGCACTACGAAAGCTGCCTCTATTACGAACGTAATAAGGCCGGTCTCAAGGTCAAACTGTTACGCTTGATGTGCTGTCGACTGTACAATCAAGGATATTTGAATTATTTGTATCTGCATTTATGGTGTGCAATAAAACCTGATTATATGCTATCTGTCTAATTTCTATTTATCGCATCTTAATTATTAAATATTGCGGCTAAAAACCATAAAATAAACAGCCCTAATCAATGTTGTTATTGCGTAAAGCTATTTTTAAACTCATGGCCTTACCAATTTAGTAATAACATGAGAAAAACATTGCTTATAACATATACCTAATGTCTAAATACGTACAAATATATTATTTATTTACTATAAAAATTCTTTAATGATTACGTTTTGCTTTTTTTTTGGCGTGTGCTATTAAATCGTAATCAGATATGTAGATTTATTCAATAAAATACACGTGAATTCCTATATTGAACAGTCCATAAGTAGATTTTTAAAAGTAGGTACAGTAATTAAAATATAATAAAACTAGAAAAATTTCACGTCCTGAGGCAGGAATCGAACCCGCGACCTTTCGCAATCCGGGCGACTGCTCTGACCACTGAGCCACCCAGGACTTGGGATATTTTAACATTATTATAAATGTTTGAAAAATCAAAAATTAAGAATATTTGAAAGCACTTCCCCAACTTAACCGAATCGTAGGTATTTGTAAAAATACTCGTTTCGGATGTTGAAATAGAATATTTCGACATTGTAGGGTGGACGTTAGCTCATAAACGCAAATACAGATAGACTAGAAGAATTTCACAGTGATATCCCAAGTCCTGGGTGGCTCAGTGGTCAGAGCAGTCGCCCGGATTGCGAAAGGTCGCGGGTTCGATTCCTGGCTCAGGACGTGAAATTTTTCTAGTTTTATTATATTTTAATTACTAAGTAATTTTTCAAACATTTATAATAATGTTAAAATCAAAAATTAAGAATATTTGAAGGCACTGCCCCAACTTAACCGAATCGTAGGTATTTGTAAAAATACTCGTTTCGGATGTTGAAATAGAATATTTCGACATTGTAGGGTGGACGTTAGCTCATAAACGCAAATACAGATAGACTAGAAGAATTTCACAGGGATATCCCAAGTCCTGGGTGGCTCAGTGGTCAGAGCAGTCGCCCGGATTGCGAAAGGTCGCGGGTTCGATTCCTGCCTCAGGACGTGAAATTTTTCTAGTTTTATTATGTTTTAATTACTAAGTAATTTTTCAAACATTTATAATAATGTGAAAATGAAAAATTAAGAATAAGTAGGTACAGTTTATTGAATCCATACTAATATTATAAATGCGAGAGTAACTCTGTCTCTCTACATGGCTGTCTGTCTTTCAGTTGGTTGCGTTTTTACTTATAAACCACTAAACCGATTTAGATGAAATTTGGCAACTAGATAGATTACATCCTGAAAAAGGACATAGACGAACTTTGGATGTAATAACCTTCATACTTGCGGCCGGAGCCGGGAACGGCCACTAGTAAAAAATACAATATTTTTGGTCAAAAACTTGTTAATCGTTACGAAAAAGTTATCGCCAAAACTAAGGTTGTAAAATATCCACCTGCCACTTGTGCTTGGACCTTAACAGACCACGCAGAATATAATGAATTTTAAAACTCGATGAAGTGGGTATTTGAAATTAGTATAAAGACAGACTTTTCGTTTATATTCTTCATTATCTCGTAAATTTTGATATAAATTCCTTCTTGAGGTGTCTTAAATAGCAGACATTCGTCTGGAGTAGATTTAATTGAATAAATAAGAACCTTTGTCAACTAGCCTTTATAACTATTCAAGTCACGAATCGCAACCTAGCGGGCGCCTCGGCGCTATCACCTTATGTGAACCTCCATTGAAATTGAGTAGGTCCTTACACGGTTTTATCGGTTTTAGATGACCCTCATTGAATTATCTACTAGAAATAGGTTGACATGGCACAAACGCTTTGTGTGAATCTCCATGGATAAACTAGTGGCATGTCCCTTTAAAGCGCCATCGGATTGTATGGAAAAGCTACATTAAAACTAGTGGTAAGGCGACGCGGCGCTATTGGTTTGAGACTTTGAGTGCGCCTCCATGGAAATATGGAAATACCTACTAATGGTAGGTCGACACGGCGATAGGTATCAGTGTGTGCGAACAAACTGCTAAGTGTGTAAGTAATGTAATGTGTTTGGGAGCGTATATTTTAGTTTGAGTTGCTTGATGAGTGAATGATGTTAGTTTGTGTTAATGTAATGGTTATAGTTATCTACAAATAAACTTTTGATAAACTTAAGTGCACCGTAATTGAAACAAAAATATGAGGTGAGATGGTTACAATAAAAAAGAGCTGGCAACCCTGCGAAGACAACAGTATAAAGACACAGTCGTAAAATGTAGACATAGACATCACGACTGCTAGCGGATCCGTACTAATCATAATACGGATCCGCGAGCTAGATTCCAACAGTATTATTGATTATAGTGAAATAAATCACGTTTATCACCATATCTAGTAAATCAGAAAAATAATCATAAAAGTCTAAAAGAGGAAAGTGCATCTTCAAAATAAGCAAAAACACTCACCTATGTTATCATCGATAAGTTATTACAGAATTTTCTATTTGACAACCCTGACTTCAAGATCAATTTGTTGATGATGCATCGATAAATCTACCATACGAGATAGGTAATTTTGGACATACTGCATACACTGTAATTTAGGTTTATCATAATGCAATAAAATACTATTCACTGATAGGATTAATATTAATGAATCATCTTTGTAGAAATAGAAATAGATACATACAGTATTAAAAAAGCAGCGACAAAACTAGAGATGATTGAGCTGTGGTCCCGCATATAACTTAATGTTGCTACTGCGTATAATAGTTAGTAAAAATAACCCAGTAAGTACCTACTTAGTAGAAATGAGGAGTGTATAAGATGTCTCAACTTCCAATCAAAGCAAATAAAACAATTTAACTTCGATACGAGGTAGCTTCCTACGTATTTCCACTAATCATAACAGTATACATTTCACGGATGTCTCGCCTTTCACAGAAAGCAATAACATTGTGGATAGATTTAATTTATATTTCTTTAATAAAGCATAGGGACCACAGCATCTATAAAAATATTTAATCTTAGACGCCAAGATATTGCGTCCAGGAATAGTGCATTAGATACCAAAACAATATTCATTATCACATTTGTACAATGTTATATTCTCCCAAAATGCATTTATTTCCTACTCTTTCTGTTTTATCTATATCCGTCGCACACAGCACTGCCACGGCGCATACAAATCCCATTTCTCATAACAGATTCCGTTTGGTGTACACAGCTGACTGGTGGTCGACACCTCTGTACCTGGTCGGGAAGTGGAGCGTGACGTTGGCCTACAGCTCCGTCTACATATACGTGTCTGAGGTCTTCCCGACCAACATGAGGCAGACCTTGATCAGCGTGTGCTCTACGGCTGGCAGGATCGGGTCCCTGGTGGCTCCCATCACCCCTTTGCTGGTTAGTTTACTATGTCTCGTCTATATATATGTGTCTGAGGTCTTCCCGACCAATATGAGGCAGACCTTGATCAGCGTGTGCTCTACGGCGGGCAGGATCGGGTCCCTGGTGGCTCCCATCACCCCTTTGCTGGTGAGTTTACTATGGCTCGTCTACATATACGTGTCTGAGGTCTTCCCGACCAATATGAGGCAGACCTTGATCAGCGTGTGCTCTACGGCGGGCAGGATCGGGTCCCTGGTGGCTCCCATCACCCCTTTGCTGGTTAGTTTACTATGGTTCGTCTACATATACGTGTCTGAGGTCTTCCCGACCAATATGAGGCAGACCTTGATCAGCGTGTGCTCTACGGCGAGCAGGATCGGGTCCCTGGTGGCTCCCATCACCCCTTTGCTGGTGAGTGGCTATGGCTATTCCTTACTATCCAGAACTAAAGTTTAAGTTGGCCTGTTAAGCTGCACGTTACAGACTCTTATATTATAACAAGTTTAATTAAATTAACCATGTGTTATGTAATATTTCAATTTCAATTTTATTCCGATTTATATTATATTTTATAAGTAGATTATTTGTATTTCATTAATTAAATTACAATTATAGCCCTCTGACATTAATTTGATGTGCTCGAAAGAGTATGTTAAGTTGTAAACACTTTATTATTAATCCTGTGATTCTACACTTAAATTGCATATAAACAATTTGAATTACAATTAACAATATAAATTTTGACACTAGACATTCCACATGCGAAGATTATCTAAGGAGTAATATTTTAATTAATAAAGCCGTATGGGTTTTAAATTGTCGAGGTCGCGAGAGTATTACATGACTCATCAAGTTGAACGCAGCTAGGCAGTACCACCGTGTAATCTGTGAATTACCGTCAGTATATCAGATAAACTAGAATTTCCAACGTTGAGGATATGCCGGCGGGCTGTGGGGCAGGCTTATTCGCTAACTTATTTTGACAGCAAAAATGGTGAACACCGAATAATTTACATATCGAATACTGTTTAACGTCATTTTGACTTCTAACCTTAAAACACAGCAATGAATGGGAAATTAATTCGGTGATTGGCAAATAAGAGACTAAAGGCTAAAACCACTTAAATTGGGATGTTGCCTAAGTTTTAAAATGGCGCTATTTTTCACAAATTCGGAAAATGTACGCTTCTGTTACCCATAAAAACAATTCAAACTTAAAAGATATGGAATATGATTAAAGTTGTACTGTTTAAAAAATTAAAAAAATGGTCATATTTTTTTTCAAAATTTATCCAAAATTTTAATGATATTAGATTGCTGACATCAATTAAATCATCTATTATTACGACAACTATTAATAAAAACACACTTGATACATAGTTATTATCAATTTTGTCAGTATGCCCATACATTTCTTAGTAATATGGGAACATGTGACGTCACCTGTTCCGTAGATTCTCTATGGAGCGTTTTAGGACAACGCGTCGCAACACATCGAACATGCCACTATATCTGTGAAACTATTGATCTTAGACATAATACTTCTTTTGCAATATTTCTTTATGAGTTATAAACTTCTTATTTATGTAATAAAAAAAAAGTTGTCAAGTACCCTATTGAGAAGGCTTAAATAATAAAAGACATTTTTATTTTTACCAAATGCATATTGCCCCTATATATTTTCGAAGATGTATGGGTTCAGCTGTATTCAGTTATGCTGACATTTTTATTGCCAGATGTTGCACAACAGTTTGAACACTCTCACACAATTAATTTAATGTTTTTCTGGTTTTTTTAATTTTTTTTCCGTCCTGTTACCAACAGCCAGCAACCCAATATTTATCAATTGTCTCTCGTGACTGTCGAGTTATTAAATTCGCCAATTAACTTCTATTCTTACGACAGCGCAAAAGAATTGTTAAAGGTTATCATAAAATGTAAGACTCCTTTGTCATGAAATATACCCAACGATTTTTAAAAACATTATTTTTTGGATACATAATCACTTACAGTTAGTTTTACTGGCCACTTTGAATTAGGTATTATTAATTAAATTCTTTATGAATAATTCGAATTTCAAAATAATACAGAATGCTATGAGGAGCTCGGTGGCGTATTGGTTTGAGCGCTCTGGTTTCGAATACGAAAACAAAGCAACTTTCGCCATGGTCGACCCTGGGATGGGTCAACCAAAATTTATAATCTCGAGCTCCTCCGTGCTTCGGAAGGCACGTTAAGCCGTTGGTCCCGGTTGTTACTACAACTGCTTTAACCCACCAACCCGCATTGGGCCAGCTTGGTGGTGTTATAGCCCAAACTCCTCATGTGTTTCTTCCATGTAGGAAGGCCTGTGCCCAGCAGTGGGACGTTTATAGGCTGGTGATGATGATGATGATGATGACAGAATGCTATGCTATGGTATTCTTTTTTCAAAATGATATGTCGGAATCGTCGCTCGCAGTGTTGCCAGTGACTGTCTTAGCATTTCAGTGGAAACCCCGAAAAACCAATAGCGCTGTATGCAGTGCAATACCTCTATTGAAATACCAATGATAGTCACTGGGCGACTCTGACCAGTAATTTTTTGCTGGCTTTTTCAAAAGATGTCTGAGGATGGACTTAATTTACCAAAAAAATATTGTTTATCTTGCAAATGCAATTGATTTTGGAAATTCATCAGTAAAAATTTATTTCCTTTATTAAAACAATTCAATGATTTCCAGACGCAATACCACAAGTCCATGCCAACGGTAATCTTCGGCATCATGTGCGTGATCTCTACTTTCTTGGTCCTCATGCTTCCGGAGACAAAGAGCATGAGGTTACCAGACACCATAGAAGAAGCAGAAGATCTCTCTAAGAGAAGAAGAATAAAGAACGGTAGCGCGCTGTGAGAATAATTTAGAAGGATCCTTTTTCTTACTCAACCTTATTACCAAGAGACAAATGACAAAAGGTCGATTGTTGTAAGACAGATTAAGTTACTCTATGTCTTTCAAATGCTTTAAAATTTAATGTGACTTAATAACCAATGCGTGTGGCTCATATTTAATTACTTAAAAAATAAGTACTTAAACCATTAGGCAATACACGCAAAAAAATCTTTTGATTTCATGAAATTGCGTCGCGCGTATACGCGTTCATTAAAAATTATCAAAAACATTGTCACCTTTATAAAAATATTTTAGAATGTCGTATTCGACATTCCTGAATTCAGGATCAATCTTTTGATACATGTCGATGAATCTTAACTAGATAGCTTATTACAAGCATACTGCAAGTGTAAACACTGCTATATTCAACATAATAAGTGCAGACGCTAAAATGAATAATTTATACAGTTCTCGTTACTCGATAATAACAAAAATAATGAGTCTGCGTTACAGAAAAATGCATTTATAAAAAATAAATGTAGAGTCAGCGACAAAAGTTCACTTTTGCAAATTTTGCACAAAAAGTTTTTACTCAAACTGTAAAAGTTGTATAGATATGTACAGCGGGCTGTACTTGTGTTTCCTTTTAGAAAAACATTCCACAGAGTTGTCACCGAATGATGATAAAAAACACGAATAAAGTTGTTTTACTTTCATAGTACCTAATGGTGTTTCTAATCGGTGGTAAATGGGGATGTTATTAATATATTTCAGAAATACACTCACAGGTAAGTTACGTACCTACTAGGTAGGTACCTTAAGAATGTATTTCCCCTGCATACCCGATCGTTACACAATCAAAGCGAGTACGGTCGTAAAATGAAAACATTTAGATAACTACTATCACGTAGCAAATTCGATTCCTTCTCGCGCTGAGTGCAGTTAGTCTAAAATGTCATATCAATCTACATTATTACGGTTTCAAAATTTAATATCTTAAATTGAGATATTACAAATGTTGAATAGCCCCCATTTATATAGCATTCCGGTGCTACAAACTGAATCGTCAGTGTAGATAATGATAACGTCTGTCGTATACTATATTCGAAATTAAATAATTCGTGTGAATCATAATTGCCTAATTAGTTCCGCCGACGATAATAGTCTTGTTTCTAATTTTGTAATTCTGTTTTGTGTGTATCTTTTGTAGATAAGTTTGACTACATAGTACGTAGCTACTCATACCAAGCGTGGTATGAAAATAAATGTATAAAGCGATAAACATTTATTTTAGCAATGTATTAAATTACCAAACAGAAAAGTGTAGAGATGAAAAACTTTACCCTGCGTTCTGTCGACATAAACTCCCAGATAATACGATTGACACTCTGAAATACATATCTTGATATAAATTTTCTTACCAATATTTCACATTCGCGTAAATATCAAAGACGCGCACATAACTTTAAAAAAATCATCACAATTGCAGTGCAATTGCGCACAATATTACAAGAACAATGCGCAAATCTGTATAGTATTTCACACGTATTTTTAACGATGAAATCGCAATGAATCTGCACAGGAAAGTTGCGGTGGACTTAGAAATCACTAAACCAGAGAAATTTTGCTAAATACAAGGATTTTAGATTGCAATCAAGACATCACATTCGATAAAATACTGTTCAGATTAGAGGATCCAATTTTATGTTAATTTTTTAGTAAGCGTAAGTATTTATTCGCGAATCATGCCAGAAACTCGAATATTTCCTTTACCGTAATGATATTCCGATCTACAAATTTACAAGATAGTAAATAGTCGTCTGTTTATAAAATGGCTGCTCATTTACGTGTTTATAATAACTAAGAGTTAGTCCATTTTGCCACTATGCTCTTCCAGGAGGTTTTTTTATATATATATTTAATGTAAGTACCAAATGGGCGTTACATCACATTATTTTATCTTGTTGTGGGGTCATGACTAAGTCATAGTGCATTTCGACCTATTGGGATCTTTTGTGCCACCCCTCCGTTTACTCTTCCTGTGTCCAGAATATAGTTGCCATAAGCCTCGCTATATCTATAGGCAGAAAAAGCCTGTAGTCCTCCGGCTTTGGATATGCCACTTCCAGAAAACTTATTACGGTTCTAGCCAGAGCATCACAATGACACAAGAGATGCATCATTGCTTCCTGGCGTTCACCATATGCTCGACAAGATTGTGTTGGGGACAGTTGCATTTTGTGTAGCATGTAGTTAGTAGCGAAATGCCCTGTGACTGTTACCGACCCAATTAAGAAGCGAGCTTGTGTTCTACCGTTTGTATAGATGTATTTACTCCATTGCCCTACCTCCTCTCCTAGGAAGGATTTGGAGTGTTTTGATCTCGGTATTTTATATCATTCAGCCTTGTGTCTGTTTATGATATGCTTTAAAATGGCTGTATTTATAAAACTTTTTGAAAGTGCTGTTAGAAATACTACACCCTCAAAATTTATAATTATCGCATAATTCTCATTACAAAACTACTTTAATAATCGTTTACGTACTCACTTGTTAAAGAATCGATTTTATTATTTAACACAGCAACAGTTTATAACAGTTTGTGTGTTTTAACAGTTTATATCAAAACATTATTATTTATGTATTTTGGTTACAGGGAAAAATGGACTAACCCAAGAAAGTAAAGAATATATGTAAATACAACACATTAAAAATTACGCAAAACTTGCCACTCAGAATGCAAAATATCCATATCATTATTGTTGAATAATTTAAAAACTATATGAAACATATGGAATAAGTGGGTATAAAATACAACTCACTTGCGATAGCAATAAATATGATTTTCGATCTTCTCTTTCAGAATAAACAACAGCTGCCAGTTCCAGTATAATGTACTGAAAGTTTTTATTAGATTTTCTTGCATTTTGAACTTAGATAATATTATGTCAATAAAATACAAAAAATTTTGACTGATCAAATATTTTGTTTATGTAAATATACCAACTATTGATATCGATTTTCGATAACCGTTTTCAAATATATCCATCATGCTTTGACTTTTTTTTAATACCGTCGTAAAACAATATATTTAAATACCAAAGTAGATCTTCTAGGATTTAAGCATTTTTAAAACCATATAAATGTTAATTTTGTATGAAGCCAGTTAAAAGTTTTTTATTTAGGTTAATATTATTATTATTTAGGTAAGTATTGTAGTAAAGTAAGTTTAGTTAACCATTTTAGTACTTGAAATTAGATGCTTAGTACCTACATGTGTATTAATAATTTACTTATCCGACATTTTGGCAAATTGACGAGACTAAACAATACAAACCAAGTATATCTTATATAACATCAAATTAGTAATTGAGTTAAGTTTGTTCTTCTCCTATGTTGCTTAGCAATTTCACCATGCGTGTACGTACTTATACCTAACTATACTATAGTAACTACTTTGCTTACGATTGTAACTTCACAAATTTTAATTACTTAATCTATTAATGATATCATTAGATCTTAGATAATACTTAGTATGATAAATATAATTTATCAGTAATTTCGTAAATAAAATCATAATATGCCGTAATTTTAACTTCTGTTATATTTCTAGCGATAGATGGTATAAAAACATAAAATATTTGTTCGAGCATACCTTGAATCGACAGTATTACAGTTTTATCTGAATTAATCTAGTTAATAGCCAATGAATGAATGTCAGTACGGGACCAATAAGAGACCAATCATGCTATTGATCGCTTATAAAAAATCTTATTGATTGTGTCAGTATTGCTTACTTACAGCACAAAATTTTAAATAATGCTTCAATACTTTAAAATGAAAAATGATTAAAAATGATGTAAAGTGAATGGGAAATATTCAAATGTGCAACTAAATATACTTACTTGCACAATTTCATTATCTACTGGTTGAACAGAAAAATTGTTATTATGGTATAATCTTGACTTTACCAAGAGTATGTGAAATACCTAGCTTGAATAAAAAAAATCACTATTAATAAGTTTAATACAAGTTTAATTAAGTTCAATCATTATGTCACATCAATAGATACAGTACCTCTAGCACGAACACTTAAATTTCGAATCACCATCGTATCGAGTAGTTACGTTAACTTTTGTCTGGCTTTTGTTTGAAATTGTACGATACGGTTACGATTCGAAATTTAAAAATGTTTGTGCTAGGTGTACAGAAATAACGGACAGCACTTCTTATAATTTAAAGTTAAACATGAAAAAGATTTTGCGGGAAGAACAAGGAAAGTCAGAAACATTAGTGAAAGTGTTTTTAAGGTTACGAAAATCTTTAAATTTTTACATGAAAAAAAGTAGTTTAGAAAATATATATTAATATATATATTTAACTTGTTTGAGTTCATTAATATGAACTCAAACAAGTTCTTTTAAATCTTCATAATTATTAACCCTACCATGCTTCGACGGATACTTTAATTGTTGAGAAGTGGCGCAAGAAACTTCTAGCTTTTGAATGTTCGTGATGATATTAAAAAATATTTATGTTATTACCTAAGTGTCAGTTACATACAGGCTGCACGATACAGGAATCACAATTATTATTTTCAATGTATCGTCTCTTGAGCTCACGCTTTAATAGACAACATTATTAAAATCATTAATTTTTTAGTAACCTCTACACAGTTTCGCCTATATTGTAGTTTTAAATTTGTCACTGGGTAAGTCTTTATTATCGAATGGAAGCTGTAAAAGCGGATACATAGCCTCATAAAATAATAAACAACAAAGCGAGAAGCGAGTGGTTTTCCTGTTTTCATAAAGTTCATCCGAATAAAAAGTGACGACTGCTATTATTGCTATACTTAATAGAAAAAAAAAACAAAATATACTCAAAGATTTACAAATACTGAGAATATCAGTTTTTCCCACTGCAGTCTTGGTAACAGTTAGCTTAAGCTTTGTATGTATGTGAAAAATCACACATTTTTTAGAAATGCTTGGATCTCTAAGCAGCAGATTGTTGTACGAGAAAATTTTGTATTATATTCTTGCATTGAAAATTTTGTACTTAAATTAAATTTGAAATTATTATGAATGAAATATTATTAGGTAGGTATAACCTTTTCAAATCAAATTGTAATGTAATCAATTTCTCTGTAATTGTACTTCAACACCTTGTATACAGTCAGCCACTTAATAAGTAAAAACAAATAATACAAATTCTATCAAAATTAAGAAGAAGAATAAAATACGATAGAATTCACGTAGTCAAATGAGTTGAGGAAGACATATAAGATTTATCATTACATCTTTTCGTGTCTAGACAGACGAATCGCATCTCAACTGCACTTTGACTACTAAATTGCAGTTTGCAGCGTGCACTCGGTGTGCAGTTAGCGTGCACTCGGTGTGCAGTTAGCGTGCGGTTGCAATGACTGAGCTAATACAGTGATAAAAAAAGGATTTTCCCAGTTTTTGGAACTGCAAACCGTCTGTAATCAGACTGCACAGCTCTAGCTGTGCACTCTGATTACTCAGTCATTCCAGACAACTGCATCTGTACTGCAATTTTGAAGTCGTAGTGCAGTTGAAATGCAGTCCGTCTGTCTAGAGCCTTACGGCTGGTTTCAATATTCTATCCACAGATTACTAAAGTTTGGTGCACAGTGTTTTATTAACTTACTAGCTTCACCCAGCATGCTTTGCAATGGCCGTAAAGAGAAAAGTGATAGGTTTTTTAAAAATAAATTAAAACGCGCGCGTCACCAGAACATCTTAGTAATGTTTTATCACAATGCGATCAATGATTTCGGAGCGCATACAAACGTTGATTTTTATTTATGGGTATAGATCAACTATAACAAAGGTTGCTTTGTAACTAGAAGAACTATCTCCTTGTAAAATGAATATTGAAACCGATAGATATAATATGTAATTGATGTCGCAAATTATATCAAAAAAAATGATCGATTTTAATTATGGCTGTTGAAAGATGTCTTAAAAAATCGTGTTCGCAAATTCATAGTGAGCAAATAAAAAACTTTGAACTTTCTAATTTCAAATCAAAATAACCTTTTGTATTAGCTATGATGTTGTTTATTCAAAATTAACATTCCATTTGTATTTTTGTACATAAATGTGTTTATGTTGTTATCTTAAATTTTATTAAGATGTCAAAAATCTTGCTACTTTATAAAAGCGCAATCAGTCAGTTCACCGCATCGATATTGCCCTTCATGGCGCAACCAATAAGGAGATATTTTAAAAAAATGTATTTTTTTTATTGCATCTGTAAACCTACGATGAAAAAATCTATCTATTATCTAATCTGTAGTAGTGCGTTTAACCTATAGGATTAAAGGTTAGATGCGACGCGACCTAATTTGTAAACTTTTATTATGCACCTATTAAGAGTAAAGAAATTAAACATTTTCCTAACTAAAGTAAGTTTGTTGAGTGTTTATGAGTTTGATATAAGATACTAATTGAAACCAAGTGTTAATATATGATTCCTTATGTGAAATAATTATCATATTCAAGGATGTATTTGAAAGTGGCGCTGAATTGTATGTCAACTTTGTATTCGCAAAGGTTATATAGTACCTGCCATGTCATTGATGCTTAATTAAACGATTGAATCTTATCCCGTTGTTAAAACACTTACAGGTAATAAAATATTAAATTATCTAGACGACAATTAAGTACCAAATACTTACGCCCCGAAAGCATATAACATCATGTAGTTACCTTGTACTTAGTGATATTTTTAATAGTGCCGGTTTGCAGAGAACATAAGAGAAAAAATCTTACCATCATTAAGTATCACATGAATTTATTATTGAAGATTAAAATTTACACACAATATACAGCGCCATTTTCAATCTTATTCCAAATGACTGCATAATCATATTCCGCACCACTCCACTCCGCATTTCCTTTTGTCAATGTAATAATTTTAGTAAATTTGTATATGAGTACAAATTGAATTAACTGTTCAATTCACAATTTTTGCAATAAACGTTTTGAAATGACATGCGATTTGTTTCTTTTCGTATCCTTTTTACGCCCTTAAAAATTGTGTTGTTTAAATGGTACTACGTACGAGGGTCGAATAAAAAATATACTAACAAAAACCTCATCCGTTTTCGTTGTCGCTTCAAAATAGTACCCCTAGCACGAACCCTTTTAAATTTCGAATCGCCACCGTATCGAGTAGTTACGTTAGCTTTTGTCTGGGTTTTGTTTGAAATTTTAAGCGTGCCTGAACGATACGATAACGATTCGAAATTTAAAAATGTTCGTGCTAGGGGTACAGTAGGTACCCTTAGGACAAACATTTTTAAATTTCGAATTGTAATCGTATTATTCACGCTTGAAATTTATTCTTTTGATTATTTCTTTTCTTTCTTTCTTTCTATGGTAAGTATTCTGCATATTGTAAAGGATGTAAAGTTTTCGTTAATTTTTTTCCTGTGCATAAGAAGAGTAGTTATGTTGTGAGAGCACTTTACTGACGACCAGCTGGTCGAGCGGTCTGTACCCCTTGCTATACAGGCTACTCGGTCAAGAGGTCCCGGGTTCGAATCCCGGTAGGAGCAAATGTTTGTATGATGAGTACGAGCATTTGTTTACGAGGCATGAATGTTTATATGTTTATTTAGTACCTTTATTTGTTATATTTATATACATAGTAGTATCAATATTTCTCCGTTATCTAGTATCCATAACACAAGCTCTTAATGATGCTTTCTTCGGGCTAGATAACAGGTGTGAGTGTATGAATATTATTATTATTATTAATCCTAATTACCGTTTTCACTAACCATTCCCTAGGCTTAGGTGACTCTTATAGACATTTGTCTCTTTCTATCTCCTTTAGATGGACTGAGATAAAAATTGCTAAGACACTCTTCACTCTTAACGCTAAGCAATGTTATTGAAAACAAGCAAGAGACTTGTGATTATACAATTAACTTGCAAATAAAAATTTCGAATTTGAATCTGAACATTAAACATATGAAAAAGGCGGTAAGTAGTTATACCTAGTGCCAACTAGTGTATTCTTTTAAAGTATAATGTGCATATATTTTATCGCACTCACAAACTCTTTAGTTAAGTTTAAGTGACAATGCGAGTATGTACAGCTTAAACATACTACATACGAGCGGTAAAGTTACTGCGGCTTAGCTTTTATTGGAATTTTTTTTTTCACAGCTGACTTTTCGACGGAATCCCCGGGAACAGTTGGTAAATCTCCTGTGGGAAACTTTGATAGTTGCCGCGCACATTCTCTTGGTAAACGCTGGACAGCTCCGATGTTTAACGCAAAAAATGCCTTGTAAGCTAGGAATGTATGTACCAGCAGGCATAAAATATAAAAGCTTAAATTATGTTTTATGAATTTTAATACCCTTCGGTATTCATAATTATTAAATCTACCTATTAATAATTGTTACATCTTTAAACACATAAATACTATAAAGGTATATTACAATAAAAAAATTGCTGCATTCTAATACAGATAATAAAAAAATAAAAGAGATGTCAGTGTGCTCAATAAGTATTTACTCAGCACGTGTCGCAGCTTTTTTCAGTGGAGCCTTTCGCCATAGTAGATAATTTTTTCCTCGTCACGTCTATCAATAGCCTATGAATATCCCACTTCTGGGCCTTTCTACATACAACAAGCAATCGGGGAATTTAGGCTATGATACTACTACGCTGCCATAGACTGGACAGTACCTCTAGCACAAAGACTTTTAAATTTCGAATCGCCTTCGTATCGAATAGTTACGTTAGCTTTTGTCTGGATTTTGTTTGAAATTTCAAGCGTGCGTAAAGGATACCTACGATTACGATTTGAAATTTAAAAATGTTTGTGCTAGGGGTACAGAACATTAAACCAACATAAAAGCAAACGTATTTGAAAAACCCTATGAAACTATAAAAATCGCAGCATTAGAAACCCTTTTGGGAAAACATGTGCACTTTTTTCTTGTTTCTCATTTAAAACCACACGCTCTTAGGTACAAAAAGTATTATTTGGAGTGTGAAAGCAGCCTTCTTCGGAGTGTCAAGGAATAGGAAGCTTATGTGTGAAAGGAGAGAGCCTTTTCAAATAGTTTTCTGGGGCGTAAATCCTATTTAGCGTCCTTTTCGTCTTTTTGAAATAAACTAGCCAAAAAGTAAGGGACTTAATTCTATTGCTAGCTGCAAACGTACTCTCAAATAGTAGAGTTCTCAAATCAGAATTTAAGATTTGTAGAAGGGAAATAGGTTTAAGGAATAACGAAGTAATTATCTTTTTTTGTTCTTTTGTATTTAAATAAGTATTTTTTTAATTTTAATGTAATGTACTAATAACATAGATTTAAGCTAATTGATTGTTACTAACATCTATGGACTACATTGTCTGATAATAAACATTTTTTTTTTTAATGGATAATCTATCTAGCTTGGACGTGAATTCTGCACTTGAGTTTTTTGCATTTGAAGTAAAAACATTCGTAGTTGCCTATGAAGCTGATTATGTACATCACATGACTTACAGTAGAAACAATTCATTATAATTTAAGTCACAAAAAAATTATCCAAAAAATCTTCCAGAAATTGAAAAAAAAACAGAGCCGATTAGCTTGATAACATCCTAGGACGTACCAGACCTACAGGCATTTCTTACAAAAGTACTAAATAGGTAGGTTGCCAAAATCGCATGAAAATTATCATACCTAATGTGTACTTAGAATATTAGTGAAAATATGACATACAGACTTTTTAATTTCAAGGTATTTTACACTCGTTTGGAACACTCGTCAGAGGTGTCACCTGCGTCTTATATAAGATCGCCCCTAAATAACAATACTTTGTCAGTTGTGTTCCTGAGGTGAGTAAGGTCGCCAAGCTCGTTGAGAAAGCGTTACGTCAAGAGTTAGACTTAAGGCCTTGCCACACAGAAAGCGGAGCTGGGCGTGAAAATTCACGGCGCGTGCTCTCGACATGCGAATTACTATGACAATATACAGGTGCATTATTTCATAATAATATCATGAAATTAATAAATGAATGAGATGTTTTTGAAAGTGAAAAACCATTTCTATAAGATGATATAGCCTGTTTTAATTTATTGTTGTATTGAACCATTGAACATTGGCACCAGAAGACACCACACAGAAATCGCCGCGTAAATCAGGCCGCGGCGGGGCACAGTGCCACGCCAGCCCGCGCGCTGCATGGCGTCTTCCATATATTAGTATAGTAATTCGCAGGTCGAACGATCAACACGCGACGTGCATTTCACGCCCAGCAGCCCCGCTTTCTGTCTGGCGAAGCTTTAGCTTTGGGCTCTTGATCGTAACGCACAACGCTGCGGTATACGGTATGCGGCGCACAGTGGTCCGGATTCGGAAAATATAAATACTATATACTGAAAAGCTAAGAATTTTTTGACTAGGACCACTATTTTCCGAATCCGGACCACTGTGCGCCGCATACCGTATACCGCAGCGTTGTGCGTTACGATCAAGAGACCAAAGCTTTAGGGTTCACTCCGACACCGCGATGCTCGAAGAGGCCCCGCGCGGCATTGGGCCTGATTCTGAAGACACACTCTTATTCAAAATTAAAGTACAGTATATCTCTTTCTCGCAATATGTAATAGGAAAAAGACAGCAAGAATTTGTTTAGAGTCGTCATTTAAATTTAGATAGATTTCAAAGAAACCATAGACATTTTTAGACGGCATGTACGGAGGTGCCTCCTAAACGCTGCATATTATCACGTTCTAAAATTGACCGCACGTTTCTAAATGTTAAATTATATGACAGCATTGACAGCCATCCTTATCGTATTCATTTTGAGAGAAAGAAATGCCCTGAACTTAAATTTCTACTTAGCATGTGTTGTCCAGAATTAGGGCCAATAGTTCCAGGCCCCGCGCGGCACCCGTGTCCTGCGCGCCGGGTGTCTCACTGCGCCGCGCGAAGACTTCAAGCATCGTCAGATCGCAGCGCTTCTCGGTGTGACTGTGAACTGACCTTAAGATGACTCATCTCCACGCATTACACAGGACGCCACGTCTGGGCTGTGACTCCGAATAAACTCAATAGGCACGAAAAGGCCGGGACGCGTGGAGGTGGTCTGTTAAATTTGTTTCGGCAGAACCCTGCCATCACAAAAAGTGTTTTGTTTGATCTGCAGGCGTGTACATAAAATAATTATGGAAGAGGACAAGGATTAACTTTATCCCGAAAACTAGGTCAAGGCATATCCACTTACGTTTCATCGTGCTGCCTTGTTGCCGCAGACGGGCATCAAGAGACGCAACAAAGCCTCAGTTCCGCGGCACTCGCCCCTTTTGTTCGTAACACTCGGGTCGTCGAGGGGCCGAAAATATTGCACTTCTCTTAAATCGCTGACTAGTGATGTGCACGTTATCTCACTATAACGTTGATTTTCATGCTTTATTTTTATTCTATTTACAAATTTCATAATATTAATTACAGGAGGAACTAAAGTCATTACAACTCGAAGGAGCGCGATTACAATTTTTTAATTGATCCATCCGGAATCAACCATGGCGAAATTTTCTTTGTTTTCGTAATTTAAACGAAATCAAACGAAACCACTGAGTCAACGAGCTTCTCAATCGAGTGTCCTGCTGGTCACAGATTATTGATATGTTTCCAGGTAGGAACAGGTTGTCATGACAATCTGCAAAATATCTGATACTTCTTCAGCAAGGAAGTTATTTTCTGAAAAGCCCGCTCTACTTCTTCCGACTTTACAGGCACAAGAAACAATTATTATATCGATATGAGAAAACTTACCACAGACATAAAATTAATAAAAATAATTTACTTTGTAAGATAGGCTACGTGTTTATACAAGCTACACAACTCTAATTAGGTG
The DNA here is from genome assembly GCA_947347705.1 of Nymphula nitidulata. NCBI lineage: Eukaryota > Metazoa > Arthropoda > Insecta > Lepidoptera > Crambidae > Nymphula > Nymphula nitidulata. The sequence goes on from OX374632.1 coordinate 16,857,945, forward strand.
CTACGAGCTTTGTTAAACATTATTTAGTAATACACATTGATATCAATGTTCAAATTATTCTCAAAATACTATGAAGGATTTACAGCCTAATACGAATGCATACATGCCGACCGGGTAAAGTTTTGGAAACCTATACCTACGTAACAGAAATCTCATATTCTGAAAACATATCCTCAGAGATGCTGTTATACAAAATTATTCCTATCTTTTTCTTTCGTCTTCACTTTGAAGAACTCGTAGACTTACTTATACCATTTTAAATTGTAGAATTCAATGCAAATATTATTTTTTTATTGCATTCAAACATCGATATCCGTCACTTCACTATAAGTTGATACTCTTGTTTAAAAAGACTCTTTGTGTGATTGAAAAGTACGTACCAAGTGCACTGGCATAGTCAAAGTTCAACCTTTCTTTCGGATTTAAATGGAAAACCAATCGTAACTATCTATAAGTTATCAAGATTAGTAAAGGCGCAACAACCTTTTGGAATATGTTGAGTTCGATTTTTATTAAAAATATATTACAATTATAACAATTTACACACTTTTTTTTTTATCTTAACGGCGTAACTCTTGACCTTCATCTCACCTGATGGTAAGTGAAGATAAGGCCGACGATGGAAGCGAGCTACACCTGGGTTCCTCAACCACAGAGGAACTGGTTATCTTACCTCTAACTGCCGGAACACAACAATGCCGTTAACATAATTGCTATGGCGGCAGACTTAGGTAAGATGGTGGTAGCTAGCCAGGCGGACTTAGAAAAGCCCTACCACCAACCAAACCGAGCAGAAAATTTCTGCCCCCACGGGAATCGAACCCCGGACCTCTAGATCTGAGGCAGGTGGTCTGAACTACTAGACCACAGAGGCGGTTAAATTTAATTAAAATAAACCGAACATATAAATAAAAAACACCACCTAAATCTTGTGAAACAGGCAGTGTAGCAATAACACTCATCGCATTACATCGCTGTATTGCGAGACTTAATCTTTGTGCGAAATACTTATATACCTACCAGCCTTATTGTCACTTAAAATTAACGCAATGTCCCTAAACAGTCGATGTGCTCCTAGACCCCAAAATAAAATAAATAAAATTTGACTAATTACACACCGATTAATAGACTTAAAAAGATTATCAGAGTAGAAATTATTTAAGCTAGAACAAAATCATGTCCTCGGGTGGGGACTGAATCTGCGACTTTTTATGATCCGGGTATAACTCTCTAACCATCTGTGCTTTCAAGAACTTGAGATTGGGATGACCCTATGAATTTGATACAATGTCGAAATATTTTATTTCTACACCTGAACGAATATTATTATAAATAAAAATTAAGCTGAATAATAATATGGTTTTAAACCTTAAGCTAAAGTAAAAGTTTCAATATTTGTACTCAATATTAGTAAAAAGAAATGAAGTTTCGACTCTACTGACATTATTAGTAACAGCATAAATAAAATTACTGAACATACATCCCTTCTTATAACTGCAATATAATTTTAATTTTCCGCACTCCCCTCAGAACCATGAACCAAACTGCCATAAGATGATATCGGAAACACATTTCCTTGATGTCAATATTATGAAGACGATGGAAAGATTGAACTTGCAAAGCTTGTCGTCTTGGTGCCAACATACTGCAGTGGTGCATTATACTGCATTTTTTTTTCAAAAAAATAGTTATGTAAGTGGCGGTTAGTTGGTTTTTACAAACGAGTAGACGAAGTCGAGTGCTTATTATAGTTATGAGTTTGTGAAAACCAATTGCCGCATCCGCACGTGGGTCATATACGTTTTTCAACAGATTTACGAGAAAACTTGTGTTTAGTGTTGTAGGAATATTAATCCATTTTTGCGCCATAGATGGCGCTGTACCGAAGCATGTCATTTCTAAATTTTCACCGTAGTATAAGTATTATTATGAAAGGTGATTGCGCAAAGTTGCCCTAGCCACGGCGCAAAAGAAACTTTTCTGATTTTTGTACCTTTTATGTGTATACAAAATAAATATGTATGATGTCCCCAATCACAGTCAGAAAAAAATTGTACGAGTTTTTATTTGACGACATTAACAAAAAAAAAGCGCACCATAGAAAATACTGTCTTTTAAATCGCTTATAATTTAAGGCATTTCATCAGTTCCTACTAATTATAGGAAGTAAATAGAACAGTAGTTCATAATAAGTACCTACATATTATTATCTTGGTTGGGCTCGTCACAAGTCACAATGAACTTGAGTATCCTGTTGCTTTCTGAAACGGCATATTTATCGACCTAAAAATATATATAAATAGTTTCAAGTAGAATAAACTGACTAAATGTCATATTTTGTTATTATTACCTTTAAAATATAATCAACTCACACAATTATATACAGAGTGGTGCCGTCAATACGACAATAAATGATAACATGGGCTATATTAGTTCATAGAAATTGTTTGCCACTTTCAAAAACATCTTATTCATTTGATAATTTCATGACATTTCTATGAAATAATGCACTCAATGTTATATTATATCATACAAATGTCATGAAATTATCAAATGAATACGATGTTGTTGAAAGTGGCAAGACATTTCTATGAACTATTATAACCCGTTTCAATTTATTGTCGTATTGACGGCACCACCCTGTATATGTAGCCTACAACAGCACACTGTATGATACAGGCCCTACGTCCTTTCTGTAGAATACATATTTTTTGTATGATTATACATTATTTTTCTCAATTTTCCAATATCGTCCAATAAAAAATTAGCGCCTTTAAAGATAATCAAGCTTTTTTTCACTTAGTAATTAAAATATAATAAAACTAGAAAAATTTCACGTCCTGAGGCAGGAATCGAACCCGCGACCTCGACCTCGACCTCGTTTTTTTCACTTGTTTGTCTGTGATTAGGGACATCACGCATATTTATCTTCAATACTCGTGAAATGCAAGAAACTGAGATATAATTTATTTGCATTAGTGCTGGGGTTTCTATGAAAATTCTACTTTAAAGATTGTCGTCGATAAGTAGGTCGCAGTAAATTATTACTGACGCAAGGGTGCCTAGTTTTTTTTAGATTGTTACAAACTCTTGATAATACCTAAATCAAGTCATCTCTCAATTGGGACAATCAGGGACAATCGTATTTAGCTAAAGCGCTTCCAAGGAGATTCGATCATTTAGCCTATTTATTCTCTTATTTTGAAACTCCTTGGTGGGATTCTTATGAATTATTTGAAGGAAATTTTAAAAATCCATAATTAGTATGCATGGTGCCATACAACCGGAGAGTGAGGTAAAACAGGTACAGATATTACGCACCAAACTATTATGCGTAATTCATTCGAACTATGTATACAAGCTTCGTTAATGCATTTTTTGAGAAATAATGTTGAAAATATTTTTTCTCGTACATGCTTTGAAATTTGAGCATTTTTTTGACAACCTTCTTCGAGATAAATCGAAATTGCTCTACCTATTGACCAAACATATGCGAGCAGCGGCCGGCAAAAGTTGTATGAAAATCGATATCTGTCGTGTTTTAGCGGCCGAATAAATTACTAAGGGCTGATTTATCAATCCTCAGATAATTTTTATCGAGAGGATAATTTTACGTTTTGACAGATTTTCTATACGTAGTTTAACTGTCAACTTGTCAAAGTTATTCTCTGATTAAATCCTATCTGGGGACTAAAGAATCAGCCCTAAGTAAACTCATATCTGCCGTGTAATTTAAAAATGGAACGATCTTTTACTGCGAAACAGGGCAACCAAGGAGATAATAATCAAAGGTTTTATTTAAGTTTTAAACGTGCTTGCAAATAGAAAGCTGTTTATTAAAAAACAAACCTAAAAAAATTCAATAATTGTACTTTGATTAACTGTATTTTCAGATAAAAAGTTCTGCATAGGTAGGTACTACTTAGTTTTATTTTCCGCGCATTGTTTGAGAAAAGTAACAACAAGTCTTTCCATGCAGAAGCAAGTGCGGCTAGTCTAAAAAGCTGTCAGATGATATTTTTTTTAAATGAATGTTACTTGGGTGAGAACAATTTTCAACTTTTCATACAAGCCAAAAATCGCCAATTAACTATATTATATTTGAATAATAATAGAGTTTTCCAAAAATCCTCTGACATCTTTTAAGACGAGCCTGGCTTGCTTATGCATGGTATGTCATAGTTAGAATCAGTCAGTATGAAAGCCGTGTTACCATTTTTTTATACTAGGTACTAGATGACAAATAAGCTGACGGCCCACCTGGTGGTAAACGGTAACCGCCGCCTATAGACATCTGCAATAACAAGGGAAAATATTGCAGGTGCGTTGTCATCCTGAGGTCTAAGATGAAATGCCGTCCATGCCCAGAAATTACACTGGCTACCTTTCCCTTCAATACGAAACACAGCGAACTGTTTCACGGCTGAAATAAGAAAGGCGGTTGTACCTACCCAGACGACCCTACATACGGGCCTACCACCTAGTTAGCCGTTAACCGGTTATATTAAAATGAAGCATAAATCGACAGGATAATAAATTAAAGAGCAGAGAAATTCCGCGACATGGGAAAACCGGAGAACTGTTTTACTATGATAAACAGCAACAAACCGTTATTTGAGAATATGCTTAAAAAATCACATTTGATGTTTGATTTTGTGCGTTTAGAACGCCTAGTTTCTTTTCTTTCTTACAATAATGTTTGAAATAAATATACTGGTTTGATAACTTTGTAAAAAAGATACGTACGTTTGTAAAAAGTAACGAAAATAGGATTATTCATTCATACCGCTAATAGTGAAAACAGAATTGATTTTAGCCATCAAATACCCGATATATTTGAATAAGAAACTGCATTATACCTCTTTCTAGAACAACTTTTTATATCAAAAATTTATAGCGGGCGTATACGTCTAGCACGCAACTTCAAGTGGTTGTGTGCGAGTCGGGTATTGATCAATATTTCTCAAAATTTCTATCAGTTTTGTAAATTGTTGCTTTGTAGTATTAATTTTGAAACCACAAAAAATATGCACATTTAATATTGCATGATACGATGAATAGATAATCTTAGATGGAAAGTTGACCATGGTCTAAGCAAAAAAATACTGGCATAGATATTGATAGGAGAGACAGGGCCAGCAATGAGGCATTAGTGGACTGCTATTTTTGTTCGGTTTACTATATTTATCGTGAATTCGAAAAAAGCAATAAGTAGAATTAGGTATAAGGACATTTTCAGATCATTCAAACTGCCATCGTTGCTATCAAGTAGAAGTAGACGATTGCTCAATAATAAATAAGTAAACCTTTTTGGAATAAAATAACCTCAAAAAAAGTTACGAAAAAGGACTATTCATTCATTCATTATACATTGGTCTTAAAAAGTCTATACAAAGTTCGTCTACTATTGAAAAGGATGCCCAAAGGACAGAAAACTCAGGTTTTGGATCTCTTTTCCTCAGGTAAATGAGTTTCACAGGTGAAGTAAATTTCTATGGCATCCCGTTGCGTGTGGAATTCAATTAGTGTCCGCACTCCGCACTATAGAGACTGAAAGGGACAAATATAGCGACCGACTGTGGAAGCGACTTTTTACATGTAATATATGGGCTGAGAGAATAGTGCGAAGTGTCGACAAAACTATGTGGGTGAAACATGGACACGCACTCGCAGATTTTTCTGTAGCCAAAGCGGCTATCGAAAATCTATTAATTTTCGTATCGATAAAATTATCAGGCGTCCATTTCTCTGACTGCCCGATGATTAAGCAATTTTCTCTAAAGTCCTCTCGCCATATAAATATGCTGAAATGAATAAAAAGAACGGGAAGGAGAAAAGAAAAGGAGGGGGAAAGGAGGGGGAGTAGGGGGAGGGGGAGTAAGGGGAAGGGGGAGGGGAAGTAGGGGGAAGGGGAATGTTGCGAGAAAATAAAATGTGGGGGCACGGGCAGGGGCACAAAACGCTATCTCTTGATTTTTATAGGCTTGGCAGCTCGTAAGTAGTGGCTAAGGTGGCCATGGTGGCTACGAGCATCTATACCCAGGCTACGGTAACCGCTTACCATCAAACGGACCTTATGTTTGGAAGCCACGGTTGCCGTATATTCAAAAAAAGGCAGAGATGTAGACTCATATCTCATACATCCATAACATTATCAAGAGAATGGTGAGTAATCAAACGCGTATGTGTTCTTCTAGGCTATTAATTTTTTTTATAAATAATAAATTTTCTTTGACTATTGTTTTAGGTAACGTAGAAGAGGTATTTTTATTTGTTGAAGAGTAATGAGCCGACAAAATTAAGTTGATGCTGTATAAAAGAGAAAAAAAAGGAAAATTTATAATTTTCATCCCTGCCAAATCTAAACATAAGACAGTATGTTTTCAGTCACAGACAATCTGTATAATCCGGTATTCTATACAATACGTAGGAAATGTGTAGAATGCGAGGAGTTCTGTTTACACCATTCAGATTACGTGAGACCTACTTATTTTTACTATTCTAAGTAATAACCGATGATATGGTTGTTATTCTTTTCATAAGACTTAAGAATTTACTGATACAAAGCGACTGAACATGTTATATCTATATGTTTATATGCTATAAACATATAGCATTGATATTACACCTAACAGGAATAGATGACACAAATTTTTAGTTATTAAAATGCAAGCAATAGATGACGTGATTAGGTATACCTTTATTCACTAGATGGCAGTAATTTATACGGAGTTCAAAAACTTTAAGATTAAAACGGTCTACTACAAAGGAAATTATCCAGCTTCTACTTAGTACATTTTCCAATATATTACAATTTACTGAGCTTAGTACAAATCATCCATAATCATAATAGCACTGGTAGTTCCCAACCGCTATATTATTTGCGGCAACATAAAAAAGGAACCGTAGACCGTAATAGTTGAGGTCACTAGAAACAGAGCTCTTACTACTACAGTGATAAACCTTAAATTCGCTTGCATGTTTATTTTAAAGTGACCACTGAGGATAACAGGAATGGTGTAACGCTTTATAGTGATTTATACCCCATTGGGGCTATTTGGAGTTAGCCTGATGTATGCAAGGGAAAAACTGGAATTCGTAGATTAATACAGGCGAAACGGTTTATGATTATTTTGCAACACTCTGGTCTCCTTTGAGACTCAAAATGGCATCGTGTTTTATATCTCACACAAAATATGATGTACGAGATATTGTAACGATTTCTGTAGTAGGTACAAGTTGCAAACTATTTAGCTATAGCGTCTTTTTCATTTCTATCCCACAAAAGAGGTTTTTTACTATTTGACTTTTATAAAAATAGCACTTCTCTTTATTTTAGTCCCTCTTTGTAAAATATACGTACTTGTGGAACCATTATTTCTGATACATTTTATTTTTATTAAGTTGTTTTTCAATTCATTATAGACTGGTCGTAACGAGTATCTAGAATGTGTCCTACTTTTTAATAGCATAATCCTTACATCAAAATAATGAACGATTATACTGTAAAACAATTAGTTACTTCGTTTGAAATGTACCTATAGAGTAGGCCCCTACCCTATGTTGGGAATGCAATGAATTCCTCATTTATTTTCATTTAATCTGAATGGTAATTTCGGTAATAAAATAAAACCCAATGGTAGATACCTACATGTATAGGAACCATTGGCTAAATCAATGAATGCGGATTTTATCAGAAAAACATCAATAAAGTTGCTCTTAAAAATATTAACTTTTAAACATTCCATAAGACTAAATTATTCTTATTTACTTTTACTTGTTTAAATATTAATTAATTTAGATTATTCTCAATTTTTATTTTCTGCAACCAGTTCGACCAGTGATCTTTGCGAATGGCTTGTCAAACCAGCGTCATTTAAAGTCTGGCATGCATTTCTAGAGTGTGCTCTTTGATGAATATTCTCAATATGTAATAAAAATGGTTTCGGAATTTAACTAGAAAAGAATTCAAACTAGAAAAATTCATGTCCTCAGGCGGGGACTGCGGGGACCCGCTACCTTCTACAATCCAGGTGACTGTTTTAACTATCTGAGCTGCCGAGGATTTGGGATAACCCTGTGAATTTGGGATAACCCCATTTTACCAAACTGTTGAATTATAAAACTTATAAATGTTTTAACCGCCTCTGTAGTCTAGAGATTGAGACTACCTGCCTCAGATCTAGAGGTCCGGGGTTCGATTCCCGTGGCGGCAGATATTTTCTGCTCGGTTTGGTTGGTGGTAGGACTTTTCTAAGTCTGCCTGGCTAGCTACCACCATCTTACCTAAGTCTGCCACCATAACAATAATGTTAACAGCATTGTTGTGTTCCGGCAGTCGGAGGTAAGATACCGGGAGTCCGGGTGTAACTTGCTTCCATAGTCGGCCTTATCTTCACTTACCATCAGGTGAGATAAAGGCCAAGAGTTACCCCGTTAAAATAAAAACAAAAAAAAAATTAGTAATTAAAATAGAAACAATTATCAATTATTTTTTCAAACATTTATAATAATGTTAAAATCAAAAATTAAGAACAAAAAAAAATGTTATAATTTCTTCTAGTCCAACAGTATTTGCGTCAGAAGCTAACATGTACCCTACAATGTCGAAATATAATATTTTAACACCCGATCGAGTATTTTTAACCCCCGACGAATAAAGGAGGGTGTTATAAGTTTGGCGTATCTGTCTGTGTATCTGTCTGTGGCATCGTTGATCCTAAACGAATGGACCGATATTGATTCGGTTTTTTTTGTTTGAAAGCTGACTTTGTCACGTCAGCTTTCAAACAATGGATGGTTTTTAGCTATAATTTATGAAGATCGGTTTAGGCGTTTGATGACTATCAGTTCATTTTCTATATGATAAAAGGGTTTTACTAACTTTCACAGATCCGATTGATCTGAAATTTGGTGTACTGTCACTTCGGTGACATTCCCATGACATACTAACCATTAGCTGATCCTATACCTACCATCAAAAGTCTGCGGGATCCTTAATCCCCAGAAAATTACCGCAGATATAGCGTGTTTGGTCTCTTATGAATATTCTCAATGAGATGGTGTTAGATAGATGATTTATAAGGCCGGAGGTTGCTTAAAATTTTCAATTTTATATTTTTTTTAAATATCCGTGATTTGGTGAAGTTGGAATATTTAATTTTTTTAAAAAAATCCGAAATAAAATTTAAGGAAGTGGTGGTGTTACGAACATTAAACAAGCATGTAACTAGATAATATGTCGGATTGTAATACGATGAAAGCATCTTGCTCCGGGCCTCCCGTGAGCGCATACATTTGAGGCTACTTTACAGATAACAATCCCTCAGAGTCAAAAACTTTCAATCCCACAAAGAGCTTTTCCTTGAGGATTGAGGCTGGTGATGTGACGCGACCTCTTATCGACTTATAAAAATTATCGATACCACGAAATACGGATTTTTTTTTTTTAAATAAACTCATTATTTTAAATATTATTTGTATTATGACAATGAAACCAGATCTGTTGTCATAATATAACATTTGCAAAAATATATTTTCTTTCCACCAGTTTCGTTTCCTATTTTTGTAACCTTTGCTTTAATTAATTTAAAAGAGATCAAAATTCTTTAATTGATGCGTTCGGAAACTAAAAGTTGTTTGTTTTCGCAATTGAATCCAAAACGATGTAATCACCACGCCAACTTACCCCTCAACATGAGAACACAAAATATCTAAACTAGGAAAATTTGTGACCTAGAGCGGAAACCCAATTCATGACTGCTCTAACCATTGAGCTGTTAACGACTTGGGATAATCTTATGAATTTCTTTCAAACGTCCGGATAAGAAGCTTTTTTTAGGTAAATGATATGTTCCATATTTTTAAAGCACATTGTTTCAGTATCAAGAGTAACTAGAGCTCAACACTCGATAGTCGATTCAACTGTACAAAAATTATTCACAACACTAATTTCAAGTCCGCAAGTGCAATATCGGATGGTTGGCTCACGTCACCGGAATAAAACAGGGGAAATCTTCGCCGATACAAGCTCGGTAAAATTGTATTGTGCAATGGCCGATATCTGCATACTACCTTTCCGGGGAAGTAACAGCTTGGACAGCCAGTGGTAAGGAAAACGGATACTAGGATGTATCAATGTTATTTACAACTGATTTCGAATGAAAACTGGCGAATTAAACACCATTGAAATGAAAATGTTTTATTGGTCAATACAAATTCATCTATTTTTGGTGATGGAGATATTCTACATATGTTGAAGTCTTTTTTTTAATGGGCTTCCCTCTACCGGTCTATCCCAAATCAAAATCAAAATCAAATATATTTATTGCATATCACAAAACAATAGGGATCTTATACAAAGGCTGTAGTTCCTGTGATACCCCGTAGGGGCACTGCAATTTAAGAGGGTACATTATTTACTTAGAATCTATAATCTTAATCATATTAAACAATAGCTATAAACCATAACGTAAAATCAGTATATAAACCCTATTTTTACAAAACCCTAATGCTTGTAATGTATGAAGTGTATGGTAGTTGGTTGTATGTAACATGTATAATATGGTAAGTTTAAAGTAGCATTAATTTTTTATTTTATTGTCCATGTATTCCTTGACTGTATAGTAGCATTTTGTAGGTAATAAATGTTATAATTGCTAATTAATTTTCTATCTTTGGCTTCGTTCTTTATTGTTTCAGGTAGGTGATTAAATAGTTTTATGGACATCTCCAGAGGGCCGGATGATGACAGTTTCAGTCGTGAAGGTGGTGCTACGAGTTGTTTTCTACGGCCAGGTCTTTGAGAATATTTTGTGGGAACATCTTCACGTTTCGTGTAAAATTCAGGATATTTCCTTACAAATTTACAGACTTCAAATATGTATATACATGGAAAGGTAAGAATTTTATGGTGTATGAAGTGGGGCTTGCAGGTGTCGGTTCGTCTAATATTGGCAAGGATTCGCACAAGTTTTTTTTGAGCCGTGAATACAGATCCCCAACTCCCGGTGAGGAGAAGGGAGGGAGTGTGTGTCTCTCACCTACTAAGCCCCTCGGCAATGCACCTCTTTCTGGTTTCTGCCGACATCACGGGATGACCCGTAAACACTGCGACCTATGCCAGCAGGTTGACCATTGTCGGTCCCGTTGATATGCGGGAAACTGTCCCCCAATCCAATTATGTTGTTTAAACTAGAAAAATTTCACTTCCTGAGGCAGGAATCGAACCCGCGACCTTTCGCAATCCGGGCGACAAATACCTACGATTCGTAAAAATACTCGTTTCGGATGTTGAAATAGAATATTTCGACATTGTAGGGTGGACGTTAGCTCATAAACGCAAATACAGATAGACTAGAAGAATTTCACAGGGATTTCCCAAGTCCTGGGTGGTCTGACCACTGGTCAGAGCAGTCGCCCGGATTGCGAAAGGTCGCGGGTTCAATTACTGCCTCAGGACGAGATTTTTTTCTAGTTTTATTATATTTTAATTACTAAGTAATTTTTCAAACATTTATAATAATGTTAAAATCAAAAATCAAAAATTATGAATATTTGAAAGCACTGCCCCAACTTAACCGAATCGTAGGTATTTGTAAAAATACTCGTTTCGGATGTTGAAATAGAATATTTCGGCATTATAGGGTGGACGTTAGCTCATAAACGCAAATACAGATAGACTAGAAGAATTTCACAGGGATATCCCAAGTCCTGGGTGGCTCAGTGGTCAGAGCAGTCGCCCGGATTGCGAAAGGTCGCGGGTTCGATTCCTGCCTCAGGACGTGATTTTTTTCTAGTTTTATTATATCTTAATTACTAAGTAATTTTTCAAACATTTATAATAATGTTAATATCAAAAACTAGGAAATAATAATAAATAAAAATAAAAAAAAACTACTTTTAAAATGAAGTCGGTAGGTACTTATCTAATAAAAAGGTATTTTTTGGTCAGTTTAGCGCCAACTTCAAAAAATGCCATCCTATTTCATTTTGATTCATTATCATCATCATTTCAGCCGAGAGACGCCCACTGCTGGGTATAGGCCTCCCCCAAAGATCTCCATATCAATCGCTTCTGCGCTGTCCGCATCCATCGACTTCCCGCGACCTTCACCAGATCGTCGGTCCACCTTGTGAGGGCCTTCCAACGCTGGGTCTCCCGGTACGCGGCTGCCACTCGAGGACCTTTCCGCCCCAACGGCTATGAGTCCTCCTTTCAATGTGGCCTGCCCACTGCCACTTGAGGCTCGCAATTCTCCGGGCTATGTCGGTGACCTTAGTTCTCCTGCGGATCTCATCATTTCTGATTCGATCACGCAGAGAAACCCCGAGCATAGCCCTCTCCATTGCCCTTTAGGTGACATTGAGCCGTCTTATGAGGCCCATTGTAAGCGGCCACGTCTCAGTTCTGTAGGTCACCACTGACAACACACACGAATTAAAGATTTTCGTCTTGAGGCACTGCGGTAGTTGAGCCGAGAATATGCTGCGAAGCTTCCCGAACGCTGCCCAGCCGAGTTGGATCCGTCGATTGACCTCTTTCTGGAAGTTGGACTTACCAAGTTGGACTATTTGTCCCAGGTAAACATATTCGTCAACAACTTCCAGTGTAGAGCTTCCAATCTTTACAGGAGTGGGTACGACACAGAACATAGAGAGTAGTTAGAAAGCGTAAGTGGGCGGGACGCGCGCGCCGCGCATAAGAGTAAACACTCTTATCCAGTCCTTTTGACGATTCGACGCGCTCAGTAGTTCGCTAACCTATGCAGAGCAATATTATGCCAAAACTAGTGGAAAAATGCCTCTTTGTGCTACTTTAACACGCTGGAAGCAAAGTAAAACTTATAATCTTACTCATTGAGACATTTCTTATTATCACTTAGTACATTTTTACTGTAAAATAGTGAAAAACATTAAATTAAAACGACGCCATGCCAAAAATATACATTGCTTGCTGTGTACGTCGTCAATAAAAGTGGCATTGTATTTATCCCGCAATGTATGCTTTTTGGGGTAAATTAAAAGAGTTGCCAGCACGTCACACTTATTTTTCACAAATGAGTCAAAAATATATCAATGTTTAATTTAATTAGAAAATATTACAACAAAGTATTATGATGTAAAATTATTGCCTAGTAACTATTTCCATATGACAAAACTCTTTGATGTTACTCGTTTATTTCACTTGTGCCAAGTATGTAAACAAAACAAACTGACAACAATTTCGTAAATGTTGAACAATTCGCTAGTTCTACGTAAGACACCTTACTCTTGACTCCTATGACACCATAAAATCTCGCCAAAAACTCCAAATATAAAAATATGATGCCAGTCTTCATGATGCCACCTAATGAGGTAGATAGCCGCTATGAATTTCACAACGCGAAAATGAATGAATGAATTTCACTATACGTGAAAACTGGATAACTGGGACATTAAGGGATCTGCGAATTGGTCTCGCTTAAAGAGGTATACCACTTCCCTAGTATCTCACATAAACATAAATTTAACTCGCGTTTAATTAGATCTAACATTATTATTATACACCCGACGTTTCAATAACTTTACAGCGAGTTTTCTTCCTCCTCTTGTAAGTATTCAGTTACTTTAGATTTCAATCCATAAACAAAACGGAAATTAATATGCGTAGTGCAAGTTAGAAAGGTGATCTCACAAAGGTGACACTCGCTTGGGTAGTTGACAACTTTTTTTTTATTTCATAAATAACAAGTTTATAACTCATAAAGTAATATTGCAAAAGAAATAGTATGTTTAAGATCAATAGTTTTAGAGATACAGTGGTATGTTTGATGTGTTGCGGCGCGTCATCCAAAAACACTCCATAGAAAATCTACGGAACACGTGACGTCACACGTTCCCATATTACTAAGAAATGTATGGGCATACTGACAAAATTGATAATAACTATGTATTATGTATGTTTTTATTAATAGTTCTTTTAATTAATTTCAGCAATCTAAAATCATTAACATTTTTGATAAATTTTGAAAAAAAAAATACATTTTTTTTAATATTCAAAACAGTACCACTTCAACAATATTCCATATATTTCAAGTTTGAATTGTTTTTATGGGTAACAGGAGCGTATATTTCCTTAATTTGTGGCAAATAGCGCCATATTTAAACTAAGGCAACATCCCAATTATAGAGGTAACTATGACGATAAAATCGAAAGAATGTATCTCAAATATAGGGGATTGCATTGTCTAGCTGTGGAGCTTTCTCACTTATGCAGGTCCCACTTGACCAAGTTAACTTTTATTTTAATGATTTTCCATATCGCACGTTATTCACAAAAATCACAAAACTATATTTATTTCACACAACACTTCGTTCAGACATAATGTTCTAATTATAAAAATCTTGACCGACCTCATAAAATAGCAAAAAAAAAACTCTCCAAAAATAGAGTTAGCTTTTTATGTAACAAAAACCATAGTGGCATAAATAAATGGGATATGGACAAGTAACTTTACTCGTGAAAGCCTCGAATTCCAGATTATTACATTTTTTACTGTCATATAACTACCGGAAGTCTTACACAGCTTGACAAATTAAACTGTAGTGATCCCATTCTCTTTGTATGCTGTATTTTATTTATGAGTCGCTTAAGAAATAGAAATAAATAAGTAGGTACTTCATCATCATCAGCCTATATACGTCCCACTGCTGGGCACAGGCCTTCCTACAAGGGAGAAACACATGAGGAGATTGGGCCATGACACCACCACGCTGGCCCAATGCGGGTTGATGGGTTAAAACGGTTGCAGTAACAACCGGGACCAACGGCTTAACGTGCCTTCAGAAGCGCGAAGAATCTCGAGATTTTAAATTTAATTGACCCATTCCGGGACCAACCATGGCGAAAGTTGCGTTGTTTTCTTTATCGAAACCAAAGCGCTCAAGCAACTACGCCACCGAGCTCCTCAACAACTACGCCACCGAGCTCCTCCTTACTTACATATATATATTCACTGATAAATTATTATTTTTTGTAGAATATATTTCTTATAATTTTAAAGATTCATTTGAAAGACATAGCATAAAGTAAAAACCTTCACGAGAGCTTGTTATAAAATGTTTGAATTGAAAAATTAAATATTTATTAATCTTATTGCAAGACCAAGCTTAAAATACATAGAAGGACAAAGTTGATAAAAACAGAGAGCCAGTAAAAGGTTAAACACAACACAGTGGGCCTAATTCTGGGAACTCTTCTCACACTTTAATTCTAAATGTAAGTACAGTATATCTCTTTCTCGCAATAAGTAATAGGAAAAAGATAGCAAGAATCTGTTTAGAGCTGTCACTTAAATTTAGATAGATTTTGAAGAAACCATAGACAATTTTAGACGGCATGTACGTAGGTGCCTCCTAAACACTGCATTTTAGCACGTTCAATAAGGTCTAAAATTGAACGCACCTTTCTAAATGTCAATTTATATGACAATCATCCTTTTCTTTTTCATTTTGAAAGAAAGAAATACTGAAAGACTGAACTTAAATTTAAACTTAGCATGTGTTCGCCAGAATTAGGGCCAGTACAAACAATTTTAAACACAATGAGTAGGCGAGGGCTACAAGAAAGCAATTAGTTAAATATATGACATATCTTAATAATCCTAATCGCAACCAAATATGTGCCCAAAAGATAACAACTCAATCCTTTCAAAAATCTAACTGAATATGAACTGCAATGGATTCTAAGGGAACCTATCTCCCTCACAATTATAGATCTTAGTTTGCATCAATTGCCAAAAACGATTTTAATAAGAACACCTATTGTAAAGTAAAATATTTTTTTATTCCTATTAGGTACTATTATTACAACATGACATTTAAAGAGTTCTTTCATTCGTTTAAGTCACTATTAAATACATCAACGAACTCAAAATTTCCCATCAAATTGCATTTTATTTTTATTCTGGTAACACTGCAATATATGTGCACAAACAAATTCAATCTTTATGCTGTGGAAATATGGCCTGTATTTAAATAGTCTGTTTTGCACTTGGTACATTTTTGTACCGATTTTCAGGAACCAATCGCGTAATGGTGTTTTATGTAGTAAAATACGAACTTATCATTAACATGTGTCCGAGAGGCGACACTGGTTCTGGTACTAACGTCGCTTGATACTACTTCTAACCTCTCTCATAAGTTCTGTGGGGTACGACATGGGAATTCGACATTATTTTCCTCTTATCCATGTTCAATTTAAGACCCACTTGTCGGGAGAATCTACAGAGGTCGTCGAACATTCTGCTCAAGACTTTCAGGTTTTTAGCCATGACTACAATATCATCAGCAAAACGAAGGTGAGTCATGTACTCGCTGTTTATGTGGATGCCAAGTCCTCTCCAGTCCAAAAGCTTAAACACATCCTCCAACGCGGCAGTGAACAGTTTCGGCGATATAACATCGCCCTGTCTCACACCTCGCTGAAGACGTATTGGTTCCGAGTTTTGGTCCTGAAGGCAGACTGACATTTCATTTTGATTATTTGTTTCTTTTTAGTCTTAAGAAATTTATTATAATTATTTTTTTATTTTTTCTTTATTTTCGTTTGGCTAGAGCCAATTGTACCCCTTCATAACATGTTCTTCAATGTATGGCAGATACACTGAGGAGTATCTCCCATATAGGAAGGCCTGGGCCCAGCAGTGGGGCTGTTATAGGCTGGTGATGATGATGATGATGATGATGAGCTAATTTACATGCAACAATTAAAAAGACATGCATCATCACATGTTTTATTTAGAAGAACGACATTTTTTGATAGTGACATTTTCTCTATCTCAAAAAACCACTTAACCGATTTTGATGAAACTTGCACAGTTCCCTAAGTTGAACCATATTGAGTTCCACAGAAAAAAATTTTTTTCAATCTGACTTCTAGTTTTTGAGATATGTGCGGTTACAACAGTTTCACTGAAATGAAATCGATATAAATTCCTACAATTCTACGAAGAATATGTTTCTGTTATAGCACTAGCAAATCGTTGCGGCTCACCACAACAATCCGTTCGTAATTAGAGTCAAATTGAAGATGTCGCAAGCACACCTTACGATGTGATTGTACAGTCGATCCGACAACACACAAGCATAGCTTATTACTTTTCACTATCTTATTTAGAGGTAACACAAGCTGTTGTTGCATTTCGACTGTTACACTTGATGTATTGTCCTCCGTACAAAGACGAGTCGGCCTTCGGTGACACACGGATTCCGATTTTACGGACATCGAATCTTGTATATCTTCGTAGGCTAATGAGATATTTGATTGATTTAGGCTTGGGTGGTTAAAAATGCGGAAATTAATCCAAAAGCCAAAATAATGTATAATGGACTACCATTATACAGGTACCAGTTAAAGGCTTTGTATTTTTGACCCCAGATGAAAAAAGACGGGTGTATCCGTGTGTCTGTCTGTGGCATCGTAGCTCATAAACGAATGGATTTTGATTTGTTTGTTTTTTTTTGTTTGAAAGCTGGCGTGACTAGGGTGGTTTTTCGCTATAATTTATGAAGATTGGTTTAGTCAGGCGTTTGATGACTATAAGCTCATTTTCTATATGATAAAAGGGTTTTACTAACTTTCACAGATCCGATTGATCTGAAATTTGGTGTACTGTCACTTCGGTGACATTCCCATGACATACTAACCTTGAGCTGATCCTATACCATCAAAAAGTCTGCGGGATGCTTAATTCTTCAAAAACTTACAGCAGATATAGCGTGTTAGGGCTCTTATAAATAGTCTCAATGAGATAGTGTTAGAAAGATGATTAATAAAGCCGGAAGTTACTTAAAATTCTTAATTTTATATTTTGATACCATTGAATAAAGCTCTAAATTTGACCCTAGGCTATGAAAATTTTTCGGCACGCGGCGGCTGAAAAAAATATCGTAAAATCACAGAGGAATGATGACAATGGGATGCGCGGCCGCTAAAAATTGGTTAGGTATTAGTTTAGTAGATTAAAAGGTTCTCTTTGTTTTTCGCTTTTCAGTTTCTTTCTTCGCCGTAAATAAAATATATATCGATGTACAGACAACAGCACGTCAAGTGTAACAGATGCACTATGAAAGCCGCCTTTATTAGGAACGGAATAAGGGCGGTCTCAGTGTCAAACTGTTACGCTTGATGTCCTGTCGACGGTACGTATGTGAGGAGCTCGGTGGTGTAGTGGTTTAAGCGCTCTGGTTTCGATACGAAAACAAAGCAAATTTCAATCGAAGTTTGTTATCTCGACCTTCTCCGTGCTTCGGAAGGCACCCAGTTGTTCCTGCAACCGCTTTAACCCACCAACCCCCATTGGGCCGTGGTGGTGTTATGGCCTAAGCTTCTAATGTGTTTGTCCCATGTAGGAAGGTCTGTGCCCAGCAGTGGTATGTATATAGGCTGACGATGGTAGGTATGTATTTTTTATAAGTATTAGTCATTATGAAATCCCAGTTAAAACTAATCGAGGGCCACGCACTAAACATTTGTTAAATTTCTTGAAAAAATAGTTCAATAAACTAATTTTCCTTCGATTCCAAGTCGATTGATATTTTGCTAGAGCGGTCCGCGCGGAAAGTTTATAGTGTGTTACAAAAGTTCGAAATAAAATTTAAGGGAGTGGCTGTGTTCCTTATAAAGATATGTCTGAAAGTCTCACACCTTTCAGATCACATTTATTTTATTTATTTATTTAATCTTTAATTGCACAAAATAAGTTTCATTTTGGCGGAATTAATGCCATTAGGCATTCTCTACCAGTCAACCGGAAAGTCAAGTCCAAAATGATTAATTAGGTAGTCCAAAAACAACTATTCAAAAATGTTATTATACAATAACATGTGAATACACGTATACATGTTAATGAAAATTAATATTTTTAAGATGGATAAAAAATACACAATTAATAAATACATATTAAATAAATACAGAAACAATAAGAAAGGATACGTATATCAATTGGATAAATGTGGAGACTTCAAAAAAAGTCGGCGAACTGAACGCTTGAAGCCAGTTTGCCATTTTCCGATTAAATTAATAAAAACATGGTCATACCTGCTCGTGACAACCCTAAAAATGCGTACTATCGCATATTGTACGGCATACTACAGTTGTACCACACACACAACCCGCGCGTACGTGCGCGAGTTGTATGTGTGGTATAATATTGACCCCTGCACCTCGGAATTTCAAATTTTATTCCCGAATACTGAAACATCGGGTATATGGGAAAGAAGGAAATATCATTCGAATCATTTTAAGTTTACTTTAACTTTGTAACCCTTACCATTACTATATTCCGCCGGTGCGGCGTCTCCAGATACAATAAAATATCTGTTGTATCATCTGGTTTCTATTTTGTGTCACGTGAGGCCAGGAGACGAATTAGTTGTGGCTTAATTTTTTTACATAATAACTATTTACAACTTTATCTAAACCCATTATCTGTCAACATTACCTGCCTACGCTTTTCAGCAAAACATCTTGCGGCTTACCTTTCCAAGTAAGAGTATCAAGGATCTAAGTTTTCGTAAATCTTCAAAGGAAGGTGGATCACTCAAAGGTAAGGAGGGTTAGTAAACATTGGCTTCCATGGGTTTTGTTGACAAAATGCCGTAAGTACAGACACGTATACAAACGCGCATTTGATAACTTGCGAACGAGACAGGTAGAAAAGACCAACTGATGGCAGGACCTTCGAATAATTATTATTTTAAGGGACTAACTTTGTTATTTTAGCCCGTCAAGTATCAGATTCCAGACACAATGGATTTTTCTATTTTTTATAGCCCTCCGGAGGGATAACGCCGCCTGACAGATAAATATGCAAAGGATGGCAAACAAGCGTACTGTCTGCCAGATGTCCAGCGGTTACCTTTCATAGCACCTTGGATGCTGAGGTGTGCAACATGCGTCATATGTTTGGATAAATACCTAAGTGTTTTAGCAAGCGACGCTTGTGTGCAACTTTCGTCAACTTTGTAACACGTAAATTCGTAGATGTGTAAGCACTTTAAGATATTATAATCCTCAGTGGATAGTGAGCAGGTACTCGCCTAGACATTTATGCTTATCAAAGGGTGTACATCCCTTGTTTCTTCACAAACCGTAGGCGTATCCTCTGTTTGTTAATGTTACTGCAAAGAAAAGTATCAAAAGGTTATATGTATTTATAAATAATGAACTAACGTTACGCCGCGGTGAAAAGGATGAGAGATCACTCAACCAAGACGGTTATTAAAATAATATTAGCCATGTAGAGTATAATAATCAGTTTTACGAGTAAATTATTCGTATTATCGGTGTTAGCAACATTGTTTAAAATGCGACGTTGCTATATTTATTGGTATTTAAAAAAAACTATACTGAGTTATCTAATAATTTCGGTACTTTTCAGGGATTTTCGGTCGGGATTAACCGCTGCCGTAAACTGTAGAGATCGAATAAGACGGTTAATTTATATATTAATTTATTTTATTTATAAAAACAAACAGTTTTCCAACATAATTTTACAAATTTTGACCTATATTTTCCTATACTTATGATTTAACTGTTCATTAAAAAAAATAAGTATACATCCAGTTTTTTATGTTATTTCATTAGGTGTAGGCATTACTATAATCCGCAGACAGATGCTAGACTACCCTTCCATTTAATTTACTTTACAAATCTACCAGGATAGTTTTAAAGGAAAGTGCAACCTTGAAATAAGTCTACATCGAACAAATTTTTGTTACCATAATTATCAAATCAAATATCTTTATTGCATATCACAACACAATAGGAATCTTAAACATAGGTTGTAGTTCCTGTGATACCCCGTAGGGGCACTGCAATTTAAGAGGGTACTTACATTATTTACTCAAAATCTATAATCTTAATCATATTAAACAATAGCTATAAACTATAACATAAGATCAATATTTAAACACTATTTTTATAAAACCCAAATGCTTGTAGTGTATAAAGTGTATGGGTTTGTACAATTTAATTTATCGTCCATGTATTCATTAACAGTATAGTAGCATTTTGTAAGTAGTAAATGTTTTAATTGCTTAATAAATTATCTGTCTTTGGCTTCATTCTTTTTTGTTTACGGTGGGTGATCATATAGTTTTATGAACAACTTCAGAGGGCCGGATGATTACAGTTTCAGTCGGGAAGGTGGTGCTACAAGTTGTTTTCTACGGCCAGGTCTTAGAGAATATTTTGTGGGTATATTAGGTTGGGGAAAAAGTCTTTTCGAATTATAGTATGTTTATTATTGTAATAAAATCTCTTTGGCTGTACTATTTGTATCTGGCTGGTTTTTGGTATCATTAAAAGTTGAGATTTTAAAAAAGATAATTCCAAATTCAAATTAGGAAAATGTGTGTTTTTCATTTGTTTTACGTACTGTCAAGATAAGTGAATCCAATGAAGAAATTCGATACATTTTAAAATTTTACTACAAAAAAGGTACAAATGCAACGCAAGCCGCGAAAAAAAATTTGCGATGTTTATGAAACTAGTGCAGTGTCTGTGAGAGTAGCACAAATTTGGTTTAAGCGTTTTCAATCCGGAAAGTTTGATGTCAAAGATGCACGTCGCTCTAGTCGCCCTATTACGGATAAAATTGATGCTATTTTTGAAAAACTGGAGCAAGATCGGCATATCAGTAGTTACGACGTAGCTGAAGAACTGGGAATTGACCACAAAACAGTTTTAGCGCTTTTAAAAAAAAATGGGTACACAAAAAAGCTCGATATTTGGGTACCCCACGAGATCACTGAAAGAAACCTAATGAACTGTGTACTCATTTGTATTACGACGTAATGAAACCGAACCATTTTTGAAGAAGCTGATAACTGGTGATGAAAAGTGGATCACGTACGACAAAAACGTGCGAAAAAGGTCGTGGTCTAAGGCCGGTCAGGCTTCACAGACTGTGGCGAAGCCCGGGTTAACTCGCAACAAGGTGATGCTGTGTGTGTGGTGGGATTGGAGGGGCATTATTCATTATGAGCTGTTACCACCAGGCAAGACCATCGATTCTGAACTCTACTGCGAACAACTGATGAGATTAAAGCAAGAAGTTGAGAGAAAGCGACCGGAATTAATCAACAGAAGGGGTGTGGTTTTTCATCATGATAACGCTAGACCTCACACATCTTTAGCCACTCAGCAAAAAATAAGAGAGCTTGTCTGGGAGGTGTTAATGCATCCGCCGTATAGTCCTGACCTTGCACCTTCAGATTTCCACCTGTTTCGCTCTCTTCAGAATTCTCTAGGCAGTGTCAGGTTAACATCACGAGAGGACTGCCCACTTGTCGCGGTATTTTGATCAGAAGCCCCAAAATTTCTATAGCAATGGGACCATGTCCCTACCTACAAGATGGCAGAAAGTTATTGAACAAAATGGTACCTACGTACTTTAGTTAAATGTAAATAAACTTTATTAAAAAATGTTTTGAATTTTCTTAAAAAATGCGAAGTAACTTTTTCCCCAACCTATTATCTTCGCGTTTCGTGTAAAATGCAGGATATTTCCTTACAAATTTACAGATATGAACTATTTACAGATACAGATATTTATTATGTAACTATTTTGAACATAACCAGTCCTGCTTTTAAACACAAAAAAATTTAAACAAAAAATAAAACCGACTCCTAAAAACTGAAAAGGATAAAATAATTAAATTTTAGTAAGTAGGCACTCATCCCCTAGGAACATATTTTTCGAGTCGGTATTTCACTATCTATGGTTTCTGGGAACAACTTAGTACCAACTCCAAAAATATGTTCCTAGGGGATGAGTGCCTGCTTACTAAAATTTATTTAATTTTATCCTTTTCAGTTTTTTGGACTCGGTTTTATTTTTTGTTTAAATTTTTTTTCACAATTTTTAGTGACAACTTTTGAAGGTCAAAGCTAGATGAGTGACCGTGAGCTTGTATTGTTTTCTACTATCGTATCATTTCTCTAAAAATTCATAGGAAAGCAAATATCCGCAACTTCGCATATGTAGACGACTTAATTTTTCCAGTTTTTTTTTATTTAAGAACCAAACTACCCAATGGATTTCCGAAATTTTTTTATGGGACCAAATGGGATTTATTCCGCATCTTAAAAGCAGTTAAAAGTTCTGAGGTAACAAACATAAAAAAAAGCCATACAGACGAATTGATAACCTCCTTGTTTTTTTGAAGTCGGTTAATAACAAATCCTTCTCCCTTCTTCTTCCTTCTTCATCGGCGAACGTAAAAAGCCGCTGCTTTGCATAATTTAAGTAAGTAGGTATTTAATTTTTCCGGGTAGCAACAGCAGCTTTTCAGTCCCCGTTTGAAAATAAGAGATGGCGTAATTTTAATGCAACTGAAACAACAAGTAATCACTTGTTGTTTCAGTTGCATGAAAATTTCGCGAATAATAATTTATTACAATATGATGCGCGTCCAATGAGATTAATGAGTTATATTTAATTCCAACTTTACTATAAAATTATTGAATAAATCTATAATTATACACTATTTACTCTTTTTGGACACAGCTCTCTGTTTAATTTAAATGGTAAAGAATAACAAATGGTATGACGTGCGCGAATCAAATGTATAGGTACATTACAATAAAGTATAAACATATAGAAATGTGCTGACTAGTAATGTCTATATGCAGTATAAACTAAAAGTTGGCTATGTGAATATACAGATGTTACCTCTTTAGAAGACTAATAATGTCAAAGGCTGGTCGTTGCTAGAGATGTTTCACCCAGTCACATAAGAATATGTATCCAAATACAAAGCGTATGTGGCTAGGATTTATGACAGTTTTGTAGTTAGTAAATTTAAATAGTACAGTCGACAGCACATCAAGCGTAACAGTTTGACCTTGAGACCGACCTTACTCCGTTCGTTATAGAGGCGAATATCGTAGTGCAACGTTACACTTGACGTGCTGTCGTGTGTACATTTTCTCTGTAAAGGTAAATCAAATCTGGCGGTGCAAGTAGATTTAGTAGGAAAAAGAAATTATCAACATACCAGGAAAAGTTCGGGCGGTTACAGCCTAACCGAATTATGCAGTTTATTTTATCAGTCACCTATGACAGATTCCAGTTTAAACTTTTCTCCCAAATAGAGAAGATTTGCATTTTCTGGACACATCCTTGAAATGTCCACGTATTTATAAACAGTATATTGAGTAAATCCTGTACATAGACACGAATTACTAACATTGTTTATATAAGAGCACGTAGTAACGTGGGTTTAGTAACATTAGGGTCACGACCTGCAATGTAAGTAAGTACCTTTCTCCCTGCTTAGGAGAAACTAAGTGATAAACATCTTAGCACAGCTAAGCTTAGTTAGCATCACTAGACTAATACGAAATTAAAGGTCTGTTGTTTGCGTTACATTTGCGTTACATGCATAATACAAATTAAGCATTAGGACAAATGAAGTAGGTATACAGTATGCTGTGTAAACCTAACTTAGGTAATATTATATGCGTAAGTGAGTTGTAACTTGTATGTTTGTTACGCGTCTACGCCTACACCACCGAACCGATTTAGATGAAGTTCGGTATGGAGCTATTTTTAGACACTGAAAAGGACATAGAATACTTTTTGGAGCGATAACCGACATCCATACGGGCAGAGCCGAGTACGGTTTCTAATCCTACTAATATTATGTGAAAATTTGGATGTATGGATTACGATTCCGCGGAATAACACAGATAAAATCACGGATGGAAGCTAGTTAGGAATATGTCTGTAATGAAACCATGGGAACCGTTTTTTTAAGTCTTTGGTATGTCAACATATAATTTATTATTTAATATTTTACTGCAAGGCAGGGATGCAGGTTCTGTAATAATCAAAAGAAAGCATAATGTTGACAGTTTAGGAGACAAGTCCCCGTGCTCGAAAAACCAACGCTTCCTTAACGAGCTCTGATTACTTTACTCTCCGTATGTAGCACTACAAAGTAGTGATTAATTTTATTTCCACGATCCTCTGTAAGGTGGATGTACTTCCCAAGTTGGGCGCTTTAAATTTGGATAGCAAAGGACTACTTAAAAACCCCTATCTCTCTCATACAATTCAAATTTTAGTACAATATTCATTGACTTTTAAATATAAGAGTGCAGAGAGTGCAGGAACCTTTATTTTAAAAAAGAATTTAAGTAAATTCGAAGTGTCAAAATTGATTCTTTTACACTACTTTCGCTGTCAGTCTAAAGATTTGCCTTCAAAGTTGCTTATCACAATAAAACTCTTTCAACGCGATAACTTAACCCAATGATTTTACACACAATAAAAACTATAAATCGACTTGAGTTTCGAACACTATCGGCGCAGTGACTGCGCGGACGCACGCGCCGGTTCCAATTTCAAAATTAAAACACGCGTAGTGAATATTTATTTCGTAAAAATCGAATTAGGTATTTACGTATTAAGACTTTTTAAAAATAGAAAATAGTTTTGAAAGCGTGACATTTTAACGTGAGAAACTTTTGATTTAGATGTGACAAGAAAAATTACTGATAAGAAAAGAAGCGCGAAAAGTGAACGTAAACATTAATTTGTTGAGGAAAAACCTCACAGATAAGAAAACGGAACGCCTAATAATTTAATTTTAAAAATGGATCCCGAAAAGAAGGGCAGTGAAGAAGTCACAGTTGATGACATTCTCCAGTTAGTGGGACCTTTTGGAAGATTTAATGTTTTCAATTTCATTCTTATTCTTTTTCCTGTGTTTTTGGCGGGAATATATTCGTCGGTGTACAACTTCGAGAGCATGGACTTGGATTACAGGTAGGTGTTTGTTTTCGCTTTTTATTGAATTTTTATTCTGATTACCACTTCTCGTAAGAGATCGTGCATCAATATTGAAATTCCAACTCTTCAAACATCGAGTTCTATTCATTCCTTGCGTCGTCGCCGCCTCGCGTGAAATATTTATCTGATGAATCTATTCACAATCAACAATTCAATATTAAAACATGTCTGAAATTAGCACGCATTGCGTAAAATTGGATTTGACGAAATTATTTTGGGCTATCGTCCGTGTCCGTTAAAATTGATCCTATTATATCATTATAGAGTCGTCTAAACGTAAATTTTATCTCATACACAGTCAAGTCAACCTCTCCCTTCAAATTTCATCTAAATCACTGAACCTGCTCAATAATGAATTAACAGACCGACAGATTGACAGACTTACGTATTTTGAATATTTTATGTACCTATTATTATTTTCGTATATTTTACTTCCATTATGTATAAGCATAAATATATTTTACTTATTGTATTATTATATTAAAAATCTTGCACACTTTCTGCGTTCTCTTTCTTTGTAATACAGACAATGACAGACAGACAGACACACTGTCGCAACTATATTACTTATAGTATGGATATATATGAGAGTTGTCTTCTTGAGACAACGCTAATTGGGTACTATTTAGAGTCGTCAGTTGAATGAAAATAGAAAATTCTAACCGTTTAATAGTTACATTCTTGAGCAACACTTAAGCAACGGCAATGAAACTTGTTGCTTCCACAATAGCTATTAGGGCATGCAGTTGGGTACCGGTTTACCGGTTTCCATTTTACTGGTCAACTGCCCATTATTACAGCCAGAGAATTACCAGTAAACTTTTAAGGTGTTTGTTTTTGTGAATACGTCGATTGTGATTTCTTTGTGATGTTATTATTTCTTCAGCTACTACCGAATATATTTTTTGTCAAATACGCAAATTATCAAACTGAGCCTCCAAGAGGGACGACTACCGCATATATAGTAATTAATTGTATGACACTTTAATGTCAGTTGAAAATTAGACATTCAAAATCATTTACAGTGAACTATCCCTGTGTGACTGAAATAAATTAATCAAATAATGAGGTTTTAATAATAAAATAAAAGTTTGAAGAGGTAAACCTAGTTTTTTTACTTTCGTGTCGTCGTCAAACTCAAGTTAGCAATACTGTCTTGACTAGAAAAAATATATGTCCTCAAGCGAGGTGCGAATCGGCGAGCTACCGAAGACGAATTTCTTCTGTAGTTTTTAACATTTTTCTAAACTATACGGTGTGTTGTTTGTGTTCCCTGTCAAGAGTTGCCTCGGAAAATTTGACAACTTTCTGTCACACCATTCAATTAAAATAATTGAAACATTATCCTACTCGTGACAACCCTTAAAATACGTACTCTTGCATATCGTCCGACACACTACAGTAATACCATATACCATAAAGGTACATACTACGATATCGACATCCCGAAACCCAGAACTCTAAATTTATTTTGGAATTCAATAACACCCGGTATTTCAAACCACTTCATCGGCGACACCCTCTTTACTTCTTTGGTTCAAAATGAACCCATTTTAATAATTAAAAAAAAAATTCATAAAGTTAAAATTTATTTTAAAAAAAATGTTTTCGTTTATTGCGTAAAACTATTTGCAACAGATTAATCTTCATTGATACAAATATTTTATATCCTTACCTATTGTAACGTAAATAAGATAAAAAAACGTGCGTTATCGTCTATAAGATGTCGAAAGACGGCATTTACTTACAACATTCAAAAATTATGCAAGAATTCTTAAATGGTGTAACAAAAGGGTTATGACAAAATATAAAGATCGAGTATTTCCTCTAACATTGAAATGTTTTAAGGAAATAGCAATTTTTTTAATAACATCAGAAAAAAATTGTAGATTTTCACCTCCAAATATTATTGCTGGTAAATTAATTAGACAGAAAATTAAACCATAGGTATTTTTTTATTTAGTGATAAAAAATACCTCTCAATTCGCTGAGTTATAACGGCTAAAGTGCAAATACTGGCTCATAACCGTTGATTTCTTTGCTTGCATTTAAAAATTTATAATTTAAAATAATATTATTTCGAATTCAGAGTCAATATCAAAGCATATACTTTTCATCATTATCGAGCAAAATATGTTTCTACTAAATTCAAATTCATAGTCAATATCAAAACATATTTTTTCATCATTATCGAGCAAAATATGTTCCTACTAAGTATATAAAATATGTTTTTCTTATTATTGATGCTACAACAACACCACTTACCATCAGGTGAGATGAAAGTCAATATTTCATCTCACCTGATGGTAAGTGGTGTTACGATGATGGAAGCGAGCCACACCCGGAATCCTCAACCGCAAAGGAACTGGCTATCTTGCCTCTAGCTGCCGGAACACAACAATGACATTATGCTCGGGGTTTCTCTGCGTGATCGAATTAGAAATGATGAGATCCGCAGGAGAACTAAGGTCACCGACATAGCCCGAAGAATTGCTTACCTCAAGTGGCAGTGGGCAGGCCACATTGCAAGGAGGACTGACGGCCGTTGGGGCGGAAAGGTTCTCGAGTAGCGACCGCGTACCGGAAGACGCAGCGTTGGTAGGCCCCCCACAAGGTGGACCGACGATCTGGTGAGGGTCGCGTGAAGCCGATGGATGCGGGCAGCGCAGGACCGATCGGTTTGGAGATCCCTGGGGGAGGTTTATGCCCAGCAGTGGGCGTCTCTCGACTGAAATGATGATGATGATGCACAACACCTCATCCGTACTAATATTAAAAAATAAAATACGAAGTAACTCTGCCTTAGTATATTATTAGTCGCCTCCGTCTGGTCAAATCAGCCGCTTAACTGGACGCCTAGCCCGTTGATTGAACGCGGGCATTGTATCAAACGGCTGAAGTACAAGTTACAACTACAGATTTAGTACAACTAGCTAAGTCATTGAACGCAATGTTTAACCAGGTGGCTGAACATCATGTTAGCCGTCTAACTGTTTTTAAACAGTCGACGCGCCACTCAGCAAACATCGCCGAATCGCTACAATACCGAGGCAGCCCCATCAGCACCCTGCTTCTGCGTATATGCCACCCACAGGCTGCACTGCACGTTTAGAGTGACCCATCTAGCTTTGACCTTAAAAAATTATCACTAAAAATATTGAAAAAAAAATTAAACAAAAATTAAAACCGACTCAAAAAAACTGAAAAGGAACTCATCCCCAAGAAACATATTTTTTGGAGTTCGTGCTATGTAGTTTCTAGAAACAATAGATAATGAAGCACTGACTCCAAAAAATATGTTTCTAGGGGATGAGTACCTACTTAAATTTAATTATTTTATCATTTTCAGTTTTTTGGAGTCGGTATTAATTATTATTTAATTCTACTATTGTATCATTTCCCTAAAAATTCATAGGAAAGCAAAAATCCACA
The DNA here is from genome assembly GCA_947347705.1 of Nymphula nitidulata. Taxonomy (NCBI): domain Eukaryota; kingdom Metazoa; phylum Arthropoda; class Insecta; order Lepidoptera; family Crambidae; genus Nymphula; species Nymphula nitidulata. Next base: position 16,887,221 of record OX374632.1, read on the forward strand.
ATTTCGGATACGTAGATGACTTACTTATACCAGTTATTGTGATTTAAAAACCAAACTACCCAATGGATTTTAAAAAAATATATGGGACCAAATGGGAACTATTTCGCATCGAACATAAAAAGAATCATCAATATCGGTTCATCCAGTCGAAAGTTCTGAGGCAACATACATAAAAAAATTATACAGTCGAATTGATAACCTCCTCCTTTTTTTGAAGTCGGTTAAAAATGCTCTAAACAGAGTAATTTTGACGCCATCAGAACAACGAGAAAACCTCTGGGCTATCATAATTAAATTAGCCATTCAACTGGACGCCTAGGCGGGTCGCTTAAGTCGAATAGCTTTTGTGTGACTAAAATAAAGTCATTGGTAGGTTCAAGGTTATTTTTTTATGACCACTTAGAACCAAAACGATTTCGGTTATAAGTTGTCATAAAAAATAACCTTGAACCTACCAATCAAACAAAACTTATCAGTACAAGACGATCCATTCAATACACCAAGTCGTTAAACGTTAAGTGAGTCTAGTTCAATCAACTATCGGGCTAGGTATTCAATTGGAAGCCGACGTTTAATCAACGGGCTGGCCATCCAGTTAAGCGCCTGATTTAACCTGACCGCGGCGAGACATATATTAACAGTTAAACCCACCTTATGGTGCGAGAACCGAAAAAAGTTAAAAAGCATATAAAACAAGACGCAATAAACGTATGAATATTTCGATATTTCAAATGAGGTGATGACAAGTCTGTGGCATATTTACTTTAGTTTTTTTTAATAACAACATAACTATACAGGTTGTTGCCGTCAATACGACAATAAATTAAAACATGGGCTATATCTAATTAATTATCTCTAATTAAAACATGTCCATAGCACCCACAGCACGGTGGGTGCGCTACTGAATATTACGGAGGACATTCGGGGTGCATGTATAACACCAAACTCACAGCGATTGTCTTGCTGGATTTCAGTAGCGCATTTAACTGTGTTGATCTTGACTTACTCCTCGGTACTCTTCGCTCAATTAACGTCTCTAATCCAGTAATTAGTTGGTTTCGCTCATATCTTTATAATCGTCAGCAGTGTGTGAAATATCACGCTGCCGCCTCTGATTGGTCTCACTTTTCTGCTGGTGTGCCCCAAGGAGGTGTACTTTCTCCAATACTCTTCTCCATCTTTATCAACAAAATTTCATCTTCTATATCTTCTTATTTTCATTTGTACGCGGATGACCTTCAGATCTACAGGCACTTTCGGGTTTCCGAGGCAGGGGATGCTGTCGATGCCTTGAACCATGATCTTTTGGCTATTAAGGCATGGTCTGAATCCTTTGGTCTCATTGTTAATCCAAGTAAATCTCAGGCCATGATTCTTGGGAGCTCTAAACTGAGAAGCAAGTTGGACTGGAGCTTGGTGCCGACGGTTACGTATAACTGCACTTCTATTGCTTATACCGAAAAAGTTAAAAACCTCGGTGTAATCATGGATTGCAACCTATCCTGGTCGTCTCACGTCAGCGAGATCAGTAGACGGATAAACTACTCTTTTCACTCCCTCAAGCGGCTACAATATTTCCTTCCCTTCAAAACTAAAATTATGCTTGCGCAATCTATTCTACTTCCTATCCTCGACTACGCCGACGTCTGTTACTTAGACCTAACTGAAGAGCTGCTGAACAAACTAGAACGCCTCCAAAATTTAACCATTCGCTTCATTTTTTGGTTGCGAAAATATGACTATGTGTCCGAATTTCGCACGCAGTTAAAGTGGCTTCCCATACGACATCGTCGCAATGTGCACATACTTTCTTTTCTTTTTAAAATCCTTAATGACCCCAAATCCCCTTCATACCTTTGTTCCCGCTTTCAACTGTTACCTCCCCCTTCTCGCTCTAGGACAAGATGTTTGAGCTACCTAGAAGCAACACTCACTTTTTCCTTAATTCCTTCTCTTTCCGCGCCGCACATCTGTGGAATGGGCTTCCAACAGTCATCCAAGACAGTCTTTCTATTACTTCTTTCAAAGTGCAAGTCAAGGAGCACTTTCTGTCACAATATTTGTAACTACATGTTTTTTTTGTTACTTCACACAATTTCATATTGTTATATATGTATATGTTAGTATATTTATATTTACAGTATATATAATATTGTGTATTTATATTTATTACATAGATATTATTTTCTCTAGTTTGCGCTTTTTTGTCACTCACTGCAATTTTTAAATTATTTCACCACATTGGGCTGACTGGAAGAGATCTCTAATAGAGATAAGTCCACCCTTGCTCACAAATTGTAAATTAAAAATTTATGTATAATGTTAGTTGCATTTTAGTGCAATAAAGAATACATATATATTAGTTCACTAGCTGCTGCCCGCGGCTTTGCCCGCGTGACCTTTTATTGTAAGCAAAAAAGGCATTACTTCATAGAAATGCCGGGGGTTACTTAAAATTTTTAATTTTGCAATTATTAACATAAGTTTTTAACAAATGTCGTGAAAAGAAAATGGCGCGCGCAAAGCAAATAAAAAAAAGTACACCAAGAAGGTGCCGAGTCTGAGATTTTAACAAGTTAAAAAAGGTTGTATGATAAATTCGGCACCATTGAGGTAGAAGTAAATAGGTTTAATGACGTTTTGAATTCACTAACTCAGTGCACACGAACTCAAATTTAAATTTACTTTATCCTCTAGCGGATAAAAACGGCTTTTGCATTCGGATATCGAGGAGCAAAAATACTCTTTCCGAGATGGGGGAATGAAATAAATATTAAGTTTACGTTTTTTTTTAAATTTAGAATGTTTACAAAAATACTGAATATTAAATCCGATAAACAATAAAAAGATATGTTGTTGAGGAACAACTGTCTCCAAACGGGTTTTTGTTTTTACCACGACGTAGGTAATAAAATGTTGTGAATGAAATATTCTAATTGAATTGATTTAATTTTTAAGATATTTCCTGTCCACGAGCTGGGCACAAAATAATAATAATTAATGGCTCAATTTATGTCTAATGTAATAGAAAGATTAGAGAGATAATATTATGAAGAACTGAAGAAGTAAATTGGGACATGACAGACAGACGATATATGATACTGTTAGTTAACACTACATTTTTAGACATGCATAGGGCAATTTTGACCATTCGAAAGTGCTTTTTGAGGGCGTAATTGATTAAACATATTTTTTTAATTTGTTCGTAATGAGTTCCTGAGTCCAACTGCGCCGAAGTAAAGAACTCGTTACGAACCATAAAGATATTAATCTCATTCCGTTTCGAATACTAGTATGTTTTGAAACCATTTTCAAAGTTTTTAATCGATAATTGTGCTTCTGATATAAATTTATTTATCTATATGATTCCTATTTAATTGGTAATAAAGTACTTGATAATTGGTGATTAATTTAAAATAATAACTTAACGATTTCTTAGTGATTTTTATTTACTTATTTTATTGATTATTTTAATTATGTAATTGTGTTCTTGTAAAAAAAATTGTTTTTTTAATTAACTCAGGGGTTACTTAAAATTTCATTGAGACTATTTTTATAAGCCCAAACACGCTTTATCTGCTGTAAATTTCTGAAGAATTAAGCATCCCACAGACTTCGTGATTGTATAGAATCAGCTGAAAGTTAGTATGTCATGAGAATCTCACCGAAGTGACAGTACACCAAATTTCAAATCAATCTTGATAGTCATCAAACGCCTAAACTGATCTTCATAAACTATAGCTAAGAACCATCCTAGTCACCTAATTTCAGAAAAATATTTACACATACTTATAAAGACCTGACTTATAATCGCATAGAGTTGCGTGCAACTGCAGTTTTTAATTTAAAATTGATATCTCGGATATTTTTGAGCTAAAATCAATTCTGATTTCACTATTAGCATTATAACATGGTTTGACTTTACGTATTTTTGTATGAATATATGAAACCAATATATTTTTATGCATTTTTTTTCATACAACTAGATGATAAGCGGTTACCGTCGCCTACAGACACCGGCAATAACAAGGAAAAATCACTTGATATTGCAGGTGCGTTGTCATCCTTAGGCCTAAGATGAAATGCCGTCCATGCCTAGTAATTACACTGGCTATCTTTCCCTTTAATCCGAAACACGGCGAACTGTTTTACTGCTGAAATAAGAAAGGCGGTGGTACCTACTACCCAGACGGCCCTACATACGGGCTTACCACCCAGTATGCCCGTATTCGTCAATAAAAAATGAAAAATGAAATACCGCTATTTAATTTTTCTTCGTAGAAATCTTGCTTTCAGAAAAGAAATATACAATGTCATTTAAGGGCACTGATCTTAAATTAAGTCAAATGTAATTATAACTATTATTACGTAATTTGACCGGTTAAAACACGGACGAGGTTTAAAAGCCAACGCGTACCTATATTTTTTTATATTATGCCCATGCGCAATTTACGAAGCATTCCGAATTTAATTTTTTTTTTGTTTTTTTTTAACTTTTTGATCTTGTTTGACCTTCTATAATGTCTAGGCATTCAACTTGTTAAGACGTGTAGAACGAGTTTACTGTTTACTAGCACGTAGGAAATGCGTGTTATAAGTCTGTCATTTTTTTGCTGTGTGTTTCCCCGTTTTTTTAGCCAGATTTTGTCTTCAAAATTGTTACAGCTTCATTTCGTAATACGAGACACTGACTGAAAGTGATCACTCCCTTTTGCTTATGTTTGAAGCTTCACTTTTGTTAGCGTATGTAGGTATGTATGTATTATAAACCTTTTTTTTTTAAAAAAAATTAAGTTTCCATGTCATGTCACGTCTCAAAGTTATAACTATGTTATAAAGGACCTGATAGTTCATTTCATATGACATTGGGACTTTGGGGTCCAGGAGCTCACCGACTGTTTAGTTAGGGACATTGCGCATCGTTTATGTGAAACTTTAAGTAACAATAAGGCTGGTATGTATTTCGCACAAAGAATGAGCCTCGCAATTCAGCGAGGTAATGCGACCAGTCTTATTGGTACACTTCCTTTTTCACAAGATTTAGGTGGTGTTATTATTTATAAGTTCGGTTAATTTTAGTTTATTTAAAGGCATAAGTTTTTTAATTCTGTAATGATTTTAAGTGTTATTTATTTTGTGTGTTTGTAAACAAACAAATAAGGATTTTCATATGATAAAGTCCCTAATAATTGGGCTGTAACATTGTTTTCATCCTATAAGTATGTTCTAAAACCACTGATTGGTTTGCATATAATAATAAAAGTGTGAGCAAAGTAGGTATTTTCTTTTCGAGACATTTGTAGCGGGCATTAATGAGTTTGGAATTGGGAACGTAATAGAGTTTGAATTTAAAACAAAAATTGTTACGCGACCATAAAAATAGTTAGAACAGTTCGCTGTGTTGCGGATTGAAGGGAAAGCCAGTGTAATTACTGGGCATGGACGGCATTTCATCTTAGGCCTCAGTATGTCAACGCACCTGCAATATCAAGTGTTTTCCCTTGTTATTGCAGGTGTCTATAGGCGGCGGTAACCGCTTACCGTCAACTTGTTTGTCATCTAGTTGTATAAAAAATAAAAAGATGTCGGTCTGGGTCCATCGTTAATATTGTATGAAGTAATCCTTCGCTACCCTCTGGATTCAAAATACCGCCCTCGCCACAAAAATATTATTTTGCTCCCTTCTGATACAATCTACTTATCTACTATTTTTATTCTGTAGCATCAAACAAAAGTAAAATCGAACTCTTAGTTTTGAATTCCACTATGCACCTGATTGTCAAGGTGCGGTCTTCGATGACAAACTTGTCCAGAAACTGCCAGTTTACTCTAAACAAAGAATAATAAACCAATCGCTCAACCTTGGATGAATAACGGGTTTTAAGTAGGAAAGATATTCGTATGGAAACACGGAAGCCGGCAGCACATTCATACATTCCAGTCTTTGGCTTTAAGTAGAATGATCACAGTGCAGACAAAAATATCTAAGCCCCGAAAAAATTTACGTCCTAGATCGGGAACCGAACCCGCGATCTCTCAATCCGGGTGACTGCTCTTACCACTGAGCTACCGAGGACTTGTGAAATACTCGTCCAGATGTTGAAATAGAATATTTTCTACAGTACGAAGAGACGTTAGTTTACAAGTATAACGCAAAATCAAAATATAAGATTGAAAATTTTAAGTAGCCCCCGGCCATATTAATCATCTATCTAACATCATATAATTGAGACTATACATAAGAGCCCAAACTTAGGGATCCCGCAGGCTGTGTGACGTCATTCTAAATCCAATATGGTGGACCATCCAAGATGGTGGAATATTTATTTTTAATACATTTCTACAATATGGGTATCAAATGAAAGGGCTTGTTGAGAGTAACTCGAAAAATAATGTGACGTCATTCTAAATCCAATATGGCTGAACATCCGAGATGGCGGAATAGTTATTTTTTTATGCACTTCTGCAATATGGGTATCAAATGAAAGGGCTTGCTCAGCTTGCTGACTCAGAAACCTAGCCAGCGATAACTAAAAAGTAAAAAAATAAATTAAAAGCAAAAAACCTTTTTTAAAAAAAGCATTTATTTAAATGCTCTAAAAAGAAGAAAATAAAATTTTCTTTTAAAATTTTAACTACAAACTCAACCTCATTATACACAATTTGTGTGATTATAAAAGCTTGTCGCGCGAATTTACTTGTGTAAATAAACTAGTACCTATTTAATTGAGCGACAAGCTTTTATGATCATATAAATTGTGTATAATGAGGTTATTAGTTTATGGTAAAAATTTTAAATGAAATTTTTTTTTTCTTCTTATTTTTAAACAAGGTTTTTCCGCTTTTAATTTTTTTGCTTGTTTTTGCTCGATATTGATAACGGCAACAGGTAGACGCTTGTTTATACTTAGATAATGGTACGGAACCCTTCGTGCGCGAGTACGGCTCGTACTTGGCCGTTTTTTTTATTCTCACGTCATTTCTAAAGAACTCTATAACAACTGAATAAAATAAATCATACACGTTACTTTTGTAATCATTGTATTTACAAGTGCAATGTAACTTTGACTATATTCGTGTTCCAATCATTTATTGCTGCGCTTTTAAAACGAACTGGGTGACCACATATTGACGCACTAATGAATTTCTAAATATTCGCCTTGCACTGCGGCATGAAATAATAAAACATTGGCTGCAATATTTATAGAAATGTCATGAAATTGTCAAATGAATAAAGGCTTTGCCAGACAGAGCGCGTAATTAACGCGCGTCAGGGCGTTAGTTTGACGCCGCTTTATAGCGTCAAATTGTGTTGTACTACGAACGGTACTAGCCGTCAAACAGAGCACCGGCGTTAGCAGTACGCAACGCTCTGTCGCGGCGCTAGGACGCTTTGACGCCGGGTGTTGTATTTTTTTACAGATTGTGTTTAACGCCCGACTGCTCGTTTTCTAAAATATTGCAATTATGACTGAAAAACTAATAGAATTGGTTCGGAAACACCTATGTATAATACGAAGGATAATACTATAAAAATGTAACAATAAAGGCAAAATTGTGAGTATAAATCAGAAAAGCAATCAATACGAAAGTATGTAAAAAAAACGATCTTCATGTGATGAACATATACTCTTTTTTTTCGTGTTAAAATTATATTAAAGTATAATTCTTCCAAATGTAAATCACTCCACATCTCAATATCACACAGACTTTCCAAAGACTGGTAGTGATCTGCACTACGCTCTGTTGAATGGTACGCTGCGTTGGAGCGTTCCGCTAACTAATCAATCAGTGTGTGTGACATGAAAGAACGCGACGTTAAAACGCAACGCTATTGACGCTCTAACGCGGCGCTAAATACGCGTTCTGTCTGGCAAAGCCTTAAGATGTAATTGAAAGTCACAAAACATTTCTATGAACCAATAAAGCCCTTGTTTTAATTTACTGTCGTATTGTCGACGAGGAGCTCGGTGGCGTAGTGGTTCTAGCGCTCTGGTTTCGATTACGAAAACAAAGCAACTTTCGCCATGGTCGGTCCCGGAATGGATTAATCAAATTTATAATCTCGAGCTCCTCCGTGCTTCGGAAGGCACGTTAAGCCGTTGGTCCCGGTTGTGACTGCAACCGCTTTAACCCACTAACCCGCATTGGGCCAGCGTGGTAGTGTTATGACCCAATGTCCTCATGTGTTTCGCCCATGTAGGAAGGCCTGTGCCCAGCAGTGGGACGTATATAGTCTGATGATGACGATGATGATGATTGTCGTCACCAACCTGAATAGGTGAGTACAATGTTGAAATGAGAGCGCTCAATCATTTCACCATGTAGGCGCAGTGGAAAGAATATTCTGTGGTGTAGATGTACCTAGATAGGTAAGAAAATTTTTGATAAATCACTTGAATTGACGAGTTCAATGTTAGACCACTAATTTCCAGAATAAAACTAAACAAGTAAGACAATATTGTATTAGCGCACATCTGTTTAATCAGTGACCATAATGATTATGACAAGTAGCGAGAAAATTAACACTGTGAGTCATTTATGAATATTAGTTCTCCTCAAACTATTAAGGCGGTTTTTCGCAATAATACTTTTATGTAATAACTTGCTGACCCCGCTAACGTTGTTTTGCCATAAAAAAAATTGATCCTTTCATGAAAATCGGTCAAGCCGTTTCGGAGGAGTATGGTAACTAAATTTGTGACGCGAGAATTTTATACATTACATAATAATAATAATATTCTTACAATCACACCTATTATATTACCCAAAGTAAGCATAATTGAGAGCTTGTGATATAGAGTATCCATAGTTAACACTAGTTAACGGAGAAATATTGATAATAATACTCATTATACAATCTCATTTGCTCCTACCGCGATCCGATCCCGGGACGCCAGACCGATGTAGTGCTTATTGAAACAAAATAAGAACTATTATTGTTCATCGTTTTACCTATTTATAACGCGTTTGAAAGTACCATGACCAAATTTATTACAGACCTGCCCAGCCCTAATCTAACAGATATTTTGTATATGTGAGTAGTTTCATACATATCTATGAAAAGACTGATTAAAACTGGCGACTTCACTTTAACTTCAGTTTCAACTTCAAATCCATGGGGTTAGGAAATAAAATAGAATGAGCGATTAGGAAATTCGATATATTGCTCAATTCTGTTCGCCATAAACATAATTTAATAACAATGCTGTAAGGCTTCACAGATCAAATGCAATGGCACGCAACATTTCAACTCTATTAAGTGGCTTGGGTTTCCGGTGGGTTTTTTATCAATTTTAATCATAATTATTTATTACTTATTAATTATCCAATGGCTTCCTGTGACCTTCACCAGATCGTCGGTCCACTGTAGGTACCTTGTTGGAGGCCTGACCACGCTGCCTCTTCCGATTCGTGGTCGCCACTATAAAACCTTTCCACCCCAACGGCCATCGGTTCTGCGAGCGAAGTGTCCTGTCCACTGCCACTTTAGTTTGGCCACTGTTTGAGCTGTAGGCTTGCGCAGAAAATATCGATATATCAAAAAGGCGATATTTTTTCAAAAAATAATTGATATTTATCGTTGATATTTTTATTTTTCATATATCGATATTCGTTTTTTTTTTCAGGATATGTAATTCTATATTTTTAACAGCTCTATTAATGCGTCGTCGATGTCATATCATGTATCCTACCACTACGATGTTTGTGATTAGAAAAGACTAAGTTTAGGCTATTATGGCCTCAGTTGCCTTCGTCTCAAACTCAAGGAAACTGGCTGTGCAGAACCGATCCATTTGTAAAGCAGTAGACATCATAGGCTGATAATAATATTTAGTTATGCTTTTATAGGAAACCGAGCATTGACAAAAAACATGGGTTAACAACATGCCTAAAACAAGGGTTGGATTGCTTTGAAATCTTCAAAAGAGTAGTGAAAAAGCAACTTTTGGGCGTATTTTGGCAACAGTTTAGCACCAACTCCATAAAGGGCATTTTTTTGAGTTGGTGCTAAATTGTTTCCTACCTTTTGCCGCGATAACCAACATCTATTAGTATAAATACAAGTAGCTACTTATTTCAAAATGTACAGTTGTATTTATTTATATTAAATCTTAAAACGCACCGCAAATAAATTCATTGGAGTGCGCGCTAGCTCAAGCATAGTCGGCTTGAGTTATTCTGCGTCTTATGGTGCCTAAGTTGCATTTGTGTATGACACCGAATACAACGAAACTATATGACTCATACTTAATTAGAAATTAGTTATCAAAGGTCCATTTCTAATTGATTATGATAAGAAACATGAAGCTATAAAAATCTTAAGACTATTTCTAATACAATCGTGTAAACAATCTGGATAATTTATCGATTAGAAAATGAAACTCGCTTTTTAATTTACTTGACACGATCTTTCTGATATTCCATTGGTCTTCATTCATTCATCGGAAAATTATTATGGATTATTCATGAGATATTATCTCATAATTAAAATGGCTCAGACATGCAAAAGTTATTTTAATCAAGTGACCTATTGTAGTTCTTAGTGACATTGTGAGGCAATTGATCCGTCAATTCATTATTACACTTAACGCACAAGAAATAGTGAATTTTTAACTTTTTATACATATCTAGCTGTGCCCGCGACTTCGTTCGCGTGGATATCGGAAAACAACATGTCGTACGTAGGTCAGTTACATGATTTTACTTGAATATTTATTTGGTTAAGTATTGTAATCATGTTCATAAAAACACATTCGCAATTAATGTATTATTTTAGAACAAAAAAATCTGTAAGAGTGGACCTAGGGTAAAAAATGTCACGCGCCTTTCCCTCTCATGATTGCCCCGCCCACCTTGGATATCATAAATGCGTGCGTAGATACTATACTATACTTGATCATTATTTTGTTGCGGAGTTATTTTAAAACTATGATGATATCTTATAAGATAGGTACACATTGAGATCAAATAATGTCAAGTACAGTTTTGTTCAAAATGTGAATAATTATATTCATTTTGATAACGAACAATATCATGTTCACAAAAATACCTTAGCAGATAATGCCTTATTTATTTTAGAACAAATTTAAAAGATAAACATATGACTTTTTTTATTACTTTTAAAGGGGACCAATTCCGGCCAACATGATTTTGCGTTACTTTAACCGTTTACGCAGCGCACGCAACGAAAGCTCTGAAAAGGAATATTTTTTCCCGTTTTTGTAACATTTTTCATTAATTCTCAGCTCTTATTGGTCGTAACGTAATGTTATAAAGCCTATATAATTCCTGGATAAATGGACTAGTCAATCAATCGAAATATAAAATAATGCTGTTTTAGAGCATGTCCTATAAGCAGCATTTTTTTATATTTTAATGTCTTTAATGGACTTCCCCGTGTGGTGCCGGGATAGAATAGCACCTCCCCATCTCATCCAGGGGGTGTAAAAGCAACGTAGGAATAATCTACCCTAGATGACGGGCAGAAGCATCATCTGAGTACTGGCTGATTGCCGCCATCACCAACCGCCTACCAAGCGCAGTGATTTGCCTGAGCTGAACTGTTTCTTTTGAATATCGATGGGAGAGGTAGAGCATTGGACATCATAGGCTGATAGCTGTTGCAATTTGCAAAAACAAACAGTAGGTAGGTACAGCAAAGTTAACGAGTACAGTCGACCACAGAAGTAGCTTAACACTTTAGAACCATGTCACACTGACTATTTGCGCTCGTACTTAATTGCCACCGTACTTTATTAACGCCATAGCTATTGTGACACGGTACAAAAGTGTTCAGCTACTTCTGTGGTTGACCGTACTAGATTGGTGTAGTGAATGCAGGTTCAGAATTAGTGAAGATTTATTTTACAGTGTGAACTATCCACAACCAATTCTAATCTGCACCTTCTACCTTTCAAACTTCCCACTCAAATTCTAGAAGGAAACGTTTTCAAACTGATGTTAAATGGCAGAGTATTTAATTCTAACACACGCTTAATACATAAAACACCTATCAATCTAATGGGTAATACAATATACTTAATTGAACAAATTAAAATAATTTCAACTTTAAAATCCCAACCACAAAATAATGGTTACAGCCCACGGTAATTAAAATATATTAACCATAGCGAAATTATACTTAAAACCTGTTAGAATTAAGTAATAAAAATAAAAAAATGGTTTGGGAAAGTTAATGTATTGATTTACCTATAATAATAATAATAATATTCATACACTCACACCTATTATCTAGCCCAAAGTAAGCATCATTAACAGCTTGTGTTATGGATTCTGGATAACGGACTAATATTGATAATAATATGTATATAAATATTAGAAATATACTAAATAAACATATAAACATCTGTTCGATATAAACAATTTGGAATGTGGACTGTATGAAATTTTAGTGAATCCTGAGCAAAGCGGATAATAAGAGCCACCAACCTTAACCAGCACCCTCGCGAAGGCTTGCACGGCAAGTTGGTTGTAGGCGCGTACGGCTTGATCGGCGATATGTTCTTATCAGCTTAGTGCTTCAGTTTTAGTATCAGCGTGTTAAGATTTTACAATAAGAAATAGTGCACGGCACAATATCTTCACACCATCAGTCTCCAGGAACGTCCAGGAACAGATATTAAAAAGCGTATATATCGAAAATTCTTTTTGTTTCCCGCGCGGCGAGTGAAGAAGTCATCTTTTTTTTCTCTTTTTTTTTGGTTAATTTTTTCTATAAAGGGAAGGCAAAGGGAACTACTGCCCATACAGCCATATCTTCAATATTTCTTTATTGAAGAAGTAGTAATGTCCTCGCGGTGTTGCCAGTGTTAAACCAAATGCTTAGATGCGTGGCAAAAATTAAGTGGGCAAATTTTATTACCCGCTAAGGCAAGGATTCAACATACCCCCCACTGAAATCATCGTGATGATTTCCCTAAACTAGGTACAATATGGGTATAAATAAAAACACAAAATGGCAGTTTATACTAAATAAATATATACTTTAGTCATATGCATAAATATATTAAAATTGGTATAATTAATAATTAAAATTTGAAACCTGATAATAACCTAATTTGTATAAGGCAGGGGACACACCTTATTTACAGGTCTCTTAAAGACTCCATTTTTGGTGCGTACAGTCACAACACGGACAACGTTGTCTACTCCCGGATGAATTAATTCAATTCGACCCAAAGGCCACTGAAGTGGTCGAGTTAAGTTTGATTTTAGTAATACTAAGTCACCGACTGTTAAATTTGGTGGCGATGAAAACCACTTAGCTCTCTGTTGAAGAGTGTGAAGGTACTCATCAGACCACCGTCTCCAAAATGACTGCGATACCTTCTGAACGGATTGCCAACGTGACAACCTGTTCATAGGAATTTCCTCATAGCTATACTCGGGCACAGATAACAAACTTTGACCTACCAAGAAGTGTCCTGCAGTTAGTACTTCTAATTCATTAGGATTATCGGATAACGCACAAAGTGGACGAGAATTCATGACTGCCTCAATTTTGCAGAATAAAGTACTCAACTCCTCAAATGTGAACGATCTGTCTCCTACAACACGGTACAAGTGGTGTTTGGCCGACTTGATACCGGCTTCCCATAAACCGCCCATTGATGCGGCATTTGGCGGATTAGTTCGCCATTCAACTTGACGAAAAGCTAGACCGTTTGTGATATCATTTTGATTTCGATTGTTATTAATAAATTTTGTAACTTCTTTTAAGTGCTTTGCAGCCGCTATAAAATTAGTGCCACAGTCAGAATATAAACATGAGCAAAGTCCGCGACGCGCTACAAAACGATCAAAAGTTGCCAAAAAACATTCACAAGTTAGGTCAGTTAACACTTCAAGGTGCACTGCCTTTGTTGAAAAACAAATAAAAAGACATAAATAGGCTTTATATAGTCTAGCATTTCGCCGAATGCTTTCTTTTACGAAAAACGGACCAGCCAGATCGCACCCGACATGATCAAATACTTTGTTGGGCATTAGACGAGCATTGGGCAGTAAGCCCATGCTAGGTTGCCTCACAGTAGGACTAAGTTTAAAACAATTTATGCACTTCGATAGTGTAGAACGAATAATGCTACGAGCGTTTACAATCCAATATTTTTTGGATAAAATGCCTTGCAACGCACGAGGCCCAACATGCATATAAAGTTCATGATAGTATGTAATGATTAATTTGGTAAAGTGACATTTTTTAGGAATTAATAGTGGATGTTTAGAATCATAAGTCAACTGAGATTGAGCAATCCTACCCCCCACTCTGAGAAGACCTACGGAATCAATAAACGGAGATAATTTACGAAGGGAAGCAACATAACCCACCTTACATAAAGTAGATATTTCAGAATTGAAATGATTAGACTGGACAACATAAATGATTAAATTATGTGATTGTTTTAGCTCGCAAGTATTTAATGATTTGTTTTTATTTCTAAGCTTTATATTTTTTATTTTTAAATTGTTTATAAAACGACAACACCATGATATTACTCTATGAAGTCTTTTAAAAGATGAAAAATTATTAAAAATATTTTCTAAGTCGTTATCTAAAATCACCTTGTCACATGAAATAAAATTAAAACTGTCAACATTACTTTTCAATTCGGGAATACTATCATGAATTTTTAGAATGTACTTATTCACAGGCCAGTCACAAGGGTTATTTTGCAGCCATAATGGTCCGCTGATCCATTGAGTCGCGTCTGCCACCAATTGAGAAGGCAACGCGCCTCGAGAACAAACATCAGCTGCATTGTGCTCGCTGCTCACGTGAAACCAGCGGTTAGGCGCAACAACACTAGTAATATAGCTAACACGGTTAGCAATGTAAGTTTTTAATTTGTACGGTGGCGTTTGAAGCCACGATAAAACGACACTTGAGTCGCTCAATGAATAAATATCAAAACTAAAGTCTTTAATTGTTTGTGTAAAAAAATATATTAATTTAGCTAGAAGTACCGCAGCCTCTAATTCCAGCCTTGGAATCGACAACGGTTTTGTGGGCGCTACTTTACTTTTACTACTCAATAATCGAACTCTGACTTGACCGATATCGTTTACGCTATGAAGGTATACACATGCGGCGTAACCGCGCGATGACGCATCGCAGAACCCGATTAGCCGTACGGATACGAACGAAGGTATGAGCAAGTGACGCTCAATGCGCATGGAAGCTAAACACGGTAGCTCTGAAATGAAATTGTTCCACCGGTTACATAAATCTTGGGGCAGCGAGTCATCCCAATCGATCCCCAGCTTCCACAAATCTTGCATGATGCATTTTGCAGCAAATGTGCATGGCGTAATAAAACCAACGGGGTCAAAAATACTGGCTAATAATTTAAGAACCGATCGTTTGGTATTTTTGGAGTCCGATTTATTATAATTAAAAGAAAAACAATCTGACGCCGGTAACCACATTAGACCTAAGACTTTTAAGGACGACGATAACGCATCGTCCTGAAAATTAATAGTGGAGATTTGATCTTCATCTATTCTGTTTAAAAGATTATCTGTATTACTTGCCCATTTGCGCAAATAAAAACCAGCACCACTTAACAAATTAATTAGAGCGTCCTGTAATTTACAAGCTTCCGTGACAGTTTGACAAGACCATAAGAGGTCGTCGACGAAAAACCCATTTAATAAAATATTTGCAGCTTTAACAATAAAAAAATTATCTTTATTGTCGCAATCTATTTCAGACAAAGTATCGTATGCGAGTTGGTGCAACGAGCGAATAGCAATGTATGGAGCACTACGTAATCCATACGTATTTGTTTTTAATTCATAAGTAATTAACGGTTCGTTAGGAGTATTTCGCCAAAGAATATGCTGGAATACTCTTTCAGGGGGATCTATGAGCACGGCTCTGTACATTTTGGACACGTCAGCAGTAAAACAGACGTCATACAACCTAAAATTAGTTAAAATACTACGAATATCGTGATGCAGTTTTCTGCCGGTCAAAAGTACGTCATTTAGAGAGTAACCGTTTGAAGTTCTTGAGGAGCCATCAAATACCACCCGCAGGGGAGTAGTTGTACTTGAAGGGCGTAACACACAGTGGTGTGGAATAAGATATTTGGACGGTTCGGAACCCTTATATGGCTCCATGTGTCCTAAGGTTGCGTATTCAGCCATAAAGTCACTGTAAGCCTTTTGTAGCTCAGGTGAACGAGATAGGCGACGTTCAACCTGAGTCAGACGTCGAAGAGCAACATCATATGAATCGCCAAGTGGCTCGTGGTCGGGCTTTAGCAATAACGGACAAACGAACTGACCATTTTCGTTACGATAATGTTTATCTATAAAAATTGACTCTGCGAGGGCCTCATCGGGACTTAAATGTGAAACTGTGCACGGCACAGCTTCTGTTTCCCAGAAACGTCTGAGAGTAATATTTAAATCATCATCCTCAGTGGTGTACGACACCAAAGAAGTTGTAGATGTCAAAATGTTTTCATCGGTCTGAGATTGCACGGCTAATCTCCCCGTAATTACATACCCAAAGATGCTACCCAACGCAGCAGGCATATTAGAATTTAAAATAATATTTTTTCCATTATAAATATATGGGAAAATGTCAGCAGCTAATATAAAATCAATTTGTGATTTTTTGTAAAACAGAGGATCTGCTAAATCCAAAGAACTGTATTGCTGTATAATATTCTCAGGAATATCAACTGTAGGCAAATCTACTGTGATTTTAGTTAAAATAACAGCATCAACATTGAAGGTTGACTTTGTGTCAAATCGAGACCTTATTACGCAAGACGACAAGCCATGATTTTTTAGTGTTTCACCTCCAAGTCCATGAATATTAAAGGTACATTTTCGCGGCGCAAGACCCAAACGTTGTAAGCAATTCATTGAAATAAAGTTCGACTGTGCGCCCGAGTCGATGAGAACGCGACACGGCTGATAGCAATTAAGAGAGTCTAGTACATGCACAACAGCGGTACCCAATATAACTGTGCTGCTACTACGCCCAACCGATGTGTGACAGTTCGAAGATGTGCTACTGGTATTCGTCATTGACTGTGCACAAAGGTTATGTGTGCTAGCGGTGGCAGCGTCAGTGGTAGTCGACGGCAGCGCAGATAAACCCGCATCTACGTGCAATAACATATGATGTGACTTTTGACAGATAAAACATTTAAAATTGCTTTTACACACGTTCGCAGTATGATTCGGTTTAAGACAATTGTGGCATAGCTTCAGTATATCAACACGGTTGATTCGTTGTTTATTTGTCAATTTACGAAACTGATCACAACGATAAATAAGATGATTTTCACCACAATGTAAACACGCATTTTTAGAATGAGTTGAAGCCGAGACATGCGAATAACTTTTAAAGTTATTACTTTTATAGTTTTTTGAATTTTGCTTTTCAAAATGCTTTTTATGTTGTACGTTAGAAACAGTCGAAAAACAATTCGAGTGGTTGAGCACCTTAATCTGATTGTGAACAAATGTCATTAATTGTGAAAATGTTGGAATTGAGTTTTGATTTAAATTTTGTTCAAATAACCTACGACTCTGTGGATCTAGGCCTCGCAAAGCGATATGACAGAATACATAGCCACACAAATCATCAATTTTAAGTGATTCTATTGCCTTATAAGAGTGTTCAAATGTTTCTACAAAAGCGTTTAAGTGATCTGCAGATTCCTTGTTTAATGAAGAAAAATTTAACATTTTATCAAGATACATGCCTATAAGCATTCGATTATCTTGGTACTTATCAAGTAGACTTTGCCAAACTAAGTCGTAATTAGCAGAGGTAATAGGCAAACTTTTTACAATATTTAGTGCACATCCTTTAGTGCATGACAATAAATAATGAAATTTATCAATTTTTGAGATATTTATTTTGCTATGTACCAGCGAGTAGAAAGTTTCATAAAACGTATTAAAATTTTCTATCGAGCCGTCAAAGGAAAATAATTCTAATTTTGGTAAACGTGGCCTGGACTCGGATATATTTTTTGATTCGCTATTCTCACCCTTAACGCTGTCAACAGAAGGGCTAAGTTTGCACATGTGCAACTTTATACGAAAGTACAAATCATCAAAATTTTTTAACTCATGCGAATTAAGTTTTGCATTAGGGTTATTTTGATATTCGCATTCATAAATATCATAAATGAGGTTACTGTATGTTAAACGTAATGAATCGATTTCGGCTGCACGCAACAAAAACATATCTTTCGAGTCACTTAATAATGGCAAGGAAATTTGATCGAAAATTTCTTGTATTTGTTCGAAAATTCTTTCTTTACGAGAAATCAAAGTATGTAATTTTGTACCCGTCGTTGACAGATATTCTGTCGTATTATCAGAATTATCAGGCTTCTTAGTCTTGGACATTTTGAGGTGTGCAAAAAAAATATGAATTTACCTTCAATAAAAATATCAAACAGTTATAGGATTATAATTGATTTTACTAATCAATCACTGAATTTATAGAACGTCTATAATATTTTATATATAAGATATGAAATTACATATACATATAATATATAAAATTATGAAAAAAGGTTGCTAATTTAAGCGATCCGTGGTCGATGGACCATAAAAATTGTTCGATATAAACAATTTGGAATGTGGACTGTATGAAATTTTAGTGAATCCTGAGCAAAGCGGATAATAAGAGCCACCAACCTTAACCAGCACCCTCGCGAAGGCTTGCACGGCAAGTTGGTTGTAGGCGCGTACGGCTTGATCGGCGATATGTTCTTATCAGCTTAGTGCTTCAGTTTTAGTATCAGCGTGTTAAGATTTTACAATAAGAAATAGTGCACGGCACAATATCTTCACACCATCAGTCTCCAGGAACGTCCAGGAACAGATATTAAAAAGCGTATATATCGAAAATTCTTTTTGTTTCCCGCGCGGCGAGTGAAGAAGTCATCTTTTTTTTCTCTTTTTTTTTGGTTAATTTTTTCTATAAAGGGAAGGCAAAGGGAACTACTGCCCATACAGCCATATCTTCAATATTTCTTTATTGAAGAAGTAGTAATGTCCTCGCGGTGTTGCCAGTGTTAAACCAAATGCTTAGATGCGTGGCAAAAATTAAGTGGGCAAATTTTATTACCCGCTAAGGCAAGGATTCAACAACATCCATGACTCGTTAACAAATGCACGTATTCATCATACAAACATTTGCCCCTACCGGGATGCGGACCCGGGACCTCTTGATCGAGCAGCCCGTATAGCAAGGGGTACAGACCACTCGACCCGCCGGTCGTCAACCTATATTTTGGATGTTGAATAATATTTTATGATAATTGTTTTTTTCTCTATTGTCCCTTTTAATTCTAGACCTCTGACTTAGTAGACAAGGTACCCAACCAGTCCGCCAACAAGTCGTCTAAGATCTTTCACTTAAGAAACTGAAAGTGTCACGCGACTCATGCAAGTTCATTGTAAGAGACAATGCTGTTTGTGGGAACCCGATACGCTTGATACAAATCGCTATCTGCAGTGCAGAGGTGTTCTATTTTCCATTCCAGTGTAAACGTGTCTGATTCAACGAGAAGTTGAAAAAATAATATCAATGGAAAAAAGTATCTACTTAGCTATGGTTGCCAGTCCTGAAACAATCCTGGAAAAGGAAAGTTCAATCAAAGAAAAACAGTTTTTACAATACAGTTTTTTTATAAAAAGGCATTAGGCACAATATGCAGAGGTATTTTGCTAACACAAGATAAACGCTGACCCTATTGCATTTATTTAGTAATTCATAATATTCATTTATTAATTCATAATATTAATTAGGAGGAGCTCGGTGGCGTATTGATTTGAGCGCTCTGGTTTCGAATACAAAAACAAAGCAACTTTCTCCATGGTCGACCCCCCGGGGTCGACCATGGAGAAAGTTGCTTTGTTTTTGTGCCAATAAATGAATAATGGGCCAAGCAAAAATATGGGCCAAGCAAAATTTATAATCTCGAGCTCCTCCGTGCTTTGGAAGGCACGTTAAGCCGTTGGTCCCGGTTGTTACTGCAACCGCTTTAACCCACCAACCCGCATTGGGCCAGCGTGGTGGTGTTATGGCCCAAACTCCTCATGTGTTTCTTCCATGTAGGAAGGCCTGTGCCCAGCAGTGGGAAGTATATAGGCTGGTGATGATGATTCATTTATTCAGTCGGGGTCCCGGGCTCGCAACCCGGTAGAGGCAATGGGTGTATGATGAGTACGAGCATTTTTTCAAGAATAATGGATGATTAAATGTTTATTTAGTATAGTTCAAATATTAATATCTGGTGAGAGTCGCGGGAAGCCGATGGATGCGGGTAGCGCAAGACCGATCGGTTTGGAGACCTATGACCAGCAGTGGGCGTCTCTCAGCTGATATGAAGATGATCATCATCATTTTTTCTTCATTATCTAGTAACCATAACACAAACTCTTATTGATGATGACTTTGGGCTAGATAATAAATAGGTGTGAGTGTTTGAATATTATTTATTCATTTATTATTTACAAATTATTAATTTAAAACACTGACATTTTGCTAATTAGTGTAGTAACACTAAGCTATACTAGAAATGGATTTTTAGAAGTTAATGTTACGGACGTACTGTACTGTACTTTAAGAAAAGTGGACAACCCTAACATAGTTATGGCAATGAACACAGCAATATAGATTTATAAAGAACAATTATTGTTTCTAAGCCATCCGTGACTGCAATCGTAACCGATGCAATACAGTATTCGCTTAATTACTTAATAATCTGAATAGCAGGTACCTTCTATTTAAATATTAGCATATTTATCTATAACTAGTAGCTGCCCGAATGGATGTTTGCTATAGTGTCAAAAGGTCTTCATGCCAAATTTAATCTAAATCGGCTCAACAGTTAGGAGTGAAAACGTAACTTAAGACTTACTGTCGCATTTATAATACATGTGCTACTAAAGAAAGCAAAGTTTCCTACCTATTTTATTGAAGTCATTACGATTACTAATTAACATTTCACCGCTCTCTGTCTTTGCTTTCCCACTGGGCGACTGGGAGAGAATGCTTAACAGAATCACCGTTTTTAACTTTTTTGAATACTACTAAGGTGGCATTCAAGCATACGGCCCATCTGATGGTAAGCGGTCACCGTACCCTATAGACACTCGCATCACCAGGGAAATCACTTGCGCGTTTCCGACCATGCAAAAACCTTTTTAAGTCCTTTTGAAGAAGCCCATGCTCTTCTCGTTCGAGGAAACCTCTGCAGGAAGCTCATTCCACCACCAGAGCGTACGCGGGAGAAAGTTTCTCTGAAACCGTACAGTACGCGACTAATTATTTTTCACACTCACACCTTATCTAGCCCAAAGTTTCAAGCAAAAGCCAAACATCCCAAAGCATCATTAAGAGCTTGTGTTATGGTTACTAGATAACGGAGAATAATGATAATAATAAGTAGGTATATGATTATTAGAAATATACTAAATAAACATTAAAACATACACGACTCGTGAACAAATGCTCGTACTCATCATACAAACATTTGCTTCTACCGGGATTCGAACCCGGGACCCCTGACCAAGCAGCCTGTATAGCAAGGGGCACTGACCATTTGGCCAGCCGGTCATCAAACGTGGTTCCGTGGAGGATGAACTCCCTGCCGGTGGGAAGCGGTTCGATGATAGAAAGAGGCTGAGGGCATTATGTCGAATAATAAATTGCAGTAGTGGTGAATTTTATATCCCTAATTTCACACGCAGAATTTTTATGTAGGTAAATAGCTAATAAAAGAACAAAGCAACGAGGTTAATTCTTATAATTATATAGGCAGTGTTCTACTTTGTGAGTTGCATGTGTTTATTAATAATTAAAAGTATTAATTAGCTAAGCAGGCAAACTTTAAAACAGTCTACCTAAATATAAACCAGAGAACCGTATTTAAACGTCAAATTCTAGCAACAAAACAAACAACAAGGCAAAGGAAAGTTTATAATTAGCGACCATTTCCATTGAAGCCAGCCGCAGCAAACTTTCGTTATCTTTGTAATTAAAAAAATTGCAAATGTTCGTGCTAGTTCAACTGAATAAATTCACAGTCACTCAACGAGCTATGTTAGGTGTACCCCTACGAGATAGAATCAGATATGAGGACATCCGTAGGAGAAACCAAACTCACTAACATAGGATTATCCAAAGTCCTTGGTAGCTCAGATTCCTGGTTTGTGAAAAATCGCGGTTCGGTACTCGTACTGTACTCGCCCCAGAACACGGCTCTTTCTAGTTTAGATGTTTTTCTAAGTGAATAGCTCTTAGGATAAGCAAGTCATTGACAATGGGCATCCTTTTTAATAAAATAAGACTTAGCTTTACACATACCTACTAGGCAGACTTTAACCTTGTTCTTTTTAATGAGTTCAACACATGATTAGCATCACAATCCAGACTTCCTTAACTTTTTTCAAATTTATTCTTGAAGTAAAAAGGAGATATTTTTTACTCTCCACGCTAGTAAAAAGCTTGGTTTTCCTCAATGAAAACGTCAGTAAAAATATAGTTTCGTCTAATGACCTCCAATGATCTATTGTTGATTCGCAATGGATACAGCAATGGGTTATGTGGTCATACAGTTCCCATGCTTTTTGGCACTTCAATTAGGTACCTGTATTGTGTTACGTTCTTTGCAAGGTGAATCTATCAGTTGTCATATTGTTTGTAGTCCCGCTTGTTAACTCGTCTCTCATCAGCCCGCTGGCGAACACAAACATAGTAAAAATCCTATTGTGGCTGACATGTAGGCGCTTCATAGTTAACGCAAGACCGGGTTTACACTTCCACCTTACCGATAGACGCAGCCAAATGACACTACTTTGGTTGGTTTAAGCATGTAGGAAGAAGGAACAGATTGTGTTTTGTCATTTCACATACGAATCCCTAATGATGCTTCTTCATTAATCGTTTACAAGATCAACATGCTTATCAATCAATTAAAATCATTTTAAACTTCAGTTTGTTTTCAGATGCGCAGTGCCAGAATGCGGAGACGACGCTATGTACAACTTCACTATACCACACGACGAGCATGGAATACCTTATAAATGTCTTCGATACGCCCCATTCAACAATTACTCTTCGGGGAACGAGAGTATGTGCACACCATACCACTTTGACACCTCTTCAGAGATCGAGTGTGATTCTTACGTCTACTTAGAAGGGCATTCCATCGTGAAAGAGGTAAGCTAATTGTTAACACACCTATTATCTATCTAATTAAAGGTTCCCAAAGTGATCCAGTCCGGAAATGTAACTGCAGGGAGTCCACCGAAATCAGCTAAATTTTGAAAGTCTATGAGGGAAAAGTCCGAAAACCTCTGATCGAGCTTAAAGTAAACATTATTACGAGATTTCGTTATGGATACTATATTGCAACGTGTTACTATAACATTGCGATGTTATAGCACCTCGTTTCTGCTTCCAAATTTCCTGGCAATATTTAAATCAATATAAATTCAAAATTCAAATTCATACTTTGACGCTTGATTCGGTTATATCTTTCTAAATTATTATATTGCTGACCGTGAGAGGAGACATACCTTTATAACTTATCAGTGTCTCGCTCTCGAATCCTGCTAATAGCTTGTGCGATATATTATTATACATAATAACATACCTGTATCATTCCGGATTGGATATTCAGTTTAATATTAAGTAAAAATGAATAAGTTTAAGCTAGTTATAGAAGAGCGATACTTCCTGATACAGGTATTATTTTACCTAAAAGAAGGTATCGATCAACGTGTATAAATGTGACGGCTTTTACATGAAATAAAGATTATTATTATTATTATTATATTTGTCTAGGCTCAATTATAAGTCACTTTTTGTGCCTTTATTTTACAACTTTAACATACCTTGAAGTAACGTATTCCGGTTTTATTTATTAGACCCTCCATACCACCATACGTTACACTATTAGAAATATTTAACAAATTCGTGTTGATCACACAAACATCTGCCGTGCTGGGACTCGCACCCCTGGTCGAGTAGCCTGTAGCTAGTAACTACACTGCTAGTACTACTAGTCATTTTTCAGTGTTCAGGTCGTCAGACTCGTCAGTCGTCAAATGTGTACCTTCTTAGTGTTCTGGAACCAGGTTTATGTCAAAGCTTCAGGTTTTCACAACTAGGATGGCAAAAATCATACGGTCCTCATAATAAGCGATTCCCGTAGGCTGAAGACGCTATTAACACCGATAGACTCGCTCAAGCCTACTAGTTTAATTGTTCGTCAACTTTGTTCAACAAAGCGTTAGGTTGACAGAACACAAACACTACAAAGTAATGTTCTGTGGCATTGTTCTTCTATAAACCTGGTACCGGCACATCTAACCGGAGAAGGACTTCTACACCTTGTCATCATATGGCCTGGTATCATTTTTAAATATAAAACACGGCAAATTACTCAACACTCCCTAATGTGGAGCTGTAAGAAGAGTCCATGATAAAAATATACGCGGAGACAGCAGCGCAGCTTGAACTCACTGTTCTAGCCACCAGTTTATATCTCTAGTCTATGGTTCTAGCCGCTTCCACCTTGCCAGATAGAGTGCCTTTTCACGCCTCTTGAAAAAATCTATGTAATGGGAAAGATCCCTCCGTTATCTGACATGGATTCTGTTTAAGAAGTACGACAAATGAATGAGTGACTAAATTACTTTTACCAAACATATTATCAGACACAATTATTTTTAATTAGCTTGAATAATAATAGGTAATATAGTACCTTCGAGCGCATAAAGTAATCAACAAAAAATAGTAGAGGTAATACACTTCTTTAAGTCAAAACAGAGTTAAATGTCTGGTGATATAAAGTTTACCTTGAAATACTCAGCACTTACCTCTTTTCATTGTACTACACCACTAATAGACTGTGGTAACATAAATTCGCGAGACTTATTGGGCGGTTTATAAATATACCGTAAACATAGTTTTATTTTATGCAATGTGTTGTGTCGCTACAATAAATTTTATACCAACCAAAAAAAAATTTAAAAACATAATCATAAATTACCTTTTTAATAAAACGACACTTATTAATCAAACCAATTTAACACTTTCCTTAAAAATTTTTTTTTGCTATTTATTGGAATCCAGACACAATCGGTTTTCTGTTGTTGAAGAAATTTAATTGGCATAATAAATCAATGAGCGATAAACTGATAATAATAGATCAATACGTTTGATTCCATTCTAAGCAATTGGTTGACTTGTTGAATTTTATTGCTTATTGGTTGTTGTTCTAGGGTTTAAAATTGCTTGCTAGTTTAGTTAACTTTGCTTGTAATTGCTTGTTAGTCAACATAAAGTTTAAGTCATACTGAAAACTGTTTCGAAACTTCTCTATCTCGATTGGTTTCAGCTGACAGATCGATATGTTAAAAGGATCCATTACTTCTCGTCTTCTGTCCTTATGATACGAATAAGCTGACACAAATACGTTCTAGATCTTTCGATTGGATAGAAATTTATGTGTAATGAACTGCGATACCATTCCTCCTCCTGCGATTTCCTTCATACATTACACGAATTTTTATTTAAAAAATTTATTTCCTTTAGCATCATCAAGATAACTTTAGCATCATCAAGATAACTCCAAAAGAAATGTATCAGAGCCATAAACGATGCATGGTTCTTAGATAGTTGTAAGCCATTATTCATAAAAATGAACATTCTCTCACTACCGTGCATGTTTAGACGAGACATTTGCGTCTTTGTAAAGTCTCACTTCTCGTACTATAGACACTATTCGGATGTATCTCGCAGACCCCTAAGAGCACAATATGCAAATTTATTACATCAACCTCCAAGTCGCACATACATCTACCAACGGAGTGTATACAAAATGAGAATAACGGTATATAACAAGCTGCCCGAAAACATTAAGTTACTCGACATATTCAAAAAAAAATAACACAATGGCTGACGGAAAAATGCTTTTATACCCTAAAAGAATACCTTGAACACAAAGAATAAAGTTGATTATGCCAATTATTAATAATTTTGATTTGTTATTTTTAAATTTTTATTCAATATATTATATTATAACTATAAGACTTGACTTTTCCGTGCATGTATGCTTTAAAAACTGTATATATTAATATTTTTGACATGTAATAATCATAATTTTATAATTAATTTTAATCTTGAATTTAATAACGTATCTTGTTTTAATTATATAATGTTCTAATAGTTTACTAATGACCCTGTAAACCGACTTATTCAAGCAAATAAATGATTTTATTTATTTATTTAAACTAGTCATTCTAGTTAATCCGCCTTATAACAAAAGTCTGCATAGTTTAAACCGCTTTTCTTTACCACGATACACAAGCCTGCCTACTATCTCTAGTCTATGAGGCTGCCTATTAGCAGAGGTAGAACTAAATAAGCAAACATCTTGTTCACGTAACGGACGTGGAATAAACGTCAGAGATTATCATTGCTTTTTTTGTTCGAAGGAGATGTTTCATAGCCGACCAAGTATATGTACACTATCTCAAAAAATCAGAAAAATCTCTTGAATCCGGGAAAAATACTAATAATTCGTTTTCATGCATAGTTTGTTTGACAAAAGTTGACATTTTTAGTCGATTTCATAGTTATCATCAGTTACATAGAAGTCAATTAAACGTCACCAAAGTGACATAGCCGCCATGATGAATATTTGACTGTGTTGCATTATTCAATAAAAATTCTTGTTTAGTACCAAGCAACAAAGCAAATATAAAGAAAATGGGCAATTGAACACTGTTCTACATATTGTTATCTATTTTTCAGTATACTGTACATAGACCTGGTCATTTGGAACATCTCTTTTTCCTATAAATGCAAAGGGATTGTAAGGGCTTAATCATTTCTGATATACTTTAAAACCTTATTTCTATTATCTGAGTTTGAAACAGTTTGACGCCAAATCTAATAAGTACAACAATGAGGTGGATAGCCCTGGACCCGTACCACCATCTTTTATCGCGATCCAGTTTAGGACCTAAACTGAGTAGAATCGTTAATTCGTACTACGACGCTATCTACGACTATGATAGCGACGCAGTTTAAGAACCAATACTGAACCGAGCGGAATATGAATCGCTTTTATAAAGATGGTAGTAAGGCCCCTGGTGAAATTCTCATCGTATTTGACACCAAATTAAAGCTTATTAGAATAATTCTCCAATTATTGCAACACAGACACTTGTTTCACAAAACTGAACCAATTTTATATCACAATTATCGCTCAGAGACAATAATTGTAATTATTGTAATACAAAATCTTAAGCATCGCTATTAAATAGCGGCAAGAACAATACCGAGCTACCAACTGCTCGACTGGTGGTAGGGTCTGAACACCCGTCTGGTTAGTGACCACCGTACGCATGGCGTAAAACCCGCCAAGTGACCACTTGTGGTCGCGTTCCGGGATCAGTCAGCGTACAACCAGAGTTTGGGGAGACGTTGCGGCGATGGATGCGGTCAGTGACGGCTTCCGTCTAACCAGAGCCAGGTGGACTGCATTGACCCGCCGACCAGGGAGACCCGAAGAAACGGCTGTTCCGCTGGCCGCCCGTGGTACAGTACAGGGGCCCAAGCGAACCTAACCAGTTCGTGAGGCTGCCCTATCATGCCACGCATAATCTTGGGGTGGTCCGTCGTGCCGGTTGGTGACCGGGTGGCGGGGTCCCGGCGGCCATTCCCGGGGGGGTTCGGGGGCCCTTCCGTTCGGCGGGTCAGCGCTTCTCTACTGTCGGCTATTACCTGGGGAAACAGGCCTCACGCTTTGACCGTATATATCGCGGCAACGTCCCCCCAATTCACACCTCTCCTCCTTCTATCTTCAAATATGGCAGCGCTCAAAAACAGTTCCGGTCGTTCAGCGGTGCACACCCCCACCACAACCACGCTGTTTGAGGTCGGGCTCACTAACATCCGTGGGCTCCATGCTAACCTCAATGCCGTCCACCAACATCTCGAGACGGCTCGACCCGAAATGCTGTTTTTGACGGAGACGCAAATACTCCGCCCGGCAGACACTAGCTACTTGGATTACCCCGGCTACGCTCTTGAAGAGTCCTTCAAAGCGAAGGCCGGGGTATGCTTGTTTGTCCGGGAGGATGTTTGCTGTCGCCGTCTGCGCTGTTTGGAGGACCCTTCCTACTCTATTCTTGGGGTGCATGTGGACCTGGGCACACATTGCCGAATCTACGTATGCCTCTATAGATCCCACAGCGGTGACATGGAGACAACTCGACTTTTCGAACATCTTAGTCGGGTGGCAGATGTTGCGCAGGAGCAGTTTCCAACCGCGGAATTGGTGTTTTTAGGGGACTTCAATGCTCACCACGAGTCGTGGTTAAGTTCCTCTAAAACTGACCATGCTGGTAGAACTGCCCACGCTTTCGCTCTCACGCACGACCTGGCCCAACTGGTAAACCAGCCCACCAGGATTCCAGACATTGTCGGTCACGCGCCCTCATTGTTGGACCTTCTGCTGACGACTCGCCCGGATGGATATCGGCTAGAGGTTCGTGCTCCTTTAGGAACATCGGATCACTGCCTGGTATCCGCCGGGGTGCCACGGGCGTCGCCACCGGTACCTATGGTTGCCAAACGCCGCATCTGGCACTATGCGTCGGCAGATTGGGACGGTATGCGGGATTACTTCGCATCTGTCCCTTGGAGGCAGCGCTGTTTCAGTGAGCTGGACCCGAACGCTAGCGCTACTGCTGTTGCTGATGAGATCATGTTAGGGATGGAGTACTATATCCCTCACTCCGATCTCATCAGTAGGGGTAGGCGTAACCTCTGGTTCAACCGCGATTGTGCCTTAGCTGTTGAAAACAGACAGTCGGCATACCGCGCTTGGATCAGGGGCCGAGCTTGCGGGGATCCCAACATTGACTCACTGAAAGCAGTCTATAACAACGCCACCAAGTCCTGCAAAAGGGCCTTCATCAGAGCGGATGCACAGCGCGTTGCACGAGTTGGCCAAGAACTTCTTACGCATCCTACGGGAAGCCGTAGCTACTGGCGTCTGGCCAAAGCCGTGCAATCCAACTTCTGTCAACCCTCGCTGCCCCCGTTGAGATGTTCTGACGGCTCGCTAGCTCACAAGCCGCAAGAGAAAGCCGATCTCTTGGTAAAACTCTTTGCTGCTCACTCCCGAATCGATGACTGCAACTTACAGCCACCAACACTCTCCCACTGTGGCCACACAATGCCCGATATTCGTATTAGGCAATGTGATGTACGTGCGGAGCTTCAGTCAATCGACGTCCGGAAAGCTAGTGGACCTGATGGCATTCCAGCGATAGTACTGAAAAACTGCGCAGCGGAGTTGTCTCCTGTCTTAACGCGGCTATACCGTCTTTCTCTCTCTTCTGGGTGTGTGCCGGAATCTTGGAGAGAGGCCAATGTGCAACCGGTCCCCAAAAAGGGAGACCGATCAGACCCAGCTAACTACCGCCCGATAGCTGTCACCTTAGTTCTTTGCAAGGTCATGGAACGGATCTTAAACCACCAGCTGATCCGATACCTAGAAGATCACTCATTAATTAGTGATCGACAGTACGGGTTTCGGCCGAACCGGTCAACGGGTGATCTTCTAGCGTACTTAATGCATGTCTGGGGTGAAGCTATTGACAAACGTGGTGAGTCACTGGCAGTTAGCCTTGACATTGCCAAAGCGTTCGATCGGGTCTGGCACAAGGCTCTTCTCTCCAAGCTCCCGGCATACGGTCTGCCCGCTCAGCTCTGTAACTGGATCGCCGGCTTCCTGCATGATGCAAGAATCCGTGTCCTCGCAGATGGATGCGCTTCGCGGTTCATGTCAGTGAATGCTGGTGTACCACAAGGCTCTGTTCTATCCCCCACACTCTTTCTTCTTCATATCAATGACATGATTCCGTTAGGAAACATTCATTGCTATGCAGATGACAGTACAGTGCATGGGGGATATTACGGTCGCCCAGGGACTGGGCGCGCTGAAACCGAGAGAGAGAGAGAGAATCTTACCATTGGACTCGACAGGGTGTTGAACCTCGTATCTGAATGGGGATCTAACAATCTTGTTGAGTTCAATGCTAAGAAAACACAGGTGTGCGCGTTTACAGCCATAATGTCGCCGTTCCTTCCCCTTCCGTCTCTTCAGGGCACGACTCTTTCGGCACAGGGCTCCCTAAACTTGCTAGGTATGGAGATATGTTGCGATCTGAATTCCAGGAACTATATCGAAACCGTGATAAAAACAGCCTCACGGAAGCTCGGTGTCGTGAACAAGGTGCGTCGATTTTTCACGCCTGACCAATTATGCCTGCTGTATAAAACTCAGGTCCGGTCTTGCGTGGAATATTGCTCGCACTTGTGGGATGGCTCCGCCAAGTACCTACTCGATGCCCTGGACAGATTGCAGCGTCGTGCTATCCGTATCGTTGGCGATGTAGAGGTCACCAACAACCTTGAGCCTCTGCAATTGCGTCGAGACATTGCGTCGCTTAGCGCCTTCTATCGGCTATATCACGGAGAGTGTTCTGAAGAGCTATTTGACCTTATCCCACCTCCCCCCTTCCTACTCAGGAGCACGCGTGCCGGTCTTCGGAGTCATCAATTCACTGTCTCCACCTCAACATCACGTACAAAGAAATTTAGTAGCTCTTTTCTTTGTCGAACTTCCAGAACTTGGAATTCTTTGCCAGCACATGTGTTCCCTCCTAACTATAACATGGGTTCCTTCAAAAGAGGCGTGAAAAAGCACCTTTCGGGCCGGCAAGGTGGAGGCAGCTAGAGTAGTGTCTGAACTGCACTAGCTGTCTTCGCATATGGACTCTTCTTACTGCTTCACATCAGGTGGTGTTGAGTCATTTGTCGTGCTTAGTATAAAAAAAAAAAAAAAAAGAACTCCGATTACTAGTACTAATGCACTGATTGCTGATTAAAGTCAATACTAATATGAAATGTCATGTACTATTTGTATACCAATAAGCTAGCAATCAAGCCTACGGCCCACCTCATGGTAAGCGGCTACCGTAGCCTATCGACGCTCGCACCAACAGAAGTATCACTTGCGCGTTACGGGCCCTATAAAAACAACAAACACAAATCAATCAAAAAAAGGTTAATGACCTCTTTGCTGTCCATTAATGCTGTCACTTTTAAAAGTATTAAGATGATAAGACATCTTAGACCTCATTGCGCTCGTGCGTGAAAGACTAAAATTTGAAATCATGTAAAAATATTGAATGAAATACAAATAAAGAAAACGATAAATAATTGTATGCTGGAGGCGGGCTCCACGTCTTCTGTGGTCTGGCCAGATCATTTTTTCATTGTTTTATATATAAAGCACAAAATCGAGCATTTTAAATATGATCACGTTTAATGATGTCACTGAATACTTTCATATTCAGTCCGCGACGGTATATACTAAAGATATATATTTTTTGAATAATATGTTAATAAGTAGGTACCGGAAAAAAAATCGAATCAAATAGAATCCTGACCCATGATAGGACCTTATTAAATTAAAGTAAATGTTCGATGGTATTGATATGTCAATAAAAGCAAAGTTGACTATGACAAGTTGACAAGGTACAGTCAGCATCAGAATTATCTAAGCTTGCAGATGTCAAAAATAACTATGATGTTTTAGAAACACAACCGTATCACTACAGCATTAGAATCACCACTTACTTGTTTAAAGATTTAATTGACGCTACAAACAACATACGACTCTATTTTCTGTAACATTGCAGATATTTTTGATCACTCTGGGAGCTCAGATCATTCTGATTCTGACTGTACTCTACGATGGACCAGGATTCAAGATTCAATTGGCTCGATACAATCGATCGTATGATGTTGATATTTAGGTAGATAAACTTAATTAATTAGTAGATAATTTCTAATACTTATTGATCGGTGGACAAATATTATTGTTGTCTAGTGAGATTCCTAAGCATAGGTCCATTGGTTGAATTAATGTGTTAGAAATGTGGTGTAAGAAACATAATTTATTTCTCATACTACCTACACACACTATATTATTTTTTATGCTTTACCCTCTTATTTAACTCTTTTTAACTACCTACCAAATCAATTTTCTGGTTGACTGGTAGAGAATACTTAATAGCATTAAGTCTGCCGATTGGATCTTAATATGTGCAATTAAGTTTCAATAGATAAAAAAAAAAAAGTAGGTAGGTAGGTAAAAAATATTGCCAAAAAAAACCTAAATAATCCAGTTTAAAGTATTACATTCACGACGTCACCAACATCGACCTTTTATTTGTTTTTACTGTTTATGACGTCACAACGATATTAATATAGAGGCTGATAAAAATGACTACTTCCTTATAGTAAAAACTATTTAAGTAATTTATATTTTTTTTTTGCATTTCTCTTTCAAGTAAAGTACAGATGACTGCACGTCATGTAAACAGTTGCACTACGAAAGGATAAGTACCCTGTTTTGCGTCGAAGCCTCGATTCTAGCGAAACACGTTGGTATTTTAATGGGTACTTATGCCGGAGACTAGTTCCGAAGAGTCCCACATAAACCAAGGGCAGCCCCACTCGCAGAGGCAAGTGGGGCCTCCCAGAAGGGAGCTATAAAAGCTTTCTCCAACGAAAAAAAAGTTTCTCGCTTCTTGTGCTGTCGACTGTACACTCTTTTAACTTGTTCAATCAAATAAATGCTTAATGAATAAATATCATCATGGCACTCCCTATAATGGTGTCTTTCCGGTGCTATTTCTCTTGTTGCATTTTAAAGATCTCATTGATATTCACCACAACATCATCATCACCAGCCTATATACGTCCCACTGCTGGGCACAGGCCTTCCTACATGGGAGAAACACAATAAGAGCGCGGGCCCAATGCGACTTGGTGGGTTAAAGCGGCTGCAGTAACAACCGAAACCAACGGCTTAACGTGTCTTCCGAAGCACGGAAGAGCTCGAGATTTTAAATTTTGTTTGACCCATCCCGGGATCTACTGTGGCGAAAGGTGCTTTTTTTCGTAATCGAAACCAGAGGCTCCATGTAATTATAAGGAATTCAAATGGAACTGTACAGCTCATTTTTAACCGACTTTAAAATAGAAGGAGGTTATACAGGGGTGGTCAACATAGGCTATATTAGTTCATAGAAATGGTTTAGGTACCATTTTCAATGTGGAAAACCAATTATATGGACTAATATAGCCTATGTTTTAATTGCACCCTGTATGTACTACTGTAGGTATGTATTTTTTTGTATGTATGTTCACCGATTTGATGCATGTATGTTCACCGATTTCTCTGTCGATCGTGAACCGATGTTCAAAATTCTTGTTTTTTGTTCGATAGAGTATACTCCTGAGCTGGTCCTGGATTTTTTGTCCTTTTTAGTATTAAAAATAATATTTTTGTTTTTTGTTTTTGTGGCAATTTTATATTTAAAAATTATTAAAGAAGTTTGAAAATAACTAATCCTAAACGTTAGTAAACCCAAAAATAAGAAAAATAAATCAACCATATTTTTCAAAACTGAAATTGAAGTTAAAGGCATGGCAACGCAAGGCAAGGCTTTGTGAAAAAAAATTGAATTAGCGTTTAAATGAAGCATGCAACGTTAACCTATAAATGTTTGTAGCGATTTGATATTTAAGAATAATTATAGAATAAATGTAAAAATAATCTATCCCAGACGTTGGTAAGTCCAAAAATTATGTGTCTTATTAAGATATTTAAATAAATAATAGGTAATCATTCCTATAAAATTTCGCAATACTTATAAAAGGTTATTTTTTGTAACACTCTTGAGACCTAGACATCTACTATACCATTGTACAATATTGTTGCAAATTTATACGGCGAATAAATGAATATGAATATTAATATGAAAAAAATAATTAAACGCTTCATATGGTTTTGCAAACAAACTCTCTAGTAAAAAAATTTCGAAACGAAGAAATCGATTGAAGACTTTTCACCCATAAGTGGCAAGTCATGGTAGTAAAGATGTCAGAGGATTTTTCGAAAAACAGTAATATAGCTGAACAAAAACAATTTTATTTTTTTCCATCTAACAAAAATCACAAGTAATTATTACCTAGAAGCGATTAGAAGAGTCTAATGGATAGACAGCTCACAGCAAAAAAAAATGGAATTTCCAAATACTCACTAACCTCGAAGTTTGCCAAACTACTTTTTTGGTTTCTAATATGTTAATTAGAGTTAACTCGTGATTTTTAAGTCACGTGCGCACTTTATGAAATAATCAAAATAAATTTTAAGCATTTGGATTTGAACCGGTTTAAATTAACACGTGATGCTAGTTAACTATGAATTAATTTTGTGGCAGACAAATGAAAGCTCACGTGATGGATTGTAAGAGAAATACTAGCTTTAGTATCGCAAGGAACCAATTTTAAAACATGATGTTATTCTTTCCTGCATTTAGACGGTTTTGATATGGAATCAATGTTTTATTAAGGAGAGTGCTGTGGTTGTGTGTTTTTTTAATGACAATGGCGGCAAACAAGCGTACGGTTAGCAGTAGCCTGTCTAATAAGCTCGTTACACCTTGGGCAGCATACTCTTACCTTTCATCATCAGTTCACCCTAATAACCCAATAGAATACAAGTATTCGTCAATACGTACCTTTAATATTTGAAAAATTATCTTCCAACTCCTAACCGTTCTGGAGTTGTACCTTCCATCACCAGCTCATTAATATGAGATGATGATTACCAGACGCAAATATTTAAATAGCTTTGAAAAAAAGTAAAACATGTCATACGTACCTCTAAAATATGAGATTTGACCTCGATTTTCCTGGGATCCCATCATCAGATCCTGACTTGGTGACAATGGGACTATCTCAGGAGAAAACTCTATCGAATAAAAAAAGAATTTTGAAAATCAGTTCACAATTAACAGAGAAATCGGGGAACATACATACAAAAATAATTTATACATACAGTGCAACATAATACATATTATACATATTACCTCCTTTTTATATTGAAGTCTGTTAAAAGTACATAAATGCACAATTCTAAATATTCCATAATGAAACATATATTTGTTCTGCAATTAAAACCTTATTACTTATTGCAAGTATTTCTTAAGCTTATTTGCATAATATATTTTTGTCTATTGTAACAATCACTACATAGTATAAAACAAAGTCCCTATCCGCCGTCTGACTGTCCCTATGTATGCTTAGATCTTTAAAACTACGCAACGGATTTTGATGCGGTTTTTTTTAATAGATAAAATAATTTTTAAGGAAA
Source organism: Nymphula nitidulata (assembly GCA_947347705.1). Lineage (NCBI taxonomy): Eukaryota > Metazoa > Arthropoda > Insecta > Lepidoptera > Crambidae > Nymphula > Nymphula nitidulata. The sequence continues at coordinate 16,922,551 of OX374632.1, forward strand.
GTTTATATGTATAATACATGTTTATATATATAATACCCGTGCAAAACCGGGGCGGGTCGCTAGTAACAAATAAAGAGAAGAAAACTCACTAGAGGTGTTACTGCTATCTTCAATGAGTGGTGAGATAAACCTTGCTATGAAAACATTAAAAGAAAGGGTAGAAAGCGGTGAAGAAATTAGTAGGTTATACCTAGTGCTCCGGTGGCGTAGTGGTGGTCGCGTCTGGCCGGACCCCAGGAGACGCGGGTTCGATTCCTGTCTGGAGCATAAAATTTTTTCATCGTTTTCTTTCTTTATTTGTTATTTTTATAAAGTAGGCGTTTAAACGCATCAAAACTAAATTCGATATTTTTCTGTTTTATTTGTAAGTGTATTTAGGTATTTATTCGTGCACGATTGTTGCGTATTTACGAGACTTATTTTAAGCTTGTAAAGTGTTGTGATGTAATAAAATATTTTTCCTGTTTTTTTTACATTAATAGAGCGCAGAGGTTCTTGTCCATTCCAAGGCCACCGAAGATTAATTAACGGATGAACTGCCGTTGAGGAAAATTATATTATTATATCCAAACAAAATCTGGTTAAGGATGTTTGACTTTAACTGCGACTTAGGTGAAAGCTAGTTTATGTTGTGTGAGTTTATGAATTCGAAGCTGTCTGTAAAAAACAAGAACTATAAAATTGTGGATATATGTAGTTATCTATTCCAAGAAACGTTTATTTTATTTGAACGACGAACGTTGAGAATTTTACTGTGGCTATAAGACTGTCATTTTGTATTTATCGTCAATCTTGCGTTTTTATTTTATTTTTAACACTAAAATAAATGAATGATACTTAAACTATAAAATAATATGTCCAGCAGCGGGGACCGAAAGCGCGATCTTTCACAATCGTAGACTGCTCCAACCATCTGAGCTACCAAGGACTTGTAGTAACATTATTTTGTAGTTTATATATTTTCCTAAGAATAAAAATGTGTTATACTCTTGGTACAAAGACAGTTCATAACTTCTAAAGTGACAGCAAAACGGGTAAAACTATTGAAGTATTACTCACTCAAGTACTCAAGAGCGGCGCGTCTTGGTGCTATTCAGTGCTATAGTTGTAATATCCTGCCTTTCTATTTTTTTTACATAACATCTGAATTCATGAAAATTAAAATGATTTTGCTGCATTCGCTACATATTGTCAATTAGATACTTTATTTATCTAAAATCGTAGTTTTCCCCTCGATGTCATACCAGATGTCATTAGAAATAAAAAATCTCTATCTACAACAATAAACTCAGTTTATTGCTCATTGTTTACTTATAAAACCTTTTAAATATAAAAATCCCGTTGTGCAGTCACCAACTCATCAAGCGTTTTTTAGCTTTTGGCGAACCTCATCTATTCGTAATAGAAGTCTTAATTTGTAACTTGCATTATTATTCTGTCATCGGTGCAATTCATTATATAGTGACAAATTACAAAACATTACTTCAATGGTGTAGAGAATTGGATTTTGTTAAAGTATTAACTTGTCAAGTAATAACTAAACTACATTAATCTTTGAGATTCTATTAAATCAAATTGCATATTGGCAATATCAATTTGTGAAGTACTTACATACCAGAAACAATAGATTTACTATTGTATGTGAATGAAATTATGGATTATTGTCTCCAAAAATCTAAAATTAGTCTTAAAATTAAAACTGTCCAGTACTTATACTTATTAATATGATCTAGATTCAAATAATCGTTTGTTTAAAAAAAAATATGTCTAGTTTTCTACTCATTTCATTCGGTTCAGCGGATTAAGCGTAAAAAGGTATCAGACAGACATAAACAGACATAGACTAATAACCAAAACAATTTCGGTTTTACGTTTTTATAACAAATAAGCCCCTAAAACAGTCTTCTAACCAATCACACAAAAACCTTCAGTAGGTCGTTAGATGATCTGCCCGCCTATGCAGTTAATTATCTGTCGGATTCAACATCGCCCTTCGATATAATATAGGTATTACGAGGGTCAAACTGAAAATTCTTAGAAAATCAAAAACTGAGCAAACTAGCAACCTATTAGTTTATTTATATATTTTCAAACGTTATTATTGTCCATTCACATCAATACATCGATGCATCCGATGTAGGAGGAAAACATTTTGCCCACTCGTCCTTAGGAGTCTCTTCGATGGCCTTTTGAAACGCAGCCCCTGCTTCCTCGGCGTCCATAAAACGATTTCCTCGAAGTTTTTCTTTTATTTTCGGGAATAAATAATAATAAATAATAATAAATTTATTAAGTACAATAAAATGTTACAGTTTGTTGAGGGAGTCCTCTCTTTAAGTTCAAGCAACCTGTGTTGAGAGGAATCCGCTCCTTCGTTTTACAATTATAATTTAACAAACACAAGCACTACAAACATTGTCCATATAGTACCAAAAAGTCAATACCTAGCACTATATTATGGCTACAACTATTAACAGTACCTATTAATCTGCGAGTAAAGTAAGTATATACATGAGAAATTTTAATTTTGCATTCAAATGTAACATAACTATCTTATTAAAACAAAGTTACTAACCTTATGGTCACAAAAATTCAAGAACAAAGGTCCACGAAATTTACCTTAATTCACAATTAAAAACACTTACACAGATAACTACTATTAATTATGAAATTACCACAAGAAACTAAACAATAAAATATGTGTAGACTAGTTATACAGAAAATTTTTAAATCTACCCACAAGTTGCATAATATTTTTCCCAGTTAAATTGTATCAGAACAAAAACATTCAGTTCGACCACTGTTAGTAGGAACTTGATTTAATGAATTTATTTAATAATATAGAACGATAATAATTCTTGTTTTGCAACTAGTTGTTTTTGGAACCAGCCTATAAGACCTATAAGACATAAAAAAAAAGAAGATAATTAATTGCTTAATATCATTTTTTCTATGTCATCGTAATTTTGCCATTTTAACCAATCGGATACTGTTTCTTTACATTTGTTGTTATTCATTACATATATATTTAGTATACGATTAATAGTATTATAAAGGTTTATAGATTGGGATACACTTTGCCTTTTTGCGAAAGTAGTTCTTACTTTTTTTATTTCGATAACTGAATAAGGATTGCGTTTATTAAGTATATCCTGATTTAGAGGAGTTTTTTTATGAAGTGACAGGATACTGTTTAAGATGTATAATTTTCTTACAGTTAAGACATTAGTGTCAGTGTATAAACAAGATGTACTATATGTTATTTTTTTGAATGTCATAATTTTTAAAATAGCCCGTTGTATACGTTCCAGACTAATAATTTTTGTTTTACAAGACCCACCCCAAATCGGCAAACAATACAATAGAACGGATTGTACTAATGTTTTATAAATATAAATCAGAAGTTCCCTATCTGCAATATGCCTTAAATATTTAAAAATCCATATCATTTTTCTGGCTCTTTTATTAACGAAAACTATTTGCTGATGCCAAGACAAAAACTGATCCACACATACACCTAAGTATTTTGTAGAAGTAACCTTTAGTAGTTTATTACATGTACACCTATCGTTTAAAGAGCAAGAATGTACCGCCAAACTAAATCGGCTGTGTGGTTGACTATTGATATTCATAGAAAATGTTATATAATTTGTTTTATGTGAGTTCAAAGTTAGTAGGTTTGTTTGTAACCATTTAGTGACAATCCGCAACCCAGTCTCAGCCCTAGCAAAGGATTCATCCCAGTTTTTACCCGAAAAGAGTAAAGCTGTATCGTCAGCGTACGAAACAATCTTACCGCCCTCAAGTTTAAGGTCAGTTAAATCATCTATGTATATCAAAAAAAGGGTAGGTCCAAGGACACTGCCTTGCGGTACTCCATACTGTAATACTGAATCGTCACTGCTCAGTACAGTGCTATCTAGCCTAACACGCTGAGTCCTGTCCTGGAGGTAGTCCATAAGTAGCCGAAGAAAAGTACCTCTAATTCCTTTTTTCTCAAGTTTGTGTATAAGAATAGGGACAGAGACAGTATCAAAGGCTTTTTTGAGATCCAAGAATACACAAAGGGGTTTTTTCTTGTTATCAAGATGGTTAACAATAGTACTTGTTAAATCCAGAATAGCGTCTTCCGTACATTTAGCTTTACGGAAACCATACTGAGAGTTAGATAAGAGCTTATATTTATTAAGGTAATCTTTAAGTCTATTGTTTATAAGCTTTTCTATGACCTTAGATAATGCTGGAAGAACTGAGATAGGCCTATAATTATTTACGTCATCTTTGTCCCCACTCTTAAAGACTGGATGGATAATAGATCGCTTAAGGGCTCGGGGAAAGACACCCTGGTCGAAGCAGAGTCCACATAAATGTTTTATTATGGGTACCAATTCATTCTTAGCCATTTTCAGGAACATTGTAGGGATATTGTCCCAACCAGGGGCCGAGGAAGACTTCAGATTCATAATTGTAGATTTAATTTCATCAATACTTGGCATAAGTACAGCAATACTGTTTACGTTTGAAGGGAGTGTACACAAATACTCAGAAGGGGAAGTCATGTTTAAAGAGTGTATAATTTTCTCAGCTAGTGACTTTCCTACATCCAAGAACTGTTTATTTATGATATTTGCAGATTCTGTGGGTGAATTAGCAATGCTCTTAAGCTCAATATTTTTTGATTTATCCTTATTCATATTCGTTAAATTTCTTATAGTTTCCCATAGTAATTTATTGTTGCTTTTGGCTTTGTTTAAAAGATCGCGCTCATACTGCCATTTTAATTTTTTAACAAGATTATTACAATAATTACGGTATCGCCTATACGTTATCTTCAATGTTTCATTACTTTGATCATTTCTAAGTTGTTTTTGCAATTTATTCCTATTTTTAATACATCTTAAAATACCAGGTGTAATCCACGGTTTAAGAATTACTTTACAGTTCTGTATCTTTATGGTTTTAGTGTTTGAACTCAGTGACGAAGTTATACATTCAAGTAGTTTGTCAGTAAGAATATTCGGATCTGTGATGTTTAAAAGATCATCAAGTTGACATTTTCGAAGTGATTTCAGAGATTCTGCTAGATTTGTTAAGCTTTTAGTTGTGATTGTACTTTTGGGTTTTAAATTAGAATAAATGTTTATGATTATAAGACAGTGATCAGTTATTGTAGTATCTAGCACCGAGATATCCGCAGAATATTTTATTGGGTCTAAGTCCACGAGGACATGATCCAAGCAGCTATTTACTCTTGTATCAAATCTATGACCGGGTAGTATACCATGCTCAGCCAACATGTCTAAGTAATTGTTTGCTGAATTCGATGTATAACCTTCTAAAATATTTATATTTATATCACCTGTTATTACCATATTATTGTTTAAATGTTTATTGTTCGTGAGATATTTGTCTAGAGAAGAAATGAAATAAGAAAAGTTTGCATTAGATGGAGATCTATATATGCATAATACTGAGACATTAGGTAATCTTATTTCTAGGCAAGAGGAGTCGTCTAAATCAACTTCGCTCACTCTATGTACTATAGAACTGCGAATGTACACTACAACACCATCATTTTGCGTGACTTTTTTAGTTGTATTATATGCTATGTAATTGGGTTTCTGAGGAATAGGTTTATTTGAATCAATTCTGCATTCAGTTAAGACCAAAATATCTATACAATTACTAATATTCATTGCGGCCAAATTTATTATTAAATTATCGTAGTTCTTATAGATGCTTCTAATATTTTGTGTAGCTATCGAGTATACTGGATATAGGTTGGAATTTTTTTTGGGAAGATCATGAGGTGAGCATTTAAAGCTTTTTACGTTGTTTGTTTTGTCCAACTCTTCAAGAATCTCGCCTTGTAAATTCATGATTTGAGTTTTATAACATTGATGTTTAAGCATGATTTATCTTTGCTATTTTTTTCTCTGTGTATTATTTTATGGGAAATATTATTTTATAGGGAATGAATAAAAATCGCAAGGTGCTAGGTCCCGGCTATGCTGCGGTGACCCAGTAATTCTACGTCTGACGTCGCCAAATAGTCGATCGTTCGCCTGGCGGTATGCGAAGCGTTGTCGTGGTGAAGGATGATCCTACTACGAGGTCGTTTTTCATGAACTTTTTCCAAGACAAGTGGCAAACAATTGTTAGTGTGCCACTCTACAATAACTGTTTTCAGATAGTCATAAACAATTGTCGCGTAATGACCTGCCCTTCCGCTTTTTTTAGCAAGTAAAAAATAAGCTTGTCCAAATCTGCTGTTTGAACAATGATTTTACCCAAGAAGGTGTTACCTAACGGGAATACAGCGTTCTGTTTAGTTACTCTGTCACTCAACGGGAAAAAAATAGTGGCATTGAGTTACAGTGTTACTCATCGGGAATATTTTACCCGTTGAGTAACAGTGTGACACAAAATGGTGTGACTCAACGGGAACAAAGGCTATTTTGTCAGTCTCTATCATACGCCGCACTATACTGATGTTATCTTCAGTCGTAATATTAGTGCGACCACGTTTTAAACTCATTAAACCAGTTGTGAACAGTTGAACAAGATGAGGCTACTTCGTGAAAGGCCAATCTATTAGTTTCTTGTTGACTCAAATGACATCTATAGTTATAAAAAATCATTGCACGAAAATATTATACCTATTCATGCTGACGTAACTCAAACAATTTTTAATTTGCCGCTAAATCGTAAAACAAATGAAAAATGTATACACACTCAATAATATTGGCAAAGAGTTCCATTTTCAAAATTAAGACTTATATTTTTATCATATTGTGTGTGATATTAAATTTATCTGTCAATCACAATCATGGAACCCAAGATACAGGCGTAAGTCTAGTTTGGGTACCAATAGTAACACTATTTTTTAAATAAGAGTATGTTGTTCGAGCCATTTAGTATAGTAAGGGTTTTGTAACATGTGTTGTGGAAATGAATAAATTATTATTATTATTATTATAAAAATTATTATTATAATTATTATATTGTATACAAGAACCAGTTCTAAAAACTTTCAGTGTGGCTCTCATACATCGTTGTTTTATGAGCAAAGTCTAATCCTTTTATACAGGGACGCTCTCCAAAACGAAGACAGATGACAGTGCTAGTCACCCTAAACATAATCCGTAAGAAAATAAATTTGAAATCACGAAAAAAATCAGCTGTTCCAAACAAACAGGTCGTGTAGATTGGTCAATTTGTATGAAACATCACATTTTTTTCGCGATTTCAAATTTATTTTTTAATAAATCGTAATAAGGGTGTCCAGTACTGCCGTCTGCCTTCGTTTCCGAGAGCATCCCACAAATTTTAGTAGGTACTCATCCCAGGTAGGATGAGTACCTACTAAAATTTAATTATTTTATCCTTTTCAGTTTTTTGGAGTTGGTTTTAATTTTTCTTTAAATATTTTTTTTTTTCACAATTTTTAGTGATAACTTTTGAAGGTCAAAGCTAGATGGGTGATCGTGAGCTTATATTGATTTCTACTATCGTATTATTTCACTAAAAATTCATAGGAAACAAAAATCCGCAATTTCGCATGTGTAGACGACTTAATTTTTCCAGTTTTTTTGATTTAAAAACCAAACTACTCAATGGTTTTTCAAAAAATTTATATGGGACCAAATGGAAACTATTTCGCATCGAACAAAAAAAGAATCATCAATATCGGTTCACCCATTCAAAAGTTGGGGTAAAAAAGAGGTAACAACATAAAAAAAATAATGAAAAAAAAACAAACAGACGAATTGATAACCTCCTCCTTTTTTTGAAGTCGGTTAAAAATGACAGTAGTTTGCTTACATTTAATCTTTATCGAATTAGGATCAAGTTAGTTGACTCGCCGTTGTTTTGGCCGTGCCAATCAGTCCTCAAGATATTTGGCTCTACGATAGCGAACAAGGATGCTTCCGTACCAACCGTCTGGTCAAGCAATCAGAAAACCTGTCTACGACCAGAGGTCAGCGGTAGGAGCAGAAATTTGTCCGAATCATCGCAGTTTATATGTTTATTCAGTATATGATTATTGCTGCGCCTAGGCGCCTACCTAGTGTTATCGGTCTTGTGATAGGAATCTAAAATTATGCTAAATAATCTGTATAAGTGAAAGAATATATTATTATTATTATTATTTATACAACTAGATGACAAACAAGCTGACGGCCCAGCTGATGGTAAGCGGTTACCGCCGCCTATAGACACCTGCAATGGTGGGTCCGTCACGATATTTGTCATCCTGAGGCCTAAGATGAAATGCCGTCCATGTCCCGTAATTACACTGGCTACCTTTCCCTTCAATCCGAAACACACCGAACTGTTTCACGGCTGAAATAAGAAAGGCGGTGGTACCTACCCAGACGACCCTACATACGGGCCTACCACCTAGTAAATTATTATAACGTTGAGCCACGATACACAAATGCTTGTACCATCTCATTCTAGTTGAGAGCATGATTTTGTACAAGGGCATTTGGATCTGTCCATGATCTTTGTATTGGTTCGGTTAATCTTAAAGCCATTTCCTACACTTCGCAACTCTAAACGCGGTAAAAGTTACACCATTTCTGCCTCTGCGACTGTCACAGGTGGTATCACCAGCCTACTATTTCAATTGTATTAGTGTTCGAGACGTCGACAGGAAGCAAGTCCGATTAGTTGATTAAACATCAAATAAGTCATGGTATTCGAAAAGTCGCTCAGCATTCAGTTTTGTCCGATACAAATGCTGTTAGGATAGGATCCTGTCCTTTGCCATTGCCACGAGCTGATAAATAAATAAACTATTCATAAAGACATCTTTCTTTAAAGTTTATTTTATTAGACAAACTAAACTGTCCTTTTTACTTAAAATTGAAGTTTTGAAGTAAACTGTCTGTCATCATGGCTGACCGATAGAAGCCTAATATGACGTCAACTTACGCCTATTAGTACCGTTAACGGCATTAGAGAGTGCGCGTGATCTGTGTTGACCTGCCCGTAATGTAAACAAATCGCTATATACTTAAGCGAAATATACTTACCAAGCAGAAAGAGGTTTTTGCAACTTTACTTTTCTATATGTATATCTATAGTATTTTATGAAATCGAGAAGATATAGAGAAGATAGATATATATCAATAGAGAGAAATAAAAATAATTCTCGATAATTTTACAGACACTGTTTACATGTTCAAGTTATTGACGTGGTACAATGCGGATTTTTAAAAAACTGACTGATTTAAATCATGTTTAAATATTTATTAGGTAAGTACTTAGGTATATTGTCTACAGGTATTTTTATATACATAATTGAAATAAACTACGATATTTTCTGTATATATGCTATAAATTATACTTGCTTTGTCCGAATTTTCTGTTGGATAAATGCTATAATTAAATTATAATTGCTTTGTCTGAATTTTCTGTTGGATAAATGGTATAAATTATACTTGCTTTGTCTAAATTTCATGTTAGATAAATGCTATAACTTGTACTTGCTTTTTCTAAATTTTCTGTTTGATAAATGCTATAATTTATACTTGCTTTGTCTAAATTTTCTGTTGATTAAATGCTATAAATGATACTTGTTTTATCTAAATTCTTTAATGGCAGAATTCTGTTACTACTTAGGTCCCTACATAAGTTTCGAATTCGATTGTTGATCCGATTTGTTTCTAAGCAAATGTGAATTGTGAGTTGTATTGTGCGAGCCTGTGCTGCTCGCATTATTATTGTACTCGTATGCCCGAAATGGTAGGTCACAGCTGGATCGTATTTCATGTTGTATCAACGATGCTATGGTGTGTTCCACAATAAAAATGATGGTTTGATTGATTGATCATATTATTCTGTAATATTGGTATCACTTATCAAACAAAAACAAATAGAGAGGAGCTCGGTGGCGTAGTGGTTTGCGCTGGTCTTGACTGCGAAAACAAAGCAACATTCGTCATGGTCGATCCCGCGATGGGTCAACCAAAATTCCTAATATCGAACTCCTCCTTGCTACGGAAGGCACGTTGGTCCCGGTTGTAACCGCTTTAACCCACCAACCAGCATTGTTGGGCCAGCAGCGTGGTAGTGTTAAGGCCCAAACTCCTCACGTGTTTCTCCCATGTAGGAAGGCCTGTGTATATAGGCTGTTGATGGTGATTAGACAAAGTTAAATGTCAATTATATATCCTATTTGTGTTCATAATTAGAAAAAATATTATTCTAATCATTAAAAAACCAAATATCTCCTTCCGTTTCCATGGTGTTAGTCACGTTGCAATGATTTCGAAATGGCTTAATTTGCCCTTGCCCTTTGCCAAGCCTTTACACACCAAGGTTGATCAATAACGATGTTATTCATCTACCAACATCGTTTATTTATTTATTTATTATGCACCAAAGCAAAACCAGAAACGTTACGTTGGGCACAATTTGGCGTTGCGCTTAATATTTAAACGGCCACCAATTAGCTTTTTTTGAAACAATGTCGATAGATATTAAGACGTTGCTATGAAACCATCTATGGGAACGTATTTACCGCTGTCAGACGAACGTTTTTGATTTAGTTGGTGCCTAGCAACTTCGGCTAGCTTTACAATCGATTGGAAAAAAAATTAAAAAAATGTTGTTGGACAGCGGAAAATGCGTTTCCATAAATAATGGTTTCCATAGTAACGTGATCTAATTGCTGTCAAAAAGCGCTATACAAATTGTGCTCACCTGGATGTTTTTGGTTTTGCTTCGGTAAATACGTTGTAATTTAGCGCAGTCTAATTTGTCTGTTTGTTAGATAGATCAGTTTGGTAATCAGTGCCCCTAGTGTAAGTTTAAATCGAATCGAAATGAAAACGAATAACATTTCCACAGAATAACTTTGTCAAGTTGACCATCTTAAATCAATAGAAATCAATCTGGCAAAACATTAAAATTATTTGCTGTATCAATAATAGTAACCTGAGAATTTAAAAATCAGCCCATACCTAATCAACTGTAAAGAAATGAACTATTTTATTGAACTACGATCAAGATATTTAGTTAAAAATTTATTTGTCACAACTTTTTTTCATTCGCAATATAAAACAAAAATAAATCTGGCTGCATGTCTTTTACATTTTCGTTTGGTAGTAAATCCCCTTCCCCAGGTTAGAGGAAGCGCGGGGGTGACAATCGCGGCGCGGCGCGGGCTTAGCGCAACCATAGACACGACATGTCGCACTAGTCGCACACCCGCTAAAAAACTGTCATAACACAAAAAGGGCAAATTCTTTTTTTTGCGGTAAGACATGTATTTTTCTGTATTTTTGTAAAAACGACATAAAGTAAGTTCTTATATAATACTACTTTTAGTTTATATCTATTATCACTATTATTACTGTAAAATGTGATTTTAACATATTCACAAAAACTTTAAAGTTCATTTACTCAATTCTTGATTTTGAGTCTTGTAACAGTTTCTTTGCGGGTGTGCGATGTGATAACTGTCAATTATGAAAACGGTCGAAAAGCGCCTCCGTTGTGAATTATTGGAAACCACTTTTTATATTTGGATTTGAGAGGTGAACACTATGATGATCGTATTCGTTTCGCTTCGATTGAAACTTACACTAGGGGTACAGATGAGTCATCTGCCTGTTATATGTATTTCGTCATAAAAAGAAACTATCATACCGAGATTTTGTAAAATAACTATCTAAAAAATTTGAACCGGATATGAATTTTTCATCACTCCGGATTGACCGATATCGTTTTATTGCAATCTCATTAACTCCTCTGATTAGCACATGTTACTAGCACATATTATTAGAGTAGGTAATTAAGACTGCAATAAAATAATAATAATAATAAATCATTTAATCCTCACCATAATCTGACAAGAAACATAAGTTACATGTGTTGGATAAGAAACTTGATTATGGCAGGTTGATACCTATACTAGGATGTATCCTGTAACACAGGTTATCAACCCTCCACCTCTAAGAAAGGCACCTTAAGTAACTAAATAAAAGGTTAACAATTATTGTATAGTATATCTATATGTAGTATCTACCTACATAAAACTAAACATAGTGTTAAATTTAAAGCGCTGAGGCGTTCGTGTATATATGAGTGTGTGTGTGTGTATGTGGGTGTGTGGGTGTGGGTGTTTGTGTGTGAGTGAGTGGATGTGTGTGAATGTGTATGCATGAGTGTGTTCGTGAGTCTGAGTGTTACTTCATAGTGATCAATAATTTTTCAGTGGAAGCGTATTTTTGGTCACACAACTTGGCCTGCATAAAGATTTTCAACTGAATTTTATTCACCTGTAAATTGGAGAGATATCGTTAAACTTCCTGTAAAGGAATGGGCACAAGAATGAGATTTGCCTTTGAGCGAATTTTGTCTTAAAGGTTGGAACTGGTGTACGTGTAAATATAAACAAAGTTCGAAGTGTCATGGAACTCGTGGACCATTTTGAATTACTTTTCTTTATATTTAAAACCTAACACTCGATCAGTTGGTTTCAATTTCATCAGGTATAGTCTTGGACATCAAATTGATCTAAAAATAAGAATCTAAAATCTACTTTCAACCGAAAATAAGAGAGTGGGGTAATAACGTAACTCCTATCGAGGCGGCATAAATCATGTTAGAAAAGATTACAGAGTCAAGCTCAGAGCCTAGCATTGAAGATGGGCCTCCTTTTCAGCCATCAGACAGACGTTAGCTATCATTTTCTATTGTGATATACAATGTTTCGTTTAAAGTTATCAATTGGTCGGAATTATCCCATTCTCCCATACCCTTAACTGCTTATATCCGCAAGGTAATTTTTTATCATTTTTTTCCAGTTCAACCTCGCGTGCCAAGACTGGAAGCGTTCCCTGGTCGGCACAGTCCACAACGCCGGGTTCTTCATCTCGATACCCCTCACTGGTCTCATATCGGACAAGTTCGGCCGCCGGCTCGCGGTCGTGTTCGCTTCGGTGACCAATGGCGTGTTCGGGCTTATTCGGGCGCTCTCGGCGAACTACGACATGTTTATTGTATTTGAATTCTTGGAGCCGGCGTTCGGTGGCGGTGTTTATACAGCATGTTTTGTTTTAGGTAAGTTTTGATTCTATAATCATTTTTATATAGAGAGTGGAGTGGTTAGAGAGTAAAACGCATGTAAAAATATTTAACGACACTAATCTAAGCTTCTACTCATCATTATCATAATGAACGGCCTGTAAACGACTAATTACTACTGAAGAAACTATTTTTTTATATACAACTTGATGACAAACAAGCTGGCGGCCCACCTGATGGTAAGCGGTTACCGCCGCCTATAGACACCTGCAATAACGAGGAACAATCACTTGATATTGCAGGTGCGTTGTCATCCTGGGGCCTAAGATGAAATGCCGTCCATGCCCAGTAATTACACTGGCTACCTTTCCCTTCAATCCGAAACACAGCAAACTGTTTCACGGCTGAAATATGAAAGGCGGTGGTACCTACCCAGAAGACCCTACAAACCGCCACCTAGTATCACGACCTAGTATCTAGTAAATCGTAACTTGGATTTTGGATATCCAAAATCCAAGTTACTTATGGCATAGTTATGGCAAATATAGTTATGGCAAATCGTAACTTGGATTTTGGATATCCAAAATCCAAGTTACGATTTGCCATAACTGCGCAAGAGTTCCACAGACTCAGTCTTGTTCGTGTTCAATTGGTCTTGCTACAAAAAGGCGGTAATGGTCTTGTAAAAATGCACGAATAAGTACAAGACCTTTAAAAAACCACTTTACCGCGTTCTAAAATAATAATGTAACATCTAATCAAACGCGATTTGAATTAAAGGGGTTTTATTTCAGAGTTTTTAAATTTATTTAAGTGTACCTCAACTATTAGAAATATACCACATACATATTATAAACATTCTAGACTCGTAAACAATTGTGCATAGGTACTCAACGAACAGATTCGAAACCGGGACCTCTTGAATACTCTTGATTAATACAGGGTAACCAGTAAACCAGCTGTAGAGTATTAATTTGACAACAAGTAAAAAAGTATGTTTTTTTCATATGTAGATATTTCGAACATATAAGTTATTTTGTAAATAAAAAGCTTTTAAAAGTACATGTTTTGTATGATATAGTAGATCTTATGTGGTATTAAAATATTCAAAAATTGCGAAATATAAATATTACAAAATTCATTCAAACCATTAAAACTATTCGTTTACTAACAAATGATTGCGCGCCGAGAATGCATTTTGACAATGCGCCCATACATATTCGGCGGCCACTACTGTGTTGTGCCCTCACAAGCTGCCATTATTTTCTATGGAGAGTTTTTAACCGACTTCAAAAACAAGGAGGTTCTCAATTCGCAAACAGCTCCTCAAACAACTCGCTATGTCTAAGAATCTATTGATCGCAGATAAACTATTGCGTCTGCAATATTGATTGCTTTTTGACATAGGTAAATACTTACTATTTATATCTAAAATAAAAAAATCCAGTCAAATACTCTATTAAATTACGGTTGCTTTGGTTTATTAATAAGATAACAAATTGCAAAGTTCTTACTCATAAATCATTTCACTCAAACATAATACGACCTCGCACGTAACGGTTCATTACTCCAATCACTGTGAAATGTTTAATTAAATATACTTTTTGTCGTTCTAAACTTAGTTCCTATGACAATGTTTTAGGCACTTTCTTGTGGTGTGTCCATGAAACTATGACGGTTAAAGCATGACTAGTATCAAAGTCATTGCTATTTAAAGAAAAACTCTCAATAATAAAGTTAATAGGTTTTTACAGAATTAGAAAACTTCGAAACCTAGATGGCAGTTTAATCAAAACTTTTGCATAATAAAAAGTGTCAATCACAGTGAAAACGAGCTCTAAAAAGTTTCTAGGTCAAAAGTATCTTCTGAGGCCTTTGTCTTCGTAATGTAATAATTCTTGTTTTATCTTTCAGTGCTCCAAATCTAATCTCGGTGTTAAAATGTTCAGATTCCTCATTTATATTCTTGTGTAAAATGAATTTCTTCTTTTCCAGCCTTGGAATTGGTGGGCCCGAAAGGCAGGGTCTTCGTCAGTCTCCTCTTCAACACCATGTTTATTCTCGGAGGTGTTACAGTCACCTTACTTTCATGGTGGCTGCAAAACTGGAGGTATCTGCTCTTCATTATCTACACCCCAGCCGTCTTTGTGTTCATCTACATGTGGACCTTAACAGAGAGCTTCAGATGGTTATTTAGTAAGGGACATTATGAGAAGGGTTTAAAGGTTCTGAAAAAAGCTGAAAAAATCAACAAAACTACTATACCGAAATCCCATTATGACAAAGTTGAGAAGGACGCGATGAAACAAAGAGATGCTAGAAAATTTGAATCCAAAGAGTTAAACCAGTCTTCGTTTAAGCAAATACTAACTTCTTTAATGATTTGGAAAAGGTTGATCATTTGCTCGTTTCTTTGGACAGCCTCGACATTAGTCTACTACGGACTATCCATAAACGCTATAGAACTATCAGGAAATAGTTATTGGAACTACATTGTGGTGATAGTAATAGAGGCTCCAGCGAATGTCTGCAAGTTGCTACTTTTGGACAGGTTCGGAAGAAAGAAGGTTATTGCTGTAGCTTTCTTATTAACTGGATTGATATTGATCAATTACGGATTTGTTCCAGGTAAGACAATACTATCATTTTAAAGTTTCTAATTTGTAATGAGATAATTATTTCAATGCTACAAATATTTATCCTTGTAAGATTTTTAGATCGTTTTATTAATCAATTTTTCCATTTTTATTCATCTGGGTTTGAAAAGTATAGTTATAGTTTAGTTTGTTTGTTATTTGATCGTATAAAAGTTACTCTTATTTCTATTGATAGTGTTTGTAAGCATAGGGAAATAGCGTTCAATGCATATTTAACTGAGTTACACTGTTATTATAAAATGGCCTGACCTTTTTAACGATATATTTACTTACTAAATTAGAAGTAGTGTATCCTTTCCCATAAGAATTTAGAAAGAATTAAGTAAAAAACAGTATCAGTGTATTCGAATTGTAAATAATTTTAATTGGAAATATATGAATATCCCTTTAGTTTTTACAGGAAACGTCCTCCTCCTCCAAGCGATATTTCCCTGGTTTCTCTTATTTCCAGGTTCGGTAGTATATCTCAGAGCTTATACGAAGCCACTCACATCCTTTTTTAATTTATTTATTTTGCTGTAGGTACACTTATATGATAAGTCCTTAGAGTGTTTTTTATAATAATATTTTCTATTTCAGTTGGTCACTGGTCTCTAGTAATGTATCTTGGAGGCAAGTTCTTTATCACCCTCGCCTACAACTCTCTGTACGTGTTTGCTGCCGAGGTCTTCCCGACGAACTACAGAACAACCTTATTAGCCATATGCTCGACCATAGGGCGAATAGGGTCTACAGTCGCGCCCTTAACTCCACTACTGGTGAGTTGGTATTTCTCAAAAATACTGTCAGCGCACGCTTTTCCTTCTTCTAAGCATGCATGCAATTTCTTCTTCAATTTCTTCTACAAGACAAACTTCCTTTTTTCCACACCATCCATGTGGTGCCAAACAAGCATACGATCCGCCTGATGGTAAGCAGTACCTTGCGCACAACACACAAGTTGTCTAACCTGTAAAAATGAAAACAAATCTTTAATTTGACAGAATGCAAGAAAAAATCCCTGTGCTCTCTATATACCGCTTTTTCGATGAGAACTGGCGATAATACTCACCCTAGGAATAACAGTACTGTTGTTTAGCTGAGATCTGTATGATGGAGGTGCTAGGTGCTAGTAGGGCGCTAATTCGACTACAATATCCAAAAAACCCTTACAATTCCCACGCGCGAGCCGGCGCGGGAGCACAGAGGATGGTGTCAAATGGTACCTATGGTATGTATGTGCCGTCGTTCTCAAAGATGATGCAATCATGATGATGATGCTAGTTTGTAGAAATAAAATTAACCAAAGAATATGCTCACAAAAACATATAAATGTTTAAAAGATATTTCTGGAAAATTTAAGACTAAAAAAATCTTCTTCATGTTTCTGGTCTCTAGAAGAAATTATTGGATCTAAATTTCACTTTTTCTCTTATTCCAGGCTAGATATTACGAGTATCTACCAACTATGCTGTTCGGTGGGATGGCAGGAGTTTCAGCGTTCCTCGTCTTAACGCTGCCAGAGACAAACAACATGAAACTTCCCGACTCCTTGAAAGACGCTCAGGACCAAGACAGGAAGCAACAGCCTCTAGACAGAATGGAGCAGGACAGTGAAAAATACATAGAGTGTAAAACTAAATTATAATACAATTAGGAATTGTTATTATAAACGAAAGGTTCATGTGATGGCGCAATATCACAAGGATAAGATATAAATAAATATAATAATTTAAACACTGACATTGTCATAAATATAATTATTACGATAAAAAACAAAGTGTGAAATCAAAGTACGTCATTTAATAACAAAAGTAACTTTTGATAATTTGACTGAAATACTCTTAAAGAGCCCGAGAATTGACAAGTAACAAAAAATATTTATTAAGGATTTTTATTGTTGTTTAGGTATAATTTTTAGTATCGATGATTGATTTCGAGTTGGAAACTATTGTGCTATAATCTTCTTTTATTTTATAAGGTATATAAATGTAAGTCATAATCCTAAGTAAACTACAGAGGCAAACATCTAAAGAGTTGTAATAAAATGTTGTACATTTTTTAATCAAAAAAATACATGCCTACTGAAAATCTTCTTTTCTAAGCCAGACCAGCTTCATTATTACCTAACTCCAATGGTAAATAATAGGTAATAGTAATGGACTCCATGTAAAATTTATAGCCTATTTATAATTATATATAAACTACAAAGCTAAACGACTAAATTTTAAATGCACAATCAGAGTATAGATACAATAACAGTAGGTAGGTATATACTTTCTTTACCCGCTGACATCTCGTCAACAATAATTCACATCGCTTTTGAAAAAACTCGTGTCATAAGAAGGACAAAGAATTCCAAGTTTTGTAAGTACGACAAAGAACCTAGTTACTTAATTTTTTAAGCATAGTGTTGAGGTGGAGACAATAAATTGATGACTTCGAAGACCGACACGCGTGCTCCTTACTAGGAGGGAGGAGGGTGGATAGGTCAAAAATGTCAAATAGTTTTTTTGTTTATGTATTTTTGTGTTTACTATGCCCCTCTCAAAGGCGGAAATTGGTATGCATCACCATTTAGATAAATACTCAAAGAGTAAAACACATAAAGATTGGTATAGAATTCCACAATAGTCTAGTTTTAACACCCTTCTCAATATATTTATTTCGGCAGTTGCAGCATCGACTCGAATGTTAAAAACATAAGTAGATAGTGCAAATAGTCATTACAATCATTACCAATGAGGTGAATAATCAGAAACAAGTATTTCAAGGCTTGTGACGTAATTCAAATACTATAGTATTAATTACTTAGTCGATAAGTTTTATAAATATTTTTAGTACAAAAATAAATCTCTTTGTGTACTTAGTAATATTTTTATTACTATAGCATCTGGTTAGTTCACAAACAACTATAGTAACTACCAAAGAATGTGAAATATCAATCATGTGAAAACCCTCGATTGAATCTCGAATTGCAAATATTGTATGAAAAACTAATATTTTTAATTAACCTAATTTCCAGAAAGATATTTGAAATTTATAGTGTTACTTAAATATTGTTTATAATGCAATTGTGAAAAAATGCACTGTTACTAATTATTAGCTACAGGGAAACAAGATAATTAAATTATTAATTTCCTATTCTTGTTTTTATTTAGAATAATGTTTAAATTTCAAAAGTAATGGTCTCTTACCATAGTCAAAAAACAGACCTAAATTTAGAGAAAAATATTTTTTTCTATTTTTTTACTCTGGTAACCGCCCAAGGTGCTACGATCGTAGCATCGTTATTTTGGGGTCTCCCTGTCCCCATAATAACGATTTCTTAATTAGCTCAAAACACCTCCGCCTTTCTTACCTCTCTCTTTATATCATGGCCATTTTTGTTTCCTATACAAATTATTTTCAAATAAAATATCAACTACAAATGGAATCGTGAGTGAGTGAGTTTTTTCTTTTTTTCACGCACAGAGGCCGTTCTGTTTATTTCACTGCGGAACCCAAAGAGCCCTTACCCGCACAGCGCTTTCGTTATTGTAATTACGTGTATAAAACGTGATCCCATTTCAGCGAGCGTGGTCTAACTGGCCTTAGCACTGTAAATAAAAAAAACAAAATAAGTTTCAAAATGGACCGACTTAGTTTGGTAGATAAGTCAGTGAGGGATTCTAAAATTAGAATCCTGAGCGTTAGCGAGGGAATCAAAGGGCACGAGGTGAAAAATCTTTGCACTCGAGTGCAACGCGTAACTTTTCATCCCACATCAACGAGGAAATGACTAAACGCAAAAAAAAACATTTGCGAATTATTAACAATTTCAGACAATTCTGTTGCCGTCAAATAAACTTCTTCGTCGCTAGAATCACTCATTTTAGATTATTTAATTGTTTTCAAGTTTCTTGTTTTAACCTATGGTGTTAACAAATATGTCGTGAAAATAAAATGGCGCGCGCAAAGCAAATTAACAAAAAGTACACCAAGAAGGTGCCGAGTCTGAGTTTTTAACAACTTAAAAAAGGTTGTATGATAACTTCGGCACCATGGAGGTAGAAGTATAGTTATTTGTTATACAAGAGTGCAAAGTTGCTTTAACCGCATGCTCAATTTTGATAATCAAGCAAGCGAAGGATTCTAAAATTGAATCACGAGCGCAGCGAGTGATTCGAAAATTAGAATCCTGAGCATTAGCGAGGGAATCAAAAGAGCACGAGGTGAAAAATCTTTGCACTCGAGTGCAACACGTAATTTTTTATTCCACCTCAACGGAAATGACTCAATGCAAAAAAAACCATTTGCGCATTATTAACAGTTTTAGTCAATTCTGTTGGCGTCAAATAAACTTCTTTGACGCTAGAATCACTCATTTTAAGTTTTTTACTTGTTTTCAAGTTTTTTGTTTTAAGGCTTTAACAAATATGTCGTGAAAAAAAAATGGCGCGCGCAAACCTAATTAACCAAAAAGTACACCAAGAAGGAGCCGAGTCTCAGTTTTTAACAAGTTAAAGAAGGTTGTATGATAAATTCGGCACCATGGAGGTAGAAGTAAAGAGGTTTAATGATGTTTTGAATTCACAAACTTAGTGCACACGATGTTCTAAATTCAATTTTACTTTATCTTCTAGTCTAGCGGATAAAAACGGCTTTTGCACTCAGATATCGAAGAGTAAAAATACTCTTTCCGAAATGGGGGGATGAAAAATATTATCTAGCACTTGTGTCTCTCGGGATGAGTGCCTCTTTAATTAAGTTATTTTTTGTAGATACAAACCTAGAGAGATAGAGAGAGGGGTGATATCTACATTAATTCTGTACGAGGCCGTTCGTGTACACATGACGGCACATCAAGTGTAACAGTTGCACTACGAAAGCCGCCTCTATTACGAACGCAGTAAGGGCGGTCTCAAGTTTATACTGTTACGATGGATGTGCTGTTGAGAAAATGTCAATTCGAAAATATCGGAAACGAACAAACCGATTTTAACTAACGCATAAGCAAGTCAGGCTTATCTAAAATGTTATCGGAGGATTCTCCGCAACATTTTTGGTTTGTGTAAAAAGCTAAAAATTGCTTCTACTCAATTTTATTACTGTTTTTCTAAAAATCCCCTGATAACTATTTAGACTAGCCTCACTTGCTTAAGCATGTAAAGTCTTGTTAGAATCGGATTGATATTTTTGACTTCAAAGTTTGAATGAAAAGGATAGTTGATTGATCTCTCAGATGGTTATTCTCTTTCTGCGAACGATGATGAAGATTTCTTGATGAAGGAGACCCATGTTCAATGCCAGGCACTTAGCATTGGCTCCTTATTCTTGTATACTTTAATATTAACGGCTTTTGTTCAAAATCACCCCGCGATCGTAATTACCTCTATCTGTCTTTGAAAAAACAATTGTTACAGGTTAAGTTACTGGGCATGGAAGGCATTTCATCTTAGGCCTCAGGATGACAACGCACCTGCAATACCAAGTGATTTTTCCCTTGTTATTGCAAGTGTCTGTAGGCGGCGGTTACCATTTACTACCACGTGGGCCGTCAGCTTGTTTGCCATTTAGTTGTCGAACAAAAAGTTCAGGTTATAATCTCCAGTCCTATATTTTTATTCCACGCTCTAAGATGATACTTGAAAACTTGCACTTGGTAGTAGATACAAATTTCATTTACTTATTTATATAATTTTTCAATTTTGAGCACGTGACCAGAGAATCTTGGAGGAATCGAGGAGCTTGGTGGCGTGGTGGTTTGAGCGCACTGGTTTCTATTACTAAAGCAAAGCCACTTTCGTCGTGGTCGATCCCGAAATGTCAATCAAATTTATACTCTTGGGCTCTTCTGTGCTTCGGAAGGCACGTTAAGCCGTTGGTCCCGGTGGTTCCTCCAACCGCTTTAACCCACCAACCCGCAATGGGCCAGCGTGGCGGTGCTATGGCTCAAGCTCCTCATGTGTTTTTCCCATGTGAATGATGAATGATCACAGAATAACTAATATCTTCTCTAACTAATATACTCTATCGCCGGAGCTAATAAGTAGGCGCTATGTTGGGAGTAAAGGAACAGTTATCAGATATTTTTATTTAAATGTTTCAGTTTTCTACATTGACAACAAAACAGATTTCAAACCTTTCTATTTATCGTAGCTATAAGTTATTTATTTATTTTACTTAAATTTCATTGCTGTGTTTACGTCCTCCATGTTTTAAAATACATCGTAAACTTTAACATACTACACTTTAAAAAAATTATTGGTCAAAAAAAATAAAATATCGTTTCATAAACGGCCACAGTCCTTATGTAAATTCAGGGTAAACGGTAACAAGTAAAGTTACTTTGACTCGAACGGTTACCAACAAACTGAATAAAACTGCTATCAGGGTTAGTTTCTAAACTCGCGTTAACTCTTATCTTGGGACGTGACAAAAAATTTACCTCCGGATCAAAAGGCATAAGCTGGCCGCGCAAAAACCATTTGCAAGTTTTTGTTTGGTGTCCTCGAGCATGAATATATGGATAGGTACACATCCTACCCTACGCCCTAAGTGACGCTGGACATGAGGAAAATTTAGAAGGATTAAATACTTCTAAAATGTTAGAGGATTCTTTTTATGATTTAACTAGCTACACCCGGCATGCTTTGCAATTCCCCTAAAGAATAAGCTGTTAGGTTTTATAATAATAACAAAAAAGATTCTTGAATGAGGGACCTTCGCCGGCATCCCCAGACACCAAACCAAAGTTTTGTCTGATCAATGGTTTCGGAACGTATAGAGAACAAACATAGAAACATAAATTTTTATTTCTATACATTATTCATGTATACAAATAAAAATCGACACCGACATTCGGGGTGTACAGATTTTTTTGAGACCTAATGCAAATTTATTATTACAAAACTTGGTTTTAAGTTAAACTACATACTGAGGTTGTCTCATTTTTGCGTATGTTTCATTTTTGCTGTTAAAAATCAAGTGGAGCGTTCTCCAACGTCGGTCAGATCGGTTAAAGACAACAGAAGATCAGTTGCCCATCGCTCATTCCGACATTCATCATCATCACCAGCCTTTATACGTCCTACTGCTGGGCAGAGCAGGCCTTCCTACATGCGGGTTAGTGGCCTAAAGCAGTTGCAGTAACAACCGGGACCACAGATTGATGAGCTCGAGATTAAAAAATTAGATTATCCAATCCCGGGATCAACCATGGCGTAGGTTGATTTCTTTTTGTAATCGAAACCAGAGTGTTCAAATCACTACGCCATCGCTACAGAACTCCTCACTAATGCTTATAAAATAATGCCATATCGATACAGAAATTGTGAAATAATCGTTCAACCGTTACTCTATTTATGGCCGAGACTGGAGTAACGACTGAGGAGTGAATATAAAATCCCTCGGGAGCGGGTTTCTTGACAGTTATTAGGTTTTAAAGCCGCTTCCCCCTGGTCCACGCCCGCGGAAACACGTCACTTGGTGTAATGAACACCAGCATGCTCTTAGAAATTAAAACAAAAAAGTACACACGACAGCACATCAAGTGTTACAGTTGCACTACGAAAGTCGCCTCTAATACGAACGCAATAAGGGCGGTCACAAGGTTTAACTGTTACGCTAGATATGCTGTTGACTCTACAAATGATATCCCGTGTCCTCACCTATTGTGAGAGCCAGAAATAGGGTTTCACACACCCCCTATCTCCTCCCCGGAGATGAGGGATAGGCTGGAAGAGCTGCCCCTCAGCGAAAAAAAGGTGAAATAATACGTCGCCCAAGATGTGCGTTTTTATATTGAACCCTTTTCGCTCAACACGTGATTGAAAGTATAAGCTAAACATATAATATGTTATCTTGTAAAATAATTGAAATGGATTTCTTACAACTGTTCGCGTCGCATGATCATTTCAAGCTCTTACTCTTCATTATTTGAAATAAAAATTCCAGACGGTTTCTCATTGACAATCTCCAGAGAACCGGGGAATACCGGCTGCAATCACATAATGCATGAAACTATATCACCTCTCCGAAAATTGCATTGCTACACCAACTTCGTCTCGTATCTTTGAGAAGTTATCAAATATAATAGACTGTCTGTACTTATATTCCGTTTGGAATAATGTTGGAGCAATAAAGAAGAAGTTAGGGTTGATTAAGAAAGCGAAAATTTAAATTTCATTTCCTTTTTAACCGACTTCAAAAACGAGGAGGTTCTCAATTCGGCCGGTATGTTTTTTTTTTTTCTCTTTGTATGTACACCGATTACGCCGAGATTACTGATCCGATTTACGTCATTCTTTTTTTGTTCGATGCGGAATAGCTGCCATTTGGTCCCATAAAAAATTTTTCTAAAACAGTTGGGTACTTTGGTTTTAAATTTAAAAAAACTTAAATTATGAAGTCGTCCACATATGCGAAATTGCGAAGTTTTGCTTTTCAAATGACTTTTTAGTGAAACGATACGATAGTAGGAAACAATATAAGTTTACGATCACCCATCTCGCTTCGACCGTAGAAAGTTACCACTAAAAATTGTGAAAAAAAAATTTTAAGCAAAAATTAAAACCGACTTCAAAAAACTGAAAAGGATAAAATAATTAAATTTAAGTAGGTATTCATCCCCTAGAAACATATTTTTGGAGTTGGTGCTAAGTGGTTTCCAAAAACAATAGAAAGTGAAGCACCGACTCCAAAAATATGTTTCTAGGGGATGAATACCTACTTAAATTTAATTATTTTATCCTTTTCAGTTTTTTGAAGTCGGTTTTAATTTTTGCTTAAAATTTTTACCTCATTGTTTTCAACATACACTTTTGATCTTACCAGCCTGCTGGTGTGGTGGGTTCAAACAAAATCCGATCTGTTTAATTTTTTTCTGGTGAACAACGGACATAAGACGTATATTATACGTCGGCTTATGTCCGTTTCCACTAACCATTCCCTAGGCTTAGGTGACTCTTAACGACATTTGTTCCTTTCGATTGGCTGAGCTAAAAATCGCTGAAAGACTAACTGTAAGCAAATATATTATGTTAGTAAAAACGAGCATTAGTTTCAAGAAGTTTTCATTCAATTTCCTTAGAGACCTTAAAAAGTGCTTGATAAATTTATACAATATTCGGTATTATCTTAAGATTTTTCAATAAGTCAGTCAAGCGGTGGGAGGCATTATTAATAATAATAATAATAATCATACACTGACACCTATTATCTAGCCCCAAGTAAGCTTCATTGTGTTATGG
Source organism: Nymphula nitidulata (assembly GCA_947347705.1). NCBI lineage: Eukaryota > Metazoa > Arthropoda > Insecta > Lepidoptera > Crambidae > Nymphula > Nymphula nitidulata. The sequence goes on from OX374632.1 coordinate 16,947,461, forward strand.
ATACTAGATAACAAAGAAGTAATAATAAGAATATGTATATGAATATTATAAATATATACTAAATAAACATATAAACATCCCTGACTCGTGATCGTACTCATGATACAAACATTTGATCCCACCGGGATTCGAACGCGAGACCCCTAACCGAGTAGCCTGTAAAGCAGGGGGCACAGCCGATCTTATCTCATAACACACATATTTAACTAATTTTACTTGTCAATATTAGTTAGTCCAGAGCGTAATTCAGACAGTTATACAGAGTGGTACCGTCAATACGACAATAAATTAAATCATGGGCTATATTGGTTCATAGAAATGGTTTGTCACTTTCAAAATCATCTTATTCATTTGAAATTTCATGACATTTCTATGAAATAATTACAGCCAATGTTTATTCCATACAAATGTCATGAAATTATCAAATGAATAAAATGTTTTTGAAAGTGGCAAACTATTTCTATGAACGAATAGGTATAGCCCATGTTTCAATTTATTGTCGTATTGACGGCACCACCCTGTTTGACAGGCGTTATGCAGTTGTTTCGCAGAACAAGTGTCAAACTTTTAAAATTTCCTATTAGGTACTTTTCAGGACACAGTTCTAATCAAAATCTAACCAAATGCATTTAATTCAGGTTAGGTAAAAAAGTGACCTTAAAATTTCGGCATCACCAGGATATATACGTCCCGCAGGCCTTCCTACATAGGAGAAACACATAGGAGTTTGGACCATAACACCACCATGCTGGCCCAATCACAAATTTTGGTTGACCCATCCAGGATTGACCATGGCGAAACTTGCTTTCGTAATCGTAACGAGAGCGCTCAAACGACCACGCCACCGAGCTCCTTACCATCATCAAAACCGAACGCTACATGAATTACGGGACACAAGCTCGATAGGTAAACTATTTCTAGAGGTGCTTGAGAAACATGGCAAGTAACCACCTCTGATGGTCTAGTGGTTGAGACCACCTGCCTCAGATCTAGAGGCCCGGGGTTCGATTCCCGTGGGGGCAGAAAATTTCTGCACGGTTTGGTTGGTGATAGGGCTTCTCTAAGTTCACCTGGCTAGCTACCACCATCTTACCTAAGTCTGCCGCCATAGCAATAATGTTAACGGCATTGTTGTGTTCCGGCAGTTGGAGGTAAGATAGCCAGTTCCTCTGTGGTTGAGGAATCCGGGTGTAGCTCGCTTCCATCGTCAGCCTCATCTTCATTTACCATCAGGTGAAATGAAGGTCAAGAGTTACCCCGTTAAGATTTTTAAAAAAGTTCACCTCAAAGCAAAAAGAGAATTTCAATTTAAGTAATCTAAGCAGGAAACCATTAGCTAGCCAAATGTAAACCTAATTTATCACTCAAACTAATCCACTCACAAACCCCGTTAATACAACATCTAACTCGACCACAAACCGTGCTGTCTAAACAACACCTTTATTTACCTGACTCGCTCGGAATCTACAATACTTGGGCAGTCGCCCGCATTAATTGTGCAGCGTTGATTCAACGCAGGAATGCTTAATCGCATACCGCCGTTGCACTTAACAGATGACTTTGGGCGATTTATGGAGGCCATATTGGATCGAGTGACGGATGGCGCGATTATGGACCGCTGATAAGTTAGGTCGTACATCAAACGGATCTAGATGTTATTGTTGGTAATAGGTAACTATTAGTTCTGTGTTGACCAGGTAAGGCTTACATTCAGCAGATATTTCTTAATGAGTTTCTATACCAGTTTAGTGAGAGAGTAAAATAAAGGCTTTTCACTTGCCTCGTGGTATGTGGTACCTATACTTTTGAAGACTGTTCTGTGAATATGGCGTTCAGGGTAGAGTACTGATCTGACCTACGCAGTACGCACGTCCATCTTCTAAAAATATGTTATTTTATAAATTCAATAAGCAATTAGGCTTTTACAAATAATTATGTCTAGTTCATCCATCAAGATGATTTAAGGTTCTGCTCTTAAACCTCTTAGCAACGAAAATATGATTCTTCTTCGAGTTTTCTGCTCTCCAACAAACTTGATCAATGTATCTAATATAAGAACCAAATGAACCATCAATACTTTTTGTGCGATGCATCTTTTAAAGGCTCTTTGACACACATACCTGTTGTATCTTCATACTTTTTTGAAATGGAATTTTGCTGTTCAAACTCAAACAGAAATGACGCTTTTTACTATATTATAACCCAATGTGCTAGGTAGGATACTAAAAGCATCTCTCTACCGGTTTTCGTTCCAAAATATGGAAAGGATTTAGATTCAGATAGAAGAATGTCAGGTTCGTTTGAGTAGCTTTTTAAGTTGGGTTCTGACTAATGTTTATCGCAAATACCTGGTTTTACTAATGTTTATGGAAATAGTAGGTAAACTTGTGAGAGAATTTGAAAAAGATTCTGAAATATTTACCCGCTTTATTGAAATTTTGGAAAATAGTCTTACTTAACTATGTACCTACTTATCAATCTTCATTTGAATTTTACAATGTTGTCAAGTGTTTAAGCATCCTTACTCGTCTCAAGATTTAAAAAGTTCATTAATTTTATGAAGGTAAGTATAGTTTTTCCGAAATCACAATTTCACTAGATTCCTAAGTCCAAATTATTCAGAATAGGCCCTCCTCCTCTTTGTTAAATTTGTCTTGTGAATTTTCTAACTAAGCTCTATTAATTAGTTACTTACTAAACAACCTCTAAATTAAAACCTCATGAAGAGCTAAGTAAAAAAGTTCTTTCATTTTAAAGCAATCTTAACAAAACCAACATACGTTATACTACGTTATGAACGAATGGATGATTTAAATCAGATAGATAGATGGAAATTATAAATTTTGCACATTCACATAAAGATCACAGAGATAAAAACAAACACAATATGCCAAAAAAGCGGTCTCTACCAGACAATTAGAAGGTATGGAATTTACTAACTTTATTTAGTAAATTACCGAAAAGTAAAGAGCCAAAAAGTAGAGAAAAGTGAAAATTATTTTAATTCTATACATAAATAACTAAATATACATACATTAAAGTAAAATAAAATAATACATAATAAGTATGCACAAAGTGTTTGGTACTCACCGGCACCTACCCATGTTAACATAGTGATATTAATACTATAGTGTTAACAAAAATTCTAAATTGTAAAATCGATTTCAAACTTCATACAAATAGTTCGGTCAATGAAACAAAATGTATGGAACATTTCAAAAATAATTTAAGGATTTCGAACTTTTGATAGCACCTTAGTATTAATATAACTTGGGTAGGTGCTCGCTTTTTATACCGAGTACCAAACACCTTGTATATTCTCATTTGGAAGGGAATCAGAGGCCGTCTGCATCGATACCTACTGAACTCCCATTATTATTGTGGGTGCAATGATATAGCGTCGCTGTGTGGTTTTTACAGACATCCGCATCGAAATGCAGTGCTAGTAGGGTAGTCAAAATTAAGATAAGCAAAAAAATATATTTACAGAGACAAATATCTAAATCAAAAAAAGCCCTAGTTTACATTGAAATTTTTCTAGTCTGGATATTTTTCTATGTAAATATATATTTCACACATTTATAATAAGGTTAAAATAAAATTAAGAAAAGCAACGAAACTTGCATTTTTTTTTCATAAATCTGTCTGTTTGCATGCTTATAACCTGAGAACAGGCGTAGGATCCGCCTGATGGCACGCGGTTACCGTAGCCTATAGACGCTCGAAGCACCTTGGGCACTACTCACACGCAAGAGATAGCATTTTGTTGACAGCAAACAATACGAGTCCCCCTGCTCCCAAAACTCTCAACATAACGCTCTTTGTTAACGGGGTTTCTTCAATAAGGTGTCAGGCAGCATAATAATATCGAAACTTCACCATTTTTTTCCTTACATACATAAGTATATTGTGTTTTGAAAACCTCCAATATTCTAGTACAGGCAGCATCAGAATTGTACGAGCTTTGAGAGTACTCAAAATCACCTATAATCTTTTATAAAAGCAACTTTATAAGAAACTAATACTGTGTTAGAATCCTCTTTCATTTGCTTAAAGATTTAAATGACGCTACAATCAATGTTTCAATCAATATGTCAATGTGTATGTGTATGTGTATTTCAATGTTTGTATCAATCAATGTTTTAAGTTGGGTTCTGACTAATATTTATCGCAAATACCTATGGAAATAGTAGGTAAGCTTGTGAGAGAATTTGAAAAAGATTCTGAAATATTTACCCGCTTTATTGAAATTTTGGAAAATAGTCTTACTTAGGTCCCTAAGTAAGACTATTTTCCAAAATTTCAGTACCTACTTATCAATCTTCATTTGACTTTTACAATGAGTAACACTTGACAGTGTTTCAACATCCTTACTCGTCTCAAAATTTAAAAAGTTCATTAATTTTATGAAGGTAAGTATAGTTTTTCCGAAATCACAATTTCTCTAGATTCTTAAGTCCAAATTATTCAGAATAGAAATCACCTATAATGTTTTATAAAAGCAACATTCATTTGCTTATAGATTTAAATGACGCTACAATCAAAACATCATACGACTCTATCATTGTAAGTTGTACCTAAGTAGTGTTAGAATTGATTTTCAGTACAAATACTCACTCGTATTTGATCAACGTAGCACTTTGACCTTGAGACCACCCTTACTACGTTTGTAATATAGGCGACTTTTGTAGTTCAACTGTTATACTTATGCACTGTCGTCTGTACACTTTTTTTACGTATCTCATAAGGTTTAGCCGGCGTAAAATAGGTAAGAGTTCGAAAACAGTAGCGCAACTAATACCATGATTTACTAAAACTCTCATTATAACGCCATACATTTGACAGTCAGACAGTCAGATGTTGCACTTTATACGATTTAAGATTGCATTGGTAGCTCCGCATTACGCAGGTAGGCGATTTCTATCTTACGCTGCGGGTGCGGATCGATTCTGTGACGGAATCAGCATCCGCACTGCTTTCCGCAAGTTTTAAACGCTCATTCCGCTTCCGCACCCCAATTCGCGTAAGATACGAAACACCTATTGGCGTCGTTTATTTTGAAACAACTCGTATTTAATCTAACCTAATACAACTATTTTTTTTTTTATTTTTTTATACAACTAGATGACAAACAAGCTGACGGCCCACCTGATGGTAAGTGGTTACCGCCGCCTATAGACACCTGCAATAACAAGGAAAAGCACTTGATATTGCAGGTGCGTTGTCATCCTGAGGTCTAAGATGAAATGCCGTCATGCCCAGTAATTACACTGGCTACCTTTCCCTTCAATCCGAAACACAGCGAACTGTTACAGCGGTGGTACCTACCCAGACGACCCTACATACGGGCCTACCACCTAGTAAACTAACATAATGGCGCTCGTTTAATAGATCAATCTTCATGTTATCAGCGGAAATACTAAAGCCATTCTAATACCTATCAATCTGTATTCCCATAAACATAAAATTAGAGCCTTTGAGATAAGTTAAAAGCTTTTAAAGATTTATTAAAATTGATGGCGGACAACCCTGCAGAGTAACTCAACCGCACCGAGCATGGCGCACCGCAATCGATCCCGACCGCATCCAACTCGTGTCCTACGTATGATTTAATTAATTTATCATTCGTCACCAAATTCGACCAACCGAAAATGAAATTGAAGAAATGAAATGTTGTGGTGATTACAAAATCTGGACGATGTAGTGTGTTACCACTGAAGGTAGCACAAGTGACAATAAACAGTTGGAAGGTAATTGAAAGGAAACTGTGGTGATAATATTTCGACATTGTAGAGAATGTAGCGTACGTTAGCTTTTAACACAAATACAGGTGAACTAGAGGAAATTCACAGGTTTATCCCAAGTCCTCGGTAAGTCACCAGGATTGTGAAAGGTCGCGGTTTCAGTACTGACCTGAGGACATGAGCTCTAGTTTAAATACTTTTATAACGAGAGATAATAGATTTCAATACAATCGGCTCATTCAAAATACAATCAATCTTATAATTAAAAATAAATTGAAACTTACCTACTTACTAAGAACAAGCAATCAACGTTTGAGACCTCATATTTAGGAAAAAGTCTAGACTAGAAATTAAGACACCCTGTGGAGAGATGCGAGCCCGCGACCTTTCGCTAAACGCACTGAATAAGCACAATATAGCTACCTTACATACCTATACCAAGAGTTTACGGAGGACGCAGTTACAAACACCTGCAAAAAAAAGAAAAAAAAATCACTTCGTATTGCAGGTGTGTTGTCAACCTGAGGCCTAAGATAAAATGCCTTCGATGCCCAGTAAATACACGGGCTACCTTTCCCTTCAATCCGAAACACAGCAAACTGTTTCACGGCTGAAATAAGAAATGCGGTGGTACTTACCCAAACGACCCTACTTAAGGGTCTTCCACTTAGTAAAATAGTAAGTAGATTTATCTCAATGGTTGTAACATTACTGCAGTAATATTACAAACAATAAACATCAGCAGCGACGTCGAGAGCCGTTTCCAAGCTATCTTAAAATCTACATGGATTAACTGGACCGCAAGCCGTGCGGTGTAATGAAGCATTCCTCACGTGTGACGCGATTTATTGCCCGGCCGTATTGCGAATGCCACCTGCATACAACAGCCACCCAATTCTAATTAGCTATTTGATTTGGCAGTGCTATAACATTAAGGTTTGTTGCATGCACATAAGTTATTGCCATCATACCAAAGCTTAAAAATGTTGGAGACGACTAGCGGCCCTACCGCCTAAATTATGGTTCATGACGTCTCTATTTGCGCCGGCATCTAGTTAAATTCGCCGCCTAATTGGATGCCTAGCCCGTTGATCCAATCGAATGCCTAGGCCGATAGTTAATTGAACTAGACTCACTTAACGTTTAACGACTTGGCATAATGAAAGGATCGTCTTGTATGATACCGAAGAGTTTTGGTTTGATTGGTGGGTTTCAGATTATTTTTTATGACCAATAACCGACATCGTTTTGGTTATTATGTGGTCATAAAAAACCTACCAATTAAAGCTACCAATCACTCAAAAGCTCTTTAATTTAGACGACCTGCCTAGGCGTCCAATCGAATAGCTAATTTAAGCAGACGGTTGTCATGACGTTCAGCCATCTGGTTAAACGTTGCGCTCAATCGGCTAACTAGCCGAAGGACAACTGTCCTTCAGCCGTATCATTGGATGCCGGCGCCATAGACCATAAGAACAATATGGTCTAACGGGCTAAGCGTCGTCGGCTGCGAGTGCTGCGACATTTCCCCGTGAATGAGCGACTTGTCTTGTGAAATCTAAAACTTGAACGCCATTTTTTTATACATAACTACCTATCTAGTGTTTAAGTTATGAATATCATTATAGTATTGTCTTACATTTTCGCGAGCACTACACATTTGAAATAAAACCAATTTACCGGATTTAACTCGCGTTTAATAAATAATATAAAAATATAATAATAATATAATAATAATAATATAATAATAATAAAAATAATAATATAATAATAATTTAATATAATATAATAATATAATATCGTTATAATATCATTATGTTTTGAAAAAGTATGCTTATATTTGTGAACATAAATTACATTCTAATCTAATATTTGTATTGAGAAACAACAGTCAAAATATTAATTACGTGGCTTGAGACTGTAAATAGCACCTACAGTCCTATTCTGTAAAATGAAAACATCTTCTAGGTGGTAGGCCCGTATGCAGGGTCGTCTGGGTAGGTACCACCGCCTTTCTCATTTCAGACGTGAAACAGTTCGCTGTGTTTCGGATTGAAGGGAAAGGTAGCCGGTGTAATTACTGGGCATAGACGGCATTTCATCTTAGGCCCCAGGATGACAACGCACCTGCAATATCAAGTGATTTTTGCTTGTTATTGCAAGTGTCTATAGGCGGCGGTTACCGCTTTCCATCAGGTGGGCCGTCAGCTTGTCATCCAGTTGTATAAAAAAAAAAACTTCTATGTCGTCTGCTGTGCCTGTGCCCCACAATTACAAGCCATAAGACTTAAGCAAAGTAAACAAGTCTTGCTGTTTCAACATCACACAAAAAACTAATTTTAAAAACAGCTTTAGCAGTTGAACTAAGTCTTTTAGATACTTTTTTTGATATCTTATTACTTTAGCTGAAGAGAGCGTAGGGAATACCTATAGCGGTAGTCACCCGGTTGGGAAAGCACCTCCATCGTAGGTAATAGCACTACTTTTCAGTTTCATGTTTGAGCGGTGAGCTTTTAGAAAACGTTATTTTGGGATCCAGCGGACTCGTCTCAGAGTTTTACAGGGTAGGCAACGCTTTATGTATCTCTAATATTTGGTACGGACAATAGCTTAATATAATACCTAGGTACTGTTCTTCCAAGTAGGTCATCAATAAGTATGAATCTGTCTGATTCGAATTTGGTCGGATAACCAATAATCTAGCAGTTCTTTTGGTTTATATTAACCGACTTCATAAAGGAAGGAGGTTATATGTTCCACTGTATGTATTTTTTTTTGTATGTATGTTCACCGATTTCTCTGTCAATTGTGAACCGATTTTCAAAATTCTTTTTTCATTCGATAGAGTATACTCCATAGGTGGTCCCATTGTCACCAAGTCAGGATCTAATGATGGGATCCCAGGGAAATCGAGGGCGAACCAAAATTTTTATAGGCATGTGTGACATGTTTTACTTTTTTCTAAAGCTATTCAAGTATTTGCTTCTGCTACTCACCATCTCATGTTGATGAGCTGATGATGGAAGGTATAACTCCTTAACGGTTGGGAGTTAGAAGATAATTGTTTCAATGTGTATTTCAACCAATGACTGAGAGACAGACAAGTCGATAGTGCTGAAGGTCACCCATCTAGCTTTGACCTTAAGAAATCACTTATAAATGTAAAAAGAAAATTTTTAGCATATATGAAACCGACTTCAAAACACTAAAATGGAAAAAATAATTAAATTTCAGTACCCAGGTATACCTACTTACCTCCTGAAATGTATTTTTTGGAGTTGGTGCTAAGCTGTTTCCAGAGACAATAGAAAGTGAAGCTTCAAAAAATACATTGCAGGAGGTAAAAAAATATTATTTTATTTTTTATTATTTTATTTTTTTCCTTTTTAGTGTTTTGAAGTCGGTTTTATATTTGTTAAAAAAAATATTTATAGCATTTAATACGGGACATGATATTTTTAGAATAATTATATTTCACGAAATACTCTAATTGTGGGTTAATATGAAATTATATTAAGTTTTTTTTTTTCAATTTGTATTCAGAGTTATGGCATTGTCAGTTTTGAATTGAAGCTTTATTATTAAAAAACACGTGAATACTTAGTCTTGAAACTTTTTATGGACACCAGGAAGCGAATTCCTATATATATATATATATAGGAATTATATATATATATATATATATATTATATTAAAAGAACTAATAACTAAACAAAATAAAACAAAAATAATTTTAAAATAAATAAATTAAAATAACTTTTTCCAGTGGATTAAATTATGAAGCTAAACCATTCTCGAATCTCCTTGAACACACACAAAAAATTTCATCAAAATCGGTCCAGCCATTTAAGGACGAATGCCGTTCGGCCCGGCATCGTGCTGCGGCGTGTGCGTTGCCATGAATAGATACGCATGCGCAGTGAAATTCCTCTTTAATTTTTAGGAAGCGATATCGGAAGAGGAATTTTTATTTTTATTTATTAGGATGCGGTAACTGTTGAGAAACTCAAAATATTGCGGAACTTCCGGAAGAGGAATCCTCAACAACCCTAGTCCAGACTTAGATATATGACCGTCTTCACTAACCATTCCCTAGGCTTAGGTGACTCTAAACGACATTTGTATCTTTCTATCTCCTTTAGGTAGAGTGAGATAAAAATCGCTAAGAGACTCGTAGCGCTAAACAAATGTTAGTGAAATCGAGCAATAGGCTTTGCTATGTGCGTGTGAACTAAGGGAGCACACTGGTGTTTGGTAAAAATCTTAGGATTTAGTACTACCCGTAGAATCAAAACAATTGTAGAACAAATCTGGGAAATCGTGGTCCCTCAGTTCTCTCACACGCACCTGCTTTGCTTTGGTTATCTACTGCTTACCCATCAGACGTGCCGTTCTTGCTACCTTAAAACATTACGACTGACTGTTGTTTTATCTTTTGAATTTACATTTTCGGTTCCGCGCCAAACTAAAATCTAAGTGCCAAGAGTTGCCAAGAGTTTGATATTAAAGTCAGTAGCGTGGCGTGTAGCGAGCGTGGCAGAACAACGAATGCTGTTAATGAAAATTCCTCGCATTGAAACGTTAAATCGTTCAGTATTATCTCAGAATTTGTGAATGCAGCCTGCCAACGATGCTGAGTCACGTATTCCCCAAAGGCCGCATTACCTACTTGACTTATAAGTACTTAGTTTACCGTGTCATGCTGCGAGAATCTGATGGAGACAATGCAGACTACAATTGCTAAACTCCTATAAACTATTTGTTGATATTTGTTGACTTCAAAACACTAAAATGGAAAAAATAATTAAATTTCAGTACCCAGGTATACCTTGCTGTTGTACACCAAACCATTATACCTACACCGTGTTCCTGAGGTTATATATTAACTTCGGCATTGATCATTTTTTACTATGGGCACTTTTATGCATTCCAATTTCTTTAACATTTTTTATTTTCATACAAACGAATGTTCAGACTACTGCAAATCAAGCATAACAGTTGCTCTACGAAAACCGCTTCTATTACGAACAGTCCACAGCACCTCAAGCGTAACGGTTTGACCTTGAGATCGGCCTTATTACGTTTCTGATAGAGGCGGCTTTCGTAGTGCAACTGTTTCACTTGATGTGCTATCGTATGTACATTGTAAGGGGGGTCTCAAGGTCCAACTGTTACGCTGGATATGCACCTGAACCTGAATGGTAAGGTAATTAATAAAATAGCCTGAATAGTAAAGTAATTAATAATTCTGCTATTTTATTTTGATCTGAAAGGAATCGGAAACGCTTAAGTTACATCGTTTTTGTATTCTGCTAACTCAACGCAATCGAAACGTAACCGAAACGCATCAGTTTGGTATTCTACTAACAAACACGTAATGCGAACTGTTCGGTTCAATCATAGTTTCGTATTCTGCTAAATATTTAACATTTGTGGCAGCCGAAACGCATCGATAGTTCTTTGTTCGAACTGTCCAAAATTAACAACTGTCTAGTCACTAAGCCAAAATATATTTGTTTCTTGCACTAAGTATTGCTAACAAGTTGAACCAACCGAGAGCCTTTCTAAGTAGAGTACCTTTTTGTATTAAAACCGCATTGGTAGGTAACGATACCGAACCGCAGCCGATCCGTTTAGGAAAATAAATAGCAGAATTGGGGTGCAGGGCATGGACGGCATTTCATCTTAGGTCCCAGGATGACAACGCACCTGCAATATCAAGTGATTTTTCCTTGTTTTTGCAGATTTCTATAGGCGGCGGTAACCGCTTAACGCCAGGTGGGCCGTCAGCTTGTTTGTCATCTAGTTGTCTAAAAAAAACTGTCGCCCATATTCATAAACGCTCAATAAACTTATTTTAGATAAAACACTGCTAAAATATGTTTTAGCTTTTTCCTTTCTCATACGAGTGAGAGAAACAAAACACTTTATAAGCCTCATATAAGTTCACTTGTTTTTATGAATACGGGGGTGTTCCAAATATTTATGTGCATATGTACAGACAACAGCACATCTAGTATAACAGTTGCACTACCAAATCCGACTCTTATTACAAAGATTACCAACAGACTAAGGATTGTCTCAAGATCAAACTGTTACGCTTGATGTGCTGCCGACTGTACGTTAAAATATCAGATCGTGGAATTCCCATTTATCATGCCATACCACTAATAAAATAAGCCCATAGATAAAACCAATCTGGCTCATCTATTATTTGTAAAATAACAATTATGTATAATGTAGATATTATAAGTTTAAAATGTTTCCATTAGCAAATAAACAAAACAATTTGACTAAAATAAAAATCATAATGTATATTTTTATGAATATTATTTTCTTAATATATTTAGATTGACAGCTCAACTATCATCAAAAACAATTTTTTTACCTTGGAATGGTAATATACCTGACTGTCGTTTTTTTGCTTCCCAAGAAGGATGCAATTTTTCTGGTTTAGCATCATCTTGGCCTATTCTGTTGAATCTATTTCTTTTGTCTGTGAAATTTGTTTCTTGATCATTAAATTCCTTCTTATTGTTAAATTTCTGAACTCCATATTTTTTATTAAATCCATTCTGCCTGTCAAAACTATTATCTTCAGTTCTAAAGTTGTCTTGTCTTGGTTTTATTTTAGGCACATGACCAAACATTACAGCTCTTCTGAGTTTCCTATTTCCTTGTTTATGAACTTCTTTTACTTCATCAGGTTGCCTAGGCTCCACCACAGACATATAGTTCTCCCCTGTAGATGTTATGAAAAATGGATCAACAATCTTACTAGTCTCTTGAATTGGAGAATCATTGGAATCTTTCTTAAATTTTCTTGATAACAGTTTTTCATTCAAATTCTTATTCTTACTTTGCTTATTTTTGTTACAAGCTTTTTTTTCTGGAGTTTTTTTATCTTGTTTTGGCAAAACTTTAGTATTAAATGTTTTACCAATTTTATCAGCAGTAATGATATCCTCATCTTCAATTTTTTCAAATTTCAGTTTTACGAATTGACCAGGCCTAGATGTTATTCTATTTGTTTCTTGACTATCATAGTCACTATCATTAGGTTCATCATCTATAATTTTATCTGCCAAATTTTTATCTTCACTGGCTTGACTTACATTTGAATCATTGTCTGACTGATTTTGCTCACTAATTAAATGTTTATCATCTTCACTAGATGACAATTTATGAGGTTCTAGTGCATCACTATCAGCATCATCATCTGTGCCTGACAAATCTTTTTCTATATCTGATGTCATGTCTTTACTGTCATTTACATCTCTAACCTTGTCAGATGTGTCAATATCTTCAACATCCCAATCACCCTCAGCATTAACAATTTTATTAGCATCTTTCCCTTTCTTTTTCCGTTTCTCTCTGGCTTCTTTTTTAGCTTTTCTTCTTTCCTCTCTTGACATTAACAAATCTTCAATAGGAATACTTGCAAAATTTGTTCTGAGCAAATTATATTTATCCAGCAATGATTTGTGAAGTAACAACCTTGCACATGCTTTGTCTTGGTTCACATTAGGTTTATTCAAGTGGTCGTTAAGTTTTCCCTTATGAGTAATAGCAAATTTTGCCACATCTTTAGGTTTTATTTTCTGTAAAAAAATGATCATACAATTATTTACTTTATAGGTAACCTTTGACCTCTGGGAAAATTCCCATGAATCAAATAAAAGAGATATTTCCAAAATGTATGGAAACCTGGCCAGGTCTACGTACACTATACTAACAAAAAGGTAAAAATATACAGAACAGTGTTGAATTGTCGATTTTCTTTTTATTTGCTCTAATGCCTGGTACAAAAGAAGAATTTTGTTATAGAAAAAACTGTAACACAGACAAATATTCATCATGGCGCATATGTCTCTAGGGTGACATTTACCAAGTTGACTTCTATATCGCCCGCCATATTACCATAATGAATGACAGTGAAATCGATCAAAAATTTCCACTTCTGTACAAACAAATTGTGCATGAATATGACTTATAAGTATTTTTTATTGTGTTTTTTAGATACTGTATCATATCCTTTCTCAATTTCTGTCAACATAATAATATGTAGGTATACCATATTTGATGCAATTCTTTTAACTGATAAGATTCTAAAAACAAGAGACTGTTAACTATGAATTAGAATTATGAAATGCAAACAGGAACCATCTAATAGTCCAATTTTGATTTACCTTTAAAATAAGAACCTCATTTATAGCGGATTCCGCTTTCCTCTTCAACTTCTCCTTAATATGTTCTGGAGCTTTCTTCTCTGTGAAAGTCTTTGCTTTCCTAGTGAGTTTGTGTATAATCTGTATCTTTGCTTGATTTAATTTCTTTTTTAGTAAAATCAGCTGAAAATTTTACAAGTAGGTACTAAATAATATGTGTGTGCTCTTTTAAATAATAGATTTCCGAGTTTCACAAATAATATATATTCATGTTAAAAACAGTAAAATTATCTGTCGCTATTAAATAAACAATTTTATACTTAGGATTTATATTTTCAAATTTTTTGGTAATCTTTCTAACACCCAACCTTGATATATTACTTATCCAATGATTCCACAATCTTACCTCATTATTAAAAGCTTGTTTAACAGCACCAACTTCCATTTTCCAGAATTTTTAAGTTAAAAATTAAGGTTATAACATTTAAAATCTTTCAAGTAGCTGTAAATAATTATGCATAATTGTCATCAAAAATAATACGTTAATTTTAAATTTGGTATTATAATAATGATGAGCAGTAAAAAAAACACAATTAATATTGGTCAACATGAGCTCATGTAGTAAAGTAAACAAACAGATGACGTTTGTCAAGTTGACATTAACAATAACTCAATGGCTGCATTCCGTTTTGAAGTATTTCTTCGTCATCGGGCTTAATCGATCAATAATGAGTAAAGAATACTTTAGAGAAGATTTTGAAGTCAAGGGTGTTTGGCGTAATGTTGTGGTGTCAGTCAACATTTTTATTATAATAATTAAAAACTGTTTCGGAGCTAACTTTGTGTTATAAAGCTGGTCTTGTTTTATAAATGAAGTTGTTTGTGTTGACGTTCAACTAAAAGATTATAATAAAAGATATTATGATGTGAATGACGTTGAGAACAGAATCACAGCACTGTGAGTGCCAAGGAGCACGATTCCGAATCTCTAACGTCACCTATTTATCGAGCTTACTAGATTGGAAGACTGCTCCTTTGGCAAAGAATATAATTATGTAACGTGAACCTTTGGTTTACTCTATAACGGCATTCAAATTTGAAAAAAAAAAATGTTAACTCTGTCATTCTGTGTCGGAGTGTTTGGCGGGATTTGATGGTGTCAGTCAAGATTTTTTTTACAATAATAAAAAATTGTGTTGCAGCGAACTTTGTGTTATAAAACTGGTGTAGTTTTATAAAGTACGTACGCTTGAACTGAAGATCAGTTCAAGCGTTTTATGACTATCAGCTAATTTCCACAAGTGATTATTAGAATAAAGTGATTGATTATGGTGTGAAAGACGATGAGAACCACCTCATCAAATGGTATCATATGGAGACTGTCATCATATATTTCGCGGCAAATTCTCCCAAGGTGCATTGAAATGTGTAACACCAGCAATTAAATGCAATAATTGAAGAAATACTAGACACATGGCTGTATGAGCATTAGTTCCCTTTGCCTTCCTATTACAGGGAGAATCTCGGGATAATGAACCAAAAAAAATGTCTATCTGTCATCTGTCATTCTCTTTGATCGGATCTGTCAATCCGAAATGTACGTAAATTATTTACTAAAATTTAATTTGTAATTATCGCAGCAATCGATGAAATAAATTTAAATGTCGTGCTATTTTATGTTTCTCTATAAGTAACGCTAATTCTCACAAAAGTTATTTCTTCTCACTGTAAGTAATTGTTATTTCAGCATGGCTCCCCGATTTGAGATCGCTGTTGGTCTCCGAAAAGGCCACAAAACTACTAAAATATCTGCTGGAAGAAAGGGAATTACAGACAAAGCCATCAAGATCAGACCAGCTAGACTAAAGGGTGTAAGTTTATTTTATATTGCTATTTATCGAGGTTATGTTTGTAAACTTTCGTGAGCTGAAATATTTAGTTTCCAATAATAGTTATCTACTTACTAATTTACTTGAAGCAGTAGTACCTACGTAGGTATCTACGTGGTATACGTACGTTACAACCCCCTAATTTGTAAAGTAACTAAATTTATGTACCCAATTATTTTGAGTAGGACTTCACTTTGACCTAGACCACAGTTATGTTATTTTGCTTGTTGCTTAATTTATTTATTTGTTGTTTCACTTAAATAAACCTATTTATTTAGGTAAAAAAATACATGATAGACCAGTTTGTAAATTATAAAATTACATATTTCAGCTGCAAACCAAACACACCAAATTTGTCCGAGATCTGGTCCGTGAGGTTGTTGGACATGCACAGTATGAGAAAAGAGCTATGGAGTTGCTTAAGGTTTGTGATTTTTTAATGTTTTGTTATGTATTACTGACTATGTTAATTGAGTAATGAACACAGACAGTGGACATTTAGCACTCATTATTATTAATATGTCAAGTACCTACCCACAAATCAGTCACAACTGATATTATTTGACACTGTTGTTATAAAAAGATAAATTTTATTAAACCCGTTTATCATCATATTCCAGACAAAATTGATTTTCAATTGTCATAGACCTCCAGAAGTATAATGCCGCTTGACATAATCTGTGCAATGAATTTTAAAATTTAAATTCAGAGAGCATAGTATAAACTAAAAATTTTCTTTTTACATAAAACCATAATGCCAGAAAATTTCCAACAAACAGAATGGCAATATACAAAATGACAATTATGAGCTCATACAGAATAATTTAATTATCAAACCAAAACAATTAAATGGCTAAAAATGCTCAATTTATGAAATTTTGGAGATATAGACAGCATACTTTATAAATTAAAAAAAAAATATATAAGAACAGTGTCAAACTATCCAGCCTGATGGTAATGACTGTATTGCTAGATTTGTTACTAGTGGCCGCTTGCACATGTGGATGTCAGCTATTGGACCAGAATTGAGTCCTTTCTTGGGATGTAATATATTTCCATGCTAAAAAATGTCCCAAAAAAGTATGGAGACCCAACTAGGTCAATGTGAAGTATACTAAAAAATAGGAGCAAAATCATAGGAAAAATAGGAGAATTGTCTTGTGGTACAAAACAAGAGTTATCAAAGAAAAAACAGCAACACAGCCTAGCCCAGCATTCATGTAAAGCCACTTTAGCCTTAGCAATTACTTATAAAAAAAAAAGTAATTGCTAAGGCTATTAAAAAATGTCTATCCCCAGGGGTAAAACATTTTCATTTTCAGTCATAAACCTCAATGTAAACTGTTTGTTCTGCAGAGGGTCGGCGCAGCAGAACCATAATGATATTTTTATTAATACACATAGCTTAAGCACCTCAATGTCACCAAATATTTCTATAACAATTATATAATGTCTATAATCTAATAAACTTACAACACTGCCAACTTGCTTACTTTTCTTAGAAATTATCAAATTAGTGCCTGACATTTTTTTTTTTAATACCACTTTTCTATATGATATCCTCATAGCTTTTATCAGATGTGGATTATTCATTGGTAGTAACTTTTGGATACAGCACATCCGGTGATGTGGCCTCTCATATAATTTTTTAGTTTCATATTGTGGCTATTAAGCCTGGGCAATAAGTTAGCCATTCGGTTCTTATGACATTCCAATTGGTTTTTGTAGGCTTCACAAAAAAACCTTTTTATGTCTACCTTGATAACAGGGATTTCTTAATATTCATATACTTTTGTGTGTTTTGTAAACCATGGTGCACAGCTCGATGTTTTTAAAGTTTTGTTCTGGAATCGCTGAAGTATTTCAATGTTTGCCTGACTCGCTGATCCTCACAGCTCTATTCTGTATATTTATTTGAGCAATTCCATATTGGTAAAATCAAACTCATCATTACTCCCAGTAATCTGATAATGCATTAAGACATTTTAAATTAAAAACTTTTGAGTTTGATTTATTATCAAATGCTGTCGACATTTTTTATATTTTATTGTTATTATTTTAATTGCTTTATTTCAATTTGTATATTTGAATTTCTACTGTAAACCTAACAATTATAATTAAAGTAATATGATTTGCACATCCCTCATCGGTAAAATGTGAGAGACCTTAATATTTGTAAACACCATTTTTTTACTCACATTTTAGCAAATAAATGATTCTTATTTATAATTACACTGCTTCACCCTTTTATTTCGTGTTATTCTAAGTTGAATATGTCTGTTGATAGGTATCAAAAGATAAGCGCGCTCTCAAGTTCCTGAAGAGGCGCTTAGGCACACACATTCGTGCGAAGAGGAAGCGTGAGGAGCTGAGCAACGTGCTCGCGCAAATGAGGAAGGCCGCTGCGCAGGCGCACCACGCCACCACACACACTAAGTAAACAATAAACAAAATAGTTACACAAAACACAAATTGTTTTAATGTTTAAATAATAGTTCTGTTATGAAGAGTTTAAATCAAAATAACATTAATTTGACTACAGATTAGGTGCTTTGGTTTTCTTTCCAAGGCAATAATTTTAACCTCTTGACCACCACATCATAAATGCGTCTCTGTGCCCTGTATATACCAGACCTTCAATCACAATTATTTTTTTCTGATTCCAAACAGAATAAGGATTCCAATATCTATAATAAAGTTAATGTAAACTATAAATATTGTCTTTATTACCATCGTTGACGTACAGGGCACTGTATCGCTTTGTGGCGGTCGAAAGGTTGATTTTCACACCCTTTGTCTTCAGAGACCCACCTATACCCACCAGTTGTATATGTTCTAAAATTCCTGTAGAATAACAAAGCAATTTACCTGTTAGGCAGTCTCATCACTAACCAAACTACAAAACAAATATCAATATTTCTATTGAGGTTTACACCTGAAATTCCTTATACTCCCGAATGATACCAAGGTGACCTTACCTTACTGCATGAATGCAATGCTACCATAATATGGTAGTGTACATTATCTACAGACAGCACACATCAAGCTTGGGTCATTAGGTGAATTTTTTTTATTAACTATTATTTTTTACTATTTTTTTATTATATTGACAATTTTATTGTATGTTAACTTGTGTTCTGGTTGTGTGATGGATGAGATATCTAACACCCAAGTCGGGTATCAAGCGTCATAGGCAAATTTAAAACTATTAGGTTTAGTACATTCGAACATAGAAGTATATTAACACTAGTATTTAGTACATTGTCACACTTACAGCGTCCGTTGCAATTGCAAGCTTGCAACAATAACGATTGCGGTCCAAAGTATTGACTTTGGAGTTTGACCGTTCCTATGGATGTTGTATCTGGTATACATTGTAAAAAAATGTACATTTTTTTTTTGTAAACCAAATACAACATCCATAGGTACCTACTAATCAAGGATGACAGAAGTATTATTTGGTCTAATTATATATTATTATTATTATTACACTCACACCTATTACCTAGTCCAAAGTAAGCATCTTTAAGAGCTTCTGTTATCGATTCTAGATAAGAGAGAAATATTGATAATGAGCAAATGTTTGTATGATGAGTAGGAGCATTTGTTCATGAGATCACATGTCATGGACGTTAATATGTTTATTATATTTCTAATATTTAATTTCTAATATATTGTTTCTCAGTTATCTACTACTTTGGGCCACTTAATAGGATTTAGGCGCATGTCAAAAACGCAAAATGACATTTCTTTCTCGGGATCCAATCTACATTCATGCCAAATTTCATCTAAATCTGTTCAATGGCTTAGGAGTGAAGACCTAACAGAGTTACCTACTTTGCATTTATGTTAATACTATGGATTATTTTAAAAAATACCTAATTATTATTGTGTAGGTATAATAATAATTAGGTATTTTTTTATTAGGTTTATGACCTCATGTAATTTCATACCGTCTGCGAAATCAATAGGGTTTTCCAAGCAAGTATCGACATGGCTTTATGTTAGATAGTTGCTCCGCTGGTACACACCACAGCACATCATGGGTAACAGTTGCACTACGGAAGCTGTCAAATTGTTACCCTTGATGTGCTGTCGACTGTATATACCAATAATCATGTTCAATTGAAATACTTATAACCTTAACTGTGTGCTGTCTACTGTACCTAACTATGTGATAAAAGTTGGGCTAAACGAAAAAAATCGTTAGATACACTTGTCAATTGTCAATGATCTCGTTGGGCAACATTGAAACCGGCTTAGAAAGCTATAAACTAAGGAAGTAGGTACCTATGTATAAAAATAGTATATTCATAGCATACATGCCTGTTTAGTTAACTGTCGATAGTAAATCGAAAATTGGAAACTATACCTGTCCCTTTTTATCGCAGTGCATTAAAGCAAACGGGATTTGACTTTAGAATGACAATGGCCCTAATTATGGAGAACACAGTTTAAATTTAAGTTCAGTGGATCTCTTTCTCTCGATATAAATACAAAAAGGATGACCTTATTGAACGTGATAAATGCAGTGTTTTGGAAGCACCTCCGTACATGCCGACTAAAATTGTCTATGGTTTCTACAACTCTTAACTAAATTCTTGCTATCTTTTTCCTATTACATATTGCGAGAAAGAGATATACTGTACTTAAATTTACAATTAGAGTGTGTCTTCACAATTAGGCCCAATAAGGGGGGGGGGGGGCAGTTTCTTATTCTGTCTAAAACGCTTTCTCTTAATTTTTACTGGGCAAGCAAGTCTTGAGAAGTGCCCAAGGTGCTACGAGCGTCTAATCTACGGTAACCGCTTACCATCAGACAGACCGTACGTTTTTTATTGTTTGTCATCGAGATATAATTTACTTAGTAAGCTTCGGTATGATATAAAAATATGTTTAGGGGGCAATGGACTAAAAAAGAGGTCTTTATCATGAGGTCAAATGGGGCTATCTTTGCGTAATTAGCAAAGAATTGCTTTTAAATATCTCTAAATACTAACCAACTGAGTTATTTACAGAGGCGGCTGCACATTAGGCGTTCGACGTCAGTCGATAAAATAAGTCTTACAAGTCTTCAAGCATCAGATTCCCGACACAATTGAATTTTCAATTGTCATATCATAACCCTACGGAGAGATAACGCCATTGTCATCGCCCCCCGGTGGTATAACGCCGCTTAACAGATTAATTTCAAAACACTTGAATCGAAACGTTTTAATCGCGTTTTCTTTCACCTGTCAAATAGAATACACAGGACAGCAGCGCCTCTGTTGTGAATTATAGGTAACTACTTCTTTCTACACTGAGTAGGTAAATACCTTAATACAAAGAGTAATGTAAGTAGGGAACCTTAGTACTTAAGTAGGTACATAAGATACGGTGTCGCTAAGTTATGTTTGACGTTGTAACCATTTTAAATCCAATCGAAACGCTTCGACTGTGGTTGCGTTCAGCTTTCAAATCATAGGAGAATGACAGCAGCGCATCTTTTGTGAAATATTGGAAACCATTTTTTATTTATGGATTTGACAGCTCAGCGAAGAACCGATCGAAACGAATTTAGTCATACTAAAGTTGATTAACTATTGGACTGTAGTAAAGCACGTGTGGGATTTGGTAGGTATGCTAAAGTAAAGGTATCAAAAAATGTATATGTATAGACGTATGCACATTAAGTGTAAAGTTGCACTATGAAAGTCGCCTCCATTACAAACGGCGTAAGGGCGGTCTCAAGGTCAAACTGTTACTCTTGATGTGCTGTCGACTATACCTAAGCCCGTATAGATATACTGAGACTTAATAGAGAATAGTCTATTATATAATACCTGTTACAAGTATTATTGTCAAAGTTACCTACTCTTGCGTTGGCGCAGGTGATTTTTAAGCATTTTGATTCCAATTACGAAATACAGTATATGTCTTGTTTGCTTTATATTTAACGTTAGTTCAAAACAAAACGCAATAATAAATTACCTAAGCGAGACATAGCATCAACTCGTAGGAAATATCTATGTAACTACCGTAAATGTATCAGAAATAAAACATTATCTTCCACTAGTTTGTTTTGTAGCAGGGAGATAAAACGTCACAGTCCATGAAAAAGCAAAGGTCTTCATAATAAAGTCGTAAGGCAAGTAGTTTGCAAGAAACCTACAGTGCGTCTAGGGTAAACAGTAAAACAAGAGCAAAGATAGCATTAAGTATGACATCTTTGAGCTGGTGATAAGACTTATTTTCCAACTCCAAACAGTGGAGTTTTGTTTGTTCTCGTTACACGACGCAGCGGGCAGGACGCGCCCACTAATAAACAATTTATATCATTGCCAATCGACCCAGGGGTCAAGTTTTCATGATATCGTTTCTTGTATGATGTAACCGAACCCGAATGAAGCTTAGGAACACATGCGTAGCAAAGCTAGCTCCAGACCACACGTACGCGAGATAAAACTTGGCTCGTCTCAGATGAATGTAGGTAGCTAGTTAGTTAGTTAGCAAATAAATCAAAACAACCAATTTTTTGTCTCTGATATACAGGGTGATGCCGTCAGTACGACAATAAATTGAAGCATGGGCTTTGATAGTTCATAGAAATGGTTTGCCACTTTCATTCTAATTCATTTGATAATTTCATGACATTTCTATGAAATAATATAACATTGGCTGCATTATTTCATAGAATGTCATGAAATCCAAGTCCTCGGTAGCTCAGTGATGAGAGTAATCACACGGATTGTAAAAGCCCGCGGGTTCACTTCCTGCGAACTTTCGAAATCGGTGATTGCTTCTGCAAAATTCGTGTCCCGAGGCGAACGTGTATTTTTCCTAGTCTTGATGTTTTTCTATATATCACACGTTAGGAAATAAGGTAAAACCCTGGAGGATGGCGAGTAAGTGGGTAAGTAGGTAGATAATAATATATCAATTTGAAGGGGCACACGGGGAATTTTTCCGCTAACCACATGCTTTACTTATTTAATAACTACTTTGCTGTGCTCTGGCGAGAGCTAGCAATCGATGGATAACTTTTTGCGTATGTCGGTGACATGCGTCATATCCAAAGGCAGAAAACTACAGGCATATATCTTGTCTATATGTATAATTTTGTATTTAGTAATTAAAATACAATAAAACTAGAAAAATTTCAAACTAAGCGACCAAACGGCGCGGCGGACGGCGGCGGCTTAGCTAACTAAGTAATTTTTCAAACATTTATAATAATGTTAAAATCCAAAATTAAGAATTTTGTATCTGTTATAATTTGTCTATATGTATAACAATACTTTTAGGATGCTGTTGGGGCTTCCGTGGCGCTGTAGCGCTTCAAAAATGTTTGCCGATGCACGCACTAACGGGTTCCATGCGATTATGCGTATGAAGGCGGCATCTTTATTACAGCGTACACGTGACAGCGGCAACGGCATCCTGAAGGTGATTGCTGCCAGAAACGACTGCCCCATCCAAAGGCACTGGGTGGAAATAGGCTTAGGAATTAAACCGTAGGAGTAATTTTTTCAAACTAAAAGTACTAACTTAGAATTTAAGCACAATTGTTACTAACACTGTACTAATAATCTATGGATGTACCCTTACGTCTGAAATAAATGTTTATTATTATTATTACTTTTATGCTACAGGCTGTTTCCGTCCAGCCCCTTTATTCTCATCTGTCGGATCAAGGGTTCATTCGAAGTCTTCTCCCGTCTCGCTTTGACGCACCGCGATAAAAAGTGACAGATGGTATAGCGGTTTCGATTTTCGAATCTTTTCCGTTAATTAGGAATAAGGGGCCGAGATATAGTGAGAACAAGGCCCCATTATTATTATATAATAATCCTTAACGGGGTAGCTCTTGCCCATGGTAGGGTTGAAGACGGAAGCGAGCTACATACGGATTCCTTAACCAGAGGAACTGGCTATCTTACCTTCAACAGAACAATGCTATTAATTTGTAAAGCGGCGCTATCCCTTCGGAGAGATATAACAATAGATTTTGTCTGGAATCTGATGCTTGACGGGTCACACATTGTTATGCCGGCGGACTTAGGTAAGATGCAGGTAGCTAGCCGGGTAGACTTGGGAAAGCCCCCCAACACCAACCAAACTAAGAAAATTTCTGCCCCCACGGGGTATTGAGCACCGGACATCGAGATCTGAGGTAAGTTTTCTCAACCACTAGACCACAGAGTAGATGGTTAATACCTACCTAGATAAGATAACTGTTCATATCCCGCCTTCCCGTCTGATACGTCAATTTTGAACTAAGATTTGGCAGATAAGTGTGATCAAGGTCTTTCGTTTTTCGTACAATAGGTACAACACCTGTGTAAGAAATTCGATAAAACTTTAAAAATAGGTACTATGAAAGATACAGAAACTGAAGTTGTTGTCATCTCACATAAAACCATCAATCAATTTATTATTAGAGGCTCATTTGATAATGTTTGATTAAAGTCGTCCTTTTGCCGCGCGACTAGTGCGGATATAGTATTCGCACGGGCAGTTGTATTTTATACAATACAATTAAAACAAATAAGTATGTAGAAAAGCTTTGCTATGACCTGGTAGGAAATTAAATAATTATTTTACTAAATTAATAGAAAAGAAATTGATTCCAAAACATGAAACTTTCTACAAAAAAGGTTAAACACCTAAACCCGTTGTGCCGTGACCAATAGATGTCTGAAAATAAGACCGGAGTAAACAATTACACACTTAAAGCAACTAGGTGAAGATAAATAATTAAGAAAATTATAATAATTAAGGAAATGTTTTTTTATTAATGCTTAATAGTAGGTATGTACCAAATATACATAATAATTGTTTTAGACAACTCTTCATAACAATTTACAATGATGTTTTGCCAAGTAAAATATAGCACAATATACTGAAAAAATCATAAGTGTAATATAAAATATTTAGCTCATAAATTTATAAAATGTTAAAGACAAAATTAACTTTTAGAACCCACATAAGTTAACAATAGCAATTCTATTTTAGATCCTTAACATTTTATCATATCAGGTAAAGTATAATAGGCCACTTTTAAATTTCGCAGCATAAATTGTCATGATAAGAAATTCAACTCAAGTAAATCACCAGCTTTCAGGCTACAATGTCGAGATAAATTTTATATCAAGTGACAACAGCACTTAGTATCCTAATCAAAACATATACTACACACAAGTTTTAAGAATATAAACAAGTCACCTATATGTCTTTTTTATTAACTAGAACTACATTATAAGTGTTTTCATAAACAAATTTTATTAATTGGAAAAAAGTTGATACTTTTACAGTTAACTTAAAAATTTGACATGTAATCTAAAAAAATGTAAATGCAATGCAACTATATTAATTTTCCTAATAAATTTCATGGCAGTTCCAAAATGAACTTACAGTATGGCCAGCAAAATTATGAATTTCATTCAATAAAGATAAAATATAATGAATAAAATACTTCATTATATATTTTTATTATGTAACAATTGCATAAAAAAAACACTTATTTTAAATTGAGATTATTCATGAGGTGCAGAAGATCATGTTGTTATTATGTTTCATTCCATGACATGTTCATTCTAACATGTCAATTACCCGCAAATCAGACAATAGATATTCTATTGTTAAGATGCCCCTATGGGAGTTTATGCGGTCAGAGAGGTTAAAGCTAATACTAAATTAGTAGGTTTCCAACAGTCCTCTTGTAAGTACTCAAAGTATTAATTTCATAGTAAAATATCACCAATCTCTTGTTAACTTTATCTAATCTAACAGACGGATTACATATTAAACCAACCATGTAAATATCTGTATCCATTGCTCTATTTTAGAAGCAGCATGAAATGAATGCTGGAGACCTAATTTAAATGTAATATTAAAGGAGTAATATAATTATCTAATACGGAACATTGGAGAATAAGTATGATACAGACTCCCCATTGTGTGTACGTCTCACAGCCTCTGCTAACATCATAGACACATCAATACACTGGATTTTAGGGCACTCCTGCATATGCCTCTCCTGAGGAATGGTATTTGTAACAACAACAGCTTCTAAACAAGCATTGTTAATGCGTGTAATGGCTGGCCCTGAGAAAATTCCATGTGTTAATATTGCATATACCTTAGTGGCTCCAGCTTCAATCAGTTTTTCTGCAGCATGGCAAATGGTGCCACATGTGTCAGCCATGTCATCTACTAAGATAGCAGTGCGATCTTTTACATCACCAACCAGCACCATTGACGCTACTTCATTAGCCTTTTTTCTCTCTTTGTGAATCAAAGCAAACTCAACATTTAATCTGTCTGCTATGGATGTGACCCTCTTTGCACCACCTGCATCTGGGGATACTACAATACTCGTTTTCCAGTCAGGAATGTTCTCCTTGATCCATTTTAGTACGGCTGGTTCAGCAAAGAGGTTATCGACTGGTATGTCAAAAAATCCTTGAATTTGAGATGCATGGAGATCCATTGTTATAATATGATCAGCCCCAGAGACCGATAATATATTAGCCACCAGTTTAGCGGTAATTGGAGCTCTGCTTTTATCTTTTTTGTCTTGTCTTGCATAAGGAAAACAAGGGATCACAGCCGTGACACGGGACGCCGACGCAATTTTACATGCATTGATCATAATAAGAAGCTCCATAAGATTGTCGTTAATCTCACCACTGCCACTCTGAACTATGTAAACATCTTCTCCACGAACAGATTCGCCGATTTCAACACACGTTTCCATGTTGCTAAATTTTTTTGTGACCACTTTCCCTAAATCAATGCCAAGTCGATCCACGATTTTTTGCGCCAAGTCCGGGTGCGAACTCCCGCTAAAGATCTTGATGTTCGGCATCCTGGTTGCTAAAGGTAGAGTTATGTGGTCCAATCTATTCACTACTTCTTCTAGCGTTACTGTTGATTTCATCAGCACCGAAGCGCTGAACGAGACTAACTCTGTGGTCACTCGTTATGTCCGGCAGGAATAATGATATGAACCAAACTGAACTTTACAACAATACTAAATTGATTGATAAGGAATAGATAGGTACTTAAAAGCAACGTGGGGACTCGGCGTAACGTACTGTAAATACGTCGCGTCGCAATTGACAAATTGACGCTAACGGGCACGCACGTTTTTCGGAATATTTTCTAGTGAGATAAAACGTCAAAAGTCAATCAATTTTGTAATTCTTTCCCTTTGCTTCATTTTTTTTGGGGTTCAATCTCCCTATAAAAGTAAGGCAAAGGGAACTAATGCCCATACAGCCATGTCTTCAGTATTTCTTTATTTCTTCTTTTGCATTAAAATGCTTGCGTAACACATTTCAATGCCACTTGGGAGTATTTGACGGGAACCATATGATGACAGTCTCCATATGTGCTACCACTTTAATAAGAATAATCTTTTAGTTGCACGTCAACACAAACACTTATTGTATAAAACTAAAACTACGCCACTTTTATAACACAAGGTTCGCTCTGACACAATTTTTAATTATTGTAGTAAAAAACCTTGACTGACACCACCACATCGCGCCAAACAAACCTCAGATTAGAAAGAGTATGCAAACAAACCCCCCCCCCCCCCCCCCCCCTGGTGTCACACATCAATGCATCTTGGGAGTGTTTGACTTGATGAGGTGGATAACTACAAAAAAGTTCTCATCGTATTTCACATCATAATCACTTTTATTCTAATAACCATTTAGTTACGTCAACACAAACACTTTGTTTCGAAAATTACGCCGCTTTAATAACACAGAGTTCGCTCCGACACAATTTTTAATTAATAAAATAAAAGTCTTGACCGGCGCCATTAAAACCCGCCAAACACTCTTCTTTTTTTTGGTTTATTCTCCCTATAAAAAGAAGGCAAAGGGAACTAATGTCCATGCAGCCATGTCTTCAATATTTCTTTATTTCTTCTTTCATTGCATTAAAATGCTGGCGTAACACATTTCAATGCTTCTTGAAAGTATTTGACACAAAATATATGATGACAGTCACTTTATGTGCTACTTGATGAGGTGGATAACCACAAAAAAGTTCTCATCGTATTTCACACCATAATCACTTTTATTCTAATAATCTTTTAGTTGCACGACAAAACAAAAACTTGAATAAAAAAACTACGCCGCTTTTATATCTCAATGTTTGCTTCGAAAAAATTTTCACTGACGCCACAAAAACCCGCCAAACACTCCTCTATTTTTTTTGTTTATTCTCCCTATAAAGGGCCTAATGCCCATACAGCCATGTCTTCAGTATTTCCGTATTTCTTCATTTATTGCATTGAAATGCTGGTGTTACACATTTCAATGCATCTTGGGAGTATTTGACGCGAAATATATGATGACTGACAGTCTCTATATCATGCTACTTGATGAGGTGGATAACCACAAAAAAGTTCTCATCGTATCGTCACATCGTATAATCTTTTAGTTGTACGTCAACACAAACACAATAAAACTACGCCACTTTTATAACACAATGTTCGCTCCGACACAATTTTTTTTTTTAAATTCAGTGACAACACAAAAACGCGCCAAAGCGCCAAACACTCCACTCCACTCTTACTCTTTGGGTCTTGGGTCGGTCTGTCAAGTGTCAATTTGTCATTGTCATTTGTCATTCATGAATTCAAAATATTAAACAGAAAGCTCCTTTTTTTTGAAAAAATAATAGTAATTTTGAATAATCTTCTGAAGATAAAGTTATTTTAAATTTTCAACGAACTAAAACAATCAAAAACAATGGCTTCTTTAGAAAAACCAGGCCCCTCAGAGTTTAAACTTTGGCGTTGTATGGATTGGCTACAAAAACAGAACAGCTTAGCCACGAAGAAACTGTCTCAGCAGAATAAAAATGACATTCAGTTCATTATTCAAACGAATGCGGATAGAAAGAACTTTTTGTTGTCTGCTGCGGAAGACGAGGCGACTGTACCTACAGCAGTTGATGAGCCTGCTGTTGAACCCAAGGCTGTGGTATATATTTCATATCTTTGTTTTCTCTTTCATTTAAAGGATAACACAATACCCAACCATAAAGACAGATTTTTATGATAATACTATTTTTAATTACCTATAAAAAGCTCAACTGGATAGGAACAAAATTAATTATATTCTTTTCATGTTATGTACAATATTAAATATTTCATACCTATTACAATTCACACATTATTATTGCTATAAAGAAGGGTAGACCAGAATACCCGACCAAAGTTCCATCACGATCTGATTAATTATTTTGGAACACATAGAGGACAAACAGACATACAAATGTTGGTTACATGGGTCAACACTGATTTTCGTGGGCTTAAGGCCTGATACGAATTACAAATAATGAAAATTTTTATTTCCTCCATGTAGTTTTTGAGATTTTGACTATACTACAACTAACTATAAATTTATATGAAAAAGAGAGTTCAATAAATTAGTATGTTCATATTCTTACACACACTTACTTGTTCTATTCTTCACATGTTTTTTATTTAACATTATTATAAATGTTTGAAAATTATATTAACTTAACTAGACTAACTAACTAGAGTTTAAAAAAATCTAAACTAGAAAAATTTCACATCCTGAGGTGGGGATTAAACCTGTTACCTTTCACAATCTGGGACACTTCTCTAATTGTTGTCTGTTGTTGTTTGCTGTAAATTGTAGTATGTGAATACATAAAAACTCTTGTTCGCGACTTCCGTGAATGAGATGTAATGAAGCACTCGCCCTACAACCCCAGCAGTAGTCTGCCATTACACGCCGATCCCATTGTTTTTGGTACCTTTTTCATAGTTTGTGGCTCCTGGTGATACCACTCTCCTTGTTTTTCGCCATAGGATCCAAGATTCTCTCAAAATTGGTCAAGATGACTGGAGGTACTTTGATAGTCATACTACATTCTAAGTTTTTAAAGTTCTCTGACATGTTATTTACATTTTCTGAGTAGTTAGTTGAATTGGGATTACTGATAATTTTTTGTAACTAGCAACCAAATCCTACATAGATTGTTGGTGGTCGTTCATTGATCTTATGAACTAAGTTAAGTATAGTATCTTTTATTAATTCTTGTTTTCTGTAAATTCCCTTCAAAGTCCCTTATCAAATTGTTTAATTTTATTTGGGTAAAAGGTCTAGACTCTGTATACTTTTGAAATCATAGTCGCTTCGTCTTTTGAGTGGTGGTAAGGGTCTCTATCGAATTCTAAGTGTATATATGTAAATAACACAGCAGGCGTAACAGTCATTGAAGGGATTTTTTTGTTCTTTCCATTGCATGGACTCTACAAACCTCATGCAGTTTCTTTAACCAATGAACTCAAAGCAAAAACAAAAACCAATTTGTGATATCCACGGCTTGTATTCATCTACAAATTCAGACTCGAAAATAAATAAAGTGCATTTTTTATAAAATCTGTAATAGGTTTTCTATACTTTTTGACTTGTACTTATTCACATCAAATTTAACAAAACACATTTGGATTTTTACGCAATGAAGACACAATATGATAAGACAATAAATGGCACACACAAAAGTCAGATTACAACCAATATTGAAAATGAAGAAGAGATTTAGTTTAAATCTCTTCTTCATTTTCAATATTGGTTGTACATGTTAGAAAATAATAAAAAATATTTTTAGTATTGCCAATACCTACACATGAACTAAAAAACACCAAAGAATATCTCAACATCAATTAGTTTTAATTTTTTGGTTGACCTGTGTTATTATTTAGATAAGATTATCACTTAATAATAACTCTGAACAATAATTTTACTATTAATTTTATACACATTATACTTTAAGAACTTTAATGTTATACTTACTTTCTATACACATAATTTTTTATCAGTTGTGGATAAAAAAATTACAATATTATGTGATATTTAGATGTGGTTGCAAAAATTCTTTACTTTAGTATTATAAAATTTAATAGAAATAATCTGTCTAGGACAACAGTTGAAACATAATTCCAGAAAAAGAAACAGTGAAGAAAACCTTTAGAGAAATGAAAAATATAAGAGTTATTTTGTATTTTTTAGCCTTTACATCGCTTGCGAATTGATAACTTACGAATGGACTGTGAGTGGCAGTCATGTCAATGGTACTTTACAGATTATGACCTATTTCAAAAACACATTCGGGAACATACTGCAGACTTACATGTTATTGAAAAAGAAAATGAAGGTAGGTTTACAAATTGTATATTTATTAAATAAATTATATAAGTAATCAGTGAACATTAATGTTCAATAAAAGTTCTGTCACAGATTTCGTTTTGATTCATTAACCCTAACTCACCAGTTGAAGCTATTTATAAAAATAGTAGGACAAGCTTATAAAAAAAATGGTTCTGCCCCCTTATTCATAACTGTCGGAAAAGATTCGAATAACGGAATCTCTATACCCGTCATTTTTTATCACGGTGCGTCAAAGCGGGACATCATGTGACTTTACGAATCGAATCCGTGATCCGACAGTTTCTGAATAAGGGGGCTGGAATTAATCAAGAACTTGTCAACTTCTTAAATATTAGATGGTTTTTATTTTTTAAACATCTTTACCATGATTAAATTCCAAATATAGTTTAATATTTAAATTCCAACACTTTTCCACCACTATGGTATAGGTAGTTCCATTTTTTAAATTATTTACTTATACAATTTTTTTTTAAATTAGAGAATCTTGCTGTTAAATCTGGTAAATTAAGGTAAGTATTAAATAACATAATCACAAGTGTGCTTTCGTTTCAGTTGAGTTTGTATGCCTTTGGGATGTGTGCGGTCACAAAACTTCCAATTTTTCTGAAATGGTTCGTCACATTAACTATCACGCATACCATGCTCGTTTAATGGCGATCGGATTTAACGGGAGAGCCACATTGAAGTTATTACGATGTAAGAAAGATTCAGGTAAACGGAATCAGTTACCAGCACTGAAAAATGAGCATTACTGTTTGTGGACTGGCTGCAACCACAAGTTTAACTCTATACAGGTAATATATTCCTTTATAGTAATTAAGTTATACAGGGTGGTGCCGTCAATGCGACAATAAATTTAAACATGGGCTATATTAGTCTATTGAAATGGTTTGCCACTTTCAAAAATATTCATTTGATAATTTCAAGACATTTGTATGAAATAATGCTGCCAACGTTACACTATTCCATACAAATGTCATGAAATTATCAAATGAATACGATATTTTTGAAAGTGGCAAACCATTTGCATGGACTAATATAGCCCATGTTTACATTTATTGTTGCATTGACGGCACCATCCTGTATGTTTTTAATTTTACGTCATTTATCTCTTATCATAGAGGCTATTTTATTTTCTTTACAATTTACCATCCCCTTCCAGCATCCCATTTGATAAAGCCCTGTCCCAAAACTGAGTAAATCAAATATTTGTTAGAAGTACCCATACATCATACAATAGATGTTCTGTTGTGTTTGTGTGATCCGCAACCGCGGGATGGTAACAGGCGAAAAGCTAGTGTGGCTGCCTTAACGAAATATATGAGACATAAACAGCAAACAGAATTAAAATTCATCAGCAAACATAAGTAAAATGCATCAGAAACCATTAACCTTTGGCTTCTGATGCATTTTAGCCATCTCTATGCACTAATTGTAGGATATCTTTTATTCATCTTATCTTATCTTACTGTGGGGCCATGACAAAGTCACAGAGCACTTCAACCTGTTGGGATCTGTTGTCACTGTGTTACTCTTCCTGTGTCCAGAATAAAGATGCCATTAGTTTTACTATATAAAAGGATCTTTAGGCAGAAAGAGCCTGTAGTCTTCTGGCATTGGCTATGCCACATCCAGAAGCCTTATTCTGGTTGTAGCTTTTATTTAAACAAACACACAAATCTAAAGGGTATTTCATGGTCACATGACCCAAATCTGAAAAACAATAATATTATGACGTCAAAACAAACAAAGTGAATTTAGCTGATAATATTTATTACAATTATATGGAAGTAAACAAATGCGTCATAATCTCGTACATTAACTACATTGAGATATTTCGTATTTTATGTTTATCTCTTAGATAGTTATTACATTTCGTCAGTATTTGTTGTAAACATGTTATGATAAACAGAACCTAATACATTAAAAAACAAAGTGATGATTTAAAAGGGTAGAAATAAGAGTTCACTAAATGAATACTACATACTCACTAAAATAATAAAAGGACTACCGAAAATTCTAGAGGTCATTTATTTGTGAGAATATAGCCATTTAGGCTGCTAAAGATTAGTTTAATTAGGCCTTGTAACAAGCTGGGTATGATATGGGATTGATTCTGTGTAGTTGCGTCACCATTGACAGCAGCAACATGAAAATTAAACTCCATGAGCACCCAGAATACTGCTGTCCATTGTGAACCATTAGTAGGTACATTTAGTGGGTGCAAGTACCACACATCTCTTTCTTTCCCGGAGAAGAAGGAACCCATGACAGTATGTGGTATAGGACTGATTATAATGTTTCTTTTTTCCATTATTCCAGTCCTTTTTCGACCACGTACGTCTGCACGTGAACTATGCGGAGTCGCTTCTCTGTTCATGGGCTGGATGCGGAATGACGTTCTCTCGTCGAGTATTTCTGACGATGCATGTTCGGTCTCATACCGGAGAGCGAGTCATTGCGTGCTACCACTGTGGAACTCACTTTGCTTGCAATAGAAAGCTGTGCGATCATTTGAGAAGACAAGTTAGTACAAAATTAACAAGATCATTGACAAGTCTTATTTTTTCTTACAAGGGGGAGTCTTGATAGTTCTTATCTAAGATTACAAAAATGCGCTAAGGTAAAATTATACTTTGAAAAAGCGCGGGCAAACGCACGAATGAAGAATAAAAATTTCTAAAAATTGTTACTTTGAGAAATAAACATCAAAAGAAACCATAGGTGTATTCATTTTTTCCTTTAGATTCTTACGTAATAAATATTAAACAGGGCGGGAGGGTGTCGGCCTATTCTTATGTTTTCTTATAGAGGGAGAGGGGTCGAAAACTAACAAAATTCGTGTTACGTAATAAATGAATGGCCCCTTTACAGAACGTGTATCCAAACTCGAGCTACAGCTGCTCGGTGTGCGGCGTGTGCTGCGCGACCGAGTACCTGCTGCGGGAGCACGCGCGCCAGCACGTGTCCGCGTACGCGTGCACCATGTGCGACATGTCCGCGCCCACGCCCGGCGCGCTCGCCCAGCACGTGCGCTACCGGCATCTGCCCGACGCGCGCCCGCACGCCTGCCCGCACTGCCCGTACAGGTACTACACGCGGGGGACGTGTGCGCCCGCACTGCCCGTACAGGTACTACACGCGGGGGACGTGTGCGCCCGCACTGCCCGTACAGGTACTACACGCGGGGGACGTGTGCGCCCGCACTGTCCGTACAGGTACTACACGCGGGGGACGTGTGCGCCCGCACTGTCCGTACAGGTACTACACGCGGGGGACGTGTGCGCCCGCACTGTCCGTACAGGTACCACACGTGCAAGGCACGACCCTGGAGATGTAGGAGATCATATTCTTCAAAATAATAATAGAAATTTGATTATCTTATTTTATTTTTATTATTTCTTTTTTTATATTTTCTTAGCACCTGTATCGGCATCTCGCTCTATTACCAAAAGATAAAAAATACTTTTTATAGTGCATTTCATAATATTCGAAGTCAATGTTAACATATTGAAATTGTAACTTCCAGAGCAGTAAACAAATCCGATCTCCGCAAGCACATCCCAACACACACCCGCAAGAAGAAGCGGAAGAAGAAAGATCTCGACAGCGACAAGGATCTCTCCGACGAAGAGAACTCCGAAGCGGAGAAGAAGCCGAAGACAGCGAAGAAGTACGCGTGCCACATGTGCCCAGAGAAGCAGATGAAGGTGTTCTCCAGGGGGACTAGGCTGACCACACACTTGGTTAAAGTACATGGTGCCCAGTGGCCTTATGGGCATAGTCGTTTCAGGTCAGTTTTATTTATTTATTCATGGAAAACAAACAGCATTTGAATAACAATTGTAGATGAGATATAATAGAACACATATGCCTTACTCAGTTTTCGCAAATAGAAATTCTATATAATCCAAAACTGTACATTCACCAGTAGAAAAAACACAAAAGAACGCATTATTATTTATCAAATAGTACAGTAAAGTAGTAACGCCATATCAATATATCATAAAAAAATCTGTAATAACTTTCATTTTAAAATAATTTGGACTCACTGTAAACAAATCAACATCTTTACAGTAATTTCTGTTGAAAGTTCTAAATACTCGGTTGAAGTATGAATTCTGTCTATAGTTTGTAGAAAATGCTTCAGCGTACCTACAATCACTCTAAGATAATTCCTCCTGTCTCCTGTGTAAGTGTTCCTCGTATTTTCGTCGGGACATACCTGCGTGCCCGACACCCAGTGATCCAGTTTCAACATAACGTATTATCTAACTCTAAACCGTTACGGAGTTTTACCTTCCATCATCAGTTCACCCGAATAACCCGATAGAATACAACTATCGGTCTATACGTTATTTAAAGATTTATTTTCCAACCGAAAAGGAGTTGTACCTTCCATCGCCAGGTCATCAACATGAGATGATGACTAACAGATGCTAATATTTGAATTTGCAAAAAAAGTTAAACATGTCATACTTGTCTATGAAATTTGAGGTTTGCCTTTAATTTACCTGGGGTCCCATCATCAGATCCTGACTTGGTGACAATGGGATCACCTTTAGAAGTATACTCTATCGAATATAAAAATAAATTTTGAAAATCGGTTCACAATTGACTGACACTCATTTGCATAGTCGGCACCTCGAGATTTCCTTCACTCGACTGTGACTCGACTCAACCTCAAGGATAAAATCGGTATGCAGAACTCAAAAAACTATCCTCGACTTGAGCAAATTCCTCAGTTGAGTCGAGTAATGAACTGTCAAACTCAAGGTACGTCGCGATCTACAGTCCGTTCACAGTTATTTTACCTCTAGCCGTTATATTGGCTAACATGAGAGCAGTGTTGCCATAGTGAGGTTCAAAATTCACCACTTACATAAGTAATATTAAAGACTAGAAAACCACAAAAGACCTTAGTAATTAAATAACTCCTAAATACAATCAACATTTGACATAACTAGAAAACATTAAAGAATTACTGTTTCGTATTGTAACACGTACGTATTAAAAATGTCAGTTTCCACTTTATTGATATAATTACGACTGTAATCGTAACTAGTTAATACAAAAGTGATTACATTGAGTCATTAAATACGAGTTTAAACTGGGTATAATCAAGTGCGCCGGTCGCAGATGAATCATGTATTCCAAAGAAGCATTCCACGGACAAACAACCCATTTACTTTTACAATAAAATTAGGATTAAGAGTTTTCCTTCCTTCTAATTTAAAGATCTCAAAGTATATATAGTAGCCTTGTATCGTGAAACCTGTTTATTATAAAAAAAAAATGATACAAAATAAAATGCAATGTATATGTAATATTATTTATTTGGAATAGGAATGATCCAAAGGTATAGCCGACAGCGCACAATCACTATCTAGTGAACTAGATTCTTCGGAACTGCTGTCAGATTCATTATTTAATTCGATAATGAACTTGTACATTTTTGCGTCCATAATCTCTTTCAAACAGCTGTCTTCAATATGGCGGACATGAACACATTGTTTTTGGCACTCTTCTCTTGTGACTGATTGGAAAGCTTCCGATTTTCTTCGTTTGATCACGTTTTTTCCTTGACGTATTTTTGAAACGTGGAAGCAGCAGCTTCGCCTTCCTTGGTAATTGTGCTGACGGTTTTTTTAGATATGCCTAAAATATTAGAAATAAAAATATTCAAACGATAATTTTTATGGGTAAGAAGACAATGTATTATCGCTTTTAAATAATACCGATAGTGCTATTAGTACTGCCGCCCCTGGTTAAGTTATCGAAAGATAGTGTATACCTTGTGTACAGAAACCGTATTTTTCAATATTGATAGTAGGTATCGACAAAATCCAATAGCAACAAATACATTTGACAGCAAACAAAATTATTTATAGATGCAATAATTTAAAATTAATGTAAATATGCACTAATATCAGTACTGATTACTACAGTATTGATTACCATTGTTTGGGTAAAATGTTGCACACTGGAAACCCTATCAACATACCAGTTATGGCGGCCACTCGTTGAAAAACATATTTAATTGGGATTAAAGGACCTTAATTGGCCTTTCCTTCTCACAAAAGGCACGCACTGATAACACAATCTTTCTAGCACTACTTTGAATTCTCTTTGGCATGATGCAAGATGTATTTATCACTGTTAAAATAATAAAAATACGAGGAGCTTCGCTTGCAGAGATTTTCAGTAATGCCAACCGAGAGCAACGACACGCTGACAGATGTCACAGATGTCAGAGGTAAAATAACTGTGAACGGTCTTTACCTTGAGGTGGCCTCAAAGCTTGTTAACAGTGCTTTTCACGTTATTTCTGAGGTTATTTCAAGTTTTATTAGCAATATTCGCCAAATGGTAACGGATATAGATATTTTTCATCCCCCGGATATCCACGGATACAGACATCCGGCACATCACTAGTTAGCAATAATGGTAATCATTTATTTATAATTTTATTAGTGATAATGAATCATAAAAGGGATAAGTCTTCTCATGGATAGTAGTATAGAATAGATACATACATTTATTTTGTTTTTGTATTTGCTGCAATGAAGAGTTTACCATA
Organism: Nymphula nitidulata; assembly: GCA_947347705.1. Taxonomy (NCBI): domain Eukaryota; kingdom Metazoa; phylum Arthropoda; class Insecta; order Lepidoptera; family Crambidae; genus Nymphula; species Nymphula nitidulata. The sequence continues at coordinate 16,985,048 of OX374632.1, forward strand.
TTTCAGATACCAAATCAGTGAAGACGGCATGTACAGACTGACAACAACACGGTATGAAGTTCTAGAAGTTTCCAAGAAAATTGTGGATGGCTACAGTGGTCCGAAAGAATCTCTCGAAACCACCTTCGAGTTCAATGTTCACCAGGTTGCTGAAGCGACATACACTTCTCCTCGAAGGTTTGAGATCACTCTTAAAGGTGATGATGAAGAGACGCCCGTGAAACGTGAACCACCAGTTGATAGTGCAGTGGAAATAACCATGTGCGACGTGGACGAGGAAGGGAACATTATTAGCTCTGAGGTAATTAAATCTGATCTTGTGTATAAATTGGAAAGTGATAAATGATATAAATATTCAGGTTCACTATAAATAATACATTGATTGTAAAATAGTGAATTACGACCGAATATTCTTAATTTTAATTATTTAGTTTTTTTTGTGCGTTTATCATGCAATCAGTCTTGGACTATAAGCAGATGTGTGGCGAGAATTTGGCGTGTAGAGTTAAAGTCCTCATTAGGAAGTTACTACAGTCAGCTACAATTACTGACTATCTAGTTTCATAATTTTGCGTCTAATTTTAGTTTTAACATATAAATGTTACATAATATTAGAAAAGTACCTAATTAAACTAAAATAAATCCTGTCCTTAGGCGGGCACTGACCCCGCGATCTTTCACAATCCGAAGACTGTGACTGCTCTATCTGAGCTACAGAGGACTTGGGATGACCCTGTGAATGGCCTCTAGTCTATCTATATTCGCGTTAGAAGCTTTCGTATACCCCGCAACGTCGAAACAGTCTTTTTCAACACCCGACCGAGTATTTAGCTTGCCCAAGGACAGGTTTTTTTTAGTTTAATTACTTATCTTACGACCAAATACTCAAACGCTTCTTATAATATAAATTTTGAAGTCCTCTTAACATTTACAGTGCCTTTGCACTCAACTGTGTTTATGTATTCTTTTTTTAGTCTTTTGTGTGTACACAAATGAATAAGTAAATAATAATAATAATAACATTTTAAGTATTATAATAAAGTATTAGCTTCCCCGCGACTTTGTCTTGCATGTCCCACGAGAACAAATAGGTACCCTGAATGAAAAGTTGCCTATTTGCTATTCCAGACTATAATATATATCTGTGTCAAATCTTATCCAGATCCGTTCTAGCGTGTTTGAGGCACAAACATCCATCTATACAAACTTGTAAATTTTTAAAATTTAAGTGACAGTTAAGTATTCGGCCGTTAAAATGTTAGATGTTTAAAATGGCGAAAAATCATCAAAACCCTTTCAATGTCAAGAGCGGGTCGGTCTTGGCTAATTATTATTAATCAATTGGAAATTTTTCGTGCAATTAAACTTTTATAGTGTGTCATTGATGGTAATGTGAATCACCTTTACTAACTTAATAAGTGAAGTGACAAACCAGACAATAAATATTGTATTGTGGAGGATACACAGGCGCCGGCGCCGGCGCGGCGAGCTGGTAAGACATAAAGTATTTTTTGTAAGTTATTTTGTCTCGCTCTTCTTGGTAAAATTTAAAGTGATATTTTATATTACAGCAATATTGTATACTATCCTCATTGTCAATTTGAAAAAGAGATTCAGAATCAGCATCATCTTAAAAAAATGATGCATTTTAAAAATGTATTTAATTACTTAATTATTTAATATACTACAAAACTCATTTATTGAATGTTTTTTCTTTTAAATTAATGGTCTATTTTAAATGGAGATAAAAGAATATTCGAAATTGCATGAGCACATTCGGAGATTACCTTCAACATGCACACTTACAAACATAACTCCTTCAAATATTTAATAATTTATTAAATAAAGAAGAGATGAATTAGATTTGTTTACAATAAAGAGTATTCTTTTTATTCCTTTATTATTAAGTGATTGTTCGTGATCCCTAAGAATCTAATGAATGCATCTAATTCTAGCTAATTAATTAGATTTACAAAGTAAAACATATATATTAAACATATATTTTATTACCAGTATATGTTTATTAATTTATTATAGAAATACGCAATGTTTTATGAAACAAAAATGATATTTCGTCATAGTAGTCACTTTCTAATTTTAGAATACTTTTGAGTAATTTTTGAGGTATTTTCTGGATTTAAAAATTAAAATAGTTCGATCGGTTAATGACCTTTACTAAAAACCTTAATTTTGTTTGGTTTTACACTCCTACCTCGCATTATCACATCAAAATGATAGGATAGTAAATGACTTGTGCCTTGTCCTGTCATTGACAAACAAAGTTTCAAAAAGGATATTTTTTGACGCAGTGCAATTTTTAATACCTCGCTTCTATTTCAGACAATTTTATAACGATTTTAAATAGAAACCACTTTGAACGATGAAATGAAAAAAAATCCCATAATGACTTAAATGCAGTCAATAAAGATATTTCCTCCAAGCAAAATGTAGAATTTTGACTTAGATTTCAAAGCATATAGACCATTTATTGCAGATATACTATTGCTCTTGCAATATTTCCTTTTTACTGACACTATTTATTTATGAAATAAAAAAGTTGTTAAATAGATACAACACAATTTTATTGCACATAGTATTGTCTTACATTTTCGCAAGCACGACACACATTTATTGCACATTATGATGGAAAAATACTTACTAAAAGTTACTTCTTACTAAAAGAGTAAAAATACTAAAAAGTAAGCAAGCAAGTCTGTTTCATCAACATTTGAATTTACAATGATACTGAATATAATTATGAAATTGCATTGTCATCAGGACTAAAGGTGTGTACCAAATATCAGATCAATGTAAGCTTTAGCTTCTCATGTCTCTATTTATCATTTACATCAATATTTCAACTTCTTAAAACTGTCAATGAGTCTATCAGCTTCTCTGAAACCTGCTTCGATAGCGCCGTGGACAGAATTATGTCTATGGTGCGAAGTCGCTTCCCCGGCGAAGCAGACTACTGGGAAAACGTCATTATGGTACAGAGGGTTGCTCAGTTCTATGGCACTGCCCCCATTGGTTTCAGTTGCTACGCTTCTGTAGGAGTATGCACCGCGGATTAGAGGGTTGGTTGACCATTGCGATCTGGAAACAGTTAAGTGAAATATTATATCTCATCATCACCCCACCCACTGCTGGGCATCCTGCAGAGTTAGTCCTTAAAGAGGTATTTTTCCCCTGAATTCAAGCGCCTGACTGGACTTCCATATTCTGTAAGGTTAAGGTATTACACCTTAACCTTACAGAATATGGAAGTCAAATAACACTGTTGAGTAGTGTTGTGTTTCTGTGGTTAGTAAGCTCACCAGAGATAACCATTATTCAGAAGATGGTGTCGGTGCGAGTGACATTGATAAACAGTTGACGCTTGGAGTTAAATGCGGTATGGACGTTTTGACTGTCACTGCGCGGGTTTTAACAGTGCAGCAAAGATAACGGTTAGTTCTGTTAAAAGGACGAGATATTTTTTTTTTTGTAATTGGGAGATATTTAACTAAGTATAGTAAATGATGAATGTAATGTAAGAGATGTAACAGTATTTCACTGAAACCTAATAATTACTATCTTTAAAAAATAATACATGTAATGTTTAACAAAGTAAAATATCCATTCAAGTTTAAAGAAAAAATAACGGTTACTGATCTTTCTTATTCCACGGATATCCGCTTCAAGTTTCGAAAAAAAAATCCACGGATGTCCGCGGTTACGGATACTTATACAGTTAACCAGCACATCACTAATAAAACATACCGAAACAAAATATACCAACCTTACGATAGACTTCACTGGGGTCACGTCGAAATTCTTCTTAAACAGTTCTAGAAATTTCTCAACGCCTGCTTCAACATTTTCTTGTGAATCCTCCTCCATCATCTTTGCTCCGTTCCCATACAGCCATAATAGAAGCACGTTAGGCTGGTGTTCTACCGTGTTCACGCTAAATATCTGAGGGATCCATTTCTGTGAATATTTGGCTTTTTCCTCTTCTTTCCATAGTATAGCGAAGTGCGCAGGAGACTTTGGCCACCATGGTTCAGTGAATTCCACGTATATTTTGTTTAGAACGCACAGTTCAAGGTTGTTTATTGCTGTTACCTTTTGAGCTGGCAATGGAGGGTTGAAGAGCTCGGTGTGTCTGGAAATATATTTATAGAGATGTGTTCATGTGTAAGTGGGCTAAGTAATGTGTCTAGAAAATATCTACCTAAATCTGCTAATTAATATATTAAACCAACCACTAAAGGGGGTATTACATTTGGCTAAATTTAGTTAGCTAAATGATTTAGACTCTGTATTTAGACAAATTTAAAGACATTTAGACACACTAATTAGCCAATCAGAGTCGTGACTGCCGATCTTAATCAGTTAGCATGCTGAATTTAGCTAACTAATAAAAACATAGTCAAATTTAATAACACCTTAACTACCTGACTGATAAATTATAACTTAAATTGGTGCCTCTAGAAGCATACAATTTTGCAAGATCTTTATGCAGGGTGGTGCGGTCAATCCGAAACATGGGCTATGTTGAAAATGTCATGACATTTCTATGAAACAATGCAGCCAATGTTGTATTACTTCATACAAATGTCATGAAATTATCAAATGACTAACATGTTTTTAAAAGTGGCAAACCATTTCAATAAACTAATATCGCCCATGTTTAAATTTATTGTCGTATTGGCGGCATCATCCTAAGAATTTAGAAACGCTTTATCGAAATCAACCCCTATATTTTAACCCTTTTAAATAGGATATAGCCTGGCCTGACCATAGGTGGCCTTGCACTGATGGTTTTTTTATATTATAAATGTACTGTACCTGTGTGATGTGTTGTGCTTGTGCAAGTCATAAAAAAAAATCTTTCTTTCTTTCTTCATAAATAGAAATCGAACATAATGCTATGGAATAACGGCAGCAATAACAAAATACATCAGATATGGCTGTAGGGTCTTGAAGCTTTGCCTTCCCTCTTTAGAGTCAAAATATGTATATGATTTGAGGCTGCTAACGTGTGTTGTATAGAGCGTACACAAAATGTAAATGATTACTGACCTCTCTTTCAAAACGCCGATGGACATCGTGACAATGACGCTCTTCGCCGCGTACAGGCTACCATCTTCACAGGAGACCTGAACTAACGGATTGTTCGAGTCCTGCTCGAGGTGGCTGGTGCCCCATCTGATGCTGTCTACCACCTTCTTGCAGAGAATATCTACTGGCAGCTCTTTGGATGGGTCTGGGTATTTGTTCTGTGGGTGTGTTATTGTTTATTGTTTAATATTTCAAACTCAAACTCAAACTCAAATATTTATTGCAAATTAAGTGTTACAAGATCTTAAGATATTATTGTTATTACAGCACTTACAACTTAATTACCCTTTTCGAGTATAGCAACAAAAAGACAATAAATTTCCTAAAACTATATGAAATTACAACATTATTAACAATATATTTAGATTTAAAAGGTACTTAAACGAAATTATATATGAGGTATTAATTGATTTTTCTTATTTTAATTTCATATGCACTAAAAAAATAAAATATAGATATATAAGTAATGTAATATTGTATTAAATTAAATTATGATATTAATATTAGTGCATTTGTGTATTTATTATATTCTAATAATGTGTAGGTAGATATTGATTTAATTTATATTATTATTTGTTATTATAATTAGTAATATTATTCATTCAATATAATATCATTTTTATTAACGGAAAATTATTATGTATACTTATGAATTAATTATTTATGGTGGAGTATTGTAAAATATCATTTTTTTTTAAAGTATTCATTTATTAAGTAAAAGCTGTTTTCAGCTAGATATTTCTTTAGTTTTGTATTAAATGTTGGTAATTTTGATTCATTTTTTATTTGAGATGGTAATTTATTAAATATTTTTATTGCCATGTAGTATGGGCTATTATTCAACATTTTTATTCTAGATGGGGGCCTATAAAGTCTATTTTTACTACGGGTATTTAAACTATGGGTATCATTCACCATAGTAAACTTATTCAAGTTTTGAAACACAAATGTACATATATCTTGAATATATATGCTTGGAAGAGTAAGCACTTTATATTGTTTGAAATATGGCCTACAACTTAGAGTGTTATCGATTTGGGCTAGGATTCTAATACACTTTTTTTGCATCACAAATAAATCATGCCAGTTGACACTGTTACCCCATAGCATTATCCCATATCTAAGCCAGGCATAAGCATATCCGTAATAAGATGATAAAGCGGTTTCTAAATTAGTGCTACATTTTATTTCAAAGAGTGCGTAAATGAATTTTGATAGCTTAGATTTGACATGTTCTATATGTGCCTTCCAGTTTAAGTTTGTGTCTATGTTTATACCTAGTAAATTAAATGTATCCACTTTTTCTATTTTAATATTATTAAATTTTATATCAAGATTGAGAGGTATAGTTTTATAAGATTTAAATTGTATAATTTTTGTTTTATTAAAATTAATTTCTAAATTGTGATCTTTTAGCCAATCTGTAACAGTGTGTAAAGTATTTTGAACTAATGAGTTAGGGTTAGTTCCATTTTCACACTTCAGTAGTATATCATCAGCAAATAGAATAGGTACCGCATCCATGCCACTCAGCACCTTTGGAAGGTCGTTGATGTATAAGAGGAACAAGACACAGCCCAGTACACTACCCTGAGGAATGGAGCCAGTCAACTCACTCTCTAGTGATCGTACAGTCTTTATCTTCCTGTTCTCATCATAGTGGTCAATTTGAACGATTTGCTTTCTATTCGCAAGGTAAGATTTAAACCAAAGGTAACCTGGTCCACGAATGCCTGAACCATACAATTTAGACAGTAAGATCTTGTAGGAAACTTTATCGTATGCCTTTGTCATGTCTAGTAGTAGTCCAAGAACACATTTTTTATCATTAATATGCTGCAGGGCATTTTGAACATAGTGATAAACTGCCAACGTGGTTGATTTGGACTTTCTGAACCCATTTTAGCTTTCATCTAATATATTGTTTTTTTCCAGAAATTTATATAACCGATTGCACATTGCCTTTTCAAAAATTTTTGAAAAAGTTGGCAGTAATGCTATAGGTCTATAATTTTGAGGGTTAGTAATATCATCTTTTTTATACATTGGCTTAATGAGCGAAATTTTTAATGAATCTGGAAACTGACTTTCATGAAAACTTTGGTTTATTAGCTGTGTGAAAGGCTGGACTAACTCCTTCGCACATTTTTTTACAAGAATTGGAGGTATATCATCAATTCCACAGCTATGTTTATTTTTAATAGACTTAATTATACTATATATTTCTTTGGTGTTTACAGGGTGTAAATACATAGAAAAAATAGGTGTATTTATGACATTGCGACCAAGAGCGACTGCAGTGTCCTTATTTTTATTTTTAGGCTCTCCAACGAACAAAAAATAATTATTGAATGCGTTTGCAATTTCGATGGGACATGATATTGTTTTGTTATTTATATTAAGTGAGACATTTTTATATACTTTTTTACTGGTTTTACCAGTTTTGTTGTTTATTATTTTCCACATTGTTCTATATTTGTTATCGGATTTTTGCATTTGTCTAATATATTCCTTTCTTTTTGATATTTTTACACTTCTTTTTAATATTTTGCTAAACATGTTGTAATATTTTTTTATAGTCTCGCTACCAGTTTCATTTAGTATTACTCTTAACGTTCTTTTGTGCTTGCACGATTTTTTTAAGCCAGGAGTTAGCCAAGTGTTTTTAGTTTCATTTTTTATTTTTATATTTGTTACAGGGATACATTTATTCAAACATTTTTGTAATTCGTTTTGAAATAAATTATAATTTGTATTTATATTATTATTTTTCTGTAGTAGATTCTCCCATTGAATTTCTTTTATCATTGTTTTAAAATTATTTATTTTATCGTTTGTAAATATTCTTTTTTTAGCCAACCATAAGTTATTATTTTGTTTATAGTAATTTTGTTTTAAGTTTATTTTTAATGCTTTATGGTCTGAAAGACCGAAGTCGTGTACATAGTAATCATTCAATGAGGATACATAATTTGTGAAAGCCAAGTCAATACAAGTAGCAGTAGTTTTTGTCACTCGAGTAGGAGTATTTATGATAGGTTTTAAGTTGAATGATTGCATTAGGTTTAAAAATTCTAGCGACTTTTTATTTTTATTTATTATGTTTATGTTGAAATCACCCATGATTAGTATGTATTTATTTTTTTCCTTTGTATTTAATTTAGTTAATAGCTTTATTAATTGTTGTTCAAATATATTTATATCACGATCTGCTCTATATAATCCTATAATTATGTAATTTAGTTTAGGTATTTCGATAGAACAAAATTCAATAACAAATTCTTTAGATAATTCTACAATATCTTTCCGTTCAATATATTCTATATCTTCTTTTACAATAATGCAGACTCCTCCTCCCTCGTGAGTTTTTCTGCAAAACAGTGACGCTATTTTATAGCCTGGTAGTACAATGGAGTCACAAAAATACTTATTCTTCCATAGTTCTGACAATGATAGTATATCAATATTAAGAGAGGACAATAATTGTTCTAGGATATGTAATTTGTTGCCTATACTTTGAATGTTTTGGCTTATTATGGTTATATCTCTAGTATGGTTTATTAGTTTTTTGATTCATGTCATGGTTATGGGGTTTTATGCCGTTTTTGTACACAGTGACTCTTATTGCAAAGAGAATGAGACACACGAGAGGAGATACAAGTGTATATGTCGCAGCCGTTGTGGTTAAACTAACCGCTTAAGTAGACGCCTAGCCCGTTGATTGCCGGCTTCCAATGAAACGGCTGAAGGACAACTAGCCAAGTCATTGAGCGCAACCGTCATGTCAGCCGTCTGTTTTAAATTATTCAATTTAATTAGGCCACAAGGAAGCACTTTCAAATCGTCAATCAAATCACATTTTTATAACTATCACAAAAAATATATTAATTAACGTCATAGTCTCTGTCTGTCTGTCATGTCTGAATTCAAATCGAAGAGCTTTTGTATGAATGTTTGAGTGATTGGCAGGTTCAAAGTTATTTTTTTATGACCACTTATAACCGACAGACATCGTTTTGGTTATAAGTAGTCATAAAAAATAAACAGCCCACCAATCAAACGAAAACTCTTCGGTACAAGACGATCCTTTCAATACGCCAAGTCGTTAAACATTAAGTGAGTCTTGTTCAATTAACTATCGGGTTGGGTATTTAATTGGATGCCGGCGTTCAATCAACGTGCTAGGCATCCAATTAAGGTTCGCGCACATTATGTCGGGCCGCAGCGGAGCGGAGCGGGCCGTTACGCACCGCAAAATGCTTACTTAGCACATTAGTGACGGTTTCTTCAAAAAGTTGGTCAAAAAAGGAATTCTAAAATATGGATACATCCAATTTGTTCCAAGCGAAAAATCCCGCCAATCACTCCAAAAAAAACTAAATATCGAAAAATTAACACGTGCGCGCCTTCACTCCAATCCGCTTGCTATAGCACACTGTATCGGGGTGCAGCGGGCCGCATCGCACCCAACAAAATTCCGCGGCGGAATATGCGCGCCCGTTGCGCCCCGGCATAGTGTGCTAATAGTTCATATAAAATACATACGAGCGATTTAAGCGGATTTATGCGCTGCGACCCGAACCGCTACGGCCCGACATAATGTGCGCGAAGCTTTAAGCGGCAAATTCAACCAGATGGCGGCGACATTTATATTTTTATGCACGTGACTGAATATGGGCGAGGCGGTATTTGGGTACCAACTTTTCATTCTACTTACCAATAAAACATCCAATATAGTTTTATATCCTCTTCCTTTCCAGTTAATCAATAAATCCCCTTCGGAAATCCAGCACTCTTCCAGACCGTGCAACGATTTACTTTTCGGGGGGTCATCTTCTCCTCCCAAGTGGTGTGCCCGCTCATACCACTCGACAACTGACCTTGTAAGTTCTGAATTCTTTAAGATTTCCTTTGTTTCTGCTCTGAAAGAAAATAAAAGAAAAACGTTTTTATGACATCACGCGCGTAGCTTGGCGCGCTTTCAAATTAGACGGTTGCGGTTGTTTTTTTTTATTCTAACGGGGTAACTCTTGAGCTTCATCTCACCTGATGGTAAGTGAAGATAAGGCTGACGATGGATTCCTCAACCACAGAGGAACTGGCTATTTTTCCTCCAACTGCTGGAACATAACAATGCTGTTAACATTATTGCTATGGCGGCAGACTTAGGTAAGGTTAAAGTTGTGCTGTTTAGAAAATTCATAAATATGGTTGTTTTTTCCAATATTTATCAAAAATGTTTATGTTATTTGATTGCTGACATCAATTAAAACAACTATTATTATTACGACTATAAAACGCAACGCAACACATCAAACATACCGCTATATCTGTGAAACTTGATCCCAAGCAGACTGTTTCTTTTGCAATATTTCTTATATACCTACTTCTTATATAAGAAATAAAAAAAGATTGTCAGCTACCCTATTGGCCGTGCTCACTGCTTTCGCGCGGCAGCAGCACAACCGCAACCGTCTTATTTAGAGATTCCTTAGGGAAGGGGATTTCAGTCGCATGTAAATTGAGAGGCTCGCCTCTGACCATTTTCAATATATCGAGCACAAATGAGTCACTACTCGCACTGGCGATTTGTACTCTACATAATTATTGACATAATGACACATTTTCGAGGACAAAATTATTATTTTATTGTTTTATGCTGGTAACGATCTCATTGAGAATGCAAAAAACTCGAGCAAAATTATATCTATTTCGATATCGGCAAAGCTTTTTTTGAGTTCCTCATTCCCTATTTTAGAATCATTATGTATGAATACCTATTGTCTAATTTTTTTCATGGATAAGATATAGATTTACGTGTCCGGTGTCATCAAGTTCATAAATACTTACGCTTTTCGTACACATTCCGATATTGATTCAGTTCCATCCTTAGGAGCTTCTTCCACTGAATCGCTCACGGCTTTAAGTAAGTTTTGAACTTGATCATTAGGAGCTAAAACTCCTGTGGACAGTATGTACCAGTTTTCGTCCGGTTTAGGTTTCTCAAGGAGGTTCAGAGGGTTCGCTAGTTCATATACTATGTTGGACTTTTCACCATGGCACCTGGAGTGGAGAGGATTTATTATAAACTTGGCAAAAAGCTTACAGACCTTACAGTCCATCTGGTAATCTAAGGTGATCACCTTAGCCTCTTATGATCACCAGCCTATAAACGTCTCGCTGCTGGGCACAGTCCTTTCTACGTTGGAGAATCACTTGAGGAGTTTAGGCCATAGCACTACCACGCAGGCCTAATGGTGGGTTAAAGCGGTTGTATTAAAACCGGGAACAACGGCTGAACGTTCCTTCCGAAGCACGGAGGAGCTTTAGATTACAATCAAATGATTGATCACCATAGCGTTTAAACCACTACACCAACAAGCTCCTCCACCTGGCTCGTAGAAGCTTGTAAAAGTATGCATAAAAGCAACACGGGGAACAAAGATCCCTTAACTTTTTGAAGGTGCTTTTACGATGTCTTGATAATGTCACTCACTACAGTAATTTACCATTAAACTGACTTCTTAGGTATTATTTGCTGGCCTATCTGCGAACTCATTTCGAAAGTTATATTATCAACACCGAACTAATTTCCTATCCCTTGCTGCGTTCCAAGGCAAGCAGATGTCACAATGTTGTAATTAGCAGCAGTTGTTCCGCAAGTTACGAGGTGTTCATCACTTTATTTACCGATCAAAATAAGTAAGCGAATAAGCCGCTGGTAATTGTGGGCAAGGGTTTACCTGTCCAGTTTTAGGTTATACCCCTAGTTTTAGGTCATGGCATGGAACAAATAAGACACATCCTTGGTTATGATAAGGTAGGTATATTTTGGTCACCTGGACTAAATGGTCCTTCCACCCTTGACAAGAAATGGCCCCTTACCGGTGCGGCGCTGCGTTTACGAGCTTATTTTTGGCTATAGATAACTAGGCTCTCCGCGTAAGCCACGAAACCCTTGGTTTGATCTAACATCGTGGATACACTTTAAGTGGTGGATAATTGTGGGCCCTGGTGAATCACCACCTTCCACCTTAGTAGCTGCTTTCTTCCTACCTTTCTAGAGTCTTACCACGCAGCTCCAATGTCCACGACGCTGGCCCCAAAGGGTATGGTGCATATTCTGCCCCCAATTCTGTCTGCAGCCTCCAGGCCCAACACTTTAAGGCCGGCATCATGCAGCCTTCTCAAGGCCGCTGTGCCGGAGGCACCGCAGCCAATTACTATCACGTCCATAAGGTGCCTGGAATGTAAATGAATGAAATAAGCTGTCAGTGAATAATCATTTTAATTCATTTGTGAAATACCTACACACTTAATATGACACGCAATAGGTTTATTATTGCGTGTGCCGGCGGGCTGGTTAATATTAATGATAATAATAGCCCACACATTACAAAAATGATTTTTAAGTACATAAATTTGTGTCACAACGTTTCACAATCCGGGAGACTACTCTGACCACTAAGCTACCAAGGACTTATGGGATAAGCCTATAAAAACTTTTCTATTTATTTTTTAACAGAACCCTTCCAAATTCCATCATAACCAGTAGACTATAATAACTAATTGGTCAATTTGGTAATTTAGTTATAAAGGTAGTCCCGTGCAATGCAATCTTTTACTACCTACCTATAATGAAGTGTGTACTACTTTTGCGCTCATAAATACATAGTAGAAATGCCTACAGTGTATACAGCCATTCTGACCCAGTTATCTTTATACGTACACGAAAATTGTACGCATCGTGTCCTATCAGGATAATTGCTAATAAAGTATTTGCAGGCGCTAAGTCGCTAGTGAACAATATGGGCATTGTTCTCACCTCAGATATGGGCATTATTAGATTTTAACTTTTTATCACTTTTATTAAGTTTTCTAATAACTTATCTACCATGGTTTATCTATTAAATGAAAATATGTCTTTAAAATTTAAAATGATTTTACTCAATCCTGAAAAAAGTGATCCCATCCCAAGTGCCTTAATTCATTCATTATTTATTGATGTTTTGTTTAGGTAATTTGTTCAGAACTAGACAGTATGTTAAGGAACAACAAATTTAAGACTAATTACCAGCACGCAAATCGAATTTTTGATTTGGACAAAAAATACGATACTCGGTGCGGAAAGCGCGTATCGGCGTTTGTTTTATTCAGAGGTGCGGTTCACGCCGATCGGCGTTCTGTCTGTAAAGCGGTCCACACTCCGCACCCAGCTTCGATCAATTTTGGTCGCCGCATTATGAGCGTTTACGCGGATTTACTCAAAATCTACACTGTTTCGCGCCAATAATTTCCATAAAATACTGATTCTTTCTACTATGTAATGTGTAAATTATAACTTTTATAATAAATAGATAGGTAGATAGAATTTCTTTATTTTGCACATTAACATAAACATCACAGAGGTTAAACAAACACAATATGCCAAAAAAGGCGGTCATAACTAAATAGTTATCAGAGTTAATCTTCAGTACTTGTACACAGTAACAGTATTTGGAAATAATAACAAGATAGCGGAAGAGCGTTTTTTAAATTTTAGGAGCCAATTTCTACGCGGTAAATAGGTACATATAATTTATCTGTGACTACGACCACTACGACGCACGGACGGACACAATTTTTAAGTGCGTCAGAAAATAATAAAACTAGGTAGAGCTCGCGTTCGCGCCAAAAATCTGGTTCTCGCTGAAGTTGCATCGCGCAGTATGGAGAAGCTACCCGCAACTACAGTCCATACCGCGTTTTTCCGCCGTTCCATATTTTGATAGTGCGCAGTGATCGATAGTATCGATACTATCGATGTTTTGAAAGACTATCGATAATATAGTCCCTATTGGTGTATAATATTATCAATACTATTGCTGTATATCAATAGTGTTGACTCGAACCACGCTATTGATAGTATCGATACTATCCATAGTACTATCACAGAGGAAAGAATTGTGTCGTACTATCGACGGACTAGCTGATTTTCGATTGAAACTATCGATAGTCAAACTATCGATTTTTCGGAAAGTAGACCATTACTTTAGTAGCACAGAGTGAGTAAGTACCTACATTATTATTTATTAGGTGGTACACACACGCAAGCATTCACAGATTAATGATATATGTATCTACGATACTATTTAAGTGATCTGTGTCTACGATACAAGCATTGAGCATAGATACCGTATCTTGACTTGTTTTATTTATTGGCCCATGACTCGTTTGATTTCTCCAAGCACTTAGGTGGTACTTTTAAATACTAGAACTGCAAAAACTCATTAGTCCCGTTTTATGATTAGATAGGTACTTACGCCACGGTTTGTTGATTTAAAAATAATTTTAGGTTATATACTAACACAAGTGAACTTGAGAAAGACTACACGTGAAATGAATTTTATCAGCTAACCTTACCATGACCATTTACGTCACGTCTTACAACATATTACGCAATATTATAGCACTAATATTTTGTTGTTGAATAATTTATTACTTAAATAAATTGACATGAGACATTGTCACATGAAAGTTTAATCGAGGTTAAAAATGAATTGATAAGCTACCTAGCACTTCCCACGATAACAGCGAACTTATAGTTAATTATGTAGATAATTATTATAAGGGGCTAGTACTTGATAAATCAACTCATTGCGTATCTTTAGACATGGAAAATATACCAGGTACAAGTAGATTAGTTGTTTCAAGTAGTAGGAGCAATTGCTAGTTTTTGGAAACCTTCCAAAATATTACCTTAATAACGATTAACGATACTAAGGATAAACCAAAACCATTATACCTACACATTTCGACATAGCATCATAAAACAAAAAAGATACGTAGTATCCCCCAGATTGCACTCATTCACCTTAATAAATTTATCACAGATTAGTGATTCTAAGGTGATTCTAAGAGTAAATTAGGTCATTTGTACAATTAATGGGACAGTCTAATCGGAGTAAAATGATTTTATGCCAATTTCAAGTTTTGGAGGGAATGAAACTACCACAGAAACCACTTTGAGTAATTGAAACTGAAAAAGTACTCTGTGCATGTGTGAATGCACTTTTTTGACCTTTTGACCTATTCACAATAGAATAGAGAATTGTCAGTTATTTTTATTCTATTTTTTTTTTTCAATTCATTCTCCTTGTAATGGGAAAGCAAAGGGAACTAACGTCCAAACAGCCATGTGTTCGGTACTTCTTTATTTCTTTTTTTATTGCATTGAAATGCTAGTGTTACACGTTTCAATGCATCTTAGGAGTATTTGACGCGAAATATTTGATGACAGTCTCCATACGATGCTACTTGATAAGGTGGGGGCCAGAAAAAAGTTCTCATCGTCTTTTACAACATAATCACTTGTATTCTAATAATCTTTTAGTTGTATGTATACAAACAGCAACACTCATATCTGCCTGTTCGAGACGCAACAGACAGAAAGGTAGAAAGAGATGAGATTATTTGTAAAAATATTCATTTCATCTCTTTCTAATTTTCTGAAAGGTAAAGGTATTGTGAACCACAAAAAAGTTTTCATCGTTTTTCACACCATCATCACTTTTTAACCCCCGACGAAAAAAGAGGGGTGTTATAAGTTTGACGTGTCTGTCTGTGTATCTGTGTGTCTGTCTGTGGCATCGTAGCGCCTAAACCACAGAGTACTTTGAATAAACGAATGGACTGATTTTGATTCGGTTTTTTTTATTTGAAAGCTGATGTGACTACGATAGTTCTTAGCTATAATTTATGAAGGCATATTTTACTTGAAAATAGGATTTTACTAACTCTTACAGATCCGATTGATTTCAAATTTGGTGTACTGTAACTTCGGTGACATTCCCATGACATACTAACTTTGAGCTGATCCTAGACCATCAAAAAGTCTGCAAAATCCTTAATTCTTCATAAACTTACAGCAGATATAGCGTGTTTGGGCTCTTATGAATAGTCTAAATGAGATGGTGTTAGATAGATGATTAATGACGCCGGGGGTTACTTAAAATTTTTAATTTTGTAATTATATTCTAATAATCTTTTACGTCAACACAAACACTTGGTTTATAAGAGACAACAAGACAGAACATTTTGGGTACATCCGGTAATAAGTCACAGATTAGAGCGTGGGAAACATCATACCTTACTTTGTAAACTGAGATGTTATATACCCAGGTTTTTTTGCCGTTTTTTAGACTTAGTCGATCAGCAGTTCTATTTTTTCGTTTGATACAAGTAGAGAATGTAAAGATCGACTGGCGGCTGCGTGCCTACCAGCAAAGGTCCGAGCGTGGGAAAATCATGGGTACGGGTCTCGTCCTCCTGTATCTTGCCGTGCGGTCAGTAGTCACTAATAAGAGTAATGTGTACGACTGACCAACTAAATTGCATAGTCTGTAATAAGCCCGTATGCTATCGGCCGATGTTGACCAACTTTTTTAATACTATCGTTCAGTTGAACAAATTAGTTGGATGAGATCTGCGGGCTATCATAAGTTTCTATTTCACATGTGTAGTGCTCGCGAAAATGTAAGACATTACTATAAGTTTCTATGTCTACCATTCTAAGATTTAGTCGGCCAACTTGAATGTAAATCTGCGGTCTCTCTAAAACTACACCAATTTTATAACACAAAGTTCACTTCGACACAATTTTTAATTATTGTTATAAAAAATCTTGACTGACTCCACCAAATCCCGCCAAACACTTTTTTTCCTTGTAATAGAAAGGCAAAGGAAACTATAGCCACGTCTTAGGTGTTTCTTTATTTCTTCACTTATTGCAAATGTTGGTGTTAGAAGCACATTTGGGAGTATTTGACGCGAAATATGTGATGACAGTCTCCATATGATGAGAAGTCTACTTGATGAGGTGGATAACCACAAAAAAATCTCATCGTCGTTCACGCCATAATCACTGTTATTCTAATAATCTTTTAGTTTACGTCAACACAAACACATTTTTTATAAAACTACGCCACTTTTATAACACTAAGTTCGCTCGGACACAATTTTCAATTATTGTAATAAAAATCTTGACTGACACCACAAAAACTCGCCAAATACTACACGCCAAACGGTTCTTTCGTAGAGATGCAAACTATAAAGTACTCTATGAGAGATGCGTATCTCTAGTCTATGGATGCGTAACTATATTACTGATCTGTAATGCGTTTGCACATAGGTTTGCACTTTTGCACTATATAAGTGATCTGTGGTGATCTGTCTTTTTTTTTGTTAAATTCTCCCTTTAAAGGGAAGTCAAAGGGTACTAATGCCCATGCAGCCATGTCTACAATATTTTTTTATTTCTTCTTTTATTGCATTAAAATGCTGGCTTAACACATATCAATGCTTCTTGGGAGTATTTAACACGAAATATATGATGACAGTCACTTTATGTGCTACTTGATGAGGTGGATAACCACAAAAAAGTTCTCATCGTATTTCACACCATAATCACTTTTATTCTAATTTTTTTTTAGTTGCACGTCAACACACCCACTTGAATAACAAAACTACGCCGCTTTTATAACTCAATGTTCCCTCCGACACAAATTTTATTTATTGTAATAAAAATTTTCACTGACGCCACAAAAACCCGCCAAACACACCTCAAATTCAGTTGACGTGACCGGTGATCTGTGTCTTTAGTTAGACATAAATCTTTCTAATTTGTGGCTCCACAGATCAGATAATAGTAGCAAGCTTGTGGCTCTATTGACTATTGTTTGTGTTGTTTTTATGTTGTTCTATGTCTATGTTGTTGTTCCTTTTTTTTTAAAACCTAGTAGGGATTAATGACAAAGTACCTTTTATAAATTATGAAATTATTAGTGAAAACTAAATAAGTAAGTACTCTTTTGAATAATTGATGGAGTTCAAAAATTTATTTTGTAGGTACTTCGACTCCGGAGGTCTACGGTTGCGTCAAGTTTTCTTTTCTTTTAGAGTTGCTTTACTTATTTCAGAATGCCTGCACAACGGAAAGTTTCTGGCGCACAGGTAGAGGAGATGGTTGCGTGGATGGAGGCGCACCCAATACGTGCCAGGGGGACCCAGCATGGTGTTGCACAGGCAAAGAGAGCCTCTAATTATATGTGGAACGAATTAGCGTCGCGCCTGAACGCAGTAGGTGAGGGGGTGACTAAATCTCCCAAGGAGTGGCGGCAAGTGAGTGCCGATACCTTACTGAGATGTTATGACATTGTTGGGCTTAGGATGCGTAATTTGTTTATTTGAACGCACCTTTATCCAGATCTTTCTCCCTACCGTCCTTTCCTATCCTAAAAAAACGACATTACCGACGGTATGAGGAGAACACCTGTCAACTGCCTGTTGCAACTCCACTGTGAACGCGAACGGTCGACTCTCTCTGAAGTCCCGCTTCAATTGATAGTAATAGTGGCAGTTGGCTTGACAGCGTTTAATATCATATGCAAATCATCTGATCGTGTAACGGACGGAAAGGCGAACCACTACAGCCCTAAGACCTGGCTGATTACAATCGACTGTAGAACCAGCAAACCGTGAGTCGTTTCCATCACCCCTTTTTGTCCCGCACAGACATATAGTGTTTAAGGCATGTTTCAGGTTTTGTGCTGTGTTTATGCTATTGCATGGGTGATAATAATTACCAATAATTTTATTTGAAGCCTACATTGTATTAATCTTTTTGAGTGAGCTGGAATAAGATTTCTGTTTTGTGTCATTCTCAACTTCTTATGTTTGCTTTAGTATTGGAGTGAGATGAAGTGCCGAGTCAAGAAGAAGGGTTCAGCAATGCAACAGAATGGCAGTAGCACAGGCGGTGGTCCATCTTGGGAGGGCATTTTGACTCCAATAGAGGAGAGGGTTCTTTGCCTGACGGGAGTCCAAAATGTCACTGATAATCCCAATGTAAGCAAGTGTACTTTTATTTACGATGCATATTTTTTGGTGTTATAGTATGGCCACTATAATATCCTAATTTTAATACATGGCGATAGATATGACTGTGATATAGATATGACTAGGTGTGAACAAATTGTGATGTTTTTAATTCCACTAAAATTCCATTTAGAACCTTACTTTTCTAATGAAGTTAATGAAGGTTAACTTTTCTAATGAAGATTACTTATGTTAAAAACATTACTTTTATTTAGGGACTCATTAAATGTTCCTCAAATTAATAACAACGTTTGTTTAAACGCATCTATGCAAGTAAATATGTAAAATTATTCCATGATATTAGCACATGTAATTAATTGATAGTCATAGACAGATAAAATGTTTATAAACCTATGGATTTGATGTTTCCTTGGAACTAAGCATGTGTTAGTGTTTAATGTTATCATCTATGTACAGTTGACAAGACATCTAGCGTACCTGTTTGACCTTGAGACTGCCCTTATTACGTTTGTAATAGAGGTGCCTTTTGTAGTGCAAATGTTACACTTGATGTGCTGTTGTTGACGACAGCCGCGTGCCAGCGTCCCACGACCGACACCGACCAATAAGAGCGCTTACATTATGTTAAGACGCGGGGGGCGCGAGGAAAGCGACGCCACGGCCGCCGACCAATCACAGCGGCTACATTATTTTCGGGGAGCGTGGGAAGCGGAGAGAGCCACGCCGCAAGCGCGTCTGTGATTGGTCGCCGGCTCGCTCACAGCCCCCTAGTTGTGAGCGTCGAACGTAGGTTAAGAATAGCTTAAGTTTAGTTAGTATTCGTAGTCAACTTGTGAAAGCCGAAGAGTAAACATTGTACCGAAGAACGAAAATATAACCAGCTCCAAACCACCACCGTGTTTTCTTCAACAAACACCTAAATACAGTCCACACCCCGTTGGCGAACACCAACAGCTGTAGTCTATATACTTCATATCTTAAATAAAATAAAATTTAAAATTTAATTTGTAGGCAAACTATAAACAATGTTTTATAAAAACTACAATATGGGGTAAAATCTTGATATTTCAATGCTTTTGTATCCCAAGTAATCCCAATACTAGTTGTGTCAAAATTGAACTGTTAAAATGGCAGTCAATCTGGTCAGGGTCGCAGGGAACTGTTGGATGCAGGCTGCGCAGAACCATTTGGAAATCAATGGCGAGGCCTTTGTTCAGTAATGGACATCATAGGCTGATAGATGATGATGAGAATGATAACGGTGCATGAAAATTTTTCAAATAGTTAGGTATAGCTCAAGCAATTATTAATGTTAATTAATTTTCTCACATCATTCCACAGTTGGATGCTAATGTGCCACTACCTCACCTTCCTCAGGCACATCCTGCATGGAGCTTAAGCCCAGCTGGTATGTAAAAGATCTTTTGTCTGGATTATCTTGAGTAAACTGTGAACTAAAAAAATAAAAGCCTTTTATTTCTTGCTAGATAAACTTATACTAGTACTTATACATTTTTTTTAAATATATTTATTTTTTATATTAATCAATATCTTTGTAATTATTTTTACCTTACTCTTTCTAATCTACTTAACTATTAAACTATTACTAGACACTTATTTATGATAACTATTGAATAAAATATTAGTAACTAAAAAACTGTGAACTAAACACACATTATTCATATTTAATTCACTAAAGAAAACATTTATTGCTGTATTCCATTTCAGTTCCTATGGCCATTGCCACCACCAGCCAGCCAACCCTAACTGGTATTTACATCTTTTATGTATACTAACTTGAATAAAATTACAGTCTTTACAACAATTGATTGTTAACATTTCTACACAAGAAAACAATTGAATATCTTCTTTCATTTTAGTTACTAAAGGGGAAATTGATTATGATGAGCCGGCACCCTCTCCGGCAAGCACTAGCTCCCAATCCGGTCCACGTAAGTGCTTTCTTGAAAAATTATCAATCAAACTTAATAATGTGACAAGTTAAAAATTGCTATAATTTTGGTTTCAGTCAAGAGGCATCACGTCGAAACGCCAGATGCAGATACAGACGGTCAAGCAGCTGATTCTATACCCTACAGTAAGTTGTTGAACTGGATAGCTTAGTTTAACCATTCCTGCAATAATTAGTCTTTAAGAGATATTGGCCCTAATTCTGGTGAACACATGCTAAGTCTAAATTTAAGTTCAGTGTATTCTTTCTCTCAATATTAATACGAAAAGGATGGCTGTCATATTATTTTGACATTTAGAAATGTGCGTTAATTTTCGACCTTATTGAACGTGATAAAATGCAGTGTTTAGAAGGCACCTCTGTACATGCCGTCTAAAATTGTCTATGGTTCCTTTGAAATCTGTTTAAATTTAGTTGACAGTTAAACGAATTCTTGCTATCATTTTAACACTGCATTTTAACACGTTCAATAAGGTCGAAAATTTAATGCATGTTTCTAAATGTCAAATTATATGACAGCGATCCTTTTCGTATTCATATTGAGAAAACGAGATCGACTGAACTTAAATTTAAACTTAGCATGTGTTCTCCAGAATTAGGCCAATTGTATCTTCAGAATCAGGCCCATTATTAATTCGTTGCGGGATGCCGATGGAGGAAGGCAGCGCAGGACCGATCGGTTTGGAGATGTAAGGCCCTCGCTGCCCCCGTTGAGATGTTCTGACGGCTCGCTAGCTTACAAGCCGCAAGAGAAAGCCGATCTCTTGGTAAAACTCTTTGCTGCTCACTCCCGAATCGATGACTGCAACTTACAGCCACCAACACTCTCCCACTGTGGCCACACAATGCCCGATATTCGTATTAGGCAATGTGATGTACGTGCGGAGCTTCAGTCAATCGACGTCCGGAAAGCTAGTGGACCTGATGGCATTCCAGCGATAGTACTGAAAAACTGCGCAGCGGAGTTGTCTCCTGTCTTAACGCGGCTATACCGTCTTTCTCTCTCTTCTGGGTGTGTGCCGGAATCTTGGAGAGAGGCCAATGTGCAACCGGTTCCCAAAAAGGGAGACCGATCAGACCCAGCTAACTACCGCCCGATAGCTGTCACCTCAGTTCTTTGCAAGGTCATGGAACGGATCTTAAACCACCAGCTGATCCGATACCTAGAAGATCACTCATTAATTAATGATCGACAGTACGGGTTTCGGCCGAACCGGTCAACGGGTGATCTTCTAGCGTACCTAATGCATGTCTGGGGTGAAGCTATTGACAAACGTGGTGAGTCACTGGCAGTTAGCCTTGACATTGCCAAAGCGTTCGATCGGGTCTGGCACAAGGCTCTTCTCTCCAAGCTCCCGGCATACGGTCTGCCCGCTCAGCTCTGTAACTGGATCGCCGGCTTCCTGCATGAGCGAAGAATCCGTGTCCTCGCAGATGGATGCGCTTCGCGGTTCATGTCAGTGAATGCTGGTGTACCACAAGGCTCTGTTCTATCCCCCACACTCTTTCTTCTGCATATCAATGACATGATTCCGTTAGGAAACATTCATTGCTATGCAGATGACAGTACAGTGCATGGGGGATATTACGGTCGCCCAGGGGCTGGGCGCGCTGAAACCGAGAGGGAGAGAGAGAATCTTGCCATTGAGCTCGACACGGTGTTGAACCTCGTATCTGAATGGGGATCTAACAATCTTGTTGAGTTCAATGCTAAGAAAACACAGGTGTGCGCGTTTACTGCCAAAATGTCGCCGTTCCTTCCCCTTCCGTCTCTTCAGGGCACGACTCTTTCGGCACAGGGCTCCCTAAACTTGCTAGGCATGGAGATATGTTGCGATCTGAATTCCAGGAACTACATCGAAACCGTGAGAAAAATAGCCTTTCGGAAGCTCGGTGTCCTGAACAAGGTGCGTCGATTTTTCACGCCTGACCAATTATGCCTGCTGTATAAAACTCAGGTCCGGTCTTGCGTGGAATATTGCTCGCACTTGTGGGATGGCTCCGCCAAGTACCTACTCGATGCCCTGGACAGATTGCAGCGTCGTGCTGTCCGTATCGTTGGCGATGTAGAGGTAACCAACAACCTTGAGCCTCTGCAATTGCGTCGAGACATTGCGTCGCTTAGCGCCTTCTATCGGCTATATCACGGAGAGTGTTCTGAAGAGCTATTTGACCTTATCCCACCTTCCCCATTCCTACTCAGGAGCACGCGTGCCGGTCTTCGGAGTCATCAATTCACTGTCTCCACCTCAACATCACGTACAAAGAAATTTAGTAGCTCTTTTCTTTGTCGAACTTCCAGAACTTGGAATTCTTTGCCAGCACATGTGTTCCCTCCTTCCTATAACATGGGTTCCTTCAAAAGAGGCGTGAAAAAGCACCTTTCGGGCCGGCAAGGTGGAGGCAGCTAGAGCAGTGTCTGAACTGCACTAGCTGTCTTCGCATATGGACTCTTCTTACCGCTTCACATCAGGTGGTGTTGAGTCATTTGTCGTGCTTTGTATAAAAAAAAAAAAAAAAAGGGGAGGCTTATGCCCAGCAGTGGGTGTCTGTCAGCGGAAATGATCATGATGATGTTGACCAGGTGCAGAACTGCGATGGGTGATAGAGCGAGAAAGTCGTCGTCGCATCAACGAGGAACACATGCGGCGCCGGCGTGAACTAGAGGAGAGACGTCTGGAAATAGAGGAGCAGCGGCTCGAAGAGGAGCGTGCTTGGCGAGAAGAAGAACGCTTATGGAGGAGAGAAATGCTCTCCGCCATACAAGGCATTACCACCGCTCTGAGTTCTCATCCGCCACCGCCGCCGCAGTTTGAATAGGGGGCCGCTGATGTGAGTGTTTGCACGAGCTCAGTTTGTCCATTCCGTGAATCATCAAATTAGTTGTTTGTTAAATTTTACAATGTAACTAAATATTGTTTGCACTACAAAGACAGCTTTTAAATTGATTAATTAACCGTTATAGTAGCATTTAATTTTATTTATAAATCTTTATTGTACATCACTCAAATACAAACATATGTAAGTACATGATGTACGCAGTTGCCTTTGGTACCATTTATAATAACATGATTTATCAAATATGAAATAATTATAAATATAGAAGGCAAGCATTACTGTCAATTTGTGTCCCAACTGCGATTAATAAGTTTTTTATTAGAAATTGTTAACTAATAGCCTACTAATTAATAATTATAATTCATGGCAACTGCAGTCAGTATGAAATATTATTTATTGTCAACAATACATATATGCCATATGCCCTAATGATCAGACTGTTAGATAATCTGTGCCAAGGAACACATAATAATAATATATCTGAAAATGACTGATATCGAATAGCATATAAAAGGTACTATTGTTTAGTTAGATTAAGTATGAATTAAAATTCCTTGAAGATATCTCCAAGAATGTTTGTACTTTTGTGAATACACTATAGTAGGTAAAGACTTGAGACCATCCCCCTTATTCTGAATTGTCGGATCACGGATTCGATTCGAAAAGTCACATGCGGTCTCGCTTTGACGCACCGCGACAAAAAGTGACAGGTATAGAGTTTCCGAAATTCGAATACTTTCCGACAGTTGAGAATAAGGGGGCATGTCGATAGGCAGTAATAGAGTGAATTCCAGTCTGCTTCCGTATCTACAAGACTGTTTACTAGAGCCGAATTCAGTATTATATATGTATAGTTTGTAGTTAAAGCAATACGCAACTTAACCGAATCGTAGGTATTAGATAAATACTAGTTCGGGTGTTGAAATAGAATATTTCGACATTGACAATAATTTGCAAAGAAAAATAGACTAGCAGAATTTCATAGGTTCATCCCAAGAGAAGTCGCCTGGATTGTGAAAGGGCGGGGTTCGGTCCCCGCTCCTGGACATTAGAGATTAGATATTTTTTTCTAAGTATGAATGAAACAGCTTTTTTTTCGTAATTTTAGAGTTGCTCCCATAGATTGCGATATGTTCACTATCTCAAAAATCAGGAAAATTCTCCTGAATCCGGGAAAAATACTAATAATTCGTTTTCATACATGCCTAGTTTGTTTGTACAAAAGTTAAATTTTTCGTCGATTTTACCATTATTCAATATGGTAATATGGCGGGCGACATTGAAGTCAACTTAACGTCACCAAAGTGACATACGCGCCATGATGAATAAGATATGTGGCTGTGTTGTAGTTTTATCTCTAAAAATTCCTGTTTTGTACCACACAACAAAGCAAATAAAAAGAAAATGGGCAATTGAACGCTTTTATGCATATTTTACCTAATTTTCAGTATACTGCACATAGACCTGGCCGGCCCCCTTATTCTCAATTGTCGGATCACGGATTCGATTCGAAAAGTCACATGCCATCTCGCTTTAACTCACCGCGATAAAAAGTGACAGGTATAGAGTTTCCGAAATTCAAATATTTTCCGACAGTTGAGAATAAGGGGGCGGGTCTCCATACATGTTTGGGACTTCTCTGCAAATTACCTGTTGTTGTCTCTAAAAACTCGGTATATCACGAGCGTTGTTAACTGACTTTGGTAACTTATCATTTTTAGATTCAATTTCAAGATAACGAAAATCTCCCAAAATGTATGGAGACCCAACACTTCACTTAAAAATATACAAAACAGTGTTCAATTGTTTATTTTCTTTTTATTTGCTTTGTTTTGTGGTACCTACAACTTATTTCATTTTGGTGACGTTTAGTTGATCAATTTCGGCCGCCATATTGCCTTATTGAATAACTATTGAATTGAATAATTAAAAATTTTGTACAAGTAAACAATGCACGAAAACGAATTATTATTATTTTTCCCGGATTCAGTAGACTTTTTATGGGTTTTGGAGATAGGAAATAATACCTGGCGAGATATGAAATATCTCATTTGTTAAGGTTTATTATTTTGCGAAGTAAGTCTTTGCCTGTATTTTGAACGCGCACACATGACGCAGTATGTGTCTGTGAGCGTTACTCGGAACTTTTTTAGATCTTATGGCCCTGTAATAATAATAAAACTTTCCAAAGGAATTAAAAATACCTCATTTACTACCGATGCCTTTATTATATTACCTACGCCAATCTTATTCATCATATATCTGCCTGACAATCTAATCTCGCTTGCATCTTTAACTTGCACCTTGATTTTATTAATTACAAAAAACGTTTTATGTGATGCGACTTTATCCCGTGGTGCGCCCGTAATGAGACTGGCCGGGCGGGAGTAGTCTTGCGACATTCTTAGGGCTGCTTGTCCTACACGCAATCTATTCTGTAGGTTGACCAAGATCTTGAAGTTACTTGGACAGACGAAGTGTGGGAATTAGAATTAGGTAGACTGAACTGGAATGGAGAAATATACAGAGTTCTACAAAAGTCCGAAATAAAATTAAGAGGGTGGATGTGTTCCTTGAAGAGTTAAGTTTGGCACCTTACGAACCACTTTCATTTTCAGATTAAATCCACACGCCACACATACAGATACAATTAACCCGCGCACAAACCTACTACGATATCGACACCCCACAACCCCCGTATTCCAAATTTTATTTCGACATTCTGTAACAAACCCGATAATAATAAATGTATAAATTTAAATTTGATAAAAGATGCAAGAATTTTTTAGAGCCTTTAAAACTAAGTAGATAGTAGATTTTAAAGAAACCATAGACAATTTCAGTCGGCATATGCGGAGGTGCTTCCTAAATACTCCATTTTATCACGTTAATGTCGAAAATTGAACACAAGTTTCTAAATGTCACATTTTAGAACGAGATGCATTAAACTTTTTAAATTTTGAGTGTATTCTACAGAATTAGCGCCACTGACTTTAAAAAGTGTAAGTATACATATCTTAGTGCATGTGACTGTACACCGATGCAATGTATATAGGTAGATAGTACTTATATGAAGTACCCACATATTAGATACAATAGATTTTCTATTGTTAGCGTTTTTATACCAGAGCCCAATACACATGCTTATAAATACACATGCTTCTGTATAAACATTTTTATGTTGCTTTTTGATTTTGCAAATAAAAGCACTTAACAAAAACTTATTTCTTAGTTTTTTATTTCTTATTTAAATATAGCAAAATAAGTGCGCGTTTTATCACGTTTTGCAGTTAGATGGGCCTATAAATGCCGCAAGTAGGCACCTTATTAATATAGTGTACTTAAGCATTTTGAAATAAGACAGACACCCTACAACTTAGTGGCCACACAACTTTTTGCTAACACTGGGACATCGTCCTCCCTGTGATGATGGTATGGTAACTTACGTTATGTAACACTATAATGTTACTATATACAAATTAAATTTTGATTCTCACCCTTTTGCATAAAGCAATAAGAGTCGTTAAAAACTATTAGCATATTTACATCGTTATGTTGGGTTCCCAGAGATACCAGTTATCTAATAAAGCGTTAAAGATCTTTGAAACAAATAGCAACTTTTTAAGAATGTGCGTTATTTTTTTTAAATACAACTAGATGATAAATAGACGTCGGCTATAGATACCTGCAATTACAAGGAAAAATTACTTGAACTTGCAGGTGCATTATTGTTATCCTGAGGCCTAAGATCCAATGAAATGCCTTCCTTGCAAGGGCGTCGCCAAGGGGGGCTCTAGAGATATCAATATGAAAAAATGTAGCCAACAAAACTCCAACGACTTCGCGAAGGATATACCATAGAGTAACATTTTATAGACGATTTTAGAATAAAATTCACTTTCATAATAATGTGGTCGAGAAAATTAAGGAAAAACCCCGAAACTTATGTTTTTTTTAACTTTAGTAAATTATTTTCATAATAATTAAGTCGATAAAATTAATGAAAAACACCAAAACTTATGTTTTTATTAACTGTCGCAAATTCTTTTTGTTGGATATTTCTAATATTTCAGTAACTTTACTGTTAAGAGCTGCTCCTGAAGATCCAGAAATTTTAAACCGTTATTATTACAATCATGCTCTCTTGAGTCTTGATTGTACCTACAATTTTTTTTTATACCACTAAGGTGGCATTCATCAAGCATACGGCTCACCTGATTGTAAGCGTCAACGGAGCCTATTGACGCTTGCAATTGCAACACCAGGGGTATCACTTTCGCGTTGTTGACCCTGTAAATATCTTTCAAGGTATTTTTTAAGAACGCCATGCTGTACTTTATTTTATACAACTAGATGACAAACAAGCAGACGGCCTGGTGGTAAGTGGGGACACTTGCAACAACAAGGAAAGGAACACTTGTTATTGCAGGTGCGTTGTCATCCGGAGGCCTAAGATCAAATGCCTTCCATGGCCAGTGGCTACATTGCCCTACATTTGCATTCGAGCAACCTCTGCAGGGTGCTCATTCCACAACGTGAGCGGCGTACACTGGAGAATGTTTCTCTGAAACCGTACAGTTCGCGACCACTTTCAAACGGTTCAAACGTGTGAGGATGAAATTTCCTACCAATGGCGAGCGAGAAATAGGCCGTGGGCATCATCTCGAATAATTCCTTAGAACACAAGTCGTTTTACAAACGGTAGAATGCACCTAAGGAGGCAAAATCTCTCCATTTGCTTAAGGGTCCAATATTTCTCTTGAGCTCAAGTTCATCGACAATTCTCATAGCGCGTCATTGAACCGCGATAAATGGTCCTAGTAAGTATCTAGGTACTTCCGCCCATAGGTGGCAGCAGTATTTCAAATAGAGCCTTTTTTAACGCGGGGAGAGGCGGTTACAGGTTCAGGCCTATCCCTGAGCCCGGGGGGACCCTGACTATTTTGTTGGCCTCCCGGACAGAAAAGTCCGTCCTACCCACTAAAGTCCACCACTAAAACCGTCTTCCGTCATTATGGGGAGACATGGGAACCAACAAGCAGTCAACCCTGCCACTCCGACGGTCAGCCCGCACAACTGCGAGCCTCTTCCAGCCATACTTTATTCATATTTGACGGGCCATGTAATTCGGCGGTGAGGCCCCCTGACTTTCCACCTAAGGCACCACTACAAGGGGAGAAGCAAGTGGACGTAACGCCTTCATCTTCCCCGTGCCGTCTACGACCGATCGGGTCAACTAAGGGCGACCCCTCTCTAATCAGCTCCGCAGTCTCCTATTTCATATGGGGCCCTAACTTGAGACTTATACCACACCAAGCTTCTTGGATGCGAGCTTGACTGTATCCTCTAAATGACTGCTGAACTGAACGTTACTAGGGATATCCCGAAATCCCGTTACTACACCGTTAATGGGGCAAATTTCTTATAAGGCGTATTGGCACCAGCCATACAAGGTGTCTCTAGTACTGTCATAAGAATGCAGTCTGTCAATAGACAGCTTATCATTGATATGTATCAAAAACTGTTGGAGACAGCACCGAACCTTGCGGGACGCCACCTTTAATGTCCATGCTATCCAAGCAACTGCCCTCAACGGCTCTTATGCATCTGCTGCACAAAAAGCTACCGACCCATTCGCACAAACCGTCAGACAGCTCGTAAGTTGGTAACTTCTAAAGAAGTTATCTGTGCCTTTGCTACATCTAGACTGATAATGTCTCACCTTGACTTCCAATGGCAAGAGCCCAACGGTTTGTAAATATATTAGAAGATTACTCATAGAGTGACTGTTGCAAACGCCGTATTGTTGACGGTCGCTAGGTCATATTTTTCTCATACTCATTTGTTCTTTCTTTTTCTCATTTTTTTTTGGTGCAGTTGTCTATAGGTGAAGGTAAACAACGGTTACCGGTTACCGTAAGCGTGGTAAGTGGTTACTAACCACTTACCACCAGGTGCTCTGTCAGCTTGTTTGTCATCAGTTGTATAAAAAATCTCCATTATATCAACTTGCCCCCCCCCCTGGCCCATGGGCTGGCGACGCCCTTGCTTCCTTGCATAGTAATTACACTGGCAACCTTTTCCTTCAATCCAAACCAGCGAACTGTTTCACGGCTGAGAAGAAAGATACGGACCTACCCAGACGAGCCTACATACGGATCCATCTAACATCTAGTACAAGCGACAGCACATATAGTGTAACAGTTGTACAGGTTGTACAACCTGTAAAGGAGGGGGTACCAAAACCCCCTCCTTTACGAACGCAGGTACCTATAGTAAGGGCGGTCTGAAGATCAAACTATTACGCTTGATGTACTGTCGACTGTACCTTATATTGAATTTTTCAATGTCGGCTATAATATGGTATTTTCATTTATTTCTTTTTTTGTGTACAATAGATTTTACACCTGCGACCTGCAATAACAAGGAGAAAGGTAGGAGGAAACTTTGAAATGAAGTTATCGATGGGCTTAAATGAATTACTATTTCAATCTTCAGCAATTATGTTTATTCGAACTTTAATTAGTAAGTAGGTACATTTTATAATTTTGATTATTGTAGTACAATACAAAATACGAGATATGAGTTGTGATAATATTTGACAGAAGCGTATCAAAAAAGGCGCGTAAAAGAAAGTAGCTGTTTTTAACTGCGCGCGCAGCTAGTGTTGCCAACGCTGATATTGTAAAGAGTGTTGCCGCGCGACATGTCAACACATTGCCATATTTGCCATTTCGGGCGTATAATATTAAACAATTCAAAATAATTTTATCTGAATCAGATTAAATAGTAGATACTTGGAAGTCAAAACTATTAACAAATACTTAGGTATCCAAATCAAATAAGGTAATCAAATCTATAATTGGAAAAATGTAATAGGTAGATAAGTTTAAAAAAAGCTGCCCGCATTAACCAGTACCTACTAATAATCACTTGGTATTGCTGGTGTGGTTTAAGGCATCTTGAGGCCTAAGTTAAAAATTATTTTATAAAAATGTATTTGTTTTATATTTACGATAATTTGTAAATAACTGTTGAGGACACCATAACATAGGTAAATAGTTGAATGACTCATATGCCTCTTCCAATATTTATACCTCTCTTGAACTATTTTACAGCTGAAATAGGGAAAGGCGGTGGTTCCTCCCCCAGACTACTCTATCTACATACATACGGGCCACCACCTAGTAAAACAAACACCACGTCACCACCTACTTCCATTGATGCTTCACAAATTAAATAAAGAGAAGATTAGTTTGAAGTTAGCCACTTCACCGGTTTAACTCGGTTTTACTTCGGTTTAACACCGGTTTAACTTCACTTTACTAGGTGGTAGACCCATATGTAGGGTCGCCTGGGTAGGTACCACCGCCTTTCATAATTTAGCCGTGAAACAGTTCGCTGTGTTTCGAATTGAAGGGAAACGTAGCCAGTGTAATTAATTACTGGGCATGGACGGCATTTCATCTTAGGCCTCAGGATGACAACGCACCTGCAATATCAAGTGCTTTTCCTTGTTATTGCAGGTGTCTATAGGCGGCGGTAACCGCTTACCACCAGGTGGGCCGTCAGGTTGTTTGTCATCTAGTTGTATAAAAAAAAACTCGCGTTAGATGTTACATTTTTAAAAAGATGCTATTTAAAGGTTTTCATGAGAAACTGAATCAATTTTAAAATCTCTTATACAGAAATAAACAAAGGAACAACAACGGAAGGACAACTTAAGGTGCTATCAAGTTATCAACTGCTGTCATGTCAAGTAGCCAGGATTTCCGCCGGAACCTTACCGCAGGCTTAGGGTTACGTTTACCTACATCGAAAACTTATAACACAATCTTCCTTAGAACAACACTTGGACTAAGTACAGCTAGAACCCTTAGTGTAAGTTTCAATCACGGAGTACTTAACCAGTGGAGAGCGCATAGATGCATTCGTCCTTAGAAACACAGGTCACTGCTTAGCGGTGCGGGGGCGACGAGGCATTGGCTTCGCTGATTGGTCAGTTCAATTACACGTGTTTTTGTAGGGAGCAAGGAGACCAAAAATATTATCGACTATCGATAAAAACTATAAGACAACTTTGGTGCGAGGGAATTTCTAGTGTAATTCAACAACATAATAACTTAACGATATTAATGAATGAACGTAAGAAAGAAAAAATATTTTATTTAAATAGGCCACAAAGAAACACTTTTAAATCGTCAAAAAAACACATTGTTACAACTATCACAAAAAATATATTAACTAACAACGTCATAGTCTCTGTCTGTCTGTCATGTCTGAATTTACACCGGTTCCAAAAGTTGAACTACCGAGAAGATTCCGGCAACAAACTCATGTAGTCACTCTTTTCAAATATTAAATTACAATGGTTTTTTAAAAAATATAACTTTTAGCAGCGCAGTGCCGCCCAGCGAAAAAAAAAATATTAGAAGAGAATGTATATCAACGTACCAACAAAGTAGGTACCCAATGTCAAAAGTATTATCGTCATTTTCAAGCTATCTGACAATGCACAATCACAATATAGGTATGCAGTGGTTAATAGTCATAATACTGAATTTTAATGTGTACACGCATTCTTATCATCTAAATATTCTTGGACCTTATAGTAGCCTTTTTTCATTAAAGTTTGTTTGACATATAACTTAAGTTTGTGAAAAGGCAGTTCAATTACATTTGGTGCGACTTTGTTGTGAATGTGTATACATTTCCCCATGAATGAGCGACTTGTCTTGTGAAGTCTAAAGCTTGGAACAGCAAGTTTATTTTTATATCTAGTGTTTAAGTTATGAATATCACTATGTTTTGAAAAGGTATGTTTATATTTGTGAACATAAATTATGTTCTCATATATACAGAATGTAAAAAATCTATGGGCCCTGGAGGGGAACTACTTTAAATCCTTTAGTTATCTCAATTTACTGAAAGAAAGCATTCCTTTATTTTTGAAAAGACACAAAACTGCATTCAAAGATCTTTTAAAACTTGCTAGTCTCACCTGGGAATCGGACCAACTAAAAATTAAAACAGTATACCCTCGCTATTTTTTTATACGAATCGGTAGGAATATTGTGCAGGATAAAATTTTTCTAGCAAACACACTAACATGTTGTACGTGATACCAATGAAATTGAATATTTATTACAAGTTTTTTATTAACTACCTAGTACCTAGTACTGTAATGTTCATTTGTAACAAGTAAACCATACGTTAATTTTATTATCTCTCTAACATCCAAAGATATTGTATGAAATACAGGTTTGCTAATGTCATTTATGTCTTAGTACCTTATTGAAGACTTCGATAAGAAAATCATTAAATTGTAATAATAAATTTATGCACAATTCGTTCTTAAACTAGGAAATCTGAGGAAAAGTTAAAAATGGAACGCATTTTTTAGTGCAACGCGGGGCAATTTGAAATTAGAACGACAACTTTCAACATTTTTAAAATCGTTAAAAATGTTGAATGTATTCGATCGTAAATAATTGATGTTACTTTTTACTTTTTTTATTCCAAATACCAAATGTTTATTAAACAAATTTTATCCTGAACATTAATCCTACCGATTCGTATAAAAAAATAGCGAGGGTTTACTTTTTTAATTTTTAGTTGGTTTGATTCCCGGGTGAGACAAGCGACTTTTAGAAGATCTTTAAATGCAGTTTTGTTTCTTTTCAAAAATAAAGGAATGTTTCATTTCAGTAAAATGAGCTAACTAAAGGATTTAAAGTAGTTCCCTTCCAGGGCCCATAGATTTTTTCTACCCTGTATATATGAGAACATAATTTATGTATGAGAACATATACCTTTTCAAAACATAGTGATATTCATAACTTAAACACTAGATATAAAAATAAACTTGCTGTTCCAAGTTTTAGATATTGAGAAGTAACGGTCAAAATATTAATTTCTTTAAATAAATCCCTTAGTGAATCACGTGGCTTGAGTCTGTAAATAGAAATAAAAATTATATTAATCAAATTAGAATTTAGATTTGAATAATACGAAAACAATACAATTAAATCTTACAAAATGATTTTATTATCGATACCAAGAAGAAAGTGCACGTAACAGCACTATCTTGCAAGAAAGAGATAAATGCATAGTACATTAAACCTAGGAAAGAGAGAGAGGGGTAGAAAGACATCAACGCGTGCCAATTTCATATTTATTAAAAAGAATTTATTTTTGTGAAAATTATTTTGTACGAATTTCATCTAAATAATACTTACCTGTGGAAGGTTTTTCCATCTTTTTTGTAATTTGAAGTAGAACTCGACATCCCACACCATTTAATAGCACAACTGGGCATTTTTACCGTATTTTGACTCTTTAAATAATATTTTACGTCACTGTGTGATACCCGCGGCAGCTAGAAGCACTCTGAAGCCGAAATCGGCACATAAACTCGTTTTAGCATATGCTTAGTGGGATGATTGCCCCCGCAAGCGCAGTCAATTGGTTATATAGTCTTTGGTTTCAATCGAATTGAAACAAAAACGATCATCGTCATGTTCACTTCTCAGATTTTTTTTATACATCTAGATGACAAACAAGCTGACGGCACCTGGTGGTAAGTGGTAACCGCCGCCTACAGACACCTGCAATAACAAGGAAAATTTGCAATTGCCTGCAATTTGTGATTGGGCCAGCATGGTGGTGCTTTGGTCCAAACTCCTATGTGTTTCTCCTATGTAGGACGTATATAGCTTGGTGATGACGAAATTTTAAGGTCACTTTTTTACCTAACCTGAATTAAATGAATTTGGTTAGATTTAGATTAGAACTGTGTCCTGAAAAGTAATAGGAAATTTTAAAAGTTTGACACTTGTTCTGTGAAACAACTGCATAACGCCTGTTAAACAGGGTGGTGCCGTCAATACGACAATAAATTAAAACATGGGCTATATAATAGTTCATAGAAATCGGCTCTCTATAGAAATGGTTTGCCACTTTCAAAAACATCTTATTTATTTGAAAACTTGACAGTCTATGATATAATGCAGCCAATTTCAAATTAAATAAACAAATATTCATACACTCAACCTATTATCTAGCCCAAAGTCAAAAGTAAGCATCATCATTAAGAGCTATTGTGTTATGGATACTAGACAACGGAGAAATCATCATAATAATATGTATCTAAATATTAGAAATATACTAAATAAACAAATAAACATCCATGACTCGTAAACAAATGATCGTACTCGTCATACAAACATTTGCTCCTACCGGGATTCGAATCCGGGACCTCTTGACCGAGTAGCGTGAATAGCACAGACAGAATGAGCACTTCCTAAAACGGCGGGAACCGAACCTGCAACCATTCACAATCCGGGTGACAGCTGTGATCTAGCCTCTGAATTATAAAACACCCCTATGAATTTCTTCTAGTCTATCTGTCTGTATCATAACATTAATTCCAAGGGTGAAAGCCCATAATGCACTGAGACGTTTGTCATGGCCCAATCTTAAAACACTACAAAAAAATGACTTAAAAAGGGTTATCAGGGTCGATTTTTAGTTTTGCCTTATTTTAAAGTAAGTTAGGTAAAATGAATTTAAGATTGCTTTATTAAGGGCTCTTAGTATTAGCAAGACCCCGGGTATTGTGAATGTGAGGTCATTAGCATATATGTATCATTTTCCTTTTGTAAGCCCCTATCCTACCGTTATTATTCTAGATTCGGTCGTTATTCACCAATTCACGAAATAATCACTGAGTCAGTTCTATATCAGACAACTGTCTGGCCGAGTCCTGCCCCCTTATTCTCAATTGTCGGATCACGGATTGGATTCGAAAAGTCACATGCCGTCTCGTTTTGACGCATAGCGATAAAAAGTGACAGGTATAGAGTTTCCGAAATTCGAATATTTTCCGACAGTTGAGAATAAGGGGGCTGGGTTCAAGTCCCGGTCAAGATATTTTTTTTTAATATAAAGCACGGCAGATGACTCAACACCACCTGATCTGAAGCAGTATGAAGTTGAAACTCACTGTTCTAGCCACCTCCACCTTGCCGGCCCATGAGGTGCTTTTATAGGTATACGAATATTTGTTCTCGGGTCAATGGTTGTTTACATATTTATTGCAGGTGAATTAGTTGTAGAAACGTGAAAAAATAGGAGTGCGTTACCCCAGCAAGGAAATATCTGGTAGGTGAAATTGAGTTATGCCAATAATTAGAGTGTAATGTGGTGTAAATGTGACCCAAATAGAAATTTTGTGCGTGCTGTAGTTTTGGAGAAAAAGCAAAAAAACCGTTCCTGCTGGAGTAACGCTGTTCCAGCAGGAAGATTCTAAACGAATGATCGGAGGGAAAAGTAAAGTACATGAGCAGGTAGGTTATATTTGTGCATGAATGTGCGCCAAAAATGAGATTTGTGCGTCTTAAGGTTTTAGAGATATACGGTTTCCTGCTGGAGTAACGTTTTGCAGAATCCGGTATCACGGAAACCTTTGATTGTGCGCACGTAAAATAAATGTATTTCAGTAGCTGTTGATTAGTGCGTATTTGTGAATCAATAAGTTATTAAAATACATTTATCGTTTTAAAGTAATCATACATTTCTTAAATAACAATAAAAAATTCTAGCGCTTAAATAAGCAAACGTATAAGCCAACTGAAAATGGAATTCGCTTTTTCTTGTTAATCTTCTTGTCTACAAAAAGTTTCAAAACTAATTATACACACGTTTTTGAATAATTTAACTTTAATTCAAAACTGATAATGACATAACTGCAACTTCAAATTACAAGAACCAGTATTAACCAAATACAATTTGGTAGTAACGCACAATTAGAGTATTTCGTGAAATATAAATGGTGAAAATTTCAGCTTCATATGTCTCGTATTAATGTAGATATAAACAAAAAACCAAAATAACCACTAAATTACCGATAATCCGACAGAATTCAAATGACCACTAAAAAGCGACCGTTTCATACATATTGATGACCTTCATAAATTGGCTCACAAACACGTGTGAACATTTGGTTCCTGGGTACACTGAACCACAAAACTGTTAGAGAAAGTTATTAAAATGCATTTTAGTTTATATAAAAAGTACTTTACCTATGCTAAGTCTAAATTTAAGTTCAGTCCATTTCTTTCTCTCAAAATGAATACGAAAAGGATGGCTGTCATATAATTTGACATTTAGAAACGTGCGTTCAATTTTCGACCTTATTGAACGTGATAAAATACAGTGTTTAGCAGGCACCTCCGTACATGCCGTCTAAAATTGTCTATGGTTCCTTTGAAATCTGTCTAGATTAAATTGACAGCTCTAAACGAGTTCTTGCTATCTAAAGTGAGTCCGAGTTCACGCTTCTGCCCCCTTATTCTCAACTGTCGGATCACGGATTCGATTCGAAAAGTCACATGCCGTCTCGCTTTGACGCATAGCGATAAAAAGTAACAGGTATAGAGTTTCCGAAATTAGAATATTTTCCGACAGTTGAGAATAAGGGGGCAGGTCGTATGAATACCTAGTCAATGTAATTGTATGGCAGCAGCAAGGCGGAATACTACATCAGTCATTCATCCAGGGTTGAGATGCCATTTTCATGATATAAATCACATCGAGTAACTACTGGGAGGCTGTTTCATAGACCTTTTCTCAGTCACAACATGAGTAATTATATGTAAATATAAGTACCTAATGCTGGTAGGTAATACAGAAACTTTTAATAAATACAGTACTTGTTTCAAAGATACTCTTATTTATTATTATTATTATTATTATACCTACCATGCTCGTAAATTATTTGGAGTTGGTGCCCCCTGAGCTGTTTTTACAGAGCGGACTCTCGCTGCAGGGTTGACGCGCGGGAAGGCGAGCGGCGAGAACTAATGTATGGCGGATGAAGTGCAATCATGCTTAAGACTCAACAGCGGCTGCGGCGACTCAGCGGCGACTTATTAACAAAATATTTTAGACGATTTTGGAGCGGTTTTGTTATACAGGGTGGTGCCGTCAATGCGACAATAAATTTAAACATGGGCTATAATTATTAGTCCATAGAAATGGTTTGCCACTTTCAAAAATTTCGTATTCAATTGATAATTTCATGACCTTTGTATGAAATAATGCTGCCAACGTTACACTATTTCATACAAATGTCATGAAATTATCAAATGAATACGATATTTTTGAAAGTGGCATACCATTTCTATGGACTAATATAGCCTATTTAAATTTATTGTCGCATTGACGGCACCACCCTGTATTGAATATATTCACTGTGAAGAAAAGAGTGAATTATCTTTCAGATCTAACCCAATCTGACCTAACTTATACCTTGTCGCCTACTAATGTAAAAACACGAAAGTGTAAAAAAAATATAATTACGAAATATTCGATTCGCCAAATTATAGCTACCACTACTGAGTTTAAAAAAAATGTCTAACTACGGCCATCTCCATCGTTGCCGCTAAACGTTACTGACTGACCCTACTGGATTGGACGTCGTCGGTCGCCCCTACCCAATAGTCGTATCCAGGCCATAAATGTTTTTCTTTAAAAAAAAAATTTGGGTTCTATTAATACTAATTATAGGTGGGGCATAAACACCCCTCTGTAACAATTAATAAATATACTCTAAGCATATTATCAATATTTAATAAATACATTAATAAAGTTAATTTTAAAATAAGGATAGGTACCTACTGAACATAATGCACTACTAAAACAATACGATTGCCTGTAAACGTTATGAACGCGATTGTATGGAGAATAGAATAATATAATGCTGTTCTTTCAAAAGTCCTCGAAATGTATGAAACGGTCGCTTTTTAGTGGTCATTTGAATTCTGTCGGATTATCGGTAATCTAGCGGTTATTTTGGTTTTTTGTTTATATCTACATTTATACGAGACATATGAAGCTGAAATTTTCAGAATTTATATTTTACGAAATACTCTAATTGTGCGTTACTACCAAATTGTATTTGGTTAATACTGGTTCTTGTAATTTGAAGTTGCAGTTATGTCATTGTCAGTTTTGAATTAAAGTTAAATTATTCAAAAACGTGTGTATATTTAGTTTTGAAACTTTTTGTGGACAAGATGATTAACAAGAAGAAGCGACTTCCATTTTCAGTTAGCTTATACGTTTGCTCATTTAAGCGCTAGAATTTTTTATTGTTATTTAAGAAATGTATGATTACTTTAAAACGATAAATATATTTTAATAACTTATTGATTCACAAATACGCACAAATCAACAGCTACTGAAATACATTTATTTTACGTGCGCACAATCAAAGGTTTCCGTGATACCGGATTCTGCAAAACGTTACTCCAGCAGGAAACCGTATATCTCTAAAACCTTAAGACGCACAAATCTCATTTTTGGCGCACATTCACGCACAAATATAACCTACCTGCTCATGTACTTTACTTTTCCGTCCGATCATTCGTTTAGAATCTTCCTGCTGGAACAGCGTTACTCCAGCAGGAACGGTTTTTTTGCTTTTTCTCCAAAACTACAGCACGCACAAAATTTCTATTTGGATCACATTTACACCACATTACACTCTAATTATTGGCATAACTCAATTTCACCTAGCAGATATTTTCTTGCTGGGGTAACGCACTCAAAAAATAGAAACATAATTATTTGAAGATAAGTCCGCAACTGTTCGGTCCGTCCGCGTATTAAACTTTTTGTTACAAATTCGATATGGGAGCACCTGCTTCACCAGCTGGGTGTCTCGTGCCCTTGAAATAAATAAAAAAATAGAAGTAGGTATATCATCCTTCGTCTAAGTATGTACACTTGTTTGGAAGAGGTTGGGATAAGAAAAGTATGGAATGGTTGGTATTGACTGTACAAAAGAGAAACAGACCTGCACCCGTACCACCATCTTTTATCGCGATCCAGTTTAGGACCTAAACTGAGTAGAATCGTTATATCCGTACTACGACGCTATCTACGACTATGACAGCGGTGCAGTTTAGGAACCAATAATGAACCGAGCGGAATATGAATCGCTTTTATAAAGATGGTGGTAAGGCCCCTGGGGCCTTACGACCGTCTTTCTAAAAGCGATTTATATTCCGCTCGGTTCGGTACCTATTGGTTCCTAAACTTCATCGCTGTCATAGTCGTAGATAGCGTCGTAGTACGAATTAACGATTCTACTCAGTTTAGCTTCTAAACTGGATCGCGATAAAAGATGGTGGTACGGGTGCTGAAACTGCTCACACTGGCGACGACGGCCCAGTGACCGCTTACATTATCTGTTTCAAGGTCATAAATGTTTTTTCTATCTTCATATAATGCATTGAAATGAGGGTGTTAAATTTCAATGTATCTTGGGAGGTTTGGGGCTGACTATGTGATGACACCCTTTATGTTACCATCACTAACCGTCTTGTGGATCATCAGCATGTTAGACATTCTTTGGCCCCGAAGACCCCGGCCATAGATTAGAGATAGATCCCGGCTATTGTGTGAGTTGTTTCCCTAGTTTACTAATAAATACACGTTGTTGCTTGTTTCACTAAATTCGGTACTCTACATTTTTTGTTGCCTACTTTTTTTTATGTGACAAAAATTGTAGAGTGCCCAAAGAACAAGCCCCCTTAATTAACTTTTATTTAGAATCAGTCGTTTGACTCTAGGAGGCTTATTCTATAACTAGGTGGTAGGCCCGTATGAAGGGTCGTCTGGGTTACCTACCCAGACGACCGCCTTATTCTTATTTCAGCCCTGAAACAGTTTGCTGTGTTTCGGATTGAAGGGAAAGGTAGCCGCTGTAATTACGGGCACATGGACGGCATTTCATCTTAGGCCTCATGATGACAACGCACCGGCAATATCAAGTGATTTTTCCTTGTTATTGCAGGTGTCTATAGGCGGCGCCGGCGGTAACCGCTTATCATCAGGTGGGCCGTCAGCTTGGTGTGCATGCGGATTGATCTAGTTGAATAAAAAAAAACTTCTTTGATAACCTAAAAATATCACTGTAACAAAAATTATAATTACGATTAAGCCTACAGGTGAAAACCTGACATAAAATATATTGAACGAGTCATTCTGCAGGCTGCACCTGCACCTTTGGCACAGCGTGACTATACTTACCTACTATTGTAAGAAAACATAGGTATTAGGTACTAATTAAACGCAAATGTTGCGATGTATTTTGAGTTAATAACTACATCTGACAATATGACATTGAAACGAAGAGATGTATTAAATTAGACTAGGTACCTACCGAACGGAAATTAATTGTCTTATCGTAGCTAGTTGGTATTAAAGTAAATTGATAGGTACCTACCTACTTACCTTATTTTTGTTTGAACTTTAAAGAATAATGATTTTAATAATTTAGTTAGGGCAGTTAATATTATAATAGGTATCTCCTCATTGAAAAGGTACTGAAAAGTCTAGGTGTTATGTTATGATTATTATTAATTAAATCTAGGCCGGTTGTCGAGAATTTGTAATTATGACAGATGTTTTGTTTCAGTTTTATAGGCAAAAATATCGTAGTAGTTTCTTCCCTCGTAGGCTACGGGCTACGATTGAACTGATGCGTAGGTAATAGGTAACAGTCTGTGGTGATGTCGGAGGGTCATCACAATGTCCGACTTTAGAATTAACGTATCATCCGGGTGTGGCGGAATCCGAATTTTCGATTTAATCCAACAATTTATAGTCATTGTACCGTTATATCGTTAATTAATCGAATTTATTATTGATTGAGATAAGGCAGAATGGATTAACTGACACTCGAATCTTGAAATCACGACTGGGGTGCACCTGTAGCACCTCCACATTACAGGTAATCGCAGCTCAATAATACTACCTACTCTTAGTGTTGTGTTACTGCGGTGAGTGAGGTCGCCAGAGCTCATCGAAAAGGAGTTATACACTGTTCGTCCATTTGGTCAAATTGGGTAGTCAAACTAATTTGTCCAACAGGAATAATTTCTCCCGATGGTCAAACTTTTCGGATAATGGATTATTTTTATAGTTGTCATATGCAATTGAGTACAGTGGTGATTAAATTACAATTGCATTTATTTTGTCATAAATATGTACATAGGTATACTTATTGTATGTATGTAGCTAGATCATCCCCTGAAGTACCAGGCTACCTATCTATCTACCAGGATATCTATGTA
Source organism: Nymphula nitidulata (assembly GCA_947347705.1). Classification (NCBI taxonomy): domain Eukaryota; kingdom Metazoa; phylum Arthropoda; class Insecta; order Lepidoptera; family Crambidae; genus Nymphula; species Nymphula nitidulata. Next base: position 17,026,982 of record OX374632.1, read on the forward strand.
AGAGTTGTTTAGCATACTGTTAATTTTATTTATATGTACCTATAATAATTGTAGGGGTACAATAAATAACCTCTGTTATATATTTATGGTAGCATGGCACTCCGGATTGGAAATATACATTTATTAGGTATCAACAGATTAAATGCATCAACGGACTTTAAATTAGTTGGCTTATACTAAATTCAGGGACCACGGGTAAAATAATTTCCGTGGTACCAGGGACTATCACAGAGACCATGGGCAAAAAAGGGAGCAGAGACCAATCTAAAATGAACTGCCAGTTACAGTTAATCCATAGCGAAATAAGTATTGGTCATTTTCTTGATAAATTGCGTTAAGGTCGTAAGACTAAAGTTATTTAAGTGTATCGTAGCCTACCATAGCATTTCGTAGCCTACCGGTAAACTACGGTAGCCTAAACTAGCCTTTTATATTTACTCTTTAATTTAAAAATGTGTCTGCCATTTAAATTAGTAGTTTGGTCTTAAACTGAATTTGGTGGATGTTATTAATAATAATAAGGCATAAGAGACGCCAATTTTAATTATTTCATCTGGAATAAAATAGATGTTTTTTTAATAAGAATTTTAGCAATTTGATTTGGACGATGGCTCCTTCAGCCACGTATTTTCAAAATTCTCTTTGTATTTTACATTCTAAAATAAAGTTCTGTTTTATAATATAATTTACTTTTATGCTGGACTGTATTTTCTATTATCCGAAAAGTTTGACCATTGGGAGAAATTGTTCCTGTTGGACAAATTAGTTTGACTACGCAGTTTGACCAAGTGAACAAACAGGTTATACAGGGTGGTGACGACAATACGACATTAAAGAACATGAAATTATCAAATGGATAAGATGTAGGTAAGTAATTGAAAGTTGCAAAACATTTCTATAAACTAATATACCTCATGTTTTAATATAATGCCGTATTGTAATCACGAACCTATATAATGTGGGAGCAGGGACACTTCTACGCTGTCAAAATATCGCGCTATATTGATTTTAACAGGGTAGGCAGAGCGTGATGATTAGTGCTCAAAGTGCTACTAGCGCTCGCCACACGCTTGTTTTCCCGTTTGCCCCTGTCGAATAAAATTAACCGTTATTTATTGATATATCTTATGGTATATCAATTTTATTGTTTACTTATATAAGAAACATTATGAATTGAGTGTTGGTGTTTCTCTGCGTGATCGAATCATAAATGATATGAGATCCGCAGGAGAACTAAGGTCGCTGACATAGCCCATAGAAATGCGAGTCTCAAGTAGCAGTGGGCACGTGGGCAGGCCACATTGCAAGGAGGACTGACGTCCGTTGGGGAGGTAAAAGTCCTCGAGTAGCGGCCGCGTACCGGGAAACGCAGCGTTGGTAATAGGTCCCACAAGGTGGACCGATGTTTGGTAAGGAAAGAAAGAAAGAAAGAATCGCTCGCGGGAAGCCGATGGATAAGGGCAGCCGATAGATGAGGGCAGCGCAGGACCGATCATTTTGGAGATCCTTAGGACATATTGAGGCATATGCCCAACAGTGGGCGTCTCTCAGCTGATATGATGATGATGAATTAAGTAGATAAGTTCCTTATCTTGCTTATTACAAATCACTATTCCGCATTGCGGGTACTAAATTATTGCGAAGTTACCTAAATAATCACTTCGGATACGCTATCGACGTAAACATTATAAAGTTCATTGACATAATAAATTCTTCTGTTTATCTCCGAAGTGTGTCCGAAGTGTCCATTTGACTCGACTTCCTGCAAACTTGTATAGCTACTATTTTAGGCTGAACGAGCTCGTTACACCTTGTTGCCATCTTAGACCATAATAATCTTGTTCTTAGGTAATATACTGCCCTGTTAATTCTGTAATACATTACAGAATTAACAACCTACAATTATGCAGAATCATTACTTTCATTACTCTAGGTACATAAAGGATCTCCTTCTCTACATTGAAAAAAGTCCCACTTTTATTTATTTAAACTTTAATTGCACAAAATGAGTTACAATTTGGCGGACTTAATGCCATTAGGCATTCTCTACCAGTCAACCGAAAAGTTGAGTCCGAAATGATTACCTAAATAGGTAGTGCAAAAACAACTGTTTTAAAAATTAAAATATACAATAACATGTGAATACACTTATGCATAATAACGAAAATAAATATTGTTAACATGTATAATTATGGATAAATACAATATTATACAGTATGTATGTATTTATATGTAATGCTATGTTAATAATCGCTGAAAGGTGTTACGAATTTGAAAATTAGATATACATTTCGTATTATTATCTTTATCTAGACACGTGTAATACCAAAACACGATCAAAAGATTTTGCCTCCATACATTTTATTTAAGATTTCCGAAAACTCAAGATTATTGGTAAACGATAATTTATTTTGTATACAATAGGAAATTACTTAAAATAGTAGATATCATTAATATTCACAATCATGTAGAATCGTTTTTTTGTTATCCTCAGTTAACTTTTATTAAAATAATTAGTGTATTTTCGCTTACTTTACACGCGCGACCGCTATTTTGTCTTTTTTCCTCCAGCTGTCAGTCATACATATCTCTATTTGTCTCGGCCAAAACAACGTTTCGATAAATCGCCTTAATTAAAGAAAGCAAATAATACTTCTATCCTCAGCTTAAGTTAACTTTGCGCTGGAAACTTTTAGGTAACGGCCGAATAATTCTCGTACGATTCTTTTCTGCCCCCTTTAAAATATTTTAGGTATTGCCATTATTGTGTTATATTTTTTTTGTGCTACTTATTTTTCTCTGTTGTCTATTACCTACCTACTTATATTTATATGTATAGGCGTTTATCACGAGGCGAAACTACCCATACATTGAAAATTCATTTATTGTAATTTTAAATTATGAAAAGTCGTACGATTGTTTTATGCCTAATTAACCAGGAGACGGATGCCCCTTGATAACTGTACTCTCTACGTAATATGTATGCGTCGTTTTAGCGGGGATCTGTCGCGGAGTGAGCAGGTTTTCGGCAAGACCTTGTCATCATTGTGACTTTGTAAATATTTCTTGTTTTTTGTAAAAGAAATCCGGTCTTAAATGTTTTGGTGCGTCGCAGGCTCAAAGGACCAATTCGCGTATGTAGACTAAGCTTTAAAAAATTCTTCGATGATAAATGGATTCAAATTTAGTCTAAACGTCAATGAATTCAACAACAACCCCTTCATTTCGCCGGTAACGTGTGACCATGGTAACCATAGAGGAATATGGTAACCTTGAAATCAAGTTGATAAAACAAACATAAAGTGCCGCAACGAATAATCCCCATGCCTTTGTTTACATTACTCTATTTTACATGCCTAATGATACCGTTCAGTAGCGCTGTTAAAACAATCCTAATTGTAATGTTTACAAAACATCATAGCGATATTCAATAGACAGTTATTTGTTTAAGAATGCAGGCAATTGTGCTTGGAGTGTCATTATTCTATTGTCGGGGTAGTGAGGTAGGCGCGTACCCTTGCGGCGAATGCAGTATGCACCCTGCACCGGTGTAGAGTGATTGACATAATTACGCGCGGACGCAGGTACGCGAGGGGGCCGTCAGTCCGCGACCGGCGCCCGAGCGAACGCGCGTCTCCGCAGCCACTCTCCGTAACCGGCCGAATGCCCGAGAACCAGTCGGCGAGATGGCGAGCTCCGTGAGAGTTGCGCCATGTTGAAGCATGCGCAGCGGCCGCCGGCGGCGAGCGATGCCGACCACCGCTACCAGAACATGCCGCGGCGGCCGCACCACCACCTATCCCTCAACGTCTCCACATTAGATTCCTCAAAGCATTCCGTCGGCGGTACTTCAGCTAGCGTCAGTCCTGGCGCTCAACCACCTGCTCCCACAGTTGTCCCGGTGCCGGTAGTCGCGCCGATACCAGTCGTATCCCCACCGAAGATTGCAAACGGAAACGCACCTGGATTGTCATCAACTCGGACAGCTCCCGCTAGAGGTAGAAGCACGCGAGCTGCAACAGAGGAAGCGCTGACTTCGCTGGCTCTCCTATGCCTCGTCAGCCTGCTTCTAGCGTTGTTAGCGCTGTTGTTCTTGCTGAAAATATCAGCGCCTGCAACCAGTGCGCCCGAGGAGTTTGCAGTAGTGTATGAAGTGACGTTAGCATTGTGCGCGTTGACGCTCTCGCTGAACCTATGCTGTCTTCTCGTGTGTGCAATACAGTTCCTGTTCGCTGTGAAGTTAGTGCATTCTCCGTCGGCGCCGAACGGCCGGTGAGTGTTCTTTATTATGTGCTCGATGGTGCTCAGAAATAACGATCATTTCGTGATTTGTACTCGTGTATTCACCGTTAAGAATGCCTTGGAACTGGTTATACACATTTCTTTAAAACCAGTGTTAGTTTATTTGTGCATACGAAATAGTCTATCTCACGTTAGCGTACGCCGCAGCACATTCGGAGCCGGCTCCTCTACCGGTGTAGCTCTACATCCAAACAGTCTTAACTCAAAGCAGGTTATGTACGAGTATGTCTTACACAATTTATAACAGTATGAAAACGTGAGGTTTACGAGTCTTTTTTCACTATATTTAATTAAATACTTCGTTAACAGTTATATCAATCGTCATTTTTGGAGATATGTCATTGGTTCGTCACTTTTAAGTTTTTTTCGTTCTGAATTTTAATTGCCCGTGGTTTTGATCGTTGATTCAAGTTTTTTCTTAAATTGTCAGGTTTGTACACATGTAGAAGAGGCAGGTGCTAACGGTCTCGAGCGGCGGTTACTTCTGAATGGTCTGATAAAAAATGTTCCGTGTTCAACGGTTGATAATTTGCTCGCACGCGCCGGTAAACTTATTGTTATCTTGATTTTTTCAAATCCCATTTTTGTAATCAGACAATAAAGTCCGTTAATAATTCTCTTAAACTAGGCACCAGAACGCTGTTTGCTTTTCATGTACCGACCTATTTCAGAAGTTCTAGTATTTCGTGTAAAGAGAGCTTTTGCTTGAGATTTTTTCTTTAGTCTTGTGATATCTTTTATTTACGATAGAGGGAAACGTCATACATAAACCAAAGAAGTTAAATCACTTTGAAAATTAAACCATTTTACTTTAACTACAATCTTTTTAAAGGTAGGTGTATATGTTGTAATTGGCGAAGTAAATATTTTTGTCACATTGACTTTATTTTATTACTCCCGCAATTCTCTTTATTGTCGTTTCTTAAGCAGTTAATTAACTGACGTAAAATTCAGTCAGTTTTCAGGCTATTTGGTTTAATTACAGAAAGCATACCAATATCTCTTCTCTAATAAGAATTATAGTCAACGTTACATTGGCAATAGGTTGATTGGGCGTTCGTGTAAGGCTTACAATTACAACAGCAAATTCATGGATTTCGTTTTCTGTAACTCATTGCATTAAAAGGTTTCTCAAATCTGCATTACTGTAATTTCCCTTGCGATGATAGTTTGTTTTTTAGAATATATTTAGTTGTATGCATGTAAAAACTAGTATATTGAACAAGTATATTGACTGCTTGTTTCTGAAATAAATAAATACGAAAATAATAATCGCAGTAACTGTCTTGGTCGCAACCGGTACTGAAGGCTTCCGCGTTAACTTTCTATACAAAGTATATCTATAGCAGCTTGTGCGACCGCATATCTCTGAGAGCACTAGAACACTGCTACTTATAGACCGCTATTTGACATTCAGGTTCACTATGATTCAGGGCTGTACAGCCAATGGGAAGATCAATGCGCAGGCAACTAATATCTTCTTTACTAGAAGTAAAGAAACGGAAATCAAAGTAAATGAAATAGCAACAGATAATAAAATCGCATTAAATGTGATAAGAGCTAATTAGGTATCCATTTTTCTTTTCTTACATGACTTTAAATAAATCCTGAGAACATCACGAAAACCAGCAATTAACAAAATTGACACTAGTAAAATTAAGAAACTAGAACAAAGTAACTTATCAATTAGAACAACATTGAAATTAAGAAGTTGTATGGTATTGTGATTGTGAATGAACTAACTAATTACCTAGTGGTGTAGCTAATACTGATCTTGAAGCTAGAAACTTAGTTCTCCTTCATTTCATTTCATTTAGCTTTGACGTTAAGAGGTTCTGCTACATCATGAACTTGAGTTATATCTTTTTATGACCCTAATAACGACTCACTATTAGTCATTAAGTATTGAAATTCAAGAATACCGGTCGGCAAATTGTTACACACAATGCTATCTTAACAGGTTTCTAAGGTCTTCTGTCCTGACCTTTACAAATTTAAACTGCGATTAGGCACAATATTAGTAACAGAGCAAAACTTAATACAGTTTAATGGTTACTTCAAATGAAAAGAATTTGATAGTGTCTGAGAATTGCTATGCGTTTAAAATATTGTTATGAATTTAAGTGAAACGTTTACGCCTATTTTGAACCGCTTCCTAAGACGAATGTATAAGAGCACTATTGCGTACATATAACTGCCTCGACTACCTCGTCATTTTCGTATTTTCCTTTACGTTAAACTGTTGCCATAAAGTTTATTAGTTTAATAATAAATCTCTCTTGGAACTTAGCTTATAACGCAGATGTAGAGACTGATATAATCATCTTCGACTAAAATTATTTCTGTGTCTCAACACAGAAATAATTTTAATCTAACAGCGCTTACAGGAAAAGCTAGTTTGATGGTTCTATTTTATTAACAAAACTGATCAGATATGTGGTTTGTAATGCAAAACTCATTTTTTGTTCCTTTTTATAACCATCGCCTTAAAAGCATTACTAAAATTTGGTTCTGTCTATTATATTTGACTAGTAGAGAGTTCACAGTGACATTAAGTACTCCAATTCTATATTATTATCTGCAATAAAGTGCAAATAAGTAAATAAAATAATGTTTCTTGTTTTTTTTCATAGCTAAGATTAATAAAACAGCGAGTACTTGTACATTATGTTTTAACTAGGTAACTGACAATGTGACAATTGCTTGCAGGTTAGAGTCTACTAACCAATAAAAGTATAGCGTAGATGGTACATAAGTTTTGAAGATGAGGATATTTCTTTCTAAGTATAAGTAGATGTAAAAAGCAATAACTATCAGTAGTTTGTAATAAATATAAATATTATCCATATCTAATAATATATCCACAGGATATCAATTTTGTAAATAATGATTATTTAACGGATTGACTCTACCTTACAAGGATTTTGTTTCTTCTACTTTATTATAAATACGATTCTGTAGGACTATAACTTCTTAAAAGTTTTGTCAAACAAGTGCACTTACCTATATACAATAAAAAAATGAACAGCAAGCAAAGCAATTACTTATATTAAAAATGCAAGTGGGTACCTACATAGATACATTTTTAAAGGTACACAGAATGCTATTTTAAAAGCTTTTAATTTTAAATATTATATTTTATGTGCTACGATTTTCAAATATACCTAACTGTAAGAAACAGGAAACAGTTTGCTACCGGTATTTGCAGATAATACGTCACTAAAAACAAAAACCTCACATCGAAGGTTACGTTTGAGTAATTATTAGTTAATGGTTTTTAATTAAAGTTTATGTACTATAGAATAACAGGTCATCTCATAAAATAGGGACAAAATAAATGATGATTTAATACATTAAATGATGATGATGATTTGAAATGATGATTTTAAAAAATATATGATTTATTATTTTGAGATTGTTAATACCTTGCACACGCTGTTGTCAGCGGGTAATTGCAGTCTTCCCTCTTCCCGGCTTATCCACCTTGTACAGTACAACCTCTACCCTCACTTTATCTCAGGTCTTCTCTATACCTCTCTTAGCTTCAAAGGAGATGTTTAATATCCGGCCAGGTATATGAACACTATCTCAAAATACCAGGAAAAATGTTCTGAATCCGGGGAAAAACAAATTATTCGTTTTCATGCATTGTTTGTTTGTACAAAAGTTGAAAATTTTTGCCAATTTACCGTAATTCAATATGGCAATTTGGCGGGTGAGGTGATTTAAAAGTCAACTAAACTTCACCAAAGTGACGCCATGATGAATATTTGGCTGTGTTGAAGTTTATTCCATGAAAAATTTTATTTTTTACCACGCAACAAACCAAATAAAAAGAAAATGGACAATTGAACACTGCTCTGCATATTTTTAACTATTTTTCTTAGTTTTATTTTAAATAGTTTACATAGACCTGGCCAGTTCTCCACACATTTTTGGAGCATCTTTTTCTCTCTCTAATACCTAATTATATTTCTTCACGTGCTCTTCTGAGCACTTTGTCTTAACTGCTTAATTGCTGATTGCAATCATGGTGTCTGCTGCTGTTGTGTCTAGAAAAATTTACTAATTTCCATCATCCTTGATAGAATTCTCTACTCTATAATTTTTATCGGGAACCCTAAAAATAGCTAACCGAAACGACTTAGACCACGGTATATTTTTATTCATAACCAGTATAATGAGTACGTTACTAGCTATATCAACATACCCGGAGGGCAGGTGTTTCTACATGGGAAAATCAGGATACGTACATGTATACTTAGAAAATCTTACATTGTATTATCTTATATTTTCGCGAGCACCACACATTTGAAATCACTTTACTGGATTTAACTTGCGTTTTATTAGAGATACAACATGACCTTTTTTATTACTTTACAGCGCTCGTGGTCACACATTTACAAAACTACAAATTCTGGTCTTTTCCCAACTTCCCCCGAATGGATACCACCTATTGGGGGATGATGGGAATTTTCGTCTCATCTTTCCCCGAAATTAAAATTTAGGTGAAGATTGTCGACAAAATTCGTACGACCCTCTATTCAATACAGCATACCCAACACGCAACACCCAAGCTTGTGTTCTACGAAATATACTTTTGCTTAATCTAAGAGATCCTGAATTCTGACTCTGTGGGACTCTTAATTTTTTAAAATTTGTTCAAGTCGGTATAAAATAAAACCACGATATAAAAGGTACCGCTACAGGTGCTACTCAGAAAATGTGAACGTGACATAAATGCACACTATCAAAAATCATGAGGAGCCTTAAAAAATGAAATCAACTGTCCTTTTCTTCTTTATTTGGAATAAAAGAGAAAGGCTTAACTGAATTTCATTTATTACTTGTGTAGTTGGTAGGTATGTCGTATGTTTTTAGTACACATATAGAACATAATCCAATGTATTCTTGCGTAAGCGCACATGACAGTGAAAAAGATTATAGTACTTTGTACCCATAAAATATTATATCTTAAGTATACAATGGCCCTAATTCTGGTAAACACATGCTAAGTTTAAATTTAAGTTCAGTGCATTTCTTTCTATTAAAAGGAATACGAAAAGGATGGCTGTCATATTATTTGACATTTAGATACGTGTGTTCAATTTTCGACCTTATTGAACGTGATAAAATGCAGTGTTTAGGAGGCACCTCCGTACATGCCGTCTAAAATTGTCTATGGTTTCTATGAAATCTATCTAAATTTAAGTGACAGCTCTAAACAGATTCTTGCTATCCTTTTCCTTTGACTTATTGCGAGAAAGAGATATACTGTACTTAAATTTAGAATTAAAGTGTGTTCCCAGAATTAGGCCCAATTACAGTATGATAATATAAGTGCATTTAATAAACACGCAAAGGTGCCAGAATGCGGTGGAAACAAAAATAAACTACAGCCAGATTTACGTTTTATGCGTACCTATAAACATTCTGATTTGCCGGAAAGCAGAACCAGCGATAGTTCCGTAAACAGTCTATCTCGGTCATCATAACTCATAATCCGATTAGTCTTACTTTTTCTTTAACCGCGGAGATAGCAAAGACGCAACCAGGACCCGTACCACCATCTTTTATCGCGATCCAGTTTAGGACCTAAACTGTGTAGAATCGTTAATTCGTACTACGACGCTATCTACGACTATGATAGCAACGCAGTTTAGGAACCAATACTGAACCGAGCGGAATATGAATCGCTTTTATAAAGATGGTGGTAGGGCCCCAGGTCTCGGAATAGCACAAATTCTATTCTAGAACAAAATCATTTTTTTGCCTCAATTAATGTCACACAAAATATTAAAGCAAATATCAGCGAGTAGAGCTCATTGAAATTCAGCAGGTAGGTAGGTCTTTAGACAATATATTAAATAATTAGACTTGTTATTCTTTTTTAAGCCTAACCAAGTAAATCAAATGAAATATCAAGGGCACATATACAAAACATACATAAGTCAGTAGTAGCGAGTATCTACAGAACCAACAAAGTAGTGCCGAACAAACTTATGCAAATTACAACCCACCCACCTGATGATAATCGGTTACCGTAATCTAGAAAACTTGCACATGCTCGTTGTGGACGCTGAAAGATTCTGAAGGTGCATTACGTAACGTGCGTACGTGCTATCATAAACGGGGAGGCACTTTTCCAAGACAATTCCCAATTTTCTTCGAACCACTTCCATCGACCTTGGCTTAGAAATAGCCATCCGTGACAGTTCGTTTTCATCTGTTACTCAGGTCTTTTAGAAAAAACCTCTCTCCACAATGTGTAGATATAAGAGCACATTCTGATGTATCCTCAATTGCGGTCGCCCTACAGTGCAGTAAATCGTAATCGTATTGTTCACGCACGCTTAAAATTTCAAACAAAAGCTAACGTAATTCAATTCGATGACGATTCGAAATTTAAAAATGTTCGTGCTAGAGGTACTGACTCTCTTTTCGCTTAAAGTAATTCGCTTCTAACTTGCAGAGTTGTGCAGGTATCTTAAAAAACTTAAGATTAAAAAAATGAAATGGTGTAGGGGCACAGCTTCCTTTGACGATGTTTATATATTCGATATGACATTATGAGAAATTCATAGAGAAACGATCTGCACTATAACTCTTTATTCATTATGGTGCAATAAAAAGTTTGAGTTTGAGTCACCTTCTCGAGTTTAATCAGGTCTTATTTTATCTGACAGAAAACAATTGTTTAGATGTAATCTTGCTTTATTTTAACGAGTGGATCTATACATGCACATGATTAATCAATCACTTCGTTGCACTGATGCGATCAGGATTTATCTTGTGCTGGGAATGAGAACTTTTTCGTAATTTGTATATTAAGTAGGTATATTGTTCTGTTTTAATGTGTGAATTTTTCTGTCGTCTATGCACTGTTTGTGCCATATTTGTATTTATGTGTGAGACGTCTACAATATCAAGGTGAGGCTTGCGGTTTTTTGTACGGTGTCTCATTTCTTGTTTGAGTTGGAACTTGTAAAAGTACACAACCCCTGTCGTGTTACATGTTGATTGATTTAAGCGAGGAACCATGGATTTCACATTTGACATTATTAATAATGTGAAAGATATCCCGGAAAATGTAAACATTAAAAAAATCATATTCTGGGCCGGATGCGACTCCGCTGGATTTTTTTAAACAGTATTTAACTTTAATTTTATCTGAATAATAAAAGCTAGTTAAAATTTTCATTTATAGGTATGTTAATTAGGCTTACCGTACTAAATAATTGTGGATACACTTAGTTAAAGTACCCTTTCCTAACATTAGATGATAAAATTCCTGTCCATTGCGTAGCCTATTAGTCTTCAGCGATAAGCAGCGGTAGCTTATCGCTTAATACTTGTACAAAAGTGTTAACTAAACAAAATCTTCTGATAGCGACTTATTCAATATGAGATTCAACTCGGAATCAACAGGTACAAAATTTTGAACAGAACTATTCCTATAGTAATTAAAATAATGCTTTATAAAGCGATACACTTCAATTTGAAGCTTGATTAGTTGAAATAAGACTTTAAATTGTTGTTGATAATATCAATGGTGTGCCGGCATGGGAATGGACGCACGTCGGCGCACTCGCTCTGAGGTGATTTCGTTGGAACCGGTTGGAATATTTGCTGAGTGACCTCGTGTGGCAGTTCATTCAGTATCTGAATTCCACAGATTCACACATGCTTGATAATAGTCGGTTAGCGTCACTTGCACTTATAGTTTTGCAATAACGTAAAGTATTACCGATAGCTCTTGTGGAGAACGAAATTAGAAGGGTTTTTTCATATATTGAAGCAAAGGCGTCCTTAGGGTAAATTGGTCAACTGACAACTGTTTATTTCAAATAATTGTATCAAAAATGACAATATAAAGAATATTAATGGCAAAAATTATAGTTTCTTATAAAAACGTGGTCCAATGCGCCACATAAAGAATCAACTTGAAAACGGATTACTTTAAGAATTTCTTTACAAAAAGTATAACGATTCAGTGCCGTTTTGTTCTAATTAGGATTTAGGATAAATTATCACTACGGAAACTTTATTATCAGATAAAATCAAAACGGATAACTGTCCATATTTTTTAAAAATCCTGTGACTGCTTAATATTTTTTGGAACCACGTTTCGTCCTTAAATTCCATTTTAATCCATTCTACTCCATTTAAATGCCCAAGTTATTAAAATAAGTAAAAGTCGGCTAATATGAGTAAAAAATCGGAAGACAAAGGACCACCCACTGAGATAGAAACAATTTGGTAGCGCAGTAACTTAAACTTACATATTTTTACGTTAAGATCGAAAAAGTTATCGCTGTATTTTTTTATCCCAGTGGAGACATGGACGAGTGAACCGATTAAAAGAGGATGTTGTTAGTATCGGCAGACAGTTCGAATACTAAACGATGCTTGTTTTGATTAGCGTCCCCTAGGCTTAGGTGATTCCTCTCTCTTACTCCTTTAGATCATCACCAGCCTATATACGTCCCACTATTGGGCACAGGCCTTCCTACATGGCAGAAACACATGAGGAGTTTGGGCCATAACACCACCACGCTGGCCCAGTGCGGGTTGGTGGGTTAAAGCGGTTGCAGTAATAACCGGGACTAACGGCTTAACGTGCCTTCCGAAGCACGGAGGAGCTCAAGATTATAAATTTGATTGACCCATCCAGGGACCAACCATGGCGAAAGTTGCTTTGTTTTCGTGATCGAAACCAGAGCGCTCAAACCACTACGCCACCGAGCTCCTCAACTCCTTTAGATAGATAGAGGTAATTGTAAGTAAGAGACACTAAAGCTGGAGATTAGCTAATGAAAATAAGAATAAGACTACTATTAACAAAATTGTACCATATAGAGAAGTTATTTATTTGATACAACTAGATGACAAACAAGCTGACGGTCCACCTGATGGTAAGCGGTTACCGCCGCCTATAGACACCTGCAATAACAAGGGAAAATCACTTGATATTGCAGGTGCGTTGTCACCCCGAGGCCTAAGATGAAATGCCGTCCTTGCCCAGTAATTACAGATGTTTGATATCCGGCCAAGTGTACATTGTACAATATCTTAAAATATCAGGAAAAATCTCGTGAAACCGCGAAAAATACTAATAATTCGTTTTCATGCATAGTTTGTTTGTACAAAAGTTTAACATTTTTCCTCCGTTATTCACTATGGCAATATGGCGGGAGACGTCAATTAAACGTCACCAAAGTGACATACGCGCCATGATAAAAATATTTAGCTGTGCTTCAGTTTTTTCTATAAAAATATTGTTTTGTAACTGTTCTGCATATTTTATCTATTTTTCAGAATATCTACATAGACCTGGCCGGGACTCCATACATTTTGGGAACATCTCTTTTATATAAGTCTTTTAAATATTGTTTTCTATAACCTTATTAGGTGTCATCTAATTATTATGACGTTTATGTGTATTATTAATAGATTGCCTAGTGATTTTGCCTCCTTGTGTGTGTTCTGCCATTTGTATAACAGGGCGTGTTCTATGGAATTATTTAACATGATGCCTACGGCTTGTTTCTATCATCGCACCGCTCGCCACCTGCAGGGAGTTCATCCTCACAAATTGGAACCAAAGTGGTTGCGTACTGTACGGTTTCAGAGAAACTTTATCCCACGTACGCTCAGGTTGTGGAATGAGCTCCCTGCAGAGGTATTCTCGAATGAGTACCTACAGCATGGGGTTCTTCAAAAAAGGTGTGAAAAGGTTTTTAAAGGGTCGGCAACGCGCAAGTGATACCCCTGGTGTTGCAAGCGTCCATAGGCTACGGTAACCGCTTACAATCAGGTGGGCCGTATGCTTGATTGCCACCTTAATGGTTTTTTTTAAAAAATAAACACTACTAGCAGGTATTACTTTACATTTACCGGATTTAAACGTAATTTATGACATAACAGTATTTATTAAAATTTCTTTACAAAATAAGTTTATAAAATGAAAGTTCAAAACGTTAATAAAGTAAGTGGATACCAGTCGCGAAAATTGGGAATTTTAATGTTTATCGTTGAAACGGTAACGATGTAGTATAGTTACTTACCTACATCTCATTTCAATTCGAAAACTTTTACGAATCAACTTTCTACTGAAGTTATCTTGTATTTACATTGAGCCTTTCTTTTTATTTCGTATAAAATACTTTGATGTAGATATTTATTTATTTTATTCTTAAATTGTAAAGGGACTTTTAAACTTAGCGGTTTATGCCAGTCCCATCGTTACCTTATATTTATCTTGTGCGTACAATAATAAAGTTGACTTAACTAAGGAAACAATATCTTCATCACCATATTAAAAAGCATCCCAGCTTCATCGGATTTTGATGTAGATTTAAATTACGGTGTCTTACCATTAGTTACCATGTTCTATTCCATTTTCGTTGAAATTAGACAAATAGAGGTAAATCTTTTGCTTTCTTTTAGATTTACCAGACTAATAGGCTAGCGCGTTTCATCATTTCAGCCGAGAGACGCCCACTGCTGGGCATAGGCCTCCCCCAAAGATCTCCACACCGATCGGTTCTGCGCTGTCCGCATCCATCGGCTTCCCGCGGCCCTCACTAGCGCGTTTATCCGGGAATAAAGGATTAAAAAATATGATTCTCTACTAAACGAGATCCGAAGAAGTGACAAAGCTAAACTTTTTTTTTTGTGAAAGATTATCAAACAATAACAACATCAGGGGTAATTCTGGAGATATGAGATATGTCCATATTATGCTTGGACCCCATTGTGATTTTTCGTCAGATTATCTGCATTTTTTTCCACCTGAAACAAATCCTCTTTTATCAGTTGACAGAGTTGAAACTAAGTTTACTTTCAGTTTAGGGTATGCCCTTCTCTCCACACTTTTAAAAACTCCAACAACGTATTTATTACAATTGTAATGAGGCTCTTAATGAGTTAAAGGTTTTTCAAATAATTTCATAATAGTTTGTACAAAAACCTGTCTTCCTTTGGGTTTCTACTACCCACCACCATTACACTTAATAATGGACCTTTCATACAAGTGTATCTTCAAAGATTCACTGACTGGTGGGCCCATAAAACTACCTAATTTTGTATCCCATGGAGCTTGCCGCAAACCATCTAAGTATTCTTGAAATTGCTACTCAAAGTTCAGCCAGTTGAATGAAAAAACATTCCTATAACATTTTGATTTTTTTCTGGAAAAGTTGTTGTTTTGAGTTGATGTTCTTCTCATGGTTGTTAGATAAAGTCAACCCTTAGTATGAGAACTCGTGCTCAACACTATTCCCGGTAAATTATTGTGACGGCGGCATTAAAAAAAGGGTTAGAATAAGATTGGGAAAAAACTGGGTCAAGACTGGTCCTTGGCAAGGACGCGTGAATGAATCTAACGATTCTTTCCGGACATTCAGAATAGCTTGAAATAATCTTGAATTCTGGACGTTCAAAGTAAAATATATTTTAGTTAGTAGCTAGTAAAGTTTAGAATAATGAGGTATAATAATATGGGACTAGCTTAATAAAAAAGGTTTATTATTATTATTTGTTTGTATTTGAAAAAAATTTTGTTAAAAAAATGTTGAAGACCTTGCGACTTTTTCAAATGATTGTATGAGTGACCAAATAAGTAATTTGTGGGTGACAAAACTGGGTGCTATTGAGTCTGAGGACTAGGAAAAAAAGTAGGTAAGTATATTATCCACACCAATATTAAAAATGCGAAAGGTGTCTGTCTGTTACCTCTTCACGCTTAAACCGTTGAACCGATTAAGATGAATATTGATATGGAAAAGTATAAAACCTTGCAAAGGACATAGTAGGATACTTTTGGGAGCGATAACCGACATCTTCGCGGGTGGAGCCGTGCGGCTACAATTTTCATTTACATACAATACAGCCTAACTTTTAATGTGTTTTAATGTTGTTGACACAAGATATTAATGACTACTAGCAGGTTCATAAAGTTAACGCTTTAGCAAAAAAAATGGAAACAAATCAGTCCAGAAATACAATACTTACCTACATCACCTGAGACTGAGAGGGCTTTAATACTTTACCAACAAAATGTTTTATAACTCTACATATCTAAGTCTTTAATTAACTATTTTGTTAGATTTTAAAAATAGCTTTACTAAAACAAGGGATTTTATAAAAAGTTCCTTTAAATACATTAAAGATGTAATATTAATCGATGAGTAGATTCTTAACGATTTATTAATAGTTTGACGCGCGCTTAACCTCGAAAAAGTGGGCTCCGTACACAATATAACACGAAAAAAGCTTTAGTTGATTATAGAATGCACTACTTTAGGTCTTTATTCTTGCTTAGTTGTTGTAGTCAAACTATTTCCTATCATAAAACATTCTATGTCATTTGTAGTATAAAATTCATCCAAGTCAGTTGGGTCATGGGATTTCATATTTTGGACTCGGACCAAAAGTAG
Organism: Nymphula nitidulata; assembly: GCA_947347705.1. NCBI lineage: Eukaryota > Metazoa > Arthropoda > Insecta > Lepidoptera > Crambidae > Nymphula > Nymphula nitidulata. Next base: position 17,043,724 of record OX374632.1, read on the forward strand.
TTCAATGGATTTAGGTTTTTTATCAATTAAATACTTATCTATTGTTCAAGATTGCAAGTCATGAATTCTACAGTCTACCACATAACATAAAAGAGTCACGCATCAACATGATAGCGACGTCAACTAAATAACCTTAGTAGGTATAGCTTAGAGATGAGGACGATGGGCAATAACATGTACCCACTTCATGCTGTTTTTGACTCCTATTCCACTTACAATAAGAGTCGCGAACAGCGAGAAGTGGGTACGTGTTATTCCTCGTGACTGTACGCTTTTAATTCTACAAAGTTCACAAGAAGTCACTGTGACAACTGACACTTGGTGACTGGTCATTTTTGTCGTGGTTCTGCTCCGTTTACTCATAATGTGTAATCTTGTCCGGGACGTGGTATCACGCGTAGCTTATGCTGCTCCGTCATGCCTAGTGGCCGTGTCAACGGGGCTTCATCCGTCACACTTAGTGAGTGTTTAAGTTAAAGTTAAGTAAGCCTATTACGGGAGCTTAAATAAGGCGAGTTATAAGCCCTCACAGGTTACTTCTATATTTTTTTCTAGTTTAAAAGTTTTAACACGATAGGTACATGCTGCTTCAATTATTTATGATGAAAGGCGTAGCATGGGGCGCAGGAAAAAGGCATGTCTGAGTAACATCTGAGAGTGGACTGGAATTATATCCGTCGAGCAACTGTTTCGTCTCGCGATGGGGAGGGAAGGGTTTGCAAAGCTAGCGGTCGACTTTCAGTAATAAAGAGGCACCAGAAGAGAGAGAGAGAAAAGTTTCAAGTCCTCAACCCAAATTTTCCTCGAAGAGGTCCGAGCGGTGTTATTGGAAAATCTTCTGTATTTCATCAGGTGACTTGAGTGGGATTAACAACCATGCGATATCTGTCTTAATCTCGCACTATCCCATCAATAAGTCCGTGGAAATTTTCCATTTCTAAGGGAACCTTACCCAGGAGGCCCTGGGCATATTAGGATAATGGGGCCCCTATGACTTTGACAGAACACTATTTTGTTAGCATAGACAAAGAAAGTAGATAAACAAGGTTAAATATTTATTTTTGTTAACAATCACATGAAACGAATATACCTATAAATGTAATATAGTCCACAAAAGTAACTCTTTTAGCATTTACAGGTTATTTTTTCGAATTATACTTAAAAGTTTTTTGGTAATAAATATTGGTTATCGTTTGGTGATCTGACAGGAACGAGGGACTTTGTATTTGATCTGAGGGGGTCCCCTATTGATCGCTGGGCCCTGGGCACTTGCCCAAAGTGCCCAGTGGGAAAGAGGGGTCTGTACTCAGGAGTTTGGGCTATAATACATCCAAGTTGGTGGGATAAAGCGTTAGTGCAACATTTACTCATAGTTAACTTAGGCAAGTAACACACATGAGCAAGAGATTTCAAACTTTTAATTACTCATCTCTCATTACTTATGGTAAATGATGCCCAATTTTTATGTTCTAGAAACCAAAGCCCACAAACCACTATTCCAGCGATATCCTCAATCTTATATCGTTGTCAAAATTCATACAAATCGTTCAAAATCCTTAGCTTAGTATTGATACTTACACTTACCGAAATCTATTTGGATTTTCTAAGTCTTTCTAACGGGTTGTACCTACTTTACTATTATCGTAAGACAAAAATGCCAAATATGGTAAGGATAGGAAGGTCGGAGTGGGCAAACCTGTTAGCCCACTGCTGACCTCGCGTGCCTCCCGTGATCCCACCCACTTTGCTTGTATGTCATCCTAACTGTCAACAGTTTCTGTAAGAAAGTATAAAACTTCAGTTTTGTCATGTCTAATGTCTGTCCGTTCACCCTTCGCTATGGCTGTAGGTTCAACAATTATAATATATAATAATAATAATATTTATTTATACACTCACACCTATTATCTAGCCCAAAGTAAGCATCATTAAGAGCTTGTGTTATGGATACTAGATAACGGAGAAATAATGATAATAATATGTATATAAATATTAGAAATATACTAAATAAACATATAAATATCCATGACTCGTAAACAAAGGCTCGTACTCATCATACAAACATTTGTTCCTACCGGGATTCGAACCCGGGACCTCTTGGCCGAGTAGCCTGGGGTACAGACCACTCGGCCAGCCGGTCGTCAAATTTCTTCTTAACCTTTCACAGCTGCTAAACTGTCTAAGTTTAACTCTGATTACATTATACATCTCTATGATAGAGATATAGTACATAATCCGAGTGAAATATTTAACAGATTATTTATACTCAGTCAGAAACCAAGAAATAGGTACGAGCAGTATTCGAAGTTTTCTAATTCAGAGAATTTAAGTAGTATTTCAACATAATACAAATTCAACTGCCAAAAATTCGTGGGGTGTGATTGCTCTAATCTAACGGCTATCGAGGGCACGGGAGATCCCTGTGAATTTCATTTGGTCATTTTCTTTACTTAACACATTAATACCTTGACAAATATACACAAAGTCAAAATCATCACAATTTCGCCACTTTAACGAGTATTTATACAAGTTTAGGCATTTATTTAATTTAACCGACTTCAAAAAAAGGAGGAGGTTATCAATTCGTCTATATGTTTTTTTTGTAAAACGCTTGAAAGATATTTCGACAAAATGCTTAGACTACAGTAACAAAAAATACAACTTGATAAACTAGATCTAACAATTAATTCAACTTCATACGAGTATACTGTTTAATGGAGACGAGAATAAAAGAAAATGATTTCGTCCACTTGTAGGTATAATAGTAGTAGGTATAGTATATAAGTAGTACGTCTTTTTTCTAATCTATCAAGTTGGGGTAGGTTCAGCCGGAAGACGTCCACTGATCCACTGCTGGTCAAGGCCTCGCTATTGGTCCTATAGAATCACAATCCTATGATATATACTGTGCATTATAACAAATCACATACCTAAAATATACTCTGTGCAGTAGGTATAACAAAAATAGCGATTTTGCTTGAGGATTAAATCAGGCCTTACTATGATATCAAAAAGGACTTCGCTAACCACGCGATTAGAAAAAAGACCTTTCAAAATCACTAAGCGAATCCGTTATTAAAGAACGGGTAGGTACCTGCTTAAAATATGTATGAAGGTTCTCTATACAAATCGGCGCATTCCTTTCCATAGTTCTGTCTTTTTCTCTCACTTTTTGAGAGACAAGGATGCAAAAATTAAGTGGCAAGTCTCTATTTTTTGCATTCACACGATACCTATCGCTCTTTTGTTGCCAGTTGCGGCTGCTAATAAAAATACTATGGAATACATACTTAGTTCGTTATTAGGTATAGTAATGTTAGAGCCATCCTGTAAGCATAATGCACCAACAAATTAAAAATTCATGACGTAATTCCAAAAAAGGAGAAGCTTCGCAATTCGAAAAAAATATGTCATCCATCAATGATATTGTTTATTATAATATCCTCAAGATCCTCAGAAATATCATTGTCATCCATGTAAACAAAATTGCATAACTTATTTTGATATCCTGTGACTTTTCAGTGGTGCTTATTTATAATTTTTAACCCCTGACGAAAAAAGAGGGGTGTTATAAGTTTGACGTGTCTGTCTGTGTATCTGTGCTGTCTGTTTGTGGTATCGTAACTATTAAATGAATGGACCGATTTTGATTTGTTTTTTTTTTGTTTGAAAGCTAACGTGATTAGAATAGGTTTTAGTTATGATTTATGAAGATCAGTTCAGGCGTTTGATGACTATCAGCTTATTTTTTACATGCTAATAGTGTTTTACTAACTTTCACAGATCCGATTGATTAGAAAATTAGTGTAGTGTCACTTCGGTGGCATTCCTATGACATACTAAACTTGAGCTGATCCTACACAATATATGAGCTCAAGCTCATAAGACTATTCTATACTATTCTCAAAGAGATGGTTTTCGATAGATGTTTAATGACCCCGAAATTACTTAAGATTTTCAATTTTAAATTTTTTCTATGTTTAGATAATGGTACAGTCGACTGCACATCAAGCGTAACAGTTTGACATAGAGACTGCGTTCGTAATAGAGGCGGCTTTCGTAGTGCAACTGTTACACTTGATGCGCTGTCGTGTGTACATTTTTTTTTATACAACTAGATGACAAACAAGCTGACGGCTCATCTGATGGTAAGTGGTTACCGCCGCCTATAGACACCTGCAATAACAAGGAAAAATCACTTGATATTGCAGGTGTTTTGTCATCCTGAGGCCTAAAGGAACGGGCATGTAGTGTAGAAGTCACTTTTTATTTAGTTTTTATCTTCAGCGAGATTTCAGATTCTATGCAAAGTGGATTAGGAAACCTTTTTGCATAGTGAATAGAGTTCATTGTCGTAGCGGTGATGTATTGCAAATTGCAAATAACATTAGCATTTATAGGATTTCTTTGCAACGGGCACTGTAGCTATGCAAGTTTTGTTTTAAATTGCGACCCGTTTTTAAATGTCACTGTAGCTTATAATAAATCGTTTAAATAAGGAAGTGTTGAATGATTTATGAAGTATTTATTGATTTTGATAGCCGTCTGGTCGAATGATCAAAGTCACGTGTAAACTCGACCCAGGCAGCCATTTTTGTTCTTCATTATTTTAGTTTATTGTAAACTCGACACATTAAGTTTTTTCAAGAATAAAAGTAAGGCCTGTAGAAAAATCAACAATTGAAGTAATAAAATCGTAGGTTACGGTTTTCATCGCAAAATTATATATAAAGATGCTACTAGAAGTAGGGTATCGCGCAGATTGAGTAAATCTAATACCATCAAACTACAAAAAAAATAGTAAGTATAGGTAAGCCAGTACCTGTCTAATAATCACGCAACAACCTTATTAAACCGACTTCAAAAAAAGGAGGTTAACAGTTCGACCCGTATGTATGTAATATTGTCAGAATTGCACAGTTTTTAACCCCCAACGGAAAAAAGGGATGTTATAAGTTTGACGTGTCTATCTGTGTGTTGCAGTGTATCTGTGTGTATGTCTGTGGCATCGAAGCTCCTATACGAATGGACGGACTTAAGTTCGGTTTTTGTGGTTTGAAAGCTGACGTGACAGATTTTCATATATTATATATTAAAGCTAAGAACCATCCTATGGTTCTTAGCTATAATATATGAAGACGGCGTTTGGTGACTATCAACTCATTTTCTACATGATATAAGGATTAACTAACTTTTACAGATCCGACTGATTTGAACGTTTAGATATATTTCGCCGATTCAATTTTGTTTAAATAGATCATCATCAGTGATCGGAATAAGCTGAGTATATTTACCTACAGTTTGTAGAACAGAGATAAAAATTGGAGACTTCCCTGCAATTTTTTTTTCCGGTAAATTAACCGGATCTTTAATTACGTGAATTTAAACATCTTATTATTAATATTTACCGCGTAAGAAACATACAAAAAAACTATCAAAAATAGTCGAATGATTGCCCTATTTGTAATATTGTAAGCACAATGTTTAAATTATTGAGTCGTATTGGAAATTATATTTTAAAATCGATGCAAACTTTTTTTTAAGTTATTAAAAATGAAGAGCCATGTGAAAAAATTTATAAGTAAGAATATTTACGCAGGAGAACTTGCTATGTAATTAATTTGATGTTTGAATTTACGTAGTTAAAATTCCGGTAAATTATCGGTGAGGTAAAAATTTAATTATAACGAAGTCTCCGATTTTTATCTCTGTTCTACAAACTGTAGGTAAATATACTCACCCAATTCCGATCACTGATCATCATTAATGGTAAATTGGGTAAATATTATTGAGTAGTTAACCTAATTTTATTGGGTGCTTCAAAGAAACAAAGTCAAAGTATCTCTTTTTTAAGAAACAAATGAAAGAAAGAGCATTACTTCTCTCTTAGATTTTAATGACATTTAATTTTAATGACTCTCTTATTATAACTGACATTGTTCCATGTTAGCGTTTAAGTTACACAATCATAACTTTTATGTATAATTTATCTTTGAGTAATGTCATAGTTTACGTAGATATATTATATTATTTATTATCATCTGAATGTTAACTTTGTACTTATAAATATACACTGCGTCCGCTATTATTTTCTCATAATTTTAATATTCAAATCACTGGTGTTCTGGAGCCATATCTGGTGATTTCTTCAGAAATAGGCATTGTCTTTTGCACTTATGTTAATTTTATGAACCATTTGTGTGTCACATAAATAAATAAAACAAAATAGCTTTTCATAGTTGTCGAACCTTGTTAATGAACTATATTTACAAAATGAGGTTTATAATGTAATTGACCTATTTTAATTGGATCACCTCATTACGAGTGAGTGCGTATGCAGTCATTCTTGAGAAATTCGATTCTCTTTCGGCTTCAAGGATTTGTATCGAATAACGAAGTAAGTGACAATGAGGTGTATTAACATAACCTTATGTAAATTGAGACTGCAAGGTTATGCCTACTAAGACACAATGTTTCTATAATATAGTAGTTCTGTAAACCTGTTCAGAAATGAATAGAGCACGAGACGTAGGTATAATAACGACATAAATAAGCCTAATTAAGCAGAAAAGATGGTAAAACAGACAACAAACACTTTATGCGACAAAAATATTAACTAAAGATATTACAATATTATTATATCGTCGCCGCACTTTATCATTGTCCCGTGGAAATACAAATCTGTACCTAAGTCGGGTTGGTTACTTTTCCCCTAAGAAAATAAATCATAACTGGAACTTAATCCAGGCAAAATTAACTAAAATAACTTGATTAGTTTTATAATGACTATGAATTCTAAAATGACTGATCTTTTTTGTTTTGTTTCAAAATAATTTAATAAATAATGAAAATAATGTAAACTAGAGAGTTACATTTAATCATTAAATGATAGGTTTATTGAATTTAATTATATAAGTCGTATTCTAACTAACTATATAGAGTGAATTTAATTATGTATATAAGTCTTATTCTAACTAACTAGAGTCATTATTTTTTAAATTGGTCCTGGCATGGGTAAAAAGTTAGATTAGAGAGTAAAAAATAAATAAAATTGTTTTTTTAATTTACTCAGTAATTATATTAATATGTTATTCTTTAAAAGTAATAATATTACCTTATGCGCTTCTCTATTTTCTAAGCTAAGAAACCATAAATTAGAATTATCGTTTACCAAAAGTACGTTGTATATTTTTTTTTATGAGACTTCATTTTCAACCTTCATAACTCAAAACAAGTTTGGACCTATTTAGTGACTGTTCGCTCTACGGCGACGATATTTACATTGTCATGTTTTATTTTGTGCGTTTATAACGCCTACCATAATGTAAGAAATACAAATATAGAAATAATGTTAAAAAGTGGCGTTGCGGTTATCGCGTCTGTCCGGAACCCGCGAGTTCGATTTCTGGAGTATACAATATTTTCATCGTTTTCTTTCCTTATCTTACAATATAATTAATTATTTAGCAACTGCTGTAATGCAACATGTAACTGGTCACAACTTAGGTTTTGTAAAGCGGAACTGAAAAAATAGTTAGATATATTATACCTGTTATTGCTTAACTTATTTTAGCATCATAAATTATATTAGGTAGTATTAATGAGTACAATATTATAGCTTAGTGACTAACACAAACTATTTTTTTTTCACATAATACTTCTTGATAGATTACTTACGTTCATAAACTTCACAGAGGCTGTGTTTATTTATTATTAATTATTTTGTAATTTTAAATTTAATATATTTTTAAATGAGATCTTATTTCTTTCTTTAATACCTATTTAAGCGCCATCCGGATTAAAATACTTCTTTCTCAACTCTAACAGAATATCAGCACTACAACTCCGGTTGTAAAGCCGGAGTCCGTGTCGGCATTTCTTTGTCATTTTTATTTTTATTGTTTATCTTTTTATTTATTAATTCATTTGTTATTGTAATTGATAGATTTTGTGAATGCTAAACAAAATTTTCTTTCTCACTTTCTTTTATACTAGTTAAACGTTTTAAAAGTCACGTAGTCTCACCAGTAGAGTTCTAAAGTTCTCAAGAAAAGTGTTTTTTTTTGTTTCATTTACTTAATTTTTAAAAGTAATTTAGCGTAATATTATTTCATATACTGAAATAATAATTATTTATTAAAGTATTCATGCATTAAAGATTACAGTTACTAACACAGTGCTGAAGTTGCACTCGTTTTTACCGACTTAAAAAAGAAGGAGGTTCTGTGTTGTTGTTGTCTGAATAAAAAATATTTTATCCACAGAAATATCGTTTTACTCGGGTTGAGATTAAGAAATAATCTGTTTCTATCCGATTCTTAGGTATATCGGTTTCGGAAAAAAAAATACATATAGAGCACGGCAAATGACTCTATGTGGTGTAGAGTAAAGTCATATGCGAAGATAGTTCACTAGTGAACTTCTTCGCATATGGACTGTGCATGAAGACATTGTTTTAGCTGCCTCCTTCTTGCTGGCCTGTAAGGGTTTTTTCATTCCTTTTTTGAGGGATGTTACGGGAAGGAGGAAAATGTTAAAGATTTCCATATTATAGAAGTACATATGAAGAATCGAATTACTTACTCATGCTACGCGTAACTGATTAGATATTATTAAATAAGTCTCTAATAGTCTCTAACCAAGCAAGCTCATTTACGTTGACAGCTATTCGTCTTTGGAATGAACTGCCGCTGAACGTACGGAAGGCTTCTAATAAATTTGCGTTCAAGGGACTGGTGCGTGACCATTATCTCAGCTCTCATAACGCCTGACATCTTATTATTATTATATTATATACTTATATGTAGATTTGTAAGTATATGTATATTTTTTATTGTCTTTTGGTATCATTATCTATGTATGGTATTAGAATGTATTGTATATTATTATTATTTTAATTTCTTAATCATAAATTATCATTGCACCGAAACAGTATGCTTTCAGATTGGTTTTTAAATCAAAATAACTGGAATAATCCTGGATCCCCTAGAAACATATTTTTTGGAGTAGGTGATAAGTTTTTTCCAGAAACAATAGGAAGTGAAGCACCGACTCCAAAAAATTTGTTTATAAAAGTACATCCTACCTACTTCAATTTATTTATTTATTCCTTTTTAGTGCTCTAAAGTCAGTTTTTATTATTGCCTAATTTTTTTTCTGGTTCCGAGATAAGGGTGTTGTCCAGGGGTAGTAAACGGCATAGTAGCACGGTAGAGTACTAATAACTATATTGATGGTACAAATCAATGGTACTATAGACACCAGGGGGCAACATGGTAGAGTAAAGGCTAACCTAAACTGGTAGAGTAGTAGCCAGTTCCCTTTAACGTATACTCTACCCGTGGACAGCACCCTTAGTTTAGGTAGAGTGAGTGGCCTAGTAGCACGACAGAGTATACTCTATGCTGTGTACATTGGTATAGTTTGTAACGAACTTTGACAGACATCATTGGTAGAGTAGAGTACTAAAACTCGAGAGTAGTAGCCAGTTCCCTCTACCATATACTCTACTAGGTGGTAGGCCCGTATGTAGGGTCGTCTGGGTAGGTACCACTGCCTTTCTTATTTCAGCCGTGAAGCAGTTCCCTGTGTTTCGGATTGAAGGGAAAGGTAGCCAGTGTAATTACTGGGCATTGGCGGCATTTCATCTTAGACCTCAGGATGACAACGCTCCTGCAATATCAAGTGATTCTTCCTTGTTATTGCAGGTGTCTATAGGCGGCGGTAACCGCTTACCATCAGGTGGGCCGTCAGCTTGTTTGTCATCTAGTTGTATAAAAAAAAAGTTCCCTCTTTGTAATCTACCCGTGGACAGCACCCTTAACTGGTAGAGTAAGTCGTATTGCCACTTGTGAGGACCTATAATATGAGGCTTTTTGTTATTTATTTTAAGTCACTTAATTTGTTGTAATAGCTGTTGGTCTTCCGAATAAATAAATAAATAGTAGCACGTAAGAGTATACTCTATGCTATGTACATTAGTAAAGTTAGTAATTAACTTTGACAGAGAGCATTGGTAGTGTAGAGTACTAACGAAAACTGGTAGAGTAATCGAAACTAGCAAAGTGGTAGTCAGATCACTCTATATTTATTTGGTACTCTACCCATGGATAGCACTGAGTTGTACGATTGCTGTTTAAGAAACTGGACAGAAAAATAATCCAACGTTTGGTTTAATTTTCTGCCTAGTATCCTAAATAGCAGTAATAGTTTTTCATTTATGCAAACGTAAGTTTGACCACCCCGCCCCGGCTTACTTACAATATAAAATTTTAAATGTGCTTAGGTACATTTACATGTTGTATACTTCACGTGCTATTAGAGTGAGTAAATGAGTTTGAGAGCAACAAAAATAATGTTTTCCAAACAATTTATTGGGTTTTTATTTCACTTTTGGTTTTTATTTCATCATGGCAGCATGAGTATTGGCAGTGTTTTTTTATTAATAACATTTACTATGTTTGCTATTGTCTAGCGATTCAAAATTAAAACAAAAATGTATCGAAACAACTTAACTGAGCGTAAAATGGGCCAATTGACGGAAGGTAAACTCAAAGCTCTCAAAAGGTTAGTTCCGCGGTAAAAGTGGTTCAATAAAATTAGTTCAGCTTAAAAATAGTGTTAATTGATTGTTGCACACAATTATTACAGCTACGAAAGTGTGAAATGTCGTTAACACTTTTTTTTAAACTGTTTTAGAGCGCTACTTTATTTTTATAAAAAAGTAAAGTTTGTAAAGTAAAATCGAAAATAAGGGACGAAAAATTTAAAGAGTATAGTTGTATAGAACTATGAGTAAAAATATTGGCAGAGTGTTATTATAAGAAGATATATATTTTGTTTTCGGAATTATTTTATTCAGTACCAACAAGCAGGTACCTACTTAAATGTTGCGTAGAAATGTGTGTACTTAGGTATCAATTGTCTCCAAAGCGCAAATAATTGCAAGAGCTTTTCGAAACCTCACCTAAATATTGCTGGGTTAGATTAGATAAGGCGGTATAGGCACATAACATTATAGTGCGATAAAAATAATAGGTTTCAGAACTTAACTGAAATAATAATGCTGCTTTCCCGCCATTTTACGACTCAATCACGTGCGTTACTGTGCCAAGGACGCAATCTGCAGATGCTGTTGCTCATTATAGTTGGTACTTACTGGTTTCATTATAAAATCTAAAACATCAACGTAGATCTCTTAGTTAATTAGCATCCGTGCACACAACATTATTATTTCGTTGTGTTGAAGTGACGACACGATTCTTCATTAAAGGATTAGGTAGCCGATGCAATAACCGATTTTTTGCTGACCAACAAAAACAATCCGTATAGTTTTTAAGGTATAATATTACCGAAATCAAGTTACAAAGACACAGACAGCTAAATCGATTCCACTCAGTGTCATCTGAATCGCAAGCATGCCATCCGAATAGTATTGCATTTAAAATTGATTAAATTAGCAGAAAACTATCACTTTTTCATCGATTCGCTGGCAAAAAGAAAAGTACTCCAATCTCAATTGCTATTACATCTTTACGCAAAAAGATCAGAGTCTCACGGTCAAAGAATGTTAACAATTGCATAGCGTTCGTTAAAGGTAGTACCTAACCTGTAATCGGGAATCCGTGTTGTGTTTGTATTGAAAACCGGTTGAGTCAGCTGACAAACTAATATGGCGGAGGGCTTGGGAGGCGCGGGCGCACGATGATAATGATAACACGTAGACAAAACTAAAAATATGTAGGACTATTTAAAAATATAGAACATTTTTAAGTGATTTAATCAATAATATGCATGGAAATACATATCGTCGGTGAGCGTGCAAGACCGCGTAAGAGCAGTTTGCAATACCGCGTATGTGCTTTTTGTTTATTTCACATGATGAAAGAAAAAATTTAAAATCTTGGATATTTCTACACATTTCTTTGACTGAACTTGTTTGGGATTTCTTTGGGTGTTGTCGTATAAGCGAATCAGCGCTAATAGCCTACAGTTGCGATGTTGCAATTTTGTGACTTTTGTAAATACGTGGTATTGCAAACTGCTCTTACGCGGTCTTGCACGCCCAGCAAAGATATACAGATTAAATTTTATTTTCAAAATTAAGACATGTGGAGCATTTTAATTATGGGATGATAACAAATAAACTTAAAGAGAGGACTACTCCCCTATGTTGTTATCTTTTTCAGGGTAGGCAATGTGGCGTGTGTAACTATGAATAGCGCCCAGCCCAAGGTGCTACGAGACATACGGCCTACGAGCGTCTGATAAATAGGTTATGGTATCCGCCTTACCATCAGACAGGCCGTACGCTTATGTTTGCCCCTCTTTGTGGAATAAGAAACCAAATCGAAAAAAATCTTGTAAATTATACTACCTATTTATTTTGGACTACATTATTATATCTAATGTTGATATATTTACTGATCAAAATGTGGAATATTAATTAATTTTAATTATTATTATTTTTACATACGGTATACTACTGCCTTTCTTATTTCGGCCGTAAAACAGTTCGTTGCATTTGGGATTGAAGGAAAAGGTAGCCAGTGAAATTACTGGGCATGGACGGCATTTCGTCTTAGGCCTCAGGATGACAACGCATTTGCAATATCAAGTAAGTTTTCCTTGTTATTGTCGGTGTCTATAGGCGGTGGTAACCGCTTACCACCAGGTGGGCTGTCAGCTTGTTTGTCATCTACTTGTATAAAAAAAATTTCGTCTGACTTTTGTATTACAATTTCGCTCAAAAAATTTTGTCTTGTTAATTTTTTTAAAAATAGGTCATATAAATGCAAATTTATGTAAGCCAAATATAGTTTCTTTGGCAACATCATAGTTATAAATAAATTTCGTTTGAATTTAAAGTTTGATCAATACGTAAGCCTTGAAAATTATTTGCTTACTACTACTTTTGCTTATTTGCTTACTTTTTTGCTTTTGCTTTTTGCTGTTACTGTTTTTCTAATTCTAATGAAAAAATAAAACAAACGATATTTTTTTCTATTGTTTTGTTTTTATGAACTCAGATTGTTGTACTGAATGTGGTAAAATATACTTACATAAATTCCGTAGGTAAAATAAAATGGTAAAAAACCTTTAATATTTATACATATAAATAAAAATCAAAGTTTTTATGTTTGTCCCTAATGCGTTCCGAAACCATTGATCAGATTGTGATAAAACTATGGTAGGGTGTAACTACTGGGGACGCCCGCGAAGGATCCTATATTATAAAACCTTTTTTCTATTTCCATTATAAATCCGGGTGCAGCTAGCGTAAAATAAAAAGTTCACGCGTGTATAAGTACTTTACTTAAAAGAATATGATTAAAAGTAATGTGGTTATGTAGATATAAAAATAAAAACAGCTTATTGTTATGAAAAATGACACAAGTCATACAAATCAATAGAACATAGATTAGAAATGTAGTATGTGTGTAAGTATGTATAATTATAGGTACAATTATTGAACTTAAAAATAAAAGAAAGTTAGATAAGAATCGAGTTCTTTTCTATGTATTTTTTGTCATGGAAATAACGCAAGCGTGGGACATCTCCAAAAAAGACAATTTATCCTTGTCCATATTTGGAGAATAAGGAAGGTTTTTTTTTAAAAAAAAATAGACCCTGAAATAGAATAGCCCAAATAACTTTTCACTAGCAATTTGCCATTGAATTTAAAAAAATCATGGACTTTGACAGGACTGAATAAAACGATGGAATTATCTAAAATCTTCGGTAGCTCATGGTAGGAAGAAAAAGAGTAACCCAGGGGCCTTTCCACTTCTTTTTCACTTCCACATCTTTATAAAAGCGATTCATATTCCGCTTGGTTCCTAAACTGCATCGCTGTCATAGTCGTAGATAGCGTCGTAGTACGAATATAACGATTCTACTCAGTTTAGGTCCTAAACTGGATCGCGATATAAGATGGTGGTACGGGTGCAGGGCTGTGAAAGCTCGTGGGCTAGTATACCACTCCTACATTAGCAGCTTGTCTAATAGCAACTCATCATGAAGTTCTTTTCTATAAATTACTCTCTCCGTGATCAACAATTCTGATATACCCTCAGATCATAGAAAGAATGATAATATAAGACTCAGTTTACTTTAGGTACTTTAAGTTAAACAACTAGGCGTATTGAAAGGATCGTCTTGTTAGAACCGAAGAGTTTTGCTTTGATTGGTGGCTTCAAGCTTATTTATAATGACCACTTTTACCCGACATCGTTTTAGTTATACTTAACTAAAACGATGTCGGGTAAAAGTGGTCATAAGTATATGTGGTCATAAAAAATTACATTGAACCCACCAATTACACAAAAACTTTTCGATTTAAACGACCTGCCTAGGCGTACAAAAGAATGGCTTATTTAACCAGATGGCTAACATTTTTTTGGTAAAAAGTTGCGCGCAATGTCTTGAATAGTTGTTCTTGAGGCGTTTCATTGGAGGCCGATGTTCAATCAACGGCCTAGCTACCCAGTTAAGCGGCTAATTCAACCAGACGGCTGCGACTTATATATTATGTACAATGTATATTTTCCGAATGGCCAGAGTAGTCGTCGATGGTCAACCAGCACCTTCAGATTCACCTTATTTGGTTAACTGAACTATGTTGTTGAACCCTCCCTATACGGCTGGCCTACAGACCCATTACTGTAACATTAGCATAACTTTTTGGTTACAGCGGCTATGACAAAACGAATGATATAATAAGAATAACTTTACGGAAATAAATAAACACGCACGTTGGATTTCGCCCACATGTCCGATCACTAACTGGTAGGTACTTAGGTACCTAATATAATATACGTTTACACAGTTACGGGCTAATAATAATAATAATAATAATATTTATACACTCACACCTATTATCTAGCCCAAAGTAAGCATCATTAAGAGCTTGTGTTATGGATACTAGATAACGGAGAAATAATTATAATAATATGTATATAAATACTAGAAATATACTAAATAAACATATAAACATCCATGACTCGTAAACAAATGCTCGTACTCATCATACAAACACTTGCTCCTACCGGGATTCGAACCCGGGACCTCTTGATCGAGTAGCCTCGATCAAGACGGTCGTCTGAATTTGTATAATAATATAAAATTGAAAATTTTAAGTAACCACCGGCGTCATTAATCATCTATCCAGCATCATCTCATTGAGACTATTCTTATGAGCCCAAACACGCTATATCTGGAGTTCTTTTCTGAACAATTGAGCATCCCGCAGACTATTTGATGGTACAGATTCAGCTCAAGGTTACCATGTCTTGAAAAAATCTCCGAAGTGTCAGTAAAATAAATTTCAAATCAATCGGATCTGTGAAAGTTAGTAAAACACTATCGTCAAGTAGGAAATGAGCTGATAGTCATCAAACGCCGGAACTGATCTTCATAAATCGAACCTAAGAACCATCCTGATCACGTCAGCTTTCAAACAAAAAAAAACCGAATCAAAATTGGTCCATTCGCTTAAAAGCTACGATGCCTTGTTCTGTGTGTTTGTGTGTTTGTTTCTGTGTTCTGTGTACAGATACAGAGACATACACGTCGAACTTATAACACCCTCTTTTTTCGTTTGGGGTTAAAAATTCTGAAACGGGTGTTTATTATTTTTATTTTAGAGTTTTAAAGCATTTTGAAGACAATAGATAAAGATTTTTCGTCGCCAAAGATCTGTGGCACCTCCTTTCTTTGTGAGTCTCTACGTCATAAAAAGAAGCTACTGTCCTACATGTTTCTAGCTTCAGTAGTCTCGGCTGGTTGTTGATGTTTCTTTTTTATACAACTAGATGACAAACAAGCTGGCGGCCCACCTGATGGTACGCGGTTACCGCCGCCTATAGACACCTGCAATAACAAGGGAAAATCACTTGATATTGCAGGTGCGTTGTCATCCTGAGGCCTAAGATGAAATGCCGTCCATGCCCAGTAATTACACTGGCTACCTTCCCTACCCAGGGGACCCTACATACGGGTCTTCCACCTATGTGTCAGTCCAACAGCTTCTTAATAAAAATATAGAATAGAGAAGACACCACTTATGACCAGTATGTTCCATGCAAGTATGGCTGTTGCGCTACACTTTACTCAGTCGCAGAGATACGCGTAATGCCATGAAATCACAACCTTTTACTCGCGAATTATCTAAGATCCTATCGATTCATTAAACAAAAATTCAAACCAACTTCAAAATACTACAAAGGATAAAATAATTAAATTTACTAAGGTACCTATCCCCTGGAAACATATTTTTTGGAGTCGGTGCTTTACTTTCTATTATATAAAGATTGTTTCGTTGCCAAAGATCTTTGATGGTATCACGAGATTATCTTCAGTCTATAACACATACTAACATCAAAGAATACCACTCCCGCGTTGACTAAACTAAACATCAAGAGGAAGGAAGCGAGAAGTTGACATCTTGAGAGATAAATTCCCTCTGCTCCCAACTAATACAATGCTATCACGATGAGCACTGGCGATGGCGAGCCTTACATACCACAGGCACACAATACAAGGCAGTATTGTTTGCGAACTTCTGTAAGGACGATATGTATCTACTTCCCGACATTAAATTGGAATGGTACTTACCACTGTGTCCACCTCTATAATTTTCAGTGCGAATTTCATTTAATGTGTACATAAGTCTATTTTCAATATATCTTAGAATCATGGCTTGCTTTTATTTTAATCTTAGAATTATTTTTGCATATTAGTATAGGTAGTTATGGATAGGTACGGTGTGAGACCACGAGCGCAAGACCAGTTTTACAAATATGGCATAAACAGATCCTTCAATTCAATCATTGGCATCCATTAACACCATCTAAGTGCTTATACTGAGTTGTCCATCACCATATTACAAAGTTGTATTGATTTATATGCCCCTTTAGCACTACAAACTTAAAATAATAACAATAAAGACTAAAAAGTAAATTAGAATATCATTCTATACTTAGTATACAGGTTGGTGCCGTCATCATCATCAGCCTATATACGTCCCACTGCTGGGCACAGGCCTTCCTAAATGGGAGAAACACATGAGGAGCTTGGGCCATAACACCACCACGCTGGCCCAGTGCGGGTTGGTGGGTTAAAGCGGTTGCAGTAACCACCGGGACCAACGGCTTAACGTGCCTTCCGAAGCACGGAGGAGCTCGAGATTATAAATTTGATTGACCCATCCCAGGACCGACCATGGCGAAAGTTGCTTTGTTTTCGTTATCGAAACCAGAGCGTTCAAACCACTACGCCACCAAGCTCCTCTCAATATTTTAATTTAGTGTCGTATTGGTGCCTTCAATACGACAATAAATTAAAATATGGGCTATTAGTTCATTGAAATGTTTTGCCACTGTCAAAAACATCTTATTCATTTGATCATTTTTCATGACATTGTATGAAATAATACAACATTTTACATTTACTAGGTGGAAGGCCCATATGAAGGGTCGTCTGGGTAGGTACCATTCCACCGCCTTTCTTATTTCAGCCGTGAAACAGCTCGCTGTGTTTCGGATTGAAAGGAAAGGTAGCCAGTGTGGCATGGACGGCATTTCATCTTAGGCCTCAGGATGACAACGCACCTGCAATATCAAGTGATTTTTCCTTGTTATTCTTTCCATTGGCTGCATTATTTTATAGAAATGTCATAAAATTATCAAATGAACATTTTTTTTTTATACAACTGGTTAACAAACAAGCTGACGGCCCACCTGATGGAAAGCGGTAACCGCCGCCTATAGACACCTGCAATAACAAGCAAAAATCACTTGATATTGCAGGTGCGTTGTCATCCTGGGGCCTAAGATGAAATGCCGTCCATGCCCAGTAATTACACTGGCTACCTTTCCCTTCAATCCGAAACACAGCGAACTGTTTCACGGCTGAAATAAGAAAGGCGGTGGTACCTACCCAGACGACCCTGCATACGGGCCTACCACCTAGTAAACACATTTCATTCATTGTGGCAATATTGCGGGCTACATAGGTCAACGTCACATTTCATATAAACTATTAAGTTATCGATAAAACTATTTATCAACAGTTCGCTGTGTTTCGGATTGAAGGGAAAGGTAGCCAGTGTAATTACTGGGCATGGACGGCATTTCATCTTAGGCCCCAGGATGACAACGTACCTGCAATATCAAGTGATTTTTCCTTGTTATTGCAGGTGTCTATAGGTGGCGGTAACCACTTACCATCAGGTGGGCCGTCAGCTTGTTTGTCATCTAGTTGTATAAAAATAAATAAATAAAAATGTTTTCGAAAGTGGCAAACCATTTCTATGAACTAATATAGCCCATGTTTTAATTTATCTTCGTATTGATGGCACCATTATACGTATTTTCAAAGTCATCATGTTTGTTCTGGTGATCTGCTCATAATAGTACCTAATTCTAATGTTAATAACCAGCATGTCGAATGTATTAGGTAAGCGCTACAAGATGGTTTCATCCTTATTTCTATGATCTGAGGTTTCATCTCAACTTCTTTGACACACACGGTGCCACTTTTTGCTTCATGAGTTCTTAGTGGAAGAGGTTACATATCTTTTTCTTCAAAAAAAATAGGGTAGATAGTAGTCATAAATATTTGACCCTACAGGGGTGAGAAGTTGAACCCTGTGCACTGATGCATGATATCGCCCGTTGCGCCGCGTCGTGTGGTAAAACCGTTGGGACCGAAATGTCGTCCGTGGTTAGCAACCGTTACTGTAAACAAAGAATTTCCAGGGAAATATCGCTTTTTATTATGATTTAATTCTTGTGCTCTTTTAAATGAAAATAAAAATGTTCATCTACTTATTCGAAATATTTATTTATCGATACCACGGGATCCCGCAATCGTTAATGAAGTAATTCAAGCCGCGTAATGAGTCTAGTGTAAAAAGGATTTGATAGATACGGTATAATTAACAAAGTTGTCCAGTCGACAGCACATCAAGCGCAACAGTTTGACCTTGAGACCGCCTTTACGCAGTTCGTCATAGAGGCGGTTTTCGTAGTGCAAAAGAGATGTTTCAAAAATGTATGGAGACCCGGCCAGGTCGATGGACACTAATATTAAAAAAATATTAAAAAAATGGTAAAAATATGCAGAAAGGTGATAAATTTTATTGTCCATTATATCTTTATTCGCTTTGTTGCGTGGCACAAACAAGAATTCTTATAGAAAAAACTGCAACACAGCCAAATATTCATCATGGCGCGTATGTCTTTTTGATGACGTTTAGTTGACCTATGTAGCCCACAATATTGCCATAGTGAATAACGGTGAAAGCGACGAAACATTTTAACTTTTGTACAAACTAACTATGCATGAAAACGAATTATTAGTTAATTTGGCGGATTGAGGAGATTTGTACTGATTTTTTGAGATACTGTACATATGTACAGGCCAATAAGTAAAGGCCAATTGATAATTTCATGACACTTGTATGAAATAATGCTGCCAACGTTACACCATTCCATACAAATGTCATGAAATTATCAAACGAATACGATATTATTGAAAGTGGCAAACCATTTCTATGGACTAATATAGCCCATGTTTAAATTTATTGTCGCATTGACGGCACCACCCTGTATATGTACTTGGCCGGATATGAAACATCTCATTTTTACATTTGATGTGCTGTCGTCTGTATATTTTATACTCTTATGTCCATTTTCATTTCACCATTCCCTAGGCTTAGGTTACTCTTAAAGGCATTTGTCTCTTTCAATCTCCTTTAGATAGACTGTGTCGGGACAGCAAGGGAAAAGGCGGATTTGAGGAGGAAAACTTATAAAAACAGAGCAATATTGTAGGGCAAAAGACGTAAAGCTGAAGTGATAAGAGCAAGTGTTAGTGAAAACGAGCATAGAATAATAACGATACATACATATTTATTATATGAAAATATTAATTAATACTTATGAAAAATTAAGCTTATTTCTTTCAGAAAATTATAGAATAGTGTTCTTAATTTTTGATTTTAACATTATTATAAATGTTTGAAAAATTACTTAGTAATTAAAATATAATAAAACTAGAAAAATTTCACGTTCTGAGGCGGGAATCGAACCCACGACCTTTCGCAATCCGGGCGACTGCTCTGACCACTGAGCCACCCAGGACTTGGGATATCCCTGTGAAATTCTTCTAGTATATCTGTATTTGCGTTTATGTGCTAACGTCCACCCTACAATGTCGAAATATTCTATTTCAACATCCGAAACGAGTATTCGATTCCCGCCTCAGGACGTGAAATTTTTCTAGTTCTATTATATTTTAATTATATAGAATAGTGCACAAAATTTCATGATGTTAAATAACATTCGACTCTATCATTGTAGCGTTAGAAATAGTTTGAATTGCTTTTCGGTAACAAATGCAGATACCTATTTTTAATCAAACTGAGTGCATAGGTCATTCTGATGCTGACTTTGGGTAAGTATATACCTACCTTACCTTATATACCACAGCCGATATAACATGGGATAGGAAGCTTTCAGCACGACCTAATATATTTGTTGATCGTCCAAGTTGATCGTCTTTTAAGACATTATTTACTACCTCATCATCATCAGCCTATAGTATGTCCCACTGCTGGGCACAGGCCTTCTTACATGCGAGAAACACATGAGGAGTTTAGGCCATAACATTACTATATTGCGTAGTAAAAACCAGAACCAACGACTTGACGTGCCTTCTGAAGCACGGAGGAGCTCGAGACTTAGACTTTTTATGAAATAATGCAGATACAAATGTCATGAAATTATTGTCAAGAAAATAAAATGTTTTTGAAAGTGGCAAACCATTTCTAGGAAGTAATATAGCACATGTTTCAATTTATTTTCGTATTGACGGTACCAGCCTGTATATTAATCAGTGATCGGAATTGGGTGAGTATATTTACCAACAGTTTGTAGAACAGAGATAAAAATCGGAGACTTCGTTAAAATATATTTTTACCTCACCGATAATTTACCGGAATTTTAACTACGTAAATTCAAACATCAAATCAATTAAATAGAAAGTTCTCCTGCGTAAACATTCTTCCTTATAAAATTTTTCACATGGCTCTTCATTTTTAATAACTTCAAAAAAAAAAGGTTTTCATTCGACTATTTTTGATCGTTTTTTTGTATGTTTGTTACGCGGTAAATATTAATAATAAGATGTTTAAATTCACGTAATTAAAGATCCGGTAAATTTACCGGTAAAAAAAATATTGCAGGAAAGTCTCCAATTTTTATCTCTGTTCTACAAACTGTAGGTAAATATACTCAGCCTATTCCGATCACTGATAATAATAGTCGAAAGTAGATTTATTTAAAATGTGTAGTGCTCGCGAAAATATATGACAACACTAATATTATTATTGTCTGGCTCCAGAGTCAGTGATATGACAACCCACCGCTGCGGATAACTGCCTGACTGTAGAAGTAGTTTTACAGGTTCAAAAGTGTTTAAGACTGCACCAGCGTTCCTATTCTATAAAGTTAAGCTTAGAAACACCTTTGAGTAGGGTGACCATGACCAATAATGATGCCTATCGATATTTGCTATCGTAAATATCGCTCTCGGAATATGGGATTTGACATTTACTCTCGGTAATTGATCGAAGGCTTTTGTCGAATCATAAACATTTTCCATTTAGCGATAGCGATTTCAAAAGGGATCATGTCTAGAAGGCTGGTTGTTTTGCTACGAAGTCGTTATGCCTTTGGTCCCGATCGATACTGCAACCGCTCCCGTTGGTTTAGCCCAACAACCCGCATTAGGCCAGCCTAGTGGTGTTATGGCTCAAACTCCTCGTGTTTTTCCCATGTAAGAATGCCAGTGCTAGCAATGGAAGTTTAAAGGCTGGTGATGATGATGATGATAAGGTAAAACCTCCTTACTTCACAGTGTATCCGACTGTATACCTACTGTGTAAGTTATGTATTTCCTAAAAATACTTACACAAGTAATAAAACAGTATTTAATTTTAAAGGTTTTTACCTTTCAAAATATATTTACGATCATTGTACCACATATAATATGAGACAGCTATAATAATCCAGTTTTCTGAAGCGCAAGCGTGGCCACCCTCAGCTTGATGAACAGGTGCGGAGGTCCGTTACCTCCGTTCGACGTCCGAGCCTACAATCTTGTTATTTTATATATATTTATACATACTATATCCATTTACAACGTAGGTAGACGACGAACGAAGAGGATCAAAATTTTCGGCGTTTTAATAGAAACGCCGAAAATTTCGATCCTTTTTATTCGTCTAAACATTTAGGTAAGATTATGTCTAAACATTTAGGTAAGAAAATGCGAACAAGAAAGAGTATGTGAACAAGAAATATTTTGTTCACATGTTCTTACCTAAATGTTTAGACTTGAAGTTGAAGAACGATATGTTTTAGGCTGGTATGCAAATGCTGGTATTTATATATTTAATGCATGCAATAAAAAGGAAATTAGCTTCATTTCTATAATACTTCATGAACCACAATTTGGTGAGCATTTATCCGTTTTGGCAGGCATTTCGAATTTATTGGAATTAATATAAGTGCATTTCTGGTAGGCATATAAACACAAGCCTTTGGAAACTGACAACCTTTCACAATCCGATGAGAACCGTTATCACCTATTATGAAACGTGGCTTTAGACTAAAGTCTCATTTATGTTCATATAGAGGCAGATAGAGTCTTAAATTAGACCACGTTTTGTAGAATAAGCGGGATGAATTTTTTACTATCGTGATGATAGCTCAGTATTATTATTAATAATAATAATAATATTTATACACTCACACCTATTACCTAGCCCAAAGTAAGCATCATTAAGAGCTTGTGTTATGGATACTAGATAACGGAGAAATAATGATAATAATATGTATATAAATATTAGAAATATACTAAATAAACATATAAACATCCATGACTCGTAAACAAATGCCCGTACTCATCATACAAACATTTGTTCCTACCGGGATTCGAACCCGGAACCTCTTGACCGAGTAGCCTGGGGTACAGACCACTCGGCCAGCCGGTCGGTAGTATTAACTACTGATGTTTATATAATAGTCACCTTAAAAAATATCAAACCTAGAAATAAATCACGTCCTGGGGCGGGGGGTTGAACCCTCACTATCCGGGTTTTATTTCGCTCTGGCTCTAACATCAGGATCTATGAGCGACTTGGGACCAAAGACCCTGTGAAATTCTTCTACTCAATTTGAATTGGCGTTATAAGCTAACGTAGATTTACCCTGTCGAAATATTTTATTTCAACATCCGAACGAGCATTAGATACTTTTCCAAGTACCGAAATTTATTTTTCAAACATTTATAATAATGTTAAAAATTAAATTAAGGACGTTAACGTTGTAGTTATTTATTATTAAAATATATGTTATTTCTGTCTTTCAGATCGAACAAATACCTTCAGAAATCAGCGATTACTCGAGTATGTGCTGTTGGAGGCTTCTTTATTTCTATACCAGTGTTTTTAACAGGTCAGTAAGTACACATACAATAATTAGTAACAAAATTTTCTAGCTATCTAAGTATTTGTGCATGTGCCTACTAATATACAAAAAGAAACACGCAAAAGAAGCATCGGATTTTGACCGTTTTTATATGCAATTTTTGTTTATAAATATGTATATATTTATTTGATATATAATTGCGGATGGTGGTAGGCCCGTATGCAGGGTCGTCTGGGTAGGTACCACCGCCTTTCTTATTTCAGCTGGAAACAGTTCGCTGTGTTTAGGATTGAAGGGAAAGGTAGCCAGTGTAATTACTGGGCATGAACGGCATTTCATCTTAGGCCCCAGGATGTCAACGCACCTGCAATATCAAGTGATTTTTCCTTGTTATTGCAGGTGTCTATTGGCGGCGGTTACCGCTTTCCATCAGGTGGGCCGTCAGCTTGTTTGTCATCCAGTTATATAAAAAAAAATGTATTAATAATGTATGGATAAATGTATTTTATGTAAATTTAAAAGTTATAACATTTTTATTTTTGTAGCCATCGTCGTACATCGCCAAATTCCTTATCCTCTTATTTTATATCCTGTTCATTCTAAGGTTGCCTGGAAGACATCGCTCTTAGCGATAAGGCCGCCCATTGTGCAAGCTTATATTGTTATTTCTTTGTTTCTTTATTTGTGTTGTGCAATAAATTGTTAAATAAATAAAACTGTCGTAATCCGGTTCTGGTTTGTTCGAACCAATAGGGAGGTACAGGTTTTATTAGGGGATCAATCAGGCAGGGGAGACGATAGGTTTCAAAGATAGCGCCAATTTCAAATAAGGCGTCATTTTCATTTTTCTGGCAAAGATTCGATAAGATTTGAAATTTTCTTATCGTCATCGTCAACTTACCGAGCGACGATACTTGGACGATATTTCAAAATTAAACCTAATACGAAAATATTAAAACGTTCGTGCTAGGTAAGATTAGGGAATGCAATCTCGTTCTCGCGAGATCTTGGCCTTTTTTAGCGAGATTGATCTCGGACGAAAAAAGGGCGAGATCTCGCGAGGTTACCGAGATTGCACTCGATTCGAAGCGCGGCCTGACACGGACGGTGTTATTTAATTGATAATAATATCTCACTTTAATAGTCAACTTAATAAGAAGTTTAATTTTTTTTACTTCTCGTTGTTTTGTTTGTTATAAAAGAACTGTTTTATTACTAAAAGATTTTTGTTTGATATTAGAAGAGAAGACTGGTTGTTTCTTTGATTTGTTATTTGAAAAGTTTACTTTACTAACAAGCTTATTAAAAAAATAATTATAGACAAATACGTCAAACCATGTTTGATGCATAAAAGTCTATTGAAAAATTCGTCAAAATAAATGTTTATCTTATAATATTTTAAAATGTAATAAAACTAGAAAAAATTCACGTCCTGAGGCAGGAATCGAACCCGCGACCAGAATTTCACAGGGATATCCCAAGTCCTGGGTGGCTCAGTGGTCAGAGCAGTCGCCCGGATTGCGAAAGGTCGCAGGTTCGATTCCTGCCTCAAGACGTGAACTTTTTCTAGTTTTATTACATTTTAATTACTAAGTAATTTTTCAAACATTTATTATAATTTTAAAATCAAAAATTAAGATTATAATATTTTTTTTTAATTTATTCTAATATTGTGATTTATTGCAAAAAAAAAACAACACATAACTGCCAATCTCGCGAGATCTCGTAATTGGCGAGATCTCGCAGTATTGTTATTCATAAACTCACGGGATCTCGCTCGAGCCCCAATCTCGCGAGATATGCATTCCCTAGGTAAGATACATTCTGTTGTGACTTACATAAACTTATACTAATTAATTTAATTTAATCTTCCAGGTATAATTCTCTACACCTTCATCCAATTCCACTCGACACCAGCGATAGTGACGTCAGTGTTTATCGGAGTGGGCATAGTATTCTGCGGCTGCGCGATGGTCCACAACGTGTTCGTGTGGCAGAAAGAGAAGACTAATCTGGTCAAAGCGTTGCGGACTCAAGAATTGAACACTACAAGTGCTACAACGAATATGAATACTTCGAATGGTGTGTTGCTAGGCAACGGACACTTGAATAATACAGGGATGGGAAACCTGAGTTTTCATAGTATGGCGGGGGCGCCGTATACGCATCCAATCACATTGCTGCAACAAGGAGGGCCTTACATAATTAGGTTGGTAATCGAAGTGAAAGAGTACCTACTCACTCTAAATTTAAGTTTCTTTTACCAGGGTGTCAAACAATCGTATGTTGTTCCGCCGGATGGTAAGGTATCTACTAGATACCGTAGCCTAGGGACCCCATAACAATCAAGACAAAGCTTTACGTTTACCTTTGTGTTTATTTGCAAAGATATTTAGAAAAAAAGCCTACCTAGGTAATTATCTCATAAAATGTATTTTTTGGAGTCTATGCTCAGTGGAAGCTATGGCCCAAAATCAGTGTTTTGCCTTGCGGTAAAACACGTGCGAATTATTCTCTTTAACCGACTTCAAAAACGAGGAGGTTCTCAATTCGGCCGGTATGTTTTTTTTTTCTTTGTTTCTACACCGATGACGTCGAGATTACTGATCCGATTTACGTGATTATTTTTTTGTTCCATGCGTAATAGTTACCATTTAGTCCCAAAAAATTTTTTTCAAAATCAGTTGGGTAGTTTGGTTTTAAATAAAAAAAAACTGAAAACATTAAGTCGTCTACATATGCCAGTTGCAAATTTTAGTGAAACGATACGATAGTAGAAAACAATATCAGTTGACGGACACCCATCTAGCTTCGACCTTAAAAAATTGTCACTAAAAATTGTGAAAAAAAAAATTAAAGCAAAAATTAAAACCGACTTCAAAAAACTGAAAAGGATAAAATAATTAAATTTAAGTACCCAGGCACTCATCCCCATTTTTTGGAGTTGGTGCTAAGTTGTTTCCAAAAACAATAGAAAGTGAAGCACCGACTCCAAAAAATGTGTTTCTAGGGGATGAATGCCTATCTAAATTTATTTATTTTATCCTTTCAGTTTTTTGAAGTCGGTTTTAATTTTTGTTTAATTTACGTAACTATTTTATCTTATCTTATTGTTAGTGAACAGAAAAGGTTTATTCTATCGATCAATTACATACCTACTTGCTGTTTTAATAGGCTCATCTTTTGTCCCAGGCCTCCGACGTCGACGCCGCCCGGCGAGGGTGCAGTGACGCCGGGAGTGCCGCCCGCCACCATCGACCTCAGCCACGACACGCACGAGCTCAGCACCCTAGTCTGACCTGTGATGTGTCCAACTGTCCACGCAATATGACACTTGTGACGATACAAATAGAGAGCATAGTGTAAACTGTTACGTGTCATGACGATATTTATTCAATCACCTGCAAGAAGTTAAGGCCACAGTAAGAGCTAGCGCAGAGGAGGAACTTGGCTTACTTTTTTCTGCGTCAAAAATACATAGTCAATATGTAACGCACACCGTATAAAGGCGTATGGTCGAACTCAAAGATAGTGTTATAGCCTATGTTTGCCTGTACATATCCTTTTAAAATTTCATTCTAATTGATGGCGGTCTTGTCATGATTTGGTTGACTGGCATCAAGAAAAGCTTCAATCAGTGTGTCTGTGGTTTATTTATCTATTTATATAAGATCCAAGCAATCGTGTGCCTTACCTAGGCGGGGCCAATATCATGGATTTAGTTGAACATTTAGAGTCAAGAAGCATGGTGTGTGAAGCCATTTTATATGATATAAGCGTACGTTTGGGCCCGCTAAAGTAAGCTTACCTGATATTGGCCTCGCGGAAGTAAGGCGCAAATACTTACCAATCGTTCTTGTGACGCATGTGTGACTCACGCCTAATGAATGAAACGACATTTGTTGGCTTAATCACCCATCAAGCCAAATTAGACCAACGCAGGTTTCTTTCCCGAGAAAAGCCTTACGCAGCACTAACATATAATATAGAATTTATTTAATCATTTGTATGCTCTAAACATTTTCCTTGTTCTTGAACAAGGAAAATGTTTAGAGCAAGGTCACAAAGAATTATGACTGTGACTTGTAGTGTCCATATATGTTACAGCAGTTACAACACAGGTCATACTTGCGATGATACCGACACTGCTGTCTTTGTCCTAGGGAAGACATTAATGCTCGTTTTCACTAACATTTGCTTAGCGCTAAGTGTCTCTTAGCGATTTTTATCTCAGTCTATCTATAGGAGGTAGAAAGAGACAAAATAATGTTGTTAAGAGTCACCTAAGCCTAGGGCAATGGTTAGTTAAAACGGTCATAAATGTACGACTTCTACGTCACTAAGTTTAACTACAATTGACCTACTAGCAACTACAATTAGATAAACAAATGATTCGGATAGGACCATAGACTAGAGACTTTAACTCCTTCGGAGCATAATGTACAAAAAGCAAAAAGAGCACCATACTCAAAAACGGCTGTTTTTAATCAGATTTGACGCAAGTGTAATGGAGGGTAATATTAAAACCTACCTACTGAAGATAGTCTCAACTCAAGAGTTGAATAGAAAATGTCAAATGTTATAATACAATACATCATAGACACGACAGATTGATATCTAATAAGTATTGTGAAACCTGTGTTAAACGATGAGATGAAAAATCTCTGATCCATCCAAATTGGTAGAGCAATCTTTAAAAATAATGATATCATAATTTACCTAGTGAGTAATATACACTTAGTTGGATACCGCTCTTACTACATTAGTAATAGAGTCGGCTTTGCCAGTCTGTGCTAATAAAGATTGTACAGTCGAAAGCACATCAAGCGTAACAGTTTGACCTTGAGACCACACTTATTCTATTCGCAATAGAGGCGGCTTTCGTAATGCAACTGTTACACTTGATGTGTTGTCCTATGTACAAGCTTTAAAACATTAAATATCCCCGCTTTGGATGGAACAGTGATTTTTTTATGCAATTCAAATTTGAGACACGACATTGTCATTGGTGGGAATCACGTTAAACAGTCAATTCAATATTCTTTACTTTGCTAGTAGTAAATAAATTAAACTATTGCCTTTTTTAACCGGAGGGAGAACTGTCAAATCCATATAAAAAGTACGTTCCAATACTACACAAGTTTACCAGTGTAAGTTTGAATCAAAACGAAAACGTTCGTCGTCGTGGCAACTGCCAAATCCTATGAAAACGGCAGCAAGAAAAAGGGATGTTATAATTCTTAATTTTTGATTTTAACATTATTATAAATGTTTGAAAAATTACTTAGTAATTAAAATATAATAATAATAATATAATCGCGGGTTCGATTCCTGCCTCAGGACGTGACATTTTTCAAGTTTTATTATATTTTAATTACTGGGATGTTATGTTTGACTTGTCTGTCTGTGTCTTTGTGTCCGTCTGTGGCGTCGTAGCGCCTAAACGAATCGACCTATTTCAATTCGTTTTTTTTGTTAGAAAACTGATGTGACAGGGATGGTTTTTTTACTATAATTTAAGATCAGGCGTTTGAGGACTATAAGCTCATTTTCTACATAATAAAAGGGTTTTACTAAGTTTCACAGATCCGATTGATTTGAAATTTGGTGTACTGTCACATCGGTGACATTCCCATGACATACTAACCTTGAGCCTGATCCTATACCTTAAAAAGTCTGCGGAATCCTTAACTTTTCAGAAACTTACAGCAGATATAGCGTGTTTGGGCTCTTATGAATAATCTTAATGAGATGGTGTTAGATAGAACATTAGTGGGGCCGGGGGTTACTTAAAATTTTTAATTTTATATTTTTGTATATAACACGACGATGATCGTTTTCGTTTCGATTCCATTGAAACTTATACACTAGGGGTACAGAAGCGCTGCTGTCTCTTTAACAGAGAGCTACGCGGGTTACACAGCCTAACAACAAACTGCAGACCGCTCTTACTGCGATCGTAATAGATGCGGATTTCGTAGATTCACACATATCAGTGAAGCCACAGTTCCGGCATAGTTCCGTATCAGTGCGAAATATTATTTCATACATTATCTATGAACGTATCTCCACTTGTCCGTATCAGTGACGGCACAGTGCTCTCAGTGTCCGTGCCGGCACCGGCAAGCACGGAAGGGATCGTCGACAACGATATTTTTTGCCGGACGGACAGATCACGGACAGATCACGGACGCCGGCATCAACAAAAACGAAAAAGAGGATGAGCGATTAATAGAATTGGTTCGTGAAAATAGAGTTTTATATGATTTATCTCATGCAAAGTATATGGATACGAAATACAATCACGATTGACGACGGACACGTTTTCACTGAAGCTCCGTGAACTGAGCAGGCACTGACATGTGTGAATTGAATCACTGACGCAACACTGAAGCACTGATACGGAACTGTGCCGGTACTGTGCCGGAACTGTGTGCCGAATATGTGTGAATAGACCTTTAGTCTACCCGTGTACAGTTAAGTGCAATAAGACCCAATTTGAACAGTCACTGACTAATTACAAAGTTAATTAGGGCACACAAGACATAATACTGATAAAGCCCTACTAAATAGGGATATTCTCGGATATTCTCAAGGTCAAACTGTTAAGCATGGAGTGGTGTCGACTGTACAGACGACAGCGCATCAAGTGTGACAGTTGCACTACGAAAGCCGCCTCTATTACGAACGTAGTAAGGGCGGTCTCAAGGTCAAACTGTTACGCTCGAAGTGGTGTCGACTGTACATTACAGTCGACCGGACATCAAGCGTAACAGTTTGACCTAGAGACCTTACTACGTTGTTAATAAAGGCGGTTCTCGTAGTGCAACTGTTTGCTTGACGCCTATACATTACGTTCTGAGTATTATCTATTATATCAATAGTATCGAAAAGTGAAACACGCTATGTTTTTTTGAGTTACAGCCCTTTGATACTTGGGCAGTGTGTTGTTTATTGCGAAAATGTTTGTAAATATGTATTATTAGTGTTGTAATTATGTCACATGATAGATTGCCATGTTTTTTTTCATTTCATTACGATCTTAGGACACTTAGTCATTGTCTTTATTTAAATTAATAAGATTATAAATTAATGAAATTTTTTGTGTAGGTGCAAATTGAAAATGTCAACGATTTTAACGTATTCTTAACCTTTAACGCCACACATTCCAGTACAGCGACAGCATATCAAGCGTGCCAGTTTAACTTTGAGACCTCCCTTACTCCATTCATAATAGAGGCTAATTTTTCAGTGTACCTAACTGTTACACTAGATGTGCAGTCGACTGTACCTTAAAAAACCTATACCTACATCTTTTAATTTATTTTTGTTTAACTAATTTTAAATATTCTATTGTATAATGGCTGGCATTTGGTAAAAATGTACACGAGTCAAAGCTTCAACGACGTCACGCCACTAATGCGCCGGCGCCGCTTTCCTCAAAGAGCGGTGATCGCCCTTTAAACGGCCGCTATGTTATTTTATATAAAAAATATTAATAAGCCGAGCCTTCTACTTTTTTGTTATATTTGAATGACAGTGCAAACAAGAGAATAAGAAACGAAATGACAAATGTAAGAGATTTATTTTTTTAATCTGCTTCATCTAACAGTGTTAAGATGCCATTATTTTTGAATGATGAATTTTATTTTTATTCTGGTGTTTTATCTGAAACCAGTATGGATTAAATGGACAAAATATCTATATTTAAAAACAGGCTACAATTGAACAAACGGCGATGCCTACTCTTATTAAAAGGGGATATAACGAGGAATTCAACTGAATGAAACAAAATAATTATTGCTTGTTGTTTATTAAATTACAAAAAATGTTTACAAGATTTTATTGTCTCGTAATCATCAATCAATCATGCACTGATTAGTATTGCCAATAACAAGGTACGACAAAAATAAAGTTGCCAGCGAGAAAAATATAAATTAATTTATGCAACATTGTGTGTAATTAAGGGCTGATTTTTCAATCCTCAGATAATTTTTATCTAGAGAATATTTTGACACTTTGACAGATTTACTATAGATTAACTGTTAACTTGTTAAAGTTATTCTCTGGGGATTAAAAAATCAGCTCTAAAAAGAATAACCCACCAATTGACAGTAGGAACTAGATCTTTATGGTGAAATCATATATTTTTATAGAAAAAAAAATATTAAAAAGATGTATATTGTGTACATAGTGAACCAGGAATCAGGAGGCATAATTTTATTTATTTTTAAAAGATAACTGGACGTCTATTTCTATTTGTAATTAACTTTATGCGAGATTAAAATTAACCGTATTTATAAATGACATTTGTTTGTTTTCTTTAGCACCTTTCAAACGTTTCTGCGATTTTCCTTAGATCTGTAATTAGCAAAAAGAAGACCGTAAGTATTGCCTTGTAAATTAAATGCGTCATAAACTAGTTTTTACAATTCGAATTTAATGAAATCTTTACTGTTCCCTAAGTTGAAGTAAATTTAAGGCAATAAAAAAGTACGATTACAATCCGCCCACTAATTTCGGAGAAATACTGGGCGAAACATAGATATGTCGCCACCATCTGGTTTAATTCGCCGCTTAATTGGATGTCTAGCCCGTTGATTAAACGCCGGCATACAATCAAATGCCTAGCCCGATAGTTAATTGAACTAAACTTTAACGACTTGGCGTATTGAATAGATCGTCTTGTACTGAAAAGTTTTGATTTGTTTGTTAGATTCAAGGGTTAAAGGGGTGATGAATATTTGACTATGTTGCAGTTTTTCTATTTATAAAAATTTTGTTTTGTACCACGCAACAAAAATAATAAAAAGAAAATGCACAATGTTCTGCATATTTTACCTTCTTTTCTTTATACTGCACATAGAGCTGATTGACCCATCCCGGGACCGACCATGGCGAAATTTGCTTCGTTTCCGTAATCAAAACCAGAGCGCGCAAACCTCTACGTCACCGAGCTCAACTTCACAGGAAGTCACTACTGGGCATGGACGGCATTTCATCTTAGGCCTCAGGATGACAACGCACCTGCAATATCAAGTGCTTTTCCTTGTTATTGCAGGTGTCTATAGGCGGCGGTAACCGCTTACCACCAGGTGGGCCGTCAGCTTGTTTGTCATCTAGTAGAATAAAAAAAAAAGTCGGTTAAAAAGCCACTGACCTCTTCAGTCCCTGGTAAAGGCCCGTGTAGTACCCACTCATGTACCAGCTGAGCAGCATCGAGGATATGGCCTGGTCTTCCGAGTCGTGCCTCTCCCCGGACAACGCCAAAGGAGGCGGGGGTGGCAGCGGCATATCCATGGAGCCGAACTGGAATAAATGCGTTTCTTATGAAACCAGTGGGCTCAATTCTGCTATTTATTTTCCTAAACGGATCGGCTGCGGTTCGGCATGGTTACCAATGCGGTTGTAATACAAAAAGGTATTCCACTAACATTGCTTATAAAGCCGGAACGCTAACGAAACGCTCTCCGTTGGTTCAACTTCGGCTCGATAATTGTTAACAATATTGCAAGAAACAAATATATTTTGGCGTAGTGACTAGACAGTTGTTAATTTTGGACAGTTCGAACAAAGAACTATCGATGCGTTTCGGCTGCCACAAATGTTAAATATGTAGCAGAATACGGAACAATGATTGAACCGAACGGTTTGCGTTACGTGTTTGTTAGTAGAATACCAAACTGATGCGTTTCTCTTACGTTTCGATTGCGCTGAGTTAGCAGGATACAAAAACGTTGTAGCTTAAGCGTTTCCGATTCGTTTCAGATCAAAATACAATAGCAGAATTGGGGGGCAGATGACAAGCAGGCTGACGAACAGCCGGCTTATTCACTATTTTGAGAGTTAAAAACGCCATGTCTTTTGCATATCCAATGCTGCTTAACTATAACGTCATTGTGACAACTTGCCTTGTAACGCAGCAATCAATAAGCAATTCACTCGGTGGCTGTCAAAATGAGTTAGCAAATAAGCCCTCTGGGTATATATAATACAGGGTAAAAATCTATTAAAATTGCTAATGTGTTTTGTGTAATCCTGAGGTCTAAGATGAAATACCATTCCCAGTAATTGCACTGGATCCCTTTCCCTTCAATCCGAAACACAGCTAACTACTTTACGGGCGAAATAGGAAAGTTTTTTTCATATAAAATAGTTTCTTTCTTGTGTCAATACGGTTACGATCAAAGTATGACACGTTGCAGTGGGCAGACTTTAAAGTGTTTTTAGTCTATTGTGTTAAGATACATACAAAGACAGTGTATACTGTCAGAATGGTGTGTTCGTTTGTGTCTGTCTCAACGAACACACCATTCTGATACAACATTATTCCACCCATGCTTGGAATAAACCCGCGTGGAATAACTGAGAAATTAGAAAAAATAAAAATAATATAGTTGTTAAGCAAGTAAAGTACGTTTCACTAAGGAGTTCCTCACGTTGTATTGTTGGCTGCTCTGTACGTCAAGCAGATTTGACAGGTTCATCATCAACATCATCACCAGCCTATATAGGTCCCACTTCTGGGCACAGGCTTTCCTAAATGGGGACACATAAGAAGTTTGGGCCACCACCACGCTGGCCCAATGCGGGTTGGTGGGTTAAAGCGGTTGCAGACCAACCGGGACCAACGGCTTAAAGTGCACGGAGGACCTCGAGATAACAAACTTTGATTGACCCAACCCAGGATCGACCATAGCGAATCTTGCTTTGTTTTTCGTATCGAAACCAGAGCGCCACTGAGCGTCTTCCGATTTGACAGGTTAGTAAACTTAAATTGCAACTATCACAATGCCATTACATTTACCCAAGTATTGTCAAAAAGATAACTTATTTCAAGCCAGATCAGAATTGTAACATTCTAATAAAAATAAAAATTTAGCTTTGATAAAATAACCATTAGGAAGCTCGTATTAAAATACGATATTAAATTGATTTTACAAATTTTTTATAACTTTATTACTGAATCATCTCGGGTATATCCGAAAATACAATGTCAAAAATTGCCAGTGCACATAAGGGCATATTTGTCACGCTTGGCTTCTAGTCATATTATAAATCAGAGATTAATGATATACCTATGTATTTCCGCTTATATAAATAGTTTTGTGTAAGTATTCTATTTTTAATTTTTATTGATTAATGCTTTTCAGCTATACGTTACATTTCATTAATTTTCATACGTAAAAAATCTGAAGTTACCGCTATTCTTTACTCCCTAATTTTTTGTCGGTAATTTTTGAAACGAAGCAACATTAATCTCTATGCCGCCAACATTACGGAGAAGGGAACTCTTTCGTGAAACGCACTCTAATTAGAAATGAAAATGGGTAAGTATATATAAAAAAGAGATCATTAAAAAAGTCTTAATACTCACAAAACGATTACAACTATCAAAAATTCTATAAATCATTGATTTGTTTCGCATTTAGCCATAGCCTTTTTACTGAGCATTTAGCCATTTTTTGTGAGCAGTTAGCTATTTTTTGTGAGTAATTAGCCATTTTTGGTAAACATTTAGCCATTTTTGGTGCTCAATGGCGAACAGAGAACGACATGCAGTGGTGAACAGTGGCGTGATGGTGTGAGTAAGTGTATCATGAACAGTTCAAACTTTTTGTGTTTAAGTGTTTTTATCAATAAAAGCCATTGAAAATTGACAGTTTCGGACTTTGTACATCAATAATAAACTTACATTCCGTAGTGCTGACATATTAGGCATTGGGAAAGGCATCTGTGGGAGATCAAAGCCATTGGACAATTTTGTGCTTGGCTTTTTTCTCGAAGACTTCTTAACTTTGTATGTTAACCGTTCTGAAAAATTAAAATTTAATGGTTAATCAAATATGTTCAGATCGATAATTTTATGAGAAGATTACACGACAGTGGCTACGCTAAATCTTAATTGACCTAGTTATGCCAAAATGTTCCATACAGAATACTCATTAATGTTTTTAGTAGCTAGTATTCTTTTTGCACAATGTTTTTTAAATATCTTAGTGAGTTGCTATACTTTTAGTATAACTCAACTCTTCTTAGGAAATAGATACGAAAAAGAGACTTTGTCACATAAATATAGGGTCCATTTTATATAATTTGGCATTGTTAATATCTAAAATTGGCATAACTAGGTCCAATTTAAGTTACGCGCATCTCGAACTTTCAATATTAAAAGAAAAAGTTTGGCTTTTATATAATTTGACATTTAGAAAGATCTATTCAACTTTCGACCTTATTGAATGTGATGAAATGCAGGGTTAAGGAACGACCTCATTTAAAATTTACGTTTTCGTACCATATCACGATAATAAATAACTTTACTATACCTGCACTAGACACACTTGGTACTCTATCACTAGCACAATCCATCTTTTCCATATTAGGGGACTGGCTTGTGTAGGCTTCATCAGTCTTATCTTCTAATGCTTCTTCAATCTGCCGGTTCTGTTCCTCAGTACCAAGTGAGGTCTTTAAAGAATTAAGGGGCACTATGTCTGAATCTCCATAGCCTGAAATTAGATAAATTATGCCATCATGGGAGAGTTTTTTTTATAAAACATAACACTGGCTGATATCAGAAGCGGTAAGTTGAGTCCATAATTATACAAAGAGAGCCGGCCTAAAAGGTGCCTTTCCGCGCCACTTTTGAGATAATAGTGGGCTGAAGAGATCATGCAAAATATTGGCAATGGACATTTTAACAAGAGTTAATTTAAGACATAAAATTAAAAAATATCAGTGACATGTGTCAGCACTTAATGTCCTGTTAAATTAATTATGAAGTTATTATTATTAGTAGAATCTTCGTGATACGGATGAAATATGACGTGAGGACAGTACTGTATCTGAATTTAATTTCTAAAATACAACAAAGTTATGTTATCACATTCATTACCTTATTTGTAAAATTTAGTATGTGTACCGTACTAACTTGCCTTAAGTTTAGTAAAGCAAAGTATATGAAAGGTTCCAGAGACAAACAAATAATAAAATAAAGGCTATAATTATTTTTACACTTCTAGTAATGGAAAGTTCTGCGCATGCATGTCTGAAGAGAGAACAGGTGGACACATAATGGTCACTTTTTGGAAGTATCAGATTAAATTAAAGCGAAAATGAAAAATACAAGTTTTCGAATTGATTTCCCTTGTATAGTAGGTCCTCTGTGTGTAATAGTGTTGTGTGTGTAATAACAGTGTTCCCTGGTGAATAAATGTTTGAAACCAAGTAGTAAAAAAATATTTGAAAATAAAAATAATGGTATTCAAAAGTGTGTTTCATTTGAATGTGTGCAAAATGTTAAGTGTTGTTTTACAATTTCTAGGATTTTTATACTGATGGGCTTAAATTTAAATACTCTATTAACTATTATTTTTGCTAGAGCACAAAAATAAAAATCAACTGTTGACTCATGTCATCTGTCTGTCATTCGCTTTGCTTTGCAATTGCTCTGTACTACTGTACTACATGTTTTATATTTTACACAAAAACTATAACAAACGAAACCCTAAGAAATTAATCCTGCCAGTTTCCAGGTTAAAACTTACAAACAACAGTCCCAACAATAGGTTAATAAAAGTTTATGATAAAACCCCTGATGATCAAAAATTTCAATCAAAAGATTAAATGCATTCGAGAACAATCAAAATTACTTCTAATAAATAAAAACTACTCAGTCAAAGAATTCTTATTAGACAAGATGAATCGAAAAAATTAAGCATTTTGACTTGATATGATCACTTAAATTAATTGTAAATGTATTGTATTTATAAATTTTTATTGACA
This sequence comes from Nymphula nitidulata, assembly GCA_947347705.1. NCBI lineage: Eukaryota > Metazoa > Arthropoda > Insecta > Lepidoptera > Crambidae > Nymphula > Nymphula nitidulata. Next base: position 17,081,004 of record OX374632.1, read on the forward strand.
AATGGTAATTTAGAAATTATGACATAAATATATTTTCAATTGTATAAACTGATTATGTTTTTTTTTATTAGATATATAAAAAAAATCTCTCCATAGAATTGTATTATCTGAAAACTGATTTGATGAAAAATATTTTTTTTAAGATGAATTATTAGTATTAGGTTGGGGAAAGTCTTTTCGCATTATAGTATGTATGAACTTGTCTCTTTGGCTGTACTATTTGTATCTGGCTGGTTTTGGTATCATTAAAAGTTTAGATTTTAAAAAAGATAATTCCAAATTCATATTACGAAAATGTGTGTTTTTCATTTGTTTTTCGTACTGTCAAGATGAGTGAATCTAATGAAGAAATTCGATACATTTTAAAAATTTTACTACAAAAAAGGTAAAAATGCAACGCAAGACGCGAAAAAAATTTGCGATGTTTATGGACCTAGTGCAGTGTCTGTGAGAGTAGCACAAATTTGGTTTAAGCGTTTTCAATCCGGAAATTTTGATGTCAAAGATGCACGTCGCTCTGGTCGCCCTATTACGGATAAAATTGATGCCATTTTTGAAAAACTGGAGAAAGATCGGCATATCAGTAGTTACGACGTAGCTGAAGAACTGGGAATTGACCACAAAACAGTTTTGGCGCATTTTAAAAAAATGGGTACACAAAAAAGCTCGATATTTGGGTACCCCACGAGCTCACTGAAAGAAACCTAATGAACCGTATACTCATTTGTGATTCTTTATTACGACGTAATGAAACCGAACCATTTTTGAAGAACTGATAACTGGTGATGAAAAGTGGATCACGTACGACAAGAACGTGCGAAATATGTCATGGTCAAAGGCCGATCAGGCTTCACAGACTGTGGTGAAACCCGGGTTAACTCGCAACAAGGTGATGCTGTGTGTGTGGTGGGATTGGAAGGGCATTATTCATTATGAGCTGTTACCACCAGGCAGGACCATCGATTCTGAACTCTACTGCGAACAACTGATGAGATTAAAGCAAGAAGTTGAGAGAAAGCGGCCGGAATCAATCAACAGAAGGGGTGTGGTTTTTCATCATGATAACGCTAGACCTCACACATATTTAGCCACTCAGCAAAAATTAAGAGAGTTAGACTGGGAGGTGTTAATGCATCCGCAGTATAGTCCTGACCTTGCACCTTCAGATTTCCACCTGTTCCGCTCTCTTCAGAATTCTCTAGGCAGTGTCAGGTTAACATCACGAGAGGACTGCCAAAAACCACTTGTTGCGGGTTTTTGATCAGAAGCCCCAAAATTTCTATAGCAATGGGATCATGTCCCTACCTACAAGATGGCAAAAAGTTATCGAACAAAATGGTACCTACATACTTTAGTTAAATGTAAATAATCTTTATTAAAAAAGGTTTTTAATTTTCTTAAAAAATGCAAAGAAACTTTTCCCCAACCTATTATATAATTAAATTTTTAAATAGATAGATTTTTTGTAAGCTCTATAAATACTGACCAACTCTGTATTATCTTTACTAGGCCCTGACAGTATTCATATATCATTCATTAATATTACACCTGCTACCTTTCTTTCTATTTATGTACATGATTGTGAATGTATGAATTATTATATATACTAGAAACACTTATGCAAGCTAACATAGACAAATATAGCTTTATTTTTGTAATTAAAATAGAATAATCTTATTTAAAAAAAAATTACGCCTACTCAGACATAAACTATAATTCTCACCTAAAAATCTAACAACACACTCGTTATCACTAATGACTCTGAGCACAACAGCTTCATATTCATGCCCATCTCCTTCATATATGGCACGGCACGGCATACTGGCTTTCCATATTGTATTATTGGTCTTTTCTTCTTTGCTTTTAGATGAAGTCTTGGATTTTCCTTTTTTAATATCAACTAAACTTGTACCTTTAAATAACAGAATTAATATTACAATTATAAGGTGATGATGAAAGGTCATTATTTGAATCTAAACATAGTTGCACAAAGAAAACAAGATGTCAGACAGCCGTTTAAGTATTTCCAATTACATAAATAAATCTTTTGAGTATAAAATTTACTTCACAAACAAATTTTGAAATTAAAGTGGTTGTAGCTCAAGCAGTATTTTAAAAAATTACATATACATGTATGATATACTTAAATTAGAAATCTGAAGAGATGTAACTTGTAAACTCCAATTTAAACCAGCCAATGAAAATAAAACAGTGACTTTAGTAATTCAAATAAATTACAATAATCTCTTGTATTTATTATAAACTATTATCAGGAAATATAACTCTCATTAAGAAATTCAAGTAGACTATGTTGTGTCTATTACAATCTCTATTATGTTTATTAATTTGTGAAACACCTACAAACCAGTCACAAATAGATTGGGTGAGGGTAGTGATTATGCATATTAGAAATCTAATCTCTTCCTAGATTTTCAGGTTATTCAATGAATGAATCAAAATGTAACCTACTCTCTTTATTTTTCGGCCGATTATTGGTAGACATAGCAACTCGTTTTGCAACTTCTGCATTGGCCATTTTTAATGCTTTATCATAGGCATCATTAAGTTTTCTATCGTCCCAGATGTCTTCACCTCCATCATCAGAAGTATCAAGCTGAAAAGTACAAAGTACATAATATGAATACCAGAATACAACATTAAAATATCAGAGTCAATAAATTTTCTACTGTGTTTGGGTAAGCATCTGCGAACTGCCATGGGGCGAAATTGGCGAAAATTTAAAACTAAGGTGTAACGGGTAGTCGATTAGCATTGGTAATAGTTGCACTAATATTGCTAATACTTGCATAGTAAGGAGTTTCTTGTTGTTTAGACATTTTTTCTAGTGATGCGAGACAATAAACATAATTTTAGGCACTATCAGTTTTTTTTTTCTATTTTTCTTTGATTTGAAAGAAAAGAATTTTGTAAACTTGTTTCTTGAAGAAATACGTCAAACTGACACTTGACTTGACAGTAGAGATATGTAGGTCCGGTGGATACGCATCCGCGGACATGCATCACACGCATTAGTGATGGATGTATATCCAACGGCCAGTTGGATACCAATCCCCGGAGTTACACATTATAGTAGGTACGCGATAGGGAACTGAATCACGCACGCGTGGATTACGGTTCGGGAGTGACGGCGCGGTGGGTGCAAGGCGCGGTAGGGAACTGCATCGCGAGTGGATGACAATCCGGGGGTCACGTATTTATTTAAATTTTGTGAAAAATGGGTAAACGGCCGTTTGGTAGGGTACAACCTCCGGACCCATATAGGTCCGACGTACACGGAACCTGGATGCAGTTTACCATAACTGGATGCATATCCGGATGTAGATCCCAATTTACAGCGGACCTACACATCTCTACTTGACAGACTCACATGAATATTTTTTTTGGACAGGCAAAGGCGAATTGAGTCCATGCAGCCATCTTGTCGACATCACAACCTAGACAAGATGCCTTTCGATAATCGCTACCGCTATCGCTAAGCGGAAAATGTATGGGAATTGACATAAACTCTCGATTGACTTTCGATTGTAAATGTCAAATCCCATACATTTTCCTCTTAACGATAGCGATAGCGGTTATCGAAAGGAATCTTGTCTAGGCCCTCAGATACATTACAGAATGTTGACATTCTTTTTTTTTTTGGTAATTCTCCCTACAATGGGAAGGCAATATCCATACAGCCATGTCTTCAGTATTTCCTATTTCTACATTTATTGCATTGAAATGCTAGTGTTACACATTTCAATGCATCTTGGGAGTATTTGACGCGAAATATATGATGACAGTCTCCTTTTGTGCTACTTGATGAGGTGGATACCCACAAAAAGTTTTCATCGTATTTCACACCATAATCACTTTTATTCTAATAATTTTTTAGTTGTATGTATACATACGTCAACACAAACACTTTATATATTAAACAACATCACTTTTATAACACAAAGTTCGCTCCGACACAATTTTTAATTATAAAATAAAAATCTTGACCGACGCCATTAAAACCCGCCAAACACTTTCTTTTTTGTTAATTCTCCCTATAAAGGGAAGGCAAAGGGAACTACTGTCCATACAGCCATATCTTCAGTATTTCTTTATTTCTTCTTTTATTGCATTAAAATGCTGGCGTAACACATTTCAATGCTTTTTGGGAGTATTTGACACGAAATATATGATGATAGTCACTTTATGTGCTACTTGATGAGGTGGATAACCACAAAAAAGTTCTCATCGTATTTCACACCATAATTACTTTTATTCTAATAATCTTTTAGTTGCACGTCAACACAAACACTTGAATAATAAAACTGCGCCACTTTTATAGCTCAATGTTTGCTCCGACACAATTTTTAATTATTGTAATAAAAATCTTGACTGACGCCACAAAAACCCACCAAACACTCCTCGTTGACATTCTTTTATTGTTTATTCTAACTGTAATGGGAAGGCAAAGGGTACAAATACCCATACAGCCATGTTTTAAGTATTTCTTTATTATCTTCTTTTTATCTTCATAAATTGCATGTGTTACACATTTCAATGGGAGAATTTGATGCGAAATATATGATATGATGCTATTAGATGAGTTGGATAACCACAAAAAAGTTCTCATCGTCTTCCACACCATAATCACTTTAATCCTAATAATAATTTGGTTGTTACGTTAACCAACACAAACACTCGGTTATTATAACTACACCAATTTTATAACACGAAGTTTGCTCCGACACAATTTTTAATTATTTTAATAAAAATCTTGACTGACACCACTAAATTCCGCCAAACACTCTAGAATGTTATTAGCACGTTGACTGTATTTTGAATTTTTTTTTTATTGAATTATGAAATTCAGTCAAGATTTTTATCAAATTATTTATTTACAAAATTGGGCTTAATTTTGAAGACGCATTCTAAGTCTTTTAAGTACTACAATAATATATTTCTTTATCGTAATAGGAAAAAAATAGCAAGGAACTTGCTTTGCTAAAAGCACGCCAAACTCCCTGTGCCAAACTCATCCGATTTGTGTATATTAATAATCTGTGAATCTTTATTAGATTAATGATCTGTGTAATTTTTGTTTTTTTTGTTTTGACATAAAAACAACAGTTTGCCGATTCTATAAAACTTTGTGTTTTTTTTGTTTACTATGACGAAGATAATCCTTCCTCATTGGTTTTTGTTGTGTATAACAGAAATTATACAATAAAGGAGCTAAAATCGCCTGTACAATATTTTCAATATGATAACATTTTCTACATTTTACTGAAGGTTTTTATGTCACCGGTCTTATGAAGCAGATGTTATAATTTCTGATAAAAACATGGAGTTGAATGATGACAATGGAGTTGACGATAAAAACTCTAGAAAGAGAAAAATTGGTAAGTGAAAACTGTGAACAGAGATGGAATAACCCTATCTGCACGATTTGTTAATGATCCTCTTGTCACATCATTCTTATAAAGGCTACGGACTACACTCTAAACACAAGGGCAATCTTGGCCGCAAGTGCACCTTAGCTTAAGGTGTTAAACTACCAAACTTTATGGTTGGTAGAGAAACATTTCTTTTTGGATTCTATTTGATGTTCCATTATAATTTGTCTCTCACCTTGTATTGTCCTAATAAATTATATTTAAAAGTTTCACAAATGAGTGTGTAGAACGTAACTTAGTTTCATTAAAATACAAGTTTTCTAATGAATTAGAGGCAGATCTTTTTACGAAGGCTTTACCAAAAGTTAAACATGATTTTTTTTAAGGTGCTTAGAGTTAACTTAATTTATGTTTCTGTGTGTTTATTTATATCCGCTAATCTCACATGAGACCATTTATTTGTTACATTATTGTTTAATATTATGGTCTAATAGTTCGATTAAGGGGCAGTGTTAAACTACCAAACTCTATGGTTGGTAGAGAAACATTTCTCTTTTGAATTCTATTTGATGTTCCATTCACAATATGTCTCTCAAATTGTATTGTCTAATAAATTATATTTTAAAGTTTAATTTGTGAAATTCATGTTATTTACATAGTTTTAACATAAGGGCTAGGGGTTAAAGAAACAAACAACGTCTGCCAACTGCCTTGAAGGTCTTCCTACAGAGGTATTCTCAAACAAGATGAAAGGAAAGTAGAAAGGTTTTTACAGGGTGGGCAACACGCAAGTTGTCCCCTTGGTGGTGCAAGTGCCTATAGGCTACGGTAACCAAATACCATCAGGTAGACTGTATGCTTGAATGCTACTTTAGTGAACCAAGCTGACATCTATCTACTGACATCTATTGGGTGATAGATAGCTGTGTCTGACTGGTCACCCTTTTTGAAAACCGGTTGCAAATTATCCTCTCCAAGATTCCGGCACACACATAGAAAAGAAAGAAAGATGTTATATATTTTATATATATACACATGTATTAAAATTATATATTAACTCCTCATGTGTTTCTCCTATGTAGGAAGGCCTGTGCCCAGTAGTGGGATTATACATAGCTTTTTTATTTTCAGTTTTATGTTTGAATTTTATCGAGTATACCTAGTTTATTTTCTATTCAATATTTATTTTGTTTTTAGAAAAAGATGAATATGGTGATCATGATGCCATATCAACCCCATTAGAAGGCGTTTTTAAAAGGTAAACTTTTATTGATTAAGTAGGTAAATTTGATTTTATGAAATTAGTTTTTTTTTTTTAAAGTTAGGGTTTAATGGTTTACATTTCATTGTAAATAATGTGGGCTTATTGTAGTGACATAAAGTCATCCTTATCTGAAGATGAAGCTGATACCTGTGAAAAATCAGACTATGGGTTAAATCCTCAATACTTGAAATCCCTACGTATTACACCTCCTCTAGATAGATGGGTCTTTGTTAATAATGTAAGTATAGTTTTAATGTGGATGCTTTTGCTTATTTTTGATGAAGCTTAACATCTATTTTAGATTGTTCTGTATTAGAGCTGTTGATTTATTTTTGCTTTTTTGGTTTATTGTTCTGCTTGTTTTTCATACCTATTTAAGAAGTCGTAATATAGTTTTATAAGATGTTGTGGTGTTTTTAACTCTTTGAAGCTCAAGAGCCAAGGCATGTGAAGGATTCCCTGAACTAGAAATAGCTTTTGATGCAGATAAGTAGTTTTCTCATCATTTTCCTTCCAACAGATTAGATGTGACAAATCAGAGTTGAGAGACATTTTAGAACTAGCTGGTCAAGTTGTAATATGTGCCTGGATTGCTAATCACACCAAATGCGCGAAAGTGATGTACAGTCATCCTTTGGAGGCTGTTCAGGTTTGTCAATAAAATCTTAGTGCTTTTATTATTCCTTTTAATAAAATGTGCACCAATCATTAAATTAATACTTGAGACCCTATTATTGTAACAGTAATCTTCTGTACTGTGTTGCTATGGGACTGAATAAATAATTTTCAATTTCAATTAACGTACATCAGTTTTGAGAAGAGCAATACAACAGAACATACATATTTGATGAGGACATTGTCAATAAATGTATTTTCATCGTCGAAAACAATTATATCAGTGTATAATGTTTCAGGCTGTTTCAATGTTCAATGGGCATAAATTGTATGGTAAGAAATTAAGAGTTAGAATGATGAAATGGCCACCCGATACTGTGGTTCTTCCCAAAGGTCTTACTGATGTGGGTCCAGGACTAGGGACCAAGGGCAAACCTTTGAGGGAAATTGTGAAACATTATAACAAATTTTTAAAACATAAAGAATCAGATATAAATGTAAGCTTATTCGATAAGTCTGATGGTAGTCAATTCATCAATGAGAACAATCATAAGGAAGAGTCCAGTGTGAAAGATGATTCGTCTGATGACGATGTATCTAGCCAAGGTTCTATGAATACAAACGTATCAATCAACAAAGAATTTAAAGTCACTAGTGTTGAAGACCTTGATGAAATCTCTTCTGAAAATTCAAACAAAAAGGCAAAGTTGTATTCTATAACTTCTTCAATTACAAATATATCTAGTTCGAATTCAGTATCAGAAAAAGACAAGGTCTCACCTTCAGAGAAAGCATTAAAGTTAATAAAAGACAAATTTAAATTTAATCAAAAAGATTCTCACTTCAGTCATAATATCAGGAAAGCGGGATATAATGAAAATCAAGTTGTCCTATACCGTCCTAACTCTGCTTCTAAATGTGTCCAATCCTCTGCTTCACGTCCATATCAAAGTCCTGGTCACCAACCGCTGGGTCCTCCAAGACTACCCGCTTCTGGACCGCATGTTAATATCGGTCCTTCTGTTCCACGTCCAATGAGTTCTAGCTTTGCCAGTATTAGTATGACTTCAGTTTCAAATATAAATATGGGTCCACCAGCTCCCGCGCCATTTGGTTCACGAATGGGACCGCAAAGCGGACTACAAATCGGACCGCAAATGGGACAGCAAGTGGTACCGCAAATGGGTTCACCAATAGTACAGCAAATGGGACCGCCAATGGGACATCAAGTGGGACAGCAAATTGGACCACCAATGGGTCAGCAAATGGGACAGCAAATGGGACCGCCTATGGGACAGCAAATAGGACCGCCAATGGGACAGCAAACGGGACAGCAAATGGGACCGCCAATGGGACTGCAAACGGGACCGCAAATGGGACAGCAAATGGGACCGCAAATGGGACTGCAAACTGGACCGCAAATGGGACCGCAAACAGGACCGCAAACGGGACCGCAAATGGGACCGCAAATGGGACCGCAAATAGGACCACAAACGGGACCGCAAACGAGGCCACCAATGATGTCAAATCCGAATTTGGGACCGATAAGAGGTCCGATGGTATTACCGGTACCTCGTCCGCCGATGGGTACTCCGGAATTATTTACTTTATTATTTTGTAACGTAAGTAGCATCCAATTCTTTCAATGCTACTAATTCTACTACAATATTTGGATTGTTTCTTGTATAATCTTTCTCTCTTTCAGTTACCACCATCAACGACGTTCCCTTTACTATGTGAAAAGGTGTCTCAATGTGGACAGGTCATGTCTCTTCAGCTTACCACTCCAGGATGTGCAGTTGCTCAATTCGTTCAGAAGGCTCACGCTGAAAGATGTTTTCGTATCCTTTTGCATATATAAAAAAATAGGGAAATAACATATTATTACCTATCTATGTTTGTATTGGTTTAGCTTGCTGTCTCATTTTACAGAATCAGAATCATATAATCTTTCATAAACGTAGGTAAGTACATTGTGTGGTGTTGTATAATATAAATTAGACCCTGTATGTATAACCCCGTCAGGTATATGAGAAATAAATTGAGAACATTGAACAATACAAAATTTAAATGTAAAATTATGAAACTCAAAATAGACTCATAATATAAAATAAACATGTCATAAAGTTCAAATAATTCAAAAAATCTATTCAATAATGTCAAACATGAATTTTTACTTTAGTTTAAATATTAACATTTCAATGAGTAATGTTATATCTATTATTTTTCCTGAACCGTGACTACCAGAACTATTTAACGGCAAATGCATTGATGGGCACGTTATCGAGGTGCGGATTGGTTGACGGTTGGTGAGTATGTATTGCCAGTATAACTGGCAAGTGTGTTTTCAGTAGTTCATTAAAATCGGAGCCTAACACAAAATAAATAGACTGTAAACGTATTAATTTGGGACTATTCTAAGATTGAAAGCAGCAAACAATGTGATAATAATGCACATTATATGGTATTTCCTTCGTACTTTCGAGCAAACGTATAATTCTGTTCTTGCTTCTGTCATTGAGATGTAAAGTAATAGAGAAGTCAACACCCATTACTACTATGTTCCTTTCAAGTCTGGCGATCGCGCTACCTACACCTTACTTAGTCGCTTGATCGTTGCTAGACCGAAACGCGTAAGCGCCATGAATGTCACGGCGCTTATAACCTTTTAGTCACGAAGAAACTACATCCTATCGTTTATGACTTTCGTATGCAATAGCTTCTCTCTACTTTTTATCTCAATGGCTTCAGTCGTACCCAAGTCCTCAGCATCATGTCACTACTCATCATTATCATTATAATGATAGATTTACTTAAAGATAATTTAATTTAATTAAAGTTAGCGGATAAGTACAGTCGAAAGGAGACTAAGCTTACCACTGTGAGTTTCAGTCGAATTTAAATTAAATGTTCGTCGTGATAACTGTCAAGTCGCACAACACGGCAGCAGTGCTTCTTTTAAGTTCAGTCGACAGCACATCAAACGTAACAGTTTGACCTTGAGATCGCCCTTACTCCGTTTGTAATAGAAGTGGCTTTCGTAGTGCAACTGTTACGCTTGATGTGCTGTCGTCTGTATTATTGGAATTTGTATGGACTTGAGAGATGATGAGACGATGATCGATTAAAACTTACACTAGACGTACGGGGTAGGTACTTTTCGTAAGTTCTCTCGTATAGTAAGGTCGATTCGATTCTATAGTATACTCTATAGGCGCACAAGTCGTAGGTATTTACGAATCGATCCCACACTGTCCAACAGTTGAGAATTTGGTTGCGGTTCTCTTACCACCGACACAATGAATTAGTCACTTTGTGAGTTATGACATCATCATCGTCATGAATAATAAAAGTCTTTTGAAGAGAGCTCCCGCGTTTACGCCCCGTTATAAAAATGGATTTGACCGTTGGTTTTATTTATTATTTATTTTATTTTATACAACTAGATGACAAACAAGCTGACGGCCCACCTGGTGGTAAGCGGTTACCGCCGCCTATAGACACCTGCAATAACAAGGAAAAGCATTTGATATTGCAGGTGCGTTGTCATCCTGAGGCCTAAGATGAAATGCCGTCCATGCCCAGTAATTACACTGGCTACCTTTCCCTTCAATCCGAAACACAGCGAACTGTTTCACGGCTGAAATAAGAAAGGCGGTGGTACCCACCCAGGCGACCCTACATATGGGTCTACCACCTAGTTTTGAATGATAGGAGAGTTCCTGCACCGGAATGGTGTTATAAAAGTCAGCTAGCCGCCACAATGTTATTTGAAATTTCACATAGTTTTGTCTGATTTTGACTGTAATCAATTAGAATAATTCACAAGTGAAACAGTAATTGTAGACGATATAGTGGTACTCCCAAATAATTATTAAATAGTTCATAAGACTATATTTAAGTTTATGTTTAAGTAGGTATTAGCAAAGTGATAAAATCGATCTGCTGTATGTGCAAGGCTCTTGAATGTGTGAACCATTGACCTAATTTTGCATTAGACTAAATAGATCGATTTAATAAAAGAAGCTTCCTTGTAATTATTTATCTGTTACCAGTAATATTTTTCAGTAATCTATGCTTAATAAAGGCTAGATAATTAGTATCAGTGTAAGAATATTATAGTAGATAATTATTATTACACCATACAATTATAACCGGATATAACTTGCCGTAAGACTGTAATTGTTTAATCCTTAATATTAACGGCAAAAGTCGCAGTTATAAGCTATAGTAAATATTTTTCTCAAGGAGGTACATACGGCCGCATATCAAGTGATACCCGTTAGCAGCAAAATCTTTCATATCACAATGGGTTTGTACCCACAATTATCAGTATTCAACTTGATCTGCAGGCGTGTGTGAATAATTATGTCAACATTGAAACAAATGTCATTTTAACTAGGTTTTAAGTTGAATATATTCTCAAAGTATTATCCATTTGTCATTCATTAAATTATTAACCTAATGTGACAGCCTACAAAAGAAATAAACATAATACAATTATGTGCTCCTACATTAGTTTGTAGATAATTTTATCCTATGTGGTATAGTTAGGTGTATGTTTTATTGCAGACTGTACTGGTGTAGGTATGTAGGTATTATAAGTATTACCTATAATTGTAGATAATAATGCTTTAGTATTCTTTTTGGTGAAGGAAAGATATTTAAATATTAACTCAAGTTACGGGCGCGTACTGAAAATGTTGAACGCATTATAAAATCGCAATGCATATAAGACAACATATCAAGTTGCTTAAAAATTGTGAAGTATATATTAATTGCTCGTAGCAAAAAGTTTGTAAGTATACTTTTGATGATATAAAGTCATCGGTAAATCGTCTTACAAAATTGTTTTTTTCTAAAGCTGGACATAGGATAAGTATCCTAGTTTAGTGACAACGATTAGAATACAAAACGATGATTGAACCGAACCGTTTGCGTTACGTGTTTGTTTGTTACGTTTCGATTGCGCAGAGGTAGCAGGTTACCAAAACGTCACTAAAGGGTCCTGATTCGTTTCAGATCAAAATACAAAAGATTTTACAATTTGCTTGGTGTTCCGGCAAATTTAAGGTACCTACCCCTGCACCAAAAGTGGCGCACGCACTGGTTCTCTAACTTACTTAAAACACAATTCACTAAAAACTAAAAAAAATATATTAAAAGCAATCGAGGATGCTCTAAAGCACAGTCTAGGATTTTTAAAACCGAACGCAAAAATTGCTCCATCTACTGTCTTACAAATCCTACGTTCAGTTTTATAAAATTATTTTAATAAATAAAAACAACCGCGGCGGCGGCGCCCCTTTTGGTGTCGGAAACTACGTAGAATTTTCCCTCCTTATCCCGCTTGGGCGAATTTCGTTGATTTTTATCAGGCTTGTGTAATAAATATCTAGCTATCTAAGTTTTTATGTATGTAATTTTACGGATTACATTGTAATTATCTGATCAGCATGCTAACTCAACCTGACCAACAAAAATAGGTACCTACTAAGTGAGCGACTAAAAAATCTAATTTGGACCACTGTTTAGTCGTAGCCTCATTTATTTTAAAAAATAATAAATGAGTGGCTAAAAATCAGAGTCGCTCCTTATTTATATTTCTTATATTATTTACTTTGAGAGAGACTTTGCCTACGCCTTAATCTGAAAATGCCTGCCTAGCGTAAGGATATTGTATCAGATCTATCGAACACTAAAATAAGTTGCAATAATATTTTTAATCAATTAATTATATTCTACATGATTTATTAGTAGGTAGAGCTTGCGCCAAACTACCGTTCATAACGCATTGTGCCGCTGTTCCATATTTTGAAAGCACGCAGTGAATCGACTCGTGTTCAGAGCGATCTGGAAGTATGGCGCAAACTCTACCAATAATGCTATAGGTTAGTACATCCATCCATATTTTGCAATATAATAGTAATGCTGCGGCTACACTACCGTTACCGTCTACCGCCTGTTACCGCTATGATTGAGGCATTTAATTACCGCCCCAAGTGATAATACAGTTTACCTAGATATGCCAATGAATTATGCGGTAAAAACATATTTTTTTCAAGATGGACGTTGTTGCTATGGCGGAATGAATATATTTTTCATTTCAATAAAGCTAAACCAAGATTTTTAAAAAAATATTCAGGTATCCCATAGACATGGTTTAGTTAGATTAGAATAATTCAAAACTCGAGCGCCCTCATTCAACCAACCAATGTCAGTCGCATAATTGCGTGTCCCATAAACTTTTGTTGCAGACTGGACAAACAGTATTGTGGCAGTGCAGCTGTGCAGCCACACACGGTTTGCTTTACTAATTAATAGGTAATTTTCTTTGATATGCGAAAAACAACCGCCGCCGAAGCTATTGACTACCACCATATCCCATTTTGATTAGCATTCTAAAATTATGGCCATAAACTCCTGGCTACACCTAGTTGTTGTTTCAATTATGACCATAATTATTGCCACATCACGGTACTGTAACTGCAGCATAACTCTTGTCTGTCTGTTACGTTTTCACTCCTAAGCCTCTGAACCGAATTCGATAAAGGAGATGTTTCATATCCGGCCTGGTATATGTACTTACAGTATCTCAAAAAATCAGAAATATCTCCTGAATCCGTGAAAAATACTAATTATTCGTTTTCATGCATTATTTGTTTGTACAAAAGTTAAAATTTTTCGTTGATTTCACCGTTATTCACTATGGCAATGTGGCGGGCGACATAGAAGTCATGTAAACGTCACCAAAGTGACATACGCGCCATGATGAATATTTGGCTGTGTTGAAGTTTTTTTCTATAAAAATTCGTGTTTCACGCAACAAAGCAAATAAAAGGAAACTGAACAATTGAACACTGCTCAGCATATTTTTACCTATTTTTATAGTATAGTGTTACATAGACCCTGGCCGGGTCTCCAAACATTTTAGAAACATCTCTTTTGCCGATTACTACGTAGCATACAACCTGAGAAAGGAGTATCATTATTTTAAGGAGGAGGAGGAGGCTATATCCTTTCTCAGGCAGATTACCCACGCGAGCGGTGCCGCAGGCGGCCGAGTACACTACACATATAACGACCTGGTCATGATGCCAGTGAATGTAAATCAGGGATGCCGGGTTCGAGTCCCGGTAGGGACAGATTGACTGAAAATTTGATTACGAGCTATTTTCGTTTGTTTTTAGCTACATACTGGTACTTGTATTTCTAATATTTATATAATTATTATCATACAATTATCTATATTTCTCCGTTGTGTAGTACCCATCAATAATACAATTAAGCTTAATGGTGTGAGTGTAAGATTGTTATGATATTTTTAAGGTTATGATTTTAGGATAATAATACATTATTTTAGTTTAGGAAATTTATTTTTATTTTAGTACAACCAACAAGGTTAAATCTAACTTTTACCGACATTCATTTTAATATAAACAATTATGCAGTCTTAATCATAAAAGGTTTCCAAGTTTTCCATGCAAACATGGGCCCTTTTTTGTTATTTTTTTTAGGAATACCCACCTAGTTAGTTATTTTTTAAATAGTAATCTAATAGTTTAAAATTAATCATATAAGTAAGTACATAAATTAAGTGAAAAGGTAATAAAATAATTATTATACAAGAAAGAATGTTTCATTTTTTCAACTATCTCCACGTGTTTTATTTAGACTCGAGTGGTACCCAGATTTTTTTTCCCTTAGACCACTAGATCCCCTAGACTCTCAAAATTTAGCTGGTTCCAGTGGACCTTGTAATTTTGTATGTTTATTAGTCAGATTACAAAAGTTTAATATATTGTCATAGATTTTATAGACCCCTCGTAATACATACCTAACAAGTTCCTAATATTGTTTGATTTTTTATTGTTTTTACTATTTTATAATTATTTGAGCTTCACTTTAACTTACCATTTGTAACAGACGCCGGGTTAAGTACGAAGAGCTTTTGAGTGACTGTTCGTGTGATTGGTGGGTTCAAGGTTTTTTTGTATGATCACAATTAACTGAAATAATTTTGGTTCTAAGTGGCCATAAAAATTACCTTGAACCTACTTAGCAATCACATCAAAACACCTCAGCACAAGATGATCCAATTGAGCTGACTTTCAGTATGCCCAGTTGAACATTGAAAGATTCTAGTTCAATTAACTATCGGCCTATGCATTTAATTGGATGGCGCCGTTTAATAAACAGACTAGGCGTTCAATTAATTGGCTAATTTAACCAGTTAGCTGCGACATTTACTACACATTAATATTAATATGTGCTTCCTGATATAAGAATATAATATAACATTAATCTGTGTTCCTGACAAAAGCTCCAACCAAAATGAGTCGCTCCAAGCCCTAGACTTCAGCGCTTTTTAGCTTTTAGCTCACGCGAATGGGAATTTAATGTCGCATAATTCTCTGAGATTTATTCTAACTCGTTTTTAATAGTTGCTGGTGACGCACCGGGAATTCCGAAATGGGATTAGGCAGGACTCTCGCCCTGCATAAAACCAATTTATTAACATAATCCGATATGGCGACGTTGTTTTGTTTTTCTATCTATTCTTTGTTTTTAAAACTGCTTCTCAACAATTGAGGACCATTAATTATCCAACAAAATCAACAGAGTAACTGATTCCATATTTTTGATTCATTGGTCTCTATTTCTACGAGTTACACAGATTGTGTGATGAGCATAGGTACCTAACTATTCGTATGGCCGATTAGTTGGCTCTATCCGCTTAATCTTTGGAATGATCTGAATATCACAGGTAATTCGGGAGGCGTCGGATTATTCCTCGCATAGTTGCATTAAAACCCATTGACTATGAAATCTAATTACATATAGTTACCTACCTCCCTAATATAATTACGTATAGCTATATGCGTACGCGTCAAGTTTTATAGGTACCTAGGTACCTACATCGCAAATTATCAGTGAACATTAATTATATTGCATCATTGAGTTTAGGTACATTAGTTTACAACATCGCATACCTCCCTAATGTTGATATTGCTTCCCCAAATAATTATTATTCATCCACTGAGTGTGTGTTTAATCGATTAGATTTCAAACATCTCATCTGAAGTGTGTATTTTAGTGATTAAATAATGTTTAATGGGAGGTATTAAGTAAGTAGTTTACGTAACTAAGTATGAAGGGAATAGCACCTAGGATGAAAGAAGAAAAATCCTGCGTGGGCATAAGAGGGAAGTGTTGTATCAAGAACTTGGTAACTTCAAACCAATGTTCGGATTATGATCGTCGTTGATCGCTAAATGGAAAATGTATGGAATTTGATATTTGCGATCGATAGTCGTTCGAGGCCTTATGTCGTCAAATCCCAATTTTAGTCTTAGCTATAGCGTTAGCGATTATCAAAAGGCATCTTGTTTAGGAGCTCCGGTGTACCCTACATAGATACACCTGGCCGATATGAAACTACATAGCCATAATAGTCAATTAGTCAAACATCAAATTGTACACTCATTATATTTTATGCGGGACTTGTATTTGTTTTATTCCCAACGGGGTAGCTCTGGGTCTTCATATCATAGTGATGGTAAGTGATGATTAGGCCGAAGATGGAAGCAAGCTACACCCAGATCCCTCAACCACAGACTAGACGACAGTTTCTCTATCTTACCAGAACCACTAACTGCCGGAATACAACAATGCTATTAACGTTATTGTTATGGTGACAAACTTAGTTATGATGGTGGTAGCTAGCCAGGCGGACTTAGAAAAGCCCTACCTACCAACCAAACCGAGCGGAAAATTTCTGCCCCCACGGGAATCTTACCCCGGACTTCTTGATCTGAGGTAGGTGCTCTCAACCAATAGACCACAGGCGGTTTTACTTCTAAGTGACGTTTGAGTAGTCCATGTCAGTATCTATTTTAGAAACAAAGTACCTAAAAGCCTAAAACTTGGATTAATCGGGCAATATTTTTTATGAAACACAATTTGTGGTTCTAGTTACAGGAGGTGACCATTATCTTCCACCACAATTAAGTACTTACAACGATTAAACAGGCGACAACACAAACACGATAGCGACGACGCGACGGCCACAGGAAAACGCATTAGCACAAATTTTGTGGAGCTTCGTTCGGGCATCACGCCAGGAAAGGCAAAAAACATGGTTCTGTAATTTGTTTTAGAACGATTACTTTTCGTAAAATTAGGGGCGTATAGTTTCAAGTGTAGCTGGACTGAGTCTGAACCAGAAGGAACCGCTTTGTCTCCAGAAAACACCGCTTTGTCTCCAGAAACCTACCGTTTAGACTTACCAGTGGGTCTTCGAATACAAGTTTGGTCTTACATCCCACTAGAGGCTCTTTAAATACTGGGGTGTCTTCAGAGACCAACTGACTGGTGGGTCCCTGAAGACTAAGGGGTAGGAACCTACCTAAGCAGGATGAATTAGGGGAAGTCTATAACTAGAACTAAGTAATAGTTTAGAGGGTCAAGAGGCATTTTGTGATGTCATAGTCGTAAAATTAACTCCACCGTAGTGACTTTCGGTATGGTTTAAGCATTAGGTTTACAGTTACAACAATAATTGCCCGTGGTACTACCAGTAGGACTACGCAGTAGGACCACGGGCAAAGAAGGAATCAAAATAAGTACCTAAGTATTGTCATTTCAGGAAATATTTAGGTAGGTAGAGGTGCTTGGCTACGTGATTTGAAAAAGGTAATAATAATTAACAACTTTCGTATCGTTATCATCTAAGTTAGCTTTTGTGTGAAAGGAGATGTCCCTAAAATATATGGAGGCCCGACCAGCCCCCTTATTCTCAACTGTCGGAAAGAATCCGAATTTCGGAAACTCTATGCCGGTCACTTTTTATCGCACTGCGTCAAAGCGAGACGGCATGTGACTTGTCGAATCGAATCCGTGATCCGACAGTTGAGAATAAGGGGGCAGGTCTATGTACCTACACTATTCTGACAAATAAGTGAAAATATGCAAAACAGTGTTCAATTGGCCATTTTCCTTTTATTTCCTTTGTTACGTAGTACATAACAAAAATATTCATAGAAGAAACTGCAACACAGCCAAATTTTCGTATCGTTCCACCTCCTTTCTTATGTCAGCCGTGAAACAGTTCGCTATGTTTCGGATTGAAGGGATAGGTGGTAATACTTGCATTACTCGTTGTTACTTCGCATATATAGAAGGGATTTCATCATAGGCCTCAGGATGACAACGCCCCTGCAATAACAAGTGATATTTTCCTGCAGCTTTCTACATGCGGCGGTAACCACTTACCACCAGGTGGACCGTCAGCTTCTTTGTCATCTACCTAGTTGTATAGAAAAAATCGTGATCACAAATTTTTATTGACCTATCCCTGGATCGACTATGGCGAAGTTGCTTTGTTTTCTCAATCGAAACCAGAGCGTCCAAACCACTACGTCACCGAGGAGCTCCTCCGTCTCGATATAACCCATAACATGACGACGTCTGGTCGAGCGCTCTGTACCCCTTGCTATGCAGGCTACTCGGTCAAGAGGTCCCGGGTTCGAATCCCGGTAGGAGCAAATGTTTGTATGATGAGTACGAGCATTTGTTTACGAGTCATGGATGTTTATATGTTTATTTAGTATATTTCTAATATTTATATACATATTTATATCAATATTTATCCGTTATCTAGTATCCATAACACAAGCTCTTAATGATGCTTACTTTGGGCTAGATAATAGGTGTGAGTGTATGAATTTAATTATTAGATAATTATTATATTTAATTTTGTTCCATTGTGGCGTGCCCATTAAAAACCGAAAGCGGAACCGATTAGATTTATTTCCCTCACATTTCCGAGCGATTATCGCTCATGGATCGTTCGCTTAATCTGTATTTGTGGACTAACAATAATACTGCCTCGTAATCCTTTTAATGACTTGCCGAAAATAATCTTAATAGTATTTTTCCAAATCAGAAATGCCATTAACGGATGATCGATTAAATTCGCATCGTTATTATAAAAATAGGATAACTTAATAGCCTTTATAATTATGTAAATCGATCTTTAGCTTTTCTGCTATTAACTTTCATATATCTACACTCACGTTTTTTATATAGGCTACTTCTCGCAGTCGGAATTAAATTTTTGTTATAATTATAATAAATGGTAAAATGCTGTAAGTACCTACCTAAATGAAAACTATGTAACTGGAAAAAATCCATTCCTGGCCGGGTTTCGAACCCGCGAGTTTTCAGAATCTGGGTGACCGCTCCGACCACTTTATCTCTTTCTCACAATATGAGATAGGGCAAAGGTAGTACCTTCTGTACCGCCAGAGCTCTTTAAGGAGACGAAGCATTTAGTTGGCAGCGAGGGATAGAACTTTTTTTTATATTTTTTATTTAGGACAACAAAGAACTGTACAATAAATTCACTAATTGATACATGTATTTTCATGGTTGTAGATGTACAATCAGCACCGTTAGTGTGATTGATGCAATATTAAGAGACACTTCACCAGGACAAATTTTGAAACAAAAAGTAGAATTAAATATTACTCAGTGATTCTAAGAGGTGCTTTTTGAAAACATATGGAGACATACCATAAATATCTAAATCTAAATTAAATTGTCTTGTATTCTTATCTGTCTTCATTACGTGATTCTTACGTCTTACAGAGCAATCTACCACTCTATCACTAGATTTGTACAGGGCAATCACCAGGTGAGAGTTGTGGTAAATACCTATTGGTGGAAAAAAACTTACACTCCAATTAAACAGCAGACTGATTAATTAAAGCTTAAAGAAAGGAAGATACCCATAATGCTATTGTGAGCTCACTGGGCTTAAGGAAGTTCATAGGACTGTGTCTAGACGATACCCAAGTCGGCAGTAGGTACAGTCGACAGCACATCAAGCGTAACAGTTTGACCTTGAGACCACCCTTATTGCGTTCGCAATAGAGGCAGCTTTCGTAGTGCAACTGTTACACTTGATGTGCTGTCGTGTGTACAATACCTGGTATTTGGATTTAGGTCGAATAATAACGGACTGTTTCAATTCTATCTACAGATAGAAGTTTGCTTACGAAATTTTTCAACATTTATTTAGGTACAGTCGACAGCACGTCAAGCGTAACAGTTTGGCCTTGAGACCGCCCTTACTGCGTTCGTAATAGAGACAGCTTTCGTAGTGCAACAGAGGAAGCGAATCGAATATTGGAGAGGTGCGCAATACTGGATAGACCAATTTCTAAATATCTAACCAATGCTTTATATCCTATCATTCCAAAACTACTTCCTTAGTGTTTAAACTCTGCTTTTAACGACAACAGCGCCACATCTAGCTTCAGTTGGCTGTCAAAATTCAAGGAACGTTTTTTGTTCATAGAACTATTTTTAATATTGTGTTCCAAAGTGTTTTAAACAACGGTAAGTGCATTTATTTGTTATTATAAGGTACTTACGTATTATCTAGGGATATAGTTATTTAGACGTATTTAACGCATTTAATTGATAATTTTGGCAGGTAAAGAGTTCGTGAACAATTTTCGTAAAGTGGGACTTAACTCTTTACTGGATACCTTACTATCCCTAATATTGGATATCCAGTATTGGGATACACGTCGATTACTAAAGTCTGTTCATCCTTACTTGTCCCATTTGGTAAACAAACCGCTGTCAAACGAAAATCACTTAATGGCAACTAAACCACGCAATTAATTCATAATTTAACTGTGTCTCACGGGTTAATTTATATGTTATGTTTAGCTTAAGATACTTATTACTATGACTGCAATATAAATAAATATTTTTTCAACACACTTCCTCATAAAGTGGCTCTAATCCCATGGCAATTAGGCACATAATGACACCTATAATCAAACTGTGACTTTTTCATTACTATTATTCACTAGTGAGTAATAGTTTTTTTTTTAATAATTAAAATTGCCAATATATATTTTTTTTCTTTTTTTGTTGTTAAATCTCCCTGTAATGGGAAGGCAAAAGGAACTAATGCCCATACAGCCATGTCTGATGTGATTGAGTTTATGTCACTTATCTATATGTTTATGTGTAAGTATATGTATTTTTTTGTATTTATGTATATCTGTAAGTATATGTAGTTTAAAATCCAAAGTCACGCCCAAGGCCCTATCATAATAACAGCGCTTCTGCGACGTTTTTTATAATGTCGCAAAAGTTTTATGCTGAGATAGGGCCTTGTTGACTGCACTTATTGTTAAGTATAAACTGTTTGTATTTGTCTATTTTTTTATTTTTTATTGTTTAAGCTTCTTGTTGTTGTTTGTTATGTGCATGTCAAATAAAAATATTTTTCTTTCTTTCTTTCTTTCTTTAATATTATTGGTTGAGTTACGCTTACATTTGCGCTAAAAAGCTATCCGCGAAAAGCCCAAAAAAAAAGAAACCTCATTTTTTAGTCTATGGCCGATACGCGCGCATAGGAAAACTGATTAATTTTTCCCGCCATTACGAAACATTTTTCACAACTCGTCTCGTTTTCTCTTTTGAAGTTATTTAGTTAGTTATTAATTAAGATGTCTGCAAATACAATTTATGAAGAAAATGATTTATGTTGTACACCGCCCGATATAAGATGTGAAGCCCAGAACGTTATGGAAAGTTTACTACCAGAAAACTCAAAGGAAAAATATCTATTAGCGTACCAAAATTTCATACAATGGCAGAACAACAAGAATACGCAGTCTTTTTCAGAAAATGTGTTCATGGCGTACTTTAAAGAATTATCTTCTAAGTACAAACCTAGCTCTTTGTGGTGTATTTACTCAATGTTAAAAAGTACAGTCCGAACAAAGAATGGAGTGGACTTAAAAACATACTCGAATTTGTCAGCTTATCTAAATAGACTATCTGATGGATTTAGAAGCAAAAAATCAAAGGTTTTATCATCTGACGATATTGAAAAATTTATTAAAGATGCTCCAGATAACCAATATTTGGCTACAAAGGTTAGTTAAATTAATTTTAATTAAATATTTAATAGCAGCTTGTTGACTTTAATTATTGTTTCTTTTGTTTCAGGTTGCTTTAATATTTGGTGTAACTGGTGCCTGTAGGATACAAGAAGTAACAAATATAACTGTAAAAGATATAGAAAACCATGGTCAGATGCTTTTGCATACGTAGAAGATTCCATACAAAACAAGAAGGAAATTTGTGCGAAAATCACAAAAAGAATTAAACTTGATTCTGAGACGCATCCTACTAGCGAAATACCAAGTACATCCAATGATTGGATTTCACCTACCTACACGAATAATGAACCATCACAAATAACAATAGAACATGAAAGTATTTCAGTAAATAATCTATCTGATGAGACCTCTATATCATCAAAAATAGTTAATTATAATTTTACTAACTGCACATTTACTAATTGTTTCTCTAAATAAACTTTTTATCTACTATGTAAAATGGTTTTTTATTTAAGTATTATTTTATTCAGAAGTGTGTTGAAAAACGTTGTATGATACACGTGTGTATTGATGATTACCGTCTTCGGCTCAAGACCCTCGCCTGACGGCTCGGGCCTCAATGCGCCTCAGCGGTAATCACCAACATTACACACTTGTACCATAATGTACTATTATTAATTATTTTGGTATTTTTTTATAGTTTTCAAAAAGTAGGTATCCAATATTCGGTTCGGTTCCCCTACACTTGATGTGCTGTCGTGTAAACATGTTAAAATAAAATTAAGAACCCCGAGCATAACCCTCTCCATTGCCCTTTGGGTGACATTGAGCCTTCTTATGAGGCCCATTGTAAGCGGCCACGTCTCAGTTCCGTAAGTCATAACTGGCAACACTCACGAATTAAAGATTTTCGTCTTGAGACACTGCGGTAGTTGGGCCGAGAATATGCTGCGAAGCTTCCCGAACGCTGCCCAGCCGTGTTGGATCCGTCGATTGACCTCTTTCTGGAAGTTGGACTTACCAAGTTGGACTATTTGTCCCAGGTAAATTATATTCGTCAACAACTTCCAGTGTAGAGCTTCCAACCTTTACAGGAGTGGGCACGACTCACGTTGGTGGTGGGTACGTTCATTTTTAGACCCACTTGTTGGGAGACTCTACAGAGGTCGTCGAGCATAGTGCCTAAGTCTTCCAGGTTTGTAGCCATGACTACGATATCATCAGTCCAAAACCTTAAACACATCCTTCAACACGGCAGTAAACAGTTTCACACCTCGCTGAAGACGTATTGGTTTCGAGTTTTGGTCCTGAAGGCGGATTGACATAGTGGCGTTAATAATACAGCTTGTAAACAGGGCTCAGGAGCGCGATGGGTCTATAATTCTTCAATTGGGTATTGGTTGTGCAAACAAAACTGTACTTTTTAAGTTATTTACCTCACCTACTCTTTCTTTCCTTTCCTACTAATGCTGAGATGCAGTTTTGATAGCATTTCAAGTAATAAACTTTTTTATTCCACTTCTATTTTTTACTCGCTCTATTTTAGTTCTTATACTCTTTTTCGAAAAATTTGCAGGCGTCGCCACGCCGGCCATGAATGGTCGGCGCGCCGCCGCCGGAAAATTGGGGCTCGGCGGCGCACTTCTAATCTGAAGTGAATTTACATTTGCGGAAATACGGGCTAACAATATACCTACCTAAAAGAAACAAAAAAAAACTTGTTGAGTTGAGAACCTCCTTTTTTGAAGTCTATAACCAAAGTACTTAAACCTCAGAAAGAACATTGCTCGCCACTTGTAACAAAGTAGACTGGTATTACCGCGCGCCAACTATAACAATTATGAAATTCGTAAACTCCTCAGCAACTGCTGAACTAGACTCGTTATATTCATTTGTTCTGCAATTGTCTTGAGAGATGGTTGGCCGCAGCTTGCTCTGTGAAATTGGTCAGTTAAGAGAAATATTATTGTTTAAAAAAAATATGGAAATACGGTTGTTAGGAACATCATCTGCAAACTTTTCTAAAAATGACACTTCATCTTGAGAGAGATGCGATCAGGGACTTTTATTATTTTAGGCAAAATTCTGGAAAGATTAGGGTAAAGAAAGAGCCAGAGGCAGGAGTCTGAAGAGTTGTTCCTACCAAGTAACTGAGCAATAGGCACCGAAGAAAAAAAATGTTCGGAAATTTATAGAATACCTACTTGTCAAACTTTGCGTCGCAACTGCATTTCATTTTAATTGTTTGTCAAAATACAGCTCTGCAAATAGCTACGATTTCTGTGATTAACGAGATCATTGCAGCCTTTATTCCCAGACCGGGTATTAGGTAATGACTGGAAAATGCCAACTTCCTACAGCCAGCCTGAAGTGCCTGGTTCCCTATAGACTTGAGCATTTAATTCGATGTATTGGTCGATCAATTTAGTTATCAGACTTATTGGGAACTAGGTATTTGGTTCTTTTATTTTCTTGTCTAGTTCACGGAATTGTGTTGTTCGTAAAGATTCTTCTTTACAAAGCAGCGGATTGGATTTAAAGGTTGAAAAAAGATATTGTGATAATATCTTTGAACTAGAAAAATATCAAGTCCTGGGCGGGAAGCCGAACTCGCGATCTTTTTACAATCTGGCTGTCTGCACTGACCTATCTAGCTATCGAAGACAAAGGATATCTCTACGAATTTATTTTTCAACACATTCAACCTAATAAAGTAATATTACATAAATGCCACTGCCAATATTATATAAAAACCACTAAAACAGATTTAGGTATATTGAATTTGGTATATATGTAGATAGTTTGAGACCCTGGAAAGAACATTGTATACTTTTTAGAGCGATAACCGACATCCACGCGGGCTGGCACCAGTTAGGAATAAGTAAAAAAATACTAATACACATACGGTGGTAGGTATCAGTTTTCAGCTGATTGACATTGCGATATGAAACAAAAACGACGGATAAAGTTACATGTGAAGCGAGAAATATTTTAACAAAAATTACATTATTTTTTAAATGATTACTACTTTTCATTTATCTATTTATTGCATCTTATCGTGAGGAGCTCAATGGCGTAGTTGGTTTGACTTCGAGCGCTCTGGTTTCGATTTCGAAAACAATGCAACTTTCGTCATGGACAGACCGGGGTGGGTCAATGAAATTAATAATCCCGAGCTCCTCCGTGCTTCGGCGGGCACGTTAAGTTGGTCCCGGTTGTTACTGCTTGCTTTAACCCACCAACCCGCATTGGGCCAGCATGGTGGTGTTATGACCCAAGCTCCTTATGTGTTTCTCCTATGTAGGAAGCCCTGTGCCCGGCAGTGGGACGTATATAGGCTGATAATGATCGTTAGTTACAAAGATTTATTTTTTATTCAACTAGATGACTAGCTGATGGCCCACCTTGGGAAAAGTAGCTACAATCGCCTATTTCAGGTGTTTACCTGAAATAACAAGGAGATCACTTGGTGTTGCAGGTGCGTCGTCATCCAGAGGCCTAAGATAAAATGCCTTACAAGCCTTACCTATAAGTGTTTTTTAATAAAAGGTCTAGAAAAGAAGATCTCAGCTCCGAACTAGTTCATAAGCCCCGCTCACAGGATTTCGAATTAGTTCCACAAAATACACAAACCTATTTTGCTCCAAATAGGCGCGCGGGGCAGTATGACAAAGATCACTCAGTTCACGGCTATGACGGCGTTTTGACCAAGGACTGCAGAGAAACTTAGGTTGTAAGTGGTTCTTCTATTGCATTCGCTATAAATATTAACTTCAGTGAATATTATTTCGAGCATTACCTATTTGGCAAAATATGGCGGCTCGTGGATCTGATCGCGTGGGAGTCGTTGCAGCAAAAGGTACTCTGCCCTTTCTCAGGAGTCAGGATGTAGATCCAAATAATTGGCATTTAAGTAACATCCAGCCTGTAACAATATGTTTATTTAGTATATTTCTAATATTTTTAAACATATATTATTATCATTATTTCTCCATTGTCTAGTATCCATAACATAAGCTCATAATGATGCTTACTTTGGGCTCGATAATAGGTGTGAGTGTATAAATATTATCTATTATTAATAAATTAACATTTAAAAGGTTGCATTGCAAAGTTTAGGCATTTCAGGCTTATCATTTACCTAGTTCGATATTTCACGAAGCGTATGAATTTGTATGAAAGAAGAAAGGCATTAAGATGAGTACGTATAAATTATTCTGTAAGCGGTTCACGGCACTTGATTATACGAGTTTTATTAACGAGAAAACTTTGAAAAAACCGTTCCTGGAAGATATATTTGTGTAGCGGTAAATTTATTTAACTGTGGTGGCAGTTAGTTGGTAAATAGAAAATTGAAGAAAAATTTTTATAGAAAGACTTCTTTATTCTATACCTTATTTAAATATTATGTTGTCATTCTGATTTTCTTCATACCAAATTGCCAATGTAAGATTATAATATAAGAGAATAAAAGAGTCTTGCCAAGCAATCAATGTGTCGTCTACATTATTTTAAAAATCTCTAACAAAACCCTGAGATTAAGAGTAACAACTGAGTTTAGCCGCCCGCTAAACCGTGTATTTTTATAGGCTTATGGGCTAATTTTTCAACCCCCAGATAGTATTTACTTATTCAGATAATAACTTTGACAAGTTGACGGTTAGTTATCTATAGAAAATCTGTCAAAATGTCAAAATTATTCTCTAGGTAAAAATTATTTGAGGATTGAAAAAACGGCCCTTAAGCCGAGTCCTTGGTGTTATGTTAAGAGTTCAGACCATCGATCGAATTGAACAACTTGGGACCAACTCATAATGCGCGAAAAAATTATGACCTGTTTTATACCTTCATCAAGAGAATGTGTAGGTGCCTATGTTGTATTGGAGACGAGTCTTTCTGCACTCAGTAAACGCTGTCTTAATGAGCCCTAACCACCTTACTCACTCGAGGCAGGAAACTAGTGATATTTAGCTGAGAGCTTAAGAAGTGGACGTCTTACCCCATTCAGGCCCTCAAAAAGTGGTCATCACCAGCCTATAAATATGTCCCACTGCTGCACGGGTAAACACTTGAGGAGTTTGGACCATACAACAACCACGCGGTCCCAATGCGGATCGGTGGGTTAAAGCTGTTCCAGTAACAAATGGGACCAACGGCTTAGCCTGCCTTCCGAAGCACGGAGGTGTTCCAGATTATTTGATTGATCCATCCGGGATTGACCATGACATAATTTTTTTTACGTAATCGAAACCAGAGCCACCGAGTTCCTCTGTGGTGACTCAAAATATGGTCATGTGGCACTGTGTGCTAAATACCGCAACGTCGCACCACTCCTAAAACTTCTTACTGTTTTGACGGGTAGATAGGTAAATTATCTATCTACATGTTACTGTAGATAAGTAAATTATGTATCTACACGCTATTGTAAATTGGTAAATTATCTTGACGTCGTCGGACATAGTTCATAAATTTTACTGGTGATCGAAGTCTCCATATTACTAGGATTGAGTTTCCATCGACAGATTTCAGCTCGTTGCTTAAGAACTTTTGTTATGTAATAGGGAATATGCAAAACTTAAAGTTGCGTCTGCGTGCTAGATAAGAATATCCGATATAGATAGACTTTGACGTCAAAGTACACGCCCGCCATGCATTTATCTTATAAAAAGTCGATTTATAAAGAGACAGGCATGATGCAATTTCTAATTCAAATATCTCAAGTATTTTTTTTTTCGCTAAAATCATCTCACGAAGCGTCGCGCGCTTTACTTGTAACCAAGTGTAGCTACAAACACGCTGTGAATGTGTGCCGGCCGTGTGGGTAATAAGCACAGGAGCTCTCAGTTGTCTAAATTCTTTGCCTTAGTGCCTATTGATAAAAATAGGTGCATAATGGTAAAAATATGTAAGTAGGTTATTCAATTGTAAAAATTATAAAAATATTTGCATTTCGCTCTCTCTTTATACTGTCGCTCTCTCTTTATGTAAACATCAAATGTACACAGTGTTAAGCAAATAGACGATTATGATTATGATTATAATATAATTATTTTCCTCTATGCTTCCGAGACACGGGCAAAGTTACAATGTATTTACGAGCATTGCGCCAAGTAGCATCAGTACCTATGGAAAAAAACATACCGGCTGAATTTAGAACCTCCTCGTTTTTGAAGTCAGTTAAAAATAACGTCGAAGGGCCGTCATTCGTAGTGAGGTTGATTAATTATTTTTTGTGTATGTTTTAATTTAACATGCAACGTTGGGCAGGGGGTGGTAAGAATTTACCACCCCCTGCTCTAACGTTATTATGACCGCTACAGTAGTCCGGAACAGATTCTCAGTTTCCTATCGCTTGAAACACCACAAACAGTCTGCTGTTTGCGAGCAACCTATGATAATTTTGGTACAGTTTAATAGCGAACAATGTTAGCTCCTGGACTAGTAGTAAGCTGGGTACATTGTTGGCTTACAGCTTGATGTATCGGTGCACTGAATATTAATTTTGTTATTAGTTTCGGCCCGCGCCGCGTCTCCTGTCGGAGCCTCGGAGTACGCTGAAATTAAAGTTTATCGATGAACGACAATGGCGCTTTAGTGAAAACTTCATAAACTACGAGACACGTCAGTAAATTGATATTTTTACAGCTTTTTGAAGAGTATAAAGATTTACCGTCAAATACTGTGTTTTAAGGAGACTTTACATATGTAGGTAATGGAGTAGGTTTCTGAAAGATATTACGGGTCTGAAAATGAGATATACTTTCTTCGTATCTTTATCTAGACATGGCACGAACTAGAAACACGATTTACAGATTTTGCCTCGTAAATTTTATTTTCAAAATGACCTCTTAAAAATAAGAATGTTTAATATTTGTTTTTTTGTAATTATTTTTAACCGAAACCCACATTGGTCTGTTGTGGTACACCGTAATAAGTTATGCCTACAGCCTGAAATTTCTACTGGCTCTACCTATTTACTTCACATATAATTAGAAAAGTACTCAGGTTTTCTTTTACTAAGGAGACACCGGCGAAAGGTTAATCTAAGCACTCCATAGTTCTATAATTCAAGACTAACCACTTGAGTAATTTCTAGATTACTTGCTTAATAACTAAGTAATATTCTATTATCTACTACCTACTACTAGGTATTTGTTCCTTACCAAAGTTACTACAAAGCTGATCGTACTCAATTCATAATTTACTTGCCTGAATACTTAACTCAGTTGGCTCTTGTAATTCAGACACTGTCCCAGTCGGTTACCGATATTGGGAAAGTTTTCAATTGGTCTGATGAGGTATTTATGGTTGATTGGTTAATCAATCTGATTTGGATGGTAAATCAATTTGATCTTGTTAATTATCATTAGCAACCTTTATTCTGTTATCTATTTAGCATTTTTTAAATCTCTTCTAGTTCAAAATGACGTTCCGATTCATCGTTCCACTGCTGGGCACTATCCTTTTAAAGTCGTCTAAGCGGATCAAAAAGTATATATCAACGATACCTACTACTTTGATTGCAAATCAGTCTCATGAAAAACTTTTGTTTCACCAACCTGAAATCTAAATTAGGTAACTAAACTTTTGTAGTACATACCTGTAGAATTAGGTAATGAAAATTAAGATTGAACAAGATACTTATTAAATCATCATCATTTAAAATCACTTCGCCCAATTTTTGCGACCAAACCTTACCACGCTGGCTCAATGCGGATGGGAAGCGGTTGCAATAACAATCGGGACCAACGACTAAGCACGGAGCAACTCGAGATTACAATTTTGATTGACCAATCCCAGGAAAAATCCACGGCGAAATTTTCATTTGATTTATTTTTCTCTGCAAATGCAGAATCAATAACTGATTTTCGTGATTTGCATTCTGTACCTTATTGGGGCCACGAGTTTCCCATTGAAATTATAGCTCTTGCTTATAGTTAAGATGAAACCAGTAAATGCTATTTGAACGTCCAACATGCAGGCCTAACATGAAATTTTTTTTTGAACTAAACTTGTTTTGTAAAACGGTCCAAAATTAATCTTGTTTTAAGTGTATATTTGGAATTCATAGGCTGAGAAATGCGCACGATTGCTTACAGTTTCATAGTAAATATAGGTGTATATGTCGCAGTCGTCTGGTTAAATTAACCCGTTCATTGGATGCCTAGGCCGATAGTCAATTGAAATAGAATTACCTAACATTTATAACGACTTGGCGTATTGAAAGTTAGCTCATTTGGACGTCGTCTTTTAAACAAAACTTTTAAACAAAACAGTACCTACAAGACGAGATCGTCATCGGGGGGGTCAATGATTGGCTAGTTGTCCTTCAGCCATTTCATTGGTTGCCGGCTTGCCGGCGTTCAATCAACGGGTTAGGCGTCCAGTTAAGCGGCTAATTTAACCAGACGATTGCGACATAAATACAAGGCGAATTTCTGAGATTCGATTCTTCTCGACTTGGTCGCGGGCCATAATAGTCCAAACGAAAGTTTCAAAATCGAAATCCTTGACGGCCACGTGTTTCGTATTTCATTATCTTTTTTACACCACCTAAGGTGGTACAACGCGAGCGTAGTTTAGTTTCTACATCTGTGTTTTTATCACTACACCTGAGGCCGTGTACCTTATTGGCATTTGTAGCGGTGAATCCGCTAAGTATTCTCTTAGTACCGTCATAATAATTGTGTACGTCTTTCCAATTGTGTTTTTTGAGTTATTGTGTTTTTCACATGTAAGTGAATTTATGTATAATTCTTAATGAGAATTAGTATATTAAACCGCAAGGTGGCAATCAAACATACGGCCCACCTGATGGTAGCCGGTTACCGTAGCCTCGACGATAGACGCTTACAACACCAGGGATATCCCTTGCGCGTTGCCGACCCTGTAAAAACCTTTTCACGCCTTTTTTGAAGAATCCCATGCCGCACTGTTTCGTTGTTCGCCAAAGTTTTCCATATACTTAGGTATTATTTAATTTTCAACTTTTAAATTTTATTTCAACATTAGATACAATATTTTTTTATACTACTAGATGACAAACAAGCTAGCGGCCCATCTGATGGTAATTTACGTGAGATTAAAAAAATATCTCGACTTGAAAAAAAAACATGTCTTGGGCGCGAATCTCACCCGGATTCTGTGAGATGCTCTAAAAGTTATATAACTTTAGAGGCCTTCTTACATGAGAAAAAGACTTATGGAGTTTGGGCCATAACACCACGCTGTCTCAATGCAGGTTAGCGGTTGCAGTAACAACCGGGGCCAACCACGGCCGTCTATAACCTATGCCTGGGGCACTTTATGATAATATTGCCTCCAGTGCGACTAATATGACTGGGGATTATGTTACTAACAACAGGCGACAGGAACTTGCCCCCCTGGATCGCGGGGCCCTGGGCACATGACCAAATGGAAAAGCAGGGCCTGGGGCCAACGAAGAACTGGGGATAAGCTCGAGATTACAAATTTTGAATGACCGTTACGGGATCGACCATGGCGAAAGTTGCTTTGTTTTCATAATCAAAACCAGAGTCAAGAGTGCTATAACCACAAAGCCACCAAGCTCCTGAAATCTCTTAATGATGCTCAATTTGGGCTACTACCTAGCCTGGTATTTATTTATTTATTTATTAAAATTTCAGAAATTACAGGTACGTACACATTACAAATCCGTAAATTACTTACTTATATTAGCTATATTAGAAATGTAAAATAATTTGTAATCCTGCAAATGAAGAGTTGCCAGGGGTTCTTAAACTAGGCAGAGCCTGTATCTTGAGAAACCAATTAAATACATAATTATTGATCTAAAACGACTTACACCAGGTTAAATATAAAGTGCAAAATATGAGTGAAATGTTCTGTGTGAGTGTGTGAGTGTGTATGTATTTGAGTGTGTATGTATGTGTGTGTGTGTGTGTGTGTACGTATGCATGTACGTATGCATGTATGTATGTATGTATGTGTGTTTGTGTCGGTGTGCGTTTGTGTGTATGTGTGTTATGATGTGTGCCTGAATACTAAATACTTAGATTGTAATAAATAATACATACTTAGGTATAAGTGAGAACATTATTTGTTTATTTTATTCTTCCTGCCGTCTGAGCGACCAATGTATTCAATAAACCTCATTCGGAGTTGCTTTGCATTGTAGATACCCTACTCTCCTGTGCCTACTACTGCTACCACATAAACTGTTCAGCTGACGAGAAAACATTAAAACTAGCCGAGCTTCGACCAATCCAAACCCCTGTTACCAACTTGTTGTACTGATGAATTTCTCCACATCGCCTGTAATGTGAAAAGTTCTTGAATAGAACCCCAGCCGAGCTTTCTGACCGCCTGAAACTTTAACGTATACTGAATCGCAGCACATAATCCGTATTTCTTTGATTTAAGACTCAGATTTCAGTGTGAAGTTGTTGTCGCAGTATTAGATTATGTGCATAGAAAACGTATCGTTTTGTGTATCTACAGTTACTCCGGGGATATTGCGTGCATTATAGTCTATTGAAATATCGGTGACCGAAACTCCGCTACACTAATTATTGATCGAATTATACTATATCAACCTACTTACCTTTTGATAGCCTTCTAGTCGAGTAGTTAATAGTCCGGATAATAAGTCCCGGGCTCAAATCCTGATAGGTGCAGACGTTTGTATGACGAGTTGGTAAGAATATTTGTTTACGAGTCATGGAGGTATCTATAATAAATAAAAATGAATCGCTGAAATGTATGTACCTACGCGCGTAATTTCCGAAAAACTGCACCAAATTCGATATTTTTTTATTCGTTGTGTTCGTTAACAAAAACCAAAAAAGTATTGAAATAACTTGCTACCTACTCATGAAACGTGAGTGATTGACTGAGTCGCACTCAATCACTCACTTATAATTTTGGCAAATAACTCGAATATTTATTATACCATTGATTTTTTGTTGAATAAAAAGTTATTTTTGTCTAACTTTTTTCATTACTTATACCACCAGCGCGAAGCCGAGGCGGACAACTTTTTTAGTATATATTTCTAATATTTATTGTAATCTTTATAACAAAAGCAATAGATGCAAGTGTGTAAAATATTATTAATAAGTATTTTAAATATGGTCACACCACCCGTATAAAAAATAGCAACCCACATTACATTAGGTATAGCATGTCTATTATGCCACAGTATTTTAATCAGTAAATTATGTACTCATCTCAAATATAAACCTAGAAACTAGGAAGATTCTTCGTAATTATTTAAAATTCCTTAGTCATTCGTATATTTAATCAGTTTTCATAATAGTTGCAAATAAACTAAGAAGTAAGGGTGATACCAGACTGGTCTAAACCAGTACTCTTTGGTCTGAACGATGTGATCTGCTGACGTCGATTCAAATGCTAAGTCAAGTCAATAGTTTTTATTAGACTTTGGTACAGTCAACCACAGAAGTAGCTTAACACTAGTACCATGTCACACCGACTATTGCGCTTGTACCTAATAGTTGCTACCGTACCTACTACATTAACGCCATAGGTATTGTGACATGGTACTAAAGCGTTCAGCTACTTATGTGGTCGACCGTACATAACATTTAATAGGTTTCTATTTTTAGAATTTATTTATAATGCATATTTACTTAAACAAAACAGAGATAAAACAATCTCTATATGTCAAAAAAGTGGTTTTATCGCTAGAAGAATAGGTACACATATAAACCGCCATTATCGAATTGCCAGATTGCTCAATGATTAAAATAAGTAGTAAATCATGCAATACTAGTATGACTAATATTTCAAAATGTCATTGTCAAAAACATTTAAATGCAAGAGAAGTTTCTGGCGACCCTTCTTCTCCGCAGCTAAAGCGGTGCCCAGGCAGTCGCAGTTTAACAGGTGTTAAGTTCCTAAACTGATTCAGGAGGACCCCCAGGGGTCCACGGGAGACTCGACGGGGGTCTACGTTGGTGTGACAAAAAACACATTTTTTGTCGAGTTTTTGGAATATGGTAGAAGTAGTACTTAAGTAGTTTTAGGGTATGGTAGCTGCAAGTGGTCCACCGAAACCAGCTTCTTTTCTTTTAAACAACTAGATGACAAACAAGCTGACGGCCCACCTGATGGTAAGCGGTTACCGCCGCCTATAGACACCTGCAATAACAAGGAAAAATCACTTGATATTGCAGGTGCGTGGTCATCCTGGGGCCTAAGATGAAATGCCGTCTATGCCCAGTAATCACACTGGCTACCTTTCCCTTCAATCCGAAACACAGCGAACTGTTTCACGGCTAAAATAAGAAAGGCGGTGGTACCTACCCAGTCGACCCTACCTACGGGCCTACCACCTAGATATAAGTAAAACTAGGCCTAAACGGGCCTAAATTATAAAAGTGGTCTCTGAGAGAAAAGACTGGGAACCTCTGGTTTAACCTATGACTGTGAAATTGCTTCGGTAGAGCCAGCCTATATTTCGGGTAGCCTATACCCCCGCGAAAGGGAGTGGAGTTACCGGGGAGTTTTAGTGGGAGTCATTGTCGTTAGCGTTGGGCGACCCACGCCCGTCTTCTAGCCAGCGGCGGGTAGATAACTAATTATATCTCTTCCCGAAAAAAAGGGTTAAATTTTTACTATATAAACACTTAGCACGAGTCCATTTAAAATAAGAACGTATTAGTTTTGTTGTAGGCCATGGATTGATTTTTCGAACTGTATCCACCCGTTAGCAAAATGTGCTTTGAATCTGTCCATATCGATCGTCGCTATCATACAATCATTCGATTGTCGTCCAGAGTGTTGAGGTTACCACAGATGTGGTCATCTAGTGTGATAGCACCTTAAGGAAATCCACGTTTCTACGTGAATTCCGTGATGGTGTCTGTATCTGCATAATTTTGCGTTTTCATTACAACTTGTTCTTAGCATAGTTTATCTCTTGAATTTTAAGTGGTTTTCCTCGTTGCTTCTGGAATCGCAACTAGCTGGATATGTTCTTAATGCTTCCATGGAAATGAATTAGATAAATTAAAAGAAAATGCGGATTTTATTGTATTTACTATTTCAGCCGTAAAACCGCTCGCTGCGTATCGGATTGAAGAGATTTCCTATCTCCACCTCAAGATCACAGACAAAGAAGTTTAGACAACGCACTGTAGGAAGGCCAGAGTCCAGCAGTGGGACGTACATAGGCTGGTAATGATGATGAGGCAATGTTGCTTGCCACCAGGTTCACCGTCAGCTTGCTTGTCATCTAGTCGTGTAAAAAAAGAGCAACAGACAAAGCAAATCACTTAAAAGGTACAAAATAACTCTTTTTTATATGCTCCTAATGAGGTAAAGTGTGATTTGTGATTGATACTCGCAAACCAGACCCAATAGATATTCTATTGTTAAGGAGACGCTGGCGGGCGTGGAAAGGGACATGGTAATAAATGTAGTGCAGATTATGCCAATAAAAATATTTCTATTATTTTATTTAGGTACTTCATGGTCACGGCGTAACTTCTTTACTTTGTGGCAATACTAAGTCCCATGTTAGAAATAATAAAATACACAGCCAAGCGTGTGCCAGGCCACGCGCAGTAAAGGGTTCCGTAGTTGCAAGTTACATTACGCAGACTAGAAATCGGGCCAATTGTTTGATACTACTATGAAGATACGAATTTAGTTCACGAATTAAAACAGCTTGTCATAAATTAGCTCTGTAAATCCTTGAATAGAAAAATGGTTTTCAGGCATCCGTAATATTTTTGAACCACCTATCCAACTACACCACGCACCACCCACCACCACACTAAGGGTGTCAAGGTTCGATACAAGTGAAGCTCGAGGATTGTGTAAAACTATCTTCAAATAAAAACCGCGAAGAATAGACACAATTACTATATTCTTTAAATTACAACTTCACACGATAAAAAAATATTATTGCTAATTGACAAAATTTAACCATGACAAGTAGGAACAGAACAATCACCTTTTACCATGAACAGAAAAAAGTATTTACATTTAAACCTAAGCAGCCAGCTGCTGCTACTTAAAACCTTAACTAAGGGATAGACGAGAAAAAAACGTCACGTTCTTTACGAGTAGAGTATGGAAATTATATTTTAGGTAACAAGACTATATTTTACGACATTCGTTATTCGAAGTCGGAAAGTATTCGAATTTCGGAAACTCTATACCTGTCACTTTTTGTCGTGGTGCGTCAAAGCGAGACGGCATGTGACTTTTCGAATCGAACCCGTGATCCGACAATTGAGAATAAGGGGGCTGGTATAAAACTAATGCTATCATTGTCTTTCTTTTAACAAATATTAGCGACAGCATCAGTTTTAGACCAGGACTAACTTTAGTCCGCGTTTTATAATAAGGAGGCAAGGGTTTCTTATTGACAAAGGAACTCTAAATACGGTACCTACTTTCTCGACATTACAAGCAAACAACAGCCCGCATTATCAGTACAGACGAGAGAAAAAGTGGAAAACAAAGAGGTTCTCTTGCTTGTCTTTTTATTCGAGTTTTATTCCTTTTAGTGAGGGGACAAAGAACTCATTCGTTCGCCGCAATCGATATTGGATTACTTTGAGCCAATTAAAACTTTTTATTTGTTAGGTACTTCTGTTCTCTTTCGTACGAATTTTTAGTCAACGGGTTCTATATTATTTACGACTTTCTTTAGGATTTTAGGCGTAACTATAAATAACTCAAATAAATTCAATTCATTTATTCTTCAGACACTCAAATTGTCCAAACTGGTAGCTGGTTAGTACAGTCGACCACAGAAGTAGCTTAACACTTTAGTACCATTACACACTGACCAATGCGCTCGTACTCAATAGTTGCTAATGCTACCGTACTATATTGTCGCATGGTACTAAAGTGTTCAGCTACTTCTGTGGTCGACCGTACCAATGGTCCATATTCTAGGTAAGTAGTAAAACCTAGTAATAATAAGTCAATGAGTATAAAATCATTAATAATATGCAAGTAAGCAATTGCATATTATTGCATACGCAAGTGTGTGTGTTGTTTTGTGAGTATAGTTATTTTATGTTCTTTGTGTGTATTTTTTTGTGTTCTGTTTTTTTTCAAATCGGTTTTTAGCAATAAGGTCATCCAATTGTACTGCTTTGTGTTTTTATCGTTTATTTTGTCTTTTGTGTGCAATAAATAATATTTATTTAATTATTTTATACAATTTCCCTTTCTTATTTCAGCCGTGAAACAGTTCGCTGTGTTTCGGATTGAAGGGAAAGGTAGCTAGTGTAATTACTGGGCATGGACGGCATTTCATCTTAGGCCTCAGGATGATAACGCACTTGCAATATCAAGTGATTTTCCCTTGTTATTGCAGGTAATTCGAAATTTAAAAGTGTTCGTGCTAGGGGTACAGAACTAGTGGCAAACTCGATTTGTATTCGAAACCTCACATCCCGTCTCTGTTTGATGCACCGTAATAAAAAGTGATAGATACAGAGCTTCCATTATTCGACTGTTTCTGACCAAATTGCCGAAAGACATTGTGAATCCTTTCGCGTTGCTTCTGGACGCGTTTTACGAGCTTCCAGTTTCTCGCCAAATCACGTCAAGTTTCTTGATGATCTCGAATTTCTGGACTAGGTTTTAAATAACCTAATAAATAGTTCGTTCGAGATCATTAGGTCCATTCAAGACCAAACGAAGTAAAAGTTGTCTGGTTTCAATATTTAAATAAGACTCAAAGTCATTATGCTACCAAGTTCCACCGCTAATTAATCATGTAAGACTGTAATTAAAAATTAATTAATGAAAGAATCAATACCTGTGCTTAATGATCGTTACTAATAATGTACCCAGTTACATTCATTCATTAGTTTTACCATCTCATCAAACTCCATTTAAGAACTTTTTAATTTGAGAATGAAATTAATTAATGAAGCTAAAGAGAAGTAGACATAGTGGTAATTGACAATCGAGTGTTGACCATCCTAAATAGGTACCATTACTTTGTAGTAGGTATTGTATTCCTGCGGCGAGTAAGGTCGCTAGAGCTCACCTAGAAATCTTCGAAGCAAACGGACTGTCTCATATTTTTTGATATATTTTTTTATACCACTAAGGTGGCAATCAAGCATACGGTCCACCTGATGGTAAGCGGTTACCGTAGCCTATGGACGCTTGCAACACCAGGGGTATCACTTGCGCGTTGCCGACGCTTATGCTATCACCATAATGCTTTCTCTTGATTTTCATACGGTAGCCAGCACGTTAGTCGTTTTTAGACCCTGACAATTATGTGGGGATCCCGGACAAAAAGCCCAACCTTGTAGAATACTAGCAGTGCCCGCGATTTCGTTCGCGTTATACCTTCGCAGAGAATGCATTATTTCAGTACAAAAATTACCAAAAAAGCTTACAGTGAGTCTACTTTAAAAGATATATGCTGTCGAGGACTTTTTTTAAAACTCTTAAAGCAGAACAATTTCATCATACATGATTTTTGCGTTACTTAACCCGTTTACGCAGCGCACGCAACGAAAGCTCTGAAAAATAATATTTATTTCACACCACCTGCTCGACAATGCCATATTACATATCATGCAAACCTTACATAAAGCAAGTCATTAAAGCTCTTGGCTTTAGCTGGGGTGTAATGTTGTACTGAATCTGATTCACTTTTCATAGTTTTTATTGCAATGGCCTAAAAGTCTAATTTCGTAATAAAAGATCAACTAATACTCGAAGGCCGGGGCCCGGCCGGCGCCGCGTCGAACTTATTTGAAAATCAAACGTAATTTGAAAATCGAACTTTTTCTAAAATCGAGCTGGCCACGGCAACCTGAATGGAACACATTTGAAATTAAACAAAAGCCGCGAGTATTGTAAGACGCTGCAATAATATACGTAATAACTGCAAAGATTTTATGAAAATATATCAAAATAGAAGAAAAGTTCCGTTAAAATGTCGAGTGACGAAAGTGATTTAACTCCCGAGTCCATTAAATTGTGTGCCATAAGCATTGTTCATATCATAATCTACTCCAAGATAAGTCAAAGGAAAAATACTTAAAAGCCTACAGCGATTTCGACAAAAACTGTAAAAGGTGCAAAGTCTGTGTTTTTAGTAGTCTTGCTTTTTTATTGTTTTGCAAAAGGTGAGAAAAGTAGAGTACACTCCTCGAGGATAAAGCTGTTTTTGTCTTGGGCGAGCTTGAACCCCTCACTGCGCTCAGGATCAGGACTCGTCTTAATTCATAACACCCTCGCTGCGCTCGGGAGTTACATCTGGAGGCCTTCGTTACGTTCAGGATTCAATATCGCGCCCGTGACATAAAACAGTGCTTTATCCCCTCGATGTATAATCTACTATTCCCGTTTTTAGAATATTTTTGATTGATGCTCAGCTAGTATTATTAATCTGTGGCTCAGCTCCTATTGGCCGTAGACCCGTAGGGTATTTTTACATAGCCTATACTTATAATACCTACCTTGATAAATGGACTATTCAACACAAAAATATTTTTTTTTTATTTCAATCAGTAGTTCCTGAGATTAGCGCTTTCAACTAAACAAACAAACAAAGTTTTCATATTTACAATATTAGTATAGATTATTAAAAAAAATATTACTTAGACAAAAATACTCTAGGCTTGAATTGAGAACGTTCTCCAAAGGCCGAAACAAGAGATGCGTCTTTGTTGTAACTGAGGTGGACAAGATTGTGATGGACACAAGCCAATACATTTAATTGCTGTCGTATTTCGATGTCGGATTGGAAATACTGCCCTATTTCTTACAGGCCTTTTAACCTGATAGATTTCGACTTGAAATATTATGCGCCATCGTCTTGTGTTGCTTCTCGAATGTTAATGGACAATTTTGCGCACGAATGTACTTTACGATTTGTTTTAGTGTTTTTGCGGTGGTGTAAATTTTGGGTAAAACATTTACGAGTATATATGTCGCAGCCGTCTGGTTGAATTAGCCGCTTGACTGGACGCCTAGCCCGTTGATTGAAAGCCGCATCCAATCAAATTTCTAAACCTACACTTACGAAAACAACTGCGTTCATCAGTCCAATAATGGCATAAAAACGACGGCATATCATGGTAGAGAGATATGCTATCATAATTAAAGATGTGTTGAAAACCTCTTTTATAAATAAGGAGTCCATAGGATAAAACTGGCAGGGAGGTCAGTTCTAAGCGGCCATCTTAGATTAAATAAAAACTGCTTTATCGATAAATATTTATAAGCATTATTTAACGGAGGAGAAACTTGATGGCGCCTTGGTTTGAGCGCTCTGGTTTCGATAGGAAAAACAAAACAACTTTCGTCATGGTCGATCTCGGGATGGGTCAAACAAAATATGTAATATCGAGCTCCTCCCTGCCTCCAAAGGCACGTTAAGACGTTGGGGCTTTAACCCACCAACCCGCATTGGGCTATCGTGGTGATGTTATATCCAAAACTCCTCACGTCTTTCTCCCAGCAGGAAGGCCTCTGCCCAGCAGTGGGACGTAGGTATATTGGCTGGTGATTATGTACACTTGTTTGCTTTTTATATGCCATATATTACGTGGAATCCAACTCCTTGGACTTGACAAGTTTAACTTCCAGAAGGAGGTTAATCGACGGATCCAAATTGGCTGGTCAGCGTTTGGTAAGCTTCGCAGCATATTCTCGGCCCAACTACCGCAGTGTCTCAAGACGAAAGTCTTTAATTCGTGTGTGTTACCAGTCATGAGTCATGACTTACGGAACTGAGACGTGCTCGTCGCTTATAATGGGCCTCATAACAAGGCTAAATGTCACCCAAACGGTAAGTAACTGAGAGGGATATGCTCAGAGTTTCTATGCGTGATCGAATCAGAAATGATGAGATCCGCAGCAGAACTAAGGTCGCCGACATAGCCCTAAGAACTGCGAGCCTGAAGTGGCAGTGGGCAGGCCACATTACAAGGAGGACTGACGGCCGTTGGGACAGAAAGGTCCTTGAGGGCGGCCCCGTACCGGAGACGCAACGTTGGCAGGCCTCCGCAGGACTGACGATCTGGTGAGGGTTGCGGGAGGCCGATAGATGCGGGCAGCACAGAACCGATCGGTTTGAAGATCCCTTATGCTCAGCTTGACGTCTTTGGGCTGAAATGATGACGTGGAATAGACGAAATTAAACAGAATCCTAAATCATGAAAAAGACCTCAAAACAGAGCTAAAGTAACGAAACCGTCGCACACTATTAAAGTTCAGAATTACAAGAACCCCACCGAGCGAGGCAGGTATTAAACCAGCTAAGAGAATGTCGGGTACCCTTTTGATTTCCGTAGTAATTTCTGACAAAATAATCTTTGTAATAAGAGTAGATGATTTTTAAACGCTGTTTTAAATAGATTAAAAGGGATGTACTCACTTCTACAGAATAATTTGATGCGAAAATCTGTTTGTCTTTCTGTTTACGCTTAAGCCGCTGATCTGGTTTATATGAAATGTGGCATGGAAATAGTTGGGGACCCTGTGGATATGGATGTGATAGATGGATAACCGACATCCATTATTTAACAGAACGCGGGGGTTCAACCAAACTCAACCATTGTACTGTGAGTGATGTATTCTCCCGGCATTCCGTTTCATGAAAGGGTTCGGCTGCCTCCAGCGCATTATTTATATTTAGCCTTAAGTCGAAGCTTCAACTATAGCAAGATATAGTTGAAGCATTGGCGGATGGCTAAATACTTCCAAAAGGGAGGAGCTTTTTCGGCGATTCTGGCGTAGGATCTACGTAATCCGAGTGGGCCACTGTGACGTTATAGCCACGGGTAGTGAACCGACCAGAGAAATAAGAAAAACATAAATTAGGTTTTACAATAGGTACGTATATAAATATCTCTGTCTAGATCAAAGAAAGAAATAAGGGTCGTTGGAACCATGATACCCACCAACCCGCATTGGGCCAGCGTGGTGGTGTTATGGCCCAAACTCCTCATGTGTGTCTCCCATGTAGGAAGGCCTGTGCCCACAGTGGGACGTATATAGGCTGGTGATGATCAACAATGATACCGAATCCGAGACTCCTAATGAGGAGATCTTTTAAAAATGTCGACAAACTGCTATGCAGTTTGGCAGATGTAAACATTCAAAACTTAGACTAAAGAGATGTGATAGAAAAGCTATTTGAGTGTAGCGGAACTCTAACAGTAGCTGCGGCACTGCAGTATTAGTAAAAATAAAATACTTCCACCTCTACTGTGTCCGGATGCGGATGCCGTTAATTGTATTTGCATACCTGGTGAAATAAAGAACGTTATTGGGATGCAGCTCCTATTCATTTAGTTGTGGAAATAGAGACCATAATTTATCGTACAACTAGCATCTTTGGCATCTAGACTTAGATAGTAACTCGTTACTTTCTCCTACTTTCAAAACTTTGAATTCTTTGCCAGCATATGTGTTACCCCCTTACCCTGTTATTAATCTGTGCCCTTACTTCTAAGACATGGATTTCTTCAAAAGAGGCGTGAAAAGACAAAAGGTAGAGGCGGTTAAAGCAGTGTACTTTTTTACCACTTCATATCGAGTGGTGTTCAGTAATTTGACGTGCTTTATATATAAAAAACTTATTCCAAGCATGTCTGTCACCGGAGGACGTAGTGTCTACTTAGCTGTTAAGTCGATGCTTTGGCAGACACAATAATGGAAAGCATTTAAAATGAGATAATTAAGTACGCGATGAACATACTTTAAAAGTGCGCAATCAAGAATTCCCTTAAAAACGTTCGAAAATAGAAAACGACACTGAGAAAATTGTTTGTCTTCGCTTATCGGATTATAATTTATTTGCAATTAAATAAATGAATAAATAATTATTTTTTTGCATACAAAAGGCACTCGTAACATAAATTGTTAGGTTGAATTGGTACTGACAGTTCAATATATCTAACACCTCTCGTAGTAATGAGAGAACTGGTGCCTGAAATAGGTTTATGTTATATAAACCTGTGGTATAGATCACCGCCCTTGAGATTGTAGAGGGTAGTTAATTACGCATTTGACAACTTTGTTACAATAATAGGATCAGTGCGATTCAATTTATCGCTCTCATGTAAGGAGATGTTTCATAACTGGCCAGGTATATGTACAGTAGTTCGAAAAATCAGGAAAAATCTCTGAATCTGAATTCTTTCGTACAAAAGAATTTGAAAAATACTAATAATTCATTTTCTTGCATAATTTCTTATTATTATTCGTCGATTACACCGTTATTCACCATGACAATATGGCGGGCGACATAAGTCAACTAAACGTCATTAAAATGACAAAGATGCCATGATGAATATTCGGCGGTGTTGCAATTTTTTCTATAAAAATTCTTGTTTTGTATGAAAAGAAAATGGACAATTGAACATTGTTTAGCATATTTTTACTTATTTTTTAGTATAGTGTACATAGACCTGGCCGGGTCTCCATACATTTTTGAAACATCTCTTTTAGGCTGTTCTAGAAGAGTTCCGAGAGTTGCCTGAAATCTAGATAAAACTTGAAATGTAGATCCAATGTTGAGTCACGTTCACATCTATTCTCATCTGGGACTACGAGTTCGGTGAACATATTCACAAAGGCTGAAGCGCGTTTCGTTTCACAAAAATAAAACTCCCAAAACTTTTTCGGTGGCGGTCCGTGCTGTTAATTGTGTTTGCTTTTTCCTTTAATGTGGTTACAGTTGTATTGGGCTTTGGCATGAATGTTAAGCAAAAATATAATACGTATTTTACATTTTGTTTGGGGCGTAAAAGTTCTGGTAGTGCAACCACGTACCGTATAGCGCAGTAAAAAAAAATATAAATAATTCGAACAATATTCTTTTAATAGACAAGATTGCAAATGAAGCCAGCCATTCAATAGCTACTAAGACGCCTGGTTTTAAGAAGAACGGGCAAAAAGACTCTTCCTTTTACTTAATAATGTCTACATAAAAGTTCGAAATAATGAAATACATAACACAAAGCTACCATAAAGTTTGTTATTTTAAACTTAGACTAACAAAGAACATGAATGAGCTAAACAAAAGAATGGGGTTCC
This sequence comes from Nymphula nitidulata, assembly GCA_947347705.1. NCBI lineage: Eukaryota > Metazoa > Arthropoda > Insecta > Lepidoptera > Crambidae > Nymphula > Nymphula nitidulata. The sequence goes on from OX374632.1 coordinate 17,125,250, forward strand.
CTTAGAAACATCTAATATTGTTACAAACTTGCTTAATTGTGGTCGGAGAACGTTTTATGGTAGGTATCAGTCTGCATATAGTTCATATTGTTCAATACCACGGTAATGATATAAAATTATCGTGTAACTAATACCTTAGAGTTTTTAAGGCGATACCTCGTCGACACTAGCGACACCACTTGATTTTATATTGATTGTGGTGAATATAGAACATAATAAACAAAAACGCTTTAGTGAATGACTAAAGAAAGGTAACTGTAATTTTTATGAGATATGTTCGGTATAAGATATTCCTCTACATGTAGCTTATTTTTTTATTATTGCCTAAAGTGGCCACTTTTAACAATAATAAAAAATTTGGTTACTTATAGATAGACAATTAATACAAGATAAATCTTTAAAAATTACAAATACCGTTCTTTAGCAATTCTTGTTTTTGTTTATTATGTTTTAAATTCACCATAATTAATAACAATCAATTGGTGTCGCTAGTGTGCACGAGGTAGCCCCTTAAGTGCATTTTATATTATAGTAAGAGCACCTGCTGTAACTAAAATGAGATTTCCTTGTCTTTTAGACCAGAAGTGCATTGATTCCTGAATAATTCCCGTCCCGAAATGTCCTAAGCGAGAGAGATTACGTACTTACGTGAATTTTCTTTCACTTGGGATCTAGGAACGAGGACAATTATTTAACTTCGCTTCGAAGAGCACAGAGCGTTCCAAATGCCTTGTTAGAAGCAAAAGTGTTAGGAAAATGCGTTATTATACTCCAGCGAGATTTTATTTGATGCTGGAGATAGATTCAAGTAAAAAGTAGAAGGTAGAAGGTTCCAGTTTCACATACAAAGACATTCAAATTGAATATTTGCTTTATGTTTGAATATGATGTCTCATGACCGTAAGCATTATCATTTATAATAACATATACTCGTAAAACATAAAATATCAGCTCTTGATCGTACGTATAGATAGCCGTGATCAAGTGAAATCGACAATATTGACCATTGTCTCATTATGAATGTAGATTTCAAAGATAAGTCTAAAACTAGTCCGTGCGGTGACGGATTAAGAATACAATTCACCGCCCCATTTCTTCCCGTGGGTGTCGTAAGAGGCGACTAAGGGATTACCGAGCTACCAACTGCTCGACTGGTGGTAGGGTCTGAACACCCGCCTGGTTAGTGACCACCGTACGCATGGCGTAAAACCCGCCAAGTGACCACTTGTGGTCGCGTTCCGGGATCAGTCAGCGTACAACCAGAGCTTGGGGAGACGTTGCGGCGATGGATGCGGTCAGTGACGGCTTCCGTCTAACCAGAGCCAGGTGGACTGCGTTGACCCGCCGACCAGGGAGACCCGAAGAAACGGCTGTTCCGCTGGCCGCCCGTGGTACAGTACAGGGGCCCAAGCGAACCTAACCAGTTCGTGAGGCTGCCCTATCATGCCACGCATAATCTTGGGGTGGTCCGTCGTGCCGGTTGGTGACCGGGTGGTGGGGTCCCGGCGGCCATTCCCGGGGGGGTTCGGGGGCCCTTCCGTTCGGCGGGTCAGCGCTTCTCTGCTGTCGGCTATTACCTGGGGAAACAGGCCTCACGCTTTGACCGTATATATCGCGACGACGTTCCCCCAATTCACGCCTCTCCTCCTTCATCATTTACTATGGCAGCGCTAAGAAACATTTCCGGTCGTTCAGCGGTGCACACCCCCACCACAACCACGCTGTTTGAGGTCGGGCTCACTAACATCCGTGGGCTCCATGCTAACCTCAATGCCGTCCACCAACATCTCGAGACGGCTCGACCCGAAATGCTGTTTTTGACGGAGACGCAAATACGCCGCCCGGCAGACACTAGCTACTTGGATTACCCCGGCTACGTTCTTGAAGAGTCCTTCAAAGCGAAGGCCGGGGTATGCTTGTTTGTCCGGGCGGATGTTTGCTGTCGCCGTCTGCGCTGTTTGGAGGACCCTTCCTACTCTATTCTTGGGGTGCATGTGGACCTGGGCACACATTGCCGTATCTACGTGTGCCTGTATAGATCCCACAGCGGTGACATGGAGACAACTCGACTTTTCGAACATCTTAGTCGGGTGGCAGATGTTGCGCAGGAGCAGTTTCCAACCGCGGAATTGGTGTTTTTAGGGGACTTCAATGCTCACCACGAGTCGTGGTTAAGTTCCTCTAAAACTGACCATGCTGGTAGAACTGCCCACGCTTTCGCTCTCACGCATGACCTGACCCAACTGGTAAACCAGCCCACCAGGATTCCAGACATTGTCGGTCACGCGCCCTCATTGTTGGACCTTCTGCTGACGACTCGCCCGGATGGATATCGGCTAGAGGTTCGTGCTCCTTTGGGAACATCGGATCACTGCCTGGTATCCGCTGGGGTGCCACGGGCGTCGCCACCGGTACCTATGGTTGCCAAACGCCGCATCTGGCACTATGCGTCGGCAGATTGGGACGGTATGCGGGATTACTTCGCATCTGTCCCTTGGAGGCAGCGCTGTTTCAGTGAGCTGGACCCGAACGCTAGCGCTACTGCTGTTGCTGATGAGATCATGTTAGGGATGGAGTACTATATCCCTCACTCCGATCTCATCAGTAGGGGTAGGCGTAACCTCTGGTTCAACCGCGATTGTGCCTTAGCTGTTGAAAACAGACAGTCGGCATACCGCGCTTGGATCAGGGGCCGAGCTTGCGGGGATCCCAACATTGACTCACTGAAAGCAGCCTATAACAACGCCACCAAGTCCTGCAAAAGGGCCTTCATCAGAGCGGATGCCCAGCGCGTTGCACGAGTTGGCCAAGAACTTCTTACGCATCCTACGGGAAGCCGTAGCTACTGGCGTCTGGCCAAAGCCGTGCAATCCAACTTCTGTCAACCCTCGCTGCCCCCGTTGAGATGTTCTGACGGCTCGCTAGCTCACAAGCCGCAAGAGAAAGCCGATCTCTTGGTAAAACTCTTTGCTGCTCACTCCCGAATCGATGACTGCAACTTACAGCCACCAACACTCTCCCACTGTGGCCACACAATGCCCGATATTCGTATTAGGCAATGTGATGTACGTGCGGAGCTTCAGTCAATCGACGTCCGGAAAGCTAGTGGACCTGATGGCATTCCAGCGATAGTACTGAAAAACTGCGCAGCGGAGTTGTCTCCTGTCTTAACGCGGCTATACCGTCTTTCTCTCTCTTCTGGGTGTGTGCCGGAATCTTGGAGAGAGGCCAATGTGCAACCGGTCCCCAAAAAGGGAGACCGATCAGACCCAGCTAACTACCGCCCGATAGCTGTCACCTCAGTTCTTTGCAAGGTCATGGAACGGATCTTAAACCACCAGCTGATCCGATACCTAGAAGATCACTCATTAATTAATGATCGACAGTACGGGTTTCGGCCGAACCGGTCAACGGGTGATCTTCTAGCGTACTTAATGCATGTCTGGGGTGAAGCTATTGACAAACGTGGTGAGTCACTGGCAGTTAGCCTTGACATTGCCAAAGCGTTCGATCGGGTCTGGCACAAGGCTCTTCTCTCCAAGCTCCCGGCATACGGTCTGCCCGCTCAGCTCTGTAACTGGATCGCCGGCTTCCTGCATGAGCGAAGAATCCGTGTCCTCGCAGATGGATGCGCTTCGCGGTTCATGTCAGTGAATGCTGGTGTACCACAAGGCTCTGTTCTATCCCCCACACTCTTTCTTCTTCATATCAATGACATGATTCCGTTAGGAAACATTCATTGCTATGCAGATGACAGTACAGTGCATGGGGGATATTACGGTCGCCCAGGGGCTGGGCGCGCTGAAACCGAGAGGGAGAGAGAGAATCTTGCCATTGAGCTCGACAGGGTGTTGAACCTCGTATCTGAATGGGGATCTAACAATCTTGTTGAGTTCAATGCTAAGAAAACACAGGTGTGCGCGTTTACAGCTAAAATGTCGCCGTTCCTTCCCCTTCCGTCTCTTCAGGGCATGACTCTTTCGGCACAGGGCTCCCTCAACTTGCTAGGTATGGAGATATGTTGCGATCTGAATTCCAGGAACTACATCGAAACCGTGATAAAAACAGCCTCACGGAAGCTCGGTGTCCTGAACAAGGTGCGTCGATTTTTCACGCCTGACCAATTATGCCTGCTATATAAAACTCAGGTCCGGTCTTGCGTGGAATATTGCTCGCACTTGTGGGATGGCTCCGCCAAGTACCTACTCGATGCCCTGGACAGATTGCAGCGTCGTGCTGTCCGTATCGTTGGCGATGTAGAGGTCACCAACAACCTTGAGCCTCTGCAATTGCGTCGAGACATCGCGTCGCTTAGCGCCTTCTATCGGCTATATCACGGAGAGTGTTCTGAAGAGCTATTTGACCTTATCCCACCTTCCCCCTTCCTACTCAGGAGCACGCGTGCCGGTCTTCGGAGTCATCAATTCACTGTCTCCACCTCAACATCACGTACAAAGAAATTTAGTAGCTCTTTTCTTTGTCGAACTTCCAGAACTTGGAATTCTTTGCCAGCACATGTGTTCCCTCCTTCGTATAACATGGGTTCCTTCAAAAGAGGCGTGAAAAAGCACCTTTCGGGCCGGCAAGGTGGAGGCGGCTAGAGCAGTGTCTGAACTGCACTAGCTGTCTTCGCATATGGACTCTTCTTACCGCTTCACATCAGGTGGTGTTGAGTCATTTGTCGTGCTTTGTATAAAAAAAAAAAAAAAAAAAAAACTTTTCAACATGAACCAAATTTTCCTAAACTTTGTTTTATATCTTGGTAAATAAAGATTGGCGAATATTGAAATTTTCTATTGAAGATTTGTAAGGTTTGGGCAAGGATTTTTTTTAGAAAGACTCGTCATGATCAAAGTCTTTATGCGTTTCATTGCTCGCAGCCCAGGGCATATCCTATATGGAAAAAGCATAGGCCCAGTTTGGACCTTAACACCACCACGCTCCTTGGCCCAATGCTTGTTGTTGGGTGAAAATTATTGCAGTCCACAACCGGAACCACAGTTTAACGTGCCTTGCGAAAGCTCCGAAACATAGAGTATCTAGAAATTACTTTTGAGTAACCCATTTGGTACAAGTGAAATAAAATCATTTATTTGCAAAAACTAAGTAATCTTGGCGAAAGTGGCTTTAGACTCTATCTCTAGATCTAGATTCATTTTCATACATGAATTAGTGTAGGGTAGGTTGCTTATTGATTCTAAATTGTCACGATGAATAATTAGAGGACCTTTCCTCATTTGTAAGCGGTTATTCAACAAACAAAGGTGGTTTCCCGAACAAACTTTGATTAGGATCCAATGTCTTTGGCGTAACACTTCAATTTAAGTAGTCTATCCCTATTCTGTGACCCAGAAAGACTTCACCAAAGGTTTGTGAGTTGGGCTTCGAAAATCTTATTACTTAGTTCAAACCCTAAACTTGAAACTTTAAATACATCATTAGGAAAGTAAATTTTGATGTACAAAAGTTGTGCTCACTGGAGGGGATAAAGATAAGAATTGAGCCCTAAGTATCGAACTCAGTCTGAGGTTCATAGAACCGTTTTGTCATAGTCTGATAGTCTATGGTTAGACTTCTTCATCAGGCATCAATTTCGCTCATAACATTTGTGAGGAATTGAAAAATATTGGAACTTATCAACTATGATGGCCAATTATATAATTAAATTTAAGTAGGTACCTAACTAGGTACTTTTCTCTTAAAAAAATATTTTTTGGAGTTGGTGCTTCACTTTCTATTGTTTCTGGTATCAGATTAGCACCAACTCCAAAAAATACATTTTTAGGAGAAAAGTACTTTTTTTCCTTTTTAGTGTTTTGAAGTCAGTTTTAATTTTGTAAAAAAAAACACCTTTTTATGTGATCATCTAAGGTCAAAGCTAGATAGGTGACCGTCTGCACTATCTACTTGTCTGTCTCTCAGTCTTTAGTAGAAATAAATAATATTGTTCTGTTAACCGAAACCGTTACGAAGTTTTACCTTCCATGATCAGTTCACCCCAGTGACCCGATATAATACAACTATTCATCAGTACGTACCTATCATATTTAAAGAATTATCTTCCAACTCCTAACCGTTAAGGGGGTGCACCTCCCATCACAGTCCACCCGAATGTCCACTATTCGTTAATACGTACCTATAATATTTAAAAAATTATCTTCCAACTCCTAACCGTTAAGGAGTTGTACCTTCCATCACCATTCAATCAACATAAGATGGTAACTGACAGTAGCAATACCTGAAAAGCTTTGGAAAAAAGTAAAAAATGTCATACGTGCCTATAAAATTTCAGGTTTGCCCTCGATTTCCCTGGGATCCCATCATCAGATCCTGACTTGGTGACAATAGGACCACCTCAGGAGTGCACTCTATCGAATAAAAAAGAATTTTGTAAATCGGTTCATAATTGGTCGAGAAATCGATGAACATACATACAAAAAAAAAATACATATAGTGGAACATAGAACCTCCTTCTTTTTTTGAAGTTGGTTAAAAACGAGAAAGGGAGGATAAGAAAGGGAGGAGGGGGGAGGGGGGGGTATTATAAAAAGGTAAAAGTCAAATCGAATTTTGTTTCTCCAGTTGGTACTTTTCTAGAGATTTTCTCTTTTAATCTCCCCGATTACGTCAGTTACATTATGCTTAATCGCTAGCATACGAGTCATTACATCCCAGATTTACAATGTTTACGCTTGATGAGGTATAATGTGGTAGGTACTACCTTTTTGAACCATTTGATTGCCAAGACATTATTGAAGTTGGAGTGAATTTCTTGAAGAAAAAAGGAAAGATAATCTTGATTATTTTAGTCTTGTGAATAACATTAAGAATTAACAATATTAAAAACAAAACGGTCATCTGTGTGTACCTATAGCTTACAGATACGGCTTTGCCGATACTTCAGAAGCCGTTATATTTATTATAACCTTAGAAGAAAATATACAACATAAAAACTTTGATTGTGTTGTTTTTGGAAAAATGATCTTCGCTAACTAGGTATCGGACAAGCCATAATATGTGAAACATAAGTAAAATTTTTGTGTCTTTCTTGACAGACCGCACAAAAATCTCACCAAGATTTCCCTTCAAAAGTCAGTAATAAATTAAACAATAAAAATTATAAATTCTATTTAAATAATATTTATTTTAAAAGGTAAGAAAGGTATTTTATTAAGGCGCTTGTCTTAATAAAGATAAGCAAAAGCCTAAACGTTTTAGCCGGAGAATATAAAGCGATGCAAATGTCCCGTCTACAGCGAACATTGTTTCACATAACCCATATAATTGTGGCGATTACCGCTATTTCAGCTGAGTGCACGGCGCCGGTTGAGATAACTTGATTACGGCTAATGACGCACTGATTTCGGATTTCTTAGTAGTGCTGAAGAATAATCCAAGGGCAATTATCGATGAAGTGAGCGGTAACGAAAGCTTCAGTAATTAATAAGTCAGGAAAATTATTAGTATTTCCTCCTGATTCAATCATTAAACGTTTAGATTCAAAAACAAAAATATTTATTTGTTCAAATGGCATACTTCATAGAAACTTCGGAAACAAATTAATAAGATGTATTTGTAAGTTGAAAAAAAATCAATGAACTAATATAGCACGTGTTTTAATTTATTGACAGTTTTTTCGTCACCACCCATATGGACAATTCTTCCAAGTTAATACAATAATAACTTGAATATGTATTTTCTTGAAAAATGACACTGTGTCTTGAATTTGAAATTATGCTAGGCTTTCTGTTTTTGCCTGCGGCTAAAGTAGAGCTTTGAACCGGCGAAAGTAGAGCTTTCGCCACTTACGCGGCCGCCACTCTAGGATCCTTCCAGCCCAACGGCCTTCTGTCCTCTCGCAATGTGGCCTGTCCACTGCCTTTTGAGGATCACAATTCTTCGGGCTGTGTCGGTGACCTTAGTCCTCTTGCGAATCTTATCATTTCTGATTCGATCACGCAGAGAAACCCCGAGCATAGCCCTTTAGGTACTACCACATCTATCTACATTTAACTAACCAAATCACTTCTTTCAACGGATATATAAATAAATAACAGGATCTTCAGTTTTTCTTAACCCGTCAAGCTTCAGATTCAAGACACAATTGATTTTTTGATTCGTCATAAACCCCCCGAGGAATAACGCCGCTTGACAGATTAATGTAATGATTTTTTTTAAAACTTAAGCATAAAACTGCGAAAGACCAAAGGCATATTTTATGTCTTTAAATTACGCAAGGCACTCAAAAGCCTCTTTGTTACTGTGTCTTAACAAAACAATGCAATCACTACAACGAAGCATCCTTTTGGTAAACACGTCGGGAGACCGACCTCTGCTTGTTTTCCTTCTATATTTTCTCGGTGTGCTACCGCTACTGTCGGTTTGTTTGGCCAACAAATAAGAGACCGTGAACTTTCAGTACCATCATCGTAACAGGAGCTATTTTTATTACGATTGCCTCAAAGGACTGTTATTTTCTAGGGTTTAAAATATTCGTAAGTTTCCCTAAGTCACATAAAAGGTAGGTTAAACTACTAAAATACTTGCCCAAGGAATATAGAGTAGGATATTTATAATTAAATTAAAAATAAATTGATGATTTTTTATTGTATCACATTTTTTTCTACCTTTAGGTACTGATATCAAGTCATCTTTATTTATCATAAAAAGGGTGAATTAATTTTGTTATTTAAACACGTTCACGGACATCTACATTTTTCAAAACAATACGATATGACACACAAATTCCCATACAACGGCTACAGGCGGATTGTCATATGTAATAGAACATTACATATTATTGAGCATGTTTGAGGCACTGGGCGAACGAAGTACGAAAATCGCACGGCTACAGACGTATTGTCACGGCAGCGTGTGTGGGATGGGGGTACTCCAAAAAATGACTCTTATTTCGGCTTTTCTTGTGACACTAGCGATATGGATTTTGATCGTGTTGTGACACTATATTGTGTTCTCCCTTTGAATGTAAACAAAGCGACAGTCCGACGACGAACTAGCATTTTTTGTGCAATTAATCGAAACGTCGATCGACGTGGTGTCACGGAGTCATCAACCTATTTTACGCCTATGGGCGGAGTGTCCGTGAAAGTGTTAAGTTTTTCATATTTAAGTAAAATTTTATACTGTAAAATTTAATCTCTATTTCTTTTTCCATCTTAATATTCTTTTCGTAATGGAAAACGGGAAAAGCCCGGTTCCGGGTCTCCTTCCATTTGTCTTCATTGTTACGGAGTTAATTTTTGTGTTTCATTTTTCTTTAGAGGCGCCTCATTTTTGTTTTAATTGAATTTTCTTATTACAGACTTGCATAAATCAAAGTTACGTTCAGATTTATTATCGTTATACTTACTTAAAAATATGGTGTGGAAAACTTTTTCGTCTGTTTTAGATACTTCTGTTCCGATTGCGATCAATGATAAATTATAATGTGATGATTACTTATCTCTGTCAGTGATATGTGATATATAATTTTACAGTCAACGTTTCATGCAAGCGGTTCACAAATGTTTTACAAACAATCACTTCAAAAACATTTTTCTTGGAAAAGCTTCTTTTCACAAATGTGTCTAATTTTTTTTTACCTTTAATGTATTTTCATTTAGTAATTAAAATATAAAACTAGAAAAATTTCACGTCCTGAGGCGGGAATCGAACCAGCGATCTTTCGTAATCCGGGCGACTGCTCTAACCACTGAGCCACCTAGGACGTTAGCTCATAAACTCAAATACAGATAGACTAGAAGAATTTCACAGGGATATCCCAAGTCCTGGGTGGCTCAGTGGTTAGAGCAGTCGCCCGGATTACGACAGATCGCGGGTTCGATTCCCGCCTCAGGACGTGAAATTTTTCTAGTTTTATATTCGAATTACTAAGTAATTTTTCAAACATTTATAATAATGTTAAAATCAAAAAATAAGAGTATTTTTGTTTGTTTTTTTTTAAACTAAATCACAGTTTTACATTTTTTTTTTTAATTACTAATATTTAAATATTTTTTAAAAAGCACAAGTTGTTTCTAGCAGTCATTATTTAAAACTTGATCTGACCTATTTTTTAATACATAGATCTTTAGTGGTATTTGTTGGCCGCTGCCGCCTTGTCTAGGGATACTTTATTTTCGTTGATAAGTTGATTTATGAAAATTAACTTTTTGCCTGATTTTATCCAATTAGAATGGTTACGTTGAGTTGGTATTAATGCCATTTTTTATGTCCAAAGTTTATATGCCATCTGTTGTGTGTGTTAGGAAGTAACATGAATGATAAATAAATCGTTTGTCAAATAATTTTAATTTCTGTATTCATCACAAACTATATAAATAAATACAATAAAGCCTATTCTATCTATCTATAAGCTAGTGATGAATACAGATATTATTATTATTGTGTAGAAGACAGCACATGAAAATATAAAATCTAACACAACATAGAGGTCCGTCTTCACTAACCGTGCCTTAAGCTTGGGTGACTCTTGATGACATTTTTTGTCTCCTTTAGATAGACTGAGCTAAACATCGTTAAGAAACTTTTAACGCTAAGCAAGGGTTAGTGAGAACGAGCAAGAGTTTTTTTTGGTTCATTATCCCTGTAAAGGGACGGCAAAGGGGGCAAGCCCATCTTTTATTGCCCGTGGCACTCCCGCGTTCTTCACCTAGGTGGACCTATTTACCGTGGTACACCAGAATATCCACATGTTGACATCATGTTATCACGAAAGAATAATATGGGTATTAAAAAAAGAGTAAATAAAATTATTTGTTCACTTCGTTGGTTCATTTTGGGCCGATTTTTCAATCTTCAGATAATTTTTATCTACACAATAATTTTGACATATTGACAGATTTTCTATAGAATAACTGTCAACTTGTCAAAGTTATTCTGTGGATAAATCTTAACTGGGATTTGAAAAATCAGCCCTTAATCATTTAACATGTACCTAAATGCCCATATTGCTGTCTTTTTTTTTATACAACTAGATGACAAACAAGCTGACGGCCCACCTGATGGTAAGCGGTTACCGCCGCCTATAGTCACCTGAAATAACAAGGAAAAATCACTTGATATTGCAGGTGCGTTGTCATCCTGGGGCCTAAGATTAAATGCCGTCCATGCCCAGTTATTACGCTGGCTACCTTTACCTTCAATCCGAAACACAGCGAACTATTTCACGGCAGAAATAAGAAAGGCGGTGGTACATACCCAGACGACCCTACATACGGGTCTACCACCTAGTCTTATGTATTTCCTTTAATTATTGCATTGAAATACTGGTGTTACACATTTCAATACATCTTGGGAGTCAGTCTCCATGATGCTACTTTGATGAGCTCAAAGCCACGCCATAAGTAATCATTTTTATTATAATGATCTTCTGATTGCACGTCAACACAAAGACTGGATTCATAAAACCACTAATTTTATAACAACACAATGTTTAATTAGTGTAATTAAAATCTTGACTGACACCACCAAATCCCGCCAAACACTCGTACCTATACATAGAGATGAAACGAAGAATCTTGTTTTGCCAATCGTTAATTGACAATTGAAATGGTAGGATACCAATATCAGTCTCTATGTATGCAATGTCTATGTGGTTATAATCATGAATCTATGTATAATGTTTTCTGGTACTTATACATGAAGATTTCATATTATGCCTTTTCTCAGGTTAGGAAATTTTTAACCACTTATTGTTAAACAACCATCCTTTCACCCCTGTAACCAGCTGTAGGCTCTCACGCACAAAAGAAAAGATTTATGAGACTAGCTGTATACCGTTTAGTTAGGCAACAATAAGCCAATAATATGTGAATAAAACCAATAATAAATACACTGTAGTACAGTCGATAGCATAGTGCAAGTGCAACAGTTACACTACGAAGGCCAACTTTTATTACGAAAGGAGTAAGGGCGGTCAAACTGTTACGCTTGATTTGTAGTCGACTGTACATTTTGCGGCCATCAAAGTCTTCGGTCGGAATTTAAGCGTGTTATAAAAATAGGTGGATTGGAAGCCGAAATAACTTACATTCAGGTATTTTCCTTATTTATGCTGAGCTCAAACAAATAAATAGTTTTCTGGAATTTTTACATAAATCCGACCTCTCCGTTTACAACATTTAGGGCCGTAAATGTCACGTAAATACTTCATCCGTTGATTATACAAAAAAATGGTTTTCAGTACTTTCGGACCGAGGTAGGTACGTACTGCTAACATTCTATGAGATATTTTATCTTTAGCTTATGTTTTCACGTAGTATTATAACAAATTAGCACTGATTCAATAGGTTTTAACGCGACAATACCTTTTTTAAATGATAGAGCGAGATTAAACCGCCTCTGTCGTCTAATGGTTCAGACCACCGAACTCACATCTAGAGGTCCGGGGTACAATTCCCGTGGGAGCAGAAATTTTTTGCTCGGTTTGGTTGGTGGTAGGACTTTTCTAAGTCTGCCTGGCTAGCTACCACCATCTTACCTTAGTTTGCCGCTATAGCAATAATGTTAACGGCATTGTTGTGTTCCGGCAGTTACTCGTAGAGTTAAGATAGCCAGTTCCTCTGTGGTTGAGGAGTCCGGGTGTAGCTCGCTTCCATCGTTGGCTTTATCTTCACTTACCATCAGATGAGATGAAGGGTTACCCCATTAAGATAATAAAAAAAGTAGATTTAAAAATTGGACCTTGGAAAACCCCAGAAGCCCGAAGAATTGCGAACCTCAAGTGGCAATGGGCAGGCCACATTGTCCCCCCCCCCCCCCCCCCACAAGGTGGACCGACGATCTGGTGAGGGTCGCGGTAAGCCGATGGATGTGGACAGCGCAGGACCGATCGGTTTGAAGATGGGCTTATGCCCAGTAGTGGGCATCTCTAGCTGAAATGATGATGATGATTAGCATAATAATAAGAACCAAGTTTTAAAGATCAATAATATGTACCAGCGTCCGTCTTCACGGGCCTTAATATGTACGGAATGAGAGTCACGAGAGTGAAGAGCTTGTGTAGCGCAGTGGTTTTGAATTTTGGTTACAATTACGAAAACAAAGCAACTTTCGCCATGGTCAATCCCGAGATGGGTCAACCAAAATTTCCAATCTCGAGCTCCTCCGTGCTTTGGAAGGCACATTAAGCCGTTAACAGCTTTAATCCACTAACCTGCATTGGACCAGAGTGGTTATATTAAGGCCCAAACTACTCATTGTGGGAAGGCCTGTGCCCAGCTGTGGGATGTATATAGGCTGGCGATGAAGAGCCACCAACAGCGAGAAGCAAAGAGTCCATTTTTTATACGGGTAGCGAGAAGTGGGTACATAATTATTGCTTGTGACTTGACACAGAATTTAAAAATGCTATAAGAGTTCTAGGTTAGGCTTGGATCACGACTTGAGATACGGAGTTAATAATTGTGAGCCTTTATGTACTTATATGTGTTTAATATAAGACACCAAGAATGTTTTCGCGAATCTAAATTGAATTACGCCATGTTTGACTGTAATGCCCTAAGGACTAACGGAGATAGGCCTGAAGTCTGTATCTGTCGATGGATTCATATGGATACAAAGACAGCAATTGGATTGTATCTAAGAAAAGAAAAGAGATACTCCGAAACTTTGGTAATAAAACTTCCTACGTTTCATGCGTTTGACAGTATTAATAAATTCAATCACATTACATTATCGTACCATACTTGAGTGTTGAAACATTGTATTCTTGGAAATATAATTATTTGAAATTTATATAACAAAGTTGCTTTTAAAATAAAATTATAAATGAAAATTAGTGCTGTTCTGTTTTGTTATTTGACACGCACGGAAACGAAAAAAAGGCAATAGCACCAGTAAACCCCCATACCTTTTCTCCATGCCTGTAAAAACCTTTGAAAAATAACAATGAAAGACATTAATATAATACTAGAAAGAAAACAAAATTCATGCTGCTAAATTTAGATTCGTAAATCAAAATGTTATTATAGGTCAGTGTGATAAATATGTACAAAAATAAATACGTTATTTTTCGGTATTGCTAATCAAAGCTTCCATTGTAACCATTTAAGTATTGTGTAACAGTAAAAAATAATTTATTAAATATGACAGCCTTATTAATATTCTTTTTGCAATTGAAAAAAATGATTTGAAAAGTCTTAACGATCTATAACTAGTACGCTTACAAGGATGTTGACTCAAAAACAAAATTCATACAACTCAAATTATAACAATTAAAAAGTTCAATTTAAATCTTAGCTAATGACATCCATTTAACTAGCTAGCCCTTTTACTCTAAGAGGTTGATGGTTCACGAGATAGCCTGCACTTCAGTAGGACTGATTAATTGCTATTCTTTGTCTAGCTTTGGATAAAGCTCTTTTAACTTTTCAAGTCCTAGAACTGCTTTGTAATTTTGTATATTGTCTAGCTAGATATTAAAATTTAGTCTGAATAGTTTAGTGAAGGTATTTCTAGCATGCACTCACAAATAAATATAAAGAAAGAAATATTTTTTTTATTGACTTGCACAAGCACATGACACCGGTAGGTACATATACAATAAAAAAAATCATTAGAGCTAGGCCAATAGGCCCCAGTGTTTCGTGCTTGGGGTACAGGTTCCAGGCGATAGCGCGAAGTGATATAAAACACAAAATAGATTAAAAACAAGGAAAAAAATAAAGTCACTTATAAAGTGATATTTTTACAAACCAAAGTATGGGCTGGCTACAAAACAACAACCCAAGGAATAAAACAACAAGAATTTAATAAACATGGGTCTGTGTTATACAGGATGGTGCCGTCAATGCGACAATTAATTTAAAAATGGGCTATATTAGTCCATAGAAATGGTTTGCCACTTTCAAAAATATCGTATTCATTTGATAATTTCATGACATTTGTATGGAATTGTGTAACGTTGGCAGCATTATTTCATACAAAGATCATGACATGATATTATCAATTGAATACGAATTTTTGAAAGTGGCAATCAATTTCTATGGACTAATATAACCCATGTTTAAATTTATTGTCGCATTGACGGCACCACACTGTATTATATTACAGATAACCTTTATATGAAACCAACGGCCCAAATATGAAATTTAGTTAAAACTTTTAGCCTGATTTCGCTTGGGCGAGCAAGGGTTGCTAAGATTTGTCTCTAATATCAAGGCTAGGCAGACCCGTCCTCCAATTACGTTACATAATGGAAGTGGCGATAGGCTTCACTGCTGGTTTACAAAGCGAGATATGCAGCAGTTGATATGAAGAAACTTCAATTGAAACCGAATACCAATTACTTACTAAAGATATCTACGTAATTGGGCGGCTCTAAATACAAAATAAAAATTAATGTATACAGCAATATACATTACATACACACATTACATACATTACATACATTAATACATTCGTATAGTAGCCTCTTTCAATCATCGCACTGCTCGCCACTAGCAGGGAGATCATCCTCACAAATTGGAACCAAAGTGGTTGCGTACTGTACGGCTTCAGAGAAACTTTCTCCCACGTACGCTTAGGTTGTGGATTGAGCTCCCTGCAGAGGTTTTCTCGAATGAGTACAGCATGGGGTTCTTCAAAAAAGGCGTGAAAAGTTTTCTAAAGGGTCGGCAACGCGCAAGTGATACATACCCCTGGTGTTGCAAGCGTCCATAAGCTACGATAACCGCTTACCATCAGGTGGGCCGTATGTTTGATTGCCACCTTAGTGGTATAAAAAAAGTAGGTATGCAAGGGAAGACTTATCTCTATAAAAGATCTCTTCCAGCCAACCCGTCATGGGTATGTGACTTTTAATGTGTCTAGAATCTGTGGGCTTGATAGGTTAAGAAGTGACAACAGTGCGCTGTTATACTACAAAAACAAATTTGTATTTGAATTATGAACATAATTTAACATAGTTAACTCTTCCTAAATGTTTTTCTTCGAGAAAAAGATGAAAAAATTAATTGCTCCAGGCGGGAATCGCGGGTTCGACCCGCGTCTCCTGGTGTCTGACCAGACGCGATTACCACTACGCGCGTCTGGCCGGACATCAGGAGACGCGGGTTCAATTCCCGCCTGGAGCATATAATTTTTTCATCGTTTTCTTTTTATTTTTAATTGTAACAATAAAGTAGGCGTTTAAACGCATCAAAAACATTTAAATGTGAGAAATATATTAAATTAGGCGGGAAACATTCTTATGGGTACAATTAATCGGCTATCATAGTTTAATTGAATGTCATTAGCGAAACACTTTTGGTGGTCAAAATTATGTCAGGTTACTATTTTGACATCGACTAATTCTTTCGGAAGTATTTAGAATAATTGGTTTTATTATTGACTATCTCTGCAAGTATGCGACATAGCTTTAGGTTTTTGCAGGCGAAAGAGCGTGGAAAACAAAGTATAGTTGTACTGTCAGGTTTTTTTACATAATCTCGAGATGATTGGTTTTCGCAGTATAACGGCAAGTGTATTTATATAAACGAAATAGTACCTAATAATAATAAAATTATAAAATGGATAAATTTGGTAGCTTGTTTCTTTGACGTTCTTCTAAAACTTGGAATACCTTTCCAGCACATACATGCCTTATTCCTATAGAATGGGTTCATTTAAGAGGCGTGAAAAGGCACCATATAGATCGGCCAGATGTAGGCGGCTAGAAAAGTGTGTCCAAACTAAAAAGAGCTCATCAGCGAAGACAGCTACTTAGTGAACGGTGTGTCCAGCTTCATATCGGGTGGTTGAAATGAAAATTCCGTTTTTTTGAGATTTCACATGCTTGTAAGCACGTGAAACCCCCATAAGCTATGGCTTACCAGCAGGTCTATGATGATAAACAATGGTAATTATGAAAGGTCAAACCTATTACAAACGTTACATTAGCTTCAGTATTATCTAAAAGCTGTAGTAATCTGGGAAAGATTCGTACTAAAAACTTTTCCTTACCTCTTAAACAAAATTTAGCAAATAAAACAAGAAAGAAATGTGATTAAGAAATTAAACCAAAACTTTTCCAATCAGAAAGTTATAAAAGAATCACTCTTAAAGGATTAAAACATATAAAAAAGTAGAACTCCCAGTTGGCTTGACTATTTCTGGTGCTGTGCCTATCAAAGTTTAACCAGTAATTATCTGCTACCAATTTAACTAACACTTTGTGGAAGTCTAACTGGTTTTCCAGTTTACTTCCTGTGTGATTAGATTTATTCCCACAGTCCCCAATCCATTGCCGTCTATGTTTCCAACTTATTTCACTAAAGTAATGATTGTGATAATTTCATGCAATCCCATGAATCCACGCCGTGAATTGCTACGCAATTACAGCTTTTACACTTCATACTGTTAAGTTCTATAATAGAATTCCAAATACTAAATAAAACCACACAAGGGATCTGGTGCAGTTGCATGTAAAAATATTTCATTGTCTTCAACAATTGTCTTTGTAATATTCTTTCCCGTTTAAAGTGAAGTTTTAATTATTTTTACAGAAAAGATGGTGAACTTTCTTAATAATTTATACTATATTATTTATTTTATATTATTTATTATATATTTTTTTCTTTCTTAATACTTTGAACAAAGTTGGTAGTTACTCAGGTATAGCTGGAGTTTTCTAATGTTAGTGGGGAATAGCCAGATCGTAGATAGTGTATTTATTACATATTCCGCGGCATCTTCATGCTCTCAGCATCAGCCTCTTAAGCCTCTTCCTGTCAGAAAAAGTGTATTATACATTTCACAAAAAACACTGACAACAATAACTATTTTTGTTTTCTGTAAATTAAGTCCTAACTAATATCACTCAGGATAATTTGTAAAAAATAATTTAAAACTACATGTTTATAAAATTAAATGAACTAAGCATTTACCTTAAAATTACCGCTAGAATTACAAATGTGAGAAATTGATAAAGAAATCAATCTGTTAACCTGAGGGCCGAGTAACTTACAGAGTTGTCTAGTTGGGCTACTTAATCGAGGCGAAGAAAGCTGGATCCACGGAGGCCACCTTTAACTTTTGTACATACAGAATAAGAGACTGTAGAATTAAAATAACAAAATGTATGATATGTTTATTTACGAGTATTACGACTATTAACCTTTGTATACCTATATTGTGATTGATTATGCATTGTCAGACAGCTTGAAAATAACGATAATACTTTAGTCATTGGGTACCTACTGTGTTGGTACGTCGATATACCTTCTCTTCTATTTTTTTTTTCGCTGGGCGGTACTGCACTGCTTAAAGTTATAATTTTTTAACTACAAACATTGTAATTTAATATTACTTATATTTGAAAAGAGTGACTACACGAGTTTGTTGTCGGAATCTTCTCGGTACTTCAACTTTTGGAACCCGTGTATATACAGACATGACAGAGAGATAGAGACTATGACGTTGTTAGTTAATATATTTTTTGTGATAGTTATAGCTATGTTATATCTAAATGTGTTTAATGATGATTTGAAAGTGCTTCTTTGTAGCCTATTTAAATAAAATATTTTTTCTTTCTTTCTTTCTTTCTTTATCTTACAGTATTTTATTTAGAGACATTCCACTGTATCTTACAATACAACGCCAAAGACAAACCAAAGAAACTGGTTTTGTCCATTAAGAGTAGTACTAAAGGAGCGAAATGATTTACAGATAATATGTTTGTCATCTGTTATTTTAGGAAATGATACTAGACACTCAACTTTTCTTTAGATAACGAAATTTTGGTTGGTTCCGTTACTTCAGTGAGTTTTTTATTTGTTAGCCACAATAACGGAGAAGAAACAGTCTTAAATCAAAATGAAACATTATCATAAATACTGGCCCGGAACGAGGTCTGCCGGCGCCTTATTTCCAGGAAATAATTTGTCAGACTTGAAAACGCGAAGTCGTGCTCTAGGAAGAGAAGTGAAATATTATCACTTAACTTTGATATTGAGTCCAGCGGAATTAGAATTATTAAAGATTATTAGAAAGACAGGTCCTCTTTAAGATCCATAATGGGGATGCTTAAATATTCTGTTTTAGATTCGCAAAGTGATTTGGAGAGGATTGTTTGATTTAAAATGACAGAGGAATATTTTACTGTAAGTATATTAAACATTAAGCTCTGAGTAAAAGGGTGGAAAGTGCCAAAACAAAAATTAATTCCGAAAATGCTAATAACATGAACCGTTAGACTGCCAAATAATATTGGAGACTTTATAATGGGTATGATGGTACATCTGAATCTTGATTATATCACGCACAAAGGAATTTAGCAGCTTGTTTCTTTGTCGTACTTCGAAAACTTGGAATTCTTTTCGAGCACAGTAATTCCGGTTCCTTCAAAAGAGGCGTGCAAAGACACTATAGAGATCGGCCAAAAAAATTGTCAAAAATGAAGTCTCGATACAGGGGTGTGAATTACTTATACTAGATAACGGAGAAACATTGACAGTAATTTGTAGATAATTATATAAGTTTTAGCAATATACTATATAACCATTCCAACATCTATGACTCGTGCACAAATGTTCGTATTCATCATTCCTCTACCGGGATTCGAACTCAGAACTTCTGGTTTAGCAGACAATGGTATTGAACGCTCGACCAGAAGGGCGTCTTAATAAATATAAGTCTGACCAGAACTATATTTTTACCTACTAAAAATATTTAAGTATATCATAAAGTCTTAATTTAGTATTAATTTTTTTTCAAGTCCTTATGAGATCAAGCGTACCGATAGCGAGGAGCTCGGTGGCGTATTGGTTTGAGCGCTCTGGTTTCGAATACGAAAAGAAAGCAACTTTTGCCATGGTCGACCCTGGGATGGGTCACCCAAAATTTATAATCTCGAGCTCCTCCATTCTTCGGAAGGCACGTTAAGCCGTTTTGGTCCCGGCTGTTACTGCAACTGCTTTAACCCACCAACCCGCATTGGGCCAGCGTGGTGGTGTTATGGCCCAAGCTCCTCGTGTGTTTCTTCCATGTAGGAAGGCCTGTGCCCAGCAGTGGGACGTATATAGGCTGGTGATGATGATGCTGATGATGGACCAATGCTTATATCATCCTTGGCGCAACTAATACAATCATTAGGAAATTTACCTTTGTTGAGATGACTG
The DNA here is from genome assembly GCA_947347705.1 of Nymphula nitidulata. Classification (NCBI taxonomy): domain Eukaryota; kingdom Metazoa; phylum Arthropoda; class Insecta; order Lepidoptera; family Crambidae; genus Nymphula; species Nymphula nitidulata. Next base: position 17,145,370 of record OX374632.1, read on the forward strand.
AATGAAACTTTAAGAATTTAGTGCATTTTAAAACAAAATTTTACGAAGAAAGGTGCTTTCTTAGAATAATAACGGTACTCTCTTTGCACTGCAAAGATTAGATGTCAGTTTAGGTATTGTTTTTAGTACTGTAGCCTAGGTACTTAGTATTTTGTAGTTGTTGACGATTATGGAATTTTTATAGCAGAGAGAATCGTCATAAAATATGATTTTACAAAGGTTTTTAAATCGGAGTACCAAATAGAAAGCTTAGAATAAATATTGGATCGGGTTTTTGTGTAACTGCCTTTGTACGTAGCTTTGTTTGCTTAATCGACCCAACAAAATGTTGTTTATTTGGAATTTCTTTGCAAATACAATAATTTAGCACGGCACCAATAAAATCTCTTTAGTGCTCACTAAACGTTCTGGGCTGATCCGACCCTCGTCAGTCGATTGACGTCGGTTTCCCAGTAGTCACATGTTAAATTGGACCTTTCTTTGTGTCTTTTTTATTACTAGGTACCTACCTTGTTCTTATTAATAGCTATACTTGTATATGTCTTCTAATATGTCCGCTATTCTTTTAATAACATGAACATTCTTCTAAAAACAATGGTTATTTCCAGTTCTAGCTTCATAAGACTAGTTTTGGGTGTAACAGAAGTATAATAAGTACCTACCAGCTGATCGGATACCTAGGAGATCGCACAAGATCACAAAAGCCAATACTTAATGGAAAGAATTGTCTGGATGGAAAAAAAACAAAGAAAAGTCTTCTTATTTCCTTTTTCTGTTTTATAAAAGCAAAGGGACGAACATTAAGAACTCAAATTAAATTTGTTAAATGCAATAAACTAGCACTTTAACCCTAGATCACTGACCTTATTTTACAACGCTTATTACTTACCTTCGTCGTTTCAGCTACGCCGTATAAAAGGGAGGCTTCTAGGGGTTTATTGAATAAAATATATTTATAAATATGTGTTTTACTTATTTATTACAATAATCATTTGTTAACATGTTTATAAGTTTTTTATATACCAAAATCACATTTTATTTACTTTTATTTAAGACCAGAGTGACTGAATGACTAAACGTCATTTGAACATTTTTTTTTTAAATGCTTGAATCTTATTAACTAAAAAAAAAAACAAAGACTTACAATAATATTAAAAAACAAAAGAAAGAAACATTTTAGAAAAAAAACCATTAATTAATACATTTGTCACAAATGTCAAGTTTGTGTCCGCCATACAAGGATTTGTAGCACTTGGTGCAACAACTCTTTGTCATTCTTCGCCATGCAAAGGGGCGAATTGCACAAATTTTTCTTTTTTTGGCGATAGGAAGACTAACTGCATCTTCTCTTTCATCAGTCTCATGTGTAGAAATAATTATAACACCAAAAAAGAATGAAAAAATAACTCTGCAAGAATAACGTTAATACTAACCTTTGTCGATTCGACGACTCATGGTGGCTGGAACGGCTCACACAGGGCCCCTACACAAAAAATAACCCCGTGCGCCGCGAGAGCTGCGGGTCGAATGAGATTAGCTAGAATCTGGAATGCGTACGACGACACACTCAAAATTTATACCACTTTTTTCGAGACCGCGTCGTCGTTTTGACGAAGGTTAGTGATCTAGGGTTAAACTTTCATCGTTATTACAATTAAATTAGAATTATGTTTGAGATATTTACCATTTATTTTCTTACTATCGGGAACTCGTTACAAAGAAATTACATGGTAAATATCCCGAACATAATTATAATTCTCATAAAATAAACTATTGGAATCATTCTCGCAAAACTAGTCCTTTGAATAAATAAATTATATCTAAATTGTCGCTAGCGTTACGCGCACGTGCGCTATTGCTGTCTTTTTCTTCACGTTGAGAAGTCATATCTCTATGTCTCGGTGGAAATAAAGTTCACTAGATATCTCTGGAGTGAATCTATTGACAAATGCGACGAGTCAGTTGTTTAGCCTCAAAATTGCCAAAGCCTTTGATCGGGCTTCCTATATGAGCGGAGAATCCGTAAGAAAATACTTAGTTCCGTTACTCTGCGCCTCGATATTGGGTATTATATTTTCTGTGAAAACAATCTAAAAAACATCTAAATAACATTTACATGTTTGATTTAGTGCGTTTATAACGCCTACTTTATTGTAAGAAATACAAAATAAAGAAAGAAAACGATGACAAAATTGTATGCTCCGGGCGGGAATCGAACCCGCGTCTCCTGGCTATAAACATTGCTATAAAAAACGTTAAAAGTAGAAAGCGGTGAAGAAATTGGTTGGTTACACCTAGTGCTCCGGTGGCGTAGCGGTTATCGCGTCTGGCAGGATCCCAGGAGACATCATCGTGTTCTTCATTTATTTTGTATTTCTAATATTAGTTAAAAACAAAACTAGGTTGGGGAAAAAGTCTTTTCGCATTATAGTATGTATGAACTTGGGTGACACTTTGAAACGCATAATGTTTATAGTCATTCAATTGACATACATCATAAGGCATAAAATTAAAAAGCATAATAGTTTTAAGCAAAGTTATAATAACGCATAAACGTAATAAATAACGCAGATTTGTTGAAAGACATAATAATAAAACCCATAATCATATAAATCTATATTTTCATTTGCCATATTTTTATAAAGCATACTTTGAAACGCAGATTTTAATTATGCATAAATGACCATATTCATAATTTTGTTAAACCTACTTTTATAAAGCATAACTCAGTAAAGCCATACTTTTATAAAACGTATCTATAAATATCCATAAATTTATTGTTTACTTTTACTATGCATATTGACTTATACCTACGTATTTTTTTTATTCGACACAATGAAGTATTTTTAGTGCTAAAATTGTAAATAAATTTCGAAGTAAAATTAAAGAAACCAATATTAATACGAAATTAATTATATTAATCCCTAATGGCGGTGGTCCTTCGCCGTGGTACTAGTCTGCCCAATACTAGAGTGTAATTTAAAAGCCGAAGGCGCGGAGGGAGTGCAGCCCTCGCCCTCTGTAGCTCACTTCCCGCAGCGCCAGAGGAGAGAAGAACCTATTGCACGCTGCATGCCTGCTTGCATGCTTGTATGCATGCAGAAGATTTAAGGTATTATGCTTGTATGCATGCTTGCTTTCTTGCTTGCATGCATGCTGCTTGCTTGCCTGCATGCATGCAGAAGAGTTTAGGTATTATGCTTGTATGCATGCTTGCTTTCTTGCTTGCATGCATGCTGCTTGCTTGCCTGCAATCAATTTTATCCATAATAGGGCGACCAGAGCGACGTGCATCTTTGACATCAAAATTTCCGGATTGAAAACGCTTAAACCAAATTTGTGCTAATCTCACAGACACTGCACTAGGTCCATAAACATCGCAAATTTTTTGCGTTGCATTTTTACCTTTTTTGTAGTAAAATTTTAAAATGTATCGAATTTCTTCATTAGATTCACTCATCTTGACAGTACGAAAAACAAATGAAAAAAAACACACATTTTCCTAATTTGAATTTGGAATTATCTTTTTTAAAAAGGCATAATTTTTGTTGGCCATAATATTCAAAAGACATAATAAGTATTCAAAAAGCATAATATTTAATAAGAATAACCGGCAAAATCCCTAAACTACCAAGGAATAACACTTATTTACCATAATTTCACCTAACTCGCAACAAGGTGATGCTGTGTGTGTGGTGGGATTGGAAGGGCATTATTCATTATGAGCTGTTACCACCAGGCAGGACCATCGATTCTAAACTGTTCTGCGAACAACTGATGAGATTAAAGCAACAAGTTGAGAGAAAGTGGCCGGAATTAATCAACAGAAGGGATGTGGTTTTTCATCATGATAACGCTAGACCTCACACATCTTTAGCCACACAGTAAAAATTAAGAGAGTTTGGCTGGGAGGTGTTAATGCATCCGCCGTATAGTCCTGACCTTCCACCTTCAGATTTCCACCTGTTTCGCTCTCTTCAGAATTCTCTAGGCAGTGTCAGGTTAACATCACGAGAGGACTGCCAAAACCACTTGTCGCGGTATTTTGATCAGAAGCCCCAAAATTTCTATAGCAATGGAATCATGTCCCTACCTACAAGATGGCAAAAAGTTATCGAACAAAATGGACAAATACTTACATACTTTAGTTAAATGTAAATAAACTATATTAAAAAATGTTTTGAATTTTGCTTAAAAAATGCGAAGAAACTTTTTCCCCAACCTATTATATAAATAAGAGTTTTAAGTAATTAAAATGTAAAACTAGAAAAATTTCACGTCCTGAGGCGGGAAACGAGCCCGCGACCTTTCGCAATCCGGGCGACTACTCTAACCAACTGAGCCGGCGTCAGGACGTGAAATTTTTCTAGTTCAACATTTTAATTGCTAAGTAATTTTTCATACATTTATAATAATGTTAAAATCAAAAATTAGGAAGATAGTTATTATCATAAATTGCAATGAAATGTTGATGGTTTTATATATACTAGTAATATACAGGGTGGTGAAGACAATACAACAATTAAATAAAACATGGGCCCACGAACTAATAAGTTATGTTATTAGTTCAAGTTACGAACTAATAAGTTCATAGACATGTTCTACAAGTTTCAAATATTATTCGTTTGATAATTTCATGACATTTCTGTGAAATATTGCAGCCAATTATAGACTATTTTATGTAAATGTCATGAAAGTCGATTGTTTCAGTTCATAAAAGTACTTTACAAATTTTAATCAACATTTTTTTTGTTCCTTTTTTATAAAAAACAACTTTGCAAAAATACAGTAAGCCTGATAAAATAGACATCTGAATGTGATGGACTCTAAATAAATAAAATGTCAATAACATTCCGCAAAGTACAACGTCCATGTTTATATGAAGATGACGTTATGAATCTAGTATCATGGCGGTTAGCTTTTCGGCATTTTCCGCGCGAAAAAAATGAAATCATTCGTAGATGCTATTAGATTCCTGAAATATACTTAGCGATAAACAAACAACTTTAGGGAACGCATTAATATCTATATATTTTCTCTTACCTTTTTCTTCCAAATCTAATTTAGGGAACAGATTGTTTGTAGCCGTAAAGTTAAGAAAATTCGTGCAAACGACATTAGTTTTGCAAATAAGTAATAGGTACAAATACGGTTCAGCGAATAATTTGAAATATCTCGGTTTTAGACAGTGAAAATACGAAGCACTGCTGTTCTGTGAACATCTTAATTACAAATAAAGACTGGAGCTCATCAAACGCTATGCTGCACATGGAATACATACTGTATATCTTGGTAGAATTGTGGAGGACACGTCGGAAGCTTGGCAAGGGAGAAAAAGTAAAACACATTGAATCATCATTACCAGCCTATATACGTCCCACTGCTGGGCACAGGTCTTCCTACATGGGAGAAACACATGAGGAGTTTGGGCCATAACACTACCACGCTGGCCCAATGCGGGTTGGTGGGTTAAAGCGGCTGCGGACCAACGGCTTAACGTGCCTTCCGAAGCACGGAGGAGCTCGAGCTAACAAACTTTTATTGATCCATCCCAGGATCGACCATGGCGAAAGTCGCTTTGTTTTTCGTATCGAAACCAGACCGCTCAAACCAATACGCCACCGAGCTGCTCGAACATATTAAACAAAAATATTGAATAGAAAAGTTAAACATATTGAACATGATTTTATTCAGCCATTTTTTTTATTATTATTTTATTTATTAGATACATAACAGATTACAGTTAAAAGCACGATGAGATATTACAAATATACAAATTCTGAACTGTAGTACTCCAAAAAAAGTTTAGAAAGCATTCTAAACTTACACAGCATTTTCTATGACTGAAAAAGTAATGTATGTTTGTATGTACTTATAAATTTTATTTTGGCCCTATTCAAGAACAATCGAAAGGAATCTAATGTATGTTTCTAATTAATATAACATTGAAAGGGATAATATTATAAGTATAATCATTTACATAAATACACAAATATACAAACATACATACATACACAACAGAAACACGTATGTTTAGCTAAAATTTGATTAATGAAATAGATCAGCTTCTACTAGGAATGAAGCTGATGCTTATAGTATAAGTACTAGCGTAGTGTTCGCATTATATGTAATTTGAATGATCGCCAGCCATTTGTACCATTTTTAAAATTCTTAATGGGGTGTCTCTTGGCCCTCATCACGTGATGGTAAGCGATGATGAAGCCGAAGGTGGACGATCTACACCCGGTTTTCTTAACCACAAAGATACTGGGCCTAATTCTGGGACACACTTTAATTCTAAATTTAGGTACATAGGAAAAAGATAGCAAGAATCTGTTTAGAGCTGTCAATTAAATTTAGATAGATTTCATAGAAACCATAGACAATTTTAGACGGCATGTACGGAGGTGCCTCCTAAACACTGCATTTTAGCACGTTCAATATGGTCGAAAATTTAATGCACCTTTCTAAATGTCAATCTATATGACAGCCATCCTTTTCGTATTCGTTTTAAAAGAAAGAAATAGACTGAACTTAAATTTAAACTTAGCATGTGTTCTCCAGAATTAGGACCACTGGCTATCGTATCTCAAACTGCTGCCATAACAATAATGTTACCTGCTGATGCTTATAGTATAGGTACTAACTAAGTTGTAGCATCAGCAGAAAATTTTACGATCGCCTGCTATTGGTACCTTTTTTTATTCTTAACATGGTAACTCTTGATATTCATGTCACCTGATAGTAATTGATGATAAAGATGAACATGGATACTACACCCGGATTTCATAACCACAGAGGGACTAGCTATCTTACCTCCAACTGCCGGAACACAACAATGCAAATTGATACACATAATAACATTATTGTTATGGCGGCAGACTTAGGTAAGATAATGGTAGCTAGCCAAGAGTATTGGGAATAGCCATGTGTTTTTTTTTAAATGTTGAGTTTTTCACAAGAAAAAAAAATTTGTAAGGGCTATTTGTGCAGACAATTGCATGTTCTACAATTTTGATCTGAGCTATTTTTATCATATTTCAATAACACATTTTTTCATTTAAGCTGTAAACCTCAAAGCAAATTAATTAAATTAATAAAATAAAACTGTAGATATTCAGTTGGTAAAAAAAGTAAATAATGCCTAGCTTCGCTCATGGTGAGGTTATAGCTTAAAGCGGAAGAATATGTTTGCATCACGCTCTACTAAACGCGAACGTTTGGAGGCTACACAAAATAATAAGTACCATAATTCTTTAAAAGAATCTGATTTTCGAATGTACGAGCTTATAATAATATGGAGTTGCTAAAGGCCTAGTTTAATTACTTCCTTTGATTACATTGTATCAAAGGCAGGATTCCTTTACCTTTTTAAGCTGCGGTCTTTCGTTAATTGAAAGCATATTTTAGCGTTTGTAAAGACTTCCAATTTGTACCGTCATTCGAATTACGTAAACATTTATTGGAAATAGAAAATTGTTTATACTGACATTTTGGTACAACATCATTAATAAAATAATTGTTGAAGGGTTGATTGTTTTAAATTTTCTGAATATTTCGGTGTTTTTTTTTTAAACAAAGCTTGGCAAATGACTCAACACCGCCCTGATGTGAATCCATAAAGCGAAGACAGCTAGTGCAGCCTGAAACACACTGTTTTAGACGCCTCCAACTTACCGGCCCAAAGAGTGCCTTTTTACGCCTGCTTTGAAGGAAACCATGTTTTGGGAAGGACATGTGTCCCATGTACTGGTAAAGAATCCCAAGTTTTAGAAGTACAACAAAGAAACGAGTTACTGTCAAAAAAAATGGCTATTTCTATGTAATCTTTTTCCAAATATAAGATATATGATTTTCTTGTAATCCGTGTGTGCCTGCCCTTAATACCAATACCCCATTATGCACCCATTCGAAACAGATCCCGGACTGTGTACAGATTTATCTTTATGTGTACGCATCCATAAGTATGTATTCTAAATGCAAATTGGGATCTTGGTTGTTGGTCCAGAACGTTACAAAATGCTAGACTATTATTGTACCTTAATAACTAATTATATTATTATATAAATAGAATAGTGACATTTTCTAAACAATTCGGGAATATCCTCGTTTACAAGTTAATGAGTTAGATATGACATGATTGCTTTCAATTTGAAAGTCACGAACCTGTTATTTCAGAATCGGGGAATGCTAAATTCCTCCATGCAGTAAAAAAATATTTATTCGAACGGGACTTACAGGCTAGGAGAGATTGAGGTCCATGTTTTTCGAAAAAAAAAATGCAAAATGTTTGAGCCCGCAGTGGAATTCACACAATAATACAGGATGTTAGGGGAACGCTCTCGAATACAAAGGCAGTACTGCAGTGTGATTCACAAACAAAGATATTCGACATCGAACTTGACGTCTGACAAAGACGACGAGCTGTCATTGGTTTTGACGTTTGCGCACTGCGCTGCGTGACTACGTATTCACTAGTCTCTACGTCGGTCTCTTGGCTGTGTACGATTGTCTCTGTTTTGGTTATACTACATGAAGTATGTACAATCGATATTTTTTGATTTCTTTTTTGTTATGTTAAAATTGTATCGCAATGACTCTTCATTTAATATTTGATAGATTTTTACATAAAGATATAAAAATCAACCACTTTTTAGTTACGGTTCACGCCGTGCTCGACGTCGGAACGCTGGTGTCGCCAACGGTTGTCAAACAAACGCCAAAAGTATGACGGCGCTGCCGACAGCCACGAATTCATGGCTGCTGACTTTAGAGAATCGCATAGCTGCCCCCTTATTCTCAACTGTCGGATCACGGATTCGATTCGAAAAGCCACATGCCGTCTCGCTTTGACGTATAGCGATAAAAAGTGACAGGTATAGAGTTTCCGAAATTCGAATACTTTCCGACAGTTGAGAATAAGGGGACAGGTCACCCTTAACACGACTAGATAGAAAATAAATTTGTAAACCCGATCTGGAGACTATACGACAGCGATGAGAAACCCTCCAGATAGGCGATTCGCCCCTAACGCTTGACTCACCAAGGTTCCCGCGTCATTAAAACCTCTGTTACTTTGTAAAGTGTAAAGGCTATCTGCGGCCAAAACAGTCAGTACAAGAAAAGCAGCTTTTGATGTAATGCCTTATACGTTGAAAAATAGTTGCAGGCATATGTATTTTCCATTTCAATAACCATGAAAATAATAAACCATTGTGAAATTCTAAACACTGTTATTTAGAACTCGATACAGGCATTTAAATTCAGCGGGCTTATTAATTTTGAGCTGCACACATCACAGCAACCTAATTAATGTGCATTTCCGGAAAATAGTCCCGTTGTGTTTAAAAGTCAAAGGAATTTTCAGACCGAATTGGGCACCATCGATAGGGATTGTCTTCAAATAATAGACCTGAACTCTTTTAAAAAACTAAATGGAAAATTTATAGAATATGTAGGTAAGCCTTCGAAAACTTTATCAAAAACTTACCTACCTACCAACATCAAATTTAATTTCATCATTACAGTCTATGATATCCACTGCTGAACAAAGGCTTCCACCACCGATTATCAAACGCACCACAAATAAATTATGAAAATTCAAATCTTACTCCAAAACTGTCTGAAAGTTTTGTTCTTTTTATTTAAGTTATAGTTTTTCTTTCTTTTTTTTTCACAAAGGAATCTTGTTGTTGGTAGAAAGGTACGTTTTTAACCCGTCAATTTTTTTCTTTTTTTGTTCGATGCGGAATAGCTGCCATTGGGTCCCATAAAATTTTTTTCATAATCAGTTGGGTAGTTAAGTTGTTATATAAAAAAAACTGAAATTATTAAGTCGGTTACGTATGCGAAATTGGCGAAAACGAAACGATACGATAGTAGGAAACAATATAAGTTGACGGGCACCCATCTAGCTTCGACCTTAGAAAGTTATCACTAAAAATTGAGCATTTTTTTTTAACAAAAATTAAAACCGACTTCAAAAAACTGAAAGGGTTAAAATAATTAAATTTAAGTAGGTACTCATCCCCTAGAAACATATTTTTGGAGTTGGTGCTAACTTGTTTCCAAAAACAATAGAAAGTGAAGCACCGACACCAAAAAATATGTTTCTAGGGGATGAGTACCTACTTAAATTTAATTATTTTAACCTTTTCAGTTTTTTGAAGTCGGTTTTAAATTATGTTTAAAAATTTTTGGGTATCATTTTTCTTATATTTAAAATATATCGCAATGACTTTATTTAATATTACATTGATTGACTTTTACATAAAAAGATATAAAAATAAACAACTTTTTAGTTCCGGCTCACACCGTGCTCTATTTTGGAGCGCTAGTGTCGCCAACGGCTGTCAAACAAACGCCTAAAGGTATGACAGCGCTGCCCACAGACATGAATTCCATGCTGCTGACTTTAGAGAATCGGATAGCAGATTCCAAACACAATTGATTTTTCAACTGTCATAGACCTCCAGAGGTATAACGCCGGTTGACAGATTACTGTTGCCTATCTTATATACCTAATATTCCTAGCGCTATATAACTTTCACTTGGACGTTAAACATGTTTCTGTTGGTGCGAAACATTGAAACATGGAAATATATAGGTACAGACCAATTGTGTAAAGTGCTCAGATAAATCGACGATAAAATCTAAATCTGGGTATTCGATGTTTGGTTTTAGAATTTTTGTTTACGAATACAATAACCATTCGTTCAGTTTGATTTGATGAGTTTTAGTTCCAGATTTTGAAGCGATACTTTTTGTCCAAGAATCAACTAAATTGCCCTTATTAATCGTCTACAGATATCGGCAACATGAAGAAAATACCGAAGCGAAGGAGTGTCGACATTTTTCTGAGACAGTTATAGTATGTATTTTATGATCTTTAGTAGCATACACTGGTTACTTGTTCCTTCTCACCGAAGAACAAATAGGAAAAGGCAGTGGTGTCTACCCAGAAAAATCGTGAAAGCACTAAAATGTCCAAATCACTTTACCATAATTAGAAACCCAAGGAAATGAAGAAACCAGGAATTTCTATAAATCCCGACTGATGTAAAAATGTCTTTTTCCTTGCAGCTTTTGAATTTAACCGTTTAACTTGCCTGTTCTATAGCTGGTTTTGAGTTATTTTATCGAACGTCAAAAAATATAGCATGTATATGTATTCTCATGTTTCGTCATTTTCCGGGAATTCTAAAAATCCCTGGTACACTGAGAAACATATTTAACCAAACTAATTCGGTTACAGTACTTATAACCAAATTAAAGTGAGGTGTAATTACAGTTTATTAGATTTAACAAAATGTTGCATCTCTATGCAACTTTAATTTTGGCTAGGTGATACCCTAATAAGTTATGTGGTCACTTTATTGAGCTACATATAGTCGAAAGTTCAATTGTCATTTTTTTCAGTGTATCATTCATATCTCTGCGATATACATATATAAATAAAAGCAGCAATGCGTTATTTCTTTAACTTTTGTTTGGGTTATGGCATCAAAAATAGAACAGAGTTCAATTATGCAGTTTCTGACCGATTTTACAACCAAAAATGTACAAACACTTAAAATATTATAATTGTGCAAATGTATTATAATTTATATTTACCGATGGTTTTTTCAATTTAGTTAGAAAAGCATTCCTTACTAAACAATTATTATGCGAATATTAACTAAATTACAACTAAATTCGAAGCCAGCTTCAGCACTTTAAGACCTCAAGATACTAAAAGCTCTTTTGCGTGACGTAATTAAATCACCAGTAACAGCAGTAGACGGTGAGTTTGAAATTATTTTATAAAGTCGACTTAAAAGTCGTCTTTATAAAATAATATAAGCGAACTGGCCGAGGGGTTGTCATTAAATGTAAATACAAATATCAACAAAGACTTTATAAAATGTATCTTAACTAAACACGGTACGAAAATTATTCCGCTTACGTACAGAGACGATGAAAACTAAATCCTAAACTTCGGATTCGAACAAAATAGTGAAAAACGAAACACGGAGCCGAGTTGAGGTTTGTTTCGATTTCGACTCTTTCATCAGGACTAATAAAATGGAATTGTGTGTAATGATTTTTTGTTTTATTTTTCATTGTTAAAATCAAATTACAATTTAAAATGTGGTTTTTATGTTGCTGTTACTGTTTGACAGTTTATTTATTTAGAATATTAAAGCAATTCAAATTCTCATCGAATATTTTAAACCTATACCTGTTTTTAGTTATTTTTATTGTATTCATAATAATAAGTGAATAATTTAATGTTTCTGTAGGTATCTGATATTAAAACATATTATTGTAAAGATACCATGATATTTCACCTTTGTGAAATAAACATTGTTATTAATATGGGTTAATAATAATAAATAATCATGAAATAGTCAATATAATTATTAAATTAATATATTAGTTATAATTAAAATGTTTCTGTAAATTATTGTAGCATTTACAACACCGACTTCCGGTGGATCACGCCACTTTTGTTTGTAAAAAACAAGACAGAGATAAAAAGCCGGAGCAGAGGCTCAGCGGTCATTCTTATTTGAAACGTCGATCGGCTAATAAGTGTAACAGGAATTACTGATCCTGAAATACAAAACAGTATATAAGTTAAGTTACATTATAAGTAACGAGGAATAAACCTTGTTTTGTTTCACCTACCTGGATTGTTTGATTGTATCACACGTGAATGTCCTCACATTCACCAGGTCAACGAAATAATAGAGTTCCCTAATGAAATTCTTTATTGTCATCAATGACACACGCTTAATATTGGCCCGAAATTTCTGAAAACAGTTCATGGTAGGCCCAGTGGGCCGAAACACAGCAAACTGTTTCGCGGATTTCATAGAAATGTCATGAAATGTTTTTGAAAGTGGCAAGGCAAACTTATCCTATGAACTAATACCTATAGCCCATGTTTTAATTTATTGTCGTATTGAAGCTCCCGTGAAGTTTGTCTGCATTAAGATCCATTTATTTTTAATAGGAAAGGTATATTAGCGAACATTTATGTTGATGTCACGTGAACTTTGTTTCGACCAAGACAGAAAGAGATAGAGATGAAACTGTTCATCGCGAGGAAAAAAGACAACAGTGCACGTTCCCATAGATAGTTCCCATATATCCCCATACGCCTTTGTATCTAAATGCTGAAAAAAACCGCTTGATATATTTACACAATTTAGAAAGTTATATTTTAGTAATTTCGATGTAATTTAAACTACATAAATAAGTAATATAATTAGCTGTTTTTAGAAATCTGTAAAGTTTTTGATTATAAAATCAAAGACATTAACAGACATTAACGTATGTTCCAAAAACAGCTAATTGGTGGCCGTTCAAATGTTATCGCAGGACAAATTATTCGCAACGTAACGTTTTTGGTTTTAGTTCGGTGAATACGTTGGGTATTAGCGTGATCGAGGCCTAGGTCGTGTAGGTATTACAATTTAATATGAAACATCTGATTATTTTTCACGATTTCATTTTTTTCAACAAGTCATGTTAAGGGTTAACAGCACTGCCATCTGAATTCCCTTCATGTTCGAGAACGTCCCATATATGTGCACGGATCTATCCAATAGAGTTACAATTATGAATGGAATTAGTTTATCCGAACCAAATGTAATAAACATGGACACAAGTACCTACGCTTATTTAGCACGATAAATGTGTGATATCAAAAGCGTAGTTATTTCGGCAAACATGCTTAAAATCAGGGATTAATTTCACAAATTGGCGCGCTTCAATATCAATAATGAGTAAACACTGCATCGCATTTAGTGGCTTATTAATTATTTGCGCCGTCAGAATATTATGAGTTCATTTCCATGCTGATAGAAATTAATCTGTAATACCTACATGAGGAATTGAATCTGTAATGCCACTAGGTGGTAGGCCCGTATGTAGGGTCGTCTGGGTAGGTACCACCGCTTTTCTTATGTCAGCCGTGAAACAGTTCACTGTGTTTCGGATTGAAGGGAAAGGTAGCCAGTTTAATAACATGGGCATGGACGGCATTTCATCTTAGGCCTCATGATGACAACCTGCAATATCAAGTGATTTTTCTTTGTTATTGCAGGAGTCTATAGGCGGCGATTGCAATCGCTAATGAAGTTGAGATTACCTACCCTAGCATTGCCAGTAGGTTAGGTACTGGCTGATTAACTGATGTCTGCAGGAAGGTCAAATGTCGAAGTCTAACAAAGTCTTGGATTTGCGAGAATATAAAAGAGAAAGAAAGAGAATGAGACTACAAAAAAAGGCAAAAAATATATCTCGTCCAAAATGAGAAAGGGTTTAGCAATTAGCATATTACAAAGTAAATAATTTATTTAGTAATCTTTAATTATATAATACAAGAACAATAAAGAGTTGGGGAACGTTATTCTAGCCAATATCTGTAAGACAGAAACGAGCGAGGAATAAATAAATCGCAGCAGCAATAATACGAATAATAAAAATATGACAAACTGACCGCTCTGTATTTATACAAATGTTATTTATAGTCTGTATCGAGTGCACAAATATGTTACAGTTTAGTTGAAGAAGTAGCGCTCTCGGAAAATATAGCCGATCATAACAAAGTGGGGGATAGAAATCGGACCAACACATGGGCTTATTGGATAAAATATTAAAAGAAAAAATAAATATAAGGCTCGCTTTTTTAACACAACGCACACATCATGGCGTTTCATCTCAGGCCCCAGGATGACAACGCACCTGCAATATCAAGTGATTTTTACTTGTTATTGCAGGTGTCTATAGGCGGCGGTTACCGCTTTCCATCAGGTGGGCCGTCAGCTTGTTTGTCATCCAGTTGTATAAAAAAAAAAAAAACATCGCATGTTCTTTTGAAAAATACACAGCCTTATTATATATTATATTTATCAAAGTGTAATTATTCTATTGCGCTTACTACAAAACGTAATAGAAGAACGCTTAACACAAAATACGTCTTATGATAATTTACTACATTTAAGAAATAAAAGACAGTAGCTAAGACTAAAAGAAAAAAGACTCATTCGTCTGCGGTCCACTCGACCAGACGAGTGAGTCTTTTTTCTTTTCAATCCACCACATTGTCAGTACTCCAATCAAAAGGCTCCGGGATCGAGTCGGGCAGATCATTGTATATTGAGCAAGAATATTTTGTTCATAGTTTTATTTAATATATTTCTAATATTTGTCTATTTTTATATAGTATTCATTAAACAAGCTCATTTATTGACCCTTGATGATTAGTCCCCTAATTAACCCTAATATCCTTAATTGTCTACCAATAGAATTATTACTCTATTGGCATTCTTTTGTTTACCATAGTATTATTTGCAATAATTTGATTGGCCATAATGATCCTCGGTCATAATGTTTGTGTGCACTATTGCCATTTAATGTCATCCTTGTTTATACTAACAAAGCATGACATAACAATTTGGTGTCATAACTCTCTTAAGTCGTATAATGAGTTGTCCTAATAGCAAGTGCCATAATGATTAGTTTTTATAAATATTATTTTACATAATCAATATTTGACATAACATACATTATCTTAAACATTTATACCTAAACCATCCTAAACGTAATAATACAGAGATTACAAATGAATCAACAACGAATGCTGTTTAAAATCGACTCAGGCAACCCCGACTCCACGTAGTCTTGTGTCACATATTAGATAATCTTCTGTGTAATTTAAGTCCTCGCGGAGAGTTGAGGCGGCCCGCGGGTTCAGGAGCAGGTGGTGAGCAAAAGGCATCTACGATGAGATTATTGTAGGTGTCTGTATGCGGCGGTAACCGGTTATCGCCAGGTGGGCCATCAGCTTGTTTGTCATCTATTTGTATAAAAAAAGGATGATAACTTTATGTAAAATGAATAATGATATGACTGACAAGTAAAATTATGCATCTAAAAAGTTACATTTGTCATTTCACTGCATATCACCAATGAATTTTGTGAAAATAATTAAATGCCGTTTGTTAGCTATGGCAAATGAAACGTTATTTCTAATGAATTTATGGCAAATGAAAGAATGTCAATAATTTTATTTAAAATTCGAAAAAAAGCAGTAGAGCGATTCTAAAAGTATTATATTGACGATTCTTTTATTTTAAAGTATTATTGATATTAATGTATATTGTTTTACGTTAAATTTCACAACATAGATGATTACTCTAATTACTAAAATAGTTAAGACAACAAAAAGCCGTAACAACAATGCTTTCTAAGTATCTAGTGAGAATTGAAATTGAGAATTAGTCGCGGTGTGTGAATACACCATCTATCTATAACATTGTTTGCAATCTTAATAAAATAAATTTATAAAATTAATAATTTTCCGTAACCCCCGGCCTCATTAATTATCTATCTAACACCATCTCGTTAAGACTATTCTTATGAACCCAAACACGCTATATCTGCCGTAATTTTCTGAAGAATTAAGCATTCCGCGGATTTTTAGACGGTTCAGGATCAGCTCAAGGTTAGTGTGTCATGGGAATGTCACCGAAGTGACAGTACACCAAATCTCAAATCAATCGGATCTGTGAAAGTTAGTAAAACCCTTTTATCATGTAGAAAATGAACTGATAGTCATCAAACACCTGAACTGATCTTCATAAATTATAGCTAAGCACCATCCTAATCACGTCAGCTTTCAAACAAAAAAACCGAATCAAAATCGGTCCATTCGTTTAGGTGCTACGATACTACAGACAGACACACAGACAATGAAACTTATAACACCCCTCTTCTTTCGTCGGGGGTTAAAAACAGGTGAAACTACAACTAATACCTACGTTGTTTCATAAGAAGTAAAATAAACGTTACCATTTAAGATGAAGGTTCAAGATAGAGCAGATGTTCGGGATTAACAATACAGATTACTGCGACATAAGTATGTAAGTAAATAGCCCTTGTCATTGTGATTTGTCAATAAATCTGGGCTCCAAGGTGATTTACGAAAGCTCTAATTATTATAAAGAGGAATGAGACGAAAAGCATTAGAGGTAATTTTCTTTCTCAATAGTGTTACGGCTTAAGCGCTTTGTCGACCTCGTTTCTTGACTGAAATAAAAGAACTTTTTGTTTCAGCCGTGTAGGTCTAAAACCTGTACGTTTTTAGGATTTGATTTTCAAACAAAAGAATTTTAAGAAGTATAAGGACTTGTAAAAATTTTTGTCAACACTCATCTATAGATCTGAACTCTTATAATTTTAACTATTGCTGATGAAATAATTATTAGACTAATTTCATTTCTATGTGCCACTGACAATTGTAAAGTTTCGTCTTTTTTCGTTTTATAAGGACTCATTTTTGGAATGTTAGACACAATAAAAATTGCGAGATGAAATTATATAAATAGGCTGTAAAACAAAAGAATTACCATTTATTTTAGCAAAGCAATCCAAGTCACGTTTGTTACAAATATATCTTCTGTCAGCCATGCAGATATTATTTCGAGAGTCTAAAATTATAGGCAGAAAAAAGGTCAAAACTCAGAAACCAATGACAGATTTATAGATTCCCTACCAAGAGGGATTTGGTCTTTGTCTCCTATGAAAGATTTATAAGCCATCTAAATTATATCTTTGCTTCCCCTTTCCTTATAAGATCTGGGGTAAGCAGTATTTGATTTACAACATAAATTTGTTGACATCCGAGGGTAATCGTTTTCAAAGCAATTGAATATAATATACTGTATTTAATATCGTCGCTATACATGTTTGTAAGCAGTAACGATATTATTTAAAGGTATGTTCAATATATGTTAATACCATAAAGGTGGCATATAATGCTACATAACACTTGGTGTTTTTTTATCACAGCTGTCAAGCCACAGATTCCAGACACAATCGGTTTTAATTGTCATACGCCCCCCGAGGGTATTTTGCGGGTTGACAGATTAATATTTAGGGCTTTATATGAAGTAATATGAGTACTTATGATACATTTCTGAGTGTTACATTAAAATGGGGAAAATAATAGGTGGCTGGCTCACACGTTTGGTCGTGCGAGGGCTTATCTCGGCAAAAATGAATCCATGATATTTTTGAAGACAAGTAGAGCCATACAAAAATGTTTTTTTCAATATAATGTATATAAATGGGCCCTTTATTCCTCTTATTTGGCGTTCATAGCTTTCTCGCAATATATACGCAGAGCCTTTCACGCTTCATCATTGTCGACAATCGTCTTTATTGTTTCTGGCAGCGACATATCCCCACCACCGATCACAGTTGATAGGTTTTGTCTCTCACTGATCCATCTAGCTAGGACATGTCACCAGCGTTTGAAGGGCGTTATCCTCGTCTGTACAGTATTTGAAGTAATAAAGCCTACTACCAAAAAGTTTTTGTAATATCCTTAAGTATAATATAATTAACTTTCAACTTTCCAGTAACTGTTACCAATTATAACGAGTAACAACTTTGTTACTCGTTATAGAATAGAATGGAAAAAGGCAAGATTAATGAAAGGCATAACATCTTAAATTGCTAAAATAAAGTTTCGTCGCTTAAGAAAATCCTGGTGATGGTTTCGACGTAACAAAGTTCTCTGAGACATTTCTTTAACTAGAGAGGTGACTAATTGCAAGTCTTACAGGAATACTTTTAAATAACAAGAGGTATTCAGATTAAGCGTGCTCCGGGGTTCGAAAGACTGGCCCTCGTTAGAAAGTAATTTGGTGAAGACCGCGACAAAGTATTAGTAGCAGCCATGAGCAAAAGCAAATAGCATTGCGCAGAGCCAAAGAGCAGCGTGGTTCAGTGTACCCACACATTTCTCAAATCACTAGTATTAGCATAATAAGCTTTTTTATTGTCAGTATCATATTCCAGCAATATGATATTGATGGGCCGCATATGGCCTTTATATAATAACCGGGCTTTTAAGGAGGCGAAAACTTTGTTGAGTCTTCAAGCCTTAGGGGCAAACCACCTCGAGGATTTCATATGATAGGCATCACGGCATGGAGAAGAGTCCTGCTGTCGCTTAGTCTCCAGGGCGCTCCAGCCAAGACGGAACATCATTTTATGAGATGACAACAAAGACACTAAGATACTCTAGAAAGGGAAAGTATTCCAAATTTCTAGAAAATTGGTAATAAGTTACTTTTGTGTTGTAGGAACTATTATCAGCAGTGTGATTCACAAACAAAGATATTCGACATCGAGTTTGACGTCTGACAAAGACGACGAGCTGCCATTGGTTTTGACGTTTGCGCACTGCGCTGCGCGAAAGCGTATTCACTAATCTCTACGTCAGTCTCTTGGCAGTGTACGATTGTCTCTGTTTTGGTTATACGACATGAAGTACAATCGATATTTTTTGATTTCGTTTTTGTTGTGCTAAAATTGTATAGCTATGACTTCATTCAATATTTGATTGATTTTTACAAAATAAAGATATTAAATCAACAACTTTTTAGTTCCGGTTCACGCAGTGTTCGTCGCCAGAACGCTGGTGTCGCCAACGGTTGTCAATTAAACGCCAAAAGGTATGACACGGCGTGAACCGGAACTAAAAAGTGGTTGATTTTAATATCTTTATGTAAAAAATCTATCAAATATTGAATGAAGTCATTGCGATACAATTTTAACCCAACAAAAAAGAAATCAAAAAATATCGATTGTACTTCATGTCGTATAAACAAAACAGAGACAATCGTACACAGCCAAGAGACCGACGTAGAGATTAGTGAATACGGATTCACGCAGCGCAGTGCGCAAACGTCAAAACCAATGGCAGCTCGTCGTCTTTGTCAGACCTCAAGTTCGATGTCGAATATCTTTGTTTGTGAATTACACTGCTGTGCTGTAGGTGTGCTGTCTTTCCTATAAGGTGACACTATAACCGAGCCACGCATAGATATAAGTATAATATGTAGCGATAACTGTTTTTAAATTGGTTGATACTTTGTCTTAAAGCGCCAGTCATTTTGCATATATGCAAAATGGGCAATTGAAATTCAGTGGTCGCTGGCTGTGTGATCTTTTCAACTCCAAACGCGATTCAATGAGTTAACCGGGAGCTTAAATCGGGAGATCGAATTATTCCTCGCAGCTACATTTTCCTCGTAGATACACTTTTGAATAATGTTCACCTTTATTCCTTATAGATCCACTTTTTAAAAACCAATGTAGCATTACCTAATAGATACACTTTTGGGTACAGTTGGGTAAACAAAAGTGTAATGTGCAAGATGTTATTGATGACAAAATTGACATTGAGCAGTGCCTTAGACGTCTCTCATTAATCCGTTTCAAAACAATAAGATATTTTTTTTAATTATTTAAGGAGATAATTTTTATTTCCTTATTTTCTAAATAAACAGATTTTTTTTTATCTTGTTAAATCCAATTTGTTGTTACATTATTTAAAAAACAATTGGTATTTTTTTTCTTTTTACATTCGCGTGACTAAATTTAACTTGTAATTGTTGTACAATATGAAAGTGGATCTATAAGGAATAAAGGAGATTTTTTTTCAAAAGTGTATCTTCGAGGAAAGTGTACCTACGAGGAATAATTCGGGAGATCGATTCAAAGTTTTTGCCATTCTAAGACACATTTAGCTGCAATGAGTTATTATTTTTTATTTTTATATGTACATTTATAATATTTTGCAATTAAAGGGATATGATATAATATAAAGGGCGTGTTCAAGTAGACGATCTGATAACTTTGGATCATCAATTACATTTGGAAGGTCCACAATATAAATAAAAGACATGACTATTATTTTTTATATACAGAATGGTGTCGTCAATCAATACGACAATAAATTAAAACATGGGCTATATTAATTTATAGATATAGTTTGCCACTTTCAAAAACATCTTATTCATTTTATAATTTCATGACATTGGTATTATATAAAATAATTTAGCATTGGGTGCATTATTTCATAGAAATGTCATGAAATTATTAAATGACTCTAAGATGTTTTTGAAAGTGTCAGACCATTTCTATGAACTAATATAGCCCATGTTTTAATTTATGGCTGTAATGACAGCACCACTCTGTATATTGACCCTATGTCACTAAATAAATGTAAACTTACGTCCGCCATGCCTGAAACACCCGCAGCTATACCGCCTTAATTCACTGCTTTTGAATTTTTAAAAGCTTATGATGTCATATATGAGGAGCTCGGTGGCGTAGTGGTTTGAGCGCTCTGGTTTCGATCACGAAAACAAAGCAACTTTCGCCATGGTTGGTCCCTGGATGGGTCAATCAAATTTATAATCTTGAGCTCCTCCGTGCTTCGGAAGGCACGTTAAGCCGTTGGTCCCGGTTGTTACTGCAACTGCTTTAACCCACCAACCCGCATTGGGCCAGCGTGGTGGTGTTATGGCCCAAACTCCTCATGTGTTTCTGCCATGTAGGAAGGCCTGTGCCCAGCAGTGGGACGTATATAGGCTGGTAATGATGATGTCATATTGTTATTTCCAACTTTGGGATAAAAGGTATAAAAGTCTGGGAAGCTAACGCATACAAAAGTCATGTTCCATTGAAACGATAAGATATAGGATTTTCGCAAATAAAAGGTTTTTTTTTTCTATTTATTTAAGGACTTTTATCTAGTTTAGATATGTCAGTCCTATCGTATCCTAAACTTAAATTAACTCTAGAAATGGTATAAAAATATAGTTTTAATTTAACTTCTTTTTACAATTTTACACAGCGCTCTGGCTGCGTCAGATGCAGGTTCGCTCAGAATGTTCTGGGATGCGATTCTGTAACGAATCTCGCACCTCACTTCGCAAGTCACTTCGAATTCGACTGTCAAATAGAGCAAATTTTCATACATTTTTTGCTCTATTTGACAGTTGAATTCGAAGTGACTTGCGAAGTGAGGTGCGAGTTTTGTTACAGAATCGACAGGCTGGACAAAACCTATATCTAACCGGTTCAAATTATATCTGGCCGTTGATGCTTGTCTCTGCCTTTCGTTCCTGACACACTCCATCAACAGGTGTTGAACATCATCAATTGTTCCACACGTTTCACAGTTTGGTGAATGTACTTTTCCCATGAGATAACCAAATTTGTTTGATGGATAGTGTCCTGATCGAAGTCTGTGTATTAATACAACATAATGTCTACTTATCTTTATGTTACTGAACCAAGGGATTCGAAGGGGCTCACACTGGATTGTTTTATACCAGATACCATTATCTCTCGATCTAACATTGAAATATTCCTTCCAATTATCATGGCACATTTTTTTGTAATTTTGAAGAGCTTCAGTATAACACTGTGAGGTGTTGTACAAATTGCCTTCTGTTATGGCTAATTTCGCTATCCGGTCAGCCTCTTCGTTTCCACTTAGTCCAATATCGGATGGAACCCACTGAAGGTAAGCGCCTTGAGTTTAATGGCACTTACGCGTTTCGCTCTGGTAACACTAGCAAACGATTGAGTAAAGTGTGGTGCTATCACCACACTTGAATGGAGTTATTTAATGGGTCATTTGTACACTTTATATCATTAGGGTTTCGTACCCAAAGGGTAAAACGGGACCCTATTACTAAGACTCCGCTGTCCGTCCGTCCGTCTGTCACCAGGCTGTATCTCATAAACCGTGGTAGTTAGACAGTTGAAATTTTCACAGATAATATCTTTCTGTTGCCGCTATAACAACAAATACTAATAAACAGAATAAAATAAATATTTAAGGGGGCTCCCATACAACAGACGTGATTTTCTTGCTTATTTTTGCTCGATATTGATAACGGCAACATTTAGACTCTTGTTTATAGATAATGGTACGGAACCCTTCGTGCGCGAGTCCGACTCGCACTTGGTCGGTTTTTTTATATTATTATCGAAAAAGACAATTTTGAATGGAACGAATGTAAGCGATATTGCTTTCGTGGGCAATATGACGTCATAAACTATAGCAGTATTGAAAGTAATTAGTTCAGGCGGTAGGGCTGTAAATATAAACTCATTGATGCTATGCATGCGTGTTGCTAATAGGACTGTTGATATTTTTAAAAATATCGGATTCTCGATATATCGATATTTTTCGATTTTATTTTATCGGCTTTGTTTAAAAAAAAATAACCGTAAGTTGGCTCAAAAATAATTTACACGGTTTATAATTCAGTATATATTTATTAAACAAATTAAATTATAATTGTATGAAAATGTAAGGTTCTTAGTTATTATTTTTTAATTATTAAATAAATTAATATGAATATACGCGAGCTTTTCCGCTACATTACAACAAGACAGTAATTTTTCATAACCTCTCCTCTCTTTTTAACTTCGATCGTTGATTGTGACATAGATTATACACATATCATAGACGAAGTAGAAGTAGGGATGCTAAAGCTATTAACGCTGACAGTGACAAGTGATACTAACAACAAAACAGTGGGTGGGTAAAGAAGATACTAGCTATCTGATTGTAGTATTTTATTTAATACAAAATTACATTTCGTTTTAGGATAATACGCAAATAAATAAACTAAAAGCGGAACAACTTATTATAGTGTTCAAAAAGTACAGTAGATTAAGTAGGTATACGATGATGTTGCAGTTTAAATAATTGCCCAGAAAAAATAATAAATATAAACTTATTTAAAAAAAATATCGGGTGTCGATATCTACATTTCAATATCGAACTATGGATATATCGACGAAAAAGTATTAGTAATAAATATCGATATTTCTAAATAATCATATCGATATTACGATATTTTATCAACAGTCCTAGTTGCTAAACGCCAGAGGACTATGAAATATTGTAAAAAGTGTTTCTCAATTTAGGACTCTATTTACTACTAGTCTGTGACTGATTTGAGGTCAGAAAAGTAGCATCGTTATAGCGAAGTGTCCTTCGTCGACGGATCAGGCAAACGAGCTGGCTTCATAGCCCGGCATTCCACCAATCAAGAATTAGCTTGTATCTTGTTTCTGCATCGTTTAAGCATTTTGCATCTAAGGTTCTTCGTTCTAAGCAGTGAGCATTCAGAATTATTTTTGATCTGTTATTTCAGAAAAAGCAATTCGAAAACTAAACAGATAGTATCGTGAGTGGTTTGTAGCATCAATAAAAATTTCAACAAGAGGAAGGCTACTCTAATTAGTTTTTTAAAATGTCGTATAACTTTTATATTTTATTAAATTAGTTTTCACAAATAAAATGTGTAAATAAGTATCACATAAGTACCGTATAGTATCGTAACTGTCGTAAGTTATCGTAGTCTATAGTGTAAATGAGTATCACTACATTAGATTTGATAAGCCCCAAATCCTCGCCAAAGAACACCGCTTCATTCCTAAAATGTTACGTGACGCTATTGAAATTTAAAAAAAACATCCTAATTTCAATAGAGAAGATGATTGGACTGTACACCAGCTTGGGATCTCATCATGCGAATAATGAAGTCCCAAGCCCGTTCTCACACTGTCCAATAAACTGACACCGTGAGCTCCGTATGCGTGAATCGGACCGCTCAAAATATAACACAAAGTGAAGGTTAACTTATAAATAAAGCAAAGGCAATTGACATCTTCAGTCTTCCTGTGACCACGATCGCTGTAAAATAATAGAAACTTTGAGTTTAAAATAATAATGTAACATCTATTTAAACGCGAGTTAAATCCGGTAAAGTGGTTTTATTTCAAATCTATTAATATATATAACAATGCAAATAGTATTCTTTTTTGACATCAATAGACTTTCTTTTTATTTGTAATGATGGCGGAAGCGCCATCTTGCAAAATTAACAAATTAAACCTTAGGTAAGTAAGCAACGAACTAAATATGGCTATAAAAAGGTTATTTAAGCGTAAAATTCGGCCCATAAGGATCTAGAATGCTAGAATCGGAATGGATAGTTGGAGTGCACTGTATTGATAGTAATACGGTAATGAACAGAGTTTAGGGGTATGACCCTCGGTGGACAGAAGACTAACAGAAGAAGACTTGAGTACGACTCACCTCGCCTCTGCAGCAGATGGTGTCTGCTTTTATTCTGGGTTTTAGCTGTTTTCACTTCATGATGGGTCCTGGTGGAAGATACACGTGATATAACTTTTAAACTGTCAATTATTTTCAGTTTGAACTAGGACGCACAGCGATCAAAGTTTCTTTATAGCGCTGCCGGAATGTCTATCTCCCTCTTTTTTCGTCGAATGTGCCTGCTCCTAGCGTCAATGTAAATCGACGGCGCATTGCGGAAACACCTTAGCCAATCTCTGTCCAGTTACGGGTTAGATACGTAACACAACACTGATGTTGTAGTAATCCGGTTGTTTCCCCAAAACATTATAGCTATTTATGGCGCCCTAACCCCTAACAGCTCAGATAATTCTGATGTTGACTGTACGTACCTAAATAATGACCAACAACTCTTAGAAAAAGTAAGACTTGCATGATTGTTTATTTACCTCATCACCAGCCTTTTATACGTCCCACTGCTGGCCACAAGCCTTCCTATATAGGAGAAACTTCGTGGGGTTTGGGTCGTACATTGCCATATTACTACCAAGCTCTGGCCCAATGCGGATTGGCGGGTTAAAGCGGTTGCAGTAACTTTACGGAGGAACTCAAGAATGCAAATTTTGATTGATACATCCTAAGATCGACCATAGCGAAAGCTGCTTTGTTTTTATAATCGCCACTACAGCGGGTAAGCGACTAAGGGCCGGCGCTCACTGCCAGCACGGCACGGCGTGTCATGGCAAAGGATTTTATTACTAATCAAGTTATTTTGATACTTATTTCAATAAGTTTAGAATTCCTGTTACTTTATTTCGATACCACAAAGCCGCGGGATGCTGCGGCATGACACCACGCGCCGCGGGATGCCGCGCCATGACGCGACGCGCCGCGAGATACTGCCGCAGCGCGCCACTGCATACCGCCATAAGTACAGACTAGCCATAAGTACAGACTAGCCATAAGTACAGACTAGCTAAAATAACATGGAAACATGTGCAGCGGTCATTTCGGTCAATGGGCGCAGTCCGGTCGGTGCGCGGGGGCAAGAGGCATGCCACGGCATGCCACGGAACGCCGCGACATGCCGCAGCACAACCTGCCGCGCCATGCCGTGCCACGCCGGCAGTGAGCGCCGGCCCTAAGCCGCCGAGCTGCTCGTAAAAATAACTTCACTTTAGTAGCACTGGATACCTATTATGATCCAAAATAAATATAACTAAATTTACCTAAAAATACAACAACAATTGCTAACAATTGCAACAATCCCCTACCAGGATTTAGGACCACTTTTATTTTAGGGCTACTGACCACTCCACCAAACGTCCGTCAGGCTCAAACGCATAAACAATTTAAGATTAAGGCCATGTGTACAAATTCTTTCCCAGATATGTCACTCAATTCATTTTTACAGAAAAGGTAATTGCTTCACACAATAATGTTTGTTCAAAGCTCCGATATTCACTTGTCATATTCACGATATTCGATAAAACGATGACAATAGGAAATAAATAAATAAAACAATGGAAGAAGCTTCTCTGTAGGTGCGATTACTACCACTCAAGCTCTCGAGTACCCTTTGTTCTAAAAACAATTACTCTAGGCCTTCAATAGAAAAACAATTAATTTGAAACGAGCCAGAACTTCGTCCTTTGGAAATGCGTACTGCGGAAAATTTTATTAACACACGGTCGTATGATGATTAATGTTTTTTTATACAACTAGAAGAGAAGCAAACTGATGACATCAGCATTATCAAGAATCAAATGACTTGGTTTTGCAGGTGCATTATTATCATCCTGACCCCTGAAATGAAATGCCGTCCATGGCCAAGATTTATAAGGGCGTTTGCCCTTATTCATTGATATGTAGGTCCACAAAGAAAAAATACATCAGCATATAAAATCAAATTTTTTTGTAGAGTCCCGGATTTTTTACAAGAGTTATTGTATACTTAGGTACTTACGATGGATATAAAAATTATGTCAGACGCTATTTTACAAATTTTCAGTACCTATGTGAATAAACTGCACCTATGAAACTAAACAGATAATAAATAATATAGCGCACTGTAGTGCGCTATATTATTTATATATCTTGTTTATCTTGTTATCTTGTTTATGTAGCGTGTTTAAGATTAAAAAATATGTAGAAAATAATAAATTACAGTTTACGTGTGAACTTTTACTGTTCAAAAACGATTTAAGTACCTTGCCATTCCTCCATAGAGACATAATATACATAACGAACAATGTAGTAAACTATTTGTACAATGTTTTTGAACTACCTTCTTGCTAAAATACCCTAATAAATATAATAAAATTCAAAAAATATCAAAACAGAAATAAAACATCACATTGTCATTTAATTGTCAAATCACTGTCGAGCCTCGGAGTATCGTTTTTATGCAGAAAGGAAACAATACATTGTTTTATTATTTTTATTATATTTGCTACCATTTTTATTTATATTTTGATTTCTAGGAATTAATTGTATGTACAGTTAGTAAGTATTGAAACATAAATAAATTTATTATAGTGTATGTGTATTCACTTTTGTGTATGTCGTAACTCAAGTATCGTAGTTTTTTTTTTACTTTTGGTCCATATTTTGGATCGTCCATTTATAAAATAATGAAAGCAATGATTTATTATTATATTTTTCTGGACATAAAGACCAAAGTGTACAATTATTATTGATACATCAATAAATATGTATATACTATTTTCTATACATTAATCACATCTGCACAGGTCGTATTTCAAGTTTTCCGTATTTTTTTGACTTCCAGGACATACCTTGGACACGGCCCTTTGAAACGGAATGTAAAATACATGGTTTTTAAAGCATTAGTTGTATGATCAACATTCCTTATTGAGAATTAGACGTGTTTGAGCAAATGTAATTTTTTTTCAGTATAATATTTTAGTAAAAAACAGACAAGGGGTCACCTCATAAATTACGTCATACGCTCGTGGATGGCGGCGGACGATGTATACTTAAAATGCGATAAATTGTATTAAGCGCTAGGTATGAAAATGATGACAGAATGTTGCTATCCTAACAGGCTTTATGCTTTCGCACGTTTTTATTTTTATTAGGTATTCATGTGTTAGTAGGTACTCAGTTTATAGTATTAAATTAACGGAATTCAGCTTTGCGAAACAACATCGAATCAAAATTCAGGTTTTTAAGTTGTAATTAAGAATTGATGCTTCAAAAGTTCAAACCTTAGTAAGTTCATGCAGTTAGTAGTTCCTTTCGGAGGAGCTCGGTGGCGTAGTGGGTTGAGTGCTCTGGTATCGATTACGAAAACATAGCAACTTTCGTCATGGTCGATCCCGGGATGGGTCAATCGAAATTTATAATCTCGAGCTCCTTCCTGCTTCGGGAGGCACTGGTTGTTACGAGTATTACAAAGCGTTGCCAATCTGTGGGGAATTCCCCAAACTGCGGGGATTTTCAGTTCGATTGGGTAATTTGAGGGGAGAGCGTTTATGTGGGGAAAATGCGGGGAGTTAAGACATTTACGCTAGAACTGAACTTAGAAGTAATAAAAGTGGTATAAGAAGTAAGTTTAATTTATAAATTATGTAATAATTTTTTATTCAAGTTTAAACAGTTACAGTTTATTTTATGGCAACATTTATGTCCATCAAACTTAGACAGAGTATCGCAGAGAAATTTCTGAAACGCATCTGTCGAAAGAAAATTTAGCGTTCTAAAAGAATTTGAAAACAGAGAATCGTAATCGCCTGCACAATGACACTGTAGTAGAAGAGCTTATGACCACTAGAGAAGGCATTAAGAAGAAAGGAGGGAGCCTAAAATTTAATCCTTCAAATGATATGGTGACAAAACAAAGGCATAATATAGAGCTGCAATAAATACGTTGATGAAAATCATTAAATACTTAATAAGTATATCTATGTTATAAATATATTTGATTTATAGAAACAGTACTTTTATTTCTTTCCTGAAAATTTGTGGGGAATTTTTTTTTATACAACTAGATGACAAACAAGCTGACGGCCCACCTGGTGGTAAGCGGTTACCGCCGCCTATAGACACCTGCAATAACAAGGAAAAGCACTTGATATTGCAGGTGCGTTGTCATCCTGAGGCCTAAGATGAAATGCCGTCCATGCCCAGTAATTACACTGGCTACCTTTCCCTTCAATCCGAAACACAGCGAACTGTTTCACGGCTGAAATAAGAAAGGCGGTGGTACCTAACCAGGCGACCCTACATATGGGTCTACCACCTAGAAAATGTGGGAATATTGATTTTTTCCCCCCAAAATTGGGGATTTTCAGTTAGGTTTTTGGGTAATCGAGACCGCGGAAGTTGGCAACGCTACTCTACAACCACTATAACTCGTGGCGTGGTGATGGTGTTATGGCCCGAGCACTTCATGTTTCTTCCATGTAGGAAGGCCTGTGCCCAGCAGTGGGACGTATATAATAAGCAGTATACAATAAGCTGGACATGATGATAATGATAACGAACCTTAACTCATAAATTTAGAAGGGCTTATGAAAATAAACCCCATCTCCTTAAACCTGACAAGCCACAAATTCCAGACACAATTAGGTATTAGTCTTAATGTTCACCACACCACAGATAACCAGACCTCCGCAGCTCCGGGGGTTTCACGCGGCCTGACAAATCACGGCGATATCCAAGATATAATTTACTAATATCTTTCACACTTTCGCTGCCAATGTTATTGTTACAACGGTTCGCTATCATAAATGTCTTATTTTTCCCTTTTACATCCTATGATGTATTGTTATCAAGGAAAAAGTATGTACTACATAGAGCAGCGGTCGGTTTGATGTGGGTCATCGTGTTGGATGTCAATTCCAAATCGCACGTCGGTCGAGGCAGACAGATCTATTATCGAAGGAAAAGATAATAGAACGAGAGGTACAGTAAACTACGTAGGTACCTATTATATATCTTAAATTCTTATGAAAAACTACTTTTAGATTCGCTCTATCATAAAATGATGTCAAAAGAGACTGAACAATACCTACCTAACCTCCTTGCAGTCAGTTTACAGGGTGGTGCCGTCAATACGACAATAAATTGAAACATGGGCAGAATATTTCATAGAAATGGTTTGCCACTTTCAAAAACATCTTATTCATTTAATAATTTCATGACATTTGTATGATAATTAATGGCTGACATTGACTGCTCGCTGCTGAGGAGCTCGGTGGCGTATTGGTTTGAGCGCTCTGGTTTCGATACGAAAAACAAAGCAACTTTCGCCATTGTCGATCCTGGGATGGGTCAATCAAAGTTTGTTATCTGGAGCTCCTCCGTGCTTTTGAAGGCACGTTAAGCCGTTGGTCCCGGTTGTTCCTGCAACCGCTTTAACCCAACAACCCGCATTGGGCCAGCGTGGTGGTGTTATGGCCCAAACTCCTCATGTGTTTCTCCCATGTAGTTAGGCCTATGCCCAGCGGTGGGACGTCTAACCCCCTCTAGTGAAAGAATACTTTATCGTTTTCGTTCTTTATTTGCATTGTTACAACGTATAGGTGTTTTAGATAACCTAGCCAGGGTCGCGGGGAAACGTTAGAATCAAGCTGCGCAGAACCGTTTCGTTTGGAAATCTATGGGAGAGGCCATTGTTCAGTACAGGCTGATACGATGAATGAATACTTCATATTTGTAGATAATAATTTAGAACTGCCTTCAGGGTGCGCACAAGAAAAACAACTTCGAACATAATACCTACGTACTTAGATCCTGTGCCACCAAGTGTTGTAAAAGATTTGAGGCTTTAATCTGCCTTTTTTTGGTTTCACAATATTCGCACTTGACTCGTATTCGAAATTGTAAAAGCACTGATAATATTCGCCTGAATCAACGAATATTTGGAAGTGACAAGTTACCTGTGAGTTCATTTTATGTTCTCTTATCATTTTTATATCACTTACTGATCTCAGGATCGTCTATTTTTTTTTCTTTTTTATACAAAGCACGGCAATTGACCCAAAACCACCTGATGTGAAGCGGTAAGCAGAGTCCCTATGCGAAGACAGCTAGTGCAATAGACATTGCATTAGCCGCCTCCACCTTGCCGGCCCAGAAGGTGCTTTTTCACGCCTCTCTTGAAGGACCCCATGTTATAGGAAAGAGGGAACACATGAGCAGGCAAGGAATTCCAAGTTCTGGAAGTACGACAAAGAAACGAGGCACTAAATTACTTTTGGCGTAATGTTGTTGTGGTGACAGGGAATTGTTGACTCCGAAGACCGGCACGCGTGCTCCTGAGCAGAAAGGGGTAACGCTTTGGAATCACGCTTGACTGTCGTAATTCATCAGTTTAGGAGCGCTTCAAAAAGATCTCACTAAAGAATTCGACAATTCAAGGCTAGATAATAATTTTAAAGTATAAAGTAACAGCTTTATACAGGAACAATCGATACAAAGACACATTCCCAGCGAGGCGCTATTGATGGCGTACCTAAGCTCCAGATTGGAAATTTTCCGGGATCTATTCAATTCTCTTTTTTGTGATCAGTTTCTTAGCTAGGTGTTACAGATTGTGAAATTTAAAAAATATGAACTTTATAGGTTGAGATAATTTGAAAAGAGAGACAGATTGGGTTCAATTTAACTTTAGTACCTTGTAACGATATCGAAAAAACAAATTGGAGTTTATCGTAATAACACTGTATGTGTCGCCTTTACAACGATTTATCCCAGAATAATGATAACTTATATATTTTCATCTTAAATCCCAAATATCTTCAAGAATCATGTCTGTGCGCTCCTTAAGTAATTTGTCATAGCTATAGTAGTATTGTAATAGTTAAATACACGCACATAACAATGACCAAACATGCCAGACATAAGTAAGACGCAGTTGGAGAGCTCCTAAGAATCCTTTTTCGATCGTTATCGACACAACTCTCTAAGTAAAGAAGACAGTATAGCAGTTGCACTGCAAAAATCACCTCTATTACCAAATAAGTAAGACATTTCTATGTACTAATATAGCTCATGTTTAAATTTATTGCCGGATTTTCCTTACCAACCTGTATAAAAAAATATAATGCAATATTAGACAAAAATTCATCGCGCGATCAATGTCTGCAGGTCTATAACTCATAATGGCTTCGAATACAAAGCTTTCAAACAAGACTACCTATTCACAATAGTGGTGTCCATAAAGGGGTTATCCGTTATTTGGGAAGCTTTTAATCTGGACTACCACCCATTACAATAGCACTTTTGGCAATCGCGAGTTAATATTCGCAATAGTGGATTTGATGTCTGTATTCTTATGTCCTTATAAAAATCATAATAATAATAATAAATTGATTTCAATAAAAAGTTTTGTGGTGGTCGGAGCCTCCTTTTAAGCAAAAGAGTGCATAAGCCGATGGACTCCACTCTTCCATTAAATTATTTCATCATGGTTATTCGTGTAGTAACGTCAGCGAAAGCGTCAACCTACGATAGCCGCATATCGAAAAATGCCTTTCGATGCCACGGCGTCATTTTAAAGCATAGCAATTTATGTCGTATTTCTGTAACGATACGTTTGAATTTCCATTAGCAAAAAATTAAATACTTTGCCAGGTCGTCCCGGTCTGCGTAGGCCTTTAGTAGTGCCCACATTGCTACGAGCGTCTACAGGCTACGCTGACAACGCGTGAGTAGTGTCCAAGGTGCTACGAGCGTCTATAGGCTACGATAACAGCTTACCAACGCGTGAGTAGTGCCCAGGGCACAGATTCCCAGGGTGCTATGACTGAGGGTGTCTATAGGGTACGGAAACCGTTTACCAACATGTAAGTGGTGCTCAAGGTGCTACGATCGTCTATACTCTATCTTTAGTTAACCACTTACCACCAGACGGGCCGAAAGCTTGTATGCCACCCTTGTCGTATAA
The DNA here is from genome assembly GCA_947347705.1 of Nymphula nitidulata. Lineage (NCBI taxonomy): Eukaryota > Metazoa > Arthropoda > Insecta > Lepidoptera > Crambidae > Nymphula > Nymphula nitidulata. The sequence goes on from OX374632.1 coordinate 17,178,258, forward strand.
AAAAGAAGCTGAAATATTTTTATCAGAATATAGTATAGGTTCAACTGCTAGACATAGGCCTTCCTACATGGTAGAAACACGAGGAGTATCCTTATTCTCAAGCTTGGATATCATCATCATCATACCAGCTGAGAGACGCACACTGCTGGGCACAGGCCTCCCCCAAGGATCTCTAAAGCTTGGATATAGCCGGCCTTAATTGGTTACAATTCTATTCTGAATCTGCAACGTATCTCTGACAGTGGTTTCATCGTTCGACTGTTCCTAGAGGTATTGAATGAGTTAAATCGAATACAATAGGGTAGTTGACAACTTTTTTTTATTTCATAAATAAGAAGTTTATAACTTATAAAGAAATATTGCAAAAGAAATAATATGTCTCAGATCCATAGTTTCACAGATACAGTGGTTTGTTTGATATGTTGCGGCGCAACGTTCAAAAACGCTCCATAGAAAATCAACGGAACAGGTGACGTCACATGTTCCCATATTACTAAGAAATGTATGGGCATACTGACAAAATTATTAATAACTATGTATTAAGTATGTTTTAGTAATCGTTTTCATAATAATAGTTGTTTTATTGATGTCAGCAATCTAATATCATTAAAATTTTTGAAAAAAAAAATTTTTTTTTTTTTACCATATTTTTAATTTTTAAAACATTACAACTTCAACAATATTCCATATATTTTAAGTTTGAATAGTTTTTATGGGTAAAATTTGCGTATATTTTTCCAATTTGTGAAAAATAGCGCCATATACAAACATAGGCAACATCCCCATTCGAGAATGTAAGTGTTACTGTAAAAAAAGTTTATCGATAACTTTATCCAGAATTTTTTACAGCACTAGCTCTCATTATGATGCTGTGTTACAAAGTTATGCCTGCAGGCGATATCGGGTATTTTATTCCTTTCAATGATATTAAAATTTTGATATACTCGTATTCTTATATAACGAAGTACCTATTGTAGTAGATCATTAATTAGTTTGTAATCTCGCTTGCCTTTCAATATAAGATTCGTTCTAAATATTCTACTGGCTATTGTTATTAGGTTTTATTAAACAAAACCGAGGAGCTCGGTGGCGTAGTGGTTTGAGCGCTCTGGTTTCGATAACGAAAACAAAGCAACTTTCGCCATGGTCGGTCCTGGGATGGGTTAATCAAATTTATAATCTCGAGCCCCTCCGTGCTTCGGACGGCACGTTAAGCCTTTGGTTCCGGTTGTTACTGCAACCGCTATGACCCACCAACCCGCATTGGGCCAGCGTGGTGGTGTTATGGCCCAAGCTCCTCGTGTGTTTCTCCCATGTAGGAAGGCCTGTGCCCAGCAGTGGGACGTATATAGGCTGATGATAAAACAAAACCGGCCCAGTACTTGTCTAGTCACGCATATGTAGAGTTCTGTGTTCTGTACTGCCCGCCTCTTTGCCGTACTTTATACAAAGCACGGCAAATGACTCCACTTCTAATCTGAAGCGGTAAGAAGAGTCCACAAAACTTAGAAGGAGCTTGTTCTCCTGACAAGGCCGTTTACCATGGCAAATAATAATCCATTGATATCTAGAGCTGGGTACACCTCAAAGAACCCTTATTTAGCGCCCGGCATAGAGTATGCTTAAACGGATCCGGGAATCGAAAAATGATATACACACACCCCTCAATATTTATGAACGTGGATATACAATAAGAAAGCCACTTTACGTGTAGGGGAGGTACATACATCTTTTTAGACGTATAAGGTATGAGTAGCAACTTCTATCTATATCATGGCTAGACCCACGATAAAATAGTAAACAAAAAGTTAAGAAAGAAATCCTCTCTTTTTATGGCCACTTAACGCTACTATATTCATGCCCGCATGTGTATTATCAACCGTTTATATACTTGTAACAGTCTATATAAATGTACGGTGAAGAAAACACACATCTGCCCAATGAAGTAAGTCTTGGTTCTTCACGTGGACACTCCTTTACTGCTTCCCATCAGTTTTGTATAAAAAAATAGAACGGCAATAAAAGGTTTCTCTTTGATGTCATAAAATATAAAAGGAACTTTAATGAAAAGTTCAGATTTCGATGACATACCTACCTACTATTTTCAATTACATATTATTTTAAAGTACAGTCGACAGCATATCAGCCGTAACAGTAACTGACCTTGAGACCGCCCTGACTCCGTTCGTAATAGAGGCGGCTTTCGTAAAGAAACTGTTAAGTGTGACAGATGCATTACGAATACATCAAGTGTGATGTGCTGTCGTCTGTACCTGTTGTGTAGAGAAAAGAAACGAAAAAAAGCAAATCTCTTGCAGATTATTTTTCAGATTTTTATACTACATGCCAAATATGTTGTATAGTTACAATAATTGATATACATCATCAGCAGTCCTACGGCATATACCTACGGCCCACAGCTGGGTACCTAACACCGTATGATACAATATGACATCGATTGATGTATTTACGTACATTGTTAACTTTGCGATGAATTCGATGTCGAGAAGTTGAAATATCGTTAATTATCTAACCTATATTAGTTAACCTATGAGAGTAAACACCGCGACATAATTCTCTAGTTTGCGATCGTTACATAAGGCGGGCCGAGTATGCCTAGCCATTCTTATTAAATCAAAAGTAACTTAATAAATAATGAACATGAAATTTACATTACCCCCGGTACTGATTAAAATAACATTTTTCTAAAATGTTGGCCTTTTATCCGCAACCAGTCCGCTGGCATCTCCTCACCAGTTGAAAGCCTATTGTCTCTAGTTTACAAACAAGCTGACAGCCCACCTGATAGTAAGCGGTTACCGCCGCCTATAGACACCTGCAATAACAAGGTAAAATCACTTGATATTGCAAGTGCGTTGACATCCTGAGGCCTAAGATGAAATGCCGTCCATGCCCAGTAATTACACTTACCTTTCCCTTTCATCCGAAACTCAGCGAACTGTTTCACGGATGAAATAAGAAAGGCGGTGGTACCTACCCAGACGACCCCACATACGGGCCTACCACCTAGTAAATTAATTTTAATCTTAGCTATGATCTTTTTAATCTGTTATTTTTGTTTTGTTCCTGTTATTATTATTTTTAAAATAACGATATTTTCCGCATATTTCCCGGCCACACCCTAATTATATCCGGGACGTAGACAAATAGCCTGCTGGATTTTGACGTCGGACATTCATCCGATAGCATGAAAAATAGGATCCAGCATGAACAGTCGTGACAAGAATTTGATTTTTTCTATCTTTATGAGGGTTTCAATAATAACTCTCTCAATATGTGGTTTGACGAGTATGCACAAAAGGCCGCATATCGAGAGTAACACGTCGGTTGGAAAATGACGCTTATTACAACGGTTTAAGGTCTTAATGTTTAGTTTGATCTGCTGGCATGTATATATGTCGCAGCCATATGGTTAAAGAAGATGTTTCATATCCGGCCAGGTATATGTACAGTATCTCAAAAAATCTGGAAACATCTAAATCCGTGTAAAATACTAATTATTCGTTTTCATGCATAGTTTGTACAAAAGCTGAGATTTTTCATCGATTTCACAGTTATTCATTATGGCAATATGGCGGACGACATAGAAGTCAACTAAACGTCACCAAAGTGACATACGCGCCATGATGAATATTTGGCTGTGTTGCAGTTTTTTCTATGAAAATTCTTTTTTTGTACCACACAACAAAGTAAATAAAAACTGAATGGATAATTGAGCACTGTTCTACATATTGATACCTATTTTTTAGTATAGTGTACATAGACCTGGCCGGGTCTCCAGACATTTTTGAAACATATCTCACATTCAGTTAGAAGTCGTTTAAATTGAAGAATTTTTGCGTAACTTTCTGTATGATTGGTAGGTTCAAGGTAATTTGGTATAGAAATAACCTTGAATCTACCAATCATACCAAAACTCCTCAGTACAACACAGCTAACTTTCAATTCGTCAGGTTGTTAACATTGACTGAGTTAATTGGATGCCGGCGTTTAATCAACGGCTTAGGCATCCAAGTAACTGGCTAATTCAACCAGATGGCTGCGACATATATAGGGGAAAGTAGTACGAGTTGATCCCTTGGGGTAAGATGATCCTTTGCGATTGTGCTGAAACCACAAATACCATCTGGTTGATTTCACTGGTAAAACATAGCTCCGGACACGTCCCCACCTCAGTCAAATCGTAATGGCGGCGTGAGCGATACAGCGATTTTGACGAGAAAAAATCAAAATTAGGTACGGCTGATCTAAGGTAGGCATGACTTTGAACTTATGTTACTTTTATTCAAACAATGTGAAATGTAATCACGGTTGTGTTTGAGGCTGCTATTATGCTTTAATTTTGGTATTTGGGCCACGTGAACACAGCCGCGTGCTTGTAGGTTATGTTAACAATCATTGAATGAAAAAGTAGGACTTGGGTCAAGATGATCCTTTTCTATATGTACGAGATGATCCCTGGGGATCATCTCGTACATATAGGTCACACACAGGAAACATATAGGTACATATAGGAAATGGATCTTCGAAGGATCATATAGAAAAGGATCATCATAGACAGATCGAAGCGGGCAGCGACTATGTTTACAATATGCGATATTTTCATATTGTAAACATAGTCGCTGCCCGCTTCGATCTGTCAGTCTGTCTGTGCTTGTTTTTTTTTTAATTTATTGCCATTGGCTGTGCTTTTGTCTGTCTTCAGGGTGATTGTAGTCTATTATTTATGTCAATAATTATGAGTTTATACAACATATTTTTTTTGTAGAGTAACGTGATGCCACGTAATTACAAAAGAAAAACTTCTCCAGGGGATTGGTAGACTGGTAGCAGGAATCAATGATAGCCGCTCTTAATGCTTGACGCTGAAAATTCCCCATGTTAAAGACATGGAGACAAGGCAAAAATGACTATATTAAGGAATATAATATTTAGATTGATCTCATTATCTGGGGGTGGCTTGGTGAAATTGCTTCGGCAGAGCCCAGGCTACCCCCTGAAGGGCAGTGGGGTTACCGGGGAGTTTTAGTGGGTATTCCCAGTGCCAATACGACCAGGCACTAGGCGACCCCCACACACGCCCATTGCTTAGCCAGCGGCAGGTAGCCGTAAACGGATTCTTCCCCAAAAAAAAAGATAGTAAAAGTAAGAAAGAATGTAACGTGCAATGTAGGTAGGTGGTAGGGTCGTCTGGCTTGGTACCACCGCCTTTCTTATTTCAGACGTGAAACAATTCGCTGTGTTTCGGATTGAAGGGAAAGGTTGCCAACTGGGCATGGACGGCATTTCATCTTAGTCCGCAGGACGACAACGCACCTGCAATATCAAGTGATTTCCCCTTGTTATTGCAGGTGTCTATAGGCGGCGGTAACCGCTTGCCATCAGGTGGGCCGTCAGCTTGTTTGTCATCTGGTAGTATAAAAAAAACTAGTTCAATTTTATAACTAGCTTAGAAGAAAGACTGTTTTATTTTCGTTTTTAATTTTTGCGACTTTGAATTGTTGATTTTGTTAATTTTATTACCTTACATAACTAAAAACTTAACATGAATATGATGTATGACTATTTTAAATAAATAATATGTTTCACTATTGCGTATTTTTGTTTTTTATAACCTTCCTTCTTATAACCTTCTTAAAAATATTTGTTTCCTCGGAATGGGGGTAAGATGATCCCTATGATCATCTTACCCCACCTTTGGGGATCATCTTACCCATATAGGTGTACAAGATGATTACTTTGTAAGGTTTTAGAAAAAAAGAAATATTTTAATGATACCTCAATTAGTTTCTGGTTTTGAGTATTAGGAAAGTTGGTTAGATAGATATATTAGTAGTAATCGCCTTTATTTTTGGTTTAACTTGAATAATATGTATTTTTCAGCGATTCCCGCTTAAGGGGATCATCTCGTACTACCTTCCCCTACGACTGACGATAAAACAAATATCAGTGTTATCATTCTAAGATCTTAGTGTTTTGTAAACAGACCCAAGAATTAAGGTTAAAACATATGCAGTCGACTGTCCCAAAGCAATACCTTAAACTTAAAGTTTTCTGTGCAGTAAATATAAAATTGAAAATTTTCAGTAACCCCCTGCCTCATTAATATCTATCTAACACCATCTCATTAAGACTATGTATGTGATCTTCATAAATTATAGCTAGGGACCATCCTAATCACGTCAGCTTTCAAACAACAACAAAAAAACAAATCAAAATCAGCCCCATCGTTTAGTAGGAGCTACGATGCCACAGACAGACACACAGATACACAGAGTGACACGTCAAACTTATAACACCCCTCTTTTTTCGTCGGGGTTAAAAACAAGTGTAAGTACTTAGAATTCTTTGCCAGCACATGTGTTCCCTCCTTTCTATAACATGGGTTTCTTTAAAAGAGGCGTGAAATGGCACCTTATGGGCCGGCAAGGTGGAGGCGGCTAGAACAGTGTTTTTCAAGCTGCAATAGCTGCCTTTGCATATGGACTCTTCTTACCGTTTCACATCAGGTGGTGTTGAGTCATTTGCTGAGCTTTGTATAAAAAAAAAGTAAATACTTTCTACTGATAACGTAGGTCAAGGTTGAAGTCTAAATATTTGTGAAAACAGAATAATATTAAAATCAGAAAGTTATATAAATGTCAATGCTCAGGTAAGAAAATTGTAACAGGCATGGATCTAGAATAAAAATGCAGTCAATCATTCTAACTTCGGCTCCCACCAAGAAACTGTGGCTTTTTGGCACGCGAAGAGAAATGATCAACTATTTTCCCAAAGGCTTGAATTAAAAAAGTTTACATCCGATGCAACCAATTTAACTCACCAACCCGCATTGAGCCAGGGTGGTGATAAGGCGCAAACTCCACATATGTTTCTCCCATATAGGAAGGCCTGTGTCCAGCAGTGGGGCTTATATAGCCTAAAGATTATGATGATAATGGCATCCGCTTCCATCTTGTCGGATCACAAGGCACCTGTCTGCCTTCTTTATAGGAATCCAGTATGTGGGTGCCCCCGTAGGGTAAGAGGCAACACGTAATGGTAAAGAATTTCAAGTAGAGATGGACATGGTAAAATGATTACGACCATGCGTGCTCAAGAGTAGGATAGAAAAGGTGGGATACTGTTCAAATCAGAACAATATATCGAAACAATTGAGTATACTCGATAGAAGGAACTAAGCGATGCAATATCACGCACGACGGAAACGCAGAGATGTCAAATCTCATGGCCTGTAGGGACATTACTTATGATTCTGACAAGTGAGCAGAGACGACGCTGCAATGCAACCACCTTTGCAGAGAAGTACATAGCGAAGTCATCCAACAGTTGCGAATAATCAATATTCCACAGCGCCTAGCCGGTGATCTGGTTACATAGCTGAGGAAAAAGGATAGCAAAGAATTTATCATGTGCTCTATGGTTAAGCACATCATACTAAATAACAATTTATTTGACAGCTATTTCCAGCTTATGTAAAGGTTTGTTGAAGTTCCTATTCGCATCTTTAATCGCTTTCTTTGGTGACTAATGGAGAAGATTAGGAATTAGTGTGCTCTATGCTCTTAATGGTGGATAGTTAGATGCAGGAAATCATATTAAAAGATAGTCGGTGAATAAAATATTTAATTTCAAGACCATAATATTAATTTCGCGAAATTTGATGGTGCACTAAACTTTGTACTGACTCAGCAACTCCTATAAACGCATCGGCCATTCTATTTACAGCTTGAGCCATAACTTCCTGTGCTCTGGCGTTGCATTCTTGCGCTCGAGCAGCGATAAGCTCTGCTTGCACACGTCGCTCTTCAACAGCTATCAGCCTTTCTGTTAGGCTGAGCTGGGAGCGGCGTTGAAACGGCAGAGATCCTCGCAGTAATCGCAGCCGGGGCAACTCTGGCAATGGTTGGGTTTCGTATCTTCTATGGAACTTATCTCGCACCACGCGATAGTAAGTTGGAACTACGAAAAACAAATTTATTAACACAATGTTGAGAATTGCTGTTAAAAGCGTACCATCTAAAATATTCCAGCTGTTCTACATTATCAGAGGTGTTTGATGGAAGTTATTGTATTACATCTGTAATAAATAGGTACTTGTAAGTCATCGAGTCGAAATAAGTAGTTTGCTATGACAACCGCTTACGTTGAAGTAGCTACGATTCTTACGATTATAGCAATTAGTAGAATATGTACTCACTAAGTTAATATTATATGTATTATAATATAATTAATTATGAATGGTTTATTTCGGTACTGGACATAATACTTAAAAGATACAAATATTAATTTTAATACTATTAATGAATTGTTATTACTAGGTAGGTCATTTTTTATGACTTCGTGAAATGAATTTGCTTATGTTTTTTTTATTTGTATTTTTTCCTGTTTGTCTGACTTACTATTTAAGTTTATTTGATATTGTGAACGCTAAAGTGACATGATATTTTAGTTTAATTGAATTGATTATGAAATTTATATAAGAATTATTAAATAATAACTGTGTGATATACCTATGATTTATATTTGATCCACGCAATAAATGGTAATCCTAAAAATACAGTTTAAACTAATGTCTACTGCAATTGATTACAAATATTATTATTACAAATTTAAACATTGATTTAAGTACATCAATTGAACATGTCGTGGTGATATAATTTCTGTAACACCTATTATGATAATGTATACTTACAAGCTTCTTTACTAGTTTGCTGATTAGCTTGGTGTGTTTCCGGCTGTTCTTCATGAGATGAGACCTATAAATTAGTACGAAAATATGTAACAACAAGCGACAAAATAAATATGATTACAAGGGCGCAAGGCAATGTTAAAGCAGTGTGAGGTAACTTACACTTCTATTGGTGTCGAAGTCCATTTCTGGTGAATCATGTGTCTCTGTTGCTGGCTGATTTTCATCCTAAATGAAAAAAAAATCTTTACAACTCAAATTATGTTTTAAAGTTATCGCTACTACAGAAAATTATTAAATATAACATTATTTAAGTGTTAATGAAGTTTTGGTAAATAAGACTCACATTTCCTCCAACTTCTGAATCCTTTTTTAAGATAAATCGAATAGATAATATCCAGCAAGCTTATTAGTAACTGTAGCTAATCTCTGTATTTTAAGTATTTCTTACCCAATTTGCCTCTATTTTTGGCACTATATCAATCTGCACACAATTTTCAATTATATCTTCATTTTGTTCCTGAAATAATTTAGAGAAGTTCTTGAGAATCAAGTTGTTGTATATTTTAAATTATTTCTTATTTAGCAAACAGTTTTACCCTCATCGAGCTCTCGGATTCCTCGAAGTTTTGTTCTATGTTGTCAGCGGTCACGGCTTCCTAAGCAATGAGGTTTATATATTTTATGCGACCAATTTTACAGAAGCAATGCAAGTATATGTACACTAGAATTATGAGTACAAGATTCATTGAAATATAATAAAAATTGATACGAACTGGCAAAGGATCTCTTGGAATGTGTTGATCTCCAGAAGCAAATCCCCTTAACCCCATAAGCATCAATATTTTGAGATCACTTGTACTAAGATCAAGTTCATCATTCCCATCAGCACGAGGTCCGCTAATGGCCAACAAGTTGAATTTTCTCTTTATTGATGCCTTTTTGTCTTTCCAGTACTGCAATCACAGATTATTATAAGAATCGAGTTTAATAATAATAATATTCATACACTCACACCTATCTAGCCCAAAGTGAGCATCATTAAGAGCTTGTGTTATGGATACTACACAACGGATAATTATTGAAAGTAATATTATTATTACAAACATTTGCTCCCACCGGGATTCGAATCCGGGACCCCTGACCGAGTGGCCAGTATAGTAAGGGGTACAAACCACTCGGCCAGCCGCTCCTCAAAGATCCAAACTATATTCTTTCCTGCTAATATTATAAATGCGAAACCTACCTCTACCTGTCTGTCTTTATCTGCTACATTTTACTCCCACTATAGGCTACCTTTAAGCACGATAATCAACATCCACGTAGAGCCATGGGCTGCTAATAGAATCTTATCATCATCATATCAGCCTATGTGTCCACTGCTGAACAAAGGCTTCCCATCGATTTCGAAATGGAACGGTTCTGCGCAGCCTGCATTCAACGTCTCCGCGACTCTGGCCGTCGACCTGTCTGACCTGTCCATCTAGCGGGAAGCCATCCTACTTTTCGCTTATGTGGTCGTCATGCTAGAATTTTAACGCCCCACCGGCCTGGTCTGTTCTGTGTACTAGCATCACAGAAATCCTACAAATAAATAGATATGAATTTTGAGGAGAGCTTTGGTTTGGTAAGATGCAATTTTAAGCTATTGTGACTCCTGCATTACGCGAGTATTTAATACCTCCGGTGTTCAAGTATTGCAGACTGCACGTTAAGATATCTACTGTTATTATCTCAAATATAGGGCGGATAAAATATTTTCGTGAGAATACCAACCTTGCCCCATTGATCTGGAGACTTCGTACTTCCCTTTTTTTCTTTGTTGAGAATAGCTGCTATCTCTGTCCAGGCTTTACGGTTACGTTCTCGTGCATGAGCTGTACGAGCCCACCCTCTCGCTAGCCAAGGTCTGGACTCCATATAGCTCATCAGCTTTTCAAGCTGGGTTCTTGTGGGAAAAACACGAGACACTGGAACAAAAAATCCTAATCAAAAGGCACCTAATGGGCTGGCAATGTGAAGGCGGCTTCAATCAATAAATAAACAAATAATGATATTTAGTAATTAAAATATAAATAAAATAAAATTTTTCAAACATTTATAGGTAAGAATGTTAAAATCAAAAATTAAGAGAATAATGATATTGCTGATTGTTCTGTTATAAATTGTTGCCATCTAGTACTTTTACTAAAATTTATTGTACATTAACTTTTTATTGTACATTTAATGTAACAAATAAAACTATTCCATAATTATCTTAATTTTAATAATCTTTGTATAAGTAAGCCAATACGTAAAATTCTATAGGAAATCTCGTTAAAGTAAAATATTTAGTAATTTTTTTCTGAATATTAAAATGTTCGCAGCTTTATAAAATTTGATAGATATTTAAATAATATTTAAAATCGTCTAATTATTAGTATCATTATTGGTGGGTATCGTTATTTATAATAAATATTGACATTGAAAAATAAGACATTATGAGACCATTTCTTAAATAGATATGAGTATGGCCGCCAAAAATTGTACAGTAACAGTCGTGAATTAGTAACACACGGTAACATACGTGAATGAAAGTAACACATGTGAACTTTGTTAGGCCGAGTGTACAATGTACAAGTATTAAGAAAAAAATCGTAATTGCTAGTATAATATTTAAAAACAAAAGAGGTTAGGGTAAAACCGCGATAAATGCCCTACTTTTTAAAAAACCTCCCAATTTTGAAAATATTCATTAATATGAATAACTTCTCGTTCTGTATGGATTGTTGCCCCACTATGAAAATACTAAGAAGGATAGATGCCTGCAGTGCGGGATAGATGCCCTTTATACTGTGTAATCGAAAAACCCAACTAAATTTTATGAGGTCGTTCTATTCCTGAAACAGCAATTGTCTCCAAGAAACATGGGTCGAATTACAAAAAACATTTTACGTTTTTTAAAATATTTTAATTGTTATCTTTTTAAAAAATTATACAAATAATCATAATTAAATTTTAAAAACCATTGTTTAAGAAACATTCTTAATTGTTATTATAAAATATTAATTATAAAGTTGATCTTCGGTCCAAGTACATACTCTCGTACGCACTCCTTCTTTTCTTTTCTATTTTCGTGGCATGGTTCTGCAAAAATCAGCAGAGACCATAATTATATAAATAAATATACAAAAATACATAAAAAATATAACAAAACACTAAATATAATTTTAAAATATACACTGACATCATAAATGAGCATATACCTACAGGGTGGTGCTGTCAATAAATTAAAACATGGGCTATATTAGTTCATAGAAATGGTTTGCCACTTTCAAAAACATTCTAATACTTTGATAATTTCATGAAATGTCATGAAATTATTGTGCCGTATTGACGGCACCACCCTGTATGGTGCATGGAGGGATAGATGCCCCTAGTAAATGGGCATATATGGTGTATGGAGGGATAGATGCACAAGTAAATATTTAAAAAAATCTTACTATTATACAAATTTTAATTTCCAATAAAAATCTAGGTATAACTTGAGTTCTATAGTGTATACTAATCCGAACATTCGATCACGAATGTTACGTAACGCACATAGTAACACATGGTATCATTCGTGAACTAAAATCACTGTGGTCATAACCTAAAAAAATTATATTCGCGTCAGTTTTGAAGATGGAAGACGCTGCATAGTTTTAATTGTTAAACCAATAGCCTCTACATGCACATATTAAAATAAATGTAATAAATTTGCATGCTTACCGTGCATATTTTCACTTGAAATCACACAAAAATTCCGAGACAAAAGTGCCGGCCACCTTGACGTTCACTTTCAGAGAGAAAAAAATGGCGATTTCTCCCCTATGTTGGCTTACCTGTAGTACGTTGTGTTGCCACGACTTAAAAACATTTTTACAGACCAGGAATCTAGCATGTTCAGTCTTTTATATCGGTAACTTACGTGAAGTTACATTCGTGAACCAAAAACGAGACACATATTTAAATATGTTTATTTTTCATTTTTAACGTTATTTTATTAAAAAGAAAATAGTACTGCTTAGCAAATTGACAAATAAGTTTAGAAATGTCAAAATTTAACATGTTGCAAAACAGTTAATGCATATTTTTCAACTTCAAAGTATAAGATGTCTGTATTGGACACATGATTTTTGTATGGGTACTTAAATTAACCTTCAACGAAAAAATTTTTTACGCTCATTTAATGAAACCAAAATGAATTTAAATAATTTATATGAATAATCATGATATAATGCGATGTAGAAACCACACAATTTATCATTAAATAAGATGACATTAAGGAATTATCAATACTATTAGGAGAAGGTCACAGATTTTTTCCCGAATGTACAATTTTTGGCGGCCATACTCATATACATAATTTGTAATTTTTGACGATTCGAAAGAGCTTCTTATGAGCCTACTTGAATAAATATATTTTTGATTTTGATTTTTGATATATTCATACGATGTACGCAATTATGCAATGTTCCTATTTTAATGGTGTTTTAAATGAGTGCCTTTCCACTTTCAATAAAACTAGTAAAAATAATTTTGGTTAAATTGAAGGTTAAACTTTTTATTATTTTTTAAAGTTTTTTTTTGTTTCTTTGCCTTCTTACTTTCGCATTGTTAAATTTTTTGAGAATAGTATTCACTCTGCTGCTATACCGAAAAGGTTATGTTTTAATTAATTATTTTGTTGTTTTTACCATTATAAATGGTTTTTTATTATTAATCAAATCTCCTATCTTGGAAACGTGAACCATATTTCCCAATGTAATATGCCGAATAGGATTATTGGTAATACATAAAACCCTATGTAAAATCAAGTGACATTTATATGGTAAAATATGGTAATTCTTCCGATGTAAATATTCGTAAATGTAAAAAAAACATATTTGAAATAAAGAAAATTAATAAAAATCTGGGCAGTTTGATTCTAACTATATGTAAAACCTAGATACCAAATTTGAGCTATATAGCTTGTATACTTTTCGAATAACAATAAGAAAACACAACTTAAAGTTTCAAATCGCTCTCCTGTAAAATTTACGTTTTTCAGTTGTGGGATGTTACGTAGAGACCTTCGATATGCACTTTGACGTAAGTATATGGAAGCTATAAGGTACAAAATATATGTAACCAGTAACCAGTTTGAATAGATATTTTAAATGATATAAAAAGGTACCTATGATATAAAAAAGGTACCTAAAAAGGTACCTACCTACTAGGTGGTAGGCCCGTATGTAGGGTCGTCTGGGTAGGTACCACCGCCTTTCTTATTTCAGCCGTGAAACAGTTCGCTGTGTTTCGGATTGAAGGGAAAGGTAGCCAGTGTAATTACTGGGCATGACGGCATTTCATCTTAGGCCCCAGGATGACAACGCACCTGCAATTTCAAGTGATTTTTCCTTGTTATTGCAGGTGTCTATAGGCGGCGGTAACCACTTACCATCAGGTGGGCCGTCAGCTTGTTTGTCATCTAGTTGTATATAAAAAAAAACCTATAGGTATTTAAAATGTGTAACATTAACAAAACAAATGCCTATTCGAACCACCTCTAACTTTAGGTTACAGTGGGTTTACTAAAGTTCCTCACATATAAAACTGCAATAACATTCTTTTCATTCCTCAAACTCTGAAAATGAGTCATTGCTTATCTAAGAAGCGGACGGAAAGTGACACATTTCTTCCTTATGGTAGAAAAGTATTAAAAAAAATCTAGTAAGTAAAAAGTCATTTTGTCATTGGACTACGGCATAAGTTTAACTTTTAAAAGCTTAAATCTTAACTTTTAAAACTATTCTGAACATAATGTTTAAATTAAAATAAAATATAATTAAAAACTTGGTTTCCTAGGGAAAAAATAATAAGCATTTGTATCACGCGAGAAAAACTCGCGTCAAACAACCTGACCAAAATGGGTGCTAAAATGTTACTTTAAACAAAGGTAAAAAAAGGCGAGTATTGACGCCACTTTATGACGACGGTCAAGATTTATTACAAATTACAATACTCGTATTACAAAATTGTATCTGAACGAACATGTAAACTGAAAAAGAAATTGAACTAATGAAATTGGTGTTATTTTCTGAGAGAAGTGTTTTCGTTGAAGTGTAATACGTAAAATTTTTGTAACAAACGTTAATTTGCGTTGACAATTTTATCGACCTTATCAAAGTGAAATAGCATCATGGAGACTGTCATGATAATAATTATATTTAGCGCCAAATTCTCCCAAGATGCATTGAAATGTGTTAGGCATTTCGTTGCAACAACTAAAGAAATATGAAAAACACTTCAGACGTGGCTGTATGGGCTTGACCCTTTGTTGACTTTTACAGAAAAATTCTCTACGGTAAAATGAGAGTTTTTTTTGGAGTGTTTGGTGGGATTTTGTGGTGTCAGTCAAGATTTTTATTACAATAATTAAAAATTGTGTCAGAGCGAAGTTTATGTGTTATAAAAGTTAAGTATTTTTATAAAACAAGAGTTTGTGTTGACGTACAACTAAAAGATTATTAGAATAAATGTGATTGTGGTGTGAAAGATGATGAGAACTTTTTTGTGGTCATCCACCTCATCAAGTAGCATCAATGGAGACTGTCATCATAATAATATGTTTCGCGTCAAATACTCCCAACGTGTATTGAAATGTGTAACACCATCATTTCCATGCAATAAAATAAGAAATAAAGAATACTGAATACATGGCTGTATGGGCATTAGTTCCCTTTGCCTTCCCTATATAGGGAGAATTAACAAAAAAAAATTTTTTTATGTCAGATTTTTATTACTAAGCTATAATATCTTTTGGAACCGGTGTAAATTCAGACATGACAGACAGACAGAGACTATGACGTTGTTAGTTAATATATTTTTTGTGATAGTTGTAAGAATTTGCTTTTTTTGACGATTTAAAAGTTCTTCTTTGTGGCCTATTTAAATAAAATATTT
This sequence comes from Nymphula nitidulata, assembly GCA_947347705.1. Taxonomy (NCBI): domain Eukaryota; kingdom Metazoa; phylum Arthropoda; class Insecta; order Lepidoptera; family Crambidae; genus Nymphula; species Nymphula nitidulata. The sequence continues at coordinate 17,193,937 of OX374632.1, forward strand.
TTCTTTCTTTCTTTCTTTCTATTGTTACAGAACTGTGTCTGAGCAAACGATGTGTTATAAAATTGGTGTAGTTTTATAGCAAGTGTTTGCGTTAACGTGCTAACAGAAGATCATTGTAATTTAAGTGAATTAGATGTGAAAGATGTTGAGAATTTTAAAGTGGTTATCCACCTCATCAATGTAACATTATAGACTGTCATCATATATTTCGCGCCAATCTCCCAAGAAGAATTAAGAAAATACTTAAGACATGGCTGTATGGGCATTCATTCCGCTTGCCTTCTCTGAAAGAACTTAAAAACAACATTTATTTATTTATTTTAGAAGCAAATGCAAATTATAAATAATCAACTATTTTCACTTATTTAATTTAATTATTTATCTAGCCTTTGTTTACTTACCTCGAATTCGAAATGAAAAGTAGAGGGCTTACTTTGGGTGAAAGCACTAATTTCAGCCTCCAATTATTACAAAGTAATTGTGGTATGTGGCGTTCAACCTTTGATTAACAATCTGCTATTAAATCTTAGGAAAAGTAATATAATATTGACTTTTCACCCTTCTTTTTACTCCACAAAGGGATGACTAATTAATTGGTCATAAATACATATACATTCTTTATTTCTAACGAAAAGTTAAATGTTAAAAGTCATAAAGTCCTGTTTTATTGATTTCCTTTACTAATTTCCATCCCCCTTTATTAACCCGTAAAGGTTGATTCCGGGAATAAACACTATTTTATATCCTTCTCCACAACTAAAACTATCTTAATAACAAATTTAATTTAAATCGGTTTAATGGTTATTGATTCCCTATACAAACTTCTACCTCTTTTCACCCCCTCAAAGGATGAAATTTCGTGGTGGTGTCTTTTTGGAGTAGTGACATTTCAAAATACTCATTAAAATTATTCTATAAAATACTTACTTGTACAGGATTTCACGGAAAGACCCTGATTCTCAAAGCCTTGCAATTCTCAAAAGGGAAGGTAGTTGAATACTCCTTTCGATTTGTCGAACAGTAATCTGTGGCTTGACAGGTAACCTAAAATCAGTAAATTCTACAGCGCTCGCTCAACGCTTGTCAATCGACCCACACAGACTAGATATAAATAGTATTATTGGTGCAACATACCAGTTCAGTTGGTAAATATTGTCGTAAAAATGCGATAATTCACTAACTAGTACTACCAATTGTAAACAAGTTTAATACGCAATCAAATTAAATAGAACACAAAATGGCGCAGTGACGCGGGACGACGCTTGGCGTGAAAGGCGTAAAGTAACAGACGTGTCTCCCATTGCGCGGGTGCCCGACGACTGAGGTGGGGGGCGGGGGCTGTGGCGAGGTGACGGCGACAAGAATTCGACAGTCGACTCGACAGTCGAGTCGAGTGTCGTTCTAATCTGTATGCGGTTCGTCGCTGCTCCAGTGTCGAGGTCATTCACTTTGTGAATAGTGGCTCTGTGCCGGCTGCCGGCAGACCCGATCGAATTTGACGGCCGGTGACGAAATAATACCTACAGATTCGCGATACGAAAATCATAAACTACTTAGAAGTAATCGAGATTGCTATGTTTGGATTGTACGATTAATAATATAATTATTACTTACTTAGCAATATAACATAATAATAGGGCAACATTATTTTTAGACATTTGCTAGAAAATTAGTTTTAAGATTTTTCAAGCGACAAGGATGGCATAAAGGTATAAAAAAGTGATAACCTCTGTGGCCGAACTATAATTAAGTAGGTACTCAGATAGTTTGAAATAAAATAAACCAACTTCAAAACACTAAAACGAAAAAAATATATATATTGAAGTAGGTACAGTCGACAGCACATCAAGTGTAACAGTTGAACTACGAAAGCCGTCTCTATTACGAATGCAGTAAGGGCGGTCTCAAGGTCCAACTGTTACGACTGATGTGCTGTCGACTGTTCATATACAGAACCCATATAAAGGTATTTTTGGAAGTCGGTGCTAAGTAGGTACACTTAATTTCTATTGTTTCTGGTAACAGCTTAGCCACTTTAGCACCAACTCCAAAAATTACCTTTTTAAGAGGTAACTATGTTTACAATTTTATTTTTTTATATTTTTGATATCGGTTTATTTTTTAAAATTTCTTATGTTTTTAATTTCGAAACATTGAAACAACATGCATAATAAGTATGTATAAGAATTACGTACCATCATACAAATATACATACATACCTACACTTGTTTATGAAAGGCACAACAATATACAATCGCGTTCTAAAAATGGTTATCACCATAAGGTATATAATTGCGTGCACAAATCTGTGTCACAGGGTCGATGATATAATTTGATTTATTTACCTACCTACATGGAGTTTTTCACACACGATAATCGGTCGCATTTTATTACTTTTTTTGTTAAATGTCATTGTAACAGATGCATTTCATTTTAAAAGTGACAATTTTAAAATTAAGAAGTATACAAGGTAAGTTTAATTGATTAATGATCAAAAAGTCATTCACTAGGGTTCATAAATGTAAAAGTATTTTAGCCTTTACTGAACACAGTGTGTCAGAGAATCTTATTGAAAACTGATAAACATTTTTAAACCGAGACAGTACAGTCGACAGCACATCAAGCATAACAGATTGTCCTTGACAAAAATATTCATTCAAATCATTAGAGGTGTTAACTCTAATGAGTGGTGAGATAAACATTGCTATAAAAACGTTGGAAAAAGGAAAGACAATAAGTTAAAGAAATTACTTAGTATGTTATTCCTAGTCCTCCGTTGGCGTAGTGGAAATCAGGAGACTCGGATTCGAGTCCCGCCTGGAGCATTATTTTTTTTCATCGTTTTCTTTCTTTATTTACCGACTTCAAAAAAAGGAGGAGGCTATCAATTCGTCTGTATGTTTTTTTTTATGTTTGTTACCTCAGTACTTTTGACTGGGTGAACCGATATTGATGATTCTTTTTTTGTTCGATGCGGAATAGTTCCCATTTGGTCCCATAAAATTTTTTTTGAAAATTTATTGGGTAGTTTGGTTTTTAAATAAAAAAACTGGAAAAATGAAGTCGTCTACATATGCGAAATTGGGGATTTTTGCCTTCCTATGAATTTTTAGTGAAATGATACGATAGTAGAAATCAATTTAAGCTCGCGGTCACCCATCTAGCTTTGACCTTTAAAAGTTATCACTAAAAATTGTGAAAAAAAAATAATTAAACAAAAATTAAAACCGACTCCAAAAAACTGAAAAGGATAAAATAATTAAATTTTAGTAGGTACTCATCCCCTAGGAACATAATTTTGGAGTTGGTGCTAAGTTGTAAATATGTTCCTAGGGGATGAGTACCTACTAAAATTTAATTATTTTATCCTTTTCAGTTTTTTGGAGTCGGTTTTAATTTTTTTTGTAACCGTTTTCATAATTAAGATAAAGTTCACGTACCATTCTCCTGAATTGTATTTTATTAGAAGTCAGACTGCTATGCGTGGGAAGTGTGTTTTTTGTGCGTTTAAACATATGTTATAGCCTCCGTTTATTTTTTAAACGAACATTAAAATGCCACACTTTAGTTGCTTATTCCGTTTTGTTATTGCATTAATATATTAACCATTGCTTTTTACTTTTAAAATAAAAGCTGCAGCTAAAATTATAGTAAGAACTTCAAATATTTAATAGACAATGCAAGAAATTTAAACAAAAATTAAAATCTTTAAATCTGCTAATCTAAATGCTTCACTATCTATAGTTTCTGGAAACAACTTAGCACCAACTCAAAAATATGTTCCTAGGGGATGAGTACCTACTAAAATTTAATTATTTTATCCTTTTCAGTTTTTTGGAGTCGGTTTTAATTTTTGTTTAATTTTTTTTTTACAATTTTTAGTGATAACTTTTGAAGGTCAAAGCTAGATGGGTGACCGTGAGCTTATATTGTTTTTTACTATCGTACACTAAAAATTCATAGGAAAGCAAAAATCCGCAATTTCGCATACGTAGACGACTTAATTTTTCCAGTTTTTTTGATTTAAAAACCAAACTACCCAATGGATTTTCAAAAAATTTTCATGGGACCAAATGGGAACTATTCCGCATCGAACAAAAAAAGAATTTTCAATATCGGTTCACCCAGTCAAAACTTCTGAGGTATCAAACATAAAAAAAAACATACAGACGAATTGATAACCTCCTCCTTTTTTTGAAGTCGGTTAAAAATAGGTGCATTTGATATGTTTTACGACTTAAAAACGATGGGGAAAATTTCAAATCTGCGTTCTGCTAAACAATTTTTTTACACTTTTAGGAAACTGACAACTTGAAAAATCCGATACAATTAAAATCGAGTACCTTCTTTCTTTGTAAAGAGGTATTTAAAATTATTCGGAATAAAAGCCCAAAAGAGACCGCCTCATTTAAATTAAATGTAATTAAATTTCGGGTCTAATATAATAATAATAATAGTAAGTAAGTAAGTAAATTATTTATTTGCTAGATTAAGGTACAAATGGTGTTGTTTACATTATACAATCAGGTCCTTTCATATTCTAGTGATAACATCAGTGTACAAATTTGATCGGATTAAAAATCTAAAAAAAAAAAAAAATCAGTCCATTACAATTACTATTCTACAAAATTATGAACAAAATAAAATAATGAAATTTTAAATATGTTTGTTTGTTTTATTACGAAATTGTCATTATTAATTACATTAGTACAATGTCAAAAATTAAAATTAAAATTTAAAATCGCCATTTTGCTGTCAAATTCTAAAATGTTTTGTAAGCATAAAATGTCAAAGAAGTATTAAAATTTAATAATGTCAGGTGATAATTTTATCGTTCAAATAGTCATTAACTGTATAGTACATTTTATCAATTAAAAACTTATATAATTCCTTTTGTAATTTACTTAATGTCAAATCTGCCAGTACTTTGGGAAGCTTATTGTATATACGTATAGACATACAAAATGCGTTTCTGGAATATAGCACTAATTTTTGAGGCGGGATGTACAATTTATCGCCTGTTCTACCTCTACATTTTTTAACATCATTATTCGTTCGGAATAGAAACTTATATTTTTTAACGATAATTGCCATTTCTTAAATATACAGACATGGAAGTGGCAGTACATTTAATGAATAAAAAAATATTACAGAATATGTTGAGCTTTGACTATAATAAATTATTGACTGACTCTGATACTGAAGCTCTCCTAATCGGTGACTCTATTCATTGATATAATATCAATGACTCTATTGCTTGTTTTATTATTTTTATAAGGAGTATTGCTTTATCAAAAGTGGGTTGTGTTTGTGTCACTCTAAGACATAGATCATGATAAAATAATGCTACCAACATACCCTGTTTTCGTATCTCTGAGATTGAACCCGACAAATTAACGGGACCATTTGTCAACTTTTTTACTCCATCCTGAAGAAATGGTTTCCTTGACAGTGACATATCTTGCAAGTAGCGCTTTGTAATGGTTGGTTGCTAAAATATTATTAACCTCCTTGAGGTTATCCATTCGATACGTACTATGTGTATTTTTTTATTTTTTATACAAAGCACGGCAATTGACCCAACACCACCTGCACGCGTAGCACAAGGAACACGAGAAGCTCGAGAAATGGTTTTGTCTACACCGTAATGTCATTTTTGTCGGGCCTTACCTTACCTTAGCCCGTACAAAAATGACATTACGGTGTAGACAAAACCGTTTCTCGATTTCTCGTGTTCCGTGCTGATTAGAAGCGGTAAGGAGACTTCGTATGCGAAGACAGCTAATGCAGAATAGTCCCAGCTCTAGCCGCCTCCACCTTGCCGGCCCAAAAGATGCGTTTTTAACCGACTTCAAGAAAAGGAGGAGGTTATATACTATATTAATTCGACTGTACGTTCTTTTTTGTTTGTTACCTTAGCACTTTCGACTGGGTGAACCGATATTGATGATTCTTTTTTTGTTCGATGCGGAATAGTTCTTATTTGGTACCATAAAATTTTATTGAAAATCCATATGGTAGTTTGGTTTTTAAATCAAAAACCTTGTAAAAATTATCTCGTCTACGTATGCAAAATTGCGGATTTTTGCATTCCTATGAATTTTTAGTGAAATGATACGACAGTAGAAAATAATATAAGATCACGGTCACCCATCTAGCTTTGACCTTAAAAAGTTATCACTAAAAATGTGAAAAATAAAATATAAACAAAAATTAAAACCGACTCCAAAAAAGCTGAAAACGATAAAATAATTAAATGTTAGTAGGTACTCATCCCCTAGGAACATATTTTAGGAGTTGGTGCTAAGTTATTTCCAAAAACAATAGATAGTGAAGCACCGACTCCAAAAATATGTTCCTAGGGGATGAGTGCCTACTAACATTTAATTATTTTATCCTTTTCAGTTTTTTATACCCATAAAAACAACTTAAACTTACAAGTCATGGAATATTTTGAAAGAAGTGTGGTTTAGAAAATTATAAAAATAGTTTTTTTTAAATTTATCAATAATATTAATGGTGTCAATCAAATAAACCACTATTATTATGACAGCTATGATTAAAAATATATACATTAAATGGTTATTATTGATTTTGTCGAAATGCCCATACTTATATTTTGTAGTAATTTAAGGAACATGTGACGTCACCTGTTTTGTAGATTTTTTTATGTTTTTAGACGATGCACCCCAATAAACATCAAACATACCACTGTATCTGTGAAACGTTTATTATTTTTGATAAAAAAAAACTGAGTCGATAATACTGACGGACTGACCCCATATAACTTTGACCTTGGAAATTGACCCTGTGACTGTCAGCAATATCGACTTTGATTTTATAACATCGGTTCATTTAGGTATTCATGCAATGAACTGACAAGATGGTGATAACAGATATTGATGCCTCCTATGCCATGTACAGACAGCACATCAAGCATAACAGTTGCACTACGAAAGCCGCCTCTATTACGACCGTATAAGGGTGGTTTCAACGTCAAACTTTTACGCTTGATGTGCTGCCGACTGTACTTGTTACCTTTCATTTCACGTTGAAACGTAAGATTGAAAGGCAGCTTTAATTAAAGACAGTGAACTGTTCCACAGACAAAACGGGTCCACGTCCCAGCGTAGACGGTAATAACTGCTGGCAGTCGACCGGAGACCGATCGTGTTGCAAAGGAACTGTGTCGCTTTAATTAATATAATAAGACCACATAATAATATAAGTAATAATATTTCTAATCTCTTATCACCTAGTCCAAACTAAGCATCAATTACAGCTTAAGTTAGAAAGAAAGAGAAATATTTATTGACATACACCAGGCATAAAAACATATATAAACAGTAAAACACGGAAAAAAGTAAAAAAATAAAACAGTTAACACATATCAGCAGGTGCAGTCAACAAGGCCCTATCTCAGCATAAAGCTTTTGCGACATTATATAAATGTCGCAGAAGCGCTGTTATTATAATGGGCGTTGGATGAAGTTACACGTGATAAAGGTATTATAATGCAGAAAAACTCGTACCGACAACGACCGGCTGGCCGAGTGGTCTGTACCCCTACTATACAGGTAGCTCGGCAAGGGGTCCCTGCTTCGAGTCCCAGTAGGGGTAGATGATTGTATGATGAGTTCGAGCATTTGTTCACGAGTCATGGATGTTTGTAATTTTATTTAGTATACTATAACATTTTATAGATATTATTATCAATATTTCTTCGTTATCTAGTATCCATACGACAAGCTGTTTAATGATGCTCACTAATACGGGCTAGATAATGGGGTTGAGTGTATGATTATTATTATTATTTATAATAATATTATAAACATACTAGTAGCCGCCGACGGCTCTGCACGAGTAGATGTGGTAACAGACAGGCCGAGTTACTTACGCATTTATAATATTAGTACAGTTATACCGAAATGTGTAAACATTATTTACATATTTATCATATCATCTGCCCATACTGGTATTCGAACACAAGACCTCTGGCTAAATAGACAGAGGTGCTGAGCACTCAACCCTACATACTATACATGGTAAGTAATTTTTTATTCCTCATGCTCGGAAAGTAGCGTTTTCTTGTTCTGAGTATTGGGAGGAAAACGGTAGTTCCCACCACCGGGCGGGAAAAACTCAGACTAGTTGCTTCCTTTCCTAGGGCGGGAATAAAAAAATTAAAAATAGAACTGAATTTGGTTACGTACAACCTGTGGTACAATGAAGAAAAAAAAGTATTCGGCTGAATGGCCAGTAGGCGGTAACGCGATGTGTTCCAAATTTAAAAATACTCTTTATATTAGGTTGGGAAAAAAGTATTTTCGCATTATAGTATGTAGGAACTTGTTATAAAATCTCTTTGACTGTACTATTTGTATCTGGCTGGTTTTGGTATCATTAAAAGTTTAGATTTTAAAAAAGATAATTCCAAATTCAAATTAGGAAAATGTGTGTTTTTCATTTGTTTTCCGTACTGTCAAAATGAGTGAATCTAATGAAGAAATTCGATACATTTTAAAATTTTATAACAAAAAAGGTAACTCTATTACAAAAAAGGTAGCGCTGGTCGCTCTATTACGGATAAAATTAATGCCATTTTTGAAAAACTGGAGAAAGATCGGCATATCAGTAGTTACGACGTAGCTGAAGAACTGGGAATTGACCACAAAACAGTGTTGGTACATTTTAAAAAAAATGGGTACACAAAAAAGCTCGATATTTAGGTACACCACGAGCTCACTGAAAGAAACCTAATGAACCGTGTACTCATTTGTGATTCTTTATTACGACGTAATGAAACCGAACCATTTTTGAAGAAGCTGATAACTGGTGATGAAATGTGGATCACGTACGACAAGAACGTGCGAAAAAAGTCGTGGTCAAAGGCCGGTCAGGCTTCACAGACTGTGGCGAAACCCGGGTTAACTCGCAACATGGTGATGCTGTGTGTGTGGTGAGATTGGAAGGGCATTATTCATTATGAGCTGTTACCACCAGGCAGGACCATCGATTCTGAACTCTACTGCAAACAACTGATGAGATTAAAGCAAGAAGTTAAGAGAAAGCGGCCGGAATTAATTAACAGAAGGGGTGTGGTTTTTCATCATGGTAACGCTAGACCTCACACATCTTTAGCCACTTAGCAAAAATTAAGAGAGTTTGGCTGGGAGGTGTTAATGCATCCGCCGTATAGTCCTGACCTTGCACCTTCAGATTTCCACCTATTTCGCTCTCTTCAGAATTCTCTAGGCAGTGTCAGGTTAACATCACGAGAGGACTGCCAAAACCACTTGTCGCGGTATTTTGATCAGAAGCGCCAAAATTTCTATAGCAATGGGATCATGTCCCTACCTACAAGATGGCAAAAAGTTATCGAACAAAATGGTACCTAAATGGTAGTTAAATGTAAATAAACTATATTAAAAAATGTTTTGAATTTTCTTAAAAAATGCGAAGAAACTTTTTCCCCAACCTATTACATACTCTGTTTAATCTGTGAAAAAGACAATTTTGGCGGGATAATAATCTTGTACGCACGCTGTGCCGAAATTAAATATCTTGATTGTGTGAGTTGTTTGAGAAAAACAATGAATTCAAGCGATTCTGAAAATTTCGACTCCAGGTTCGGTTATGAACGAAGCATATGCCCTTACTGCGCTCGGGCCTCTAACAACCTCGTAGGGATTGATTCCTTTCCACCCTTATAAAGCAATCTACTATTACCCTGACCCCAGACGCATCATGGAAGTATCTGTACCTATTTTTATATTACCTGTATTCGCTTCAGCTGCGGGTCCCCAAACGAATTGTTATGAAATGTTTCAAAGACATTCACCGCTGGACAAAGACCTCCACTATGTATGATGATTATGCATGCTATTATATTTTGAATAATGACTTCAATGTAACCTTGTAATGTAAATATTGAAATGAGCTTTGACAACAGGTCTTCGCAGTTTTCTCAAAACAATTCTATCTAATATTGACTTTTTGTAGCATTATAGGTTAGAGCGCAAAAAATGTGTTTTTCTGCGATTTTTTGATTGATAGAAGTGTTTTACCAATAGCAACGTTCTAAGCTCCGCCTAAATTCGCAGCGTAATCTGCTTTTCTTTCTCTAATTGAATCAGAGTGACAGAGAACCCCTAAACTTAATTTAGGATTACTGAAATGTAACACAGCATAATATTATTTTAAAATGAAAGCATAACGCTCAGTAAACTGTACGCGAACCTCCCAGAAACAATTAATGACGAACAAACACACACGAGACGCGCGCAATTGTTCCATTCTGTGTGTTTAGGCCTGTGTACAAATATATATGAAGGCGGAGAATTGGTCGTTTGAATAAATCAGCAGCTTAGCCAGTCTTGACGGATTTTAAAAGAAAAATATCAAGGGTCAGCCGAGTGAGAGGTCTGAACTCTGAACCAAAGAAATAAAACAACTGCATAAAGGCGATGTAGCTCATACATCAGGGTGGTACCGTCAATACGACAATAAATTTAAACATGGGCTATATATTGGCCCTAATTCTGGAGAACACATGCTAAGTCTAAATTTAAGTTCAGTCCATTTCTTTCTCTCAAAATGAATACGAAAAGGATGGCTGTTTTGACTGGATTGACATTTAGAAAGGTGCTTTTAATTTTCGACCTTATTGAACGTGCTAAAATGCAGTGTTTAGGAGGCACCTCCGTACATAAATTCTAAAATTTTCTATGGTTTCTTTGAAATCTATCTAAAAATTTACAGCTGTAAACAAATTCTTGCTGTAGATACTTAAATTTAGAATCAAAGTGTGTCTTCAGAATCAGGCCCATTAGTTCATAGACATGGTTTGCCACTTTCAAAGACATCGTATACGTTTGATAATTTTTTGACATTGGGTGCATTATGTCATAGAAATGTCATGAAATTATCAAACGAATAAAATGGTTTGGAAAGCGGCAAACCATTTCTATGAACTAATATAGCCCATGTCTAAATTTATTGTTGTATTGACGGCACCACCCTGTATTCTTCAAGGTTATCTTTAAGAATCCACAATTATTTAACTACACACACAGTTATTTTAAGATCTTGGCCTCAGTTTTGTGTTTTTATTAATTAATAATAATTTTAACTGACTACAAAAAGTAGGAGTTTATGTTGGAAGTCATCGAGTTCTATAAGGGTATGTTAGCTTATAAGTATCTCCGTCAAATGTAGATTATTTCGATAAGTAATTCATTTTCTGTTCGAATAAGTACACTACCAGGTTAGTCCCATATAAGCTTAGTCTGTATCTGATCAGTCTTCGGAGACAGAGAATTGAAGTCCTCAACAAACAATAGTCAAGTTAAAAGACAATTTTTTTATATATTTTTTATACAAAGCACGAAAAATGACTGAACACCACCCGATGTGAAGCGGTAAGAAGAGTCCATGTGCGAAGACAGGTCAAACGGTAGTTATAAACCACACCTACCTTTGTATTTCAACACTGGAAAATCCTAGTTCGGGCAGTTCGGGCTCGTGTGTTACTTATCCTCTACTGTTATTTAAAAGAAAATAAGTTTATTTGAATAAAAGTTTGTTAGACTAAGATACAGACAGATCGATAATGCTCACGGTCATCCATGCCACAGTAATATTATTTATCGTGTCCATGCCATGATATAAGAAAAGTATTTAGAGTAGAAAAAAATCATGTCCTCAGAGTATCCTCATGGTAGAAACTGAAACCGCGAACAGTCACCCGCGGGGCGCCTATACTTAGCTGGATTTACATTTATCTGACGCCTTCTGACGTGACGCGTCAGAACGGAATCGGTTTCATATCGTTACTATGGTTAAATTTACATTAATCTATCGTGACGTGTCGTCAGATACGACAGATTAATGTAAATATCACCATAGTAATCTGACGCGTCACGTCAGAAGGCGTCAGACAAATGTAAATCTGGCTTAACTTTATTGGTATTGGATTGTGAAAGGTCGCGTGTTGAGTGAGACACTGCCACTGCATTAAACTACGAATGGGAGCTGGGCCCAGCTGTATAAAAAGGTGCGGCCAGCGCCGGCGTCGCGCCGGTCGCGAACTCCAAAGAGTACATGCCAACTCGCGCTTGACCACCGCAGCACCGGGGTGTCGTACTATTATGCTCGTTTTTACTAACATTTGCTTAGCATTAAGAGTCTCTTAGAGATTTTTATCTCAGTCTATCTAAAGGAGATAGAAAGAGACAAATGTCGTTAGGAGTCACCTAAGCCTAGGGAATGGTTTGTGATAACGGGCATTAGAAACTTTAGTTGTTCTATGTACTTGTGATAGACGGACAATAAATTGTTACCAGCACAAAGTACTGTCCATTATTTTTACGTCCCAGTACGGCCCTAATAGTCCCCGCCTGAGGACATGAACTTTGTCATCTTTTACTAGTTATTATAACTAGAAAAAATTCATATCCTCAGGCAGGGACTTCTTTTTGGATATTTATCACTAAAAACTGTAGAAGAAAAAAACCGACTCTTAAACACTCAAAAGATGATATTTATATTCGTTATTTAATTTCAACATTGTTATAAATGTTTGAAAAATATATATGCATGGAAAAAATCCTGTACTATATATTTTTTCGCACGTCCTGGGGCGGGAAATATTCCCGCCCCGTAAAATTAAAAAAAAAATACTAACTATAAGTACATATTTAATGGCTGATAAGATAGGTCTTAAAATATTATCTCTTATTTAAATCCAGAGATATATGTTAGCCAATACTGGCTACCACAAACTGTACGGGATGCTTTCATGGGAGCCAATATTAATGCCTACGTCCTGATTTTCGAACGTCAAAATTCAATTTATGAGTAATCTCATTTACCGTTGGAGATTCGACAGTGCTCGTCAGCATGTACAATCGTTGTCACTTAATTTGTTAGTACAGCCAATTTGATGAACGATGTTCGAGAAACCGATATATTAAATTGGTTGGCGAGTAAATAAATACCCCTGCATAGAAAGTCTGAAATCAATAAAGCCTTGATTAACTTGAGTATTTCTTGGTGTTATAACAGGGCATTGAGGAGCTCGGTCTGGTTTAGATGACGAAAATGAAAGCTACTAAGGGTTACTCAAAATTTATTATCTCGAGCTCCTCCGAGCTTCTAAAGGCACGTTAACCCGTTGGTCCCGGTTATCACTAAATCAAAATCAAAAATATATTTATTCAAGTAGGCTCCTAAGAAGCTCTTTTGAATCTTCAAAAATTTCAAAATATGTAGGTAAGAAATATATTTCTATTTAAGAAACGGTCTCACAATGTCATAATGTCTATCTGTCTATCATGTCTGAATTTACACCGGTTCCAAAAGTTGAACTACCGAGAAGACTCTGGCAACAAACTCGTGTAGTCACTCTTTTCAAAACATGGAGTTACAATATTTGTGGTTACAATATTTAAATATTTTGCTCTGCAGTGCCATACAGAAAAAAAATAGAAAAAGTATATCAAGTTAGAAGTAGATCACTAAAACAGCCTTTAACCTTCCAACCCACATTTGGGCCAGCGTGGTGGTGTTGTAGCCCAAACTACACATGTGTTTCTCCTTGTAGAACGTTTATAGGCTGGTGAAGGGGGCATTATCCTACTAGCTTACTTATTGCTCGTTCAGTAAGTAACAAAAGTAAGCATAACTACACTATTGCTGTTGGCTGCAGATGGCCTTTGCAGCGTAGCCGGGGTTTTAGGGAGGGGAAAGCGCGACGAGTGTAGACCGGCCCCCTTATTCTCAACTGTCGGAAAATTATCGAATTTCGGAAACTCTATACCTGTCACTTTTTATCGCTATCCGTCAAGGCGAGACAGCATGTGACTTTTCGAATCGAATCCGTGATCCGACAGTAGAGAATAAGGGGGCTGGTCCTCGCACCCTTGTTCTTCGAGTGCGGTGTATAACAAAAGTGTGGCTAGTGCGTGATGTGCTTGTGTGTGCGAGGGCATTTGCGTTCGTGATAGGGTCGTTAGGGTCATGGAGAACATACCTACTTAAACGGGTCGGGGCGCAAACCCGCAGGTCGTGTGCCAATCCAACCTTTAAAATTTGACTGGAAAATATCAATAACTTCATTGAATTTACTTTGAGCGTTCGTTACAATGCTGCTCCGTGTAAACTAAACGGAAAGTCATTTTAGTTACGAACAGATCTGTTACGAGCGAATGCTCATGTTAATCTGTACCTTATTTTATGGCCTTATTTTATGGCTATCAAAGTTTATAATCATCTACCGAATTATCTAAAAGCCCTCCAAGGCAGTAAATTTGCGAGTGAATTGAAAAGACTACTGATTGCAGAAAGTTTCTACGATTTAAAGGAATATTTTTCCAATAAATTGTGATTGGTTAGTAAAGAACTTAAGTAAATTGTAATTTAATTTATTTAATGAATAATTTTAATTTTATTATTTGTGACAATTAAATATTTTATATGATAAAATGAATATGACAATTTTTTATAGTGACTTATTTGTTATGTATCGGTAAATTATGTTGAAATGTATACTTTAAATATTCACAATACCTTATAAAGGTGAATTTGTAGCACCAATTGAAGACCTTATTATTTACTATTATCATTGTGTACCTATTGTTACAAATTTATGGTGAATAAATGAATATGAATATGTACCTTAACAGATTTAACGGTGTATTAACAAATTGATTCTGCAATATGAATGATTCAAGAAGATAAAGGGATTATGGTACTGACATAATGACAGATGTTCCTATATTCGGGACAGGACTTATTAAATTAGCTATAATTAGAAGGAGTTAATTCACTCTGTGTATGAAGAGCTATATATCTGTCGAAGCACTTACAGAAGGTCACATTGCAATAATTGATTGTTTAGTTGTAGTCTTGAGGTTTCTAGGTAAATGTCTCCTATAAGCTTAGAAAAAACAGGCAATGGCCACAATTCTATAGAACACACACTAAATCTAATTTTAAGTTCAGTGTATGTCTTTCTCTCTTTAAGAATACAAAAAGGATGACAGTCATAATTTGATTTTTATAAAATGCAGTTTTACAAGCCCCTCCGTCATAACGTCTAAAATTGTCTACGGTTTCTATAAAATCTACCTAAAAGTTGACAGCTCTAAACTAATTCTTGCTATCTTTTCTTCTATTACATATTGCGAGAAAGAGATATACTGTACTTACATACCTAAACTTAGATTTAGAGTGTGACTTCAGAATTAGGCCGAATTTATGAGATTAACGTAAGCGTTCGAAAAGCCATTAGAAATCTTACTTATCCCATATGATTCAAAGGTTATTATTACTTTAACCCATTCTCTGTCTCATGAATCACAATTATGATACATAACAATTGTTTCAGGAAACCTGTTAAATAAGTTGTTTTGTATACATTTTTAAAGTCTCTGATCACAAAAGCTATTTGCTTCAATAGACATCATATTTGAACGGAATGGCCGTAAAATTGTTGATGAGGAAGTAATTTATCAAAGGAAAATATCATCTACCTTTAAAAGTCTGTGTTTGAAAGCTACCTTTTTAAGCTACAAGTGAATTAATAAAAAATGTTAAGAGATTCTTTAGTAAATATTAACTTCCCTGCTTTTGATTCTTCGAAGGTCATTGTAAAATAGGTTTACATAAAACTTTTTCGAAATGAATAAAATCGGATAAATGTTTTCACGATAACAATGCTATTCTCATTAAGATTTGCCTTCAAATCTTTTTTTATTGTAATAGGCAGACTTAAGAGCTTTTTAGAAGATATTAATTATTATTATTGTGTCGCGGATACGATACTACCTTGGACATTGACTTATTCTATATAAAAATAATATAAAACTAGAAAATAAATGGATGTCCTGGGACGGGGAAACAAAAAAAAACAATTCAGGGCGGTTACGACAATTTTTTTTTTTATACAAAAAAATACAATAATACAGCAAAATAAAAACATGGGTTATATTAGTTCATAGAAATGTTTTGCAACTTTCAAATACATCTTATTAATTTGATAATTTCATCACATTTCTATGATCTAATGCAGCCAATGTCACATTATTTTATAAAAATGTCATGAAATTATCAAATGAATAAGATGTATTTGAAAGTTGAAACACATTTCTATAAACTAATTTAGCCTATTGTTTTAATTTATTGTCATATTGTCGTCACCAACATGTATAAATCAACCACCATCTTCAAACATAAAAAAAAGGAAAAAATAATTAAATTTAAGTAGGTACTTACTTACCTACCTCCTAAAATGTATTTTTTGGAGTTGGTGCTTCACTTTCTATTGTCGATAGAAACAGCTTAGCACCAACTCCAAAAAATACATTTAGGAGGTAAGTACCTAGGTACTTAAATTGAATTATTCTTTACTTTTTGTTTTGAAGTCGGTTTTATTTATGCAAAAATTTTTTTTTTTTACATTTTTAAGTGATTTCCTAAGGTCAAAGCAAGATCGGTGACCGTCAGCACTATCGCCTTGTCTGTCTCTCAGGCTTTGGTTGAAATACTTGAAATACATAGTGAAAGAATTATCTTCTAACTCCTAACCGTTAAGGAGTTGTACCTTCCATCACCAGCTCATCAACATGAGATGATGACTAACAGCAGCAAATACTTGAATAGCTTTAGAAAAAAGTAAAACATGTCAAACGTGCCTATTAAATTTGATGTTTGCCCTCGAATTCCCTGGGATCCCATCATCAGATCCTAACTTGGTGACAGTGGGACCACCTCAGGAAAATACTCCATCAAGAAAATCGGTTCATACTTGACAGAGAAATCGGTAAACATACATACAAAAAAAAATACAAACAGTGGAACATATAACCTCCTTCTTTTTTTAAGTCGGTTGAAAACTGACAACTATCTAATAATATGAAAATAAAATTAAGAAAAATTCTTTGTCATAAATAATTAAACAATTCCTTTTCTATAAATAAAATAATCAATGTGTATCCCTATTTAACAGATTTAACCAAAAATCTAAAAATTTCCATTTGCTACAAATAAAACGGGAGACGCAGCGTTGGTAGGCCCCACAAGGTAGACCGATTTTCTGGTAAGGATCGCGGGAAGCCGTTGGATGAGGGCAGCGCAGGACCGATCGGTTTGGAGATCCTTGCCCAGCCTATGCCCAGCAGTGGGCGTCTCTCGGCTGATATGATGATGATGACAAATAAAAAAACATAACGTGCTACACAACACAACCAAATTTTTAAGTAATGCTGTAAAAACTAATTAATTACTAAACTAAAAATGATATTCAATTAACTTCATTTAAGTTAACCTTCAACTTTGGAAATGTTCTTCCAAAATTTCCTGCTCTAAATTTTCCGTCCGTTTGCTGAGGCTGGACTGGAAACTAAAATTGAACCATTTTCACCGAATTGTTATTACAAGAAAATGTATTTTATAGAAAGATATTTTATTGAGAAGATTTTTCAATTAAGATATTTTGTCCTTCAGCTTTCAAATTGGCGTGTTGTACCGGACTTACGGAAAATTATTTTCTTCTGCTGACGCGGCCCAGAAAATACAGCCAATTGGGAATTTTATTTTATTCATAATATACTTGGTGGTGCCATCAATATGACAATAAATGATCATGGTCAATATTACTTCATAGAAATGTATTGCAACGTTCAAAAACATCTTATTCATTAGCTAATTTCATGACATTTGTATGAAATAATATAACATTAGCTGCATTATTTCATAGAAATGTCATGAAATTACCAAATGTAAGAGATGTTTTTAAAAGTTGCAAAACATTTCTATAAACTAATACAGCCCATGTTTTTATTGATTGTCATATTGACGGCACTATTCTGTATAATATATTTCTATCCTACACTCATTTCGTAGAAAAAGTAGGTACCCTCGCACCAAGTAACGGCCTGGCCACGAACTCACCGCACGCGCGTCCTGCGACTCGCGAATCGGCAACCACTGCGCGCTGTCTCGATGTCGGCCTCGCAGCGCGTCGTCGTGACCGCGCAGTGGTTGCCGAGTCGGCGCCGTCGCCGTCGCCCGTTCCCGTGGCCAGGCCGTAAAAGACCTAGTCAACGACGAGGACCCAGTCAACGACGAGGACCCAGTCATCGCTCAGGCTCAGGTCAAAAGTAGACGTTATAGCACGCAACGTGTGAATTCATGATAATGATAATTCATTGAGTAACTGTTTCAATTTTTTTACAAGAAGCGTGACCGTAATAGCCGTTGGATAGAATGTAATATTTATTTGTGGACAGTAAAGCCTTTGTGTACCATGTCTGCAGAAAAAACAAGTCGGTCACCTAGGTGTAAAGTAAATGAACGCCTTGGTTAAATTTAACATGTTTGGAAATACGTGCCGAAAGCTCTGTATTACAAATAGCAGAACACAAATCACGTTCTCTCTTAATTCCCAAACAAACATTCCAATTTACAGACTAATTTCGCGAATCTAATTCATTAAGTTTTCATTAAGGTAAGACGTATATTTTAGAAAACAATTACTAATGGTATCTAAATCAAAACGAACTTTTTTATTTGTTTCGCAAATGGGAAGATATTTTGATTTTACCGACTATAAGCGGCCGTTAACATCATCAGCCAGGAAACCATTACGAAGGGCTTACGAACGTAATTTACGCATTATTTTAGTGACGACATTAACGTTGAATTGCAACAGAAGAATGAATTTTGCGTCATTATAGTAATACAAGAAACTGAATGTAACGCAAATTGCGCGTTGCAAAATCGCGACTCACAGTTAACTTAACTCGCGTAAAAAAGCGCTCGTTTACCTTATCTTTATCCTTCGATAAAGGCACGGCATACTTGTCTTACAGTAAGCTAATATAAATTGGGTGAATGCGGTGAATGCCCTTTGTCTTTTATCATAATTATAATTAACTTAGGTTCGGAAGGTGTCATATGTTAGATAATAATTATACCCTATTATCTTATCTTTAGAATACGTGGAATTGGGCGAATCAAAATGAAATTATACAATCTGTTATAGCAATTTAGATTATTTTCAACAACTCGGTATAATTTTGCACTTTATACTATCATTATATTAGAATTAATATATATCATGTAATTTTTTCGTATCAATAGATGTCTGATAGTAGTGGTAGGTCAGATGGGCGAGGGTCCCTTTTACAGGTTCTTTTCCTTCCCCGTCTTTATATCCCCCCAACGAAACTTCTGTCCTTACGGCGGGTTCAAGCTTTTTAAAACCCAGCCGTAACAAAAGAAGTAAGAAAATCTCTGAGCCAACATTAAAGCTCATGGAGGAAAGACGTGGACTGCAGTCTTCTGAAGACGCTCGTCGGCAGCTCAACAAACAGATCTCCAAGTCCCTAACCCGAGACGTGCGCCGATTTAATACTGAACGTATTAAAGAGGCAATCGAGCGGAACAGGGGCTCAAAAGTGTTCACCAGGGATCTGACGCTTGGACAGAGTTTGCTGACGAAGCTGAAGACAGAGGACGGCAGATTGGTTACATCCCGACCTGAGCTATTGGCCGAGATTCAAAACTTCTATGGACAGCTTTACGCGACATCACGCACACCTGTCACTCAGGCCACCGATCCGAGAGCCAAATTAACCCGACATTACACCGAAGATATCCCGGACGTCAGCCTGTACGAGATTAGTGTAGCTCTCAAACAGCTTAAGAACAACAAGGCGCCGGGCGACGATGGAGTTACAGCGGAGCTTTTGAAAGCAGGTGGACGACCAGTCCTGAGAGCGCTTCAGAGGCTATTTAACTCCATCATCCTCGAGGGTGAAACGCCAAAGGCATGGCATGGGGGCGTGGTGACACTTTTCTTCAAAAAGGGTGACAGGACCCAATTGAAGAATTATAGACCCATCACGCTCCTGAGTCATGTTTACAAGTTGTTTTCGAGAGTTATAACGAATCGTCTCGCACGCAGGTTCGACGACTTCCAGCCTCCCGAACAAGCCGGATTCCGAAAAGGCTTTAGTACCATAGACCACATACATACGCTGCGGCAGGTTATACAGAAGACCGAAGAGTACAACCTGCCATTATGCTTAGCGTTCGTGGACTATGAGAAAGCCTTCGATTCTGTCGAGACCTGGGCCGTGCTTCAGTCACTCCAGAGATGCCAATAGACTATCGGTACATCCAAGTGCTGCAGTCACTGTACGAAAACGCCACTATGTCAGTCCGCCTTCAGGACCAAAACTCGGAACCAATACGTCTTCAGCGAGGTGTGAGACAGGGCGATGTTATATCGCCGAAACTGTTCACTGCCGCGTTGGAGGATGTGTTTAAGCTTTTGGACTGGAGAGGATTTGGCATCAACATAAACGGCGAGTACATGACTCACCTTCGTTTTGCGGATGATATCGTAGTCATGGCTAAAAACCTGGAAGACTTGGGCACAATGCTCGACGACCTCTGTAGAGTCTCCCAACAAGTGGGTCTTAAAATGAACATGGATAAGACGAAAATAATGTCGAATTCCCATGTCGTACCCACTCCTGTAAAGGTTGGAAGCTCTACACTGGAAGTTGTTGACGAATATGTTTACCTGGGACAAATAGTCCAACTTGGTAAGTCCAACTTCCAGAAAGAGGTCAATCGACGGATCCAACTCGGCTGGGCAGCGTTCGGGAAGCTTCGCAGCATATTCTCGGCCCAACTACCGCAGTGTCTCAAGACGAAAGTCTTCAATTCGTGTGTGTTGCCAGTGATGACTTACGGAACTGAGACGTGGCCGCTTACAATGGGCCTAGTAAGAAGGCTCAATGTCACCCAAAGGGCAATGGAGAGGGCTATGCTCGGGGTTTATCTGCGTGATCGAATCAGAAATGATGAGATCCGCAGGAGAACTAAGGTTGCCGACATAGCCCGAAGAATTGCGAGCCTCAAGTGGCAGTGGGCAGGCCACATTGCAAGAAGGACTGACGGCCGTTGGGGCGGAAAGGTCCTCGAGTGGCGGCCGCGTACCGGAAGACGCAGCGTTGGTAGGCCTCCCACAAGGTGGACCGACGATCTGGTGAGGGTCGCGGGAAGCCGATGGATGCGGACAGCGCAGAACCGATCGGTATGGAGATCTTTGGGGGAGGCCTATGCCCAGCAGTGGGCGTCTCTCGGCTGAAATGATGATGATGATGAACGAAACTTCATGTAGGGACCGGACCGCGGTCTAAACGTGTTGATGACACAATGGCGAAATGTCTTCGGGCCATCCCATGATGTCGTCAGGAAGCTGGTAGGAAGGCGCGTCGCTGAGGAGTTTAGTGGGTGAGAGCCTCACACACCCCTCCTTCTGCCCCCGGGGTCGGGGGGCCGGGTGGTAGAGCTTTTCCTTAGCGTCAAAAAAAGGTAGAGATCGTAGCAAGCGTTAACGAAAGAGGGTAGATTGATAATCTCTCCGCAATGATGTTGACTTCTACCATAGTTTCAGCAGTGTATCCCTTAACATGGCGCATCATGCATGCAACTGCGCCGAAATAGCGGGAACTCGTTACAATTAGATTAAAGGGTGAACATTGAATTAGTTGTGAAAACATCACAAACTTACATTGTTGTTTATTCTAGTCTGTTCTGAAAACAGCTTCACATAAAAATATAATTTATACAGTAACAAGTGTTAGAAAGTCTTAGCTTAACAAAATTTTGTCGGCTGAATTTTGTAAAAGCTGACGTAGTGGCACCTGCAGCTTGCAGACGTTGGATATTCTGGGGACTGTGCACTCGGTAAGGCAGCAGATTTAGAGTCGAGCTAAACTCTAGTAAGTAGGTAAATCTCGCCGTGCCAACGCTTTCGGATTAAATACGTACGTTTTAAACATGAAACTACACACAGTTTTGCAGTTCCGTGGGCACAGTTAGCTTTTGCAATTTTTTGCTGTTATACTTATATAACCTGTAAAAATCAACATAATCAAAATTTTATATTAGTAGATACAAGAAGGTTAAATGTAATCCATATTCTTGCTTGGTCTATCAATCCTTAAGCAGCTAATTTCACAATATCGTTGATGATAATGGTCTTAAGAAATTCAGTCCCAATTCAGCCAACGCTTTCGGATTAAATACGTACGTTTTAAACATGAAACTACACACAGTTTTGCAGTTCCGTGGGCACAGTTGGTTTTTGCAATTTTTTGCTATTATACTTATATCACCTGTAAAAATCAACATAATCAAAATTTTATACTAGTAGATACAAGAAGGTTACATGAATTCCTTATTCTTGCCTAGTCTATCAATCCTTAAGCAGCTAATTTCACAATATCGTTGATGATAATGGTCTTAAGAAATTCAGTCCCAATTCAGCCAACGCTTTCGGATTAAATACGTACGTTTTAAACATGAAACTACACACAGTTTTGCAGTTCCGTGGGCACAGTTGGCTTTTGAAATTTTTTGCTATTGTACTTATATAACCTGTAAAAATCAACACAATCAAAATTTTATATTTAGTAGATACAAAAAGATTAAATTAAATCCATATTCTTGTCACAATCCTTAAGCAGCTAATTTCACAATATCGTTGATGATAAAGGTCATCTGAAATTAAGTCCCATTATCGGACCTATAATAAGTATGACGTAGACGGCGTAAGTTGTATGGAATGAAATACGGATCCTATCGACATTTTCATTTGTACCACCCACTCTAGTCTAACAAGATTTTCTTAATTGCCGCCGCGAGTCGGCAGGCAATTGTTTCATTAGGTAACACTTGTACGAATAAGTGTTTGGTAAGCTATAATGAATTAGATTAAGTTCTTATTGTACTGGTTTAGGAACATGGGCAAATAATCAATATATGAAACGGAACACGAGTTAGTCGGAGTTATGGGCACGGTACCAGAGGTATAGCTGTGTTGAAAATAACATATTATGTTCGATATTATGTTTGACTGAAGATCATAGATGCCATCGAAAACAAAGTCACACATTCCAGACACAATTGGTTTTTATCGTCATAGTATGCTCTCGGGAATCTGGAGAGGTCGTTTGAAATAAACCTGTAGTTTATATAAATGAATTTTAAATTTTTGAATTTTGCAGCACAGGATAAGTGACATGATTTCTTATACATAATATCTAGTGATTTCCATGATATTGATAATTCATCATCATCATCCTATATATGTCCCACTGCTGGGCACAGGCCTTCCCACATGGGAGAAACTCATGAGGACTTTGGGTCACAATACCACCACGTTGGCCCGATGGCGGTTCGTGGGCTAAAGCGGTTGCAGGAACAACCGGGACCAACGGCTTAACGTGCTTTCCGAAGCACGGAGGAGCTCGAGATAGCAAACTTTGATTAACCCATCCCAGGATCAACCATGGCGAAAGTAAAGTTGCTTCGTTTTACGTATATCGAAACGCGTGAAACGTATAAAAGAGCGCTCAAACTAATACGCCGCCGGGCTTCTCAATTAAAAGTAATTCAATAAATAAGATTCACGGTTTAGCCAACTATATTTTGTTGGACCAAACTTACCTAATTACTTAGAGACAAGATCATGATATTTGTTGAGCTACGGTTATGAGAATTAATATTGGTGCTCATCACTATAATTTTAAAACAACAAAAGTTCATGTTAGCTATTTACTTCTTATAGGATAATAATTAAAACAGCATAAATGTCATTATCCAAGTGGCTTTTCGGGATGGAACACACAAAAGTAAGTACAACGACTAGACCGGTCGGCGGCCGGCTCCCTCCAGCCAAAATGCTTCATGACGTCACGAGTGCTGCCAACATTCATTCACTTATTTTCATATTATTGATGATATTCCTAAACTCACATCATTTGTTTTTACCTATGAAGTATAAATTAGATCAGAATAAACATTTTGCATTCTTATCTCTTATATTATGTATTATGTGTATTTTAAGACAAACATCTGCCACACTACATAGTTAAAAAAAATATAAATTACAATTCTACGTACTCTTGGTCCGTGCCTTTTTTATGATTTTTTTATTTTTATTTTTTTTATTAGTCGATTATATTTGTTACGCTATTTTGTTTATCTCATAATAATACTTGCTATCTTAATGGTTAGTATATTATTAGAATTGGCATTGATAATTGTTGGTTTCGGATATTGTCCTTAAAGTTACAACATTTTAAAAACTTACATTATGAATCTAATGTTTATATTTTAGAATTTGTAAAGCAATGTTATTATTCATAAAATATAAAATGAAATTTTTTAAGTCACCTCATCAGTCACCTATCTAACACTATTTTATTGAGACTATTCATATGAGCCCAAAGACGCTATCATTATCTGCTGTAAGTTTCTGAAGAATAAATCGTCCCGCAAACTTTTTGATGGTATAGGATCAGAAAAAGGTTAGTACTTATGGAAATGTTACCCATGTGACAGTACACCAAATTTTAAATCAATCGGATCTGTGTAAGTTAGTAAAACCCTTTTATCATATAGAGAACAAGCTGATGAGCATCAAACGCCTGAACTGATCTTCATGAATTACAGCTGAAAACCATCCTAGTCACGTCAGCTTTCAAAAAAAAAAAAAAACAAAATCGGTCCATTTGTTTAGGTGCTACAATGCCACAGACAGACACACAGATACACTGATGCACAGATACACAGCCAGACACGTCAAACTTATAACACCCCTCTTTTTTCGTCAGGTGTTAAAAAATATTGCTTAAGTTTCACCAACCTCCAATTTTGTCTCTCTTTACCCTTTTTTGTGTAGCTATTGGTGGGTGCTTGGATGCTAAAGTTGGAGAATATTTTGAATTTAATCTGGGTTGGATGGATTGCACTACCGGGGTTATAACCCGAGACTTAATGAATGAATGAATGAATGAATGAATATTTATTTGCATAAACATGTGTATAAATAAACAGCAGGTATTACACTAAAAAAAATAATTGTATCAACATGTTTTATCATGACAGACATGCAATATAAAGTTAAAACAATAACATTAATTGAATCAGTATAAAAATTGAATCAGTCGCAACATAATCAATTAAACATTTATCAATTTAAATTTAAAATTGAAGTCAATGGCATTAAAAATTAAAGTACTTATAATCATGTCCACAGTTTGAAAAAAATAAATAATAAATGAAATTAATAAATTATATAAGTATCTAATATTATTTCAATTTGTCTCTAAGATAGTCGTCAATATTATAGTAACATTTGTCAATTAAAAATTGTCTTAATTTGATTCTAAATAAATTTGTATTTAATTGTTTTATGTCCTTCGGAACTTTATTATATATTTTTGGAGCCATACATATAATACTCTTTTGTAAAAAAGTTGTTTTAGCAGAGTGCAAACAGATTCGATCTTTGTCTCGTCTATTCCGCTTAATTTTATCAGACAAACGCTCAAATAGTTCAGGGTTGTTCCGTACAAATAGGGCTGTTTCAATTATATACAACGACGGAAGTGTAAGAATTTTATGCTTAGTAAATAAGGGCTTACAGCTATCTGTGGTTTGTAATCTAAACATAGCGCGTATGCATCGTTTTTGCATTTTAAAAATTACATTTTTGTCTGTGGAGTTGCCCCAGAATATAATGCCATATCTAAGTGTAGATTCTACTAAGCCATAATATGCTGTTAATAAAGCGCCAGTATTGACTGTTAAGGAAAGCTTGTACAAGGCATAGGCCACACTGCTAATTTTTTTACTCATTTCACAGATATGATTTTTCCAATTCAATTTTTTATCGATTAAGAGTCCTAGAAATTTTGCGGTGTCAACTTCTTTAATAACGTTATCTTTATATGTTACCTTAATGTCCGAGGGTGTTCGTAATCTTTGGCTAAAATGCATTATATTAGTTTTTGTCAAGTTAATTTTTAAATTGTTATTATTGAGCCAAGTAATTATTGAAGTCAAAGTGCTATTTATATCAAATTCATATGTAGAAATGTCATCACAATTAATACAAACCGTGCTATCATCAGCGAATAGCGTCATTGCCTGGCTAGTGGCTATTGGCAGATCATTAATATATATTATGAATAGAAGTGGTCCTAATACGCTACCCTGAGGTACACCATATAATACATTTCGTTTATTCGATGTATATATTTCCTCATATTTTGTTTTAATATTAATTTTACGTATTTCTGTCCTTTGTTGACGACCAGAAAGGTAAGATTGGATTAAATCTAACACATTACCTCGTATTCCATATGTGCTAAGTTTTTTAATTAAAATGTTGTGATCCACATAATCAAATGCCTGCGTCATGTCACAGTAAATGGCACATACCGGAGTAGTTGTGTCCACTTTAGGCATTACATTTTTCAAAAAGTCATAAATTGCTAAATTTATACTTTTCTTTTGTCTGAAACCATTTTGTTCATAACAAAAAATTGAGCTGCTTTCTAGATAAGCGTAAATTTCATTAAAATAATATTTTTAAATTTTTTTTGAAAAAATGGAGATTAGTGCAATAGGCCTATAAGACTGCATTAATTCTATATTGTCTTTTTTGAATAGAGGTTTTACAATAGTGATTTTAAGATCTTTAGGAAAAGTTCCTGAATGAATAGTTAGATTCACAATGTGACTTATATGATGACATATATGTTCATTAGCAGCCTTAATTATTTTTGTTGAAAAGCCATCGCAACCTTCACTATTAGTGTTTTTCAGATTTTTTATAATTTTACTTATGTGCTGTGGTAAACTCGGTGCTAAAAACATTGATCGTTGTCTATGACAAATACCAGAAGTAATATTTTCACCATATTTATCCATAGGTTTGACCTTATCAATAAAATAATCATTAAATGAATTAGCTATTTCAATGGGATCAAAAATATAGTCATCATTAACTTTTAGTGTCGATATAGTTTCTTTAGGTTTTTTGATTGTTGTTTTATTAATGATTTGCCAAGTTGTTTTAGACTTATTGTCAGAAGTGTAAATTTTATAGTTATTTTGAGAGCGTTTTGTTAAAGCTATTATCTTTTTTAGCGATTTAGAATAATTTATATATTTCATGTGATTAGTTTTTGTGGGGTTTGTCCTGAAGCACCACAGTAAATAGCGTTTCTTTTTGCTACATATTTTAATACACGTGATACCCATTTTGGTTTACTTACAACTTGAAACCTGATATCCTTTAGTGGAAAACACAGGTCATAAAAAAGTTTGAATTCATCATAAAAAAATCTATATGCAATATCTGGATCAACTGTGTTGTATATCTCATAAAAAGACAGACTTTTCATACACATTACAAACTTTTGTATATTTTCTTTATTATAGTTTCGAATCGTTTTTTTCCAGAACTTCACTTTGTTTATTTTAACAGGCAGCCTTATTAATTGAGCAGTATGATCTGACAAGCCAAAATCCAACACTTCTGTCTTACAAATTTGCTTAAAGTTATGTACAAAATTATCAATACATGTATTGCTGATAAGTCTCGTTGGTTTCTTTAATGCCACCCTAAAATTGTAATTTAAACATAAACACTCAAAGTCGAACGCTGTATTTTTTTTTTAACATATCTATATTAAAGTCTCCAGCTATGATAACATTTTTATTATTCATTCTAGTAACATTGATTAAAACTTTCTCTAGCCTATTAAAAAACATACTTAGGTTATTCGGTTTAGGCACTCTATACAAGCAGATAACTATGATATTGTAATCAATCAATTCTATCGCACAACATTCGAAAGCGTTTATTAAAGTTAATTTATTAACGTCCAATAGTTCTCTAAATTTAATTTCATTCTTCACCAGTATACACACTCCTCCCCTTTTACTGTTACTGCGGCTAAAGCATGTAGCTAGAGTAAAGTTTGAAAGATCAAAAAATTTTTCATATCCAGCCATCATGAAATGCTCTGTTATACAGAGGACATCCGCGTGTATGTTTCTGTCTACGAGGTCATCCAGATGAATTAAAAGCGCATCTGATTTATTCAACAGACCTGCTATGTTTTGATGTAACATATATAGGTATTTAGTCTCGAAAAAAAATGGAATCAGTTCCATTAGCACTGACTTGATGAATTATCTTATTATTGTATTCTATGTCATTAATTAGCGTCTCTAGGTTTTTACATATGCTACCCATTCCTAAGTTATTTACTAATCCAGAATGCTTATTAAAACATGCTTAAGTCATATTTTAACTCCTTATTTGTGTCTAGTATATACGCATGCTCATGATTTACCACATCCAAGTATAAAAGATTATTGACATTTTCCACCCTCCAGTTATACATAATCCTTAGGTTTCCATATTTATAAGTCGGAAGGCATAATATAATGTTTGTGTGTTTCATTTTATCCAGTATTTCACGAAGATGGTATATAACGCTAAAGTAATCTTTTGTTATTTTAAAGTCTTCTTCTCCAATCATAATAACACAGTAGTCATTTACTGTAAAGTTTGAGAGTTTGATCTCAATTCCTTTTAATAATTCTTCTAAATTACTACTAGGCTTAAGGTAATGGCAAAGATTAAACTGACTTCCTAGGCTATCCATCATAATAGACAAGACATTGTTGTGATTGTTTGTACTTAGAATGCACAACTTTGGTTTAGAGAGATGTCGCGAATCTGTTTTTTCTTGTATCAATAAATTAAATTTCGCTCCACTTTGTGGTTCTTTTGTTTTTAAAATATTTGTATTTTCTGTTGTTTTATTGTCATTGTGAGTGTATGTTTTTTGGGATTGTTTTTGTTTTTTCTGAAGTGGTGTTTGTCTACCTTTTATTGGGCTGTTAGTTATCTTTTTTAATAAGTCATTCTTATTCTGTAATTCTTCATTATTACGTTTTAATATTGTATTTTCAAGTGATAGTGATTCTATTTCATTATGAGCGCATTGTAACTCTAATCGTAATGATTGTATTTGTTCTTTTAGTTTAGTCATATGGTCCATGTCGTCATCTGTTATGTCAGGTAAGCTTGTGCTGGTTTCGTCTAAGGTATTTATAATATTTACTATTTAATTTATTAATATTTTCTGTGTTATCTGTCTGGTTAAGTGACTTGGTACGATTTCGACGAAACGTGATATTCTCCAAAAAATTCATAATGAGAATTTGTTTCTGACAAAATTTCGGAAAAATATATTTATATCAAAAAATATATGTATATAAAAAATATATATAAAAAAAGCAGTTTATGTACTCAGGATTGAACTCCGACCGCTTGAGATGGGCTATCTTAGTCCGTACGTTATAACACTCGGCCAGTCATGCATGTTCCACTATTAGCCAAATAAAGCAATACATTGTTCAGTATCTGTTTATTAACTTCGTTACTCTGTCTCATCAATGTTCTATATTTATACCCACAAAATAATTATGTACTAGAAACTCACAGTTATTATCGGTATTTCCAACTTGATTTTTCTTTCAAATTAATACCATTCCATGTTGAATTTGGCACAATTTTCGTAACAAACTTTAGTACTTAAAATTTTATATTCACAAACTAGTTTTATGCAAGACGCCCGTCTATATTAATATCTCTTGTGATCGGCAGCCTTTTATAGTTATTGCAATTAGTTTGATTAATTAATAACGTCACTTGCTTATCTTTCAATTATTAATACGATAGTAGATTATTTAATATTAAATATAACTTGTTATATTTTTAACGATTAAAAATCACAGAGCCAATGTTTACTGTGTCAGCGCCATCTGCCAATTTGTGATAAATGAATGAATTTGTGATAAAAGACTTATGGTATTTGTTAAGCCTTACTGACCAACTCACTAAGGAGTTCGTAAAGCACCACCAAGTTTTTATTTTTTAAGTTGAGTTTTAAGCTGTCATGACGGTACGCGGCGGCGTCACCGCGAACTCGAATTCTCAAAAGCACGTTTTTAAATTAGTTGATTTACAAAAACGACGTATTCATAATGTACATAAGAACGTGCAAAGAAGGAAGTAACATAATTTTTACAATGCTGTATGAACCCATTGGATAGAGATAGGTACAGGGAGCCCAAAGCAGTTATCCCACTTAAAGCGGGTAAGTCCGCATATATGGCCCGTATCAAGTGTTACGGGCTGACCACCGGAACGGGCGACGGCGGAAACTCGGCAACAATTGCGCGACGACTGTCACGACGACCGACGCGCTGCGAGGCCGACATCGAGACAGCGCGCAGTGATTGCCGATACGCGAGTCGCAGGACGCGCGTGCGGTGAGTTCGTGGCCAGGCCGTATGTCAGTGTAAGTGTAAAGAACGGCTCGCCGCTGACCAAATAGCCATTCGTGCTACACTCACACATTGTAACTAACGTTTGATAAGAACATACACAATCACTTACCCATTTGACGAGGTAAACCCGATTTTTGGGTTTAAATAATTTAGTAATACATGTAATTATGGTCAATGAACAAAAACTATATTTATTGTTCGCCAAACTAAGGGACAATGTGTGTTCTATTACTTAAAGCTACTAGTGTTGGCTGTTATAACTTTTTGCTTGCGTTATATAAAATAAATAGAGCTCAATTTATGTTTCGAGATAATCGGATTTTCATGTCTAATACAAACAATTTTCAATCAAGCATTCTGAGGCATTTCATATTTTATTACTTAAGAAAATATTGATATTTCACGGCTTTTCTGAAGGTTTAAATTACTCTCTGGCTAAAAAACTCACTGCATCATGAATAGTTTTTTTTTTATTATATTGTTATATTCACACTCAAAACCAATCATTTAGCCCTAAATTAAGCTTAATTAAGAGCTCGTGCTATGAATAATACTAATATTACTATTTATAAATATTTATAAAGATAACATAGTACTATTTATAAATATTTTTATTTAATTACACTAGGTAATATACTCAATTACTAATTAAATTAAGTTTAAAAATGTAGCTGTAATTTAAAATAACTCTCACAGAAAGAAAAGCACGTCGACGAAATATTTTTTTTATGATTAACAAACACGTCAATGTAGGTTCGGAATGATAGTCTATAAATGCATTGAGCGCAGGGTTCATGCGGCGCACAGGGGACACGGCATGATACCATTGTAATTTATACTTTTATAAAAAATAGAAATATAAGTACGTTACGGAGTATTCCGGTTACATATTCATATCGAAATAATATGGTTTTATAAACAGCCACGTGAATCAAAGTTCGTAATCATCATAGAAAATTTTGCACTAATCAGGATTCAAACCATCTGGGTAAGTATAGGTGTACTGACTACTCGATCGAGTCATCTAAGCACAAATAAGACCACTCACATTGTGCTATGTTTAAAGCTCCTTATATTTAGTAATTAAAATATAAAACTAGAAAATTTTCACGTCCTGAGGCGGGAATCGAACCCGCGAACTTTCGCAATCCGGGCAACTGCTCTAACCAACTGAGTCACCCAGGACTTGGGATATCTCTGTGAAATTCTTCTAGTCTATCCGTATTTAATTTAATACAATATTACATTACTTATATTATTATTTTTTTTAAATTTTTTTAGTGCATATGTAATTAAAATAAGAAAAATCAATTAATACCTCATATATAATTTCGTTTAAGTACCTTTTTAATCTAAATATATTGTTAATAATGTTATAATTTCATATAGTTTTAGGAAATTTATTGTCTTTTTGTTGCTATTCTCGAAAAGAGTAATTAAGTTGTAAGTGCTGTAATAACAATAATATCTTAAGATCTTGTAACACTTAATTTGCAATAAATATTTGCGTTTGAGTTTGAGTTTATTTGCGTTTATGAGCTAACGTGCACCCTACAATGTCGAAATGTTCTATTTCAACATCCGAAACGAGTATTTTTACAAATACTTACGATTCGGATAGACTAGAAGAAATTCACAGGGATATCCCAAGTCCTGGGTGGCTCAGTTGGTTAGAGCAGTCGCCCGGATTGCGAAAGGTCGCGGGTTCGATTCTCGCCTCAGGACGTGAATTTTTCTAGTTTTATATTTTAATTACTAAGTAATTTTTCAAACATTTATAATAATGTTAAAATCAAAAATTAAGAATGCTCCTTATATTTCTTCCATTAAGAAAGGCCTGGAAAGCAGCGAGAAGTATAGGCTTGTGATGATGATTATAGTCGGGGTCGATTCAATGGATTTGTATTTGCTGACTGTTTTTGTGTCTGTAGCGCTGTCGTACCGCAAGTGTAGCCTGGCTATAATTATCTATAGCTTAGCTACTATGTGGCTGTAGCGCGGCTGTAGCTCGCCTGTAGCGCGGCCGAAGCTTGGTTGTGGTGGTGCAGCTGTAGCATGGCTGTAGCGCACCATAGCTTGGCTTTAGTGCGGCCGTAGCTTGGGTGCAGCGCGGCCGTAGCTTGGTTATAGCGCGGCCGTAGCACACTTGTACCGCGGCCGTAGCTTGGCTGTACCGCGGCCGTAGCTTGGCTGTAGCGCGGCCGTAGCACATTTGTGCCGCGGCCGTAGCTTGGCAGTATCACGGCCGTAGCTCACTCATACCGCAGCCGTAGCTTGGCTGTAGCGCGGCCGTAGCTTGAAAAATGAAAATGAAAATGAAAATATCTTTATTCAATTAGGCCCCAAAGAAGCACTTTCGAATCGTCAACAAAAAAACCCTTAAGTCTATCACATAAAAATAATATTAAATAACTAACAATTTCATAATGTTTGTCTCTCTGTCTTATCTGGATCTACGTAAGCTAAGAATGTTATGTCAGTCTGTCTATCGGTCTGTCTGTCGGTCCGTCGGTCCTTTGTCCGTCAGTCAGTCTGTCTGTCTGTCCGTCAGTCAGTCTGTCTGTCAGTCAGTCTGTCTGTCAGTCTGTCTGAATTTACACCGGTTCCAAAAGTTGAACTACCGAGAAGATTCCGGCAACAAACTCGTGTAGTCACTCTTTGGCTGTAGCGCGACCGTAGCTCACTTGTACCGCGGCAGTAGCACGGCCGTAGCTTGGCTGTAGCTCTTCCATAGATTCTGTAGCGCGACTGAAGAGTACTTGTAGCGCGATGTTAGGTAACTTTAGTGCAAATGTAGCTCTACATTTTTCGTAAGAGGTCGCAAAGATCTGAAAAGCAGAGAATAAGCATCACAGCTGTTTAAATGGATTATTAGAATAGAATAGAAACATTTATTTGTGGCACATAGGTACAAAATAGCTGTTATAAATTACAATATAATTACCATGACTATGTCCTGCCTTTGCGGCATACAAATATTATGTTAATAACAAATAATTTCATTCGCAATTCATAATTCTTAGAACAAATAGGATATCAATTAATAATAATACATTGGTCAATTAGAAAAAATAATAATAAATTGGCATTAATAGAAATGGTCATAATCATAAATCGGTAACTACATATTTATCATTCATGAATTCAGCAACCGAGTAGTAAACCTTGTCTAGTAACAAACGTGAGAGGTGTTTCTTAAATAAGTGCAGGGGAAGCTGCTTTAAAGAGTCCGGTAATCTATTATACACTTTAATAGCCATTGCAAGAGCACTTTTTTGGTATAATGCAGTTTGTGATGACGGCAAGTATAGTTTTGATTTCTTTCTAAAGTTTCTTTTGTGTATTGTTGCTGCTACACTATACAAATGGGGATTAATTTTTACAAATATACCTAATTGTAGTATGTACAAACAAGGAAGTGTTAACGACTTAAAGTGCTCTCTACAAGAGTCAATAGTCTGTACCTATGCCAGTTATAGCTCTAATGCATCGTTTTTGGGACTTAAATACTATTTCTGAGTCTACAAAACCATAATATGCTATACGAGCTGTTTATATGCTAGATATACGTTTTATTTGTTTCAACGCGTAAGCAAAGCTGTTAATTTTTTGGCAAAGTTGTTCGGTATGATGTTTCCAATTTAATCCACAATCTATATATATACCTAAAAATTTTGTCACATTTACTGGTTCAATATCCGTTCCCATATAATTTGCTTTTATGTCAACTGGTTTTGTTTTTTGTCGAAAATGCATGATTTTGGTTTTCTTTAAATTTATTACTCGATTGTTATCATTAAGCCATTTAATTATAGATTCGATTGTGTCATTTACTTCTTTTTCATATGTCACTATATTACTGCATTTTATCACTATGGTACTGTCATCAG
This sequence comes from Nymphula nitidulata, assembly GCA_947347705.1. Taxonomy (NCBI): domain Eukaryota; kingdom Metazoa; phylum Arthropoda; class Insecta; order Lepidoptera; family Crambidae; genus Nymphula; species Nymphula nitidulata. Next base: position 17,228,070 of record OX374632.1, read on the forward strand.
CGAATAAAATCATTGGGTGTTTCTGACATTTGGGTAGGTCATTTAAGTAGAGCAAACAAAGTAAAGGTCTCATCCCAAAGGTCCCATGTAGAGCAAGAAAAGTAAAGGTATTACTTTTGGTCTTGATCTTGTTCAAACAGAATCAAACAAGCCGTCCACTATATATAGCATTATAGTGTATACTTTACCTTTACTACATTTAATACTCTAGTAAGTCATCTGTGTCTCACTTTACAATATTCCTTTACTTTAGTTCTTCAAGAACTTTCTTAACGAAAGACTCGAGTCGTGTCTCTTCGCAAATACTCTATACGCTTGCATTATTTAGCAAACAGCGCCGTGTGTATGCGGCTATTAAAGCCCGCTCCCTCAACTTAGATGCAGTTTGTTTTCCAACACACCAAATAACTTTCGGAAGTGGCAGATCCCGTAGAATTAATGGCATGATTAAAATAAACTGCAGAACCTTTTTTGGATAATTTATAAAATAACCTATAGTAACCTACCTATAAAAGGCGGAAGGAACACTCTCAATACATATCTGAAGGAAAATTCATGTATTGCTATAACATTCGAACCGAGCATGATATAACGAATACTAATAGTGTAATGATCAAACAAACTTATCAAGTGAAGTTCGACCAGTATTATACAGGTCGGTGACGACTATACGATAGTACCTAAATTAAAACATGGGCTATATTAGTTCATAGAAATGGTTTGCAATTTTCAAATACATCTTATTCACTTGATAACTTTATAACATTTTAATGAAATATTGCAGCCCATGTTATATTATTTCATACATTTTTTTTATTTACTGTCATATTGTCATCACCATTCTGTATATATGAATTGCCGCATATCTTGATATAGGACAACACTACTGTGGCAATAGAAGCACTATCTAGGTAAAGATTTTTTTAAAATGTTGGCTAAAATTTTGTCAAGATTTATTGCTGTGTTTGTTTTGATTTTATATCCTTAATAAACCCATAAAGCTCATGAGAACAATTTCTTTCGCCATAGAATTAATAAAGAGTAATTCTGTTAAAATACAAAGATGTTCTCAGCTTTTTTGAATGAATTCAGCAACATTTTTCCTGCAGCTCCATTAACAATAAGCGAGCCGCTTATGGGAGCACATTAACTTGCAGCCTGGCCTGTACTCAGTTATGACTTGAATGCTTATGCAAAGGAAATGGATTTTAAAATGAGCTCGAGGAAATATTTGCCTGAATTCGATGCAATATGGAAAAAAATATCAGTTTCGGAATTGCTGTTGAAGATTCTGTGTACATTGAAAAATTCTAAGACTTTAAGGACTATATGGATAAAATATATAAAAAAAACATAAAGTTTTTTTTTATTTTGTAAATATCTCATGAAATATCATAATTTGTGACACCGATTTCGAAGCGATAAAGTTCTGCGGCTTGATAACTTTAGTGAAATGGCTTTATTAACACTAGTGGCCACCCGCGTGGAAGCCACTTGGAGTAAAATTGTTCTGTAGCCAGTTTTCTCGTCAAATGGTAGCTGGTGAAGCGTGTAAATAGCTACTTACCATAGAAAATTCAGCTACCAAACTGCACTGAACGGTGTATTATACCTATGAGAGGGTTACACACAACATAAATATATCAAGACAGTAATAAATGGTATCAATGCCACCAGCTAACTCACTCAACCGTACGCAGCAGATCATCTAAAGTCTTGACGAAGGGTCGACCCTATTTACTCCAAAACAATAGTATGTATAGCACAGCACAAACAGTTCAATAGTCTGAATTTGATGCGGTAAAGTTATTAATTAAATTATTTAGTAATTTATAACCGATAATACGGCGCGGTCCGGATGCGTAGAAAAATCATCTTTTTTTTATTTTTAAAGGCGGCTGGCGGGAGAAAAAGCTGCGCGCCAAGACACGCGCAGTACATCCTTTTCCAATCAATTTCAAAACAACTAGCACCATCTTGTGAGAGTGTTTGGTAACTCTGCTCAAAGGACACTGTGGTGGCGCCAGCAAACATGTCCAAATTACTGCTTGAATAAAATTAACGACAGTCAGAGTGCACAAAAGATTGCGTCTAATCCAGGTCATCACAATCGGACAAAACATATAGACACACGATATCATTTTATTAGAGAACTGATAGCAAAATGTATAGTTAGTGTAAGATATGTTCCTACTACTGTAATGTGGGCGGACATTTTGACAAAGGCACTAGGATGCCAAAACCACAAAAAGTGTGTTGTAGGATTAGGTCTTTTATAGTTTATTATCGTTAACCATACCTTGATTAAGGGGGAATGTTGGAAATACTGCTAGTTTTTATATTCCTTTTTATGTAATTCAATTTATAGTTGTGACATAATAAACTCGATTGTTTTTCTATCGCTGTCTCAGTTTCATTATTCATTTACAAGCTTATAAGTCTCTTTCTTTTCCAACAGGGGCCGTCCTACTTTGCGCTTTCCGGTGCGCGGTCGCCACTCCAGAACTTTAACGCCCCACCGGCCGTCCGTTCTGCTTGCTATATGCCCTGCCCACTGCCACTTCAGTTTGCTAATTCTAAGAGCTGACTTTGGTTCTCTTACGGATGTCCTCATTTCTGATTCTATCTCGCAGAGAAACACCTAACATAGCTCGTTCCATAGCTCGTTGTGCGACTGCGAACTTGCACAGAAGGCCCTTAGTGAGCGACCACGTTTCACAGCCGTATGTCATCGCTGGCAAAACACACTGGTCGAAGGCTTTCGACTTTAAGCACAGAGGAATTTGGGACGAGAAGATCTTACGGAATTTCCCGAACGCTGCCCATCCGAGTTGGATTCGTCGAATGACCTCTTTCTCGAAGTTGGACCTACCCAGCCGGACCACTTGTCCGAGGTAGACGTACTCGTCAACAACTTTGAGAACAGAACTCCCAACTGAAACTGGTATAGGTGCGACATGGTTATTAGACATAACCTTTGTCTTGTCCATGTTCATTTTCAGACCCACCTGTCGGGAGGTTCTGTCGAGGTCGTCGAGCATTGTGCTCAATTTCTCCAGGGATTCTGCCATGACTACTATATCATCGGCAAACCGAAGATGAGTGATGTACTCGCCGTTAATGTTGATGCCGAGTCCTGTCCAGTCCAGCAGTTTGAAAACATCTTCCAACGCAGCGGTAAACAGTTTCGGAGATATTCGGAGAGATATCCCTGTCTTACCCCAGTTGGATGGGTTTCGTATACTGATTCTGTACACGGACCGACATGGTGGCGCTCTCGTACAAAGATCTCATCACCTCGATATACCGATAGTTAATGTGGCACCTCTGAAGAGACAGAATCACGGCCCATGTTTCGATCGAATCGAAGGCCTTTTCGTAGTCCACAAACGCCAAGCAAAGTGGCTGGTTATACTCCTCGGTCTTCTGTATAACCTGCCGCAGCGTATGTATGTGGTCTACGGTACTAAAGCCTTTACGGAAACCGGCTTGTTCGGGAGGCTGGAAGTCGTCAAACCTGCGCGCGAGACGATTCGTGATAACCCTCGAAAACAACTGGTAAACGTGGCTCAAAAGTGTGATGGGTCTGTAGTTCCTCAATAAGATTTTGTCGCCTTTTTTGAAGAACAACACCACCAGGCCTCTACGCCACGCTTGTGGCGTTGTACCCTCGAAAATGACGGAATTGAATAGCCTCTGACGGACTTTAAGTATCGGTGTACCACCCGCTTTCAGAAGCTCTGCAGTAATTCCGTCCTCCCCTGGTGCCTTGTTGTTCTTAAGTTGCTTGAGGGCTATCCTAATCTCGTACAGGCTGACGTCCGGGATATCTTCGGTATAGTGTCGGATCAGTCGGGCTCTTGGGTCTTTACCCGAACTGATAGCGGGGTTCGTTGTAGTGGTATATAACTCTCCATAGAACCTTTCGACCTCCCTTGTCACCTCGGGCTTAGACGACACTAAGCTGCCATCCTCAGTCTTCAGGATTGTCAATTGGCTTTGCCCAATAAACACTTCTCTTGCGAACAATTTGGAACCTTTATTCCGTTCTATCGCCTCTTTAATACAGTTTGTATTAAAGCGGCGAATGTCGTGTCGCATGGAATTTGATATCTGTCTATTGAGCTATAGAAATAATTATGTTATAGAAATAATTAAAACAGGGCTGAATTCTGAAAATTATAATAGACAACTTGCAAATTGTGATAATAAGTAAAGCGCGTAACCAGTAGCTTATGACGTAATCTATCTTCATAGCCAAAATTTTTATCTAAATCGGTTCTGTGGTTTAGGAGAGGACTATAACTTAGCAGACAAACAGTTACTTTCACATTTTATTTAACGCCTACTTTATTGTTACAATTTTAAATAAAGAAAGAAAACGATAAAAAATTTAGTGCTTCAGGCGGCAATCGAATTTCCGTCTCCTGGGGTCCGGGCAGATTCGATTATCACTACGCCACTGGAGCACTAGGTGTTAGGGCTCGATTCCCGCCTGGAGTATTATTTTTTCATCGTTTTCTTTCTTTATTTGTAATTGTAACAATAACCTTACTTTCGCTTTCATAATACATATTAGTAGTAGTATTTATGTAACAGGTACCTATTTTTTTTATTCTGTAAACAGAGTATTCGAATATTTCGCATAAAGAGAGCTAAACCAAAACAAAAATAGCTTCGACACTTATTTTGATCTTTCTCCGTCTAACAAAATGGCAGCCATTTTAAAAATGTCTAACAGCAAACTGAAAACAAAAACCGAATAACATAACTACGCCACCTATCGCTATCGCAGCAGCGTTATGGTGCAACAAAGCCTTTAATACGGCAATATTTAAAAATTCTGTCGCAGAAAAAAATCCTAAAACTTTTGGGGTTCAGTTCATTGAAAAGTCTTAATCAGCTTTCATCATCAATCACATACAAAGAGCAGTTTGTTCGCCATAACCCAACGAGCTGTCTACCGTTCGTATTCGTATTCCTGAAGCTGTAAGGATCATTTTCGCATTTTTTGATATGCAGATGACGCCATTCATCTGTAGGAAGAGTGTTAGATTTTGTGTGAATTTCAATATTGCAGTTGAACAAAGGCCATTCCCTATGGAGCTGTTGATTTTTGCCATAGACTTACTTTTTTTAGACATGCCATATTTTTTTATACTATTAAGGTGACAATCAAGCACATGCTCAATCTGATGGTAATCGTACGTTACCATCAGGTACGTTTACCGAAGCCTAAGGACGCTTAGGACGAAAAAAAAACCCCATGCGTTATATTATGTTCGCTTTCGAGAAAACCTACCTCACATTATGTAACCCGAAATAAGCATCGTCAGTAGCTTATGTTTTGGATACTCGGTAACAGATACCTGCATATATAGATGTACAAATATAAGGTAAACTTTTAAGAATACCTCATGGCCTGTCCTCTCTTCTGGGGAAAGAAGCGGTGGACGTGTGGAACTTGCACCCAGTAAACCAGCTGATGATATTATGTGCAGCCTGTGACATGTCCCCCGCTTCTACCACCAGAACAGGTGACTGCAACGGAGTTCATCTCCGGGGGCCTGTAATACCCTTTTCTCTTCTGAATTGACCAGCACGCAGATGTACGCGCACCGACTGTGATCTGTTACTTACTAATGTTACCACTAACCAACCAAAAAAACTGATGGAGCACCAAAAATGTCTAAATGCGGTGACATTTTTGGTGCTCCATACACCACCCACACCTATACACCATAATTCAATGGTGTATCGGTTTTTGTAAGTAGATTTTTTTTCGATGGCTGCAAAAGATCTCTTTTAAAGATAAGTTCAGCATTGGAAACTTCTTATAGATGTAACTTACTTTCTATATTTAAAGTGCAATAAAGGGAAAATAAATAAGATCATCCATTTTAAAATCGTAAACTTAATGCAATATTTTGAACTTATGAATTTCAGCCATGTCTTAGCCATTATTAGTCTATGTCTCTCTATTGTACGAAACTATGAAGGAAACTGGGATACATACCAGTGACAATTGTTCTAGTCTCCAATATGCATTTTTTTGTATTATTAGCCAAAAAAATTTCATGAGAATTTCAGATATCTATAAATTTCTAAAAGCTTCATCAGTCATCTGAGATGACATATTTATTATATTTTTATAAAAATAAGGCAAATAACTCATCTGCCTTTTCTTGGTTTAATCTGTAAAAAAATGGAAAAAGAACATGATAAGTTGGTTTCTGGAATTGTTTCTGAGTGATAATATAGATTTTAATTTATTTTTTACTATAATATGTAAAAAATCGAAAATTGTGAGAAATCGTATCATTGGCGATGTAGAGGTCACGAACAACCTTGAGCCTCTACAATTGCGTCGAGACATTGCGTCGCTTAGCGCCTTTTATCGGCTTTATCACGGAGAGTGCTCTGAAGAGCTATTAGATCTTTTTCCACTCGGTCTTCGGAGTCATCCATTCACTGTCTCCACCTCAACATCACGCACAAAGAAATTTAGTGCCTTGTTTCTTTGTCGTACTTCCAGAACTTGGAATTCTTTGCGAGGACATGTGTTCCCTCCTTCCTATAACATGGGGTCCTTCAAGAGAGGCGTGAAAAGCACCTTTTGGGGCGGGTAAGATGGAGGCGGCTAGTGCAATGTCTATTCTCTTATTATTATGGACTCTCCTTACTGCTTCACATCAGGTGGTGTTGGGTCAATTGCCGTGCTTTGTATAAAAAAAAAATGTATATCATCAGAGAAACTTGGATACAAAGGTTAGATTTCTTTTTGCATACTTCCAAACTACTCAAAAATGCCGGGGTATAAACAGAAAAAAACGTTTATTTAAGATTCTCTGTGCATAGGCTTTCGTTTAATATATAATTTATCGTGAGGGGCTTTCAAGTACAAATATTGTACATCTTTTGTTACACTGGACCCTTGTTTTTATACAAAAAAGCTCGTTAACTTATACTGAACCCATAACACACAGAAGCTGCTCACTTGAACACTTTTTAAAAACAGTGATCGTAAAATTTTAAGTTACTGCACTCTATTTCCTGCTAAAACAGTCCGAAATGTATACCCGGGAGTTTTATTTCAATGATACTTACGCCTTTAGCATTATAAAAAGTGCATTGCATGTGAATTACAAATGTTTGCGCATTGAGAAAACTGCTTACCTACCGCAGAAGAGGAATATTAGCTGTAAACTAAGAATTTAAGTATTGTTGTTTGTAATTAACATAATTAAGTAAGTAGGTATACAATTTATGTGTTTATGAATAAACTGAGCGGTGCCAGTGATTTCAATAGACGCGTCCTTTTCTGTCGGTGATTAAAAATGGACTGGATAGATTCGATTGGCGATATGGACGTTGGATTCACGAATAACTCAATATTAGAGGCGTATTGCACTGCAGACTTATGGGCAGTTCTTAGCCCCTTGGCATTAGTTTACTGTGTATAATTGTAATAAGAAGCCTTATTGAATTATTTTTGATGCCATCCGTGCTGCTTTTAAGTAATGTCTCACACATTTACTAGCTAGCTGGCAGAGATCTCTTATTGAGACAAGTCTTCATTGCACTTTTATACAGCATGGAAGACGAGTAGTCCCTCTTCCAGTACGCTTCCTTGATAAGCTTCAATCCTTATACAGATATACAGATTGTTGACGACAATAAATTAAGACATGGGCTACATTAGTCCATAGAAATGTTTTGCAACATTCATTTGATAATTTCATGTCATTTTTATAAAATAATATATCATTGTTATAAAATTATCAAATAAATGTATTTGAAAGTTGAAAAACATTTCTATGATATCATATTATAGCTCATGTTTTAATTTAATGTCGCATTCGTCATTAAATCGTCACGTATGTCGTAATCGTAACCACTCGGTAAAGTCGCTGCAATATTATAAGTTCGAAAGTGACTGTCTGCCTGTTTGTTACGCTGTCACGGCTAAGTTGCTATACCGATTCGGATGAAACTGGGCGTGGAAATATATTACATCCTGAGGTAGGACGTGGGCTCATTTTAGCGCGAAACCCTTAGCCACGTCACAAGTTGTGAGTAGAACGGCTGGTGTCACGCATTGCGATACATAATCACAAGAATATCTATGTTTTTATAGTAGTTTATGTAACTCTCACATGATATTAGAGGTTATTAAAACACGAGGATGGAGCTTGGTGGCGTATTGGTTTGAGCGCTCTGGTTTCGATACGAAAAACAAAGCAACTTTCGCCATGGTCCATCCTGGGATGGGTCAATGAAAGTTTGTTATCTCGAGCTCCTCCATGCTTCGGAAGGTACGTTAAGCCGTTGGTCCCGGTTTTTTCTGCAACCGCTTTAACTCACCATCCCGCATTGGGCCAGCGTGGTTGTGGTATGGCCCAAACTCCTAATGTGTTTCTCCCATGTAGGAAGGCCTGTGCCCAGCAGTGGGACGTATATCGGCTGGTGATGATGATGATGATGACATACACTACTTTATCTACACTCATACATTCATGCATTCAAATAAGTCACTGTCAACATCAGACATATTTACAAATTGATATTGTTTAATACAAAGACAAGAAACAGATTTGTCTGTCTGAAACAATTTCGTCATATTTGTTTTTATTGAAAAAAAATTGTAATTTAATGAGTCGAACCGATGCTTTAATGGTATTTTATGTGACAGGTTATTTTTTTTATTTTAATTTTAATCAACTATGTTCAGATGTATGACAATATAATATATTTTTGTTCACCTTTGATATTTTTTTCGAATTTGAAACATAAATATTTATGAAACATTTTTTAGTAACGATTCCATACATAAAAAAAATAACTTTTTCTTTGTAATAGTAGCTACTCTGAAATCTCAAAATAAAAGAGCCTACAAAGATCGACTCGATACATATTTTTTATGGTTATAATAAAATATTACAAATAGCTAAAGTTTGTAATTAAAAGTCGATATAATATTATAGATTTCTCCAAGTATTCCTTTCTGTAATTACATATTCATGGTTAAATTAAAGGTGTTTCTTTGAAGGCTTAATAGAAGAGTTATTCATCGGTTAAAATTTTCTTTTAAAGCCACTTATTTTCTTTAATGTAAAATGTCAAATTATTAAAAAAACCGTTACGAAGGAAAGTAATTTCGTGCTGTAAGCTATTTCGTTTCAATATTTTAATTAAATCTTGTAAAACAGTTTTATTACAATCAAGTCGCCGACAGGTTTCCTTTTCAATCATTTTTATTCATTTAAATTCATACTAACGAGTGGTTACCCGTCGCTCTGCCCGTGTGTATGTCAGTTATTGCGCCAATAGATAGCCGATTTCCTTTCTCAGTATGTTATCTATCTCCAAACCAAATTTCATTTACATCGGTTGAGCGGCTAACATACACGCACACATAACAGAGTGACTACCGTATTTAAAATATTGGTATGGATAATGGATATAACAGTATAATCTTCAATGTTGTTGTATGCATGTTGTAACTTTTGAAGTTCGTTTATCTGTCAATTTTTTAAAACATTTTATTGTGTATTTATTACAAACGGAATAAGGTCGGTCTCAAGGTCAAACTGTTACTCTTGATATGCTGTCGACTATACAATAGCTTCTACATCAAATACATATGGACCACTTGCCGTCCCAAGTCCTCGGTAGCTCAGATGGTAATAGCAGTCACCCGGATTATGAAAGGTCGCGGAACATGAATTATTTCTGGTTTGAATACTTTTCATCGAACTGTAAAAAGCTCATTCCAGGGAGAGAATATTGCGGCAATGCAATATCGAAACAAAAGATATTTCACAAATCCCGCCCTCGGACACCGCTATGAAGATCTCATACGAGGGATAAGCGGCCCTTTATGGTACAAGGAGAAATCGATAGACCCAAATTACTATTTATTGCAACTTGTAATATGATCCGCTTCTTTATTTTACCTATTTTTGACTAGCTTCACTGGGCATGCTTTGCAATGCCGGCAAAGAGTAAATCATGAGAAAACCTAAAGTTTTTAGGTTATCTCATGATATTACAGGGTAGTTCATGCGTGAGTAGTGCTTAAAGTTCAATAACCACCTGGAACAACCATTCTGTATAATTATTACATTTTCTGTGTTATGGAAATTATAATGGCAGTCATCAATTACGGTCTCCACTTCAACTTCACGCACAAAGAAGTCTAGTAACTTTTTGGCACAATTTCAGAACTTAGAATTCTTTGCCAGCATATGTGTTACCTTCATCCTATACCATGAGTTCCTCCAAAAGAGGCGCGAAAGGCACCTTATGAGCCGGCAATGTGGAGGCGGCTAGAACAGTGTGTTGTGCTGCACTAGCTGTCTTCGTATATGGTCTATATTTATCGCTTCATATCAGGTGGTGTTGAGTCATTTGCCATGGTTTAAAATAAATATGGCAGTTCGAATCGATCCATATTCCGATCATTAAACGAATCGAGACACGAACCTTAAATCGGGATAAATTGAAAACAGAAACTAATGAATTTCTTAATTCGGTAAATTCCAGGAAATATTTCATTAATTCTATTGATACCTCTTGGAAGAAGTCCTCGAATATTTATTGAAGTAACTTGAATACTTCTTCTAAGAAGTGAAAATCATTTCTCTCTAAATACAACGTTTTGACGGAATGACTACAATTCTCTCGAGTTAACGGTCTACGGAAGATTTGGTTTTGAGACGAATTTAGTTTCAGTTTACATCAGAAAACAAGATTTGATTTACAATTAGTGCAAAATCTGGAAATCAAAACATCTGTGACATATAGGCAGCTTTTCGCATTTACAATACAAGTATGTATAAGTTGAAGAATTGCGAACCTCAAGTGGTAGTGGGCAGGCCACATTGCAAGAAGGACTGACGGCCATTGGGGCGGAAAGGTCCTCGAGTGGCGGCCGCGTACCGGGAGACGCAGCGTTGGTAGACCTCCCACAAGGTGGACCGACGATCTGGTGAGGGTCGCGGGAAGCCGATGGATGCGGACAGCGCAGAACCGATCGGTATGGAGATCTTTGGGGGAGGCCTATGCCCAGCAATGGGCGTCTCTCGGCTGAAATGATGATGATGATGAAGCTTATGTTAAGTCATTGTTAAAGTTCTTTGCTTCGTAGAATAAACCCCACATCCCACAGCGCAATTAATAACGTATACGTATTTCGTAGTAGGTATTACGTTACTTATGAGATGGTATTTTTGCTTACAATATACGTCAGGGTTGCTATCACCACTTCATCGCCTGCATCTTCATCCGGTATGGTAGCGATGTCCGATGTTCTTCTGGAATATCCCTATTCCTTTATGGTGGCCTGCTGAGCTATTACGCGGACGCTTACTATTTCCCTGTGTGGTCTGGTCACTACGCAGCGAGCTAGGAAGAAATGGTGGTTTAAGTGAGTATGCCAGTCGGAGAGGCTCACTTAACCTAACTGTTTTTTCCCACAGCTGGGTAGCTATAAAAGCTTTTATATGTAGAAAACTGCTGCTGGCTGTTACCACTTTTTGTACTTTTTTATACAAAGCACGGTAATCGACCCAACACCACCTGATGTAAAGCGGTAAGGAGTCTTCATATGCGAATAGAGTTAGTGCAGAATAGACACTGCTCTAGCCACCTCCATGTTGCCGGCCTGAAAGGTGCTTGTACTTTGGCAATATTTGGCTTGCAGTGCTTCGCTTCGATGTGAAGTGTAAGGAAGCTAGTTTAATTAAAGTTCATTGACATCTCCTGTCTCCAGAATGCGAACACACATGTAAAATAAAGTAATTTCCTTCATTGCAGGTGTTTATCTATCAAACAACTCTAATACTACATAGATAGTTACACTGCAAAAATATCTTCTATTACAATTGAATAAGGTAGCTTTAAAACCTGAAGTGCTTCATTTGTGTGTTGTAGCAATCTTTGTTTTGTGCGCCCTCATTAAGTTACGTTTCCTCCCTGTGCCTTCGTATCTTTAACATCAAGAAGTTTTCAAAAGTTACTGTGTTACCTTCCTCGTTTTACGAGTTTATTAAATCCATAAACACGAAGAGTGAAGTTGAGAGAGGTCCCAAACATATAACTTTGTGCCCGGATGTTCAGTTGAGTGACTGTAAAAATTAAAACATTTTTAGGCAACTCATTCCCGAACTCTCAGCAACTATGTTATTTTTTTTATACAACTAGATGACAAACAAGCTAACGACCCACCTGATGGTAAGTGGTAACCGCCGCCTATAGACACCTGCAACAACAAGAAAAAAATCACTTGGTATTGCGAGGACGTATCCATCTTGAGGCCTAAGATGAAATGTCTTTTATGTCCAGTAATTTTACTGGCTACTTTTCTCTTCAATCCGAAACACAGTGGCCTTTTCACGGCTGAATAAGATAAGAAAGGCGGTGGAACTTACCCAGACGACCCTACATACGGGCCTACCATCGTAAGACGAACCATACACTTACCACAAGTACGGATAAGGTGTCTATACCTAGCGAATGAACCTGTAAAGTTGCCGTTTCATAGATAAAAAGTATCTTGTAATTACTCTTAGTATTATCGATGAAAATGTCACAACAAACCCAAAAATTTGATAGGTGGTAGACTAGTATGTAGGGTCGTCTGGGTAGGTACCACCGCCTTTCTTATTTCAGCCGTGAAACAGTTCGCTGTGTTTCGGATTGAAGGGAAAGGTAGCCAGTGTAATTTCTGGGCATGGACGGCATTTCATCTTAGGCCCCAGGATGACAACGCACCTGCAATATCAAGTGATTTTTCCTTGTTATTGCAGGTGTCTATAGACGGCGGTAACCGCTTACCATCAGGTGGGCCGTCAGCTTGTTTGTCATCTAGTAGTATAAAAAAAAAATGACAACGTTCACTATGAGACCAACTGTAAGATAAAGACAAAAATATCAGCTATTTCATACATTTTTGTCGAGTAGGTATTGAAGTTTTATATGAGACAGCTGAGTTTTTTCGCAGTTGGTCTTATAGAAAAAGTGACCGTGTAGGTATGCATTTTCGGAACATCTTTAGAATTCAGAGACGAATGCAAGATAATTTTCAAAGTAGCGAGTATTAAAAATAGGCAGTTTCATAGACTGTTCCCTAATAAAAAAATCTGTAGGCAATGTTTTGTGAGCTTTATTTATTTGTTAATCTGCCTAAGACTCCCTAGAGCATAATGAAGATTAAAAACCCGTTATGTCTAGAAGCAGTGGCTTACCAGGTGAAGATTTCCCTTACATCTAGTTATATTCTATATACATTAATTTAATATTTGGAAATGTCCTTTCGGTGCGGACGTGGTGTGGACTTCATATTCGGTAATTAATGGACTTGAGCTTAGTAAAACCATAATTCGTAGATTTAAATCCAAAGCAATTTAATAATTATAATGAATGATGTTATATTTTTAGGATAAAACAGCCTCGCTAAGTATTAGTAAATACAAAATGGCATCATTTATGCAAAATCACGTTTTAAAAGATAAAACTGACTAAGAACATTGTGAAACGTTGACTACCTTAATTAACCCTTAATTGGGCGCATGGGGTGCCGTACACCCCAGACCGTATTTTAACATTAAGACTATTTTGGATTTTTAATTTATTGAACTAGTTTTACTAGTAACTTCTTGAAATGGTCGGATGTAATTAATTCGCGAACAGTGCTTGATACTCGATTATGCTAGTAGTGCGCATTATTGAGGTGTATAACACCCCACGTGACTGTTTACGTAATTTCTTTATGAGACTAAAGTTAGGTCTAATTGGAATATAAAAGCATTTGTTAAGCAGCTGGCTATCGATTTGGTCAATCTTCAGCAGATTGCTATAAGTCAGTAATGATATATAAAGTCTGGTACAGCCACTTTACATACTACTGACTCACCAAGTTGAGGTCTATGATTCGTTTTCAGCCGATCTCCTTTATTCAAAATTAAAGATGTCAAGTATTATCCAAGAACTAAAGATAGAAAAACCAAAACAACATGCTTCAAATACCAAGAAAATTATCACATTATTGCGGTCTGCCAAAACTGTGATACAAAAAATTTGCATATCTCATTGTTATCTTGAAATATTTTCATTACTTTGTTTATTTTAAAAAAGAGTAAAAGAGTTGAGTAATAAATATGTGACTTCAAAGATAGTCATAAAAAAGCATTGTTATGAATGTTTATGGTGATTTGTTTGTATTAACAAATTTGGGATGTTAGATTCCCCACGCGACTGCTTATGTAATTTTTTAGGTGCGCCCAATTAAGGGTTAAGATGAACAGGTACATCCTGAATCCTGAAGAGAAAACTTCATTTGCATCTTAAGTATTTGCTAATATTTATTTATATTCTACTAATATTCTACTATTAATAGTACTGTATACATAAATATGTACACAATAAATGAAGAAGGACGAAGAAGTTTAACAAAAGTTGTTTGCGATATTACTTTTATCAAGTTACTAGTTTTTCCTAGCGGATTTGTGAGATCCCGCAAATTTAGCCAACTTATTGAGGATTCTTTGAATTTATGCGTAACACATTTTTGGATAGTCTAATCTTCTCTATTATCAGGAATTCATAATACGGGTATCAAAGGATAAGATTTTATTTTATTTTATTTTAAATTTTATTTAATTTAATTTAATTTAATTTTTATTTTATTTTATTTTATTTTATTGGTAGATTAACAGTTTTCTATTACAAAAATAAGACAAATAAGTAGAAAATAGTAAACCAGTTACAGATCCACACATCGAAATACAGTAGATATGTAATGTTGAGCAAACAGAGAAAATTTTAATATTAACTCGATAAGAAAAAATTGCACACACGCACCTAGTTTATAATAAAATTATATCACTACAAACTAAGCCAGATAAAACCTTATTCAAGTAAAATCTATTGAATTGTTCTTCTACCAAATACTACTTTAAAAGGATATAGTAAATATATAGTATATGTATGTACTTAGAACAAAACACATTAAGGTTCAAGAAACATATTAATCATCAAACGCCTCACTGAATCAAACCCGGAGTTGAAAATGTCGAAGTCAAGCTTGTCGCATAGGTTGTTAAGACATCTGCCTGCACGCAGCAAGTATGTGTTTTGTCTAAAGTTGGTGTTTGAACGCGAAACACAAATAGGTTTGAAATTGCGTACTGATCTAGTAGGGACATTCAATTTTAATAATGCCAAAAGCTCGGGACAATCAACAGTGCTTCTTAATATTTTTTGTAGAAAAATAACATCTGAAATGAAACGTCGGTTTTCAAGTGTAACAAAATGACAGATTAAAGTTCAAATGCAGATTTATTTTATAAAATATTTGTAATTATGTGACAACTTGATACTGTTAGATTTTTGTCTTACTATTTCGTAGTTTTAGTAACAAGTTTTCGAAATTTGGCCAAAAGCGATGGTTGTAGATGTGAAGTGACGAGCTTATCGAATACCGAGACCAAGGAGGTGGAACACTTAGCTATACGGGATGACGGATGGTCCACCAAGTCAGTCACAAATAGTGGTGCGAAAGAATAAGGCATGGTGGGCAAAACACAGGCTATAGTAATATTAGGTTGGGGAAAAAGTCTTTTCGCATTATAGTATGTATGAACTTGTAATAAAATCTCTTTGGCTGTACTTACTATTTTTATCTGGCTGGTTTTGGTATCATTAAAAGATTAGATTTTAAAAAATATAATTCCAAATTCAAATTAGGAAAATGTGTGTTTTTCATTTGTTTTTCGTACTGTCAAGATGAGTGAATCTAATAAAGAAATTCGATACTTTTTAAAATTTTACTACAAAAAAGGTAAAAATGCAACGCAAGCCGCGAAAAAAATTTGCGATGTTTATGGTCCTAGTGCAGTGTCTGTGAGAGTAGCACAAATTTGGTTTAAGCATTTTCAATCCGGAAATTTTGATGTCAAAGATGCACGTCGCTCTTACGGATAAAATTGATGCCATTTTTGAAAAACTGGAGCAATATCGGCATATTAGTAGTTACGACGTAGCTGAAGAACTGGGAATTGACCACAAAACAGTTTTGGCGCATTTAAAAAAAATGGGTACACAAAAAGCTCGATATTTGGGTACCCCACGAGCTCACTGAAAGAAACCTAATGAACCGTGTACTCATTTGTGATTCTTTATTACGACGTGATGAAACCGAACCATTTTTTTTTATACAACTGGATGACAAACAAGCTGACGGCCCACCTGATGGTAAGCGGTTACCGCCGCGTATAAACACCTGCAATAACAAGGAAAAGTCACTTGATATTGCAGGTGCGTTGTCATCCTGGGGCCTAAGATGAAATGCCGTCCATGCCCAGTAATTACACTGGCTGCCTTTCCCTTAAATCCGAAACACAGCGAACTGTTTCACGGCTGAAATAAGAAAGGCGGTGGTACCTACCCAGGCGACCCTACATACGGGTCTACCACCATTTTTGAAGAAGCTGATAACTGGTGATGAAAAGTGGATCACGTACGACAAGAACGTGCGAAAAAGGTCGTGCTCAAAGGCCGGTCAGGCTTCACAGACTGTGGCGAAACTCGGGTTAACTCGTAACAATATGGTGCTGTGTGTGTGGTGGGATTGGAAGGGCATTATTCATTATGAGCTGTTACCACTAGGCAGGACCATCGATTCTGAACTCTACTGCGAACAACTGATGAGATTAAAGCAAGAAGCTGAGAGAAAGCGGCCGGAATTAATCAACAGGAAGGGTGTGGTTTTTCATCATGATAACGCTAGACCTCACACATCTTTAGCCACTCAGCAAAAATTAAGAGAGTTTGGCTGGGAGGTGTTAATGCATCCGCTGTATAGTCCTGACTTTGCACCTTTAGATTTCCACCTGTTTCGCTCTCTTCAGAATTCTCTAGGCAGTGTCAGGTTAACATCACGAGAGGACTGCCAAAACCACTTGTCACGGTATTTTGATCAGAAGCCCCAAAATTTCTATAGCAATGGGATTATGTCCCTACCTACAAGATGGCAAAAAGTTATCGAACAAAATGGCACCTACATACTTTAGTTAAATGTAAATAAACTATATTAAAAAAGGTTTTGAATTTTCTTAAAAAATGCGAAGAAACTTTTTCTCCAACCTATTATCATCAATATGGTCTAGTAATATATAATATATGTAAGTTGAGAATGAATGAGAGGGATGATTACAAATTAGAACATCAAGAAGTGACTAACTTTATTAAGAAACATAATTTAATATGAAAAATCAAATCCACGAGTCACTGGCTTTTCGTTCCAAATCAACAGAAAGTGTACTAACTTAAATAATAAGTAGCCATATTTATATGAATAAACTATATAAGTGCTAAATAAAATAATCTCCCGGTCTCCCCGCCCAACTCTACAACTGGATCGCCGGCTTCCAGCATGAGCGGACAATTCGTGTCCCCGCAGACGAATGCGCTTTGCGGTATATTTCAGTGAATGCTGGTGAACCACAAGGCTGTGTTCTATACCCCACACTTTTTCTTCTCCATATCAATGACATGCTTCTATTTTAGGATAATATCACCGCTCTGCGGATGACAGTATAATACATGGGAGACATCACAGTCCCCCCGGGGGCTGGGCGCGCTGATAACGAGAGAGAATCTTACCGTTGAACTCAGAAGTGTTTTAAACCTTATATCTGAATGTTGTTGAGTAAAAAAACACAGGTGTGTGCGTTTCAAAAAGTCGCCGTTCCTTCCCCTTCCTTCTCATCTGGGCACAACTCTTTCGGCACAGGGCTCCTTAAACTTCCGCGGTATGGAGATATGTTGCGATCTAAATTCTAGAAACTTCATCGAAACCGTGATTACAACAGCCTCACGGAAGCTCGGTGTCCTGAGCAATGTGCGTCGATTTTTCACGTCTGACCAATTATGTCTGCTGTACAAAACTCAGGTCCGGTCTTGCGTGGAATATTGGTCGCACTATTGGAATGGTTCCGCCAAATATCACCTCAATGCACTGGATAGATTGCAGCGTCGGTCGTGCTGTCCTTATCATTGACACGAACAGCCTTGAGTCACATTTTTTAAAATAAGTATATCTTTTGTGTTTTTATTCCTAAATCACTAATCGCTACTCTTCTTTTACAGTTCGTCGCAATCGGGTAAAAACCATCGATATTAAAGGAATAAAGGTGGTTTTCCACCAGAGGGGCGAGACGAGATTTAAAATTTGTATGGCAAATTTTCAATCCTCGCCTCGCGCATCTTTGGTGGATTGTCAGGATTGACGAGGATGTGTGAGGCGTGAATTGAAATATTTGTTTGTGTAAAAATGAATCATATTGCTTCCGATTTAGAGTATAAATTTAAATGTGATATTTGATATGATTTTCCACCAGAGGGGCGGGACGAGACGACGCGAGAAGATAATTGAAATTTGTTGCAGAGTTAATTTATACTCTATATTGAAAGCAATACGGTTCATTTTTACACAAACAAATATTTCAATCCTCGCCTCGCGCATCTTTGGTGGAAATAGTCAGGATTGTCGAGGATGTGCGAGGCGTGAATTGAAATATTTGTTTGTGTAAAAATGAACAGTATTGCTTCCGATATAATTATAAATTAACATATAGATATAATTTAATATTTAATATATAGAGATATTTAATATTTAATATAACTCTGAAACAGAAACACGCTTATCGCGATAGGTTTATTGTTGTGCTCAATCATCTCGCGCGAGCTCGTGCAGGCAATTTTTAGTGGAAAAGGGTCAGTGTGATTTCAATTCTCGTCTCGCCTCGCCTCGTCTCGCCCCTCTGGTGGAAAACCACTTTAAGAGCCGTAGTACCAACATTTAAATTACAGACGTTCATCAACTTATACAGAAATTAACCACAGAAAGTATGACGAAGACGAATTTCCTTGAAAGTAGAACCAACTTGAATATTGGAAAGTAATTGACACAATAAAAACGTCGAAGCAGTTTGATTGATTTCTTGGTACGCATTAACGAAATGAAATTGATATTACCCCAGCCTTTTCTGGGCAAAAGTTGTTTTATAATTAATCTCCAATACTTCTGAGGAAAAATTGAGGGTAGGAATTATCGTCACAGGAAAGTAATTCGATTTTGTCTCCTTCACAAAATCGAATTACTTGATGTTCCATTAAGCTTTTATGTTTAAAAGATATTTTGTTTGGAATTTCTTGAGCTGCCAGATTAATTAGATATTAAACAATTACGGCTTTTTACGCAAAGGTAAATATTTTCATTTAAACTTCTATGATCTAATTTTACGTTAAAGTATCTTACAATAATTGTATTTATTGCAAACCTTTTTTTATAAAATTTTTCATCTTCGTCTGTCAAGCGGCATTCTACCTCTGGAGGTCTAAGACAGTTGAAAAATCAATTGTATCTGGAGTTTGATGCTTGACAGGTTGAATATCATTTAGCCCATATTTTCATCATCATCATCACCAGATTATATATTTTTTCCTACTGCTGGTCACAGGGCTTCCTACATGAGAGAAACGCATGAGGAGTTTGGGCCATAACACCACCATTCTAGCCCAATGCGGGTGGGTCCACGCTGGCCCAAGGTTATAATTTTATTATGAACATATTCCTATTTGAATAAATACCACAGAAACATTAATGGTACCTAACAATGAGTGACTGCCACTACCGTCATTCGACACAGGACATCTAATTTTATAAAGAAGATCATGCAACCTAAATACACTATATGACAACTAATATTCCAATTAGGAAAATATTTAAGAAAACTAAAAAAATATTCGTTTAATATATTTACAAACATTTTTATAATCACTACATAGTATTTTATTTTATTTTATTTTATTCGGTAAATCATCAGCTGATACCACATGATAGGTAAGTAATTACTTATAGTGATAGGAAGCTAATTACAGATTCACACAAGTAGTGACTGAACAAATGTACAGTGAGCTATACAAATAATAAACAGTTTAGCCATCAAATATTAACCATCTCGCATCGCAGCAATGTAAGATCCGTGTATAAAAATACAAAGAAATAAATATTATTAATAATAAAATCTACACATCTATGAATAGAAACCTGCTAATTGACTCTTTCGCCGATTGGATATTTGTATTAAATAAGTCTAGTTCTAGAATTTGTGATAGTTCATTAAATTGCTTACTCGCTCGGTAAATGAAACTATTTTGTCTATAATTGGTATTACAAAGGGGCAATGACAAAGGTACGTTGCGCCGGGAACTGCGAGGTAAGTTGAATGAAACCTTGGATAACAAAGTGGGACAATCAATGGCGCTTCTGGAAAGTTTCATAAGAAAGGCAGTATCAGCGACATCACGACGTAACTCCAGAGGCAAGAGATGCAGCATTCTACAACGATCTTCGTAGTATTCGGAGCTATATGAGCACTTTAAGCGATAACATAAGTACCTAACGAATTTCTTCTGAATGCGCTCAATTCTAGTTTTGTATATGGCGTACCGAGGGTTCCAGATTTGTGAAGCGTACTCCAAAGTGCTTCTCACATAAGAACAATATAATATTTTCAGCGTTTTGATGTTTTTGAAATCTTTAGAGCTCCGCAACACAAACCCCAAGGCCCTGAAGGCTCTTGCAATTATACTATCAATGTGCTGATCAAATATAACTTTGGTATCGTGCAATACGCCTAAGTCCCGGACTACCGACTTTCTCGATACTAAGCAGCTACCTATGCGATAATCAAAAAGGATAATATTTTTCTTCCTAGTAAAATTGACCACAGAGCATTTTAAAGGGTTCAAGTCGAGATAATTACGTGAGCAATAATCGTCCAATCTGACGAGGTCATCCTGCAGTGCTTGTGCGTCTTTTGATGTTTTTATACATGCAAAAATTTTCATGTCGTCTGCAAAACATAGCAAATTAGAGGAGCATAGACAGTTGTTAATATCATTAATATAAGTAATAAAAAGAAGTGGTCCCAGGATTGATCCCTGCGGCACACCGCTGGGTACCTTAATCCAACTCGAAATATAGTTGTTCACTACTACGGCTTGCGTTCTATTTTGTTTATATGAAGTAAACCATCTCAACAAATCACCGCAAATACCTACACACTCAAGCTTAAATATCAAGCGATCGTGCTGAATTCTGTCAAACGCTTTGCTGTAATCGGTATTAACAGCGTCTACTTGATGACCCCTATCCATTTCGTCAGTAATTAACTCGTTAAATAATATTAAATTAGAAGTAGTAGACCTACCCGGAAGAAACCCATGTTGAAAGTCATTCAATGATTGTCTGATTCCCGCATAGACCTGTGCATGAACTAATTTCTCCATAACTTTTGAAAGTTCACAGAGTTTTGAAATGGGCCGATAATTCAGTATATCAGTCTTAGCACCCTTTTTATATACTGGGGTCACGTATGCAGATTTCCAGATACCTGGAACAACACATTCACTGAAGGATCTCCTAAATAACAATGTCAAAGGTATACTCAACGACTTAGCACAATTTATAAGAAAAATTGCTGGAAGTTCATCCGGCCCTGCTGATTTATAGCGGTCTAATCTTTTAAGTAACCGAAGGACGGTCTGTTCATCGACACTAATACTAGGGATAAATGATGTAGGTGGTGATAATCCCAGATGAATATCCTGGTTTATAGGACAGACAGTATCGATAAAATTAGACTGGAAGTAATCAAAAAACGCATTGCAAATGTCTTGACCTGTGTTTGCACATTGGTTGTGATACTCCATACAGCTAGGCATAACATTAGACCTCGATCGGGCTTTAATAAAGCCCCAGAATCTTTTTGGATTATCAGAAATAGAACTCTCCACAGATGTTAGGTACTCGTTATAACATTTCCGTTCAAGAATTTTTGCCCTAGATCGAATAAGTTTTATGGACTGTAAATCACTTAAATTACCATAGTTCCTATACTTATGAAAGTATTTGTATTGTTCCTTGATAACCTTCCTAAGAGCAGCTGAGTACCAAATTGGATAATTATTATGATTGATGTATTTAAAAGGAATATACTTATCTCTAAGTGATCGATAAACCGTATAGAAATAATCAAAACAATCATCGAGAGATCTAGAAGAGAACTCAAGAGTCCAATTTATTATTCCTCTAGGGCTTGATTTATTTCATTATAGTCACCCTTATTAAACACGTACTTCAACCGTGGTGCAGACGCTAATGGAGAAAAGTTTAAGAAACACGTTTGAATCACTAAAGCACCATGGTGTGGGTCGACCGGAACCAAAGGATCACTACATTCGCTGACAACCAAATCATCATTGCCAATAACCAAGTCTAAGATTCTCCCATAGGCATTTTAAATCCCATTATATTGATTTAAATTTAAAAAGTTAAGCTCATCAATAAATAAATTTTCATTAAATGTGTTTGTAGTACTAGTTGGAGAGTAATAACACTTTTTTTTTTTTTTTTTTTTTTGATGGAAAAGCTTTTATAGCTACCCTGCTGTGATAGGGGGCCACAACTGGGTTATGTGAGACTCTCCGACTGGCATACTCACTAAAAACCATCAACGTTCCCAACCTGCTGCCTATCGACGCAACTACACGGGGAACATGGTAGTCGTCCGCGAAGTTACGTTGCAGCTTGCCTCGACAGGCCCCAACAAGGTTTAGGGGTATCCCGGGAAGTTTAGGATATCCCTACCACGCCAGTTGTATGGTGCAGAAGATGGAGCCCCATTCCATCTCCTGCATCCCTGGCTACGGCGGATGGAGCATGGCAAAGAGCCTCCTCCTTCGGCCCGTACGCTTCCTGCGAGACGGGGCTGCGAGAGGGTCTTCCTCTCTAGCCCGCTCAGCGGCCTCCTTCTGAAGCATAACATGCTCGCAGAAGGAGACAACTGCCTCCCAACTCGTCGCGCTGCCGACCATAGACCTAATCAACGTCGGCAGCGAGAGGTCTGCTCCCACTGAGGCGATCAAGACACGGCGTTGGTCAGCCCACGCTGGACAATGTTCCAGAGTATGCTGCGCCGTGTCGTCATCCCCTCCACACTCGTGACACCGAGTACTCGGCTCCCGCCTAATTCTGTGCAGATAATGACCGAGGCATCCATGCCCTGTCAATATCTGCACAAGCCTGAACGACAGGGAACCGTGTCTCCGGTCCACCCATTTTGCCAGACACGGTCTTATTCCCATAATAGTCCAGTGGCCATAGACTGGGATCTCCAATCTGCGTAGCCATTCACTCATGACTGCCCGCTGAGCTCTGTCTCGCCAACGTTGTATGAGCTCTGGCGAGGGGCGAGCTCCTTCCCTCCGAGCGTCTGCACTTCGCCTGTACACATCACATAGTGCAAGCGCGTCGAGATCCCAGGGCGGGGTCCCTGCGAGTACGCACGCGGCCTCGTACGACACGGTGGTGTATCCGCATATGACCCTGTTAGCAATGACCCGCTGCGGTTTACGCAGTAGGGCCTTGTTACGTGACGACAGGGTCTCCGCCCACACTGGCGAACCGTACAAGGCCATGGACCTCACCACCCCGGTATAAAGGCGGCGGCAAGTGGCGCTTGGCCCACCTACATTTGGAAGAAGCCTTCCTAGGGCACCAGCAGTCGCAAACAGCTTCGGGCACAAACGGCGAAAGTGCTCATTGAAGGCCCAGCTAGAGTCGAGCACAAGTCCCAGGTAGCGCATGTGCTTACAAACTTGGATGCGCTCCCCTCGCACCATGACCTGCGCACCCGGAGGTGGTCTTTTACGACGACGATGGAAAACTAGGGCCTCAGTCTTTTCAACCGCACACTTGAGTCCCAATGCCTCGATTCGTCCAATCAGTAAGTTGGCCCCAATTGCCGCCAGCCTTGCTGCCTCCTCGAACCCACTGGCTCGGGCTAGGAGGAGAGTGTCATCCGCATAGCAGACGACACGGAGAGTAATAACCCTGACAAGACAGCCATTTAATTGCACTAAGATTAAAATCTCCCACAACTAATATTTTATCGCCTGGATTCAATGTAACTACATTTTCCAATTTATGTAAGAAATTAGTTAATTGAGTCGTGAACGAGTTACCTCTATTTTGATCACACAAGTATAGTACACAAACATGCAAGCGACATGATTCTTGTGATCGAGCATTATTAAGACTAATAGTTAACCACAGGTCCTCAGCTGTTGAATGGAAACCTGGCTGCGGGGTGACTATCAGATTTTTTTGAGTCGCAATTAAGACACCACCACCACGGGTCTGCTTAGTTTTACTGTAGTCACGGTCCCTCCTCCATACAACATACCTATCGTCGAATAACTCGCTATCGCTAATCCCGTCTACCAACCATGTCTCAGATAATAAAATAACATTATAATTGGCCATGCATAAATTTCGATAAAAAATATTCGTTTTGGACCTAAGACCACGAACATTTTGGTAATAGAATCTAAAAGATTTACTTATAGGTTCGTTATTATAAACGATGTAAACAAATAACAAAAACAGAAAAAGTAACAAAATGCAGCAATAAGTAAGCAAGCCAATCTCTTTTACGAATAAAGTAGCGGGTAAGTTTGTATGTTAATGGATAAAATAGACATATATCTTCAAGGCAACATAAGTTATATATCACTACCTCGTAAAAAAACAATTCAATAAAGCGATTATTAAAATATGATATGCTTCTGGAAATATATTCCAAAATTACCGACAAAAATGTAGTAAACGTGAGGACATGTTGCCAGTGAAGTATTAATAAATAACCTAATAATATCACTCATGTACATAACAACATGTACGCGTATAAATAGACAAAATAGTTCAACAATAAAATAAATAAAGACGGTTTTATAAACAAAAAAGGCGAGTGGTAGCAAGTAGGTAGACTATTACGTAAATTTATACTAAAATGATAAATAAGAATGCAAATATTTTGCACTAAAATAATATTATGAATAAGGTTAAAATTAATACTATTAGAAATATATAGATAGTAAGTCATTATCGTAATGAACGATACATTCATTACAATAGTATAAAACAAAGCCGGTATCCGCCGTCTGTCTGTCTCTATGTATGCTTAGATCTTTAAAACTACGCAACGGATTTTGATGCGGTTTTTTTAATAGATAGAGTGATTCTTAAGGAAAGTTTATATGTATAATACATGCATAATATTTACATTGCATTGCACCCGTGCAAAGCCGGGGCGGGTCGCTAGTGTTAAAATAAATTAGGAATTATTATTCAGGTGGCTAATTGAGGCATTTAAGTTCTAGCATGGCAATCACATACTGGAAAGCGCAAAGCTACTAGGACAGATGGCCTGGTCAATGTTTCCCATGTAGAAAAGCCTATGCCCAGCTGTGGGATGTAAAAAGGCTGATGATGTGATGACATGTGATTCCTGACACTTTTTGTGTGCTAACGCAAAATGAATGCGACTTTCCGTATCAAATCTATGACCTGAAAATTGTGAAAGAGTGCATGAAAAAGATTTACGCTTGATACCACGTTAGGAGAGGTAGGAAAGGGAGAGGAACATTCTAGAAGGTTCTCATTAAGTCAGTTGTTACCATATCGCACTAAACACACCCTCCAATTTAGGTAACATTTCACATTTATAATGTCTCAGCCTTTGTGAATATTAAAAAAGCCTTTTTAATGGACCGAGGTAACATTATGTTGAGTGGAATTTTAAAATTCTGTCAACCGCTAGGTGTCATGAAAGCAAGTCGACCTTGTAACCCGCTTACAAAGTTTTGCTTTTCATATAAGTGAATTATAAATGTAAGTAGAAGACAGATTTTGTTAATGTTCAAGAAGACAGATAATGTTAATAATTTTAATATGACCTATGTTGAAATTTTAGTGTAATTCCATAATGCACGTCTGAAAACAATTATAATAATAATATATTCATACACTTCACCAATTATCTAGTTCTAGCCAAAAGTAAGCATCAGTACTGTATATAACGAAGAAATATTGATGAAAATTATATGTATATAAATATTAGAAATACTTATACAATATAAACATGAACATCCATGATTCGTGAACAAATACTCGTACTCATCATACAAACATTTGCTCCTACCTGGATTCGAACCCGGTACCCTTGACCTAGTAGCCTGTATAGCTAGGGTTCGTTACAGTGTTGTTGTTGTACAACTAGCCAAGTCATTGAGTGCAACGTTTAACCAGATGGCTGATTGTCATGTCAGCGGTCTGGTTTAAATTAGACATTTAATTGGACGCCTAGGCAGGTCGTTTAAATAGAAGAGCTTTTTTCTGACTGTTTGGGGGATTGTTGGGTTCAAGGTTATTTTTTTTATGACCACTTAGAACCAAAATGATAATAAATGGTCATAAAAAAATATATGAAAAATAAATGATTTAAACAATAGATGCTAGAGCTAGAGAACCTATAACACTTATTTCACCAACTTTAATATTTTTCTATAGCTATTACAGCGATGGGTAAGGTTTTTGGGTAAATCCAGTATTCCCATGGAGTGAGATGGCACGAAAAGCTTATATTTATATCAGTAGTGACTTCCATTTATCATCCCATGAAGTTAAATTTTCAACTCTAATTTTCTTTTCAATAAAATAATGCATAAAAAGACAAATACCTAAATTGTGACCTTAGCAACCATCAAAAATGACACAAAATCATGATTTTGGTTGGTTAAATAGTATACTAACTGTATGCAAAAAATCATAAACTTTAATATTTTTGGAACCTCAAAACCTAGCGGTACCGTACTATAAGTGAGTCTAGTTCAATTAACTATCGATTACATTGGATGGAGGCATTCAATTGGATGCCGGCGTTTGATCAACGGGCTAGCCCTCCATTGGGTGGCTCATTTAACCAGACGGTTTTGACATATATAATTCTTATACATAAGTATTCGCCAAGCGCGGTAAGCAAGCGTACGGTTTACATGATTTACATGGTTACCGTGTTACCCATTATCCATTCCAGTATTCTAAATTCGTAAGTAGGTAATGTCTGTCTGTCTATCACGTTTTAACTCCTAAGCCACTGAACTGATAAAAAAATCTGAGAAATTGTCTCCCACGTATGCTAAGGTTGTGGAATGAGCTCCCTGCAGATGTCTTCTCGAACGAGGACTACAAACAAAAGCGTGAAAAGGTGAGAGGTTAAAAGAAACTACGTGAAAGGTGACGGGAAAGGCGTGAAAGGATTTTTACAGGGTCGACAACGCGCAAGTGATACCCTTGGTGTTGCAAGCGCCATAAGTTATGGGAACTGCTTATCATCAGGTGGGCCGTAAAATTGATTGCACCTTAGTGCAATAAAAAAAGAACTGATTTCCATTCATATTAATTTAATAATGCAAAACAAACTCTCACAGTCTGAACCATTTTTAATACTAAACCGTTAAACCGATTTAGACGAAATTCGTCAAGGAATAGATTATATCCTGAGCTAGGACAATGGCTACTTCTTGGCGCGAAAACCTACATCCACGGGGTGGCATACAATCAACAATATACACAATCGAGTTAAGTTATGACCGTGACCAGAGTGAATAAAAGCACGAATTCAACTACAACAATGTCTTTATTATCTGGTGATGACACCCACACATCAAGGTAGCGGTTTAATTTTTAAAGGCGCACTAATTGTAGACAATCATCATTGTTCATTTGAACTCGAGATACGTTTGAACAGGAATGCTAAATAGCCTATTACCCTGAAACAATTGCGATCGGCTAGAGAAAAGGACCTGAAGTAAGCTTAGCGCGTGTCATTAAATGTTTTTGGGCTGTTAAACTTGATCCAAAGGGTACTGACAAAATTTTCCATGGTCTTTAATCTACGGTAAGCGGTTGAAATTCTGAAAGACCTTTTGGATAGACTTGGTAAATTTCTTTAGACATTTTTAGCTAAAATTAACCTTTACTCCATGACCAAGCCGCCAGGCGGCGTTCGCCTCAGTAATACAATATCATTTGTGTCTGGTTCATCTGGTTTAAATACCTAATCCAAAAATTATATATTAAATAATTAAATTAAAATTTTTAAATAATAAATATAATCGTCGTACTGATTATATGAAAAAGAAAGAATAAATATCTCGAAGATATTATTATTGTTATTTTAATTTCGAATAATCTTAATTTATATCTCAATATTATATTATTGAGGAGCTCGGTGGCGTATGGGTTTTGAGCGCTCTGGTTTCGAATAAGGAAAAAGCAACTTTCGCTGTGGTCGATCCCGGGATGGGTCAACCAAAATTTCTAATTGCGAGCTCTTCCGTACTTCGGTAGGCACGTTAAGCCATTGGTCGCGGCTGTTACTGCCACCGCTTTAACCCACCAACCCGCATTTAGCCAGCGTGGTGGTGATATGGTTAAAACTCTTCATGTGTTTCTCCCATGCAGGAAGGCCTGTGCCCAGCAGTGGGACAGCGTTTGTTGAGGATTTTCGTTCTTTATTTTGAAAGATTTCTAACGAAGAAAAATAAAAAATAATAATGAGCTTTCATACACAGAAAAACCGTGTGGAATTGAAAACTTCCTTTTTTTGAAGTCAGTTAAACTACAGTCAGCATTTTCCCTATGTAAACCAGTAATTAATCCCATGCATGGAGACATTCATATCTCACCGAGTGAATTAAATTACGACGCAGTACCCGTTACCCTGCAGACATTCAGATGCCTCTGTATAATATAAACTTAATTGCTATTACGAAAATACCGCGGGCTATTTTTATTGTCATTGTTGGGAAATGAAATTATTTTCTTTATAATTAATTAGCTTTTAATTTAACCTGTCAAGCCACAAATTCTTTACACAGGAGCTTTTTGCTGCGGCCTACGTAATTAAAGTGATTGCATAATATATATATAAGACTAGCTGTGCCCGCTACTTCGTCCGCGTGGAATATTGACTTTTTCCATACAAACTTTCATCCCCTATTTCAACATTTTACAATCCTTTTTTCGCATTAAAAGTAGCCTATGTCCTTTCTCGGTCTCTAGACTATCTCTGTACCAAATTTTATTTAAATCAGTTTAGTAGTTTAGGCGTGATTGCGTAACACACAGACATACAGAGTTACTTTCGCATTAATAATATTAAAGTAAAGAAAATATTTTAGTTTATAATGCATTTATTTCAGAAAGGTAGGCCTTCCAATCGGAGGAACGAGGTACTCGATGGCGTAGTGGTTTGAGCTTAGTGTCAACCGAGACAGAATCTTCATTCTCGGCCGAGTCCGAGAACAGAGACTGTTAATAGATAAATCGTGTAAATATAAAATTTTGCGTAATATTGATAGTGGGTCTAATATGCAAGATTTTTGCATAATGTAACAACCGACAGGTAACTCCCACACTGACACCCAGCAAAGAACGTGAATCTCATACCGTACAAACGTCTCGGTTATGGCCGAGAATTTCGGCCATTTTTAGCCGAGAACCGAGACCGAGTTCTCGATCGAGCCTTGATCGAGCGCTCTGGTTTCGCTTATGAAAACCAAGCAACTTTTGCCATTGTCGATCCAGAGATGGGTCAATCAAAATATTGAAATCTCGAGCTCCTCCGTGCTTCGGAAGGCACGTTAAGCCGTTGGTCCCGATTGTTACTGCAACCGCTTTAACCCACCAACCCGCATTGGACCAACCCGCATTAGGACAACAGCCATGTTTAGGCCCAAACTCCTCAAATGTTTCTCCCATGTAGGTAGGTCTGAGCCCAGCAGTGAGACATATAGTAGGCTGATGATGATGAAGGCTTGGATTGCTTAGTTGGGCCCTCAATTTTTGAAGTGCCTGATTGGGGAGCACTCCCACCACAAATTAATACAAAATTGCAGGTATCTATAGGCAATGGTAGCCAGCTGTTACGACCAGGTGGACCGTCAGCTTGTCATCTAAGTACTTGCATAAAAAATATTAGGTACAGGCACAGAAGATTGCAGCTAAATAACACTTCTTTGTAATGTTAATTTCCGGAAAAGAATATGAGAAATGGAATGAAAATATCCTTATTCCAATAGGCCTCCAAGAAATACTTTGGAATCTTCAAATACATGTCTGATACATAGTGTGACTCAACGGGAACAAAGGCAAAAAAATAAGAAAAAATAAGTTGCTAGAGCTTAAAGAGAAACCGATATATTGTGAACAGGGGACTTGTTTCTGCTGTCCATATAACTGCCTGGCCGCGGGAAATTTGCCGCGGCGAATATTCGCGCTTCTATTCGCCCGAACGAAAACAAATGTATGGCAATATACTAAGCAAGCCACGCGTAGCGTCGACCGGCGATCTCGCCAGTCGCGTCGACGACGCCCGTTCCCATGGCCAGGCCGTAATTCTTTATCTTATATTTGACAGGCAACGCGTGTAACCCAAGGTGCGACGAGCGTAGGCTGCTGTAGTGACCGGCCTTCTTGGTAGGTATTGGCACAATCGGTGATAATGTTAAAAATAAATTCGTATTTAAATAATATTCGGATTGTCAGAAATGTTCTAGAATTTGAGAGAGAGTGATAGGGCGAATATTCAACAAGCGATTCAAAAGATTCCCGGTGGTTGATTGCGGCATAAGCTGTGTCGCGACACTACCGTCTTGCGGGCCGCACGCTTGTTTGCCACCCCTGTCGTAATAAGAAAATGAACGTTTGCATGTGTGTGTTTGTTATGTTATTCAACTGTATCTTGATCATACTACATTCCATTTGTGAACTTAATAAAAAAATACCCAAAATAATATTTAAGATATCGGTTAGCTAAACGCTAAAATAACGTCGTCACGAACATTATCGGAGCGCATGCCTAAATTAGAATTTCAAAATAGCTTTATACGTCCTCTGTTTAGGCTACCAACACATGTCAAGCGATCAATCACCAATTAAAACATATTTATAGGACATACATAACGTTAGATTGAAAAACACGTCCTAGAAAAAGTTGGATCTACGTAAAATCGCTGCTATCCAGTAATCTAGCCGACCCGATAGTTTTATTTGAAATTAGCAGCACGGGGAATGCTTTGCAATGCCCGTAAAGAGAAAACTGTTGTTGAACCTTTGCGGGCGTCCCCAAAATACCCTACCAAATATGCTTAATTTTTGATTTTAACATTATTATTAATAGGCAATAAAAATAACATTATAATTATAATTATTACAAAATTGTAGTTAAGTTTCAATACAATCTGATCAATGGTTTTGGAGTGCATAGGGAACAAACATACAAACATTGATTTTTCTTTATAAAAATTGGAACGCTTAGTTATAATCTGGGCGTAACTGCAAACTCATTGTGTAAATCAAGTTTACCATTGCGTCGTGAAGTGTTGCAAAAGCGAAGTGTCTTTACTGCGAAATTCTTCACTATGGTATACGTTATTTTCACCAATTTTATAAACTCTAAGGCATAGGCTGGAGCTTACGCCTTAGAGTTTCAAAATAGGTTCAGCGTTGGTTATTTTAAATATTCTTTTAGTATTACTTCATAATGTACTAGGGCCATACAAGATGCAGTTGAATACAATAAATAATATAGTTAACATACACGTGAAAAAGTAATCTTTTTTATGACAAATACGATTTTTATACGAAAATTCGACCTAAAAAGACTGACGTGTGCGGCCTTCCTTAAAAACGCTCAAAGGCAAAACATACGACTGAACGTAATTAATTTGAGCGACACACGAAATTGAACAATTTTGTCATATTTTTAGGGCCTTTCCCGAGTTACTAATACTGTTTGAGCGTCGATGGAACACGTTGAAAAGGTAATTTCGATAAAATAATAGGGGAGAGTGGGGTCATTTTAAACGCGGGGTAATTTTGAACAAGACCCTAAACAATCTGTATAGAAAATGACACTACATCTAATCTAAAGCGGTAAGGAGAGTCCATAGTCGAAGACGGCTAGTGCAACTTGAACACACGGCTCCACCTTGTCCTTCGGCTCCACTGGTCCATTAAATGCGATTTCATGCCTTACTTAAAGGAACACATATTTAAGGAAGGAGGGAACACTTGTGACAACCAAAAACGAGTTGCTGAATTTTATGTTGTGCGTGATATTGCGATAGAGACAGTGAATTAATTTTTAGTGATTGATTCTCGGTAGTTCAACTTTTGGAACCGGTGTAAATTTAGACATGACAGACAGACAGGCACTATGACGTTGTTGGTTATTTTTTTTTGTGATAGTTATAAAAATGTGTTTTTTGACGATTTGAAAGTGCTTCTTTGTGACCTATTTAACTAAAATATTTTCCGTTCTTTCTTTCTTTCTGATGACTTCGAAGACCGGCTGTGCTCGTGAGTAGGAAGGGAGACCCATGTTTAATGCCAGACACTGAGTATGTGCTCTTTATTCTTTGCTTTCTTGATTGAATCGTAAACATGTTCGTTTGAAGTTACCCAGTGTTCATAACCACCCCATTCTACCCTAAGGCCTGTAAAATTGTGTAGATTGCGTTTTTATCCGTCCGCGCTCCGCCTCTCTTCGTTGTGTGATCTGTGGTGACGGTTGTTAAAAGCAATGTTATGTCTGCGCTCAGATAAAATTAATTGTTCTCGTAAATATATGTGACATAGATAGCAGGTCTGGTTTTTATAAAATCATTTCAAATAGTTTCATTTCTTTATTAATTGCTTAAGGCTTTCCATGAGCTGCCTGTTTTACGTGTGTGGTATATGTAATTATGTACCTATAGTATAAAGATAGCTGATGCTAGGATCTTCGAAGAGGTCGTGAGCAGCAAATAAACACTTGAAATGTTAATAATCAATTAATAATTAGGAAACACACGCTTACACGTTGCTACATTCGATTGTAGCAGCAAGAGTTGTTAGAGACGAAGATAAACTTATTGTTTGGTGTTGCCAAACACCTGGAAGAGATTGCTTGTGAGTTGTGAGCAATAAGATCGCCTTTTGTAATATTTTTGTATTTAATCCTGTGCTATAAAATATAATTACAGTACGGTTTTAGAGAAACTTTCACCCCGAGTACAGCATGGAGTTCTACAAAAAAAGGCGTGAAAAGGTTTTGACAGGGTCGGCAACGCGCAAGTGATACCCCTGGTGTTGCAAGCGTCCATACGTAGCCTATGTAGCCGCTTTACCAACAGGTGGGCCGTATGCTTGATTCCCAACTAAGTGGTATAAAAAAAGACAAAGGACAATCGGATGTCTAAATATGATTATTCAACTTTATCTAAGTTACTTTCAATTCATGTCCGATGGAATAAGTATACTTTATTTTAAGAGCAAAGGTGGCAAAAAAGGCCCAAGCGTACGGCTCGTCTGATGGTAGGGGTTAACTTACAGACGCACGTAGCAATTTTCCATATCTTTTAAGTTTGAATTGTTTTTATGGGTAATAGTAGCGTATATTTTTCAAATTTGTGAAAAATAGCGCCATTTTCTAACTTAGGCAACATCCCAATTAGGCCCCCCAATAGCTTTTTTGAATTGTCAAAAATCCCTTAATAAGTATGTCTACCATAAGAAAATAATGTAATAATGTAAGAAGGGCTATGAATATAAAAAGACTGTATAAATTTGTTCATCTTGAGAAATTCATAATTCCCTTCAAAAGGAAACTGTATGAAGCCTGTTTATTATACCTGTGAGCTTTCTCCGGGTCCGGGCCGTTTAACAAACTGCTAATTCGTTTAGCTATTTTTGCAGCCGCCCCTGGAATGTCTAATCAACTCAATGGGATGCCTGAGATTTCCTCTGGACTTGGATTTTTTTTCTTGCAGTCGGCAATTGAGTGTTTGTTATGCATTGAAAGGTACAATTGACCTTTACCTCACTAAACTCTTCAATACTTATTCTGTCGGATGAATTAAACGATTTAAAGATAACCAAAGTAGGTCGTATGTCCCACGAAGTCTAAATTTGCTAAGATATTTGATTTTAAGACAGGAACGCAGAGTAGGTCGTCACATCTACACTTTACCTTTTGTAAAACAATCGTAGTCCTCTTCTTGCATTCTGTTTTTTTTACAACTAGATAACAAACACGATGACGGCCCACCTGGTGGCAGGTAAGTGGTTACCGTCGCATAATGCAATAACAAGGAAAAATCTATTCGTATTGAAGGTGCGTTGTCATCCTGAGGCCTAAGATGAAATACACCCGGGCGACTGCTCTGACCACTGAGCCACACAGGACTTGGGATATCCCTGTGAAATTCTTCTAGTCTATCTGTATTTGCGTTTATGAGCTAACGTCCACCCTACAATGTCGAAATATTCTATTTCAACATCCGAAACGAGTATTTTTACAAATACCGACGATTCGGTTAAGTTAGGGCAGTGCTTTCAAATATTCGTAATTTTTGATTTTAACATTATTATAAATGTTTGAAAAATTACTTAGTAATTAAAATATAATAAAATAATATTTCGACATTGTAGAGTGGACGTTAGCTCATAAACGCAAATACAGATAGACTAGAAGAATTTCACAGGGATATCCCAAGTCCTGGGTGGCTCAGTGGTCAGAGTAGTCGCCCGGATTGCGAAAGGTCGCGGGTTCGTTTCCTGCCTCAGGACGTGAAATTTTTCTAGTTTTATTATATTTTAATTACTAAGTAATTTTTCAAACATTTATAATAATGTTAAAATCAAAAATTAAGAATATGAAATACATCGCTTATTTAAGGTTATTTTTTATAAGAACTTAAATTTTAATTTTATTTAATACCTCTTTGATGACGACAATACGACACTAAATTAAAACATGGGCTATATTAGTTCATAGAAATGTTTTGCTACTTTCAAATTTGTCTTGTTCATTTGATAATTTCATGACATTTCTATGACAAAATTTAACGTTGGCTGCATCGTTTCATAGAAATGTAATAAAATTATCAAAAGAACCAGATGTATTTTAAAAAGTTGCAAAATATTTCCATGAACATAGAACAATAGTCCATGTTTTAATTTGTTACCGTATTGTTAATATTTATGTACCTGTGATCTTCGTTATGAGTTATTAATAGTACTTAGTGCTATGCACTATTGTGTATGTTTTATATTGCTCTGTATATTAATATCAAGGAGCGTGTTGTCTGGATTTTATTTTCATCTAGAAAATAACGATCCAGAGAGGATGTAATAATTTAGGAAGACGAAATAAAAGATGAACGCTCAAATAATGTAGGTATTCTAACCATTTCGTTTGAAAGTCTAAAACATTTCTTTCAGCCATATTCTGATATCGAAACCTTTTTCAAAGTTATGGCAGTTGCCTGGAACTTTTTAATTGATTCGGCTCCGTCCTCTTTGGTCTTCACAACTTTTTCTCTTGTTAGCAAAAGAGTGCAACTAACAAGGAGGATAATTTACCCTGAATCAGTAGCTTTGTCTGCAGAATTCTTTGGAATAAACATAACTTTGAAATAATATGAACAGATTTTTCTTAGTTTTTACTAGGTGCTAGGCCCGTATGCAGGGTCGTCTGGGTAGGTAGGTACCACCGCCTTTCTTATTTCAGCCGTGAAACAGTTCGCTGTGTTTCGGATTGAAGGGAAAGGTAGCCAGTGTAATTACTGGGCATTGGCGGCATTTCATCTTAACGCACCTGCAATATCAAGTAATTTCCGATTGTTATAGGCGGCGGTAACCACTTACCATCAGTTTGGCCGTCAGCTTGTTTCTCATCTAGTTGTATATAAAAAAAGTTAGAAAGTTTTTAAGAAATTTCAAGTTCAATAACTTAAAATTGCCATTTGGGTTTGTATGAAAAGATTATATTGCTCTTAGTCAACTATAAGACTGTTTTTCGAAAAATCCTGTGATAACTATTTAGACTGCCTGATTTGCATTAGCGTGTAAAGTCTACTACTACTGATTCTAATATCAGTTTGTTAGTTTCCAATATTTTTGACTTAGTAAGTCGTAAGGCGTAAACGATCGTAGGGTTTCCTCCCTTCAATGAGATCATAGGAACAACAACGTTTCTTTATCCCAATAATGAGGCCCTTTGATCCCTTTTTACCATTTCGAGCACTGGGACCAAGGAAGAGCACTCATCGGAAGGTAAGCAAACGTCGAGTGTCCTGTATCTGTCGCAGCCGTCTTGTTAAATTATCCGCTTAACTGGACACCTTTTTTGGAAGGGGGAAAAAAGGCATTTACGCCTATCCTGCATTGTGGGGAAAGAACTATACAGGATTATGTGGGGCTCCTCAGTCAAAGATGCTAATGGCCAAGAAAACGACCCACGTGTTCTTTTCATTATCGTTGTACAGGCTGACGTGGCATGTACGCGATATGCCTGATTGCCCAGTCAGCACACAAATTTGTGCCATAGTGAGCCCTCAATTTAAGCCCTCACAGTAGTTTAAAATTATTATTTTTATACCACAAGGCTGGCAATCAAGCGTATGAAGGTGAGCGTAGCCTATAGACGCTCGTATCACCTTGGGCACTACTGGTAAGCGGTTATCGTAGCCTGTAGACACTCGTAGTACCTTGGGCACTACTCACGCACTGAAACTAAGCATTAAAACGACAGCATAGGATACGAGGCCCCTTGCTCCCAACAAGGCTTTCTCAATGAGCTCCGACGACAACACAGCAAACTACAAAGTGGTATTATGTAAAAGCCTTCGTAAGGTGGAGGTGCTACTACAGTCGATCATATTAGATTGGTTAATACCTTCATTTTTATCAGCCGAGAGATGCCCACTGCCGGGCATAGGCGTCCCCCCATGGACCTCCAGCCGACTGGCCTTGCGCTCTCCACATCCATCGGCTTCCCGCGACTCCTGTCGGAGTTCCAATTATCGGAGTCGAAAATTCAGGTGAACTTTGGCGTACCCACTGTACATGTACACAGCCGAAAATGAGACATCTCCTTCAGAATACTTCTTTTCGTTGCATTAGAAGTTCGTCGAAACCCCACATGTTTACTTACTTGTTTTTTATGTACTATCGTTACAAATCACAGTAATAACGTTAAAAGTCCCCAGCTCGCCGGCGCTCGCGAGTTTGCATAAGTGTCACGCTCGAATCAACCCAACGCCACGCAAACACGGCCGCGCATGTTGGATCCCCGCTCATTTGCTAAAGGTATGTTTTAGAGAGATTAAAAAAATAATTTACCTCCAAAATGAACATTTTGAGCATCAGGGCACTGAGCCCTGAAACTGAACTCCTACAATAAAAAATCTACCTAAAATATTAGACATAAAATAAGTGATTTTTATGTTTTTAGCATTTAGTTAACAATAAATTTATATTTTAAAAGATATTACGAAAAATATCTCAGACCAGATATTTGCTTTCCTATGAATTTTTAGTGAAATGATACGATAGTAGAAAACAATATAAGCTCACGGTCACATAACAATACAAGCTTTGAACTTTAAAAGTTATCACTAAAAATTGCGAAAAAAAATATTAAACAAAAATTAAAACCGACTCCAAAAAACTAAAAAGGATAAAATAATTAAATTTTAGTAGGTACTCATCCCCTAGGAACATATTTTTAGAGTTGGTGCTCAGTTGTTTCCAGAAACCATACAAAGTGAAGCACCGACTCCAAAAATATGTTCCTAGGGTTGAGCACCTACTAAAATTTAATTATTTTATCCTTTTATCCATTTTTGTTTAAAAAATTTTTCCAAACGTTTGTAACTCTAACAGAAAGATGCTAGTCACCAACTAAATTAAAAACTTTCGTCCCACAATGGTAAATAATATTATGGCCTATTTTTATATTTAAATGGTGTCAAAAACCTCCCGATATACAGGGTGGTGCCGTCAATACGACAACAATTACAACATGGTCTACATTAGTTCATAGAAATGATTGCCCATTTTCAAAAACATCTTAAACATCATCGAATCTTAAAATTGTCACACAAATGTGTCAAATTATATAAAATTGGCTGCATTGTTTCATAGAAATTTCATGAAATTATCAAATAAATATGATATTTTTGAAAGTGGCAAACCATTTCTATGAACTAATATAGCCCCTGTTTTGATTTATTTCCATATTGACGGCACCATTCTGTATTTACACAATTGAGAATGTTTTTATTGTATTAATTTGTGTAATTTAAACTTTATAAATATGTAATGTATATCCGTATGTTCTGTAAAAAAGCTAATTGTTGTAATTAAAGTATTTACAGATTATCCATTAAATTAAATTAATATTACAGATAAATCATGCCTGATGATTTATCTGTAGCCTACCCAAAGACGCTCATAGCGCACTACCCACGCGTGCCTATCCTGTAAATTAAGAGAAAGTGTTAGATTATCAGTATAGTGTATCTCAACATAAAGCTTTCTCAATGCGTTTTGGCGACCTTACTCACAACAGGAGCATGACACTACAGAAACAGTACTGGGCTGCAGGCTTGCGGTAAGTGCGAGTGGGAAATATGTACAGATGAGTTCGAGATTACAACTTCGAATAAACAATTTATGATCAACCATAGCTAAAGTTGATTTGTTATTGTAACCCAAACCAAAGCGCTAATGAATACCACCACAGTAAAGCAAGTTCTTCGATATATCCATAGTGAAATATTTTAAGTTATTTTTTATTTATATTTCATTCTATGATTATTTATTAATCTAGCTGCACGCGGCATTGACTTTATTAACATAGATTTACGTATTTTACGTTCTTTTTTTGCTAATTGAATCTGTTATTTCTAGTTAAAAAATCTCTAAGCCAAAGCTTCTCGAATAGAATGTACGAAAAGATAAAATGCGAATACGATATAACGTAGGTACGTATATACACCACATCGTGACAATAATTTGGCGAAGTAGAATAAGACATGAGGGTGAACACAAATAAAAGTAGTGAAGTAAGTTATAGATAATGTATCATAAGACATTGAAATATTTCGCTTTCTCAGAAGTGGGTCAGGGGAGTGCAAGATATCTCTACAGAAAAATGTATTTTCGCTGTTTGTAAATGTACATATTATTAATAATGTTTTGGGGCTATATGAGATCTGATTCTGAAGATACACTGTAAATCTAAATAATAATAAACATTAGGGCAGAAATAGATCAACTAGTATTATTAAGAGTTGTTTCAATAATGTATGGAGACCCGGCCAGGTCTATGTACACAGTACTGAGAAATAGGTAAAAAATATGTATATAAATATATAAAAAATATATAATAATATATAAAAAATATTTTTTTTTATTTGCTTCGTAGAGTGGTACAAAACAATAATTATTTTAGATAAAACTGCAACACAGCGAAAAATTCATCATGGCGCATATGTCACTTTGGTGACGTTTAGTTGACTTCTTTGTCACCCGCCGTATTGCCATAATGAAATCGACGAAAAATTTCAACTTTTGTACACACAAACTATGAATAAAAACGAATTATTAGTATTTTTCGCGGATTCAGTAGATTTTACATGATTTTTTGAGATACTGTACATAAACCTGGCCGGATATGAAACATCTCTTTTTATCATGGAAAACGGCCTTGTCCGGTTTACCCCATTCTCCGCTGCAATAAGTATTACTAGTATTGTCTTTGTCTTTTTTAACTGACTTCAAAAAAGGAAGAGGTTCTATGTTCCACTGTATGTATATTCGCCGATTTCTCTGTCCGTTGTAAACCGATTTTCAGAATTCTTTTTTTAAACGATAGAGTATACTCCTGAGGTGAGCTAAGTGATTCGAGAAACAATAGAAAGTGAAGCACCGACTTCAAAATATACATTTGATTTCATTTTTATGAAACTAGTACCTATAGGTAGTAAAATTTAATTATTTTCCATTATAATGTTTTGAAGTCGGTTTTACATTTGATTAAATCTTTATGATCAATTGGAGTCAGATTTTCTGTGATACTTAAAGATTGGAGTTTGAATGACGGCAAAATAAAATAGGTGTTTAAGATTGGTTTATTCCTTTCCTATTTGCTTACAGAATCTAGATTGTATACCTGCATGCGTTTGGAAAAGTTCGCCAGCTCTGTAAGGACGTTCAAATGAGATTCTGTCGTCTCATGGAATAGGATGAAAGCAAGATTGATGATATACGTGGTCGCGATGAACGTATTAATATGCTCACACCTTTATAGCGATGAATGCTTTCATCTCCACGGCTACCGTGTTTTTGTAAAGTAAACCTTAAGTGTACAGCACAGATACCTTTTAAACTTAGTGTAGATGCTTAGAATAAGACGTCTGACGTCATGTAGTAAAAATGGAACCTGGGGATGAATAGGTATGTGTGCAGTGTGCACGATATGGGTAATTACCTTGATTATGAAAGGTAAGATGTAGTAAGCATGTCAATTCTTAGATTGACAATGAAAAGGCGTATCTAATAAGACACAACTGGTTTCCTAATGCCGAGGAGACGCCTTAGGCAGTAAAAAGTTTTAAATGGCGACAATTTGCTAAAATGCTTTTACACCCACATTATTGTTTAGTTGTCAGGAATAATTACGTTCGTTCTATTTTGTTACACAACAAGGGTAGAAACAGGCATAAGTCCGCCTGTTGTTAAGTGGTTAACGTAGTCTAAACACTGGTAATTCTAAGGAGAACTACTAGTTTGGTAATATTTTTTACGATATGTATAACATTTTTAAATTCTCTTTTAGTAAAAGTACTAAATTTTATTATGGCAAGTGTCAAAATTGGATAAGCTCATTGAAAATCAAGGACTTAATTTATTAAGCAGGTTAATATCTCCGCTTAGTTATAGCAGGCGTTGTCATAAGGATATAGGACGAGCGACTATGATTAGCTACTTATTTGGTTAATTAGTGATGCATAGTCGACAGCACATCAGACGTAACAGTTTAAACTTGCGACCGATCCTTGTTCTAAGCTGATACACCTGATGTGCTGTCATCTGTACTTTTAGACACATCACATACCTAAAGAAACATGCAACATTGAATTTGTGAAATATATTCAATAGGAAATTTAAGCCGTGGTAGCGGGCCTGGGCAATTCGCTGGCCGCCCTCCTAGCTTGTTTTAGATGTTGCCACGCGGTGTTCTTAGAGACGAGGTTCTAAGGATTAGCTGGACACCAGTACATGACGATGACTCCCAAACAAAGTCGAGGAGGAGACGAAGTGTTGAGGAGGAACTCTGCAGAGTAGAAAAGAGTGGGTGCGAGCCTTGATCTTCCCGACTTCCTCCCCAGAAAGAAGGACAAAAAGGTACGGTATCCTGGTATCTACGATTATGGTTGTTACGCTTGGGAAAGAATTTTTTTTTCTTACTAGTCTTCCGGCACGCTCAACAACCGAATTTCTATTGTGACTGTCTGGTATAGTTTACGGAGTGACACGTTTACTGGTACATTTCGAACCCTTCAGAAAATTGCGACTGTAAATAAGGACCTAGAGAGCTTCTAGAGAAAACTGCAGTCAGCGCACATATTGTATCCTAAAATATTACCAATGCAGGTGTGAACATCTAAGCAAGGTTCTATCGAATTTAGTCCTACAGATTTATAAAGCCTATCCCGGTTGAAATACTGTTAAAACGTGTTTTGTCTATTCAGTTTCTATTTAAGAGAGTTAATTAAATCACTCATTATGCCTGTAATAACTTCATTCGTTTTAAACTTAAACGATGACACAATAATTAGTATTTACTTTGAGGTTTATTAAAATAGCGTAAAATTGTATTAAATTATTCACATCTCCCGCTGCCGTATATTCAGCTCCGCTATCCATGAAACCAGCTTATCTAGATTATTATTTAAGCCAGGATTACCTGTTCTGAAGAACGGTTAGGTGTCACCGAACAAATCGCTCCAACATGACTGGGAAATATGCTGGATGAATAAGATCTCATTTGGAACAAAATTTGCATAGATAACGCAAAAAGAATTTTGGCCAAGAGTGTTATAGAACCTCTTTTCTTAGATTCAAAATTTAGCTACACATTGGAAAAAGAAGGAGGCGAGAGGCCTCCACGCAGATTTTACAGCTAAATATGAAAATGAAGTTGACAATCGAAAACGAAATGAGAGAAGCTTCTCGTTACGCGCATGACCTAAAATCTAGACCAAACATAATTAATGAGCCTTCACAGACAATTTCATTAGGCCAGGGTGAGATAACAGATGGACCAGAGCGTTCAATTACTACCCGCTGGGATTCCGCATTGTTAATGTTATTAATACGGTTAGTACCACAAAGACAAAGCCTAGAAGGTAAAAGTGATAACTTTTTTATTATTCTTAAATGGGCAGCTCTTGGCCTTCATCTCGCCTGATGGTCAGTGATGTTAAAGCTGAAGACGGAAGCGAGCTACATCTGGATTCCTCAACCACAGAGTAACTTAATGTGAAACGTCACTAGAACGTTCGAGTGGACAGAACACAGATACTTTTTGATACATTCCGCATCTGATTATTTGATCAGGCAAACGATATAGTAGCATTACGTAAAAATGACCAGTGTCATTTAACATATTTAAATTAATTCACACAAAAAAACATTTTATTCA
This sequence comes from Nymphula nitidulata, assembly GCA_947347705.1. Taxonomy (NCBI): domain Eukaryota; kingdom Metazoa; phylum Arthropoda; class Insecta; order Lepidoptera; family Crambidae; genus Nymphula; species Nymphula nitidulata. The sequence goes on from OX374632.1 coordinate 17,270,582, forward strand.
ATATCCGAAAATATAAAATATTCTTACGTCCTTAAAGCAGTGAATAAGCTTTTTCAAGCAACACACGACTTTTAAATGTCTTCTACAGGTTGACTGGTAAATAATGCTTCAGGCATTATGTCCGCACTTTGTACTTGTGTACAATTGACGACTTTGTACTTGTTGACGACCGGCTGGCCGAGTGGTCTGTGCCCCTTGCCAGGCCCCCGTCACTCTCCCCGTCACTCTTAAATGCAGCGTTAAAAGTACCGGGCGCTAAGTGGAAATCTGGCGATCCGACCGGCAGTGGGCCGCCGCAAGCGAGATTGAACGCACTCCCGTTGAACCTTTCCCGCGCAAAACGCAACGATACTCACGGCTCACGGTTACTTTGCAGCAGAGTTATTTTAAAACTATGATATTATTTAAGATATCCATTGAAATCAAATTATATTGGGTACACTTTTGTTCACAATTAAATACTTGTGGTGAATAATGCATTTATTTTGAAAAGGAACAATATCATGTTTATAAAAACACCTTCGCAGATAAGTGCATTATTTTAGAATAAATTTGGTTACAAAAAATAGTTATAGTGAGCCAATTTTGAAAGATAGACATATGATGTCCCGGACTTTTTTTTAGAACTTTTAAAGGCAAACAATTCTTACTTACAAGATTTTTGCGTAACTTCAACCATTTGCGCAGCGCACGCAACTAAAGCTCTGAAAAGGAATAATTTTCCCCCGTTTCTGCAATATTTTTCATTGATGTTCATCTGCTATTAGTCGTAGCGTGATGTTATATAGCCTATATAATACTTCGATAAATGGACTATCCAGCACAAAAAGAATTTTTTAATATGAATCAGTAGTTCCTGAGATTAGCGCGTTCAACCAAACAAAAACACAAAGAAACCCTTCAGCTTTATAATATTAGTATGGATTTAAGAGCTGAATACGACGATAATCGTTTTCGTTTCGATTTCGTATTCGCCTTCCACTAGACACAGGCACAGATTAATAATAATCTAAGGGTGCTACCTTCAGAAGTAGCTCTAAATGTCGACTACCGTTTTGACTTACTGGTAAAAAATGCGTTAACTTATGTAGCGGGATACTTACTATATAAATGTGGCAAGAAACATAACTGTAGCGTCTTTAATTCTCTACTAAACGATGAACCTAATATGGACGATACCAGACTATACATTCATTTTAAATAGTACAATAAAAATTCTTCGTTTTACGGAGGGCTGAAAGTCCCGCCGGAGGCTTTTATCAATTACGTGGAAGAATTAGAAACAACATTTTTGAAAATTTTTGATAAAGTCTTTACGAACCAGCCGGGAAGCACTTCAATGAATATACTACAAGAAATTGATTTTATTCCACCTTGCCCCTGTTTTCCAAAGGATTACTTGTAAAAGTTATTTACACGATTTAGAATATTAACGAATGAATACAAAGATGGAAAAAAAAAACATTGATCATTTTATAAAATTAAATCACATTTAATTGACCGGCTTTCTTTGCATTTACTTCACTGCATTAGATGTATAAATAAAAAAAGATTAGTTCTTCTTAAGTCATTTTATTTAATTTATGGTCGTGGCGCAACCCTTACGTTTTTGCTCGATGACGCAATCACGCGGTGTACGTGGGATTCTCGACTCTCGGCACGCGCTGGTAGAGTATATTTCTTTTCGCATCGTCTAAAATGGCTAATAATAATAATCCTAGTAGGCTAATATAACGAAATTATTTCACCATTTGTATTAGAGTGAAGTATCTGTCCTGTTATTAATCTGTGCCCTTGCTATACAGGCTACTTGGTCGGGGGTCCCGGGTTCGAATCCCGGTGGAAGCAAATGTTTGTATGACGAGTACGAGCATTTGTTCACGAGTCATGGATGTATATATGTTTATTTAGTATATTTACAATATTTAAATATATTTTATTATAATTATTTCTCCGTTATCTAGCATCCATAACACAAGCTCTTAATGATGCTTACTTTCGACTAGATAATAGGTGTGAGTGTATGAGTATTATTATTATAATTAAGATTAAATAGTTTAATAAATATTCGCTGAAAATCGTATAGTAACAAACGTATGGCGGAAGCGCACACTTTCTCGTACAATGAATCGCGACTAAGCAAACAGAATCCAAATTGATTTGTTTGAGCAAACCCAAACGATTTGAATAACGAGTTGGACTGAATTTTATTTGTTTTGTATGTAGCGTCGGCCGCTCATCAAGTGTTTAAGTCGGTTAGTTAAAACAGCTTTTATTACTACTGCCATAGTCTGTAATAATTACAACTGCTACGTTTAATGTGCCGTGCATGTAATACTTACATATCTTTTCCTGATAGGGAAATTCATGTGTGGGCTGATTTTAGTGGCATGTCTCGATCAATGAACTATTTTCGTTTGAAAGATTGAAAATTATCTACACTATCAAATAATCATGTCCTGATCCTGGGGCGGGGGCCGAACCTGCGACCTTTCTTCTTTAGGCTTCTTCTAAAAGCGTTATGTTGGCTGCATAGGAGATCATGCTCCCTGGACAATGTTTACTGGATGTGTTGTGGAATGAATCTTATGTCAAATCAATCCTAGAAGCTTCTACTGAATTATCTTTAAATAGTAAAACGTCATAAATTTTCGCTAGTCATAAAGTCCCGCTAAATTTTAAGGGTGTTCAATTTGACGTTTGCGAATACAAAATTTTGACATAGAAATAGAGTGCCACAAAGAGAAGCGTTTGAGTCTGCGGGCCTAGGGCATTAGACATCTGTAATTTTTCGAGAAACAAAATAGTCATCTTATTTTATTCCAAGAGTTACTCTGTGAAAGACAAGCCACATCAATAATAACACAAAAAACCTTGAATTGAAAGCTTTTGACGGCGATGATCTCTGCATAAAATTGTCGAGAAATATCCTATAAGTACCTACACATTATTTCGGATCACATTATTTCGTGTTCTTTACAAAATAAGTGGTGTTGAAATAAAATCTTTTAAGTCAAAATATTTGTTATAAATTATTGTAGTCTAAGATTTAAATCAACAAACGAGGGAATGGTTGAACTCTTCGAAAGTATTCGAAAGTTATTTTTGTATCATAACAATTGCAATCACTAGCAATATCAAGGAAATCACTTGAAATGGCGATGGTTGATATTCTGGAGAAATAGATGTTAAATACTTCCTTTGTCCTGTAATACACACAGGCTATCTATTCCAATACAACGAAACAAAGCGAACTGTTTTCATCCCGAAATAGAACAATCTGTGGCACCCACACACCTGTGAAGTACTAGATACCACTTGGTATAATGTGAGAGGACGATAAACAAATAGTAATGAACTACAAACTTTTACTAGGTAGTAGACCTGTATGTAGGGTCGTCTGGGTAGGTACCACCGCCTTTCTTATTTCAGCCGTGAAACAGTTAGCTGTGTTTCGGATTGAAGGGAAAGGTAGCCAGTGTAATTACTGGGCATGGACGGCATTTCATCTTAGGCCCCAGGATGACAAAGCACCTGCAATCTCAAGTGATTTTTCCTTGTTATTGCAGGTGTCTATAGGCGGCGGTAACCGCTTACCATCAGGTGGGCCGTCAGCTTGTTTGTCATCTAGTTGTATAAAAAAAAACTTATTAAGTTTTTTTTAATACAAAACACGGTAAATTACTCAACATCACCCTGATGTGAAGCGTCAGAAAAGGCCATATACGAAGACAGCTATTTAGAACTCATGTTATAGGAAGGAGGGAACACATAATACAGTTGGCTAAGAATTCCAATTTCGGAAGTACGACAAAGAAACGAGTTACTAAACATCTTTCTGAGTGATATTAAAGTGGAGTCAGTAAATTGATATTCCTGTCATTTTGATTATATACACAAGTTTAAACGGCGTTACTTGTCTCATAGCCGACCCCACATACAGGTATGAAGAAAGGAAATGTAATGTAAATAAACTTAAGCGTTATGGGACGGAGTATTTGATGTATTCAATGTTTAGTGAAGCCGGAAACCACGCGTAAACCAACTGACAAAACTATTTCAGACCAATATTTGTTTAGTGTGAAATTGAAATCGACAAATTATATTTGAATAACAAATATTTGAATCTGGGTAAAACTTTAAGCGGATCACTTGAACTCAAAGTGATAAATTAATATTAAACTATTCCGTCGGCGTTGTGGAAAGGTTTCATATGAAAATTTGTTATGTTAATGAATTTAAAATGGGTCCGAGGTCGTTGCATTTTTTATTCAGTTTAAATTTGTACAAAGATAAAACTGTGGCAATCATTTTTACATCTTAGCGAATATCAAGCATACATCTTTGAACTTTCTGAGTTTATACAGGGTGGTGCCGGTAATACGATAATAAATTGAAACATGTGCATTATTAGTTCATAGAAATGGTTTGCCACTTTCAGAAACATATTTTTCATTTGATAATTTTATGACATTTCCATCAAATAATGCAGCCACTGTTATATTTTTTCATACAAATGTAATGAAATCATCAAATGAATAAGTTGTTTTTGAAAGTGGCAAACCATTTCTATGAACTAATAAAACCCATGTTTCAATTTATTGTCGTATTGACGGCACTACCCTGTATATCTATAAATATTTCTTTTATATCAAAACTCTCTGTATTTTACGGACCTTTTTTATCATCGACTCTTAAAAAGATGTGGTTATTATTAAAGTTTTTAGGAAACGTATTGTGTCTGAGATATGGGATCAAAAATGCTTTAAGGTCACATTTTCTCCATAGCCAAAACGTAATCATACTGAAACAGTGATTGGGTTAGACTCGTTAGACTCTTTAGAAGTAGAATGAAAGTCCGTTGTAATTAAAATTCTTTGAGTTGGCTGTACCTGATGTAACCTTAGGTACTAAAAAGTTTTGTATGTTACTTTAAAATATTTACCGGTTTTGTTGCCAGCGTCCTTTTAATTCTCTCGTGTGAAACTCGCAACGTAATCACGGAGAAGTGGCATTATGCAGGCTTGAATATAAGGCTCTTTTTTAAGTGCGCCAAAGTGCCATATGACAGATATCGCGGAGTTCTCGAGTGGTCTCCACACAAGAGATTCGTAGGAAGCATGTGAACTGTGAACACGTCTTATGATGTTCGACTTCAGACAGAGGAATATTCGTAATAAAAATACTGTTTAAGGAGTATCTATTCATAAATTGAAGAGCTCAGTGGTGGAATGGTTTGAGCTGAGCTGTTCTGGTTTCGATTACAAAAAACATGAATATAAGGCTTTTTTAAGTGCGCCAAAGTGCCATATGACAGATATCGCGGAGTTCTCGAGTGGTCTCCACATAAGAGATTCGTAGGAAGCGAGTGAACACGTCTTATGATGTTCGACTTCAGACAGAGGAATATTCGTAATAAAAAATACTGTGATAAGGAGTATCTATTCACAAATTGAGGAGCTCAGTGGTGTAGTGGTTTGAGCTGAGTTCTGGTTTCGATTACGAAAAACAAAGCAACTTTCGCCATGATTGATCTCGGGTGGGCCTAGCAAATGTAATCTCGAGCTCCTCCGTGCTTATGAAGGCATGTCAAGCCGTTGGTTTCGGTTGTTACTGCAACTGCTTTAACCCATCAACCCATTGGGCCAGTGTGGTGATGTTATGGCCCAAGCTAATGTGTTTCTCCACTGTAGGAAGACTTGAGTTCACTGAATCATCGATTTTGTACTCGAGTGCCATAAATAAAGTTTTCTATTCTATTCCTGTGCTTAATAGCGGGACGTAAATAGGCTAGTCATGACTGCATTATGAAGGTAATTTTGGAGGAAGAAGTCTGATTTAACATTCTAAATATTTTATTCCACTTTGCTAGCATTTTCTTTGCAAGACATAGCTTTAGATGTTTCTTCCTCTATACCAGTATTCTTTAATTGTTAGTAAACTTTGATAACAAGTTAACAATGTTAACTTCCCCCGCACCATTATGACTCAAAGGTTTTGTAATTTCAAAGTTACTTTCTCGTTACGTAATTCCATTAATTATGTCTGAAGTCGATTCTAGTTAAGCATTTTGAGTACCCTTTAATTTTCATTCAAACTTTTTGGAAGAAAATATTTTGATTGGAAGTTAGCCTTAAAGTATAGTGAATTAACATTTTAATTATTAAATTTCCTGGATCAGACTACAAGAGAAGTATCTTTGCTATTTAAATAGCCCTAAGCCATAAAATATATAACAAAAATAAATGGTCCTCCATAAGTTGAAAAAAAGTCTGATTATATTATTACCTACTTAGGTAGAGTTAAGTAGAGGAGAGTAATGTTAACTTTAATTTCCCAACAGCTGCAAACCCAAAAGGAGTTTAATGTTTTTCTCTAATTAAAATACTATCGCGGTTTCAATGAGTCCACATCGGTGATACAAAGAATGTGCACAGATTTTAAATTATACTCAAATCCCTATACCACTCAGAGAATAGAATCTTCTGTTAATGTGACTGAAAACGTCAAACTTTACAATTCAATTATCAAAAAGCAAAGTTGAACTTAAATTTGTTAAATGTTTCAAGGGACTAAGCTAAATTGATATAATTAACCCAAAAACCCAATGAACAATTGCAACATTATGCCGGTTGAAAAGTTTTTAACCATTTAAACAGTCTCAGTAACGCTCGAAAACCCAAAGGGTTAAGGCCAATTAGATCAAAACTCGGGGATATGTGGAACCTTATAAGGAATTTTATTATTTGACTTGATATCTACGGCTTCTTTCTACTATCACACCGCTCGCTACCGACAGAGAGTGCACCCTCACGTGTTGGAACCAAAGAGGTCGCGTAGTGTACCGTTTCAGAGAAAATTTCTCTCGCGTTTATGCCGTGGAAGCTCTCTTTTTTATACAACTAGAGGACGAACAAGCTGACGGCCGACCTGATGGTAAGCGGTTACCGCCGCCTATAGACACCTGCAATGACAAGGGAAAATCACTTGATATTGCAGGTGCGTTGTCATGCTGAGGCATAAGATGAAATGCCGTCCATGCCTAGTAATTACACTGGCTACCTTTCCCTTTAATCCGAAACACAGCGAACTCTTTCACGGCGGAGGTTTTCTCTTAAACAGAATGGGATTCTTCAAAAAGGGCGTGACAAACTTGTTACAGGGTTACCTATCTCTGTTGTTGCAAGCATTCGTTGGTTTTAAAGATTACTGTCACACAGGCGAATTCACACGTGCATCTGAGATCTGCATTATAGCATCGCGCCTAGTGCCGCGTCCGAATGGAAAGGAAACGTCGAAATGTCGTCATCCGTTGCGAGGTTGATTCATTATTTTTTATTGTGTTTTTTATGTGGGTATGTCTTTCCATAAGATAAAGAGACAAATATAAATTATATGACAAAAAGTTTACTACTAATTACTAATTTTTGATTTATTGATTTATTTAAATAATAAATTTAAGTGCAGTAGCTAAATAGCCAAGACGAGACGTAGACCAAAACTCGTTAAAGTATAGAAAGAATGGAACAAGATTATAGTATTTATCCCGGGACTGTGACCCCGCGAGAAAACGCAGACGAAACCGCGGGCGGAAGCTAGTATGATGGTACATTCTCATAAAAATGTCATATAGTAAGACATTTCGGAAATTAGGACGAACTATTAAACTGGTTTATCTTGAATTAGAACGAAGCGAACTTCTCCAGTCACGTCTAGATTACCCACTTATTGTACTATATCTCTAAACCGTTTAATTTTCTAACTTCGTTATATTTGCCACAGACTACGAGCTAACTTCTTCGTCTATTAATAAGAATCCAGTGTAGCTTATTTTACTGCGTGTCTTTTTTACACTGTGGCTATTAAATTTGTTGCTTCAATCCCCAAAGCCGAGTAAAGAGGTGAGAATTAATCGGATTAAGAGTTTGTTGGCCACCAAGTCACGTTCACGTGGTATTATTTCATTTAGTCGTCTAATTGACTACAATACATCGCTACCGAGTTTTAATGAACCAACACTAACGACTTTTGTACGTGGTATCGTTATATTGACACAGTGTTCTTTAGTAAATTAGCTCATGGTTGCCTGTGTTTTTTATATTTTCATCGTTAAGGTAATTTTGGGTAAATTGTATTTGCTTGAAAGTAATTCCCGGAAATTTTTAATGAGTAGCTGTATTTTCCACAGAATCTTCATTGTGTACCCAATGGAATTGGTGCTGTTTCATTAAAATCTTCTTGCTTAACAATACCGACCCCAATAAATAAAATTATGTAGCATCGAATAAATCGATAGTAAAAGAATAACGAAAAACCTTCTAACACCGATAGTATCGGTGTTAGAAGCACCTAAGAACATCCACGCACCAACACACACACACACACACACACACACACACACACACCGCGTGTGTTTAACTCACAGAGTTGGACCCAAGCGAGGACCGAGAAATTGCCTATTATAATCATATCGAGATCAAAAATCCGTAAAATAATTTATATTTTTACGAGTCAGACCTGTGGATCTAGTAACAAATAAAATAAATAGAAACATAAGCAGAGTCTATATCAATTAGATTCCCAACTAAATTATTAAATCTGTAGCTGTTGTAGTTCAGAGGTCAGTGTTCTTCTATTTATATTACCTTAGAGATTTTAGATAGCAAAATTAAATTAATTTGATATTAAACTTGCTCGCGCAAGATTTATTTAACAATTTTCATAAGAATAGTGAGTCTTATTATTTCTCATAAATCCAAAAGCAGCAAATTTTATTATTAAGTTTATTCTTATTTATAACTACATGTACTCACAAAATATTTTTTTTAAAAATCAACAAAGGCACTCTTAATACATCATCAAACATCTCGAAAAATAAAATATTCAGAAATGGTATTGAAGTAATATTGACCACTATTTAATTTTGTAGTTATATAATACTAGTGGCCGCCCACAAATTCAGGATGTCGGTTTTCGAGCCAAAAGTATCCAATGCCCTTCCCACGGTCTCAAACTGTCTCCGTAACAAACTTCACTTAAATCATTTCAAGATAACAGACAGACAGAGTTACTTTCGTACTCATAATGTTAGTATAGATGGGATTTTTACTCTCCAAAACGTTCCTATATCCTGTAAGTACTAAATAATAATAATAAAGGTTTTGATGAAAAAGGCCAGCAAAGTGGAGGTCTCTAGGACTACAATGTACGGTTTATGCTGCACAAGCTATCTTCTATCGCTTAACACCAGGTTGTATAATCTCATTTAGTTTAATGTTAGTATAGATAGGATTCTTTCCTCAAAAACATGTTCCTCTTTACTATAAAATTAATAATAATATGGGTTTTTTTTTACAAAAAAGGCGGGTAACGGCACTTTTTGGGCCGGCAAAGTGCAAGTCTCTAGGACTATAATGTTCGGATTATTCTGCACTAGCTAAGTAGCTTCTCCTACCGCTTAACACCAGGTTGAGTAATCTCATGTAGTTTAATGTTAGTATAGATGGGATTCTTTACTCGAAAGCATGTTCCTTTTTACTTTATGTACTAATAATATGGATTTTTTTTACTATCTTCTCCTTATACATCAGGTTGCGCAGTCTCATTGCTGTGGTTTGCATTTAAAAAATGGTGAAGGTTCTTCCACCGTCAGGGATATATTTGGAAAACCTTTTCCAAGGTGTTCTCAATAGAAAATATAACAATGCAATACGTGTATTTTCTTAGCAGTTACAAATTACTATTTTTCAATACAGCGAAGGTGTTAACCACTGACATTGAGAAGAGGAATATTGATAGATAGCACTCATATACCATCTTTACTACTATTATATTTAGAGTCCAAGATAGATACTCGTAGGTGATTTATCTAGCAATTAGTAGGTACTGTAAATGAAGTTGGTCTTATTTATTTTCGTCTTTACTGAGATAATTGGACGTTTGAATGGGTGTCGCGAGGAAGCCGAGACTGAATGGTTTGCGTAAGTCGAATGAATAGGGCGATAATTCAGTTAGGTGAAACAAAACGATAAATTATGAATGGTTTTTTGGCACATCTAAGGTCAGTTTCATCAGAAAAATTATTTGTCCCGTAACTTTTGACGAAGAGGTAAAATTATCGGATTTATTCTTAATATGTTTTCGCATTACTCTCATGAATACACTGACTCCAATTTTGGATATCAGCGCTTACTCTGAAGCAATTATTTAACTGACAATAGTAAATATATTCGTTAACGTAACATTAAAACGGGAGACAGCTTCATTTGTACTATTGTATTCTCAAGTAATTAAATCTGAAGTCTAGGCCCAATAATACAGAGTACTACAATCACCTATGGGACAGGAGCCCCTGGATACCAGCTAGGAACTTTGACGTGATTCAAAAAGCATTATATTAATATGATAAGAATTGTCGACGATTTCAAGCTCACTAACGGTATTAAACCCTAAGTCAGAGGAGAATGTTTGCCTCCTTATGCGTATTGTACCGCTTATATAACGGGGTGTGTTCTAAGGAGTTATTTCCATGATGGCTATCGCCTCTTCGCACTGGCCCCTACCAGGAAATTCACACAGTGGAACCGAAGTAATCGCGTACTATATAGTTTCAAATAAACTTTCCCCTCGGACGCTCAACTTGTGGAATGAGCTCCCTGCAGAGTTTTTTTCCAATGAGTACAGCATGGGGTCCTAAGGACGTGAAAAAGTTTTTCTCGGGTCGGTATAAACGAATGTCACTTGTGGGTTAATTCTGCTATTTATTTCCTAAGCGGGTTGGCAGCGGTTCGCTATCGTTACTAATGCGGTTGTAAAAAGGTATTCAACCAACATTCTTTATAAAGCCGGAACGTTAACGAAACGCTCTCGGTTGGTTCAACTTCGGCTAGAAATCGTTAACAATGTTGCAAGAAACAAAAATATTTTAGTTTAGTGAGTTAACAGTTGTTAACTTTTGACAGTTCAACCAAAGAAGTATCGATACGTTTCGGCTGTCACAAACGTCAAATATTTAGCAGTATACAAAACAATGATTAAACCGAAAGGTTTTTTTTACGTGTTTATTAGTTAAATACCAAACTGATGCGTTTCGGCTACTAGAGCTTGTAACTAACTAAATCATTTCTGATTCGTTTCAGATCAAAATAGAATAGCAGAATTGGGGGGCTGGGCCGAACTTAGGGTTCTAATAAAAAAAATTTATACGACTAGATGACAAACAAGCTGACGGCCCACGGTAAGCGGTTACCGCCGCCTATTATAGTAGTATTGCAGGTGCGTTGTCATCCTGGGGCCTAAGATGAAATGCCGTCCATGCCCAGTAATTACACTGGCTACCTTTCCCTTCAATCCGAAACACAGCGAATTGTTTCACGGCTGAAATAAGAAAGGCGGTGGTACCTACCCAGACGACCCTACATACGGGTCTACCACCTAGTAGTAAATATTATAAAACAAAAAAAATAAGTACTTAACCCCCGGCCTCATTAATCATCTATCTAACACCATCTCAATAATACTATTCTTATGAGCCCAAACACGCTATAGCTGCTGTAATTTTCTGAAGAATTAAGTATTCCGCAGACTTTTTGATGGTTTAGGATCAGCTCAAGGTTAGTAGGTATGTCATGGCAATGTCACCGAAGTGACAATACACTAAATTTCTAATCATTTGGATCTGTAAAAGTTAATAAAACCCTTTTATCATGTAAAAAATGAGCTGATAGTCCTCAAACGTCCGAAGTGATCGTTTTAAATTATAGCTATAAACCATCCTAATCAAGTCAGCTTTCAAACAAACAAAAAAACAAATCAAGATTGATCCATCCGTTTAGGTGCTACGATGCCATAGACAGACACACAGATACACAGACAGACATGTCAAACTTATAACAACTCGCTTTTTCAGTCGGCGGTTAAAAATAAATTAAAAAAATAAAATCTGTTCTAGAATACAATATTAAAAAAATACAGCCCTACTCTTAATATTACTAAATTTTTCTATTTTTCAGTTGTAACAGAGCTAAAACGCATACAATAACAAAGTGTGCTAAAGTTCTTTAGCAGCGTATATTGATTACCATTTATTGGCGGCTAATAATAACACTGCATTCATATGTGTTGGCAGTAGTGGCCTATTAAAATGTTGTCTCTTTTTTTCGTTTTTATTTGTAAGTATGATAAATGAGTAGAATTTGGCGTATGATATTGCCATTTGGCCATTTATGGGGTTAAACTATTATCACCATAATATTAAACGTTGTTGAAATTCATTGATTCAAGGTCACCATCATCATTTATTTATTTCGTAATTTTTTTTTAATACAGCTTCAGTTTATTTGAATTTAAGTGAGTAAATAGTTATTTTAAATAGTCAAATGGAAAAACTTGAAAGTTATTCAAGTCAAGCACCGTCAAGCATCGGATTCCAGACACAATTGATTTTTAAATTTTTACAGCCATCCGGAGGGATAACGCCGCTTAAAAGATTACACTGCTCTTTGCTAAAGGATTACGCTTCAGCATCCGTCCTTGACGGATGAAAAATTGATAAAACTTCAATCATCAAAGTGTAAGATTAATTGCCACATATTTAGGGTTCCGTACCCAAAGGGTAATACAGGACCCTAATACTAAGACTCCGCTGTCTCTCCGTCCGTCCGTGCGTCTGTCACCAGGCTGTATCTCATGAGCCGCGATAGTTAGACAGTTGAAATTTTCACAGATGATGTATTCCTGTTGCCACCATAATAACAAATACTACTAAACAGATAAACCCATACAACACACGTGATTTTTTTGCTTGTTTTTGCTCAATATTGATAACGGCACAGGCGGCTTGTAGAAGATAATGGCACAGAACCTTTCGTACGCGACTCCAACTTGCACTTAGCCGATTTTTTTATTTGATTTATTATAAAAACTAAACCTAATGATAAAACTGTATCGCAAAAACCGACCTTCCTGTAACATTCTTAATGTTAATTATTTACCGGTTTAAATTTCCACAAAATCTGTTTAATCGGTTGCCTTAATAGTAACATAATTGTTATCGTAATGTATCCGTGGCACGTGGCTTGCCACAATACAGGCATGTGACATTTTACATTGAACTACCCAAAGCGGACATTTATAGGAGCTATCATTCTAAACTGAGGGGAAAGCGAGGACAATTTAGCTGGTATCACTGAGTGACAGGATTCTATTACGAGCAATTTGGCTGAATACGATATTAATTAATGTTTTGAGTGGAAAATTACGTGCCACTTTTGTATTTATAAACAGTGAATTTATGATAGACTATAATTATAAACTTGCGTAATATTTTCGTTTCATTGGTTGGTATGACTAGGATATCGAAGGTGGTATTTGCGTGGTCTTTAGCAATATCAGGGTGTTGAGTGATGATGAAGCTTCGATAACGGAAATTAGCCACACCCTAGAAACCTACCCTGATTTCTTGACTAATATTTACGAGTCGACAAAAGTAGATCGAAGACAGGTACTCTTTATTAAAGAACTTGAACTTCTCCTAACTCCTTCTTTTATGCTTTCTCATTGAGTTCTTCTCATTGACTCTAAATAAAAAACATGCTGCAAGTACTAACTCCAAAAGTCGAGTTTCTACAAATTTTGACCACTTTCTTCCTCTTTGTAAAAGAGGTCTCTTTCTTTGTCTCAGTGACATTAATAGTCTCTTGCTTAATCTCTATCCAGTATCTCATAGTCTATTACTATATTATTCAGTTCCTCGCTACCTGCTTGCTGCTATCTTGCCAGCTATCCGTTGTAAATGCAAATTCTAGTTGTTCTGAATTAATCGCCTCGAAATAGATTCCATTCGAATTCTAAGTCTAATTGTACACTAATAATGGTAAAACTTGTCTAGTTGTGCTGCGAAGTTAGTAATAGCAAATCCTTCAAGTCTTCAATAAAGTTTTGAAGTTGGAGTGCTTTTAAATGTTTAAATGTCAGACTATTTCAATCGTTTATGAAGTAATCTAAAGAAATATTTGAATATACAATGTTACGATTCAAACATTGTACCTTAGTTTGTAATGAATAATAAATAAGTTTCAGTACCTAACTGTATAGAAACCTTAATTATTAACTGACAGAAAGTATAATTACAAAAGTTAATTGTATTGGTTATGTATTTGAGCCATTTGGGGTTGAGACTTTGAGATCTTGGGGTTCAGGAGCATAGCTACTGTTTAGGGACATTGCAGATCATCATGCCTACCGGGAGACGCAGCGTTGGTAGACCCCCCACAAGGTGGACCGACGACCTGGGGAGGGTCGCGGGAAGCCAATGGATGCGGGCAGCGCAGGACCGAATGGTGTGGAGATCCCTGGGGGAGGCTTATGCCCAGCAGTGGGCGTCTCTCGGCATTGCAAATCGTCTTTGTGAAACTCTATCAGCCTGGCCACGGGAATGGGCGGCGGCGGCATCTCGGCAACCACTGCGCGGTCAAGACAACGCGCTGCGAGGCCGACATCGAGATAGCGCGCAGTGGTTGCCTATACGCGAGACGAAGGACGCGCGTGCGGGCCAGGCCGTAAGTGACAGTAAAAGTGGTTTTCCACCAGAGGGGCGAGACGAGACGAGGCGAGACGAGATTTAAAACTTGTATGGCAAATTTTCAATCCTCGCCTCGCGCATCTTTGGTAAAAATAGTCAGGATTGACGAGGATGCGCGGGACGTGAATTGAAATATTTGTTTGTGTAAAAATGAACCGTATAGCTTCCGATATAGAGTATAAATTAACTCTGCAACAGAAACACGCTTCTCGCGATAGGTTTATTGTTGTGCGATTTCAATCCTCTTCTCGCCACTCTGGTGGAAAATCATCTCGCGCGAGCTCGCGCGGGCATTTTTTAGTGGAAAAGGGTCAGTGCGATTTCAATTATCGTCTCGTCTCGCCTCGCCTCCTCTCGCCCCTCTGGTGGAAAACCACCTTAAGGCTGATATCTGTATTGCCTCTCGCAAAGCAGATTAACCCTCGCAAAGCAACCAGCCTTATTGATACACTTCCTGTTTTACAAAGATTTAATTGTTTTTTTATGTCCTGTGATTTTTTTGTTTGCCTCATTAAATTACTTATATCCCCATTGTACTGTAACGTATGGTGGTATGGGGTCCAACAAATAAGACACCGGAATACGTCACTTTAGGGAATATTATGTTTAAAAATAAAGGCACACTGTAACAAGATAAATAAACTTAACAACTGAACACTTCAAAACACAGAATACACTGAAATGCTTATAAAAATAAGGTACTTACAAAAGTGCCTTATAATTGAGCCTAGGCAAATATCAAACTGAATATCCAATTCGGAATGAATTTGGAAGGAGGAACGAGGTGCAACGAGGTTTTTTTATAACATCGCAATGTTATAGTACCTACCACGTTACAGTACTCAAAAACAAATCAATTATTATTATATTATTTAATTATACAACTAGATGATAAACAATCTGACGACCCACCTGGTGGTAAGCAGTTACCGCCACCTATAGACACCTTTTTTTATGGACGGAAAATGCTTTACGCATCCGGTGCCTGTGGGCGACTCCGAAATTATGTGGGACTCCTCCACCGCAAATCACAGCGATTGCGGCGGCCCTACCCACTAAAAACCATCCCTTCTCCTGTCAGGAGACTGCTTGCCACTGTCCTCCGCAAGCCTAGGAGGCTTGCAATCCCACGACTCCCTCATAAAGGGGAGTCCGCTGGTCCTGAAAAAGGACCGCGGGGCGTTAGCGCTTAGATTTGCGGGCTATGTCAGCCAGCCATCCACCGACCCCGGAGGTTCCGCTGCTCCTGAATAGGGCTTCAGCAAAGGCGCTGAGCGCCACAGGCAAGTCCACACGAGGCAGGCCGCCATCCGCTTTCCGCAGATCTTGGAGGTCCGCCATACCACGACCATCAAAAACGGTCCACTGCTGGCCTAAGTGGGCCCTTGACACAAAGCTGCTTCCTCTGCCTCTTCCGCTTAGCGGAGGGATGCTGGGAGCAGTGCCACACGAGGCGTCAGACGCCACTTGGAACTGGAATTCAAGGCCCTCTGCCTCATCCAGTCCCATTGGCGCCTACACCCCCGCGAACATACAGTCCGCCATACACCGAGTCACAGGGCTCCCTGGTCCTATGAAGGACCTTTCTTCCCGCCGGCCTTAAAGGCCAGCCATCCCACGTCCCCGAAGGGATCTCTGCTGGGGCGACCAATAACATCATGCGCCTATGCAATAACAAGGAAAAATCACATATTGCAGGTGCGTTGTCATCCTGAGGCCTAAGATGAAATGCCGTCCATGCCCAGTAATTACACTGGCATTGATTAGTAGTATTTTAATTACCATTTATATTTATAGAGAATATTAAAATTTCGTTAGCGATAAGATATCTTAAACCATGAATGAATGAATGAATGAATGAAATTTATTTGCATAATACTCTGTTTACATTTCAGATGGTGACACATTAAATTTATAGTTTCATCAGTATTATACCTTTATTTTTGTAGGCATGCAAATATTAATTGTCGTAGGTACACGATACTTAATTAAATATTAAAAATAAATGTCAAGATATATTGCATAAATTAATTGTTAGTAGAAATTACTTAAAAAAAAGGTAAGCTCATAATATTAGAAGGAAGTTTATTATATACTTAGTTTGATAGCCATAAAGTAAACATTTGATTTAAATAATGTTAAGTTACATTTAGGGATAATTATTTTATTTTTCCTACAATTTCGTACATTTGATTTGGCTTCGTCATTTTTAATGAAATATTCTGGGTATTTTTTAACTTATAAGCAGATTTCTGATATATATATATATATATATATGCACAAGGTAAATTTAATACATTAAGTTTTATAAGGGCTCACATGATTCTCTACGTTTAAAAGTACTTACAACATTTTTTAACTTTGGGTATAACTCAAAAACTGACCTATTAATATACTTACTCAGATGGACGGCTTTTCCATCAATCAAATTTAGGTAACCAGTTTGCCGGCGTTCATGCACAAGATAAAAATAAGTAGGTACTGTACGTAGGTATTAAGGGATAACAGTTTAATTTATATTTCGAATGCTCAAACAAGGAGGTTTTATAAAGTCCTGTGGTTTGATTCAGTAATCGATAAACAAAATCTATTTTAGTACACGAAATCTTATTTATAATAGGTATTTAAGAAAACTTAGTACCTACACTGGAACAGTTATTTGTCATACAAGAGTTCAACGTTGCTTTATAACCGCGTGCTCAATTTTCATGACCGAGCAAGCGAAGGATTCTAAAATTATTAATAGTTTCAGTCAGTTCTGTTGGCGTCAAATAAATTTCTTCGTCGCTAGAATCACTAATTTTAGGTTTTTTACTTTGTTTTCGAGCTTCTTGTTTTAAACCTATGGTTTTAACAAATATGTCGTGAAAAGAAAATGGCGCGCGCAAAGCAAATTAAACAAAAAGTACACCAAGAAGGTGCCGAGTCTGAGTTTTTAACAAGTTAAAAAAGGTTGTATGATAAACTCGGCACTTCTACCTCCATGGTAAATATGGTTTAATGATATTTTGAATTCACAAACTTAGTGCACACGATGTTCTAAATTCAATTTTACTTTATCCTCTAGCGGATAAAAACGGCTTTTGCCAGATATCGAAGAGCAAAAATACTCTTCCCAAGATGGGAGGATGTAAAAAATAATTAACTGCTTCGTTTACTTTTGTAGTAACCAAAATTTTGCGAGGTGTAATTACAGTTTATTTAATTTAACAAAACGGTGCAACTCTATGCCACTTTTTTTTTGGCTACGAAGTTGTAGTCACTTTTAAGAGCGTAGTGAAAAGTTCAGTTGTAATCTTTTTCAGTGTCATTAGCATGTTGGTGTATTAGTATTATATTTTTGAAGAGCTCCGTTAGACGTAGTGGTTTGGGCGCTCTGGTTTCGATGACGAACCAACATTCGCCATGGTTAAACCCGGGATGGGTGAACCAAAACTTGTAATCGCGAGCTCCTTCGTGCTTCAGAAAGCACGTTAAGCCGTTGGTCCCGCTTGTTACTGCAGCCGCACATGGGCCATCGTGGTGGTGTTTTTCCAAATTTCTGATAACTTACCTTTTCACTGCCGCAGTCGGCTATAGCTGCCAAGGGATACTTACCGTGCCTTGTACGCCAACGGCAGCAATGATCGACAATATTTACGGATTACTTGAACGCAAATTAAAGATATCCAATTATTTAATTATTTCTCTTTCACAATTTAGTTATTACACAGATTATGATTTTAAAAAATACAAATTAATTCAATAACTGTATTGTGAGAGACTGCCGTCTGTACTAGGAAACCAGTGTTACAGATTACCGGGCTCTCACCACTTCACTATTAGAATTCAGAGATATTTTCACAAAAAGAGCTAATTTTAACAATAGTTTAGATAGGTATCATAAATAAACATTCTTTCACTTTAGTCAATTACTCATTTAATAAATAATCGTTGCAAAATTAGAACGATTGAATAGTTGCATGCAAATGGGTGTGTGTGTGTGTGTGTGTGTTTGAAATTATAAGGTATTTGCCTTAGTTCGGAGTATGAAGTAAATCTTCTGTCTCATGCAGCCATGAAGTGAGATTTTAAACTCTGGATTGAAGGTTTGGCGTACAGGACAGGACGCATTTGATGTGAAAGTCAAAAGTTTAAACATACTGTCTTCAATGATACAAACGAAATCTAAAATACATTCATGTATTCAAAACATTTACCACAATCTAAACCGCGCCATAAATCGTTGCAAACAAAAGTAAACCCTAAAGTCTTGTATAATGTATGATGTTTCAATTCTAGGCTTCCTTTAAAGTTCAATTTCGTAAAAATAATTATTTTTCACTCTGAATCGAAACAATCGGGGAATTGTATTCCTAGAAAGTTTGAAAATTTAAGTGATCTCTGAAGCTAATAAACTCGTACTAACTTAAATAAATAATAGATTGATATAAGTAGAGCTAGATTGGAAAAGAGTCCATATTACGTGATTTTTGTTTTCTAAGAATAGGTCAACTCGGGATGGGTTACAAGTCAACTTTCATTATGAGTAAAGTTTATTTCCATAAAAAAACAAATACTTAACTACGCTATGGGCCGCTTTCTTTCCTATTGAATGCTGCTGTAATGTCGCTTCGATACCGAAATACTGCGTCAATCACCTTTTATTGTAGTTCCTGCAAACTAAGATCTGAGGTATTAATAGGTAACCATACTAAAGGTCCATGAAAACTATGATGTTCACTACTGAACAGAGCAAACTTAAAAGTTACATTAAAATTCTTTAATGAATTGATACGAACTGGCTGCTTAGTGCGCCCTTTTGATTATTCTTTTAATAAGTTGTCTTATGTTTTACGTAGGCCCATCAGCAGCAGTAACCATGTCAGGTTGTCCAGGCAATAGTGCCCCATTGGACGCTGCGCCACATTCGTCGAAAGTACGCAGTCATTTCCCACCTCAAACTGCTCATGACTCATCATCACCCTACAGTCATAATTTTCTTAAGAATTCATTTAACACTCCACCTAATTTTCAGGTCCCACACGGACATAAATGCCCAGTTCCCAATGCGACGAATGACGACAGTCGCCTCGTTCGAGCCTTGGAAGCTCTTGTTAATAAGCCGAGGAGCTCCAACATACACTTGCCAACGTTTGATGGGAAGTCATTTACAGAGTGGTTGGTTTTTAAACGTTCCTTTTTAGATACACATGCTTCGTACACTGCTGTTGAAAATCTAGCTCGTCTGAATGTGTCGCTCCTCGGGACCGCACGTGAAGCCGTATACAGGTTGCTTGTTGCCGCACGCGACCCGATGGAAGTTGTGGATGCACTCGATATGAAATACGGACAACCCGAAATGATCGTGTTACAGGAGATCAACAGTGTGCGTGCTCTACCGAGGGTTAGTACTGAGGGAAAGGATTTGGCTAATTTCGCGTGTAGAGTAAAAAACTGTGTAGAGACAATTCGTTTATTAGACCAATCTGACTACCTACGATCACCAGAACTTTTCAGTGTTCTTGTAAGCAAACTGTCGCCTGTTACTCGCACGCACTGGTATCATTATGCAGCCGAACATGTAGACGGACGTAGTCGTTTGGAAATCCTTGCCAACTTTTTGATGAGGGAGGTAGAACTTCAGACTAAATTCGGCTTCCCTCATGATACACCGTCATCGTCAAACTGGCAAACTAAAAAAATACCGGTGCAATGCAATGCCGTTGCTGAAAAAAACACAGAACACGTAAATAATAAAATTGTAAATAAATGTATATTTTGTTGTAAATTACACAACATAAATAAATGTGACAAATTTCTGACATTGTCAATAGTTGATAGATGGCAGTGGGCCAGAAACAACAAAGTCTGTCATAGATGTTTGTCAAACAAAGCACATAGGTTTAATTTATGCCAAATTAAAACTGTGTGTGGTATAAAGGGTTGTACATACAAACACCATAGGCTCTTACATAATACCGACTTAGAGAAAAATGTTTTAGCACATACTGAGTTAGAGTTTGATTCGGATTCCGAGAATTCTATGGCGTCTATCGGTAGTCATGTAGCTAATAGTTTAGAGAATTCGCAACATTCAGAACGCGAGTTCGAGACATCTGCTCACACTGCAGCTACCTTGCCCGCGGACGTCTCGAATTCGTCCAAAAAACGACCTCTGTTGAAAGTTGTCGCTGTCACGGTATCAGGTCCAAGCGGCAGCGTAGATACCTATGCCTTATTGGACGACGGCTGCACGGCAACTTTCGTGGATTCCGAAATTTCTAATCAAGTTGGTGCCGTCAAGGGGGGCACTAAATTAGTTCGGATTGATTGCGTAGGAGGTTTGTCACGCGAGTGTTATGTAAAATATGTAGAGTTAGAAATTAAGGGCCGACACTGTACAAAATCTTATAAATTGCACGGGGTCCGTTCTGTAGCCAATTTAGGTGTTAGTCACCGCCAATCTGTAAATAGGGAAGATATCAGTAAGTATACTCACCTTAAGGATATATCTGATGTTTTGTGTTGCGATGAGGCGCAACCTATGATGATTATTGGTGTGTATAACTGGCAGCTCATTATCTCAACCTCGACGCGGGCCGGGAAGCCTTTACAGCCCGTTGCTGTGCAGACAGCGTTAGGTTGGGTTTTGTACGGGTTTGCCTCGAGTAGAACTGCCCGGGTAGATTTCGTAAATCACACAAATATATACGACCCGGTTGATACGAGTAACGTGTCTATGGACGCTGCTATTAAGGAATATTTCAAGTTAGATTCGATAGGTATAAGTAGGATAGACTATCGTGGCGCTTCAGACACTCAGGCGCTGACAATTTTGAATGATACAACACGTCGGCTTCCAAGTGGACAGTTTGAGACAGGCCTGCTGTGGCGTCCTAATATAACCGAAGTTCCTCTTAATTATAATTTAGCACTTTCACGATTCTTGTCGCTGGAAAAGAAGATTAAGGCAGATAGTAAGTATGCTGATTTATAAAGGCAAAATCTTCACGCAATTTTAGACAAAGGATACGCTGAAAAATGTACTAAGCCACCAGTAGGCATCACATGGTACTTACCACACTTCGGGGTTACCCACGAACATAAGCCAGGTAAATTAAGAATAGTACACGACGCGGCTGCGAAGCATAACGATGTTAGTCTTAATTCTCTTCTTTTACCCGGCCCCGATCTACTGCAGCCGTTACTTTCAATTCTTATGCGTTTTCGAGAGGACCCAATAGCCCTTACAGCTGACATTAGAGAAATGTTTCCTCGAGTTCGTATTAGGGATCAGGATCGGGACGCCCAACGTTTTATATGGCGCGATAGTCCAAACGAACCATTAGGTCTTTTTCGAATGTCCTCGATGATATTTGGTGCATGCTCAAGCCCATGCACGGCACTATTTGTAAAAAATTTGAACGCGAGGGAGTATTAACACCAGTTTTCTCGCGCTGCCCATGCAACCGTTCATGACGTGTATATGGACGACTATATTAGCTCTCTTAGAGAAGTGGATGAAGCAGCACAGCTAGCGTTACACATCGTGTCGCTAAATAGGAAAGCTAACTTCGAAATGAGAGATTGGGTTTCAAACGACCCTCGCGCGCTTCGTCTGATACCTGCCGAGCTAAGGTCTCAGAAAGTTCAGAACGTCGATTTAGGTACCACCGAATCTCGGGTGCTTGGCCTCAAGTGGCAACCAATGCAGGACGCAATCAGTTTCAATAGTGGACTCAAAGATTCCACGTTACCACCCCGGCTTACGAAGCGTGGCGCGCTCTCTATTTTAATGCGTATATAAGATCCGTTAGGGGTTTTGGGCCCCATTCGGTTCATTGGTCGGCGGGTCAACGCAGTCCACCTGGCTCTGGTTAGACGGAAGCCGGAACGCGACCACAAGTGGTCACTTGGCGGGTTTTACGCCATGCGTACGGTGGTCACTAACCAGACGGGTGTTCAGACCCTACCACCAGTCGAGCAGTTGGTAGCTCGGTAATCCCTTAGTCGCCTCTTACGACACCCACGGGAAGAAATGGGGCGGTGAATTGTATTCTTAATCCGTCACCGCACGGACAAAATTAACTCGTTTTAAATATGCATGCGGGAGTGTAAAACTCGCTCTAATTGGCAGTAAATGTAGAGTCGCGCCGCTGAAGCCTACATTCATACCTCGCTTGGAATTACAAGCAGCCTTATTGGCGGCGCGGTTCGCATCATTCATTTGTAGTTCTCATAGATATAAACCATTGAGACGCGTGTTTTGGTGTGATTCGTTAAACGTACTTGGGTGGCTGCGCAGTGATGCACGCTCCTATAAGCCCTTTGTAGCTCATCGGATTGGCGAGATTCTGGAGCTTAGCGAGGTCCATGAATGGCGCTGGGTTACTACCCTCGAGAACGTAGCCGACGACGCCACACGTCCCAAACGCTTTATAATTACACCAGAATCACGGTGGATTGTAGGCCCGTCATTTTTAGTGGCTTCGGAGACTGAGTGGCCATCATTTCCATCCGTAGATATGGCCCGTAGTGCAAAATGTCTGTTGGAACTAAAATCATCTACAGAACCATTATGTCATCTCGTATCACTAGCCTCAACCCCAAGCACCTTAGTTGCTGATCCACGTAGATTAAGTTCATATTTAAAATTGTTAAGAGCTACAGCTACCGCCCACAAGTTCATAACATTGTTGAGGAATAGAGATGGTCAGAAGGAACTCACCGCAGAAAATTTACGTATGGCAGAAGTGCATGTCCTAAGACAGAGCCAGCTGGATTCATTTACGGAGGAAGTTGCTTGCCTTAAGAACCGTCAACCCTTGCCACGGAAGAGTCGATTAATCAACTTGTCCCTAGAACTCGATGAGAATCAGTTGCTGAGATTAAGCGGGAGGATCGATCGCGCTACGGACGTTGATAAGACAATGAAACGCCCAATTTTTTTGGACCCGAAACATCCTGCCGTACATCTACTTATAACTCACTGTCATAAGAGAGCTGCTCATGGAAACACTGAAATGGTGGTAAACGAAATACGCCAGCGTTATTGGGTGATTAATCTTCGGAGCGCCGTACGAGCTATTAGTCGGAGTTGTGTCTTTTGCAAGACGAGCAAGAGCTTGGAAACCACCCATAGGCGACCTTCCTGCAGTTCGGTTGACACACCATCGAAGACCATTTAGCTTTACTGGTCTTGACTATTTTGGCCCGCTCCAAGTTACCATCGGTCGACGGAAAGAAAAGCGGTATGTTGCCTTGTACACCTGCCTAGTTGTGCGTGCGATACACTTGGAGGTGGTGCACAGCTTGTCCGCAGATGCTGCTTTGAAGAGTTTACGCCGCTTCTGTGCTCGTCGAGGAACCCCGAGCGAGATTTGGTCTGATAATGGCACAGCTTTTATAGGTGCCGAGAGGGTGCTGAGAGAACTTTGCCACTAACGAAATGGTCTCGTGGAAATTTATTCCTCCTTCGTCGCCATTTATGGGAGGAGCGTGGGAACGCCTGGTGAGGTCTGTGAAAACAGCGTTAAAGGTGACACTTGGAGATCGATCCCCATCGGAAGAAATCTTCATGACGCTGCTAACGGAGGCTGAAGGCCTAGTTAATAGTCGCCCATTAACGCACGTCCCTGCTGAACCCTATAGCCCTGAAGCGCTAACACCGTTCCATTTTATCATAGGGTCGTCCTCTGGACAGTCCATACCAGCAGCTGTGACAGACAGAGACTTGGTTAGCAGAACCAGCTGGAGAAGGTCTGTGAGGCTCTTAGACTTGTTCTGGAATAGGTGGGTTCGAGAGTACCTCCCTACCTTAGTGCCACAACGAGGTAGCGGGGAGGTTCCACAAATTAAAGAGGGCGACTTAGTTCTGGTGGTTGACAACCGGTTACCCAGGGGTACTTGGCCACGTGGCAGGATATCATGTGTTTATCTGGGGAACGAGGGAATAGCACGAGTGGCAGTCGTGGACACGGAAGCGGGTACCTTGAAGAGACCTTTGAGAAAGCTGGTGCCGCTGTTTTAATTTAAAAAATGGACGATGTTACGAACTGGCTGCTTAGTGCGCCCTTTTGATTATTCTTTTAAGAAGTTGTCCTATGTTTTAGTTTGATGGCAGTTCGCTGTCACTGCTCGGTTGGCTCAGTTGACTGTATTTTATATCGTTTTGTTTTATATATTACTTTACCAATAAACCCGTTTTCCCTGCTACCAGCCCTTTTACATCCTGTCCACCCTTAACTCAGTAACAGAATCATCGCAGAAACTCAATTATGATTAATAAAGAGTAATAAATCTTCCTTATGAGACTGTATCAAGTATTAAAATATAATTTCCGTAAATATTTGTAACCTTACAAATATTACATAATTATGATATTTTTTGTCATAGAACGAGCTCGGTTGCGTAGTGGTTTGAGCACTCTGGTTTCGACACGAAATCAAAGCAACTTTTGCCATGGTTGATCCCGAGATGGGCCAATCAAAGTTAGTTATCTCGAGCACCTCCGTACTTCGGAAGGTCTTTGTTTTTCCTGTCACTGCTTTAATCCACCACCCATATTGGGCTATTATGGCCCAAACTCTTCCCGTGTAGGAAGACCTGTGCCCAGCAGTAGGAGTTATATAGGCTGATGATGATGATGATGATTAGTTAATTGTATTTAAATAAATAATATGTCAGTGAGATTTTCTGTGCATGGTTTTTGTTCGTGATTGTAATAACAATTTTAAAAGATAGAGAAATTGAGAAATTATGACAGTCGACTAAGTTTCTTTAAAGGTTCTCCCAAATGCCCTAACCAGAGCTAAAGTCACTTTTTATACGTATAATATTCGATGTCAACAAATACTTGCACAGTCGACACTTGATGTGCTGTCGTCTGTAAAATTCAACGGCCTTGAAATTTGACTTAGTCCGTTTACAGTTCGGAGACGACACACAAGAGCGAGCCCTTTAAATATCAAGGTATCGGAGGAACCAAGACAAAAAGTACTAATATGGAAACTTCGATGTAAAAAACACTGTCAGCAAAGTTAAGTGTGGTGCACGCTCTCGATCCAACTCGTCCCACGGACATTTATCTCAATAAAAGTCTACACCTGTGTACGGCTTACCGCGTGATAAATGGCGCAGACGCGACATTTTTGCCAGTTACCTACCTACTAGCCGAGAAGTTGGGGATTAGGTGCTCGCCGAAAATGGCAGTTACGTTGCTGTTGAGCTATCAACGGTGAGCGTTCGAATTTCAAACTTTATGAAGACATTTAGGCGCGAAGTCAGAGTACCAATATTTATTGGCTGTAAGAAGTAAATGGTGCGTCTTAATACTAAGACATTTACGTCAATGGTGCATATTCTGATAGCTTTGTTAAACTCATTTAAGGAGTGCTTTCTTTTAAATTTTAAACATAAAAAGGAAATGGCAATCACAACTTACTTTTCTAATTTCAGAATCGTTTTAAATGACATTTGATTAGTTTAAATTCATTCGACGAATGAGGCCATCAAGGTACGAATAGTGAAGGGATCTCTTCAGGGTAAGAAGTTTTTAGCAATAGAGGTTGTCTTTCCTTGCATTATCATTATCAATAAATAATCCTATACTATTTACACTACGGGGCCTCCCAGGATGAACACAAATTGTGATCGTAGTTCTTTCAATATTGAGAGAACTTTGGATATTTATTCCTATTTCTATTACATCGGATCGTTTTATATTTTTGTCCTTGCCATTGGCGTACAAACATAGGCCCAAAAACATTTAGCACAATTTTCACATAACTGACTTCTGCTAAATTTTTACTGCCGTATTTAACTTCCCGATCTTGAAATCATAAAAACGTGCAAACGTTTAATACACCGCTTGCTCAGAATATCACCAGTGTGTGTTTTCAATTTCTTCTTGTTTAGGCAGGCATTCTCATTCCGCGTTATATTTATTTTTATGTAATGATAAGCAGAGCGTTTGGCCACAATCTCACCTGATGTGAAGCGAAGATGAGGCCTAAGATGGTACCCGCTCGCCTATCCACTTCTATAGTACTTATAGCTTCACTGTAAGTACATGCGGGCTCGACGTGTTGCTGTAAGAAAAAGCGGCAACTAGAGGTGAATTTATCGTTTAATTGCACTTTATTGTGTCAGAGCAAGAGTTGCTATTATTTAAATAATTGAATGATTGTGCGGAGAAAACCTTCTGCCCCTATTTAGTATTCTGTGGTTCAGCTGAACGGGGGGGGGGGGGGGGGGATTATCCCTTTTGTTTTTTTTACTTTAACCTGGTAACTCTTGGCCTTTATCTCATCTGATGTTAAGTGAAGATAAGGCCGACGATGGAAGCGAGAGCTACAACCGGATTCCTCAACCACAGAGGAACTATCTTACCTCTAACTGCCGGAATACAACAATGCTGGTTTATGGCGGCAGACTTAGGTAAGATGGTGGCAGCTAGCCAGGAGGACTTAGAAAAGCCCTACCACCAACCAAAGCGCGAGCAGCAGCCCCGGACCTCTAGATCTGAGGCAGGTGGTCTCAACCACTAAACCACAGAGGCGGTTAACTACAATAAATTATAAGTGTTGAAAATCCAGTATAGGTATCAAAAGAGATTCGTATCTGTTTTGTTGGATATAATCTACAACGAAACTAAAGGTAGGAAAAAAATATGGCCGACAGTTTCGGGTAACGAAAAAACCTCCAATAGTCCAATAGTGTATTCTAGCTGAACTTCGTTCAGCTTTCACTTTGTATTTTAGAGAAACGATGACATAACTGTATATTCATTTCACATTAAGAATTTATCATTAACAACTGAAAATATCATCATATACAGCAGCCTATATACGTCTCACTGTTGGGTACAGTCCTTCCTGGGAGAAATACACGAGAAGCTTGGTTATAACACCACCATGCTAGCCCAATGCGATTTGGTGGGTTAAAGCGATTGCAGTAACAACCGAGACCAATGGCTTAACGTGCCTTCCAAAGCACGGAGTAATTTTTGATTGACCTATCCGAAATCAGCTATGGCAAAAGTTCTTTGTTTTCGTAATTGAAACCAAAGCGTCTAAAGAAGTGCGCTCTCCAGCGATCTCCTGAAAATATAGAATGTTATGCGATATAACATAAGACTAGTCACATGCAGAGGTGGATTATAACGTCGTCAGCGCATGAGCGCTGAAGGTTCACAACTTTGTTTATGATGTAACACTGTTCTATTGCCGAGACAAAAATGTCGCATGTTCTTTTTTGCAAACCGATGCACCCGTTACTCCAGAGAGTATGGGCTGGATCACTCCAGCTATCCCATATCCTCGAGGAAAACGCCCAGCGCCTTGATATCGACTTCCCGGAGCTACCGGAGGTATAGATCACCCGGTAGTTTGCCACTCCACCTGATTTCAGCAGGACGTGACCGGATGTTTCCTCAGCCTCCGCGCTGGCTCTGCACAAAAGACTGTCCGTCACACCAAAATTAAAAATACCTGCTACATTTTAACAGGTATCAGACTCGATCAACTTACAATTTCAATGTTAAATCATTTTAACTATATCGGCCCTCGAACGAACCCCAATTTGTTTTGTGGCCAGAGTAAAGAGAAGAACTTATGCCGTTAAACTAAAACCAAGGTACACATGCGGAGAATTGATAAAAAGGGTCAACCCTGGTATTACAGTCAACATAAAAGGACAGTAGTATTTTACATGGGTATATTATACGTACGAATTAGTTTGTTCACTAACCTCCTGTCCCTTAACAGGCCGCTGGCGTCTTTTCTCCAATAGAAAATCTATTGCGTAAAGCTTGTGAGCTTTTCACAAATTATTGTTAATGATGATTGATTACTAGTGGCTGGATAATAGGTGTGAGTGTATGAAAATTAATTACATAAACATAATGTCCTGCTTATGTGTTTCTCCAAGGTCCTACGATCTGTGCCCAGCTATGGGACGTATATAGGCTGGTGATGACGACTTAAAAAGAAAACACGCGACAACATCAGCATTCTTCATTATTTTTAAAAGCTTTTATTTAACTTGCTTGTTCGGGTGGAATCTTGATACTTGATTTTGAATAAGATATTTTCAACCGATTGAGCTGAAATTTTGTATACAAGTTTAGTTTGGATGACAGACAATACATGATAAGTATAGTGTGACGTCATTCGAAATCCAATATGGCGGACCATACAAGATAGCGGAATAGTTATTTTTAATGCATTTCTACAATATGGGTATCAAATGAAAGAGCTTTTTGAGAGTAACTTGAAAAATATGTGACGTCATTCTAAAACCAATATGGCTGAATATCCAAGATGGCGGAATAGTTATTTTTTTATGCACTTTTGCAATATGGGTATCAAAAACTCCTACTACCAACCAATCTGAGTTGGAAATTTCTGCCTCCACGGGGATTGAACCCCGGACCTCTAGATCTGAAGTAGGTAGAATCAACCACTAGACCACAGAGGTGGTCTTTAAACCTTACGATCAGATTAAACATCGATCATAGCACAAAACACTTGTTATTTTAGTCTGCAGCTTAACATGGCTGGCGTACATTATGATAAAGACAGAGGGAGAGTGTGTGTGTGAAACAGAGAACGTGATCTATAAAAATATTACCATTAGATAGTTAAATGAAAAAATCTTAAAACATTATAATGCAGCGGCGCAAGAAACTCCTCCAAATTTTTAATGTTTGTAATGATTTGTGGCACTTTTTTATAGATATTTGAACAGTTTATTCACTGACTATATTTAACTATGTCTTAACTGTTATTGGCTTCTCAAGCTAGAAGGGTCAAAGTTTCGGGCCATGTGTACTCACTTGTATTTCTAAACATTCATGTCCCAAAAATATGGATAGAAAAAATCTACCTTAGAGCACATTGATTGAATTTAATTTGTGGAAAGAGTCTAAGGTCCTCATACTTGTAATGGGCCAAAAACTTAACTTTTATCCTTGAGGATAATTTGTACATTTATATTTGTACTTACTTACTTTTTCCCGTACCCTGGGTTAAGCCACTGTAGGGGCTACGTCATAGCGTCCTCGAGCTAAGATCAAGCTCGGTTGAAGATCCTCCCTTTTCGCTGATGGTCTGACAGATTCAGCTACACTTTACACCGCCATTAAGTAAGGCAAGGTTCAAGAGAGGCTACTCTTCGACGAATTTCAAAATAACGGACTGTTTTTTAGATGAAAAACATTTTATTGACTCTAAAATTGGATACCATGTCGCACACCCGCTACAAAACTGTCACAAGACTCAAAATCAAGAATTGAGTAAATGAAGTTAAAAGTTTTTGTGAATATGTATTTTACAGCAATAATAATGATAATAGAGATACAACTAAAAGTAGTATTATATCTTCATTTAAGAGGCTGATAATTGCTAATTGAGCGTTACTTAAAACTTTTTTTAGCACAATCTGTTGAAATAAACGCAGTGAAAAAAATATATGTTACTCTTGGACATATTTCTGATAATATGCATGTCCACAAAACACATTATAATCAAAATCTTTGTATAAAAAAAATGCAAAAGTCACCCAACAAAATCAGCTTTCAGAACAAATTCTGCGTTATATGTCAAAGGTTTTTTTTCTGGTTTTTAGGAAACAAACTTGTTATATTAAATTTTATAATATTGATGTTTTACAATTTCAAATAAGTAGCTAGTTTTTTAGTAAATAAATTTATTCTGAATTCTTCAGCCGATTTCAATAGCGACTCGCGCCACTATCCATTCTTCTCTTTCATTTGTAGAGGAAACGACAGTGATCGCCGAGGCGTGCTGCTAGTTGGACCTGTGTCGCTTCTTTGCTCGCGGTTCTTAATAATATCAGTCTGCGTCTGTTTTAATTTGCAAATATCAAATAGACAATTATATTTTAGGTTTTAGTGATTACTATGTGAGTGTACTATAGTAGATAGACAAAAATGAGTAAATAATTTCGTAAATTTTTATTGTAAAAATTTTATTTCGTTAATAATATTATTTATGAAATAAAAAATTTATTGTATAAATATTATTTTGGACTATGGAAAACCAAGAAAAAAGTCTAAAAAGAGTCAAAAACCAATCGTACAGGGGTAAATAACACAATAATAACCTGATTATTTTTTCTTTAGATAGCTAATTTTATCTAATTTTAGGAACTATCAAAAACTCCATAATCATCTCGAAAGTTGTACTTATTCAGATTCACAGTCACAGATGGAAGTTGTAAAGTTTATTTTTACTTGAAGGGAAATGTATAAGTATATTGTATTTAGATAGTTAATTTCGAAATAAATGACTCTGTCGCGATTGTGTAGGGTTTGAGATGCTCGACTTACTATCCGAAAGCTAGAGGTTCAATCCTTCAATGGTTCACAACTTTTTTTTTTATTATTTGTATTTTTTATTTATTTGTTTTTTTAATATGAAATATGAAAGTAAAAAAAATATAAATATAAAAAACGATTAAACTTTAAATACAAACAAAAAATTGTATCCAATTTATTTTTCTTTGATTTTTTTTTATTATTTTTATGTATGTTTATTTTTAGTCCTTTTTTGTTTATGTTTCTTATTTTTTCATTCTTTATTAATTCTTTATTAATATTTTTTATTTTTTTATTATTCTTTGTTTATCTAATAATGAATAAGGAAAGTAAAAAAAACTTATGTATTTATATGTATTACATAATACAAAGATATATTTCAACAAAGTTTTTATATAGAACCATAAAATAAGTTTGGTTTATTTCATAGACCTACGTGATTGTCAGACCCGGCAGTGACAAAAATAAACAAGATATCGAATGGTTCGTTTCTGTTCTTTTTAATATTAATTTTTCCGGTTACAAAATGTGATTTATGAAGAACAACAGGCACAGTTAATTTGAGATTATTAAATGCATACAACACTAAATTAGCTTAAGCCTAGCCTAGGCTTAAAGGTTCTTTTATATGTAAATTTTAAAACCAGAACTTTTATCATATGCTATAAAAGAGGTGTTTCAAAACTGTATGTAGACCCGGCCAGGGCTATACACAGTTTACTGAAAAATAGGTAAAAAATTGTAGAACGGTGTTCAATTGTCCATTCCAGTCCACGGTTTTGAGTATTCTATATTTCAACTTTTGTACCGGCAAACTATGCATGATTCAAATATGTCCTCTTTCCACTATATTATTGTAGCACAAATTAGCTCTCAGCAATAGGGTAGTTGCCAACTTTTTTTTTATTTCATAAATAAGAAGTTTATAACCATAAAGGAATATTGCAAAAGAAATAGTATGTCTAAGATCAATACTTTCACAGATATAGTGGCATGTTGATATGTTGCGGCGCAACATCCAAAAAGGCTCCATAGAAAATCTACGGAACAGGTGACGTCACATGTTCCCATATTACTAATAAATGTATGGGCATAATGACAAAATTAATAATAACTATGTATTAAGTATGTTTTTATTAATAGTTGTCATTATAATAGTTGCTTTAATTGATGTCAGCAATCTAATTACATTATCATTTTTGATAAATTTTGAAAATAAATGTCTAATTTTTATTTCGAAATGGGTACAATTTTAACAATATTTCATATCTTTTAAGTTTGAATTGTTTTTATGGGTAGTGGTAGCACATATTTACCGATTTTGTGAAAAATAGTGCCAATTTTAAACTTAGGCAACATCCCAATTCATGTTTATTATAATTTTTGTTAATTTACCTCATCTGTGGGCAATGTTGTTAGGATTACATTTAAATGTACTATTTATTATTGATATTGTTTAGCTTTAACATACTGTAACACTGTTTATCATCATCATCATCACTAGCCTGTATACGTTAAATAAGCCTTCCTACATGGAAGAAACACATGATACACATGATGAATTTGGGCAATAACACTACCACGCTAGCCCAGTGCGAGTTGGTGGGGTAAAGAGGTTGTAACAACAACTGGGACCAACGGTGACCCATCCCGGGATCGACCATGGCGAAAGATGCTTTGTTTTCGTAGTTGAAACCAGAGAGTTCAATCTACTACGCCACCGAAACATATAGTCTTCAAAACATATAGTCTTCAATAAATGAAAAAAATCCGTATCTGACCTTCGGATCTTGAGGTAAATATAACATGAACGCTGGCACATAAATAAAGATAATCACATACCTAACCTACAGAAAGAAATCTATAAAAAAATCTAACATGTTCCAAATTTCAATATACTCTAGACTGTTTCAGATGAGTATTTATTAAAACACATAATTTTTCAATTTCGTATATCATTTCAAGAATTACTATTCCAGAATTTTAATAACTAAATTTCTTGATTAACATAATAACCAATCATGACTGTTTGATACAATCGAATAAAGTTTCATACGTTTCATATAAAGTATATTTCATAATATTATTATTATTTTATCGACAAAACTCTGTATCGACAAAACTCTGTTATTTTATTCATTAGAAATTTTATTACTAATGAATATAATAATTGATGTATAAAATATTGATAATTTACTGTTTACAGTCATAATATTTTGGACTATTTATTGTGAGATACATTTTTTTCTGTTTGTCTATTGTTAACTTGCTGGTGTTTGGATACAATCTGTAAGCCTGCATGTGATTGAATAAATAAATAAAATAAATAAATCGAAACATGAATAAATATTAAACAGCACACATTTTAATATATCATCAATCATCGCATTCCTGTGATGATGATACGTTTCCGACATTGAAGTAATAATTAAAATGTTACGGCATTCACTTTTGTTAAAAAATTAAGTTTGTATTGAAAGCCTTGCGGCGTAAACGCTCTTAACTTAAAAAAATAAATACTTACTTGATTAATCTTTCTATTACTTCGAACTGACATTATTTTTACTGTGATGAATGAGATGACACATCCATACTCTTCTAATTGCGAAAGTAACTGTGTCTTTCTGTGTGTTACATTTTAACACTTAAGCTGCTTAAACGATTTAGATAAAAAAATAATCTATTATGGATTCCGAATTCCAAATAGAAATAGCGAAAAGTACTCAAAAGAGTATCGGGACCGATTTCGATAAAAACTAAAAGTGCAGCATTAGATTTATGAGAAATCAAAAATTAAGGTAGAAATAGAACCCGTTGATTTTGAAAAAAAAAACACTATCATTACACGATTCGATAGTATCGCGGTATACAAGGAACAATAAATTCCGGGAAGATATTACACATGGAAAACGGAAGGGAAATGTTGGATTTTTATAAACTGCTACATGTTTTAAAGTAATGTTAAAGGCCACAGTGAAAAAGAAATAAAATGAAACAACAAGTGCGAGTAATCCACTTTACGTTTTAATAACATCGTGCCAATAATTTACATTTGGTTCGACGTTTCGTTGATTACTAGTAACTTTTTGCATACTGCTTCGTACTTTATAGCATAATTATAAAAGGAAAACCCACTTTAAACTTGAATTTTGTAATTTGGAATCTAATCGAATGGTGTAATACACCATGTGAGTTTTTTTTAAACAATAGTTTTGATTCCTGGCTAGGAATATTATGTAAACATCCAATGATGCAGTTTAGTTTTTCTTTTACGTTTTCGAGAGTCCTTTGAGTACTTTTCGCTATTTCTCATAGTGTCGGATTGGGCTATCCATGCACTTAAAAATTTACAAGGCGTTTCAAAACCAAAATTTATTCAAGTCGAGCTCTAATTTATAGAACAGCTGACATGAAAATACGTATGTCAAAACTATTATGATTTGTCTTTTGTAATTGCATCCCTGATTTTCATGTTTCGTTTTCATAATAGGTTCCTTAATAAAATTTGTTAGTATAAATAAGTATATTGACCGTGTAAAATATTAACCATTAATTTAAAAATACCACATATATTTTTTATAAAAGTGTTTAGTTTTTTATTGTTCATTTCTATTTTTGTAATGGTCTATGGAATAAAGCACATGGAGCACGCCATCTAGTGGCATTTTTTTAAGTTGGCGCTTTTGAGGTTGTAGTAGTTACGCGGCTTGTCGGTGTAGTATTGTGGAGCCACGTTATCGGAAATATTAGTGGGCGGGGCCTCGAAATTCATTTTCTCAAGGTCGTTGGCGTTTATCAGCCTCTTAATGTACTTTCATCAGAGTTAACATTTGTAATCTTTATTTTGATTTTTCTAGTAGAAATATTTGTTTAATTAACAAAAATCCTATGTAATGACTGTTTTCATCATAAAGCTCCCGACGCTTTTCATTACCACGAACACGCGTCTACATGTAACAAGATGTGATGGTGCACTGTTTTACAGAATGGCGGATTCATTTGGTTCCCGTAAAAAGTGACATTTGCGCCATCTTTCCCCAAATATAAGAACTT
Source organism: Nymphula nitidulata (assembly GCA_947347705.1). Lineage (NCBI taxonomy): Eukaryota > Metazoa > Arthropoda > Insecta > Lepidoptera > Crambidae > Nymphula > Nymphula nitidulata. Next base: position 17,305,537 of record OX374632.1, read on the forward strand.
ACTTTATGGCGTTTTTACAGTAGATAGTAATTAGAAAAATACATGTCTTACCGTAAAAAACAGAATTTGCCCTTTTTTGTGTTATGACAGTTTTTTAACGGGTGTGCGATGTGATATTGGGTTTGTGGTAGGTCGATGGTGAAAACCTAAGAAATAAATTTATTACAGACAGATCAATGTTCGAGTTCAGAATGAACTAGGGCCCTATTACATTTAGTGCTAGGCCCCTGGGAAAAGTAATTGGTGCCCTGCAAAGACACCAGGAAAATAGCTATAAGTTGCGAGAAATGGAATTTTCGGCAATGGAATGCTATTTCTCCTGTATATTTCACTCCTCGTTTATGTTTCAAGACGAGAGAGATCAAAGAAAATACGCGGAGCTAATTGCTGACTTTTTTAAGTACAAAAAGGGTGACATAATTGGTGCGCCTGATGAAAAGCGGACACCGTAGTCTAAGATGTGCACCGTTTCTTCTCTACCGCTAATACTTCTTGTAGTGGCGGTAGGGCAAAAAGGAGATAGCAAAGTTTTGAGCCAGCTCATGAAGCACGATTATAGATTGTAGACAAAAATGTAAGTATTGAATAACATGGTTTCCATTAATGAACACAAAACTCGTTTATTTTATTGCAAAAAATAATAACACAAAATAGTTATTGCATAAAAATGGCAACAGGAAGTCATAAAGTGCCTAAAAGCTTAATGTCCACAGCCACAATGACGCTGTCAAAAAGTTGAATTTAATGACATTCATCAAAACCGTTATTCCGTGTTTCAATCGTGAATGGTTGATTGAAGTGTTTTTGTGCATTTTCGGAATTGTTAGACCCTTACTAAGAAGAAATAAAACGACAATAGTTAACGTATAATCGTGAAGCCTAAATTGTATTTTTAACCGACTTCAAAAAAGAAGGAGGTTATATGTATGTTCCACTGTATGTTTTTTTTGTATTTATGTTCACCGATTTCTCTGTCAATTGTGGACCGATTTACAAAATTCTTTTTTTATTCGATAGAGTATACTCCAGCGGTGGTCCCATTGTCACCAAGTCAGGATCTGATAATGGGATCCTAGGAAAATCGAGGGCAAAATGTTATTGGCACGTATGACATGTTTTACTTTTTTCCAAAGTTTATCAAGCATTTGCTTCTGTTAGTCATCATCTCATGTTAATGAGCTGATGATGGAAGGTACAACTCCTTAACGTTTATGAGTTAGAAGATAATTATTTCACTATGTATTTCAACCAACGACTGAGAGACAGGCAAGTCGATAGTGCTGACGGTCACCCATCTTGCTTTGACCTTAGGAAATCACTTAAACAAAAAATAATAATAAAAAAATAATAATAATTACTCACATTGTGCTAGGGACTGGCATGATTTGTGTTGCATTTTCTTACATTACTGGATCTTATTTACGTAATTATTAACACCTCTTGGTAACGAGTTATAGCTTAGTAAATTTCTAAAAATAGCTACTCTTTTAAAGAAAATAAAAACTTGAAGTTTAATAGTAATTTTTATTCTATGTTGAATTACTTCTGATTATATTTTATTATTGCAACTGTTATTACAATTCAATATTATTTTGACATATCCCACTTTCTGCTGAATAAATTGACATATTTACTAGAATCAAGCACCGTGGCCACAAAGGCTAAGCCAAGATACGTGCGGATATTCGTAGTGTATCGTAGGATATAGCGTTCGTATACGTATCCGAATATCCCATTTTATGGGCGCCGTCAAGCCGCGTCGCCGGGGTAGGGCTGTCACAGAATGGATTGTAAATTATCAAGGCTTGACGGATATAATGCTGTTTCGTGTTTGCAAGGATGAAGCTTGAGACGTGAATTATGGAGAGGGCTCAAATTTTACTGTCATTGTTAGTATGATTAAGATCTTAAAACGTTGTAAAGATTGGAATAGGGAGGAAGCGAGAAAAAGTTTAAGCTGTAAAATAAAAAGGCTCCGTTTATTTCAACCTTTATGTAAAAATTTAGGGAATCGCAAATAAAGATTATATCTACTTAAAATTTTGTTCCCTTTTTATTTTTTTTATTTATATTTTTAGGATAGCTTACAGCTAATTATTCTATGTTACATCAACACTAACGACTAAAAGCCTATGAAAAACTATAACAAATGAAATTTTTGCGAGATATTTAGAAAGGTACAGCTCGATTAAAATAAAATCATTTCCTATCGTGGTAATTGAACCTGCAACCTTTCACAATCCGGGTAACTGCTCTGACCATTGAACTACCGAGGACACATAAGGATAATTTAAGAATGCATTCTAGACATTGTCTTTTGCGCCTTAGGCTAACGTCTACACTTACAATGCATGTTTTTTTGTCAAGATGTTTGTATTTGTTTTTGTAATTTTCTCTCTTTATTTATTCGAATACTTAATTGGAAGATTATCTGATTTCTATCTGCTTACATTACCAATAGAAGACTAGGAATGGTTGACTAGTTTTTGTAATAAATAGTGCACATTTTTAAGTGTTAATATTATATAAACAAGAAAACAATATCTATTGATAGAAAAACTATCACCCTAATAAAAAGATGTAATATCCAATTCTAAGTCTAAAATAACAGTGATGATTTAATTATTGTAAAACAATAACTCTTAGTCAATCTACCCCTGCTCCGGGGCAGATAGACCCTATTCTAGGGGTAAGTTGACTTATGTAAGAGTCAAATCATGGGAAGCGACAAATATTTTTTTATAAAAATATATATTTGCCCCTTGTTAAAAAAAACTACTTGAATCGGGTACAAACATTTCATTAAAACTTATTACCAAAAAACGTTATATGAAACAAAAATGTTATTTAGTAATTAAAATATAATAAAACTAGAAAAATTTCACGTCCTGAGGCAGGAATCGAACCCGCGACCTTTCGCAATCCGGGCGACTGCTCTGACCACTGAGCCACCCAGGACTTGGGATATCCCTGTGAAATTCTTCTAGTCTATCTGTATTTGCGTTTATGAGCCAACGTCCACCCTTTTTTTTTTTTTTTTTTTTTTTTTTATCGTTGGGAAAATGCATTTACGCACGCGCGAGTAGGGTGGGGCCCCACCCGGGCAAGTGTGGGACTCGAGGCACTGAGGCCCAATACCCACTAAAAAACCAACGTTTTTCTCCGTTGTCAGGGCTTCAACACAACGCAGGGTACTTCGCGCAAACTACTGCGCAAAAGTGTCAAAGCCACGACGACTGCCCGCTACTGGGCCCAACAAGGCGGAGAAAGCCCGAATCGGACACTCTCCCGACACGGGGTGTTTGGTGCTGGTCACAGGGCCCCACCCTGTCACCTGCCACCCCTACTATGGCGGCCGGAGTTGGGCGGCATAACGCCGCATCCTGCGGCCAAGTCGCTTCCGGCGGAGCGGGTCCGCGAGAGGATCTTCTTCGCGAGCCCGCTCCAGGGCCTCCTTCTGTGAGATAACGTTTTCACAGAAGGAGGTCACCGCCTCCCAGGACGTCTCACTGCTAACCATCGCCTTGATGACGGTCGGCAGAGAGAGGTCCACACCAATTGCTGTGATGAGGACACGGCGTTGCTCCATCCAGGCCGGACAGTGCTCCAGCGTATGCTGGGCCGTGTCCTCTTCACATCCACATGAATGGCAGCGTGGGTTAGCTTCTCTTCGGGCGACGTGGTGCAGATATCTACCAAAACACCCGTGGTTCGTCAGGATCTGCAACGTCCACCCTACAATGTCGAAATATTCTATTTCAAAAATTCTATTAGAAATTTACTAAGTAATTTTTCAAACATTTATAATAATGTTAAAATCAAAAATTAAGAAAAAAAGTTATATTACATTTTAAATATTCTTAACATTTTTAATTTTTTATCTTCTCATAAATATTAATTTAATGTACAGTAAGTTAAAGCTTTTTTAAACAACAATATCATCGTTCTTAATTATATTTTTATTCTTTTCCTTTGGATTTTTGTGTTCTTTGGTCCTTTATTCAACCAGCCACGAAAAGAATTGGTCCACCAGCTCCAGACGCCATTTTATATTTTCATCGCATAGTTATCCGCAACACTGCCATCGACTTGAATAATAAAATATGAAATATGATGAATATGTACTTATCAAACGCTTGGGATATAAGCAAAATGGGGTTACATATTGAAACGCATAAAGTTTTTCGCCATAAACTTACAATTCATAATATTACTGGCCATAATAGTCACTTGCCATATCCTACCATTATAGCATAACTTCATGACGCATAATATCATATGGCTGAAACCTGTAAGGCATAATCATAGAAAGGCATAATTTTGATAAGCGTAAGTAATGAAAGGCATAATGTTTGTTGCCCATAATATTCAAAAGACATAATATTAAAAAAGCATATATTTAATAAGAATAACCGGCAAAATCCCTAAACTCCTTAGGAATAACACTTATTTACCATAATTTCAAAAAAAAAAATTTCTATGCATAAAATATTTTTTTTCTGATTTTGATATCTGTTTATTAAAAATAAAGCTCTAATTTACGATTAGTGTAATAAATTCGATTTCAAAATGTAAAGCAAGAAAGCAAACATGCATGCATGCAAGCATAATACCTAAACTCTTCTGCATGCATAAAAGCAGGCATGCAGCGCATAGGTTCTGCTCTTCTCCGGCGCAGAACTCCCTCCGCGCCTCCGGCTTTTCAGACTAGTACCACGGCGAAAGACCACGGCCAGTCTGATTAAATGTAATTGATTTCGTATTAATATTGATTTCTTTATTTTTACTTCGAAATTTATACACAATTTTAGCATTAACAATACTTCATTGTGTCGAATAACAAAAATTACGTAGGTATATAAGTAAATGGGTATGCATTGTAAAAGTCAACAATAATTTTATGGATATTTATAGATACGTTTTATAAAAGTGAGTATTTCTTTATAAAAGTATGTCAAACAAAATTATGAATATGGTCATTTATGCATAATTAAAATCTGCGTTTCAAAGTATACTTTATAAAAGTATAACAAATGAAATTATAGTTTATATGATTATGGGTTTTATTATTATGTCTTTCAACAAATCTGCGTTATTATGTTTATGCGTAATTATAACTTTTCCAAAAACTTTGATCCTTTTTAATTTGTATGCCATATGATGTATGTAAATTGAAATTATGACAATAAACATTATGCGTTTCAAAGTATCACCGCAAAATGGTTCACATAAAAAATATAGGCATTATAACAAAAAATGCAGTAGGTAGGTATATCAAAATTTCACTCAGATGATTAACAAATAAAAAACGCGTGATTGAGATGCGCCGCTTTGGATGGCTAAGCGGGGTGCCGAGATAACAATTGGCTGTGATCGGATGAGGCAACAATCGTACTGCCGGCCGACGAGTTTTTGGTTTTTGGATAGTCTACCTACCCCTATAGTCAACTATCCCCAGTCTCCCCTACTGCTTACTTTCTGACAAGCCATACGATTGCTTCCTACCCCATAAAAATGAAATTCTAAATTCTCGAATTCTAAATTACTTTTTACATTTTCCTGGTAATTTTAATTAAATTTAGTAAATTTACAAAGCAATTTTCTAAATTAAATTCTTATAAATGGAAATCTGTTCCTTTTTCCTGGCGTCGTAATTCCGAAAACAATCATTATTCCAACTTTACAACGAAATTAATTTCTAAGTATTTCATTCATTAGTGTGGTTTTTAAATAAGATTTTTTCTTAGTTTTATTGAATGTTGTAGGCTTTTTTGAGAACTTAGTCGTGGTAGAAATATTTTTTTACAATATTTCGGTTAGGTTGCGATCTCCTTTAATTTTGAAAGATGAGGTCTCGTTACCTTCGGTACAGACGACAGCACATCAAGTGTAACAGTTTCACTACGAAAGCCGCCCCTATTACGAACGCAGTAAGGGTGGTCTCAAGGTCAAACTGTTACGGTTGATGTGCTGTCGACTGTACTATATTGGTCATTCTATTCTCATAAAACGAAACTAGTTAACATATATAAAACACATCTATTTCTACCAGCGTTATTTCATATTTTCATTTTGTGGATATCCTCAAAATCCCTTCGAAATACCAAACAAACGCGTTTATTCCGTACCTACAGCAGAGAGATTTCGCATCGAGTAGTTACGTTAGCTTCAATTTCACGCATAATGACAATTAAAATTATAAATACGCATACGCATAATGACACACACGAACAAAGACGCACATACATAATGACACAATATGTGATTGCATACGCGTATAGACGCATATGCACATTGACATATACGCACAATTCAGTATCATAATCACCAGCCTATAAACGCCCCACTGCTGGGCACAGGCCTTCCTACATGGAAGAAACACATGAAGAGTTTGGGCCATAACACCACCACGCTGGCCCAATGCGAGTTGGTGGGTTAAACCGGGACCAACGGCTTAACGTGCCTTCCGAAGCACGGAGGAGCTCGAGATTATAAATTTTAGTTGACCCATCCAAGGGTCGACCATGGCGAAAGTTGCTTTGTTTTCGTATTCGAAACCAGAGCGCTTATTCAGTATTAGATGTATCTAAGTAAGTAATAGAAGCATGACAGTAAGTACCTGCGATGCACACATCTCCATACCGTGGGTAAATTTTAGTTAACTCTTGTGGTTTTGTTGTATCGGTATCTTTTGTCTCGCTTGTGTTTGAAATTTTTAGCGTGCGTGAACGATACGATTACGATTCGAAATTTTAAAATGTTCGCTTGGGGTACAGTACCCCAAGTGTAAATTTCAATCGAAACGAAAACTCTCAAATCCATATATAAAAGTGGTTTCTAATACAACAGAAGCGCTGCAACCGTGTTCGTACAATTTGACAGTTGTCACGACGACAAACGTTTTTTTAATTCGATGGAAATTTACACTAGGGGCACTGTTTTGACATAAAAAATTATTCACCCCTGCCCTGGTGTTTAATTTTGGTGCAAAATTACAAAGGAGGCCACATACTACTTTACACAGCAAAAGTATGAACCATCTGTTCCAGAACATTACAATTCGGGCCTTCACAAAGTTGCGGCGATTATACTACTTCAGAAATTAACCCGCCAAGCATCATATTCCAGACACAGCAGACTTGACAGATAAATAGCATCAGATATGATCGTCGTCAAATGTTTGCCTCATCATCATAATCTTAAATCCTGATAATTAACTGTCTGTCCGTTTCTTCGCCGTCTGCAAAGTTTCAATAAATTTGGCATGGATGAATTACGCACTGGGAAAGGACATTTTGCCTTGATGATTGATGATAGAATCATTCAGGATCAAGCGTAGTGCAATTATAGTTCCTTTGTTTCCCTAATCGAGACAAAACCATACAATTCAAATATTAAAAAAAAAAAACTGTTAACGAACCACTTCCCAATAGAGGTAAATTGCATACTAATGTTTACTGTGTGTGTATGAATTTATTTCTGTTTGGTGGAATATAAGCCTCTTTAACTTTAATAACAGAATTGGAGTGTATTTAACTGATAACCATATTAACCCAACTTAATAAACCTTAAAAATATAATTGATCAAAATCAAAATTACTCAGCAAAATATCGACAAATCACTATTTTGTTGACGAATTTAATATACTGATGACCACGCTAATTCGTTTTTCTCATCAAAATTTTCCCAAAAGAATTGAGAAGAACCGTTTTGTACAACCCTACTCATACTGCATATTGGTAACACATTCTGTTAAGCAAATATCCATTGCGGCAGTATCTAGAGTTTATGTATTCTCATGGCTAGAGATTTCTTTGTTTGTCGTATATTACGGGATGTAAACGACGGCTTATCCACAGGCAAGATAGGAGATTTGGGTGGGACTTGTGTAATTTATGCTTGCATATCTAATTTACAATGGATCTCACAATTTCGTTCGAAGATAGAGTATTGGTTTGTTATTTCAAAATGTAATAGGGTTGTGGGGGTTATATGACTGTATCTGCCTGTGTGATAATGTTCGAAGAGTTGAATTTATGTTGATGTCTATAAACAACGACATATTAAGGTAATAAATAATAATAAATAAATAAACCCTGACAAAATAACATCGCCAAAGGTAGATAGATGGCCGCATAAGCCGAGTTTACTATAATGTCAACTAAAAATAGGTAATAATTAAAAATATTTATAGAGATATCCGCTACAAGTGAAATTGAATACACGATTTGATAAACTTGGCTCAATAGAGAGAAAAAAAACTTAGGTTAAGTATTGCTGGAGGGAAGACATGATAATCTATAGGACTATAAAATAATATAATCTAATTTATAGGCGACGGTAACTACTTTCCACCAGGTGGGCCGTCAGCTGGTTTGCCGTCAAGTTGTTTAAAAAAACTACCTAAAACCCAAAAAAGCTTAATTTGTATTGAACGTAAGGGTCAAATCACTCCGAGACGCGACGCGACTCAGCGCGAACTTATTTAAATAGTTATACAAAATATCACTATAATTACTACACATAAAAAATACACAGCTGGCCTCTTCAAGCATCGTTTCGTTCTTGTGTAACTTGACCCTTATTTTTCGGGGAGGAATCTACTAAGCTAGCAACGGACGTCGTGTGTGGAGGTCGCCCAGTGCCTGATCGCAACGGCACAGGAAGTACTCACTAAAACTCCACGGCAACTCTACCAGGCCCCCGTCACTCTCGAAATGCAGCGTTAAAAGTACCGGCCGCTAAGTGGAAATCTGGCGATCCGACCGGCAGTGGACCGCCGCAAGCGAGATTGAACGCACGCCCGTTGAACGTTTCCTGCGCAAAACGCAACGATACTCACGGCTCACGGTTACTTTGTAGCGGAGTTATTTTAAATCGTATGATATTTTTTAAGATATCCATTGAAATCAAATAATGTTAGATACGATTTTGTTCACAGTTAAATACTTGTGGTGAATAATGCATTTATTTTGAAAAGGAACAATATCATGTTTATAAAAACACCTTCGCAGATTAATTACATTCATAAATTTGGTTACCAAAAAATAGTTATAGTGAGCCAATTTTGAAAGATAGACATATGCTGTCGCGGACTTTTAGAACTTTTAAAGGAGAACAATATTCTTACTTACATGATTTTTGCGTAACTTTAACCATTTGCACAGCGCACGCAACTAAAGCTCTGAAAAGGAATATTTTTCCCCCGTTTCTGCAATATTTTTCATTGATGCTCATCTACTATTAGTCGTAGCGTGATGTTATATAGCCTATATAATACCTCAGTAGATGGACTATCCAAGACAAAAAGAATTTTTCAATATGAATCAGTAGTTCCTGAGATTAGCGCGTTCAACCAAACAAACACACAAAGAAACCCTTCAGCTTTCTAATATTAGTATGGATTTAAGAGGTGAATACGACGATAATCGTTTTCCTTTCGATTTAACCTTTCACCAGGGGCACAGATTAATAATAATCTAAGGGTGCTACTGTTATGGAGCTCGGTTTACAAATACGATTCGGGGGAGTGCTAGTTGCACGTTGCACTAAAACACCTTCAGAAGTAGCTCTAAATGTCGACTACCGTTTTGACTTACCGGCATAAAATGCGTTAACTTATGTAGCGGGATACTTACTATATAAATGTGGCAAGAATATAATAATACATAACTGTAGCGTCTTTTCTCTACTAAACGATGAACCTAATATGGACGATACCAGACTATACATTCATTTTAAATAGTACAATAAAAATTCTTCGTTTTACGGAGGGCTGAAAGTCCCGCCGGAGGCTTTTATCAATGACGTGGAAGAATTAGAAATAACATTTTTGATAAAGTCTTTACGAACCAGCCGGGAAACACTTCAATGAATATACTACAAGAAATTGATTTTATTCTACCTTGCCCCTGTTTTCCAAAGGATTACTTGTTAAAGTTATTTACACGATTTAAAATATTAACGAATGAATACAAAGATGGGAAAAAACATTGATCATTTTATAAAATTAAATCACATTTAATTGACCGGCTTTCTTTGCATTCACTTCATTGCATTGGATGTATAAATAAATAAAAATAAGTCTTACTTCAGCCATTTTATTTAATTTATGGTCGTGGCACAACCCTTACGTTTTCGCTCGATGACGCAATCACGCGGTGTACGCGGGATTCTCGACTCTCGGCACGCGTTGCTAGAGTATATTTCTTCTCGCATCGTCTAAAATGGCTAATAATAATAATCCTAGTAGGCTATATAACGAAATTATTTCACCATTTGTATTAGAGTGAAGTATCTGTCCTGTTATTAATCTGTGGCTCTACTGCCTTTCACGGGGGTAGCCTAGGCTTTGCCGCAGCAATTTCACGAGTCCACCCCCAGGCATCCAGGCCTCACGGTCGGGCTACGCGCCGATGGAGATTGCCCAGAGTTACTTGGGCAATCCTAGACGTGGCGGCCTTACAATACATGCGTCGGGGCCACCCACGTACGCGACCGTGCATTCGGGTGCACGAAGACACGCGATCACGCCGACCCATCTAGGGTGTAATTTGACCCTAAGACATACACAGAAACCATGTCCACAATATTCTTAGCTACAAACACCTGTTAAGGTGTAAGTCTTCAAAACTTCCACAGTTCCCTCATAATATTAATTTATAATGTACAACGTTATTATTATACTGTGGTGAGAAAATTTGTAAGCAAACTCGTATAATTTCCAAGGTAATAAAGTGTATCATAAAAAGTTCTAAGTATGAAAGTTAAACGAGTTGTTATTGTAAGGAAAGCTGAGATAAAAACATAGCAAACGGCTTAGTACGGCGGGAAAAGAACGCTACGCAAAAGTTTACAATAAGCACCACTAATTGATGCAGGTATGTAAAACTTCCTCGTGATGAGAAGAGTAGGCCTTCCAAGTAATTAATGAAGATTTTCGTTCAGTTAATGTTCATAGGGACTGTCTGTCCCCATAAACCGAAAGCAGTACGGCGTTGGATATAAAACCACTTCACCGGATTTAACTCGCACTTAATTAGATGTTACATATTATTGTATACCCGACCGACGTTTCGATTACTTTACAGCGATCGTGGTAACGGGAAGACTGAAGATGTCAGTTGTCTTTGATAAGTTTATATACCTTTAAAGTCCATAGAGTTGATGACAACTTGCTTGTAACCAACAGAGTAGGTATAATCTATTTTTAACCTCCGACTAAAAACGACGGGTGTTACAAGTTTGACGTGTCAGTCTCTGTGTATCTCTGTGTGGCATCTTAGCTCCTAAGCGAATGGACGAATCTTGATTTGGTTTATTGTTTGTAAGCTGACAAACCTGCAATATTAAGTGATTTTTCCTTGTTGTTTCAGGTGTCAGTAGGCGGCGGTAACCGCTAGCCACCAGGTGGGATGTCAGCTTGTTTGTCACCTAGTTATATTTATAAAAAAGTAATCAGGATGGATCTTAGCTATAATTTATGAAAATCAGCCAAGAGTTTAATAAGTTTTAATAACTTTTAGAGATCCGATTGATTGATTTAAATTTCGTTTACTGTTACTTCGAAGGTGACAATGCTCTTACTTCGAAGGTGAAGATGCCAAGACATGCTAACCTAGAGCTCACCTGTATCTTGGGCTCATCCTGTATCATTAAAGTGTCTGCGTGATGCTCAATTCATCAGTAACTAATAGCAGATATAGCGTGCTTGGTCGAAGAACAATAGTCTCAATGCAATGGTGTTAGATAAATGATGAACGAGGCCCGGAGCTATATTATCCGACCACCTCTTCTCTCTCCAGACATCACGAAAATAAGAAACGATCTCCGGCAGACATTCGACTACGTACTCCAATATTGCGAGTAATAACGAACTCGATAGAATTCCAGAGGACAATGTACGAAAACAATGAGGATACAACGATACGAACTGTTACGAAGAGCGGAATATATTTTTCATAAATGTCACAAATATTTTGTAACGTGAAGACAGCGACTTGATTTCGAAAAGGAATTTTATTTGAATATTTCGCGTAGACAGTGATACAAATAAACCTGTGTTAAATTATTTTTTCATTACTTCCTTCTCTATTTTTAAAATGGCATTGTTTCTTGGTGACATTTTTTACGTAAAAGGGAAATACAAGCATGCCTACTCCCTACACGTTATCAAAGACTTTAATTTACAGACCGGTTATGCTCTCAACATTTATCAAGACATTAAGTTTTTAGCTGAATTTTTCCATTAGTGAGGGTATGAAAAATATTAACACATGGGTAATTGAAGCGGTTGCTCTATCAAATATCTAATATTATTGAAGACACAATTTACTTACCCAAAACCAATTAACCCGTCAGGCATCAGATTCCAAACTGGCAATTGATTTTTAAATTGTCATAACCCTCCGATGGGATAACGCCGCTATGGGACTTTAGTAAGTTATTTTTTTCTAGGTTAATTTTTGTTTTATGCAAGAATGAGATTACATCAAACTCCATACTAAACCAAGTGATTCCCGTTGGAATCTCCAGTAAAAGCTTTTCAAGCAATACACACTTTATGATTTCAAAACATTAATCATTTTCATTTACATTTTACTAAATTATTATGGTTTATCTGATTATTATTATTTTCTTTTATATTTGACGTTTATTTTAGTGAGATGAACATAGATTATTATTTTTATACACTTACTTACAGACAAATAGCTGCATGTATCTCTATTATAAGTTAAACTATATATAAGTTATACTATCACGAATGCCTTGAAAAGGTCAATTTGTAACTATCACTAACATCTTGCTATAAACATTTAACGTGAACTAATATGTTACAAATTCGAAGTGATTAAATGAATATATTACACTAACGCAAACGTGTTTCCTAACTCAACATTCGCACCAAGTCAACAGAAATTGCATTGCACCTATTTGTAGTTCCTAATGACTCACGCCACTGCTGTCGCTATGCTAAAAGAGCCTCAATTCACACAAGTAATCAGCGAGAATCAACATAATACGTCGTGTAATTAAAATTATTTTCTCAATACGCCTAATAGGTAAAGTCAGCGCAGCCTTAAATTGGTCATAAAGTAGATTTAGAATCGGTGGCTGTCTGCAGCGCTGTCATACCTGTTGGCGTTTATTTGACAACCGTTTGACAAGCTTTAGTGATAATAGCATACCGACGACGAGCACGGCGTCGGCGAGCCGGAACTAAAAAGTAGATATCTCTACTAGCTGACCCCGCAAACGTTGTTTTGGCATTAAAAATGTCCAAAAAAAAGTAGTTAGAAGCCGATTCTCAGTCCTACTGAATTTACTAGGTGGTAGACCCATATGTAGGGTCGCCTGGGTAGGTACCACCGCCTTTCTTATTTCAGCCGTGAAACAGTTCGCTGTGTTTCGGATTGAAGGGAAAGGTAGCCAGTGTAATTACTGGGCATGGACGGCATTTCATCTTAGGCCTCAGGATGACAACGCACCTGCAATATATGCTTTTCCTTGTTATTGCAGGTGTCTATAGGCGGCGGTAACCGCTTACCACCAGGTGGGCCGTCAGCTTGTTTGTCATCTAGTTGTATAAAAAAAAAAAAAAAATGCATTTTTTTAAGATTCCCTTAGCCTTTCACAATCCAAATAAGTACATGAAAGTATAACAAAATATCCGAACTCAACAAACAATGTCGAGATTTTGTCGCAGCTGAATAATATTATTGAAAGATAAAGTTTAAAATTCCTTATCACAAGCCTGTGGTATCCCAGTAAGTCTATTACCGCAGCGTTCGATGAATAGAACATACCGCGACCCAATTAGAGGCAATACCGTAGATACCGACCAATTAACCTAGCGCGCAGTGGGACGAGGACAGGTCTATTTCTGAGAACAAAAAAGAAATCTTAGAGAAGATGGATTTTTAGAGAACTCATTATGATAAATTTTGTACCTTTTAAATTTTGTAAGGATGTAAATCAATTATAAAGCTGGTTGACTAACTCATTCTATTCATCAACGAACTACTGAAGCTAGAAAGATTGGTTACATAGATTTTTTTTTCAAATCCATTCAGGAGTTTAGTTTTGAAATAAAAATAACCACATCATTTAAGTCGTCAATGTAAGCGAAATTGTGGATTTTGATTACTTGTGACTGAAAAATATAAGAAAAATAAAAACCAACTTCAAAACGATGAAAAGGAAAAAATAATTGAATTTAAGAAGGTTCTTATTTAATTTAATAGAAATGTATTTTTTGACGTTGGTGCCAAGCTATTTCCTGAAACAATAGTAATCGAAGCAACCACTTCAAAAATACGTTTTTATGGTTTTCCTTTTAGTGTTTGGTAGTCAGTTTTCAATATTGTTTAAAAAACTTTTGTGACGTAGATAGATACACTAAGAATTGATAATTAAAGATAACTTATAATAATTACACGACTTGGCGAAGTTTGTATGGGGAATAGATTAGATCCTAGGTACCTTTTAGCATGCTAACCGACATACACGTCGGTAGTAAGCCTATTAAAAAGGACTAACGAATGATGTGTTTCTGATTTCAAGTGTAGGTATAGATTACTCAAATTTCAAGTGTATAGATTACTCATATTTACAACAAAAGGCCTTTCAAATGCGCTTTAATCATACATTACTTTCTTCCAGCAAACTTGTTGTATTATTATATGTCATTGCTCTTGAATTTTTATAGCAACTGGGGAAGCACTTGCTTCTTACAGCACATCACAGCTAAATACACTACTTTGTACTGTTGTGTTCCTGCAGTGTGAAAAGTCGTTGAGAGAGAGAGAAGAGAGAGAGAGAAGAGATCTCTCCTGTGCTGTCAACATAACGATATCTTTTGATTTTTAAAATATAGGCAACGCGTGAGTCATCATCATCACCAGCCTATATACGTCCCACTGCTGGGCACAGGCCTTCCTGCATGGGAGAAACACATGAGGAGTTTGGGCCATAACACCACCACGCTGGTCCAATGCGGGTTGGTGGGTTAAAGCGGTTGTAGTAACAACCGGGACCAACGGCTTAACGTGCCTTCCGAAGCACGGGGGAGCTCGAGATAACAAACTCTGATTGACCCATCCCAGGATCGACCATGGCGAAAGTTGCTTTGTTTTTCATATCGAAACCAGAGCGTTCAAACCAATACGCCACCGAGCTCCTCACGTGAGTGAAGATCCAAGGTGCTACGAGCGTCTATAGGTTACAGTAACCGCCTTCCATTAGGCTTAACCCTTGATCCCACGCCGCATTTGAACGCTTATAACTTTTTAAATTTTTCATTTACGGGACTAGTCTTTCTAGTAGCTAGAACGGCGTGGCCTGTATACTTCATTCAAGAACAGTGCTTGATTGTGGCAAATTATGCTAGGAAAGTGCATTTGCGACTGTTTTGTTTTCGTATGTATTTTATATGTTTTCACCAACTTAACGTCTGTGTTATAAACTTTGTGTAATATATAAGGCCAAAGTTAACTCGAGTTTATATAGAAAAGCACTGTAAAGCCAAATCCTCATCAAATGGTCAGGTCTGGTAAAGCCATTTTTTTTTAATACGGAGTCATCAAGATTCGTCTCCAAGGGCCAGCCGATCGCCATTGAATGAAGGCGATCGGCTGATGTCGATGTCATGTAGATATGCCCAAGAACCAAAGATAGAAAAACATAGACTTCATGCTTTAAATACCACGTAAACATGTGCAATGATCACATGATTGTTGTCTGTCAAAACTGTGTCAATTTTTTTAATTGTTACAATTACAAATATTATCATTGCTTTGTTAATCTTAAAAACGAGTTGATTAGTATGGAACTTCAAAGATACTCATAAATAAAAGTCTCATTTTGAATGTTTATTTATTTATATTGACAAATTTGGCTTGCTATACACCCCACGCGACTGTTATGAACTTTTTTATGCGCGCCCAATTTAGGGTTAAGCTTGTCTTGTAAAAAATGTTCTTCTTGTAGTGTGTTCATAAGACTTACATAAAGCAGCTTGTGTTCCTTTTAAAGAATAATCAATAATTCGATGTACTTATACATTACAATGTAAACTATATGTAATGTGTTTTTTTGTATATATTATTACAATAGATATTGCATACTGCTTACTTAACTTAGTTATGTTCTTGCGACTGACTTCATAACATGTACTTAATAATAGAAGGAATTTCGAGAAGAAAGAACTACCCAATTAGTGGGAAATCTGTCTTGAAGACTCAATTGCCTTACGTTTCTCCAGTCACATGTTTAGCTTTCTTTGTACCTTTACGGATATTACTTTGTATTTTCCTTTTATTGTTTATTTCTCCGTGAACGAGATATATGACGGTAGGTATCGTATATAAGAATTGAAATATAAAGGAACAGGCTATTTCTATCCATTATGTTTAATCGTTATGAATTTAGATCTAAACTACTTTTACTCACTATAGAGTTTTGAAATCCAATCATTACTTCGACGCGGCATCAGAATTTTGGACAGAAGGCCTATCTTCTTTTTAGTAAAAATGACAAGTCTGCGTAATAAATCCTTCATCATCATCATCATAATTGCAGCTAAAAGACGTCCAGTGATCAACAAAGGCCTCCCCTACAGATTTCCACGGCGATCGGTCACATGACCGAAATCGAAATCATTTACATAAATCCATTATCGTCATCTTATTAGCCTATGAAAACCACTGCTGAATAAAGGCCTCCCCCAGTTTTGTGCAGTCTGCACCCAACGGCTCCCCGCGACCCCGACCAAGCCGCCTGTCCATCTAGTGGGAAACCGTCCTACTTTGCGCTTTCCGGTACTTGGTTGCCAATCGGCCGTCCATTTTGCGAGCCATGTGCCCTGCCGACTGTCACTTCAATTTACTAATCCTTTGCGCTATTTCAGTGTTTTTATGTAAATCCACAGTGTTTACATAATATTTGTTCTTGACTATAGTCTGATACGCAATAAATACACAAATGAATTTGAATAAAAATAAATAAAAAATTAATAGAGAAAATTGGCGTTTTAAATTTTAAACGCGACCAGCCTTATACTTCCTGTTTCGCAAGATTTGGGTAATGTTTATTATTTGTAGGTTTGTTTTGTGTTAATGTCACGTTTCAAGGTTAGTTATTATTAGGTTGGTGTTATAAATATAGCAAATGGTTTTGTTAAAATTACGAATAAGGTTTATGTATTTATTTATTATTATTCCATTTAAAAATTAATTTCACTGATATCTGAATTTGTTTCAATTCAAGCTGCAACAGGGTGAATAGTGCCTTTCAAAACTCATACAATTATAAAACTAGGATCAAGTAATTTCCTCCAGGTACAAAGTGGACAATGCAATTAGTGGCTGCACCGCTGGAACACCTCAATTAACTTCGTTCCCGCGAATATATCCTTTGTTGGCAACAGCTGTAAAAGTTAAAATTGTTCGTTAATTTTAGATGAGTAAAATCTAAACGGAGGCCATTACTAGACAGTATTATATAATATAATATAAAGGTGGTACTAGTATATAAACTGGTTTACTGTGCCATGAATTAACCAAAGTGAAAAAAAATATTCGAATTCTTAGATCTAATCGATACCCCCAAGCAAAAAGTCGGTAAACGAAAAATCCAAATTTTACAGGATAGATGATTTACTGTTTTTTGTGAATATCTTTTCAGCGAAAGGGAGTATTATAGACATTGATATACATCAAATAAAACCATTTTTTCGTAGGACTTATTTGTGATATCCTTAATGTAATTACCTATAACCAAAACCCAGTAATCTGAGTAAATATATATTACAAGAAATACGATTGGTAAAATATTACAGTTATTATACTGACTTGGTTATTGCAGTCTTATCAAAAAAATATACTAGTAACATCATATTATGGACTCCTGCAACGTTAATTTCTATCGTAATGACGATGCATACTGATGTTTGTGTTTGTTACGGTCTGGCACGGGGACGGGTGGCGGCGGCGGCGGCAACGGCGGTGGCGGCGAGGTTGCCGGTCGCCGCTACGCGTGGCCTGCTTAGTACATTTCCATACATTTGTTTTCATTCGGGCGAATAGAAGCGCGAATATTCGCCGCAGCGAATTTCCCATGGCCAGGCCGTTACGGTGTTATTGAGATGCAAGGACAGTATTGCTACATGACATTACTTTTAGAGGGAAAAGACATGGCCAAGATTCCATAGTGACTTTGCCTAGATATCAATTTCCATTGACACTAATGTTTAGTATCGTTTGATTTCGCTGAATACCTACATATAAATATAAAATAAAAATAAATCCCAAAGAACTTCTCAGACAGGCATAGCAAACTTTTACAGTTTTATTAAAACGCAAACGATTAAAAAACAATCTTTCATTTCAGGCACAGTTAAGTGAGTAAACCAAACAGACCCCTAAAATTCAATTAAAAATAGATTATGTCAAATATATAAATGTAACAATACTTTTCAACGGAAGCTTTTTGCGCATTGTATCTGAAGTAAGTTGTGCATTGGATTTGTGCCAAGTATGTGTTAGCGTTTAAGTTTAGGGAACTCTTAGACAAAGCCTGGCGGAAAGGACGAATCCTTAAACGAAATATACATAGGATTCTGGGTACTTAAATCGAGTTCCAAAGTTCAAAGCGTTAAGCTAACTCTTTTGTAATAGGAACAGCTATATATTCAAACTCCTTGAAGGACTATTCTCTCCGGAATTCTAAAGTTTGTAGCACCGTCAATATGATATAATGCCCCATGATATAATGATATAATAATAAAAACTGCACTAAATGGACTCCTTGGCGATACAGCGTATCAAACCGTAGACTATTTTAATTCTTTATTTTGGTTTGTCAACAGTTGTTACAAAAAACACACCTAAAGCACAACCAGTTACAGACAAACATAGCATGCAAATAATTTATCCAATTAGATAGTTACACAGTTACTCTATTTAAAGAAAAATGGCTACAGTAATTTATAGATCAAAAATAACGGTTTTAAAAGTAATTATTTTAAAAATAATCTGCGCACTTTTGCAACTGAGTCAAAAGTGACTATATCCGTGCAGTATTTATTGTATAGTCACAAAGACGTGGAATTCTTGAGTGTCTTCCGAATTTAGTTTTGGCCCGAGGCGGATTAAATAGTGTATTAATAATAATAATGATATTCACACACTCACACCTATTACTTATCTATCCCAAAGTAAGCATCATTAGGAGTTTGTGTTATGGATACTAGATAACGGATAAATATTGATAATAATATGTATATAAATATTAGAAATATACTAAATAAACATCCATGACTCGTAGACAAATGCTCGGACTCATCATACAAACATTTGCTCCTATCGGGAATCGAACCCGGGACCTCTTGACCGAGTAACCTGCATGGCAAGGGATACAGAGCGCTCGACCAGCCGGTCGTCAATTATTTTATTTTATTTCGAGGATAACGATATGAATTAATGGATAAGATAAATTAACAGATATTAAATTGCATGTATTGAAGAACTAGGGGAATCTTAACCACCAATTAAATCGAGAGATCACGTTTAAAACACACAGTAACACAGCTTACTTAACAAAAAATAATATCCTATGAATAAATCACTAGAAAAACGTTCACATACAAAGAAATAACGGTACACTTATCAGGACACTAGCAATCGAACTAATGACTATGAAATGACGAATGAAAGGCACAAAGCTTTTTCTCTCTGCTCTAAACATAAACTGAGGAGCTTGGTGGCTTAGTGGTTTCAGCGCTCTGGTTTCGATTACGAAAACAAAGCAACTTTCACCATGGTCGGTCCCGGGATGGGTCAATCAAATTTATTTAAGCTTCGGAAGGCACGTTAAGCCGTTTTGGTCCCACATTTGGCATTGGGCCAGCGTGGTGGTGTTATGGCCCAAACTCCTCAGGTGTTTCTCCCATGTAGGAAGGCCTGTGCCCAGCAGTGGGACGTATAAGTATAGGCTGGTGATGAACAATGAATGAATGAAACATAAACTCTAAACGAAAACGCTGCAATAAACATATTTTCTACGAAGGAAACCGATAGGAATGTTTCAAATGTTATAATGCTTGAATATAAATCGATGCCCCCAAGCAAAAAGTCGGTAATCGAAAAATGCAAATTTTACAGGAGAGACGTTTTACTGTTTTTTGTGAATATCTTTGCAATGCATGGAAATATTTAAGAAATTGATATACCAAATCAAACCTAATTTTTTGTGAAATGTTATTCTTATACAATTGTGAAATTATGTTTAATAAAAAGCTAGAAATCAGCGAAAATACATATTACAGAAAAAGTTGTATGTTAAATATTACGGTACTAATACTTACGGGGTTTTTGCAGTAAATATAAGAAACACTACAATTCGTAACATTAAATTATGGACTTTTATAACATACTTTTCTGTAGGAAAGATGACGCTTAGTGGTTTATTACCGTATTATTGCAGTAATTTATGATACATACAAAAACGGTATTGCTAAATTACAGTATATTTACAAAGAAATTCATTATAAACCGTGTAGCGTTAGCACCAATACCAATATTTTATTGACCTATTTATTCAACGTAATATTAAAGGATTTGTAAGAAAAAAGACAGTATATTAAGTTTATTAATTTCAAAACAAAATATTATTGGCTTTAATCAGTTTGGTAAAATAAACACAAATTCATTATATCAGATCCACAAAAGTAACAAACAAAAAATCAAGATACAAGAAATATGACAAGGTGTTCATTATTCACATGTGCTCTTTTCAGTCGGTGCTTCAGCACAAGATAATGATTCATAAAATGGATGGTAAAATCTCGGGATCACTCCACATAAACTTAAAAGGTCTGAATGCAACGCTTTATTTATTGGAATAGGTTGGGGGTATGAACGTTTTAATTCCGTATTATCTATACTTTCAGATGAATCTTGAGTACTCTTTCGTCCTCTTCGTCTACCTAACGCAGAATGAGGATTGTCTATATCAAGCTCAGAATAATAGTCTTAAAAGTTGTATTTAAAAACAACTTATTTGGTTTTGAATCTCCGCTCTCTCAAAGGCGATGGAGCGCATAGTATTGTCTTACATCATCGCGAGCAATACACATTTAAAATAAAACCAATTTACCGGATTTAACCCGCGTTTAATACGATGTAAGAAGACGTCTTCCCGTGACCACGATCGCTGTAAAGTCGAAATGTCGGGTGTATAATAATAATGTAACATCCAATTAAAGGCAAGTTAAGTCGATGTAATTTGGTTTTATTTCAAATGTGATGGAGCGCGTCATAAATACGCAACTTATCAGGTACCTAGAAGATCACGACCTAATTAGCGACCGCCAATATGGCTTTCGACACAATCGCTCGACGGGTGATCTACCAGTGTACCTAACACACCGTTGGGATCTTTCCATTGAGGCATTGAGGCATGAGGCATTGGCTGTTAGTCTAGATGTAGCAAAGGCGTTCGATCGGGTCTGGCACAGGGGTCTTCTTTCGAATTAACCAACGTACAGGCTACCCGAGGGGCTCTACAAATGGGTAGCTAGCTTTTTGTCCGGCAGATGCATAAGAGCCATCTTCGATGGTTGTTGCTCGGATAGCAAGGACATTAACACTGGCGTCCCGCAAGACTCGGTGCTGCCTCCAACACTGTTTCTGCTACATGTCAATGATATGCTGTCTATTGGCGGGTTGCATTGCTATGCGGATGACAATACTGGGGATTCGGTCTACAGTGGAGGAAAGTCGCGGTCGACTTGTGTCTGAAATAGAGAGTTCTCTCATCAGAGCCTCCGATTGAGAACGACTAAACTTAGTCCAATGTAACCCCACTAAGACAAGTCTGCGCGTTCACCACTATAGAATCCCCATTTGCTGTGTCTCTACAATTCCTTGACACACCCCTTTCCATCTCTAAGAGTATAGGGATCCTTGGTGACGATATCTGTAATGACGTGCAGTTCCGCGGTCATTTAGAAGATTAAGTCAAGCTGGCATCTAAGAAACTTGGTGTGCTCAATAAAGCGCGGCGGTTCTTTTCTTCGGCGCAAACTGGGACAAAATTTTTGCTGAATAGGTAAGTCTCAAGTCAGACCCCATATGGAATACTGCGCCACCTATGGGCGGAAGCGCCTAGATACCAGCTTGGACCATTTGACGCAGTTCAAAGACGCGCTATGAGAATTGTCGACGATTCCGAGGTCACAAGCGGTATTGAACCCTTAATCTTAAGGAGAGATTTTTCTTCCTTATGTGAATTCTACCATTTGTGTTCAGAGAAATTCATGCCCAATGCCTCTACCATCGCACCTCTCGCCATCGGCAGGGAATTCATCCTCACACGTTGGATCTAAAATGGTCTCGTACTGTGTGGTTTCAGAAAAACATTGTCTCGCGTACGCTTAGGTTGTGGAATGATCTCCCTGCAGAGGTTTTCTTGAATGAGTACAGCATGGGGTTCTTCAAAAAAAGGGGTTCGAAAGGTTTTTACAGGGTCAACAACGCGCAAGTGATACCCTTGGCGTTGGAAGCGTCTATAGGCTACGGTAACCGTTTACCATCATGTGGCCCGTATGCTTGATTGCCACCATAATGGTATAAAAAAAATTTTCATGACACAAATGTGAAAACCCTTCAAAATATATTCAATATTAGGTACTTATTTTGATTCGTGTCGTCAACCATTAGAAATATTCGTTTCACACGATCAATTTTTAATTTTATATTATTTTGGATTTTATATTATACTACTAGGTGGTAGGCCCGTATGTAGGGTCGTCTGGGTAGGTACCATCGCCTTTCTTATTTCAGCCGTGAAGCAGTTCGCTGGGTTTCGGATTGATCCAGTTGTATAAAAAAAATGTATTTTCGAACTCATATTCAAATTAAATCAATTTTTCCCTTTGAACAATAACAATCAATTAGATACGACTACTACTCCCACACTAGACTGACACGTGAAAAACTTTTAACTCAAAGCAGGACGTCACAGTACCAAAACTCCGAAAATACAACTTTTTACTGTCTAATTATTAGTACAAGAAAGAGAGAAATGCGCATCGCAAAATGTCGCCGGGCTAGCCAAATACAGTAAAGGTCGAAAACAGAGTTAGGCATATCGATTTTTAAATAAATTTATTAGTATTGACATATTACGTATATTACTAAGCCGATTATTATCTGCAACAACATTGTTAGTGTCTATTACGAAATTCGTATGCATCAATTCTTTCGATAAAAATCCTGCAGTACAGTTTTACCAAAACCATAACGAATTAATTTTACGGCAATAATCCGGTAAACGCATCTTACCAAAACAAGATTTGTAATATTTTTTGTAATACTGCGTTACAGAACTTTTGCTGGAACAATGTTGTAAGTTAATTTCCGTGCAATAAATGTATATTTCATTGTATCTTCATAAATATAATTAGGAAAAATCTAAAAAAAAATGACAAGGTGTATCCAAGTCTATAGATTCCGAATTCATCAAAACAGGAATAAGTCCATAATAGCACATTACCGACTTTTTGCTTGGGGGCATCGAAATACAAAGAGAAGATGTTCACAGATATGACGTAAAGACTAGAATACTCGGGTCAGTTCACATTTAGCCGCTAGCCATATTCAAAATAGATAAGCTGTCCATTCATTGAAATAAGCTAAATAAGAGATAGAATCTTTGATTCTGTTGTGCACCCACTAAAATTAATTTTAAGTTCTGTACTTTTAATGTAATCACTTGAAAAGGACTATTCCAGTTGCGCCATTTTGACGTTTCGAAAATCGTCATTGTGTCGTTTCATAACGGCAGTTTACGTTGAGGCTAAATGCCGGTTAAAATAAGCAAGTCATTCGATCCCTTTATTAGTATACCCAAAGAGTATATAACTCTTTAGTATACCTACCAGAGTGAAGCAGAGACGGATAGCTTAATTTTGGGTTTAGATTATGATATCACTACAGAATCGGTGCCATATACGTATAATACAGCTATATATATTCAAACTCCTTGACTATTGATAGTTGTCATCATCATCATCATCATCACCACCAGCCTATAAACGTCCCACTGCTGTGCACAGGCCTTCCTACCTGGAAGAAACACATGAGGAGTTTGGACCATAACACCACCACGCTGGCCCAATGCGGGTTGGTGAGTTAAAGCGGTTTTAGTAACAACCGGGACCAACGGCTTAACGTGCCTTCCGAAGCACGGAGGAGCTCGAGATTATAAATTTTGGTTGACCCATCCCAGGGTCGACCATGGAGAAAGTTGCTTTGTTTTCGTATTCGAAACCAGAGCGCTCAAACCAATACGCCACCGAGCTCCTCAGTGCACCGACATAATTTTAAGTTCGATAGTTCTATAACACTTCTTTGCAGATCAACTATTACTGCTGCTTAACTATAGCGTCATTGAAACATCTGGCTTTGTAACGAAGCAATGGATAAGCAATTAACCCTGAGATGAGTGAACGAACAAGCCAGCTGTTCTCAAGTGACAATAAAATATCTATTAGAATACGATTCAAGCACCATTTTCGTAATTTATATATTGGCGACGTGCTCGTGCGTGCTAATCTCACGTTTGTTTTACAGGGTGCGGGAAAAGCCTGTTTGTCATCCATTTTGTATTAAAATTCACTTTCTTTACTAAACCGCACATAAGGCTTGGATTTATCTTCTGGATAGTGAAGTAAACACGTTTCTTAAATTGAATCACCCGTCCGATACTTCGAATAGAATTGTAGGGTTTCACTAGATGGATTCTCGAATTTTCGATGGCACTTCAGTTGGAAGTTTTCTATTGGAAATTCCACCTGGACTGTATGGGTACAGTGGTGTACCCATAAAGTGCGGTAGCACTAGTCGGATTTGTGCTGAGTTTAGTGGTGGTAAAACGGGATCTGCAATATAACAAGTCACCTTTTATGTGTTCCTGAGGTAAGTAAGGACGCCATTAGAGGACTTTAAGATTTACTAGGTGGTAGGCCCGTATGTAGGGTCATGTGGCAGGTACCACCGCCTTTCTTATTTTAGCCGTGAAACAGTTCGCTGTGTTTCGGATTAAAGGGAAAGGTAGCGAGTGTAATTACTGGGCATGTACGGCATTTCATCTTAGGCCTCATGATGACAGCGCACCTGCAATATCAAGTGATTTTCCCTTGTTATTGCAGGTGTCTATAGGCGGTGATTACCGCTTACCATCAGGTGGGCGGTCAGCTGGTTTGTCATCTAGTTATATAAAAAAATAAATAAGAAAGCATTATGTTGGTTGCAAGGGGACTCATCTTTTATGCTGCAAATACAAAGTTTTCTATTGATTTCACAGGGTTGGTAACATGTGTTTATAGGCTAAAGTAAAAAAATACCATCAGGCAGGCCGTAAGCTTGTTTTCCACCCTTGTAGTACATATAAAAATGTATTTTTATGATGTTTTTGTTACGGACAAAAAATAGCTCTTCAGATAAATGAGGTACTTGCTGCTGCCTCTGTGTGTAACGAAAATATAAAGTGTGATCCCGCATTTGTTTGTACAAACATTTGTGACTAGCACGAAGGTCTTTTATAGCGCATGGATTCGCGGTGGTCACCAGTTTTATTTGTATTCTGACAGAAGGAGAAATGAGACTCACGAAAAGTGCATTACTTTTCGTTAGTCTCATTTCTCCTTCTACCCATAAATGTCGCTAAACCCACCTTGGTTTGAACTAGACCTGTAATTGGATTTCGCTACCTACACCGATATTTGTATCATCATCATCATCTCCAGCCTGTATATGTCCCACTGCTGGGCAAAGACCTTCCTACATGGGAGAAACATGAGGAGTTTGCGGGTTAGCGGGTTAAAGCGGTTGCAGTAACAACCGGGACCAACGGCTTAACGTGCCTTCCGAAGCACGGAGCAGCTCAAGACAACAAATTATGATTGACCCATCCCGGGATCGACCACAGCGTAATGGAAACCAAAGCGCCAAAACCACTACGCCACGGAGATCCTCCATTTGTGTAGGCCTTGTGAAAATATAACGTAAATGAATTTATCACCCCTCAACGTAACAAATAAGCCGATATCTTCCAATTCGTTTTACGAAGAAGATAAAACCTAATATGCAAGAAAAAACTGTTTACTCACCATTAAATCAGGGATTTTACAGGCAAGACCAATCTTTACCCAGATATCCAGTAATCCCGAGAATTAACATTTTGATCACCGTGAAATTGAATCACGTATTCTGTTTATATATTTAAGTGAGCAGCTACGTATTTTGTGTTGCTTACTAAAATATTGTCCGTATGTGGATTGAGGACAAAAAATTTCAATTAGTAGGTGATGAAGAAATCTAGTTTATTAACAGGTTTATTAGGTTTATAGGTTATAATAGGTTTATTATTATTTACTAGGTGGTTGGCCCATATGTAGGGTCGTTTGGGTAGGTACCACCGCCTTTCTTATTTCAGCCGTGCAACAGTTCGCTATGTTTTGGATTGAAGGGAAAGGTAGCCAGTGTCATTACTGGGCATGGACGGCAATTCATCTTAGGCCTCAGGATGACAACGCACCTGCAATATCAAGTGATTTTTCCTTGTTATTGCAGGTGTCTTTAGGTGGCGGTAGCCGCTTACCACCAGATAACGCCTAGACTAGGAGGTTGTTGCCACATACCACCATTCTAAATAATTTCCTTGATCACTTGATTCTATATTAGAGTCCTGTAGTACTTGATGTAATGACTTATTCATTTCAGTCGAAAGACGTCCACAGCTGGGTTTCCTTGACGATTGCACGAATTTAGCAGCTGCTGCGACCTTCACCAGATCATCGCTACGTGTTAGGGGCTTGCACAACAAATACTTGAAGGACAATAAACCAGCGAAAAATGAAGAAGGGACAGGAGGAGCACAAATACGGGTGTATGTATAGGTCCTAGGTAATAAATTAAATTACAATAAACAATTCATACAGATGGCTCAGATTGGAACTCAGATCAATGTTTATTTTTATAATCTCTATTTATCTGATCGTAAGGTTTATAGATCTAGAGGTCCGGGGTTCGATTCCCGTGGGAGCAGAAATTTTCTGCTCGGTTTGGTTGGTGGTAGGGCTTTTCTAAGTCCGCCTGGCTAGCTACCATCTTACCTACTGTCTTCTTCTTATCTTACCTACCTATGTCTTTTTTACCTATGTCTTTCTTACCTATGTCTTTTTAATATCATTGCTATGGCAGCAGCCATAGCAATAATGTTAACGGCATTGTTGTGTTCCGGCAGTTAGAGGTAAGATAGCCGGTTCCTCTGTGGTTGAGGAATCCGGGTGTAGCTCGCTTCCATCATCGGCCTTATCTTCACTTACCATCAGGTGAGATGAAGGTAAAGAGTTACCCCGTTAGGATATATAAAAAGTCATATCTGCCGTGTAATTTAAAAATGGAACGATCTTTTATTCCGAAACATGGTAACCAAGGAGGTATTAATCAAAGGTTTTTAATTCAAATTTCCAACTGGCTTGCAAAAAGAAATTTGTTCAATGGAAAAAAAATGGAACACTTTGGCGCGTGAATAATTATTGTTGTTCGTTGACTTCATTGTTCGTCATTGATTTTGAAAAGTAATTGTATTAATTTCCGCGTATTATTTGAGAAAAGTATTATACAAGCCTTGGCCCTTGGCGGCTACTAGGCATTATTGGACTTACGTATGTTTGATTTACACATTCGTCCATCAATGCCTCTTTTGCTGGCCGCTGTAGTAATGTATAGTCGACCACAGAAGTAGCTGAATACTTTAGTACCATGTCACACCGATCTTGTGCACGTACTTTATAGTTGCTACCGTACTATATTGATGCTAGAGTCGTTCTGACATGGTACTAATGTTTTCAGCTACTTCTGTGGTCGACTATACATTACTATGCCGTGTGATAATAGTGTCGTCTATATTTTGTCTCTTTTTTGTAATAAACTAGTGGCCTCCATCCGCGTGGATGTCGGCTATCGCGACAAAAGGTAGCTTTTATACTTTCTCAGGCTGTGATCTTTCTCCATGTCAAATTTTGTATTTAAATCGGTTAGGCGTGAAAACAGACAGGTTTGGATTAATTTCTGTCGTTTTTAGCCCCCGACGAAAAAGAGGGGTGTTATAAGTTTGACGTGTCTGTCTGTGTATCTGTGTGTCTGTCTGTGTCGTCGCTCCTAAGCGAATGGACCGATTTTGATTCGTTTTTTTTTGTTTGAAAGCTGATGTGCTGATGATGAACTATATGTAAGGAGATCAGTTCAGGCGTTTGATGACTATCAGCTCGTTATCTTTATGATAACTTTCACAGATCTAATTGATTTGAAATTTGGTTTACTGTCACTTCGGTGACATTCCCATGACATACTAACCTTGAGCTGATCCTATACGATCAAAAAGTCTGCGGGATCCTTAATTCTTCAGAAACTTACAGCAGATTTAGCATGTTTGAGCTCTTATGAGTGCGATGGTGTTAGAGGCTTTTTTTTTTTTTTTTTTTTTTTTTTTTTTTCAATGTAGGCTTTCAACAAAGCACTTATTGACGTCAAAATATAAACATGAAATTTAATATTATTTAACTACTTAGTAGAATTTAGAAATATAAATTATTACTAGCTTGTAATGTATTTATTACATATCGAGTAGGTACATACCTACCTACCCTCGTCAGTATAACTAAAAACTAAAATAACTTTTATTGCCATGGATGTTTGTCTTCGGTGAAGTCTTTGACCCTATAGTATGCCTTAGCAATCAGTTGACTTTTAATTCTCTCCTTGAATTGTGTGTCCGTCAAGGTTAATAGGTCGTCAGGTATTTTATTATAAAACTTTATGCTATTCCCTACAAATGAATGACTAGATTTAGCAAGTCTGAGCTTTGGAACTACTAATTTATTTTTGTACCTGGTATTCAAATTCCTAACGTCACTTTTCTTTTTTAAATTATGTATATTTTTGCGCGTATACATAATGTTCTCAAAAATGTACAGAGATGGAAGCGTCAGAATACTGATGTCTTTGAATTTATTTCTCAAGGAATCACAGGGCTTCATTTTGTAAATAAACCGTACCGCCCGTTTCTGTAGTACAAAAATTTTCTCTATATTAGCTGCTGATCCCCACAACAAAATGCCGTACGACATGACGCTATGAAAATAGGCAAAGTAAACCAATCTTGCAGTAACCTCATCTGTTAAGTTCCTAATTGTCTTTACTGCATATGCAGCTGAACATAATCTATTTGCTATGATATCTAAATGTGTCCTCCATTGTAATTTTGAGTCTAAATTGATACCCAAAAAGTTAGTATTGTCAACAAGTTCTAAATTATTTTTGTCTAGTTTAATATTTAGGGGTAGAATTCTTGTATTTGGGAGCTGGAATCTAATGCATTTTGTTTTTTTTACATTAAATACTAAATTATTTAAAGAAAACCAGCGAGAAACTTCTTCAAGAGTGTTATTTATATGACTCTCACTACGATGCCTATCAGTTCTGTCCAACGAAAAAATCAAAGAAGTGTCGTCCGCATACAACACTATATCCGACATATCCTTGACCATGTATGGAAGATCGTTTATATAAACGAGAAATAAAAATGGTCCAAGTATCGAGCCCTGTGGTACACCTATTTCAATCAATGAACCATCAGACACTACTCCATTGATACCTATTTTCTGTATTCTATTTTTAAGGTAGGATTTTATCAATTCCAAAGCTGTACCACATACACCATAATAATTCAACTTTCTTATCAAAGTTTCATGGTTGACGCAATCAAATGCTTTTGAAAGGTCACAAAAAATGCCAACAGAGTCACACTTTTTTTCCCAAATGTCTAAAATATTATTTATTAACTTAGCTCCCGCATCAGTAGTCGATCGTCCCTTCATAAAGCCAAATTGATTTTTGTGGAATATTCCATTCAAACAGAAATAGGCATTTAATTGAGTGTAAATTATTCTCTCAAATACTTTACTCAGTGCAGGTAAAACTGACACAGGCCGGTAATTAGAAGGATCATGTGTATTTCCAGATTTGAATATTGGAGTTACCCGACTTTCCTTCATCAAATCAGGAAAAATACCAGTCTCTA
This sequence comes from Nymphula nitidulata, assembly GCA_947347705.1. NCBI lineage: Eukaryota > Metazoa > Arthropoda > Insecta > Lepidoptera > Crambidae > Nymphula > Nymphula nitidulata. Next base: position 17,335,685 of record OX374632.1, read on the forward strand.
TACATCGGTTAAATATTACAGTAAGGAAAGGTGCTATAAGATCAATTATTGGTTCCAACACTGCCACTGATATCCCCCAAATATCCTCCGTCTTCTTTTTATTTAACATCTTATAAGCTTTGACAATATCTAAGTCATTAATATGTCGAAATTGAAAATATGTTGCTACGCTACTAAAATTATCTTGTAACATACTTTCAGCAAGTTCAGAAGAAGAATTTATATACTTTGTAGTATCGATGGGAATCGTTTTGAAAAAAGTATCAAAATAGTTAGCCACTTCTTTTTTATCTACAATCAATTCGTTGTCTATTTTTAATGATATATTTGACTCTTTGTTTTTAGTTTTGCCAGTCTCTTGATTAATAATTGACCATGTCGTTTTAATTTTATTTCTAGCTCTAATTATTTTCTCCCTGATATAATCAGACTTTGCTTTTTTACATACAGTTTTGAAAATTTTTGAATATTGTTTTACATATTCTTGAAAATCTAAATTAAATATGTATGACTTTTTATCATACAAGTCATATAAGTTTTCTCTACTTTTCCTTATACCTTTTGTGGCCCATTCATTAAAAACTGTTTTTTCTTTTATAATAGTCAAGGCCAGGAGTTATTTCGACGACCGTCTGGTCGAGCGGTCTGTACCCCTTGCTATGCAGGCTACTCGATCAAGAGGTCCCGGGTTCGAATCCCGGTAGAAGCAAATGTTTGTATGATGATTACGAGCATTTGTTTACGAGTCATGGATGTTTATATGTTTATTTAGTATATTTCTAATATTTATATACATATTATTATCAATATTTATCCGTTATCTAGTATCCATAACACAAGCTCTTAATGATGCTTACTTTGTGCTAGATAATAGGTGTGAGTGTATGAATATTATTATTATTATTATTAGTTATTTAAAATTTTATACATTTAAAAAAAACATTTGTAGATCAACGGTTATTATAGTATGAGTAATAAATTTTTGACACTAAAATCAATTAGTCTGTCTGTCTGTAATAAAGATATAAACTAAATGTAGAATTTGACAGATTAATTTATGTTAGTGTCAGAAATTAATTACTTACTTAATAGAACTCACAACTGTCGGAAAACAGTGAAAAGTCTTGTCACTTTTTTTCTAATAGCAAGATGGGAGTGATTTTTCGACTCGAATTCTTAGTCTGACATTTGTGAATAAGGTTATCGATAGAGAATTACAATCGTGACTGTAGATAGGTACCTATACCTACGACACGAGGACAGAAAACGGTCACTATCCTATATCTCCCGAGTTGTTCACATATAGGCTAGGGTCTGGATAAGTTTTTTTGTTTTAACATTGAGCCTGAATTTCTGTTCCCTGCAAACTTTGTCAGTGAAAAGGACGTAGGGTTTTCTTTATGGAATAATTTAACGCTGGGTCTTTCATAACTTAGAGACGATTCTTTATAGTGATTAAATTACTTTTCATAATAATATGAATCCCTAAATAATAAAATACGTTTTATGAGTCAAGAAGCTTCGCCATGTCTCTTGTTCAGTCTAAAGTGAATTTTCGACCCTTACCAGCTAAAATACTTAGTTATTTATGGGTCGAAATATCACTTGAAGGTCAAGGTTTGGTACAAAAGCAGAATACCTAACAATAATTCTATTAGCTAGAGCTAGCTTCTGTGAGTGTAAATAATAATATTCTTACACTCACAGATATTTATATTTCTAAATTAAGATTGTTTATGTTAATACATTAGCAAGTTCGTTGGGAGAAGGGGGACCCCTTCTCCCAACGAACTTATCCTAAATGGCTGTGGTTTTCTGTAAAGTGGAGATCTTCAAATTCAAGTGGTATTAACCACTAAGCCACCTTGAACCACCCTACCCGCATTGGGTCAGCGTGGTGGTGTTATAGCCCAAAGCTTCTCATGTATTTCTCCCGTGTTGGAGGGCATGTGCCCAGCTGTATAACTTAGCTCTACATAGGCTTGGTAGTAATAAATGTGAAAGTTTGGATAATTATGGATGTTAGTTACTCAATTACACTATAACGACTAACAGATTTGGATAAAATTTGTCTTACTTATAGTCTAGAATCTGATTTAAGACATAGGATACTTTTCCTCCCGGAAATACGTTCTTATGGGATAATGCGGGTGGAAGCCAGTTTTCAATAATTTTTAAATGTTCATTGAATACTAAAGTATGTTGGTTGGTGTCTTCCAAACATTACACAACGCCCAAAAAATAAAAGAAAAGTCAATATTTTTTACAAAATTAAAAGGGGAGTAAAGCGTTGATAAATTTGGATTTATTTGCAATTTCGATTATTAAATGTTTTCGTTCTTTTATTCTGCGCAAATTGATTTCGCTTTTGACTTGAAATTTCTTAAATATTCCGGAAAAATTATGTTTCGTGTTGATTAAAAACTTCAAAGTTTACCATTCTAAATTTAGAACATTTTAAGCAGAAAAAGTAGAGAAAAAAATACGAAAAAAATACATTTTCAATCCCTAATTTAAACTGACATTTATATTATAGAATACTTAAATATCCTTTGTTTTATTGCTTGTTCTTATTTTAACCCGTCAAGGGTCAGATTCCAGACACAATTGATTTTTCAATTGACATAACCCTCGCAGGGATAACGGTTGACAGATTACGGCTGCTCAGTGTCCTTTATCAGAAGATCGCAGAAAAAAATATGGCCATTTTTGTATGTAGTCTTGCAATGGTTATGGGATATCGGTTTGTCGATATTAGTACCTATTGTATTAAAAAATGCATAATAGGACCAAAGGGACTCGACTCCTAGGCTAATAACATATTTTTATACAGCTAAATGACAAACAAGCTTACGGACCGCCTGGTGGCAAGTGGTTACCGTCGCCTATAGACACCTGCAATAACAAGGAAAATCACTTGCTATTGCAGGTGCGTTGTCATCCTGAGGCCTAAGATGAAATGCATTCCATGCCCATTTCACTGCACCATAATGTTTTATCTTGATTTTTGCTAGTTAGGGAACGCGTGAGTAGTGCCCAAGGTGCTTCGAGCATTTATAAGCAACGATAGCAGCATAAACAATCAGGTGGATCTATGCTAGTTTGCCATGATTGATATATTAAAAAAACAATTTCAATGTTCTGAAAAATGTTTATTGTTACGGACAGATCTTCTTTTGTATATATCTTGAATCATAGTCTATGTGTTGACTCTTTAATCTATTATTGTGACTTGCTCTTCTTCCTTACTTCGTTGTGCTCAATTTTCCGGTCTTTTTTATATCTTTTATGTGTTTTCGTTTTTGATAATATAATACTCCCTTCTCTTCCCAATCCGCCTTTTCCTTAGCTATCTATGACATCCTCAGCGACAAAAATATATTAAAGAGTAAACACATTGACTATAAAACAAAATACATATATACAAAAGTAGGTCTGTCCTTGACAGTTATGGTTTTTAAATGTCGCATTTGGCGCAGCATAAGAATTTTGGTTGAAAGGAAAATCCTTGATGTTGAAATAAGTCTTTAGTCGAAGTTGGCACTTCTATATTACTTCCTGCGCTGTCATCAATCACGCGGATTGAACTCGTCTACGTCCTACGTGAAACCTGAAAAGACGTAGCAGTAAAAACTTTAGCCTTTGTGGAGATAAAGGAGGCTGCATGACATAGAAAAAGAGCAATTCTAAGGTATGAAGAAAATGGCGCTAGTTTTAATAGAAACAACTTAAATTGAACTTTTACTTTTATACGACAGTTGACAATCAGCCGTACGGTCTGCCCGATAGTGAGCGGTTATGGTGGCATATAGACACTCGTAGGTAGGGACTTTGGCCACTACTCATACTCATGCGTTACCTAACTTGATTTCACTAGTTTTTACTGCGTTTTGCCTTGCAAACTGTACTAGACATCGTGAGATTTGATGTAACGAGAGCGCGGCGTAGCGAGAGTCACCGTAGCGAGACTCGATGTAAAGAGAGGCGACGTAGCGGGAATAAGTCGTATTAAGAATTCAGGAGAAAGTGATAATCAAGTTAATAAATCATCGAATAGTATCAAATAGTCGTATTAGAAATAGTTACATAATTGAGTTTGTTCCACCGAACACTTAGGTAAAAATACAATTTCCATTATTATAATAAAAAAAAAACAATAGGTACCGCCAAACTTGCGGTCATATTGTTATATGTTACTACTCAAGATTGCAAAATTGTTTTTTTTATTTCTCATAAGTTGTGAGCTTAAGTTAAGTTTAATTAGCTAAAAATTAACTCAAACTATGAAAAAATAGAGAGATTATCAGTTCGGCCGTATTTTTCATATTTTTACCTTAGAACTCCGTCATTAGTAAAGCGATTTTCAAATTGTTTTTTTATTATTATTTGAAAGAGTATGTTTGCATATTAGTCCCATAGAAATGATAGCAAAATTAAATGGGTAGTTTGGTTTTTAAATCAAAATAGCTGAAATAATTAAGCCATCAATGTAAGTATGTCACTTGTTGACGGAATGTGTCAAAAACCAACGAGAGCGACAATTATTGACGGGTCAACTAAACATTAGAGCATCTGATGTTGGAGTTTTCCAAACTATCCTGGCAGACCCTACATCAGAAGCATCTAAACTCGTATGCAATATGGTATTGGTGACTCGTCAATGATTGTCAATACTCATAAGTAACAACCATTCGTTTTTAAGTATTTCTAGATTAGGTTACGATGGGACTGACATACTGTATAGTAAAAGTCCCTAAATTAAATAAAAGATAATAAAAAAATGTAAGTATGTAAAATAGCGGATTTTCGCTTACTGTGAGTTTAGAGGTAGTTACGATGTAGGTAACAATATGTGCTTACGGTCACCTTCGACCTTAGAAAGTAACTTCACTGAAAATTGAGCAAATTTTTGCAAAATTACTGAAAAGTACTATGTAAAGTTTTACTATACAACCGAGGGCCGTGTTTTTCATAATTAACAATAAAGGTCGTGATCATTGTCTGATGTTTTTGTGTACTCGTATTCTTATGTGTAACCTGTCGCTCTAATATATTCCATGTATATTTTACGAAGTAAATTACCAGGAAACCTTGACTTTTAAGAGGCAAATGCTAATGTTTTTGTCTTATATTTATTCCAAAGATCACGTTCCGATTCACAACAGTATATTTCAATACAATGCCTTTATTCTACTAAGGAAAAATATCACGTCTTGCCTCGGGGAGAATGCCTTTTTATCTGTAAAAGATAAAAAATTCCTGTCAAAATGTGGAATACCATTTGTCATTCCTCTCTTTCCTCGTACGCGAGTGAAGGACGGAATGATATTTTGCAGGTTATTGCCGGCTTTTTGCTTCGTGTACGGAATTTTCGTGAAGGGTTTTTGATTGAGGCTTTGTGGACATTATGAATTCGTAGCGTATTGTATAAAGAATTTAATAGACTTGGAGCCAGAGTGGATTTTTATTGAAAAATGGGTAATAAAACTATAATATATGAGCCAAACGTGACTCTAATGGAGGCTGAGAAGATCTGTGACGTAGTGGTTTAAGGTTTTGATTACGGAAACAAAGCAACTTTACGCCATGGTCGAACCCGGAATGGGTCAATGAAAATATGCAATCTTGAGCTCCTCCGTGCTATAAAAGGCACGTTGTCGTTGGTTCCGCTTGTGTGCATTTAAATGCGCTAAAAAGAATAAAATAAGTAAACTTTTCCTAAAATTGTTTTACCATCAAATTATAATGTCATTACACAATTTATATGATATAAAAGCCTGTCGCGAGATTTAACTACTCGTATTTACTTACTTTGGTCAGATCAAGTTACTTAATATACTTGTTTATCTACAGGTAGGTAAATTACGCGACAAGCTTTTATATCATTATAAATTTTGTAATGACGTCATAAGTTGATAGTAAAAGTTTTAAAGGAGAAGTTTATTTTATTGCTTTTAGCGCATTTAAAAAAAAAACTTGTTTAAAAAAGTTTTTTACTTTTTAATTATTGCTGGACAGGTATCTCAGTCAATTTGATACCCATATTGTAGAAAGCATAAAATACTTAGTCCACGATCTTTTGAAGTCCGCCATATTGGATTAAGAGTGACGTCACTATAGTTTTCTAGTTATTATAAGCAAGCCCTTTCATTTGATGCACATATTGTAGAAGTGCATTAAAAATAACTGGTCCGCCATCTTGCGTGTTCCGCCATGTTGGATTTAGAACAACGTCACATAGCTAACCATGCATTGTCATCCAAACTAAACTTGTATACAAAATTTCAGCTCTATCGGTTAAAGATATTTGCCTCAAAATTGAGTGGAAGATTCCACCCGAACAAACACAATTACATATATATGTCGCAGCCGTCTGGTTAAATTAGCCTGGGTGGCTAATTGGACGGCTAGCCCGTTGATTAAATGTCAGCATCCAATTGAATGCCTAGCCCGATATTAATTGAACTAGATACACTTAACGTTTAACGACTTGGCGTATTAAATGGATCGTCTTGTACTGAAAAGTTTTGGTTTGATTGGTAGGTGCAAGGTTAATTTTTTATGAACATTTACAACCGACATTATTTTGATTCTAAGTGGTCATAAAACAAATAACCTAGAACCTACCGATCATCCACACACGAGAAAGCTCTTCGATTTAAACGACCTGCCTAGGCGTCCAATTGAATGGCTAATTTAAACCATCCGGTTGACATGACGTTCAGCCATCTGGTTAAACGTTATATTCAATGACTTGGCTAGTTGTACTTCAGCCGTTTGATTGGATATCGGCGTTCAATTAACGGGTTAGCCGTCCAATTGGGTGGCTGATTTCACCAGACGGCTGCGTCATATACATTGCAAATTAAACAAAAGCTTGTAAATTTTAAGTTTGTTTTTTGTACTTCCTTACATGTAGTTTAGTTAGATACAAGCGCAACATAAAACCACACAAAGCCAACCTAAACTGTTTCGTATTAAAGCACAAAACGCCAAGTCATTTATGAGTACAGGTTTTCTTGATGGTTTTTCTTTCCGACCACTTTACCTGCTACTTACGAGCAACTTCCTAACTAAAGAGTGTGAAAGTATCTTTTCCTCTTTCTTCGTCGTTTGTCACTTATTTACACGTACTTGTAATGGGAAGGCAAAGGGAACTAATGCCTGTACAGTCATGTCTTCAGTATTTCTTTATTTCTTCGTTTATTGCATAGAAATGCTGGTGTTACACATTTCAACGCATCTTAGGAGTATTTAACGCGAAATATATGATGACAGTCTCCATATGATGCTACTTGATGAGATGGATAACCACAAAAATGTTCTTATCGTCTTTCACACCATACTTAATCACTTTTATTCTAATAATCTTTTAGTTGCACGTCAACACAAACACTTGGTTTGGTTCATAAAACTACACCACTTTTATAACACAAAGTTTGCTCCGACACAATTTTTAATTATTGTAATAAAAATCTTGACTGACACCACAAAATCCCGCCAAACACCCTCACTTATTTACAGCTTTCCCCTGTCATAAAATTCCCTTTTTTTGGTTTATTCTCCCTATAAAGGTAAGGCAAGGGGAACTAATGGCCGTACAGCCATGTCTTGAGTATTTCTTTATTTCTTCATTTATTGCATTGAAATGCTGGTGTTACATATTTCAAAGCATCTAAGGAGTATTTATGTACGTTTGATGTGTATGATTACGGTTGTGAGTGCCTACACTCCAAAATGAATTAGGAATATATTAAATTGTTGTAAAATATAGTTCATTATTATTCTTTTTTTTTTTTAACATAATTATATTTTTTGAGAAGCTCTGTGGTGTAGTGGTTTGAGCGCTCTGGTTTTGATTACGGAAACAAAGCAACTTTCGCCATGGTCAGGTCCGGGATGGGTCAACTAAAATTTGTAAGCTCGTGCCCCTCCATGCTTCGGAAGGCACGTTAAGCCGCTGGTCCCGGTTGTTACTGCAACTGCTTTAACTCCACAATAAAATTGGCATTGGACCAGCGTGGTTGTGTTCCGGCCTAAGCTCCATGTGTGTTTCTCCCATGTAGGAAGGCCTGTGCCCAGCAGTGGGCCGTATATAGGTTAGTAATGGATAAGTTTTACGCTAAAAAAAAATAGGTCCGCAGCTCTGCTCTGGTGTAATTTTTTCTAGCTTAGACAACTTTACATTGATTGAGTGATTGTTCCTTGTTATTGCAGGGGCTATAGGGGGCGGTAACCGCTTACCACCAGGTGGGCCGTCAGCTTGTTTGCCGTCTATTTGTTTATAAAAAACATTCACAGCTAGGCTCGTAATTTCAGCCGTCGTCAAATTACTTAGGCATACACGAACACTGTTAAAGCCCAGAAGTCTATGTCCTAAGCAACTAAAATTTAATTGTGTCTGGTACGTCGTTTGGAAAGGTAAAAGCGGCACACCAAACAATTTAATTATGAATGTTAGATTATGCAGTTCTTGCTTAATTATTACCCAAAATTGAAGGTGAAACACAATACAAAGTGTACTAGTGCAAGCAAAGTGTACCTTTCGAGAACCCGACCTGACGCAATTGCATATTAATTGTTTTAGGGCTCCTGGGAGTTTTATGCGGCTTGACCTGTTACAAGTGTAAGTCTTCTGTAGCTTGGTGGTCAGTGGAGCCACACGTGAAAGGCCGTAGATTTACATACCACATAACCTTTAGAAATATTTTGAAAATAAAAAAAATATATGATAATTGACAACTGCTGCTGAGACATAATTCAATTGAAAACAAATTCAATTGGAAACAAAAAAATACACTCGCCATAAGAAGAGTGTATTTTGGAACCTTTGCAGGCGTTCCTAGAACACCCTTGTAAGGAACACACCAACGAAGTTTTCTGGATTACCTATAAAACCTAAAAGTTTTATTTTTACGTGCTTTGCAATAGTATGCGGGTAAGCCAGCCAGGGTATGTCAGTATAAATATAATTTATGATAACGATGATACCTTTGTACTTAAATAAGGTTAAGATCTCGTATCCTATCCCCTTGACCACGATTATGTCAGGGTCACTTACAAAGTTTTCCTTGTGATACCCACATTCAAAGCCTTCTTTTGACAAACGTTCAGCTGTCGCGGTAAAACTAATGCCATTTTTCATTCACGGTCAAAAGAAATACCCTTTTCGTAGGGGTTAGTGTCAATTATTATTAATAAGGTTCGCTTCATAATGTTTATTTCTTTAGCTTGCCTGTAAGACAGGTACGGCATGGTGGCATTTTCGTTTCTCTACTTTGTGGGGTTTTGTTCCAACGATGGACTCATCCTTACTTCGTCAGAGCTCATTGAGAAAGCGAAAGGATGATGATATTTACTAGGTGGTAGGCCCAGATATAGAGTCGTCTGGGTAGGGACCACCGCCTTTCTTATTTCAGCCGTGAAACAGTTCGCTGTGTTTCGGATTGAAGGGAAAGGTAGCCCGTGAAATTTCTGGCCATGGAAGGCATTTCATCTTAGGCCTCAGGATGACAACGCATCTGCAATATCAAGTGATTTTTACGCTTACCATCAGGTGGGCCGTCAGCTTGTTTGTCATCTAGTGTCGATAACCTGCTTCTTTATATTATCACCCTTAGGGTGATAACATATAAAGACATAAACTTAAAGAAGCAGGTTGTCAGCACCGGTAACCGGCTTCTTTTATTTCTTTTATACCACTAAACCTTACCTACCTTTTTTATTTTATCACCGTTGTATAGAGAGGTGACCTTAAGCGGTCAGCATAACGCTTTCTCTTGGTTTAAGTAGTGCCTAAGGTACTACGAGCGTCTACAAGCTACTGTAACCACTTAACACCAGGCGAGCCATACGCTGGTTTGTCATCCTTCATCGCTTAAAGAAAGCTTTAGTATGTATTGCTGTCGGGTTGTTGAAAAGGATGAAAATCATTATCATAAAGAGAGGAACGACACATAAAAGGGTAGATGCCGTAGATGATAAACTTCACCCAGTGGCTGTCACATTGACTGACAAATATATCAGCGAAAGACCCACACCTACACGGCACCGCTCCGTCATAGAAACCAGACGAACATTCAAACGTGGTCTTCAAGCTCGATATACTTTACAAGGACTAGTCCGCTTGTTACCGTTGCCTGATGGGCTGTTATGTCATTCTTTAGTTAGTGTATTATTTTTATTCGCAGGATATGCCGGAGTGGTGTCGTAGATGTGATCCATAATGTAAAGCCCTCAGAACGCACGCACGACGTGTAGTAGCTTGTTTCTTTATTGTGCTTCCAGAACTTGGAATATTTAACTGTACATCATCATCATACCAGACTATGATATCCACTGCTAAACAAAGGCCTCTGCCATCGATTTCCAAATGGAGCAATTCTGCGCAGCCTGCATCCAACGGCTCCCCGTGACCCTGACCTGGTCGTCTGTCCATCGTGTCATTCGTCTGTTCTGCGTGCTATGATCCCTGCCCACTGCCACTTTAATTTGCTAATCCTATGAGCTACGTCAGTGACTTTGGTTCTCATGTCCTCATTTCTGATTCTATCTCGTAGAGAAACATCTAATAATCAACGTAGTTCGTTGGTCAGCACGAGTCGGTAAAAAAATTCAAGTTTTGGAAAATTTATAGAATCCCCGTACCATGGATTCCTTCAAAATGGCATGAAATGAAACTTTACAAGCCAGCATGGTGGAGGCGTCTAGAGCAGTGTGGCTTCTTCACATAGGCACTATTCCTAAGCCTCGTATTCATGGTAAACATTTGTTTAGCAACAAAGTTGAATCAACGTGTTGCGGAGCTGCTGTAAACATGTTGCTGGCAACACTGCGTGTTTCAGAGTTGACAACGGCATGTTGACAAGTTCTCGCCCGACGAGCGACAACATCTGTTTTTAAACAATTGTTGACGTGTGTGGACGTGTTTGCGACTGTTTTTAAACATGGCAGTAGTGTGGAGCAATGATAAAATAATGCTATTAATGGAACTATTTCATACTCATTAAAATATAAAATTAGAAAAATTTCACGTCCTGAGGCGGGAATCGAACCCGCGACCTTTCGCAATCCGGGCGACTGCTCTAACCAACTGAGCCACCAATTTTGTTTACTTCGTTTTAGTTTCGTTATTACAAAATTAATGTGATTTTACCTTTTATTTATATAAAAGGTAAAATCGCATTAATTTTCTATCACCAAAAAATGATAGTACCTTTGTGTCTTTTATTTCTTACAATAATGATTATTAGGGACTTTTGCAGATCCCCAACTGAATGAAGTCTTCAATCCTAAATTCATAAACAAGCAAAACTTCGCGCAACTTTCGCTCAAGGTGACATAATTTGATAGAAGATCAAAATTAAATTATGTCAAATTGATTCAACTAAACGAATAATCCAAGCCTGCAGAGTCGACGTTTCTAATTATTTTTAGAAGATAATGTGTAGATACTTTAAAATAAATTTTAGTGAGGTTTGAATTTCAAACACAGAAAATATAAACAAAACCTTTTCTTATTATAACGAATGATTTGAATGTATCGATTTGATTTTCCTCGCAGATAAGCCCTCGGGTTACTGCGATTCATATTGGTTTAATAAACATAAAATAACTCATAACAATCCTTGAAACGTTTCAAACAGATGGAATTCTAAAAGCAAATTCAAACTTCCTGTTTACCCGCCATTTTGTGAGTCAGATATACACGGAGTAAATGTCTATTTAGTATAGTTATTATTTTAGATGTAAGTAATTAATTTTAGATAAAAGTGTTTTAAAGCATCCTTTTTTATTGTACTAAATACGGCCAAGGGCTCAACATTACCTGATGTGTAGCGTTTGTATACCTATGTACTTAACTAACTGTGCCCGCGACTTCGTTCGCGTGGATGTCAGACAATAACAACATGTCGTACGTAGGTTACATAATTTTACTTGAGTATTTATTTGGTTAAGGATTTAAATCAGCCAGCAGCCAGTGTAATTACTGGGCATGGATGGCATTTCATCTTAGGCCTCAGGATGACAACGCACCTGCAATATCAAGTGATTTTCCCTTTTATTGCAGGTGTCTATAGGCAGCGGTAACCGCTTACCATCAGGTGGGCCGTCAGCTTGTTTGTCATTTAGGTAGTTGTATAAAAAAAAATCTTGTTAATTGTTTTTATAAACATCATCCCGAGTAATGCATTATTTTAGACCAAATTATCATTAAGATCACAAATGTATATTAATAATTCGTTTTCATGCATAGTTTGGTTGTACAAAAGTTGAAATTTTTTGTCGATTTCACCGATATTCAATATGACGATATGGCGGGCGACATAGAAGTCAACTAAAGGTCACCAAAGTCAAATATGCGCCATTTTGAATATTTTTGATTCCAAAACACAACAAACGTTGATTCAACATTCATCGTCATCACCATATATGTATGAGTCCCACAGATCGGCACAGGATTTCCTACATGGGAGAAACCTATGATGAGTTTGGGCCATAGCACAACCTCGCTGGCCTAATGTGTGTTGGTTGGGTTAAAGCGGTTGCAGTAACAACCGGGACCAACGGCTTAATCTGCCTTGCGAAGCACGGAGTCAAAGCCAAAAGTCAAAAGCTCCATCTGAGGAGGAGGAGAACAATACAATTTTTTTATTGGCCCATCTGAGATCGACCATGACGAAAGTTGCTTTGTCTTTGTAATCGAAACCAGAGCGCTCAAACCATTATACTCCACCGAGCTCCTCATAAAACGTATAATAAAATTCCACATTAAATTCTTTATTAATTTCGCAATGAAAATCTTGCTGATAATAAAATATTTGCCATTGTCTGTAACCAAGGCATTACAACCAAAATTAACATAGAGCAGTTAAGAAGGTATAAATTTATGAATAATTCAAATATATGCATGCGATGCTTCGGTGGCATGTTTGTTGTAAATAAAAATAAAGTAAAATGCGTGTGTACAAAGATATATTGGTAACCAAGTAACAAGCTGTCAAGAAGTGACTTAGAATTAAATAATTTTAAATAACAATCTAGATTATAAAACTTGCCAGTATACAACATACGCCCCCTTAATCTAAATTAGTTATAAAATTAGAAATTAGCACAGACAGCTACTAAAAATCAAACTAAATTCTATCCTATATAAACTACATAACTAAAAACACAAAAACTTAAGTAATGCCCATTCTATCTAGACATACTTTATGTTTTATCCGCCCTAAGGGTTTGGTCAATATATCGGCAGGTAACTTATCTGTCGATAGAAAGTTTAATTTAACAGTTTCATCATTGACCTTCTCGCGAATAAAATGAAACTTAACATCTATGTGTTTAGTTCGATTGTGATGGATAGGGTTGGAAGCTAACGCAAGTGCACTTTGACTGTCAGAATATAAAACAACTTTGTGGTGTTCACCTGAAAGTTCTGCGTATAGTCGTCTGAGAAAACAGGCCTCCTTGACAGCGCTAGAAAGAGCCATGTATTCAGCCTCAGCAGACGAAAGAGCTACGGTTGGCTGCTTACGCGCTTCCCACGTAACAGGACCTCCAGCTATACTAAAGTAGTATCCTGTATATGAGCGTCTATCTTCGGTACAGTTTGCCCAGTCTGCATCGGAATAGCCGCAAAGTCCTGTATCTTTTGTCTTTCTGTAAGTGATACCCAAATCTTTAGTTGCTAATAAGTATTTCAAGCACTGTTTAGCACATTTCCAATGACTTTCGTCATATTTGGTGTTAAACTGACTTAAGTAACTTACCGTAAACGCAATATCTGGCCTAGTGGTCACAGCAAGAAACATTAGACATCCTATAAGCTCTCGATATGGGCAATCATAAGAACTTTCTTCCTTAGATTTCTCTAACCTCTTACAAAGCGGCACAGAAACACTTTTGGCATCACTCATATTGAATCGCTTCGCTATTTTTTCAATATAAGTCTTTTGATAAATTTTAAGACTATTATTTTCATATTTCAAATTCATTCCCAAACAAAATTCTATTTCTCCCATGTCTTTTATTGAAATACATTTTTGTATGTCACTTTTGAAATTGTCAAAAGTCAAATTGTTTTTAAAAATGCAAACTAGGTCATCAACGTAGACAGCTAAGAAAAGAGTTTCATTGTCACTAATTTTCTTTGAGAAAATGCAAGTCTCAGAAGGTGACTGTTTGAAACCAATATTTGACAATGTTTGCTTCAATTTAATGTTCCAAGACCTCGGTGCCTGCTTAAGACCGTAAAGAGAATGTTTTAATAAGCAAACTTTGTCTTTCTGTGTTTCATCTGTGAAACCTTCTGGCTGCAACATGTAGACTTCTTCGTCCAAGTCTCCATTTAGAAAAGCCGTATCCACGTCCATATGACGGATTTTGTAACCTTCTTGGACAGCAAAAGCTAACAAAGTCCGTAAAGAAGAGTTACGCACAACTGGTGCATATGTTTCAAAATAATCTACGCCATATACCTGCGTAAATCCTTTTGCAACCAAACGCGCCTTATATTTTAAAATATTCCCGACAGAGTCTCGTTTGACTTTGTACACCCACTTGCACTGGATACACGGTTTGTTTTTAGGTTTATCAACCAAAATCCATGTGCCTTTGTTTATCAACGCGTTATACTCGTCCCACATAGCAGAGACCCAATGAAGTTTGTCTTCACTCCTTATCGCATCAGTATAACATTTTGGCTCGTCGTCTAAATTAGAAACCAAAGTATTATAAGAAAAGAAATCAGGAGGTTTACGATCTCTTTTCGGGTAACGACTCACAGCGTTATCACAATTTTCATGTGATGGTTCAGTTGAAGAAACAACATCTTCATGACTGCTTTCACTGGTGCCTTCCGTCAAAGAATTTTCACTGCTATCAGTTACTACGGCACCTGATGACTGCATTAGAATATTATTATTTAAAAGAGAAGTACATTGTTCTAAAATGAGAGGTTCTGACAATGTATTTACACATTGTTTTTCAGCCTTCAAACCAGTAAAAACATTTTCAAAAAATACAGCGTCTCTCTCTTTAGTTAATTTTCTAGGGTACTGTGCATGCCTGAAAAAATAGCTCCTTGGATCGTCAGAGTAGCCGACAAAGATAAATTCTTCGGCCTTCACGTCCAACTTGGTACGATGACATGTTGGGACATGCACAAGAGCCCTACATCCGAATACTTTTAAGTGAGAAATATTCGGTTTCTCGTTATACCATTTTTGGTATGGAGTTACACACACCAAAGCACGGTGTGGAGACCTATTTTTAATGTATACAGCGGTTTCCACAGCGTCCTGCCAGTATGCTTTAGGGAGGTTGCTTTGAGCTAACATAGTTCGAGCCTTTTCAACAATACACCTTATACTTCGCTCGCTAATTCCATTTTGTTGCGGGCTATAAGGAACTGTTGTCTCATGTTTAATGCCGAAACTATTAAGATAATTGGACAGTTGTTTATTAACAGACTCAGTCCCATTATCTGTTCGCAAACATTTCATTTTCATGTTTAATTGTCGTTCGACAAAAGAATGAAAAGTTTTAAAAATCTCAAAAACGTCAGATTTTAAAGAAAAACAATAAACAAACATCATACGTGTAAAATCGTCAATAAATATAATAAAGTAACTATTTCCCTTAAAAGATGTAGTAGAAAACGGACCACAAACATCGGCGTGAATCAATTCTAAAGGACAACACGCACGTTTGTATTTAATTTTCAAGAAAGGTTTTCTGGCTTGCTTACCTTCTATACATGGTATACAGGGATCTTTATCGATAGCAGAATACGTCATACCGTTTGCTTGGCCTTTTTTAAGTTTGTCCATACCGATACGACACAGATGACCCAGACGCCTATGCCACAGTTGATACTCAGACAAATCAAAGTGCACCGTACGTTCTGTATTGTCAACCACATCTAAAGCTGCATACTTATATGGTTTACTTGGATTTAAATTTAAACTATATAAACCACCACTATAAGAACCCTGTAAAATAGAATTGCCAGTTAAAGTTACATCAATATCATTATAAAAATTACAACCATGTTTATCAAAAATTACAGTGAATCCTTTATCAACAGCTTTCTTAACGGAAATTAAATTACAATGTAAATTAGGTACAAAAACAACGTCTTTTATTTTACAAATATTTGGATTATCACTAATAGCTATATCACCTGTTCCTACAGCTGGTAATTTGTCTCCATTTGCAATGGTGACAGAACGACCATTACTGATCAAGGGCTTATAGTTCTCAAAATATTCCAAACAAGGACTCATATGACTTGTTGCTCCAGAGTCAATATACCATTTTTGACATTTATTTTCATTACCACGAATGTTGAATCTTGAGCACACAAGGAACCTTTAGTCTCCAAAGAACCAATATTGGCTTTCTTCTTGCCTTGCTTATATGGGCATTGAGGACTTTTATGTCCTGGCTCGTGACACTTATAACATATAATGGGCTTTTTATTTTTATTTGACTTTCTCGAAGTCAATGCTAATTTGTCATTTTGAGTAACATCTTTAGCCATTTCGTTTAACAATTTACTTTTCACCAAATCACTTGTCACCTTAACATTGGAGTTTTCCAGTGCCATTATGAGAGGCTCATATTTGACTGACAATCCTCCCAACAAAATAGCAGCTACAGATTCGTCATCTATGACTTTTCCAATATCGGACAAATCTTGGACCGTACACAACACAGCATTTATATAAGATTCAATTGTGGTAAAATCATTTAAGGCATACCTGTATAGTCGACGTTCTAATGACAACCGGCGACCAATACCTTTGTCTTCATAAGCATTTGCCAATGCATCCCATGCTTCTTTTGCTGATTTAGCAGACCTAACGTGAGTAATGGCTGAACCATCCAGCGTGAGGGAAATCTTAGACAAGGCCTTCTGATCCTTTCTAATCCTCACATCCTCAGAGGTCATATCACCGGGAGCATAGCCTGCAATAGACTGCCACAACTCTTCGTGGATAAGCAGTGCTCGAACTTTAAATTTCCAGATGCTATATCCATCACGACTAGTTAATAATTTAATACCACTAAACTGATCACTCATTTTACTAGAGCTTCGTGCTGATAACGAATGTTGTAAATAAAAATAAAGTAAAATGCGTGTGTACAAAGATATATTGGTAACCAAGTAACAAGCTGTCAAGAAGTGACTTAGAATTAAATAATTTTAAATAACAATCTAGATTATAAAACTTGCCAGTATACAACAATGTTGCTATGCATTATTGCATAGATTTGCATACGACCGCAAGATATTTGAGGGTAAATAATCTGATAAAATTTATAAGCGCGATTTACCTCAAAAATCTTAGAACACGAATGGTCCTGATTTACTTAATGATAATGTACAAATGAGCGTAGACTGCACTCAACCCGTCAAGCATTAGATTTCAGACACAATTGTTTTTTCCATTGCCATGGCCTTCCGGTAGGTTAATGTCGCCTAAAGGTATATTATTATTATAATTATCCAGTAAGGGGATTTTTATGACACTTTTAAAAGTCAGCTAAAACATGAACCTTGTCTGTCTTGTCTGTTTAATTTGATGAAATTTATAAGCGTACTTACCACCGTTTGTCCTATTTTGGCCGTAAAACAGTTCGCTGTGCTTAGAATAATAATTGAAAGGAAGGTAGCCAGTGTAAATTACAGGGCATTGAAGACGGTTCATCTTAGGCCTCGGGATGACACCTGTAATACCGAGTGCAAAAAGGTGGAAAATTTTTATGTACCTGCGACAAAAGTAAAAAAAGTAGGCATATGTATGAAGGTTCCATTAAGTTGGCACGGTGCTACCAATTGCTTGAAATTATTGAGAAGTCGACTAAGGGCGATAGTAGGCATTCTGCTACAAAATCGAATTTTTCGTTGTTGTTGTAGGTCTCCACTGAAAAAATTTCAACTGAACTTTCGAATACCTGTAGCTCAAAACAGTGACTTAGGGTAACACCTTTTTTTTCGAGGAGGAATCCGCTTACGGACCTACCCGCCGCTGGCTAAGCGATGGGCGTGTGTGAGGGTCACCCTGATCGTAATGGCACTGAGAATGCCCACTAAAACTCCCCGGTAACTCTACTCCCCTACACGGGGGTAGCCTGGGCTCTGCCGAAGAAATTTCGCCAACTCGATTTAGGGTAGCAACTAGCCAAAAATAAAGTTGCACAGAGATGCACCGCTTTATTAAATCAAATAAACTTAGCCGGTTGGTTATTACAAATGTGACCAAAGTAGTTTTGTTAAACATTTTTTTTAGTGTTGTAATAGGTGATGGTAAACACCATCAGGTGGTCCGTCAGATTGCTAATCGTGCAGTTGTTAAAAAAATCATAAATCCGTTTGTCAAAAATATTACTTATTTTCAGGAAACATTTTAAAATAACAATTGACATGTTTTTCAGCAAACCAAACAAATATCCAGTATCAGTTTACCGATGCGATCGTTTCATATTTTCTTGTACCGTACACCTGTGACTGCGCGTAAATAGCTGTGATAAATAAGTCGTTCCGGAATATCTGTTCAGTTGGTACGCACTCGAGTGATTTAATGCTCCATTGGTTATCCGCCGGTGTAATAATACTCGGAACTTTTTGCTATTTGTGACCTCATAATGTTTACTTAAATACCTTCCATCAGAAATAGGTGTGCGGAATACTAAGTGTTATTTATATCTTCACGTGCGTAATACATATGTCATTGTCATTTATTTTGACTATTTTTTGCCTCTGGACTCCACAGTGAAACCAATGCTTCAATACAATCTTCGCATATGGACTCTCCTTACCGCTTCACATCAGGTGGTGTTGGGTCAATTGCCGTGCTTTGTATAAAAAAAAAATACAAGCTACAATAGTATTTTTAAAGTTATTGTTTTATAAATGAGAATGAGCCTATAAACATAAAACAATTATGTAGATACTTTTGTCAAGCTGTGTGGTCAAGTTGACTATAGCGCGAGGTACCAGTCCCGAATCGCGGTAGGGGAGACATATTCTTCTGGTGAATCTACCCCCGCAAAAGGCACGGAAGTTATCCAGGAAGTTATATGGATATTCCCAGGGTCTTTAGACGCTGGGTGAGCCCCGCATACGCCTACCATTTCGTCAGTGGTGGGTAGGTCCGTCAATGGATTTCTCCTGGCAAAAAAGGGGAGACATGTTCGGCTTATTCCACTAGCACATCTGTGGTCTAGTGGTTGAGACCACCTACCTCAGATCTAGAGGTCCGGGGTTCGATTCCAGTGGGGGCGGAAATTTTCTGCTCAGTTTGGTTGGTAGTATGGCTTTTTTAAGTCCACCTGGCTAGCTACCACCATCTTACCTAAGTCTGCTGCCATAACATTGTTGTGTTCCGGCAGTTGGAGGTAAGATATCCAGTTCCTCTGTGGTTGAGGAATCCGGGTGTAGCTCGCTTCCATCGTCGGCCTTATCTCACTTACCGGTGAGATGGAGGTCAAGAGTTACACTGTTAAGGTTAAAAAAAACTCCAAAATACTTTCCACTTTAACGCCAAGATACTTTTTATTGAATACTTTTTTTATATTTAAATTAAATGTCTAAAATCATCGTGAAGTCTAGTGAAAACAATGTATGGTCGGTTGAGGTTAAGTTCGTATGTTTATTTACTGTAATTACAGGAGCGATAGCAGTCCCTGAAGAAAGTATGTATTATTTTATGTAGAATTACCTACATGTTTTTTTTTTAATAGCCCTAAGTATTCTTAATTTTTGATTTTAACATTATTATTATGTTTGAAAAATTACTTAGTAATTAAAATATAATAAAACTAGAACAATTTCACGTCCTGAGGCAGGAATCGAACCTTAAAAATAAAATAAAATATATAATTAAAATATATAATTTTAATATATTCAAATTAAGAATATTTGAAAGCACTGCCCCAACTTAACCGAATCGTCGGTATTTGTAAAAATACTCGTTTCGGATGTTGAAATAGAATATTTCGACATTGTAGGGTGGACGTTAGCTCATAAACGCAAATACAGATAGACTAGAAGAATTTCACAGGGATATCCCAAGCACTGGGTGGCTCAGTGGTCAGAGCAGTCGCCCGGATTGCGAAAGGTCGCGGGTTCGATTCCTGCCTCAGGACGTGAAATTTTTCTAGTTTTATTATATTTTAATTACTAGTCCTAAGTACTTAATTTTATTAAAATCAAATTGATTCCGATCACAAGGCCGTCACGGAAACTAAGTAGTTTAAACGTACACCATTCACACATTTTAAGACAATGGGTTTTTATTGTCACATCCTCCCGGGAGTCTTACCTGGCTTAACAGACTAGTGATCCCCTATTTTCATTATTAAAGAGACTTTAAATTTTTGTAGGTACTTCTTTATATTCAAGTACTTAGAGTCGTTATATAGGTACGTCTTCTTATTACTAATCGAAAAATTACCTCCATTATGAAGCCATTAAGTTTTCAGATAACCCTACTACAAAATTCCTTTCATCTGAAAGTATTATTGGATAATCGGAATAATATGATAAGTAACTGTAGGTAGTACTGAGGAAAAAAGAGATGAAATAAAGGAAATAATGCCAAAATACCGTTATCAGATAAACAAATAACCGCTACATCCAATTGCTGACATATTTTATTTTTACGGACACCTGTGTCGTAGTTCCATTTGTAAATACAAACAACACCTCATCAAGTGTTACAGCCGTACTGCAAAAATAAGTCTTCTAGTTGAAGAAATAAGGTATATCATAGTTACAGCTGCTACGTATGATGTGCTGTCGACAGTATCCTTTAATATTAATGTGCGAAATGTGAGATATATTCGTATCGAACTTTTGTGTTATCTAAATAAATAATAGTAATAACAATATTTGGAACTTTCGACATGTTATTGTGTCTGATTGTGGCTGCGTCACAGAGTAACTATTATATATACCTTAATAACAATATTAATAATAATAATAATACGGTCTTCTCGGTCAGTGGTCTGGGGTTCGAATCCTGGTGGGAGCAAAATTAAATGTCGGTATGATGAGTACGAGCATTTGTTTACGAGTCATGGATGTTTATATGTATATTTAGTATATTTCTAATATTTGGTTATCTAGTATCCACAAGCTCTTAATGATGCTAACTTTGGGCTAGATAATAAGATGTGAGTGTATGGATATTATTATTATATTCCACCGGCCTCCTTCCAACATCATGAATCTCTTTCTAGCATTTTCGGAAAGTTGTATAAAAAAAAAAGTTTCACAAGCACAGACATTAGAGAGCATGTCAAAAACAGACATAAGGCTGAATGACATAAAATACTAGGATTAAAAAGTCAAAAGAAATAGGAGAATTGAGTTAATATTTCTATGCAAATGGTAGAACACAAGACTGGTTTTCAATTCGGGCGCACAAAAGACATTTTCCACTAACAAAAATGCAACCATCCCCAGAGCAACTTTGTCGAGCATGTGGTGAGTGCCAGGAATCAATGACGCATCTCTTGTGACAATGTGATTGTCTTGCTAGAACTGGAATGAGTTTTTTGGAAGCCAGAAGACTATAGGCACATTCTGTCCAATGTACTGGGCCAGCCACACACTCGACGAGTGGCATGGGAAGTAGCGAGCAAAGGAGACAGAGACGCAGTATGACAACGTTACTCGTCATGCTTCTGTCCTGCCCATCGCTCCCTATTTTGTCGGTTTTTTGTGCGCTAGTCAAAGGACTAGCAATACGACCGCGAGTGCCTGGTCACACAATCGCGCATTCGTAGTCTGCATCGAGCGCAGCTTCATTGGCGAGGACGACGACGACGATGTAATTTTCTTTGTATCACATTGAAATAATTACTTATTAGCTATACTGAAAATGCATAGTGCACATGCTGCCACAGTTTCTACGTCCATTGTAGCAAAATACATATGATAAGGAGCGACGCGATTAATTGCACGAGTAGAGCAGCAGTGTGTGGACAGAGAGGGCAACATCGCGGCAGCGCGAGGAGCATAGTGTGGCAGGCCCATACAGACGACACACATCAAGCGTAACTGTATGACCTTGAGACCGCCCTTACTGCGTTTGTAATTGAGGCGGCTTTCGTAGTGCACTTGATGTGCTGTCGTCTGTACAATAATATAGCATCTATATTATGGATAAAAGAAGAATTGAAGCAAAGGAAGCACAAAAGATCCCAATGGGTCAATGTGTTATTATAAATACGAATACTAAAACCACTAATCTTTAAGCTTTACTGATTGTGAAAAAATTAAAGTAGAGAAGACTCTAGCGAATTCGTGCATCTATTTTGAAAATTCCACGCGAGAACACTCATCCATTAATTACACATTTTCCAATTCGGTGAATGAATGATGGATTGAAATATAATTGGCGGCGATATATTTACTCGAAGCTCCACGGATACCGATCAAAACGGTGCGAGAATTTGTAAAGCTCAGGCAGCATCAAAAGTAGATAATTATTTTGCTTACGTGTCATATTATTATCAGGAATATATGAGTATTATACCTGAAATATTTTAAATACAAAATTACATAAAAATAAATGTGAACGAAAATGCTTCTTTGGAGAAAAACTCAACTCACGTTTCTTGGAACCTATCTATTCTCACACCTGTTCACCGCAAGGTGTGAAAAACAAAATTGTTATTTGAATTCAATTTGGACCAGATGCGAGCCTCGCTTTGTGTAAAACGCAGAAGTTAGCAACCAATAGGTTTAAGTAGAAAAAGTTTGTTTCGCCTTTCCGTTATATGATTTTATCATTTTATTCTTTATTGTTTTATTTGAGGACAGGTAGCATGAGTTGAGTGTTTTTATTAGCCTTAAGCTTTTTATCTACGGTCCCGCAGCAACTTCAGATTAAAATAAATATAAATTACCTACCTTATTATAAGTTATATTTCTAGCCCTTGTATTTTCATTCTTAAGAAAAGGGCGCGATAAGGTATTTAGGAATGGCAACGAGTAAGTGATACCCAAGGTGCTGCAAATGCTACGGTAACCGTCGTCCACTTACGAGGTGGACCATCTAGCACGCATGATTGGATGAAAATCAAGCGTCATTCAAGCGTAGTGGGCAATCAAGCGAGTGTCTGGTTCCTCACCTGAGAAACTGCCCGATTAATACGGACTAGGGTTATGGATGTTATGATGTGCAAAGATTGTCGAAGTTCCAACGCACGGTACGCGCTTGTGCGTCTTTTACTATTGACTGTATACTTCATTAATCATTATGGTGAAGTCCTTAGTTTCTTATTGGATGAGTACCAAGTAGACGTGCTAGTAAATGCACAAAAAAAACTATCATCAAATATATCAAATAATTTATCGCAATGACTTATCACGTCAAAACAAAATGAAAATGAAAAACATTTATTGGTTATATATAAAAAATAAAAACAAAACAGCGGGAATTTTAAAACAAAATCTCTTATAACCAAATGGTCACCACTCAGCGTATGCTGCAACCTGGAGGGCCACAGCGCTGGTTTTCTGTGGTCGGTAAAAATTTGTTTCATGGTTTTTTTTTTGACTATTCCAAATAATGTTTTTTTTTTAATGTAGGTATACTCGTACTCGAATTCTATTTTCCGAATCTTCTCCTAGTGCAAGTGTGTTTTAATTTTCCTAAACCTTCTATTGTGTTTGTTTCAGCTGTCAAATCGTAAGCCTAAACGTAATGACTTCTTATTTCTGCTTCACCGGTCTGTTGATTACTGTGCTGATAGAACACAACAGCTGAATGCTATTGTTATAGATGTTGCATTAGTGTTAGCTCTGATAACTCTAGAAGTCGAAGGGGAAACGATATGAGAACCTAGTAAGTGTTTTCGTGGAACATGGGTTCCTTCAAAAGAGGCGTGAAAAAGCACCTTATGCCAGCAAGGTGGAGGCGGCTAGAGCAGTGTCTAAGCTGCGCTAAATGTCTTCGCATATGGACTCTTTTTACCGCTTCATATAAGGTTGTGTTGAGTTATTTGCGGCGCTGTATAAAAATATTATCATCGGATTTATGACATGATAGGTTTACCCCACGTCAGTCGAAAATAGTGATGTAAGTACGACATCGTACCACTTCAATACAGCTAAGAATTCGCGTGAGGCACGCCAAACGTTCCGTTCTGAGGTACACACGGGGCCAATTTACATTTGGAGATGCACCGAATAAATTCAGATGTAAGTAAATGTTTCATCTGGTAACTCTGAACAGTTGGTGCAGAGTCATTGATAGTCACAATATTCCGCTGCTATTGTTGATACGAAGTTTCTCAGTAAAATTATAATTCATTGAATCCATTTTCTCACGTCTACATTAATGAATGACCCGTGGTTTACAGAATAAGCAACACCTAAATCATTAATTCTCTTCTCTAATAAATCTTTTATCTCTGATTCGACAAAATAGAACAAAATGCATTGAAAACACTGGTTCAATACATTTATAAAAAATACGTAAAGTTATACTGCTGACAGTAAAAACAGAACTGATTTTAGCCAAAAAAATATCCGAGATATTTGAATTACAAATTGCAGTACCAGTGTCTTTTTCTAGTTCGAAAGATGAAGAGAAGACGAGGCAGTGAGAAAATATTTCGCATCCACGTTGTTTTCTACTACATAATTGGAGTTAACAAGCTTTCGAACAGACGAGGCAGTGAGAATATTTTTAGCACCAGCATCCTTCGCGACTTCGGCGTTCGAAACTACGAAGGAAACCGTTTCTAACAAATGATTTAAAGAAAAAATGTAAAGCAGGAGAGTACTGTGACTTCAAAGTCTGTATTAGTACCGCTAGCACGAACATTTTAAAATTTCGAATCGTAATCGTATCGTTCACGAACGCCTAAAATTTACATTGTTGAAGCGCGTCTGTAAACGTAATATTGCTCTGTAAATTTTCACAAAGCATGCACGTGAAAGGAATTCAGCAAAGTAAACTTCAGTCATAGGCTTTTGTAAGAGAGCCTTGTGTACATGCGTGGGCCTTGTCACGAAATTTCCAAGAATATTTATTATGTACGAGAGTAAGAAGCTATCCAACATTCTAATATACTATAATATTTCTGTTAGACATACTTAATAAGTCAGTTTTAGGCATGATACGGTAAAAAGTAAATATTCTCATGAAAAGGCTAGAATCGCTATTTTATAAAAATAATCTAGACACGCTGCAGCGTGTCCAGCCAAGATTTCGAGCTACTTTTGACCCTTTAACAACTTGTAAACTATTCATTTTAATCCACACACATTAAATATGGTACTTTTATGGAACCCTCTGGCTTGTAAAGAATTTTAAATACCCGTATTTTGTGACTGACTGACTAACTCATCAAAAACCTAACCCACATCTAGTTGACCTATAAACTTTGATATTTGGTACCAAGATAGACTAGATAACGGAAAAACACTTAATAATGTAACTACGATTATAAAAGTGTCTTCAAAAACATGAATGTGAAATAAGAGCCAAGTTCAATATTGAATAATGTGTCGTTCTCGACTTCACCGACAGAAAATGAGATTTATAAGGTTCACTCGGGATGTAATTCAAGCTCAAGATTTGACTTGGCTGTTTTTTACCTTAAAACTAAAGTTATATTAACCATTATAGTAGAAAGTGCAAACAGTACAGTACGTAAAAAATGCCGAGTCGAATCTTAAGCTTAACTTACAACCCGAGTGAACACATAACTTGGCACCCTTAAAGATCTCGATTCTTTTGTCGGTGAATGCTACCTTATAGATCTTCAATTTAATATTGAACTTGGCTCTTATTTTACCTTTATGTTTTGATGGTATTTTCCTAATTGTAGTTACATTGCTATGTGGTATTCTCCGTTATCTAGTATCCATAACACAAGCTTTTCATGATGCTTAATTTGGGCTAGAGATGGTCCATAGGCTACGGTAACTGCTTACCATATACCAGGGCCGTATGGTTGATTGCCACCTTATTTAGATTACGGTTGAAATGAGGTTTTGTTTATCAGTCACTACGAAATCCGTCTCTATTACGACCGCAGTAAGGGCGGTTGAAGGGGACAGGTTGTAACAGATGACATGAGAAAATAATACAAATAACACAAAAGGCGGCCTTATTGCTAAGCCTCTCGGCTGAAATCATAATAATAACGATGACGATTGCTAAGCAGCTATCTTCTCCAGGCAACTAGGCTGAGTCTATACAGATAAAACACGTGAATGTAGTGGTATTAAACTCCAATAATCTTACTTTTATTTTCCTGTATTCCTCATAATAATTTGAAATTATTAGCTACAGTCCATATTGACAATATATCATAATATTATACTTTTATACGAATGTTTATCCAAATATTATGTTTTCTGTTATTAGTAGGTATGTAATTTATTCTAAGAAAGTAGACAACGAATTTGTTTCCGTATAAGCTTGTACATCAATGTAAACATAGCTCTCCATAATAAGGATAAATTTTCAAGGAACAATGAGCCTTATTGCTGATCAAGCGTTACATTTGCGCTTGAAAATAACTCTTAATACAATGGATTTAGATTTAAGAGTTATTTTCAAGCAGATGTACGACTCCTATTGTGCGGCCGTCTGTGCGCGTCTCGTTCTCTCTTTGTCTCTTTCTCTCTGAGATGAATTTTCGGCCATTAGAACGCACCTTCCTAGAAATTTGAACTTAGACAATTTGAGACGGCATGTAAAAGCAGTCCATGCTTAATGTTTTTTTATAGTAATAATTTTGCCATAGGTAGGCGACGGTAACCTTACCATCAGGCGGGTCGTCAGCTTGTTTTTGCCACTCTTTTAACCCTTCTCTTCTGCGGCAAAATCTCTAAATTTGTTCTATTACCGCACTTTTGATTTCAGCCAGAAAAATTAAAATTTCATGCTAACAAAGTAGTAGACAAGCAGCTATAATGATAAAAATAATTTTTTTAGGACTTAGTAGACAGCGTATACGAAATCCTTAATATAGGTCACGTTTCGTGCATATTGAGGCGGTGGATCAAACCTAAGCAAATTTAACTAAAACCTAGATACGTGGAGAGTTCAGCTGATATTTGGGGAAGCTCATGCGCGGGCACGCAGGCTGCGCTGGATGAGGATTAATAATGCATGGACGACTCTATTTCTTTTGTGCTCCACTAAACCTATATTTTTTTGCCATGTAGAGGCCAAACTAGGAAATCACTAAATAATACTGTCTTCGCATATGCTCGTGGTTGTCTTGGTTGTCGTGCTTTGTTTAAAAAAAGTATTACTTTTTTTCTTTAAAAATAAGTCATTGCTTTTAAATAAAAAAAATACTGCTAGGCTATTTTTGACGTCCAATTTTTTTCACATAATCGTACCCAAGGAGATGGATTTTTAAATGGCATCATCAAAATTAAATGTATATTATTATTATGTTCAGCAAATGACTCGTAGGTAGTCTGTAGTTACGCGTTGTTCTAAACAAGAAAACCTCCTCCATATTGCATAATACCTAGTTTGGTTAAGAGTTCGTCTTTATAGGAAATGATTTAGCGAGAGAAAACAAAATCTGTTCTTAGTAGCTCTTTCGACTAGTTTACTAAGGTTGTTGGCTCTTTCTTTTGTCTTTATGTTTGTCATGTCAGATTATCCTTGTCTAAGTTGTTCTCGGCCATAATAGACGCCGGAGAATAAACACCGACGCCCCCAGAGAATAATCTGATACAACATACAAAATTTAAATTTTCCTATAACGTAATCGTATGTTATGATAAAATTTTTCATCCATCCTTTATAGAGGATAAAAATTGAAAAGATCACCAAACAAAACCAAAATAATTAGATGATCTCCAAGAATTCTTTAAACTTTTGAACATACCTACACATATACATACACATAAATACATTCAAATATTATAATTGCCATCAGTTTCATTGGTTATGTAGCTTTGGTTAGTTTTTTTTTAAATAACTAGATGACAAACAAGCTGACTGCCCACCTGGGGGTGATAAGCGATTACCGCAGCTTAAAGACACCTGCAATAACAAGGAAAAAAATCACATGACACGTTGCGTTGTCATCCTGAGGCCTAAGATGAAATGCCTTCCATACCCAGTAATTACATAGTATGTTATGTAATTAAATACATTATATGTATAATATTTTATTAAATGTATGTCCTGGCAATATTATACGGTTACCTATAGATCCAAGAAGTACATTTATTAAATTATTAAAGATATTCATTACCTACACCCTTTTCTAATACAAATGAACTTAATTAAATCTTTTCCCAAGCATTTCCCGAAATGAAGGAATCGTACCTGTAGAAAGGTCATCTAACAAAATGTCTTACGAAAAACCATTTTCGATTTTATGCTTAGCAAATTAAAGTGATAAATAGATTTATTCTTACAAAGCACCGAAGCTCTTTGTAACTGGATAATTAGATTTGGCCCCAAACGATTTTAGCATGACTGTTTCAATTTATTTTATTGCTTCGATGAAACTTCAAATACTGTTTTATAAATGCTTTGTTGGTTTTATTCAGTTTGAGTGTTGTTTTAATCAAATTCATTATGGCATCCTCGAGGTAAAGTTTGGTATCATATTTCGTTTAAAAAAAGTTATGTTCTTATAGCATAAGCTTTTTTATGTAAAGGTTATACGGTGTACAACAGTACTGAGATCTGTACCTCTAGCACGAACACTTTTAAATTTCGAATCACCATCGTATCGAGTAGTTACGTTAGCTTTTGTCTGGCTTTTGTTTGAAATTTTAAGCGGTCGTGAAGGATACGATTACGATTCGAAATTTACTGCCCTCTCAGTCTCGAGATGTTTTTGTAAAGGGAAACAAACAATATTATTCATTTGACACCGCCCTTACTCCGTTCGCAATAAAAGCTGCTTTCGTAGTGCAACTGTTACTGTTTTTATGCGGTCGCCTGTGCACTGATCGTGCTATCAGAGTTAAATAGACATATTTTAGGTATTAATGTAAATTAATAAGTTTGTGATGTTATTGTTGCTAACACGTGCAACAATCATTAGAACGCTACATATCAAAATATAATCAGTGAGAGTGAACATCACGGGTGTCCACAAAATAGGACTAAAAAGAATTGAAAGAAAATTGGCTCCACTAGCTGTCTTCGCATATGGACCGTTCCTACCGCTTCTCATCAGAGGGCCTAGACAAGATGCCTTTCGATAATCGCTATCGCTATCGTTAAAAGGAAAATGTATGGGATTTGACATAAGCCCTCGATTGAGTTTCGATCTGAAATGCCAAATCCCATACATTTTCCATTTAGCGATAGCGATAGCGATTGTCAAATGGTATCTTGTCTAGGCACTTAGGTGTTGTTAAGTCATTTATTTGTCTTTGAATATATAAAACAAGTTTTAACAGTCAATTCATTACTCCCAGAAGAAAGGAACATTGTTGAATAAAATGAACCAAGAAAATGTTTATTTTGAGATTGAACTAACCAAATACCAATCAATAAAACGGACAGATAATAATTGTCTATTTGTAACCTCCGACGTAGGGTCATTATAAATTTGACGGGATTTGTGTGTCTGTCTGTGACATCATAGCTCCTAAACGAATAAAAGGATTTTGATTTATTTTTTTGTTTGAAATCTGTCGTGATCGAGATAATTTATGAAGATCTGTTTATGCGTTTGATGATTATCAGCTGAAAAAAGGGTTTTACTAACTTTCACAGACACGATTGATTGCTAGCCTTTAGCTAACGCTGTATCATTAAATAGTCTGCAAGATGCTTTATTCTTCAGAAATTTAAAAAATATATAGCGTGTTTGGGTTCATAAGAAAAGTCTCAATGAGAAGGTGTCATATAGATCATGATCGAGTCCGGGAGCTACTTAAAATGCGTGACGACAATAAATTAAAGCATGGGCTACATTAGTTTTTAGAAACGTCTCGCAACTTCCAAATACATCTTATTCATGAAATAATATAACCTTGGCTGTATTATGTCATAGAAATGTCATGAACTTATCAAATGAATAAGATCGAATTAGCGTTACCACTTTGTATGTTTATATTGGTAGTCGTTAATCAGCAAGAGAATTCAATACTACTTGCAGCACAGAAGACAGGTTCCTCTCCTTCTGCCACACCACTTCCATGATCATCTTCGGCGTCCTTTCCTGCCTCAGCTAGGGCTGCTGAAGGCCCAGGCCGTGAAGAAAATTTCTCTATAGAGACAGAATATATTTCTTTCTCTCGGACGATGACGAAGACAACCTTTTGTCCACTCTCCGGGAGTTTAACATTCTACAGGTGCAGGGTTAATATACAACGCAAAAGTAATGTAATTTAGCTGCGATATTCTGTAAGGTATATGTAGGAAAATAACTAGGTAAATTAAATCCAAACTGCTTTTAATTTCAACCGCTCAGAAAGCACGTGTAGGCACTGCTTCGCGAGCTTCGTAGGACTGCGTCTTATTTCACTATTAATATATTTGCCTTTATCTGCATGAATTAACTTAAGTAAACTTCACGAGAACCCAAATGTAATAGGTTGTTTATATTCCGAACTACTTGTAATAATCCTGTTATAATAATTTATAGGATGGCAGTCATAAGTAAAAGCTTTAAGAGAACGCGTGAATTTAGGAAATGTTTTTTTATTTATTTATTTGTAACTTTATGTACAGTCGACAGCACATCAAGCGTAACAGTTTGACCTTGAGACCGCCTTTACTACACTCGTAATAGAGGCAGCTTTCGTAGTTCAACTGTTTCACTTGATGTGCTGTCGTGTGTACACACACAATATTAAAAAGATACAATTTAAAAAAAATATTAATACAAAGGCACTGCTTATTTCGCGAGAAGGATATATTAATAACAATTAATGTAGACGCAGCGCGTGGACAAATATAAATAAAGTAAAATAAAATATAAATAACTGAATAGATACATATATACTTCTATAAAATAGATAAAAACAGCTTTTACGAAAGAGTGTAAAGATAGTGTACTTTAACTCGAAATGAACGCAGTAACTTTCCGCAAATGTTGTGTGGAGATTTTACGCAGTAAATAGCACCAAAAGGCGTGAAAATGCACCTCATAGGTCCACGAGGTGGAGTCCTCAACAGTGTGTTACAATTTACGATGGACTCTTCTTACCGCTTCTTATCAGGTGGTTCACGAGCAATAAATGTACCCAATTTTGTCATTTCTGCGTCCTTTACCTTTGCAATAGGAGTCACGATCTGTACAAAGTGGGTACATATAATACTTTACTTCTGACCTTCGTGACTAGCAAATTAATAAATGAAATGAAATGACCTGACTATACAAAACACGGAAAATGACTCTTTGCTTCGAATAAAAAGTACTATTGCGGTAGATATTCACAGATTACAAACCGTTCAACTCTACAAGATGCTATTTGGCAGTCGCTATCGCTATCGCTAAATAGAAAATGTATTTGATTTGACATGTACGATCGAAAGTCAAATCAATCGAGGGCTAATGTCAAATCCCATACATTTTGCGCTTAGCGATAGCGATACGATAATCGTAAAGCATTTTGTCTAGGCCCTTTGCAATGCTTGAGGTGTATGGAGTAGACCTAGAGTTGCAGATTCCACGTTAGTAGTAAAATAGACGAGGTGGGAAGCGATATCTCCAGGGACATTATCATTGTAGCTCAGAAAGCTCAAAAACTGAGTCAATGCCGTTTAGTAAATAAAAAATAGCAGTATTCATTACTTTTATTCTAATTTGACTTTAGAAGAAATTGTTTTTTTTTCTAAGAAATTCCATTAAGAAGATACCGGTAAGATAATTCCGTGGCCATTCTATAAGTAACTAAAGTTAACTTGATTATTTTCTCTTGAAGCCCAAAAACTTTCCTTAATTAAAATAACATAATTAACTTTTTCCTTCCTGCTTCGAATATTTATCAAAGATCAAAATGTCGCAGTAGTCTGTACCTACTGCGACATTTTGATCTTAGCACAGGCTAACGAGGTAAAGTACCTCTTTCAAACGCCATAGACGCAGCTAGAGGTCCGGTTAAATTCCCAGGAGGGTAGAAACTGTCGGCTCGGTTTAGTTGGCGATAAGACTTTTCTAAGTTGACCTTTTCTAAGTTGACCTTTTCTAAGTCCACCAAAAATTACGTATACAGCATTGTTGTGTTGGAGTTGGAGGTAAGATAGCCAGTTCCTCTGTGGTCGAGGAGTCCGGGTATAGCTCGCTGCCATCTACGGTCTTATCAATACTTACGCCAAGGAGATGATGAGATAAGATGAAGGCCAATAGCTTCCGCGTTAAGAACTAAAATAGGTTCAGCCAAAAAGTACAAATTTTACACAGGTAGCTTCTGTATGTAGGTAAGTCCCAATAAAACCAATAACCTTAAATAATGAAATTTTATTTCACAGTAACTATTTATAATTAATTCTCTTTATAACCAAACACCTTATTTACACGATCTACTCATTTATATCACGTGGGTAGTAATACAATCACACGATCGTTATATTGACCTTCGGCCGCTAACGTGTGTCGCAGCGCGGCAAACAAAATCACAGTTAAAAATATCGGTGATTTTTCCGTTAAAACTGATAATATCGTCAATAAAGTGATAACTGTTACTGGTGACGCCGACTGAATCGTATTCGTGCCGGCGTGGAGCTCGGCGAGACTTTCTGTAACAATAAAAAAATATTTAAACTTGGAAATAAAATTCACTAGGTGGTAGGCTCGTATGTAGGGTCGTCTGGGTACCAGCGCCTTTCTTATTTCAGCCGTGAAACAGTTCGTGTTTCAGATTGAAGGGAAAGGTAACCAGTGTAATACCTGGACGGCATTTTATCTTAGGCTTCAGAATGACAACTCACCTGCAATATCAAGTGATTTTCCCTTGTTATTGCAGGTGTCTATAGGCGGCGGTAGCCTCTTACCATCAGGTGAGCCGTCAATTTGTTTGTCATCTAATTGTATAAAAAACTCATTAAGGGTTTTGTTGTACTGTATAATAATAACTTTTTTATGAGCTTCGTCACGATTGTGCTCTGTGGTCTAATTATACGCACAGTTCATATTGTACTTTGAGAGTCCAATACAAGGGTATGTTTGACCATGCCGCAGTCGATGATTTTTCGCATTAAGGCGATACCTCGTCGGAACTAGCGACACCACTTGATTTATATTAATTGTGGTGGATATAGAACATAATAAACAAAAACGCTGTAGTGAATGACTAAAGAATGTTATTTGTAATTTTTTGAGATGTGATCGGTATAAGATATATCCTTTACATTTAACCTATTTTTTCATTATTGCCGAAAGTGGTCACTTTAAACAATATAAAAAATTTGGTTACTTATAGGTAGACACTTTGTACAAGATACATCTTTAAAAATTACAAATACCGTTCTTTAGCAATTCTCTAAAGCGTTTTTGTTTATTATGTTCTAAATTCACCAAAATTAGTAACAATCAATTGGTGTCGCTAGTGTGCACGAGGTAGCCCCTTAATGCGTAAAAAGGTCACCTCAATCATACGCAGAATAGGGGTGAGCGACAACCTGAGC
Organism: Nymphula nitidulata; assembly: GCA_947347705.1. Lineage (NCBI taxonomy): Eukaryota > Metazoa > Arthropoda > Insecta > Lepidoptera > Crambidae > Nymphula > Nymphula nitidulata. The sequence continues at coordinate 17,369,284 of OX374632.1, forward strand.
CTGAAGGTGATAGCGATAGGATGCGGTAGTCGTCCGTAGATTCACTGAGTTGCACGTTCTTCGTGTGTATCGGCGACACAGTCTCTGATGAGCGGGTGGAGTGCTGACACAGACTATATGGGTGATAATTATGGCAGTATTTAAAAAAAAATCATTACACATGCATGTGCCTATGGACTTTTAATGTCTGAAAATAAAGGTTTTTTTGTATTATTTTTTATTTTAGCTGGCTTGTACGAAAGCCAGTGGTACTAGTTTAGTGAGAAAAATAGCGGAAGCAAATTTTATTTTAAAAATTGACTTGATATTTGATAGAAAGCCTCACTATAGAATTATTATTTATATAATACCAACCGCACACAGCATGCTTTACGTAATGCCCGTTAAGAAAAAATTGACAGATTTTACATTAAAAAACGTTAAATAATCCTGGACCTTTCGCGGGCGTCCCCAGAATACCCCATGTATTAATGGTTTCGGAACGCATAGAAGACAAACATGGAAATATTGATTTTTATTTACATAGACTATTGGTTGCTCGTGGTTATCGTGCCAAAAGGTATGTTACACCTGTAAAGGAGGATAAAATTTGACAAACGCTGAACAGGAATGATTAAAAAAAATCGTCTAATTTTCCTTATTTAATAACTGGTTATGAAACAAAGAAGAAAAATACCATTTTCATAACTGGTTATGAAAACTAGTTACCATGATGGACGATAGGTTCATTTACTCGTATTTTTATTAAAGACTATTTTTGCTCAATATAAAGGCAAATGACAAAGATTACTCGTCTCGGATTCAAAGTTTTCCACCTCGCTTCACTTGAGTTTCATGTTTCTTCTTCTGTATAGTTTCGGCCGCATGCATGAGTCAATCATCAGCAATGAATCGACCATCGTATTTTTTGTATATCGTTTATAACGGAAATATTACATTTTAGCTTTATTCTTGATGAAAATACGTATACTCTCATATAAAACGTAGTTGAGCTCTTGAACAAAGAGAATAGTTATTATTTTAGGCGCATATCCAAAAGTTTCCTTCACGAGTGCGGGTCAAAAATTTGGCACGTCTCTCCCTTTGATAACATCATTTGCAACTCGGATTTCTCTCTAATGAGTACACCGATAATATCTCTTTGAAGATTTTAAGCCCGCCTGAATGTGTCATTAAAATATCATTATTAGAATATTTTTTAATAGTGATAGATATGTTAATTATAACCTCTAGTCAAATTTGCAAATAATGTGTGCTCATAAAACACTTTCTTAATGTAATATTATATAAAACAGTTTTTGCTCTTAAATGTGTGTTTCAAGTGTCGTTTAATTTCGTTATTTAAATAAATATTCCTTATTATAATGTTTGTTTTATGTAACGTCAACATTATTAATTTGCACAATTTTTTTATTTTATTTACGAAGCTATCTCAAAGGTGATAAATAATAACTTTTTAATAAACGCTAACACAAATCACGAGCTCTTTGAAATTCCTTCACCCTAATGCTGATTTAATTTGAATCCACTTTCATTCTGACCTTATTTTCTTGTCTATTTTAGATTTCTGTGTTCGAAAGGACCGATGGAGCATGTAATTGAGTGTTACTGCCGCCCTCCTCATTATTGAACGTCGTCAGTATATTGAACGAGTTTGTAATAAAAACTTATTGATTCTAATATTGTGAAGACGCGTCTGATAGATTTCTTTATCTTTGATTTCTTTTTTTATATATTTTTTTCTTTTTTTTTGTGTGTAGCAAAAAATGCAACTCTCCCCAACACAACTTTGTCGAGCATGTGGTGAATGCTAGGAATCAATGATGCATCTCTTGTGTCATTGTGATGCCCTGGCTAGAACCAGAATGAGTCTTCTGGAAGTGGCATATCCAAAGCCAGAAGACTACAGGCTTTCTGCCTAAAGATATAGTAAGCCTAATGGCATTTATATTCTGGACACAGGAAGAGTAAACGCAGGGAAGGCACATAAGATCCCAATGGGTCGAAGTGCACTGTGACTTAGACATGGCCCCACAATAAGATATATGTGTAGCAATCAAGTGTACGGCTTTCCTGATTTTAAACAGATACCATAGCCCATTCATTCACTCACTCATTGCTTCCCCTGTTAATATCAAGCTGTCAATTATGACAACATGACCAATGAAGCCCCCTGTTTCTAATAACTTTTTCTTAAACGTGGCAACCTTACTTACCGAATAAACACAGCAATAAACGTAGTGTTAATTATCCTTTATTTATTCATATATTGTTTGTAGCCATAATAAAGAGAGTCTATGCACTTATCCGGTGGAATAGGGTAGTTGACAACCTCTTTTTTTTCGCAAACAAGAAGTTTAGAACTCATATAGAAATATTGTAAAAGAAATAGTACGTTTAAGATCAATACTTTCTCAGATACAATGGTTTATTTGTTGGTAGCAGCACTAAAACTGTACAGGCATATTGGCAAAATTAATAATAACTGCATATGTAATATGTGTGTTGTAATAATTTGTTTTAATTGATGTAAGCAATATATTTTATAAAAAAATTTGACTATTCTTATAATTTTTCTAAACCGTACAATTTCAACAATATTCCATAACTTTTAAACTTGAATTGTTTTTATGGTTAACAGTAGCGTATATTTTCCGAATATGTGAAGAACAGCGCTATTTCCAAACTAAGGCAACATCCCAACTCAAAGTAAAGCGCAAAGGTCAATGAATAGCTGCATTTAGATATTGTTTCGCAATGTCTGTAATTTTGTCATAGTAGAAGATGCGGTGCTGCGGTATCTTCGTCCCGGCGCCGCGCCGGCAGCCACAGCAGCCTGATTGGTATGAACTAATAACTCAGGTAAATTTGATATTAACTACTTGGAACCAACGTGGACTAAAGATTCTTGGGCTGAATTTCAGGCGAGATATTACAATATACCTAATTTAGTTTCTCGCTAGCTCAGCAAAGGTTCTAATTTTCTGAACCAGCGGTGGAATCCATACTTATATCTTAAATGTGAAAGTCACTCTGTCAGTCTGTTGTTACCTTATCTGGTATGGAGCTAGTTTGAGACTCTGGAAAGGATATGATACTTTTTAGAGCGATAATCGACGTCCACGCGGGCGAAGCCGCAGGCGCATACTAGTACTTAATAAATATTGACGTCACCAAGCACTGGTAAAAGCCCACGTTAATTATATGGTTTTATATAAGGATATTTTGAAAGTACAATTTGATAATAAAAAAATATACAGATAATAACGATAATATTCTTACAATCACACCAATTATCCTACAAAAATAAAGCAAATGATGCTTTATTTGGTGTAAGTGATTTAAATACACATCTCGAAAACACACTCAGTTTATTGTAAGGAAAGCGAAAATACAAAGTTTTAATTCTAAAAATCACATTTACATTTTATTAAATCAACAATTTTAATTTACATGACATAAGCCGTCAAAGTCTACGAAAAAACCAACGAGACTTTTCCTCGGTCGCGTGCAAGCGCGAACCAAGTTGCCCTACTTTGCTCAACAGATGGCGCGCAAAACATCAGGTGAAAGCCAACTCCATCAAGGTTCTATTATCAAGGTAAGTAAGGTAAGTATTTAATTGTTTTATATTGATAATCATTTCTAATGTTCTATTTATTCCCTGCATTTTCCAGGTCCAGAAACCTACAAGAAGCGCGTCCTTTACATTTGGGATAGATAATGTGTGTTTAAGAAGTTATCATACTTACACCCGTATTCACAAACGATACTTATGTAAGTGAAGGAGCAATACTATGCGAAGTAAGGCATTTCTCAGTGGGTTCACTATGTCAAGCCTTTCAATTCACAAACAATACTCAAACGAATCTTTACTATGCGGACGCATAGCGTTGAATTGAAGCTCTGTGATTGGTTGATTAGTGTTACGTAGTTCACTTCATTGATTGACATTTCAATTTTATTATTTGCTTTTTATCGTAAACTCCGTAGTGATTACATTCTTTTTGGTGAACTCGACACTATGCGTTGATTAATATAGCTATCAGGCTCCCTTAGCTAAGTGTTCATTATGACAAACGCATAGTGCCGATTGTCACTCAAGTATTGTTTATGAATAGGAATTTGGCACTTGTGCGTCCGCGGGCACTGTGAGACCTCATAGTGTCGTTTGTGAATACGGGTGTTAATATATTACATGACATTCAACGTGTGGTAGAATAAGACAAAATACGGAAAAGACAATCCGATGATCCAAGGATTAATCTTTTTACCAACCCGTCTTTCCAGAAATAATTAATTTTTCTTTGGTCTTAGATTCCCGGGTGTCTAACGCGGCTTTACAGATTAATGAGGCCGATAGACTTCAGGCTCTAAAAGAATGTTACCGTTCAGCACGTGCACGGAGACAGTGTGCGACCTGGCACCTCTCACTGCGCAAGTGTAGTTGCCCGCGTCGCTGCTGTTGACCCTCGCCAGCCTGAGGAGACTGTCAGCACCTCCAAGAACTTGCTCTGTCTTCACACTGCGGACCAAATAAAAAATCTTAATTATGAGGTCATTATTACTTCAAAAAGAGATGTCACACGACAGAGGTATCTAATGATAAGAATTATCAGGGGTACGTTGCATTTTTTTTTAACCTTAACGGGGTAACTCTTGGCCTTCATATCACCTGATGGTAAGTGAAGATAAGGCCGACGATGGAAGCGAGTTACACCCGGATTCCTCAACCACAGAGGAACTGGCTATCTTACCTCTAACTGCCGAAACACAACAATGCTGTTAAAATTATTGTTATGGCGGCAGACTTAGGTAAGATGGCGGTAGCTAGCCAGGCGGACTTAGAAAAGCCCTACCACCAACCAAAACAAGCAGAAAATTTCTGGCCCCCGGGAAGTGAATCTGAGGCATGTGGTCTCAACCACTAGACCACAGAGGCGGTTACTTGGGTAGCCTTAGATAAAATCTTCATTATCACTAGCGTTTATGCGTTCCACTGGGCTGGGCTTAGACCTTCCTACATGGGAGAATACATGAGGAGTTTAGGCCTTAATACCACACGCTACCTCAATGCGGGATGGTGGGTTAAAGCGGCTGCAGTTGCGGAGCTTGACGTGCCTTCTGAAGGAAAGAGGAGGTCGATAACCAGCAAGCGCTCAATCCACTACGCCACCGAGCTCCCCAAGAGCGAGAGTATTCCTGCGGTGAGTAAGGTCGCCAGGTCGTTATGTTGTGAGCAGAAGGACTTGTTTCCCTGTATAGGGCCAAAACTCTTCTCTCAAAACGTTTATTCTTGATTTTGCAAGATGTCCAACGCGTGAGAACTCGTAACACGCTCTACGACTACTTACGAACCATGAGTGCTACGAACAATAGTGCTACGAGCAGTGGTGCTACGAGCAATGGTGCTACGAGCAAAGAGTGAGTTGAGTGAGTTATTGTGTAGAATTATAGAAAAAATAATAATTGAGAACTTTGTTCTTTCTTCGGACGTTGGCGAGGCGCCGGGATCAGGGGTGCCAAGAATCCCCTGGTGGCGAAGACATCATACGGAACCGAGACGTGGCCGCTTACAATGGGCCTTATACAAAGGCTCAAAGTCACCCAAAGAGCAATGGGCTATGCTTGGTGTTTCTCTGCGTGATCGAATCAGAAATGATGAGATCCGCAGGAGAACTAAGGTCGCTGACATAGCCCAAAGAATTGCGAGTCTCAAGTGGCAGTGGGCAGGTCACATTGCGAGGAGGGCTGACGGCCGTTGGGGCGGAAAGGTCCTCGAATGGCGGCCGCGTACCGGGAGACGCAGCGTTGGTAGGCCCCCCACAATATGGACCGATGATCTGATAAGGGTCGCGGGAAGCCGTTGGATGAGGGCAGCGCAGGACCGATCGGTTTGGAGATCCTTGGGGGAGGCCTATGCCCAGCAGTGGGCGTCTCTCGGCTGATATATGAGATACCAGTTTTTGTTCTTAGTTTATTCTTGCTACGCCTTTTTAACGAACTCCAAAAAAGGAGAAGAAGCATCTTAATGTTTGAGATAAAATCTTTGTTTGGTCGTATACACATCAAACTTTGGGACTAAATATTCCTTCTTCTTATTTTTATTTATTATGTTTTTTTTAAATTTCACTGTTTATTTTTTTAAATGAACTTCTATCTGCTTAGAGTATATTAAAATTGAAAATAATTTATGATACCACTTTTTTCTTTTTAGTTTCCAAAAGTGTACCTAGGATATAACTCCACATTTGCAAACTTCCTATACTCCACTCCAGTAATTTACTATGTAAGTATGTTTGAAGTGTAATATAGATTATAATGGTGAGACCAACAATGTTAAATTTACAATTATTTGTTTCTGGTTCACAAACAAAAATGGTGTTTACTGAGCTGTGGATGAAATCTAACAACGGTACAGTCTCGCGCGTCAATCACTGTTTGTGGCGTGTCAAGCCAAACCGCTCGTTGGAAATGCACGGCGAAAATGGAAAATTCGAATGATGTTTTGTTTGTTTTTACAATCTGCGTTCACCTTTAAGTCGAGCCAAACATTCCAGACACTAAATTAGTATTTAATTTTTTTATACAAATAGATGACAAACATGCTTCTACAACACCTAGCTAGTTTTGTGGGTACGTTGTCACCCTGAGGCCTAAGATGAAATGTAATTTTACTACCTTCCATACGCAGTAATTTTACTGGATACCTTTCCCTTCAATCCGAAACACAGCTACAGTTTTACATTCGAAATAAGAAAAGTGGTGGTACCTACCCAGACAACCCTACATACGGGCCTAACACCTAAGAAAACATTGTATAGTCTTGCGCAGCTTAGCAAATTAATATTGCGTAAGGTAGTCAAAATCAATAAGCTCTATATTTAAATGGACTAAAACATATTTAAAATCGTAATAATTGAACCCTACCACCGCTTCGACGAGTACTCTAGCAGTGAAGAAGAGCCGTAATAAACTCCCCCCAGCTTTTATAAATGTATACATAAGTCAAATTTGATAAAGAATAAATTTCAATGTAAACAAAAAATAATTCAGACTCCAAAAATTATGTTTCTAGGGGATAAATACCTACTTAAATTTAATTATTTCATCCTTTTCAGTTTTTTTTTTGGAGTCGGTTTAATTTTTGTTTAAAAACGTTTCAATATTTTATTATTTGAGTATTTTTTTTCATTAATTTTACAATATTTTCAATAAGTCGCGCGTCGTAAATTCTTATAATTGAAATATAAAAAAAGTTATTAAATAAGGCGGGGAAAAATCTACACCCGTTCAAAATCACCGACATATTCCAAGCTTACACCAACAAAGCGTTAAAGTCACGTTCACAAATAGCAGCTGCATGATGTAGGCGAGATTTAACGTCAGACACAGATTAAATTTCAGACTTAATATGGTAACTGAAAACTTTACGGTAGGTATTAGACATAACGTTTTTGATATTAAAATGTCGTAATGAAACTTAGTGTCTATAATTACTAACTTAAGACTTATTACACGCCCAATGCTGGGCATTTTTTTGAAATTGGAATTGTTGTATTCAAAATTGGTTCTAGAATATTCTTCTTGTTCCGCTGAAACGTCGTACCGTATATTCTTTATTTGATCCAAAGGTGAGGTGTGACATTATTTCAAGTCATGGTTAGAAAAATTTTATTACTGAGGAGCTCGGTGGCATATTGCTTTGAGCGCTTTGGTTGCGATTACGAAAACAAAGCAACTTTCGCCATGGTCGACTCCAGGATGGGTCAATCAAAATTTGTAATCTCAAGCTCTTCCGTGCTTTGGAAGGCGCGTTAAGCCGTTGGTCCCGGTTGTTACTGCAACCGCATTGACGCACCAACCCGCATTGGGCCAGCGTGGTGGTGTTATGGCCCAAACTCCTCATATGTTTCTCCCGTGAAGGAAGGCCTGTGCCCTGATATATATAGGCTGGTGATGATGATGATGTGATGAATTTTATTGTTAATCTTCTGCCCCCTACTAGCCCGCTGGCGTTCACAACAATAATTACCTACTTCACAAATTAAGTTTTATTACGAAGTAAAATACAAGTTTTTTAAGACCAACTCTTAAGCTTGTCCTAATGTTACGAAGATTATAACATAGTGATCAAACTTCAACTAAGCTAAAAGTTGTAAACTTATAACAGACAGGACATAAAGCTTAAAATTATGTTCTCGCTAAATAGTTCTAGACAAAGAGCGGACCAACATAACCCTTAAGTTTGACATAAAGGTTTCATCAATGTCACAGAGGATTACACAAAACTAGCTCAGTTTTATTTTAATATTTTGTAGAAATATTTGAAATTATATACAAGGTATATCGGAATTACCCAAAAAAAAACTTTACTAAAAAACTCAAAATGAAAATGTCACTACTCTAGTAATCGGCCTCTAGTAATTTTAGGTTGTACTAGAGTCCCGAACATGTTTCCGAAAACCATTTTATCAACTTATAGTTCCCATAGATTTTTTTCACTTCTATAATTTTCATCAAATGAACTGTAGACCAATGCACGTTTGACCAAAAAAGAAAAAAAAATAACCACCACCTTAGCAACCACGGCAGTACAGCTTCCACGGACAGCTCTGTCTGATCTCGTATAGGTACCTACCTAGATTTCGTGGTTATTTTGTTTTTTTTTGTCAAACATGCATTGGTCATTCGATGAAAATTATAAAAGTGAAAAGAATCTATAGGATCTATTGAAACTCATTACTAATTTGGATATCATTCATTATTTCTCCGTTATCTAGTATTCATAACACAAGCTCTTAATGATGCTTACTTTGGGCTAGATAATAGGTGTGAGTGTGAATTTCAAAAAGGAACACGTATTCAATGCCCTCTATGTCGACTGGCTCAGTTCTTGGTCCACTGACTACGCGGGAAGGTCTGCTCACGAATTCGCCCTGGCCTATGGATTCTCGCAACTGGTTCATTCTCCTACAAGAATACTAGATATCGAGAACCATACGAGCTCTTTACTGGCCCTTCTGCTGACTACGCGTCCGGACGGATATTCCATCTCAGTGGATGCGCCCCTAGGCTCATCGGACCACTGCCTGGTCCGGACCCAAGTGCAGAGCGCGCGACCCGATTCACCCCGACCCGCTGGGTAGCGTCGCATGTGGCACTACAAGTCAGCAGACTGGGATGGGTTGCGTGAGTTTTACGCATCGTACCCGTGGAAGCAGCTCTGCTTCACGTCAGATAATCCTGATACCTGTGCAGCAGCAGTCACTGAGACTATACTGGCGGGTATGTAATGTTACATTCCTATTTAGCACAAATACAATAATAATAACTCCATAGTAACTCAACAATACTATTTGGCACTATATAGGTCTTTTGTATAATATTATTAGACCTAAAACTGATATTAATGTATATGACTGTTTGTTGCTACAAAAAAAGAAAATAAAAAAAAATCTACGCTAAAGTATTTCGTAAAGTTTGCTGCTCACTCAAAGTTTGTAGCGCTCATTAATTTAAATTTATTTCAAGCCGTAGACACTGCTAAACACAGTGTTAGGATTTATTGAGCATCTGATAAAATTCTTATAACTATTTTTGCTTTTATCAAATCAGTAACTTTTACTAGTAGATCAATTAATGTCTCGGCTGTAATGGAAGCTGAAGCCTAACGATCCAATATACAAAACTCTTCACCAATTTTTTCCTAACAAACCCACTACCAATCAGACTGTACGCGTTTCCAAGCTCCGGTCTCTTGATACGAAATTAATGCGAGTCTGTCATTTGTTTTTGTTTGCCACACTTGCTCTAGGCTGGATCAATGAAAAGGTTTGGTCTATCGCAATCGTTGGCAAAGAAGAATTTGTAAATCCGTCGTAGCAACGGATTTTACTTCTCCTATTGTTTTTCTTTTAGCCACGGCGATTATTGAAATCATTTTATCTAAAAAAGCAGGTCGGTTGCTCTTTTCCGTTAAGTTGTTGCCTGTTGCTCCACGTCACTCTTCAATAGGTATTAGTTTTATTTATAGTACCCTCTATTACTGCAAATACACTTCTAACGCTACAAAATAAGGACAGTCTTGACGACCGGCTTGACTTTGACGACCGGTCGAGTGGTCGAGTGGTCTGTGCCCCTTGCTATACAGGCTACTCGGTCAAGAGGTCCCGGGTTCGAATCCCAGTAGGAGCAAATGTTTCTATGACGAGTACGAGCATTTGTTAACGAGTCATGGATGTTTATATGTTTATTTAGTATATTTCTAATATTTATTTACATATTTTTATCATTATTTCTCCGATAACTAGTATCCATAATACAAGCTCTTAATGATGCTTACTTTGGGCTAGATAATAGGTGTAAGTGTATGAATATTATTATTGTTAAGATTTTTAAATCTAAAGTCCAAAATCTCGCTTTTGTTTGCTATCAATCGATCGAAATCGAAGCTCCTAATGTATAACTGGAATCGGCTTCCACCATTTATTGAGAAAAGCCTGGTATTGGCAAGATTTAAATCCTCATTTTGCTTTACTTCCAGCTTCCAAGCTAATTAGATAGCTTAGGCTTCTATCTGTGCTGATGAAAAAGGGGTCTAGAAAGAGGGGATTAAAAGGATTACATGCTTGCTTCCCTCTTTATGATCTAAAAAAATTTACTTAAGGCGCTACATAAACCTTCACCTTGCAATTTTTTTAAAACACAAGACAGACACCCACAACACAAACCCAAAAAAAGCGGAGCTTCTCATGTGGCTGCTTGTGTACTGGTAGTTTCAAATTCTCAAACAAGTGCTCATGCGAAATTTGACCTAAAATCTTGACCAAGTGGCACATTATGCCCTAGAATGACCATGTTCGAGACGGACCAGATGGTCAATATTGAAATTGCTGCTGCTTTAGATCTTGTATCTACAACTATCGAACTCGCCATTGCTACGAAAACATGTTAAAATATATTTTATATAGAGTCAACAATTATATTTATACTCTTCTTCAAAAACAAATAACTTATTCCGTTGATAGCAAGTTAAATTGAATAAAAACACCATTGAAGGTCATAATTATGTCATTCATAAAGAATTTCAAAGTAAAATTATCGCAGGCAGTAAAAGGCATCATCAACTCCCACAAACAGTTTAAAATTATTGAACAGACAAGACAATTCCTGTAATCACAAAGCAAAGAAAGTTTTCTTGAAGACTCGTTAAAATGACATTGATGTCCGTAAATAGAAATACAGCATAAATAATATTTTATAACTCACTAATTTTGCTGTCGAGAAGTAAATTCATAACGATGATAAATAACGGATTTGTTTGTTTTATCTCAACGCTAATGTTAATATATTTACAATGTTCTGCCCGTGGAATTGTTCGCGTAGAGTTCTGTTCGAGATGTTGATGTGACGATTGGCGAAATAATGTTTGAGATCGGATAAGTAGTCTTTGACATTACCTTCTACATCCAAACTTACCTTCTGGTATTAGAATTTAGAGATCACTTTTATATTTCAATGGGAAATCAATCATTTATAACAAATACAGAGCAGTATGAAATCTGAAGTTATAGAAAAGAAATCTTCCTAAAATCAATAAGAAAAATAAGATATTATTAGAATAATATTTAGATATAATTCTACAAGACTAATTCATTTTGGATGAATTGGAGCTCTAATTGGGATGTTGCCTAAGTTTGAATTTGGAGATATTTTACACAAATTCGGAAAATATACGCTACTGTTACCCATAAAAACAAATCAAACGTAAAATATATGGAATATTGTTGAAGTTTTGACTGTTTTGAAAATTAAAAATGGTGTTTTTTTTTCAATATTTATCAAAAATATTAATGATATTAGATTGCTGACATCAATTAAAACAACTATTATTATGACAACTATCAATAAAAACCTACTTAATACATAGTTATTATCAATTTTGTCAGTATGCCCATACATTTCTTAGTAATATGGGAATATGTGACGTCACCTGTTCCGTAGATTTTCTATGGAGCGTTTTTGGGCGATGCGCCGCAACACTACAAACATACCACTATATCTGTGAAACTATTGATCTTAGACATACTATTTCTTTAGCAATATTTCTTTATGAGTTATAAACTTCTTATTTATGAATTTTAAAAAAGTTGTCAACTACCCTATTGTACACGAAGCCTTAAGCTTAGTTAGGTTAGCCTTTTGAACGATATTTTTTCGGTTAATAAGTAGGTACCAAAACATAATGCGAACCACGTTTTCTCCAGATAACTTTTTAAGGGCAAAAATATATTTTAGTTTCAAGAAACGGGGAAGTGTCAGCCAAGCGTTTACATATCCACTTTGCGGACTATTTAAACTTTCACAAGTGTCTTGCTGGCTTTTAAAAAGTTCCCAAATAAGTATTCGCGTGGGTGGCACGTTCGTAACGTACACATCATTTATTTATAAGCAATCTGCTCTCTTTCGCCTGTAAGGAGTACCTATTATCGCGAAATGTTGTAAGAGGACATTTCGCATTTGGCTTCTTTTTACTTTTATCGTAGCAATACTTTGATGGAATAATTTATTGTTATTACAAGATATAAGCAATATTAATTGATAAGCTGCTGTTTTTGGGACGCTTTAAGCGTCATTACAGATAAACTATTTATCTTATTGTTGGCAATTTGTTTTGATAGAATCGGCTATTATTCTAAGTTGATCGTTAGTATTTCATTAAGTAAAACGAGTTGAAAAATACTCAAATGTTATTTAATAGATATTAATATAAACTTATATTGCGGGTAAATTAGAGATCTATAATACGCCTTAAAAATATTTAAGCTACTACGTTTACTTTAAGAGCGAAAAGAGCAGTTATTCCTATCGTCTATGCTTCGAATATGTCCGATCTCTTGAGTGTCATCATCACCGACCTTAGATACGTCCCACTGCAGGGCACAGGCCTTCCTACATAAGAAACACTTAAGGATTATTTAATGATCTGATAGAGCATGTACCTTTGATGTCTTATAAGTGGTCTCATTTCTTGTCCTTCACGTCATTAAGGATTCATAAAACGAGTGAAGTTATTAAGGTATCGTTCTTAGGAGAAATAAAAAGATAAACACTTTAAACTGTTGAAATTGCAATATTGTACGATGTCGTCAAACTATGTACCTTGGTGATAGTTCTTCGCAATAATGACTAAAATAAGTATGATTTTAATTATTCATTCCAGACACTATGACATATTTTATGAGTTTTCTCACACAAATGAGCCTAAAATATGACTTGGTTTTAACTGATCCCCATATCTACAAACCTAACGTAACCAACCTTAATAATATAATTAACCATCAAAAATTATGATTGGTCATCAAAACACAGAAAAAAAAAATTGTTGACTAATTATTATTTTGGATGCCACGCTAGTATTTTTCGTAGACCCTTTCAATTTTTCTCCTAAAATACCTACATATTTTAGGAGAAAAATTTAAAGGGTCTACAAGAGAAAACTCATAAATATGTCATAGTATCTGGAATGAATAATTAAAATCCTGCTTATTTTAGTCACTATTGCGAAGAATTTCACCAAGGTACATAGTTCGACGACATCGTACAATACTGCAATTTCAATAAAGTGTTTATCTTTTTTATTTTGTCTAAGAACGAGATAAGCCAAATTTTTCATTATCTAATAACTTCACTCGTTTTATGAATCCTTAATGACTTAATGTAAATCTAAAGATAAATTAGCCTGAACATAGAGTAATTATGTGTCTGTCATTTTATCATCACATTCTATCGAATCATCCTCGTAATCCTACCTGATGCCTCCTCTAGTGGTGTCGGCATTCAACGCCCGGCCTTCGTGGAGCCAGGTCAGCACAGCAGGGGTCTCCACGTGGCGTGCCCTGCACACCAGTGCCAGGGTCGACTCCGCCTCGTAGAACTTCTCTAAGAGTGGAGCACCAGCTTCATCCACCACCCATACTTGTGGTGCTGTGGACAAACGTTCAAGCTTTCAATGTGGAAGTCGATAAAAGCCTTACGACACTAGGCACCAAGTTTCCAGAGCCTGCGCAAGTAGCCTAAAAAGTGTACCTGTGATCTGATTTGATCTAATATCTATGCTACATAATCAAAAAAGACAAAACTTAACAATAAATTTAAAAAAGGGTGCTCTGGTTGATAAAATAACTAAATGACTACATTATAATATTAATTTAAAAGAATATGTTTGATGATATTAATATGGAGATATTTTATATTGTTAAATAGATTCTTAAATTAATAGTGTATGTGAGATTTTTAATTTAAATTTAAATTTAATTTTTTGTTTTCAAATTGATTTCACTGTTATGAATTGTATTAATTAATAATATTTATAATTCTCATTCTTATTTTATGTGATAACTTATTGCTTACGGCTTGCTGTCCTCAAATTTGCTGCACCTTGCGGTAGCTAAGTTTTAACTGCCTATATAAATGTATACAAAGATCCAATGTATTCTATGTCCAAGTACCTATTAAAGGAGCGCTTGTAAATCGCTTTTGTAATGAAAGTTGAAATAAAACACTTGATATTTAGTTTATGCCTGACTGCGCTTTTTCCGACATCTGGTCAAATGAATTTATGAAGGCCGGAAGAAGGTTTTAGGATCATAAGCCAACCATAAAAGCGTAAAATAAAACCTAATCCTTTTTTGTCCAATTGATGATTGATTTATGGAATGTCCTACGTGTTGTATTCCAATGTAATTGCTTAGAAAAGTCAAGATGTTTTGTCTCATCATCATCATCACGAGCCTATACACGTCCCAGTGCTGGGCACAGGCCTTCCTACATGAGAGAAACACATGAGGAGCTTGGGCCATAACACCAACAAGCTGGCCCAATGCGGGTTGGCGGGTTAAAGCGGTTGCAGTAACAACCGGACCAACGGCTTAACGTGCCTTCCGAAGCACGGAAGAGCTCGAGATAAGAAATTTTGGTTGACCTTCCCTGGGATCGACCATGGCAAAGGTTGCTTTGTTTTTGTAATCGAAACCAGATCGCTCAAACCACTACGCCACCGAGCTCCTCTCAGATGTTTTTTCTAGTTCAGTATTTTTAAAAGTTAATGTCTTTTTTGCCTACTGTGACAGCCTGATATTAATATTTCGTGGCATTGCTGACATATCTCAGTGATATATTTCAATGCTCAGCGACAGTTATTGCTATTATGGATTTCGCTGTTGAATATTAAAAAAGGTAAGTAAGTATAATATTTATATCAATGGCCAGTGTTAAATTAAATAAAGTTTTTCTTCCAGGATTATACTGGCCTCCAGAGAATCAGACAAAGCCATTGTTCTGGAACAAACTAACTTCAAAAAGCTGTAAAATAACTTTCTTAGTAATATACGAACGAGATAATAGAACTTTACGAGAATTATCTTTGATACTTTGTTATCGAGTTCCTGCGCTTATGGCTTGTCGAACACTTAAATTACTCCCATCAGATACCGTACTCGATAATTCATTTCACTTATTGCTCATATTGCGATCCATATTTTTTATTATCTGTCGACAGAGTATTAAATATGTGGTGACTGATTAAGGTGGATTTAAAGTGTATTCCTTTATGCCGTCAGCTGCAGAAGGAGAGCATTTACATTTTATTTCTTAATGCTCAAACCTTATTGCAATACATAAGTGTTACATATATAGATAGATATAAATATGAACCCTGTTGGACATCGCAATGGCTAAGGGAGAGGACGGCCTTATCCATTTATCAAATACTAATATTGAACTTATTTACGAATATCCGTGTACGTGTCAACATTACATAAATCTAAGAGACTCAGTTTTATATTTCAATTTAATTTGTCATTGTTACTTTTGTGTTTTTTTTGTGTTTGTTGTTTAGACATTTCACAGATTTATGCAGACTCAGTAACTATTTCATACATTTTTTTTGTAGTAACGTTTGTTATTAACTTTTATAGACATAGCACATTTTGTATCGAGGAGGTTCTCTAATTTTTCTAGTTAATGAGTACTTCAAATTTGTGTTCATATCAGTGTAAGCCCACATATATACGCTGCACAATTTGAATGGCAACTTACTTAACTGCTTCACACATTCCCGTGTCGGTATTAACGCTTAGATCAATCTAAGTTCTTATAATTACTCTGGCTTAGCAAACATGACGAATGCAAATAGGTAGCATATCAAAATCTAGCGTAATTACCGAAGTAGCCAAATTTCCCACAGGAGTTGCACAACATTCAACTATTGCAGTAATCGCACTGCACCTAATTTGATATTGGTCCTGATCAGTGCAGTGATTAAATTAAATTTAAGTTCAGTGCTACTGCAAACCGAAAGAAAAGCGAAAAAGAAAAGATAGTCGGTAAAGTCATTTGTCGTTTTAAATATGGATTATAGTCGATTAAGATCTACCTGGCCCTGTGTCAATATCAATGTGATTGTTCATTATGTCTCAGTAAATCTTGCTAAAAAACACTGCCTTATTTTCACATACTAATAAACAGGTTGGTAACACTACGACAGTAAGTGAAAACAAGGGCTATATTATCATAGAAATCTTTTGCAACTATCAAATACACTTATTCATTTGTGAATTTTACAACTTTTCTTTGAAATAATGCAGTCAATTATTTCATACAAATGTCATGAAATTATCAAATGAGTAAGATGTATTTGATAGTTGCAAAACATTTCTATGAATTAATATAGCCCTTGTTTTAATTAATTGTCGTCATCGACCTGTTTAGGGCAACAGTTTTATAAAACACAATCCTTATTTTCCTTTTATGTTCGTACTATTTATAAGCACGACCAGTAAGTTGTTGTTGTTACGTTCAACTTTATTTGATTGGGGAGATAAAAATGCATGTTTTTAGCGGATGAAACTGCTGTAATGTTAGTTGACCTAATTAAAAAAAAATAAGTTATAAGGCCATGTTTCCGTGGGGAATGAGAGGGAGGCAGATAACTTAACTTTAGTTTGCGAACATGGCAACAGAATGGACACACTGTACCTAATATTATGACAAAGTGTAACAGGAGGCGTGTTTTCATGTCATGTCGCATAATTTTCTCATTGAGAGAGCGTTATATGGGGAGTGGGGGGACTATCCCTTGTATGCTGCCGTCATAACTCTTTCTTTTGGATTAGTGAAGGCAACGCGTAGAGTCCAAGGTAATAACCGATTACCATTTATCCGTGTGCATGTTAGCTAGTTGCTTATAAAAATGGTTAAAAAAAGACACCTAAATCGAAACCGTTGTACTCATAGGTGTCGCCGCCATCTGGTTAAATTCGCCGCTGGCAAACAATTGAATGCCTGGGCAGATAAATAGTTTGGTCGACAGACGCCACTTGGTGGCGCTAGTGTTATTCCTTAGCTAAAAAGCAAATAGTCGTTAGGAGATCATTGTCAGTATGTCCCGGGAGGCGAACGGTCTTTATACTTGAAGTGTTTTGTGTGTAAGCTTAAGTGAATGAGATGTGAGTAGTGTTTCCTTTCGAACTAGTACTATTTATTAGGAGCATGGGGACTCGTCCCCTATGCAGTTGACGTAATACTTTTCCTTGCTTTTAAGATAAGCAACCCGAAGCTACGGTAATCGCTTACCATCAGGCTTGCCCTCCTATGCTTGTTTGCCACCCTTGCTGTGTAAAAAAGTGTGTTGAGTGGTTCATTAGGGTACTTACTATTTATGTGTAAATAAGTTCTGCTGACTCTGGGTGGGTGCGTCGAAATCTGGCACTCATATACTCCCTCATCGTCGGGCTTTACTTCCCTGATCAGGAGCCTCCAGTTACCAGGATATCTTCGGGCTACTGTCACCCTATTATCAGCTGCGTAAGTGATGGCTCCGACTGTTAGAAGTTCCGGCATTTCATCTCTACCTCTCCGGCGAACCCATGATACCTGGGAAAGTATTTACATTTTGTAAATATACTGTCTTAAACAATAGCATTAAGCAGACACAGAACAGTGTCGTGCAGTGACTTCCTAAGGTGAGTGACAAACAAAACGGCGACCATATCGTTGCGATGACGACAAAGGAGTGAGGAGCTCGGTGGCGTATTGTTTGGATCGCTCTGGTTTCGACTACGAAAACAAAGCAACTTTCGCTATGGTCGGTCCCGGGATGGGTATCAAATTTATAGCCTCGAGCTCCTCCGTGCTTCGGAAGGTACGTTAAGCCGTTGGTCTCGGTTGTTACTGCAACCCTTTAACCCACCGACCCGCATTGGGCCAGCGTGGTGGAGTTATGGCCCAAGCTCCTCATGTGTTTCCCCCATGTAGGAAGGCTCGTGCACAGCAGAGGGCTGTACATAGGCTGATGATGATGGTGATGGCGACAGCGTTACAGCGATAATCGTTAAAGCCATAGTATTTATCAGCATCAATCTAAAGCGACGAGCAACGATAGCAACTGTTGGATTGCAATGGGAATTTGCGTCTTGTCTTGATATTCTGTGACTTTTCTAATCTGTAGACAAGTTTTTTCATATTATCATTCTCTTTGGTTTTGCCATCTTGTAAAAGCAGTCAGTTTACGTTGCGTTTCCCAAATGAAACGCTATAATTAACAAACACCAGTATTTATTTAGTGCCATATAACCAAAGACTATAAAAAATAACAAACACCCTGACAACAGCAGCGATTGTCGCCGTTCTGTTTGTAGCTTTCGTATTACGGAGTCGAGTAGGTACGCCTAGTACAGTTAATAAATTAATACTAATAATTAAAATCTCCTTATTTTAATATATGAATGTTTGTTTTAGCACGCTTTATTACAGATTCGACAAACAAAATAATAATTTCTAGTTCATTAACATGAAATCTTAATTACGTCGCAAACAAATCCTGCTAGAAGTCCAATAGAAAGTAATAATTTTAGTTTGAAACGTTAAAGTAATTAAGTCAAATATTTGTTTTTGTGTATTAAAAGCTTTAATAGAAGTCTTATAATTACATTGCTTTCAAACACCATCAAATTAAGTTGGAACGCGTCCACTTCCCATCATTAATCTTTTGCAGGTTTAGTCTGAATGGAATGAGTACCTACGTTTCACGCTACATTTGACTTCCGAGTTATTCTGCCAGGAAACTCTGAATTGACTGCACATTATGGAAGTACACACGACAGCACGTCAATTGTAACAGTTGCACTACGAAAGTCGCTTCTATTACGAACGGAGCAAGGGCGGTCTCAAGGTCAAACTGTTACGCTTGATGTGCTTTCGACTGTACAAAATTTTAAAACAAAAATTAAAACCGACATCAATAAACTGAAAAGATTTAAATAATTAAATTTAAGTAGGTACCCATCCCCTAGAAACATATTTCTTGGGGTCGGTGCTTCACTCACTTTATATTGTTTTTGGAAACAACTTAGCACCAACTCCAGAAAATATGTTTCTAGGGGATGAGTACCTACTTAAATTTAATTATTTTAACCTTTTCAGTCTTTTGAAGTCGGTTTTAATTTTTGTTTAAAAATTGTTTTTTACAATTTTTAGTGATAATTTTTTAAGGTCGAAGCTAGATGGGTGACCGTCAGCTTATATTGTTTCCTACTATCGTATCGTTTCACCAAAAAGTCATAGGAAAACAAAAATCCCCCAATTTCGCATACGTATTTCAGTTTTTTATATAAAAACCAAAGTACCCAACTGATTTTGAAAAAAAATTTAAGGGACCAAATGGCAACTACTATTCCGCATCGAACCAAACAATAATTACGTAAATTGGATTAGTAGTCTCGGCGTAATCGGTGTACATACGTAGAGGAAAAAAACATACCGGCCGAATTGAGAACCTCTTCGTTTTTGAAGTCGGTTAAAAGTAATTTATACAAGAAGAACCAATAGAACTACTTAGTGAATAATTCAAAATTGATTTTGAGTTTGTATTAGTCAATATTTAATCGATTTTCTTCGGTCTTTTTCACCGCAAGGATCACAATTCTTAAGGAAGTACGATATTATGTTTTTCATGAGATTCCAATCCGCTTTGGGCTACTTAGTACAACTTATTAGTGCAACGATTAAACTTATGCATTTTTTTATTCCAGTAGTTCATCAAAGTAATAATACTGTATATACCAAGGGATAGTCCCCTTCTTGAAATCTAGTTGTTAAGTTGAAAATGGACCACAGTAATGACAGGACATAATAAACCAAAGTTTATATCGAACTGTTACATGCTCTTGAATTAACAAACGTGCCATAGCTTGATCAGAGAATGAATAGTCATAAATTACATTTGGGACCACGAATAATTAGCCATTGGGTATTGTCGTCCGAATAAATTGCTCGGTTCAATTAATGTACTGTCTATATCCACTAGAGTATAATGTTCTGTGGCACTTTATTAATTGGAGTTCATAAGTTTTGCTCGACCAAAATATTAGACATTCTTTGATAGTGTTATATATCCTCTTCCTTTTACTAGAACTAACAGCTGATGTCAATCCGAAAAGTATGTCATGTCACTCTTGATTAGTCAAGGAAATAAACAACTTATATTTCCCAATGCATTTTATTAATTAAGAGATACAATATTTGGCGACGAGGAAAAATGAACACAGAAAATAGAGCAGATATTTCAAGACTCAAACGGACAAGAACATCTATTCGCGCACAACTTACACGAATAGAAAACCAAATCGGAACATTACAGTACGTACACGAATTTGATTTTGAAACGCGATTGAAGAATATTGAATCTTATGAAACCAATTTTTGTAACACACAATCTGAAATAGAGAATTTAGTTGGTGACGACGACGTACAAAATGAAATTCACGAACGTAGTACTACAGAGGAAACCATTTTACGTATTAAACTTCGACTAAATACCTTACGGGCGCAACCATCAATAAGTTCAAATAATATTCCTAACGTCCATCATACATCTAACTACATGACGCCAAAAATCAACTTTCAACCCTTCCACGAAAACGAAACCTTCAAAAATTTTGTACGACGTCTAGACATGTTCCTGAAACTCAACAAATGTACTGATAACGAATCACGCGTATATACTTTACTTACTGCCTTATCACCAGATCTACATCAAAAGGCAAACGACTTATGCGCACCATCAGAACCTTGCGAATTAAAATTTGAAGAATTAGTAAATATTTTGAGTGATTACGTGGATCCCAAACCAAGTATATGGGCGAGACAACACAAATTTATAAGTCGAGTTCAACATGAAGGAGAGTCTATAACTAACTATTCTACTGAATTGAAACATCTATCCCAGGAATGCGAATTTATGTGCACGCATTGCAACAAATCAATTGCTGATAATTTATTAAGTTTACAGTTTATTAGAGGAATCCGCGATGGAGAAATACGAACTAAAATATTACAAAGTCAACATATAATTAAGTTTACAGATCTAGTTCATTCCGCATCATTAATGGAAATCGCTAAAAGAGATAACAATGATATGAATACACAAGCAAAGACACCAGTAGTCCACACAGTTCAATACAAACCGCAATTCCAAAGAATTCCTCCGGGCAGAAAAATTACATTTGAAGACTTGAAGGGAAAGTGTTTTCGTTGTGGTGACACGTCACATAGAGCTAATGGTTGCAGATTCATAAATGAGATATGCTCGAAATGCAAAAAAGTGGGCCATATAGCAAGGGTATGTTTACAGTATATTGGCACAAAACCTAATAAACAGATAGAGGAAAACGAAACAACACATGAAGAGGACATTTGTGACATTAATATTATTAATACAAAAATAACTAACAAATTTCTAATGACGGTATATATTGAAAATAAAAAAATGATCATGGAACTGGACACAGGAGCTGCTTTATCTTCAATGTCATACGAAGATTTTAAAAACTTGAACATTAATAAGAAAATTTTTAAAACTGACATACGCATGAAAACTTATACAGGGGAAATTATCGAACCCTTCGGAGTTGCTTACGTCACTTATACTTACAACAATAAGACCGCCCATGGCAAATTATACATCATCAAACAATCAGTGGACCCAATTTTTGGAAGAGCTTGGATCGGAAATATGGACATTAATTTAGCTGACGTTAAAAATATTGGTACGGCAAACAATCACAAACTAGAAGAACTACTATTAGAATATTCATGCATTTTTGAACAAAAACTAGGGTGCATTCCAAATTTCAAAGGTCATTTTACATTAAAAGATAATACTCACCCCATATTTATCAAACCCCGGAGAATTCCCTATGCCTTGAAGGAAAAAGTGGAAGAAGAAATAGAAAGGTTATGCAAGGAGGGCGTCATCAGCAAAGTTGACAATTCTGAATGGGGTACACCCATAGTCCCTATCGTGAAACCCAATGGATCAATAAGACTTTGTGCAGATTACAAGGTTACATTAAATAAAGCAATCAAGGACGAAAATCACCCCATACCAGTCATCGAAGATATTTTTAACGAAATGAATGGGGGTAAATATTTCTGCACATTAGACATTACGCAAGCATATCTCAACATGGAAATCACAGAGGAGAGTTCGATGATGCAAACAATCAGTACTCATAAAGGTACGTTTAAAGTAAACCGCCTCATGTTCGGGGTCAAAGTGGCACCAAATCTATGGCAGAAATTCATGGATCGAATATTACAGGGCATTTCTGGAACAAAATGTTTCTTTGATGACATTATTATTCAGGGGGGAACTCGAGACCAATTACTCAGTCGATTGAAACAAGTATTTCAAAAGATCAAGGACAATAACCTCAAAATTAATAAAGACAAATGTCAATTCTTCAAAACAAGTATAAATTATCTAGGACACACTATTGATCAAAATGGTTTACACAAAAATAAAGACAAAATCAATGCTATAATTAAAACAGAAAAGCCGAAAAATGTAAATGAACTTCGCACATTTTTGGGTATGGCAAATTACTATAATAAATTTATTCCGAACCTCGCAAGCATTGCTTCACCATTGAACAAACTTTTAAAAAAGAATATTGATTACATTTGGACGAAACCCTGTGATGAAAGCTTTCAAACTATCAAAAAGGAGATTGCAAATAATAACGTATTGATCCATTTCGACCCAACAAAAACTTTAGTACTTGCCACAGATGCTTCACCTTTAGGCCTAGGGGCCGTTCTCTCACATCGGTTGCCGAACGGTGATGATAGACCAATTGCCTTTGCATCGCGCTCTTTGAGTAATAGTGAGAGGAAATACAGCCAAATCGATAAGGAGGCCACCGCGATATATTGGGGTCTGAAGAAATTCTTTCATTATTGCTACGGCAGAAAATTTGTTCTCGTGACAGACCACAAGCCATTAACAACAATCTTTCACCCAGGAAAAACCCTACCATCTTTAAGTACTATGCGCCTGTTTCATTATGCACACTTTCTATCCGGATTTGACTACACAATTGAGTACAGGAGCACCAAGGAAAATGGGAACGCAGATTATTTATCCCGCTTTCCAGTAGACATTCCAGACCACAAGATGGACCAACATTACATATACCAACTGCAACAGATACACACAATTGCTATGAGTCATGATAAAATTTTAAGTGAGATAAACGTGGACAACGAATATAAAAAACTTATAAAAGCACTAGAAACAGGCACAGATTTGAAAACATTAGGTTACAATAATAATGAATTGACGTTACACGATGGGCTCATATTCAAAGGCACAAGATTAATGATTCCTATATCTTTAAGAGAACACGTTTTAAAGGAATTACACTGCGGCCATATAGGAATGTTAAAGATGAAACTTTTAGCAAGAAGCTATGTCTACTGGAAAAACATTGACACGCACATTGAAGAACTCGTTAATAATTGCCGTGAATGTAGGATAAAACAAAACGAGCCGGCTAAAGCTCCATTACACCATTGGGAACAACCAACAACACCTTGGCAACGCATACATGTTGACTTCGCAGGCCCGATCGATAATCACTATTTGTTTATAATCGTTGACGCATATTCCAAATGGGTTGAGATTGTCCCAACCAAAACCACAACTGCTTCTTGGTGTATTAAAACACTTGATGAACTTTTTGCAAATTTCGGTATGCCACATTCGCTCGTCTCGGATAATGGCAGACAATTCACATCCAACGAATTCGAGAATTATCTACAACAGAATAATATCCAACATAACAAGTCGGCTCCATACCATCCATCCACCAACGGTCAAGCAGAAAGATATGTGCAGACCATTAAGAATTCGCTTAAGGCAATGACTGATGAAAAAGGGGATATACACAGCAAACTGAGGATAATTAAGATACAATTAAGACAAACCCCTCACCGCACTACTGAAACAAGTCCATATGAAATGATGTTCGGTAGGAAAATAAGGACGCGATTGCATGCTTGGTTCAGTAAGCCCCATCAGTCAACTCCACAGCAAACCTCCGCAAGACATAATGAACCGGTTAGAATCTTCAACATAGGTCAGAGGGTACAAGCCAGAAGTTATTCACATGGAGGAAATAAATGGGTATTTGCAATCGTTCGGAAAAGACTCGGAAGACTCCATTACGAGATTATGACTGACCAAGGCGAAGTGTGGAGAAGACATGTCGACCAACTGCTGGCGCCTAGGGTTGCTTACAGGCACTGAAATTGAGGGGGAGGACTGTTATATATCCTCTTCCTTTTACTAGAACTAACAGCTGATGTCAATCCGAAAAGTATGTCATGTCACTCTTGATTAGTCAAGGAAATAAACAACTTATATTTCCCAATGCATTTTATTAATTAAGAGATACAATAGATAGTTTAACAACTTTGTGATTAAAGTGAAACATTATTTTGGATTATCTCTACGGCAGTTGTCTAAATTTGACAACCCAATAAGACTTATTGGGTTTGAAGACATCCCAATAATTGTTTAAGCCTTAGTGACATAGTATTTTTTCACGTTTATACAAATCTTCGGTGGGCGTGCAAGATCGCGTAAGAGCAGTTTGCAATACCGCGTATTTACAAAGGTCGCAAAAGTGAAATATCACGCTATCGCTCATTCGCATATACTAGATTCTCATTGAACAACACCCAGAGAAGTCCCAAACAAGTTCAGTCAAAGAAATGCGTAAATATATCCAAGATATTAACTTTTTTCTTCCTCCTGTGAAACAAAGAAAAAGCTGATACGCGTTACTTACAAACTGCTCTTGCGCGGTCTTGCACGCTCACCGACAAATGACATTTTGAATTTGGACGAAAAATGTTTAACATTTCATACTGACCAAACATTGACAATTATCCCTTTTTTATTAGACTTTTCTAAAAATCCTCTGACTTTTTTTTAGAGTAGCATTGCAAGTCTTGTTAGAATCGATTTGTTCGTTTGTAATATTTTCGACTTGAGAGTTTGTATGAAACGCCGTGCGACGTTAAAGCTCTTAAGAGGATCATGTGTTGAGGTAATCAGTGAGAATGATACCATTACGATAGAAATCTAGATTGCGATTGTTATCCATGTCGAGGCTGCTTGGCTTTTATTTGGAATCGGAATACAAACTTTGGAATTTTCGACTTTATTGTTTTAGTTCTGAATTTAAATTTTGAAAAACATAATTATCCAATAATTTTATGAAAATGGCAAACTAAACTATGAACGCGCTCTCCGCGGATCGTGTCATATTTATACAGAAACGTACCGTCTCTATACCTTTTCTGAAATTAATAATAAATTTTGCATTGTGATCTGAAATAATAGATAACTTAGCTTTGTTTTTTTATTGCAAGTAAAATTTGTGTTGATATATTGTGAACTTCGCTTGGGCCGAAATGAAGAGTCTCAGCGAGAGGAAAACAGACAACAATAGCGTAAAATTTGAAAATTTATGTTTCGGCTTAGCCAAACGAGTAGTCAATCTAACATAATTTGGAAACAAAAGCAAGAGTGATAGTAAAAAAAATGCTGAAAATGTCTGTTCAAATATCAATTTCGTCTCGCTTTAAATATATTGCTAAATGGTAAGAAAAAATTTAATTACGAGTTACAAAGGAAATTTTATAATTTACAAAGGTAACTTTGTAATATGTTTCGATTTCCCGATAATCAAGGCACGCTTACATAATAGCTGTCTGATGTTCCGATTGCTACTCGTTACGCTTAAGAGAATGGCGTAATTAACGCAATGAGACAATGGAAGCTTTTACCAGAATAAGCGGAACGTTCCTATTTAAATTCTAAATACCAAGTCCTTTATATTGAAGACAGAAGGCGTTCATTCGTGTTATACTTATTACTTACTTATTGAGTTATATTCATCAGATGTTTGCTGGCAGAAGTTACTGAGGGGATAGGTGAGGGGTAGATAGCGTTCTGAAATCTGAAAACCCTTTAACATGAGACGTAATTATAACTTGTATACCCATACTAAAACAAAACCCTCTCGAACTAAAAGTCTCTGCGCTAAATTGGTGAACAGATAGGTCACACGGTATAACACACATGGTGTAATTATATGAATTCCTTGTTGACTATGGAACCTTAATTTAGAAACTTAAGAGAAAAGAGATGTTTCATATCCGGCCAGGTCCTGATTTTTTGAGATATGTACATTATCTCAAAAAATCAGTAAAAATCTTCTGAACCCAGGAAAAATACTAATGATTCGTTTTCATGCATAGTTTGTTTGTACATAAGTTGATATTTTTCGTCTATTTGACCGATATTCAACATGGCAACATGGCGGGCCACAAAGAAGTCAACTAAACGTCACCAAAGTGACGTAAGCGCCATGATAAATATTTGGTTGTGTTGCAGTTTTCTCTATGAAAATTCTTGTTTTGTATCACGCAACAAACCAAATACAATGGAAACGGCCAATTGAACTCCGTTCTGCAAATTTTTACCTATTTTTCAGTATAGTGTAAATAGACCTGGCCTCTCCATACATTTTTGTAACATCTCTTTTTATTAGATTTCAGAATCTACATTATTATAACGTCGAAGAGAACTTTGTTTATAGTTCTTCCAATGTAATAAGCAAATTTTTAACACGCTTTTAGCATAAAATATGTCTTTATTACTATCTAACATAATTTTAGGTAAAATTGTGAGATTAAAATATGCAGAGTCAAGAAAAGCGTGGTATTCCAAGTGTTAACACAGGAAATATTTCGCGAAAAATCCTAGGATCATTTTATTTCTCTGCTTTTTCAGAAATATAGTAATAAGAAATATTTATCTGACTATAAACACGACATTGCAAAGTTATTTAGCCAAGATTAATCCACAAATGGACGAGGATGCGTGTCACATCATCATCCTTTACATTAGAGAAACACTTGAGGAGTTTGGGGTATAAGTTATACCACCACGCTGACATCATGCGTGTTGGTAGGTTTAAGCGGTTGCAGTAACAACCGGGACAAAAAGGTTAACGTGCCTTCCGAAGCACGGAAGAGCTTGAAACTACTAATTTTAATTGACGCATCCCGGCATCGACCATGGCGAAATTTTCTTTGTTTTCAAAACCACTACTCCATCGATCTCCTCGCTACAGGCGTCATGCTTGCATGTATTTGAAGTGGAAAAAAACTTCTTATATGTACAGTTAGAAGCAAAATTATTTTTACAGATAAAACGATTTTAATTCTTATCTCACACAAAAGGTAGTATGTCAAAAAAAAATTAAAATAAAATATTCATATGGTAGCGGATGGTCCGGAGTTCTATCCAGGATTTAGCTGTCCGCGCATTTTTTTTGCTGGCCTCGCCACTTGAATAGTTAATATTTTGACATATAATTTGTAAATAGGTTTCCTACGAAATCGGTGCCATTACTGTGATTTTTTCATAGATTAATGAGTCACTATTCTTGGATACCACACGACCACACTAACTTTTCACACACATGGTAATGTGTAACTGCTTAATCTGTAAAACTTAGGCTGGCTAGTAAGGGAAGAAAATTTCTATAGTTGTTTTGTATGCAACATAACAGTGAAAAATCTAGGCTTGCAGAATTACAAAAATATAGTAAAGTTTTTTTATACTTACTGTCAAAACTGTTGTGTATACATATATGTATGAGTGTGTGAAAATATACTTAATTATTTATTACGTACTAATATAATATTTATCATTTAAAATATTTACTTTACAGTGTGTGGTAAAATGAAATGATTTTCTCCATCCCCTTCTTAAGTTTATGTTAATATAAAATTAAGTAAGTACCTTTATGCACGGGAATGAATGCTCTGAACATATTTTTTTCTGGTAAACTGTGGATAGCTTGAATTGGCTTATAAGTGGATTTGTAAGTTGTGTTTTATAATGTGGAAATGCTATTGTTATCCCTTATTAATAAAAAAACATCAATTCATAATTAAGATTGTCTTAATTATGAAGGTAGCCAGCCGGGTTCTCAAACAATAGCAACTCCGAGAGCCGTTAGCAAATTTTGAGCTACTCTTTATCTAGATTGTTGTATTAATTGAGGCACAAGTAATTACGGCGAAGCTCTGATAGAATAACATCGCAGAATGGTTGACAGAGGCTAGCAAAAACCATTTTACTACGACACAAAGTAAATGTTATTTTTGGAAAATACAATACAATACAATACAAATATACTTTATTGCACACTAGGACAGAAAAAAAAACATAAAACATAAAGTACTTCATAAAACATAAAATACTTCAAGATATCTGTTATAACCTTACGAAATTCAACAAAGGATTCGATATCCATTTACATCAAATACTGCGGCACTATGAGAGAGTCAGTCAGTGCGAAATGCGAAAAAATAATTTCTATGATAGCTATCATATTAAATTTTTTCGCATTTTTCGTTTTGCGGGCACTTCGGGCAGTGCAATACACCTCTTTTTTCCTATTTCAACACCGATCTAAAAACTAAAAGCTTAAATCATAATTTTCAAATAAAACCTCAGATCAATAATAGTCATGTATATATCGCAGGAATCCTTTATGTTAGCATAAGGTATTTACTCCTTTGATGGCAAGACGGACGCTATGCCGTTAGGTTGCCCGTGTCGCCGACGGATAGTGGACCAGAGGGTGCATCGATGGGAGTTATAGTGGGTGCGAGCCCCACACTCCCCTGTCTTATTTCCCGGAGGGCGGGATAGCGCGATAGGCGTTTCTATCTTCGAAAAAAAGAAGGTATTTACTCCTAATATACTTTGGCATAATGAATTTGGCATATTGTTGTTTGTCATAATATTACTTTGGCATAATTGTTCTTTTGCAAAATATTATTTTCGCATAAGTATAATTGAGACTAATGTAATTACCCACTATTACAATTTTCATAATGGTTTTAGGCATAATATAAAGTCGTATAAATGAACATGTATTTGAGTAGGTACCTACATAAAAATGAGGTACATGCCTAATAGTAGGTCAGGGTGCGGCGGTTTACAACTATTTAACGCGCTTACTTTATTTTACAAAGATAATAATTTCCATACAATTAATACCTACAAGGAGTTTGTACCGTGATTCACTTCGCGTCTATCTTCTTCTCTCATTTAGTATTTTACCGTACTAATCTTACTAATAATACTTTTGCCATTTGATCTGCATGACCTTGAGTTTTAAATGGCCCGTCGTAGAAATTGTTTGAAGATTTTCTGATTGTTTTATTAAACTTAACCATTGAGATATTTCATTATTACAAAATATCGTTTGAACGCTCTAAAGTTAATCAACATAATATAGCTGTGAGAAATGTATTAATGAAAATGAAACTGTTGCAAGAATGACAAAGGTCGAAACAAGATTACATAAATGAATTCACATTTTTAAGGTTATTTCTGCCTCGTGAAGAATATTTTATATGAGACTGAGAGGGATGGGAGGGAGGAGCTCGGTGGCGTATTGGTTTGAGCGCTCTGGTTTCGAT
This sequence comes from Nymphula nitidulata, assembly GCA_947347705.1. Taxonomy (NCBI): domain Eukaryota; kingdom Metazoa; phylum Arthropoda; class Insecta; order Lepidoptera; family Crambidae; genus Nymphula; species Nymphula nitidulata. The sequence continues at coordinate 17,399,203 of OX374632.1, forward strand.
ACGAAAAACAAAGCAACTTTCGCCATGGTCGATCCTGGGATGGGTCTATCAATGTTTGTTATCTCGAGCTCCTCCGTGCTTCGGAAGGGACGTTCAGCCGTGGTTCCAGCAACCGCTTCAACCCACCAACCCGCATTGGGCCAGCGTGGTGGTGTTATGGCCCAAACTCCTCATGTGTTTCTCCCATGTAGGAAGGCCTGTGCCCAGCAGTGGGACGTAAACAGGCTGGGGATGATGAGAGAGGGATAGAGATCTGACTTATCAGCGCGATAAAAAGAGACAACATTAAAGTTTTTAATATTTTTTATACTTAATACTTCATTGATTAATCAACTTCACTTAGTATGTATTGTCTTATATTTTCACGAGCACTACACATTTGAAATAAAACCACTTTACTGGATTTAACTCACGTTTAATTAGATGTTACATTATTATCAATACTCTACATTTCGATAACTTTACAGCTGTTCGTGCTAGGGGTACTAGACCAGGTACTCAAATCAGTACGATGCGAAGTATCCCTCCGTGCTTCGATAAGCAAGTGAAGCCAAGCCTTCAATTTATCACAGCCTTATGGAGTACTCTTAAGCATAAATTGTATGAGTAATTTCAACTTGAGGAAGTACAGTTGACAGCTCATCAAGCGTATTGGATTTACCTCCCCAAAACCTCATCAACGTTTTACCCTTAAAACGTTTGTAATAATACCCAATAAGAATGGAATTGAAAAGCAAATGGCAAATAAAATGTTTTATACTTGAGCAAATTTAGTTAAAGAATAAAATAAACAAACTAAATACCATTTTGTATAGGTTTGTCCCATTCACACGCTACCTTTCTTGCTCATTACTCATATAAAAATGACTCTGTAACTCTTATTGAAATTTGTCTAATCGGGTTTTTTTTATTGTTTGCGCGCTTTGTAAATAATAAAAATGTTAATAAAAGCTGTACGTAAATTTTATAAATACCTACATTGAGTACCAATATGGGACTAGTTTTATTTCAGACAGACTCTAAATGCGTGCATAAAATAAACCTTCGAGCCCAAAATCGATCTAGCTTTAAATTCTTGTTGTGTTACGCACAAAAATGAAGTTGAGTTATTCTAAAAAATCAGTCTGTAACCACACAACGTAAAGCAGAAAAGGAGGCAAATTCATTGCACTCCATAAAAGATTTCACATTTTCAACATTTCTTGCTGTTTATCAAGTATACAAAATGCTTATATTTTACCATCGGAGGATTTGCAATAATTTATCATATCCGCTGTATGTCATGAAGATTGTAGTTTCTTTGACAAATGTTTCAGGAAGCTTCTGGCTGTTCTCAAGTTGACTAACGATCGACGATAAGTTACTGTTGACTCGAGGTGATTGTGGCATTTGTATACTTGTTTTCGTATTAGATTTATACTACTGGCACTTTCTATGAAATACAACGAGACTTTAAAAAAACTAAAGTGGTGGATTCGCACCCGGTTTGAAACGCTTTGCGGACAATTTTTTTTGTTGATGAAGGTTTCGCAGACATATCTAAACTCCTTTCTACAAATACTGCTTCAAAGAATTCAATAGAAATAATGTAATTACTAGAAGGTAATATAAGTATTGTTAGTAGCTTAGATTTATAATAGTGACTTCGTTTATGAATGTCTTTGATTATGTTGCCTATGTTTATAATCGTGGCACGATCAATCATTAAGACACTATCTACACCTATTCAACAGAATTTGCAAAGCGATCCTTAATGCCGATTGGGAAAGCGTATACATTGATGTGATTCGAGAGTATTCTAGATTCTATTGAACAAGCAAGCTAAATCTGAAACGATCTGTTAGATTATTTAACTACAGTCTACCCAAATTATAATTGATTAATGAGAAAGGATGTTATATGGCAACAGTTGTAATATTATTGCCTAGTGATATAAAGCTTATTCTGCTTATAATACTCATTACACTAGTCCTTACAAATTTTGTTATATTCCAACTACAACTTTTTCGTAAATAAATGGAAATATTTCTTGAAAATTAGCCGACGTCTATGATACTAGTGATGCAAATGTATTATAAAATATCTTGTAACATCTTTCAGTTATTTTATAACTCGGTAAAGAAATTAACGTCGCCATAATTTCTGCGCTAAAATGCAATAAAAAAATGAATAAAACTCACCGTTTTATCTAACAATAGGCTGATCCTGCAATTCAAATGAGCGTCTTCACCCAGTTGAATTGTTATCTTCGTTATGTTTCCCTCTGGTGTATCCTCGAATGTGGGCCCATACTTCCTATCATGGTCGAAGTAGGTATTCTTCACAGACACCACATGGGGAACCATGACTCTTGGAATGTTCGGCTGAACAGTTAAGGTCCCTTGCGTTGGTTCTTGAGAAGGTTGTGGGACTTTGAAAGATTTGGTGCTGTCTATCGTTGAGTTTCCAAGTCGAAGCAACACTGGTGCTGGGGCTATTCCAGTGCTGAGAGCGTAAAATGACGTTACAGTTTGGTCCGTTTCTGTCGTAGAAGTTGGATTTTCTATAACAAAATGATACCATTGTTTATTATTATTGAACCAAACTCAACTCATTAATTTCAGCATATCATGTGATCAAAAGCTAAAATATTCAGACATCATTATGGACCCTGTCAGGTACAGCAAAGTCAAATGAAAGGGTAGTCATAAACACAATATTAATTTACTTTAAGACAAGTAATATACTTATTTAATTTCAACAATTTCAAATTAATTAATTTAAATAATATAACATTATTATAAATGTTTGAACAATTATTTACTAATAAAAATCTATCTAAACTAGAAAAATTTCACGTCCTGAGGTGGGGATCGAACCCGCGACTTTTCGCAATTCGGGCGACTGCTCTAACCATCTGAGCTACCCAGAACTTGGGATATCCCTGTGATATTCTTCTAGTCTGTATTTGTTTTTCTAATTTAGATAGATTTTTATTAGTTAAATAATATATTTTGCAATTAGTTACTTTATAAATTCATACAATATAGACTGGATTGATACAATTGTCGTTGTAGTCAAGACTAAATTGTTTGAAATATTTTACTTTAAAGAAACGTAGTTAATATTCAGCAGCAGTGGTTCATAAATGAATTAACCGTTAGTTGAAGATAGACGTGTTGATTTAAGTTCAATCATTGCATTTTAAAATCACAAGAAAGGAATTTAATGATGTTTAGAAGTGTCCAATTAGATGACGGGTAATTAACTTGTGAAATGTTGACATAATTAACGCGGCGTGTTTCTAGATGTGTAGGTACAAAGAAAGGGCGAAATTATTACGTCATTTTTTTGAAAGTAAAATATTGTAAGCAAATACAGAATCAGCGAATCAGCGCTACTTATGTTTAATAACAACATTAAATACGAACCACATGAATTAATACTTTTAAGTTCAGCCACTGATTCCAAAATCGTCTACATTAAAAGTAGTTTTTAAATCACAACTTTTTACTCGTTTCTCTTGATTCAAATGCGGCGGTGAATACTTGATGTGGAATTGCAATTGCAGTGCCCATTGGCTGCCTGAGTAGCACATTAAACGCTGTTGTAACGACGCAGTGAATAGAGAATTGCTTTAATGCGAAAACTACTGGACTGTTTGCAGGCTTAGACCAGATGAGGACAAACGCAGTGCTGAGAGGTTTCATTACAAAAACAACTAGCTAGAATAGTAAATAGTAAAATAAATAAGCAGTCTAGTAAAAAAAATATTTCTAGTTTTATTTTATTATATTTTAATTACTAAGTAATTTTTCAAACATTTATTATAATGATAAAATCAAAAATTTAGAACAGTCTAGTAACGTTCCATTACGGGCTACATGGGGGAAACACTGAAGAGTTTGGGACATCGACCATGCTGGACCTAATCGGGTTTGTAGGTGAAAGCGGTTGCAATAATCATGGACTTAACGTGCCTTCCGAAGCACGGAGGAGCTTGAGATTACAAATTTTGGTTGACCCATCAGGGGTCTTCTCGGGAAAATAAATATAACAACAACCCTGAAATAAAATTCAAAAGACATAAATCAAGGAAATTGAAATAAAAGAAATATTTTTAATAATGTTGATTATGTTGTACACAAGAGGTAAGAACAGACAACTTAAATTAGAAACAATGTTTATTTGGTCTAAATTGAGATTTGAGATAACAAACATAGGAACTGGACTTAACATTCCTGGTACATCTAAATAAAACGAACACAAAGATTCCTTTAGAAGAAAAATACAAGCCAATATTTGTTACAGAATAAATAAGGACAGAAAAACATACAAAATGGCAGATTCTCTCGATTCAGAATTGTCAAGCGGCACTATGTACAGTACTAAGAGCATTAATAGTTGGCACGGCCAAGTCGTTAAGGTTCGCTAGTGCTCTCACTTTATTGCAAACTGCATGCAATTTTCTGAAAAATAATTGATAATGTAGTTAGGTGCTACACTTATCTCTATATTTGATTTAGTGCTTATTTTTTTTATATGGATGGCAAATCAGCCTACCGATTGAATTATGTTGATCTTGCTCTAAAAACACAACACATCCTAAGCCACTTCATTAGTTATAGCTCGCGATTCATTAGATAACACATTACTTTTATAACACCCCAAACATCATTTGTAGTTGTTTTAATTAAGTACTGTGAGTGAGTGAATCAAAAAGAAGAGTTTGAATTTGCCCGTGGGTGTATTCTGTGCCAGTGTTAAAAAAGACTCCATAGAATATTATGTTAAAGGTGACGCCATACTTCAGTAGTGGCTACCAAATATTATATGTATGGACGCATGGAAAAATATAATTATATCTTTGAAATTTACGTGCACAAGAACTGCTGCTGACTAACTGTTAATAGTTCGGCAAATCATAGTTGTGTAATGTGTATCAAACTGATTTAATAAAAAGGAAATATAAGGCTGCCATATTTTATTGATTCTTGGGTCAATAATATTTATTTATTATTATTTATTTAATAGTCGATACTAAAGCTTTTTATTGCAACAAGACCAATAAATATCGTTTATTTGTATTCTTTCACAACACTGAAGCTGCGGACCTTGCAGTAGATAAAGCGAATAAAAAAATAGGTCTAGCCCATTAATACTAACCGGTAGCGAATTGGCACACCACTATCTGTGTGAGGAGGAACACGCCTGCTCTCCACATAGCGCCTGGGTGAGGCCCAGCCCCGCTCGGGGCTTCATAATCTGTAACAAGAGGGGATTATTTATATACGGGGTACACATACCTCTGTAGAAAGTCTTCGTACAAACGCCAGTGGAGAAATCGTAGCACTTTTGTGGAGACCATAATAAAATAATTCCTTATTTATGTTAAATAAAAAAGCTTAGTGGGGGCGTAGTGGTTTTGATATCGATGTCGAAAATAAAGTAACTTTTGCCATGGTCGATCCCGGGATGGGGCAACCACGTTTTCTTATCTCGAAAACCTCCGTGCTTTGGAAGGCATTTTAAGCCGTTGGTCCCGTTTGTCTGCAACCTCTTCAACCTGCCAACTATTGGGCCAGCGCAGCGCCAGCGTGGTGGTGTTATGGTCAAGCTCCTCATGTGCTTTTCCCGTGTAGGAAGGCCTGTGCCCAGCAGTGGAACGTAAATAGGCCGGTGATGAAAGAAGCTTAAAGCATTTCTTAATAACTGTGATTTAATACCAGGTTAAATTTAATGGTGTTTCACAAAATGTGAGTACCAATTTTCTGGTGAACTAAAATAAACAATTATTTTATGAAATATAAGATTAAATAGGGCTTTTATACACTCACACCTATTATCCTCAATTGTAACATGTTTACAAACTAAATACCGCTTACTCAAATTATAAGTCACGTATAGTCGACAGCAGATCAAGCGTAACAGTTTGACCTACAGATCGCTCCTTGTACCATCATTATTCATTTACGACCCACTGCTGGGCACAGGCCATCCTACATGGGATGAGGAGGTTGACACATGAAGAGTTTGGGCTATAGCGCTGTCACGCTGGCCCAATGCGGGTTGGTGGGTTAACGCGGTTGCAATTACAACCTGGACAAAGCACAGAGGAACTCGATATCACAAATTTTGATTTAAGTGCACTGTGACCACGGCGGTAACGAGATAAAATATTTTTTACTCTAAAAACTTGGCGGGTCCGGTCTACTTTGACAATTAAACACAAATAAAAATGAGTTCTCGAAATAATCCTAACAAAAAGATGTCCGAAATGAATGAGAATGTCTGAAATTTTGTACAAAAAGGAACAAAAATTTCTGTAAATAAGAAGGAAACTAAATGGTACGGAAAGTTACTATTTTAAATAGTTCACAACTAAAGTGCTGACGTTTCTTTGTTAGAAATCGGAAGCCGAGCTAGAAAAGGCATTCTGTATCGTACATAAATCGTAATTCATTCTCAGCGACAAAAAAATAAAATTGGCTCTGCACCAACTCAGTTGAGGCACTGCACCGCTACCATGAAAAAGTCTATCCGTAACTTCGGAGCAGCGAAATTACGAAACCTGGATGATATTGTTTGAACTCTGAAGGCCTAATCTAAAAACGAAGTAACGGATTAGACTTATCATAGGCACGAGTTTGTAAATACCAATTTCCGCACGTGTGTCAACATTTATAAATATTAGACGGAAAGTCGCGACAATATTTGACTTCTCTAATATGTAAATGGCGTATATTTGCAAATGTTGCCACGTGCGCGTGGTGAAAATAAGACCTTGTGTAGTTTTCATTTTACGTATTGAGCAAAAGCCCAAGGGAGTTCGATCGTTTAGCCTATTTATTCTCATAATATGAAACTCCTTATTTTATTGTGACTTTCTTCCCGTGACCACGATCGCTGTAAAGTAATCGAAACGTCGGGTGTTAATAATAATGTATCATCTAAATAAACGCGAGTTCAATCCGGTAAAGTGGCTTTATTTCAAATGTGTAGTGCTCGCGGAAATATAAGAAAATACAATGCTAGGTGGTACAGTTGATCAATCAAAAATTAAAACCGACTTCAAAAAAAAAACTGAAAAGGATAAAATAATTTAATTTATTTAATCGAAGTCGGTGCTTCGGTGCGTCGGTGTTCTATTGTTTTTGAAAACTACCTAGCACCAACTCCAAAAAATATGTTTCTAGGGAATGAGTACCTACCTACCTACTCAAATTAAATTATTTTATCCTTTTCAGTTTTTTTCTAAAGTCGGTTTTAATTTTTGTTTAACATATTTTTTTCACAATTTCAAGTGTTAACTTTCTAAAGTCGAAGCTAGATGGGTGACCGTCAACTTATACATATTGTTTCCCACTATCGTATCGTTTCATTAAAATGTCATAGGAAAGCAAAAATACGCAATTTCGCATACGTAGACAACTTACTGATTCCAGTGTTTTTACTTATAAAAACCAAACTAACGAACTGATTTTGAAACAATTTTTATTGGACCAAATGACAGCTATTCCACATCGAACAAAAAAAGAATCACGTAAATCGGATTAGTAATCTCGGCGTAATAGGTGTACACACAAAAAAAACATACTGGTCGAATTAAGAACCTCCTCGTTTTTGAAGTCGGTCGGTGAAGTCGGTATCAAAATTTAAAAAACTTTAATGCTGTTTTTTTAATCGCGCTGATAAGTCAGATCTCTATCCCCCTTTGTCTCATTGAAATTATCTTCACGAGGCAGAAATGACCTTGAAAGTGTGAATTCATTTATTTATCTAATCTTGTTTCGACCTTTGTCCTTCTTGCAACAATTTCATTTAAATTAATACATTTCTCACAGCTATATTATGTTGATTAACTTTGGAGCGTTCAAATGATATTTTGTAACAATGGAATATCTCAATCCTAATATTTAATAAAACAATCAGAAAATCTTGAAACAATTTCTATGACGGACTATTTAAAACTCGGAGTCATGCAGATCAAATGGGAAAAGTATTAATAGTAAGGTGAAATACTAAGCGAGAGAAGCACGCGACGTGAATCACGGTACAAAGTCGTATTGCGTTTTTGTATTTATTGTATGGAAATTATTATCTTTGTAAAATAAAATAAGCCCGTTAAATCGTTTGGTATGGAAAAAATGACAGAAAAAATCTCAACTAAATTGAAATACAAAGTAAACTAGCACTTTGTTCATCAAAATAACCCTAAAAATGATAATAATGGATCACATAAGTAAGTATTGTTTGTTTTCGCTCTTTGGATCTATAGCTATTGCTGACACTGTAAAAGATTAAAGGTGTATCTTATTCCCTTGAAATAAGAGTCGGTTTCCAGATAGGTAAAGTGTACAGTATATAGCACATCAAACGCCAGAAAAATAGCCAGATAGCATTATACTATTGGTGACGACAATAAATTAAAACATGGGCTATATAAGTCAGATCATAGAAATATTATGGAACTTTCAAATATCTTGTTCATTTCATAATTCCATGACATTTCTATGAAACAATAAAACATTAGCTGCATTGTTTCATAACAATGTAAAAAAGATGTTTCTGAAAATTGCAAATAATTTATATGAACTAATACCTATAGCCCATGTTATAAGTTATTTTCGTTTCCACTCTATGCATATGTCGCCGCGATCTGGTTAATTTCGGCGCTTCATTGGAAGCCTAGCCCGTTGATTAAACGCCGGCATCCAATTGAATGCCTAGCCCGATAGTGAATTGAACTAGACTCACTTAACGTTTGACAACTTGACGAATTGAATGGATCGTCTTGTACTGAAAAGTTTTGGTTTGATTGGTAGGTTCAAGGTATTTTTATGAACACTCATAACTTCATAACCGACATCGTTTTGGTTCTAAGTGGTCGTTAAAAATAACCGTAAACCTACCAATCACTTAAATAGACACACAAAAGCTCGTCGATTTAAACGACCTGCCTAGGCATCCAATTGAATGGCTAATTTAAACCACACGGCTGACGTTCAGCCATCTGGTTAATCATAGTCATGAGTTTGTAATATCAATTTCCGTACGTATGTCAACAGTTATAAATATTAGAGGGAAAGTCGAGTCGCGACAATCTTTGAGTTTTCTAATATGAAAATGGCGTATATTTGCAAATGGCGCCACGTGCGAGTAGTGAAAACGAGACGTTTTGTAGTTTTAACCGACTTCAAAATAAGGAGGAGGTTATCAATTCCCCTGTATGTTTTTTTTATGTTTGTTACCTCAGGACTTTTGACTGGGTGAACCGATATTGATAATTCTTTTATTGTTCGATGCGGAATAGTTCCCAATTGGTCCCATAAAAATTTTCTGAAAATCCATTGAGTAGTTTGGTTTTTAAATAAAAAAAACTGGAAAAAATAAGTCGTCTACGTAAACGAAGTTGCGAATATTTGCTTTCCTATGAATTTATAGTGAACTGATACGATAGTAGAAAACAATACAAGCTCACGGTCACCCATCTAGCTTTGCCCTTCATAAGTTATAACTAAAAATTGCGAAAAAAAAATTAACAAAAATTAAAACCACCTAAAAAAAACTGAAAAGGATAAAATAATTAAATTTTAGTAGGTACTCACCCCTAGGAACATATTTTTAGAGTTGGTGCTAAGTTTTATTCTTTTCAGTTTTTTGGAGTCGGTTTTAATTTTTCGTTTTACGTATTGAGTAAAAGCGCTTCCAAGGAGGTTCGATAGTTTGGCCTATTTATTCTCATAATATGAAACTCCTTATTTTATTGCGACTTTCCAACTAATATTTAAAAACAAAGTAATGTTAATAATATTATTGTACCATTTTCTCATTAATCTGTTTGAACACGTTGTATGACACACGTGTGGAAATTGGTATTATTAACAAATTATTTACGTTAGTCAACTAAACCGCAAAGAATAGGCAAAGCTCTCGACAATTGTATGCGGTAAACCTCTCTCTTATGTTCTGTGGTAAACATTTTACCGCACGCTTCGTTGTATGATGCGTAATTTTTCACTTTCGTACAATTTAATACAGACTTCGTAAATGCAGTTTTGAGCAAAACTTAATAAACGTAAATTACAATCCGTTGAGTCGTAAATATAGCGGGGTATTTACACGTTAATGATATTTAAGTATTTAAATTTTTAAAAAATCATGTCCTTTGGCGGTGTCTGGACCCACGACCTTTCGCAATACCGTACTTTCACATTTATTTTAATGTTAAAATATGTTAAAATATAATGATGGATGCCTGAAAATTTTAAAAATTAATAAAGTCAAAAAATATTTTTAAAAATTTGGGTTCTAACATGTTCTATTATTTACAAAAGAGCAACGAATAATTAGATGAATTAAAATATACTTTAAAAAGCTTCTTAGCTTCATAAATATGTAAGCTATTTTGAACTCTATCACATTAGACATAAGAGACAGACCAATTTAAATATGTCAAAATTAGTTCCTCAATTTACAAACTTCGTTTGGGCGCCCGTGTTAAATTATACCAGTCCACGTCCACAAGAAGTTGCTACCTGAAACTCGCACGCATCTAATATGGATAGAAGTTAGATAACGAGCGAGAAACAATAACAAGGGAAAGTTGGCACCTACGATTGTGTAATTGTGTTATGTTTGTAGATAGAATTGTTTAGGCAAATTTAATCTTCAGAAACCTGGTAGATACCTCAGTGAGTTGTTTGTCAGAATAAATATTGTGGGCTGTATATCTTTACCGTTGGCCACTCGTACTTATTCAGGATGTAACGATGTATAACTAATTTCATCTAATTATCGGTTCTGATTTTAGGAGTGGAATAAAAACGTAATAGACCGACAGAGTTTTTTGTTTCGGACTTGGCGTTGACCACTTGGGGTTTTAAGGAGGCGAGAACCTTGGTGAGACCTCAAGCAGTAGGGGGCGAATCGCCTCTGGAGGATTTCAGGTCAACATACATCAACTCCCGGGATGACGGAACTCTAAGCCACAGCGTTTTGTTACCACGATAATTTCGTTTCGTTTCTCAAGACTATTCTTCTTAGTAAAACGTAGAGTTATCAAGGATATTATTACTTTAAAAATAAGCGTACTTTTCGTTGACCTCAAAACTTAAAATTTTAGAGAAAGAAGGTTTTATTTGTAGTTGAAATACATACTCAAAAATACGATCACAAGCTTACATGTGACAAAGTTCTTAATTTTTGATTTTAACATTATTATAAATGTTTGAAAAATTACTTAGTAATTAAAATAATATAAAACTAGAAAAATTTTCACGTCCTGAGGCGGGAATCGAATCCGCGATCTTTCGCAATCCGGGCGACCGCTCTAACCACTGAGCCACCCAGGACTTAGGATATCCCTTTGAAATTCTTCTAGTCTATCTGTATTTGCGTTTACAAAGTTTTTACAGAACCCTCGGTCAACGAGTGAGAATCGCAAAAGTTATTATTTTTTGTACCTATTTATTAAAAAATATTTATTGTATTAAATGGAAAAATTATAATAAAAAAATAACTATCTACTTTTCTTCTTTTTTATTGTATGTACATACCACATTTTGCTCCTTTCAATTTACGGATTTTCACTATTCAAGCAGTTTAATATTACACTAGTGAATTGTAAGAATCAGATAGTGTTTTTTAAAGAATGTTTAATATTATAAATGCCCTGTGTACGTTTGTTTTACTCGTATGTGGTTTTTCTGCGTGTGGTATGTAACCAATTATATCCTCCAAAATCACAAGATAAATTTATGACTGACTTTCAATTTGACTTACCAGAACGAAAGATGGCCAAGGACGAAAACAAGTTGCTATTCATAAATAAACAGTGGGAAAAGAAACACTCGCATTCATATTACATTGTTTATTCAACAAAGACGAAATAGACCAAGGCAAAGTAAATCAGGATACTGAGTAACTTTTATATTATGAATAGGTTGTATTGGATTTGGAAGTACAGTATTAATACTTCGTTTGAACACTGGGAAGCTGGCTTTCAATTTAAAAAGCTGTTTGCTGTAAATCAATTTGTGTTCAACTTTAATGACATATTTATAGCTAGTACTGCTCGTGGCACCGCCCGTGTGTTTGTCGTTATCGCTCCAAAAATATACTATGTCCTTTCCAGGGTCTTAATCTATCTCTATATAGATAGATTAAGAAATTTCATCAATATCAGTTTAGTGGTTTAAGCGTGAAAAAGTAACATACAGACAGATTTACTTTGAATTTATAACATAGTACGGATTGTGATGTGGAAATTAATTTATATTTTTTTTGTTTTGTTCTTTTAAACTATTTCCTTTTAACCGATACCGTTAGTGATCATCCATATGCACGACGGAACACGCATATCCGGTGTCTTGCTTTCATCTATTAGCTTGCGCGAACCAGCTCTTTAACATTTACATATTTTTATACGCAACTAGATGACAAGCAAGCTGACGGCCCACCAGGTAAGAAGTAGGTAACGTTGCCTATGGACACCTGCAATATCCAGGAATGAATCACTTGGTATTGCAGATGCGTTGTCATTCTGAGGCCTGGGCTGGGCACAGGCCTGCCTGCATGGAATAAGGAGTTTGACACATGAGGAGTTTGTGCCATAGTACCACCACGCCGGCCCAATGCGGGTTGGTGGAATAAAACGGTTACAGTGACCAGGACCAAAAGGCTTTACATGCCTTTCGAAGCATGGAGGAGCTCGAGATTATTAATATGGATTGACTCATCAGGAATCGACCATGGCGAAAGTTGCTTTATTTTCCTAATCGAAACCAGAGCGCTCAAACCACTACGAGCTCTCCTTAAAATAATTTTAAGATCGAATTTATCTGCTGGACTGATAGGAATGAACCCTGAAGGTTCTCAAGAACTGGAAATAAGTAAAACGAGCCACATCGACCTCAAAGTCAAATACATTTTGCCTTATGTGGGTCGAGGAAGCTCTACGCCTGTGATTTCCGATTGCATGAGAATCGTGTATCCTAGGCAAAGCGGAGCGCTGCAAGCAATGCTATTGACAAAATTGAAATAAATTTTCAGCTTTAACTTTCCATTAGGAATTAATTAAATATATTTCATCATTTCTACCTATTTCAATTAGAGGTCATCCCTCAAAGTGAAATAGGTAGAAACTAATATTATGAATAAAAAAGTACCTAGCTCTTTCGGTCTGTATGTTAGTTAAGTTTTCACTCTTAAACATATGAACCGATTTAGATGAAATTTGGCGGGGTGATAAATTACACCATGTGAAAGGCCATACCATACGCCACTTTTAGCGCGATACTCGATTTGCACGCGGGCGCAGCCCTATATGTTTGAAAGATATTTAGTAAAATATAAGAGTTTTTTTTGTTTGGACAGATTTAAGGACTGGAAAAATACATGCTCTGAAGTGGGATTCAATTTACAATCCGAGGGACAAAATTCATACGGCTCTACCAATTGTTTAGTAGATTAGTATGACGAATTGTATTAGGTCATGAGCTTGAATAACGCCAAAGGGCATATCTTTTTTCAATCTAGACTTTTTATAAATGAGTAGTCATTGCTGCAGCAATTTTTTTGGTTTTATAAAACTACGGTTTTCTCAAATGAGTACAGCATGGGGTTCTTCAAAAAAGGCGTGAAAAGGTTTTTACAGAGTGGGAAACGTATTGCAAGCGTACATAGGCTATAGTAACCGTTTACCATCAGGTAGGCCGTATGATTGATTGCTAGCTTAGTGGTGTATAAAAGATAAACTTACAGGGCGCAAGATGACACTTAAGTCTAATGAAAGTTTCACACCATGTTATTGCATAAAATGATGGACAATAATGTATTTGTAAATTAATCATGTGATAAAATGCATTTCTTAAAAATAAATTGCGAAAATCTTTTAATTAAATTCTTTTTTACAGTGACGGATGTATGAATCACGCGAGTTAGTGACCACAGAGTAAAAATGGCAAACCGCTGTAGGCTGACGTCTGACGCGCATATATCAAACTATATTGCGCACCTCAATCATCAATGGCATTCCTACTGGCGAGTTTGGGCCAGCCACCTCGGTGACCTGTTGAGGGTTTGATGGCCTTTAATGAAACTTTCTAAATAACAATTTTGTAACCGAATGGTGCAAATAGTTGCAGTTATAACCGTACCAACTGATAATAATGCCTTAAGAACGTTTTGGAATTCTTTGGCAACTCATGTGTTCCCATCCTTCCTATAACATGGGTTGCTTCAAAAGAGGCGTGGAAAGCACCATTTGTGCCGGCAAAGTAGAGGCGGCTAGAACATTGTCTAAACTGCACTAGCTCTCTTCGCATACGGACTCTTGTATAAAAAAAAATACTTACGAGACGCTTAAGATTATTGTTTTTAAAATTCGTAGCTCCTGGCCTTCATGGCTCATTGCAAGTGATGATATGGCCGAAGATGAAAGTGAGCTACATCCGAATCCCTCAACCACAGGGGAACTGGCTAACCTACTTCCAACTGTCGATACATAACAAAGCTGTAAGCTTTATTGTTACGGCGACAGACTTAGAAGCCAGGCGGACTTAGAAAAAAGCCTTACTACTAACCAAACTGATCAGAAAAATTATTTAGAAGATCAGACATAGAAGATGAAGAATACACACAAAATAAATAAATTATTAAAAGTAGAAAACAATGTTACAAAGAGTATTAGTGCGTTAACAACTGCATTAGTTTCTAGAACTGTTTTACAGCCATTAGCGCCCACCTCCAGACATGGAGAGAAACAGCATTGCAGAGACCAGTGATCACAAATGTTACGAGGTAGGTATCAGATAATTTAAAAATTAAATAATCAACATAACAACTAAGAGAAATTTGAGGGGAATCGAACCCCAGACCTGTAGATTTTTGGTAACCCATCCGGTATCCACCACAGAAAAGGTTGCTTCGTTTCTGTAATCGAAATTAAAGCGCCAAAATCATGACGCCAGCAAACTCTTCTCGGCAGTATCTCAATAAAAGTCATTATTACAGACGAACCTAAATCTCACAATACCCTAGTGATGTAAAAACTCAGTCCTCGAGAGATTTTGGAGACTTAATTATTATACAGGAGACTATTTGAACTTGAGTCATTACAGACTGACAGAGATTAGCTTGTATTATTGATACTAAAAAAAACGGAAAAAGTATAGATAGTAATAATAAATGTATAAATAATAGAAATATTATCATTATAATAATAATAATAATAATATTCATACACTCACACCTATTATCTAGCCCAAAGTAAGCATCATTAAGAGCTTTTGTTATGGATACTAGATAACGGAGAAATAATGATAATAATATGTATATAAATATTATAAATATACTAAATAAATATATAAACATCCATGACTCGTGAACAAATGCTCGTACTCATCATACATACATTTGCTCCTACCGGGATTCGAACACGGGACCTTCCGACCAAGTAGCCTGTATAGCAAGAGGCACAGACCATTCTGCCATTCGGCCGCCATTATAGCGGAAAGTCGCTCACTGCTGGGTATAGGCCTCCCACTAACATCTCTAGCCCAAACGGTCCTGCGCTGCCTGCATCCATCGGCTTCCGGTGACTAGAAATAGAAATATAATTATCACCAGCCTACATCTAGATAACAAACTTTGATTGACCCATCCCAGAATCGACCATGGCGAAAGTTGCTTTGTTTTCCTAATCGAAACCAGAGCGCTCAAATATGCCACCGAGCTCCTCCTCAATAGAAATATACCAAACACTAATAAACAAACATCCATGACTCGCAAACTAATATTCTAACTCGTCATACAAACATATGCTCTTACCGAGATTCGAGCCCTGGATTTGGTTTTGTAGACAGGGCTATTGACAACTCGATCAGACGGCTGTCATCTATAGCTCTGTAACGTGTAATACTATAACATTGCGATGCTATAGCACCTCGTTTCTCTTTCCAAAACTGGCCATATTAAAAGTATTTTAAATTCAAATTCATACTTTGGCGCTTCATTCGGTTTTCCCTTTAAAAAATCATTCTATTGCTGACCGTAGGGGAGACGTATCTCCTTAGCTTACCAGTGTTTCACTCTGGACACCTGCTGTTAGCTCAGACGATATTATATTATTTTACAAAATTCCGGATAGCATATTGAAATTAATGTTTCCCTAGTCTCAAGGCACTTTTGTAAGTACCTTATTTTTATAAGCCAATTTTCCAGTGTTCAGTTTTTTGAGTTTATTTTATCTAGTTACAGTGTGCCTTTATTTATTGGACCCTCTCATATCACTATTTCGTCACAGCTTTATAAAGGTCTAAAGTCTAAAGCTTTAAAGCTCAGCAGCGGAATGTTGAGTCTCTTTCAAACAAAACTATATAGAGTCCCTTACAACCCTACTTCGCCCGGCTGTTTGCAATTAAGAAACCTCCTATAAATCAGGTCTTACGGACTATAAATCTTATCGTAGAAAATTAAACATGAAATTGTAACTAACAGTTGAGAGCTCACACTCCCGTAGTTATATCACAGTGTCCAATTAGCTTAAAATTACTCCTTTAATAATTGAAAATCCAGTAGAACCTTAATTTTAACCTCGCCACACGATGGGGGCCGGCGACTTAATAATTCAACGCAGTACATCGTTGAAGCTTATATAAGTATGCAATGCATGTTTTTGAGATATATAACACTAACATTGTAGCCAACCGCGTTACCTCTCGCGTGGATATCAATTAAATAAAAGCTAGTCTATTGTCCTTTTTCAAGATGTAATTTATGTCCATGCAAATTTCATCTAAATTAGTTCAGCAGCTTAGACGGACCGAGGTACATTAGTTTAAATTATTAGTATGGATTTGGATTGTATTGTCCCCGTCGTCATCCTTTTTATATGGGAGAAATATACTAGGAGTTTCAGCCACATAGACGCTGTTCCATCTCTGAATAGTGGGCATATAAAGACGGCTGCAGTTGCCACAGGGACATATTTTATGTTGATGCAATGGCCTGGTTAGAATTATAATAAGTCTTCTGGAAGTAATATATCCAAGGCCAGAAAACTCCATGCTCTTTCTGCTCCAAGATATTGTAAGGGTATCGGCAGCTATTTAATGGGTCTCAGGAAGAGGAACGCAAAAGAGAGGTAGTGCTGAGTGGTATTCACTACTTGACTACACTACTTTTTTTATTTCATAAATAAAAAGTTAAAAACTCATACAGAAATATTGCAAAAGAACTAGTACGTTTAATTAAACTCAATGGTTTTACAGATACAGTGATATGTTTACTATGTTGCAGCGCATCGTCTAAAAACGCTCCAAAATCTGCGGAACAGGTATATTATTAAAAATGTAAGTGCATATTGAGAAAATTAATAATAACTTTTTTTTTTTTTTATACAAAGCACGACAAATGACTCAACACCACCTGATGTGAAGCGGTAAGAAGAGTCCATATGCGAAGACAGCTAGTGCAGTTCAGACACTACTCTAGCTGCCTCCACCTTGCCGGCCCGAAAGGTGCTTTTTCACGCCTCTTTTGAAGGACCCCATGTTATAGGAAGGAGGGAACACATGTGCTGGCAAAGAATTCCAAGTTCTGGAAGTTCGACAAAGAAAAGAGCTACTAAATTTCTTTGTACGTGATGTTGAGGTGGAGACAGTGAATTGATGACTCCGAAGACCAGCACGCGTGCTCCTGAGTAGGAAGGGTATGTAATTTTGTATGTTTTTACTGATAGTTGTCATAATATTAGTTATTTTCATTGATGTAAGCAATCTAATTTCATTATAATGTTTGATAAGTTTTGTAAAATACCATTTTTATAAATTTTCAAAACCGTTAAATTTTAGTAATAGTCCAGAACTTTCAAGTTTGATCACCGTAGCCTGGCCGTGTAGCCGTGGCCGATTGCGATGAATAGTATACCTTTAAACGAGAATTTTAATCTGAACACGAATAATTACCTAATTTACTAAAACTAAAGACTAGTGAACAAATGGCCATAATTATCAAAGAAACATCTACCGCTATCGAAATTCAAGGTCACTGGTTTAGTTGACAGAGGTTGAATCAAAATTAAAACGCCGACTTTTAGTTATATTTTAACATGTTTCATCCTAATCTTTTCCAAAAAGTATTACACTAAAGACTTTACTCACTCGTACTTAAGGTATTTAACCAAATTCCCCAAAATTGTGCCCCTTATTCGTAATTTACGACGATCGAATTGTAACCGCATGAACATCTTAGCTCAATTGGATCTAATAATGTTTTTTACCGACCGTACGGAAACCAAGTCACGTAGAAAGGACTGTCAGTGCGTCGGTAATATGGCCGATCTGATGGTATACCCTTTTCACTTTTTATCCTCGTGAAAGTATGTTGGAAAACAATCGGTAAATGTACCGCGTAAATTGGGGTTTATATGTTTTTTGATAGACTTACGTGCGTGGTATAAAAAGGTGCGGAATCAATGGATTGCTATACAGTTTAGAGGTAGTTTCTTTGGTGATTCGTTACTTGAATTCTTTACTTAAATTCTTCCTTTCATTTCCTTTCACCTAACTTCTCTAACAGGGTGCTTCATCGAGCATTCATTTGGAGAAGCACCAGCGAGAAGACTCATCACTGACCACTGCTGGGCACAGGCCTTCGCAGATGGCAGAAAGACATGAGGTGCTTGGGCCATTACACCTCTACGTTGGCCTCATGCGGGTTAGTAGGTTAAAGCGGTTGCAGTAACAATCAGGACAAACGGCTTAACGTGCCTTTCGAAGAAGCTCGAGAATACAAATTTTCATTGATCCCTTCCGGAGTCGGCCATGGCGAAAGTTGCTTTGTTTTTGTAAACGAAACCAGAGTGCTAACACCACTACGCCATAGAGCTCCTCCCATAGAAGATTGTAGGCGCTAATTTTTTCGGTGAGAAAGGTAATGAGAGCTATAAAAACTTATACGCTCATATTTAAAAAGAAAACTTCTAAACAAACTTTGTCCTGATAATCACAAACACATGAAAAAAAGTATTATAGAGTGCAGTCCTTTGGAAGTTATACTTATTTTGGGATTAATTATTATCTACGTAATTCCGTAACGTAAGATACTTAGTGTATTTTCAAGCACAATAAAGGATTTCTTTATCAAACATTTATTTGAGTCTATTGTTATGTAATCTCACAGGATATTATTAATACACCTGACATGTATCTCACATGTATCTAAGACAGATAAGCTTCAACTTGTCTGTCAGTCAGTCGCGGAACTTATATAATATAAATGTAGGTTGTAAGGATATAATTTGTCATAAAAAATGACTATAAATATAAAGGATATTTTTGTGGCCCTTTGTGTTTTCCTTATTTACGAGATTTCTATGATCCTCCCAAAGCTCATACGCTTGACCTTTGACCTTTGTCGCTTCCACAGTTTTTGCCTTGGGAATATTTTATACTTGGACGAATGCCACTATCTTAATAGTGTCACAATAATAGATACATTCTTGACGTCGAAGAGTTAAACTGGAATGTAAAATAATTTGAATGACCTAAACAATGGGCTGGTTCTCACAATAAAATTAAGAGGACTTGACGAATAATTCCATTTTTTTTAAAAGGCTCTGCCACTTGAGCGAGAGAGAACTCTACTGAAGAATAACTGAAGATTGCCACCAAATGGAGAGTGAGCTTATCAAGGAACCTTTATATTGGCTGCAATGAGAATAGTTTCCTCTTAGCGATGATCAAGCAGACCAATCCACTCAAGAGAGATAGAAAGAGAGAGAGAGGGAGAAAAAGAGTGAAAGAAAGAGAGAAAGAAAAAGAGAGAGAGAGCTGATCAAGAAAACTCTACTTTTTTATACAACTAGATGACAAACAATCTGACGGCCCGCCTGATGGTAAGCGGTTACCACCGCCTATTAACACCTGCAGTAACAAGAAAAAATCACTTGATATTGCAGGTGACTTGTCATCCTGAGGCCTAAGATCAAATGCCATAATCAAAAGTAATATTATAGCCAGTAAAATTCTTTTCCCTTCAATCCGAAACACTAAACACAGCAACCTGTTTTACGGCTAAAATAAGAAAGGCGGTGTTATCTACCCAGACGACAGACAGACTATATGATTTCTTCCTTGTTTTTGCAGGTTATAGGTGGCGGTAACCTCTTACCACTTTATCTAGTTGTGTAAAAAATGTATTCAAACTAATAATAAAAATGCAAAAGTGAGATTATTTGTTACGCTTTCACACCTGAACCACTAAACCGATTTAGATAAAATCCTTTGCATAGAATGTGCTATAACTACTTACAATGAGATTTGCTCTAATCATGATTATAATATTTTTATTTGTGAAATTCTTTCATTTAGAAAATCACTACCGAAAACGTTGTAAACACATCAAGCGACAGTCTTAAACGACGACTTTGTTAAGACAAGTTTAATTTTAACTGTAAATAAAACTAATAGTAAAATCTATAAGTTTTGTTAAAATGTTGTGCACAATTATAATTGGGCACAGATATACAGTTATTGTGTCATTGTAAATAAAAATAAAATACGTGTTGCGTTGAAAAAAATTTTTTTAGACCCTGGGAAGCATATAGAATACTTTTTGGAGCGTTAACCGACGTCCAAGTGGGCGTCTCGGATATAATTTAAACTAGTAAAAAAAAAACAGAAGAATGGAAAAAACAGCGTAAATCGACGCGCGCATAACAAGATATACAAAAATACTTTTAAATACCCTTTAAGATCAATATTTCCCATTTTTTTAAGATCACTATTTCTCATTTTAACATCTAGCTATCCAAACAATGACTATTTATGGCTGATATCGTATTAAGCACAATAGAGTTTTCCATTGCAGCGTAACTCGGTACATGTACTTATACTGAGCCTTTTGGTATTCTCATCGGCATTCATCGATATGTTGCCGTCATTTGTGGTGAAACACCCGAGGCAGAAAGATTTATTTCCACGTGCTCCCGTACGTATATAACTCTCCGTTCTGTTCCCAATATGTCTTCATCTAACATTAAACTATTTAAAATTCACCCCTATATCAAACCGTAGATAAGAGAACATTCATATTTATAGTCTATCCATATTATTTGCGGTCTTTTTCTTTGGCAAAACCTCCATTTAAAATAAAATAGTTTTATAGTTGTTTATAAAACATAAAAAATCGAAATGTTATCGATTCCTACTAAATAATCGCTTGGGTTTCATTAGAGGACACCGCTACAAATATTAAAGATCTGTCACATGGCTCATGTTAAGTGAAATGGACTTTAAATTAAAAAACTGGCAAATAAATGACAACCATTTGTAAGAATTATTTTATATTCCATGCAGGCTACATCAAGAGTGTCACCCTCTAGCAAAAGGATAATTAAATTAAAATGCTAAGTAGTCCCTAGTCGTACCCAATAGTGAGGCCCTATCTTACTTGTCGATAGCTATACTCAACATACATTATTTTGGGGGTCTTCCGTCATTGTAGCTATCTACATTTACAATTGAACTGCAAATATTAATTCATAATAATATGAAATGATCCCACATTGTATCACTTTCATTATCAAATATATCTTTATGCGAATTTATTTTATTTTCAGAAGTGCTCATCTGACAACCTGTATTTTTATTTACTCGTTTTGAAAACTCGCATTACGTTTCGCTTTTACACAATACAATAAAAAGTGGCTGGCGTAGAGTTTTCGCTGTCCGATTTTTCTGAATAATAAATAAAAAGCAATTTATCTGTATAGTACTACTTTTTTCTTTATAATCTTGCTAGTGTAGAACGCTGAAACTCACTTAGGTTTTTAATCTGAAATACCGATATATGATACCAAATGAGACCGATAACAAATTACATTTTGTTTTTGTTTTCGCCATCGGACTGGTAAGCTAGGGACAAAGGGTAGGCAAACTGTTCATAATTTTATTTTCAACATTTAAATGTTTATATATATAAAAAATTCTCGTGTCACAAAAGTTACCATACTCCTCCGAAACGGCTTGACTGATTTTCATGAAATTTTAAATGTGTATTCAGTAGGTCTGAAAATCGGCTACTATCTATTTTTTTTATGGCAAAACAACGTTTGCGGGGTCAGCTAGTGTTTATCAGTTCAGCGACTTAAGCGTGAAGAGGTTAAAGTCAGACAGACACACTTTCGTACTTATAATATTAGTATGGATTAATAGAAAAATATGATAATAATTATTTCTAAGAGAATATAATAATACTTATATAAAGGATAATGAAAACTTTGCTTTTGTATTTCATTTCGAGAATGGAAATGGAACAGTTGAATTAACTTCGCTGTGAGCCTCACATGAAACAAACTATATATCTATATTTTTCTGATTGAGAAATCTAAAAAAATGACATACAACCGAGTTTAGTTTCTTACAATTGACCATCATAAGCTGTTGACTTGACAAATTGGTATAAATACTTTCAGACTTAGTGGAAAAATAAAAAAGAATATAATAATATGGTCACATCTATTTTAAAACAAATCTTCATAAATATTTCATTTTATTATAACCTTATTATTTAGGGCTTTACTAATTACTAACCATTAAATGAACCTTTCTCAGAGGTCAGGTATCTGTTTTTTAGAATTCAAAGTGTCATTCGAATGAACTTCTCATTTTCAAACAAAGCTCAGATGCACAAGCATTATATCGAGAGAGAAAAAACGTATATCTACATATTTGAAGTAAAACCACTTAATTTGCTATTTTGTGTAGTGCTCCCGAAAATGTAAGACTGACTATGTATTATACATAGTATTCATATTTATTTTTGCCGATTTTTTTAGGTAACACAACCTGTAATTTTGTAGATAAGACTATGTTCAGGACATGTACAGTGCTATGCACTGTATAGTAGATTGCAAAAGTATGTATTTATTTTTTACCGACTTCTAATGGAGGAGGTGCTCAATTCAGTAGGTATCTTTTTTATGTATCTAAACTAGTTACACTAAGATTTTTGATCATTTAAATTATAATAATAAAAATTTACTTTAAATCGATTGGGTAGATTGGTTTTCAAATCAAATACCTGGAATAATTAAGTCTGTATGAGAAATTGCGGATTTCTGCTTTCTTATGACTTTTTAGTGAAACAATACGAGCGTTTTCTATCTAGCTTTGGCCTTAACTAAAAATTGTGAAAATATTATTTCAAACAAAAATATAAACCGACTTCAAAACAATTAAAAGGATAAAATAATTAAATTTCAGTGGGCATATTTATCGCCTAGATACATATTTTTTGGAGTTGGTGCTGAGTTTTTTCCAGAAATAATAGAAAGTGAAGCACCGACTGAAAAAAATATGTTTCTAGGGATAGGTTAGATATGTAAATTCTTAAATTTAATAATTTTTTATTTTATCTGTTGACTGTACAGATATCTTTAGAGAGCCAAGAGTTTTTTTGTCCATTA
The DNA here is from genome assembly GCA_947347705.1 of Nymphula nitidulata. Lineage (NCBI taxonomy): Eukaryota > Metazoa > Arthropoda > Insecta > Lepidoptera > Crambidae > Nymphula > Nymphula nitidulata. The sequence continues at coordinate 17,422,655 of OX374632.1, forward strand.
GGGCGATGTGCTTACGAAGCCATCTAAATCTCGACTCGGCTAAGCTTCATCACTCTTTCCATTTTGAAGCAAATAGGATATTGTCTTACCCAATAAGGTAAGCAATATTGGTAGACAAAATATCTAAATAGTGATGTACAGTCGTTATGAAAGCTTGCCTGCCCTTGATATTAGACGGTTGTAGTTGCAACTTTACTTTCAGCGACCACTACGTTAATTGATTAAATAGTAGATTAAATATTTCCACAGTGCTGAAATAATATTGTGTATAATATATGTATGTTGCAGCCGTTTGGTTAAATTAGCCGCTTTACTAGACGCCTAGCACGTTGATTAAACCGGAATGACACGGCTGAAGGACAACTAGCCAAGTCATTGAGCGCAACGTTTAACCAGATGTCATGTCAGCCGTCTGGTTAAATTAGCCATTCAATTAGACGCCTAAGCAGGCCGTTTAAATTGAAGAGCTTTCGTGTGACTGTCAAAATGATTCGTAGCTTTAATGTTAATTTTTATGACTACTTATAACCAAAACAATGTCGGTTATAAGTGGTCATAAGAAAATAACCTGAACCTACCAATCAAACCAAAAACATTCAGTACAAAACGATCCTCTCAATATGCCAAGTCGTTAAACGTTAAGTGAGTCTAGTTCAGTTAAGTATCGGTCTAGGCATTTAATTTGATGCCGGCGTTAAATCGACGGGCTAGACATCCAATTGAGCGGATAGCGGCGACGTATACAGGAACAATCGTATGGTCAACTTTATTACAAAAAAAACATTTTTTTAAGAACATTAATTAGTTGAGTCGAGCGAGCGATTGAACTTGATTTGAGGTTGAATGCTAGAAGGCCGTGCTCGATAATTTTATGGAATCGTACAGAGCTGTGTAGGTGTAGCCAACTGTCGAGATGGCAAATTTTTTTTAAAAATCGTTAGGGCCATTCGGTAAAGTCAGCTCTATAATATATACTGCCTGGGTGCTATCAGACAATTTTGTAAATACGAAGTTTTCCGCCGCATAATATTTATTCTGAAGCACTTAAGTTTTGTATTTCACAGTAACGATCTTTCGTTACCGAGAACCTTGCAGAGAGTGTCAAGAATAGACTTATCTTTATGAGTAACATTTTAAATAAAAACCCAGTAACAACGTGGTTTGCCAGTTATCAAAGTCATCTAAGCCTCCAGGAAATATAAGCGTCCTCAATAAGAATTTCTAGAAGTTCTGACATATCTCTGGCATGCAAACGACGTCTTTCCATTTTATTGTCAGAAAATAAATGAGACTCCGACCCTCGGGCGAGCCAGACCCGCGACTTGCGCTTTCTAGAAAATATAATAAGAAGGTGGTTTCATATTATGCTATTACATATATTATTTATTATAATCTAACAACTATACACTGCTTAAAATTAGTTTTTGTGGACACGATTCACACTCTGTCATACTAGTAGGTATTACATGTGACGCATTGCATAATGTAATAAAATTTGTTACTAGGCATAGAAAACCCTGTATCGTATGTCTCAGGTTGATAACGCACCTGCAATAGCAAGTGATTTTCTTCTTGCTATATCAGGTGGTATAAAGTCAACGACAGCCACTTACCACCACGTGGGCTATCAGCTTGTTTGTCATCTAGCTGTGAAAATCCAAGCATATCGAAAAACTGCCAATACGTAACATGAAAAAAAATATCTTCTTCCTGCCACTTTAACTTATGTCTATGACTTTGGTTTTCTGACGGATGTCCTCATTTCTGATTATCCCGTAGGGAAACATCTAATATAGCTCGTTCATTAGCTGGTTGGGTGTCTGAGGTCGTACGAAGGCTGTTTCGTTTTTTTATCGCTTGTCTTGGCGTCTGGTTTCCGATCCTTCTTTTTATCCATATTCTGTTACTGTATGTAGGTTCCTACTGTTCTACCCGCGCCCCTGCGCACAATCTCAACAAATAACTACGCAGTTGTATAATGTATATCAACATCAAACCACTACACCACCAGCTACAAGATCATAGATTGCTGCACCATTTGCAGTCCAAATCTTACTGCGTCTCAAAAACCAACTGAACTCCATAATACATAATACTCAGCCAAAGGCAGAAACAAACTCCATACGGCAATGTATCACACAACCGAACCGCATACAGCCAAGTAAAACCATACGTACGGCATACTGTCGAAGTTTTCTTAATAAATGGAGATGTCATCACGCTGACGTACTTACTCCGACATGTAGACTCAAGTGGCCAATTGGAAAAGTTTTTGTGTGCCCTATGTATAGTTCGCAGTCGCACAGCGAGCTATGGAACGAGCTATGTTGAGTGTTTCTCTGCGAGATAGAATCAGAAATGAGGAAATCCGGACGAGAACCAAAGTCACTGACATCGCTAGTAGGATTAGTAAGTTGAAGTGGCAGTGGGCAGGGCACATAGCACGCAGAGCAGACGGCCGGTGGGGCGTTTAAGTTTTAGAATGGCGACCACGTACTGGAAAGCGGAAAGTATGACGGACGGCCTCCCACTAGATGAACAGACGACCTGGTCAGGGTCGCGGGGAGCCGTTGGATGCAGGCTGAGCAGAACCGTTCCATTTGGAAATCGATGGGGGAGGCCTTTGTTCAGCAGTGGACATCATAGGCTGATATGATGATGATGATGATGATGTATAATAATTAAAAATGGACAAACATATATAAAAGGTTTTCACAATCTTAACAATGTCTTTCCTAAATGATCTTATTATGCCGTGAATTCTACAGCTAATATTATCGCGCAATCAAACGGCCCCATTCATCATCGCTTATGAAAGGTGCCACCCTTAAATTAATTTGACAAACAAAAATGATCCATCGGTTCGTCTTGACGCAATTAATTATTTTCCTCATAATTCAATCATTTTTATTAAAATATCAGTGGTTCATTACTCGCTAATTATACAGAAGTATGAGATTTAAAAAAATACTTATAGTGTACCTATCTATATTTGTGTTACAAAATTTAACAAATATGATGGATTCCAGCGCAAGATACGCTAGTTTTTAACCCCCAACGATAAAAGAGGGGTGTTATAAGTTTGAAGTGTCTGTCTGTGTATCTGTGTGTCTGTCTGTGGCATTGTAGCGCCTAAACGATTAGACCGATTTTGATTCGTTTTTTTTGTTTTAAAGCTAATCTGACTACGATGGTTCATAGCTATTATCTAAAAAGATCAGTTCAGGCGTTTGATGACTATCAGCTCATTTTCTACTTGATAATAGGATTTTACCAACTTTTACAGATCCGATTGATTTCAAATTTGGTGTACTGTCACTTTGGTGACATTCCCATGACATACTAACCTTGTGCTGATCCTATACCATTAAAAAGTCTGCGAAATGCTTGATTCTTCAGAAACTTGCAGCAGATATAGCGTGTTTGGGCTCTTAAGAATAGTCTTAATGAGATGGTGCTAGATAGATGATTAATAACGCCGGGGGTTACTAAAAAAAATTAATTTTGTAATTATAATTAGTCAAAGTGGGACGGCATCTCACTAGATGAACAGACGACTTGGTTAGGGTCGGAGGGAGCCATTTTTATGGAAATATATTTTCTCTATACCTAAGTATTAGATGTATTTACAAATATTGTAAAATAATTTTATTGCTGTATGCTGTTGTAATGTTGCTATTGTACTTAATGAACATGGGAGTCATTTCACCTTAGGCCTCGAGTGACTATAACGCACCTGCAATACCAAGTGATTTTTCACTTGTCAATGCAGGTGTCTATAGGCGACGAAAGCTAATTTTCACCGGGTGAGCCGTCAGATTGTTGGTCATCTAGTTGTATAAAAAATAAGCTTTCTTTGAGATTATAATCCTTTGTAAATGTATAGGTTGTATAGGGTAATAAAATATGTTGAGTAGTAACCAAAATTACAAACAAAAATACTTAGTGTACTTAACTTATGTTTTGGCAACATTATAATAAAATCAAGAATACTCAGTAAGTACAGAAGACAGCATATCTAGCAGTGTAGCATGTTTAACTGTTGCACTACGAAAGCCGCCTTTATTACGAATTTAGTAAGGGCGAGCTTAATGTCAAACTGGTACACTTGATATACCTACTGTCGACTGTACTTACTTATATTTTAAAAACATATAATGTTCGTATACTAAAAAAACGGCGAAGTGCTTGTCGGACTCGCGCGCAAAGGGTTCTGTACCATGATCTATATACAAGCGTCGTTGCCGTTATCTATATCAAGCAAAAACAAACAAAAACATCACTTTTGTTGTAGGGAAGCTCCCTTAAATATTTATTTTATTCTATTTATTAGTATTTTCTGTTATAGCGACAACAGAAATAAATGATCTGTGAAAATTAAAATGGCGGTGTTTTTTATGCCGTTATCCATAATTTATTTTATTTTTATACAACTAGATGACAAACAAGCTGATGGCCCACCACACGCAATAACTTACCGTTATTTAAAAAGTTTGATATTTTAAACTACAAAGAACTGCAGATCTAAGTAAGTATCTAAAATTTATTTCAAATTGATAGCTGAGCGCTTTTCTAAACAAATACGAATAGACCGACACGGACTACCAAGTGATCCAATAGAGGGTTTCTTTTTTATTTGATCAGAACCCTAAAATAGCGAAATAATTTATTTATTTATTTAATCAGGTACAAAAACAGAATTACAACAAGAACATGTTTAGAAGCAGTAAAAAATATATATTAAATACATTGATAGGCTGTAACTCCACAAGCATGTGCAAACACTATATGATAATGATATCGAGACACATTATAAGATGCATATACAGAGAAATATATACATTGAAGGAAGGTTGTTCCTGCTGCATATCAATGATATGCTGTCTATTGACGGACTGCATTGTTATGCAGATGACAGTACTGGTGACGCTTACTATACGAGTCGTGCTAATACCCCTCGGTCTACAGTGGAGGAAAGGCGCGGTCGACTTGTGTCTGAAATCGAGAGGTCTCTAATCAGAGTCTCCGATTGGGGACGACTAAACTTAGTCCAATTCAACCCCACTAAGATACAAGTCTACGCGTTCACCGCTAAAAAAACCCCATTCGCTGTAGCTCCACAATTCCTCGACACACCGCTTTCCATCTCTACGAGTATCGGGATCCTTGGTGTTGACATCTTTAGCGACGTGCAGTTCCGCGGTCATTTGGAGGATAAAGTCAGGCTGGCATCCAAGAAGCTTGGTGTGCTCAATAGAGCGCGGCGGTATTTCACTTCGGGGCAAAGACTGTTACTGTATAAGTCTCAAGTCAGGCCCCATATGGAGTACTGCTGCCATTTATGGGCGGGAGCGCCTAGATACCAGCTTGGACCATTTGACGTGCCCCAAAGACGCGCTATGAGAATTGTCGACGATCCTGAGCTCACAAGCGGTATTGAACCTTTAAGCCTAAGGAGAGATTTTGCCTCCGTGTGTGTGTTCTACCGTTTGTATAACGGGGCGTGTTCTGAGGAATTATTTGACATGATGCCCACGGCTTCTTTCTATCATCGCACCGCTCGCCATCGGCAGGGAGTTCATCCTCACAAATTGGAACCAAAGTGGTCGCGTACTGTACGGTTTCAGAGAAACTTTCTCCCGCGTACACTCAAGTTGTGGAATGAGCTCCCTGCAGAGGTTTTACGAGAATGTATACAGCATGGGGTTCTTAAAAAAGGCGTAAAAAGGTTTTTACAAGGTCGGCAACGCGCAAGTGATACCCCTGGTGTTGCAAGCGTCCATAGGCTACGGTAACCGCTTACCATCAGGTGGGCCGTATACTTGATTGCCACCTTAGTGGTATAAAAAAAAAAAAATCGGTCGTTACAAAGTTTTCCTTTCTCGTAGCGTAATAAATATATGTGCTATTAACACACATATTGCATATCTAATGTCAGATACAAACAATACAAGTATTAAAAAATATATATTATACATATATACATTAATAAACATATAAACAATAATAAAACCAATTACACATAATAAATAATCGGGAAGCGTTTCCTGTCTAACATTATCATTATAACGATGATAAGTATTTTTCGCGAGGGGTGCGCGACACCTGTCGAATTTCAATATGATTTACCTTTTTACGAAGAAAGATTCATAGATTCTTATAAGGAGAGGAAAACATTTTTGCATTTTTACATCAACAAAAATACTAAGACGGCGTGAAGGTATTTTTTTATAGAATGCACGACAAAACACTCAACACCACCTGATGTGAAGCGGTAAGAAGAGTCTATATGCGAAGACATCTACAGCAGTTTAGACATTGCTTTAGCCACCTCTACTATTGTTTTAGACCCAAAAGGTATTTTACTCTCAAACTGTTTTCTGAGAAAAACAGAAATTGTAATCATCATTTAAGTTTCTGACGATAAGTTGTAGGATCTTGCCAGATGTTTAATTTCATTTTTACAAAAACTCATCGTCATCATCTTAACCAGCCTATATACGTCCCACTGCTGGGCACAGGTCTTCCTACATGGGAGCAACTTTGGGCCATAACACGACCACGCTGGCCCAATGCGGGTTGCGGTTGCAGTAACAACCGGGACCAACTGCTTAGCGTGCCATCCGAAGCATGGAGGAGATCGAGATTAGGAATATTTGTTGAGCTAATCTTGGAGAATCGTCCAACTTAATTTTAATCAAAAGAATAAATAATACCTTATAACAATATTCTCATACACGCCTAATTATAGCCCCTTAAGAGCTTTTGCTATCAATACTAGAAAACGGGGAAACATAACTTGTGCCCGCCCACTTGTGTGAAATATAGGTAACTTGTGATATCAAGGCGGAAGGAACTAATTCCGTCCGCCTTGATATCAGTTATCGCCCCAAAAGTTACTTTGCTCTTCAATATATTTTATTAATAATAAGTAATAGGAATAGTAGATAAATAGTAATATAGCTAAGCATGTGGATCAAATACAAAACGCTAATACGTTAACTGAAATTCCGATATCGGTTTCCCAATATTCCTCTTTATTGCACATCCCAAATACTTGTTTGACTCAATACTTGTTTGAGAACCTACCTTTCACGGCTTAGTTGATAATAGAAATACCAGACCCGATGGCTATTACGGTAAGCATTTAGATAACTAAAACCGGAATTAACGGTAAACGTCGTTCTCAACCGGCAAATACCGATTCTTAACCGTTTGGCTTCGGGATCATTATTAAGGGTTCCTTTGTCGAGTGATTTTTTATTGTTCCGCCGGACGAGCAGGAGAATGATAAACACATAAAGAAAGAAGCGAAAGTGAAAAGTTTTGAAAATGAGGTAGTAATAGGCTATTACGCCAACGAAACTTTCTTTTGAGATAATTCGTGAGCGTTTTTATTTCGTTTTGAATAAGATTTGAATGGGATTACCTGTTATGAGAATATTTAATATTTTTCTTTGTGTTCCGTATAACGTTATAGAACCGCGTCTTTTAAAATGAACATAATGGGAAAAAATACTGAGATATCTTCAGGTAAAGACCGAGAATAAACTTCTTGAATGGAATAAAAGGGAAAGTCGATGTGATTTATTGGAAGGCAAAAATCGTGCCTAGACAAAAGAAAGTGAAGGGATTGCAACTAATAGTTTGTTTAAAAGAAAAGGGTTTCATAATGTGCCTGCTTAAAGCCGAAAACTTAGATATTCGTGATTTATAAGCACTTATTACTTATATGAGTCTGTTAATTGTTTCATAATTCCTAGTTTGTACAGGATGCGGGTTTGCAATCTTAATATACTTCAAAATATACTTGTCTTTCTCATTTATTGGCTAAGGAAAACCCGTAATACTTATTATAATAGTTTCTAGATTCTAAGATGTCAAAATTTCAAAGAAATGAAAATTGGCAATTGGTTCATCAAAATTACTCCAAAAGATTTAACATCAGATTTGTCAGAAAACACAGAAATGAAAACAAAAATAAAAATCGACATTGAGCGATTTTGTACTTCAAACGTTCAATTTTCTATTGTACGGTATAAATATACATTCTGTATAGCTATGTAGACTACTAGTATTTAAAGAAGACTATACCATTAATAAAAACAGTATTTACTCATGATTGGAGTGTATCATTTCTAACTCCCAATACCATCCTCATATGGCGACCCTGCCTATGGAGTCGGTTTACGTTGCTGGAACAGTATTTCCAAACAAGGTGCGCGAATATTAAATACGTAGTGAGCTGCCTTCGATATATTATTTTTATCATGGCATTCTTTATTGTGTCGACTTACGTGTATAGCGACAGCATAACTTTAAATTCACGCTTATTTGCGGAAGAAAATGGGTGGAAAATCATCTAAAGACCAAGGTGTTATCATCGCGCAAAACGCTGGTGCTGGCGGAGAAAACCATGCATCAGTACTTCAAGAAATAAAACAGCACCCTAGCAATAGCAACTACATTCTGGGGGCTATCTCCTTATTTTTGCTGGTCGGCGGCCTCATAATATTGTACAAGATCAAAGCAATCAAAGGCTAGGAAAACAATAGCATAGGAAGCTATAGAGTAAACGAAGTAAAAAGGGTTATAGACATAATATACATTTATGTTGCTCAATCACGCAAGATGCTCATTTCTGGGATTCCAATTTACGATTATTGAACACAGAACACTTGGGTAACTGTGAGATGTAGGTTTGGAGGAGTTATGTAGGTAATATACAGTGAAGCTATAAAACATTTTCAAACGAGCCTCGTAAAGTACGTGAGGCACGCACTAAACTATTTATAAGTTTTCCCAACAAAAGTTGTCGCACTAACAAAACTTGAAGGCACGATCCACGGAGTTGGCCGTTTAGTATAGGAATAGTGATTACGACATTGACTTATATATTACTAGAATTATGAATATTATTTTGAGATATCTCATTCTTGATGTATCAAAAATTAATTAGCGACAGTCAATACGGCTTTCGCCACAGTCGCTCGACGGGTGATCTTCTAGTGTATCTCACGCACCGTTGGTCTCTTGCCATTGAGAGTCATGGTGAGGCATTGGCAGTTAGCCTAGATGTAGCGAAGGCGTTCGATCGGGTCTGGCACAGGGGTCTTCTTTCGAAGTTACCATCTTACGGGCTGCCTGAGGGGTTGTGCAAATGGGTCGCTAGCTTTTTGTCCAGCAGATGCATAAGAGCCGTCGTTGACGGCAGCTGCTCGGATAGCATGGGCATTAACGCTGGCGTCCCGCAAGGCTCGGTGCTGTCTCCAACATTGTTCCTGCTGCATATCAATGACATGCTGTCTATTGACGGACTGCATTGTTATGCAGATGACAGTACTGGTGACGCTTACTATACGAGTCGTGCTAATACCCCTCGGTCTACAGTGGAGGAAAGTCGCGGTCGACTTGTGTCTGAAATCGAGAGGTCTCTAATCAGAGTCTCCGATTGGGGACGACTAAACTTAGTCCAATTCAACCCCACTAAGACACAAGTCTGCGCGTACACCGCAAAAAAAAACCCATTCGCTGTAGCTCCACAATTCCTCGACACACCGCTTTCCATCTCTACGAGCATCGGGAGCCTTGGTGTTGATATCTCTAGCGACGTGCAGTTCCGCAGTCATTTGGAGGATAAAGTCAAGCTGGCATCCAAGAAGCTTGGTGTGCTCAATAGAGCGCGGCGGTATTTCACTTCGGGGCAAAGACTGTTACTGTATAAGTCTCAAGTCAGGCCCCATATGGAGTACTGCTGCCATTTATGGGCGAAAGCGCCTAGATACCAGCTTGGACCATTTGACGTGCTCCAAAGACGCGCTATGAGAATTGTCGACGATCCTGAGCTCACAAACGGTATTAAACCTTTAAGCCTAAGGAGAGATTTTGCCTCCTTGTGTGTGTTCTACCGTTTGTATAACGGGGCGTGTTCTGAGGAATTATTTGACATGATGCCCACGGCATCTTTCTATTATCGCACCGCTCGCCATCGGCAGGGAGTTCATCTTCACAAATTGGAACCAAAGTGGTCGCGTACTGTACGGTTTTAGAGAAACTTTCTCCCGCGTACGCTCAAGTTGTGGAATGAGCTCCCTGCAGAGGTTTTCTCGAATGAGTACAGCATGGGGTTCTTCAAAAAAGGCGTGAAAAGGTTTTTACAGGGTCGGCAACGCGCAAGTGATACCCCTGGTGTTGCAAGCGTCCATAGGCTACGGTAACCGCTTACCATCAGGTGGGTCGTATGCTTGATTGCCACCTTAGTGGTATAAAAAAAAAAAAAAATTAATTACAATTTAAACAATGACCCCACAAATCCCAAATTTCTTTAGGTTAATGCTGCAGCCGGTTACGATACGGCTACGATAGATTTCCGATGCTATTATCAGCCGAAATCAAACATAATATAAATCGCGATATAATTACTCTTCGTAGTACTTTCAATTTTGAAAAAGAACATGTGTTTCGGTAATAGGTACAACATTGTCAACCGTGACAAATTACATTAAATTCTCCATTGGTTGAGATCATGGACATTCATATCTCGTTTCTTGCGTGAAGATCGATTCTGAAATCATTGTTCACAATACAAAGTTAATCACTATTATATATTTCATTATTTGGTAAATGGCCTAAATGGCAAGGTTAGGTACCTGGTAAATAAAAAACCAGAATTATGCTCTAAATAATTTCATCATGTAGGTGCCTAGTAGAAGATTCGGACAAAAGAATTCTGGTCTTTCATTAGCCAAGATTGTCCAAATCTAGGTCGAAAGTTTAGGTTGTAAATTTATGTGTACGTACACACACAATATTAAGAAAAGAAACAATTTATACATACAAAAACATAAGTACAAAGGCGCTGCTTACCTGCTTAGTTCTAAAGAAATTTCCGTTTTCTTTTAAAATCCAGATGGCCACGTGTTAAGAAACCCAACCGCCCCTGTAGGTTCTCGATAAAAGTTTTCTCATATCGAAATGTCAATTTTCGCGGATTGAGATTTCAGCTACCGAGCTTTAGCTTGGGAAAAATGACGAATGAATACGCAAGAACACGTGCAGTTCAACCTCTTCTTTCGTACTGCTACAAAAATAACATCACTATTCAAAGAGGCGACACTAAGAACGAATTTGTCAATGGAACAAACGACAGGTCGTTCGAAGCGTACCTTGAATATGAAATTCAGTGCGGGTTCAAAATGCTTTCGTTTGATGCAAAATCTGAAGTACCTGGTACAATACTATTGTCTAGTAGTTGTTACGTGGCCATAGTTTAGATGATTGTGGTGGCTTATGTTTATAAGCAGTTAGCTATTTGAAGATATTGGTCTGTATTTAATTCGACATTAGACTTTTGTATTATCTAGTAACCTGGAAAACTTTAGCAGCATTTTATAGCTCGAACAAGATTTAAGCTAATTATTCGAATTCAATACCTAGTTATTCCAATAGATGTATCTCAATCTAAAGTTTCGTTGGAGCAGGTAAGCATTTTTTAGGGTTCCCCATCACTAAGACTCCGCTGTCCGTCCGTCTGTCCGTCTGTCACCAGGCTGTATCTCATGAACCGTGATAGTTAGACAGTTGAAATTTCCACACATGATTTATTTCTGTTGCCGTTATAACAACAAAATGAAATACTAATAAACAGAGTAAAATAAATATTTAAGAGGGCTCCCATACAACAAACGAGATTTTTTTGCTTGTTTTTGCTCAATATTGATAACAGCAACAGGTTTTTTCACTTGGCCGGTTTTTTTTTCACTTTGAAAAAGTAGTATAATAATATGTAGCAGTCTTGTATAAGTATTATGATTTCGGACATAAGTTTTGGTTATTAATTAACAATAATTACATTTAGACATATGCACTTAATTTAGAAACTGTTGTTTCGCCGCATTGTCGTATAGTCGGTCTCCTGAGTTTCAAAAAGCGAAAATGCTGTTCATACAGTCGACAGCACATCAAGCGTGACAGTTTCACCTTGAGACCGCTCTTACTGCATTTGTAATAAAAGCGGCTTTCGTAGTGGAACTGTTTCACTTGATGTGCTGTCGTCTGTACAGTCACTTGCAAAAAGATGAGAACAATTTTAACAGTCAGTAGCTCTTATTGCAAAGATAATAAGGATTTTATAACGGAACAGTAAGTAATAAACTATAGTATTTTACTAGTAGCTCAGTTAAATGCATTGCAACCCTTAATATCTATCTGACAAACGAAATTCCTTGATGAGATGCCTTCTGAATTTCAGCTATCTCTATTTTATGTCCTGAATTGACAATCAGATGAGTGAGAGGTACCTATACAGGCTAAAATGACTCCTAGCTTATATAATTCCTACTCATTCTTTCATCGGAGAAACACATAAGGAGTTTGGGCCATAACATCACGACGCTGCGCTGGCCCAATGCGGGTTGATGTGTTAAAGCCATTGCCGTTCCAACTTCACAGTGCTATCTAAGATTAGGTAAATCGACTAATCTTCTTGGAGCTAAATCAAGCGTTTAAAGCCTTGAATGGATCACGTTACGCCTAGATATTCGAAACTCTAACATTCAAGTTTCCAAAGCAGTCCGTGGCGCATTCAACTCTAGGTACAACTTGTAATGAGTCGGGATCCTGAGTGTTTGGATAGTTCGACGCTAGATCTGTTTGTGACAACTATCGAATTACCTTCAGTGGTATCATGAGTTGAAAACAGTCCACAATCAGCTTACACGAAACTTTAAACTTGAAGGACGGTTACAAAATTTTCTGAAAGCGGGAACGAGTGGCAGAATCTTAGACCAAATTCTGGCACTTTAAAATTAAATTTCCAGATTTTTACACCAAGGAAAGCAAGCAAGCATAGGTATACTTGCTACTCTTGGTAATAAATTAAAAAAACAGACACACACACACAAACATATGTCACTCGTGAACAATGTTCATCCGCCCCAACTGACATTCGAACGGCTTCTCAGGTATATTAGACAGTACTGACTACTCAACCAGCCGGCTATCCAAATGTGTGATAAATAAGAAATGACTGCTTAAATATTTATCATAATTAGTGAAGTACCCGCAAGCTAAACAATAGATATACCTAAGTTGAAGAAACGCTGGGTTCTCGATAAAGGACAAAAGTTTAAGATATTGCTTGACAAAAATGGTACACTGTTTACCCTTTAAATGAAATCAAACCATAGTGATGGTGAATAAAAAAGAGCTGGTAAACACTAATCCACCTCCAGCGAAAACAAAAAGTTAATATAAGTTAAGATTTTCAATTTTTATTGTGTCTGTTTTTATTTTTATTGTGTTGTGTTTTATTTTCAACAATGCACACAAAACATAATATATTATTTGGCAGCCTGTATGCTACATATATCTGATTCTATATTAATTTGTATAGATCAAAATGTCTTCACGGATTTGTACAATTAAGATATTATACGGATCTTTTAGCAGTAGCTTTTTATAAAGTCAACACTTTTTGGTCAGGCAACATCTTGTAAACAAAAATGTTGTTTCTCCTTACAAATAATACTTATTTAAGTACACAGTTACGCAACTAGGTATATTTTCTAAGACTAACATTTCTTTAGTTCAGTTTGTTGCCGGAATCTTCTCGGTAGTTCAACTTTTGGAACCGGTGTAAATTCAGACAGACTGACAGACAGACTGACTGACAGACAGACTGACTGACGGACAGACAGACAGACTGACTGACGGACAGACGGACCGACGGACCGACAGACAGACCGATAGACAGACTGACATAACATTCTTAGCTTACGTAGATGCAGATAAGACAGAGAGACAAATATTATGAAATTGTTAGTTAGTTAATATTATTTTTATGTGATAGACTTAAGGTTTTTTTTGTTGACGATTTGAAAGTGCTTCTTGGGGGCCTAATTGAATAAAGATATTTTCATTTTCATTTCATTTTCATTTAGCAACTATTTATTTCATACTTTTTTTTTCTCTTTCTCCTCCTTTAAAATGCATTTTAACTAACCTGATTTAATAAATAACATTTGAGTTACATTCCGTCATAAGAATGAAAAATTGGCCCATAATTCACTGCCGCATCTAGTTACAGTGCAAAAGAGGCAACCAGCCAAGACCCTATTTTAAATTCAACTTAGATCTAGATGCAAGTAGTTTAGCATTCACAGACTATCAGTCAAATGGTAATCCGCTTGTGACCTGACTTGTCGTTGAAGGATCAGACGATTAAGTTTGAATTATTTATGACGGGAATAAGCTAAATTGGTAAAGTACCTTCAGTACTTCTTAAAGAACGTTAATGCTTATTTTTATTTCAGATGACACTGTCTAAGACGGTATTAGAGATCTGTAATTTATATGAAGATATAAACAAATATTTTAATACAAAGCATTTTTCATGGATAACACCACTTGATGAGAATCTTCGCACATGGATTCTTCTTAGCCCAATTTTTCATGGATAACACCACTTGATGAGAATCTTCGCACATGGATTCTTCTTAGCCCAAGAACAATCCATATTATGCTAAGATAGACAGAACTTGAACAAATAGTTGCTGTAACACAAGTGCTATTCATGTCTCTTTTGAACGAATCCACGCTAGAGAACGGATGGGAAAGCGTTAATTTCGGGTTCGGTTCTGGATTAGGTACACTCACTAAATCTAATTACTAGTGTTCATATTGATAATGACAATCATCACTTGAATATGGGAGTGAGTAGACACCATTCGACCAGGCGTTCTCTAAAATGTAATCCTTATTTCAAAGAGTTGACTAAAATTAGACCTAAAGCTAATGCTGTCACTTTCTTTTATTCGTCAAATAAAAGAATAAGCATTAGTTTGAAATGAAGTCCTTGACTAGTAGAATAGAGTTCACTTTTTAAAAAATCAAATATGGCCGCCAACGAAATGGCAGATTACATAATGCAAAAGTACCACCCCCTCAACAGGGGTGCAGTGACGGATTTTAACATTACATACAATGGTCAATGTTATGTCAACTTTGTTCTGTACAATTGTACAAAAAATATATTAAATGTATTTTAGTTTACCACCAACCCTTTGGATTAAGACATCACCATATTCATAATAATAAGGTGTTCCATTATTACCTAAAACTCGTACGAAGCCTTCCATTTTTACTGTCTTAATTAACACACATCAAAATAGAATAAAACTAGAAAAATTTCACGTCCTGAGGCAGGAATCGAACCCGCGACCTTTCGCAATCCGGGCGACTGCTCTGACCACTGAGCCACCCAGGACTTGGGATATCCCTGTGGAATTCTTCTAGTCTATCTTGTATTTTTCGTTTATGAGCTAACGTCCACCCTACAATGTCGAAATATTCTATTTCAACATCCGAAACGAGTATTTTTACAAATACCGACGATTCGGTTAAGTTGGGGCAGTGCTTTCAAATATTCTTAATTTTTGATTTTAACATTATTATAAATGTTTGAAAAATTACTTAGTAATTAAAATAGAATAAAACTAGAAAAATTTCACGTCCTGAGGCAGGAATCGAACCCGCGACCTTTCGCAATCCGGGCGACTGCTCTGACCACTGAGCCACCCAGGACTTGGGATATCCCTGTGAAATTCTTCTAGTCTATCTTGTATTTTTCGTTTATGAGCTAACGTCCACCCTACAATCTCGAAATATTCTATTTCAACATCCGAAACGAGTATTTTTACAAATACCGACGATTCGGTTAAGTTGGGGCAGTGCTTTCAAATATTCTTAATTTTTGATTTTAACATTATTATAAATGTTTGAAAAATTACTTAGTAATTAAAATAGAATAAAACTAGAAAAATTTCACGTCCTTCGCGAAAAAAAAAAAAAAAAAAAAAAATCGCGGGTTCGATTCCTGCCTCAGGACGTGAAATTTTTCTAGTTTTATTCTATTTTAATTTCTAAGTAATTTTTCAAACATTTATAATAATGTTAAAATCAAAAATTAAGAACACACATCAATAAAGCTTTTAAACTTTTTCACTATAATTTAAAGGAAACTACAATAGTTTAAAGCTTTTAAAATTTTTCAGCTTTTAAACTAAAAATAAGCCGTGCCTTTTTTGAGGTTTGAAATAGAAATCCAATCTCATTTGACGGATGGTCACTAATGTCATATGATGTTTTATACGTCAGGGTGGTTTTTAAGCATCAAAATTGATCGGCAAAAATTTGCAACTTTTCGAGGCTAGCAACGCGGTAGTTGTGTTGTGCCTTAGAGTAAAAAGTTGTAGGCTTTGAACGCGCCCCAGTGTATGAAATGAAAGGGCTAGACTTGTAAAATAGTAGTATGAAAAAAATTCAAATCCAATATGGCTGCCAACAAAATGGCATAATAAGTGCTATTTTTTCACAATATGGGTATCAAATGAAAGGGCTTGACTAGTATAACACTGTAAGCTATGACAAATTTTAAATCTAAGATTGAGTTTAATAATGAACCACTAAATGAAATAAATAGAATGGAAAGTATCTTACTTCTGGGTAAGCTTGGTTTATCTAAATCAAAATAAAAGTATTTTTTGTTTAAAAGGACGCATACTTTGACGAATATTGTAGGTGCCGTCCTCATCTTGACCTTCGGTAAGATTAAGGTCAGAAGAAAATCTATCGTATGAAAATATGCTTTCTATTACATAAACCTACGGTTACTTGATAGTTTGGTAGTATTTTCAATAGCCTCAAGTGTATAAAGGAATATGTCGCAAGTAAAAATAATGATCCTATATAATTATACTCTTTGATAGGAAAAATAGCTAAACCAGAAAAAAAATGTCCTGGAGCAGGAACCGAACCCACAGCCTTTCACGATTCGGAGCAGTTATTTCTGAGCTACCGAGGACCTGGGATACCCTGTGATTTTTTTCTATTCTATCTGTTTTTGCATTACATCCTCACTCACAATACAACACAACTAGCCACACAATGTCGAAAATATTCTATTTCAGCACTCAGACAAGTATTTTTACAAAGGCATTGCTTTCTAATATTTATTTAATTTTAAATCCTTTTTTGCCGGCGCATACACTATATCAAATATTCATATTTAATATTCAACAGATAGAAGTAAAATTTAATAGAAGTTAAGCTAAAAAAACTTTAAGGAGATTATAGCCGGTATCAGACGTTCATTATTTACGTATGAATTATTTATGACGGATCAGGACTTTTCTAGAAAATGAATGTAACGTTGAAACATAAAGTCTAGGTTAGCGTGGGATCAACATGTTATGACTAAGCGCTGTTATAAATTTATATTGTATTACATTTTCCACATAAAACCAAAAAATAAAGGAAGGTAAAAAAAAATCAAATCTAATCTCTATCATAATAGCCTTATAATTATCCAAAGTTTTGCAATAAACATCTTACAATCGAATATTAATATACATATTATATAACAGTTTGAAAAAAGGAATTCTAACCAAAATTTTTAATGCATTACTTAGTTTCCAACGAGGTTTTCTGTGATCTAAATTATCAATGCTGAGTCAAAGATATTGGGCAGCGAAATTAAGGCGTCAGATTTCTTCGCGGAACTCGCAGATACTTAATTACAGAGATTGGATTTAAGCCCTCTTGGGATTGATTCGATGACGGAAGCTATGAAAGCATATCATAGCCGATCTCATAGCTGTTGGTGAGATCGAATCCACAAGGGGACCCAGGCCTTCGTATATGGCCACTGTATCGCTAATCATCTCTACATGATGGACTGGCTCTGATATATTTGAGTTTTAGTCAGTAGGTAAATCTGTTATCCACTACTGCTGTTATCCACTCCGCCTGAGTTCTCTCTAAACTCAGAAAGTACATCATCATTCACTCATTTAAAAAGGCAAATATCAAAAGTCTCATTCAAAAGCAATTACCAAATAGGCGGACTGTCTTTACAATTTCTATAAAATACCGTTGACTCCATTAAATGAGTCAATAAAAAACCGAAAAATTTAATTATTCTTCTAGAACTGCTTGAGGAAGGGCATTTGTTTGGCAGCGGATAAATTTTGTTCAAATATTGCTTCCCATTCTTTCGAGTAGGTAAAGCAAGATACCTTATGATAAATTGTTAAAGATCTAAATGACGCCTTGCTTTGAATTTATAAATATAGTAGAATATAGTTGTTGAAATATAGCATACTTAGGAGAAGATAAATAATGCTCTTTCACTTGGTTGTTGAAAGAGATCGTTTAAAAATTACGTATGCTAGTCGGATGTTCCTGGACGGAGAGTAAAAATTTGGTTTAAAAATCTATACGCTTAGTAGGAATTATTGAGCAGACGCTGGCAAGCCCACCTATAAGGGACGAAAAGTCAACAGATAAAGAAAGAATTATTGCACTTTACGTCTTGGCAACATTCGAAACAATTGAATTTATAAACGTATCAATGGTAAAGGAATTATTAATTACAAACGGTACGAAAAACGAATACGAATTACTTATTACGAAGCTATTGTAAATACGGAATGCCTTACAATTGAATATTGAATCCCGATACAAACTTTAAGAACGAACACAGGGTCTACCTGTTACGCTTGATGTGCGATTGACTGTCCATTTGTCAGCTTAGTTTTTACTTCAACTTTTAATGTTTAAAAAAAGTGTGATATTTGAAATAGAACCAATTTACCGGATTTAACTCGCGTTTAATTAGATGTTACATTATTATTATAAACGCGACGTTTCGATTACTTTACAGCGATCGTGGTCACGGGAAGACTGAAGATGTCAAATGTCTTTGATAAGTTTTAAGTTAATTAACGTCACTTTGTATTACTTACTTACATAGAATAAGTGATATTGTTACTAACTAAATGAGTTGTGTTACTTGAAATAAAGATTATTATTATTATTATACATATTTTGAGCGGTACGAATCACGCATACGGAGCTCTCGGTGTCAGTTTTTTGGGAAGTGTGAGAACGGGCTTGGGACTTTATTATTCGCATGTGGAGTACTCGCGAAAATGTAAGACAATACTATGTGATAAGCTAGTTAATTTCACCAAATAAATGTTTTATAACTCATCAGTGGTGTGTAAGTCTAGACGACGCATAGTTTAAGTAACTTTTCTTCACAACATAAATATTTTCGCAGAGGTCATTGCTTTTGCGTATCTGTGAAGTGGGTCAGCGACTGTTCAGTATAGGATGAGCGGAGTTGATACTATCTTTCAATGAGTTCATTCCACTTTCCACTATGCCATGATCTCGTACTACTCAAGATTATTTTGTTTGGCTACGCAAAACAGTGTTTACATTTGAAATAGAAAGTAGATTTGTATTGTAAACATTGAAATGACGAATACTACTTCCATATTACAGTTGCTACAATAGCATGTCAATTATATTTTTTAAATATATTTTTCCTTAAATGTGATACCCCTCTAAATAAACTACTCGATTTAGACTTAACAGGATTTTTTCAGCCACCCGTTAATCAAAAAAATTAAAAAATGTTTCAGCAGAAACTAAATACAGGTTTAGATGAAGTCGTAAATCATGTTAAATGCACCTATTATTGCATTCTATATTAAATATTTAAGTTTTCACTATAACACAAATATTACGTAGTGAAAACTTAATAATATTCTCCAGTTCCATATTTTTAGAGTGAAAGAAATGGTTGTTATGTTAATTCATAATTAAACGCAAAAAAATAGTACATCTGATATGTCACAGTGACCTCTATTTTGGTCATTCAATATTGAGTTCAATATCACAGAACTATCTCGGTTATCGTTCTGTATTTTACGGGGTGACTAGATCTAAAAACCAACTTATTGTGGGGTAATTGCATGACAAATTCTAAAAATCACACCTCTTCACCCTGTAAAGGTAGGAATCCGTCAAACATCAGATTCCTGACACAATTGATTTTTCAATAGTCATGTCTATGACACCAGAGGTATAACGCCGCTTGTCAGATTAATACTATTCCGGAATCATTTTGTAGCCTAATGATAGAAACTATGTAACCTCTTATGGCTAGTACAATGTTTCACCTCAAAATGAAACTGATTAAGCAGTTGTAACAACATTTTATGGCTAACGTAAAAAGTTTCATTGTGCTGTGTAATGTGTTGGTGAAATAAAACGAAATCATGTTTCACCTTTATCTGAAACTTTATTTACATTGTCTCCGTTAGGTTCTATCTGCGTTGTATTTCTTATTACATATTCACGGTTTTGCAGTGAAACTGAATGCGGCGGTAGCTTACAAACAATTGCTATCTCTGTCGAGACACCAAGTTCTGGGTACTCTCACGTATTCAACGGTAAAGTTAATGATTACTTTGACAGCTTAAAAACCGTTTTGCCTTTATTAAGCCGTTATGTTCCTTACCAACCCGCTGTCATCTCCTGAATAATACAATATCGATTGTGTCTGACTTGAAGGTTAAACTGACATAATTTATTTACACCGAATTTCGAAGTTGTATGTACAAACAGCCACACATCAAGTGTAGCAGTTTCACTGAAGCCACCTCTGCTACTAAATAGAGAAACGATACCAAGATCAAATCGTTACGCTTGATGTGATGTCGTCTGTAAATGGTTGAAAAGAAATTGTAATTTTTGATATTTTTTCATTAACTAATCGATTTTATAAGCGTGTAATTTTCAGCTTTTTTGAAAATTTCAAGTAACCCCCGGCCTCATTAATCACCTATTTATCACTATCTCACTGAGACTATGCTTATGAGCCCAATCACGCTATATCTGCTGTAAATTTCGGAAGAATTGAACATCCCGCACACTACTTGAGGTACATAATCAGCTCAAAGTCAGTATGTTTTGGGAATACCACCGAAGTAACAGTATACCAAATCTCAAAACAATCTAATCTCTGAAAGTTAATTAAACCCTTTTTCAAGTAGGAAATGAGATGACAGTCATGAAATGCCTGAATTAATCTTTACAAATATATAGCTATACTAAGAACCATCCTGATCACGCGAGCTTTCAAGCAAAAAAACTTTATCAAAATCGGTCCATTCATTTAGGAGCTACGATGCCACAGACAGACACACAGATATAGAAACAGGCAGACATGTGAAACTTTTAACACCCTCTTTTTTCGTCTGGGGTTAAAAGGAGTCCTTGTGCGATTCGCACAATGGTGTCAACAGCTTGCGGTGTTGAATTAACGAAAAACTCAAGTAATAATTAAGGTAATCTTTCAACTCCAAAATATATTTTTTTAGTGTTGAATTTTGTTTTAAATTAACTGTAAAAAATAATCACCGTTCGTATTGCCTATTCTTACGTTCCTAAGTAGTGTCTTATTTGGTCTAGCTTGGCTGTCCTCCTCCTCGCATCGTGTTCCTTTTTAATAAGGGTCGTGGCCTCCCTTTGGTGTCATCTTTTCTGTGATGATTTTGCGCCATCCCAGTTTATCCTCAGCAATATGCAGAGCACCGTACAATTTGTTTTTGAGGGTGGTGCAAACCTAGTTTGTCCAACGCATTGGGTTGCGAACCCGCGGTCTCTTCCGTTCTATTTTGCAAGTAACCGCAAGTTTCTCGAGGTTATCTCCGTTCCTCCTGGCTACTCCTGGTAGCCTAGGAGTAATGGTGCTAAAAAAGCTTACGACAGACGCGCGATGATTCATCATCACCAGCCTATATACGTCCCACTGCTGGGCACAGGCCTTCCTACATAGAAGAAACACATGAGGAGTTTGGGCCATAACACCACCACGCTGGCCCAATGCGGGTTGGTGGGTTAAAGCGGTTGTAGTAACAACCGGGACCAACGGCTTAACGTGCCTTCCGAAGCACGGAGGAACTCGAGATTATAAATTTTGGTTGACCCATTCCAGGGTCGACCATGGCGAAAGTTGCTTTGTTTTCGTATTCGAAACCAGAGCGCTCAAACCAATACGCCACCGAGCTCCTCAATCGAGCGCGATGATTAATTACCGGAATATAAACTGACAGACAGTTCGGAATACTCGTAGCTCGTATGACAACGCACCTGCAATATCGAGTGCTTTTCCTTGTTATTGCAGGTGTCTATAGGCGGCGGTAAGCATCTAGTTGTATATAAAAAAAAACTCCTTTATTGTTGATAACGCACATTTATTTATTTATTTAATTGCACAAAATAAGTTACAATTTGGGGACTTAATGCCATTAGGCATTCCCTACTAGTCAACCGGAAAGTTGAGTCCAAAATGATTAATTAGGTAGTGCAAAAACAACTGTTTTAAAATCTAAATATACAATAACATGTGAATACACATATACATATAAATGCGAATAAATATTTTAAGATATATAAATTGTATGGTCCCGGTTCCTTCCTATATAATAGGTTCTTTCAAAAGAGGAGTAAAAAAAGCCCTAATAAGCCGAAAACGCGGAGGCGGCTAAATAATGTGTTAATAGAAATGCTGTACTGTCAATGCTTATGGACTCTTCTATCGAATCTTATTACCGCTTCTCGTCAGGTGGTGTTGAGTCATTAGCCAGGCTTTGTGTAAAAAAAACCCACGTGTACATCTCAAACATATATTAGTTGCTATTTCTACGTGTATCACACTAAATTGCAAATTGGCCGCTAACAACCCCTCCCAGTCCAGCCATCGTGGCAACTGAGTTTTACAACCAGTTGCGACAAAGGTTTTTTATGTTCCTATTTGACAACTAGTTGCGATGGAAGACATTTTTGCGTTTATATACATACATATAATTAGCTTCCGCTCGTGAATAGCTTCCCCTATCTGTGTTACCCTATGGGATCGCATTCCCGGGAAAAAAGTAGCCTTTATGCTATTCCAAACTATATTCTATATTTGTGCCAAAGTTGATTAAGATCCGTTCAGCTGTTCTTGAGTAACAAACCACTATAACTTTCGCATTTCTATTATGAGTAGGATTAGGATTAGTAGGATAAATAGTTGCCAATCAATAATCTCCCGACAAATACTTGCGACAGAAAAGTTATTCTTACTACGCAACCAATTGACAACGATAAATTGAAAGGTTAATTGTTAATTTTTATTATAAGGGGCCGCTATTATTACATACCTGTTAGCTCTTATACATTTAGTAGACTCTAGACTTTTATCCCACAGACAATAGCAACGATTCCTTCGGTAAACAAACGACAACAAACTTATTATTTTACATTTAAAGTTCATTTTATTCGTAGTCTCGTAACAAAACCCCAGTTACTTTAAAATGTAATGCTGGCTATACAAAATTAACTTAACGTATTGTTTCCTATTCGAAATTTAACACCTTACATCGAGCTAACTCACTAAGTACGTTTCTATTGTAACGGAAACAATAAGGACAATGGGCTGTGTCACTGAGTAAATGCATTGTGACCGAGGTTACACAAAAGATTAATAGTTAAATCTACTATGGAATCGGAAGTCTCACGTTATTAATGTGCTCAGTCGGAGTCATTAATATGTAGGCGCTCATTAGAACCTTGTCTTTGTAATTTGTTAATGCAACCTTCGTTAAGTATAACAGTAGGCGCGCAGCAGCAGGCGTGACATGAAATTTTCCCGAAGTTTCGTGACAATAAAGATGTTTATCAGAAAACGCTGTTTTACTCAAGAATGTGCTTTATCAGTTCAATTATAAAGTTAAAAAGTAATCGTAAAAACTTCGCGGTGTTTTCGTGTCCCATCTTCCCCCGAATTTGCTTTCGGGGGGAAATGAAACGAAAATTCCCATCTTTCCCCGATTAAAGGAAGCCATTTGGGAGAAGTTGGGAATAAACCTGTTTCTTATTTCACTATTGTTTCGTATTTTTTTTTCTTGGTAGAGGTAATGATTTCCAACAGTAACAAAGTACTAAGAGTGCTGACGTAATAAAATGATAAATATGAAATAATTGTTTCTTTTACTGGCCACTGATTTTCATATATTCCATTCTTATTCAATTTCCAAATACCTTTGAACAATAAATTAATCTTTATTATGATGAAAGTATTTCAAAATGTAATTCCATATTTTGAATATGTCTTTCTCAAATCCCATCTACGAATCACACAATAAAGCGTGTTCACCATCACCAGCCTATAAACGTCCCACAGCTGGGCTTAGGTCTTCCTAAATGGGAAAACACGTAGGTAATGAGTTTGGACCACAGCACCACCACGCTAGTCCAATGCTGGTTGGTGGGTTAAAGCGGTTGCAGTAACAACCACGACCAACGGCTTAACGTACCTTCCGAAGCACGGAGGAGCTCGAAATCATAAAAGAAATGTTTCAAAAATGCATGAAGACCCGGCCAGGTCTATGTACACTATACAAAAAAGTAGGTAAAAATATGCAAAACAGCGTTAAATTGTCCATTTTATTTTTATTTGCTTTGTTGCGTGGTACAAAACAAGTATTTCAATAAAAAAAAACTACAACACAGCCAAATATTCATCACGGCGCGTATGTCACTTCGGTGCCGTAACAGCGAAAAACCACAACTTTTGTACAAACACGAATTATTAGTATTTTTCACGGATTCCGGAGATTGTTCCGGATTTTTGGGATACTGTACAAACAGCAACACTCTTAACTGCCCGTTCGAGACGCAACAGACAGAAAGGTAGAAAGAGATGAAATTATTTTTCTTTATGAGAAATTATATTTCATCTCTTTCTACCTTTCTGACTGATGACGGCCGGGTATATAGAATGGTGCTGTCAATCCGACAATAAATTTAAACATGGGGTATTTTAGTTCATAGAAATGGTTTGTCACTTCCAAAAACTCTTATATTCGTTTGATAAAATCATGACATGAGATAATGCAGCCAATGTTATATAATTTCATACAAATGTCATGAAATTATCAAACGAATAAGAGTTTTTGATAGTGACAAATCATTTCTTTGAACTAATATAGCCATGTTTAAATTTATTGTCGTATTGACGGCACCATCCTGTATACCCGGCCGGATATGAAATATTAGGAGATGTTTCATTGATTGACCCAACTTGGGATTGACCATGGCGAAAGTTGCTTTGTTTCGTAATCGAAACCTAAAACCGCTAAGCCACCGAGCTTTTCTATCGTAAATCGTGTTAATATCATTGTGATGTATTTGAGCTCTGAAATAAAGTAGCCTTCATAACGTGCATTAGCAAATTAAGCGTAATGTTGACTATGTAAGCGCTGAACAATATCGCAGCAGAAGATAAAGGCGGTTTTGAATGACAATGCATTTATGCAACTCTATAAAGCTTTATTCTTTTATGCTGTAAAAATATGTGCGACGGTTTAATTAAACGTAGTGATTATATTCTCTTTGGTTTGTAGTTTAAGAATTTCAATTTCATCACTTGTTTGATGTCAAAAACCTTCCATAGCGTTTGATATGGTAGTTCTGTTAACTCATTGAACTCATTGTTGGTTCTGTTCTGTCATTGATTTATACTTATCATCGGTGGGCGTGCAAGACCGCGTAAGAGCAGTTTGCAATACCGTGATTTACAAAAGTCGCAAAATTGAAATATCGCGCCAGCGCAGCGGGCTCTTAGCGCTGATTTGCTTATACCAAATTCTCATTAAACAACACCCAGAGAAATCCCAAATAAGTTCATTCAAAGAAATGAGTAGATATATCCAAGATATTAACTTTTTTCTTCCATCCTGTGAAATAAACAAAAAGCACGTACGCGGTATTGCAAACTGCTCTTACGCGGTCTTGCACGCCCACCGACGTTATGTACAGTCGACAGCCCATCAAGCGTAACAGTTTGACCGCCCATACGCCGCTCGTAATAGAGGCGGCTTTCGTACTGTAACTGTTACACTTGCTGTGCTGTCGTCTGTCCTTTTAAGTTTGACAACAATGACTTTAGGAGGTCATTGTTGGACAATAATAAAAATCAAAGTGAAAATGAAAGAAATATTTAATTGATTAGGTACTTATGGAAAATATCTTTTACAATTAGTGGTTAGAGCGTCACGTCAGTTTCGTTAACATCTATTTCCTTGTCTACTAAATAACAGAAACATTTATCTGGCTTAAAGCTTGCCGTCATAGCTACAAAAAATTTAACAAGACAAACTATCCAATTTAGTACTTATTACTTTTTAAAAGGATGTCAATTTGAAAAAACTTCGTTACATAAAGAAGATTGTTCTAGATTTAAAATTAAGGGCTTGGAATCTCTATGGTAAGCTATCGGCAACCGGTTTGGCACTAGCGACAGGCCGGATTTAAAATTCAGAACGTGTTCCAAGAAGTTTTCCAACAAATATCTGAGCAGCATTCGAATCTGCAACCTCCTTGGCCGTTTTATTTCCTAGAAAGTTTCTGGTATCTATCAAATTGGTATTAGAACTTTATAGTTTACTGTTTAAATATTTGTGATACTAAAAGGACACGATGCAAGTTTCTAGCCTGTAGCATACAATTAAACGAAAGCAAGAAATGACTAGCATAGTCTACACAGCACATTAGACTATGCAAGTCATTAGTTGCTTTAATTTAATTAGCTACAGTCACCTGTTAACATACACTGACAGGTTGCTATGGTGATTTAGATAATTTTCCTTTTGACAGCAGCGTCTGAAGTTAACAACAATTGACGTCATATGCGGAGATTGGTGTTTATTTGTCACGTGACAAAATGCAATTAAATTACTCTGGAGTGATTAAAATGCATTTTGTTTATTAAATATTACTGAAATTCCTTAATAATACAATAAACTATTGTGTTTCTTAGGGTTATTTCTATTTTAAAACTACCAAAATACACCTCAAAATTATGTTTTAATTCGAATACAGTCAACTTCCATATTGTATTTTAATTTATCATCTAATTCGCATATTAAATTATATGTTACAGACAAGAAACTTGCATCGTTTGCCTTTGTTGTAGGTAATTGAAAAATTAACCATGTGTGATAAAGAACGGGTAAGAAAGTACAATATATTAACAGGTATGGATAAAGGCAACAGAAAAGCCTATACCTACCTAAATATTCGTAGCACATTGAGCACTACTCATGCGTTACTTACCTATAATCAAGAGATATCGCTTCCTCAGTGAACTCTGGCGAGCTTACTCGCCAAAGAAACATAACACTACAAACAAAGTAATCCTAATTACGTGGTTATCTTCTTCATAGACTGCTGTATTTTTTAACTATTTAGCAGAAGATTAAATTTTAATTGACAACTGTGTTTTGAAATTGAACTCGACAAAACCCAGAATTTGCAGCAACTGAACCGAAACATTTTGGCGGATACATTATAGGGATGTTGACAATTTTGGAAAAGTCTTTCATGTTTATTTATTTAAACTTTAACTGTACCTACAAAATGAGTTACAATTTGGCGGTTTGGATTTTTTCATGTCGTATATAAGTAGGCACAAATAACAGCTCGAAATAGTTTTCATAATTATTTCAATACAACTATTGTTTTAGATATCATGTATCTTAAATTTCATTTCAAAAGTCACTTCAAAACGCCAAAACATGTCACGTGACCCCTGTGACGTCACTTGTTACCAAACACCGAGGTGCGTTCCGAGCCTACACACCAAACACTTCGAGTTTTTTGTCTTACTCTAAGGTGTGGAACAGCACAAGTTGTTATTATATTATAACCTCAAATTTTGACATTACTTACACTAGTCAATGTTATGTCACATTATTTTTTTTTTGATCAAGACATCACCATCTTCATTATAACAAGGAGTTGCATCATTATCTAAAACGAATACGAAGTCTTCCATTTCGCATTAAATTTTCTCTATGAAGTCACACACGCAACAATGGTAATAAATAAAGCTTTTGGATTTTTATTCACTTTAATTTATAATAAACCAGAAATAGGTTGTGCATTTTTTGAGATTTCACATATCCAATGTCATTTGACGGATATTCACTAATCTCATATGACGTTCTCTACGTCAGAAGGTTTTATAACCACTAAAATTGATTGCCAAAAACGTAGCAACTCTCCGAGGCTCGGAACGGGGTAGGTGGTTGTGACTACCGAACGTCATGCCGAAAGGCACGGTATGGCTATAGAGTAAAAAGTTGCAGAATATTAAGAGAATGCTCTCGAAAAGAAAGCGGATTGCATTGCTGATCGTACTTAATACGAACTGTTTAAAAAAAAATTAGTGACGAGAAAAAAACATCTGTTTAATACTTAATTGTATTACCTACTCTATTTGTATGGAACAGTAGAATTTTATTCGCGATTTAGTTGTGACAACCAAACGTCATGCCGAAAGGCACGGTAAGGCCATAGAGTAAAAAGTTGTAGGCTTGGAATGCACCCCTGATTTAGATAGCTTTCCATAAGACAGCGGCCTCAATTCAATTGGCATCATACACGGAGATTGGTGTTCGTTGACACGTGAACTCAGAGTGATTTAATTGCATTTTGTTCATTAAATATTATTTAAATTTTGTAAAAATATAATATATTATTATACTACTTAGAATTTCTATTATCAAAACTACCACTTCGCGTCAAACTTATTATATCCCTATTGTTTTAGTCGAATGTGTCGGTGCCGCATCTAGTATGGTCTGCCGTTTCATATATCTATGTTCGCATCCAATCTTCATTCATATCGCTCAACATTATCTTTTGTTACCTTCATTAATTTTGGTAAATTATGAATTTTACATATTGTAGATATCAATAAATTAACACTATGTTAGTGCACGCGCTTGTTCAATGTTTACCTGTTTGTTATTTAAGTTTTTCAGTAAGTGAATATCATGTAATTCTTATGAGAAATAAATATTCTTTAACCATAATCCAGTATTTATTTTTTCTTGACGACCGGAAGGCCGAGTGGTCTGTATCCCTTACTATACAGGCTACTTGGTCAAGAGGTCCCGGGTTCGAATCCCGGTAGGAGCAAAGTTTGTATGATGAGTACGAGCATTTGTTTACGACTCTTGGATGTTTATAAGTTTATTTAGTACATTTCTAATATTTATATACATATTATTATCATTATTTCTCCGTTATCTAGTATCCATAATACAAGCTCTTAATGACGCTTACCTACTTCAAGCTAGATAATAGGCGTGAGTGTATGAATATTATTATTATTATTTTAACAACAGATTTATAAAAATATATTAAGTGGTATCATTACAACCAATGACCTGAAAAGAGATCGTTCAATATTACAATAGGGTTTGGGTAAAGTCAGAAAGATGCCCAGAAAATCTTTTTTATTCTTAACGATCGGCCGCCAATTCTACCGTGAAATCCTTTTATTCAAGCTTCTACAAATCTGGCTCCAACTATCTTGCAAAATCTTGGACACGGTAAATGGTCTCTGTGGAATTTCCAAGGACTATAAAATCCTCGTTCCATCTCCCATCAACAGCACTAGATGGCTGTGAGCGCCCTGTTTATGAGGGAATCAAATTGGTGTCTAAACTTGCGAAGAAAATCAGCTAAGTGGCACTTTTCGGTATGATAACGAAAGTGTAGTTTGAGTTTAGTTTAAAGTCACAATAAAATATTAAGGCTTTTTTCCTTTGCCATGCTGCTTGTAGATATGTCCTTACGTATATTATTAATAGCTGTGCCCGCGACTTCGTTCGCGTGGATATCGGAGAATAACAACGCTGGGGAATGTTTATAAAACACTTTTGCAATTAATGCATTGAAGGCCCCGCCCGCGCCCGCCCGTCTTGAAAATCATAAATGCGTGCATGATATTTTAAAACTATGATATCTCTTGAGATATTAATTGAAATCAAATGATGTCAAGAACAATTTTGCTCAAAATTAAATACTTGTGGTAAATAATGTATTTATTTCGATAAGGAATAATATCATGTTTACAAAAACACCTTCGCAGAAAGTACATTGTTTTAGAACAAATTTTATTAACAAAAAACGGATATAAAGACTTAATGTCAAAAAATAGACATATGCTGTCGCGGACTTTTTTTAGAACTTATAAAGGAAAACAATTCTTGCTTACATGATTTATACGTAACTTTAACCGTTTACGCTGCGCACGCAACTAAAGCTCTGAAAATGAATATTTTTTCCCCGTTTTTGCAACACTAATGCTCTGCTCCTATTGGTGGTAGCGTGATGTTATATAGCCTATTCAATACATCGATAAATGGACCATCTAACACAAAAAGAATTTTTCAATTTCAATCAGTAGTTCCTGAGATAAGCCCTTTCAACCAACTAAACAAACAAACAAACAAACTCTTCAGCTTTTTAATATTAGTATAGATTGCATTGCAACAGAGCTTGAATTCATCAACAGCCTATACACGTGCTACTGCAGTGCTGGTTACAGGTCTTTCTACGTGGGAGAAACACATAACATGCTATTTTTTTTAAGTTTTTTTTCTGGTTAATTCTTCCTATAAAGGGAAGGCAAAAAGAACTAATGCCCATACAGCCATGTCTTCAGTATTTCTTGATTTCTTCTTTGATTGCATTAAAATGCTGGCGTTACACATTGCAATGCTTCTTGGGAGTATTTGACACGAAATATTGACAGTCACTTTATGATTTATTTTTGTTCATTCTCCCTGTAATTGGAAGACAAAGGGAACTAATTCCCATACCGTCATGTCTTAAGTATTTCATTATACCTTCATTTATTGCATTGAAATGCCCTGTATATTGTTCGCAGATGATATTTCACTACTCACATCATGTCAAAACAGTGTAAATATAGAAACTAAATTAAATTGCATACTATCAAAAACTGTCAGCTGGCTTAATGAACATAATCTGGAAATAAATTTTGATAAGACAAAACTAATATCTTTCCATCCACGTCAAAAAATCCCATTAAAATTTAGCTATAAATTTAATAATAAAAAAATAGAATGCGTAAATGAATTCACTTTACTCGGTTTAAATATAGACACCAATCTAAATTGGAAAGCCCACATCCAAAAACTTAAATCAAAATTATCCAGCTTCGCATATGCACTCTACGAGGTTAAAAAAACTACCGATCTAAATACTGCTTTAGTCACTTACTATGCATATGCGTATGCATGGCTTAATTATGGAGTTATTCTGTGGGGAAACAGCACGGACGCTCCTTCTTTATTTATTCTTCAAAAAAAATTGGTTCGTATTATTGTTAACTTGGAGCAGACTGAAAGTTGCAAACCGTTTTTTCAGAAACATGAAATCCTTTCTCTTCCGTGTATATACATTTTTGAGATATGTAAGTTTGTCAGAAAACATGCTGAGTTTTACACAAAACATGATGATGTACAATTAAAATATTCATTAAGACATAAAAACAAATTAGAAGTTCCTACTGCACGTCTTAATTTATGTTCATCTAGCACATATAACATGTCAATAAAGATTTATAATAAACTTCCTGAAAAATTAAGAATCGAAAAAAATAGTAATAAATTTATAAAACTGTTAAAAGAAATGTTAATTAATAAATGTTACTATAGTCTTCAAGAATATATTAATGACAAAACACAATAATTATATATAAATTACCTTAATTATTTAATATCGTGCGTGCATATTAAAATAATTAATAATATATATTTTCTTATAGAAATTATACGTCCTCCTCTCCTCTTTCAATTTGCGATACCCGACAGGGTCCATAATTGTACTTTTGATATGTATAAACACCTTTTGTAAACATTATGGTTGCAATAAAATATTGAGTATTGAGTATTGAGTATTGTGTTAGACATTAAATTGCTTTTCCTGTAACACCACCGCGCTGCTGGCCCAATGTGAGTTTATGGGTTAAACCAGCCGCAGTAACAACCGGGACCACATGCCTTACGAAGCACGGAAGAGCTCGAGATTTTTAATGGACCCGTCTAGAATTAACCATAGCTAAAGTAGTAGTGATTTTATAATCGAAACCAAAATGCTCAAACCACCACGCTAGCGAATATAAATACTCTAAATATAACATAATAAAATACCCGTAAAATAATAATAAAAATTGTTTACTCAATAAATAAGTGTTGGACAATAATACTATAGCTTAAAAGTAACTGTGTTATCGAAGATGAAAAGCACTAACGAGATCCACAAAGTTTCCTAATGATCAAAACATTATGAGGTCAAAGGTACAGGCTCCACGCAAATAGTTTTCTCTAAATGTTTTCATCGTATCTTCGCAAGCGTTTTAGTATGTAACAATGGCGTTTGATGTGGCAGAAGTAGTTAGCGTTACACGTGAACCATAAAGGCCGGGCCTATCTCCCATCGGTAGTTCCCAGGGATAACTATACCAACCGGATATGTTAGGAATGGGAACCGTAATTTGAACATGTGTGTTGCTTCACTAACATTTAGGGAACACTTCGGGAACGTTCCGGCGGAGACATAGAGGGATACAGATATGACTTCGTTAAATAAAATGTCATGTTCGCAGTAGCTGATCTCATAAATGAGAGCATGGTGATGTACGAAAATACCGACTTCGTCATAAAAAGTGGAATACAAATTAGTCGTACCCGAACCCAATTTCCTCAATAACTTGAAATAACAGTGAATAATGCGATCAAACTTGTTTTGAACGCATAAAAATACGTAAAAGCATTTTCCTGGATGTCTTGACAATATCGCTTTAGCCTTAATTCGATATTAAAGAAGAAAAACAGACCCTGACGAGACACGTTCTATGGCGACTAAATTAGATTTCGCCACAGAAGCAGCCTTAACGAGACGAGGAAACTTCCAAACACATAATAAGCCTATCCACATAAATTGAAGTGGCGACTTTGAAATTAGTGACTTGGGATCCGACTACAAGTTTTTAGGGTAAATAAGGCTTGTTTATTTCGCAAATGTCACGTAAAACTTTGAACTAGAAGACTAGTAAAACTAGAAGTTAGCGTAACTTAGTTCTCATTATTTTTATCTACGTGACAATCATTTTATGGCAAAAATGAATCCTCCAAGCAACAAGATCCTTTAGATATCTTCGGCCAGTGAGTAACTAATGGTGTGGCAAGTAAGCTTTTAATACGCCAAATTAATATCCGAGTGAATTAATGAATTTTCTGGAAGTTATGAATGCCATCTTACTTAGTTATTTTTCTCTCTCTTTTTCTGTCTAATTCACGTAGCAATACGGCCATTAATAGCGATTTTAGACACATTGAAAAAGAACGTTTTCACTGTCAAACTGTAAAACTTTAGGTAGTATGTGATATTCATAAATGAATACATAACATCAAGAACTACAGGCTCTTCCTGCCCAGAGATATAGTAAGGATATATAGGAGATATAGTCTATATTCTGGACATGGATGAGTAAAAGCAGAGGAGGCACAGTAGGTATATTGTAATGGGTCCAGATGCACCGTGTCTTGCTCGTGGCCTCACGACAAGATAACATAAGATTTGATTGAGTTAATGAATTTTAACAGAGAATAAAGACAGATTAGTGATCATACATAGTATCCGTCTGTTTGATCATCAATAGATAGATAAAAAATTTTTATTTTGCACATTCACATTAACATCACATAGATTAAACTAACACAATATGCCAAAAAGGCGGTCATATCGCTAGAAGCGATCTGTACCAGACAACCTTGGAGTAGGAAGTTTACTCAATTAACAATAGTGATAGGTACGAAAAAGTGAAAAAAAACGAATATTAATATATAATTATACATAAACATAAATAAACATCAATCTGTATGTATGTCACAGTTGGTTCTTTCCGTCTTTTTTGGCACGGATACTTGTCTTATGGATACTAGATAACGGAGAAATAATAATAATAATATGTATGTAAATATTAGAAAAATACTAAATAAATATATAAAGATTTATGACTTCTTAGCAAATACTCGTACTCATCATACAACATTTGCTCCTACCGGGATTCGAACCCGGGACCTCTGGACCGAGTAACCTGTATAGCACGGGGAAGAGACCACTCGGCCAGCCGGTCGTAGAACTTTACATCAACTTAGCTCGGAATTTGCACAAAATTAAATCTATGTACAGTCGACAGCACATCAAGCGTAACAGTTTGACCTTGAGACCGCCCTTGCTGCATTCGTAATAGAAGCGGCTTCCGTAGTGCAACTGTTACGCTTGATGTGCTGTCGTCTGTATTTTTATCACTAGAAGACACAAGGAAAACATGTGCAAATAATAAGTAGATAAACATGAAATCTTTTTAAAACTGCTCACTAATCCTGTGACAAAGTTTAAATTTCGTAGCTTACTGCTTTGGATAGCACCCGTGTGGGTCGTTGCCGAAAACCCCTGATAAAATAAATAACAATGTAGGAGCTAATAGAATCTTGACAAGGGATACTACCTAAATTCGACTCTTTGTATTGTAATTTGTAACCCTTTCGCAAAATGTAGGGTAGCGTCCTAATTAATAATTTAGCATCTAAAATTAGGAGGAGTGGAGTTGGATTGATTGACGTGTTTATAAAGTTGACAGTATGATTGTGGAAATGTATTTCAATTTTTCACATTGGAAACAGAAGCACTTATTAGATATATTTTTTGGGCAAGTTCCCAATTTAACCTTGCTTCCGACGCACGGAGGAGTAAAAACTACAAAATTGATTGAAATGAAATGAAAAAAAAATTAGTGCAAAGATATAAACACAAAAAAAATCAAAACAGCAACGAGATAAGACATAACACATCTGCAACCGAAATGGTAACCACTCAGCTTATTGTTACAGGACCAATGAGGAGCCTTGACGCTGGTTTTCTGGGGGTGGACAAATATTGATAAATGATTGACCCATCTTGGGATAGACCATGGAGAAATTTGCTTTGTTTTCGCAATCAAAACCAGAGCGCTCAGACCACTATGCCAGCTAACTCCGCAGTGGTTTAAGAGGTCTGGTTCCGTACTGTATGAGTCAGCGCTCATAGTTCTTATTACAATCTTACTAATATTATAATTTACGAAAGTGAGTTTTTTTGCTTGATACACTTTCACGTCTAAGCCGCTCAACCGACTTAGATGAAATTTGGTATAAAGATAGTTTGAGAAGAACTAGGATACTTTTTGGAGGGATAACCAACATCCACGCAGGTGGAGTCACGAGCGGAAATTTGTTAGTAATATTCTTACTTAGATCAATAATTGGCAACATTTAAAGCACTTTGTGGAACTTTATATGAACTTATCGATAAGTAGGGTGGGTCTTGTTGAGCAACGGGGTAAGTTGAGCAATCGCAATATCTTGGAAACTAAGCATCTCACAGTTCCCGGCTGTATGAGCGCTGGGGAGCGGGCGCGGGGAGGGAATGAACAAGTAGTGACCAGTTGCCGGCCGGCGCACGAGTGAGACGTAAGAACCCTTTGTTGTTTTTACGGCGAAAAAGTAAAAATATTGCGCATCCTTACTTTTTTTCTACACAACAATAATTTAGATGTACGAATATCACGTAAATGAAAATATGTTCTCTAGTTATTCTCGTTTTTATAACTAACAACACTTTATTTCCAGTTTGTATTGATTTTTTTATAACTTACATTTTATTTCAATAAGTGGGTATGGGGCTAGTCGGGCAAATATGTTTGTCTTAACTGCAATAGTGACGATAATGTGCTTTTAGTTTCATGATTTGTATTCCTTATTACACTATGTGCCATACTTTGATTTGTTGATTTTTACTTAATTTTATTATGTTGTTGAGTTGTATCCCATTGGTACAAATAATATTTTCGTTTTTTTTATTGTTGATTTTAATGTGATTTTACATAAGGGAGATTTATAATGTTTTAACTAATTTATACCGTAATTTAAATTTAATGAGAACATATAAGTCTGATTATACTTACAAATTAATATATAAATAACAATAATACTTTTTTATCCTATTCATAAAGTCACTCAAACTAATCATTACTCAACGTACCCCATACCGATGCTCAACTTACCCCACCGTAGGGGCATGTTGACAAATGTCAGAAAATTTGAAATACCTTGAAATCTAAAAATACCTGATAAATAGTATAAGGTTTCTTTATAACTAGAATAAATTCTTGATAAAACGGTACAAACATCATATCTCTACATCAAATACATTTCTAACGGTAACATTTAGTCAAAAATTGCTCAATTAGACCCACTCTACCGTATTTGTTGACATCAAAAAAATATATATGGCTCTATCGTTGGTTTGGAAATTTGGAAGAGCCTAACTGAGAAGTACTAGCAAGGACCTCAAAAGGCTTTAATATTTTCTCCATATTATAAACAACAAAATACTAATAATTTATTATTACTATAACTTATAGCGTCAGTAACACAAAAGACACGAACACCCCGGCCATACAATATCAACCACGCGACTTGCTTACATCCATATTATAAATATCATGAATAGAGTATGGGAAGATACTAGATCCGAATTTGCTGCTTCACTTATCGTACAATCGATGTATCCCGGGTGTGTCGCCGTTATAAAAAAGAGATGTCTGCCTCTTGTCGTCATCCGTTTCATTTACACCCAAAAAGAGATGTTTCATTTCCGGCCCGATATATTTACACTATCTCAAACAATCAGGAAAAAACTGAATCCGGGAGAAATACTAATAATTTGTCTCTGTTCACTTGTACAAAATTCGTCGATTTCACCATAATTATCACCATTATTCAATTTGGCAATATGGCGGCCGACATAGAAGTCAACTATTTTAAACGTCACCAAATTGACATAGGCGCCATGATAAATATTTGTTTATAAAAAAAAATCCATAAAAATTATTGCTTTGTACCACGAAACAATGCAAATAAAAAGAAAACTGAAAACAATTGAAAACTGTTCTACTTATTTTTGCCTATTTTTTAGTATAGGTAGTCTACAGACGACAGCACGTCGAGTGTAACAGCTGCACTACGAAAGTCGCCTCTATTACGAACGCAGTAAGGGCGGTCTCAAGGTCAAACTGTTACGGTTGATATCTGTCGACCACATATAAGCCTGGACAGGTCTCCATACACTTTTGAAACAACTCCTTTAATACTACTACTCCTTTTATAACATTACTCGATAGCAATATTCTTGCTTAGGTACCTACTTGCGATGTAATCATTTGTATCGACAACTAGCAAGTACCTATTTGCTAGTCTCTCGATAACGTGTCACAGAGGTATCATTCTGGCTGATTTCCCGTGGCGCGTTGATTAATTCCACCGAAAACCTACAGGGAAATTATTTATTATCTATGGCCTTTGTTGCTTGGGCGTTTTGGCGCGAAACGGGTAAGATGCGATTTGCTTCTTGTATTCAAATTTGTGACTCTGAAAGACATTGATCCTCAACATAAAAAATAAACCGCGAGATTTTAATGCGATTTGATGGTGCTAAAATTGTGCCTGAGCAAAGTTTGAGTACTTTTGTGACGGGAAATGTTTGTGTTCATGTACAAATGGAAAATCATTCTAATGAAAGTGAATTATTGTAGCTATCCACCTCATCAAAGTATTTTTGGTGCCCAACTCTCCCAAGAGGCATTGATAAGTAAAATTTGCATATTTCTACAATTATTGTATTAATAGGCGGGTACTGTAAGGTAATAATTGCTGAAATTTAGTAATTACTTAGGGCATGGTTGTGTGGGCTTGATACCTTTGCCTTTCCTACACACTAGGGAGAATCCAACAAAAAAAGTAGTGTTTGGCGGGTTTTAATGGCGCCGGTCAAGATTTTTATCTTAATAATTCAAAATTGTGTCGGAGCGAACTTTGTGTTATAAAAGTGGTGTTGTTTTATATTCAAAGTGTTTGTGTTGACGTACAACTAAAAGGTTATTAGAATAAAAGTGATTACGGTGTGAAATACGATAAGAACTTTTTTGTGATTATCCACCTCATCAAGTAGCACATAAGGAGACTGTGATCATATAGTTCCCGTCAAATACTCCTACGATGCATTGAAATGTGTAACACTAGCATTTCAATGCAATAAATGAAGAAATAAGAAATACTAAAGACATGGCTGCATGGACATTAGTTTCCGTTGCCTCCCTATTGTAAGGAGAATGTTGTACCAACAAAAAATCTGACTGAATTTTACATTCTAAGAAAAGATAGTCCTAAAATACGTCGAAGAATTTTAGAGTCAAGCAATATTGCTATCTGACTACGCGTCATTTTAAAATAATCATAGATTTTCATTTGAAATGTCTACTTTAGACGGGGTTTTTTCCTGAATGTGATAAATACTAGGTAAATATTATTAACGTAATGCCTAACTAAACCAAATCCTCGGTATTTAGAAAAATATTCGTCCAAGTGTTGAATTGATTATAATAGTTTTGACATCTTATACGCGGTAACCATTTAATAAACGTTAACTTGCTACAAAAGAAATTTGGTCAAAAATTCTTCGAACATACATTGAAGGTGTAACATCCGCATGTTCAATGCAATAAAATAATATGCAATGCAGAAATAACAAAATATATCAGACATGACTGTATGGGCTTAACCCTTTGAAATTTCCTTTTTAAGGGCGAATTCAACAAAAAAAATCCTTGGCCTTTGTTGTGTAAATATTTTGCCGCGAAACGGCTAAGTAAGGATATCCCTTCTGTATTCAAATGTTGATCCTCTTTGTAGGTAATGACGTTGACAGCTTTTGAAAATAACTCAAGCCGTTCCATCAGTCGAAGCAGGTGTTTTCGTGAATAATATAAAATCATTTGTCAAATAGTATCGATATTGGAACTGGATTATTGAGATAGGGTATCAATTTTTTTCGTTATTTCATATTTCGGTTAATCTCGGATTGACGGGTTGTGAAAGAATATTTATATCTTTTTCATCGAATTTTCATTAACTAAATTGATAACGGAAGGGCTTAGGTCATATGATTCATCGGTTTTGAAATATCTACATAAAGTATGATTTGAAATTTAAATTAGGCAAAATAACTAGTGAATAATAAGACAATGGTTTAAAGTAATTGGATTCGCACTATAGACTGCCAAGGCATGGCTAGTGGAGCTAAAACACATGTACAGGTAGTGACGTCAATACGACAATAAAATGGTTTGACACTTTCAAAAGAATTTTATGGAAATGTCATGAAATTATCAAACTAATAAGATGTTTTTAACTATAAAAGTCCATGTATTAATTTATTGTAGCATTGACGGCACCATCCTGTATATATGTTTTAGCTCCACAAGCCATGCCTATATATTATAATTATAATATGAACATGAGTAATTGCTGTACAATTGTTATTTTTTCTCTGTAGTTTTGAATGTTTATTTTGGTATTGTGTTTTACTTATATTAGTGCGTGGCGTATTTTTACTGTAAAAAAACAAAATCGCATTTTTGTCAAGACCATTGTAGTTTATAAATGTTCCTTAGCTTGTAGCCCGTTAGCTTGTAACTTGCTACCTTCTGTAAGGTGGAGGTGATACCTCAGCCAGGCACTCCAAATTTGACTAGAAAGTACCACCAGCCTATATGCCCACTGCTGAGCGCAGGCCTTCTTACGTGGGAGAAACACATGAAGAGTTTGGGCCACAACACCACTACGGTGATCCAATGCGGGTTAGTTAAAGCGGTTGCAGTAACAACCGGGACCAACGGCTTAACGTGCCTTTCGAAGCAAATTTTGATTGACACATCCGGGACCATGGTGAAAGTTGCTTTGTTTTCGTAATGGAAACTAGAACGCTCAAACCACGGCGCCACAGAGCTAACCTAACTCTCCTAAAACAATTACCTCGTAAATAGAGCAGAGCTAGTGTAATAAAGAAAATGCTACTTCAAAAAAAAGTAACACCATCTCATTGAGACTATTCTTGTTATCCCAAACAGGCTATATCTGCTGTAAGTTTCTGAAGAATTTAGCATTCCGCAGACTTTTTGATGGAATAGGATCAGCTCAAGGTTAGTATGTCACTAGAATGTCACCGAAGTGACAATACACTAAATTTCAAATCATTCGGATCTGTGAAAATTAATGAAACCCTTTTATCATGTAGAAAATGAGCTGATAGTCATCAAACGATTAACTGAACTTTATAAATTTTAGTCATACTTAAACCACCATAAACGTCAGCTTTCAAACAAAAGAAAATAAAACAAAATAGGTTTAGGTTTCATTTTCATTTTCAAACTTATAACACCCCTTTTTTTTCGTCGTGGGTTAAAAATACTAGGGCTGCAGAGAATAAAAATCTGAAGAACCCGAGGAGCGCTTTATTTTGAAAGTATTTTTAATTCCATTTGATTTACCTACCTAAGGCTCACTCGAGACGTAGCTGTTATTGGCAGTTGAAGAGTTAGAAAGCATATCAAAAGATTTTCACATCAGCCGTGCGTAGCCGTGGCGGCAACTAGTAATAGGTAATAAATATCAAATCCTTTGAGATCGATTCGCAGGCTCATCTCGCCTATGATAATATTTTTAGATGAAAAGAAAATGTGTACGAAACTCCGAATTTAATATAGATAATAAAAATATTAGAAGATAAACGCGACCTTAAAATTACAGCTTAACATAAGTATTTTGTTATGTGTTATTTATGTTGTTTGACAAAATATGTTCATAATAATGTAGGTCTGTGAACTTTGTCAACATTTAACAAATTTTTAAACCTAAATAATTATCATCTTAATATTTTCCGAGCCGATCTGATGGGCAATAGTAATGCACCTATTCCGTATGTAGACATAAAAGTTTTTTTGGCCTGCTTGAGCCGATTCCGTGTCGATGAAATGTGGGCAGACCCTTACATTTATTAAAAAAAATCCCAGGCTTGCTATAGTTTGACAGCATTTGTATAATGTATAAAGGGGGTGTTTACTCTATTACATAGCCTAAAATTTTTAACTATTTTTAGGTGTGCGTATCTCTTATTGCAATGGTTATAAGACTGAAAAAAAAAATCTCACTTGAAGGATTAAATTGAATATCGTTAAAATTGAAAAAAAGTATTCAATATATTCCGGCTCACGTTACAAAACAGCAAAGAAGTCCTGATCCGGATATAGAGTCACTAAACGCTTAAAAACTTGGCGTATTGAAAGGATTGTCTTGTAGGTACTGAAGAGTTTTGGTGAGATTGGTAGCTTCAAGGTTATTTTTAGGACCATAAGGATTTCGGTTATAAGTGGTCATAAAAAACCTTGAACCTACCAATCTCACAAAAAGCTCTTCCCTCTAAATGACATGCTTAAGTGTTCAATTGAATGGCTAACTTAACTATAGGGCTAACATGAAGTTCAGCCGAATAGTTACACGTTGAACTCAATAACTTAGCTACTTGTCCTTTAGTAGTTTCATTTAATGCCAGCGTTTAACCAACGGCCTAAGCGTCCAATTAAGTGGCAAATTTAACCAGATGGCTGCGACATGTACACTATTGGGACGTTGTTTAAATTTGAATATGGCGCTTTTTTCACAAATTCGGAAAATATGCGCTACTGCTAGCCATAAAAACAATTGAAACTTTAAAGTTATGGAATATTGTTTCAAAAATTCAAGAAATTGTTATTTTTTCCAGAGTTTATCAAAAATGATATTAGATATTATTATTATAGATATTAGATTGCTGACATCAATTAAAACAACTATTATAACGACAACATAGTAATTAATAATTTTGTCAGTATGCCCATACATGTCTAAGTAATATAGGAACATTTTGACGTCACCTGTTCTGTAGATTTTCTATGGAGAGTTTTGGACGATGCCCCGCAACACATCAAACATACCATTATAAGTGAAACTATTGATCTTACACATTCTTACTATTTGCTTTACAATATTTCTATATGAGAATTATGAAATAATAAAAAAAATGTCAACTACGCTATTCAATAGTGCGCCAGCGACGTAGTGTTCCGGTACACGAGGTAAGCATGGATGCCGCAGCTTCCCTTCTTTTATATCCTACTGTCGCAGTTAAAATATGAGTAGATACTCAACTTGTAACTCTACCAAAGTTTTCACCGTAATTATCCATTAGACTAATTAGTGGCTTTATATTA
Source organism: Nymphula nitidulata (assembly GCA_947347705.1). Lineage (NCBI taxonomy): Eukaryota > Metazoa > Arthropoda > Insecta > Lepidoptera > Crambidae > Nymphula > Nymphula nitidulata. The sequence continues at coordinate 17,464,620 of OX374632.1, forward strand.
CGTTACTTAATTAGCCCACGAAAGCCCATAAAATTGTTTCATAAACCATAAACCCTCACAACATGATAGCTTTAACGACCCAAAGAACAGTAGAGGACCATAATAATCTTATAAAATTTTTAATTGATCTTCATAAGATACCTCGTAAAATAATGATATTGAAACTGGAACTACTTTTTATGGTACTCCAGTGGTCGTTAGACTTTATTCTATTAAAATAAGTTTAATTACACTGAAAAAATGATAACAGAATTTTCGACTACGTAGCTTAAGCAAGTGACTACATATTAGAAGGTAACACCTGGCCAAAAATAAATTTGCAAAGAAATGCAACGTTTAGGTAACTAAAATAAACTCTTATCACAGCTCGCTAAAAACCGATTAAATATTTATTTCACTGTAAGTACACATTTACGTAAATACAAGAAAGGCAGGATATATCAGCTAACAATAAAAAACCAATAGTTAAAAATCAGGAACCATTTAAATGATTTCTGTTAGTATTCCAATTGTTCTGTCAAGTACAAAAACCTATACACAGTTTTATAAAACCAATGTACCGGATTTCACTCGCGTTTAATTAGATGTTACATTATTATTATTATACACCCAACGACATTTCGATTACTTTACAGCGATTGTGGTCACGGGAAGACTGAAGATGTCAAATGTCTTTGATAAGTTTTAAATTAACTACCGTCACTTTGTGTTATGTTTTGAGCAGTCCGAATCACGTATACGGAGCTCACGGTGTCAGTTTTTGGGCAGTGTGAAGACGGGCTTATGACTTTATTATTCGCATGATGGGATCTCAAGCTGGTGGTACACTCCAACCATCTTCACTATTGAAATTGGGATGTTTTTTAATTTCAATAGCCTCACGTAACATTCTAGGAATGAAACGGTGTTCATTGGTGAGGATCTGGGCTTATCAAATCTGATGTATTGATTGGGTCCGTCAAGAACGTGTTCACACACTGCCGACTTTGTTTCGTGCCTGTGTTTTACGTCGGCTTGTATGTTCTTTCACCCAGGTGCCTATGCTTCTCTTTGTTTGACCTATGTGTGAGAGGCCGCAGTCACAATCTAACTTGTATATGCCTGGATCTTGTAAGGGAATGTTGCACTTGACAGGTGGTAGGAATTGGTTAATCTTCTTCGGCGGCTTGAAATAAGTTTTAATTGAAGCACGCTTTAAGACGCCAAGTTTCCAATGCCATGTTGCCAATCTTGTCAGTGACATTTTCATATATTACAGGTAGTACAGCAGGTTGACGTTCAACTGTGTGTGTCAGGTTTCACTCGGCTTCTATGACTCTGGCGTGGTATTTGCAGTATGTTGTCCCGCAATACATGCTTGACATGCTGAAGCTCAGCTGTCAGGTGTTGGTTGTCACAGATTCCTGTCGTCTTAAATTTCTTAAGAATTAAAAGTCAAAAATTGTATTGGCTAATCACATTGAGCACTACTTAGAAGGACTTAAGAGGGCGCCTAAAGCTAGCAAAAAATCAAATTTCACCCGCACCCCCCGCATCTCGAGGCACGATTGCCTGTGTGTTGTCAATCGAGCTCGTCTAGTCACCTGCGGACGTCATAGTATAGTATACGCAAAATATTCACATGAAAGCAACAGTAGCTTCTTAGAAGTAAATGTAATGCATTTCCAGTCTATAATATTAATTATATTGGCTCAATGCAATATTGAAGTTATGATTTTTATTGTTACTAGATGAAGTTGTTAAATTAGACCAAATTTTCGTCAAGGCGACATATAGTTAATTTACTAATTTAACATTTTTTTTTCAAATTAAAAATAATGTTAAATCGTTGTGAACCTAATTACTTGTTTGATTTTCTCGAGTGAAATATAATGTATCCTTGTACTATTTTTCGCACACATATCAACTATTTACTGCATTAATAATTTTTGTAAATGGTGCAGCATACTAAAATCATCTCAAATTTAAATCAATGTGGGTAATTTATTTCTGGGTGCTCTTGAATTAGATGTAGTTGGCACATTAAGAGAAATGAATATATGTCACCCACCCACTGTTGTATGGCACCACCACTCATTTTTATACGTTTTATATTATTTTGAAATATATGCCACTTAGTAAAACTTACATTTTACAAAAGCAACAACAAAAGTATCGTAAATTACCTAATTGAAAATTGTTTTTATTCTGTAACTGACTATCTAACCGCCTAATAAACTTATTTACTTAGCTCTTTCTGAAATAAATATTGAATACAATTAATTAAATAATTAATTATTATTTTATTTAATTACTATAATTCAAATAATAATGACTCGACACTAACACTTGAGTTATAATTTAAATACTATTAAATAATTATAATATACTTAATACAGGTTATGTATGTTGATATGACGATTTAAAGATTTTAAGTTATAATTTTAATCTTGTTATTTGTAATTTTTTGTTATTTATAATTGTATTGTTGTTTTTGTGTATTATAGATATTTGTTGTTTAATTTTTATAAAAATAGGGAGCGCTCTATTAAATTGCTATGTCCGAAAAGGGCGACTGAGTATAAAGTGCCATTTTTATATTAAGATCTATATATGTACACTTGGTCTGCAATAAACGATTTGTATTTGTATTTGTATTTGTCATATTTTTTAGATGACTTCAACTAAGCCAATTTTTTGTTTTTAATTATTGTAAATTATAATAAACTATTCATATTTTAATGTTTTTGTGCGTTACCTACTTTATTAAAACATTTACAAATAAAGAAAGCAAACGATGTAAAAATATATGGTCTAGCCAGGAATCGACCCGCGTCTCCTGATGTCTGGCCAGACGCGAATACCACTATGCTACCGGAGTATTAGTACCGTACGGGATATTAATTCGATGCTGATCTGAAAAAACATTGTTATCATTAAATTGCAATAAAGTGTATTATGCCATGTTTATAATAAACTTGTGTTAGATTTTCCAACTGCATATTGATAACTGCCCGATAATATTGTGATTTTGGTATTATAAATACATATGAAAATTTCGACCATCGAAAAAATATTATTACAAATAAATCAAATACGCGTAAGTCACTAAGAAACACAAAGCATGATTTTGTTTTACATATACTACGCCTACTGAGATTTCTAAAACAATGCGATTTCTGCTCAATGTACATAAAAATAAGGTCGATATCAATAATTAAAAAGTGAGTAAACAAAAGACTTGAGTTTGACACCTAGCCGTCATTTGAATTTTCAGTTTCATTTTATAGCATTTTATTTTAATAATTATGGGAAATCACAATTTACAACGTTTCATTCAATTTTTTAAGCAATAGTCTTAAAATATGTGTACTAAATTATGGTTTTTAAGTTATAACTACAAATTATTCGCGAGAATGTTGACGAGGGCGCGCGAGAACGCAGAAACATAGTCTTCCCGTCTCAATAGAGCAGCCGCGAGTGAAACAAAACGAATATCATGCGGCCTGCCATGCGACTGACAGAGACCGACTATGGCGTTTAGCGCAGAAGGAAAATGGAGTATGCGCCAATATAGTTTTTTATTAATTACTTGCAAACCATAACATATACTGAAAAATCGCTAGTAGAAGCCCTCGGAAACATGGTGACTCACATATTTATCAATTTTCCCAGTGGTGAAGTAATGTGATTTGGACAATAAATTGAATCTCGTTGGAAGTCAGAGGTATCTTTGTGATTTTTTTCTATCGAGAAAATTTTATAAATTCATGTTTTTGCTCTGACACAACCCTCACAAATATAATGTAATTACCATATTTAAAATTACAGCTCATTTGGATTTGATTTAATACGATTAAAATCAAATCTACGATTAGTGATTTGCTTTATGCCCCCTCTTAAAGTACACATGACGTTTTAGTATTCAACTCTTAAAAAGTGTATTGTTACACAGATTGCATATTATTGTATTCCATAGAATCGAGCTCTAAACTTAGTTTTATATGTTTCTTATTTGTCATTAAAATGGCTTGGAAAAGATAAGAGTCATTTCATTAAGGTTCAGAAGTCATTAGAGTGGTTAACGCCCAACCAGTTCTATCCAAACAAAAGCCCAACGTAATCTTTACGTGCCGTAACGATAAACCGTATGTTGCAACTTGTAACCCGGTTTTTTCTACTGAACATAAAACAAAAGAGCTCGTGAATTCATGATTTACGACCAATCGTAAAACGGGCCGGTCGGTGCCAAGAGGAGACGACGGCGGCGAGTCTCGATACTCCATTGGGTGATACTATTATATGCCGCGGTGGCATGGCTCACGACATGGCCTTGAGCTGAATGACAAGGAGTTGAAAGTGATATCAATCAAAACCAACCCTTTTCACTGCCTATTTGTTAAGCCGCGTAGGACTACCGGGAGCTTAAAGCCAATAACAAGTTCTAATTTCCATAATTATGCTCCCGGAGGAAACCAATTATTGATTTGCATTTGTTATAATTGATTTTTTAACTGTCATATGCTCTTGGGGTTAAACAAATAATTGTTTTTAATTGTCTTTTGCTCCTGAGTAAATCAATGATTGATTTTTAACTGTCATACGCGCCCGGATGAAATCAATGATTGATTTTTAATGTTCACAATACTCCCGGGAGCAGAATATCAGTAATAAGGGTTGATTGTGTCTGGAATGTGTGGCTTGACAGGTTAAAGTTGTTAACCGCCTCTATTGTCTAGTGATTGAGACCACCTACTTCAGATCCAGAGGTCCGGGGTCCGATTCCCGTTACTATCGTAACAATAATATTACCAGTAAGTATTGTTGTGTTCCGTTGCAAAAAGAGGGGTGTTATAGGCTTGACTGCGTGTCTGCCTGTGTATCAGTGTGTGATTAGGATAGATCTTAGCTATAATTTGTGAAGATCAGTTCAGGCGTTTGATGACCTATCAACTCATTTGTAAAAAGGGTTTTACTAACTTTCACAGATCCTATTGATTTGAAATTTAGTTAACTATTACTGAGTGGTATTTCAAAGACATGCTTATCCTCAGCTGATTTAGTACCATCAAAGATTCTGCGGGATGCTCAATTCTTCAGAAATTTACAGCAGATATGTGTTTAGACTTATAAGAATAGTCACAGTGAGATGGTGTTAGATGGGTGATTAGGAGGCCGGGGGCTACTTAAAATTTTCATTTTTATATTATGACAGTATAAGCAACGCGTGACCTTTGATGTTCCAAACTCTATGAGGGTACGCCCTTCGTTTACCATCAGATTACTCATGTTGGCAGGCTTATAAGGCACGAAATATAAATAGGTTTTAATACTCCTCGTTGATAAGTTTGAAAGTAAGCTTTAAAGTTTAATGAGTTGTATCCCAAAATATTATATTTTACACGTGAAAGCAATAAAGTACTCTCACTCTCATTTTATTTTTATTTTATTCGGAACACCCACAGTCACATTAGAAGAAATAGATATAGAAAATAAAACATAAACCTAATTGTGTTTGGACGCCATTATATGTTGTTGAATTCCTAGCTGGGTAGTCATCACTAGAGTTAAATGAAAAGTAAAGACTTACACCTTTTTGGAATGCTACATTACGTATAATAGGTACGTACATAGACATACATAGACACGTGATTACAGGAGCCCCATACATAAGTATTACAAAAGCAGTACCTGGAAATAAAAGAAAATTTTAATTAGTAAGGCGTTAATCACACTTTACAAACTAGTTATAGCTATAGACTAAATTACTTTATATTATCATCAATGTTAAAATAACTTTGTCTGTCTGTCTCGGTTTTTTTTCCTAAGCCGCGGACCAGATTCAGAGAAAGGAGATCGTTTAAGTTACAACGAGATTTGGTCCAGCTCATGATCACCATTTTTTCGTACGGTTATCTTTGTAAGAATCCATCTTACCTAATCATTTTCATAAATTTTGACTGATAGAATCTGCAAAAAAATATTTTAACTTGCAGAAAAACATCACAGAGGTCGCATTTTGAAGAGAACAAAATGCCAATGCCATAGAATATTTTGGTTTTTTACGACTTTACGTTGAATATTGACGAGCTATTTCTTGAAAGCCAGGTCTAACAACTTCAAGCGCACCCAAACATTCACGATGGAAAATATCAAATGTTAAAATTGAAACTAATGTCTCTAAAAATAGAGCTGGTATTTACTGTAAGCATACAATACCCTTTCTTATTCCAGCCGTGAAATAGTTCGCTGTATTTCGGAATGCAGAGAAAGGTAGCAAGTGAAATCACTGGGCGTGAAAGGCATTTGCACCTGAAAATGAAAATATCTTTATTCAATTAGGCCCCCCAAGAAGCACTACCGAATCGTCAAAAAAACCCTTATGTCTATCACATAAAATAATATTAACTAACAATGTCATAATGTTTGTCTTTCTGTCTTGTCTGAATATACGTAAGCTAATAATGTTATAATGCCAGTCTGTCGATCTGTCGGTCAGTTAGACAGTCTGTGTCAGTCAGTCTGTCTGTATTTACACCTGTTCGAAAAGTTGAACTACCGAAAAGATTCCGGCAACAAACTCGTGTAGTTACTCTTTTCAATTATTTTGTTACAATGGTTAATTACACAATAATAGTATTTAGCAGTGCAGTGTCACACAGAGTATCAAAAATAGGTAAATTAACATACCAAGAAGTACCTAATGACAAAATTATTTACTTGCAATACCAATTAATTTTTTCCTTGTTATTGCAGGTGTCTATAGGCGGTGGTTACCACTTACCATCAGCTTGTTTGTCATCCAGTTGTATAAAGAAATAATAACAAATAAAACCACGACAAAACTCAACAGTGACAGATGAGAGAAATTGATAGAAATGAAACGAGATATCACATCCATAGGGACAATGATATATTACGCACTTAGGACATGTAAGAACTAGTGCCGGTGATAGATTTGTTGACAAATAAGATGTGAGAGGTAACGAGACTGATCCGGAGAGAGATATGAGAGATATCTATGAAAGCTTATGACATCACACGCGAAATACGGGGAATTTTTATTTAGAATATGATTAATCGATGTCAAGTGAAATTCAGAGTTGTTTTTTTAAACTAGCATTTTTTTTAACCAGCATATCGGGTGTTGCGCCAAAATTTGGGTCCGGCCGTTATGGTCCCAGTCCGGTTTGCCCCCGGCCGGTATGAACCCACATTGAAAAAGTTGTTATTCCGGTATGCACCCAGCCCCGTTGCCCCCATTTTAAAGCCATAATTTTTTGGACTAGACTCTTGAGCAAATACTGTTGAAAACAAAAGTGTTTTAACTACTATTGCTGTTTAAATTTAACTTATGTTTATTTTGTGCTGTGAGTATATTATCATTGTTTGTGTCGCAATTTATAGGTTTTTTTATTTAATTCGTATTATAGCCGTTATTACTCTTAATGAATAAAAATAATTATACATAATTATAAGAAAGTGACTTTTACTTACTAGTAAAATAAAATAAAAAATAAACACCTACAATATTGTAGACAGATGTAGGCAATCCCTCATCACTATAGGCCACAGGTATATATATACCTTCCCGATCTACTGTTATCTATACACATCACTCACTCATTATTATTTTGATTTTTTAAGAATTGTCTACTGAACCGTACTGATTCGAATATTATGACAAAAAAAGAAATTATGTGGGCAACGCGACCGGGTGCATACCGGAATAACAACTTTTACAATGTGGGTGCATACCGGCCGGGGGCAAACCGAACTGGGACCATAACGGCCGGACCTCAAAATTTAGCTATTATCTCCAAGGAAACTTCATTTAAATTAGCTTAGATGCTTAGGAGGAAATCGTAGCAAACAGACAAAGCTACTTTCACATTTATAATATTGGTATAGATTATTTATTTATTTATTTGTATTCTTTTGTACACAAAAAAACTTAAAACTATTTCTCCGAAATAAAACTTGGCTACACAGGCGACTTTAACACAAAACTGTATATTTTATTCTTCTACCAGCAAACTTAAGTCCATAGTTTCATATATCCCGTTTTTGAGATAACAAACACAAATGAATTTTGAGTAACCTAGTTGATCTCAAAACTGTTCCTCTTGCTTGGGCTCGATCATAAAATGTTTATTCATATTTATTCACTTTTAAACATATCTAAACTAGAAAAATATCACGTCCTGAGGCGGGGATGGAACTCGCGCCCATTCACAATCCGGGCGACTGCTCTAACCATCGGAGCTACCCAGGACTGGGGAAAAAAATCTTCTAGTCTATATCTGTATTTGCGTTATAAGTTAACGTCTACCCTAAAATGTCGGAATGTTCTATTTCAACACCCGAAACGAGTATTTATGAGTTTTTTATATTTATTCATTTCATTTCATTTTTAACTCATATATATTTAAGCCTACGTGTATGAAACAAAAGATGTTTTAGGAAATAACGTCTATTTTTATTTTTTCTGCAATATTTTACTAACACTCGCTACTAAGAAGCTAGTATCAGAGAATTTCTAAAACGGCGAAGTTGCTAAAAAAATATGATAAACTATCCAATATTTGTTTATGTTAAAAAGTTATTGATCGACATTGTGACTGGTGAGACAAAAAGTACGGACCACAGATTAATGATATATGTATCTACGACAGTACAGACACAGGCACATATAAACAATGCACATGGAAAATAATAACATAGGTCAGTTAAAACTAAACATGAAAATAGAAAGGAGATTCGACATCACATTTATTTTACCTTATTGTTTTACATTTATGTTAGGTACCTTATTTAAGATAAAAAAAACACAAAGTTGCCAGTGATAATATCGGCAAAGTCATTATATTTACCGAACGTACACCTAGCTATTTCCTCCTTCGTACGGCTTCGTATGCTTATGTAAAACGGCTACATCCAGGTTAAAGTGATTTACATATTCATTACCAGAGTACCAGTAAATCATTCGTGTTTCCTTATGCTTCCCAAAGTCAGTTACAATAAGTCATTTACGGTACTCACGTGCGACGAGACAAAAATATAATATTGCTCGCGCGTGCCTCTTGATTTGAGTCGAACATTTAGTTCCATCGTAAAATAAATCGAATCTTCGGGTTGAATTGATAATTTATTGATACAAACCTTTCATTGATAAGAATCGTTTACCCGGAAAATAAATGTGATCTTGATAAGCGAATGACGATCATTAATGTCGAATTTTAGGAAACAATAAATATAACGAAATGCAAAAAAAAAGAAAGTGAAGGCAACAATTTAATACATTTTCCACTTAATTTTTGATGTTAACTCCCTGGGGAATGGGTAAAAAGTTGTCTTTCTCCAATAGAAAGAAAGAGATAAAACACATATTGTCTCCTAATAAGTAGACATAGGTACTATCTCCACCTTACTCAGATAATAACTCTACTTTATACATATAGGAAGTCCCAAAGCTCACTGTGATTTGTAGAGTATTTACAAACTACGAACACGTTTACTATGTGGTAGACCCATATGTAGGGTCGCCTGGGTAGGTACCACCGCCTTTCTTATTTCAGCCGTAAAACAGTTCGCTGTATTTCGGATTGAAGGGAAAGGTAGCCAGTGTAATTACTGGGCATGGACGGCATTTCATCTTAGGCCTCAGGATAACAACGCACCTGCAATATCAAGTGCTTTTCCTTGTTTGTCATTGCAGGTGTCTTTAGGCGGCGGTAACCGCTTACCACCAGGTGGGCCGTCAGCTTGTTTGTCATCTAGTAGTATAAAAAAAAAACGTTTTTAAATAAATATCCTAGTTCATTCTGAAGTCCGACATAGTAGTGGTCGGCAGTAATTCATTTGTTATGTTTAACCGCAGCCTACCACGATCCATCACGGTATAAAACTTCGGAGTAAAATAGAAATCGAATTTTCGTAAATTTCGCTTTGTATCTGTAAAACTATTTAAGTTCCCCAGATACCCATAAAACTATTGGAAACTGATCTTTATCTCCATAATATAAGGCAGTGAATCCATTTACGGGTATAAGTAAACGTTACAGCTGTTATTTTTATTACTTTGAAGCATTTACACCAAAACACAAATTGTCATTTGTCCGGAAACGACGCAATGAATGTTAACACCCGTCATTTGTATTTATCAAGATAATGTTACGGTCACTGGTTGAGATCTTTATCTCTGCGTGATAATATATTTTGTTTCCAGCGACACATTTCTTTTTATAGAAAATAGAATGTGTGTGTGGGGTTCAGTGAATGACATATTTAATGAAATATTTGGGTTCAACCTGTAAAGCATTGAATTTCAAACACAATTGATTTTTTAATTGCCATAGACTCGGTTGGTGGTATTTCACACTTAAATGTAAGGAGTAAGGGGAATACAACTCTCAAAAAGGAAGGTAGACGGCAGTCTTGGTCATCCATAACACGATTTATTAAAAAAAAAATTAAAACCGCTAAATAAGTCTGCTGTTCCATACAAACGATCGCGTAGGTGTTACAGTTTCGTAAGAAAAAAATGTTTTTTTTTTCATCCCATCTATTCAAAAGCCTGATTATTGTTTCGCACGTAGGGAAGTATGAGCAAAGTAGGTCTTTTCTAAGAGACTTTTGTACCGGGCAGTAATGAGTTTTGAATTCGGAACATAATCGAGTTTGAACATATAAAAAAAAAGATATGAGCTTTGAATTTGGAACCCAAGGCGGCGTAGGTGGACGGCTGCGCCACGCGCCTTCTAAATTCAAAAAAAGAAAACCTTTACGTTTTTGGCTGTACTTATATTGTTAACGGATTATTAAAACACTATTTTAGTTTCTATTCACATTACCTATAGGGTTCTTATTACTTGTTATTTTATTAACTTTAAATATTCTATGCGATGTGTCTAAAAGCGCTTCTTATTTCTTTTCTCACAGATGGGATGAAAAACAGAGTATATGATACGATCGCAAAATTATCTTTATAACACATTTGCTCGTAAAGGGTCTCTTATTTTCATCCCATCTATTCAAAAGCCTGATTATTGTTTCGCACGTAGGGAAGTATGAGCAAAGTAGGTCTTTTCTAAGAGACTTTTGTACCGGGCAGTAATGAGTTTTGAATTCGGAACATAATCGAGTTTGAACATATAAAAAAAAAGATATGAGCTTTGAATTTGGAACAGCCGTTGGAATCAACGATACAATGGCCTCTGTGTTAGTCAGTTACAGCTAAAAGCCAGACCAAGTGATAGTCTATCTGTAGTTTTTTTAAAAATATCCGCCATTTTCGTTTGTAAGTCAGATGCAAATGTCAGACTGACATGACACTCATCATGACGGTTATTTTCACAATTTTTCTTTGTTGTATTTTGAAGTTTTCACAATTTTCTTAGTATTTTGTTGCTGTTTTTCTGGACTGTGTCGAGCAATTGCAAACAACACCTATCTAGTATAGTTTGGGCAGACAACAAGTGCGACGGACGATAAGTTTAGTACGAAATCCACCTTGTTCTTACAACTGGTTTGTGCAGATTTATATTTATTAATAAAATAATTCGTTATTACCATTAATATTTCAATCTAGGACATAGTCGCTTACTTGGTCTATTTATTGTTCACAGGTCATGGTCAATCCTCTAGACAAATATAACAATGATGTTCCCTAATCAGAAAGGCGATGAAAATAAATTACGCAAAATGTACCGCAACATAAAATTGACACGCGTCATTCATTTATCGGCCTCTGCCAACAATGGTGTTGCATCCTTCATTTTGAGGTTAAATATGTGTGTTTGTCGCAAGCTCTTCATGTAAAGTAAGTTGTTATAATGTAATATAAAGTAATTGTGCTAACAATCACACCATTAATTTTAAGTCTTTACTTTGCAGCCAGGGAAAACATAGAAGACATTAATTCTCAAGGTCTACATGAATGTAACTGCACTGCAAGCGGGCTTTTGTGTCAAGTAAGTATCAAAAACATATAATGTCAATAATAATATTTTATTGTTTGCATAGTCTCAATAATAATGTTTTATCTGTAGGTTTGCATAGTCTGCATCCAACGGTTTGCTATTGGATGCAGACTATGCAAAAATCCATGTGAAAATCAATGGGGGAGGCCTTTGTTCAGCAGTGAACTTCATAGCCTGATATGATGATGATGATGACATATCTTGTAGTGAAATAATGTGGTTAATTTATTAACACTAAATTAAATTAACACAATGCAGAGATTCCTAATTTTAAAGATTCACATTTATACTAGGCTTTTTGTAGTAATCTTTATATAAGCAACTAATATATTATGTGTTTCATTACACAACCTTAGGAGATATCTCCTAAATAGATCCTAGATCTACCTAGGCTACCCTTTCGGAGATCTTTATCATCTTATAATATTAGTGTAAATGATAACTAGGTTTAGCACTTTTATATTTTACAGAATAATTAAGTTGTTGTCAGTTTATCATTCAGTGCATGCCATTGAAAGTAAAATCCTGTTAAGTTTATTCATCAAACATAGCAAGTTTTGCAAAATGACTTTTATACCTGCCAACCTCTTCCACAATAGTGTTTTGTTGAAGACAAAACATTGTAATACAGTCTTCAAATACAATACAAAACAGCCTTCAGTAAAAAATTTGATGACACACATTGACTCAAACTGAATGTCGGTTATTGTTCCAATAGCTTTTATTTTCCTCAGAATGTAATCTATCTGTATGCCGAATTTTATCTAAATCGCTTTAGTGGATTAGAACTGAAAACATAACTGACAAAGAGAGTTACTTTAACATTTATCATATTAGTATGGATATTAGGATGTAAAATTCCATTGACGTACCTGTTCCAGTGGCCTAGATTTAGGTATATATTATACCTATCTAAGTTTTGAAGTGTAATAGAAAATAAAATATTCCAAAAGATCCAATCTAATTTTATGTATTCACAAAATTTCAGGTGAAACTACTGATGCTTTAGAGTCGTCAGACATACAAACTAGTGTGATCTCTCCAACAACCTTGAAGGTAATAAAAATATTTTTGCAATTTTAATAATTATCGTGACTAGTAGGTTAATTCTGTTAACTGATTTATCGTAATTAAATAAGAAACATTCAAGTATAAGTTTCTGTATCGAAATGTCCTAAACCGTAAGTTATGGCATGTCCTGTCTGTATGTCCCAAAAGTGATGTACAGTCAACAGCACATCAAACGTAACAGTTTATTCTGTAAACCGCTCTTACTTCGTTAGTCATAGAGGCGGCTTTCTTAGTGCAACTGCTACGGCCTGGCCACGAACTCACTGCACGCGCGACCTGCGTCTCGCGAATCGGCAACCACTGCGCGCTGTCTCGATGTCGGCCTCGCAGCGCGTCGGCGTGACCGCGCAGTGGTTGACGAGTCGTCACCGCCGCCGCCGCCCGTTCCCGTGGCCAGGCCGTTACACTTGATGTGCTGTCGTCTGTACTACTTTCAATTAAAATTGGTTTGAACAATATATTTTCAGTACTTATGATATGACAATAAATAAAAGATAACGTAAAGAAATCATAAAAATATAAACATTTTGATTTATTATTGATAAGATAAAATTGTTGTAAATTTCCAGAAATAGTAGGAGCAATTGCACCTACCAGATTCTTTTCGCCCACATTCTGCAAATAGAAGCTTCTACTCCGTTGTCACACCTAGTTTGTCAAGGTATAAATTTATTTTGTATATTGGTTTAATTAATTGAACTAAAATCACTCAACTTTTACCAACTTAACTTGTTAATTAAATGTCAGCTCAATTGAACGCGTAGGCAGATCGTCTTGTACTGAAGAGTTGGTGTGATTGATAGGTTCAAGGTAATTTTTTATGATGACATATAACCATAACGATTTCGGTTACAAGTAGTCATAAAATAAGTAACCTTAAAAATACCAATTTTACAAAAAGTCACATAAAAGCTCCTTGTACTAAAAGATCTGTCTAAGCGTCCAATAGGTCCAATTAACTGGCTAATTTAATCAGATGGATGGCACGACATTCAGCCATGCACTTACACATAGTCATATAATTGAATGCCGGTGTTTAATGTGATATTAATTCAATAACCACCAGTGCCTCGTTTCAATAAAACCAATTTTAACTTAGAGATAAACACAGTTTATTGTTACTAAGAAGTACTTAGTCTTAGTAGTAGAGAGGAATCATAGATTGCTCAACCACAGACTACAAAAATATTATTATTTATTATTTTCCGCTTAGCGATAGCGATTATCGAAAAGCGTCTTGTTTAAGCCCTCAGATCAGAAAGACAGATGTTTGCAACATCTGCCCTACCGGGATTCGAACCCGTGACGCCTGACTAAGTAGTCTGTAGTAAATGTATTTGTTTCTTTCTTTTTTTCTTTCTAATAAGGACCACTCGGCCAGTCGGTCGACAAATTCTTGTTATCTGTTATTGTACTGAATAATTTAAAAACATTATTATTTTGGAATTGAATTATTACTTTGAAAAACTTTATGATTTTTTGGTATTTTTTGGAATTATTTAAATCACATCACCAGTCTAACTAGAAGGATATGCACTAATTACAATGTTCATCCAAATAAAATCTAAGGAGGATTTGAGTGCCTTACTTTTTACTCCACAAAAAGCTAGTACCTAATTCCTCGTTCCGTATTTCTGTTGCAGGTTGTTGACGAGGTACGATTGCCGCAGCAAGCAATGCGGTGGCGGGCGGAGGCGCAAACTGGACCATCCGCTTTCTCATCCAGACTTGGCGGAACAGATCTTTTCCATCAAGTTCAGATAGAGAAGACCAGCATACAAGCGTCTACATTTACGGCTGGTTATGTCACCAGATATCTTTTTGCTAAAATTAACTGCCAAGCTTGCCGGCGCTCTTTCTTAACTGACGAGATTTCCAGATTTCATACTTTGGATTACTCTTAGAGAACGTGTAAATTTGCTAAGACGTAATCTCAAATACCCCACTGCCTCATATTAATACATTACAGGCCAAGCAACTCTTGGCACTTAAAAGCGGAAAAGTTTTGT
The DNA here is from genome assembly GCA_947347705.1 of Nymphula nitidulata. Lineage (NCBI taxonomy): Eukaryota > Metazoa > Arthropoda > Insecta > Lepidoptera > Crambidae > Nymphula > Nymphula nitidulata. The sequence continues at coordinate 17,479,660 of OX374632.1, forward strand.
CGAATATGTAACAATAAATTCACAAAGTGTACACTTGTGATAAATACTGACCAATATTAATATTTGGACTCTTTTTTATGCATGTGTTTATAAAAATAGAATTCTTGTGTAAAAATTATATTAATAATGAAGAAAAACGGATTAATAGCAATACTTTACTACAAACCCTTTTTCTATAAAAAAATGAAGATATTTAATATCAGTAAAATACAAATATTTAAATTTTTAAAAATCGTCTTAATGTTTGTACTAATTGAATTCCTCCTTTTGTAACCCCATACATAAAAATGTCCAAATAGTCATATTTGTGAAAGATATGAATTGCATTATGCTACATATACTGACAAGCCACAGATTTCAGGCACAATTGGTTTTTAATTGTCATGAGCGTGTCCTGAAGGTATTCTGCAACTTGACTGAATTTATAGGTTTTTAATTATGAAATTGCCAATTTATGTGAACACCACTGAGAAATATATTTCCATACAAATATTTTTTAATGTTAATGAAAAATGTTTGAACTGATTTTAAAATGGTTCTCAAAAACAGATTTTATACTATAAATATATACCCAGTTGATTAGTTCATTAACATTTTCTCACTTGTCAATACGATTGAAATATCTTTTAGTACAGTAAAGATCCTGGGGGAATTCTTAAAAAAAAAAGTTATTGGTTTATAATCAATTTGTCACGATTGAATACGATAGAAATATATTAAAAATGTCTCAAATCAAAACCAACAGTATTAGTTCATCATTGCCACAGTATGGAAACTGCACATTTTTTGTATCAGAAAAAGTATGAATTAAACTAAAATTTACTAAATACATAATCATTCCTTTTTGATTTTATAGATAATGGTACAGGTTGATAAGAACATCATTGTAATTGAGATTTAAAATGAATAATGAATCTAAATATTAGGTTAGTGTTATAAAGATAAGTTTTTTTTATACTTAATGTTGCTTAAGTTGATTTATTGCAAATAACATCTTAACTAATATGTTTAAACTTACTGAAAAGTTATGTATTGTATAAGGTTTATTGTTGCTATGTATTAGGTTATTGTTATGTATTAGGTTTAATAACTAATTTCATATTTTCAATTACGATTAGGTATAATTACTTATAAACTGGTAGTATTGCTTGTATTTTACACTGTTTCTTTTTCGTTAACTAGTTTGTTAATATAAAGTTCCTTGAATTAAAATAAACCACTTCGAAATATCTCCAGTGTTTTTTTTTTACTTTTTCATTAGCCAATTCAGCCATAGTAATTAAAATAATATTAGTGCTGTACTATTAATATCGACAATTCCATATTTATCGATGTCGATACTTACAAGTCGATAGTTTACGTACATTACTACGAATGTTCCCCTGTCATTTCACTAACGCTTGCTCTCTCCAAGGCGTGTTTCCCATCTGTCTTTAGACATACTCTTTCTAATCTGTGATTTGGAACCCAAGGCGGCGTAGGTGGACGGCTGCGCCACGCGCCTTCTAAATTCAAAAAAAGAAAACCTTCACGTTTTTGGCTGTACTTATATTGTTAACGGATTATTAAAACACTATTTTAGTTTCTATTACCCCACAACACACACATTACCTATAGGGTTCTTATTACTTGTTATTTTATTAACTTTAAATATTCTATGCGATATGTCTAAAAGCGCTTCTTATTTCTTTTCTCACAGGTGGGATGAAAAGCAGAGTATATGATACGATCGCAAAATTATCTTTATAACACATTTGCTCGTAAAGGGTCTCTTATTTCACCAATTTCAATATCGTAATGTATCTCATTACGCACTTGTGCGGTAATGTAATGTAAAGCGCACGGGTTATCAAGATGCACTGTTATTAATCTGTGGCTCCGTCTAAAAATGAAGGGTACCTTTTTAAATCTTAGCAAAGAGTTTCTATGGCAGAAAGTGGTCAACATTTTATGAATAAAATTAACTTTGGGAGACAAAATATAATAAATAAACATTTAATTCTTTAATTTAAATAATTTTATCAATAAATTACAATTATTTATCTGTAACAAAAACACAAAAATATTAATTTACTTTATTAGTAATACTGGCTGTTTTTGTGTCTTTGCCTAAAAAAAGCGCTGATGCGCGCGCATCGCTAATTTGTGAACAAGTAAAAATTATTCCGCGCGCTTTTTCTTTTCGTTATATTATTTTTAATTTGAAAATGTCGTCATGTAGTAGTAAATTAATTATTCGATACCGCCAGAAGTCTCAGAGGTAGCGTAATAGCTACTCTAAGCCTCTTGCCCGAAAAATCGACTGATACATACTTACAAGCGTATCAAAATTTGGAAAACAAGCAATGATGCAAATTTATTTTCAGAAAGTATGTTTTAGCGGTTAGCCTATTTCATGGAACTTCCTCAAAAATATAAGTCAAGCTCATTGTGGTGCTACTATTCAATGCTAAAAAATCAATAAATTTTACAAATTGTTCAAATTTTTATAACTGCTTTGACAAGTGATTAAAGATTTATTCGTTCAAAAAAAGTTTCAAAAGTCCGAGTTTTATTTATTTCCTCGCAAATATGCTATAAAACGTCGTATGACATTCGTACGATTTGATAATTACAGCCTCTGCTTTCTTGTAGCCCTCGCCTACGGCTCGGGCTAGCAATATCGCCTCGACTGTAATTTTCAACTTACCGCACTTATAATAATGTAATGTACCTCGGGCGACGTATATTGAATCCCTCACTGCACTCATGATTCTAAAGTAAAATCCTTCGCTTCACTCAAAGGAAAAGCGCCCACGCCGTAAAAATATTACTTTGCTCCCTTGTGATACAATCTACTATTTCAGCTATTCTAGGGGTCAAAAGCACTGCTTTCTGCCTTTATTTTCGAAAACGTTTCATTTCACCCGGTATACACGGTATAGCGCTCTCTGTCTTTACCTTTATTTACCGGTGAAGACTCTGGAAAGACCATAGGATACTTTATATACCTTCACCTATGCGGGCAGAGCCGCGGGCGGCTACTAGTTATACTATATTGTAGTGTTATGTTCCTGCGGTGAGTACTTACGGTTGTCGGAGCTCATTGAGGAAGTATTATGATGGTAGCAGGAGGACTCGTCTCCTTTGCTGTTAAGGCTCTACATTAAAAAAAAGCTTATTTTGTATAATTATATTTTTTTATATGTATTAAACGAGAAAAGGTAACATTCAGACTGTTACTTTCGCAATTATTATACTTAATTTGCATAATAATTTAATACATTTCACCTCAGTCAGCCAGCCACTTTACAAAAACGCTAAAACTTTTCAGACAATATTATTAGCATTATCGGGTACAAATTCTATTATTTAATCATGTGTTCAATAAATCGAAATCTAGTTATTACCACAGATAAATGAATGAACGAGATTGTGGCTGTTATGGCCGTAATAATTTACCACAGATTAAACAGGTTTGATGGTTGCATTAATTTGGTTAGCGCTTTCAACATTTCCCTGATTATTATCTACTAAAAAGTACGCAGATCAAGCGAAACACTTTAAACTTAGTTGGTACCTTACTCCGTTGAATTAAAAGTCATTTTCCTACTGACATGATGTTCTGCCCACTGTACGTACAATTATGTGAAAGGCACATGATTAATTTTTTTCGTCCGTGATTTCAAAACGTGTTCAAGTGAAAGGCAAACAAATTTAATCATCATCATCACCAGCCTATATACGTCCCACTGCTGGGCACAGGCCTTCCTACATGGAAGAAACACATGAGGAGTTTTGGCCATTTCACCACCACGCTGGTGGCCCAATGCGGGTTGATGGGATAAAGAGGGTTGCGGAAACAACCGGGACTAACGGCTTAACGTGCCTTCCGAAGCACGGAGGAGCTCAAGATAACATATTTTGATAGACCCATCCTGGGTTCGACCATGAAGAAAGTTGCTTTGTTTCCGTAATCGAAACCAGAGACCTTCGCATATAGACTGGTGATGATGATGAATTCTTAACGGGTTAGCTCTTGGGCTTCATCTCACCTGATGGTGAGTACTGATAAGGCCGACGATGGAAGCGAGCGACTTCTGGATTCCCCAACCACAGAGGAACTGGCTATCTTACCACCAACAATGCTTTTAGGTCATGGCGGCAGATTTTAGTTTGATTGTGGTGGCCAGACGGACTGGAAAAAAGCCTTCATCATAACCAGCCTATATACGTCTCACTGCTGGGTACAGGTGTTCCTTTATGCGAGAAACACGTATGGAGTTTGAGCCATAATACCACCACGCTGGCCCAATGCGGGTTGGTGGGTACTATCAACCAAACCGAGCTGAAAATTTCTTCCCCACGCGAAGTTGAACCTTAGACGTCCAGATCGGGGTAAGTAGTCTCAAACACTAGCACATGGATGCGGTTCAATTACCTTCTAAAGAATCTTCTTAGACAAATAAACCAATTGATATTCAGCTCACCGCTTTGCAAAATGGCGGCTAAATCAAAGAAATTATTAATTGGTAAATCATTATCATTTTCGTGGCGATAAAATCGAATTGCCCATATCGTAATATTTTATCGATGCAGTGATTAGTAAGAGTGTCTATCGAGAAACTTGTGATCGTTAGTAGGGACGATTGCTATCTGCCTGCGGTATAACTTCCTACTAGGAAGTATACAGTTTCCGTGCAACGCGATCTATAAGGTTAGAGGTATACTCAAACCATCAAAAATAGCAAATAAATTAAAAAGTTGACTCAGTAAAATGCACGGCTTTTCTCAACTATAGGGGTCCACAACGTAACTTTTAGAACAGCATCATTAGCAACGAATGTAATTAATAAAGATTAAAGTATGGTCGTTATTTACCGAGGAAGAGATCGATGCGTCGGACGATCTCATAGTCTAGTACTTAGGACTGTTTGTGTGATAGGCTTTTTAGTGACTTGAAACTAAAGTCATTTTGCTTAGAAGTCAGTCAGGTCATAAAAATACCCTTTAACTTACCGACCGGTCGAATTCAACCATCGGCTTTCGATGTTATAGTATCATCATCATCATCATTATATCCAGCCTATATACGTCCCACAGCTGGGCACAGGCCTTTCCAAACGGAAAAAACACATAATGAGTTTGGGCCACCATAACAACACCATCAGTATAGTTTCCAAATCAGACTTCATCATCATCATTTTAGCCAAGAGACGCCAACTGCTGGGCATAAGCCCCCCCCCCCCCCCCCCCCCCCCAGGGATCTCCATCGGCTTCCTGCGACCCTCACCAGATCGTCGATCCACTTTATACGGGTCTACCAACGCTGCGTCTCCCGGTACGTGGCTTTCACTCGACGACCTTTCCACCCCAACAGCCGTCAGTCGTCCTTGCAATGTACTCACTGCCACTTGAGGTTCATATAATCAGAATTTATTGCTTTTTTTTTCAAACATAAGTCTTTAAAACGGTGTACCTATTACATTTTTCAATGCGGGGTATTCATGCTACGTGTAAAGATTAAATTAAAGAAGAAAAGGTACAGAACTGAAAATTTATGTATGAATATAACTGCTCGAATATAATTTCCAATTGCGAAGACGTTCCATTTTTGTCGAAATCGGTAACAAGCGAAGAAAAATGGGTCACATAAGATAAAAACGATAGTTATCACGGTAAACAAGGTGAGCCATATCCATAAATTAAAGACCCGAAGTCACGTGTCAAAACTGTCATGTTATATTATTTTATGGTATAGTACTTAGTGTACCTCATGCTTAGTAAAGTAGGTCAAATACAGGGTAGCTCCAGTCAATGACTGGTCATTTCGGCGAGCGTCATAATTTGGACATAGATCGGCGCGAGTGGTATTTGATTGCCAGTTATACGGATAGGCTTGTTGAAGTTCTATTCGGAACTTGGATTGGATACCACTTTCAATTTTCTTGTAATAAACGCTATGAAGACATACATAACATCTATCACGCTTGCACACCTATTTTATTTTATAAGAAGTTAAGAAGCCGCAGTAGGGATGATACGGTAATAACTTTCTTTTGTCTATTTAAAAGAATGTGAGTCACATGAGTTATGCTATTATCTTCTGGGGTGTGGGGTAGTTACGGACGCGAAGTAGAGGTCATAACTCACTTATACGGCACCGCCAAAATCGTCCAAACGAACATAAAAATATAGGCTTCAAATCTACTTCCATAAATACTCTCTACGATGACAAAAATAAAAACCGACTTCAAAACTCTGAAAAGGCAAAAATAATTAAATTTTAGTACCTGTACCTATACTTAGGTAGGTATCTCATAAAAAGGCACTTTTTGTTGGTGCTTTCACTTCTATTGCTTCTTGAAATAGCTTCCCCTTCTATTGTTACGCTTTCTATTGCTGCTGGTATTTCAAAAAAGGTATTTTTTGGAGTGCTTCCCTTCTTGCTGCTTCTGCAAATAGCTTAGCACCAACTCCATAAAATATTATACTTATTTTATTTCCTTTTTAGTGTGAAAAAATACCCAATAAAAAAGCTTATACCTTATACTACCAATTTTTTGTTTATTTATGAGGTATACTTACAGCTAGACATACAAAACATTTTAATTAAATAACACTTATTGCTAAAGGACATATATGTAAGCCTTTACAAGTATACACAGCATTCTTAAATAAAAATGTAGGTACCTATATGAAAACTAAGACACACTACTAACTAAACTATATATAATATAATATAATAATAAAAAAATAGGCGTAAAAATCTTTTTAAAGGGTCGGCAACGCGCAAGTGATACCCCTGGTGTTGCAAGCGTCCATATGCTATCAACCGCTTACTATCAGGTGGGCCGTATGCTTAATTGCCACCTTAGTGGTATAAAAACACCTCTGTTTACGTTACTATCTTCTATTGGATGTTTACCGAGGAACTTAATTAAACCCTCTAAAAGCGAACAATATCCTGCAATCTCGTCAACCGTAAAACATTCCCGAATGAGCGGCACAATCAATCTCACGAAAGAGGCATCTATTGCTAATAATCAAAGTCTTAAGCGTAAATCTTGCTTGATTCTAGCTAATTAGGGGCATGTAATTTCAAACTTTTGCTTACCATGTGTACAGGCAGCAGAAAATTATGTATATTATATTCTGTCTCTTATATCAACATGAAATGGATCAAAGTCGATTGTCTTTTGGACGCTGTACTACCTAAATGCAGCAACAAGCAAACTGTATTACATTTTATTGTTCATAGTTGCAAGCAAATAGATTTTGGTTCGAAAGATTTTGTTTGGATAACTTAAGAAAATCTTGAAGAACATTCATTCGACTCAAGACCAATGGTGATCGCCCATGACTAGTGTAACCTGGCCGAAACATCAAGCATAAAATCTATCTAATAAGGGCGCTCAATTCAGTGATAATTCAGTATAACATACAGTTTAAGATAGCAAGGACTTAGCAAATATTTGCGGATAAAGCCTTAGAAAATTCCTTTAAATACATTCCTGCTTTGCTCCATCATGACCAGGCACCATTACTTAACCACCAGATAATTAATCAATCGATATTTTGTACTATAAACCTTTCACCCCATTTCACTAAATCATTTATTTAGGCCTTTAATTAAAATCTGCAAAGAACACAGGTCCTCTTTAAGGCTGTAAATTGCCTAGTTACTAATTAAAGATTGATTAGCTAAGCTGGCGGCGATTTTGCTCGCTTTGTTGGTACATATCAGGTTTTCTTTCATTTAAATTACCGCATGTCTGGCAAATGACGTAATCTCGACTAAGCAATCGCAAAGTATTTTATATTAAATAGCTTTTTTTATAAACAATTAATTTTTTTGATAGAATTTTATGCCTCATTTTCATAAAAAAATGATTTTGTCTTTTGACGTCCGATTTACTGTCTTGACAAAGATTACGAAACGAATTTTCTCATGCACCATTAAAATTATATAATAATAATATATAATATATTTTAATGATACATGATAAAATTCGTTAGAAGTAGACGATAATAATATATGATGCCTACGGCCTCTTTCTATTATTGCACCACTCACCAGCGGCAGGGAATTGATCCCCACACGTTGGAGCTAATCTGGTCGCGCACTGTACGAGATAATTTTTCTCCGGCGTACACTCATGTTGTGGAAAGAGCTCCCTGCAGAGATTGTCTCGAATGAGTAGGTATGTATCAGAATGTGGTTCTTTAAAAAGGGCTTGAAGAGGTTTTACTAGGTTCGGCACTGCGCAACTGATACCTTGATGTTGCTAAGATATAGAAATGTCATGAAATATCCAAATAAATAAGATGTATTTGATAGTTGCAAAAACTTTCTATGAACTAATATAGCCCATGTTTTAATTTATTATCGTATTGTCGTCACCACCCTGTATATATCCCACTGCTGGGTACAGGTCTTCCTACGTGAGAGAAATACGTAAGGAGTTTGGGCAATACCGCCACGCTGTCCGTTAAAGTCACCGTTTTAATCGGTCAACGCGCGGAGAAGCTCAAGATTACAAATTTTGATTGACCCATGTCGGGTACTTACAAAGTTACTTTCGCCAAGTAACTTTGTAAGTACTATTGCCTCTTAGTCTGTAAAGTGTTAACTCAATCAATATAAAATATGCGAACTTAGAGTGATGCAGGAACTAGGCATATGCAGGCCATTAATCAGTCAATGGGCAGCTCCACTTCATATTTATAGTAGGTAAAAAAAATGGGGATATCAGACCTGTTGGAGATTATAGGCGTTTATCGGACCGATATCCCGTCCCTCATTTACACGATTTTACGTCACGTCGTTTATCACTTCGGGTTTACCAATTGTAAGTACTATTGCCTCTTAGTCTGTGAAGTGTTAACTCAATCAATATAAAATATGCGTATCTCAATTCAATAGAGTACCTACATATAAAATCTACAATTTAATACCTGTGTGAATGTGTGAGGATCCTAGCCACACCGGCAGTTACTGCCACGGACCCAACTAATAAAATCACTCAACTGAATTAGACCAAATTATATTAAAAAAACAATTTACTCTAAATAAAAAAAAACCCTAAACACTATTACAATCGCTCTAGTCAGCCAGTGCGCAGTAACTGTCGACTTCAATTCATACGTCACGCTCTCACACTTAGAATCGCTGACATGACACCTTGCACACTTACACAGTCCCACCATCATCATCAGCCCACCATCATCATCAGCCCACAACAGTCCACTGCTGGACATAGGCCTCTCCATACGAAAACCACTTGGCTCGATTCATGGCCAGCTTCATCCAGTTGCTGCCAGCCACTCTGCGGAGATCGTCACTCCACCGATCCTGAGGACGTCCCACACCGCGCTTGCCGATCCGTGGTCTCCACTCAAGTACTCACTTACTCCAACGGTCGTCAGTTCTGCGGATAACATAGCCGGCCCACTGCCACTTCAGCTTACTAATTCCCTACAACTTTGTTTTTGTAATCGAAACCAGAGCACTCAAATCACTACGCCATCAACCTCTTTTTTATACTTAGATGAAATAAATAGTAATGAGTAGGTATGGTTTAAATCATACACCGGTTGCTGATATTTATACAAATAAAATTGGTAACAATTTTCTAATATTGGTTGAAATCACCGAAAAGGAATTAAGTAATAAACAAAGGCGATTATGCGGTAAACAAAATGAATACAAAAATGTTGTTTCAAGACTGAATTGAAACAAATGAATTCTAATGATTAATGGATATATTTTGTAAAGCAGATACTAAATAACGTCATTAAATCACTGTCATACAGATCCATCATTTAGCTTAACAATCCGGAAATGTTTAAATTCAGCGCAAGTCACGGAATTGAGTTTCGAAGTTTTATCAAGAGGAAAGACACATAATTTTATGTCAACTAAAATCTCTTAAACTTTTCTACTGATTTAATTAACATAAAACATTCTTAAATCATTAAGTCTGCCCAAGTTGCCACGAGTCAGATTCAGATATAAAGAATGATGCAACTAGCAATTAATCCATCACTATGACTGCTCTGGATTTTGTACCACTAAGATAACAATCAAGCATACGGCCCATTCATGGTACTTAACCTATGACCACTTGAAAGAACACCAGGGGCTTTTGGACGTAGCCGCACCTATCTAAAACTTATCACTCCCTTTTTTAAGAACCCCATGCTGAACTCCTTCGAGAAAACCTCCATAGAGAGCTGATAACACAGCTTAAGGCGATACCTCGTCGCCACTAGCGACACCACTTGATTTTTATTAATTGTGGTGAATATAGAACATAATAAACAAAAACGCTTTAGTGAATGACTAAAGAATGGTATTTGTAATTTTTTGAGATGTGCTCGGTGTAAGATATTCCTCTACATGTAACCTATTTTTTCATTATTGCCGAAAGTGGCCACTTTTAGCAATAATAAAAAATTTGGTTACTTATAGGTAGACAATTTATACAAGATACATCTTTAAAAATTACAAATACCGTTCTTTAGCAATTCTCTAAAGCGTTTTTGTTTATTATGTTCTAAATTCACCATAATTAATAACAATCAATTGGTGTCGCTAGTGTGCACGAGGTAGCCCCTTAAGTGACCACTTTGGTTCCAACGACTGAGGATGATTTCGCTGCAGGTGGCGAGCGGTGCGTTGATAGAAAGAGGTCATGGGCATCATGTCAAATAATTTCTCATAACACAACTCGTTATCCAAACGGTAGAACAAACTTATGAAGCCCAAATCTCAGAGCTCGGGATCATCGGAATTTTTTTTGTACCTTTTCAAAAGATACTTTGAAAAGGTACAAAAAGATACTTTGAAAAGGTGAAAAGGTACAACATGTGCGCCTGCCCATAGAAGACTGGTGTACTCTATAAAGGGTTTAACTTGAGACTAAGAAGTTAAGTCGGCCTCAATCGGAGACTCTAATTAAAGACCTCTCGATTTCTGACACAAGTCAGCCGCAACCTCGGTAGACCGAGGAGCATTAGCACTACCCGTATAGTAGGCATCTCATCATCATTGATATGCAGAAGAAACAGTGTTGCAGACAGCTCCGAGCTGAGCGGAACGCCAGCGTTAATGTCTGTACCATATAAGAAACTGCCGTCAATAACGGCTTTTATGCATCTGCTGGAGAAGTAGCATGCGACCCATTTGCACAAACCCTCTGGTAGCCAGCAAGGTAGTAACGTCGAAACAGCCCTGTACCAGACCCTATCGGGTGCCTTCGCTATAAGCTAAGAGCCAATGCCTCACCTTAACTTACAATGGCAAGAGCCCAACGGTGTATGATGATGTACCTACCGTACACTAGAACTCACCCGTCGACTGAGTCGCACCCAGTACCCACAGCACTACTGTGGGTACTGGGTGCAAATAGGCAGGGTGGAATGGATTGGGCGGATGTAAATTAAGACAGTTCTTGCCGATCTTTTCAGAATGAAAGCGTGAAAAATCGCGTCAGAATAGGACACGAAAGGAGTACACTACTTCAGCACCACTGCGAGTATATCGTCTGGCCTGCCACGACTTATGCATATCTAGAGATAGTTACTCTCGCCGTCCGTACCTCCCATTAAGAAATGGAGATTTCTGGCGTAGAATTGCCGAACCAGGGCAAGGTAGGTGGTACAATACCTCTGTCATTCCAAGTCGAGTTCGAGTTAAAGAGTCGGCCCAATGAATCCGGCTTAAGAAACCAAAAAGTACTAAGAAATGTTATTCATCTGCAATTTTTTGTAAGGTGGAAGTCTGTTAAAATTAACCACAAGAGAAATTATCAATGACTCTTATATACTTCATTGTGTCTCTTTTGATGTTAACTTGAGCAACGATTTAAACTTTGACCCAAAGAAGTTTGTGGGAACTTTAGTAAGCTCATCTTAATATTAATACCACAAACTTGAACAATTTAATCAGATACTGTAGCTTTATATAGACATGACTGATAGTCTTTATGAAATAGCACAACTATTATCCTAATAGATAATAATGCAGGCAGGCGATGGCGTCGACAATACCGTTTTATTCATTTATTTATACTTTTATTATACATTCTTAATTTTTGATTTTAACATTATTATAAATGTTTGAAAAATTACTTAGTAATTAAAATAGAATAAAACTAGAAAAAATTCACGTCCTGAGGCAGGAATCGAACCCGCGACCTTTCGCAATCCGGGCGACTGCTCTGACCACTGAGCCACCCAGGACTTGGGATATCCCTGTGAAATTCTTCTAGTCTATCTTGTATTTGCGTTTATGAGCTAACGTCCACCCTACAATGTCGAAATATTCTATTTCAACATCCGAAACGAGTATTTTTACAAATACCGACGATTCGGTTAAGTTGGGGCAGAGCTTTCAAATATTCTTAATTTTTGATTTTAACATTATTATAAATGTTTGAAAAATTACTTAGTAATTAAAATAGAATAAAACTAGAAAAATTTCACGTCCTGAGGCAGGAATCGAACCCGCGACCTTTCGCAATCCGGGCGACTGCTCTGACCACTGAGCCACCCAGGACTTGGGATATCCCTGTGAAATTCTTCTAGTCTATCTTGTATTTGCGTTTATGAGCTAACGTCCACCCTACAATGTCGAAATATTCTATTTCAACATCCGAAACGAGTATTTTTACAAATACCGACGATTCGGTTAAGTTGGGGCAGAGCTTTCAAATATTCTTAATTTTTGATTTTAACATTATTATAAATGTTTGAAAAATTACTTAGTAATTAAAATAGAATAAAACTAGAAAAATTTCAGGGGGTTCGATTCCTGCCTCAGGACGTGAAATTTTTCTAGTTTTATTCTATTTTAATTACTTTTATTATACATGTTATAGTACAATTTAGCGGATTTAATGCCATTAGGTCTTCTCTACCAGTCAACCAGAAAGTTGAATCTAGAAAGATTTAATCAGTAGGTAGTGCAAAAATAAATGTTTATTAACTCAATAAACACTACAATAAATGTTATTACATTGTTCTCTCATATAATGAAACATATTTTATTTGTTTCATTATATGAGAAAATTCGTTGCGAAAATTGCAAATAAATTCATAATAAATAAATACATTTTATGAAATAACTGCAGAAATAATAAGCTTATATCAATTGGGTTTAGGTTTATGCTCCAATAAGAGACTGCGAGCTGACCGCTTGACAGCCAGTTCGTTTATGGCCTATTGAAAAGAGCGAAACATGAAATCAGAGCAGTGAAAAGAAATAAATTTGCTGTTGATCAGAGGATGATAGTCGCATCCAGAAAATTGTGCCAGTTTCAGCGCACTGGTTTCTAAGCTTTGTGAACTCCAGCTCTTCCATGCTTCGGAAAGTACGTTAAGTCATGGTCCTGGTTGTTACTGCTACCGTTCTAATCCACCAACCCGCATTGGGCCAGCGTAGGGTGCTATGGCCCAAACTCCTCATGTGTGTCTTCCATCTATGAAGGCCTGTGCAAAGCAGTAGACGTATAATAGTCTGATGATGATGAATCATTACAATGTGGTCCGTTATTAGAAAGTATGTATCATTGATAAGCAGCAGAAACAAGATAGCTATGAAAAAATTTAGTAACTAGTTTCCTTGTTGTACTTCCAGTTTTTTTGCCGGCATGTTCCGTTCCTCGTTCCTATAAAATGAGTTTCTTAAAAAAAGCACCTTATGGGCAGGCAAGGTGAAGGCGGCTAGAGCTATCTAAACTTCACTGTCTGCGCATATTATGGATTCTTCTTGCCGCTGCACATCTGGTAATGTTAATTCATTTGCTGTGCTTTGTACAAAAATAAAATAAGGGAGTATAGTATGGGAGCTCATATGAAAAAAAAACACTGCTCTGTAGTATTGTGTTGAGAAAGGAAAGTGAGAAAGGTTGACAGAGCTCAAATTTGTTAAGCCGGCTAATGTAGCTATTCTTTGCAAAACACAATGTATCAATACTGAGTTATACAGGTATATAACCAATAAAGCTTCTACTTATGAATTTCACAAATATTTGAGAAGGCACGTTTCTACAAAGACAAGTTACAAAGATATCGAGCTCTTCAATTTTTTATTACGGAAATAATATGGTTACTTTTACGTAACAATTGATGAAATATCAATATTTTTACGTTTGTACATTAAGATAATTAAAACAAAAGGTTTTGAAGATAATCCTGTTTGCGTGATGGATGTGGTCTCTCGGGGAAATTAAAGTCAGAAATTCATTACCATAAAAGAACGAAAGTGAAACGTAATGTAATGAGATAATAATATAAAGTAGGTGTATATAAAACACCAGCCATCTCTACTATGTTCCATTCAAGAGTGGAACATTTATAGTGATTTAGCACGGTAATGATACCAGTATTTTCCCTTCACACAAACGGTCGGAACGCGAGTCATACGCTTCGGAGTTTGGTAGACACGTGTTGGACGACATATTAAATGGAGATGAAATTAAACCATTTCCACTTCAATCACTACGAATATTAAAAAAACATTTAAAAGGAGATGTTGCATATTCGGCCAGGTAAATGTACAGTATCTCAAAAATCAGGAAAAATCTCCTGAATCTGGGAAAAATACTAACAATTCATTTTCATACATACAGATTGTTTGTACAAAAGCAGAAATTTTTCGTCGATTTCACTGTTATTCAGTGTCACAATATGGAAGGCGACATAAAAGTCAACTAAACGTCACCAAAGTGACATAGCCGCCATGATGAATATTTGGCGAAGTTACAGTTTTTTTCTATAAAAACTCTTGTTTTGTACCACGCAACGACGCAAATAAAAAGAAAACGGACATTCTGCACCTTTTTACTTATTTTTCTGTATAGTTTACGTACATACGCCTTACTTTATTGTAAGAAATACAAATAAAGAAAACGATGAAAAAATTGTATACTCCAGGCGGAAATCAATCCCCCGCGACTTCTGGGCCAGACGCGATAGAATTTTTTTCATTGTTTTCTTTATTTGTATTTCTTATATTACTCCTATACATACTATATCCTGGCAAAAAGTGTATGTTATAACGTTTTCTCTTAATTGTATAGGGCAGGCATCGCGTGTATAGTGGCTAAGGTTTTACCAGCGTCTTTATAGGCTACGGTAATCGCTTACCATCAGGCAGACCACACGCTTGTTTACCATCCCTGTTATATAAAAAACGCTGTATCGCCAATGCGATAATGATGCAAAGTTTACGTCTTTTTGACGCTGACTGTACGGAGCCATCTAACAGAGTATATTTTGTCATCTTTATCATTGATTTATTCCTTTTCATTGCTACGTTATTATCATAAACGATAAAAAGCTGTATGAATTCCATTCGACAGAAAAACTTTTCACAATGGCATACGCAATTACACCGCTATAGAGACATTTGCATTCATCGCTGCTTTTACTTTATAATGTTTCTTAATGTTTGGTGCAAGATACAAGCGGGTAGCGATTTGTGATTGGCCAGTTCTTTTCACTTTTAAAATAACTGTAAAAGACAATAATTATTTTAGTTTTACTAATTTTACGTTACAATATCAGCCTTATTACCATATTATATTGTAATTCGGAAGTATCTTAAACGATGAATTTATATTTTTTATTTTTATTATCTCTTGCAATAAAATATTTTTAACATGCAACAATTTTACAAAGAGTAGAGACATATTTTATAATACATTTAAAGATCTGGACAGTGCTATAATGCAGCATTGGACTCGCGTCCACCCAACTAAAGACACTACTTTCATGTATACCTAATCGATATGCGTGATAGTGGTGTCTTGTTTGTTTGTTTTGTTCCAATTTGATTTTTTAAAATATTATACTAACATAGTTTATAAGGTTATTCTGTTACTGACACTATGGATTCCCGTCTGAAATGAATGAATTTTATTTTTATTTTATTTATTTATTACTTATATAATAATATTTTTTAAGACCTTCATTGTAAAATTATGTATATTTGTATTTCAAAATATCATTTATTCATAACTCTACACATGAAAACACACAACTGAAACACAAATTGAAAATTAAAAACAACATGCTTGATACTATTTGACGTAGTAAATAGCGTAACAAGTCCACAAAACTGAATAAAATATTTAGTAATTATGAAAAGTTTTTATAATTTAAATGATTTTTTTAATTATGAATTGACATAAATAAATTGACACGAATAAATAAATATATGCTAATAATGTCTACATAGGATTTTTTTTTTAAAAATAACAAAAATAATGATTTCTGTTACATGGTCTGAGTTCCATTTAAAAAAATAATTTTATAGTTGACATATGATTTTAGATATTTAATTTATTTGCTATGCCCAAAGAGCATCATATCGTATCAAAAATATTATATTTAACATCTGTGCTCATATATGCGAGCAATAAAGTATTATACTTTGTCTTTGAAGAATACTTTTTACAGATAATGCAAATCATTTTATTTAATAAAATATATATATATATCTTATAGTCTGCACTGCGGCAGATATTTGTGTTTCTTAAATAAAAGTACAATAAACGATAGTTGTGCTGGTAGTTAGAGAATTTCCTAAATCCAAAGAAACAGTTGAAATATTTTACTGTAAACGTTAAAATGTATTTAAAGCACAATTAGGCATGTAAAACTTACATAAACTATTTACTATGTCACCTGATGATATGTTGTCTGTTGTCTGTTGTCTACATACCTGCAACAATAAAAAAATCATTACACAAAGTGGAATAAAATACAGCTGAAATTTTGAAATGATCCGTTGCGGATGTTTTACCTCCTATAATTTCACTCTTCTTGCACCTTTAGCATGAGAATGATTGCATTTTTGCTACAAGATGAAAAGCAAGGTGGCTCTCCTGGTGATAAGTGTCTATCGTCACCTATAGACTACAATAATAAGGAAAAAACATTTGGTATTACAATTGCGTTGTCATCGTGAGGCCTAAGATGAAAAGCTTTCCATGCTGGCTCAATAATACTGCCTGCATTTTCCTTCTATACGAAACACAGCGAACTGGTATAAGGCCGAAATAGCTGTTATAAGGTGGTGGTACTTAGCCAGACAACTCTCCATACGAGCCTACCACTATTTACTTAATTTCAGATGTTCTAAAAGCTTCCAATTCATCCCGAGCGAAAATAATAAGGTGAATGGCAATACCTAACTTCGAGCAATAACGTCTTTAAATATGATGTTACTATAATAATACTTTAAAAAGAATTTTAGCAAATAGACAGACCAAACGGTGCTCTCAAGAACTCAAACTAGCCTTCTGGATTACCAGTGGCAAAAGCAGTATATTTTATGGAGTCTTCATCAATCGGAAAATGAAAGAACGCATTATCTAAGTCTTAAGTACTAAGAAAGATATTGGAAGATGCAATGCAGTAACAAACGCTTCCGCTTGCCACTTGCACACGATCGAAGTGTTCCCATTCGCTTATCTGTCATGACGCTGCAAATGCTCGCTGAATGGCGTTTCTGCCATGCGTCATCGTTCTGCTGTCATTACCTGCACGTAGGGCTGCTACAAAAAAGGACAGACTCCATTTCCACTGAAAGTCGACGATAAAAAGATTTTTAACCACTGATGAGCCCATGAGATCTTTTGCGAGGTGGATTTTTGCGGATTAAGGGCAGCGTGACTTGACGTTTCTTTGACGTTCAGTATATATTTTACGTTGTTGTCAAATTAATCACTCGTAGATTTAAAAGTATTGTAGCTTTGAAATGGATTCGGGAATTTTTAAGTAGTTTAGTAATTCGATGACATTAATTATATTACTATTATATGAGGCATATTCAATACGGGTTATCCGTTAGGCAGCTTGGAATTTCATGCATTCAGAGTGTGCCATTCCAAATTATCCACCCTTTTTAAATCCCTTTGAAACAACCCAATGCTGTAATTGTTCGAGAAAACCTCCGCAGGGAGCTCATACCTCAGCGCAATTCTTTAAAGTTAGCCATGAGTTCGTCGCTGTGGCAGCGCTGTAGTAACTTATGGCGCTTATTTGATAACGAAACTAGCCTTTCGACGATGAGAACGGTGTAAGCCGGAACTAAAAAGTTGTTTATGTTTACATCATATGTAAAAGTGAATCAAATATTGAAAGAAGTCATGACGATACATTTTAAAAACAAGAATTGTACTTCATATCGTATCTATAAAACAGCGACAAGCATACACAGCCAGGATATCGTTGTACTTGAGATTGGTTTATCGTTGTACTTGAGATTGGTTATGTGCAGCACTGCCGGCTCGTCGTCGAGTTTGATGTCGAATGTTTCTCTTATTCAATCGTACTGCAGTACACGACCACTTCGGTCTAAGCCTGTGAGGATGAACTCATTGCCGGTGATGAGTGGTGCGATGTTAAGAAGTGTGTTCTATCATGAGTAACATGGGGTGTATTCTGAGGAATTATTTGAAACAATGCCCACGGACACACCTCGGTTTAAAAATGATAGAACACACAAAGGAGGTAAAATTTTACACAAAAAGCTATGCAGTCAAAGCGGCCAACAATTAAAATCTTACATAGCTCGGGACAATGTCTGCTTGCGAGACAATGTTGACGATGAAACATAATTGGGTCAAGCGAAAATGGAAGTGCTAATTTCAAATTATGGGTATTCTATAGTTCTTAGTAGCACATCAAAAAGTTTGACAATGAGACCGCTCTTACTCCATTCTCAATAGAGACGGCTTTCGTAGTGCAACAGTTACACTTGATTGCTGTCGTCTGTACTTAAGAAGCTTAGCTTGTTTAAACCTTAATCAATTTCCACGGGAACTTAGTTTTATAAGATTGTGTCAGTAGTTAAATACTGATGAAGCAGGATCGTTATTGCTGATTGAATTAAACGTGACTCGTGCTTTATTTGATTCTTTTATTACGAAATACTTTTGTTTCAATATTAATAAAATAATAGATACTGTTTCACTTTTACATTCTACACGCTACAAATATACTATTTAACAGTAAATTTAAATTATGATCGAAAATTTAATATCGAAAATAGTAAATTTTCGATAGCTGAGTATAGCTTTGTTCTGACGGCCAAGAAATGATTAAAATATTTTATAATTAAATAAGTACGCTTTTTAGTTTATTTTTGTTATCTTGTTTAACAATATTAATTGCAGATATTTCTGCATCTTTATTTGTCACCAGGTAATATAAAGTAACTATAATAAAAACCAACGAAATCTCATACGAGTTTTGAAAAACTATCCTATGCGCCGAAACGGCAAAATGGCGTTGTACGGCAGAGGGGTTATTAATATACATTAAAAAGATAGTATTTTCCTCAAACTAGCAATACTAGCTTCATAATCTTCGAGTGACATCCCTCTTGTTCTGTTCATGGGCTACATGCCGCTTATCATGAAACAAGCTGTTTAAAAAATAGAAGCTTTTCTGTAAAAACGCTTTTAATTTATCTGTGAAACAGCCAGCGGCGGGGTATTTCAAAAAGTTACTTAGTTTCATTATCTGGCAACCCTGCATGTCGTACAATGACACGTCGTAGAATGTAAAATTTACGTAACGTTGTATCGCGGGCGCTGTTATTACACTCATCTGAGCCCGACAGTCTGCCCCAATGACGAAATACTCGATACGTCCCTCGATTATCCCGTTTATTCATGAGATATCGAATGAATGGATACGCGCACAAAAACTTACATTGTACTGTTGTTTCGATTTCTGTCCTATATTTTTCTTTCAACGTTATGATCGAAATTTCAGGGGTAGGATTTAAGTTAAATTTCAATATTTATTGTTACCAAAAAAAAAAAAGAAATATTCAATCATTCTTATGTTGTTAAGCTTGTACTTATATAGAGTTATGAGTTTAGCAACATCAAGACTACTGCAGCCGTCTATCATGTCTACATGGGGCGAAAAAAGGCAAAGGTAAAAAATATTTTAGCTAAGTATTAGATTTGTAAAATAATCTTCAAATGGTTTTTACATGGTCGGCAACGCGCAAGTGATACCCCTGGTGTTGCAAGCGTCCATAGACTACCGTAACCGCTTACCATCAGGTGGGCCGTATGCTTGATGGCCACCTTAGTGGTATAAAAAAATGTGTAAGTAAGATTCTTTTACCAATTTTTTTTCAGCATTCCTTAAAGTAATTCTGCCTTGATACTGATTTTAATAAACAGATAATCTTTTGTTTATTTTTAAATTAATAATACAACACAAATGTACATCAATCCATTCCCTAAAAATTCATTTACAATAGTTTGCTTATAGATAAGGGTGCGTTTAGGCAAGGTATGTTTCTCATGAAAATACAAAGCAAAGAATGAGGTTTTTAATTAATTGTTGCTCTAGTTTTTTTTATAATTTACAATGCACTGAACTCTAACATGATAATTGAAAAATAATAGTAAGTTCCTTTCTTCCACTTACTTACATTTGAAGTATATAAGAGTACCAACTACATGAGAAGAATATTTTTTTCTTATGATTTTTCAGGTGTGAATTTATTAAATACATTCAACGCCGAAAGGTCTCAATTTGAATAGGATGATAAATTACACCTTTTTATGTTATCGACAATAGCTCAGAGATACAATGTCTGGAACTGAATTTAAAAAAATACTGAAGTAAAATATTTTTTCATACTTGGCTCAGCAACATTAGACCACATAAAATATTTTACGCAGAATGCTTAATGGAGTGACTCTATAATAGGGAAGTTGACAAAATTTGTAAAAGTGTTTGATGACGTTTGTAATTACCAATTATAGCCTTAAAATACTTATCATAAATACAACTCATGTTTTCCCATGTCTTCTTCTCTTCATCTAACAATTGCGTTCTTAATCATAGAACGGAGACACAGAGCTCGTCAAGGGAACGCAGGGAGAGTCAAGGGAGCGCAGGGAATCGTCTCAAATGCCATCATCACAGCAGTTCCTCGTGAAACGGGGTTCTTTACATTCAGGCTTAAGTGGATAATAAATACTTTAGACATTAAACGTTACGGTTATTGCCTCCCATCAGGCAAGCTATAGCCAGCTTGCCATCTTTATAACTTAAAAAATGCTATCGCAATTCGTACATAATATGAGTACTGCTACATCGCAACGCTTTATTTTATGTATTTTTTATGTTTTAAGAACATAAAAATATTGAACGCCTTTATAGCAGTCTACGTATTTATTTTACGCCAGTGGCACGTTCGATGTTGCCCTAAAACAAAATATGCTTACCACAACGTCACAGCTAAAGCCTCGGATGATCCCCTCGAGACTCGCCACGTAAAATCATTTTCTAAATTAAAATTTCGTGATCCACTGTACCTTTTACTGGCAAAAGCCATCATTTCTGAAAGTGTAAACATTTCTATTGATATAATTATGTGGTCAATTTATTTTTTAAAATTAATGCAATACTGCGTAAAAGTGAAGTAGAGAGAAACAAGGCACCGAATACGTCACTAGATAATAAAGCCTCAAAGTGCCTAGAAACTCATGCATGATATTTATGTATCTCCCCTTTCGTCCGCTTAGGGACTTTCAGAACTTTAGAACTAGCTCGTCAAGATTATAATAATTAAATTGCCCAAGCTCATTGGCATCAGGACGCTGGTTAAATTATACGTCAACAATGGCGGCCAACAATATAATAGCTTGAGAATTCTAGCCTTTTTTTTTTTTTAGCCAGGAGAAATGCATTAACGGACCTACCCGCCACTAGCGAAGTAGCGAGCGTGTGCGGGGCTCGCCCAGCGTCTAATTTGACCCTGGGAATACCCGCTAAAACTCCTGCATAACTCTCGTGCCTTTCGCGGAAGTGGTCTGGGGTCTGCGAAGCAAATTCACCAGACCACCCCCAGGGTTGAGAATTCTAGCCTGAGAATAAACTCGAATCGAGCGACAAGATATGTCAAAAGTTTTTGAAATTATGTTCAGTTTCATTATTTAAAAGCATTGCCGGTAAAATTGAAAAGAGAAATGAGCTGCTATAACATCGCCTAGTTATAGATAGCATCAAGCCACCGCATATTCCAGATAATGATTTTTTAATTATTTTTAGCAATTACTGCTCACAGGAGTCTTACGCGGCTTAACATAAAACTGAGGCTGGCCTAACCGCTTACAAATAGGAGAGCAGAATGCTTGATTGCTATTTTATCCTTGTAATAGAAACACAAAAAATATAAACAAAAAAGTAAGTACCTTTACCGTATTCAACTCGCGTTTCATAAGATGTGGCAACATTTTAATATCAAAAAATGGCAGAAGCGACAATCGATGTAAAAATTCCAAAGTCACTTCAAACTGTTTTCAATGAGTTGAATAGCACTTTTATCTTTAAATATAAAAATCATACCCAATATAACACAAGCTGTAACCGATCCAGTTTCCAACGTTCCAATATAAAATTTATTGGGTGACAAACACGAGTCAGCGATAGGAAGACCTCGCTGCTTCTTGACACAGCCATTTCCAACAGATGGTTGAGTCTTAAGTATTTTTCTGTTAGAAAATTTCAGCGAGTCAACGTTGGGTCGATTTAATCTTACATTTTATGTTTTCAAACGAGCACGGGAGAGCGCACTTGTTTGAAAGCAGAAAGTGTAACGCGAAATGTAGGCCTTTCTTATTTCGTCCGTAAAAAGTTCGCTGTGTTTCGGATTTAAGAGAAAGGTAGCCAGTGTAATTACTGGGCACAGAAGGCATTTCATCGTAAACGCCAGGATGACAGCGCACTTGCAATTTCAAGTGATTTTTTCCTTGTTATTGCCGGTTTATAAGCGACGGTAGCCTTTTTTTCGGGGAGGAATCTGATTACAGACCTACCCGCCGCTGGCTAGTCGACCGGCGTGTGGGGGGATCGCCCAGCGCTAATGTAACTGGGAATACCCACTAAAACTCCCCGGTAACTCTACTGCCTTTTGCGGGGGTAGCCTAGGCTCTGCCAAAGCAATTTTACCAGTCCGCCCCCAAAAGCGACGGTAGCCAACCAGGTGGGAAGTCAGCTTGCTTTTTATTTAGTGGTAAAAAAATGTAAAGCAAGTAAGAGAAGTAGGTACAATGGTATTTATCACACGAATTTCGTCCACCCGACTGAGGAAGCCTCTACCTTGCAGAAGGTGGTAGCTAAATACAACTAAGTAACTAAGATCGCTACGCCAGGTGTTACAGGATTCCAAAATTAATTTGGGATTCTGTGGTCGCAGTGGGTCGATATCGTAGTATGAGGGCATGGTAAAACTGCAGTGTGTCGTAAGATACGCGATTGTGCGCATTATTAGGGTTGTCACGAGCAAGTATGCTTTTATTAATTTAATCGGAAAATAAAAGTGGTCAGAAAGATGATAAACTTTCAGAGGTAACCCTTGACAAGGAACACATCCAACCCCTTAAATTTTATTTAGAACTTTTGTAGCACTCTGTATAATAGCTCGTTGATAAAATTTTATTTTAGGAGGATCTGCTCCCCATCCTGACAAAAAATCGACATGATTTCTATAGAGCAGTGCCCAAAGTGCTACGAGTACTGTCGCTTTGTCTTCTCAGAATTACTAGTGGGACTTTGAATACAAAGGTGTCTTCTAAGACCTACCATGATTATCATCTTTGTCGCGTAAATAAATTGCGTGCAACGCTTAACGCATATCCTTATAAACATCTATCTAAACTAGAAAAATTTCACGTCCTGAGGCGGGGGTCGAACCCACGACCTTTCGCAATCCGGGCGACTACTCCATCTGAGCTACCCAGGGCTTGGGATATCCCTGTGAAATTCTTCTTTTTCTTGACGTTAGCTCATAATAACGCAAATACAGATAGACTAGAAGAATTTCACAGGGATAACCGAAGTCCTGGGTAGCTTAGATGGTTAGAGTAGTCGCCCGGATTGCGAAAGGTCGCGGGCTCGACCCCCGCCTCAGGACGTGAAATTTTTCTAGTTTAGATAGATGTTTAGATAGATGCCAACATGTCAGCACCATGCTGACATGTTGGCATCTTTTTCCACTACCTGTATTGATGCTATACTCGTTTCAGAATCTTTTTTAAAACCTTCTCTTTTATCCACTTCTTACTCTCTCCCAGGTTTTGTTCTCATTCGGAACGACAGAACTGGAAAGGGTGGTGGTGGAGTAGCTATCTACTTGCGTGCAGATTTTCCTTATAAAATCATTGTCTCCTCGCCTAGCCTTTTCAGTGAATCTGCAGAGTACTTGTTTATAGAAGTAATTATTAACCACAAGAAAGTACTGCTTGGGGTATTATATAGCCCAAACCTTAATGTTAATTACTTCTCTACACTAGATAACCTACTTAATGATCTGTGTCCGGTATACTCTGATATTCTCCTTCTGGGTGACTTTAACACGTGCCTGCTAAAAAACAACTCTCGTTCTCGACTCCTTCAGGACACTGTTAAATCTTTCAACCTGCATATCCTTCCTTCCTCTCCTACACACTTCTCCCCTCATTGCGTTCCATCTCTTCTTGACCTCTCAATTGTCTCCTCTGTAGATAAGGTGGCTACACATGGTCAGCTTACTGCGATTTTCTCATATCATGATTTAGTTTACTTATCTTATAAAATACGTCCTCCTAGAAGAAAGTCGCAGTATCGTGGTTACCGTAGTTTTAAAAACATGGATCTCGATGCTTTGAAGAATGATGCTTCCCTGATGGATTGGGCTGATGTTATTGACGATAATACGATGGATGATAAGATTCACAAATTTAATTCTCGCCTCTTAAGTTTGTTCGACAGGCATGCCCCGGTGAAACGCGTTAGAGTTAAACATCTTCCAGCGCCTTGGCTTACACCTGACATTAAGGAAATGATGGCGAAAAGAGACAAAGCCAAGAACCGCCTCAAACGCTTCCCTAATGATAAAAATCTCACGCGTTTTAAATTGTGGCGAAACCGCTGTAACCGACTTTGTAGGGATGCCAAGAGAAAGTACTTCCATGATTCATTGAACGGCAAGTCACCTTCGGAAGTGTGGAAGTTCCTCAAATCTGTCGGCATAGGCAAGTCATATAATCAGAACATTGATATTAATACCGAATCTCTGAATCTACATTTCGCTTCTTCGTCCAGTCTGTTAGGGGCCAACATCAAAGCGAACACCTTGCGTCATTTGTCGGATGTTCCCAAGCCTTCCTGTACTCCTTTCCGTTTCATCCCAGTTTCCATTGACAACGTGAGGAAATCGATTTTGTCAATCTCTTCTACTGCATGCGGCTATGACAAAATATGCTCAAAAATGATCTTACCACTGCTTCCTGAACTTTCCCCTATACTTACCCATATCTTTAACTATTCACTCACTAGCAACTGTTTTCCTTCTGCTTGGAAACAAGCTCACATAATTCCTTTACCCAAGATCACCCACCCTCAAGTTCTGTCGGATTTCCGACCTATTTCTATTTTACCTTTCCTCTCCAAAGTTCTTGAGCACTTATCCCATAGCCAACTTTCCCAGTATTTGTCTTCCAACAATTTACTCAGTCCTTTCCAATCCGGTTTCCGACCGGGTCACAGCACAGTTAGCGCTCTCATCAAAGTAACTGATGACATAAGGTTTGCCATGGAGAATAAATCTCTCACCTGTCTTTTGCTTTTGGACTTCAGTAACGCCTTTAACGGCGTTGATTTCGATATTCTTCTTGGCATTCTGAGTTCACTTAACATATTACCTGATGCTGTCGCCTGGTTTGATTCCTACCTTCGTGATCGTTCCCAATGCATCCGATTAAATGACGAATTTTCCAGCTGGTGCAATTTGGCAACAGGGGTTCCTCGGGGTGGTATACTGTCTCCTCTCCTATTTTCCTGCTTTATTAACACAGTTTCGTGTACAATTTCTAGCAACTTCCATTTATATGCCGATGACCTGCAGGTGTACACCCACTTTCCTATTTCCGAAATTGATAAGGCTATTAAAAGCCTAAACGAGGACTTAGAGAATATAAGTGTCTGGGCCAAGTCTTTTGGACTTCATATCAATCCTGCTAAGTCGAAAGCTTTAATAATAGGTAGTAGACACTCAACTATGCAACTGGACGTCAACGCTTTGTCTCCTTTGACCTTGGATGGCGCAATAATTCCTTTCTGTAAAACTGCCAAAAATCTTGGAGTCATTTTCAACAGCAACTTGGACTGGAGGGAGCATGTAAATGAAGTGAGTCGCAAAGTTTATTGTTCTTATCACACTTTAAGATCTATGCAATACTTTTTGCCACTCCAGACCAGAATTTCCTTGGCCCAGACACTGATTCTCCCTACTTTAGATTATGCCGACGCGTGTTACCTGGACCTCACGGAAGAACTTCTTAATAAGCTCGAGCGACTGCAAAATTTGTGCCTACGCTTCATCTTTGGGTTACGTAAATATGATCATGTCTCACAGTTTCGTAAGCAACTTAAATGGCTTCCAATCCGCCTTCGCAGAAATTCGCGTATTCTTTTTCTCCTTTTCAATATTTTATATAACCCAGTATATCCTTCATATCTTCGCGAGCGCTTTGATTTTACTCATCCTCCCGACGTTATTTGCAGATCGCATCTCCGTACCCTTCTGAAACTGCCATCAAATACTTTCCGAACTAATTTCTTCCTCGACTCATTCACTGTTCATGCAGTGAAACTGTGGAATGCACTACCACCATCAGTACGCGATATTCGCTCACTACCACTATTTAAAACTAGAGTAAAAGAGCACTATCTATCCTTAACTTAAGATTTTGTTCTCCTAGTATCTTTTCCTATCTTTCTTCTTCTTATACATTTATGTTCATGATATATGGTATTTATTTATTAGTATAAATTGTATATATAAAATAAATTATATATATTTATATATGTATATAGGTCTATATCTAGTATAAGTATTTTATTTATTTTAGGCATATTTATTTATTGGTACACGCGACATCCACGTTTCTCAGCATGTCTCCTATCACAGGTGGGTTGGAAGAGATTTCTTATAGAAATAAGCCACACCTTTTGTACTCTTTATTATTTTTTGTTTTCCTATTTTTGTATTTCTTGTGTACAATAAACTATTAAATAAATAAATAAATAAATAAATGTTTGAACAATTATAATTGGCGAGTAAAGGTCGAAAATAAAGTGGGATTGGGGGCTAACCTGGTTCACGTTGCTCCCGCGTGCTGGATGTTATAGACGCGATTCACCTTCACTTCACTTCGTACTTGTCACCACAATAGTTTTATGGGTGCACGATACACGTATAAATGGATAACGTGTAGACCGCGGCTGATTCTCACGATTGTCTTCGACGATAGTTAATTTTGTTGGGAGCGGGCGTCGTGCTCGACCAAGCGACGTATCGGAAGGGAGTTTTCTCAGGTACCCCCAAAAGGGAAAGGAAAATGTGCGGGTAGGATGCATACAGTTATCGAAGCGTTCAAATAATTTAAATTATAGTATAAAGCTACGTTCGAAATCTACCAATAATAATGTTAAAATCAAAATTAAGCATATCCTTATTTTTCTCATTTGTTTCCCTTTGTATTCCCACTGTTTCCGCTTAAGCTATGAACAATCAGAAGAAACCATACATATGTTCTTCGTCTGCCTAATTCATTACGTCACTGCGTCGCTGTAGCTTCGGGTCAAACTTTTTGTCTTTGTCCGACGAGATAGCGTTTGAAATTAGTTTTTTTTATCTCACTAGAGCTCGCTAACTAATACAACTTAATTGAAACACCCTCTTTGATCCAAATGGAACGACGACTGAATTCAATATTCCTGGCCGATATTAAACGAAATGCACGAATCTGGTGCCCGTTTTTGCCGAAAGCTAATTTCTATTAACGGTAAAACTGGTGGAACTTTACTATAATTGAAGACTGAAAAGAACTTCGCCTAAGCCAATTAAAAAAAACAGTGAATTCGTGCCAAGACACAGGCATTTTAGGGTTCCGTAGTTTCCCGTCACAAACACTTTATTCGCATTGGCACTCGCGATCTTGCGAAAAAAAATGATTTGGTTTCGAGCACACGACAAGTATCGAATTTATATAATACTTACCTGCCAGCTGATTAAGGTTACCTAGAAAGCAGACTAACTAACTTAATAAATTACCAAATCAAGTACTACTACAGAAGGTGCTACCAATGAGTTACATTTGCTGATATAATAGGTAGCTATTTCTCCCACGGGCGGTTTTAATATTCTGTCCACATATAGAAGTAATCTTACCTAAGTTTAGTTGCCTCCTAATTTTTATTAATTTTCTTAGTTTATCAGACGTTACTTGGTAACTAACCAGTGGTACAGTCAGCATCAGAATTATATATGCTTTCAGGGTGCTCCTAAATAACTATGATGTTTTAGAAGCTACCGTATTTCTAGAGAAATAGGGTCGCCTTTCACTTTCAAAGATGATGACACTGCAAACAACATACGACTCTATCATTGTAGAGTTAGAATTGGAACAGTTCAAATATTAAGTTCAAACATTTACCGTCTTTGTTGTTTAGTGGCTGAGACCACCTACTTCAGATACAGGGATACAGAGTTCAATTTCAGTGGGAGCAGAAATTTTCTACTCGGTTTGGTTGGGTAAGATAGATAGATAGAATAAACTTTATTGTTGCTACACCAAAAATTACAGATAAAACATAATACTTAAATTAATTTGTGCAAGGGCGGTCTTATCGCTATATAGCAATCTCTTCCAGACAACCTTTGGATGGACGGGATAGACAAGAATACCATAAATGGAAGATTGTTTTTAATTCGCCTGGCTAGCTACCACCGTCTTTAGAATAATGTTGACAGCATTGGTATGTTCCGGCAGTTGGAGGTAAAATCCTCTGTGGTTGTGGAATCCGGGTGTGGCTCGCTTTCATCTTCGGCTTATTATTACTTACTATCAAGAACTGCCCCGTTAAGAATTGAAAGAAATATTTGTTTTTGTCTTCACTCTAAAAGCTCAGATGATTCTGGTGCCGACTACTTTGTGGACCTAGGACTGTAACAGTTTTGAACAGTGGTTCTTTAGGCATCGACTGTTTTCTGCGCTTTTGAATACCGATAATAACGCTACCCGAAAGTTTTGATATCAAATAATCCATCATTTAAAAGACACCATAATTTAAAGGGTACCCGTAATAACGGTACCTTAATTTTTAGATTGGATACCTGTACTTTAAAACAATTATACACGTAATGTTGCCGGTTTGTGTGATCGGTATCGGATTTAATACAGACACCCTAATTTTATAGTACCCTCTAAGAGTTTGATGTGTCGGCTACGTGTAACCCCGAGCGTAAATTTTAGATATCTATATGAGTCACTGAATTTGGATAACGTAAATAAATGATACCAGAATTTTAGGTTACCGGTAATTGCGATTTTTCAGTCTCTGCTGTGGACTATGGTGTACTAATCTGTAGATTATCTGTGGATAGAATATTGGAACAGGCTGTAAGTATTTCTCAGTTACCAACCGACCCAACATTTTACAGCCTTAGTCTATTGCACATCTCCAATCATTAGGATCCAAAAAAAAACATTAAGTATAAAAGCTATTGAAATCAAAGTATTCTATTAAACTATAAAATGCCATCCGGTGTCCGTATCAATAGTAGGAAAGTACCTGTCACTTTGATCGTAAACACGTTCTACTTGCTTTAAGAACCATGAAAAATTTTGTCTAAAACTTTGTAGACGAACGAAACGGTGAAACATGAAACACGAAACTTGTTTGACCCACGAGATTTGTTTCGATTTTGAAATCTTTCATTTCGACTTAAAATAACAATAATGAGATAAAATAAAGAATAAGGTTTTCTAATAAACATCTTTGCTGTCACAATAGTCGCCTAATTTTAGTCCGAAGCTTCGGAAAACTTTTCATGATAAGCATATAGGTCACCTGACTTCGTACCATGACGTTATACAACCATTTAAAATTTCAATAATCAATAATTTATATTGAAAGAACAATAGCCAGCTCGGTTTTTCATATACCCACAACGTGACCTTAACAAATTCGAGTATTAGCCAAAAATCAGCAATATTGTACAGTCGACAGCACCTCAAGAGTGACAGTTTGACCTTGAGACCGCTCTTACTACAATCGTAATAGAGGCAGATTTCGTAATGCAACTGTTACACTTGATGTACATTGTACACCGTCGTCTGTACATTGGGTGCGGGTAGATATTGAGGAGCTCGGTGGCGTAGAGGTTTAAGCATTCTGATTTCGATTACGAAAACAAACCAACTTTCGCCATGGTCGGTCCCGGGATGGGTCAATCAAATTTATAATATCGAGCTCCTCCGTGCTTCGGAAGGCACGTTAAGCCGTTGGTCCCGGTTGTTACAGCAACCGCTTTAACCCGCATTGAGCTAGCGTGGTGGTGCTATGGCCCAATCTCCTTATGTGATACTCCCATGTAGGAAGGGCTGTGCCCAGCAGTAGGACGTATTATAGGCTGATGATGAGGTATTGAACTTTTGTATGTTTTAGATTTCGTCCCATAGTGATAGATGTTCAGTTTGATGACCTGAACGTTAAAATTCACTTTGAATATGAGAACTTACGGCAAGACCCAGGTGTATTTCCCTAACCGAAAAATCTTTTTTCCAGAAACAAAAGTAAACAAATCAAATTGGCGTCCGAGTCGCAAACGTTTTTCTTTCAGTAACCGGTTTTACTCCCGTAATCATGTCGTTACGTTTAATGAGCATCGGGAATACCTTTTCCCGTTTGTTCAGTAAAGTGAAAGAGAAGTGGATGGACTTTCTGTGTATCTAAAGAGAAATTTTGTCGAAATTTCCATGAGTTTCGAAGTGTACCTAATAACTGGAACTTATTATTTATTTCTAAGTCTTTATTGTACCTACGACAGCACATCAAGTGTTTCAGTCGCAATACGTAAGCCGCCTCTATAACAAACGTAATAATAGCGA
Organism: Nymphula nitidulata; assembly: GCA_947347705.1. Taxonomy (NCBI): domain Eukaryota; kingdom Metazoa; phylum Arthropoda; class Insecta; order Lepidoptera; family Crambidae; genus Nymphula; species Nymphula nitidulata. The sequence continues at coordinate 17,510,622 of OX374632.1, forward strand.
TCTCAAGGTCAAACTGATACATCTAGGTGGTAGGCCCGTATGTAGGGTCGTCTGGGTAGGTACCACCGCCTTTCTTATTTCAGCCGTGAAACAGTTCGCTTTGTTTCGGATTGAAGGGAAAGGTAGCCAGTGTAATTACTGGGCACGGACGGCATTACATCTTAGGCCTCAGGATGACAACGCACCTGCAATATGAAAGTACCCCTTGTAATTGAAGGTGTCTATAGGCGGCGGTTACCGGTAACCATCAGGTGGGCCGTCAGCTTGTTTGTCATCTAGTTGTATAAAAAAAACTTGATGTGCTGTGGACTGCATATACATCACTCAGATACAAACATTTTACACATGACATTGAAGTAAATTGACAAAGGGTGACCTTATCCCTCAAAGCAATATCATCATCATCATCACCAGCCTATATACGTCCCACTGCTGGGCACAGGCGCTTCTACATGGCAGAAACACATGACGAGCTTGGGCCATAGCATCACCACGCAGACTCAATGTGGGTATACCTATGTCTTTTTCGCTTGTTGTTCGTTATTAAGGAATCATTGACTTTTTTAACCCATTATTTTTATAGGTATGTTAACTCATGGATCTGTCCAATGTAGATCTATTTTGATATTTTTTTGTGTTAAATTAAGTAATCTAGGCTAGTTTCATATACATTTCGCTTGCTTCTGATAAAAGTCTTCGGACATAAAAAGCTATATAGATAGAATAAGCGTAGGTAATTGTACAAAAAAATTACAGATAATCTTTAAATTAAATAAACTACCTGGTTATTAAAGCACTATACAGGCCCGCGGCTTGACCCGTTTGTAAGTTAGTTTTCGCGTCAAAAGGTTGCATATTGTTTTTATTGAACTAGATGACAAGCAAGCAGACAAACCACCTGGTGGTAAGTGCCTACCGTCGCCTTCAGACACCTGCAATAACGAGGAAAAGATCGCTTGGTGTTGCAGGTGCGTTGCCATCCTGACGCCTAAGAAAAAACGACTCCCATTTCCAGTAATTACACTGGATACCTTTCTCTTCAATTCGAAACACAGCGAACTGTTTAATGGACTAGGAAAGATGGTGAACCTACCCAGACTACACACACGACGACTACACACAGTAACGCACGACACACACACACACACACACACACACACAGAGGCCCCCACCTAGTAAAACTTCTGTTTAAAATCAGTTCAGCGGCTTAACATTTTCAGTAACAGTCAGTCTTTTGCCGTTTCCTCTCCTATCTCGCTAAACCATTTGATTATTTTCGCATTTTTAATATTACGGTAGATTTATACGAAACATAAAAAAAGCAAATTACTTTCGCTTTCACCTGATTGAAAGTAACAAATTACTGCCCATCACCCTAATAAGAGTTATAAAATCAACCTCACTCATATAAAACGCTACAAATCACTTTTCCGGGACGCAGAAGTGGCTATTTATGCACTTCGCTTCCACACAAGATTGAGTTATCACCGCTCATATTTGCCGCCACTCAAAGGAATATTCAATCCATTTAACTCGTTGGGATTGGGTTTTTACGAATATGTGATTTAAATCTACGCAGCAAAGCTTATAAAGCTTTTTCGGGTTGGATTGGTTATTTGGCGATAAAGGGCAAAGCCAATCAAATAGTAAATTACGTTTGAATGTAGGGAAATTATTAATATTAACGCCAGGTGACGCTTGCCTTCCTGTTTCATATTTTGACGTCATTGAATCCAATTCTGTCTCTATATTCCCAACTCTCGGTAAACATTCGAATCATGGAAACTTTTTATACCTGTCCCTTTTTATAGCGGTACGTCAATTTGAGATGGGGTGTGAGCACGAACATTTGTTACAAGACATGAATATTTGCATGTTCATTTAGTATATTTTGTAATATATACGTACCAATTATCATATCTATTTTTCCGTTATTTAGTACGCATAACACGATCTCTTAATGAAGCTTTATTTTGACTATACTTTGGGCAACTTAGTTAAAGAATAAATTTGTATGAGAGTGAGCAAGAAAGGTAGCGAGAGAAAGGGAAAACCTATACAAAATGACATTTGGTTTGTTTACACATATTCTTCATCTCAGTTAACTCAAGTATAGATAGTAGGGTGTGGATGTAAGAATATTATTATTGATGCCAAATATATAAAAAAACCTTTAGGAAATACTGAAGACATGGCTGCATGGGCATTAGTTCCCTTTGCCTTCCCTTTATAGAGAGAATTAACCAAAAAAAAAACTTTAGATCATCACAAACATTGCTAGCGGGATGGGGACAAATTTTGGGAAGTGTTTCATGTCTAATTTTCCTATCTTTTTTGTTGATACTTCTAAGGAAGCAATCAAGTATAAGGCCCATCTGATGGTAAGCGGTTACCGTAGCCTGTGGACGCTTGCAACACCGCGCGAGTCACTTGCGCGTTGACGACCCTGTACAATTCTTTATTTAGTATTGAAAAATAATTTCAATGAAAAAGAAGTCATATTGATGGGAAAGGATAATAATTCAATTAAACTTTCTCTTAAAACAAAAATGTATCAGTTGGCACAGTCTTGCACACGCTAGCCGAAAATAGTTATCGACATTATTTCAATAACACTAATGTTTTATAAATTATGTACCTATCATGTATTCTGTTTCATATTTCGCTCCAAAATGCCAATTTATTTCACTTGACTGCTGTGACGTCACATGTTACCAAGCACTGATAGGTTGCTATGGTGATTTAGATGGTTTTCTATTTGACAGTGCCTGACGCTAACAGCAAGTGACGTCATACACCGAGATTGGTGTTCGTAGTCACGTGACCTGACAGTGTTTTAATTGCATTTTGTTTATTAAATATTATTGAAATTTTGTTATATTTCAAAAAAATGTGTTTTTAAAGATTTCAATTTAAAAAAAAGTAGCACTATGCGTCGAAATTATATTTAATTTGACAGCCAACATTTCTATTCGAACCGCTTATTACACCAACAAACAAATTAACTTAGGTTTAATAAAATCCAAAACATTTATGCCTCAAACTTAATAGAAGGGAAAACTTTTCCCGCACGTTTTATCTTCATCACTCATCTCAACTTTCAGAAACTTTAAACTGGCCCACAAGCTCTGGAAATAGTTGAATAACGATAAAACGTGGAGATAAATTGGCTACAGATAACTCGCAAATAGCGCCGATGATGCAGCAATTTGGCAATGAGGAGCTGGGTGGCTTACTGGCTTTAGCGCTCTGGTTTTAATTTACAAAACAAAGCGACTTGCGCTATGGTCTAGTTCGGGATAGGTCAATCAAAATTTGTAATTCTGTGCTTCGGAAGCGGTTGGTCCCTGCTGTTACTGCAGCCGTTTTAACCTCCCAACCCACATTGGGCTGGCGTGGTTGTGTAAACTGGTGTTAAGACCCAAACTCCTTGTGGCGCTTCTCCCATTTAGGAAGGCACGTGCCCAGGAGTTGGATGTATATAGGCTGGTGATGTTGAATGTTAATTATGTCTCATACTAAGATGTTGCTGATGATGTACCTTACTAAATGAGAGTGTCGCCACAATTAGCCGCAGATGATAAACGAACGAAATAAAAATAATTCACTTTCATGAATCTTTTTGCTTTTGTGCTGCTTTGTTTTGACATGAAGCAAGGTAAACAATTATCATTTTAATTGTAAATGAGCATCCATAAACCTTTACAACTTTTTACAATCGAGATATCTACTCTATCACGTTGCAGCTGTTGAGGATTAGGAAGATCCGTTTGAATTTCTTTGAACTTTTTAAAAGGAGAGACAGAGTTGGCAAAACTAGGTCCACTGTCGTCATTATTACTATGGAAAATAAAAATGAAACCGAAGATATTTTTTCATAGAAACATAAGAAAGCAAGCTGAGGGCCCACCTAGTGATAAGGGGTACCATTGCCTCTATGGACACCTGAAATAGCAAGGAAAGAAAGAAAGAAAGAAAAAATATTTTATTTAAATAGGCCACAAAAAAGCACTTTTAAATCGTCAAAAACACATTTCTACAACTATCACAAAAAAAATCACTTGGTATAAAAGGTCCGCTGTCATCCTGAGGCATCAGATGAAATGCCTTCCATGCCCAGTAAATACACTAGCTGCCTTTCCCTTCAATCCGCAGCTCAGCGAATAGTTTTACGGCCGAAATAAGACCCAGACGACCCTACGCTCGGGCCTACTACCTACTAATATCTTTTATTCCTTGAAAAATCAAGAGGATCATTTTAATAAAGTTAGAAGAGTTTCTAATTTTAACATGGGCCACGATATTTGTATTCATGTCCTTTTCGCTCTGGGCCTACGTAATACGATCGATATGCCGTACAAGTCTGATTCGACTTATATTTTATTCATGGTTAGGGCCGTAAGAAACTGGCTTCTATACAACAACTACCTTCTGTCATATTCACATATACCGTTTGTCGCAAATGGGGTATATAGACTTTGCGAATTAAGAATTGCCGGGAACTTAATCTGCTTCGCCTTTATAAATTTTTTTGAATCAAACACTATCGTAGATACATATATCATTAATCTGTGCAAACACTTACCTAGTTGAAAATAGCCTTGCTAATGAATCTGAGTAGCTTACGACAATTTACTTTCGTATTACCCAATTCACCATGCATTGCACTCTTTTGTTCATATTACCATTATGTTGCTATTGAATCTGAGTAGGTACGACAATTTACTTTCGTACTACCCAATTCACCATACATTTTACTCTTTTGTTATATCACCATCTCTCTAAGCGATGATAATTATGGCGGGACCATACGGCCCCTAAATGGCCTCCAAACCACCCCTACAGCCATTCCCTATCCACCGGTTACAGTCAACAATCATTATCTCTTGACAAAATCTTATAAGGACTCACCAAATCTTTGATGCTAGCCCTCATGTTATCAAAAATATTTAATTAACTTACATTTTGGCGGTCATTACCTCCCAATGACATCCACAGATAGTACCAATCTCTAACTTTTTTTACATCCTGCCAACACACCTGACTACACGTCATTTCAAGTTGTTCCAAATCGCGTTCGCGACATATTCACATATACCGTTGCTGCTATAACATGTCTCGTGATTAATATATTTTTCTACTGATCAATGACTTCATTAATAAAACATATTACTAGGTATCTTTTATTTTATTAAAAGCACGTTAAATGACACAATAACAACTGAAGTGAACCGGTAAGAAGAGTTCATATGCGAAGTAGTTGTCTTCGCATAAAACTCTTCTTACAGTGCAGCTTCAACATACTGTTCTAGCCGCCTCCACTTTGCCGGCTTTTAAGGTGCATTTCGCGCTCTGTTTGAAGAAACCCATTTTATGGGAAGTATTCCCTCTTTTTATAATATAGGTTCTTGTGCTGAAAAATATTCCAAGTTACAGTACAAACTAAAGTTATTTGTGCTAATGTTAAAATGGACACAGTATATTGATGAGTCTGCAGATAGACACGCGTGCTCCTGAGTAGGAAGGGGGAAGGTGGGATCAGGTCTAAAAGCTCTTTAGAGCACTCTCTATTATAAATCCAATAGGAGGCGCAATATCACCTAATGTCAATGCAATATTGTCAGTTGCAATAATATAAAAGTAAATCTTAAATATCTGAAATTACAATATCAGTCCGTTTCATGTTTCAAATATTGTTTTTGAAGAAGATTCCCTTTCCTTCTGATTCTTTATCACCTTAGACTTATACGTGAAATGTTTACAAGTTTAAATTATCAAAGGTCGAATATGAAAAAGAAAAGCATCTTTTTCTTTATTATTATCAGGTGATTAGCATTATTCGCTGCTATTATATTGTTAGCTCAACAATATAGTTCCATAAATAGCAACCCGCCGCTTGAGATAGTGCAACACATTCATCACCCTAAGCCGAGGGTAAGCCGGAGATACAACACACTGATTAATAAGTGTAATCCGATACTCGTACATTGGTTCTATTTTTCTAGCCAATTTGTTTTTTGATAGCGTACTGCCATTTATCTAAGAAAATTAGAGGAAAACAGTGCTGATTTTGGAAGAAGAACGACGAACATGATAAGATTTAAGAAATATTTTGTCCTGTTTTCTTTTAGTATCCTTGGACCACTTCTGTTTTTGTTGTATGTAAATGACCTACCAAATGTGACTATGCATAAAATTATTTTGTTTGCCGATGATGTATCGTTACTTCAGATAAATTTAATAGTTTAGAACAACACGAAATAGAAATAACTAAAACATTGACATCAATAATTCAATGGTTAACAAATAATAATCTACAATTAAATTTAAGTAAGACGAAGCTAGTTAATTTCAATAATTTTAAGAATAGAATAGTTGACATTGATATAAATGAGCATAAAATAAGACATGAAAATATAGTGACGTTTTTAGGCTTAAAGATAGAACCATGTCTAAATTGGAAAGAACAAATACAAAAGGTTTGCAATAAAATAAACGGATTTTCATTTGCACTGTACAAACTTAGAAAAATCGGAAACAAAGCTACAGCTGTTACATCGTACTTTGCTTACGTAGAATCTGTGCTTAGATATGGGCTTTTGATTTGGGGAAACGGGACAGATATACAAAAAGCTTTCGCATCCCAAAAAAGTGCATCCGTGCGATATGTAATATTGCATCGGATATCTCCTGTAAACCACACTTCGGAAAATTAAATATATTACCATTACCTTGTTTATACATACTGGAAGTAAGTACATTTGTTAAACAACACTACCATAGGCTTACTAAGGCAGAGGACGTAACAAAAAGAAGTGTTAGATTGCCAAATAAAATTATATTAGATACCCTTCCAAAAACAAAAAGTTTCCAACGGAACGCACCGACAATGTCAATAAATATATTTAATAAAATACCGGAACATATAATACATAACATAGAACAGTTGCCTTTTAACAAATTCAAAACCGCTCTTCGTAAATGGCTTTTGAAAATTCTTTTTATAGTGTTGCCGAATTTATGAAGTATGACAAATAGATTATAGAACATGGACTGATCAATTATTTTATATGTATTTTTTCACTTTTACCAACTTACTCGAGATTGTAAATCTAATAATTTTATATTGAATATCTATTGTTGTTTTTATGTAGAATATTTGAATAATAATTAATTGAATAACTTGACCAAAAGAATAAATGTATAATTAAATTTTAACACACCGTAATTAGGTATTATGTAAATTTGCATGCTATTATTGATAATGGCTAAAAAGGTTTAAGATCACATACTGAAATTATAAACAACTTGTAAATTACCCTATCTAAAGCAAATAAAGAATTTGATTTGATTATATTCTACTTTCACTGTAATAAACCAGACCTAAATTACCTTATAAGGTACTTTCTGCAAAGCGGCAAAAAATAAAAGATTAAACGTAAGTAAATTAGTCTTTATGTTTCCATCTATCTGTTTATATCGCTGATAATTTACCGGGTAAAATAAAATAAAAGTGTGATGAATCCAACTAAATTTACATTTTTAAAAATTTCAATGGCTAAATTATATCTGATAGAGGCTTTTTACGATTACCTTTGGAGAAATGTAATAAGGGAGCAGAATTTTATACCTCTACGAGTATTACTCGAAGTCACATCGGCAACCAGCTACAGTAGCACCTCCTCCATTAGTTTAAAAGTTACCTAACGTGCCTTTCGAAGCAGGGAGCAGCTCGAGATAAAAAACTTTGATTGACTCATCCTAGAATCGACTACGGCGAATCTGGCTTTGTTTTTCGTAGCAAAACCAGAGTACTCCAACCAAGACACCTGGCGGAGACACCATCTCCACTATTGTTATACTATGTACTAAACACCCTCTATAAGATGAATCTGACAAAGCATCAGAATTATCTATTCTCATTTCAACACTAGCAAGCTCATCACCAAATAGCCTTTTTGTGATAATAATTTAATAATTACACGAGCTACCAAGCGAGCAAACCGCTCGTATTCAACTTGGTAGCGTAATTGATTTACGTGTTATTTCATTACGATGTAATCTGTTCGCCATTTTGTGCGATGTACCGTAATTACTTGCAGTGACTCAGCAATGTGTTATGTCTTGTTTAGATTAATGTCTTGCCGTTCGCGTTACACCTTGTTAAGATGTTAACTAGTTTAAATACGGCGTTTGACGAGGAATGTGTGAATCTGGTTTCTGATTTATAGTTAAAGCAGCTTCATTGGTGTGATAAAAAGGTGGGGATCAGTACCTCTAGTACGAAAATTTGAATGTGTCCTGCGCACTATCATATAAGTTTATCGATTCTGTGAGCTATGTCGGTGAGTTTGGTTCTCCTACGGATCTCCACATTTCTGGTTCGATCCTTGAGAGTGAAACACCGAGCATCGCTCGATCCACTGTCCTTTAAGTGACTCATTATAAGACATTTTATGTCCGATCACATCTCAGTACCTACTGCTTATCGTCCTATTCATAGAACAATGACGGATCTGCAAATCAGCATGTGCAACCAGTGTGTAAAGCCCCTACACACTGGTTTGAGTCTTTCATCATGAGACACTGCGGTATTTGGGATTTCAATAAGAAACCTACCCATCCGTATTGGATTCAGCGAGATACTTTTTGTTAAAAATAGGTCTTACTTATCTGGACTGCTTATCCCGTTTTTATTTATTATATCTGTCAACAACTTCATTTTTAGAGTTTCCAATCTTTAAAGGTTCAACATGATTTCTAAGGTAGCTAAGGTAGAAAATAAGAAAAAAAAGGCCTGGGGAAGGATCCAAACCCTCGATCTTACACAATCTGGGTAGCTGCTCTCACCACTGAGTTACCAAGGACTTGGGATAACTACGAATTTCTATCTAGCTAGCGTAGGTATTGTTGTCTCCACAACATTAAAACACCTGTAATATCATTGCTTTCCTATAAATTCCAAGTGCCTATAAGCTAGTTTACCACCTTCAATTTATCGTCAAGAAAAGCCTTAATTTACAGAATTTTGTGGACTTTTTAACTGTTCTTCTGCAGTTATTAGCTAAATTAATGACTAAGAGAATGGTAACGGTCAATTTAACTAACTAAAAGGGCTATTTGGCATTATATTAACGTCCAGACTGAGCTCAATTGCTTTTTGATAGAAATATTACAGCTTTGAACTTTTGATTTACGTAGTGTGCGTAGTCTAAAAAAGCGGATTCTGCATTGCAGCTATTTGAATAATAGGTCGTGCCAGGAGTATCCTCCAAAGTGCCAGTTTTGGCCTAACCGTTTAGTCGGCCAATTACTCAAAAAGACCATAACAATATTTTTCGGTAGATTCTTCTTTGAAGAAGTTGTTTCTGGAAACAACTTACCAAACGTACCAAACCAAAATATGTTTCTAGGGGATAAGTACCTACAATTATTTATTCCTTTTTTGTCATTTGGATTTGTTGATTCTTTTTACAAATTTTTAGTCATAACTTTCTAAGGTCAAAACTATCCGTTCGTGACCGTCACCATATATTGTTTGCTACTATTGTATCGTACCACTAAAATGTCACAGGAGAGCAAAAATCTGCAATTGCGCGTACATTAACGACTTAATTATTTCAGTTATGTTGATTTAACCACATTACCGAATTTTTGATAAAATTTCCATGGGACTTATCTGAAAAATCTTAATCGGTTTACAAATGACGGAGGTTGACGTAACGAACATTAAAAACAGCCGATTTATAACCTTTTTTTTAAGGTCGGTTGTAAATTGGTTTTTGTTGGTACCATTTAACACGAAACTCATACTCCGAGTACAGATTTACACTCTGATGAATCTAAAAATAGGAGGAGTAACGTATTGAAGAATGGTCTGAGCACTGAATGGTTTACGACTGCGAATAGGCCTTGCTGTTAATGGAATTGTGTACTAATGGAATTTCATTCAATGAATGGAATTACGGTACCAACGGGATAAGCTTCCGGGGACGAGCTGTATTGGGACTGGCAACCGAGTAGTGCCCACAATTTTCCGCAATGCAGCCCGTTCCATTCGTAACCAGACAGCTCGTCCGATTTGCAGCAGATTCATTGTCAATTCCTTATGCAGTCCATCTTGTTCATCTTGTTGTTCATTCATAGTCCACTACTGTAATGTTTAATTTTTCTATATTGTTTTGTCGGAAATCTTTAGCAAGTCAGATCACATCCAAACATAACATTTTTAACGAAAGAATTTCCAATTTAAATTTCAATACTTATTGCAAACCACAATGTACACACGACAGCACATCAAGTCAAGTGTAACAGTTGCTCTACGAAATCCGCCTCTATTGCAGACGTAATAAGGATGATCTAAAGGTCAAATTGTTACACTTGATGTGCTGTCGACTGTACATGAACGAGATGTAAATACAACAAAGGAATATTAGAAGAGATCTCAAAGTGAAAAATATGAAATAAAACCAATTTACCGGATTTAACTCGCGTTTAATTAGAGCTCCGTGAGCTCCGTATGCGTAATTCGGACCGCTCAAAATATAACTCAAAGTGACGTTTAACTTAAAACTTATCAAAGACAACTGACATCTTCAGTCTTCCCGTGACCACGATCGCTGTTAAGTAATCCAAACGTCGAGTGAATAATAATAATGTAACATCTAATTAAACGCGAGTTAAATCCGATAAATTGGTTTTATTTCAAATATCTACTGCTCACGAAAATACCTACTATGTGAAATAAATGCTTGTAATGCTACTTAAAAATTGTAAAGGGAATCATTGATTGTCATAAACTTCTAAGCAATATTTGGATTAGGGCACCCACACGCGCACCTCGTAGTAATGTTTACAAGGCATTCAGCGTTTCTCTCTCCCGCGCCAACTACAGGCAAAACAGTTTTATTATTAAAGCTAGTAATATATTTAACAAATGTTAAAGTAGACATTATTATAAGGTAGTAGGTATCCTTAGCATCACGAGAGCTTTATAAGGGCAGAAATGTGTATAAATGTGTGTGTTGGCTGCGTTGTATTCTAGTTTTTGATTTAATAGTTTTTCGGTTATTTATTTTTTAAATTTTGGCTACCTATTTGTCATAGGATTTTATTGGCATATAGTAGGTGTGAATGATGTTTATATTGTTGAATATTGCTATTAGATAACCGAATGAAATAAGTTAGATTTACCTATCGATATGTTCGAGAAATGATTTCACCAGGTAAGGATTTTCCTTTTAAAATAGCTTAGTATTATGATTTAAATGAAGATTTAAAGCAAGCTTACCCAGAAGGTGCCTATTTAATCCATCTTTAAAGGAACTCAGGTTATAACCAGTGAAGAACACCGAGGACTGCAGTGCATTCCACTCTCTGGCCGTGCGCATCACAAAAGATAAGGAAAAACGCTTAGTGTGGATATGTGGTATATCAACCAGGTGTGGCTGGTAGTCAAACACTTGGTAATCCTCTGGTGAAATGAGCTAGGGGGTAAAGCTTGGGTTGGTGAAATTGCTTCGGCAGAGCCCAGGCTACCCCCGCAAGAGGCAGTGGAGTTACCGGGGAGTTTTGGTGGGTATTCCCAGTGCCTTATATGCGCTGGGCGACCCCCACACACGCCCGTCACTTAGCCAGTGGCGGGTAGGTCTGTAATCGGATTTCTCCCCCAAAAAAATGGGGTAAAATCTCATCAAGCTTCTACACTTCGGAGAGTACACTCTCCGAAGTACAATCCGTATAAGACCGATAAGCAAGCAACCTTACGGCGCCTTACTCCCGTCGCCAATAAGTCTATTGGCTCTACGTTCCACCGAATCCAGAGTGACGAGTTGGTACTTAGCTGAGCCATCCTGCAGGTGAGAATAGTACTCCATGCACAAACGGATGTGTGCATTATAAAGGGCAAGAAGCTGTGCAGCAGTGCAGTACCGTTTCGCCCTATTGAGAGTGTCCAGTTGTTAGCCGCAGTTTGAGCTAAGGATTCGAGGATGACACCGAAGTTGAGGTTAGACGTCAACTCCATTTCAAGAAGCTCAAGATGGCCGGAAATTGGAACAGGGGCTTCATTGGACGGACTTTTATTTGCAGTAAAGAGATACTCCTGTGTTTTAAAGGCATTGAACGTTACCAGAATATTTTAATTCATATGTAATTGTACATAAATTCTGTAATTAGTATAATTGAAACGCTAATTGCGAACTTCTAAAGGGTTCGGTCGAACTCGTAAACAGGAGTGCGCTTGAAAGGTTTATGTAATTAAATCTTATCGGGTTCCAAATTAGAGAGAAATAAACAAACAACATAACTAAAGTATAAATATTATTTTTTTACAAGACAATATTTCCTACTAATTCGTCTCGAGTCATGAAAAAAAGTATCATGTCTTTCCCAGGATGTGAAACTACATCTATAACAAGTTTCATCTAAACCAGTTCATTGGTAACAAACAGAAAGACAGACAGACAGAGTTATTTTGCATTTATAATATTAGAATGGATATATTAACCAAATCGCAAATAATAATATCTCAAAGAAGTTGCCTCGCTAATTAACTAATAGGTGATGTATTAGGTGCGTTATTTTCTCGTATTATGAAAATAAAGCAACTTTCGTCATGGTCGATCCGGGATGGGTCAATCTTAAATTTTAATTTCGAGCTCCTTGCGAGCTACGCCTTGGTCCTAGTTGTTTTACAACCGCTTTAACCCTCCAGCCCGCATTGGGCTAGCGTGGTAGTGTTAAGGCCCAAACAACTCATGTGTTTCTACCATGCAGGAAGGCCTGTGCCCAGCAATGAGACTTTTACAGCCTAGCATTGATGATGATGCGTGAAATTAATGCGGTACGTTTAAAGGGTAGATATGTTATATATAGGCATTTGATAAGACCCACACACACATAAAGGGACTTTTATAATCAATTCGGATTATTAACCCCTGACGAAAAAAGAGGGGTGTTATAAGTTTAACGTGTCTGTCTGTGTTTCTGTGTGTCTGTCTGTGGCATCGTAGCGCCTAAACGAATGGACTGATTTTGATTCCTTTTTTTTTTGAAAGCTGATATGACTACGATGGTTCTTAGCTATAATTAATAAATATCAGTTCAGGCGTTAGAAGACTATCAGGTCATTTACTACATGATTATAGGGTTTTACCAACTTTTTCAGAACCTATTGATTTGAAATTTAGTGTACTGTCACTTCGGTGACATACCCATGACATACTATCCTTGAGCTGATCCTATACAATCAAAAAGTCTTTTAAATGGTTAATTCTTCAGAAACTTACAGCAGATATAGCGTGTTTGGGCTCTTATGAATAGTCTCAATGAGATGGTGTTAGATAGATGATTACTGACGCCGGGGGTTGCTAAAATTTTTAATTTTGTATTTTATTTCATAGTAAAAGTATTCAGTAGCACTTGCTAACGAGTTAAAATAACACAATATAAGTAAGCGAAAGCAAAGGCAAAATTGAATTATTAAGTATAAAATAATGATATTCGACAAAAGAATAATATCAAGTAAAAATAATGATTTTGTAAATTATTCACATTATTGCGTCGTAAATCTCATAGAAATACGACCTTGTTTTAAGAATTGTTTTCTAAATGGGAGATAAAAAAGGAGCTCGCTCACAAAGATTGAACACTGATTAGGAAAAATAGGTATTAGATGTTAGGAAACAGGTATAGGTAGATTTTTTGGTAAATACTTTTTTGAAAAGAACTTTGAACTGTGGTAACGAAAAATTATTAAATAAAGCCTTTTTGGGTCAGAACAGCCGTTGCAATGGCAGCCTTTATTTATTATTTTATATTCCTTATATGATCTCGGTGACCTAGTGGTTTGAGTGCTCTTATTTCGATTAGGAACACAAAGCCACTTTTGCCATGGTCGATCCCGGGGTGGGTCAATCAAAATTTGTATTCCTAAGCTCCTCGGCACTATAAGCCGTTGGTATCCGTATTAGGCCAGCGTGATGGCGTTATGGCCCAAACTCCTCATGTGTTTCACACATGTAAGAAGGCTTGTGCCCAGCAGTGGGACGTATATAGGCTGGTGATAGTGATGTAATGATTCCTTTTATGAACTGAAGTCTGATTGTTGGTAAATAGTTCAGCTAAGTTTCATTATTAAGGCGATAACAACTGACAGGTTTGTCTCTATGCCTTTTGTACGTAAAGTAACAAACAAAAAAGCCGAAAGACTGTTCATGAATCTCGCAAATTAAAAAGCGGCTTCCCCAAAACTTTTCCATTAACGAACTTTGTCTTTGACAACCGACTTTTATTAATAGGAGAATATGCGGTGAGTATTAACGCAGGGTAACTCTGAAGGAGTCATGTTACGTCATGATAGAAAAGAATAAAAAGCTTTTGCTCAGTACATTGAACATAGGTATCCGAGCTCTCAGCAAACAGAAATATATGGTCAATATACCATAATGGTCCTTTATTATGATGAACACAGCCTCGTTCAATGTTACCCTACCTTCAGGATTACCCCACTATCGTATTTACCCCACTTTTCACTACTTTTGGGGAGAAATTTGGTTAAGAGATGTTCTAAGGATTTTCCGCTGCAGAAAACTGAATATATTTTGCAGAAGTGCGATTCAGAAAACTCAATTAACAGAAACAAACAGAAGTGTCTTGTATTATTCGATTATGTCATTCCCTCAAGTCGTTTCGCTTTGTAGTACAGGCCATAATAACTCCAACTCACTCCTCGGAATATGGAAAAGCATAATAATAATGGTATATATACATGTAGGTACTTATATGTCTCAAAAAGAATATTTTTCTGGGTGCAGCTAATATGATTATTGAAGCAAATAAAACCAAGGACACGTACTTATAACGAAGCTTGTGTGCACTGTTAGAGTTTCCCGTCAGAATTGAATAAAATACAATAATAGGGAATGTGCATAAACAAAATTTTACTGGTTTAGTACATTTATAAAAAAAACGTAAAATTATACTGCTAATAGTGAAAACAGACTGGTTTTGGCCAAAAACTACTATAAACTAGATATTAAAATTAGAAATTGTAGTATTCCTGTCTTTTTCTAAAACAAATTTTTACATGAAATATGTATAGCGGGTGTATAATGTGACGTCATAGTTTATATCGGATCTCCTTGTCTACACGCAACTTGATATTTTTCTAATTTTTTTTTAGTTTTGTGAATTGTAACTGTGTGAATTAATTATAAACCCTGAAAAAATGGCGCATATTGCCCATTAGGCATGCAAATAAATTTGAACTTTTATTTAAACTTAAATTGCCCGCCGAGGCGCCCGCCGGCGCTGGCAGCTCCTTATAATCGCATATTAAAATGATTTACGCACGTGACATAAAATTTTATTTTAAAATAATGCTGTATGCAGCAAATAAATAACTTCTTTGATTGTAATTAAGTAATTCAATGTTAGCCTGCATGCTAAATGAAGGCAAATTAGAATGTTAGAGAAATTATCGCACCGCACGTCAGTTGGGCATCAAATGGGTCGTCGACACTACAAATGGGCTTCGGATGAGCCTTTGTATTTTGACGTGATATCTATGATGCGGACCGTTCACATTAATGAATGATTCTCCTAACACTCTTTGATTGCTTTTAATTTTTTAACGAACCTGCTTTGCACAGTTAGAGATGTACTAGTGATAAGCAATAAGGGTTTTAATCTCTCGTCACTATTTAGCCCGCCCACTAGCATTTCTAATTTATTGGTGCTATTACGAAAAAGCGAGGCAAAGAAGGGGGGGGGGGGGGGGAAGAGATGAAATACTTAATTTCACTCATAATCTGAGTAACTTCATTTAATTTCTGCTTTCTATCCATATTTACTTTTCGTGCGCTAGAAAATTTCGCTGCTGGCTTTACATCTAAAACATCAAAACATCGATCTATTTGATTCGTAAACTAAAACGTGATTACACAGCGTTTGTACCTCAGCTGTATAAGCAACAGTTCCAATACACAAATGCAAACAAAAACAAAACTTCAGCAGTTAAATAAACGCCGGCTCGCCGACTGGAAATATAACATTCCAACTAGAAAATTTACGCGCTTCAAACCCGAACACTGGAAGAATGGTCAAATATTTACCGGCAGGCGAAGTTTAGATAAATTGTGCAATATTAAAAAGGCCGAATATTTATTCTGTTCAATTAATAAGCACGATCAAGCATTTTTTCCCATTGTCCCCCTTTGTTCTGTTCTAAACATTGTTTGAATGGTTTACCGGGCATACTGTACTGCAGACTTGAATAATGAAAAATTATGGGTGGCCATGGAACAATATACGAGTTCATCCGACAGGTGACGCCGTGACGACGGCTAGTGAAACCTGGCTAAAACGTCGAGCAAAAATACATTTTAATACAGTATGCGAAAGCTTAAAATCTTTTATAGTAATTTCAGCTTAAGATCTCCATTAGCTGAACAAAAGTCTTTGTCGTTGATTTCCAAACGAAATTAAAAAATGTTCGTGCTAGGGGTACTGTTCCCCCTAGCACGAACATTTTTAAATTTCGAATCGTTATCGTATCGTTCACGCTAGCTTGAAAATTTCCGACAAAAGCCAGACAAATGCTAATGTTACTTCTCGATCCGATGGCGATTCGAAATTTAAAAGTGTTCGTGCTAGGGGCACTGGGTGAAACGTCGAGCAAAATACATTTTAATGCAGGGCCATAGCTTAAAATCTTTTATAATAATTTCAGCATATGGTCTCCATTTGCTGAACAAAAGTCTTTCTCATATTTTTCCAAACGGAACAGCTCTGTAGGTTGCTTAGATCGGCTACCCTTGTCCAGAACCAGCACAGCGGGGCGACCGCCAAAATGCATTGGTAGATGTATGACGTCACGATGTCATTTTGAAAGCGAATGAACGGCATTCACCCTAAGTCTATAAAATCAACGTCTAACGTCGTAAAAGTCAACGGTTTTTTTATACAATATATGCTATATCGCTTTCAAAATGACGCCATAAACGCTTCTTATGTTAGCGCGCTCTACTTTACTATGTTACCCACATGGAAACAAAAACGGAATGACTTTGTGCAGCCTGCCTTACACATAACAAAATACTAACATTGGTGACCGTATAAAAGATTGTTATATATGATTTATCGTTCTAATCGTGCTATGTTCGCCAGGGGATGAGGCCGTTTACTATTTATTGTTGTATATTATGTAAAAAATATTATATTATATTATAATATTATTTTATGTAAAAATAACATAAAATAAGCGTATGCTTAACACAAAAAGGTGGCAAACAAACGTAGTGCCTCGTCTGATGGTAGGAGAACCTTACGCACTTCTCGCAAACCGCCCATAAAAATGAAGGAGAGAAGTCCTTCTGCTCCACACAAAGCGTTTTTTAATGAGCTCTGGTGACCCTACTCACTGCAGGAACAGAACACTGCATGTGATTTGATTCGGCTGCGTTATTCTGTACGGTGAACACGCCATCATGACCTGCCTGTGTTAGAAATTATAAGCTATGGTTATTTTTATTTATTTATTTATTGAACAAAATACATATAACTATGATTACAAGTTTTTACCCCATGCGATAGATACAGAAATTAAATTCACGCCTAACATTCATAGCATATTATCCATGCAGCTGTCTTTGTGAGTTCGCTCATAGCACAAGTTAATAAGTTAGTTTCTTGATGAATTTGGTTACGAAATACGCGCGTCAGTGGGGCTTCCTTCAGTAATTTAGTGCGTCCAGTAGGAACTGCTAATAGGAATTGGACTAGTAGGAATTTAAGAGAACTGTAGTTTTATTACTATCTTATGACGGTTGGAGGCTTGTTTGATACTCTTTTAAAATACAAAGCTTAGTCCATTTTCCTTCAAACATGTCCTAGTTATAAAAATGACCATGCAGCTGAAGCCCACGGGTGTCATAAGCAAACACGAGTCCGTGTCGAGTTCCTAATGGCCTCTAATATGAATATACTCGGCAGCTTCTCTGCTGCACACGGCTGTTTGAATGGACAAATATACAGTATTCCGCGTGCTCTAGTTTGAGCAAGATGATAGCATTGTGAGCTTGTACAGAAATGTTTTGAATTGTGTGACATTTTACAATGTGAAGAGATATTGCGGATATTAATTGATTCAGTATTTTAGCACTCGTTTAATAATATAAATGACATTTGACACGGAGATAGATTTTATGCTGTAAAAGGACATTTAGGTCAACATCCAAGCAAGCAGAGCTGCGAGCCACCGCCGGTAAAACTATAGGTATCAAACTGAATAAAAAGTTTAAAAAAAAAATCTTATAATAAATTTTCATGTTTGACAGTTGTATGTTTTTGATTTTTTTCATTTATTGTTCGATGTTGATCAGAGCAGTCATCCGGATAAACCTTCCAAAGGTCGCCACCCTTGGCCATACATAAGCGCGCGCAGAGTGACAGACGACAACTTTGACTGACTGTTTTGAGATGACTAATTGGTGATTTGCTAATTTGTGTCATTTTATAACATAAAATAATAGCAGGTCCTTTACCTAAAAAAAAAATATCAGAAAAAAATAAATGGTTTCATTCTTTATTCACTGTTATATCAAAAAGTACTAATGTTTAAAAAAACATAAAAATTTACCTCTACAATAAAATATAAAACAAAAAGAATAACAAAAACATTTAAGAATTTATTTGTTGTTTTAAACAACAACGAAATAACTGATATAATAATAAAAATCATCATTACAACATTTAGCACAAATTTAGAGGAATTTGAAAAGCGTTAAATATTTCTTTCATCATCACCAGCCTATTTACGTCCCACTGCTGGGCACAGGCCTTCCTAGATGGCAGAAACACATGAGGAGTTTGGGCCTTTAACACCACCACGCTGGCCCAATGCGGGTTGGTGGGTTAAAGCAGTTGCAGTAACAACCGGGACCAACGGCTTAACGTGCCTTCCGAAGCACAGAGGAGCTCAAGATTATAAATTTGATTAACCCATCCAGGAACCAACCATGGCGAAAGTTGCTTTGTTTTCGTGATCGAATCCAGAGCGCTCAAACCACTACGCCACCGAGCTCCTCAATATTTTTTTATGTTTATGTAATTATTAGATAATGAAATAAAATAAAAATAAAAAACCTAACTGAAAACATCTAGAAACATAGGTTCTGTAATACTTTACTTATTTTCCGTATGAAAGTGCTGCATATTCCAGGCACAAAGGTATTACACATTTAAAACAACGGAATCTCGTTTTGTTCTGCGGATCAAGGCTCTCGTGGCTCAATGTCTATAAAAATAGTTCTATTATGAGGTTAAGTACACTATTATGTTGGAACGAATACAAAGAAAAATTTTAAGGTTCCTTTATTTCAAACAATATGGAGTATACCCTTTCTACCTATTAATGTATCCCTCACTATTTATCTTGGGTATGGTGGGATACGATGAACTTAGAGTAAGAAGAGAACTCATGCTGACCCGATATGTTTTTTGTTTAATAATTGACAATATATTAACTCAGAGGTGTTAACAGGTATATACTTAAACGTACCCGATACTTACGTAGGTCGACGGCGGAAATCGCGGCTATTGGCAGTGCCACGCGGAAGAACTAACCTCCTGAATGAAGCGCCCCTAACACGCACTCTTCACACGCTCAACTCGGTCGCAGAATTATCAGATATATTTTCATGTTCTCAGAGTGAATTTACAAGAATAACATTATATATAATAAGCTATGGAATTTAACTTTGCTGCTTTATCGTATTAGGTATTGATACTTGTAATGATAAATGTATTGTGAAAATTAATAAATAAAATAAAAAATTATAAATATCAAACATTTCTGAAGTTAAATATTGCATATAAAGTACAAGAAACATGAAATATTCATCAAGTTTATTTGGCCCGCAATAAGTCATTAATGCTCACGTACACCAGTAACAATGATAAAATAGCTGTTGAGAGATGCTACTTATGTATCCCTCAAGGTATCCCTCCAGGGGTATAGGTATACCTCGAGGGTCTCCTCAAGGGGTATAGGTTGCCAAATTACGTATGTATGCTAAATATCTGCTTAGCGTTTGAGAATATGATTGATAAAGCGAACTGTAACGACATTTATTCATTCATTCATTTATTGCATTTCCACAATGAGTTATTAAAGATCTTAAATATAATATTTGTACATCATGGACCCTGTCGGGCACAGCAAATTGGAAGAGAGGAGATTATACCATAGCAAGTATTACTTGCATTTCATGAAATTTAACCTATTACTCTATTTAGTTTATAACAAATAATATCAATTTTTATAGTATTTTTGTTTTATAGTAATTTGTATAGTATTTCATCACTATTAAATTTTATTTAAAAGTAATAATCGTATTTCTTTTATTTTAAAATATTTTATAAACTTAGTTACCCATCAATTACATTTTATTCATTTTAAATTATATACTATAGTAATTTCGCTACATTTTATTTGAATTTAATTTTAACTATATCCATTATTTATATTAAGCATACTAAAGATTATATTGCTTTTGTAATTTATTATTAGTATATTATTGTACAGTACAATATCATTTAGTTTTCAGAATATATCTTAATTTATTTATGAATTTGTCGTTTATGTTGGTATATTTTGAATTGTATTATATTTAGTAATTTAATTTACCAGTAATAATTTTATTTACGTAATTAATTTTAAATTAAATACTTTAAACATATCCTTTATTTTATATTACATTTTATACTATAATAATTATTTTTTATTTAAAACATTTTTAATTTTATACTTTAAATAATTAATCTTCATTTGATCTCAATTACATTTTACATATTCATGATTTTTTTGCTTTTACAATTTGTCGTTAGTATATTCTTGTATAGTATAATAGCATTTAGTTATTAGAAAATCTCTCAATTTATTTATAAAGTTGTCATAAGTTGGTATATTTTTTATTGTATTTGGTAATTTATTGTAAATTTTTACACACATTACGAAAGTGCTGCCTGAGTGTGTTTTTAAATGTGAAGTTGGTAATATTAATTTATTTTTATGTCGTATGGAGTATCTTAACGGTAGGTCTTGTTTTCTGGTGAAAAAGTGAGAATATTTCCGTACAAATTTAGAAATTTCAAAAATATACATGCATGGCAGAGTTAGGATTTTAAGGCTCATAAAATAGGGTTTACAGCTTTCAGTTTGCTTTATATTTACTATTATCCTAATTAACCTCTTTTGTAAGGTGAATAGAGCTGGCGTGTCGGTGCTATTGCCCCATAGGATAATTCCATAATTCATCCATGAAAAGGCATACGCGTAATAGGTGGTCAATGCTGTTTTATCATCTGTAGATTTTTTTATTTCACGGAGTGCATAAGAAAATCTGGATAACTTAGATATTAGGTTTTGTAGATGAGGTTTCCAGTTTATGTGAGTGTCTATGACTAAACCTAGCAACGTGTGTTCGTTCACTAACTCAATTCTTTTACCACGGTGGGTTAAGTTAACATGTAAAGGTTCTTTCTGATAAGGACGGAATGTCATAACTTTAGTTTTATCGAAATTTATTTCAAGGTTGTGTTTATCAGTCCAATTTGCTATTTTTTCTAATGTTAAGTTTAGTTTATCATTTATACATGTACTTTTATTGGGGCAAGATGCAAGCACGGATACGTCATCAGCGAATAATACGCAATAGTCGTCTAAGGCTTTGGGTAAATCGTTTATGTATAATAAAAATAGAAGGCATCCAATTACACTGCCTTGTGGGATAGATGCGTTTGTTATTTTACCTTCAGCTCTGACATTACTTATCTCTTTTGTAGCATTGTTGTAGGATTTGATATCTACAAATTGTTCTCTGTCTTTGAGATAAGATGCTATCCATTTGTGACTAAGACCGCGCACTCCTACCCTATAAAGTTTATCCAATAAAATATCGTGCTGTACCCTGTCATACGCTTTAGACATGTCTAGCAGTATTCCCACAGCATGTTGTCTATTGTTTAATATATTGTGTATTTTTTGAATAAAATTGTAAATAGCTAAAATAGTTGATCGTTTCTTCCTAAATCCGTTCTGAGCGTCATCAAAAATATTATATCTTTCACAAAAACTGTGTATACGGTCGCACATTGCTCCCTCAAACAGTTTTGAAGCCGTTGGTAAGAGCGCTATGGGACGATAGTTATTAGGGTTTGATTTGTCTGCCTTCTTGAATATGGGTTTTATCACAGTCTTTTTTAGTAAGTCTGGAAATGTACCCTCATCGAAAGATTGATTTATTAATATGGTAAAAGGGGGGGCTAGCTCGCTAGCACATTTTTTTATAAGGGAGGGTGGCAGTTCGTCTATGCCGCAACTATTTTTATTTTTAAGTTTTTTTATAATTTTACTAACCTCACCGCAAGATACAGGTCTTAAGAACATAGAGTTTGAGACACTAGGTATGGACTGGTTTAGTTCCCCACAATCATATTTTAGATTTGTTTGTTTCCTGCCTATAGCAGCAAAAAAATTGTTAAAAATATTTGATAATTGTTTTGGATCAGAGTATTCAGTATTATTTATTTTTAATTTTATATTACATTTATCTATCTTTTTTCTTTTATTAGTATTTTCGTTTATTATACTCCACATTGTTTTTACAGTATTAACTGCATTTTTTAACCTATTTTTGTTACTTTGTTTTTTTGCCACAATTACTATTCGTTTTAGTGTTTTTTCATATGTTTTATAGTAATTTGTAAGTATGTGATTATTACATTTTTGAGTTATCGCTCGTAATAATCTTTTGTTACGACAGGAAGTTCTTATACCCAATGTTAACCATTTTTTTTTAGTTTCTGTGTTAAATTTAATTTTACATTTTGGTATGCATGTATTTAATATATCAGTTAGTATATCGTGTAAAATTTTGTAGTTTTCATTTATGTTTTTTGTTGGGGAGAATATTGCGGGCCAATTCAATGAACTTAGCTTAGATTTAAAATTTTGGGTATTTTTATCATTAAATATCCTTTTGTACGTAAACCATTTTAGTGTTTTTCCGTAATTTTGTAATGATAGGTGGACTATTGATCCGGAATGGTCTGAAAACCCGAATTCCTCTACTGAGGTATATAAAGCAAGATCATTAAAGTTAGTGAATATTAAATCCAGGCATGTGGAAGTAGTTTGTGTAATACGTGTGGGCGCTTTAATCAGTTGAGTGAATCTATGTTCAGACATCAGGTTTAATAATCGATTTGTTTTGGGGCAGTTACTTAAAACATTTATATTTAAATCTCCTCCTATAATCACGTTACTTTTAGAGTATTTTTTATTTATATAAATCAGCATTTTTTCTAGTTGGTTAAAAAATAATTCATCATCTCTTCCATTCCAATATATATTTACAAGTAAAATATTTTGTTGAGGCAGCTCAGTTCCACACACCTCCATCGTATACTCTCTTGAAAAGCTTGTAATATCATTTCTGTCTATGCTTTCTATTTGATCTTGTAGTAAAATACAGACACCGCCGCCCTCTCGATTTTTTCTACAGAAAGATGTTGCAATCTTATAATTAGTAAATTTCATTATCTCCAATTTCCCCTCGGTGAGCCACGTTTCTGTGATACACACAGCTTTAAAAGTAGGATTCTCAAAGAGGAATGATTCTAATAGGTATTGTTTATTAAAGAGGCTTTGGAAGTTTTGAAAAAGTATATTAAACTGTCCTCCTGGATTCACGAAAGGAGTTGTTGTGATCAATTTGGGCTTGTTGGTGAGTGCATGTCGTTTTTATATTTTTTGGTTCACTGTCCTTTATTTCATTATTAATACTTTTATGTATATTTTGGTGTTTTAAATAAATTTTCTTTCCCTGTACATATAGTTGGTTTTCACGTATTATTGCATGTAGACCTTGTTTCCTTGCTGCAATCATTTCCATATACATTTCCTGACGTTCATTTCGCGCTTTTTCATCTAGTAGAGGAGAGATAGAAATTCTTGTGCCTTGAAAGTGTTTACTATTGTCTAGTAGGTATTTTACCATCCTTTTGCTAATTAATTCTATTACTATTGGTCTATTTTTATTCATGTATTTTCCAATTCTATATGTTTCCTCAATGTAACCCATTAAATCTGTGTTTAGAATATCTCTGAATATATTAATTATTCTAGAATGCATGGCGTATTCCGGTTCTTTATTTATTTCTTGTAGTCCATAAAGTACAAATTTTTTTGAATTATCTTCTGATTTATGATTTTTTGGCGATGAAAAATTTCTTCCTAGGTCAGATATTTCTTTCTGCAACTTTTCATTTTGTTTCCTCATTTCGTCCATTTGTTTTTTCAGTTCTTCAATTTCTATTTTCCTTTGATTGTTCTGATTGTGTAAAGTATCTGTTTGTTGTTTCATATCTCTTTTTAACTGACTAAGTGTTTTATTTATTTCTATTTGGATTGTACTTTTTAATTCCGTTATTAGAGACTTATTATTTTCTTTTAGTTGTTGAGCAATTATATGAGTAATATTTTCCAGAGTTAGTTCTACTTGTGACTTTGTATCTTGAATAGCTATAGTTTCACAGACTGTGTCTCCCAGTATACTTAAATCCTCACTACTCGGCGACTCCTCTTTGCTATAAATTTTGTGAGTTGTGGTTTTTTTTCGGGTCGTTACATTTTCTTCTTGGTTGTTCTGTAAGCAGTTTTCGATTTTGTCTAAAGTACGTACTGGTGTATTTGAATTTCCTTTTTTTGGCATTTTGCTAAGGCACTTGGGGCATTTCCAAATTTTTTTGTGCTCATCTCTCATTGTGTTATAGAATCGTCCGCTAGACACGTTTGCACATTCTATGTCGTATATTGAACTACATAGCTTACATTTGAGATATTCTTTACCAGGCGGAGTTCTCAAACACCCGGCACATTTTGCTGACATTTTTATAATTTTATGTATTTATATATTTTACAATTAAATAATTGTTTTATTGTGTTTTCTATTTTATGGTCTCTTTTTTTTCTTTTGATATTTGTTAATTTTTCATAAATTTATTTCTTAAAATTTTGCTTATAGTGTCATCTATCATGAGTTAGCCACAACACTAATTAGTAATTTGCTTTAGAGTGTCGCTGTAGTCTTGTGCTTTCTTATAAGATGGCGCTGTTATAAGTTTTGATGTGATTTATTAAAGGTTGTACGATTGGCGATGACTAATCAAACTGTAAAGTGTTAGGTTATTTAAAATTCAGATTTGTAAATATTCATCGTTTACTCACAATGTCTTCCTTATATGACACTACTGTTATCATGTCACTTTTTAAACAACACGTACATTTATTTTTGCTTCTCTTTAATCAAGAAAATTTGTTTTTTAAGTGGTGATCTTCTATCATTGATTTCTCATTAAACTTTGTTTTCTTTCGGCTGCTAACGATATCACTTATGTGGTGACTTTAGTTTTCCGTAACTAGTACGATTTTATTCACTTTTGAAATCTCGAAATAATTTTTACTTAATAATCTTTACGGAGCCGATGTAAATATTAGCACAGTAGCTCCCTCTTCTCCCTCAATAGCTCCTTCTTTAGGTAGACGATAAATCGTTTACGATAGATTTTTTGGACAGACAATACCACTGTGACTTGGTTATTTATATTTGACACTTTAAACTTGCATGGCTATTAATATTAGAATTAGAATTATACTCTGGGTAATTGAATGTAATTTGTTGGTATATTTGTCCACAGCGAACTTGGATTCAAACCAAATTCAAACCGCGATTTCAGCAGTCTTACCTAAACTTGGCGCATGCAACTGCACTGAGATTACATAGGAAATTACAAAGTTAATGTACTCAACTTATTACATAAAATCATGTCTAAGAAGATGTATACATGTGAGGCTTCAAAAATATGTAATCCAATACCTTGTTGCTCATATAATAGAGTCCATTTAACATATTTTGAAGTTTTTAGTGGGTTCTGCTAGGAATATGGAAGTTGTATCATGCAGCCAACATAACGTTTTCGTCGCCCAAGTAGCTACTAAAAAGCTACAAGCGTATAAAGACCTCTTATAAGACCTAAACAAGCGTACGGTCCACCTGGTGATAAGTAGACGCCTACAATAACAAAAAAAACGTAGTATTGCTTGGTATTGGGCTGCGGTATCTACCTAATTAATAATAAAAATAAAAAAAATATTCATACACTCACACCTATTATTTAACCCAAAGTAAGCATCATTAAGAGCTTGTGTTATGCATACTAGATAACGAATAAATATTGATAATAATGTGTAGATATATAAATTCTTATTTTTTTTTTCTTTAACATTATAAATGTTTGAAAAATTATTTAGTAATTAAAATAAACTAGAAAAATTCACGTCGCCCGTCAGAGCAGTCGCCCGGATATGAATATAAATATTAGAAATATACTAAATAAACATATTAACATCCATGACTCGTAAACAAATGCTCGTACTCATCATACAAACATTTGCTCCTACCGGGATTCGAACCCGGGACCTCTTGAGCGAGTAGCCTGCATAGCAAGAGGTACAGACTGCTCGACTAGCCGGTCGTCTTTTATCTTTAATTTAGTTTAAACATGTCCACTAAAACCAACACATTTGTCCCACACAAAATGTTTAGAGCGTGTCTATTTATCTAATCTGAATGCTAAAGTATATTTACTATGAGGGTCCCAGTGTTGTAAAAGCCTCACTGGGTCCTGAGTGATGGATGACAACCAACTATTATATAGACAGCTCTATAGGTCAAGGGTCGGAATATTTCGAAACTGTTGACTTAACTAGGGACGAGAAGGCTTGAATTAAAATGTTTCAGCTGGAGTTGGGTATTGAAAACCGTTTTGTAGTTGAAGGGTAATTAGTAATGATAGAGGTTACGCACCCATTGTTAAGTTTCCTACTTCTGCTAAGTCTGCATTTAGAAAATTAAGGTTATTTCAAACCGCTCCCATAGTAATAATTTTATATTAAAAATGTAACATTTCTTAATTTTTGATTTTAACATTATTATAAATGTTTGAAAAATTACTTAGTAATTAAAATAGAATAAAACTAGAAAAATTTCACGTCCTGAGGCAGGAATCGAACCCGCGACCTTTCGCAATCCGGGCGACTGCTCGACCACTGAGCCACCCAGGACATGGGATATCCCTGTGAAATTCTTCTAGTCTATCTGTATTTGCGTTTATGAGCAGTGGTCAGAGCCTCAGGACGTGAAATTTTTCTAGTTTTATTCTATTTTAATTACTAATGTAACATTTGACATAATTATCATTATATATAGGAAAGACGAGTACCAAATGAAGATATTTATTTTAATACTCATACGACATTTACGGTTAGGTTATACACACTCGTAGCAAAGCGCAGTTCAAATAATATAATATTTCGTGGATGATTGCATGTGACAAACACAGACACAACACTACAAACATTTTTTTTATTGTTGTACAGAAGCCAAAGGACTGATAAGAAATAAAAGGTGAAGAATTGTGCTATACATCAAATCTATGTACACACGATAGCACAACAAGTGTAACAGTTGCACTACGAAAGCCGCCTCTATTACGAAAGTAGTAAGGGAGGCCTTAAGGTCAAACTGTTACGCTTGATGTGCTGTCGACTGTATATACCCGATATGAGGAGACGCGGCATACACTACAAGTGGCGAATGAAATCAAATCAAATGATTTATTTGTCTATGAATAAGATATACCTACTACAGTAGATGGTAATGATGTAATCATACGTACATTGGAATCAACTTATTCAGCTATTAATTTTAGCATGCAAATATGAGACATCATAATATTTATCCAAAACCAATTCATTTATAATTAGGATCAAATTGAATAAGTAAACTATATAATCAATACAAATTATCTGAATTAAGTTATCATACTATTTAAAATGTACAATATCAGTAAAATTGCTAATACTATTGTATGGTTTATTATTAAAATATTTCTGTATAGTGTAAAAAAATTATGAATGAGCCAACTGCGTTAAGATTTTAAATTCCTTTTTGACAGATCTCACTACTGAAACAACTAAACGCAGTGATAAGTTCTCTTTGAAAACAGCAACTAAACTGCAATAGGGCAACGCTGTGCTACGATAATGCTACGGGGCGTTACGAGATTGCTACGCGGCGCTACGATAAAGCAATCCGTAGCTACCAGCAGTGTAGTAATCCAGGCGCACTTTGCATTTTAGTTTTTAACCGACTTCAAAAAGAAGGAGGTCATTGTTCCAATGTATGTATTTTTTTTGTATGTATGTTCACCGATTTCTCTGTCAATTGTGAACCGATTTTCAAAATTCTTTTTTTATTCGATAGAGTATACTCCAGAGGTCGTCCCATGGTCACCAAGTCAGGATATGATGATGGGATCCTCGGGAAATCTAGAGCAAACCTCAAATTTTATAGGCACGTATGATTTTTTAAATTTTTTCGCTTTGACCTTAGGAAATCACTTAAAAATGTGAAAAAAAATTTTAAACATAAATAAAACCGACTTAAAAACACTAAAAAGGAAAAAATATATTTATTAATACATTTAATGTTTATTTGAAAAGACTCTTGTACCATACATTTTTATGTCTATTCAATTTTGTATTAAACATTCGTTCATTATTTTTTTTTGTCACAATTACGTATTTTAGGATTGAGGCTTGGTACGTGGCGGGCTTAACTTGTCGACTTTAGAATCAGGACCAATATTGTATAATTTAAGACAGACTTTGTAGAATCTTGGACTCGTTGATTATTTATGAGGTTGTTTTTATTAAATTCTCATTGAAATTCGATAGTACCTATATAAATATTCATTTTTGTTTTCCTAGCAAATACGGTTATTTTAATAAAAAACTTTAAATGAACAACCCAGTTTACTCAAACCATTTTTTCGTAGTTACTCTTAATTTAAGGGTTTGTTTTGTCAATCTCAATCTCAAAATGATTTGTGATCAATAAGCCAGCATGTTAGGTCTACTTTCAATATCTTGTCATAAACTCCACACACGGTTCCCTGGGGAAACCTAAACTTAATTGGAGGTCACATTTACATGATTGATTTTGTGCGTTTAAAACGCCTACTATATAGTAAAAAATACAAAAAAAAAAAGAAAACGAAGAAAACAATATATGCTCCATGCGGAAATCAATGCCCCGTCTCCTGGGGTCCGGCCAGACGCGACGGACCCCACGGACGGTTTCGATTCCCGCCTGGAGCATACCTACAATTTTTCATCGTTTTCTTTCTTTGAATTGGAGGTGTCATATTATTATTATTATACTACTACCCCTAGCATGAACACTTTTAAATTTCGAATCGCCAACGTATCGAGTAGTTACGTTAGCATTTGTCTGGCTTTTGTTTGAAATTTTAAGCGTGCTTGAACAATACGATTACGATTCGAAATTTAAAAATGTTCGTGCTAGGGGTACTAGTTATATTATTATATTATATCAAACTATCTTACTAATAGATTTCAAAGAGTGCGTGTGGAAGAACGGTTGAGTAATACTGCTTCATGTACTTTTGGGGTTCCGCAAGTCAGTGTCCTTGGTCCAACACTCTTCCTTGTGTATATAAATGAACTCTGCAATATGCAGTTACACGATGGGGAGCTGTTGATGTTTGCAGATGACACTGCCTTAAGTTTTAAAGGATCATCCTGGGAGCAAGTACGGCAGTGTGCAGAGAGTGGTCTATCTAAGGTCACTTCGTGGCTTGAAAATAGTCTACTTTCACTCAACACCAACAAAACCAAATATGTCTGCTTCAGTATTATCAACTCTGAAAGTCCTGATGAGACATTCATGTTAAAAATCCATACGTACCCTTGTAATCTCAAACCAGAACCACGTTCACACTGTAATTGCCCTGATCTTAGCCGCACAAATACTATCAAGTACTTAGGGGTGTTTATTGATGAACACCTAAACTGGGAACCTCATTTGATGCAATTGTCTGGTCGCGTCAGGAAATTAATCTTTGCTTTCAAAAATCTGCGAACCGTGGCAAATTTTTCTTTACTCTTTAAAACATATAAAGCATTATGTGAATCTATATTGTGCTATTGTATCTGCATCTGGGGAGGAGCTGCACGGGCACACTTTCTACAATTAGAGAGATCTTAAAGGGCAGTACTAAAAGTGATGATGTCTTAGCCGATTCGCCACCCAACTGAATCACTCTATGATTTAACTAAAGCTTTGAGTGTACGTAAGCTTTACATATATCAAATCATAAAGAGACTTCATTGCACTTCTAATGAAAATGCACAAATTACTGGTAGTAGTAGATCACGTCGATATGTTGTACCCTTTCTTAAAACACGCTTTGCGCAAAGATCATACGAATTTCTGGCCCCTAAAATTTATAACACTCTAAATAAAAGAATAAATCTAAATAGATATACATGTAGACAGTTAAAAGAACAACTATCTAACTATCTACTTAAATTAACTCAAAATGAAGTCGAATGCCTACTAAAACCGTTAAAATAATTATGTTACACTCAAATATTACATTAAAATTACAGTTAAAAATCAAAGTACTGCACGCTGATAAACTTACGTAAATTTTACCCTATTTATGTCTACAAAAGCATGTTGTATGTATGTATATGTATTTATGTGTGTGTGTGTGTATATATAAATAAAAGTAGTACTCAAACTTCTTAATAATGTTTAGTAAATTAGCTGATTAAGTTATTCACACATATCATCATTTTGTTTCTTTGTTTTGTAACCAATTAGGAAAGAAATGCTTACTCTCTAAGAGGTGGAGGCCTGGTGTCTTGTATGACAGGTTATTTTTAACCTATTTCAAGCTCCAGTCTTCACAATAATCATTAGTTAAAATTAATATATAGTATTTGAAACGTATTGTATCCACTTTAAACAAAAATGTGAATTGTGAAGAAAATAAAGATGATTATTATTATTATTATTATTATGAAAAAAGCAAAGTTAAAAACTATCAACATGCGAAAGTAACTCTCTATAGTCTTTTTTTAAATTAATAATTGAATATACATATTTAAATAAGAGTATGCAATGGAAATTGCAATCATAGATTGGAAATGTTAATCTCACATGATCTCATAAGAATTTGTTTTTAATTTTTAACAAATTGTCATAATAATATATAATAATATTTATATAATAATATTTATTTGAGCACCATTAAAATGACATAAACATAAAAAATGTGAACGATAAAAACTGCATTAGTCAAATGACTGTGTCGCAGTTGTTAACGCCCACCTCCAAAACTAAGGAGGCTTCGGAACACAAGAGCATAATTAATTACTAAAATAAAATTACAATTACAAAAAGTGATGTCACATAAATGCAATCACAGCTGTTTTACGAAATAGGATTTCTGGCAGTTAAATAATACATTTAATGTTATGTTAACAATAATCATTCTTATTATTAAGTTGTCAGGTTTAGTTTTCGATAATATTAGAAACAGGAGATTAATCAATGAAAAGTTGGAAATAGCCTGTCAAACAGCACAAAGTATTAAAATAATGTATCGTCTGACAGACAACTTCTTATTTGGCCAAATAATCAGCATCAGAGAAAGCTTTCTCAGTTTCAACGCAAACAATTGTATGCTAAATGTGATGCCCGTTTTCACTGACTACACCCTAGCTAGGCTTAGATGACTCTTAAAGAAATTTATCTCTTTCTATCTCCTTTACGTTGACTGAGATAACAATCGCTAAAAGACTCTTAACGTTAAGCAAATGTTAGTGAAAACGAGCATAAGAGTTCTTGTTCTGGGAACCACCGGCCGCATAGAGATTCATTTACTTTTTAATGACTCCAACAAATTAGCAGATGTCACTGCTCAGCTACGACTTGTGCGCTACGAGAAACACGTGTATTTAATTTTATGCTCCAGTTTTATCTCGTTAATCTCACGAGGTCTCGTCCGATTTTCGCCTGAGATTAATATCTGCATATTTACCGAGATGGCATTCCCTAATTGAATATGTAACTACAAATGATACCTAATAAAAATTTTCAAAATTCTAGCAACTTGGGAAAGTGTAAAGTACACTTTTACTTAGAGATATACTTATTTAAAAGTATTTATGACATAACCATCTTCTGAAGCTGCAAAATATTTAAGTGATATATTTTTGCACCATTGACTCTTCCCGTTCCCGCCGTGCGGCAATATGATACCAAATAGCTCATTAGGCTACGATGGGGCTGACATGCCTAATACTGGTCAAAAGCCCCTAAATAAAATTTAGATAATAAAAATAAAAATAAAAGTATTTATGCTTTATTTTTACTGAAAATATTATATTACGAATTGATTTTAATTTATAACTTAATAATAATACAATAATTATTTTATTTCAGAATAATATCTCTACATACCTAATTCATATTATCAAACTCGCTAAATACTATCAAAATTTCTCTATAGGACAGACAAACAGTTGCATGTTTAAAAAAGTAATGGATAATTAATATCTAAAATAAACCAAGACAATGTATTGTACAACTCGCACTTCAAACTAAACATATTTGTCAGTCCCAAAGTCATTTGGGAAGTTGGTTAGTTCGTATCGCGATAATTTGTAATAGCCTGCCTCATAACATTGTTTACTCGGCGAGAATTGGATGCATACACTAATCAGGGACAACAATTTGGATGTTGCCTTTGTTTGAATGTGGCGCTATTATTCACAAATTCGGAAAATATACGCTAATGTTACCTATGAAAACAATTAAAACTTTAAAGATATGGAATATTGTTGAAGTTGTACTGATTTGAAAATAAAAAAGGTTTTTTTTTTCTAAATTTACATCAAATAAAATAACTATTATAATAAATAACTATGAGTCTGAACCCACGACCTTTTACAATCCGGGCGACCGCTCTAACCATCTGAGTTACCAAGGCCTTGGGATAACTTTAAGAAATTCTAGCAAATAAAGATACACAAATAGAGATCGACTAAAATTAGTTCATAGGGTAATTCCAAGTCCTTGGTAGCTCAGATGATTAGAGTCGCAGGTTTGGTGCCCGTACGAGGACATGATTTTTTCGAGATTGTATCCTTTTTTCTTTAAAACATTTCCTTTAATTTTAAACATAAATTTAAAGGCACGAAACCAAAATTATTTGGCTACGTTAAGCAGTAAGGTCACCATACCGACTTATTAAACTATACCCTAACCTTAGCGACATAAGACTCATATCAGGGAAGCCATTGGATTCATAACTTAAAGTTATTTTGATTGTAATCCGCCTTTGTGCTGCTGGCAGGTGCGACTGTAATAAAAACTTCATTTAATTTTGCGAAGTGTAGCGTTTGAAATTATACTTTATTTCATACGGAATTTTAAGGTTCAGAAATTAATTTGCTATGCTGACCTCGTGAAATATGCGCAGCGTGTGACTGTATTTTTAATTAAGGCGAAGTTTTAGGCTGCGTTCACAACTTGGGGGGGAACGGAGCAATGCACGCTTTTCGTTTGTTTTATAAAGCCACGACAAATGCCTCTACCCTAGCGATAACTTCACATGGCCTTTCATACAAACTCTCAAGTAACGAGTATTGAAAACGAACAAACCGATTCTAACATATAAAAAATTAAATCCGACATCAAAAAACTGAAAAGGATAAAATAATTAAATTTAAGTAGGTACTCATCACCTAGAAACATAGTTTTGGAGTCGGTGCTTCACGTTCTCTTATTTCTGAATACAACTTAGCACTAACTCTAAGAATATGTTTGTAGGTGATGAGTACCTAAGTAAATTCAATTATTTTATCCTTTTCAGTTTTTTGAAATCGGATTTATTTTTTGTTTCAAATTTTTTTTATCAATTTTTAGCGATAAATTTCTAAGGCCAAAGCTAGATGGGTGACCGTCAGCTTACATTGTTTCCTACTATCGTATCGTTTCAGTAAAAAGTCACAGGAAAGCAAAAATCCGCAATTTTTTGATTTAAAAAAAAAACTACCTAACTGATTTTGAAAAAAAATTTAAGGGACCAAATGGCAACTATTCCGCTTCGAACAAAAAAAGAATCACGTAAATCGGATCCGAAATCTCGGCGTAATCGATGTACATACTTAGAAAAAAAAAACATACCAACCGAATTGAGAACCTCCTCATTTTTGAAGTCGGTTGAAAAAGAAATTCGGTAGAACTTTAACGCCCGATCGGCCGTCCGTTCTGCGTGCGATGTGCCCTGCCCGCCTCATTACGGGCGCGTTGACTGGTCATAGCAATTTTAACAGACACCTCTTTAACTTAGGTATCACGGACAGTCCTCTATGCAGAGCATGCATGGAGACAGAAGAAACAGCCGCTCACGTTCTGCTGGAATGCAGGGGTGTGGCTAACTACCGGGCGAACTACCTGGGCAACCCGGGTAGCCTTCGGGAGGTGCTCTGCAACGTTAAGGCGCTGGATGACTTCCTGGAGGAGCTGGGATGGCTCGAGTAACCCAGCTCACCATCCTCCGACGCAAAACAGGCGCAACTGACGTCGATTTGCGGAAACCGCCCGTACGGCGAAGAAGAAGAAGAAGAAGTGCCCTGCCCACTGCCACTTCACCTTGCTAATCCTATGAGCTATGTCAGTGACTTTGGTTCTCTCAGAATGTCATCACTTCTAATGCTATATCTCGTAGGGAAACGCCTGACATAGCTCGCACCATAGCTTGTTGGGTAACTGTTTTAGTGGATGCGAGTCCCAAACTCCCCTGTCCTCTTCCCCGGAGGGCGGAATAGCGGGGTAGGCATTTCCCCCATCAAAAAGAGTCTATAGGCGATGGTAGCCACTTACCACCAGGCGGGGCGTCAGTTTTTGCAACCGGGCGCTAAATGAGCTACAGTCGGCCCTGATTTTTATTTAATATTATTGTTATGTTATTATCATTTAAAGGATAATATCGTATTAATTTCTTTAAACCACTAAGGTGGCAATTAAGGTGGCATACCGCCCACGGTAAGCGGTTACACCAGGGGTATCACTTTCACGTTGCCGACCCAGTAAAAACCTTTTCCCGCTATGGAATCCTTCCCGTAAGCTAACTTCTAGAGAACTCTCAACCTAATCTTACTAGAATACTTGTGTAATCTGCCACAAACACTTTCTCCATTAAGTTACTCCTGTGTCAGACAAAGTTCAGCATCCTCAGCAAACACGCAACTACAAGTTAACAATTTCGTTTAAAGTTTGTAGGTACTTGTATCGCGCTCTTCAATTGAATACTGTGTTAAATATAAAAGAAGATCACCTTTATTTGCAAATATTTATAGAAATATATCTGTTTTAAAAGCATATTTAAAAATAGAGCACGTCTTTTTCACATCATGGTACACATAATTATTTTTCACTAAGTCATAAGCAGTGATCGGAATAGGCTGAGTATATTTACCTACAGTATTTAAAACAGAGATAAAAATTGGAGACTTCCCTGCAATATTTTTTTACCGGTAAATTTACTGGATCTTTAATTACGTGAATTTAAACATCTTATTATTAATATTTACCGCGTAACAAACATACAAAAAAAAACGATCTAAAATAGTCGAATGAAAACCTTTTTTTTTTGAAGCTATTAAAAATGAAGAGCCATGTGAAAAATTTCGTAAGGAAGAATATTACGCAGGAGGACTTTCTATTTAGTTAATTTTATGTTTGAATTTACGTAGTTAAAATTCCGGTAAATTATCGGTGAGGTAAAAAAATTATTTTAACGAAGTTTCCGGTTTTAATCTCTGTTCTACAAACTGTAGGTAAATATACTCACCCTATTCCGATCACTGGCCATAAGTCAAGAAATATAATAATTATTCAATAATGATAATAATTTCTTTATACATAAACTAGAAGCCGGTTGGCGTGTATATCTGATAACGGTCCTAAAATATCATATGACTTCTCCTGTAACAGATTTGTACCATCTTCTTCCTTCGAAATATTGTATAATAGTAGTTGTTGAACACTAAGCCACCGAGGAAAATTCAATTGGTTACGTTAAGTTAGAGATGTGACCATTTTATCGAATTCCGCAATAACGTGCATCGCGAAGACTTGAAGTAAAGAACTATTGCTACAACTTAGGTGGTAATGCTCAACTTTAATATCTGACGATTGAAAAGTCGATTCTAGTTTTAAGACACTGCTTTCGGTTTTTTCAAAGTATCTAAAGAATAGACAGACTTAGTTCAGTGCAGCAATCTCTACATACATTAACGATCGCGATTTTAAAAATGTTATCTTACTAAACGTGTCGCACATGATGAAATACTCCTAAAGTAACAGCAGTCATAAAACGAGTTCACACGTACCTACGCATATTTTTAACAGTGCCTAATTCATCTCGAAACGCACGAAAAATTTAAGCAAAAACATTTTAGGCCAGTGATGTTGCTTCAGCAAAGTTAAAAAATCATTCTGAAATATTAATACACATAACTTTGCTCCCCTAGATAGCTGTTT
This sequence comes from Nymphula nitidulata, assembly GCA_947347705.1. NCBI lineage: Eukaryota > Metazoa > Arthropoda > Insecta > Lepidoptera > Crambidae > Nymphula > Nymphula nitidulata. Next base: position 17,547,170 of record OX374632.1, read on the forward strand.
AAATATTAACATCGAGGAATATTTTAAGCGACGGTGCAAAGTATAGAAATAGAGGAAATAAACTCAGCAGAATTTCGCAAGTAACTTAATTTGCTAAAATTTTTCTCTCCTGTGTTACATCTACACTAAATACAGAAACTTATTTAGTTATAAGTTTATTAGTTTATACTTTATTATATTTCGGTCATTCGAATTTACCCTTGAATCTTATTGGGAATTCCTTGTGTTATTATTGAGATATTTTACTGCCCAATTTTTATTGGAATTTGTTACAGGATGTTAAAGGTACAATTACTGTATCTTTAATGTATGTGTGTGTGTATGTATGTGTTTTTCTTTAATGTACTTCTTTCTTTCTTTCTTTCTTTCTTTCTTTCTTGTTTTCTTTCTTTCTTTCTTTCTTTCTTTCTTTCTTTCTTTCTTTCTTTACCGTCCTGTATTATTTTGTCTGTAGCTGTTTCTTCTTTGTTCGCCAAAATGTTTATTTATACCGTCAAATTTTCATAACGCGCCATATTTTAGCGCTCACAATCTCAGTTTGAAGACTCATACCCACGCTGAGATTAACTACGAGACGTGATTACATGATAGAATGCAGTCATGCTCGTATAAAGTTGCGACATTTCTAAAGTGAGCGTTATTACAGTGTATATTTAAAATGGTTTTTAGAGCAACTGAAACTGTCAGCTTTATGACACCTTACTCCTTTGTTTCATTACTGTTAATGAAACAAAGTATACCACGAGCCTGATGGTTATAGTTAATATTTATACCAATCGAGTATGTTGGTGGTAAAGTATAGAACTGATCTTTAATACTCAGTCGCTTTGTATGTACACATCAATTTATTTATGATAATTATTTATGTGCGTGCGTGTACGCGAGCCATATGCATGCCATTTTTAAAGAGCTATATATCCCGCGCCGACCATTCGCTGCGGAGGCGAGAGGGGTGCATAGGACGTTACGTACCTATAGGACTAATGGCCTGGCCACGGGAACGGGCGGCGGCGGCGGCGTGACGGCCTGGCCACGGGAACTAGCGACGGTGACGGCGACGGCGGCGACTCGGCAATCACTGCGCGGTCACGACGACGAGCTGCGAGGCCGACATCGAGACAGCGCGCAGTGGTTGCCGATTCGCGAGTCGCAGGACGCGCGTGCGGTGAGCTCGTGGCCAGGCCGTGACTAGCGAGGTCGCCGGTCGCCGCTACGCGTGGCCTGCTTAGTACATTTCCATATATTTGTTTTCATTCGGGCGATTAGAAGCGCGAATATTCGCCGCGGCGAATTTCCCGTGGCCAGGCCGTAACGCAGCCGCGCCATTTAGTAAGGTCACACGCGCAGCATAAAATTTTCCCGCACTTGCGTGCCTTGTTCTTGTTATATCTTATAATAACAAGTTTTATGTGTTGATAAACAGTTTTGTAGTTAATTGGACCTACTCATTCCAAACCCACAGCACCTCCTAAGTGCTACATACTCATCGTCTTGAGAATCTTCACATAGCATTATTGTTATTAAGTCTAAGTAATTTCAATACCGATCTAAATAACTACCATTCCATACTCTAAAATTATCCACTGACGTCATAACCAGTACTTTGTTAAACATTCACTGCTGAAACTAAGCTTAAGTTAACCGTATAGTAAACGAAGATATTGCGAATAGCTATACCATTTTGCCGTAGCAACTGTTGCTGGGCTCGTTAGATGCATTAATGCGTTCCTGACGACGAGCGACGATATCACATCGAAATGCTGCTTAGAACATTCTAAATAGGTTTTAGAAAACTTTGATAAAATGACACATGAAATAAAATTTACTCTTACGGAAAAGTCCTTTGAGGAAAGTGCGGTTTGAGTGCTTTTCGATTACGGAAAAAAGAAAGTTTCGTTATCTTAGAGACCGAATAGGTGAAAACAAAATTTGTGAAGTTACCTCTACACGTTTGTCGCAGATCAGAGGTGGCAAAGAAAATTATCATTGAGTTTTGCTTCGTGATTCAGTATTTTTATTTGCTGAAATAAATGTAAAAGAGATGTTCCGAAAATGTATAGAGACCCGGCCAGGTCTATGTACACTATACTGAAAAAACTAAAAGAAAAAAACCTTTTTTGAAAAAAGCTTTTATTTAAATGCTCTAAAAAGAAGAAAATTAAATTTTCCTTTAAAATTTTAACTATAAACTAATACCCTTATTATACATAATTTATATGGTCATAAAAGCTTGTCGCTCAATTAAATAGGTACTAGTTTATTTACACAAGTAAATCGCGCGACAAGCTTTTATGATCATATAAATTGTGTATAATGAGGTTATTAGTTTATAGTTAAAATTTTAAAGGAAAATTTTATTTTCTTATTTTAACCCGTCAAGCATGAGATTCCAGACACAATTGATTTTTCTATTGTCATCGCCCACCGGTGGTATATTGCCGCTTTACAGATTAAGAGCATTTGAATAAAAGGTTTTTTTTTAAAAAAGTCCTTATTGGCTTTCAATTAATTTTTTACTTATTAGTTATCTCTGGCTACGTTTCTGAGTCTCGTCAAGCCCTTTCATTTGATACCCATATTGCAGGAGTGCATAAAAAATAACTATTTCGCCATCTTGGATGTTCAGCCATATTGGATTTAGAATAACGTCACATTATTTTTCGAGTTACTCTCAACAAGCCCTTTCATTTGATACCCATATTGTAGAAATGCATTAAAAATAACTATTCCGCCATCTTGGATGGTCCGCCATATTGGATTTAGAATAACGTCACATTATTTTTCGAGTTAATCTCAACAAGCCCTTTTATTTGATACCCTTAGTGTAAAAATGCATTAAAAATAACTTTTTCGCCATCTTGGATGGTCCACCATATTGGATTTAAAATGACGCGACACAGTTTATCGTGTATTGTCATCCAAACTAAACGTGTATACAAAATTTCAGCTCAATCGGTTGAAGATATCTGATTCAAAATCGAGTAGCAAGATTCCACCCGAACATAAGCAAGTTAAATAAAAGCTTTTAAAATAGGTAAAAAAATATGCAGAATAGCGTTCAATTGTCCGTTTGCTTTTTATTTTCATTGTTGCGTGAGACAAAACAAGAACTTTTATAAAAAAACTGCAACACAACCAAATATCATCATGGCGTCTATATCACTTTGGTGACGTTTAGTTGACTTCTATGTCGCCCGCCATATTGCCATACTGAATAACGGTGAAACCGACGAAAAATTGCAAGTTTTGTACAGACAAACTGTGCATGAAAACGAATTGTATTTTTACCGGATTCAGTAGATTTTCCCTGGATTTTTGAGATAGTTCTCATACACCTGGCCGGATATGAAACATATCCTTTCTATTTATCTAACAGACTTAATCCCCGTTGCAATTTCAACACTCAATACTGAATTGTTATAGGCATAGGCATTTACAATTTGGTTATAACGTTAACTGTAATTTTGATACTGGTTTAACATCCAAACCAACCAATCCAACCATATATTTTCAAACCTTTTTGCAATATAGCTTAACCATTTATATGAAAATCATTATTAGTGATAGCTTGATAATTGAAAGAAAAAACTACAAATTGAATTCAACTAAAATAAGTTTCTGGAGAGATTCGTGAGAGTTCATCAGTAATAACTTTCAAACAGAAATAGAAAGAGCACTACCTTTCTAATTGATTGTGAGTATTAGGTATCTGTGTATTATATGTAGGTACTAGCTGTGCCCGCGACTTCCATCGCGTGGATGTCGGAAAATAGCAACTTGAAATTTGATTACCAAAAAATGGTTATAGTGAGTCAATTTCAAAAGATAGACATATTCTTTTTTTAGAACTTTTAAAGAATCACAATTCTTACATATATGGTTTTTGCATAACTTTAACCTTTTACGTAGCGCACGCAACAGAATTTCTGAAAAGGAATACATTTTCCCCTTTTTTGCAACATTTTTTATTAATGCTCAGCTGCTTTTAGTCGTAGTGTGATTTTTTATAGCCTATATAACAACCTCGATAAATGGGCTATCCAACACAAAAAAAAAATTCCAATTTGAATCAGCTGTTCCTGAGGTTTTAACCAAACAAACAAACAAAGTCTTCAGCTTTATAATATTAGTATAGATGTATATTTCTATCTGTGGTTAAAATTGCGATCCCTAATACGACAGGTACTGTTGTAACAGCAATAAAACTTCAGTTTATTTAAAAGTACTTATTTCATTAATACGACAACTTCGTATTGACCATGTTAAGTATAACTCATCACTCAAGTCTCTTGCAAAACTTTTTACTCACGATATACTCCGGTGTGCTTGCGTAATCGATCGAAACTTATCTCCTGTTATTTCTGCATAAAACTTAAGCTTCTTATTTAAGAAATTGGGGCCAAATATGTAACTTTTTTCACTAGGTGGTACGTGGTAGGCCCGTATGTAGGGACATCTGGGGAGGTACCACCGCCATTCTTATTACAGCCGTGAAACAGTTCACTGTTTCGGATTAAAGGGAAAGGTAGCCAGTGTTATTACTGGATATTGAAGACATTTCATCTTAGGCCTAAGATGACAACGCAACTGCAACACTATTGTAGGTCTCTAGCGAAGGTAACAAGGCTGCATATCCAGTCTAACGCTTTGAAATTTGTGGGAACCTTACCCCGTTGTATTAGAAGTCATTTTGCTAAACAAATTTATCCACGTAATAGTAAAATTACTTGAATACGGCCTCAAATATTTACTCAGTTGGTGACATAGTTTAAACTACGTAGTAACTGTTTGTGATAGTTTAGTTGTACTAAACTAGTTTCAGTAAGTGTTAAAACTTTACTTTGATTTGTTGTATAGCCAGTAAACTATTTAAATTATTTTAGACCCTATTAAAATAAACTAACGGCCTTACCACGAATTCACCGCACGCGCGTCCTGCGACTCGCGATTCGGCAACCACTGCGCGCTGTCTCTATGTCGGCCTCGCAGCTCGTCGTCGTGACCGCGCAGTGGTTGCCGAGTCACCGCCGTCGCCGTCGCCCGTTCCTGTGGCCAGGCCGTAAGTCTTTTAATCCAATTAGGACACAGTTGGAAGACCTTGAAATACTTTGAACTGACTTATTAATTGCTCTTAGTTTTAAAATAAAATTTCCAACTGTCTGTTACGAATACCTATTTATTTCACTTTTTAAATTTACAACCTGGCAAACAAAATCATTATTTCTTAAAATTGTACAACACTAAAAATTCAGGCTGCGTAATACAAACCCTTGTGTTAACCTCACAGCAAGCAATAAAAAAACATTAAAATATTCAGGCTGCGTAAGTACAAAGTTCGGTTGTATCATTAGAAAGGCTTTAACGCGAGTGCGGCGGTCATAAAAGTCATTCTAGTATCGGTTGAGTTAAGAGTAATAGTAGCAAGAGCTAGTAGCCAATGTGAAACATTCTGCCGTTATTACTGCATAATACACTCTGACTGAGGTCTAATGGAGTAATATAGGAATGTAGAACATAATAAATTAATCTTTAATGCAGCCTAACGATGTCTTTGTTTTTTGTTGCCGTCGGTACAGCGATATTGGTTTCGTATTTGTAGGTTTTTCCTGCTTATAACAACGGCGTCGATTCTTGTCGCGTACAAATTTTGCGCAAAAGGATCAAAGCGCAGCTGATGATGCTTTGAATATTTGCCATTATGATTGACTAATACATTATATAAGAAGTATTTCAAATATATAATCGATCAATAGAAGTAAAAAATAAAGTGCGTGGTTTTTTTTTGAAAAATGTTTGAGGAGCTCGGCGTCCTAGTGGTTTGAATGCTCTGGTTTCGATTAGGAAAACAAAGCGACTGTCGCCATGGTCGAATCCGGGATGGGTCTATCAAAAAAATCGTAATGGCTTGTATTAAACTGAGCATCATAGTATCCTTTTTTTTTGACACTGAGGAAAAGGTCTACGGGAATAAAAGGATCTGTAAAAAGAACAACATCATGCTGACCTTTTTTTTCTTTTTTTTTCATGCTAACCTAACCTTAACCAATGAAAATACTAAGTGAGCGACTAAAATATCTGATTTCGGCGACAAATCGTTGAATAGTCGCCCAAAATGGATTTTTAGTCGCTTACCTACTAAGTATTTTTAATTGGCTCCGTGTATTATGTTCCTGGTAAACGCAACCCGCATTGGGCCAGCGTGGTGGTGTTATGGCTTAAACTCCTCATGTGTTTCTCCAATGTAGGAAGGCCTGTGCCCAGCAGTTGGACGTATATACGCTGATGATGATTTGGAATAAAATTTAAGACTTAATGAGAGTAAATTAAATGGATATGGATGGATGTAATTTTAGAAGCGGTAGGTAATACTTAACGCTGTCCCTTGACTTTAATAGGATGCCCGGTGTGCTACAAGCGTCTATAGTCTACGGTAACTACTTAATCCCGACTGTCCATTTGTTTGGCACCCTTGTCATACAAAAAAAACAGCCATGTGCGAGTCGGACTCGTGCACGAAGGGTTCCGTACTATTATCTATAAACAAGCGTCTACCTATTGTCGTTATCAATATCGAGCAAACACAAGCAAAAAAATCACGTTTGTTGTATGGGAGCCCACTCAAATATTTATTTTATTCTGTTTATTAGTATTATTTGTTATAGCGGCAAAAGAAATACATCATGGTGACAGACGGACGTACAGCGGAGTCTCAGTAATAGGGTCCCGTTTTACCCTTTGGGCACGGAACCCTAAAAATTAGTACGCACCTATTAAAAAGGATATATGTACAGAGTTTTACTTAATACTTCCAAAGTAAACATTGCCCCGGGTAAATGAAGGTTGCTTAGTATTCTCATCTCGTCGGCAAGGACAAGTGTCGCTTTTAACACGGCGGATACACGTGAGAGGCTTCAAAACTTAGAACGCTGAAGGACTCTTAGAAGTCCTGGAGGTTAACATAAGATAGCACTTAAGTGAAATCTGGCGCAAAAATACGACATAAAACAAAGAAATATTTTGATTTTTGTTTTGGAAGTTTATTTTCAAATATTTTTTAAAGTGTTCAGTTTAGATACAGCGTAACATTTTGAGCTGTGCGTAGACCTTATTATACTGGTTGGTGACGATAATGCGACAATAAATTAAAACATGGGCTATATTAGTTCATAGAAATATTTTTCAACTTTCAAATATATCTTATTCATTTAAAAATCTTATAACATGTCTATGAAATAATGCAGCCAATGTTATATTATTTAATAGAAATCTCATGAAATTGTCAATTAATAATAATATTCATACACTCGCACCTATTACCTAGCCGAAAGTAAGGTGTGCATGCGGATTGAGTGATCCTATCTTCAATCTTTACAATAATCGACGAGGATTTAGTAAATAATTGTTAAATTCGTCACAGTGCAGTAAAAAAATTGTAAACCCTGAGATAAAACAGATATAGTCAATAAAGTGGATCACTAATATCGCATGCATTATAAAAATGTCATAATGTATATCTCATAATATATAACAGTTCTGCTTCTTATTTATACATCAAAAAATTGTAAAAAATTGTTAAATACCATTACCAAATTATGGATTAGTTTGCATGTCCCGTTTAAAAATTATAACAATTTATTTGGATCACTCACACCGCATGGTGGCCGTATGAGTGCTCTTTAAAAATATCACCTTAACTGAATATATACATATTATTTTTTTGTATATTATAGCTAAACGTGAGGTTGAATTTGTTAAACAGTGATCTTGACAAAAACTTATAATAGATGGAAGAAATTCAAGTTTTCCGTTTCCTTCAGCATGCCGTCTGAGTGATCCACATTTCAGCCTCTATTTACTTTTGTATACCACCTACATAAACTGAAGATATACCCAAAATTGTTAAATTTTATTTACTAAAATTTGGCATATTTTCTGTTAATGTACGTGCGATACTTTAGGAAATATCTCGTTTCGTAAGTTCCTTAAGAAAATGACTGAGTAGGGTGTCTTTGATTTTTCATTGTGTGAGACTATGTGATATATCCTTACTGGGACAGGACCAGGCGTTTTTATTATATTTATTCATATTATTTAATATTTTATGGAAAAGATTACCTTGTGCTCCGAGAATTCTGGATGCCTAAAATTTACAGGGCTGTTGATTGAGACCGATGATTAGTATTCTGGTGCATTTATTTCTATTAATCTTTTTATATTTTATTCACCTACTTATATGTTATAATGAAAGTTATACATGCTCTGTAAATGAAAAACCACATGTTCTAGAAAACAAATATTTTAATTAAAAAATCCTATATCATACAGTTTATTGACGGTACAATTTATCTATAAATTATTTACGTCAATGAAGATACTCTCAATATGGGTCTTTTACTGTCCTCAGATCGGAACTCCGATTGGTAGGAGGAGCGGGAATCTTTTTTCCCATTCCTCCGATTGAATGTTTTTGTTTTTATCACTTACTTAACTTAACCAAAAGTACAGTCAAGCCCATTATACAGGCCATATCCTAAGATCGGTACTCCGATTGGTAGGAGGAGCAGAAATATTTTTTCCCATATTTTACAATTTGACAAGTTGACATTAGGCATAGTTTTCATTTTCAATTTTTCATAAATAATTCTTTGTTAAAATTTATTACCAGCATTGCGCTAGAAAAAGTATTATGATTATAATCCGCTTTGTAGAAATTATGTAGAAGAAAAAAAAGCCAACACTGTCGCATGCTTGTATGTTTCAAATATGATACAATCACTAGTACGGTTAAGTGAGGGAAGCATTGTGTTCCGTGTGCGGTTTTCCAGTCTGCCATCGGACCCGTCCCCAGGGTTGTGGATAGGGTATCGCCCCCCTTAAGTGGGCTTTTGTGTACTGGATCAGGGAAATCCATTGCTCAAGCTAAGGCCTAGGATCAATAACGGCACCACTGGGTACCCCTCGTGACACTACAGAGACGCACAGGAAAGATAGGAAGATATCTCCTACAAATGGATTTTTTGGAGTTGGTGCTAGGCTGTTACCTGAAACAATAGAAAATGAAGCACCAACTCCAAAAAATATATTTTGAGGATTAAATTTAATTATTTTTCCTTTTTAGTGTTTTGTATGTATGTTATTCGATCACGAATTCACGACAGGACGTTAGGTTCTTACGTGTCATTGGTTTAAATGGCATTTTTTTCATTAAAGAGAAATTCTATTTGATTATACTATATTAAAAATGTTGATTTTAGAATGAGCCAACCAACAACAGCGTATTCGCTTCATCAACTACAGAGTACTTACTTATCTGGAATGAAGAGTAAAAGGTAAATCATGTCGTGTGGTATTTTAAATTAATAAATTGGCGTGTTTTGAAGTTGGTTTTTATTTTTGATTAATCAAATGTATAGTGCTAGCGAAAATAAAAGGCGATTCTGTTTTTTACAAGCTTTTATTTAGTTTCATCTGCCCCAGTAAGGTCATATCACATAGTCTCACACAATGAAAAATCAAAGACACCCTACTCAGTCATTTTCTTCAGGAATTTACGAAACGAGATATTTCCTAAAGTGTCGCACGTACATTAACAGAAAATATGCCAAATTTTAGTAAATAAAATTTAACAATTTTGGGTATATCTTCAGTTTATGTAGGTGGTATACAAAAGTAAATAGAGGCCGAAATGTGGATCACTCAAACGGCATGCTGAAGGAAACGGAAAACTTGAATTTCTTCCATCTATTATAAGTTTTTGTCAAGATCACTGTTTAACAAATTCAACCTCACGTTTAGCTATAATATACAAAAAAATAATATGTATATATTCAGTATAAGGTGATATTTTTAAAGAACACTCATACGGCCACCATGCGGTGTGAGTGATCCCAATAAATCGTTATAATTTTTAAACGGGACATGCAAACTAATCCATAATTTGGTAATGGTATTTAACAATTTTTTACAATTTTTTGATGTATAAATAAGAAGCAGAACTGTTATATATTATGAGATATACATTATGACATTTTTATAATGCATGCGGTATGAGTGATCCACTTTATTGACTATATCTGTTTTATCTCAGGGTTTAAAATTTTTTTACTTCACTGTGACGAATTTAACAATTATTTACTAAATCCTCGTAGATTATTGTAAAGATTGAAGATAGGATCACTCAATCCGCATGCACACAAAGTAAGCATTATTAAGAGCTTGTGTTATGGATACTAGATAACGGACAAATAATGATAATAATATGTATATAAATATTAGAAATAAACATATCCATGACTCGTAAACAAATGCTCGTACTCATCATACAAACATTTGAAATAAATATGAATAAGATTTAACCCTAGATAGCTAATCTCCGTCGAATCGACGGGCAGCGCAAACTAATATCGCTGTATCTTTTTAACGATGCATTCGAATAGCGTGCTTCGGCTAGTTCGGCTTCGGTGAGGTCTTTTTCGTGGCACACACACCGAACCGATAAGTGTCAGGGTTTTTGAGATACGTAGCCGTTTCCCGTCGTTTCGACGGAAAATCGCAGAATGTGGCGAACACTAGTTTGTTTATTGTGTCACATGTTCTCAAGAAAAGTAGTTTATTTTATATTGTATTTATGTTGTATATTCTAATGTCCAATGTAACGCCAAAAGACTGAGTGTTTTGCTGTTTTTTTGTTCATTTTGTATGAAAAAGGATTTATATGAGAAAATTATCATTTTTAGAGGTAATTTTATAAGGCAATAAATAAAGTTGATTTATAAGATGTATTTTTATTGGTTAGCGTTTTAATTAACTATAATAAGCATCAAAACATCTATAAAGTATATATCTTATGATAAATAACCGTTTTTAATACCCGTCGTTTCGGCGGATGGTTAGCTTAAAAAGGGTACACCAGAAGGTTAGCTATCTAGGGTTAATTGAAAGTTGCAACACATTTCTATGAACTAATATAGCCCATATTTTAATTTATTTTAGTCACTACCCTGTATTTTATCAGGAGTGGGTGCAGCAGTGCAGCTGATACATTTTATTTACTGTTGTGGGTCTTATATTTTCTATAAAAGATTCTTGGTATAATACATCGAATGTTTAAGAAAAGAATAGTAAGGCCTACTTTAAAAAAATATCTAAACTAGAAAAGAGATTGAATTAGATTATAATAATATCGAAATCTTGTGGGTATATGTTAGCTTGTAACGCAAATACAGATTGACTAGAAGAAACTTATATGGTTATTCCAAGTACGATAGCTTAGATGGTTAGAGCAGGATTTTTTTTCTAGTAAAGATATTTTTTCCGAAAAAAGAATTGCAGTAATTTTCTATGACGATAACTAATTCAAAAGCAGCTATTTTAAAGCGCATTTTCACTAAACAAGCGGTTTCCAATTTTGGCTGAAATACCGTTATGATTTGCTTGTAAAGCAAAGCATAACAATGTTGTAAGTTATGAATATTTCTATCTTACATTGCAAACACTTCCACTGGCATGCAACACTTTAAAGCACTTCAATGCACTCTGAAATGACACGTCCTGAAAACGTGCGTCGCGCTTTACGTTTCACTAAATGTGAATCTTACCTAACAGTTCTTTCGCATTTAAACAGACTTGAAATTTATTTTATCTACAGTCGGGCAGCAAGCCAAGTAAGAAAATTTTTATTTAAGAAATAAAATAGCAAGAGAAAACTCGTTGAAACTAATTTTGATTGATATGTTATTTTAGGGACCCAAAAAGCTGTTTTAGCTTACTTGTTTAGAACTTGATTAATAGTCCCACAATGCTCAGCAAAGTTTGGCGTTAAGAGATTTTAGCTTACGCAAAAGTGCTTAATTAAAATTGGTTTTCGCTCACAGATTGCTAATTAAGCCAGGCCATCAATCTGCGGAACTTGGCAAATGATGTCCTTGTTCTATTTATGAGAATTCACCTAATGGGGGATGACTGTGTTAATTGCCTTACTGTCTGTTATTGTGGGTAGCAGATATTTATAGACACTACACTTCATATGAAATGAAGATATAGAAATATTGTAGTGTCTGATACGTATTTTCGCGAGCACTAAATATCTGAACAACGACCTCTGTACTGGACTTAACTAGCGTTTAATTGATGTCATATTATTGTTTTATACCCGACGTTTCGATGTCGAGGACCCAGCGTTTAGACTACGCTGGGTCCTCGACAACCCATAAAATTGTTTTATTTCTTAAATATTTTTTTAGTTAATATTAAATTAAAATCAGAAAAATCAATTATTACCTCATATATCTACATATTATTACAATACGCAAATGTACTTCTATTAACAAGATTTGATTTAAACAATTTTGTTTAAGTATCTTTTTATTGTAAATAATAATAAGTAATAATGTTAATAATTATATATAGTTTTAGGAAATTTATTGTCTTTTTGTTGCTTTACTCGAAAAGGGTAATTAAGTTGTGAGATTAAGTTGTGAGTGCTGTAATAACAATAATAATTATGATGTTGTAACACAATAAATTAACTTATGATGTTGTAACACTTAATTTGCAATAAATATTTAAGTTTGAGTTTGAGTTAAATATTTTGTGATTTATACACTGAATGAAATAGGTAACTACCTGTTTAATTAAAGGTTAAATTTTTAACCCCCAACGAAAAAGAGGGGTATAACACCCCTCTTGTTTGACGTGTCCGTCTGTGTATCTGTGTGTCTATCTGTGGAATCGAAGCTCCTAAACAAATTGACCGATTTCGATTTAGTTTTTTGTTGAAAGCTGACCTGATTGGGGTGATTCTTAATTATGCTACTCATAGTGCATTTCATCACCAGCCTATATACGTCCCACTGCTGGGCACAGGCCTTCCTACATGTCAGAAACACATGAGGAGTTAGGGCCATAACACCACCACGCTGGCCCAATGCGGGTTGGTGGGTTAAAGCGGTTGCAGTAACAACCGGGACCAACGGCTTAACGTGCCTTCCGAAGCACGGAGGAGCTCAAGATTATAAATTTGATTGACCCATCCAGGGACCAACCATGGCGAAAGTTGCTTTGTTTTCGTGATCGAAACCAGAGCGCTTAAACCACTACGCCACCGAGCTCCTCATAGTGCATTATTGTAACAAATTTAAGCGAATAAATGAATATTAATATCATTTATGAATATCACTTCAGCCGTTTGATGACTATTAGCTCATTTTCTACATCATAAAAGTGTTTTACTAGCTTTCACAGATCCGATTGATTTGAAGTTTTGTGTACTATCACTTTGAAAGAAAGAAAGAAAACTATTATTTAGTGCAAAGTTATGACAAATTACAAAAATAAAACAGCAATGAGATAAGACATAACACATTTGCAACTAAAATGGCAACCACTCAGCTTATTGTCACGGCACCAATGAGCAGCCATGACGCTGGTTTTCAGTGGTACCATAATGGGGGTGGACAAATAGCACCACCATCCCACAAGATTACATAGAATGTCACCAAAATTATTAAACTTTGGTGACATTCCCATGACATACTAACCTTGAGCTGATCCTATACCATCAAAAAGTTTGCGGGATGCGTAATTCTTCAGAAACATACGGCAGATATAGCTAGTTTGGGCTCATACTAATAGTCTCAATCAAATGGTGTTAGATAGATAATTCAAGAGGCCGGGGGTTACTTAAAATTCTTAATTTTATATTTTTCTTGATAATATCACGTCACTAAAATCGAGTTCTATTATTATTTAGAAAGAAAATAGAACTCGATTTTAGTGACGTGATATTATCAAGAAATAATATCACGTGAAATATCGGACCAAGTGTTCACAAGGAATATCAATACACGTTTTCACGTTTCTTTAGTCTCTACATTATTTTCATTAAGTTTACTTTAAATAAAATGGATCCCTGCTTAATACTGGGGATTCAAATCATAATTTTTCATTTTTCCCTGCCTAGATTCGAACCCGGCACTTCGAGGCAGACCATTTGACCAGACGGCCGTAAAATGTTATATGTGTTGCCATAATAATATACAGCATGGTTATATGAAACAATGTAATGGGTAAACACCTTAAAATAGCACATACCTAAATAAGCCCTTTGACGGCAGATAAGTAAAGATAAAATAGATTTGTTTTGAGAACAAAATAGGTACATTTTAATTGGAATTTCATTAAAGTTGATCAGAATCCAATTTCCACGACTTTTAAGATACAAGAAATTTGCTCAAGAGAAATTGAAGATCTTTGAAGGAATTTAAAATTCCACTTCAAGATTTCAATCTCTCACAAAATTAACTCTCTGCGACTGAGGTGGAAGTCTCTGAGACATTGTCAAACAAATTCAATCCCCAGGACATCTATTTTTTTTCTTGCCAAAACATTCTTGTATTTTTTTTATACAAAGCACGGCAAATGACTCTACTCACCTGATTTGAAGCGGTAAGAAGAGTCCATTTGCTAAACACTCTGTTCTAGCCGCCTCTACCTTGTCGGCCTATAAGGTGCCTTTTCGCGCCTCTTCTGAAGGAACCCATGTCATAGGAAGGAGGGAACACATGTGCTGGCAAACAATAACTAGTTTTAAAAGTCCAACAAAGAAGATGAAATTGCAAAACGATGGACATGAGTCCCATCAAAAGAGCGTGAAAATATATCTTATATCCGGCAAGGTGGAGGCGGCAAGGTACAGTACAGTGTGATACGCGCTGCACTATATGTCTTCGCATATGGACTTTTCTTAATACTTTACGTCATGTGGTGCTGAGTCATTTGCCGAGCTTTGTATAAAAAAAAATAGACTTGTTTACTGTATGTATGATAAATATATAAAAATCGCAGAATGAAGTAAAGATATTATTGAAAAATGAACAAATCAATGCTCTTGTTGACCTTGAGGACATTGTAAACTAAATATTGTATATAACCGAGACAATAATCTTAACTGTTATATGTGAGGGTATCTATACCTACATATTGATTGTGCGGGCCACGCCCGCCAACTTTTATAACGAATAAAGTCAGTGTGCTAAACAACAGCAAGTGTTTCACTCGTTCCTGTCGCATATATAACAAGATATTTTTCTGTATTCATATTTTATACACGTATTCATTATAATGTCTAAATTGGCCTGAACACAATATGCGAGCATCGCTAAAAAAAAGTATTTCAGACTACACTTCAGACGAATTTCAATAAAAAACTTACAACTGCAGTGGCTATTTATAACATCATTGATTGTAAAATGAACAACATACAAAATGTGACAGTCACGCAGCAAAAATGTTAAGATAAACTTAACTTAAATTAAGTTGATGTGTTGTGAACTGAACCCTGTAGTCTTATATTGACCCCTTATCACAGCATCCAGTAAGGATTACTGGATAAAAAGGGTCGGTAAACATTTTTTAAATTAAACAGGACTTTTTGCCCGCTCTCTTTTGTTCAGAAAAGGATTTGCTATAAATATAATAAAGAGTGGAGTTAAGTTCCTGCGGTTACATGAATAACTTAGCGTACCTATAGTCACGAGCGAAATTTTTAGCTTGAATTCGCATACAATTTCGAAAATATACCTTGCAGATCTGGCCGCAATAAATTCGCCGTGATTACTAAGGTGTCAACTTTACTGACTTTACTCAAAGGATGAAATCAATTAAAGGACACAAAAATAAGCTTAATCTCATTATAAAAATATTGTAACGTTCATCGCCCCAGGACGAATTTTTTTTCTAGTTTTGATATTTTTCTATGTAAACATAAAATACAATTTAGTACTATTTTTGAATATATTGCTAAAAGCGTAAAAACAGAGATCAGAATCCTCTAAATCTCTTATAGGTGGATGGAGTAGACAGATAAGTAGGTATACCTCTCAATTTTATGAAAAGCCGTGTTTTACATTTCAAGATAATTGAAGACGGCGGCGTTATCCATTTTAAGGGATTTACCAAATTCAAAAAAAACTGCCTATTCTTTACCTGATATAATTCTTAAGTTTATCTCATTGTCTGTTTTTCTTATCACAATGTCATAAACAGAAGTGAAAGCGAATGATGCCTATTTGTTGAATAATTTCTATAGGCCTGCACATCTTGAAGAGAGAAATTAAAAGATAATGCCATTGTTAACTTTACGTCTTTCCAAGTTTTTAAATAAAATAAGTCTGATATCCTCTTGGGCATAGCCGCAGGCAGCCACTAGTAACAAATATACCATTAATTATGTCCATGCATATATTATAGGCATATGGTATTATAGGCATACATATTCGGTGGCTACTACTAAGTTATGACGTCACTATTCCGCATCATTTTTGATAGAGCATTTGTTGACAACTTGTAACCGAGCTTCAAACAAATCGCTTTATGTATCTTAAGAAACTATTTATTGCAGATATGTCGGTGGCGTAGTCGCTTGAGCGCTCTGGTTTTGATTATTAAAACAAAGCAACTTTCGCCGGAGTCACTCCCGGGATGGGTCAATCAAAATTTGTTATCTTGAGCTCCTCAGTGCTTACGTTAAGTTGGTCCTATTGGGCCAGCGTGGTGGTGTTATGGCCCAAGCTCCTCATGTGTCTCTCCCATGTAGGAAGGCCTGTGCCCAGCAGTGGGACGTATACAGGCTGGTGATGATGATGAAGTACTTTTTACATATAAAATGCAAAAAGGTAGAAACTACCCTATTAGTAAACTTAATATTTCAGTTCAAAAAACAAAGCGTTATTTTGGTAGTGTGGCATAACTAACACTTAAAGCACTGACCGTAAATAATTTAGAGACTGGGGTCAATGACCGAGGCCTATTAGTATAATAAAATCGATGTCTTGTGTCAAACTCTTTAGTGTGTTAATGTATGGTGAATGCTTGCAACCAAAATAGACAGCTTTTGGAGCGGTTAAAATGCAGCTGCTTTAATAATAACTCACTGAAAAATCTTGCTTTTTTTTCACTTTTTCAGCGATTGCCTATAATCAGGACGAAACAAGATAAATTTGGTCATGATTTACTCGTTAAAGACAAGCGATAGTTTCGATAAAGTATATCTTTAGTGCCGAGTTCATCGACTGAACTATATTGGAATATTATCAGAAGTATTTCAGTTGTGCTTTAATGTTTTTATACGAAGCACGGCGAATGACTCAACACCATGATGCACCTGGTCCTGATGTGAAGCGGTGAGAAGGGTCCATATCGTCGGCGGGCGTGCAAGACCGCGGTAAGAGCAGTTGGCAATGCCACGTATGAGCTTATCCTTTATGTCACAGGAGGAAGAAGAAAGTCAATATCTCGGATATTTCTACACATTTCTTTAACCCACCAACCCGCCTTGGGCCAGCGTGGTGGTGTTATGGCCCAAACCATATGTATCTTTCATGCAATAAGGCCTGTGCCCAGCAGTGGGGCGTATATAGGCTATATAGCTTTTAAGTATGCTGTCTCTAAGTATAACTTTTTCAGTTTAATCTTTAAAACACATGTATAGACTAGAAAAAATCATGTCCTGAGATAGTAACTGAGTCCACTAACTTTCACAATTCGGTGGATGGCTCTTACCACTGAGCGCACAAGGACTTTGCATGACTTCATGAATTTTTTAAGCCTTTCTGTTCTTGCGATACCTTCCTAATATTGAAGCCATTATTATATTGCTACACCCAAATGAATAGAGTCACAAATATCGTCGATTCGGTTAAGGTAGGCATAGTTTTTGATATTGTCATAAATTTTGTTTTAATGTTAGGTCTTCAAGTTATGAATTTAACGTTTTGTATGAAATATGTTTTGCAAACTGGAATCAGCATACTATCTTTTGTATTTAGTTTGAAATTGGCTTAAACTTTTTTTGAAATTTTGTGGATAACTTAAGTCATTCATTGTTAAGTAAATAAAATAAAAAATATTTTTTTTTGTATTGTCTTATATTTTTTAATTAATTAGATGTTACATTATTATAATACACCCGAAGTTTAGATTACTTTACAGCGATCGTGGTCACGGAAAGACTGACTGCCGAGTTTTTTTTGATAATAGTAAATAATTACAACATTATTGTCATTGATATTGGCTACATTTTGTACAAGCCTCTTTTTCAACTAATAAATAGTAAAAAATTGACAATCTCACATTTAAAGATCTACTTATTATTATTATAATTTACAGTGCAACTTAAATTGATTTATGTATTTATCCTAAATTATACATTTTGCACTTCTTGTCCAAATTGCCCGTACAAAACGTGATATAAATAATAACTATTAATATAATAAAGCCAAGTCACGCATTGTACGATTTTAGACAAACCAGCCGTACCAAACGTACCGGATTATCTTTATCAAACATTCGAATCCTTCACAGCAATGAAAATCCTAAAGAACACCGTTTCTAAAACAATAAGTAAAATAACAAAACTTTTATATTTACTTTTAAATAATAATAAAAACTAACAAAGCAAAAGGTTGACTCTTTTCGAAAGTCGTCAGTTAATCTATTTGAAAAAGCAATCTGTTTCATTGAAATCTTGAAACAAAGCTATTTTCTTTTAAGCGTAATTTGCGTCAAGATTACCATGAAATTCTGGTATGACTTAAAAAAATAAACTTCAGAATTTCATTTTAGCTTTTTCAGGTAAGCGTTATTGTTCCTCTAGATGCACACATATTGAGTAAACGTTTTTTCAATTATTTTTGTTTGATTTCGGTACGTATGTTACTGCTAAAGCCTGAAGTATGGTCAATCCTAAGATTTACCATAATTCGAGTTTTTACAGTAACATATACACTTATTGACCATCGATTCAAAGCTACACGTACATAATTCTAGGGGAGGGTCTTGATCTGAGAACAGCAAGCAAGAAATTTATCAAGGTTTGTC
Source organism: Nymphula nitidulata (assembly GCA_947347705.1). Classification (NCBI taxonomy): domain Eukaryota; kingdom Metazoa; phylum Arthropoda; class Insecta; order Lepidoptera; family Crambidae; genus Nymphula; species Nymphula nitidulata. The sequence continues at coordinate 17,566,046 of OX374632.1, forward strand.
CCACCCCTAACGAAACCTTAACTGTATGCGCTATCAGGCCTTATCTTTATTTTCTTTCAAACATCTGGTGTATAAACATTTCCTCACTCTTTACCTAACTTTCCTTCAAATGTGAATATATATAATTTTATAATTCATTTTACACTTTTTTCCATTTTTCGTACCGATCACTATAATTAATTTAATAAACTCTAATTAAATTAATTATAGTGATCGGTAATAACTTTATGGTAGGCCATAAAGTTATCTGGTAGAGAACTAATAATTATTATCACAAAAAAAATAATTACTAACAATGCCGTAGTGTCTGTCTGTCATGTCTGAATTTACACCGGTTCCAAAAGTTGACCAGCTTGTATTAAAGCAAGTATTAACAACCTAAAGCCCCTGCGCAATAAACTAACGTTACCGTCTTATGCAAGTACAGTTGTACTAGAGGAAATTCACATAGTCGTCCCAAGTCTTTGGTAGCTGAGATGGTTAGAGCAGTCGCCCGGATTGCGAAAGGTCGCTGGTTCAATCCACGCTTGAGGACATTGTTTTTTTTTTCTAGTTTAAATATTTTTCTTATTTAAAGGCCTTGTTTTGCATTGCCAATTTAGCTGTCTCTATAAGCTCTGTTTTACTGCCTCACAAATATATTAGTAGATCAGTAAACGCTATCGTGATTATGTAAGCCACAGATAAATCTACCGGAGGGATGTTAGGCGAACACACGAGGTCGGGTCCTAACAATTAGTTAATTTCCATTGAAACGGAGTATATTCAAAGACAATAGAGTACGATATATCGATTAGAACATACGTAAAATAGGTTCAAACCCATATGTAACCTATTTGTCTTACTGTAACAATAACCTCTCTGCTTGCATAACCTCTATATATTCTCTGTGCTACTCGTAAAAAACCACAGCACGACCTAAAACAGTTACGTGCAAATACCAAGGGAATTTTTCTTTGCCACCAGGTGAGCCGTCAGCTTGCTTGTCATAGAGCTGTATACATTTTTATTTCTATGTCGACTGTATTTATAAAAGATATACAATGCTTTGGGCGGCACATAGGTCCCGGTTATAGCTGCCCCCCCCCCCCCCCCCCTCCGCCCCCCCTTTGTGGCAGGGGAAACGCCTGATGCGCTGTCCTCTCTTCTAGGGAATGAAAAGAGGGATATACACGGTCTCGCACATACTAAAACATAACTGCAAACTGCAACCCCTTAGGCCAACCCACATTGAGCCACAGCGTGGTGTTATTATAGCCCTAACTTCTCAGATGTCTGATCGGGAGATCATATCATAGATGGGAATCTAGGAAGGCTTATACCCAGCTGTGGGACGCGGTTTGTAAGATTTGTTATTCAAGTTGACAGATAAATGTTTTCACATACCTAAGGCATTTTGAATAAGCTCTCCCAATTTAAAAGACAAGTCAAGCTAGGGTCCTCATTACTTATGCAAGATTACAGTTCTATCTTCTAATAGAGAAAACACGTAAGTAACAGAGCCTCGAATAAGTTTCACGTAATCTAAAACTAGGAGGTAAGCGGTATACATTTTTTGCTGCTTTAGCACAGATTGTAAAATAAAGAGACGGCCCGCTTACCAAAACTATACGAGATAGTCCTTTCCCGGGTCAAACTATCTCCATATCAAATTTTATCTAAATCGGTTTAGTGGCTTAGGCGTGAAAGCGTAACAAACAAACAAACTTATTTTTTTTTAACCTTAACGGGGTAACCTTGGCCTTCATCTCACCTGATGGTAAGTGAAGGTAAGGCCGACGATGGAAGCGAGTAAGACCCGGATTCCTCAACCACAGAGGAACTGGCTATCTCACCTCTGAACTGCCGGAACACAACAATGCTGTTAACATTATTGTTATGGCGGCAGACTTAGGTCAGATGGTGGTAGCTAGCCAGGGGGACTTGGAAAAGCCCTACCACCAACCAAACCAAGCAGAAAATTTCTGCCCCCACGGGAATCAAACCCCGGACCTGTAGATCTGAGACCTCTAGTTTTTCGCATTTATAATATTAGTTAGCGTTATAATTGCAATATAGTTATTGCAATTTTTGATAATAATGTTATTAAAGCACTCATTAAGTTCTTCTGTTAAGGATACGTTTATCACACAAAATATATATCGGTCGGGACACAAACTCGGTACCCTTGGCAGAGTAGCCTGTAGCTATAGAAATACTGGTACCTCTGCTAACCGGTCGTTTAAAATATTATAAAAATAGTTGATAGCCTGTTATATTTTCAAAATGAAAATGATTACAGCCTAATAAGTGTCCCTCACCGTATTTACCATTAATCAGCTCTTAGGGCTGGCAACCCCGTAAAATTAAAAATACAATCGAAGACAGTAAGCAATAAAATATTAAAAACTACATTTTAATGTAAAAATTCTAATCACACGCATGTTTTCAGTTTTACGTTGCTTTTACGTTTTGCTTTATACTTAAGTATTGTGGTTTTTCCTCCCGATACAGACAAATGTCAGTATGAATTAATAGATATGAAAACCATTCGGATCACAGCCCTGGCTGTATACAAGATAGTGCTGTCAATACAGTAATGAATTGAAACATGGGCTATATTACTTTATAGAAATGGTTTGCCACTTTCATATTATATGCCATTTCATACAAAAATGTTTTATCAAATGAATAAGATATTTTTGAATGTGGCAATCCATTTCTATGAATTAATATAGCCAATGTTTCAATTTATTGTCGTATTCATGGCACCATCCTGTATATCAGAATTATATTGCGCTTATTTTGTATGATTATTGCGTAGTTTGCTGACATAGTAGTAACTTGCACAAAAATTCAAAAATTTCATATCGTAAAATAATGGTCGCATTAAATCTTTGACAGAAAAATTAAACGACGTCATGCTATCGTTGTTATGTTACGTTTCCCATACGAATAGGCTGTCACGCGCTATCACGAATACAATGACGAGGCGAAAGTTTCGACAAATAGTTCCAGAACCACCCGCCACATTAACATTATTATTATACAGCCGACGTTTCGATTAATTTACAGCGATCGTGGTCAGGAGAAGATGTAAAATCCCAAGCCCGTCTCCCACTGTGCGACAAACTGACACCGTGAGCTCCATATGCGTGAATCGGACCGCTCAAAATATAGCTCAAAGTGACGGTAGTCAACTTAAAACTTGTCAAAGACAATTGACATCTGCAGTCTACCCGTGACCACGATCGCTGTAAAGTAATCGTTTTCGTCGGGTGTTTGATATTTATGTAACATCTAATTAAACGCGAGTTAAATCCGGTAAATTGCTCTTATTTCAAATGTGTAGTGCTCGCGGAAATATAATAAATACAATACAGTATCTAGTTCCAATCACGAAAACAAACCAACTGACGTGACCGCTATTTTAATATTTTTTGTGTTCATTTTGAAAAACTCGTACTTCTTAAGACAAACTGTCATTCATCCATTCTCAACACGTCACTCAAATTAGGTCAATGTTCACATTTATAAAGGCTTTCGTTTTATATTAGAAAGCAGAGACCTGTAGCGAGATTTACGAGTCGCCAATTTATTATAGGTGCTCTGGTTCCTCTTGGGAACGCTGCCGTAATTTTAGTATTCGAACTGAACAAAGTGGTCAAGCTAAACAAAGTGTCCAATGTGGCCTCATTTTACTTTAAAGATCGTATCCTACTCAGTAAGCCTCCATTTAATCAAATTACAAACTACTAATTTTTGTGTCACTATTTCTTGTTCCAGGTATATATTTTTTTCTTTAAAATCTCAGTGCTTTTAATAATGACGAAAAAATCGGCCGTGACATTAATTTGATCACATGAAGAAATTCAGATTCCGTTTGAAATTTTTTATTGAATACCTACCATTGAGTTATAATGTATATTACTAGCGTAAAAATTATTGGTACCAGTACACAGTATTGTAAAGTAAATGCATTAGGGCACCGGAATACGTCTACTTTATGTCAATTTCGTAAAATCAAAGCACAAATAAGTGCCTTAACTCATATTATGATATTTAAAAAATCATACTTACATATTCATCTATCTCCTTTTTTGTCCGGTTAGGAAGTTCCGAAAAATATCTATAAATTTAGGTATTACATTTAGATTATTTTTTATGATTATTAGTGATTTTTTTTGTTAAATCCATTCAAAGATTGTCAAAGAAACCTAGTGGTAAGTGATTACCAGCAACATCATGATTTGTGACGCACTCACATATCAAACGATAGTAACAACTAGGTTTATTATATTCGGAATATTATATAATTAGAAAATTTCATAAAAAAATTAATGCTGGCTGGAAGGACTTGCTCCGGATCATCTCCGTAGCTTAAATAATCGTGAATGCGGCAGTAGGGTTAAATAATGACCATTAGTTAAGTCTATTTATTTGAATGAAGAGCTGTTTTATTACTTTAATTTTGTATTGAAACGGGCTCAAGAAAGATACATACACAAAATTTAACATGTAACTTTTTACAACACTATACAATGTTACCAAAAAATATGCAAATTAACAAAATTTTCAAACTGTTCAGTCGTAAATAATTCAAAGCCACAAGCTTTAAATTTAAGGCATTATTGATTTTTCAATGGTCATACACTCCGAGGCAATAATACTGCGGTGTAACTAAATAGTTCATAAATCTAGCTAACTGAATCGATTCAAAAATTTAAAGCGAGGAACGGCTAACCCTTTTCATTAAACGACCCAATATAGCCAATGTATGTTATATTACCTTTTATTTATTTGGGGCTCTTTCCTTTGCCTGGCATTTGGGTAAATTACTACAGGAAAATTTATAGTAGGTATAGTAGATTCAATCAAAGCTAAAAAGGCAGATGCAAATTCTGAGTTAAAAATTTTTTCGATTGTTTTTATAAAAAACTTTAAGTGCTCTTTTTTACTTATAAATAAGTATTTTCATAGCCATATTAAGTAAAAATAATATTTTCGGTTGTTCAATGTTGAATTTTCAATAATATATCAAAAAAGCTTACCTTTTTCGTTTGAACTTTTTTTAATTATTTTATTCTTTTTTTAGGTAACGATTACGTCCCAAAAAAGAGTAATTAAATAAAAAATATTTAATGAGTTACCCAATTATTTTAATTAAAATTATCCAGCGATATTTTTCAATATTCGTAACTTCGCACATAAATGAAATACAGTATTTGTCCGTTGCGCCGAAAAAAGGAAAACACATTCACAAAGCCTCATTAAAATTCAAAGTAATGTTTCACACAACCCACACAAATTAATTAAGAAAAACCAACTAACCTGCAAAATGGAAAGGTCATCGTTGTTTGTTTCGGCAAATTGGACATAGCCTGATAATAACCATAAACGAATACACAACACGGTTGACACTGCACAGTAATTAAAAATTCACAAAAACTGTATACACTAGTCAATTGGTAAAATTTCGCGAAGTTGTGACGAGTCGAACTAGTTCGTAGCACGCGGCATGTTCGCTACGATCGTAGAAAGGGACGTAGCGCCGTAGCGGTGTCCGTAGCAAGACTGACTACGGCAGCGGCTCGATTCGACGGCGCAAGTCGGACACGACTCAGAACCGAAAGTTAATTTTGTAAATAGCAAGAAAAGTTTAGCGAAACATTTGTGCGATTGCAATTTGAGTGATAGCGGTTAGCGTTTTATGTGCTTTTCGATTGACAGTGTCTGTTATTCCGTAATTCCATATATCTGAAACGAAACATAGGCTTTTAATGTAAATGTCAAATTTAGGAACGACTAGTTTTGTTTTTGGCACATGGTCTTTCAATCAATTTGGGAGTTTATTTTCAGAACAGGGCCTCGATCGCGCTAATTTACATTGTATTTACCAAAGCAAATGTGTAAAACGTTCCCTTGCGCACAATTTGTGTTGCGCGAAACCAACCAATTAGGTTTTTTTTCGGAACATACGTTGATATCTTTGATTATAATTAAATTACATATTGATTAAGTTTAAATAACATCAATTAACAAAATAAAAACTTTCTAAATTGAGTAAAATATCGATCGGTTTTTGACAGCACCTAGATACAAATACGTTACTATGGCAACCATCTAAAGGAACGTATTTTCCGCTGTTGGTTGCACGTTTTTGATTAAGTTAGTGCCTAAGCAACTTGTCAAAAATGTTTGTAGGTCAGGGGTAAATTGTCAGTAATTTGAAATTAATAAATATGTAATATAATTATAATCAAAGAAATCAATGTATGCTTCGAAAAAACAGCTAATTGGTGGCCGTTTATATGTTTCGTGCAACACAAATTGTGCGCAAGGGAACGTTTGCTTTGGTAAATACAATGTAAATTAGCGCGATCGAGGCCCAGTTTATTTCCAAAGGGAAGGGATAATGACCAAACAGTCTTGTTAGATCTACTACGATTATTACTTATGCAATTTTGGCATTGAAATACGGGTACAACCTAACTCAATTTAGAATAGGAATCATCATCACCAGCCTATATACGTCCCACTGCTGGGCACAGGCCTTCCTACATTGGAGAAACACATGAGGCCCAATGCGGGTTGGTGGGTTAAAGCGGTTGCAGTAACAACTGGGACCAACGGCTTAACGTGCCTTCCGAAGCACGGAGGAGCTCGAGATAACAAACTTTGATTGACCCATCCCAGGATCGACCATGGCGAAAGTTGCTTTGTTTTTCGTATTTCGAAGTTCGAAACCAGAGCGCTCAAACCAATACGCCACCGAGCTCCTCAGAATAGGAATAATTGTCGTTAAATGTATTATAATTATATGATGCCAGTCTCCATTGTGCTACTACGATGAGGAAGTCAACTATGATTTTAATTTCAAATACTCGTTTAGTATTTTTATACATGAATCTGTCAAGCGGCGTTATCCCTCCGGAGGGCTATAATAATTGAAAAATCAATTGTGTCTGGAATCTGATGCTTGATGGGATAAAATACAGTTACCTTATAATTTTCTGCGCTTTTCTTGCACCAAACAAATATTTTTGTTTCAATGATGTTTCATATTGTTGGCACACATAAAACTTGTTTTACAAAACTGCAATCCACAGGGGGCGAGTACAGACTGCGTATTATGTTGATTTTATAATTTATAATCCAGTTTTTATGTTTATTTTTAGGTAACCGTCTAATCACTAATTATATTTAGTACAATACCATTAAAGTGGTAATATTGACCCATATATCTCGACCTGAGACGCATAAGGTCGAATTTAGAGATCAGAGCAAAATAATTTTAATAGACAGCTGAAACCAGCATCTCGCGCTCTTTCTATGCATATAAGAATCATATTTCTATCTCTTTTTGTTCTGATATTTATACAAATGCATAAGGTCGAATCTGTCGAATTTTTAAATTTATATCGTGTAATAAGGCTTGATAGCAACTACGGTATTTATGCTTAAAATTTTGGTTGAATTAGAAGGTCGAACATTGACTTCAGCTTTTATGCTTTTAAATTATTTTATGCTTAGGGGAGGTACTATTTTGACATTCGACTTTATCCTACAAGTATTGTTGATAAAAATAATACGTTTTGTCAGATAGAACTTTATGCCTCTTGAAATTGAATAATCAGATGTCGTACCTTGAGATATAGTGCTTTACTTCGAAAATTTTATTTGTTCGGTTAAGGTCGACAAACATTATTAGCCCTTATGCCTTTAAAAAGTGCTACTTTATCGTTGTACAGAAATGCCTATGTGAAGAAGAAACACTATTCCATTGAATTCGTGACTACACACCAACGCGATAGAATGACATCGGATATTATCGCCGGTCACTCGGCTGTTTTCGGCGCCACGGTGGCGTGACCTATCAGCGCACAGCACCGAGCGTGTGCCGCATGCGTTTTGTTGTGGTTTTGTTTGCAAGTTATTCGCGCGCGAGTCGTAATTCGTAACGAATTATTAGTGTAATTAATTACTTCTGATTTATTTTATTGCTTGTGGGTGAACTAGCGGTGATTATTGAAGGATTTTTTAAGTACTTAATATACTAAGCAATGGATGGCGAAGATCAGGTGAGTACAAAACCTATAAATAGGTACCTACTAAATAGATTTTATATTGTCAAGTCGTTTGGTGTGAATTAGTGATATTTTATCAGTTATATTGTACTTTGTTTTTTTTGCAGGATAATATATTTACCCACTTACTCAATAAACGACGAAAACTAGCCAATCTTCGAAATTTGATTCAGTCCCGTAGTAAGCAAGATAAAGCTAGCGAAAGTGCTTTAGTCGCCGGTAAGTTACCTAGTTAGGTACTTACATTCCTACTAGTTTTAGAAACAAATCGGTATAAGTAGGTAGGTATATAAATTATAATCAAATTGTTTTGTTTTTATAGAGAACGACATACGAAATCTATACGAGAATCCAATTGCAGGGCCAAGTTATTGCCATGAGAAGAGAAGACATGAAGTCAATGCGCGTATATTTGAAAGTTCTTATTTAGGTAAGTACTTTTACTTATCTTCTTGTTGTATTATTAATATAATCGAATGTACTAAAATTCATACATCCAAACCTATTATAAACTAGGAGTTAGCGAGGTATACCTACTTTAGGACCCAGGGAGGACATAAGTTGTATTTATACTAGATGCAAGTAAAGTCCCGGATTATAAAAATGTAATATAAATAACTAACTGTCCCTACTCACGCTATCTCGACATAAATAAAAATTCATATTTACATTATTTAAACTTAATTTATGTTGAAAATATTGATTGTACTTACGTAGAAAAATATTACGTTACAGATCCTGGTCGAGAATTTTCCGATTATGATAGTGATGATAGCGTTAAAGACAAGACTTACGAACCACATAAAGATCTTTCGGATGGCAGCTACGTCAGTGATTCGCCAGAAAAAGTCTTAGTTCTATCGAGGTCTTTGAAGGTGAAAAGAAAGCTTTCTTTTTCAGAAAAATCGCCTGAAAGGCAAGCTAAAGTAGCAAATAATGAAGATATTAATTTAATCACTTTAAACGATCTTCTAGGTCCACGAAAAAAAATTATATCTGCAACTTCAGTTTCTAATGAAAGCCCTAAAGAACACGAACGTTTCATTGCTGCAATGACTCCGCAAATAATCCCTACTATTTATGCTTCGGTAGATAAACTTAATGAATCTTCGTTATTTGATCAAGGTAGTCCTAAAAGTGCAAACTCCAATAATATGATGGTGAGTCAAGTACGGGCGAGTACATCTGCTGAAAAAAATGATCACCTCGGAAATCGTAATTTAACAGACAGAGACCATACTACAAGCTTTTTAATTGTACCCCATTTTGATGAAAGTGTTAATATTTCTGATGCTATTACGAATGAAGATTTAGCTAACTCGAATGGGATTCTGGTCGCAGATATGAATGGGAATGCTAATATACTTGATGACCGACAAATAATAAATAGTAAAGACATACAGCAGATTGTTGCAGCAACCCCTTCAAAATATAACACAAGAAAGAAAGTTAAAAACGTAACTAAATGGAAAAGAGTTGCGGCTAAAATTGCAAGGCTAAAGGGTTCTCCTTATCATTCAACTGTAGCAAAAAAAAACCCTGAAATAGACGGTCGTGAGCTGAAACCTGCATGCACGTGTAAATTTAAATGTTATGAGAAAGTGCCTAATGAAACAAGAATACTAATATTTAATGAATTTTGGAAAAAATGTACCAGTTGGGATCAACGTCGCCAGTTTATAGCCTCTAACGTCACAAAAAAACTAAAACGCTCAATGAGAACAGAAGGGAACTTAGACACTGACCGAAGAAAGTTTACATACGAATATAGACTTATTGTCAATTCTAAGAGCGAAAAAATATGCCGGAATATGTTTCTTAACACGCTATCTATAGGAGAAAAGTTTGTTAAGGTGAGTTTGGAGAAACAGCTCGATGGAGGGTTAGTAGCTCCAGATCAAAGGGGAAAGCATATTCCTGGTAATAAAACATCAGATGTGGTAATACAATCAGTGATAGATCATATTAACTTATATCCATGTTATGAGAGTCATTATTCACGACAAAAGAGCGGCCGCAAATTTTTGGGACCAGACTTGAATATCCCTACTATGTACAAACAGTATAAAGAGAGGATGGAATCTACAGAGATCCCTCCCAATTTGGTAGCCAAAGAATGGTTGTACCGAAACATTTTCAACACCAACTTTAATTTAAGCTTCAAACTACCGTCGGTCGACACTTGTGATGATTGCGATGCATTTGAGAGAAAGCTATTAGATGTTGTGGATGAAGAGCTGAAATATAATATAGAAAAAGAAAAGGAAATTCATGGTAAGGCTGCTGAAGAAAGATATAACTTGAAGAGAAATGACAAAAAAGAAGCAGAATCAAGTTCAGGTGAAAAAAAAGTATTGATGTTTGATTTACAAAAGTGTTTGGCAACACCGAATTTAACTAATAGTAAATCTTTTTATCTAAGAAAGCTTTGGACACTAAATTTGACAATATTTGATTCTACAGCTAATAAAGCTGCAAACATGCTATGGTCTGAAAATATAGGTGGCAGAGGAGGAAACGACATAGCTTCTTGCCTGATTCGATGGGTTGAAGAAAATTTTGAAAATATTACCAACGTGAGAGAATTAACTCTGTGGTCTGATAACTGTGCGGGCCAAAACCGAAATTTGATGGTCGTGATGGCTTACATGTGGATATTGCACAAACATCCCCATCTAAAAATAATAAACCACAAATTTATGCTTAAGGGTCATACACACATGGAAGTCGATCAAATACACTCACAAATCGAAAAAAAGAAGAAACAATTGAAAACAATGCAGATTGCGATACCCCGAGACTGGTCTCAGTTTATTCGAACTTGTGGAGGAAGAAGAACTTTTGACGTGTATGATATGCAGCTTCATAATTTTAAAGACGTTACGTCTTTATATAAAAAAAATGGTCCTTTTGTTTCCAGAAAGAAGAATAAAGATGGTGAAGATTTTAAAATATCAGAATGTGTGTGGCTTCAGATTAAACAAGACCAGCCCGGAATATTGTTTTATAAAAATACATTTGAAGAAGATTTTACCGCAATATCTTTCATCCGAAATGCTTCTAAGCGAATTCAGTTCCCTGAACATTTACCTAGTGTAAATCAAACTGAAAAGCCCATATCAACGTCAAAATATCATGATTTGATGAGTATTTTACAATGGATTCCACAGGAATTTCATACATATTATAAAAATTTAAAACATTCCGAAAGTCAGGCAGATTTTCCTGAAGGTGATTAAATTTAATAATAATTAATTTTAATAGTGTTATCATTCTTTTTTAGTTTTTAAATAAGTTTGAATGTAATAATGATTAAGTTTTTATTGTTATTTTAATTTCATTTTATTAACTCCGACCTTATGCACTTAATCATAATTAATTTAAATGCCTCCTAAATAGATATATAATAAGATCGAGCGCAACTAAATTTCTATTTTTGGTCAAACATAATGTAACATGTTTTAAAAAAGCTTACAATACGCATTGAATTTACAAAAAAATTGCAGGCATAAGGTTGGATCAGTAAATAGAATTAAAAGGATTCGTTGTTTAATAACTCTGTACAAGCATAAGGTTGGATGTCACCAAAAAAGTAGTTTTTAATTAATAAAATATTTTTATTGTACTTTGACTGGTTTTATAACTGTACTGATACAAAGGTACACGACTTATCTAAAACATTATACTATTTTTGTTAGCCTATTTGATAATAAACAAAAGTTTTGACACGATTTTGTTTATATCTTTCTTTTGGCTCTCCTCTAAACTTGTGAAATTCCATATCAGACCTAATGCGTCTCAGGTCGAGATATATTATTGAAAGTATTTTTAAAAGTATAATATATATTTTTCATATGAAGCACGGTCAGTGACTCAGCACCACCTGATGTGAAGCGGTAAGAATAGTCCATATGCGGAGACAGCTAGTGCAGCTTGAAACACACAGCTCTAGCCACCTATAAGGTGCCTTTACACATACTCTTTTAAAGGAAAGAGAAAACCGTCCTGTACCCCTAGCACGAACCTTTTTAAATTTCGAATCGGAATCGTATCGTTCATACGCACTTGAAATTTCAATACGATGGCTTTTCGAAATTTAAAAATGTTCGTGCTAGGGGTACTGTGCTCGCTTAGAATTGCAAGTTTTGGAAGTACGTAAATACGTACGTACGTACGTACAAAGAAACAAGTAACTTTCCTTTGTGCGTGATGGTGAGTTGAAGACAGTGAAAAAAGCGATAACAGTTTTGTCATTGGGTACCTACTTTGTTGGTAAGTTGATATACCTTGTATTCTAATTTTAATATATTTTTTTCTCTGGGCGGCACTGCTCTGCTAAAAGTTAAAATTTTGTAACTACAAACATTGTAACTTAATATATGACAAGAGTGACAACACGAAATTGATGCTGACACCTTCTCGGTAGTTCAACTTTTGGAACCGGTGTAAATTCAAACACAACAGACAGACACTATCACGTTGTTAGCTAACATATTATTTGTGATAGTCATACGAATGTGATTTTTGACGCTTCCAAAGTGCTTCTTGGTGCCCTAATTGAATGAAGATGTATTCATTTTCATTGGCAATCTTCATTATTACAAAATATAAAAGAAATAATGATAATAATTTATATTATTATCATCACCAGCCTATAGACGTCCCACTATTTAGTAATACGTCCCACTGCTGGGAAAAATATTCCCGTTGAGTAACACCGTAACTCAATGCCACTATTTTTTTCCCGTATGTATGTAGCTGGATCATCCCCTGAAGTACCAGGCTACCATATCTATGTAGGAGATGTTTAGCATACTCTTATTTTATTTATATAATAATCGTAGCGGTACAATAAATAACGTCTCACATACATATGGTAGCCTGGTACTTCAGGGGATGATCCAGCTACATACATACGAATTTGAACAATGATTTGGCATTGAGTTATGGTGTTACTTAACGGGAATATTTTTCCCGTTGTGTAACAGTGAGACACAAAATGGTGTGACTCAATGGGAACAAAGGCGGGTTGGTGGGTTAAAGCGGTTGCAGAAATAACGGGTCCAACGGCTTAACGTGCCTTCCGAAGCACGGAGGAGCTCAAGATAAGAAACTTTGATTGACCCATCCGGAGATCAACCACGGCGAAAGTTGCTTTGTATCGAAACCAGAGCACTAAAACTACTACGCCACCGAGCTCCTTTATATCATAACAAATACATTTTTTAATGTAAAATAGAGACAAATTCGGAGGAAGTGATTTATCACCAGAATTTAAAAAAAGTTTAGAATACATTTGTGAAAGCATCATAATTTTGCTTATATTTGCAATTTTGTCACAGAATGGTCCCAGACGGTGTTTGACCTGTAAAGTGTTATAGTAGACAATAAAAGTTATTCACAGCTGACTTTTATTTGTGAAATAAAATCTTTATTTTACTGTTTTTAAAATCTTTTCAAACATTTTATGATCATGTATTGTATTGTTATAGGAGTGTCGAGACTTCGCGATCGACGAATCGCGGTCGTCCGGGATTTAGGATCTAAGTAATAACTTTTTTATGTTAAGGGAAGTACTAGTGGGGTAGTGGTTTGAGTGCTTTGCTTATGATTATGATAACGAAGAAACGTAGGTAGGTTTGTTTTACTTTGATGGTGTATAAAGGACTATGTCACTTTATAGCGAATAATAATTATTAATCGACTTACCTGAGGGTGGGCTGGTGAAATTGCTCCAGTAGAGCCCTTAGAAGGTTATTGAAGTTACCGGGGAGTTTAAGTGGGGATTTCCAGTTCTGCTAGCGCTTGGCAATCCGTAGACACGCCCGTCACTTAGACAGCAGCGGGTAGGTCTGTACTCGGTCTTCTCCCCGAAAAACAAAATTCATACAAAACTTAATTCTAATATCGCCATCAATGATAAAATACGCAATGGTGTGTCATTTTATATTCTTAATCTTAGCTGATTTATATTTGTTATAATATAAGAAAATAACTAAAGAACATAATTTCTCCTTACCGTATGCACATTCTGCTTTCGTTTACCATATCTATACATATTTATCGAATATGTTACTAGGTGGTAGGCCCGTATGTAGGGTCGTCTGGGTATGTACCATCGCCTTTCTTATTTCAGCCGTGAAACAGTTCGCTGTGTTTCGGATTGAAGGAAAGGTAGCCAGTGTAATTACTGGGCATGGACGGCATTTCATCTTAGGCCCCAGGATGACAACGCACCTGCAATATCAAGTGATTTTTCCTTGTTATTGCAGGTGTCTGTAGGCGACGGTAACCACTTACCATCAGGTGGGCCGTCAGCTTGTTTGTCATCTAGTTGTATAAAAAAATAATTGTTATATTGTATTTATTATATGACGTATATTTTCCCCCAGTAGTTACTCTCTTATGTGGGTTGATAGAAAAATCTTTTGAAGAAGGCCATAGGTACCTTTTCAGATCTTCTTTTTGTTCAGCTAGTTCATTATTGTTTACTTGTAAATTATTCTACAAATAAATAGATGTATTTATTCGTGACATTGACTTTTACTATACAATCTATGTTATAATGCAAAATATCTACCATAACTACGAGTGCCAAGTTTCGGATTCATTTATTTACTGTCTCCACCTAAGCATCACATCAAAGATATTCAGCAACTCTTTACTTTGTCGTATTTCCGCAATCTAGAATTGTTAAGCTTTAATCACATGTGTTGATTCCTTCCCGTGGGTTTCTTGACAATATGCCGGCAAAGTGGGGGCAGCTAGAGCTATGTATCCATTCTGCACTAATTCTCTGTTAGCACTTCTCGTCCAGTGGTGTTGAGTCAGTTACCGTACTTTTTTTATTAAAATCGTGATTTTTGCTAAGTAAACGTAGATAGAAAATGACACGAGGTACGCCACATGCTCTATAATAGCCTCGTAGTCGTTTGATCTAAGATTTCTGTATTCAATAGTACAAGCCACACTAAGACAGAATCACGTTATGAAAATTGCCATTGAACAAAATCAACCCCCACAAGTCTACGAGTTAACTCCTAAATTGCGGAGTAATAGCGTTAGTTCCCGGTACAGTCAAATTATTTAAGATTTTCCACTCCTTTATAAGAGTATTTCAACTTGGAAATATGGTTTAGTTCTGTAACATTATTGAAAGTTTACTGATAGAAGCAAGCATAGAAACATTATTGTATATGATAATTTGCAACTTAATATTTAGGCTATGTCATACTTCCGCATCAAAATTACAGTTACGAAAGTCATCTGAACCCACTGTCTTAGAAGTTGTGTGATAATTTAAAGTACTTTTTTGCTCTGATGAGTTATTCACAGATAGTAATAAAAATAGTAGGTATACAGAATGGTGCCGTCAATATTTGATAATTTCATGACATTTCTATAAAATAATTCCGCCAATATTTCATACAAATCTCATAAAATTAACAAATGAATAAGATGTTTTTAAAAGTGGTAAACCATTTTTATGAACTGATATAGCTCATGTTACAATTTGCCGCTTAATTGGATGCCTCGCCTGTTGACTAAACGCCGGCATCAAATTGAATGCCTAGCCCGATAATTAATTGAACTAGACTCACTTAATGTTTAACGAATTGGCGTATTGAATGGATCGTCTTGTACCGAATATTTTTGTGAGGTTACCTATTTTTTATGACCACTTATAATCGACATTGTTTTGGTTGTATGTGGTCATAAAAACATAACTTGTAAAATGCACTAAAATTGTAAATGTAATATTTTGGATTTTTTAGAAAAGAATTTTGGAAGTTTGACTCTTTTTGCAACATGCTTGGCAGGTTGCTGTAAATTTTAATTGCTGTACCATAGGGACTAAAGTTACCCATTGCTAATCGTTCCTACACGTTCTAGGAAACCGTAATTTACTCGGATTGTCTTTTAAGCTATTGCATAGCTTCTATCGCGGGCCTTGAGCGCGGGGACCGAATCCAGAAATTCCGTAACGAAAAAACCTCACGCTCCCCACTCCGATGCGCAAGGTGTGGCTTGAAGGCCGTGCTTCAGTGTTTCAGTTCGGCAGTCTTCGACACGGCGTTGTGTGCGTGCGATTAGACGTATTGTACGACTCTACGAAACTCGCACGAATCGAGACAAGCTGCTCTGAAATCGGACGAATACATAAGCAGCTGTTTATGAGAAAGTATATAGGTGTATAGGTATTTGTACATTATTATCACAAATGCAGTATTAATTTTGAATTGAAAATATAATACTGCTATAAAGATAACCTAAACTTTTGATATTAAAATGAGCGATATTAAAAGTAGCCCTCTTTTATACACACAAACACACACACGCGTATAGTTTAAATTCTAAATTTAGATTCTCAATATAAATAAATAAATAAATTCAAATAAATAAATAAATTAAAAAAAAAAAATCATTCTTCATTATGTATATAACAGAAACCATCAAACCAAGCACGTGTACTATTCAGTACCTTTGTTTTTGGTGTATAGATAATGCACATGAATGCCGCGCAGAGAAAGTATATATGATATTATATCTATATAAATGTACATCGCGCGAAATTTGATAATCATTTTTATTTATTTAATAATAGAAAATTTGTTTTCTTATCGGTCACCACGCTCAAAAAGTGTAACTTGAATTAATATCAAAGAAAAAGAAATACTGCATGAATAAAATAAATAAATAAAATTATAATTGCATAAGTTGATACAAAATGCTATGCAATAGCTTTACCGCGGCATTCCCCGAGTGCCACACGTCTTTTTTTCTATGAATTTTATTATATATTTTTTTCTTGAATTTTTCTGTGAATTTTATTATATGAGATCTAATTGACATGTGAACCACAAATAAATGATTTGATTGATTTTTAAATATAATTGGACTTTGTTCACCACAACACAACACTACAAAGACATGTCATTTGGCTGCCATCTTGCATAAGCAGATGCTATCTCTAAATCCGTGTGGATAGTACAGAATGATTTAAAAGTACAGACTTCGACATAATGACCACTGTCATTATTAACACTGTGGTCATATATCTAATTCTTCAGGATATAATTCCAAGTTCCTCAATGAAGCCATCAAAGGGGATTAAAGTTTCATAACTAAGTTGTGAACACAAAGAGGCAGTTAGTCTTTACACAGCTTGCATAAGCAACGCCGGACTTGGAACTTTCATAAAGTGCCGCTCTGTTGAAGACTTAACTTGTTTTCCATATAAGTTAGTCCGATACGTGTGCGAGTATTCGTTAATTAACTTACGAAGCTTGCGGCTCGAAATATTCATTGTCCGGTTGAATGTGTCGGAAGAAATTAATCATATTTTAATATCTTCTTGTATAAAATTCTCGTGTCACAAATTTAGTTACCATACTCCTCCGAAACGGCTTGACCGATTTTCATGTAATTTTATATGTATATTCAGTAGTTCTGAGAATCGGCTACTATCTATTTTTTTTGGTCATTTTTTTATGGCAAAACAACGTTTGCCGGGACAGCTAGGAATTTTATATGTATATTCACTATGTCTGAGAATCGGCTACTATCTATTTTTTTTGGTCATTTTTTTATGGCAAAACAACGTTTGCCGGGACAGCTAGGAATTTTATATGTATATTCACTATGTCTGAGAATCGGCTACTATCTATTTTTTTTGTCATTTTTATTTATGGAAAAACAACATTTGCGGGGTCAGCTAGTGATTATATATTATTTAATTTTTAGAAATTATTTAGAAAAATATCTAAGAGTAGGAAAAAATCATGTCCTGCGATCAAAACTGCGACTTTCCATCTCTACCTCTGTGGTTTCCAGATCCGGCGTTGCATATGCAAGTTGTTTACTTTTTGTTATGAACTTACTTATGAAACTAAAACACTCCACGGAAGAAGTCGCTTTCCTGGCTTTATTAAGAAAATAAAGCTTAAACATATTATTTATTAGAAGAATAAGAGAATTAGAATATTTATTTATTTTCTCTCACAAAAGTTACAATTTTTAATATAGTGTAAGTAGGTACATTGATTTTAGTGTATGAACCATTGTGTGAGAGACTGGAGCCTGAGATAGGTTTCCAAAAGAAACCCGTAGTACAGGTCTCCAGGCACCTCCCCCAAATCAATTGCATCATGGTTGCATAGGTACATCGTTGAACATAATAGTATACGTTTGTTAGAGACATGCAATTTATCTTAATTATTAGTCAATAAAATCATACAATAATAATCCTAAATTTCATACACGGTTGTATTCCAACAATACAAGTGTACTAGGTAAAAATAATGTAATGAATTAAATTATTAAAATGAATAAAATAACATACTTTTATTTATATTATATAGTTTATTTTAAGCGAATTGAGTATAATTTTGTGATTATAATTATTTATAGTTAATTTAATATGTATATTTGATACATATTATTATGATTATTTGGTAAGCTTGCACTTTGGTTTTAATTGTATCACATTTCCTAAGTTATTTTTAAATTAAAATTATGTATTCATTAAAAAATAAAAATAAAAATTAATAATAATAGGTTGTTTTTATTAAATAGGTTGATTTATTGTATCACATTTCTTAGTTATTTTTAAATTAAAATTATGTGTTTATAAAAAGAGTAAAAAAAAAATATAGTTTGTTTTTTTAGGATAATAATAACAATAAATAAATAAATAAAAAATAACTAGGGTGTTTTTTAGGGTGGTTAATTTTTTCATCGTTTTCTTTACTTGTATTTCTTATAATATTTTAATGTTTAAACAAACATACACCCACATATATTCACTCTCATGCATAAGCTCATTGTTCTTAATTTTGCATCAATTATTCAAAAAAGAGTCATTGACCAAAGTCATAGAATTTTTTATTATGATACCTATCTAAACTTTTGTTAATATGTAGTTATACAAGCTCCTATGAGATCATCATCACCAGCCTATATACGTCCCACTGCTGGGCACGAGCCTTCCCACATGGGAGAAACACATGAGGAGCTTGGGCCATAACATCACCACGCTGGCCTAATGCGGGTTGGTGATAATAATTACGAGATAATAAGTCTGAATTATCTAATAGTGAGGTGGCGAGAGTCTGGTAATCTGTAACACACGTCGTATTTCTAGTACGGACGCCAGTCTCGCACAATATACTTATAGATTTTAATGTATGTTTTCTAATCATAATCTGTGCAATGACTTTATTGTGAAACAGAATTAAATAAGAAAAATGTTTAAGAAATAAATTCTTCTAGACTTGTGAGCTTCATCGCGCTATTGAACTTTTTCAACACAAACTCATAATTTATTTAAAGTATGAAAATTAAAATTACTTGGAAAGTTCCAACTTTGGGGTATTTATTTACAAAGTTTTTTCTATTAGAAGATCTTAATATTAATAATTAATGAATATTGGTAGGTACCGGCTTCGCACGGGTTGTGTACCAAATGAAAAATGAGACAAATTTATTTTTCTATTTGCGGTCTTCATATCAGTAGGTACCTACAATTAATACTCGAGTGTTTTGTCACAATTGAAGATCTCTGCCACTGTCTTCTGGCTTAGTTACACTTATTCACTTTTCATGGTAAAAAAAAAATGAAAACTTATTCCTATGATTTAAAAAAAAAAATTATACATGTCCTGAATTCCTGAACACGACAAAAAAGAATTATCCTATTTGGTAGTCATTCAGAAGTTATGACGAGACGTATTATGGACGTTGCGCCGATTCATTTTTATTTAAAAATAGATTCTCTTGACAGACAACGCTCTGTGAAAGTTAAAAGTCTACTTAATTTAGCATTAATAATTCCTCGTGATATTATCTTTTGATTTATTTAACGTCGAGCACTTTATTTGATAGCTAGTTAGTTGTTTTTCGTTGTGATGTTGCGTACCCATTTCACAAACAGACCAATGTTTTATAACAGTTACTCTCGCCCTAAAATAACATTACTAAATAAATGTGAACATTTTCAGACACATATATTAAATTCTACCGGAACGAACGTCTAGCAAGAACGAAAATGAGGTTCTCGGAAATAGATCATGTATAAATAAGTTATTTAGGCTCTGCACTGCCTATAACATAGGAGAGTTGATGACACATTTTAATATAGGTAAGATAATACGACGGACCAATCGGTTTATACATCCCTGGGGGACGCTTATGCCCAGCAGCTTATGTCTCTCGGCTGAGATGATCATAATGATGATGAAGATAATACGACACAATTCGCAGATAAAAATGCACAAATCTTCTCGTCACGTAATGCCCATTGCATCGAAATATCCAGTTTCATTAAGTCCATTATATGATCCATTTGTCATTTTTTTAAACAACTAGACGACAAACAAGCTGACGATGGTAAGCGGTTACCAACGCCTATAGACACCTGCAATAACAAAAAAAAATCACTTGATATTGCAGGTGCGTTGTCATCCTGATGCCCAGTAATTACACTGTCTACCTTTCCCTTCAATCCGAAACATAGCGAACTGTTTCACGGCCGAAATAAGAAAGGCAGGTAGAGGGAACATTCTGGTTCTGTAAATGTTTTTTTAACAAGATAAATCGATGCAAAGGATATTATGTGAATAAGTAATAACGAAAAGATCAAAGTTTACTTTGAGGATAAATACTATCTATGATATTAAAAATAGTTATACTGAGCTGAATCTATTTTCTCCCTTAGGTATACTCGAGAGAGATAAATAACAATTACAAAAGGCAGACGCCACGGTCTCTTTAGAAAAAATATGAATTGATCTGATCGACTTTAAAACCTTTCGAATAACACCATGTTTCATCGTTGTTGTAGTAACAAAGACTGAATTCAAGCTTTGAGTTCATTTACGAGAACAAAGCAATTTTCGGCATAGTTGATTTCAGCACGGATCAAACAAAATTTGTAATCTGTAGCTATTCCGTGCCTCAGAAAGCAAGTCAATTTGTGAAGTACCCGACCCTATATTTTGATCATTATTGAGTTGACACCTTCCTTCACCCATCAGCGACAACCGGATGGTCGAGCGGTCTGTACCCCTTGCAGGCTACTCGGTCAAGAGGTCCCGGGTTCGAATCCCGATAGGAACAAATGTTTGTGTGATGAGTACGAGCATTTGTTTAAAAGTCATGGATGTTTATATGTTTATTAAGTATATTTCTAATATTTTATAGATATTATTATAAATATTTATCCGTTATCTAGTATCCATAACGCAAGCTCATAGTGATGCTTACTTTGGGCTGGATAATAGGTGTGAGTGTAAGAATATTATTATTATTATTATCAGCCTTTAGCAGCATCAGGTCTTTCAGTTGTTGATGTTTGATTTTTGCAGATCAACCGTTTCTTGATTACAGTTTTACACTTTGGCTCACTCAAAAGATTTGTGCTATCTGGCTATGCTCTTCTATCATGTACAGGCAACAGCACATCAAGTGTAACAATGCACTAGAAAAGCCACTTCTATTACAAACGGAGTAAGGGCGGTCTCATTATGAAACAGAAAGCTGTTACAAGATACAAACCTGAATGAAATTCAAAACAGTAAAGTACAAAGAATAAAATTAACCATACGTTTGTTCAATTACTATAAGTCCGCGAGTGAGTTTCGCGAACACATAAAATTAGGCAAAGGTCCAACACTCAGAACAAAGTATATGGTACACCGTGCCAAGAGTCAGGGGGCTTATCGCCTTGGCTGCATGTACCTTTCGTTTGCAATTCTTGAAATATATATCTCAACATACATCGCTTCGGACACTTGATATGTTACTTCATATTCTTTCAAGTGATACATACGGATTCAATGTTCAGTAATCAAGTTAAACTAAATTAGATTTCTATTAAAATAAAACATTTTAATAACGTTTTATTTCTTTATTTGTTTTTCTTACAATAAAGTAGTCGTTATAAACACACAAAATCAAACATATAAATGTGATTAAAATTGCTTTCTCGTCTTTACTGAAAGTTTATAAATGCTTGTTAAAGTATTCTTTCGTGTTGGATGAGATAAACGTGAGTGGTGAGATAAACGTTGCTATATAAACGTTAAAAAGTAGAAAGCGGGGAAGAAATTCGTAGGCTACACCTAGTGCTCCGGTGGCGTAGTCATCGCGTCTGGCCAGACCCCAGGAGACGCGGATTCGTTTTCCGCCTGGAACATACAATTTCTTCGTCGTTTTCTTTCCTTATTTGTATTTATTAAACTGTCATGAATTGAAATTTTTCTGTTCGAGTTTGTGCTCATAGTAAAGTTAGTGTAGGTGCCTAGTTTAAATAATTATGCTGGTAATACAAAGTTAGGAGATAATTAAATGTTCACAAAGTTACATAGACTAGTATTTATTTTCATCCGATGTCTAAGAAACCTACTTACAAGCCTTCTAGCAATGGAGAGATTCAGGCCAAGGGGCCACGCGCGACAGACGGTTACAATAACAAGCGATTTAAAGATTCGCGGTGTTTTATTGCGGCGCAAGTCGGGTCGCGACAATTGAGTGGGGCGGCACACCGTTTGTGAGGCGTGGCTTAAATATAATAGAAAACCCTTGCCCACAAAGAACAAATGACAATACTTAAATCATAGTTCATTCGTATATATCTTTTTATGAATTTAAACTAACATCAGGCCTTAAAACAAGTTTTTGTTGCACTTATAATACGATTTCAAAATTACACACCTAATTACAATTACTCAGCAAGCGTGGGTTTATTGATCTTTAATTTAGCATAGACCTGACCAATTATGCCTGCTGTATAAAACTCAGGTCCGGTCTTGCGTGGAATATTGCTCGCACTTGTGGGATGGCTCCGCCAAGTACCTACTCGATGCTTTGGACAGATTGTAGCGTCGTGCTGTCCGTATCGTTGGCGATGTAGAGGTCACCAATAACCTTGAGCCTCTGCAATTGCGTCGAGACATTGCGTCGCTTAGCGCCTTCTATCGGCTTTATCAAGGAGAGTGCTCTGAGGAGCTATTTGACCTTATCCCACCTTCCCCCTTTCTACTCAGGAGCACGCGTGCCGGTCTTCGGAGTCATCAATTCACTGTCTCCACCTCAACATCACGTACAAAGAAATTTAGTAGCTCTTTTCTTTGTCGAACTTCCAGAACTTGGAATTCTTTGCCAGCACATGTGTTCCCTCCTTCCTATAACATGGGTTCCTTCAAAAGAGGCGTGAAAAAGCACCTTTTAGTCCGGCAAGGTGGAGGCGGCTAGAGCAGTGTCTAATCTGCACTAGTTGTCTTCGCATATGTACTCTTCTTACCGCTTCACATCAGGTGTTTTTTTTTATACAAATAGATAACAAACAAGCTGACGGCCCACCTGATGGTAAGCGGTTACCGCCGCCTATAGACACCTGCAATAACAAGGTAAAGTCACTTCATATTGC
Organism: Nymphula nitidulata; assembly: GCA_947347705.1. Classification (NCBI taxonomy): domain Eukaryota; kingdom Metazoa; phylum Arthropoda; class Insecta; order Lepidoptera; family Crambidae; genus Nymphula; species Nymphula nitidulata. The sequence goes on from OX374632.1 coordinate 17,589,539, forward strand.
AGGTGCGTTGTCATCCTGGGACCTAAGATGAAATGCCGTCCATGCCCAGTAATTCCACTGGCTACCTTTCCCTTCAATCCGAAACACAGCGAACTGTTTCACGGCTGAAATAAGAAAGGCGGTGGTACCTACCCAGACGACCCTACATGCGGGTCTACCACCTAGTGAATTGCCGTGCTTCGTATAAATATATATATAATGTTTTCCAATCTAAGCGGCCGTGTGTATTCCTTGAGAATGGTCCGACAGAACGGCAAAGCAAAAACCTGACCGTCGTCTCAGCGTCGGAACCCTTTCTTTATCTTCAAGATTTATTGGTAGACTTGGTTCATCGACTATAGATTTTCTTGCGCATAATATTTTGCTATTATGCTATAGGGCGTCTATGCATACTAGGAAAATACCTTAAGAATATACGGTTTGTTTCATGACACTTTTTTTTTTAGTTCATCTTCATTTAATTTCACTTATATGGGTTAAACCATCATTAAAATTGTAGCGACACATAATTTGGAGTCAGATATTAAGTAAAATCTAATCATAGGTAAAAAATAAAATGCTTGGTTATAACTTGTAGTGTCATATAGTTATTTCCACCAATTGTATTTCATTGTTTTTGTGGTTGCTGGAAGATGTCATGCTCTCTATAAGTTTCTGCGGTGGTGGCGTCGTGTGCCGGTTCGCTCCGTTCCCTATGATATGGCTGAGCGGAGCGATGGCTGGCACATGCGTCATACCTCTGAACGGGTGCCACTAGTGGAAATGGTCATCTCTAAGCTTCCTTGATTTTGTAATTATTTACATACCTATACACCAATAGTATCATTTTTGAGGGATGTAGGTGTATGGCATTATAGGAATTATTTAGAACAATACAATTATTATTGTAATGACGTGGTCAGACAAGTGTTTAAAATTAATAAAAGATGTTTGGCTTTATCAGGTCTTTGTATATTAACTGTTGATCTTTGTGTATTATAATACCTACCTATATTGTGATGGTGATTGGTGCATTGCCTTTAAATAAAGTAAATAATCTTGTCATTAGTTACTTCTTGTTATGCTTTTAAACTAAGTTTTTATACTCTGTGTGACACTGCACTGCTAAATACTATTAATATGTAACTAAACATTGTAACTTAATAATTGAAAAGAGTGACTACACGAGTTTGTTGCCGGAATCTTCTCGGTAGTTCAACTTTTGGAACCGGTGTAAATTCAGACAGACTGACATACAGACAGACAGACTGACTGACCTAGACTGTCAGGCTGACAGACGGACCGACAGACAGATCGACAGACAGACCGATAGACAGACTGACATTATAACATTCTTAGCTTACGTGGATCCAGACAAGACAGAAAGACAAACATTATGACATTGTTAGTTAATATTATTTTATGTGTTAGACATAAGGTTTTTTTGACGATTCGAAAGTGCTTCTTGGGGGGCCTAATTGAATAAAGATATTTTCATTTTCATTTAAATTAATATCTCTACCCTATCCTACAATGAAATATGACATATTCTTTCCCTCCATAATGAATAATTATCTAAAAAATTTAATTACAAGCTGGGACATCATCGCTATTTCTAGCGACACAATACTACAAAAGTTGGTTTTATTGTTAATCACACAAAAATATAACACTTTCGGTCCTTTTCTCGATAAATCAAGAATAAACTGCAATTTTAGCTATAAAAGTAGGTAAAATAGACATATTTTAACAGATGTATAATATTATATCGGGTTTTTAAAGTGCACTATGAGTTTTTCAATACAACTAATGTTACTAAAATGCTTTAATTTTAAATGAATAGTTACTACTTTCCACTTTTTAAAAGACACAATTTCAAACTTAAACAGAGCCTCTTTAATCTCTGAAGGCTAATTTAAAAGCAGACTGTAACCACAACATCCGTCAGTGGCCGTGACATTGAGGCCATCTGTTTATTGATCCCTAGAGACGACCCTTACGCCGTGACGTATAGTATGGCACAGACGTATACTAAAAGATATTGAGTTAACATTTTTGTTGTGTATAGGTAGCCAAATGGATTTTTTTTATTGTGAATCATCTTATTGTTATGTTCTTAAGGTGTCCGTGGATATCGACACAGAACGGTTTACCAGTTCGTCTGTCCATTATTTGTAGGCATTCGTGTTAGAAGCCGCTCTACTTTACGCTTTCTGGTACGAGGTCGTCATGCTAGAACTTTAAGTCCCATCGACTTTCTGTTCTGATGCTTTGTGCCCTGCCCACTAAATAGTGATGCATTACTATTCTGTACAGCATCCAGAAGCTGAATATAAATTTTTCAACTCCTTGATTTATCCTGGTGTTTGGTATATCTTAATCCACTTAAACCACGTTGTGAAAATCAAGGCTTTGAACGCCTTTGTTTTTTTTTACACTCACACCTATTATCTAGCCCAAAGTAAGCATCATTAAGGCTTGTGTTATGGATTCTAGATAACGGATAAATATTTATAGATAATATGTATATAAATATTAGAAATATACTAACTAAACACAATAAACATCCATGACTAGTGAACAAATGCTCGTATTCATCACACAAACATTTTCCCCTACCGGGATTCGAACCCGGGACCTCTTGATCGAGCAGCCCGTATAGCAAGGGGTACAGCCCACTCGACCAGCTGGTCGTCAATACTTACGTCCATATTTCCGAGATCTACGGTGTTTTACATCTCGAGACTTTTCTCTCTAATGATCGTCTCAATCTTTCTGCTGGTAAGTATCCTCTATGGGTTTTACCTTTTTACAAGTAGGTATCGTATAACAGTGTTATACTGCGGCACCACAGTCTGGGATGGGCACGATTTACATGTCGATACAGTACCTATTTTTCAGACCAAGATAAATTGAATTGAGTGCCAGGATAATTTATTTTACATGCCTCCAATGCGCTTCCGATGTAATTTGCGGTGTAAACAATTACGTGCTGCCAGCAGCGGTTCGACATAACATTGTTCTGGTTGAAGCATCAATAAGTCTATTGGACGCATTTATTTTAGGCCTCTTGGTCTCTTTTTCAAAATATTATCGAATCTTACCACTTATGGTATGTAGACTTGTGTGCTTGGTCAATTTTCTGGCTGATTGGACCATAAAGGTAAATGGATATTGCATAGACACAAAACCTTAATGTTGGCATACCGCAAGGCTCTTTGCAATCGCCCACGCTGTTTGTCTTGCATAAGTTCGGCAATTATCAATTTCCGTTGTTTTGCGAGTGAATGCGCTGGTATTGTTTTGTATACCGGCCGAGCTAGTAAACCAAAAATTAAGTTTTTTTATATACCAGGTGGCAATCAAGCATACAGTCCATCTGATGGTAAGCGGTTACAGTAGCCTATGGACGCTTGCAACACCAGGGGTACTTGCGCGTTGCCGACCCTGTAAAAACGGCGTGAAAAGTTACGCCGTTTTTGAAGAACCCCATGCTGTACTAATTCTAGAAAATCTCTGCAGGGAGCTCATTTCACAACCTCAGCGTACGTGGCCGAAAGTTTCTCTGATACCGTACGCGACCACTTTGGTTCCAATTTGTGATGACGAACTCCCTGCCGGTTGCGAGCGGTGCCATGATAGGAGGCCGTGGGCATCATGTTAACTCCTCAATTTTGAATAAACAGGAGCACATTTGTGTTCAAATTCGAGAATGCTGTTGGCCGGATTCCACTGAAAGTCAGTGGCAGTCAGAGTGATAGAATAAAAAATATGATATGGTGATACAAAGCACGAAAAAGATGTCATTAGATTGTCTTTAACGTCTGTATTTGATGACACTTTTCTAACCGCCTTGGAGTTGATATTACCATTATTATGGGCAGTTCCGTAATCATTACTAGAGTTAATCGAAATTGTAAAGAGCCATATATGTTGCTCGCATTATTAACGGTTCGAAACTCCCCAGTGTAAGTTTCGTCAGGGCTTCTAGTAGTATATTTTTATTAGTTTTTTCATAACAATGTTATGTTGCTATTATAAAATATTCATGATATTTAGTCATACAACTTATTTATACCAATATCTTGTTAGTCTGAATAAAATACTTACATTTTATGTAGCTATGAAAAATCAGGGTCTCCTGACACGATATTTACTATTTAATAGAACCTGCAAAAATAGAATAAGTACAAAAATGTATTGACCAATAAAGCATTTTTCATTTGATTTAGTCTTCAAACAACAAATACTTAGAGATCTCGTAAGCCAGCAGCACGTAGGCAATCATTCTGGCTTTGCGTATGTCAATTGGTGTTGAAAAACACTGACCATTTATAAGCTATCCACCGACCTTATCTTATCTTACTCTCAACGCAAATTGCCTGTTATCAGTTTGTTACATAAATTACCAAATAAATTTAGGGTCTTCTTATCTGATCATAATTAATATGGCCATGATTAAGTCATGTTACACTTCGACGCTTCAGGTTCTTTATCTTATGAGTTGCCATATTATTTCTTTAAAAAAAAGAAACTTGTTACATTTATACTCCCATTTATGATAATTTTTTATACTTTATACATGAAACGATATCGTATTCATTCCAATTTCAATCATTAACCTAAATATGATCTCCGAGTGTAGTCACCGGGCTTATTTGCATGTATTTTCCATCAAAACTCAAAGTATTATTGTTCGGCATTTTATCTGTTGGAAACGCCCACAAAGGACCTCATTTGCTGGCATAGGCCTGGTATAAACAAAAACAACGTATGCTCCAACAATGGACACGGATTCCTCTTGTCGGAGAGAAAAGGGTTTCGACAAATTTAATGTTAATTGTGTCTATGCATACGTTAGTTGTCCACGTTAGGTGTCTTGTACAGCTCGTAGAGTTTTTGAACAGAGCATAATAATATTTTTGTGAGATATGTGATCAACTATTTGATCCCATATTACACAACAAAGCGTCGTTCTAATACAACGCGACTACACGATTATTTACGCGAATTGGCGATAAAAAATCGTGTGTTCGCTTAGACTTTAATATTTAGGTAAGTAAGTATTTATTTCAAATACTTATAGTATTTATTGCAAATGCTTAAAGTATTTATTTCAAATACTTAAAGTATTTATTTCAAATACTTAAAGTATTTATTTCAAATACTTAAAGTATTTATTTCAAAGTAAATAAAGAAATATCTATTTCAATTAAAACGGTTGAATATTGAAAATTATTGTGAAGACCCGTCTTCCCGCGACCACGATCGCTGTAAAGTAATCGAAACGTCGGGTGTATAATAATAATGTAACATCTAATTAAACGCGAGATAAATCCGGTAAATTGGTTTTATTTCAAATGTGTAGTGCTCGCGAAAACGTAAGACGGTAAGTAAGTATTCCAATTTTATTTTAACATTTAAATGAATATTTGAAAAATGTTTTAAAAAATTCCTGTACTTTGGATCTTGAGGCGACTTTGTCTGAATGCACAATTAAAAATAACCCACCATCACCGACCAATCACATTGATGGTTGTAGTAACACTCTTATCCATTAATAAATTTATACTTATTACACGTGTGCATCTTTCCTATTTCTAAGATTAATACATTTCCATCTCAATTTACTTGTTTATACAAGTTAGTTACCTCTCATTAAAGATATTAATAGTGAAACTATTAATAATACTAATAATTATAAACCTCAACAATTTGTAACGCCAGATTCTCGACACGTGCTCGGGGTAACTATTACAGGCAGTTATTCCGACTTTAACGGAGGTAATTACTGCGAAGTGATATTAAATATTTGTCTTTGTATTACTCCTTTAGCTGTGGTATACTACTTTATTGAGTAGGTCCCTCGTGGATGGGTAGTGTGGATGAAAAGAGCAAAAATATTAGTTTGACTTATAGGTACTTACTACAGCTAAGTTACAAAAAAAAATACATTTTTTAAACTCATTTTATCCATTTCTTATTGAAATATGTAAAATGAAATAGGAGGTGTTATTACTGGGCATGGATGGCGTTTCATTGTAGGCCTCAAGATGACAACGCACCTGTAATACCTAGTGATTTTATTGCAGGTCTCTATAGGCGGCAGCAACCGCTTACTACCAGGTGGACTGTCAGCTTGTTTGTCATGTAGTTGTATAAAAAAATGTTGAATGAAAAGTTCAGTTTTTATTTTTTTGTAACACTTCTCCAGAGAAAGGGTTTGTCAGGGTATTCCTAACTATGCAGTGGGCCAGCGTGGTGAACCAAAACTTTAAAGCGAAGAACAGTTAACCTTTTTCATTTTACGATCTGCATAATTTATGTTATATATTAGAAAAAAAAACTAGTTTTTCTAGTTTTATATTTTAATTACTAAGTTATTTTTCAAAACATTTATCATAATGTTAAAATCAAAATTAAGAATTATATTACCTTCTATTTATTTTGGGCTCTCTCCTTTGCCTGGAATGTGTAAAAATAATATTGTGTCTGAGAACACGCTAAGAAGACAATTTTCCAGAAATCCTTACTTGGTCTCGAATATTAAATTTTATAACAGCAGCGCACTTCTAATATGACTGGCTTTAAGTTGAAATAATAGCGCTGCTTGCTTTGTGAGGGGATCTCGCGTCATTCAATAACTAAAGCAGACTCAAACGATAAAAAGAACAACTCAGTTTGTAGGCAAAGAGTTGTAAATAGAATAGCCTGCCAAGAGAGAAACAGAGAGACAAATATTATGACATTGTTAATTAATATTATTTTTTGTTATAGACAGAAGACATTTTTGACGATTCAAAAGAGCTTCTTGGGGGGCCTAAAGCTTCCCGAATGCTGCTGCATCTATTAGCAAGGCATTAATTTCATGGGATTATTTCAAGTGATACGAGTATTTGTAAAATAGGTGGTAGACCCATATGTAGGGTCGCCTGGGTAGGTACCACCGCCTTTCTTATTTCAGCCGTGAAACAGTTCGCTGTGTTTCGGATTGAAGGGAAAGGTAGCCAGTGTAATTACTGGGCATGGACGGCATTTCATCTTAGGCCTCAGGATGACAACGCACCTGCAATATCAAGTGCTTTTCCTTGTTATTGCAGGTGTCTATAGGCGGCGGTAACCGCTTACCATCAGGTGGGCCGTCAGCTTGTTTGTCATCTAGTTGTATAAAAAAAAAACTCTTGATTCGTCGGCGAAACTTTCATCGACGATGAATTCGTCGGTAAATCATTTCATACCGGTATCAGAATCATATAAGCTCTCAGAGTGCTGAGATCTATCTGCATTGTTTTAGAAAAGCAATTCTAACGCTACAATGATAGACTTAAATGTTGTTTGTAGTATCACTTAAATCAGAAACCAGAAACTTGTGTGGGGGTTTGGGATAAGAGGAAAGGAGCATACAAACTACTTAGTACCTTTTCTTCTCCTAAATAGCGGTTAGCCGACTTACTCTTAAAAATTCCAATTTCTGCAATAGTGGACTGTATATCTGGGTTTTATTTATTCACAAACAAGACAATTCGGGTTTCGAGATGTTTAAAAACACTCGCGGCGAGTAATTAGTTTTAATATAATTTTAGTTGATTACCTTCACTGCTAATGCGGAAAGGGAAGTGTGAGGAAGAGCAGGAAAGGACAGTGTTATCAAAATAAATACTTTTAAATAACTATTATGAATAAAAAAGAATGATTGAATTTTTGAGGTGGCGTCCAATTATGTTTACTCAAATTTTTAATATTTTAATTTGTCTGTTATCTTTGAAGCACTGCTTTGGTTTTTTAATCTAAAAAAATACCAATATTATCAATACATGACTGTTTAGTGCCATGATATATTATAAATTAGAAAAAAAACCATCATAATTATGATCCAGAATGTTCTAGTAATAAATATAGCAAGAATATATGCGTGTCATGTCAAATGTAGAATCGGTTCCCCTAACAGCCAATTTATACCAATAAGCCACTTAATACCTTTTTCCGCTTGAATTGAATATAGTGTCTGTCCCAAAGATCTTGTCCCATTAACTGAGATAGTTTATGTGTAATGGACGCCATCTAGTGCAGGTGGGTCGTACTAATTTTCCTCGACGATATTATTCGTTGCGATGATAAGTTGCGTCGTAAGGCAAAGTGGATTTCAGGGGGCTTGTTAAGTGGCTTATTTGTCAAAGCATTGTCTGTGATATTATGGAAATATTTTAAGACAATATCATTTTGAGGAGCTGCTGAATTGGCACCTACGCTGACACTGAAAATCTTGAACGCATTGTTTTCTCCAAATTCCAATATTCGTCGTCGTATTGAAATATTTTGTGTACCAAAGGCTTAAGTTTATGAAAAATCTATTTTTTATGGCTGCCTCCGTGGATTTTGGTTATCGTGATATAATTATTGCCTTTATTCTTTCTCAGGATTTAATCCTTCAAGCGGCGTTATCCTACGGAGGGCTATGACGATTGAAAAAACAATTATGTCTGGAATCTGATGCTTGCCGGTTAATCTACTTCCAAACGGAATTTCATCTAAATCAGCAACGTTAAGGAATGAAAACGAAACAGACAGACAGTCGAGACTGACGAGCTAGCTTCACGTTTATAATATTAATATAGAGCCTCCACGTCTCCACGTCGCGACGTCGTCAACGTCGAACGGTGCGGTGCGGTAACGTGTCACGTTGCCGCGTCGTGCTAGAGCACGGTACGGCCCAGTATTGTCTTTTCACGTCTTTTTTCTTCAACCTCTATCTCTTTCTTTTTAACAATAGCAGAAGCATAATACGTCTTGTACGGTCCATATCTAGATAAGTAGTGAAGAATGTGGCAGAATTTTCCAAGCATACGGCGACATGCAACGTCGCTGCGTCGTGACGTGCATTTTTACGTTACGTCAACGTGCCGTGCCACGTTATCGCAACGTTCCACGTTGATCACGTCGTGACGTGGAGATGTGGATAGGCTCATAGATGGGACTAAATAAGCATTACAAACATTCACGACACGTGAACAAACATTCGCATGATTGCAATAGCGAGACTTCTGGCTTACAAGACAAGGTACTAACCACTCGGTTTTGTCTAATTTGGTTTTTAAATGAAAATTAAATAAATCGAGTCATTAATTTTAAAACTCTGGAATTCTAACCAACCTTTTGATATCTCCTCAAATTTAATCAAAACATTCGCATAACAAAAAGCGGAATTTAATTAAATCACATCCTGTCGAGTCATAACAGTCGTTATACGTTCGTAACCTTACTTTAATTGAATTGGAAGCAGTGACCCGATTGCGTTTGGCAATCACTTTCCCTGTCGTACAACTCCCATTAATTTGGTGCAGGCTCGCTTTTACGTCATTTAGATCTGTTACATGAATATGTATACAGGGTTTATGTATTTTTTCGGGTGAGCTTTGGGATAATTCGCTGAGTGGAATGCAAAGTGCCTCGATTACCGTAAAAAAATTTAGTCCCGGTTATTGAGCTCGTTTTTACATCATGGATTTGATCAGTTACCAATTCTATATTGGTGACCAACCAATAAATATAGTGTTGGGCCTTTGACTTTCTGCAAGATTCAACGCCTTGAAAACGCATCCTAATGGATAACTAGTCAGCAATGATAGACAAAATATTTAATTAATAGACAAGAATTTATTTCCTACTTCCACTTTAACTTAGCCGAAAAACCATTAATATGTTAATTATTTTTATAATCGAAAAAGTTATATATTATTATCATGTACGCCGTACCACTCTCATTCAATAATGTAATTAGTACGCAGCGGCAACAAAATAAAATTATTCGCCATTCTAGAGATAATGGGCCTGATTCTGAAGACACACTCTAATTCTAAATTTAAGTACAGTATATCTCTTTCTCGCAATATGTAATAGGAAAAAGAAAGCAAGAATTTGTTTAGAGCTGTCACTTAAAATTAGACAGATTTCAAAGGAACCATAGACAATTTTAGACGGCATGTACGGAGGTGCCTTCTAAACACTGCATTTTATCACGTTCAATAAGGTCGAAAATTGAACGCACGTTTCTAAATGTCAAATCATATGATAGCCATCCTTTTCGTAATCATATTGAGAGAAAGAAATGCACTGAACTTAAATTTAAACTTAGAATGTTTCTCCAGAATAAGGGCCAATATTAGCTATACTTAAGACCAATTCATTAGGTATTTATTGTTTTACAGATTGAATCAACCCTCGCAAGAAATGCGAAACTCCTTAAATTTCATACGTATGTATTGCTCGTAATTATCAAGATCGCTAATCTTCTAACAGGTAGGTATTTAGTTATGCAAAAATTTTATGAGCAATTGAATACATAAAATGAATGAGTACAAATGTCCAGCGCAACAACAAATTAGTGACTTCCTAAGGCCCGTATTACAGAACGCGGCTCCAGCATCGTTTGAACTCGAATCACTCAAAACTAGTTTTAAGTGTAGATCACTACTTAATTGCTCAGCTTATTAAAGTACAGGTTGCGTTTTAAGACTTAATCAGCTGAAACTAGAATCAATAATTGACAAAGCAACAATGACAAGTACCTACAGAAAAGCGAAACTGTCAAAACATGGGCGAATATAACCCTATAGATTATAAAACAATATAGCGTTATGTCAAGCATATTGAACTAGCATTACAACTTTATTTGGGAGTATAGTACGTAATCCGTTCTCAAGAATGGTGTCGACCATAAACAAAGATCAAATCTTTACTTGAGCGCAGATTTGACGTAAGTAGGTATCGTTCTAAAATAGGCAATTACTCAGCTGAGAGTTGATCAATGTATAACGTTGCAAGTAAAGTTCTAAATTTAAATCTCGTATTAAATTTTATTTTAAAACTCGATTCGTTACTGAGAACGTTCTGTAATACGGGCCTAAGTCTCGCCCACGCTAGTGCAATACCTACATGTGTCCTGACGTGTGTAGGCCACACTTACATATATAATACGCACACGAATTAGATACACGTGGGTGATACATTTTCGATGGGCATATGACACAGGCCGCTGAAAGACGGAGCTGAAAATTAGATATAGTCATGTAGAACCAAAACACGATTGAAGGATTTTGCCTTCATACTTTTTATTTCCGAAAAGACCTCTTAAAAATAACAAATCCTATAATAATTTGTATTCAATAGTCAATTACTTTAAATATTTTGCTTGTAGTTATTTTTTTGAAAAATAATTTCTTAATTTTAGCTAAGACACGCGCGATCGCTATTTTTATCTTTTTTCCTCCCGTTGAGTCGTTTCCCTATCTATCTCGGCCGTGACAATTTTTCGATTGTTGTGAAACTTGTTACTGGTTTTGTATAAGAACATATTATCGTGATTTATTTGGCTAAGCCCCCTTTTGATTTTTGTGATTGTATTCTATCGCATCAGTAGTATACAGAAGTTAAATTTTGTAGCTTATTCAATATTTAATTTTGTTTCCGCTTTTTGATATAGAGAGCCTCCTGAAAACAATACATGTTCATGTACGGGCGTTTTATACACGGTCAAATGGGCAGACGTCTGTCGAAAACTGAATAAATACTATATTAATAAATAAAATAAGGACCGTATCCATCTTTCATGACAAAATACCGTTTCACGGGGACGTAATATTTAGCATAGCAATAAATACTGACGATATTAATATAACCCACACGAGCCGATCATTAACTAGGGTACCAGCAAACGAAGGATCCGGTACTACTGATTTATTGAAGGCAAATTGTGGCTCGCGCAATAATAGCCGGAAGTGACGTCGTTTACCTCGCCCCGCAGCCTCGAAGCTTTTCGCGAATTTATGATGGATTTAAAAATGGATACGGCATAGTACCTTTAAAAAGTCTACTAATTATGTGCTTGAAATGTATTTATTTGGCAACCCGCCTGTGTTCTCACGTCGATAAATAATCTATTTGTCTTATCTGGGTAGTTAATCTCATAGTTAGTTTTACCTACTTTTATATCACTAAGATAATACTTAAAAAATACTCGTTCGGATGTTAAAACAGAATATTTCGACGTTGTGAGTTGTATATGTTAGACTATAACCCAAATAGAGCTAGGATAGAAGAAATTTAAAGGGCTATCCCTAGACTTTGGTAACTTAGTGGTCAGAGCAGTCATCCGGATCGTAAAAAGTCACGGGTTGGGGTTCTGCTCCCGGAAGAACAATCACGTATACGATACTATTACCCTAATGGTAAGTTACAGTAGCCAATGAACGCTTACAGCATTATAAGTTGTCACTGGGCTCTGACGTTGCAAAATAATTAAAACTGGTCATTCTAAATTAGAAACAACAACTTACTAACTCTTGGCCTTCATCTCACCTGATGGTAAGTGAAGATAAGGCCGACGATGGAAGCGAGCTACACCCGGATTCCTCAACCACAGAGGAACTGGCTATCTTACCTCTAACTGCTGGAACACAACAATGCTGTTAACATTATTGTATAAATTATTTTTATTATTGTTATTGTTGTTTGTTGTGTAAAAATAAATAAGATATGATATAGTTAAAAATTTATTGTATTTACATCTGCCGCGTCCAAATTCATTCGAAAATCAATGTGCCTTCCGGCTGGCTCGGCCGCGGGCCGCTTAACTGAGCTCGCCTGTTTACATCGGCTACGATCCGACGCTACCGTATAATGGACCTGAAATATTATTAACCACTTAATTTTATACTCTCGTTTTTTGATTGCAGTTTTGTAGGGTTGGTTTAAAAGGCTGTGGCAGCATTTATTGGTGGAGATTAAGATTGTAAGATAAGTTTACTTTATGGGATATTTCAGAAGGCTAATAGTGGCTACATACGTGTGGCTCGCCTGGTGGTAAGTGGTCATCCTTGTCTACAGACGCATGTGATACCAAAGGCACTACACATGCGCAACATCAACTACGAGAGGTAGAACATAGTATTGTTCAGGGGTTCAGGGGTTCGAATTCCGGCAGGGGCAAATGTTTGTATGATGACTAAGAGCATTTACGAGTCATGGATGTTTATATGTTTATTAAATATTTCTAATATTTATATACATATTATTATCAATATTTATCCGTAATCTAGTATCCATAACACAAGCGCTTCATGAGGCTTACTTTGGGCTAGATAATAGGTGTGAGTGTATGAATATTATTTATTACCAATCGATTTTTGGGCACCCGATCGGGGTGACACCTCCACTTTAAATGTCGTTCCGAAGTAGTTTCTGCTGTGAGTAAGGTCGCCGGAGTTCCTTGAAAAAGCGTTATGATCTTTACTGTCAACATAATGCTCTTTTTATACTTTTATAGGGTCGAAGCTCATGAGTAGTGCGCAAGGTGCTAGATTTGGTTCAGTAACCATTCCCTATGATATGGTTATGGATATGGGTCGCTCCGTTCCCTATGATATGGTTGAGCGGAGCGATGGCTGGCACATGCGTCATACTTGTGAACAGGTGCCACTAGTGGAAATGGTCATCTCTAAGCTTCCTTGATTTTGTAATAATTTACCTACATATTCATCAATAGTATCATTTTTGAGGGATTTTTGAGGTATATGGCATTATAGGATATTATATATAAAACAATACAATTATTATTGTAATGACGTGCTCAGACAAGTGTTTAAAATTAATGAAAGATGTTTAGCTTTATTAGGTCTTTGTATATTAATTGTTGACCTTTGTGTATTGTAATACCTATATTGTGAAGGTGCATTGTCGGACAGCCTTTAAATACAGTAAATATTCTTATCATTAGGTACTTATTGGTACTTTAATATACCTTTTTTATACTCTGTGCGACACTGCGCTGCTAAATACTATTACTGTGTAATTAAACATTGTAACTTAATGATTGAAAAGAGTGACTACACGAGTTTGTTGCCGGAATCTTCTCGGTAGTTCAACTTTTGGAACCGGTGTAAATTCAGACAGACTGACAGACAGACTGACTGACTGACAGACAGACAGACTGACTGACGGACAGACGGACCGACAGACAGACCGATAGACAGACTGACATAACATTCTTAGCTTACGTAGATGCAGATAAGACAGAGAGACAAACATTATGAAATTGTTAGTTAGTTAATATTATTTTTATGTGATAGACTTAAGGGTTTTTTTGTTGACGATTCAAAAGTGCTTCTTGGGAGCCTAATTGAATAAAGATATTTTCATTTTTTCATTTTCATTTCCATTAAAATAATTTTCCCTAGGATTAGGTGACTCTTAACGACATTTGTCTCTTTCTACCTCCTTTAGATAGACTGAGATAAAAATCGCTAAGAGACACTTCATCATCATCATCATCATCATCATTTCAGCCGAGAGACGCCCACTGCTGGGCAAGAGATACTTAGCGCTAAGCAAATGTTAGTGAAAACGAGCATTAGACTACATCATAAGGAAGGACATAGCTTTTGACGCGACAACCGACAGTGACAACATTAGAACATTGACTGCAATATTTCGTCGCAATTTTAACGAATTTTCAAATGAAATGAATTCAAGATGTGTTTGAAAGTTGAAAAACATTCGTATGAACTAATATAGCCCAAGTCGTATAGTCGTCGTCGTCATCATCTCCAGCCTATATACTTCCCACTGCTGTGCACTGGATATAGCAAACGAGATAACAAACTTTGATTGACCCATCCCGGGATCGACCATGACGAAAGTTGCTTTGTTTTCGTATCGAAACCAGAGCGCTTAAACCACTACGCTACCAAGCTCCTCGCATATATATAAATAGTCGTCACCAGCCTGTATATACGTATACCTAGTTATTTTTACTTTCCAAGGGTTCTTAATTTTTGATTTAAACATTATTATAAATGTTTGAAAAATTACTTAGTAATTAAAATATAATAAAACTAGAAAAAAAAATCTAGTTTTATTATATTTTAATTACTAAGTAATTTTCCAAGGGTTGATAACATAACGAAATCGTAAACAATTTCATGTTACTAATATCTTGTAGGAAAAATCAGTACACAAGTGCTAACGATTGTTCCATTACACTTAAATGAAATACAGTAAAACAGGGTAATTAGAATGTTTAAAACGATTTGGTTACTTAGGCTGAAAGATGGGTTATCGTTTATGTTAGGATTCCTCTTCCGTTGAGCTTGTAGCATTATTTTTTGTTTTCAGAGTTGCGTACGTTTGAACTGAGACTCTGTCACAACTATTATAATAGTATGATGTGTGTTTCGGTTTGAAGGGAAAGGTAGCCAGTGTAATTACCTACTGGGCATGGACGGCATTTCATGCTAGGCCCCAGGATGATATCAAGTGATTTTTTCCTGGTTATTGCAGGTGTCTATAGGCGGCGGTAACCGCTTACCATCAGGTGGGCCATCAGCTTGTTTGTCATCTAGGTATAAAAAAATGATAACATTTATTTATTATTGAACGAGTCTATTGCAATCGGTGTGATATGGTGCTAAAACATATGATCACGTTACTGTCCGTCTGTCTGTCAAGACAGTTTTCCTCAGGAGGACATGTAGGTACAGTAGGTACTTTTATCTCACAAGCGAATGTGCGCTTTACTCGTGGCAATCAAGTTTCAAACTCGCTGCGAATGTGTGCGCAAATGCGAGGTGCGTTAGCTTATAAAGAAGAATCGAAATTTATAGAGAAATCTTTGTGTTGGAAGCAGGACGAAGCGTTTCCTATGCTGTTTACAAAATCAATCAAATCTAATAAAAGCTGTTAAAAACTTCAAAATATTACAAGACAACGCGTAAATAAGGACTGGGTAGTCGTCTGGGTATGTACAAATTACCGCCGTTCCTATTTTGGGCCGTCAAACAGTGAGCAGTGTTTAAGATTGAAGGGAAAGATAATAACTGGCCATGGAAGGCATCTCAGACTTCATGATACCAAGGCGCAACACCAAACGATTTCATCCATGTTATTGCAGGTGTCTAAAGGCGACGGTACCCATTAACCACTAGGTAGACGGTCATCTTGTATATCATCTAGTTCAAAAAGTAATTAGGCTAAACACATTTCATATCAGAGTGATGACCTCATGATAACGTTGCCTTACAAATCTAAACTCCGTAACGCCCACGCCTGCATTGAGACAGCATAGATTAATGATCAGGTTCATGTGAATGATTAGAAAGCTACGGATACTGCTATCCGCTATTATACCGTGAGTCAATTATAATGATAAATTATGTTCATGGTAAATAATTAGGTTACTATTTGAAACATTTGCGTCTGGCTTCTAGATAAGAACTTTATAAAAGGCTGGATACCAATGGAATACCTGGGGTTTGATGCTCTGACTAGAACCAAATTGTGTCTGCTGGGATTTCCAGAAGATGGCAAGATTTTTTTGCCCAAAGTCATAGTGAAGCTAACGGCATCTATTGCCAAGGCACAGGAAAAAACAGCGCCGCATAAAACGTTTTATCATTTGAGTGAGATAAGAATCAGATACTAACAGAATAAAGTAGTTTCATTTTTGAATTGTAGAATTTTAACTCGTCAAGCGTTAGATTCCAGACATTATCGATTTTTCAATCGTTATAGCCCTCCGGTGGGATAACGCCGCTTGAGGAATGAATAATATTGCTATTGTCAAAAGTTTTGAGCTGTACCCTTACCTAATAGAATACCAGTGCATGTACTATTGAGCAAATAGAATCATGACGTATGATAGAACTTTATCAAAGTAAAGGATATTACAAAATTGCTGTTATTATTAAGACATCATCATCATTAACAGCCTATATACGTCTCACTGCTAGGCACAGTTGTGCTATAACACCACCACGCTGGTCCAATGCAGGTCTGTGAGTTAAAGTGGTTGCAGTAACGACCGGGACCAACGGCTTAATATGCCTTCTGAAGCACAGCGGAGCTCATCGTTTCAGCTGAGAACCCACTGCTGGGCATAGACCTCCCCCAAAGAGAGGAGAGGAGCTCAGCATGACAAATTTTGATTGACCCATCCCAGGATCGACCATGACGAAAGTTGATTTATTTTCTTAATCGAAACCAGGACGCCACCGAATTTTTCACTGGGGTAGTGGCTCCATTCTTAAGTCAATAAAAGTCAATTTGATTACGAGAAGGTTATACGATGGGTCAGCATTATATTAATTCAATTGTACTTAGCAAATAACAATCTATATTTATGAAAGACTTTTCAATATCTTGTACGATTTAGTAGTAAGATAAATTTTACTATCTCCATCTTTTCTTTTGATCAGAACCTTTTTACTCTACTTCATAGAATCCTTCAGAAACTACAAGTAAAAGAATCCGTTAAGTAAATAACAAAAGCACAACAATGTAATGTTTTATGGAAACGTTTGCTACGAAATCCTTATAGTTAACATTTTCTCCATTTTTCCTCGTCTATCTACCCACATTTCCTCAAAGCGAGGTTGTAATTAAACCTCTTTGCTATTGACCTTTTGTGACCTCAGGATCTAATAAATTCGGTGCCATAATATTTAGATATCTACCCCTTCATGCAGACCATTCTCCTTTTTGTTACTGTGGGTGCTTTCTGTAGAACAATGCTGAAGTATTTTTTTTTCACCAAATTAAAGAAACAGAGGAATTTTTCAACTCCACTTCGTAACTGAGGAATAACGCACGCTAGTTCTAAAAAATAGTTATGTGTGGTTTATCGATGTATGCACATTTTAGTTTTTTATTTTAATCTAAACATAGTTTTTTTATACTTTAGTATTATTTCTAACTAGCGTACGTCGAACTCTCGTGCCTCTATCCTTCAGTTACGAGAACGAGTTTTTAAATTTGAAGATTTTTTGTACCTTCTATGTAACCTCATAATTTTAAATACACTAACCTACTTATGTTACACAAAAACAATGGAATAACACTTTTTAAAGTATAGATAAGTAGTTACATGAATTAAATCAGTTTTTGCCTTGTAAGTGTTTTGAAGTTAATGCTTTACTTCTTTGGTTTGATCATTTTTTTGTTGTCGTCATATTAATTGGTATTTTTTTTTAAGTTCGGCATTTTTTAAAAAAAGTTTTATGCCAAACAAGTTCTATAGTATATCAGACAGAGCTTTTGTTCTTTGCAAAACATTTTTATTTATGATAACTTATATTTTCTTAACATACAGGTTGGAGACGACAATAAATTATAACATGGGCTATATTAGTTCATAGAAATGTTTTGCAACTGTCAAATACATCTTATTCAATTATTTTTTTAACATTTCTATGAAATGATGCAGCCAATGTTATAATTATTTCATACAAATGTCATAAAATTATTAAATGAATATTATGTATAGATGTACAAATGTCATAAAATTATTAAATGAATATTATGTATAGAAATGAATAGATGTATTTGAAAGCTTTTTATGAACTAAAATGGCCCATGCTTTAATTTACTGTCGTATTCTCGTCATCAAAAATTATAATTTTACTTATAGCATGATATGGATTTTTGTCTTTCTATACTTCTTTATAAATACGGATGTAGTCATATTAGGTAAAATAATGAAATTTAATTTATTTTTTTGAATTTGTATTGCTTGAAATCGGTTTTTGATTAACTTTTTTTGCCTATTTTCATTGATAAATTTACAAGTCAAAGCTAGATGTGTGACTGTTAGCAGTATCGTATTTCTGTTTCTGGCTCTAAATGAAATATACATATTATTATAATTTAAAATATTTCAATTTTTCACACCTTACCTTACCATTTCTTTTAAAGATTCCTGTACCTTGGAACGTTTCCTAATCAATGATTCTAGTTTTATAAAGCTTCACAGTAAAAATATATTTATTTTTTCAATGACTAGCTGTGTAGAAACTATGGCAATAACGTTGATTTAAAACAATTGTTCCCATGGCAACAATAGCAAAACTTTATCTTTGAAACAATAAATTTGTCTAGGTTTTTATCACGCTTTTAAGTATTTCTCGCTTTGAATACAGTTGAATATAACACAGTATAGTAAATATTTTAGCTTTCGGCTTTCTGCTAACTTAGAGCTAGCGTCCACTGCCAGAGCGCCACAGAATTGCATTATTAATCACATTCAGGAAGTCCCTGAATGCGATAAATACGAAATGAGATTTGTTTATAACACTAACTAACACGCTGGCAGGTTGGTGGCTGAATTCTAGTGTTAATATTGTTTATGCGACAGGTAATTTATAGTTACTATTTTTCTTTTTTTCTTTAGGCGGTGATAACCCCTTACCATCAGGTACGCCGTCAGCTTGTTTGTCATGTAGTTGTATAAAAAAATAATTGTACAGTAGCCTACCAAAAATTATCTAAGAGCCTTGAAAGACTGGATGGGAAAGTTTATAAAAGAATTCTCACAATTTGGTTACGAAAGAAATGTTTTTATAGTCAAAATATATTATACAAATGACGACCTATTTTTATTTATTAATTTAATAGGCCGCGCAAGATTTCCGGAAGCATAATTGTGAAAATAATACCGCATTGTCTATGATTATTATGATGTCAGTAACAACCGAGATGACGTACAGAGTCATCTCAGGCGAGGTGGAGCTCGATATAAAAAAATGCTGAACCATCCGGAATCATACATGGTAGGTAATCGGTGCTTTATTTTAATAATCGAAATGCTCAAACCGCTATTTCGATGAGCTTTTCATCCCTTACCAGACTACGTCTTTCCCCCAAATTTAAACAGATTTAATAATAAAATTGTTATTAAATTACGAATTACTTCCAACAGTAATGTGTATCAATGTTACAATTCAGTTCATCAGTAGGTAGGTACGTGTTGGGTGAATATTAAAGTACCTATACCCATTATATTATAAAATTAGTTATATTAAAATTAAACAAAAAAATAAAATAACTGTAATTTTAATTTCAAATGAATAAAATTGTATTAAAATTGTAGTAAAATGAATTAAAATAATTTCAAGTAATGTTTGCAATAAGTATTAATATTCTAAAATTAATTTCAATAATTTTTTACAATTCAAATCAAATCAAATCAAAATTGTTTATTGTTTCATGTGGTAATTATTGTCAATATTATGTTAAATCACTAACATTAGGCATGTAAGTAAAACCGTGTATATACTAACTACTATGGATCCAATTGTGGTCTGAAATAAATATTTATTATTATTATTATGTAAAACCCTATTCATCGCAATAAAAGACATTTTGATATTACACCCTTATTAAAATGGAAGTATCTGTTATCTGGAATTATTTCCACGCTAATAGCTGGATATGTTGTTGTACACCTTTCATCAATCCATTCGTTCATCTATTTAATTATATCAGTGATCTCCAATTTTACTACTAGCACAGTTTTTACGAAGAAGGCTTGTGAAAGGAGATAATAAAATAATCTAGAGAAAGAAGATATTCTCAATGTAAGTTTTGTTAAGTAGATACTATTGCAAAATTTTGTATTAAATAAGTTGCGTTACCCTCAAAGGGTTCATGTTTGGTTCTGTCTATGTTTATAATTACACCTGTTAAACCACATGAATGCAATAAACACATTTGATTTGATTTGATTTGATAGTAAATCTACCTAGTGAAAGAAGCTAGTAAAAGAAACTAGTGAAAGGAGCTAGCGAAAGAATTTAGTAAAATAAGCTAGTAAAAAGCATATTACTTCTGATTGACCTTTTTTGGTCGTATGAGAAGCCATATTTTTGTTTATTTTTGTAACTTACAGTTTTTATGTAAGGTAAGGAAAGGAAATAAGGTTTAGGCTTGACTACATGCATCACTAAAAACAGTCCGCAGTGTAAGTCTGGCTCTTTTAATTTCAAAGCTTTTGTATTTTTTCTTATAATCAAAAAATCTCAGTCATTATTTACTCTAACAAAAATATTTATTAAAATAAAGTTACTTAACTGGTAGTAGCCCTCAACTATGAGCTGCAAGATTGTTATGTGTCATCGCTTTCAAACTTTACAGACATTGGTATAGACAAATAAATACATACTAGGTATTCTGATCTTATAAAAATAATAAATTGTGTAACTTTTGTTTTTTTATGTTTTCTTGCTTTCTTACGGACCCAGGATTTTGTACATACCAAGATGGAGAACTGTTTCTCGTAATCCTAGTTTATACTATTAACGGTTATGGAAATCTCCTGAATATTTATATCCTGCTTAGATAAAGATTTTCGAGTGTGTAGAAAACAATCAGATGGTAAATCAATGACAATGTAATTAATACTTGACATTACTGAGCATCCTTTTCCAAACTATCCTGGCAGACCCTACATCAGAAGCATCTAAACTCCTATGCAATATGGTATTGGTGACTCGTCAATGATTGTCAAAAATTATAAATAACAACCATATGTTTTTAACGCCCGTATTCACAAACGAAACTATGAGGTCCCACAGTGCCCGCGGACGCACAGGGTGCCAAATTCCTATTCATAAACAATACTTGAGTTACAATCGGCACTATGCGTTTGTCATAATGAACACTTAGCTAAGGGAGCCTGATAGCTATATTAATCAACGCATAGTGTCGAGCTCACCAAAGAGAATGTAATCACTACGGAGCTTACGATAAAAAGCAAATAAACAATAAAATTGAAATTCAGTTTTAGAAGTGAACTACGTAACACTAATCAACCAATCACAGAGCTCTATTCAACGCTATGCGTCCGCATAGTAAAGATTCGTTTTAGTATTGTTTGTGAATCGAAAGGCTTGACATAGTGAACCCACTGAGAAATGCCTTACTTCGCATAGTATTGCTTCTTCACTTACATAAGTATCGTTTGTGAATACGGGTGTAAGTGTTTCTAGATTCGGTTACGATGGGACTGACATACTATATAGTAAAAGTCCCTAAATTAAATAAAAGTTTTTTTTTTCAATACTGAGCATCAGTACTTCGGAAGGCCCACTAAGCCGTCGATCCCGATTGTCACTGCAAGCGCTCTAATCCACCAACCCGCATTGTGCCCGCGTGGTAATATAGTGGCCCAAACTCCCCAAACATTTCTCCCATGCAGGAAGGCCTGTTCCCAGCAGTGGGACGTATAAAGCCTGTTGACGATGACGATTACTGAGCAGTAAATATCATAACAACGTGAATCTTAAATATTATTTGAATAAATATACAAGAGATTTTTATAGGACGTAAATAAATACTAAGTAATGGGAGGAGAAACTAATCTCATTCAAGAAAACAGGGAATTTTTGAACATAATTTAACACTAGCCAATTTTAGGTGTTGGTATAATATACAAAATAAAATATTTATTATCAGACTATGTAGTCCATACAGGTTAGTGACAATCAATTAGCTTAAAAACTGTATTAGTCTGATAGATTAAAATTAAAGATAGCTAGTGATATACAATACAATTATATCTTAGATTATCAAATCTACCACCTAAATCTACCAATGAAATCGGCTATCAGCCACCTGAAATACTCCTGTTCGGTAAGACACAGTATTATACCACACTATTATAGGTATACTGAATGTTATATAGTAACATTGAATTATTTGCTAAACGTTATTAACTTTATTGGAAAACACTTTAGAAAGCAATAAAAGTATTTTCCATTATCATTTTATCAAATCACGATTAGTTTTAATTGCGTAAAACTGATATGAACGGATTTTCATTAGCAATTTTCATTTCACATGATAGGTTAATACTTGAAAGCAATTTCATACAGTAATTAACTTACTTAATCCATTGAAGTGCTTTTTCTTCTTAATTTTATTTTAAATCAATGTCTGAAAGATTTTAGAATATAGGCTGGAAAAATCGAACCTGTTTGTCATCTAGTCGTATAAAAAAAAACTGTAATATTTCACAATCCGAGGATTTCTTTTAGTCCATTGTTTTTGTGTTGTAAGCTGAAAGCAATGCTTGGAGCTAAGTATCAATTACATCATTGTCTTTAAATAGAATGAAAAATGCATGATCACCTTTCCCTATTCTTCTATCCCAATTTGAACGAGTACCGTATATCTATATAGGATGGTGCTGTCAATACGACAATAATAATAATAACGCTACACTTACTTGGTACAAGCCCGTAAGTGTAGCTTAAACCAGCTTACAGCTGAGAATTCAAAATACCCTTATAATAATAATAATAATAATAAATGACATAGCAGTACCTAACACTCACAACATCCAAAGTACAATAAACGAAAAGCTTACGAAATATACTGATCTGGCCATACAGATAAAAAAACAATGGAAAGTACAAAATGTTCAAATAGTACCAATAGTAATATCATCTACTGGAGTTATACCAAAATCTCTGAAGAAGAGCCTTAACATATTACAAATCCATAATTCTATATTACATTTATTACAAAAAGCAGTCATATTAAATACTTGCCGAATTACCAGAAAGTTTTTAACAACATCGAGTATTAATTAACTTGCTACAAAACACACCACACACACATACAAACACAAACACACACACACACACACACAAACTATTACACCACTCTGACACACAGCATTATTCTACTCACGCTTGGTATCAACCCGCGTGGAATTGGAAAATACATCAGAAATGAGAGAAAATAAAAATAGAAGAAAACATAATAATAATAATAATTACAATTACCGAAAAACACATACATTAATATGCAAAAAGCTGCTATACTAAACACATGTAGAATAGTCCGAAAAGTGCTACAAGAAGACCATATTAATATAGTTCCTCATACATAACACACCATCCGTCACAATCAATCAAGTGACACATAATATATATATATATATATATATATACATACATAAGTAAAACAGATCAGTTACTTGGTTTAACCCGTACCTAATTTTACTTACCAGCGCCGAGC
Organism: Nymphula nitidulata; assembly: GCA_947347705.1. NCBI lineage: Eukaryota > Metazoa > Arthropoda > Insecta > Lepidoptera > Crambidae > Nymphula > Nymphula nitidulata. The sequence continues at coordinate 17,613,365 of OX374632.1, forward strand.
TGAGATTTTTCAACATAAATATAATAATAATAATAATAATCGTTTATTTCTCACCATAATCATTACAGTTTTAGAATAACATAGGTATGCTAAATACACAAAAATTTTACTAAACTAATAATTATGGCGGGCTTTTACCTGAACGAGGTAAGACCTGTATCTCAAGTTATCAACCCTCCACCTCTTTGTTGTACTAAAATATTAGTTCTAGCAATAATCCAGGTAGGTATTGCACTTTTTATTTTACTTATAAATACTTTGAAAGTAACTATACCTAAATAAATTAAAACATGGGCTATATTAGTTATTAGTGATGGTTTGCTACTTTCAAAAACATCTTATTCATCTGATTATTTTATGACACTTTAATGAAATAATGCGCCAATGATATATTATGTATGTTGTCCTGTATATGTTATTTAAAAAATAAAATAAATAACATCGTTGCCATAGAAAAGCTCATGAATAAGCGATGTAAAAATCAGGACTGCTGTATGAATCAAACTCCTGACCGTAGCCTTTAATTCCTTGCTTCACTGAACGATGGTGGAGGAACCAATTTGTTATTAGAGAAAAAAATATACTCTTTTTTACAAAAGAGGGCTGATGATTTATTACCTCTTTTTATTTAAAATTTTGAGATGTTTACGGAAAAACAACCGATTCGAGGTGAAATCTGTTTTCGAAAGGTGTGTGCGTGTGAAGGTGTGTGTCATCATCATCATCATAACCAGCCTATATACGTCCCACTGCTGGGCTCAGGCCTTCCTACACGGGAGAAACACGTGAGGAGTTTGGGCTATAACTCCATAACGCTAGCCCAATGCGGGTTGGTGGGTGGGTTAAAACGGTTGCAGCAACAACCGGGACCAACGGCTTAACGTGCCTTCCGAAGATTATAAATTTTGATTGACCCATCTCGGTATCGACCACGGCGAAAGCTGCTTTGTTTTCGTAAGCAAAATCAGAGCGCTCAAACATCACGCCACCGAGCTCCTCTCCCTCCCCTCAAGGGTGTGTCTACTTAAATATAAAAAGGATACAAAAGAAAGGAGTATATAGTAAAACGGTGTTGATAGCCAGTATCTGTCGCCAACACTCTCCTCCAGTACGAACACTAATTATCAGGACGGGTACTGACCCGAAGATGGGTGGGCGCGAGAAGGCGGGCGGCCATCGCCCGTCTGCCTACGCCCTAGGTGCGGCCGCGCGCGCCGGGTGGCTTCCACGCGCGCAATACAAAGGCCGCCACGCCTGAGATTGCTCATGGTAATTCTGGGTAATCTCCATCAGCGCGAAACCGGGCCGAAAGGGCTGGACGCCTGGGGATGTTCTGGTGAATTTACTTCGCAGACCCCAGATCACTTCCCCAAAAGGCACGGAACTTATCCAGGAGTTCTAGCGGGTATTCCCAGGGTCAATTTGCCGATGGCGGGTAGGTCCGTCTCCTTCGTTTGATTGTCCATAGTCCGTACTCTTCCGTCCAGATCAGTGTAGACCTCGGCAATTTTGCCATGTGGCCAAAAGCAGCGGTATAGCGATCCATCGACTATTAGTACTCCTGTATGTCGCCTGATTATCACTGTTTGGACCTGGTTCTCCTAACCGCAAGGCTAGGCAGGACTCCCTTCGTCCAGCGTTGCCAGAAGTGATCAGTGAGACGTGAGTTACAGTATCTATCACCAACAATAAACAAGAAATACTGCTCATCAACCCGCGACGAAAAAGTTTGACGTGATGAGGGGTGTTATAAGTTTGACGTGTCTGTCTGTGTATTTGTGTGTCTGCCTGTGGCATCGTAGCTTCTAGTAGACGAATGTACCGATTTTGATACGGTTTTTTAGTTCCAAAGCTGAAGTAATTAAGATGGTTCTTAGCTATAATTTATGAAGATCAGTTCAGGCGTTTGATGACTATCAGCACATTTTCTACAAGACATTAGGGTTTTATTAACTTTCATAGCTCCGATTAATTTGAAACTTGGTGTACTGTCACTTTGGTGACATTCCCATGACACACTAACCTTATGCTGATCCTATACCATCAAAAAGTCTGCGGGATGCTTAATACTTTAAAAACTTACATCAGATAAAGCGTATTTGGGCTCATAAGAGTAGATTCAATGATATGGTGTTAAATAGATGATTAATGAGGCCGGAGGTTATTAAAAATTTTCAATTTTGTAATTACTGGGCATGGACGGCATTTCATCTTAGGCCTCAGGATGACAACGCACCTGCAATATCAAGTGCTTTTCCTTTTTATTGCAGGTGTCTATAGGCGGCGGTAACCGCTTACCATCAGGTGGGCCGTCAGCTTGTTTGTCATCTAGTTGTATAAAAAAAAAAAAAAATATATATATATATATTTTTTGTCATCTAGGGCCACAAAAATGGTGTCCTGTGGTTTTGCGACTGGATCAGCGACCGCTAATACGGCGCCTACTTACAGTTTCCGTCAACAATTTACTATAGTATTGTTATTTGTTGATAAACAGCCCTCTTCAAAATCAAATATTATCGAGTTAGATTTTAGAGATTAATTAACTGGCATTCTCGAAACATGTAATAAGTTTGTATTGAAAATACCAATAACAATATAACAACTGAAGTAGTTTGGTTACGAAACTGCTTAATTAAAATAGTACTAACCATCTGTACGGCTTACAATAATAATTGAAAGGGATGTTGGCGGTGACGTCATTCAAGTTCTCTGTCTATTTGGTAAAAGCTTTATTAACCAAATTTTGAACTAAACTGTAATTCACATAATTTGTTTGTTTGTAATGTTTACTAGTTCTTATTTATTTATCTGTTCTATAGCAGAGCAAAGCCACCAAATTTTATAGATTGCCAATAACTTACGTCATAGCAAAGCAGTGACGTTTACTTTTCTATTATGATGACGTCACCAGTCAAAGAGACATGGCGGCTAGCTTTTTCGCCGTTTCCCGCGCAAAAATAAAATGAAAAATAAAAATGCATTTTTACGAATTCCTCGATGAAGTTTTTCGAAGCATTCAAACTATTTTTGAAGCCAAAATATTAAATGGAGGCACTTTCTACATAAGTCTGTTCATCCACAGGTAGGTACGTGTGGAAGTGTAAATGTGGAGCCAATGTTAAAGAAAACTAACTTTCCTCTCAGAGCGAAATTAACACTCTCATTTGTCAGAATAAATAATGTCTGAGCTTGTTTAACTACGTGGAAAATCTGGCAAAGTTGACTCACGCAATGATTGTCGACGTAATATTGACTAATGTTAATGTACAGACGGTCGCACGTCAAGCGTAACTCATCAGTTGTTAGATGACTTTTATTACAACGGCTTAAAGTGACAAATGTCATTGCTTAATTTGATCTGCAGGCCTGTAAAGAACGATATAGTTACTGTAAGTTTTTTTTCAACTGGGCAATAAAAATATTATCCCTGATGTTAAGCGGAATGTAATATCCAAATTGGATACAGTTAATACTAAATTTATCACACTAACCTAGAGTGACAATTCAATTTAATTCAATTCTTTATTGAATAAAATGTGGTACAGAAGGTGTTATAATAATTAGATTGTATCACATATATTTAATGTACACATAACACATATCTGAAGCTGACCACGGATCACTAATGATGGATGACATTTTTTGCACTTGTAAGTGTAAACTATGCCTATTGAAGGAATGGCATAGGGTAAAGCCCATACAGCCAAAAATGTATTATTACTCTGGTAGTATTTTTGCCTATATTTAACTGTGTGTGTATATGTGTTGGTGTGTTGGTTTTTTATCTATACGTAGTGGTGGCTACAATACGACAATAAATTAAAACATGGGCTTATCCATTGACGGCACTAGCGAATATTCGCGCTTCTATTCGCCCGGATGAAAACAAATGTATGGAAATGTATTATGTACGCCACGCGTAGCGCCGGTAGCCGCCAGTTCCCGTGGCCATTAGTGTGTAAGTATAATTATGTATTGTAAGAATAATGTATTTATTTAAATTTATTTTTATAAAATACAGTATATGGACAGTGTACGTGTACGTGGTCTCAAAAGACGGTAAACATTTTGACCTGGCGGTTGAAAGCCGCCTTTATTTCACTCTTTTTATAATTCAAACCTAATACAAGATTGCAAGTTACACGAATGTGAAATTTCACAGTTTTTGCTCTATAAAAATAACATTAAACTTTCTGAAAAGTTCTTTATTGTCTAAGGATATTTAACCAATCTATTATATACTTGTACTTATAATGGAAAACAATGAAAAAGATAATTTTTCAAATAAACCCCGACCTCCACAAGTCACGGCGACTTGACCTAAAAAAGTACGTTGAATTTGTGATACACTTAAAATTAACGCATCAGCAAACGGAGGGACATCGTGCGTCCCGCTTAAATTTAAAAAAAGAACGACCATAGCTTAATAAACAAACTTAATAATTAAATACTTGTTAGAAAAGAGGCCGCGTGTTTTGGTCCGGAACGAATTTGAACTTTTCTAATTTTGCTCCTGCGGAAACTTGGGCCATTGGCTGTATTAAATAAACATGCAAGCTTGTTTTTTTGCGGGAGAGAGGACGTTTTGGACCTGCAAAACGGTATTTTGAGTGAACGAGCCTTTTTCTGGTCGTTTGAATCGTTTACTGCGACCATAAAACATTTTCCTTGGTCGTTTGCAGAGCACTTTGTATTTTGTAGCTTAGATTGGTTTGCTTCGTGCAATATCGACGAATAGATATGGCAAAAATTGGACTGTGGCCCACTTTCGCGTGAAAGCTGCCATAACTGTTAAATTAATTAAAAACAGAAAAAAGACAAAAAAAAAAAAATTTTCTTCTTTCTATTTAAGTATTAGATAGAAAAAAATGCATCTTTATATGTCTGTGATCTTTACATTGTGAATAATTAAATTCGTTTGATAATAATGTTACACTTTCTTATTTTTATGAGGTTTTGTCAAAAATACATTGTATCGCGGCAAAATCTTTAAATCGTATTTCTAGTTCTTGTAACTTCTAGATATCTTTATAGATGTATATCATTGCATAATTGGCATTTTTTCATAAAAAATTACTACTGTAGTTCGAATTTCTTCAACCAAAATTACCTATACAGCACCAATTCCCACATAAATCGATCAACATTGCGATATTGCCTATAAAATAATCTCATAACTGTGAAAATTTCGAAACTTTATTAATGTCTTAAAAGTGCTTGAGAATTATAAATCTCTCGATACGAGGACCTGCCTTTGAAATATCTGTGTATTTTTGAAATACAGACAGAATTCAGTGGTTCACAGTAAAATTCTTTCACCACAAAAAACGTCACCTATTCTGTCAATATAACACTTTCTTTTCTCTTTTATAGGGTGTATGGCAACGCGCGAGTAGTGTTGCCAGCCTTGTCAAATTTTCATGGTAGGTAACACTACTCACGCTACACTCAACACTGCTTAATTTTTTATTCGTTTTTACTAATAGAAAATTAAATTCAAAAATATTACATTAAAATTCAACGTTTCCTATTCCAACATCTCCAACTTTACAATTCAGTCGTAAAATATCTCGTCGTATTGGAACACGTTAAAGAAACATTCGATATTTGAGCACTATATTTCTTAAAACCGGTAAAACTAGTGTCTGGCGTACACAACAAAATGTATTGGCACATGAATCATGTTGGACATCGAACAGTTAGTTGGTGCCAAAACATACATTGCAATATATAAACGAGACAGCAGTTTAGTTTTGCTATGGATCTGCTTATTACTTTAGAAGTTGTCTTAATGTTTAGCAAATGCTAAGCTGCTTTGTAGCTTTTTGATTTTGATGAATACTGATATAAGTTTATACTTGGTATGATATGAGATTTATTGTTGTATTTTAAAAATAAGGTTTCAGTAAACTATCCATTTTGCAAATATGTTATTCCTAAAACATATCATTTCCTAAACGATCATTTGACTTGTTACGCCAATGGTTTACTCTGCAAAATTGTGTTGAATATTATAGTATCATTAATATTTTTGTTATGTGTCGGCATATAATAAACTTTTTTTATTTAATTTACGATTTCGCCAAATACTAGTTAGTAAACCGTTATTTAAAGAGATTGTGTTATGAATGCTAGATAACGGAGAAATAATGATAATAATATGTACCTATATAAATATTAGAAATATACTAAATGAACATATAAACATCCATGACTCGTAAACGAAAGCTCTCACTCATCATACAAACATTTGTTCCTTCTGGGATTCGAACCCGGGACCTTTTGACTGAGTAGCCTCTATAGCAAGGGGTACAGACCACTCGGCAAGTCCGTAGTCAAATTTTAATGTGCAAAAAAGAGTTCTAGGTAATATTTAATCTAAATATTGACAATCGCCTGGCCCGTAGTAGTATGTACCTATGTAGTATGTAGGTATATGTAGAAATGTTAATAATGTAGGGATTTGTATTATGTTTCCCGGATTGCACTATAATGAGGAAGGTCAAGATTAAAGGCACTGCTCTACACGATAATGTTTATTGCACTAAATAATTAAATATAATTTTCATAATAACTGCTAATGGTGTTAGCTATCGCCGAGCAATCTATTGTGTCAACATAAAATACGCCATCACCATAATTTCAGCCGAGAGACGCCCACTGCTGGGCATATGCCTCCCCCATATTTATATTATTATTAATATTGTTTTAAGTACTGCTTAAAACAATAATAAAAATCATGAAAGTTTTTATGCACATACCTAACTGTGTTCCGTTAAATCTGAAACTAAACAAAAACAAAAAATAAAATAAAAATACAACTGCACATTTTCGTCGCGAAATATTACCCTGGGACGTTACTATGAAACAAGTTTCAAAAGGAGAAATTCTTTGTACCTTTAGCTCTTTTAAAATCTTAAAATGTCAGTCGTAAAAGAATAGTAACGAACAAAGTGAGTCGCACACGCAATTACTGCGGGTTCCGTTGCAATAAACAAGGCATTTTTATTTATGCGGATTCCTCCCTGAGAAACAAAAGTTTAGTCCCAAAGAGTCTATGATGATCATCCTGATGGAATCGTTTCGTCTGGTTTATCGGGCTTCAAAGGGTTAAAAAATGTTGCTCACAGTTTCTGCCTAATACGCAGTAGGTTGCACTACGAAAGCCTCCTCTATTACAAACGCAGTAAGGGCGGTCTCAAGGTCAAACTGTTACTCTTGATGAGCTGTCGACTGTACATCATAAAGTCAATGACTATAACCTATGCGTTGCATACCCAGCAAAAATTAAGAGGACTTTCGAGTTATGAACATGGGGACTTATCTCCTTAGCTAGCTTTGCAGATTTTGAAATTCCAAAAGTTCCGTTTTAGTCGCTTTAACTGCGAAACTCTAAAAAGACAGCAACTTTTCGTGTTGCAAATGCGAAATGATATTCCCGAGTTACTCATTAGGGGTTAAAACAAATGTTCCCGGAACGCGGGACAAGTTGCTTCGGAACATCGGAACAAACTGCACGACTTCTGCTGAATTAAGATGTTGCAGAGAAGTTTCAGGCACAGAGATAAGTTCCTTCTCACAAAGAGGAAAACACAGGAGTTGAACTGACGTGACTAAAAGGAAAGCATGAAATAGAACTTGAAACAACAACAGTGACACTAATATTAATATTGTTCTTAGAGAAATAAAGGTATTTGTGCTCGAATTTAGGCTGCGACGTCTCACTGCTGGGCACAGTACCTACTTACTAGATGGGAGAACCACACCACAAGTTTGGGCCATAACACCATCACGCTGGCTCAATGCGGGTTGGTGGGTTAAAGCGGTGGCAGTAACAACCGGGACCAACGGCTTAGCGTGCCTTCCGACGCAGGGAAGAGCTCAGGATAACAAATTTTAATTGACCCATCCCAACCATATTTGTTTGCTTTAAAGAAAAAGAATAGGGTGACGCAGCATCATCCAAGATTTGAACTTTAGGGGAAACAGGAACAGATTCAAGGGAAGATCGAAATTAATTACCTTAACTAGGTATTATAAGAAGAAATATTCATGTATTTTAATCAATGAAGAAAGAAATAGATAGTACCAAAGTTACTAAATATTTTACGGAAAGTACTTTATTATAAAAACAAGTCGTGAAATTCGATAAAAATTTTTGTTTTAAGTTGGATATCGATATAATAGGTACATACTACTATTTAAATATAATGCTAAATTATTATTCTCTTTAAATGTTAAAGCTATATATGTCTATAAATTATATTTACTTATTCAATTACGCTGCGAAATGTTTTTAATTTTACTCCAAAAATAGGTAAATTTATTTTAGTGCAACACTTAGTTCAACAACAGCTACACTCTCAGTGGGTCAGATAAGTTTGTGGCACTATGCGGCACTAGTGTGTTACTGTATACGGGGTGGTGCCGTCAATACGACAATAAATTAAAACATGGGCTATATTAGGTCATAGAAATGGTTTGCCACTTTCAAAAATATCGTATACGTTTGATAATTTCATGACATTTCTCTGAAATAATGCTGCCAATGGGGTACACCTTTTTTCGCAGAACTTTTTATGTAATAATTTCATTATGCATAACAGCGGAAAGCATAAACTTTATTTGGCAGAAAATTATTTGGCACACACTCATTAATCATACATTCAAAACCCATAATTTTATGTCAGAATCATCTTTAGGCATATATTTAATATCCATAATAATTAAGAGGCAGAACTATCATATCGCAGAAAGTTTATATTCAGAATCATCTTTATGCATAAATTTGATATCCATAATATTAAGAGGCAGAACCATCATATCGCAGAAAGTCAATATTCAGAAGCCATACTAGCATCCACCATGCACGCATGCAGTATGCAAGCAACAGTCAGAATGCAAGCAAGCATGCAAGCAAGCATGCAGCATGCAAGCAATCATGCAGCATGCAAGGTTTCTGTCACGGCTCCGGCACTGCGGGGCTTCGGCGGTCCCACGCGACCTTATCGTAACAAGTGGTTTTCGCCCACCACCGCAGCTTCGGCAGCCTCAGCCGCGGCGGCGGTCATCAAAACCACCTGCTCCTCAGCTCGCGGGCCGCCTCGCCCCTCCGCGTCATCGCGGGCTTAAATTACACTCTAGGGGTAGGGCAGACAAGACTACGTGGAGTCGGTTTTGCAGCGATTCGTTTCTGTCACTAATGTAGTACAATCTTCCACCATCGTAGTATGCCAAGTGAAATTATACCGAGTAATCGTCGCACTAAATAAGTGTTATGCTTAACGAAATTATGCGTAATGAAATTTTGCTAAATGAAATTATGTCTAGTGAAAATCTGCAATCTTAAAAGTATTACATTTGTAATTCGGACATATAAACATTCGACCAAATGATAATTATACTAAATTATTTTTATGCATTCAACATATTCGTTTAAAGAAAATTATGCCAAGTGTGTTTTGCCAAATAAAATTTGGAACAACAAAATTCTGCCAGATAGAGGGAACCCCTGCCAATGTTATATTATTTCATACAAATGTCATAAAATTATCAAACGAATAAGATGTTTTTGAAAGTGGCAACCCATTTCTATGCACTAATATAGCCTATGTGTTAATTTATTGTCGTATTGATAGCACCATCCTGCATATTAATCGGCACTGGTATCATAAATAACTATTTAAATATTTCTGTAAAGAGTTTTCGTGGTTTAGTTTTATAATTTGGGATATAAATTAAACAGATCACCAAAAATCAAACGATCTGCAAAAACTTTATAAACCATTGATTTGTTGAGACTTGAGAGACAAAGAATCGTCCTCACGACTCATAACAAATATAAAATCCGATTCGTAACACAATCTGATACAAGCTTTCAAAAGCTCCAGCTATATTTATAACAAAACGTAAATTATATTTTTATGCTACAAAAAGTCACGGGCTTAGAACCGGAAATGTCGCGACCCTTCTCGGGGATTACCGAACACTCCATAAGGATTACCTATTGCGGATTTTTCATGTTCTCTACTCTTGTAATGCGCTTTTTAGTAAATACTGCAATAACTTCAGAAGACTTATTATTTGTATTAAATTTATCAGAATTTGTATTAAATATGTCATTCATTCATTCATTCTGTGTACCATAGTATGTTTATGGCAAAGAATTTTTTATTCCGGAGCAATATAAGTAGGTAGGAATTTTAAAAAAGATTTCATGGTTTTCTCGAATTTTATTTCTATGTCGTCGTTGTAAATGTTTGAGATATTTACAAAAGTATCTACACTAGAAAATTGCAACGATTCTGTGCAGCCTGCATCCAACGGCTCCCCCCAACTCTGACTAGGTCGTCTGTGCATCTAGTGGGAGGCCTCGTACGTACTTTGTACTTTGCCATTTCTTGTCCATGCTTGTACTTTAACGCTCCTTTGGAAATCTGTTCTGCGTGCTAAGCGACCTGCCCACAAAGCCTATGAGCTACACTAGTGACTTTGCTATCTATATAATAAGTGATATTGTTGAGTGGACGCCTTGACCTTAACCAAACCGCTTTAACGGTGTTGAATGCGCGAATAAGTTTGATGTTTGCTTTAAACATCTACATATGGTGTGTTTGTCTCTGTTCAGTCATTAGAACGTACAAACATTTATATATTCAAACCACGTCTATCATTTTAAAATACCAAATAAACGCCAGAACAGAATTGATGGAGTTTGAGATTGTTTGGTAAAAATTAAATGCAGTTTCTACCAAATAAACCGGGACACCGTGTTTCGGGAACATTGGCGATGTTCCAGGCCACGCTGGACTCATACATAAATTGCAGATTTCTACAAATGCATTTCTCGGGAGTCATATCGCGTTATATACCTAACAGCAGTAATAGATAAGGAGTGTCGTAACTCAAAAGGCAGGACAATAATGGAATTGAATATAATAACATAATAATAAATAAAATATTTATTCAATAAATAAGTGCTGTTTAACAATAAAAATATGTTGCTGAATTAAATTTGCCTAAACTAGGTTGTAAACTTGTGCTTCAGGCGAGAAAGCGCTGATATGTTATTTAACAGGTACTGGATTACAATAAATTTAATAATCAACTTTTATTTAAAAGTAAAAATGACAAATGAAATGTCTGAGGAAAAAGTGCCAACGCTAACAATGTCATTTATACTTTTACAGAGTGGTGCCGTCAATATTACAATAAATTGAAACATGGGCTATATTAGGTCATAGAAATGGTTTGCCACTTTCAAAAACGTCATATTCATTAGATAATTTTTTGACATTTGTATGAAATAATATAACATTGGCTGCATTATTTAATAGAAATGTCATAAAATGTTTTTGAAAGTGGCAAACCATTTCTATGAACTAATAATAACGAGGTACTAGGAGGTACGAGGTACGAGGAACTAGGTGGTAGACCCATATGTAGGGTCGCCTGGTTAGGTACCACCGCCTTTCTTATTTCAGCCGTGAAGCAGTTCGCTGTGTTTCGGATTGAAGGCCAAGGTAGCCAGTGTAATTACTGGGCATAGACGGCATTTCATCTTAGGCCTCAGGATGACAACGCACCTGCAATATCAAGTGCTTTTCCTTGTTATTGCTGGTGTCTATAGGCGGCGGTAACCGCTTACCACCAGGTGGGCCGTGGGCCGTCAGCTTGTTTGTCATCTAAAAAAAACGAGAGGCCATTAAATAAAGAAGAAGAAGAACTAATATAGCCCATGTTTTAATTTATTGTCGTATTGACGGCACCGCCATGTATAAGTAGGTACTGTGAATAACTCCTTGGTATGTTCGTATGATAGACTTTGAAACAAGAATAAAGGAATAATAAATAATAAAAATATGAAAATCGTTAATTTCGCAAAACAGTTGATCCATGTAGGTTACTATAAACTAAGTCATTAAGTTTTTTTTTATTATTATTATTTTTTATACAACTAGATGACAAACAAGCTGGCGGCCCACCTGATGGTAAGCGGTAGCGATTAATTTGGATTTATTGTTACTTCACAAGATAATCAACGGAGGTACGGATTGCTCTTCTCTGTTACGATTGATAAACCTTAATGTACCATATAAGTTAGCGCGGGTCGGAAGATATGCGCCTTTTTCTGTTAACAGCAGCAGGACTAATGTGGGTCATCACGCCACCATGAATAGACTTCAGCGGCAATATAACAAACCCAGCAAAGTATGTAATATCGACATCTTCGCTGATAAGCCCCAGAAATTTAGGCGTCAAATACAACAGTCCTTTGATATACCGTCCATGCACCAGATTAATAGCTGAACACGACACAATTATAATTTTAAGTTTTTATCTTTTTGTTCAATAAGCTGTAATGGAAGTATTAAATAACACGCAATTAACCTAGAGTAATAATAAGTTAAATTAAATTAAGTTAGTTAATTGAGTAATATAAGTAGACCTGCTTTCTTTTTAAGTTAATTTCTAGTCCACATTGCATGTCATGGCAACCTTTAATTAAGATGGCACTTAGCTTTAAGTTTTTTATTTTTGTCTCTAAAATTTTGACTTGTATCAGTGTTTATCTTGTTGGTTGTCCTAATAAATAAATAAATAAAAAAAGTCATCTTAAAAACTATGTTATATTATATTTACTTATACATACCTACGCCTCGGATAATTTCTTGCCTTGTGCCGACAGCAACCAATAGGAGTCAACGTGTCTCCACGTGGTAACCCTCCGCACATATAATATGACTGGTACACTATATAATAATAAAAATCAGTCAACACTAACATACTTATTTTAATACTAGATAAAAAATTAACAAATCCTTTAATATCATGGCACTATCTATTCATTCCATAATTAAAAGTGTCTGGTGTCGGGTTTTAAAGAGAGAGGAGAAGTAAAAGAAGTCCCGTAGACGCGGCCCTGTTAGCCGTTGAAAAAATGTAGCTAACTTATTGTCCTTAATCTACCCACCCGTAACTAGTTTGCGATTTTAAAAGAAAGAAAAATATTTATAATTGATCCAGGACCACAAAATCCACTACACAAACCTAGTGCCTGTTGGTAGATGTAGAAATTGGGTCTTTTGTTCCCGAGTACCCCTTAGTCACCTCTTTTACTACAAGGAGAGAAACGAGGTCGCTAAATTCTAAGTACGAAGCCACACACTACCACACTTTCGCATTTATAATATTAGTATGGATAGAATTGATAATATATGTATGTGTCAAACAGCTGTAGTTCATGTTTTTGACGCGGGACTTCTTTGGTGGCGCGGATTCTAAGCTTTTATCTGTAAAAATCAAAATTACTTCCACCTGTCAAGCTGTGTAACTTGTCAATCTGTGTTTAATTAAAGTAAGATGATATACTCGTAGACTATAACATTTGTCTTCAATTGTCAAAATGAAATGCATTAGTACCTATTAACATTGAAGTTGCGTTATTCGGGCTTCGGGTCCAACACATTTCCATTCCGTTGGCTCCGCCAGTCTCGTAATAAATAAATCCCACTTCAAGCTATATTTCCTATTTATCTGGCAAGTTCCAAGACACCGGAACTTACAGAACATACCCGTCGGTGACTACGCGTCATTTCCGCAGGAGAATCGTTGATATTGTCGGTGAGGGTATAAAACTGTTCAAGTAACAGGAAATCAAGCGGAGAGTATATTGAGTACAATCGGATTACTCATCTTTTTCTACAAATAGAATAAAATAATAATAATACTAATATTCTTATTCTTATTCTTATTCTTACACTCACACTAGTTACCTAATAAAAGCCTGTGCTTATAGTACAGATTATAGGTAGATACCTACTAGCTAGGATAATATTTTTTCTAAAGTTGCAGAAAGTTATTGTAATAATACTATTATTCACCTATTTTCTAGCCCAAAGTAAGCATCGTTAAGAGCTTGTGTTATGGATACTAGATAACGGAGCAATAATGATAATAATATAAGCATGCGAAATACACTAAATAAACATATAAACATCCATACACTAATGAACAAATGCTCGAACTCATCATACAAACATTTGCTCCTACCGGGATTCGAACCCGGGACGCCCTGACCGAGTACCCTTTAAGTAAGGGGCACAGACTACTCGGCCAGCCGGTCGTCTGAGACTCTCCGGATACAAAGCGAACGTGTTCCACTCATATCGACACTTTGACGAAGGCCAGGTTTGCAATCATAGGCATGCACCGAAGACTGGAAGATACCTGACGCTTCCGGGCCCATTATGTTATTGAGGCGGTTGAAGGAGGCCTTGGATCTGCCTTCTCCGCGGGACGACCGCCTAAATGCCAATATCTCTTAAAAAATGACAATGTGTTGTCATAAATCATACCGATGTCAATGTCAATGCAATTAGGTGGTTGCCCCGCTGGCCTGACCTGTCATCTTTGGTATTCGGTTCCGCAAGAGGAGCTTCCTCACTTTCCTAAAGTCCATTTCGGGCTCTCTTCTGTAAGATGACATCCGCATAAAGGACAAATAAAAATACAAAAAAGTCCATAACTTACGAAAATATCAGTAAAATACATAAAAATATATACATAAGAATATAAAAACTCCTTTTTGAAGTCGGCTTAAGAGAGAACTCTATTGTAGAACGATATTTACCACAGAAACTATCTACAAACAGTATTGTTTGACTGTGATCTTCAGTGGTTCAAGGTTATTTACAAACCGATCCGTTTCTTTGAGCAGAAAATATAGCTACAAATACCCCTTCACTTCCTTCACTTAGTACACATATTTGATAGACATACGAAAAGGATTTTTAACGACTCGGACTAGCTTCTTGGTCGAAATGTTTTCATTTTCAATAAATGCTAATCAAGAAGTGTTTGCATTATTAATGTTCATTAAATTAAACATTAACTTTATATATTATTGTACACAAGATAATTATAATAATGAAATAAATCGGACAATTTGCACAAATCGCATCTATTTCGTAGCGAAATTTCTTCCAGCAGACCCGCAAAAGGAAAAATAAATAGAAATGCAAGAAAGGCAGATTGTGTACGCGATTTAAGGCTCCATAAATATACAGTAGGTACTAGAATCAAGTGTGTACCTATACTTTTTTCCATATTTGTTAAATTATAACAAAAATAATCTTAATTACACTAAACCTTCGATCTAAAAATAAATGTTGGTGAAAGTAACCATTTGTGTTTATTTATTTGTGTAAAAAATTATTTTGTACACATTGTAGAAGTAGTAATTAAAATATAATAAAACTAAAAAAATATCACGTCCTGAGGCAGGAATCGAACCCGCGACCTTTCGCTATCCGGGCGACTGCTCTGACCACTGAGCCACCCAGGACTTGGGATATCCCTGTGAAATTCTTCTTGTCTATCTGTATTTGCGTTTATGAGCTAACGTCCACCCTACAATATCGAAATATTCTATTTCAACATCCGAAACGAGTATTTTTTACAAATACCGACGATTCGGTTAAGTTGGGGCAGTGCTTTCAAATATTCTTAATTTTTGATTTTAACATTATTATAAATGTTTGAAAAATTACTTAGTAATTAAAATATAATAAAACTAGAAAAATTTCACGAAAGGTCGCGGGTTCGATTCCTGCCTCAGGACGTGAAATTTTTCTAGTTTTATTAAATAAAGTAATTTTTCAAATTGATAATAATGTTAAAATCAAAAATTAAGATTATTGTAGAAGTAGCGAAACAAAAAACTGAAAGTGTGTACCTATATTTTAAAAAAAACACCATTTTCTTCTTTTCTTTTTTTTGTGCAGTTGCTCTTTATAAATATAAGGCCATAAAATTGTATAGGAAATTTGGAGAATAAGCCCACCCTTTTCCGATGGCAAATTCATGAGCATCAAAGGAAAAAATAAATTTGCATGAAAATAGAAATCAGTATCTCAAGGCGCAAGCATCTTTGATAAAGCCGCACACTATTTCGGAAGAACGATTTCTATGAATAAAAGGGATCATGGTGAAGGCGAGAAAACACTCCCGACTGTGTAGTGACTCACAGAACACTGCAGCTAAATAACACTACTTTGTAATGCTGTGCTTCAGCTGTGAGTAAGGTCGCCGGAGCTCTTTAGAAAGTGCTATGTTGAGAGCAGGGTGACTCCTGTGCTACCTTGTCGCCACCACTTGTCAACCACCCTTGTCTTATCTATAAAAAAAAAACAATTATACTTAAGTGCCAATTTTCATACGGGTAATTATTTTGTTAACCTCGCAAACTAAAAATTTCAGACGCAATAGTTTTTAATATTCTCATAATTATGCGGGCCGTGCCAATACCCCTCGGACTACAGTGGAGGAAAATCGCGGTCGACTTGTGTCTGAAATCGATAGTTCTCTAATCGGGTTATTCCCTGAGAATCACATTCCCAGAGGATCATGTTCCGGAGGATCACGATTTGTTCGACGACGATCGACGATGAAGGTAAAACAAATCGTGATCCTCCGGAACATGATCCTCTGGGAATGTGATCCTCAAGGAATAACCCCTCTAATCAGAGTCTCCGATTGGACGACTAAATTTAGTCCAATTTAACCCCACTAAGACACAAATCTGCGCCTTTACCACTAAAAAAACTGTGTCCATTCGCTGTGTCTTCACAATTTCTCAACACACCGCTTTCCATCGTTAAGAATATCGTAATCCTTGGTGTCGATATCTCTAGTGACTCAAACTGGCATCCATTAAACTTGGTAAAGACGCGCTATGAAAATTGTCAACGTTCCCCAGCTTTTTTTTTTATTTATTTATTTCAACAAACACCTAGAATTACAATTTAATTGAACCTTTAAGCCTAAGGAGAGATTTTGCTTCCTTAGGTTTTACCGTTTGTATAACGGAGTGTGCTCTGATAAATTATTTGACATGATGCCCACGGCCTCTTTCTACCATCGCACCGCTCGCCATCGGCTGGGAATTCATCCTTAAACGTTGGAACCAAAATAGTCTCGTACCGTGCGGTTTCAGAGAAACTTTCTCCCGTATACGCTCAGGGAATGACCTCCCTGCAGGGGTTTTCACGAACGAGTAAAGCATGGGGTTCTTAAAAAAGGGGTCGGCAACGCGTAATTAAGACCCCTGGTGTTGCAAGCGTCCATAGGCTACGCTAACCGCTTACCATCAGGTGGGCCGATGCTTGATTGCCACCTCAGTGGTATAAATAAAAAATTTAAACGAAAAATAAAACCGACTCCAAAAAACTGAAAAGGATAAAATAATTAATAGTGAAGCACCGACTCCAAAAATATGTTCCTAGGGGATGAGTGCCTACTTACTAAAATTTAATTATTTTATCCTTTTCAGTTTTTTGGAGTCGGTTTTATTTTTTGTTTGAATTTTTTTTTCACAAATTTTAGTGATAACTTTTGAAGGTCAAAGCTAGATGGGTGACCGTGAGATTATATTGTTTTCTACTATCGTATCATTTCACTAAAAATTCATAGGAAAGCAAAAATACGCAACTTCGCATACGTAGACGACTTAATTTTTCTAGTTTTTTCGTTTTCAAAACCAAATTACCCAAAGGATTTTGAAAAAAAATTTATGGGACCAAATTACTATTCCGCATAGAACAAAAAAAGAATCATCAATATCGGTTCACCCAGTCAAAAGTTCTGAGGTAACAAACATAAAAAAAACATACAGACGAATTGATAACCTCCTCCTTTTTTTGAAGTCGGTTCAAAATATGCCTCCAGGAGACCAACGCAGCTTAAGACATTAAGAAAGATTCGGAGTATACAAGACTTTGTTTCATGATGATACGAAGCTTATGCCTACTAGTTTTCACTTACGAGAATAATGTCAACAACTAGCTAGCAATACGGTAACATTAGCTTAGAACCAATTATTTAAAGTTATTCATTAAAGTTTGTTTCTAGAAGAACCCGAGACCTTGTGGTCCAAAACCATAGATTGCTTTATTTATGGAGAATAAGAGCTATGCCACAAATACATTTGTCTATTCCACAGTCCCGATGCCCGATAAAGTTTACGATTGTGGAAATCGAAATTATATTTAAAAAATATTGCAGGAAAATATACTGTATTTTTTCTTGTGACATAAAAAGGATGTTGCCGAGAAATCAACCACAAATTGAATGTCACAAATCAGGGCCATGATTGTGATTTTCCAAGAGTTCTAAGAAAGGTCACGTTGGACTTACAAATTTGAGATACAGTTCACGTGAACCTTATCAACCGGGAATAAGGGATAATTTCCCTTTTATCATTACTAGTGTGACACCATCAACTTTCACTATATGAAGGGTGATGAGGGGTGAAATAAGCTGACAATGCAACGCAAAATATGTTTCTTTTATTTGAATTTTCGGTTGCTGGTTTATTATAATATGAAAAATATTTCCGGATATTATGTATAATCCTGCCTGTCGATTCTGTAACAGAACTCGCACCTCACTTCGGAAGTCACTTCGAATTCAACTGTCAAATAGAGCAAATTTTCATACATTTTTTGCTCTATTTGACAGTTTGAAGTGACTTGCGTAGTGAGGTGCGAGTTTTGTTACAGAATCGACAGGCTGATTTCCTTTTGCATCTATAATATACCCCATATTTTATTTTTATATACAACTAGATGACAAACAAGCTGACGGCCCACCTGGTGGTAAGCGGTTACCGCCGCCTATAGACACCTTCAATAACAAAGGAAAAAATCACTTGGTAATGCAGGTGCGTTGTCATCCTGAGGCCTAAGATGAAATGCCTTCCATGCCCAGTAATTACACTGGCCACTTTTACCTTCAATCCGAAACACAGCGAACTTTTTCACGGCTGCAATAAGAAAGGCGGCGGTACCTACTCAGGCGACCCTACACTACCCTACACAGGCGGGCCTACCACCTAGTATTGACGGCACCATTCTGTAAATCTATCACTGCTAGATTCACATTGGTGCTGTCAATACGACAATAAATTAAAACATTGGCTACAATATTAATACATTCACAGTCTCACATCCAGCCCGAAGTAAGCATAGCTTGTATTATGGATACTCGAAAATAGGCGGACCCGCGGACAAAACCGAGTTTAGAAATTAGAAACAACCGACTGCGGCTCCTCTCAAGTAGATATTGGTTATCGCTTCAAAAATTATCCTATGTTCTCCCTAGTGTCTCACACTATCACTATACTAACTTAACAAAACTTAAAACTTAACAAAAAAACAAACTCACTTTCTCATTTATAATATTAGTTAGGATATACTAAATAAACTTACCTGACACGTGTACAAATGCTCTTACTCATCATGCAAACATCTGCTCCTACCGAGATTCGAACCCGGGACCCCTGACTAGTCTGTACGAGTATAGTTATGGATACTAACCACTCGGCCAGCCGGTCGTTACTTAGGTATGTACTCTTGATTTTTACAAGGTAGGCAACGCTGGAAAATTGGTGCAGTAGAGAAACTGCCTTTTATATAACTAGCAGTGAGTTGGTGTGGTGGCGTGGGTGGTTGAATAATGATTACCATCAGGCGGGCCGTATGATTGGTTTACGGAAGAAACAGAGATTCTCACAGAGATAAAACAAACACAACATACGCTCTTCATAGAAAAAACTTAATTATATATACTTATTTCATAGCCGTCTGGTTAAATTAGCCGCTTAACTGGACGCCTAGGCCGTTAATTGAACTCCGGCATCCAATGAAGCGGCAGAAGGACAACTAGCCAAGTCATTGAGCGCAACGTTCAACCAGATGGCTGAACGTCATGTCAGTCGTTCAATTGGACGCCTATATAGGCAGGTTGTTTAAATCGACGAGCTTTTGTGTGACTATTTGAGTGATTAGTAGCAATAAGGTTATTTTTTATATAACCACTTATAAACGACATCGTTTTGGTTAAAAGTGATCATAAAAAATAACGCTGAACCTACCAATCACACCAAACCTCTTCAGTACACGACGATCCGCCTAGGCATCTAATTGAGCAGACGTTCAATACACCATATTGTTAATAAGGGGTTCCCTCTATCTGGCAGAATTTTGTTGTTCCGAATTTTATTTGGCATAACACACTTGGCATAATTTTCTTTATAAGAATATATTGAATGCATAAAAATCATTTGTATAATTATCATTTGGTCGGGGTGTTGGGCGGTTGGTGTATGCTCAAGGGTGCGATGTTGAGCTAGCAGCACCTACCGCCAGGTTCAAACACGCACGTCCACGTCACCGCCGTGGTGCTCCAATAGGAGTAGCGGTGAACCCCCTTCCTTTCAAGGGGGTCGTACACCCTGGGCAATGCTGGGGTCAAAATAAACAGGCATCGCACATTAACACCCACCCTGTGACTCCAGTAGCAAAGCGTGTTGAGCTTCGCCTGCATGTGCTTTCCCTCGCTGCAGGAGATAACCCGTACCCCAACTCTATCCCATGATCCACATCCAAATAAATCCCCATCCTTCCCTATCCTCTAACTCCTATCTGTCCTGGAGGGATTACAACCTCGACACCAACATTGTTAACCAAAGAAAAAATGGAGGCAACTTTAAAAAAAGGTTTACCCCAGGAGGGTACCAGCTCTGCTGGAGAATCCCTCACCGAGCCTAGCTCGGTCTGCCCCACGTACTCTGGGGGGGGCAAAAATTTGCCAAAATTTGAGGCCAGTCAAGGCTGGGGCCAGACCTATAAGGGAGGGCCAAAGGCACAGGGTGCAGGGGACTGGAGCCAACCAGGCACGTCCAAAGAGGGATCCTGTTCGAAGCCAGGGACTCGAAGCCTTCGGGAGTCGAACCCACCAGGCAGAGGACAAGGAAACCGGGGGAGGGGCGCTCTTAGGGGAGCGGCGCAGTCATCGCCTCGGATTGGCTCTGCGTCGTCACGAGGTGCGTACGGCCGCCCACATGGGCGCTGTCCGCTGCGGGACGATCGTGGGCTGCGGGGTGGTGATGGTGCTGCACCAGGGGTCAGGGAGCTAGAGGCGCCGATGGGGGCTTCTCCTCAGGGGAGTCAGGCTACGGGGTCACTGACTGTAGAACCTACGGGGGCAACAGTTGGAGAAACCATGTCGGACAATGCTGAGGAGGTCCCCAAAAGAAATAAAAAGAAACTGTCCGGGTTTCAGAGGCGACAGAAGGCTGAACTGCGAAGGCAGGAGGCTGCTGATGCCTCTGTTGACAGGACCAAGAGGCCCAGGGAATTCAGTGATGAGGGCCAGGCTGACACTGTAGCCAAAAGGGTTAAAACCCATGGCTCCTACGCGGAAGCGGCGGGGTGTGTCAGGCTGGCCATCATTGCTGAAGAGTACCCGGCCAGAATGTTGGATGAAGGGGACTACAGGGCCATTCAGGCAACCATTTGGGACCGCCTGGAGGAGGCCCCGACACCTGTCCCACTCATCAACATGGGTAGCATAATTGCTGGGGCGCTGCATGTTGGGTGTGGCGGAGATACCTCAGCCAGATGGCTTCGCTCTCTCAGCGGGAGTACAGTTGAGGGAGTGAAGCTCAGGGTGGTGGACATGAGGGACCTACCAAAGCCGGTTAAGATGGCATGGAAGTCCCGAAATGTCACCCGCATGGACACGGGAAGGGTTTTGCGTATGATGCAGAGGATTCATCCGGGCCTTAAAACATCCAGTTGGCAGGTCGTCGACACACTTGTTGAGGGCCTGTCAACACGTAGGATTGTGCTGATGGATGAATTGTCTGCATCCTACATAAAACAAAATGACTACTGCCTGTACACGGGAATCGACAGGAGTATCTTCAAGGTACTTGACAGTGGCAAGCCTGAAGATGGGCCTGTGGATTCCCAGGCTATGGAGGGTGAGGGGGCGTCCGGGGGGCACATGCATCCTGGGGCAGCCCTTGAGCCTTCAGTAGTCAAGGAGCCAAAGGAGGGACCGGAAAGGGGGCCTGGAGCAGGGTCGTCGGTTGTTGGAGGAGACATGGAATGTCAGGAGCGGGTGTCCTCTCCAAGAACCGATGATGTCCTTGGGGCACTGGATGGTCTCAACCTTTGGTTGACTTCGCCGTCAGACACCCATAGTATTATGGATGATGAGTCTGACGGCAAGAGTAAGGGGGAGGGCAATTAATTAAAAAAAAAAAAAAAAAAAAAAAAAAAAAAAACCGATGCGAAAGATATCTACGCAAACAGCATGGCAACAGGCATAAGGTGTGTACAAATTAATGTCCATCACTGTAAGGCAGCCTCAGACCTATTGGCGAGAGAGCTGCAACAAGGAAAATACGACATTGCCTTGATTCAAGAACCGTATATTTACCGGGGACTGATCAAAGGTCTAGGTGGAACAGGCGGTACTATATATTATGTGTGTTCTACTAAAGATATGAGAACTTGCATTTATGTCAGAAATGGCCTTAATGCGGTGGCTCTATCACAGTTCTGTTACAGGGACCTCACAACAATCAAGGTCTATGCAGGAGAGGGGAGGGACAGACAGGAGCTTATAATGGCATCTGCTTACCTACCATATGAAAAGGCGGATCCGGTGTCGGAGGAACTACGAAACCTGATCAGCTATGGCAGCCGAGGGGGTGTGGACGTTATCATCGGCTGCGATGCAAATGCACATCATGTCGTCTGGGGGAGCTCAGACGTCAACGCAAGAGGAGAAAGGTTACTGGATTTTCTGGTAAGTACTCCCATGCAAATACTAAATAAAGGCAATAAGCCCACTTTCTTTAATACACGGCGGGCTGAGGTTATTGACATAACCATAGCTTCAAATAGGGCAGCAAAGTATGTTATGGACTGGCATGTATCAAATGAGATCACCTTATCTGATCACAATTATATATGCTTCAGGTACGGGGACATTGGGAAACCAATGACTGTGCAACGTAAAAATCCAAGATTTACCAACTGGGACGATTACAAACGCGATCTTAGGATTGAACTAGGTAATATAAATAGCAATCTAAACTCAGTTCTTGATATTGAATTTGAAGCGGAGAGATTGACAAATGCTGTAGGGACGGTATGGCAACAAAACTGTCCGGACAGAAAAACGATAGCGAAAAAGCTGCCGTGGTGGACTCCTGAGGTAGCCAAAATAAGAAAGGAGACAAGGAAAGCTTTTAACTTAGCAAAGGCCAGAAATGATTACACTGAGTATGGCAAGGCACTAACACGATATAGTACTGCGGTTAGGAAAGCAAAGAGAAAGGCTTGGAGAACCCACTGTGAGAACATTAGTTCTATTCCTGAAGGGATGAGGTTAGCCAAAGCTATATCGACTACGAATGCGATCCCGTTAGGAGTGATTAATGACCCAAACGGTGAACGCACAGATTCTGGGAAGGAAACTTTGATGGTAATGCTAAGTACTCACTTCCCAGGATCACAAATTATAGAGAAAGAGCATGATCCTATAAAACTTGAGGAACTAAATGAGAAGACCTCGAAGTTTGATTGGGACATAGCTAAAAGGGTAGTGGATGAGAGTAGAATCAAATGGGCCCTATCCAGCTTTCAACCATACAAAGCTCCCGGCCCAGACAACATCTATCCAATACTTCTACAGCAAGGTAGTCCTAACCTTGGACAGCATCTATGCAGGCTATACAAAGCATGTATTGCATTTGGATACATTCCCAAAACTTGGAGAAAGGTCAAGGTAATCTTTATCCCTAAGCCTGGGAAGCCGGATTATGAAGACCCAAAGGCCTTTAGGCCTATTAGTCTCCAATCTTTCTTTTTGAAGACATTGGAGAAATTAGTGGATAAGTTTATAAGGGAGGGACCATTGAAAAACTTTCCCTTACACAGACTACAGTGTGCTTATCAGCCAGGCAAATCTACGGAAACGGCACTGCATTATGTAGTTAGCAAAGCGGAAGCAGCCATAGAAAACAAGGAGGTGTGCATTGGTGCATTCGTGGATATTGAAGGTGCCTTTGATCGCACTACCTTTGAATCTATTAAAAGAGCTGCTAAGAAGCATGGAGTGCCACATACAATCAGAAAGTGGATTAACTGCATGCTGAAAGGTAGAATCATTTACTCAGAACTACTAGGGGATAAACTAAAAGCAAAGACCACAAGGGGCTGCCCTCAGGGAGGAGTGCTGTCTCCACTACTCTGGAGCCTTGTAGTTGACTCTATAGTGGACAGACTGAATGAGGGACCACTTTACACTGTGGGCTATGCAGATGACTTAGTCGTGCTAGTCAATGGGAAATTCCCTGGTACAGTATCGGAGATTATGCAGTATGCACTGGGGGTGCTGGAAGACTGGTGTAACACCAACCACCTGTCAGTAAACCCCGGTAAAACGACTGTAATACCCTTTACAAGGCAGAGAAATCTGAAAAGGCTTAAAACCCTGCATTTATATGACACGGAGCTTTCATGGTCCAGTGAAGTGAAATATCTTGGCATAACGCTAGATAAGGAACTTAACTGGAAACTCCATATGGAGAGAACCTTGATAAAAGCTCAAAGGGTCTTTGGAATGTGTCGCTCCACTTACGGCAAGACGTGGGGACTACAACCAAAGATAATAAAGTGGATCTATACAACCATGGTCAGACCTGTTATAACTTATGGTAGCATCGTCTGGTGGCCTAGGACAAGGCTGGTAACATGCAAAACTGAGCTTAGCAAGTTACAGAGGACAGCATGTCTAGCGATAACCGGAGCGTTTAGAACCACTCCAACGGCAGCGATGGAGGTGCTCCTCGACATCCCGCCACTGCATATTATAATAGAAACAGAGGCGAGGAAGGCGTTACATAGACTCAAAGTAGCAGGACTGTGGGACACTACTAAACCTCTGTTGAAACACACAAAATGGGCAGAAACCTCTGTCCTAGACAGGTATATGGAAATGGGATGTGATAAAATCTGCCCCAAATTCATATTCGAAAAGAAATTTAAGATCAGCATTCCCACAAGAGAGGAATGGAAATGTAAGCCACCATACCTGGAAAAGGGAAGCCTAATCTGGTTCACTGATGGATCAAAGATGGACTCTGGAACAGGTGCTGGGGTCTATAACAAAGACACTCAAATATACCAAAGCATGGGAAGGTTTGCCACTGTCTTCCAGGCGGAGACACATGCAATCATTCTATGTGCAATGGAAATTATGGAACAGAGGACTAAGAATAAAACTATATATATTCTTAGTGACAGTCAGTCAGCCCTCAAGGCACTGAGCTCTCCGCGCGTTAGCTCAGACCTGGTTCTGAATGCCATACAAGCCCTAAACAAGCTTGGTAGGTATAATAGGGTAAGACTGATATGGGTGCCTGGTCATGTAGGAGTGATTGGCAATGAGAAGGCTGATGAACTGGCACGGAAAGGCTCGGAAAACAAGTATGTGGGCCCTGAGCCCTTCATATCTCTAACACAAAGTTTTATTAACACAGCCATTACAGAAGAAGTCAAGAATAGGCATAGAACTGAATGGCAAAAGGTACCACGATTAAGACATTCCAAGTCCTTTATGGGGGGGAGGGTAGGGGAATGGAGTAAATACATCTTTACAAACGGTAGAACACAGGCTCGCTTCCTCACGGGAGCGCTCACGGGACATTTTGCCACCAACTATATGCTACACAAAATGCAAATTTCCCCTGCACAACCTTGTCGGGCATGTGGTGAAGGCCAGGAATCGATGGAACATCTTCTGTGTCAATGCGATGCCCTGGCGAGGATCCGAATGAGTCTTCTGGAAGTGGCGTATCCAAAGCCAGTAGACTATAGACTCTTTCACGCCAAAGATATAGTGAAGCTTATGGCAGCTATATTCAGGACGTGGGAGGAGTGAAGGCAGGGGTGGCACAAAAGATCCCGAAGGGTCGAAGTGCATCGTGGCAAAGTCACGGCCCCATGATAAGATAAGATAAGATCATTTGGTCGAATGTTTATAGGTATGTCCGAATTCCCAATGGCATACTTTTAAGATTGCAGATTTTCACTAGGCATCATTTCATTAAAAAAAAATTAGCAAAATTTAGCAAAATTTCATTACGCATAATTTTGTTGAGCATAACACTTATTTAGTGCGACAATTACTCGGTATAATTTCACATGGCATACTACGATGGTGGCAGATTGTACTAAATTAGTGACAGAAACAAATCGCTGCAAAACCGACTCCACGTAGTCTTGTCTGCCCTACCCCTAGAGTGTAATTTAAGCCCGCGAAGGCGCGGAGGGGCGAGGCGGCCCGCGAGCTGAGGAGCAGGTGGTTTTGACGACCACCGCCGCGGCTGAGGCTGGCCAGCTGCAAGCCGAAGCTGCGGTGGTGGGCGAAAACCATCTGCGACGATAAGGTCGCGTGGGACCGCCGGAGGCTCGCAGCGCCGGAGCCGTAGAAGAAACCTTGCATGCTGCATGATTGCTTGCATGCTGCATGCTTGCTTGCATGCTGCATGCTTGCTTGCATGCTGCAGGCTTGCTTGCATGCTGCATGCTTGCTTGCATGCTGCATCCTAGCTTGCATGCTGACTGTTGCTTGCATTCGTTGCATTCGTGCATGGTGGATGCTAGTATTGCTTCTGAAAATTGACTTTCTGCAATATGATAGGCCTCTTAATATTATGGATATCAAATTTATGCATAAAGATGATTCTGAATATAAACTTTCTGCGATATGATAGTTCTGCCTCTTAATTATTATGGATATTAAATATATGTCTAAAGATGATTCCGACTTGTAAAATTATGAGTTCTGAATGTATGATTAATGAGTGTGTGCCAAATGATTTTCTGCCAAATGAAGTTTATGCTTTCCGCTGTTATGCATAATGAAATTATTAGGTACATAAAAAATTCTGCGAAAAAAGGTGTACCCGTTAATAAGATGTCGTAGTGTGTGCGCGCATTGAAAATGGTTTTTGGTGGTGCGAAATGGTTTTTTTCTTTCAAAATCATCTTATTCATTTGATAATTTCAGGACATTTCATTGCAATAATGTAGCCAATGTTATATTATTTCATACAAATGTCATAAAATTATCAAATGAATAAGATGTTTTTGAAAGTGGCAAACCATTTCTATGAATTAATATAGCGTGTATTTTGATTTATTGTCGTATTGACAGCACCATCTTGTAAATAAATGTATAAATAACTACTCAAATACATAATATCGGTCTAGATTAATGGTGACATTGACGTATAGAGTTTGTAAGATCTTTTATGCGACCGGAAATAAAGTACAAATATTTTTGTAGAACCTGTCCGCTTCAACGCTTAGTTGTATTTTATTGTGGCGTGAACCTTGAGACGTTATACAAAGTGTTATAAAAAGGTGTAGTCATATTTTAAGGGCTTATTCTACCCATCAATACAAACAACTTTTACTATGAGAACAACTACAAAATCGCAAAAAAGAAATCAGCTGTTCCATACATTGCGTCGAGTAAGTACATTGACCTTATTATGGAACAGCTGATTTCTTTCTCGCGATTTCGTAGTTGTTCTCATAGTAAAAGTTGCTTTTATTGATGGGTACAATAAGCCCTTAAAATATGACTACACCTTTTTATAACACCTTGTATAAGCTACGAAATAACTTTCCAATAAGCGTTATATAAGACTATTAAGAAGCCATAATAGGGAAATAAGTAACCTCAAATTAACGGGTCAGCGTAACATTGAGCACCTATCCTGTAACATATAATGAGATATGGCGCGGACGTGTGTAGTATGTCAGATAAGAATGTGGTGGCCACTAAGCTTGCTGTAGTTAAATACTTCAGTAAAAATGACAATGTTTGCGCCGTAGATTTCTTACTTCAATTTTTTAATACTAATCTGCTATTATCTTTTCATAGCATTTTCACGTTTTATGTCTGTGTTCAATATTATTCAAATTAATCAAACTCATGGTACCTATCATAAACTAGCTTTTGACTCTTAGTATATCTGTCTACATACCAGATTTATAGGTATACGGGAGTGCAATATAAAGAAATTTTCCTTGGCATGTATCAATTTATGTAAAGTTGATGTATATTACTCATACTAAACCATCTATATCCATACTTCTATTCTTATATTATAAATGATATAGTGTGTCGGTCTTTCTGTCTGTCTGTCTGTTACCCCTTCGCGCTTAAGCCGCTAAACCGATTTAGATGAAATTCTGCATAGAGATCGTTCGAGTCCCGGGAGAGAACATAGGATAGTTTCTGTCCCAGGTATCATTCTTTTAGGGGTGAAAGGGGGGTGGAAGTTTGTATGGGGAGTCAATTGACCACTGAAATTATTTAGGTGAAATTTGGCATAGAGATAGTTTGCGCGATAACCTACATCCACGCAGGCAGAACCGCGAGCGGCATATAGTATTGTATACGCGAAAGTATCTCTGATAGTCTGTCAGTTAACTTTTCACGCTCAAACCGCTGAAATGATTTAGATGAAGTTTTCAAAGGAGATAGAATGAAATCCTGAGAAGATCATACGGTGCTTTTTGAAGCGATAACTAAAACCCACGCGGGCTTAACTGCGGATGCCCACTAGTAAATCATTAAATTCTCTCCACGCGCCTTTTTAACTATCGCGGATCGCACCCACTCCGCGCCTCGTTTCGCTTCCGGTGAAAAACTACTTTCGCTCCGTAACTCAAAGTTTTAGTATAAATAATCAGACCTAGTTTAAAAAGGCTTCATAATATTGATGCCGATTCTGTAGTATAACATCTTACATAAAGTCCTGTATCATCGTCATCACCAGCCTATATACGTCCCACTCCTGGGCACAGGCCTTCCTAGATGGAAGAGACACATGAAGAGTTAGGGCCATAACACCACCACGCTGGCCCAATGCCGGTTGGTAGGTTAAAGCGGTTGCAGTAACAACCGGGACAAACGGCTTAACGTGCCTTCCGAAGCACGAAGGAGCTCGAGATAACAAACTTTGATTAATCCATCCCAGGATCGACCATGGCGAAAGTTGCTTTGTTTTTCGTATCGAAACCAGAGCGCTCAAACCAATACGCCACCGAGCACCTCATACTAATCAAATTATAAAGAGATAGACGACATCATGTATTGTGACGGTTTTGTATAATTAATCTTTGAAACCTTTTGTGTGCAACAATCCATCACACACACCCCGCTGGTGTCCCTCAACAATAGAAAGAATGTCGGTTGTGTCTGGTTTGTGGGTACTTCACATATGAGTAAGATGCACAGTTATTAACATATCCCATAAATAACGCCAACAAGACGTCATCATAAATAATAATATCCCATGCAATATGTAAACGCATGTCTGCATACTTAGCAGAGGTTGTTAACAAACTCTAAGAATAAGGTACAGTAATACGCCGTATCTTGATACTGGCTAAGTCACAGCAGAAAACCCTAAAAGGAGAAATGGAATTGAATTGCATTATGTATGTAGGTACTTATTTAAATGAAACGGAAGCACTGAATTTTTATTTCGTACTAATAAATCTAATGCATTCTTTATTGATCCTATAAATATGTCTTACAATGAAAAATGTTGCAAAAACGAAAATAAATCCTTTTCAGAGTTTTCGTGGCTTGCGCTGCGTAAACGGATAACCTTACGCAAAATTCATGTATGCCGGAATTATTTTCCTTTAAAAGCTCTATCTGCAACAGCATTAGTCTATCGTAGGTTGAGTCACTATAACATTTTTTTGGTAAAAAAAAATGTTCTTAAATAATACATACATTATCGGCGAAGGAGTTTCTGTAAACATGATATTATTCCTTATCAAAATAATAAATCATTCACAAGTATTTTATTTTATACAAAATTGTTCATGTTACCGTTTGATTTTAATGAATATCTTATGAGATGTCATAATTTAAAATAATTCTGCAACAAAATAATGATTAAGTGGTGCGGTCGCACGTGTTATTTTCCGGCATCCACTAATATTATAAGTTGTGTAATATTAGTGTAATATTATAAATGCGAAAGCTTGGATGGGTGTTTGTTACTCAATCACGCCAGTACGGCTAAACAGAAAACAGACAACATTCGGCACAGAGATAGATTAGTCAGGAAGAGCACATGTTTCACTTTTCCCGGAAAATATTAAGTTTCACACGATATACAGCCAATATTCACGCAGGCGAAATTGCGGGCTAAAGCCTGGAGCGCTTTACTAGAAGTTCTGTGGAAGTCTATTTTACAAATTAAATATGAGACATGATATTCGACTCCGCTTGGTCATAAAAAATAACCATAAAACTATTACTAATGTCATTATTTCCATAGAATTATTTTAAGTGGTATTTGTAGAGCGTTGGACCTTTGCATTTGTCGGCGAAACGTTAATAATGACGTAGTATTTCATTCGGCCGATTAAAATGAGAGTACTCGCTGATTTCCTGGCCACACACATACGTGCGCCATCAGCTGTAACTAATTGCGGCGGAACATCGAAGGGCTTGGCTGGTAATGGAACTGCAAAAATGCTACACATTCCACCGTGAGACGTACTAATGGAGAACGCTTTTCGTGTCTCCCCTCGGGTTCCAGTATTTGTACTGTAGATGGCCTCGGGACTGAGAGACTGAGATGTGTTATATTGTTCGGAAAATGGCGGCTTTTACAAAAAACGTTTTTCTGTGTAATCTAGCATTTGTCATAAATACATCTAATGGAGAGATGTTTGAGGAGCTCGGAGGCGTAATGATTTGAGCGTTTTGTAATAAATAACAGTGATGGTACAATATTTAAACTAATCAGACTGTAGTCAAAATTTGTCAGACTGTAGTCACTGTTAACTGTAGTCAGATTAGACTGTAGTCTAATCTTGTCAGACTGTAGTCACTGTTGACTGTAGTCTGATTAGACTGTAGTCTAATCTTGTCAGACTGTAGTCACTGTTAACTGTAGTCAGATTAGACTGTAGTCTAATCTTGTCAGACTGTAGTCACTGTTGACTGTAGTCTGATTAGACTGTAGTCTAATCTTGTCAGACTGTAGTCACTGTTGACTGTAGTCTGATTAGACTGTAGTCTAATCTTGTCAGACTGTAGACACTGTTGACTGTAGTCTAATCTTATCAGACTGAAGTCACTGTTGACTGTAATTATATTAAGCTGTAGTCTAATCTTGTCATTCGGACATGGGACAATTTTAATTACAGCAAGAAAAATGTTTGTTGTGCTCGGTTGTGCTAAGGAAAAGCGTTTATCCGCTACATGCCTGAAACTAGCTAGTAGGTATGATATTAAAAATTGATTCGGATGGTTTGATTCCCCCTATGTTTTATCTTAATTTAAGGCCAGTATTTTATCAAATGACATTTTGCATTATGAGTTGTAATTTATCACTTAACTTTAAATCTGCTTCTGCATACAAAGAAATACTTTCTTTCTAACATGAAAAGATTTAGACTAGGATTCAGCAAAAAGCCGTCGCGACACTTGCTCACATGAAGGAATACCGTCGCAGTCTGTCTTGCTCGGACCTTTTGCAATATTACTGGGAAATCGCGCAGCAGCAGATTGTGAAATTGGATAAAATCAAATATCATTGCTATTATTGCCTTCGACTTATTATCTTCTGTTTTTATTAAAAAATGCAAATGATTACAATTTCTTTTGTCCAGAAACAAAGCTGATGATATTAAATTGAATTGAATTTTTATCGTCCATATTACTTTATGTATGATCATCGCTTTGTATTTGTTTTGTTTATGTTAGTTTTAGAATCCTTTATAAATAGCTGGTACCTGTTTGTTTGTTGTATGATTGCATAGACAGTTGAATTACGCCGAGTGCTCAAAAAGATTTATTTTATACGTACTGAGTACTTCGCGGCAGCCGTTTTGTTCAAAGTCAGAAATAACTCATGCGTTTTTTTAAAAGCTAAACATGTAATATTGTTATTTTTATATACAAACCACTGTAAATAATATATCATAAATCAGTTAGTGCTCAGTGAATCTGTGTGAAGTTTTGTATTAGGTAACAGCTCCTCTGAACCAGCAGGACCTTATCTTGTATTGCGAAAGCGAATGAGGTGACGATGGGCGAAATTTATTATGAGATAATAAATAGATACAAGTAAATAAATGATACTGAAACAATGCTGGTAAATATCTACCTAATAATCATGTAAATTCTACTACGTTATACAAACTTATAATCCAAAGTAAATGCTGGTATGAAAACCAGTCATTTCAAAGCCAAATTAGACACAAGATTTTGACGACACAATGGTTTTGAATTGCATAATCATACATTCACTAACTAATCTGTATTTGTCTTTATGTTCTCATGTAATTAACATTCACGCCTGGACTAGTGATGAAATTCTAAATAAAATTAAGTACGAGAATGGTTAAAAAATCATCATCATCATCATCATTTCAGATGAGAGACGCCCACTGCTGGGCATAAGCCTCCCCCTGCCCCCCAATTCTGCTATTGTATTTTGATCTGAAACGAATCGGAAACGCTTAAGTTACAACGTTTTTGTATTCTGCTAACTCAAAGCAATCGAAACGTAACCGAAACGCATCAGTTTGGTATTCTACTAACAAACACGTAACGTGAACCGTTCGGTTCAATCTTTGTTTTGTATTCTGCTAAATATTTAGCATTTTTGGCAGCCGAAACGCATCGATAGTTCTTTGTTCGAACTGTCTAAAATTAACAACTGTCTAGTCACTTAGCCAAAATATATTTGTTTCTTGCAATATTGTTAACAATTATCGAGCCGAAGTTGAACCAACCGAGAGCGTTTCGTTAGCGTTCCGGCTTTATAAGCAATGTTAGTGGAATACCT
The DNA here is from genome assembly GCA_947347705.1 of Nymphula nitidulata. NCBI lineage: Eukaryota > Metazoa > Arthropoda > Insecta > Lepidoptera > Crambidae > Nymphula > Nymphula nitidulata. The sequence continues at coordinate 17,646,126 of OX374632.1, forward strand.
TTTTGTATTACAACCGTATTGGTAACGATACCGAACCGCAGCTGATCCGTTTAGGAAAATAAATAGCAGAATTGGCTCACAGGGATCTCCAAACCGATCGGCCCTGCGCTGCCCGCATCCATCGGCTTCCCGCGATCCTCACCAGATCGTCAGTCCACCTTGTGGGGGGCCTACCAACGCTGCGTCTCCCGGTACTTGGCCGCCACTCGAGGACCTTTCCGCCCCAACGGCAGTCCTCCTTGCAATGTGGCCTGCCCACTGCCACTTAAGGGTTGCAATTTTTCGAGTTATGTCGGCGACTTTAGTTCTTCTGCGGATCTCATCATTTCTGATTCGATCACGCAGAGAAACCCCAAGAATAGCCCTCTCCATTGCCCTTCGGGTGACATTGAGCCTTCTTATGAGGTCCATTGTAAGCGGCGACGTCTCAGTTCGGTAAGTCATCACTGGCAACACACACGAATTAAAGACTTGACTTGAGACACTGCGGTCGGTTCAAAAATAAAAATGGTAAAATGTTACTAGTTAAGTTCCAAGCTGCGGCGATAGAGGACACCCAGCCGCATCTCACTCAGTTCAGAACTGGTAGTTGTTAAACTTTACCAGTTGCGACTTGTTTCCCTTAAAGTTCCACATCTGACGATACTTGTTACCGAAATGTTGCATATAATTTACTAGAAAACTAAGAAAAAAGATTTGAATTCCTGAAAATATTGTTTATCTATTTACATAGGTTATGTTTTGAAAGTCAAGCCTTTTTTATTTTTATTCCGTTTAGTAAGATTTTATTTCTTCCGCGTACGATCAAGTTAGGGAATGACCTCCCTGCAGAGGTTTTCTATATCGAGTGCGGCATGGGGTTCTTCAAAAAGGTCTTGAAAAAAAAATTACAGGGTCGGCAACGCGTAATTGAGACGCCTGGTGTTGCAAACGTCCATAGGCTACGGTAACCGCTAACCATCAGGTGGGCCGTATGCTTAATTGCCACCTCAGTGGTATGACAAAAAATCATGCTTCCGGGAGACCAACGCAGCTGAAAACATTAAGAAAGATTCGGAGTATACAAGACTGTGTTTCATGATGACACAAAGCTTATACCTTATTACCTATAAAACCAGTACATAAGCTGCAGTTATAAGTTATAAGACCTTGGTAGGTAACAGTTTAATTAAAAATAGTTCTTCAAGTGTTGTTCTAGCTGTTTTTCATACTTATGATTCTCTTTTAACCCTATATCACGAACCTTCGTCGAAACGACGACGCGGATCAAAGTATGGTAAATCTTAACTGCGTGATTGTATTCCCAGCTAATCTCAGTCGACCCGTTCCCGGAGCGACGGAATATAGTACTTTTTTGTGAGGAGCCTATGTGTGCAGTTTTAGCAACCACGACTCGTCGCATCGACGAAGGTGAAAGTCTATTATAATTTTCTCCCACTATGTTATGGTTTTTTCTTATTTTTACAATAAACTGTTTACTGTGCTGTTTATTACTATTTTAGTTATGATTCTTTAGCTATTATTCCAATATAATAATGATAAAAACAATTCACTTTGGGGGTAAGAATGAAAACCACGTTGAGGTTGATCCCATTTATGAAACAGATAGTGAAAATGATATCTTCCATCTTTAGACACAAAATCCACGTCAAGCACATGATGTGTAAACTATAGTGATCATACATATCTATTAATTGAAGACTCGATACCTTAAACTTATTGTGGAAATCGATAAAGTAATTACACCAAGTGTAAAAAAATCCTTGTGTGGTGAACATAAACAGTTATTCACCAAATATTTATTACTTGATTAAATTTTTGTTTTCTTAATCCATTTCTTTCTAGAATGTACACTGCAACTATTTCAAAAAACCAAAATGATAACTAACGACGTTTGTGGCCTCAGCAAAAAGGCTGTTTTTAGTAATATACATATACCTATGTGATGTTTAAAATAGCTCGACTATATTCTGTTATTTTATGATTGAGATAGAAAATAAATAGAAAAGATGTCAATCATTTATTTTGTTATTACTTGAAAGCCCACCTTTTTACAGGGTAGTCGAAACGACAAAGGTTAGTAATAAGTGTTGAAAAAGTTATGCGATCTAGGGTTAAAATGCAAAGACCAGCTAATAAAAAAAATCGTCAGCCACATAAACCAATCCAAAGTTGTGTACTCAGGCTTAAAAAGAAAAATGTGTGAATTCCATTCAATAGCGAAATGCTGTCGAGTACAGTCAAATGAATCGAATCGAAAGGACAAAAAAAAATTGGCTGAAGGAATTACCATTGACCAAAATAAATTACTAGCAAACGATACCTTTGCCTGGGCAAACATTGCTGCCATTCATTTTATTGTCCAAACTTTTTTAAGGTATGCGATTGCCAACTCGGTATAGCTATTCCAACTTGAAGCAAAATTCTAGCTTTGAACTAAAATTGGTCGAGACGCTCGATTCAGGTACATAACCAATCTTCTGATTAACACCTTAATCTCATTCTCAACTTTAACGCAGTTTATTTGAAAACTAAAAGAGATGTTGTCACTAAAACTGCAATTGACGACTGAACATTTCACATTGAGTTGTATGTTATTGATTTTACGGTCTAAATTCGAAGAGCCTTGTTAGACAGTTGGTGAAATTGTACGAATGCTTTCGGAATCTATTTGAAATTTAAAAGTTATCTGTCTCGTAGAAGCGGCGCCAACCGCTGATAATGCAGCTGTTATGTTAATAAGTTTGCTTAGAACCAGTGGAATTACTGTTAACATTTTCCCTTTGCTGCCATTAATGTAAGTCTTTAAATTTTTCATTCTGTTTGAAAATCTTTCACACTTAGTTTTAATAATAATAAGTTCGTGTAACAATTCGACTTACTATTGTGCTCGTCTTATTAAATTACTGCATTTTATACCAATATGGTAACAATCGTGCATACTACTGATCTAATGGTGAGCGTTTACCGCTAAAAAGGCTACCTTTTTATATAGAAACTTACCAATACTTACACTGTCATCAATATACTGTATCCACCTCATTTTATCTTCAAATATTTTTCTCCTTAATATTTCTGCATTGAATGATATAATATTTTTACGTAAAAACAGGTCAGTATCGAACAAATCGTTAGCATCAAAAAAGGGATGTCAGCGTCGATAAATCAAGTTACATTTACTATGAGATTAAATTCGACGCGTCCTCCGACGTAAACTATTTTGAAATGATTGGGGTCGAATGGCAAATGCCGATTGGAAGATTCATCTAGAGATATTTCCTGCTATAATTCTCTATTAGAAGTTTTAAGTGTGATCCGTCAAGGTTTTTTTATTTGATGTTTGATGACATAGTGACTTGAACATCATATAAAGTATAAAGTTATCCCTAACCTTTCATTCCTTCCGCGTGAGTACTTCACAGAGTACATGGATCAGTATATAAAATTGACTAAATTGATTAGATGGTTTTAAAAGTCTCTACCAATTTTCTGTGTCGTTTCTTGGCTTATTATTTTGACTCAAAGATAAAAGTTACACATAAAACTAGGCGCTAAATGGGTAGATAATATTCGGTTCTAATTGTGTCAGATAGATACATTTTTGCAAGTAACTTTTACCATAAAGTTAGAGCAACGTATAAAGTTACTACAGAACCTGTGAAACTGGCGCAGTGACTATAAAAAAATATTGAGTTATATTATCATCTTTATGATATTTAACTATGAAGAATTATGAGTAATCTCCAAGCAGTAAATCCTAGATGAATTATCTATATATCAATTAATTAGTCTAGATAATTAATCTTGACATTTAGACTAAAATTATAAAACCACTAGTTATTCACGTAAAATTTCAAGTTTACGTCTTAATCAATCATTTTTATATCTTCTTGTCCTATGTACTTACAGCGGTATTCAAATTTTGTAATTTTAGCCTTTATTCCCTTACTAGCACCCATGCGTCTCCAGGTGATGGGACTCAAATTTGAATTCGGGGCGATTCGAATTACCTGTAGATAGTTCGAATCATCGATTCAAATCCATCGAAATTCAGAATAGTCAATTCAATTATGTTCAATCGGCGAACGAAGAGAGACCGTGTTCAATTAACAATTAAACGGAGGAAAAAAATTGAAACAAAAATAAAATTTCTTTGAATTTTTATTAAACGAAGTGCAAATTATGAAGCTATCAATTTGACGAACAGCCTCTCACACTAATTATTTTTTAAGGAGGTACAAATTTTAGAATCAGTTATAGTTACCCTAAAAAATGATTATAGAGACAAGCACTTCATATGGACTTTTAATGTCTGAAAATGAATTATTTTTATTTTTATTTTATTTATATGTACAGTCGACAGCACATCAAGCTAACCAATTTGACCTTAAGACCGTCCTTGCTAATTTCTTAATAGAGGCGGCTTACGTAATGCAACTGTTGCACTTGACGTGTCTCATCTGTACATAGAAAAAAAACAAATCGACTCCCATTACTTCAAAAGTTTAACAATTAGTGTCTGTCTGGCAAAAATGCTAAAGATATCTGAGAGATTTTGCTATTTCATCAAAATCTGGAATGCCTTGCCAGGTCACCCTTTTATTCCTTTCATAAAGGTACCGACAACATTCTAGTAAAGGAGCGTGCAAAGACTTTTACTTTATCTAGTACCTATCATGAAATGTGCCTATTTTGAAATGAAGACATTTCTTCCAACATTAAGGTATTCCAACTGGAGCTAGTTGCCTGGGAATTCTTCACTTCTCAGATAATCAAAGAAACAGACACTTGTCTGTTACAGTAGCGGACGCCGGTAACTCCGCCCGTTTGTCTAGCATACGTCTTTTCCCCAGTATGTAATCTATCTTCAGGCCAAATTTCATCTAAGTCAGTTTCATGGCATGGGAGTAAACAGACATATTTAGAGTTGCTTTCGAATTTTTAATTAGAAAGATAATATTTTATTTTTTTATCAACATTGAACCTTGTTAACACATTCCAGACACAGTTTCACATGTTAGGTTTTTAATTGTGTTAGTTATACTCCAGGCGGCTTTCTTAACTATTTAAAAAGTAACGAGGTAACTAGTTCGTTTATGGATTGGGTGATAAAAAAAGATATAGATCAAAGAGTACCTATTGTTATGTTCTGTATTCAACTGGCGATATAGCATGAGGATTCAGTGTTCTGTTCTTGTGTAAAAGGTGTTTCTTTTTAGTGATATAATGGTCTAGTCTTAATTTAGTCAAATAGAGTATTATGTGTAATTAATCAGTTTTTTCCTTTACGATCACCAGAAAGTGACGCCACGCTATAGCAAACAACATTCTATTTAGGGGTAGGCTCGTTTACAGTGCTAGTTTCAGTGACTGAAATAGGAAAGGTACCTACAATCACCTTTCTTTTTCTGTATTTCTGTGTGAAGCGAAAGGTTTTCAGTGTAATTACAAGGCAAGCCTTAAGCTAAGTTCCAGTCGCCATTTGCAATTACAAAATTGTGTCGTTTTCAAATCTATACTAATATTATGAAGCTGAAGAGTTTATTTTTTTTGTTTGAAGGAACGCGCTAATCTTAGGAACTATTGATTCAAATTACTAAATTATTTTTTCATCCCCCCATCGGGAAAGAGTATTTTTGCTCTTCGATATCTGAGTGCAAAAGCCGTTTTTATCCGCTAGAGGATAAAGTAAAATTGAATTTAGAACATCGTGTGCACTAAGTTTGTGAATTCAAAACATCATTATACCTATTTACTTCTACCTCCGTGGTGCCGTATTTATCATACAACCTTTTTTAACTTGTTAAAAACTCAGACTCGGCACCTTCTTGGTGTACTTTTTTGTTAATTTGCTTTACGCGTGCCATTTTCTTTTCACGACATATTGTTAAAACCTTTAGTTAAAAACAACAAACATGTAAACAAGTGACATACCTAAAATGAGTGATTCTAGCAACGAAGAAGTTTATTTGACGCCAACAAAATTGACTGACAATAATGCGCAAATGTTTTTTTTTTTGCATTTAGTCATTACCTCGCTGAGGTGGGATGAAAAGTTACGTGTTGCACTCGAGTGCAAAGATTTTTCACCTCGTGCTCTTTTGATTCCCTCGCTGACGCTCAGGATTCTAATGGTTAAATCACACGCTGCGCTCGTGATTCAATTTTAGAATCCTTCGCTCATCGGAATTGAGCACGCGGTTAAAAAGCAACTTTGCACTCTTGTATAAAAAAATAACTATTGTGTGTCCATCTATCGAGGAACACTATAGGCTAAATACCATAACACTTTAACGAATAGGAGCTAAGCATCAATTAAAAATGTTGCAAAAACGGAAAAAAAAATTCTTTTCAGAGCTTTCGTTGCTTGCGCTGCGTAAACGGTTAACGTTATGCAAAAATTCTGTAAGCCGGAATTGTTCTACTCTAAAAGTTCTAATCTAATAAATAATTCGCGACAGCATATGTCCAACTTTTGAAATCGACTCACTATAACCATTTTTTGGTAATCAAAGTTCTAAAATAATGCATTATCATGTTTACAAAATCACCTTCGCATATTTTGTAAACATGATATTATTCCTTATCAAAATAAATACATTAATAATCACAAGTATATAATTTGAAACAAAATTGTTCGTGACATCATTTGATTTCAATGAATATCATAAGAGATATCATAGTTTCAAATAGGTCTGCAACAAAATAATTATCAAGTACTACGCAGGCATTTCTGATATTCAAGGCGGACATGTTACTTTCCAACCACATTTTACGAGGTGGTAGGCCCGTATGTAGGGTCGTCTGGGTACCACCGCCTTTCTTATTTCAGCCGTGAAACAGTTCGCTGTGTTTGAGATTGAAGGGAAAGGTAGCCAGTGTAATTAATTACTGGGCATGGACAGCATTTCATCTTAGGGCTAAGGATGACAACGCACCTGCAATATCAAGTGATTTTTTATTTTGCCCTCTTATTGCAGGTGTCTATAGGCGGCAGTAAAGCTTACCACCAGGTCCGTCAGCTTGTTTGTCATCTACTTAGTTGTATAAAAAAATCATCTACGCGAACAAAGTCGCAGGCACAGCTAGTTACGAGATATAGATTACTTATTTCCGTTATTTTTATTAATATTTAAACACACTTTAGTTAATCTATATCTCAGACATAATTTTAGCGTAATTTTACACAGTATAGAAACATCTGTTGCACTTAGGTCATTGTTAATTATCATTTAATAAACTACCTACAAAGAGAGTAGAGAATATATTCAATGTAAATTCATCAAAGGTTTGTCTTGTCGCACCAAATGCCGATATTTATTTAAATACTTTAAATACACATAGAAGCCGGTAAAGTCCAGGAAATACTGTCAATCTTTCAATGGCTCCAAATAAGACAATGACCCCTTTGGTCCAGTCACCGCAATGCGTTAAAATGAGAAAGCACTTTAAATTAAGCCGACCTTGACAATGGGCGCGTTACTTTCTAACGAAAATTTTATTTCTTCGCACGGTGACACTAAACAAATGACTACATTGCAAGCCGATGAGCCATCACATGATTAAAGCGGGTGCGTATTGAATATGTCGAAGCCGTCTGGTTAAATTCTCCACTTAGTTGGATTGCTAGCCCGTTGATTAAACGCCGGCATCTAATTGAATGCCTAGCCTGATAGTTTATTGAACTAGACTCTTCTTCTTCTTTATTTAATAGCCTCTCGTTATTACTAATTTTGCCAATTCTAGTAAAATAAATCTGCGAATAACTTGCGGCAACGTTGTACGGTGATTGGGCAAAATGATTTTTTTTCCGAAGAAAACATGGTCGCCGGCCCGATAAAACAAAATGGATGCTGTCAGATGGCTGTAGAAACGCACAACCCGTCGATTTCACAGTTAGCCGACAACAACCGAACAAGACTCACATAACGTTTAACGACTGCCGTATAAGACAATCAATTCCTTCTTGTACTGTAAAGCTTTGGTTTGATTGGTAGGTTGAAGGTTATTTTTTATGACTACTTATAACTGACATCGTTTTGGTTCTAAGTGGTCATAAAAATATCGTTGAACCTACTAATCACTCAAACAGTCACACAAAAGCGTTGCGCTAAACGACTTGGTTAGTTGTACTTCAGCCGTTTGATTGGATGCCGGCGTTTAATCAACAGGCTAGGCGTCCAGTTAATCGGCTGATTTAACTAGACGGCTACGACAAATACACTGCTTTATCTGCTTCATTGACGAGACATAAATTAGTAAGCATTCGCTACTCCAATAGTGAATGCTTACTAAGGCGTTAAGAAAGACTTACATAATCCACAAAGGATCTTTCTGAGCGAAAGTTTGGTAGTTCACTAATAGTTTCATCTGATTCACGGTTCACGCGTATCCAATTCATTGCTTTTAGTGGACAATAGTGAGTCGGGGCGTGTTTTTGGTTGTTTCGAAAGATTTTCCTTTTTCGCACTAAAAGTTTTTGGAGCATTGATTTGATGTTTATTTCGGCACCAAAAGTTACAATTTATTGGGAATAAAGAGAGTTCGTTTTAATATCGTCATTTTCTTTTGATAAAAATGGAGGAATTTCTTATACATTTTTAGAGTTTTATAACAATCTTAAATTGTTAGCTTAGACTATTAAAAAGATGTCCTAAGTGGAGATATGAACCGGACTCTTCGTTTTCACCCATCAGATTCTAATACATAGGTCATGGACTGGTCTAACAGAAGAGCTATCTAGGACTTTAGAAAACCATAAAACTAAGGTAATTCCCAACTCTTTAATTAGTGCTTATGTCAAAAGTTGATGAATATTCCAGAAACAATAGTAAGTCTGCAATTAATAGTTTCTTATATATTTGTATGAGGCGCGGTTATAAGTTGTCAAAAATGCTCTACAGAAACTGATGCGAAATAGTGACGTCACACTTTCCTAATAGTCACCGAATATATGTATGGATGCCACAATCTGAGCGTACGTGGGAGAAAGTTTCTCTGAAACACTTTGGCTCCATTTTGTGAGAATGAACTCCCTGCCGGTGGCGAGCGGTGCGATGATAGAAAGAGAGCGTGGCCATCATGTCAAATAAATCCTCAAAACACACCCCGTTATACAAACGGCAGAACACACACAATACCACTTATGAGCTTAGGATCGTCTCCAATTCTCATAGCGCATCTCTGAAGCACGTCAAATGGTCCAAGCTGGTATCTACGTGCTCCCGCCCATAAAAGGCAGCAGTTCTTCATATGGGGCCTCACTTTTGCCCAGAGAAATACCGCCGCGCTCTATTGAGTACACCAACCTTCTTGGATATCAGCTTGACTTTATCCTCCAAATGACTGCGGAACTGCACGTCACTATAGATATCAACACCAAGGATCCCGATACTCTTAGAGATGGAAAGGGGTGTGTCAAGGAATTGTGGCGCCACGGCGAATAGGGTTTTTAGCGGTAAACGTGCAGACGTGTGTCTTAGTGGGGTTGAATTAGACAAACAAAAAAAAAATAAGCACGTCGTGGTTTTTTCTTCTTTTTTTTAAACAATTCCCGCTTTATACGTAGTATCTACGTAGGACCCATAGATGATAATACTCATCTATTAATAACTTGCATTAGAGACTGAAGAGACAAACATTACCTATCTATGTATCTCTGGTTTTACGGTCTAATATTCATTCGGTGAACTGCAGGAAACTCAAACGATGCGTGTCGAGTCTATTCACAAACAAATATAAGCTACCCATAGTAGGTACAAGCTTCACGTTATCGTACAGACGATAGCACATCAAGTGTATCAGTTTAACAACCAAAGTACCATACGAGCGTGCTATTTCGAGCGGACGCGGCGCTCCAATGGCACCAATGGCGCCAATTGAGAGTTGGCGAGCCTTTATTGTCACCATGTTTTTTGATTAAAACCTTGACTTTAGATAATAATTCATCAGTAGCCTATCAACGTCCCACTGCTGGGCACAGGCCTTCCTACATGGGAGAAACGCATGAGGAGTTTGGGCTATAACACAACGACGCTGGCCAAATGCCGGTTGGTGGGTTAAAGCGGTTGCTATAATAACCGGGATCAATGGCTTGACGAGCTTTCCGCGGGATCGATCAAGATAAAAACTGAAATATACTGACCCTAAGCTTGGGCCTGAACCATCTCAAGACCTATGTTCTGTCACAGATTAATAACAGGACAGATACTTCACTCTAATACAAATGGTGAAAAAATTTCGTTATATTAGCCTACTAGCATTATTATTATTAGCCATTTTAGACGACGCGAGAAGAAATATACTCTAAAAACGCGTGCCGAGAGTCGAGAATCCCGCGTACACCGCGTGATTGCGTCATCGAGCGAAAACGTAAGGGTTATGCCAGGACCATAAATTAAATTAAATGACTGAAGTAATACTATTTTTTTTTTATTCATACATCTAATGCAATGAAGTGAATGCAAAGAAAGCCAGTCAATTAAATGTGATTTAATTTTATAAAATGATCAATGTTTTTTTTCCATCTTTGTATTCATTCGTTAATATTCTAAATCGTATAAAAGAACTTTAACAAAGTAATGCATTGGAAAACAGGGGCAAGGTGGAATAAAATCAATTTCTTGTAGTATATTCATTGAAGTGCTTCCCGGCTGGTTCGTAAAGACTTCATCAAAAATTTTTAAAAATATATTTTTTATAATTCATCCACGTAATTGATAAAAGCCTCCGGCGGGACTTTCAGCCCTCCGTAAAACAAAGATTTTTTATTGTACGATTTAAAATGAATGTACAGTCTGGTATCGTCCATATAAGGTTCATCGTTTAGTAGACAATTAAAGACGCTACAGTTATGTTTCTTGCCACATTTATATAGTAAGTATCCCGCTACATAAGTGAACGCATTTTTTGCCGGGAAGTCAAAACGGTAGTCGACATTTAGAGCTACTTCTGAAGGTGTTTTAGTGCAACGTGCAACTAGTACTCCCCCGAATCGTATTCGTAAATCGAGCTCCATAACAGTAACACCCTTAGATTATTGTTAATCTGTGCCCCTAGTGTAAGGTTAAATCGAAACGAAAACGATCATCGTCGTATTCACCTCTTAAATCCATACTAATATTATAAAGTTGAAGGGTTTCTTTGTGTGTTTGTTTGGTTGACCGCGCTAATCTGAGGAGCTACTGATTCATATTGAAAAAATATTTTTGTGTTGGATAATCCATTTATCGAGGTATTATATAGGCTAGTTAACATCACGCTACGACTAATAGCAGATGAGCATCAATTAAAAATTTTGCAGAAACGGGGGAAAAATATTCCTTTTCAGAGCTTTAGTTGCGTGCGCTGCGCAAATGGTTAAAGTTACGCTAAAATCATGTAAAAAAGAATTGTTCTCCTTTAAAAGTTCTAAAAAAAAGTCCGCGACAGCATATGTCTATCTTTCAAAATTGGCTCACTATAACTATTTTTTGGTTACCAAATTTATTCTAAAATAATGCACTATCTGCGAAGGTGTTTTTATAAACATGATATTGTTCCTTTTCAAAATAAATGCATTATTCACCACCAGTATTTAATTGTGATCAAAATTGTACCTGACATTATTTGATTTCAATGGATATCTTAAAAAATATCATAGTTTTAAAATAACTCCGCTACAAAGTAACCGTGAGCCGTGAGCCCGTGAGTATCGTTGCGTTTTGCGCGGGAAACGTTCCACGAGCGTGGGTTCAATCTCGCTTGCGGCGGCCCACTGCCGGTCGGATCGCCAGATTTCCACTTAGCGGCCGCTACTTTTAACGCTGCATTTCGAGAGTGACGGGGGCCTGGTTCTGTGTTCCGTCGGAGCAGTGTTTATCAGGGCTATATCCAATCGGAGCGGTATCTTGTCGGAATTGAATTTTTTCACCTAACCTTTTTATTACACCACTAAGGTGGCAATCAACCATACGGCCCACCCGATGGTAAGCGGTTACCGTAGCCTATGGATGCTTGTAACACCAGGGGTATCACTTGCCCGTTGCCGGCCCCGAAATAATCTCTTTACGCCTTTTTTGAACTGTACTCGTTTGAGAAAACATCTGCAGGGAGCTCATTTCACAACCTGAGCATACGGGGGAGAATCTTACCACTAGACAAGCCCTAGCTTCTATATTGTGTAGCCTGATAAGCTCTTGTACCCTTTTGGTACTTTATTAGTAACTTGATACTTTAAGCGGCCTAGAGAAATAAACAAGAACAAGAAGTAATACTCACGAAGTAATTTACTTTTCTTTTCATTTTTCATAATAAAATGATATAAAAAATATTGTAATGAAGTTTTAAATTTGATATAACCTACCAATTGTATACTTACTTTGATAAAATATAATCGTCATAAATTTTTGAATACAAAATGAGACTTCGACCTCAATCAGAAGTTAACACCGACCGCTTGTTTGTATTCAGTCCACGCAAACATTATTTGAATAATGATTGTTTGCAGAAATTAAAGAAAAGGTAGGCCACTAGCGGAGGCTTAGGAAACTCTGCAAATTTAAGAAGAATATTGTGTGTCAATTGAGAATAATAGTAATTTATACAGGGTGGTGACGATAATACGACCATAAATTAAAAAATGGGCTATAGACCCATATGTAGGGCAATGGGCCCTACATATGTGTACATATCTGTCTACTAGGTGGTAGACCCATATGTAGGGTCGCCTAGTAAGGAACCACCGCCTTTCTTATTTCAGCCGTGAAACAGTTCGCTGTATTTCGGATTGAAGGGAAAGGTAGCCAGTGTAATTACTGGGCATGGACGACATTTCATCTTAGGCCTCAGGATGACAACCCACCTGCAATATCAAGTGCTTTTGTTTTTTTGTTGCCTTGTTATTGTAGGTGTCTATAGGCGGCGGTAACCGCTTACCACCATCAGCCGGCCGTCAGCTTGTTAGTCATCTAGTTGTTAAAAAAAAATTTGTTCATAGAATTGATTTTTGTAACTTTCAAATACATCTTATTCGTTTGATGATTTTATGACATTTTAATAAAAAAATGCAGCCAATGCAAATATTATTACATTCAAATGTTATGAAATTATCAAATGAATAAGATGTGTTTAAAAGGTACAACACATTTTTATGAACTAATATACTTAGCCCATGTTTAAATTTTGCTGTCGTATTGTCCTCACTACTCATGTTTTAATGGTTTATCATCTGGTGATGATAAACCATTAAAACACGAAACATATATAGGCTGGTGCCTATATACGTCCCACTTCTGGGCACAGGTCTTCCTACATGGGGGAAACACATGAGGAGTTTGGGCCATAACACCACCACGCTGACCCAATGCGGGTTGGTGGGTTAAAGCGGTTGCAGGAACAACCGGGACTATCGGCTTAACGTGATTTCTGAAGCACGGAGGAGGTCGAGATAAGAAACTTTGATTGACCCATCCCAGGATCGACCAAGGCGAATTTTGCTTTGCTTTTGGTTTCGAAACCAGAACGCTCAAACCAATACGCCACCGAGCTCCCCATAATGCTTCTCATCGCTTTTAATGGCTAACGGCAATGATGATGATGAGTACATGAATACAATACCAATAGAAACTTTAAAAAGTAACAAAATATTTATATTTCAGACTGAAGTTGCTTGCGATGAAAATAAAATAATAATAAGACTTTTAGGTATGAAACTGACGTTTTGTATGAAGTATTTTGTGAAAACTGGAATAACCATACTGTGTTTTTTGTATTTAATTTGAAATTGGCTTGACCGATTTATTTGAAAATTTTTGGATGTGAAAAAAAACCAGTAAACCCATTCGCCTGGCTCGGACGTTCAAGCGGTTAATGATTACAACAAATGATTGAAATCGTCCACATAATTTATACAGGCTCTTATTGACCCTTATTTTCAAATCTGATTGAATTCGTAAAATCCTGCTTGTTTACTACATTTTAAACATATATTTTAGGTAGTATTATATTTTAGGAAGACATTCATTTAAAATTATCTTATTAAAAAACTGCACTGGAAAATAAACGGCAAATTCATTTTTAAAGACCTCTCATTAGATGGTATTGTATTACGTTTTCGCGAGCGCTATACATTTGAAATAAAACCAATGTATCGGATTGAAACATTATCGTGGTCACGGAAAGACTGAAGATGTCAATTGTCTTTGATAAGTTTTAAGTTATCTACCGTGACATAAAAATTGGTTTTAATTCAAATATGTTATTAGATATTATGTGATAAAAGATAACCTATAAAGAATTCACTCTTCAAAGACTTTGATGTAAAGTAACAGGAGATTGCACATCCCAGAGTGCTTCCGTACCAATATATGCGCCTAATAACATTTATTTAGTATAATGAGTAAGATTTTATGAAGGTTATGTTTTATTCCGAAGTCACTCGACCACGAATAAAATATTTTATAAAGAAATAAAAATCTATAAGTAGAATAAAATCAAGTCTAATTTTAGCTGTATAGCAGTTTGCCGTGTTTCGGGTTGAAAGAAAAGGTAGCCAGTGTTATTATTCGGCATGGAAGGCATTTCACTTTAGGCCTCAGGATGACAACGCACCTGCATGAGTTTTTCTTATTATTGCAGTAGACGTAAGTGGTTACCGTGGTCCATAATAAAATTCAAAACAATTCAAAATTCTAAATATTTTTTTAATTTAAAGGCCACAAAGAAGCACATTACTTACACTAGGTGGTAGGCCTGTATGTAGGGTCGTCTGGGGTAGGTACCACCGCCTTTCTTATTTCAGCCGTGAAACAGTTCGCTGTGTTTCGGATTGAAGGGAAATATAGCCAGTGTAATCACTGGGCATGGACGGCATTTCATCTTAGGCCTCAGTGGCGGGTAGGTCCGTAAGCGAATTCCCTCCCGAAATAAAAGAAATAAAGGCAAGGAAAGATAATTAAGGCATATTTTTCATTTCTTATATCACGTTATGAGTTCCAAACATGCATACGGCCGGCGAGCTGATGCTCGTAACATGTTGCCTACCCTGTTTTGAAATTGAGAATAGAATAGAATAGAATATTTATTTATTTTCTCTCACAAAAGTTACAATTTTCAATATAGTGTAAGTAGGTACATTGATTTTAGTGTATGAACCATTGTGTGAGAGACTGGAGCCTGAGATAGGTTTCCAAAAAAAAACCCGTAGTACAGGTCTCCAGGCACCTCCCCCAAATCAATTGCATCATGGTTGCCTAGGTACATCGTTGAACATAATAGTATACGTTTGTTAGAGACATGCAATTTGTCTTAATTATTAGTCAATAAAATCATACAATAATAATCTTAAATTGATTTCATACATGGTTGTATTCCAACAATACAATTGTACTAGGTAAAAATAATGCAATGAATTAAATTATTAAAGTTAATTAATTAACATACTTTTATTTATATTATATAGTTTATTTTAATCGAATTGAGTATAATTTTGTGATTACAATTATTTATAATTAATTTAATATGTATATTTGATACATATTATTATGATTATTTAGTAAGCTTGCACTTTGGCTTTAATTGTATCACATTTCCTAAGTTATTTTTAAATTAAAATTATGTATTCATTAAAAAATAAAAATAAAGAAATAATAGGCTGATTTTTTTTTTAAATAGGTTGATTTATTGTATCACATTTCTTCGTTATTTTTAAATTAAAATTATGTGTTTATAAAAAGAGTAAAAAAAAAATAGTTTTTTTTTTTTTTGAAGCCTTTTGTGAAAATTGTTTAACCTTCCTTCGCCTTTTTCCCATCTCTTTCCCTTAATTGTTCTTTCTTTTACCTTTTTCATATTCGTATAAGGAACAGACTTTCTGTTTCCGTGTAATCCATGACTTTAAGCCAGTTTGTGACAGCACTCTTACAGGCTGACTTTTTAAGTGGATAAATGGACAAGATATTGTTTATTTTATTATATAGATATGAACCTAGAAAACAGAAGAAATGATGGGAGTGGCCAGACCTCAGACTGACACCCTGGCAGACTGATCCTTTTCGTCGTTTATCCTTGTTGAGGTTTGGGTTGAACTGAAGTTGGGAATGCATTTTAAGTACAGTCTGTAGGATAAATGATTGTCTGACTGTCAGCACTTCCCAATCCCTGTAAAGGGTAGTTGTGGGGTACCGGTAGGGTAAGCCAGCACTCACCTTCAGAATAGCTCTCTGAGCTCTCTCTAGATAGATGAGGTGAGATTTTGCTGCGCCACCCCAGGAGGTGATACAGTAGTCCGTGATGGATTGACATAGGGCAGAGTATACCATCCTAACAGTTTTTTTGTTGGCCACTTGTTTAAGCGTTCTAAAAATGTGAATTAGTTTACGCGTCCTTATAGTGAGCAAACGTATATGGGGATTGAAGGTTAGGGTCTGATCCAAGGTTATGCCGAGGTACCTAATCGTATCGGTTCTTTCGAGAGAGGGGCAAGAGCAATTTGACGAGTTTGCGGGACAGGAGTGAACGGTGATGCCTAGTGTTGATGGTGGAAGAAGGTGGGATCGATGGGCAAATGCTATGTATTTTGTTTTAGAAACATTTAGCGTCAAAATGTTGTTTTGCAGCCATCTGGTAACCCTTTCCATTCCCTGTTGGGCAGAGTGGAAGACGTCATTCCAGTTGTCTCCTGAGAAGAAAAGAGCTGTGTCATCAGCAAAGGTAAGGATCGAGCCATTATGGAGTTGGAGATTGCAGAGGTCGTTTATATATACGAGGAATAGTGTCGGACCATTTATGCTGCCCTGCGGAATTCCGTAAGTCACATTCTCCTCGTTACTCAGATGGTTATCTATTTTCACTCTCTGCTTACGGTTTGTTAGGTAGTCTTTAAAAAGTTTTAGTGGGGTACCTCTCACCCCAATGGCTTCCAGTTTGACCAGAAGGTGGGGGATTGAAACCGTGTCAAAAGCCTTTGCAAGGTCGAGAAAAATAGTTAATACTTTCTTACCATTATCCAAGCTAGTGATAATACAGTTGGTAAGATTATGTACCGCATCATTTGTGGATTTTCCCGGTCTAAATCCGTATTGAGATGTTGATAGTAGGTTATTTGTCTCCAGGAATTTAATTAATTGCTTATTCATTAAGCGTTCAAGGATTTTGGAGAGCACGGGTAAGATAGCTATAGGTCTATAGTTGTTAACACTGTCCTTCTCCCCTCCCTTGTGGATAGGCTTTATTAGCGCCTTTTTGAAGGCTTGAGGAAATACTCCTGACATTAAGGCTAAGTTGCAGATGTGCGCCAAAGGAGATGCCAGCCAGTAAACATTATTTTTTAACATCTCAGTAGAAATTAGGTCGGAACCGACAGCACAGTTAGTTTTTAGTCCCTGGATAATTTGTGTAACCTCCAGCTCATCAGTGGGAAGAATGACCATTGAATCACAAGGTGAAGTAGTAGTAACAGATGGGGGTAATATGGAGGACACAGGATTCCTCTCAGCGAGTGTTTTCCCTACATTGGCGAAAAACTGGTTTACCTTGTTTATGCTCTCTTGTGGGTGTGAATAATCTATTAGGCAAGTTGAGTGGTCCTGTGCTTTTCTTATGTTTGTTACAGTTTTGATAGTTTCCCAGAGTTTCTTTTTGTGTCCTGAAGTTGATTCTAATAGTTTTGTATTAAATTCTCTTCGTGATTTATTAAGAATGGATTTACAAAAATTTCTATATCGTTTGTATGTTAATTTTATTGTCTCGTTATTAGGGTCTTTTTTTACTTTTTTATGTAGGCTATCCCTATTTTTTAGGCAGCGCAGAATACCTCGCGTTAACCAAGGCTTACTGGTTCTTTGTCTATACGGGGTCTTAACGTGTTTGGAGTTCCTGTTAATTGCTGTTGCTAATTGGTCAATAAACTGATTAGTTGCGTAATTTGCATCAGAGATGGTGAATATTGTATGGAAGTCAAGCGATTGTATGTCAGAAGAAAGTTTGTACTTATTTATTTTAGTTTGGAATCTACTATAATTATCTAATTGATTAGTTAAGTAAATCGTTAGAGTTACACATTCGTGATCAGTGATTGAGGTCTCAACAACAAAACACATCGCTGGTAGCTTTGTTTTGACAATCATGTGGTCTAGACACGTCCTACCATGGGTTGCCATTGTGTGCCCGGGGAGCAAACCATGACCTGCCAACATGGTTAGGTATTCATGATGACGTGAATCTGTGGTGTTCGGAGCAATATCTATGTTAATATCTCCACATAAGAAGATATTTTGAAACTTTTTCAGACCTCTCAAAGTTGAGTCCAAGGAGTTAATAAAATTAACTATGTTGCGGTCACTTGGCGGGCGATACACTGCGATTAAGCATAAAACATTCTCAAGTTCAAGGACCAGGCAGTTGGAATTGGTGTCTATAGGTTCAACCACACGGCAGCTAAGTTGTTTCTTAATATAAATAACGACACCTTCATTTTGGGTTTTGTGAGTGCTGGTAGCAAAATGTGTGTAACCTTCAAGTTGCGGTATGTGATTAGATGTTAAGAGCCAGCACTCGGTGAATACAATGATATCCCAAACAATATTCGATCTCTGTATAAGCGAAATAAAGTTATCAAAGTTGCAGTTAATGCTTCTAATATTTTGGGAGATTATATTTATAGAAGGTCGCGAGGTTGAAGCGGTTATATGAGTGGTAATATCTTCAATATCACATTTTACTGATTGTGCAATAGAAAGTGAGTCCAAGTCCGTATGAAGCGAGTCAATTGTCTGTATAACCATTGTAATTCCAGTTTCGAATAAAGTTTATGATTTATTATAGGTTTAGGTGGTTAGAATTTCAAGTTTGTATAAATATTAATATTTTAATGGGAATAATGTTATTTGATATTTCTGTAATATAATTGGTAAGTACTGACTGTGTATTTGTATTTATATCGCAATATTAAGTATTTTGCTATTAGAGACTGTAAATGACATGTAAAGTTTGGTTACAGCTAATATTTTAAATATAATAATAATTATTATTGTAATTATTTATAAATTTATTTTAGTTTTTAATATTAGCCTAACGATAATGTGTTGGACACTTAATAAATATTGATTATATACAATGTGTTTATTTACCTTCCTTCCATTTAAATATACCTACAGTATCAAATACTAACAAACATAAAAAATAAAAAATAAAAATCATTTTTTTTTTATATAATGCAATAGTGATAAAATATGATCGATAACAGATATTATAATTTTTTTAGAAGTAGGCTTTGAAGGTCATCTTCTTTATTTATTATTATTGGACTTTCGTCCACTTCTGTCTTAACCAGTACCTTTCCACGTGAAGTCCAGGCCGCTACGAGTTTCTTCGTTTTCACTTGTTCTCTTGCAAGGTAGAACAGATATCCTGTTTTTTTACTATGATGATCCGAGATGTAGATTGGTTTAGCCCTACCTGGTAAATTTATGTTGAGAGTGTTAAGTTGAGGCTCTTTATTATTCCTCTTTGCCTTGTTGTATTCTCTGAACTTGGAGACGAGGTTCTCTTTTCTGCCTGCAGTTGTAAAATTTACGACTATAGCGGAGGATTTTTGACGGTAAATGTCCTTTAATTCAAGGTCCTGAAGCGGCGGCAAGGCACCCACTGCTGATATTATGTTTTTAATCGTGGTTGTTAGGTGTTGTTTAGTTTCAGGTTCACTTACGGGTATATTTCTTATAACAAGTGATGTAGATTTTGTCTGGTGTTCTAGGGACTCCAATCTATCCTCAAGTGACTGAATTTTCGTTCGGTAACGGAGATTCTCTTCTTCAAGCGACTGCACCTTGTTTATGAGACCGTCGTATTGGGTGGACATACGCTCCACCGAGCTCTTAATGTCCTTGTTTTGTTCTATAAGAGTTGTTAGAGCTTCTGTTAGAATATCGAACCTGTTTTCCTGGGAGACACGCAGGTCATCTATCTTTTCGTCGAAGAGTGCCGAGGCACCAGGTGATTCATCAAACTTGCGCTTCAGTCTTTTTGTGATGTTTAATAAGTCTTCTTGTTCAGTAGTGTTAGAGTCTGATATGTTTAGTTCGGGGTTAGACGCATAGTGGTGCTGGTTTATATTTTCCGTCACAATTTTCTTGGGGGAATGCGCAATTTTAGGCATATTAATTACGGAGTAGTAGTGATAGTCTTGCGTCGAGTAGGCCTAAATAACGTTCCAAAGGTGTTATAGGCGGGGCACGCGTGTGCGCAACCTCTTTACCAGTAAGGCGGGGAATAGATGGGACGATATCCAGTAGGCGATAGCTATCTCCCTTACTCATCGACGCTTCTCGCTCTTACATCCTCACCGAGGTCTTGTGTGAACAATATTTGTCCTCTTTCAACAGTAGGCGGTGTGTATGCGCAGATTCTATCAGTTAAGGGCGGGCACTTTATGGGACGGTATAGGTGCATAAAGGGTTTCTCGCTCGCATGCCTTCCTTACAGTGTAGTGTGAAGGATGTTTGTCTTAATTAAAGTGTTGTCCTGTACTCACTCGTCTCGGAATACAGCTCTTGTGTAGTCTGCGCTCCTAGTATCACTCGCGATTTTATTGAGATATATTTTTGGTATTTAATAAATAATATTTAATTTTTGTTTAAATGGACTACGGAGATGTCTTCCAACACACGACCGATCACTTCGGAGATCCGGGATTGAGACAAAACGATATGTTGAAATGCATAGCAGTAGGAGGCCAGCAGAGCTCTTTCGTAGGTTCGTAGGTACTCCCCGCAGGAATTCACTAATGTAATTGTCGATTTCTGATACTGCCCAAATGGAATTCAATGTATTGCATTCGCTTCGAATATCAAAAATTCTAAATAATATTTTACTAAGTCTATGTTTAGGCACAAAAAATCCCAATCGGTCGAAGTGCACTAGTGCACGAAGTGGAATAACCCCACAACAAGATGAGGTAATAAATCGATATTTTTTAAAAAAAATATGCATGTATCTATTGTAACAATTACAAATAAAGAAAGAAAACAATGAACAACTTATTGCTCCATCAAACGCGCGTCTCCTGATGTCCGGCCAGACGCGATTACCACTGTGCCACCGGAGCACTAGGTGTAACCTACTAATTTCTTCACCGCCTTCTCCCTTTCTTAACGGTTTTATAGCAAGGTTACCGCTAGTGATCCGAAGGAATACTTTTACAAGCATTTTTAAATTTTCCGTTAAGGTAAGAAAAGCTATTTCAATCAAATTTTTATGTTTTTGATGCGTTTAAACTTTTCGTATTCTGTCGCAGGTAAGCAATATCGAAATTTGTGCTCCTTTGTGCTTTGTGTTTGTACAACCCAACACTATAACAGGCTTATGATAGTATCGCTTGTATTTGTATTCATCACACGCTCCGCACCCACATGCAGCGGTGACAACAGATTGGGTCTATTATACCGACACAATATCGCGAGGTCTTCACAAAATTCAATGTCAGCTAGTGGAGGGTTTGAAAGGTTTTTATGTTGCGGACCCGGTAGTATTTTGCGTCTGGTAAAAACCTTTATACTGGGATATCGAGATGAAAAATTCGGATAAAATGTCTGAGTGTTGTATGAAATAGACGTCATTTTAGTGACTGGCCCTTTGTATTGAGGTATTATACGGCGGAAGCTCTCGCAGGATAGATTTAGCGAACCACTCGAAGCGTTGAGTGATTTAGGTCAATATGGCTATGAAGAATCGATGATATCAAAACCTTTTTCCTGGACTAGCCTAAATTACGTTGACTTTCATGAATTTTTACCATTTGCTTTGAAAATCTCAGGTTCGGTTTTGCGTGGCATATTGCTTAAACTTAGCACTGTGGGTTGGTCCGCCAAGTACCTCCTCGATGCACTCAACGGATTAAAGAGTCATGCTGTTCGTTTCATCAGCGCTGCACAGATTATACCTTAAGTCCCTACAATCGCATCAAGACATTGTGTCGCTTAGGGCCTTCTATCGGTTTTGCTCGCGAAGTGATATGAAGAGCTTTTTCTTTTTTTTAATCAGGAGCACATATGCCGGTCTACGGAGTCATCAATTCACTGACTCCACCTCGGATCAAGAGTAGACAATTTAACTTGAACCTATGACCTTACTACAAGGGTGACAAACAAAAACTTATCCTGATTAGTCGTCACTCGTAAGTAGTTGCCGTATAGCGTATACGTAGACCTTTAGTAGCTGGATACTTACGTGTTATTTCCCCAGATAAAATCAAGAAGTTGCGGGAAATTAACACCCAAGTTTTATTCTACGATTTAACTTCAATTGGAAATCTTTGACACTAACTGATTTATGGAAAAACTTTTTTGAAAATAATTTCATTATTTTATTGCCTTTCCAATTAACTTAGTTTGGGTTATAAATATTTGTCCGTAAAAAACCAAAGATGATAATTTTTCCATTTTATAAGCAAATGGAAAAATTATCATCTTTGGTTTTTTTACTATCAAAAAAAATATTTTCGTTCATGTTTTGGCTTTGGCAAAATACTTTATTAAGTACTAAACTTCAATATCTATATTTTAAAGTCAAAGGAAAAACTCGATTAAATCCTCTTTAGTGCTGTATAATCGCGAACTGTCGCTGTAATTGAGGTGGGTATGTTTTGGGCTGGTAGCTCTAACTTTGATTACAACCTCTTTAGTTGATAACTTTCATTTACAATTAAAACAAATTATTGTTTCAAGCTATCTTTATAAGTGAATTAAGTTCTAATCAACTGAAGTTGAAACAATCCACTCAAAAGTTTAAATAGATTTTAAAGCCACCATTATTTAGACCTTAATTTGTGAATTCATTTTCAATTGTAAGTACATAGTTATTAGAATACAATTATGTATTTAAAATGATGTGAATATAAAAAAGGCCTAGTATTTATTTAATACATAAATGATTTCAGCCCTGTTTTTTCCGGTAATAGGAATATTATACAATATATTATGCATAACTCATACCGTATATTATGAAATATTTACTTAAACTACGCCCTTACCGGATAAAAGCACTTATTCATATTAATTTTATTACCACTACGCTTTCCTTCATATTATTAAATAAGTACTTATTGTAATGGGATATTTATTCTATGTCTCACAGTGACGTCAAGTTATCGTTCCACCGTGAATAAATATTATACCATTTATAGGTACATTTCATTTTAAAGGGGAGAGGGGTGGTTTCGAACGCGGAGTACCTACTTTTGTATGAAAATGTGTAGATCATGATCGAAATAATAGTAATAATATTATTCCAAATAATCGAATACTATCTACTGTTCTCTTGATTTTTTTATACAAAGCACGACAAATGACTCAACACCACCTGATGTCAAGCGGTAAGAAGAGTCCATATGCAGAGTCCATAAGAAAGCTAGTGCAGTTTAGACACTGCTCTAGCCGCCTCCACCTTGCCGACCCAAAAGGTGCTTTTTCACGCCTCTTTGCGTGTAGGAACCCATGTTATAAGAACGAGGGAACACATGTGCTGGCAAAGAATTCCAAGTTCTGAAAGTACCACAAAGAAACGAGGTACTAAATTTCTTTGTGCGTGATGTTGAGGTGGAGACGGTAAATTGATGACTCCGAAGTGTGGTCCTGAGTAGGAAGGGAGGAAGTGGGATAATGACAAAAAGCTCTTCAGAGCACTCTCCGTGATATAGTCGATGCATTGCAGAGGATCGAGGTTGTTCGTGACTTCTACATCGCCGATGTAGAAGTCGACGATGTAGGATCGGACAGCACGACGCTGCAATCTGTCCAGGGCATCGAGTAGGTACTTGGCGGAGCCATCCCACAAGTGCGAACAATATTCCACGCAAGACCGTACCTGAGTTTTGTAAAGCAGGCATAATTGGCCAGGCGTGGAAAATCGACGCACCTTGTTTAGGACACCGAGCTTCCGTGAGGCTGTTTTGATCACGGTTTCGATGTAGTTCCTGGAATTCAGATCGCAACATATCTCTATACCGAGCAAGCTTAAAGAGCCCTGTGCCGAAAGAGTGGTGCCCTGAAGAGAGGGAAGAGGAAGGAACGGCGACATTGTGGCTGTGAACGCGCATACCTGTGTCTTCTTAGCATTGAACTCAACAAGATTGTTAGATCCCCATTCCGATTAAAACACCCTATTTAGCTCCCGGTTTCAGCGCGCCCGCTGATTATACATTTACATTATACATCACCTTTCTTTAACTATTATTTTATGGAAGACCTGATAATTACGACAATAAATTAAAACATGAGCTGTATTAGTTCATTGAAATGTTTTATAACATTTCTATGAAATAATGCAGCCAATGTTATTGTTTTTAAATACAAATGTCAAACAAATGTTTTCTTTTTAATGAAATTTCATGAAATCGTCAAATGAATAAGATGTATTAAATTGTTGCAATACATTTCTATGAGCTATTAAAGTCCATATTTTAATTTATTGTCGTATTGTCGCCACTATTCTGCTTAGAGACCAAGTATAAAAATTATGAAAACAAAATTATTGTCTGTGTTTGTTTCTTACGTGTGGCTATTTTGTGTACTGAAGGTAATGTAATCGGTTATAGCAGCCTTATTGTTTTTTTTAATTACAACTAGATGACAAACAAGCTGACGGCCCACTGATTGTAAGCGGTTACCGCCGCCTATCACTTGATATTGCAGGTGCGTTGTCATCCTAAGGCCTAATATGAAATGCCGTTCATGCCAAGTAATTAAACCTTTCCCTTCAATCCGAAAAACAGCGAACTGCTTCACGGCTGAAATAAAAAGGCGGTAGTACCTACTCAGACGACCCTACATAAGGGCTTACCACCAAGTAATGAAATTGTTACACAGTCAGGCGTATATCTTATGTTTCAAATTTATATGGATAAGAGAATCCATCCCAGTAGCCTAGACAAGACTCTACTACACAAAGCCTCCGCGTATATTTGTCCTAAATGGAGTCTGACATTTATTTATCGACTCAATACTATTGTGCGATGAAATTGCCACGGCAGTACTGCTGCCGTCGGGCTAAGAAATATTATTCCGAAATATGTGGGCAGCCAAAAAGATGTCTGAAGATAGGCATGTTACGACATACGATAGACATGCCACGGTATGTGTAGGGAAAAAGCGATATTTGTGTTCAGGCGGCATATTCTATGACCAATTACGAGACATAGGATATGATGTTTATGTTTATATAGTTCCACTAAGGTGATCGTAACATATAAACGCTAGCAACACCAGGGCAAAACTCACGCTTTGCCGATCCTGTAGAAATTTTAGAAGATCCTGTTGGTGGTCTCGTGCGAGACAACCTCCGCAGGGAGCTCTTGACAACCTGTCCCGTAAGCGGGAGAATATTCACGGGTGATGATGAAAGGTGATGGCAACCGGAGTGAGGATAGAAAGAGGCCGTGGACATCATGTCAAATGATTTCTTAGAACAGATCCTTCTATACAAACGGTAGCAAAAATATAAGGACGCAAAATTACTCCGTAGACCAATCAATCAATCAAATATTCTTTATTGCACAATGGGACACATACATAATCAACAACAATAAAAATAAGGAAAACAATATAATTGGCAGCCTTATTTCTAAGCAGCAATCTCTTCCAGGCAACCTAGAGTGACAGGAAATAATAGAGAAGGAAATAAAGGGGTAGATGAAAGACAATAATATTTTAAAGAAATACATTCTATTAATAAAATAAATACTTAAATAAAATATATGTGCCAGATAGGGATGAAGCATGACTTTTCTTAAAGAAATGAGCTTCATTATAAGTACAGCTAACTAGATTTAAGGAAGACCCATTTACACCCTTTCCACTTTAGGGGTATTTCTGATACACCCTGTATATGTGTCAATTTATTGTCGTATTGACGGCACCATTCTGTATATTAAAACATTGATATTAACCAGCTGTAATTTTCTTATCAGTATAGACGGACAAAGTCAGAATGTACGCTTTTGAAT
Source organism: Nymphula nitidulata (assembly GCA_947347705.1). Classification (NCBI taxonomy): domain Eukaryota; kingdom Metazoa; phylum Arthropoda; class Insecta; order Lepidoptera; family Crambidae; genus Nymphula; species Nymphula nitidulata. The sequence continues at coordinate 17,672,101 of OX374632.1, forward strand.
AATCATCTAGAACTTTTCTAATTTTTCTGCGAACGGTCTGCGGTGACTTAGATCAGTTCTGCCCAAACTTTCCTTAGGGTTAAGTTATAAATTGCGTCTTTGATAACTTGTATTAAAGTAAGAGAGGGGTTATTATGATTTCTTTTGGGAAAACTTCGATGTTGACATTCGTAGTGGCTTTATTTGTACACGACGGAATTGGAAATATATTGAGAACATTGGCCCCTGTTTTCTCAGGTATGAAGAGAAAGATCAATAGCAATTTCGATTGATCAAGCACTAAAAGAAAAAAACTGTAAATACCTGACTGACAACCACTTACGGTTCCACTCTAGACAAGGAGATCCGACACGTTTTATGACATCAAAATCCACGTCTCATATCATTCTTTCAATTATAAGCTGTTTTAGGAAGAGACGGGCTATAGTAGGTACCTACTTTTTATAGCTAAAATCAAATTTGAATTCACTTTTTGCAGTATAATGTTTCGCAGTTTTATAAATGTATAAAAAACACGTACATAGCTAGATTTTTTTCACTTATAGTCATTATTATGACAGCTCATAACTATGTCACTGACGTGCTCTGACTAACTGATCCTTATCACAAATAAATGTCGCGCTTATCACTAGTAGAATATTATTTTCATAAAAGAAGCTATAAATATTAACTGAATACTAGTATTTGAATGATCCATTACACGGATCTGTTGCGTTCCCTAGGCAAATAATTTATTATAGCCTGTACAAGGAGTAATTCTGCCCGATCGAAGTGCGACCAAACAGAATACAAATGAACATATGTAGTCATAAATTACTTCATAAAACGGCTTACTAAGCCCTGTTATGTGCCACCATAATCCCGGCTAAGGGAGGTCGTCTCAGTAATATTCCAAATATGTGCTCAGTTTTATCATATAAATTGAATCAAGTTTTGTTCAACTTTGTTGCGCGAGCCGGCAATTTTAATGTTCGGTCTATTAGATTCCCGAGCTAATACGTTGGGTTATTTAACTTATCTTTTTCATATTTTCAAAATGTCCGGGTCTCTAAAACTCGGTAACGACATTTTATGTTGAACGCTTCCACTCAAAAGTTAATGACTCAGCAATTTTTAAGAGCATATACAAAATTTAGTCGTTGTTTCGGGCTATTACCTCGAACATAGGGTAAAATCGCTTACAAAGTTTCTAGAGTAATAGCAACTTGGAGAATAAAACATTGTTCTGTCAATACTCAAAGTCGTAATAAGAAATGAAACGTGTGTGTAAAACAGACCCCAAGACTTACTAAAACCTAAATTAGTACATGTCCAACAATAGTAAAAAATAAAAGGAATAGCTACTAAAAAGTATAATAATATATTATACGTAGGTACGTCACGTATATGGACGCCAAAATGTACATAGGTACATTGCATAAATTTTTACATTTATAGTTGAAAGCAATAAATAAAATTATCCATTTACGAATAAAAGAGGCAAAGTGCTCCAAATAAAATCTGTTCCAGCACGTGTCCCAACCGAATTTTAGAAAACAGATAAGCGTTTTAACGTTTTTATAGCAAATTTTGCATTTAATGTCCAGGAGGCCTGGATATTTTATGTGTGGCCACCTCGCAAGACACTTTCATATTTTACGATGAAGGTTTATTGATATAAGGATTTGTCTTGTTATTGAAGCACATGGGCAGAATTATGGATGGTATGTATTTGTGGACATGTAAGCCTTCAATTACAGGCAACGTCTATTTCAATCAACGGATATAAAGAGGAATCCTCAAACTCAAAAGTATTAAAATGAGCGTAATCAAATTGTATTAAAATTTTAATATATTTACGATCATTACAATTTTAATATTTTGCGATAAAACCCATTTATATTAAAAGCAGTATTAACGATTCAGTTGTGACAGTAATTGAAATAAGTATGTTCCCTAATAAAACCCAACCCTACAAACTTCTTCTTACAATCACTTTAGGCCGTGTGTAAAAATAAAAAAAATATTTAATTATAATCGCTGATAAAAAACTTTAAACTCTATAAAGTACAGTGCTTTTATCTTTCCTCCAGACATTTTTTTTTATACAACTAGATGACAAACAAGCTGACGGCCCACCTGGTGGTAAGCAATTACCGCCGCCTATAGACACCTGCAATAACAAGGAAAAGCACTTGATATTGCAAGTGCGTTGTCATCCTGAGGCCTAAGATGAAATGCCGTCCATGCCCAGTAATTACACTGGCTACCCATAGGTCGCACTGCGGAGCACAAGCCTTCCTACATAGGAGAAACACACGAGGAGTTTCGGCCACAACACCAGCACGCTGCCCGGAACCAACGCCAGATAACAAATTTTGATTGACCCATCCTGGGGTCGACCATGGCGAAAGTTGCTTTGTTTTCGTTATCGAAACCACAGCGCTCAAACTACTATGCCACCGGGCTTCTCAATGGCTCTCTGTGGCCTGCTATACGCAGAAATTACGGTTTATTCAGCAATATTATAAATTACGTCATTTTACATTGCTATAAGTTGTAATTTTTCAGGCGACTATAAAACAATAGTATCGCAGGCACAATAATTATTATCACTGCGCTATTAGGGAGGTTCACATAAAAACCAGAACATGTAAAAAGGGCTACAATTTGTGCTTAAACTGCGTCATGTATTTAAATACTTTGCGAGGCTAATTTGGATGGTGATAACGTTGCGTTAGATATTAAAATTCGTCTCTGGCCTTTGAAACGTCGAATGTGTTGTATAAGGAACGTGCTTGAAATATTTTAACGACAGAGAAATGTATACAACAGGATAAATGTATCCCACTGCTGGGTAGCAGCTTTGTTTTTTGGTAACACTCCGGTTCATTTTTATAGGCAGCCACTTTTTGTCGCATCATTATGTCAAAATCCATCGTTGAATTCGTATGATTGTGATCTGTCTAGGTTTTTCGCGACTCGTCTGATTGAACCCATCGTCTAGTACTGTTTGTGCGATTTATAGGATTAAGGTTATTTATTACGGACAACTTTAAATTTGTGGCAGTAAGCGACTGTTCTAATTAAACGATCAAACTTCGACACATAAGTATATATACGACAATACGTTTAAGACAACTTTTAACAATTTAACGATAAAATACTCATTATCTAAATATTTTTCACAATATGTAATTGGACTTCAATATAAATAATGTTAATTTTAAGTTAAAAATTGTGTTATGTATATTTTTCCTTCATTTTAAAGTAAATTAAAATTTGTAATTACTGGGCATGGACGGCATTTTATCTTAGACCTCAGGGTGACAACACACCTGCAATATCAAGTGATTTTTCCTTGTTAGTGCAGGTGTCTATAGGCGGCGGTAACCGCTTACAATCAGGTGGGCCGTCAGCTTATTTGTCATCTAGTTTTATTAAAAAAAAGTAACTCTCTATACTAAATAATGAGATATTTAGATTCACTACTCGATTAGAAAACGTAATATTTAGTCTATTTCCAACCTACTATCGTATTTCGTCTCCATTTCGATTCTGACGTTACCTACAGCTCGTTTACTAGCTCGCTCATTATTAGCTCAAAAGCATGACACTATTCAGCAATTCCTACTTAGCAGCGTGTGTGTATGTGCTTTGCTAGAAATTAGCATGTTTAATATTATATCAAAAGAGAATGCTTATTTTAAGCATGCTTAGTGGTATGTCTATGTATATCCTACACTGCTTTCTATCTCTATATGAATTACAAGAAGATATCTGGTTCAAAATCGAGTAGCAAGATTCCACCTTAACATAAGCAAGTTAAATAAAAGCTTTTAATTACAAAATACTACAGCTTTGTTTTAAACGTTTCTGTCATGTCGTGACGAACCATCAACATTAATTTGTAAATCTATGAAGTTCTTACATATCACACATAAAATATTTTCCATTGCCTGTGACCGCCAGGGTGAAAGGTAGGTACATAAGGTTTTAAAAACTTTACTATCACAACATCACTTGTTATCATCGACTTATTCGCTTTTCGATTGTCACGTATGACTTTGACAAGCAATTCATCGGACATTTTGACACTGAGTACACAAAATTATCATTGCATGCCTCAACAAACATTCTTGACATGGAAATGTTGTTTCTTGGGCGGTCCAATTATTTTAATGTGTTTTGACGATATTATTTCTATATCAGTGAAGCGATTAGAGGATGAAAATTTTATCGAGATTCGGAATTCGACTTTTACTTTTTTTTATTGCAATTTATGAGTAGCACGCGGAGTTACTGTCAATTTACTTAATACATTACATTTCGTTATAGATTAGATAATAGTTAAGCTTTCGTCCCAATCACTAAAAAGCTAGTGTGTCTTATTGAAGGTGCTCCACAGATTTGTGCGAAGTTGTTAGTTAACGCGCCAAAATTTCTAAAGATGTCTATTCCAAATTATTTCATCTAAACCGGTTCAACGGCTTGGAAGTAAAAACGTAGCAGATTATAGATGTTGCCTTTTGGTAGAACGGTCGATGTATTTTATAATAATAATAATTTATTTGGTACCAGAAACAGGTAGGTACAATAACAAAATAGTGATCGATAATGGCCGCATTAGTTTACAAAACTGTGTCGCAGTCATTAGCGGCCACCTCCAGGATACTCTGTGAGAAACATTCTTAATCCTACAAAAAGCTATAAATTCCTTAAATCAATGTGTGTGTGTGCGTGTGTGTGTGTGTGTGTGAGAGAGAGAGAGAGTGTGTGAGTTATATGTATGAGTTAATTTCTATCGTCGTCAACGTGAACCAAACTTAAGTTAGGAACTTAAATTTAGGGTTCAATAGTAATAGTAATAATAATATTCATACACTCACACCTATTATCGAGTCCAAAGTAGATAAGCATCATTAAGAGCATGTGTTATGGATTCTAGATAACGGATATATATTGATAATAATATGTATATAAATATTAGAAATATGCTAAATAAACATATAAACATCCATGACTCGTGAACAAATGCTCGTATTCATTATACAAACATTTGCCCCTACCGGGATTCGAACCCGGAACCTCTTGATCGGGCAGTCCGTTTAGCAAGAGATACAGACCACTCGACCAGCCGGTCGTCAAATCAATTTTATTAGGTATTCGTTTGGAACTTTTAACAGTATAGGTAGTGCCTAAAAATATTTCCGTGTCATCATAAGTCATATTTTGAAGCCATCGCTGTAGTCCTAAGTTTACATTCTCTAATTGTAAGGGGATAGATGTTTAAATTTTTATTTATTTTATTATACAAATTAGGAACAATGCTGTAAACGTGGTGTTTTGCTATAGTTAATCTAGCATGATTTGTTTTGCAAACTGGGCTAGGTATAATACCAATAGGTGAAGACATTTATAGACATGTGTCAAATTATGTCATTTCTCAATAAATATTCTCATTATTACGATCAGCGGGTCTAACAATCGTACAGTTCGCTTGATGTAAGCAATCACCGTAACACATAGATACTAGACGTAGCGATGGTAAGCTCTCACAAGGTTGACCGACGATATAGTGAGGTTCGCGGGAAGTCGATGTAAGCGGACAGCGCAGGACCGACCGGTTTGGAGATCTTTGGGGTAGGCCTATGCCCGGCAGACGGCGTCTCTCGGCTGAAATAATAATGATAATGGTAGATACTAGTGTCCTTATCCTGCTTATTCTGAAAAAATCAAAAGAAATCATTTTATTGACTTATTTTATAGATTTTATTGACTTATAGGAGACGAGACCCCTTTCTACTAACATAATTCCTTCTCAGTGAGCTTACTCGCCGCAGAAGCACTACGCTATAAATAAGTGTTATTTAGCTGCAAGCAGTCGGGCATGCAAAATTTTAGTAGTAGGTTAATACTAACTACTTCTCTTAATTAATGAAATCGTCGAATAATAATTTTAAATGCTATTTCAAATTTTCCGTAAAGTTCCTGTTTATAAAAAGTTCTAGAAATTTATTTTATCGAAGATTAACGTTAAAGTTATATCAAGCGTTTCAACACACAGCGAATATTTTCATAATATCTTCACATAGGACCGCATAATGCTCGAAGTCTCAGTACAATATGTGAAAACCAAATTAAGTATTGTCGGCGGACGCTACACGAGGAGCTTAACCAAGAGCCTGATTAAATTTCCTGATGAAGAGAAAGGTCTGTGTGACAATTTGTTCCAAGAAATACGGTTGAAGTTCTGCATTTGTAATTTCTATTTACTATATGAAATTTTGTACCTTCCTGTGTAAGAAGAGACACAATAAGATTACATACACTAACACGCCCATACACAAAAAACAAAAAAAAATATTTTTTCACACAACTAGATATTACTTTACTTTACTAGGGGTTACAAATCGTCGGGGATAAGTAGTGCAAATCCGCGTAACTAGCGCTGGATAATTTCGCGTGTCTGACAAATGTAGCCTATTAAAGTTGTCGCGGGAAATTCACGCAAAATCTTGATTGGCTACTTCAAGGTATTTAAATTTTCCTAAAAAAAAAGATAGGACACATCAACAATAACTCCCTGTGTAAAAATAAGCTTAAAATTTGTTGAAATAAAAAAGTTTTTAAGTATTTTGACCTTCCCCTGTAAAACTGGATCTATTGCAGATACTTGCAGGCCTTTACGTACGGTAGATTCGCGGATTTGCACTATCTTCGACGAAATGTGAACTTCTGGGACCTTCTTTTAGATATAATAATATCTGTGCCAGAAGATACCACACTTCCTTAGCTTTAAACAAATACTTCTAGTTTTGTTATCAGAACATTTTTTGATATTTAATTTTAATATTTTAGTATGATTAGTTACTCTTGACTATTTATTTGTGTGTGTGCATGTGTGTGTGAGTTTGTATAAACACCAAGCAGAATTAACCCTAGCCCTGCGACATTGTCTTGGGATCGGTATAAATTAAGCCACGGTATGTGTAAGAATATACGCTTTCAATTATCTATATATTTCATAGCTTTATGCATTTCATTTAAACTTTACACTGTAAGATATTTTCTGTCTTGTTATAACAAGAGTTTTCACACATTTTATTAGTAAAGTTTTACTAGTGAGTAAGCTCAGTGGATAGATATTTACAATTTTGTGGTACAAACGTGTTGAAAGCTTAGCAAATTGGCGGCCTGCAAATGGTGACTTTGTTGGTATCGTTCGGGCTATAATATAACTTTTTCTTTGATATTGTTTGTTAAGGTGGTATTCTAAAAGTTTATGCTTTTTTTAAATAACATAAAGGATGAATAGAGTTCTTACCGAAAGAACTTCACTACATGCATATAATTCATCAGTAGAGAATTTACGTCGCTTAATTTGGGATCTTTTCACTTTGAGAAAAGTTATTTTAGTCGCCCCGCCCCATACAGAAAGACAATAAGTTAGAAGTCTACTCACTGCACACATAGGTATAGGTACGTATGCAATAAATATTAAAAATATATCTAAAAAGCAAATCATTATTGTGTTTGCAACCAAGCTTCTCAGCGTTCTCAAGTTAAATAAAACATAAGATAAAAGTCGAAAACAACATGCTTAATACTTTGCGACGAACCCTAAAAATCTAGGCAAAGGCATTAAGTTCTTACGTCATAGCTGTACCGGGGCACTGAGCTAACTAATTATCTGCCATTCTAATAGAAGTGCACATTGTGTAGAACGGAACTCTAGCGAGTGGGCAAAGCAATTGGACGATGTCGGTTTTGTTAGGATATAATAAGAACTACGCAGCTTTATATTGTTTTGTTATGTTATACAGAATGTTAGGTAGGTATTAACTAGCGAGCATCTACACATTTTAACATAATCATATACTAAGGTGCTATCCAAAATTCAAAGTTGCAAATTAAAATCAATTTTCTTCAAAGTGATTACAAAACTTGCGACTCAACGAAAAGTCGTTGCAAAAATACGCCTCCACTGCGTACGCGTGGTACGCGCCAGACCACTGCGACATAGCGACTATAAAATCCGTACTAATCACCTGCCCAACGCTACCGCTTCCCTCCCGGTAGCCCCGCTGGTTGCCGAGATATTCGTGTTTAAAGTTTAAAATCGGTGCTGAGACAACCTTTATCTGAGAAGAGAATATAGCCTCCTTAACTATGTTGTACCGTGTGTTCAGAGGAATAATAATTATTTTCCATGATGCTCACAGCTTCTTTCTACCATCGCATCGCTCGCTTTCGGCGTTGGGCCATTCTCACGCGTTAGAGCCGAAGTGGTTGCGTACTTGTACGGTTTCGGATGAACTTTACTAGGTGGTAGGCCCAGATATAGGGTCGCCTGGGTAGGTACCACCGCCTTTCTTATTTCAGCCGTGAAACAGTTCGCTGTGTTTCGGATTGAAGGGAAAGGTAGCCAGTGTAATTACTGGGCATGGACGGCATTTCATCTTAGGCCTCAGGATGACAACGCACCTGCAATATCAAGTGCTTTTCCTTGTTATTGCAGGTGTCTATAGGCGGCGGTAACCGCTTACCACCAGGTGGGCCGTCAGCTTGTTTGTCATCTAGTTGTATAAAAAAAAAAAAAACTTTCTCCCGCGCTCAGGAAGACTGAGAAACTACATCGTTCTGGAGTTCTTCAAAAAGGGCATGCATTGTTTACACTGACGACAACGCAAGCTTCCATTCACAATTTGCAAGCTTCCATTGACAATGGTAATCGCTTGCCATCAGTATCTTATTCACAGCTGTCGAAACACAGATTCGATTCGGAAACTCAGATCCCATCTCGCTTCAGCGCAACGCTATATAAAATATCAGGAATAGAGCTTCTGATATTCGACAGTAAGTTGGTTTACCATCAGGTGAGGCTGTCACCTTTCATAATACCGTTGTTAGATATTCCTGTTTATTTAGTTCTGTCAGTTTCACATTAATTACATCATAATTCAATTCAAATGCCGTAGCCGTGCGTTGTCAACTACAAAAAGCACTAATTAGTACACATATCAAGCCGTTCATTCTCAAATTAACACATTTTACGAAATACCAAATTAATTGCCAATATCCAACATGCCTCATACACCAGGTTGAAATGTCTACCTGCTCTAGTAATTATGTGATATTTATATCAACGCAGAATTTGGAACGTCTGCTATGTTGAGAAAATTATATTTTAGTGATTCTGTATTTTAGAAATGTGGTATCGCATTAATGTGTGTACGGTTTACTTACTGAATATTGTATTAAAATTAAAATAGTATGCTAGTAATAAAAATTGGTACTATACCTAAGTCTGTAAGTAAGGTTGTCATTAAAATTTGAAATTTTAAAAACGCTAAAATTTAGTTTTATTTACCAGAGACTATTTTGTTAGTACTTACGTAGGTATCAATTGAAATTCTTCTATAAATAGCTATAGCAAACTAGCAGATTGACACCATGTAGTGAGTCTGCTACCACGAACAAATGTATGCTTTGAAATCAAAATAAGTCCATCTAGGAACCTAAACTAACCAACAAACTCAATTTAATAAAAAATAAAAGATATACTTATTGAGCCGCAACAATATCTGAACTTAAAACATTGTTCTATCTTCTTTGGATTCTAAAGTTAGAATAAGTGACAATGTTTGCGGTTAGTTAGTGATTTTCTGTTGATATTTCAGCAAAAGCTCCATCTATATTGCCACCACAATAATTATAAAATGTTGCGGCTTGTGGTTAAAAAATACCTATCAAAATTAAATATCGAATTCATTAAAAGCGTTGAAATTGGACAATATGTCCGCTGAACCATAAAACTCGAACCCGCGACATTCAGACACTCCTTTTAGTTGCTATTTTAATTAAGTCGTCTACTCTTTGTAGATCACCGACCTGGAGTGTTGGGAAGCCAATGTTCAAGTCCCATTCGTTTCTTTATTATTATTCGTTTCTTAGGACGCGGCGCAGTGTGCGAAACATGCGAATGTATTGTTTTGTAACTCCCAGACATACTTATGCCACTTCGTGGAGAAATGATTCGAAATTTGCAAGTTTAATTATAGTTTGACCTTCACGCAAGCTATACCTCTTGCCTTGTTGCTTATTAAGTTTTTAGCATACGATAAAACACAAAAAAAATCGCCCGCGAATGACAGTATTATTTTAAGCGACTTAATAAAGAAATGTCAAAAAGGCGTAAATAGAGTTTTACAGGGTCTAAATGCGCAAGTGATACCCCTGGTTTTGCAAGCGTTCATGCTTGACTGCCACTCAAGTGGTAGATATGTAAAAAAAGCGTGATTTAATAATCTTTTATAGGAGTAGGGCATTTCTATTGATTCTGGCCAAATAATAACCAAATACAACAATTTCGTAATGATTTTAGTATTTGGATCTCTTACTTTTCACAAATACTCCCCAGTTATATTTTTCAAAGACGTTGGCTTTCTCATCAATGCTCGGAATGCATCAAAAAGCCCCAACAATGGTGCAGCTCGTCTTAATATGTCCGCACTTCAGATACGAAACCATTGTTATCCCTGAATACTTCTCCCAGATTAACTTCACTCCGGGCTAATATAGCTCGCTCTTACACCAGATGGGATTCTTATTACAATTTCCATGAAGATGAAATGGCATTGAATAACTTTGAACTGAAAAGAATCTTGTATTAAATTTTACGGCGCTGGCTACTAGACTTTTTGAGCCATTCTTATAACGGATGCACCATAGTTAGTAGGTTTATGGGCTATGATCTAAGTAATCTAGTAATATATGCCCTTTCAGGGATTACTATATGCAGAAAAGCGGCGCAGCTTAAAAACTACATTTTTTCTTAACTTATAATGGCAGGGGAGTAGCGCCACCGGCAAAAACTGAGGCGGATTTTTTTTCTGAAGGAAACACTAAGTGTTAATTCACTTCACATTATTTCATAATATTTAAATCGTGAACAAATTTTCGTACATAGCACTCAATCATCTGCCTCTACTCGACAGAAAACCTTCAAATATTAATAATAATAATTATAATTTATTAAAATAAATAATCGTTTAAATTAGCTTTAAAGTTACTATGTATTTTATACAAACAATGTGCTTGAACTAGGAAATACTGTGTCAAAAAAACACATGAAACTAACCAAGTAATAATTTAATCTTGCCCAACTGATTGCTTTTGGTATATAACCTTCCCAATTAAGGTTCTGACTGGTTTTGCCAAAAATTATATTAAGAAGAATCTAGGCGTCACACATAACATCCGTAGTTGCAAGCACATGAAACTGCCACTGAAAGACTCAATTTCATCTTCATTAACTGCCGAGGCCACCAAGTAATAAATCCCACCTATTTCTTAGCAGACGTTAATTTATTCATTGACATACGCCAGCCACATTGACGCGATCTGAAGCCTCAAGATAGCAAGTTTCTGATACTTCGGTAATAAAGTACGCGCTGGAAGTGCCTTGACAATTTAAAATGATAATCCAGTTGAATCGGTTGTTGCTTGAACTTCTTGCGGAGGTTTTTTTTAATTAAGTACAGCGTGAGGTTCAACAAATAGGCGTGAATAAGATATATCTGGTGTTACACTCTAGGACATCTATTGTTTCTAGTCAAAGCATTTTTTTAAATATTATTCATCATCATCATCATACTACCCTATGATGTCCACTACTAAAGGAAGGCCTCCCCCATCGATTTCCAAATGGAACGGTCCTGCGCAGCCTACATCTAACTGCTCCCCGCGACCCTGACCAGGTCGTCTGTCCATCTGGCTCACTAGGCCGTCTTACTTTGCGCTTGACAAATATTAATGACACATATTTTTTTTTACACCTACCACTAAGGTATCTATAGCTATATAGCATACGGCGTACGGTATGCGGTTACTGTAGCATATAGTCGCTTGCAATATAGTATTATTTGACACTATCATCTAATGGTAAAATAAAATATTGGTGTTTGTAACACTTCAAATTTGGAAATGAGCAATAGACTCATCAATTAAAGCAACATCCACAATTTAATCTCATCTCAGTTCCGAGGAATAATCTGGCGCGACAGTCAGCTCACTAAGGGCTTAATCAGAGTTAATCCAACGGCTTGCATGTGATCCCGAGCTGTGGTTAATACAGGTGGGTGGCTCTGGGAATATATGAGTGTAAGTTCCAGGTCTTATTTAAAACTAGCCTAGCTAGCTGTGAAACTTCTATTACAAAAAATAAAGAAAGAAAACGATAAAAAATATATATTCTCCAGGCGGGAATCGAACCCGCATGTCCTGATGTCCGGCCAGACGCAATTACCTCTACGCCACTGGAGCACTAGGTGTTTTTTTATATACAACAAGATGACCAAAAAAACTGACGGCCCCCTGATGGTAAGCGGTTACCGCCGCCTGTAGACACCTGCAATAACAAGGGAAAATCACTAAATATTGCAGGTGCGTTGTCAAACTGTAAATTACTAATTTCTTTACCGCCATCTGCCCTTTCTTTTTTTACGTTTTTATAGCAAAGTTTATCTTACCACTCATTGAAGTTAAGATTACTTTTCAAAAAAATGACATGCACTGTTATTTCGGAACGCAACTCAAAAATAGTCTAGGTATATAATCTGTGGACAAAGCGGGAAAAATAAATTCAGATTGTTTTGATTTTTCGACTTGTGTTTATAATTAATTGTGATTATTTTGTTAATTTATTTACAAAAATGAGTTCATCGAGTGATGAAAATGATTGTTTAATGCCTGAATTAATATTGTTTGTGTATTACTTATAACAATATTCTCGCTGGAGAGGTGAAAAGTTGTATGTTTCACACGAGAGCAAATTTTTTTTGTCTTTAAATCACTTACTGCGCTCAGTAGTCTAATTGTGATTGTCAATTTTAGACTACTTCGCTGGTTCGTGATTTAACATCAGCACTCCCTACATAAAATTATTTTGCTCACTTGTTGCACAAATAACTATTATCTGATGTCACAATCACAGAAATATCATCCGAAAAGAGAGTACATTTATGATTAGTAACTTTGGTTATATCGGTTATGAACAATATCGGCCCCAGTACGCTTCCCTGAGGAACGCCACATTTATTATCTTTAAAAAATAATATATGGTTTTAAAATTTAAATCATTTGTCAATTGTACTATTGTTCAATATGGCGGGTCACATTAAAGTCAACTAAACGTCACCATGATGAATATTTCGCTGTTGCATTTTTTTCTATAAAAATGTTTTTGTACAGACGAAAGCACATCAAGTGTAACAGTTGCACTACGAAAGCCGCCTCTATTAAGAACGCAGTAAGGACGGTGAACGAAATAAAGCAAATAATAAAGAAAATGGATATTTAACGACTGTTTTTCTATTTTTCCCTATTTTTTAGTTTAGTGTACACAGACCTGGCTGGCTCTCCATCATTTTTGGGACATCACATTCTTCTTCTTCTTTTAATCTAATGGCTTCTCGTTTATGCGAATTCTGCCAGTGTCGAGTTTATGACATCATTTTTGAGGTCCTCTTAAATATTTTAAGTACTGTCAAAGTCAAAAATTTGTATCGGCAATATACAGTCGACAGCACATCAAGTATAACAGTTTGACCTTGAGACCGCCCTTGCTACGTTCGTAATAGAAGCGGCTTTCTTAGTGCAACTGTTATACTTGATGTGCTGCCGACTGTATATGTATAGCGTTACTGTTATTTTACAGAACTAGAAACTGAGGAGCTCGGTGGTATTGGTTTCGATACGAAAAACAAAGCAATTTCCGCCATGGTCGATCCTGGGATCGGTCAATCAAAGTTTGTTATCTCAAGCTTCTCCGGAAGGCATGCTTCGGAAGGCACGTTCAGCCTTTGGTCCCGGTTGTTCCTGCAATCGCTTTAACCAACCAACGCGCATTGGGCCAGCATATTGGTGCTATGGCCCAAACTTCTCATGTGTTTCTCCCATGTAGGAAGGCCTGTGCCTGGGCCCAGCAGTGGGACGTATAAAGGCTGAAACTGATCATGATGAGAAACTTTTACAGATAGTCAGAATATGGTGATTAAAATGTGGTTGAATTTAATGTTGAACATCATCCTTCATTAACTTATAAAAATAAACAAACATACAATTTACACAGTTTAAACACTCGGCTCACTTCTTCTTCACTTCACTTAGAAACATTTAAAATAATGTTAAAATTATATTAAAGAATATCGTCCTTTGTATTTTATAAAATACCAGTCAATATTTAACCGGATAGCTTTGTTTGCTACGCTGCTATAAATTTAAATAGCCGTATATTATCAATCCAGATATTAAAATGTTTCATCATTGTCAGGATCTCTGTTCTCTTTTCATATTTACGTACAATGGTTTACATCAGCAATAATTAATAAGAAAATACAAGCGCTGTTAAACCAAACATGATCAAGTAATATAATGAACATTTCATGTTGAATGATGCTGGTTTTACCAATAAAATTACTTAATAACATTTACAGTTAATTAAAATTTCATTCAAGTTGGAATGAGCTTTTCAAAATTATCAGGATACGTAGCGATCCAATTTATACGGATAACATGGCTATAAATTGATACATTATGTTTTTGTAAATTAGTGATATTGTTAAAAGTTATTAGAACAAACATTATTTACGGCTTTTTTAAGCGACTTCAAAAACGAGGAGATTCTCAATTTGGTTGGTATGTTTTTTTTTCCTTTTTTCTATGTATGTACACCGACCACGCTGTGATTTGTGATCCGATTTACGTGATTATTTTTTTGGTCCCATATTTTTAAAAAAAATCAATGGGGTAGTTTGATTTTTAAATCAAAATAGCTGGAACGAGTAAATCGCCTATGCATGCAAAATTACGGATTTTTGTTTTGATAAGACTTTATAGTGAAACGATACAGTGTGCAGTGGTAAGAAACAACATAAGCTGACGGTCACCCATCTAGCTTCGACCTTAGAAAGTTAGCACTAAAAATTGTGCAAAAAAAATGTTTAACAAAAATTAAACTCGACTTCAAAAAACTGAAACGGATAAAATAATTAAATTTAAGTTGGTACTCATCCCCTAGAAACATATTTTTTGGAGTTGGTGCTAAGTTCAGAAACAATAGAAAGTGAAGCACCGGCTCCAAAAAATATGTTTCTAGGGGATGAGTACCTACTTAAATTTAATTATTTTATCCTTTTCAGTTTTTCCAACTTAGAATTTTTGATAACACATTAGTGTTTATATGACTATGTAAAGCATCAGATTCCAGACACAATTGATTTTTTAATTGTCATAGACCTCCAGAGATATAACGCCGCTTAACATATTAACATGGGTATACCATGTACCAAACACCTTGTAAAAAATGTTGTACTCAATGCAACGCAACACACTAATAAGCAAACCATTTTATTTCACAATATGGCACTTACCAGAAAATCACACTAGACTTGTAGAATTATAAGCTGTAACAGGAGAGAACAATATACTTAATATAATAATCATACTGTTAGCTATTAAAATCAATCATGTCAAAAGTTACTTTGTTAATATCATAAATCACGCCATCAATTTTCTTGTTATCATCACATCACATAAAATGAGCAAAAGCTTTTACTTCATGAGTGAACATAATAATTTTGATCAAATAATCAGCCTTCCACACACATTCCTTAGTAATGTGATGTGTGTGATTCCTTAGTATGAGGAGTCACAAAAATATTCTGTGAACTGTAAAAAATGGCGATCGCATTGGGAAAATGCACGAAATTTACCGGCTGCAATAAGCTAATATTGTGGAAAATTGTAAACTTACATAGATGAGTCTTTTGGGCACTACTAAACTAAAGCAGTTAATAGTTTTCTGACAGCATTATGATAACGACAAGCTGCGACAGCAAGTTTAAATGGATTTTTTATGGCAAAGAAGTTTTGGGTCAAAAAGGGAATTTATGGTTTCATTGGGACACTTGCTTGGATAGTAGCTTACAGTTGTGCGCAGAAAATGCTTAATTAAATAAATTTATCTTCATACAATGATGCCTTTTATCGGGCAACGATGTATACCTTAACTAGAAGCGAAATGTTCTTAACAAACAGAAATATTTTAGACCAAAAATGGGCCTAAACCTAATGGCTCCGCAATAAAGATTAAAAATAGTGATGTGGTAAAATCTTTACCGTTCTTAGTAGGGAATTGTTAAAAAGGGATTTAAAATACTTATGAGGTTCAATAATCTTTTATGCACTGCGTTAGGTTCTCCATGTAGCGGTCAGTTCGGATATGACTCTAAAACGTGAATTCCTTAGTTGGATTAAATTCACCTTCTAGGTAAGCTCGCTACATCGTTGATCCTCTGTTAACTTCTACCAGAACAAGAGGAAGAGTGAAGCCATTTTAATATAAAAAAACACTTTTAATCTTATTTTTCTTAGAGTTCTTACCACTTAGACCAAAGTGGTTCATCTAAATTTTATAATAAAACAAAAATTCTTGGCATGCGCTTTATTCTTGAATATATTTTAGCCATTGTGAAACTCCAGAGCGGATGATAAACTATTTCTATTAGCTACATGATTTCTACTATCGAAAATTCGTGATAACCGTCACTTAAATACAGCTTTATCAATACAAATAATTGCGTTAACTTTTTAAAGACAAAATTTTCTATTTAGTCAATTTCGTTGTAAATAAAGTTCCTTGTAAATATTTTTATTTATTTGGTACACCATAAACATCATAAGCTCTGGTTTTACGAGTATATCAAAAACATCTTCCTTCAAATCGAAACATAGATATTGATACTTCCCGATCGATACAGGCTTGACGTTCACACTCGTAGCTAAGATTAAGAATTTCATTACTTAGAATATTTGAAAATAAAGTGTATACATGACCGCTTTGCCATACCCATTAAGATAATTGGTAAAATTTAACCAAGATAAATGGCAAAGAGAACAAAAATTAATACTATAATATTTCATCAACTCAGTAACGATGACACAGTACATTATTCAAATGAGTAGGCGTAGATTGATGAAGATTAAGACGAAGAAGAGTATTCATATCAGAGAGCAAGTAGCTGAGACAGAACGCCTTATTACACATCCCGAGCACATACAACTTGTTCCATAACTTAAGCTGAGTTAAAACCATTAAGCAAAAACTCTTAGCTTCCAGACATGGCGGTTCAACATTTGGAAGAAAGTTTTCTGCCGTGGATTTGAGAATTGTAAAGTAGATGCGGTATACTAAAACAGTTTTTAATTGATTTAACACATTTCATAATGTAAGATTAGCATTCTAAAATAATTATAATTTGTATTTAGCGAGACGACAAATCTTATGTCTAGTCTTATGTCTGTCTAAAATATATTATGCCTAGGTTACCTAAGGTGTCAAAAGTTGTTTCCATTTATACCAAGCATTTACATAAAAATACGTAAGTAAGTACCTAATATTTTGTAGCGGACGTTACTTGTAAACCATGACACAATTTCTTCTAAGGCAGTTAATGAACTTTTTAACAGAATATAAATAAACCAAGAAGTAATTTACACTTTCATCAAAATTTTTAATTAAAGTAAGCACCTTTTTACTACCAAAACTCGCTGTCTTCAGGTGTAATTTTGCCGAAGGATTTAAATTGTTTGAATTAATAAAGCAGTTAATTTTTTCGTGTCAGTTTTTACACTCCAAAACAAAGGATGGGCAGTAAAGGTCAGAGCCGAAGTAAAGATAAAAGTCGTAATGGCGAGACATGTTCCGTCAAGTTCCCGTCGCCATTTTACGAGGGGGCATAAACTGCGACATCTGTACCTCGGCAACTGTAAAATTTATTCAAATTTCTGAATTTATTAAGGTAGCCTATATTGTTATCTCAGGTTTTTCTCAAAAGGAACAGAACATTATTATATTTTCTTCAATATAATCCTTATTTGAATACAATTTCTCATTTTTTCCATCAATCAAACTGTTTACAAATATTGACTTTTGTTCTTACAAACTTTTATAAAGGTGTCCACTTATCAGCTTTGCATCGGTCCATTTTGGCCAAAATGGTGACTATATTATCATTGATATTCATTTTCTTTGTTTATGGAAATTACGGGGCTAATACGCAGGCACATATGTATTTTTTTTTCTAGGTAGAGTACCTAGAAAACTTAGGTACCCTCTTAGTGGTTCAGATACGGAGTCGTGTCCTGGGTCACACCACATAATGTCATTGATAGCACTAAGTTAGGTACTGATGGGCACTGAATACTGAATAGCGCAAGAGTTATATTAGTGTGAAGCTACTAATAAATTAGTAGGAGGTGGTATCATGAAATAAGCGCATAAAGGAGTTAGGGCCATAATGTAATAAAGTAAATAAATAATAAATTACGTAACATATACAGTGAACCAAGATGATAAGCCAAGATAATTTGTTTACAACTTACATTTAATGGGAAAGGTTTTGTGCACGCCAACTAACTTGGTCGTTTTTTTCAATTTATATTTTTTAAATGGGCTCGCTCTCTTTTGTTCCTTTAACAAGTATTCAAGGTTACTTCACACTGCTGGCCTTGTTCAACGTCAATTCAGCGTTATAATAATAAGAGCTATCCTATGAGCTAGTTGATTTTATTTATTGTACATATTCCCTTATTTTTCATTTTATCTCGAAGGGTACATGTAACACATTCTATTGCTATTTGAATGAACCTGAGTTTGTTGGGAAACTCCTTAGTGAGCGACCACATTTCTATCTGTTACAATAATAATAACGAATCACTATAATGGTTCCCTCGAGTGTTTTCTCTTCTGATTTATTTGCATCTCGTGTGCGATAACATTACAGTATTTTATGAATAGATGACAACAAATCACATGGGGCAAAATGCGACGTATACATCAGATAAATACTGTAGACTGGAGTATTAAGGTGGTTTTTCACCAGAAGGGCGAGACGAGACGAGGCGAGACGAGATTTAAAATTTGTATGGCAAATTTTCAATCCTCGCCTCGCGCATCTTTGGTGGAAATAGTCAGTATCGACGAGGATGTGCGAGGCGTGAATTGAAATATTTGTTTGTGTAAAAATGAACCATATTGCTTCCGATATAGAGTATAAATTAAAATGTAAAATTTGATATGATTTCGAACCCTAGGCGATTTCCCACCAGAGGGGCGAGACGAGACGACGCGAGACGATAATTGAAATTTGTATGGCAAATTTTCAATCCTCGCCTTGCGCATCTTTGGTGGAAATAGTCAGGATTGACGAGGAAGTGCGAGGCGTGAATTGAAATATTTGTTTATATAAAAATGAACCATATTGCTTCCGATATAGAGTATAAATTTTAATGTGAAATTTGATATGATTTCGAACCCTAGGCGATTTTCCACCAGAGGGGCGAGACGAGACGACGCGAGACGATAATTGAAATTTGTATGGCAAATTTTCAATCCTCGCCTCGCGCATCTTTGGTGGAAATAGTCAAGATTGACGAGGAACCTTCACCTTTACGGACGAGGCTGTTTAAATCACGCTGTTGTTAGCTCTATTACTAAAGGAGTAAGGTCTTACTCCGTTCGTAATAGAGGTAGCTTTCTTTGTGCGACTGTTACACTTGATGTTGGTCTCAAAGCCAAACTGTTACGCTTGATTTGCTGACGAGTGTTCAGGATTACTCCGCGGTTGTCTTTGTCTGCAGGGACATTGGAAATTTAAACTTTTCTAAGATTAAGAAGTTACACGTCTGTGTGACTGTGTAAACATGTCTCTGAAGGTTGAAGAACCTATCACATGCCGAACAGGTTTCAAAGAAAAGCAGACCAGACTGCCATTCAACAATGTGGATAATATCAACAGCTACCGTGACATAATCTTATGCTTTTCATGACCACATGCTTTTTGGAATTTAATCATGCAAAACAGGGCTTTCAATTTGTATTTTAATATTATATTCTTTGAGAAACTATGAACTTCGCTTGTAAATCTATAAAGTGCTTATAAGGTGCCACTTCAATGCACTGAGAAACCTTTTCGCTAAAGTTCCTTATGGTTATTATTCTAAAAGTTTCATTAATAATAATTTAAGACTTTTGAAATTTAATCGCTTGATTTAAAAACGTCTTCGAGATCATCACTAAGTAGATATTTAGTTTAATATATTCTTCCTAGGAATGGCGAACAGATAAACTGATATATTGGAAGTTATCATTTTACACTTCCACTGATCCATTTTTTATTGATTATGTCAGAAAGTACTCCAAAATCTTTAAAAGGGTTTGTAATACTGCTAAAGCGAACTTTTTGAGTAATAAAATTAAGACATCGGACAATAAAATAAAAGCCACTTGGAAAGTTATAAATCAAGAAAGTGGTAAAACAAAAGTTACTGATAGGTGTTTTAAAATTAATGTCAATGGCAAAACGATAGAAACAGATGATGGAGTTGCAAATAATTTCGAGACTTTTTTTTCCGAAATACCTATTAAAATCACAAAAGAATTGAATTCGTGTACTAAGCGCGCACTTGCTCTCATAGAGTCGAATGTTTATAAGTGCAATATTCCTTTCAATTTCCATGAAATCAATGTTAATACGATCATAGAAGCTTTTAACTCTTTGAATATGAAAAAGACTGAGGATTTATGGGGCTTTTCTGTTAGTGTTATAAATTCGATAATAAATGTTATCTCTCCTAAATTATCGTTTATATTTAATAAATGTATTAATGATGGTGTATTTCCCAATCAAATGAAATTAAGTAAAATAATACCTTTGTTTAAGGCAGGAGATATCAATGACCCCACTAATTTCCGTCCCATTTCTATTTTGCCGACTCTTAGCAAAATTTTTGAAAAAATTATTCTTAACCAATTACTTTCTCATTTTACGAGAAATGAATTGCTTCACAATAGACAGTTCGGATTTACTAAAGGAAAAAATACTACAGACGCGGGAATTGCGCTTATAAAACACATATTTGATGCTTGGGAAAATAGGCAGGATGCTCTAGGTATCTTCTGCGACTTATCCAAGGCGTTTGACTGTGTTGACCATCAAACATTATTAGGTAAATTAAAGCATTATGGTGTATCAATAAACTCATTAAAACTTATTGAATCCTATTTGACCAATAGAATTCAAAAAGTTGTTATAAACAAAACTGAGTCTTCTGGTGTGCCTGTGCATATGGGCGTGCCTCAGGGTTCGATATTAGGGCCATTGCTTTTTTTAATTTATATCACCGCCCCCCCTTACTTTTCAAAAAATTTGTGTGAGACGGTATTGTTTGCAGACGACACCTCACTAATTTTTAAAATAGACCGAACTAAAACTGACTTTGAGGATGTAAATAATGCCATTTCAAAAGTGCTATCCTGGTTTGAAAATAATAATTTATTGTTAAATTCAAAGAAAACTAAGTGTATTAAATTTACTTTACCAAATGTAAGGCAGGTTAGTACTCATGTTGAAATCAATAAAGAAACTATTGAATGTGTTGACTCTACAGTATTTTTGGGAATTAAGTTAGATTCTCGTTTACAATGGTATCCTCATATCTCGTCCCTATCTAAAAGACTTAGTTCAGCTGCTTATGCTGTTAAAAAAATTAGGTCTTTGTGTGATGTTGAAACAGCAAGACTTGTTTACTTTGGTTACTTCCACAGTGTTATGTCATATGGCTTGTTATTGTGGGGCACAGCAGCCGACATTGAAGATATTTTTATTTTACAAAAAAGGGCTGTGCGTGCTATTTACAGACTCAAGCCACGTGATACACTGAGGGATTTATTTAAAGAAATTAATATTTTGACCGTTGCTTCTCAATATATATATGAGAACATAATTTATGTTCACAAATATAAACATACCTTTTCAAAACATAGTGATATTCATAACTTAAACACTAGATATAAAAATAAACTTGCTGTTCCAAGTTTTAGACTTCACAAGATAAGTCGCTCATTCATGGGGAAATGTATACACATTTATAACAAAGTCCCACCAAATGTAACTGAACTGCCTTTTCACAAACTTAAGTTATATGTGAAACAAACTTTAATGAAAAAAGGCTACTATAAGGTCCAAGAATATTTAGATGATAAGAATGCATGGACACATTAAAATTTCAAATGTTTTATATGTTTATTTACGAGTATTGTGACTATTAAACTCTGTAACCTATACTGTGATTGTGCACTGTCAGATAGCCTGAAAATAACGATATTATTTTTGACATTGGGTACCTTTCTTGGTACGTTGACTTACCTTCTTTTCTAATTTTCATTTTTTTTTTCGCTGGGCGGCATTGCACTGCTCAAGGTTAAACTTTTGTAACTACAAACATTGTAATTTAATATTTGAAAAGAGTGACTACACGAGTTTGTTGCCGGAATCTTCTCGGTAGTTCAACTTTTGGAACCGGTGTAAATTCAGACATGACAGACGGAGAGACTTGACGTTGTTAGTTAATATATTTTTTGTAATAGTTATAAGAATGTGTTTGACGATTTAAAAGTGCTTCTTTGTGGCCTATCTAAATAAAATATTTTTTCTTTCTTTCTTTCTTACAGTAAATTAACTGATGTGTCTGATTTGAGCGTACAGTCAACTGCACACCAAGCATAACCGTTTGACCTTGAGACTGGCCTTATCGTTCGTAATAGAGGCTGATTTCATAAGTAGTACAGCTGTAGTTACGTGCAGTGTCTTAATAAATTAATAAATATAGTATGATGGAACTTATAAAAAGAACATAAAAGAAGCGACGATCTTAGTGTCTGTCAGTTTGTGCATAACTGAAAGCCTTTTATCTTCACATGGAATAGGAGCGGAACACTAAATAAGAAATAAAATTTTAGATCACCCACCTACAAGTCTGTTATAAAAAATCTCTTGGATAGGTATTTTTACATTCTTATAAAGCCCTCGTATAGCACCAAAGAGAGATACTCAAGCGTTGCCTATATACCCTGTGAAAAATCAAGAGGAAGTCTTATGCTAACAGCATAGGAGAGGAGACAAGTAACCCGAGCTGCTGCGAAATGAGCTCTGTATCCCTAGCACGAACATTTAAATTTCGAATCGTTATCGTATCGTTCATGCATGCTTAAAGTTTCAAACAAAAGCCAGACAAAAGCTAACGTAACTAGTCGATACGAAGGCGATTCGAAATTTAAAAATGTTCGTGATAGAGGTACTGGCCACCTTTGACCTTACTCGACGCAGAAGCACGTAGTAATAATTGCCTGCACAAATTTCTTTAATGAGTTGCTTCTCCATCAAAGACAAGCTCTTCAAATTCGAATGGATAATGCCCTACACGTACCCTGTTTTCTATAATACATACTTAACTTTGATGAAAGTTTGGAAGTTGAAAGTAAATTGCTACATTATATCAACAACAATTTACTACTTAAGACGAAAAATTATCTGGTACAATATAAGATATATTGTAGAACCTGGTCAGATCTATATAATAAAGAACTAATGAATTGAGACTCGTTTCGCTAAACTTCTGGCAAATTGGCCGACGGCTATATTTTCTGAATGAGAACCAATCTTGCAATGAAATATCGGCTTTTTCATTGTTGAATACCTTTTTTCCTCGGCAAAATTTTGCTATCAAAATTTAATTTTTGAAGACGTTATATGAAGTTCTAGTAATCCAGAGTGAACAGTTATGATATGAGAGTTTTAATTTATGTCAAACCAGCGTATAGGCCAAGTTATGGTACGCGGTAAACATTGATTTTGGGTCGAATAATTGATATTTTGAAGCCAAAAAAAAGATAAGGCGTTCTAAAAATACTTAAAAACCTTGAAAACGTAATTCTTCCAGCCAAAGAACTTTAAGAAGCTTTCAACAGCAGTGATCAGGTTAAAATTCAACAATGAGGCATTGGAGCTATAAGAATACAGTTAGATAAAAGTTTATGTCATGTAATCTGTTAATTTTTTTAGTCAATGCTGTTCTATTCCAGTTTTTCCGTCTTTTTAAGCTTTGTAGAAAGAGCATAGTCGTAGCACTTAAATGGGGTAGCAACTTCACGCCAGAGCTCACTAAGAAAGCGTAATGTTTGGAGTAAGGAGCTTTTTATACGCCGTCGGCATAATGCTGTTTTAGGATAGGCATCAGGTGAGTAGGGGCCAAGGCGCATTGAACGTCTATAGGCTACAATAACCGCTTTTCATCAAGCGGCCCGTACGATGTTTGCTCTTTTTTTACTGACTGTTGCTGTTGGCCGCAGATGATCTTTACAGAGTCTCCAGGGTTATGAGACTATTTTTTAGTTGCCAGGGGGTGGTCTGGTGAATTTGCTTCGCAGACCCCAAACCGCCTCCGCGAAATGCACGGGAGTTATCCAGCAGTTTTAGCGGGTATTCCCAGGGTCAATTCAGACGCTGGGTGAGCCCCGCACACGCCCGCTGCTTCGCCAGTGGCGTATAGCTCCGTCAATGGATTTCTCCTGGTTAAAAAAAGGGGAGTTGAGACTTTTGAGGAGGGCGAATTCGCCTCTGCAGAATCTTATCGACAGGCGCAACTCCCGGGAAGGTGACCCGCTATCGTTCCGTCTCGAGGGAGACAGGGAGACATGAGGGAGCGACAAGCCTAAGGGTGCTTCTAAAGGTACGATTTTTGCCATCGTTGTCGTATATAAAAAAAAGCTAAGGTTGTCGCACACTTGTCACTGCTTAATCTCGGCTCAGGCTATTCAGAACATACTTTAGTCTCCGAAACTTCAGTATCAAAAACCCGATAAGAAAAAAACGAGTCCCACTTATGCTCTCGGCGGAATGTCCTGCCTATTTATATTTTCTTTTCTAAGGAAATTCCGTCAAGAATAGCTGTTATGTATGGGCGTGATTTTTCACCGTCCTGTATCTCTGCCATGCAATACTTGGTAACATCACAGTGAATAAGCGTGCAGTATGTGAAAAGTCTGAATAGACATTACAGTTTTTTACATACTCATAATTCATATAATACATACATTGTAGCCTTTGTATAATACACAGTGAAAGAAGAACGGAAAGGGGCGGGGAAGGGGCACGGTATCGTCAACAAACGAAGATGACATTGATGGTCATCCTAAAAAAAAATGAACCTTAACTAGATTTTTTTACTTTCATGATTCCCTAATGATGCCTGTAGATAGACAGGAATATCGTTGACATAAGATGTTATGACATACTTTAATGTTGTAGAATCATACACATTTGTGGTTTCGGGGATATTTCGATATTTCGGGGAGACGGTATTATAATTTAGCATGCAACCGCATTTTTTTAACAGCTTAGGATCCAGTGCTGCCATCTGCCTTCGCTTGTAATAGCGTTCTCCACACACACAGTATACTTTAATCTTGGCAAGATTTGAATGTTATAAGACGCTTTTGTTGTTCACTATACTACCAGGACCACCGTTGGTCGGGCCGTGCGTAGATGGTCTTGAGACTTTATAATTCTCATAATTCGATAACAAGCTGGTGGTACACACGACAGCACATCAAGTGTAACAGTTGCACAACGAAAGCCGCCTCTATTACGAACGCAGTTCCGCCCTAACTGCGTTCTCAAGGTCAAACTGTTACGCTTGACGTGCTGTCGACTGTACATTAAAAAATATTCAACCAAACTACTTCAATTACATTTGTGATAACCAAAACTAAGAGAGGTGTTATTACAGTTTATTTGATTCAACAAAACTGTGCATCTAGAAGCAATTTATTTTTGGCTAAGTCACTTTTTTGAGCTAAAGGTAGTCGAAAGTTCCGTTGTCAGTTTTTTCAGTGTAAACTCCAAGAGTTTTCTCTATTGAAATCAGAATATATTCAATTCTAATAGCCTCTAAAAATAATAATAGTTTTTTTAAAAATGCCTCCAATACTAAGCGTTATATACTCAGATTGGCTTCACTGTGCCACAATCCGAAAAAGAAAATTTATAAATGCGTTCACTTTGTTGAAAAATATGTGTTATCTTGGGCATGATTGCGGATCGTAAAAGCAGGTAATATCAGCTGACCGACGCACGGATACGTACATTGCGTAATAACTACTAGATGTTGTGTGGTTTTTTATGAGACACATTTGTCAAGCTTTTATAAAGTGGGTACGGTTTGTACAGATTAAAGTTTCACTAGGTGGTAGGCCCGTATGTAAGGTCGTCTGGGTAGGTACCACCGCTTTTCTTATTTCAGCCGTGAAACAGTTCGCTGTGGGATTTAATAATTTTAATTTAAAGATTTAATGTTCCCGTGAATCCAGATAACAAGGAAGCTTTAACTGCATATCACTTCTGGCAGCGCCGGACCAAGGAAGTCTTGCATAGTCATGCGATCAAGAGAACAGGGCCCAACAGTGATATTGAAGCAGGAAAGATAGTACAAATAGTCGATGTCTGTGGACGTGCAAACGAAGGCCAAACAATAAAAAGGGACACCTTTTTACAGTATACATATGTTACATTATTTATAAATATTACCAAACATATTCTTATATATATACCTATAATAGGCGTACACATCATTTTTAACAGTTATCGTATAACGTTAATTAATAATGCAGACAATAAAAGTATCAACTAACACAGATTACTACGCAGAGTTTAAATTATCTAGCTTTATCATTCCGTCTCGAAGAGCTGATGGATACTGTTCCTAAATCTGGATAACGAGTCGTGAAAAATATCAATGGCATCAGTATTACCACTGTTCAGATAGTTATACTGAGTGCAGCAGCGAATAAGAGGGGCATTTCCACCAACATTCGTTTTAAACTTAGGTATCGCAAAAGTTTTATTCAGCGGGTGACGAGGAAAATGCGTTGGAACATTAAGTTTGACATGTTCCACAAGCTCATCAGACTTTAAAGATCCATTGAGAAGCCCGTGCAGAAACATAAGATCGTGGATGATACGCCGATGTCGTTAGGGCCAATGTTAAAAAATTTTAGTCGTTGGTCGTAAGGAGCTCTATGTGATATTCCCGGTGATATAAATGCGAGAAGTTGGTCAGTATCCGTCCAGATAATTAGTTTTCATACTGTTCCAACCAGTTTTGGCGACAGATACTTGCCATCAGCACCGTTTAGTACTATTTGCTTTTGTATTCCTTTTATATTTCAATTTATTTTTTATTTTTTATAATATTTCATTGTTTTGCAGTTACGTTTATTAAATAACACGGGGCAGTTTTTTTTTTTTTTTTTTTTTTTATACAAAGCACGGCAATTGACTCAACACCACCTGATGTGAAGCGGTAAGGAGAGTCCATATGCGAAGACAGCTAGTGCAGAAACGGACAATGCACTAGCTGCCTCCACCTTGCCGGCCCAAAAGGTGCTTTTTCACGCCTCTCTTGAAGGACCCCATGTTATAGGAAGGAGGAAACACATGCGCTGGCAAAGAATTCCAAGTTCTGGAAGTACGACAAAGAAACGAAGAACTAAATTTCTTTGTGCGTGATGTTGAGGTGGAGACAGTAAATGGATGACTCCGAAGACCAGCACGCGTGCTCCTGAGCAGAAAGGGGGAAGGTGGGATAAGGTCGAAAAGCTCTTCAGAGCACTCTCCGTGACAAAGCCGATAAAAGGCGCTAAGCGACGCAATGTCCCGACGCAATTGTAGAGGCTTAAGTTTGTTCGTGACCTCTACATCGCCAATGATACGGACAGCACGACGCTGCAATCTGTCCAGTGCATCGAGGAGGTACTTGGCGGAGCCATCCCGTAAGTGCGAGCAATATTCCACGCAAGACCGGACCTGAGTTTTGTACAGCAGGCATAGCTGGTCAGGCGTGAAAAATCGACGCACCTTGTTCAGGACACCGAGCTTCCGTGAGGCTGTTTTTATCACGGTTTCGATGTAGTTTCTAGAATTGAGATCGCAGCATATCTCCATACCGAGCAAGTTCAAGGAGGCCTGTGCCGAAAGAGTAGTGCCCTGAAGAGAGGGAAGGGGAAGGAACGGCGACATTTTGGCTGTAAACGCACACACCTGTGTTTTCTTAGCATTGAACTCAACAAGATTGTTAGATCCCCATTCAGATACGAGGTTCAACACCCTGTTGAGCTCAATAGTAAGATTCTCCCTCTCTTTCTCGGTTTCAGCGCGCCCAGCCCCTGGGCGACCGTAATATCCCCCATGCACTGTACTGTCATCCGCATAACAATGAATGCTTCCTAATGGAAGCATATCATTGATATGAAGAAGAAAGAGTGTGGGGGATAAAACAGAGCCTTGTGACTTGACGCGAATTCTCCGCTCATGTAGGAAGCCGGCGATCCAGTTGCAGAGCTGATCGGGCAGACCGTATGCCGGGAGCTTGGAGAGAAGAGCCTTGTGCCAGACCCGATCAAAAGCTTTGGCAATGTCAAGGCTAACAGCCAGTGACTCACCACGTTTATCAATAGCTTCACCCCAGACATGCATTAAGTACGCTAGAAGATCACCCGTTGACTGTTTCGGCCGAAACCCGTACTGTCGATCATTAATTAATGAGTGACCTTCTAGGTATCGGATCAGCTGGTTATTTATGATCCGCTCCATGACCTTGCAAAGAACTGAGGTGACAGCTGTTGGGCGGTAGTTTGCTGGGTCTGATCGGTCTCCTTTTTTGGGGACCGGTTGCACATTGGCCTCTCTCCAAGATTCCGGCACACACCCAGAAGAGAGAAAAAGGCGGTATAGCCGAGTTAAGATGGGAGACAACTCCGCTGCGCATTTATTTAGTACTATCGCTGGGATGCCATCAGGTCCACTAGCTTTCCGGACGTCGATTGACTGCAGCTCCGCACGTACATCACATTGCCTGATACGGATATTAGGCATTGTGTGGCCACAGTGGGAGAGTGTTGGTGGCTGTGAGCTGCAGTCATCGATTCGGGAATGAGCAGCAAAGAGATTTACCAAAAGATCGGCTTTCTCTTGCGGCTTGTGAGCTAGCGAGCCGTCAGAACATCTCAACGGGGGCAGCGAGGGTTGACAGAAGTTGGACTGCACGGCTTTGGCCAGACGCCAGTAGCTACGGCTTCCCGTAGGATGCGTGAGTAGTTCTTGGCCAACCCGTGCAACGCGCTGTGCATCCGCTCTGATGAATGCCCTCTTGCAGGACTTGGTGGCGTTGTTATAAGCTGCTTTCAGCGAGTCAATGTTAGGATCTCCGCAAGCTCGACCCCTGATCCAAGCGCGGTATGCCGACTGTCTGTTCTCAACAGCTATGGCACACTCCCGGTTGAACCAGAGGTTACGCCTACTCCTACTGATGAGATCGGAGTGAGGGATATAGTACTCCATCCCTAACATGGTCTCATCAGCAACAGCAGTAGCGCTAGCGCTCGGGTCCAGCTCACTGAAGCAGCGCTGCCTCCAAGGGACAGATGCGAAGTAATCCCGCATACCATCCCAATCTGCCGACGCATAGTGCCAGATGCGGCGTTTGGCAACCATAGGTACCGGTGGCGACGCCCGTGGCACCCCAGCGGATATCAGGCAGTGATCCGATGTTCCCAAAGGAGCACGAACCTCTAGCCGATATCCGTCCGGACGAGACGTCAGCAGAAGGTCTAACAATGAGGGCGCGTGACCGACAATGTCTGGAATCCTAGTGGGCTGGTTTACCAGTTGTGTCAGGTCGTGCGTGAGAGCGAAAGCATGGGCAGTTCTACCAGCATGGTCAGTTTTAGAGGAACTTAACCACGACTCGTGGTGAGCATTAAAGTCCCCTAAAAACATCAATTCCGCGGTTGGATACTGCTCCAGCGCAACATCTGCCACCCGACTAAGATGTTCGAAAAGTCGAGTTTACTTTCATTTGTATTCTTTACAGTCTTTCATGCCCAGCAATCAAGGGCGTCGCCAGCCCATGGGCCTTTCAGGTTGATATTATGGATATTTTTTTTATACAACTAGATGATAAACAAGCTGACGGCGCAACCGGTGGTAAGTGGTTACCGTCGCCTATAGACACCTGCACCAAAAGAAATAAAATGAGAAAAAGAAAGAACAAATGAGAATGACCTAAGCGACCATCAACAATACGGCGTTCGAAACAGTCACTCTATGAGTGATCTTCTAATATACTTCACACACCATTGGGCCCTTGCCATTAAAGTCAAGATTGTTAGTCTAGATGTAGCAAAGGCGCAGAGAACTTCTTTAGAAGTTACCAACTTAGCTGCCTGATGGCTTGTACAAATTGGTCGCTAGCTTTTTGTGCATCAGAAGCGCCGTTGAGGGCAGCTGCTCGGCTAGCACGGACATTAATGCTGGCCTCCCGCAAAGCTCGGTGCTGTCTCCTACAGTTTCTGATACATATCAATAATAAGCTGTCTATTGACAGAATGCATTGTTATGCGGATGAAAGTACTAGAGACACCTAGTATGCGGCTCGTGCCAATATCCCTAATAGGAAATTTGCCCCATTAACTGTGGCTCCACATTTTTTTAGCACACCTTTTACATGTCTAAGAGTATCAGGGCTTCGGGTTATCCCTAGTGATGTTCAGTTCAGCAGTCATTTAGAGGATAAAGTCTCGCTGGCATCCAAGAAGCTTGACTAAAAAGAAGCGTGGTATAAGTCAAGTCTCAAGTAAGGCCCCATATGAAATAGGAGACTGCGGAGCTGGTTAGAGAGGGGTCGCCCTTAGCTGACCCGATCAGTCGGAGACGGCCACGGGAAAGAAAAGGGCGTTACGTTTACTTGCTTCTCCTGTTGTATTGGTGGTTTAGGTGGAACGTCAGGGGGCCTCACCGCCGAATAACACAGCCCGTCAAATATGAATAGAGTGGAGCTGGAAGAAGCTCACAGTTGTGCGGGCTGACCGTCGGAGTGGCAGACTTGACTGCTTGTTCGTTACCATATCTCCCAATAATGACGGATGAGGGTTTTAACGGTGGATTTTAGTGAGTAGGACGGACTTTTTTGTCCGGGAGGCACACAAAATCGCCACTGGGCTCAGTGGCCTTAACTTGTAACCATTTCCCCCGCGTTAAAAAAGTCCCCATATAAAATACTGCTGCCAGCGGGAACACCTAGATACTCACTAGGACCATTTATCGCGGTTCAAAGACGCGTTATGAGAATTGTCGATGATCCTGAGCTCACGAGAAATATTGGACCCTTAAGCCTAAGGAGAGATTTCGCCTCCTTTGGTGCATTCTACCGTTTGTATAACGAGTTGTGTTCTAAGGAATTATTCGATATGATGCCCGCCGTGGGCATCATATCGGGCTCTTTCTGTCGTCGCACCGCTAGCCATTCGTAGGGAATTTCATCCTTACACTTTTGAACCAAAGTGGTCGCAAACTGTACGGTTTCAGCGAAACTTTCTCCCGCGTACGCTGCTCGTGTTGTGGAATGAGCTCCCTGCACAGGTTTTCTCGAAAAAATACAATCGCTTTTCTTATTTCAGGCGTGAAACAGTTCGCTGATTTTCGAATTGAAAGAAAATGTAGCCAGTGTAATTATTAGGCATTGAAGGTATTTGATCTTAGGCCTCCAAATGACAACGCACCTGCAATAATAAGTGTTTTTCTTTCTTAATGTTGCAGGTGTCTATAGGCGGCGGTAATCATTTACCACCAGGTGGGCCGTCAGGTTGTTTGTCATCTAGTTGTATAAAAAAAAAGTATAGCATGGGGTTCTTCATAAAATACTTGGAAAAGTTTTTACAGGATCGACAACGCGAAATAGACTACGCGGTGACCGCTTACAATCAGGTTATCCGTATGCTTGATTGCCACCTTAGTAGTTAGTTTAAAAAAGAATTGTAGGAGTACACAGTCAAGACTCAAGAGCATGATTGTAATATGGTCGGTTCAAAAATTTAATGTGTATCTTCTGGAGCTCTTGGCATTTATTAAAATATTAAAAATATCGAACAAAAAGAATTTACGACAGTTAACAAAAACATATTTTTCGGGTTGTTTCCATAATTTACTTGACCACATTATTATAAAATTCTTGTAAGTTTTATTCTAATAAGTATGTACATACTAAGAGAGTTCGTTGGAGTTTTATTGGCTACATTTTTGATTTTTGATCTCTAGGGGGGGGCAGCTGCCCCCCCCCCCCTGCCCCCCCTTGGCGACGCCCTTGCCAGTAATTACAGTGGATACCTTTCCCTTTAATCTGAAACACAACGAACTACTTAACGGCCGAAAAAGTAAAGACCGCGCTCAAGGTGCTAATGGCCGTTTTCACTAACCATTCCCTAGGCTTATTGCTTAGGTGACTCTTAACGTTGTCTCTTTCTACCTCCTCTATATGGGTTCCCTCTATCTGGCATAATTTCGTTGTTCCGAATTTTATTTGGCATAGCACACTTGGCATAATTTTCTTTAAACGAATATGTTCAATGCATAAAAGTCATTTAGTATAATTATCAATTGGTCGAATGTTTATTCCGAATTCCCAATGGCATACTTTTAAGATGGCAGATTTTCACTCGGTATAATTTCACTTGGCATACTACGATGATGGCAGTTTTCCATTTGGAGTAATTTCATTAGGCATACTATTTCTAATGAATTTTATGCCATCCGATGATATGGATAATAATATTGTGACATAAAAATGTTTGCGATAAAGGGTAAATTCTGAAGATTGTACTACATTAGTGACAGAAACGAATCGCTGCAAAACCGACTCCACGTAGTCTTGTCTGCCCTACTCCTAGAGTGTAATTCAAGCCCGCGTAGGCGCGGAGGGGCGAGGCGGCCCGCGGGCTGAGGAGCAGGTGGTAAGTGAGAACCATTTGCGACGATAAGCTCGCGTGGGACCACCAGAGCCCCGCAGCGCCGGAGCCGTGACAGAAACTTTGCATGCTGCATGCTTGCTTGCATGCTGCATGCTTGCTTGCATGCTGCATGCTTGCTTGCATGCTGCATGCTTGCTTGCATGCTGCATGCTTGCTTGCTGCTTGTTGCTTGCTGCTGATGTTGTTGTTGTTGTTGCTGAATATTGACTTTCTTCAATATGATGGTTGTGCCCTTTATTATTTTGGATATCAAATTTATGCATAAAGATGATTCTGAATATAAACTTTCTGCGATATGATAGTTCTGCCTCTTAATTATGACTTATAAAATTATGGGGTTTAAATGTATGATCAATGAGTGTGTGCCAAATGATTTTCTGTCAAATGAAGTTTATGCTTTCCGCTGTTATGTATATTAAAATTATGACATAAAAAGTTCTGCGATAATAGGGTCTACCTATTAGATAGGTACCCTTTAGATAGACTGAGATAAAAATCGCTAAGAGAGACTTAGCGCTAAGCAAATGTTAGTGAATGAGAGTGTCAACGGTGACCGCTTACAATTAGGCGGGCATTACTCTTGTTTGCCACCGTTGTCATATATTTATAAGTGTACCATTTGAATTATTGTTCTCAATACTTACAGCATCGAAATCACTTAATTATGATAGTGTAGAATATTAAGCCTTAATTTTTTAATATATTGCGACATTTGCCGAAGCGTAGGTATCTTTGAAAATTGCCATCCAATTTAATTTGACGATAACTATTATAACACAGGGGAAATTATACGTCTACATAACGAAGATGTTATGAATTTGGCCTTTCTTAGGGGAGCGTGCGTGACCTGAAATAGAAGTTACCTAATCGTGTGCGGTTAATTCGACCTGCGTCATGCGAATGTCCTGCTGAAATTAGTATTGATTGCAAGAAACGCGGGAAATCCAAATGATTAATATCTTCGTTACCGTATTGAGACTCTGTGACGTTAACACTCGAGGCTATGCTAGACATTACAATATGCCTTATGTTCTTGTTATAAGAACTACATTGCAGAGTGTGAAATTAAGTCTGGTATTTTTCGAGGTCAACTTGGAATTCCTTAGCAGAATCGATATTTTAAGTTGAGTTATTTTAATGATGATTTTTTATAGTTTTAATATTCGAGGAGCTCGGTGGCGTGGTTTGAGCGCTCTGGTTACGATTACGAAAACTAAGCTACTTTCACCATGGTTCATCCCGGGATGGGTCAATCGAAATTTGTAAGCTTTTGCTGTGCCTAGCAGTGGAACATGTATAGCCTGGTGAAGAATAATATCTATGAGCAATTATTTTTATTAAGGAAAATGGAAATCAAATAATAAGATGTGTATTTGTCAATGATGATTGAACTTTATGAAATTTAACTCGCAGCTTGTCGACAACTGTGGGTCACCCTATGTAATAAGAGTAATTTTCCTACTTGACTATAATATTATAATCAATCGACTTCAAAAATTATCTTTGATGATTTTATAATCCTCATAACTTATTATGTCTTTTTCAAGTTTGAACAGTGTTTTAGCAACAAAGAAAATATTGATAAGTACATGATGGTAAGTGCTGTAAAAGTAGGAAGCTCGACACTGGAAGTTGTTGACGAATACCGAATACCTGGGACAAATAGTCCAACTCAATCAATCAATCAATCAATCGACGGATCCAACTCTGCTGGGCAGCGTTCGGGAAGCTTCGCAGCATATTCTCGGTCCAACTACCGCAGTGTCTCAAGACGAAAGTCTTTAATTCGTGTGTGTTGCCAGTGATGACTTACGGAACTGAGAGGTGGCCACTTACAGTTGGCCTCATAAGTAGGCTCAATGTCACCCAAAGGGCAATGGAGAGAACTATGCTCGGGGTTTCCTGCGTGATCGAATCAGAAATGATGAGATCCGCAGGGTCTCAAAGTCCAGCTTGTGGTGTACCAGCCGCCTGGTGGTTACCGTAACCTATGGACGCTCGTCGATAGGCATGACCGCGACTTAACAAAGTATACCATTTAGGTGCAATCTTCTGTAAGGTCAGGTGCTGCCCGGTCATGCAATATGACATCATACATATGCTGTATTAGTTCCTAAATATACCTTCTTTGTATTTTTTTTCGCCACTGGACGGCACTGCACTGCTAAAAGTTATCATTTTTTAACTACCTACAAACATTATAACTTAATATTTGAAAAGAGTGACTACACGAGTTTGTTGCCGGAATCTTCTCAGAGACGACGTTGTTAGTTAATATATTTTTTGTGATAGTTATATAAATGTCTTTTTTGACGATTCTTTGTGGCGTATTGAAATAAAATATTTTTTCTTACTTTTCTTTCTTTCTTTCAGAACTGTTTTGCAACTTTCAAATACATCTTATTCCTTTGATTATTTCATAACATTTCTATGAAACAATGCAGCCAATGTTCTTATTTAGTGTCGCATTGTTGTCAACACCCTGTATCCCACTATTCTTCAATTCTCTTGAAGTTCTTAATAAAATTTAAAATTTCCGCTAGAGGAGACAAGTAACAAAAAACTGATAAAAAGTAAAGTGTATTATACCCCTATATGCACAAATCAAGTCGAAAAACAGTCCGAGTTGTGTATACTTTGTTTGTACGCTAGGCTGAACACTTACAATCTAGTGAAACGTGAAATATTTTCCAACTATTATTCCCTAGAAAAGGGAAATAAGTAAATTATTAGGAGAGATTTAGAACGCGAGGTAATATTAAAAAAGATGGTTCATATCTTTAAAGAAAAAGATCATTATTATACCAGCTTATAATATCCATTGCTAAACAAAGGCATCAAAAAACAAATCAGTTGTCTATGTCCATAACACCACCACGCTGGCCCAATGCCAGTTGGTGGGTTAAAGCAGTTGCAGTAACAACCGGGACCAACGGCTAACGTGACTTTCGAAGCACGGGGGAGCTCGAGATTAGAAATTTTGGTTGCCCCATCCCGGGATCGACTATAGCGAAAATTGCTTTGTTTTCGTAATCAAAACAAGAGCTCTCAAACCACTACTCCACCAAGCCACTTCCTAAAGAATAGTTGATAATATATCTGTTGATTCACATTGGAGAACTATGATCAATGCAAAAGTTTGGATGAATGTATATTTGTTACTCAATCACGCTAGAACGGCTTAGCGGATCTTGATGAAATATGCTACAGAGATAGATTATAGTCTGGAATAGCACATAAGCTATTTATCTTGGGAGTATGATCTAATGGGATAACGCAGACAAAACTGCGAGCAGAAGCTAGTCATGATATAAACAGCCTCATTCCACTACTCAAGGGTTTCGACGCAAAGATAAAAAATACATGTTTATAGATAAACCGATCTAGCAATAAAGAAAAATACAGAATGAAGGGATTTACTAGAATGGGTCGATGTGGACAGATAATAAAACAAAGGACGAGAGAGCTCTATATACTTTGATTAAGGGACGGTTTGTTTTGGAACTCTCCTCGATTAAATAGAACTTTATTTCTTTGTAAATGAAAGAAAACTGTTTAACAAAATGAATTTGCTAATACCAATTTTCTTGCTTGCTTTTTTTTATTGACAATCAAAGAAAACATATTCCTTCTGTTTTTGGAACTTATTCAAGGCAATTCAAAAGATCTCTTAATTTGACATATGAATATAGGATCAACAATTTTGGGGCAGCCTGGCAGTATTATTAAACAATCATCAGAAACCCATTTGAGTAAAGTTCTCTAAGCGTTTTATTGCAAATATAGGTAATATTTCCAACAACATGTTATTACAACAAAAAAACGAATTTACCCATGACACGTAAAACTTTTTTCTGTCCGACCAACTTTAGGACTAAAATAGAATTTGGAAAGCAAA
The DNA here is from genome assembly GCA_947347705.1 of Nymphula nitidulata. NCBI lineage: Eukaryota > Metazoa > Arthropoda > Insecta > Lepidoptera > Crambidae > Nymphula > Nymphula nitidulata. Next base: position 17,708,742 of record OX374632.1, read on the forward strand.
AATCTGAAATGACGAGCTTTCACAATTGAACGGTTTGCAACTAAAACGATTCGCAAATTGTTTCGAGGCAAGTTTAGTCCTCGGGGCAAATGTAACAAGATTCGTTCAGTCTGGAACTCTTGTAGCGACTTGCGGGGTGCATACATTGGAATGCCATTGGAATTTACTATTCCAATCTGTAGTCGAAAACTTATGTCTTCTTTTTGGTTTTAGGCAATATTTAGATCTATATTCAGATGAAATACTTTTCCTGTAGAGTTTTAGGTTCGTCAACTTGTACAGTCGGCGAGCACTAAGATGTAGACAGTTTTGACATCTCGTGTGCCTTATTCTCCTTACAATAAGAGTCACTAATTGTCATTATAGTGCTCGTGATTGTACGATACCTACCAATGTGAACACAAGGTATCACCACCACGATAAACACCACCAATAAATATTCATACACTCACACCTATTATCTAGCCCAAAGTAAGCATCAATAAGAACTTGTGTTATGGATACTAGATAACGGAGAAATTATGATAGTAATATGTAAATAAATATTAGAAGTATACTAAATAAACATATAAACATCCATGACTCGTAAACAAATGCTCGTACTTTGAACAAACATTTAATTTTGCTCCTACCGGTATTCGAACCCGGGTCCTCTTGACCGAGTAGCCTGTGTATAGGAAGGGGTACAGACCACTCGGCAAGCCGGTCGTCAACCAATAACAGGCAACAAGAAACTCATTCAATTAGCATCTATTTTAAACTATAAACGTGGGTAGGAAAACTTTAACAGCATGATTATCAAGTGATAATTCCTTCTGTTCCTGAAAAGTAAAACTAAACAAAGTGAATTTTAAGTTTTAATTAATTCTTACTAAAAAAGCCGAAAACATGAAGTAAAATATGCAAAAAATATTTATTACAAATCAAAAGTTGATATTTCAAACTTCGTGCTAAAACACCTATCTTTTGGTTTGAAGTGATATCGATCGTAAAGTATTATCTCCTTAGGACTTTTTTGTGGAACTATGTATATGTTTCTGCTAAATCCCGAAGTATGATAAATTTTAAGATTTACCGGGAACTCTTAGTATTTACCGGTAACTCTTAGTATTTACCGGTAGGTGAGTTTAGGTTAGTGTTGTGCTTTGGCTGGTAAATCCTGAGATTTTTCGAACTTTATCAGTAACATATACATGAAAAAGAATAAAAGTAGAATAAAAACTCTATGCTCCTAGTGTTAGTTTCGATAGAATCGTATAAACTCCCATTGTGTGCAGCTATTAAACTATGAAGCAACATTCGCCATAGCTGATTAGTGGGACGTGTATTAAGCTGTTGATTGTGATGATGATTCAATCTATATGTTAATCGTCGTGTCTTATATTTCCAACAAAGATGCAGCAGTCGTTTTTAAAGATGATTTTTATAGACAGCGGTACGCAACTCGAGTGAAACGTTTTTATTCGGTTAAATCTCTGTAGATTGTGAAATGTATTTTTTTAGTCTTGACGTTTTTCGGAATAAAGGTAGATAAATCTTTTTTTTCTCTACAGAAAAATCCTACGTAACGTTCACCATATCTGCTTTTTGCAGTCCACTGCTGGACGTAGGCCTCCCCAAGGGTGCGCCACAATTCGTGATTCTTGCTTTCCTCACCCAGCCACCACCTGCCACCTTCGTTATATCGTCTGTTCACCTAGCAGAGGGAAGGCCTACACTGCGTTTGCCGAGGTGACTTCTCTATTAGAGAACCTTACGGCCTGGCTACGGAAACGGGCGGCGGCGTCTCGGCAACCACTGCGCGGTCACGACGACGCGCTACGAGGCCGACATCGAGACAGCGCGCAGTGGTTGCTGAGACGCGAGACGTAGGTCGCGCGTGCGGTAATATCGTGGCCAGGCCGTTACGACTCCACCGCTCATCGGTTCTTGATGATGTCTACTGGGTCTTCCACTGGATAACTTGCTTCCAGATTTTATCCCTTAACGAAACTCAAGACATGAAGTCGGTGAGCAACTTTCACTGTCATGTACGTAAAGCCGGGTACTCATTAGCGAGCTGTAACCGTAACCGTTGCATGTACTGTTACCAAAAAACATAGTGTGTACCTGGTTAAGCGAACCTGCAACGAGCGCTACACGAGCGACTCGCTGCGAGCCGATGATTGTCGGTTTTTGCCGCGAATCAAAGGGCGCTCACAGTGCGCCCGTGGACGTCAAGAGGGGAGTTGTTGCAAGCCGCTGCGAACCTTCAAATAGCACGATTACACGTTTATTTAGATTTTCTTTTGTTCTACATAAGTGTGTGTGTGTGTGTGCGTGTGTGTGTGTTCTCGTGAATTTTTTGTGATGGCCAATTAGCCACTAAATACTAGACACAAGCGAGAGAAACTTCGTCCGACATCGTGGAGTTACAAACCAAAACTGCGGTCAGATCGGCCTTGTCATTACAGTTACAGTGATGTGGTCTGCTTGTACACACTAGAACCTCGTTACTGTATCTGTTTGGTTACAGTAACAGCTCGCAAAATGACTACGCTCGGTACTGTAACACGCGTACACACCAGAACCTCGTTACTGTATCACATAAGATACGGTTACAGCTCGCTAATCAGTACCCGGCTTAACACGCGTACACACCAGAACCTCGTTACTGTATCACATAAGTTACGGTAATGGCTCGCTAATGAGTACCCGGCTTAACATTACTTCACTTCAAGTCTTTAATAAAGAAGCTCTTGTCTGTATAACTCTTTACCTTAAAAGACCACCGCCCCATTTCTATGACAACATAAGGAAGTTTTAATTGAAGATTGTTTACCAATTTATGATATTTTTCAATGTTTTTTCCTTACATAAGTTTTAGGCAACTAACTAAAGCTCACTTTGCCCTGAAAAGTGTCTGAAATTGCGTTTCAAATTATGTAACCGTAATTGAAATATTACGTAAAACAATCATGACTATTTTATAAATCTTTTGAATATTTCTCTTTTTGAAAGTAAGTACGCCTATCAACGAGATCTATATTACATAACTAGAGAAGCTGGTTTACTGACTCAACGTGAAATATGGACGATTTTTCCTTTTATGATGTAGAGGCTCACTAAGACATTTCCACAAAAAAGGTATTCTTTGCCAGCACATGTGCTCCCTCCTTCACATAACATGGATTCCTTCAAAAGGGATGTGAAAAGATTGTGTTTCAAGCTGCACTAGCTGTCATCGCATATGGACTCTTCTTAGAACTGTCGATCGGTGTTGAGTCATTTGCCGTGCCTTATATCAAAGAAGTATTTATCTATTGTCCTCAAATTAATCATAAATACTCCCTCATAAAAAGAAAAAAAACCAATTTCAACGTATGGAAATTTGCGTAAAAAAATACACTCGCGCGCAACCAAATTGACTCAACCTTTCAGTGCGCACACTTTCACCAATTTTACAAAAACTGCACGCGGTATTTATGACAACAATATGTCATTTGAAAGCTTGAGATGTCAGCTTTATAGCATGTAATGCTAAACAAACGACGGTCTATCAAAATGGCTACTGTAATATGATATGATATGATAAAGATGATTTATTTGTCAGAGCATGTGTGTTTTTCACTTTCTTTGATAGATATACTGTTATTAATCCCAAGTCTTACCCTATGTAGGGCACGCAAAAGTTTTAAAAATATTGTAAGTCTAATACAATTAAATTAATCAAAAATTTCAAAGTAAATTTAATTTAAATTAATGTTTGCATTTGTCACCAAGAAAATCATTCTCATTATAATAACAGTTACCAATCAACAAAGTTTTAATTTATTCTTGAAGGTATTTAAATTACATTCTTTCATTGAGCTTAGAAGTTTCAAAACTTGAACTTAATATAGCATAGCCATACATTAAATGCTATTGTTAACGAGCTAGTTTTAGCAGTCTATGTTTGCGTCTATTACGTCTATGTCTATTGCGGATGACATTGTCTGAAAGTCGAAAGAGCAAAATGTAAGACTAGATCTGAGCTAAAAACTGGATTCTGGCGAAATCAAAGACAACGCCATCAACCAAAAAGAAGAAGAAAATGTAAGACATGACTACTTAAAAATTATACAGGATGGTGCCGTCAATACGACAATAAATTTAAAAATGGGCTATATTAGTTGATAGAAATGGTTTGCCACTTTCTAAAATATCGTATTCATTTGATAATTTCATGACATTTCTATGAATTTATACAAATTTCATGAAATTATCAAATGAATAAGATGTTTTCGATAGTGGCAAACCAATTCTATAACTAACATAGCCCACGTTTTAATTTACTGTCGTATTGACGGCACCACCCTGTATAATATAGTAGCAAACAAATTTTAGTTTACTAAAAAACACTATCGTCAAAAATTACATAGAAAGTACAATTTTTTTTTATGTAATTTTTGACATCCTTTACTTACATATAAACACTCGTAGCTTTTAGCACCTTGGATACTAAATATTCAAATTACTCTAATTAATCTAAGGTTCTACAAGCACCTAGTATACTATACTAATAGATAGTATAGTATACTTTACTATAGTATCCAAGGTGCTACGAGTGTTTATAGGTAAATTAAATACGTCAAACATTAGAAAAAAAATACAATAAATTAAAATGATGGTGTTTTACTGGACGATTTCAATACCGTATTTTAAATGTAATTTTAATTTTAAAGTGAGTAAGTAGTAATATAATTAAATTACAATTATCCCGATGAGCCTATTGATGTTTGATTCTACACTTTAGATAAGGACAAATTAAAACTTTATGAATGGCAGAAAGGATAGTAAAATTGGAGTTGTACTGATAATTACACTATCATAATTGAGATTTAAAGATACACTGTCATCAAAATTGTTCATAATGCTTTTACACTCTACCATATTGCCCTTCCAAAGATGCATAAGAACCTGCAAAATCACAAACGTACACATTTAATAGCAACAGTAACCAATTAAATGCAGACTCGGATCCAAAATGACCCAAAATCCAAACAACCCCAAACTAAGGAGCTCTTGCATACAAGACGTGTCCAGAATGCAGTCAAGCTTGCATTAGTACGAGATGTCGCGTCGAGAACGGTTTCAGGCGTTGTGCCTAATCAGGTTATACAATACGTGACGGCACTGTCGTCTAAGTCGCTATAGTCGCTTGATCTCGTAGCATGTAGCCGTTTTAAATCTGTTAAATTTTTACATTTCAACAGAGTTTCCACTTTGTTATTTTAAGTATAACCATATGTTATAACGAATGTTGTGTATACCTAGGCATTAATGTAAGAAAAGTGTATTTAGTTAATAATTTAATAATAATATAAGAAAGTAAGTACATGTTAAATCCAATGACAATTTGAAATAAAGCTCTTAATAGTAAACTGCTATTGGCGGCGAACGTAGAGAGCCTAGAAGCATAACTTCATACAAAACTCGTCGCAAAATGGGTACCCTCGGCGGCTAGAAGAGCACGTCGGATAAAATCGGCTAATGTCGAAATTGTATAGCGCCCTCTCGGTCTTCTGATTACACGCGCCGGGCAGGTCATATATGCACGATGTAACCATGCAATTTTTTTTAACGACTTTAATAATTATATATCGTCATTTTTAATAAATATAGTATCGTTGTAAATCGGTCCACTTATTCAATTTTAGAGTTGAGACGAAAAATACTGATTTAATAAACAGTCAATTTAACGTAACGTCTTAATTATCTATTTTTAAAGATCAGAAATGAAATGGATTCGCTTCATTCATTTAAGTAAAAAAATCTAAATATCTTTCATGATATTATTTATTTGTATTAAGGACATAAGAAAAAAATTATCAAGCACTTTACCGGATTTAACTTGCATTTAATTAGATGTCCAATTATGATTTTTATACCCAATGTTTCGATTACTTTACAGCGATCAAGGTCACGGGAAGACTGAAGTAAAGATGTCAGTTGTCTTTTATAAGTTTAATATTAGCTACCGTCATATTTTTTATAGATATATTTTGAGTGTTCCGATTCACGCCATGGAGCTTACAGTGTCCGAAGGTCGGGAAGAGTAAATACGGGCTTGAGACTTTGTAATTCGCATGATAAGATCCCAAGCTGGTGTGGTCCAACTATCTTCTCTGTTGAAATTATGAAGTTGTTTTATATCAATAACCACACGAAACTATCTTGCTGTTTACAACTTTACTTACTACGACTAATCCTTAACAGTTTAAAATAGATACCTATACTATTTCCTGATCATTTTGTAAATAAGTAAATTATTAAAGTTATTATTAAACTTACACATTTTAAAATAATAATGCTTAAATTTATTCAGAAATGTGTTGAAAGTGGCATCATAATGTAAGGAACTGTGGCAAAATATCCATAAATTGGAGGTTTGGTTATCATTCTTACAAAAATCATATAAGGCAACGCTGTATAAGGCCATAATTGCTTATTAGTAGGTAAATTAACTAATTAACATTCACAATAACAATAAGTCGTCATTAAAGTTTGCAGAGTTAAAAGTTGAGTTGAAAATAAATAAATACTGTCACACACAAATGACTGCATAACATCATCCACTCGTGTATTTGTTCAAATTGTCCACAAATATTGGCCCAACATGGCGGCCAATATTATTGTATAGATTTGACTCGATTATAAAGGTTTAGGAGAGACTTACATGTAAAATTTGATTCCAGTGCTCTTATTATATTCACCTACGCGACTGACACACCATTTTTCTCCACTTTTGGACATATTTACTGAGATTTTATTGTTTTTTAAGAGTACATCACCGTGACGCAGTCAATGACTGACTAAATCACGGCGCGGAGTCCGATTTAAGCCCCGCCCACTTTGGAGTCTCTTTCGGGGTGTCATTTTGGATGGGCTAGTTACTCGTCTATGTTATTATCGGTCGCCGGCTATTGGTATGTATATTAACAAAGGCATGTAATTAATCGAACTTCTAATAATTATCAATATTGTCCCCTAAAAATCGGACCTGCCTTCTAAATTAATTAGTCAGCCACAATTCATGCGCTTTTAAAAATGCTATATTAGCCGCAAATATCATTGATTTAAGCTTCTATAAATATGACTTAGTACGATATTAATTTTTAAGCATCTAAATTTATGACATATATTCAAGCAATAGTATCCCAAAAATCTGCAAATTGACACCAAAAAAATACTGTTATTGACTTTTAATTTTATAACTTAATGTGATTAAAAATAAAGTGAAATCTCAAAATTTATAACTTGTACATTATCGTTAGCTATGTTAGGTGTTTCTCTGCGAGATAGAATCAGAAATGAGGACATCCGTAAGAGAACCAAAGTCACTGACATAGCTCTTAGGATTAGCAAATTGAAGTGGCAGTGGGCAGGGCACATAGCACGCAGAACGGACGGCCGGTGGGGCGTTAAGGTTCTGGAGTGGCGACCGCGTACCTTAAAGCGCGAAGTAGGACGGCCTCCCACTAGAGGGACAGACGACCTGGTCAGCGTCGCGGGGAGCCGTTGGATGCAGGCTGCGCAAAACCGTTTTATTTGGAGATCGATGGGGGAGGCCTTTGTTCAGCAGTGAACATCATAGGCTGATATGATGATGATGATGATGACATTATCGTTTGATCATTTAAATATAGCTACATAAACTTGCCATCTTTGGGCTAGGGGTGGGGTAAGGGTGGGTTGTCTATTGTTTGCCCAAAGACTATATGCAATACTACTCATATGCCCGAATTTCATTTGCCCGAATGTTTTGTTTACCATAAAAGACATGTGACACACTCTTATTAACATTAGATTCCTTAATGATACGAATGCCATACGTATTGTTATTAATTTTATTAATTGCAATAGGTAATATTATTTAACAAAATATTTCAACGCCATACTATATTATTTTCGAATCTATCTAAACTATGCATTTGCTCACGACATTTCACTATAATCGATCCAAGTCGCTTCCGTACAAATTTAACCTAACGCCTTTGTCCTAAAAAGCGATTGGCTTCCTGGCACTTCGCCGGCCGCTGCCGCGGCACGCTCGCTTCGCTCGCTCGGCTCGTGCGTTGTCTTTCATGTCTAACGTAACTTAAACCTATTGATTGTTTTGTTTAAACCGGTTTTTTTTCTAGATGCAATGTCGATGGCAAATGACGTTATGGCATGTGATAATTACGGCTTACAATGATTATAACAAATGATATTATGGAAATTGACTTTATGGGAAACAAAGTTTCTAACACGTAAGTAATATAGTAAACAATGAGTATCTGCTGCGGCCATCTCACTCGCGCTAAACAGATCGTGCAGTGTCTATTTTCATTTTTATACAATATTAAGTATGACTTTTGTTGTTAAATTATAAAATATGATGTTCTTAATTGAAGCTGTTTTTTGAGGAACCTATATTGAATGTGTAAAATTTTAAATGTGGGCGAGTTACAAATTCCATGGCTGAGTCATTAAATTAGGTGCATAAGTATAAATTAATGAGACAAGTTATAAAAAATGAAAATGAAAAACATTTATTGGTTATAAATAAAAAGTAAAAACTAAACAGCGGGAATTTACTTATAATAATTGTTGTTTATAATTTGGTCCCTTTTTGGGAATATTTAGATAGCAATCTAAAGAAGGCGAATTATTTAATTAGGAGCTTTTTCATTTTCCCGTGGCTTAGTTATTAATTTGAAGGTTGTTTGCCCTGTCCAAAAAAAATTTTGCGGCTCGATTTATTATATTTCATTAACAAAATGACGACACGTTCAAAGTGCTAGGGCTCATCTTCGGACAGGAGAAGGATTTTTTGTTAATCAATAAATTGTTTATTTATATTGTAATAATATAGTTACTTCGTAAGGTCTAAACTAGAATACGCATCAAGCGGCCTTTCATCATCACCAGCCTATATACGTCCCACTGCTGGGCACAGGCCTTCCTACATGGGAGAAACACAGCAGGAGTTAGTAAGCGGCCTTTATATTGAGCTAAATTCAGGTAATACTAAATTTAGCCAAATGTAAAGCTGCGCCACAATACACACTTCCATCATCTTAATTTTTCCTCATCAAATTATTTTTTAGTCATTATTCTCCAATCATTTACTAAGTAGAAAATCGACTGTCTGTCAATAATTAAAAACTTTTCTAAATTAGAGAAATTAAAAATTCATACATTTTTAAACTAAAATGAATAGCTAATATGTTTCTAAGTCCTGTCAACTACAACCTTGTGGTCCCTGTATAGTTACCGGCAGACTACACATGAACCAAATATACCGTAGGATAGGGAACTGCCCTACATCTCCTAACTACCTCCTGATTCCGTACAGGTCTAGCCTACAGCGTTAATATGGATAAATAAATGAGTAAAGTATTATCTGTGCACTATGAGACCTAAGATGTCACACGGAAAGTTAGGAACAAGGTGAGGTCAGCTCCAGGTTTGGCAATGTTCGTTTGAACATAAAATTTTTATAAAATGCACAAACGGGAGTATAAAGTCAGACATTTCTACGATCTTAAGAAAATATTTCTCATCCAAACTCACAAATCGTTTTGAATCGGATATGAAGATGTTCATACTTCCAGACGTGTGAATCGGGGCAATCTGTGACAGTAAACCTACGCATATATGATTTATGGGAATTGGCTTCGTGGAGATTTCACTGCGCTTCGAGTTTCTGCAGTTGCAATGTTCCTTCGGTTAAAAAATTTAAGAAACTTTTTATACCTAATTGAAATATTTTTTTTTATCTGACGGCCCACCTGTTGGTAAGTGGTAACCACCGCCTATATACCTGTAATAACAAGGAAAAAATCACTTGGTATTGCAGGTGCGTTGTAATCCTGAGGCCTAAGGTGAATGCCTTCTATGCCCAGTGATTTCACTGGCTACCTTTCCCTTCAATCCGAAACACAGCAAAATATTTCACTGCTGAAATAAGAAGGCGGTGGTACCTACCCAGACGACCCTACAAACGGGCTTACCGCCTGGTAAATCTAATGTATTTACATTAGAATACATAATAATAAATGTGATGAAATATAATTGTGATGGCAGCAAAATGATTTCATATCAAATATATTTGATATAATTAACCGCCTCTGTGGTCTAGTGATTGGGACCAGCTATCTCAGATTTAGACGTCCAGGGTTCGATTTCCGTGGGGCCAGAAATTTTCTGCTTAGTTTAGTTGGTGGTAGGGCTTTTCTAAGTCCGCCTGGCTAGCCACCATCTTGCTTAAGTCAGCTGCAATAATGTTAACAGCATTGTTGTGTTCCGGCCGTTGGAGGTATGATAGCCAGTTCCTCTGTGGTTGAGGAATCCTGGTGCAGCTCGTTTCCATCGTCGGCCTTATCATCACTGCCATTAGGTGAGATGAAGACCAAGGGCGGGTGTTGCTCTTAAGAATAATAAATAAAGTTATTATTATTTTAATAAATTGTTAATGATGTTTATAATTCTAATCCGGCAGTTATTATTATTTTATCTAAGAAGAAACTACTACATCACATAAAATAGGTTTTTAATTGTTCGTAAGCCCACCGGCTGTTAAAGGTCGATGGCCAAAGCCTGAAACTTACTATAAGTTAGACTAAAAGTTGGCACTTAATTTATCGAATACGCTTCTAAGCGTATTATGTGATTAAATAACAAATAATATGATGTAAGTACTAGAAAAGCCTTGGTCCTTGAAAACGTCTAGCTTTAAATAGGAGGAATCGATCAGAAAAGTTAACTATCCGAATTGACCTTCATTCACAGGTCATTGAGCGGACGCGCATTAGCCTCGAATATAACTATTAATATTTTGTTAGTAACATTTAAGTAAAATTCCAAGGGAAGCCCTGGAATTATAAATATGTAAATTAGTTTCTGTGCTTGTTCTTAAAAGGTCATTATTTATTACTAAATATTTCTCTTACAGTTTTTATACCAATTAAGGGTATTGGCACTTGAAAAGGTTACAGGTTCACGCAGGCATCACGCATTCTCGAAATATACAGCAGATTTAATTAGGGAATAGTTTTAGGTCCTAATAGGATCAGGCTCGCCAATCATCACCTTTTACAACACAAAACTATTTAAAACTTAGTTTTAAAACAGCTTTGGCAACATTTAAAAAATAAAAAATAATTGTTCAACTATGTATATGTCGCAGCCTTCTGGTTGAATCAGCCGCTTAACTGGACGGCTAGCCCGTTGATTGAATTTCGGCATCCAATCAAACGGCAGAAGTACAACTAGCCAAGTCATTGAGCGCAACGTTTAACCAGATGGCTGAACGTCATGTCAGCCGTCTTTAAGAGCGTCTAAAAGAGTTATTGTGAGACTGTATGAGTAATTGGTAGGATCAAAGCTATTTTTTATAACCTTACCCCCGTATTCATAAAAACAAGTGAACTTATATAAGGGCTTATAAGTGTTTTGTTTCTCTCACTCGTATGAGAAAGGAAAAAGATAAAACATATTTTAGCAGTGTTTTATCTAAAATAGGTTTATTGAGCGTTTATGAATATGGGCGTTAGACTTTAACTTAGAACCAAAATGATGTCGGGTATAAGTGGTCATAAAAAAATAACCTTGAACCTACCAATTAAACCAAAACTTTTCAGTACAAGACGGTCCATTCAATACGGCAAGTCTTTAGGCGGACCCTAGACATTCAGTTTATAATGTGCTTCATCAGTGTGATAAATACTGATGATTCATATTCCGTCATGCTAGACGTTTAGTATTTATCACGTCAGTATTATCGTGTTTTGGAGCAGTTCAGACGTGAAATGGATAAAGACGTAAAATGCTACAACAGAGAGAAAAATATACTCATTTAAATTTATTGGCTGAAATTGAAGAGCATGACGACATGGATGATTACGAGAATTATTTTCGAATGCCCGACGTTTGCTTTGAAAATCTTTCGACATTGGTAACACCCTTTTTAAGTAAAGAAGATAAAGATCCTAATGAGAGCTTCGATTTCCTCTAGAGTAAAATTAGTATTGACACTACGTTTCCTGGCAAATGGAAGCACCTTTTTCATCTGACACACCGTGGTATTTAATGATCGTCTAGTGTAGTGTACTGACTGATGTCAGTATTTAACACAAAGTGTCATTCCGAAATTTAGAAATCCGTGATATATACTGTCATTAATCAATACACTAGCTTACACGATCAGTACATACCACAGTATTTGGTAAATACTGATGAACCACACTATTAACTGAATGTCTACGGTCCGCCTTAAACGTTAAGTGAGTCTAGTTCAATCGACTGTCGTTTAATCAACGGGCTAGCCGTCCAGTTCAGCGGCTAATTTAACCAGAAGGCGGTGACATAAAAAATAAATCACGTCAATCTTGGTTTACATCCAATTTGCCTCGAATTGCAACAAAAAATCGATGGTTCGTTCTAACATCGAGTAGAAAATCGAAGAGTCCACTAATATTATATACGATAAAAATCAATGTTTGTATGTTTGTCCCCTATGCGTTCCGAAACCATTGATTAGAGTGTCATGAAACTTACATAAAAAAGATGAACCTACCAACCCCAACAACTATAGACCCATTGCACTGTTACCGACATTTTCGAAAGTCTTTGAAAAGGCTATGTATGGAAGGTTATATCGATTCCTTGAAAAATACAGAATTCTTGATGATAGCCAGAATGGCTTTAGGAAAACACGATCGACTACATCTGCGGTATACAAATATATACAGAAAGCTCTTCAGCATCTAAATGATAAAATATACGCCATCGGAATACTCTTAGACATGGCTAAAGCATATGATAGAGTTCCATATGATCTACTTCTCTTAAAATTATATGGAACTGGTATACGTGGGCCAGCTTATAGTTGGTTTAAATCGTATTTGAACAATAGAAAACAGATAGTGCAGATAGAATATTGTAATAAAGATAATAACGAAATAGAAAAAATTCAATCCCATGAAAGGACTCTCACATGTTTCATCCGCCAGGGTAGCATATTGGGATGTGTGCTCTTCCTGATATTTATAAATGACCTCCCAAAATGTTTAAATGATAAAGAAGTAACGTGGCCGATACTTTTTGCTGATGATGTCTCTATATTAATTAAGTGCACAGATAGAACAACACACACAACATACTGATTCACAATACGCTAAAAGACGTACACTCCTGGCTACAAGATCATAATCTGGAAATTAACATTAAAAAAACTAAAATTATAGAATTCCGCCCTTACAATAAACAACCGTTAGCTATAGACATCAAATTTCTTGACACACAAATAGAGACGGTGGATAAGTTCAACCTGCTAGGGCTAAATATAGATTCTAACCTAAATTGGAAATACCACATCGAAAGCATCAAATCGAAACTCTCAAAATTCATATACGCACTTTATGAAATTAATTGCAGTACTAGTTTAGAAACGGCGATTTCAGCATACTACGCATATGCCTATTCGTGGCTGAAGTATGGTATAATCCTTTGGGGCAATAGCGTTAACGCAAATGAACTATTCCTATTACAAAAGAAATGTATAAGAATTCTAGCACAAATCAACAATACACAAAGTTGCAGACCATTTTTCGTAAAATTTAGCTTACTTACATTTACATCGATATATTATACATGATATATGTATTTTCATATTTAAAAACATAGAAGAATTCCAAACAGTAAAAGACACTCATAACGTAAACACTAGACATAAAAACAGAATCTACCTACCTAAATCCAGAATAAAAATGCTAAATAACAGTCCACAGTACATGGCGATTAAAATATACAATAAATTACCAACAGACATAAAAAATGAAACAAATTTGATTCCTTTTAGTAAAAAACTAAAAACATTTCTAGTTTCAGGATGTTTCTACACGCTCCATGAGTTCTTTATATATAAACAACCATCACCATCATAAACAATGAATATACCTAATTTTAAATTTCTCGACACTATGTGCACTGTATTGAATGATTGAATGGTAAATATCAAAATTATAATTGTGACAGATAGGACATTTTTATTATTTTAAATTATTATTATTATTACTATTTTATACGAATTTATTATGACACAAATGAAATAATTTATTAATTAAAACAACCATCCCCATCATAAACAATGAATATGTATACAAAATTTTAAATTTCTCGACACTGAGCACTTTATTGAATGATTGAATGGTAAATATCAAAATTGTAATTATGACAGATAGGACATATAATTTTTAAATTTTTATTACTAATTTATACGAATTTAATTAAGACACAAATGAAATAAATTATTAATGATATAATTTTATTGTAATTTATAAATGTAATTTTTAAAGACTAAATTATAACTATTATTTCAAATTTTAAGTTCAGCATGACAAAATATTCTATTTTCTATCTATTACTTGAGTGATATTGCAGCACCTATGCACAGGTAACTAAGTTGTAAGATAAATTTTATATTTTAAGACCTTATGTACACTTAGTTGGCAATAAACAAATTGAATTGAATTGAATTGAACTTTCGTAGGGTGTTTTGGGGATGCCCGCGAAGGTTTCTGTATTATAAGTAAAACCTTTTATTTCTTTTTTATTAGAAAACCTAACAGTTTATCTTTACGGGTATTGCAAAGCATGCCGGGTGCAGCTAGTCAGTGATAAATTAGGTATCGCTTGAGTAGTTCTCAAGGTGCTACGAGCGACTATAAGCTATGTAACGGCTACGACATAGCGTTAGAATCGAGTCACAAAGAAACGGTTGATCTGCGAAATGTACAAAGTAAACAAAGCGCCCAGACATGACACTGAATCGTCACAGTACGTAATGCGAGTGCCTGAATCCCGCTTACGAAGTTTTCAAGATACATCAGTAAGTATTTACAAGGTCCAACGATGTACAGTCAGGCTGTGGTTCCTTTTTTTTTGACGCTGAGGAGAAGTTCTACCAGCCGACCGTGTGTGGGGCTCTCACCTACCAAACTCCTCAGCGACGCACCTTCTGAACCACTTTTTGACGACATAACGGGATAGCCCGAGGACATTTCACCGTTGTGTCGTCAAGGCGGTTTGACCGCGGTCCGGTCCCTACTCAAAGTTTCGTTGGGGGGGAGGAGAAGGGGATGAAAGGGTATGTAGCACGGACTCTTGCATCCCCCCCCCCCCCAGCTTTCAGGCTGTGGTTCCTGAGCTAACCTAACACTGAGCTGGGCGGAAGGTCTTGCTTTTTTGCTGATGATGTGGCCAACGCAGCCATACCCCACGGGCTACGATAACCACTGAATATCAATCAGGCCGTACGCAATACTCCCGTTACGACATCATCCCTGAGTTTTTGTTAATACAAATAGATGACAAACAACCTGACTGTAGCTGCAATAACAAGGAAAAAATTACTTGGTATTGCAGGCGTGTTGTCATCCTGAGACCTGAAATGATGACTTCCATGCCCAGTAATTACACCAGCTATGCGGCTACCTTTCCCTTAAATCTGGCGGTGGTAACCTACTCAGACTGCATACGGGTCTACTACCGAGTCAAATCGTATCAATATTTAAACTTTCCAATTCAAAAGTTGCTTACCTTATCATTAATGTTAAGATACGTAATTATTCCGTAATGCTTGCACACTATCTAACCCCACGCATGTCTAACGCAGCATGGCTTCACTAATGAGTTGGGCGCATCCATGCGTACACGAGGTGAGCTATTTTCACTTGTGATTACCCGCAGTTTAATGCTCTATCCACAATAACAGTTTCATTTGATAGTCAACGACAGAATTGGTCCTTACTTTAACTTGATAGTTCCATTCGAAAACCACCTTCTGCACTAAAAAAAATGACAACTGTCTCCTAGCACGAACATTTTTAAATTTCGAATTGTAATAGCACACTGGAAATTTCTAACAAAAGCCAGATTCGAAATTTAAAAGAGTTCCTGCTAGGGGTACTGAACATTTGATTACCTGTATAATGTATAATTATCACCTAGGTGAACATAGTGGAATAATCCCCTTAAAAAAGTGACTAAATAACTTACGGTAACCTCTAGCCAAAAATAAAGTTGGATATATCTATAAGCAACTTTATTTTGTTGGCAACGCGCAAGTGATACCCCTGGTGTTGCAAGCGTCCATAGGCTACGGTAACCGCTTACCATCAGGTGGGCCGTATGCTTGATTGCCACCTTAGTGGTATAAAAAAAAAATTGTTAAATCAAATAAACTGTAATTACATCTCGCTGAATTTTGGTTATTACAAATGTAGCCGAAGTAGTTTGGTTAATTTTTTTATCTGTGCGGGTAACGGCCGGTTTGAATACTCTATCTACAGATAGAGATAGGCCTACCGCAGTTTAGTTACCTTGCAATTAACATTATTCTAAGCTTGCAACCGTTGTTTATTTTTAGGAAACTACAAATGAATACTAGGCAACAAAACTGAAAAATTCTAACTATGGATGCGTTATGTATGTGGAATGTTGAAACCAGCCGTAAATTAGTTTTGTCCTCCTTATGAAACTATAACAGGAACCATCGAATACGGTTCGGTCGTATATTTATTAGAATATGGCTTCTTACTTACATATTATTTCATATATTTAAGGAAAAGCTGTGTCTCTATGCGTCGACATATTGACAAAAGTAAAAAAATGTATGTGCAGTGAATTATGTCGGACAGACAATATCTGAGCACTCGAGTAAAACCATCAAAATCAAAAAGGAACCATTCACCCAACGTCAAGGTTAATAGTAATTTTTAGCCTCAAAAACCTTTTTGAGTTTTGTGGTACCTATAAGTGCAAAATTCCTTGTTTATCATATTTTTTTATTTTTATTAGTATAAGCTACATTTTTCTTTTTTTTTCTGTTAACAGTAGGAAATATTTAATGTAGAATATTCATGATATCGTATTTATGTTGTTTAACAACCGCACTATACCGCCCGCAAGAAACTCGGTTGGTTGTTTAGGCATATTTTATGTAACGAAAAAAATACCACAGAAATGTGAAAATAGATATTATTGAATAATCTTAATATTAACTTTAATACTACTTTTCAAATAATAACTGCATAAAAATGTATCCACTTCAGTAGTGTAGACAACGCCTACGAATAATTTCACTTGATTTGTTTCCGTCACCCGCCATCATCAAAGCTTCTAACAGAAGGAGAATCTACCATTTAAACCACCTCTATAGCAGATACTACTTCAAAACCGTTTGTTTTGCTGCTATCAATTATTACAGTCATAATGTCAGAATGTCGGCTTGCAGAACCTCCGTACCGAGATAACTCTAACAAACGACCGAGCAAGCAGGATGCACTTGTAAAGATACGTTCATTTTACTATTACAAACTGTACTTGTCACACAGAATTGCACTTTAACACCTTGAAATAACAGCATACATAGATAGTATTCACGTTTTACTGACCGCAAAATGCCGTCGCGTTTTGTTTTGAAGTATATTGTTATTATTTCTGTATATAAAAGTGGCATGTCATATATTGCATTTTATAACACACTTGGGCGCATTTGTTATGGCTTTCTGAAGCACTTGTTCTGTTTGTTTTCATTTAACTTTTGCTGTTTTGAGAATTTGAACACAATGTCAATGTGTTAACACTGCACGGTCACATTACTTTGTAATTAATAACCACTACGACAGGAACAACAAACTCTTTTCTTTAGCATCTCGTATCTCTATCTTTATTGTAACCACCTCTTTTAAGTCAGATGCAAAGACACCAGTGTATAATTGTGTTTTTAACTACATTAACCCGTCAAGCATCAGATTCCAGACACAATTTATTATTAATTGTCATATCCCACCGGTGAGATAATGCCGCTTTAAGGTGTCTATATGCTACGGTGACAGTTGAGGAGCTCGATGGCGTAGTGGTCTGAGCGCTCAGGTTTCAATTACGAAAACAAAGCAACTTTCCCCATGGTCGGGATGGTTTAACCAAAATTTATAATCTCGAGCTCCTCCGTGCTTCGGAAGGCACTTGAAGCCGTTGGTCCCGATTGTTACTGCAACCGCTTTAACCCACCAACTCGCGTTAGGCTAGCGTGGTGGTGTTATGGCCCAAGCTCTTCGCGTGTTTGTCCCATGTAGGCAGGCCTGTGCTGGCAGTGGGACGTATATAGGCAGGTGATGTGTGATGTGTTGCTACGGTAACCGCTTACCATCAGGCAGACCCGACGCTTAGTTGTCATCGTTCAAAAAAGGCATCTTGTATCAGAAGACTAGAGTTATCTATCCAAGTGGTGGTGCCTACAGCAGAATATGCATGTCTAAGAATGTCAGTACACCAAAGTAAGATCCAAAGTGTAATACCAATAAAAAATGCTTTGGAACTATAACCTCAAATATAACAATTCATTTTCTAGTTAGTAGACAAATTAAAACTATACGAACATTAGCACACTTTAGCACTCGTAAATTGCTTAACTTTTCCCATCAAATAGGAACGGGGAACTTTCTCATAACTGTATAGTTGAAGGACGCTTCACACAAAGCCGTTTAAAATGCTAGTTCTTTGCGAGCTGAACGGATGCGGTCAAAAGACTACGTTGTTTTTTAGGATTCTGTACCCAAAGGGTAAGCGGGACCCTATCACTAAGACTCCGCTGTTTAAGATGTTTTATTTATTGACAAACATTAGTATTGAAAAAATATATAATTTAATATATTGGGTAGTAATAGTGCCGCTGCTAGTGGGCATCTGTCCGTCGCAGTCGCTCGTCGCATCACCTCGCGACGCCCCCTCCAGCTCCCCGCCGCAGGACCCGTCTTCTTGTGAAAGCGCGATGTTAAAGCGCGAACATTCTGCGCGGCGTTGAAATAGTGATTTCAAAAATGTTAACTATTAGCTCTCCTTAGCCTCTCTTTCTTCGTTAACTGGTAAGAGACACATCCTGTTAACTGCTCGCCTGACAATCCCTTTTGATGTGTGGACGTCGGCCACTCGACATACTTCATCCTTTCCTGGATGCAACTTGACGATGCGTCCCATACGCCAGTGAAGAGGTGATAAGTTGTCTTCCTTTAATATAACTAAGTCTCCAACATGTAGTCCAGTTACATCCTTGTTTCGCCATTTGGTTCTGGTTTGTAGCTCCGCTATGAACTCTCTGCTCCATCTCTCCCAAAAGTGTTGTCGGAGTTGCTCAATGCGCCGGTAGCGGTCTGGTCGTAGTGACGTGACGGGTAGTGACGGAACCGACATCAGCGGACGGCCAACCAAGAAGTGTCCAGGTGTAAGTGGGTTTAGGTCTGTGGGGTCGGATGACATAGGAGAAATTGGACGGGAGTTTAAGATAGCCTCTATTTGCGTGAAAAGCGTTGCCAATTCTTCAAACGTAAGGGAGGTATTCCCGGCAATACGTCGTAAATGAAATTTCGCTGATTTTACACCAGCTTCCCAAATTCCACCAAAATGTGGTGAATAAGCGGGAGAAAATACAAATTTGAATTCCTCATTGACAGCATAATCTGAGACTGACTGACGACTGGATTGTATAACTCGCGCTAGTTCGTTATGTGCGCCTACAAAATTTTTGCCATTGTCGCAATAGATAACATAGGGTTTGCCTCGGCGTGACACAAATCTACGCAAAGATAGAATGAATGAGTCAGTGGTGAGGTCACTGACTACCTCTAAATGAACGGCTTTAGTGACTAGGCACACAAAAATACATAGGTACGCTTTACTGATACGATTACCTCTCCCTTTTTTTGGATGAGATCAAAAACGGTCCTGCAAAGTCCATGCCGCATGAATGAAAAGGAAAGTTAGGGTTGACTCTCACGTTTGGTAAATCGCCCATAATAGGTTGTAGAGTCTGACCTTTCATACGAGTGCATACAATGCACTTCCTAACTACTGCTCGTGCCAGGTGCCTGCCACCTAGAAGCCAGAACCTTTCCCGCACCGATGACAAGAGAAGCTGTGGACCTGCGTGAAATAAACGTAAGTGCTCATGTTTCATGATAAGTTTGGTAAACGTAGGTTTGGCATCTAATAATATTGGATGCTTTTTGTCGTATTGAACTTGAGATTGTTGAATGCGACCTCCAACGCGTAATATATCGTTACATCCCAAGAACGGGTTTAATGGTAACAACCTACTCTTGTAATGTAATTTTTTATTATTTTTTATAGTATTACTGATTAATGAACTATCCATTTCTTCTAATTGTAGAGGTCCTATTAATTTAGACATTCTGTTATTGCAATTATTAACAAATCGTAATACATAAGCATAAACTCGTTTTATCTTTAAAAAATTTGAATAATTATCGAATTGAATAAATGAAGTAATATTATTAGTTGAATTACTCGTGATAAGCGACTTTACTTCTGGTAAGTCAGTAGGTACAGATAGAGGTTGCAATGGCCAATGCTCTTTAGTTTGGTGTAAGTACGGAGGTCCGTTCCACCAAATAGCTGCTGACTGCAGATCCTGTGGGTCTACACCCCTCGAAGCCAGGTCCGCTGGATTCAGCTCGGTGGGAACGTGATTCCATTCGGAATTTGAAGTAAGTTGATTGATTTTTATAATTCTATTCTTAACAAATACATGCAACTTATTTTGAGATCTCCGCCAACTAAGCACAATTGTAGAATCAGTCCAAATGTATGATTTGGTGATTCTACATGGTGCCGAGCTTAGTACTTTGTGAGACAACTCTGCCCCCAGCAAAGCAGCGCATAGCTCTAGCCGTGGTATAGTAAGTGTTTTAATTGGTGCGACTCTCGTTTTGGCGCATAGTAATCTCACAATTACATTACCTTGAGCATCCAGAGAGCGCATGTAAACACAGGCACCATACGCCAGCTGCGAAGCGTCTACGAAACAATGTAACTCGTTCAACTGGAATTGAGAACAATCACCTAAAGTATAACGAGGTAGTATGATTTTTGTTAAACTAGGTAAATGCTCTATGAATTTAAGCCATTTTTTTAAAATGTCAACTGGTACAGGGTCATCCCAACCTAATTTGATACTCCATAATTGCTGAAGTAATATTTTTGCTTTGACAATGCAACAAGATATCAAGCCTAAAGGATCAAAAAGTTTGCAAGTTGTAGCAAGAATTGTTCTTTTAGTTACATTGTCATCCGAAATTGTATTAATACTATTTTGAAAATGTAAAGTGTCTGCTTTAGGCGTCCACTTAATACCTAATACAGATAGTCCGGTACGGCTAGGCGATTTTGAGGTGCTAAGTTCCAAAAATTCTAAAGTTTCTGAATTTTTGCAAGGGGATACACTTCTACCTAAAAAGCTTATATTTAATTTTTGTGTCAAATCTTGCTATTGCATTTTCAGTAATTCAATATTTTGTGACCTAAATGTTAAAATATAAATAAAACTGCCAAAAATAATTTAATGTGTCAAATGATAGTAATATTGTGTGTAAAATAGCCTAGGCTGTGTGCAAACTAAGTGTGTGTCGTTTTAGTCCAGTGCAAATTGACAGGGGGCCCAATATATGTTAAAAGTGTCAAAAAAATATTATAGTTTATAAAACAAATACAACCTAACTCAGGGCACCTAATTATGACCCTGACATGATTTTGTGCCAAACTAAGCCATGGGTTATAAAGATATTTAATTATTTAGCTTTTCCAAGCCATAGCGGCTGTAAAAAAATATTAAAGTTATTAGAGTTTACACATTTAATATCATAAAAGCATAAAATATCTGCTATTAAATTTTGTGTCACTTTAATTCATGATATACTTAAAAAACATATTTAATTCCCTACATAAATATTAGTTCGCTCGCGCGTTGTGTACTGCACGGAGCATTTACACACATTTGCAAAGAGTAGCAAGTAGGAACAGTCAACCGAAGGTCACGTTAACACAAACGCCCGAATTAACCTAAACGTTTTTGTACTTTAATCCGATTACGTTTAGGTTGAAAATTGATTGGTTTTTTTTTCTCATATTACGGTTAGCTGACCTGCTGTTGTTTTGTACAATGGACAGCACATCAAGCGTAACAGTATGACCTTAAAGCTTGCCCTTACTGCGTTCGTAATAGAGGTGGCTTTCGTATTGCAACTGTTACACTTGATGTGCTGTCGTGTGTACATATAAGTAAGTGTCGTGTGTATAATGTATAAAGTAATTATACATAAAAAATATACCTACTTATAATACGAAATTGTTATGTTCTGTACACTTATTACTGTCACCACAAGGATTGATAAATTTATACTTATATGTACACACGACAGCACATCAAATGTAACATTATTAATGGTAAGATCGGATAATCCGAAATAATTTCATATCCGTTTTAAAGCCGTACACAATTAAAAATTTAAGAGCATACTTTATTTGATAAATAAAACAAGTGCGGGTACCGCATGTTGTGAGAGAAATTATATAATAATATATATATATATTATTATATAATAGACTAGAAATATGGACATCCCATTTCTCTGAAGCTGATTGTACAATTCTAGAGATAGTAAACTTATTAATAGACATACTTAGTAGTAATAAAACAATTATATCTCTAAAATCTTATTTAAAAAAAATTACCGTGCGGCGCCCTATTTCCTCCCTTGGGTTTCGTAAGAGGCGACTAAGGGATCTCTGAGCTATCAACTGCTCCACTGGTGGTAGGGTGTGAAAACCCTGGTTAGTGACCACCGTACGCAAGGCGCAAAACCCACCAAGTGACCACATGTGGCCGCGTTCCGGGAACAGTGGGCGTACAGCTTGGGGAGACGATGCCGCGATGGATGCGGTCAATGATGGCTTCCGTCTGACTAGTGCCAGGTGGACTGCGTTGACCCGTCGGCCAGGGAGACCTGAAGATACGGCTGTTCCGCTGGCCGCCCGTGGCACGGTACAGGGGCCCAAGCTATCCTAACCAGGTTGTGAGGCTGCCCCATCATGCCTCGCATAATCTCGGGGTAGTCCGTCGTGCCGGCTAGTTACCGGATGGTGGGGTTCCAGCGGCCATACCCGGGAGGGTTCGGAGGCCCTTCCGTCTTGCGGGTCAGCACTTCTCTGCTGTCGGCTGTTACCTGGCAAAACAGGCCTCACGATTTGACTGCCAATATCCATCCATGGCAGCGACAAGTAATGTGTATGGTCGTACAGCGGTGCACGACTCCACTACAGCCACGCTGTTTGAGGTCGGGCTCACTAACTTCCGTGGGCTCCATGCTAATCTCAATGTCGTCTACCAACATCTTGAGACGGCTCGGCCAGCGCTGCTGTTTTTGACGGAGACGCAAATACTCCGCCCGGCTGACACAAGGTATCTGGACTATCCCGGCTATGCTCTTGAAGAGTCCTTCAAAGCGAAGTCCGGGGTTTGCTTGTTTGTCCGACGGATGTTTGCTGTCGCCATCTACGCCACTTGGAGGACCCTTTCTTTTCCATTCTCGGGGTGCACGTGGACCTGGGCATTCATTGACGTGTCTACGTTTGCCTCTACAGATCCCACAGCGGTGACATGGAGACAACTCGACTTTTTGAACACCTTAGTCGGGTGGCAGATGTTGCGCAGGACCAGTTTCCAACCGCAGAATTGGTGTTTTTGGGAGACTTCAATGCTCACCACGAGACGTGGTTATGTTTCCCCAAAACTGACCATGCTGGTAGAACTGCCCATGCGTTCGCTCTCACGCACGACCTGACTTAACTGGTTAACCAGCCCACCAGGATGTCAGATATTGTCGGTCACGCACCCTCTTTGTTGGACATTCTGATGACGACTCGCCCGGAGGGATATCGGTTAGAGGTTCGAGCTCCCTTGGGATCATCGAGTCACTGCCTGATTTCTGCTGGGGTGCCACGGGCGTCGCCACCGTTATCTGCGGCGGCCAAGCGCCGCATCTGGCACTATGCGTCGGCAGACTAGGGCGGTATGCGGGATAACTTTGCATCTGTTCCTTGGAGGCAGCGCTGTTTCAGTGAGTCGAAGCCGAATGCTAGCGCTACTGCTAAGTGAGCTGGTGAGATAAAGTTAGGGTTGGAGTACTATATCTCTCACTCCGATCTGGTCAGTAAGGGCAGGCCTAACCACTAGTTCAATCGCGAGTGTGCCTTAGCTGTTGAGAACAAACAGTCGGCATACCGCACTTGGATCAGGTCCAGTCAATGGGGATCCCAATATGGACACACTGAAAGCAGCCTATAACAATGCCACCAAGTCCTGCAAAAGGGCCTTCATCAGAGCGGATGCTCAGCGCGTTGCACGAGACCTGATAGCATCTCAGCGATAGTACTGAAAAACTGCGTAGTGGAGTTGTATCCCGTCTTAACGCGGCTATGCCGCCTTTCTCTCTCTTCTGGGTGTGTGCCGGAATCTTGGAGCGAGGCCAATGTGCAACCAGTCCCCAAAAAGGGAGACCGATCAGACCCAGCTAACTACCGTCCAATAGCTGTCACCTCTGTTCTTTGCAAGGTTATGGAACGGATCTTAATTAACTAGCTGGTCCGATACCTAGAAGATCACTCATTAATTAATGATCATCAGTGTGGGTTTCGGTCGATACGGTCAACGGGTGATCTTCTAGCATATTTAATGCATGTCTGGTGTGAAGCTATTGACAATCACGGTAAGTCAGTGGCTGTTAGCCTTGACATTGTCAAAGCTTTTGATCGGTTTTGGCACTGGGCTCTTCTATCCAAGCTACCGGCATACGGTCTGCCCACTCAGCTTTGCAACTGGATCGCGAGCTTCCTGCATGAGCGGAGATCCGTGTCCTCGTTGATGGGTGCGCTTTGTGATTCATGTTAGTGAATACTGGTGTACCACAAGGCTCTGTTCCACTCTCTTTCTTCTTCATATCAATGATATGCATTCATTGCTATGCGGATGACAGTACAGTGCATGGTGGATATTAAGGTCGCCCAGGGGTTGGGCGCATTGAAACCGAGAGGGTGAGAATCAATCTTACCATTGAGCTCAACAGGGTGTTAAACCTCATATCTGAATGGGGATTTAACAATCTTGTTGAGTTCAATGCTAAGAAAACACAGGTGTGCGCGTTTACAGCCAAAAGATCGCCGTTCCTTCCCCTTCCGTCTCTTCAGGGCACTAACTACTCTTTCGGCACAGAGCTACATCAATTTGCTCGGTATGGAGATATGCTGCGATCATAAATCAGAGTAAATATATCGAAACCGTGGTCAAAACAGTCTCACAGAAGCTAGGTGTCCTGAACAAAGTGCGTCGATTTTTCACACCTGACCAATTATGCCTGCTATACAAAACTCTGGTCCGGTCTTGCGTTAAATATTGCTCGCTTCTGTGGGATGGCTCCGCCAAATACCTCCTCTATGCGCTGGACAGATTGCAGCGTCGTGCCGTTCATATTATTGACCACGTAGTGGTCACGAACAGCCTAGAACCTCTACAACTCCGTCGTGTCGTGACATTGCATCATTAAGCGCCTTCTATCGGCTTTATCATGGAGAGTGTTCTGAGGAGCTTTTCGACCTTATCCCACCTTCCCCTTTCCTACTCAGGAGCACGCGTGCTGGTCTTCGGAGTCATCAAAGCTACTGTCTCCACCTAAACATCACGCACAAAGAAGTCGTTTCTTTGTCGGACTTCCAAAACTTGGAATTTTTGCCAGCACATGTGTTCCCTCCTTCCTTTAACATGGGTTACTTCAAAAGAAGTGCTAAAAAAGCCGGCAAGGTGGGGGCGGCTAGAACAGTGTGTTTTCAAACTGCACTAGCTGTCTCCGCACATGGACTTTTCTTACCGCTTCACATCAGATGTGATGACTCATTTGCTGAGCTTTGTATATAAAAAGCGGTTTGGTGAGTTAAAGTAGTTGTGGTAACGACTGAGACCAACGGCTTAGCGTGCCTTCCAAAGCACGGGGGAGCTCGAGATTATAAATTATGACTGACCCATCTCGGGCATGGCGAAAGTTGCTTTGTTTTTGCTATCGAAACTATAGCGTTCAAATCACTACGCCATCGCCACCGAGATACTCAAATCACTGTATAATTTAATTAAATTAAAATGAATTCATTGTGATTTTAATTTTTTGAAAAAATTATAAAAATAATTTGTATTTACAGGGAAATTTTACCATGCATATAAATGTTATTTGGAAAATATTTATTTAATACATTGACACGATTTTGCACTATTATAAATTAATTCGGAAGTCACTTTCACACTCCATCGCTATAACACCAATGAAAATGTATTTTTTGTAATAATTAACTCACATCGTATGCGCTCTTTAATCGAACAAATCACTCTGCTCTAATCAATCGAAAAAATAGCGAATGTCGAAATGCCGAGGTCACCCAAGGGCGGGCGGCTGTGTACTTCCTCGAGGTGTCGCCGCCGCCGATGGGCGGCGCGCTTCCAATTCATGAAGGCATGGGGGTAATCTTATCTTATCTTATCTTATAGTGGGGCCATGACTAAGTCACAGTGCACTTCGACCCATTGGGATCTTTTGTGCCTCCCCTGCGTTTACTCTTCCTGTGTCCAGAATATAGATGCCATTAGCCTTACTATATCTTTAGGCAGAAAAAGCCTGTAGTCTTCTGGCTTTGGATATGCCACTTCCAGAAGACTCATTCTGGTTCTAGCCAGGGCATCACAATGACATAAAAGATGCATCATTGATTCCTGGCATTCACCACATGCTCGACAAAGTTGTGTTGGGAAGAGTTGCATTTTATGTAGCATGTGGTTAGTAGCAAAATGCCCTGTGAGCGCCCCAATCAAGAAGCGAGCTTTTGTTCTACCGTTTGCATAGATGTATTTACTCCATCCTCCTACCTCCTCCCCTAGAAAGGATTTGGAGTGTTTTAATCCCGGTATTTTATTCCACTCAGATTTATGTCTGCTTTTGACATGCTCTTTAATGGCTGTGTTTATGAAACTTTGTGAAGGTGCTAGAAAGGGCTCGGGACCCACGTAAGTGTTTTCCGAGCCCTTCCTTGCTAGTTCATCAGCCTTCTCATTGCCCATCACTCCCACATGGCCGGGCACCCAGATCAGTTCTACCCTGTTATGCCTACCAAGCCTGTTAAGAGCTTGAACAGCATTCAGGACCAGATCTGAGTTGATGCGCGGTGAGCTAAGTGCCTTGAGAGCTGCTTGACTGTCACTAAGAATGTATATTGTTTTATTCTTAGTCCGTTGTTCTATAATTTTCATTACACATAGGATAATAGCATACATCTCCGCTTGGAAAACAGTTGCTAAATTGCCCATGCTTTGATATAGTTCTATATCTTTATTATAGACACCAGCACCCGTTCCTGTGTCCATCTTGGATCCGTCTGTGAACCAAATGAGACTGAGAATGGGGGTAATGGTAATGTGTGTATATTTACGGGAGGCAATTAATGCGTTAATAAAATCCTTTCTTTTAATTTTACAGCTTTACCACCCAACATAAGCCCACAAATAAGACATGTTATATTAGTTTCCATTTTCTATGCAATTATCACAAGTCACTACTCGTACAACAACAAACAAATTATAGCGCCTCGCTCCCGGCCGGCCGGCAGCCGGTCGCCGCAGCCAGTGAATACCTACGCGCTCCTTTGCCGCGCTGTGGCCGCGCTAGTGTTCTTCGCACAAAAATGTTGAAAACAATATAAATCAAAATCCCATGGATTAAAACGACACAAATTAAGCATAGAGCTTCCTTTTACCATAACATTAATAAAGACATAAACTCTAATAACTTGAATTTTCTTTTATGGCTATTACAGGGGGTGAAATAGGAAAAAAATTATAGTTCCGAATACCATGGATGAATATGACACAAAATGACTTAAACAATAGATACTAGAGTTAGAGAACTGTTAACACTTATTTCACCAACTTTAATATTTTTCTATAGCTATTACAGCGATAGGCAAGTATTTGGTTAAATCCAGTATTCCCATGGAGTGAGATGGCACAAAAAGCTTATGTATATCAGTAATGACTTTGTTATCATCATGGAAGCTAAATTTTCAACTCTAATTTTCTTTTTAACGAAATAATGCATAAAAAGACAAATACCTAAATTGTGACCTTAGCAACCATCAAAAATGACACAAAATCATGATTTAGGTTAGTCAAATAGTATACTAACTGTATGCAAAAATTCATAAACTTTAATATTTTTGGAACCTAAAAACCTAGCGGTACCGGACTAAGAAGCTTGTTCATTAAACTCTAAGCATGAATTTGATTCTCCGTTATCTGAGACTATATTATGACAGTTGGTACGAAACTTTCTAAGGGAGAAACAAGCAGAGTTCAGTTCTGTAGTGATATTCAAGTAAATGTATCTTAGTTCTTCTTCTGTATATGCACCCGTGTTCAAATCGTCAATGTAGAAATGATTTTTGATGACATTTGCAATGACTTTGTCTTTACATTGTTCAGCCAACTCTACCAAACACCTGGTACTTATATGAACTTATATCACTTAACTTAGCTGTGGTATATTTTACTAAAAAATTTTTTGAATAAAGTTAATCTGCCTCTAATTTGACCTCGCTTTCTCGAAAGCGATTTCAAATAATCAACGCTCTGATTACCTTCAATCGTAATTAATGGTATAGGACTTTTAGATCTAGGTTGTTTGTTTTGCTCAGACATCATTAGTTGCACGAAAATAAAGAATATTTAAAATTGAAATTTTTAGTCTGACCGTACAATCCAGCTGTCACCAACCCAAACACGCTGTCGCTGAGCGGGCAGCACACGACAGCTGCAGCGGCAGCGCCCGCGGGACACAGCGCGGGTACAGCCGTACGCGTCAATGAATGCGCGTTCCAGTAGCGCTGAAATTGTTCGGCAAAATACGATCAATAATGGAATTATAAATAGCTTGAATCGCTATAAAAAATAATAAGGGTAGGTATGAAAAAATTGCTATTGTTAAAAGATAATGAAATAGTTTAACTGTTAAATTAAACTGGATTATATGTTGTATTTACAGATTTAATAGAAGTTTTATCTATCTATAAATGTAATGAACAAGTTACGGAATATAAATAGTAACGGTACCTATTTTGATATACAAATTGTAATGAAATATTTTTAGTTGTAAATATTTGGAATGATAATATAAAA
Source organism: Nymphula nitidulata (assembly GCA_947347705.1). Taxonomy (NCBI): domain Eukaryota; kingdom Metazoa; phylum Arthropoda; class Insecta; order Lepidoptera; family Crambidae; genus Nymphula; species Nymphula nitidulata. The sequence goes on from OX374632.1 coordinate 17,737,870, forward strand.
GTGAATTTAATTAGAATTAAAAATATAGTCTACTGTGCCTATAATACTGTGTTAACGAAATAGGCGGGAAGGTACGCGTATAGCTAGATACCCCCAATACGCTTTATAGTAGCTAGGCATTCACACAGCAAATAGAAGTAGAAAAATATAAATAGTGATTAGGTTGTAAATAGGGACATAGGGAAAAATACTTCCTTAGTTAGACCGCCTCGCCAACACAAATCCCGCACACCCTTTATTGTGGGTAATCACTGCGCAGCCAGATAGGTATAGTCGCGATGGCGCGGCGCACGATAGCACGGTACCGCTGATAACTTGAACTTGGATGTAGCTGTTTTCTTTTCTTGGTTCGTTAGATGTCACGGTCGCCACTTTGTTTAAGATGTTTTATTTATTGACAAACATTAGTATTGAAAATATATATAATTTAATAGATTGGGTAGTAATAGTGCCGCTGCTAGTCGGCATCTGTCCGTCGCAGTCGCTCGTCGCATCACCTCGCGACGCCCCCTCCAGCTCCCCGCCGCAGGACCCGTCTTCTTGTGAATGCGCGATGTTAAAGCGCGAACACCGCTGTCCGTCCATTCGTCTGTCACCAGGCTGTATCTCATGAACCGTGATAGTTAGACAGTTGAAATTTTCACAGATGATGTATTTATGTTGCCGCTATACCAACAAATACTAATGAACAGGATAAAATAAATATTTAAGGGGCTCCCATACAACAAACGTTATTTTTAACCGACTTCAAAAACGAGGAGATTCTCAATTCGGCCGGTATGTTTTTTTTTTCTTTGTATGTACACTGATTACGCCGAGATTACTGATTCGATTTACGTTATTCTTTTTTTGTTCAATGCGGAATAGCTGCCATTTGGTCCCATAATTTTTTTTTCAAAATCAGTTGGGTAGTTTGGTTTATAATAAAAAAAACTGAAATCAGTAAGTCGTCTACGTATGCGAAATTGCGGATTTTTTTTGCTTGTTTTTGCTTGTTATTGATAACGGCAACAGGTAGATACTCGTTTACAGATAATGGTACGGAATCTTTCGTGCGCGAGACTGACTCACACTTGGCCGTTTTTTTATTGCTTCAAGTGATTTCTGTTCCACCGCACAACTGAACACTTAAAAACTTTTATTTTATACTTATTTTATTCTCACCTGATAGTAGTGATGTTATAATGGAATATGGAAGATGGTTGGACGAATGAATGTTCGCGATAGTGGTACAGGAATGACGTCACAGCGGGCACGTGGGATGTCGTGGTATGTTCATGTTATACAGGTTCAATGCTTACGAGCCGGTTGAGTGTAACGCGGCCTATTGAGCTCAATGATCGTTCCAAAATTGTTCGACGCCTAATAATTTGGTTGACTTTCTAGGTGGTCTGAAAAACTAAGCTTGTTAAACTAAGTTGGAGCACTTGAAACTAAACTCAAAACGGAACAACAGCTGTTAGCAACTTTGTTTTGAAAATAAACTTTTAAAATGACAACTAACAGTAATTATTTAAAATTATGTGTAACGAAATCGATATATAAATGATGTTTGTTTTGACGTTGCTCTTGTTGAGTGAATGTAAATACACGTTCAAAATACACGTAATCTTACTCAGGAAATTATGAAGACTGGATATTGGAAGTGAACGACTCACGGTTCATTGCTAAAACAGAAATCAATTCACAGTATTGCTCATTGAGGAGGCGTTTTAGTAAGGAGCAAGAGGCCTGGTCATATATGCTATCAACACATAATCGATTCCTCTTGATTTTTTTTTATTATTAAAATGGGCTTGCTGTCGACCCCACTTTTGCTCCGAAAGAAGTTAAGAGGGGCGACGATGTAACGAGCTTACCCAGAAGGTGCCTATTTAATTCAGATTTGAAGGAACTCAGTACAGTGCACATTACAAAGGATGCAATCCCATATGCTATGGTATTACCCCTGTTAAACCACATGAATGCAATAAAGACATTTGATTTGATTTGATGATGATAAGCGCTTGGAAAAATATTTTGTATATCAACCAGATGTGGGTGGTATCTCGCAGTACGTTTTGTAGTACTTAAGTGAAATGCTTATGAAACTCTTGAGAGTCCTGAGCATACTCTCCGATGTACAATGCTATGAAGCTTAGTCCCTACTTATCTCTCGTCGTTATTAAGCCTCGTAGCTCTACGTTCCACCGAATCCAGAGTTAGTACTTGTCTGAGCGGATATACCATCAGATGGGCCGAATGCTTGTATGTTGTATGAAAACATGATTCCTTTCTCCCTTCAATAACTTAACGTCTGATTCTTGCTATAGCACGAGTGTATTCTTTTTATGACCAATAAACATATTTTATGTTCCAGATATATGTATATGTTTAGTAGACAATAAACATGAAATGACGGTAAAATTGGCATCAATTGGCGTATTTCATAGTCAAACTAGAGTGGATGTTATTGCGCATAAAAAGACATACAAAAATTCTAAATTTACATACCTTTATTATCTACGTATTTCAAGTAGTTGTCCTAAAACATACGAACAGAGAACCGGTGACAGTTTCTGCGTTTATGGTTAGGTATAAGTAGAAAAGTGCTGTGTTTGCATTTCTTTAAGTCTCCTGAAAGCAAATGACAGTAAAACCCATTGTATTTCAAATGTGTCACTTGACAGGTTTATTAAATCCTCACTCCGCGTTGTATCTCTTGAATTCAACTGTCAAACACTAGAATTTTGCATACTAATTGCCTTGCAAATAGAGATTAAAATCTAATTACGGAATACCTAACACCGTAAAAATACTAAATATTACACATTTAAAATAAAACGACTTTACGTAGTCGCGTAATTTGCGTAATGATAATGCATAATTAAATGCGAGATTAATTCGCTGTAAAGAGGATTTATTTCAAATGTGTAGTTCTCGCAAAAATATAAAAGACAATAACCATGTTATCGACTGTTAAAAACACACCGAATAGGTACAGACGACAGAACATTAAGTGTGGCAATTGCATTATGAAAGCCGCCTCCATTACGTATGGAGGTCAAACTGTGACGCCTAATGTGCATGACTGTACAACGCCATCTATTCAGAATTATCAGTAGAAATTTGTCCTTGAAATGTTGCCTGTAACAGATATCTCGAACAATATTCTAATTATCATAAGCAAACCGCATGGCCCCCTTAAAGTTCCGTCTGTGCCTTATGTAGGCTGTTGATATGATTTGTGAACGGCTGCCGGTGCGACCTACATCTCAAGTTTATCGTGCGTAACTGTTGTGGCTGGCAGCCAAATCTTGGGTAATCTAGCGGGAGTGAGGTTGCTTCAGATATTTCTGGCACTTTCGTAATTACTGTTATTTGAATAATGGTGACGTTTTAAAACACAAAATAGCTTAAAGAAGTTAAAGCTGGGTTCATACGTAAAGCCTAGCCTAAACATGACTATGGGATTGAATACATACCTAATAGTTGATTGTGATGTCACAAATTAATGATCAAACCTACATGAAGTGGTGGGAACAGCCAAATAAGATGAAAAGAACGAGCAAGGAGCAAGTATCGCTAAATAGCCGTGTCTCTTTAATATTATATATACATAACGCCACATTAAGGTTAGAAAAGAATAAAAGGTGCAGCAATAAAAGGTGCTCAGTTCAATTGTTTTGCAAAAGTGCGTCTGAAATAGATCCCAGACATAGCATAAGAGAGTGTGGTTGGTAGCTAAAATAATCTCGACGAATTTCTATTCAATTCTAATAAATGTTACTTATCGTTACTTCAGAAACAGAAATAAGAAATTGCTTTGTTAATTCAACTGACATAATTACGCGCCTATAATTTTAATTACAACTTGTATGGCGACGACCTCGTCTGTGTATTATTATTTGCTTTTATTTTCAATCATCTGTTTAACTTACATAACATAAATTACATTTATAATTCTTTACGTGGCAGCTTCTATATTTTTCTAATTTTCCTTTGTCACAAGTTAACTAACTGTGAAATTAAATTCTCTAACAAATAACTTTCTATATTTTATCCATGCATCGGAATTTAATTTAAATTGGCTCTGTGATATTACAGTTATAATGCGTTCTAACGGTTGACAACCTCGATTTAAAAATGGACAAACTGGTCACAGAATTTACACACATCCACATCCTTACAACTCCGATAGGAAATATCAATTAAACGTGAAAGATCACTTTTCCTGTCACTGAATTGAGTCTTGGCACAACGAACATTGTTAAGATTCCTTGTAGTTTCATCGTCCATCTGTCTGTCTTACTTGGTTCGTTCCATCATACTCGCACTAACTGAGCTGAAATTTCGCACATCAACTTAAACTGATACAATAACAAACCCAAAACTAGAATTGACAGCATCAATATTGTTCGTCATCGGTGTGCCTAGGTCAGGAAATCATATATAAACATATCTTTTTACCAGTTTTAAGAAAACTCGTGCCTAAAATTAACATCTCCGCAACATACTCACGGCACAGTAGTCACAATAAGCAAACTTAATGGCTTTGTGACTTGACAAAATACACATGTACAGTCGACAGCATATCAAGAATAGCAAATGCATTGCTAAACCCACTCTTATTTCGACTGGAGGAAGGCGCTCAAGATCACAAGACTTAACGTAATGTCGTGGCATCGCAACAGGCTCCTGTTTCGAGAAACGAATTTCCTTAGTAGGCGATGTGAACGGAAATTAAGACGTCCGCGAGGTTAGGTGTGGCTGAGCGTGCATGCTGAAGAAAATACTAGTTTAGATTTACAAAAAGAGACGATATTACTATTAACTTTAAGGCTTAGTTTCAATTAAATGGGTAACGGAAGAGTGAGAATTGGCTGAAGATATTTAAAAAATTATGTTTGATGTTAATTTCCTCGCTTATTATTATAGGCCGCTTATTAAATTATTATTATTAAGACCTTTAATGATGAAAGTTTTTTCCATATAAGCACAAATATCTTTCCCGTGATAATAATTAGGGTTTTTTGCTGTAAGTTTGGTGTGTAATAAATATAGATAAGGCCACCTGACGGTGAACTTTAACACTATTGCACCATAAGTATTATCACATGTTGTCCACCCTGCGAAACTAAAAAAGAAACTATGTAGATTTATATTTGGTATACTTAACGGGGGAAATAGGTATTGAGAATTGATGTAAGATATATCACATGATAAATATCCAGAACAAAATTCTAATTCGTATGCTAATTACCATGAAATTATAAATTGCTATAAGAAGGCTTTGTTCTCAGGATATGCTTCAAGTTCTTAACACAAAAAGGTTTCTCGACAAATACTGGTAACAACACCAGTAAAAGCAGTGTTAGATGTTGCAATTTTAGTCAGGTTGACGTCAAATTGGCATAAGTACGGCCCACCTGATGGTAAGTGGTTACCGTATCCTATGGACGCTTGCAACATCAAGGTATCACTTGCTCGCTGCTGACTCTATAAAATATATATCCGATCTTGTGAAAGAATCCCATGCTGTGCTTGTTTGAAAACGTCTCCGTAAGGAGTTCAATCTACATCCTGGGTATACAGTCACGCACAATGACAACCCTTTTTTTTAAATTTAGCGTTCTTATTACCGTTGCAATAAGAGAGCTCTCTCTCTTAGAGAAAAAAATGATTTTTTATATTATAATTGCTTGTTTTGTGCTACCAATAGCTAATAAGAAGTGAGTTATTAAACTGTGGTTAGAAATGACCTGGAGGCATATAGTTGTTTCTAAATTTCTAGGCAAAGCAATTCTAAAGGTCGAATTTTCAATGACATCTGTTATGAATCTCAATAATTATAAAAACGAATTTAAATTGGTATCGAACATCAAATACAATAACATTGCGAAAATAAATGGAATCAATGAAATTAAAATGTAAAAGAGCAATTTGGAACTTGGCAATGGCCTGGTACGGATTGTATGGAAAAATTTCGTTCTGTTAACAGAACGACCGAATTGAATGGCTCGGAGCGTCCAAATCGCAGCTTGGACTCGGAAAACAAACTTGGACACGTTTTATAGATTTTATAATCGGTCAACGTTGGAGCGGGTCCAATAGAAGACGGCGAGCGGTGGTGGCCCAATGTAAAATGGTTTTAAAACATTATAACCGATAGGTATCTTTTTGTCATTAATGTTAGTTATTATCTTCTGTTTCAGTGGATTTTAATGAGCTTAAATCAAATGAATTTACTCCAACAGTAGAATACTGTAGTAGTTGCGCCCTTCAAAATAACGTGAGTGGTCGCGCGGCAAACGTAAGTATATACTTATGCCATTTCTAAATAAACACATTACGTTGTTATTGAATGGCGTTTCTTTTATTTATGTAATTGTTATGTTGAAACCAAATGATGTCTACAAATATTCATAAAAAGAATTAGATATATCTTTTAAATTAAGAAAAAATATCAGACAATATAAAACCCCCTAATTGGCATTATATTATACAAGTTTTATTTATTTATTATTATTTATTTTATTTTATACAACATGATGACAAACAAGCTGACGGTCATCTGGTGGAAAGCGGCTACCGGCGCCTATAGACTCCTACAATAACTAGCAAAATTACTTGATATTGCAGGTGCGTTGTCATCCTGAGGCTTAAGATGAAATGCCGAATATACCCAAGTGTCATAAAATTATCAAATGTATAAGATGAAAGTTGCAAAACATTTCTATGAAATAATATAGACCATGTTTTAATTATTGTACTGTCGTCACCAACTTGTGTATATTCTAAAATTTTACAATTTAATCATTATTTCCAGCGTATAACAAACATGAAATTTGTTAATGATTATGTTATATTAATTTAATAGTCAATTTTGTGTGATTTATAATAGTAGCGATATGGTGACCCACAAAGCTTCCTTTTTACAAACTTCAGGGTGATGTAATGACACAACCAGAAGTGATCGGCGCTTGTACAACACTGGACGCGTCCGTTATTTATCTACCTTAAAAGTATTAAAAGCATCAAAGGATATGCTTTACCAGATTTTCGGGAATGCTCAATTTTGCATGAGTGGATTACATAATTAAGTAATCCGCGCGACCACTGCAAGGTAAGATCAAAAATTCAAGCGTCTTAATTGGTCTAGACATTTCAAACTTCGTGTTATTAGATGTTTACTGATCTATCCAATTACTTATTCATTTTCAAAATAGTACAAAACTAATTACACCTAACTCTTCATTAGGGGGATTGTGTTGAAATTGAAACACGAGTGGCGGTTTTCACAAACCTAGTTTTGGACGAGCGGAACTTCAAACAAACCATTTGCATGTCACTGTTTTGAAATGCTGATCCTTCCATTCATTTACACGGCTTGTGGTCACGTGAATACGCTGTGGGATGTTTGGCTTTATCTCTGATCGTATTTTTGTCGTAAACTTTCATTTGGGAATTTTCTTGTGTTGAAATTGTTCGAATGGGTTATTTCGTTTCAAACCAGATATCTGGATGATTAAAGAAAAATTCAACTCTGAATTTTTTTGTTAACCTCGCGACTCCCTTGTTATCTTTGGACGTATGCATTTGGTAAGAATTTTGAAACTTCAATTAAAAGAATTAGCTGGGTCTGATCCTTCAGTACTTATTTTGTAGCCTTGCTGTACAACAAAGTTACGAACAAAGGAGATCAGCTACATCCAGATTCTTTCCCCTGAGCAAAGAAGCCAGCTAGCAACTGATCCTCTTGCAAGCTCTTTCTGGATCTGCTTCAACGTCGTTTATTATAATCACGGTTTCCAGTGCTAGGATGTACTACTTACAAGAGATTCGAGTACGTTTACCTAAATATTTATGACATATTCCCGCTTATAAAACTCGTGATTGCTCAAATTTTGCTTATTAGCATTGGATATACCTAAGTAGATGTTGTAATATCAAATATCAGTCACCTCTGTAAGACAAACCTGAAAGAAATTCCACATCTTATCTTCGAGTTGTTCCGAACATAGAACAACAAAGTTACTAGAATTCTAGCTGGAATTACGACATAGATGTTCAATGCTATCATTATTTATCTTGCGCCACGAGCCATTGCGCCGTATTCCCCTGCCAAGAGGCTGTGCGAACTTTGCCAGAACTCCGCTCAGGCACTATTTCATTTTGTTTCGCCGTGTTTTGATGCGATTCGAATTTAATTGTGATGACCGTGCTCTAAATTTTCACGATGCTTGAAAAAGATCATAAATTTCAGATGTATTTTTTTTATACAAAGCACGGCAAATGACTCAACACCGCCTGATGTGATGCGGGAAGAGTCCATATGCGGAGACAGCTAGTGCAGCTTGAAACATACTGTTCTAGCCGTCTCCACCTTGTTTTGCGTTTACGGCATTTGTAAATCAAATCGTTACAGTGGATACATATTTGAGTAATTTTATTATACTTCTAAGCTATGACCCTTACGTTATCGCAGTAAAAAACGATGAAATTATCCTGATTCCGATAGTTTACACGTAGCAGGATAATCAAAGTGATTAATACAGGTTGTTAGGGGGCACTGCCACCTGCCTTCGTACTCGAGAGCGTCCCCCTAATACCCTGTATAATGGCAAAGTGAATTGTTGCATTTAACTATTGCAACAACATAAAATAAAAACAGAAAACATTTTAATTAATCGAATGTAATATTTTTGCTCAACCTTATAATTTTAAGTAAAAAACGCTTTGATGATTTAGGTGTCGAAGTCTACATATTCCGCGATAGCAATTTTCCAAAATAAGGCGTCGGGATAGGTGCTACCGCCTATCCTATTTCAGAAGACAAACAGTTTGGGAAAGACAGCCTAATTACTGGTGAATTATGGCATTTTACGTTAGGCCTCGGGATGACAACATACCTGCAGTACTCGTTTTTACCAAGCGATCCCTTGCTTGTTATTGCAGGTGTCCAAAAGCTACGGTAGCCACTTACCACTAGGTAGGTCGTCAGCTTGCTTACCATTTATAAATAAGGACTGTTTTGCCACTACTTGACTTTTATTTTTATGGCATTACGTAAGTAGAACATTTTTTGCATACATCAGTAGACAGGTTTATATGCAATTCAAAATCATTTCTTTGGAGACCTGTACTACGGGTTTCTTTTGGAAACCTATCTGAGGCTCCAGTCTCTCACACAAGGGTTCATGCCCTAAAATTAATGTACACTATATTGAAAATTGTAACATATGTAAGAGAAAATAAATAAATATTCTAATCTATTCTATCTTATGTCTCCCCAATTTTTCTATGATAATTCCTTATCTAACCGAATACCTGAACTCCATACCTTACAATATTGTTAAAATTAAACTACAAAGAATTATACCACAGAGAGTATTCAGGTCAAATGTTTCTAATCAAACTGTATCGGGCGCATACTGATTCCAGATACGATGCATCTATTGTGTTTTACTGAATTGAAAAGCTTCATCCGAGAAAATTGAAATAAAAAAAATATATCATACGTATGTTTCTTATACAGTAAATCAGCTTGATATCTCATAAGTAAGTACCCATTATGCTATTTCTGTGCTTTGCAACTAGATGAAACACAAGCTGAGGCCCACCTGGTGGTAAGCAGTTACCGCTGCCTATAGACACATTTTTTTGCCTATAGACACCTGCAATCACAAGGAAAAGTCACTTGATATTAGATGCATTGTCATCCTGAGACCTATGAAATGCCGTCCTTGCCTACTAATTACTCTGGTTACCTTTCCCTTCATTCCCAAACACAGCAAATAGCGAATTTCTACTTAATGACTTTAAAAATGTCGAAGTTGAATTTTCACTTAATGAGGGTTTCTTACCTTGATAATTCTAAGATATATACATAATGGATTAATAATTTATTTTAATTTAAATATTATTAGGTACAATCGAGGTCTAAAAATGTATACCACCTTATGGTTTATAATTGCATGCACAAATCCGTGCACGGAATACTTTTACTTGAAACCGTGTCACACGGTCGATGATATTTTTTTTTTGGTTCATTCTCCCTCTAAAGGGAAGGCAAAGCAAACTAATGCCCATACAGCCATGTCTTCAGTATTTCTTTATTTATTGCATTGAAATGCTGGTGTTACACATTTCAATGCATCGTAGGAGTAAGTATTTGACGCGAAATATACGATGACAGTAGTCTCCATATGATGCTATATGTATACTTGATGAGGTGGATAACCACAAAAAGTTCTCATCGTCTTTCACACCGTAATCACTTTTATTGTAATAATCTTTTAGTTGTACGTCAACACAAACACTTGTTTTATAAAACTACACCACTTTTATAACACAAAGTTCGCTCACACACAATTTTTAATTATTGTAATAAAAATCTTGACTGACACTACAAAATCCCGCTAAACACTCCCGTTCGATGATAATTAATTTTATTAGACATAGATTTTTTACACACCAAAATCGGTCGCATTATAAAGGTAAGTTAGAATATAGAAAACCTTTTTTGTCATAAAATTTCAAAATAATATCTGATAGGAACGAGACAAAAATCTCTTATTTCTCAATCAACCCTTTTTTTTATTATTTTGTGTAATCATTTTAAATGTCTATTTTCAAATTAAGAAATGAGTTTGATCATCAAAATATTAAAAAGTATTATGTTATTAGACTTAGCAATCTAGCCTTTACTCACTTGGCACTTTTTTGTGACACAGTGTCACGGAGAAACTAATTTGAAAAAAAAACAGACAGACTGACAGACAGACAGACACAGACTGTCTGACAGACAGATAGACCAACAGACAGATAGACCGACAGACAGATAGACAGATTGGCATTATAACATTGTTAGTTTACGTAAATCCAGACAAAACAGAGAGACAGACGTTATTGTTAGTTATTGTTAGTTAGTGTTATTTTATGTGACTAAAATTTTCAATTTTATGTAAAATTTTGTATTTCTTATTTGCAAATAGTACATTATATTTTATTTTATATAAACAGACCGCTGAAATTATGATGGTTAATTTTTTTTCTATTTATCTAAAGTAATTTTCAATGTACGACGTAGTAACGATACGATGATGTTTTTTTTATGAAAGCAGTGTGTTATGTCAAATTTGACATTCGGTGAACAGCCATTACTGGCCAAATAAACACCGTTAGTCTTATAGTGATATTTACTGAAGGCTTCCAAATTGCGTTTGCAATCCCATTGGATTGCAATCGCGCTCTGAATAAGAATAAAGGCTTTAAAAAAGGGGGAGTTCCCCTCACTCTCTTATAGTTAGAGAATCTAAGGCAGCGTTCCAATTCCCAAAAACAATAAACCTATTTTTTGCTGAAGATTTCATGAAAATCTTTCATTCCTCACCAAAATAGAAAATCTATTGTGTCTGATATGCGGTTCACAAATTATGGTAAACTATATAAGATCGCACACCATACAACAATTACAGAAGACAGCACCCTTTTAACCTACTTTATAGTGTTGCCATCATAATAATAATATAATAATAATAATAACTTTATTTATTTAGAACTTTTACATTATAGTAACAATTGTGTACGATAATGGCCGCATTACTTATACTTAAACTGTGTCACAGACATTATGGCCCACCTCCAGACCTCCAGAGTAGGTGAAGCTAATGTTCTATGAATTACGTCTATGCTAAATGTAAGCTATTTAGTAGTAATAATTATTAATAGATAGTGCATTTAGACAAATATATCATGTAAAAATATATAAATTAAAGTAAAAGTAAATATAGGATGTGTATATAGTGTGTGTGTGTTTGTGCGAGTTTTACATTCGTGTAAAGTTAAGGGGTAGATATTTAATGTTTTATGGATTAGGTTATATAGTTAGGGAGCCCTAAAGTAAATGTGACGTTTAGATAACCAAAGCCTAATTTCCAAGTTACAGATGTTTTGGAGTGTCCGTGTCTTACTTTTTACACGGGAATAATACGGTAGCTGCGAATATTTGCGAAGAATAACTTTAAGGATATATTTGTCTGAGCATCAGAGTCAGGTGGTGAGTGAGTTCGTCTGAACTGAAAGAGTAAGCATTGTGATGGGTGGAGACAAGACTCCCAAACATCTCGTAAACTGTCAACATAACACCTCCTTTAGTTTGTATCTATAGAATACGGTAATCGGTAACCATCAGGCGGGCCTTGTACATCTCGCCATCAGGCAACCGCTTGCCATTAGCAAGTGACTTATAAAAGCAGACAACGTTGCGGTACCAGAACATCATGATTCCCCAGATAGACGTCGTATATCAAAATCTCCAAGTCGCTGCCACTTAAGATTTTTTCTTCTAATTACGCAAGCTCGTTAACATCTCAAGGACTTGGCACTTGATTAATTACTGACGGGAAGCTGTTTCACTTTGAATAAAGTTGCTTTTAATATTATGAGTCCTCCATTATTTTAATATTATGAGTTCTCCATTATTTTTAGATGGATAGCTCTCCAATTTCTTTTAAAAAGAATACTTGTTTGCAAATTTTTCGACAACTAGTGGCAGCCACTTAAATTAAATTTTGTGTTTTGACAGTTGCACGACTAATAATAATAACAATAATATTCACACACACCTATTATCTAGCCCAAAGTAAGCATCATTAAGAGCTCGTGTTATGGATACTAGATGACGGATAAATATTGATAATAATATGTATATAAATATTAGAAATATACTAAATAAACATTTAAACATCCATGACTCGTAAACAAATGATCGAACTAATCATACAAACATTTGCTTCTACCGGGATTGTAACCCGGGACCTCTTGACCGAGTAGCCTGCATAGCAAGGGGCACAGACCGCTCGACCAGCCGGTCGTCCAAAGGCTAGGCGATTTTTATATTACATTACATAATTAGCGGTAAGAATATGATGAGCTATTGAGATGGAGAGTATAAAGAAACATCGCATACACAGTCAAAGTCATGCTCCATTACAGGGTGTAGTTATTTCGCGACCAAAATTTCTAATTCGCTCTGAAAATGAGTTGATTCACTATCGAAATACGGAACGGCGCGGGCGTGGCGGAAAGAAAGAAAGAAAAAATATTTTATTTAAATAGGCCACAAAGAAGCACTTTTAAACGGGACGGTGGGCGGACAGAGCTGCGCAATACTGTGCAATGCAACTTTGGAGCAAACTAGTTGGAGGTAGCCAGTGTAATATCGCTTGTTTTATTCGCTTAATTTTTCCTTGTTATTGCAGGTGTCTATAGGCGGCGGTAATCGCTTACCATCAAGTGGGCCGTCAGCTTATTTTTCATCTAGTTGTATAAAAAAACTGGTTTTGTGACGCGAGCTCCAATTTTTATGGATCTTGCGAATTTCTTTCTAGCAACGCTAGCAAGCGTCTGAGGAAAGTGTAGCAAAGTGTAATGGGTTATGTCTTTAACTTTATTTTTTATCTTATTGTACGCAGTAGACAACAGGCCGCACCTTCAAGTATATTATCTTGAATGTTTCTTGTTTCATTTAATCTATGTTTTTTAATAATTTTTAATATTAAGTAAGTATAGCACAATTACAGATTGCTTGGCCAAGCTAAACTTATCTTAGGATGAATAATCATTATTACCGACTAGTAAGTAAATATGCATGCTGTGGTTACCTGTTATTATAAGAGCAGTATGCTTTAAGCCACTTAATGTAATATTTAATATAATTATTGCTGTTACTTATGTTGGTAATCCAATTAATTAATAAAAAAGTAAGCTACTAAATGTTATTCAATCGCAAAACATTAAACTATCTATACAGCCACATTATTTAAGGAGTTCCCTTCCTGGATTATTTCGTCTATAACAAAATATGATTACGTAAATTATGTTTCTTCGATACCATTGAATAAGGTATGTATCACACAAGCGTATTCGAGCGTAGGCGATGACGCAGAAGCACCGCCCACCCTGCTACGACGGAGCCACTGTATCGCCGCGATTTTTGAGCATAGGCGGGCATGTCCTCGCAAATAAATGCAGCAAACAACCTGCGTATAGGTATTGTTCAGTTAACGCCTACGCTCAAAAATCGCCCGTATGATAGGTCCCTTACACATTACATTACCAAGAAGACTAAACATATTATTTCATTGTATCTCTAGGCATATTGGTGACCCATCTTATGCACCATACACCAGGCGTGGTAAGGATATCCCAACCCTTCCCGGGATATCCCTAAACCTTCTTGGGGCCTGTCGAGGCAAGCTGCAACGTGACTACGCAGACGACTACCATGTTCCCCGTGTAGTTGCGTCGATATGCAGCAGGTTGGGAACATTGATGGTTTTTGTGAGTACCTATGCCAGTCCCAGAGTCTTACATAACCCAGTTGTGGCCCCCTATCACAGCAGGGTTGCTACAAAAGCTTTTCCATTAAAAACAGGCACATTGGTGTCATTGGAAATATTATCTGTGGTATGATTGGAAGAAGCCATAAAAATGCCTTATATTCAGTACCCAATGAACGTCTGTAAAGAAAAAGATGGATTTTTAATATGAATATGGATGAAGGAGAATGGGCCAAATGTCCGTTCCATTGTGACACTTCCTTAGGTTCGTTGATTAATTGAAAGTTCCGCGAAAGTATAATATTTCATAGTATGGCAGGAAATCTTCTGAAAGTGTTGGAGAAAAGGTACTTAGACCAAATAGCAACTCTTAACTCAACTCTGTATGATTCTACAAATAAATAGCGTACGACCTCTTGGCATTCAGTTCCTAGTACTTATACTGACACATTTGTAGCGTTGTTGCTCGCACAGCATGCAACTAATTTCTGTACTTAATTGTTTATATTAACGTTAAAATTATGAGTGTTGATTACGACCAAATTACCTTCTACTAATGGTTTTTGTAATTTGAAATATGATTGCTTCCGACGTTGGCCGATACACAATATTTATTCTGTAGAACTGTAACGAAATGTAATGAAACAGTAAATAAGCGCACTATGCTAATTCTATAATGTGGCCTTTGTAAGACCGTGTTTCAATTAACATCCACCATTTAACTTAAACTTCGGGCAAGTTTGTCTCTTGTGTGAATTCAACGTTAAATGTAACACCCGCGTTAACCGTGTGGAAACCATAATCAGTTCCGAACACTTCGTCTTACGCAACAAAGGCGTTGCTGTGGATTTCATATATTTTGAGAGCTGAACATGGACGCGATAGTATCGTTTTACGAACGTCAGCAGAAAAACTCGTACTATGACCTCTGTTCAAAACGTTGAGACAGAAAAGATATTTAAAAAACTCTTGTTGCATTAATAGCCTCATCCTTTTTTGAAGTCGATTTAATACATTTTGATTTTCAGACCCATTTTAATATTAATAAATCACTATAATAGTCGCTATTGATGCAGTTTGTCGACAGCCTTATTATTGTAATAATATGAATGATACTTATAGGCAGCATTCTATTGCCATTCTTTTGTTTATTTGACACAATATTAACTTCATCGATCCTAATTCAAACACCAGGAAAAGGAAAATCGTCCACTTATGTAACGAACACAGCAGTTCCTTCTGATGTATTGAAATATAGTGTTGTAGACGCGTTTTGTCACACTGTAATATGCATTATCGATAAATTTATGGCAGAATAATGAATTTCGTTACCAAGCCATTTCAGTTATGTCTGAAAAAACTATGGTAACCTTTGATGCTTAGAAAAAAAGGAAAGTATCATTTGATTGTGTTCAGATGGCCCTACGCACTAGAGCGGGCATTGCGAGATTAAAAATTGCGGTGCAATGAGGTGCAATGCGGTGCGGTGCAGTGCGAAGCGGTGCGGAGCGGTGCGGAGCGCTGCGGAGCGGTGCGGGCGGTAAGTAACGTGACATAAACAGTTCTGTTCTAGATTTTTGGGATAAAATCAGACGTCTCATTTGGGTAAAGTACCAAAGAAGTATTAAAGATTTTATTAACTTCAAAATCCAATAACTTGATGATATCCTTTATCAGAAAATCAGAATCGAAAAAACATAACGTTAACAAAAATCTATTAAAATTAACCTCTTGTTTAAACTGTATCTGATAATTGTATCTGATATGTAAACATTTCACAGTTCTTCCTTTTTTTCGAATTTATTTACAAGAAAACAAAACATAACATTTCACCTTATAAGTTGAGGCGTACAGCAAATAGACAACTGAAATAAATTTCACATTTTGACAATTAGTTAGGTACAGATATTTTATTCTGTCATAAAAGACACGCAAATATAAACCAAATTATTATAAACCATAAAACTTATTCACTCGCGTCGCAATCACACGAGACACAACTGTATGATACCAATTAACTCTAGATACATGTCATAATTTCAGCTTAGGTCAACTTAGGTAACGTTTAATAGACGATAAAATGTGATAATCACATTACAAGTGCGAGTCACTTGACGATTCGCTAGCTGAGTGGTCAGTACTCCTAGATACAGGCAGGCTACTCGGCCTGATAAGCACGAATCATCAACATCACCATCATCATCACCAGCCTCTATACGTCCCACTGCTGGGCACAGGCCTTCCTAGATGAGAAAAACACATGAGGAGTTTGGCCCATAGCACCACCACGCTGCCTGGCCCAATGCGGGTTGGTGGGTTAAAGCGGTTGCAGGAACAACCGGGACTAAAGGCTTAACGTATTAAATTTGTTTTCCGATATCTCCTATCCATAATACAGGCTTTTAATGGTGCTTACTTTAGGCTTTACTTGGTGTGAGTGTATATTATTATTAACAGTTCTGTTCTAGATTTTTAGGATCTGATCATTTCAGTTTCTATAGATTGTCTTCTTATGGCTGCTCTAAAAACTCACAGTAGTAATTACTGTGAGTCATTTTTTAGAGCAGCCATAAGAAGACAATCAAAGACTTCTAATTATCACCCAAAGTTTTCCATTTCACTAACAGTATCTGAAACGGTCGAGTTTATAATTTTTTGTACAAATCACGGCAAAAGGGCACGGCATATCAAGGATTTATAAAGCAACTTTGCCTTATTTGTCTCATAATTTGCAGATCAAGATGAATCATATTTTCGTGTTTAAGCTCCAACTAAAACTGCCGAGCACACTGAACAGCGTATTTGAAACTCTCTTAAATATTATTTAAGTTTTGTCAAAATCAAAAAATTGTACAAATTTGATTTGAAAAAAAAATTGTACATTTAACGTTTGAGCGGGACTTAAGATTCAAGTGGCGTTTCAGTATCCGGCTGTTAGACTATCAAATCCTTTGAGGATGGTAACCTTTAGGAACGTATCACACTAGCGGTTTTTGAGAGTAGGCGGTTTCGCAACAGAGCTATTGTATCACTACGATTTATGCAGAAATATTGCTGCAAAAAAACCCTTGGCCACAATAAAAGTGTCGTGGTGATATTGTGCTCAAATAGTACAACTAGATAATGCAGGTAGTGCCGGTGTGTTGTCCTCCTTTTTTTTCTACCAGGAGAATCCATTGATGGACCTACCCGCCGCTGGCAAAGCAGCGGGCGTGTGCGGGGCTCGCCCAGCGTCTGAATTGACCCTTTTTTTTTTTTTAGACAGGAGAAATCCATTAACGGACCTACCCGCCACTAGCGAAGTAGCGGGCGTGTGCGGGACTCGCCCAGCGTCTAATTTGACCCTGGGAATACCCGCTAAAACTCCTGCATAACTCTCGTGCCTTTCGCGGAAGTGGTCTGGGGTCTGCGAAGCAAATTCACTAGACCACCCCCAGGCGACCCGGCCTTACCCTGAGTTACTTTAAGCGTCTGAATTGACCATGGGAATACCCGCTAAAACTCCTGGATAACTCCCGTGCCTTTCACGGAGGTGGTCTGGGGTCTGCAAGCAAATTCACCAGACCACCCTCGGGCAACCGGGCCTTACGGCCTGGTTTCGTACGGACGGAGATTGCCCAGAGTTATCATAGGCAATCTCAGACGTCGCGGCCTTTGTATTGCGCGCGTGGGAGCCACCCGACGCGTGCGGCCGCACCTAGGGCGCAGGCAGACGGGCGATTGCCGCCCGCCTTCTCGCGCCCACCCGTCTACGCCGGAGAGGGGCGGCTAGAGGGTCCTCCTCCCGTCCTCTCTCCGCTGCCTCCTTCTGCGTGAGAACACTCTCGCAGAAGGAGGCGACAGCCTCCCATACTCTATCACTGTCAACCATGGCTCGTACCATAGCTGACAATGAGAGAGGACCGCCGCCAAGCACCGCACGTAGCTCGTGCCGCTTGTGGTGTGTTGTCATCCTGGAGCCATAAATGAATTTCCTTCCAGGCCCTACCTTAACTTTAATCCGAAACACAGCAAACTGTTTCACGGCCGTAGTAAGAATCACAGATCTGTTTTATGGTAAGAACGGTAGTGGTACCCAGACAACCCTACTTACCCTACCACTTAGTAATAGGTATTAGGTATCTAAAGGCCTACAAATATCTGCGTGTCTGCGTGTTCACATCAATGACAGTATGAGATAATATTGTCTTATATTTTCGCAAACAACAACATTTTTTTTTATATACAAAGCACGGCATATGAGTCAACACCACCTGATGTGAAGCGGTAAGACGAGACCATATGCGAAGACAGCTAGTGCAGTTTAGTTACTATTCTAACCGCCTCCACCTTGCCGGCTTAAAAGGTGCTTTTTCACGGCTCTTTTGACCCTACCGGGATTTGAACCCGGGACCTTTTGATCGAGCAGCCCATATAGCAAGGCGTAGAGACTACTTGACCAGCCGGTCGTCAAAAATAAAGCGAATAATATAATAAAGCGATCGTACCAATCCCGACGTTTCGATTACTTAACGATCGCTGTAAAGTAATCGAAATGTCGGGTATAAAATGATACTAGTGTAAACGTATAAAAATTGTAAATGTATTAATGTCTATGACTGTATCAGAAACTATAATTCCCCTGTCTATCGGACTTAGCAAACACGACAAGCGCTCGTGAAAATGGTTCCATTCACGCGTCAGACCTTTACTAATGCTTATGATGTATTAGAGTGCCAGTGTTGGGAATATTACTGTGTATCGATAATTTATTCAGTATCGATAATTTCACATGAGGAAATATTAATGGCCGGTTTCAGTATTAATAGACTAACCGCAACTTAGTTGATCAGCGAGGCTTATTAGTTTTAGTTAATTAATAAGTAATTCTGGGCAACTAATCTTGCTACCTTTCCGTGGATATAATCGTATTAATTTCATCAATATCTTGCTTGATATGAGTTCTTTTAACAATAATTGCGTATTGTGCTGAAAAATAATTTGATTATTTACAGACTTGGCAACAAGCATACCTGTGTGCGGTGTCCACTTCGGCCAAGCATAAAATGAACTTGTTTTCGCCGTTTTCGTGACTTTAAAAACGAAAATAATTAAGTTCACTTTACAAAATATGTTTTTAGCGTTTTATAAAAATACAAATATTTTCACTGCAGATTTAACAATGTAAGTAAAAAATAACAAGAAATCTAAAAAAATACTGTTTTGGTAAATTTAATTAATAATAATAATAATAATAATAATAATTCATTTATTTCAGATTTCAATCCATATGCGTTTACATTAACATTATTTTATTAGTTATGTTAGTAACAATATTAACTTAAAGTATGTTAGATGGTTAGTAACAGGAATAAAATTTTGATATGTAATTATAATAAATGTCATAAATATTAGGAGTCATAGACGGTCTACTAGTAATTTATAAGTAAATGTAATAATAATGTCACTAAATATACAAAAAAATTGAATTTTGAAATTGAATTTAATTTTTTTTTTTTTTTTATGGTCAATAACAATTTAAAATTAATAAAATAAATAAATAGTAATAATTAAAAAATCGATTTTTTTTTTATTTTTTTTTTTTTTTTTACACAAACTTCAGTCACTACCACCTTCATCCTGCACTGCAGCAGACATGCCTGCTGCTGCAGTGCCGTATGTAGGGACAGTCGAGTCTTTGGGAGATCATTGCCAGTACTGCATTGGAGCTAGCCCGCACCCTGCGCACCAGGGAAGCACACTTCTTGCGCATCATCGTATGAAAGCAATTTGTCCTCGCCACCGCGAACATGCCCGATGCGCTGCAGAAGCGGGGCAGCCCCAATACTGTCCTAAATGCATTATTGTACTGGATGCGGAGGGAATTGTAGGTTTTTTGAGTATAATCTGCCCACAGGGCACACGTGTACAGAGAAGTACAATATGCCTTAAAGAGAACAACTTTCACCTCATCTGTACACCGCGCAAACCTGCGCGCCAGCATGTTTGCCCTCTTCGACAACGCCCTCCGCTCCCGTTCAACATCTACATCGTCTTTGAGGTCGCTCGAGACAATATGACCTAGGTACTTAAAATTTGAAACCCTGTCCAGAGAAGACCCATTTAGATATACTGATGGTACTTTTAGAGGGCATGGCCTACCTGCGGCCTCAAAGACCATGTATTGACTCTTCTTAACATTATAAATCAAACCGTGTCCTCTTGCGTACTCCTCACAGATACGCAAGAGCTTCCGCAAGCCACAAACCGACGCGCTGAGCAGAACCATGTCATCGGCGTAGCTTAAGTTATTTACGCATACGCTGTCAATAAAACATCCGATGCGTTGACTGCTGAGCGCGACGATCAGTGCATTCACATATAAATTGAACAGCGTAGGAGAAGACAAACCCCCCTGTCTCACACCACACTGTAGCCGATAAGAGTCTGACAAAGCACCCGCCCATCTAACGCTGTTGACCTGGTTCGAGTACCAATACCTGAAGATGTTAACAAGTTCGCCGGGTAGACTAATGTTCTCAAGTTTCTCCCACAAAATATCATAATTCACCAGGTCAAATGCCCTAGACAGGTCGAGAAAGCAAGCATATACGGGAGTCCTTCGACTCGTGTAGTATTTGACGGTGTGCTTAAGACAGTGTATAGCACTTTCTGTAGACAATTGGGGTCTAAACCCAAACTGGTTATCGTGCAGCATTACATATTTTTCCAACTGTACATTAAGTAGACCGTCAAACACCTTCGACACAATAGTTGCCAATGAGATAGGCCTGTAATTATTTTTATTTGCAAGGTCTCCTGTTTTATTTTTAACAATGGGTACCACTACAGTTTTCATAAAATCTGAAGGCAGGTAGGAATGACTTAAGCTAAGAGAATAAAACATTGCTAGTAGTCTATTTATATGTGGGCCCGCATGAAGCAGGTGCTCAACACTAAGTCCATCGTGCCCTGGCGACTTTCCTTTTGTCATACGGTTTAAAGTTTGTGACACATCTTTGGCTGTAAAGCGCACCCCTATATTCCTTTTGGAAAAGACAGCATTGATCACCCCCTTCGACGGACCCAAAGGCGACTGTACAGAAAAATTGTCTTTAAAAATATTCGCAATATCCCTATGGTCGCAAACACCATCGACACTCGCCGGTAAACCAGGCTTTACATTCAAAACATTAGTAGATTTCCAAAAGTCACGAAAATCACCCTTAGCATATTTCTCTGCCAGGGTGTCCATTTTAATTTGGTCCTGATGATTTTGGCACCATTTGAAACGCGATTTGAATACCCTTCGGCTTTCACACATCTCATTATAAATAAGCCCCGATCTAGGTCGGCCACTCAAAACCCAGTCCCTGAATTTAGACCTGGCAACCCGGTGCTCTCCTGCGACGTACCTATTCCAGCCTACAACGCGCCGTTCACGTCTTTCTGTTCTCCTGCTACCTCGACCCACCATAGAAGCCCGCTGAAGGGCGGTTACAATGTCAGAGTATAGTGTATCAAGGACATGTTTGTGATAAGGATTATTACAGTACATATCGGCACAATTACTACATTCAGTCGGGAAGTCAATTAATTTTAGGTTCTTATGACATTCTCTGGAATAGATTACAATCTGCTCATCACTTCTAGTACCCCAAAGAATGTCTCTGTTATCGGAAAATTTTTTTGGTGTTAATTTCGGCATTAATACATCCAATTCGCATTCTAAAATAATAGGAAAGTGATCAGACCAGAAAGTGTCATATCTTATGCATACATTAACTACAGATTGCTCAGCTGACTGTGTCACTAAGCAGTGGTCCAACCAACTGCAGGTTCCGTGTGCATCACTTATATAAGTATAAGCACCGGAATCGACACCTAGTATGTTTACATCTATACATGACCACTGTTGCTCATCACTATACTTTATTAGCTCTTTAAAAAACAACTCTGAAGGATCGGCATTATAGTCGCCCAACATAAAAATAGATTCAATACTATGTTCGTCTATGATTGCGCTTACCGTACTAAGACAGTCCGTAAAATCCGATAAATTCTCAATTGAGTTCGTTGGCATGTACACACTCATCACTATGACTGGTCTATCATTTGTGATTATTTTGATAGCACTGACACGGGGATTATCGCACTGTAACACTGACACCTGTCGGAAAACGCTGTTCCTCCATAACAAAGCACACCCTCCATATGGTCTGCCGCGTAGTATACCGATGGACATATCTACTGCCGATATACCCGTATACCCAAAATCACTATCGATTGTGCCCAAATATGGTATATCATCAGGGATCAACCAGGTCTCCTGCAAAGCCACCAGGTCACAGTTGCGACACAGCTCTTTCACATCTTCAATTGAGCGCTTTACACTCTTACAATTAAAACTAGCGAAACGATAAAGGTGATTTTTCATTTATAGTTAGTAAGGTCATCAACAGCGTTTAGTCTGTTCGAAGTTCTCTGTTTGAAGTTAACAAATCGCCTGAATATGACACCTTTGGGCCATATGTTTGCATTCAAATACACTGATAATTTCGATTCAGATACAAAGAATTTAAAAGCATTGTGATCTCTATCCGTTTTCATTGTAATTTTCTCTAAATTTATCGATTCTTGTGTCTTGCTACGAATATAACTTATTATGTCCGCCTCGGTAGTATCACTGTGTATATTCGTAATGAATATTGGAATTTTCCTTTCAGCCGCTTTAAAATTACAACCAAGATCTCTAGCCCTTCCAGTTGTGCCGCTGTACCGATATTTTGTCTGTTTCCTGTGATAAGATACAGTTTGCCATTCTCTTTCCTCATTTCTCATAGGAGTCAACTTTTCATTTGTTGGCGTATTTTGTTGTCTCGTTCCAACGTTACGAGTGTCATTAACATACATCCGCCGTTGCTCACAGTGTGGTGCCTCATCCGAGCACTGCGGCTGTGTAGTAGTCTCAGAATTCGTCACAGTTCGGGCATCGTCGTGTTTACTCGAACTCGATTCCACGCATTCGCTCTCACTCTGCGCGTGATTCATCACCTCCACCAGCGACGGTGGCGGGCACAGTGTACACGTCTGACGATCCAAAAGTTCGACACCTACCCGCTTCTTCTCTCGGTACCTAGGCGTAATACTCGTACTTTGCGTATTATCATATAAATCCAACTTTTGGGTACTTTTTACTGGTGAACTATGGTCAGGCTGCGACAGACCCATAGGGCCACTATCTAACAAACATGCACCTCTTTTTTTGTTTATTTTAAGCGTAGACACTGGAATAAGGGAGTCATTATTGAAATTAAACCCCCATAAACTTTTTGTTCCCAAAAAAATCACGGAAATAAGAGGGGCATAAATAGTCGCAAATTTCGGTAGCGAGAGAAGTTAGGTGCCATTACCCCTACTTCTAACACTCGATAATTTTTATTCATAGTATTTTACTTATTATACCTCCTTCTCTTTACTAATAGTATAAAGATGTAAAGTTTGTTTGTGGAACGTCATCTCTGATACTACTGAACCGGTTTAGATTAAATTTGGTATGGACATAATTAAAACATAGGAGACCTGCGAAGGTTATAGAGTAGGTACTTTTTGCAGAGACGCTGGCAAAAGCTAGACAGAAATAAATGTGCAAGCAATGATTGATGAATTTGATATTTAAACTTCGTGTGGCTATTGGTAATTGATTCTGCGCTTTCTAAAATATTTATAACACTCAAAGCACTAACAAAAATATAAATAATTACGTATAAGTTAAAGTATCTTACCTATGAATACAGCAAACAATATTAATACAGGGCTAAGGTAACGATATAAAAACTGATTTGCAAACATTTAAATTATGATACAATAATCAATAGTTATGGTTTCCAATCAAAATCTTTAAAATATTACTTCGTTCGTGATAAATATACTTAAATCCCTTAGTATAAGCATGGACCAAATAATATACATCCTTGGTATAACGTAAGAAATTTGATACTCAGTGGCCCTAATTCTGGAGCACACAACTTAAATCTAAATTTATGTTCAGTGCATCTTTTTCTCTCAATATAAATACAAAAAGGATGGCTGTCATGTAATTTGTCATTTAGAAACGTGTATTCAATTTTCGACCTTATTGAACAAGATAAAATGCAGTGTTTAGGAAGCACCTCCGTACCGTCTAAAGTTGTCTATGGTTTCTTTGAAATCTATTTAAATTTTGTTGACAGCTCTAAACACATTATTGCCAATTATTTCCAACTACATATTGCGAGAAACTGTACTAAAATTAAGATTTAGAGTGTGTCTCCAGAATTTAGCCCAGTGTCAGTTTTTAAAACTATTAGTGTCCGAAAGAGACATTACTTAATTTAAGCTATTATATTTCAATTCCAAGAACATTGTCTCTTTAAAACTGTTGATATCTTCATCAATAAAAAATAACGGAACGTGACAAATACTTTTAATTTATTGTTGTATTATCGTCACAACTCTGTATAAGAAGGCTTAGAACTTGGGAATAGAGCGAGTTTCAATAGTAACGACGATAACGGCAAAAAATCGCGTTTTTCGAACGTTGGACTCGAATGACACTCAAGTTAATGGCCGCGAAAAAACAGAAAACCTTTTTTTAATGTGCCTGGAGAGGTCCTCGGGGTAAGTAAGTGACAAGTGATGATATGCGGCTTTTGAGAGTTCATTTCGCGAATTGTTGGGTAATTTAAGTTTTTTAGACACCGACTGAATGGCCTAAACAGTTCTTTGAATCACTTTTTCTTAATTGGCAAAAATATTAGATGCCAACTTAGCACTTATTATTATAACACAAACGCACACATACTCACACATAGTATAAAAGTCTGAGTTTTATTTTTATTGTAGTGTATCATTTGTCACATTACATATTTTAAATTACTAAGTCTACAAATTGTAAGAACTGGAGGAGAACTTTTCCTGAAATACAGGTTTAAGCAAACCTAGTTTAGCTTCGGTGGTCACATTAATTGGACACTAAATCTAGACCTAAGCTGCAATGTAAAATTTGTAAATGCTTTCATTAAATCATTATAAGATGTTTAAATGACGTTAATGCTATTGTGGCTGGCGTGATGATCTCAATGGTATTCATTGAGCTCTATAGTTTTAAGTATGGAACTTACGAAAACAATGCGATTTTCACCATGGTTGTTCCCGGATGGGATAATCAAAATTATTTGTAATTTAACCCATCTCTGTGCTTCGAAAGGTACGTTAGCTAAAGGTTCCGATTTGATTGACTAATCTGGTATCAGCTATGGTAAAAGTTGCTTATTAATAAAATAAAAAATATAAATAAACCGATATCATTTTTTTTCCTAAAATAGTGACAAGGTTGGGTATGGCTCTATTTTCATCTCCAAATTGACATATTTCAAAATAAATTAACCCTTCTCAGATTTTGTTACTTAAAGTTGGTACTAGTAGATTTAAAAATATGTGCGTTGTTATAAAAAAATTCTGAGGTTTCAATAAATTATTGGATTAAAATTTTTCATGTCATTTAATAGAGTACACAGCACACACAAAAACCACAAACCATAGGTAAACATTACGCAAAGATTAGGAAATAGCCTTGAATTTTGTTTACTAATTATCTAATGTTTTCATCATCATCATTACCAACCTATATAACTCCCACTGCTGGGCTCTTTTAAAGGAAAGTCTGCACCTTCCTATATGAGAGAAACACACGGGAAGTTTGGATCATAAGTTAGGACTCATAACACCACCTCACCAGCCCAATACGGGTCGGTGGGTTAAAGCGGTTGCAGTAACAACTTTGATTATTAACCCTTCCCAGAATCGACCATGGCGAAAGTTGCTTTGTTTTCGCAATCCAAACCAGAGCGGTCAAACCACTACACCACCGAGCTCCAAGCTGTTTTAGTTATTTTAAAAACGGTATGATTTATTTTTAATTTACTCAAAAAGTAGACTTTCCATGTATGTATGGCGTGCGGAAAGTTAATCTTTTCCACACTAGTGACTTTTGTTTTCCTGCATATAACATCTAAATGCATTAAGCAGGTTTTAAATCAACTATAACACCCTTAATAAATTAAAAAATCACAAGTAAACCAGACCCGCCATCTGAAGTAGGTACCAATAGTCTGAATCAAAACTTGTTGCCCTTCAAACGTTTTATCACTCATAACAGTTGTTCAAACTGTAATATCAATTATTACTTGTCCAAGGATTACAAGTTCCCTTCTTCCTATAACATCGGGTCCTTCAAGAGAGGCGAGAGAGAAAAAGCTCCTTTTGGGCCGGCTAGGTGGAGGCGGCTGGTGCAATGTCTATTCTGCTTTAGCTGTCTTCTCATATGGACTTTCCTAACCGCTTTACATCAGGTGGTGTTGGATCAATTGCCGTACTTTGTATAAAAAAACGCTGTATGTATTAAGCTGCCATCTTCTGTAAAGGAGGTGCTGCCCCATTCGGGCGATTTGATTGCGCTTACCGGGTTCTTGTTTAATTGGATTCTTGTTTAATTGCGTCCACCGGGTTCTTGTTTAATTGGATTCTCGTTTATTTGCACTTACCGGGTTCTTGTTTATTTGCACACACCGGGTTCTTATTTAATTGGGTCTTATTGCGTTCACCGGGGTCTGTTTTACTATCTGTGGTTAAGAAATTGCAAATGTAAGTACTATTTATTTACGACGAATTACAGCAACAATGAGTGTTTACACTGATGTCGACACTTTGTTTACTACAGTTATTTGATATTATATCATATAAAATGCCTCTCTGGATAACGCTGCAGAAATAAATACAATTTAAAAAATAAGTTACTGATAAAACAATGCACCAGCTTGTCCGTAGCGCTTTACTCAAAAACAACCAAGTTATAAGAGGTAAAAATTTTTACATTAAAAACTAATTTTAAGTACAGAAAAATGTAATCAAAATGTTAACACAAGAGAGAAGCATAATCTTGCGTACACATTACTCGTCTTCAGAATAAACAATTCTTTTATGGGGCAATGTATAGGCATTAATAATATAATTCCAAACAACAGAAGAAACTTACACATTAATTAACGTGAAACTGTCGTGTGATGCTACGCGAACATCACAATTTTTTCAGTGGTGCATTAAAAACAAGTGCTTGCTAGTTTTTTATTACCAGCGCTTTATAAAAGTATAATTAATGGTATCACTTGTTAGACGGTTCCTAGATTTACGAGTGTGTTCAGGGATTTCATAAAAGTTATGTATGTGGTCTCGTTAATTAATTGATTCTGTGAAAATTCATTTTTACAAGTGCTTTTTCAGTTGCAAATGGAAATTCATAAGTGGGTTTATTATGATACTGGTTTTAATAAGGATATAATAAAAAAAATATACAACTAAACGACAAACAAGCTGATGGCCCAGCTGGTGGTAAGTGGTAACCGCCGCCTATTGACACCTGCAATAACAAGGAAAAATTACTTTGTATTGCAGGTGCGTTGTCATCCTGAGGCCTAGGTGAAAAGCCTTCCATGCCCAGTAATTTCACTGGCTACCTTTCCCTTCAATCCGAAACACAGCGAACTGGCCTACCACCTAGTGAATTATAATTTGTAGCTGTAGTAATATTTTTAAATTATACAACAAAGGTGGCAATTATCAGGCAGGTCATCTGCCTAGTGTGGTATTACCGTAGCCTATAGACGCTCGTAGCACTTTGGGTTTTACATGCCCGTAGACAACCCTGTAATAATAGAACATTTAAAATTTTCAGTAACCCCCGGCCTCATGGATCATCTATCTAAGACCATCTCATTGAGACTATTCTTATGAGCCCGAACACATTATTTGCGTTGTAGGTTTCTGAAGAATTGAGCATCCCGCATCGCATGTATTGGAAATACCACCGAAGTAACAGTGAACCAAATTTGAAATCAATCGGATCTGCGAAAGTTAGTAAGACCCTTTTGTCAAGTACAAATTGAGCTGATCATCTAATCATCGAACGCCTGCGCGCCTCTTCATAAATTATAGCTAGAAACCATTTCGATCACGTCGGCTTTCAAACAAAATAAAAGTCATAGGAGACAAGTCCTCCTGCTCCCAACAGACGCTTTCATAATGAGCTCTGGCGACTTTACTCACCGCAGGATTACAATTCTACATTTATTTATTTAATGTTTGGTTGACCCATCCCGGGATCGTCCATGGCGAAAGTTGCTTTGTTTTAGTAATCGTAACCAGAGCGCTCAAACCACTACGTCACCGAGCACCCTCTCATAAATTTTATATATTCCCAGAAATTCTATACGGAACACTTTAGCAGGACATTTTTAAAACATAAAAAGCAGAATCGTTATTAAGCAGCCCGAGATGACGCCGCCCGGTTGACGTAACAAATGGCGGTATTACCGTAACGAATTGGCGGGAAACAGCGGAATTCTCAGCGAGATTTCAACTGCTTATAAGATAAACTCGTTGAATGTCGAGACTTATGCGGGCATGAGGTTTTATGGAAGGTTTATTCTGTTAAGACTGTGAAAGTTTTTTGGTCTAGGTAATGGTGGCAAGTAACCATACAGAACAGAGTAAGTAGTTGTACGAGCATTTACGTCGAATGGCTTTTAAACAAATTCTTTAGTCGTCAATATTGGAGACGAAAAAACCGATTCTAAAAAAAATCTAACACTAAATACCTAGACACTCAACCCTAAGCAATTAGCAGTAATTGTTATATGGTATATCAGGTTTTTTTAGTGTCAACCGGATAGTGACCTCCATTAAAAATATAAATTATACATACGGGTGGAGAAAACAATGGAGGATAGTTGGTGCAACGCTTGCAGACAGGAGAAAGAACAAACGGCTGAGATATCAAAGCAAAGTCACAGATGTGGCCGAAAAAATGATTATGGCGAGATCACTATGTGGGAGTGGACAAGTCATGTAGCGCGAAAGAAAAACTCGTGGTGCAAAAATTTGTATGACCGTATGAACAAATAAGACCAGGGGGAGACCGTAAATGAGGTGGGAGAGCGACCAAAAGTTGATAACAAGCAGGAATTAGACCCTAACTGACCAAAATAGGAGTAACTGGAGAGGTTTAAAGAAGGCCTCATGCGTTTCTCCCACGCAGCAAGTCAGTACCTAGTAGTAGGAGTATATAGGTTGGTGATGATGAAAGGAGACCTATACCAAACGATTGGTCGATGGTGGCTGTAGAAGAAAAAGAAGTAGATAGATAGGTATGAGTAACTCTTATTGTATACTAGGAAATAATATTTCCCTTAACAAACTGGATATAAATTACAAATGTTGTGACCTTGTCTTTAGTATGAAACAGCTGTGCCAAAACGATTTTCGCTAACCATCACAAAGCTCAGGATATTATACAAAGCAATACAATTTAAACTTTGAATTCAGTAGAAGTTCACAAGGTAATATTAGGATTAAAATAATTGATATAAAATACTATCTTCCACTCGCGACTTCGTCTGCATTATCGTATGGGAACGTATTCCCGTGAGAAAAACTTTTGCTGCAGACATTTTCTCGCGTGATGAACAAACATCAATCCGAACATTACTATATACATTAAATTTAATTAAATAAAATGATTTATAAAAAAGTCTCCATGACCGTACGAACAAATAAGACCAAGGGGGAAACTGCAAATGAGGTGAAAGGACGACCCAAAGGGAGCAATTGGACCATAACTGCCTTTAGTAGAGTGATTGGAGAGGTATAAAGGAGACCAAATTTAAAGGTAAACGGAATCATATCATTAGTTTCAAATTTATTTACTAACCGACTTCAAAAATAAGGAGGTTCTCGATTTAATTGTTTTTTTTTGTTTTTGCCGAGATTTCTGATACGATTTACGTGATTCTTTTTCGATGCAGAATAGGTACTTGCCATTTAGTTCCATAAAAAATATTTAAAATCAATAGGGTAGTCTGGTTTTTAAATCAAGATAACTGGAATAATTTAGTTGTCTATGTATGTGGAATTGCAGATATTTGCTTTCCTATGACTTTTTAGTGAAACGATACAATCATCATCATCATCACCAGCCTTTATACGTCCCATTGCTGGGCACAGGCTTTCCTGCATGGGAGAACACACAAGGAGCTTGAGCCATAACACTACCACGCTGGCCCAATACGGGTTCGTGGGTTAAAGCGGTTGCAGGAACAATAGGGACCAACGGCTTAACGTGTCTTTCGAAGCATGGAGGAGCTTGAGATAACAAACTTTGATTGACCCATCCGGGGATCGACCGAAAAAGAGCGCTTTAAACGATACGATAGTAGGAAACAATTATGCTGACGGTCACCCATCTAGCATTGAACTTAACAAGTTATCACTAAATATTGTAAATGAAATTAAAACAAAAATAAAAACCGACTACAAAACACTAAAAAAGATAAAATAATTAAGTTTAAGACGGAACTTATCCCCTACACTAGAAACATATTTTCTGGAGTTAATGCTAAGTTGTTTCCAGAAACAATTGGATAATTTTATCCTTTCTAATGTTGTGAAGTCGGTTTTTATTTTTGTTTAAATTTTGTTCTAATGCAACTTCAAGAACGGGGCAGTGTTATTAAGGCCTAACTACACTATTGAGATCGTAGCGCGGTAACAGACGGATGCATGGAATGACTGTGACAAATTGGTGCAAAGCGACGAGATACGGAGTAACAGGAGCTGGACTGCGGTCGACAGAGGCCTCGTTAACTGCACGTGAAAAAGATACATGACTGATAGGAGTAAAGTCTCAATGAGCTTTAAAACATGGGTAAAATGTATTTTCTGCAAATCATCATCATCATCATCATCACTATGCTATATACGTGGTATATGTTATGAGTAATTATACATAGGTATGCCTTCTACTATACTTGTTGTTATTGACTACTTGCGGTCGATTGTACTTTTGTCGTTTATAATATGTAGGTAGTTCCACAACTAACTACCGCTCCAATAAATATCCATCAGTCTTGTACTGCGTGGTTTAATTGCATGATCTCCTTTTACTAAAGTCGTATAATACACACCATTACGCCCCCCTGCTGGGCACAGTTCTTTCTACATGGGAGAACGACATGAAGAGTTTGGGCTACAAAACCACCATGCTGGTCCAAAGTAAGTTGGAAGGCTAAAGCGGTTGCAGTAACAACCGGCACCAACTTACCGTGCTCCGAAGCACGAAGTACCCAAGATTACCAATTTTGATTGACCCATCCCGGGATCGAACATGGCGAAAGTTGTTTGGCAAAACCAGAGCGCTTAAACTAATACTTCACCGAGCTCCTCATTCAAATAGAAACATTTATTAGTCAATTTAATACAGACTAACAGTGGTTCCGGGGGAAAATAGTTTTAACATCCATAAAAGCTAGCAAATGTCCAATCCAGGTACAGAAGATTCCTGCCAAGTGAATTTTGTGCTTCTGTGGTGGCTTACTTTATTCATTTATTTATTTTAACACCAACATAATAAACATCAAAAATAATATATACAATTTGGACAGAATTAATGTTTTAGCTCAATGTCAATACAGTTATAGGTGAAGACTATGACTGAACGTTGTGGACACATGTCATTAGTGTATGTACTGGAACAAAACCTTAGGTAGTATAGATTTTAAGAAGTTTTGTACAATACATCGTTTGTGTTCCTTAATAAATAAAATAATAATAAAAAAGACTACATGCAACTAGGAGCAACAAAAATTTTAATAAAATATAAAACAAATTAAGGTTAAGCAAAAAGTGATCTCCTAAATCTGCGAATGCCATCCGTAATCAAATCTAACTCTTTAGATTTGACCAAGCCATTGAATTCCATCTTACGTCGCCAGGAATAATTGAAGGCGAATTGATTTTGGATCAACAGGAGAAAGCTCTTGGCTTTTACATGCTGGGCATAGTTACCTGATGTTACAAGCATCTACAGTGGTTGTACAAATATTATGTACAAAATTTTGCAGAATTGAAGTGTGTTTACGTCGCACGGCTTATGCAAACTCAAGTCGAAAATTTGGAAACGTTGAACCGATTCTAATAAGACTGCACATGCATAGCCAATCAGGCTAGTCTTTGTTGTTGTCAAAGGATTTTACGAAAAACAGTGTTTTTTTCATACAAACCGAAAATTGCCAATATTTACTTTTGTATTATGCTTAAGTATTTCAAAATCCTCTGATATCTTTTGAGAAAAGCCTGGTTTGGCACGGCAAGTTTTTTTAGAATCGGTTTGTTGGTAAGAATAGCCATGCTTTTGAGTAATTATGATTTTTAGGAATTTAATAACGCCTTCTTTTAAGGTTATAATATCATAGCTTCATTTAATTTCCCTAAAAATGTTCATACTTTTCATAAGGGATTAATCTCTGTACGGCACGCCACAAATTGCTTCTAAATTAACAGTGACTCAGCGTTTCTTGCCATTGTTCTGCTTCACGGTCTTGTAACCGGGCCTTTACACGGAGGGCAAATAAAACCTTACGTCGGATACCTTTACACGTCGCCTAACGTGGCTGACGTGGCAAAAAGCCGAGCCAACGATGTGGATTTTGGAAGTGTAATGGAGGATTTTAACGTTTTCCCACAAGATGCTTTGATTCCTAAGCTGAATTCTGAAGCTTGGAATGGAAAAAATATTTTATTTGAAGTACCTATGGTGCTTCAAATAAATTAAAATTTGGACAACAATCCTACTATATCAACTGAAGGAGTGTAATTATTTGGACTTTGCATTCGAAAGTATTTTACGATGGATTTTTTTGACAACTAACCTTATTTTAATATGAATCTATAAAGACACCTACATCAAGCAAACTTTGTAAAACTGATATTATAATGACGCGGAGGTATAATTTTTTGTGTCTTACCATGTTTATCATTGTTGTTTTGTTAGTAGCGGATAATGAGGTGGACCGAGGATTTGGTCGAGGCAGGATCGACCGTGGACACCTTTGGTGGACGTTTTTCGGCTCAAATGGCGATGAAGAAGCTCGATCGAGAGACGATCGATTGTCTGTTGATGGGAAGCAGCAAACTTAGATACACCACACAGTTGCTCCAACTTCGTTAGTAATTTTCTAAACACTATGCACTTTTTGAGGGATCAAAATCTGAAGCAATACTAGCGGGTTTGTACTCGGTACGGTAAGCACTATAATACAGGGTGTTAGGGGGACGCTCTCGAACACGAAGGCAGGTGGCAGTTCTGATCACCCCAAACACGACTTGCTAAAAAATAAATTTGAAATCGCGATAAAAATCAGCTGTTCCATGCAAATTGTAATATCTACACGGCCTGTTTGTATGGAACAACTGATTTTTTTTCCTGATTTCAAATTTATTTTTCAACAAATTGACGTGACGAGCACTGCCACCAACCTTCGTTTCCGAGAGCGTCCCCCAAACACCCTTTATAAGTATAAGACGGATTCATTTTCCCATAAGATGGCCGCTACAATCCCAGGAGGCTTTTTGTTTGGTATTTAAAGACAAAATTAATACCATGTTTAAAATTATCCTGATTACCGTATATCATTTTGATAATCTTGTGGGATAAACATGGATATTGTATTCTTTCTTAGCTAGTTTAGATTACTTTGGGGCTGATATGCTTTATTTGTAAAAAAAACTATAGAACTGTGACCTGAAAAATAAAATAAAAATTTAACAAAAATTAAAACCGACTCCAAAAAACTAAAGAGGATTTTAGTAGGTACTCATCCCCTAGGAACATATTTTTGGAACTGGTGCTTCACTATCTATGGTTTCTGGGAACAACTTAGCACCAACTCCAAAAATATGTTCCCAGGGGATGAGTACCTACAAAATTTTTTTTTTTATCCTTTTCAGTTTTTTGGTGTCGGTTTTAATTTAAGTTTAATATTTGTTTTACAATTGTAGTGATAACTTTTGAAGGTCAAAGCTAGATGGGTGACCGTGAGCTTCTATTGTTTTTCTACTATCGTATCATTTCACTAAAAATTCATAGGAAAGCAAAAATCCGCAATTTCGTATACGTAGACGACTTAATTTTTCCAGTTTTATTGATTAAAAAACCAAACTACACAATGGATTTTCAAAATATTTTTATGGGACCAAATGGAAATTATTCCGCATCCAACAAAAAAAGAATCATCAATATCGGTTCACCCAGTCAAAGGTTCTGAGGTAACAAACATAAAAAAAAACATACAGATGAATTGATAACCTCCTCCTTTTTTTGAAGTCGGTTAAAAATTAAATGGGCCGACAAATGATGACTTATAGTTTTTTCAAGTACACTTTTTGGTATACATTACCATTTCAAACTTTAGAGAAAATAAAGATAACTCAGGCCCACTTGCTCTTCTCTTAAAGTGGTGCAAAATGAGTTAGCGTAGTACTTCGTTGTGGGAAATAAAACTTTAAAAAATTTACGGCTAAATGTGCGTGCGTACGGATGAAAATACTTAAAAAAAGGCATTAAACTTTGCCTGGCAAAATAAGGTCTGACGTAACAATATTAAAGCCAGTTAGTTACCAGCAAAACCACTAAAGATGACCTACAATTTTTAAAGAGGTAGGTATAGGTATACATCCTGTCTTTTATGCCTAAGCGTAAAGGATCATAATCGCTTGCAACTTTTAGAAATAGTTTTGTTGAGCGTAAAAGGATTCCTCCTATGCTATCAAAGTGATCAAAGTGTCGAGCGTAAACGGTAAGCACGAACATTTTAAAATTCCGAATCTTATTCGTATCGTTAAAATTAAAATCCATAAATATTATCCATAATTTTAAATAAAAGCCAGACAAAAGCTAATGTAACTACTCGATACGATGGCCATTTGAAATTTAAAAGTGTTCATGCCAGGGGTACTCTTAGCATAATGAGGACAATGTGACACAAATTAACTACAAAAAAGAAAAACTTCAGATATAACCTCCTTTTCAAAATTAAATCCACGTATTATGTGTATAGCTGACATGTAAAGCTGGATCTCCACTGGAGGCAGCCTCTGGCCGAGCGGCGGCCTCAACCCGCGGCAGCTCTAGTGGGGGCGATGCTGCGGGTCGAGGCGTGCCGCGTCTTGAACCAAACGAGGCGGCCTCGTGGCGAGCCATTTTGTGTCGGTAAACGTCCGTGCTCAAAGGCGCCTCAGGGTGAGCCAGCGCGCAGTGGAGACGGGCGCTGTACGCTCACTTCGCGGCAAAATGGACCATAATAAATGCATCGAATTAATCAAAGAATATGAAAGCCACAGACACTTATGGGATCAAGTTTCACCACATGAAGTTGACGTTTGACTTTCTGTCCTTTTTTTTATAGTGATTAATTATTATTATTAAAGCTGCAGCGACTTTGCGTGCGTCACCCATGGTAGCTAGTAAGAAACTACAGAAATTCGTTGCTCGGCTCGGCTCGTTGAGGCACGCTGCCGAGTTGCTGATTAATGGAGATGCATGCAGTTTCCGCGGCGCGCGGCACGCTCAGATTGAGGCAGCTCGCCCTGTAACTAACCTCACCCTCCGATAAGGAACGAAAAGAATCAAAGTAAAACTTTAATATACCCGCATGTATATGAGCACTATTGACTATAAAATTTTTCGAAGATTCCGAATATTCTAAGGCCAAATATCGTCCAGAACCCATGTTGTGATTTACTAACCCAAGCTCTTTTAGAGTGTGAGAGAATAAAATAAGAAACAGAGAAAAGAGACAATTAGTAGGAGTGAAACTTGAAAATAGTAAAATACTATTGGTAATTGCATTAAAAATAAAGAGGAAGTGTTGGGCTCCGTCCTACGCCCCACACGGTGAGTATCAACACCGCCTAGTTACACTCCCCGTTTCCACACCTAGTCATTAAAAATAGAGGGATTATAAATTATATTATGTTATAAAATTGAATTCAACTAAAATCACTCTATTTGAAAATGACCTTCTCCTACTTGGTTCTGAATTTAATATAAATTGTCAAATCTAATGAGCTTTTATTTTAAATAAATATTTATGAAACATAAACTCATAATAAAATATCTCGACGGTCAAAACCAAGCAAGTTTCATAAAAAAAAACACAAACCTACGTAGTTTTCTCGGTCTAGGATCTCCAGCTATCTCTGAAAATTACAAAACAATACACCCCCTAACTCTATCTACCTACTTACCTCTAAACCCTATTAATAGCATAGAGACCCAAGACCTATCCGGACTACCAGGGACACTGTTCTCGAAATCTGCAAGAAGCATAATTAGTACCCATCACCATTCCTATTGTAAACGATATATGTATCTAAATTTAATTCTTTACTGAACGCGAAATGATATGGAGTGGTTTAAAGGATCACTGGATCACAAGTGGTTGGTGCTTACTAACTACATATTTTCTTAACTTATTTAATCTACACGTAGAGCTGAAATAAAAGGATTATGAATCTTAACCTACACCAACCTCCCCAGCACGATATCCCAACCACGGTTGATTTGTCTTTTTTTACCCATATCACTTTATTACACCAGTAAAAAAGACTATCTAGAGCCGTTACTTGACGGTAAATAAATAAATATTTTATAATAAATTACCCCTTGGTTCCCCTTGAGTTTTTGTCTTTCGCTGCACTATAGTAGCCTTCATATTGGTGTTTTAATAATTTCGAACAAAATTTACACATCTAACAAAATACTAATTCAAACCGCGATCTGTACTTCGTAACAAAATTAGTACTTTAATATATTAATATAGACTCCCAACACAAAAAACAGCCTCCCGATGGAAGTGCCATCTTTCTTGCAAAGATAGTATTATTTATAATAATAATCCTGTCTTTGTTAGTCTATAGTTACATTATTATAGTAACTTGCAATGTTTTTTTTTCTATAAATATATTTACACTAGAAAAGTACAGTTCCTATTCTTGGGTGTACCCCATCTATAACTAACTTATTTCCAATATAATACTCATTGTTTCATCAATAAAATTGTGTCATGTGTTTTGTAAATAAACTAAGAGGTTAAAACCTCAGCTACTTGGATGAATTCTCCTAACACTTAAAACTAATATCTGGAGATTACTCTACAATTTCATCTCGAACTATTGAATAAATCCAAAAGCTATAAATTTTACAGTGTTATGTATATGTGTAATATCCCCATATATATATTTATTTTTATTTTTAAACTAAATCTAAATTATATAACTAATGTACCATCTTTGAATAATGATTTACGTTTTCCTCAATCGAGTAGTAAACCATTAAATTTAACACCCTTAAATACTATTCATGAGATTACTAATCATTCCTGTGGTTCGATCAGATACTTTTACATGAAACCAATAACGAAACTAATGAATAACTTGCTGTATTATTTTCATCATCATCATCATCATCATCAGCCTATAAACGCCTTACTGCTGGGCACAGGCCTTCCTACATGAGAGAAGCACATGCGGAGTTTAGGCCATAACATCACCATGTAAACCTAATGCGTGTTGATGGGTGAAGCGGTTGCAACAACGACAGAGACCAACGACTTAAAGAGTCGTGTTTTAGTTAAACAAATTAAGTTGTAAATAAATTTACTTGAACTGTGAATTTCAATATGATAATAAAAGTTAAAGTAATCCAATCGAACGATTAAACCATCACCTTAATTCTAAACCCAGTGTTTAATGAGTATTATATTTGGAATAACACAGGACATACAAAATGAAAATACAGTAAAAATAATAAATTGCACGTGTTAACAATTTTCCCATTCTAAATTTATGTTGAATTTCGTAACAAAACTTACAATAGTCCAACCATTAACACAAACATCCTAACCAAACTAAAATTCAAATTTATTCTGAAATTAGATTATTTTTTTTAATAATTATTTTACAACAATTCTAAAATAAAACCAAAAGTAATATGTTTAACATAAAATTTCAAACATGAGAAAAGTTAAAATAAATTACGTATTAACTAAAATTCGATTCTAATTACCAAAATAATTATCCATTGCGAATAATCGAAATTCTCAATAAATAACTTCAAATTAACATTTCTAAACCACGAGAGAGAGAAAAAAAGAAGAAAATAAATAAATAAACAAAATAACTTACCAAACCAGACACCTAGCTCCAACTACTGACCACTCGCTACCACACACCCCCGAGAACTGTCCCGTCTTTTCCCTCTCTCTTGGTTTTATTGAAATCCCCAAAATTCCCACGCAAACACATTTTTTTCTAGATCTAACAAACCAATCAAAACAAGGCATTTCTTTTTAACTCTGCGCACACGCAAAACTTAAGTTACATAATTCTCAACCCTTAAATCATACTCTAAAGATACAAATTCGCTAGTTCCTAGTTCGTCATGATTCTACACACAAAAGTGTCGGTGTTTCTCCAAAATAATAAGCTAATCTATATTCATACTTAACGTAGAACAAATAAGGTCCTTATTTATAAAAATAATAATGAACGCTAAAGCGAGCTCGAGTTATATTGCTTTATTGTTAAGACATATTGCCGGTGACGCGTTCGGTACTTAGATCTACTCATCCGAAGTAAATTTTTGTTTAAATGATAATTCGAAATAAAGGTTATAATATTGTATATTTTAAAATAAAGGACACGTCCGTTACAGCCCCGCGGCTGCTCAAGTGGAGATCCGGCTTAAGGGTAGTCCATCTACAGATTCTTATTATACGAATGCAAAAAAATAATCGAAAGAAAAGACAATTCATTGCGTTATTCTAAATCCTTGGTAGCTACTGGTAAGAACATCGAGCAGCAGGTCTGGAATCGGTTCCCGCCCTAGCACATCAGTCTTGATATTTTTCTTACTCTCTTTTTTATATTTAGATGTGAAACTTTGGTTGAGTAGAACGCCAGAACGGCTAAAAAGATCGGAGTGAACTTCGGCAGAAAGAAAGATTATATGTATAGTATAGTCTGGATTACATAGGATACTTTGCTGCCGGGAATGCGTTCCCATGGGATTACACAGACGAAGTCGTGGAAAGCTAGAAGCAGAAGCTAGTGTTAAAATAAAATTAAAAAAAATTCTTACTTAAACGCTCTCGTTCTTCATTATTGTGCTCCTCTTAAACGCTACTCCAAAATATAAAGTGGGCATTGAAAGATCGTTTCACTTAAGACCTACGTAATTATACGCCTTTCGAGGTTCAAGTAAAAAATTCGAGCTCTTTTCCTTGTGCGGGAAGGGCTAATGGATATGTTTTGCCTACCCCGAACTGCGAGTATGTTTTGATATCAACCTGACACAAACCATTTTGTCGAATGGAAATACCTTTTTAAAAAATTCTTCACTTCTCCAATCTTTTGCTGATGATAGATACGCACTATGGTTGTTTAATATCGTTTTAGTTCTTAAATAGAAATAATCTTAAATGTAAATAGAATATTAGAAAAGCTGTCAGATTTGATCGCTATGGAATCGTTACATTAACTTTATTCGGTCCCTGCTTTTTCGATCAATTTGAAGTCAAGACATGCTAAAACGGTTACAGTATCTAACACACATCTGAGTAATATGTGAGAGAAAGATTGTTATCAATAAAATTCTGTACAAATGCGATCGTTATTTATGTTGAGACTTCATGCCCTGGTCACATCATTAACTTGCTATAACGCCCCACCGCAGGGCACAGGAGAAACAGGTGAGCAGTTTTGGGCCACAATACCACTACGCTGGCCCAATGCGGGTTGGTGGGTGAAAGTGGTTGCAGTTACAACCTGGACCAGCGGCAATACGTGCCTTCCGAAGCACGTACACTCGAGATTACAAATTTTTGATTGACTCATCCGAAATCAGCCGGCGAAAGTCACCTTGTTTTCGTTATCGAAACAAAAGCACTCAAAACAATGCGCCAGCGAACTCCTTACCCTGGTTAACTAAGATAAAATCACGATCGAGATCTGTCCGACTTCCCCAACTCTAATGAAAACGTTGATGCTCAAACTCAAAGAAAATTATTCAACTAAATTCAATCGCTGCTTGATTCAAACTTCAGTTTTCAAACTACACTTGGAAATGTTGTGCCTTGTTATAAGTTAATCTTGAACAAGTCCATTTTTCGAAGTAATTATTATTTTTGGTTTGTATCTTGTTATACCTGACCTTTCGTCCTTACTAGCCCGTGAGCTTACGTACAATAGGAAACCTGTTGTGTCTGATATGTGGATGTTTTTTCATTCTTAACGGAGTTGCTTTTGGCCTTCATCTCACCTGATCATCAGCAATGATGACATGTAAGGGCTACACCTGAAATGCTCAACCACAAAGAAACTGGCTATCTTACCAACTGCTGGAGTGTTCCAGCGCTGTGAACATTACTGTTATGACGAATTACTTACAAAAGATAGTGGTAGCAAACAACACGGACTTAGAAAAGTCTTACCACCAACCAAACCAACGCTAGAACCAATCTTGTTCGGTACCAGCAAATTTCTGCTTCACAAGAATTGACACCCATACCTCTAGATCTGAAGTAAGTGGTCGCAACCACTAGACCAAAGAAGCGGTTAACAAATAAAAGTTTTTTTTTTTATACAACTAGATGACAAACAAGCTGACGGCCCACCTGGTGGTAAGCGGTTACCGCCGCCTATAGACACCTGCAATAACAAGGAAAAGCACTTGATATTGCAGGTGCGTTGTCATCCTGAGGCCTAAGATGAAATGCCGTCCATGCCCAGTAATTACACTGGCTACCTTTCCCTTCAATCCGAAACACAGCGAACTGTTTCACGGCTGAAATAAGAAAGGCGGTGGTACCTACCCAGGCGACCCTACATATGGGTCTACCACCTAGTCGAGTATGGCATTTATCATTGTTTAATCTGTAAAGAACCCCCCACCCGTAGCCTGAATGGTAACCCTCAGACCATAAAAGTAACGAAGGCCATATGAGCATAGAAAGCTTATGCCACTATCAATCTTCATACCAATCACCTAATATACTTGAGTTCAAGAAAAAATATTGGTGAAAAAAACATTTATTGTAATGTATGCCTTAATTTCCATATTGGAGTGGTATACAGATGGCCACACGTCGAGCCAACAGCTTCTATTGGATAACGACTCTTATTACAACGGATTAAGGTACTACCCATAAATAGCAACGTGTTTAACTTGATATGCCGAGTTTGGTAAATGACTGTGTGCGCTTGGCCGTAGTCATTAGTCTTTACGTGTTGCAAAATTATCATGAACATCTAAAAGATATCATTCACTATTATTCCAAAGAGATAAACTACTTACAAGGGGGGATCTATTAGAACGCAGAATCTTTTAAAATCGAATTTCATTCCACAGAAAACCATTCCACGATTTTATATCAAAATTTCTTGATTAACCCAATCATTACCGTTTTTATTTATAATCGAATAACGTTTCATAGAATTAATTTTTCAAACTTAGTTTGGTTACCAGAATAACGGTTCATCTAATTCGACTCAACAAAACAGCGACATTCGTTGCAGCGACAGTACATTGAGGCGACCATTTGTTGCGGCAACTTGCTGTCGCTGTAGCATTTGTTGCCGTAACGTACTGTCGCCATAACGATTGTCGCCTCAATGTTCTGTCGCCGAAATGATTGTCACGGTTTTGTTTGTCGCTCTCACGTTACTGAGTCATCGAATGACTTTATTTTCACATTATTATTTAAACGTGAATAAATATTTAACGCTACACATTTTAATATTTTATCTAACAATTTTTAATTGCAGTATTCTTCGAATGAAGCATTCGTTTGATGACAAAAAAGCTGTATCGGTGAATTCCATATTATTATGGCCGCAATCACAAACTCCGTGGCGACCGGGGCGATGGAGACTGAAGGAACAGGCGTTTTACTTCTGTTAGAATGCAGCGGAGTGGCTACCTAACTGGGATCTTCGGAAGGAGTTTGACGACATCAAGGCGCTTTCTCCAATTATCTGAAATGGAAGGAGTAATTCAAATGACACAAAACAGGCGTAACAGTAATCGATTTGCGGAAGTCACCCATGTGAAGCTAAGTTTGTTGAAAGTGTGAAAAACGTGCAAAGTACCGCCTTCGGTCCTTTGATCAAAATCAACAATTCCAATGTTGCAATTAGCAAAAATAGCCTAGATACAATTCTCAGTTGTAATAGCCATGACATTTCAATACATAGCACAAAGGTCGAAGCAGTAAGTTTGTTGCCAAAAGGCAAGAGGAATCATGACAACGTTGTCTCCAATATCCAAACAATTACATTAAGCATTTGGCTTTAAGCCAAAATAATGTAATATGTTTTATATATTGTACTGACAGATTTTGCTAACGTTAGTCTAAGAAAGATTAATATCCAATGGTGAATGTTAAGTGTTGTCTGATGTGTTTATAAGCATCATACTTGTTTACTTATTGGAATGGCAAAAGTAGTCTTAAAAGAATCTTAATTTCCGGCAATAAGAGTGATTGTCAAAAGAGGCTATTCATCCTAAATTGATTCTCCTCGACAGCTTCATTTATTTAGTAGGTACCAATCTTCTGTGAGCTCTAAAATTTTGTGTAAGTTCCGCCACGTTTTAATAATGTATATTTATTTCATCGTTAAAGGTTTGGGTTCTGAGAAAGCTTATTAATTTAATAGGCTATCTTTGTGTTGAATTTAATAATCTGTTTTTTGGAATATTTTTTCTGGAAAAGGCATTGTATAGACCGGCTAGAACAGTGTGTTTAAGGTTCACCAGCTGTCTTCGTATATGGACTCTTCGTTGAGTCGAACCTTCGTATAAAGAAATCAAGCAACATGTGTCCTTCTCAGTGTGCTTTCCCAATATAGAACGGCTTATGCCCAGCTGTAGAACAATTATACATGCTGTTCATGAGTATTACGGTACGTTACGAGAAACTCGCTGATGGTGTAAGTGAATTGGTTTCGGATGAGCCAACAAATAATTGTTCCCTGCTTTTTGAACGTGAAGCCGTTGCACCCGTTTGTTACAGTTAATGATTTAAGTCACCATCTTGCATTGGTCCAGAGTGATGATTGTTACAGCGCAACCTATTTGCTTGTGTGTTTCTAGTATATTGAAAGTTTTGTATCTAGTAGTGGACACATCGATGATGCCATAATAAACTGTCAACTGATAAGAAACCTGTTAAATTATAAAGAATTAACTCCAATTCATTATGTACCTAAAACCTAGAGAGAGGAGGGTACGTGGCTTAAGTTTATACGGTCTCGTATTTATTTCATCTAAAAAAATATTAATCGCAAGAAAATTATACTAAATTCAACATAATATTAAACACCAAGTGTAATATCGTCTCTGTTATTAAAAACTACATGATAAAGTGGAAAAAAGTGAAGAAAACTGCAAATTATATTTAACAGATGACCTACCTACACTCAATCAAGAAATTGCAAAAGTGTTCCAACACTAATATCCTAAGATGCATCACCCGAATAAGGATCACAGCAATAAATCGGTGAGTGCTTAATTAGCAGCCTAATAATAACCTAGTCCATCAGTTCTATAAATCTTTTATAAACACTAAATGCAGTGCCACCTATCAGAAGTAGCACAACATCACGCCAGATTTACGCTGCCACTATAAGCATAATTTATGCCCACAAACCACCTAATACAACAGGAAGCCGATAGATGGCGCAGATTGACAATTAATAAGAAATACATTAAGAGCTAAATAATAACTACTTATCTTTTCACACATTTTTGAACAGCAAAAATGTCGACTAAATGTGCAGGATGCTTGAAAACCGTGCCTGGAAGGGAATTCCTTAAGTGTGCATTGTGCAGCGCAACTTATGATTTGGAATGTACAAACGTTTCAAGCT
This sequence comes from Nymphula nitidulata, assembly GCA_947347705.1. Lineage (NCBI taxonomy): Eukaryota > Metazoa > Arthropoda > Insecta > Lepidoptera > Crambidae > Nymphula > Nymphula nitidulata. The sequence goes on from OX374632.1 coordinate 17,782,029, forward strand.
CGCGTTATTATAACACTATGTCGGCTGAGCACAAAAAAAATTGGAAATGCCAATTCTGCCTAAGTAAGGTGCCTAAAACGGGAAATACAAATACACCAATAAGAGTATCAGACCGTGCTGAAAATATAACACAAAACACTGAAGACACTGAAAACATAACTTTGAGAAAGAAAAAATCAACATGTAACAATATAGATAATGAAACGTCTATAAATAATTCAGATCAAAGTATATTAGGAGATACATTTTATTTAGAACAAACTCAAAACACAAACACACTAAACAAAGTATTGCTACAAGACATAAGCCGTATGATCACTGAAAGCTTACACGAAAATAATAAAATAATTATATCCCAACTAAAAAGTACCATTAAAACAGAAATAAATAAAGCTATTGAAGAATTAAAGCAAGACTTTAAAAAGGAAACAGACGCACTTCGCAACCAAAACAACGAAAGAAAACTAGAAATAGAAAGACTGAATAAGGAAATTGACAAAATTAAAAAAGAATACATAAACATACAACAGGAAATCGAACAAATACATAACAAGACAATTACTCAAAATTCTATGTATACTTCGGAGGATACAACTAAAAAAATAGTTATGTATGGCTTGGACGAGCTCTACGATGAATCGGAATTTTCACTTCATACGAGGATTATTGAAACATTCCGTGACCTTCTAAACATAGATCTTTTAGGCTATATTGAGGAAACACAAAGAATAGGTAAATATAATTACAATAAAAATAGACCACTTGCCTTAGAATTAATCAGCAAAAGGATGGTTAAATATCTATTGGAAAACAGTCATTACCTTAAAGGAACAGGAATATCAATATCCCCACTTTTAGATAGAGAAACTCTGAAAGCAAGAAGAGAAATGCACAAAGAAATGATCTCAGCCAGAAAAAAAGGTCTATACGCTATCATAAGGGAAAATCAACTATACATACAAGGGAAAAAAATAAACATGTCAGAAAAAAACCTACAATACAACTTGGATAACACATTGAACACAACTAACATCAAAACCAACTCATGGGAATCTAAGAAAAAAACAGAAGAAAGCCATAATAGCTCCTTTCGTAAATAACAGAAAAATATTTAAGGCACTCTTTCAAAATTTCCAAAGCCTATATAATAAGCAAGATCTACTGGAGGCTTTCTTAGAGGAAAACCAAACCTACGGTGCAGTATGTGTTTCTGAGTCGTGGCTATCGCCGGACAAGTTAGAAATGACAAAAATCGCAAACTACAAAATAGCGTCTTCATATTGTAGAAAGCAACGGGTAGGGGGCGGAGTGTGTATCTTGCTTCAGGAAGAAATCGAGAGCGTTGAAAGAGATGACATTACAAATATGACAATAGAGCATGTACTAGAAATATGTGCGTCGGAACTACCTACTTTGAATATCTTACTTATTAGCATTTATTGGAATGGAAGAGAGGAGGATTTATTCTTTGACCAATTACAAAAAATTCTTACATACATAAATAAAAAATTTCCAAAAAGAAACATAATTATCGGAGGAGATATAAACATAGACGTTTTAGGTAATTCTCTAAAAAAACGACAATTATTAAATATAATGTCTGAAAGTAGATTCACACAACACATAACAAAACCAACACGTATCACAAAAACAACATCAACATGTTTAGACTTAATCTTCACAAACTTTGACGGCTTTGATCTCTTAGCCTATGTGGAAGAGCTGGGCTTCTCTGACCATGCAGGCACTACAATCCAGGTGCGTGTAGAACAAAGTCAGAAAAAAATAACATGGTGCCTAAATAAAAGATTATTTAACGCTAACAATATAAATAATTTTAAACATAAACTATGTACAATAAATTGGCAACTACTTTTCCTTCACTCTAAAAATATTAATGAAAGCTATCAAAATTTTCATGAAACATTGATTAAACTTCTTGATACTTGCTTTCCAAAGTGCAAAATAAAATTAAAAACAAAAATAAAAAAAAATTGGCTTACATTAGGAATAAAAACTTCATGTCGAAATAAAAGACTTCTAAAAATTCTTACGCACAAGTTAAATGATAAAACGCTTCAAAGATATTATAAAACATATGAAAAAATACTAAAAAGATTAATAGTATATGTTAAAAAGTTAAGTAATAAACGCAGAATGGAAAAGTCTACTAATACAATCAAAACAATGTGGAAAATTATAAATGAAAATACAAATAAAATTCAAAAATACGAAAAGTGTAATATAAATTTAAAAGAACATAATAAAATCACCTCTGACCCCAAAAAAATTTCTAATATGTTTAATGATTATTTTACATCTATAGGACAGATTACAGAATATAATAATATATGTCAGGCATATGATCCCCCCACAAGGCATTCGACCGTAAATTCTATGTTTCTCAGCCCTGTAGACTGTGGTGAAATATATAAACACATAAAAAATCTTAAAAATAAGAATAGTTACGGAATCGACGAGTTGCCACCCTCATTGATAAAGAAATGTGCAGAAGAATTGACTTTTCCGTTTACTCTGCTAATAAATCAGTCCTTTGAGGAGGGCCGGTTTCCAGATATATTAAAAAGAACAATCATAAAACCTATACATAAAAAAGATGATAAGACGAACATAGATAACTATCGACCAATTGCACTTTTACCTACTGCATCGAAAATTTTTGAAAAATGTATGTATGACCGTATTTATAAATTCTGCGAAAAATATGCTGTTTTAGATGACAGCCAGAATGGTTTTAGGAAAAAGCGTTCTACTGTCTTGGCAGTTTTCAAATTCATGCAAGAAGTTTATAATATACTAAATAGCAAAAAATACGCAGTCGGAATACTCCTTGATATGTCGAAGGCATATGATAGGGTGCAACATAATATCTTATTAGAAAAATTATATAATATAGGAATACGCGGCCAAAGTCATAAATGGATAACGTCTTATCTAAAAGATAGGAAACAATATGTTGATATTGATTATTATGAGAAAGAAACATCGCAAATCTTAAATGTACGGTCAGAATGTAAAACTACAAACGCATCCATCCCACAAGGAAGTGTGATCGGATGTCTATTATTTTTAATATATATAAACGACCTACCTAAAGTCATGACTGATCATTGCGTGTTGTTTGCGGATGATGTCTCGGTACTTACTTCGTGCCAAAACAACACTGATATAAATGGCAAAATTAAATTAATTCTAGACAAATTAACCACATGGATGAATTACAATAACCTTAAAATTAACTTTAGAAAAACAAAACTATTGACGTTCCACCCCTATCAAAAAGTTACATTAAAAATAAACTTCAATTACTGTGACGAGAACTTAGAACCCGTTGATGAATATTCGTTTCTTGGACTAACTATAGACAAAAATATTAAATGGAAACCTCATATAAATAAGTTACTTTCAAAGTTATCCAGATTTTCATACGGCCTCCGTGAAATAAAAAAATATACCGATGAAAAAACGGCACTAGCTGCTTATTACGCATATGCTCACGCGTGGCTAAGCTATGGCATTGCTTTATGGGGAAATAGCAAAGATGCACCAGCTCTCTTTATACAACAAAAGAAGTTGGTACGTATCATAGCAAACATACAACAAACTGACAGCTGCAAACCCGTTTTTCAAAGTAGGAGGATCTTAACTATCCCATGCATGTATATATTGGAAATTTGTAAATTTGTAAAGAAGTATCCATATTTTTTTGCTAGTAGACAGGACTTGCCAACAAAGTACGCCTTGCGTCAAAAAACTAAAACAAGGTTAATGTTGCCCACTTCGAAATTAAAGTTGCACTCTAGTAGCCCGTTAGTAATGGCTGTAAGAATATTTAACAAACTACCAAGTGCGCTTAAAGCAATAGCAAATGATAATAAATTTTACAAAAAATTGAAGACTGTACTTATATTAAAAAGCTACTATACACTACAAGATTACTTTGATGACAATTTAGAGCTAACAAATTAAACGCATTTAAAAATCTATATAATTGACATGAAATTAGGTAATCAAACATTTAATTTAATTATAAAATTGCACAATATTTATATTATAATAACTATAAATTGATTCAAATTTTTTTTTTTTTCTCTTTGGGACAGCCAAATTGTGTTAAATATAATATAGGTATATTATAATAATATTAGTAACATATTAATAAACATAACAAAATATAATAAACGATTAATAAAATAAATAATGACATAAATTAGTTAACAATATTAGAAGAATGAAAGATAGTAATTTGAAAAGTAATAAATTCAATGAGACAATATCCTCCTCCCTTCTAATTGCTGTGCCCGACAGGGTCCATGATGTACAGACAAAATATTTTATTTAGACCTTAAGACCATTGTGGAAAAGCAATAAAGTTGAAAGTTGAAAGTTGAAAGCTTAGCAAAAATGAATGCATCTACTTACGTGTTTGATAAAATAAAACCTTCTAGCTACTTATTAACTTAATTGAAATAAATTTACGTCGTGGCAGCCTCATTAGTCACAAGGACAGTAAAAGTACCATAAATAAAGAAAATTGCGCAGATTTAATTGGAGTTAAGGGGTGGTTAGAAAACAGTTTGTTGTAAGAAATATTGCTGGACATGTTTAAATGAAGCTGCAAATAAAAAAAGTCAATAATTTATAATAAAAAATTGACCCTTTTTTTACTAAACAATGAATTATCTAATCTTATTCTTAATTTTAACATTATTATGATAACAATATATGATAATGATAACAAAATAACAAAAATAAAAGGAAAAAAAATATGATGAAAAAATATAAATGACAACAATTTTTACGACCGGATGGCCGAGTGGTCTATACTCTTTGCTGTACAGATCAGGGGTCCCGGGTTCGAATCCCGGTAAGGGTAAATGTTTGTATGATCAGTACAAGTATTTGTGCACGAGTGCAGACATATTGTTATCAATATTACTCCGTTATCTAGTATCCATAATACAAGCTCTTAATGACGCTTACTTTGGGCTAGATAATAGGTGTGAGTGTAGTGTATGAGTATTATTATTATTATTAGTATTAATGGTCTGAAAAATGTGTGTAGATTATAAGAAGAGACAGAACAATTTCATTACTGATAGTGATATGTAAAACCAAAAAAATAAATATTACTGAGATCAAATTAAATTAGACTTCAGAGTAACTGCAACAAAAATATGCAATCGATCATTAAATAAACTTTTAAACAGTTTTTTATAAATAGGGTTGTTGTCTAATTTTGAATATGGGCTATTTTTCACAAATTCGGAAAATATACGCTACTGTTACCCTTAAATACAATTCAAACATATAAGTCATGAAATTGTTGAAATAGTTCGGTTTTAAAAAAAAATTAAAATGGTGAATTGTTGCAAAATTAGACAAATACTTATGACAATGATATTAGATTACTTACATTAATTAAAATATAAAATTGAAAATTTTAAGTAACCCCCGGCCTTATTAAACATCTATACTACACGATCTCATTGAGACTATTCATAAGAGCCCAAACACTTTATAAGTATCTGCTGTAACTTTCTGAAGAATCAAGCTTTCCGCAGACTTTTTGATGGTATAGGATTAGCTCAAGGTTAGTATGTCATGGGAATGTCACCGAAGTGACAATACACGAAATTTCAAATCAATCGGATCTGTGTAAGTTAGCAAAGCCCTTTTATCATGTAGAAAATGAGCTGATAGTCATCAAACGCCTGAACTGATTTTCATAAATTATAGCTAAGAACCATCCTAGTGACGTCAGCTTTAAATAAAAAAAACTTAATCAAAATCGGTCCATTCCTTTAGGAGCTACGATGCCACAGACGGACACACTGATAGTTACACAGATACACGGACATACACGTCAAACTTATAACACCCCTCTTTTCTACATTATTATTATACACCCGACGTTTCGATTACTTTACAGAGATTGTGGTGACGGAAAGACTGGGTCAATTCAATTTCAAATAAGAGTCATTTTTTAGTAATGGCAACATAGAGCTGTCAACCTTTACAGTAGTCGGTTCGTACCATGGGAATTCGACATAATTTTCGTCTTGTACATGTTCATTTTAAGACCCACTTGTTGGGAGGCTCTACAGAGGTCGACGACCATATTTGTGCCTAAGTCTATGATATCATTAGCAAAACGAAGGTGAGTCATGTACTCGCCGTTGATGTAATACTGAATGTCAAATTTGACAGACGTGTTAATTATTGTCCAGTCGTGTTAATTTAAGGAAAAAAAATAACCCTAAACCACCGTTTAAACCAGCTAAATAAAAATCCACAATGAAACCTTAAAACATTTCCAACGAGTAGAGTCTGTAAAACTACAGCAATTTATTATTATTGCATCTGAAATAAACGTGAAGAACACTGAAATAAAAGAACTTACCTATTCTACTGCTGCAGGAGTAAATTATTTTGGGCAAGGTAAAATAAGACTCTTTGTTTGTCTAAAATATTTACTTTTTAATTTTTATGGAACGTACCCACTTTACTAAAAAAATAATTGTGTCTAGATTAGAATATTACAAGTGTCTAAATTTCAATATCATTTTAATATAGGTATTCGCATAAAAATAATATCAAGTGTTATTTGCATTATATTCTTCAGCTTAAATTATTGTCATTATAATTTTTATGCACATAAATAATTATGCTTTTTCTTTATGCATATCTTTTATTGCACTATTTTATTGAAGCTATTTATATTTTATTTCTTTTTAAATTGTTATTAAGCTAAAGTCTTTTAATGTTATACCCTGTTCAGGAAGAGCGTTGCTTCCTAAATAATTTTATGTAATAAAATTAAATTTATTTAAATAATGAAATTTACTAGCAAATTCCTTGCTTATATGGAAGCTCCAGCTATTATTAACTGATTAGCTAAGTAGGCTATAAGTTACGAAATAAAGATTATTTGTATTTCGTTATTTTTGTATTTTGAACTGTCAACATCATACATATTTCGTGAATGTAATTATTATACATAGATATACTTGATAGACAGCGATAACACGAAGGTAATAAATTAATAAGTATTTCTTATTGGTTACTTTCTTCATCATTCTTCTTCCATTACTTTCTCCTTCATTCTTTCTTTATTACATCTATATCTAATAATTAATATTTTTACCACTATTTTACCTACTACTAGCCCAAAGCAAGCAAGTAACCGTCGCCTATAGATACACGCAATAACAAGGAATAATCACTTGGTGATTTCACTTTTTATAAGAGGCTTAAGATGAAATGCGTGCCATTCCCAGTCATTATAATAATATTATAATATTCATACACTCACACTTTTACACTGATTACGACCGTTCTCTTCAATCCGAAACACAGCGAACTGTTTCACGGCTAAAATAGTAAAGGCAGTGGTTCCTACCCAGGCGATCCTACATACCTAGTGAATAATAGAGTTTTTTAAACCACTAAGGTGGCAATCAAGCACACGGCCCACCTGATGGTAAGCGGTTACCATAGATAGCCTATGGGCTCAACTCGTTCTACTCAATTAATGAATTCTTACACTTAAAATTACAATTTTGACATTCTGAAATTTCGACATTATCCTGATTGTCTCTGTATTTTGATCTGACCACTCCTTTTTTATTTATTTAATTTTAATGTTGACATTTCAATTATGATTTCAATTTCAATTAGTGATTATGAATTTAAATGTTGACCTAGCTATATTATTATAGCTAGCTATATTAATTGTAACATTTGTATGCCGATAAGGCTGATCACAGCTTGCACTGTATTCTATTTGACAACTTAATTTTACCTGTGTATCACAAATAAATAAATGATTATGATCCTTCTCAGATCATAGACACAATCTGAAGCCGTGTTATTCGTTGGAAAGGCCCCCCAACCTACGATAATATGTATATAAATGAAATATACTAAATAAACATTTATATGTTGTTTATATGCGCGAGCAAGTAATCATTTGTGTCTACCGAGACTCGAACCCGGAACTCCTGACCGAGAAGTCTGTATAGTACAGTGCAGACCACTCGGCCAGCCGGTCGTCAAGTTAAACAATGAAAAGAGATCATTTACACACTTAAATATCCTCAACATGCATCCCTAATGGCTTCAAAAAAGCTATAATAAATATAGTCTGAGTGCTTCGTAGATCGTGAGTGATTTTTCGCAAACAAAATAAAGTTTTCCACACACTTTTCCTTATTGTACTGTTGGCGGTGCATTACAGCTTTATTTTGCCAAAAGATTTGGCAATATATTTACAGTTGGGCGCCAACCCTCCGCGGTAATACTATTGTTAGCGATTTTTAGTTTTGGACAACGAAAGCGCAGGTCGATATGTGCCAAGTGCCAAGGTCGAAAAAAACTGTGATTCGTAAGCCAAATCTGTATTTTTATTCGTACTCAACTTCACTTACTATTCTAATAAGAATCACAGAGAATCTCATCGGCTTAAGCGTAGCGCAGATGACTCCTTTTAATCGGTTGCCAATTTTTTACCAGCTCAAATATACACGTGCGTTCATGTAATCGACAGTCAGTCAATAAAAATCTAATTAAGTACGAATTATGTAAGATTTTTTAAATGATTTGTCAAGAGAATCAAAAGCCTGAGGCATATAAAGGCATAAAATTATAACAAAATCGAATTGAATGGCGAGGACTCGGTCACCAAAAAAGAAAGGTTGTCAGAGCTCAATTGACGGTGGCTAGAACCGACTATACATAATCAGCTACCACCTGATTTGACAAAAGCCGCACACTCAAAAAAACATTTTAAAAATATTTTAAAAAAACACTACCTATCTCTGTGCCCATAAAAATACGATCAGTCGCGCCAGGTTGTGCTTTTTGCGGCTACAAAAAATAATAATATAGGTGCATAGAAAAATAGATTAATTAAGTTGAATTTTACGTTAAAAGTACTTGTTGGAATAAAGTGGACCGTAAGGCCTGTTGCGACTGGCCGTTGATGTTTTGAACTGACTTCAAAAAATAAAAATAATAAAAAAAAAGTAGGTTATCATTTCGACCCGTATGCATGTAAGTAGAATTGCCAGAATTGCACAGTTTCTTTTATATGTTGTCAATACCGGCTTATAATCACGGGTGCCAAATTCCATCTTTGTAAATGTATGTAATTTTTTAGGTTTTATGTTTTTTCCACGCATTCACAAGAACCATAAGTGCGATTGAAGAAAATCTTTTTTTATTATTTTTTGTTATTTAATACGTCCAGATATAGTGTGACTAAGGAAGCTGTGAAAGTTTCATCAAAATCGGCACAGTGGTTTTTGTGATAGAGAGTGAGTAATTAGTAAGTTAATACGAATACGAATTTTAAAGTCGGTTGAACAAAAAAAAAAGAAAAGGATTTTTTTTTAAAAAAAACTCAAAGCGTGTAATTAATTAATTTATAAGTTTATTGATAAGTGGAGAGATATATCAGGTACTTACTTGAGCGTATGGTAAAGAGATGTATGGATTTTCTTGTCACGAGGACTACTGCCGACAAACTGCTATGCAGTTTGGCAGATGTAAACATGTTAAATTGTAATTGTGATTCTATAAATAAATAAATTAAAAAAAAAAAAAGCGCTGTGTTGGAAGCAGGGGCATAGGAGATGCCCCTCTGTTGCCATGGTCCACTCGCCGAGTTCACATAGGTGGACTACGGAAATTAGTTTTTTCCCGTTCTTCCACCAGAAAGTCCATATGTCCATAGCGTAGTATTACGAAAGAAAATAAATGATATTCAATTTTAAAGCCACAGTTTAAAAATGTTGATATATACATAATTTAGTACCTCATTATACGTTAAACATAAAAAAAAAATGTTTACTAAATTAACTATATAAGCTTGCTTTCTGTCATCAAACATTAAATTTTCAAGTGTTGTGTCATATTAGGGTAGTTTTCAAAGCCTCTCCTACAGTAATTTCCCTCCTGGTACGAGTTGCACCTGAACACTAGTAATGTAGTCATCATTTTCGATGTCTATTTGTCGTCTTTTTTATTTTACTTTATTTATTTCGACCAGGACATTTAATAGCATGAGTAGAATAGTCGTGTTTCTATCATTTTTTTAATTCAGTTTTGAATGAAATCCCTCCAATACGTTATTTGTTCTATGCCTTTCACCAAAAACTGACAAAATGTGGCTAAAATATGTTTATTCCAGAATCTGTCAATGTTTTTTTTTAAAAATCATATTCATTCGCAGGCGTCTATTTTTATATACTCATAGCCATCCAACATAGCTTCAGCGGGTAAAAATGGAAGAGCTGCTTATTATAATCAGTAAATCATCAGCTGCTATACACATAAAAGGTAAGTAGTTACATAAAGTGATAGGAAGCTAATTGCAGATTCACACATGTAGTTAACTGAACAAATGTACAGTGAGCTATACAAAATAATAAACAGTGTAGACACAAAATATTAAACCACCACGCATCGTAGCAATGTAAGATCCAGACTAAAAGTACAAATAAATGATAATTATTGATAAAATCTACACATCTATGAACAGAAACCTGCTAATTGACTCTTTCGCCGATTGGATATTTGTATTAAATAAGTCAAGGTCTAGAATTTGTGATAGTTTATTACATCGCTTTCTCGAAGCCTGCTAATTTACTCTTCCGCCGATTGGATATTTGTATTAAATAAATCAAGGTCTAGAATTTGTGGTATTACATTTCTTACATTGCTTTCTCGCTCGGTAATTAAAACTATTTTGTCTATAATTAGTATTACAAAGGGGCGACGCCAAAGGTACGTTAGGCAGGGAACTGCGAGGTAAGTTGAATGATACCTCAGATAAAAAAATGGGACAATCAATGGCACTTCTGGAAAGTTTCATAAGAAAAACAGTATCACAATATCACGACGCAACTCCAAAGGCAAGAGATGCAGCATTCTACAACGATCTTTGTAGTATTCGAAGCTATATGAACACTTTGAGCGATAACATAAGTACCTAACGAATTTCTTCTGAATATGTTTGTATAAGGCATACCGAGGTTTGTATAAGTTTCGGATTTGTTAAGCGTACTTCAAAGTACTTATTACATAAAAACAATAATGATTATAATGATATTACAATGTAGCTTTTTACAGACTTCATCTTTTACTATTTTCTTTGATTTTCTAACATCATTAGGAAGCTTGTTTAAGAAAAATATAATTATCCACATACTTTTGCAGATTTAGATACCAATCTAATAATAGCTTTCTAATGATAACATAGAAAATAAAATAATATAATAATATCTACATGCTTTCATGTGTCTTCAAAACAACCGCTTACCTTATTCTTTCGTTTTCTCTTTAACGCATTTTGCCGTCGAATACAAGGAAAACATAACACGATTAGGGGGTAACCCTTGTTTATTCCGTACCGTGAAGCTTTTAGTATTTTTTATTCTACCTCAGAATATTCGTGTGTGTTTTTGACTTGATAAACTGGATCTTCCGTTAATGTGTCTATCAATTTGGACCCTTTGAACCTGCTATTAAATATTCTTTGCGAAATAGAAATAAGTTAATATGACCAGCTTCCCGACTAAAACTTAGTTCATCAAGCACATATATTTTTTCTATAAAAATATATAATAAATTACCGGACTTACAAAAGAATGAAATTAATGACAACAAATTTATAAAACAATTAAAACAATTTTTACTAAATAAATGCTATTATGAAATAAGTAAATATCTAAATGAAAAATTTAGTAATTAATAATTATTAATTTCCTTTAAATACATTGAATTTCCATTATTGTAATATGTATTTTGTATGTTGTTCTGTAATTGATTAATTGTCTATTGAAAAAATGCGTCCTCTTCTACAGATAATTGCGTGCCCGACGGGGTCCATAATGATCTTGTAAAATATGTAACTTTACCACCTTAATGTACATTATGGTTTGCAATAAAGAAATTGAGTATTGAGTACAGGACCGGCCCGTTCATATTGGTTAACAGGTGATAGCCTCTGGCTCAGAACAGTAAAGCCTAGGGTACTCGTATTTGGGACGACCGCCTGGCCGAGTGGTCTGTACCCCAGGCTACTCGGTCAAGAGGTCCCGGGTTCGAATCCCGGTAGGAACAAATGTTTGTATGATGAGTAGGAGCATTTGTTTACGAGTCATGGATGTTTATATGTTTATTTAGTATATTTCTAATATTTATATAGGTACATATTATTATTAATATTTCTCCGTTATCTAGTATCCATAACACAAGCTCTTAATGATGCTTACTTTGGGCTAGATAATAGGTGTGAGTGTATAAATATTATTAATATTATTATTATTTGGGGACGGCATCGGCATAGCTAACGGGTCGTCAGCCGCATGACCACGTGAATCGGTCGAACGATTCGAACGTTAGGACACAGGTTAGGGTGTAGGTATACAAAATCTGTGCTCTACTTACTTAGTAGATGAAACATTACACAATCGTTTACACTAATGTTTTGAAGTGAATACGTATAATTTGCTTCCAATAGTGAGTGGCAAATTCAGAAGCTTGATGATAACAAAATCGGAGGGTACAGTTTGGTGTTGCGGATACATATCAACTACCACTATATAAATTATATTATTCCATTAGGTAGCTAAAGGATCAAAGATTCACTCGGTGGCGTAGTGGTTTGCGCGCTCTGGGTTCGATTACGAAAACAAAGCAACTTTCGCCATGGTCGATCCCGGGATGGGTCAACCAAATTTTAATCTCGAGCTCCTCCGTGCTTCGGAAGGCACGTTAAGCCGTTGGTCCCGGTTGTTACTGCTACCGCATTAACCCACCAAGTCGCATTGGGCCAGCGTGGTGGTGTTATGGCCCAAGCTCCTCATGTGTTTCTGCCATGTAGGAAGGCCTGTGCCCAGCAGTGGGACGTATATAGGCTGGTGATGATGATGATGATTATTAATATTACAAATTACTTATTACCTACGTATTCACGTAAAACCCAAGAACCCAACCCCAGTGTTCACGACACAGTCACACACTGATTATATATTTTTTTTTCATAATTCTCTCGGTTCAGTATTGGTTCCTAAACTGCATCGCTGTCATAGTCGTAGATAGCGTCGTAGTACGGATATAACGATTCTACTCAGTTTAGGTCCTAAACTGGATCGCGATAAAAGATGGTGGTACGGGTGCTGCACTAGTGTCTGACTCGTAAGCGGTACAGTTAGCACAAAAAGATATGAAAGATTTTTATCTGTAGCGCATTGACATAGGAGACACAATGTAAAGCAGATTGCATGTAAGAGAGTTTGTGGGTTTATAATTTTCGCTCAAATAGACCGAACGGGATAATTTCGTAGATTCGTAGAGCCATAACGCTTGATTTTCTTCTGGGGCCCATGCGTGAGATACCTAACTATGTAAGATAAACTTAAAATTAACAATAGTAGCGTACAGAGTGTTAAAATTTTTTTTACTAATATTATCAATGCGAAAGTAACTCCTTCTGTCTGCTACGTTTACACCTAAACCACTGAACCGATTTAGATGAAATTTGTCATGATTACATCCTGAGAAAAACATAGCTTACTTTTGGCGTGATAACTGATATCCACGCGAGTGGTCACTTTAAACATAATATAGTTCACGAAAATACTGTAACGAGAATACGTATTAGTTTAATTAAAGTATAGTTCATTATAATGTAGGTGTATATATATTTTTTTATACAACTGGACGACAAACAAGCTGACGGCCCACCTGATGGTAAGCGGTTACCGCCGCCTATAGACACCTGCAATAACAAGGAAAAGTCACTTGATATTGCAGGTGCGTTGTCATCCTGGGGCCTAAGATGAAATGCCGTCCATGCCCAGTAATTGCACTGGCTACCTTTCCCTTCAATCCGAAACACAGCGAACTGATTCACGGCTGAAAAAAGAAAGGCGGTGGTACCTACCCAGACGACCCTACATACGGGTCTACCACCTAGTAGACCCGTAACATTTGAAATAATACCGCATTTTACCGGATGTAACTCGCGTTTAATGAGGTGTTACATTATCATTATACACCCGATGTTTAAATTACAATACAGCGATCGTGGTCACGGAAAGACTGAAGTTGCCAATTGTCGTTCTTAAGTTTATAAGTTAACTACCGTCACTTTGTATTGATATAGGTATTTTTATAGACTGTTGATGAAGGCTGTATGGCAGATGCATTGACATTTCGAAGACAAGTGTCTGATGTTATATTTGAATAAGATGTCGTGTTGATGCGAATCTCCGATCCCGTTATTTATATACCAACAAGATTTATCACGCTATTCGCCGCGATACCGAAGTGATTCATGAGGCAATTGTGACCATTAATGTTCTTTTCAAGAATAGTCCTACAACTGAAAACCCACAGAAATCGCACAATTTTTGCGTAATAATGACCCACAGACCAGAGTTAATGGTAACCGCGATTCCGGGCCGATCCGGTTACAGCCGGTTGTATCTTTCTCTAACGTTTACAAAGAGATAAAAGGGAACCAGCATTGGACTGAGTTCCAAATCTATTTTATGGCAATAATATAATGTTAATGCGGTTTTAACTGCCGAATGCCTTTTGATGTGTCCAAAGTTATGGTTTGGATAACTTGCTTTGATGAATTATTGACCTTTTACATTGTTACACTGCTAATAAAATATGTTTTCCAAGATGTCGAGGAAAAATAAAATTAAAGGTCTTAGTATATTTATTTTACAAGTGTTGAAGTGGGTCTTTATTTTGTAGATTTTCACGATTATCATCTTTATACAAAATTGTGAAAGAATACACTTTTTTGCATAAGTACCAGTTACGGGTGTTGAATGTGGAGAAACATCACTTTTGTAGATACTCCTGTTTGCTAACGAATGTTTCTGATTCTGACAAAGAAGTTATGGCCTGAGATCTTCTGTTAGGTGGAAGTGCTTTCCCAGAGAGATTCGAACTCTCATACTTTGTTTTTACTTTTAAAACTGAATTGTCTTGAAAACTTTTACACTTCATCCAGTTTCTTGTTTGATTATCCTCAAAGACTACGTGAGCTCTCCAACTAAGTGGTATCTCGTCGTCACGTGTGCAGTTAACTGCAGGGAAGTGTATTAGGCGAATACCGACGAGCGATTGCGAAGCGTCCATTAACGCTTATGCTCTGGATGTGTCATAGACAGCAAAATGAATGGCGGCTTTAAAAAATATTATTTTATGCTAGCTTTTTCCCGCAGTTCCGTGGTGGATGTGGGTTATCGTTCTAAAAAGTATGCTGTATTCTTACGATAGTCACGAGTTTGTAAATACCAATTTTCGCACGTGTGTCATACAACGGTTCTCGACAGATTAGCGAGAAAACAGTACCCCTAGCACGAACATTTTTTAATTTCGAATCGTAATTGATCGTTCACGCACGCCTAAAATTTCAAACACCTGACAAAAGCGTATGTTACTACCTACTTGATACGATGGCGACTCGAAATTTAAGTGTTCGTGGTAGGGGTACAATACAATAGTAATATTATTTTGTTTTTAATTATAGGTCGGAAAATCGCAACAATCTATGACGTTCCTAATATGAAAATGACGCACATTTGGAAAAGACGCGACGTACAAATTACAACTACATATTTCGTCTCATTTACTCTTTAGTATTAAAATGAGACAATCGTATTGAGCTAAAGCACTTTTAGAGAGGTTCGATCATTCAGCCTATTTATTCTTATAATCTGAAACTTCTTGGTGGACTTCTTCTAAATTAAAAAACCGTAAAGAATACGCGCGGCGCCATACAACTGAGCATGCGGAACAAGTACGTAGTTATGAGTACCTATTTTACGACGCTCCGTTGTACGTTGCGTAATATTTAACTTTCGAACAATGCATGCAGGCTTCGTTAATGCATTTTTGAGCAAATGTGTTGAAAAAATATATTATTACATAAGCTATGATTGCATTTATATGTGTGCAATGTAAATGCGAGCTATTTTGACGAAAATGTGTATTACTTTAGAGGTTTAGGTAAATTACACCCAATAAATTACACAGTTATAGCAAAGTGTTTCCTCCAAGATGACAGTCATTTTTGCGGCCGTACTAATGGAAAACAGCTATGAATATTATGTGTGAGAACAAAAAACCTGACCTTGAGAAGTTATATTTTATATGTAACATCTTAGAGTCCATCGTCAAAACATTGATGTACGGTTTCGGAGAAACTTTCTTCTGCGTATGCCAAGGATTTGGAATGGAGAACCCTGCGAAGGTTTTCTCGGAAATGTACAGCATAGGTTTTTCCAAAAATGTCTTAAAAAGTTTTTACGCGCGAATGTTACCCCTGGTATTGCAAGCGTCCAAAAGCTACGGTAACCGCTTACCATCAGGTGGGCCGTATACTTTTCAATTCAATCACTGCATTTGTTTATATTAATTGCTGTCATGTTGTTTACAGAGGAAGTTCTAAAAGTATATCTACATGAACAAACATTCAACAATTAATATTATTGTCTTAATTCGTTAGACGTCATTACATGATTTATATATTATATATTTATGTCAAACAATACGATAGTCAAGTTAATTTATTACAATGTCATCGAATAAATAATAAAATATATAAGGGAAAATTTTAATAAGTTTGACATAAGTTAATTAGACATAACAATGTCATTAATGAGAATCTAGGAGGTCGATTTCGGAGTCGATAATGGCAATTAATTCAATGTTTATATGTTAATTACATATTATTATAATTGAAAAATCTCTTTAAAGCCATAGAAACAATTAACTACTTAATATAAAATCTGGAAATCTGGGGCTGCGGGGGTCGATGTCGCAGTATGTGTATGGGTTGCGTGTGTGTGTGGTCTAACTGTAGAGTGTTATACGATACACATAACATTACGCGCGCATTTTATGTTTGTCATGAGGTGTGACAATGTTGTCATTGATTTAATCGGAGAATAAAAGTGGCCTGAAAGGTGTCAAACTTTCAGAGATAGCCCTTGACAAGGAACACAACCACCGCCTTAAATTTTATTTCGGACTTTTGAAACGTAGGTACAGTCGACAGTACATCAAGCGTAACAGTTTGACGTTGATACCGCCCTCACGCCATTTGTAATAGAGGCGGCTTTCGTAGTGCAACTGTTACACTTGATGCGATGTCGTGTGTACACAGTGAGGACCGGGTCGAAATGGAAACCGTCTCAATTTATAAATTGGTTACAAAAGCACAGTCAGTTAACTCTCGTCTGTGCCGGCTTCAAACCTATCCGATGTCGGCAAATTGCCCCTTAATCCATTGTGTTCACGACACAACAGCAAATAGTTCTTGAGGAAAATACAGAAATATTCCTTTCGGTTCCGTATGTGCGATATTTCTATGAAATAATGCAGCCAATGTCGGCGAACGTTATCGGTGGCCGGCCAATGTTATATTATTTCATACAAATGCTACATACATTATCAAATGAATAGGATATTTTTGAAAGTGGCAATTTCTATAAATCGATGTAGCCGGTGTTTCAATTTTTTATCGTATTGGCGGCCTAAGATAAAATGACTGCCATGCCCTGATTGCCCAGTCATTACACTGACTACATTTCAATCCAAAACGCAGCGAACTGTTTCACGGCTGAAATAAGAAAGGTGGTGGGTACATACGGGCCTACCACCTAGTAATTAGTGACGTAATTTAGTACATATTTTTTTTATTTTTTTGGTATTATATCTCTAATAAATTTTGTTATCACTTTTATTTTTACCCTTTTACCCATATCCCGAATTCTTAATAAGAACACATCCACTCGGTTTCTAGTGCATCAGACTCATACTGACTTGCACACATTCGCACTAATAAACACAATACATTTAACATCACCATACTATACATACACATTCTTACACCAAATCACTACAACACTCACACTCACATGAACTCACCTCATTACACATCTATGAGTTCTATTTCTTTTTACTCTATTTTTTCTTTCTTTTTATAATTTCACTTTCTCTTATGTTAGTGTTCCTCATGTATTGCTTCCTAATAAATATATAAATATACAGGATGGTGCCGTCAATGCGACAATAAGTTTAAACATGGGCTATATTAGTCCATAGAAATGGTTTGCCACTTTAAAAAATATCGTATTCGTTTGATAATTTCATGACATTTGTATGGAATAATGTAACGTTGGCAGCATTATTTCATACAAACGTCATGAAATTATCAAATGAATACGATATTTTTGAAAGTGGCAAACGATTTCTATGGACTAATATAGCCCATGTTTAAGTTTATTGTCGCATTGACGGCACCACCCTGTATAAATAAAGATAAGAAACCCACAAATCCACAGCAGGAGGGCACTGGTGACTTTGTAATACAGGAGTTGTAGCACCTACATCAGACACCAGTCTCTCACAATGTCAAGGCGGTAGTTGTTATCAAGATTGTACCATAGCATAGTAATACACATAATTATAAGCCATACATTATGTATATCTCTCTAATATTCACTTTGTAAGGGAATTTTGTAGATTAAGCATTTGGAGTAAATCAGAAAGGAAGAAGTCATCGGCGAAAGCTAGTTAAAGAATAAAAATGATAGTGGCTAGTTGTCGTTGAAAGCTTATAAAAGCTAGGGCTCTAGCAACAAATTTTCTTTACATCGACGAAGTGAAAATAAAGTGAGTGAAATATGCAACAGAATAAAATCGTACGGTTAACTGCGGCGTCAAGGGACCATACTGAAGCAGAGAAGCTCTTGACAGAGGAACATGTTATCTAGTGTCATTCAATTACGGTATACTTTAGGCTATTGGAAGTAGGTGTGCGAATCTGGTCTGCCTACACGGAAGTGGAAGAGCTTTTTACGAAAGAATATAGTATTCATTATGATAATTAAGGCGATACATTGTAAAAAATCGCACTTTTATTTGTAATGCCCTAGATTGCTGAAAGATTTGACGGTTCTGAAAATCTGATATACATTTTTTCATATCTTTGTCTATTTTGCCTAGATCACTTTATTTCCGAAAAGACCTCTTGAAATAAGAAAGCTTAAGATGATTGGTAAACGACAATATTTTTCTTCTTTTCACATTATAATAAATGAATTGTAAAGAAAAGATAAGCATTGTCCAATTTTATTGTTCTTTTTTAAAATGTCTTAATTCGCACACACATATAAACTAATCTCAGTTCGCAGTAAAGGCCTGAGCTTAATTCGATAAGCCTCCATCTGCCGAGAAATTAGCCGAGCTGTCTAATGAAGTAAAATGTACAAGACAGCGGAATAATCATGCGAGATAAGACACAGACTGTAATTTATAATCATTTATAATACAGGTTCCAGGTTTTATTTCGTGTTGTTAGAAATACAATACGGCTTAGGTGTTTGGAGCGACGAACGATTTATCTTCGATGTCATTCTTCTCCAGCTTTTCTTGGATAAGTTTAGTCGACAGCACATCAAGCTTAGCAGGTTAATCTTGAGACGGCCTTACGTCGTTAGTAATAGAGGCGTCTATTGTAGTACAGCTGTTAGGCCCGTCGCTCACACGATGAACAATATTTTATTTAGAAATAAATGGTAGTGCCCTCATATACTAGAGTTACGGCACGGGTGAGGTGAAATCTAGGCGGAGGTGAGGTGTACTTAGTGTAGGTGCAGGAGTGGCGCTCAAGTGTGCCCGAGCCACGTTTCTACCGCCATTTTGTCATTTCGTTTCGTGCGTGGCTGCGTTTCGACGTTTTAAATGCGTGACTATTTTGAAACCAACGTAAAATTCATTTTTTTTGTTTTTTTTTTTAAATTAAATTCTTGCATTCTTGAGTTTCATGACCAAGACGGTCTGATTATAGTAATAGGACTCGGACTCACCTCAGACTGCGCCTCAACTCTACGTAGAGACCGATCCTCAACCGTGCCGCGACGCCACGCCCCGCCGCCACCGCGATTACGCCAAGGCTTACTAGTGAGCGACGCGCCTTACACCGGACGTGCTGTTGTCTATGTACAATCAGTATGAAAAAGATGGATAAACTAAGTATTAGAGGTCGCCCGGTCGCGGTGGAACAATAACCGATGTCATGTCCGTCAAAATGTCATAGAATTAAATTTTTTCTATTATTTTTACTTTTAATATTACTTTGTCTTTTTGGAGGAGCTCTGTGGCGCAGTGGCTTGAGTGCTATGGATTACAGAAACACAGCAACTTTCGCTAAGGTTGATGGGTCAATCTCATGAACTTTCCCATGGCCTAACTCAACTGTTCGGTTATGCAGGCCGAATCAAAGGAGGTGTCCTTTTTCGCACCGTAATAACTATATTATCTCCATGCCGCATGACTAAATCGGTTCAATCAGCAGTTGAGGCATAAAATCTTAAGAGACAGACTGAGCCACTTTACCATTTTTATATTATTATGGATGGCAGTTTAGGCACGGTCCTTTGTTTTCTTGATATTTTTTTTTATGTAAACTGACTTTATGATGTAATCTGATGATTTGGTACATAAAATCTTCTTATTTATATAATTTGAAAATTGGTTTGTGGAAACTGTTGAAAAAGTACGTAAGTATGAATAGTATTCTGCGATAAAGTAACATGCTCTGAACACGAGATGTTTCACGTCTCTCCATTATCTCGGGAGTACTTAACAGAATGGGCGGGACAAGGGATAAAGCTGACAACACTCAAGCGAAGTGACGTGAATATTTTGTGTCTAGTGGCAAGTATCAAGATTTCTTGTCTTCGCATACGCTTACATTTTGATCGTGAATTTCTTTTTACACTTTGATGTGGGATGAAATAATAATCATTGTTACGTAAGTAAAAATGAATTCTCCACTAGTCCAATTGTTGATGTTTAATGGTATGTAAATTGTATTTGAGTGGATGCTATGTGACATGGAACGATTCATGAAATCATTGAAAAAAAAATTATGTGGTCTGATTTTTATTTGGAATTTTCATGATGATTAGACTTTCTTTGATGGAAGTTATTTGAACAAACAAACAAACAAATATCCTGTAGCACACTAGAGACAATTTAAACAATAAAAAAGTATAATAATAATAATCATACACTCATACCTATTAGCTAGCCCAAATTAAGCATCATTAAGAGATTGTGCTATGGATACTAGATACGGAGAAATAATGATAATAATAATATGTATATAAATATAAGAAATATACTAAATAAACATATAAACATCCATGACTCGTAAACAAATGCTCGTACTCATCATTAGCTCCTACCGGGATTCCAACCCGAGACCTTTTGACCGAGTAGCCTGTATAGCAGACCACTCGGCCAGCCGGTCGTCTAAAACAGTATATCGTCAATAACAGTACAAGTTAGTGACTATATTGTTAAAAAACAATGTGTTTTGTACACATCAAATAGTTAGGTATACTCCCGGAAGCATAATAATATAACAATTAAAAATCTGTGTCTGGAATGAGTGGCAGGGCATGTCTAAAACAATATGCAACTATTATATATTTCACTAGCTGTGCCCGCGACTTCGTTCGCGTGGATGTTGGAAAATAATTTGAAATTTGATTACCAAAAAATTTTAGGTTATAAGTAGTGAGTCAATTTCAAAAGATAGACAAGGGCATATGCTGTCGCGGATTTTTTTTGAGAACTTTTAAAGGAGCACAATTCTTACATAAGTACATATTTTTTTGCGTAAGTTTAGCAGTTTACGCAGCGCACGCAACAAAAGCTCTGAAAAGGATTTTTCTGAACATATTTCATTGATGCTCAGCTGCTATTAGTCGTAATGTGATTTTATTTAGCCTTTAAAATACTTCGATAACAATTTTTCAATTTGAATCAGTAGTTCCTAAGATTAGCGCGTTCAACCAACCAAACAAACAAACACTTCAGCTTTATAATATTAGTATAGATAGACTAGTATAGATAACATACCACGCCATTGAATAATTTTAGCAGTCAGCTGATATATAGGTAATATGAAAACATTATGTAGGTACAGTCGACAGCAAATCAAGCGTAACAGTTTGACCTAGAGACCGCCCTGATTATTACATTAATATTTGTAGCAGAATTTTGTTAATTTGTAGGTTTTTATTAATTTATAACTAGTTTTACAACTTAAAGCAACTATTATAACAGTACTAACAAGCAACTAGTTCTATATTTAACTTAACATTGTTATATCTCTAAAACACATCGCGTGCCTGTATTGAGACGTTTTCAGAGTTCCTTTCTTGTACTTAACAAAATGAGTGGCGATTCTATACAAAGACTGCAGCACGACTGGAGAGTTGAAATAACAAAGAGTACTGGAGTAAGAGCGTAGCACACTACAGAACTGTTAGCTTAAATGAATCTTATTTCATCCACATAAGGTATTATCTTGTTTGAGTGAGCGCCATGGATGAACATCTTGTAATTTAGTGTCATTAAGTATATGTTAAATGTGGAATCAAGTAGATTTTCAGTACCTTTAATCCATCTTATCACGTTGAATTTAGCAAATATAATAGTGAGAGGTATTTGTGTTACAATTGAATGATCAAATTAATTTGTGGAGCCGCGTAATACACCCGGGAGCCGATGATAATTAAAACCAATCATTGTGTCTGGAATATGCAGCTAATGAAACTTTCAAGAGACTTCATAAAAATATAAGTCTATTCTTTTGTATCTCCTTAACTCTCTTTATCAATTTAATATCTCGCAAATATTTACGAACTTTTTTGTAGAGTTTAAGACTTTGACAAATGAGATACGTGATGGGATTGATTTGTTATGCCACCACGCCAGCCGCTATCGCGGCATGCTCGCTACGCTCGCTCGGGTCTGCGCTTCGCTTCTCGCAACCTATTCTTTAACGCATGATATGAGGTTTATTATTTACTATGTTTCTTTAGTATTGAATTTGTTATATTTAAGAACAAGCTCAATACTAAAGAAATACGGTTTTGTAGAAGTGATAGTTAAGGTTTGTCAGAGTAATGGCTTTTCAAGTGGTGGATCCAGAAGGTTTTAGACTCTTTAGAAAGAACGAAGTTTTCAAGGAAAACTCTCCTGAAAATCAACCGCGTTAGACATAGTCTGTATATAAATATTGTCTCACAGAAACGTGGAGAGCTACTAGGTTAGAAACACTCATTTCTAGAGTAAAATTTTAAAGAAAAATTGTTAAAAACTGCAGCGGGTAGCAGCCACTTACTTGATTTGCTCTGGGAAATTGTACACTATATCGGCGTTACCTCAGCTTTGAATGAAATATGGGTTTGCTTTCATTCGTAATGGATTACGCTAATAATATCAGGATAGCTTTAATTCAGTCCCATCGTAACAATGATAACTGTGTTTTAGAAATATGGGTATAAACTAGCTTTTTTACCACATAACAAGTGAAATAATTATAAGTATAGTAAGGGTTTTGTTTCTGTCACTAGCTAAGCTTATGAGAAAGATAAAATGAATTTTGGCAGTCTTGAATATAATAATAAATTGAAAATTTTAAGTAGGTAACTCCTGACCTTTTTAATTGTCTATTTAGCAACATCTCATTGAGACTATTTTTATGAGCCCAAACACGTTTTATCTGCTGTAAGTTTCTGAAGAGTTAAGCATCCCACAGAATATTTAATGGTACAGGATAAGCTCAAGGTTAGCATGTCCTGGAAATACCACCACAGTATTAGAAAACTTAATTGAAAATCAATCTGATCTATGAAAGTTAGTAAGATCCTTGTGTCAAGTAGAAAATGAACGCATAGTCATCAAACGCATGAACAAATCTTCGTAAATTTTTATTAAAAATCATTTTGATTACGTCACATTTCAAACAAAAATGAAACAAATCAAAATCGGTCCATTCGTTTAGGAGCTAAATGCGACCACAGAATACTTTTGATACGACAGACAGACTCACAGATACAGAGACAGACATGTCAAACTTATAACACAGCTTTTTTTTCTTTGAGGGTTAAAAATAGTTCAACGACCCTTCATGATTGATGGCCCTAATGCACTATTTTAAAATTTAATTCTTCTAAAGACTACCCAATACTTAGTAAAAGTTTGTAAATTATTATTAAAGTAGGTAAGTCAGTATATTTTTGGATTCAATATCAATAAAATATTATTTTGTTATTAATATCATACGAAATATTTTAAATTTATTTTCAGATTAGAAAAAAGGTACGTTCAAGAATAGGACCTTGCATTAACAGTTATTTGTTGTACAAGAGTGAAAAGTTTGTTTTTTAGCCGCATGTTATATTTTGATGACCGAGCAGCGAGTGATTCAAAAATTAGAATCCTGAGCATTAGCGAGGGAATCAAAAGAGCACGAGGTGAAAAATCTTTGCACTTGAATGCAACACGTAACTTTTCACCCACCCCAACGAGGAAATGACTAAATGCAAATAAAAACATTTGCGCATTATTACTACTAGGTGGTAGACCCATATGTAGGGTCGCCTGGGTAGGTACCACCGCCTTTCTTATTTCAGCTGTGAAACAGTTCGCTGTGTTTCGGATTGAAGGGAAAGGTAGCCAGTGTAATTACTGGGCATGGACGGCATTTCATCTTAGGCCTCAGGATGACAACGCACCTGCAATATCAAGTGCTTTTCCTTGTTATTGCAGGTGTCTATAGGCGGCGGTAACCGCTTACCACCAGGTGGGCCGTCAGCTTGTTTGTCATCTAGTAGTATATAAAAAAAAAAAATTATTAACAGTTTCAGTCAATTCTGATGGCGTCAAATAAATTTCTTCGTCGCTAGAACCACTTGTTTTGTTTGTGAAACCACAGTTTCTTGTTTTAAACATATAGGTTTTAACAAATATGTCGTGAAAAGAAAATGGCGCGCGAAAAGCATATTAAACAAAAGTAGACCAAGAAGGTGCCGAGTCTGAGTTTTTAACAAGTTATAAAAAGGTTGTATGATAAATTCGGCACCATGGAGGTAGAAGTAAAGAGGTTTAATGGTGTTTTAAATTTACAAACTTAGTGCACAAGATGTTCTAAATTCAATTTTACTTTATCCTCTAGCGGATAAAAACGGCTTTAGCACTCAGAAATCGAAGAGCAAAAATACTCTTTCCGAGATGGGGGGATGAAAATTATATTTTTAGCCAATGCACAGTGTGCACAACATTATTAGAATCGATGTCAAAAAACTAAAATTTATCGTAAATATAATAACTTCTATATAAAGACGTATATTCCCTAAAAAGTGGCATTTAAAAAACAAACTTAGAAATAAAAAACAGCACCTAAATCTTGTGAAACTGTATACCAATAAGGCTGGTCGTATTAAAAATCGTAAATAGCCTTGTAATTTGTGAAGTACCAACACAAAAACCAGACAATACATTCTCTGTTCTTGAGGATGTGATTGCGAGCTGGGGCCTTACCACCATCTTTATAAGAGCGACTCATATTTCGCTCGGTTCAGTTTTGGTTCCTAAACTGCGTCGCTGTCATAGTCGTAGATAGCGTCGTGGTACGAATTAAACGATTCTACTCAGTTTAGGACCTAAATTGGACCGCGATAAAAGATGGTGGTACGGGTGCTGGTGAAGGATATTAATTAACATTTTATGAAACTTCAGATCGATTATTTATTTTGATTTATGCTACTGAAACCTCCGAAGCAGATAACGCAAACAATGTAGCGATAACGCACACCACCAAATGGGCAGCATAAATTGTACATTACCCCGAACATTACAATGGAACGGGAACAGCAAACATTTTCTAATAAATAAAGAATGTATTTGTACCCCGGTGAAGCTTAATTATTTATTAGTTAATGGGTTCCTAATAGCAAGGAAACAAGTGCTTGTATTAATAAACAAACACCCCAAACATATTATGAAAGCGTAAATGACAGTTTCCTCTTGTTTGTTTATCCCAGGAGACTTCCAACAGCCCTCTCACTGTTTCCTTGTGGACTGTTTAGGACCACATTATGTAAAACTAAAACGCGTCGCGATTTGACCGATTTTACGTTTGTCTCGTCTGAATACTAGCAGTATTGTTAAAAAAGTCAAAAATTCACATTCACAAAAGGGATGAATTTAGAAGCTGATTAATTCTTATGCCGCAGATAATATAAACATAACATAAATCAGTAATTAAAATAGAATAAAACTAGAATAATTTCACGTCCTGAGGCAGGAATCGAACCCGCGACCTTTCGCAATCCGGGCGACTGCTCTGACCACTGAGCCACCCAGGACTTGGGATATCCCTGTGAAATTCTTCTAGTCTATCTTGTATTTGCGTTTATGAGCTAACGTCCACCCTACAATGTCGAAATATTCTATTTCAACATCCGAAACGAGTATTTTTACAAATACCGACGATTCGGTTAAGTTGGGGCAGTGCTTTCAAATATTCTTAATTTTTGATTTTAACATTATTATAAATGTTTGAAAAATTACTTAGTAATTAAAATAGAATAAAACTAGAAAAATTTCACGTCCTGAGGCAGGAATCGAACCCGCGACCTTTCGCAATCCGGGCGACTGCTCTGACCACTGAGCCACCCAGGACTTGGGATATCCCTGTGAAATTCTTCTAGTCTATCTTGTATTTGCGTTTATGAGCTAACGTCCACCCTACAATGTCAAAATATTCTATTTCAACATCCGAAACGAGTATTTTTACAAATACCGACGATTCGGTTAAGTTGGGGCAGTGCTTTCAAATATTCTTAATTTTTGATTATAACATTATTATAAATGTTTGAAAAATTACTTAGTAATTAAAATAGAATAAAACTAGAAAAATTTCACGTCCTGAGGCAGGAATTGAACCCGCGACCTTTCGCAATCCGGGCGACTGCTCTGACCACTGAGCCACCCAGGACTTGGGATATCCCTGTGAAATTCTTCTAGTCTATCTTGTATTTGCGTTTATTAGCCAACGTCCACCCTACAATGTCGAAATATTCTATTTCAACATCCGAAACGAGTATTTTTACAAATACCGACGATTCGGTTAAGTTGGGGCAGTGCTTTCAAATATTCTTAATTTTTGATTATAACATTATTATAAATGTTTGAAAAATTACTTAGTAATTAAAATAGAATAAAACTAGAAAAATTTCACGTCCTGAGGCAGGAATCGAACCCGCGACCTTTCGCAATCCGGGCGACTGCTCTGACCACTGAGCCACCCAGGACTTGGGATATCCCTGTGAAATTCTTCTAGTCTATCTTGTATTTGCGTTTATGAGCTAACGTCCACCCTACAATGTCGAAATATTCCATTTCAACATCCGAAACGAGTATTTTTACAAATACCGAAGATTCGGTTAAGTTGGGGCAGTGCTTTCAAATATTCTTAATTTTTGATTTTAACATTATTATAAATATTTGAAAAATTACTTAGTAATTAAAATAGAATAAAACTAGAAAAATTTCACGTCCTGAGGCAGGAATCGAACCCGCGACCTTTCGCAATCCGGGCGACTGCTCTGACCACTGAGCCACCCAGGACTTGGGATATCCCTGTGAAATTCTTCTAGTCTATCTTGTATTTGCGTTTATGAGCTAACGTCCACCCTACAATGTCGAAATATTCTATTTCAACATCCGAAACGAGTATTTTTACAAATACCGACGATTCGGTTAAGTTGGGGCAGTGCTTTCAAATATTCTTAATTTTTGATTTTAACATTATTATAAATGTTTGAAAAATTACTTAGTAATTAAAATAGAATAAAACTAGAAAAATTTCACGTCCTGAGGCAGGAATTGAACCCGCGACCTTTCGCAATCCGGGCGACTGCTCTGACCACTGAGCCACCCAGGACTTGGGATATCCCTGTGAAATTCTTCTAGTCTATCTTGTATTTGCGTTTATGAGCTAACGTCCACCCTACAATGTCGAAATATTCTATTTCAACATCCGAAACGAGTATTTTTACAAATACCGACGATTCGGTTAAGTTGGGGCAGTGCTTTCAAATATTCTTAATTTTTGATTTTAACATTATTATAAATGTTTGAAAAATTACTTAGTAATTAAAATAGAATAAAATTTCACAGGGATATCCCAAGTCCTGGGTGGCTCAGTGGTCAGAGCAGTCGCCCGGATTGCGAAAGGTCGCGGGTTCGATTCCTGCCTCAGGACGTGAAATTTTTCTAGTTTTATTCTATTTTAATTACTAAGTAATTTTTCAAACATTTATAATAATGTTAAAATCAAAAATTAAGAATATAACATAAATCATAAGATTATTAAGTAAACAAAAAGCCTGCTTTTTTGTATACTTAATAATCATGATATTCATACACTCACACCTATCAGAATCCATATAGATATAAATTTTAAGCACATTAACACAACAAAAGTATTATTTCAAAGTTTACCAAAATATCAGTTTGACCAACAAGTGACTGAGTTTTGGGATTGATTGAAAATTCAAAAGTAAAATAAGCAGGACAAGATAAGGCAACCAATAAATGAAATTGAGACCCTACTTCTTGCTTGTAGGAAATTGAATTTGATGAAACTTCAAGTACAGAAGGTACTGTTACCAAAGATTTATTTTATGCTTACCCTTCTCATGATTTCTGAGCAAATTGTGACGGGAAAAGTATTTTTGTCAAGGAGTGAAGGACATTTGAAACGGACCCATGGTGTCAAAATATTACATTAATAATAATAATAATAATATTCATACAGTCACACCTATTATCAAACCCCAAGTAAGCATCATTAAGAGCTTGTGTTATGGATACTAGGTAACGGAAAAATAATAATTATAATATGTATGTAAATATTAGAAATATACTAAATAAATATATAAACATCCATGACTTGTTAACAAATTCTAGTACTCATCATACAAACATTTGCTCCAACGGGATTCGAACCTATTAACACAATACAACAACATTTAATTTTTGAAGGAAACAAAAGGTATCTAAAAATTGAAGCAAGATTATGAGATTTCACCCATAAAGTCATTGTAATTATAATAAAATGCGAGACAAAAACAAAAGTCCCAATTAGAGTTTAACTCTCCTCTAGGTATCCTGTAAAATTCTAGATACAGAGAAGCTGCCATAAAAAACCTATCCGATACTTTGGAGCCGAACAAAATAGTGAAATACAAAACACGAAGCCACCATAAAGTTTGTTTTGATTCTGATCCCTATATTTTTGCACCAACAGAGACCATTCGTGAGCTAAACGAAAGAATAGGGTTTCCTAATTAATATTTTCAGGTCACGAAACAGTTTAGATTCACCCGGAAATATCAGAAAACGCTTTATGGTAGGCCTGTAGATTATTTAGCTGCATTTTATAATATCTGGGAGCTGATCTGGCTAAGAAATCGGCAGTGGTCAGAAAGTGGTCGAAAGATCAATCGCGAAGATTATTGGGTAGTCATATCAGCTGCCAGACTCCCACGGCTGGGCATACGCTGCCCCCAAGGATCTTCACACCGATCGATCCTGCGCTGCCCAAATCCATCGGCTTCCCGCGACCCTCACCAGATCGTCGGTCCACCTTGTGTTGTGTCTTCTAAAGCTGCTTCCCTATCGCTAGTCGAGGACCTCACCGCCCCAACGGCCGTCAAACCTTTTTGCAAAGTCTATCCACTGCCACTTGAGGCTCGCAATACTTTGCAATTCTGTTGACGGATAGTGAAATAAATAAATGTCATTACTCATAGAAGTTTCTTACGCCACTTCTTCACAGCTTAAGTATTCGTAGAAGCATTGTTATGGTTGAAGTAAGATTTAAATGAATTTAGTGAACTGAGTCCATTTAAATAAAGAGCATTTTGATTTTGAATCTCGAGCTCCTGAGTTTTGAATATTTTATACCAGGGTCATATTGAAATTTTCATTGCCGCTTGAAATCAAAACAAAGGGGCTGAATGTAAAACCAACCTTTATTATTGATCACTTTGATAACAATAATTTCTATAAGAATTTCAATTCAAAGAAGAACAAATACCTAGCATTTGATTTCTGCATTCAAATCTTTATTAATTTGGTATATGCATGTGAATGATTTGTAATATAATAAAAACATGGAAATCTAACATCGAACCAAAAGAAGTCAAGATAATTCTTTCTTATTCATAAAATAAGACTATTTTTATTTCCCTATAACGTTAAAGCATTATCGTATATTCTAGGTGCATATTCCTGGCAGATATCCAGAATGAAGGAAAATCTATTCATTATCTTCCTAGCTGAATTTAAAAATGGACTATATTTCATTTGGAATTCTAGTTTCATTTATCTACTCAAATTTTTTGGTCCACATTTGCCTAATTTAATGCATGTGAATAAATGGTTAAATTATAAGCCAAATTTGGTGTGCTTCATAAAAATATCACAACTTTTAAAGCTTACCGCTTCTAAGAAACCTTACACTTGATGATGATACTCTATCTATCAATACAGCACTACGTCAATTGTCTGATGTCTATGAAGTAAGGATTAGGTTAACAATAGCAATCAGCAGTTCAATGTCAGGTAAGAATTTATTCAAACTCGTACAGTTTCCAAGAAAAATGCAAATAATTAAAGGACTACTTTTGCGCAAGTATCGTTCTAAAGCCAGATGGATTGTACTAACTCCACCATACGCAACATAATAAGATTATTTATTGAACGGCATATTGTAAATAGTAATAAAGTTTCATTTACTTAAGTAAAATCTTCATTCAACCCACCGTGGTAAGCGACGAAAACCTTCCAACTTTCTCGATTGAAACTTTAGAAAACTCAAGTAAGCATTCACGAGCTGTAAACGCAAACGTATGACTTATTAACAACGGTTTAAGTTCCCAAACTCGGTATGTTTGCTTCAATGACGTAGCAAGTGAACTTTGTTCCTTATTTTAGGAATAAATTAAAATTTCTTCCCGGATTCTTACCGGCTGAGAAATATCTTTGTTTCTTGTTACAACAAATGGTGTTCTACAATTCTCGAAATGTTTGCGAGCAAACATGACGGGAATTACGGGAAGTTTTGTTAGTACGTCATTTGTTATGAGAACGTTTTAGCAAGCAACGCTAATTCTCATATAATGAGAACAGTTAAGGATTGGAACTCCGTGCTTGTCGATGAGTTCCCCAAACGTTGGATCTTGACGCTTTGCCCGACCTTAAATAGAATGGACACGACAGGTACACGACACGACCGCCTTTCTTATTTCAGCCGTGAAACAGTTCGCTGTGTTTCGGATTGAAGGGAAAGGTAGCCAGTGTAATTACTGGGCATGGACGGCATTTCATCTTAGGCCTCAGATGACAACGCACCTGCAATATCAAGTGCTTTTCCTTGTTATTGCAGGTGTCTATAGGCGGCGGTAACCGCTTACCACCAGGTGGGCCGTCAGTTTGTTTGTCATCTAGTTGTTTAAAAAAAAAAAAGGTCATGTCAATGACTACTATCTGACATTCTAATCATATTCAACACACCAGCATATTATGTTTTTGATATTTTTTGTATATTTTCTAGTGCAATTTTTTTTTGTACCACACCAAGTCCACAACACAACATTTTGCCGCATACTTAGTTGCGGTAAATCTTCGTGGTTTTCCATTTTAAATAGCTAATTGTGGTAAATATGCATGAAAAAATTTATACTTACTGATTTAGTAAATTTATGAAAAGTTGTACTAATAGTGAAAACAGAGTTGATTTTTGCCAAAAAATACTCGAAATATTAAAATTCGAAATTGCAGTATTTACAACTTTTAATTATGACATATGTATGGCGGGTGTGTGAGGTGACGTCAAATTTATATCAGATCTCCTTGTCTAACACGCAACTTGATGTGGTTGTAAGTGAGATATTCATCAATATTTTTCTAAAATTCTATCAGTATTGTAAACTGTAACTGTGTAGAATTAATTAAAAACCTAAAAAAAAATTGAAGCATATTCCTCATTACAGTCATTGTTGAAAACAGTGTTTTAATTAATTCCATTTAGTTGCGGTGTGTACAAAAGGCCCGATAATTTGTTTCACTCGTGCATTTTGAGGATGCATTGAATTTGTGAACAATGAAAACATTATCTGATAAAAAAAAAGTCGAATCCACCTGCAAAGAAAATGTGCCTCAGGTTGTGGTTGGGTCAGTGGGTGGGTCAGATAATATCATTAAATTACATCTTATTTTAAAAAACAAAGAATAGATCTTTTATAGGATTTCCTATATTAACACTAGAAAGACCGCTGTCGTCAAATTGACGATTCCGCGAAGTAAAGTGCTCATATTTTGTAAGATATGCCTTATTAAAAGATGACACTCATTGACTTTTAATATTTTGTAGTTTTATAGCCCCCATTTAAAGAAACATTTGTTATCTTAATTAGTTTTCGAAATACAATGAGTCATATCTACAAAGACCACAGTCGTCAAAATGACGCATTGTAAATTCATAATATATTTATAATACTTATATAGTAAATAACTCAATTATCGACCTGAGGGTACTTAGAAGTATTTGTTTACATTACACACCGTTTTATATTTAGTTATGCTTTCTTATTTTTCAATCAGTGTTGAAACATTTAGTGGTGTACAAGCTGCATAAATTTGTATGGCAACCAACGACGCATTATTGAGGGACAGCTCAGATTCGAGCGAAGACATTAGATTAGAAACACCGTCTAGTGTGGTTCCTAGTCGGCGTAGTATCCGATTGAGAAGCAGCCGTAGAGGAATTCGAGGTATGCGAGGTGGACGTTTTTCTTCACGGCAATCGGCACCTCCTGCTATATGATGATAGCAATATTTCACGTCATAATTTCATACTGCAACTTGTTTGTGAGTTACGAGCAGAACATCAAAAAAAATCATCCAGGCCAGGCTCGTTTACTTTGCGATCCCGAAAATGCAGATGAAATTGTAGAGGCGACAAGGTCAAACAAAAGACGAAATTGTCAAATCAATCTAAATGTAAACGAAATAAAACGTCTTGTTTTTGTGATAGTTGTAAGAAACCAGTTTGTGGGAAATGTATTAAAAGTACAAAAAAAAACAATTATATGCTCTAAATGTATTTCTAATTAAAATAAACAAAAAGTAGTAAAGAGCCACTATTGGTTTTCTGTATTATTCATAATAATAATTTCATATCAATGTTAGGGTCGTCTTAGCGTCAAAATGACGACGTTGGTCTTTTTAGGTAGCATACGAATGCCAGTCTTTCTAATGTTAAAGATGTTATGAGGAGTTTGAGCCATAACACCACCACAAAGGTCTAGTTCAGGTTGGTAGGTGTTAATAGTTGTAGTAACAACTAGAACCCTTACTTTTTTTTGATGGGAAACCTTAACTGGTTGGGAAGGAAATGGGAAGAAAAAGGAAATAAGTCGAGACTTTATGAAATATCAATTATATTCTTTTGTAATATTTTTGGATAACTAATTTAGCCGAAGAAGCATTAATCAAATTTCAACATTGCATTATATTTTTAAGTTGGCTGTTTGTTATTCCTTAACAATAAAATAAAAAAAGCTTTTATAGCTACCCAGCTGCGATAAAGGGCCACAGTTGGGTTATGTGAGACTCTCCCGCTGGCATACTCACTAAAAACCATCAGTTCTTCCTGCCTCGCTGCCAAGCGACGCGACCACACAGGGAACTTGGTAGTCGTCCGCGTGGCCGCTAGCAGTTGGCCTCAGCAGGTCACCACAAAGGGTTAGATATATCTCGGAAGAACATCGGATATCCCTACCACACCGGGTGACGATGTGAGGATGGAGCCCTATTCCATCGTCCACATCCTGGCTAGGACGTGATGGAGCGCGGCAAAGAGCCTCCTCCTGCGGCCCGTTCGCCTCCTGCGGGACGGGGCTGCGAGAGGATCATCCTCTCTAGCCCGCATGGATCATCCTTCTGGAGCATGACTTGCTCACAGAAGGAGGCAGCCGCCTCCCAGCACGTCGCACTGCTAACCATCGACCTAGTCAATGTCGGCAGTGAGAGGTCTGCACCCGCTGACGCGATAAGGACATTGCGCTCATCAGCCCACGCTGGAAAGTGTTCCAACGTGTGTTGCGCCGTGTCGTCATCACCACCACACGCGTGACACCGGGGACTCATTTTCCGTCCGATCATGTGCAGATAATGCCCGAAGCAACCATGCTCTGGCATCATCTGCACAATAGGGGCTTCTACATGAGCCTTAGGTAATCATAAATGAACAAAATATATAGGTATTTTTACCAAAAAAGCAATGATTATTATTTGCCTGACTGCCGTAACGGTCAAGTGTCCATAAGCTGGGGCTTGTAGCCTGTACAACCAGTCGCGCATAATGCCATGTTGTGCCCTGTCGCACCATTGCCGGATAAGTTCTGGCGACGGACGAGTTCTTTCCCTTCGAACATAAACGCTCCGCCTGTATACCTCAGACAGCGCAAGCGCGTCACGGTCCCAGCGCGGGGTCCCTGCGGGAATACACGCCTCATACGACACGGTGATGTACCCGCGAATAACCCTGTTCGCCATGACCCGTTGCGGTTTACGCAGGAGGGCTTTATTGCGAGAGGACAGGGACAGTAAGATTTCTAGTCCCTGTGTGGGCGAAAACCCCGCCAACACAGGTACTGTACTAGAACCCTTACTATCCCAACATTAAATTTCTTCTATATTTACTCAAATATACTAGTACCTACATATTAATAAAATTTAATAAATAACACGATTATTCTAACAATTATAATTAACAATTTAATAATAATATTTTTGAAATAATAATAATAATAAAAAAATGTGTAATATCATATTCTAAATAAGTGTTCCTCTCGCCTAAGTTGCCGTGCCCGACAGGGTCCATGATGATTTAATTATAATAATGTAACACCTACTATACATTGTGGAGCAATAAATATATTGAGTATTGAGTATATCAATACAGATGCTTTCATGCTTTACATGTTACTGGATCATACAAAGCAGGATCATACGCTGACTTACAGATTAAAGAAATCTCTGGTTTGCGAATCAGCCCTCCACATTATTACTAACTGCGTAGTACTAACACAGAGTAAGACTTAGTTAGGTATAATTACTAATAAAAATTAGTTTCCGACTAGAATAGAGTAGTAATCTAAGTCTTTGATTAATTGCTACCCCTAAGTCCCACTAGTGCAATCGTAATAATAAAGATTTTATCGCTGTTGGCCTAATTATTTACTCCACGTTGTTCCTTAGAGACAGTATCAATCGTGAATGTAATTAAAATCTATTGAATTCATAATTTACCTATAAAGTATGATCAAACTAAGTCATTTACCATGCATAAAGCACAAACAATCCCGGAGAAGTGAAGTTCCCTGGGGAGGAAATATGATAGACCCATCAATTATTTGTCCACGAGTGGCACTTATTTTCACATCAGTTCAAATTCACTAGAGATGACAACTTCAGAGTTAATGCCTTTGATAACTAATCAGTTACTGATTAAAAGCGGTTGTAACAGTCTATAGTCAACCAACGGGCACGTCTAGATCAGGGATGTTATGGATATGAAATTTCAGATCTGGATACGGATACGGATATAAGAATAATATTATAAAGGTTTCGGATACAGTTACGGATGTGAAATTATTTCGGATTATCCGCTAGTTTTTTTTTTATAAATATGAAAGCATAAGTAAAATACAAATAGCAAGATTTGACTTTTATTTCTAGTCTAACAAATTTTAAGTATTACACTCTACACTTTACACTCTTGTAAACTTGTTATTTAGACTTCGTCTTTATCCGAAACTTTTATATTAGTTTCGGTTACGGTTATGGATATTCTTTTGTTTCGGACATCCGATAATTTCGGTTACGGCTACGGAGCTACATAAGGACTAGATACAGCAAACTTGAGGGGTTCGCGGCGCGAGAGACAGCGAGCCCAATCTACTATACACTCGCTTGGGACGCCGGTCAGGGGTGACGTATTTTAATAAGTTTTTTTTCTTTGTTATTGCAGGTGCCTTTATGCGACGGCAACCACTTCCACTTTGAGGAGCTCGGTGGCGTATTGGTTTGAGCGCTCTGGTTTCGAATACGAAAACAAAGCAACTTTCGCCATGGTCGACCCTGGGATGGGTCAACCAAAATTTATAATCTCGAGCTCCTCCGTGCTTCGGAAGGCACGTTAAGCCGTTGGTCCCGGTTGTTACTACAACCGCTTTAACCCACCAACCCGCATTGGGCCAGCGTGGTGGTGTTATGGCCCAAACTCCTCATGTGTTTCTTCCATGTAGGAAGGCCTGTGCCCAGCAGTGGGACGTATATAGGCTGATGATGATGATGATGAACCACTTCCCACCTGGTCATCCAGTTGTATAAAAAAATCTGTGTCTGTGCTGTGCATGTCATCATCTCATCTTGTCTCATATCATATTCGTGGGTTTCGGAGGTCCCGATTCCAATCACTCTCCCAAGCCTCTATTACTATCGCAGTAAGGGTGGTCTCAAGGTCAAACCGTTACGCTTGATGAGCTATGGACTGTACATATACCTGGCCGGATATCAAACATTTACTTTCATGTGGTTAATACCGCTATATGCTCTATCTTTCTTAGTAGTCTAACTATCCTTTGAAACATCGGAGATTTTAACACTTTCCAGGCGTAAAATAAGTTGATGACGACGTGGCACCACGTCGATCGACGTTTCAATTAATTGCACAAAAAATGCTAGTCCGTCGACGAACGGTCGCTTTGTTTACATTCAAAGGGAGAACACGATATAGTGTCACACAACACGATCAAAATCCATATGTCACAAGAAAAGCCGAAATAAGAGTCATTTTTTGGAGTACCCCCATCCCACACACGCTGCCGTGACAATACGTCTGTAGCCGTGCGATTTTCGTACTTCAGTCGCCCAGTGCCATAACAAACATATAATGTTCTATTACATATGACAATCCGCCTACAGCCGTTGTATGGGAATTTGTGTGTCATATTGGTGACATATTACTGTTTTAAAAAATATAAGTGTCCGTGAACGTGTTAAGCTTAAGTTGAATAGATTTCCGACTTTTTATACTTAATCTTCGTTCCGTAAGCGTCACGTTGTACATCCTGTCGATTTCATATTCAAGCTAGCTTTGTGATTGTATTGTATGTACGTGACCACGGAATTTCATCTGTTCTAAAAGTTCTAAGTTTTATTTAAGTCGATTCGGCGGTTTAAGTGTGAAAACATAGCAAATAGACAGACAGACAGACAATTTCACATTCGTAATATCTCCCACTCACTAGTCACTACAATGAATATGACGCGAACATTCGCCAATTATTCGTTGCGTCTGCACGTCTGTAATCCGAAATTATTACGTTAAGTTAAAGATATTATGCTAAAATTATCTTTGCAGAACTTTTCTACATATGCCGACAGAGTAATATTCTTCAATTTATTCAATTTGGGAGAGTTTTATATGGTTATCCTAAAAGATAATAAATAAATTTAGGGCACGTAAAATTACTTATGTGATACTTAAAAACAATGTTTTTCTTAAATATTATTTTGATATTATATTAAATATTTGAGGGATATTTATGAAAAAGTCTAGACTATAAAAAGGACTTGTCCTAGGGGTCCTCTTTGCGTCTACCTTCACAATGTGAAAACTATTAAATTGTTGTTTTTACTCATATAAAAAAATATCTTTTGTTTTTTTTGCTTCATAATATTAGATTTTGTTATAAAAAAATAAATAAGTACAAAGTAAGCATTGATTTTGAACCAAGTAACACAGCGACCCATAACTGGTATTTTAAGCTAAAATGTATTTTTTGATTTGATGATCCATTTGTGATATTGACGAGAAATAAATCGTCAAATAAAAAACACATCTTGAATTTGAATTATCTGCGAAAGACTTACGAAAACCTGGATTATACTTAGAACCTTGTCATTATTCAATTTATCACTTAAAACGCGAAACAGAAATGAGACATCTGACAAGGCATAATATAGGTAGACAATGTGACAAAGTCCTTAACTGATCATAATTCACGTAGATCGTTCGTACAACGCTACACATTGCACTGTATCATTGCAATGTTATAGCAACTGCTTTTTGTTTTTATTTTAACATTTTTTAGCGGGAATCCAACTTTCTCATAAATCTAACTTTTATAACCGTCTTTACGTATATTTTTAATGGCTATCTTTAAAAATATTTTTTTTTACTGTGTCATATTTTGGTGCTCATTTTTAATTTTCGGGCTATGCTATTGTTGGCCATCACGGGAGACGTATCTTGACTCAGTATAACTTCATCAGAGCGTCCCGACACCGTTAAGCTTAAGGAAGAGTAAGTCCTAACAGTACTGACAGTCCATAACCGGACAAAAGGGGAGATACTTAAATATTTAGAACCGAAGCCACTTATTTGTGGCTTTCTATCTTGCTACACTCCAACCGCACCGCGACGATGGCGCCCAACATGAGCAACGATACATTAGAGAGTAATCAACAAAAGTAAGTGTTCATTAATCAGATCAGCTGAAGTCGCCTATTTTTTTAGTAATAAGAGTTTGTAATTCAGTCTCAGTGGTCTAAATTAATCCCTCACGGCTATCGCAGCTATCGTGCACTCCACAAAGCCTGCAGCTTAAGTGTTGTAACCGATCGGAGCCGACAGCTCTCAATTTGCAGCTCTTAATCCGCTGTGGACATGCATATGTTGCAAGTAACATGTTAGCAGCCAAACATGAAGGTACACACATAATTGTATAGTAAATTGTGGTGTCGGCTTGTATTTTGACTTATTATCCGAATTCATAGGCGCTCTGTTGAAGTTAAGCTTGACTATATTTGCAACAAAAGGTAAAATGCCATTCATACTTAAATTATACCTGAGTGTAATTATATCATCATATCAGCCAGTTCCAGTTGCTATATACTATTGCACCACAATACAAGATCTATTATTTGACTCATCCTGAAAAAATGCAGAAGAAATTGTGGTAACTTAAAAACAAAATGCAATCGATAAAACTCTTATTTAATTTATAATTATGTATTTCAAAATTATCATGAAGAAATGTTACAATAAAAAATGTGAAAAATATTAAGATACTTTTTTTTAACATCCAAACGGAAGCTTTTGCTGTGATTATAAAATCACAACAAAAGCCAAAAGCCACGGAAAAGAAGTCGAAAGAAACGTCAAAACCTTTCGCGTTCACAGCCACAAAAACATAAAATGTCAATGGGGCGTTTGTCTTTGGATCTGATAAAATAATACAAACACAATCCTGGAACGTTAAAATATTTGCCCGGGTTCCGTGGTTGCGGCTGATTGGAAAAAACAAAGGAAGTGGGAGGTGTCAATGAGCTCTCATGAATTTATAACGAAGGCTGTGCTTAAAGCTGAGATTTTATTGTGGAGCTAAGTTTATTGTCTAGAAGTGGCTAGTAAACTCAAGAGAAGGTTTGAGTTTACTCCTTATGAATAGATTTTCGTATAAGGCCCCCGTTATGGACATTTTCTGAATTGTGAAATTAATATAAGCGTCGACTGAGGCACTAATAAACTTCATGTCTTAAAAATCTGCGACCTCTTAGCCTTCACCACCTGATGGTAAGAGACGATAATCCCCAAATTAGAAGAGATCTACACTTGGATTCCTCAACTACAGAGGATCTGGCTATCTAACCTCCAACTGGCCGAACAACAATGCTGTTAACATTATTGTTATGGCGGCAGGCTTAAGTAAGATGGTAGTAGCTAGTCAGGCGGACTTAGAAAGGCCCTACCACCAACCATTCTGAGCGTCATGTTGGTATTTCATGGCGCTTCCAGTAAGAAATTATTATCTATTCTAAATTATAGTTAACTACGTAGGAACTTCAATATTATAAGGAACGGTATATTAGTATGTTGCACCTACGTAATTTTTTTGTTCTATTTTTTCTGTTTTATAAAATGTCCATTGTTTAAGCATATCATTTGGAATCTCGGTATTTACTTTATCATTATTTATAATAAGTCTATTTATTGATTTCTCTTATCCAATAGTTTCGTTTGACGAAATCGAATATGTAGTATTTAGCTTATACCAATTTTTCAATATCATGTTTGTGCTAAGTCATCTTGCAATTCTAAATGTACTTTTTATTTCATGATTTATGATTGTTCGGTTATTTAAAAAAAACTAAATGACAAACAATCTGACGGTCGTAAGCGGTCACCGCCGCCTATAGATACCTGCAATAAATAACAAGGAAAAATCACTTGGTATTGCAGGTACGTTGTCATCCTGAGGCCTAAGATGAAATGCCATCCATGCCCAGTAATTACACTTCCACCTTT
Organism: Nymphula nitidulata; assembly: GCA_947347705.1. Taxonomy (NCBI): domain Eukaryota; kingdom Metazoa; phylum Arthropoda; class Insecta; order Lepidoptera; family Crambidae; genus Nymphula; species Nymphula nitidulata. Next base: position 17,822,398 of record OX374632.1, read on the forward strand.
CCCTTCAAAAATCTGAAACACAGCGAACTGTTCGCTGTGTTTCGCAAGAAAAAAAAAGCCAAAGCCGTGCAGTCTAACTTCTGTGAACCCTCGCTGCCCCCGTTGAGATGTTCTGACGGCTCGCTAGCTCGCAAGCCGCAAGAGAAAGCCGATCTCCTGGTAAAACTCTTTGCTGCTCACTCCCGAATCGATGACTGCAACTCACAGCCACCAACACTCTCCCACTGTGGCCACACAATGCCTGATATCCGTATCAGGCAATGTGATGATGTACGTGCGGAGCTTCAGTCAATCGACGTCCGGAAAGCTAGTGGACCTGATGGCATCCCAGCGATAGTACTGAAAAACTGCGCAGCGGAGTTGTCTCCCGTCTTAACGCGGCTATACCGTCTTTCTCTCTCTTCTGGGTGTGTGCCGGAATCTTGGAGAGAGGCCAATGTGCAACCGGTCCCCAAAAAGGGAGACCGTTCAGACCCAGCTAACTACCGCCCAATAGCTGTCACCTCAGTTCTTTGCAAGGAACGGATCATAAATAAACAGCTGATCCGATACCTAGAAGATCACTCATTAATTAATGATCGACAGTACGGGTTTCGGCCGAAACGGTCAACGGGTGATCTTCTAGCGTATTTAATGCATGTCTGGGGTGAAGCTATTGACAAACGTGGTGAGTCAGTGGCTGTAAGCCTTGACATTGCCAAAGCGTTTGATCGGGTCTGGCACAGGGCTCTTCTCTCCAAGCTCCCGGCATACGGTCTGCCCGCTCAGCTCTGCAACTGGATTGCCGGCTTCCTGCATGAGCGAACAATCCGTGTCCTCGCAGATGGATGCGCTTCGCGGTTCATGTCAGTGAATGCCGGTGTACCACAAGGCTCTGTTCTATCCCCCACACTCTTTCTTTTTCATATCAATGATATGCTTCCGTTAAGAAACATTCATTGCTATGCGGATGACAGTACAGTGCATGGGGGATATTTCGGTCGCCCAGGAGCTGGGCGCGCTGAAACCGGGAGAGAGAGAGAAAATCTTACCATTGAGCTCAACAGGGTGTTGAACCTTATATCGGAATGGGCATCTAATAATCTTGTTCAGTTCAATGCTAAGAAGACACAGGTGTGCGCGTTCACAGCCAAAATGTCGCCGTTCCTTCCCCTTCCGTCTCTTCAGGGCACCACTCTTTCGGCACAGGGCTCCTTACACCTGCTCGGCATGGAGATATGTTGTGATCTGAATTCTAGGAACTACATCGAAACCGTGATCAAAACAGCTTCACGGAAGCTCGGTGTCCTGAACAAGGTGCGTCGATTTTTCACGCCTGACCAATTATGCCTGCTTTACAAAACTCAGGTCCGGTCGTGCGTGGAATATTGCTCGCACTTGTGGGATGGCTCCGCTAAGTACCTACTCGATGCCCTGGACAGATTGCAGCGTCGTGCTGTCCGTATCGTTGGCGATGTAGAAGTCACGAACAACCTCGAGCCTCTGCAATTGCGTCGAGACATTGCGTCGCTTAGCGCCTTCTATCGGCTATATCACGGAGAGTGCTCTGAAGAGCTTTTTGACCTTATCCCACCTTCTCCCTTCCTACTCAGGACCACGCGTGCTGGTCTTCGGAGTCATCAATTTACCGTCTCCACCTCGACATCACGCACAAAGAAATTTAGTACCTCGTTTCTTTGTCGTACTTCCAGAACTTGGAATTCTTTGCCAGCACATGTGTTCCCTCCTTCCTGGGTTCCTTCAAAAGAGGCGTGAAAAAGCATCTTTCAGGCCGGCAAGGTGGAGGCGGCTAAAGCAGTGTCTAAACTGCACTAGCTGTCTTCGCATATGGACTTTTCTTACCGCTTCACATCAGGTGGTGTTGAGTCATTTGTCGTGCTTTGTATAAAAAAAAGAAAAAAAGAAGTGAACACGAAAATAAAAATACCACCGTTATAGGAGTTATGTCGACCACCACCTCGCCATAATAGGACTGTTTTAGGAGACCAAGGAGGCCGGCTTGATTTCTAGCTTACTTTTTTATGTTATTCGTCTTTAGTTTTTAACTGTCAATATTCTTCTTTTTCTATGCCGTATTCACGCTACTGTTAACATTCTGTCGACTGAAACAATGTTTTGTGTTATATACAATATTGTTACCATGAGTTGAATACAGTTTCATATCCGATCACCACAATCGACGGCTCATTACACAAATAACACTTTTTGCGTAAGCTTATTAAACCTTTTTTTTTTTAAATTAAAATTGGAGCTGCCGCCACTTCCGTCAGCCGTAGTCGACGAACCGGTCGCAAGAGGGCGCATTTTGGACGCCTCCAGATGCTAGCGCCGGGCCGAGTGCCGATGCACGTGGGCACTTCATCTTTAAATAACGCAGTAGGATCGATACACCTCTTTTTAGTCCTCCCTTCCACATAAGACCTTTTATGGGTCACCTGCACTGCACACAAACGGATTGCAATATCAACACTTAACAGGCTAACCATGGCAGGCAAAAAAGCAGAAAGGTGTTGCGTCACTGAGGGGTTTAGTGGGTGAAATCCATCCAGGGAGAGGGAGGATAAGCTGGTAGAGCTTCCCCTCAGCGGAAAATAGTAAGTATATTTTCAATTAACTTCGACCCTGAAAAAAACAATTATTTCTGGACTTTTGGGGCTGACTTTACTAATATTAACGGCCAAAATTAAAACACAAATCTTAACGCAAAAGCAAAGTTTTGTTTCTCTTTCAAACTTTTCCAACTTATCATTATCTGTTTGGAATTTTTCCAACTTGATAGTAGGTAACCGAATAACTCGGAATATTATTTTAAAACAAAGATCGGAATTCGTTGGCACCGAAATAACAAAGACCGTGGTTCCGATCTTTTAAAAAAAGGCTTGGATAGCACTTTATTTCTTTGAGGGGACTTTGTGTTTAAATTCCTAAAATTATTTACCTTTTTGACTACTGGTTTGTCAGTTACCTTATCTTTTCAACCACAGCTCCCGGATTCAAGTTCCAGTAAAGTGTAAAGGCTGATTTGGAAAATTGTAATACCAATATTTTTTTTTATATAAAAAGCACGGCAATTGACCCAACACTACCTAATGTGAAGCGGTAAGAAGAGTCCATACTACGCGAAGACAGCTGGTGCAGTTATATACTGCTTTAGCCGCCTTCACCTTGGGCACCCAAAAGGTGCTTTTTCACGCCTCTCTTGAACGAACCGATGTTACAGGAAGGAGAGAATACATGTGCTGGCAAATAATTACAAGTTCTGGAAATACGACAAAGAAACGAGGCACTAAATTTCTTTTTGCGTGATGTTGAGGTGGAGACAGTGAATTGATGACTCTGAAGACCAGCACGCGTGCTCCTGAGCAGGAAAGGGGAAGCTCTTCAAAGCACTCCCCGTGATATAGCCGATATAAGGCCGACGCAATTGCAGAGGCTCAAAGTTGTTCGTGTCCACTACCTCGCCAATAATACAGCACGACGCTGCAATCTGTCCAGTGCATCGAGGAAGTACTTGGCGGAGCAACCCCACAAGTGCAAGCAGTATTCCACGCAAGACCGGACCTGAGTTTTGCAAAGCAGGCATCAAGGATCTTGTTTAGGACACGGAGCTTCCGAGGGACTGTTTTGATCACGGTGTCGATGTAGTTCCTGAACTTCAGATCGCAACATATCTCCAAGCTGAGCAAGTTTAAGGCGCCCTGAGCCGAAAAGAGTAGTGCCCTGAAGAGAGGGAAGGGGAAGGAACGGCGACATTTTGTCTGTAATCGCGCACATCTGTGTTTTCTTAGCATTGATTGTAGCAAGATTTTTAGAGCCTCATTCAGATATAAAACTCTTTGACTCTTTAAAACTCGACTGTTCGGCTGTTCGACTTTTTAAATGCGAGCAGGGAGATTCGTCCCTTAAACTAACCCTTGGTTTTACTAATTTAAGCTAACGTTAAAATAAACGTTTGTCTCCACTACATCAGATCATCGTTTGTCAAACTGAAACCAAAACGTGACGCAGCTTTAGACGATGAAACTACAATAACCTTGTGAAATCTGAGACAAAGTTTCTGACAAGTCATGTGAACAATTGTTATTAATATCCGCTACCTAACGACCGTAACAATGACAATTAGCCGAAACGACCGCTTCTTTGTGTGCTAAGCTCTCTTGAATTCCTATTGGATAGACCCAAATAAAGCTCGCTGGCGTTGGCAAAAAGACTTTTGGAGAACCGCTGCAGACTTAGCGTGATCGTTTGATTTTCAATATTTGATGGGTCAGTATAATAAATTTGTAATCTCTAACTTCGGAGGAGCTCGGCGCATTGGTTAGAGCGCTCTGGTTTCGATACGATAAAAAAGCAACTTTCGCCATGGTCGATCCTGGGATGGGTCAATCAAAGTTTGTTATCTCGAGCTCCTCCGTGCTTCGGAAGGCACGTTAAGCCGTTAATCCCGGTTGCTCCTGCAACCGCTTTAACCCACCAACCCACATTGGGCAAGCGTGGTGGTGTTATGGCCAAACTCCTCATGTGTTTCTCCCATGTAGGCAGGCCTGTGCCCAGCAGTGGGACGTATATAGGCTGGTGATGAATCTTTAACTTCACCGTGCTTCAGAAGGCACGTTAAAACGATGGTCAAACCGGACCAACCGTGAGCAACATCTTAGCGTGCCTTCTGAAACGGAACCTGCGAACGCTTTGACCTACCAACCCACATAGGGGTAGCGTGGTGGTGTTATGGCCCAAACTCTTCATGTGTTTTTCTCTTAAAGGAATTTATGTGCTCAGTAGTGGGACGTCATGGCTGTCGAAGATTGATGATGATTTCCAAATGCACTAGAAAAAATTACGAACAATTCCTAAATTATAATTAATTACTAGTGACCATTGGCGGATCCGCCCGCGTCGATGTCGGCTATCACACCAAAAAGGTAACGGTTCAGCGGTCTAGGGGTGAAAACCTTACAGAAAGAGAGACAGAGTTACTTTCGCCTTTCTTAATATTAGTATGGTTTGTTTATTTATCTGCAGGTTGAAAGAGGTAGACACTATTCGAGACCTTGGAGTGTTGATGGACAATCGGCTAAAATTCTTAGATCACATAGTTAAAGTCCTGAATGAAGCCAATAAATCACTTGGATTCGTATTGAGAAACACAAATAAGCATTTCAAAATTAACTTCCGATAAAATGCTGTACAATTCCTATCTAAGAAGTAAGCATTTAACTAGTGGCTAGGTGACGCTTTGCAAAGCATATTGTCAATGCTTTGAAAAGAGTCGCCTTGATTTTATCTGTTTTGTTTATATAAATAAGTATAATCTGCTGTATCTAAGTTGGTAATCCAATAAATACAAAAATGCACAGTACGTCTTAGTTCAGTCACTGGACTCTCGAAACCTTATAAGTACTATGATTAGAGTGTAGATATGCTTGCTTTAAATAGACTTTGGGGAAAATTAAATCAATTTGTCGTTATTTAAGTCGAGCAAAAATAAATAAAACAGTAACTTTGCGATTCAACTAGCTATATTATAACAATAATCGCATCAATAAGAATTATACGACATCCAGTTTTTAAAGCTCACAGGTACTTAAGTAATTCTATGTTGAACAAAGTCATACATTTTTACTTACAACTTCCATTTTAATTATCATACCGCAATTAGAATCAGCCTGGTTCGGTAACAAAATTGAGTAATTGACGCCTAATCCCAGAAAAAGCGAAACAAAACCACTTCATGCCGTCTGAACAACTGCTGGCATTTTTAACAGAAATCTGCCAATTTCGTAAAGACTTGCTTCTCTAAAACAAACGTTATGGTTGTGGCCTCAGAGTTGCTTATGTTCAATAGTGTTGTGATTAAGTGAAGGCTATCTGTGGGTACTGTATTTACAAACGAGTGGAATTCACTCAACATTACTAATATTTGCCCGGGCATCAAATGAGAACTACCGTAGGCTGCATTGCCACGAAGGAGACATAAATTAAAAGAGATAGGAAAGGAAATATTCTTCGGTTTCTAAGCCTTCTAATTACCTCTTTACTATTGAACTGCAAGACATGTGTCTTGTAGTACAATAGTAGTTGTAGTACTTCGATAATACATGAGTAAAAAATTCTCACCGGTCTAACTCTAGAGCAATGTCGGATACTTAATTGCTGGGACTTCAGGCTGATTTACACTTCCATAAGTACAGTAGCGAGTTAACTTGCGGTCTTGGCGAGTTAAGTTCAAATTCCCGTCCAAACAATGTTAAGAACTTAACTCGCCAAGACCGCAAGTTAACTCGCTACTGTACTTATGCAAGTGTAAATCAGCCTTTCTATTAGTTTCGAGAAGGTCAAACGCTTCATGACAAATAATTATTTTACTAACGTTTATGGATCACAATTATTTAAAATAAATATTTTTATTTTTATTTTTATTTTTATTATGTTTTACTTGTTCTAGAATCTTGACTAAATATGACCATAAAATGTACACTATGTCTTTTTATTCTCACGGAAAAACTGTAAAAAAAGTGTTGCCACGAATAAAAAAGGATTTGTAATAAGTAGTTATAAATAACTACGAGATTTTTAGGGTTCCATACCCAAAGGGTAAGACGGGACCCTATTACTAAGACTCCGCTGTCCGCCCGTCCGTCTGTCACCAGGCTGTATTTAATGAACCGTGATTGTTGACAGTTAAAATTTTCACAGATGATGTATTTCTGTTGCCGCTATAACAACAAATACTAATAAACATAAAAAAAATATTTAAGCAAAAAAAAACACGTTTGTTGTATGGTACATGGGAGTCCCTCACAGAACCCTTCATCCATCGTGACTATGAAAATAATTTATCTTTTACAATCAACATTTATATGAGAATTTATATTACTGAAAACACTACAGGGCTGGTCAAAATATTGGTCGCTTTGAAAGAATCTTTGTGTTTGCTAGGCCAGGAATAAATGGATAAATTTTATGAGTGGAACAATTAAAAACATGAAAGAAATATTATTAATTGTATATTCTTTATTGCACTTTTTTTTTAATTATTATACAGTAAATTTAAAAATTCTCAATTTGTAGGCAAGGGTGGACTTAACTCTATTAGAGATCTCTTCCAGTCAGCCCAATGTGGTGAAATAATTTAGTAGTTGAGTGAGTGACAAATACAGCGCAAACCATAGAAAATAATTATACACATACCAAACATATTATAATAAATATAAATACATACAATATTATAGTATAAATATAAATATACTTACACATATAGTATACAAATAATCAACATGAAATTGTGTGAAATAAAAAAAAACATAAAGTTACAAATCTTGTGAGAGAAAGTACTCCTTGACTCTTGAATAAATTAAAAGCAAAAAAAAAGCTTTTATTTAAATGCTCTAAAAAGAAGAACATAAAATTATCCTTTAAAATTTACCTAAAAACTAATAACCTTATACACAATTTATATGATCATAATAGCTTGTCGCTTAATTAAATAGGTACTAGTTTATCTACACAAGTAAATCGCGCGACAAGCTTTTATGATCACATAAATTGTGTATAATAAGGTTATTAGTTTATAGTTAAAATTTTTAAAGGAAAATTTTATTTTCTTCTTTTTAGAGCATTTAAATAAAAGCTTTATTTTAAAGTTTTTTTTGCTTTTAATTTATTTTTTACTTTTTAGTTATCGCTGGCTAGGTTTCTGAGTCTCGGCAAGCCCTTTCATTTGATACCCTATTGCAGAAATGCAATAAAAATAGCTATTCCGCCATCTTGGATGGTCCGCCATATTGGATTTAGAATGACGTCACACAGCTTTTCGTGTATTGTTATCCAAACTAAACGTGTATACAAAATTTCAGCTCATTCGGTTCCGGCATGTTCAGGCATATTGGATTAAGAATAACATCACATTATTTTTTGAGTTACTCTCAACAAGCCCTTTCATTTGATACCCATATTGTAAAAATGCATTAAAAACAACTATTCCGCCATCTTGGATGGTCCGCCATATTGGATTTAGAATGACGTCACACAGCTTATCGTGTATTGTTATCCAAACTAAACGTGTATACAAAATTTCAGCTCATTCGGTTGTAGATATCTGCTTCAAAATCGAGTTAAAGTTAATAGCAAGTTAAATAAAAGCTTTTAAAAAAATAATAGAAGGACTGTCTTGGATAACTGGAATCTTGGATAACTATCTTGAATTTTAATGACAATACAGGCTGGTTGATAAAAAAATCATCGTTTAAGATTATTGAAAGAAAAACAGATCAGTGCGTTGATTCTGTAACGACTTGCGAAGTGAGGTGCGAGATTCGTTACAGAATCAACGCAATGATATGAGAAAAAACGAATTGTAAGTATTTTACCTGCGTATTATTGTATACTTCATTTCATAAATTGATCTCTTAAAAAACAGTGATTTTATCAGGATTCATGGTTCTTTATAAGTTTTGTTAGGCCTTACCAAGGATGGTAGAAGAAGCTGCTTTAAGCGCTTGTCGTTTTAATTTTTTTTCTCTTTTTTATTTCTAATTTTTACATGTAATCTTGCTCGTGGTAAAATTTTGATAATTGGTGCGAGTAAATACAAAGTAGGTATGAGATTTTCTATAACTATGTCAATTCTCACTTACTATGTAGTTCTTTGCCGTTTGCGAAAATCGAGAGATACTTTATCTACAGGTTTGTACGGTCTGGGAATGCTAAGAGGCCGCAATCAAAGCAGGTTCTATTTGTTACAGTACTTAAGTTTGTTAGCTAGGTACCTGAACTCTGAATCCGTAATGCAAGAAGCATTGCATGCGGCATTTATTTTGATTTTTACTGCTTTGTATTTTAACATAATTGGGCTACATTTGCAATTGCTTTACACTCATACGAATTCTATCTATCTAGCCCAAAGGAGGTGGCCAGGTTTTATAAAGGCGTTTGCCCTAGTATTATTTGAGATGTACACAACAAAATACATTAGTAGCAAGTCTTTTAATTCTATAATTATAACAAAAATGTTATATGTCCCGTATTTTATTTTAAAGGAGTTATTGTATACGCTGAATATAAAAAGATGTCAGGCGCTTTTTTACTAATTTTCAGTAGATAAACTGCATCTATTAGACTAAACAGATAATAAGTAATATTATATCCCACTGGAGTATGTTTTAGTTTAAAAAATATTAAGACTAGAAAATAATAAGTACCTAATACCGTTTACATGTGAACATTTACTGTTGAAAAACCTTTTCAGCCTTCCAGAGAGACATATACATAACAAACAATTCAGTAAATGATTTGAACTACCTTTCTGATAAAATACCCTTGTAAATAAATATATGAAAATACAATACGAAAAATATCAAAACATAAATGAAACATCACATTGTCACTTCATTTTCAAATCACCACCAGGCTTCGGTGTATCGTCGATTTTTTTTTTAATATTATAATTTTCTGGACTTACAGAAATAACAATTTATTTATTTTACATTTTATAGGTAGGTAGGTAGGGTTTTTTGGTTTATTTTTATACAAAAATAAATATATTAATCACTTTTTTACAGTCGATAGCACATCAACCGTAACAGTTTGACCTTAAGACCGCCCTTACTCCGTTCGTAGTAGAGGCCGCTTTCGTATTGCAACCGTTACACTTGATGTGCTGTCGTCTGTACATGTCACAGTTTAAGTATCGTTTATTTTTTGTGACTTTTTGGACCATATCTTGGATCGTCCATTTATACAATAATCAAAACAATTATTTATTATTGTTACTATATTTTTCTGGACTTATAGGAATAAATTGTACAATTATTATTTATACATATAATATATAATATCTTTCCAGGGCATATATTGGCCACCTCCTTAAGTTTAATTAATAGGTCGTGTAATGGAAACAACTTATTACCGGATAACATTATTATCTATATACAGGATGATGCCGTCAATACGACAATAAATTGAAAATAGCTATAATAGTTCATCGAAATGGTTTGCCCTTTCAAAAACATTTTATTCATTTGATAATTTCATGACATTTCTATGAAATAATATAATATTGTCTGTATTAGGTACTTCATAGAAATGTCGTGAAATTTTCTAGTTTAAAAGATGTTTTTATATGTGGCAAAACATTTCTATGAACTAATATAGCCCATGTTTAATTTTATTGTCGTATTGACAACGCCACCCTGTATTATAGATGATATAAATGCTTATAACAAACTATAAGGACTCGTGACTGAAATGAAATATTATTATTTATCACACAAATATCAGCCCCTACTGGGACTCAAAGCTGAGATCTCTGGCTTAGTAGACATGGTCACTGACCACTCAGTTAAGAGATTTTGAATTGAATTTTGAGGAGTTTCATGAATTAAGCAAATGACGTTAATATTTGTAGAGCGAGAGAGAGAGAGAGAGAAACAAAAACTAAGAAATAATACAGAATAATAACCCGAAATGGGTTATTTTATTCGATAACTCCATTGAATAATATCAAACCACCAGATTGACAAGAACGTTATGCAACACAACGCAATTCGATCGTAGTGATATTTTCACTGATAAATTATTTTATATTATAAGTCAATATCTTTTTCTAATGAATAATTTTCAGCTTCAAGGTCCTGCCTGATGTACCGCTTAAAAATTTACTAAAGAATAAAGAAAAGTACAAAAACAAAAATTTTTAAATTAAAAAATGCCAGATCCTTTTTCCCCAATTCTTGTAATACTTAGTTCAATGACTTTTCTAGAACTCCCCCCAGCTGCTGTTAGGAAGGCACGGAATATTTATAAAATTGAAAACCTTCTTACACAACAATCATTTATAAAAAATAAAAATAATTCTTCGTATGTTTATTTCGTAAGTTAGAGCGCCTTCACACTAGCGTTTGTCCAGCGTAGGCGTTCGATGAACGTATGCGCAGCACAGACGCCGCGACAACGTAACGAACGCGTCGCGTTTTCGCAGTGTTTCATCGTCAGTTAATTGAACGTTGCGCTAAAGGTCTATTCACACATATCAGTGAAGCCACAGTTCCGGCACAGTACCGGCACAGTACCGGCACAGTTCCGTATCAGTGCGAAATATTATTTCATACATTATCTATGAACGTATCTCCACTTGTCCGTATCAGTGACGGCACAGTGCTCTCAGTGTCCGTGCCGGCACCGGCAAGCACGGAAGGGATTGTCGACAAAGATATTTTTTGCCGGACGGACAGATCACGGACGCCGGCATCAACAAAAACAAAATAGAGGACGAGCGATTAATAGAATTGGTTCGTGAAAATAGAGTTTTATATGATTTATCTCATGCAAAGTATACGAAATACAATCACGATTGACGCGGACACGTTTTCACTGAAGCTCCGTGAACTGAGCAGGCACTGACATGTGTGAATTGAATCACTGACGCAACACTGAAGCACTGATACGGAACTGTGCCGGTACTGTGCCGGAACTGTGGCTTCACTGATATGTGTGAATAGACCTTAACGCGGCGCAGACGTCACACAATTTCGTGTACGTAACGTAACGCGCGCGCGTCGCGCACCTGCGACGCTAGCGCAGCGTACTCATGTGCCCCAGCAGACGCTAGCGCAGCGTACTCATGTGCCCCAGCAGACGCTAGCGCAGCGTACTCATGTGCCCCAGCAGACGCTAGCGCAGCGTACTCATGTGCCCCAGCAGACGCTAGCGCAGCGTACTCATGTGCCCCAGCAGACGCTAGCGCAGCGTACTCATGTGCCCCAGCAGACGCTAGCGCAGCGTACTCATGTGCCCCAGCAGACGCTAGCGCAGCGTACTCATGTGCCCCAGCAGACGCTAGCGCAGCGTACTCATGTGCCCCAGCAGACGCTAGCGCAGCGTACTCATGTGCCCCATCAGAGACGTCGCGACAACGCGACGCGTGCGTTACGTTGTCGCGGCGTCTGTGCTGCGCATACGTTCATCGAACGCCTACGCTGGACAAACGCTAGTGTGAAGGCGCTCTTTACTGGACATTTCATCTTAGAGCCACCGCACATATACAATTTCAAATCGTACAACTAAATCGCAGAATGTCTAATAGGCATAGAATCTTATGATAGCCCGCACATTATATCAACTAAGTCGTTCAACTAAATAGTTGGTCAACTATCGGCCGATAGCCCGCACACTATAACAACTTAGTTGGTCAGTCGCACGGTAAGATGCAGTGTGACCAGACCCGTGCGCGTGATTTCCCCACGCTTGGATTTTTGCCGACGGGCACGTAGCCGCCGCAGCCAGTCGATCTCTGTATTCTCTTCTTGTAACAAATGAAAAAATAGAACTGCTGATCGATGAAGTCCAAAAAAGGCAAGCCCTTAAAAAACTTATCTGGGTAACATCTCAGTTAAGAATGTAAGGTATGATGTTTCCCACGCTCTAATCTGTCACTTAATATCGGATGCACCCTAAATGTTTTGTTCTGTTTTCGTCTTCTTTTTTTTAAGTTAAGAAGTGCGTTGTTTTTCCGCATTTTATCGCAGACTTCACCGCGCTAGCAACACTGTCCACCAACTAAGTCGACGAAGTGGGCGGCCTATGAAAGCACGCAATTTAGTTGTACGATTTGAAATTGTATATGTGCGGTGGCTCTTAGGCCACAGGATTACAACGCACGTGCAATATCAGGTAATTTTTCCTTATTATTGCAGGTGTCTATAGGATAGGCGGCGGTAGCCGCTTACCACCAGGTAGGCCGCCTTGTCACCTAGTTGTATAAAAAAATTGTTTGAAAAACATTAACTTATTTCCAATGGTTAAAAGCTGAAATAAATTGGAACTCTGTGAATTAGTAAAACCAGCAGGCTTGCCATGAAATATCTTTCGAAGTTTCGTACAAAAAATACGCGTATTTTGTTTTATGTTAGATGCTTATGAAAAAACTCGATTTTTGCTGTAGATAAGTTACGAATGTCCCTTTTTTAGTTCAATCTATAGTTCAAAATTATTGTACTTTCGTAAATAATCACGTCACAATTCACAGCTTCACAGCTTTCATAAGTCTACAACTATCATACACACACACACACAGGCACACTCACACAAACCCCCATTATTGACATGCATCTCTTTCTTCCTTGCCGTTATTTTATATTTTTATTTCATTATTAATATTTTAACTATCCAAATGGTATATAAATCTCTATGTATATTATATATTGGCCTACATTCTAATTATAACGTAATACTATCTAGTAACAAAGTTAGAATCCGTCATTGGTTGATGTTTTGTGTTAGCACTGTAAGATGTCGGCATCGGAGCTTAACAGTTTTTAAAGCCATTGTCATCAACAACTAATAAAATCCGTTCTATCATTGTCCTACTCCGCTTTCCGCAGTAATCCCTCTGAGTCCAACCAAACATCGTGGTAGATTCGTATTCCATAAATTCGTTGGTCTCCGATTTTTTCAGGGCAGGGGTGCAGATCCTTAATTTTTTAAGGCAAACAAGCACCCTCATTATTATAATTGTCTGGTGGTAAGCGCTTATACATTCGCATTAAAGCTTGATTCATATTTATACAGGGACTTACCCACTTTAGGCGGTGGTACCCCCACTTTAGGCCCCCTTCTTTCCTAATTAGCCCAATGCGGATTGGTGGGTTAAAGCGGTTGCAGTAACAACTAGGACCAACGGCTTTACGCGCCCTCCAAAGCACGGAGGAGCTCGAGATAACAAATTTTAATTAACCCATCCCGGGTTTGACCATGGCGAAAGTTGCTTTGTTTTGTTAATCGAAACTAGAGCGCTCAAACTGCTACGCAACCGAGCTCTTCCATCGTATTTAGATATGGTTCGATTATTAGCTAATCTCTAAGTGCCATCGAACGAAACCAGTCGGGAACTGTAAAACGGAATTATTGCTGACGCGTTTCTTGAAAATATTAAGGCGATCTATCGAAACGTTATTTCGGCCAAGACCGATAGGGATAGAGATATGGCTGACTCAGTGGGAGGAAAAAAGACAAAACAGCGATCGCGCGTGAAAAGTAAACGAAATACACAAATTATTTTATTAAAAAATAACCTTATGGACTACAAAAAAACGCTTCTACACGATTCTGAATATTAATGATATCTACTATTTAAAGTAATTTCCTATTGAATACAAATTATCGTTCACCAATAATCTTAAGTTTTATTGTTTATAAGAGGTCTTTTCGGAAATAAAATGTATCGAGGCAAATTCCTTTAATCGTGTTTTCGTTCTACTCGTATCTAGATAAGGATATGAAGTAACGTATATTTGATTTTCAGATTCGTAAGATCTTTCAGCAACGTATGACATTACTTATAAAAGTGCGATTTTTTTCAATATATCGCCTTAAAGATTTGGTACTAAACATTGACGACACAAGAATTTATTATTATGATCATACATAAGGCACCCACATAAGGAAGGCTATTTCAGTTTATTATTATTGCTTGTTCGAGCATTGGCATAGATTATTTTTTCTCTGAGTATGTAGGTGGCTTGAGTAATCATTTTATTGCGACACCTATCTTTTTCTTATGCATATTGCGAAAAAGAGATATACTGTACATAATTTTTTGTGTCTTCAATATAACGTCTATTCGGTAAGGTCATAAAAATAAAATTTAACATTTTATCACAATATAGGTACCTGTTTACCTACAACATGGACCTTGTCGAGTACAGCCTGAGAGCACAGCAAATTAGAAGTGACATTGTTTCGACACAATTATGAATATTAATGATATTCTTCATTTTGCTTTTAGCATTATACAGGTGGTGACGACCATACTACAGTATATCAAAACATGGACTATATTAGTTTATTGAAATGTTTGCAACTTTCGAATGCATCTTATTAATTTGATAATTTTCTAACATTTCAATGAAATAAGGCAGCCAATTTAGGCCATAAAACCACCACGCTGGCCCAAATGGTGGATTAAAACGGTTGCAGTACCAACCGGGACCTACGGCTTAATACGCTTTCCGAAGCACGGAGCCGTTCGAAATAACAAATTTTGATTGACCCATCCCGGGATCGACCATGGCGAAATTTGCTTTGTTTCCGTAATCGAAGCCAGAACGCTCAAACCACTACACCACCCAATTCCTAAATTAACGAATAATATTTAAATGTCTTTCCTTTTTTTTTTTTTTTTTTACAACTTACTTATTTGTAAGAGGTCTTTGCTAAAGTAAAATGTATCGAGGCAAAATCTTTAAATGGTGTTTCTGGTTCGTGACGTTTCTAGACAAAGATTATGAATAAATGTATGAGTAAGTATCTGATTGTCATATTCGTAAGATCTTTCAGCAACCTATATGGCATTACAAATAAATGAGTAAATTTGCTGAATTCAGTACTTTAAGTTTCCACTCTTATGCCACTGAACTAATTTATACAAAATTTTTCATAGAGATAGATTACATCCTGAGAAAAGACATGGGCTCCTTTTTGGCGCGATAACCGACATCCACCAACCCGCATTGGGCCAGCGTGGTGGTGTTATGGTCCAAGCTCGTCATGTGTTTCTTCCATGTAGGAAGGCCTGAGCCCAGCAGTGGGATGTATAGGCTGGTGATGATGATGATGATGAACCGACATCCACACTGGCGGAGCAAAGGGCGGCCTACTTATTAAATATTATTATATTTATTTATGTATATTTTTTTCGAAACACCATCAGTTACTGGTCGTGAGTGTCGTCAAAATTTTAATAACATTAATTCTCTAAATCTCAACTTGCTAAGTAACAAGGTTCTGACCGGACAGGGAGGGGACAAAGCGCTTTTATTAAACTTTTATTAAAAAAGTAACTTCATGTTTGATATAGTAGCAAAGTTAAGGAAATACTTCGTGGGCTTTGTTTGGCGCAAAAAAGGAGAGATCCTCTCTGTTTCGGCAGTGCGTGGAAAAAAGCAATGGCGCACGAGCGCTAACCGTAAGCGACTTTTCATTTTACAAAAAATATTAATTATTTGCTATCTTTCAATGAACAGCGCAATATTTCCCACCACTATTACTGGCTTGGCATTTTGCTCAGCCACGTACCGAATTCACAGCTCAATTATGGCTAAACTGTTGACTTTACTTTACGTATAGGGGAACCTGTTGTACTTCAGTTTTATAACAATTCCATTTGAGAAATTGTAAGTATAAAGGCCTAATAACACGGTGCAAGTTTCTCGCCTGTAGCATACAATTAAATTGAAACAAGAAATGACTTGCATAGTCTTAACAATACATTAGAATATGAAAGTTATTTTTTACTTTAATTAATACAAGAAATTAATGGAAGCAGTAAAATAATGACACTTGGTAAAAAATAGTTTTTAATAAACTAGCTAGGAGCTGCATTTGAGATACAGACATATTTCAGCAAGCGCACCAAGTACGGAAGTGTACGGAGAACTATTATTTTATGAACGCATTAGCTTACCTAACTTATCAAAGAATATTATTTTATTTGAATATTAAGATCAAAAATAACAAACATGAAGCCAAAAAATACACAAAATTATCATAAAACAATAAAGTTCACAAAATTAAATAATAAATTTGTTTCTATGGGTACTATTAGTTATTGTTTGAGTATAAATATACCTATAAGTACTTATTTTAATACTACTTTCCCCTTTATTCTTTGAATAATTGCCTTACAACTTTACTTTGAGCAAAGCAGGAATAAAATAAATTCTGTCAGAGATGTTCCACTTTATAGAATTTGAGTTGCAGCTCAATCTGAAATGCAAATGGCTGACGAACAATCGCTTTGTCTATTGCGACAGGAATTTAATAAAGTGTCAGTCCAATATCGCCTCCTCGAAGAATCAATTAATCACTAAGCATCCATTGTTGTGTCTTAAGGGTTTTGAGAGATTGACTTTAGAAAGCGCTTATTGATAATTACTTTAATCTTAAGCTTCAAAGTACTTAAATTGCCTTCTAATCTAAATGGATGGGGTTCGCAATGTAACAGAACCATTATCACTGAGCTGTAAATAATTATGCTGTTTATTAAATATGAGACTTCGATCCTATTATTACTTTAATATCCAACTTTAAGCGTTTTCCTCCTAATGTAACACGATTCCATTTCATTTCTTTAAATCGATAAACTCTTCTTGTTCATCTTCTTCTATTCTTTACTTCTTATATGTCCACGATCTTGTTCGGTTAATTCTTAACAATCTGGATGGGCAGAAAAAATAAGTACCTAGTCCTCTCCCTCGACCTAGCAAAAGCTTTTGACACAGTCTCAATTTCTCGATTACTGAACAAGCTTAAGAAGGTAGGAATAAGAGGTCTTCCCCCTAAACTTTTTGAGAACTGCCTAGCTAATAGGAGCTAAAGGGTGAAAATTAACCATTGGGTAAGCGACGAAGCCAAGACCACGTACGGTTTACCACAGGGGAGTATAATCGGCCCCACTTTATTTCTCGTATACATCAATGACCTTTGCAAAATACAGTTACACGGTGGCAAGGTATACTGCTCTGGCCAACGATACTGCTCTGTTCCTTCAAGGTGATACCTGGGATAATGTTTTCAGACTTGCCCACTTGGGTTTCAACAGTATTAACAGTTGGTTGAAGTGTAACGTTCTAACGCTTATCGTCTCCAAAACTAAGAACACATTTCATTAATTCTAGCAAAACATTCACATCAATTCTAGTCAACCTCCTCCAAGTTCTCTAACATTACCGTTCACAGGTGCGACCGTCAGTCATCACTAGTGCCTTGCTCCTGTCCCATGCTGGAGCAACAAACTCCGTCAAATATCTCAGAATCCTGCTTGACCAAACACTTACTTTTAAACCTCACCTTGACTTATTTGCATCAAGGCCGAGTTGGCTGATTTACATCTTTGTGACACTAAGACACGTCGCAGACCATTCGGACACCAAAACTGGCTGCGATTGTAAATAAATTGCGAAGGGCTAATAAATGAATTTCGAATTTGAATATGTTTGTTGATACACTATTAGGGTGCATTTATAAGCATTTTGGCCGATCTAACATGGTAACCTGCAAAATGGTTATCAGAAGTCTTTTTTCTGGAAACTGGAATCCCTACCGCTCGCGCAACGTCATAAATGTATGTACAATTTATTTATAGAATAGGATACGATGGGGCTAACATGTGTTATAACAACGCCCCTAAATAAATAAATCAAAAAATACACTATTACCTTCCATTCTTTTAAATGTAAAATATACAAAATATTATACCAAATATAGCACTGGACATTTCCTTGACTACCTATACATCTGATTGTATAAGTATTTCATTATTCATACTACCAGAAATATTATTTAATATTCAAAACATTTCCCCGTATTAAACTGTTAATGGGATATTGTTAATTATGAAGACTATTAGTAAGCAGCTCGACTGAAATCAATATGACAAGCGATTCTTCGGGAATTTGGAATAAAGACTCGGTTACTGGAAGTTTCTCAAAGCAAAATTAAACCCGTTCGTACTATTATTTGGTGGATTTCCGGGAAGCCTTATACTAAAAACAGCTTATAAACTCGATAGAGGTTTTCTCTTCAATAACAAAGGTGCGCTTTTTGTGCTCGTATCCACTGAGATCACAAAGAACCCTGTTCATTGCTTGTTAAATTTGTTTGTTCTAATAAAGATTTATCCTGGAAGGTATCATACAAATGGCTTTTTGGATATTTTCGACAAGTAAAGATTACTAAGTTAGAACTGTTACCTGCAATATGGTGTTCATTGTCCACTGGCACATCGACCGTACTCGCAGCTAATAGGCAGTGACCCGGGAGTGTAGTAATTAAGCTTAATGATTTATTAACCAATTAGGCGGAGATAACGCTAACTGCACGGGAATATCTTGGACAATCTAGTTTTATTACACTTGTTAAAAGGATTCACTACAAAATTATTAAGAACTGCAATGTTGTCTCTATTTTTGTATATTGGAGTATGTAAAGCTGTGAACCAGTCATGAATTTATTTTAAACTAAAGGTAACCCTTTACTTTTTCTTCGTTGGAATAGATCAGCCAAATACCAGATTTCTGTTTTGGCTGAATAGCAGCACGCTAAAAGCCTCACTGTAGAGTTTCTTGTCATTCGGTATTCTACAGGACAGATATACGGCGAAATTCCAACAGCTCCGAAAAATTTTTGCAGCAGCCTTGAAAAAGTCTACCTTGCATCTTTTGGGAAGCAAATAACAACCACAGATTCACGCCGTTGCTGCGTTAGTATTATCAAAGCTGGCGAAAGTTCTGGAGTCAATAATAAAAAAGAGAGTGCAAATGATGATCAGAAGAGCTATTTCGCTTTGCAAAATCGTAGTCTGGTAACGTCCTTAATGTAGTTTTATTTGTAACTGCAGTATTTATCCCTGTCTGGAATCATACTCCATAATATAAGTAGGATCAGATAGAAGCAAGCGATATTATTTGTACTCCTCAAGGTGGTTTTCCACCAGAGGGGCGAGACGAGGCGAGGCAAGACGAGAATTAAATACGCACTGACCCTTTTCCACTAAAAATTGTCCGCGCGAGCTCGCGCGAGATGATTTTCCACCAGAGTGGCGAGAAAAGAATTGAAATCGCACAACAATAAGCCTATCGCGGTAAGCGTGTTTCTGTTGCAGAGTTACTTTATACTCTACTAGCGACCCGCCCTGGCTTTGCACGGGTGCAATGCTTATAAACCTTCCTTAAGAATCACTCTATCTATTAAAAAAACCCGCATCAAAATCCGTTGCGTAGTTTTAAAGATCTAAGCATACATAGGGACAGACAGACGGCGGATGGCGACTTTGTTTTATACTATGTAGTGATATCGTTTACAATACGGTTCACTTTTACACAAACAAATATTTAAATTCACGCCTCGCACATCCTCGTCAATCCTGACTATTTCCACCAAAGATGCGCGAGGCGAGGATTGAAAATTTGCCATACAAATTTTAAATTTCGTCTCGCTCGTCTCGTCTCGCCCCTCTGGTGGAAAACCACCTTTAGACTCCATATAGATTGTATAGTCGACAGCATATCAACCGCAACAGTTTGACCTTGAGACCGCCCTTACTTCGTTCGTAATAAAGACGGCTTTTGTAGTGCAACTGTTACACTTAAAGTGTGTACATGGCGTAATATTGACAGTAAAATAAAACATAAACATTTTAATAAATTGATAACTGATCTTAATAAAAATACTAACATTCACTAGAGAACACGATAGGCAAATTCCGTTCCTATTATAACTGAATAAGGCGAGTTCTAACAATTGATCTTCATGTAAAGTTTACAGTAGTTGTTTTATAAATTAGCGTTAATCCAATTAAGAAAAGCAGTCACTCTGGTATATACCGATGGGAAGCCACGCTGGCAGCCATCTCCAAGGCCAAAAGAGACTATACCGACCTGAAAGTAAATGAGGAGAAAGATATATAATTATAGAATAGCTAGAAGGTCAAAGTGTACTAGTGCTTATTTTAAAGCCAAAAGTTGCAGTTCTCGAAGTGCATCATGTGCGTGAGGGTGATGAAGGCACCATGGTACTGAACTGAGCGATACACCAAGTCTGGTTAAAAGGCGAGAAAGTGATATTAAAAACAAGATTTCGTAGACTCCAATTCTAGAAATATGTTTGAGTAATGTTTTACATTCTATCAGTGACGTAACTAAGTAGGTAGTGCTAAGCGAGGTGGTACCGGTACAACAAAATCTACAGGACAGGATCTACAATACAAATATTCTTACTTCCAATACATAACAATAGCATTAAAACCAATCTATATTTAATAGATTTTACCTGTGTCCTGTAGTTTTTCCACAAAACGGTGATTGGACCACCAGAGTCCCCGTCACATGTGCCAATGCCGCCTTGACCACTGGAACACATGTGGCTATTATGGATGCTAATGTCAAAGCTCTGCTGGCAAACTTGGTTCTTGATGATGTTCACGGTTGAATGGTGCATGCTGGTGCTCGTAGGGAAGCTGTTTTGAGCTGGAGATCAAATTTAGACAGTTTATTAAGATAATACCTTGCGAACAATCAGCATCTTAGTATTTTCTTGCGTCAACTGTTGCTCTTATCTTAAAATTGATAGTAAATAATATAAAATTAGTAACTCCAGGCCTAGATCATCATCTATCTAGCACATTCTCATTGAGACTATTCTTGTGCGCCTAAACACGCTATATCGGCTATGAGCTTCTGAAGAATGAAGCATCCCACAAAATTTTATCAAATAGCTACAGTATCAGCTAAACACTACACCAAGTTATAAATCAATCGGATCTGTGAAAGTTAGTAAGACCCTTTTGTCAAGTAGGACATGAGCTGATTATCATCAAACGCCTGAATATCTTCTTAAGATCTTCTTATATTATAGGTAAGAACCACCCTGATAAAAACTGAATCAAAATCGGTCCATTCGATTCGGATCTACGATGCCACAGACAGACACACAGACAGACAAGTCAAACTTATAACACTAAAATCCTAAACTAAGATTATTAGAAAAGCAATAAACTATTTATATTATTATTAAAACAGTTTTTAAAAATATTGCTGTCCGTATTGTGGGCGATGTAGAGGTCACGAACAACCTTGAGCCTCTGCAATTGCGTCGAGACATTGCGTCGCTTAGCGCCTTCTATCGGTTATATCACGGAGAGTGCTCTGAAGAGCTATTTGACCTTATCCCACCTTCCCCCTTCCTACTCAGGAGCACGCGTGCCGGTCTTTGGAGTCATCAATTCACTGTCTCCACCTCAACATCACGTACAAAGAAATTTAGTAGCTCTTTTCTTTGTCGTACTTCCAGAACTTGGTTCCCTCCTTCCTATAACATGGGTTCCTTCAAAAGAGGCGTGAAAAAGCACATTTCGGGCCGGCAAGGTGGAGGCGGCTAGAGCAGTGTCTGAACTGCACTGGCTGTCTTCGCATATGGACTCTTCTTACCGCTTCACATCAGGTGGTGTTGAGTCATTTGTCGTGCTTTGTATAAAAAAAAAATTCTATGAACACACACTCAAGCGACTTCCAAAAATATAATTATTAATTTAAATTAAACATTATAATTTAATTGTTCGCATTTATGCAACTATCCACTTATCTTGTTATCATTATATCAAGTAATTTTTTGAGTTTCTGTAATTGGCGTATGTACATACTGTTAAACATAATTATGTTATACAATATGGTGCTGTCAATGCGACAAAAAATAAAACATGGGCTATATTAGTTCATAGAAATGGTTTGCCACTTTCAAAAACATCTTAATCATTTGATAATTTCATGACATTTGTATGGAATAATATAACATTGGCTGCATTATTTCATAGAAACGCCCAGAAATTATTAAATGAATAAGATGTTTTTGAAAGTGGCAAACCATTTCTATGAACTATTATAGCCTATGTTTTAATTTATTGTCGCATCGACAGCACCATCCTGTATATAATGAATGCTGTAGAAACTTTGTTGAATAAATAAATAAAAAATCCGTTAGTGTTGTAATAAATATGTTAATCCTATTTTTCGCTTACGTTAAGCGAACGTGCATTGTTTTTTTGTTCACGCCGAGAAGTCATAATCTATCCCTCCACGATCGACAGTGGTCGTAAAAATGCTTTATTTTCGACCATGGCGCCAACAAGCTTCTCGTGTGATCGGGACGCGACCATAGCATTAAAGTCGCTCGGTATGTATAATGTACTTAACGTTACGGGATGCCATAGTAAGCATTCTATTCTTATACTGAGGTTCGCCAGACTACCCTAGTGTTGGACGTTGGAGTTTTCAAACCAGCAATCAGGCTTCAACGTGATTTTAAAGTTTTAACGACTGGAAACTTGCGATAGCCCAGACCAACGGCTTAACGTGCTTTCCGGAACGCGAAGGAGTCCGTGCTCCTGAATCTCATTGGATCTTGAAATGAAACGCAGAAATCAAATTATTTAGATAATCTCAAATTCGAATCAACTCTAAATGTCATCAAGCAATCACTACGCTGTATTTCGTTTGAAAATAGCTAGAATACTAGTTGAGTCGTAGATCAAATGATCTGATATTAAAACTCACAAAATCCTTTGCTTCGTTTTCGTCTTTTGTTTTTAGGAGTAACGTAATCCGCTGACTTATTTTGACAGCTAAAGTGATGACTACTGAATTATTTGCAGGTCCACTTCTGCTTCACTATTGCGTCACTGTACCGTCTAGCCTTGCAACGTTGCAATGTATAGATAATCATTTCAATGGCTATCACTTTAACTCACATTGAGTGAAAGCGTTCGCTGGACAGCCGCATTAGGTTTTTGAAATCGATTTGAATCCAGTATTATCAGCATGATAAAGATATATAAGATTTTTTGATTCCCAACGCATCATCATAAAGACGAAATGTAGGTATACCTAGATAATTTGATTTATCATATAATAGACATACATGCAATCGACCATAAAGCTTGTAGAAAACAGTCACGCAATGGTCGAATCAAGTCGTCAAACGCTGTTATTGGCGAAAACTATTTTTAAAAGTCTTTTATCAATTAACTAGTACAAAAAGTTTGAAGCTGTTGTCTATTGTGTAGTACTCGCATCCACTTATAAAACACAATATATTTTCTTTTATAAGGGAGCGCAGGCGGACTGTTCTGTTGAATGACCACAACTAGTGGGTGGTAAGTGTCTTTATGGGAAAATTTCGTCAACCCGATTGATATTCATCCTATATAAATGCAACTATATAATTATGTTTTATCGAAAGCGTATTTTAAAATAATTTAAGAAAACCACCCACACAGAATGGACATCTCCACTTCAATTTAAACTCAAATTCATTATAAAAGTACTCATTCAACGTTATTTCAAAGCAAAACGAATCCGTGGCCACCGAGCGATAGAACCCTTTCTAACAGCCGTGAAATCAATGATTACTTTAATTTTCTTTTGTTCTTGGTACA
This sequence comes from Nymphula nitidulata, assembly GCA_947347705.1. NCBI lineage: Eukaryota > Metazoa > Arthropoda > Insecta > Lepidoptera > Crambidae > Nymphula > Nymphula nitidulata. The sequence continues at coordinate 17,846,381 of OX374632.1, forward strand.
AGTGGTGTACCAGTCATATGGGGTTGGGGTTTTGTTAGCCCTTATTTCAGTTCCAATTCAACGTTGATTTGAAAGTAGCCAGGTCCTGACTTAGGATGTTAGCGCCAGTCTTAAATGTATATACAGTAAGTGATACGAAACAGATCCAAATTAAGGGATTTGAAAAAAAAAATACAATAATTTGTAGACAGTATTGTGATAATGTATTTGTAATCATATTTGGAATTACAATAAAATTATTTATTCTTACAACAAGATGATAAATGCCTACATATAGAGCTTAGCCATCGCTATGAGTCAAGTGCACAAAATCCTCAATGAACAGTTAGCGGTCAGGAAGCTTTGTGTCCGGGTGGATACCTCATAATTTGACCGAGACCCAAAAACTCGGTCATGTTGATTAGTGCCGTGAAATGGTGGTAAGATTTAACGGAGATGACTCAAATACTGTCTTGTAAAAACAAATATAAATTTTACTACTTTCAATGTTTTTTTTTTTTAATACAACTGGATGACAAACAAGCTGACGGCCGGAAAGCGGTAACCGCCGTCTATAGACACCTGCAATAACAAGGGAAAATCACTTGATATTGCAGGTGCGTTGTCATCCTGGGGCCTTAGATGAAATTCCGTCCATGCCCAGTAATTACACTGGCTACCTTTCCCTTCAATCCGAAACACAGCGAACTGTTTCACGGCTGAAATAAGAAAGGCGGTAGTACCTACGTAGACGACCCTGCATACGGGCCTACTACCTAGTAAATACTGGATGGTGGATGGTATGTGGTAAATACCTACATAAATGAGTTGTAGTGGTGCAACTAAACCTATTAGTATTGATTTAGTAGTTTTTAACTAAGTTGCACAGAATAGGTATACAGGATGGAAAACATCTGTGGGCCCTGAAGGGGAAATACTTTAAATCCTTTAGTAAGCTCCTTTTGCTAGGAGCTCGGTGGCGTATTGGTTTGAGCGCTCTGGTTTCGAATACAAAAACAAAGCAACTTTCGCCATGGTCGACCCTGGGATGGGTCAACCAAAATTAATAATCTTGAGCTCCTCCGTGCTTCGAAAGGCACGTTAAGCCGTTGGTCCCGGTTGTTACTACAACCGCTTTAACCCACCAACCCGCATTGGGCCAGCGTGGTGGTGTTATGGCCCAAACTCCTCATGTGTTTCTCCCATGTAGGAAAGCCTGTGCCCAGCAGTGGGACGTATATAAGCTGGTGATGATGACTAAAAGGAAATATTCCTTTATTTTTGAAAAGAAACAAAACTGCATTAAAAGATCTTCTAAAAATCGCTTGTGTCACGCGCTATTTTATTAAACGAGTTGGTCGGATTATTGTGCAGGATAAAAGTCTAACAAACGTTTGCTCTTACACTAATCTGTTGTACGAGATAACTATGTTAATTGAATATTTATTCCAAGTTTTTTATTAACAATACCTAGTACTGTAATGTTCATTTGTCATAAGTAAATCATATGTTAATTTTTTTATCTCTCTAATATCCAAAGATGTTGTATGAAGTACAGGTTTGCGAATGTTATTTATCTCTAAGTACCTATTGAAGACTTCGATAAGAAAATCATTAAAATGTAATCATTTTATGCACAATTCGTTCTTACAATAAGCAATCTGACGAAAAGTTAAAAATGGAACGCATTTTTTATTGCAACGCGGGGCAACAATTTGAAATCGAACAACAACTTTCATCATTTTTAAAATCGATAAAAATGTTGAAACTATTCTTTCGTAAATAATATTAGTTTTTACTTTTTTATTTCATTAAATTTTAAAATTTAAATTTTATCCTGAACAATAATCCTACCGACTCCTGTAAAAAATAGCGAGGATTTACTTTTTTAATTTTTAGTTGGTTTGATTTCCGAGTGAGACAAGAGAATTTTAGAAGATCTTTGAATGCAGTTTTGTTTCTTTTCAAAAATAAAGGAATGTTTCTTTTTCGTAAAATGAGCGACCTAAATAAAGGATTAAAAGTAGTTCCCCAGAGATTTTTTCCATAGATTTTTTCCTCCCTGTATATGTTTACGTATGATGATTTTTTATAATATTATTAATACCATTATTACTTATATTAATTTCACTAGGTGGTAGGCCTTTCTAATTATAAGCCGTGAAACAGTTCGATGTGTTTCGGATTAAAGGGAAAGGAAGGTAGCCAGTGTAATTACTGGGCCTGGACGACATTTCATCTTAGGCCTCAGGATGGCAACACACCAGGAATAACAAATGATTTTCCCTTGTTTTTGCTGCCCGCCTAGCATGACCACCGAAACGCGATATGATAAAGCCATTTATCGCTTTGAATTGTCAAAAATCATTGGATATAGCCGCCATCTTGAAATTTTATCGAAACTGCGAACATGTGTATATACAATACAAGTTCGCAGTTTCGATAAAATTTCAATTTGTTATGCGGGGCGGGTATATTAAATGCTAGGCGGGCAGGTGTCTATAGGCGGCGGTAATTTTTTTCGCTGAGGGGAAGCTCTACCAGCCTATCCACCCACTCTCTGAGGGAAGTGGGGGGGGGGGGGGGGCTGGCTCTCACCCACTAAACCCCTAAGCGATGCACCATCTTTTTGCATTCAGCTGAACATGCGGGCTAGCCTAGTTGACATTGCAACCGCTTGTCGGCGGGCAGTGTGACCCGTAAAAAGGTCCCATCATATGCGTCATAAATTGTGCCAACCCTACGAGAATAGGTTAACATTTGGCCGCTCCTTAGAAGCTGAGATTCTGTATGCTTTTTTACTCGTACGGTAATAGAGTTCGGCCCTGGCAACACAAGTGCTCTCCATCTATTATTACTGGACTTGTTAAGTGTGACCCTTGAGCTTACCATAAACCGCTAGCAAAATAATTAGCAGCTATATTAACGCGAGCCCCGTAACGAAACGGGGTGCCTGTCTAACATCGACTGAGTGAATATACTTATACGGTGTTTTTAAAAACATTTTATTTTTACTTTACATTCTGGAAGCAGTCTCAAAAATAGCTTGTTCCAGATAAAATGTCAGTATTTTAGGTTACTTTTTAACCCCCGACGAAAAAAGGGGGGAGTTATATGTTTGAAGTGTCTGGCTGTGTATCTGTCTGTGGTACCGTAGCTCCTAAGAATTTCAATTTCTTTTTTTTTTGTTAGAAAACTGACGTGACTAGGATGGTTATTAGACATAATTTATAAAGATCTGTTTAGGCGTTTGTTGACTATCAGCTCACTTTCTACTTGATGAAAGGGTTTACTAACTTTTACAGATCCGATTGATTTAAAATTTGGTGTACTGTCACTTCAGTTCGATTCCCATAACATACCTAATAACCTTGAGCTGATCCTACACCATCAAAAAGTCTGCGGAATGCTCAATTCTTCAGAAACTTACAGCAGATATAGCGTGTTTGGGCTCATAAGAATAGTCAATGAGATGGTGTTAGATAGATAGATTAATGAGGTTGGGGGTTACTTAAAAATTTTAATTTTATATTTTTGTACTGATGTTGTTAACTGCTGAAAAGCAACTGTATAACTAATATACTGGGTGTTTGGTTCATAGTATAACAAGCGAGCACCTTTCTTTGTTACCATAGTCATATAATAACTATGGTTTTATCAAAAATTCAAATTTTTTAAAATTGTTTTGGATTTTCGCCATACAATTGCCAGTGTAATTACTGAGCATGGAGGACATTTCATCTTAGGCGTCAGGATGACAACGCACTGCAACATCAACTGATTTTTTCTTTGTTATTGCAAGTGTCTGTAAGCGGCGGTTACCACTTACCACCAGGTGGGTCAGCTTGTTTGTTGTCTAGTTGTATCAAAAAACCTTATTTGTTTTATTGACCGAACGATTTGTAAATTTGTTTTTTTTTTTACAATTAAGAAATTATAATACCACCATAGTATTTATGCTTGTCATGCTTTGTATAACTTAGGTTTATGTTTGTCAGCTAACGCCCGGGTTTCTATATTCTATCGACAGTAAGAAATAAGCTTACTAAAGTTTTATTGTCTAGCATTCGTTATTTTTTACTAAAAATAAAAAAAAAGTTGCATTATCTCTATCTGTCGATAGAATATTGTAACCGGCCGTAGGGTAAGAAATTATGTAGTTCATCTTTTGAAACTTCTCCAGATGTTGAAATGTAATAATATATACACCTTCAAAGGTGTATTTGATATGGGCACTTACCTACAATCAATGTTTAAAAAAAATGTGCAATATCAAAACTGGAATAACTGTTTCGCCTGACCACTGAGTTTCTAAAGACGCAGGGTAAACCTATTAATGTTTTTTTAACCAACTTCAAAATTGAGGAAGTTATCAATTCGACAAGTTTCTTTTATTAGGTATTTTAGCTCATATCTCCAACAAATGTAGATCTGTTTTGATAATTAATTTTATGTTTGAATAAGTGTACTTCCAGGTTGGTTCCATATAAATTTCATCTGAATATGATGAAAATTTTCGAAGATAGAGAATGAAACTCCTCAATGAACAACAGGAACAAAGGAGTTATAAAAACAATACTAATGTATTACAACTAGAAACTGAGGGACAGACAAGTCGATAATGCTAACCGTCACCCATCTGTCAGCTTTGACCTTGGATAATTTATCACAAAAAATTTTGAAATAAACAATGTTACAAAAATAAAATCCGACTTCATAACACAATAATTCAAAAATAACTTAATATGTGCAGGTATCACTTATATATATAATTTAATGATTTTAATGATCTAATGAAATCATTTACAAATTTTAAATTGCAGCTTAGGTCTAGATTTAGTGTCCAATTCATGAAAGAAAGAAAAAGGTTAGTTTTGCATATAAACCTGTATTTCAGCATAAGTGCTCCTCCAGTTCTTACAATTTTTACGAATGATACACTAGAATAAAAATAAAACTCAGACCTTTATACCATGCGTGAGTGTGTGTGTGTGTGTGTTTAACAAAGTCACATACGACTCACGATTAACCTTAGGAATTAGTTCAGGAGTCACAGGTGACTCATTCTTTGATACAATTTTGGGATTTATTTTTGATATGAGCGTGGCACAGTATTCCAATAAAAACTACATGAACGTATAAAATAAAGTTAAGACAGTGTGAATGTTATTTATGCTAACAGGAAAACAAAATAATGGACTTGGGGTACTTTAATTGTTTTATAGTACGGGGACAGTTAAGTTGTAAAGGTATTTTTTGGAGCTAGTGCTAGGCTGTTTCCAGAAACAATAGAAAGTGGAGCACTAACTCAAAAAATACTAAATATCATCTGTAGTCCCTACATCAATTAAGATTTTTTTTTCGTTTTTAGTGTCATAAGTCGGTTGTTAATTTATTTTTTCAAAAAAATGTTGTATAATAACTACGGCAAAGTTATACTCACAGTCACTAGTTTTTCCATAGCCCGTAATAGTGCCTGTCAATCCCGCGTAGTCCTGGTTAACATCTGTCATCTGGGGTATCGGGATAGCTTGAATGTTATCTGTGGAACAATTGAAGGTGAATCGCTTAACTTTCTTAGCTATCTGCATCATTCCCATCACAAAACAGACAGGTAAGGTGGGTATTGTTCATCTGACTTTCTAAGCTTCAACCACTTTCTCTATATGTAATAACATGAAATCCCTACAAAATAATGAGGTCTTCTGTCTATACAGTGTGTCTAGTCATCGGTGTCCAACTCGTTAAGGCGAAGCAATATGATCAATTTTATCGAGAAATCCACCATAATAAGGCATTTTGTCCCTAGTTTTGAAATGGCGGCCCTTTTAATTTTATTACGATTGGGTTCCTTTTTTTTCTATATCTACCGATGTAGAGGTCCTACAAGCATAAAAGTGGTTTCGTTCGATAGCTACAAAAGTAGGTAGACAATAAGTTCACATTAAAAAGTTTATCAAAAACTCTCATTAAAACCTTTAAAAATACTTGAAACTTAAAAAGTGTGAAAAAATTTGGTTGCTTTTTTCTTTTTAATCATTTTCCAAAAAACTAGCCTGATAACATACCTTTTTTAATTTTTTAAATGAACTAAGGTATAACCTAAAAACTGATCTCAAGACCTAAGCTCTTAGTCAAATAGTTTAGGAGTTGTGACTATTTCAATATGACCCTGTCAGAAGCGAATTTATTCATAATTGGACACAAATTAAATTAACTACATTATTCAATTCGGTATAGCTACATTAGTCGTTAAAATAACATGCGACCGAGTTCTGAGAATTTCTGAATCAAAGTTCTGAGAATTTTCCTTCTACTTGTCAGGATCTTTAAAGTAAAGGGTCATCTTCAAATAATCACAACTCCTTAACTATTTGTCGCGTCTGATTCCACATTCTAGTCGATTTCATGGGTTATTACCTACAATCCAAAAACATCCCGCAAAGAATTGTTAAGTGTCGAGTTACTAAATAATGGACATCTCAATCAATGTCTAATGGAACAGTTGTTTCAAGCCAATCAGTCTTGTTTACGTTAACCAAACTGTTTACAGAGGACTGTGGTGGTTGCCTGTTACTATGTAATGGAGATGGGTCGTAATCCCGCGCATTTGTAAGGATCAACTGGACTTTCAGTTACGACTAAATAATGATAATGATAAATGCTTAACGTGACTCGTCTATAACCTTTCATTGCAATTGCTTTTAACAATAAATCGTAGGTAAGCTTATTGGCCACTGATTTAGGATAACAGTGATAGTTAAAAAAGCAATAAATACGGGATCAATATAATAGATTTTTTTAGAATTGATAGTTTTAAGCGATTTAGTTTCTATGGATATTTGTATTTGTACAGTCAACTGAGCCAACCGAGCAGTGACAGCGAACTGCCATCAAACTAAAACATAACATAACTTCTAACCAAAAAGATCGCATTTAGCAGCCAGTTCGTAACATCGTCCATTTTTTTTATTAAAACTGCGACACCAGCTTCTTCATAGGCCTGTTCCGGGTATCTGCTTACGTGACTACATCTGCCACTTGCGCTATTATATCAGACCCACAATAAACACGTGAAATACTGCCACATGACCTAGTCAACCAACTGTCTACCACCTCACAGACAATTCACATTCCTCAACTTGTGGTAGTCTCTCACAACCTGATCTTGGTACTAAGGTAAAGAGGTATTCTCGGATACAGCTAGTCTAGACAATATCCAGGAGTCTCACGGGCACAGAAGCATCGTAAACTTATCAAAGCAGCATACCGGCTGACGGTGACTTGGAAAGGGCTGAAATAGTTGAGATCAATAAAACTGAATGGCTTTCGATAGTGTATCGACCGAACTGCAGGATGATCGCCCATTGGTGGTCTCCAAGCTCTAGCCCGTCCGCATTACAAAGCCAAATACAACTCCGACCGACAGTCCGGCGCTCCGTAGAATCTGAAGATTAAGCATCCAATGACGTATTATTCGTTCAACACCATCTCCGTGTTTCCATAAGCGGCCTTTGGATAGCAGTGAATTATGAGTACACGTCTGGCAGGGTGTTAGGGGTCTAAAACAATTGGGTCAATCTGATCAACGTCTGTAGCGCAATCGATCCTCCCACTTATCTGATTCTTATCTACTTCTAGCTACAAGTTACTCAATCGACTCCTTTATGGCAAGGGTTAATGGTTCTTAAAGGTAGGCAACTTCCTCCGAAAACGAATCTAGCTGGCTCTGTCTTAAGACATACACTTCGGCCATACGTAAATCTTCAGCGGTGAGGTCCTTCTGACCATACCTATTTCTCAACAATGTTACGAACTTGTGGGCCGTAGCTGTAGCTCTTAACAATTTTAAATATAAACTCAGTCTACGTGAAACAGCAACCAAGTGGTTGGGGGTGAGGCTAGTAAGGTGAGATGATATAATGGTTCGGTAAATGATTTTAGCTCCAACGGAAATTTCGCACTACCGGCCATATCTACGGATGGAAATGATGGCCACTCTTTCTCCAAAGCAACTACAAATGACGGCCTATAGCCCACCGTGATTCTGGATTAATTATAAGGCGTTTGGAACGTGTGTGCATTCGGTGAGGTTGAAAATATCGCCAATCCGGTTGGAAACAAATGGCTTATAAGAGCGCGCATCACTACACAGCCACCAAAGTACGTTAAATATAACATGCCAAAATACACATCACAATGGCTTTTATTTATGATAACTTCTATGAATGATGATGTAGACTTCAGCGGGGTTATAACTACTAATGAATGATAATGAAGACTTCAGCGGGGTGACTCTACATTACCTACCATTTAGAGCAAGCCTCATACTCCCACGTGCATGCTTAAAACGTCGCTACGCTGCTGTGGAGTATGCTACTTCGCTCGCATCAGAACTTAAGTACCTACAGCCAGTGATTTACGACGTCAAACTCACTCAAACTGTAGCGCCGAAAATGCGGACCAGATGTCGCAACCAATCCCCCCAAATTTTTAAAACAGATTGAGAAAGTTCGTCGTCCCAATTGAATCCTAGCTGCCAACAGCCTGAAACATTACCCGCCCTCTAGAAACAATGGGGCTCAAAATCCCGTATTTAGAGTGTGCGTCGCGCTTAGTAAGCCGTTGTGGCAGAGTGGAATCTTTGAGCCCACTATTAAAACCGATTGCATCTTACAATAGTTGCCACTTCAGGCCAAGCACCCGAGATGTGCCTTCAATGGTAGCTAACTCTACTTCCTGAGCTTCCTGACACCTCAGCTCAGCCGGTAACAAACGAAGTAAGCGAGGCATGTTACCTGGCTTATGTTCGTAGGTGATATCAAAGTGTGGTAAATACCACGTGATGCCTACTGGTGGTTCTATACATTTTTTTGCGTATCCTTTGTCTGAAATTGCGTAAATATTTGGCCTATATAAATCAGCATACTTACTATCTGCCGTCTTCTTCTTTTCCAGCGATGAGAATCGTGAAAGTGCTAAAATAAAATTACGAGGTACTTCGCTTATATAAGGACGCGACAGTAAGCCTGTCTCAAACTGTCCACATGGAAGCCGACGTGTTGTATCATTCAAAATTCTCAGCGCATGAATGTCTGAAGCGCCACGATAGTCTATCCTACTTATACCCATCGAATCTAACTTGAAATATTTCAGAGTAGGAGTATCCATAGACACGCCGCTTGTATCAACCGGGTCGTATACGTTTGCGTGATTAACGAAATCCACCCGTGTATTTCTACTCGCAGCAAACCCGTACAAAACCCACCCTAACGCTGTGCGCACAGCAACGGGCTGTGAAGACTTCCCAGTACACGTCGAGGTTGAAATAGTAAGCTGCCAATTGTCCACACCGATAATCATCATAGGTTGCGCGTCATCGCAACACAAAACATCAGATATATCATTGTTCGGGTTAGAACTAACTTGATAAAATGATAAAACTGATTGAATTAAACTGATGTATATTTGCTATAAAACCTATAAAATAACTATGAAATAATGATATATGATATGAGTACGCGCGACTTGATTGCTTGATGATTGCGAACTGATTTGGCAAAATTATAATTTCTAATAATTAACTAATTTGTGTCAATGGTGAAAATGCTGATGTGACAATGTACGCGCTTGCTCGTACATATTCCCGGGCGGGGGAAATGGGGGATTTACCAGCTGCGCGAAGTAACCCATCGCGACCCTTCTATCATTGTGGGGTAGATTACACAGGACACGTGAGCGTAAAAGCCAACAAGGGTCGTGGGGTCAAGACCACAAAAGGATACGTGGCGGTATTTGTATGCATGGTCACTAAAGCCGTACACTTGGAGCTCGTTTCCGACCTCACTACGTCCGCTTTCCTTGCTGCATTACGAAGGATGGCAGCCCGCAGAGGAGTTCCCGGTCATATGTATAGCGATCAAGGAACAAACTTTATAGGAGCTCGAAAAGTACTAAATCAGGAAATAGAACAACTACAGCACCTTAACGACCAAGACTTTCGGACGGAGATAGCAAGCATGTTGATCTTGTTTCATTATATCTATGTCGTTCTGAATCTTTTGGAGCTGCAACGATCGATCATAGTTTTCTGCTATATTCGTCTCTGTAGAGGTTTTTGGTAACGAGATGTTGATGATGTGGTTCAACTGGGAGATTTCCGATATATCGAAATGCGGCTTAATTTCTATTTTACTGCGGTCTTCCCTCTCTGAGTAAATAAAAAAGTCAGCTGATTTTATAATGCATGCCTGATTAACATTAAAAAATCCAGCGTGACTCAATTGTAGCGGAGTAACTTGATCCTCACAAACTAGTTTCAAGTGACATTGTGTACAACAAAAATAGAAATAATTGTTTGGCTTATTTAATTCGACCCATCTATTAGAGCAAGGCTTTTTAATAGTTTTACATTCCTTTGTATTGGGATAGACTTCACAAAAATTATGATCGTCCTTGATGACGTAAATAGGCCTCTTAAGGCGACACAAAGTTGTCCAGGGGTTCATTGGGGTGCATGAATGTAAATCTTCTTCTTCGATTTTCATAAAAGAATCTTGTTTGAGATTGACGGCCACGTAATTTGATATAGGTTCCGTTGCTATCTCGGTATAGTTCTCTGATAAGTGGGGTACCGGGATAAGGTGTAAAATTTCATAAGTTTCTTCTGCTATAAGAGGAATCTTGATTTCTATAATAATAAAATTAGGAGTAACTCTTGCTTGTACTCGTAACAAATTATAAATTTGTGATAAATTGTCGATTTTCTTGATGGGTACTGCTAAGCCCTTTGGGAGTTGTTCTGTTATTACACTCAGTTCATTCCTTAATTGAACGGGTGTCAGTAAATGTAAATTAATGTTGCCGTGATATATATTTGTAATGGTGTCCAATAATATTTGTTGTGTATTTTTTAAGCTGAAGATAACATTGTTTGCTAACATAGCAATAGTGATAAAGTCATTAGCGAGTGAAATTGTGTGAAGTTCCGACTCAAGTACTTTAACACTTTTTTCAACTGAGTTAATTTTCTGGTTAATTAATTTATGCTGTTTGTCAATCATGCTTTCCGTGCGCTTTAATAGATTGAACTCGGCTTCTATTACTGAAGTTTGATTCTTCCAGAGTGCAGCCAGATGGTTTTGGTTCTTTCTGATATGATGGATATCTTGTTCATACTTTTCGGCGAATCTCTGATCTAAAACACCGAAAAGACTGTTGGCAATGGATCCAATCCCGTCAATTAATCCACGTCTGAAACGACTACGTGATGTAGAATGATGATTCACCAGCATGTCATTATAATATTGTAGTTCAGTGACTTCGTGCCGTAATTGTAACATGATATTTTCACAGTGCGATTGATTTTGTATTTTAGTGCATATATTTTCTAGATAATTTATATACATATCGACTGCCTTGCTACCTTCTTGATAAGGCTGCGTGTCATAGTAGACGATTAGGCGCCACTCATCGCGTATCAAATTCATGTTCGTAATATGATCGAAATAAATGCTATTATTACTCGGCAAAACTGTCGTTTGGTATGCACATTGTATTTGTGGAATTGATAACAAAAATAATAATAAGGTTGTGGCTAAGGTTGATAAAGAACATGTTTTCTTATTAGTCAATTTAGGGGTCAATTCTTTTTGAAGCTGAGGTTTTACCTTGTCGGGTACTTCCGTGTTTTCGTGTACTGGAAGAACCGATAATTTTATTACTGGTCGCCTTATAAACCCGTTTTTTGTTTTTAGAGAAACAACCCTTACGTAGCCATCACTACCAGGGTGCAGCTCTACGACACGACCTAAGCTCCATTTACCCGGGGGGAGATTATCGTCCTTGATAACTACAACATCGTCTAACTTTATATTTTCTCGGGGATATCTCCATTTACTCCTTGATGAAAGCTGGGTTAAGTATTCGTCACGCCAGCGCCTCCATATATCACTGAATATCTTTTGGGTGAGATACCATCTTGTTCTAAGATCTTTTTCAGTGTCATAAATGGTCAGAATGGGACCACTAGCTAGAAAATGGGCGGGGGTTAAGAAGTTCAAGTCATCGGGGTCTTCTGTTAGTGGACAAAGGGGGCGGGAATTCAAGCATCCCTCTAATTGGCTGAGAAGCGTAATAAACTCTTCATAGGTGAGATGTTGTTCACCTATGACTCTTTTCAAATGATGTTTCAGGCTTTTGACTGCGGCCTCCCATAACCCACCTGCTGAGGGCCAAGAGGGTGCGTTAAAATGCCATTCTAACCCCATGCTTGCTATCTCCGTCCGAAAGTCTTGGTCGTTAAGGTGCTGTAGTTGTTCTATTTCCTGATTTAGTACTTTTCGAGCTCCTATAAAGTTTGTTCCTTGATCGCTATACATATGACCGGGAACTCCTCTGCGGGCTGCCATCCTTCGTAATGCAGCAAGGAAAGCGGACGTAGTGAGGTCGGAAACGAGCTCCAAGTGTACGGCTTTAGTGACCATGCATACAAATACCGCCACGTATCCTTTTGTGGTCTTGACCCCACGACCCTTGTTGGCTTTTACGCTCACGTGTCCTGTGTAATCTACCCCACAATGATAGAAGGGTCGCGATGGGTTACTTCGCGCAGCTGGTAAATCCCCCATAATTTGCTGTAGATGGCCAGAACTGTGTTTTTTGCATATGACGCATAGGCGAAGCCGCTTCTTGATTGTGCTATTACCTCCTATAAGCCAATACTTTCGTCTCACAAAGGCACTAGTTAGTCGTGCACCGCCATGGAATATCACATCATGCGCTTGATCGATGATGAGATCGGCCAGCCTAGTATTGTTGGGGATGATGATTGGGTGCTTCATTTCAGGGTCTAAGTTCGCATGTCTGAGCCTACCACCGACACGTAAGATACCCCTTTCATCTAATCTGGGAAATAGGTTACAGATTTTACTGTTATTATTTACACATTTCCCTTCTCGTAATCTGTTTATTTCTTCGCAAAAATATTTTTCTTGAAAACACATGATTATTTTTGTTTTTGCGTCGTTTAATTCTTGCAAAGTAAAATGACTTCGACTAGGTTTCTTGGTACCTAATCTTATTATTCTTACTAATATCCTAATTGCGGTAATAAATGAACTAGTGATACTTAAAATTCTCTCTATAATTTCAGTGCTACTTGATAATTGTATAACGTAAACTTGCTTTATTTTTAAAATTTCTTGATTTGTTGTGTAGTTTATAGTGTTTATTTGGGTTTCAGGTTTATACTCTGGGAGCCACTGAGGCCCCTCCCACCAGAGTCTGTGATCTTTAAGTTGTGGGGCTGTGAGACCTCGGCTAGCGCAGTCAGCCGGGTTCTCTTTTGATTTAACATATCTCCAGCATTTTGCTGGCACTGACTCTGTGACTTGTCTCACGCGATTTGCAACAAAGGCCTTCCAGCGGGTTATGTCACCGTTGAGCCAGCCCAACACTGCCATCGAGTCAGCCCAGCAGAAAATTGTGACGTCATGGTCTTGTAGGCAATTCTTGATTTTTATTATTAATTTTGCTAATAAAACTGCCCCGCATAATTCTAGCCGTGGCAATGAGGCATTTTTATTAAGCGGGACCACTTTTGTTTTGGCCGCTACCAACGTTACTTTTGTATGGTTTGCTCTCTGAATTTTGATGTAAATTACCGCGGCATAGGCTTTTGTGCTTGCATCACTGAACCCATGCAGCTCTATCGAGTCCCTTTCTAGAGTTTGTAGCCACCTAGGTACTTGATATTCGCCAATAACGTCGATATGCTCTTTTATTCTTACCCACTCGTCGTAGATGTTTTTCGGTACACACTCGTCCCATAGAATATTAGCCTTCCACACATCTTGAAATAGTATTTTGAGCTTTATCGTGAATGGGGCGAGCCATCCCAATGGATCAAATAACTTCGACAATTCGGATAGAAGCGTCCTTTTTGTAAGTTTGATCGCAGTTGAGGAAGTACTTGCTATACTTTGCTGAAAGGTGAAGTAGTCATGTTGTGGACACCACCTCAACCCTAAAGCTTTTGTTGTTTCAGCTTGTTTGAAATCAAAACTTTCCTGTTGTTTTTGATCTACATCCACGTTCTTTAACAATTCCGGCGCGTTGGATTTCCACTTCCGTAGGTTGAAACCTCCTGATTTTAAGAGTTTTATCATGTCATTTTGTAGTTGTTTTGCAGCTGGAATTGAGTGGGATCCATGGATCAGATCATCCATGTAGAAAGAATTTTCCAGAACCGAGGGCGCTGAACTGTCTTGATAATTGTCCTTCTCGTCTCGAGCCAATTGTTTCAGCGTCATCATAGCGAGAAACGGCGCCGCTTTTGTTCCGTAAGTTACCGTAGTAAGCTTATATTCTCTTAATTTTAAATTTTGATTATCTCTCCAAATAATTAACTGTAGGTCTTGATCTTGTTTATTAAGCCAAATCTGCCTAAACATTTTTTCCAGGTCAGCTGTAAAGGCATATTGATGTTGTCTCCACTTGATTAAGAGATTTTGTAAGTCTTGCTGTAAATTAGGACCCCTAAACATGAGGTCATTTAAGCTGTGACCTGTCGAAGTTTTTTCCGATGCATTAAAAACAACTCGTAGCTTTGTAGTAGTGGACTCGGCGCGTATGACGCCATGGTGAGGTAAATAACACTTTGACGCGCAATCGGAGCTGATAGGTGTCATATGACCGAGCGATAAATATTCATTGATAAATAACTTATATTCGTTTGCTAATTGCTCGTTTCTTGTCAATTTATTCTCTAATTTATAAAACTGTGCAATGGCCTTTGTCTTGGAATGACCTAATTTTTCTTGATAGTTAGGTTGTAGTGGCAATCTTACTTCATAGTGGCCATCTTCCAGTCTTTTTGTGGTCGACTTATAAAATTTTATGCATTGTTCATCTTCAGAGGATAAGTTAGTTTCCTCGGAGACATCTTCCATTTCCCAAAACTTCTGCATTTCTTCCATGTCATGAAGAACCACGTTACATTGGATAGTTCTAGTATTTCCACTCAAAACCCACCCTAGTTGGGTTTGTTGGGCGACAGGTAAAGCCGAGTTCGACCTAGATATGCCATCTAATAATATTATGGAATAAATATCGGCTCCTAATAACAAATCGATTGGGCGGCTATCATAAAATGTAGGATCAGCTAACTTGATATGATCCAGGTATGACCAATCAGGATTCTTAAATGATTGATTTGGTAAATTCTTGATAAGCTGCCTCATGATAACAGCATCAGTTTCAAATGTAAAGTCATTAACCCTTGACCTACATTTGATATTAACTACCCCTTTTCCGTTGGTTTCTTTATCGCCGATTCCCGAAATGACTCCGTTGCATTTCTTCCTAGGCAGTCTTAAAAACTGGGCAGCGTTTTCGGTTATAAGGGATGTTTGCGACCCTTGATCCAGTAGGGCGCGCATGACATGATACGTACCATCCCCTGCTTGGATGGTAATCATAGCGGTAGGCAACAACACCTCAACCGGGTCACTCTGTAACGACACGTGTGTGCTACTTCGGACTTGTTTTTCGTCGTATGCACTCGTGCTGTCGTGTGCAATCCCCCCGCGCACTGCACCTCCGCTGTTGTTTGTAGGGCGGGCAGATTGCGTAAACGCGTCATGTAGTAGGCTATTATGATTTTGCTTACATTCACGACAAACCCTTTCAGAAAAACATTCTTTACCCTGATGGTTGAAAAGACAATTAGAACATAAGTTTAATCTTGTTACGACCTTAAGCTTGTTATAAGGCGACATTTCTAAAAATTTTTGGCAAAAATAAATTCCATGTTCATTATTATTGCACAACGGACAATGATATTTTGCTGAAATGACTCTATTGCTGTTAGTCGACGGTTTTGCAATAATTTTGTGACTTGACGTAAATGCATTTTTATAATAATTATTATTGTGTTTCTGACTATTACAAAATTTTGTTGCTACTTGATTTTTTTGCGTAGAATGTTCTTGCTTTCTACGAGATGCTTCTAATGTTGTGAATTTTAACTCTAAAAATTCTAATAATTCTTTTAAAATCGGCAGTCCTCTCGGGTTCTTTACAGACTCCATATAATCAGTATAAGACTCTGCATCTAATTTTTGAGTTAAAAGATATACGAGAATTGGGTCCCATGAACTGGTATCAACCCCTAAGTTCTTGATCGCGTTGAGACATTCCTTAGTTGTGTCATGCATACGTTTTAAAGGAACGATTGATTGCTGTTGTATAGATGGGATGTTTATTAAAGTATGCATGTGCGATGTAAATATCAACCTTGTGTTATTATAGCGTTGATTTAATATATCCCAGCAGATGTTGTAGTTATCTGAGCTTACTTGAAGATGTTGTATTAATTTTTCTGCCTCCCCTCTGACTTTAGATTTTAAATATTGCATTTTCTGGGCATGCGAAATTGACGGGTTTTTATGTATCGCCTCGCTAAAAAGATCTTTAAAAGAAGTCCAATAATTATGATTACCGCTGAATATCGGAATCTCTATTTTGGGCGTTGACTTTTCCCTATGCGCCACAGACCACATCTTCTTGTTTATAGCCTTTTTTATAACGTCATATTTCTCCTCGTATGCCGAAAAGGTTTGCTCGTATTCTTGATTGGAGCCTTCCAGCTCGCTGTCTAGATCCCAATGCAACGAGTCAATTGCACCCCAGCGAGACTGAATTGTGCGTAGCAGATCTTCAAACTCCCATTTTTCTGTAATTGCATCTAACTTGATTCCTTGAACTGTTCTGTGAAAAGCCTTAAAGTTACTCTGCTGCTTTTTTAACATCTCCTCGGTCTTGCTTACCGTCATTTTTGATTGATGGGCTGAACTACTCCCAGGAGTCTGCAAGTCTCCTGACTGAGATAAAAAAGTCGGAGGCTTTAGAATAGGCGTTTTAGATCTCTCACCTACAGTTGCTTGATAGTTCTGTATGTGGGCCCTAACGTTACCATACCTCTCTCGTACCTTCTCCATATCTTTATCGACGTAATCTCTCATTGCTCCATCTAAATTGCTTGCTAACAATTTTTGATAATTGCTTTCATATTCCAACCAATAGCTATCGAGGATGTCTAATCTGCGCTTTAAATAATCCGGGGATTTCCTTTCTGCGCCATCCTTCTTGAAGTTGGTATAAACAGTCTCAATGGCTGATGATAGTTGCTGCTGGTTGGCTACAACATCGCTAACAGACGACATGATTATATTGAAATAAATGGACAGGTCTTACTTGATACGGTGCCACGAAGGTTGACAGTGATTCAGGATCGCCACGTCTGACTGTGCTGAAACTTGCCTTGATGCGCGATTTCTGTACGTCTTGATAGTACAGTTACTTGCTAAAGCACTGTGTCACTTAATTAACACAGTGTTCTTCGGTACTCAGTAAATACACTAAGTATGACGTTGGTAAGTCACGGTGAGCGGAAGCACTGACACGTATTTAGTCCACACGCGCCTGTTGATCCCGCTTTTCCGATAAGCTCGAAGGACCAATGTTCGGGTTAGAACTAACTTGATAAAATGATAAAACTGATTGAATTAAACTGATGTATATTTGCTATAAAACCTATAAAATAACTATGAAATAATGATATATGATATGAGTACGCGCGACTTGATTGCTTGATGATTGCGAACTGATTTGGCAAAATTATAATTTCTAATAATTAACTAATTTGTGTCAATGGTGAAAATGCTGATGTGACAATGTACGCGCTTGCTCGTACAATCATTAAGGTGAGTGTACTTACTGATATCTTCCCTACGCACAGCTTGGCGGTGACTTACACCTAAATTGGCTACAGAACGGGCCCCATGCAATTTATAAGATTTTGTACAATATCGCCCCTTAATTTCTAAGTTTACATATTTTACATTGCACTTGCGTGACAAACCTCCTACGCAATCAATCCTAACTAATTTAGTGCCCCCCTCAACAGCACCAACTTTATCAGAAATTTCGGAATCCACGAAAGTTGCCGTGCAGCCGTCGTCCAATAAGGCATAGGTATCTACGCTTCCGCTTGGACCTGATACCGTGACCGCGACAACCTTCAACAGGGGTCGTTTTTTGGACGAATTCGAGACGTCTGCAGGCAAGGTAGCTGCAGTGTGAGCAGATGTCTCGAACTCGCGTTCTAATTGATGCGAACTCTCTAACCTATTAGTTACGCGACTACCGACAGTCGCAATAGAATTCTCGGAATCTGAGTCAAACCGTAACTCTGTGTGTGCTAAAACATTTTTCTCTAAGTCAGAATTGTGTAAGAGCCTATGGTGTTTGTATGTACAACCCTTTATACCACACACAGTTTTAATTTGGCATAAATTAAACCTATGTGCCTTGTTTGACAAACATCTATGACATACTTTATTGTTTCTGACCCACTGCCATCTATCAACTATTGACAATGTCAGAAATTTGTCACATTTATTTATATTGTGTAATTTGCAACAAAATATACATTTATTTATAATTTTATTATTTACGTGTTCTGTGTTTTTTTCAGCAACGGCATTGCATTGCACCGGTATTTTTTTAGTTTGCCAGTTTGACGATGACGGTGTATCATGAGGGAAGCCGAATTTAGTCTGAAGTTCTACCTCCCTCATCAAAAAGTTGGCAAGGATCTCCAAACGACTACGTCCGTCTACATGTTCGGCTGCATAATGATACCAGTGTGTGCGAGTAAGAGGCGACAGTTTGCTTACAAGAACACTGAAAAGTTCTGGTGATCGTAGGTAGTCTGATTGGTCTAATAAACGAATTGTCTCTATACAGTTTTTTACTCTACACGCGAAATTGGCCAAGTCCTTTCCCTCGGTACTAACCCTCGGTAGAGCGCGCACACTGTTGATCTCCTGTAACACGATCATTTCGGGTTGTCCGTATTTCATGTCGAGTGCATCCACAACCTCCATCGGGTCACGTGCGGCCACAAGCAACCTGTATACGGCTTCACGTGCGGTCCCGAGGAGCGACACACTCAGTCGAGCTAGGTTTTCAACAGCAGTATACGAGGCGCGTGTATCTAAAAAGGAACGTTTAAAAACCAACCACTCTGTAAATGACTTCCCATCAAACGTTGGCAAGTGTATGTTGGAGCTCCTCGGCTTACTAACAAGAGCTTCCAAGGCTCGCACAAGGCGACTGTCGTCATTCGTTGCATTAGGAACTGGGCAACATTTATGTCCGTGTGGGACCTGAAAATTAGGTGGAGTGTTAAATAAATTCTTATGAAAATTATGACCGTAGGGTGATGATGAGTCATGAGCAGTTTGAGGTGGGAAGTGACTGCGTACTTTCGACGAATGTGGCGCAGCGTCCAATGGGGCACTAATGCCTGGACAACCTGGCATGGTTACTGCTGCTGATGGGCCTACGTCGTTTTGTACATTGTGCAACCACTTCACTACTCTATGTTGACTACCACTACAGTTAGTTTCGCTACTTAAAATGCTAGCTCGGCTGCTATTAGCCTTAATTTCTGTGAGCTTAGCTTGTAGCTTAAGGTCCGCCACTCGGCGTTCCAAAGCGAGTTCCTGTTTTGCTAATTCGTTCTGCTTTTTTACCAACTCGATGACTTCACGGGCGTGCTCCGCTTCAGCGGCGAGCAATTTAGCCTTAACCGTTGAAGACGATCGCACCGAACGCAACGACCGTGATGTGCGCCTTCCTTCTGATCCTGCCAATGGTAGAGCTGTAGCCAAGGCGGTGCCACCACTAACAGTAGGTGACGCCTCGGGCTCCGGTAGGCTGAAATCTTGTGTGAAGTCAGGCGCGGCCGACGTTTGGGGTGCACTTTTACCCGCAGCTTTTGATCGAGTTTCATAACCCATCTTCATCTGCTAATAATACGCGGAGAAGGACCAAAATGTTACTGACTGAAGGGTGGACAGGATGTAAAAGGGCTGGTAGCAGGGAAAACGGGTTTATTGGTAAAGTAATATATAAAACAAAACGTTATAAAATACAGTCAACTGAGCCAACCGAGCAGTGACAGCGAACTGCCATCAAACTAAAACATAACATAACTTCTAACCAAAAAGATCGCATTTAGCAGCCAGTTCGTAACACTTGTGTTACACGTTGACAGGGCCAAGATCGTATAACGGAATGTCGTCACCACCCGGGGATTCTTAGCATCCCTGCCCCCTTATTCACAACTGTTGGAAAATATTCGAATTTTGAAAAAAATATTCGAATTTCGGAAAATAGTCGAATTTCGGAAAATATTCGAATTTCGGAAACTCTATACCTGTCACTTTTTACCACGGCGCGTCAAAGCGAGACGGGATGTGACTTTTCGAATCGAATCCGTGATCCGATGGTTGTAAATAAGGGGGCTGGTCCCGGCGCCTCGCCAACGCCCGTCAACGCCGGCACTGCTTTCGGTACCGCCGGGCACTTGGGGCCTTGGGTTATTGAGATTCATGGGGGTGGAGAGCGCCAGGGCCTCGTCTGTTAGTCGGCAGGGCGTTTGCACCACGTGCAGATGAGATTGGCTTGGATCCCGTGAGGTGTTGTTCGGGACCCCTTACACCTTAAAAATTATGTGGATCGGGTAAATATAAAGTAACTTTACATTTTTAGAAGCCATTCTATCTCTTTCTTATTGGTGTGCAATAAAGAGATGCACCTAAATTTAAGGTTTAAATAATGATAATTAGTAAACGACACCATTTGTACCACCACCGCCACCATCATAATTATTGTCTTGTTTTAATTCTACTCATCCGTGTCTTTTGTAAGCATATTAATTTGGATTTATAATTATTCACACGGCGGCGGCGCAAGAACATTGTATATGGCAAGTATACTTGTAAAAAGGCTAATATTATAATAATGCTAACATTATCAAAAATACATACCTACGAGAGTAAACCCAACTTTAGCTTTTGTGTAGAATTAAAAATTTCAATTGCTTTAATAATTCTTTTTTCATATTCTCAAATTATAACAATGAACCTACAATTGAAAGCGTTCTTTTGTGATACTGAATTTTATAATAGTCAAGTAAATCCACCTTATAACGCAAACAAACCCGTAATTTAAGGCCTGTTTTATTAAAAGGGTCTAAAATAAAAAGCATTTTGTTCTCATTATATGTCGTTCAAACAATACTCGGAGGACCACAGAGGACCTGGCTATCTCACCTCCAACTGGCGGAACACAACAATGATGTTAACATTATTGTTATGGTGGCAGTCTTACGTAATATGGTGGGAGCTAGCCAAGCGAATTTAGAAAAGTCGTACCACCAACCAAACCGAGCTGGAAATTTCTGCCCCACGGGACCTGAACTCTTGATCTGAACTAGGTGGTCTCAAGTTCAACCACTAGAGCACAGAGGTGGTTAGAGCATAAAGCGGTTCAATGCTTCAACTTTTATTTCACTTCTGTGGTCTAGTGGTTAAGATCACCTACCACAGATCTAAAGGGTCAGAGTTCAATTTTCGAGGAGCTCGGTTTAAGGAGCTCGGTGGCGCACTGGTTTCTAATACGAAAACGAAGCAACTTTCGCCATGGTCGGTCCCAGGATGGGTCAATTAAATTTATAATCTCGAGCTCCTCCGTGCTTCGGAGGGCACGTTAAGCCGTTAGTACCGGTTGTTACTGCAACCGCTTCAACCCATGAACCCGCATTGGGCCAGCGCAGCGTGGTGGTGTTATGGCCAAATCTCCTCATGCATGTATTTTTCCCATGTAGGAAGGCCTGTGCCTAGCAGAGGGACGTATATAGACAGGCTGATGATGATGAGGATTCAATTTCCGTGGGGGTATATTATTCTGCTGACCAGATTAAAATTGGTGCCAGAGTGCACTACCTAACAGAAAAGTCAGCAAGGAACTTATTATTAAAAACTACACTACAACACTTACTATCAAACTGTACTCTGTCAATTTTCACCATCGCAATATCATTAGTGATGTCCTTAGTATTCCAGTTGGAGTGGACAGCGACGTTGGAGCTGACGACCCTGGTGCCTCCACTGAAGATGGTCAGAGAGCCGAGGACGACGGTGAACTGCTTAGCTTGGCTCTGGCCGTCCCACCAGCAGTGTGCTGCTGTCAGTACGCGAGTGTTGGAGATGAGGGAACCACCGCAGATAGACGTAGATCCGGTTGTCAGTAAGGTTATCAAGCCAGCCTAGAAGAACAAGGGCATAGGATATATAAGTACCCGAAACTGAAAAATATACTTACACGAGAACATCATGTTATGGGGCTGTTCCCTACAAGTGGAAATGTAGGTATTTTCATACATAATTACCTACTTATACTCCTATTGCGGAAATACCTATGACTCATTGTAAAACTTGTTGAATACTTTTGTATGTCATCAAAGATATAATATCCTTATTGCTCAATACTCAAGCTAACCGTTCCTATGTATTATTTATGTTATCGTCCATTAAACAGATCTTGTCTTTTATTTCTATTTTGTGATAATCACTGATTAAATGGGAAGATAACCTGCATATTATTTTACACTGCATAAATAATGAAATTGACCTTACAAAGGATGTCACTGTCCCAAGTCCTGGGTGGCTCAGTTGATTAGAGCAGTCGCCCGGATTGCGAAAGGTCGCGGTTCGATTCCCGCCTCAGCACGTGAAATTTTTTTTCTTATTTAGATTTATTTTAATTACTAAGTAATTTTTCAAACATTTATAATAATGTTAAAATCAAAAATTAAGAATACACTTAATATTGTTATACTGATCCTAGCCAGGGCATCACATCGCATTTCTGGCCCTCACCACATGCCCGACAAGGTTGTGCAGGGGAAATTTGCATTTTGTGAAGCATGTGGTTGGTGGCAAAATGTCCTGTGAGTGCTCCAGTCAGGAAGCGAGTCTGTGTTCTACCGTTTGTACAGATATATTTACCCCCTGAAGGACTTGGAGTGTCTCAATTCCGATACCTTTTGTCATTTAGTCCTATAATTGACATAAGTACTCTTTAATGGCTGTGTTTATAAAACTTTCTGTCAGAGATATGAAGGGCTCAGGGCCCACGTACCAAATGATTTTCTGAGCCCTTACTTGCTAGTTCGTCAGCCTTCTTATTGCCTATCACTTCTACATGACCAGACACACAGATCAGTCTTACTCTGTTATACCAACCGAGCTTGTTTAAGGCCCGTATGGCATTCAGAACTGTGAGCTCAGAGCCTTGAGGGCTGCAAGTACAAGGGACAAAGATTATGCGTGACCTCGACAATTTGTTATCTCCTTTTCAGAAGACGAAGATGAATCTTCCCGTTCGGAAGTCCAATCGAACACGTACATATTGTCGTTCATTAAACTAAGCAACAGTCAAACTAACTATAATAATTCAAGGGAATAGTTATTAATATTCAAGACCATCCAAAATTTATTACACAAGTACAACATATATTTGATTGATTGCCCCGAAATCGAGCACATTAATATAGCGCGGTTCTATCTTAGTCGTATATTAATAGTCCCTTTGAAATCGTTACTCGGGCCTGTTCACTCGAAACTATGTTTTGGTAACTGTAATAGGGAACCTGGAACTTTGGGAATAAAGCCCATGAGACCTTTGGCGTGGAGGCCAAATTACTGCGACTGATGGAAAAACTTATGAAAAAATCAAATCAAATCAAATCAAATTGTTTAATGCTCCATAATGTACATACAGATGGTAAAATATTATAGTAGGTTTAAGGTAACAATTATGGGCCTTGTAAGGCATTGCAAACATTTTATAAATACATTGTGATGACGCTGTTTAACTCTAATTACATTATTTTTCTCTTTATAAGTAGTTACTACAGCTATTTGTATGAATATTTCACATATATATATAACTATATTTAACTTAGGTAAAAAGTCTATTTATTTTGCAACATAAGAATTTCTTAATAAACCAGTCATATGGTTAAACACAACTCAATATTCAACATATCAAACTAAATTTAAAATTTATCATTCAGGTATTCACTTATGCTATAATAACATTTATCTATTAACAACTGTTTTAATATTTTATAAAATATTTTATCGCCTTTTTCTTGTTTTATTACTTCAGGTAGTTTGTTATAAATTTTTATCGACATTACAAACGGACTAGAAGAGTGAAGTTTCATGTGTGAGGTCGGGAACAGAAGTATAAGTTTATGGCGTAATTGGTAAGTAAGTGATAGGTCTTCGCGTTTTTTCAAAAAGTTCACAGAGTAACGAAGAGATGACAAACATTTACGTATTTAATATACAGGCTGGTTCTAGGTCGCGAGAAATAACAATAAAAATAATGGCATTAAATTATATACCTGGGATTAAAACACTCCAAATTCTTCCTTAAAGAGGATGTATAAGAGGGAGGAGGGAGTAAATACATCTACGGAAACGGTAGAATACAAGAGCGCCATTTAGCCACTAATCACAACTTTTTTTTACGAATTTATAGGCGAACATTTGACCACAATCACACCTCATGTTAAGTAGTGACATGGCCTACGATGATACATGCTTACCTAGAAGGTGCTTATTCACTCTAGCCTTAAAGACGTCCAAATTGTAGGTTTCGGGAAACAGATTGGCAGGCAGAGAGTTCCACTTAGAAAGGACTTGGCGAAATGCTTTGTGCGGATGGTTGGAATATCCACAACATAAAGGTGATAAGCCATTCTACGTCTGGCCCCTCGATGGTAAAAGGGAGCTGGTGGAATTATATCTAGCAATTCTCTCGCACACTCACCGAAATGTATTCGATAGAAAACCGACAAAAGTGCAACTCTATGGCGATGCTCGAGATCTTGGAGTTTAGTCTCTGTTAATACTGGGTTGTTAATAAGTCGTATAGCTTGCTTCTCCACAGAGTCCAATGCTGCCAGCTGATATTTGGCAGAACCATCCTAAAGATGGCAGCAGTATTCCATACATGTTCGAACTAGCGCTTAATAAAGTAACAGCAGCTGTTCCGATGTCAAATACCGCCTTACCTTTGAGAGAATGCCGAGTTTTTTTGCGGCAGTACTTGCTATGGACTCAATGAACTCGCGGAAACTCATGCTGGACGAGATCTCCATGCCAAGAAGATGCAAATGGTCGGTCACCATAACAGATACACCCCCGAAAGTTGGAGTCAGGAAGGATTCAGGAAGTCCCCCGAAATGACTCCGCTTAGCGGAAAACAGACACGCCTGAGTTTTGGTCGCATTGAATTTCACATGATTGGCATCGCCCAAGTC
The DNA here is from genome assembly GCA_947347705.1 of Nymphula nitidulata. Taxonomy (NCBI): domain Eukaryota; kingdom Metazoa; phylum Arthropoda; class Insecta; order Lepidoptera; family Crambidae; genus Nymphula; species Nymphula nitidulata. Next base: position 17,871,609 of record OX374632.1, read on the forward strand.
AGAGTACGCCTGTAGACTCAAACTCAAGCATCACACAAAATGCTACTCTCCCCTACACAATTTTGTCGACCATTTCATCAGTGCTAAGAATCAATGACGCACCTATTGTGACACGTCTTTCTGCCTTACGATGTATTATGCATTGGAAGCACAAAAGATCCCAATGAGTCAAAGTGCACTGTCACTTTGTCACGACCCTACAATGAGGTAAGATTACACTCACACTTAATGACAAATATCTAATTTTTAGTAACAATTTAACAACACTATTAATAAAAATCTGAATTAAATATTGATTTGAGCGTCAGATCAATGAATGAATGCCTTTGCTTAGCAAAGCCAAGAGCCGCGATTTCAAACGAGAAAACTATGTGAGATCTTAAATAACCCTAAGATATAATATAACTTAGAGTCTTCTGTATGTGTGGCGTATCCATAAACGGACATGCCAACGAAGCCGTTAGCCGTGAATCGTGAAAATCATAAATTACCTGATGTGGATGCGCTGTCACTGTACTAACTGGTTTCCCTCCAACAATCCGCGACAAAGTTTCCGCCCACAACAACGAGCTTGCTTTCGGAATCCCGACCTTCTCATGATACCCATAAGCTGTTAAATTTTCTACACCACTTCCCTCGTTGTACACAAATAAACATAACAAACAAATAATGTTAAGAAATCTCATTTTATCGATATTCGATTGTGTATCTTCGTTTTGATTGCAACCTGTTTGTGCAATGATTTAATAAATACTAAGTATACAATCAATGTTTCATAAAGATAAATAATATTTTAATTGATAATAAGCTGCTTATTATCGGTATCGAGTCATGACCACAGATGATATGATAATAAGAAATAAATAGGTATGTAGAGAATAAAAACCCCCTTCAAACTATACGTAGCAGAATACGTAATAAACACGTTAGAATGGTTTAAGTAATTATCAAACTATTACATTTTTAAGCTGCGAATAAGGTTTACTATTTATGGACTAAACGTCACCAAAGTGACATAGCCGCCATGATGAATATTTTGTTGTGTTGCAGTTTTTTCTATAAACATTCTTGTTTTGTACCACACAACTAAGCAAGGTAGTGCTTCGATTGAAGAACGCCTTGTGTCACGATGCCTTTGCTTACAAGTATAGAGGGTGAGTCAAACCAATGCCCCCTGGAGGGAAAGTATACTAAATATTGAAGTCATACACCAAGGAATCATTAATCTATTTTTGGAAATAACAATAATTGCATTCAAGGAATTCTTAAAAGTTACTTACCTCAGTCGGGTATCAAACCCGCTAAATATAAAACGTAATCATTCTGTATTGTGATACCGATCAATAGTGTCCATCATAATGAACAAATCTCTAATAAATATTGCCTCTTAATCAAAAGGGGATTATGGAATCACATCACCAGCCTATATACGTCCCACTGCTGGGCACAGGCAGAAACACATGAGTAGTTTGGGAGAATTAGGAAATAGTAAAAGTAGATACATATTTATAAACATTCGCTTCATTAATTTTACACGTATGCATGTGCGATTCTCTTATCTAAATAATTACTCATAATCTTAATAAATAAATTACGCTAGAGACAATTAGATTGCTAATGAATACAAGTAAATAAACTCGAACTAGTTTCTTGTCGCAAATCTTAAATAAGCACCCTTGAGTAATTCCAATAGTTAGCGCTTCCTAGTGTTTCATAAAACCTTACCTATATTGTTAGATTTAAGGGTAAGGACACATCTGCTGAACGTACGTTACAGTCGTACGTTTCAGTCGTAATATTCCGTTGCTATGACAAACCAAACGCTCAGAGCGCGGCGTCTTGTTTAGCGCGCTACGCGACGGAAAATAACGCGTAAACAAGGCGTCGCGTGATGTGTCGCTTGCTGTGCAAAATACATTGAATGCGTATTTGCTGAAATTATCGCCCGACGGAAGGTTCGGTGTTACGCCAAACGCGACGTAATTTCGGCTGATGTATCATAGAGGACTTCAAATACACTGCGAGCGTATTCAACCGAACGTTCGGCGCCGTACGTACCGCAGATGTGTCGCGACACTAATGGTCTTGCTAAGAATTTGACAGATAATATTTGATGGACAGATTTTTTTCTTATTATGGACTCTATCACAGATTAATGATAATTATATGTATCGGACTCTATCGATCGATTTTTAACATGTGTTTATTTTCTACATTTGTCGGGTTCGGATTCCGGCTTAGGTAAGTGACTTTTAGTAAGTCTTTGAATGCATTTATTTTTATTTCTTAAAAATAAAGGACTGTTTCCTTGGAGTATAATTTGCTTACTCCAATATTCAGGATACTTACCCTCCGGAGGGCATTGGTTTAACTCAATCTGTACAGCGATTTGTTGAATAGATTTGTATCGTTTGTAAATAATTAATCAAGTACTTGAGCTTGACGACCTTGCTATACAGGCTACTTGGTCGGGGGTCCCGGGTTCGAAATCCCAGTGGGAGCAAATGTTTGTATGATGAGTACGAGCATTTGCTCACGAGTCATGGATGTTTGTATGTTTATTTAGTATACTTATTTCTAATATTTATATACATATTTTCATCATTATTTCTCCGTTATCTAGTATCCATAACACAAGCTCTTAATGATGCTTACTTTGAGATAGATAATAGGTTCACACCTATTATCTGTAATGTATGATTATCATGATATTAAATACATTGGTAGAGAGGGGTAAATGACTTTAATGCAAGTTTATTTGGCACACCCTATATATAGTTAAACAGCGGCGAGTGTTAAGGATTCTATGCGGGTCTTGGTTGTGACGTAGTATCAAATGGTACTCTACTCTAGAGGTAGGAAAGCCCCAAAAATCCCCAAATGCACGCTTGCATCAGATTTTTCAATTGTCACATAGCCCTCCGGAGGGATAACGCCGCTAGACAGATAACGAATACCGCTCCATTCCTAGAATGTTACAAGAGAATGTTACACTATTGAAATAAAAGACATCCTAATATCAGTAACGAAAGTGGCTGCGGCTACCACCAGCTTATGATTGTATCATGTGAATATGGAGCTCACTCCGTCTGCGTAAATCGGAACACTAAAAAAAACACACACAAAGTGACTAGTTTTTTTTTATACAACTAGTTAATTTATAGCCTATCCTTTGGCGCGAATACCGACATCCACGCACCACTAGTAATACTATAAAAAGTAAGGAGCAAAACAAACGTTCTAAGTATTTGATAATCCGATAAACAATGGGCTTGATTTAAGTATCAATAAATCTAGTAGCTTATCGGATGTCGCTTTGTTTCAATGACTAATAGGATTTTGATAAGATAATTTATATGAAATTAATATTTTAATAAGTCAAACCAAAATTAGAAGTGAGATAAGAAACCCTATAAAAATAAATATTTATTGTTACAAGTGGCCGCCCGTGGCGCAATTGTGAATGTGGGTGGATTATCGCGCCAAAATATCGCATAATTTGTCATGTTTTAGGTAGATTGCATCTATCTATAAGCCCCATTTCTTCTTAAACGGTCCTCAGTATCTAATCTATGCCTCTGCGTTCAACTTAGCAGATAGAATAACAGAGTTACTCCGCATAATATATGTTCGTGCCGTCAATGAATTAAAATATGGGCATACGACAATCTCAGGAAGATGTTCATGAACGTAGAAAACGTAGCAAGCAGACAAACAAACCAAAATACTTCCGTATTTATAGTATCGGTAGATATTTCCATACATTTAATCCTAAAAATAATTAATTCCTTCGCATACGTACTGACGTTTGTTTTGGTCCAAAACTCAAACGTTTCTTTCTCCCGAAAGCCTTGGCCAGCAGGAATGCCAGCAGTAGTGAGACGTATAGGCATAGGCTGTGGTTGGTGCCAAGTAACAGCTCTCTAGTAGTACAGGCCCACATGCTAGCGCCATTAAAATAACCACCTACCAAAATACGTAAGGGATGAACAACATACAAAAAAGTTCTTAAATATATTAAAACAGTATTTGCTACACAAAGTATTTTATAATATGCAAGAGATTTTTGACGACAGATGGAGGAGATGATGCCTACATATAAATTACTGCCTGTTATTAAATTTTTTGTTTAATTTGCAATATCCCTTTCCTTAATAATTTGGTTCTAATTTGCAGTTATTTCAATGTTGTGTTCAATATGTAATGTGAATATTTATCTTTATTTCATGTTCTGTCAAAAGGTTGTTAAAGATTTTAAATTAATTAATTGTTATAAATTTTCAATTTCGATTTGATAATGTAGAAACCTCTTAATAGTCATAGTTTTATAATTATTATTGCAGCGCCCTTGAATTGTATAACATCATAATTACCACCTGAAACAATAAACAATTTTGATTTCATTTCGTTTGTAGCTATTATGAGCATCAGAGTTAAGCTGTGGACAGACAGACACACACAGGAACGGACATGGCGAAACTATGATGCTTCATGCACAGGCCTTCCTACATGGGAGAAACACATGAGGAGATTGGGCCATAACACCACCACGCTGGCCCAATGCGGGTTGGTGGGTTAAAACGGTTGCAGTAACAATTGGGACCAACGGCTTAACGTGCCTGCCGAAACACGGAGGAGCTCGAGATTATAAATTTGATTGACCCATCCCGGGACCAACCATGGCGGAAGTTGCTTTGTTTTCGTGATCGAAACCAGAGCGCTCAACCCACTACGCCACCGAGCTCCTCCTTGTAGACTATGGAACCCTAAAAGGCATCTTTAAATTGATAACGCCTTGAAGAATAAAAATGACCTACTTTTTTAAAACTGTTCCATTGAGAGAAAAGTAATTAATCAAGGCACTTTGTCTTCTCCCAAAATGAAAGCGGTCTCAGTGACCGTTTCACTGGCAAAAACCTTAATAAGCTTCGTCAGACCTTTGACACGGACGGCTGTGGATAGCCACATTCCTCTTTTAGAATGGTCTTAGGGATCTCTAAAATCATTATGCTATAGATGCGGATAGTCGGATTCGATCAGGGTGGAAAAAATCTATGGGCCCTGGGGGGGAAATACTTTAAATTCTTTAGTTAGCTCATTTTAGGAAAAGGAAACATTCCTTTATTTTTGAAAAGAAACAAAACTGCATTCAAAGATGTTCTAAAATACGCTTGTCTCATACGGGAATCTAACCAAATAAAATCAAAAAGTATCTAAACAGTCACTATTTTATATACGAATCAGTAGGATTGTTGTTCAGGATAAAATTTGTTTAATAATCATAACATAATATATTTAACAAAATATACAGGGTGGTGCTGTCAATGCGACAATAAATTTAAACATGGGCTATATTAGTCCATAACAATGGATTGCCACTTTCAAAAATTTCGCATTCATTTGATAATTTCATGATATTTGTATGACATAATGCTGCAAACGTTACACTATTCCATACAAATGTCATGAAATTATCAAATAAATACGATATTTTTCAAAGTGGCAAACCATTTCTGTGGACTAATATAGCCCATGTTTAAATTTATTGTCGCATTGACGGCACCACTCTGTATATTACGAAGTTCTTATTTCAGAATTAGGACATTTTTTTGTTTTTTATTTGCCTATGCACCACTATATTTATACACTTGACTGTACCAGCCTACAATATCTTTAAATATTTTTTAAATTGGCTGAGTTGACCCTATAGCGGTAGACAGTGTTTAAATGTGCCCGCGGGCTGAGTTGACCGAGTGGTCCGAGTCGCCCCCAACATAAACAGTAGCGGTCAACTGAGCCCGCGGGATGAGTCGTGTGTGGGCTCAGTTGACCGCGAAGGGCATTTGATGTTAACCTACTAATTATTCTTCTTTCACAATGACATGCAAAAGAGTCCAGACACAATAAATTTTTCAATTGTTTGACGGATTGAAACTTACCTAATTATATTATTTTATATGACATCGTCGACATAAATGTTTGTTTGTAATAAAACGCTTATACGCATGTTCTTCTCCTTCGACCACGGCGAAGCAAAAAGAGAGTATACGTTAAACCCACTGAAATCAAACCAAAGTAATCAGAAATCGTTTCTCGAAAACGCAGTCATAACAAAGCAGTACTATTGATTACAGCCACAAAGAAAACAACAGACGGCCCTAGGGAATCCGCTCTGCTATTAAATCCATTGTTATTGAACAAGAACTGCTTGTGTACAATATAAATAAAGAAGTACGACCAGAAAGGCTTATACTCAGAACTTTGGACGCTCTCACCGGGATCGAATAAGGCATGTGTAGGTGTGGAATCGATAATTATATCGATACAATTCAGCATCATATGCGCCAAAAGGCGTCTACTACTGAAGACCCCCGTTAATTTCGAAGGATAATCTGACTGAGCTCGCTTATAAATAATTCAAACTTCGGTATAAAAAAATAATGTAACATGATCTAAATAGGCACAAGTTAAATTCAGTAGAATGGATTTACTATAAAAAGCATTGTCATCAATTGTATTTATCTAATTATATCTATATATATCATTTCTACTTGTATTTGGATAAATACCATTCTCCTCACTATTATTACAAAGTTAAATAATATCTGTGAACTCGAAGCGGTACTTATTTTGAATAAATAAATCTAATAATAACCAGAATTCTTCAACCAGTTTAAATTTGTAAACACTTAGTAACGATTTTAAGATGGTTTTCCATCAGAGGGGCGAGACGAGACGAGGCGAGACGAGATTTAAAATTTGTATGGCAAATTTTCAATCCTCGCCTCGCGCATCTTTGGTGGAAATAGTCAGGATTGACAAGAATGCGCGAGGCGGAAATTAAAATATTTGTTTGTGTAAAAATGAACCATATTGCTTCCGATATAGAGTATAAATTTGTAATTTGATATGATTTCGAACCCTAGGTGATTTTCCACCAGAGGGGCGAGACGTGACGACGCGAGACGATAATTGAAATTTGGTGCAGAGTTAATTTATACTCTATATCAGAAGGAATACGGTTCATTTTTACACAAACAAATATTTCTATCCTCGCGCATCTTTTGTGGAAATAGGATTGACGAGGATGTGCGAGACATGTATTGAAATATTTGTTTGTGTAAAAATGAACCGTATTGCTTCCGTTATAGAGTATAAATTAACACTGCAGCAGAAACACGCTTCTCGCGATAGGTTTATTGTTGTGCGATTTCAATCCTCGTCTCGCCACTCTGGTGGAAAATCATCTCGCGCGAGCTCGCGCGGGAAATTTTTAGTGGAAAAGGGTCAGTGCGATTTCAATTATCGTCTCGTCTCGCCCCTCTGGTGGAAAACCACCTTTAGGGTAATATCTCTTTTAGGTAACGTTTCAAGACGAAAGTCTTTAATTCGTGTGTTTTGCCTTTGATGACTTACGGAACTGAGACGTGGCCGCTTATAATGTGCCTCATGAGGACGCTCAATATCACCCAAAGGGCAATGGAGAGGGCTCGGGGTTTCTCTGCGTGATCGAATCAGAAATGATGATATCCGCAGGAGAACTAATGTCGCCGACATAGCCCGAAGAATTGCAAGCCTTAAGTGGCAGTGGGCAGGCCACATTGCAAGGAGGACTGACGGCCGTTGGGGCGAAAATGTCCTCGAGTAGCGGCCGCGTACCGGGAGACGCAGCGTTGGTCTCCACAAGGTGGACCGACGATCTGGTGAGGGTCACGGGAAGCCGATGGAAGCGGACAGCGCAGGACCGATCAGTTTAGAGATCCCTCGGGGAGGTTTATGCCCCGGAGTGGGCGTCTCTCAGCTGAAATAATAAACGATATTATTCTGTTTCTGGAATCTTTACTGTTTCAGAAATCATAAAAATTCTATTGAAAACTAAAATGTAAGTTCAAATCAAATCAAATATTTTTATACATAGGCTGTAGTTCCTGTGATACCCTGTAGGGGCACTGCACTTTAAGAGGGTACATTATTTACTTAAAAATAATTAAATTTAAGTAGGTACTCATCCCCTAGAAACACATTTTATGGAGTCAGTGCTTCACTTTCTATAGTGTCTGGATACAAATTAGCACCAACTCCAAAAAATATGTTTCTAGGGGATAAATACCTACTTAAATTTAATTATTTTATCCTTTTCAGTTTTTTTTGAAGTCGGTTTGAAATTAGGTTGAATATTTTTTTTTTTAATTTTAGTGATAACTTTCTAAGGTGAAAGCTAGATGGGTGACCGTCAGCTGATATTGTTTCCTACTATCGTATCGTTTCACTAAAAATCATAGGAAATAAAAAATCCGCAATTTCGCATACACAGACGACTTACTTATTCCAGTTATTTTGATGTAAAAACTAAACTACCCAATCGATTTTAAAAACAATATATGGGACCAAATGGCATCTATTCCGCATCGAACAAAAAAGAATCACGTAAATCGGATCAGAAATCTCATAAAAAAAAGAAAAAAAAACATACTAACCGAATTGAGAACCTCCTCGTTTTTGAAGTCGGGTAAAATAATTTTAGTTGTAAATAAAAATCTATATTAAACTGCAGTACATGTCAAATCTGGCCAAAACTGTTATAAGTAAAAAATTACTCTACAGCCTTATCTTGTCCCCCATTCATTATTGTTGCGCTTTTCTTAAGGGGTCAAAGACGACCCGCGATATTGTAGCCGACCCATGTTATCTAAACGGGTCGTAAACTCCCTACAAATACTGGAGGGCCAGTGAAAAGATTTTAATAATAAAAGAACTTGGTTTATCGGTTAAGGAAGAATAACATCCGGGGCTGTTTTCATGAGGTCGGAAATGGGTCAAAACAGACCCAAAATTTATAATGCAAAAAAGGTAAACAAATATGTAAGAGGCTTTATTTGTACGCAAGGTCTCTGGTTTCTGATGCGTTTACATTATCATTTAAAAAAAACTGTATATACATTTTAGATTGAGGATGTTTTTAATACAATAAGAGCAGCAGACAAGCATACGGCGCGTCTGATGGTAAGCGGTTGCCGTAGCCTGTTTTATAAGGTTGCGACGTGGGAAACACAAGCGCTTCAAGGATATGCGTTTTTTTGACTGCTGCTTCCCTGCTCCTATCATAACTTACTCGTCGTTGGAATTCAAATAAGTTTTATTTGGTTTTATGTTTGAAGTGAAAAATCATTATATAACCAGGCATATCGAGGGTGTTAGGTACTCACTATAACGAACCGGCATCTAACCATGTCAACATAGTCATAAAATACTATAGTGTTAACAAAAATTAAAAATTGTAAGATACATTTCATATTTCTTCATACAAATAGTTCGGTCACTTAAACAAAATGTATGGGAAATTACAAAATTTATTTTAGAATCGGACGTTGATTAATCCTTCAATGCCTAGACGGCAACTTAAGTTGCCATAACAATTAAAATTTAATTTTATCTGGTTTATCGGGCTCACAAATTCGGAAAATATGCGTTACTTTTACCCATAAAAATAATTCAAACATAAAAGATATGGAATATTGTTGAAGTTAAACTGTTTAGAAAATTCATAAAAGTGGTATTGTTTTTCCAAAATTTCTCAAAAATGTTCATGATATTAAATTGCTACCATCAATTAAAACAACTTTTATTATGACAACTATATTTTTTTTAAAGCAGACTATGACAAAATTAAATTGTTTCTTACCAAGATTGAATGGTCAGACATTTTCAATAATACTAGTAATGTTAACGATATGGTTTCGGCATTTTATAGTATTCTTGATGAAATCATAAGTAAATCTGTTCCTAAGCGTAAAGTTAAATCTGCTAAGTATCCAGCCTGGTTTAGTAATAATTTGATCAAACTCACTAAAGAAAAAGACAAACTACGCAAATTGTATTCAAAATACCAAAATCCACGTGATAAATTCGAATATGAACTAATACGAGAAAGATGTCATAAGCTTTATGATAAATGCTACAGTACACATATGCAAACTATAGAATCGAATATAAAAAAGATTCCAAAAATGTTCTGGAATTACATTAAGAATAACCGCATAAACTTATCTTCTATTCCTGCTTCTATGAAATTGGATAACAATGTCGCTGCAAGTAACTCTAAAATTGCTGAACTTTTCGCCTTGCATTTTTCTTCCATTAACACATCACATAATACTTTAGCAAATACAGATTCTTTAAGACATTCATCTTATCTATCTTCTAGTATTATTAATAGGGCAGAATTTTGTGAATCTGAAATTCTAAAGAAAATGAAAAAGCTTGATACACAAAAGGCTGCCGGTCCTGATAATATACCTCCACTTTTTATCAAACGATGTGGATCTGTCCTCACGTTGCCCTTAAGAATCATTTTCAATATTTCCTTGAGAACGGGAGTATTTCCAGATGAATGGAAAAAAACACGAATACTCCCATACTTTAAAAATTATAGACCCATATCCATTTTATCTAGTTTTGCAAAATTATTTGAGAGTCTCGTTTATCCAACAATATACCGTCACGTCAACACTGCATTAACTGATTTCCAGCATGGTTTCAGAAATGGTCGGTCTGTAGACAGCAATCTCGTCTCTTTTGTCTCTGAGGTAGCAACCGAATCAGATAAAGGATTTCAAGTAGATGTGGTTTACAGAGACATGTCCAGAGCATTTGATAAAGTTAATCATGCCATCTTATTATCTAAGCTTAGGACACTTGGTGTAGATAGGATTCTATTGAACTGGTTTGCTTCTTAACTTGACAAAAGACCACAAACAGTCGTCGTTAATGGATCTCAATCGGAAGTTTACTATGCTATGACTGGACTCCCGCAGGGTTCCCATTAAGGCCCTATTTTATTTCTCATCTTCTTTAACGATATAGTCACCCATGTAAAGCATAGTAAAGTTTCTCTTTGCTGATGACCTCAAAATATACAGAGTTATAAATGCTCAAGTGATTTGCAAGACCTCCAAAGTGATTTGAAAAACTTATTAGAATGGTCTGACTTGAAAGGTATGATTTTTAATCCCAGTAAATGTTACAACATCTCTTTTACGAAAAAAAACAACCCTATTCGTTCTTCATACCAGATGGATGAAGTAGTACTTGCTAAGGTTCGTGAAATCTGTGATTTAGGAGTAATTATTGACACAAAACTTAAATTTACTGTCTATATCGACCACATTGTAACCAAGGCGGCACGAATGTTAGGTTTTATAAAGCGAAATACTCGTAGCTTCAAACAAATTAGTACGAAACTGATTCTCTACAACAGTCTTGTTCGTTCTTGCCTAGAATTTGCTTCAGTTGTGTGGAGCCCAATATACAATGTTCAATCACAGCGAATAGAAAGCATCCAAAGGGCTTTTACAAGATACCTTGTGTTTACTTCGCCAAATATCTCTCACAAACGCCCATATGAACAAAGGTTGACACACTTCAATATGTACACTTTACGAAATAGAAGAACTTTAACTGACCTCTTATTTTTATACAAGTTGCTTAAAGGCAATATATCATGCATTGCATTACTTGCAAAGATTAATATCTCTGTTCCTTTTAAATACCCTAGATCCCGCATCACTAAACTGTTTAGTATTCCGCCATGTCGTACTAATTTAGGTTTTCACTATCCACTTTCTAGAATTTTATCCCAGTACAATTATTTTCTTGCAAAAACACCAGAGCTGGATATTTTCAATGACTCACTGAAACTATACAAGAAAAAACTGCTGACACTATATTGTCGTCCCACCTTTTGACACCTAAAATTTACCTTAAATGTAATAAATTGTTTATTTTTTACTATTTAATTTTATTCTATATTTTAATATAATTTAATGGTTTAACATGACCACTGTTATCGCCAAAGCTGTTAATACCTATAATAGGCATACACAGCTTTGGCGAAGTGGACATAAGTAAAGATAATAATAATATAAGATTAGAAATAATGTTTTTATATATTAGGTTGGGGAAAAAGTCTTTTCGCATTATAGTATGTATGAACTTGTAATAAAATCTCTTTGGCTGTACTTTTTGTATCATGCTGGTTTTGGTATCATTGAAAGTTTAGATTTTAAAAAAGATAATTCCAAATTCAAATTAGGAAAATGTGTGTTTTTCATTTGTTTTTCGTACTGTCAGGATGGTGAATCTAATGAAGAAATTCGATACATTTAAAAATTTTACTACAAAAAAGGTAAAATGCAACGCTAGCCGCGAATAAAATTTGCGATGTTTATGGACCTAGTGCAGTGTCTGTGAGAGTAGCACAAATTTGGTTTAAGCGTTTTCAATCCGGAAATTTTGATGTCAAAGATGCACGTCGCTCTGGTCGCCTTATTACGGATAAAATTGATGCCATTTTTGAAAAACTGGAGCAAGACCGGCATATCAGTAGTTACGACGTAGCTAAAGAACTGGGAATTGACCACAAAACAGTTTAGGCGCATTTTAAAAAAAATGGGTACACAAAAAAGCTCAATATTTGGGTACCCCACGAGCTCACTGAAAGAAACCTAATGAACCGTGTACTCATTTGTAATTCTTTATTACAACGTAATGAAACCGAACCATTTTTGAAGAAGCTGATAACTGGTGATGAAAAGTGGATCACGTACGACAAGAACGTGCGAAAAAGGTCGTGGTCAAAGGCCGGCCAGGCTTCACAGACTGTGGCGAAACCCGGGTTAACTCGCAACAAGGTGATGCTGTGTGTGTGGTGGGATTGGAAGGGCATTATTCATTATGAGCTGTTACCACCAGGCAGGACCATCGATTCTGAACTCTACTGCGAACAACTGATGAGATTAAAGCAAGAAGTTGAGAGAAAGCGGCTGGAATTAATCAACAGAAGGGGTGTAGTTTTTCATCATGATAACGCTAGACCTCACTCATCTTTAGCCACTAAGCAAAAATTAAGAGAGTTTGGCTGGGAGGTGTTAAAGCATCCGCCGTATAGTCCTGACCTTGCACCTTCAGATTTCCACCTGTTTCGCTCTCTTCAGAATTCTCTAGGCCACTTGTCGCGGTATTTTGATCAGAAGCCCCGAAATTTTTATAGCAATGGGATCATGTCCCTACCTACAAGATGGCAAAAAGTTATCGAACAAAATGGTACCTACATAATTTAGTTAAATGTAAATAAACTATATTAAAAAATGTTTTGAATATTCTTAAAAAATGCGAAGAAACTTTTTCCCCAACCTATTATAATGCTGTTGGTGTACCTTACTTAAATAAATAAACTATGAATAAAAACATACATGTTACATAGTTATAATTAAATTTGTCTGTATTCCCATACATTTCTTAGTAAGATAGGAACATTTGACGTCACCTGTCCCGTAGATTTTTAACCGATTTCAAAAAAGGAGCAGGCTATCAATTCGTCTGTATAATTTTTTTTTATGTTTGTTACCTCAGAACTGGGAGAACCGATATTGATGATTCTTTTTTGTTCGATGCGGAATAGTTTCCGTTTGGTCCCATAAAAATTTTCTGAAAATCCATTGGGTAGTTTGGTTTTTAAATCATAAAAACTGGAAAAATTATGTCGTCTACGTATGCGAAGTTGCGGATATTTGCTTTCCTATGAATTTTTAGTGAAATGATACTATAGTAGAAAACAATATAAGTTGACGGTCACCCATCTAGCTTTGACCTTCAAAAGATATCACTAAAAATCGTAAAAAAAAATTTAAACAAAAAATAAAACCGACTCCAAAAAAAACTGAAAAGGATAAAATCTAATAATAATTAAATTTTAGTAGGTACTCATCTCCTAGGAACATATTATTGGAGTTCACTATCTATGGTTTCTGGAAATAACTTAGCACCAACTCCAAAACTATGTTGCTAAGGGATGAGTACCTACTAAAATTTGATTATTTTATCTTTTTCAGTTTTTTGGAGTCGGTTTTATTTTTTGTTTAAATTTTTTGCTATGGAGCGTTGTTGGACGATGCGCCGCAACTCATCACACAAACCACTAAAACTGTGAAACTATTGATCTAAGATATATACTTATTACTATTTCCTTAGCAATGTTTCTTGATCACATAAATACTTCTTATTTATGAAAAAAAGAAGTTGACAACTTACCCTATTGTGAACTTTTGATAACACTATAATATTTATAAACTATGTTAACATGGGAAAGTACCCGCTTGTTATGTTTTCTAGCAAACACTGTTGGGCACATGCTTTCCTATATGGGAGAAGAACACGAGGAGTTTGGTTGGGCTATAGTACTGTCGGCGAAAGAAGTAGCTGAACACTTTAGTACCATGTCACAACGACTCTAGCGTCAATATAGTAGCAACTATACCTAAAGCACGTGCACAAGATTAGTGTGACATGGTACTAAAGTGTTCAGCTACTTCTGTGGTCGACTACACCACGCTGATATAGCGCGAGTTGGTGAGTTAAAGCGGTTGCAGTAACAATTGGAAAGATGAACCAGGGACTAACTAATAGTCGCCTAACGTGCATTCCGAAGCACGGAGGAGCTTGAGATTACAAATTTTGATTGACCCATCCCGGAATCGACCATGGCGAAGGTTGCCTTGTTTCCGTAATCGAAACCAAAGAGCTCAAACCACTACGCCCCTGTGCTCTTGAAACATTAAGTGGTGCGATATTTTCATTTCAAAAGAGGTTTGTCCTAACTTCAGAAGCAATTTATCAAAACACATCTCTGGAATTGAGGGTAAGTCCAACCTCCTCATCACAAAGTTTACATTCATGATACTTCAATATTTGGGACATCCGAAAACCATCCTTAAAGCCATTACAATCAGTTTTATTTTTCAATGAACTAAATTTTATAATATTTTTTACATTATTCTTAATTAGTAAATAAACACAAAAGCACCAACTCCAAAACATATGTTTTTTGGGGATAGGTGTACCTACTTAAATATAATTTTATCCTTTTTAGTGTTTTGAAGTTGGTTTACATTTGTTTTTTTTTTATTGTGATAACTTTCTAAGATCAAAGCTAGATGGGTGACCGTCAGCATAATACATATATTGTTTACTACTTTCGTATAGTTTCACTAAGAAACCATAGGAAAGCAAAAATTCGTAATTTCGCGTACATAGACGATGTACAGTTATTTTGATTTAATATTCAAAATTATAAATTTTCAGAAACCCCCAGCCTCATTAATCATCTATCTAACACCATCTCATTGAGACTAAAAGCCTGAACACGCTATATCTGCTTTAAGTTTCTGAAGAATTAATCATAGCACAGACTTTTGTTGGTATAGGATCAGCATAAGGTTAATATGTCATGGGAATGTCACCGGAGTGACAGTACACCAAATTTCAAATTAATCGGATCTGAGAAAGTTAATAAAACCATTATATCTTGTAGAAAATGAGCTGATAGACATCAAACGCCTGAACTGATCTTCACAAATTATAGCTAAGAACCATACTAATTACTGCAGCTTTGAAACAAAAAAAACCGTATCAAAATCGGTACATTCGTTTAGGAGTTACGATGCCACAGACAGACACACATATATACAGAGACACAGACAGACACGTCAAACTTATAACACCCCTCTTTTTTCGTCGGGGGCTAAAAACCAAACTACCTAATCGATTTTAAATGAATGTTATGGGACCAAATGGGAACTATTTCACATCGAAAAAAAAGTATCACTTTACGGATCAGAAATCTCGGCGTAATCGGTGTATTTACATAAAAAAATACCAATTGCATTGAGAACCGCCGCCTTTTTGAAGTAGGTTAAAAATGGGAGACGGTAAGTTATGTGCGCGTCCGGCAGGAATACTCCCGATACAAACTCTAGAAAATCTAATAAAACGTTGTATTCAAATTTATGAAAACCTAAGTAAACACAGTCATTGGGAGTATCATTATAGAGTTGCTTAATAATTCATAGCCAGCACAAACGTAGAAGAAAAAAAATATGATTTCGTGAGAAGTTTCGTTGGAATGATCATACGCAATCCAGTTTAATGCTAGTAAAATACGAAAAGGATGTTCAGCATCGTAAAAACATAGTGGTTTCTATATCAGGCTATTGATGCTGTCCAGTTTTGTTATGCATAACTAGTAAATTTAGAGTATTTCGATATGGCCATAAAAATCGCTGTGAGCGATAAGGGAAACCAAACGACAAACAAGAAACGACACACAAGAAAAACAAAAGGCGCATATCATTATAAGTGACACTGACGTGGACTAACGTAGATGACGTTATTTATTATATGAAAAGGCCAAATACTATATGACTATACCAAAGCCTGATTAAGATGTCGAAGGGGGAGGATTAAGGATGCCATAAATCTGGGGTAAGACATGCGCATCATGGCGCATGCATATACTGAGACAATGGAGTTGCGAGCGATATTTTGACATATGGTCATACTTGCGCAGGTCATCATTACACAAAGATCTTTTGCAAAGATTCTGAAGTCGCTCCAGCTTGTGAAGTAGATGTTCGGAGAGCTCACAGTAAGAGCAATCTTCAAATTCCAGAATAGGAACGAGAAGAACCTGTGCAAGTGCCATCCTGATAGGAGTGGGCAATAATTACGCAATCTTCTACATGAACCCTCAGCTGCTAACATTTTCCTGCTCACCTGATATATATGAGACGTCCACATTATTGTACGATCAATATAAACATCAATTTTCTCATTCTATTATCATAATTTGACCAGGCTTTTTGCAAAACGTCAACTGCTCGCAGAAATAGACCCAACGTCGATTACTCCGTGAACCTAATGAAATACCCATGAACCTAACTCTCACACAAACTGTGTAGTGTAACGGGAATCTTTGCAAAAGCTCGTACGGACGGATTTGCGACAGTATTGCGCACAAAAGAGTCGCGTCTTAGATGCGACGTGTGCGTGGCCGCTTCAATAATCTTCTGAAAGTGACTGATAACAGGAAAGACAGCTCTCTATCTTTAGATATTGTATCCAAATACGTTATAGCGTATTTATGTTTTACTACTAATGTAGAATTATAACCATTGTTACTAACCAATCTGGACCATTTGATTGCCTGATGAATAAATGTTTTTTGCCCTTTCTGGGCAGAATTGCCCGTACGTACCCTAACCCTAAACCCTATCCCTAAATCCTTCACTCGGGACAATGTAACCGTAAATCGCTTATGGCTTCGTGGCCCAACCGCTATCATAGCGTGCTTACACGACCGTTGACTGTCTGCGCCGGATGCTAGATTGATGTTTTTTTTTCATCTACCCACAGCGTCGTTTTAACGCTACTACTGGGATGTCGCGCTACATGTACTAAAAGATATACTTTTTATGTCAGTTTGTAAAATATAGACGTAAAAGTTTTAGTCAGAAGCTTAGCAGGTGGGCAGATCTTCATGAATATTTTAAAAAATACGTGTAAACTTTGAATAGCTTTTAACATAATGACTAAGCATATTTTTTCAAAAATTATTTCCGGAAAGATAAAACGTAAAATTCTTCAAGCGTTGACGTAATCGACTATGAAATGAAGCCTTGCAAAATCCATTAAAGCCCGAACGCCTAACTACTTCAAATGTCGATATAATATGGCTCAAATATGAAACCAAATAGTCAGAAAAATTAGAAAAATAAATTATGTTTCAAACTTTTTCAAAAATGTGGCATTAGGTAACTTTGTCTGTTTGTTATATTTTAACGCTTAAGCCGCAGAACCAATTTAGATTAAAAGTTTGAGACCCTGGGCAGGACATGGTATTACATTTTGGAGCCATAACCGCCATCCACGCGGGCGGCCACTAGTTTAATATAATGATAAATAAAAAATTTAAAATCACAATATGCCATTGTAATTGAATCCCCAATTAGATCAACAATTAAGCAACTACAACTGAAAATGCCGTTGCAAATGTCCACGGCTGTAATCCAATTACTTGCACAACTTTCGAGTGTAATCCGCGTCGCAAACAAAGGGGATGAGCTCATCCGGAATAATAGTGGACTGTTTTATTGTACCGCAGCATCATTTTAATTCATTTTATTTATTTAAGACACATAACAGGATACAGTCGTCAATACCATACAAAAAACACTTAAACATACATATACAGGCTGGAAAAAAATTTTGGGGGCCCTGGAGGGGAACTACTTTAAATCCATTAGTTAGCTCATTTTACTGAAAGGAAACATTCCTTTATTTTTGAAAAAAAACAAAACTGCATTTAAGGATCTTCTTAAAGTCGCTTGTCTCACCCGGGAATCAAACCTAAACCTTAAACCTTAAAAAAGTAAACTCTCGCTATTTTTTTATACGAATCAGTAGTATTATTGTTCAGGATAAAATTTGTTTAATAAATATATGGTATTTGAAATAAAAAAGGGAAAACTAATACCAATTACGAACGAATACCAACTTTCAACATTTTTAACGATTTTAAACATGTTGAAAATTGTCATTCTAATTTCAAATTTGCCCCGCATTGCAACAAAAAATGCGTTCCATTTTTAACTTTTCCTCAGATTGCCCAGTGTAAGAACGAATTGGGCATATAAAAAATTTATTATTACAATTTTATGATTTTCTTATTGAAGTCTTCAATAAGGTACTTAGACATAAATAACATCAGCAAACCTGTACTTCATACAACATCTTTGGATGTTAGAGAGATAATAAAATTAACGTGTCCATGGTTTACTTGTTACAAATGAACATCACAGTACTAGGTACTAGGTAGTTAATAAAAAACTTGTAATAAAATTTCAAAGGTATCTCGTACAACAGATTAGTGTGTTTGTTGGGCAAATTTTATCCTGCAAAATAATCCTACCGATTCGTTTAATAAAATAGCGAGGGTTTATTTTTTTAATTTTTAGTTGGTTCGATTCCCGGGTGAGACAAACGACTTTTAGAAGATCTTTGAATGCAGTTTTGTTTCTTTTCAAAAATAAAGGAATGTCTCTTTTCAGTAAAATGAGCTAATTAAAGGATTTAAAGTTGTTCCCCTCCGAGGCCCATAGATTTTTTCCACCTTGTATATATCCTAGACTGCAGCCCAAAACATGTGTCACTTGCTAGACTGGTGTTATAAAATTTTACATATAAACCGGAATCTATATTAGAACCATAAGTATTAATAAGTGAGTATCTTTAACTACTACTATAGCTATGACAAATTATAGCACAGACATGTATATTGAAGATATTTGGATTTGGAATGAAAATATCTAAGTTATCATTATTCTGGGATAAATCGTTGTAAAGGCGGCACATAAAATAAGGAGTTGAAGAATGAAGTGTTATTAGGATAAAATCCAAGTTAGAAAAACAATTTGGTTTTTCGAGATCGGTAGAAGGTATTAAAGTTAAGGGATGAAAGGAGGGCGGGGGAATCTGTTATAGCATGTAGAATCTTATGAAGCTGAACCAGATCATTACGCTTACGTCTTGTGTCAAGTGAAACCAAACCAAATTTATCAAGTCTCTCTGTGTTGAGGATAATTTACGATGAAGACCCTGACGAAATGAGAGCGTCCTTAAAAAATTTCTTCGGATGCTTTTAACACGATTTGAGTGTACGGCGTACAGGAGACCAGCACCCGTACCACCATCTTTTATCGCGATCCAGTTGAGGACCTAAACTGAGTAGAATCGTTAATTAGTACTACGACGCTGTCTACGACTATGACAGCGATGCAGTTTAGGAACCAATACTGAACCGAGCGGAATATGAATCGCTTTTATAAAGATGGTGGTAAGGCCCCAGGTGACTGCACCAAATTCCATAATACTTCTGACTAAAGTAGAGTACAAATATATTAATTACACTACGTGCTTTTTTAAATTGTTTTGTGTTACGAAGAACCAACCCCAAGAGTCGAGCACCCTTATTATAGACATAGTCATAATGCTCAGGGAAAGTCAATTTTTCATCAAACGCGATACCCAAATCTTTGGCTTGGCTTTGACAATTAAGTGTTTCGCCGTTTAAGGTGTAGTTGTATGTTAACTTATTAACTTTCCTCATGAAGGTCAGAACAAAACATTTACAGACGTATAGAACGTATGGTTTTCAGTACACCATTTGAAAATTGTGTCAAGATCGCGCTGAAGATTTTCAGCCTCAATTAGATTTCTGATCGTCGAAAAGACTTTCAAATCGTCAGCATATAGTAAACAGGAACAATTTACCGATCGACGAGGTCATTGATGAAGATGACAAATAATAAAGGACTCAGGTGGGATCCTCGTTTAAATCGAAGAGCTTTTGTGTGACTGTTTGAGTGATTGGTAGGTCCAAAATAAATTTTTGATGACCACTTATAACCAATTGATTCCTTTTTCGTCGCATTCCGGATTGGACATATTCTTGTTTCGGCACATTCCTGTTTGGACGTATTCCGTTTTCGGCACATTCTTGTTTTGGCACATTCCGTTTTCGACATAAATCATTATATATAATAAATGAAATCAATCCTAGGTATCGTTACACAAAGTATTATTTTCCAATGGTAAATATCACAAATACCTCATTGAATAAAAATATAGTTTTTAATAATATTTTATATAGGGTTGTCACATTTTTTATTTTTGGAGTTTATTCCATAAAAATAATTTTTCATAGGAGAGTCTAATTTTCGCGGCATTCGGGGGTCCCGATTACGACTATTTCGGGATCCAAAATGGCGGACGCGACTTTTTAATATAAAATCGATATGGGTATCATTTTCGTCGTTTTCGGGGATCCCGATTCTAAATACAACACCTATTTTAAGAGCCAAGGCGGCGGAAGCGACTTTTTTTATAAAAAATAATATGGGTATTATTTTCGTGGTTTTCAGGGCTCCCGATTCTGAATACAATATCAATTTCAAGATCCAAGATGGCGGACGCAACTTTTTTATAAAAAAACAATATGGGTATCATTTTCGTAGTTTTCGGGGGTCTCGATTCTAAATTCAACACCAATTTCAAGATCCAAGATGGTGGATGCAACTTTTTATAAAAAATCGATATGGTTATCATTTCCTTGGTTTTCGGGGGTCGCGATTCTGGTTACAGCTTCTATTTCGAGATCCAAGATGGCGGACGCAACTTTTTTAAAAAACATCAATCGATCGATCCCAAATAAAACATCTGTTTCGGAATCCAAGATGGCGGAATATTATAGTTTATAAAAAAGATGCCTCCGCCATCTTGGATTCCGAAACAGATGTTTTATTTGGGATCGAAGCCCCCAAAACCCACTAAAATGATACCCATATTGACTTTTTATAAAAAAGTTGCGTCCGCCATCTTGGATCTTGAAATTTGTGTTGTATTCTAAATCGGGACCCCTGAAAACTACAAAAATGATACCCACATTGATTGTTTATAAAAAAGTCGCGTCGGCCATCTTGGATCTCGAAATTGATGTTGCATCTAAATCGGGACCACCGAAAACTACGAAAATGATACGAGACGAGATGAGATGATGATATGCAGTCTCTCTCAGCATAGGTAGTATTTTTAATGCAACTTGGTGACCACCTGGTGTTAAGTGGTTGCCGTCGCCTATTGGCACCTATTTTTTTTCTTTATTTGTTTATAATTCCACAAGTTACAAGGGTTGGGAATCTCCTTTTAAGTTTGAAACTTGTATTAGGAGAAGCCCGCTCTTTCGTTCAACCAAAAACATCTTAAACAAATAAAAAGTAAAATTTGGGTGTTTTTGTGTGTATTGGTATATTGTAGAATAGAATGTAAGTAAATAATACTAATAGTAGATGGCTATTTAAATTATGCTGTGCTTGATTACGCCAGTGTGTGTGCGGGCGTGTGCGCGCGTGTGTGTGTGTGTGTGTGTGTGTGTGTGTGTGTGTGTGCGTGTGTGTGTGTGTGTGTGTGTGTGTGTGTGTCAGCGTGTGTATGTGAGTGTGTGGGCACCTACCTGCAATAACAAGGAAAAAAGCTTATCAAAATGTGACACTCCTGACCGGTATGTCCCAAGCGAGTGTATAAATCTCGGGCTACCACCCCCGGCCCCGCGTACCCCTCACAATTGCTCTGTCTAGACGTGTCCGTTGGCTGACTGTATGAAATTTGTATAGACTTATACAAGGTAGAGGCAGTGAAATAGCATAAACGGAGGCGGGTTGTTGTGGACGTTTTAAAAAAAATTGTTAAGGAATGCTTAAATAGGCTTTGCCAAGTTCTATAAATCTCCCTGAAGCATATGAATTTAGTTGGTGATTAAGTAGTTGGTTGCCCGATTATTTTAAGTTATCTGTGTAGGTACTGTTGATTTTTAACTTTTATTTTATTTGAAGAAAATATAATTTAACAAAAACAAAATTTTATTTTATTATGCAAGCAAAGCCACGAGTTTCTCATAGTATAATTTATTTACTAAAATGTGCCGAAACAAGAATGTGCCGAAAACGGAATACGTCCAAACAGGAATGTGCCGAAACAAGAATAAGTCCAATCCGGAATGCGACGAAAAAGGAATCAATCCTTATAACCGAGTGACTGATGGTTATGTACCATTCAAACGGACGATACTTTCAATACGCCAAGTCGTTAAACGTTAAGTGAGTCTAGTTCATTTAATTTTAATTATCGGCATTTAATTGGATGCCGGCGTTTAATCAACGGGCTAGGCATCCAATAACATCGAATTTAACTAGATAGCGGCAACATCGACATCACTTTCATGACCAGAATGATACCTATCTCTAGTGTGTCTCACAAGCTTGCATCCAAACTGTGAGTCGCAGAACAATTCTGTCGCACAAGCGTTCATAGCAAATCTGTTTGTCGACTTCGCGTTGTACACTTTTTTATTTTCAACTGAAAAGTTACTAATGAAATAGTTCGCGATGTCTGCGGCGAGGTGATTTCTTGATAACAATATTTTTTCAAGTGCATAAATTCATTCTCCAAATCAGACCCTAACAGTTATCAAAAGCACGCAAATATAAAATATGATGTTGTGTGTTTGCACGCAATATTAGTGCATGCAATTACCAGATGTTTTCATTACTGTGTTTACCGGTAAACGTACCTTTATTTTTACCGTTAGTACCAGATTTTTCTCTTTTTTTATAACTTAAAACTAGCTTATCTTATAAGTCTAGAAAACTAATTAAACCGATGCTATCGTGGTATACATATTGTACATATTTAATTATGCGACCAGATCGAAGATTTGTCTCTTTATTCCTTTTTATATGTCGATATATTCTTTATAATGCTGTTCAGTAGCAGACATTTTCTGAAAAATACTTAGGTCGATATATGAAACGCTAGGAGCGCTTCGCTTCGATTTATTCGTTTCTTATTGTAGTGTGAAGTTAAACCGTGTTTCTTTCTTCCTCTAAACTGAATTAAAATATTATCGTTAAATACAGAAATTATTAGACGTGTATGAATGTTTTGTATGTGGTGATAGATATTATTCATCCATAAAACAACAAGAAGGGCAACGGAATAATGAACTTAAACTTAGAATCGCAGGTCATCAGCTAGATAGCAAAGCTTTTGTCAAAAAAAGGAAAATATCTTAAGGTGGTGCCGCGAAAACCACACAAGTCTTTTGAGTAATTATGTTATCAACAAAAGAACGATACAATTAATACACCGAGCTAAG
Source organism: Nymphula nitidulata (assembly GCA_947347705.1). Classification (NCBI taxonomy): domain Eukaryota; kingdom Metazoa; phylum Arthropoda; class Insecta; order Lepidoptera; family Crambidae; genus Nymphula; species Nymphula nitidulata. Next base: position 17,895,211 of record OX374632.1, read on the forward strand.
CTGCAAATAAACGAATGCTCACCCGCAGACCGCTCGTAAAGTCCGCGAAACAATGAAGGCTTTTAGTGAATACTTTGAAATATTGCTTAACCAACGGTACGTAGAAAGAACTTTAAAAGGATTTCACTTTTAAATTAATACTTAGTACATTGTGGTGGTTCCGTTCGAACATTTTCTCATATAGTATTTATTTGGTATTCCTGTAATAACATAAGTATTTCTAATGTTAGTTAGTTAGTTAGTCTAGTTTACAATCTGTAGCTGAATTTTATTTGCGCGTCGTCTGCGTTTCTTATCTTATCTTATCTTATAGTGGGGCCATGACTAAGTGACAGTGCACTTCGACCCATTGGGATCTTTTGTGCCTCCCCTGCGTTTACTCTTCCTGTGTCCAGAATATAGATGCCATTAGCCTTACTATATCTTTAGGCAGAAAGAGCCTGTAGTCTTCTGGCGTTGGATATGCCACTTCCAGAAGACTCATTCTGGTTCTAGCCAGGGCATCACAATGACACAAGAGATGCATCATTGATTCCTGGCATTCACCACATGCTCGACAAAGTTGTGTTGGGGAGAGTTGCATTTTATGTAGCATGTGGTTAGTAGCAAAATGCCCTGTGAGCGCCAATCAAGAAGCGAGCTTTTGTTCTACCGTTTGCATAGATGTACTTACTCCATCCTCCTACCTCCTCCCCTAGGAAGGATTTGGATGTTTTAATCCCGGTATTTTATTCCACTGACTCGTCTGCGTTTAAAAATACCTTGTGTGCAGAAATTCGTAAATACCGAAACTGTAGATAGCCCTTTCTATGGCCAACCTATTTCTTGTAACTACAAACATCTCGTAACAATACATCAGAACATATATCTAATTACCATTGCTATTTGCTAGCACTGAACACGACCGCAGAGATAACAATACAGTTTATTAACAATCAATAACTTCGATACGCAAACAACGTTAAGTTGTAGAGAAGCCAAGGGCCTCGAGACAGACAACAAATTATGGAGAGCCGAGTAGAATATGGATAGCCAGAACTTGGAATGCTAATTAGGTTCGCAAAAAAAAACTCAATTACGTAGTGAGAATGCGACACTTCTGAGAAATGAAATAGAATTAAAAGTTTTACCCGAAAATATAATTATCTCGTGGAAAATTTGTACTTAAATAAAGAAAATTTAGTCACTGAGTGGCGTGCGACCCATTTGGACTTCTACAACGCACACAATGTTTAATGTGTATTGAGTATTGTTATACATATTCAATTGTTTGTTCAAATTTGAACTATTTTTGTGTGTGATGAAGATATCAAAATAAATATTTTATCTATCTATCTAAATGAATCCAAATTGATAAAAAATGCTGACATAATGTCAAATTTGTATGAAAGTTTAAAGTCATGTCAAAATCAAATACTTAAGAAGCTCTTATTTAAAATGGACTCTAAATTCTGTTAAATCGTAATAATTTAACCCCACGAGTATATTTTCGTTGGGGAGCAGCCCCCTTATTCTCAACCGTCGGAAAATATTCGAATATGGGAAACGCTATACCTGTCACTTTTCATCGTGGTGGGTCAAAGCGAGACGGAATGCGAGTTTTCGGTTCGAATCCGTGATCCGACAGTTGAGAATAATGGGGTAGAACTTGTTACACAAATTATTTATGCCATGAAGCATCAACGTATTACAGGTATAAAAATCATTATTTTCATTCCATATTATAGGAAATCAGTTGTCTTGTAGTAAGCTTCCCTACACAATTTCATTATTTTAATATTAAATTTCTTGATGGGTTACCCAAAAAACCTTATGGATGTCCTCATTAATAAACTGATCGATTTAGTTTAGTTGGCAACACATGAGTATCACTAACCTCAGACGTAAGTATGCTGGTTACTAGCATGAACATCTTAAATATTCGAACTGTAATCGTATTGTTGACGCCCACTAAAAATTTCATAAAAGAGTAACGTTTGTTACTCAATACGATTCGAAAATCAATAACCATCGTGCTAGTGGCACTAGTTTATTTATTTATTCACTCAATTTGTTACACAATCCAAATCCTAAATTTCACAGATTTTTCATTAACAACCAATTGAGGTTTTACATTGTTTTTTGCGATTTCCTATTAAATTAATGTATTATTTATTTATTTATTCAATGGCATACACAACAGATGACAGTCAACATTAGCACGAAACAACATTTCTAAGGGTATTGAACTAAACCGACATCCAAAGACGTGCATACTCAGCAACACATACGATGCGGAAACATTTAGCATAAAATTGGACACAGCAAAAGTTGCATTATAATATATTTATGTTTAGCTTTTTTTGACCTAAGTTATGTAAGTTTATTCGGTTTGAATTATATTAGTTCGATTTAAATTAATCATTACATTACAATAAATTAAAGTTGCATAATAAACTCTCCATACCTATTATTACAGAACAATTATATTCTTTCCAGCTTGGTTTCAGGTGTGTAGTGTATGTGTGTGTGTGTGTCTGTTTTTGTTCTAAGGTGGACAGTGTTACTATTTTCTAAAACCAAATAACTACCATAACGTTTCTACATTTGCTTTAAGAGACAATATCTGTTGTTACTGGATCAGCCGGAAAGAATAAAGATTAAACAAATAAATGAACGTTTTATTTAAAATCACTTCCAAAGGCTCTACGTAGTTATTATAGTTGAATCGATACTAACCTTCGAATATATCAGTAATGTAAGAACAACCTTCTTTCTTTTTTCTTTACTTTCAAGTTCTATTTCATAGCTTCAAATAATGAAATAAATCAAGCGACTGTGAAATTCCGGTAAAATGGGAACCGAACAAAGGATTATGGGAAAATTTTTGTTCTTTGTAAAATTGTAAAGTCGATCTCACTTTTCGGTTTAAATTTTTACCCTCTCTTTAAATCAACTGCGTCTTTTGAACTTAGTGGATCCTTTGAACTGCTTATAGCCCGTTATTAATTGATTAAGGGAAATAATTAAGGCCGGATAATTAATTATTTTAAAGATGGGAACTTTGACTGGTCCTTGCCTTTATTTTTTTTCGTAGAAAGTCATGATATTTTTTATGAAATAAATACCATAGACAAAAATACAAAAAAGAGAAAGATAAATGTAGATATTCGTATATAGACAGTTGAATAATGACTCTTATTATAATGGTGAACTGTATAACAAAAGCACTGCTAAGGAATCCGCACAGTAATGCACATTTTGCGCATTGGATTGAAAGCTTTGGTTTCTATTACGAAAACAAAGCAACTTTTAACATGTTTGATTCTGGATAAGTCAATCAAAAATTTGTAATCTCGACCTCCTCCGTGCCTCGTACCTCGTGCACACTAGCGACACTAATTGATTGTTATTAATGAATGGTGAATTTAGAACATAATAAACAAAAACGCTTTAGAGAATTCGTAAAGAACGGTATTTGTAATTTTTAAAGATGTATCTTGTATGAAGTGTCTACCTATAAGTAACCAAATTTTTTATTATTGTCAAAAGTGGCCACTTTCGGCAATAATGAAAAAATAGGTTACATGTAGAGGCATATCTTATACCGAACACATCTCAAAAATTACAAATACCATTCTTTGGTCATTCACTAAAGCGTTTTTGTTTATTATGTTCTATATTCACTACAATTAATATAAATCAAGTGGTGTCGCTAGTTCCGACGAGGTATCGCCTTAAGCCGTTTAGTCTAGGTTACTGCAACCGCTTCAATCCATCAACCTGCTTTGGACCAGCAGCAGCGTGGCGTGGTGGTCTTCTGACTCAAACTCCTCCGGTGTTTCTCCCAAGTAGAAAGACTTGTGCTCAGTAGTGAGGCTGTGGTTGATAATGATTATTGCACCACAAAAGTTAAGAAATTTAAATACCTAACTGCTGTGTTCCATGCTTTATTGATTCTATAAGCACCCAGTGCTAGCTGGTATGTAAAATTAATGTTTTCTTTACCGAATAGCAAACATTTGACCTCAAGCACACCTGTATTACCTCGCCAAATTTTGGTTATTACACATGTAACGGAAGGACGTGAAATTTTTCTAGTTTTATATTTTAATTACTAAGTAATTTTTCAAACATTTATAATAATGTTAAAATCAAAAATTAAGAATAACGGAAGGAGTTTAATTGAATATTTTATTCAGTGTTGGCTAATACAAATAAAAGATACATCAATCATGAATTAGAAAAACACAAAAGCCCTTTATGAAACCTTTGTGTTTCGTCGCTTCAGTGCGGCTCCAGGCTGGATATACATGAGTTATTGGCGGCAGGAAGGAATGACAAACGCATTTGATTTGTATGCAGTTTGCGGCGACCGCCTCGGGGCGTCGGTCGTTAGCAGACGAGATACTAACACCGTGGGAGTCTTTAAGTAACTTGCTATTATCATTGAGATATTTAGTATTATGTATCTTCTTATATTCTTGTGGGTGTACTGAGTAATTAAGTCAATTATTACATCGCCGTCTTCACTCACTTTCAATGACATTTTTGTTCCTCTCCATTTCAAGGTTACCTGGAAGAAATCGCTTTAAGCGATAAGGTCGCCCTTTGTACAATAACATGTTTGTATTTGAGTGATGTACAATAAAGATTTATAAATAAATAAATATTTTTATCAATATCTCTTACTTTGGGCTAGCTAACAGGTGTGAGTGTATCAATAAAGGGGTTTCCAATAAGACGTGTTTTTTGATATTCAAAGAAAAATGCCAATATTTAATATAAATGATCGGATGTTTATTTCATTATAAAGAGGAAGGTATGCCGTTAATAATGGAAAATAACATCAGGAAAATGACCACCACGACCACGCTTACAGGACCATATCCTTTTCATGAAATTTTTCATAACCAAATCGCAAAGTGGCTGCTCTATGTCCTCGATAGCCTCACGAATTCCATGTTTGAGGTATTGAATCGACGCTGGGCTGTTGGCGTAGACCTTCTCTTTCACATGGCCTCAAAGGAAGAAATCGCATGGTGTAAAATCACAAGATCTCGGTGGCCAATTGTGATCACCTCTTCGAGAGATAACACGGTCCGGAAACTTTTCCCGTAAAAGATCAATGGTTTCGTTGCTTGTGTGGCACGTAGCGCCGTCTTGTTGAAAGTAAACGTTGTCCAGTTCAATACCATCCTATTCCGGCCATAAAAATCATTAACCATCTCTCGATTGCGCAATCCATTCACCGTAACTGTGTTATCTCTCGAAGAGATGATCGCAATTGGCCACCGAGATCTTGTGATTTAACACCTTGCGACTTTTTTCCTTGGGGCCACGTGAAAGAGAAGGTCTACGCCAACAGCCCAGCGTCGATTCAAGACCTCAAGGATGGAATTCGTGAGGCTATCGAGGACATAGGGCAGCCACTTTGCGATTTGGTTATGGAAAATTTCATGAAAACTATATGGTCCTGTAAGCGTGGTCGTGGTGGTCATTTTCCTGATGTTATTTTCCACTATCAACGGCTTACCTTCCTCTTCATAATGAAATAAACATCCGATGATTTATATTAAAAAATGACATTTTTCTTTGAATATCAAAAAAAACACCTCTTATTGGAAAACCCTTTATTATACCTAATTATTATTTAGTATAGAGAAGGCACCACCCATCATTACTATGCTCCGTTTCATTGTGGCGATCACATTACACTACACTGCTTGCTAGCGTTGCTAGAATTATAATTAAGATGGCCTAAATGCCATCTTCAATATAATATAAATATGGAATGGCTTCTTTATTCTTTTTATCTCAATGGCTATTAAGGGTCATAAAAACTCCTGATATTACAAATGACTTGCTAAGGACATTTTCAGAGCTCTTTAAAACTTTAAGGCAAACGACGTAGTATGCTACACTCAACGTGGAATAATTGGGCAGGCAAGAATTCCACTCCTATTTAATTTTATGAGAGGTATCCTACTAGCATTCACCACCTCCGCCTCACAGAAGATCGCAGTCAAACAACACTACAATTGTATTGTGTTCCTGATGTAAGTAAGGACGCAAAAACTATTAACTAGTAATTGCTTGGTTCTAATATGCTTACTTAAAGTTTTTGTGTTTTTCATTATTTTAGTTTGAGTTTTTTCTATCTATTTTATATTATATTTTTCTTATATATGATATTTTTCTATCAATAAAAGGCATTTGAAGAATACCAGCGTCGTAGTTTTCTGCTGCGACATTTTGCTGAGCTGAGACCTTTCTGGTACTAATTTGAAATTGTTATGAAGATTATTATTATTATTTTGATACCAAATTATTTTTTTCTTACTTTTCTTTCTTTCTTACAGATCCAGAAAGTAAACAACACTTTACAGTTGTATTATGTTCCTGATTTAAGTAAGGCCGCAAGAACTCGTCAAGTAAGCGTATTTTTGGGAGCAAGGTCTCATAAGCTGTCAAAATCACGCTTTTTAGTTGATGTTTTAATGTAGGTAACGCAGGAGTTATGTCCAAGGTGCTACGAGTGTCTATAGGCTACTCTACGCGCCTGATCTTACCACCAGGCGAACTGTACCCTTGTTTGCCTTGTCGTCTAAAAAAATTACGCAAGTAAATAACGTATTTAATTATATAGATTTCTGTTTGTAATCGGCTAATAGTAAAAGTAATAAAAATTAGTTTGTTGCTGACAGTACCACACTTACTATAAATATAAAGATTATTTTGTTCTATTTAAGATTATAGAACATGACGTAGAAATCAATACAAAGGGCGATAATTGGTGGTGTATGGGTATTACTGCTTTCATAAAGCTACAGAGGAACGAAACGATTTTCTCGCAAACAAACAAAGCTATAATACCGGCAGGACCTACAAGGAGATATAAATTTCTCGTGTTACAAATTTAGTTACCATACCCCTCTGAAACGTCTTGACCGATTTTTATGAAATTTTATGTGTATAGAATACAGTAGGTCTGAGAATCGGCTACTATCATCTATTTTTATTTTTATTTTTTGGTCTTTTTTTTATGGCAAAACAACTTTTGCGGGGTCAGCTAGTAATATATCTTAATTGGGAGAATAACCTCCTTAAAGACGCTTTGAAGAAGTTAAAGACGACGCATATGTAGCTGAGCTTTGAAGGAGCTAGATCTTAGAACAAAATAGCTACTATGATACCGCTCTTCATAGAAATTAATGAGCTAAGCCGCACAGTGCGTATAACATTGTGATTTATCGTCGCCTATCAGCAGTAAATATTGGCAATTTTACTAGGTGGTAGGCCCGTATGTGTATAGGGTCGTCTGGGTAGTACCACCGCCTTTCTTATTTCAGACGTGAAACAGTTCGCTGCGTTTCGGATTGAAGTGAAACGTAGCCAGTGTAATTACTGGGCATGGACGGCATTTCATCTTAGGCCTTAGGATGACAATGCACCTGCAATATCAAGTGATTTTCCCTTGTTATTGCAGGTGTCTATAGGCGGCGGTAACCGTTTACCATCAGGTGGGCCGTCCGTCAGCTTGTTTGCAATCTAGTACTTAGTATAAAAAAAACTGTCTCACAGGAATGTATTGGCTTACATACAGACACTTTCGTATGTGTCCTGTATGTGATCACATATAGACACCTACTAATAATTAATAAACGCAGATACGGTAGAGTTGGGAAACTTCTAACACAAGATAACTCCGAAAAAGCCTGTTTATATCAAAGGATATGGAGACCATACTCAGTGCCTGGCGTTAAATATGGGTGGGAAACTAATATTTGGTCCTTCTCAGCCAGCAAAGAGATTTTCTGTCATGATATAAGTACATCATCATCATCACCAGCCTATATACGTCCCATTGCTGGGCACAGGCCTTCCTATATAGGAGAAGTACATAAGGAGTTTGGGCTAAAACAACACAACGCTGGCCCAATGCGGGTTGGTGGATTGAAGCGGGTACAGTAGCAACCGCGACCAACGGCTACGAAATAATAAATTTTTGACCCATCCCGGATACGACCATGGCGGCAGTTGCTTGGTTTCCGTAATCGAAACAAAACACTACGCCACCAAACTCTTCTACTGTTCCCTACTCGTAAATAGAACCTCATAGTCTCTGTCACCAATTCGTCTCATCATCATCATCATAACAGCCGAGAGACGCCCACTGCTGGGCATAGGCCTCCTCCAAGGATCTCCAAACCGATCGGTCCTGCGCTGCCCTCATCCAACGGCTTCCCGCGACCTTCACAAGATCATCGGTCCACCTTTTGGGAGGCCTACCAACGCTAATCATAATTCGTTTATTTTCTCGAAATTCAAAAAGGTTTAAAAATTACAAATTTTGTATATATCGTCAAACGTCGCTCGTGTGTGCAAACCTTGCCTAAGACTAACAAAAATATTTTTATTTCCGTACCGAGTGCGGTCACATTTTTAGTTTATATTCGACACAAATTCTGAGCGATGAAAGCAAGATAAGAGTTTGAATTCTAGTCTCCGAACCGGAAAATATGTCAACCAACCGAATCCCAAATTAAAATCAATGATTTATTCGTTTACTAAAAATACTGGAACCAATTCAGGATTATATTTACAAAAATGTGACGGTCGCTTTTTCTGACAGCTCAAATGACAAATGACTAACAATGAAAAAGTAAATGTGTACATTAATTTCTTATTGTGACGACAGCACATAACCTTTTGACCTAACCACCTGTACAGTATAGGCACGTAGTGAATTTATGGATAGAATGGATATATTATGTTTTATAGTATACCGTAAATTACAAATAGAAACATAGACTTTATCTTACTTAATAGGGTTTTAGTTTTTATCAGGTCTGTATAATTCAATAGCTACGATTATTATCTTATAATAAATAAATGTACTGGTGTCACTTCTGATTCTGAATACACATCTCACCTCGGACTCTCATGAAGGAATTGGCTGGAAGAGATTTCTAATATATGTATAGAGATAGGTCGTCCTTTACTTACTGCTGTATTTTATTTTTGTTATGTAATTTTTTATACACTCACACCTATTATCTAGCCCAAATTAAGCATCATTAATACATTGTTTTATGGTTACTAGATAACGGAGAAATATTTATAGTAATATGTGTATAAATATGAGAAATGTGCTAAATAAGTATACAAACTTCCAGAACCTGTGAAATTTGTATACTCTACATATAAATATCTGCTCCTACTAGGATTTGAACCCGGGACCTCTGACAGAGTCGTCTGAATAGATAGGGGTAGTGACCACTAGGTCAGCCGGTCGTCGAAAAATATTTAAGAGTTTATTATCAACAAAAATGAGATAGCCTGCCTACCATGAAACGTTTTACGTAATTTCAGACCAAAGTTTCGTATATTAAATGCAGAAATGAAAATATCTTTATTCAATTAGGCCCCCCAAGAAGCACTTTCGAATCGTCAACAAAAAAACCCTTATGTCTATCACATAAAAATAATATTAACTAACTAACAATTTCATAATGTTTGTCTCTCTGTCTTATCGAGCTAAGAATGTTATAATGTCAGTCTGTCTATCGGTCTGTCTGTCGGTCCGTCTGTCCGTCAGTCAGTCTGGCTGTCTGTCCGTCCGTCAGTCTGTCTGTCAGTCTGTCTGAATTTACACCGGTTCCAAAAGTTGAACTACCGAGAAGATTCCGGCAACAAACTCGTGTAGTCACTCTTTTCAATTATTAAGTTACAATGTTTAATTACACAGTAATAGTATTTAGCAGCGCAGTGTCGCACAGAGTATAAAAAAGGTATATTAACGTACCAATAAGTACCTAATGACAAGAATATTTACTGTATTTAAAGGCTGTCCGACAATGCACCATCACACACAATACACAAAGGTCAACAATTAATATACAAAGACCTAATAAAGCTAAACATCGTTCATTAATTTTAAACACTTGTCTGATCATCATTACAATAATTATTGTTTTATATATAATATCCTATAATGCCATATACCTCAAAAATCCCTCAAAAATGATACTATTGATGAATATGTAGGTAAATTATTACAAAATCAAGGAAGCTTAGAGATGAACATTTCCACTAGTGGCACCTGTTCACAAGTATGACGCATGTGCCAGCCATTGCTCCGCTCAACCATATTATAGGGAACGGAGCGACCATCATTATACATCTTTATAGATTCCCTATTCTTTTGGTTTCCTCAAGTATGTTCTTTATTAGTCCAAATGACGGTTCAAAATCGTAACAAACCTTGTGGTAGCATTGTGTTCCGTTTTTCAATAATTCGTTCATCTCCAAAGCTTTGTATAGAATTTATTCTTGAAAACCCATCTGGTCTAAGGTTATTCTCCGTTTTATATTAACCTCCGCTATTGTGACTACTGCGGAAAGCTATACAAGGACCACGTTCCATCATGCCTATTTAAACAGCACGCGAGGGGAAGTTCGGGAGATTAATGGAAACGCATTTACTTTCCGATGCTTCGATACGACGAAATCGAAAAACTTTCGCTATTGTACTCTACTTTGGAGCAGGAGTAGCGGAAAAGGAATACGTGAACCACGTGAGGCATAGTTATGTTCAGGTAGCCGCACAAAAGTGACTATTGTTAAAAATAATTAATTTTCCGGTCTGAAGTACATGTAAGTGTCAGCATTTTGCTCGATCTGCAGTACACTCAAGGATTAAACAAAATTGTACATGAAATGCAAATAGCTACTACTTTAACTGGCCCCTTATTCAGAAACTGTCAGATCACGAATTCGATTCGAAAAGTCACATGCCGTCTCGCTTCGACGCACCGTGATAAAAAGTAATTCGATTATTTTCCGACAGTCGTGAATAAGGGGCTGGAATGGTTTTAGGATGAGCTCCCTGCAGAGGTTTTCTTGAACGAGTACAGCATGGGGATCTTCAAAAAGAGATTGCAAAGGTTTTTACAGGATCGACAACGCGCACCCCTGGTGTTGCAAGCGTCCATAGGCTATGGTAACCGCTTACCAATCAGAAGTATAGAAAAAACTACTTTAACTAACTCCAAAAGAATTTTATTTTCATACAACAGTGCCAGCTGCAAGCTGACAGCCCTCCTGGTGGTATGTATGTGGCCATCAGGCCTAAAACAAGTAAAAAATATCTAAGTTATACATTTAAGGATTTTGCCACTATTAACCCCAAAAGAAGTACATGGAAGTTTTTCTCAGAGCAGTAAATTGAATGTGAAATTGGGGACAGAATCAATCATGATGAGGAAGTGCATTAATCCGGCGATATCGTGCCAAATTCGATGGAAATCCTGCTGACGAAAGTTTCCGAATTAACTTTATGGAAGTAATTGTGTAACCCGTTTGCCGGGAAATGTATTAAAAAAGTTGGGGGCAGCTCGTGCTCATTTGTAAGTTTGGAAGAAACCGAAGGAAGTAATTTTGGGGTCACTTAATGAATTTGCTATGAGTTATGAATGTTATTATAATTATAGTCTTTAATAAATATTTTTATTAACCTCAAAAAGAGGGGTGCTATAAGTTTGACATGTCTGTCTCTATGTCTGTATGTCTGTCTGTGGCATCGTATAGCTCTTAAACAAATGGACCAATTTATATTAGTTTTTCTTTCGTTTGAAAGCTGATGTGATCGAGATGGTTCTTAGATATACTTTATGAAGGTCTGTTCACGCGTTTGGTGACAATCAGCTCATTTCCTACTTGACAAAATGGCCTTACTAATTCAAACAAATCACAGATCTGATTGATTTGAAATTTGGATTACTGCTACTACGGCGTTACTTCCTAGACCTAAACCTTAACCTTGAGCTGATCCTGTATTATTACTCAATTCTTCAAATTACAGTAGATATAGCGTGTTTGGGCTCATAAAAAGTCTCAATGAGATGGTCTTAGATAAATGATGAGGCCAGGGGTAAGTACTTAAAATTTTCAATTTTATACTATTTAGTATAATTTCTAATATGTATATACCTATTACTATAGTGTAAGTAAATATATTAATAAATTATCTACTTTGCTTTCTGTTATCTAGTATCCATAACGCAAGGTATTAAACCTGTCAAGCCACATCCCAGACACAAAGGGTTTTAACGGTTATATGCTTCCGGGAGTCTAAGGCAGTTGTCCCACCGCCGCCGGCGAGAAAACGACTAACTATCGGCTATTTTCTCGCTCAAGAAACGTACAAAAGATATACATTCCGTGTTAACAAAAGAGATGCATATACAAATAGTTGATCGCCGACTGTTCACACTGCCGGCGAGGACTCGCTTCACTAATTTGTCGCTGAGCGACAAGAGCTATCAAAGATAATACTCGCTTAGCGATGCTCGCTTGGCGGTGAGAACTCACACCGAGAGACCAACTAGCAGTCATTTCTGTACAGAGCGGCGAGTGACGCGAATAATCGCCCGTAGCGCTCGCACACTCGCTTATAGCCCAGCGACAAAACTATCGGAACCATACACTCGCTTACCGCTGCTGGCGAACTCATTTCTAGCTTCTAGTTCTACTCGTTACTCGTTCATCGTTTCCGGTGGGACAACAGCCTGACATTGCTTAACAAAAGCATGATACATAATTTGGACTAAATCATGTGAGTGAACTAATTCAAAATAACAAGGGATTGATAAGAAACATTTTAACAATCACGATTAGGGCTTGTAATATTCGTCCATTTTTACTATTCGAATATTTCGAATAGTCCCAAAACTATTATTCGAATTATTCGAATATTACGAATTTTTCGAATACTTTTTATCCAAGGAACCAAATACATCAACATCACTTTAAAGCACATAATTCGTTGATTTTATAAAGATCACTGACATCAAAGTAAAATATCACTTGTTTTAAATAGAAAAACTACGTTTCTTAAACATTTAGAGAGAATCTTACTATTGAGCTCAGCAGTGTGTTGAACCTCGTATCTGAATGGGGATCTAACAATCGTGTTGATTTCAATGCTAAGAAAACACAGGTGTGCGCGTTTACAGCTAAAATGTCGCCGTTCCTTCCCCTTCCTTCTCTTTTGGGCACGACTATTTCGGAACAGGGCTCCCTAAACTTGCTAGGCATGGAGATATGTTGCGATCTGAATTCCAGGAACTACATCGAAACCGTGATCAAAACAGCCTCACGGAAGCTCGGTGTCCTGAACAAGGTGCGTCGATTTTTCACGCCAGACCAATTATGCCTGCTGTATAAAACTCAGGTCCGGTCTTGCCTGGAATATTGCTCGCACTTGTGGGATGGCTTCGCCAAGTACCTACTCGATGCCCTGGACAGATTACAGAGTCGTGCTGTCCGTATCGTGGGCGATGTAGAGGTCATGAACAACCTTGAGCCTCTACAATTGCGTCGAGACATTGCGTCGCTTAGCCCCTTCTATCGGTTATATCACGGAGAGTGCTCTGAAGAGCTATTTGACCTTTTCCCACCTTTTCCCTTCCTACTCAGGAGCACGCGTGCCGGTCTTCGGAGTCATCAATTCACTGTCTCCACCTCAATATCACGTACAAAATAATTTAGTAGCTCTTTTCTTTGTCGTACTTCAAGAACTTGAAAGTCTTTGCCAGCACATGTGTTCCCTCCTTTTTATAACATGGGTTCCTTCAAAAGAGGCGTGAAAAAGCACCTTTCGGGCCGGCAAGATGGAGGCGGCAAGAGCAGTGTCTGAACTGGACTAGCTGTCTTCGCATATGGACTCTTCTTACCGCTTCACATCAGGTGGTGTTGAGTCTTTTGTCGTGCTTTGTATAAAAAAAACATTTATTTACCATTTTATCATCACCAGTCCACTGCTAGACAGGCCATTCCATATAGACACCACATGGTTCGATCTTTGGATAGCCTGATCCAGTTACTTCCAGGCATTAGCAAAGCCGCCCCGCTGCCACTTCTGCTTAGACATTCGTAGGCTGTTGATTCTCTGCTGTTAATACTTCTGCCGGATCACTTCATTGTGAATTCGATCCTTCAGTGAAACTCCGAGCAAAGCCCTCTCCATAGATCGCGGCGCGACTTAAAACTGGTGCACCAGCTGTACCGTGAGTATCCACGGCACAGCACCACATGCCATAACGGGAAGGACGCACTGACTTTTGCTTTAGGCTTCCCTATTCCCGTGGGATTCCCGATAAAAATAACTCGACACAGCTTGCCACTTCGAAATGTTTTTTACTTAGGTATGGTCTCCACTTCGAGATGTTTTTTACTTAGGTATGGTCAGTTTGGTGGTCTGGTGAATTTGCTTGCAGACCCCAGACCACCTCCGCGAAAGGCACGGGAGTTATCCAGGAGTTTTAGCGGGTATTCCCAGGGTCAATTCAGACGCTGGGCGAGCCCCGCACACGCCCGCTGCTTCGCCAGCGGCGGGTAGGTCCGTCAATGGATTTCTCCTGGTTAAAAAAAAAAAAGGTATGGTCAGTTTGTCATAAATTTATCCAAGTTCATCCGGAGACTGATGCGTTAAGATGAGTCAGCTAGGTCGTGTAATATCTGTTATAGATCCTGCAGCGTTCCGGCTACAACGACGATATCATCTGCAAATCTCTCTTGCCATTAATGTTGATACCCCTCCGTACCAATTCAGTATCTTTAACATATCCTCTAATGCTGTTGTATATAATTTGGGGGATATGACGTCTATTTGTCTCGCACATCGGAAATGGGTGCTGGTTCTGTACTTGGATGGTCACAGTCTTTGCATCGTAAAAGCAATTCATCACTTAGATATATCAACTTGGCATCGCAACAAAGATTCTAGAACTGCCCAGGTCTTGATGGAATCAAAAGCCTGCCGCACTATGTAAATGATCTATGGTGCCGATATATTGTTCTGGGGACTGAATTCTTCGACTCTTCGCGCAAGTCTATTCGATAGGACTCTAGAAAATAGCTTGTAGCGGTAGCTGAGGTGTAAAATTTGACGGTAGTTCTTCAGCAGCGTTTTATCGCCTTTTTAAAGTAGAGGGCGATCATACTTCTTTCCCACGCTTTTAGAGTTCTCCTATAAAAGACGACAGAATTAAAAAAAAATAGAGCTCCTTCAGCTGTGCTCACCTTTGAAGTTCCGTCGTGATTCCATACTCTCCAGGGGCTTTCCGTTTCCGGCAGCCCCTCAGTGAAGTGGCGTATTAGTGTTGTTCTATGTAGTAGAATTCTTATTTTTGAATCAGGTCAAGATGCATGCGAAGGTCCGGCCTAGATACAAATTGATACAATACAACAACGTTCCCACTAGTAGTGGTTAACTTCGTCAGGTGGTCCCTACTCTCTAAGGACTGGACGAACACTTTTGACCCCATGTCCTGCTCAACTGCTCTTTCTATGGAGTGAGTATTAGCATTTCGGAGGTCATGTCGAATAAGTTTATAAATTTCCCGATGCTCTGACGAAGTTACAGATGGATATTGACGTCGTTCCTGCTTGAGTTAAGAAGTTTCTTTTGAAACTTTTGTGTAATAAATGTGTTTCTCTCGAAAACTTGAAATTGACAAAAACAAAATTAAATCAACTTTTATTTTACAGTTCTCCTCTAATTAACTGAAAAAGTAACGCTTCGTGGCGATGAACGTCAAGTAGGCGTACTTCAACGCATATAATCTGTCGCTTTTGGTAAAATCCATTCATAGTTGTGTTGATATTTATTATGAAATATCAGTATTCGAAAAATTTGGAATATTCGAATATTACTCTCAATAATATTCGAATACTAAATGAGGCGAATATTCGAATAATACGAATATTCGAATATTCGAATTCCAAGCCCTACACGATCATTTATAAAAAAAAATCTTTCCAGAAATTTATTAGGAAGTTGTCCTTTATTTTTCAAAGCGAAAAAAAAAGATGAACAGTTCCACTACCACTACCCTTCTTCCAATCGGAGAGACACATAAGTTTATTGCCCAGCACCACCACACTGGAACAATGCGGATTAGTCGCTTAAAGTGGTTGCATGCAGTAACAGCCGGAAGCAACGGCTTAACGTGGAAGCACAAAGGAGCTCGATTACAAATTTCAATTGACCAATCCATTAAAAATAGCTTTGTTTTCGTAATTGAAGCCAGAGAGCTCAAACCATAGCTTAACCCAATTTACTCGTCCCTTATGTAGAGCCTGGGTAGGTCCCACTGCCTTTCTTGTTTCAGCTGTGAAATTTCACGTCCGCTGTGCTACGCATTATAGGGAAAGGTACCCAGTGTAAGTACTTAAAAGGCATATCATCTTAAGCCTCAGGATGACAACGTATCTGCAATACCAAGAGATTATTTCCTTATTATTGCAGGAGTCTAAAGGCGACGGTAACCGCTTACCACCATGTGGACTGTCAGCTTCTTTTTCATTTAAGCTCGGTAGTTCAACTTTTGGAACCGGTGTAAATTCAGACAGACTGACATATAGACAGACAGACTGACTGACACAGACTTTCAGGCTGACAGACGGACTGACAGACAGATCGACAGACAGACCGATAGACAGACTGACATTATCACATTATTAGCTTACGTAGATCCAGACAAGACAGAAAGACAAGCATTATGACATTGTTAGTTAATATTATTTTATGTGTTAGACATAATGGTTCTTTGACGATTCGAAAGTGCTTCTTGGGGGGCCTAATTGAATAAAGATATTTTCATTTTCATTTAGTTGAATTAAAAAAAACCGTTACCGAGCTATTCAAGCTCCTCGAGCGAGCATCTCCACGTACTCAAAGAATATCTCATGCTGTAGCACAAAGTTTCAAATATTCTTAATTTTCATTTTAACATTATTATAAATGTTTGAAAACTTCGCGCGTTCGTTGGTCGCGGGCCGCCTCAGGACGTGAAATTTTTCTAGTTTAGATATTTTATAAGTAAATATTTTTCAAACATTTATAAATAGGTTAAAATGAAAATAAAGAATATTTAAAGCAATGCCCGAACTTAACCGAATCTTAGGTAAGTATTTGTAATAATTACAAAATTAAAATTTTTAAGTAGCCCCCGGCGTCATTAATCATCTATCTAACACCATCTCATTAAGACTATTCATAAGAGCACAAACACGCTACTTATATCTGCTGTAAGTTTCTGAAGAATTAACAATTTCGTAGACTTTTTGATAGTATAGGATCAGCTCAAAGTTAGTATGTCATGGGAATGTCATCGAAGTGACAGTACACCAAATTTGAAATCAATCGGATCTGTAAAAGTTAGTAAAATCCTATTATTATGTAGAAAATGACCTGACAGTCTTCAAACGCCTGAACTGATCTTCATAAATTATAGCTAAGAACCATTGTAGTCACATCAGCTTTCAAATAAAAAAACCGAACCAAAATCGGTCCATTCGTTTAGGTGCTGCAATGCCACAGACAGACACACAGATACACAGACACACAGATACACAGACAGACACGTCAAACTTATAACACCCCTCTTTTTCGCCGGGGGTTAAAAATACTCGTTTCAGATGTTGAAATAGAACATTTCGACATTGTAGGGTAGAACGCAAGTAACGTTACTACGGCTAAAATATTTTATAAAGTTTCAAATCAGAGTCCGAAGCACAAAAACAATTAAAATTGATATTGAAATAGTATTATCAGGTCCAACGAATATAATGCACGGCATTTGCGTAAGCCTCCACTATAATGATAAACACAGAGCAACGATCCAAAACCGCAGCCAGATTATCGCCCGTGCTCCTGCGGGTGTGAACCACGTCTCCTGCATTATCTCTGATTGGAAAGCCGACAGGCTCTCATGAATGTGTAACGAGCACAATGTAAACTCTGTGTTATAAAACCAGCTTTAAGCTTCGACTTCTGAAGGATTATCAGGCGCTTGTCTAAAATAACATTTAATCTTTGCCGATGAAATATAATATCATCGTGTTTTGATTGAAATATGTACTTAATATTCAATTCGGTATGAGGAGCTCACCGGATCATCATTATTAACAGCAAATATACGTCCCACAGGTGAGCATAGGTACATGGGAGAAACATGAAGAGATTTTGGCCATTGGGCTGAGCCTACTATAAACGAAGGAATAAGTAGGAAAAGAGTAAGTAAATTTATTTTAAAACGACATAATCCATCGAAAGCTTGCTGTAAAATCGTAGATTATACAATATCTAATGTAGGTTTACATATCTAATGTAGGTACAGATAAGATAAAATTTCATCTCCTGTCGTTATCGTCTAATACTTATACATTCCCCTATATATATTTTTTTTTATACAACTAGATGACAAACAAGCTGACGGCCCACCTGGTGGTAAGCGGTTACCGCCGCCTATAGACACCTGCAATAACAAGGAAAAGCACTTGATATTGCAGGTGCGTTGTCATCCTGAGGCCTAAGATGAAATGCCGTCCATGCCCAGTAATTACACTGGCTACCTTTCCCTTCAATCCGAAACACAGCGAACTGTTTCACGGCTGAAATAAGAAAGGCGGTGGTACCTACCCAGGCGACCCTACATATCGGTCTACCACCTAGTATAATATTTTTTTTATTCTGTGGAATCGAGTAGTGTGCAGAATAAGATTGGGCTTCTTCCTTGTAGGTATTCGCATTATGAGCGTCGTGAGATCATAAAAATTTCTTAAAATTATTAAACATTTTTGGACATATTATTTTTCTATCTAATACAAGTAGAAACTTGCTAAATAAATTACGAAAATTAAAAGCAAAAAAACCTTTTTTAAAAGCAGCTTTTATTTAAAAAGAAAATAAAATTTTCCTTTAAAATTTTAACTTTAAAGTAATAACCTCATTATACACAATTTATATGATCATAAAAGCTTGTCGCGCGATTTACTTGTGATTTTTTTTTTGAGCATTTAGGGCAATAAAAGCTTTTTTAAAAAATGATTTTTTGCTTTAATTTATTTTTTATCTTTTTAGCTATCGCTGGCTAGGTTTCTGAGTCTCGGCAAGCCCTTTCATTCGATACCCATATTGCAGAAGTGCATAAAAAATAACTATTCCGCTATCTTGGATGTTCAGCCATATTGGATTTAGAATGTCATCACATTATTTTTCGAGTTACTCTCAACAAGCTCTTTCATTTGATACCCATATTGTAGAAATGCATTAAAAATAACTATTCCGCCATCTTGGATGGTCCGCCATATTGGATTTAGATTGACGTCATATTATTTTTCGAGTTACTCTCAACAACCCTATATTGTAGAAATGCATTAAAAATAACTATTCCGCCATCTTTTTAGGTCCGCCATATTGGATTTAGAATGACGTCACAAAACTTATCGTGTATTGTCATCCAAACTAAACGTGTATACAAAATTTCAGCTCAATCGGTTGAAGATATCTGCTTCAAAATCGAGTACCAAGATTTCACCCGAACATGAGCAAGTTAAATAAAAGCTTTTAAAAATAGTCAAATTACTTTTTAGCTAAAAAATATCTCTACAAAAGATCTACTTATGGGAGTTGCCATTGTCCTTTGGGATTTCACTACTTTGGGATTTCAATTCTATATAAACTATGGGCAAAAGGAATTACATCAAATTTTACATACAAGCTAGAAGACGCCTAGGACATTCTATTACATTCGAGAATATTCCCTGGGTAGTTTTCCAATACTCGTACGTTATACTGCCGCATTTTTGGAAAACAAACCTAAACTTATTGGAATCGAAAAACAGAATCCTTACCTTCGTTTTATAGAAATACAATTTCGTTTCTTTTATTTCAACGTAATAAATAAATATTTGTTTCAATAAAATATTAATAATTCATAGAACTTTGCAGCTACAAAAAAAGGATTTATGATGATCGTAATTGTGATGTTTGGAATTCTAAAACATTTGGTTACAGTTATTGAATTCTTTATTTTGAAAATCGTGATAAGTATTCAATATTTTAATCCAACAAGGAGCTTGCTACAACTTTAATATAGCCCCAAGATTTTAAGCAATATAAAATATTAAATTTTACACTCAAATCAAAGTGACCACCTACTAAGTTTATGCGTATTAATAATATAATAAATATATAAATATACTATATAAATAAATTGCCTTAGACCCACACCTGAAAACTTTTTAAATTCCAATGTGATAATGGCAATAAATGATTATGATTATGTGATTACATTCTTAACATAGAATTAGAAAATGGTATAATCAATATGCCATTGCCTTAGAAAGAAAGTCGAGAGGAGCCTTTATTTAATTAAGTCTTTACTTAGCATTAATGAACGGGGACAATTTGATGATAAATTACTTTAGCGTGAAATACATTATTAAGAAAGCTTCGTTAAGTCATTGGTAATGATTACCAAGACTTAGTCATTAATCATAATTAACCGACTTCAAAAACGGGGAGTTTTTAGATATGTAACCTCAAATTCCTGGCAAAGGTTGATCTATTGCAATAATTCTTTAAGTTATTAGGTATGTTCGAAGGTTGATCTATTTCGATAATACTTTTTATTTTCTATCAAATCCTATCTAGTTATACTATTAAAAAACTGTAAAAAAAGCCGTGTCTGTAAATTAAAGAAATTCCAGATAAAACAGTTGGGAAAGAGTCCAGAATTTATGTCCTCCGAGTTCACAATTTATATTTACTTTAAATATTCTTTGTAGTTGACCACCTAACTAACTCACCTTAAGCACCCTTAAGACAATTATAAAAGGCCACAGCCAGGACTACTTTGTAGTGAAAATACTGTTGGCTGTGAACTTCTGTAAGCTAAAGTTACTTCTCAGTTTACATGAATTGCATAATATCGCCTTAATAATTATCTCCTTTGTTCCCACCTACTAATTTTACTCTCCAGTTTCATATCCTGAAAATCTTAAATGAAAGTGCTCTACTTCCAGTTAATTACAAGCGACGTTAAAATACGAGGAAAGATGGCTGAATAAACATTAAATCATGGAGGCTGCGTTATTTTATTTATAGTAACAGACTTCAGTCTTGTGGTAAATCTTTTTTTTATAAAGCGGGTAGCGATTTACTTCTTCGTTATATCTTAGACAATATTTAGTTTTGAGGACATTTGATTGGAACCTCTATGCTATAGAACGTTTATCATCATCAATACGAAGACATGTCCCAGCAAGTATTCTTTCGGATCACTAGAGGTGTTAGCTTCAATGAGTGGTGAGATAAGCGTTGCTATAAAAACGTTCAAAAAGGGTAGAAAGCGGCGAAGAATTGGCAGGTTACAGCTAGTGCTCCAGTGGCGTACATGGTGGTGCCCCAGGAGACGCGGGTTCGATTCCCGCCTGGAGGATATAATTTTTCATCGTTTTCTTTCTTTGCTTTTTGTAATTGTTACAAAGGAATGCATTTCATCTTAGGCCTCAGGATGATAACGTACCTGCAATACCAAGTTACTTTTGCCTTGGTATTGCAAGTGCCTATAGGCGACGGTAACCACTTACCACCAGATGGGACGTCAGCTTGTTTCCATCTAGTTGAACAAAAAAGTCGTATCTAGGCTGATTCGAAGGTGTTCCTACACTTGACAAATCCACGACGCTTTAGAGGCCATAACTCCACTACGCTGGCCTAATGCCAGCATTTTAAGAGAGGAAGGGCATAGTCTCAGATCATATAGTGGTTTTCCCGCTCAATTTTTTTCTCTGTCCATCAAAGCACCTCCACCCTTTTGGAAACATGAGGACTCGTCTCCAACGCTGTTGATATAACGCTATCTCTTCAGTAGTACCGAGCTTCTAAGCTTCTAAGCTCGTACCTTCGGAACTTCTAAAGTGACGGTTAGAGATGGTTTCCGTTTTGAATCAGACGGGCCGTACACTTGTTTCCCACCCTTATCGTCTTCTCTTAGTTTTGTCCACAACCGAGATGCCGGAAATAACTGGGGCTTACACATTTAGAGCTATGATAGGTGTTTCCCTAGGAGATGGAATCACAAATGATGATGATGACATCCGTAAGAGAACCAAAGTTACTGACATAGCATGAGTTTACCCAACTGAAGTGGCAATGGGCAGGGCATATAGCACGCAGAAGGTACATAGCAGGCCGGCCTCCCACTAGATGGACAGACGACTTGGTCCCTTCTCGGGGAGGCATTGGATTGCGCAAAACCGATCCGTTTGGAAATCGTTGAGGTCTTCATAGACTCATATCGTGATAATGATATTGCATTTTGACTGACGCGTCCGGGAACAACTAGTCAAAGTGAGTTTGTTCTCGTTATACAGGGTGGTGCCGTCAATACGACAATAAATTGAAACATGGGCTATATTAGTTCATAGAAATGGTTTGTCACTTTCAAAAACATCTTATTAATTTGAAAATTGATGACATTTCTATGAAATAATGCAGCCAATATTATATTATTTTATACAAATGTCAGGAAATTATCAAATGAATACGATGTTTTTGAAAATGGCAAACCATTTCTATGAACTAATATAGCCCATGTTTCAATGTATTGTCGTATTGACGGCACCACCGACCTCCCCCAAAGTTTCCCACGATGATTTGTCCTACGCTGTATTCATCCAGCGGCTACCCACGACCTTCACCAGATCGTCGCTCACCTAGTTGGAGCCCTGCCCACGCTGCGTCTTCCAGTCCGTGATCGCTACTGTAGAACATTCACCTTTTTTATATGCAACTAGATGACAAACAAGCCGACGGCCCACCTGATGGTAAGCGGTAACTATAGACACCTGCAATAACAAGGCAAAATCACTTGATATTGCAGGTGCGTTATCATCCTGAGGCCTTAGATGAAATGCCGTCCATGCCCAGTAATTACACTTTTTTTTTTTTTTTTTTTTATACTAAGCACGACAAATGACTCAACACCACCTGATGTGAAGCAGTAAGAAGAGTCCATATGCGAAGACAGCTAGTGCAGTTCAGACACTGCTCTAGCTGCCTCCACCTTGCCGGCCCGAAAGGTGCTTTTTCACGCCTCTTTTGAAGGAACCCATGTTATAGGAAGGAGGGAACACATGTGCTGGCAAAGAATTCCAAGTTCTGGAAGTTCGACAAAGAAAAGAGCTACTAAATTTCTTTGTACGTGATGTTGAGGTGGAGACAGTGAATTGATGACTCCGAAGACCGGCACGCGTGCTCCTGAGTAGGAAGGGGGAAGGTGGGATAAGGTCAAATAGCTCTTCAGAACACTCTCCGTGATATAGCCGATAGAAGGCGCTAAGCGACGCAATGTCTCGACGCAATTGCAGAGGCTCAAGGTTGTTGGTGACCTCTACATCGCCAACGATACGGACAGCACGACGCCGCAATCTGTCCAGGGCATCGAGTAGGTACTTGGCGAAGCCATCCCACAAGTGCGAGCAATATTCCACGCAAGACCGGACCTGAGTTTTATACAGTAGGCATAATTGGTCAGGCGTGAAAAATCGACGCACCTTGTTCAGGACACCGAGCTTCCGTGAGGCTGTTTTTATCACGGTTTCGATGTAGTTCCTGGAATTCAGATCGCAACATATCTCCATACCTAGCAAGTTGAGGGAGCCCTGTGCCGAAAGAGTCGTGCCCTGAAGAGACGGAAGGGGAAGGAACGGCGACATTTTGGCTGTAAACGCGCACACCTGTGTTTTCTTAGCATTGAACTCAACAAGATTGTTAGATCCCCATTCAGATACGAGGTTCAACACCCTGTCGAGCTCAATGGTAAGATTCTCTCTCTCCCTCTCGGTTTCAGCGCGCCCAGCCCCTGGGCGACCGTAATATCCCCCATGCACTGTACTGTCATCTGCATAGCAATGAATGTTTCCTAACGGAATCATGTCATTGATATGAAGAAGAAAGAGTGTGGGGGATAGAACAGAGCCTTGTGGTACACCAGCATTCACTGACATGAACCGCGAAGCGCATCCATCTGCGAGGACACGGATTCTTCGCTCATGCAGGAAGCCGGCAATCCAGTTACAGAGCTGAGCGGGCAGACCGTATGCCGGGAGCTTGGAGAGAAGAGCCCTGTGCCAGACCCGATCGAACGCTTTGGCAATGTCAAGGCTAACTGCCAGTGACTCACCACGTTTGTCAATAGCTTCACCCCAGACATGCATGAAGTACGCTAGAAGATCACCCGTTGACCGGTTCGGCCGAAACCCGTACTGTCGATCATTAATTAATGAGTGATCTTCTAGGTACCGGATCAGCTGGTGGTTTAAGATCCGTTCCATTACCTTGCAAAGAACTGAGGTGACAGCTATCGGGCGGTAGTTAGCTGGGTCTGATCGGTCTCCCTTTTTGGGGACCGGTTGCACATTGGCCTCTCTCCAAGATTCCGGCACACACCCAGAAGAGAGAGAAAGACGGTATAGCCGCGTTAAGACAGGAGACAACTCCGCTGCGCAGTTTTTCAGTACTATCGCTGGAATGCCATCAGGCCCGCTAGCTTTCCGGACGTCGATTGACTGAAGCTCCGCACGTACATCACATTGCCTAATACGTATATCGGGCATTGTGTGGCCACAGTGGGAGAGTTTTGGTGGCTGTAAGTTGCAGTCATCGATTCGGGAGTGAGCAGCAAAGGGTTTTACCAAGAGATCGGCTTTCTCATGCGGCTTGTGAGCTAGCGAGCCGTCAGAACATCTCAACGGGGGCAGCGAGGGTTGACAAAAGTTGGATTGCACGGCTTTGGCCAGACGCCAGTAGCTACGGCTTCCCGTAGGATGCGTAAGAAGTTCTTGGCCAACTCGTGCAACGCGCTGTGCATCCGCTCTGATGAAGGCCCTTTTGCAGGACTTGGTGGCGTTGTTATAGACTGCTTTCAGTGAGTCAATGTTGGGATCCCCGCAAGCTCGGCCCCTGATCCAAGCGCGGTATGCCGACTGTCTGTTTTCAACAGCTAAGGCACAATCGCGGTTGAACCAGAGGTTACGCCTACCCCTACTGATGAGATCGGAGTGAGGGATATAGTACTCCATCCCTAACATGATCTCATCAGCAACAGCAGTAGCGCTAGCGTTCGGGTCCAGCTCACTGAAACAGCGCTGCCTCCAAGGGACAGATGCGAAGTAATCCCGCATACCGTCCCAATCTGCCGACGCATAGTGCCAGATGCGGCGTTTGGCAACCATAGGTACCGGTGGCGACGCCCGTGGCACCCCAGCGGATACCAGGCAGTGATCTGATGTTCCCAAAGGAGCACGAACCTCTAGCCGATATCCATCCGGGCGAGTCGTCAGCAGAAGGTCCAACAATGAGGGCGCGTGACCGACAATGTCTGGAATCCTGGTGGGCTGGTTTACCAGTTGGGTCAGGTCGTGCGTGAGAGCGAAAGCGTGGGCAGTTCTACCAGCATGGTCAGTTTTAGAGGAACTTAACCACGACTCGTGGTGAGCATTGAAGTCCCCTAAAAACACCAATTCCGCGGTTGGAAACTGCTCCTGCGCAACATCTGCCACCCGACTAAGATGTTCAAAAAGTCGAGTTTTCTCCATGTCACCGCTGTGGGATCTATAGAGGCACACGTAGATTCGGCAATGTGTGCCCAGGTCCACATGCACCCCAAGAATAGAGTAGAAAGGGTCCTCCAAACAGCGCAGACGGCGACAGCAAACATCCGCCCGGACAAACAAGCATACCCCGGCCTTCGCTTTGAAGGACTCTTCAAGAGCGTAGCCGGGGTAATTCAAGTAGCTAGTGTCTGCCGGGCGGAGTATTTGCGTCTCCGTCAAAAACAGCATTTCGGGTCGAGCCGTCTCGAGATGTTGGTGGACGGCATTGAGGTTAGCATGGAGCCCACGGATGTTAGTGAGCCCGACCTCAAACAGCGTGGTTGTGGTGGGGGTGTGCACCGCTGAACGACCGGAACTGTTTTTGAGCGCTGCTATTGTTAATATAGAAGGAGGAGAGGCGTGAATTGGGGGGACGTTGCCGCGATATATACGGTCAAAGCGTGAGGCCTGTTTCCCCAGGTAATAGCCGACAGTAGAGAAGCGCTGACCCGCCGAACGGAAGGGCCCCCGAACCCCCCCGGGAATGGCCGCCGGGACCCCACCACCCGGTCACCAACCGGCACGACGGACCACCCCAAGATTATGCGTGGCATGATAGGGCAGCCTCACGAACTGGTAAGGTTCGCTTGGGCCCCTGTACTGTACCACGGGCGGCCAGCGGAACAGCCGTTTCTTCAGGTCTCCCTGGTCGGCGGGTCAATGCAGTCCACCTGGCTCTGGTTAGACGGAAGCCGTCACTGACCGCATCCATCGCCGCAACGTCTCCCCAAGCTCTGGTTGTACGCTGACTGATCCCGGAACGCGACCACAAGTGGTCACTTGGCGGGTTTTACGCCATGCGTACGGTGGTCACTAACCAGACGGGTGTTCAGACCCTACCACCAGTCGAGCAGTTGGTAGCTCGGTAATCCCTTAGTCGCCTCTTACGACACCCACGGGAAGAAATGGGGCGGTGAATTGTATTCTTAATCCGTCACCGCACGGACAAAACTGGCTACCTTTCCCTTCAATCCGAAACACAGGGAACTGTTTCACTGCCAAAATAAGAAAGGCGGTGGTACCTACCCAGACGACCCTACATTCGGGCCTACCACCTAGTAAACCTCTTAAACTAGTCGTTCAAATGATATGTTAAAAATGGTAGAACCTTATTATTAGCTAAAAGTTATAGCAGCTTAGCTAATGAACACACTCAAGATGACACTCAGAAAGACTAAGTTTGGATTTCAATTAAAGCAGCGGTAGACTTGCATATAGTTAACAGCTCATATACTAACATATGGTAAAGTATCTAAGTACAGAAGGAGCTTAAAACTTCAGTACCATGTCACACCAACTATTGATTGCGACCATATCATGTGAACGCCATATTTATTATGGCAGAATACTAAGGTGTTAAGCTACTTCTGTATTCGACCGTACCCTCTCATTACTAATCCTAGTGGAATGTTGATGTTGATGTACAAAATCTTTGAGATACATCTCAAAGTTCCCAGTCCTACATTATCCAATCAGATCGAAACATCTAAAACATTAGCCTCTATAATTCAAGCGACATAAAATTCCATTTCAATTTTTTATTCATCTTAGTAACGGAAAATAAATTGGCTATCTTAGTCAATTTATTTTTAAATACTTCACTCCCCGTCCATTTTATATTTAACAATGTTTCCATTCTATCTGTGTCTGTAAAAAGATTTCACAATTTACAAAGTCATTTCGAATATTCCTTTCGACGATCTGCTGCCAATTTCGATCCGAATGAAATTCTTACTGTAATCTCAACGTGGTATTAATAGGAAATTCTTTTGTCATCCCAGTTTAATCCATCGGTTACTCACGGTGTAATAAACATATATTTTTATCCTATCTGTTCTAAAGGAGTTGCTTTATTAGGTGTTTCCAATATATACGTTGTCTTTTCTATCGAAAATTGGGATTCCATCATAAGAGAAATGTTTTGTATAGTGGTAATTAATGGATAGTTTTAATAATCGAGAAAAATTAAACAGTCTGTGGATATAAGTAAACCTCGTGAAGTTCTCATTCTGTAGCTCAATCACTAGTTTCCCTATGATATATGTAGAGTCAGATATGAGGGCATTGTATGAGAATTCAAGTTACTGACATAGTTTATAGATTAACAAGTTGAAGTGGCATTGGACAGAGCACATAGCATGCAGAACAGAGAGTCTAAGTTCTAGCATGGCAACCTTCTGGATGAATAGACTATCTGGCCAGAGTCGCGAAAAGTCGATGGATATATCTATGCAAAACCGTTTTGTATGTCAATAGATGGTGGGTTTACTATTATTCAGCAGTAGACTGAAAAAATATATGCAGGCGGGAACCGAACCCGCGTCTCCTGGAGTCCGGCTAGATGCGATTACCACTACGCCACCGGAGCACTAGGTGTAACCTATCAATGTCTTCACCGCTTCCTACCCTTTTTTAATGTAAACACATAGCAACGTTTATCCCACCACTCATTGAAGTTAAGACCTTTAGTGATGCGAAAGAATACTTTTACAAGCATTTTTAAACTTCCAGTAGAAAAGCATTTTTATTCACATTTATGTTTGAATATGTGCGTTTATTTATATAATATAATATATAATATTCATACACTCACACCTATTATCTAGCCCAAAGAAAGCATTATTAAGAGCTTGTGTTATGAATACTAGATAACGGAGAAATAATGATAATAATATGTATATAAATACGAGAAATATACTAAATAAACATATAAACATCCATGGCTCGTAAACAAATGCTCGTACTCATCATACAAACATTTGCTCCTACCGGGATTCGAACCCGGGACCTCCCGACCAAGTAGCCTGTATAGTAAGGGGCACAGACCACTCGGCCAGCCGGTCGTCGTTTATAACTCCTGAATGAAAATTACAACTAAAGAAAGATAACGATGAAAAATTATATGCTCCGGTCATGTCGTGGTAAAACGACAATATGACCGCTTCCTCCAGGTTCTAGCTACGCTTTTCTGCGAGGTCAAGGTGCTACCCCTGTCAGGCGTGGTAAATTCCTTGACTCATAAGGCATCATTTATAAGCTGTAATGATGATGGAAATATTATTATACGTACTATGATAGCTATCGTGAACACGAGTTTGATGCCAGAATCTTCTCGATAGTTCAACTTTCGGAACCGGTGTAAATTCAGATTCGTTCAGTTTCAATAATTTCTTTTAACAATATCTTTACTTCCCCGTGATGAATCTTACAATTTTTTGCTAAATCCTCGTTAATATGAAAAGGCGGCGGCGTAAACGAGTCCTGAGTCTTAAATCCAAAAAGAAATATCTTTCCTATTCCGGGAAAAATGTCTACAATCTAGATACTGTTGTTACTCTCTATTTCCTATTCTATCTTATTTCCAATTCTTTTTCAACCTTTCTCGTTCACAATAGAAAATTTATTATGTCTTTTAGGTGGGTACTCACATATTAAATTGATATTTAACGGACTTCGGAGGTTTTGAATTTGGCTGTAGTGTGTTTTTTTTATGTTTTTTTTTCTCCCTCATTTATAAACCGATTTGGCAAAATATTTGTTTATTGAAAGAGTCTACTTTCAGATTGGTCTGTTAGAAATTTTATCACAATCGATTGGTTATATATAAAATAGCTGGAATAATTATTAAGTCATCAATGTAAGCGGTATTGCGGATTTTTTATTTCCTGTGACTTTTCACTGGGACGCTACGATGGTAAGAAGCAATAAAATCCTTAAAAAAATCATCAGTAAAATTTGTGAAAAAATGAATTAAAGAAATAAACGACTTTAAAACATAAAAGAAAAAACCACTTCCAAACTTGTACCTTATTAGATATTTTTGCAGTTGGTTCAAAGCAGTTTCCACAAACAGTATAAAGTGAAGCACCGACTACAATAAATATATTTTGTGTGTAATTAGGTACCTACCTATATATTTTTTTCCTTTTTAGTGTCTTCAAGTCTGTTTTTATTTTAATCTTTTTTTTTTCAAAATAAAATAAAAAAATTAAAAAAAAATTGTTTATTACCAAAATGTGTAAATACAGATTAAACTTAATCTAGCCCCCACACTAGGCATAGCCTGTCCTATGGGGGAAGCACACGATTTTCACATTATGTTTATATTAGTCGCGGCTAATTAACAAACAGCTAACTAAAATCAATTTCAAGTTCAATCTATGTATTCATATGTACAAGCAAACCCTACTTATTAATGTAAAACCTGTTTCTAAATTCAATGGCTACCCTTATACTGGTTTTTATTTCAATTTCCAATGTACTTTTGTTAATGGACGTCATCATGCGGTTTTTATGTTGTATCTTCGTAATTATAAAGTTGTATTAATTTCTTACGCATTTGTTTTTCGATTTATTAAGAAAAAACTTTTAACACTTGGATTGTTGAATCCTGGCTCTTTGGGTACGAAACATGAGGAATTTATTGTCGCCTTGGAGACGTATTCAGTCGATATAATGGCTATAAACGAGACCTGGTTAAAGTTAGGAGAAGAAGGTCGTGCGCCAGCGCCGGCCGGCTACAAACTTCGTCATATTCCGCGGCAGTCTAGTATACGTACTCGTGGTGGGGGGGTTGGTTTTTATATACGTAATGGTATTCCAGTGAGACAGATTAAGCCCCCAAATTCAACAAATGTGGAACAAATGTGGTTGAGTATCTCACTAAATAATTTTAGATTTGCTATCGGAACTGCATACCGGCCGCCCTGGTTAAATGTCGATATATTTATTGAGGCTGTAACTGAGGCTGTGAGCTCATTCTCCCGATTTGATCATGTGGTGCTAATGGGGGACTTTAACGTAAATATGCTTGCCATTGATAGTCCTTGCGCAAAAAAACTGTCTACATTCCTAAAATATTCAAATCTAACTCAATATGTTACACAACCGACCCACTTTACTGATCGTTCGGAGACTTTGATAGATTTGATTTGCAGCACAACTAAAATATCTAACGTTTCAGTCAATTACATACCTGATTTAAGTAATCATGCCTTTATTTCTTGCAACTTACATATTAATAAGATCAAAATGCCTCCGATGTGGATTGCTTACAGGCCTATTAAGAATATATGTCTGGATGAGTTTAATGAACATGTTAATGCCATAAAATGGGAACTATTGATAAGTGAAAATGTAAATGAGGCGTTATCATCATTTAATTCTTATGTAATGCACCTGTTTAATATTTACGCACCTATTAAGAAAATACGCATTAAACAGCGTAGTTATCCGTGGATAACGTCTACTCTCAAATGTATGATGAAATTGAGGGATGAAGCCCACTTGAAAAGCCGGTCAACGGGATTAGATTGTGATATTAATTACTACAAAGATTTAAAATCTATTGTAAACAAGGCAATATATGCCGAAAAGGTAGCATATTTTGATCATTACATTAATAAAAATTCTATGAACTCAAAATTACTCTGGAAAAATATTAAGGGTAATATTGTCGATTTTAAAAATAAAAGAATCCCCTTGCCTCTTGGGATTTGGGATCCTGATATCATAAATAATCATTTCGTAGATGTGCCGGGTAGTAATGTTGTCTCCATTTCGGACCTTACTTTCTTTGAATACCATCGTTTTAGTTCTAAAATTTTTAGGCTCGAAACAGTAAACGAAATCACTATTGCTAATATAATCATGAGTATTAGTAGTAACGCTGAAGGCGTGGATGGTGTTACACGGGAAATGATACTGATGACGTTACCGCGGACACTTAAGTTTATAACATCAATAATTAATAAATCTATCACAAGTGGTGTCTTCCCGGATGCATGGAAAGAAGCCCGCGTTAATCCTATTCCTAAAATAAATAACCCTGCCCTTTTAAAAGACCTCAGACCCATCAGTATTCTTCCGTACATGTCTAAGATATTAGAAAAAGTAGTCTCCCAGCAACTGACAGAGTATTTGAACTCCACTAATATTTTACCAATAAAGCAATCTGGATTTCGCACCGGCCGTAGCACTGCGACGGCGTTATTAGATATTATTGATGATGTTCTTGTAAAACAAGATGTGGGAGAGGGATCGGTATTGGTTCTTCTTGATTTTTCTCGTGCCTTCGACACTATCAACCATA
Source organism: Nymphula nitidulata (assembly GCA_947347705.1). NCBI lineage: Eukaryota > Metazoa > Arthropoda > Insecta > Lepidoptera > Crambidae > Nymphula > Nymphula nitidulata. The sequence continues at coordinate 17,926,793 of OX374632.1, forward strand.
GCCTCCTTTTATCTAAATTATCTTACTATGGATTTGACAGTTTAACTTTAAAATGGTTTTCTAGTTACCTTAGTGGCCGCTCACAACATGTAGTAATATGTGATGAAACTGGAGTTAAGTCTACTTCAGAATCTATATCTTTACACCAAGGTGTACCACAAGGGTCTATCCTGGGTCCCATTCTTTTTAATATATACAGTGCAAACATGACTGATGTCATCAAAAATTGTAATCATCATATTTATGCTGATGATTTACAGTTATACTTATCTTTTAGAGCTCAGGATACTGTTAGAGCTATATCTGTATTAAATGAAGATCTAAATTGCATTAATATTTGGGCACTTACAAATGGCTTAGTTTTGAACCCCCATAAATCAAAATTTATTATATTAGGCTCAGTGGCACAGTTAGCTAAAATTAACATGCTTAATCCCGTAGTCAAAATCGGAAGTACGGTTATCGAGCGGGTGGCTGAGGCTCGAAGCCTAGGTGTTCTCATAGACGACCGCCTAAGATTTCATAATCACGTTGTTGAGACTGTTAAGGGATGTTTTTACCGGCTTAAAGTGTTATACCAAGTTCGCAATTATTTGGACGTTGACATTAGAGTCAAACTTTGCGAGGCATTAGTATTATCCAAACTTAATTATGCTGACGTTGTAATTGGCGAATGTCTTTTTGATTACACAAAGAAACTCATACAGCGAGTCCAGAACGCCTGTGCCCGATATTGTTTTCACGTTCCCCGTAGAGCCCACGTAACTCCTTATCTAAACAAAGGTGGTCTACTGAATATGAAGTCTAGACGTTCACTTCATTTCGCATGTCTCCTTTTTGGCATTATAAAGACACAGTCTCCATCGTATTTATTTGATAAATTGTCATTCTCACATCGCAAAATAAGGATTGCATCTCGCCTTGCATGTCCAACACACAACACGGCTGCATTTCGTGGCAGCTTTAGGTACTCCGCCACAAAGTGTTGGAATAATATACCTCCTCCATTAAGGAAATGTACCAATGTAAACATTTTTAGAAAAAAGTTTAGAAGTTATCTATTAGGTGTACAACAGGGACTTGGATAGTAGGTGGATAGGTATTAGGTAGGTAAAGATTATAATAGTGCTTGTGCTTGATTAGCTTGCTCAACTGTCATGCGTAGGTATTGTGCGTGTATGTACTGTCTGTGTTTGTGTATGTAATGTTTCCTATAATTATATGAAAATTTATTGTTGAAAACGTACAATTTTAGACTTAAAGTAGTTTTACCACAGCGTAGTAGTGCTCTCAAAACAAAAATTTAGGCGACCACGGAAGACCAGCGTCGGATGTCTGTGACAACCGACATATGCTGAGTGGCTGTCCTTTTAGTGTCACAGCTATTACTTTAGTCTTAAGATTTCTATTGTAAAGTAAACAATAGTGTGTGATAGTGTGTCACTAAATAAATATTTTCTTTCTTTCTTTCTTTTCTTTCTAAAACAACTAACTGAATAAAAATGTAAAGAGGTTTAAAATTTTGATATTAAAAATGACCAATAGATAGTTTTGTATCATTCCGTGAAAGACAAATGTGTATAATATTTAAGACGGACTAATGAGTTTTAAAAGTTTTATCATTATATAAAAAAAAACAAAATAAACAAATAGGTACTACCTAGTGCAATAGTAACTAGTACGCGCGCGCAGTATGAATAATTGTGTGTGTGTGTGTGTGTGTGTGTGTGTGTGTGTGTGTGTGTGTGTGTGTGTGTGTGTGTGTGCGAGTGTATGTAGGTGTGTGAGTGTATGTGAAAGTAGCCTAATAAATATATAAAACAATACTTAATTAAATTTAATTTAATAATTTAATTTAAGCATGCTCACTCAATTAAATTTAAGTTAATTGAGTACTTGCCCCAAAAATCAAAAACCGACTGAAAGAACCAACTTCTAAACACTACAAAGGAAATTATTTTCCTTTGTCACTATAAAGGAATTATTTATTTAAAAATATCAACTCCAGAAAAAAATGTTTCACGTCCTGACGTGAAATTATTCTAGTTTAAATATTTTTATAAGTAAATAATTTTTCAATCATTTATAATAATGTTAAAATGAAAATTAAGAATACTATAAAGAAAGTCGGTTCTTTGGTTAAATTCGTTCTCTAAAAATTGCCGGTGTTATTTTTGTTTCTGCCCCACTATTCACAAGTCTTCAAGTATTGAAAACTCTCGGAAACTCCTTACCTACTCACCTTTTTTATTGCAATATACATCAAAGCGAGACGGGTTGCGAGTGTCGAAACGAAAACTGTCTTTCGAATGTTTTTGAATAAGAGGGAACGTTTTGTGAGGTTGTCGCTGTTATACTTTGTTGTATATTAAAAAGTATTCATCTGTAAGCAATAAGCCTACAACGTCTAGAACTATAATAATAGTAATAAATCATTCTTGCTTCAAAGTACTCATGAAAGTCATAATAATAGTGTATTTTTGTGCAACAATACTAGAATTTTCAATGAAACACAAAACTTAGCTCCAAAAATACTTAGAAAGTTATCTTAACTAAAAAAAATGTGCCTGGGGCGGTGACTGCGGCGGGATCTTTTACAATCCGGGGTGACTGCTCTATCATCTGGAACTGCTAAAGACTTAGCATAAATTATATTAATTTCTTCTAGTCTATCTGTCTTTATATGGTAACTTCTACACGCATATTGTCGAAATCATCGTCCTCAGCCCACAACAGTCCACTGCTGGACATAGGTTTCTCACCCAGTTACTTCCAGCTACTTTATCATAGTTAATAAAAATCTCCATAATTCCTTTGACTCCCAGACCGGGCTTGTGTCTGGTATAGGGTTTGCAAAGGTTAATATGCCATTAGGCACTAATTACATTATCCTATTTCCTAACTCCGAACTAGGAGATAGGAATATGTACTCGCAGTTACAACAGTTAGAATCCTAAAAAACGAACGAACGAACGTTAAAAAGGAAGGATAGAAAGCGGTGAAGAAATCAGCAGGTTATACCTAGTGCTCCGGTGGCGTAGTGGTAATCGCGTCTGCCCGGAAATCAGGAGACGCGGGTTCGATTCCCGCCTGGAGCATATATTTTTTCATCGTTTTCTTTTCTTTATTTGTAATTGTTACAAAAAGTTAGAATCCTATTATAAATTGCCTAGTCATTGCAAGCAGTTTAACGCGGCACATTTTTATAAATCGATAGAGCGTAAAAAATTTATAGGAGAGCAATAAAAACAGGATTCGGTGCAGATGGTAATAACGGTAACTGTAGCAAAAGGGATCAATGCTTTCGTGAATGATTCATGGAGTATGAGAATACCAAAACTATTGGTATCTCAATGGTTATGCGTAAACTATTTAGTAGTTTATTATGTGTAAGATAATTTAAAAAAATGTGATAGTTCGCTGTCGTGGACAGCAAAGGAAAAGGCGGATTGGGAAGAGAAGGGTGTATATTGCTAAAAACGGAAATACAGAAAAGATATAAAAAAGACCGAAAAATATAGTACAAGTTTAGGAAAAAAGAGCAAGTGACAAGAATAGTTTAAGGAGCTTAATACATAGACTATTATACAAGACCGCGTAAGAGCAGTTAGCAATACCGCGTATGTTATTTTTCTTTATTTCATAGGAGGAAGACAAAACTACTATCTTGGATATTTCTACACATTTCTTTGACTGAACTTGTTTGGGATATCCCTGGGTGTTGTTTAATTAGAATCTAGTATAAGTAAATCAGCGCTAAGAACCCTCTGGCGCGATATTTCAATTTTGCGGCTATAGAAAATACGCGGTATTGCAAACTACTCTTACACGGTCTTGCACGCCCACTAACATATGTGTAGCAGTGTGATTCACCAACAAAAATATTCCACATCGAGCTTGACGACTGACAAGACGACGAGCCGCCATTAATTTTGACGTTTGACCACAGCGCTGCGCGTAAGCGTATTCACTTATCTCCACGTCGATCTCTTGGCTCTTGGCGTCGTGTATTTTGTCACTGTTTTGGATATACGACATGAAGTACAATCGAAATTTATTGATTTCGTTTCTGTGTTATAAATGTATCGTAAAGACTTCATTAAATATTTGATTGACTTTTACATTAAGATCTCACGCCGCGCCGTGCTTGTCTTCGGAACGCTCGTGTCACCAACGGTTGTCAAATGGTTGTCAAATAAACGCCAAAATGTCTGACAGCTCTGACAATTCAATTTCTTCTTTGGTGGTCTCTTGATGGTCTCTTGACAACAAAAATACAAAAAAATACCTATCCAAAATAGTAAATTGGCTAAGTGATCATAACCGAAAGATAAACTTTAATAAAACAAAATTAATACAGTTTAAGCCTTACCAGAAAAAAACATTAAGTATTAACTATTCATTTAAAAATAATCCGTTACAAAGTGTAAGTAGTTACCCACTGTTGGGAATATATATAGATTCTGGCCTAAACTGGAAAGACCACGTTAAGACTATTACCAGCAAATTGTCTAGATTCACATACGCGTTGTACGAATAAAAAAAATCAACTGACAAAAGAACCGCTACCACAGCTTACTATGCCTATGCCCATGCCTGGCTGCAGTACGGCATAAATACTCTGGGGTAACAGCACCGGCATACTAAATCTATTTAAATTACAAAAAAGATGCATCCGGATACTTGTGAATATAGACTCTTGGAGTAGCTGTAAACCGTACTTTATAAAAGAATGGTATCGACACGCGGCGGTCTCGACGAATGTTCATTACATTGCGCTGCCGCTTACCACAACAAAACGTTCTAGCAGAAAAGAACCGTCAATGCGTCTCAGTTGTAATGAAACACTGCGTAGTATCGTTAGATATTTCGTTTTTCCCCGCTTACGAACAAGCCCCACTCTGCCCTAAATACCACTATGTCGTACCTCACTTATATGTTCCAGGTATATGTTCCACTGTATCTATTTTTTTTTTGTATGTATGTTCACCGATTTCGCTGTCAATTGTGGACCGATTTTCAAAATTCTTTTTTTATTCGATAGAGTATACTCCAGTGGTGGTCCCGTTGTAACCAAGTCAGGATCTGACGATGGAATCCCAGGAAAATCGAGGGCAAACCTCAAATTTTATTGGCACGTGTGACATATTTTACTTTTTTTCAAAGCTATTCAAGTATTTGCTTCTGTTAGTCAACATCTCATGTTAATGAGCAGACGATGGAAGGTACAACTCCTTAACGGTTAAGAGTTAGAAGATAATTCTTTCACTATGTATTTCAACCAAAGACTGAGAGACAGACAAGTCGATAGTGCTGACGGTCACCCTTGCTTTGACCTTAGAAAATCACTTAAAAATGTAAAAAAAATATTTCTTAATAAAAATAAAACCGACTTCAAAACACTAAAAAGGAAAAAATAACTCAATTTCGGTACGGAGGTAACTACTTACCTCCTAAAATGTATTTTTTGGAGTTGGTGCATCACTTTCTATTGTCTCTGGAAACAGCTTAGCACCAACTCCAAAAAATACATTTTGGGAGGTAAGTAGTTACCTCCGTACCGAAATTGAATTATTTTTTCCTTTTTAGTGTTTTGAAGCCGGTTTTATTTTTTTGTATACTTTATTGAAACAATTACAAATAAAGAAAGAAAGAGGTGAAAAAATATATGCTCAGGCGGGACTCGAACCCGCGTCCTGATTTCCAGTCAGACGCGATTACCACTACGCCACCGGAGCACTAGGTATAACCTGCTGATTCCTTCACCGCTTTCTACCCTTCTTCTTAACTTTTTTATAACAACGTTTTGTATACTTTCTACCCTTTCTACCCTTCTTCTTAACTTTTTTATAACAACGTTTTGTATACTTACTTTTTATTAGTGAACTTAAATTTAAAGTACCTAAGTATTGACTGATCATGACACATGGATATAAAAGGAGAATAATACATCTTTAGGTATACAGCACATTCGTTTGGCTAAAAGAGAAGGCTTCACGGGCCCAAGCACCTACCGGAAATGAGATACAATGGCTGCGAGCAGCGCACATCCGCCCGCCCTCATCTGCATTAGACAGTAATGAAAATGTCGCAGTGGGTTCCGTAGAGTCTAGAATATATTGGAAGTTAATAAAAATATTTCTTTAAAATGTACAATGATAATTATGTATGATTGTGTGAAAGGGACAGTAAAACGGAATCGAAAGACAATTGAAAGAGTTAACGAATTATTGTAAAAATAAAAAGTTTAGGAAGTATGTGAGAAGGATAGCAACTACTTAAGTATTGTAGCGTGAAAGAAAAAGACAGGCGATGAATGACGTGAGTAATGAAAAGAATGGAGATTGAGAGGACAAGATTGTGATCGAGTAAAAGATGTAATTTTTAAGTTTTAAGTTTGTTTGAAGCGATAATTTTAATTACTATTATGGTATATTTCAGTCCGCGCATCTCAGCATGAATACAAAAATACAAAATTAAAAATTTTAAGTAACCCCCAGCGTTATTAGCTATCTAACACCATCTCATTGAGACTATTTATTATAGCCCAAACACGCTATATCTGCTGTAAGATTCTAAAGAATTAAGCATTTCGCAGACTTTTTGATGGTATAGGATCAGCTCAAGGATAGTATGTCATGGGAATGTCACCGAAGTGACAGTACACCAAATTTCAAATCAATCAGATCTGTAAAAGTTAGTAAAACCCTATTATCATGTAGAAAATGCGTTGATAGTCATGAAACGCCTGAACTGATCTTCATAAATTATAGCTAAGAACCATCGTAGTCACATCAGCTTTCAAACAAAAAAAACCGAATCAAAATCGGTCCATTTGTTTAGACACGACGATACGACAATACGCTACGATACGCTACGACGATACAGACACGTCAAACTTATTACACCCCTCTTTTTTCGACGGGGGTTAAAAAGGATGATTGTCATATTATTTGACATTTAGAAAGGCGTGTTTTATTTTTGACCTTATTGAACGTAATAAAATGCAGCGTTTAGGACCTTCGTACATGCCGTCTAAAACAGTCTATGGTTTTTTTTTAATCTTTTTTTTAAAACCATATATATGTAATGTAATTTAGTAGATTTAGGCCTTAGTCTTAGGATTTAGTTATTTTCTTAGTGAACAGTTCCATAATGACAGCATTGAAAGAGCTTCCTTAAGTAGGTTGAAATAAAACATTTCGACATTGTAGGGTAGACGTTAGCTTATAAGTTATAACGCAAATACAGATAGACTAGAAGTATTTCACAGGGTTTTCCTAAGTCGCGGGTAGCTCAGATGGTTAGAGCAGTCGCCCGGATTGCGAAAGGTCGTGGGTTCGATCCCCGCCCCAGGACGTGAATTTTTTCTAGTTTAGATATTTTTATAAGTAAATAATTAAGTACCTGCCATTTTAGTTATATATTTTTTTTACTAAGAAAGTAAAAGTAGACGTAAGAATAATATATGTACCTATAGCACTATAATAAGAATAGCATAAGCCAAGAATTACTATCATTTTATATGATATCGATAATCATCATCATCACCAGACTACATAAGAGAAACACTTGAGGAGTTTGGGCCATAGCACCACCACGCTGGCCCAATATAATAATTGGTAGGTCAAAGCGGTAACAGTTACCACCGGGGCCAGAGGCCTACGTGCCTTCCAAAGTCATGGAGGAGATTTGAGATTCCAAATTTTGATTGACCCTTCCTGGAAGCGACCAAAGCCACAGTTGCTTTGTTTTCGTAACTAAAACCAGAGAATTCCACTACGCCACTGAGCTCCTCTTACATTAATATCAAATACTTCAGCTAGAATAAGAACTTTTTTCAAAATTATACTGAGACCGTATCCGTAAAAGTCCGTAAAAGTCGAATGATGGATATTTTTTTTATTATTATTATCTTAACGGGGTTACTCTTGACCTACATCTCACCTGACGGTAAATGAAGATAAGGGGTATCAGGACACTTGCGCGAAAGACCTTTGCGCGAAGCCATTTGCGCGAAAGGACATATGCGCGAAAAGCGTTGTAAAACCGCTGTAAAACCGGCACCACGTAGTCTGGTCTCCCCTACCCCTAGAGTGTAATTTAAGCCCGCGAAGGCGCGGAGCTACGTAATCTGAGTTCACCCATAACTATAAATCTATTTTTTTACGCAAACGTCTTTTCGCGCAAGTGTACCAGATCCAAGATAAGGCCGAAGATGGAACACCCGGATTCCTCAACCAAAGAGGAACTGGCTATCCTCTAACTGCCGGAATACAACAATGCCGTTAACATTATTGCTATGGCGGCAGACTTAGGTAAGATGGTGGTAGCTAGCCAGGCGGACATAGAAAAGCCCTACCACCAACCAAACCGAGCAGAAAATTTCAGGCCCCACGGGAATCGAACCCCGGACCTCTAGATCTGAGGCAGGTGGTCTCAACCCCTAGACCACAGAGGCGGTTAAAACATTTGACTTTTACGGGCTTTTATGAAGGAAAATTACACTCTCTTAAGAAGATTACATGAAATTCGGTATCTACATTTGCCTGTTGACCCCTAAGATCTAAAAGGGTGAGCTAAAAACACCGGCGACACATTTCCCTGCACCCAACGACTGCGGTATTACAACCAGGAAATGTTCACTATTTAGGGCGTATATTTCACTGCTATAATATTTGAATATCGCTTGTTAGAGTGGACTGTAATCGAAACTAGAGTAAGTGGTCTACCAAAGATTTATGTCCGTTTTCACTAACCATTCCCTAGGCTTAGGTGGCTCTTAACGACATTTGTCTCTTTCTATTTCCTATAAGTAGAGTGAGATAAAAATCGCTAGGAGACTCTCAATGCTTAGCAAATGTTAGTGAAAACGAGCATTTGTGGTTTACTTTACAACGAATGTTCCATATATGTAAGGAACATTCGATGGAGAACTTCTGCGCGTGTCAAATGGCCAAAAGGAGTTTTGGAAACGCCTGAAAAAGGGTTTTCATCAAATGCATCGGGTTAGTTGGCACCTGAAATGACCTGAAAACTTGTTTTGAGCGACTTAGAACGGTGGTAATTAGGTCAAATTTTTGGTATGAGGTGAGGTTCATTACTAGGTGGTAGGCCCGTATGTAGGGTTGTCTGGGTAGGTACCACCGCCTTCTTTATTTCAGTCGTGAAACAGTTAGCTGTGTTACGGATTGAAGGGAAAGATAGCGAGTGTAATTACTGGGCATGGACAGCATTTCATCTTAGGCCTCAGGATGACAACGCACCTGCAATATCAAGTGATTTTCCCTTGTTATTGCAGGTGTCTATAGGTGGCGGTAACCGCTTACCATCAGGTGGGCCGTCAGCTTGTTTGTCATCTAGTAATATAAAAAAATGAGATAGAGCTCCCTCTCGATTGTTATAGCCTGCTTGAAAACGTCTCTCAGTCCGCGAAAACTGACCACAGAACTTAGCAAGGCTACCAAAGAAGGTCCATAAGCTTGCTCGCCAACCTGGCTTTAAAAAAGTCGACTATCATCAACTAACTTGTCATTAGATAGACATTAGAATACGCCAAATGTGTTTTAATTTTAATTTAAGCTGCCATTTTATTTTTATCATGTCAATTTGACACCGTTATCTAAGTCTGTCAGCGAGAAGCTCTCCTGGACTGAATAAATAAACTAAAAGGAAAAACATCTCCAAAAACATTCCGAAAAGCGGAAGAATAAATTACATTTGGATGTGACGATTCGTGGTTACTATTTTAAAGTCTGTTAATGAGTCCAACTTAACCTTTATGGACATTATACAAATTATACCGGATGAACATAAAAATACCCAGACAAAATATAAAAATACCCTTATTTATACAAATAAACTATAAAGACTCGTATTCAAATATCCACGACTCCATTACATGATGTTCGTCATCTAGCAGATACCACAGATTTAGTCGACTGGATAACTAATCGTCTCCTATCTCTATTATTGAGTTGCGCAGTCCAGTATCTCACTCATGCATCATGTTGTTTGACTGCGACACTCGATAAGATGGACCAGTCAAGCGAGAATTCTATTGATTTACTTGATGCGGACTTTGAGAGAAAGCTATAATTATATCTATGCATGTAAATAGATACAGCCTAGAATGTTTTCGCTTTCCATAAGTGGACCACAAATTCGGAAAAGAAAGCCTGAAACCGGAAATCCTGGGAATATCCTTTTATGAGAAAAACGTTTTGCCACTACGAGGATATCAACTAATTTGTATTCCAAACTCCACACAGCAGAAGTCGGGCGGAAAAGCTTGTAAAAATAAAAGCTTATTGCAATGCATCAAACGTCCCACCCTAACTTGTTATTGTCGCCAAAGCGCTTTATTCAAACAGGCCGGGAACAAAAGCGCGATTCGGACCAAGCTTGTTTCGTTTTTAATACCGACAGTTGTCGGAAACACCCGCAGCGCTAGCAGCAATGTTTGCGTTAGGAACAATGTCTGAACTTTATAGGGTAAACGCTACAAAGTCATTTATGATGGTTGGACAAATTTTGTCGCTGTAACTACGCTCATTTGTGTAGTTTTCCCCCAAATTGAAATCGTGCTTCAAGTCTCAAATATATTTATGTTTTAAGAATTTTTTGACCTGAACAATGTGTTTGTACGTTTATAAGTATATATGTTGATCTTTGATTAGTATTCAATGGCTCTAACAAAAATACCTATCGCAAAAAGTGTTGCGAATATTTTAAATTACCTCTGAATTTGTCAAATGAAAAGAAGACCATGAGCTATTGGAATAAGATCTAAGTGATTGAAATGGAAACTAGAGAGGACTATAAAGATAAGACGCGTCAAAGGTGCCTACAGCATAAATAGTTCACATACATTTTCTGAAAGAAAAAAAAACAAGTTTTCGTTCAATCAATTCCCGTTCAACTTTTTATTCAACTCCACTCCATTCATTCCAGTTTTGATGAAACAATCTCCACACAGTCCCACATAGCCCCACAAGTCACTCCATTATGCATATCTCCACACCTTTTCAAGGCGACATGAATCCCACATTGTCTATTGTTTTCATACAGCATAGTGTGCAAATCACGTGTCGTCAGATAGCATTGAATGACCACGCTGTTATTCCAGCAAACGCTGCCTGGAACATTGATTGTGGCTCTCGAAGTCCCGAGGCGCAGAGTCGGTTCTGCAGCCGTATTCAGTTCAGAAACATTCGAATAACGAAAACTTCGCGCCTGTCACTCGGCGTTGCATTCAGCAGAATGTAACTTTTGTAACAATTTATGTTACTTTTGACCCTTTCATGTTACTTTCATGTTACATGACTCAAAATGTAACTTTTACGTAACTTTTAGGATTTACTAAAAAAAGTAACCGAAAAATTCACACACTGTGTAGCCATAAAACTACTCTATGGAGTAGCCTAAAGTTGCCAAATTTTTTATAGTATAGTAAGTCTCACGATCTTAGAAGATTGTTACGATTTTTAGAAGGATAGAAAAGATTTTTTTTTTGTCTAATAAAGTGACATTACAGTGTTAGTTTTTTTCTACATAAAAAAAACTAATGTTACTTTTCACTTATACATGTTACTTTTGATTACCGACCACTGGTAACACTGGGGCTCGTTCCAAGCCTACAACTTTTTACTTTAAGGCCGTTCCGTATCTTTGGGCATGACGTTTGGCTGTCACCAATGATATTATAATATTGGCTGTCACAAAATACCCGTTCCGAGCCTCGGAGAGTTGCAACTTTTTGGCGATAAATTTTGACGATTAAAAAACACTCTGACTGGCAGAATTGTTATCATTTTGCAAGATTCTTAATACATTGCCACATAGAAAAGAAGAAGAAGAAGAAGAACACTCTGACGCTTAAAACGTCATTACATCCGTCAAATGAGATGGGGTATGTAAAATCTCGAAAAAGGCACTTCTTATTTTTAGTTTACTTTCAATAACAGTTTCAATACAGACTTAATGCAGATTTTAGGTGGAATTTGGCCTTTAGATAATTATGGAAGTCCTTGTCAAATTTTTAGGTTATAAAAACAACTTGAGTTGTTCCACACCTTAGAGCAAGAGACAAAAAACAACTCTGAGTGTTTGGTGTGTAGGCTCGGAACGCGCACCTGCTGTCACTCTTTGTTGCAGTGTGTGAAAGTGAGAGCGAATGAATCGAGTCACACACTAGACACTACACAAATACGATTATAGTTTGTTTGCGTTTAAAAATGTAATTATCTGAAAGTATCACACACTATGCAGATACGAAATGTTCCATTGATTCGCGGTCCTATAAACTGTGGATCATTAATACAGAGAGTTGGTAAATTGCTTCTAGATTTTCAAGACAGCTGTTTAGAAGAGGGTTCTGATTTTGAATTTTATGCATAAGCAGTTACAGTATTTGACAAACATGTTGGTTTAAATATTTGTGCATACTGGTACATTTTACTCTGAGCGCGAGGTGACAGTCAGCTAGGAGCGGGGCGGAGCGGGGCAGGGCAGGGCGGAGCGGAGTGGAGCGAGATGACTGCAGCGTTTGCCTTGATTGAGGAATTCTCTGTGATGCTGATGTCTATCCAAATTATGGTTTAAGAGCATACAATATCTCTTTTATCTTTCTTTTATTTTCTTATTTTATTTTCGACTCAAAAAACTGGTATGAAAAGCCATGCGAGGTTGGCGTTCTTATGAAAGTAAAATTATGTGCTCCAGTTCATTTCTATTAAACAAAACCGTATAAAATTCAATTTAAATAATTGTTTTCATTCATAAAAAAAAGTGAAAATACATCAGTAGATAAACGTTCACCCGAGTGTTTATCTACTGATATACATTCCGAAAAGAGAATCCGAAATATAATTTACGTGGATGGTTGTTTTCCTTGTCAAGAATTACTTCAGAAAGTCTGGCAGCTTTCAGACTACTTTTATTTTCAGATTAAATTAATAAAAACATTGTCCTGCTCGTGACCCTAAGAAATGTGTATTACTGCTTTTCGTACGACACACAACAGGTACCCCTAGCACGAACACTTTTAAATATCGAATTACCATCGTATCGAGTAGTTACGTTAGCTTTTGTCTGGCTTTTGTTTGAAATTTTTAAGCGTGCGTAAACGATACGAATACGATTCGAAATTTTAAAATGTTCGTGCGAGGGGTACAGTTATACCCTTTTTTCTATTTCTATGATCTGAGGTTATACCACACATGAGTTTTTTGAACTGTGACCGTTCCTCAAACAACTCGCTATAATCTATCAAATCAAAAAACGCTCCATAGAAATGTTGCTAGCTTGTGACGTTACTACACAGTTCTTATGATTATTGTGTATGGGAGTTTAGACAAAATCAATTAAGGCGTTTATGCAGTTAGTATATTAAAATTTGTTACATTTTATCCCTTAAGCTGCGTTATCCCACCGGAGGGCTACGACAATAACATGGATCACACGCATGTCGTCAGATACGCAAGTGGTCAAATACGTATTCAGTCAAAATACGCAAATCGACAAAATCGCGATTCGGCAAATTCGCAAATTGCCATATTCGCTAGTAGCCAGATTTGCAACTTGTCAAATACGCAGCTCGGCAGACACGCAATTGGACAGATACGCATCTAACATTGGCTGCATTATTTCACAGAAATATTCTAAAAATACCAAATGAATAAGACGTATATTTAAAAGTTGCAAAACATTCCTATGAACTAATATAGCCCATGTTTTAATTTATTGTCGTATTGTCGCGTCACCATTCTATATAGAATATAGAAGTCTTAATTTCGAAATGTATGAAAATAAAAATATACTTGTTACTTATTGTCAAATGCCCTATTTCGATTACCTCGTAACCTCGTTTAAGTAAAAGTACAGCCAACATGATAAAAAGAATTGCCACATGATAATGCCATGGGAACTGCAGGCGACAGCCTGAACCACGGGTGAAATAATTTCCTTCGCGAGTTCCTCAATCCGGCGCACGCGGCAACCAACGCGAGAGATTAGCCGAGAAGTTTGCTGCGGTTCAATCCTTGGATTCAGTTTATTACAGAGCGAAGGCCCTACTAATGGTTTATTGGGAAGCTTTGTAGTCACCCAACGAACCATTAGCACCACTATCCATATAACCAAAATCGTTTTGATATTAAGTGGTCATAAATTAAATAACCTTGAACCTACCAACAACACTAAAACTCTTCAATCTTGTACTGAAGAGTTTTGGTGTCGCCTGGTGTCGCAGGTGTCGCCTGCTGCTAAGATGCTTAGGCGATCCGCCTAAGCATCTTAGCAGCAGAATGGACTTTCAATAGGTACGCCATATTGTTAAATGTTGAGTGAGTCTAGTTGAATTTACTATCGGTCTACGCATTTGATTGGATGCGTTTGATCAACGGGATAGGAATCCAGATGACGGTCACAAATTATACACTAACTAGTGGGAACATAACTCCGTAACAAAATCAGCGTTCTTTACAAACTGTGCAGACAAGTGTTACAAGGTGAAAATTCATTACTAGCAACAAAATTGCACACAGGCTAAGCACCGCAGACGTTTCATGAAAATACTTGCTATTACCCGCGGCTTGTCTGGTATTTCAATTCATTATCTCTCGGGTTAGAGGTGTGCATTCTACTTGCACGAGTAACCTTTTTGTTACCTGTTTAGACTTCAAATCCATAGTTTCATAGTTTTGCTAAGTGTTGTTAGTTTTCTTTGTTGCACTATTTAATAAAATAGAAGTAAAAGTGGTAAAAGGTGAAAGGAAATAAAATATCGGCAATTTCCTTGACATCGATGTCTTAAGTCTTTCAGTTAACTACTGAATCCATTTTGATATAATTTCTATGGAACCGATCTGCAAGAAAAATATTTTATAAACCACTTGGTATTGCAGGTCATCCTAAGGCCAATGATGAAATGCATTCCATGCCCAGTAATTGCACTGACTAGCTTTCCCTTCAATCCGAAACACAGTGAATGTGTTACGGGTGAAATAGGAAAGATAAGAATGCTTTTTTGAAATACTTCAGATATTTCTGATAACTCTAAGAGCTCAAATGAATCTGACTCTTCTAGAGGGTTCAAAAATAGGGCTCGCGAATAAAACTTTCTCGTATTTGATTGCTGTCTGCTATCTTCAGTAAAACTATACTGCTTTGTTGTACGACTAAATATAAGCCAAAATTCTATTTTACCTGTTTAATTCCAATGTTTTGCACAACCAGTAGTAGGTGTCCCAGTCACAGAGCGTGAGCCAGGATATCCGGCGCGGTAGATAGCTCGAGTTTAGACGAAAATGTTCATTTGGAAATGCGACGAATAAATAACGGTAATAACGCGTTCCAGCCACGATTAGCTATTTTTTGCGATGATTTCAAAAGAAGAAAAATCATTTCTGTTTTTGAAGTACATACCCACAAAGCAGACATTTGTGAAATAGATGATTATGATAAAAATTGAGGAGCTCGCTAGCGCAGTTGGTAGTTATGATGATATGGGTTGGTTTGAAATTGCGAAAAAATCTGTCGTGTCGATATTACAATTTGGTATAAAAAACTGTAATTTTCGCAGTTTCTTTTTTTTAACTGCCATCTACCCTTGGTTACTACAGCATTCCCTGTAGAACCTATATGTATGTCGCAGCCATGTCGTGTAAAACGCCGTGAATGTAATGCTAACTAACGTTCAGCCGGATTATGATGGCGATACGTTCCACAAAGGGCCTCCGACATTTAGCCTTATTGTCATCAAGAAGCAATTTAGAGAGTGTATGTCGAAGGCCGATTGTAGAGTCCGGCAGGCAGATCGTCTGGTTTTTATTTGTTTTTTACAGTCTTCATAATTTACTATTTTCTTTTTTTAAAAAAACATAGCACGGTAATTGAACTAACACCACCATGTGAAGCGGTAAGGAGAGTCACTGCTCTAGCCGCCTTCCCCTTGCCGGCCCAAAAGGTGCTTTTTCACGCCTCTCTTGAAGGACCCCATGTTATAGGAAGGAGGGAACACCTGCGCCGGCAAAGAATTCCAAGTTCTGGACGTACGACAAAGAAACGAGGCACTAAATTTCTTTGTGCGTGATGTTGAGGTGGAGACAGTGAATTGATGACACGAATATTAACAACATTTTTGTACTACGGCGCGTTTTAAGATATTGCTACGACATGTATAGACGACAGTACATCAAGTGTAACAGTTGCACTACGAAAGCCTTTATTACGAACGGAATAAGGGTTACTATACTGTGCATATGGTAAGTCCAAGCAAACATTAATCGAGATGCAATTACAACGGCTCTTTAGTAAAGTGATCCCACTCAAACTGGTCCCGCGGGTTCAGTTGACGAATGCATACCTAAATTCGCCCCTCAAGGCTTGAGGACTCCCCAAGGTTCTTGCCTCCTTAAAACCCCGGTTACGCAGTTACGCTGTAAAGGTCATCTGCAGCCAACAGCAATAATCCATCCAAAAACCCGACTGGTATGTATACATACTGCAATTTCTAATTCTAATATCTCGGGTAAATTTTGGCTGCTATAGATTCTGTGGTCACTGTAAGCAGTATAATTTCACATGTTGTTTCATAAAAGTTTTAAGCCCGTATATTTGTTCATGCATGATTCCTACGGCCGAATACCTACTCAAACGCTTTTTAATTGTAGGTCCTTCCTAATCGGTCGTTATACCTCTAGGGGTCTATGACAATTAAAAAATCAATTGTGTCTCGAATCTGAAGCTTCACGGCTTATCTACTTAAGTAGATATTGCTTATGTCTACATTTTGTATTCGCAGACGTCAAATTGGGCACTTCGTGAAATTTAAGTGACGATGACATTTGAGTGCTTGGTAAACTCCCGGGAGTGTTCCACGCAAAAACGCATTTATTTTTCAATTTTTTTATTCGTCATTGATATTGAAGAATCCATTACAGTTCTATATGAAACCTGTGATATTTTGTAACGATTTCAGTGTTTTCACCATAGAAAGTTTATCATTTTTATAGTTTCTTAGGTATTATTTCATCTGCTATTCCAGAAACAGCCGGTATTAAAAAACATTCCAACTACCAGAACTGCATTGTGTCATCACAACAATTGTACATTGGCACTTAATTCGCCAGTAGACGCTACATGTTGCGGCTAGACCGCGACACCGCTGCGCGACAGATGTCGTCGCGTCCAACTTTGTTGCTGTCAACTTGTTGCCAACTCCGTGATACAAGGATGCTTGAAATTAAAATATAATTGAATTAATGTGTTTATGTCACCGCCATCTGGTTAAATTCGCCGCTTGATTGGATGCCTAGCCCGTTGATTAAACGCCGGCATCCACTTGAATGCCTAGCCCGATAGTTAATTAACTAAACGACTTGGCGTATTAAATGGATCGTCTTGTACTGAAAAGATTTAATTTCATTGGTAGGTTCCGTGTTGTTTTGACCCTTATAATTATAACCGACATCGTTTTGGTTCTGAGTGGTCATAAAAAAATAGCCTTGAACCTACCAATCTCTCTAACAGTCACACCAAAGCTCTTTGAACTAAACGACCTGCCAATGAATTGCTAATTTAAACCAGACGGCTGACATGACGTTCAGCCATCTGGTTAAACGTTGCGCTCAATGACTTGGCTAGTTGTACTTCAGCCGCTAAGAGACCAGCCCCCTTATTCTCAACTGTCGGATCACGGATTCAATTCGAGAAGTCACATGCCGTCTCGCTTTGACTCATAGCGATAAAAAGTGACAGGTAGAGAGTTTCCGAAATTCGATTATTTTCCGACAGTTGAGAATAAGGGGGCAGAGCTTTAAAAAGAGTTAAGGCGATACATTAAAAATTCGAACTTTCATATGTAATGCCCTAGGTAACTAAAAGATCTTACGGATCTGAAAATCAGATATATAGTTCTTCATATCTTTATTCTTTATCTAGATACGTGTAGAACCAAATCACGGTTAAAGGATTTTGCCTCGATACGTTTTATTTCCGAAAAGACCTCTTAAAAACAGGCAAATTTAATTTATAGTGTGAATAATAGTGAACGATAATTTTTATTCTATAGGAAATTACTTTCAATAGTAGATATCGTTAATATTCACAGTCGTGTAGAAGCGGTTCTGACTAAACCTTAAGTTATTTTTCACTAAAATAATTTGTGTATTTTGGCTTACTTTATACGCGCGAACGTTATTTTGTCTTTTCTCCTACCGCTGCGGCAGTCATATCATATCTCGGCCGAAACATCGTTTCGATGGATCGCCCTAAGATGAAAGCAGGGAGTCGTATAATATGCCATCAACAAAACATCTTTTCTCGATTTTTACTTGAGTAGTGCCCAAGATGCTACGACCGTCTGTTGGCTACGGTAACTGCTTACCATCAGACAAGCTGTACGCTTGTTTGTATTGCCCTTGTCGTATACAAATATAGACTAAAAAAATTGTGAACACGTGAGCTCCTGGAAAGCACGAAAAATAATTTTGTTTTTTTTACTTTTCTATACAAATTATTATCTGTTATATAACTGTTAACAGCCTAAAATTATTATCTGTTCTGTTTTGCTTCTCAAAGTTGACGGAAATGGTATTAAATCACCGTTCCTCTGTTTTGGAAGTTTAATTTATTCGGAAGCCATAAACAATTCTAGAAAACATTTGAAAATCGCGTAATTTACTTAATTGAAAATTTTCTCGGGACATTCTTATAAGTCTGCGATATCACGAATCGAAATAGATAGACACATACACTAAGCCGACGAGTTCTAATCAAAGAGCATAATGATTATTAATAATCTTATTATAACACAATAATCAATTTTAACATTCTGTAAAATTTGAATATTCGCCTAAGGGCCGATCATATGTGTACCACACCTGTGCTAGTGACATTATCAGGTATAAAAAACGCACGACAGAAACTACTACCACCTACTACTCCTAATATGTAACGGTTAGGTTCAAGTAGGTTGTCTATGCGGATCCGTGTGCGGTTTCCAGTACCGCCATCGGACGCGTCCCCGGGTTGCGGATAGGGGAACATCTCCCAGATATGGGAGATTCCGGCTTCGGCCGGCGCGGACAGCTACTGGGTGTGGCTGCCTGTTCTTTTAAGGGCGGGCATTGCACGGCACCTTCGGGCGGCGTGGTGTGGTAGGCCTGTAAGGCCCTCGGTGCGGCGAGTTCGGCTGCTGCGATGTTGCAGCTGTTGGACATACAGGCTTCGGCCAACGTCGGACAACCTGTAATCTCGTGTGTGTGTCGTTGATCACGTCTAGCGGCACACACGAGACCAGGGGGGCTTGCCTTTATTGGCCGGCTCTGCGAGGAGCATACCTCTATAAAAAACCCCAAACTTCCGTCGTTGGGAACCGTGGCGACGGAAGGCCTTAAGGTGGTGGACTGGGTAAGCCCATCAAAGAACGTTCAACCCTGGGGTACCGCCCGTCCCCCCAGGTGTATTAGGGTAGCGCAGGTGCAGGGGGCACCGCCTGCGTGGTCTATTTTCCCCCATACTCGTGGGACTAATAATGGATGAAAATATTTTTAAAAACCCAACAACTAGTCGTAGTAGGTGTGCCTCGGTGACAAGTGTTGCCGAGAGCGAAATTTCTGTAAATAAAGAGGGGGACTATCTGTCACAAAATTTGTCCTCAGGGAGAGAGAGCGATGCTGGCTCGGTTACGCTGAAGGCTAAACGGCCTACAAAGAAGGGAGAGACAAGTCGTAAGCGTCCAAGGCTCGTCAAGAGTACTTCAGACGCCGATGAACGAGACTCGGATGAAAGTTTCAGGACTCCTACGGGGACGACCACCAGGGCTCGTCAGCGCTTCCATGCCATGGAAGAGAAAGCAGAGCTTGCCGAACAAAAAGCGCTTATGTTTAAATTAGGACAGCAGGCTGAACTGTCTCATGCTGAAAGCGAGCTGGAAGCAGAAGTTTGCAACCTTGTTAAAAAGGCTTCCAACATTAAAAAGAAGTGCAAAGTAAACCCCGACTCTGGGGAGATTATTGCTGACGATAAATCGGCTGACACTATTGTGGAGACGGTCAGGGTTCTTACCCAGGCCATTAGCATCGGGGCTTCTAAGTCTCGCAACATGAAAGGCACCATAAAAAGAGACCTTAAAGATGCGGCACGCCAAATAGCGCCCATGTGCGAGGCTCTAGCTACTCGCACGTCCTCGGAGGAGACGCGCCTAGTGCGCAATGAGAACTTTCGTCTAAAGTCGGAAATTGAAACGCTCAGACAGGAGGTCAACGAGCTCAAATCCGTCCGGCGGGAACTTGACGATCTGAAAGAAGAATTCGCCAAAATTCACAAGCTCAAAGAAAACGCGCCGAATTCATCTGCAGATGTAGAAGATTGGGCTATGGATACGACCCCAGCCACTGCTTCTCTGCCACAGCATAAGCAGAAAGCCATTAGGCCGGTGCCGCAAGCACGGAAGTCTGCAGTTCCTGTGACTGATGACGAGGACAAAGAGGAAAGACTCATGAGAAAAATCATGTCTAGGGTTAACACCATGGTTGGGGCCAAACTTGATGGCCTCGAGGTAGATGGGCGCCTCTTACCTGCAAAGAAGCACCGTCCGCCACTGGCTGCGGACAGAAAAAATGAGGAATCGGCCTCCCAGGTTTATGCCTCAGAGCCGTCAACGACTGCAGGGGTAAAAAAGGGCAAGAATGTGGTGGCCAAAACGGTTTCCAACACCACTGCTTCCCAGAAGCCATCTCATGGACCAAAACTTGGTCAGGACACCGAGGAATGGAAGACAGTGGTCAAGCGAAATGGAAAACTGACTACGCAGCCTGCTGCCGTGATGTTGAATGCCTCCTATACTCAGGCGCAAGCAAAGACAGGCGTGGCGGCCTCTTCCTCCCCTCTTGATACCAAAAAGGGGGGAAGAAGAGGAAACCCAATAGGCTCAGGGCGCCTCGAACTGCAGCCGTAGTGCTCACTATCGGTCCAGAGGCAGCAAAATCTGGCAGATCGTATGCGGAAGTAATGACCCAGGCCCGCCAGGTTGTTGAGGCGGAGGCAGAGGCGATGAATCTTCCCCCTCTCAAAGTAAGGGAAACAGCCACTGGTGCGCGGCTGCTTGAAGTTTCCGGCGAGGAGAACGGGGCCAAGGCCGACAGACTTGCCGAAAAGTTGAAAGCTACACTCGGTGAGGGCATTCAAGTGGCCAGGCCGGTCAAGACTGCAGATCTTCGCTTAACTGGCTTAGATGATTCAGTCACGGTGGAAGATATAATTGCGGCTATATCTCGTCAGGGCAATTGCTCACGTGATCAGACCCGGGTTGGTGTTATAAACCGCGGATCCAAAGGCATTGGCATGGGGGCCGTTTGGGTTCGATGCCCTGTTGCTGCCGCCAAATCTATTTCTGACGCTAGGCGCCTACTGGTCGGATGGAGCTCGGCTCAGGTTAAAATGCTTGAGCCGAGAAAAATGAAGTGCTTTCGTTGCTTTGAGATCGGGCATACGAGGCAGCGGTGCACATCTGCGGTTGACAGGAGCAGTCTGTGTTTCCGTTGTGCACAGCCAGGTCACAAAGCTTCGGGTTGCACGGCGGCACCTCATTGTCCTCTATGTGCAGAGGCCAAGAAGCAGGCTCATCATATAACCGGCGGAAGCAACTGTTTCGCTTCCAAGAAGAACAAAGCCCAAACTGGAACCAAGAGCGCTAATAATAATACCGGGAGGCAGGCTTCATCTGAGGTTGACGCCATGGAGACCGACCAGCATGCCAATGGAGAATAGTCGCCATATTAAAATACTCCAAGGGAATCTCAACCACTGTTGTGGGGCGCAAAATCTTTTTACACAATCCCAAAGACAGTGGCTTATTGACGTAGCGGTAATCGCAGAGCCCTACTGTGTTCTCCCAAGTCCATACTGGGCTGCGGACACACTGGAATCCGTGGCTGTCGTAGGTTCTATGATCGGAAGTTCCTCCCCACTAACAGTCCTAGCAAGAGGTGATGGATATGTCTCTGTTCTGTGGGAGAACCTGGTGGTTGTTGGAACCTACTTTTCTCCGAATAAAAGCTTCGCAGATTTCGAGGCCTTCATGGCTGAGCTCTCAATTGCTGTACGCCGGGCGTCACCACGTCAGATTTTGATCCTGGGAGACCTCAATGCTAAAGCTATTGCTTGGGGCTCACCCGCTACAGATGTGCGCGGCGAACTGGTCACCGAATGGGCTGCTACCAAACCAAACACCTGTGTTCGACGGAGAGGGGGCTCCATTGTAGATGTTAGCTACGCGTCCCCCTCCCTTGCAAACCGGGTTATTAATTGGAGGGTTGAAACGGAGGTGGAGACCTTATCTGACCACTTATATATCAGATTTGAGGTCTCCCCTCAACAGTCGAACTCCGGAATCCAGCCTGCTGCTGGTAGAGCTCTACAGTTCCCGCGCTGGTGCCTTAAAAAACTAAAAAGTGACTTGGCTGTTGAAGCCTCGATACTTGAGCTATGTAATCGGCGATCTGGTCAAGTAGGGGTAGACGAAGAGGCTGAAAGGTTCGGAGAGGCACTGACTCGCATCTGTGACTCGGCCATGCCCCGAGCCGATCGACGTCCACCCAAGCGTGAAGTATATTGGTGGAGCTCTGAGATTGCAGACCTGCGACAAGACTGCATCGTGAAGCGTAGGGTCTTCACCAGATACCGCCGCCGACGACAAAACCGTAGACAAGAGGAGGAGGATCGCCTTTATGAAAGTCTTAGTAAGGCGCGAAAAGACCTCCAGGGTGCTATCTGTAGGGCGAAAACCGCTGCCCGCGAGAAGATGCTAGAAGAGCTTAACAGAGATCCGTGGGGTAGGCCTTACCGCGCTGTGCGCGAAAAATTGTCAAGGGGTCCTCCGGTTGTTGAGTCGCTTCACCCGCCACTGCTGCGCAGTATTGTAGCCACACTCTTTCCGGAACGCGAAGACTTTGAGCCACCGATGATGGTATTTACTGACCAACGGTCCGATGTGGAAGATGAGCTACCTGCCACAATCACAAATGGGGAGTTCAGCGCTGCTGTAGAGAGACTCCGAGCTAAAAACACGGCTCCGGGGCCAGACGGGATTCCTGGCCGACTATTGGCGATCTCCCTAGAGTATCTGGAAAGTCGACTTCGGGATCTCTTCAACGAGTGTTTGTTGACTGGATGCTATCCCCAAACTTGGAAGATCGGACGCCTGGTGCTCCTGAAAAAGCCCGGCAAACCAGCAGACAGCCCCTCGGCCTACCGCCCAATAGTTTTATTGGATGAGGCTGGGAAGATGCTGGAAAGAATTGTGGCCGACCGAATTACGAGTCACCTCAGTAGAGTAGGACCCAACCTGGTTGATTTTCAATTTGGGTTCCGGGAACGGCGTTCAACAATAGACGCCCTCCTGAAAGTGAAGACTCTTGCTCAAGAAGAAGTGGCGAGGGGCAGGGTAGTTTTGGCGGTTTCGCTTGATATTTCTAACGCCTTTAACACCCTGCCATTCGAGTGTATCGAGGAAGCTTTCCGTTACCACGGCCTACCTGCTTACCTGCGCCGTTTTATTGCCAGCTACCTTCGGGGCCGGCGCATTCGGTGTGTCGATAAGAATGGGCAGAGTATTGATAAAATCATGAAATGCGGTGTTCCACAGGGGTCGGTTTTAGGCCCGACGCTGTGGAACATTGGGTATAATTGGGCTCTACGCAGCGCTCTGCTTGGAGGACTAAGCTTAGTGTGCTACGCCGACGACACACTCCTCTTAGCCAGGGCTGACAATTTTGAACAGGCCGCACTCGCTACTGTAGGAGTAAGACACATGGTAAAGCGAATTGAGAGGCTGGGACTGAGGGTGGCGCTTGACAAGACCGAAGCCTTACTGTTTCACGGTCCGCGTCGCAAACCACCGCCAGGGGCACACCTAGTGGTTAATGGTGTCAATATCACTGTGACAGCGCACATGCGCTACCTGGGGCTGATTCTTGACCCCAGTTGGAGTTTTAAAGAACACTTCCGTCACTTATGTCCTAAATTGACAGGAACGGTTGCGGGGCTCAGCCGACTCCTACCAAACATAGGAGGGCCCAACGTTGCTTGCCGCCGCCTTTACACCGGGGTGGTTAGAGCTATGGCACTATATGGCTCACCCGTGTGGGCAGAAACCCTATCACCACATAATAGGATCCTGCTACGGAGATCACAGAGGACAATGGCGATTAGGGTCGCACGCGGATACCGCACGGTTTCGTTTGACGCTGCGTGTGCCTTGGCGGGGACTCCACCCTGGGATCTCGACGCTTTAGCGTTGTCTGAGGTCTACAGGCGTAGTGCAATGGTCCGCAGAGAGGGTGCTCAGCCGTCACCCGAAATGATTAGTCGTTGGCGAGTTCGTGCCCAAAGGGCAGTAATGGAGGAGTGGAGGCGCCGACTTTTGGTGCCGGTTGCCGGCCACTGGACCATCGGAGGCATACAGCCAAACTTAGCTGAATGGGTGGGCCGGAGACACGGCTCTCTCTCCTTCCGTCTCGTGCAGGTGCTGTCAGGGCATGGATGCTTTGGCCGCTATCTGCACTTTATCGTTGGGAGAGAGTCGTGCCCCCGCTGTCACCATTGTGAGAGTAGTGAAGACACGGCACAACACACACTTGAATTTTGTCCAGCATGGGCCGAACAGCGTCGTGTCCTCGTAGCACGCATAGGTCCGGATCTCACGCTGTCGGCTGTAATCCGACATATGGTCGGCAGTGCAACATCCTGGGAGGTAGTCGCCTCTTTTTGCGAACAAGTAATGCTACAGAAAGAGGCCGCTGAGCGGGCCCGAGAAGAAGATCCTCTCGCGGCGCCGAATCGCAGGCGGCGTACAGGTCGGAGGAGAAGACTGTACATCCAACTCCATCCGCCCTAATGGGGGTGGCGGACGTCGGAATTGGGCTCCGGCGTCTGCAACTACTGTCCCCTCGCTGTAGGAAAATACCCAATGTTTTCCGCGGGTATTTTCCTTCCTCCTTGTTGACTAGGCGCGTTCACCGGCCTCCGTTGGCGCGCTCGCGGACGCCTACTTTGTCTTTCCCGCGTCGCGCTAGTTAACGGAATGACGGAAAACTGTCTGTTTTTAGTGAGTATGTGCTACGTTACCTGTGTACGCAGAGAGTCTTACATAACTCTACTTCGGCCCTAATCGGCGTAGGGTAGCTATAAAAGCTTTTCAGACAAAAAAAAAAAAAAAAAAGGTTGTCTATGCGGATAAAAAGTAGTGAGCCAGCCGCACACAACGGGTAGTATATGCCGATAAAACGCTGTGAGCCAGCCGCATACGACGGGTGGTATATGCGGATAAAACGCAGTGAGCCAGCCGCACACAACGGGTAGTATATGCGGATAAAACGCTGTGAGCCAGCCGCATACGACGGGTAGTATATGCGGATAAAACGCAGTGAGCCAGCCGCATACGACGGCTAGTATATGCGGATAAAACGCAGTGAGCCTGCCGCACACAACGGGTAGTATATGCCGCTGTGAGCCAGCCGCATACGACGGGTAGTATGTGCGGATAAAACGCTGTGAGCCAGCCGCACACAATGGGTAGTATATGCCGATAAAACGCAGTGAGCCTGCCGCACACAACGGGTAGTATATGCCGCTGTGAGCCAGCCGCATACGACGGGTAGTATGTGCGGATAAAACGCTGTGAGCCAGCCGCACACAATGGGTAGTATATGCCGATAAAACGCAGTGAGCCTGCCGCACACAACGGGTAGTATATGCCGCTGTGAGCCAGCCGCATACGACGGGTAGTATGTGCGGATAAAACGCTGTGAGCCAGCCGCACACAACGGGTAGTGTATGCCGATAAAACGCAGTGAGCCTGCCGCACACAACGGGTAGTATATGCCGCTGTGAGCCAGCCGCATACGACGGGTAGTATGTGCGGATAAAACGCTGTGAGCCAGCCGCACACAACGGGTAGTATATGCCGATAAAACGCAGTGAGCCAGCCGCACACAACGGGTAGTATATGCCGATAAAACGCTGTGAGCCAGCCGCATACGACGGGTAGTATATGCGGATAAAACGCAGTGAGCCTGCCGCACTGCCGGCATCATCACCAGCCTATATCCGTCCCCCTGCCGGGCCTGTGTCCAGCAGTGGGACGGATGATAATGATGAAAAGTTAAGATCCCAAAAAGAAAACCGATAGTATTACCTTTTTATTTATTAAATATGGCGTGAAATTGGACTCCCACACCCTCCTCCTCCTTCCTGACTAATGCCGCAGTTGATGCAGTTCAGATTCACGCTCATTTTGAAGTCCATTGGAAGCAATGTTCGGAGTCGAGGTGAGAAAGCCGTGTGAGACGTTTAGGCAGGGAATCAATGTCCGTTGTGCAAGCGCAGGTCGTTCGTGGTGGCAGAGATCGTCAGAGCCCGTAATAAAATAGCGAAAGTCGTTGTTAAATAAAGGAAATATTAAGCAAACACAACAGAGCACAAGAAAACGTAGACGCGAATGATTACCAATGACAGTAGTAGTAGTAGTAGTTCTGTTTATCCCCACAGGGAAAGGCAAAACTTACCAATGACAATAAAGATCTAGTCTATGGATGTAAATGCCAATTTGACATGACACACAAAAATATATAGAGATTATTGTCAGTGTTGGTTGACTAAATCGTAATCGATACTTGTAATTCGCTGAAACTATCTATGAAATTATCTTTAAAAAGACAGCGTACTAAGCGAAGCGTAATGTCAATAGCACGATTACATTTGTTCATGAGACTCAGTAAATAATTAAAATGTTTTTCTTTTTATTCGTCGTACAAAAGTGCTTATCGATAAAACAGTCTTTTTTTTTGTTCTTGGCAACAGTATCATCTAATGGACTTCATGATGGTTGGAATAACTTTTAGTCAACAACATTACACTTTAATTTTTACAACTTTATCCCATAGACGAAGTTGTTGATTTTATTCGACGAAGTATAAAAAAATATTTAATAAATTTTAGTAGTAACTTTAGGCTTGTAACGATTAAGCCAATTTCTACCGATCTCCTTTGTAATTGTTAGACTTTGAAGCATAAATCGATCTTCAAACGTAGCGCTTGCACTGCAGCTGCTGTACAATACAATTTCAGAAAATGTTAAAATATTCGTGTTTACATAACACAATTTATATTCAAAACTCAAAGGATCTTATAACTCGCGCCATGTTTTTAAAGTACCCACGGAGTTGAGACAGTTGTAAATTCGTTTGCTTCCCTTGAGGTGTTGCAATACGATTCTTTTTATATTATAAAGTGCAAAGTTCATAGTATTAGACTTACTTTACTTACAAGCGATTGCACCAAGAAGTTATCATAATAACAATAATAAATATGTAATATAATAATATATCGGCGTGCGGATCAACCGAAGTTTAGGGGCGAACCCCTTCGCATTCCAAACTCGTCGGTTTCCACACTCGTCGGATTCCAAATTCGTCGGATTAAAAGTTTTTTTTTTATACAACTAGATGACAAACTATGACTATGAGTTAGTCGCTGTACACTCATGTTCGATTTGTTCCTAATTAGATGACAAATTAGGAACTAATCTCATGTTCATAAACTTGGGTGTTGGCAATCATGGATAGGTAGACTAGGTACATTAAAAGATTTTATTTATTTATTTAGTACCTTTATAATTGAAATCATTAAGAGGTAAATCACTAATTTGCTATCCCATTTCAGCGTGAAAACATCAGCTGACCGCTCAAGGTCAAACAACGTGTACATCGGAGCCGGTTCCTTGATACAACGTAGTGTGGTCCCCACTACGGACCACGTGGTGGCCATAAGTTATAAATCACTCATCGTAGATTTGATTTTAATCATGTCAGATCGAATCCATGTTCTAAGCTTGTCATCTGTATACATATTTATGTCTTTGACCGTACATAAACCGACAAGTTTGGAGTTCGACGTATTTGGAATCCGACGAGTTTGGAACCCGACGAACTTGGAGTCCGACGAACTAAGAATCCGACCAGCTTGGAATCCGACGAGTTTGGAATCCGGCGGAGAAGGAACCAATCCGGCTTACGCTTGATGTGCTATTGACTGTACATGCATCTAGGCAAATAGTAGAACACAAGCTTGCTTCTCCTAAGCACATGCTGCACAAAATACAACACAGCCCAACAAAACTTTATCATGCATGTGGTGGATGCTAGAATTCAATGACGCATCTCTTGTTTCATTTTAATACTCTGGCTAGAACCGGAAGGACTACAGGCTCTTTCTGCACAGAGACATAGTAAGGCTTATAAACTCTTTATTTGGCCGCAGGAAGATCTTAACGAAAGAGCGGCACAAAAGATCCCATTGGGATGATATAAGTCTTCATTATACAGAAGAACGAACTGCACCTTTAGACTGCAAAGAACCCCACGATGTCATATCTTCAATACCTTTCTGAACTAACCAGCACCATATACAGGCGCACCGAGTTATGTGATTATGATAAAACTCCGTAGAATTAAGTTCAACAGTTCTATAACTTCAAGTAGGTCTGCAACTTTACAAGCCACAAGTGCATGCGGTTCGACGGAGTCTAGGGCTGGCACTAACGTGAAACTCTTTTCTTTTTTCTTTTTTTTTACCTTAACGGGGTAACTCTCATCTCATCTAATGTTAAGTGAAGATAAGGCCGACGACGGAAGCGAGTTACACCCGGATTCCTTAACCACAGAGGAACTGGCTATCTTACCTCTAACTGCCGGAACACAACAATGCCGTTAACATTATTGTTGTGGCGGCAGACTTAGGTAAGATGGTGATACCTAGCCAGGCAGACTTAGGAAAGCCATACCACCAACCAAACCGAGCAGAAAATTTCTGCCCCCACGGAAATCGAACCCCGGACCTCTAGATCTGAGGTAGGTGGTCTCATCCACTAGACCACAGAGGCGGTTAAAATTTATTTTATACGAAAAAAGTAAAGCGGTAAAAAGAGTCCTTATGCAAAATCAGGTCGTACAGTAAGAACTGTTCTAGTCGCCTCTACCTTGCTTTTTCAACCAAAACAATCAAGGTAACTATATTTTTACCTTTGTGTGTATACTTGAACTTACGGGTGACTGAATCGATTTGCTCTTAATCTTCCGCAGTAAATATTACTAAGTTCAAGTTTTTTATCTTTACATCTTCTAATGCAGATTAGCGATAATCATACATAACAATATCGTATCTAACTAAAGAGGGGTCGACTATTAATTTCGAGAGCTTTCAACACTCATTCATCGTTAAACTCAAACTCCAGCATTCATTGCGTATGTATATCCTTATAAATGAATGAATGAATTTATTTCGCTTTAAATGTGGTTTACAGAGATGTTAATATAAAAACAGTTAGATCGCACATTTAGCTGTTTCCAGCATGCAAAATTTTTGTTAAAACTTAGAAGATAACAAAACTTAAAATTATTAATATTAAGTTTATGTCCGGATAATTTTATAATATTTTCAAACATTTATTATCAATTCGAAACTATAATAACTAACTAACTAAGTATGTTCTAAGCAAGATCTTAATACTAAAAAGAGAGTTATAGATTATAATTGATTTACCCAAAATATCAATTGAAAAAAAAAACAAATTCAATTGTTATTATAATAATATATTCATACACTCACACCTATTATCTAGCCCAAATTAAGCATCATTAAAAGCTTGTATAATGGATTCTAAATAACGGAGAAATATTGAAAAAAATATGTATAAATATTAGATATATAATAAACAAATGCTCGTACTCATCATACAAACATTTGCTCCTACCGGGATAGCCTGTATAGCAAGGGGAACAGACCACTCGGCCAGCCTGTCGTCTATTAATGTCCGAAGATTTCATAAATTCTTAGTATTTTAGTTTATTCTCTCATATTTGTTTTGTTTTACGATCTACCTTTCGATATTCGCAACAGTCTTCTGAGTCTTCTAGATTGTATACTGTATTTTCCGCATGAATGATCAACCAAATCCCCCTTTTTTATTTTGTTTACTATTTTCTTAGAAATTCAATTCTGGAAAACTTTCCGAGTCGTGGTTAGCTTTGTCTTACAAATGGCGACCAATAGCGACTTTTACAAATTATACATAGAGTTAGTTGACGTCCTAGTTTCAAAAAGGCCTTGCGATAAATTAAATCTTTTAAATACAAAAGATTGATTTGTTATGCTATTTCCGGTTAAAAATTACGATTATAGAAAAAATTTCATAAGGTGGTTGGTTAAGCAGGAAGAAAATCCTATAAAGTCAACCCTACTGTCCACGTACGTAGGAGCACGGAGACTCCATTGACCCTGTGTCGCCACTCTGCAGCACTTCCTGTAATTTGAAAACTTTTACGACTACTGCTTCCGATTTTTATTTATCAAAGCAGCGGCTCTCTAAAATATTAATCTGTGTTACTCTGTAAATTAAATACAGACTTACAGTTAACTCGCAGAGACCGAAGGTAGGTAAGTGTAAAGGTTTTTTTGTGTTTGTTACTGCTAAAAACCTTTTTCAGTGACTTTTTATAAACATAGGTCTTTGTGAGTTCAAGCTTTCCCTCAGATCATGATCTGAGAACTAACTAACTTTTATTTTTTCGCATAACAATAACTACTTAAAATTTTATGGATAAGTGAATCCTTTTGTCTCGTATTGATATATTAAACTTTAAGTTATTAATTTCTTAATTGACAGAAAATCTACAGCTCTTAAAAATTGTAAATTCAAAACATATTCTTTATTCAGACAACCAATTATTATTAATAAATTAATATAATGTTTAGAATATAGGCACGGTAATGTTATTTATTTACTGTGATACAGGTACAGTCTCTCATTGGTACATCACTAGAGCAAACAAAAATCCTTTGTTTAAAACATATAAAAATAATACTATAGAATAGATAATCCGCAACACAACCGATTTGGTTTGTAATTATAAACCAAAATCAAAGATGCACCGCTGCGTCCTCTAAGAATGTAATCATCATCATCATCGCCAGCCTATATACGTCCCACTGCTGGGCACAGGCCTTCCTACATGTGAGAAACACATGAGGAGTTTGGGCCATAACACCACCACGCTGGCCCATTGCGGGTTGGTGGGCTAAAGCGGTTGTAGTAACAACCGGCACCAACGGCTTAACGTGCCTTCCGAAGCACGGAGGAGCTCGAGATTATAAATTTGAATGACCCATCCCGGGACCAACCATAGAGAAAGTTACTTTGTTTTCGTGATCGAAACCAGAGCGCTCAAACCACTACGTCACGGAGCTCCTCCCCGGAATATTTTGGTACGGATATTCATTTGCACAAAAGTTTATTTATATTTTATTATTCTATGACATTAACCAAACATTATAATTTCATTGAAAAATAAAAAACCAGGATCGGGGCTACATTATTTTTTAGCTACTACTAAATTACTGTACCAAGCCTTTTAAGATCCGAAAAGTGGCTCTTCAAACAAAACATACATAATATTTCTTACCTTTTTTTAGCCTTTCTTATTTCTTCCGTAAAAGAGTTCGCTGTGTTTCGGATTGAAAGGAAAGCCAGTGTAATTACTGGGCATGGAAGGCCTTTCATCTTAGGCGTCAGGATGACAACGCACCTTGTGATACCAAGTGTGTTTTCCTTCTTATCTCAGGTGCCTATAGGCGACGGTAACCACTTCCTCCAGGTGGGCCGTCAGCTTGCTTGTCATCTAGTAGTATATGAAAACTTTACTTTTAGAAAGTATAAATTCAGGTTATTTAAATTCTCATAGTATTAGAAACCAGATTTTTAAAGATGCACAACGTGACCAACAGTTTTTGCAATCGCACAATTTTAAACTTAGGTAACAATATTACTATGTCATTATATTACTATATCAATATAACAGAAAATTCAAATCTCCGATAGCCCGATGCCAATATGTCGGAAAGGTATGTTTTTTTAGCATCGGCAATTTTTATTTTTAAAATCACATTGAATCTTACAATAGGATTGAAACTCACACACACGCTATATCCAGCCAATTCATTACTTTATATTTTAGTTTCTATGCCATTGAGCACAGTGTAAAAATAATATTTTGAACAAACGAGACGAAATATTGTTATTGCACAATGTCGAGCTTTATTTCTTTAAAGGCCTGGAGGGATATATATACAACAAATATAATGTAAACAGTAACCTAGGCAGTAGTCAAAATCATATACCTCCGTAATAAAAATAATAATAATAATAATATTCATACACTCACACCTATTATTTTACCTAATTTTAGGGAAGTGGATACAAACATTAAATTAAATTATCAGTCGCTAAATTTAATTCAATCCACCACGTTTTTAGGCATTACAATCGATGCGAAACTCCAGTGGAACCCTCACATCACAACACTTTGTAGTAGACTTAGCTCCGCGGCTTATGCTATTAGAAAAATAAGGCAATATACTGATATTGCCACGGCGCGCTTGGTTTACTTTAGTTACTTCTATAGTATTATGTCGTATGGTATTCGTCTGTGGGGTAAAGCAGCAGACATTGAAACAGTATTTATCTTGCAAAAACGTGCAATTAGAGCAATCTTCTGCCTTGCTGCTCGAACATCTCTTAGAGACTTATTTAAAGAAATAGATATACTAACAGTGGCTTCTCAATATATCTAAGCTTGCATAATTTTTGTACGTCAAAATTTAAATTCCTACTTAAGACACAGCGATGTACATGCATTAAATACAAGAAATAAAAATAAATTGATCTTACCGTCTCTAAGACTGCATAAAGTTTTTAATACTTTTATGGGTCAAAGCATACTTTACTATAACAAGATTCTTAATAACGTACTAGACTTGCCATTTGACAAATTTAAAATTCACATTAAGAAAACTCTAATGTCCAAAGGTTACTATACTATTAACGATTATATAAATGACAAAAATTCTTGGTTGTAACTTATAGTGTCATATAGTTATTTCCACCAATAGCATTTCATTGATTTTGTGGTTGCTGGAAGATGTCATGCTCTCTATAAGTCTCTGCGGTGGTGGCGTCGTGTGCCGGGTCGCTCCGTTCCCTATAATATGGTTGAGCGGAACGATGGCTGGCACATGTGTCATACTTGTGAACAGGTGCCACTAGTGGAAATGGTCATCTCTAAGCTTCCTTGATTATGTAATAATTTATCTACATATTCATCAATAGTATCATTTTTGAGGGATTTTTGAGGTATATGGCATTATAGGATATTATATATAAAACAATACAAATATTATTGTAATGACGTGGTCACAAGTGTTTAAAATTAATGAAAGATGTTTAGCTTTATTAGGTCTTTGTATATTAATTGTTGACCTTTGTGTATTGTAATACCTATATTGTGATGGTGCATTGTCGGACAGCCTTTAAACACAGTAAATATTCTTGTCATTAGGTACTTATTGGTACGTTAATATACCTTTTTTATACTCTGTGCGACACTGCGCTGCTAAATACTATTACTGTGTAATTAAACATTGTAACTTAATAATTGAAACGAGTGACTACACGAGTTTGTTACCGGAATCTTCTCGGTAGTTCACCTTTTGGAACCGGTGTAAATTCAGACAGACTGACAGACAGACTGACTGACGGACAGACGGACCGACAGCCAGACCGATAGACAGACTGACATTATAACATTCTTAGCTTACGTAGATCCAGATAAGACAGAGAGACAAACATTATAAAATTGTTAGTTAGTTAATATTATTTTTATGTGATAGACATAGGGGTTTTTTTTGTTAACGATTCGAAAGTGCTTCTTGGGGGGCCTAATTGAATAAAGATATTTTCATTTTCATTTTCATAGCCTTAGTGTTATGGATACTAGATAATGGTGAAATAATGATAATAACATGTGTACATAAATAATATAAATATACTTAATAAACATATGAACAACCATAACTCGTAAACAAATGCTCGTACTAATTATACAAACATTTGCTCCTACCCGGGATTCGAACCCGGGACCTCTTGTCCGAGTAGCCTGGATAGCAAGGGGCACAGACCGGCCAGCCGGTCGTCAAATAGGCTCCGTAATCGTCGAAATAAATATTTAGCCAAACTGATTACTTCGATTACATTAGTGTTGACCAAAATTTAGCGAGGTGTGATTATTTGATTTAACAAAACAGTGTTACCATAAGTTATGTAGTCATTTTTTGAGTTACAGGTAGTAGGAACTTCAGTTGTAATTTTTTTCACTGTTATAATGAAATCAGAAATGCAAACGTTAATAACATTTGTAAAAATAGTGGATTAGACTGTTTGTTAGATTGTTTTTTAACCATTTATAACCGAAATCATTTTGGTTGAAAGCGGTTATAAAAAATAAACTTGAACCTACCAATCACCCTGACATTCAGTACCAGATGATCTGATTCTGCCTCTCGGTAGATAACGAACTGGCGGATTCCATAATGGGCTTTCGACATACAATATTTTTTGTTATATTTTTTCTTGCTGACAATACAGCTAAACGTTGGACGCCGCTTTGCACATATCATTAAAACACAACAGTCTCGCTGAACGTGAGTCAGCCGCATTACACACGGCAACGTTTTACATCCTGCGTACAATTCGCTTGATATGTTTTTTTTTCTATGTATGTACACCGATTACGCCGACATTTCTGATCCGATTTACGTGTTTCTTTTTTGGGTTGTTGTCGGCTGACTATGAAATCGACAGGTTGTGCGCATCCACAGCCATGTGACAGAATCCATTTTGTTTTATCGGGCCGGCGTCCACGTTTTCTTCGTAAAACGAATTCGTCTTGCCCAATCACCGTATATCGTTGCCGCAAGTTATTTGCATATTATTTTACTTGACATTGGCAAAATTCGTAATATCGAGAAGCCATTATTCAAAGAAGAAGATTCTTTTTTGTTCGATACGGAATAGTTGCCATTTGTCCCCATATTTTTTTAAAATCGATTGGGTAGTTTGGTTTTTAAATCAAATAACTGGAATGAGTAAGTCGTCTACGTATGACAAATTGCGGATTTTTGCTTTCCTTTGAATTTTTTATTGAAACGATACGATAGTAGAAAACATTATAGGCTGACGGTCACTCATCTAGCTTTGACCTTAGAAAGTTATCACTAAAAATTGTGAAAAGGTGTTCAGTTGTTTCCAGAAACAATAAAAAGTATAGCACTGACTCCAAAATATATGTTTCTAGGGGATGAGTACCCACTTTTTCATTATTTTATCCTTTTCAGTTTTTTGAAGTCGGTTTTAATTTTGTTTAAAATTTTATTTTGTATAATATGGCGTGTTATGCCGTACGGCTGCGACATTGACAGCATAGCAGACGAGTCCCCTTGTTCTCAGCATACTGATTACATCCTGAAAAAGGGCATAGGACCTAAAAGAAACCGTTAAATGTAGGTAGGTTTTAGGAAGCACTTGTCTACATGCCTTCTAAAAATGCTGTATAATGTTATATTCCATACAAACAATTCGTGCAGGTATCATAATTAAGTTTGAAACAGCTGATATATTAATCGTGATATCAATTTGTTTTTCGCTAGTCGTCTTTAGCCAGCACTGTTATCTTTCGTGTTGTCTGTAGTATATAGTATATAGTCTATTCTTTTTGCGGGCGTAGTAGCGTAGACTATTTTGAAATAATATTAATATAAATTAATGGTGAGGATTCACCATATCCCACTGCTGGGCAGAAGCCTTTCTACATGGGAGAAACACATTAGGATATATCTTCGAGACTCGCGTAGGATACTAGTCGTCTGTAAGTAGCGTAATGTAAGAAGGGCCTTATTCTTTTATGAAGCATCAGGGACATCGCACATATTTGAGCCGACTCTCGAGCCTAGACCGAAATGCGTAAATTACGCGTCGACGTTTCGTCGCAGCAGCCATGATTAATGAGTGGAACGTTAATTAATTGAAGAAGGTCACATTAAGGGGAAGCTACAGTAATTTCACCTTGACCTTTTCAAGGACGTGACCTTATTCATATTTATTTATTTATTTATTTATTGATGGAAAACCAACAGCTAAAAAATACAATAAAAATACAATGTTTAGGTAACAGTAAGCCAATAACAGGTTTTCACGGATAACAGTAGGGTACACAACATAATCTTAAGGAGCACTAATGCACGTTAGTTCATACAGCATATACAAAACACTACCTCGAAATAAGTATAAGCATATGTAGATATTATTATGTTTTGGTTGGTGGTGGGTCTTAGTCCGCCTGGCTAGCTACCTTAATCTTATTACACAGCTGCCCACAATCGCGTCATAGGAAATAATGTTAACAGCATTGTTATGTTCCTACGGTTGGAGGCTAACTTATAGCCGTTTCTCTGTGGTTGAAGAATCTGTAGGTCTATCTGTTTCATCCCAATCAGTGAAACCGAATCAGAATCTGCTCAACGGTCTTTGCGTGATGCGCACACAAAAAAAATGTTATACAACTGTAAAAAACTGCGAGTGTCTGTCCAAAAAACAATTCACACAAGTATTGCACAAAAAAAACAATTGAGGTAGAGTACTGGGAAGTAAACCTGTCGAAAAAATGTTTTCAGAATTGTTATATGTCTGACTATGCGCGCATCACGCAAAAACCGCTGAACAGGGTTTGCAAATATGCGCCATTTTTATAATAGAAACAACTATTTTAAAATTTCATTTTTTTTTCAAATGACTTTTTTTTCGGTTTCAATTTAGTCAAGAGTACAATAGATTGTTTTGATATATGCTAAAATAATGTTTCAGTACCTCGAATTGTGGCTCTTGTGTTGCCTGATTAAAAATGAGATATTTGATAAATTAAATATAATATTATAATGAGATAATTTGATAAATTTAATAAACTTTGTCTGTAATTTTTATTCACTAAATTAACCGTGATCGCGGCGGTGAGTGCGGCTAAAGTTAGAACTAACAGCCCGTCGGAGACCAATATTTTGGTTTGGGCTTGTCGGGAAAGCACCCGCCGCGCCGCAGTAACATATCTCCTCCTTTCTATGATCTCATTGAGGACCACTCAGGAAGTACCTATCTGCTACTCATTGCATTGGTGAGACTTTTATATTTATGAGCATGGCCGCCTCACGCTCGTGCGGATACTAATACAAATATCAATTGTTGTTACTTCATCGTTTTTCAATTTGCCGTTCAATTCGTTCTGTTGTTTTTGTTACTGCCTCTGTAAACATCAACCCAAACATGTCGCAATTTATTTACACGACTGTAAATTGAACGTGTCGTTCAAAAACATCGATTGTATTGTATAACTATAGGAATTTTAGTTTATAGTAATTTAACATGAATGGTACAGTCGAGAATTTTTGGACGATAAAAATGATAAAAATGAAATAGATGGGACACATAAAAGTGCTGGGAATCCATTGTTAGATTTCACTGCAAGAAAGAAATCTACAATTTTAAATTCTGTAATAAAATGCTGTGCAATTATTTAGTTTTCTGGTCATCATCATCATCATCATCACCGGCATTTTATACGTTCCTTCCTGCATGGGAGAAACACATGAAGAGCTTGGGCCATAACCACGCTGGGTCAATGCGAGTTGGTGGGTTAAAACGGTTGCAGTAACAACAGGAACCAATGGCTTAACGTACCCTTCGAAGCACGGAGGATCTCGAGATAAATTTTGATCGACCCATCCCGGGATCGACCATGGCGAAAATTGCTTTGTTTCGCAAACGAAACCAAAGCGCTAAACCCACAACGCCACCGAGCTCCACGCCACAACTAATTGCCATATTATTTATATCAACGTTGATAGCATTGATATATACAGGGTGGTGCCGTCAATACGACAATAAATTGAAACATGAGCTATATTAGTTCATAGCAATGAGTTGCCACTTTCAAGAAAAGTTCGCGAATCCCCATTGATGAGGATTTTCGATGGGGATTAGTGGAGTAACCCACTTTCAAAAACATCTTATTCATTTGAGAATTTCATGACATTTCTATGAAATAATATAACTTTTTTTTAATATTTTTTTTTTAAAGACAGTCACATCTATTATCTATCCCAAAGTAAGCATCATTAAAAGCTTGTGTTATGGATTCTAGATAACGGATAATTATTGATAATAATATGTATATAAATATTAGAAATATACTAAATAAACATACAAACATCCATGACTTGTGAACAAATGCTCGTATTCATCATACAAACATTTGCCGCTACCGGGATTCGAACCCGGGACTTCTTGATCGAGCAGCCCATAAAGCAAGGGGTACAGACCACTCGACCAGCCGGTCGTCGAATAATTAGTAGTACATTGGCTGCATCCTTTCATATAAATGTCATAAAATTAACAATTGAATAAGATGTTTTTGAAAGAGGCAAACCATTTTTATGAACTAATATAGCTCATGTTTAAATTTATTGTCGTATTAACGGAAAAAACTCGACGGCACCGCCAGCGTTGGTAGGCCCCTCACAAGGTGGACCGATGATCTGGTAAGGGTAAGAACACACCTGCCTGCGCCCAAAATTCAGCGACTGACGTTTCAGTCGTAATATTCCGTTGCTACGACAAACCGAACGTTCAGAACGCGGCGTCTTGTTCAGCGCGCTACGCGAGGGAAAATAATGCGTAACGCGTCGCGTGATGTGTCGCTTGCTGTGCGAAATACATTGAATGCGTATTTGCTGAACTAATCGCCCGAAGGAAGGTTCCGCGTTACGCTCAACGCGACGTAATTTCGACTGATGTGTCTTAAAGGACTTCAAAAACACTGCGAGCGTATTCAACCGAACGTTCGGCGCCGTACGTTCCGCAGATGTGTCGCGACACTAAGGGTCGCGGGAAGCTGTTGGATAAGGGCAGCGCAGGACCGATCGGTTTGGAGATCCTTGGGGAAGGCCTATGCCCAGCTGTGGGCGTCTCTCGGCTAATATGATGATGATGATGAATATAGCTCATGTTTCAATTTATTGTCGTATTGACGGAACTAAATAATACTCTTTATTGCAGTTTAAAAATTACAAAAACATAGTTTGTAACATAAGTTAGCAAAGGTGGACTTATCTCTGTAAGAGAACTCTTCCAGCCATAACCGTGTGAAATAAAATGGGAAATGTAGGCGACACGAAGTGCATTTAAGACATCAATAGAGTATAGAATTCTAAACAATCTTTTATTATAAAATAACAATAATAATAATATATCAAACCATAGGAATAGGTACTAAATATATACAATATATTTAATTACATATCCATACACTTATACTAATATAATACCATCTAAATATGTTATTGAAAGTTATATATTTTTTAAATTTCTAAAAACTTACTGCTCAAATAAATGAGTGAAGTTACAAAATTTCCTGAACCCACATAAACTTTAGACCGCAAAATGATTTTCCGGCGGAAGCAGTGGAAGTTAAATTTAATTAAGTACAGTCGAAAGCACATCAAGCGTAACAGACCCTTACCTTGTTAGTAATAAAGGCGGCTTTCGTATTGCAACTGCTACACATGGTATCATCATGGTATGGAAGTGATATTCAGAGTGACAGACAGAAATGAAAATATGAGCCCAAGAAGCACTTTCGAATCGTCAAATATTGCATCTGTATGACTATCACAAAAAAAAATCAATATCTTCGTTAACTTTAATTCGCTTTAAAAAACAGCAGTTCGCAGCGCTTCGCAGTTTAAAAAAACTGCTATGCAACAGACATTCCTTCCTGAGCTAGGCCCAGGTCTTATGTCTGTTGATTAAAAATCCTCCATAGGCAGCTTACTCCTAAACTTAACGCCTCTTCTCCATAAAACCCCAGTGACGCTATAAAGTCCATCTAGCCAACAGTAACTAGGTAGTCTGGGTAGGTACCACCGCCTTTCTTATTTCAGCCGTGAAACAGTTCGCTTTGTTTCGGATTGAAGGGAAAGGTAGCCAGTGTAATTACTGGGCATGGACGGCATTTCATCTTAGGCCTCAGGATGACAACGCACCTGCAATATCAAGTGATTTTTCCTCATCATTGCAGGTGTCTATAGGCGGCGGTAACCCCTTAACATCAGGTGGGCCGTCAGCTTGTTTGTCATCTAGTTGTATAATAAAAAAGTTAATGTCAGTACGAAGAACCCTATTTTTTAAATACAAATATAATATATGCCGTGTAGGTAGGCATAAACCTACAAGTGTGTATAAAGTGTTGTATTTAGAGCAGGGGACTAATCACTTATTCTGACAACACGACGCTTCCTTTTGATTTCCTTTTATTTTCCTTTAGATTTTGTGGGCAACCCATGAGTTATATCCATGGTGTTAGAAGTGAAGATCCTCCAAATCCGCCCACGCTGAGATAACCTTTGGCAAACTGGCCGCATTGAGTCAGAAAGAAACAAACATTCATCTTTCAATTTAAAAGTTAGTCGCCGTGTCCCGGATTTGTATCTCAATAGGAAGCGAGACTCGCTGGGGGTCTATTCTATATCCGACATTATTTTATATTATTTTGTTTTCAATTTATCTTTAACTTGTAATTGAACTAATTTATTTGAAACGGTTTATATTTTAATTTTTTAAGCTTTTTCCATCTGAATTTTAAGTCTTTTCTCACCTGAAACTTTCAGCAACATTAATCTTGCTAATACTTTTAAATGAATAATAAATAAACAGGTCCGTACCTACTTACTTAGTACTTATTTATTATATTATTTACTGTCAGCTGTACACTGATTAGATAACAATTGCTGTAGGTACGTAAAAATGCATAGTTAGTATGCACGCATGTATAGTTCTTCCGCGAATTATAGACCCGGTTTTAAACTGGGAGTATATAGTATATTTTTAATAAAAATAAATTAACATGCGTGTCATAATGTGCATGCACCAACATAAATGTATTCTTATTTTAAATAGCAATGTGCTCTAAAATAATCGATTGACATAAAATATGCTATTTCACCTATCTGACTGACAATTTTAACTATTAAACTTAAAATAACGACAAAGCTCTGATACTTAACTTGCATAGCGGTTTTTTTAACCTAAAAGTAAGCTAATAAAGTTGAACATACATATAGAATTAAAATGAATAACAAACATCTTGAATAGCTAACTCAAAAGTTATTGTGCAGTATCGCTGGAGTTGATTAATATTATTATTTTTTCTATTGTAAAACATACAATTATTTTGCCCCTGGAATCCGTGGTGAACTTAGCAAAAGAGATGTATGGAGACCCGGCCAGGTATATGATAGTGTAGTGAAAAATAGGTTAAAATATGCAGAACAGTGATCCATTGACCATTTTATTTTTATTCGCTTTGTTGCGTGGTACAAAACAAGAATTTTTATAGAAAAACTGCAACACAGTCAATAATTCATCAGGCGCGTGTGTCACTTTGGTAACATTTAGTTGACATCTACGTCGCCCGCCATATTGCCATAGAGAATAACGGTGAAATCGACGAAAATTTTCAACTTTTATGCAAACAAACTTTCCATGAAAACGAATTATTAGTATTTTTCGCGGGTCCAGGAGATTTTTCCTGATTTTTTGAGACACTGTACATATACTTGGCCGGATATGAAACATATCATTTCAGCATTTGCATATTATAAGGTGTTGTCAATAAAAGTCCCTAGTCTTGTCGTCTTGTGGTGTCGTTGACTACCTTGTTTTTGGAAGGTTAAAATTTGCGTAAGTACGTACTCGAAACTTCGAACTACGACTTCGTATGACAGAGAATAGGCCCCCTGGAGCGGGTCCAAGTGGAACAGGCCGCGAGCCAAGCGACTCAGAAACCTCGTCTTAAGTGAATGTAAATTGTGCACGTTACTTATGTGCATTTACATGTTTGGATGTGAGTAAAATTTCGTCCAGATGACTTCATCTTTTTTTTATACAAAGCTCAGCAAATGACTCAACGCCACCTAATGTGGAACAGTAAGAAGAGTCCATATGCGGAGACAGCTAGTGCAGCTTCAAATAGACTGTTCTATCCGCCTCCACCTTGCCGGCCTATAAGGTGCCTTTTCACGCCTCTTTTGAAGGAACCCATGTCATAGGAAGGAGGGAACACATGTGCTGGCAAAGAATTCCAAGTTTTGGAAGTCCAACAAAGAAACGACTTACTAAACTTCTTTATGCGTGATGTTAAGATGGAGACAGTAAATTAATGACTCCGAAGACCGGAACGCGTGCTCCTGAGTAGGAAGGGGGAAGGTGGGATAAGGTCGAAAAGCTCCTCAGAACACTCTCCATGATAAAGCCGATCGAAGTCGCTTAGCGATGCGATCTTCTTATACACGGAGCTTCTAACTGGGTCTTTCCCTAATTTTATTTATATTACTATAGTAAACTGGCTGCCCGTAGCACCCGTGAGGGCGTCTGTTATCGCGCCAATATTCTTTCTCAGCATGTAATCTATATCATGCCAAAAGTTCATCTAAATCGGTTCAGCAATTTAGGAGTGAAACTTAGCAGACAATTAGATAGACAAAATTACTTTCACGTATAATATTACTATAAACTAATAATAAAATTAATGCAAAATACTAATATTAGCCTCTGAAGCCACGGATTATACCATTTATAAGTATGTAATTAATTCATATGATGTTCAAAAGAATTATAAAAATATCTAAACCAGAAAATAAACTAAGCGAGTCCCACAACGATTAAAAATTAATGAAAAAAAAATATTTAATAACGTTACTTTTATATTCATGATTATTCTAATCTGATTCAATTTAATTGATTGCTTTAAAAATAATTGATAATGCCGAACCCGCGTTATCAATTAACTTTTACAATAGGGACGGACTAGGGATAATCCAATGAATTTCTTGTTTCTTCGCGGGAATGGTTCCTGCACTAGGACATTTCATTTCATTTATAAAATTGTCGGAAAAACAAATTTAAAACGTAACATAAAGTATTAAAAAAAGTAGTAAAAAAACTTCATTATATGTCAAAACAATAGATACATTATATCATTTCATTACAAATATCAGAATAAATTACATTCAATTACTAAAATTATCTATACATGCTCAATTAATTCGTCAATATCATATACATTTATCTAACAAAAAGTTCCTTAAACCTCTTCTGAATGGGTTAACATGAATAACAAACAGACTTTAAACTTGTGGGCAAACTGTTAAAAATTTTAACTACCTGGATATCTTAATTATATTTTTGACAAATCTTTTCTTCGAGGTTCCAGCTTCTTTAGTCTACTATCTGGTGACTAGGTTCCTCTAACTGGGTATAATTGAATTATAATTTGAATTTTGAGAGTATTCCTCACATGTCTAAGCCCGTCGAGCCACAGATTCCAGAGACAATCTGTTTTTAATTGTCATAAGTCGAGGGTATTCTGGTGCTTGACAGACTATAAGTACAGAATACCTGATTTATTATGTGCTAAATACAAAGTATCATGATAGATTTTTGACTTAGATCAAATCCTGCTACTTAGTTCCAAGCGCAAATGGCTTTAAATGCAGTCTGTTTCAGTAGGGGAAGCGAACCACATACTGGATACTTTTTGAAAACTCGAAAAAAATACCAAAATAATTAATAAAAACATTTATTTATTGCAGTCATAGTAATAAGTATCTTATTGGCTAAACATAACAAAATGAAATATTTTTTTAACTCCACTCATAATCGGTAAATATTTTTTTTTGAAATTGCAAAAATC
Organism: Nymphula nitidulata; assembly: GCA_947347705.1. Lineage (NCBI taxonomy): Eukaryota > Metazoa > Arthropoda > Insecta > Lepidoptera > Crambidae > Nymphula > Nymphula nitidulata. The sequence continues at coordinate 17,970,544 of OX374632.1, forward strand.
AACAATGTAATCTTATGTATCCGTATATTGGATAGTAGGTATCTTTAATATTGGATATCCAATATTGGGTACATAACTCAATATTGGATGTCCAATATTGGGTATAGCTCAATTTAATATAATATAGAAATTAACCCGTGAGACACAGTTAAATTATGAATTAATTGCGTGGTTTAGTTGCCATTAAGTGATTTTCGATTGACAGCGGTTTGTTTACCAAATAGGTCAAGTAAGGATGAACAGACTTTAGTAATCGACGTGTATCCCAATACTGGATATCCAATATTAGGGATAGCAAGGTATCCAGTAATGACTTAGGTCCCTACATTTACGAAAATTGTTCACAAACTCTTTACCTACCCAAAATTATCAATTAAATGCGTCAAATACGTCTAAATAACTATGTCGCTAGATAATACGTATCCCTATAACAACAAATACTTACCGTTGCTTATAATAACACTTTGGAACACAATATTAAAAATAGTTCGATGAACAAAAAACGTTCCTTGAATTTTGACAGCCAACTGAAGCTGGATGTGGCGCTGTTGTCGTAAAAAGCATTGAGTTTAAACACTAACGAAATAGTTTAGGAATGTTACGATTAATGGTATTTGTTAAATATTTAGAAATTGGTCTATCCAGTATTGCGCACCTATCCAATATTCGGTTCGCTTCCCTTACCTATTTGTATTTACGTTTTGGCGCTATTTTATTAATATAGGTACCTATCTACGGTAGTTCCAAGCACAGAATCAACGTTACCCAAATTTTATTCAAGAATGTCTCTGTTTAATATTAAGTTTTATTACAATAATATTAACCTGAGTGCTGTCAAAATTTACTTTGAAATAATTAATAACAGTCGTTGGTGAATAGAAAATCTAAAAATACCGTGGTCTAAGTTAGAAGCTTCCTATAGTCTAAGGTTAGAAGTTATTAGATATTTGTGCAGATAGGTACAGTCGACCACAGAAGTAGCTTAACACTTTAGTACCATGACGCACCGACTACTGCGCTTGTACTTAGTTGCTACCGTACTGTATTGATGCCATAGTTGTTGTGACATGGTACTAAAGTGTTCAGCTACTTCTGTGGTCGACTGTACCTACAAACGACCATAGATCTGAGGTCCGGCGTTCAATTCAAGTTGGGCAGAAATTTCCTGCTCGGTTTGGTTGGTGGCTCGAGCTTTTTAAGCCCACCTGGCTAGCTAACCATCTTACCTAAGTCTGTCGCCATATCAATAATGTTAACAGCATTGTTGTGTTCCGGCAGTTGGAGGTAAGATTGCCAGTTCCTCTGTGGTTGAGGAATCCGGGTGTAGGTATCTTCGACCTTATCATCACTAAGGTCACAACATGAAAGCTATTCAGTTTCATGGTGAAAATTCGCGTTCTATATCCATCCCTGAATTAGTAGAGACAGTTGTGACAACAGGTATCAACCTTAGCAGCAATGGATGTCAAATCAAATACTTTTACCTTTGGAGTTCGAATTACAAAAATTTCATGAACAGATACAGCTTGTATTATGTAATGTAGCGTTAAACAGGTGTGACAGAGTTCCGAAATAAAATTTGGACTTGTGGAGTTGCAAGGGGTCGATATCTTAATCTTAGTATGTGCGTAGATTGTGTTTCTGTTTTATAATAAGTATAACTGTAGTGTGTCGCACGATACGTGATAGTATTCATTTTTTAGTTAGGGTTAGCAGATGCTATTACATCTGCTTTCACATGTTTTTATTAATTTAATCGGAAAATAAAATTAGTCTGAAAGGTGTCAAACTTTCAGAGGTAACTCTTGGTAACACAGCTACCCCCTTAAATTTTATTTCGGACTTTCGTAACATACTAAATACATAAACAGGGCTTAAGTGGAACGCTCTCGTAATCGAAGTCTAATTGCAGTGCTGATCATCTTACACGACTAGTTAAAAAATTTAATAGTAAAATAACAGCTGATTTTTTTTCCGCGATTTCATTTCCGCTTGGCTATTTCTTTTTTAACAAGTCGAGCTTAGAATGGCCAGCAGCGCCATCTGCCTTCGGTAATCTGTCAAGCGGCGTTAACCTCTGGGAGTGTATGACAATTTAAAAATCAATTGTATCTGGAATCTGATACACCCTGTACTTATATTAGCATGTTAACACATCCTGAATAAATAAAATAAACGTCTAACGTCATTTAACAATATTGTTTTCTACTGTAATGTCGGATTCAATATTGTAAGTATCGCTTCATCTTATAAATTACAGTAGCTCGCCGCAACGAAATTTTATTAACTTGTCAAGCTGAAAGTATTAATTAATGTCTGATTAACATTCTAAAGAGCGGATACTGCAGAGTTTGTCTATAAAATGCGTTACTGTCTTTGTCATAACTAGACACAAAAGGAGGGGCGAGATAAATAAAACTAAAACATTTAGTTTTGAACGAGCGAAATTCTATAATAACCTACGGTGCCGCTTGTTCTCCGGTGGTGACGCCTTTCCGTGTATGTCCTATAATGAGGGCATTTCATATACCAAATCGTTGGTCGACTCTCAGTTTAATTATAACACTTTCGATATCAATGTCCATAGTGAATGTCACATCTTGTCGTTGTCAAAGCTCCGCGCGGAACTGCGGCGCCATATCGTCGGGGATAGCGCAAATCCGCGTAACTAGCATTGGATAATTCCGCGTATCTGACAAATGTAGCTCATTTAAGTTGTCGCAAGCAATTCACGCAAAATCTTGATTGGCTGCTACTGTAAGGGATTTATATTTAACAAGAGATAGAACACATCAGTAATTATTCTCTGTGTAAAAAAATTAGCTTAAAATTCGTTGAAATAAAAAAGTGTTTAAGTTTTAACCTTCCCCTGTAAAACTGGATCTATTGCAGATACGCGGCCTTTACGTGTGGTAGATTCTCGGATTTGCACTATCCCCGACGATCTTCTTCTTCTTCGTCGTGCGGACGGTTTCCGCAAATCGACGTCAGTTGCGCCTGTTTTGCGTCGGAGGATGGTGAGCTGGGTTACTCGAGCCATCCCAGCTCCTCCAGGAAGTCACCCAACGCCTCAACGTTGCCGAGCACCTCCCGAAGGCTACCCGGGTTGCCCAGGTAGTTTACCCGGTAGTTAGCCACACCCCTGCATACCAGCAGAACGTGAGCGGCTGTTTCTTCTGTCTCCATGCATGCTCTGCATAGAGGACTGCCCGTGATATCTACCTTACCTACCTATCCCCGACAATATGCCGAATCTCGGCGGATCACAATAGACCACTAAGTAAGGGTTTTAACCGCAAATCGCGCGCCGGCTGTGTATTGCGGCAGCGCTGAAAAGTTGAAATACTATGACGTCCGGTCACTATCTCGTCTTGTCATGCAGCAAGTGTTAAACACTGTCTCACTACATTAGCAAATAGACCATTTTTTTATTTTTTTTTACACAGGGCAATGTCTAGTGCAGAATAGACATTGCTCTAGCCGCCTCCACCTTGCCGGCCCAAAAGGTGCTTTTTCACGCCTCTCTTGAAGGACCCTATGCTATAAGAAGGAGGGAACACATATGCTGGCAAAGAATTACAAGTTCTGGAAGTACGACAAAGAAACAAACCTGCTAACTGTAATCTATAAAGCGGCGATATACCACCGGTGGGCGATGACAATAGAAAAATCAATTGTGTCTGGAATCTCATGCTTGACGGGTTAAACGAGAAACATTTTTATGTGACAGCAGATTTTACCCGCCTCTGTGTTCTAGTGGTTGAGACCACCGAACTTAGATCTAGAGGTCCGGGGTTCGATTCCCGTGGGGGCAGAAATTTTCTGCTCGGTTTGGTTGGTGGTAGGTAGGACTTTATTAAGTCCGCCTTAGAAAAGTCCTACCACCAAATCAATAATGTTAGCGGCGTTGTTGTGTTCCGGCAGTTAGAGGTAAGATAGCCAGTTCCTCTGAGGTTGAGGAATCGGGGTGTAGCTCGCTTCCAGCGTCGGCCTTATCTTCACTTACCATCAGGTGAGATGGAGGTCAAGAGTGGCCCCGTTGAGACAAAAAAAAGATATAATAAAAAACCGGCCAATTGCAAGTCGGAATCGCGTACGAATCATCTATAAACAAACATTTACCTCTTGCCGTTATTATTATCGAGCAAAAACAAGCAAAAAATCACGTTTGTTGTATGTTGTAGCATAAAATATATATTAATTCTGTTTATTAGTATTTGTTGTTATAGCGGCAACAGAAATACTAATCACGGTTCATGAGACACAGCCTGGTGAGGTGACAGACGGACGGACGGACAGCGGAGTCTTAGTAATAGGGTCCCGTTTTACCCTTTGGGTACGGAACTCTAAAAACATACAAAATTACTTCTGTTAAAGAAGATATCCTAAAAATCTAAAGAGGCTCGGCGGTCTGTGTACTAACACTATACTAAGAAATAGGCAAAAATATGCGAACAGTTTTTCATACTTCACCTATTTTCTTTTTATCACACAACAGCCACACATCCAAAGATTGTTACAGTGCGCGCCACGAGTCATGAAATTGCGCAGAAGACGATAAATAGGTGTCAGCTGAGGTAGGGTGTGAGGGGCGGGATGAGTAACCATGACAACGAGCGACGCGCAACGACTCCTTGCCGCCCTCCACCCGCGCACGGCTTAGGATCGCCTTAGGTACCAGCGATAACACAAGTGACACGTATTTTCAATAATCGGACAATATTAATTTATAAATTATTTGTTTGCAACTACAATGTTATGTGTTTATTTTAATAGTATTGTAAGTGTACCAGTACATAGTGTTATTTAGTTTGGATTTAGTAGGTATGTTTGAACTTAGTGTTCTTGAATAAAGTGTTGTGTAGTTGGTGTATAGGTTGTATACAGGGTGGTCCGTCAATACGACAGTAAATTAAAACATGGGCTATATTAGTTTATAGAAATGGTTTGCCACCTTCAAAAACATCTTATTCAATTGATAATAATTAAAAATAAAGGTTTTATATGGAAAACCTTTTTTATTTATTGTTATAATCATTTCTATCCTACACACAGTGAATTCATTTTTAATATCATTTACACTTTTCTATTCGATTATACATGCGCAGTTGACGCCATTTTATTTCATCACTCGTGGCGCGTCCTGTAACCATGTTGAAAATCACCAACACTACTAATTAGCATAATTTACTAATTGGTGTAACTACTGGGCATGGACGGCATTTCATCTTAGGCCTCAGGATGACAACGCACCTGTAATATCAAGTGATTTTTCCTTGTTATTGCAGGTGTCTATAGGCGGCGGTAACCGCCTATCATCAGGTGGGCCGGCAGCTTGTTTGTCATCTAGTTGTATAAAAAAAGCTACATAGTAACCACACTTTAATAATATGAGTTCGAGTTCGGAAGAAATAATATAAAACACTTTGTATCTATAAAAGACTATGTCCGTTTTTACTAAGCAATCCCTAGGCTTAGGTGACTTTTAACAATATTTGTCTCTTTCTACCTCCTTTAGGTAGACTGAGACAAAAATCGCTAAGACACTCATAACGTTAAGCAAATGTTAGTGAAAACGAGAATTATGCGATGATTTTAAGTAAGGTAGGAAGTATCTACCGAGCCTTAGAATCCTGAATAAACTCACGGTTGCTCAAGTCAAACAACTCTTCGAGTTAATTATTTAAAAGCCCTGATCCTAACAAAATGAAATTTACCCATGAAATTCATTCAAATATAGCCTTTAATCCAATTCCGATATCCGCTATGAAAATAATACACTTAGAAATTTTATGGAAGCCGATCTTCCATTTAATTGGAAAACAATTTAATTCCATAATTTAATCGTTATGATAGGTTAAACGTGAAAGTTGTTAAATAAGTTGCAATAATAGTTTTTTAACGATGTTATCACTATTCAAACAATTATTATTCACTTGTGAACGGAGGATGTAGATAGCGGATGGATTATTGTCTTTATATGCAGGGTGGTGCTGTCAATATGACAATAAATTAAAACATGGGCTATATTAGTTCATAGAAATGTTTTCCCACTTTCAAAAACATCTTATTCATTTGATAATTTCCGGACATTTCTATGAAATAATGCAGCCAATGTTATATTATTTCATACAAATGTGATAAAATTATCAAACGAATAAGATGTTTTTGAAAGTGGGAAACCATTTCTATGAACTAATATAGCCCATGTTTTAATTTATTATCGTATTGACAGAACCACCCTGTATACTAGTCTATACTAATAATATAAAGCTGAAGAGTTGTCAAGGCCGGTCGTGCTCTAATATTGAATCACCAACAGTGGAGGATCCGTTTGATTCCAACGAGGCGACATGCGATACATCGTTATTAGCGCAGTTTACATGTACTCAAGATGAAGAACAAGAAGAAGAAGAACCAGACGAACAAGAACAAGAAGATCAAGAAGAAGAATTTGAAAGTTACGACTCGGACGATTAAATTTCACTACTTTTTTTTAACTTAAATTCCTTTTATCTTTTCAATCTCTGCTAATATCCATTATTTTGCAATAGTTTCAAATTAAACAGGATCACACCTGACCCGTGGAATAGACCTACTGGGGAAACCACTTTGAGAAAAACGCGCTAAGTACACTACGTCATAGGTGGCGTGAAAACGTGTGCATATTATGACGATTACAACTTTTTGAATCGTTACATCTCAAAAACGGTGGCTCGTAGGAAAAAAGTATTGCTACATTTTTTGTAGATAATTTTATGCTCCACAATTTTTGTCTAAAATATTTTTCTGATAAAACTTACCGTTTTGCTGAAAATCGCGAAAAACTCATTTTTTTGACCTTTGACCTTGAATATTTTTAATATATACAGGGGAAAGATGGGGAACTTTCAAATTTAATTTTTAATCATATTTTAAACAATCTTACTGATTTTCAGCTTGGTGGGAATTTATGTAGCTTCGAATGTCTAAATAGACCGGACTATTGGCTATGAATAAGGTATACAGTAGATAGAAGTCATAGGTACATTAAAATTAACTTAGTCAGCTATTAATTTTAGCATGCAAATATCAAATTTCAAAATTATCCAAATCTATCAAAATTAATAATTAAACATTGCAATCAATACAAATTATTTGAATTAAGCTATCAATATTATTTATTATATTATATACAATATCATTTTTGTTACTAATATTATTATTTTATGGTTTGACTAAAATCAAAATATTCCTGTATTGTGTAAAAACTTTTATCAATCAGCCAACTGCGTAGAGCGCATTTAAATCTTTTGAACGGCAAGACTTTATCGAGGAATTTTATAGGCTAGTAATAAATCCAGTGGTTTTATTTTCCTGCCAATAAACCAATTTTCAATTTGAATATAGCTAAATTACCTCTGCATAATATTTAAGAGCTTGTGTTTATGGGTATTAGATAGCAGAAAACTTTAAATACTTAAGTATAGGACATTTCTTTATAATAACATTGGCTGCATTATTACATTGAAATTTCATTAAATATAGAAGATCTATTTGAAAGCTGCAAAACATTTCTATGAACTAATATAGCCCATGTTTTTAAATTCTGTATTCATTCTGTATTTAAATAAGAATAATATTATTCACACACACCCCCATACTATAATTATTATCTCTAGTCTATGCTCACACCGATTTTTTATCTAGCCCAAAGTAAGCTGTTGTGGGGTCTAGAAAATGGAAAACTAATGATAATTGTGTTCCTTTCACAAACATCTACAGGGGCAGATGTTTGAGAGAAGGGCGGGGATCGAAACCGGGATCTATGGCTTAATGTGAAGAAATACGAAGTCCAATGATTACCTAAAAAGTTTAAATGTAAAACACGCACTGGGGCCTCTAGAAAACAAATAGGAAAATACAAGTTAGTCACACATGCACATTTTTGTAGGCTTCGCAGGTATTTTTAAGTAAAACCACTCCTTTTTAGCAATCATATTTATCTTTACTACAACTAAACATCTACTGATGATTACCAATTCTAAACTAAGCCTTCGATCTTGTTACCAAGTTAATAAGTGACAGCAAAGAAGGAGTATGACGCGCGCAGTACCTGAAAAACAACTCAAATTTAAAGACTATGGTAGGAACTGGGTACACACTACACAACCATTAATTACAGCTACGAGCATGCTTTATAGTTTGTAATCACAAAAGGTTTGGAAAATATTTGGATTCCTAACATCCCGGGCAATCCTAAACTAAATAAGAAGTTATACTAAGTATTTCTCATGCTGTCGGCTTGACATATACAATGTACACAACATAAATAGACTTGAGTCATATGTGAAGAACCAAGAAATCAGACCCCATAGATATTATATTGTTGAGGAGAGCGATCTGCTTAGGGCAAAAGGTTACACCTACTAACTTTGAAAACAAAAAACCATAAAACGAAGGATATTTGTGGGGTCGCCTGGGTAGGTGATTACCAGCGCCTATTGACCGTAAAACAGTTCTCTGTGATACAGATTGAAGCTAAAGGTAGCTAGTGTCATTACTGGGCATGGACGGCATTTCGCCTTACGCGTCAGGATAGCAACATTCTTGCGATGCCAAATGATTTTTTTCTTGTTTTTCCGGTAACGATTTACCACCAGGTAGGCCGTCATCTAGTTGTTTATAAAACTTACCGAAATCAAGTTGTTATGTGATAGAACGATGACCCCAAATGCAGTCATGAAGACTGGCACCTGGCTCCGCTGTATGGCCATCACTGTCAAGGTTCTGAGGCCAGTGCCCATGGCTATCATCTCCCACCCACACTGGAATATAGCTGTGCTTACTGCGGCTGCCTGAAACACGCATATAAAGGTTGCATGTTGTTAGGTTAGGTACTTATTTGTACAAGAAGAGTTCGAAAGAACGCCACAAGGCACGACCGAGATGTGTGCGACGAGCTTCCTCGGTAGCGCCCCACAAATGTGGATAGCGGGTACAGAACTGACTGTGGGTATTCCGGCACATTACACCGGTGACTCCCACATAACCCAGGGGGCAAGTCTCCGTTCAAAGGGGGCAATGTTCTCCCTGGGTACCCATAAAGGGTATCTGAATAAAAAAAGGTACTTATTTGTACCAGATAGTCAACAAAGTTGAGGAGTTCGGTGGCGTGGTGTTTTGAGCGCTCTGTGGGTCAATTCTGCTATTTATTTTCCTAAACGGATCGACTGCGGTTCGGTATCGTTACCAATGCGGCTGTAATACAAAAAAGGTATTCCACTAACATTGCTTATAAAGCCGGAACGCTAACGAAATGCTCTCGGTTGGTTCAACTTCGATTGCAATATTGCAAGAAACAAATATATTTTGGCTCAGTGACTAGACAGTTGTTAATTTTGGACAGTTTAAACAAAGAATGCGTTTCGGCTGCCACAAATGTTAAATATTTAGCAGAATACGAAACAACGATTGAACCGAACGGTTCGCGTTACGTGTTTGTTACTAGAATACCAAACTGATGCGTTTCGATTGCGTTGAGTTAGCAGAATACAAAAACATTGTAACTTAAGCGTTTCCGATTCGTTTCAGATCAAAATGTTTCACAAAGCCGAAAACAAAGCAACTTTTGCCATGGTCGGATGGATTCAGAATGAATCAAACATAATTGTAATCTGAAACTCCTCCTTGGTTAGTAGGGCATGTTACGCCGTGGTTGCCGGTTGTAACTGCAACTGCTTCAACCCACCAATTATTAGAGGTTTTCTCGAATGAGTACAGCATGGGGTTCTTCAAAAAAGGCGTGAAAAGGTTTTTACAGGGTCGGCAACGCGCAAGTGATACCTCTGGTGTTGCAAGCGTCCTTATGCTACGGTAACCGCTTACCATCAGGTAGGCCGTATGCTTGATTGCCACCTTAGTGGTATAAAAAAAATGGTGTAGAGAATTCGGGAAAACAAATAATAAATGATACGCAGCTGGTCTACTACTCAATTTACGGCTTGTATGAGTATACAATTATACATATTGCTTAAATAATCCCTCTTAATTGCTTTCCCAGCCCTGGATGTGTTTTATGGTGAATTAAAGCCATTTTTGTGTGTTTGCTTAAACTTTTGTGAAAATGTTTAGTTTAGTGCACCTAGAATGTTTAATTTAATTTAATATTATTTAAATGTATTAATATTATTGCTTAAATCTTATATAATTATGTAATTGGGGCAACCCGTTTAATTATTAAATAAATAAATAAATAAATATTACCTCATGGGTGACGTCACCGGCAGCAGTGAAGTATGCACCAATCAGCACCAGCAGACATAATATGTACTGAAGGTTGGCTATGATGAACGTCAGATTACGTTCAATAGTCTGCAAGGGAAAATATAACTGTAGCCGCCGCCTGGTTAAATTCGCCAGTTAATCGCCAACGTCCAATTAAATGCCTAGACCGCTTTAATCAACGACCTAGGCGGTTAATTAAGTGGCTAATTTAACCAGACGGCTGCAACAGAAAAACAGTCTATAGAAAGAAACTCGAGCTAAACAAAGGCATGTTTGTAAAAGTACTTATAGAATCGTGTCCCGTGCCGACAAATAATGAACTTTCTTGATTTTCTTAAAAAAATTAAAGAATCATGCAAAATAATTTATCTTTAATTTTTATAGATTAATAATTATCAATCAGACCCTGACCGAGTAGGCCATAAGAGACATACTTTGATAACCAAAATTTCAAAAGATACATCAATCAGTCTTTGATTCGATAATCGTTACTTCGATATTGGAGCTTTAAAAAATATGGGTAAGAGCTGTGACCTAAAAAATAAATAAAAAATGGACAGACAAACAGTTTTAACCTTTTTTTTTTTTTTTTTTTTTTTTCGCTGAGGAGAAGCTCTACCAGCCGACCCCCCTTACCCCCGGGGGGGAGGAAGGGGGGGTGTGTGGGGCTCTCACCCACTAAACTCCTCAGCGACGCACCACCTAGCCGCTTTCCATCGACAACACGGGATGGCCCGGAGACATTTCGCCGTAGTGTCGATGGGGCGGCCCGACCGTATATCAGTCCCACCTCGGAGCATGTTGCGGGGTATAAAAGGGGGGAAGGGCCTAACCAATAAAGTTCATACAGAGTAAGGTTTATCGGATTAAAGTCTGTCGAAGTATCACTCGTTCTCATTGGAGCGTTGGCGACACTTATTGGTTGCTGTCGACAAACAAACATCCAACTTACCACAAGCTTCACGAGACACACGACGAGTAGAGTGGTGAATTCAAAAACATGGACGCTGAAGATGTTCCCGAGGGCATATTGCACATTTTTGGCGCACCTAAAACATAAATAATATTACTATTTCTTAGCCATCATCATCATTAGCCTATATACGTCCCACTGCTGGGCACAGGACTTACTACATGGGAAAAACACATGAGGAGATTGGGCCATAGCACCACCACGCACCCAATGCGGGTTGGTCTGTTAAAGCGGTTGCAGTAACAACTTGGACCAACGGCTTAACGTGGCTACCGAAGCACAGAGGAGCTCGAGATTATAAATTTGATTGACCCATCCCGGGACCGACCATGGCGAAATTTGCTTTGTTTACGTAATCTAAACCAGAGCGCTAAAACCACTACACCACCGAGCTCCTCGCGCAACCGATCTCCTCTAGTTTCTTAGCCATCATAGACCAACTACTTTTTCTGATATCATCCTTGATTCGCTATACACCTCACTCGTCGTACCAGCTGGACAGCATCAAAAAGATATGAACGATTTTGAACCCAATCGTAATCGCATAAGAGACGGAATGCTTGGACCCTACTTAATTCCCTATCCCGCTACTTCTGGTCTGATTGGTTGTCCTTAAGCCCCAACTCTAGCTAATTCATTGACTGTGATGATCTTAAAATGATTTATGTTGATGAAAGAGAACTCAGAGAAGTTTTCGTTTATTAAAACCCCGAAGTTAGTCCTAAAATAAAATTTATCCAGAAGCTCACAAAGAGAGATATCCATTACATATCGCCGATATTCGATATCAACTGCGGTTGAATTGTAAATGAATACAATAAAATAGAAATTCCGTAGTTACCTAAAACGAAATTGCCTGAAACTAAACTTACGTTCGCTATCTTCGTCAATCTTCGTTTAAAAGGAATATTGATAAAACGTCAAGTTAGATGACAGGCTACCTCTCATCATAGAATCTAAACATGTTCATTTTACCTATCGTAATGGTACGGCAATAATGGCACCTACAAAGTCGATTAGAGACAGGCAACCAAAAAATATTCCGAAATTTTTACAAACAATACAGGTAGGTAATTTAAAAAACGAAATTAGAATTATAAACTTATCTCTGACTCCGAATTTCGCGGACCCACTACTTACCTTTAACAATCTGGGTTACTTTAGCCACTGTGTTACCAAGGAGTTGGAAGAACCCTATCTAGTCTTTCTGTTTTACAAATCTAGTGCCAGTTTTACAATCTAGTGCTAGTGATGATGATAATGTCGCCATAGAGTGGTACGAATATCTTTGTTAGGGCGGGGTATATGTACGAGTGTATAATAGAAATAGGGATAGGGCAAACGGTTGCCCGAAATCCTGATAATGCAAAAAGTTAGAGCATCGTTGTTTTAGTGGTTAGTTCGACCTATACCATCTTTGGTCGAGAGGCCCCACATACCCATTCGGCATGGGTATGTAGCAATAAAAGTTAAAAAGTAGGCATAGTGCGATCTTAAGTATGAAGGTTCCATAAAGTAGGCATGGTGCTACCGATTGCTTGAAACAATCGAAAAGTTAACTAAGGGCGATAGTAGGCATCGTGCTACAAAATCGGGGCATGGGCCATGCTTCGCTCATCCCGTGGCGCAGGACGGGCGTTAATGCCTTTTTGCCCGCAAAAAAAGGTCACGTAGGCGAAGCCGCGGGCAGCAGCTAATTACTAAATAAAGTAACCATTTCGCTATACTAGTCAATGTTTACACAATAGGTATTACTCCATCAAAAACTTACCACAAAGTATCATCATGTAACTTGATGCCAACAATGAAATCTTTTTCAAATTCTTTGAGCATGTCAAAATCACTCTTGTGTCTATTACTTTTGATCTTGTTTCGTAGGTTCTTGAAGTACATGCTGACGATGGTGAACTTATATCTAATGTAAACCATGGAGAAGAAGGTTAGGATATCGACAAGCAACATGTTGGTGACGATGCACCACCAGTGCAACTCAACGAAGACTCGAAATACGTTAACGAAGAACCCAGAGTCGCTGCGTGTTGGGTACAGAACCACTTCAGTTCGGATCGGTACGCCTAAAAGGAATGATTTCTTATTATAATAATAAATATTGTGAATAGCGGAAATTAAATAAAGCAGGGAATGCTAATAGTAAAAAAACAGATTTGATTTCAGCTAAAAAATACCCGAGATATTTGAATTAGAAATTGCAGTATACTCGTACCTACCTGTATACTGCAGTTTCTAATGGAATTTGAAACTGCAGTATACAAGTGAGAACTGAACTCCTTGTCTAGCACGCAACTGTAAGTGGTTTTAGGTCGGGTATTTATCAATATTTATCTAAAATTCTTTCAGATTTATAAATTACTGCTGCATGTTCCCTATTGAGAAAGAAGTAAGTAGGTTGTTACAGATAGAATATTCAAAATTAGGAAAACTTACATTTTACTATCTTTGCTCTATTTAATCGATACTGTTCAGTCTTTCAGTATCAGTTATTATTGTTGCATTTTTAGTTTTTATTAGCTTTCTGCAGAGAAAATATAAAAGGAATACTTTCGTCATAGGTTCCAAGAGCCTATCATGTTCAAAAGTAATATATGTACCTCTTCATACATCTTCCAGACAGGGAAAAATAAGAGCCTGCCTTTTGGCGAAGATTACTTAAGATTTAAACATAACCTATTTCAAATATCATTCTTACCTTCCTTAATATAAGTCCCGACTCCATCAACAGCTGCCAAAAATATAGTACCGTAAGACACGGCCGCTAAAAACGCTGAATAAGACAAAACAGTTTTCACACTTTCCTTGTCGACTTTAGGAGAAACATAAACCGACCTGCTGCCTTCCAGAAGTCTCTGTAAGAGTCCTCGGATCCGATCTTTTTGGAAGATTAAAAATACGAATTTTGCGCAAAGACAGGGGTGAGCAAACGTGAACTGCAGTAGATCGTTCTGCTCCTTCACAGTCAGGTCTGATCTCAAACTTGCTAAGATTTCGTTCAAAGTGTTCAGAATCAAGAAACCATTGATGGCAATCGCCCAAAGCGTATAAAAGAACTTGTGCGTAGTACTCCGTTCAGTTTTTTCGTACCAACAATCGCCTAGACCCATATAATAAATAGCTGTACACAACTTTTTCAAGTAATATTTTTGAGGATAGGTTTTCTTTAGCGTTCTTGAGTCGTCCATTATGTGTAATTTTTAAGGCCAAAGTGAAAGAATCAAAACGTTTAAAGTTGTTTAATACTTTTTCTTGTTCGTTTATAGAAAAGAAGCATTAGATGTCTGTAAGTTCATGATTTTTTAAATTAGAAATACAAAGTTCAATACAGTAGTAACCATCCTCAAAACTTGAGACATTTTTGTAAAATAATGATACAATGAGTTTTGTATCATTATTTTACAACTTAAAGAAGAACTTAAAGAACAAAAATTAAAACCGACTTCAAAAAACTGAAAAGGATGAAATAATTAAATTTAAGTAGGTATTCATCCCCTAGAAACATATTTTTGGAGTCGGTGCTTTACTTTCTATTGTTTCACTTAGCACCAACTCCAAAAATATGTTTCTAGGGGATGAATACCTACTTAAATTTAATTATTTCATCCTTTTCAGTTTTTTGAAGTCGGTTTTAATTTTTGTTTAAAATTTTTTTTTCACAATTTTTAGTCATAACTTTCTACGGTCGAAGCTAGATGGGTGACCGTCAACTTATATTGTTTCCTACTATCGTATCGTTTCACTAAAAAGTCATTGGAAAAGCAAAAATTCGCAATTTCGCTTATGTAGACGATTTCATAATTTCAGTTTTTTTTAATTTAAAACCAAAGTACCCAACTGTTTTTGAAAATTTTTTTATGGGACCAAATGGCAGCTATTCCGCATCGAACAAAAAAAGAATCACGTTAATCGGATCAGTAATCTCGGCGTAATCGGTGTACAAAAAAAAAAAAAACATACCGGCCGAATTGAGAACCTCCTCATTTTTGAAGTCGGTTAATAAAATAACTTTAGCATATTTAATGCCACCTAAAATAGCTTGTATGCGAATTTCCTCGTTATGGTGTGTAGCGTGAACTATTTCCTCCGGTAAAGTTTCTGTTGATGTGACTCAAGTCCGACAGTATATCTCCAAGTTTGCTTTAACGAGTACCTATTTAACGGGATAGTTCTTGGCCATAATATCACGATGGCTGATGATTAGACCGAAAATGGAAGAGAGCAATCTGGCAAAATAAACCCAAAGGAAACCCACGGGCTAATACTGTGTTGTGGGTAGGTATAGTTTAGTTCCAATTAAAACAAACTCAAAATCAAACTCCAGTGGAGTTGTAATTGAACCATTCAACTTTTTAACTTTAGATTCTATCATCAATTTATTACAGGGGCGAGTTGACTTGGTCGCAATTAAGTGGAACTACCCAATCGCTTTGTGCGTAAAGTTTCTCGAATTAGAACAAACTCAATATTGTAACAAACGCAAATCCAATCCAAATACAATATTGAATTTGAGAAGCTGTTTCCAAATGAACAACGAATTTAAGTTATTGTTCGCCTAATAAATATGATTACTATTTAATCTACCTTTTGTTATAGTTACTGAAGTAATTTTATCAAACTATCATGCGAGATTTAGCTTAGATGTTTACCATTCATTTTTTTACAACTCTCTAGGTAACTATGAGCCAGGAGATTGAGATGTGAGGATTTAGTGCAAAGGTTAATTTTGGAAACATTGGCCCTAATTCTGGAAAACACATGCTAAGTTTTAATTTAAGTTCAGTCTATTTCTTTCTTTCAAAACGAATACGAAAGGGATGGCCATCATATAAATTGACATTTAGAAAGGTGCGTTCAATTTTCGACCTTATTGAACGTGCTAAAATGCAGTGTTTAGGAGGCACCTCCGTACATGCCGTCTAAAATTGTCTATGGTTTCTATGAAATCTATCTAAATTTAATTGACAGCTCTAAACAGCTTCTTGCTATCTTTTTCCTATGACTTATTGCGAGAAAGAGATATACTGTACTTAAATTTAGAATTAAAGTGTGTTCCCAGAATGGCCCTAATTCTGGAGAACACATGATAAGTCTAAATTGAAGTTCAGTGCATTTCTTTCTCTCAAAATGAATACGAAAAGGATGGCTGTCATATAATTTGACATTTAGAAACGTGCGTTCAATTTTCGACCTTTTTGAACGTGATAAAATGCAGTGTTTAGAAGGCACCTCCGTACATGCCTTCTAAAATTGTCTATGGTTTCTTTGAAATCTATCTAAATTTAATTGACAGCTCTAAAAAAATTCTTGCTATCTTTTTCCTATTACATATTGCGAGGAAGAGATATACTGTTCTTAAATTTTGAATTAGAGTGTGTCTTCAGAATCAGGCCCATTGTCATCAGAACTACTCTGTCGCCGGAAGTCGCAAACCTACCTACTCCGAAAAATAAAATGCAGCCATTGTAATTACAATTGTGTTCAATACTTGCCTCTTAGAATAATAGCACATAAGTATTCTAGACCTGCCTACTTATTTTTCAAATGTAATTAAATATTTAATCAATTTTTCCTACACTACACCAAACTCGTGCAACGAATCACCACCAGCCTATACCTATACGTCCCACTGCTGGGCACAGGTCTTCCTACATGGGAGAAACATATGAGGAGTTTGGGCCATAACATCACCACGCTGGCCCAGCGGCTGCAGTAATAACCGGGACCCATCTCGGGACCGACCATGGCGAAAGTTGCTTTGTTTTCGTAATCGAAACCAGAGAGCTCAAACCACTACGCGACCTAACTCCTCAAAGAATAGTAGCTAGGTATTTTGAATCAGATAATCTTTCAATACTACTTTTAAAAACGGCTTTGATCTATTTTGTCAACTTTTGTCTTCATTTTGTATTACTTATTGTATGTGGGATTACCAGAGTGATAGACAATAATTTTCAGTTTTGGATTCGGAAGATTTTAATTTCATCTATACGTAGATACGTAAATAAATTTTCCTCTCTAAATAGGTAATAGGCCGGATAGGCCTATTAAACAACAGTTTAACAAAATATATAAACGAAGGAAGGCCCTACTTTTAATCTCTATAAATAACGCCTAAGGAAAAATTACGAGCAATCACTTATTCGTGTAATTGACCAATCTATTATGTCGGGCGCTTATCGTAATTATAAGTATTAAACTCTACGATTTATCGATGAAGCAGATGTTGTTTGAAGAGTAGACAGATGGTGGATATTTTATTAATCATCTGTAGATATGATTTTCTTTAATCTCATAAAACATGACTTATTATTACACAACACAGACATTATAATTAATATGACATAACATTTGCGCACCAATGAAATAAAATTAATGATAATGAATGAGGAGCTCGGTGGCGTAATGTTTGAGCGCTCTGGTTTCGTTAAAGCAACTTTTGCCATGGTCGATCTCGGGATGGGTCAACCAAAATTTCTAATGTCACGCTCCTCCGTGCTTCGGAAGGCACGTTGAACCGTTGGTCCCGGTTGCTACTGCAACCGTTTTAACCCACCAACCCGCATTGGACCAGCGTGGTGGTGTTATGGCCCAAGCTCCTCATGTGTTTCTCCCGTGTAGGATGGCCTGTGCCCAGCAGTGGGACGTATATAGGCTGGTGATGATGATGGTGATGGATGATAATAAATGTCTAAGACCCAATACCGAATTTTACACACACACACACACCGGACAGCAAAATAGGCGGTTTTATTGCTAAGCAGCAATCTCTAACAGGCAACTTGCAGTAGAAGAAAATATGTCTTTCTTTCGATGCAACGAAACATTTAAAACCCACCTTCTGCACCCCGGCAAACAGTCCTCTGTATTGCCAGGTCTACAGACTTTTATGAGAACTACAGAACAAGATATCCCTTGCTCTCCGGAAGCACAAAATACTTTTCCGGAAGAATCATTTTACATTTTTCACCGTCGAATCCTTGTGTAAAGGGCCTTCATATTTTGTCTCCAGTCCTATCCTGTTGACAATATAACGCAAAAACCGGTTAAGTGTGAGTTGGACATTTAATGCGATTTCCGTAGCAAAACACAACTTTAAATATGTAATTTACTTTTTAAAAATAACGGTAAATTCGACAAAAAAAAAATATACTTTTGTACATACATACAAACTATGAATGAAAACTAATTATTAGATTTTTCCCGGATTC
The DNA here is from genome assembly GCA_947347705.1 of Nymphula nitidulata. Classification (NCBI taxonomy): domain Eukaryota; kingdom Metazoa; phylum Arthropoda; class Insecta; order Lepidoptera; family Crambidae; genus Nymphula; species Nymphula nitidulata. Next base: position 17,989,003 of record OX374632.1, read on the forward strand.
AGGAGATTTTTCCTGATTTTTTGATATACTGACCATATCATCATCATCATCACCAGCCTATAATCGTCCCACTGCTGGGCACAGGCCTTCCTACATGGAAGAAACACATGAGGAGTTTGGGCCATAACACCACCACGCTGGCCCAATGCGGGTTGGTGGGTTAAAGCGGTTGTAGTAACAACCGGGACCAACGGCTTAACGTGCCTTCCGAAGCACGGAGGAGGTCGAGGTTAAAAATTTGATTGACCCATTCCGGGACTGACCATGGCGAAAGTTGCTTTGTTTTCGCAATCGAAACCAGAGCACTCAAACCACTACGCCACCGAGCTCCTCATACGACCGTTTCTTTGTAGTAGCTGTCTAGCTGTCTCCGCATATTGGATACTTCTCATCGATTCTCATCACGTAATAAAAACGTGTATAAAAAAATATAAAAAAAAGAAATTTCGTTATAAAGTTTTTTTTTCAAAAGAGGCGTGTAAAATCACCTTTTGGGCAAGGTGGCGGCGGCAAGAGCAGTGTCTAAACTACACTAGTTGTCTTCGCATATGGACTCTTCTTACCGCTTCACATCAGGTGGTGTTAAGTCTTTTGTCAAGTTTTCTATTAAAAGAAACCTTTGAAGCTGCTCAATTTAAGAAGATATTGGCTACTTATACCTAGTACTTAGTTTTTTCCACTTGATTGTAGTGTTTATTTTTGTTGTAAATGAATGGTGGATTTGTAAAAATAAATATTTAAATTTATTGTTATTGTTATTAATTTAATGTTAAGCATGTTGCGGTGCCCTAACAAGGTTCATGTTATGGTACTGGAACCTTAATGTTAAAGTTAAAACCACATGATTGCAATAAATGATTTGACCTTGGTGTCTGACTTGGGAATTGCCTCCACCTTACAGAAGAGATTGCAGCGAAAAAACGCTACTTTGTAATGATGACGTGTTCATTCAGGAAGCATCGTATTAGGATCAAGGGCGTTGTCTCCTACTGGGCCTGATTCTGAAGACACACTCTAATTCTAAATTTAAGTACAGTATATCTCTTTCTCGCAATATGTAATAGGCAAAAATAGCAAGAATTTGTTTAGAGCTGTCAATTAAAGATTTCAAAGAAACCATAAACTATTTTAGACGGCATGTACGGAGGTGCCTCCTAAACACTGCATTTTATCACGTTCAATAAAAAAATTGAACGCACGTTTTTAAATGTCAAATTATATGATAGCCGCCCTTTTCGTATTCATTTTGAGAGAAAGAAATGCACTGTACTTAAATTTAGACTAAGCATGTGTTCTCCAGAATTAGGGCCACTGTCTCCTATGCTATCAATATAACGCTTCCTCTTTATTTGTAATTTTACAGGGTAGGCAACGAGAGAGTGCACGACCCTACGATCGTCTACAATACAGGCTACGGTTAGTTACCGCTTACCATCACGCTCTATGGTTTTCCACCATTGTCTTGTGCCTTAGGAAAGTGACCACAAATCATAAAATTACTATTTCTACTAATTCTCCCTCTTCTCTTCTTCACAACAAAAAAACTTTCCTTACTTCTTCTTCTTCTTTCTCTTCTCTCTAATCTTCATTTTGTCTTCTTCTTTTGACTTTTCTTATTTAATTTATTATATTTAGTACCTACTTTTAGTGTTGTCAACTACTTAATTTTGAGTTACCACTACGTCTCATGGAATGTTTCAGTTAATTGAGAAGACGAGGTTATTACGTCTTCTTAATTTAATAAAATGAAAAATTCTTAAAGATATAGCAAGAAGACCAAAATAAATAAGCTGTACATACAAACTGGACACGACAAACCAATAACGGTTCCATATTTAGTCTACGGACCCCCGGAAAGGAAGAAGAGAAATTTCAGATTCATATGAGGCGAGGCCTGTCACTCGCACAGCTAGATGCATTTTTCACCAGACATTCGTAAAGCCAGTTGAAGATGTGACCCGAATGTTAAACGACCAAGAACTATATATACTTTAAAGGTCTATATGTTGTCACTTATTTACATTCAACAATACTTTGAGAGATATTATCAGAACAAAATTAAATATCAACCTACACATAGTTATGTACTATGTGAATGGTGAGGGATTCGCAACCGGATTAGAAGCATTTAGGTAGCTTTTTTTGGTAATCTCTATATTTTATATCATAAATAAAACACTCTACTGGAAAAAAAATGAAGAGTAAAAATTGAAATAACCCTTTTTAGTTTTAATACTTTGTTTACCAATCGTGTAATTAGCTACGAATTATTTTATTAGACTTTATTCTAACTAAGGCAGTAATAACCTTTTGCTGTGTCGAATTTACACGTATATACAGGGTGGTGCCGTCAATACGACATTTAAACATAGGCCAAAATAAGTCCATAGAAATGGTTTGCCATTTTAAAAAACATCTTATTCATTTGATAATTTCATGAGATTTGTATAAAATAATATAACATTGGCTGCATTATTTCATAGAAATGTCATGAAATCATCAAATGAATAAGATGTTTTTGAAAGTGAGAAACCATTTCTATGAACTAATATAACCCATGTTTTAATTTATTGTCGTATTGACGGCACCACCCTGTATACGCCTTTGACATTTCCCGTGAATCAGTAACGCGTCATTTTTGGTGTCAGTAGGTCTATGTTTTCATTAAACTTTCGTAAGTAATTGAATACGATTTCTAGCAAAAAGTAAAACCAACTGTTCTGAGATAAATGAGACATGCATTTATCTCAGAACAGAACAGTCAAGGAGTCAGCTGGTGAATATGAAAGGCAGCGCGACTCAAGTCAATATAATATAAGACACTCAACGCTGGATTCATATTCGGATATTGTCGCAAATACCTACGTGGAAACAGATAAGTGTAGCCCCGGGACAAAGTGCTAAAGTATGCATTTATACTCCAAGAGACAGACATCGAGACTGCGACGCTCTTTCAATATGAAAGAAAAAAGGGCACCTAAATTAATTTGAAAAGGTGTTTATTTATAGTACTTATAAGTAAGTACGCTATAGAATAAATACAGAATAAGAATAGAATAGAATGTTTATTTGCAAGAACATGGTTAATAAGATTTCATACAATTATAAAAGTCCGACATATTCTATTGACGTAGTCAAAATGCAAATATTATATTACATACTTACACTATCAATCTTAAATATTATTTATACACAAATTATATTGATCAAAATTTCATTTCCATATATTCCTTGACACTGTAAAAACACTTTTCACTTAGCCATTTTGACAATTTAATTTTAAATTGATTATTGTCTACAGATTTTAAATAGTTTGGTAATTTATTATATAATTGTATACACATATTATACACATTTTTTTTGTATATGTACTTACGATTAGTTGGCTGGTATAAAATTCTAGCGGCATTCTAGTAGGAACAGTACCTAGTTCCTACTAGAATGCCGCGAGGCGCTAGCTATACATTAACAATCTTACGGCATATACAGGGTGGTGCCGTCAATACGACAATAAATTAAAACAAGGACTATATTAGTCCATACAAATGGTTTCCCACTTTAAAAAAAATCATTTGATAACTTCATGACATTACTATGAACCGCCTCTGTGGTCTCGTGGTTAAGACCACCTAACTTAGCTCTATAGGTCCGGGGTTCGATTCCCGAGGGGGCAGTAATTTTCTGCTCGGTTTGATTGGTAGTAGGGCTTTTCTAAGTCCGTCCAGCTAGCTACCACCATCTTACCAATAAGTCTACCGCGATAACAATAATGTTAATAGCATTTTTGTGTTCCGGCAGTTGTAGGTAAGATAGCCAGTTCCTCTGTGGTTGAGGAATCCGGGTGTAGCTCGCTTCCATCGTCGGCCTTACCATCACTTACCATCAGGTGAGATGCAATCCTTGTGAGCAGCTCTAGAAAACTTCCTAAAACACTTCTTTCTCTAAAACTTGGCAACCTCAGTAAGTGGTAGGCCCGTATGTAGGGTCGTATGGGTAGGTGCCATCGCATTTCTTATCTTAGCCGTGAAACAGTTCGCCGTATTTCGGATTGAAGGGAAAGGTAGCCAGTGTAATTACTGGTTATAGACGGCATTTCATCTTAGTCCTCAGAATGGCAACGCACCTACAATATCAAGTAATTTTTCCTTGTTAATGCAGGGAGTCTATAGGCGGCGGTAACCACTTACCACCAGGTAGGCTGTTAGCTTGTTTGTCAACTAGTTGTATAAAAAAAAATAAGTTCACGTCTAGACTAAGTGTTAAGAGTCTGGGCCTTATGCTTGATAATAGAGTTAGAGTTAGCATATTAAGGAAATCAGTCACAAGCTTACTGAAAAACTCTGTTCATTGTACAGGTTTAAACGTTTTCTTCCTGTTAGTACTAAACCCATCCTTATCCAATCACTAGTTAATATCCAATCACTATTAAGATAATCACGTGTCGCGCTGCTCTTTTTAGTATAGAAGTTTGCCGCCTGTGAACAGCGCGACTGTCGCGCTGCTACAACCACGCTGCTGCCGCACTACTTGCGACCTAATGTGAATGCGCCCTAACAGTCTGAGGTAAACCAAGAAGAGGACCCTTTTTAAGAAATTTCGTGAATATTTCTACACATATACACCTATGCCATAAGTGTTACTTATGATTATAATTATATTATTTCGTCTTCCTTTTCATAATGTATCTATTGATTAGTTTTTTTTGCATGTAGTTATGATACTTATATGTTAGAATTTATATAGTATACATTATAATCATATACATATTAAGTTTATTTTACATGTAGGTTATAGCTCTTTTAACTTTGTTTAGGCAAATATATTTTTTATCGCTGTGCACCGCTTTTTGAGTTTTCTGCTTAGCTCCTAGTTGACTGGTAGAGAATACCATTAGGCGTTAAATATGTCATTTTAACATTTTTTTGTGCAATAAACATTAAATAAATAATTTTAAGCGATGTGGAGTCTAGACTGTCTTCACAGCTTAATATCTATAAAAAATAATAAAAACACATACCTATTACAATCCTGTCTCTTAGACTATCCATAGTTTAGAACGCAATAAAGTCCCTCAGACTCAGGTTACCGAAATATTGAATACGTAGCTCTTAAACTATAACATAAGTGTAACGAAATACGCGCACTCATGAGTTTTAGGTAGTACTTAGGTACCTGACGCTGACACAGTACGCAATATGAGAAGTTGTAAAATATTATGTTAATTATGCAACCGCTCAAATACCTAGCACAAAAAAGTGGTAAAGATGATGTTCTCAGACAAATTATAAAAGAGATGTAAGGCATGATTGTTGGGGTGGCAACACCACCTAACAGACAATCACAGCCAAGTGAAATAACACTTCCTCGTAATTTGTTATTCCTGCGATGATGAAGGGTGCCGGAATTCATCTAGAAAGTGTGGTTTTGTTTTAATTAAAAACAACTACATGATAATTATACGCTGACGGCCTAGACCCACCCGGTGGTAAGCGACTTGTTATTGCAGGTGCGGTGTGATCCTGAGGCTTAGAATCTACAACGTATCTCCGACAGTCATTTCGCCGTTAGACCCTTCGCCGACAAAACGTTTCGTCATCTGGCAGTCCACCGACAGAATCTTTCACCGAATACTTAACGATTCGCCGACAGAACGATATTCGCCGACAGAAGTACGTAGGCGGAAGTCGTGTAAAAAAAGAAAAAATAAATAACACATTTATAACCTACCACGGCCGTGTCGGGCTTTCGCGGACAGGGTCCTTACCACCATCTTTATAAAAGCGATTCATATTCCGCTCGGTTCAGTATTGGTCCCTAAACTGCATCGCTGTCATAGTCGTAGATAGCGTCGTAGTACGAATTAACGATTCTACTCAGTTTAGGTCCTGAACTGGATCGCGATAAAAGATGGTGGTACGGGTGCAGCTATGATCTCGTTTAATACTTGCCGATGGCGAAACGTTCTGTCGGCGAATCGTTATTCGGTGAAAGATTCTGTCGGTGAACTGCCCGATGACGAAAAGTTTTGTCGGCGAAGGGTCAAACGGCGAAATGACTATCGGAGATACGTTGTGCAGCCTGAGGCCTAAGCTGAAATGATGCCTTCCATGCCCAGTAATGACACTGGCTACCTTTCCCTTCAATCCGAAACACAGCGAACTGTTTCACGGCTGAAATAAGAAAGGCGGTGGTACGGTCGACCACAGAACTAGCTGAACACTTTAGTACCATGTCAACGACTCAAAAGCACGTGGATCTGAAGGTTGTGGTGCGGGCAGCGGGCAGTAAAAATAAAGTTAAGATTGTACGATTACTTCAACAGATAATGTATTTATCAAAATACACGTTCAGTAATATCACTTTTATAACAATCAAATTATATTAGAATTAGATAGGACAATACAAAATCATGACCGGGCAGCGCGGCCATTAACCCCAAAGAGAAAGAGTGACAGATCAAAATGAGTGTTGTATGACCAAATAATGTTTATCATTATTGCCAGTACAAACAGTTAATTTATTATTACAGAGCATACTTCACACAATTTAACACTAAAGTGTTCAGCTACTGCTGTGGTCGACTGTACCTAACCAGACGACCCTTTAAAGAGGCCTACTTACCACCCAGTGAAACCACCTTGGGGACTTGTCACCTATGCTGACAATGTTAACGCGTCCTCTTGCTCACGACAATTTGGGCCTTACTAATAGACATTGGGCCTAATTCTGAAGACACTTTAATTCTAAATTTAAGTACAGTATATCTCTTTCTCGAAATAAGTCATAGGAAAAAGATAGCAAGAATCTGTTTAGTGCTTTTACTTAAATTTAAATAGATTTCATAGAAACCATAGACAATTTTAGACGGCATGTACGGAGGTACCTCCTAAACACATTGATAGCTTATACACTGCATTTTATCATGTTCAATAAGGTCGAAAATTGAACGCACGTATCTAAATGTCAAATTATATGACAGCCATCCTTTTCGTATATCTTTTGATAGAAAGAAACGCACTGAACTTAAATTTAGACTAAGCATGTGTTTACCAGACTTAGGGCCATTGTATAGGTAAACCTCAGATCATAGAATTAAGAAGTAAACCTTGTGTAGCTATGCCGAGTTTTGTCAAGATCTAAAATAACGTAAAATTGTTATAACTTTTTTTTAGACGGCGCTTCATCTTCTGTTGTTTCTGGAAGCAGTGTAAAATCCATAAAAATACCTTTGTTATACACGCTGTAAAAATGCAAAGATTATACAATTGTTATAAATCTCGTAGCTTTACCTATATTATACGTAGTTACAATATTGATAAAAATAAACAAAAAGTAAAAATCACTAAAACCATGGACCCAATAATCATCCTTGCTAAAACGAACAAGTTAAATCTTAGACCGTTATAAAGCTAGGTCTTGTTTATTAAATCACTAACCTAGAACGTTTTCAATCTACAGAATCACTGAGGGCCTAAAGTAATCTCATCAACCTTAGTAGGTGATTTCCGAAAGCAATATTTTTCAGACCTCTCAAGGGTAGTAAGAATAACGCAGGGAATCTATTATTTTCTTGTCGCTACTAAAAGCAAAAACATATAACCACTGTCACTTGTTATAAAAGAAGTATTTGATACAGATGCTAGCTTTGATTTTGATATGTGGTCCTGGTCAATAATCTCGTTATTTTTCTATTAGATACCCAATAGCCGATAAGAGCAATTTTTCATGCCTGCTTAGACCATTAGTTATTTTCTTTCTCAGAAAAATTCAAGAAAAATATGTTATGTTATTCTGTACCTACTCAGCTAATATTATGAATACTGGGAACACACTTTAGTACAGACGATAGCACATAAAGTGTAACAGTTGCACTACGAAAGTCGCCCCTATTACGTACGTTGTAAGGGCGGTCTCAAGGTCAAACTAGGTAAAGTCCTACCTACAATAAATTAATTATAAATTATACGAAACAAAATTGGGTGATCAGTTCAAGTGTTACCACAAAATTAGTATCGATATTATACTATACTCTTTATTGCACTTCTAACAAAGTTAATTAATACTTAAAGAAATTAGTTAACAAGGGTGAACTTATCTCTATAAGAGATCTCTTCCAGTCAACCCATGATTGCGTTAGATATTTAATTAAGTAAGAAAAGATTTTCCTAATTAAATAAAATATCGATTTACTTTCCTATTTCAAATCACGAATTCTCAAATGATTTTAAATTTTTGGGGGCCCTATGATAATTACACAAAGAGTCTGGTTTCATGTGGTCTAAATGAAGACAGTCAATGAGCCCCTTCATGGCTTTTTTTTAAATATTTAAAGGATAAGTTTTAAAGTATGTCGTTTTTGCATGTGATTTTTTGAAGTGAAAACCTCCTAAATTAAAAATATTAAAATATCATCGAAATAAATAAAAGTTTATATTTTCCCCCACAACCCACAAATTATTAGTCCGAATTAAACACTGTATTAATAATCTAGCGGACTTATTCAATATTCACATTCACAAAGAAATTAGGCCTGTAGAATAACAGAAATTTAAAAAAGTATACAATTTTTTTTTTATATACAACTAGATGACCAACAAGCTGACGGCTCACCTGATGGTAAGCGGTTACCGCCACCTATAGACACCTGCAATTACAAGGAAAAGTCACTTGATATTGCAGGTGCGTTATCATCCTGGGGCCTAAGATGAAATGCCGTCCATGCCCAGTAATTGCACTGGCTACCTTTCCCTTCATTCCGAAACACAGCGAACTGTTTCACGGCTGAAATAAGAAAGGCGGTGATACCTACCCAGACGACCCTACATACGGGTCTACCACCTAGTAAAACCTAACGTTTCGAATATCTACCTATTATCGACAAAAAAAACTATTTTCTTGAAAACTAAATTTTCGCAAAACATACATGGGGGTTCTTTGGGTAGTCCATGGGCCCCTCCATCGATGGTTTTCTTTTGGATCACATTTTTTTTCTGAAAAGCAAGGCCTAATATTTTACGATTTTTCTTTTAAACGTTCGGGGCCCCTGTAACCCATTGATACGGCTGATACGGCGGTAGCTACCCCCCCTGTTTACCCCAATTTAACTAGACGCCGAAAACCTATTTTCGGTATTATAAACTAGTGTTTATACTACCGAAAACTAGTGTTTATAAAACTCAGAGAAAGACCAGGGGCCGTAATACCCTTAAATTAAAAAGTAACATACCTAACTACCTACCGTATTTATTAGCACAATATTCCAGTTACTTTTTCTTCTTTTTATATTTGCGCTAGATTGTCGGATGCTATGCAAATTTGCGTTGCCACAAATTTAAATGTCTATGAATTTTAAAAGCCAACGGGGGAGGAATAGTGTTACGTCGGTAAAGTTTCAAAACGGAAATACTTAGTACAGGCAACTTATCAGCATAAGCGATAACCTTTGGCAGCTCATACTTCATTTCATTACATACAGGGTGTTGCCGTCAATACGAAAATAAATTAAAATATGGGCTATATTCTCAGATCATAGAAAGAAGACTATTAGTTCATAGAAATGGTTTGCCACATTCAAAAATATCGTATTGGTTTGATAATTTCATGACATTTCTATGAAATATTGGCTGCCCTCATGAAATTATCAAATGAATAAGATGTTTTTGAAAGTAGCAAACCATGTCTATGAACTTGTTTTAATTTATTGTCGTATTGACGACACCAACCTGTATACGTTCCACGGCAGGGCACAGGCCTTCCTACATGGGAGAAACAGATGAGGAGTTTGGGCCATAACACCACCACGCTGCGCTGGCCCATTATGGGTTGAAGCGGTTGTAGTAACAACAAGTACTTTATGGTAACAACCGGGACCTAACGTGCCTTTCGAAATCCGAAGCAAGCACAGAGAAGCTCGAGATCCCGGGATTGACCATGGCGAAAGTTGCTTAGTGTTCTTTACCCTAGAAAGATAATGTGCGCTCCGGAGGCGTCCGCGAAACAAAAATATCACTGTCTGTTTTCAACCGACGCGCGTACGTGTTTATGTTTTCGAGCCAACTCAAACGTCGGTCAACCGAGAGACGACCGCTCCTGTCCGGTAAGTACCATATTTTCTTTGCTATGGCGATGCGTGGCGCTCGAAAGGCGAAAGTTTATCTTCTTCGTAACTTTTATTCATTTATTTGTGATTTTAGTTTGGTGACGTTTTACTTATTTATATTTATGTACGGTAAATATAAAAGTATATAATTAATAATTTATTATTGTTTTTAGAAACGTTTTATCATCATGGCGAGCAGACGAGTGTTGGAAGATGGAGATATAGTATCTTTATTGAACGAAGAAGAAGAAGGTTCAGATGATGGCAGTGACAGCGAGGTGAAGGACCATGTATGTGAAGACGATATTCAGAGCGATACCGATGACGAGTACATAGATGAGGTGATTGACGAAAACGTAAATGACATATCAACATCTGAGAATCCCGGACATGACCACCGTATAGTTATTCCGCCTCATTGAGTAGTTAGAGATAAGAATAAACACGTTTGGGCTACTTCTAAAGGTCAAAGTAGTGAAAGAACATCGCCTGCTAATATAGTTCGCTCTAATAGTGGTCGTACTCGCATGTGTCGAAATACTTTTGAACTACTTGCTTGCTTTGAATTATTTATTACGGACGAAATCATTCAAGAGCTCGTTCAGTGGACAAACGTGGAGATATCCAAAATACGTACTGAAAGTATGACTTGTTCTACGTTTAGAGACACGAATCCCTCTGAAATCAAAGCCTTCATTGGAAAACTTACTCTTAGTGTTGCAATGAAAGACAATCATTTATCAACAGTTGAGTTATTTGATAGTTTATTTACGGGCACGAGATACGTAGCAGTAAAGAGCAGAGATAGACTTGATTTCATTGTCAGGTGTCTAAGAATGGATGACAAGACTCTAGGCCCTGCTCATCGTCAGCAAGGTCTGTTTATTCCAGTTCGAAAGGTTTGGGATATATTTATAGCTCAATGCAAAATGAATTACTCTCTGGGCACTGATCTAACTAAGCACTGATCTGTCAAGACGTTTGAGAGAAAATATTGCAAATCTCCCTGCCACAAACTACTCAAGATGTTTCTGAAGAAGCTCATGAAGAACCTCCAGCTAAAGTTCGGCGTTATTGTAGTCTATGTACACAAAAAAAGAAAAGGATGTCTAAAATGATTTGTACAAAATGTAAAAAGACAGTGTGTGGTGAGCATAAAAGAGATGTTTGCAACAACTGTCTATGATTATTGATTTTTTAGTATGTTATTGGCATTTGAGACTGATTATAATGTGAGTCATTAATTATTAAGACAAAATACCATAAATGTTAGGTACCTATTTTTTTTTAAATTTCTATGCTTTTAGGGAAGATTTCTAATTTTTGTTACTTTTTGGAGGGATTTGATAAATCCCGCATATAGTTTAATAATAAAAATAATAATAATACGCATTTGTGTTTTATTTACTTAATAATAATGTAACACTTTATTGAAGTTATAAAAAAAAGAATAATATTTAAAGTTTTAATATAAATGGTTTTCAAATCGGGCGCCTCTCGGGCGCATGTTTATCTTTCTCGTACTATAAAATAAGATTATCTTTCTAGGGTTAAAGTTGGAAACTAGAACACTTAAACCACTACGTGCCACTACGCCATAGAGCTCCACGCTCATAAATTTGATGTCTAAAAGTTATAAATTGAAATACTGTAAGTCTTTTTATTTAAGTTTGCACCTTGGTCACTGCCGCACTACTCACGCGTAAAAAGCGTTATGTTGACACCATAAGAGACTTCCCCTTCTCTCAAACATAAGGCTTAGGTACTCAAAGAACAGGAAACAATACGGTGCTATCGCTGTGTCTCCCCCGACGACACGTCTGAGCACACACCCTTATAGAATACCCCGCCTGGCGATGCGAGCGCCGCGAGCTTCGTGCGGTGCTCGGCGGCGGTCACCTTTCGCTGCCAACCATGTTTAGTAGCGCCTGGGTATGAGGCTGCCGCCTCCTTCTGTGAGACTGTGCTCTTGCAAAAGGAGGCAGCGGAGAGGGAGCGGGAAGCAGATGCTCTAACTGCCCCTATCCGGCGTAAGGCACACTATACCGGCTCCGCAACAGCACGGCTGCAGCACGGCGTCGCCTCGAATTTAGGCTACGGCTAGCCGCCAGCGCGCTAGCTACGTGTTGTCCGGAAGGTACAAGCTCACAGCCCGCGCGCCGGCCGCGAGGTGCAAGCCCGCAGGCTGCGCGTCGGCCGCAAGCTCCAAGCTTGCTGTTATATGACATTTGTTATTGACCACGCCTAGGACTTGCACGTTGTTGTTTTGCTGGCGACTCGGAGTCGGCGCGTAGTAAGCAGCACGCAGCCGGCTCGCTGTAAGGACACGAGCTGCGAGTTGAATTGTATAGCGGCGAGCGCGCTGACTGCTCGCCGTTGGCTTTTTCATATCAATATTGCAAATATATTGTACGACTCACAACTTAATGCTCTAATTTGAATGGCAAGTTAATTGCTGGATTGGGGCGGTGCCGTTGCGGGGCCGGTATAGTGTGCCATGACCTGCAGGCGGGTGGTGATCGCTCGTCTTCCTGCGCCCTAGGCGCGGCCGCGTGCGTGAATGGCGCATGCATTGCATAGGCCGCCACGTCTGGGATTGCCCAAGTGACTCTGGGTAATCTCCATCGGCGCGAAACCTGGCCGTAAGGCAAGGTTGCCTGGGGGTGGGTTGGTGAAATTGCTTCGGCAGAGCCCAGGCTACCCCCCGTGAAGGGCAGTGGAGTTACCGGGGAGTTTTTAGTGGGTATTCCCAGTGCCAATACGATCAGAGATCAGGCACTGGGCGAGGTAGGTAAGCGGATTCCTCCCCAAAAAAGGTACCTACTCAATGAACAATTAACAGTAGTTTATGAAACTGGTACATAATGAGGGGTATTATACACGAGCATCACATGAGTGTGTAATTATGTGCAGTTTCATACACTTCTTTATCTAATCTCATACATTGAATATATCGAATAAAAGATAGAGATTGATACAGTTTATTTATGGTTATTGTAAGTGTTAACATTTTGTATATTACAATTATGAAATTGAATATGGAATTGTGTTGCGTTGGCGTTAAATTTCGATATATCAACTTCGTTATATATGTTTAAAGTAGGTATTCTTTAGCATTGAATACTTAGACCACAGCGACGAACATTTAAAATTTTCCGTCATATCTTGAAAATATGCCAATAGAACATTTTCTGAGAACGAAGTAGCATTTTTATTCATTTTCCATGCTAAAAAGTCTTGATAACATTTATCCTCTAATTTTCTTGACTTTACTGATAGTAGATTTAAGTGTCCGTTCCACACAGACCGGCGCGGATTATACGCTCGGAGCCGAACAAGCCGTTTCACATAGACTGGCTGGAAGAGCACAGTTAGAGAGGATGCGCTCGGATCCGAGCAGGTGCTCTAAAATACCTTTAGTTCCGCGCAGTCCAAGTTTCATTTTCGATGTGTTACAACGTGTGCTATCTAAATCCATGTTTCAATTTAAAAATTGAAACGGATTTAGATGCTCCGATGAAGAGATATATTTGTTAGCAAGATTATCTGAAGCTGAACAAAACAAACGAAAGCGCAAATGCAAGCGGAGAGAAATATTGGTTAAATTTTTTTGTCAAAATCGACTTAAACATGGGGAGTTTGACACCATTTTTGAGGAATTGAAGAAAGATCCCCAAAAATGTTATGAGTATTATCGTATGGAATATTTTGAATTTATGAAATTGACAGATTTGTTAAGAGTATGCTCCTAATCAAACAAAAAAGACAACAAACTATCGTTGTGCAATTACAACCGAAGAAAGGCTAACGGAAGAGAAGAGCGCGAAAGAATACGCAATCGGAACCGTTCGGATGCCCGAGCGCAGAAGAATACGTCACCAAAGGCAGCCGGTCGGCTACTCTTATTATTTCACACTAAGCGCATTAGGTTTGCTCTGAAGCTTTCTGAATAACAAGAGAAGTGAAATGTAAAAATAAACCTTATTACAATGATTCAAAATTCCTATTTAAACGTGATAAAAATCAGCTCTCTCCGAGGCGTTCCTGACTGCTGCCGCAGTCTCTAAAATGTCGGGAGGCATTAAATTTTCTTCACTTTCACTATCAGACATTTTAATAAACAATAATAATTATCCAGCGAAACACAACCACGAAGTGCAAGGAAAAGTATTATGGCGCCAAAATTCCCGGTATCACCGCGCATGTGCCAAAGAGCGCGCAGCCACAGATAAAAAATGAGATGGTGCTATATCTACGAATTGGCGCAGCATTGTATCATGGTCTGTAATCGAAACGTAATGAAAAAAAAAATTATTATAACATTATTTTGTTAGAGGAATAGTGTTATAATTAAATTTTTTAAATTCATTTCGATTTACTATTTGTAAAGTTCGTCAATATAAACTCGCTTTGAGTTTTATATTTTAAAGGACATGTTCTGAAAATGTATGGGGGCTGGTACTCAGCTACCCCCCAAGACAAAAGTTATATGAGAAGAAAGAGTATATTTTTAAGAATATTATGACACAAAATCTATAATTAATAATGCCTGCATATAAATAAAAAATAGCATTTTATTCTGGTCAAAAAACTGTTATCCAGAGATGTAAAATTCCATTTTAAAAAATGTGACATGTCACAGATATAGTCTAAAACGTCAATGTTGTCTATTGTCTTGCCAAATATTTTTAAAAAACTAGGCACGGGGTTGATTTGGTTCAGCCTACGACTATTTTGCAATTATATTTTATTGTAAATGCTAGAAGAACATGGCAAATTGGTTTCTGCACTTGTTTCTGACTAAAAATAATGATTTTAATTTATTTTTTACTATATTTTGTCAGAGAAACTTTGATAAGAAGCTTAGAATTCTTGCATACACTTTTCAAAATTACTCAACAATGCCGGGGTATCAAAATGAAAAAATGGTATATTCAAGATCCTCTGAGCATAAGCTTTCACATAATATATAATTTATCGTGGGGGGCTTTCGAGTACCAATATCGAACATCTCCTTTTACGATGTGAGAGTAGATAAAATTAATAAATAAAACAAAATTTTACAAAAACAGTCTTTTATTTCTTTGAGGATACCTACAGTAAAACAGTCAACAAATAACTTAAAATCTATTCCCAATTAGGGAGTTTACTCATGACAACGACGCAACTTTCATAGTTGTGACTCTAATTTCATGTGACTTTTTCGCGCTATAGCTACATTGTTCAAATGGTCGCTATTAAAAGACATAGAGGTAACCCAAGGAAAGTTTACGTCTAATTTGCGGTCGACAGTACTCGAGCGTCTATGCAAAACCGCTCGCGTCGAGTCGCGTGACGCGTCATGAAGAAATACACTTTTATTCAAAGGAACTCAAAGTTTTAACTGTTTTTAAATATTGACAAGTTTTACAACAAGCAATAGCTTGTTAGGCGCGTTCCTTTCATCAACAATGAATAAGTTTAACATATAAGTTTTTTTTAAGACAGAAATCGTGCCCATACAAATTGCACACATAACACTAACTGTAAGTGAATCATTGCAATAAATACACACTTCATTTCGCTTTACATTCGCTGCAGTTAACCTAACTGCAGCGGATGTATGTCAACATACAATCACTAAAGTCCGTTAATTTACCGTCTATTTACTGCAAGCCAAAATGCACATGTGCAGCGACTGTAAACCTAACTGCAGCGAATGTAAAGCGAAATGAAGTATGCATTTATTGCAATGATTCACTTACAGTTAGTGTTATGTGTGCAATTTGTAGGTACATATAGTATATTTAGTAAGACACAGAGAAAGCAGTGAGCATACCACGCACGTCTTTAAAATAATTTCAAATATGAAGTACTATTGTGTTTACTTATGTACACAATACTTCTACTAGGTGGTAGACCCATATGTAGGGTCGCCTCGTCCACCACCGCCTTTCTTATTTCAGCCGTGAAACAGTTCGCTGTGTTTCGGATTGAAGGGAAAGGTAGCCAGTGTAATTACCGGGCATGGACGCGTTTCATCTAAGGCCTCAGGATGACAACGCACCTGCAATATCAAGTGCTTTTCCTTGTTATTGCAGGTGTCTGTGGGCGGCGGTAACCGCTTACCACCAGGTGGGCCGTCAGCTTGTTTGTCATCTAGTTGTAACAAAAAAAACTATAGAGTAAATTAACAATGGATACAATTTAACAAGTTGAATATTTAATAATACTAGAAACTTAAACAACATTTAAGTATTAACCAAAAAATGTAAAAGCCTTTTAGAACCTAATGCTCTGAAACATGAGATTACAAAAGAACTTTTAGATAAATATGACAACAGTTGGCTAAAAATATTTACGGATGGCTCAAAAGACTCAAGAGGCAAAGGCGCAGCCTATTATATTGTAAACAGGACAGATACAGGTATATATAAAATAACCACTGATATTTCTATAATGTCTGTAGAGATGGTTGCAATTTATAACGCCCTTGTACACACTACAAATATACGATGCAGAAAAATTGTCATTTGCACGGACAGTAAGAGTGCGTTGCAGCATTTAGCTCGGTGCGCCTATGGCAACAAAGGTGTACCGATAGCATATAATATACTGCAAATAATTCACGAAAGCAACATAAAGGGCAACCAGTTACAGCTGCAGTGGGTTCCGTCTCATGTGGGTATCAGAGGTAACGAGGAGGGTGACCGATTAGCCAAAATCGCTATAACAGATGGACTACATTTCCAAATTAAACCTTCTCGTTCCGAAATATTAGTAAAATTTAAAAATACTTAAATGGTAATTAAAATAGAATAAAACTAGAAAAATTTCACGTCCTGAGGCAGGAATCGAACCCGCGACCTTTTTGTAGGGTGGACGTTAGCTCATAAACGCAAATACAAGATAGACTAGAAGAATTTCACAGGGATATCCCAAGTCCTGGGTGGCTCAGTGGTCAGAGCAGTCGCCCGGATAGCGAAAGGTCGCGGGTTCGATTCCTGCCTCAGGACGTGAAATTTTTCTAGTTTTATTCTATTTTAATTACTAAGTAATTTTTCAAACATTTATAATAATGTTAAAATCAAAAATTAAGAATACTTAAATGTTTAGATCTATGGAAGGAGCACTTTGACGAAATTTCCTTAATAAAGGGCATTTGGTAATTAAACTATTCAGAGTGAGCCTCCTCGTATACCCTGGTGTACAAATGTGCATTTAAGTAGGAAATACATTGTATTGTTGCTAGACTTCGTTCTGGTCACTTTCCGTCTAACAAGTTTGCATATTTGATGAAAAAATCAGACTCTCCAAATTGTGACGTCTGCGATAAACTGGAGGATGTGCAGCACTTGTTGACGGAATGTGTCAAAAACTAACGAGAGCGACAATTATTGACGAGTCAACTAAACATTAGAGCATCTGATGTTGGAGTTTTCCAAACTATCCTGGCAGACCCTACATCAGAAGCATCTAAACTCGTATGCAATATGGTATTGGGGACTCGTCAATGATTGTCAATACTCATAAGTAACAACCATTCGTTTTTAAGTGTTTCTAGATTAGGTTACGATGGGACTGACATACTGTATAGTAAAAGTCCCTAAATTAAATAAAAGATTATTTTTTTTAAAGTAATAACCAAAAAAAGAGTACATGCGGAATCAGGAGTAACAAAGATAAGCAATAATAATACACGGAACTTTAAGATACTTCTCTCAATTCAAAACCAAAATTGTAACCAGACAGCTTGATTTTAATATTGAATTTTAAAGTAAGTATAATAAACAAACAGTCATAAATAAACAACCACATAATAATAGTAAAACAATTTTTAACATCAATTAATAAAAGTTCTAAATTATGTGAAAGTTGATGTATGAAATATTAATGTACATTTCTTGTTAGTCTCATATACAGTATAAGATACGTAGGTTTGTTTATGTGCTAAAGGAAAAAAACAACTTATTCAACAACTCTTGCAAATCAAATGTCCGTATTTTAGTTAATTTACATAATAATAATACTTTCAAACAATTAGGATATTAAAAAAGTAAGATACTCCATCACGAAACATGGAACACGAAAAAGCTTTATCACGAAATCACGTCATCGCGAAAATAGTGTATACAGTGGTGCCGTCAATACGACAGTAAATTGAAACAAAGGCTATATTAGTTCACAGAAATATTTTGCCACAAAAACATCTTATTCATTTGATAATTTCATGACATTTCTATGAAATAATGCAGCCAATGTTATATTATTTCATACAAATGTCACGGAATTATCCAAATAATAAGATGATTTTGAAAGTAGCAAACCATTTCTATGAACTAATAGAGCCCATGTTTCAATTTATTGCCTTATTGACGGCACCATCCTGTGTATATCAGTCTGCATCCAATGCAATGGCTGAACGCGTTTCGTGGTCTATGCATTCGTTATTGCGTGATTCAAAAATACTATATTCGTGATGGACTCATTCCTGTCGTGATGGAGTACTACACTCATTATCAATAATCAGAATACTCTGGCTTCTCAAAAGCGATTAAAGTAACGACAAAGGATATACCTACTCAATTATAGTATAATAATATAGCATCGACACTACATGGCTGTCCTAAGTATTAATACTATTAATTGAAGTAATATTTTTAAAAGATGATACGTGCAAATAAATTAATTTCATAGACTTCTCTAGGTCAATAAACGGAACAACAGTTTATGGTAACTTTTTAAGGTAAGTAAAGCAAAAAGTCAATTAGGTACATGTAAACAGGTAATATTTTTATTGCCCATTTTTTGCTGTACATACCTCTTTTTCTTTCTAAACATTATAATCATAACTTTATGCGAATATGAAAATGAGTTTTTGGTCTAAGTCTTAAACACGGGATAGAATATTGTATTTATTAAAGGTACTAGTGACGTAAATGTGTCAGTAGTAACAATGGTACTGATCATTGGTACTTGTGACATAAAAGGTTCATTACAATTCCTCGACGATGTCGTTGTACGAGATCCACAAGTAAAACGAAGTTTTAAAATAAAAACCAAATCTTCAGTTACCTACCTCGCTTAAAACTTTTTCCGAAAATAAATTTCCTCACATGTTAATATTTCAAACTGATTCATAAGGTTATCTATTCAACAATGAATCTATGATTTAACCTAATTATTATCAAATTGCAGATAATTAGAGCTTCACGGTGGTATCAGAGTCATAACCAAGGTCCTGATCGTGATTTACAATTCCGGAAAGAGACTGGACTGATTTCGTCGTAATTTGGTCTTTTCTATTACGTTTGCATTGCAGAGCTAATGGAGGTTCTTCTAAAAAAACATCTGATCTAAATTCAGGTTTAAGTGTTCTCTTTTTGTACTCTTCGAGTGATATTTTTTTAGCTGCTTTGTCATTTGAATCTCGATTATTTTTCTTCTTACAGGTATTTCTATGAGGGGTTATTTCACTATTAAATTGTGTATGTAAGATTTTTCTATCAAATTTCTTAACATTCAAGCCGTATAAATTGTTCACTGGTTCATTTAGCCGCGATAACATTTCCAAAGTAGTACCATAACTAGGTATTGGCAAAATCGGTGGCGAATAACCATTTGATTTTAGCTCCTTGGCAGGCCCAGTCTTGTCAATTTGAGTAACATTACGTTTATTCATTTTAGACGACGGCCCAATCCTTGGTTTAGTCGGGCATATTTTATGATGGAAAGTGTTTATTTTTGTGCCTATTAATAAGCTTCCTGATTTATTTAAATTAATATGTTTTTCAATACTGTTATTTGAAAGTACAGTTGCATTTGTGTTTTGATTTGTGATTCCTGAATAATTGCAAATATTTCTCATTTCAATAACAGGTTTATTGATAGGGTCTGCTTTACCCGATGTCGACGAAGAGCCACGATTCTGGTTAGTTTTGTCTGAAATAAGTCCTTGAACGTCTAGTTGACATTTTTTAGGAAACATTTTGTGGTCCCTTAAATTTGTAAATATTTTTTGTTTCATTGCAACAGGAAATTTTAGTTCAGCATTTGTATCGCCACTGATACGGGAAACATTATTTATTTTGATTGCCGGGTTCTCTTCGCAGTTATTATCATAATATGTGCTCAACATCTCTTTTTCTAATTCTTCCAACATTTCTGTTTTACTGCTTACGACTTTTAGATTTGCTTCAGAGGTTAGTGTAGGTTTATTCTCGGGTAATGTATGAGTGTCTATAGTGTCAATGTTGGTAGAGGTAGTTCCTAAATTAAAACAATTATTAAGTTTCGCATTTTGATTAGTACCTTGATAATTTGATGGATGACATGGCAAATACTGAGTAGTGTATTGGGGTTGCATCGTCTCACGTGGTGGGGGTGGTGGTGGTGGTGGAGGCGGTAGAGGAGGGTACCAATATGGCATATACATATCTTTACCTTGCACATTGACTAAAGGAGGCATAGTACGCTGTGATATGTTCGCTTTTTTTTGATAAGTTAACATACAATCGTTTGGGCATCGTGTTAAATTTTTTGTGACAATATTCGGTTGGAAAATAGGTTGAACAGGATGGTAATGTGGTATAGCTGCCTTGAATCTAACTGGTGCTTTCTGGACTAGTTCTATTTCACTAGTCATTACATCAGGTCTGTTACTGACTAAGGTTTGAATTGGAAAGCTAGACTGGCTATTTTTCTTTTTTCTTTGGTTTGGTGGAACGTATTTAGATATTTTTTTATTGCTACTAGCAAACGTAATAACTGGTAAATTATTAACTTTATTATTAACATTGTTAACTGGTTTGATCGACGTTATTTTAACATTATGTACATTGTTTACTATATTATGCAAGTGGTTATTGGAATTATTTGAAGACTTTGTGCCGTTAATAGACTTACTTATGCCGTTATGCATATTGTTGAATTGAAAATCACTGGATAAAATTGTATGTGTCTGTTGTACCGTACTATCATTATTTTTAGCAGCTGTACGATGACAAGGTGTGGCAATACTTGTTTCAGAATCAGTTGCAACTTTCGAAGTAGCAGGGGGAAGGTTAGTACATAAATTCGTTGCACTTGTAGTATTTTTAGCTATTTCAAAACTGGTTTTATTACTACAGATATTTTTTATATCTTTTTTAGCAGAAGACTGTGTTTTAACGGAACTATCTTTAATAGAACCATTTATATCTTCAATTGTATTTAAAGGATGTCCTTCGGTTGTTTGATTTTTATATTCTTTATTATCAGCGCAAACATTATCAGGTATTTCTTTTAATTTATTTATGTTCTCAATCAATTTATCTTTCAGTGTGATAAGTTTTGAATTTGATAAACTATTTTGTGGCGTATACTTGTTACAAATATTTATTTTACATGGCAGCACTGGAGATTTTATACCAGAGTCTACCTTCACATTTGGTGTAATAACTCCATGTAAATGTTCTTCAGGATATTTTTTTATTACAGTTAAGTTAGATGTAGTCACGTGCTTTGGTGTACTCTTATGTTTCTCTTTTAACTTCTTCAATGACTTTATATCACTTAAAGCTTTTATTTTCTTTTTTAACAAATCATTTAAATATTTGTTCGTTTTCCTTTTATCTTTTACATCACCTACTTTTGTTAGGGAAATAGCTGTTGTTTCTAAAGTTTCAGTATGAGAAATTTTGGAAGGCTCTGGTATTTTCTTGGAATCGTTTATACTACTTTTCTTCTTTTTCTTCTTCGGTTTATTTGAAGAACGTTTACATTTCTTCTTATCAAATTCAGTGCCGAGTAAATTTATTTTATTATTTTCACCAGGAGGTAACTGGTTTATGGTTTTTGAAACGTTGTCGCCAAGTAGCTTATTCTCTTCATTATTTATAACAGGCACTATACTAGTACCAACGTTATATAATACTGTATCAACGTCCAATATATATTTATCAACAGTGCTTTTATCAATTGAATCCTGTTTGGTTCTTTTTCTACTTTTCTTTTTATAAACGACGTTATCATCTTGTATAATTGTACGTGTTACTTTCAGTCCAATTAATCCCATATTTTTCTTGAAATCCACTTTTGAGATATTTTTTTGACCAATCGCTTTATTTTTTTCCACCTCATCTCTCCGTTTCCTATGTTCCGATCTAATTTGTAATATCTTTTGACTTAAAGGTCCGCTCTTTTTTCCAGTGCCACTTAGTGTATTTGGATAAAAAGTTATTTTATTTACGTCCATTTTTACAGCAATGCCGATTTCATTATCAATTAAATCGTCCTCAATTACTATTATTTCGTCACTGGGTAAACTTAAATTTCTTTTATATTTTTTATAATACCATGGAAATTTATCACAGTCAACAACTTTAATGGATAAAGGACAACAATAATTAAGTAATTTTAGGTTAGACGGAACATCGAAAAATGTTACTGGGAGCACAAAATGGTTTTTTTTTTGTACCGGCTCAACTTCTTTCGACTTACTGTTTTCTGAAACAAAAAAATAGTAACTGTGATGTTTCTAATGAATTAGGTTTGTACATAAAGTACTTTACTAGGTTTAGTATATAAGTCATCATCATCACCAGCCTATATACGTCCAACTTCTGGGTACAGGCCTTCCTACATGGTAGAAACACATGAGGAGTTTGGGCCATAACACCACCACGCTGGCCCAATGCGGGTTGGTGGGTTAAAGCGGTTACAGGAACAACTGGGACCAACGGCTTAACTTGCCTTCCGAAGCACGGAGGAGCTCGAGATAAAAAAACTTTGATTGACCCATCCAAAGATCGACCGTGGCGAAAGTTGCTTTGTTTTTCTTAACGAAACCAGAGCGCTGAAACCAATACGCCACCGAGCTCCTCAGTATTATTTGCAAGTCATTGTGAAAGCATGCTGTGCCGTTTATGTAACATTATTAATTACTTAACTAATTAACGTTACTACTACAAAGACGCCTCAATAAAAAAAACTTTATTTTTAAAAAGCTCCTAGGATACTTAGAATCTTCAAATCTTACCTGCTTCTTGCCAGATAGCATTTATTCTTGCTTGCTCGTAATCAATCAGAGTTATAGGGTCATCCAGATATTCGTCGTCCAGCAGTTCTTCACCCGGAGGGTTCATGACTCCTGTAACAAAAAAGGACTCGAATAATAAAATATAATAACTATACTAAAACTTGTGCTGCATCAGGTTATAGGTTTAATGTAATTTTTAAAGCCGTTAAAGACTCCCGGTAGCATATGACAATAATTTAAACCGACTTCAAAAAACTGAAAAGGATAAAATAATTAAATTTAAGTAGGTATCATCCCCTAGAAACATATTTTTGGAGTCGGTGCTTCACTTTCTATTGTTTTTGGAAACCACTTAGCACCAACTCCAAAAATATGTTTCTAGGGGATGAATACCTACTTAAATTTAATTATTTTATCCTTTTCAGTTTTTTGAAGTCGGTTTTAATTTTTGTTTAAAAATTTTTTTTCACAATTTTTAGTGATAACTTTCTACGGTCGAAGCTAGATGGGTAACCGTCAACTTATATTGTTTCCTACTATCGTATCGTTTCAGTAAAAAGTCACTGGAAAAGCAAATATTCGCAATTTCGCATATGTAGATGACTTAATAATTTCATTTTTTTAAATTTAAAACCAAAGTACCCAACTGTTTTTGAAAAAAATTTTATGGGACCAAATGGCAGCTATTCCGCATCGAACAAAAAAAGAATCACGTAAATCGGATCAGTAATCTCGGCGTAATCGGTGTAAATACATAGAGAAAAAAAACATACCGCCCGAATTGAGAACCTCCTCGTTTTTTAAGTCGGTTAAAAATCCATATCTAAAATATAAGGCTTCACTGGTTAAGCGGTTTTAGTGTAGTATTCTTTCACGAAAAATTGAACTAGAATAATTTTACCACGCAATCATGCCACCACGAAAATAGCATACACGATTCACGCAATTGCGAAGCTATAAACAACGAAAATTAGGTGGCGAGAAGCGAAGCGACTACCAGTTAGTTTGAACCAACCGCCAGAATAATTAATGGCCTCATTGTTTTGATGATAGGAATCCTATGTTATAAATACCTCGAAAAGAACAAAAATATCTCATGGCGTTTCTATTCGTGGTCTGATACATTTGTGATTGCGTGATTCGTAAATACTATATTCGTTGTAGCGTAAATTCGTGATGGAGTTTTTCGTGTTCCATGTTTCGTGATGGAATAGGTACCACGGTAGCAGGGCCGTAACTACCGCCGTATCAGCCGTATCAATGAGCGTGTTTAAGAAAAAATCGTAAATATTATTTCCAAAAAAAAAATGTGATCCAAAAGAAAACTACCGATGGGGGGGCCCATAGGCTACCCAAAGGATCATTTATGTTTTGCAAAAATTTAGTTTTCAAGAAAATAGCATTTTTTTGTCGATAGTAGGTACCCTAAATGTTGTAAACGTTTTAAAATTTCTCTTATGCTACAGGCCTAATTTTTTTTGTGAATATTATTATTATTGAATAAATCCTTGGAGGACCCTTCCTACTCGATTCTTGGGGTGCATGTGGACCTGGGCACACATAGCCGTGTCTACGTGTGCCTCTATAGATCTCACAGCGGTGACATGGAGACAACTCGACTTTTCGAACATCTTAGTCGGGTGGCAGATGTTGCGCTGGAGCAGTATCCAACCGCGGAATTGGTGTTTTTAGGGGACTTCAATGCTCACCACGAGTCGTGGTTAAGTTCCTCTAAAACTGACCATGCTGGTAGAACTGCCCACGCTTTCGCTCTCACGCACGACCTGACACAACTGGTAAACCAGCCCACCAGGATTCCAGACATTGTCGGTCACGCGCCCTCATTGTTGGACCTTCTGCTGACGTCTCGTCCGGACGGATATCGGCTAGAGGTTCGTGCTCCTTTAGGAACATCGGATCACTGCCTGATATCCGCTGGGGTGCCACGGGCGTCGCCACCGGTACCTATGGTTGCCAAACGCCGCATCTGGCACTATGCGTCGGCAGATTGGGATGGTATGCGGGATTACTTCGCATCTGTCCCTTGGAGGCAGCGCTGCTTCAGTGAGCTGGACCCGAGCGCTAGCGCTACTGCTGTTGCTGATGAGATCATGTTAGGGATGGAGTACTATATCCCTCACTCCGATCTCATCAGTAGGGGTAGGCGTAACCTCTGGTTCAACCGGGAGTGTGCCATAGCTGTTGAGAACAGACAGTCGGCATACCGCGCTTGGATCAGGGGTCGAGCTTGCGGAGATCCTAACATTGACTCGCTGAAAGCAGCTTATAACAACGCCACCAAGTCCTGCAAGAGGGCATTCATCAGAGCGGATGCACAGCGCGTTGCACGAGTTGGCCAAGAACTACTCACGCATCCTACGGGAAGCCGTAGCTATTGGCGTCTGGCCAAAGCCGTGCAGTCCAACTTCTGTCAACCCTCGCTGCCCCCGTTGAGATGTTCTGACGGCTCGCTAGCTCACAAGCCGCAAGAGAAAGCCGATCTTTTGGTAAAACTCTTTGCTGCTCATTCCCGAATCGATGACTGCAACTCACAGCCACCAACACTCTCCCACTGTGGCCACACAATGCCTGATATCCGTATCAGGCAATGTGATGTACGTGCGGAGCTGCAGTCAATCGACGTCCGGAAAGCTAGTGGACCTGATGGCATCCCAGCGATAGTACTAAATAAATGCGCAGCGGAGTTGTCTCCTATCTTAACCCGGCTATACCGCCTTTCTCTCTCTTCTGGGTGTGTGCCTGAATCTTGGAGAGAGGCCAATGTGCAACCGGTCCCCAAAAAGGGAGACCGATCAGACCCAGCAAACTACCGCCCAATAGCTGTCACCTCAGTTCTTTGCAAGGTCATGGAGCGGATCATAAATAACCAGCTGATCCGATACCTAGAAGGTCACTCATTAATTAATGATCGACAGTACGGGTTTCGGCCGAACCGGTCAACGGGTGATCTTCTAGCGTACTTGATGCATGTCTGGGGTGAAGCTATTGATAAACGTGGTGAGTCACTGGCTGTTAGCCTTGACATTGCCAAAGCTTTTGATCGGGTCTGGCACAAGGCTCTTCTCTCCAAGCTCCCGGCATACGGTCTGCCCGATCAGCTCTGCAACTGGATCGCCGGCTTCCTACATGAGCGGAGAATACGCGTCCTCGCAGATGGATGCGCTTCGCGGTTCATGTCTGTGAATGCTGGTGTACCACAAGGCTCTGTTTTATCCCCCACACTCTTTCTTCTTCATATCAATGATATGCTTCCATTAGGAAGCATTCATTGTTATGCGGATGACAGTACAGTGCATGGGGGATATTACGGTCGCCCAGGGGCTGGGCGCGCTGAAACCGAGAAAGAGAGGGAGAATCTTACTATTGAGCTCAACAGGGTGTTGAACCTCGTATCTGAATGGGGATCTAACAATCTTGTTGAGTTCAATGCTAAGAAAACACAGGTGTGTGCGTTTACAGCCAAAATGTCGCCGTTCCTTCCCCTTCCCTCTCTTCAGGGCACTACTCTTTCGGCACAGGCCTCCTTGAACTTGCTCGGTATGGAGATATGCTGCGATCTCAATTCTAGAAACTACATCGAAACCGTGATAAAAACAGCCTCACGGAAGCTCGGTGTCCTGAACAAGGTGCGTCGATTTTTCACGCCTGACCAGCTATGCCTGCTGTACAAAACTCAGGTCCGGTCTTGCGTGGAATATTGCTCGCACTTATGGGATGGCTCCGCCAAGTACCTCCTCGATGCACTGGACAGATTGCAGCGTCGTGCTGTCCGTATCATTGGCGATGTAGAGGTCACGAACAAACTTGAGCCTCTACAATTGCGTCGAGACATTGCGTCGCTTAGCGCCTTTTATCGGCTTTATCACGGAGAGTGCTCTGAAGAGCTTTTCGACCTTATCCCACCTTCCCCCTTTCTGCTCAGGAGCACGCGTGCTGGTCTTCGGAGTCATCCATTTACTGTCTCCACCTCAACATCACGCACAAAGAAATTTAGTTCTTCGTTTCTTTGTCGTACTTCCAGAACTTGGAATTCTTTGCCAGCGCATGTGTTTCCTCCTTCCTATAACATGGGGTCCTTCAAGAGAGGCGTGAAAAAGCACCTTTTGGGCCGGCAAGGTGGAGGCAGCTAGTGCATTGTCCGTTTCTGCACTAGCTGTCTTCGCATATGGACTCTCCTTACCGCTTCACATCAGGTGGTGTTGGGTCAATTGCCGTGCTTTGTATAAAAAAAAAAAAAAAAAAAAAAAAAAATCCGCTAAATTAATAATACAGTGTTTACTTCGGACTAATACACTCGGCGTCAGTGTGCGGCAGTGTGATGTCGCCCGGCAACTAATACTTAGCCGTTTTTCCGTTCGAAGAGTGTACCAGCGCTTCATAGAGACCGGTGGCTATATCCGGAGACATGGGTCCGGTAGACGCCACTGCACTTCGGAAAGAGACGACCGGTTCGTTGTGTCGAACTCTTTGAGAAATCGTTTCTCTAACGCTGTTCAGTTGCAACAGCAGCTCGAGGCAGTTCGCAGACGCACCGTGAGCGTCACTACGTTATAAGAAGACTGAAGGAGAAGAAGATAGCGACCCACAGAACTGCTACGGGTCCGAAATTGACTGCAGCGCACCCTTGAGAAATGAACAACTGTTCTCTTCTCAGACGAGACACGAGTGTGTCTTTTCTGCAACGACCGACGGAGAAGAGTATACCTACCGGAGGCAGGTTTCGCCCAAGCCTGCATCCAGGAGACGGTGGAATATGGGGGGGGGATCCTGCATGTTCTGGGGCGGTATGTCGGTTGCCGGCAAAACCGACTGTATGTTTTGCCGGCAAAACAGGCAGGCGGCTTCTCCCGGACTGGAGGTGCTCGCGGAGAAGGGTCGCTGACTGCTCGCCGCTATTTCACAGAGATCCTGAAAGTGCATGTGGTCCCCTTTGCCGAATCTTTTGGCGAGGGGTTCACATTAATGCACGACAACGCTCGCGCTCACACTGCAGCCATCGTGAGCGACTTCTCGCAGAGGTCCCAAATCTCTGTGATGCAGTGGCCAGCGAGAAGTCCGGACCTTCAACTCTACAGGAGCTCCAAGACGCGGTGAATGGGGGTTTATCCCTCAAGAAGAGCTCCTGAAGTTGGTGAGGTCTATGAGGGACCGTATGGAAGCCGTCATGAGGGCAAAGGGGGGTAACACTAGATTTTGAATTAATTTTAATACTTTTTGTACATTTTTCTTTGTAAATTATCTGTTGGTAATTAGGACTTAATTAAGAATTTTTATTATTTTTTAATTTAATGTTGTTTGTATAATTATAATTACACATAATATTAAATCGCATTGCTTTTTTACTCCTTTTTGTTACCTTTCTAATGATACCCAACACTATCCCCTAAATAAGGTTTAAGAATTTCTGTAGTGTAAGTTTCCATCGAAACGTAACGAATACGACCATCGTTGTTTTCACTTTTCAAATCCATATAGGCTACTTATAAAAAGTGGTTTTCAATAATTCACACAAGCGTTTTTAGCTCACAAGCGGTATTGAACCTTTAAGCATAAGGAGAGATTTTGCCTCCTTGTGTGTGTTCTACCGTTTGTATAACGGGGTGTGTTCTGAAGAATTATTTGTCATGATGCCCACGGCCTCTTTCTATCATCGCACCGCTCGCCACCGGTAGGGAGTTCGTCGTCACAAATCGGTTGTGGAATGAGCTCCTTGCAGAGGTTTTCTCGAGCGAGTACAGCATGGGGTTCTTCAAAAAAGGCGTGAAAAGGTTTTTACAGGGTCGGCAACGCGCAAGTGATACCCCTGATGTTGCAAACGTCCATGGGCTACAGTAGCCGCTTACCATCAGGTGGGCCGTATACTTGATTGCCACCTTAGTGGTACCTATTAAAAAAATTCACAACAGAGGAGCTGCTGCCGTTTTCATATAATGTGACAGTTCTCACGATGACGAATGTTTTCGTTTCAATTCGATGGAAACTAACACTAGGGGTACAGAACGGCCAAGCTGCAACGCGCAGAGTTAGCGCGTATAAAACGCACGGTTTAAAGAACGTCGTGTGGATGGGCCCTAATATGCACATAAGACAGATCAGTCAGATAAATCTAGGAACAACTCATATGAGAACACAATATGTGTAAGTGTAATGATATGAATGACTCTGTCCAACAGGTCCAAGTCCTATTAGAGAGATGTTCCTAGATTTATCTGACTGATCTGTCTTTACCGAGTAGGCATTAAGACCACCAAATATACATACTATGCAAAGAAGTTTAATAAAATAAATAACTTTAATAATAACAATACTTCATACACTAACCCTATTATCTATCCCAAATAAAGCATCACTAAGAGCTTTTGTTATGGGTACTAGTTAAGAGGGAAATATAGAGAATAATATTATAAATATTAGATATATACTAAATAGACATACAAATGTACAAATATAATAAACAATGGTTCAACAACAACATCATACAAAAAATCTTATTTAGTTAACAGAAATACTGACCAGGGCCAGATAGACATCCATCACAAATAAAGTACTATACATCAAAATAAAAGTTTAATATAATAGATTCAACTCAAAAATTTAAGAGATTTCATTTCTTTATGTTCCAATAAGACTTTATCTGAATAAATAAATATGTACAATATCTAGATATAATTTTTGTTACAAAAATAGGAAACATTTTTACTGGTGACATGAACTACAATAATATTTTTTTAAATTATTTTTTAATATAATAACTAGTTTAAGCCCGTCAAGCGCCAGATTCCAGACAGAATTGATTTTTCAATTGTCCTAGACCTCCAGAGGTATAACGCCATTTGACAGATTACTTGATTATTTTGTGTAGACCTACAAACCAACCTCTTGTCAGTAAAGGCTCAATAATTTTGAAACAGTGGTGGAATACTTAATGACTATTGACGTCAACAAACACTTTGAACAATTATTTAATATTTTATTGTTGAGGGCACACCAGTGCAGCTCGCTGATATGGAATAAAATATAATATTTAAAGGAATGTGGATATTATTTTAAATTAATTATTATTGTCTGCAACTTCCATACAATTTTATTATATATTTTTTAAAATTTAGATAGCTGGCATTTAATTTATTACTTATTATTTTACCTGTACCTACCTAGTTACTAAATGTAGACCTAGCTATTGCATAATTTTGTAATCATGATAACTATAATATTGATAAAATATTTATACCTACATCTTATCATGTATAAAGTTAACTACTTGTTTTACTCTGTTTTGTTGTTGTAATTATATGATCAATTAGTTAGATATATTAATTATCTAAAGTACCTATAAAACACCTGCTATAATTTTTTTACTTACTGAAATCTAATGAATGATATAGTTACAGCCACCTTATTTCTTAGAATTGATAATTCCAAGTAAACAGAAATCAGTAGGTATCTACTCATCAAATTAATCATCCTACTTACTACCTCCATTTTAGCATTTGAAATAGGTGCAAGAACATTATTTTTACTCCTTTTGGATGGGCGCAGATAAGATAGAAATGAGTTTTTTAAAAAAAAGCTGTATTTTTCACCACTTTTATATACAAAAATAATAAAAAAAGGAAACTCGTTAGAATTTCGGTACCATTTTTCGTTACCCACCTTTTAATTCTTGCTTCGATTCGAACACTATCTATTAAAAATTATTCATCTAAAATTACAACACAAACACTGTTGCACAGATATGAATAGCACTTTTTTCATTGTCAAAGCTTTACTATAAAGGCAATCATTGAAGTAAAATTATTATTACAGTTTAGTTTGAAGGTTTTCCAGATTATCTAGATTTTACACACAAGGCGCGTTTTTGAAAACTTTGAAATTATTTTGACACTCGGTTGACGGACGACTGACATCAACATTTTTTTAGGCATAGATTCCTAAGTCAAACAGACAACCACATGAAATGATTAGGTGTTCCTTCGAAATTAAACTTTATGTTTATCTACATAAATTCTAGCGGATCATGTCGTGTTCAATGTCAATTCAAATTAGGTTCTGAATTTAAATAAAGTTGATTTTTTAATTTTAAAAATAAAGAACCGACTTTTTATTTAATGTAAATACCTATTTAAAAATAAGTATCTACTATAACATATATTTTTGCAAGATATGTAAATTAAACGACAAATTGGTTATGCAGTTAGAATTAAATAGGTAGGTACACAATTATATTGCTTGAGGTGCTGAAATAATAGACGCTAAATGTGTGATGTAATTTTGAAAAATATCTTCTAGTGGAACCAGTAAATGAACTTTTTTGAAGCGGCTTTGTTGACAACCCTAACTCAGATATTTGATGAAAGTGACAAAACTACTTTAAAGGAGATGTTTCAGGTTTATATGGAGTCCCGGCTATGAGTATGTACCTACAGTGGTTTTTATGTTAGGGAAATGGAAATAAAACATTATTTTTCAATTCATTTATATTATTTTTTTGTTGTTTCCCTGTACAAAATACTTTCTGATGATAAGTGACAGCTTTCGAATTATCTATATAATGGCAACACTGTGACGTCAAACTTCTAGAATTCCACTGAAAATATACATAAGAAAGAAAAATACTTTATTTATCTGCCTTTCAGACAACTGAGTCCAAATTCCATATTCCTAGACTAAAAACGAACGTTTTTCCTAATGATTTAAAAATATGGCCACAGATTATATGTCATAAAATGGCCTCCTATAGAGCCATACTTGGTTTTTTGTGGACGCTTTAAAATATTTTTGTACGTTGTTTAACGACCGAAAATATCAGGCAAAATAATTTGTAGTAGTTTTAATCATTTTTTAATGTACTGTACATGTTCATAGCCGAAAATGAAACATCTCCTTTCTAAAGAATACTGTTTATTGCCTGTAGTCGGTCGCCTCAATAAGCGATTAAAGCCGGCCGGCACTTTCAATGTTGTTACAGAATACTAAGGAAAAACTGATACCTAACTCAATCGTTTTTTTTTTATCAAAGCACCTTAGTCCGAAATGCATAAAACTGTTGTAAGCACTATTTATATTTTAAGACCTTTTATACACAGTTATGCAATAAAATTTTATTCTTTTCTATTCTAATCTTGTGTGTTTTATATTTTTATATTTTGGGGATATCCGATTGAACGTTTATCTATTGGGGGCTGTTCATCGGCCAGTGTCGTGTCGTGTCATCTTTTGGTCACCTTAAATTATTGTGTCGGCTATAAACTTTCGGTTACGTAATCTGCCAAACGGTGTTTTAAACCTCTGAAGGTTGAACAAAGGAAGAATCAAAATTGTGTCTGGAATGTAATGCTTGACGGGTTAAAATTTTATTATTGTTTCGGGTATTAAATTAGCTAGGGTAGACTGGGGTCAAATGAACCACGGGTCAGGTGCACAGGGGTCAATATCTCCAAGGATGAGTATCATGATATCTCATGATAAGTATCATGATATCTCAGTAACTATATTATGCTATAGATCAATGCGTGGGTACCGTCAATACATTCTTTTCATGCGTCCTATGTATCATAGAAAGATCCAACCTGCCAATTTTAAAACATTTTCGCTTAAAAGTTGAAACTGGGTACTTTATTAGACCCCAGGCCTTAAATTATTGACCAATCGGAAACCCTTATTTTTTTGTAAAAGTTAGTTTGTTGGTCGCCAACAAAATTGACTGAAACTATTAATAATGCGCAAATGTTTTTTTTTACATTGAGTCGGATGAAAAGTTACGTGTTGCACTCGAGTGCAAAGATATTTCACCTCGTTTTCGGGACCAGATGTCTTTATAACAAAAACAAAATATTAGTTTTTGTTTTATTATTTGACCACTGTTAAAATAATTGCCAAAAATTTTTCGGACACACTCTTAAATTCTATTGGTGTATGATACCCCAAGTAGGTGGTGGTTTGTGTACAAAAATGATCTTTAGTGTGGCGGGTTGGAGTGTTGGACTATTCTTTGATAGTACCTATCTGTCAATTAACTGCATGAGTTGACTGTAGGCGTAGTATAGAGCTCACGTCGCACAAAGGAAAAGAATCCGAAGCTTAAAGTAAAGATTTCGTTGTCCGACTTGTATGAGAAACAAAATTTTCTTTTTATGATTATTAGTGATTACTTTAAAAAATTAAATAATTAACGTCGTTCGTTGAACTTTTAAGTGATTAATGGCGGAGTTCCTCAAGGATCGGTTCTGTCCGCAAGCATAGGGTTACGGATTTGCTCAGCAATGCTAGGGCCACCAGTGAAGATGTACGGTCTTGTCGAGACGCCAAAATTGAACGCTTGAATTTGAGTCTGTAGGTAGTCTCCGATTGGGATGATGCCTATTGTGTAAAATTCTATGCGACCAAAACGCAAGCGTCTTTTTCCCCCGTTAAACGGGGTCCTCTCCATCTGATTCCTATTTTTGAGGGTATAACCATGCTGGTAACTGAAAATTAGCAAATTCTTAGCATGGAATGTCATCTAACATCAATTTCAGTGAACATTGAGTTCATACCAAAAAAACTACTGCCGAAAAAACTTAGCATCATCTCGTAGTGAACCGCTAATGTCACCTACTTTAAATATACATAAAGCGCAAGTTCAATCATGTATGGAATTTCTGTCACCTATTATGGGATGTATCTGCCAAATATCAGCTGGCACATTGCTCATTGACCACAAGAACTATGGTCTAAGTATCAGGTAGGTAGGTACACTGACCTTTATTTCAGTTGGTTAGCGGGAAAGTATTCGATAACTCTCTTTGTCAATTAAAGTGATAAAATAAAAAAATGATATAAAAATAACTCGGTAGGTAGATAATAGTTATTTGTTATACAAGAGTGCAAAGTTCCTTTTTAACCGCGTGCTCAATTTTGATAACCGAGCAAGCGAAGGATTCTAACATTAGAATCCTGAGCGTTAGCGAGGGAATCAAAAGAGCACGAGGTGAAAAATCTTTGCACTCGAGTGCAACACGTAACTTTTCATCCGACTCAATGCAAAAAAAAACATTTGCGCATTATTAATAGTTTCAGTCAATTTTGTTGGCGTCAAATTAACTTCTTTGTCGCTAGATTCACTCATTTTAGGTTTTTTACTTGTTTTCAAGTTTCTTGTTTAAACCTATGGTTTTAACAAATATTATGTCGTGAAAATAAATATATTGGCGCGCGCAAAGCAAATTAAACAAAAAGTACCTACCCACACCAAGAAGGTGCCGAGCCTATTTTTAAACAAGTTAAAAAAGGTTGTATGATAACAAAGACTATACTTCGTGTATGATAATAACCATCGGCACCATGTAGGTAGAAGTAAAGAGGTTTAATGATGTTTTGAATTCACAAACTTAGTGCACACGATGTTCTAAATTCAATTTTACTTTATCCTCAAGCGGATAAAAACGGCTTTTGCACTCAGATATCGAAGAGCAAAAATACTCTTTCCGAGATGGGGGGATGAAAAATAACTTTATTTATTATGGAAAACTTAATTTAAGTTTTCTCTAGGAATATGTGTCATTATAAGACAGCTGTATAAAAAGCGAATTTACCGTTTACCGAGATTCCAGACAAAAAATTTATCGTCTATATGATTTGTGTAGGTATGTTGTTATAAAACTTTATCTGTCAAAATAACAAATATTTCTGGCCAAATCTTCACAAGCCAAAACCAATGATGTTTAAAAGTTTTAAAACGTCATTGGCCAAAACTAGTCAAAACGCTTCATAAAGATATTAAAGTAGGTAGGTAAGAAGGTATTAAAAATAGCTTACCTACCTTCAGGCATGGTGATATCACGTTTATTCTTTTAATTATTTTTACACTTCTTACAATCAATATTATTTTCGTGCTTCTAATTTCACCTTTGACAATTTTAGTTCAATATATTTTTTTACTTATGTGATTCTAATGTAACTGTAATTTTATTTCGTAAGTAAATAAATCACAACACAACAAATCACTCCAAAATTCTAAACACCAATGAATGAGGAGAGGCAGGACGACGACATTTTAAAGTCTACAATAGTTTTTTGTATGTAAGTACCTACGCGTACTATACGAATCGATTGTTTTTTGCTGACCCTTCGATTTATTGCTGTGTGAGTGTATTTACCAAGAACTGTGTTATCGGAGCTTGATACTTAGGAGTTGTTGCTGAGATTGTTTAAAATCGATGTTACATTAACGAGAATTAAAATTATTTGTGCACAACTGCACAATAAGCACAGTTCATATTATTATAGAGTTCATTCGTTTCCTAGAATTATATGATTTGGGCATGAATTCAAAGATTAATTGAATGGCACTTCATTATTTTAGTATAGGTACTTACTTACTCAGTATTTTTAGATGCTCAATTTATTATCCTAAATTGCTAATTATAATTGCGAAATAGAGTTTGTTTGTTACGCTTTCACGCCTAAAGTACTGAACCAATTGAGATGAAAGTTGGTATGGAGATAGTTTGAGATCCTGACAAGAACATAGGATTCTTTTTGGAGCGAAACCCGATAACCATGCGGGCGGAGCCGGGGGCGGAAGCTAGTCCATATATTTATAAATATTAGCTGGCAAAGTTTTTTATTTGAAAATTTCGTACTTACTTATTACTTGGATCTTAAAACTACTCTGCTATTTTTTATATCAGATATCTATACTATACCTACTAAACAATTATAAATTATGTTAATTACGGTTCCTTGGTAATAAGGGTTATTTTCAACTGACGTATTAGTGTTACACTTGCTGTGCGCCTCTCCATACCACCACAGAATATAGATACACCAATCCACCATAGATACGTACAGTTAGCAACAGAAATATATTTACACTTCACTAAGTACCTTTTCATAATAACTTAATATTGGCATACATTCACTTTTCTAATCTGAGACCATACACTTGACAATTCCTATGAACTGTGAATTTAATCTAGTCCATGTGAAGGAAGTAGTGACATGGACGACATGGTACAGCGCCTTTTTTGCTGACCGTTTATTACGTATTTTTTTTTCATCTAGAAACCGTTCTTCATCATCACCAGCATATTATACGTCCCACTGCTGGGCACAGGCCTTCCTACAGGCAGAAACACATGAGGAGTTTGGGCCATAACACCACCACGCTGGCCCAATGCGGGTTGGTGGTTTAAAGCGGTTGCAGTAACAACCACGACCATTGGCTTAATGGCTTAATGTGCCTTCCGAAGCACGAAGGAGCTCGAGTTTATAAATTTTTATTGACCCAGCTCAGGATCTATTAAGCGAAAGTTGCTTTTTTTTCGTAACTGTCCTTACAACAATTATCGAATCGGCGGTTTTTCTATTTATCAAATTTTAAGTCTTATTAATAATAACCGACTTTTACGCAATTATTTTGTATAATGTGATATAACAATATCTTATTTCTATGAAGTTAAGAACTAAATTTAAAATGAAATGGATGTGGCTTTACGACTCGCCATTGTTTTACTTTTGTTGTTGTGTGGACTGACCAACTCAGCATATTTGGCAAACACGTGTTGATTGCGCTTTGAATATTTATTGCTTCTAAAAAAATCATTTTTGTAACATTCCCGAGTTATTGAAACCATTATTCTGTTGGGAAACGCTTTTTGTCACATAATATGGCGGAATACCCATAGTCCAAACGTCAAATAAATACTCTGTCAAGCCACAGATTTTAGAAACAATTGGTATATTATTTTCTTAAGACTCCGGGAAGTCTCACGCGGATTCACAAATAAGGATGTGCTCAATTCGACATTTGCCCATCCCATTTTTTTCAATTGGTCCGAAAAGTTCTACCCACTCGACTTCTAATTCTAACAAGTCATTCATAAATGTCATTAATTTCACGATAAATGTTACATAGCACCATTAGCACAGATTATTAGCACCTAGCAACGTTATGTTTTTACTTAAGTATTGCTTACTGATGAACTTAAATGAACTCAGATGTTACCGGGATTGTAACTAGACCCCTAGACCACACTAGACCCTTATTTATTAGACAGGGGTATCTACTCAAGTGGCCTCCCGACTGTTATACAGAGTGGTGCCGTCAATATAGGGTTGCCATGTCTAAAAATTGGAAACCAGGACAAGTCGCGTGAAAACCCCGGATTTTAGTGCCCAAAAGCCGGACACGTCAACTAGATAGTCTAGATTTCATTCATGTCTATAATTTGTGTATATCAAGTACATAAGTTGGCTTAGAGAGTAGGTACAGAAGCGAAGAGAGTATTGATTGAGCGAGTTAACAAGATTTAATATTCGCAGCAAGTTTTTGGAGTTTACTCCTTAAGAATCGATTTGCATATATAAGGGGCCCGTTATGAGAAAAATGTGAGGATGTGGTGGTACGTCGTCTAGATTTCATTCATGTCTATAATTTGTGTATATCAAATACATAAGTTGGCTTAGAGAGTACAGTAGCGAAGAGAGTATTGATTGTGCGAGTTAACAAGATTTAATATTCGTAGCAAGTTTTTTTTTCTCGGTACATTAAATTGTATTGGATCAGCTTCAGACACCTACCCATTCCACCGAGCTTACTTGGCGAGTATCGTAATACTTCTGTGTTACTGAGGCCATTTAGTCGTATATAATTGATAAGCAGCCTTTTATGTGAATAGGCAATGTGTGTGCCTAGTAAGTGATTCGGATGGCGTGAGTTAAGGTGTTAAGAAGGTGCGCGATTTCATATCGCCGGTAAGCCACCAATTCACTCTAGCGTTAGGGAAACCTACGCCGGTAACCGGCCCTGTCGTCAGGTTATAGGGCGGACCTTGTTTATTATAATATCATTGGGGCGGACAATGACCTTCTATAATAAGCTGAGAAGCTTCAATTTCATCACATCCGAAGACATGGAATCAATATAGGTGCTTTTAGCTACCTCGCCCAGTACCATGGATTTATTGTATTGTTTGTATTATTGATATAGGTTTAGTTTGGCCAAACTAAGGTCGAAGGTCAATTGTCAAGACGGGACGTGTATTGCAGACGCTCAGAATTGCCGCAGCCCCGCCACAAACTATGTACCGATTGACCTGATGAGGTCAGGGATCGGCTTACAGTCGATATCGGCCGAACGCTCCCCCCGGAAGGTTGCGAAACGACTTAGTCGAGGCTAGTAAGCCCGCGTCCCTTGGAGCAGTTCTCCTGACTCTCCTATCAATCAAGTATACTCGCTATACAAACCACTACCCTAATTGAAGAGTTGCTCTGCATGGGTGCTCGGCTCGCTTTTCTGCTATTACTGTCTCGCTGCTTCGTACACTATAATCTCCATCAGACCTAGCTCTCCTCCTAGCTAAATCCTAACCCTAAGTTATACGGTTTACCATCTGGTACTTCTAATATAGTACTATGAGTGTGGATCGTAGCCCATTGTCCTGCTGCGTGTGAATAAGTTAAGCTAGCCAATCAAAAATAATATCTAAGTTAGAAAATTCTATGTCCTGAGGCGGGGATCGAAGCCGAGACCTTTCATAAACTGGACGACTGCTCTAACCATCTAAGCCAATCCTAGTTTAGACGCTCTTGCTTTTGCATCAATGAGGTTAGCGTATAGAATTCTGCAATTCCCTAATTATCGAGTACTGTTTGATATAAATAAGCGAGTGTCTGTCCATCGGTATAAAGTCTATTGATTCTGACTGTAACATCTTATAAATTGGCTGTGCTATCCGCGAGTGGTCTTATGACATTCGCTTATCTATGCCATCAAGCTAGGGGTTTTATAACTATAAGAAGGAAACTCAATATTATGTTAATAAATATTAATTTATTTATGCAATATACGAAACTTGGATTATTTAGATCATTCACGATAGTGGATGACCGAATGTTCCATTCCTAGCCATTATGATCAAGAGAAAATAGAACATTCAAACTAAAAACTCTTGTCGGCTTGAACTTATAATCTAGCACATAACAAACAAAGAAACATGCACACACTCTTAACTACAAATTATGTAAAATTCTATTTTAACTTATTTAATCAGATACACAAAACGGAGTTACAACAAAGCATGTAGGTATACTTAAAAGTATTTAAAATTTCAGAGGTTTATTTACAATCGGGAGGTATTAATCACTGAATACATTCAATTGTGACTCTTTATCAACTTTATGCCTTATAATCTTCGATTTCGTAACAACAAGTTCAATGAATTGTCTTCACTGTATTATGATAAATCTATCTCGAAAAATATATAATTTACATAGGAAAAGTTTAAGATTTTGCAAAACAATTCATTCGTTTACATAATTACAATGATTAAATGTTGAAGGTACGCTTGTAGGTTGTGATTTGTTTATGTACCTTAATGGCTTAGATTGTAGAATAAAATAGAATTGGACTTCTTCATTCATATAACACTGCTTTATAATGGAGGTAAAATAGTCTACAAAGTCTTATTGTTGGTTAGTTACCAACTATGTAGATTATGTCAACACTGACTCTAGAAGATTTGTCTAGCTAACCCTATGGTCAACTCTAGACTGAATGCCTATCCTACCACCAAGTTTCTGACATGGCCTTTGGTACATCCCCTTTTCCCCACTTTTTGATCCACCCAATTTCTTTGATTGGTTCGTTAGACAACACCCACCCCGAAGTTCGCGGAACCAATTCTGCATAACATGTGGTCTTAAGATAATTTTTTACTCCTCCTAACCGAGTTCTTAATTGCTCAATAGAACGAGGGTTCTTTTGTATCTAATTTGTAAAGATTGTAATTTTAACCTTTTTTTGCCGTCTGTTAAGATCAATTTTATGTCTCCTTGTCTTTATATTGGTTCCTCATATTACAATTTACGACTCACCCCGGGCCGCTTAAGACAAATGTATTTTGGCCATTTGTTTATTTTACGAGCTAAGCTCAGTAGGATATTTAATTTTTGTTCAATAGTGTTCCTTTATATTTATTTTTTTCCCAGCCTTCGCTTTCTAAATTCCTAGATTTAATGTTTGGCTCCATCTGGCGTGCAATTAGTTGTGCTTTTGGGTCGTATTTCCGAAAATTGTTTTTGGTTATTTTTATTTGTTATATATATTAAGTTTAATATGAATAGCCTACCACCTCAAGGAGTAAAATCTATCGATGAATGACCTCGTTACGTTTTTGGTGCGAAACTTTCTAATTTGGTTGAAAGTGGGCGGGGCTTAAATCGGACTCCGCGCCGACATAAATTTTGGTTGACCCATCGCAGGGTCGACCATGGCGAAAGTTGCTTTGTTTCCGTATTCGAAACCAGAGCGCTCAAATCAATACGCCACCGAGCTCCTCCTTATGTCCTTAATACAAATAAATAATATCATTACAGATATTTAGATTTTTTTATTTTTGGGGCATATAAAAACTAGAATAAAAAAAACACCACCTATCCATAGCGTCACAAGTGAAGTGACGTCAAACGTAACGCACGAGTCTTTTATCCAAGCACTCGCCTTTCATAGAGCCAGATCGCAATTACGATAGGGACTGTCTCTGGCAAGTGAGTTTAAAAGCAGCCCCCTACAGACGACCCGATAAAAAACCTACTCGCTTACTTTTGAAAAATGGCCCCGTTTCTTGCCGCACGCGGGAATTACTCTTTTGCATGAAAGTTTGTAATCTTTTACATTGTTTTTTTTTATACCACAAGATGACAAACAAGCTGACGGCCTACCTGATGGTAAGCGGTTACCGCCGCCTATAGACACCTGCAATAACAAGGGGAAATCACTTGATATTGCAGGTGCGTTGTCATCCTGAGGCCTAAGATGAAATGCCGTCCATGCCCAGTAATTACACTGGCTACCTTTCCCTTCAATCCGAAACACAGCGAACTGTTTCACGGCTGAAATAAGAAAGGCGGTGGTACCTACCCAGACGACCCTACATACGGGCGGCCTACCACATAATAAAACGAGGAGGTTCTCAATTCGGTTGGTGTGTTTTTTTTCTATGTATTTACACCGATTACTCCGAGATTTCTGATCCGATTTACGTGATTCTTTTTTTGTTCGATGTGAAATAGTTGCCATTTTTGGTCCCATAAAAGTTTATTTAAAATCGATCAGGTAGTTTGGTTTTTAAATCAAAATAACTGGAATGAGTAAGTCGTCTATGTATGCAAAATTGCGGATTGTTGCTCTTGTTTCTTATGACTTTTTATCCGACTTCAAAAACGAGGAGGTTCTCAATTTGGCCGTGTTATGTAAGTACCAGTCTAAAATTATCTTGTTTACAACGTTAGAACAAAGAGCCTTTGTTAAGTAAATGTTATCTATTCTTAAAATGTTTTCGAGAGTGAAATGTTAACAATATTTAGTAATGAATTAACAAAAGTAATCTGTCCTAATTTTCAGAAAACCTATTTTATCATTGGGCATGCATGATCTTGAAGACCCTTTATTGTAATCAATATGTCCATTGACCAAAATTATGTAGAAATAATAAAGACACCCTCGACCTTTCTTGATGTAAAATCTAAACAGACAGTTTATTGTTTTAATTACTAGAAATATTTTTAGACCTTTATCATTTTTCATGGAATATCTTAATTACCTTGTTTTGAAAGATTCTCATATAAAAACCCTGCCAAATTGTTGGACGGCAGATCTTGTCACACCATCATAGCTAACGGGCAAAACCTCTGTCCGATGTTACTCTCTTCTCCATAATTTTGTTGTCTAAATGTATATTATAATTTAGTTACTAGAAGTTTGGTATAAATATAACAAGTTTATTTTTAACTAAAGTTTAATTTCTGCATCCTAAATCAAGATAGGATATAACAGGCCGGTATTTTTTTTAGTGAAACGATACGATATTAGGAAACAACATATGCTGACGGTCACCCATCTAGCTTTGACCTTAGATAGTTATCACTAAAAATTGTGATAAAAATGTGTATGTGGTCACTTGTTTAAGCTACGAGTAATCGAAACTCGAAAGTTCAATTGTTTTTTTTCAGTGCCGTGTTAAAAGAACTACCTATAACAATAACAAATTAATGTAATTATGACATTTCTGAAAACAATACTTACCATAATTCCGGCCTTCATAATATCTTCGTCAATACCGAATTTTAAATATTTATTTACCTTATATTAGTTTTTACTAATTATAGTAATTATTTTCATTTTTTCACTTGTCGTAAATAGAACTTGCTTTAGAGACATTATTCACTTGTACTTGTGTAATAAATAAACCTTACTTTTTAGCTTATAAAGTCATAATAAAAATATAAGTCACAATCTCAATAGGTGGTGTGTTTGCTCTGAAGTACCTAACCATACTTCAGTGACTGAATGACAGAAGTTACACCGAATCATAACATATCCTTGGTTTCATGTAGATTTGAAACAGTTGTGTCACCGTAGCGAGGTTCCGTATATTAAGAATAGGTATCAAAATTTAACTTAATAAATCTAACTCTGATAACATATGGATGGGTAACGTAACGACTTTTTAACCAACTTCAAAAAAGGAGGTTATTAGTTCAACCCTTATGTATGTAGGTAATAGGTTTTGTCAGAATTGCCATGTTTTTTTTATAATTATCATAATCTATATCAGATTCTAAGCATGGGTGCTAAAGAAGTTTCCATGAGATTCGGGCCGGCTCATGGGCACCATTTTTTCGCACGGTAGGTAAAGTTGTTTTTGTAAAAATGCATCTTATTACCTCATCAATCATCATTTCCATAAATATTGATTGATAGAAGCGGCCAAAAATATTCTGATTTGCTGAAAAACATCACAGAGGTCGCCATTTTGATGAAAACAAAATGTCAATGTCATAGTTTTGTCTTACATTTTCGCGAGCACTACACATCGCTGTAAAGTAATCGAAACTCTGAGAATAAACAATATGCTACATTAGCTTCAAACTGTCTTACTATGTCATCACATTCATATTCTTGCAAGTAACTTGGTGCTTTAATAGTTCTTCCTGATCTAGTTTGTTTTTGTATTTGTGTATTTTGTATTTCATTACTGTTCACTTCTTCTCCCATAACATTATTGTCATTACTATTTTGATCATTTATTTTGTTACTTTCATTTATGTTTTCAGTAGTCTCTTTTCTTTCAAAGATCACCTTCTCTTTTTCTTCTTCATCATCATATCCATTTTTATTTATGTTATTAGTTTCTTTAGTTTCATTACTTTCTTTATAGACAATATCATTTTCATCGAAACGTACATCACGCGAAATTGTAATCTTATCGCTATCCGGGTCCCATAAACGAAATCCATTAGGAGTATAACCAACCATTCTCATCTCATGTCCTCTTTCTTCAAATTTACTTCTTCTTGGGAATACTACTGCCCACGCTTTACTTCCAAATGCGCGAAGTCTTTTCAGATCTGTACTACCAGTCATTATTTCTGCTGGTATCTTAAAATTTATCGCTGATGAAGGACATCTATTCAATTGGTAAGCCGAAGCCATTATAGCTTCTCCCCATAAATGTTTCGGCAAACTTGACTCTACTAGCTGAGTTCTTGCTTTATCATAAAGTGTCCTGTTCATTCTTTCAGATACTCCGTTCTGTTGTGGAGAGTAAGGTTGAGTATATTGTATATCAATACCTTTATATCTACAAAAGCTTTCTAGTTTGTGATTTTTGAATTCTCTACCATTATCACACCTTATCCTTTTAACTGTCGCTCCGTTCTGTGTTTCTATTTTCCTTATGTAATTTATTACATTGTCTGTTGCTTCACCTTTATTTTGTAACAGGCAAACTACTAAAAAATGAGAGAAATCGTCCTCGGTAGAATATACATGTAACTTCTGGAGCAGCTTCTGCTACTTTTTTAGCAAGTAACCTAAGCAATGCTGGCATTGATGATGAATTCTTTTTGAAATATGCAAATGGTGTTGTATCGGAATACCTTGAAGATGATCTGGCTGACATGCTAGAAAAAAGATTCTGTTTTAAACCAGATTTAATAGA
The DNA here is from genome assembly GCA_947347705.1 of Nymphula nitidulata. NCBI lineage: Eukaryota > Metazoa > Arthropoda > Insecta > Lepidoptera > Crambidae > Nymphula > Nymphula nitidulata. The sequence goes on from OX374632.1 coordinate 18,033,104, forward strand.
ATCCATTGGGAAGAAAAGAAAATCTGACAGTGAACATAATATATCAAGCAAAAAAGTTAAAAATGACCCTGATGACAAGGAAAGCATAGAAAACATGTTACACCACTCCAATCAAATTTCTAATGAAGCCAAGAAACCAAAATCTTTAACAGCCAAAGAGAAAAGCTAGGTTAGTAGCCAAAGGTTTCCAAACAGATAGCAACTGGTGAGTATACGTTAAAGTTGCTATCTGTTTGGAAACCTTTGGCTACTAACCTAGCTTTTCTCTTTCCTCCTTGTTTTGTCCAAAAAACCCATTTCGTATCTATAGCTTTTTTATCCATTGGTAGCGTTGCTTCTTCCCACGTGTTTAGTTGCTTTAAAGAGTTTAATTCATTACTAATAGCTTCTTGCCAATCTTTTCCGCTTTCCATTGCTTCAGTGTAGGTTTGTGGATCTGAGAATAAACAATATGCTACATTAGCTTCAAACTGTCTTACTATGTCATCACATTCATATTCTTGCAAGTAACTTGGTACTTTAATAGTTCTTCCTGATCTAGTTTGTTTTTGTATTTGTGTATTTTGTATTTCATTACTGTTCACTTCTTCTCCCATAACATTATTGTCATTACTATTTTGATCATTTATTTCATTACTTTCATTTATGTTTTCAGTAGTCTCTTTTCTTTCAAAGATCACCTTCTCTTTTTCTTCTTCATCATCATATCCATTTTTATTTATGTTATTAGTTTCTTTAGTTTCATTATTTTCTTTATAGACAATATCATTTTCATCGAAACGTACATCACGCGAAATTGTAATCTTATCGCTATCCGGGTCCCATAAACGAAATCCATTAGGAGTATAACCAACCATTCTCATCTCATGTCCTCTTTCTTCAAATTTACTTCTTCTTGGGAATACTACTGCCCACGCTTTACTTCCAAATGCGCGAAGTCTTTTCAGATCTGTACTGCCAGTCATTATTTCTGCTGGTATCTTAAAATTTATCGCTGATGAAGGACATCTATTCAATTGGTAAGCCGAAGCCATTATAGCTTCTCCCCATAAATGTTTCGGCAAACTTGACTCTACTAGCTGAGTTCTTGCTTTATCATAAAGTGTCCTGTTCATTCTTTCAGATACTCCGTTCTGTTGTGGAGAGTAAGGTTGAGTATATTGTATATCAATACCTTTATATCTACAAAAGCTTTCTAGTTTGTGATTTTTGAATTCTCTACCATTATCACACCTTATCCTTTTAACTGTCGCTCCGTTCTGTGTTTCTATTTTCCTTATGTAATTTATTACATTGTCTGTTGCTTCACCTTTATTTTGTAACAGGCAAACTACTAAAAAATGAGAGAAATCGTCAATAATTACCTGATAATAACGTTCTCCGTGAATACCTCTTACATTCATAGGTCCGGCTACGTCAGTGTGTATCAAATCACCAACATGTTGCGATCTCGGCTTCGGAACCGCGACAAAAGGCAATCTACATGCTTTCCCTTGCATACATGGCCCACATGTTACTTTACTTACCGGCAAACCCATCAATTTTAGTCCTCGGCGATTAAGATGGCCTAAACGCCTGTGCCATAGACTGTCAGAGTCACTTTCTGCAGTAAAAGCTAATTCTGTATTTATTGTAAATAATTTACCTCGATTAGAACCTATTAAAGTTGCATTTGTATTTCTGTCGTAAATGTATACTTTGTTATCGCAAAATTTAACAGTATATCCCTTCTTTAAAATCTTATTAACTGATAATAAATTGAATTTTAAATTTTTAACTATCAACGCCTTGAAATTAAGTGAATACCCGTTTACTACTAACGCTATTTCGCCGATCTTGTCTGCAACCAAATAATCACCATTTACGATGTGTATCTTAATTTCTTTATCTAATTTCTTGACATCTTTCATATAACTTTCGTAACTTTCCTGTATTAGATGTTCAGTGCAACCTGAGTCGATAATCCACTCTACCTCTCCAACTTTATATGTAGTGTTGCAGCAATCAGTTGATGATATAAAGCCAAATGCTACGTTAGCAGTTGTTCTTTGTTGGCCTCTTCCTTGTGCATGGGTGGTTCTTCCACGTTGATTGGACCAACGTCCACGACCTCTATGTTGGCCTCTGCTTCTGCATTGGATAGCTATATGTCCTGGTCTGTTGCATCGAAAACACACAAATGCTGTATCCACAGGTAACATATCATTTTGGTTTGTTATCATCAGTTTCAGTTCTTCATCTAACAAACGTGATTTGACAAATTCAATCTTTAGATCTTTATGACTCAGAGTTTCTATTGCTGTTATGACGTTGTCATATTTGTCACTTAATCCGATTAATAGATAGCATATTTTATCCGTTTCGCTTAATTTTTCATCTGCACATTCAAGCTCTCTTATTATATCGTCGAATCTCGCAAAATACTCTTCGAGTTTTTCGCTATTCGAATTTTTAATGTTTAACAGTTTTCTACGGAAGTGTATTTTAGAGATTACGCCTTTTCTTTGAAATGTTTCTCTAATTTTATCTAGCATTTCATGTGTAGTGGTACAATCTTTTACTATATTTAAATGCTTATCTGGTAAACATTGCACTATGATGCTTTTTGCTTTTGCATCTTTCGATATAAAACTGTCATTCTTATCTTCATTTTTCTCACATGCCTCTTTTAAACCTTTTTCATCCAGAATACATTTAACTCTAAATATCCAGTTATTATAATTATCAGCTTGTAGTTGCGGATAATTTGTTGAAGTCGACGCCATTTCCTTTCGTCTTCCTTACCTTTATTTTTACTACTTTTCTTACCTTTGCTTTAGCTCTATTTCACGCAAACTATTCTGGGCCCATAACCTTTTGAAGAATAACCAGCGATGGTCGAGCCGAGCAAAAGATAATCAATGAAATACTTGTATCACTTCAACATTGTATATTAGCTCTGCTTCTTACAACGAATATTTTTCCACGACAGCTAACACATCAGTCAAAACTATTCTCTTCATAAATCCATAAACAAATAATCCAATAGACAATATTCCTAACACCTCCTCTCAATGTTAAATTTAACAAAATTTAACATTGCTAAACATTATATAAACAAATGAAGTCATTGTCTGAAACAAAAGTTAGTTACATCCGATAACTCCTCTAAATAATACATTAATAACACGTCTAATTAAGTCATTCAAGTTTTAGCTTCCTTACAAAATAAGCATGTTTTACAGAATTCAGAGGTTTTGTGAAAATATCAGCAATATTTTCATTGGTAGGAACATAAGACATAATAAACTTTTTCTCATCAAATGCATCTTTAATAAAGTGAAATTTGATGTCGATGTGCTTAGTTCGCTTACTGTTTTCATTGCACTCTATCATCCTAATCGCACTTTGACTGTCTATTAGCAGATGTGTCTCAACGTCTAAGTAGTTAAAGCTGCTTAAAATACCTTGTAAATATAATAATTCAGCAGTTGTTGTCGCTGCAGCAACATACTCCGCCTCGGCAGAAGATAAAGACACGGTACTTTGCTTTTTTAGTAAACCAAGATATGAGGTTACCACAATAGAAGATAGCACAGCCACTGACACTTTTTCTGTCGACTTTATCAGAAGCCCAATCTGCGTCGCTATAAGCTAGAAGTTGCTTCTTACCTGTACTGCATGTGTAAGTCAAACCTTTATTAGATGTCGCCTTTAAATACCGCAGAACTCTTTTGGCTGCTGTCCACAAAGTTTTAGTAGGCTTATCTAAATACTTACTAAGAAATGAAGTCGCAAAAGTTATGTCTGGACGAGATGTTGTCGAAATATAAGTAAGGCATCCTACTAGTTCTCTATAAGGAACGTTATGTATTACCTCCTCCTCTGAACTTATATTTATTTGTTCCATAGGTGACAGAACTCCTTTACAATCGTCCATCCCGAATCTCTTCAAAACTTTTTCTATGAGTCTTTCCTGTTTTACTGTCAATTCACCGTCTTTTCTTAGTATCTCCATGCCCAAGTATTCGCTTACATCACCTATCTCCTTCACATTGAATTCCTTTCTCAATGCTTTTATTATAGGTTCGTGGTCTCCCATGACTAGTATGTCATCGACCCAAATAAGAATCCATGTTTTTGAATTTGAACTTATATACAAACAGAAATCATACTCCGAACTTATGAAATTTTGTGAAATTATAAATTTATGAAACCTCTCATTCCAGCACTTGGGAGCTTCTTTCAGCCCATATAACGATCGCTTTAACCTTAAAACTTTATTTCCTCCAGTCTTTACACCTTCAGGTGGTTTTATGTACAATTCTTCAGTTAAATATCCATTTAAAAACGCTGTAGGGACGTCAAGTTGTTTCAAGGGAAAATTCTCTTGTGCTGCTATACAAAACATCATCCTTAGAGTAGATAGTCTAGCAACTGGTGAGTATACGTTAAAGTTGCTATCTGTTTGGAAACCTTTGGCTACTAACCTAGCTTTTCTCTTTCCTCCTTGTTTTGTCCGAAAAACCCATTTCGTATCTATAGCTTTTTTATCCATTGGATAGCTATATGCCCAGAATAGTCTGCGTGAAATAGAGCTAAAGCAAAGGTAAGAAAAGTAGTAAAAATAAAGGTAAGGAAGACGAAAGGAAATGGCGTCGACTTCAACAAATTATCCGCAACTACAAGCTGATAATTATAATAACTGGATATTTAGAGTTAAATGTATTCTAGATGAAAAAGGTTTAAAAGAGGCATGTGAGCAAAATGAAGATAAGAATGACAGTTTTATATCGAAAGATGCAAAAGCAAAAAGCATCATAGTGCAATGTTTACCAGATAAGCATTTAAATATAGTAAAAGATTGTACCACTACACATGAAATGCTAGATAAAATTAGAGAAACATTTCAAAGAAAAAGCGTAATCTCTAAAATACACTTCCGTAGAAAACTGTTAAACATTAAAAATTCGAATAGCGAAAAACTCGAAGAGTATTTTGCGAGATTCGACGATATAATAAGAGAGCTTGAATGTGCAGATGAAAAATTAAGCGAAACGGATAAAATATGCTATCTATTAATCGGATTGAGTGACAAATATGACAACGTCATAACAGCAATAGAAACTCTGAGTCATAAAGATCTAAAGATTGAATTTGTGAAATCACGTTTGTTAGATGAAGAACTGAAACTGATGTTAACAAATCAAAATGATATGTTACCTGTGGATACAGCATTTGTGTGTTTTCGATGCAACAAACCAGGGCATATAGCTATCCAATGCAGAAGCAGAGGCCAACATAGAGGTCGTGGACGTTGGTCCAATCAACGTGGAAGAACCACCCATGCACAAGGAAGAGGCCAACAAAGAACAACTGCTAACGTAGCATTTGGCTTTATATCATCAACTGATTGCTGCAACACTACATATAAAGTTGGAGAGGTAGAGTGGATTATCGACTCAGGTTGCACTGAACATCTAATACAGGAAAGTTACGAAAGTTATATGAAAGATGTCAAGAAATTAGATAAAGAAATTAAGATACACATCGCAAATGGTGATTATTTGGTTGCAGACAAGATCGGCGAAATAGCGTTAGTAGTAAACGGGTATTCACTTAATTTCAAGGCGTTGATAGTTAAAAATTTAAAATTCAATTTATTATCAGTTAATAAGATTTTAAAGAAGGGATATACTGTTAAATTTTGCGATAACAAAGTATACATTTACGACAGAAATACAAATGCAACTTTAATAGGTTCTAATCGAGGTAAATTATTTACAATAAATACAGAATTAGCTTTTATTGCAGAAAGTGACTCTGACAGTCTATGGCACAGGCGTTTAGGCCATCTTAATCGCCGAGGACTAAAATTGATGGGTTTGCCGGTAAGTAAAGTAACATCTGGGCCCATAACCTTTTGAAGAATAACCAGCGATGGTCGAGCCGAGCAAAAGATAATCAATGAAATACTTGTATCACTTCAACATTGTATATTAGCTCTGCTTCTTACAACGAATATTTTTCCACGACAGCTAACACATCAGTCAAAACTATTCTCTTCATAAATCCATAAACAAATAATCCAATAGACAATATTCCTAACACCTCCTCTCAATGTTAAATTTAACAAAATTTAAGATTGCTAAACATTATATAAACAAATGAAGTCATTGTCTGAAACAAAAGTTAGTTACATCCGATAACTCCTCTAAATAATACATTAATAACACGTCTAATTAAGTCATTCAAGTTTTAGCTTCCTTACAAAATAAGCATGTTTTACAGAATTCAGAGGTTTTGTGAAAATATCAGCAATATTTTCATTGGTAGGAACATAAGACATAATAAACTTTTTCTCATCAAATGCATCTTTAATAAAGTGAAATTTGATGTCGATGTGCTTAGTTCGCTTACTGTTTTCATTGCACTCTATCATCCTAATCGCACTTTGACTGTCTATTAGCAGATGTGTCTCAACGTCTAAGTAGTTAAAGCTGCTTAAAATACCTTGTAAATATAATAATTCAGCAGTTGTTGTCGCTGCGGCAACATACTCCGCCTCGGCAGAAGATAAAGACACGGTACTTTGCTTTTTAGTAAACCAAGATATGAGATTACCACAATAGTAGATAGCACAGCCACTGACACTTTTTCTGTCGACTTTATCAGAAGCCCAATCTGCGTCGCTATAAGCTAGAAGTTGCTTCTTACCTGTACTGCATGTGTAAGTCAAACCTTTATTAGATGTCGCCTTTAAATACCGCAGAACTCTTTTGGCTGCTGTCCACAAAGTTTTAGTAGGCTTATCTAAATACTATTGTGGTAATCTCATATCTATAACCGACGTTAATTGTCTATATTCCTAACAGAAACGTCGGGTGAATAATAATAATGTAACATCTAATTAAACGCGAGTTAAATCCGGTAAATTGGTTTTATTAATGTCAATGTCATATTAAAATTTCGTTTTTACGACTTTGAGTTGAATATTATCGTGTTATTTCTTCATAGGCAGTTTTGGTCTGTTTATGACTTCTATGCTTCTTGTTTATTATAATATCATTGCTTCTATGTTGCCATTTTATACAATACTTATTTTATTTTGTTAATTTTTTGCAATGAAATATAATAGTTATGTGTTTTTAATGAAAGCCATTTTATTCAGTACTTTACTGTGATGTCTATAATCTGAAATGGTGGTGTGACATGAGTTGACCTAAAACTATATCATCTCCTTAAATAAGTTAATATCTCAAGAACTATAAGTCGGATTGGAAAAAATTCGACTTATAGTTCTTGAGATATTCATCAAAATCGGATCAGTAATATTTGAGACAGAGCACAGATTAGTAATATTTCAGAGACTTAATTTAGTATCATCATCATGTTTAGAATTTTTAGTTCTTTTGTGGTTGCTTTTCGTGGTTTTAGGGTTCCGTACCCAAAGGTTAAAACGGGACCCTATTACTAAGTCTCCGCTGTCCGTCTGTCCGCCTGTCACCTCACCAGGCTGTATCTCATGAACCGTGATAGTTAGACAGTTAAAATTTTCACAGATGACGTATTTCTGTTGCCGCTATAACAACAAATACTAATAAAAATAATAAAATAAAATAAATATCTAAGGGAGCTCCCATACAACATACGTGATTTTTCCTTGTTTTGCTCGGTATTGATAATTAGACGGCAACAGGTAGACGCTTGTTTATAGATAATGGTACGGAACCCTTCGTGCGCGAGTACGCACCGTTGCTGGCCGTTGCCGGTAGCCGTTGTGGATACTTGCATACCTGTGACTTTTTAGATAAGATCATCATCGCCAGCCTATTTACGTCCCACTGCTGGGCACAGGCCTTCCTACATGGTAGAAACACATGAGGACTTTGGGCCATAACACCACCACTACCACCACTGCCACCACGCGGGCCCAATGCGGGTTGGTGGGTTAAAGCGGTTGCAATAACAACCGGGACCAACGGCTTAACGTGCCTTCCGAAGCACGGAGGAGCTCAAGATTATAAATTTGATTGACCCATCCAGGGACCAACCATGGCGAAAGTTGCTTTGTTTTCGTGATCGAAACCAGAGCGCTCAAACCACTACGCCACCGAGCTCCTCCCTTAGATAAGATAATTATTAACAAAAAGTATATGCTAACTGTCACCCATCTTGCTTTGACCTTAGAAAATTATCACTATAAATTGTGATAAAAAATTTTCAACAACAATTAAAAACGACTTGAAAACTGGAAAAGTAAGTAATTTCAAGTAAGCACTTACTTACCACTAGAAATATATTTTTTGGAGTTGGTGCTAAGCAGTTTCTAGAACAATAGAAAGTGAAGCAAAGAGAGTGAAGAAAGGGGTAAGTATTTTTTTTTTATTGTTTTGAACTCGGTTATTAGTTATTACTTTAGTTCATTATAATCTTCTTTCCCTATGTTAAATCGAATCATTAATTTATCTACCCATTTCCGTTTAATCCCACACACAATTCGTTTACACACTGAGGAATATTTTTTTATAAATGCAATACATTTAAAAAAATATTCCTCAAGATACTAAATTAATAGTCACTACAGATTCAAGTCTTCACATAACATGTTTGCGCACTTTACGGTGCCCTATTTCTCGGAAAGCTTATCCCATAGGAACAGGTTATATACATGCATACACCATATAAAATTGCAACCTATCGCATATCCAATTAATCCAGTATGTATGTGTATAATAGCATAAAGATTCATATCACGATCTGATTTTGGAGTAGGTAAGTACACACGCACACGACAGGACATCATATCAGTTGCACTACGAAAACCGCCTCTATTACTAGTGTATTAAGGCCGGTGTCAGGTCAAACTGTTACGCTTGATGTGCTGTCGGCTGTACATACATCCAAATGTATTTTATTATACTTAGGGCTGATTTTTCAATCCTCAGATAATTTTTATCTAGAGAATAATTTTGACGTTTTGACAGATTTTCTATGGATTAACTGTCAACTTGTCAAAGTTATTCTCTGGATAAATCTTATCTGGGGATTGAAAAATCAGCCCTAAGTGTAAAGTCTAACTAAACATTTACCTGCTTGACAATGTTGACGGCGAAATAAAACAAAAACTACTTAATTATGTGTAAGCGTATTTAATAGAGTTCTTTTACAGTTTTATTATTTTAGCTTATTGTCATAAAAGTTTAATTTTGACACGAGCATCCAGCGGGTGTAGCGTGAGCGGCGAGCGTGAGTCGGCTTTGAATGGCTCGGTCCGGGGTTCTCTTCCCGGTGCGGGCTCGATGCGTAGCCGAGGCAACAGCTTCGCGAGACAACACTTCATCTGAATGATTGCGAAGCGCTTTCCTGTAACAAGCAAAAGGTAATTAATTAAGAAATTACGGTAGGTCAGAGTGGAAAATCGATTGACTATAACGTGTAGGAGACTATCAAATTGAATACGTAATAAATAATACATTTGACTTCAGCCGTGTCATTCTACTTCCTAACTACTATTACAAATGCGAAAGTGAAAAAAGTAGTAACATATTTTTTGGAGTTGGTGCTTCACTTTCTATTGTTTTTGGAAACCACTTAGCACCAACTCCAATAATATGTTACTAGGGGATGAGTACCTACTTAAATTTAATTATTTTATCCTTTTCAGTTTTTTGAAATCGGTTTTAATTTTTATTTAATTTTTTTTTTCACTATTTTTAGTGATAACTTTCTAAGGTCGAAGCTAGATGGGTGACCGTCAACTTATATTGTTTCCTACTATCGTATCGTTTCACTTAAAAGTCATAGCAAAGCAAACATTCGCAATGTCGCATACGTAGACGACTTAATAATTTCAGTTTTTTTTATTTATAATAACCAAACTACCGAACTGATTTTGAATAATTTTTTATTGTACCTAATGGCACCTATTCCGCATCGAACAAAAAAAGAATCACGTAAATCTCGGCGTAATCGGTGTACATACATAGAAACAAAAAAAAACATACCGGCCGAATTGAGAACCTACTCGTTTTTGAAGCCGGTTAAAAACTAAGAATATATGATAGGAGATGTTTCAGGTTTATATGTTTCGGCTATGACTAATGTACAGTGGTTTTAATTTTAAGTTAGGGAAACGGAAATAAAACATTATTTTTCAATTCATTTTCATTATTTTTTTGTTATTTTCCCATGCAAAATACTTTCTGGTGATAAGTGACAGTTTTAAAAGTATCAATATAATGGCAACTTTATAACGTCAAACTTTTTTAATTACCACTCAAAATATTCCTACGGGAGAACGGAAAAAAACTTTATTATTTGGTTTTTTATGAATGCTTTAAAATATTTTTGTATGTGGTTTATCGGCCGAAAATATCGCGCATGTTGAGGTGAGTTCTCATTTTGCGAAATGCACATTCTGCGTCAGACTCGTTGAGATGTTATTAGTGGACTGTATGGCGCGATGGTCTTGGTGGCGTTAATGGAGTGAGAGCGAATAATAAAAACTGCACCTTTGTCGTAAATTAAGAATATATTAATTAATAACTCACAGTCGTACCTATGTGTACACGGGCAGAATCGGAAGAGGCAAAATGTTGCAATTAAAAAACTAAACACATAAATTTAGGTGTTGCCAACAGCGCAAAATAATTTGTAGTGGTTTTAATTTTTTTTTGTCATTTTGATAACCGTAAATGAAACATCTCCTTTGCTATGGAGATAGTTTACTTTTTGGGGCGATAAGTATTAGGAGTAGTATTATAAACGCGAAAGTTTTTATGGATGTCTAGATTCTCGACGCTATGTTACTCTTTAACGCAAAAACTACTGAATGGATTTTAATGAAACTATACAATAATATAACTCGCACACGAGAATAACATATAGGCTATAATTTAGTTTGCTAAGAATAGGCTACTTGAAGTACTAAGTCTGCGCAGACGAAGTAGCGGGCAGAAGCTGGTTCTGAAATAAAACTCGTATCTCACTTCGCAAGTTACTTCGATTTCATCTTTCAAAATCACCAATCAAAATGTACTGTCACGAGTAAAAAAATGTGTACCCACTTAACAATTCGTAACCTTTATCAATCATTCTTAATTTTTAATTTTAACATTATTATAAATGTTTGAAAAATTACTTAGTAATTAAAATGATATAAAACTAGAAAAATTTCACGTCCTGAGGCGGGAATCGAACCCGCGATCTTTCGCAATCCGGGCGACTGCTCTAACCACTGAGCCACCCAGGACTTAGGACATCCCTGTGAAATTCTTCTAGTCTATCTGTATTTGCGTTTATGAGCTAACGTCCACCCTACAATGTTGAAATGTTCTATTTCAACATCCGAAACGAGTATTTTTACAAATACCTACGATTCGGTTAAGTTGGGGCAGTGCTTCCAAATATTCTTAATTTTTGATTTTAACATTATTATAAATGTTTGAAAAATTACATAGTAATTAAAATGATATAAAACTAAAAAATTTCACGTCCTGAGGCGGGAATCGAAACCGCGATCTTTCGCAATCCGGGCGACTGCTCTAACTGCTCTAACCACTGAGCCACCCAGGACTTGGGACATCCCTGTGAAATCCTTCTAGTCTATCTGATTTGCGTTTATGAGCTAACGTCCGCCCTACAAGGTCGAAATGTTCTATTTCAACCAAATCAGCATAAGATGCCCCCACTGCTGAACAAAAAACCCCCATTGTTTTTTCAAATGGAATGGTTCTGTCTGCGAGGGGTGTTTGGCGGGATTTTGTGGTGTCAAACAAGATTTTTATTACAATAATTAAAAATTGTGTCGGAGCGAACTTTATGTTATAAAAGTGGCGTAGTTTAATAAAACAATAGCTTTGTAACTTTGATGAAAGTTGTGAAAATGTTGATCCAAAGTGAAAAATTTACGTTCGGTGAATTATGACTTAAATTTTCAACTTTAAATTAAAAATCTAAACAGGTGACTTCATGGTTCCTAAGTAGCCCTTAATAGGGCGCCATACTCTCAGCTTTCATAATCAGTAAAAAAGATTAGAACTTAAGGAGGCTACTTTTGCTAAAATCGGGCTTCAAAGACAGCGAGGTGGAAAATTCCTATGAAAGGCTAATTTGATTTAAACAATTTTTTTGGCCATTTTATCATTAAGGTTAATTATTAATAGAGAATACTGGAAACTAACCAACAAATAGCTTTAGAGGTTTGGTAAGAAAAGTTTTAAGTAAGAAGTGATATTGTTAATAAAACATAAATGATAATGTCATTGTGAAAAAAATATTTATTCTAAAACTTCTATTCTCTGAAAAATTTAAAGAAATTTTCAAAGTGGACACCTCCAACAGCAATACACATTCTACACCTACGTAAGAAATTGTCTTTCAATCGTCTAAAAGCTTCTGTCACCTGTTTAGATTTTTGATTTAAAGTTGAAAATTTAAGTCATAACTCACCGAACGTAATTTTTCCACTTGATCCAAAGTGAAAAAATTACGTTCGGTGAATTTTCACAACTTTCATCAAAGTGACAAAGCTAATTATTTTATGCATAAAATTACAACTCATGAGGATTCAGTTGCAAAAAAAATTACGAAAAAGTCTTCTACTTTTTTTTAGATTTTTTTTAAGTTGGTCAGGGCGAAAATTCCCGAAAATTCAGAAAAAAAATCATAACTCGAAAACTATCAAAAGTCGCGGTACATAAACATGAGGGCAATGATATTATAATAAACAACAAGTTTATAATATCATTGCATGAGGGTTAATCCGGATACCCTACGATAAGAGGGACCTAAAATTTTTTTGGGCGTCAATGTTCCGGCCACTTTGTACAAGATTAACCGAGATGGATACTCGACTTAAAATATTAATTGAAAATTTTGTTTTATTATCATCTACTTATTAAACGTCTACAATAAATAACCAAGGAACAGGTTGCGTTTTAGAGCAATCAATTTTATTTTAAACATTTCACAATTTATAACGGTGTCATAAACTTTATGAAGTCATAATTTTAACGTAATATCGTCTTTATTACCTTAATGTTAATAAAGACGATGAGACTTATTGCTTTTAGAGTTGTGTCTTTCAGCTGCTAAAATATACAGGTTGGTGCCGATAATGTAACCGTAAATTAGGACATTGGCTATATTAGTTCATAAAAATGTTTTGCAATTTTCAAATACATCTTATTCATTTGATAATTTCATGACATTTCTATGAAATAAGATGACATTGGGCCTAATTCTGGGAACACACTTTAATTTTAAATTTAAGCACAGTATATGTCTTTCTCGCAATAAGTCATAGGAAAAAGATAGCAAGAATCTGTTTAGAGCTGTCAATTAAATTTAGATAGATTTCATAGAAACCATAGACAATTTTAGACGGCATGTACGGAGGTGCCTCCTAAACACTGCATTTTAGCACGTTCAATAAGGTCGAATATTAAACGCACCTTTCTAAATGTCAATTTATTGGGCAGCCATCCTTTTCGTATTCGTTTTGAAAGAGAGAAACAGACTGAAATTAAACTTAAACTTAGCATGTGTTCTCCAGAATTAGGGCCATTGTCTGCATGTTTTAATACCCCTCATTATGCAACATTTCATGAAGTACTATTATGTATTTAATTGTCAAAGTCAAAAAGTTCTTAAGCAAACGTCAAATCAAAGATTTTTAAAATTCAACACTACATAAAATTTAAACCGAACCGTTAGCCGACCAGCGGAATATGTATCGACTGAATTGAATTTTAATAAAACAAAGCTTTCTGTTGTGTGACATGTAAAATCGTTCCAATTAACAGAATAACAACTTGACCGTACCTCTGCCTCTGTAACCTGACACATCGCACATTCCAAACTTATCACCTTACACACACACCCATACATAGTCAAGCTGCATTTGTTGATGCAATACGCTAAGTACCTAACATTATTCTTGAATGTAGGAGTTCTATAAACTTTGCGCTCTTCAAAATAAAAGGTAAGGTGTTTTGTGGGTGTTGCAATGAATAATTGAATGCGAATACCACATTATTAAATTATACATCTAAGCTCTTTAACCATCATCATCATCACCATCATCAGCTGGGCACAGGACTAGGCCTTCCTACATGGGAGCCACATGTGGAATTTGAGCGGTAAAACCACCACGCTGGCCCAATGCGGGTTGGTGGGTCAAAGCGGTTGCAGGAACAACCGGGACCAACGGCTTAACGTGCACGATGAAGCACGGAGGAGCTCGAAATTACAAATGATATACCCATCCGAGATCGACCATGGAGAAAGTTGCTTTGTTTTCGTAACCTCTACGCCGCCGAGATCCTGAGATCTTTAATGAAATAGCCATAATAATTTTGAAACAGGGTTTAGTGCTAATCACTTAAATTGAGCGCACGACTGGGAAGCAATTCCACCTCACATCGAAGAAGACCGTAGCGAAATAACAGTACTTTAAAGAACGGTACGTAAGGTCGCCTTGGTAGAACTCACGCCAAACATCTAGATCGCTCTGAAGTTTTCCTCCCAATACTCGGATCAAGAAAACGCTACTTTCCGAGCATGAGCACAGAATACAATATTCTCGCTGGAGAGGTGAAAAGTTGTATATGTAATACGAGAGAAAAATTTTGTCTCGTGCCTTTAAATCACTCACTGAGCTTATTAGTCTAATTGTGAATCACTCGCTATGCTCGAGATTCAATTTTATACTACTTCGCTGGTTCGTGATTTAACATCAGCACTCGCTACAAAAAATAATTTTGCTCACTTGATGAACAAATAACTATTGTATGTTATGTTGAAATGTTTTGTTGTTTATGACGTCAAATTTGTATTATTTAAACAAATATAACATTTTTTTAAAATAAACATATAGGTACTGTGGAAAAAATTATCTAAAAGGAGGAAAAAATATTGTTTTACCCTCAGATCATAGAACTACAAGTATACTCACCTATACAGTACCGGGGTCCGTCTCCAAAAGGCATGTATACACCAGGCGGAGGTTGCGGCCTGTCCTCCGCCCATCTCTCAGGATCGAAGGAGTCGGCTCGCTCGAAGTACTGAAACAAAGATATGCATTTACAGGTGTTTTACTCACCAAAATTCTGTGTATATCGCTGTTACAATGGACTGTTCTGATAAGAAACTTAATAAACATGTCCTCAATAATGCACGTCAGACTTCGTTGTGGAACAGTGTACCAAGCTAGCATTCGTGTTCTCTTTATTTAATGAACATTAAAACAAAGTAGTTAATTCTTTATTATTCATTAACATTTTGTCTATCTATTTGATACACGTTTTAGATTTATTAATTCTGGTTTTAAAGACTTAGTAATAAAAACTCTGACATTTTTATGAAATAATATAACATTGGCTGAATATAGTCCATGTTTCGTTTCAATTTATTGTCGTAATGACGGCGCCACTCTTTTGCTCTATACATACATACACGGTGGCCGGAACATTGACGTCCAAAAAAAAATTTGGCCTCGTATCGTGGGGTATCCGAATCACCCCCATGTATGTTCGGCGACTTTTGTTAGTTTACGAGTTAAGGATTTTTTTCTGAATTTTCGGGAATTTTCGACCAGGCCAACTTAAAAATTTCTAAAAAAAGTAGAAGTCGTTTTAGCATTTTTTTTTTTGCAACTAAATCCTCATAAGTTGTACTTTTATGCATAAAATAATTGTGACTTTGATGAAAGTTGTGAAAATGTTGACCCAGAGTTAAAAATTTACGTTCGGTGAATTATGACTTAAATTTTCAACTTTAAATTAAAAATCTAAACAGGTGACTTCATGGTTCCTAAGTAGCCCTTAAAAATGCACCATACTCTCAGCTTTCATAATCATTAAAAAAATAGTAATGATATTTTTAAATAAATTCTTTAAAGAATTCTTTCGCTTAAATCGTGCTTCAAATCTTATCATTCATAAGTTTAATTAGTTTGTTAATTAACCAAAAATGACTACAGGAAAGCTAAAATTTAAACATTTGGAGGTTTTTTTTTAGTTGAATTAATTTTACGCGATCCGTTCTCGCGGATTATGGGATGTAAACGTGGGCGCAACTCTTTCACCTGCAATGGACCGAGAGGAAAAGAGACAGAATTATTGCCATCATAGTGGTGAGATGGGCAGCGGAGAAACCTACAGAAACTTCTTAGAAAGAAAGAAAGAAAAAATATTTTATTTAAATAGGCCACAAAGAAGCACTTTTAAATCGTCAAAAAACACATTCTTATAACTATTACAAAAAATATATTAACTAACAACGTCTCTCTCCGTCTGTCATGTCTGAATTTACACCGGTTCCGAAAGTTGAACTAGGTACCGAGAAGATTCCGGCAACAAACTCGTGTAGTCACTCTTTTCAAATATTAAATTACAATGTTTGTAGTTACAAAAATGTAACCTTTAGCAGTGCAATGCCGACCAGCGAAAAAAAATGAAAATTAGAAGAGAAGGTATATTAACGTACCAAGAAAGTAGGTACCCAATGTCAAAAATAATATCGTTATTTTCACGCTATCTGACAGTGCACAGTCACAGTATAGGTTACAGAGGTTAATAGTCACAATACTCGTAAATAAACATATATAAGATTTGAAATTTTAATGTGTCCATGCATTCTTATCATCTAAATATTCTTGGACCATAAAGTAGCCTTTTTCATTAAAGTTTGTTTCACATATAACTTAATTTTGTGAAAAGGCAGTTCAGTTACATTTGGTGGGACTTTGTTATAAATGTGTATACATTTCCCCATGAATGAGCGACTTGTCTTGTGAAGTCTAAAACTTGGAACAGCAAGTTTATTTTTATATCTAGTGTTTAAGTTATGAATATCACTATGTTTTGTTGTGAACATAAATTATGTTCTCATATCGGTATCATAACGTATCATAACGGTCAAAATATTAATTTCTTTAAATAAAACCCTCAGTGTATCACGTGGCTTGAGTCTGTAAATAGCACGCACAGCCCTTTTTTGTAAAATAAAAAAAACTGAAAAGGAAAAAAAAAAATTAAATTTAAGTAGTTATTCATCCCCTAGAAACATATTTTTGGAGTCGGTGCTTCACTTTCTATTGTTTTTGGAAACCACTTAGCACCAACTCCAAAAATATGTTTCTAGGGGATGAATACCTACTTAAATTTAATTATTTTATCCTTTTCAGTTTTTTGAAGTCGGTTTTAATTTTTGTTTTAATTTTTTTTTCACAATTTTTAGTGGTAACTTTCGACGGTCGAAGCTAGATGGGTGACCGTCAACTTATATTGTTTCCTACTATCGTATCGTTTCACTAAAAAGTCATTTGAAAAGCAAAAATTCGCAATTTCGCATATGTAGACGACTTAATAATTTAAGTTTTTTTAAATTTAAAACCAAAGTACACAACTGTTTTTGAAAAAATTTTTATGGGACCAAATGGCACCTATTCCGCATCGAACAAAAAAAGAATCACGTAAATCGGATCAGTAATCTCGGCGTAATCGGTGTACATACATAGAAAAAAAAAAACATACCGGCCGAATTGAGAACCTCCTCGTTTTTGAAGTCGGTTAAAAATATCTTCAATGTCGGCTGCTGTGCCCCACAATAACAAGCCATATGACATAACACTGTGGAAGTAACCAAAGTAAACAAGTCTTGCTGTTTCAACATCACACAAAGACCTCATTTTTTTAACAGCATAAGCAGCTGAACTAAGTCTTTTAGATAGGGACGAGATATAAGGATACCATTGTAAACGAGAATCTAACTTAATTCCTAAAAATACTGTAGAGTCAACACATTCAATAGTTTCTTCATTAATTTCAACATGAGTACTAACCTGCCTTACATTTGGTAAAGTAAATTTAATACACTTAGTTTTCTTTGAATTTAACAATAAATTATTATTTTGAAACCAGGATAGCACTTTTGAAATGGCATTATTTACATCCTCATAGTCAGTTTTAGTACGATCTATTTTAAAAATTAGTGAGGTGTCATCTGCAAACAATACCGTCTCACACAAATTTTTTGAAAAGTAAGGGAGGTCGTTGATATAAATTAAAAAAAGCAATGGCCCTAATATCGAACCCTGAGGCAAGCCCATATGCACAGGCACACCAGAAGACTCAGTTTTGTTTATAACAACTTTTTGAATTCTATTGGTCAAATAGGATTCAATAAGTTTTAATGAGTTTATTGATACACCATAATGCTTTAATTTACCTAATAATGTTTGATGGTCACCACAGTCAAACGCCTTGGATAAGTCGCAGAAGATACCTAGAGCATCCTGCCTATTTTCCCAAGCATCAAATATGTGTTTTATAAGCGCAATTCCCGCGTCTGTAGTATTTTTTCCTTTAGTAAATCCGAACAGCAGAATACCAGCGTCGTAGTTTTTTGCTGCGACATATTGCTGAGCGGAGACCTTTTTGGTACTTATTTCAAATTGTTATGAATATTATGTGTTTATGATTGTTTTTTGGTACCAAATAAACTTTTTTTACTTACTTACTTAACTGTCTATTGTGAAGCAATTCATTTCTCGTAAAATGAGAAAGTAATTGGTTAGGAATAATTTTTTCAAAAATTTTGCTAATAGTCGACAAAATAGAAATGGGACGGAAATTAGTGGGGTCATTGATTGATCTTAGAAAATGAACTTCCATTGTTGCTGGGTGATGTGAGCCTCGAACTTAGACGAACCATGGTGTTTCAAAATGACGGCGCCCCATGTCACTACGCAACGCAAGTATGAAACATACCCCAACAGATGGAACGAACGCAACGGACCAATTAGGTGGCCTCCACGCTCACCTGACCTCAACCCGATAGATTTCTTCGTTTGGGGCTATTACCAGGAAATAACATACGCCCAAGACTGTTCGAGTGAACAAGAGCTGAGACAAAAGATTGCAAAAGCCGAACGTGTTGTGAGAGAAAACAGAGAAGCTTTTAGACGATTGAAAGACAATATTTCTTACGTATTGCTGTTGGAGGTGGCCACTTTGAAAATTTTATGAATAAATATTTTCTTCACATTATCATTTATGTTTTATTAACAATACCACTTCTTACTTAAAACTTTTCTTACAAAACCTCTGAAGCTATTTGTTGGTTAGTTTGCAGTATTCTCTATTAATAATTTACCTTAATGATAAAATGGCCAAAAAAATTGTTTAAATCAAATTAGCCTTTCATAAGAATTTCCACCTCGCTGTGTTTGAAGCCCGATTTTAGCAAAAGTAGCCTTCTTAAGTACTAATCTCTTTTAATGAAATTATGAAAGCTGAGAGTATGGCGCACTATTAAGGGCTACTTAAGAACCATGAAGTCACCTCTTTAGATTTTTAATTTAAAGTTGAAAATTCAAGTCATAATTCACCGAACGTAAATTTTTCACTTTGGATCAACATTTTCATAACTTTCATCAAAGTTGAAAAGCTAATTATTTTATGCATAAAAGTACAACTTATGAGGATTCAGTTGCAAAAAAAAAACAAGAAAAAGTCTTCTCCTTTTTTTTTAGTTTTTTTTTAAAGTTGGTCGGGTCGAAAATTCACGAAAATTTAGAAAAAAAATCATAACTCAAAAACTATAAAAAGTCGCGGAGAATACATGGGGGTGATTCGGATACCCCACGATACGAGGGACCTAAATTTTTTTTTTGACGTCAATGTTCCGGCCACCCTGTATATAATTTTGAAATAGGTCGTTTCATAACTTATGATAATTTGGTTCAATAGTAGTAATGAGTTTGCTATCTCCACAGAACAAGGACTTCTGTCATAGTAAGGGTGCGGCGCCATTCATGGTGCTGATGCCGTTGAAAGGATACAATTTTTCTAAACTAATATCAGAGTTATCTCAGTTCTTGACCCCATAATTATGAAAGAAGTCATTATTAAGTAACTGATTAGAACCTACTTTTTATAAAGAACGACGCGTTGGGTCAAATGCCAATAAACTACTTGGCGTATTTAGCAGCAACGACAAACCTTACCCATTTTACCCGACGACGGCGAAGCGAAAAGGAAGGGTAATGATTTTGTCAGTCTATGTATGTATGTCTGTTTGATGATTTGTCAATAGATTTTTAATTATGGGGCGCGGGTGATATAGGCTATGTATAAATTTTATCAAAATTTTATATGACGCAATTTAAACCTCAGATTCTGACCTCGAAAAAAAAATTGAGATAATCACGTGTTTGGTATCAAAAGAAAGGCCTTGGCAAGCAGATTTCAATTTTTTTTTTTTACACTCACACTTATTATCTAGCCCAAAGTAAGCATCATTAAGAGCTTGTTTTATGGATACTAGATAACGGAGAAATAATGATAATAATATGTATATAAATATTAGAAATATACTAAATAAACATATTAACATCCATGACTCGTAAACAAATGTTCGTACTCATCATACAAACATTTGTTCCTACCGGGATTCGAACCCGGGACCTCTTGACCGAGTAGCCTGGGGTACAGACCACTCGGCCAGGCGGTCGTCCTAATATGTATACAGGGGTCATAGTTTTTTAAACTTTATTGTTTTATTCTTAATTTAACAATAAAACATGCTGATGTTGAAATAGAATATTTCGACATTGTAGGGTGGACGTTAGCTCATAAACGCAAATACAGATAGACTAGAAGAATTTCACAGGGATATCCCAAGTCCTGGGTGGCTCAGTGGTCAGAGCAGTCGCCCGGATTGCGAAAGGTCGTGGGTTCGATTCCCGCCTCAGGACGTGAAATTTTTCTAGTTTTATCATATTTAAATTACTAAGTAATTTTTCAAACATTTATAATAATGTTAAAATAAAAAATTAAGAATATTTGAAAGCACTGCCCCAACTTAACCGAATCGTCGGTATTTGTAAAAATACTCGTTTCGGATGTTGAAATAGAATATTTCGACATTGTAGGGTGGACGTTAGCTCATAAACGCAAATACAGATAGACTAGAAGAATTTCACAGGGATATCCCAAGTCCTGGGTGGCTCAGTGGTCAGAGCAGTCGCCCGGATTGCGAAAGGTCGTGGGTTCGATTCCCGCCTCAGGACGTGAAATTTTTCTAGTTTTATCATATTTTAATTACTTTATTGTTTTATTTCATATAAGTGGTACTACAATGATAACAAACCAACATACTTCCCACCTGATAGTAAGCAGTTACTTACTACCGTAACCACAGAATACCTACTTCAGGAAAATAAAAAACTCAAGCGTGGCTCTCTGGGTACAGACGACAGCACATCAAGTGTAAGTTGCACTAGGAAAGCCGCCTCTATTACGAACGGAACAAGGGCGGTCTCAAAATCAAACTGTTACGCTTGATGTTCTGTCGACTGTACTTATGTTGTCTGACTGTATTGGACACAGTCTCTCGGTTTCCAATACAACACGTTGTCGTCGACAACATAACGGTCGAACTTCGAGAAAGAATTTTGGGAAATTGCAATACTCTATTGGTTCCTCAGATCATCTGAGATTGGTTCTATTGGTGAAGTGACCAACTATTGTTCTAAATACAGGAGATGTCCCAAAAATGTATGGAGGGAGACCCGGCAAGGTCCATCTACACTATTACTATAAATGGGCAAAAATATGAAGAACAGATTTTAATAGTCCATTTTCTTTTTAAACGGTTTTTTATTTAGTTTGCACTGTCAAAACAATCAAACCACTCTCCTCGTCAATCTAAGGCATTGATAAAAAACGTTGGCCGCGTAAAATTTCCATCAAGTCTACTGCTATATGTGTGAAATGTTATTTTTAATTTGTACCAAATAAAGATAATTATATTCTATGCTATATCATTTAAATGCTTTTTACATATTTATTCAGGTTACGCTACGACCAACGATTTCTTTTTTTTGGCTGATCAATGCCCTAAACCAGTAAGCAGCATTTTCGCGAAATATTTTGTATTGGATTAATAAAGTTTTATTCCTCTCATCACAATCGATGACTCATCACAAACATAACACATAGGTACTGGAGAAACAGAACATGTGTGCTCATCAGTACATACCTGTTCGTCCCTGTGCAGGCCCAGTGTAGGAAACAGAATGATGGTTCCCTCTTCCACCACAATCTGCGTGTCAGGAATAATATAATCTTTGGTGCAAATCCGCTGGATGGTCGGGAATGGTGGGTACAGCCGAAGAGTTTCTGTGGCAGAAGCAAATTGAGCATCACTATTTATTTATGCCTATCGCAGACACATAATCGCATGAAAATATCAATACTTGAGTCATGTCACGATATTAGTTACTTAATAGTATCGAACTAAAATTTTATACTTTTGCCTAACAGGCACGTTCTTGCATTTGATATTTAGATTGAAATATTGTTTAAGTTTAAGAACATTAAATAATATTATGTTTCATTAATATAATATCCGTAATAGTCTCTGTAGGCTTGGGTAAAACGCTCCCACTATCAAATTTGTAACATTTTTAAAATTTATTTATTTAGTGACCTTATATACAAATAAAATAATCAGTTTTGGGTGGGACTTAGACCAAAAATTAGAGATAAAAACTGTGACAAGTTACATACTTGGCGAGTTGGGCCTCAGCTCTTCATAGAGGGTATCAACAAATTACAACAAAAAATAAATAAATATATATACCTAAAAGACAGATGTAGGTACGAGGTTTTAATATATTTTTTAAAAAAATTGTGTTGAAGCATCATCATCAGCCTATATACGTCCCACAGCTGGGCACAGGCCTTCCTACATGGGAGGAACACATGAGGAGCTTGGGCCATAACACCACCACGCTCGCTGGCCCAATGCGGGTTGGTGGGTTAAAGCGGTTGCAGTAACAACCGGGACCAACGGCTTAACGTGCCTTCCGAAGCACGGAGGAGCTCGAGATTATAAATTTGAATGGCCCATCCTGGGACCGACCATGGCGAAAGTTGCTTTGTTTTCGTAATCGAAACCAGAGCGCTCAAACCACTACGCCATCGAGCTGCTCAAAGCTGTATTGAATATCAAATCTAAATTTAGACGCACATTAATTGATGTAAGAGCTCCATAATAATTATACGGATGACCTTCGAAGGATTAATGATCGCAGACGGTAACGGATAATAACTATGCAGTCTCTAGTTCGTATCCCAATTAGGATTATTTGAATAATTAAGCCTGGCATACTCAATAAAAAAAATAGTTCTACCTCGCTGCCTAGCGACGCGATTACACGGGGAACTGTATTCGTCTCTGGGATGTAGATATCAATCAATGAATCAATTTTTATTGTGGAACACAGGTAACATAAAATACAATTCCGCTGTGTGATTTCGACATACAATTATAATGAAATCAGTGCTATGTAATAAACACAATACAATTCAGAAAAAAAAAACAAAAAATATTTGCATCTGCTTAGAAACAAATCGGACCAGCATTGAAAAACTACTTACTGAGTCCTAACAAAAACCTCCTACAAAAATTCTGCCAAAGTATATAAATAGCATTTGTCTAACAGAAAATCTCGCAGCTTGTGTTTAAAAGAATACCTATAAATCACTATTAATCCTTATTTTCTTAGAAATTTTGTTATAAATTCGGGGTGCAGCACAAAACACACTTTTATTAAGTAAGGCAGTTTTGCTAGGGATCATACAAAGTTCATTTTTATGGCGGGCAGTGTTATGAAAATTAAACAACTCTAAATTTTTCAAGGAAATGTCAGTATATCTAATTTTTGAAAATATGGTTAACACGAGTCAGTCTTTTTCAAATTAGTACACTGCTCTGATACACCGCTTTTGTGCTTTAAAGACCATGTCTTTACCTGCCGCATTGCCCCAAAATATGATACTATAGCTGGCAGATATAGAGGCATAACCATGTTAGGCTGTAAGTAATGCTTCGGAATTCACTATTTATTATGGAATAGGGATCCATCATCTAGGGCATTTGGAGAGCTGCAAAGAGCCTTCTCAGTTACACATACTAATGGCCAGAAAGCTGTACAACGAAGAGTGTTCTGAAAAGCTTTTGATCTCCACCTTCTCTCACAGGCAGGAGCAATGCGTGTTGGTCTTTTAATCCATGCATATTTTATACCCACAATGAAACTTGATGACCAGTTCCTCTGCAACTCTCTGAAAGCGCACGTTTTTCCTACTTCCTACTATAGGGTTCCTTGAAACGAGGCATCTTATGGCTCGGCAGTAGGATCCATACACATATACGGCACTAATACCTGTCTCCACATTTGAGGTGAAGTTGAGTCATTTCCCGTGCCTTGTGGTATTAAAAAAAGCAATATAATAAAGTGAGCAACTAAAAAATACTTAGTTAGCAACTAAAAATCTGTTTTGCTCGACTATTCACGATTTATTGCCGAAATCAGATTTTGTAGTTGTGCACTTAGTGTTTTCGTTGTTTGTTATGGGTATGATGCTCAGTTGAATAGATAATAGATGCCTTAAAAAAACAGACATTTTATGCTCTACAAGCGCATTTACGAAAACATCTGCAAGAAGTAGTAAATTACTTTTTTTTAGTCAGTTTACAATAAGGACCTTTCTACGCAGGCATAGTCTTTTCACAAGCAGTTATCTATGACATAAAATTGGACGACAACAACGAATCACAAAAACAATAGATCGGTCTGTTCAAAATATTCAAAACCTTACAACATGTGTGTTGATAATAATAGAAAAACTTAAACAAAAGAAGAGTCCAGCTTTTGTTGAAGGATCGGCAAAAACATACAACTACCCTTTGAAGCCCGTTAAACCAGACACAATTAAATTTTAATTGTTATGGCAACTTATGTTGCCGTCTGGGCATTGAAGGATTTGTCAGTTCTATCTATAGTATCTCCTCCTTTTATGGAGTCGGTTAAAAATATGTGTATACTGACATATAGGATACTATGATTACGTTCACAGACTGATAATGAATGTATCTTGCATCTATCTCATACACTACGTGAATAGAAAAGTTATCAATTTAGATAAGTTATTATAAAATGTAAATAAATATGGATATCTTATAACGACATCATTCAATACATTTTTGACATGACTTTAAGCCTTAATCACCTTTTATTTTAATCGTAAATATTTTTGTACCAATCTGCAACTAAAATGTGTCCTCTCAGCTTAATGTCATGGCAGCAGTAAGAAGCCATATATGACGCGGATTTTCAGTGGCACCATATTAAGTTGTGCGTCTGATTCCGAATACGAAGAGAATTCTGTACTGGATACTAAATTCCAAGTAGCAGCAGTGCTGAAGAAAGGTTAACTGTTTTGAAAATCGGCTTGCAAATACACAAAGAATCACAAAAGCAGAACATCTCTTCCGAATGTAAAGCCAATAACTTGCCTTGGAGGATTACCTTGTATAACCATTTCCATGTAAGTCAACTCCTGCAGCGATTCATACGTGATTTCTCCATTATATTTGTCCATCACGGCTGCTATCTCTTTCCTCATCTTCTCCTGGACGTCGACATGGGCAGCCAGCTCCAAGAACATAAACGCCAGGGAAGAGGAAGTCGTCTCGAACCCTCCTAGAAAGATTATGAAGGCATTCGCTGCAACCACCATGTCGGCTGGGAAAAATAAGGAAACACATTACCTTCTTTCTCTGAGCACATTACACATATTTTTTTGGGGTACCATTACTGAGCAGTCCCAATATACAGGATGGTGCTGTCAATACGATAATAAATTGAAACATGGGCTATATTACTTAATAGAAATGGTTTACCACTTTCAAAATCATCTTACTGATTTGATGATTTCATGGCATTTGTATAAAAAATTAAAACCCACTTCAAAAAACTGAAAATTTTAAATCAATTTTATTTCAAATTTTTGTTTAAAATTTTTTTTTTCCCAATTTTTAGTGATACATTTTCTTAGGTCGTAGCTAGACAGGTGACCGTCAACTTATATTGTTTCCTACTATCGTATCATTTCACTAAAAAGTCATAGGAAAGCAAAAATTTGCAATTTCGCATATGTAGACGACTTAATAATTTCAGTTTTTTTTTATTTAAAACCAAACTACCCAACTGATTTTTTAAAAAAATATGGGACCAAATGGCAACCATTCTGCATCGAACAAAAAAAGAATCACGTAAATCGGATCAGTAATCTCGGCGTAATCGGTGTACATATATAGAAAAAAAAACATACCGGCCGAATTGAGAACCTCCTCGTTTTTGAAGTCGGTTAAAAATAATATAACATTGACTGCATTATTTCATAGAAATGTACTGTGCATGTTTATCTTTGAATACACTTAAAGAGCTGAAATTTTTTATATGTAAGGGGATTTTGTTATTACAGGGTGGTGCCAACAATACAACAATTTTAAACATGGGCTATATTAGTTCATAGAATTGGTTTGCTACTTTCAAAAACATCGTATTCATTTGATAATTTCATGACATTTGTATGAAATAATATAACATTGGCTGCATTATTTGATAGAAATGTCATGAAATTATTATATGAATAAGATGTTGTTGATAGTGGCAAACTATTTCTTTGAAGTAAAACAGCCATGTTTAAATTAATTGTCATATTGACGGCACCCCCTGTATTTATAAAACCCCAAAGCAAATCGTAAAATTGAGTTAAGAAAAAATTCTTAGGATTAAGATTAAACTTTTAACGAGTTTTCAAGTTTACGTAATTTATCATAAGTAGGATAAAATATGTCCTGATTAGGAACATTAAGATGGGCACACGGCTGCAGAGCTAGCGAAACACTTTATTTTTGTAGGCACCATAATCCTTTGTAATAAGATTCAATTTTGAAGTGGTGTGTTATACTTATTTTACCGTCGACTGTAGGTTTTTATTACTATGGAGGACGTTGTTAATTATCTATTATTTTAATTTAAAAAAATAATTGTAAAGAGAGATAGCGTTAATGGTACTTACCACTAAAATTTTTCACCGACTAAAAAGGTACCAATTCGTCTGTATGTTTCTCCGTCGATCATGGACCGATTTGGAAAATTGATTTTTATTGAAAGTAGGGGAGAGGTGGTATGAAAGGGACACTTTATGACAGGGACAATTCAAATTACCGGCAAAATAAAAAAATCTCTGTTACGATAAATACGCCTCACCTCTCATATTATCTATGTAAGACCTTCTCATTAAGACTATTCTAATGAGCCCAAACACGCTATATCTGCTGTAAGTTTCTGAAGAAAGAAGCATCCCGCAGAATATTTGATGCTAACGGCCTGGCCGCGGGAACGGGCGGCGGCGGCGCGGCGTCTCGGCAACCACTGCGCGCTGTCTCGATGTCGGCTTCGCAGCGCGTCGTCGTGACCGCGCAGTGGTTGCCGAGACGCCGCCGCCCGTTCCCGTGGTCCAGGCCGCAAAGCTTAGTTGTTATGTATGTAATACCACCGAAGTAACAGTAGGTACAGCAAATTTCAAATCAATCGGGTCTATGAAGTTTATTATATCCCTTTCATCATCATAATCATCATCATCCTATATAGGTACGTCTCACTGCTGGGTACATGGGAGAAACACATGAGGAGATTGTGGCCATAACACCACCACGCTGGCCCAATGCGGGTTGGTGGGTTAAAGCGGTTGCAGTAACAACCGAGACCAACGGCTTAACGTGCCTTCCGAAGCATGGAGGAGCTCGAGATTATAAATTTGATTGACCCATCCCGGGACCAACCATGGCGAAAGTTGCTTTGTTTCCGTAATCGAAATCAGAGCGCTCAAACCACTGCGCCACCGAGCTCCTCGCCCTTAAGTCAAGAAGAAAATGATTAAAGCTGATTATCGATTCAATTATCTCAATTTCGCCAGATTTAAAATCGGTCTATTCGTTCAGGAGCTACGATGTCACAGACAGACACAGATACACAGACAGACACGTCAACACCTCTTTTAACGTCGGGGGCTAGAAACATTAAAATATGCCTGGATAAACGACATTGATCTATGCAACTATCATTCAGGAAATGTGGGTAGATCGTTTTATAACAATGCCCTTTACGAGGGATCTCTCAGTGGCCCTAATTCTGCAGAACACATGCTAAGTCTAAATTTAAGTTCAGTGCATCTCTTATTCTCAAAATGAATACGAAAAGGATAACTGCCATATAATTTGACATTTAGAAACGTGCGTTCAATTTTCGACCTTACTGAACTGCACATATACAATTTCAAATCGTACAACTAAATTGCGTGCTTTCATAGGCCGCTCACTTCGTCGACTTAGTTGGTGGACAGTATTGCTAGCGCGGTGACGTCTGCGAGAAAATGCGGAAAAAGAACGCACTACTTCTTTTATTTCTTTTATAAATAAGGTTTTTAAGGGCTGGCCTTTTTTGGACTTCGTCGATCAGCAGTTCTATTTTTTCATTTGTTACAAGTAAGTAGAGAATGCAGAGATCGACTGGGCGGCTGCGCGAGCGTCAGCAAAAATCCAAGCGTGGGGAAATCACACGCACGGGTCTGGTCATACTGCATCTTGCCGTGCGACTGACCAACTAAGTTGTTATAGTGTGCGGGCTATCGGCCGATAGTTGACCAACTATTTAGTTGAACGACTTAGTTGATATAATGTGCGGGCTATCATAAGATTCTATGCCTATTAGACATTCTGCGATTTAGTTGTACGATTTGAAATTGTATATGTGCGGTGGCTCTAAAAGGAAGCAACTCCGTACATGCCGTTTAAAATTGTCTATGGTTGCTTTGAAATCTACCTTAATTTAAGTGACAGCTCTAAACAGATTCTTGTTATCTTTTTCCTATGACTTATTGCGAGAAAGAGATATACTGTACTTAAATTTAGAAGTGTATCAAATGTTCCCTAACTCTTATCTATAAATTTTATTATTCTGCCCTTATCTTTCGTCCAACAGAAGAGAAGAGAACACTCACTGATCTCGACGTCATCCTCTGTCTGATTAGTGTTGTGGTTCCTGTCGTCGTTTCGCAGCGCCATCATCATGTCGATGAAGTCACCACGCTTCTCCTGCTCTCCTGGAATATCGGAATGTGGATAATATTAGTACGTACTTCCTTCAAACCATCTTATATTGATCTCGTAAATATTGATCTTTTTATTTATCATTAGTAAGTATTATGATGATTAGTTCGTAAGTATTTAAACTTTATGTTAGATCATGTTTCTATGATCTGAGGAAAACATGGAAACGCATTCCCGAAATAAAAGTAGTCTTTACGTAATTTCAGACTATAATCTAATGTAGTGTGTTTTTTTAATTGGGACAGTATGGGGAAATCCTTTTATTTTTAAATTTATTAAAGCTTTGGCTGCTAGGGCCATTAGCTTAAACAGCGGGGGAAATCCAATCCAAAACCACAGAAGATACAGGGAAACGGCCTTATGAACCATTTATTCTTTTTTTGTGAAAAATAAATTGACAGTAATTTTTTTGGTCAAGCGTGAGTTTGCCATAGAAATGAGTCATTTTGGAAAAAAAATTTTTTGATGCGGATCGACTCAGTTTCATATAGGCAATATTTCATTGTATGGGAAGAAATAAATCTAAGCAGCAGAAGCTAGTCAAATTTAATAAAATGTTTCTCATACAACAGGTTAGTTCAATCAAAGTAGGTACCTATCTTCTGCATCACAGTCGATACTTACACGTACAAAAAGCGTTCCATATTCAAAAATGAGATTTTATTTGCACTGTAGAATTGGAACTGAAATGAATAAAAAAATCAAATTTCGAACAAACATTGTTATTATTGTTTCTTTCATTTTTTATAACGACTGTGATGCAGTAGATAAGAAACATTTTATTAAATTTGACTAACTTCGGATGCTCAGTTTTTTTTCTTTCGTTACAATGAAATATTCCCTATATGAAACTGAGTCGATCAACATCAAAAAATTTTTTTTTCAAAATGACTCATTTCCATGGACAACTCACGCTTGACCAAATAAATACTATGTCAATTTTTTTTTCACAAAAAAAGAAAAATGGTTCCTAAGGCCGTTTCCCTGTATCTTCTATGGTTTTGGATTTCCCCATACTGTCCCAGTTAAAGAAACACACTGTATATCCCATCCAGGATCCAGATCCGTTCAAAGGTTCTGGCGTGGAGTAACAAAAATCCATCCAAAATTTCACATTTAAAATAAAAAATAGGATAATATTGTACAGTCGACAGCACATCAAGCGTAATACTTTAACCTTAAGATCGCCCTTAATGCTTTGTAGTAGAGGCGGATATCGAAGTGAAACTGTTACACTAGATGTGCTGTCGTCTGTACAATACGACTAAATTGTTTTTCTTTTGTTATACTTGTATTACTAATTATTTAACTGCGTATTAAATCTTTTTTGACTCATCATTTAAGTTGACTGGTTGTAGAAGCAAACATTGTTATTTTATTATAATTATTTACATTAAGTATTTTATGCTGACACAATAGATTGCTCGGCGACAGTTCACCCAATTAGCAGTCATTATGAAAATTGTATTTAATTATTTAGTGCAATAAACATTATCGTGAAGAGCGGTGCTTTTTATCTTGACCTTCCTCACCACAGTGCACTCCGGGAAACATAATACAAATCCCTACATTCTTAACATTTCTTGGATGGGCGAATGAAAAAAAAATATCGATATATATCGTATCGATATTTTGCAAAACTATCGATATTTATCGTGAGAAAATATCGATATATTGATATATTGATATATCGATATTTTTAACCGACTTCAAAAAAAGAGGTTAAGAATTTGATACGTATGTATGTAATATTGTCAGAATCGCACAGTTCTTGTATAATGTTAGTCCATATCTGCTTCCTAACATAGGTGGCAATTTTTTTAAGACTATGTTTGTATGTTTGTCCCAGCATTTCTCAATATTTTATGTCGAATATAAAAAAAAATTTTTTCGCGTTTTCAAAAAAATCGCATTGTTGGCTTGACGGCGTAATTCTAAAAACCTGTCAATATTCATGTTATTTCAATGTTTGCATTCAGTTAACTGGTAGCTAAACTAAATAAAAAAAAATAAAAAAAAAGTAATTTAAACTGTCAAGTGGCGTTATACCTTTAGAGGTCTTTGACAATGGAAAAATTAGTTGTGTTTGAAATAATTAAAAATAAAATAGTTATTTAAGACAAGTTATTTGAAAAAATTAAACCTCCCTCAAAGTACCTACTAAAAAGAAAAAAAAATGAAGTGAGGTACCTACTCATAATCTAGTAAAAAAGTATTTTTGAAGGCGGTGCTTGACTTTCTATTCTTTCTGGAACAGTTTAGCACCAACTCAAAAAAATACCCTTTATAGAGTTGGTGCTATACTGTTGCGAAAATAGGCCCAAAAGTTGCTTTTTCACTATTCTTTTGAAAAATTTAAAAGCAAGTCCACTGCTGTACAAATATATCGGTTCTGGACAGCTAGTTTCTTTGGATTTGAGACGAAGGCAACTAAGCCATATAGCCTAAACTTAGTCTTTTCTAATCTAAGAGATCATAGTAGTAGTAGACACATGATGTGACATCGACGACGCACTCTTAAAATATCGAATTTGATATCTTAAAAAAAAATATCAAATATCGATATATCGAAAATAAAAATATCGGCGTTAAGTATCGATAGTTTTCTGAAAAAATATCGATATTTTGATATATCGATATTTTTTGCCCAAGCCTAACATTTCTACACATAGTCTACCTGGGCCCGTACACTGGTAGAGAATGCCCAGTGGCATTAAGTACGCCATATTGGACGTCATTTATTTAAGTTTAGAAGAACTAAATCGTCTGTCGATACTCGATTTCATTTCGTGTGTCACAAATTAGAACGTATTTCGTTAGACATGTAAATGACAAAATTAAATCAACATATTCGTGAACTTTCTAACTTCTAACCGTTTTCTCTGGCTCTCAATACATTGCAGACGATGTTGTAGAAGAAATCGTGGGTCTTCTTCGGTATGATCCTCATCCGGAAGAACAGCACGAAGGCCGGCCAGAACTGACGCATCGTCCTGAAATGGGTAGGCAAGTAGGTATGTTGGACATTGTAATTAAAGATCGAACAAAACAGTGTTTCAACAAATTTTCTTAAAACACTTTTTTATGTATTAGTAACATTAAGTCCATGGTAACATCAACAAAATATTTTGTCAAACTATATACATATTTACCAAATATAAAATGTTTATATAGTTACGACCGACAAAGAATTGTGGAAGAAATTAAACAAAAGGAAATAAGCTGTGGACTTAGTATTAGTAACGTAAAAGGTAATTGCACAACAAAATCCAAAAACTGTTAAACCTTTTGGCCCAACTCGCTCTAAGAAATCTCAAAGATCAAAATCAATTATATTTATTGCTTTCATGTGGACATACTTAGCGTGTTACTAAGGTTCCAGTACCTTTTGACAATATTCTTGTGTAAATTTAAGGATATAACGTTCAATTTTTCACATACTTACTTCTCAAATATATTATACAGAGTCATTTTGTAGAAGGCATGCAACGCCTCGGCAAACGGGTCCTTTTCGTTATCCATCACATTGCTTTTGAGTCCAAAGGCACAAGGCACTATTGCATCAGCTGTGAAACCCCCAACTAACTTCTCAGCATCAACCACATCGGGTTCTTCTTTATCACTATCTCTTTTATAAGATTTAATAATTGCCTCATCATTAACGTCAGATGCATCCAAATTACATCGTTCTTTGATACGTTTTAAAAAGTCTTGCGCAGTGTTGTCTATCAGGGGGAACATTCCTCTTAATTTATTCGGTCTGCAACAAATAAACCCCTTACATTACACCCTGCATTTAAAACACTTAGTGATTTCCGCAACAAATTCCTACGGTTAAAGCGATTGTAGATAATAACAACCGGGACCAACGGTCAAAATGTGCCTTCCGAACCACGGAGGAGGTCAAGATTACATATTTTAGAAAGATTACCATTACGGGATCGACCACGGCGAAAGTTCTTTTGTTTTCATAATCGAAAACAGTGCTCTCAAACCATAAATTCACCGAGCTCCTCTTCACGCATGTCGGTGTTTTAAAGAACGGCCTAGGCATTCAATTAATATTTTAGTTATGTATTTCTACAATTTACATAATAAATAGATATAATGGACCCTTGAGCTTGGAACTACGTAACATAAAAATGGCTAATTCAAACAGATGTCTGCGAAATAAATACTTTCTGAAAAAAAAAATCGGCCCTAATAACAATGATTATTTAAAAGTTAATAAATCGGCACGAAATAGAAATAATTTTGAACTTTTGAAACAATGTAAGTAGATAATTCGGTCTATTATAATATTCATGATTTAATATTATTTATAAATAGGCTAAATACCTCTACCGAGTACCTCTTTGGAAGATACAAAATTAAATGTTGTTTTGAAATCTTTAAATATTGTTTTTTAAAGGAAATTCAGATAATAACAGTCTCCATGGTATTGTTGTTCCAGATTTAGTAGCTAGGTAGCAAAAACTGCCAGTGAAAGCCACTGTTTTAATAATAAAAATCGAAAGTGTTTTTATATTGAATTCATTTGAACTATTAGGTTAACACATACACAAAATAGTTATATCTATACGAATGAACGGATGCGATTATATTTGTTCCAATTCTAACGGTTTATAACGTAGCATACTGTAATCTGTCAAGCGGCGTTGTACCACCGGGGGGCGATGTCAATGGAAAAATCAATTGTGTCTGGAATCTCATGCTTGACGGGTAACATAAACACAAACTAAATTAACGCTAGATTAAAAATAAAAGTTACTTAAATAAAAAATTAAATTACCTTAATAAAATAAAAACTACACTTGAATAAGTACAGTGCATTAATTCAAGTAGCAAGTAAATTGCTATGTCCGAAAAGGGCGACTGAGTATAAAGTGCCATTTTTATATTAAGACCTATATATGTACACTTGGTCTGCAATAAACGATTTGTATTTGTATATGACTAAATGACTATCTATTACGATAACTGCTTTAAATAGGAGGTGGTAATATTAAATGAAGATGAAGAATTTCTAAAAAGTTTGACCTACGGCAGGTGTGTTCTTCTTTATTTTATGAACTAGCTATTCAAATTTGAAATAATTATTTTACCTCAAAATATAAATAGGTATACATATTATTGGAGAAGGAGCTCGGTGGCGTATTGGTTTGACCGCTCTGGTTTCGATACGTAAAACAAAGCAACTTTTGACATGGTCGATCCTGGGATGAGTCAATCAAAGTTTGTTATCTCGAGCTCCTCCGTGCTTCGGAAAACACGTTAAGACGTTGGTCCCGGTTGTTCCTGCAGCCGCTTTTACCCACCAACCCGCATTGGGCCAGCGTGGTTGTGTTATGGCCCAAACTCCTCATGTGTTTCTCCCATGTAGGAAGGTCTGTGCCCAGCAGTGGGAGGTATATAGTTTGCGCGTTGTTGCACGTTGAGGTCCTACTCCCAGCACTAGCAGCTACCACCATCTATGATAGCCCTAATGGTGGATGATGTTATGTGCCTTTGAAACACGATGGAGATTCGAAGTCAATACCTTGACTCAAAACCTTACCCCGTTTTTAAATGCATCATACTAACCTAGCCTAAACAACAAACATACGGGCATCTTAAAAAAACTAATTTGGGGATCTTTTCTACGATAAGTTGCCAGTTCATTATTTCCGACTCACACTTAATATTTTTACTTGTTTAATGTATTTTTATCTTTTTAAAATTATTGGCAGTTCCCCATATAGTCAAGTTTAATAATATTACCTAACTAAAATAATATAAAGCAATACCAACGAGAATATGGGCGATATCTTCGCCCGCAGCCGTTTCCAGCTGGCCCCTCTAAGGTACAATACGGAGCCGGCCAGCGGGTCCACGTCCTCCCTGAAGTAGAATCCCCTGTCCACGAAGTGGGCGAAATCATTGACGCACATGCGTTTGATGAGGCCCGGCGACCGCACTACGAGAGTCCGTTGGTAGAATTGGTGGGTTCCTGAAATATCATTGACAATCTTATTTTGTAGTATTTAGAATTCAGATTAGTAAGTAATTATCATCATCATAATATTATGAACCTATGTTTTCCACTGCTGAACAAATTCCCCCATCGATTCCCAAATGGAAAGATTATCCGCGGCCTCAGCGGCCTGCATCGAGTAGGTCCCCTCGACGTTGCCCAGATCCTCTGTCCAATGAGTGGAAAGCCGATACTCGTCACTTTGTACTGCACAATCAACAGTACCCCAAGCACGAAACATTATCATTCTGGTTATGGTTATGGTAATCGTATTATTTTGTATGAAAACCAGGAAGGGAGCTCGAAGGACCATTATCCGCGTATCCACGCATTGCGCAGATTATGAGCGGTTGTAAGTCGGCTCTTTTGTTCACTACTTAATACTTGGGTGTTATCTACGAGTAGAATAAACGGCTTAGTAGCACTATAGAGTGCTAACAATACTACTTACTAAACCAATGTAGGCAGCATGGTAGAGTAGAGTACAACTAAAACTGGTAGGCTAGTAACCAGTTCACTCTACCGTGTAGCTACTATACACATGGACTTTATTTTTAACCCCCGACGAAAAAAGAGAGGTGTTATAAGTTTGTCGTGTCTGGCTGTGTATCTGTGTCTGTCTGTGACATCGCAGCTCCTAAACGAATAGGCTTTATTTTGATTTGTTTTTTTTTTATTGAAAGCTGCGTGATAAGGATAGCTCTAAGCTATAATTTATGAAGATCAGTTCAGGTGATTGATGAGTATCAGCTCATGATAAACATTATAAAAGGATTTTTACTAACTTTTACAGATCAGATTGATTTAAAATTTGGTGTTCTGTCACTTCAGCGACATTCCCATGACATGCTAACCTTGACCTAATCCTATACCATCAAAAAGATTGCGGGATGCTTAATTCTTCAGAAACTTACAGCAGATATAGCGTGTTTGAGCTCATAAGAATAGTCTCCATAAGATTGTGTTAGATAGATGATTAATGAGGCCGGGGATTACTTAAAATTTTCAATTTTATATTTTTGGTACAGCCACTTTATAGAGCTTGGAGGATTTTTGTGATTCAAAGCTCTTGTAACACTACCTACTTATGCGTAGCTTCCGTCTATTGTTAAGAAGAAGCGTTGTATTGAATCTTGTCTCCTCCAGCCATTTGTGATGTTACTATGTAAAAGATACCCAATAAAGAATTTTCATTTTTTGTAGCTTTACATTAAATATTACTGTTTGTGATGTTTACTTTAAATATTACTGAATTAAACTTACCCAAAAATTTCAAATTCTTATACTTGTCATATAACCTTTTGAAGCACAAGCCTCCTTGCTCCTTGAAGGTCACTACCGGCAATATGTGGCCCACAAACGGCCAAGCCGGTGGGGAGTATATGCCCTTGGTACCCCAGTATCCATGATCATAAGTCCCCATAGCATATACCGTCGATAAAAAGAGTGACAAAGCGAAAATGTACCACAAGCCTACATTCCCGAAAGTGTAATATTGCAGAGCCCATGCTAGACAGACCACTAGCAGAGACGTATTGCGATCGAACCCGAACATAATTAAATTAATTGTTTTAAAGTATAAAATACTTTCTTTTGGTTTACTCATTTATAAAATCTTTATTTTACACACTATGTAAAAATCACAGCATTTAGACATGCAATTAATATTTATGCATCACTATCACTGCACAATGCACTTTATTATACAACGGCTACATCACTTTCTTAAACATGTGATTATAAAACTATATTTAAAAAAAAACCGTAAACAAAAACAACACGTAACGCCGGCCGATGCACTTAACTTTTTTTTAAAACTTTGGTAGTGTGGAACGATTTGAATAAAGAATGTCCGCAGTCTGAATGGGTCCACGCCACGACAGACGCGCGCGCAAAACAGTCCAAATGCGTCGATCGAGCAATGGGCATGAACGCATGATGCTGTAAGAGGGAAAGTTTAAGACAGGGCCGTAGTCGCAAGATACATCCGATATTATGAGATCGATCACACACGGTGGCTTAAAAAATGCTAGTTAGCGCTGTGGAAATTATTCAACAAAACATAAAAAAGGTATGTTATGGCATATCTGCGCTATAGTTTTGGCATCCGCTTTAACAGTTCCCATCCTTTTTATATCTTATCCCACTGCCACGGTTTACAAATTAATATACTTACTTGCTGACGTTTTACACTTTACACGATGGCGAAACTCATAAGAGCTTTACAATTGTTTACTAGTGATTTGATCTATCTCGATGCTAACTTCATCTACATCCATTAGGGTCTTAGGACATATTATTTTATTATTTATTATTGATTTATTATTTTACTGACATATATTTTATTGGTTTTTTAATGTTATTACGAAATGTAATTATTTTAATTGTAATATGAATTAAATTGTGAGAAACGACAAAGTTCTGCGCCCTGTTTGCATGCTATTGTTATAGTTAAATAGGTATAAGCTAAGTACTTAATATTTTGACAATGACATCTCTGTACTTATTTGTCGGAAATAAATTAATATTTGGCTAAATCATAGTAGAAAGCCATCAAAGAAGAAATTGAAATTGTTATTGATTCGAAATGAATAGCAGAAAATGAAATTTCTATAGTGATTTTTCCAGCTATTATATAAATGCGGTGCCATCAAAATCTTATGAAACGATAGGTACTCGAACGAAATGTCTTAAAATATTGCAAGTAAGCAAGATATATCCCACACTCAATTTCATAGGCACTCGCTAGAATCCTTTTAGCAGATGGCAATGATTTAGTACTGTACACCTAGACCTTAGTACGTGCCTGAGTTTTCCACCGGATTTATATCAGATTTCGCCTCTGCTCTTGAATGAAGGTCCGTTACGTCAGACCTCTCGAAGATCCCCGGTGTTCCGAGTTACGATTGTGTACTGTAAATTCGGCTTTTTTTTCGAATTCTCACTCAGTTAGAGAACGGATTAATATCATAAAGTCAGTTCAGTCTTAAGGATTCGTTTCATTGATCTGTGATTTTAAGATTATTAAGTTAGGAATAAGTAAACTAGTTACTAATTTACCACTATGAGAACGCACCTTAGGTTAAATCACAGAAAAAAATAGTTATGCAATGAGAATTTTTTCTGGTGACAAAGATGCTAGAGCCTGTCTTTCCATCTACTTATTTCCGTTACGAAACAATACATTCATAGTGATGTTATAAGCATAGAATAAATACACGCCTAATGGGCTGAGTTCTTGTAAAGACACAGTGTGACACAGTTCAAACAATTCGTGTAACTCTTACTACTTAATGTAAACAAATGGATCACAAAATGAGGATAGTTTAAATTAACGTAATAGGTACCTACCTACCTATACCGCAATGATTATTACCTCAGATCGTATAAAGAATCTATGATCTGAGGTTATTATACCTTCAAAACAAACATCTGCTATTAGTTTTTATGTGTTTAAAACGTTTAAAATAAGGCCCAATTCTACCTGTACCTAAAGATCAACCCTTAGGTACACACAGGTCAATCCACATTATCTATGTGCCCAACTTCATCAGTTGGACGACTTCCACCAATAATGGATCTGTATGTGGCTTATAATCCAAAATAATTTAATCACACGATAAGCTTTGCACAAGCTTACGCTTTTAAGAAAATTACTCCATTGAAATAAATGGAGACATGATACTTTAAACAGATGAGTAATCATTGAATACGCTCGTTTAAATGTAAATTACAAAACATTCAAAGTAATATGATATCATTATTGTGAAAACAGTAATAATAATAATCATTTAGATGACACGGTTTTGCACAGTAAACCTAATTAATTCATGCAAACGCGACTGTAGATTAATATTTTATAAACGATGATGTGGTCAAAAAGTTGCAACTTCATTGGTAAGATACAGAAAAAATATTAATTTCGCAACTTAATTATTTAAAATAAAAAAATTAACAGTGTAATACAAATCAAATAGGCTTATACAGTCAATTTTATAAATAACAAAAAAAGAAAAGAAATACATATAAATAAATATCCAAGGTAAAAGCTCCAATTACGGCGGTATTTTTATTTTCGCGTTTTATTCTCGTTTAATTAAGTAAACAAATAAGTACATCAGAAGGGAATTTACTCATCCAAAATCTTTTAGTGTCTATTTAGACGACGTTTCCTTAACGCGAATAGGACGCATTGTATGTAGGTATTGTCTACGTAAGCAGCACACAGTACTTTGTAATAATAAGAAAGTAAGCAGGTTATTAAAATGTTTAATAAATTCACGTAGAATATACTTCTCATTTGATATTTTACTCAATTTCTCCTAAAATATTTAAAAAGACAGCTTCCACCGCTTAAAACTTTCTCGTTTATTGCATTAATGTGAATATGGATTGAATTAATTTAAGGAAATAGATGTTCGCTTACAATCTCTTGGGCCTTATCGCCTAAGTAGGTACCAATAATAAAGCCTTATATTTTTTTAAATAATATCGAATAGCTACTCTGCAATTCTCCTTTAAAATTAACGTTAGCACCTGTCTGATCCACTTCTATGAAAAGATATTAAAAATGTGTAGTGATACCATTCAAGATTACACTTTGTTACGGATTTCTATACTTTTTGCAGTACCTAAGTACGTACTACAAAAAGTACAGAAATCCCTTTAAACAAGTGAAAAAGAATATCGAAGTTAGTACCTACTTTTTATTTATCCTTCTGAAATCTTTAACCCCAGTAGAAACTATAGGGGTGTTATAAGTTTGACGTATCTGACAGTTGTATATCTGTGTGTCTGTCTGTGGCATCGTAGCATCTAAACGAATGCACTGATTTCGATTCGGTTTATTTTGTCTGAAAGCTGACGTGATCGAGATGGTTCATACTTTATGAACGTCTGTTCAGGCCTTTGATGACTATCAGCTTATTTCCTACTTTACAAAAAGGGTCTTACCGAGTTTTACAGATCCGATTAATTTGAAATTTGGTGTCCTGTTACTTCGGTGGTATTTCCAAGACATGCTAACCTTGAGCTGATCCTGTACCATCAAATAGTCTGCGGGATGCTCAATTTTTCAAAAACTTACAGCAGATATACTTAGCGTGTTTGGGCTCATAAGAATAATCTCAGTGTGATTCTGGAATGAGCTCCCTGCAGAGGTTTTCTCAAATGAGTTCTAAAAAAGAGGCGTGAAAAGGTTTTTACAGGGTCGACAACGCGCAAAGTGATACCCCTGGTGTTGCAAGCGTCCATAGGTTACGGTTACCGCTTACCATCAGGTGGACCGTATGCTTGATTGCCACCTTATTTGGTATAAAAAAAGATGGTGTTAGATATACGATTATTGAGGCTTAAAATTTTAAGTAACCCCTGGTTACTTAAAATTTTTAATTTATATTTTATTACTATTTTATTTTTAAAAATATAGGCATCCCTACTAGGGAGATAAAGTTTTGCCTAATGGGGTTGTCATTGTTTATAAAAAAATATCTTCTATTATTTATATTTCAAAATAATATGCTAACCTCAACAAACGCAAAAAATATAGCCAATGCAGGCAGCAAGTATGTAGCTACCACGTAAGATATCAGTTAGCATGTCGTTTTACGATTTCTAGCGAATTAAGCGTAGTTGATCGACGCAATGGTAGATGGCACACTTACTATCCGCAGCTTCGGCCTCAGGTCGGCAACCCCATGACCGACATCCAACGTTGTCGGTCAAAACCGCCGCTCGCCGTTTTCGCCGATTCGCAACTTCCAGTTGTAGAGGTTGCATCACGATTTTATGTAATAGCCATTAATACTTCCATGCCAGATGTAGGTACCAATCTTCGAATGTCGAGGTTTTGAGATAAATGTTTCATTTTAATATTAGAATATTCCAACGAACCTTAGTGGCCACGGCCATGGCTGTATTATTTATTGTAATTAGGTAAATTAATTGGTTGAAAAATTGACGTGAATAGAGTTTGTGCTGGTGACTTTTATATTGGGATCATGTGCCAATGATTTGCTTTCAGAAGTTAATGCTGAATCTGATTTACAACTAGCTGTGTAACTTTTTCTACTTTCTTTCTCTTCTCTTTCTCTCAATATTGGTAAAACTCTAGCGTAGCGTTTTATATTCTCTTTGGGTAAAACTACTTCCACATCATTCATCTTACTCCAGTATACCTAGAAACATTTGTCCCTGCCGGGATTCGAACCAAATTGGAGTAAGGAAGAAGATTTAATAAAAAACAGATTTTATAGATAAATATACTATAGTAACGTAGTTAATGAGACAAATATTGAAATGAATAAAATTGTAATTGCAAACTCGAAACAGAAAAGTAAATTAAAACCCGCTTCTTATTATGAATATGCATTTATTTATGGATTAAGTACTACTCTGTCTAAGTAATAGCTTGTAATATTTTCCTTTGTTGACAGTTTGATTTTCTCTCATTAGCAAATTGGAATGGCGCAATTGTTATAAAACCCCGTCGTTTGTCAACCACGTTGATTGTTTAGTTGACGAAGTGAACGCGCGTGTCAAATTCGCCGCCTTTGTCCTGAGTACGATACCTGTCTCAATAATGGGCATCTCAGATCATACTTTCTATGATCTGAGATCTGAGACTGGGCATGGACGGCATAACATCTTAGGCCTCAGGATGACAACGCACCTGCAATATCAAGTGATTTTCCCTTGTTATTGCAAGTGTCTTTAGGCGGCGGTAAGCGTTCACCATCAGGTGGGCCGTCAGCTTGTTTATCATTTACTAGTATAAAAAAAACACATACCTAGAAACATTTGCCCGTAGCGGGATTCGAATCAAATTCGAGTAAGGAAGAATAATAAAAAACAGATGTTATAGATAAATATATAGTAACGTTGGTAATGAAGATACAAATATTGAAACGGATAAAACTGTAATTGCAAAGACGAAACAGAAAATTAAATTAAAACCCGACTCTTATTACGAAATTGCATTTAATTAGGGGTTAAGTACTACTCTGTCTGTAAGTTATAGTTGGCAATATTTTCCTTCATTGACAATTTAATTTTCTCTAATTAACAAATTGGAATGGCACAATTGTTACAAAACCCCGTCGTTTGTCAACCACGTTGCTTGTTTAGTTGACGAAGTGAACGCGCGTGTCATCTTCACCTCCATCTTCGCCGCCATCTTCGCCGCCATCTTCGCCACCATCTTCGCCTCCATCTTCGCCTCCATCTTCGCCGCCATCTTCACCGCCATTGTCCTCCTCGCTGCTCTCGGGCGCGGGGGGGCTGAGTACGATACCTGTCTCCTGCTCTATCCAGTCACGGTAGTTCACCGGGCTAACGAAAGCTGAAATAAAAATATTTGATTATTTTTAATACAAGTGTGACAAACAAGCTTACGCGCTTGCTGATGGTAAGCGACCACAGCGCTCGTAGCACCTTGGTCACTACTCTCACGTTACTCCGTACTATAAAAACTAAGAGAAAGAAATCGTCCCCCTGCTCCCAGGATAACGGCCATCTGTCCCACAGACTAATGATATATGTATCTACGAATCTGTCCTTTTCTGATCGCATTATGATATTTATAATCAAAGAGTAGCACTAATTTAAATTTAATAAAATTAATGCTTAACAGTATCAAAGCCGTAAGTAAGGCTACAAGCAACTGCTTTAAAATTGCAATTTTATGAACCTCAAATGACGTCTCCCACCATTCGTCCTTTTCTATTCGCATTATAATGAAAGAATAGCACTAAGCCCAAAACCTAATTTTAATGCTTGATTTAAAGTATTTTTCATCAGTTTCCGTACAAAATCGTACGATTTAGCTTCAATCACTTCGCTTCGAGCCCTTCAGCCCCATTTAAGGAGAGTTATAAGTTTAAAACAAGCTACTCGATTATACGATTCAGGAGTGTCTACTCGATTTATGTCAATACAGTAATGCCAGTTGTTCAGAGCTATTCCATGAATAGTCATGAGCTACAGGCACCTCGCTCTGTTCAATAAAATATGAGATGGCCGTTAGAACAATTCA
The DNA here is from genome assembly GCA_947347705.1 of Nymphula nitidulata. Taxonomy (NCBI): domain Eukaryota; kingdom Metazoa; phylum Arthropoda; class Insecta; order Lepidoptera; family Crambidae; genus Nymphula; species Nymphula nitidulata. Next base: position 18,076,165 of record OX374632.1, read on the forward strand.
TGTGAAGTGATCGAAATACGACGTGTTTTATTTATTTTTTTATTCAATTTGGTCCGCCTATCCGATTCAATCTATTTTCAGATCTATAGTTCGCTGTATGTTCGTTTGCCGGCTGTATGCCATATTTAGCGTGTACCGAACGAGTGACTAAGGGTATTTTTTTTCTAGCTAAAACGGGAGAGAGAACTTTTGTTGAAGTTACTATTGCCCATGCTCACTGATACTAATGCCCATGCTCACTGATACTAATGCCCATGCTCACTGATACTAATGCCCATGCTCACTGATACTAATGCCCATGCTCACTGATACTAATGCCCATGCTCACTGATACTAATGCCCATGCTCACTGATACTAATGCCCATGCTCACTGATACTAATGCCCATGCTCACTGATACTAATGCCCATGCTCACTGATACTAATGGCAAATCCGCTTTTATTCGTCTCTAGCTTAGATACCGAGCCGTAAGTCTTGTAACAAAACCCACAACTCATTTCGCAAAAGTCACTTCGGTTTTAATTCAGATGTTGACAGTTGAGTAGAACACAGCAAAGAGGATATAACACTACGTTTAGAACACAGATTTTCCCTTAGTTTATGAAATGAAAAAAATTCCATCAATTTTGACAGATAAAATCTAAGTACTTTTAATTTATTTTTTATACAAAGCAGGACAAAAGACTCAACACCACCTGATAAATGAAACGGTAAGAAGAGTTCATATGCGAAGACAGCTAGTGCGGCATGTATCCACTGTTCTAGTCGCCTCCGCCTTGTTGCACGCGTAGCACAAGGAACACGAGAAGCTTGAGAAACGGTTTTGTCTTGTCTACACCGTAATGTCATTTTTGTTGGGCTAAGGTCGACAAAAATGACATTACGGTGTAGACAAAACCGTTTCTCGAGCTTCTTGTGTTCCTTGTGCTACGCTTGCTGGTGCTGCCCTTTAAAGATGTCTTTTCATGGCTCTTTTGAAGGCATTTTTTGAAGTCACGAAGTTAGATTCGAGTTTTGCTATAAAGGTAGCAGTTAGCACACAAATCTTCTCTCGGCTTTATACAGTCTTTATTACGGATTAGACTTGTGAGAAAATTGGAAACCTCTGTACTGCCTAATTTCCCTATACTTTAATGATTTGATTACTTTGAAATTCTTTATAGTTGTGATTTTGTTTCACATTGAATAAAGAATTTCCAATATCTACTTAGAGCACTTTGCTATTATAGTTTTTCTCCTTAAACGAACTTTTTAAGTAAATACCTTTACTCTTAATTTTTCAACTGTCATCTGCCAATAGTACCTAAAAGCTTTTAGATAATCGTGGTTTTAACAAGAGACTTACAAGTCAGTGGTTGAAACATTTGTTTAAGACTCACAAATAAAGTAAATATTGCGGATACTTACTGAATTCATCTACCGCCACACCGTGTAGGACTCCATTGGAAACTAGGGCTGCGCCGGTATCGAACTGAAAATGAAAATTTATGTTTATTTTCTGAACTATACGGTCATGCATATAAACGCTCATTATAGGGTTGTCTTTCTCTTTTATAAAAGAAACAGTATGTTAACTAAAGTGGGGTTTAATGAACGCTTACATGTTTATTACCCTTTGAAGCCCGATAAACCAAACACAATTAAATTTTAATTGTCATGTCAACTTAAGTTGCCGTCTGGGCATTAAAGGATTTAAGTAAGGCCAGTCATAATTTTTATTGTATTATTTAAATTCACGGATACATTATCACGGAATTGTCTCAGTGCTCTCAAAGCTAAATTTACAGACTAAATTACTAAGCTAAATGCAGTCCGAACTCCGAACTATATTTGACTTGCGATGATAAAAGATTCCTTACTCGGTTTTGTAATGTATCTTATTACTTATTTATGTGTCGAAGCACAAATCGCTAATGTCACTTCAATCTCACTTTCTATCTATTTCGTCATCAACAGCCTATATCTGCCGCCTATATCCGATCCAATACTGTGCACAAGTCTTCCTACATAAAAGAAACACGAGAGAAGTTTGGACCGTACCTTATCTTATCTTACTATGGGGCCATGACTAAGTCACAGTGCACTTCGACCCATTAGGATCTTTTGTGCCTCCCCTGCGTTTACTCTTCCTATGTCGAGAATATAGTTGTCATTAGCCTTACTATATCTTTAGGCAGAAAGAGCCTGTTGTCTTCTGGCTTTGGATATGCCACTTCCAGAACGCTCATTCTGGTTTCTAGTCAGGGCATCAGAATGACACAATTAAGGGATGCGTCATTGAATCCTGCAATTCACCACATGCTCGACAAAGTTGAACCGTAAGAAATGGATAAATTTCATGGAGATTACGGGACCAAATCCTCAACGTGCCTTCAATATCTACCTGGAATCAACCACGTAGAAAATATGGACAGGTTTTCTGGAGAATACGGGACCAAAATTAAATGTTCATCAAAAAACCACTGAACTGGTTCGATCCACGTGTAATAAAAGATTACCTCAGTGATCTCGCTTTCCTCGGTCCTGAACTTGCGCACTTCGCTCTCTTCGTCAACGCTCACGTCCACATTGAAGCACTTAAGAGTCTCACCGGGAACTGGAATAAAGAATGAAGATTAAATATATAGTGATGTGATAATTAAAGTATTTTATATTCAATAAACAAGCAAGTCATCCACCTGAAAGTAAGTGCCCTTATCTCTTATACACCTGAAATATCCAGGAAATCAATAAAATTGATATTGCAGTTGCGTTGCTATACTGAGGCCTAAGACAAAATGCCTTGCATGGCCAGTAATTACCCTGGCTATAAGTATGTGTTCCTTTCAATCCGAAAACAGCGAACTGTTTTGCGGCCGAAATAGGGAAGGCAGTCGACCATACATATGGTACTACCATCTAGTAAAACATTCAGGAGACAAGAGATGTAACACCTCCCATCGTCAATCACCAACCTAGGTATATACATACGTCCTACTGCTGGGCACAGGCCTTCCTACATAGGAGAAACACATAAGGAGTTTGGGCCATAACACCACGCTGGCCTAATGTGGGTTGATGGGTTAACACCTCCCTTAATCTGTAATTATCTCAGATCATAGAGACAAGGTAATTATAAAGGTAATGAAATGAAAATATGTATCTTTATTCAATAAGGCCCTCAAGAAGCACTTTCGAATCGTAAAAAAACCCTTATGTCTATCACATAAAATAATATTAACTAACAATGTCATAATGTTGGTCTGTCTTGTCTGGGTCTACGTTAGCTAACAATGTTATAATGTCAGTCTGTCTATCGGTCTGTCTGTTGATCTGCCGGTCGATCTGTCAGTCGATCTGTCTTTCGGTCCGTCTGTCAGTCAGACTCAGTCTGAATTTACACCGGTTCCAAAAGTTGAACTACCGAGAAGATTCCGGCAACAAACTCGTGTAGTCACTCTTTTCAATTATTAAGTTACAATGTTTAGTTACATAGTAGTAGCACAGGTAGTAGTAGTATTTAGCAGTGCAGTTTCGCACAGAGTATAAAAAATAGGTAATTATTATGTGTGTGTATTTAAAGGTAATTATTATATTTCGTCATTGTATAGCACGTTGTATGTTAGCTGCTTTGTAACGCAAATAGGTACAGATAGACTAAACAACAATTTCGTACGGTTATCTCAAGTCCTTGGTAGCTCAGATGGTTGCAGCAGTCACCCGGACTGTGGAAGTTCGCAGGTTCAAACCTCGTCCCTGGACATGATTTTTTTGAGATTAGATCTTTTTCTAAGTATATGTTAAACAATTACTACAGCGCGGCAGCATCAAAAACTCAATATTCTACACAATTTACCTAAAGCGGCACATAAACTACGCCACTCTTTTGTAAAAATAATGACTACAATTTCAAAATACAATAGAGACCGATGCTTACTTGTATGTATGTATTTTTATGAAGGAATTGTCAGAAATTGAAAAATCAACAATAATTTATAAGTAGGTGCAGTGTTTTCAATACATCAAAATGTAGAGTCAAGTACTATGAAGCTATACTGAGATTTGAAAGCTTATTATTGACACGCACGGTCCATAATCGAATGTATCGTCAGATTAACCATTATGCTGAGGCCTTGCACGCACGCTCGTTTTTAGGGTTCCGTACCCTAAGGGTAAAACGGGACCCTATTACTAAGACTCCGCTATCCGTCCGTCCATCCGTCCGTCTGTCACCAGGCTGTATCTCATGAACCGTGATAGTTAGACAGTTGAAATTTTCACAGATGATGTATTTCTGTTGCTGCTATAACAACAAATACTAATAAACATAATAAAATAAATATTTAAGGGGGCTCCCATACAATGAACGTGATTTTTTTGCTCGATATTGATAACGGCAACAGGTAGACGCTTGTTTATAGATAATACGAAACCCTTTGTGCGCGAGTTCGACTCACGACTAACTTGGCCGGTTTTTTTAATAAGATTTTTTTTTATAAAATATGCTCAATTTTATTACCTACTTTATTTAAACTAGAAAAAAACATGTCCTTAACTGTGAACCGAGCCCGCGGCCTTTCACAATGCGGATGACTATGCCACAGATTAATAACAGTCTATGCTCTCTTTTTTCCATAGTTTAAAATGTTTTTAATTACTATTACTCTTATCATATATCTCTTATCTACATCGTGTGTTTCAATATGTTCAAATAGGTAGAGTCTCAATATGTTCAAATAGGTAGAGTTTTACCTTTTTATTCATGGTTCTGCAAAAAAAAAACCTTTTGACTCTTCCCAGCCTGCCCGCGTCTATGTCTCCTCAACAACAGAGTACCTATTGTGTCTGTTTGTACGTTACAAAATAATCTACTTAGTACTTACGGTCGCCATTAGCGCCGAAACCACAGAACTTGCCGCTGGTGATGTCATCGTCAGAGGCGATGGCGACGGCCGCGATGTTGTCTGTAAACAAAAAATGACTTTTAAAAAAGTTACTTGCTACATTCAAACACAATTTAATATCTAATAATCTAAGAATTTTAAAGCGTAATAAACATAGACCAAAAATAAAGTTGATTGTAAAACGGAGACTGAACTCAACAGTGCCCGAGCCAGCAAATTGATGGCAAAATACACGCAGCAATCTTTTACGGTTGTATTGAGTAGTCACTTAAATTTGTCGTGGCTAGTAAATGTATCTACTGATTAAATTCTCTTTGGTAGCTAGTTTTAAAAACAATATCCTCAAGCTACCGTCGAAAATCTTCAAAAAGAATATAATCACTACCATGGACCAAATATATCATCACTTCTAACGTTTAGTAAAGAAAAGAACGTCTCGGTGATATATTTCTGTAGAAATTTCGAATCGAAATCGATCGTTCATACCACAGATACTTAAAATTTCAAACAAAAGCTAACGTAACTACTCAATACGATGGCGATTCGAAATTTAAAAGTGTTCGTGCTAGGGGTACTGGAGACAAAACTTAAAATATTCTTGTAAAAGATGCGTGTAGAAGTTAAAAAAGGTTCGATATCGTCGGTGGGCGTGCAAGTCCGCGTAAGAGCAGTTTGCAATATCGCGTATTTACAAAAGTCTAAATATTGTAATATCGCGCCAGCAGCAGGTTCTTAGCGCTGATTCGCTTGTACTACATTCTCATTAAACAACACCCAGAGAAATCCCAAACAAACTCAGTCAAAGAAATGAGTAGATATATACAAGATGTTGACTTTTTTCTTCCGCCTGTAACATTGAAAAAGCGCATTCGCGGTATTGCAAACCGTTCTTACGCGGTCTTGCACGCCCACCGACGATATCTATGAAAACAACTTGGGAAAAGTGTCAGAATCTTTTACAAGGAATTATTAAACACTGTTAAAACATCGTAGCTATTTTAAATTAAAAATTATGTGGCGGCCGCCGCGGGAGACTTGGCCAAAGTTTTTAATTAATAGAGCATTGAGTGGGTGCGCAAGTTTTAATTGTCATCCAATGGATATCGCGTAATGGGCCCACTGCCCAGTAAACGGAATTTGGTAGTGAGGTCCTGTGAATGGGTGACCAAAAATTGCTGGTGATAATTAATAAGAATAATTTTATCTACGGTAATTTTATCGAATCGTTCGTTCAGAAGTAAAATATTAGCATATTTATACCATTCAGTTACTCCAACGTAGAAAATAGAAATTACTAATTTAATTTTTTTGTCTATTGTGTCTTTATCACACGTAAGTTTACTAGCTTACCTACCTATCAAAATCACTCTCTGAAATATTTTTTTTATACAATTTATATTAAATTGTTTTTTTATACAATAAAGTAAAGAAGTCTTTGATTATAATAAAATTATAGCCACAAGTAAAACTATTTAAAAAAAACAACTAACGATGGTTCGATCCTAAATTCTTTTCTACCGGAAAAATTATTCTCACTATCGATTTGTAGACACCCCATCCCTAGACTTCAACAAATTTATATTTACTCACCAGGAAGTAAAAAAAACTCTATTCTATATGCGATATTTTTGTGTCTTTCGTCAAGGATGATTGGTGCAGGATGACAAAAGCTAAATAAATAATTAAATTAGTGAAAAAAATAGAGATAGAGCTTTATGTTCCTAGTTTACAGACACGAATCTCTCTGCTTTTAACATAATACTTCCTCAATGAGCGCTAGTGCATGGCAGTGCGACACGTGGCGACTTTACTCACCGCCAAAAATATCTTTATAAATATCTTTTCCTAAGTTTAGCACGCTGTACAACAGTGAAATATACGAGTTTACCTATAAATATTCATCTATGTACCTTAATATTAGTATCTTATCTTTTTTCTTTTCAAGTAACATATTACACACACAATAATCATAAAGTCCGCCAAGAATGAAGTTTAATTGCGAACCAAAATTGCCCTAGATTAAATCTGGTTGCGTCCATGCGACATTTTAATACACATAGACTAGAATAACTGATTTCCCAGTAGAGTTTTGTTATTAATGGATCCAACTAGATATATTAGTTACGGAGACAGCGACGTAATTTACGAATGGTGCCACTGGTGACAATGGTGTCTTGTTTTAAAGAGTTGAAGAAGAGTTCGGTGTTCGAACTCTTCAAAGGAAAGAGTGAGACAATCATACCAGTGTAGTGCACGTTCCTGTTGATATGGATGAGGGAGAGGCCGTCAGGGTGGTTGCGGATCTGGTTGGTTTCAGTCACAAGCTCGGGCCTCCACACGTCGACCACGCCGTAGCGGATCCAGATGTAACGGCCTCTGAGGGTAAAAAGATTTATCTATACGTCAAAATAAACTTACGATATCAATTTTGATAAAGGTTTAAGAGATGTTTTAAACGTTTCACAAAACAGTTTGCGATGTCTATTCTACTATATTTGGACATAATTTTGACACGAAAAAAGAGATATTTCTGACAATCTTGATAATAGTGAAGTCACTCGGCTATTTATTGAACCGGTAAATTTTCAACTTTGGTAAACCAAGTGCTTTGTTACATACATTTACCTAAATACTAAACATTTATTTTGCTTTATTTTACAATGTAGGTAATATTAAAAGAGTTAAGCTAATTAGAAACATATGGTATTATTTTTGATTTCAATGTGACTGTTTGAAAAAAAGTCGGGTAGAGGACGCTAGCGAGCGCCTCACAGCACCCGTACCTCCATCTTTTATAGCGATCCAGTTTAGGACCTAAACTCAGTAGAATCGTTATATCCGTACTACGACGCTATCTACGACTATGACAGCGATGCAGTTTAGGAACCAATACTGAACCGAGCGGAATATGAATCGCTTTTATAAAGATGGTGGTAAGGCCCCAGATTGGCGTGGCGCACTAAAGTGTATGGTAGATATTTTTTTTTGCTCGAAGCAGTAGCTTTTTGAAAAACAAAAGTGACTGAGTGCGATTTTTAAAAAAGTGTGTACCTACCTACAGTGTTTGCAAAATCAAATCAGGTTACCATATCTTTCATTGCTGATTTTAACTAAATTAAGTATTTGTTAGTTTTCTTTGTGATTAGTTTTTATTGGTTTTAATATAAAAAAAGTCATAGCAAAGCAAAAATCGTCAATTTCGCATACATAGACAACTTACACATTCCAGTTATTTTGATTTTAAAACCAAACTACGTAATCGATTTTAAATATTTTTTATGAGACCATTTGGCAACTATTCCGCATCGAACAAAAAAACCACCTCGTAAATCGGATAAGAAATCTCGGCGTAAGTAATCGTTGTAACATACATAGAAAAAAAACATACCAACCGAATTGAAAACGACCTCATTTTTTAAATCGGGTAAAACCTGGCATAATTGAATTTGGTAGCAGATTTTTTTAGAAATTCCACTTGACACGTGATATCTGCAAGCAGCCGCAGATTTAAACCATCATCAGTTATTGCTTATCAATTAAAATGTATTTGATCCATATTTTAAGTAGGCAAAAATTTTGTAATTTATTGCTCTAACTGAGCGTAAGAATTATTTCGCTGTACTTTACGTACTTATTAACAAAAACAATAATCTTATCTAGGCGCGTGGATAAGACGATTAACAAAATTATTTAATTAGGTATCTTGAAAGGAAATGATATCTTGTAAATTTATGTACAGTCGACAGCACATCAAGCGTAACAGTTTGACCTTAAGACCACCCTTATTACGTTCGGAATAGAGGCGACTTTAGTAGTGCAACTGCTACACTTGACGAGATGCCGTTCCGTATTTAAGTACCTACTCTGAGTACCTACAAAAGTGTCGTATAGAATGTAGGTTGCTACTTCTATTAGAAAATAATAAGATGAGCTCAACTTTTGATATTAATATCATAGTCTGATTGCTACGCCTGCAATAAAACTATTGCATATTTGTAGAGTACCTAAGTATATGTCTTACTTTAACCATGTACTTAATACATAAAGAGGAACAGAAATATACAGGTGGTGCCGTCAATACGACAATAAATTAAAACATGTGCTATATTAGTTAGCACGACTGACAGGTGAAAGATGGACGTATTTGGCTACAAATTGGGCTGGCCCAAGTGGCAAGAGAGCTAGAGGCCGTCCTAAGGAAAGCTGGGTAGACGAGATAAAAAAGTATGTTGGCAACGACTGGAACAAAGAAAGCGAAGATAAGAAAAACCTGGACACTGTTGGCGGAGGCCTATAGGTACCCGTCAGGGGCCTTAACTATTTAACTGCATACAATTTAATATGTATTAGAATTCAATTTTGAAACTCTGTAACTTAAAGGAAAATAAAGAGGCTTTATTATTATTATTATTTATATTAGTTCATAGAAATGGTTTGCCACTTTCGAAAACATCTTATTTATTTGATAATTTCATGACAATTCTATGAAATAATACAGCCAATGTTATATTATTTCATACAAATGTCATAAACATATCAAATGAATAAGATGTTTTTGAAAGTGGCAAACCATTTCTATGAACTAATATAGTCCATGTTTTAATTGTTTGTCGTACTGGCGTCAGCGCCCTGTATATTGATTGCTATTCCTATCTCTCTCAGCTGAAACAAAGTTCACCGGTATCGCCTGAAGATCACTTACTCTAAAACGCATCTGTTGGAGGTGAGAACCCATCTGGTGCCGATGAGAGAGCCGGCACACGTCTTTAATAGACCGCCGTTGTTGTTGACTGCCATGCGCAAGTGCACAAACCAGGGGTTCTCACCCAGCGCTGCCGCCGTGCTTTCTGGAAGGAGATGACAATTGGGGTCAAGACATTCAAGACACACTGATCAACAGCGATCGATGGTTTGTTCATACAAAATATTTTAAACAAAAGTTGAAACCACTTTCTATTGTTTCTGGAAACAACTTAGCACCAACTCCTGTCACTGCGCAGGGCTGGCCAACATCTAAATCGTCGTAGTCGTAGTGGTCGATCGCGCAAAAGACATTTGCTACATTTATCTACTGTAGCTAAAATATATTTTCACTATTAAAACAATGGTGGCAAGCAAACAAGCATACAACCCGCCTGGTGGTAAGGGGCCGTGCCTAAAAGAACTTTTAGCATTGGACACTTAATTATCGGACATGGCGGTATGGCTGGAAGATTTCTAATGTATTTTTTCTATAAAAATAAGCCCGTATTATAAAAATATTTAAATTAATTTATACTTACTTTCAAGACCCGTGCTGCGAGCCTGCGAAAAGACAGTCACAATTTAAAGCAGACCATTTAAAATCAATACACATAGGTAAACACAATCAAATTAAAACGTATAATCAATTAAAATGTGATAGGAGTTTACAGTTTAGCGAATTTTACGTAACATTAAATAGAAATAAAGGTAGTAGGTAGGTAATAAAATTCTATTTAAGTTTAGGGGTTCAATGATTTCTCATTGAACCCCTAAACTTAAATAGAATATTAATCATCTCGAAAAGTAAACACTTAGGAAATCACTTTTGCGTATCTTACAATTTATCATAGGTAGCATTTTCATTGCAACTGTCAAAAAGCTACCGCAAAAATCCCATCATTTATGGATAATTATGTCCAATGGGAAAATTATAATATGATGGGGTTGCATTATAATAAAATTATAATATGATGGGGATTATAATATGATGGATGCAGTCTTTACGTGGCAAAGAACTAAGCTAAGCAGATTTTAGGTAACGTATCACCTCACCTGAGCCAGGGCGAGCGCGCCCAACAATACCAAAAGACCCTTCATATTTGCACTGTGGTCGATACACTAATACCTGCAACTCATTAACAAACTTATAACTAACTTTAAGCGTTATCTTTATCGTTTTAGTACGCATCATTACAACGTTATCTGTTGATAATATTAAGATTAATGAGTATCTGAGGTTTCCATTCCAAAAACCTGCCACTGCTGCCCAATTTCAAGTAATCCTGTATCGCGTCATTTCCTATCACTTTGTACGGATTTATGATTAGATTTCCAGGCTGTGAGGCAGGTTTTTTATAGCTTATTATTGTATACTTGTAACTACCATAAATAACCCTATTTAATATGTCAAGCAGTTGGTCCAGTCCAGCTGACAATTACTAGTCCTACTCTCGCCTATACTCGCAATATTACGGAAATAATACTTAAAAACCCTTTTTATATGTCAAGCTGTTTGATCACGATGGTAATCTACAACTACTCTCACTCTCAATATTAGGTTGGGGAAAAAGTCTTTTCGCATTATAGTATGTATGAACTTGTAATAAAATCTCTTTGGCTGTAGGTAGTATTTGTATCTGGCTGGTTTTGGTATCATTAAAAGTTTAGATTTTAAAAAAGATAATTCCAAATTCAAATTAGGAAAATGTGTGTTTTTCATTTGTTTTTCGTACTGTCAAGATGAGTGAATGTAGGTAATAAAGAAATTCGATACATTTTAAAATTTTACTACAAAAAAGGTAAAAATGCAACGCAAGCCACGAAAAAAAATTGCGATGTTTATGGACCTAGTGCAGTATCTGTGAGAGTAGCACAAATTTGGTTTAAGCGTTTTCAATCCGGAAATTTTGATGTCAAAGATGCACGTCGCTCTGCTCGCCCTATTACGGATAAAATTGATGCTATTTTTGAAAAACTGGAGCATGATCGGCATGTCAGTAGTTACGACGTAGCTGAAGAACTGGGAATTGACCACAATACAGTTTCGGCGCATTTAAAAAAAAATGGGTACACAAAAAAGCTCGATATTTGGGTACCCCACGACTCACTGAAAGGAACCTAATGAACCGTGTACTCATTTGTGATTCTTTATTACGACGTAATGAAACCGAACCATTTTTGAAGAAGCTGATAACTGGTGATGAAAAGTGGATCGCGTACGACAAGAACGTGCGAAAAAGGTCGTGGTCAAAGGCCGGTCAGGCTTCACAGACTGTGGCGAAACCCGGGTTAACTCGCAACAAGGTGATGCTGTGTGTGTGGTGGGATTGGAAGGGCATTATTCATTATGAGCTGTTACCACCAGGCAGGACCATCGATTCTGAACTCTACTGCGAACAACTGCTGAGATTAAAGCAAGAAGTTGAGAGAAAGCGTCCGGAATTAAACAACAGAAGGGGTGTGGTTTTTCATCATGATAACGCTAGACCTCACACATCTTTAGCCACTCAGAAAAACTTAAGAGTTTGGCTGGGAGGTGTTCAGATTTCCACCTGTTTCGCTCTCTTAAGGCGCTCTTTTCCCGTTTTGAACATTTTCGATTGCTTGTACCACCACGAATATAAAACATTCAATTCTGAAATTCTTATATAATATAGTTGACCGTATTATCTATTAGTTGTAAAGACAGAAACATGATTGGTAATACTTCACTCGATAGAAAAAAAATTCAAAGATTGCTCTGCTCAACATTTTAAAAGTCATTTAAGTCAGATAATACATTACTAAATGACGTAAAAAATATACAAATTGATGTAACTTTTCATCATCTATAAAATGATAATAACGGATTTTTTTACGTCATACATTTTTATTACGAAGTAGGCAAAAAACCTATAAAATTCAAATTACGGGGAGTGATCATGACACTCCGCTGTTACTTCAGTACCCGTTGAGAGCTTCCCGAGTGAGGTCACGTCGCTTTATGCTCCGCAGATCCCGCACGATAGTTTGTATTTGAATAGGTGTAAATATAAAATAGGTTAGGTTTTTTTAAGTTTGATTAGGTTTATTTTAGTTTGTTTAGGTTTGTTTTAGTTAGTTTTAGTTTAAAATAAGTTTTAGTTGGTAAATAATAAGGTTCTAATTAAAATGGGAAACAAAAATAATAAATCAAATTTTAATAAGCGGACCCATAGAAAAATGTTGCAATATAAATGGTAAGTACTACCTTTCTAACATATTTGGTCTGTTCATAAACCACCCACTAAATGATTCTTAGGATGTACACGATGTCCTGTTTGTTCCTAGTTATGTAGTCTCACAATATAACAAGGGACAGTATGATTTCAAAGCCAGTTATATAATGAATTAGAAATTTATTGTTATCCAATTAACGAATTTTATAAATAATATATATTATAAATTTTATAAGTTTCATCATATATACATATAAAATTCTCGACTCACAGTTTTAGTTACCATACTCCTCCGAAACGGCTTGACCGATGATCATGAAATTTTATGTGTATATTCATTCAGTAGGTCTGAGAATCGGCTATTATCTATTTTTTTTTTGACATTTTGTTTTTTATGGCAAGACAACGTTTGCCTGGTCAGCTAGTGATTATCTAAATATTTCGTAGGACGCTTTTTGTACCACAGTGTAATTGCACAGAACAGTATAACTTCAAAACCGGTTCTGAAATTATTCTGAAATTTTTTTTGTTTTTTTTTGTTTATATAAGTTTAGTTCTAATTTAATCATATATGTTTTATAAACGCTGGCCTATTTTTTAGTGCTTTTATGCGCCAGAAAAGAAATTCGAGTGTTGTGGTCTCAGGGTTTGAAAATAGCTCTGCACCAACCTATCAAAGTGAAAAGTAAGTATATGTATGTATAAAACACATTGGACCTAATTCTGGAGGAACACTCTTAAGTTTAAATTTAAGTACAATCTATCTCTTTCTTACAATATGTAATAAGAAAGAGATAGCAATATTTTGTTTAGAGCTGTCATCTAAATTCAGACAGATTTCATACGAACCATAGACAATTATTTTAGACGGCATGTATGGAGGTGCCTTCTAAATACTGCATTTTATCACGTTCAATAAGGTCGAAAATTGAATGTATGTTTCTAAATGTCAAATTTTAAGTCAGCGATACTTTTCGTATTCAAATTGAGAGAAAGAGGTAGACTGAACTTAAATTTAATCTTAGCATGTGCTCTCCAGAATTAGGGGCATTATTTCTTTAGATCGTTATTTAAAATTAAATCTTTGTTTTAATATTTGCATTCATATGCAGGTTAATAATAATATTATTTTACTTATACCAATTATTTAGATCCAAATATGTATCATCAGTCCGTGATGACGTCATTGAGATTTTATTTGGTTACAAAAGTTACCAAGGACTGTCGGTCAGGGACCAAGAAAAAAAAGAATTTTTATACAGGGTGGTGCCTAGGGGATGCAGAACCGGACCTTATTTAGGTACCGGGTTTTTCGGTTCCGTTTTACCGAAGAACCGGGTACCCGGGTTTTTTTAGTTCTTTCGGGTCGTGAAATTAAATTCTATTTAATTTGTTTTGGTTTTGTTTAGAAACTTTATTAATCACAGTTAAGAAAATAAATAATATGGGAAATTGCTAAACAAAGTTTTTAAATAATCAATATGTCATGTATATCAATATGTGAAGCGGTAAGAAAAGTCCATATGCGGAGACAGCTAGTGAAGCTTGAAACACACTGTTCTAGCCGCCTCCACCTTGCCAGCCAATAAAGTCACTTTTCACGCCTCATTTGAAGGAACCCATTTTAAAGGAAGGAGGAAACACATGTACTGGCAAAGAATTCCTAAATTTTGAAGACAAAGAATCGAGTTACTAAATTTCTTTTTGCGCGATTTTGAGGTGGACACAGTGAATTGATGACTCCGAAGACCGCCACGCACGAGGGAAAGAGGAAGGAGGAAGGTGGGATAAGTTCAAAAAGCGATGCAATAATTCATGAAATGTCTCGCCGCAATTGCAGAGGCTCGAAGTGTGCCGGCAATAAATTCCAAGTTTCGGAAGTCCCACAAAGAAACGAGTAACTAAACTTCTTTGTGCGAGATGTTGAAGTGGAAACAGTAAATTGATGACTTCGAAGACCGGCACGCGTGCTCCTGAGTAAGAAGGGGAAGGTGGGATAAGATCGAGGAGGTACTTGGGGGAGCCATCCCACAGGTGCGAGCAATATTCAACGCAATACCGGACCTGAGTATTGTACAGAAGGCATAATTGATCTAGCGTGAAAAATCGACGCACCTTGTTCAGTACATCGAGCTTCTGGGAGTTTTGATAAAAGTTTCGATATAATTCCTCTGATTCAAATCGCAGCATATTTCCATACTGAGCAAGTTGATGTGGAACCCTGTGCCGAAATAGTAGTGCCCTAAAGAGAGGGAAGGGGAAGGAACGGCGACATTTTGGCTGTAAACTTGCACTCCTGTGTTTTCTTAGCATTGAACTCATTAAGATTGTTAGATCCCCATTCAGGTATGAGGTTCAACACCCTGTCGAGCTCAATGGTAAGATTCATTCTCTCCATCTAAGTTTCAACGCGTCCAGCCCCTGAGCGATCGTAATATCCACCATGCACTGTACTGTCATCCGCATAGCAATGAATGTTTCCTAATAGAAGCATGTCATTGATATTAAGAAGAAAGAGAGTAGGGGAAAGAACAGAGTCTTGAAGTACACCAGCGTTCACTGGCATGAACCCCGAACACGGATTCTCTGCTTATGCAGGAAGCCGGCGATCCAGTTGCTGAGCTCTGCAACTGGATCGCCGTATACGGTCATACGGTCTGCCCACTCAGCTGAGTGAGTAGACCGTATGCCGGGAGCTTAGAGAAAAGAGCCCTGTGCCAGACCCGATGAAAAGCTTTAGCAATGTCTAGCAGCCACTGACTCACCACGTTTATCTATAGCTTCACCCCAGACATGCAATAAATACGCTCGAAGATCACCCGTTGACCGTTTCAGGCGAAACCAATACTGACATCAATAATTAATGAGCGATCTTCTAAGTTACGGACCAGCTGGTTATTTTTGAAATCCGTTCCATAACCTTGCAAAGATCTGCGGTGACAGCTATTGGGCGGTAGTTAGCGCTTGGGTCTATCGGTCTCCCTTTTCACTGTCATCAGTGATCTGATGACTCATCACACTCATCCACTGTGAGTAAAAACAAAATTATAATCTTTTCTTAATAAAACGGTCTAATATTTTTTCCACGCATAAAAATGCGTCAAGTGACCGGCGACAGGAGCGACCAAAGAAAGAGTATAATATAAGTACGGTAAAATGAAAAAAGTACCTATTAAATACTTTATTAATCTGCATTTAGCTAACTTTGTGATGTGTATTAAGTGAAAACAAAAGAATGTAACAAAAAAGTATCCACGGAAGACCAGCGCCGTAGTGTCCAAGGATGCTTCAGCTTATGCTGAGTGGATTCCTTTTCAGTGACATATTTATATTGTTATTTGTTCAAATGTGTTGTATTTGGATTCTGTAGTCACAATTGTGTGTTTCTTAATAAATTATTTCATTTCATTGCAAAATATGGTATCTATACTTACATGTCCAAACTTACAATAATAATAACGATTATTAGGTACTTTTGTTTAAATTAACACACCAGTACACTTTGATAATTAACGATGCACTGACTGAGCAAGACAAAATGGTGGCGAATGAATGCTGTGAACTGCTATGCTGCCCCATACCCTTACTAGTGTAGCCATGCCACGCCTTACATATTCCAAGTTCGATTTATCGCAAACAATATCGGTAAATATTTGATTTCTTTGATGACATTCATAGGAACCGAAAGAACCGAAAATCCCGGGTAATATATTTTTAAGAACCGGTTCTTTGAGAGCTGAAAGAACCGGGTAGAACCGGGTCTTTTCGGAACCGGGTAGAACCGGGTGCATGCCCTAGTGGTGCCGTCATTATGACAATAAATTAAAACATAGGCTATATTAGTTCATTGAAATCGTTGACCACTTACAAAAACATCTTATTCGTTTGATAATTTCAAGACATTTCTATGAAATAATGCAGTCAATGTTATATTATTTCATACAAATGTCATAAAATTATCAAACGAATACGATGTTTCTGAAAGTGGCAAACCGTTTCTAAGAACTAATATAGCCCATGTTTTAATTTATTGTCGTATTGATGGCACCACCCTGTATACAACTTTATACAACGTGTTAGGGGGTCGCTCTCGAAAACGAAGACAGGTGGCAGTGCTAGTCACCCTTAACACGATTTGTTAGAAAATACCATTTGAAATCGTGAAAAAAAAATAGCTGTTCCATACAAACAGGTCCATACAAATAAAACTAACACTATTTCTATTTAGATATCGATTGTGTAGGTCTTAAGCAGTAAACGTTAAAACTGCTTAAGACCTACACAATCGATATCTAAATAGAAATAGTGTTAGTTTAATTTTTCAAAACGTCCGGGTTTGATTCCCGAGCCGAGTAGGTACATGTTTTTTTAAATGTGTGAATGCATTTGAAATAAAAACAATCAAACCACGTAAATTGGTTTTATTTCTAATGTGTAGTGCTCGTGAAAATGTAAGACAATACTATGAATGCAGTTTTTTCTAAAATTAAATTACTTAAATCGACGACATGGTTCCTAAGAAGAGATTTTCGCATGTCTTATAGTTTCAGACTTTCCCATACTGACCGATCTAAATGTGCCACCCTGTATGTAGGGTATCTATGATAATACCTACAATTAGTGTAAGTATTTTTTTATTGGATGTGTGTGTTTTGTTAATCTTTCTTTTTAATGCTCGTTTTTTTTCATTTCCTTTACTTTTCCTGTAGGACTTGCGTTTAAAAAAGCTTTTTGCAATTTAGAAATAGATGATTCATCGTTGAAAGAGACAACAGCTGATGAGCATCTTGCTTGATAACCTCTTCTTTGTGTGAAGTTGACTCGTTTACCGCCTACAAATTTAGCAACAACACTGTTGAAGCGCTCTACAGTATTTGTATCGACGTTTTCAATCAAACTACGAGATTGAGCCGCAACAATAGCAATAATCGCATTTATTCGAAATAAAAACGTCGAATTCCTAATCCAGTTGAAACAATTGTTTTCATTTTTATCTTTGTCATAAAAGTAATTTTTGCACAATTTATGTGTCCGGTCTGACTAGATAGTCGGGGACTAAGATCCCTTGCACTCGATAGAGTAGGGGGTGGACTTGCCGAGGAGGTGTGACGAAATGAGAAGGCCCGTTGTGGATGGTGATGTTCTATCCAGTTCTTTGAAAAGCAGGGAGAGGTGTTCAGAGTGGTACCAAGAGTGATCATAATCGACCGATTTCTAGTTTATCTATATTCGATTTTTACCTATTGCAACTATCGACGTCCTTCGTGAGGGGATTTGTCACTCAATGAAAGAAACTAAATATTAATATCTTTATTCATGAAAAGGTATGTACAGGTTATCTAAATATTACAAATTTATATACCTACGAAATAATAATAAAAACATATCTCAACCTATTTACAAAATAAAATACACTATAGAACATAAAGATATGAATTAACTAACTAGATGAAATATAACACTTGGACTATCTTATTACGAACACTATTTACAACACATAACACACTATAGGACATAACGAAACGAGTTAACTAATTAGATGAATTATAACACTTTCACTGTCTTATCGCGAATAACACTTTAACTATCTTGTCGCGAATATTATGGTCCCCATAGGCAGGAGCCAACGAATTACAAATGTTTTCATGTACTAAGGATTTTTTTGTTTTGTTGTTAACCATCTACAACGGGCCTCCTCATTTCGTCACACCTCCTCGGCAAGTCCACCCCCTACCCTATCGAGTGCAAGGGATCTTTGTCCACGACTATCTAGTCACACCGGTCCCGCACACATAAATTGTGCAAAAATGACTTTTGTGACAAAGATAAAAATGAAAACAATTGTTTTAACTGGATTAGGAATTCGAAGTTTCTATTTCGAATAAATGTGATTATTGCTATTGTTGCGGCTAAATCTCGTAGTTTGATTGAAAACGTTGATACAAATACTGTAGAGCGCTTCAACAGTGTTGTTGCTAAATTTGTAGGCTGTAAACGAGTCAACTTCACACAAAGAAGAGAGTATCAAGCAAGATGCTCATCAGCGGTTCTCTTTTTCAACGATGAATCATCTATTACCAAATTGCAAAAAGCTTTTGTAAACGCAAGTCCTACAAAAGTAAAGGAAATGAAAAAAAAACGAGCATTAAAAAGAAAGATTAACAAAACACACACACCCAATAAAAAAATACTTACACTAATTGTAGGTAACATCATAGATACCCTACATACAGGGTGGCTCATTTAGATCGGTCAATATGAGAAAGTCTGAAATTATAAGACATGCAAAAATCTCTTCTTAGGAACCATGTCGTCGATTTTAGTAATTTGATTTTAGGAAAAACTGCATTCATAAATAGTATTGTCTTACATTTTTGCGAGCACTACACATTTGAAATAAAACCAATTTACCTGGTTAATTGGTTTTATATCAAATGCATTCATAATATTAAAAAAACATGTAGCTTTTTTGCGGCTGGAATATGAAGGGGTATTTGGGACTCCCAGGCTCTAACGGCCACCACCGCCCGTTCCCGTGGTCAGGCCGTAAGGTGCAAGTACTACCCCTACCCATATAAAATACATATTTTTTGTCAAGTTAAACGGTTTCATTATGTAGCTATTGTAGCGAACGCTAGGAAATATAATTAGGTCCTAGGTCATCACAATACACACCGCTGTCTTCATCAATCCAGGGCATTGATCAGACTCAAAAATAAAATCGTAAGACGTAGCGCGACTTGAGAAAATATATAAATAGCATTTATGATAATACTAGTATCTTACCGCGGCTCCAACTTGGTTATCGTTTCAAAAAAGTATCCTACATCCCTTTTACAGTCTCAAACTATCTCCTTACCAAATTTCATCTGAATCGGTTACCTAAGTGGTTTAGGCGTGAATGCGTAACATAACATACAAACAAACTCATTTTCACTATTTCAATATTACAGTTAGGATGAGCGGTTGACTGTTGATACAAATTTTTACAGCTGACCATCTGGTGGACCGTATGATCATGAAAAAAGTTAGTACCTATCTAAATAATCTATAACGTAATACCATAATGTTACTGTATGCAATTTTACTATGGCACATCGTACCGCTTGGACCGGGCGGCCGCGGCCGGCGCGGTGTCATCTCGCGCGCGTCGGATTTGCTTACGTTACGCTACTTATTGGCGGGGGCTGAGGAAGCATTTTTACCTACGACTGCTCGGAATACCTCGCCTTAAGAATTCTCTAGGCAGTGTCAGGTTAACATCACGGGAGGACTGCCAAAACCACTTGTCGCGGTATTTTGATCAGAAACCACAAAATTTCTATGGCAATGGTATCATGTCCCTACCTACAAGATGGCAAAAAGTTATCGAACAAAATGGCACCTACATACGTTAGTTAAATGTAAATAAACTCTATTAAAAAAAATTTTAAATGCGAAGAAACTTTTTCCCCAACCTATTATGACATCTAGGAAATCATTTGACTCTGCATTGTGTGTAGGACATTGTGGTATTTATATGGTAGCTATAGGCATCCAATTAAACGCCAACTGATGGACAATTAGGCAATAACTCCTTGATAGGCAGCACGTGAGTAGCGCCCTCAGTAGTGCCCATAGTGCCCAAAGTGCTACGAGCATCTATTAGGTTACGGTAACTACGCATGAGTAGCGCCAAAAGTGCTACGAGCGTCTATAGGCTACGGCTACGTACGGTAACTACGCGTGAGTAGCGCCAAAAGTGCTACGAGCGTCTATAGGCTACGGCTACGTACGGTAACTACGCGTGAGTAGCGCCAAAAGTGCTACGAGCGTCTATAGGCTACGGTAGCAACGCGTAAGTAGTGCCAAAGGGCTACTTTTTTACTGCTATGCATTTTTTTTTTATAAATGGGTTCAGTCTTGATCCTACTCTTGCTCCGAGAGAAGTTAAGAGGGGGTTGAAGATGTTACCCAGAAGTTGCCTATTTATTCCAGCTTTGAAGGCATTCAGGTTTTATGCGGTAGGGAACACCTAAGGCGGCAGAGTATTCCACTCCCTGGCCGTGCGCATCATAAAAGATGACGAAAAGCATTTAAATAATGCGTACCTATGTTCGGTATATCAACCAGCCCCCCAATTCTGCTATGATCTAAAATGAATCGGAGACGCTTAAGTTACAACGTTTTTGTATTCTGCTAACTCAACGCAATCGAAACGTAACCGAAACGCATCAGTTTGGTATTCTACTAACAAACACGTAACGCAAACCGTTCGGTTCAATCATTGTTTCGTATTTTGCTAAATATTTAACATTTGTGGCAGCCGAAGCGCATCTTGTCACTAAGCCAAAATATATTTGTTTCAGGCAATAACGAACTAACAACTAACGAGCCGAAGTTGAACAAACCGCGAGCGTTTCCTTAGCGTTCCGGCTTTATAAGTGGTATTTTACTAGGTGGTAGACCCATATTTAGGGTCGCCTGGGCAGGTAGGTACCACCGCCTTTCTTATTTCAGCCGTGAAACAGTTCGCTGTGTTTCGGATTGAAGGGAAAGGTAGGCAGTGTAATTACTGGGCATGGACGGCATTTCATCTTAGGCCCCAGGATGACAACGCACCTGCAATATCAAGTGCTTTTCCTTGTTATTGCAGGTGTCTATAGGCGGCGGTAACCGCTTACCACCAGGTGGGCCGTCAGCTTGTTTGTCATCTAGTTGTATATAAAAAAAAGCAATGTTAGTGGAATACCTACCTTTTTGTATTACAACCGCATTGGTAACGATACCGAACCGCAGCCGATCCGTTTAGGCAAATAAATAGCAGAATTGACCTACAGGTGTGGGTGATAGCGCGTCGAACGTTTAGTAGTCCTCAGGTGCAATGGGTTTGGCGGAATGAGCTCGTGAAGCTCCTGCGCATAAGATGACAGGAGTCTATAGGCGGCGGTAACCACTTACGACCAGGGGTGCGTTCAACTGTCAAATAGAGCAAATTTTCATACATTTTTTGCTCTATTTGACAGTTGAATTCGAAGTGACTTGCGAAGTGAGGTGCGAGATTCGTTACAGAATCGACAGGCAGGTGGGCCGTCAGCTTGTTTGTCATCTAGTTGTATTAAAAAAAAGTTGGTATTTGGCTGAGCCGTCCCACAGGTGAGAACAGACTACATGCACGATTGGGCTTGTGCTTTATAAAGGGTTAGAAGCTGTCCAGGGGTGAAGTACTGCTTGACCTTATCACATCTAATATTTTTAACAAATACAATGTACGTTTTTTACGAATAGGTATAGGTATTAATATATTTTTGGCGTTTTGGATTTTCCTAATCAGTTACATATTAATCTCAGAGATGATAATTAAGTTTTAACTCTTATCATAATTAAGTAAATACGTCTGATAGCAAAGAACTGTAAACAGACTGATGTTCCGCATCGATGAAAGAAAATTAATTACCTATGATTAAAAAATTGTGACGAGAAGAGAAATATGACATAACTGTGTGACCCTTGTACCAATAATTCATACAAACAACTAGAGCGGCAAACAAACTTACGGGTCGCCTGGTGGTAACTGGTCACCGAAACTTAAGACGTTCGTAGCACCTTAGGCACACTACAAAGCAAGAGAACGCGTTATATGCTAACGACATAGGAGACGAATCCACCAGCTCACAACATAACGCTGGCCCAGAGAGCCCTAGCGACCTTATTCACCAGAAGAAGACAGAAGATAGTGTTATTATCGGAAACCTATAAGTACCTATCTGTCACTTTTTGTCGCAGTGCGTCAAAGCGAGACGGGATGTGACTACTATTCATCATCATCATACTTAAAAATTTGGTTCACTGTTAGATTAACTACCTTAATTAACCCCCGACGAAAAAAGAGAGGTGTTATAAAGTTATAAGTTTGACGGGTCTGTCTGTATATCTGTCTGTGGCATCGTAGCTCCTAAACGAGTGGACCGATTTTGATTCGGTTTTTTCTGTTTGCAAGCTGCCGTGTCTAGGATGGTTTTTAGCCATAGTTTCTAAAGATCAGTCTCTACGTTTGGTGACTATCAGCTCATAAAAGGGTTTAACTAATTTTCACAGATCCAATTGATTTGAACTTTGGTGCACTGACACTCCGGTGACAATCCCATGACATGGGACCTTGAGCTGATTCTATACCATCAAAAAGTATGCGGGATCCTTCATTCTTCAGAAACTTACAGCAGATATAGCATGTTTGGGCTCTTATGAATAATTTCAATGAAATGGTGTTAGAAAGATGATTAATGAGGCCGGGGGTTACTTAAAATTTTATTTTTTTTATTTTTTTACTATAACAGTTTAAAATTTTTCAATGACTTTCAATGACTATACAACCTAAATATTTTTGGAAGTTGAATAAAAAAGCTCATATGTCACGAAATGAAACTTCGAAGTATAAATATAGGTTTTTAATACGAAATCAATTGTCCTTTGGACTCTTGGACCAAGCTTTTTCTTTCTCCCTGGGGAGGGACCAGCTCTTGGAGCGGGGCCGCGGGGTAGGACCCGCGGCGGGGGTTGTGCTGGGGTCGGCGGGGGGTACGTCTTGAGGCTTGCTCCGGCTCCGGGAGCGCGACCGCTTGCGGGACCGCGAACGAGAACGGCTGTGATGAGACCTGGAACCAATTTTAGTGTCATTATCATGATCACCAGCCTATATACGTCCCACTGCTGGGCACAGCGCTTTTTTTTTTATACAACTAGACGACAAACAAGCTGGCGGCCCACCTGATGGTAAGCAGTTACCGCCGCCTATAGACACCTGCAATAACAAGGAAAAATCACTTGATATTGCAGGTGCTTCCTACATGGGAGAAACACATGACGAGCTTGGGCCATAACACCACCACGCTGGCCCAATGCGGGTTGGTGGGTTAAAGCGGTTGCAGTAACAACCGGCACCAACAGCTTAACGTGCGTTTCAAAGCACGGAGGAGCTCGAGATAACCAATTTTGAATGACCCATCCCAGGATCGACCATGGCGAAAGTTGCTTTGTTTTTCGTATCTAAACCACAGCGCTCAAACCAATACGCCACCGAGCTCCTTTTTAGCAAGAGGTCTTCAAATTGTGATGGCTGCACTTAACATTACATTTTTAACACCATTGTACACACGACAGCACGTCAAGTTTAACAGTTGCACTACGAAAGCCGCCTCTATTACAAACGCAGTAAGGGCCGTCTCAAGGTCAAACTGTTACGCATGATGTGCTGTCGACTGTACAACAATACCTATGTTTATGAATTAATAAATGAATTATGCAGCCAAAAGTCTTACGAGGCTTAGCAAATGAATCAACTAACTATTAACAGATAAAAGCAAATAGTTCATAATTTCACACACACACACATTTGCATGCAACTATTCAATTGTTCTGATTTTGCAACGATTAGGTACCTATTCAAAAATGAGTAATTGAATTGACTAAAGTCAAAGAATGTTAAACTATGATGCCTATCCAAACTATTGTTAAAATTAGCTCTTTTTGTGAAAATATCTCTGAATTATCTAATAGTGAGGTGGTGAGAGCCTGGTAATCAATATACTTAGTTATTGAATTGATTTGTATCTTTAATCATAATCTGTGTAATGGCTATATTGTGAAAGAGAAATAAATAAATAAAAAAATATGTTGTGTGCGCCGGCGCCGACTGGCTGGAAAGGGAAGGAAGATTACATAGCGTAAAAATTATCTGACCTTGACCTCCTGCTCCTAGACCTGGACCGCCTGCGACTCCTCGACCTGCGGCCGCGTGACCTCGACCTCGAGTACGAGCGTCGCCGCGACCTTGACCTTGACCTCGACCTTGACCTTGACCGCGAGTACGAGCGCCGGCGTGACCGCGAGCGTGAACGCGTGCGGGAGCGAGTGCGCTCGTCGTGTTCGTTCATTATCTTCTTATTGTAGCTGCAAACAGCATACAACAACAAAAAATTATAATATCTACATACACTCATATTTTAAGAATACTTACATAGCAAGAATTTGTTTAGAGCTGTTAATTAAATTTAGATAGATTTCAAAGAAACCATAGACAATTTTAGACGGCATGTACGGAGGTGCCTCCTAAACACTGCATTTTATCACGTTCAATAAGGTCGAAATTTGAACGCACGTTTCTAAATTTCAAATAATATGACAGCCATCCTTTTCGTATTCATTTTGAGAGAAAGAAATGCAATGAACTTAAATTTAGACTTAGCATGTGTTCTCCAGAATTAGGGCCACTGTATTACCAAGGGGAAAAATATACGTTGTAATGACATACATACTTTGTTACACAGATAATTAATATGAAAATTAATAAAACATCGTGTAACATAATGACTATTATACAGGCTGGTGATGACAACACGACAATAAATTTAACATTGACTATACAGGGTGGTGCAGTCAAAACGAAAATAAATTAAAACATGGGCTATATTAGTTCATAGAAATGGTTTGCTACTTTCAAAAACATCTTATTCGTTTGATAGTTTCATGACATTTGTATAAAATAATATGACATTGGCCCTAATTCTGGAGAACACATGCTAAGTTTAAATTTAAGTTCAGTCTATTTCTTTCTTTCAAAACGAATACGAAAAGGATGGCTATCATATAAATTGACATTTAGAAAGGTGTGTTCAATTTTCGACCTTATTGAACGTGCTAAAATGCAGTGTTTAGGAGGCACCTCCGTACATGCCGTCTAAAATTGTCTGTGGTTTCTATGAAATCTATCTAAATTTAATTGACGGCTCTAAACAGATTCTTGCTATCTTTTTCCTATGACTTATTGCGAGAAAGAGATATACTGTACTTAAATTTAGAATTAAACTGTGTTCCCAGAATTAGGCCCATTAGCTGCATTATTTCTTAGAAATGTCATAAAATTATCAAATGAATACGATGTTTTTCAAAGTGGCACCAGACTCTAGAATTTTTATAGACTTTATATTTTCTCAGTTTAAAACTCTGCTTAGAAAGGTAATGTAGGTATGATTAACATCCTTTAAAATATGATAGAGTTTATCATAATCCAAAAAAATTCTTAATTATGCCGCATGTCATTACTTCCCAGAATTCGTTCCACTCTCGAATGGTGTAATAATAAGTACAATGCGTTTTTTTTTGCAAATCACCGGGTTCGATTCCTGTGTACGGATATTGATATTTCAAAAATTCAATGATGCTGTGTTAAAAAATCGGACAAGAGACACCTTTTAGTAGCTGAGCATGATTTCTGTATGTGAGGGTAGTTTTGGCTAATAGTCGTTTAAAATGTTATAATAACCCATGATTATTTGGATGTGTTGTTGTGGTCTTGTGTTGTGTCTTGGTGCAAAACAGATAGAATAGAATAGATGATCTTTACACGATTACAATCCAATTGGTGAGTTTTACTGTAAATTATTCTCTTTCATGACATGCGGTTGACTAATTTATCTTAATAAATTTTCATGAATATTTTGGTTGTTGGTCTTGCATACATATATTATGTTTATTAATGCACACCGATTTTATGGCACATAAATGTAATATATTAAAGAGCGGAATCCTCTCAGTACAGGTTTATGAAAACTTAAGAGGCTGATAAACGCCAGCGACCTTGAGAAAATGAATTTCGAGGCCCCGCCCACTAATATTACCGATAAAGTGGCTCCACAATACTACACCGACCAGCCGCGTAACTACTACAACCTCAAAAGCACCAAGCTAAACAAATGCCACTAGATGGCGTGCTCCACGTGCTTTATTCCATAGACCATTATAAAAATAGAAATGAACTATAAAAAACTAAACACTTTTATAAAAAATGTGGTATTTTTAAATTAATGGTAAATATTTTACACGGTCAATATACTTATTTATACTAACAAATTTTATTAAGGAACCTATTATGAAATCGAAACATGAAAATCAGGGATGCAATTGCAAAAGACAAATCATAATAGTTTTGACATACGTATTTTCATTTCAGCTGTTCTATAAATTAGAGCTCGACTTGAATAAATTTTGGTTTTGAAACGCCTTGTAAATTTTTAAGTGCATGGATAGCCCAATCCGACACTATGAGAAATAGAGAAAAGTACTCAAAGGACTCTCGAAAACGTAAAAGAAAAACTAAACTGCATCATTGGATGTTGACAAAATATTCCTAGCCAGAATTCAAAACTATTGTTTAAAAAAAACTCACATGGTGTATTACGCCATTCGATTAGATTCCAAATTACAAAATTCAAATTTCAAGTAGGTTTTGCTTTTATAAATTATGCTACAAAGTACGAAGCAGTATGCAAAAAGTTACTAGTAATCAACGAAACGTCGAACCAAATGTAAATTATTGGCACGATGTTATTAAAACGTAAAGTGGATTACTCGCACTTGTTTACATTTTATTTCTTTTTCACTGTGGCCTTTAACATTAATTTAAAACATGTAGCAGTTTATAAAAATCCAAAATTTCCCTTCCGTTTTCCATACGTAATATCTTCCCGGAATTTATTGTTCCTTGTATACCACGATACTATCGAATCGTGTAATGATACAGTGCTTTTTTTCAAAATTTAACGGGTTCAATTACTACCTTAATTTTTGATTTCTCAAAAATCTAATGCTGCACTTTTAGTTTTTATCGAAATCGGTCCCGATACTCTTTTGAGTACTTTTCGCTATTTCAATTAGGAATTCGGAATCCATAATAGTTTTTTTTTTATCTAAATCGTATAAGCAGCTTAAGTTAAAATGTAACACACAAAAAGACACAGTTACTTTCGCAATTATAAATAAGAGGATGGATGTGTCATCTCATCACAGTAAAAATAATGTCCGTTCGAAGTAATAGAAAGATTAATCAAGTAAGTATTTATTTTTTAAGTTAAGAGCGTTTACGCCGCACCGCCTTCAATACAAACTTCATTTTTTAACAAAGAGTGAATGCCGTAAATTTTCAATTCTTACTTCAATGTCGGAAAGGTATTAATGATATAGAACTGACTACAACAGCTTTTGAGTCATCACAGGAATGCGATGATTGATGATATATTAAAATGTGTGCTGTTTAATATTTATTCATGTTTCGATACAGAGTTTTGTCGATAAAATAATAATCATCATCATCAGCCTATATACGTCCCACTGCTGGGCACAGGCCTTCCTACATGGGAGAAACACATGAGGAGATTGGGCCATAACACTACCACGCTGGCCCAATGCGGGTTGGTGGGTTAAGACGGTTGCAGTAACAACCGGGACCAACGGCTTAACGTGCCTTCCGAAGCACGGAGGAGCTCGAGATTATAAATTTGTTTGACCCATGCCGGGACCAACCATGGCGAAAGTTGCTTTGTTTTCGTGATCGAAACCAGAGCGCTCAAACCATTACGCCACCGAGCTCCTCAAAAATGGAAAATAATAATATTATTATGAAATATACTTTCTATGAAACGTATGAAACTTTATTCGATTGTATCAAACAGTAATGATTGGTTATTAGGTTAATCAAGAATATTAGTTGTTAAAATTCTGGAATAGTAATCTTTGAAATGATATACGAAATTGAAAAAATATGTATTCTAATAAATACTCATCTGAAACAGTCTAGAGATATACTCTAGAAAATTGGAACATGTTAGTTTTTATAGATTTCTTTCTGTAGGATAAGTATGTGATTATCTTTATTTTTGTGCCAGCGTTCGTGTTATATTAACCTCAAGATCCGAAGGTCTGATACGGATTTTTTTCATTTATTGAAAACTATATGTTTCGGTGGCGTAGCAGATTGAGCTCTCTGGTTTCAACTACGAAAACAAAGCATCTTTCGCCATGGTCGATCCCGGGATGGGTCACCGTTGGTCCCGGTTGTTGTTACAACCTCTTTACCCCACCAACTCGCACTGGGCTAGCGTGGTAGTGTTATTGTCCAAACTTATCATGTGTATCATGTGTTTCTTCCATGTAGGAAGGCTTATATAACGTATACAGGCTAGTGATGATGATGATGATAAGCAGTGTTACAGTATGTTTAAGCTAAACAATATAAATAATAAATAGTACATTTAACACGTAACATAATACACGTACGTAACGCACGTAATATATTGTTAATAATGTTGTAATTTCATATAGTTTTAAGAAATTTATTGTCTTTTTTTTGCTATACTCGAAAACGGTAATTAAGTTGTAAGTGCTGTAATAACAATAATATCTTAAGATCTTGTAACACTTAATTTGCAATAAATATTTGAGTTTGAGTTTGAGTTTGAGTTTAAATGTAATCCTTACAACATTGCCCACAGATTAGGTACATTAACAAAAATTATAATAAACATGAATTGCGATGTTGCCTAAATTTAAAATTGGCGCTCATTTTTACAAAATCGGAAAATATATGCTACCACTACCCATAGAAACAATTCAAATTTAAAAGATATGAAATATTGTTAAATTGGACCCTTTTCGAAATAAAAAAGAAGACATTTTTTTTCAAAATTTATCAAAAATGATAATGTAATTAGATTGCTGACATCAATTAAAGCAAGTATTATAATTACAACTATTAATAAAAACATACTTAATACAGAGTTATTATTAATTTTGTCAGTATGCCCATACATTTCTGAGGGATTTAATATGGGAACATGTGACGTCACCTGTTCCGTAGATTTTCTATGGAGCGTTTTTGGATGTTGCGCCGCAACATATCAACATGCCACTATATCTGTGAAAGTATTCATCTTAGACATACTATTTCTTTTGCAATATTTCTTTATGAGTTATAAACTTCTTATTTATAAAATAAATATAAAGTTGTCAACTACCTTAATGCTGAGAGTTAAGTTGTGCTACAATAATATAGTGGAAAGAGGACATATTTGAATCATGCATAGTTTGCCGGTACAAAAGTTGAAATATAGAATACTCAACACCCTGGACTGGAATGGACAATTGAACACCGTTCTACAATTTTTTACCTATTTTTCAGTAAACTGTGTATAGACCTGGCCGGGTCTAAATACATTTTTGAAACATCGCTTTTATAGCATATGATAAAAGTTCTGGTTTTAAAATTTACATATAAAAGAACCTAGCCTAGCCTAGGCTAGGCTTAAGCTAATTTAGCGATGTATACATTTAATAATCTAAAATTAACTGTGCCTGTTGTTCCTTCATGAATCACATTTTGTAACCGGAAAAACTAATATTAAAAAGAACAGAAACGAACCATTATTAAGACTGCCGGGTCTGACAATCACGTAGGTCTATGAAATAAACCAAACTTATTTTATGGTTCTATAAAAAAACTTTGTTGAAATTTATCTTTGTATTATGTAATACATATAAATACATACGTTTTTTTTACTTTCCTTATCCATTATTAGATAATAAAAAATAAAAAAAAGAATAATAAAAAATATAATAAAGAATTAAAAACATAAACAAAAAAGGACTAAAAATAAACATACATAAAAATTAAAAAAAAAAACAAAATTAAAAATATACAAAAAATATTTTTTGTATTTATAGTTTAATTGTTTTTTATATTTATATTCTTTTAACTTTCTTATTTGTTTTAAAAAAACAAAAAACAAATAAGAAATAAAAAATACAAATAAAAAAAAAAGTTGTGGACCATTGAAGGATTGAACTCCTACTTCTCGGATAGTAAGTCGAGCATCTCAACCCCTAAACAATCGCGACAGAGTTTTTGACTTCGAAATTAACTATATATATATCACAATATACTTATACATTTCCCTTCTAGTAAAAATAAACTTACTTTACAACTACAATCTGTGACTGTGAATCTGAATAGGTACAACTTTCGAGATGATTATGGAGTTTTTGATAGTTCCTAAAATTAGATAAAATTAGCTATCTAAAGAAAAAATTATCAGGTTATTATTGTGCTATTTACTCCTATACGAGTGCTTTTGACTCTTTTTAGACCTTTTTCTTGGTTTTCCCTAGTCCAAAATAATATTTATACAATAAAAAATTTATTTCATAAATAATATTATTAATGAAATAAAATTTTCACAATAAAAATTTACGAAATTATTTACTCATTTTTGTCTATCTACTATAATACACTCACATAGTAATCACCAAAACCTAAAATATAATTGTCTATTTGATATTTGCAAATTAAAACGGACGCAGACTGATTTAATTAAGAACCGCGAGCAAAGAAGCGACACAGGTCCACCTAGCAGCACGCCTCGGCGATCACTGTCGTTTCCTCTACAAATGAAAGAGAAGAATGGATAGTGGCGCGAGTCGCTATTGAAATCGGCTGCAGAATTCAGAATAAATTTATTTACTAAAAAACTAGCTACTTATTTGAAATTGTAAAACATCAATATTATAAAATTTATTATAACAAGTTTATTCCCTGAAAATTAGAAAAAACCCTTTGACATATAACGCAGAATTTGTTCTGCAAGCTGATTATGATGGGTGACTTTGGCATTTTTTTTATACAAAGATTTTGATTATAATGTGTTTTGGGGACATGCATATTATTAGAAATATGTCCAAGAGTAACATATATTTTTTTCACTGCGTTTATTTCAACAGATTGTGCTAAAAAAAGTTTTAAGTAAGGCTCAATTAGCAATTATCAGCCTCTTAAAGAGAGAATTCCCCCAACAAACTGAGAACAAAGTTTTTGGGTACAATAAATATTTTTCTATTTTCTATTTCTATAGTACTTTTCGCTATTCTTCATAGTTTCGGATTTAGCCATGCACGGCCACTTGAACAATTCACCTTTATACATCTAACAAACGGCCGTAAATCTTTAGTAAACTTACTTGTAGTGGTAGGCATTGTTGTCGTACCCCCCTCGACCGCGGCCCCGCGGCCGGCCCCTGCCCCGGCCCCGCCCACGGAGAGGGCCGTACGCCTCGGGCGGGGGGTAGTACGCACCGCGCATGGGAGGGTAGAACGCCGCTGCACACACATGATCTATGCTTACAACAGCTTCATAAGCCAATGAATCCAAATCTAAAGTAATAAATACTGGCACTTATTACTTTAGATCCATTTGTGATTTAATAAGAAGGCACACGTTAGCTATAACGGATAACCAGAAAGATTAGAAATCGAAATCAAAAATAGCTTTATTCAATTGGGTCCCCCATACTCTTTAGAATCGTCAAAAATAAATTAATAGTTTCCCATAAAATATGTTTATAAGCTACGATGCTTACATTTTATGCTGTCTACCTATATGAGGTGCATTTCAACATCTGAAAAAGTTTTGTTTTAAATAACGACTTTTCGGTGATTCTATTCGGTCATCATCAATTTAACCGAGAGACGCCTACTGCTGGGCATAGGCCTCCCCCAAGGATCTCCGCAAGTCCTGCGCTGTCCCCATCCACCGGCTTCCCGCGACTTTCACCAGATCGTCGGTCCACCTTGTGGGATGCCTACTAGGTCACCCGGTTCGCCATTTCGAGGACTTTTCAGCTTCAACGGCCGTCAGCCCTCCTTGCAATACGGCCTGCCCACTGTCGACGGTTGAGGCTGGCAATTGTTTAGGCTATGTCGGTGACCTTATTTCTCCTGCGGATCTCATCATTTCTGATTTGAGAAATTAATTTAAGATTCGAGAATCATTTCTGATTCCAGAGAGAGAGCTTTCTAAGAATAGTCCTCTTTGCTCTTTGGGTGACATTGGGCCTTCTTATGAAGCCCATTATAAGAGGCCACGTCTCAGTTCCGTAAGTCATCTCATCGCTGACAACACACACGAATTGAAGACTTTCGTCTAGAGACACTGCGGTAGTTGAGCCGAGAATATGCCGGAAGCTTCCCGAACACTGCCCAGCCGAGTTAGATCCGTCGATTGAGCTCTTTCTGAAAGTTGGACTTACCAAGTTGAACTATTTCTTCCAGGTAAATATATTCGTCAACAACTTCCAGCTTCCAACCTTTACATGAGTGGCCACGACATGGGAATTGGACACAATTTTCGTTTCATCCGTGTTCATTTTAAGACCCAATTTTTGGGAAACTCTACAGAGATTATCGAGTATTGTACCCAAGTCTTCCAGGGCCAGCCATGACTGACACATCATCAGCAAAACTAAGGAACCTGTCCTTGTATGTGTCCACGTCTGTGCAGTCTTTCAGGCAATGGAAGCGATTATACAGTTCGAGTTGAAAGCGTTCGGGGTTTTGGATCTAGATAGCACTAGGGCGGAGCGAAGACTTCATCAGTCGATATCGTTCGGATTTTACATTCAGATTCAATGTGCCTCTTACCGTTCGGCAATCGCTTCCCGTGTTAAATCGCTGAAACATCATTGAATATCTGACTCTTAGTCGACGTGATGAAGTCGATCTCATTTTTTGTTACATCATCTGAAATGTCCATTTTCGATGCAGCTCTTTCCTGAAGAAGGTGTTCATCATAAAGAGTCCCTCCCTCTACATATAATCGGCTAGCATTTGACCACCTTTGAAGTCTAGCATAGCATAGCTACTATTTTCTTAAATTTTATTTAACTAAAAAAATACAAATCCTAGAGTGAGAAGCGCACCCACGACCTACTCAGTCAAAGTGATATTTTTCTAACTCAAAAAATTCTTAGAATAATTTTATTTTTGATTTTCATGTAATTGTTTCACCTGTTAATATTTCATGCTATTGTGTATACAAAATTATAAATTATTTAGTAAGTAGCTGGATTCAATATTCTATGCAAAGACAGATTAAACTTAGTACCGTTTGGATACCTAGCATTTTTAATAAATTTACTTTTACTAAGAATAACATAGGTTATCCTTAACTAAACTATTCTAGATCTTTCTGCATCTATACATAGAATATTGGAGCCAACTGTAAAGTTCTACAAAAGAAGAAGAAAAAGCAGTAAACACTACGTGAATGGACAGCGACAGAACATTAAGCATAACAGTTTCACCTTGAGACCGACCTTACTACGTTATTAATAGAGACTACTTTCGTAACACAAATGATACACTTGATGTACTGCCGCCTGTACATTCTGCAGTTTATAGCACATTTATCTACTGATGAGCTTTAGCAACCTTACTCGCCGCCGCAGATCTCTGCACTTTTTAGTTAGGTTAAGTTACAGTAAGTTTTAGGAGCTGATGGCAGAGTGTTTTAGAACTTAGCAAAAAGAACCATGATCAATTACGGATGGGTCACTCAGGATCCTCGCCTCCGTGCTTCGGAGGGCATGTTAAGCCGTAGGTCCCGGTTGTTACAACTGCTTTAAACCAGCAAGCCGCATTGGGCCCGCGTGGTAGAGTTATGGCCCAAAACTCCTCATGTTTTCCATGTAGGCAGAGCTAAGCCCAGACGGACGTATTTAGGCTGACGATGATGAAGTCAAAAAGCGAAAAATATCGCTACATTATCGACATTAAATTTTTAACCGCCTCTGTGGTCTTGGTTGAGACCACCTGCCTCAGATCTATAGGACCAGGGTTCGATTCCCGTGGGGGCAGAAATTTCCTGCTTGATTTGGTTGGTGGTAGGGCTTTTCTAAGTCCGCCTGGATAGCTACCACCATCTGACCTAAGTCTGCCGCAATAACAATAATGTTAACAGCATTGTTGTGTTCCGTCAGTTAGAGGTGAGATAGCCAGTTCCTCTGTGGTTGAGGAATCCCGGTGTAACTAGCTTCTATCGTCGGCCTTATCTTCACTTACCATCAGGTAAGATCAAGGCCAAGAGTTAACCCGTTAAGGTTTTATTTAATATTACACAAGTAGCAATTTTTATTATTCATAACGAGATTATATTATTGTTAACTTAATCAATGTATAATAATCATGTGGTGATACTCATACTTTGCGGGGGGTGGGGGTAGGCGAAGTGCGGCATCGGCCCGAACGGGTACCCGAACCCGTATGGCGGCATGCCATACATCCCTGCACGAAATTAATCACTTATTAACACACTTTTATAGGCGAAAGATAAAAAAAAAAACTATAAAAACAAAGGACATGTTTCATTTATGAAAATGTTTGTATTGTATGATAAATTTTATTTATTTATTCTTTTATGTACACAAAACAACTTAAAACAAAATTTACAAAATAAAACATGATGTACACAGGCGACCTTAACACAAAACTGTGTTTTCTACCAGCAAACCTTTGAGTTCAGAGAGAGATTTTGATAGGTAGGTGAGGTAGTATGTGTAAAAAAAACAAAATCATAAAAATAAAAGTTTTACATAAATAATATAAATACGTATCATACATAAATACACACATACGATAATAATATAAATAAAAAATAATATAATTTTCAATTTATTTTCCGGTGATTTATAATTTTAAATAAATGAAGAGCGTGTACGCAAAAGTTATATTAAAATCGGCCAAGTTCGAATTATGAAAACATTAAAATGCGAACATAACTGTGTTTAATTTAAATGTTCTATTTTGTGCGTTTATAACGCCTACATGCGCCTACGTGCTTTTATAAAATTTGTATTTCTTATAACTGTGTTTGTTGTTGCCCTCGAAACCAATGATAAATTAAACATACCTCCTTGCGTATGGGTGATATCTTGTCAGCATGAAATAGAAAATATGATAGTTACGTTTTTTATACAAAACAAGGGTGGTAAACACCTACTACGACCTTGACTAAGTCGTCTATCCATCTAGTTTACCGTCCCATCGGCCGTTAGTTCTGCGTGCTATGTGGGCACTTGGCAGTGGGTAGGGCTACCCACTGCCACTTCAACTAACTAATCCTATGAGCTGTCAGTGACTTTAGTTCTCCTATGGATGTCCTCATGTAACTAACCTTACTTTCCTAATATTGGTAGTTATATTTAATTATTTTTTATAATACAAATGTGTATAAAAGTTTTTACTAAGAATGTAAGAAAGCTGACGGATAACCTGACGTACCTATACACCTGCAATAACAAGGGAAAAACCACTTGTTATTTCAGGTGCATTATCATCGTGAGGCCCAATAAGAAAAGACTTCCATTCTCAGTAATTACGCTGGCTACCTTTCCCTTCAATCGAACTGTTTTACAACTGAAATAGGAAAGGCTGTGGTACCTACGACCCTACCGGCCTAACACCTAGAAAAATATAAGACATGTTATGTATCTCCCATAATCTGTAATTACACTGTCTTCCCTATTCACACTGAAACACAACGAATTGCTTGACGAAACTTGCTAAGAAAAAAACTAGGATCAAAATCACCCTCCTTTTTTTACCTACCCAGACTAAATGGAATCGATATTCTATATTTTTATATGCCAGAAACATCGTTGATTGTATTAGATTACATTGTGTCTAACAAAAATAGATTCTGTTCCATACATTGCATATTTTATAAAATAATAAATTTGTTTTTTGTTTTTTAATAACTTAATTAGAGATTTTTTATTTAGATTTTGAGAAACATATTTTTTGTATTTTTACAATGATATAAAATATTAATATCTTTTTACCATTTTTTTTTCTCGTTAAAAGTATGTGTAAAGTGTCACCGGCCTCATGAGATTCTAAAAGAGGTTTGTTTTTAAAACAAACCATAGTGAATTTACTAGTTATTATTTTTGTAGCACCTAGTAAAATCCATATGTAGGGTCGTCTGGATAGGCAAAAAACAAAAGGAGGATACTACTTCTACTTCACCTTTAAAGTGTATCTCTCTCTCTGGAGTGGACAGTTTCTCAGTCTTCACCCGCTTCTGTTTTCTCTCGTCTTCCGAGGAATGGGAGCTCACGGACGAATTGCGCTTAGGCTTCTTTGTATCCAGTGCCGTTCGAATCACAATGCGCCCTGAAAAATGGCAAATAGGTGAAAGGTTTAATTTACATGCAAGAAACAATCATCTTTAAAGGAGATGTTTCATATCACAAATATTAGGAGAAATCTCCTGAATCCGGGACAAATACTAATAATTCGTTTTAATGTAGTTTATAGGTACATACAGTGGAATCCGTTTATTATGACTCCTCCTATATTGACCAACCGCTTAATATGAAGTAATCACACAGCAAAGTTTGGTTTTCATTTAAAATTATTTATAACAAAATCGGATGTAATGACTTCGCTTAAAATGACATTTCGCTTATTATAACCAATTTTTAATAAAATAAGGCCGACTATGGTGACCAACATGATTCATGACACCTTCGGCTGTGATCGACGTTCGGTGCGTGCGTGGCACGTGGCTTCTTTTTTTGAGTTTCCGTAAGTAATTGATAGTTGAAGGTATTGTTTGTTAGTGATTTGTGAAAAAATAGTATGTCAGCGTCGTCGTAAAGCATTTCGGTACCTACGATTGAGGAGAAAGGTACAATAATATGCAGATTAGAAAATAGGGAAACAAACTCATCTCTCGCAAAGGAATTTGGGATTGGTCATTAACAGGATGACTGAATGTCAAGTCAGCCGTCTGGTTAAATTGGCCTTTCAATTGGATGCCTACGTAGGTTGTTTAAATCAAAGAGCTTTTGTGTGACTGTTTGATTTCTTGGTAGGTTCAAGGTTATTGTTTATGATCACTTATAACCGAAATCGTTTTGGTTATCGTGGTCAAAAAAAAGAAATTATATTAGTTAAGTACTTGCCTTTTTAGTGTTTAATGTTATAGTTTTGTCCAAAAGATTATTTTACACAATTTTAGTGATAAATTTCTAAGATCAAGCAAGATACGGGACCGTCAGCATTGTGGAATTCTCTCAATCTCAAATACATATAGGTATTATTTTTTACTATCTATTTGACATGCCATTTAACTAGATGTATGTACTGTTGTATGTAAATAAATATATAAATATTGTTTATTAAAGAGTTCAGTTATCATTTTCTGCCGACTTTCATTTGAACCTAGTGGTATATTTATTCAGCCACATAAAAAAATATCACGAGTTTATTCAGCCACAAAAGGAATAGAATTGAGAACCACCTACTTTTTTGAAGTCGGTTAAATGTAATTATTTATGTACAGTCAGCATCAGAAGTCAAATAACACTTCAGTACCCTTTCATGATAAACTATTGACATATTCTTGACAATTTGTATAACCACTGTAAATAACGTAGTGTGACATCATTATCATCACCAGCCTATGTACCCCACTGCTGGGCACAGGCCTTCCTACATGGGAGAAACACATGAGGAGCTTGGGCCATAACACCACCACGCTGGCCCCATGCGTCAAACCTGTTGCAGTAACAACCCATAAAGTAAGTGTGACATGGTATGTACGAAAGTATCAATGAACTACTGTTGCTGTACAAATGGTTGTGTGCTTATTTAAAAAATTTTACATGTTTGCTTCCTTACCGTCAAGCGCACTCTTTAGATGATTCCGCTGTGTCTCAAGCGCATCTTCTTGCTGCCTCTTAAACCGATCGACTAGCCTCGCGCGAGCGGAGCACTCGCCCGCCGCGTAATACCGCTCTGCCCTCACTCCATTATGTTGAAGATCTGGGCGGAGCTGAAAAATTAACATTTTTCTGATCACATAAATTTACTAAGTATATTGTATGGACCTTAATTTATGAAAAAATAACATGTTAAAACATTAATTATTAGTAGAGTAATTGAAATCAGAGAGCTCCAACCACTATTTCACCAACTTCCTCGTATATTGTTAATATTCTTCATTGTAACAAAATTTCCTACCATAAAGTAATGGTACTTGATTAAAATTATGTAGTTATTTAGTTAATAACTATTTCAGTTAGTAGTAAGTATGTTTAAATAAGTTTTGAAAGGAAAAAGAAATGTTTACTTTATACACACACTACTAAAAACATATAAAATGAACTAAAAGTAATACAACTTATTTTGTGATCACCAAAGTGTGTTACCCGTGACTCTGACTGCGTGAATATCGGTTAACGCTACAAAAAGTATCTAATTTCCTTTCCAGTCTCAATATCTGTCCATGGCAAATTTCATTTAAATCAGTTCAGCGGCTTATGAATATAAGCCATGAAGAAAGGTAATGCTTGAAAAGGTAACATATGAACAGATGGATTTACTATGACATTTATAATATTAGTATGGATAGTTGAGACAGACAGACAAAATACAAATAATTTATGTAATAGTAAAAGATATTTACCAACCTCTATCCTTTTAAACAGTTCTTCAATTAATCTTATGGCTTGCAGCCGTTTCTGTTCTTTGAGCAACTTAAGGCGTTCCTCTGCCACACGGCTGTTAAAGTCCATGTCATCCCGTTCCATTAATTTAGCTAACTGCTTCTTCTTTCGTCTCTCTTCTCTTTCTCTTGTCTTCTCTAATTTTTCCCTTTCTGTTTTCTCATATTTTTGCCTGAAAAACTTGTTATCATGGTTTATTCTGTAAAGTTAAATTCCTGGAATGGATCAAACCACCAATAGTCCTAAATGTTACTATTGTTATGAATTACCTTAATCTCAAAACTTGTCTAATCCATCAAGCAGTATTATC
Source organism: Nymphula nitidulata (assembly GCA_947347705.1). NCBI lineage: Eukaryota > Metazoa > Arthropoda > Insecta > Lepidoptera > Crambidae > Nymphula > Nymphula nitidulata. The sequence continues at coordinate 18,115,449 of OX374632.1, forward strand.
CCACCGGAGGGGTATGATAATTGGAAAATTGATTGTGTCTAGAATCTAATGCTTGACGGATTAACTTGGATAAAAGTCATACCTTTATCCTAGTTAATCCGTCAAGCATCAGCTTATTTTAGATATTTAATTCAATATAGCACTGATATTCTAACTGCATAATAAGACATTATACAGTTATTACTTGCCACCATGTAATGTCCATATGTTACTTAGCTTTGGCTAGGTACCATAACAATAATTATGATTTGTTAATAGTTTTTAATTACGTACATTGAATAAAGCAATTTTATTTATTACTGTATGGTATCTCTTAAAACCTATCTTTTCACAAATATGTTTCAAATTAAATGTTCTTAATTTTTTGTTAATTCTTGAAATCAAATGGGTCTCCTTCAATTGTTTAGGCATCTTTTATGGCATGTTGGCATGTCTTTAATGTTCAAGTAAATTAAATAATTACACAATCACAAAATAAGCAGTTACCTCTCCTTTGCTTCTTTTTTAGCTATCCTCTCCTTTTCTTGCCTTTCTTCTTCTTCTTTAGCTTTTTGTCGGGACATGAGCCGCTCCCGAACAATAGCTCTACGCTTCACAGCAGCATCAGTCATGTGCTTAGATTTATCAAAATCCACTTTAATTCCACACCACTCTGCTATGTCTTCTCGCTTTCTTAATAATTTTCTTCCTCTAAGAGCATCCATACAACGCACAAAACTTACATATTCACTGAACTGTATATAGCCTTCAAAATACACTTGCATATCCTGTGGAGGTAGTGTCATACCTCGCATGGAAGACTTCATTTGCATTCTGAATGGATCTGCAGCAGGAACATCAGCTTGTCTTATAGAACCAAATTTTTCAAAAATCTTCTTAAATAGACTCTCTGATGGTGGTGAGTCTTCATTTTGATCTCTATCATGGAGAAACCAACGAATAGGCAAGTTCGTAATGTGTACAGTATCTGGTCTCTCACCAGGTTTCATCTCATCCATATCAGTAGCATCTCGAAAGAATGAATCCCAGGAGTGGCGACTTGGAAAATCAGATTTGGCTTCTGTTACTCTCACTTTTAGTGGATCAGGGTAATCATTCAACTGAATTATGCGGTCTTCAAGTCTTGACAATACTCTATCTAACTTATCACGGTTTTCTAACTCTGCTTCAAATCTTATAACTTCAGAACTATGTTTCGTCACTTTTAATATGGAAAACGCGTCAGGTAGGATCATTTTTCGCAACTTCTCCATCAATTCCCAGTTTGAAATAGACTTGCCGTGTACCTTGTGGGTGGGGAGCTGGACAGAAATATTAAGTTTTGCGAAAGACTTTAAATAAAGACGATGCGGCAAATACAACGCAACAGCATCGGAAGGATCCCTACACACTTGAATATTCATTGCGTATTGATTGACAAACCTGTGATACAAAATACAAATATTTCCTATCCAATTACAAAAATTAACTCTTAATTAAACCTAACAATACTTAAAGATTATATTTTCTAAAACCTAGGTTTACATCAAAAGTTAAATAAAAAATTTAATCAATGGAAATGACCAAAAAATAGTTCTGTGTCCGCTCCCATGTTTAGCGCTAAACCGACAGTCTCAGCTAAAGCAAACAAATATTATCCTATCAAAACTTCTTGAAGTTCCACTATTTATTGTTAAATTTTCTAATTAAACAACAAAATTGTAAAAATGGGAAATACTAAGATTTCTGAATAAAATTAGATTACAGATTAAAAATATAGACTATTTTTTAATTTTTTTTTTGACGTAATAATCTCAGTTTTTTTTTCATTCTCCCTACAATGGGAAGGCAATGGAAACTAATGTCCATACAGCCATGTCTTCAGTGTTTCTTATTTCTTCATTTATTGCACTGAAATGCTGGTGTTATCTAAACATTTCAATGCAACTTGTGAGTATTTGACGCGAAGTATATGATGACAGTCTCCTTATGTGCTACATGATGAGGTGGATAACCATTAAAAAGTTCTCATCGTATTTGACACCATAATCACTTTTATTCTAATAACTTTTTAGTTGTATACGTCAACACAAACACTTTGTAAATAAAGCAACACCACTTTTATGACGCAAGCGCTCCAACACAATTTTTAATTATTAAAATAAAAATCTTGACCGACGCCATTAAAACCCGCCAAAAACTCCGTTTTTTTTAATTCATTCTCTATAAAGTGAAGGCAAAGGAAACTAATGCCCATGCAGCCATGTCTTCAGTATTTCTTTATTTCTTCTTTTATTGCATTAAAATGCTGGCGTAACACATTTCAATGCTTCTTGGGAGTATTTGACACGAAATATATGATAACAGTCAATGGGCCTAATTCTGGGAACACACTTTAATTCTAAATTTAAGTACAGTATATCTCTTTCTCGCAATAAGTAATAGGAAAAAGATAGCAAGAATCTGTTTAGAGCTGTCACTTAAATTTAGATAAATTTCAAAGAAACCATAGACAATTTTAGACGGCATGTACGGAGGTGCCTCCTAAACACTGCATTTTAGCACGTTCAATAAGGTCGAAAATGGAATGCACGTTTCTAAATGTCAAATTATATGACAGCCATCCTTTTCGTATTCCTTTTGATAGAAAGAAATGCACTGAACTTAAATTTAGACTTAGCATGTGTTTACCAGAATTAGGGCCACTTTATGTGCTAGTTGATGAGGTGGATAACCACAAAAAAGTTCTCGTCGTATTAATCACTTTTATTCTAAATCTTTTAGTTGCCCGTCAACACAAACACTTGAAGAATAAAACTACGCCGCTTTTATAACTTAATGTTCGTTCCGACTCAATTTTTTAATTATTGTAATAAAAATTTTCACTGACGCCACAAAACCCGCCAAACACTATTTTTTTTATTATTCATTCTCCCTGTAATAGGAAGGCAAAGGTTACTAATGCCCATACAGCCAAGTCTTCAGTATTTCTTTTTTCATCATTTATTTATACCATTAAAATGCTGGCGTAACACATTTTTGAGAGTATTTGATGCGAAATATTTTTTTTTTTTATACAACTAGATAACGAACAAGCTGGCGGCCCACCTGATGGTAAGCGGTTACCGCCGCCTATAGACACCTGCAATAACAAGGAAAAGCACTTGATATTGCAGGTGCGTTGTCATCTTGAAGCCTAAGATGAAATGCCGTCCATGCCCAGTAATTACACTGGCTACCTTTCCCTTCAATCCGAAACACAGCGAACTGTTTCACGGCTGAAATAAGAAAGGCGGTGGTACCTACCCAGGCGACCCTACATATGGGTCTACCACCAAGTAGATATATGATGATGAAGATGACAGTCACTTTGTGCTACGATGAGGTGGATAACCACAAAAAAATATTACTTGGTTTATAAAATTACAACAATTTTATAACACAAAGTTCGCTCAGACACAATTTTTAATTATTGTGATAAAAATCTTGACTGACAGCACGAAATCCATAGAATAATATTACTCCAAGGAGAAGAATGACAACTCCATAGTTAAAAAATATATTTCCGGTTTTAGCGGAAGTACAATACTCTAGTGCCACCTATAGTTGACCCAACGTCAACTATTTCAGCGGCAAAATATAAATTTCATGCAAAAGTATTTATTTCAGTTTGATTGGAGGGATGGGCAATTTCACTTGTAAGAAAACTAAAATTTTTTAGTTTTCTTACAACTGAAATTAATTCCTCCATTCAAAAATAATTTGCCCCTAAAAAGTAAAATAAAACAATCATTTTGTTAAGGAGGTATTTATTTTTTATTTAGTACTTCCACATAACATATATTAATCCAAGTTTCAGATAAAACTAATTCTGATGCATGTCATAGTACGGCGTAAATAGCACACAAGTACGTACCGCAATAGGTTAGGTTTTAGAAAACGAAAATATTTGATTTCGTCTAAGGCAGGTGATTTGCCACACTTAGAACATTTTCTTCTGCTTTCCTTTCTAATAGACATATTGCACCGGTTTAGAGTCACTGTCTCGTAAATAAATAATCAAAGTCACTGTCTTGTAGGTATCATATCACTGATCGATCACTGAGGAGAATTCAGGAACAAAAACATAGACGGAGGAACTCAATCAATTCGACGTCGTATGCATGGAAAAATTATGAACTTTATTTATACGAGTACTCTGAAAACTAAACCACATGAAATTGAGAGATCACGAAATACAAACGAAGACAGGCTGGCAAACAAAAGTAAAATCCTCCATGATTGTTTACGTACGTCCCACTTGTAAGATCGGTCTTGGCAGCGTACGTGGTAATTTATCTACCATCATTTTATCAAGATACGAAAAATAAATTGTTTTTCTTTAATCAAATTAATTTTTTTATCACATTTTGCTTTGAAAAATAGCAACGCATTGAGAGGTATTGGTCTAAAATTGTTTTGTTGCCGATAAATTGAATGATAAAGCAATATTTTCTTCACAAAAATCTACTTATATTGGCCCTACTGGGTTATGTAAATAAAAGGAGTGGACTGTATAATATAGGCAGGCTTTACTACTGTCACAATACAATATGATATATATATCAAGGGACACCCAATGCTTATAATGCCGCGAAGCTAAGTGCGTGTAGAATGGGAACCCGGACCCGCGCGATGTGTCCCCTCCGCCGCACCGCCGCGGTCACCGCTGAAGGTCGAGCGTCGATGATGCGGCTAATGCGCCGACATGCTCCCCGGGTTGAAGTCTCTTCAATCAATTGGTAGAGGACAGATGCAGTTGAAGGCGCGTCGAACTGTGCCCTTCTTAGTCTTGATTTCGGCGACCCGCGTGACACCGTCCACACCAGGATAGGTCTGTATAACTCGCCCCATACACCACATCAACGGTGGCGTAGTTCGGTCTTTGATGAGAACGAGTGACCCAATTGCCACTTCACCTGTAGATGATAACCACTTGGTCTTTGTCTGAAGCAGAGAAATGTATTCATTATGAAATCGGCTCCAGAAATGCTGCTTGATATGCTGAGTCCTTCTCCAACGGTCCAAGCGGGAGATGTTGATGTCGGTCACCTGGGGATGTGGCACAGATAAGAGTGGTCGTCCAATTAAGAAGTGTGCGGGAGTAAGAGCCGAAAAATCATTAGGGTCTGAACTGATAGGAGTGAGAGGACGGGAATTTAGAACCGCCTCAATTTGACTTAGACATGTAGACATTTCCTCATAATTAAAGTGGACAAGATGTAATATCCTTTTTAAGTGATGCTTACATGATTTAACAGCTGCTTCTGCTAGGGAATTAAAATGGGGAGAATAGGCAGGTGTAAAAATAAACTCAATGCCCTCCTGCGCCATCTCAGATGCAACACTAGACTCTAAGAGGAACCTTTGCATTTCGTTTGATGCACCGACAAAGTTTGTCCCGTTATCGGACGTGATGCTTCGAGGCTTACCTCGACGCGCCACGAACCGATTTAATGCAGCTATGTAAGCTTCGGTAGTGAGGTCCGTAACGAGCTCCAAATGTACAGCTTTAACTGCGGAACATACAAAAATGCACAAATACGATTTTGAAAGCTTACATCCACGACCTCTTCGATCAGCTATAAGTACTGGCCCTGCGTAATCGACATAACAATTATAAAATGGGAATTCAAGACACGTCCTTGAATTAGGTAGTTGTCCCATAATAGGTTGCACATTCTGAGCTCGATGCCTGACACATGTAGTACATTTATTAACTACTACCTTTGATAAGTTTCTACCTTTAAGAGGCCAATAAATTTGACGTAAGCTTGACAGTAATAATTGGGGGCCGGCGTGTAATAATTTTTTATGTTGCATTTGAAATATAAGTTTAGTCAAAGCGTGTTTACTACAAATAACGATTGGGTGTTTTATGTTAAAATCATAGGGGGAATTAGAAAGCCTCCCGCCCACGCGAATAAGATTTTGATCGTCTATAAAGGGTGTTAAAGAAAGCAATCTACTTTTGCGAGGCAATTTTTTGTTAGTTTTAAGTATGCTGTACTCTTCTGAGAACATCTGAATTTGAGCACAATGTAAAATGTAGTTTAATGAATTTTTTAGCTCTGTAGTAGAGAGATAGCCACACAATTTATTATTTTTGTTATTTAAGTTATATAAATATCTTTTTAAGTAAGCAACTACTCTTTGTAATTTTGTGAAACTAGAATATTTTTCTATCAAATTTTGCACTACTAAATGGTTAGTAAGCGAAAGATAGCTACTAGTATCGCTACTATGACTGTTATTAAAGTGAGTAACTACTTCAGTGAGATCCTGCTTCACGGTGTTAGGCATTTTGGGCCATTCATTTTTACTAGACAATAAAAATGAAGGTCCTGACCACCATAGGCGAGTAGTGCCTATGACATCGGCCCCAAGACCCCGTGAGACCAGATCGGCTGGGTTTTCCTTCGACGGTACGTAGCTCCAGGTATGACCACAAGTACTTTCTTGAATTTCATGTACTCTATTTCGTACAAAAGGCTTTAATTGAGCTGTCGGAGTCGAAAGCCAACCCAAAACGATTGTGGAGTCACACCAGAATCTACAAGTATCTATATGTAAAGTAAGCGAGTCTAGAACCTTGGTACACAGTCTTGCACCCAATAAAGCTCCGCAAAGCTCGAGCCGTGGCATGGTAGTTGGTTTGATAGGTGCCACACGGTTCTTAGATGTAAGTAGCTGCACGTGAACTGACCCTGATGAGTCACAAGAACGAACGTATAAACACGCCCCGTACGCTCTTTCGGATGCGTCTGTAAACACATGAATTTCATGATTAATAGAATGTTCACATGATATCCAACGAGGTATTGATAATTTGTTAAGACACTTTAAAGTGTTTTCGAATGATAACCAAAATTGTTTTATTTGAATAGATACTTTTTGATCCCAGTCATATTTTTCTATCCATAACTGTTGCATAATTATTTTGGCTTCTACAACGCACGGACCGACAAGACCAAGAGGATCAAAAATTTGACTTAAGACTGACAAGATATGGCGTTTTGTGATATTAGTAGTAAATTTAATATTTATCATATAATTCAATGTATCTGTGTGACATACCCAGTTCAACCCTAGTGTTTTTGGTTGAGGGTTGCCTTGAGCTTGTTCTGAAAAATTGTAATTATTTGTTATATTTGTGCTATTCATTTGAGATAAAATTTGCGAGTTGTTAGACCGCCACTTTCGTAGATTGAAATTGGCCGAAACGAGTATAGATTGTACCTTTTTGGCTACCTCTATGGTCTCCTCGATCGTGCTTCCACCGCCCAAATAGTCGTCGACGTAGAAGTTATGTGAAATAGCAAATTTAACACGATCGTCTTGAGCTTCGTTGGCCAATATACTCAAACATTTGGTTGCTAAGTAAGGAGCTGAGGCAGTGCCGTATGTAACGGTGTTTAATGTATATGTACTAAGAGGGTCTTTAGGATTGTAACGAAAGATTATTTGTTGTAAATGACGTTGAGTAGTATTTATTTCAATGGCTCTATACATCTTTTCGACGTCGCTAGAGATAACATACTTATACTGACGAAATCGAATTAAAATTGACAGTAAATCGTCTTGAACTACTGGGCCAATCATTTGAAGGTCGTTTAGAGACAAGCCAGAAGTAGTTAGAGCAGATGCATCAAATACTACCCTTAATTTAGTGGTCGAACTAGACTCCCTGATGACTCCATGATGAGGAATAAAATAATTGACTTTTGAGTCATCGGGTGAACATATCGGCTCAGTGTTTTTTGACATATGACCTAATTTTTCATATTCCTGCATAAAGTCTAAATACCTAGATTTAAATAGAGGATCTCTCTGAAAACGACGTTCGAGAGATAAAAAACGATTTTTTGCAGTACTGTAAGATTGCCCTAAGACACTTGGGTCTTTCTTAAGAGGCATTGTGACTACAAACCTACCATCCTCTTTTCGGATAGTGTTTTGAAAAAAGTGTTTTTCGCATGTCTTCTCCTCAAGTGACAAAGAATGATGTACTGGGACATGGTCGAGCTCCCAAAACTGAGTTAGATCGGGAATTGTACTCGAAAAGTTACATATAGGTGAAGACGTGTTGTTACGATTACGTGAAACGCAACCTGACACTAACCAGCCAAGTTTCGTCTCACACAAACTAGGAAGCTTTTTACCTAATTTAATGGAATTAGTACCTAACACGCTCCAAAATACCTCGGCCCCTACCAGAATGTCTATTACCGACGGAATATTGAACGTTGGATCGGCTAGCTTAAGACCTGGTGGGATAGGAACGTGTGAGATGCTTACAAAAGATGTGGGTAAAAGCTTTGTTATCTCAGGCATAATGTGGCATTCTATATCCATTGCGTACGCACAGCATAAAGACTCGATTGTGAGATTGCAAGACTGTGTACTAGTAGATACATGACTGTTGATACCTGTGACCCTGGTGCTCGTACCGTGTCGTGATAAACCCAGCTTCTCACACAAGCTCTGAGTTACGAAATTGGCTGTACTACCGTTGTCCAGTAGTAGTCGAGCTGTGTACTTCTTACCCGACGCGCTGACGACGTTCACCATCGCTGTGGACAGTAATATATGCGCAGAAGTAGCAAGCTGCATGGCATTGGCAGATAAAGTAACATCTTCTGATGTAGAAGGCAAAACATTTACAAGTGGAGCGGGATTCTGTTCTAAATGCAATAAGGTGTTGTGCTTATGATGACAGTACTTACAGTGCGTAAGTCTGCAGTTTTTTACACTGTGACCTAAGCGTAAACAATTTAAGCAAACTTTAAGATCCTTTGCCTTTTGTATTCTATTTTCAATTGCTAATTTTCTAAAGGATTCGCATGTGAATAAGGAATGTGCTTGTGAGCAAAGCGGGCAAATGTATGAATTTTTATTGCTATTTAATGACTTAGTAAATTTATTATTTTGTTGTTTATTTTTGTAATTTTTTGTGTAATGACTATTATTTAAAGCAACTATTGAATTATTAAAAGACTGCTGATTTGATTCTACTGATTCTAATAAGTCCGCTTTCCTGCTAACAAAAGTGCAAAATTGCAATAAAGTGGGATCTTCAGTTAAATTATTGCGATACTCCTCCCAGTGACGACTTGTAACTAAATCCAATTTTTTAACCAATATAAATATTAGAAGAGTATCCCAATAATTAGTAGGCTGTTTTAAAGTAGTGAGCGCCCGTACATTTTTATTCGTTATGTCTACTAAGTTACGAAGGGAACAACTTGACTCTTTTGCTATGGGCTCAATGTCAAAAAGTGCCTGGACATGATTGTTAATTAAGAGACGATTGTTGTTGTATCTTTCACACAATAAGTCCCATGCAATTTTATAATTATCTTCCTTGAAATCAATGTTCTTAATAATGATGGCTGCTGATCCCTGGAGTGAAGCCCTTAAATAATGAAATTTATTCATATCATCGATGGAACCGTTATTATGAATTAATGATATGAAAGTGTCTCGAAACTCGAGCCAGTACTGATAACTTCCATCGAAACTAGGTAAATTAATTTTCGGTAAACGAACAAAATTATTTTTATTTTGTGCACCTGAGTAATAGTTTCCGGAACTCGATACGGAACCTTCGTTCTTGGAAGTGGTCCCGAGTAAGCTGCGCGCGAGCGCCAGAAGCTCGAAGTACATGGTCTCGAACTCCTCGCGCTCAACCAACATAGTATCGGAGTCTTCCGTCAATACCTCGATCTCCGTCTGTAATGTATCAAAATCCGCATATAAGCATTCAAATTTATTAAAGCGCTCGCCTAAGTCCAAGCGTTGCAACTGAGAAAGGCTTGAATTACCTTTTAATAAATTTAAATAGTTGTTAAAAATTGTAAGCTTAGATTTCATAGAACTGCGTTTTTTATTTAAAGTTTTAATTTTATCGGCCATTATTTCGTTATTAAATTATTATTCAATGTGAAAATAAAATAAATTAAGAAAATTATAAAACAAGCGGACCTAATAAAGCGCGAAGAATAATTGTATGTAGGTAATTAGGTCAGGAATGCGCACAAAAAATAAGGTGCGCTGGCACAAGTCGGCAGGTAGCAGAATCGTATTACGTAATTGTGTAACTCACGATCGCGCGAATCGTATGCAAAATACCCGCTTAGCTATAAAGTTGTGCACGAAATTTATTAACTATTTGCAAAAAAAAATGTAAGCGATAAATGCTATTATTACTGGCCAGTGCAATTTAAGAAACAATTAGGAGTACTAAAATAATGGGTAATTATTTAAGACACTGATTTTATAATCGGCTAAAAGGTGTAAATTGGGAAAAATTGGAACGAACTCACTGTTTATCTATGTATGTATACAAATCCCAAAATCAAGTGACTTCAGCTTCTTCGACTTCTGTAGTAGCTTGGTGATGATCCCACGTCGGCACGGTCAAAGTCCACACTTGCGATGGAGTGCGCCGACGAATATACGGTGTATGCGACAAGTCGTTCTCGGCGAGAAATTAATTTAAAAGGACCAATGATTAGGCCCTACTGGGTTATGTAAATAAAAGGAGTGGACTGTATAATATAGGCAGGCTTTACTACTGTCACAATACAATATGATATATATATCAAGGGACACCCAATGCTTATAATGCCGCGAAGCTAAGTGCGTGTAGAATGGGAACCCGGACCCGCGCGATGTGTCCCCTCCGCCGCACCGCCGCGGTCACCGCTGAAGGTCGAGCGTCGATGATGCGGCTAATGCGCCGACAGTATTCAGGATATAAAAAAGGGTATCCCCAAGGGATACCATAATTAAAAAAATGACATTTTTGAAACTAGCAATGAGAAAAGTTTGCCCCCGTAGGTATTAATATTTGTGTAAGGAAAGTTGACACCCCTTGACGAAATCCCGCCAAAATACTCTCCCTTAACACAGTAATATAAACGACTAGACGTGTAGGTAAGGTAACTGCAATCTTAGAATGGGTCATAGACGTATCATAAGTTTGTTGAGAGTAATAGTAATATAAAATAAAAATTATTCTTCTCAGAATGAATGAATAAATGTGTACGTAAGTTAATATCAACCTTTATTCCCTATCACTTCCCTCACTAGTGACCCGTATTAGGTAGTTTTTTTCATGGCAAAAACTTGTGTAACATACACGTGGCCCTAAGATAGCAAATAAAATATATAAAATTTTAAGAATCCTTTTAATTTTTTAAATACAGAATAGAGTAGTCCAAATAGACGTTGCTTGAAGAGTTTTTGTGTAAATCTTCAATTTACATAGGATATATATTAAACCTGTTGCTTACAGCTATGTCATAAATAAATTAACATATAATGTACACAGTTTCGCATACTATAAATTTTTATATCTAAGAACTTCACTCAATAACTAGAAAGGCCTAAATATTCATTAATTTACCACCTACAATGCTGGTAATAAAACTAGCGCAACGCCCGCGACTCTATTCATATTTTATCTCCTTTATCAATGCTTTAATTATACTAATTTATACATCACTCTTATGCGATGTATAGATTTACAAAAACTTCAGCAGTTCTGATTGCAAGGAGATAAATCAGTCAAATCCTGTAGATATATTTGAATCTAATATTTTTATGGTTTCACAAACAATTTTGTCAATGACAATCATAACAAAGTTCAATAGAAGAACTGTCCACCCACATGCCTGATATAGAGAAAAATATACTTAGCTTTGATAAATGATTAAAATTTAACTCCATCTAGGTTATGAATATTTATTGGTTGTATATGCGATTGATGTAATTGGATAATTAAATTAAATTATAGGAAAATATTCATGATGACGCCCACATGACATGATATGTCTGTATATCGGGCCCCAGGATTAATGGCTGAATAACTTTTGATTAACTTGGGCTTAATTAAGATGGGCAATACAGGCAAGCTTCTTTATAAAACAACTGGAATTCATTCCGAAAAAAGTATGGAAGTATGACTTAATGAAACTGGAAAAAATCCCCAAATGCTATGATTTTTTAGTGGAGAAGCAGCTTTCAATTAAAAAACCAAAATATATAGATATTATGTAACGTTCGTAGTAGTTGACGATATATGTGCTCATAGCTAACATACATTTTATAAAATCGTAACTCCAAGACAGTCCAATCGGATGTTTTTGAGTTGATATTGCAATCATGGATACACAATCCATATTATTCAGCCATTTCAGAGATTCAAAAAGATCTTACTTCCATTTTCTTTACATACCACATAAATTAAAAATAAGTGCCGCTACAGTCACAGCTTACAAACATTTTTTTTCCCTACACTTGCCCTTTGGTCAATCGCAATAGCAATAGTTTCAGACAAGATATTTGAAAATGTCAAGCTTTTGCCATTACAATTATTCTGAACAATACTGTTCACAATGAATAAATGATTTAAATAATAATTTAAAGTGCAATTATTGCTAAACTATGTTTGTAAACATTGACTGTCCATTTTTTAGACTTTGTCTAAAATAATGTTTATGACATATAGGAACCAGCTTAAAATATTTCCCGTTTAAAGGGAAAATAATAACATTTAAAATCTAAGATGTTGCCACTGGTACATACATAATAATATGCTCGGGATGCATTATTTATTTGTTCCGTAATTGAATAAATTAAACCTTCAGTATTCTACAACTGTAAGCCACATCGTTTATCCAACAAGTCTCTGTACCAAGCAAAAGCATTTACATCCAATATATATTATAAATATTAGCCAACAACATTCAGAGGACTATTATGATAGTTATAAATTTTTTTCAAGGGTTTCTCCCACAATAGCTTTGTGACCTTTTCGTATTTTTTTTTGTATAGTAAAATTGTGATGATAATTTTTTAAGCGTTTACAGTTTAGCGTTAATTTTAAGCAATACGTTAAAAAATTATGACATAAAATAATGCTCATGTTTTAGCAAACACACTAATACTGTAAGAATTATTTTACATATACTTATCAAATGTATTGCTAAAGACCACAAGGCTGCATAAATACAGCATATTTATATAAACCTAGCTATATACAATCTTGTACATTCTTCAAAATAACATTCAACACTCCATTACAACAAACATCCAGATAGAAAACTTTACTGAATTAAAATATTTATACTCACTTTTCTACAGACTTCGTTTACGAAACAATTATAAAATAAAATCTCAGTCTTCTATTAAATAGTTAATGATAAATTAGATCTTCAATTTTAAAATACAATAATGTATTATACATTTTGTACAGTATTATGAAAAATTGACATGTATATTAGGATAGATCTAAAATGTACACAAGTCTCGGTTACATTCTTACTGACACTGCTCGAGCCCTAACCATCACCTTAAAGTATCTAACACTGATAAGGATCACTTGATTTCCTTTAAAACTCCTCGGAAGCCCTCTACTATATCAACTGTCTAAAAACTTAACAAATACAAATTGGCTACTATTGTGCTTTTCGTAAAGAGAAAACGCCCTCTATATACAGTTTTATACATCCATTCACTATCCAAGCCATTCAAAGTCCACTAAACTTTATTACACCATTCAGTGCCTATGTAAATGCTCTGCCGTCTCAGGCACGTACTGGAACGGAGCAATGTTGATGACATTTGCCTTTGTGAACATGTGCAGCTCTGTGGCTTCATTGCTTGAACATGCACAACTCTGTGGGTTCATTATGTGCGCGTATACCGCTCTGTGGGTTCATTATGTGCGCATACACAGCTGCAGCTTCATTATGTGCACATAAGCAGCTCTGTGCAGGTTCAGTAACTGTGCGCCGCTCTATGGGTTCACTGTGTGCATGCGCCGCTTTGTGGCTTCATTGCTTGAACGTGCACAGCTCTGTCGGTTCGTTGTGTGCGCGTACGCCGGGGCCGCTCTGGGGTTTCATCATATGCGCATATACCGCTCTGTGGATTTGTTATGTGCGCATACTCAGCTGTAGGTTCATTATGTGCACGTAAGCAGCTCTGTGGGTTCATGGTGTCGCGCGCGCGCAGCCGTTGCTTCATTGTGTGCGCATACGCAGCTGTGGATTCATTATGTACGCACACACAGTGGTAGGTTCATTGTGTGCGCATACGCAGCAGTGGATTCATGGTATGGCGCGCGCAGCCGTTGCGTCATTGAGTGCGCATACGCAGCTGTTGATTGATTGTGCGCGGGTTGTGGTGGTTAGGCTCAGTTGGCGCGGGCGCGCTTGGCGTGCGCGGCGGGCGGCGCGTGCGGGCGCGGCGCGGGCTCGTCGGCGGCGGAGCGCAGCATGTACTTGAACTGCGGCATGTGCTGCATCACGTCCCGGATCTGCACGAGCGCGAGCCCGTTCTCGCCCGCGGCCGCAGACTTGCACTTGCCGGAGTTGCGCAGTATTTGTAGCTGCGCCCTGTGGGAGTAGCGTGTACATTATTTATTTTAAATTGCACCACCAGCTTAAGATTGCAGCTGAATAGCACCGGTTTGTGTTGTGTGTTGAGTTCCTGAGGTGAGTAAGGTAGATAAAGCTCATTGAGGAAGTGAAATGTAGAACCAGGGGAACTCGTCTCCTATGTGCCCAAGGTGCTACGAATGTCTATAAGCTACGGTAACAGCTTACTATCTTTTTCGCCACCCTTGTCGTATAATTTAAAAAAAAAAATTGGCTATATGTGCTTGATCCCTCTGCTTCTCTTTTGTAGGGAGAATAGAACTAAGTTCTTGCACCATTTAATGGGCAAGAAAAAAATAATGAATATTTTTAATCCTATAGAGGGAAATTGAACAAGGACTGTTTGGCGGGATTTGGTGGTGTCAGTAATGATTTTTATTACAGTAATTTAAAAATTATGTCCTAGTGAACGTTGTGTTGTAAAATTGGTGTAGTTATATGAAGCAAGTGTTTGTGTTGCCGTGCAATTAGGAGATCATTAGAATACAACTGATTATGATGTGAAACACGTTAAGAATTTTATCGTGGTTATCCACCTCATCAAAGTAGCATCACCGACACTGTCATCATTATAATTCGCGTCGTTGAACTCAAATGTGCATTGAAATTGATGCAAAAAAAAAAAGAAAATACATTTATTGTAAACTGCCTTAAAAGGTCTTGTAAGCAGAGCTGTAAAGCTCAATTTAAAAAAGACTGAATAAAACAAATCAACGTACGAGTTAGGGCGGTAGAGCGTGAGGCCCAGCGCGTCGAGCATGGCGCGGCAGGTGGCGAGCGACACGCGCGGGAAGAAGTGGCTGGCCAGGTCCGGCAGCGTCATCAGCAGCTCCGTGTACTGGTACGGCTTGGCGTTGATGCACGGCACCATCGTGTTCTCCACCAGCGCCTTTTGGACCTGCGCAACATGTCAAATGGTAGTTTATCTACACTCATGTTTGATAATTCGAATTATGAGCGCAAAGGTAAACATATATTGACATACTTTTTATTTTAGAAAATTAAAAAACAACCTGTAACATGAATTTCTTAAAAACTAACAAACCTATGGCAAAATAAGTGTTGACTCTATACAGGATGGAGCCGTCAAAATGACAATCAATTAAAACATGGGCTACATTGATTCATAGAAATGGTTTCCCACTTTCAAAAAATCTTATTCATTTGATAATTTTATGACATTTCTATGGAATAATGCAGCCAATGTTGTATTATTTTATACAAATGTCATGAAATTATCAAATGAATGAGATGTTTTTGAAAGTGGCAAACCATTTCTTTGAACTAATACAGCCCGTGTTTTAATTTATTGTCGTATTGATAGCACCACCCTGTATAAGTGTAGGTAAGTAATTAGACAAATAAATGACAAAAAAATAGCAGTGTAACAAATGTAATGACAAAAACTACAAAATTTTATGAACATAAAAAAGGTACGGAACAAGAATCTGTAGAATTGTTAATTATATTATTAATTTTTTTTTAAAATATTATAATGTGTTATAAAATAATCTACGATGTATATTCAATAAAAAAAACTATAGTTCATTTTCACATGAGTGGTGTCCATTAATGAAACCTAAAAGTAGGAATTGATAATATTTTCAAAGGAAATGGTAGATGGCCTCATGGACACATCGCCGATTGTGTTCGATTATATAAAAATTCCGTTCCATGGCGTATTTTAAAATACTATTATAAATTGTTTTTTTATAACCTTTACTTGATAAATAGAGGTTTTTAATGTAAGTTTTTAATGTAACTTTGAGAAGCATAATTGTTATATTTTTACAATGATATGTCTATAAATTAATTAATTTTCGGATGGTTTATTTTTGTGTTTCTTAAAAATAGTTCGCTGTGTTTCGGATTGAAGGGAAAGGTAGCCAGTGTAATTACTGGGCATAGACGGCATTTCACCTTAGGCCCCAGAATGACAACGCACCTGCAATATCAAGTGATTTTTCCTTGTTATTGCAGGTGTCTATAGGCGGCGGTAACCACTTACCATCAGGTGGGCCGTCAGCTTGTTTGTCATCTAGTTGTATAAAAAAAAATAGTATGCGTAACGTAATAATCTAAAGTGTCAACTGACTCAAGGTTTGAAAAAGACTATAGATGGCTAGAAAGCTGACGGCCCAGCTGATATAATTTAATTTAAATATAAAAGCAATGGCCTTAATATTGATCCCTGAGGCACGCCCTGACTCAGTTTTATTTATAACAACTTTTTTTAATTCTATTGGTCAAGTAGGATTCAATGAGCTTTAAATAAAAGCATTATGGTGTATCAATAAACTCATTGATACACCATAATGCTTTAATTTACCCAATGTTTGCTGATCAACACAGTCAAACGCCTTGGACAAGTCACAGAAGATACCTAGACAATTCTGCCGATTTTCCCAAGCATCAAATATGTGTTTCATAAGCGCAATTCCCGCGTCTGCAGTATTTTTTCCTTTAGTAAATCCGAACTGTCTATTGTGGAGCAATTCATTACTCGTAAAATGACACCTTCAATAACAAGGAAAAAAACACTTGGTATTACAGGTGCGTTGTCATCGTGGGGCCTAAGATGATGATGCCTTCCATGACCAGTAATTATACTGGCTACTTTTCCCTTTAATCCGAAACAGAGCGAACTGTTTCACGGCCGAAATAGAAAAGGCGGTATACCCCGTCGATCTTAGTTACATATGGCCGTACCATCTAGAAAAAACCTAAACCTAAGTTGATGAAAGATATTGATTTTTTTAATTTTAGTTTTGAGTCTGATGCGTCAATCGTAAATATAATCAATAAACGCGATATTGTCTCACCTTATACGGCGTATGGTTGCCAGTAATGCTGATATCTGGTATTGGTGTAAGCCTTTTCCGGTTGTCCACGGAGTGAGAGGTTGAGTGGCCATTCATTGTCCCGCTCCCTTGAGGGGGCACACTGAATAATACAAGAAATGTTAACATGTTTAATATAATGTCAAATTTCGGAAAATTATTGTTTCGTATTAAATTGAGTCGTGGGCCTAGAAACGACCTTGTGATTTTTTATAAAAAAGCATTTGTATTTTATACAAATTTTCCTACAGCTAAGCAAAGGTAGCTTTAGCCTAAAAGCTTAATATCGAAGGCGATATGCCCAATACCTTTAAACTAGGATGGACAAAACTTTGAACAAAATTAAAAACGTTTGATTGCTCAATATCATAATTATAAGCTAGTTAGAAACCATTTCCACATTAACTTTTTAAATTTTCTATTTATTATAGGTCTTTTGGTTAAGTTTGATATCAAGTCTTGCTAGCATATAGCCTACATAATATTTTAAAATCTATACTAATAGGTATTATAAATGCGAAAGTAACTATGTTTGTCTGTCTGTTACGTTTCCTCTTCTAAGCCGCTGAACTGATTTAGATGAAAAGGTATGTTACATATCCGGTCGTACATTATCTCAAACAGAGATGTTTCATAGCCGGCTGTACACTATCTCAAACAGAGATGTTTCAGTACACTATCTGAAAAAATCTGTAAAAATCAGCTGTATTTCAGAAAAATACTCATAATTCGTTTTTATGTATAGTTTACTCAAAATGGTTATATTTTTTTTCACCAAAATGACATAAGCACTATGGGATAATAGGTGGTGTGGTTTTTACATCCTGAGAACTTTATCTATGTCCTTACATACATAGGTTATCTTTTGGTGCGATAGCCGGCATCCACGCGGGCGGAACCGCGGGCAGCCACGAGCAATAATATAAATACTATGAGTATACATGTTTTTACATGTATACTTTTTCTACAACAATAACAGCGGTAATCAGTATATACTATAAATAAATAGGTATTAAACAATACAAGACCCAGTCCAGATCAGTTCTGCAGTAAATAAAAATAATCAAAACAGCACTATGCATAATTCAATATAATACAAACAGTGTCAAACAATGGCGAATGGAAGTTACTGACATAACACACGACGCTGAGAACAGCCGTTATCATCACCAATTAAACAATTCTTAATTTTATTAACATTGACTTGAAGATAATACTCAAACGGTCTGATAAATAAAAATACTCCTTGTATCCGTGACGCATTAGCTTTTCTGTGTTTTGTCTTGTTCTTACACAAGTCGAATGTAAAATGTAAAAATGTGACAAAATATAGATTAGCTATTCCGAAATCCGAGTGCGAGTAAAATTTTTATTAATAAGGCCGGAAGAGAGGTAACCCAATTTGTGCATGGGGGAATGACGTTCAACATTAACTTTAAAGCATGATGAAGAATAACTGCTGTTCCCATATTGAGCACTACACAAGTGATTCAAAGTAAAGATGCTCACTTCATAGTGGAGTTGTTGGCCGAACTCCTCACCAGAGGTGGAGGGGGCTGCTGACCCATCGCCATTGTTAATGCACTGTTCGGAAACTGAAATAAACGGTAAACACAAACATGGTTTATGCGGGCACTACATAAACATACAAGCTTAGTGCCAGCGGCGACCCGCTTCTAATTAATATCTATGTGATTACTATTATTGATCATATAACAATAGATGAAGAAAACTGTAAAACAAATAAAACCAGATAGTTGAAAGGAGAACAACCAAAATGGTACCAACATTGGACAGATTTTTTACGTTTTCATGATTTTTAGGGCATCACAGTGAACAAGGAGCCATGTCCGTTTCTCTGTCTGTCTGTTCGTGGCTTATTAACTTTTAATACGATTGTCGGGTTCAGAATTTTGTTAACGATTATAGGCGATTCGACTTGCGACTAAAACGAATCTTTTTTAATTTCGATTTTGATAAAATAACTCTTTACTCTTTACTGAAGTCAAATAAACTTAATTATAGTTCCTTGGCAATAAGCTTCAAAAAGATATGCGTTTATTAGCTGTACAAATACTTTTACATTTGTAGCAATTAAGCTCCGTACAAAGTGGCCGTTCTCCTTTAATATTGTATGCACATACAACATATTCAATGAAGCAAAATGATGCATGTATATACGTAGGTAGGTACTATACATTATTTATGATACATATAGCCGTTCTACAAAAAGGCGCTATTTTCTAAAATAGCAAATCGAAATTCGAACAATGTCGCTAGGATATATATAACCCAATTGCAGAAATATCGTTGGTTGTAAAAAAAAAATATTTATTCATAAAGATTTAAGTTAATAACGTAATATTTTTTGTTTCCAACTCTATAAATTCATAATTATGGCATTTTGTGTCAAGTTGACACAATTTTTTACGCCAAAAGTATATACGATTAATCCGCATTTAGAAAACAAGAACGTTTTGACCGACAATAAATCACCATTAGAAAACAGCGTCGTTTTATGTTCGACTGGACATTGTGTGAAAAGCTATGTTCTACAATGAATTTGCAGAATATAATAACATAATAATTAGATATAAACTTTTCCGACTGTGAAAAAGTATGATTCAATCAGCATGTGACATACAGGTAGTAAAAGGAACCATTCGTAAATCATAACTGAATACCTATAGTACATAAAGCCGAAAAAGCAAGTCATTTCCTTCTGTATTCCAAGTGACGCATTTTTCGTAAATTACCGCGTATTTACCTAAGTATTTAAGTAGGTAAATGATTAAGCATTACAAAACGCCTTCCAAGAGGAAATAGGTAATTAGGAATTAATTTGGCAAATAAAATTTATTACATTAAAGTCCATAGTTACCTGAACATTTCGTTGATGCTGCGTACGATGTTGCGGCATGGCGGCGGCTGCGGCTGCAGCAATAGCGGCGTTGTTGTACCGCGCGGCCGCCTGCGCTTGCGCGGCCACTTGCGCCTGAAATCACATTATTTTATTATAAAATCAGTGTGTTCTTTTACTACTATCTCATTTATTTGAGAGGACATGATTATATTAATAAAATTCGATGACATTAAAAAATTAACAATTGAAGATCATCAATAATTAAGGACTGTCTGACCATCTAGGGGTTGTTTAAGTTTGAGCTTTTTACTAGGTGGTAGAGCCGTATGAAGGGTCGTCTGGGTAGGTAGGTACCACCGCCTATCTTATTTCAGCCGTGAAACAGTTCGCTGTGTTTCGGATTGAAGGGAAAGGTAGCCAGTGTAATTACTGGGCATTTGGCCATGGACGGCATTTCATCTTAGGCCCCAGGATGACAACGTACCTGCAATATCAAGTGATTTTTCCTTGTTATTGCAGGTGTCTATATGCGGCGGTAACCGCTTACCATCAGGAGGGCCGTCAGCTTGTTTGTCATCTAGCTGTAGTAAAAAAAAAACAAAAAAAGCTTTCCTATACGTGATCGCCATGCTAGAACTTGTTACGCCCAATTGGCGTTCTGTGTGCTATGTGCCCTGCCAATTGTCACTTCACTTTCCTTCCTAATCCTATGAGCTGTCAGTGACTTTGCTGAGTGAGTAAAACAGCTCCTTCTATAGCTCGTTGAGTTACGGGGAACTTGTACAGAAGTCCCTTAGTAAGCGACCAGGCCAACGTTTCACAGCGGTATGCCATCACCGGCTGGTCGAAGACTTTCGACATGACATTTGACATTGTCCTGTTCATGTTCATTTTTAGTTACCTGTCGGGAAGTTATGTCTAGGTCACCGAATATTGTGCTCAATTCCTTCATACTCATATAGTCGGCAAATCAAAGATGAGTTGTGTACTCGCCGTTGATATTAATGAGGAGTGCTGTCCAGTGCAGTAGTTTGAAAACGTCTTTCAACGTAGTGGTAAGCAGTTTCGAAAATTTCTCATCACCTTGTCTGACTGACCCCTCTCTGCAGTTGGATAGGTTTCGTATGTTGATTTTGTATACAGACCACCTACCGATAGTCAATGTGGCACCTCTGTAGGAGCTGAAGCACGACCCACGTTTCGATCGCATTGAAGGTCTCGTAGTCCACAAAGGCCAAGAAAAGCGGCTGGCTAAATATACTCGGTCTTTTGCATAACCAGCAGCAGCCGCAGCGTGTATGTGGTCTACGGTACTAAAGTCACAGTACGGTATCAACGCCATTTACTTCGATTTACCGAGGACCACCACAATCATGGTCTTATATGACTTATATGAGTATGGTCGAATATATGACTTTTATTTTTTCTTGTTCAGCAGAAGTTTTTTTAGATAATAGATTTAATACTATAATGACAGTCTCCGACTTGATCTTGATCTAGATCAGGTCAAGGTCACGTATGAAACTCGACACCTGCCAGACTGAACGTGTAACCCGGAGTTTAGGCCATGTCTAAGATACCACAGCAATCATACATACAGTAATTATAATAATAATTGAGTATCAGCTACAAATTCGTCCTTTTTTGTAAATACAAGTTTGTTTTTCTTGTATTCTGCTGCCTCGGTTTGACCTTTAGTCTAGTCTTGATGGGTTACAAGGTCATGGACAACCTATTCTATTATACACAGCTACCAAAATTTGTTTAAGGTCGCTATCGCAAAATATACCTACTCTAATCTAACAAGCATAATACAGCCCACTCTAATTACAAGCGGTTACCGTTAGCTAAAGAGACGGTAGATTTTATACGCAACGTGCGATATCAAATGGACACACATATACAGGTTAAGTCTCCCACTCCTACTTGATTTGAGATTACCATACCAGCGCCATCTATACGTATGTATTCTGCAATTATAAGGAGGATACATCACATCAAGTGGTGTTGAGTCGTTTGTCGTGCTTTGTATAATAAAAAAATAAAATAAAAAAAACGTAACGTGAATGTGTTCTGTCTGGTTAATGGTACTTCCCAATTTACGGACCAAAGTTCTCTGCAACCAACACGTTTTTCTCAATCACTTATCACACGAGGATATTGATGTATTGAGTATCTTCACTTGGAGCTATAATAGTGATATAGCGCTATTGATATAATCATAATGCCGCCAACCGCCATTAATATTTTTCCGTTCCGATATTCAGTATCCTAACATCTATATTTTAATATGGATTTTTAATGGCTTATAACGTGATGTATGTAACAAGCAAATATACGATACAACCCCTCCGGTGGTAAAGCGGTAAGCCGGTAACCATAGCCTGCTCATAGAGTATGGTCCCTTCAAAGAAGGAGTGAAGTCTTGGGCAATAATCTATAATGCTAGTGCATTATTGATTATGCTTTTGTGTTCCACTTTTCACTCAGGTGGTAACAATGCATGTCCATTTCGTTATTGGCTGAGATAACTTTTTAAACCTGACAATATTATTAGATCATTTATTTTAATCTATGTTTAAAGAAAGAACTACCCTCGTATTAATGTTTAATTTGTTTCTATTGTAGTTGTGGGTGAGCGCCGCGTCGGGAGGCTGTAATGGACGAAAGGTTGACACAATAGTCATTTTCCTTTTTTAACCACGTAAGTGGACCCAGACAAAGACATTGATGGATGTTGTAAATTTAAGCAGTCGGGCCACAAGTGCCGTTCAACGTTTAATAGGTAGGATCATAGGACTCTTTTTTAAAAATTCTTAACAGGGTAGCTCTTAGCCATCTCGCCTGATGTTTTATTTATTTATTTGCAACACAAGTACATTTGTAACATTTGAGATTAACAGTTTTGTTTTAGATACTACCCTTAAATAGTGTTGACAGCATGTTCATTATGTAATAGTTGCCACAAACTAATGCTGTTACATGCCACATATCATAAATTCAGAATTATATAATTCCTCTAAAAAATATATATATAAATACATTTACATACATACATATATTTTTGTGATGATAAGGCCAAAGATGGAAGCGAGCTACACCCAGACTCCTGAACCACAGAGGCACTGCCTTTTTTTGGCAGGGGAAACGCTACGCGCTGTCCCGTCTTCCTAGAGAGGGAAACGGGGCAGTGTCGGGATCGTACCCACTATAACCCCTGCCGTGTAATTTCCTATCCGCAGCGCTGACAGCTGCTATGGGCGCTTTTTGAGCCTTTCTTTTGCTGTCAGAGCAGAACGATCACGACTTTATGCGATCTCTTCTTTGAAGGGGCTGAAAACGCCCTCCCTGACATCAATGCGTCGGCTACCCCTGGCTTATTAATTGGAGCGATGGTCGTCACCCTTACGTAGCCCTATAAAAAGTACACTAGGGATACAGTAGGCACCTACGTCCCACTCTCCTTCGGCGGAAGACAGACGCGGCAGTTGAATCGCGCACACGCTCCGCTTCATTATATGATCGCAAAAGGACTGCACCGCTGCCCAAGACATGTCACTCACGACCATCTTATTTATGACGATCTGGAGGTGTATATTCTCTATGTACGTGTCGCAATGGTGGCATTGGGCTGTGGGCTCCCTTCCGGCTATTTCCACAGGTACGTTCCGAACCACCGGTGTCCTGAGAGTACCGGAATGTCGGGTTGCCGCGTTGCCTCGTCAACTATTGCTGCAGAACAGGACGCATCGCTTCCACTGTGCGCAAACCAGCACTGGGATGCTCCAGCCTTCGCGCCCATACTTCGATGGCCGCATCGCGTAAATCTCGTTGCTGGGCCTCGACCTCTTCTAATGTCAGTCTATTGCCATTCCTCCTTATCTCGCCACGCCGCAAATACACTGCTGCTAGCTCCTTCCATTACCGGGAGTGATCCCGCTAACACACAGACAGCCTCAATGGAGATAGTGCGGTATCCGCATATTACCC
The DNA here is from genome assembly GCA_947347705.1 of Nymphula nitidulata. Classification (NCBI taxonomy): domain Eukaryota; kingdom Metazoa; phylum Arthropoda; class Insecta; order Lepidoptera; family Crambidae; genus Nymphula; species Nymphula nitidulata. The sequence goes on from OX374632.1 coordinate 18,139,607, forward strand.
TCGTGGCCACAATGCATGAATCCTATGCGGCTTATGCAGCAGAGAGATGTACCGACTCTTGCGGGTATTCGCCCATACTGGGACCTCATAGAGCGCCATGAATCGCACGATTTCCATATAATAGACGTCTGAACGTGACGTCCGGCCCCGTGACGTTCGGCAAATGGCCAGTGAGCGCTGTCGCCGTTCGCACCATTTTTGGGACCAGTTGTTGGCCATATGCGCCATTGAAGTCTCACCAACTGCTCAAAATGAGCCCCAGATATTATAACTTATTGCCCACGGCAAACCACAATGCATGAATTTCCTGGCGGTGCTTTACGAAGGCCGTGAAAACTAATGACCTCAGATTTGGAAAGGGCCACCTCCAGACCCAGGCGCCGGATTCTTGCCACCACGTGGGTTGTCGCGAGTGTGTTCACATCACGGTGCGTTGCTGCCCGTGCTAGAACGAGAGTGTCATCTGCGTAATAGGTGACTAGAGAGATTTTCACCCCAAAGGACCCAATTATATCCCAAATTCCACAAAAATGGGCCCAACACCGACTCTTGTGGGGCATGCGCCGCCTATGCCAATTTTCGCAGCCTTGGTATTCCACTAAAAGGTCCGACAAATATAGTCCTTTAGTATTCAGCGGAGGTAGGAAGGAACTCTGTGAAACTTGAGCGCTTCGCCGATACAACTCCAGGGCAGGGCATTAAATGAGTTGGCGATGGCTAAAGATACTTCCAAAACTACGTTGCCCTGGGCAACTGCATCCTCCGCCATAGAACAAACATAGGAACTCCATATATTAACCTCCAACTGCCGGATCGCTTTGTATTGGCCATCTCACATGATAGTAAGTAAAGATAAGGCCAATGATGGTAGCAAGCTACACTTGGACTCCTCAACCACAAAGGAACTGGCTATATCAACCTCCAACTGCCGGATTGCTTTATTTTGGGTATCTCACCGGGTGGGAAGTGATGATGAGGCCAAAGATGGAAGCGAGCTCCATCCGGATTCGTCGACCACAGAGTTAACCTCCAACTGCCGGATCGCTTTGCATACAGTGGCCTATACAGGAAATTGGGGATACCAAAACACAAGAAGATACCTACCTGAGCAAGTCGCAGCACCTGCTGCGTTTGCGCCTGCGTAAGCGTGCCCGGCAAGCTCCACCCGCTGGCGAGGGCTTGCACGGCGGCGGCAGAGATGCCGGCGTGTGGCAGCTGCATGGCGGCCGAGGCGGGCGAGTGGCGCGTGCCGCTGGCCGCCCGCCGCCCACGGGTGCTCGCGCCGCCCGGGCCCATGCCTACGTTCGCCGACGCAGCAACCCCCGGCGGTGGAGCCGGCGGCGCCCGCGTCCATTGCCCCCCACCTGATACTGCTCCTAAAGAAACATTATGATTTAAGATACTGTATGTACTGTATAATAAATCATGACGCGACCTGTGCTGTGAGAATACAGACAACCACATAATACATAATATTTAGTTGGGTAGAGTCAAAGTGTCGATTAACACTTTAGTGCCTTTTAATATCATATTGGCAATTTGTATGAAAATTGTGTATGATGTAGAGACCTAGTACTAAAATTTTAATCGACTTCTGTTGCTGACCATACTAAATGTAGATAAATGGGAAAATCTTGAACATGGAACTTAACGTTTGATTTCTTAAATGATTGCATAAGTTAATAAATTATAATTTAATAACAAAATTACCAATAACATGCTTTTTTTTTTTTTTTTGGACTTTTTAACAAAAAAAATTGACATGAATATCTATTTAGAACCTATGTAGAGTTTGCATTTATCATTTATTATTTTTGAAGAGCCAAGACATGAATTCAAATTCCAATTGTGTTTAATGTCTTTCATTAATATTTCATGGCCGTTTTTCTAGTTCCTTATTCATCATTACCAGTTCTAGAGTAAGACACAATTGCTGTGTATATTGCAAATAAGAGATAAGAAAGGTTAAACTGATTAACAAATCAGAATGTTAATTAATAGCAATAATTTGGCCTATGAAATCTTATAAGTACTTTGAACAATTTTATTATAAAAACAATGAAAATTTGGTCTATTCACTAAGTTGATACATTGAAGCCATATCAGAAAATGGCATCTTACGAGACTTTACAAATATAAACAATTTTCTGAAATATCTGGCTCATAGGACCATTTCAAGGATAGTCTCAAAACAACAACAACTTCAAGATGATTTATTTCCACTGAAATATATTTCAATATTTAAACAATTTTTTGAGATATTATGGAACTTCTTTGATCTTCTTAAGATTAACATAGTGAAAAAGTGAATCATCTTTCACTTTTTAGATAAGATTTGAAGCAAGGCAGGAAGGAAATTGACAGAAACAGAAAACTATTCATTTTGTCACAATGTCAAGATAAAGCAATACAGCGACAGCATAGTAAACCAAATTATTGCATTCCTTGGCATTGATTCCTTGGTTTTATCTTTGATAATGATGTACCATATAATATTTCAAATCCATATTCTCATCCAGTTTAGAAAACAATGTTTCTTAGATAAGCTGAGAGACTATAATTTGACTTATCATATGAGTACCAAAATAAATTTTAAAATGAACCATATTTTTATTTTCACAAAAAATATAGTACTAACCATTACATTCATTAAAATACAATTATATTCACCTTTGGCAGATATAAGCAGTTGTGAATCCACAACTTTGTTCGGCCAGTACTCCTCAAACTCCGTTCCGGGGGGAAAGTAACTTTTAATGTCTGATAAACTAATCACAGAACAAGTTTCACTTGCAAATAACTCATTTCTAATGCCTTGCACTTTACAGCAAAATTTAAGATATGACAAGTCCCAGCCTTTCAACTGATCGGCTTTTAATTTCAAATTGTCTGTCTCACCTTCAAAATAGAATAAAGGAACAAACTTTTGACAATCTCGCACTGTATATGGAACTACTGATTCTTTATTTATCCTAATAAAACCACACTTGTCCTTGCTGTTAGTTGTGCCCCTTAACAGTTTATTGTAGCATACATCTAAGAAGTTATAGAATTCATAAGCGTCCGACAATCGCACAACCAAGTCTTTCTGTGTAAAGGGCTCACGACCAAACTGACCATCACAATGCCTATTGTTGATTTCGTTCAGAAGTCGTGCTTCTATTTCGGTGATATAGTAGCTTCTGATGCAGGTGCATGAATAGATGTCTGCATGCAGGTAGTTCAGGTACTTGTTGAGAAGTTTAATTTCCACCATTCTTACTGCTACATATTTTTCACTGGAGCGGTATATGTATGGAATGTGACATTTGCCCAGCATATCCCAGCCGAAGTGGCCTTTCCAGCTAGCCTCATCAGGTGCCGGTGTCTTCTTATCAGCGTCAGGTGCAGGCCGCGAGTCGGGCACAGCAGGCGCGCCCGGCTTGCGCGTCAGGAAGTTCAAGATACCCATCTGACCACCGGCGCCCGGCGGAGGCACTCCCACCATAGCGCCCGGCGGAGGCCGCGCTGCTGCCACCGACGCCGCCAGTGCCTTGGCCTTGTTAGCCTCCACCATCTTAGCAGCCAACTCCCTGATTTCAGCCTCATCAGGCCGCTCCGTCTTCACCTTGACCATGGGCTCTGCCATGTTTGCGGCGATCGACCTACTATAACTGTGTAATAGATTCAAAACGCGTCCACGAATTATTTTGACGCATAGCGACCTAGACAGGACTACATCCTGCACCGATCCACTAGCACTTTTCAGTCATAAAATACGTAAACAATCGCACGAATGGTGCGTGTTAGAAACACACTCTTCCGACACTTTTGACAGATTGCAATTAAATTAAATTACCATCGATCTAGAGGTAAAACACAGCACTGACACTTGCACCTTGCACGATTCACTGTCCATGTGATGAAGGTCCAAGGTACCGACGAGAAACCAACTTCTAACGTTTAGTTGACACGAACTTTTAAAAATATTTTTCCCGGTTGTTTTGCGTAATTAATGACAACTTTTTAATATTACTACATCCATTAAAGATAGGGGAAATTTAATTTTAGTTACCCACGCCGTGCTTGGAACATGCAACCCAAATTTTGTGTTCAGTATCTGTTCAGGGAAATGCCCAATACCGTTGTGTAGTCTCGTGGGGAGTGCGCATTAATTCAGTACATTTTTCACCTTTTGGTGACTCAGCATCGACAAAATGGCCGCCAACAAGGCTTTGTTGGCCAATCGGGCCACTGCTTGCGGTGATACATACCTACAAAAGTTTTATCGTTATGACGTAGCCGCACTCCCCACGAGACTACTTCTCAAGGACTTTTCATTTATTTAAAATTTACCAAAAAGAGCTCCTGAAAACATGCTAAAAAATACAGAAATATTTATTCATAATTTTTATTCAACGTTGAAATTTTCAATATACCCAACATCCATAAAAAACAAAATTCATCTCTAACCTAATAATAATTTATGAATGTACTTTTACAAAGTAGTCACTATGAGTAGTCTCGGTACGAACTTTTCGATAGCATTAAACATCCAGCTATTTCAAAATCGCATGAAACTGAACCCAATGCTAAGGTGATAAAGTCCATTCCTTGTCAAACTTGAACAGTTATGACCCTAACAATCATGTGTAGCGAGACTAGCCGACGCGCGCATTCCACGAACAATAATCCCCTGCGTGAGAGAACGAGACGGCGACATCTAAAAGTAATGTCAAATGTTTAGGTATTTTACTATGAACGTAAAGAGAACGTAGGTAGGTATATAATACAATTACAAGCTTACGTAAGCACTCTAACCTACTTTACTGAGTATATAGTTAGTAGCAAAGTAGAAGTAGCACTATTCTAGCGGTTTTGTGGACTATTTTGGCAACATAATTATCTGCGTAATGCTTAATACTTAGGAGATAAAAAGTAATAATAACCTTGTTCTTGTGGTGTAACTCTAAGATAATAACAAAAATATCTACTCAACTAATTATTTGATTTAATTATTTAAGTAAAATGAATAAACCTGATTATTGATTTCATAAATGATTAATTCTTTACCTACATAGGTAATTATTATTGTAGTATTACAACTCTACAAGAGCATACATTTTAATAGGTATTGATATTAGGTAATTGGAATTAGATGTTATGTACCTATCAGATCTAGGTATTTTAAATAATAATACTTGAAGGATTATTTAATTAATGAGGAGTTGAGGACCTACCTAGTCTATTAATAAATTTATTATGTACCTATCAGAACTATCAGATCTATTGTATAAGCAAAATAATTTGACGACCGGCTGGTCGAGTGGTCTGTACCCCTTGCTATACGGGCTGCTCGATCAAGAGGTCCCGGGTTCGAATCCCGGTAGGGGCAAATGTTTGTATGATGAATACGTGCATTTGTTCACAAGTCATGGATGTTTATATATTTATTTATTATATTTCTAATATTTATATACATATTATTATCAATATTATTAATCCGTTATCTAGAATCCATAACACAAGCTCTTAATGATGCTTACTTTGGGCTAGATAATAGGTGTGAGTGTATGAATATTATTATTATTAAAAATAAATCGTAGATTCTAGTAATTGAATGATGGATGACCGATCTGCATTAGAGGTTTAGGAGTCCCGGGTTCTGAGTTGAGTTCAGACAGGGGCAGGCAGATGCTTCTCTGGGGAAGTTCTCGATAACGAGTCATGGTTGTTTGTAGCCACTTACGTCTATTAAATAAATACGTAGGTACACACGCCTGCAGATCAAACAAAACATTTTCATATACACATAGATATAGAAAAAAAAATCTAGAAAAACTCACCTCCTAGGGCGGGGATCGAACCCGCGACCTTTCACAATCCGGAATTAATATCTTATCATACCTACTTTTGATTTTCATTTAATGTACAGTCGACAGCACATCAAGCGTAACATTTTGAACTAGAGAACGCCCTTATTACGTTTGTGATAGAGGCGACTTTCGTAGTACATCTGTTACTCTTGATGTGATATACCATGTACCTATTTGGATAAAGAGAGATTTAGATATTTGTCACGTGCTGGCGCCGGGCGGCTTTGGCGAACGAACATATTCAAACTGCTATAAGTTGAGGAGAATCGCAACCACAGATCGCAACAATCGCAACTTTTGTTATGTTTTTACACTGTTAAGGTCGCATCCGCATCCGGGTTTTTTGACACGGGGTATTTTAGATTCTATCTCCAACCTTAGACCATAAGCTTATACTTTCAGCACTTATACAGTATTATCTAAAGTTTCTGCAGCATAAATGCTCAATGGAGTGGAGTCCAAATTGACTCAGCACTTATCATAAACTTAAAAACCGTCCTTACTCATATTGTTATATGGACGTTTTTTCGATGAATCAAATTAATTGTGACGTAGGACACATGACTATCGGAGTGATAGCTTCCTTACTGGCCTACAATAAAATTCAAATACAAAATGATCTCGGGAGCAGTGGGACTCATCTACCTACGATCATGACACGTGATCAAAAGAAAACAAAACACAAAAGCTCTTTGGCGAGGTGCGTCGATTTTTCATGTCGGACTAATTATGCTTGCTAAAATTCAGGTCCGGTCCTGCGTGGAATCTTGTTCTGATGGTCTAAGCATGAAATATTGACCGCAATTGTGAGATAGCTCTGCTAAGTTTTTACCAAGTAATATTATTCTATGGTTTTTACTCGATGCACTGAGGGCCTAGACAAGACGCCATTCGACAATCCCTATTGTTTAATGGGAAATGTATAGGCTTTGACATTTGCGCTCGAAAGTCGATCGAGGGCTCAGAGGGCCTAAACATGATGGCTTTCGATAATCGCTATCGCTAAGCGAAAAATATATGGGATTTGACTTAAGCCATTGATCGCCTTTCGATTGCAAATGTCAAATCCCACACATTTTCTGTATAACTGATTTAGCGTTAGTCATAGCGACTGTCAAATGTTCAATACCTACTTTATATGGGACATTAGCTTGTTTGTCAACTTGTTAACTACATGCAGATTTTCTGACAAGGAGGGGTCCTCACAGATCAGATAATAGTAGCAAGCTATGCTTTTTAGGGGTCTTACCAGAAAATCTGTATATATTTTCTGTTTCTAACGATAGGAAAGGCTAAAACTTTAAATTATTTTCATATTTTTTTAGAATACACACGTGTTGAGCCAGCTTGCTTGAATTTACTTGTAGATTTTTTTAATCCTAAGTTTCTAGGCGTAGGTAAACTGTTTCTCAAGGTTAGCAGCTTAGCACGGTCCATACAGTGAACAAAAGATTTGCAGAGAACAAGTCTCGCTGAATCAATGTTTATGTCATAGGCGTTAGGTTGATTGTCGAGGTCGTTTGTGTTACAATCGACTGTAGTACAAGTATTTTCTGCATGCTTGAGTAGAACATCGGTCAAGGAAAATAAGGAGCCTTGCCCTCGTTATTTCAGAAACTTATTAGTTCGTAGTTAGGTTTACTTTACTTAATAAGCTTTAAGGCCTTTTGGTATTAAAATTCAGTATTTCTTTTTCTACTACACGAAAACAAACAAACTGACGATCCACCTGGTGGTAAGTGGCTACCGTCACCTATAGACACCTGTAATAATAACAAATAATATATCACTAAAAGTCTAATGTATATACAGGGTGGTGCCGTCAATGCGACAATAAATTTAAACATGGGCTATATTAGTCCATAGAAATGGTTTGCCACTTTCAAAAATATCGTATTCATTTGATAATTTCATGACATTTGTATGAAATAATGCTGCCAACGTTACACTATTCCATACAAATGTCATGAAATTATCAAATGAATACGATATTTTAGAAAGTGGCAAACCATTTATATGGACTAATATAGGCCATGTTTAAATTTATTGTCGCATTGACGGCACCACCCTGTATAACATTCATTTGTCGAGTATCTATTCTATTTCATTCGTTTGTCTTAAGTTTTACGATTTGGCGGCAAATTGAAAATTGACCTAAGTCACGATAACATGAATGAAACAGTACGAGAAAGCTTTCGTATAATCAGTTCTTGTGACTTTCGATGTCATGAAATATATTTTATTGCAAGATTTTGACTAGTGTTAATAATAAATAAATATAAATAATTCAAAACTTGACTTTAAATTATGTGTCCGATACCATAGAGACCGATGGATTTACCATGGTCCAATACGCCGCCTCACAATTTTATAGTTCCAGCAGACTTCTTCTCAGCCTCACTATCCTTGGGTCTGGTAGTTCTTTAGTCAGCAGTTCAGCGTCCATAACCTCCGAACCCGAAGACAGGCAACGGAGGACAATGTGGTGGTTCTGTGCACATTCCTTCAGGAAGTGGGCTCTCAAATCCATATGTTTCATTCGCGCACTTCACACATCGTTTTTGGCAATAGCAATCGTCACCTGACTGTCAGAATACAGCGTTATTCCTTCTTGATTTTGATCAGCAATATAGTAAAATAATTTTTTGAGGTGGATATATAGCTTCTTTCGCCGCCTGAGTTAGAGCAAGGTACTTGACATAGCTACAGTCCGTAGTTTTTTAGACTCTCAGCAGATACAACCGTTGGCTACCATAAAACAGTAACCGGAGTACCTACGATCTTCTATCGATGGTGCATGCCCAGTCAGTATCAGCCATTCCATACAATTCTTCATCTGACTTTCGATACGTGATTCCTAAGTCTTTTGTGCGTTGCAAATAACTAAGGACTCATAAGGTGAATTTAAAATGCGTTTCTCCGTAACAGTTATTGAACTGAGACAAATAGCTCGAAGCATACATTACGGGTTTTTGTGTTAAAGCGGTTGCATAAACAACCGGGACCAACGGCTTAACGTGCTTTCCGAAGCACGGAGGAGCTCGAGATAACAAACTTTGATTGACCCGTCCCAGGATCAACTATGGCGAAAGTTGCCTTGTTTTTCGTATCGAAACCAGAGCGCTCAAACCAATACACCGCCGAGCTCCTCGGGTTATAAGATAAGATAAGATAATTATGGTCAAAGGGGTGTTCCTATCCTATAGCAATAGTCGTCATAAGGAAAATATACGCGCTGTACAAAAGAATGTGAATCTAAAATTACAATGTATTCCGTGAATTCCGTCACATTCACTCACATGTCGGATTAGCGGGTAATGGGAGGCTGATCGTTTAGGTAAACTAAGTTAATCCCAGGGTTCCGAAATTTTCATGTTACCTATGTATTCAGAAATGCTGTGAAAATACAAAACTCTCTGTCAGCAGACCTGGTCAAAATATTTTAATGAAAGATCCAAGTTTAAAGGTATTTGTTATACAATCATTGAATGTAGGCCTCCTCGAATACCTTGGTTCATTAATAGTAATATTAGACGTAAATTCGTTGTGATTGCACACAGACTTCGTTCCGGACACATTCCATTGAACAATTTCTTGTATCTTATGAAGAAAAGGAATTCTCTTAGCCGTAAGACGCACGAAAAAGTGGATGATATACAACACTTGTTAATGGAGTGTGTCTGGAATGAAGCTGAGAGAAGTATTTGTCCACTCATAATGTGAATAGAAATAATATAGGAGTATTTCAAAGCACCTTAGCCAGTCCTTATACGACGAAACTGGGGTGCTTTATATTATGGTAATAAAGATAAATGTTTCCTTAGTTATTAAGTCAACTTTATTAGTGTCCAAAATAAGTATATGGTCACAATGGGACTGTTTATGCCAGTGACACTTTTTTAATTAGGTATATCGAGAACATTATGTACCATAGTTTATTAATTTAAATCATCGCTCAAGTTATTACTTGGAAATAAATTATTTAAATATAAATTCTATGATTTATTTTATGAAGCTAAACGCAGTGTAGACTTTAGGTTGTATTAGCCCTGAAGTAACAAAACGCTAAATGTCAACAACATGGCAGCTTCATAGCGTCTTGTGGAAAATTAGACATTCTTTGCTAATTTATCTTTCCACTATGAAGCCAAATATTTAGAGCTTCTTTTATAGTGAGAATCGTATTCATATAATTATTATGACTAGTACAATTTAACAACTATCTGTATTAGTGCGTAATTTAGGGTAAATGATACACTTGAATAGTGATAGAAGTTCTATTACATTATTAACTCTATAATTTACCGCGAATCTTTGATTTAAGTTTCGACTTGTCTTTAATATAACATTTAATTTTTTGTTTTAGAGAATACTAAACGATGGAAGATTTGAAAGTTTGTAGAGTATGCCTGATAACCAATGTTAAAATGTATAATATTCATTCTCATCCCTATGAACATTATTTTCTAACTAGTACAGGAATCAGCGTAAGTTTCTCATTTTTCGCTTGTTATCTACTTTGATTAAATTATTAGCAATAAGACCTATTGTGTGTATTTTTCAGATGTATTACATTTCCTTTTTTAGCAATATTTGTGTTGTAAATTGGAATATTATTTTTAAGAATTTAATAATAATCTATTTTTGTACACATAATGTGTGTGTGTGATTGATCGACTATCACTCCCATTATTACAAATTAAGCATGCATATATCTATATAGCAAGCATTTATCTATTTCAAATTATATTCCTCCACTTGGCCTAGAATAATTATTACTATCTACAATTTACGTTCATGGATTACACCCTAATACACAACAACACAACCTTTTTATGTCACTATTATTTCAATTATTTATCAAACATCGTATCTGCTGAGTGACGCCCAATGCTAGGCATATACCTCCCCAAGGTTTCCCAAACTGATCGGTCCTATGATACCCATGTCCATAGGCTACCCGCGACCTTGACCAGATCTGGTGAATTATTTATCAACACAACATATATTGAGAATATTCAAATTTGGTGAAGTCCGTTAAGTGCCACTTTCACAATCTGACTCTAACATTTAGCTTATTTTTCCATATTTTGATTGACAGCTGCTGGATAACATGAAATTGCCGAAGTATGCCTGTTATGAGTGTGCTGCATTGGTCAGAAAGTGTTCTAAATTTAGAGAGAAATGTATCAAAGGGCAATCTATTTTGTTTAACATTATGGAAAACACAGGAGAGGTAGGGTAATCATAAGCCTTACTTTAAATACAATTAGTAAAAATCTGAATAATACTGTGCCTCAATAACACTCAGTTGACTCTACAAGGTGTATCAGAATAACGAATGAAAAATAAATTCTTTATCAAAAACTTAAAAAGAGAATGTCACTACTGTAGTAATCGGCTGTGAATGTAATTCAACCTAAAATTTCTAGAGGACAACCAAACCTAGTACAACCTAAAATTACTAGAGGCTGATTACTACAGTAGTGACATTTTCATTTTAAGTTTTCGATAAAGAATTTATTTTTTATTCATTATTCTGATACACCTTGTATAGTTTCTTTAATATTAAAACAATCAAGTTATTTGATGTAGACAATATTTATAACTTTTTCAGATATCATATCATAAAATGGTTCACTTAGATAGACTTGACTTAAAATTGACATCAGACCTTAATGTTAGTCATAATTCAAATGTGCCTATTGAATTATGTTATGCAGATGATCAAAAAATTCTAAACAATATAAAAGATGAACCATCTGGTGGTCATGACATAGACGATGATATCAGAAATTATGATGACGACCATGATAGACAATATAGTGATGATGATGACAAGTATAATGAAAATAAAAAGTTTGATCTTCAAACAGAAATCATCAAGGAAGAAATGGTTTTTGATGAATTACCATTATTTTCACACATTTCTAGTGATGATGATGAACCATTATCTGTTCACAAGAGCAACAAAGAGAAAGTAAAGAAGAAGACTGAGAAGAAACGAGGGCGTAAGAAAAAAGAGGTGAAATTAGATTTGGTGGCACAAGAAGTAGAAGCTGTAGAGGTAAGACATTGTGTTTGTAAGTTATCTTGAAATAGTTCGATGTTCAAAACTTTTCTTTTAAAAAGTACTAGCATTAATACTGAAACCAGTATTTTAAAAAATTGTAACGGTATATACTTTTATATGTTGATATCAATAATTTTATAGAAAATACTACATACTTTTAAAAAGAGTTATATAAATCAGCTGATATGAGATACTGATAAGTTTAATATGCCAATTCTTTTTGCTGGTTAAGTAAAAAACTCCGAAGATTTTTCTTAAAAGACCTAACACCTTGTTTGCATCAAAAGACACCAAACTTACAACAATAGGCATATTCAAACACAAATTACTGAGCAATTACCTAACACTTAGTAAGAGTATTGAATTAAAACTTGTCACTTACAATAACAACAAAGAAACCAGTTGGGAATATGTGCTGAAGACACAAAAGGACTGAATATGTTTTTACTCTAGGAGAAAAGTCAGTCAAATATAGGTTTTAGGTAGCACCTAACCACATACATACCTACACTAAATTTGTCTATGGTTTATTACATTACAGACAGACATTATGACGTTGTTAGTTTTTTTTGTGATATGTTTTGGGATTCTGTCGATTCGAAAGTACTTCTTGGGGACCTATTTGGATAAAGATATTTTTATTTCATTTCACTTATATTCTTCTTTATATCGTTTTGTATCAGGCTCTCTGTATAACGAAATGTTAGGAAAGTGCTTCTTATATTAATATCTATGAAGGCTCTGTTATATATTTCTCGCTATCCCCTATAGTTTCAGATTAGTACATACTTCAATCTGTACTTATATTTTTGTTAGGAAATTAAAAAACAATAATTTTCTTTTTTTGGACCAACACACAGACTTTAAAAGACATATCAGAGTTGCTGCTCGAGAGCGCGAAACCAAAACCGAAGCGTGGTCGTCCACGAAAGTCCACCCCCACAGTGGTGGTAGAAAAGGACCAGAAGCCACGCCGTACGCAGAACACGGGCGGGGTGGAGATCGAAGACATAGACCTGGAGGAATATGTCACAGTTATCAAACTATCGGTAATTTTTTTGCATCCTGCCTGTAAAATTGAAAGTAATATAAATTCTAGCTTTAATTTATTCTTCGACACCTATACTACGACACGTTCAACCTGAAAGTTCTTAGACAATAAAAAGCTGAGCAAACTGATGGAACACACTTTGCCCACTCGTCCTTATGGGTCTCTTTGAAAGTCTTTTGAACTGCTTCCTCGGCGTCCTTAAAACGTTTTTCTGGAAGTTTTCCTTTTAATTTCGGAATAAAAAGTCGATCGTTCGCCTGGCGGTGTGTGACGAAGAGTTGTCGTGGTGAAGGAGGATCCTACGATAAACTATCAACGGCCGTTCTCCTTGCAATGTGGCCTGGCGGACTGACATAGTGGCGTTTTCGTACAGTCACTGCAGTACTTCGATTTACCGATAGTCAATTTAGGACCTCTGGAGTGAGTAAAGCACGGCCCAGGTCTCAACAGAATCTAAAAGCAGCTTTCGAATGCACGCTAAGCATAATGGCAGGTTGTAATCTTCGGTCTTCTGTATAACCTGCCGCAGCGTATGTATGTGGTCTATGGTACTAAAAGAGCCTTTTCGGAATCCGGCTTATTCGAGAGACTGGAAGTCGTCTAACCTGTGTGCGAGACGATTTGTCATTAACCTTCGAAAACAGCTTGTAAACATGACTCAGGAGCGTGATGGGTCTGTAGTTCGATATCTTCAATTGGGTCCAGTCACCCTTTTTAAAGAAGAGTGCCACCACACCCCTGTGCCAGGTTTTTGGCGTTTAACTCTTGAGCATGGTGGAGTTAAATAGCCTTTGAAGAGCTTTCAGGACCACACGTCCATTATTATCATCATCATCATATTAGCCGAGAGACGCCCACTGTTGGGCATAGGCCTCCCCCAAGGATCTCCAAACTGATTGGTCCTGCGCTGCACTCTTCCATCGGCTTCCCACGACCCTCACCAGATCATCGGTCCACCTTGTGGGGAGCCTGCCAACGGGGCGTTTCCCGGTACACGGCCGCCACTCGAGGACAGTCCTCCTTGCAATGTGGCCTGCCCACTGCCACTTGAGACTCGCAATTCTTTGGGCTATATGAGCGACCTTGGTTCTCCTGCGGATCTCATCATTTCTGATTCGTTCACGCAGAGAAACACCAAGTATTGCCTTCTCCATTGCTCTTTAGGTGACTTTAATGAACAGATAGTTTTTTACTATACTATCTCATATAAGAAAAACCTTGTAAGTGTCGTGTTAAAGGCGAACAGTGAAACTATTTGCTATTTTATATTGCTTATCCATTGCTGAGCCTTATCTTATGGTAAGTTGTCATATAGTGGAGCAGCAGTGGAAAATTGGTGCTTTTCACTTTGACTGTCAAAATGAGTTAGTGAATAAGCTAAGGTTGTTATGCGTACGAATATTGTCCATTGGATTAAATAAAAATATGAGTTCCAAAACCTTTTGTTGGTCCTTCGAGCTGGATTGCTTATTAGATAGCTTCCTTAAATAAAAGAAGCGCTCTCAAAAAGTAACTTAGATTAAAACATGACGCGAAGAACACATTTCGCTCGATAGAACCATATTTAATAATATAACATTGGTATTTTTATTATTACTTATCGTTGCTATAAGTCTAAATAGGTTGAGCTACTCATGCAACTTATAAACAACACTATTAACTGTATTTACGGCAGTGAAACTTGACTTGATAAATATGTATAATAACTACAAATCAGTAAACAACTGGATAGCAGTTTAATATTTTAACATCTTTATACAAATTATATTTTTTATTCCACACAGCTAAAGGAACAAATAGAAGAAGTAAGCACGAGACAGACTTCATCGAACTACGTGAACGCAACGTTCCAGTGTAAGCTGTGCTACCGCGGCTTCATAGACACCGAAGCTTGGAAGCACCACGTCGAGAAACATGACCCGGTCAGTTACAACAAACTTGATTTGTTAGTAATAATAAAATAATATTTATTGAGAAAAATGTTTAAATAATAAAAAGTGCGATTTTATACATTTTTGCCTGAACTAGGTTGAGAACTGTGCTTCAGGCGATAATAAGTGTTTAACATACTATTTTAATGCTCTAGTGTAATACTTCAGTTTGGTACGGAGAGTTGTATCCCTTACCTCCTGAAGGGCTTTGTTTAGTTCTATAATCGCTTTATTAAAGCTCTCTTATCTGACGGATGACGTCTACCGGCGCAATCTTTGTTTTCTTTCGACCATAATCAGGGTGCTTAGTGGTATAGTCGGCATATTTACAGTGTATAAAGCAGAATATATATCTCTAAGTTAAGTACCATTATGCTTTTGTTGTCAAAATCCATGAGAGGCGTGAACCCCTTGTCTTGGGGCGTTAAAATCCACATTACTTATATGAACATATTTTATACGATTTGGCTTAGATATAGTATATCCGACGATATACTAATACTTATTATTATAGTACAAATGCGCGTAACTAGCATTGGATAATTCCGCGTATCTGACAAATGTAACCTATTTAAGTTGTTGCGAGCAATTCACGCAAAATCTTGATTGGCTGCTACTTTAAGGGATTTATATTTTCCTAACAAGAGATAGAACACATCAATAATTACTCTGTGTAAAAATGAGCTTAAAATTTGTTGAAATAAAAAGTTTTTAAGTTTGAAACTTCACCTGTAAAACTGGATCTATTGCAGATACGCGGCCTTTACGTGTGGTAGATTCGCGGATTTGCACTATCCCCGACGATATGTGAATTTCTCTATTGCCACTTTTGTCGTATAAAAAACAAATCTTTCAGTCGAACTTACTCAAATGTACAAATTTTGCACAGAGATCAGGCGACGTGGAATGTCCCGTATGCAAATTCAGGTTCAAGACCAAGAGGGCTCTGCAGAAGCACGCCTCGAACCACGAAAAGAAATACGCGTGCAAATCCTGCCCCTACATGTCTAAAACCACGTGAGTTGCCTGGAGTTTTTAGGTGGCCAAATTTTTAGTGATACATTGGCCCTAATTCTGGAGAACACATGCTAAGTCTAAATTTAAGTTCAGTGCATTCTGTTTTTTCTTTTTCTCACAATATGAATACGAAAAGGATGGCTGGCATATGATTTGACATTTAGAAACGTGCGTTAAATTTTCGACCTTATTGAACGTGATAAAATGCTGTGTTTAGGAGGCACCTCCGTACATACATGCCGTCTAAATTTGTCTATGGTTCCTTTGAAATCTGTCTAAATTTAGTTGATAGCTCTAAACGAATTCTTGCTATCTTTTTTTGTTACATATTGCGAGAAAGAGATATACTGTTCTTAAATTTAAACTTAGAGTGTGTCTTCCGGGTGTCTTCAGAATCAGGCCCATTATGTTATTCCGATATAAATAAGGTTTTATTAACAGGTTTTTTTTTTCTGTTTAGAACTCAAGCTAAGCAGCATCAGCGATGGCACAGAGGCGTTACGTATAAGTGCCAGTACTGTGACGAAGTTTTAATGTAAGTAAAGAGTTTTCTTATTACATTTTGTTCATAAGTAATCTCTCTACTAATCTGCCAAACCATAAACCTTTACATTCTTACAATCAGGTTCCTCCAAACTTTAATTAATCAAAAATCTGGCTTAGTAAAGATAGGATTGAGTCAGATTTTCAACAAACAAAAGTGTTATTACTGGGCATGGACGGCATTTCATCTTAGGCCTCAGGATGACAACCTGCAATATCAAGTGATTTTCCCTTGTTATTGCAGGTGTCTATAGGCGGCGGTAACCGCTTACCATCAGGTGGGCCGTCAGCATGTTTGTCATCTAGTTGTATTAAAAAAAAATAGGAGTAAGATGCAACACCCCTTTTTAATTTGACGTCTATATCGCACCTAACGAATGACACTATGACCACCGAGGAAATACAACAGCCATCTTCACCAGGCTTCCCTTAATCGCTACACACACACACCCAAAGTCTTTCCCTCTCTCTCTCTCTCACACACACACACAGTTTATACTACATAGGTATTCGGTATTCGCAATTAATTTAACAGATTTTTACTAGATACCTACTTATTTGTTAACATATTTTGATCGAAAGAAACGGCATCCCCTAATACTTTCTTGTAACCTAAAAGGAGATTCCCAACCCTTGTAATGTATATAAATTTAGCTAATAAAGATATTTTTTTATCCTTTTTATCCTTAATTTTTGAGTAATTAAAATAGAATAAAACTAGAAAAATTTCACGTCCTGAGGCAGGAATCGAACCCGCGACCTTTCGCAATCCGGGCGACTGCTCTGACCACTGAGCCACCCAGGACTTGGGATATCCCTGTGAAATTCTTCTAGTCTATCAACTTAACCGAATCGTCGGTATTTGTAAAAATACTCGTTTCGGATGTTGAAATAGAATATTTCGACATTGTAGGGTGGACGTTAGCTCATAAACGCAAATAAAGATAGACTAGAAGAATTTCACAGGGATATCCCAAGTCCTGGGTGGCTCAGTGGTCAGAGCAGTCGCCCGGATTGCGAAAGGTCGCGGGTTCGATTCCTGCCTCAGGACGTGAAATTTTTCTAGTTTTATTATATCCTTTTTATCGTCACTGTTTCGACCACCTTTGTTATGCAGGTAACACGTTCGCTGACGTTAAGCACTTGCCATGTCACCATAATACGGCACTAGAATTTTCCGTACTAAATGATTACGATTTTAGCGACGTATGCGCGTAGATGTTTCCAAAAGGCCGCACTGAATGTTCGAAAAGATAGGCGCGCGTTCACGCCGGTCGACGAAGTTTTGATTCACGGGAGTTTATGTGTGGGGGTGAAAGAGCGAGACAGCGCTATATAAAACTACCCATAAAACACGTAATACGACAGTAAAAACTACAAGAGTGCTCACAAGATGACAAAAGGATTGCTCTTCCTAACACTTACAAACAAAAGTATCATTTGTCGACGTAGTGTCCAAACAAGTAAAATATTGTTTCCCGCCTTTGGACGTACTGTCAGCGAACGTGTTATCACACAGAATGGCCCAAACAGTGACGATAATAGTACATTATGGTACAAGTGTGTAATGTTGGTGATTACTGCTGAGGCGCATTGAGGCCCGAGCCGTCAGGCGAGGGTCTTAAGGAGCCGAGGACGGTAATCATCAATACACACGTGTATCATACAACGTTTTTCAACACACTTCTGAATAAAATAATACTTAAATAAAAAACCATTTTACATAGTAGATAAAAAGTTTATTTAGAGAAACAATTAGTAAATGTGCAGTTAGTAAAATTATAATTAACTATTTTTGATGATATAGCGGTCTCATCAGATAGATTATTTACTGAAATACTTTCATGTTCTATTGTTATTTGTGATGGTTCATTATTCGTGTAGGTAGGTGAAATCCAATCATTGGATGTACTTGGTATTTCGCTAGTAGGATGCGTCTCAGAAACAAGTTTAATTCTTTTTGTGATTTTCGCACAAATTTCCTTCTTGTTTTGTATGGAATCTTCTACGTATGCAAAAGCATCTGGCCATGGTTTTCTATATCTTTCACAGTTATATTTGTTAATTCTTGTATCCTACAGGCACCAGTTACACCAAATATTAAAGCAACCTGAAACAAAAGAAACAATAATTAAAGTCAACAAGCTGCTATTAAATATTTAATTAAAATTAATTTAACTAACCTTTGTAGCCAAATATTGGTTATCTGGAGCATCTTTAATAAATTTTTCAATATCGTCAGATGATAAAACCTTTGATTTTTTGCTTCTAAATCCATCAGATAGTCTCTTTAGATAAGCTGACAAATTCGAGTATGTTTTTAAGTCCACTCCATTCTTTGTTCGGACTGTACTTTTTAACATTGAGTAAATACACCACAAAGAGCTAGGTTTGTACTTAGAAGATAATTCTTTAAAGTACGCCATGAACACATTTTCTGAAAAAGACTGCGTATTCTTGTTGTTCTGCCATTGTATGAAATTTTGGTACGCTAATAGATATTTTTCCTTTGAGTTTTCTGGTAGTAAACTTTCCATAACGTTCTGGGCTTCACATCTTATATCGGGCGGTGTACAACATAAATCATTTTCTTCATAAATTGTATTTGCAGACATCTTAATTAATAACTAACTAAATAACTTCAAAAGAGAAAACGAGACGAGTTGTGAAAAATGTTTCGTAATGGCGGGAAAAATTAATCAGTTTTCCTATGCGCGCGCATCGGCCATAGACTAAAAAATGAGGTTTCTTTTTTTTGGGCTTTTCGCGGATAGCTTTTTAGCGCAAATGTAAGCGTAACTCAACCAATAATATTAAAGAAAGAAAGAAAGAAAGAAAAATATTTTTATTTGACATGCACATAACAAACAACAACAAGAAGCTTAAACAATAACAAAAAAAAAAAAAATAGACAAATACAAACAGTTTATACTTAACAATAAGTGCAGTCAACAAGGCCCTATCTCAGCATAAAACTTTTGCGACATTATAAAAAAAGTCGCAGAAGCGCTGTTATTATGATAGGGCCTTGGGCGTGACTTTGGATTTTAAACTACATATACTTACACATATACATAAATACAAAAAAATACATATACTTACACATATACATATAGATAAGTGACATAAACTCAATCACATCAGACATGGCTGTATGGGCATTAGTTCCTTTTGCCTTCCCATTACAGGGAGATTTAACAACAAAAAAAGAAAAAAAAAATATATTGGCAATTTTAATTATTAAAAAAAAAACTATTACTCACTAGTGAATAATAGTAATGAAAAAGTCACAGTTTGATTATCGGTGTCATTATGTGCCTAATTGCCATGGGATTAGAGCCACTTTATGAGGAAGTGTGTTGAAAAAAAGTTTATTGTATCTTATGGATAGCATGTCATAAAGGAAGGCAAAGGGCTCCAATCCAGACAGCCAAGTCTTAGACATTTGTCCTTTGATCGTTTCCCGTAGCAAGTGGACGTCATACCTGAGCCACGTGCGCATCAAGCACCCGTCGGAGTTCATCTGCGACGTGTGCGGCTACTCGTTCGTGAGCAAGCTCGGCCTCACCATGCACCGCAGTATGATGCACAAGAGCATCGTGGTAAGGAAACCCGGCCTTGTTAAACGTGGCGTCTTGTTAGTTCACCATCATTATTGATCATTACGTGATAGGCCCGTATGTAGGGTCGTCTGGGTAGGTACCACCGCCTTTCTTATTTCAGCCGTGAAACACTTCGCTGTGTTTCGGATTGAAGGGAAAGGTAGCCAGTGTAATTACTGGGCATGGACGGCATCTCATCTTAGGCCTCAGGATGACAACGCAACTGCAATATCAAGTGATTTTCCCTTGTTATTGCAGGTGTCTATAGGCGGCGGTAACCGCTTACTATCAGGTGGGCTGGCAGCTTGTTTGTCATCTAGTTGTATAAAAAAAAACATTAGTCTATATACGTCCCTCAGGACAGGCCTTCCATCATGGAAGAAAAATATTATTCTCTAGATAAATTGTATCCGAAAATTGAAAGATCGGATCTAAAATAGAAATCGGAACAATTATTGTGCAATAGAACAACAACAATTATTACGACAGCACATCAAGTGTAACAGTTGCACTATGAAAGCCGCCTCTATTACGATCGCAGGAAGGGCGGTCTCAAGGTCAAACTGTTACGCTTGATGTGCTTTCGACTGTACCCACTGGATGTAGAGAGAACGCCCTCGAAAACGAAGGCAAATAGCAGTGAGTATTTCTATACAAACACTTTTTTGTAACAAGTCTTGTTTAGCACTTCCATCGTTCCTCTTTTAACCTGTACAATCTAATTGACGCTATCCCCCTTTCTTGCCATTTAAAATATCCGATGTAGAAAACCGTAAAAAAAATTTAAAGTTTTTCAAAGTACCTATATTTTAAAGAGAAAAGTTTATAAATAAAAGTCGATTTATTTTATAATAATTCTTGCTGTCTTTACTACCAGGTACGCCACCTGCTTTAATTGTTTGCTACTATTATTTATCTATAAAAACGTAATTCTTGACAGGAAAAACAAGCAGACGGGGATTTAGTTGAGGAGGGGCCGTATTGTGCGGAGTGTGACGTCAAGTTTATATCACTGGAGGCGTACAAACGGCACCTGGTCACGTCTGCCAAACACACGGAGTCCCTGAATTTTCAGTAAGTAAGAGTATTTTAACCCTGACGCAAAATGTCTGTTAAGTTTGTGTCTGTCTGAGTATCTGTGTGTCTATCTGTGGCATCGTAGGTCTTAAACGAATGCACCGATTTTGATTTTTTTTTTTGTTTAAAAGCTGGCGTGATCTAGATGGTTTTTAGCCATAATTTATGAAGATCTGTTCAGGCGTTTGATGAATAGTAGTCATAATAGTCATGCTCAATTCTTCATACTTCTAGGTACTTACAGCAGATAAAGAATAGTCTCAATGAGATGGTGTTAGTTAGATAGATAAAAGCATTAATTACACCGGGGGCTACTTTTTTTTATTTATCATGGGTTGCTGAAATTTTTTTATATAAAAAAAAATACTCTTTGGATGAGCCTTTAATAGGAAAGGACGGTTAGCCGAATCTTAGCAATTTGATTTTTTAAAATCATCTCATATAGCAACATACTTTTTTTTTTTTTATACAACTGGATGACAAACAAGCTGACGGCCCACCTGATGGTAAGCGGTTACCGCCGCCTATAGACACCTGCAATAACAAGGAAAAGTCACTTCATATTGCAGGTGCGTTGTCATCCTGGGGCCTAAGATGAAATGCCGTCCATGCCCAGTAATTGCACTGGCTACCTTTCCCTTCAATCCGAAACACAGCGAACTGTTTCACGGCTGAAATAAGAAAGGCGGTGGTACCTACCCAGACGACCCTACATACAGGTCTACCACCTACATAGTGCAGTAAAGTAGGTGGCGGGCTGGTTTTGTACTTGTGAAAAGTTGCTATTTCTTCATATTTAAGTGTCATAATTATTTTTCAATAGAAATGGTTGTCGCATTTGCGGCGAGATGTTCAACTCGTCAGAAGAGCTGCGTCTTCACCACAGAAAAGAGCACGCGAAGAAAAGACCCAAGAACTACGGCAAGAAACCCACCAGTATCACCTTCCCAATCAAATGCGAGCACGTACGTGGCTTTGAAACACTTTTGTAATTATCTATGAATGCAAAGGAATTCAACAAAAAACATCAACGCCATACAGCCATGTCTGGGTGTATATTTCCTTTTCTTCGTAACAAAATTATCATGACGGTCTCACGAAACCACACAACTCCATTTACACAATATACCTACGCCTGTATTTCAATGATTTGATTTTTCATTATTATCAATAGTTTTTGTACTTCCCACTGCTGGGCACAGGCTTTTCTAAGACATACGTGCTTTACCCAGCTTTAACTGGCAATTGTTGACGAATAATTAATAATATTTACCTGGGACGATTATTCCAACTTGGTAGGTCCAATTTCCATAAAGAAGTCAATCATTTATCCAATTTTGGTGGGCAGCGTTCGGGATGCTTCGCAGCATATTCTCGGCCTGACTATTGCAGTGTCTGTAATCTCGAGCTCCTCCGTGCTAGTTAAGCCATTGGTTGTTCTGCAACCGTTTTTTTAACCTTAACGGGATAACTCTTGGCCTTCATCTTACCTGATGTTAAGTGAAGATAATGCCGTCGATGGAAGCGAGTTACATCCGGATTCCTCAACCACAGAGGAACTGGCTATCTTACCTCCAACTGCCGGAACACAACAATGCAAACATTATTGTTATGGCGGCAGATTATTAGGTAAGATGGTGGTAGCTAGCCAGGCGGACTTAGAAAAGCCCTACCACCAACCAAGCCGAGCAGAAAATTTCTGCCCCCACGGGAATCGAACCCCGGACCTCTAGATCTGAGGTAGGTGGTCTCAACCACTAGACCACAGCCGCGGTTAATCCAACAACCCGCATTAGACCAGCGTGGTGGTGTTACTGCCCAAACTCCTCGTGTGTTCCTCCCATGCAGGAAGGCCTGTTCCCAGCAGTTAGACGTATATAACTTGGTGATGATGATGATGATGATGAATGACTTTAGTTGTAAATAATACAGTGTACAGTGGTGATGGAGAACGCTCGCGAGTACTGGGCACACTTCCGGCGCATGCACCCCGACAAGAACTACCCCATCAAGAAGGACTACGTCTGCGACGTCTGCGGCAAGAGCTTCCGGGTCAGTATTAATAATAATAATATTTATACACTCATACCTATTATAGCCCAAAGTAAGCATCATTAAGAGCTTGTGTTTTGGAGACTAGATAACGGATTAATATTCATAATACATAATATGTACCTATAAGTATTAGAAATATACTAAATAAACATATAAACATCCATGACTCGTAAACAAATGCTCGTACTCATCATACAATCATTTACTTCTACCGGGATTCGAACCCTTCACCTCCCAACCGAGTAGCCTGTATAGCAAGGGGCAAAGACCACTCGGCCAGCCGGTCGTCAGTATTGAAATTAAACTAAACATAAGACACAGAGTAACCGTATAAAGCTTGAAGTAAGACCGCTTTACGGGATTTAACTCGTGTTTAATTTAATACTCCGTATGCGTGAATCTGAGCACTAAACATACTTATAACACACAGTGACGGTAGTAAACTTATAAGTAGGGTCCTACAAGTATGAAGCTTAAATAAAAAAGTCACCGATTGTTACTATGTGAAGCGGAATTGAAATGTTAGAATTACTTAAAAGACAATGTTCATATCCGGTCAAGTGTATGTACAGTGGCCCTAATTCTGCAGAACACACGCTAAATCTAATTAATAATAATTTAAGATCAGTGCAACTTTTCCTCTCAATATGAATACAAAAAAAGGCTGTTTTATAATTGACTTTTTAAAAAGTGCGTTCAATTTTCGACCTCATTGAACGTGACAAAATGAAGTTTGATTCGAGATCTAACCTTTCATTTGGACTAAAAAATACTATTCGTGGGGTGCCCAACGATCCCCTTCCTTTGGGTTTCTTAATTAGTAAAGCTGCGTAAGACTCCCGGCAACATATGACTAATAAAAATCCATTGTGACTACTTATTAAAAACCCAATGTGTGGGTAGACAGGTTAACAAACTTCTTAAAATGTAATAGGCTTGCTAGTTGTTTCAGAGTGCTTGTACAAATCAAATCAAATCATTTATATGCATGAATACAGTTCGTACAGGTTGTTATAAATAATTAAAGTCACATGTATTCAGCCCGCAGGCAGGCGTGACAACTTTTAGGCATAGCTAAATTTAAATACAAATGAAAAAAGAACCCAAAAAATGACATCATATATACATCATCAAATAATTATCTACTTAATCCAAAACTAAATAAAGGAGATCACTAGCCTTGGTTTCATTCAGCCATTTTGTTAATTCTTTCCTAACATTCTATTTGTTGGCAATTTTTTTTTCACCTCTCCAGCAGCAAAAAAACTCTTTTGCTTCGTAAAATCTCGAAGGAAAACCGGATTTTGCAGCGAGCGTCAGGCAAAGTGAGTTTTAAAATAAATTTTGAGATAGGCAGTAGCGCGTTCCGAAACTCAGGACTAGCGCTAGTCGCACAACTATGTAATTTAATTATTTTAGTTTATAAGCTTAACTATTTTAATTTATGGACGTTTTCTTGAAAAATAATAATAACTATATAATTTAGTAAACAATAATGTCACGTTGCATAAAAATATAATTTATATTTACTTTTCAAAAAAATGACATGCACTGTAATTTCGGAACGCAACTTAAAAATAGTCTATATAGTCTGTGGACAAAGCGGGAAAAATAAATTCAGATTGTTTTGATTTTTCAACTTGTGTTTATAATTAATTGTGATTATTTTTTTAATTTAATTACAAAAATGAGTTCATCGAGTGATGAAAATGATTGTTTAACGCCTGAATTAATATTGTTTGTGTATCTCACTTATATTCTCGCTGGAGAGGTGAAAAGTTGTATGTTTCACACGATAGAAATTATTTTTTGTCTCTTGCCTTTATATCACTCACTGCGCTCAGTAGTCTAATTTTAGACTACTTCGCTGGTCGTGATTTAACATCAGCACTCGCTACAGAAAATAATTTCGCTCACTTGTTGAACAAATAACTATTTCCGATACTTGTGGTAGGGCAACGCGTTCCTGGTGTACCACAAGCGCACGCACATGGAGGAGCGGTCGTTCGCGTGCGGCAAGGCCTTCTACAACCGCGCCAACTTAGCCTTTGTATTCTATGTATTCTTTAGCACTATAAAAACATCTTTCTTTCAGCCATTTTGTTAATTCTTTTCTCAATATTCTATTTGTTGGCAATATTTTAATACGGTTAGGTAGCTTGTTATTTTGTATGCACATATGAAAGACATTTTTCCGATACACGTGGTAGGGCAACGCGTTCCTGGTGTACCACAAGCGCACGCACATGGAGGAGCGGTCGTTCGCGTGCGGCGCGTGCGGCAAGGCGTTCTACAACCGCGCCAACCTGCTGATGCACACGCGCACGCACTCCGACCACCGGCCGCACCCCTGCGCCGTCTGCGGCAAGGCCTTCAAGTGCAAGGCCGCGCTCGACAGACACTTCCGGGTAACCTTCGGCGGCTTCCACTTTAGAATTAACAGGCTCTAGGGTGATACCACTTGGGGGAGTGCCTATAGTGTCTATGCCATCAGCAGCCTACATACGTCCTACTGCTGGACACAGGCTTTCCTACAAGGGAGAAATACATTTGGAGTGGCATAGTGTCTATAAAGTAGCTGGTAAAGTGTTATGTGCCTGTGTTATGTGTCTTATGACCAGAGGTCGGAATTAGGTAGTTATTTATGTACTTACACTGATTTAATCTTAATTGCGAAAGAATGAAGTAAATATGCCTTAAATCCCGAGATTCCGTGATTTATTAAATAAAAAAGTTATTTACTTTTACACAATTTAAACCACTACACGCGCGACGTTGCCAAAACATAAACGACATCGGATGTCCGAAGTTGCAAAATTCTAATGCTCACACGCGCGATGTTGATCCATATTAGTATCAACATTTCGATGCAAGTACATAAATAACTCTAACTAATTCCGACCTCTGCTTATGACACATCAGACTATTATACTTAATAGTAAAAATGTCTCGCCAGAAGATAGCATGTTCTTTTCAGGATTTAAACTCTTTTGTTTCACAGACAGAGCTACCTTCTTATTATAGTAGGTATTTATGTATATGAGAATTTGGATATCGCTTTCCGATACTTGATATCAAAAAGATGATTTGTCATGGTATTTGAAGTGACTACATAGCACTTAACTAGCGAGCTGTGGCGCCGTCTCTTATCAGTGTGACCGTGTCCCCAGAGCCACACGGGCGTGAAGCCGTACGCGTGCGAGGTGTGCGGCAAGGCGTTCGGGCAGTCCAACAGCCGCAACCTGCACGTGCGGACCGTGCACCTCAAGCAGCCCGCGCCCTACGTGTCCCGCGCCCGCCTCGAGCGACGCCGCCCCGCCCGCGACCCCGCGCTCTACACCCTGCACCACTAGCGACCCCGCGCTCTACACCCTGCACCACTAGCGACCCCGCGCTCTACACCCTGCACCACTAGCGACCCCGCGCTCTACACCCTGCACCACTAGCGACCCCGCGCTCTACACCCTGCACCACTAGCGACCCCGCGCTCTACACCCTGCACCACTAGCGACCCCGCGCTCTACACCCTGCACCACTAGCGACCCCGCGCTCTACACCCTGCACCACTAGCCACCCCGCGCTCTACACCCTGCACCACTAGCCACCCCGCGCTCTACACCCTGCACCACTAGCGACCCCGCGCTCTACACCCTGCACCACTAGCCACCCCGCGCTCTACACCCTGCACCACTAGCGACCCCGCGCTCTACACCCTGCACCACTAGCCACCCCGAGCTCTACACCCTGCACCACTAGCGACCCCGCGCTCTACACCCTGCACCACTAGCCACCCCGCGCTCTACACCCTGCACCACTAGCGACCCCGCGCTCTACACCCTGCACCACTAGCCACCCCGCGCTCTACACCCTGCACCACTAGCGACCCCGCGCTCTACACCCTGCACCACTAGCCACCCCGCGCTCTACACCCTGCACCACTAGCGACCCCGCGCTCTACACCCTGCACCACTAGCGACCCCGCGCTCTACATCCTCCACCATTAGCAACCCCGCCCTCTACACCCTCCACCACTAGCAACCTCACCCTCTACACTCTCCACCACTAGCAACCACACCCTCCACCACTAGCGACCTCGCCCTCTACACCCTCCACTACTAGCAACCACACCCTCCACCACTAACGACCTCGCCCTCTACACCCTCCACTACTAGCAACCACACCCTCCACCACTAGAGTCCCTCCACCACTAGAGTCCACACCCTCCACCACTAGCGAACCCGCGCTCTACACCCTCCACCATTAGCAACCCAACCCTCTGCACCCTCCACCACTAGCGACCCCGCCCTCTACACCCTCCACCACTAGCGACTCCGCCCTTTACACATTCCACCACTAGCGACCCTGCCCTCTACACCCTCCACTACTAGCGACCCCGCCCTCTACACCCTCCACCACTAGCGACCCCGCCCTCTACCGCCTCCACCACTAGCGACCCTGCCCTCTACACCCTCCACTACTAACGACCCCGCCCTCTACACCCTCCACCACTAGCTACCCCGCCCTAATATAATAATGGTGCCTTGATATCCTGTGACTTCTTTGCAATAGAGTATGACAATGAAATTTGTTAAAAGAGGAAAATTTGTACAAAAAAAATATTTTAAATTGTTTAGTATCAATTTGAAATTATCATGGTTTACGGGATGGGCAGTACACAAGTAATACGCCAACGGCCTTACTTAATAATCATATCTATAATTTCCATATAGTTATACAGTCATTTGTCTCTGTCATTAGAACCATTCAAAGTGTTTTTCGAATAAACGTGATAAAAACTGTGTTATGACACAGTCTTTATCTATGTATACCATCAAGCAGGCTGTATTCTTGTGTGATACCCTACCCTCGCGATGAAAAAAAAATATTTTTCTTTTAGTCCGCCTATTTAATTTTAGATTAGCAGCAATGTTTTTTCTGCATTTATTATTATAGTTAATAAACATATTATTTAAGTTAAGTTAGAAGTCGTAGAATTGCCTATTAAACTTATGTGTGTCTCCAGCTCAGCAACATATCAAATATTCAAATGTGGGCTTAAAGTTGAGTAACTTAGAGTATACTTTACAATGACAAAATACCCAACGCGCATGGCAAGCGGACATACCACTGTAAAGTATATCCACAGAGCACAGATTTATGACTATGTTTGAATGATGCTTTGCATGTCAGCTCGTATCGAGTCCATATTAGATCTCTATCCATATAATTGTATACTTACTTTATAGATATTTCTTATGTAACTTTTGTTTCTTGTCAATTAAGATTAATTAAGGTACCTATTTACAATTTAGTCAATACATAATAATATGTATTTTATCAAAAGTTTATTTGGTTTTATTTATTTTCAACCATTGACTATTTATTACTATTGTACCATTGATTACTAGCATATTAAGATGTCGACCCATTATAATAGGTTGGGGAAAAAGTTTCTTCGCATTTTTAAGAAAATTCAAAACATTTTTTAATATAGTTTATTTACATTTAACTAAAGTATGTAGGTACCATTTTGTTCAATAACTTTTTGGCATCTTGTAGGTATGGACATGATCCCATTGCTATAGAAATTTTGGGGCTTCTGATCAAAATACCGCGACAAGTGGTTTTGGCAGTCCTCTCGTGATGTTAACCTGACACTGCCTAGAGAATTCTGAAGAGAGTGAAACAGGTGGAAATCTGAAGGTGCAAGGTCAGGACTATACGGCGGATGCATTAACACCTCCCAGCCAAACTCTCTTAATTTATGCTGAGTGGCTAAAGATGTGAGGTCTAGGGTTATCATGATGAAAAACCACACCCTTTCTGTTGATTAATTCCGGCCGCTTTCTCTCAACTTCTTGCTTTAATCTCATCAGTTGTTCGCAGTAGAGTTCAGAATCGATAGTCCTGCCTGGTGGCAACAGCTCATAATGAATAATGCCCTTCCAATCCCACCACACACAGCATCACCTTGTTGCGAGTTAACCCGGGTTTCGCCACAGTCTGTGAAGCCTGACAGGCTTTTGACCACGACCTTTTTCGCACGTTCTTGTCGTACGTGATCCACTCTTCATCATCAGTTATCAGCTTCTTCAAAAATGGTTCGGTTTCATTACGTCGTAATAAAGAATCACAAATGAGTACTCGGTTCATTAGGTTTCTTTCAGTGAGCTCGTGGGGTACCCAAATATCGAGCTTTTTTGTGTACCCATTTTTTTTTAAATGCGCCAAAACTGTTTTGTGGTCAATTTCCAGTTCTTCAGCTACATTATAACTACTGATATGCAGATCTTGCTCCAAATTTTAAAAAATGGCATTAATTATTCCGTAATTGGGCGACCAGAGCGAGGTGCATCTTTGACATTAAAATTCCCGGATTGAAAACGCTTAAACCAAATTTGTGCTACTCTCACAGACACTGCACTAGGTCCATAAACATCGCAAATTTTTTTCGCGGCTTGTGTTGCATTGTTACCTTTTTTGTAGTAAAATTTTAAAATGTATCGAATTTCTTCATTACATTCACTCATCTTCATCTTGACCGGCCGTCGATCCAGTATTCAAAGCAAAGAGAATATAAAACGCTACGCTAGAAGAGACGGGACTTCAAGGAAAAAAAAAATTCTATAGAACGTGCACGCCAGACTCATACCAATATAATAAAAATTCAGCCAACAGTCTGGCAACAATAATGCCAACATAAGCAATAAAATAGGGATGTGCTTAGTAGGGATTACAGATATACTTTAGATTTTTATCGATAGTTATAGGTGTTTGAAATTAATATACAATGGTAATTGAAAAACTTTTATTCAGTATAATATACAATATATCAAGCTTGACTACTATGACAACATGGTAGGTTGTTAGGTTGACGGTAGGCGTGTGAATCGTCCTGGATCGGCCATCAACTCCGATTTGGATTCCGACTACACCAAAAATATGTCGCGATTTTGTTGTCGATTGGTACCTACACCAAATCCTTCCCTGTCAATGGAACCCACTGTTTACATCTGCGAAAAAAATAAAGTGGTTTATTTAATGGGCACGACATCGATAGGGAAATAAAATTGTACAGACAGCACTATTTTTTACTTAGGTCGGTAGGTAAATATTACTTATATGTACTGAAATTTGTACTAAAATCACTATTTAAACAATAATAGCTTTAGAATAGAACTAATTAACAGTCATTGGTACTTACCGATCATCATTGAGAGGAAATTCAGACATAATATGTTCGTTTTACATTGGCCGCCGGCGTGTCTTTAAATTACATATTTCTTAACTTATTCGTTTACTCATTTAGTTTACTTCACATCACACACAATTCTTTTTGGGTCAAGCTTATTTCTTGAGGCAAAACACTCGTTTTTAATAATAATTTACATTAATTTCTGATTCTAGAAAATTCTCCAACACAACTAAATGAAATGTCAAACGTTTTGAAAACAAGACAACAGCGACAGAGACAGATGACAGATATAAATCACCTGTTTATGAAGAGCGTCGACCACCATATTGATTGTATGGATAATGCCTTCTTTCGGATTGAGGCGGATTATACCGCCATTACTGAGCGTGCAAGTTTCATACAATTTTTTCTTCTTACGAACTTGCGCTAGACTGATTCAAAGTACTCTGTGGTCGACCGACATTATTCTATGCGACCGACACTACCACAGAACACTTTTACTCCAACACTCCAAGGCAAGGAGGACACCAAAGAGTAGCGTAGCGTTTTACACGCGTTTTATATTCTCTTTGCCAAAGAGTAATGTAAGAGGACAATAACTACCGTAATTCTTCGTCATAGACACTACCTACCTACTAAATGATTTATGTAGGGAATTGGTACCAACATAAATCATCGGACGTATTATTAAACTATCTATTTGCTATGTTAGTTAACTTGTCAATTCTATTAGCCCGCCATTTATTTAATTTGATATTGTGAAAAATTCTGCGTTACGTGATTTAATATTATCAAAAAAAAAACTTCTTAGGCGTAGTCGTAGTATGTGGCAATTTTTTAAGGAAAAGTGAAATATGTGCTATTAAACGTGAAAGAAAATGTTTTTCTGGCATATTTTAGTCCAGATTACCGCTTGACCCAGAAAGGTAAACTTTTATTACAATTTTAATTTTTCATTACCTTTGGCTTTGTTCTTGTTTTTATTGAATTAAATTTAGTCATATTAATATAAGATTACTGTGAGTAGCATATTTAACATAAATTTATTCGAATTATATGAAATAATAAAAAACGAAAATATTATAGTCATCACATAGTGATGTGCACTATAAATCGACAACTATTATTTTTCAGATATCGATTTTAGGTGTAAAATAATATGTTATTTTTGCAAATTACTACCCACAGACAGCGTTCAATCAAGGCCTCGGATTGAAAAAAAGTCCCATACCCCCTCCAAACTAGCTCTCTTAATAGAGACGGATTGAAGAATATGCCTTCAATAAATCTGATTGAACAGATAACAAATTTAAAAAATATGACGTAAGTATTATTATTGAACCATTTTACAAAATAAATGATAAGTTGTATAAAATAACGTTTGGAAACAAATAATTCCGTTCCAGTTACCACTAGCGAAGTATACGTTGACCGTAATCTTTTTCTATTATAAACATCTTTGTTTGTATCATATTTTTATTATAAAATTTTATTGCATAACTTTCTTCAAGATATTGTTTAATATGAGTTAAATTATAATAATTTTTATAAGTATAAAATGTAAATGTTATTTATTTAAAAGATGGACAATAACAGCCAATTGAGTTTCTTGCTGGCTTTCTCAGTAAAAGCTACAACTTTAGTCAACGTTTAGAACCAGTAGTAGAATAATTAATTAAAAGAGTTCTGAAGAACGTGGAATAAAACCCAATATATATCAATATTTCCGTTTACTTTCTATTTGTTATCAATAGTTAACTTAATATCCAATTAAAAATATCTACTTTTTCCCGCGCGCTGTGTCTTAATCTTTTTTAATGTAAGGTATGATGTTTCCCACGCTCTAATCTGTCACTTAATATCGGATGCACCCTAAATGTTTTGTTCTGTTTTCGTCTTCTTTTTATTAAATTAAGAAGTGCGTTGTTTTTCCGCATTTTATCGCAGACTTCACCGCGCTAGCAACACTGGGCCTAATTCTGGCGAACACATGCTAAGATTAAATTTAAGTTCAGTCTACCTCTTTCTCTCAATTTAAATACGAAAAGGATCACTGTCATATTTGTCATTTAAAAACATGCATTCAATTTTCGACCTTATTGAATGTGATAAAAAATGCAGTGTTTAGGAAGCACCCCCGTACATACATGCCGTCTAAAATTGTCTATGGTTCGTATGGAATCTGTCTAAATTTAGATGACAGCTCTAAACAAATTCTTGCTATCTCATTCTTATTACATATTGTGAGAAGGAGACTACTGTATTTAAATTTAAACTTAGAGTCATCATCATCACCAGCCTATAAACGTCCCACTGCTGGGCACAGGCCTTCCTACATGGAAGAAACACATGAGGAGTTTGGGCCATAACACCACCACGCTGGCCCAATACGGGTTGGTGGGTTTAAGCGGTTGTATTAACAACCGGGACCAACGGCTTAACGTGCCTTCCGAAGCACGGAGGAGCTCGAGATTATAAATTTTGGATGACCCATCCCAGGGTCGACCATGGCGAAAGTTGCTTTGTTTTCGTATTCGAAACCAGAGCGCTCAAACCAATACGCCACCGAGCTCCTCAACGCCACCGAGCTCCTCTGGAGGAACTTAGAGTGTGCCTCCAGAATTAGGCCCACTATCCACCAACTAAGTCGACGAAGTGTGCGGCATATGAAAGCACGCAATTTAGTTGTTCGATAGTTGGCCAACTTGAAATTGTATACGTGCGGTGTCTCTAAGCGCATAAACAATAAAACACTTCAACGATATTTATTTCCATTTTAAAACGTAGTGATTTCATTCTCAATGGTAAACACTGACATTCAGTAAATGCAATACCTACCTAGAGGCAGATAAAAATAAAATCACTGACACAATCAGCTGTTTGTCAACTGTCAAACAAATGTCAAACCATCTTTTCGAACTACTTCTTGATTCTGCGCTATCTAAATACATTAAACGTATTGTTATAATCTCTTTGTAACCAACTAACTTTTATCTGTGTGTGCAATGATAAAAAGAGGTAAACGACATTAGAATAATAATTTGGAAAGCTAAAAGTGTTTTTTTCCAGAAATGAGTGAACCTCAGAGTTCGATAGATGCGGTTCATCCGCGGTTTTTAAAGAAACCCGTACTTGTTCTTAGTGGTATAGTATTTTAAATTGACTTTTGCATTTCGCTGCTTTTACTTCACCTACCTCCCTTGATAAATCCTAATATAACCATACCTACACATGCTTGGTCAAAACTCTGGGCTGGCAGAATTGTTATTATTAAGATAAACACATTGCCTTTAAAAGAAGAAGATAAATTCTAATAATTTAAAGGGCTATAGTTGCACAATCATGACCAGCTGCATCAAATAGCCTATCAGAGCCAACGTGTGTATTAGTAACAGTGCTATTAATAAATATTACACCTAAGTACAATCAAATGATAAGGTTTATCCAAGTAATTAAAATATAAAACTAGAAAAATTTCACGTCCTTAGGCGGGAATCGAACCCGCGACCTTTCGCAATCCGGGCGACTGCTCTAACCAACCAAAGCCACCCAGGACTTGGGTTGTCCCTGTGTTATTCTTCTAGTCTATCTGTATTTGCGTTTATGAGCTAACGTCTACCCTATAACAAACAAAAACAAACATTCAAACAAACAAACAACAAAACAAACAAACAAACAACAAAACAAACAAACATCAAACAAACAACAAACATTTATAACAAACAAGTTAGTTTACAAGGTAGTTTTAGTTAATTTTTTCAAACATAATAATGTTAAAATCAAAAATTAAGAAGGTTTATCCTATTTAATGCAGTTGTGTTTAGTTATCTCTGTGCACTTTTCTTAGTGTTTGAGAATCCTTGATAATAAATAATAATAATAATATTCTGAACGCACATTAAGCTGATGGTCCCGGTTGTTACTGCAACTGCTTTAGCCCACCAACCCGCATTGGGCCATCATGGTGGTGCTATGGCCCAAGCTCCTCATGTGTTTCTTCCATGTTGGAAGGCCTGTGCCTAGCAGTGGGACGTATATAGGCTGATGATGAATGACAGTTCTGTTGTTCATTGAAATATAAAGTTATTTTGTCTTGAGTTTGTCACACTGCACAAAACATACAGGAAGACAACAATTGTGGTATTTTATCAATACCCATAATACATATATGATAGGAAACTGATTTGCCAATATTTATAATAATAATAATAATAATAATAATAAAGCTTTATTTTTCCCTCTTACAGTTTTTATACATTGTATTTTTTTAATTTACATTTTTTTTTTTTTATATTGGGGCCCCTTGATGGGTGAAAGCCTCCTCCATTCTTTTCCATTTCTCTCTATTTCCTGCGGTATAGACCCAGTTCCTCCCTGCTACTGCCTCCAAATTGTCTTTCCAGCGAAATCGGGGTCTTCCCACTTTTCTTTTCCCTGATTTAGGCCCTGACCAAATCGTAGCTTTTGTTGTCCACCTGTTGTCTTTCTGCCTTGCTAGGTGACCCGCCCATCTCCACTTCAGTTTCAAAGCTTGGTTCAGAGCATCTGTTATTTTTGTTTTCTTTCTTATAACTTTGCTGTTTATTTTGTCAATTTTCCTTATTTTCAGAATGCTTCTCTCCATTGCTCTTTGGCAAGAGTTAATTTTGTTTTTAATTTTTTTTGTTTTATGTCCATGTTTGGTACCCATATGTAAGGCAAGGTAGAATGCATGTGTCCAGAATGATTTTCTTTTCTTCCATTTTATATGAGCCTTTTAGTATTTCCTTTTGTGACCAGAAGCGATTCCAACTTGTGTTAATCCTTCTTTCTACTTCTTCTTCATTATTCTTAACTTTAAATGAGACTTGTTTGCCAAGATATATATATTTTTCGACATATTCTATCTCTGTATCTTGTGTATATATCTTGGATCTTATGTTGTTTGTCATAATTTTTGTTTTATTGATATTCATTTCCAGTCCTACTATTTTACTCTGCTGGTCCAGTTGTTGTATCATGTTTTGTAATGTTATGTGATTATTTGCAAATATAACAATATTGTCTGCAAACCTTAAATGGCTCAAGTACTTGTTGTCTATTAGGATACCTTGGTTCTTCCAGTTTAGTTTCATAAAGATGTGTTCTAAGACAGTAATAAATAGTTTTGGTGAGAGTGGGTCTCCCTGTCTCACCCCTCTACACAACGATATTTTTTCTCCTTTAGACTCAAGGCGTACTGAACTGCTACTAGCATTATATATGTTTTTTAATATTTTTATATACTGCTGTTGCACATTATAGAGTTCCAATGCATTCCATATTGATTTGTGTGATGCACTATCAAATGCCTTGGTGTAGTCAATGAAACCAAGGTAGAGGGGACAGTTGAATTCTTTGTGCTTTTCTATCACTTGTTCTAGAGTTTGAATGTGGTCAGTTGTTGAATAGCCTGAACGGAAACCGGCTTGTTCCACTGGTTGTTTACTGTCTATTGCTGGAGTTAATCTGGATTGTAGTATGGATGCAAACAATTTATATAAAGAACACAATAAGCTAATAGGTCGATAGTTTGAAATGTCTAATGGGTTGCCTTTTTTATATATTAAGATTATCTCTGCATGTGTCCATTGTTGTGGTACTTCACTGTGTTTCAAAATATTATTATAGAGCTTTGTTAGTGGGAGAGCTAATTGATATTGACCTAGTTTTAGTAAATCATTGTTAATGTTATCCGGTCCCGGACTTTTATCTGATTTCAACTTTTTTATATGTTTTATGACTTCTTCTTCCTCTATATCTTTTACTTGTATGTTGTTTTTAGTGTATATTTCGTTAGGTTCTGTCTCTTGGTCTGGTGTTTGCTTTGCATATAAATCTCTGTAAAAATCTGTAGCAACCTGTAATATGTCCTGTCTTGATTTAAATTCGCCTTTCTTGGTTTTTAGTCCTTCTATCCATTTCTTATGACTATTTAGTTCTTTAGAAGCTTTTTTTGAACTTCTGTATTGTTTTATGTTTCTTGTTATCACCTCTTTTCTGTATTTTTGATAGTCTTGCTTTATAGATCTATTAGCGATATTGAAGAGATTTGATAGTTCTTTTTTATTTCTGTTGTTTTGTTTTTAATTTTTAATAATTCTGTTCTTCTCTTGATTAAGGACTTTGTGTTGTCGCTAAATATTTCGTTTCTATTTCGCTTGACAGACTTTTGTAACGCTTCTTTTTGGCTAATAATTATTGAGCTCTCTATTTTGTCATAGTAGTTTTGTATTGAAAGTTGATCTCTGCTCAGTATGAGCTTTGGTAATTCTGATTTAAGACTATTCCTATATATCCGTTCTACTTCTTTTGTTTTCGGTATTTTTGGGACTGTTCTAAAAGATTTTCTTGATTTCTTGTAGACATTCAGTTGCAATGATATTCTTAGTAGTCTGTGGTCTGTTGGGAAGTCTAGGTTGTTTGATATTTCATATTTTGTAACGTTTTTTAGTAAGTTTGTCAGGACATAATCAATTTCATTCAGTGTCTTACGGGGACATCCAAGTCCATCTACGGTTTGATTTTCTATAGAAATAGGTATTTATGATTGCCAGTCTATATTCTTAAGCATATTGTATCATTAAGGAGCCTCTGTGATTTCTGGTGCCATAGCCATATTTTCCCATAATTAGGTTTTCTCTGTTCTTTGGCTTTCCTATTTTTGCATTAAAATCTCCCATTACTATAACTGCCTTGTCTGACATGTCATGTGCTTTTTCCAGATCTCTGTAGAATTTAATGATTTCATCATCGTTGGCACTCTCAGTAGGTGCATAAACTTGGATTATAGACAATAGTTGTGTATCTATTTGTAGCTTCAGTATCGCTACTCTTTCTGATATTCCAGTAAATTTCACGATGTTACTTTTTAGGTCTCTTTTTATTATAAATCCCACGCCGTATCTGCCCAGGGTTTCCCCGTTATAGCAAAATATATATTTATTGTGTTCTTCTATGTCGCAACCTTGTCGTTTTACTTCCGCCAATCCAATTA
The DNA here is from genome assembly GCA_947347705.1 of Nymphula nitidulata. Lineage (NCBI taxonomy): Eukaryota > Metazoa > Arthropoda > Insecta > Lepidoptera > Crambidae > Nymphula > Nymphula nitidulata. The sequence goes on from OX374632.1 coordinate 18,177,021, forward strand.
TGTCGTATTTTATTTTTTCTATGGCATACTCAAATTCCAGTAGTTTTTCTTTAGATGTTAGTGATCTTACATTTAATGTGCAGACATGGAGTTCAGTTTTATTGTTTGAGAGTGGATTTGATGGAGGGTTTTGGTCATAATCCTCCACGGTGACCGGCCGGGTTGGAGGATGTATTTGTTGTTTTGTTTGAGATTTTGTTATGTTTTTATAGTTCAGCTTCCGGTGGGAGAGGTTTATTAGTTGCTATATTTTTTTTGCTTGTTCCTGGCTGTGAGTTAGACCGAGGTCGGTTCAGCTGTTGAAATGCATTCGTTTTGTTTATTTTATGTGTGGTGGTTTCATATTTGTCTTGTGTTGGAGTTTTTGATGGTGACCTTTTTCTCTTTTTCGTTCCCCTTGTTTTGTTGGTTTGTTTTCCCCTTAACAATGAGCTTATCGTAACGTATTATAGCGACATTTCCCTTTTCTATTTCTTCTTGCTGTTTCTGTTTTAATTCTTTTCTAAGCTCGAGAACATCTTTCGGATAATCGTCAGTGGCATATAGATTAACAGGAAAATTCTTATTGTTTCTTAAAACTTCTATTTTCCTCCATGCCAGGGTAAATTTAATAAGTACTGGTCTTCGCTTCTTGTTGTCTTTTTTCCCTAGTCTGTAGGTGTCACTTATCTCCCACTTGTTGAAATTTTCCATTTTTCCATTTTCGCCAGCTTTATTTAGAGTTTATATTTATACCTAACAAATATTAATGCTTGAATTTATAAAAAATTAAGAAGTATTTATTGCATGCATTTCATTCAATCACAAGATAGAAATTACATATACCCTTATGCTGGAACAAATTATGCTTAAGAAGGATTAAGTATTAATAGCTTACTGTTTTAAGACCTAGAGTCCATATTATGACTCATGGCCTTTTATTGTAACTAATATTATTAATACAAAAGTGAGTTTGTTTGTTTGTCACACTCACCCCTAAACCACTGAACTGATTTAGATGAAATTTCGTATGGATATAGTTTGAGACCCTGGGAATAACATAGGATACTTTTGGAGCTATAACAGACATCCACGCGGGCGGAGCCACCGGAAAAAGCTTGTATAATATATCATCGGTGGGTGTGCTAGCCCGCAAGAGCAGTTTGCAATAATATAATATAATATTATAATATTTATACACTCACACCTATTACCTAGCCCAAAGTAAGCATCATTAAGAGCTTGTGTTATGGATACTAGATAACGGAGAAATAATGATAATAATATGTATATAAATATTAGAAATATACTAAATAAACATATAAACATCCATGACTCGTAAACAAATGCTCGTACTCATCATACAAACATTTGTTCCTACCGGGATTCGAACCCGGGACCTCTTGACCGAGTAGCCTGGGGTACAGACCACTCGGCCAGCCGGTCGTCAATACTGCGCATTTCCAAAAATCTCAAAATTTAAATATCGCGCCAGAGGGTTCTTAGTGCTGATTCACTCTACATTCTAGATTACACTAGATACACACTAGATTCTCATTAAACAACACCAAGAGATATCCCAAACAAGCAGTCTAAGAAATGTGTAGAAATATTCAAGATATTAACTTTTTTCTTTCATTAAGAAAAATCTGATATGCAGTATTGTAATCTGCTCTAACGCGGTCTTGCACACCCACCAATGATGTATTATGTTATACTGGTATAAGGTATAGGTACTGCACACTAATAATAACACTTTGTCTCCTTTTAATGGAAAAACAAATTAATGTCAAATTATAATTGCAGTCAACAAACAGCACATTAACTCTTAAAGACACTTGATTTTTAAAATACCATCTGGGCATTTAAGGGTTAGATTCAATCCTTTTGATTTCTATCAATTATAGAGAGTTGTGGTATTGACTGCATAATTTAAAAAAAAGTACTACAGTGACATTAATCACCAAAATTTTTAAAGAATTACTTTGTAGGTCTAAAGATAGCCCTGGTCCAGTTGTCAGTGGGCCCCGACAAAACCCAGAATGTTGCTGCTGCAGTGGCGGAAATCCACAAGGCAAAGGAGAAGGGTGCTCAGTTGGTAGCTCTACCAGAGTGCTTCAACTCCCCTTATGGCACCAGTAAGTAGCATCCAGTGTATCAACAGTATCAAGTTCCACTCATGGTAAACTCCAAACAATCAATTCACTTGTCGATTATGCTAGTAGTTTTTCAGCACTCTAGTATCTGAATTTCTGCATTATATCTTATATTGTATTAAATAAGCAGGCCGTCATTCTCGAAATGCAGCGTTAAAAGTACCGGTCGCTAAGTGGACCGCAATCGATCTGACCGGCAGTGGGCCGCCGCAAGCGAGATTGAACGCACCCACGTTGAACGTTTCGCGCGCAAAACGCAACGATACTCACGGATCACGGTTACTTTGTAGCGTCATTATTTTGTAGCAGAGATATTTTAAAACGATGATTATTAATCTGTTATTAATCTTTGGTATTAGTACAGTCATATGCAAAAAGATGTTTACACTTTTGTCAATTTGTGTGCCTTATTCTCTTTGCAATAAGAGTGACTGACTGTGAAAAGTGTGGTCATCTTAGTGCATGTGACTGTGCATACCTAATATTTGGCAATTAAAATAACTATTCTGCGGCTAGTCAAATTGAAAATGAAAACGAATTTTTTAAGAAAATTATTTTGTATTTTAAATTAATATTTTTTTTTTTTTTTTTTGCCCTGTTGTTTTCACTGATACAGCTTAAAAGTTGTTATTGTATTTTTAGATTATTTTACAGAGCTCTTAGAAATGGCGCTTGCAGCCAGACTACAACATCAGCGATTGTTTCGCAGAGTTCTTTGAAGACTACGCCGAGGAAGTGCCGTCTGGTGAGACCTGTCGCGCGCTGTCGAAGGCGGCGGCGGAGGCGGGCGTGTGCGTTGTGGGCGGCACCGTGCCCGAGCGCTTCGGCTCCACCCTGTATAACACGTGCACCGTCTGGGATGCCAGCGGGAAACTCCTCGCGCAACACAGGAAGGTCAGGCACATACTGTATCTTGAAGTTTTACTCGCTTTATCTTGCTACTTACGATCGAATACTCGAACTCTCCTTAAAGCGGCGCTCTGAAATCAGATCGGGAAAAGTCTTATCAAGCACTCCCTAAAATTTACGTGGAATTTGAAATTTTGAGCACTTACCCTTTTAAAAAAAAATATCTTACACCTAATGCAAAAAAAAAACTTAACCCTAGAAAATTGCTTGATTTGCTTTTTTTATTTTTCATATGTATGCTTATGTGTATATGTATTGTATGTCAGAGTCAACAAATACAAAAGTTAGACACATTTTTAAAATCAAAGTGGCGGTAGTTGACACAAAAACCTAACAAAGACAATATTGATGTCTTGAATCTTGCTGTGACCACGATAGCTGTAAAGTAATCAAAACCCCAGCGTCGGGCATAAAAAACATAATGTACAATTTATCTTTTTGTGAATTCAGCAACAACAGTCGAATAACACTTGAGTACTTACTTTTATAATAACAAATTAGCATACTCTTGACAATTTGTATGAGTACTTTGAATGCCGCAGTGTAACATAGTGCTTAAGTGTTAATCAACTTCTGGTGCTGACGACACACATCACATATACATTATTATGTTCTGTAACATTTAGTTAGATGTTGATTAGTCAAATGCAAGTTACATCGCAAAAGTTTACTTCAAATGCGTAGTACTTGCAAAAATTTTAGTAATAACATTTTCTATTGTCTTGTATCAAAAAAAAAATACTTGACTTTGACCTTCAATATATCCTGAACCAGCAGCCAATAGTAATGATGGGAGCAATAGGTGGTTTCAGTTTTCGTTAAGGGTATTTTTACACCTTGTATATGACAATACTACTTTTCTGATCATAAAACTAATCGGTTTGTAGATGCACCTGTTCGACATAGATATCCCCGACAAGATCACGTTCAAGGAGTCCGAGGTGCTATCCCCTGGCGACCAGCTCACCACGTTCGACTACCACGGCATCAGGATTGGCCTGGGCATCTGCTACGACCTGCGGTTCGGGGAGATGGCGCACCTCTTGGCTAAACAGGGTAATACTACCTACTTAATAAATTAGAAAGTACTGGTTTTCACGCGACACTAAAACTGTTAAGGATCAAGATACAAGGCTGTAAAACGCTAATTTCCTATACATCAGCAGCCCATACGTCCCACTGCTGGGCACAGGCCTTCCTCCATGGGAGAAACACATGAGGAGCTTGGACCATAACACCACCACGCTGATCCAATGCGAGTTGGTGGATTAAAGGGGTGCAGTAACATCTAAAGCATTTCATCTAAAGCCTCAGGATGACAACGCACCTGCAATATCAAGTGCTTTTCCTTGTTATTGCAGATGTCTATAGGCGGCGGTAACCGCTTACCACTAGGTGGGCCGTCAGCTTGTTTGTCATCTAGTTGTATAAAAAAATATATATACGACCCACTGCTGGGCACAGGCCTTCCTAAATGATAGAAACACATGATGAGATTGGGCCAAAGCACCACCACGCTGGCCCAATGCGGGTTGGTGGGTTAAAGCGGCTGCAGTAACAGCCGGGACCAACGGCTTAACGTGCCTTCCGAAGCACGGAGGAGCTCGAGATTATAAATTTTTGATTGACCCATCCCAATATCACCACGGCGAAAGATGCTTTGTTTTCGTAATCGAAACCACAGCGCTCAAACCACTACGCCAATGAGCTCCTCTATTTTCCTATTAGCCGGTAAATATGTTCATAATTTATATGACAGTGAAAAGATCTTCATTCAAGTAGGCCACGAAGAACCACTTTCAAATATTCTTAATTTTTGATTTTAACATTATAGTCGCTGTTTGTTTTTATTAGGTCGCGGGTTCGATTCCTGCCTCAGGACGTAAAATTTTTCTAGTTTTATTCTATTTTAATCACTTTCAAATAGTCAAAAATCACATTGTTATGACGATTACAAAAAATATATTTACTAAACGTCATAGTGTCTTCTTAATTTTTGATTTTAACATTATTATAAATGTTTGAAAAATTACTTAGTAATTAAAATGTAATAAAACTAGAAAAATTTCACGTCCTGAGGCAGGAATCGAACCCGCGACCTTCAGGACCCGCGACGCCTCAGGACGTGAATTTTTTCTAGTTTTATTATATTTTAATTACTAAGTCATAGTGTCTGTATCTCCGTCTGTCTGTCTGTGACACCTACCAATCAACCAGCCCCCTTCTGAATAGAACAGAACTCTATTCAGCATTATCAACAGCACAATATAAAAGGCTTAGTTCTATTATAATACCAGGTGTAAATGTGAGAGAGGTAGCCAAGGTTAAATGAGTCGTATGGAACGTCGCCACATTGGGACTGACTCTAAAGACACACTCTAATTCTAAATTTCAGTACAGTATATCTCTTTCTCGCAATATGTAATAGGAAAAAGATAGCAATAATTTGTTTAGAGCTGTCAATTAAATTTAGATAGATTTCAAAGAAAGCATAGACAATTTTAGACGGCATGTACGGAGGTGCCTTCTGAACACACTGCATTTGATCACGTTTAATAAGGTCGAAAATTGAACGCAGGTTTCTAAATGTCAAATTTTCATAAATTTTGACGACCGGCTGGTCGAGCGGTCTGTACCCCTTGCTATGCAGGCTACTCGGTCAAAAGGTCCCGGGTTCGAATCCCGGTAGGAGCAAATGATTGTATGATAAGTACGAGCATTTGTTTACGAGTCATGGATGTTTATATGTTTATTTAGTATATTTCTAATATTTATATACTATTATCATAGGCGTAGCTGGGGGGGGGGGGGGGGGGTCCACCCTAGAAAGCTGTGGGCCCACCCTAGAAAAATACCCTTCCTCATACATAATATAACTTCATCCTTGATTACCGAAACCGAAAACCGTCTTCAAACAAAAAGCTGAAATAATTACCTACGCCGCCGACATTTTAAGATGTGTTAGCGACCAAAATGCCAAGAATTTAAATGACAGTGACATCTGTGTACCGAAGGAAGAAGCAAAGAAAAAGAATAGTATAATAGGGTAGGCTAACTGAAATCCATACTTGATACCTACAAAGTTGCGCATGCGCTGCTAGTCAACTACCTTGACTTGGCTAACGTGGCCGGCTGCCTCCCCCCTCTATCCGTTATCTAGTATCCATAACACAAGCTCTTAATGAGGCTTACTTTGGGCTAGATAATAGGTGTGAGTGTATGAATATTATTAATTATTAAATTATATGACAGCCATCCTTTACGTATTCATTTTGAGAGAAAGAAATTCGCTGAACCTAAATTAAGACTGCATGTGTTCTTCAGAATAAGGGCCATTGTGACGAGCGATTTCGGGACCTTACAGAGCTCGTGGCTCGACTCGACGTCTCTAGTTTTGATGGAACGGTTTGTCCCACGTGCAGGATGTTCCATCCTAATCTACCCGGGCGCGTTCAACATGACGACCGGGCCGAAGCACTGGGAGCTCTTAGCTCGCGCGCGCGCCACGGACCAGCAGCTGTGGGTGGCGCTGGTGAGCCCCGCGCGGGCCCCGGGCGCCGGGTACGTGGCGTGGGGGCACTCGCTGCTGGCCGACCCCTGGGGCGCCGTCGTCGCCGCGCTGGGGCCCGAGCCCGACACGCTACTAGCCGACATAGGTCAGTGCACGCACCCTATCGTCACTCTCTATTTTGCTAGCTCCCACTAACTTTTTTTGTTAGAGCGTGCGTTGCGTTTGTCCAGACGACAACGTAACGCACGCGTCGCGTTATCGCGACGTCTCTGCCGGGGCACATGAGTACGCTGCGCTAGCGTCGCAGGTGCGCGACGTATGCGCCGCGTTACGTTACATACACGAAATTGCGTGAAGGCGCTCTTAGATACACAAACGTTAGTGTGAAGGCGCTCTTAGATACACAAGTGGCTATCAGTTTTATTCATGAACGGTACCTCAAAGTTTGGGTCCCAAGATTTAAAGAAGCTCGCCATTCTCCTTTTGATTCGTTGACTATTATGCAGATCCACTTCTACTTCACTAGGTGTTTAGGTGTAGGGTCGCCTGGATAGGTACCACCGCCTTTCTTATTTCAGCCGTGAATCAGTTCGATGTGTTTCGGATTGAAGGGAAAGGTAGCCAGTGTAATTACTTTTGTAATGGCATTTCATCTTAGGCCCCAGGATGAGAACGCGCCTGCAATATCAAGTGATTTTTCCTTGTTATTGCAGGTGTCTATAGGCGGCGGTAACCGACCGTATATACGACCCACTGCTGGGCACCGGCCTTCCTACATGATAGAAACACATTAGGAGATTGGGCACCACCACGCTGGCCCAATGCGGGTTGGTGGGTTAAAGCGGCTGCAGTAACAGCCGGGACCAACGGCTTAAAGTGCCTTCCGAAGCACGGAGGAGCTCGAGATTATAAATTCGATTGACCCATCCCGGGACAGTTGCTTTGTTTTTGTCATCGAAACCAGAGCGCTTAAATCACTACGCCACCGAGCTCCTCCTTAATGTCCACTGAATGTCTTATTTGACAGATTGAGTTTTCATGTTGATGTAAGAAAATAAGCACCAGAAAGACAAAAAAAAACCTAGGATTCTCCCAAGTCTTCGGTAGGTCACTGGTTGAAGAAATCACCCGGATTTTCAAGGGTCGACCCGCCTGATGGTAAAGCAGTTACTCACGCTGCCTACCCTATACAATCAAGAGAAAGCTTTATATGGACAGAAGGACATAAGAGACGTCCCCCAGCTCATAAGATAACGTTTTTTACCGAGCAATCTAGATAATATATTGTATCTAAATTATATACTGTATCTTTTTTTTATTAACCACTAAGTTGACGTTCAAGCATACGGCCCACCTGATGGTAAGCGGTTACCGTAGCCTATGGACGCTTGCAACACCAGGGTATCACTTGCGCGTTGGCGACTCAGTAAAAACCTTTTTAAGCCCTTTTAGAAGAACCTTATGCTGTACGCGTTCGAGAACCTCTGCAGGAAGGTCATTTCACAACCTGAGCGTACGTGGGAGAAAGTTTATCTGAAACTGTACAGTACGAGACTATTTTGGTTTCAACGTGCGAGGATGAATTTTCTACCGATGTCGATCGGTGCGATGGTAAAAAGAGACAGAATAGATAAATATATTGCATCTTGTATCTAGATAATATATTGCACTAATGACTCTAGGTGATAATAACTTTTTGACTTACAGATTTGAGCGTCGTTGAAGAAGTAAGAAGTCAAATTCCTATCTCGATGCAAAGGAGGACGGACATATACGACACCGTGCTTAAGAAAAGGAAATAAGTATCCTATCACCTAACTAACACTGTTCTTAATATTCATTAGTCTGTACATAGATTCTCAACATTTATAGCATACTAAACATGTTACATAGGTAGATTTAAACTTTTTTAGTGAGTAGGTATTTAGGGACCAAAATAATAATAAGTCGATCTTTGATTATGCCGAAATGCTCAGAAACTATGTACTTACTAAGGTGCTATTTTATAATGTAAGTTTTTATTATTATGGGGAGCAATTATCAAGCAGTGCAATACCGAATACCTAGTCGACGTGAGGCACGGTTGACACGGTTACGGCAAACTGTATCTTATGGAGATTACCTAAAGTTGATTTTAAATATGTATATATAATTGAGCCGTGATTAGGTTAATTCTAATGAAAATTACATCAATGAGAACCAAAATATTTTCTTTGTATCTACTTAATTTATTTTTATAAAAAAAATCTCGACATTTTATTTAAAAATATACAATAATTCTAATAATCATGTTCAGCTATTGTATTTACATAAAAATATACATACACAGGTTCCTATGTTTTACTTACATATAAATATGTCTTATTGATTTATTTAAGTATGTAGGTACATAAAATAATATTTAATGAAAAAAATTAAAAATAGTGAATAAATTGTATGATATTCTAATTATGATCATTATAATTATGATGTTCTAATAAGTAACTAAGTTAGTATACATCTTTTACATGCGCTCCAAACATGACACATGCCTCAGATGACACACGAACAGCAGAGGTACTACTCTCATTAAACGAAAATCGTATTAAAATAATAATAACGCGTAGGTACCTAATGTCAAAAATCATTTACGGATACTCGTTTTGGACTCTTATGTCCATTACGAGATCGGTTTATTATTTCATTCGCGAACTAGACAGATTTACTTTTGTATTTATAATATCAATAAGGTTAGGAATCTCTCTTATCCCACATGACTTCTAAAATGGCCTATATATGGTTTCTGTAAAAGCTTTCTAAAAATAATTAGAAAATTTTTGCTATCTTTCTCCAATGTTTACCCTATTGCTATGGAGAGAAAATATTAACCGTGTATCCTCAGATCTATCACAAAATTGTTATACTGTAGGTACTTATGTTTGTTTTCTTCGATATAGATAGGAAAGGCAAAATGTTTAATGGTGTGGGTTCAATTATCGACCTTGTGTTGTTTTGTTTAAAGAAGCTTTTCCTTTGAACCTTTCTAAAATCATCTAAAGAGTTCATAAGAGTTCTATAATGTAATTCTAAGTTTTGATATTTGCTATTCCTTTTCAATCCACGTGAAAAGAAAGTGATGCACTGTTTTATGTCAATACAGCCTCGAGCGCACAATCGTATTCTATTTTCTATAACTTGAATGCGCGTACGCATGTGTATGTTATAAAGCACGTGTCTACAGATGTGAACGACTTATGAGATTTTTTATTATCTTGTTATTATTTTTGTAGGCAGATGTCTTGTAGTTCTTGATTAATATAATGCGAGTTATTAAAGTTTTGAATTTTGCAACCGTCCCGTGTTTCTCATTTTGCCAGTTAGTATCTCCAGAACGTCGTCCGCGCAGCCCCAAAATAACGTCAAACCGCTTCCACCTATAATCATAGATACAAGAAATTTATTTTCTTAATTTTGTTTTTAACATTTTATGGATTAGAAAGGTATTTTGAAAAACATCGAAACTAGAAAAAATCATGTCAATTCATAGGGTTATCCCAAGTCCTCAGTGGTCAAAGTGTTGATCCGGACTGTGAAAGGTCACGCGGGCTCGGTTCCCGCCCCAAGATATAAATTTTTGTTATACAGTATGTTACAAAAGTGCGAAATAAAATTTAAGGGGTTGGTTGTGTTTCTTGTCTTGACAACTTTTAGAGGTAATCTCTTGAGTTACCTCTGAAAGTTTGACACACCTTTTGCACCATTTTGACACCACGCTGTATAAGCGAGTTTAAAATGGCGCCTAGTATAATAGAAACCAGTATAATGTACAGGTTGTAAGGGGGGTGCTTTCGTAAACTGGCAGATGACAGTTGGTGCTGGTCTTCCTAACACAACTTTTTTTTTGAAATATGATTTTTTTAATAAACAGGTAATTTATACTAAATATGTATATTAACAGGAATAAATTAAGTTTACCATGGCCATAGTTGTGTATGAACAGCTTGCCGTGTTTTTCTTCAGCGTCCAGTCTGATCTCGAACCTAGCAGGCCTCAAGCCTACCCAGTGGTTCAAGATCTTAGCGTGCTATATCGGTAATGATAAAATTGGTCAGTCATAGAAAGATCTCAGTCATAAAAATAATCACTAACAAAACACTAGCTTTAAATCTCACTCTTCGGATAAGCACAGATAGGCAATGCAAAATGAACCTTATCCCGTTTTCATATAGGTAGCCGAAAATGGTGTAACTAAAATCGAAGAGAAGCGGAGAGGAGATATGTAAAATGGAATAAGGTTGTTTTTACATTGATTTTCGCTGTCTATGCGTCAATTTTACTGATATAGTTAGTACAAGTATTAAACTCTAGCCCCCTTATTATAAAAATCGAACTAAAGTTAGTCCTGATCTAAAACTGATGTTGTGACTTTTATTTGTTAAAAGAAAGACAGTGACGGCATCAGTTTTAGACCAGTACCTACTAACTTTAGTCCGCGTTCTATAATAAGAGGGCTGGCGTATAACGAATACGCTTCAAATGATTGTTGATATATCCTTAGGGTAAAGACACACCTGCTGAACGTACGGGGCGCTGAAAGTTCAGCGACTGACGTTTCAGTCGTAATATTCCGTTGCTATGACAAAGCAAACGCTCAGAACGCGGCGTCTTGTTCAGCGCGCTACGCGACGGAAAATAACGCGTAACGCGTCGCGTGATGTGTCGCTTGCTGTGCAAAATACATTGAATGCGTATTTGCTGAACTAATCGCCCGAAGGAAGGTTCCGCGTTACGCTGAACGCGACGTAATTTCGGCTGATGTGTCATAGGGGACTTCAAAAACACTGCGAGCGTATTCTACGGAACGTTCGGCGCCGTACGTACCGCAGATGTGTCGCGACACGATATGAAAGATTAGTTCACCTCCAGGCCTGGTACCAAAGTTTTACAGCCGTTGATAATGAAATTTTTGTCTTCTTCGTCGACTTGTCTGTTAAAGTCGAGTTCTTGGTGAGTACCTCCCAGCACGCAGGTTTCAATGCTGCAATATGTAATAAGTTGTAAATTGGTTGTAAATGTTCGATTTTTTGCGGTTACGTCTAGTAATTGGAAATTCAAACAATCCTCTTACTTGGGTATTATATAGTTTCCACTACATTCGTCGACTATTATATGATTTGTCCATGGCGCAACCACCTGTTGGGTAAAATATGTATTAAATATAACATTTTAAATCTAACTCCTTCACCTAATTCGTATTTAACTTTCATACCTTTGCTACTTGTCCTCTCACTGGGAACACTTCTTTATCTGGTACTAATTCCCGCGCGCCCAGCCCTGAGCAATTTATTACAACGTCATATCTCTCCAACTGGGGATCATTGAGGGAACTAATTTGAGCCAACATTACTTTACCGTTAGCGCGTTTAAATCTATCCATAAGATATTCCAAAAATAGTGTCGATTGGACTACAAATGTAGTGAATCTAGCTCCAGAACTGAAAATAAAAGAAGTAGTTATCGTTTCTTTTATACGTTGATTTAGAATATAAGTAGGTTTTACCAGCTTACCTAAATTTAGTGTTGTAAAATTTTTTATAGTATTCTACTTGTTGTTGGTTAAGTGTGTCGTATCCAAAAGTTATATCAGCCCACTGTGGTTTCTTTACTTCTGTATTTCCATGGAAATATAATACAGGTATTAAGCACACGTCGTTACCGCCCTCTAGCCACAAGCTGTGAAGCAATTTGTACGATATACGTCCCCATTTTCTGTAAATAGTAATATAATTTGCCACAAAAATCATTACGACATTCGGTAAGTTAGACTGGACGGCAATTTGAGGTCTGAGAGGCATGTGCTAGAGATTTTTATGTGTCCGATATTTTAATCGAACATCAGTCAAGGCAAGTCAGTAAAAAACAATAGGTAATTATGTCTTTGATTGAATTATATTTACTAACGACCTAAGAGACAGACAAAGTCAACTGCTGACGGCCTGGTCGCGCACCCGCATACTAACTTTGACATTAGACTGAAAAAGGTTTTTAAAACTAAGAACTTACTACAAAGCACTCTTAAACAGGGTGGTACCGTCAATACATTAGTTAATAGAAATAGTTTGCCACTTTCAAAAACATCTTATTCAAATGATAATTTCATGACATTTCTATCAAATAATGCAGCCAATATTATATTATTTCATACAAATGTCATGAAATTATCAAATGTATAAGATGTTTTTGAAAATGTCAAACAATTTCTATGAACTAATATAGCCCATATTTCAATTTATTGTCGTATTGACGGCACCACCCTGTATATAGGGTTGGAGCTGGTTTTATACTATTTTCACGAATAAAAAATGAAGCATCAGTCCCAAAATATACCTCTAGATTAGATGATAACTGCCTATCTATTTAAATTAAATTATTTATTGCCTTTTCAGTGTTCGGAAATCGGTACCTATTTAGTTTTTTCTTTACTAACTTAAATACACAATACCCACTTTAGGAGATGCTGAGATGTTTCGCCACAAATGTAAGGTAACCATAAGCCGCCGGAGCCATCTCCTGTTGTATTTGGCGAGAATTCGCTTGAAATGAGCACAACCTGAAATTTTATTGAATTCGATTTTTTTGAACTGACTAATTGCTGCTGGCCGCAGATGGCCTTTACGGGGTTTTAAGAAGGCCTATAACCTTGGCGAGTATTCAAGCCTTAAGGGCGAATTGTCTCTGAGGGATTACTAAACGACAGGTTCCATTATCGTTTAGTCTCCATCTGACATTTGAGCCATGAGGAAATAAAGATAACTGTGCCGCAGGGAGGTGAGAAAAGTTTTCAACGAGCTCAACACAAATATTCTTAGGTCCTCTTGCGCTATATACAATATTGCTTACTTCATAGCTTTGGTAATGTTCTTTTATCTTTACAGCACACGCCAGTCCATTAATGCCTGCGCCTATCACTGCTATTTTCACCATTTCACAATAAAAGCTTAAGTAAACTAAATTAAGTTAAGTTAGAGTTTAGAGACGTATGTAATATGTTGAGTAATACGGTAAAATACCTTTTACTAATAACATTTTCTTATCATTTCTATAGGTCAGATGTGAACATCATTATCACAGCATTTCGCTCTGTTTCGTATTATATTAATCTTCATTTATTATAAAGCTACTGCCTTAATACCTAATAATCATTGTAATATCTTGTAAGTAGTAGGTATGTAAGCCTTGAATGTTATATCTTGTAGTTAAGTTCGAATTAAAATAAAATATCGATCGAACGTGACAAAATACTGTACCTACCCTAAGTAACTTTATCTTTAGGACTTAGTAAGGAGGCTCCACTGCTAAGCAAATCAGCACACACAATCAAGTTATAATTTATTGTCAACCATAAGCGCTATTTTGGAGTCCACAGGTTACTCTTCATATGCTGTTGACCATATACCTATATTAGGCCCGCGGCGGGCGATTTGGTAGGGCCTACCTAAGGACCAATGCTGCTTTAATAAATGAAGTCAGGTGTGGAGTGTGGAAGTAGAAAATAATGATGATATCAAAACCTGCCAATAGCTTAACGGCCCCATTCCCTAACTTATTTTAGCAGTAAGTAGCACAATTTATGGTGATCTCTAATACCCCGCCTGAGTTGAAGGAAATACTTGTAACGCCGTAATGCTTAGAATAGAATAGGCCATTAACTCTGAATCTAACAAGAAGTCCACACCACAGGAGCGTCCGATTCTCTTGTCGTCCAACCTAAAGATGTTCTTTACTCACCTTAGAACTAATTCATTGTGTTGCATTCAACTCAAGGTGAAAGTGGATCATTAATACATAGAGAACACCACTGGAATATCCTAGCTCTTGCTGTGACCTGCGCAACGCTCCTCTTCTCATACTCTGACTGATGTTTATCGTAAAATAACAACTTGCAGGTTTTTATAATCGTTGTGATCTTGTTAAATTTTGGAGTTGACGTTCGTCAATAAAAGTCCATGTGTATATAACATGTTTGTGTGTGTGCGTAATTTACTTATCTACGTTAATATAATTATACAGTGGTGCCGTCAATACGACAATAAATTGAAACAAGGGCTTATATTCATAGAAATGGTTTGCCACTTTCTAAAAGATCTTACTTATTTTAATAATTTCAAAACATTTGTATGAAATAATTAGATATAGCATTGGCTGCATTATTTCATAGAAGTATGTACCATGGAATAATGAAAAGATAACAATAAAATATAACAATATTGAATAAAATCTACGAAAACAAAAACAACAGATCAAGGATTTCCCTAAATCTTGCTGTGCGACCCGCTCGTAGTTACTGGCTCTCGCAGCCGGTTGCCTCGGGAACTTGGCCCGATGTTGGGACAGCAGGCGAGGCGGCGGTCGGGGCACAGGGTCGGGGTGGGTAAGTTGGAGGTTGGTGTTGTTGCGACAGGTAAGTTCGGAGCAGACACGTACGTACGGTGAGACGTCGACATAAGCGGGTGTTGGAGTTATGAATTCGGGCGTGCTGATGGCACGCGGGGCGAACTCTGGTTCCAGGTGAGCAGGTTTAGTGCGGTCAATACAGTATTGACCTCACGCTTCTTGCTGCCTATGTCTATTGTGTCTTAGCTGTCCCCGGTATTCCTACGGTGGTTGGAGAGATCGACGGACGGTGTTGTCATCTCTCAGGAAGACGTGTGGCCGTCGCCGTCTTTAGAAATGTTTTGTACAGTCGTCAGCACATCAAGCGTAACAGTTTCACCTTGAGAACGCCCTTATTAAGTTTGTCGTAGAGGTGGCTTTCGTAGTGCAACTGTTACACTTGATGTGCTGTCGTCTGTATATACGTACAAATGTAGTTTTTTATTCATTCAACCATTATTTTAGACGAGGATCGCGTAACAAATAAAACAAAAGTAATTACTCGTAGGTACTGTATAGTTTATTAAAAAAATAAAAAACGCTTTCACTTGATTTCATACCTTTTTGTTTTTTAAAATTAAAATCTGTTCAAAACTTTAAGATGACTTTTTATGTCAGAATCAGCTAAAATGCTTTTATAGTAACACATAGGAATCACAGCGTTCAATTAAAAAAGGACTTAAAGACATCTGTTTAAAATATAAAACAATAGGTGCGTACAATATGCTAAAAGAGTTGTTTCAAAAATGTCTGGAGACCCTATTGCTTTGTTGCGTGGTACCAAAACAAGATTTTTTATAAAAAAAAACTGGAACACAGTCAAATAATCATCATGGCGCGTATGTCACTTTGGTGACGTTTAGTTGACTTCTATGTCGCCCGCCATATTGCCATATTGAAACGCTCAAAACGACGAAAATTTAAAATTTTGTACTAACAAACTATCTATGAAAACGAATTATAAGTATTTTTCCCGGATTCAGGAGATTTTGCTTGATTTTTTGAGATAGTGTACATAACATATACCTGGACGGATATGAAATATGTTCTTTATTAAACTTTCAAGTTCCAACAAAACATCATAAAGTCTAAATTTCATGTTCAACATGTCCGCCTTTGTTTTGCACACATCTTTGCATTCTTTTACGAAGTCCACTTTTTACTACACCAGTAGTTAGAATCCTTCTCATTTCATTCGCCGCATTACAATCGTCGAAATTGGGTTGGCCCCCACGTGATTAACACCCTACGTTCGCACTAGTGAGCCCTACGTGATCAACACCCGACGTTCACACCGGTGACCCCGACGTGATCACATCTCACGTTCACAATACCCTTCCTGGTTTTTTTTAGCTTTAGAATCAACTTGCTGTAAACCATTAAAATTTTGTTTTTGCTTTGTTTAAATCCGAGTAAACTACTCGGCTTGAGGCCTACACGAGTTGTTCAGTCTCCCTCACTAACATTCTGTTCATCCAAGAAAGTTTTAGAAGCAGGAGATTTTCTAGCTTCTTCGTATAATATATCTAGTATTATATTTGGCGGGTGATTTTTGATAAGATTGTTTAAATATTTTGTTGAGATTCCTGCTTTATCAAAACAAAGATCATGTATTTTTTTAAAAGTAGGACAAATATTCATTCCTAGTCCATATAATATTTTAGATAAATCTTTCGGCGTAAAAAGTTTTTTCTTGGCTAAGAAGTGATCTAAATAATTTTCTTTATTAAAACAAGATTTATGAAAATTTCTTAAATTAGAGGCGGCATTATTTCCTGCCAGGGATAATATATTAGATAAATCACCTGGCCTAAAACCTGCCTCATAAAATTCATCTAAAAGCTGTGTTTTGTTTCCTGTATCATCGTAACAAACGTCATGAAAATCTTTTAAAGCAGAACAAATATTAGCTCCTGCTCCATGCAATATCTTAGATAAATTTTTTGGTATAAACCCTTCTTTCTTAGTTAAGAAATGATTCAAATACTTTTTTGTTCCTTCTGTAAAACAAAAATCATGAAACTTTTTTAAACTATTTGCTGCTGCACTCAACACACCACATAAATCACGCGGTTTAAAACCTGCCTTACGGAAATCATCTAAAAATTTAGTTTTTTCTCTTTTCTTATTAAAACACGTACTATGAAATTTTTTAAAAATTAATGAAGCACGAGTTCCTGCTCCACATAATGTAGAGGATAAGTTACTTGGCGTAAAACCTTCCTTATAGAAATCATCTAAAAGTTCCGTTCTTTTTCCTTTCTCACTAAAACAAACACTATGGAACTTTTCAAAAGCATCTTTAGCATTAGCTCCTGCTCTACTTAATATACCAGATAAGTTATGCAGTGTAAAACTTTTTTCCCCATACTTGTCTTCAATAAAATGTTTTAAATTCTGTTTTTTATTTCCTTTTGCATCAAACCAAATATCATATAAGTCTTTAAAAGCTTTTGCAGCATTGACTCCTGCTCCACTTAAAATACTGGACAAACGAGCTAGATCGATTCCTTCTTTTTCTAGAGTTTTTAAGTATTGTGTTTTACTTCCTTCTCCATCAAACCAAATATCATATAAGTCTTTAAAGACTTTAACAGCGTTAGCCCCTGCTCCACTTAAAATACTGGACATACGACCTAGATTTATTCCTTCTTTTTCTAGGGTTTTTAAATATTGTGTTTTATTTCCTTCCACATCAAACCAAAGGTCATATAAGTCTTTAAAAACTTTTGCAGCGTTACCTCCTGCTACATTTAATATACTGGACACATTGGCCAGATTTATTCCTTCTTTTTCTAGAGCTTTTAAATATTGTGTTTTGTTTCCTTGCTCATTGAACCAAATATAATATAAGTCTTTAAAAGCTTTTGCAGCGTTAGCTCCTGCTCCACTTAAAATACTGGACATACGAACTAGATCTATTCCTTCTTTTTTTAGGGTTTTTAAATATTGTGTTTTACTTCCTTCCACATCAAACCAAAGGCCATGTAAGTCTTTAAATGCTCTAGGAGCATTAGATCCTGCTCCACCTAAAATACTGGACATATTAGATAGATTTATTCCTTCTTTTTCTAGAGTTTCTAAATATTGTGTTTTATTTCCTTGCACATTGAACCAAATATTATATAAGTCTTTAAAAGCTTTTGTAGCATTAGCGCCTGCTACATGCAAAATACTGGACATGCTAGCCAGATCTATTCCTTCCCTCTTTAGAACTTCTAGACACTTCATACCTTTTCCTGTAATTAAAAAATTTAAGAACAGATTATATGCAGGTATTCCTTCTCTACCAACCACACTTCTAGCAAATTTTATTTCTTCATTAATGTTTTTATTTTGAATCTTCTTATAACTAGATCTCTTATTTTTTATATCTCCCAAAAGCTTTTCCATTATTCCTTTTGTAAGAGGGCCAAATTCATGAGATTCTGACCAACGTAATGCTATTTCATGTAATTCTTCATAATTATATGGAACATCGAATATATCTATCTCATCTTTAACAATATTATTCAACTCTTCTCTATTAGGTTGATTAATTGCAAATATTAGTTTATCTAAAAATCTCTCTTTTATTTCTTGTTCATTCTCACTAGAAAGTCTTCTATCTTCTTTTTCTTTTTGCAAAAAAGGTGGAAGTTTTAATAAACTTAAAAGCTTTTTTCTTGTTGCTTCTCCTTGCACAAATCGATAAAGACCATTCCCATTAATATACAAACAATCTCTCAAAGCTTTTTCATTATCAAATTTTAAAGGATAAAAATCTTTAGATCGCCCTACTTTTAACTTCTTTTCTTCTGTAAGATCTAGATTTGCATTAGTATAGATAATAAAGTACTCCATACTCTCTCTTAGTTCTTCAACAAAAAGAGTAAAATACTTATTAATAGAAAACATATTCTGTTCTCTACAGGGAAATAACTGACTATAACCAATATTACTATTTGTATTGTAAGCCTTTACGTAAGTAATTTTATCTTTATAATCAAGGGCAATGTTATTAGATATATCATGGTTTTTTCCTTCATAATTTATGGAAGATATATTTTTATACAAAAACATGTCATGCAACAAGAGCATTAATATATTTAATTCATATATAATTCTTGACACATGATTCTCGAGTTTTTTATCCTTTTCTGGAGCTGTTAATTCATTGATCACTCTTTCCTGTAGTGTTATATAATCATCCTCAATTGTGCTATTTTTTTCTATTTCATTTTTAATAATGCTGTTCAATTCTTCTCTATTAGGCTGATCAACTGCAAACACTAATTTATATAAAAATTCTTCTTTTATTTCTTTGTCAAATTCCTGAGGAAGTTTTCTTTCTTTTATTACTTTCTGCATAGCAGACGAAAATTCTAAGCGACTTAAAAGTTCTTCTTTGGTTGTTTTATCTTGCGAGAATCGATAAAAACCACTCTCTTGCTTATTGTCATTTGCGAACAAAAAGTCCTTTAAAATGTCAAATTCTTCTATGTTTAAGCTATCAAATTTAAAAGGATAAAAATTTTTGAATTTTCCTTCTCTTAAATTCTTTTCTTTTGTAAGATCAAAGCCTGAATTAGTATATACAATAAGATATTCTATTTTATTTAATGAACTATCTGCTGGAGAGATTAAATGTTTAACAAAACTATCAAAGTAATTATTGATAGAAAAACTTCGTTTTTCTTTAGTAAATAATCTAGCATAGCTAATGCCATTATTTAAGTAATACTTGTCTACATTTTCAATTTTTATATGTATAGACTTCTTTTCATAACGAAGGACAATATCATTAAATTTATCAATTACTGAATCTCCAAACGCCAATGATAATAAAGGATATTTATTTTTATAGATAGACTCTCTAATTGAGCACAGCACCGACAAGTCTAATCGATACATAATTTCAATCAAGTGATGAGGAATGTATTGCTTATTTTGACAAGTATTATCTAATTCATCCTGTTCAAGTTTCTGTAAATCACTAGGAAACTCTAAATCTTCATTACAAGTAACATTTACATCCATGCACAGCCTCTTTGATGCTGTATAATCTTTGTCTGTAGCATAATGTCCACGTTTTCTACTCATTTTACAACTTTCCTTACTCCTTGAATGACCACTTTGTTTGTGTGAGGAATCCTCAATATTTTGCAAAGATGTAGATGTTTCTTTACATAACCTAAAAAGCCTCTTACTTATTATTTTCATTCAGAGAACACTTCCGTTTTCCGGCTGACAGGAACATTACGCCCTATGTGCTCTCGCATTTTATTTACTAAGCACGAGCACGATATTAAACTAGCGCAAATAGTTTCAAAACACGAAATAAGAAGAAACAACATCAATCTGCTAAAAAAGTAGGTAAATAGTTCAAACTTCCCTGTGAAGTGTTTAAGACGATTACGGCGATTTTATCACCACTAAACCTATGCATTCACTAAACTATCGCTGGGGATGGTTAGGGTTACTTTTTCTTGTAAATAACATAACCACTATATTATTAATGGTAAAAAAGGTTGTGTGTCCCACAGATTAGAAAGAGTATAAGTGTGTCCATAATTTAGTACCACAGATCATATAATATAAACACACTACCCACCTCACTACCCATCCCCATCCAATGAGGAAGGATTAGATGGAGATGCTCTAATGTTCTATACTTATCGTGATTATAGAATATCTATCATATCGACATAAAAACCCTAAGTTTTTTTTTCAACCTGAGTTACTCAAATTTAGAATAATTGTAAAAGGTAGATAAGGCTAATACTATAAATCAAATCAAAACATTGTCTTTCAAAGTAATGATCTGCCTCTGTAGTTTTATTTTATTACTACTATACAGTCATTTGGTTCTAAAAAAATAGATTGACTGGAACGTTATTTTGGAATTTTGAATTACCTATATAAAATAAAATACTCGAGAAAATATATTTATAACCATTTTTTTTCGTAAAACAACAGTTTTGGTGTACGAATGCCTGGAAATGTAGTCCAACGTACTTTTGGACAAAAACCTAATTTCCTTACCACCTATAAAAATAGTAAGCGGCGTATTTTTTTATCGAGAGTTTTTTTTTTTGTAGGCATACTGGGTGCCTACAAAAAAAAAAATCGTGGCGCTATTTTTACCTCAAGGTAGCATGGAAATGTTTTTTTGCCCAAAGTGCATGTTGAACTACACTTTACGGCGCCCGTACGCCAGAGCTTTAGATTTTACGGAAAAAAGATAAATGACAAAATTTGTAGGATTCTTTGTCTTATTTCATTTTGCAAATAAATATTTTTATCGTTAAATTATTCAGAAACAAGATACTGTCAAATACTTACACACACACAACAACCACACAATTTTATTAGCCACAATTTCATTAATAATAAACCTATCTTTGTACACGTTCATCCATAAGTTTTTAAAATATCGACAAAAGATGCTTATATGGAGTTACAACACTTAAGAGGCAGCCATCTTTAGTGGTCCAAGGAACTTTAGGTAAGGTAGGCACGCTCAGTAGGTAGTTGGGGCCAGTCCATAGTATTTCTTCGTCTTATGGTTAATGTCAAATATGCTTTTTGACATCGTGTGTTAGAATTGCTTTTTTCAAAGACAACGCCATCAACCAAAAAGAAGAAGAAGAATTGCTTTTGACATCGTGTGTTCGTTTTAACCGAAAAATTATTGATACTTTTTAATTGTAACCGCAAAATATGTTGTAAATAGAACATTTTATGCCCATTGGTCATGAAAATATTGTTTCATTAAAAAACATAAAAAAAAAACATGGACAAACTAACAATCATAGAGGAATAACAATTCAATTGTTGTCTTGCGGTTTAGTGTAGCAATAATTTTGTTAATTACTATTTACTACGTATTACAGTGATTTAGGGAACGATGAAGTGAGTGTATTAATGTGATATGCAGAAATATTTTAGTGTGGTTCTATCACCTCAATATCAAAATTTATATTGTTTTTAGGTTAACCGTTGATGGTCTTCTTGTTTATTTTCCTTACGACTACATTTATCCAGAACAATACGCCTATATGTTAGAACTCAAACGTGCTTTAGATGCTAAGGTAAATTCTAAACAATTCTTAATATTCCTACACATTTATATCATGTATGAAATAATTATCAGGTTATTTTGGTTTTTAGGGACATGGACTGCTTGAAATGCCGTCAGGAACGGGAAAAACTATATCCCTCTTATCTCTCATTGTAGCTTACATGATCCAGAATCCACATCACGTTAGGTATAAAAATGTTAAAATATTTTAAAATGTTAATACTTTTCAATGATACATTTAAGCTATTGCTTTGTGTTTAGATTCATAATCAAATTTTTACAGGTATTGTGAAATAAATAGATATTCGAATTATAGTAAAATGTATCAACTTCTGCACTATCAATATCAACTGTTCACAAAAAGCTATCTGATTCTCTGTCTTTTTATAACTTCCAAAAACTTAGTGTCTTATTTAAACTATTTCAGAAAGTTAATTTACTGCTCCCGCACTGTGCCAGAGATAGAAAAAGTATTAGAAGAGTTAAAAAACCTCTTTAAATATTATGAGAAGAGTCAGGGGGAGAAGCCTAACCTTACCGGTGTTGTTCTAAGTTCCAGAAAAAATCTCTGCATACATCCTGATGTAAGATTAAAGCTTATTTTGTCATCTAGTTGTCTAAAAAAACATCATTATGTATGAATGAATAATAATTAATTTTCAAAAACTACAAATTGCAGGTTTCACGAGAAAGAGAAGGCAAATTAGTTGATGGGAAGTGTCACTCTCTCACTGCCAGTTACATTAGGGAAAGGCATGAGAGAGACAGCTCTGTACCTACTTGTGAGTTCATTGTCTAAATTTAAAATAAATACAACAGTCAAGAACACCAAAAAAGTATTTTTTTTGCAGGCCAGTTTTATGAGGGTTTCAACCGTGAAGGGAAGGAGTCAATGCTTCCATTTGGCGTGTACACAATGGATGATCTCAAACAGTATGGGGCGGACAGAAATTGGTGTCCATACTTCTTAGCTAGATTTGCTGTAAGTTTCTTACCTACTAAATAACCAGTCAAGCCACAGATTCCAGATACAATTGGTTTTTATTTGTCATAAGCTCCCCAATGGTATTCTGCGGCTTGACGAAAAAACTGTAATATCCATATTTAAATAAAATTATTAGTAATCAGACTTTTTTTTACAAATTTTAGTATATCATGTTTATGTGGCAAATATAAATGTACAGACAACGTTAGAAATAATGTTTATTTTATTTTATGGTTCACAGATTATCCATGCAGAAATCATAGTATACTCATACCACTACCTCCTGGATCCAAAAATAGCTGAAGTGGTGTCTAAAGAGTTAAACAGAGAAGCTGTGGTAGTATTTGATGAGGCCCACAACATAGATAATGTGTGCATAGACTCGCTGAGTGTGAAAGTCACAAGACGAACCATAGATAAAAGTACACAAGCATTGCAGCAGTTGGAGAAGGCGGTTGCTCAGTAAGTTTTTTTTATACAACTAGATGACAAACAAGCTGACAGCCCACCTGGTGGTAAGCAGTTATAGCCGCCTATAGACACCTGCAATAACAAGGAAAAAACACTTCATATTGCAGGTGCACTGTCTTCCTGATTTCTACCTGAGATGAAATGCCATCCATGTCCAGTAATTACACTGGCTACCTTTCCCTTCAATTCAAAACACAGCAAACTCTTTCACAGCTGAAATAAGAAAGGCGGTGGTGCTTACCCAGACAACCCTACATACAGGCCTACCACCTAGTGAAATGAGTGAGTGTATAATAAACTTGGCCGAATGGATAATCTTTTCTTTTTCCTTTAGGATCCGAGAGGAAGACGCGGCTCGCCTGACGGCAGAGTACGAGCAAATGGTGGAGGGCCTTCGCGAGGCTGCCGTGGCTCGTGATACAGACATGATATTGGGGAACCCCATACTGCCGGATGAAGTGCTCAACGGTGATCACTTGATTATGCCAACAATTATAATTAAACTTAAAAAGCTAAAATAACGACGTTTGATACACTTACGCCACACAAATGTACACTATAAGCTATTGTTAGCAAATACCATGTTCAAAGCTTGGCGAATATTTTGTTCTTGGAAGCTGAAAACGAAAGTGTGTATGCAACTGTGTGTGTGTGTATGTGTGTGTGCGCGTATGTGTGCTTGCGTGCGTGCGTGCGAGTGTGCGTGCGTGCGTTTAGCGTGCGCGCGCGTTTCTAGGAAACGGTTTTGCCTAAAATAATAAAATCAAACTACAGTCAATTTATGGTCAATAACCAGTTTGTGGTTTCCTGCTGGCCGTCAGTCAGCGTTAATTACCACATTCAATAAAAATAAATAAAATATGTCAGTTTGCTTAGCAGTACACATATGCCGCCGCCACCGCCAACGCCGCTACGATTATTAGTCGCCCATTGTCGTCACTTATTGTGAGCCCAATGTGAATGTACAGTCGACAAAATTGAATCATGACCCACCTTAAGATCATTTTCCTACAGTCACTTTTTACAAAGTAGGTTGAAATACGCTTGAACATACATTTCTTACGTGACGAATCTGCTATCAATTTATTAGACACTGACAGTCACAAGGCTATGATCGGCTCGATAAATAGATGGGAGCATTTGAGTATTGCACGAAAAAGTTGGCCATTATACGATTTGTTTATAATATTAACTTATATTTTTATTTTATTCAATTTAGTTTTGTTTTATGGCTTTTTAAAATTTTTTAGATTACTACTTGACATCTGACATATATAACGTCATTTTATTTTTAAAATCATAATAGTTTTTCTCAGTAGTCAAAAGAGTTTAGAGTATGAATGACATCTTATTTCAAATTCCAATTGAGACTTTAGTACAGTGATAACAAAGATTAATATTGCATAGATCTCTGATGCGTAATGACACATTTTTATTCATATTTAAAACGTACTAAGTGCAAAACGCATGATAGCGAAGAAAACCTAACTAAATTTATGATTCTAAAGGAATGATCAGCCAACTGGGTCATGATTTAATTTGGTCGACTATACCATTATAGCAAAAACGTTACGAAGTAAACTAATAATTATATTGTTTGCAGAGGTTGTCCCTGGTAACATAAGGAATGCAGAACATTTCTTGGCGTTCCTGAAGCGTTTCATAGAGTACATCAAGACCAGGCTGAGGATACAGCATGTGGTGCAGGAGTCACCGGCAGGTATCTACCTACTTATACATTACTTACATAAAGTTAAATCAATAACTAGTTTGACGCCGTCATCTTACATGCAGATATAGCTAGCAATGTAACAACTGTATCTACTAGTAAGTAGTACTACAAATTAATCGTTTTTGTACTTTGATATTTGTTAACGTTTAGTAAGTCACCTCAAAACAGTACTCCTCTGAGAGTAGATCCCACTAACCCACTAACCGCACCACAACTGACAACTCTAGATAGACTGCAAAAATTATGATGATTTGTTCAGTTTTTGCAAAGTTCACCTGCTTCAAAGGTGTTGGGTCCATGATAGCTTACTATCTAAAATACCTACGAATTTTTGTGACTATAATAACCTGTCAAGCCTTCAGAATCCAAAAACAGGGACTTATGCTGTTTGAAAGATCAACAATGTCCTCAAGTGTATTGTTAGTGACAGTCTTATAAATTTTTATGTCATATTTTACAATTGCAGTAGGTATCATGTAACTTACATGTCTTGGAGGTTTATTTATATTAGATAAAACAATGGTGCTCACACACTTATTCTTGGCATATTTTTGTATTTAGTATATTTCGTTTCATTCGCGTCTTTGGACAAACACCAGATTTTAATGACCTGGGATATGTTGTTTCATTGCGTCGCGCGGGTCCACTTGCTCTAGTTGCCCCTACATGCCCCTTTACTTAGTATAAGTTGACCTCTAAACAGGGCAAGAGCAGAATGTGATATTGTGCTTAAGCTAAGGTGACGAAACTAGTATTACCTATCTAGTAATTGTTTTTCTCTTACTCAACGTCTCCGAAGCACAGTGTTGATATTGGTTTCGAACACTCCTCTGTGTGTTCAATCGAATAGATAGAAATTTCGATTAGCGTCGTGTTTATCTGTCAAATCTTATAAAATCGACAGCAGGGCCTCTATTGTGAATTATTGGAAACTAGTAGTCATATATGGATTTGAGAGGTAAACACGACGAAGGGAAAGTAACTTACGCAAACACACGTCTGAACACCTCAGGAAAGTACGTGCACAATCATCGTCACGTGGCACAGCCCAGAGCGAATAGGGCTGCCCGTGGGTTACCTAGTGACCATCTGTTAACGTTTGGCAAATATAAACGTGATAAATGTACAAACTATGGTTTTGTAAGAATCACCGTTTGCCTACTTGAACTTACATCAGTTTTCCAGGTAACAAAGAGTTTGTTAAAAAAAGAACATTACAGAGTTTTGGTTTTTTAATTCCCGCGTGAAAACGGCCATTCGTTTGCTTGACACAAGGTTATGTGGTTTTTGTAGTGTTCTGGCAATAAAAAGTGTTTAACTATCTAGTCGAAGAGTTTTATTTAAATCAATTTTCAGTGTATTGTAATAGTATAGCCTTACGGCCCGAAATACGCAAACAATGCATACCTTACAAACAGTGCAAACGCCATCGGCCGAACTGAATACAGTGCGATGTGCGTGCAATCAATTCGGACCACACTTTTGCTCATTCATGTTACTATTGTGTAGGTATTCCTGTCAATGACACTAAAAAAGCTTTCTAAGATTTTACGTTTCAATCAAAGAGTAAATTTTGAAAGTATTTGTGGCAAATTAAGTATGTTATGAAGTTTTTATCAATTCAAAAATGAAATGTTTACAACATTAGTTAGTGCACACACTGCACTACCTCTTTTTCGTGAGCACCGTTAGCACGGCTTCATGACCTCATAATAATCTCGTTGGCACGAATACGTGCAATTCGGTTCGTTTGTAAGCGCGCTATTGGCGCAAATGGTTCAATTTAGACCGTAGGGTAGGTATGTTTCATAAGGAGCGGCGACACATCCTAGTGAGGCTAAGCGTATGCTGGGACGCAGGCAACGCAGCTCCGCTCAGCGCAGGGCAGAGCAGATTTTGTAATGCATGAAAGTACCGAGTGCTGCGTACGTTGCAGACATGTGTCTGCCCTGCTCTGCGCCTCGTTGTAGTGCCGGCACAGATTCCTGCGCGACGCGTGCGAGTTGACACGTGTTTTTTGCGTTAAAACACAATTTTGTTGCAATGACAGAACATTAATAGAAATAGTTCGTTGTGAACCTTGTTTATATGATACTAATCATCCAGACTATTCGAAATAGACATTTATAGAGGTGTTATGGATAAAAATTGCCAAGGAATTAAACGACAAGGACGGCAAGGTAGCAACAACTCATTGATTTCGTAATCGGAATCTGACTCTGAACTCATTTTCAATTTGAACACGTCTATTCTTTGTACCGCACCAACGTGTCAATTCTTCAGGAGCTTGGCATCACGCAGCGTTTGTCGGCCGTAGTAAAGTCGCGCATACTACAGTACTTTGGACACGTCTCTAGGCGGGATAACGACTCCATAGAGCGGCTGGTAGTACAAGGAAAGGTGGAGGGAACCAGATCGCGCGGCAGGTCGCCTATGCGCTGGACTGACCAAGTGAAATCCGCAGTGGGTAGCCGCGTTTCTGACTGCGCCAGACAGTCTGTCAACAGAAGGAGATGGCGGGAGATCGTGCGAAGAGCTGTGTCTACCTCAACCATCGACGTGAACGCCTCAACGTGACCACGACTGCTCTGCCAAGAGCGAAACGACAGAGAAGAAGAATTCTTTGTACCAGCTAGAACGCGAATGCGTGCGTGCGTATGTTAATTTCATGGCAGCATACGCTCGTGGACGATGTCTGTCTCGCCTGCCCTGAGGGCCTAGACAAGATGCCATTTGACAATCGCTATCGCTATCGCTAAATGGAAAATGTATGGGATTTGACATTTACAACCGAAACTCAATCGAGAGCTTATGTCAAATCCCATAGATTTTCCGCTTAGCGACAGCGATAGCGATTATCGAAAGGCATCTTGTCTAGGCCCTCTGCGCTGCTAAATCTGTACTGTGCCGCGTCGCCAGCATACGCCTAGCCTGATGATGTTCCGTGGTCGGGCAGGGTTCCTTAAAGACGTGTCGTCGCGCGTGTGCATCGAGCGCAAGCCGCTGCGGTTCTGCGCGAGCCGGCTGTGCTCGCTGATGCGCACGCTGCAGGTGCCCGACCCGTCCAACTTC
This sequence comes from Nymphula nitidulata, assembly GCA_947347705.1. Lineage (NCBI taxonomy): Eukaryota > Metazoa > Arthropoda > Insecta > Lepidoptera > Crambidae > Nymphula > Nymphula nitidulata. The sequence continues at coordinate 18,205,311 of OX374632.1, forward strand.
GCCGCGCTCACCCTCATCACGCACCTCGCCACGCTCGTCGCCACCTACACCAAGGGCTTCACCATCATCATCGAGCCCTTCGATGATAAGACGCCCACCGTGTCCAACCCCATTTTGCACTTTTCGTAAGTATTCATTGCGACGCCTCAAATGTTACAAATGTAAACGCGATGTTTCATGTCCAGCTATTTACATATCAAAAAGTCAGAAAAAATCTCCTGAATCCGCGGAAAATACTTTAAATTCGTTCTCATGCATAGTTTGTTTGTACAAAAGTTGAAATTTTCGTCGATTTCACCGTTATTCACTATGGCAATATGGCGGGCGACAAAGAAGTCAACTAAACGTCACCAAAGTGACATAAGCGCCATGATGAATATTTGGCTGTTGCAGTTTTTTCTTTGAAAATTCTTGTTTATTACCACGCAACAAAGCAAACAGAAAGAAAACGGACAATTGAACACTGTTCTGCATTCTTTTACGTATTTTTCAGTATAGTGTACATATCCCTGGCCGGGTCTTAATAAATTTTTTATAACATCTCTTTTCAATTTATTACCCTACTAGAGACGCCTAGTTGCGTCCTGCTTACGCACGAACTTCAGAGCAAGTACATTGTTACCACTGATTGAATCCGTCCCAAGGAAACGCGGACCAAAGTTAGTCCTGGTCTAAAACTGATGCTTTCACTTACATTTGTCAAAAGAAAGACAGTAACAGCATCAGTTTTATGAGGTTTAAGATCTATATTCTCGCTAAAAATTTATAAATTCACTTATACCATGAGAACATAACAATTTCCTAATAAAGTATATTAAAATAGTGGGTACAATAAGAAAAAGCGCCAGTACTAACTTTAGTCCGTGTTTTATAATGACCGCCTCTGTGGTCTAGTGGTTGAGATCACCTGCCTCAGATCTAGAGGTCCGAGTTTCAATTCCCGTGGGAGCAAAAATTTTCTGCTTGGTTTGGTTGGTGGTAGGGCTTTTCAAAGTCCGCCTGGCTAGCTACCACCATCTTACCTAAGTCTGCCGCCATAACAATCATGTTAACAGCATTGTTGTGTTTCGGCAGTTAGAGGTAAGATAGCCAGTTCCTCTGTGGTTGAGGAATCCGGGTGTAACTCGCTGCCATCGTCGGCCTTATCTTCACTTACCATCAGGTGAGATGAAGGCCAAGAGTTACCCCGTTAAGATTTTAAAAAATATAATGAGGGGGTATTTGTTTATTTCAATGCTCATTAAATGTTAATGCTTTGTATTTTATGTTGAGCGTTGTGTCATTTCGGATTAAGCCGAGTTTCTTTGCTGCACAATTCCGTACGGTACAGTGTGCGGCCTACATGTATCACCTTGACCAGCTGCATGGACTCGTCGATCGCGATGCGGCCGGTGTTCGCGCGGTTCCAGTCGGTGGTCATCACGTCGGGCACGCTCTCCCCGCTGGACATGTACCCCAAGATCCTGGACTTCAACCCCGTCGTCATGAGCTCCTTCACCATGACGCTGGCCAGGCCCTGCATCCTGCCCATGGTCAGTGATACACCTCTTAGTTGTACAAGATCCTGGTCTTCAACCCCGTCGTCATGAGCTCCTTCACCATGACGCTGGCCAGGCCCTGCATCCTGCCCATGGTCAGTGATACACCTCTTCTTAGTTGTACAGGTACCAATACCAGATTCTGTGTACAGATGACAGCACGTCAAGAGTAACAGTTGCACTAAGAAAGCCGCCTCTATTACGAACGGATTAAGGGCGGTCTCAAGGTCTAACTGTTACGCTTGATGTGCTGTCGACTGTACAACCATCAAAAGCCAATGGTCAATTTAGACAAATACTTCTTACTTTTTTGAAGCCGTGATCAGTCAATTTGAATAGTTCTTTGTTTTTCAATATGGTAAATACTTAAGGAATAAAGAAAGATAAGAAGACGATGAAAAAATTATCTGCTCCACGCGGGAATCGATCCCGCGTCTCCTGGGGTCCGGCTAGACGCGATTTCTTCAGCACTTTCTACCCTTTTTTAACGTTTTTATAGCAACGTTATAAATGCACAAAATCAAACATGAATGTGATTAAAATGTTTTAGGTTTAAAAAGACTTATGTAAGTTAATTGTGTACACAAAAAAAACTAGTTTAAATAATGTTCTATGTTATGTGTACACATCTTAAAAAATAAGTATTACCACTCGTTCGTCGGTAAGATTTCGTAATTTTAAAAAACATAATTATTGACACAATCACCTGTCCAAACACATTCACAAATATTTCAATATTAGGTGAGTCATCTATAGGCAATCAATATGATATTTAGTTGCTTATTGAATATGTTAATCGATTTTAAACTTACTATGTGAAGGGAGTTTAACATAAAGTCGCGCTTTTTCAAAAGTAACCATTTTTATGCCAAACTAAATTTGTACGGGTCTTCGGTAGTTAAATATATACCGGGAGGCGATGATAATACGATAATAAATTAGAACATTAGCTGCATAAGGCTGCATTAGTTCATAGATATGTTAGGAAATTATCAAATGAATAATATTCACATATTTAAAAGTTTTTTAATGTTTTAAATGACTGCAACTAATAAAATAATAAACGTAATAATAGAACTTGATGAGACAATTGTTTTCAGATAGTTTCCAAAGGCAGTGACCAGGTGGCCATTTCGTCAAAATACGAGTCGAGAGAGGATGTCGCGGTCATTCGCAACTACGGGCAGCTGTTGGTTGAGGTATGTATTTATTTATGGGTGAGAAACGCAGATAGATTATTCAGCAGCCTATACACGTCCCACTGCTGGGCACAGGCCTTCTTACATGGTAGAAACATATTAGGAGTATGGGCCATAACACCACCACGCTGGCCCAATGCGGGTTGGTGGATTAAAGCGGTTGCGGCAACCGGGACCAAGGGCTTGACGTGCCTTCCGAAGCACGGAGTCAAAGTTAAAAGTCAAAAGTTCCAGAGGAGAAGGAGAAGACCGAGATACATTTTTTAATAGCCCATCTGGGATCGACCATGGCGAAAGTTGCGTTGTTTTCCTAATCAAAACATTATAAAATAAAAACTATTATACAGTATGAGCATACTTTATAATAGTTTTTATTTTAAAATGTTTTTATTTAAATAATTTATTCAATAAGCCCACTAGAATCACATCCATGCAACATGCATAGATGATGTTATTGTGAACTGTGAAATTAAAAGGGAAGGCTTAATTTTAAATCAAATTCAAACAATTTAGGTACTTATAATATTTACATAACTAATTTGCACGTAGTTGTAGCTTAAACAAGTGAGGGGCTGGTGCCTGAAATAGGTTTTAAAGCGAAACCTGTGCTAGCAGATCGCACTAACAACAAGACATAACAACAACAACAAGACATATTTTGTGCAACAAGACATATTTTATTGTATCATCATCATCTTGTGTAAGTCTTGCTGTGTGTGTGAAACTATTTGTAAGTGTAAGGGTGTGTATGACTAAAATGTGCTTTGGTCAGTTCTTTATTGTTTATGATAAGGTTTATGTGTTCTATTGTGTAACAGTGGATGAGCTATTTCAAGGGACGAATGAGATTTTCTGTAGTGTCGTAATCCAGGGTCTTCAGGTGTTTGGTAAGAGTGTGTTTACATCCTGCATAATAAGCGGAATACCTTCACAGCAATTAGCTCTCATCTTACCTGGTGTTATGTTAGGATGGAGCCGACAGTATAGCATGCTTGCCTAGTAAAAAAATACTGTACCAATAAAAGTGACGTTCGATTTGAATGATTGATATGAAATGGTCTTTGTCCCTCCTCATGTGTTTCTCTCACGTAGGAAGGCCTGTGCCCAGCAGTGGGACGTATATAGGCTGGTGATGATGATGATGATGATGGTGTTGGTTGTTCAGATAGCGGCGTGTGTTCCGGACGGCGTGGTGTGCTTCTTCACGTCGTACATGTACTTGGAGAGCGTGGTCGGCGCCTGGTATGACCAAGGTAAACTGTGCTACTGCTGAATGTGTATGACGATTTACGACGTTTTTGTGTACAGATGTGGGTGTAATATCACTTTTGTTTATTTTTATACCACTAAGTTGGTAAGACGGAAACAATGTCAAATTCCATGGCGTACCCACTCATAGTATTGTCTTACATTTTCGCGAGCACTACACATTTAAAATATAACCAATTTACCGGATACGCGAGACTGCGAGTTAAATCCGGTAAATTAGTTTCATTTCGTACCCACTCCTCTGAAGTTTGGAGATTCGTGCACTTGTATCAACATTCCAGCAAAGTAGGTAAGTCCATTTTTTACACCACTGAGGTGACAATCAAGCATACTGCTCACCTGGTGGTAAGCGGTTACCGTAGCATATGGACGCTTGCAACACCAGGGGTATCACTTACGCGTTGCCGACCCTGTATAAACCTTTTCACGCCTTTTTTGAAGAACCCCATGCTGTACTCGTTCGAGAAAACCTCTGCAGGGAGCTCATTCCACAACCTAAGCGTACGTGGGATAAAGTTTCTCTGAAACCTTATAGTACGCGACCACTTTGGTTCCAATTTGTGAGGATGAACTCCCTGCCGGTGGCGAGCGGTGCGATGATAAAAAGAGGCCGTCGGTATCATGTCAAATAATTCCTCAGAACACGCCCCGTTATACAAACGGTAGAACACACACAAAGAGGAAAATCTCTCCTTAGACTTAAAGGTTTAATACCGCTTGTTAGCTCAGGTTCGTTGACAATTCTCATAGTGCGTCTTTGGAGCACGTCAAATGGTCCAAGCTGGTATCTAGGTACTCCATATGGGGCCTGACTTGTTTACATATTATTAGCAAGGTTCCCAAGATGTTAGGACTCATTATTCCAGTTGCTAAACCATTCAAAAATGAGCGATCGTGGATTGTGCTTTACAGTTTTGTTCGCAATGTCGTGGGAGTGTTGATCATCTATTTAATTTTCTATTTACCAGACGCATAGCGATTGTATTGGAGCAGTGCAACGTAGGTTTTAAGAGTTCTTAGTTACATGCTAGGTGTAAAACATGAATTCATAGATTATGAAGGTAGACTGGAGATATTTGAGCTTCGGACACTTGATCGGCTATCAACCATACAAAATAGTCAATGAAATGTTTGGTGCTTCAATTCTTGACAGAATTAAATTTATAGTGCCGCAAGGTTCTGTTCGCCGCCAGCAATTGTTTGAGATTCTAGACCAACAAAGTCTCAAAAACAATCCCATTTAAAGAATGTGTAAATCTTATAATGAAATATGTTGTGACAGTCATATATTTTATGATAGCCTCCCGTCTTTCAAAAGGACGCTGATAAAAAAACTCATATAAAGAGTAGTTATACTTCTTTATTTTTGTTTATATCGTCTTTACGCTCAATGGGCCTAATTCTGGGAACACACTTTAATTCTAAATTTAAGTACAGTATATCTCTTTCTCGCAATAAGTAATAAGAGAAAGATAGCAAGAATCTGTTTAGAGCTGTCACTTAAATTTACGTAGATTTCTAAGAAACCATAGACAATTTTAGACGGCATGTACGGAGGTGCCTCCTAAACACTGCATTTTATCACGTTCACTAAGGTCGAAAATTGAACGCACGTATCTAAATGTCAAATTATATGACAACCATCCTTGTCGTATTCCTTTTGATAGAAAGAAATGCACTGAACTTAAATTTAGACTTAGCATGTGTTTACCAGAATTAGGGCCAATGTCTGTCAAAATAATGTCTTCAGTAGCCATAGGAATTCAGATTTATCCATGTTATTTAAAAAGAAAAATAGGTGTAAAAGTCATCTGTTTTCGATATCTGTACCCATAAAATAAATAAAACGTTTATTTTGTTATTATTTAATGTAATTGATTTTATTATTTCGTTGTGTTGCAGGCGTTGTAGCAAGTCTCCAGAAGCACAAGTTGCTGTTTATAGAGACGCAGGATTCAGCGGAAACCAGTTTTGCTCTCATTAATTATATTAAGGTAAGTAACAATGCAATGTTCTTAATTTTTGATTTTAACATTATTATAAATGTTTGAAAAATTACTTAGTAATTAAAATAGAATAAAACTAGAAAAATTTCACGTCCTGAGGCAGGAATCGAACCCGCGACCTTTCGCAATCCGGGCGACTGCTCTGACCACTGAGCCACCCAGGACTTGGGATATCCATGTGAAATTCTTCTAGTCTATCTTGTATTTGCGTTTATGAGCTAACGTCCACCCTACAATGTCGAAATATTCTATTTCAACATCCGAAACGAGTATTTTTACAAATACCGACGATTCGGTTAAGTTGGGGCAGTGCTTTCAAATATTCTTAATTTTTGATTTTAACATTATTATAAATGTTTGAAAAATTACTTAGTAATTAAAATAGAATAAAACTAGAAAAATTTCACGTCCTGAGGCAGGAATCGAACCCGCGACCTTTCGCGATCCGGGCGACTGCTCTGACCACTGAGCCACCCAGGACTTGGGATATCCATGTGAAATTCTTCTAGTCTATCTTGTATTTGCGTTTATGAGCTAACGTCCACCCTACAATGTCGAAATATTCTATTTCAACATCCGAAACGAGTATTTTTACAAATACCGACGATTCGGTTAAGTTGGGGTAGTGCTTTCAAATATTCTTAATTTTTGATTTTAACATTATTATAAATGTTTGAAAAATTACTTAGTAATTAAAATAGAATAAAACTAGAAAAATTTCACGTCCTGAGGCAGGAATCGAACCCGCGACCTTTCGCAATCCGGGCGACTGCTCTGACCACTGAGCCACCCAGGACTTGGGATATCCATGTGAAATTCTTCTAGTCTATCTTGTATTTGCGTTTATGAGCTAACGTCCACCCTACAATGTCGAAATATTCTATTTCAACATCCGAAACGAGTATTTTTACAAATACCGACGATTCGGTTAAGTTGGGGCAGTGCTTTCAAATATTCTTATTCTATTTTAATTACTAAACAATGCAATGTTTACATTATTTAACATGTTTCATATTTCATAAGATAAGGTAGATCGTATATGCTAAATAAATTGAAAGTAGGTCCTATTAAGTGATAAATATAGGTCACAATACATAGTTAAATTAAATTGGCCCTAATTCTGGAGAACACATGCTAAGTTTAAATTTTAGTTCAGTCTATTTCTTTCTTTCAAAACGAATACGAAAAGGATGGCTGTCATATAAATAGACATTTAGAAAGGTGCGTTCAATTTTCGACCTTATTGAACGTGCTAAAATGCAGTGTTTAGAAGGCACCTCCGTACATGCCGTCTAAAATTGTCTATGGTTTCTATGAAATCTATCTAAATTTAATTGTCAGCTCTAAACAGATTCTTGCTATCTTTTTCCTATGACTTATTGCGAGAAAGAGATATACTGTACTTAAATTTAGAATTAAAGTGTGTTCCCAGAATTAGGCCCATTGATTCAATAACTGATAATTCACTCATACTCATTAATTGAGTCCTCTCGTTTACGAGAGGACTCAATGGGACCTCATGTAACATGGGTCCACAATACAATTCCAAGCTTTAGCTTGGAATTGTATTGTGGACCCATGTTAAAAATAAGTATCATAATCACGGTCTGCTTTATATCTTTTTAAGAGTAGGGTAATAGAATGAAATTAAATCCAAGTGTCCTTAACTGTCGTAGAGAGAGAGAGAGAGACGTAGGTAATAGTAGTATAATTGGGATGTTGCCTCAGTATAAATACGACGCTATTTTTTTCAAATTATGAAAATATACGCGACTGTTACCCATAAAATCAATTAAAACTTAGAAAATATGGAATATTGTGGAAGTTGTACTGTTTAGAAAATTCATAAAATTAATCATTTTTTTCCAAAATTTATCAAAAATGTTAACGATGTTAGATTTCTAACATCAATTAAAACAACAATTATTACAATAACTATGAATAAAAACATACATACTACATAGTTATTAATAATTTTGTCGGTATACCTATACATTTCTTAGTAATAAATATCGGAACATGTGACGTCATCTGTTCCGTAGATTTTCTATGGAGCGTTTTTTGGACGATGCGCCGCAACACAACTATTGATCTTAGACATACTATTTTTTTTTGCAATATTTCTTTATGAGTGATAAACTTCTTATTTATGAATTTTAAAAAAATGTCAACTACCCTATTTACTACTCGAATTTCGTCTATCGAAGTGGACCAGCACTTCTACCTTACAGAAGATCGCAGCTAAATAACACTAGCTTGTAGTTATGTGTTCCTGCGGCGAGTAAGGTCGCTGGAGCCCACTGTGGAAGCGTTATGTTGAGGTGCGTTCCGAGCCTCCACTCCAAACACTCCTGAGCTTTTGTCTTGCTATAAGGTGTGAAACGACACAAGTTGTTTTTATAACCTCAAATTTTGACAAGGAGTTTCATCATAATTATCTAAAACTAATACGAAGTCTTCCAAGCCGCATTTAATTTTCTGTATTAAGTCTGTATCTAAACTTTTATTCACTTTTATTTAAAGTAAACTAAAAATAAGAAGGGCCTTTTCTGAGGTTTGACATATCCAATCTCATTTGACAGATGGTCACTATTACATATGACGTTTTAAACTTCAGAGTGTTTTATAACCATCAAAATTGATCGGCAAAAAGTTGCAACTCTCCGAGGCTCGGAACTGGGTAGTTGTGACAGCCAAACGTCATGCCGAAAGGCACGGAATGGCCTTATAGTAAAAAGTTGTAGGTTTGGAACGCGCCCCTGGAGTAGAGAGACAGAGTGGCAACGCGCGAGTAGTGTTCAAGTTGCTACGAGCGCCTTTAATATTTTCAACTTCCTAACGGGGTAGCTCTGAGCTTTCATCTTATCTGATAAAGGTCCTGAGATTAGCGCGATCAACAAAACAAACAACAACAACAAAACAGATTTCTAATATTAGTATATGTAGATTACGCTTAAATTAAATCAAATATATTCGCCCTTTAACACTCGAGTTTGTTTACTGTTGTATGGTAAAATGTAAACAAACTTTGGATTAGAAATGGTCTAACTCGTAATAACATTAACCCCCTTATAAAACGCGGACTAAAGTTAGTCCTGGTCTAAAACTGATGCTGTCACTTACATTTGTTAAAAGAAAGACAGTGACAGCGTCAGTTTTAGACCAGTACTAACTTTAGTCCGCGTTTTGTAATAAGGGGGTAAGTGTTTTGCATCATAGACATAACCAGTTTTTGTTAAATTTGGATAAACTGTAACTATCCCTCGCCATATTTTGGTTAACATTTTGAACGGCACTGTCGTACGTCTTCATTTTCAAGTGTTCCTTTACGGTATTAAAAAAATGGCGTAAGTTTGACCTGAAATGGGGTATTAACGCATAATGACATATTGTGAATTCGCGTAATGACACACGCGAAATGACACACACGCAAAAGGACACACATGCATAATATTAATAACACACACGCATAATGCACTATGCTGCTTTCATTATCATCATGAAAGTCGTAAGAGAAACTCAACTCGTACCCTAGTGTTTACCTTTTTTATCAGTTTATAGTGCTTTTAAGTACTTATTGTTTTACTCGTACTTATAACTGGCCACTTCAATTTATCAGTGATGATAAATTTTTATTATAAAAGTAGTGAATACGTTCTCTGTCAGACTTGCACCGTCACAATAATTATCAATGCTATAAAAATGGAGAAACAGTTATATTTTTGTTTAAATCTAAAAGGTTTTCAAACCCTATTACACGACGGATACCAATACAACAAAACCACAAGAGTTAACCAAAATTTTACCACGGTATAGATATTTGTGCATCGCGGGTACTGTCATGGTTCTGTCTGCTTCTTCTGTCATTAGATACATCTAATACTGAATTGTGCGTATGTGTCAATGTGAGTAAGCGTCTAAACGCGTATGCAATCACATATTGTGTCATTATGCGTGTGCGTCTTTGTGCGTGTGTGTCATTATTCGTGAAATTGGGAAATGTTAGTATCCGCACTGGTGCAGGCGTGCGAGAGCGGCCGCGGCGGCGTGCTCCTGTCGGTGGCTCGCGGCAAGGTGTCGGAGGGCGTGGACTTCGAGCACCACCTGGGCCGCGCCGTGCTCATGTTCGGGATCCCGTACGTGTTCACGCAGAGCCGCATCCTCAAGGCGCGCCTCGACTACCTGCGCGACCAGTTCCAAGTACGCACCCCGACCACCGCTAGCTTGGAGCACCGCTATCATTTATCTATTCCTTATGGCCTGCGCAGACGAGGGATTTTTGTAACTGTACCGAGTAACGCTAACGAGGGATGAACTTTTCATCCCTCGTTTGCGTTACTCGATACAGTTTAACCGCGTACAAAAAGTCCCCCGAATAACCGATGACATGCAGAGAGTGGACCGGACAAAAGTAAGGGGGAGTCCCCGAAAAAATAGAACTCGTGTGACTAGGCGAAGCAACGCACATGGCGGATTTTAGTCCGCGTTGTGCGCTCGAGAGTGACGTACGTATACGCAACAAATGATCGCACACCGTGTGCGTTGAGTTCGCGGTAAATCTGCGGCGGCCTTTTTATTCGCGGAGCGTACTTTTGCAGACGACGGACTTTTCTCCGCCGCGGTGAAAAGTCCGTCGTCTGCGCAGGCCCTTAAAGATGTGTAATTTTCGGCTATGAACATGTTTAGTACATTAAAAAAATACGAACATTATTTTGCGTGTTATTTTAGGCTGTTTGACAACGTACTAAAATATTTTAAAGCATTCATAAAAGACCAAATATGGCAACATAGGAGGCCAAAGATGAAATCTCTATAATCTGTGGTCATATTTTTAAAACGTTCGGAGTTATAGACTCATAATTCTGATAGACAGATCAATAAAGTTTTTTCTATATATTTTGAGTGGTATAATTATAGAAGTTTGACGTTATAGTGTTGCCATTATATTGATAATTTTATAAAACTGGCACTTATTATCAGAAAGTATTTTGTACGGGAAAACAACAAATAATGAAAATTAATTAAAAATTAATGTTTTATTTCCATTTTCCTAACTTAAAAGCCTTTGTACATAATCATAGCCGGGACTCCATATAAACCTGAAACATCTCCTTTATCGATGCTTAACTCATTATTAAGTATCCAGAATACAGGCATGCCCTGGCACTGGCGGAGCGACCAGTTTCAATGAATTCAAGATCGATTTTTTCATATTTTCGCTGTCCTTTACCTATTGTTACTATTTGAAATATACAAATATTGTGCATCAGCGTCAGTTATTGTATTTAGGAACATTACCGATAACATCGGGGCAGCATAATTATGATATTTTGGCTGCTCTTACTAAAAAAAACTGGATTTTTGCAATGTGCAATACGATTGCTTCTGATCTTGGCTGATGCACAATATTTATTCTGAAGAGATAATCAATATGGAATGTTACTAGATTTGAGCCAATCAATAATTTAAAACTTTCAAACTTGATCTTGACATGAACATGGTAAATTTTATATTAAGAATTAAATTATCTTGCAGTAATTGTGTAAAACGTATTTCAGATCCGTGAAAACGACTTCTTAACATTCGACGCCATGCGCCACGCTGCGCAGTGCGTAGGAAGAGTTTTGAGGTACTAACATTGACAATTCTGTCTAACACAAAATACAGTCACTAAATAAATAAAAATAACTATTTTTATTTTAACTCATTCAATTTTATCGAAAAGAAAAGTCCATAATTAGATGATGTGTTGCGTCGTAATTTTTTATCTGGACTATTTCCCATGTAGGAATGCCTGTGCCCAGATGTAGGCCGTATATAGGTTATAAAGGAGAAATAAGAATTGTACTAGTTAAATATTCTTCTTTAGATATTGGGCCTAATTCTGGGAACACACTTTAATTTTAAATTTAAGTACAGTATATCTCTTTCTCGCAATAAGTAATAGGAAAAAGATAGCAAGAATCTGTTTAGAGCTGTCACTTAAATTTAGATAGATTTCAAAGAAACCATAGACAATTTTAGACGGCATGTACGGAGGTGCCTCCTAAACACTGCATTTTAGTACGTTCAATAAGGTCGAAAATTGAACGCACTTTTCTAAATGTCAATTTATATGACTGCCATCCTTTTCTTTTTCATTTTGGGAGAAAGAAATAGACTGAATTTAAATTCAAACTTAGCATGTGTTCGCCAGAATTAGGGCCATTATGGCTTCTTGTTTTATCGATATTAATAAGTTCAATTTATTATACTGTTCCTTGTCAAAGATGGCAATACGCAGAAAATGTTTATCTAAAGGTATATTAACAGTCTGGTTATACCGCGTTACGTGTTGTAGTCCTTGTATCAGGGGAACTTCAAGCAATCCCGGAAATTAATCCCAACAAAATTATCCGTTTAAAGCGGGGTCGCTTAAGGGCATACCTCGTGCACACTAGCGACACCAATTGATTGTTATTAATTATAGTGAATTTAGAATATAATAAACAAAAACGCTTTAGACAATTGCTAAAGAACGGTATTTGTTTTTTTTTTTTTTTTTTTATACAAAGCACGGCAATTGACTTAACACCACCTGATGTGAAGCGGTAAGGAGAGTCCATATGCGAAGACAGCTAGTGCAGAAACGGACAATGCACTAGCTGCCTCCACCTTGCCGCCCCAAAAGGTGCTTTTTCACGCCTCTCTTGAAGGACCCCATGTTATAGGGAGGAGGAAACACATGCGCTGGCAAAGAATTCCAAGTTCTGGAAGTACGACAAAGAAACGAAGAACTAAATTTCTTTGTGCGTGATGTTGAGGTGGAGACAGTAAATGGATGACTCCGAAGACCAGCACGCGTGCTCCTGAGCAGAAAGGGGGAAGGTGGGATAAGGTCGAAAAGCTCTTCAGAGCACTCTCCGTGATAAAGCCGATAAAAGGCGCTAAGCGACGCAATGTCCCGACGCAATTGTAGAGGCTCAAGTTTGTTCGTGACCTCTACATCGCCAATGATACGGACAGCACGACGCTGCAATCTGTCCAGTGCATCGAGGAGGTACTTGGCGGAGCCATCCCATAAGTGCGAGCAATATTCCACGCAAGACCGGACCTGAGTTTTGTACAGCAGGCATAGCTGGTCAGGCGTGAAAAATCGACGCACCTTGTTCAGGACACCGAGCTTCGGTGAGGCTGTTTTTATCACGGTTTCGATGTAGTTTCTAGAATTGAGATCGCAGCATATCTCCATACCGAGTAAGTTCAAGGAGGCCTGTGCCGAAAGAGTAGTACCCTGAAGAGAGGGAAGGGGAAGGAACGGCGAACATTTTGGCTGTAGACGCACAGACCTGTGTTTTCTTAGCATTGAACTCAACAAGATTGTTAGATCCCCATTCAGATACGAGGTTCAACACCCTGTTGAGCTCAATAGTAAGATTCTCCCTCTCTTTCTCGGTTTCAGCGCGCCCAGCCCCTGGGCGACCGTAATATCCCCCATGCACTGTACTGTCATCCGCATAACAATGAATGCTTCCTAATGGAAGCATATCATTGATATGAAGAAGAAAGAGTGTGGGGGATAAAACAGAGCCTTGTGGTACACCAGCATTCACAGACATGAACCGCGAAGCGCATCCATCTGCGAGGACGCGTATTCTCCGCTCATGTAGGAAGCCGGCGATCCAGTTGCAGAGCTGATCGGGCAGACCGTATGCCGGGAGCTTGGAGAGAAGAGCCTTGTGCCAGACCCGATCAAAAGCTTTGGCAATGTCAAGGCTAACAGCCAGTGACTCACCACGTTTGTCAATAGCTTCACCCCAGACATGCATTAAGTACGCTAGAAGATCACCCGTTGACCGTTTTGGCCGAAACCCGTACTGTCGATCATTAATAATGTAATTTTTAAAGATGTATTGTATAAATTGTTGCAAGATGTATTGTATAGATTGTATAAATTGTCTACCTTTAGGTAACCAATTTTTTTATTATTGTTAAAAGTGGTCACTTTAGGCAATAATGAAAGAATAGGTTACATGTAGAAAAATATCTTATAACGAGCACATCTGAAAAAAATTACAAATACTATTCTTTAGTCATTCTCTAAAGCGTCTTTGTTTATTATGTTCTATATTTACCACAGTTAATAATAATCAAGTGGGGTCGCTAGTGAGCACGAGGTATCCCCTTTAAACTTTGGGCTATCATTCAACCTATTTCCTTCCGTATGTAATAATAATAATTGTTGCAGGGGTAAGACCGACTACGGCATAATGATATTCGCGGACAAGCGGTTCAGCCGCGCGGACAAGCGAAGCAAACTGCCGCGCTGGATCCAGGAACACCTCAAGGACGCGCTCTGCAACCTCAGTACCGAGGAGGCCGTGCAGGTACATACACACTGACAGACAGACAGGCACACATACGACTTCAGCTCTATACTTTTTTGCTGCAATATCCCTATAACGGGATGGTATGATGCTATAAAGAATGAAGACTATACAATACTACTACTTTATACTAGGTGGTAGGCCCGTATGCAGGGTCATCTGGGTAGGTACCACCGCCTTTCTTATTTCAGCCGTGAAACAGTTCGCTGTGAATTGAAGGGAAAGGTAGCCAGCGTAATTACTGGGCATGGACGGCATTTCATCTTAGGCCCCAGGATTGCGCAGGACGCACCTGCAATATCAAGTGATTTTTCCTTGTTATTGCAGGTGTCTATAGGCAGCGGTAACCACTTACCATCAGGTGGGCCGTCAGGTTGTGTCATTCAGTTGTATAAAAAAAATACAGCCATTTCTGATGTTTTTAAAATGCAGTTCAATGTATCTTGGAGAGTTTGGCGCCAAATAATGATGTCTGCATAGATAGGTGGATAGTGGATAGCTACGGCAAGTCTCAACGTTTTTCAAACCAAGTAAATGTTTATTACAATGATGGTCGTCAACACAGACACTTGTTTCACAAGACAGAATTAACTCCGATACAATTTTGTAATTATACAAAGTTTTTATCACCAAAACACCGCCTCCGCCATTAAAATTCACTTCTTTTCCTGTACAAAGGGGCTGTCTTAAGTTGGTAAAGCTTAACACGAAATGACCCATTTCCTTAAAATATTCTATGAATACACAGAATGCAATAAGGTTGAATTTTAAATAACTAATAGTGTTATGCGTCAAGAAATTACATTATATCTTAACAATTGAATTTGCTCTGGCATATTTTACCTTGAGCGTGTCTCAAATCAAAGACTTGACGAAGCTTTATTTTTGCGATCGCTTGTGACTTTACTTACACCCCTCTCTAACACATTTTATTTGCTTTTAGATCTGCAAGCGGTGGCTGCGTCAGATGGCGCAGCCGTTCACGCGCGAGGATCAGCTCGGCGTGTCGCTGCTGACCTTACAGCAGTTACAGTCCCAGGAGCAGCAGGACAAGATAGAGAAGCAGGTCATTCAGAAGTGATGCACATATCACGTGTGCACAAGGGAACACCGGCTCGCAGTAATGAGGGGAACACTGCTAAGGAAGAAAACTTGGCAGAAGGAGAGATTTCAACGCTCATACAATTTTTCTATTCCTTGAATAATAAAAATTGTTATAAATCATTGTGATTCAAAACTGTACATTGAAGTACAAATTGTTGTTATAGTTTGTCACGAAAACAGGTGGTGAAAATGGCAATAAACATGTTTTGTATAGAAATGTAGTTTTTTATTCGTGCAACAAATAAAACAAAAGTATTACTGGTACTATAATTTATTAAAAATTATAAAACGGTTTCACTTGAATTCATGCCTTTGTTTTTTAAAATAAAAATCTGTTCAAAACTTTACGACTTTTTATGTCAAAATCAGAGACTCAGTAAAATGCTTTTAAAGTAACATTGCACTTAGGAATCACAAGCGTTCAATGAACAAAAGACTTCTATTTAAAATATCATTTTAAAATAATAACTAAACTGGGTACTGTATAAAACACTGACGCTGCGTCACACCTTAGGTTAACCTAAATAAAAACTACAGTACATGTTTAATTAACTGCAATAATCACAAGGACTTAAAGAGATCACAACATGGAGCCTTAAAATATACAAAAATGTAATACATATCAAACTTACTGGGGATAACACCTGAGTGAAATCAAAATTATCCGGTTAGGTAAAAACTCTTCCGATAATAGTAATTCTCATTTCAAATGCTTTAAATTTATATTACGAGGGTAGGCTTATATATAACAAACAATAATGTAATACTATATTGTTACTTTCACAATCCGAAATTATAGCTTTTCAGTTACAAGAATGAGCATAAAGGAGATGTTTCATATCCGGCCAGGTATATGTACAGTATCTCAAAAAATCAGGAAAAATCTCCTGAATCCGTGGAAAATACAAAAAATTCGCTTTCATGCATAAGTTGTTTGTACAAAAGTTGAAATTTCTCGTCGATTACAACGTTATTGACTATGGCAATATGGTGGGCGACATAGAAGTCAACTAAACGTCACCAAAGTGACATACGTGCCATGATGAATATTTGACTGTGTTGCAGTTTTTTCTATAAAAATTCTTGTTTTGTACCACGCAACAAAGCAAATAAAAAGAAAATGTAAAATAGAACACTGTTCTGTGTATTTTTACCTATTTTTCAGTAAAGTGTACATAGACCTGGCCGGGACTACATACATTTTTAAACATCTCTTTAGTTAAAATAAATACTAATCGGCAAAACACGTTATTAATTTATTAAAAGTAGTGCTAAAAAATGGGCTAGGACTCATTTACACTACGCAAGTTTCTTGCCTGTAGCATACAATTAAATTGAAGCAAGAAATTACTTGTAGAGTCTAATGCGTTGTTTAAACTATAAAAGTCATTTCCTCCTTCAATTTAATTGTATGATACGGACAAGAAACTTGAATCCTGTAAATGGGCTCTAAAGTCTAATATAGCAAGTGTAATATTAACTAAAAGTCAATATTGGACTTTAAAAAGCACCGATATATTTTTTAAACATATAAATCGATTTAATTTTACAAATGACTTATGTCAATTAGCAAAAACGGATCTCTTTTTAATCTGAATATACATTTCCAGATTCCTTTAGTGTGGATTTTATATACAATACTTAGCTTTAGTATCTTTAACAAGTAAAATTTTTCAGATGGACTTTTAAAAAAACAAGAACGTGTTAACTAATACCTTACTTCACACAGCTTACTTCCATAGTCATAATGAAATGTCATTAAGGGCAGAATCTTATACAGTTAGAACTTAAGTCGGCATTGAATGTTGCACGACACCTAAAACCATTTGTGGAGGCACCACATTCAAATAGGATTCATGTGGCAGTTGTGCCACGCAAATGATCTGAACACTTTGTTCATTGTACTTTTATATTGTACTTTAAGTGTACAAATGCTTTATTGTAATCATATTTAAGTTTGTTTGTACGTGAGTAGTCTCAGGTAGGTATCAATTAACTTAAATGCAATAGACCGCAAGAAGACATGATGGCTTTCAGTCTTATTCTTTCCAAACAGATGGAATTAAATACATAATTTTATTACATAAAGTAATTAGTATTTATTTATTACCGTAAAAACAATGTCTACTAACTAATATTAGGTAAGCAACAATGAGTTACAGTAATAATAAGAAATATGCGACTGTACTGTCTTGTTATTTTGCGATACTGATGCCTTCTCTGTGGCAATGTTTATCATTTTACTGTCTAATAGGTTTTAATATTTAGTAGATTCTTAGCCTTAGGAAAGCTTTGTATTTTTTCTTTTATTTTTATATTGAGAATAAACACAAAAGCCTCCTACATAAAATAAGTAAAGTATTATTATTTGCATTTTTAGATAAATTCATCAACTAATATTTCTGAACAGCAATAGATTACCGTAAATTACCAGCACGCCGCGCCGGCAGACAAAAAATATCGAAAAGCTATTGTCAGATAGCTACTCTCTCAAATAGATCTTCAAATGCAAATCTAATAGAAATATATAACTATAAATAGGTTACATAAGTGAGCGTTCAACTTTGAATGTTCCTAAAATAACTTATTTTATAATAACTTATTTTGGTCATACATAAATATGCTTTTTCTATACTTATGGCACACAAAAGATTTTTTTATATACACGAGTAGCAAACGAGTACAAGGCCTGCCTGGTGGTGAACAGTTACCGCAGTCTACGGCATTGTCCTGTAAATATTATAGAACAAAGACCTCTGCTCATTAGGGCCTGCTATGATGCCTACGTGAATTTACTATCGGCCCGGTCTAGTCAGCGACGATGCCGACGATGGATCGACTATTTGGCGTTTTCTATACAGACACTAAAGGTTCATCCGTATAGCTGAGTTATACGCTTACTCGCCATGAATTTATCTGTCAAATAATACACACTCATCATGGCTGCACTTGGACTTAATAGTTTCTGTGTGGGCAGCTCCCCTAGACAAGATGCTTTTCAAAAATCGCTGTCGCTGGAAAATACAGGGTGGTACCGTCAATACGAGAATAAATTTAAATATGGGCTATATTAGTTCATAGAAATAGTTTGCCACTATACAAAACGTCTTATTCATTTGATAATTTCATGACATTTCTGTGAAATAATGCAGCCAATGTTATACCATTTCATACAAATGTCATGAAATTATGAAATGAATACGATGTTTTTGAAAGTAGCAAACCATTTCTATGAACTAATATAGCCCATGTTTTAATTTCTCGTCGTGTTGACGGCACCACCCCGTATATCTGATTTGACATACGCACTTGAATTGATCGAGAGCTTGTCATTTCTATTTAGCGATAGAGATTATCGAAAGACATCTTGTCTAAGGCTGTATTGTTTGGTATCATAATTCCTCTTAAAATAATGTTCAAAGTAGCGTTTCTTACTCGCCCGGTGTGGGGGATGCCTAAGTCCATCTCAGCTCTAGCAGTCTTGAGTTAATCAAGTCACTAGGTTTTTACACTCCCCTCATATTAGCTTTGAATTAACTACAATATTTTACTAAATCGATAACGTCGTGATAAAGCTTTCATTTATCTATAAACGTGGGGCAATAACTATAAGTTCTAGGTCTTTCTAGTTATAGTTTTTTTTATACCATGTAAACATTTATACAATATATTTGAAATAACACCTACTGAACTAGATTTAACTCGCGTTTAAATAGATGTTAAAAATAATAATATTCCTAACCGACTTCAAAAAAAGGGGAGGTTATCATTACAAATACCCGACGTTTCGATGACTTTACAGCGATTGTGGGCACAAGACAGCCTACATGCATTGCCAACAAATACCGTGAAGACAATAAGAACACACAAAATAATAAATGAAGGTAGTTAACGTTATCTTAACACAGGCTGACATTTTCAGTCCTGTCATAAAATAGTAATGTAACATCCAACTAAACGCGAGTTGAATTCAGAAAAGTGGTTTTATTTTAAATGTGTGTTGCTCGCGAAAATATAAAACAATGCTATTTACACATCAGTCCAGTTACATACAGGTTGGTGCCGTCAATACGACAATAAATTTAAACATGAGCTATATTAGTTCATAGAAATGGTTTGCCACTTTCAAAAACATCGTAGTTGTTTGATAATTTAATGACATTTGTATGAAATAATATAACATTGGCTGCATTATTTCATAATAATGTCATGAAATTAGCAATCGACTAAGAAGTTTTTGATAGTGGCAAACCATTTCTTTGAACTAATATAGCCTATGTTTTAATTTATTGTCGCATTGGCGGCACCAACCTGTATGATGGAATAAACGAATCGACCTGCCGCAATTATGCTATAAAGGTCGATTACACAAATTAGTAGCGGGTAAGACTGCCGGACAATGGATCTTGCCACACTCTATTCACATTACGCACTGTAAGCATTTTATGTAGTACAGACGGTAGCACAAAGTTGCACTACGAAATCTCTCCTCTATTACAAATGCAATAAGGACGGTCTCAAGGTCAAACTGTTACGCTTGACCTGCTGTCAACTGTACATACGCGTGAAGGACGCCACAATATAATACTATTCATTTTATGATTAGCTAACTAAAGCAGCTGCACATTTATTATCAATATAAATAAATTTTGTAACATTCAATCGTTTGTTTCACTTTGCTAACGCTAATCTTAATTAATTGGTCACAAATAACTGATAGTAGGTTTTTATAGGTAACAACATGATATTCGTATAGCTCCTCGGTTCCCAAAGTGGTCCAGGTGGACCCCCAGGGGTTCGCGGGAGACTCGGAAGGGGGTCTATGTTGGCTTGACAAAAAAAAAGTCATTTTTTGTCGAGTTTTGGGAAAATGGTAGAAGTGTAGCTTCAGGGGGTTCGTAAGAAGCTAAATTTTAAAAGTGGTCCATGAGAAAAAAGTCTGGGCACCTTTGGTATAGCTAATATTCAACAAATATCTTATGTACGTTTTCATTTTGATAAACGATATTTTGGTTTATGCTTTGCACTTGACTGCTTGGGAAAGTGATGTAACTCAAGATATATATATTTTCTGAATGGATCAGCCTAATATTGATTCTATTTATAATGCACATTGTAAGGTATACTTTCATATCAAATTTGACTTACACATCAAGAAATAAATACAAAGAAATATTTTTTTAAGGGGGCCTTAAATTTAAGAAACGTTTAAGTATTCTGCCGCTAAATGTATAATTCTTGTTGCAGGCAACCTGCTGCGAATAATTTTTCTTTTGCTTCAAATCAATCCTTTGCTTAGCAGTAGAACTCATAGGCTGATATGTTGAAGCCACTCCAAGTATCGTTCACATTAACGAAATAAGAGATGTTCGACGATATTTTGAGCTACGTCACTTTCTCACTCAATTGGTTGTTATGTAACCGTAAATAGTTATCGGAGGATTTTCGAAGAAGTCTTATTGTAGGGTAAAAAATTTTTTTAACTTTTACAAACCAAAAATCGCCAATAACTTCCTTATTATTAGACTTTTCTTAAGATCCTCTTGACAACTTTTCACTTTTCGTAAAACAAGTTTTGTTAAGGCTGCTGTTTAAAAATGTTTACAAACATTTTTTAACACTAATACATTTACTAACAAATGTTAGGAATTGTTACATTCTGTTAGGAATTGTTAAATGTTTTAAGTGCTCCTACACTGATGGAAAATGTTTAGAAACATTTATAACCTTTGAAATTATTTATCAGCATAACATTTGGCCTGGATTATATGTTTACAAACAAATGATAACAAATGTTTTATTTTGTTACAATTTGTTAACTAGTTAAGAAATGTTTACTACCATTGGCCCTAATTCTGGTAAACACATGCTAAGTCTAAATTTAAGTTCAGTGCATTTCTTTCTATGAAAAGGAATACGAAAAGGATGGCTGTCATATAATTTGATACTTAGAAAGGTGCGTTCAATTTTCGACCTTATTGAACGTGCTAAAATGCAGTGTTTAGGAGGCATCTCCGTACATGCCGTCTAAATTTGTCTATGGTTTCTTTGAAATCTATCTAAATTTAAGTGACAGCTCTAAACAGATTCTTGCTATCTTTTTCCTATTACTTATTGCGAGAAAGAGATATACTGTACTTAAATTTAGAATTAAAGTGTGTTCCCAGAATTAGGCCCATTATATTATCACATGTAAACATTTTCTAATTTAAGGCTTTGCCAAACAGAACGCCCTATAGCGTCGCGCTACAGCGTCGCGCTATAGCGTCGAATTGTGTTGTACTATGAACGGTATTAGCTGTCAAACATAGCGCCGGCGCTAGCAGTACGCAACGCCCGGCGTTCTGTTTGACGGCTAATACCAACACAATTGGACGCTATAGCGCGACGTCAGACTAGCGCTCTGACGCTAAGTACGCGTTCTGTCTGGAAGAGCCTTTAGACTCAATTAGTTGGTTGTCAACAATGTGATAAGCGTCGTGAAGGCTCAACTGGTGTAGGCGGTGCGTTGTCAGGCGTCGGCGGCGGCGGCGGCGGTCCCCGGCGGGCGGCGGCGGCGCGGGTCCTTGGCGGCGGCGAGTATGGCGCGCGCGGCGCCCGCGCAGATCTCGGTGCCGTCGCGCGCGCCGCACACTCGCGCGCCTCCCGCCAACGAGTTGCTCACGTGTCTGCGCAACCACCAATCAAATCAACTATCAAATTATTAAATACACTTCGATCTCAACATAAAAACCTTCTGAGTATGGACTTCGTGAGCAACTGAGCCCACACACGACTCATCCCGCGGGCTCAGTTGACCGCTACTGTATATGTTGGGGGCGACTCGGACCACTTGGTCAACTCAGCCCGCGGGCACATTTAACCACTATCTACCGCTATAGGGTCAACTCAGTATGGGTGTTGCATACGCGGCCGGTAGTCTGGAGGGCGGAACACTCGTCACCCTTGCTCAAAACCAAAACACCGGGGTGTACGCTTACGTCCGTGATACACGGAGCTAAATTTCACGTTAGAAATGTCTAAACCTAATAATCAAACAAACAAACTCACTCAGCAAGTGTCCCTTACAGCACCTGAACAGCAGCTAAGGGAGGAGCGCTCCCCCGAGGTTTGAAACTGGTCAAAGCCCTTCAATGGACCCTGACTATCTTTTAGGAACGCATGCTCACAACACAGAGGATCACACTAATATCACACAGAATACAGGGGGCCCTATTTAGGCTGCCAAGACACCTGATTAGAGATCAATAGCTTCGCGAGCCGGGAGTAATTAACTTATGCGCACTGTCAACGACCTCTCAATACGCGCGTTGCTATGCGACTAACCAATCAATCGGGAGGGAATCCGGCGCGTGCCCTTAGATTTCCGAACAATGGGAAAGTCTGAAACTGTAAGACAATGGAAGATCTGTTCTTAGGGACCGAGTCATTGATTTTAGGAACAAGGAAAACTGAGTAGACCCCGTGGGAAATTAATGGGCCGAGTCGCCCCCGACAAAATAAAAGGTGTCAATTGAGCCCGCGGGATGAGTCGTGTGTGGGCTCAGTTGCCCACGAAGTCTACAGGGCATTACAACACGTCATTGGCAAAGAAAAGTGTAATTGTATGGGTACTGTAATATATAATAAATTGCCTAATAGTTATAAGGAGCTGACATTGGAATTATTATAAGACTAAATTGACATCATTCTTAATTGATAACTGCTATTATTCACTGACGAAATTCTTAAATGACAAATTTTAAAATTAAATTATGCTGGACTTAGGTACAAATGTCAGAAGCAGTTATGCCATTTTTGAGAGATTTTAAATTACAAAAAGATTAATTGAAAATGCTCAGGAATATAAAAATAAAAAATCGTCTGGATAGTCATCACGGTGTGCAACCGTTGCCAGCATGCAATACGTTTTTAGTTTAATAGTTTCAAATAAGTTTATATCAAACAAAGCAAAGGTATTGCAGTTATTAAGCGTACGTGAATATAACTTATACTTATGTATAACAAGGATCTGAAGACTTTTCGATAAATTTAAATTAAATTAAATTATTCTTGCCATTTGATTTTACAATTTCTAATTATTTGAAAGAAAAGAGCCCGTTAATTCATAGACGAAAACTTGATATGTTTCACCATAGAGAATAGTTTAGCCGTGATAATTCTTTTTCACATTTGTCGCAGCTTTCAACGTAGTGAAATTATAACTTGGGCGTAGGGCGGCAGGGGCCCCGCGTGCACTCACCTGGTGGCGTGGGGCGGGAGGGGCCCCGCGTGCACTCACCTGGTGGCGTGGGGCGGGAGGGGCCCCGCGTGCACTCACCTGGTGGCGTGGGGCGGGAGGGGCCCCGCGTGCACTCACCTGGTGGCGTGGGGCGGCAGGGGCCCCGCGTGCACTCACCTGGTGGCGTGGGGCGGGAGGGGCCCCGCGTGCACTCACCTGGTGGCGTGGGGCGGGAGGGGCCCCGCGTGCACTCACCTGGTGGCGTGGGGCGGGAGGGGCCCCGCGTGCACTCACCTGGTGGCGTGGGGCGGGAGGGGCCCCGCGTGCACTCACCTGGTGGCGTGGGGCGGCAGGGGCCCCGCGTGCACTCACCTGGTGGCGTGGGGCGGGAGGGGCCCCGCGTGCACTCACCTGCTGGCGTGGGGCGGCAGGGGCCCCGCGTGCACTCACCTGGTGGCGTGGGGCGGGAGGGGCCCCGCGTGCACTCACCTGGTGGCGTGGGGCGGGAGGGGCCCCGCGTGCACTCACCTGGTGGCGTGGGGCGGGAGGGGCCCCGCGTGCACTCACCTGGTGGCGTGGGGCGGCAGGGGCCCCGCGTGCACTCACCTGGTGGCGTGGGGCGGCAGGGGCCCCGCGTGCACTCACCTGGTGGCGTGGGGCGGGAGGGGCCCCGCGTGCACTCACCTGGTGGCGTGGGGCGGCAGGGGCCCCGCGTGCACTCACCTGGTGGCGTGGGGCGGGAGGGGCCCCGCGTGCACTCACCTGCTGGCGTGGGGCGGCAGGGGCCCCGCGTGCACTCACCTGGTGGCGTGGGGCGGCAGGGGCCCCGCGTGCACTCACCTGGTGGCGTGGGGCGGCAGGGGCCCCGCGTGCACTCACCTGGTGGCGTGGGGCGGGAGGGGCCCCGCGTGCACTCACCTGGTGGCGTGGGGCGGGAGGGGCCCCGCGTGCACTCACCTGCTGGCGTGGGGCGGCAGGGGCCCCGCGTGCAGCCAGTCGAGGCGGGCGCCCAGCGCGGCGATGCCCAGCACGCGGCCCGGTACGCCGCACATGAAGAACACTACCACGCGCGCACCTTCCTGCCACACACATTATTAACACGTTATTATCATTATGTTTTTATATTTTTTTTTTCATTATCAGTTTATATACAAAATCATTCCACAAAAAACATTTCACATCTCAATCACCTTTACGTTAAGAATGACAACGTCGCACTTAATTTTATAAAATTTTGAATGAAAGTGTTCAATTTGTAATAGTCTAAGATACCGCTATAGAACGACCTTCACCGAGATGTTTATTTGATGAAACGTATTTTATATTTTATTTAATATGTCAATAAATATATTGCATATGGGTTTCCTAACAAATTTTAGTCCAGGGTATAATTGATTATAATTAAAAACATTTTTTTTTAACATTACTCCGGTTTGATTATTAGACAAATTCTATACCAATCGAAGCAAACGTTAGGTTGCCTATTCTTTTGCGGTCACAACTCTCGGGTAGCCAGGTATAAACAGGTAAATCGATACTAGCATTTTGCACCGGTCTGATTATTGGATTAAAATTAAATGAAATTAAAGATTATTTCATTATGAACACGCCACCGTGTTATAGGGTTGCCTACGAAAAATCAGTCCCGAATCCGAATTCTTTTCATTACGAATTCATTCATAATGAATAGGTTAAAATAATTAAATTTTAGTAGGTCCTCCCCTAGGTCATCCCCTAGGAACATATTTTTGGAGTTGGTGCTTGACTATTTATGGTTTCTGGAAACAACTTAGCACCAACTCCAAAAATATGTTCCTAGGGGATGAGTCAGTACCTACTAAAATTTAATTATTTTATCTGTTTCAGTTTTTGGAGTCGGTTTTAATTTATTTTTTTACAATTTTTAGTGATAACTTTTTAAGGTCAGAGCTAAATGGGTGACCGTCCCATTAAATTTTTTTGAAAATCCATTGGATAGTTTGGTTTTTAAATAAAAATAAACTAGAAAAATTAAGTAGTCTACATATGCGAAATTGCGGATTTTTGCTTTCCTATGAATTTTTAGTGAATTGATATGATAGTAGAAGAAAACAATATAAGCTCACGGTCACAAATCTAGCTTTGAACTTAGAAAGTTATCACTAAAAATTGTGAAACAAAAATTAAAACCGACTCCAAAAAACTGAAAGGATTGTTGAAAAAAATGGCAAAAAAGTGTTTTTTGTGATTGTTGTTAATTGATTATAATGATGAAACTTTTAAAAACTGTGTATTAGAGTTAGCTTTTCGTATAAGAAAAAACTTTAAATACAATTTTGTTGAGCTAACCAGTGATTTTTCGCAGGCAACCCTACTATACCACCGTGTTCATAATGAAATAATCTTTAATTTCAATTAATTTTAATTCAATAATCAGACCGGTGCAAAATGCTAGTATCCCTGGCTACCTGAGAGTTGTGACCGGAAAAGAATAGGCAACCTAACTTTTGCATATTCTATGGGCTTCATACTTTCGATTGGTATAGAATTTGTCTAATAATCAAACCTGTGTAATGTTTAAAAAAATTTTTTTTTAAATTATTAATTATTTATACCCTGGACTAAAATTTGTTAGGCAGCCCATATGCAATATATTTATTGACAAATTAAATTAAATATAAAATACGTTTCATCAAATAGACATCTCGGTGAAGGTCATTCTATAGCGGGATCCTATACTATAAGATTTTTAAACAAGTAAATTAAATCTTTTGTACCTGAAGTATAGGTATAATACTTTCTTGCCATCGTTAGACAGAATGGCAGAAGAGTGTGATTGTGAATAAAAAACTGTTTAATTTGTCAATAACCCTAATTCTGGAGAACACACACTAAATCTATATTTGTGTTCAGTGTATCTCGTTTTCTTTATGTGAATACAAGAAGGATAGGTGTCATATGATTTTACATTTAGAAACGTGTGTAAGTTTCGACTTTATTGAATGTAACAAAATGCAGTGTCTAGGAAGCACCCGCACATGCCGTTTAAAACTGTTAATGGTTTCTTTAAAATCTATACAAATTTAGTTGACGGCTCAATCAAACTCTTGTTGCCTTTTTCTTATTTATATTGCGAGAAAGAGATAAATGTCCGTTTTCACTAACTATGCCCTAGCCTAGGTTACACTTAACGACATTTCTCTCTTTCTGTCACCTTTAGATAGACTGAGATAAAAATCGCTTAGTTGCTCTTAACGCCTTAGTATTACAAATGTAAGTGAAAACGAGTAATACTGCACTTAATTTAGATTTAGTGTGTCCTGAGAATTAGGCCGAATGACTTGTAATAGAGGCGCTAAAAAGTTCAGTTTCTAACTTTATAAGTATAAACGAGTCCGTTAAATACATTATCTCCAGCCTATATAAGTCCCACTGCGGGGCAAGGTTTTTTTTTTTTTTTTTTTTACAAAGCTCGACAAATGACTCAACACCACCTGATGTGAAGCGGTAAGAAGAGTCCATATGCGAAGACAGCTAGTGCAGTTCAGACACTGCTCTAGCCGCCTCCACCTTGCCGGCCCGAAAGGTGCTTTTTCACGCCTCTTTTGAAGGAACCCATGTTATACGAAGGAGGGAACACATGTGCTGGCAAAGAATTCCAAGTTCTGGAAGTTCGACAAAGAAAAGAGCTACTAAATTTCTTTGTACGTGATGTTGAGGTGGAGACAGTGAATTGATGACTCCGAAGACCGGCTCGCGTGCTCCTGAGTAGGAAGGGGGAAGGTGGGATAAGGTCAAATAACTCCTCAGAACACTCTCCGTGATATAGCCGATAGAAGGCGCTAAGCGACGCAATGTCTCGACGCAATTGCAGAGGCTCAAGGTTGTTGGTGACCTCTACATCGCCAATGATACGGACAGCACGACGCTGCAATCTGTCCAGGGCATCGAGAAGGTACTTGGCGGAGCCATCCCACAAGTGCGAGCAATATTCCACGCAAGACCGGACCTGAGTTTTATAGAGCAGGCATAATTGGTCAGGCGTGAAAAATCGACGCACCTTGTTCAGGACACCGAGCTTCCGTGAGGCTGTTTTGATCACGGTTTCGATGTAGTTCCTGGAATTCAGATCGCAACATATCTCCATGCCTAGCAAATTTAGGGAGCCCTGTGCCGAAAGAGTCATGCCCTGAAGAGACGGAAGGGGAAGGAACGGCGACATTTTAGCTGTAAACGCGCACACCTGTGGTCTTCCTATATGGGAGTGGTGGTGGTGGTGTGTGTGTAGGTCTTCCTATATGGGAGAAACACATGAGTTGTTTAGGCTATAACATCACGCTGACCCGATGCGGGTTGGTGGGTTGAAGCAGTTGATACAATAACCAAACGAAGCACGGAGGAGCTCCAGATTACAAACTTTGATACCACAGCGTGAGATGCTCTGTTTCCGCAGCGCTCAAGCCCGTACGCCACCGAGCTCCTCCTGTAGAACGTGTACTGTAAACAACCAAGGACTGACCTGCTTGGCCTTCTGCAGCTTCTTGGCCGTAGTGGGCGCGAACGGGTAGACGCCGGTGGCGTGCGCCGCCTCCACGGCGTGCGGGTCGTCCGCGCGCACCACGTAGTAGCGCGGCTCGCCGGGGGCGGGCGCGGGGCCGGGGGCGGAGGCGGGGGCGGGGCCGGGGACGGCGGGGGCGGCGTCGTCGCGGCGCCAGGCTGGCTCCACGGCCAGCGGGCGCGGGCGCTGGCCGACGCCGGGCGGCTGGGCCAGCCCCACGTTGCGCTCCTCGGCCGCCAGCACGTGCACTACGGCCGACAGCACCTGAAACGGCCGCGCTCAACTATCAATATAAATAAATAAATCAAAATAAAATTACCTCATTACGGCGCTACGAAAGGTACCCTCCCACAAGCATAAGACGCGCGTGTGTGCGTGAGCACTGGCCGCTTTGTTGTGTATGAAGAGACTGCTCTGTAAGTGCTCAAAATGTGGATTCAGTCGTCGTTCGCTGCGCGTCGTATTCGTTGACAATTTTACGATTTGATAATGTTTTGAAAGTTTGAGTGCAAAATGATTTACTGTATAGTGTATCAACCCTACCAGATTAGGTGATCATTTTGACCGCTCTTAGCTGAAGCTGTACCTGCTTTATTTATTCCTGTGGCTTAGACTGTCTAGGCGGAGTAATTTTTAGGGAGTCAAAAAGGTGCACTGTGAGAGAGCAGTGCACTCGCCCATGATTCGGCCTGCATAACCGAATCTTTCGCCAAAGCAGATTACCTTTGTATGCAACATTACCAATCTACAATATAACTAAGAAATGATAACAGAAGGTTACCATGTGAAAATTACATTTAAAAAGAACCATGAAAACTAGCTAGGAGCATGGCTTTCGCTAAATTTCGTCAGCAGGAAAAAATCAAAAAGCAAAAGATTAGGCAACATTTATATTGAACATCGGTTAATGGTCACGACACTGACCGGGCGCGTAAGTCAAGACCCGTAAGTGCTATTTGCCGCATCATGGTGTAGAACGTTTAGAATCTTTAACTACTAAGCTTAGAGTTGTTTTTAGCGCGTCCACTGAAACTTCTACAGGTTTAAGCTTAAGCGAAGTCATAGTGGTGGGACTAATCCTACAATACCTGTTTTTGCAATATCGTCACCAATTTGCTATCACCGCGGATATTGAGAAGATGTTTCATCAAATCAGTGTCCAAGAATGAGATCAAAAATATTTTAACACCTGACTGTTTACATACGAAACCAAGTCTGCGTTACTTTTGGTGGTGTTGACGTTGAAACCGCTGGCCGTTGATGAAAAGTTAAAATATTCTAACCCTAATAATCTTACTAAGCTCGTTTCTACATAGATGACTTGATAAACGAAACCAAATATATAAAGTGGGCACCTGTTCGTCGAGCGGCGAGGCGGGTCGGGCGGGCGCGCTCATGCGGCGCAGCACGAGCGCGGCCAGCTTCTGGCGCAGGTAGTACACGCCGATGGCGTCGGAGGCGTCGGCCGTGAACGCGGTCCAGTCGTCGAGCGCGAGCGTGGCGGCGTCGGCGGGCGCGGCGTCGCTGTCGCTGTCGCTGGACAGGCCGGGCGGGTTGGCGCGCTGGGCGAGCGCGGCCGCGGGCAGGCGCAGCGGGCCCGCGCACAGCGCCACCGTCAGCGCCGTCACCAGCGTCACGCAGCGGATGAAGCAGAAGCGGCCCGCGCGCGAGATCTCCTCGAACACGAGCCACGCGGCGGGCAGCGCGGGCGCCTGGCGGCCGGGCGGGCGCAGCGCGCTGGCCGGGTGCAGCGCCACGCGCGGCTCGCGGGCGGTGCGCAGGGCTCCGCCGTCGGCGCGCGCCAGCCACGGGTAGAGTCCGGCCGCCAGCGCCGCCTTGGCCACGCACCAGCGCTCGCTGTGCGCGTTCACGTCCTTGATGTCGCCCGGCCCGCGCGCCTTCACCAGCCCCAGCGCGCGCAGCTGGGCCAGCAGCTGCGCGCGGTGCCCCACCACCTGCGACCACCACACACGTACGCCCGTTACTATAACCGCGGACCGCCCTCCGCAACACCCTCCTCTCAACATACACACAATAACTATCTAAAGTTTCAAAGGTAAAAATATTTTAAGCAAAGAGAATGCCCGTTTTCCATACAGTAAAATGCCCAAAATAGACGCAGATGAATTCTACATCAAATTATAGTACAAATCAATATAAATCCATAACAAATTAATTTCTCACCCAAAAAGTAGGTGGAATGTAGTTTGAAACGTTTAAGAATAAAAGATATGTTATGTTAAAGTAAACGATAGCACCTAATATATTAAACTAAATAACGTATTTAAAAATTAACTATTAAAAACAAATAAGAAATTATCCGACAAAAACCGAAGGCGCCCTCGGCGGCGAGCCCAGCCTGGCGGGCACTGACCTGCTCCATGGTGGCGCCACAGATGAGGTGGCGGGCGTAGAAGGCGCGCTCGGCGGCGGGCACTGACCTGCTCCATGGTGGCGCCACAGATGAGGTGGCGGGCGCAGAAGGCGCGCTCGGCGGCGGGCACTGACCTGCTCCATGGTGGCGCCACAGATGAGGTGGCGGGCGCAGAAGGCGCGCTCGGCGGCGGGCACTGACCTGCTCCATGGTGGCGCCACAGATGAGGTGGCGGGCGCAGAAGGCGCGCTCGGCGGCGGGCACTGACCTGCTCCATGGTGGCGCCACAGATGAGGTGGCGGGCGCAGAAGGCGCGCTCGGCGGCGGGCACTGACCTGCTCCATGGTGGCGCCACAGATGAGGTGGCGGGCGCAGAAGGCGCGCTCGGCGGCGGGCACTGACCTGCTCCATGGTGGCGCCACAGATGAGGTGGCGGGCGCAGAAGGCGCGCTCGGCGGCGGGCACTGACCTGCTCCATGGTGGCGCCACAGATGAGGTGGCGGGCGCAGAAGGCGCGCTCGGCGGCGGGCACTGACCTGCTCCATGGTGGCGCCACAGATGAGGTGGCGGGCGCAGAAGGCGCGCTCGGCGGCGGGCACTGACCTGCTCCATGGTGGCGCCACAGATGAGGTGGCGGGCGCAGAAGGCGCGCTCGGCGGCGGGCACTGACCTGCTCCATGGTGGCGCCACAGATGAGGTGGCGGGCGCAGAAGGCGCGCTCGGCGGCGGGCACTGACCTGCTCCATGGTGGCGCCACAGATGAGGTGGCGGGCGCAGAAGGCGCGCTCGGCGGCGGGCACTGACCTGCTCCATGGTGGCGCCACAGATGAGGTGGCGGGCGCAGAAGGCGCGCTCGGCGGCGGGCACTGACCTGCTCCATGGTGGCGCCACAGATGAGGTGGCGGGCGCAGAAGGCGCGCTCGGCGGCGGGCACTGACCTGCTCCATGGTGGCGCCACAGATGAGGTGGCGGGCGCAGAAGGCGCGCTCGGCGGCGGGCACTGACCTGCTCCATGGTGGCGCCACAGATGAGGTGGCGGGCGCAGAAGGCGCGCTCGGCGGCGGGCACTGACCTGCTCCATGGTGGCGCCACAGATGAGGTGGCGGGCGCAGAAGGCGCGCTCGGCGGCGGGCACTGACCTGCTCCATGGTGGCGCCACAGATGAGGTGGCGGGCGCAGAAGGCGCGCTCGGCGGCGGGCACTGACCTGCTCCATGGTGGCGCCACAGATGAGGTGGCGGGCGCAGAAGGCGCGCTCGGCGGCGGGCACTGACCTGCTCCATGGTGGCGCCACAGATGAGGTGGCGGGCGCAGAAGGCGCGCTCGGCGGCGGGCCCGGCGGCGCGCGCGGCCTGCCAGCCCTGGAAGGCTCGCAGCAGCGCCATGTGGTCGGAGTAGCTGTCGGCCGCGAACTCCCGCCGCGCCAGCGCGCCGCGCCGCCGCGCCTCCGGCTCCGTCGCGATGCGGAACGGCTCCTAACAGTCATGACGAATAAACGCTTTTTATTGAACACTGACAAATTCAAGTAATAAAAATTGGTAGGGGCGATTGAGACGTGGCCGCTTACATAGGCCTCATAAGAAGGTTCAAAGTCACCCAAAGAGCAATAGAGAGGGCTATGCTTGGTGTTTCTTTGCGTGATCCAATCACAATTGATGAGATTCGCAGGAGAACTTAAGTCGCTGACATAGCCCAAAGAATTGCGAGTCTCAAGTGGCACTGAGCAAGGGGGCTTGCTCTGTGCCACTTGAGACTCGCAATTCTTGCAATGGGGATTGCAAGGACCGTTGCCGGCCGTTGGGGCGGAAAGCTTCTCGAGTGGCGGCCGCGTACCGGGAGACGCAGCGTAGGCCCCCCAAAAGGTGAACCGACGATCTGAATGATACAGATGGTTTTTTAATTTTAAATTTAAGTATCTGTCTGAAGAAGTATGTCAATGTAAGTTCACCTTTGATATCATAATTCGCATTTTGAAGTATGGGGATAGGTAAAAAACTTGATGAGCCAATTGAAACTGTTTCATTAGATATGTTACGAAAGTAAAGTATTCCCGGAGACAAGAGGCCGGGGGAGGCGCGCGTACCTTGTTGGCGAGGCAGCAGACGATGGTGAGGATGGGGTCGAGGCACTTGAGCACGCAGGCGTAGAGCAGCATCTTGCCGAGGCGCGGCTCCACCGTGAGCTCGAGCAGGTGGCGGCCGAGCTCCGTGAGGTCCTCGGTGGGCGACAGCGCGCCCACGGTCTTGAGCAGCGCCACGGCGGCGCGCACGGCCGGGAAGGGCGGCGGCTCGGGCGCGCGCGCCAGGAACTCGGCCGCCGGCGCCGTGGGCGCGCCCAGCAGCTTGGCGTGCAGGCACAGCTCGTGCAGCGGCGCGCGCGCCAGCGCCGGCGCGGCGTGCGCGGGCAGCGCGGCGGCGCGCGTGCGCGAGCACAGGTGCCAGGCGCGCCCCGCCCGCGAGCGCCCCGCGCGCCCCGCCCGCTGCGCCAGCGCCGCGCGCGACGCCCACACGCACCGCAGCGAGCACACGCCGCCCGCGCTCTCGTACTGCTTCTCCTTCACGCGGCACGAGTCCACCACGTACACCACGTCGTCGATCGTGATCGACGTCTCCGCGATGTTGGTCGCGATGATCACCTTGCGCGCGCCCGCCAGCGGCGCGAACGCCTTCTTCTGCTCGGCCGTCTGCATGTTGCTGTGCAGCGTGAACACCTGGAACTTGAGCGCGGCCATGTCCGCGTCGGCGAGCAGCAGGTCGCGCAGCGCCACGATGTCGTCGTAGCCGGGCATGAAGGCGAGCACGGCGCCGCGCGGCATGCTCAGGTGCACGTGCCGCACGAGCGCCAGCGCGAGCTCTTGGTCCACCAGCTCCTCGGGCACGGAGTGGTGGTACACGTCGAGCAGGAAGGCGTCGTCGTCGGGCGCGGCCTCGGCGGCGGCGGCGGCGGCGGCGGCGGCGGCGGCGGGCCGCTGGCCGGCCAGCACCTCGGCGCACGCGGCGTGCCCGTGCTCCACGGCGTAGTCGTACGCCGTTTTACCCTCCGCGTCTTTCAACGTAGGATCGGCCCCTGATAAAACGAAAATCATAAATTTCTTTCATATTTAAAAAATTTCAACAGTTCTATTTACTAGTTATATTGCTCACATGGATGAAAGACCTATTTTTTTCTTAGCACTCCCGTCGACTTGTTAAAATTTATAATTACAGTAATCCAACGCCCCATTCCTTCAACCAAATACATGAGTGTAGCGGACCTATCTGCAGTATATTGGCGGCGGTCTCGGCCAGCCCGTGTCGCGCGGCGGCCATGAGCCCGGTGGCCCGCGAGCGCGAGCGCGGCAGGTCCACGGGCACGCCCTCCGACAGGTACATGTACAGGATCTGGCTGAACGAGTCCTGCGCACACCATCACATATTTTACATTTAAGCTCATCATAACCAGCCCATATACGTCCCACTGCGGGGCACAGGCCTTCATACATGGGAGAAACACATGAGAAGCTTGAGAGATCGAGATAACATTTTGATTGACCCATCCCAGGCTCGACCATGGCGAAAGTTGCTTTTTCGTATCTAAACCAGAGCGCTCAAACCAATGCGCCACCGAGCTCCTCAAAACCCTATTATCATGTAGAAAATGAGC
Organism: Nymphula nitidulata; assembly: GCA_947347705.1. Lineage (NCBI taxonomy): Eukaryota > Metazoa > Arthropoda > Insecta > Lepidoptera > Crambidae > Nymphula > Nymphula nitidulata. Next base: position 18,239,566 of record OX374632.1, read on the forward strand.
TGATAGTCATCAAACGCCTGAACTGATCGTCATAAATTATAGCTAAGAACCAGCGTAGGCACATCAGCTTTCAAACAAAAATAAACGAATCAAAATCGGTCTATTCGTTTAGGCGCTACGATGCCACAGGCAGATACACAGATCTGTGTATCTGACACGTCAAACTTATAACACCCCTCTTTTTAAAAACATTTTTATTGTTAAGTAAGAGAAATTTTCAACTTTTCACGCAAAAATATCCTCTGATAACTTTTTAGACTAGCCTGACCAACTTCAAGGCATGACAAGTTTAATTAGAATCGGTTTGTTCGTTTGCAATGTTTTCGATTTGAATATTTGTATGATAAGCTGTGTGGTGGAGGCGGTCTTAAGTTTCTACCTATAATCAAAGATGCTCGCGAACCCGCATTGGGCTAGCGAGCGAGGCGGTGTTATAGCCGAATACAGCTCATGTGTTTCTCCTATGTATAGGCTGATGATGATTATGAATAAAAATGTAAAATAAATGAATACTTTTCCCTACAATTAACTAACCCAATCAGTATTAATAGTTCTTAAAACACGAAAAAAGAAAAATAATTAAAATTAGGTACCCACATACCTACTGAACTCATAATTTTTTTTTCCTTTAACAAACATTTTCTTAAAGGAAAATGCAACACAGATCAAATGCTGTATTACAACTAAATAAAGACTGCACCAACGCTGCGACTCTGCAATAATAAATAGCACCTGGTGTATCCCAACTTTTCTTATTGATTTAAAATAAATGGATAACAAACATAATATTTACTTTACTACCTATAGAATAAGAAAAATGAATCCTTCATGTTTAAACAGATTTGAAAAGAAGTTTATGGCGGGTTTTGATGTTGTCAGTCAAGATTTTAATTACAAAATTGTGTCTGAACGTTGTGTTATAAAATTGGTGTAGTTTTGTGAAGCAATAGTTTGTATTGACGTGCAATTAGAAGATCATTGTAAGATATAAGTAATTTTGATGTGAAAGACGTTCAGAATTTTGTCGTGTCAGAACTCTCCCAAAATACATTAAAATGTGTTTGTTACACCAACATTTCAATGCAATATTTGCATTGAAAAAAAAAAGAACTTTAAGTATGGCAGTATGGGTTCCCCCTTGCCTTCGCTGTAATAGAGAGAACATAAACAACAGATAAAATCATGATTCTTACCAGACTGCCCTCCTTGAAGCACTCGTCAAGGAACTCGTCCATATCGGCCTGGAGACCCGGGTCCACGGTGGTTTCCTTCTCTTCTGTTTCCTTGGTGTTATTTGCGGCGTTATTTTCATTTAAGGCTTGCTTTTGTCCTAAAATACCATGATTGATCTATCGTGTAAATAATAATTATTATACAGACGACAGCACATCAAGTGTACAGTTGCACTACGAAAGCCGCTTTTATTACGAACGCAGTAAGGGCGGTCTCAAAGTCAAACTGTCACGCTAGATGTGCTGTCGACTGTACGATACGTGTAGAATCGAGCCTACTATATACAAAGGGCGACGTCAATACGTTGAAATTAAAACATGGGCTAAACTAGTTCGTAGAAATGTTTTGCAACAATCAAATAAAAAAAATGTTTCATATCTGGTCAGGTATATGTACAGTATCTCAAAAAATCAGGAAAAATCTTCTGAATTCGCGAAAAATACTAATATTTCGTTTTTATCCATAGTTTGAGTGCAAGTTGAAATTTTTCGTCGATTTCACTGTTATTCACTATGGCAATATGGCGGATGACATAGAAGTCAACTAAACGTCACCAAAATGACATAGGCGCCATAATGAATTTTTGACTGTGTTGCAGTTTTATCTATAAAATTCTTGGTTTGTACCACGCCACAAAGCAAATAAAAAGAAAATGGAGAATTGAACACTGTCCTGCATATTTTTACCTATTTTTCAATATACTGTACATAGACCTGGCCGGGACCTTACATTTTTGAAACATCTATCCACCTATTGGACAATAATTTATTATTCAAAGAAAAATATTTAATTTGTAACCTTTGATTTGTAATCTTAAAACTTATTTCCAGGATATGATTCCAAAACGTACCTTCCAAATGCGACCAGTAACTTTGTCCCGTCTTGAGCTTTGCCCTGAGCTCCTTCTCTACCTGCACCATCTTCTTGGTCCGGTACTGCGTGATCCTCAGCACGTCCTCCAGATAGAACCGCTGCACCTCGTGGAGGCGGCCCGGGATAGTTACCACCGGGCAGTTGTTGAAGTACCTGGCCGAGGTACAAATTATCGCGATCAACTTCTTGTAAGGATACATTCTCATGACGCGACTCGACGCGAATATCTCACTCGCGCACTCACTGTCGACCGCACATCAATCGCAATAGTTTAATCTTGAAATTGCCTCTCTTTCGTTCTTAACCAACCATTGAGGAAGTGTAGTTATGAGATGAAGTCTGAGCTATTTTTGTTGGGAAAATGTCATAAAAGAAATGAACGCTACATTACGTTGTGTTAAGTTTGATATAAAGTCGACAGGATTTATGCGATATATCTCTAGTCAAGTCTCATCATGAGTAACCTCGCTAAGTGAAAATATATTTGTTTGGACAATGTGAGGTTAGACGTTAGCTTGTAACGAAAGACAGATCATGGATTCGATGCGAATAGTCACATCCTGTCTCGCTTTGACGCACCGCGATAGAAGGTAACAGGCATAGAGTTCTCGAGGTGTACTTTTCCCAGTAGGTTCAGAGCAGTGAGGTTGCGGGACTAGTTGCCGCCCCAAGACATGACTTTTTTAGTTTACATATTTTGCTGAGTAAAATGAAATATGTAGACGCTAAAAGGGACACGACTACGTGCACTGGTTTGTATGAAAGCTGCAAGCAGGAGTACTGCAGTCGTCAATTGACAATAGCGTACGTATGAGATGACGCTACGTAGACAGTAGGCCTAATTGATATTATCATCAAGAGATATGAACTTTCTTAAATTTGTATTCTTGTAGTGAGTACTGTTCACTAGTGTTTAAAAAGCTGTTTTGTAAGAAGTAGAAAGTGTTGGCTTCTGATACCATGGTTTTGGTACCGTGTATCTTTTGGAAGACTAGACCCTTTCTAAAATCGGTATTTCCAACACTAAAAAACGATGTGATATAAGAGAAGTACATCTTTCCTAAATTACAAGAGTCAAAAGGTAATTAGGATAGAATATATTCTAAAAAAAATTCTTGAAAATGATATCCGTCGCCCGCCCGTGGGGCCTTTCAGAGGGAGGTTGTGTCGCTCGACACTCGGTCTCCGTGATCACTCGTGAACGCTCGGTTTTTTTCGTGTACCATTAAATGGTTGCTACAGTACGACAAAATGCTTTTTAACCGACTTCAAAAACGAGGAGGTTCTCAATTCAGCCGATAACTTTTTTTTTTTCTATGTATGTACACCGATTACGCCGAGATTACTGATCCGATTTACGTGATTCTTTTTTTGTTCGATGCGAAATAGCTGCCATTTGGTCCCATAAAAATTTTTTCAAAAACAGTTGGGTACTTTGGTTTTAAATTAAAAAAACTGAAATTATGAAATCATCTACATAAGCGAAATTGCGAATTTTTGCTTTTCCAATGACTTTTTAGTGAAACGATAAGATAGTAGGAAACAATATAAGTTGACGGTCACCCATCTAGCTTCGACCGTAGAAAGTTATCACTAAAAATTGTGAAAAAAAATTTTAAACAAAAATTAAAACCGACTTCAAAAAACTGAAAACGATGAAATAATTAAATTTAAGTAGGTATTCATCCCCGAGAAACATATTTTTGAAGTTGGTGCTAAGTGGTTTCAAAAAGCAATAGAAAGTAAAGCACCGACTCCAAAAATATGTTTCTAGGGGATGAATACCTACTTAAATTTAATTATTTCATCTTTTTCAGTTTTTTGAAGTCGGTTTTAATTTATGTTTAAAATTTTTTTATATTTCTAAACGGTTAGAGTGCAGCAAAGGAACAACAGCCGTGAAACAGTTCGCTGCGTTTCGGATTGAAGGGAAAGGTAGCCAGTGTAATTCCTGGGCATGGACGGCATTTCATCAATGGTTTCCGGATGATAATGATTTTTCCTTGTTATAGCAGGGGCCTATAAGCGAAGTACGAGTAAAAGTATGTATAAGTATTTTTTAACTTAAATAAATCGGTCACATAATTTTAGGATGTGTGCGGCCAGCATTTTATGCTTATATAAATATAAAGAAGCTAACCTTGAAAATATCTGCGTGTCCATGGTAGCAGACATCAGTATGAGCTTGAGTTCCTTGAAGCGAGGCAACGCGTCACGCAGCGCGATGAGCAGGAAGTCGCTGAACTTATCCCGCTCGTGCACCTCGTCCACGAACACGTGCGACACACCTGCGCACGCGCACCGACCACCAAACAAAATATTTATTGCACACACACAAATACAGATAATTACAAAGACTGGTAATACAAACGGGAGGGGTATGTGGGACTCCCCGGGAACGGTTCCCGGGTCTACCCACTAAAACGACCCAGCGGCACTCCCTCATTGCCTTTTGTGGTTGAAGGACTGGGAAACTGGCAGAGCCTCTACTTCCAGTCCCCCACCGGCGATTGCCCGCCTAGACGGCGGGCCCTTCACGCCCCCTCCAGGAACAGGGAGGGGGCCAAAGGGTGACCGTGAGTGCTCGGCCACCCTCTACGACGAGGTGTAGAGCAGCGGGCTTGAGGCGCGGGGGCGCCCCCGCGCCTCAAGCCCGCTGCTCTTCACCGTGGGAAGAGGGGTGGGGAGGAGGGGCGGTTATGCGTCCGGCTTCTCCTGCCCAACGTCCGCCTTCTCCTGCCCCTCCTCCGCCAGCGGATCGCCGGCGTGCCAGGATCGTCCTCACGCGCGCGCTCCCTCCTTCTGACATGACTTCTTCACAGAAGGAGGCGACCGCCGCCCAAGCCTCTTCGCTCCCCAGCATGGCATTTACCACGCCGGGAAGCGAGAGGTCCGGCCCGACCGCCGTGACAAGACCGCGCCGCAGTCATGACACACCGGGCTCTCCTCCCGTCCGATCCGGTGCAGGTACGACCCGAAGCAACCATGCCCAGATAGCACCTGCACCAGCCGGAACGAGAGGAAACCGTGCTGTCGCTCGAGCCAGTCTTTTAGGACCGGCCCGAGCGCATCTAATGTTCGGCGGCCGTAATCGGTTGAATGCCTACACTAACTCCCGGACCGCACATCTGACTGCACATCGGCTGCCTGCAACCCCGGACTGTGCGGAAAGACCCAGGGGAGTGATAAGAAGCAGTTATACACGCCGTTGTTGGTGCAAAACATGAGCACGGTGTGGAGTCTCACTCGCGACTTTTTGGTCATTATAGTACTTCTAGGTCACTTTGGTGCAGTACCTGTGAGCGCGGAGTCCAGTACGCAAGCACGGTGCGGGGGCTCACTCGCGACTCATTGGTCATGATAGTCCTCCTAGGTCACTATGACGCCTTACCTGTGAGCGCGGAGTCCAGTACGTGAGCACGGTGCGGGGGCTCACGCGCGACTCATTGGTCATGATAGTCCTCCTAGGTCACTATGACGCCTTACCTGTGAGCGCGGAGTCCAGTACGTGAGCACGGTGCGGGGGCTCACGCGGGACTCATTGGTCATGATAGTCCTCCTAGGTCACTATGACGCCTTACCTGTGAGCGCGGAGTCCAGTACGTGAGCACGGTGCGGGGGCTCACGCGCGACTCATTGGTCATGATAGTCCTCCTAGGTCACTATGACGCCTTACCTGTGAGCGCGGAGTCCAGTACGTGAGCACGGTGCGGGGGCTCACGCGGGACTCATTGGTCATGATAGTCCTCCTAGGTCACTATGACGCCTTACCTGTGAGCGCGGAGTCCAGTACGTGAGCACGGTGCGGGGGCTCACGCGGGACTCATTGGTCATGATAGTCCTCCTAGGTCACTATGACGCCTTACCTGTGAGCGCGGAGTCCAGTACGTGAGCACGGTGCGGGGGCTCACGCGGGACTCATTGGTCATGATAGTCCTCCTAGGTCACTATGACGCCTTACCTGTGAGCGCGGAGTCCAGTACGTGAGCACGGTGCGGGGGCTCACGCGGGACTCATTGGTCATGATAGTCCTCCTAGGTCACTATGACGCCTTACCTGTGAGCGCGGAGTCCAGTACGTGAGCACGGTGCGGGGGCTCACGCGGGACTCATTGGTCATGATAGTCCTCCTAGGTCACTATGACGCCTTACCTGTGAGCGCGGAGTCCAGTACGTGAGCACGGTGCGGGGGCTCACGCGCGACTCATTGGTCATGATAGTCCTCCTAGGTCACTATGACGCCTTACCTGTGAGCGCGGAGTCCAGTACGTGAGCACGGTGCGGGGGCTCACGCGGGACTCATTGGTCATGATAGTCCTCCTAGGTCACTATGACGCCTTACCTGTGAGCGCGGAGTCCAGTACGTGAGCACGGTGCGGGGGCTCACGCGCGACTCATTGGTCATGATAGTCCTCCTAGGTCACTATGACGCCTTACCTGTGAGCGCGGAGTCCAGTACGTGAGCACGGTGCGGGGGCTCACGCGGGACTCATTGGTCATGATAGTCCTCCTAGGTCACTATGACGCCTTACCTGTGAGCGCGGAGTCCAGTACGTGAGCACGGTGCGGGGGCTCACGCGGGACTCATTTTTCATGATAGTCCTCCTAGGTCACTATGACGCCTTACCTGTGAGTGCGGAGTCGCCGGCCATGAGCGTGCGCAGGAGCACGCCGTTGGTGCAGTACGTGAGCACGGTGCGGGGGCTCACGCGCGATTCCAATCGGATCTGGTAACCCACAGACTGACCGATCTTTTCCATGCGCTCGTACGCCACCTACGAACAAATTAATTATCCTCACATACTGCCAACCTCTACAACTAATAGTTTTTGGTTACTGTCTGTTGAGAAATTGTACATTGTATCACAAGAGGAGCAAAGTAGTATTTTTACGGCGAACGCGATATTTTAAATCCAGAGTGAAAAGAAGGATTAAAGAATAAGAAGAAAACCGACCGGCTGGTCCAGTGATCTGTGCCCCTTGCTATTCAGGCTAAACGGTAGGGGGTCCCCGGTTCGAATGTTCACGAGTCGTCGATGCGTAGGTACTGACGGGCTAACACACAAACCGCACGCGGTGCGTTTGTATGTAGATAACTAACTTCTTTCCTTATATTATGGCTACGTTCTGTCCTCCTGTCCCGCCTCTAGCAGTTTCTTACCCTCTCGGCGACAGACACGGCCGATATCCGCCGTGGCTGCGTGCAGTATATGCGCGCGGGTTGTTTGTTCTCCTGGCAGTAGTCCAGCACTAGCTGCGGCAGCTGCGTCGTCTTACCGCAGCCTGTAGCCCCTGCTACTAATATCACCTATGAAACAAAAACACTATGATGAGAATATCCTCATATCAATATTATATTATGGGCAGGAAACATTCAATGATTACCCGGTCTGAAAAGAGCCTTGGCTGCCCAACCACAGATCACATTTATTTTTTTTGTGCAAGATTTTTTTTTATCTGAATTCCAGGAACTACATCGAAACCGTGATAAAAACAGCCTCACGGAAGCTCGGTGTCGTGAATAAGGTGCGTCGATTCTTCACGCCTGACCAATTATGCCTGCTGTATAAAACTCAGGTCCGGTCTTGCGTGGAATATTGCTCGCACTTGTGGGATGGCTCCGCCAAGTACCTACTCGATGCCCTGGGCAGATTGCAGCGTCATGCTGTCCGTATCGTTGGCGATGTAGAGGTCACCAACAACCTTGAGCCTCTGCAATTGCGTCGAGACATTGCGTCGCTTAGCGCCTTCTATCGGCTATATCACGGAGAGTGTTCTGAGGAGCTATTTGACCTTATCCCACCTTCCCCCTTCCTACTCAGGAGCACGCGTGCCGGTCTTCGCAGTCATCAATTCACTGTCTCCACCTCAACATCACGTACAAAGAAATTTAGTAGCTCTTTTCTTTGTCGAACTTCCAGAACTTGGAATTCTTTGCCAGCACATGTGTTCCCTCCTTCCTATAACATGGGTTCCTTCAAAAGAGGCGTGAAAAAGCACCTTTCGGGCCGGCAAGGTGGAGGCAGCTAGAGCAGTGTCTGAACTGCACTAGCTGTCTTCGCATATGGACTCTTCTTACTGCTTCACATCAGGTGGTGTTGAGTCATTTGTCGTGCTTAGTATAAAAAAAAAAAGAGGTTTTTTTTTAATAAAACTGATGCCACATAAAAGAGTTAAAAATAAATGTAGAGATTACTTCTATTTGGGGAAATTGCATATGAAATCTTTTATTTATGACAGATTTATTAATAGAGCAAATAATATTTTCATAGCAAAATACAAGGTGTTCGTATATTCACAATTATGATTCACCTGGTTGTGTGTGATAGCATTAATCAATTCCTGTCGTTGTTCATAAACTGGCAACTTCTCTCTAAATTTGTGAAGATCGGGGTTGTATGTAGTATTCGGCACCTTAAAACATAGTATTATTTACATGTAAAGAATTTATCACCACATAGAGACTTGAATTGCGAGTTGCATTAAAATTTCAATTAAACCATAACAGTTTACAGTACAGAACAGATAAGCTGGGAAAGTTTTAAACAAAATATCTAAAAACATAATAAATCTCATGTTAATCAGTAATTATTTTGACTAAGTGATAAACTCTCCTGCAGGGTTGTCTTGTCTCGGTAGGTACCACCACATTTCCTATTATAAATAAATAAATAAATAAGCAGTTTGCTGTGTTTTGGTGTGAAGGGCGGGTAATAAGTGCAATTACAGGGTATGAAGGCATTACCATCCCTTGCCTCCAGATTGTTACCACATACTATCAGATGGATCATCTGTTTGTTCGAGATTCTTCAACATGTTTGTAATACTTATCTACAGTCGACAGTATATTAAGCGTAACAGTTTGACCTTGGGACTGCCCTTATTCTGTTAGTCATAGAGGTGGCTTTTATAGTGCAACTGTTACACTTGATGTGCTATAGTCTGTACTTCACTGTTACATTAAAATGGCTTGTATTTAACGGACCTTCATACTAACCTAACCTAACCAAGTAAAATACTAAGTGAGCAACTAAAAAATCTGATTTCGGCGACAATTCATTCAATAGTCGACCAAAAGAGATTTTTAGCCACTAACTTAGTATTTTTAGTTGCAAAGTTTATTATAACCCCATTAAAATATGTCATAATTACCTGGGCAACTCCATTATTCAGCTGCCCAAGAGTCTTATGAGTCAACTGAGGACTTCTTTCCTTTTCTGGACAACAACTCAAATCATCTTTCTCTTTACTAGTAATTGGAAAAGCGTTGAACAGTTCTGCAATAATGCATCTCATATTGGAATCCAGTACCAGTTTAGCATCGTTCTGAATTATTGTGGAACCTAATCGTTTGTATATTGTAATGTAACGATTAACTCCTGAAATGGAAAAAAACATTGTTCATTATTGAAGTTGTCAATGGTCAAGAGGTCTGTACCCCTTGCTATACTGGCTAGGGTCAGTAGGGACCCCTGACAAGGGGTCCTGGGGTGAGTAGGAACCCCTGACTAGGGGTCCCGGGTGAGTAGGGACAAGGGGCCTTGGGTTAGAATCATAGATGCAGAGCCCCACAATAAAACTCCATACAATATTACAATGTGAAAGTAAGAAAAATAGACAAGTCTAACAGTATACTCGTTTGTTAATTTTCTAATTTGTTTTACTGCATAAGCAGCTGAACTGAGCCTCTTAGATAATTTTCTATATGAGTGCCCCATTGTAGTTTTGAATTAATGTCAATACCTTAAAAATTTTGTGGTCTCTACCAAATCTAAATTATTGCAATCTAACTGAATATTCATTTCTTAGTACTTTCTATTAGGCATAACAAACCTTAAACTTTTAGTTTTTTATATATTTAATACTAATTTATTAATTGTAAGCCAATTAGACAATTTTTGTAAAGTATCAGACAGTTTTTGTAAAATATAAGTTTTTTCACCACATTTTATATCTTTTCTAACCAAAGAAAACATAAGAGAAGTATCGTCAGCAAATAAAACTATATCTGACATTTAGTTTACAGCAAATTGAAGGTTATTTATGTAAACTAGAAATAAAAACGGTCCAAGGATAGATCCCTGTGGTACACCCACTACTGATTCTTTCAATGTTCTATTGTGTTTTTCCTACTATCTGAACACTATTTGATAAATAAGAAGAAAAGAGATTCAGCGCTGAACCTTGGACACTGTATTGGAATAATTTACAAATTTAAATCTGATGATCATTGCAATCAAATGCCTTAGATAGATCACAAAAAATACCTATTGAATCATGTGAGCTTTCCATGTATCTAAAACATTTTTAACCGACTTCAAAAAAGGAGGTTATCCACTATGTATTCTTTTTTTTATGTATTCTCGATTTCTCTGTCAATTGTGAACCGATTTTCAAAATTCTTTTTTCATACGATAGAGTATACTCCAGAGGTGATCCCATTGTCACCAAGTCAGGATCTGATGATGGGATCCCAGGGAAATCGAGGGCAAACCAAAATTTTTATAGGCAAGTGTGACATGTTTTACTTTTTTCCAAAGCTATTCAAGTATTTGCTTCTGTTAGCCATCATCGCATGTTGATGAGCTGATGATGGAAGGTACAACTCCTTAAGGGTTAGGAGTTAGAAGATAATTCTTTCACTGTGTATTTCAACCAAAGACTGAGAGACAGACAAGTCGATAGTGCAGACGGTCACCCATCTTGCTTTGACCTTAGGAAATCACTTAAAAATGTGAAAAAAATTTTTTTAATAAAAATAAAACTGACTTCAAACCACTAAAAAGAAAAAAATTAATTAAATTTCAGTACCTAGGTAAATATATTATATACCTCCAGAAATGTATTTTTTCAAGTTGGTGCTAAGCTGTTTCCAGAGACAATAGAAAGTGAAGCACTTACCTCCAAAAATTACATTTCTGGAGGTAAGTAGGTACCAAGGTACTGAAATTTAATTATTTTTTTCTATTCAGTGTTTTTAATGAAAATTTGCTCCGCCGTCTATGGTGGACTTAATTCTTGTGAAACCGAATTGATGACTATGGAATATTTTATTTAATCTAAAGTTTGAATTAATTTACAAATAAATAATATTTACAAAAAAATTATTAAATACAGACACAGAAACTAGTCAATAATCAAAAACATTGTGAACTGTTTCTGATTCATTTCAGATCAAAATACAACAGCAGAATTAGCACCCAGTAGTCTAGTAAATACATCCTTACTAGATTCGAAGCTACTCGAAATTGCTGCTACACACTCATAGCAGTAATTTGCATATAAACTTATTATCAATACTAATTATCTTACTTATTACTTAGTATGAACTTTGTTGTTCATGGATGTTTATATGTTTTACTGGTAGACCAATATGTAGGGTCGCCTGGGTAGGTACCACCGCCTTTCTTATTTCAGCCATGAAACAGTTTGCTGTGTTTCGGATTGAAGGGAAAGGTAGCCAGTGTAATTACTGGGCATGGACGGCATTTCATCTTAGGCCTCAGGATGACAATGCACCTGCAATATCAAGTGCTTTTCCTTGTTATTGCAGGTGTCTATGGGCGGCGGTAACCGCTTACCACCAGGTGGGCCGTCAGCTTGTTTGTCATCTAGTTGTATAAAAAAAAATGTATATTTCTAGTATTTATACCAATGTACTTAACTATGAATATTTCACAAACGAGGTATCGATAGCACAAGCTCTTATTGATGCCTAAGCTAGATAATATGTTTGATTGTAAAATATTACTGTTTTTCAATTTTTTACAAATTATTGGACCAATAATAATGGCATTATGATAAAATAAACAGTAATAAAAAGTTGTGAAATAAAATTTACCTTTCCCGCGCGATTTTGACTTCAAACCCAACTTGGCCACAGTTTCATGAATGAAGCCCCGTTCCTGAGCCGACAAAAACGTCGGGAACTTCAGCTCAGTCTCATTATCATCGGTGAGAAACTTATCCAATTGTATCTTCAGCGCTATACTTACAGACTCCGCGATTGGAAAATGTTTATTACCCAAATTTCGTTTGCCTTTTTTAGAAGTCATATTGAATCTACGTAGAAATTATTCCACTATCAATAAGTAATAGTCTGAATAATACGCTAATATCAAAGAGTTGAGTTCATTAGAAAAATTTATTATTGAAATCTATGAATACCTAAACAATTTTGTGACATTAGAAATTAAAAACAAAAGCTTAAAATTTTTTCTTTTTTAGTTCTTCTTGTTGTAATGGGAACGCAAAGGGTACTAATGCCCATACAGCCATGTCTTCAGTATTGTTATTTTTTCATTTATTGGCTGGCTTAACACATTTAAATGCATCTTAGGAGTATTTGACACGAAATTTATGATGACAGGGAGTGTTTGGCGGGTTTTTGTGGCGTCGGTGAAAATTTTTATTACAATGATCAAAAATTGTGTCGGAGCAAACATTGAGTTATAAAAGCGGCGTAGTTTTATTAGTCAAGTGTTTGTGTTGACGTGTAACTAAAAGATTATTAGAATAAAAGTGATTATGGTGTGAAATACAATGAGATTTTTTTGTGGTTATCCACCTCATCAAGTAGCACCATATGGAGACTGTCATCATATATTTCGTGTCAAATACTCCCAAGATGCATTAAAATGTGTTATGCCAGCATTTTAATGCAATAAATGAAGAAATAACAAATACTGAAGACATGGCTGTTTGGGCATTAGTACCCATTGCCTTCCCATTACAGGGAAAATTAATTTAAAAAAGAGGTGTTTGGCGGGCTTTTTGGCGTCAGTCAAGATTTTTATTACAATAATTAAAAATTGTGTCGGAGCGAACATTGAGTTATAAAAGTGGCGTAGTTTTATTATTCTAGTGTTTGTGTTGACGTCCAACTAAAAGATTATTAGAATGAAAGTGATCATGGTGTGAAATACGATGAAAACTTTTTGTGGTTATCCACCTTATCAAGTAGCACATAAAGTGACTGTCATCATATATTTCGTCGTATCAAATACTCCCAAAAAGCATTGAAATGTGTTACGCCAGCATTTTAAAGCAATAAATGAAGAAATAAAGAAATACCGAAGACATGGCTGTATGGGCATTAGTTTCCTTTGCCGTTCCTTTATAGGGAGAATAAAAAAATAGTTATGTCAATGTCAAAAAGTTCATGTGTTTTTTGGCTCTTTGAGGATTTTCATGTTCCTTCAATTTTCAATAGTGATAGTTATCCTGTTATCTTTGATATTCCATTCAATTTTTAATTTTTTCGTAGGAATATCTATTTTAAATGTATAATTAACCACTTACAATGTCGAATAAAATTAATCATTTAATAGTCGACACGACAGCTTTTATTAAAGCAGCGAACTTACATGTAATTGCTGAAAACGTGTATACAGTGCAGGAAGTCGTTGATGAAATAACTAATGATAGGCAGAGAAGAAAACTCGTAGTATTACCGTACGATTTGAAAGTCAAAGATGTTTTTTCTGAAAACATTAAATTTATTACAGAGTTTTCTAAAAAAACAGGCGATTATACTAGCCTCTCCGCCACTGATATAAAGGTTATGGCTCTAACATATCAAATTGAAAAAGAAAAAATTGGTACAGGACATTTAAAATCGGAGCCTACAATGCAGAAAATTCTCAAAGTGACAGGACTTTCTGGCTGGAATGTTCCCCAAAACAAAAAATCAGACAAGCCAAACTCTGAAAACGATCCAATTACGGCCCCTAAGAATGATGTGTCAGAAGAACAAGAGCAATCACAAAACATTGCCAATGAAACAACTATTATACAACCTAATAATGAAAGCCATGAACTTGCTTGTGATATTACTGAGCAAATTAAAAATTTGATCGTGAAAGATGATGAAATTGATAATCTTATAGCAAAAGTGGATTCACAAGACGAGGACACAAGTGAAGAATCTGACAGTGATGGAGGAGAGTGGATAACACCAGGAAATTTAGCACAAAAGAAGAAAGAAGAAGATCTGGGAAAGTTTGAAGAGAAATATGTGGAAGTTGCTTGTATTACATCAGACTTTGCCATGCAAAATGTCTTAAAACAAATTGGATTAAATGTAACTGCAATTGATGGAAGAATCATAAGGCAGCTGCGCACATTTATATTTCGATGCACAACATGTTTTAAAACTACAAGTGTCATGACTAAATTATTCTGTCCGAAATGTGGTCATGCCACTCTCAAGAAAGTGGGTGTTAGTATTGATGATGAAGGTAATCAACATATTCACATAAACGGTCGCAAACCTCTTACAGCTAGAGGAAAGCGGTTCAGTCTGCCCACTCCAAGGGGTGGCCAACATTTCCAGTACCCAATTCTTAGTGAGGATCAACATATTCATAAAAGATTTGCTACTAAACTTGCTAGAAATAAGACAAATGCCATGGACCCTGACTACACTGCAGGCTTTTCACCTTTTGTCATGAAAGATGTCAATTCTAAATCTGCTGTTCTCGGAGTAAGAGCAGACAAACAAGATATAAAATACTGGATGAAACACTACTCCAAAGGAAAGAAGAAATAAAACCATAAATAGTTTTAAAAATACAATATATTTATCTTATAATTAAAATAACTATACATTATTGATTTATGTCATTTATTTCTGTCAATAAGATGGTGCTTAAGAGAAAGTAGATTGATGAGTTGACTACTTATTGCTAAGTCTTTCTTCAACAAAATGGAACACTGAATCTATACATGAATATGATGACATTTCATGTTTTGGATGACCTGTAATAAATAATTTATATGTTGTAATTATAGTTGAAACTTGTTATACTATATTGTAGTGTTTAGTTAGAATGTTGTATTTTACTCCTTTGTACAAAAACAAACAAATACAATGTTAACTTTGACTGATAACAATAATAATAGACTGCCTTGCTAAGTGGCCCAATCCTATTATTATTCATATATTTATTCAAGTAACAGTCTAACTGGTTAGTAAAACTTAGCCTAGGTGTTGTACCCATGAATGACCATTAGCCGTACCTGCTGAAACCCTTGGACAATCAAACTCTGGAGTTTTCATTGGAGTGTCCAAAGCAGCTGTTGAAGATATCCAGTTCCTAGAGATCTGAAATTTAATGAAAAGTTATTAATTCAAATGAGATAATCAAATAAAAATATGACATGTTTAATGTTTACCTCTTTCATAAACTTAGGCATTTTGATAGGAGAAAATGCATGGACAGAGTCAGTAAACATTACTGCTTTCACTCTATCCTGGAATTCATCTTTTAGTTGGTCTGCCAATGTTACAGTGACTACGCCCCCATAGCTGTGTGCTACAATAATAATTGAAGCAGCTTGTGCTTTAGACACATATGTGTCCCACACGTATCGAGCATGCTCCTCTGCATTACCACTATGAGATATCTTTTTGCCATCAACTCCATAATTGTCATTAGTATTCAAGATTAATACACCATAGCCCTTGGCAATCGCCTGTTGCACATATGGTATTTGTGTGCCCTTTTCTAAACTCTCATTGATAATTAATCTGAAAATAAAAACAACAGATACTTTTTGAAAATTCAAATATAAATTTTCTTAAATTATTTTTACCATATTGATTTAAATATTATATGAATCAGATCTATCTGATATGTACGTATTTTACAACAGATTTTATAGCATGTGTGAACCTGATGACAGCTAGTAAGGGGCAAACAAAAACTTTAAAAATATTATTACTTTAGCAAAATAATGCAATAATAGCAAAAATGATATATTTTTAGGGGAAGTTTAGTATTTTAAAATTATTGGGCCATCTCTTTTAAACCTAATTTCCCTAAATAAGTCATAGCACATCCTTTTTAAATTGTGAAGTACCTACAAACTAACAATAGATGTTTTAATTTTGTTGAGTGGTTATTGGAGTTTAGTTTACTTAGGTCCCTTTAGGGTCAAAATGTAAAATAGCTTACGATCGAGCCCACTGTCCAGCACGAACTGCCCCGGACCCATTAATTAAAATCATTAGCACATCTTTTTTGTCATAATTCTCAGATACAAATATAAATGTTTCATTATTAGGCTTAGCATCCAATGGTACAGGTAATCTTGTCATGTTCACTTCTTTTTCCAGTAGATGATAAATGTAATGTGTAATAGCATTTCCCAATTCTTCATAATGTGCCTGACACTCTTGGTGCTGATCACTAATATTAAACTGAAAAGGTTCACCAGTGGGTTGCCCATCATGTCCTATTTTTCTTAATTGCCCCTCTAGAATAACAATGTATTGTATATAATCAACATAATGTTCATATTTAAATACGAATAAAGAAATAAGTGACAAACATAGCAAATTATAAATAATCAGGTACTTGATGAGCTAATGTTTACATGAAGATGATCTCACCACTATTAAAGACATATCCCAAGTCCTTCATAGTTTTTGCCGCTTCCATTATTTTGTATGTTGTACAGGAATACACTCTATTTGATGTTGTTATAAATTGATTTACATTTAGAATGCAAAACCGGTGAAGTTTAAATGTAGTGATAATAAATTGGTATAACATTAAACAAAGATACTTTAATCCCAGTAAGAATAAAAGTTATTTCGTATGATAAATGTTCGTAATAAGTTAGTATTGGTAAAGGTTTTATTTTATAAAACATTCAATAAGTAAAAAGTATGAATTATTCTTTGAGTTGAGTGTGTGTGTAATTTATTTTTAACGCAACTAAATGTCAAATTGCCATTTTTTTTTACAAAAAGAAAAGCATAGAGAGTTACGCCCATACAGCCAAGTCTAATACATTTCCGCAGTAATTGTATTGAATTGCGGGTATAACTTTCAATATACAGGGTGGTGCCGTCAATGCGACAATAAATTTAAACATGGGCTTTATGCACTAAAGCGACCTTTCCTATTTCAGCCGTGAAACTCTTAACTATTGTCTAATTGTCTAATCTGTGGTAAATCAGTTAAACTGTGTTTCGGATTGAAGGTTGGCAGCCAGCGTAATAACTAGGCATGGAAGGAAGGCAGTACTTTATCTTAGGCCTCAGGACCAGTCTAGCGCAAGTTCGTAAGAAAAAATAATTGTATGAAACGTGCACGCTCAGTAATGGCGGTATAATCCGCCTCAATCCGAAAGAAGGCATTATCCATACAATCAATATGGTGGTCGACGCTCTTCATAAACAGGTGATTTATATCTGTCATCTGTCTCTGTCGCTGTTGTCCTGTTTTCAAAACGTTTGACATTTCATTTAGTTGTGTTGGAGAATTTTCTAAAATCACAAATTAATGTAAATTATTATTAAAAACGAGCGTTTTGCCTCAAGAAATAAGCTTGACCCAAAAAGGATTGTGTGTGATGTGAAGTGAACTAAATGAGTAAACGAATAAGTTAAGAAATATGTAATTTAAAGATACGCCGGCGGCCAATGTAAAACGAACATATTATGTCTGAATTTCCTCTCAATGATGATCGGTAAGTACCAATGACTGTTAATTAGTTCTATTCTAAAGCTATTATTGTTTAAATAGGGATTTTAGTACATAAAAGTAATATTTACCTACCGACCTAAGTAAAAAATAGTGCTGTCTGTACAATTTTATTTCCCTATCGATGTCGTGGCCATTAAATAAACCACTTTATTTTTTTCGCAGATGTAAACAGTGGATTCAATTGACAGGGAAGGATTTGGTGTATGTGCTAATCGACAACAAAATCGCGACATATTTTTGGTGTAGTCGGAATCCAAATCGGTGTTGATGGCCGATCCAGGACGATTCACACGCCTACCGTCAACCTAACAACCTACCATGTTGTCATAGTAGTCAAGCTTGATATATTGTATATTATAATTATATAAAAGTTTTTCAAGTGCCTTTGTTTATTAATTTCAAACACCTATAACTATCGATAAAAATCTAAACTCTATCTCTACTAATCCCTTCTAAGCACATCCCTATTTTGTTGCTTATGTTGGCATTATTGTTGCCAGACTGTTGGCTGAATTTTTATTATATTGGTATGAGTCTGGCGTGCACGTTCTATAGATTTTTTTTTTCCTTGAAGTCCCGTCTCTTCTAGCGTAGCGTTTTATATTCTCTTTGCTCAGGACGACAACGCACCTGAAATACCAAGTGATTATATCCCTAACTTCGATGTGTCTCTTGGCATAGGCCTCTTCCAACTCGTTACAACACACCCTATCTCTAGCCACTCATTTCCAATATAGACCGGCAGCACGCTTGAGGTCATAGGTGAAGCGTGTAAATAGCTACCATAGAAAAATTCAGCTACCGAACTGCACTGAACGGTGTATTATCCTATGAGAGGGTTACACACAACATAAATGTATCAAAACAGTAATAAATGGGATCAATGCCACCAGCTAACTCACCAGCAGCACCTCGTCTCCACTCCTTGGTTCCTCACCACCACAATCGTACGCAGCACAACTTGAAGTCTTGACAAAGGGTCGACCCTATTTACTTCAACACAATATTATGTCTAGCACAGCACAAACAGTTCAATAGTCCGAATTTGATGCGGTAAAGTTATTAATTAAATTATTTAATAATTTAAAACCGATAATACGGCGCGGTGCGGATGCGTTGCAAAAATCTTCTTTAAATATTTTTAAAGGCGGTTGGCGGGAGAAAAAGCTGCGCGCCAAGACATGCGCAGTACATCCTTTTTCAATTAATTTCAAGACAACTAGCGCCATCTTGTAAGAGTGTTTGGTAACTCTGCTCAAAGGACGCTGTGGTGGCGCCAGCAAACATATCATCCAAATTACTGCTTGAATAAAAATGTTGTGTGTATTTGTTATAGAAATAATTAAAACAAAGCAGAATTATGAAAATTATAATAGACTACTTGCAAATTGAGGTAACAAGTAAAGCGCGTAACCAGTCATGTTAATTTTAGATGTCGACCCCTCCTTGTTTTTCCTCTTCTAAGGTACCAGTACCAGTGAATTTCTTGTTTTTTTAATACCACTAAGGTGGCAATCAAGCATACGGCCCACCTGATGGTAAGCGGTTACCGTAGCCTATGGACGCTTGCAACACCAGGGATAACCTTTTCAAACCCTTTTTGAGAAAACCTCTGCAGGGAGGTAGGTCATTCCACAACCTGAGCGTACGCGGGAGAAAGTTTCTCTGAAACCGCACAGTACGAGACCATTTTAGTTCTAACGTGTGAGGATGAATTCCATGGTGAGCGGTGCGATGGTAGAAAGAAGCCGTGGGCATCATGTCAAATAATTCCTCAGAGCACACTCCGTTATACAACCGGTAGAACACACATAAAGGAACAAAATCTCTCCTTAGGCTCAAGGGTTCAATACCGCTTGTGATTTCGGGTTCGTCGACAATTCTCATAGCGCGTCTTTGTCCTGCGTCAAACGGTCCAAGCTGGTATATAGGTGCTCCCGCCCATAGGTACTGCTGCCAGTATTCTTTATAGGGCCTGACATGAGACTTATACACTAACAGTCTTTGCCCCGAAGAGAAGTACCGCCGCGCTTTATTGAGCACACCAAGTTTCTTGGATGCCAGCTTGACTTTATCTTCTAAATGTCCGCGGAACTGCACGTCACTACAGATATCGACACCAAGGATCCCGATACTCTTAGAGATGGAAAGGGGTGTGTCAAGAAATTGTAGAGACACAGCGAATAAGGTTTCTTTAGCGCGCGCAGACTTGTGTCTTCGTCGGGTTAAATTGGACTAAGTTTAGTCGTCCCCAATCGGAGACTGACTAGAGAACTCTCGATTTCAGACACAAGTCGACCGCGACTTTCCTCCATAGTAGACCGAGGGGTATTACCACGACTCGTACAGTAAGCGTCACCAGTACTGCATAACAATGTAGTCCGTCAATAGACAGCATATCATTGATATGCAGCAGGAACAGCGTTGGAGACAGACCCAGCCTTGCGGGACGCCAGATTGATGTCCATGCTATCGAAGCAACTGCCATCAACGACGGCGACATTTGCAGAGCCCCTTAGGTAGCCCGTAAGTTGGTAACTTCGAAAGAAGACCCCTGTGCCAGACCCGATCGAACGCCTTCGCTACATCTATGTTAACAGCCAATGCCCCACCTTGACTCTCAATGGCAAGAGCACAGCAATTATGACTAATGCCGTATTGGTGGTCGCTGATTAGGTCGTGATCATCTAGGTACCTGAGGAGTTGCGTATTTATGACGCGCTCCATCACCTTTGAGAGAAGGGAGGTTGTAGCGTTAGGCCTGTAATTCGATGGATCTGATCTATCGCCCTTTTTGGGCACAGGGTGCACATGGGCAGTCTTCCACGAAGACGGAACTTGCCTGGTGGAGTACGAAAGCGCGAAAAGACGCGTCAGAATAGGACACAACTCAGGAGCACACTGCTTCAGTACCACTGCCGGTATACCGTCTGGCCCGCTCGACTTATGAATATCCAGTGATAACAACTCACGCCGTACCTCCCGTTGCGTAATGGAGATCTCAGGCATAGAGTTGCCGCACCAGGTAATGGTAGATGGTACAGCACCTCTGTCATTCAAAGTCGATTTCGAGGCAAAGAGAACACCCAGTAAATCGGCTTTCTCTTTAGCGCTGTGGGCCAAGTTTCCGTCAGGCTTACGGAGTGGTGGCAAAGACGACCTACAAAAGTTTCGTTCGGCAGCTTTGGCGAGTGACCAGAAAGCACGACTCCCAGAAGGGTATCTTGCAAGCCGATCGCCAATTCTGCCGACAAAATCGAATTTCGCTCTGGCAATCACTCTTTTACAGAACCTCGAAGCAGCACAGAACTTCACGCCAGAGATGTTTGGATCCTAATTTATTCGAGCCATGGTTCAAGCCTGAAACGCAGCTTGCTTGCTAATGTGAGCATCCCTGCATGGCCGATTAAACCACGGCCGCCTCTTAACCCCTGCGGCCACTTGTCGCGAAGTTCGCGAGTTCAGTTCATTAAGTGCCAATCGTAAGTATTAAAATTCGTAATGTAAATAACTTGATATTGTTATCGATACGAGTTTAGCAATCGATAAGTAACTTTGTGTCTATGCCTTGTATCTATGGTTGCGTCTGTGGTTGACCGTTGGCGGCATTGCGTGACGGACATTTTTTGGTTGTGTACCGCGGGAGAGAAAAGGTGGGTTTTCAGATGCCAACGAGCCGAGGTGCGAAGCGGTGCGATCAGTTCTACTGAGGAACGATGGCGAGAAACGAGAGGACGACGTTTAGTGGTAATATAAGTAGCTAACGCAAACCTGGTGAGTTGTGTTCTATTATCACGCATGCATAAAGTCAGTGTAGTGTTCTGTGGACATAGCATCTTATGAAGATAGCTACATGAGTTATTAGTTGAGGTCGCTCCCCCAGGGATGGACATTGTAGTAGTAACGGAAGGCCAGGGTAGGACTGTAGGGGAGGTGGAGGTCCAACACAGGGACTGCGGTCCCGAGCCAATGTCCATTAGAATGTATCACATGCGTGTGGCTTTCTAGAGGACTACGAAGGCAAGTTCGTAGTCTTCACCTGGGAGCGACGGAGAGTAACTGGGAACAATGTTCCTAAGTGTTGTCCACATACGTGCAGCTCTCCAAGAGTAGTTTATCATAGTTGTTCTGTCCAGGGAACATTATATTATATATCTATGTCTCACATGCTGTCATAGAATAAGTTACACCCTCATTATTAATGTTATACGGCGTGTGACGACATAATGGTGGAGGTGCTGGGATCTGCCGCCGGCGAAGAGCCGTTCGCCAGAAGTATTGAGATGTAATACTAATGTCTTAACTGTAAGAAAATTATACATCTTAAACAGTATCCTGTCACTTCATAAAAAAACTCCTCTAAATCAGGATATACTTAATAAACGCAATCCTTATTCAGTTATCGAAATAAAAAAAAGTCAGAACTACTTTCGCAAAAAGGCAAAGTGTATCCCAATCTATAAACCTTTATAATACTATTAATCGTATACTAAATATATATGTAATGAATAACAACAAATGTAAAGAAACAGTATCCGATTGGTTAAAATGGCAAAATTACGATGACATAGAAAAATGATATTAAGCAATTAACTATCTGCCTTTTTTATGTCTTATAGGTCTTATAGGCTGGTTCCGAAAACAACTAGTTGCAAAACAAGAATTATTATCGTTTTATATTATTAAATAAATTCATTAAATCAAGTTCCTACTAACAGTGGTCGAACTGAATGTTTTTGTTCTGATACAATTTAACTGGGAAAAATATTATGCAACTTGTGGGTAGGTCTAAAAATTTTCTGTATAACTAGTCTACACATATTTTATTGTTTAATTTCTTGTGGTAATTTCATAATTAATAGTAGTTATCTGTGTAAGTGTTTTTAATTGTGAATTAAGGTAAATTTCGTGGACCTTTGTTCTTGAAATTTTGTGACCATAAGATGTAAAGGTAGGAATGGGGAGGCATATGCTGGATGTCCGCTTAAATTCCCACATATGCTGCCGGGCAGACGATGCGTCGCCTCTCGGCTGAAAACCCAATATTTTATGTACTCTGGGGAGGCATATGCTGGATGTCCGCTTAAATTCCCACATATGCTGCCGGGCAGACGATGCGTCGCCTCTCGGCTGAAAACCCAATATTTTATGTGCTCTGGGGAGGCATATGCTGGATGTCCGCTTAAATTCCCACATATGCTGCCGGGCAGACGATGCGTCGCCTCTCGGCTGAAAACCCAATATTTTATGTACTCTGGGGAGGCATATGCTGGATGTCCGCTTAAATTCCCACATATGCTGCCGGGCAGACGATGCGTCGCCTCTCGGCTGAAAACCCAATATTTTATGTGCTCTGGGGAGGCATATGCTGGATGTCCGCTTAAATTCCCACATATGCTGCCGGGCAGACGATGCGTCGCCTCTCGGCTGAAAACCCAATATTTTATGTGCTCTGGGGAGGCATATGCTGGATGTCCGCTTAAATTCCCACATATGCTGCCGGGCAGACGATGCGTCGCCTCTCGGCTGAAAACCCAATATTTTATGTGCTCTGGGGAGGCATATGCTGGATGTCCGCTTAAATTCCCACATATGCTGCCGGGCAGACGATGCGTCGCCTCTCGGCTGAAAACCCAATATTTTATGTGCTCTGGGGAGGCATATGCTGGATGTCCGCTTAAATTCCCACATATGCTGCCGGGCAGACGATGCGTCGCCTCTCGGCTGAAAACCCAATATTTTATGTGCTCTGGGGAGGCATATGCTGGATGTCCGCTTAAATTCCCACATATGCTGCCGGGCAGACGATGCGTCGCCTCTCGGCTGAAAACCCAATATTTTATGTGCTTTGGGGAGGCATATGCTGGATGTCCGCTTAAATTCCCACATATGCTGCCGGGCAGACGATGCGTCGCCTCTCGGCTGAAAACCCAATATTTTATCTGCTCTGTGATGGCGTATGAGACGTATGGAATTCCTCATACGCTGCCGCGAGTGTGTCGCGGCACCTCGCGGTATAACGAAAAGTGGCAAGGCCGAACCATTACACTTGAGTCCTAACCCCAAAATAAAAAAAAGTAGATTGCTGCATTTCATGGCAAACTTAGTCGGTTTTGACGGTGGCTTCCCATTACCTCTTGAATTGAGTAACAATATATCATATCAATATGTAACTACTCGTATGACTATTAATTAATCTTGGATGACATTGAGAATTTCATTATGCTAAATAAATAGTCATTTATTTATTTTAAGTGTAGCGTGCGGCTTACCGCTCGTTATAACGTGTTTTTATTTATTTTTACATTTATTACTATTTTAACGTGCATTTGCTACTCGTTATGATGTGTGTTATGTGTATTGATTTTTATATTTATTTCATCGTGCAGTTTTCGTTACAATTTACTACTCGTTATCACGTGTTATCTGTATTAACGTGATGTTTTATAATAACGTGTTTTTTCGCTTTAATTTACTATTCGTTATAACGTTTATTGGAGTTAACATGCCTTGTGGTTCGTGCAACTTTCGTTATATTCTGATACCTACCCGGTAATCTGTCAAGCGGCAATATACCACCGGGGGGCGATGACAATGGAAGAATCAATTGTGTCTGGAATCTCATGCTCGACGGGTGACATTTTTAGCAAATAAAAAAAAAAGGGGGGGAGGTGCGTTAAAGCCTCTTTGTTTTATCGTGCTAGTTTTACTTCCGGACATATTTCATTTTAAGCCTTATGTGTTTGAAGATTGATGACTACCCGCATATTCTTACTTTACTAGGTGATACTCTAGCAATTTGTCGTCGAGCCATCGAAGGTATGATGAACATGAATAATCATGTCGCATTCAAATAAATGATTTGTTTGTATTTTATTACCCTTCTTATTTTTCTTTATTTTTGATATTGGTAAAAACAAAAGGGGGAGAGACGACCTATTGTCGTTATGCAGTTTTTATATATTGTTGGTAAGTGTTTTATGATTTGACTTATTTTCTAATATATAACACCTTTACGGTTATAACTGACTTGCTTACCTTTTAACCAAGTAAGGCAGATTGGTAAAGTGTTATCATATGCTATAGTGGTTATTACTATTAAATGTGGTCGTTTCGTGGAATATGGAGTGGAGATATTTTCAGTTAATGGCTGACAAAGATAATTTGATGAAATTGACTTGAAGTATTGCATCTTATACCTTGCCTCTTAACGAGACTTCATTAGATTGAGTGTTACGTATAACCGAAATTTACTTTCTAGTTTTTATGTTTTGTTTTAATAGGTTAAGGTGGTCTAGACTTTTATTAGTTAAACACTTGAAAGTCGAGTACCCATCTGTTAACATACGATAGTTCGAAGGAGGGTAATTAATTATATTTTTAATACGATAACAATTGTGTATTAAGTTTTGGAGTATCTACCCGCTAAACCGATGGTAGGCGGTTAAGTTGAGGGCTACACACTAGTTCCAGATTGTATTGTATTTTGGTAATTACGATGATGATTACAGTGGTGAGATTGGAGATGATATCTAAACGACTTTCGCTTAGATTTAATTTTCTACAATGTATGCGTTTTTCAGGTGAGTATAATAAGTGATTTTATTTTAGTGCGTTTATAATAGCAAAGCTGTTCCGTACTTCGAAAATGTTAAGTTTTACGGCGCGGCGGGCGGTACAAATAACATGTGCCAGAAGTGTAGCAATATCTTGTCACTTCACCACCTATGTCTGTTAGTACGAAAGTCTGTTTTTAGGTGTAGCACACGTTCGCGTGTCCACTGTTGATGATGGTACCTATCGGCTGTATACCTAGTGTTGAGAAATTGAGCATTTGTTTTGAATTTAGTTCATAACTATTATTGAGTTATAGTTAGTACTACCTACGTTTAGAAACACAATGTAGGTATTTGTTTATGAAATGAATGGAAAATACGCCAGTAGTGATACTAAACTATTGTAATTTAATTTATTTAACAATTAAAGTATATGTACAGTTACACGAATAAAAAGCAATAGATGCGCCATTGGAAGAAACGGTGCTGACACATTTCCATACAACTTTGAACCTTTTATTTCGATCATAATTATTGCTATAAAATAAACTGTACTGTTACTGTAATTAACTGGGTTATTACGGTATACGACGTATCTTGACAGGTTAAAAGACTTATTGAAATATTCTTATGCTGCCTTTATCACCAAAGATGTCTCGTGCGCATTAATGGCTTAATTGGATGCAGCTCTTGTAGGGATGACGATGAGTTCATTCTTTGTCCAAAGAGTGCAAACCTTAAATAATGAGTACCTAAGTATATATTTATTTTGATTGTGTATATTTCAGTGCGTATTACTGGGCTCAACATGCAATAGTTGGTGCAGAGTAGTATAAGTTGGTATAATTAAATACCTTTTTGATACAATTCAATAACACTCCAGCCAGTGTCATACTGAATTGTGCTGAATAGCACTCCATTCCATGCAATTCAGTGGGATGATGGTTATGCACATGGAAAGGTGATGTCTAGTTTATATTTCTAAAGAAGGTAGGTACTTAATTTATAATTTATATTATGTCCACGGCGTTATGATATTTATTGTTTGTTTGTAGATACATACAGTATCAATATAATGCCTAGAATTCGTTGGTACCCACGGAATACGGTAGATATCCTCTAGATACCTTAAATAATATTTAGTGAGTACTAATAAAATTATAATACAATTTCTATACAAATTCCATACACATTTAGTTGGTATATAAATTATTTAAGAACTACCTTAGTAATAAGAGATTGAATTGAATCGAATCTTATGTATAAAAAGTAGTTCGAGACACTCTGGAAGGTATAGGTACTGGTCTGAATTATCTTCGCAGACATTGGTATAGTTGTGTACTGTGACTATCTGAAACTCTGGTTCTATTAACCGTTAACTTGAGCAAGCAAGGTGTACATATATCATAGTGGTATTGACGGTATTAATTGCTATTTATTACGTATTGATAGTTTGGTATAATTTGTGTCTCAGATATACCTACATATAGGTACTCAATCTGTGGGTATACTGTGCGCCTTTGAGTCGAGATATCTTAGTAATCATTTTATTTCAATGATGTGATACTTATTTGATAAAGAAAGTGTTTTGTTTATCAAGTGGAAGTAACCAAAGTGATAAGCAAACAAACTTGCCGCAATCTTAAAGGCTGTTTATTACAGTTCTTTCTTACCCTAATTATCTAAAGTATGCTTAACGTGAATATTTGAATGTAATGACAAATATATTTCTTATAGCTAATAGAGAATGTAATGGTTGATTTGTGAAGCAATTCTATAATTTTACCTTATACAGTAAATAAGGGTAGTGCAAGATTATATTGCAATTTAGTTTTTTATGTTGATAAGGTGAAAGTGAAACAAGCAAAGTGATTGTACCCACTGTAGTTTTCACTATTACTAATACTACTACACTATTTTAGCGAATTAGGGTGCCTACAAAATGTCAAAATGTCAATTGGCTTGATCTACAGATTATTCATCCATATAGTGTTAGTAACAAACAATGCTCTTAGTTCTAGTGTTAGTAAAAGACACTCGTCATAAATGTATGAAATGACAGTTGAAATTTGATTGTGACTGGTTTGTCGGGCTTTGATGGAAAGCGGTAGCTTCGTGAGTACCAAGACCAGGAGCGTTGTGTAAGGTATATGTTTACATGTAAACCAAACGGGTTATTATGTGTGTATTACATTATGTGTTGTTTATAATGTATGAAATGAAATGAAATTTACCTATTTGCTTAATACTGTGTTACATTTCAGATGGTTAGTGACAAATTTTATGAATTTTATGAATTTATGTAGAATTAAATATGCATTAAATTATTTAAATAGCGGACGGATAGTAAAGGATAGAATAAATGGGGATTTTGACTGTCAGTCCGACATTCTACACTTATACTTATTTTTTTTCTTTTTCTCGGTTGGGAGGTCTGGACACATCCAGGTGTCATGATAGCGGCTTAGGACGACAGTGTTAAATGTCGCCCGGATTGGGAGGTTGCCCTGGGTTTGGATGTGGCGCTGTTTGTCACAGGTTCGGAAGGTGTGCGCTGTTGTTGCCCATGGAAGCGGTTCGCACTTGAAAGATATGGAATATTCTATATGTTGTGGTTCTACTGTTTGGAAAATTAAAAATAATGGAAATGTTTGAGGCCAGTTTTAACAGCGGTCGTCTGGAGTTGAGACGTCTGTCAACATTTACATATGTTGAAAGCTAGTGTCTCACTGACTTGCGTTAGAGGCATGGGCAGATTGGTGTTTATACTCCAGCTGGAAGTCAACTTCAGCGTGCAGCACTAGGGAAGTTGTTGTTGGTATCTATAGCTTACTTGTACTCTTCGGAATCTGACATAACAACAGAGAGCCTTCTGCATGACCTCAATGAAGCAAATAAACAAAGTTTGTCACCACTTGGTGTTGTATATTAGACTTGCCTGTACCTATGCGTCTGATTTTTGTCTTTTAGATACATCTATAGTAACAATGTAGAACTACAGAGTGTAACTCTTGTCATGTATATTAAAGTACATAATTTACAATTCCCTAATGAGTCTTTTCATTGAAACCCAACACTTGGGATTGATGAAACCCTCCAAGATCTTAGATGACCACCACGACTTGAGAAGTGGAACCACTACAGTTGGTAAAATAATCACTACTGTACACATACCAGTTTATTACAGTAGAAGAATTGCTTGCGCCACCATAAGGTGGTATGGTGTCACTTTTTCTCGGCTTCGGGAGTGTCGCGAAGTTCGCGAGTTCAGTTCATTAAGTGCCAATCGTAAGTATTAAAATTCGTAATGTAAATAACTTGATATTGTTATCGATACGAGTTTAGCAATCGATAAGTAACTTTGTGTCTATGCCTTGTATCTATGGTTGCGTCTGTGGTTGACCGTTGGCGGCATTGCGTGACGGACATTTTTTGGTTGTGTACCGCGGGAGAGAAAAGGTGGGTTTTCAGATGCCAACGAGCCGAGGTGCGAAGCGGTGCGATCAGTTCTACTGAGGAACGATGGCGAGAAACGAGAGGACGACGTTTAGTGGTAATATAAGTAGCTAACGCAAACCTGGTGAGTTGTGTTCTATTATCACGCATGCATAAAGTCAGTGTAGTGTTCTGTGGACATAGCATCTTATGAAGATAGCTACATGAGTTATTAGTTGAGGTCGCTCCCCCAGGGATGGACATTGTAGTAGTAACGGAAGGCCAGGGTAGGACTGTAGGGGAGGTGGAGGTCCAACACAGGGACTGCGGTCCCGAGCCAATGTCCATTAGAATGTATCACATGCGTGTGGCTTTCTAGAGGACTACGAAGGCAAGTTCGTAGTCTTCACCTGGGAGCGACGGAGAGTAACTGGGAACAATGTTCCTAAGTGTTGTCCACATACGTGCAGCTCTCCAAGAGTAGTTTATCATAGTTGTTCTGTCCAGGGAACATTATATTATATATCTATGTCTCACATGCTGTCATAGAATAAGTTACACCCTCATTATTAATGTTATACGGCGTGTGACGACACCACTAGCGTGTTAGCAATGTAACATTCCATACCCGCCAGTAGTGTACTCTATCTGTTAAACAGCTCGGTGGTGTATTGGTTTCAGCACTCTGGTTTCGATACGAAAACAAACAAACTTTCGCCATGGTTGATACTGGACTTGATTAAAATAAAATTTCGACCTCGGCGCTCTTCTGCTTTGGAAGGGTTAGGGCGTTTAATTTAATTCTTGTTTTGACTGAGGGCTAAGAGATATAACTTCTCAGCACGAGGTAATGATACAATAGCTCTTGCATGTGTAACGTAACATGCCGCTTTGAATTTGTAATGCTTGATCCTAGTCAGTTGTAAGGAATAAACATTGACAAAGTTACAGTGTGTTCTACGGCCCATTCAACAATATATTTTATACATAGGTATTTAAATTAAATTATTAATATAAATAGAAACCCATATAAAAATAAATCTAAAAACTCATTCAAAAATACTGAATCAACCTCACTGTGACAATGAATGGTTGACTTTTCGATGTTTACTTTTAATCTTTCCATACTGACGCTACTTGAAGCGACGCTTGATTAAAGATCCCATATATATGTCTCACTTTGCCCTTGTCTAGGACGGCACTGAGAGCTGCTGTGCTTGCCCACACATTCGCAGCATGTTCGTAGACTAGGTTACCACAAGTAAAGATCAGGTAGCTTCATGAAATATAAATACTATACATATAATTGTACTTATTTCATAGCTATGGGTACTAGCCAACAGAATAAATAATTATGGCAATATAGTTTATAAAACTTTTTAATCATTGTACCAATCTAAAAATAAAAGGGTAAATGACATGACTAGTAAGAAAAATAGTATATAAACCCTGAGACCCGCGTTCCTCTGTATAGCTTGTTTGATCTGCTCATTGGCATCCTTCACATTTTCTGTTGCTCCTACAACTGTAGTGGAAATCCGGTCAATATCCTGTTCTTGTTGTAAAATCTGAAATGTAGGTATTAATATAAATATATATTTTTATATGTATATAGTATAGTGATCTTATAAATAATAACTTCTTTAAGTGTATTTTAATAGTACTAGTGGCCAATGTTATGGATCGATTGTATGTACCCCCATTGTCATGCCACTTCAGAATAGATTTATGTAGGCACATAACCTGATTAGAACATATGTTTACAAATAAATAATTTTAATTTGAAAAGCACGGAAGCTATTGGATGAGGTCTGTGTCAGCATAATACACCAATTCTACACAAGAGTGTTTATTATAATATTAATAGGTTAAGAGTATTATTGTATATTTATTAGATTTGAGAGAACTGCTTTTTTCATAAGCATAGTGAACTTGTCCAGAAGTGAAAAGTAGGGTACAAAATATATTTTGCAACTCCAACATAGCGCTAGTACCTTTTCAGTAAAAATCTCCTGTAATTCTGCTATGTGAAGAACTTTACTCTCTATCTGGCGCACTTCTTCAGTCATATTATTAAGTTCATTTAGGAGTTGCACATTCTCTGATTCAAAAATCTGCAATTCTTCAGCACTCAGCTGACCTTCGTCAGTCATTATAGCTATTTCACTCTCAGACAAATCTAATTTCCGCTTTTGATTATCCGTTTCTTCTAAATCTACAATATCTTCATCTTTATCACTATCCATTCTTTTTTCTATAGTAAATGGGTTCGGAATGTTTGATTTCACTTGAGGCTGCTCAAGGCGCGATAATTTCTTAATGTCTAAAGCACGTTTCACACGCAAAGCCTTCAATTCACTATGAATTTTACATACAGCTTTTAAATACATGTCTATTAGATCTATAACTCCGTCCATGTAGTCTCGCATTTGATGCGTGACAGAAAGTTTACGGTTATCATTCCTGAACTCTTTCAGTAAATGAGAACAAGTGTTGATAATCCTCTGAGCGCCTGTATCGATTTGATCTCTCTCAGACTCTGTCATCTCATCCCCAGTCATATTATTGAAGAAACTTAAATATCTTTCTCTATGCTCTAACAGAAAATCTCTTAATCTAGTAATCTGGGAAGTTATATCTCTAGCCGTGCTCATGAATCCATTTTTGGGTTTTGTCCGCAATATGCGTTGCTTATCCTCACTTATAGGACTCTGAATACCAAACGCTTTGTTACGAGCTCTAACAGTTTTTATACAAGCTTTAAATAGCGGTGTTATATCCATTTTCACACAATAATTACACAAAAAATAAATATTAGAAATAGACGAAAGACTACTTTTGTAAAGAATAATTTTCACATTTTCAGTGACAGTGACACTGACATTTGTTTGTTTTTTTGTTTATTCTCCCTATAAAGAGAAGGCAAAGGAAACAAATGCCCATACAGCCATATTTTAATGTTTATATCTTCTTTCATTGCATTAAAATGCTGGCGTAACACATTTCAATGCTTCTTGGGAGTATTTGACACGAAATATATGATGACAGTCACTTTATGTGCTACATGATGAGGTGGATAACCACAAAAAAGTTCTCATTGTATTTCACACCATTTTCACTTTTATTCTAATAACCTTATATTTGTACGTCAACACAAACACTGTGTATATAAAACAACACCATTTTTATAACACAATGTTCGCTCCGACACAATTTTTAATCATTAAAATAAAAATCTTGACCGACGCCATTAAAACCCGCCAAACACTACCAATGCCGCTACCAATATCAAACCAAACACCCCCTTTTTTTGTTTATTCTCCCTGTAATAGGAAGGCAAAGGAAACTGAAGCCCATACAGCCATTTCTACATTTATTGCATTGAAATGATAGTGTTACACATTTCAATACCTTGGGACATATTGACACGAAATATATGATGGCAGTCTCCATATATGATGCTAATTGATGAGGTGGATAGCAACAAAAAAAGTTTTTATCGTCTTTAACACCATAATCACTTTTATTCTAATAATTTCTAACACAAACACGTTCCAATTCGGTTCGTATGTATGCGCGCAATTGGCGCGCTGGGAGCGCAACCCGTAGGGCCTATTTCCCTATTCTATTTGTTTTTCTTATTGACATTGACATGACAATTTTGTGAATGTGATTATTTTGATTTGTGATGGCCTAGAAGCACAGATTACTATAGAAGTGATCTATACCACAGATTAGAAAGAGTATGTCTAAAGACAGATGGGAAACACGCCTTGAAGAGAGCAAGCGTTAGTGAAATGACATGGGACCATTTGTAGTGCTGTACGTAAACTATCGACTTGTAAGTATTGATATCGATAAATATGGAATTGTCGACATTAATAGTACAGCCCTAAAGAATATTATATAAATTACTATGGATGATAAAAAAGTAAAAAAAAAACTGGAGATATTTCGAAGTGGTTTATTTATTTTATAAAATTCAAGGAGCTTTATATTAACAAAAAACAAACAGTGTAAAATACAAGCAATACTAACAGCTTATACATAATTATTATAATAGTAATCGAAAATATGAAATTAGTTATTAAACATAATACATAACAAGAACTTGGTTGTGATTAGAGATTTAAAATGAATAATGAATCTATTCATTATTCATATTCATCTTATCAACCTGTACCAGTATTTATTTATATAATAATTTATTGTACACATAGAAACAATACAAGAAAAACATAATAATAAAAAATGTACAAAAGGTGTGGCTTATTTCTAAAAGAAATCTCTTCCAACCCACCTACACTAGGAGATGTGCTGCGAGATAAGGATGTCGTGTGTACTGATATGATACATACATATACAAGACATAAAATATATCTACTATACAATACAATATATATTATATAATTATACAATACAATTATTTTTACAATAAATACATAAACAATCAAATCAATAAATTATCTATAGAATCAAAAAGGAATGATTATGTATTTAGTAAATTTTAGTTTAATCATACTTTTTCTAATATAAAAAATGTGCAGTTTCCATACTGGGAAGATGATAAACTAATACTCTTGGTTTTGATTCTAATATATATACAGGGTGGTGCTGCCAATGCGACAATAAATTAAAACATGGGCTATATTAGTTCATAGAAATGGTTTGCCACTTTCAAAAACATCTTATTCATTTGATTATTTCATGACATTTGCATGGAATAATAGAACATTGGCTGCATTATTTCATAGAAATGTCAAGAAATTATCAAAAGAATAAAATGTTTTTGAAAGTGGCAAATCATTTCTATGAAGTAATATAGCCTACGATTCAATTTATTGTCGCATTGACAGCACCACCCCGTTTATTGAGACATTTGTAATACATTCCGGATTCGGATTAACTACTTCAACTGGGTATATATTTATAGTATAAACTCTGTTTTTGAGAACCTGAAATATGCAAGTGCATAGCATTTTAACATATTCCATTAACATTAAAAATTGTTTGTATGGAAATATATTTCTCAATGGTGTTCACATAAATTGGCAATTTCATAGGTAAATACCTATAAATTCAATCAAGTCGCAGAATACCTTTGGGAGGCTTATGACAATTAAACAATTGTGTCTGAAATATGTGGCTTGTCAGTATATGTAGCATAATGCAATTCATATCTTACACAAATATTACTATTTGGACATTTTTATGTAGGGGTATCAAAAGAAGGAATTGAATCAGTACAAACATCAAGACTATTTAGAAAATTTAAAAAATTGTATGATACTGATATTAAATATCTTATTTTTTTTATAGAAAAAGGATTTGTAGTGAAGTATTACTATTAATCCGTTTTCCTTTATTATTATTAATATAATTTTATACACAAGAATTCTTCTTTTTATAACCACATACATAAAAGAATCCAAATATTAATATTAGTCAGTATTTATCACAAGTGTGAATGCGTGAAACGTGAAAGTGTGAAACATTGTGAATTTATTGTTACATATTCGACAAAACTTTTCCGCTTTTTAAATGCCAAGAGTTGCTTGGCCTGTAATGTATTAATATGAGTCAGTGGGGTATTTGAGATTACGTCTTAACAAATTTTCACGTTCTCTAAGAGTAATCTAAAGTATGCAATTTGGAAATCTCGTCAGTTAAGAAAGAGCGCCGGCAAGCTTGGCAGTTAATTTTAGCAAAAAGATTTCTGGTGACATAACCAGCCGTAAATGTAGACGCTTGTATGCTGGTCTTCTCTATCTGAACTTGGTGGAAAAGATCTGTTCCGCCATGTCTGGATGAGAAAGCGGATGGTCCAGTTTTCCGCCCGCCACCGCATTGCTTGCTGCGGCAATCGCACCTCGTGAACAACCTGCAACAGAAATACGGGACGAAGGATTAGGTACTACCTTTTTGTGGAGTAAAAAGTAAGGCACTCATATCCTCCATAGATTTTATTTGGATGAACATTGTAATTAGTGCATATCCTCCGAGTTAGACTGGTGATTTAAATAATTCCAAAAATTTACCAAAAATTCATAAAATTTTTAAAGTAATAATCCAATTCCAAAATAATAATGTTTTTAAATTATTCAGTACAATAACAGATAACAAGAATTTTTCGACCGACTGGCCGAATGGTCCTTATTAGAAAGAAAAAAATTTTAAACAAAAATTAAAACCGACTTCAAAAAACTGAAAAGGATGAAATAATTAAATTTAAGTAGGTATTCATCCCCTAGAAACATATTTTTGGAGTCGGTGCTTTACTTTCTATTGTTTTTGGAAACCACTTAGCACCAACTCCAAAAATATGTTTCTAGGGGATGAATACCTACTTAAATTTAATTATTTCATCCTTTTCAGTTTTTTGAAGTCGGTTTTAATTAATGTTTAAAATTTTTTTTTCACAATTTTTAGTGATAACTTTCTAAGGTCGAAGCTAGATGGGTGACCGTCAACTTATATTGTTTCCTACTATCGTTTCGTTTCACTAAAAAGTCATTGGAAAAGCAAAAATTCGCAATTTCGCTTATGTAGACGATTTCATAATTTCAGTTTTTTTTAATTTAAAACCAAAGTACCCAACTGTTTTTGAACAAATTGTTATGGGACCAAATGGCAGCTATTCCGCATCGAACAAAAAAAGAATCACGTAAATCGGATCAGTAATCTCGGCGTAATCGGTGTACATACATAGAAAAAAAAAAAATGAAAAAAAAAAACAAAAAAAAAAAAACATACCGGCCGATTTGAGAACCTCCTCGTTTTTGAAAACGGTTAAAAACGAAAGAATGAAATACATTTACTACACACTACTTAGTCAGGGGTCACGGGTTCGAATCCCGGTAGGGCAGATGTTGCAAACATCTATTGGACGCTGAGACAGATCTTTCAGTACGAGGAGCTTTTGTGTGACTTTTTGTAAAATTGGTATGTTCAAGGTTACTTATTTTTATGACCACTTGTTACCGAAATCGTTATGGTTATATGTGATCATAAAAACTTACCAATCACACCAACTCTTCAGTACAAAACGATACGCCTACGCGTTCAATCGAGCTGACTTTTAACAAGTCAAGTTATTAAAAGTTGAGTGATTTTAGTTCAATTAACTTAAACCATTACAGAAAATAAATTTATACCTTGACTAACTAGATGACGTGACAACGGAGTAGAAGTTTCTATTTGCAGAGTGTGGGCAAAGACAACTGTGGTAGTGCAGTTGCTCCTACTATTTCTGAAAATTTACAATAATTTTATCTTATCAATAATAAATCAAAAATTTTATATACATATTTTTATGATTTCTTTACATAATCTTTTATGTATTGTAATAAGTATCATACTGAAAATATATTGTTCATGACAATTTTAATTGAAAGTATTTATTTAGTACAGACCACAGCACATGAAGTGTAATAACAGTTGCACTACAAAAGCCGCCTCTATTACTAACGGAGTAATGGCGGTTTACACAATAAAAAGTTACGCTTGATGTGCTGGTGACTGTACATCACTTTCTGGACATACAGACAGGACATGCCATAACTTACGGTTTAAGTCATTTCTAAACAGAAACTGAGACTTAAACGTTTCTTATTTAATTATGATAAATCAGTTTACAGAATTAATCTTCTAGTCATGATAATTAATAAAATTGCAAAAATATTTGTATTACCTTCAAGGTAGTTGGAGATCACACTAGTTTGTATGTCTGACAACTCAAAAGCATCAGTAGTTTCACCTGAAATTTTGTGAATACATAATTAGATTGGGTCTTTTGGAATATTTTATATTCTATTACACTTCAAAACTTAGATGGGTATAATTTATACCCAAATCTAGGCTACTGGAACAGGTATGTCAAAGGACTTTTACATCCAAATATCCATACTAATATGATAAATGTTAAAATAACTCTCTTTGTCAGTTATGTGACTTTTATACCTACCAACCTCTTCAACAATAGTGCTTTATTGAAGACAAAACATTGTAATACAGTCTTCAAATACAAAACAATACAAAACAGCCTTCAGTACAAAATTTGATTGCACGCATTGACTCAGACTAACTGTCGGTTATTGTTCCAATAGCTTTTATTTTTTCCTCAGAATGTAATCTATCTGTATGAAGAATTTTATCTAAATCGCTTTTAGTGGATTAAAGCTATTGGAACAATAACCGACATTCAATCAAAATCAGTCATAAATAAGTATAACTAAAGTGGTATAAAGAGTATTATAAAAAAAATGACGGGGCTATAGTCAGATACTATTGCTAAATTATTTTTTGTTCAAAGTTTATTAGTATGTAGTAATTGTAGTATACTCTAACAGTTTATGATACTTACTTGACACAAAAGCCTGCATGCAGTGCAGATATTACATTTATGTAGACCTTCAGAGTTAATGTCTTCTATGTTGTCCCTGGCTGCAAAGTAAAGACTTAAAATTAGTGGTTTGATTGTTAGCACATGTAGATATTAAAACAACTTACTTTACTCAAAGAGTTTGCGACAAACGCACATATTTAACCTCAAAATGAAGGATGCAACGCCATTGCTGGCAGCGGCCGTGAAATGAATGCCGGGTTTCAATTTTATGTTGCGGTACATTTTGCATAATGTATTTTCATAAACATTGACCGAAGCCTTTCTGATTAGAGAAATATTATAGAACATCATTGACATTGTCGATTTGCATAGAGGGATGCAACAGCGTTTCGGATTGACCATGACCTGTGAGCAATAAATAGACAACGTAAGCGACTGTATCCTATATTGACAAATTAATGGTAATATCGATTTTTCTTACTAATTAATAAAAATCTGCACAAACCAGTAGTAAGAACAAGGTGGATTTTCTTCGTACTAAATTTATCGTCCGCCGCGCTTGTTGTCTGCCCAAACTATACTTTAGTTAGGTGTTGTTTGCAATTGCTCGACTCAGTACAGAAAAACAGC
This sequence comes from Nymphula nitidulata, assembly GCA_947347705.1. Lineage (NCBI taxonomy): Eukaryota > Metazoa > Arthropoda > Insecta > Lepidoptera > Crambidae > Nymphula > Nymphula nitidulata. The sequence continues at coordinate 18,277,133 of OX374632.1, forward strand.
AACAAAATATTTAGAAAATTGTGAAGGAAGACTTGAAAATACATAGAGAAAAATTGTGAAAATAACCGTCATGTAGAACACAGATTAGAAAGAGTATGTCTAAAGAATGTAGAATGTCATGTCAGTTTGACATTTTGCATCTGACGTTCAAACGAAAATGGCGGATTTTTATTTTTAATTACAGATAAACTATCACTGGGTTCTGCTTTAAGCTGTCACTGACTAACGTAGAGAGAGGCCATTGTATCGTTGATTCCAAGGGCTGATCTATACCTAGACCTAGATCCTGGAAGGGAAAGAAAGTACAAAAAATAAAATAAAGCGTATATTTATTATTTTATTAGTATTCTTATTGCAATATGGGTTCCACAATAATTAATTCACACCAGGGTAAACATTCTATTCCAATAGATATCTTAGATGATTTGTGCAGGTAAAATTACACTGATCATAGTTCTTCACGTAGGCAGATATGTATTGTAAATAATTGTTGAATAACATTGTATACCGTTGTTTTCAGTCGTTTTATCATAAATCTTCCGCCCGAGGATAGAGGGAATTTAGTAAGAATATGTTTTCAAATCGAACTGGCCCATTGGTTCTACTTGGACTACTATTGTACAGATGAAACAAAGTTAAACCCCTGTGGTATTAGAGAGTTTGCTGCCCATATTTTTCAGGTATACTTAATGGAATTTAGTAGGTTGTTTTTTAATGTAAAATATGACATGCGCCAGTGGTGTAAGTCTATGCATACTTATTATAAATGCAGTAGTAACAGACTGTCTGACTATGTCTTCAATTCAGCAGTTTAGGAGTAAAAACTTCTAAACCTCCGAATCGATTTCGATGAATTTTGGCATGGAGATAGACAACATGTGTGTTCAGCTATGTTGCATTTGTAGAGTATAATGTGTGTACAGTATGATTGCTGCTGTGGCTACATCACCACTATGTACTATATCTTTAGTCATGTAGAGACTCCAGACATGTATAAAATTGAGTAAATGGTTAATTGAACTGAGGTTGCCTAACCATACTAATATTATAAATGCAAAAAGTAGCTCTGTCTGTCTGTGTTCACTTTAACCACTTAACCAATTTACCGACATCTAATTGGAGCCGTGGATGACCACTAATAATAATAATAATAATATTTATACACTCACACCTATTATCTAGCCCAAAGTAAGCATCATTAAGAGCTTGTGTTATGGATACTTGATAACGGAGAAATAATGATAATAATATGTATATAAATATTAGAAATATACTAAATAAACATATAAACATCCATGACTCGTAAACAAATGTTCGTACTCATCATACAAACATTTGTTCCTACCGGGATTCGAACCCGGGACCTCTTGACCGAGTAGCCTGGGGTACAGACCACTCGGCCAGGCGGTCGTCATACTAATAATTCATATGTGGCTCAATCTATAATTCAGGCAGTTAATTTTTAAAAACTTGCTTATAATTCATTTACAGTTCATTTATTATTTCAGCATGTGCCACAGTTAAGAGAGCACATTGGAAGCCTTGATGAAGTTTTGGGCAATTGGCGAGAGTACAAACAAACAGTCCCTACATATGGTGCAATTCTCTTAGACTCGGATCTGACTCATGTACTGCTTGTTCAATCTTATTGGACTAAGGCTTCATGGGGATTCCCTAAAGGAAAGGTCAATGAAGACGAAGAGCCTTGGAAGTGTGCTGCAAGAGAGGTATTGTGAATAGTATTCAAAGTTGACAAGCATGAGTTCATAAACATAATTCCAGTTTTTTATTGACCTCTAGACCATTTTTATACTTGACATTTATATTCATTGATACTTTAATTATAATTGATTCATAATATAACAATTTAATAAATAGTAATGATATTTCAGGTGCTAGAAGAAACAGGCTTTGACATAAGTAACTTAATCAATAAGAATGAGTTCATTGAAGCTGTGATTCATGATCAAATAGTCCGTCTATATATAATAGGCTACATTCCAAGGGACACCAAGTTCCAGCCACGTACAAGGAATGAAATAAAAGCTTGTGAATGGTTTCCCCTGGTGGATCTTCCTGCGAATAAAAAAGATATGACTCCTAAAGTTAAAATGGGAGTCAGTCCAAATGCTTTTTTCATGGTGTTGCCATTTGTTAAGCGTATGAGACGTTGGGTTTCTGAACGTAACCCAAAGGTGTTCAGCAATAGTACAAAGCGAACTAGACACAAGTCCATGGGAGATATTGAGGCCTCAACAAGTAAAACCAAGAATAAAAGTATTTCTCAAGGCTTAGAGAGTGAGATCCAGGAGTATCAGCAACAAAATTTTAATTATAAGCCCAAGACTAATGTCCATAACAATAGTAATAACAGCATTGTCCAAGGAAATGCTAATAACCAGCCCAGCCAAAGCCCAGGGCACAATCTAAACATGTCCCATGGAAGTAGCTCTAAAAATGGAAATACCAGGAAAGAGAAAAAAGTCACAAAGCGCCAACTATTCACACCTCAAAATACTCAGAGTAACTCTTTCTCTCCCATACAGAAAGATAACAATCAAAACAACGAAGTTCCAGAAGATAATAAAGATTATTTCAACTTTGTAGCTCCTTCTTGGGCTAATTTCAAGTTTGACAAGCGTGCCATACTTGATTGCCTCACCTGAAGGATTGGAGTAAACCATGAATGGTTGTTTATTCTCAAATAAAAGCTATATTTGCTTCTTTATACACCTATCCATTGTTATTCTGAATTACAGTAGACTTGTATTGATGAATACAATGTAACAGTGAACTTAAGTATGTGATTGTTTTATTTGATGCTAAAAAATGATTTCCCTTACTTGCACTCATAACTTTTTTTTAGAAATTTTCTTATTTTCGAAATAAAACTATTGTTTTTTTTTTCAAATCTATTACTTTTTTATTTGTAAAGGCATTTTAACTGCCTTAAAAAAAATCCTCATCATCAGCGCGAAAAAAGTAATCTCAGAAATATGATAGTAACCTTTAAAACCTGATTTACTCACCATGAGTAGTGTTAGTCTGCTAGTCATCGAATGACGATCAATCGATTGGTGTTGTCTTTTGGATGTTTGACCATTCGATATAAAGTCGATTAACTATATCGTCCGGGTATTTTCATCAGCAGTTCGATTGATTGACGTTAGCTAAGCCATTTACCACCGACGATTGCTGTAGTTGAAGCTATCGATCGACGTCGACTAGCCCATTCTACCGTCGATTTGGTTTTTTTTTTTTATACAACTAGATGTCAAACAAGCTGGCGGCCCACCTGATGGTAAGCGGTTACCGCCGCCTATAGACACTTGCAATAACAAGGAAAAGCACTTGATATTGCAGGTGCGTTGTCATCCTGAGGCCTAAGATGAAATGCCGTCCATGCCCAGTAATTACACTGGCTACCTTTCCCTTCAATCCGAAACACAGCGAACTGTTTCACGGCTGAAATAAGAAAGGCGGTGGTACCTACCCAGGCGACCCTTGCCTGCCTGGCAGAATGCCAACACTTTTATGTCGTTAGTCAATCATTAAGAAATATTTTTTTGTATGCTTTAGGCCTGGGATCTTCTGACCCATCTTTATCAAACAAGGAGCCTGTCGCGAAGTTCGCGAGTTCAGTTCATTAAGTGCCAATCGTAAGTATTAAAATTCGTAATGTAAATAACTTGATATTGTTATCGATACGAGTTTAGCAATCGATAAGTAAGTTTGTGTCTATGCCTTGTATCTATGGTTGCGTCTGTGGTTGACCGTTGGCGGCATTGCGTGACGGACACTTTTTGGGTTGTGTACCGCGGGAGAGAAAAGGCGGGTTTTCGGATGCCAACGAGCCGTGGTGCGAAGCGGTGCTATCAGTTCTACTGAGGAACGATGGCGAGAAACGAGAGGACGACGTTTAGTGGTAATATAGCTAACGCAAACCTGGTGAGTTGTGTTCTATTATCACGCATGCATAAAGTCAGTGTAGTGTTCTGTGGACATAGCATCTTATGAGATAGCTACATGAGTTATTAGTTTAGGTCGCTCCCCCAGGGATGGACATTGTAGTAGTACCGGAAGGCCAGGGTAGGACTGTAGGGGAGGTGGAGGTCCAACACAGGGACTGCGGTCCCGAGCCAATGTCCATTAGAATGTATCACATGCGTGTGGCTCTCTAGAGGACTACGAAGGCAAGTTCGTAGTCTTCACCTGGGAGCGACGGAGAGTAACTGGGAACAATGTTCCTAAGTGTTGTCCACATACGTGCAGCTCTCCAAGAGTAGTTTATCATGGTTGTTCTGTCCAGGGAACATTATATTATATATCTATGTCTCACATGCTGTCATAGAATAAGTTACACCCTCATTATTAATATTATACGGCGTGTGGCGACATAATGGTGGAGGTGCTGGGATCTGACGCCGGCGAAGAGCCGTTCGCCAAAAGTATTGAGATGTAATACTAATGTCTTAACTGTAAGAAAATTATACATCTTAAACAGTATCCTGTCACTTCAAAAAAAAAACTCCTCTAAATCAGGATATACTTAATAAACGCAATCCTTATTCAGTTATCGAAATAAAAAAAAGTCAGAACTACTTTCGCAAAAAGGCAAAGTGTATCCCAATCTATAAACCTTTATAATACTATTAATCGTATACTAAATATATATGTAATGAATAACAACAAATGTAAAGAAACAGTATCCGATTGGTTAAAATGGCAAAATTACGATGACATAGAAAAATGATATTAAGCAATTAATTATCTGCTTTTTTTTATGTCTTATAGGTCTTATAGGCTGGTTCCGAAAACAACTAGTTGCAAAACAAGAATTATTATCGTTTTATATTATTAAATAAATTCATTAAATCAAGTTCCTACTAACAGTGGTCGAACTGAATGTTTTTTGTTCTGATACAATTTAACTGGGAAAAATATTATGCAACTTGTGGGTAGGTCTAAAAATTTTCTGTATAACTAGTCTACACATATTTTATTGTTTAGTTTCTTGTGGTAATTTCATAATTAATAGTAGTTATCTGTGTAAGTGTTTTTAATTGTGAATTAAGGTAAATTTCGTGGAACTTTGTTCTTGAATTTTTGTGACCATAAGGTTAGTAACTTTGTTTTAATAAGATAGTTATATTACATTTGAATGCCAAATTAAAATTTCTCATGTATATACTTACTTTACTCGCAGATTAATAGGTACTGTTAATAGTTGTAGCCATAATATAGTGCTAGGTATTGACTTTGTGGTACTATATAGACAATGTTTGTAGTGCTTGTGTTTGTTAAATTATAATTGTAAAACGAAGGAGCGGATTCCTCTCAACACAGGTTGCTTGAACTTAAAGAGAGGACTCCCTCAACAAACTGTAACATTTTATTGTACTTAATAAATTTATTATTTTATTTTTTTATTTTTTTTATAGATGTAAAGGTAGGAATGGGGAGGCATATGCTGGATGTCCGCTTAAATTCCCACATATGCTGCCGGGCAGACGATGCGTCGCCTCTCGGCTGAAAACCCAATATTTTATGTGCTCTGGGGAGGCATATGCTGGATGTCCGCTTAAATTCCCACATATGCTGCCGGGCAGACGATGCGTCGCCTCTCGGCTGAAAACCCAATATTTTATGTGCTCTGGGGAGGCATATGCTGGATGTCCGCTTAAATTCCCACATATGCTGCCGGGCAGACGATGCGTCGCCTCTCGGCTGAAAACCCAATATTTTATGTGCTCTGGGGAGGCATATGCTGGATGTCCGCTTAAATTCCCACATATGCTGCCGGGCAGACGATGCGTCGCCTCTCGGCTGAAAACCCAATATTTTATGTGCTCTGGGGAGGCATATGCTGGATGTCCGCTTAAATTCCCACATATGCTGCCGGGCAGACGATGCGTCGCCTCTCGGCTGAAAACCCAATATTTTATGTGCTCTGGGGAGGCATATGCTGGATGTCCGCTTAAATTCCCACATATGCTGCCGGGCAGACGATGCGTCGCCTCTCGGCTGAAAACCCAATATTTTATCTGCTCTGTGATGGCGTATGAGACGTATGGAATTCCTCATACGCTGCCGCGAGTGTGTCGCGGCACCTCGCGGTATAACGAAAAGTGGCAAGGCCGAACCATTACACTTGAGTCCTAACCCCAAAATAATAAAAAAAAAGTAGATTGCTGCATTTCATGGCAAAATTAGTAGATTTTGACGGTGGCTTCCCATTACCTCTTGAATTGAGTAACAATATATCATATCAATATGTAACTACTCGTATGACTATTAATTAATCTTGGATGACATTGAGAATTTCATTATGCTAAATAAATAGTCATTTATTTATTTTAAGTGTAGCGTGCGGCTTACCGCTCGTTATAACGTGTTTTTATTTATTTTTACATTTATTACTATTTTAACGTGCATTTGCTACTCGTTATGATGTGTGTTATGTGTATTGATTTTTATTTTTATTTCTGCGGGCAATTTTTGTTACAATTTACTAAACGTTATGATGTGCTATTTGTATTTATGTGATATTTATTTCATCGTGCAGTTTTTCGTTACAATTTACTACTCGTTATCACGTGTTATCTGTATTAACGTGATGTTTTATAATAACGTGTTTTTTCGTTTTAATTTACTATTCGTTATAACGTTTATTGGAGTTAACATGCCTACCCGGTAATCTGTCAAGCGGCAATATACCACCGGGGGGCGATGACAATGGAAGAATCAATTGTGTCTGGAATCTCATGCTCGACGGGTGACATTTTTAGCAAAAAAAAAAAGGGGGGGGAGGTGCGTTAAAGCCTCTTTGTTTTATCGTGCTAGTTTTACTTCCGGACATATTTCAATTTAAGCTTTATGTGTTTGAAAATTGATGACTACCCGCATATTCTTACTTTACTATGTGATACTCTAGCAATTTGTCGTCGAGCCATCGAAGGTATGATGAACATGAATAATCATGTCGCATTCAAATAAATGATTTGTCTGTATTTTATTACCCTTCTTATTTTTCCTTATTTTGATATTGGTAAAAACAAAAGGGGGAGAGACGACCTATTGTCGTTATGCAGTTTTTATATATTGTTGGTAAGTGTTTTATGATTTGACTTATTTTCTAATATAACACCTTTACGGTTATAACTGACTTGCTTACATTTTAACCAAGTAAGGCAGATTGGTAAAGTGTTATCATATGCTATAGTGGTTATTACTATTAAATGTGGTCGTTTCGTGGAATATGGAGTGGAGATATTTTCAGTTAATGGCTGACAAAGATAATTTGATGAAATTGATTTGAAGTATTGCATCTTATACCTTGCCTCTTAACGAGACTTCATTAGATTGAGTGTTACGTATAACCGAAATTTACTTTCTAGTTTTTATGTTTTGTTTTAATAGGTTAAGGTGGTCTAGACTTTTATTAGTTAAACACTTGAAAGTCGAGTACCCATCTGTTAACATACGATAGTTCGAAGGAGGGTAATCAATTATATTTTTTAATACGATAACAATTGTGTATTAAGTTTTGGAGTATCTACCCGCTAAATCGATGGTAGGCGGTTAAGTTGAGGGCTACACACTAGTTCCAGATTATTTTGGTAATCACGAGGATGATTACAGTGGTGAGATTGGAGATGATATCTAAACGACTTTCGCTTAGATTTAATTTTCTACAATGTATGCGTTTTTCAGGTGAATATAATAAGTGATTTTATTTTAGTGCGTTTATAATAGCAAAGCTGATCTTACTTCGAATATGTTAAGTTTTACAGCGCGGCGGGCGGTGCAAATAGCATGTGCCCAAAGTGTAGCAATATCTTGCCACTATGTCTGCTAGTAAGAAGGTCTGTTTTTAGGTGTGGCACACGTTCGCGTGTCCACTGTTGATGATGGTACCTATCGGCTGTATACCTAGTGTTGAGAAATTGAGCATTTGTTTTGAATTTAGTTCATAACTATTATTGAGCTATAGTTAGTACTACCTACGTTTAGAAACACAATGTAGGTATTTGTTTATGAAATGAATGAAAAACACGCCAGTACTGATACTAATCTTTTGTAATTTAATTTATTTAACAATTAAAGTATATGTACAGTTACACGAATAAAAAGCAATAGATGAGCCATTTGAAGAAACTGTGCAGACACATTTCCATACAACTTTGAACATTTTATTTCGATCATAATTATTGCTATAAAATAAACTGTACTGTAACTGTAATTAACTGGGTTATTACGGTATACGACGTATCTTGACAGGTTAAAAGACTTATTGAAATATTCTTATGCTGCCTTTATCACCAAAGATGTCTCGTGCGCATTAATGGCTTAATTGGATGTAGCTCTTGTAGGGATGACGATGAGTTCATTCTTTGTCCAAAGAGTGCAAACCTTAAATAATGAGTACCTAAGTATATATTTATTTTGATTGTGTATATTTCAGTGCGTATTACTGGGCTCAACATGCAATAGTTGGTGCAGAGTAGTATAATTTGGTATAATTAAATACCTTTTTGATACAATTCAATAACACTTCAGCCAGTGTCATACTGAGTTGTGCTGAATAGCACTCCATTCCATGCAATTCAGTGGGGTGATGGTTATGCACATGGAAAGGTGATGTCTAGTTTATATTTCTAAAGAAGGAAGGTACTTACTTTATAATTAATTTATATTATGTCCACGGCGTTATGATATTTATTGTTTGTTTGTAGATACATACAGTATCAATATAATGCCTAGAATTCGTTGGTACCCACGGAATACGGTAGATATCCTCTAGATACCTTAAATAATATTTAGTGAGTACTAATAAAATTATAATACAATTTCTATACAAATTCCATACACATTTAGTTGGTATATAAATTATTTAAGAACTACCTTAGTAATAAGAGATTGAATTGAATCGAATCTTATGTATAAAAAGTAGTTCGAGACACTCTGGAAGGTATAGGTACTGGTCTGAATTATCTTCGCAGACATTGGTATAGTTGTGTACTGTGACTATCTGAAACTCTGGTTCTATTAACCGTTAACTTGAGCAAGCAAGGTGTACATATATCATAGTGGTATTGACGGTATTAATTGCTATTTATTACGTATTGATAGTTTGGTATAATTTGTGTCTCAGATATACCTACATATAGGTACTCAATCTGTGGGTATACTGTGCGCCTTTGAGTCGAGATATCTTAGTAATCATTTTATTTCAATGATGTGATACTTATTTGATAAAGAAAGTGTTTTGTTTATCAAGTGGAAGTAACCAAAGTGATAAGCAAACAAACTTGCCGCAATCTTAAAGGCTGTTTATTACAGTTCTTACCTAATTTGCTAATTATCTAAAGTATTCTTGACGTGAATATTTGAATGTAATGACAAATATATTTCTTATAGCTAATGGAGAATGTAATGGTTGATTTGTGAAGCAATTCTATAATTTTACCTTATACAGTAAATAAGGGTAGTGCAAGATTATATTGCAATTTAGTTTTTTATGTTGTTAGGGTGAAAGTGAAACAAGCAAAGTGATTGAACCCACTATAGTCTTCACTATTACTAGTACTACTACACTATTTTAGCGAATTAGGGTGCCTACAAAATGTAAAAATGTTAATTGGCTTGATCTACAGATTATTCATCCATAAAGTGTTAGTAACAAACAATGCTCTTAGTTATAGTGTTAGTAAGAGACACTATAAAGCTCAGACGCCATCAATGTATGACGTGACAATTGAGATTTGATTGTGACTGGTTTGTCGGGCTTTGATGGGAAGCGGTAGCTTCGTGAGTACCAAGACCAGGAGCGTTGTGTAAGGTATATGTTTACATGTAAACCAAACGGGTTATTGTGTGTATTACATTATGTGTTGTTTATAATGTATGAAATGAAATGAAATTTACCTATTTGCTTAATACTGTGTTACATTTCAGATGGTTAGTGACAAATTTTATGAATTTATGTAGAATTAAATGTGCATTTAATTATTTAAATAGCGGACGCCTTTAACCTTCCATGATGTATTTCTAGTAAAGGATAGAATAATTGGGCTTTTTGACAGTCAGTCCGAAATTCAACACTTTTTTTTTTCTTTTTCTCGGTTGGGAGGTCTAGACACATCCAGGTGTCATGATAGCGGCATAGAACGACAGTGTTAAATGTCGCCCTGATTGGGAGGTTGCCCTGTTTGGATGTGGCGCTGTTTGTCACAGGTTCGGAAGGTGTGCGCTGTTGTTGCCCATGGAAGCGGTTCGCACTTGAAACATATGGAATATTCTATATGTTGTGGTTCTACTGTTTGGAAAATTAAAAATAATGGAAATGTTTGAGACAAGTTTTAACAGCTGTCGTCTGGAGTTGAGACGACTGTCAACAATTGCATGTGTTGAAAGCTAGTGTCTCACTGACTTGCGTTAGAGGCATGGTCAGATTGGTGTTTATACTCCAGCTGGAAGTCAACTTCAGCGTGCAGCACTAGGGAAGTTGTTGTTGGTATCTATAGCTTACTTGTACTCTTCGGAAGCTGACATAACAACAGAGAGCCTTCTACGTGACCTCAATGAAGCAAATAAACAAAGTTTGTCACCACTTGGTGTTGTATATTAGACTTGCCTGTACCTATGCGTCTGATTTTTGTCTTTTAGATACATCTATTGTCACAATGTAGAACTACTGAGTGTAACTCTCTTGTCATGTATATTAAAGTTCATCATTTACAACACCCTAATGAGTCTTTTCATTGAAACCGAACACTTGGGATTGATGAAACCCTCCAAGATCTTGGATGACCACCACGACTTGAGAAGTGGAACCACTACAGTTGGTAAAATAATCACTACTGTACACATACCAGTTTATTACAGTAGAAGAATCGCTTGCACCACCATAAGGTGGTATGGTGTTACTTTTTCTCGGCTTCGGGAGTGTCGCGAAGTTCGCGAGTTCAGTTCATTAAGTGCCAATCGTAAGTATTAAAATTCGTAATGTAAATAACTTGATATTGTTATCGATACGAGTTTAGCAATCGATAAGTAAGTTTGTGTCTATGCCTTGTATCTATGGTTGCGTCTGTGGTTGACCGTTGGCGGCATTGCGTGACGGACACTTTTTGGGTTGTGTACCGCGGGAGAGAAAAGGCGGGTTTTCGGATGCCAACGAGCCGTGGTGCGAAGCGGTGCTATCAGTTCTACTGAGGAACGATGGCGAGAAACGAGAGGACGACGTTTAGTGGTAATATAGCTAACGCAAACCTGGTGAGTTGTGTTCTATTATCACGCATGCATAAAGTCAGTGTAGTGTTCTGTGGACATAGCATCTTATGAGATAGCTACATGAGTTATTAGTTTAGGTCGCTCCCCCAGGGATGGACATTGTAGTAGTACCGGAAGGCCAGGGTAGGACTGTAGGGGAGGTGGAGGTCCAACACAGGGACTGCGGTCCCGAGCCAATGTCCATTAGAATGTATCACATGCGTGTGGCTTTCTAGAGGACTACGAAGGCAAGTTCGTAGTCTTCACCTGGGAGCGACGGAGAGTAACTGGGAACAATGTTCCTAAGTGTTGTCCACATACGTGCAGCTCTCCAAGAGTAGTTTATCATGGTTGTTCTGTCCAGGGAACATTATATTATATATCTATGTCTCACATGCTGTCATAGAATAAGTTACACCCTCATTATTAATATTATACGGCGTGTGGCGACAGAGCCTGTAAAGTTACACATTGACATCCTCATAATATATGAGGTTGGCCTCAGGCGAGCCGCGAGTTATCTCGGGTTAATTAGTACAGCTGCGTAGTATCGGCACTACTGATAACTCCAATTCCATTTCAAGTTACATTTGTACAAGTATCAGATATAGATGGATATAGTAAGTGATCAGTTTTCACCGTTTTCCACTTTCCACTCGCTTCAATTTCTGCAAAGGTCACTCTTGACTTTATAACTCTTAATACGAAAGCAAAAGAGGACAATTAAAATCTGTCAAGTGTTCATTGAAACGATTAAAGTTAGAAGTTTTATGAATTCATTAATTTCATGACTAATTAATTTAACAAAAGCAAAAGATGAAAATACCATTAATTTTGTTGTAATAATTAGGTATCAGAGAGAAAGTTTGAAAAGATAAAAAGGAATATCTTAAGTATACTTTTATTCAGATGATTACATTAACATAAGGTCAATCAAATTAATATCACATCAAAAATACATTTCCTAATTAAATCTAAAAAAATAACTTTCAAAATATATACCTAGATAGATTCATCTAAAAATAACCTATTGGTGTGAATGTTGTAAAATTGATTGCATTTTTAACTCATAAACCTCAAAATATAAAGATTTTGAAAGCATGTCACCCAATCTGTCATTCTAAATCTAAATTTTTATTACAAATCCTATCAACTACAATATTGTGCATCACGGTTAGTGTTGGGAATGATGAGTCTTTCAAGTTCTAATCTTTTAGAATTTTTTGTCTTTATGGAGTATGTATGATGACATCTTTGAAACTATTACGATGTCATCTAATTGAAACTTTGCAAGGGTCTTTCCTGCTCTTATCCAAACAAGACCTTCCTACTATTATGTCGTATGCCTCAAGGGTATTCTACTAGTTTGACCTTCTGATATAGAGGAGTTTTACCATGAGTTTGAGGCGTAGTATTGTCATATTTATTCTCGTGCACTACACAAATCCGGTAAAGTGGTTTTATTTCAAATGTTTCAGAGGCATTCTTAAATATCTTGTTCTTTAAAATTTGGGTTCGAGTCCAAAAAATTGAACACATTTTATATCCACTTACACCACAAAATACGTTAAAGCAGACGTATTAGAAACAACACTCGTTTTACACATACATACATCATTATCTACTTTAATACGTTAAGCGGCGTTATCCTACCGGAGGCCTATGACAATTATTGAAAAATCCATTGTGTCTGTAAACTGATGCTTTAGGGTTTAATCAACTAATTTGTAAAGATCTTAAAGTCTTTGTTAGCCAAAAGGTACTCACTTTTCCAAGGAGACATGACAATTAGCAACACATTTGAGTCTTTTTATCATAAGACTCAAATGTGTTGAGTACTTTTAAAAGGACTTGGAAGACTCAAGCCTTACCCAACACCAATCACTGTGCTCTTTAGGTACTTAACATTACACCAAATACTGTAACATCACATATTATAACTGATATTCTATTAATACACATTATTTTTTCTTGTCCTCAACTAAATATGTACAAGCAAACACTATTTATTAACCAATCATATAATGTCTTTGGGGTATCATTCATAGCTGGGTAATTGATGGGGACAGATCAATCCATCTGGATATTCAAATGAAACCATATGAAAATGTTTACAAGACTTTCAAACATTTACTATGATGATAGAAATAAAATGAAGATAATTCAACTAGTAATTTTTTTACGAATTCTATGACATTATAAAAATAATGTTTGATATACAATTAATTAATGTATTTTATAAAAGAGATAACTGGTCCATATCGGATCAGTACATTATTAATATTTCATAACAGCATAGGCACTTTACGATTTATAAATTCTATTTCTATGGATCACTTATATTACAAAAAAGTATAATATAATAATGTGTCCAATATTCAAAATTTTATGACAGATCTTTAACGCAAATATGTACAAAACAGTTCAAACAAGACTTCAAAGAAGATTAGGGAATTTATGTCCAAGTCAAAGCTTGACCTTGGCTTGTAAAGCGTGACCAGAAATATAAAAAACCTGCTATGGTGGCGCCACTATCGCTTTCATTGGTATAGGAAACAATATTTCTTCGGAAAACCGCAATTTGGCGCAATCCATCATATTTCTGCTCAAGCTTTAGTATGAGGTATATCTTATGAACGCTATATGGTATCAATCTGGCATTTACCTAGCTGTAAAGTAGTCTATATATAACATGTATTTTATCTAACTATATTCTACAAATAACATGTAATTATATAACGACATTGAGCATACAAAAGCTACACATATAAAATACATTTACAACATAAAACATTAAGCATTATATTTATGTAAAATGCCACCCCAGGTACAGATACATTGGTGCCAATTCTGTAACTTAGTACCGAACTTAATTTTTGTATAACTAAGTACTACAAAGCAATTCATTCAAGACAGCGCAAACGGCGCGGTATCTGGCGAAGAATTTCGACGTTTTATAGGTACACACGACATCATATCAAGTACAACAGTTGCACTACGAAAATCGCCTCTATTACGAACGCAGTAAGGGCGGTCTCAAGGTCAAACTGTCACTCTTGATGTGCCGTCGACGGTACACTAACTCTTCTGTAATAATTGCTCACTAAATTGTGAGTGCGAGGTCATAAGTGTCTGCGGGTTCATAAGTGACTGCTAGCTTAAAACGAAACGAACCCTATAAAATAAAGCATTTAACCACATTTGAAAAAAGGCACCTAAATTATAAAAATAAAGATAAGCCGTGTCTTAAAATCATGCTGTCTCTTTCTTGTGAAATTGGAATAAAAGAGACAGTGAACTTATATTCAATACAGAATCAGCACCAATATAGGGCTCTTTAAAAAATCTCTGTATGGCTTGTTACATATAAACAGTAGACACCACATTTAAACATATACGCTCAGTAAACTTAGATTAGATAAAATACTCGTCTTTTTTATTTAAGTTAGAGAAACTAAACACGTTTTAGCTAAAATAGGTTTAAAGAGCATTTACAAGTATATGTCAAACCAATATTGTATGAAAACAATATTAGAAATTTTATCGCAAATACTGTCACCGATTGCTCTAAGTTATTATCTATGAAACATGTGGCGAATATTCTAAAATTGTTTTTAAAAACAATTACAGTATATTATTAATTGATTTATACTTTATTGTATTTATACAAGAGATCATTTAGGTATACATCTTATAATAAATACCTATAATTATTATAACCAGTAACACGGTGTGTGCGTTAAAATTTGAATTGCCAATTGCTAACTTACTTTTAAAATTTAACTCCCACATTACAAGGTTTCTTTAGATTCAAACACCGCAGGTCAAGTATAAAATAATAATTAACAGTGACAACCCTAACCATAGTCATACCAAAATGATTCTGTACATCAGAATATCATAGAATATCTAATATCTAAGTTCTCAGAGTGATCAAATACATCTGCAGCGTCAAAAGGCTATTATCTAACTGATAGAATCGAATGTTGTTTGTCACGTCACTTAAATCTTGAACAAGTAAAAAGGCCCTTCTTACATTACGCTACTTACAGACGACCAGTATCCTACGCGAGTCTCGACGATGGGTCGCCGAGGGGTATCTCACATACATTTGTCTAGCGGTCCGCAGACTACGCTACTGGAGGTGCGTTCCGAGCATCCACTCCAAACACTCCGAGTTGTTTTTTGTCTTGCTCTAAGGTGTGGAACGACACAAGTTGTTTTTGTAACGTCAAATTTTGACACGGAGTTCAATTATTATCTAAAACTAATACGAAGTCTACCATCCTGAATTAAATTTTATGTATTAAGTCTCTATTTAAACTTTTAATCATTTTATTTAAAGTAAACTATACATAAGAAGTGCCTTTTTTGAGATTTGACATATCCAATGTCATTTGACGGATGGTCACTAATACTTACTTATGACGTTTTAAACGTCAGAGTGTTTTTTAACCATCAAAATTGATCGCCAAAAAGTTGCGACTCTCCGAGGCTCGGAACGGGGTAGTTGTGACAGCCAAACGTGATACCGAAAGGTACGGAACGGCCTTAGAGTAACAAGTTGTAGGCTTGGAACGCGCCCCTGTGTCATACGCGTCTACTAGAAGTCGCGCGATACCCGCCATGTCGTCTCTTCTAATTTCAAATCTTGGCAAGATGGCGACTGAACAACAGTTAAATAATAAATTATAATTGTAATATTCTTTGTTTTCAGTAGCGTAATGTACGAATCTCGAGTGGCGTACAAGTATCTTATTGGTATGCGACTGAGGTATCGTCTCTTGCGAATATCGTAATGTAAGAAGGGGCTAACGTAGTAATGCTGTAGCAGGCCGGCCTCACTGCGCGTTAAAACTGTGAAGCCATAAGTACAATCGCGATCTAAAAATGTTTACCACCTTAAGTTTTATAATTGCATGCAAAAATCTGTGTCACAGGGTTAATGATATAATTTGGTTGGACATAGGGAATAGATTTTTTCACACAGGAAATTCGGTCGTATTATAAAAGTTAACTAGGCTATAGGAAACCTTTTTTGTCAAAAAAAAATCAAAATAATATCTGATAGAAACGAGACAAAAATCTACGGACAATTAAAAATCAACCTATTTTGTTTAGTATTTCAAACTTATTATTTTTGCAAATTTTTTAATTATGAAATAAGTTTTATCGTCAAAATATCATTTATTACCAGAGATTGGTAGAGTTATTTATGTAGTTAAACTGATTTCATACAGCGAAAGAATATAGTGGATATGCCTCAAATCCCTGTAATTTTAAAGAGCAGAAAATCCCGTGATTAATTGAATAAAAAAGTTATTTAGGTACTTTTACACAATTTAAACCACTGCACGCGCGACGTTGCCAAATCTACATCAACGACATCGGATGTCCGAAGCTGCAAAATTCCAATCCATATTAATATCAACATTTTCATGCAAGCACATAAATAACTAACTCTACCTAATTCCGACCTCTGTTTATTAATCTTTTAGTGAATTGATGCTTCACAAATATTAAAAACTAATAAGTATCTAGTCTTAGCATTCTAGCCTTTACTGCACAGAGAATTACAGAGAATGTAATTTGAAAAATTACTCAAATTTGTATTTTCTTACATTTTCGCGAGCACCACACATTTGAAATAAAACCAATTTACCGGATTTATCTCGCGTTTAATTAGATGTTACATTATTATACACCCGACGTTTCGATTACTTTACAGCGATCGTGGTCACGGGAAGACTAAAGTCCCAAGCCCGTCCTCACACTGCCCAAAAAACTGACACCGTGAGCTCCGTATGCGTAATTCGGACCGCTCAAAATATAACACAAAATGACGGTAGTTAAAAACTTATCAAAGACAACTGACATCTTCAGTCTTCCCGTGACCACGATCGCTGTAAAGTAATCGAAACGTCGGGTAAATAATAATAATGTAACATCTAATTAAACGCGAGTAAAATTCGCGTTCGAGTCCGGTAAATTGATTTTATTTCAAATGTGTAGGCTCGCGAAAATGTAAGAAAATACTATCATTTTAATTGATGGTCATTCAGTAATTAAAATATAATAAAACTAGAAAAATTTCACGTCCTGAGGCAGGAATCGATGTTCATTCGATTCCTGCCTCAGGACGGTGTTCGATGTTTATTCAGCTAGCTTACGCTGTTTTCTCTTTAATCTTTGTGTATTAACTGGCAGGGGAAACTGTTATTTACTAATGTATCACAAATTGTTTTTAAATTCTAAAGTACTGTAAAAGCTGTAGTTTCCCTAATAAAGAAAAAAAAATGTAACATCTTATTAAACGCGAGTTAAATCCGGTAAATTGGTTTTATTTGAAAAAAAAAAAATATTTTTTTTTAGAATTTTCAGAAAGTTTGTATGAAAAGCCGTGTGACGTAAACCTGTAGGAGTCTTACCTGTTGGACTTGGCGCTAGTCCCCGTCGTCGGTGATGAGCGTGAACGTATATCCCAGTCATTGTTCGTCAGTGAATCGCGCGGGCCCGTTCCGCTGGGCCCGCCGCCTGACGAGCGCGTACGCCGCGCCTGACACCGCCAGGGCCACGGGCACCCCGAGCCCGGCCGCGATGATGGAGATTACGAAGGTAGAGAACCCCTCGAGGGGCGGCGCGCCGTAGCCTATTGTGAACGACCTGCGTGGAAAAATGGCGACATTTCAATTTCTCGGTTGAAAACGGATGATAAAGAAATATTTTCTTCTTTTTTTTGTTAATTCATCCTATAAAGGGAAGGCAAAGGGAACTAATGTCCATACAGCCACGTGGTAAGTATTTTTATTGCATTAAAATGCTGGCGCAACACATTTCAATGCTTCTTGGGAGTATTTGACACGAAATATATGATGACAGTCAATTTATGTGCCACTTGATGAGGTGGATAGCCACAAAAAAGTTCTAATCGTATTTCACACCATAATCACTTTTATTCTAATAATCATTTAGTTGCACGTCAACAAAAACACTTGAATAATAAAACTACGGCACTTTTATAACTCAATGTTCGCTCTGACACAATTTTTAATTATTGTAATAAAAATCTTGATTGACGCCACAAAAACCCGCCAAACACCCCTGAAATCTTTTCTTTTTTTGTGGTTGCCTTAGGGCCGGCGCTCACTGCCGGCGTGACACGGCACGGCAGGTTGTGCTGCGGCATCTCGCGGCATTCCGTGGCATGACCGCTGCACAAGTTTCAACCTTATTTCAACTAGCTTAGCAATCATGATTCCTCAACACAAAGTCTGTACTTATCGCGGGGTGCAATGGCGCGCCGCGGCAGCATCCCGCGGCATCGTGGTATCGAAATAAAGTAACATGAATTCTAAACTTATTGAAATAAATATCAAAATAACTTGATTAGTAATAAAATCCTTTGCCATGACGCACCGTGCCGTGCCGGCAGTGAGCTCCGGCCCTTACTGGCCAGCATACGATGTCTTAATTTTATCATCTTGCTTTCTGTAATCCTTGCATTGAAATGCGAGTGTAAGACATTTAAATTGCATCAGGGGAGTTTGGCGCTACATTTATGACGCCAGCTTACATGATGCTACTTCGTTGAGGTGGATAACCACGCTGAATTCTCAACGTATTTCACACCAAATCAACTTTTACTATCATAATTTTTCATATTGCGCGTCAAAACCAATACTTGCTTTACAAAACTACACAAATTTTACAACACAACGTTTACTCCGACACGATTTGTAATAGAAATCTTGACCGACACCATGGAATGGCGCCAACAGCTCCGATAACGAAATGGGTTTTTGGCGCCATTCAATCTATCCCCATGGTTTGGTGTTGCAACTCCATTTTTTTTATACAACTAAATGACAAACATGCTGACGGCCCACCTGATGGTAAGCGGTTACCGCCGCCTATACACACCTGCAATAACAAGGAAGAATCACTTGATATTTCAGGTGCGTTGTCATCCTGGGGCCTAAGATGAAATGCCGTCCATGTCCAGTAATTACACTGGCTACCTTTCCCTTTAATCCGAAACACAGCGAACTGTTTCACGGCTGAAATAAGAAAGGCGGTGGTACCTACCAAGACGACCCTACATACGGGCCTACCACCTAGTAGAACTACATATTACTACTATTAAAAAAAATATTCCACTTGATAGTTAAAGGATCAAGGAATTCATACACAATAATATAACTAATATTACACGTGACACATATAAGTTTCACGTAAAACCCACGGCCGTGTCCCCATGACACAGCCACATCCTGAATAACAAGCATAAATGGACGCTTGTAATTGTTACGGTTAGTGTCACGGTATCTAAGAAAAAATATTACAACTATACTAGCCGATGTCTCATTTGGTAGTGACTACCGCCGCCTATAGACACCTGCAATAACAAGGGAAAATCACTTGATATTGCAGGTGCGTTCTCATCCTGGGGCCTAAGATGAAATGGCGTCCATGCCCAGTAATTACACTGGCTACCTTTCCCTTCAATCCGAAACACAGCGAACTGTTTCACGGCTGAAATAGGAAAGGCGGTGGTACCTACCAAGACGACCCTACATACGGGCCTACCACCTAGTAGAACTACATATTACTACTATTAAAAAAAATATTCCACTTGATAGTTAAAGGATCAAGGAATTCATACACAATAATATAACTAATATTACACGTGACACATATAAGTTTCACGTAAAACCCACGGCCGTGTCCCCATGACACAGCCACATCCTGAATAACAAGCATAAATGGACGCTTGTAATTGTTACGGTTAGTGTCACGGTATCTAAGAAAAAATATTACAACTATACTAGCCGATGTCTCATTTGGTAGTGACTACCGCCGCCTATAGACACCTGCAATAACAAGGGAAAATCACTTGATATTGCAGGTGCGTTCTCATCCTGGGGCCTAAGATGAAATGGCGTCCATGCCCAGTAATTACACTGGCTACCTTTCCCTTCAATCCGAAACACAGCGAACTGTTTCACGGCTGAAATAAGAAAGGCGGTGGTACCTACCCAGGCGACCCTACATTCGGGCCTACCACCTAGTAGTATTGATGACCTTATAAAGAGATAATTAAATAAGTAAACTGACCACGAGGTGTAGTTGTGGTGCTTGTAGTACCCGTCGCCGGTCTCCCCAAACGATATGAACATGTCCTGTATGAGCAGCGAGGACCACTCGAACCCGTTGTAGAACGAACGCAGCGTACTACGCTCCGGAATCTGAGTCCTAAATTAAATAAGGGGAAACATAAATAAAATAAAAACTGTGATATGAATAAAAGTGGGGTAAAATATTGCATTGACACACAAAGCAACTAAACACAACGAAAATTGTATGAAAATTTCTAAAATTGAAATCAAATTCAAATTCAAGGTTTTTACAAGGTTACAAGTGTTGTTCCAAATACAATTTTATTGATTAAGTATTAATTTTAATCTTAATTTCAGGTGTTAAACGCCACAGACAAGAGGGTACTCTTCTAATACAGGTTCTACAAACTTAAAAGAAGATGTACCAACCCTTACAATGTAATGTACTTGAAAGTTTAAATAGAGATCAATAATAATAAATAATAATAATAATAATAGTAACTTTGCGACGTTTTTCGAAAATAAAAAAAGAGGGTCGGCAACGCACAAGTGATAGCCCTGGTGTTGCAAGCGTCCATAGGCTACAATAACCGCTTAACATCAGATGGGCCGTATGCTTGATTGCCACCTTAGTGGTATAAAATAATAAAAAAAGCATACAAACATTGTCTAATCAGCTATCACAGTGTGAGCGTCATTCATATACATACTACTATATGTCCCATATATTGCTAATTTTCCCAAATTATGGGGAGATTTAGAGAACCGTGTTATTTTCTGCCACATCGGCTGTCCAAAACCAAAACACAGCAAGTGAAGTTTTTTTTCAAACACGTTTTCTAAAATCAATATTTCCAAAAAATTTTGCTACGCCTATGGCAAAAACAACTGTATTTCTATCGTAAATAGAATCAGAGTTATGAACATGCACAAACCTAGCAAGTGCGCTTCGTACTCAATGATTACAAAATGAAAAAGCTAGTATGTAACATTTCCAAATACAAAAAACTATTAAATACGGTACCAACATGCTAGGTTTTTTAATTTGTGAATTGAACTTACTGGGCTTTTCATTTTGAAATTAGTCTTTTACTAAGTTTTTAAAGTTGGAATTTTACTGTCCCATATGGTATAATGGTATAATTTTTATCAGCATGGCGGTCGTATCAACTTTTGACAATACTCAGTAATTTCATCAAGTTTATGAAAACAAGATAAAGTATTCTTAATTTTTGATTTTAACATTATTATAAATGTATGAAAAAATACTTAGTAATTAAAATAGAATATTTGAACGCACTGCCCCAACTTAACCGAATCGTCGGTATTTGTAAAAATACTCATTTCGGATGTTGAAATAGAATATTTCGACATTGTAGGGTGGACGTTAGCTCATAAACGCAAGTACAGATAGACTAGAAGAATTTCACAGGGATATCCCAAGTCCTGGGTGGCTCAGTGGTCAGAGCAGTCGCCCGGATTGCGAAAGGTCGCGGGTTCGATTCCTGCCTCAGGGCGTGAATTTTTTCTAGTTTTATTCTATTTTAATTACAAGATAAAGTGACAATGTTCACAATACAGACTAGCCGTTACCTGTTGAAGGCAGAGACGTGGACGTAGGTGGAGGAGGCGACGCCGCGCACCGGCTGCGAGTACGCGACCGGCCGGAACTGGAGGAACCCGCCCGCGCCGCGCCGCGCGCTGCCCGGCGACTTTATCTCTACGATCTGTACGCGATATACAACTCATCTTCATTACCAGCCTTTACCGGGTGTTATACAGGTTGATGCCGTCAATATAAAATTAAAACATGGGCTATATTAGATCGTAGAAATGGTTTGCCACTTTCAAAAACATCTTATTCTTTTAATAATTTTACGACATTTCTATGAAATGGTGCAGCCAATATTAGGTATATTATTTCATACAAATGTCATAAAATTATCAAATGTTATAACAGGCGCCAGTCTTCGGAGTCATCAATTCACTGTCTCCACCTCAACATCACGTACAAAGAAATTTAGTAGCTCTTTTCTTTGTCGAACTTCCAGAACTTGGAATTCTTTGCCAGCACATGTGTTCCCTCCTTCCTATAACATGGGTTCCTTCAAAAGAGGCGTGAAAAAGCACCTTTCGGGCCCGCAAGGTGGAGGCAGCTAGAGCAGTGTCTGAACTGCACTAGCTGTCTTCGCATATGGACTCTTCTTACCGCTTCACATCAGGTGGTGTTGAGTCATTTGTCGTTTGTAGACAAAAATATCGTATTCATTTGATAATTTCATGACATTTGTATGGAATAGTGTAACGTTGGCAGCATTATTTTATACAAATGTCATGAATTTATCAAATGAATACGATATTTTTGAAAGTGGCAAACCATTTCTATTAACTAACATAGCTCATGTTTTAATTTATTCTCTTATTGACGGCACCATTCTGTAGAATTCCAAAATAAAATTTAGAATTCTGGGGTTGCGGGGGTCGTAATCGCAGTATGTGCACGGGTTGTGTATGAGTGTGTGGTATAACTGAATTGTGTTGTATTATACTCAGTACTTTATTGCAACCATAATGTTTACAAAAGGTGTTTATACTCAATAGTGCTTATTTAATATATTTATAGCACTCCATAATGTAAATAGGTGTTACGCGATATAGAACTCATCTTCATCACCGGCCTTTAACGGGTGTTAAGGAATTCCGAAATAAAATTTAGAATTCTGGGGTTGCGGGGATCGATATCATAGTATGTGCACGGGCAGTGTGTGTGGTATAACTGAAGTGTTTTATCCGATACGTAATAGAACGTATTATTAGGGTTGTCACGAGCAGTAGAATGTTTTTATTAATTTTATCGGAAAATAAGTAGTCTAAAAGGTATCAAACTTTCAGAGTTAACTCTAGACAAGGAACACGTGAACGCCTGATTCTGAAGACACACTTTAATTTTAAATTTAAGTACTGTGTATCTCTTTCTCGCAATATGTAATAGAAAAAAGATAGCAAGAATTTGTTTAGCTGTTTGCTGTCAATTAAATTTAGATAGATTTCAAAGAAACCATAGACAATTTTAGACGGCATGTACGCATGCGCTCTTAAACACTGCATTATATCACGTTCAATAAGGTCGAAAATTGAACGCAGGTTTCTCAATGTCAAATTATATGACACCCATCCTTTTCGTGTTCATTTCGAGAGAAAGAAATGCACTGAACTTAAATTTACACTTAGCATGTGTTCTTCAGAATTAGGGCCATTAAATATTCCAATAACATCACACTTTAATGTTTTGGACACGTTTAAACGCCTACTTTATTATAACAATTACACATACCTAAAGAAAGAAAACGACGAAAAATTATATGCTCCAGGCGGGAATAGAACCCGTGTCTCCTGATGTCCACCAGTCGGAGCACTACCTACTAATTTTTTCACCGCTTTCTACTCTTCTTTAACGTTTTTATAGCAACGTTTGTCTCACCACTCATCGAAGTTAACACCTCAGTGATCACTAGACATGGTCACATTTAGGTATAATCACTAGAGTTAACTTCAACGTTTCTATAAAAATTGTAATTGTTACATCCTATTAACACTCAAAATTCTCACCTCAAACACTCCGGGCGTGTGCTCGTCGTCCAGGCTCTTCCTCATGGTATACCGCATGGTGTCGTTCCTCTGGTCCACGCTGACCATGAGCAGGTGCAGGGCGAACCTGGACGCGTTGTAGTCCGCCGACGTGGTCAGGTTCTCCAAGCTCACGTCCACCAGGGTGGAGTTGGCTGTGTGGATCAAGTGAGGCAGGTCCACCGCGTAGTCTTTGAACGCGAGCAGGTCTAGCTGTTGGTCAAATTGGATAGTGTTGTATCTTTAAATCTCTTATACGGGGTCACAGAATAACTAATTTCTAATAGAAGGTTCACTGTAGAAGTTAAGTTTAGGTATAAAGCTCTTAGGCGCTGAACACTCACGACACAAATCATACAGAAAAGACAGGGCGCGGGCACGACGCTTCTATACATTTTGTATGAAAGGGACGATGAAGAGACATATGTCCACGCCCCGTCTGCGTCTTACGTCCTTTCTGTGTGTCCAGCGCCTTACCATGGTTATCTCCTTTTACGCGAAATTGAACCTTATCGTGTGACCCGAGCGTTCATATTCCTTTGGGCACCGCTGACTCGCAAACGGTTTGGCGGGAAGAGCATCGGGTTCTCACTCGTCAATTGATATTGATATTTAATAATGTGGGATGGGGCGAGCCGTGAGCCGAGCGGCAACTTACTTCCATATACCTGCCCGAGAGGTGCGTCGGCCAAACATACATACCTCAACTGCGGAGTGACATCCCTGGCAGGGTGTAATGGGTGCGCGCTCGTAAATTAGGCTAGATAGCATGTAGCAAAAAAAAATCACGAAAAACAGACTCAGATTTAATCAGATTGTGTGGGTATTACAATTTAGTATGAAACAGCTGATAATTTTTAAAAATTTCTTACGTTTCTACATTTTCTTGACATCTTTTGATTTGTTATTTTTTATTTTATTTTACACAAAGCACAGCAAATGACTTAACACCACCTGTTGTGAAGCGAAAAGGAGAGTCCAGATGCGAAGAAAGCTAGTGTAGTTTAGACTTTAGACACTGCTCTAGCCGCCTCCACCTTGCCGGCCCAAAAGGTCCTTACCTTACACGCCTCTTTTGAAGGTAAATTAAGTAAGAAAATGGGGTTCTTATTATTTCTCCTTTTTTTTGCATTAACGTCAGGTATAAAGTAATAATGTCAATATCTAAAGAAACGCGAGTTGAATCCGGTAAAGTGACTAATTCAACCTACTTTGACCTATTTCAAAGGCGGCGATTTAAATGTTTTTAAACGAGTCGTTTGTGGGATCTACAACACTACCATCTGATGTATGTACTTATATGATATATTTAGCGTGATTTGGGTTTGTACCATTATTAAGACGTCAAAAAAAATGAATTGTTTGATACTGCAGAAAAAAGTTATCTAAATGGAGGAAACAAGATTATTTTACAATTTTACCCTTTGACTGAATCTTTTCATGATAAAATCATATTGTTATTCCTATTGTTGCCCAAATTTCAAATAAACTAATAAAACATTGTAGTTCTTCTTTGTTTACACCAAAAAAGATCGCACAAAGTTGCATATCAGACTTTATCTTAAACATAATAAATTTTACGTGATACTCAGGTCAGGGCGGTCCTATCTTGCGATTCGCTGACAGCATAAACAAAATTACGACCAAAGGTTAAGCACGCGTAAAGAAATTAATAATTAATCATTAGCAGCTGTTACAAACAATAAATTATTTTAATTATTGTAAACTTTCAATTATCTCGCATTGTCCCACACGTGAACAATCTGCCTTGACAATTATGTAATTACATAATTAATATGCGAGATAAGCAAAAGACTTTCTTTTCCGAAAACTTATTTTAGTTACTCGACTTTTATATAGGATGGAACCCGTCGGGCATACCTAGCAAGTAAAGAGATAGGTCACGTATTTTTCCACATAACAATTCAATGCAAATTCTACGCGGATTGTAGTTTCCGGTTCCCTTAGATTAAGTACTGTTAGTACATAGTATCATTATATTTATGAATAATGAATATGATAACCACATAGAAATTGAATTGATATAACAACTGAAGACATAATTATGTACATCACAATGTGGCATAAATAGAAATATCATAAGTTGTCTGCGCATTTGATAAGACAGCGTCTTACGTAGTCGATTGAAAGCGACGGTGATTGCGAAGCGATACATACAACGCGATTTCAAATTACAAACCGAAGTACGTCGTGGCTTGTCTTTTCTTAAATACAAAGTTTAGTTTAGGAATCTCTATACTTGTCACTTTTTGTCACGGTGCGTCAAAGCGAGACGGCATGTGACTTTTCGAATCGAATCCGTGATGCGACAGTTTCTGAATAAGGGGGCTAATCGCTCAAGTAGAATGCCTCGTAAGTAGGTAGTAAGTTAAAAAAATATTTTGTAAAGTTTTGATCGAATATTATTCTCGGATGTCGATGTGTACAGACATGAACACTAAGATGTATCCACTTTTGAAATCTCCTGTGCCATATTCTCTTTGCGATAAGGGTCACTGACTGTCAACTGTAACTGTTTTTATTCGCGTGCATGGATAGTGATTCTCGCGTCAAAGTCTCATCCAAACAAGTCCAGCGTTTTAGGAGTGAAAACATAGTAAGCAGACAGATAACAGAGATACTTTAAAACAAAATGTTACCTTAAGATCAACAACGCCCGAGTTCTCGCCACCTAACTGCCCGCGCACTCGCAGCATCACCTCACGATCCATTTGGACGAAGTCCTGGCGCGTCCACGATGCTCGCGACAGCAGCACAACCCGCCGGGGGCTCTTGGCGTCGATGTATCCGTTGTCTTGAATGTCGTCATATTCGTACAACTAAAATAAAAAAGTATCTTAACTAAAAAAATATTCATGTCATGGGACCGGGGCCGAACCCGCGATCTTCAAAATCCGGGTGACTGCACTAACCATCTGGGCCACTAAGGACTTGGAATGACCCTATGTCCTTCAAGTCTATCTGTATTTGCGATATAACATAACATATATGTATACCAATGTCGAAATATTCAATTTCAACATCCTAACGATATTTCAAACCATAACCATCTTCAAAAACTCAGTCTTCTAACATTTATTGTAACGTTAAAAGTAAAAATTTAAGTAACCCCCCCGCCTCATTAATCATCTAACACCATCTCATAGAGACTATTCTTATGAGCCTAAACACACTATATCTGCTGCATGTTTCTAAAGAATTAAGCATCCCACTGACTATTTGATGGTAAACAATCAGCTTAAGGTTAGAATGACTTGGAAATACCACCGAACTAACAGTAAACCAAATTGCAAATCAATCAGATCTGTGAAAGTTAGTAAAACCCTTTTGAGATGACCCCTGAGAGTCATGAAACGCCTGAACAGGACTTTATAGCTAAGAACCCTCCTGATCATGTCAGTTTTCCAACAAAAGAACTGATTCAAAATCGGTCCATTTGTTTAGGACACAGATACAAAGCCATACATGTCCAACTTATAACACCCTTCTTTTTTCGTCAGGGGTTAATAAGAAGAACCAATAATGCTTTAACAAAGTTTAGTTTTAGAAAAATGGCACAATTACTGATTCTTATGAAATCTATGCTTTGCCAAAGGTTAGTTTAGGTTCTGTCTTAGTTTTAAGACAGATCTACAGAGTTCAAATGTGGCAGTCTGGATTAAATTCAATAAGTTTCTTATGAATTTTATACTTAGATAGAATAAATTTTAAATGTTGTTGGCACATCAAGAGTAACATTGGCATTGCGAAGCTGACAAGTTTTTCTATTCTAGTACAATTAAATTTTATGCAGAGTATACTTGGATGTACGAAAAATAAGTTAACAAATCAAAAGTTTCTCGAAAATAGAAATCCATTAAATTAAAATATATTTAATTTGTCACTTTTAAATTTTCATGTTGTTGCAAATACACTTTTGTATATCAATATAATTTCATGTGAACTAATTTGTGGGTATTTGTCATCATAAAACAAACTAACATCAAATGAAATTGAGATTAATTAAACAGACACTAAGCCAGTGATTGAGGGCGCAACCCAGTGACTCATGCACCCACATGTTTTGATTAATGTACATGAATCTAAACATATTGGACAATTTATTGAGTCATAATTTTGTTTTGTTACAATGTGGAATCAAATTTCCTCATATTAAACAACAATGGTATTAAACTACAGAAAAGAGGAGTAATATCTTTTCTGTAGCAAAAACAAAAAAGTAATAGTATTGCTTGTCTCTTTCTTATCTGTAAGTATGTAACATCTTGTCTATTATGTCATTTTTAACCGACTTCAAAAAAGGAGGAGGTTATCAATTCGTCTGTATGTTTTTTTTTATTGTACTTACATATCAAGCTGAAATTTGTAAAGAGACATAAGCTGCTAAGCAGAAATGATAACAAATAAATATTGGGCCTAATTCTGGGAACACACTTTAATTCTAAATTTAAGTACAGTATATCTCTGTCTCGCAATAAGTCACAGGAAAAAGACAGCAAGAATCTGTTTAGAGCTGTCACTTCAATTTAAATAGATTCCAAAGAAACCATAGACAATTTTAGACGGCATGTACGGAGGTGCTACCTAAACACTGCATTTTTTTATCACGTTCAATAAGGTCCAAACTTGAATGCACATTTCTAAATGTCAAATTATACGACTGCCATCCTTTTCGTATTCATTTAAATAGAAAGAGATGCACTGAACTTAAATTTAGACTTAGCATGTGTTCTCCAGAATTAGGGCCAATAATATAAGATGTTTTTTTACAAAAATGCAATGATACTATTATGCTGCCCAGCTGGTAATGTTAAAGGATGCCTATAACTATTGATCTTCCAAGCAATGTTATAACTCTGGAGCTCTATGACAATTAAAAAATCTATTGTGCAACAATGCTTTATGGGTTGAGCAGCCCAACTGGTAATGTTATAGGAAGCATATAACCAATGAAGTTACATTACTCATTTATAGAAAAGAATCCGGTAGGTCCCATTTGTTGTATGGAACATGACGTAATCAGAATTAGAATGTCTCAAATTGTTCCATAGAGCAAACTAAGTATATAAATTTCTTGAAGATGCTATGTAAACTGGCCAATGTACCTGGTATTAATGTCAGTTATTAATGTCATTCACATCTTATATATCTCATCAAGGAATAATTTGGGAAAAGCGATTGCCATTTAGTTCTGTGCATGCACAGACAAATAAAAACAGGAGCAAAAGCTAGTATGTAGTTCTATAGTACAAATAGGGACAATATTTTCTCAAATTGTTCTATTACGTCATGTTCCATAGAACAAATGGGACCTACCGAAAGAATCTATTCATTTGAAATAACTTCAACTGACATTTGTGGTATTCTTAATCCCACAATTGTTTGACATATTTACTTATCACATTAATAAATGTTGGTGAAATTATACTAATGAAATAATAATTAATGCATAGGCAGCAGCTGTAAAAAAATAATGATAGTTAATCTATAAATTATCTTTATCAAATTCCATAATACAATGAGGATACAAAGTAATAACTAATTAGTTAGATATTTACAAATATTAAATTAACATTAATAATTAATTATGTTCAATTAGACATCATTTGATCTTCATAGAGGGGTATTTTTAAATCAATGAATTGTAATGGTCATATTTATTTTAATCATTTTAAATATAAATATTACCTTGCTGTGTAGTATTATAACATTTTAATTTACCTTATCTATGGCTGTAGCAAAACTGTACTTTGGTTTCTCTGATGCTGTAAACTTGACAGGATATGTGCCTTCCCAGGTTATATCCATTGAGGAGTTAACTCCGGCAACAACTAGGATCACTGTTGGGGCATTTCTCGTGAAGTCCCATATCTGATGGATAGTGTCATGGGTTCCCTTTGCTTTGATGTAGACAAGAGTTTCATTCTCAGTGCATGTGTGACATCCTGGGTTGAGTGTGCCATTGAGCTAAAAAATATAAAATAATAATAAAATATCCTTACCTACATAAGATGGAATGTATACTGTAATGGACAGACAGACATACCTACATGATAAATGACTAATATAAGTATTTTTAAATAAAATAAATTATACACAACCTAAGTAGAGAATAAATATTTGTGGCCATCAAATGACCATCTGCCTGGACTAGTGAATGCCACTAGTAGGTCATCCATAAAAACATTAAAATTTACATACAATATACTTAATCTATAATAACAAATAAGGCTTTATTATCTCCTCGATTATCTTTACTGTTAAAAATGTGCACACTTACATGTATTAATTATTATTATTATTTAAATATAAATCACTGTTAACTTCTAGTTAATTTGTAAATGATTATAAATATAATATATTCATGCACAAACTTGACGTGGGTGTAAATAAATAAATACACATGCTAACAAATTAAATAATGAAACTAAACTTTAAAAAGGTTAATAAAAATGTAACAATGTGCGTAGTGGGATGTAATTAGGGTGATTAAAATATTTGTATAATAAAAACAAAGAACAACCGGAAGAAACAGCTGTTAGCATGACACATCGAGACAACATAAATACCACCTAATTAACATAGTTTCATTAGTTCTTTACACTCGGTACAATACTGTGTAAATAAGAATAGCTAACCAATTGACAATCAAAAATTATCAAATTGAAATATGTACCTCTAAATTTAAAGGTACATTTTTAAAAAGGAACAATGTACAAAAACATTAGAAATCTATTAAGTATTAGGTGTAATTTGAGACACTTACCTTTCTATCTTGCCCTTTTACAGCAGACAAAACAAAAACAATTAATATAGTCCGAATAAATGACGTTATCTTAGAAGGAAACATGATTTTAAAAACAAAACAACAATTATTTTAAACACTGTTGTCCATTTCACAGATCACTAATTAATAAATAATAAATAAAGTCAAAGACAGGCGACCACAGATTAGAAAGAGTATGTCTAAAGACAGGCGACAGACTAGACACTAGATTAAATATTTTAGGCTAGGGAAAAAATATCGATATATTAAACTATCGATATTTTGACAGAAAATTTATATTTTGAATACCTTTTTTTATACAATTAGATGACAAACAAGTTTACGGCCCACCTGATGGTAAGCGGCTACCGCCGCCTATAGACACCTGCAATAACAAGGAAAAATCACTTGATATTGCAGGTGCGTTGTTAATCCGGGGACCTAAGATAAAATGCCGTCCATGTCCCGTAATTATACCTTTGGCTACCTTTCCCTGCAATTCGAAACACAGCGAACTGTTTTACGGCTGAAATAAGAAAGGCGGTGGTACCTACCCAGACGACCCTACATATCGGCCTACCACCTAGTCACCTATAGCTACATCGATATTCGAAATTTTTTAAGGTATCAAATTCGATATTTTGAAGAGCTTTATTAATACGTCGATGTCACATCCTACCACTCTGACAATTCCAATTTCTAAGATTGAAAAGACTAGGTTTCCTTTCGCATCAACCTTAAAAAAACTGGCTTCGCAGTAGAGATCCTTTTGGAAATTGATATGGAAGGCATTTTTTCAACAGTGAACATCATATGCTGATAAAATGATGAGTCATTATTTTGAATAATAATGCTGCCAGATATGTATGTATTGTATTTTTCAAGTTTGAATATTCAGCTTCTTCGCTTTTTTAAGTAACCGCCACAAAAAGAAACATTTTTTTTGCAATCCGACGTGATGTAAAGTTTTTGAAATGCGGGGACAAACATAGACTTATGAAAGTCACCCATGTTTGGAAGCTGATATAGAATAATAATACAAGAACTGATCAATAATCAATAAGTCTAACAATATTACATACAGCTCAAATTGTTAACCTCTTTTTTTCTGAAGTCGATTAAAAAAATACCGATATATCATTTTTTTCAGAATATATGTGTATACATCGATACTACAGTAAAATATCGATAGCATATCAATCGATATTTTTTTCATTCGCCCATCACCTGTCAATTAATTTGCTACCACAGATTACTACTACTAACATAATAATAATAGTAATATTTATACACTCACACCTATTATCTAGCCCAAAGTAAGCATCATTAAGAGCTTGTGTTATGGATACCAGATAACGAAAAAAATAATGATAATAATATGTATATAAATATTAGAAATATACTAAATAAACATATAAACATCCATGACTCGTAAACAAATGTTCGTACTCATCATACAAACATTTGTTCCTACCGGGATTCGAACCCGGGACCTCTTGACCGAGTAGCCTGGGGTACAGACCACTCTGCCAGGCGGTCGTCGACATAGACTAGAGATATTCTATAAAAAAATTTGAATTTAGTTTACGGCTCTGCCCCCTTATTCTCAATTGTCGGATCACGGATTCGATTCGAAAAGTCACATGCCGTCTCGCTTTGACGAACCGCAAAAAAAGTGACAGGTATAGAGTTTCCGAAATTCGAATACTTTCCGACAGTTGAGAATAAGGGGGCTGGTTTCAAGACTTTTTTAACCAGTCAAAAATGTATTTTATTTATTTCTTCATTTAATGCATTGAAATTCTGGTGTTATACATTTCAATGCTTCTTGGGATATTTGATGACTGTTTCCTTAATGCTACGTTACTTTGATGAGGTGGATAACCATGTTCAAATTATCAACGTCTCAAAAACACTTTTATTCTAATGATCTTTCAATTGTAGTACTACATCAACGCATACACTTGCTTCATAAAACTACAGCAATTTTATAACAATGTTCGCTCAGCCACAGTTTTTAACTATTGTGATAAAAACATAAAATTGTCGAAGTGGTCTGGTTTGCGAGTGTCTGTATATTCTATAGTTCTAATGATTAAAGTTGTTGCTGTCGAGTTCCTCCAACCTGACTTGATTGTTGATAAGCATGCATCTTATATACTGTAACTTACTACAATTGAAAGATATACTGTAATTAATTGCATGTGTATTTACCACGGAGATACTAATATTTTAGTATGCATCAAATCTTATTTACCAAATTATTAGTGGTAAGTAATCAAACATGGCTGTATGGGCATTTGTTCCCCTTGCCGTCAATGCCGTTCCTGTAATAAGGTGAACATTCTAAAATTCTAAATAACAAATAAAAACTTTAAATACAGTTCACAGATTAATGTTACATGTATCTACGTTAATACAGTTTATCTTTTTCTCAGAATAATTAATTAAAGGAAAAGACGAGAGACGATAATTAATGTGACGGTCCACCAGGTGGTAAGTGGTTACCGCAACATATAGAGCTGCGATAACAAATAAAAATCACTTGGTATCGTTGTTGCGTTATCATCCAAGGGATTTGGACTCATTTTAGACAAGCAGTACATCGAATGAAGTCAAGCGAATCAAGTGCTTTTAGGGTCAAATGACACCGAGATGCGACGCAACGATGCATGAAGAGGCCCCGCGCGGTGAAGCAGCGAGAGGTTGTGCGACGCAGCCGGAAGCTATTGTGGGTGGCATACTTTCTACTGCATCATCTCACATATGTTCCCTACTTCCTTTTGCATGAGTTTCTTCGAAAGAGGCGTAAAAATGCATCATCTTATGGACCGGCAAGGTAGAGGCAGCTAGAACTGTGTGTTTCTAGCTGCACTAGTTGTCTTCGCATATGGACTTTGCTTAGTACTTCACATCAGGTGGTGTTGAGTCATGTTTAGTCTCAACTTTCAGAACAGAATGATGCTTCACGTACCATCTTTTTTCTATCGCATACCAATACCGTTTAAAACAAACAGAGGGCATAGACAAGATGCCAAATCCCATACATACATTTTCTAAATTATTTGCTAAGCGATAGCGATTACCGAAAGGCCCTCTGAGGGGCTAGACAAGATGAAATTTGATAATCGCTACCGCTATCGCTAAATGGAAAATGTATGGGATTTGACATTTACAATCGAAAGTCAATTGAGAGCTTATGACAAATCCCATAAATTTTCCACTTAGCGATAGCGATAGCGATTATCGAAAGGCATGTTGTCTAGGCCCTCAGAATAGTCTACAAAGCCATACAAGTTAGAGTAGATCATAAAATTGATTGATTTCAAATAAAACACACTAGTCTATAAAGATGACAAATTTATTTACATAAATATATATTTTTTACACATTGCTAGGTAAAACCTCCATATGAGGTTTTTTTCGTTCCTCGTCTTCACTCCCTGAATGCATCCGCTTCTGCTTATCCTTTTTCTTCGAGTGTTTGTTTTGATTTCGTATTGCTTTAGACATTTTTTCTTGTCCGACACTGTAAAAAGAAATTAAAAATAATGAATGAATCACTATTTTTTCGAATATCTTCAATAAGCACTTGAGGAATTGGTTTTATATAAATACCTAATTACCTACCTATAATACGAGTAACTACTAAACTCCACGGGTAGTTATAATAGGCTTTACGGGTTTACCATCTAGTAAAATAGAGTGTAGGCAAAGTCAAGAATTTGTACATATAGGCAAATATCAAATGAGAATAACATACGCGGCACATAAAATGAAGTGCCTTTGAGGATTCGGTCGTGATTTTGTCCTTTGTCTTTGCTGTAGCCGACAAAGTCCATAATGATGCCAGAATATTTTAGCTCAAGATCTCGTTCGATTGAGTTTGAGTTTAACAGTAATCATCATCATCATAATATCAGCCTATTGCAGTCCACTGCTGCGTAGCCCTCCCTTCGGCTGCGCCACGGTTAAATACACGGTCTCCGTGTCCAATACGAAACAATGATTGAACCGAACGGTTCGCGTTACGTGTTTGTTAGTAGAATACCACACTGCTTCGGCTACGTTACGATTGCATTAAATTAGAAAAATACAAAAACGTTGTAATTTAAGCGTTTCCGATTCGTTTCAGATCAAAATACAATAGCAGAATTGGGAGACTGGAGTACACACGAATGTGGTCTAAATTGATTGCATGCAAACA
Source organism: Nymphula nitidulata (assembly GCA_947347705.1). Lineage (NCBI taxonomy): Eukaryota > Metazoa > Arthropoda > Insecta > Lepidoptera > Crambidae > Nymphula > Nymphula nitidulata. Next base: position 18,312,144 of record OX374632.1, read on the forward strand.
GCGCACATAGCACCGTATTCAATGCGGCCCAACATATGTAATGTTTGTATATTATGGAACGTAAGAAGGGTCTCCACTCTAGAATCTTCTTACTCCACAGTTCTGCGTCAGATTATACCGACTGTCACTTCAGCTTGCTACACTGATGTCAAACACTTTGGTCGTGCGCCGAATTACTTCGTTCCGGATTTTATCTTTGAAAGTAATCATCACCTGCCACTGCTGGGCACAGGCCTACCTACATGGGAGAAACACATGAGGAGTTTGGGCCATAACACCACCACGCTGGCCCAATGTGGGACCAACGGCATAACGTGCCTTCCGAAGCGCGGAGAAGCTCGAGACAACAAACTTTGATTGACCAATCCCAGGAACCATGGCGTCGTTGCTTTGTTTTTCGTATCGAAACCAGAGCGCTCAAAGGATGCAGCCACCGAGCTCCTCACTTGCTGTGTCTGTTGAAAGTAATAGCGTTAACTAACTTGACAACTGCCCTGGATCCTGGCCCCCAGTACCGCTCGGGGTTGAACTGGAAGCGAAGGCAGCCAGTGCGGCGGCTGTTCGGATTAGCGTCCGCTCGCTCAGTAAATTCAACAGTGGACTTGATCTCTTGCAAGAGTATGTACTTGGCCACTGGGTCTGTTTCCAATCTGAAACAGTACACATTCAGTTAAAGTAATGGATGCGTTAGATTAGATTTAAGTTGGTAAGATATTATTTCATAGGCACTGATGACAATTATTGCCGATGAGATCATAGCGGCGAGGATAAAACGTCTGGAATTTTAATGAGTATCTATCTGTAGGTGTTTTCGCGGGCAAATTGTCAACGACGCCAATGGCTGTTGTCTACACAATGCCTTTTACCTAAATGACATAATGTGTACTCGTCAATAAATTATACATGTATATATAAAATACAAATCATGTGAAACTGGTCAGTCTCAATTTATTGTAACTCATGTTTGTGAGAATGTTGTGGATTCTTACGATAACTGTAGTGATGCTGGGAGCACCTCGTCGACGTTATTAAAAATTACTGATCATTATTATTTCATTAATAAACACAGTTAATTGTGTACAGTACAAAGATGGACAAGCTGGGCCTAATTCCAAGAGCAAGAGAGTGTATCCTGTTGCCAGTAGATAAAAATGTGTGTCGGTGTTGCCAACAGTAGTAAAATATATGTTTTTTGTTAGTGTAGGAGGAATTTGCATGTATTTGTTAATAAAACAACTGATAGACAGATATACAATATATGACATTGTGAGACCATTTCTGAAATAGATATACATAATTTGTGATTTTTGACGATTCGAAAGAGCTTCTTAGGAGCCTACTTGAAAAAATATATTTTGATTTTGATATTTACACATGCTGTTTATTTCACTCAAAAACCTGCTTTGCGTGAGATTTTAAGTATAATTATGATCCCGAATTTTCGATCTCTAATAATAAGGCCACTGAAATGTTGAAAGTAATTATAATAGTTCGTAAGTATCTGTATACCTGGCGGGCTTGACCGGGTGTGTCTTCTCCCAGGCGCGCAGTATGTCCCACACGAGCTGCGCGGGCGCCGTCGTCTTGACGGACGCCTTCGACGCGTGCGAGTATGACACCTTGTAGCCGCTGTTCAGGATCGCTGACCTGGCAAGTTAGTTCACAATTCAATTCAATTTTTGTTTTATGGCCTCTGTCAGATTTGACAATTTCGCCAAGATCCAGTTTTGGAAAAGACACGAGACTGTAGGGAATTCATCATCATCATCACCAGCCTATATACGTCCCACTGCTGGGCACAGGCCTTCCAACATGGCAGAAACACATGAGGAGCTTGGGCCATAACACCACCACGCTGGCCCAATGCGGGTTGGTGGGTTAAAGCGGTTGCTGTAACAACCGGGACCAACGGCTTAACGTGCCTTCATTAAGCATTCTGCAGACTTTTTGATGATTTAGGATCAGCTCAAGGTTAGTATGTCATGGGAATGTCACCGAAGGTACAATACACTAAATTTCAAATCATTCTGATCTGTAAAATCAAAAATCAAAATATTTATGGCAAGCTACATTGGTGTACATAATAAACTACAAATCAGTAGGTACATGAGTTGTTAACATATACAATGTAGCGCCCTGTAAGGGCATAGCAATTTGGTTTGCAGTTAATAAAACCCTTCTATCATGTAGAAAATAGTTGAATCAAACGCCTGAACTGATCTTCATAAATTATAGCTTTAAGCCATCCTAAAAAGTCAGCTTTCAAAGAAAAAAAAACCAGATCAAAATCGGTCCAATCGTTAAGGTGCTACAATGCCAGAGACAGACACACAGATAGACACGTCCAACTTATAACATTCCTCTATATCGTCGGGGGTTAATAATATTATATTCACAATCAATAGATTTTACATAAACACGCTAACTTAAAATTTAGAAACATTACCTCATCAGCAGCATCGGCATCGTCTCCAAATGCGCCACGCCGAACAGTTTCTCCATGCTATAGTAGAGAGGCACGTCGGGCAGCTCCTCCAGGACCATAGAGAGCACGCCCTCCACCCGTTCGCTAGTGCCGAGCTTATACGAGCCGGTGGATAGCGCGCCTAGCACGCGAGACACGAACGGGGCGTCATGGATCGGACCGGACCAGATCGGGCCGCCTAGCTGATCAAACACGCTTACTTTAGCTACAAATATGTTGGTCACGTGGAAATCAAGAAATCAAGAAGGTGAAAACCTTTACTAGTAGTTTAAAAATACACCTAAAAGTATTCTTTCGGATCACTAGAGGTGTTAACTTCAATGAGTGGTGAGAAAAATGTTGCTATAAAAACGTTAAAAAACGTTAAAAAACGAGTAGAAGGCGGTGAAGAAATTGGTGGGTTACACCTAGTGCTCCGGACCCCACAAGACGGGGTTCGATTCCCGCATTGAGCATATAATTTTTTCATCGTTTTCATTTTTTATTTGTAATTGTTACTTATCTTTATTTGAAAATAAACAGCATTTACAACACGTAAAATATTACAAATTCAGTAGCACAATAGCCTAAAGAGTTTGAAGATTATTTAAAAACGGAGGTGCTTCCTAAAGCACTGCATTTTATCAAGTTCAGTAAGGTTGGAAATTTAACACATGTTTCTGAATGTTAAATTATACATAATAATTAAACAAAATAATTATACTTATATTACAAAATAATTATAAATATTATAATAATTTATATGACCATCCTTTGTATTCATATTGACACAACAAGATAACTAAACCCCTTTGTGGTCATCTGAGTCCATAGATAAATTTATATTTAGTGTTCTTATTTTTTGATTTTAACATTATTAGAAATGTTTGAAAAATTACTTAGTAATTAAAATATAAAACTAGAAAAAATTCACGTCCTGAGGCGGGGCGTCCTGGCTGTTTTTCTAGTTTTATATTTTAATTACTAAGATATATTCAGTGTTTATTCTATAGAATTAGGGCTAATGTCGTGTTATGTCGTGTGTCATGTGCCTTATGTTACTTACATGGTGTCGCTGATTACAATTCACACAGTGTAGTCCAACTGGAGGGCCTGTAGGCAGGAATCCTTTCATCTGGTTTGGGTTCTTCTCTGTGGGGTTTGGTTTGAAGCCACCGAGTGGCTGCAGTGTCATGTTATCGCAACCTACGCATTGGTAGACCATAGACAATTTGCTGAAATATGCAATTTAGTTTATTTTTACACTTTTAATCAACAGCATATTACATAATAGGGAGTTTGGTCGCCATTAAGTAAACAACGCAGCTTTCGCGACGGGATGGGTTAATCAATATTTTTAATCTCAAGATCCTCAATGCCTCAGAAGGCATGTTAAGGCATTGGTCCCAGTTATTATTGCAACCACTTTAACCTTCATTGGGCCAGTGTGGTGGAGTTATGGCCCAAACTCCTCTTGTGTATCTCCCATGTAGGAAGGCCTGTGTGCAGCAGTGGAACGTACATAGGCTGTGATGATGATATAAAATAATAATATTTTAGGCATTATCGTAGTATGAATTGGGTATTACATATTGAAAGACTTGCCTAGTGGTTTTCTTGCAATGTATGGCACCAGATTGAATTTTGACAAAAACCCTAATGTAGAAATCAGCAGATATACTCAACAATGGTACAATATACCGACTATATCTATTTGCATGTTGCTCTATACACTGTAGCAGTATTCTCAGTGCCTGTAAATATAACATACATACATACTAAAACAAAAAGTTAATATAAGAAACATAGAAAAGGATACTTTTTGTTAGAGGTTGGTGTCAAATATACTGGCCACATATAATGTCTTCTAATTTACAGCTTTAATTGAGTGACTTTTGATGTGTAAAATCTTTTGATGTGTTGTCAATGTACTGAATTTATTTTGAGAAATAAATATGATTGGATATTTAAAATATTAAGTGGTTTACTGAATTACGTAGTAATTGTGCTAAAGACTCTACTGGAGTAAACTTTATCACTTTTGAAGATGCCTTGCGTTTACCTGAATTACCTATCTTTACTTTATCGGAAGCCAATTAATATTTATTATGCCTATCGTTATTATATATAAGAAACAGAAGGAATAGCAAATTTGCTCACCACATCTAATTTTTAAATGTTAAAACAGTTCCTGATTAAAAATAATTTCATGAACTAATAGATTTTTTTTTAAATATAAGATATAAAAGGTGTATTCCTAATAATTATTATCTCAAGAAATAATTGTAAATAGATTTAAGTATAAAATTTTAAAAAGCCCTTTCTGGGTTCATGTTGTGTACTTATGTAGTACCAGCTATAAGACCTATACAATATAATACAATCAAATGCAATAAAGAATATGAATATGAATAGAAACATGAATACAATATTACAATGAAAAACTATTACATAAAAAAATAAGTAAACTAAAATACAAGGCTTGTTGTTTAGGGTGGTTTTATATATTTTTTGCTTTGTTTCAAATATTTCAAAATACTCACCATTTCATGGCAACTTTTAGTTTTTAAGCTTACAGCTCCATATTTACTATAGCATGTTTCAGGTGAATTACCAGCAAGGACAGCCATGTCCGTAGCTGTGACCAGAAGGATGCCACCTTCCTGTATACTCTGGACGGCCGCATCAAGGAATATTGATGGACATCCGTATGGATCCAAGTCAATGGCCGAAAAGCGTTTTGATGGGTGTTTATGTTTGTACATGAGCATACTGCAATAAAATATTGAAAATTAGCAAAAACTATAAAAGAACGGGATTATTCACACGACATTTTTTTAATTGGTGCAGTTTTTCTGAAACGCAGATCGTCCTGGGCGTTTTAGCACATTGTTTGTGTTCATATGGATGACACCGGTTAGCAGATTGTCTCATGTCTTTGTATCGACACTTACGCGTTGTTTGTAAGGTTTAATAGTATCGTGTAAATTAGCTCTAAAATTAAAATATGTTCGAATATTTTTTTAAGAAACACTGTTAATACAAGTCAATACATATGTATTTGAAAATGATATTAGCTAATGGATTACTAGTAAAGCAACAGTCTGTATTACCCCATAAGCTTACAAAAATAATCATGTTTCAAACATAATAGCAACTTAGACACACATCATTTTAAGTTTAGGTATTATGTTATAGGTTTCCAGTATTTCTAGATTTAGGTTAGTATGGTGTAGTTTCAAAATACTCAATGTAATACCATGCATCATCATGACTGGTCTCCACCAGGTGGTCAACCTCATTGTGTTTGATATTGACCTTCATCGTTTCCACAGCCTGTTCTGACAAGTCATTGGCAACTATTTTTGTGACTTCTGGCACTTCTTTAGCATAGCGGATGCTTCTTAAACCTGTAGCTGATAGTGCCTCTAGTATACTTATTTCAACCTAGAAAAGAATTCATTAAGTAGAAAAATGTTATTTGTAGAAATCACTCAAACAATATGACATTTACAATTAGTAACTCAAAAATAAAAGTGTTTTCCTTATTGCAGGTGTCTATAGGCAACAGTACCCACTTATCACCAATTTGATTGTCATCTAATTGTATGAAAAAAAAATGAAGATTACATAAGATTAATAAGATTTTTTAGAAACGCTTTCAGGTGTCTAATGGTTGAGAAAATTACACCTTGTTTAGATATCCTACTCTGGATATGATTTTATTACTTTTTAAATAAACATACTAACATCAAAAAGTAAATAAATATATCAGACATATTCTTTTACCTTATTCTTTAAATATTTATTGATAAGAAACCAACAGGCCTTTACAATAAAAAAGTGTCTGTGTTAGTTTGTTTCTGTGTGTGTTTAAGTTATAGACCAGCTAAGAACAATTTGTGTATGAATTCAATTATTAAGTTTCTATGTATTTTTAACTAGAATCCGAGGAGATTATAATATCATTAACATATACAAAAAACAGCACTTACCTGAGTTTTATCATGATTATCAACATGGGAATCATTACTTGTTTTAATGATTTTTTCATTCCTTTTCTGTGCTAAAGCTTCTTTTTCAGCTTTAAAATCTTTAAAGAAAACACTTAGAACTAGTATACTAAGGTCCCTATTAAATTCTTGAACAGGATTATAGAAAACTTTTTCTGCAACTAACTGGATTTCAGCAGGTCCCTCTTTTATGATTTTGTGGTTTGTGGTAGTTCTTGATTCCATGGTGATATTCTTAAAAATATTTATTATTTGTTGATTTAATTCCACGTCTAATGAAATACAAGGAAACAGAATATCATTACAAACATGTTCTAACAATAATTTTTTATTATGTAAGTAAATTGCTTTGCACTAGACTGATTTTTCAATTTTATTGTGTTGTTTAAAATCGAAGTAAAGTAAGGCTCCTACAGTTTAATGTTATTTAGATTATAATAGTTTATTGTTGTTAGGTTTAAAAAATCTACATATAAATTTATGTATTGCCGATATTATGGACAGTGATGGACAAAAATAATAGTACAATGAATACCTTTAGAAATAAGGTTCTACGTCTAAAAACTTTGTGTAAATACATAGAATTAAACGCTAAAATCTACACTAAATTCTCCACAGAAGTATTGTTATTAATTTATGCTAATGTTAGCGTGTAATAAACTTAAAAATAATTGTATCCACAAGGTTTTTGTATAAAATTCATGTTTTAAAGTAATTTAATTTTTAAATTCCCGGTGTACTATACAAAGAGAATATAAAACGCTACGCTAGAAGAGACGGGACTTCAAGGAAAAAAAAATTTCTATAGAACGTGCACGCCAGACTCATACCAATATAATAAAAATTCAGCCAACAGTCTGGCAACAATAATGCCAACATAAGCAATAAAATAGGGATGTGCTTAGTAGGGATTACAGATATAATTTAGATTTTTATCGATAGTTATAGGTGTTTGAAATTAATATACAATGGTACTTGAAAAACTTTTATTCAGTATAATATACAATATATCAAGCTTGACTACTATGACAACATGGTAGGTTGTTCGGTTGACGGTAGGCGTGTGAATCGTCCTGGATCGGCCATCAACTCCGATTTGGATTCCGACTACACCAAAAATATGTCGCGATTTTGTTGTCGATTGGTACCTACACCAAATCCTTCCCTGTCAATTGAACCCACTGTTTACATCTGCGAAAAAAATAAAGTGGTTTATTTAATGGGCACGACATCGATAGGGAAATAAAATTGTACAGACAGCACTATTTTTTACTTAGGTCGGTAGGTAAATATTACTTTTATGTACTGAAATTTGTACTAAAATAACTATTTTAACAATAATAGCTTTAGAATAGAACTAATTAACAGTCATTGGTACTTACCGATCATCATTGAGAGGAAATTCAGACATAATATGTTCGTTTTACATTGGCCGCCGGCGTGTCTTTATATTACATATTTCTTAACTTATTCGTTTACTCATTTAGTTTACTTCACATCACACACAATCCTTTTTGGGTCAAGCTTATTTCTTGAGGCAAAACACTCGTTTTTAATAATAATTTACATTAATTTCTGATTTTAGAAAATCCTCCAACACAACTAAATGAAATGTCAAACGTTTTGAAAACAAGACAACAGCGACAGAGACAGATGACAGATATAAATCACCTGTTTATGAAGAGCGTCGACCACCATATTGATTGTATGGATAATGCCTTCTTTCGGATTGAGGCGGATTATACCGCCATTACTGAGCGTGCACGTTTCATACAATTTTTTCTTCTTACGAAGTTGCGCTAGACTGGTACTATATTCCTCTAAGATGGAAGTACTATAAAACCTAATTAAATATTTTTGGCATGAGCTTGCTACTATTATCCACAGACGATATAGTGATCTATTATCTGATCTGTGTTGGCATCACAGATTAGAAAGAGTATGTCTAAAGGTTGGCATGAAATCTTTTTTTTTGTTCTCCCTTTTCAGGGAAGGCAAGGGAAACTAAAGCCCATGCAGCCTCGTCTTTAGTAATTTTTTCCCTATTTTATATAAAGAATGTGTTTTTTTTTAAACTAGTACGAAAAACTTAATGATCGTCATAATGACAGAAGAAAACAAAACTCCATACCCCGCAGCACTTCACCAGGCCATATCCGCCAAATATCCATGTGGCATCTCTATCATACTACGAAGAATGAAAGAGATGCAGCACAAACATTTAACAACGACGTCCATGTGAAGTGCCATTCACCCACATAAACATAACCAAAAATCAAGTCATAAAAATTGAAAGAAAACATTTGAAGACTTGCTTTAGTATTTAAAAAGACAAAACAAGAATTGAATATCTTAAGACAACCTAAAATTTTAAATTTGTCCTACAGTACTTGTAATAAATTTAAATAAAGCTAAATAAGTACAGCTATTTACAAGAAGATCCTGAATGGAGAGCGGTACCATGTCTGATTGGCCATATATTTCGATAAGCGCATCCATCAGCACAAGGCGCTGAACTGAATTTGGCATGTAATCTGTGTTTGGCATATTTGTTTTTTTTTGTTGATTCTCCCTACAATGAGACGGCAACGGAAACTAATGTCCATATAGCCATATCTTTAGTATTTCTTATTCCTTCATTTATTGCTTGAACTGCTGGTGTTACACATTTCAATGCTTCTTGGGAGTATTTGACAAGAAATATATGATGACAGTCATTTTATGTGCTACCTGATGAGGTGGATAACCACAAAAAGTTCTCATCGTATTTCACTCCATAATCACTTTTATTCTCATAATCTTTTAGTTGCACGTCAACACAAACACTCTAATAATAAATCTACGCCACTTTTACATAACTCAATGTTCGCTCCGACACAATTTTTTATTATTGTAATAAAAATCTTGACTTACGCCACAAAATCCCGCCAAACACCCTCTTGGCATATTTGATTTCGTCGATTCTACATGTAATGGGAAGGCAAAGAAAACTAATGTCCATACAGCCATGTCTTCAGCATTTCTTTATTTCTTCATTTATTGCATTGAAATGCTGGTGTTACACAATTCAATGCATCTTGGGAGTATTTGACGCGAAATATATGATGACATTCTCCATATGATGCTACTTGATGAGGTGGATAACCACAAAAAGTTCTCATCGTATTTCACTCCATAATCACTTTTATTCTCATAATCTTTTAGTTGCATGTCAACACAAACACTCTAATAATAAATCTACGCCACTTTTACATAACTCAATGTTCGCTCCGACACAATTTTAATTATTGTAATAAAAATCTTGACTTACGCAACAAAATCCCGCCAAACACCCCCTTGGCATATTTCATTTCGTCGATTCTACATGTAATGGGAAGGCATAGGGAACTAATGTCCATACAGCCATGTCTTCAGCATTTCTTTATTTCTTCATTTATTGCATTGAAATGCTGGTGTTACACAATTCAATGCATCTTGGGAGTATTTGACGCGAAATATATGATGACAGTCTCCATATGATGCTACTTGATCAGGTGGATAACCACAAAAAGTTCTCATCGTATTTCACTCCATAATCACTTTTATTCTCATAATCTTTTAGTTGCATGTCAACACAAACACTCTAATAATAAATCTATGCCACTTTTACATAACTCAATGTTCGCTCCGACACAATTTTAATTATTGTAATAAAAATCTTGACTTACGCCACAAAATCCCGCCAAACACCCCCTTGGCATATTTCATTTCGTCGATTCTACATGTAATGGGAAGGCATAGGGAACTAATGTCCATACAGCCATGTCTTCAGCATTTCTTTATTTCTTCATTTATGGGAGTATTTGACGCGAAATATATGATGACAGTCTCCATATGATGCTACTTGATCAGGTGGATAACCACAAAAAGTTCTCATCGTATTTCACACCATAATCATTTTTATTATAATAACCTTTTAGTTGTTACGTCAACACAAACCTTTTGTATATAAAATAACACCACTTTTAAACACAAAGTTCGCCCCGACACAATTTTTAATTAATAAAATAAATCTTGACCGACGCTATTAAAACCCGCGAAACACTCCTTTTTTTTCCTTGAAACTGTCTGTCATCATATATTTTGCGTCAAATACTCCCAAGATGCATTGAAATGTGTAACGCCAGCATTTCAATGCAATAAATGAACAAATACTGAAGTCATGGCTGTATGGGCATGAGTTTTCTTGCTTTCTCTTTATATGGAGAATTAACAATAAAAAAAAAAGAAAAAAAATCCCAACGATTAGTTTTTTCTAATCTGTGCATTTATTTCCCTTTGTTGCAAAATCAATGAAAAAATAAAACCGTCATGTTGACAATGACAACTGACAGCAATCATTTCAATGTGAAGAATCTGGAAATATAACCTTAATTCTTTCATATTTTTAAATGAAGTTTAATTTATTAATTGGATACGGCGTTATCAGAAAGTCAAAAGATGCATTCTGCTAACGTTCTATTGAAGAACACCATGCTTTTAAACCCAAAATTTAAATCTTTTCGATTAACTCGTAGTATTGCCAAAGTTGCATCACACAAGAAACCGGTGGATATTCAAAGAAAGTTATTAACTAACTCTTACAGTTCTCATATAAAAAACTCTCTAGGTTGTAGTTATGATGGTGCATATGTACTGGCGCGAAGACAAGTTGGCAGTGTGAGGTTATTTTCGACAAATAAGAGTGACCCACCAGAAGAAGATCCTGAAGTTAAGGAGGATACTCCGTTATTCTCTAGCCAATTACCTGCCACAGTCGCTGTCCCTGAAGTGTGGCCCCAAGTTCCAGTCATTGCTATTAATAGAAATCCTGTTTTTCCAAGGTTTATTAAGTTGATTGAGGTATGTTTAATACAATCAAATTTAATATCTTATTTTAAGAATAATACCGTACTGGTATTATTATTTATTCGTGAAACACTTACATATTCTAACACAACTAATGCTCTCAATGTCGATTTAATTATGAGTGGTGTAAATTGATCCCTTAGATTTTATAATAATATGTTGATAATTAGTCTGTCTGTTGAAATTTTAATTTTCTTATTACTATTACTAGCAACATTCAACATTAAATGAATATCTCTGATTTAAATTGAGTAATATGGATCTTGTTGGATGGTACTAAAAAAGTTGCTCTGAACTTAAATATAGTTTTAGTAAATTAAAATGAAAAGGTTCAATTATCTATTCTTTTATCCATTTATATTATCCATAGTCCATGTGTGAAAGACTCATTTGCTCAGTTAAAATAGTTTTTGTTATTTTGGTGTAAAGTTCATATTGGTCCTAATCTTTAGTAGGTGACAGGCAAATATTTGTTGTAGGAAAAAAAAACTCTAATTCAGGTAAATACCCCTTTCTCTTCCAGTTCACTGCAATAATGCAAGTATAAATGGTATAGATGTATTTCTTCTCACTTCCAATCAATTTAAAAAGGGGATGCTTTTTAGAAACACTTGTAATCTTGTAATGAAACACTCAATAATATAATTACTGTAGTACACAGCTTAATTACTTAAATTAAAGACTATACTTTTGTGCTTGATGATCCTGTCTTGAATGGGAGTTCTGTTTTTCATACATCTGTTGTTTATATTGTCATTTATTATTCAAAGAAATGTCTGTAATTTCTAATTTGGTGATATTGAATAGTATTTTTTTAGTGTAAATTTTGTATTGATATTTTATTAATGTAAGCCTGATATATAATTAATTTGTGAACCAGTTTTAAATAAATATTTGGGATGACTAGAAATATGTTTCACTGACATGCCCTAGATCTAAGGTACATTTCTCACCTTAAAATATCTACTTGGTTAGCAAAAATATTAACTTATTACATAACTTATTTTTATAATAGTTTTTACTAAAGGTAAAAAAATATAATGTTAATTACTATAATAATGCATATCTTCTTTCCAGATTTCAAATCCAGCTCTTATAGACTTAATAAGAAGGAAGGTGAAACTAAATCAACCATATGTGGGTATTTTCTTACGTAAGAAGGAAGATGAGAAATCTGACACTGTGTCAAGCTTGGATGACTTGCATCAAGTTGGTGTGTTCGCACAGATTCATGAAATGCAAGATATGGACTATAAACTACGGCTGGTTGTTATGGCTCACCGTAGAATACAGATTACTGGACAGTTTATTGAAGAGGAAATTGAAATGGGACCAGCAGGTCTAAAATCTTATAATACTATAAAATCTTGGTAGATTGTTGTGCAGTTTTCACTTGCATTTAGAGTACATGACTGGGGTAGACCCTCACCTTATACAAGATTCCAGCTGAATAAATATGTAGTGTTTTTTCCTTCACTACATAGTATCCTTGGTGTGACAGTCATCTATTCTATTGGCTATGGTGACCGCTTACCATATTCTTGTGTCACACAATTCTTGTATTTATCTGTTACATTCTCTAGAATCAGCACTCGTCCCATATCATAGCAATCCATAGCATAGATATAAATTAATGGCTTCCAAACTATTGTCAAGGGTATCTTTTATTTTCTGTTGCATTTCTGAGAATTTTATGCTGCTACTCATAGTTGGTATATTTTAATGAAACATTTTTTAAAACTAAATTTTTATATACACCATAGATTTTTTGTTGTAATACTGTCACACTGACTGTCTGTCTATTCTGTTGTTGTGTGTGTGTGTGTTGTGTTTCAGTTAAAACATAACTTTTAATTAATACACATCTCAAGGCGTCGTTTTAAGTAAAGCATCATATATTGAAACTTCATTTCTGAAATGGTTTCACTATCATTTCAGAAATGAAATTAAAATTTCCCCTTTTTAACATCGAGTTTAACGTTACGCGTGAAGAATCAGACGCTGAGCGGCGCCGGCGCAAGTACAGGAACAGTCGAAAACAGAAGGCAGAGCCTGAGAGTGAACCACAGAAGGAGGCTCCTAAGAAACCTGCTCCAGACCAAGTCATGATGGTGAAAGTGGAGAACATGATGCATGAGAAATTCAAACAGACGGAAGAAGTGAAAGCATTGACACAAGAAGTGATTAAGACTATTAGGGATATTATTAATTTGAATCCGTTATACAGGTAAGAATGATGCAGATTTATCTAAATAAATATTGAGTACGAAATGGGGTGGATTAAAATAAATAAAATCTTCCAAGGCCTTGGTAGCTTAGAGGCTAGAGCAGTCACGCGGTTTGTGAAAGGTCTTTTTCTAGTCTACCTACATTTAATTGACATATAGGGACTGTTTGAATTCTCTGTGCATCTATGAAATTAAAAACTTTATTAAATCATATTTTTTGAAACATCAATGATATTTTTTATGTGAATGCCAGTAAGCGCCAAGTGTGCCATTTTTGCACTTTTTTGTGCAATAAAGATTAAATATTTCTAAGATCATAGTGTTATGTGATAGATTTTTACAAATTGCTATATTCTGATATTTTATCTTCTCTCGATTGTATGCTCTAATGATTAAGTCTCTTTTTAGTAATTTGTAATTTGTAAATTCATTGTCATTTGCAGGGAATCTCTCCACCACATGCTGGCTCAGGGTCAGCGTGTAGTAGACAACCCTGTGTATCTGAGTGACTTGGGCGCCGCGCTCACCGGCTCCGAGACCGCGGACCTGCAAGCCGTGCTAGAGGAGATGGATGTTTGTACACATACAGACGAAAGCACACCAAGTGTAACGGTTGCACTAGAAAAGTCGCCTTTATTACGAACGTAGTAAAGCTGTCTCAAGGTCAAACTGTTACGCTTGGTGTGCTGTCGAATTACTTGAAATATTCAACCACTGGCTTTTAGAATAATTAACAATAAATTTAGGTGCTAATATTTAACATTTTAAATGGTTTTTAATCCTCTTTCTCCTAGTACTGCTCTTGTTTGCAAATATGTCAGAATTAATTAACCAATAAAGTAATCTACAAATGTCAATATATGAATAGAATTTTTCTTCACAGTTTTTTTTTTGTAGTTTTAAGCTAACGGACGATTATTTAAACATCAAACTAAGTTTATAAAAAAGGCAATAAATTATTTCAATTAATATTAAAAAGATTTTTACAAAAAATATTTAGTTTAAAAAAAGTTATTTCCACTTTATTACTTAGGTAAGTTACGCCTCCGCACGCTACTGTTGTGTTTCTTCCTCGCCTTGAGAAATCACATCTCTTCCCCACTCTCTCAGCGAATATAACGCTAGCCATATGCTATCTGCCCCTTGTGAAAACCAAATCAATTTTGTGTTGTGTATGAAAATGTTATCAACTTAGTTTTCAATTACTTCAAGATTCTGCTATTTATAAGCGGTTTATGTTAGCTGATGAGTTCTGAATAGAATAAATTATCTACTTCTGTTTAGATCTTTTATTTATTTTATCAATATTTCGCGGTTTTCTTCCAGATACCAAAAAGACTGATGATGTCTCTTTCGCTTTTGAAGAAAGAGTTAGAACTATCAAAACTACAACAGAAAATAGGTAAAGAAGTTGAGGAGAAAGTAAAACAGCAACACAGGAAATATATTTTGCATGAACAGCTGAAGGTAGATATGTTTTATTTATTTATCTAATACTACTTTTTATTCGAGATGGGTAGCAAACAATGGCCAGAACTGAAATTAAATGAAAATATCTTTATACAAATAGGCCAATTCATATCTCGTAAAATGAGAAAGCAATTGCTTAGGAAGTATTTTTTAGTAATTAAAATAGAATAAAACTAGAAAAATTTCACGTCCTGAGGCAGGAATCGAACCCGCGACCTTTCGCAATCCGGGCGACTGCTCTGACCACTGAGCCACCCAGGACTTGGGATATCCCTGTGAAATTCTTCTAGTCTATCTTGTATTTGCGTTTATGAGCTAACGTCCACCCTACAATGTCGAAAATATTCTATTTCAACATCCGAAACGAGTATTTTTACAAATACCGACGATTCGGTTAAGTTGGGGCAGTGCTTTCAAATATTCTTAATTTTTTATTTTAACATTAAATTTAAATTTTTCAAACATTTATAATAATGTTAAAATCAAAAATTAAGAATATTTGAAAGCACTGCCCCAACTTAACCGAATCGTCGGTATTTGTAAAAATACTCGTTTCAGATGTTGAAATAGAATATTTTCGACATTGTAGGGTGGACGTTAGCTCATAAACGCAAATACAAGATAGACTAGAAGAATTTCACAGGGATATCCCAAGTCCTGGGTGGCTCAGTGGTCAGAGCAGTCGCCCGGATTGCGAAAGGTCGCGGGTTCGATTCCTGCCTCAGGACGTGAAATTTTTCTAGTTTTATTCTATTTTAATTACTAAGTAATTTTTCAAACATTTATAATAATGTTAAAATCAAAAATTAAGAATATCTATTATAGAATTTATAATAATAATGAACAAAGAATTCAAAGACTTGATTGTATTAATGTTAAATATGGAAATTGAAAGGAATATTGCACTATGAACATTCTCTCCATTAGAGCAACTGCGCACATTCACACGAATTTGATACTTTAGTAATTTTAATAGGTATATCAGAAAAAAAGACTCGAAAGTATTTTCAACTATATCATCTGTTTCTATAATTCTGCCATTGACATTGATTTTATCATTATTGTGCTATCAGTACCTAACTTTTGTTTTACCACTTTCTTGATTCATAACTTTCCATGGGGCTTTTATTTTAGTGGCTAATTTCTTAATTTTGTGACTCAAAAAGTTTGCTTTCGCAGTATTACAAACCTTTGTAAAGATTTTAGAGTACTTTCTAGCATAATCGTAAAATGGATCAGTGGAAGTAGGCCGCCTGATGGTAAGCGTAGTCTATGGACTTTATTTTAAAATGAATGAATTGATCCATACGGTAGCAAAAAACCAAAATATTTATATGCATTCAGCTTTAAAAATATATCAACTACCTTGACTTCTATCTCATTGATATTAAAGATAGATTGTAAACATAATTTTGGCCCTGCTGTACAATGGAGATGCTGAAGCATGTACAGACGAAGCACATCAATCGTGACAGTAGGACCTTGAGGCCAGTCTTATTCCGTTCTTCATAGAGGCGGCTTTCGTTGTGCAACTGTTACACTTGATGTGCTGTCGTCTGTACGAAATGTAATATTTAACGTTATTGAATTTTATTATAGGTTATTAAAAAAGAGTTAGGCCTTGAAAAGGACGATAAAGATGCGATAGGTGACAAATTCCGGGAACGATTAGCAGATAAGACGGTGCCCCAAGCGGTGCAGACAGTCATCGATGAGGAACTTAACAAACTGAACTTCCTCGAGAGTCACAGTTCAGAGTTCAAGTGAGTGATTCGGATTTGTACAGTCACAAGCAAGAACAGGCCTACTTCTCGTGACTCTTATTCCTCTTACAATAACAGCCATGAACAGCGAGATGTGGGTACATGTTATTGCTCATGAGTGTACATCAGCCTATTATTATTTTTTGTAGTCCTAGTTTGCAGTCATAGGAAACCCACTCTTAAGTAGTTCCATTGATTAAAACTTCGAAAAACATTCACTACAATAATATTCATAACGTTGACACATAAGGTTAGGGCTGCGAATTTTTCACATGTTTGTTTTCAAAGAATCTTTGGGGCTATTCGCCAATCTCAACCAGATCATTCTGGCATGATTGAGTAACATATATCTATCCATACAGGGTGAAAGGGAAACCTCTCGTAAACAGATGCAGGTGGCAATGCTGGTCTTAAGAAAATGTAATCGAAAAAAATATAAGTCGTTCTTAGGATAACCAGCACTGCTTACACTCTGCTTTAACAACCAGCACTGCTTACACTCTGCTTTAACAACCAGCACTGCTTACACTCTGCTTTAACAACCAGCACTGCTTACACTCTGCTTTAATAACCATCACTGCTTACACTCTGCTTTAACAACCAGCACTGCTTACACTCTGCTTTAATGACCAACACTGCTTACACTCTGCTTTAATAACCAGCACTGCTTACACTCTGCTTTAAAAACCAGCACTGCTTACACTCTGCTTTAATAACCAGCACTGCTTACACTCTGCTTTAATAACCAGCACTGCTTACACTCTGCTTTAATAACCAGCACTGCTTACACTCTGCTTTAATAACCAGCACTGCTTGCACTCTGCTTTAATAACTAGCACTGCTTACACTCTGCTTTAATAACCAGCACTGCTTACACTCTGCTTTAATTACCAGCACTGCTTACACTCTGCTTTAATAACTAGCACTGCTTACACTCTGCTTTAATAACCAGCACTGCTTACACTCTGCTTTAATAACCAGCACTGCTTACACTCTGCTTTTATAACTAACACTGCTTATACTCTGATTTAATGGCCAGCACTGCTTACACTCTGCTTTATTAACCAGCACTGCTTACTCTGCTTTAATAACCAGCACTGCTTACACTATGCTATAATTACCAGCACTGCTTATACTCTGCTTAAATAACCAGCACTGCTTACACTCTGCTTTAAAGTCAAGCATGCAACATACTATTTTGATGCTAAAATTCCTACACTCACACTTAATATCTAGCCCAAAGTAAGTTTCATTGAGAGACTGTGTTATGGATACTATAGATATTGGACAAATAATGATAATAATATGTATATAAATATTAGAAATATACTAATTAAACGTCTAAACATACATGACTCGTCAACAAATGGTCGTACTCATCCTACAAACATTTGCTCCTACCGGGATTCGAACCCGAGACCCCCGACCGAGCACTCGGCCAGCCGGTCGTTCAAATTATAACTACAACACTTGCAATAACTCCCCAGTGTCACAAGATGCTATCTGGACTGGTTGACGTCCTTGCCCTGGGGTATTACCTCCGAGGAGAACCTTAAACTAGAAGATGCTCAAGTAATCCTGGACGAGGACCACTACGGCATGGAAGATATCAAGAAGAGGATCCTCGAGTTCATAGCGGTCTCGCAGCTGAAGGGCTCGACGCAAGGAAAGATACTTTGCTTCCACGGACCGCCTGGCGTCGGAAAAACTAGTATAGGTAAACTAGCAAAATCCTAACATCTGTGTGGTCAGCACCCGTACCACCATCTTTTATCGCGATCCAATTTAGGTCCTAAACTGAGTAGAATCGTTTAATTCGTACTACGACGCTATCTACGACTATGACAGCGACGCAGTTTAGGAACCAATACTGAACCGAGCGGAATATGAATCGCTTTTATAAAGATGGTGGTAAGGCCCCTGTTCAGAAAAAATGAGCTATAAATACTTTGCTTTCCCTATACAAATAATATTATTAAAGTCAAGTGTGAATTGAGTAATAGTTATTATTAAATGATAATATTTTATTGACGTTTGTCAATATTTAAGGGATATTAAACTTAATCCCTTAAGTTAATAAAGTCTTCTTAGTATAATAACTTAGGAACGTGTGACGTCACCTGTTCCGTAGATTTTCTATGGAGCGTTTTTGAACGATGCGCGGCAACACATCAAACATACCAGTATATGTGTGAAACTATTGATCTGAGACATACTATTTCTTTTGCAATATTTCTTCATGAATTATAAAGGGTGGCACATTTAGATCGATTAGTATGGGAAAGTCTGAAACTATAAGACATACGAAAACATTTTCTTAGAAACCATGACATCGATTTTAGTAATAAGAAAAACTGCATTCATACATTTATAAAAAAAACGTGTACCTACTCAGCTCGAGAATTGAACCCGGACGTTTTGATAAATAAAATAACACTATTTCTATTTAGATATCGATTGTGATGGTCTTAAGACTGCTTAAGACATATTTCATAGTAACGTGTAATGACACGTTACTATGAAATATGATGTCTAAAATGAATAAAATTCATTGTTTTCATAGCCTTTAATTTATTTCAGTAAGTCTTCGAAATTACCACCCTTTTTTTCAATACAACATTCAACTCATTTTAAGTGCGTAAAATTGTCTCTATGGTTGTTTGTAGCTCTTTGCTGGTGTCGCAACTTGTTACATACACTGCTTTACTTATTGTTATCTGCGATAATATTATCTATCTGTGATTGTAATTGCCTACTTCTATTAATCATACTTACACTAATAATCAATTGGAATGCCCACCTAAAATGTAGGTACAAAGACGTAATAAACCTCATTTGAAAATGGAACGTCTTAGTTTGAACAGAGACATGATAAACCTCATTTGAAAATGGAACGTTTTGGTTTGACTGGCCGAACAGTAATAAATTATTTTATTTTTCAAAGCGTCTGGGTTCGATTCCTGAGCTGAGTACACGTTTTTATAAAATGTATGAATGCATTTTTTCTTATTACCTACTAAAATCGATGACATGGTTCCTAAGAAGAGATTTTCATATGTTTTATAGTTTCGGACTTTCCCATACTGACCGATCTAAATGTGCCACCCTGTATACTTCTTATTTATTAAATAAAAAAAGTTGTCAACTACTCTATCCAATTCACTGTGCTAGTGCTGCGCGCGCAACAATGTTTGGGTTCTTTATAGTGTCGATTAGGTTTTTCAAGTGTCAATTATTAACTCGTTTTGGCTGCCTGAAAGTTTTGCTAGTTTTTAAGAAAAATAGTTGTGATATAATGAGTCGAACCGTTAGATTACAGGCTGTTTTTTTATTTTAACTATCTATGTCAAAATATATGTCAATATTAAGATCATAATTCGAATTTGAGAACACGAGTAGATAAAACAATGTATGGTTGCAGCCCGTTCGATCGCGCGCGCGCTGAACCGCGAGTACTTCAGGTTCTCTGTGGGCGGCATGACGGACGTGGCCGAGATCAAGGGCCACCGGCGCACGTACGTGGGCGCCATGCCCGGCAAGCTGGTGCAGTGCCTCAAGAAGACCGCCACAGAGAACCCGCTCGTGCTCATAGACGAGGTCGACAAGATTGGCAAGTCAGTGATGCCTTTACTACTACTTTATTTATATATATATAAGACAATTTGTCTATTTTGTGATCTTATTACAACGACAAATCAAACAATGTGTTGCTCTGTAAAAACAAAGTTTTTATTTTAACTTTTACATTTAGAGAAACATTAATTATCTTAAGGCATTTCATATTTTATCTCACCTGTAAAAACAAAGAAACGACATTCAAAGTTAATTTGCCGATTCAGACTTGTTATTAAACAGCTTAATTAATTCTCTAAAATTTTAATCACTTAAATGTAAATGTCATTCAACTAGCCCGTAAACAATATTGCTGGTCACAGATTAGAAAAGAGTATGTATAAAGATCTTTTAACAATCTTCAGTAGCTGGCGCCATCTCTTGAGTCAACTAAGACAACACCTCAATGAAGCGCGTCATCATTTAAACACAAAGGGATCCTAGATAATATCTCTAGGTATTCCTTTACATCTCCCCCCCTAGGGTTAGAAAATTTCTCAGGAGATTTTAGATTCTTTTAATAGCTATTTCTTCTTTCTAATCTTCATTTTCTCCTAGTATGGGGACGGGAATAAGTTTTGTAATATGGAAAAGATTTGACTCCATCTTTCTATGTCCTGTATTAATCTTGAATATCGATGGGGATAGTTTATCTTCGATTTTAAATGGACCAATCCTTAACTCATCTAATTTTCTTCTATTTAGTTTGTGACCATTTTCAACATATACCATATCACCTATTTCGAAATTATGGATTGTTTTATTTTTATCAATTATCATTTTATTATATTCATGTGATTTTATTGTTCTCTCTAATGCTAGTTTTCTGTCTCTAATCCAGTAATCTGCTTCTTTTCTTAGTTTAAGTTCATCTGGTATGAATGAAACGTCAGTACCCTCCAATAGGTATTTTGGTGCAAAGCCTGTAATAGAGTGTTCGGTGTTATTATATCTATCTACACAAGTATGAGCAATAGTCGTCCATGCTAATTTATTTAAATTTTCATTTGTCTTGCATCTTATTTTATTAACGAGTGTTTGGTTTAGCCTTTCGTTAAGTCCATTAGAAAACGGCGAATTTACTGCAGTGAAAATTGGTGTGATTGATCTTTCATTTAAAAAGGTTTTAAATTCTGTTGAGTTAATTCCAGGATATTGGTCAGTGAGAACCATATCGATTTCATTACAATTTGGTACAATACTTATAAGTTTTATAAAGTCCTTTGCACTCTGCGTCTTTGAGGTAACTATATAAGCATATCGAGTGAAATGGTCGACTAAAAGGTGCAAATATCTTTTTGTTGATCGAGTGCCACCAAAACCCCCAATTGTGTCTATTGAGACAATTTCTAATGGTTTTGTGGCAGGACCAAAATATGACATTAAACCATATTTAGCTTGTCCTCTTGTTTTATTTTTTATACATATTTCACAATGTTTGCAAAAATCGGTGATGTTTCTAGTTAAGTTCTTTGCTGTATAAAATTTTCCTATTTTCTTTTGCATCTGTTTTATACCTATATGACACATATTTTCATGTATTAGTTTTATAAATTTTATACTAAGTTCCTCCGACAGTAATATTTTTTCTTGCTTTCTTGCCCTCTTATAATATACATTATGTTTATATATTAACTTGTTCTTGTATTTTTTTATATCCTCGTTTTTTTCTTGATCTTTTATTATATCATTCAGTGTTACTAAGTTTATTATTTTTAATTGTTCATGTACATCTTTATTAGCTTCTAATACTGGGTTTCTGCTCAAGCAATCTGCTTCCAAATTATTTTTTCCTGCTGCATATTTTATTTCGAAGTCGTATTGCGATAGGTAATAGCATAAATCTCCTAACTCTTCGTCCGTTCTGGATTTAATGTTTAAATTTTCTAATGGTTTGTGGTCGGAATATACTGTGAAAGGCTTGCCTATTAGCCAGTACTGCCAGTATCTTATAGCCTCCTTAATAGCCAAGCATTCCAAATATATAGCCTTTCTTTTCTTTTGGGCTTCATTTAATTTTTTTGAAAAATATGCTACAGGTTTTTCTTTTCCGTCTGGTTGAGTTTGCTTTAACACAGCTCCAATACCTTCCAATGACGCATCTGTATATATGTTTATTGATAAGTTTTGATCAAAAATTTCTAAGATTGGTTGTGAACACAATAGTTGTTTAATCTTCTCAAAAGCTTTTTGGCAGTCCATTGACCATATGAATTTTTTGTGCTTCCTCAGTAAATTATGTAATGGTTCTAAAATTATTGAACTGTTAGGAATGTACTCTCGGTAGAAATTGATTTTTCCTAGAAGTTGTCTAATATTTTTCTGATTTTTTGGTGTTGGGAAATCTCTTATTGAAATTAAGTTATCTCTCACTGGTTTAACTGTGTTATCTTGTATTATATGTCCCAGGTATTTTACCGAATTTGTTGCGAATCGACATTTTGTGAACTTAAGTCGAAAACCTTCTTTTTCTATCGCCTCTAAAAGCTGTGATAAATGAGTTATGTGATCGGTGTAGGATTTAGAAAATATTAAGATATCGTCAATGAAATTTACAGCAAAATATGTTAATTTGTATTTTCTCAAAATGTTGCTTAGTATTCTTTGAAAAATGGCTGGGGAAGTTTTCAAACCGAAAGGTAAACATGTCCATTGGTAGTGGCCTTCCTGGGTAACAAAAGCAGTTTTCTTTCGATCTTCAATTCGTAAGGGAATAGACCAGAACGCAGAATTAATGTCTAATGTTGAAAAGTACTTACAGTTTCTGGTCTTTGTTACTAAGTCTTCAATTAAAGGAAATGGCTGAGCCTGAGGTACTACTACTTTGTTTAGATCTCTGAAATCAATACACAACCTTGTTTTTCTATTGTCTTCTTTTTTAAAAGCCAGGGTTACTGGTGCTGCAAATGGGCTGTATGATTCTTCTATAAGATTTCTTTCAAGCAATTTTCTCACTTGTTCTTCTATCTCTAACTTATCCTGTATTGAACATCTGTAAGGTCTTTTACTGCAGTATTTGTCCACAAGTAGATCAATGCGTGCTTCATAATCCTTTACTGTTCCAATATCATATTTATCTTTTGCAAAGCTTGATTTATATGTATTAATAAGTTTATTTATTTCCGATTTTTGTTGATTATTCAAATGACTCAGATCCATTGTAAAGTCTTTTTCTTTTATATGTTCATTAAAGTTTATAAAGTTCAAGTTTTTTTCATTTTCAATAGGGTTGCTTATAAAATGTTGTTCCTCCTTTGTAAAGCTTTCTTCAGATTTTTGATCAATTTCTAAATTTTCATTTTGAATCAAATTAAACTCTTTTATAGTATCAAGTCCAATTAGAAAATCATATTTGAAGTCTTTTCCATCTACAATATAAACATCAATTTTCTTCTCTATATTAAAGATTTTAATTTTTATTGTTGTGAAGCCTTTTGTCTTTTTTACACCATTAATTGTTAGTAATTTTGTATTGTTGTGTATATTTTTTCCTTTTTTCTTTAGTCTTAATAATTTAGAATTTATTAAGGAAACATTAGAGCCAGAGTCGTATATGCCAAGTATGTTTAATTTTCCTTCTAATGTTAGTTTTACTTTAATTAATGGTGTAATTATTCGTTTTTTGGCTCATTGTCACTCAATTCTACATCTAATACAGTATTGTTTACATTCTTATTATAGTTTCTCTTGTTCTCATAGTTATCAGTTTGTTTAAACCAACATTTTTCTTCAGAGTGAAAACGGTAACCTTTATTTAAATTTTCACACGTTTTGCATGGTTTCATTTTTTCACCTCTTACTTTATTATCAAATGTATTTCTCTTAAATTTATTATAATTATTTTTATTGACTGTTTGTTCATGTTTACCAATTTCATTGAAAAGATTTGCAGTTGATGTTATTGATTCCTTATCCATTTTGTACATTATATAATCTGGTAGACCCATAACAATAATATGAATCAATGTTTGTGTGTCAATATTTTTATTTATCTCTAATAACAATCTTTCTTTTTTTGTGGCATATTCCCGCAATGAACCTCCTTGAAATTTAAATGCAAATGCATATTTAACTTGTGACCAACCTTTGTTTCCGTAGGTTTCACAAAAATTTGTTTTCCATATTGCCCATCCTGCATTTACAGTATATTTTATTAACATACTAGTGTACCAATCTAGGCACTGTTTTTCAAGTAAATATTTTAAAGTCTCAATTTTATCTGCCTCTTTTAATATGTCGAAACGTGTACATTCATTCTCAAAATCATTGATCCATTGGTTAACGTTTGATATTTTCGCTGAAAACTTCTCAAGTAAAAATCTTTCTGCTATTTTTCCTACATTTTTATTTTCAGTGCCCTTACTAGTGTTATTGTCCAATGACTTCGTTTCATGTGTAATTTCGTCCAGGTATTGGTCACCAAATTGTAAATTCCCACCTTCATCTAAGTAAATTTTCTTCAATTCTTGTGTTAAGGGAATCCATATTTTCCGTGTTTGATGTCTTTTCTTTAGAGAATTTTTAATTTTGGTAAAAATATCCGTACTTGTTATTGCAGTGTGTTTGCTTGCATGCTTCAAATCATCAGGAATATCATATACATGTCCATCTGGTGTCTCGATTGAGGTTATGCAGATCACATTGGTTTTTACATCAGATGCTGCTAACACTGTAAATGTGAACCGTAACTTTTCCATCTCTCTTCACTGAAAATGTCGTTTTATAAGACAATTTGTCTATTTTGTGATCTTATTACAACGACAAATCAAACAATGTGTTGCTCTGTAAAAACAAAGTTTTTATTTTAACTTTTACATTTAGAGAAACATTAATTATCTTAAGGCATTTCATATTTTATCTCACCTGTAAAAACAAAGAAACGACATTCAAAGTTAATTTGCCGATTCAGACTTGTTATTAAACAGCTTAATTAATTCTCTAAAATTTTAATCACTTAAATGTAAATGTCATTCAACTAGCCCGTAAACAATATTGCTGGTCACAGATTAGAAAAGAGTATGTATAAAGATCTTTTAACAATCTTCAGTAGCTGGCGCCATCTCTTGAGTCAACTAAGACAACACCTCAATGAAGCGCGTCATCATTTAAACACAAAGGGATCCTAGATAATATCTCTAGGTATTCCTTTACATATATCCTTTATTGCACACATAAAACATACATTGGCCCTAATTCTAAATTTAAGTGCAGTGCATTTCTTTCTCTCAAAATGAATACGAAAAGGATAGCCCACAAACGGCGGTGATGCTGTGGCCCAAAAAAATCCTCAATAACCTCTCCCGTCTAGGCCGCAGTGCCTGTGCCTAGCAGTGGGACGTTTATAGGCTGATGATAATTTAACAATTTATGTACAGTAAGCACCAGAATTATCTGAGCTCAAAAACATCATATTATTTTAGAAAAGCATTCAAAATTCAAATTCATTTATTTGCAACACTTAGTGTAATTATACAGATGGAATTGTTACATATAAGTGGCTTAAAATACTTTCGTATTATAACAGCATTAGAACCGTGTTTTACTTGTTAAAGTTTGAAGTGATAGTACAAACAATATACAATTCTATTACTAGAAGAGGTAGTGTTAGAATAAATTTACCCTTAGTTATTTGTAAATAACTAAACACTATCTAATGTAAAGTGGCAACAAAAGTCCAAATGCAAAGAGCTAGTGTAGCTTGAAAATACTGTTCAAGCCGCCTCCACCGTGTTGGCCTAGAAATTTATACTAAACCAGTGCATGTTTCTGATGCTGACTGTACATCCACGCAACTTTAGGTATTAAGACTGCGCTATACTAAGTTTTATACATGATCGCTTATGTTATAATGATACAAAGTAAATGGAGAGAATGTTATTCTTTATTTCACGTAGCACATTATGCTACTTATGATCTTTCATAAGTAGCATTTGCTGATTATTTCTAGTGAAATAAGGTGTAGGCAGTTTTCTAGTCAAGATTGGTAAATTAGGACCTTTGATGGGTGTTACAGTTTCTATTGTTTCTAGAAAGTCTACCGTCAACTCCAAAAAAATATATTTATTTTAGAGTGAGATAATCCAATTAATTGGATTATTTATATAATTAGGTAATAACTAAGCTGACGGGCCACCTACCTGCAATAATAGTGAAAGGACTCACTTAGTGTTGCAGATGCGTTGTGATCCTGAGGTCTAAAATGAAATGCCTTCTTAACCCAGGAATTGCACTGGCTACCTTTCCCTTGAATCTGAAACACAGCATACTGCTTTACGGCCGAAGTACAAAACATGGATTTACCTACCCAGACGATCCTGTATACCTACGGACCTACCGCCTAGTAAATATCATAATTCAACTCAATCAAATTCAGAGGAGTCCACGGCGACCCGTCGTCCGCGCTACTGGAGCTACTGGACCCGGAGCAGAACGCCAACTTCCTGGACCACTACCTGGACGTGCCCGTGGATCTCTCGCGGGTGCTCTTCATCTGCACCGCCAACGTCGTCGAACATATCCCCGAACCGCTGCGAGACAGGATGGAGCTCATAGACATGTCCGGTAACTACTCACAGACTACTTAGTTATCTCACAGACTACAGCATACAGCTGGGTCTATGAGTATCCATATACATATGTCAAACTATCCCTGAACCACTGCTAGGATGGTGCTCATAGAAATGTCCGGTAACTACTCACAGACTACTGCATACAGTTGGCTCTATCATTATTTTATTGTGTCCATATACATATGTCATACTATCCCTGAACCACTGCTAGGATGGTGCTCATAGACATGTCCGGTAACTACTCACAGACTACAGCATACAGCTGGGTCTATGAGTGTCCATATACATATGTCAAACTAATCCTGAACCACTGCTAGGATAGAGATGTCCGGTAACTACCTAGCTCACAGACTACAGCATACAGCTGGGACTATGAGTGTCCATATACATATGTCAAACTAACCCTGAATCACTGCATGGATAGAGATGTCCGGTAACTACCTAGCTCACAGACTACAGCATACAGCTGGGTCTATGAGTGTCCATATACATATGTCAAACTATGCCTGAACCACTGCTAGGATAGAGATGTCCGGTAACTACCTAGCTCACAGACTACAGCATACAGCTGGGACTATGAGTGTCCATATACATATGTCAAACTAACCCTGAACCACTGCTAGGATAGAGATGTCCGGTAACTACCTAGCTCACAGACTACAGCATACAGCTGGGTCTATGAGTGTCCATATACATATGTCAAACTAATCCTGAACCACTGCTAGGATAGAGATGTCCGGTAACTACCTAGTTCACAGACTACAGCATACAGCTGGGTCTATGAGTGTCCATATACATATGTCAAACTATCCCTGAACCACTGCTAGGATGGTGCTCATAGACATGTCCGGTAACTACTCACAGACTACAGCATACAGCTGGGTCTATAAGTGTCCATATACATATGTCAAACTAACACTGAACCACTGCTAGGATAGAGATGTCCGGTAACTACCTAGCTCACAGACTACAGCATACAGCTGGGTCTATGAGTGTCCATATACATATGTCAAACTATCCCTGAACCACTGCTAGGATAGAGATGTCCGGTAACTACCTAGCTCACAGACTACAGCATACAGCTGGGACTATGAGTGTCCATATACATATGTCAAACTAACCCTGAATCACTGCATGGATAGAGATGTCCGGTAACTACCTAGCTCACAGACTACAGCATACAGCTGGGTCTATGAGTGTCCATATACATATGTCAAACTATCCCTGAACCACTGCTAGGATAGAGATGTCCGGTAACTACCTAGCTCACAGACTACAGCATACAGCTGGGACTATGAGTGTCCATATACATATGTCAAACTATCCCTGAACCACTGCTAGGATGGTGCTCATAGACATGTCCGGTAACTACTCACAGACTACAGCATACAGCTGGGTCTATAAGTGTCCATATACATATGTCAAACTAACACTGAACCACTGCTAGGATAGAGATGTCCGGTAACTACCTAGCTCACAGACTACAGCATCTTATCTTATCTTATCTTATCATGGGGCCGTGACTTTGCCACGATGCACTTCGACCCTTCGGGATCTTTTGTGCCACCCCTGCCTTCACTCCTCCCACGTCCTGAATATAGCTGCCATAAGCTTCACTATATCTTTGGCGTGAAAGAGTCTATAGTCTACTGGCTTTGGATACGCCACTTCCAGAAGACTCATTCGGATCCTCGCCAGGGCATCGCATTGACACAGAAGATGTTCCATCGATTCCTGGCCTTCACCACATGCCCGACAAGGTTGTGCAGGGGAAATTTGCATTTTGTGTAGCATATAGTTGGTGGCAAAATGTCCCGTGAGCGCTCCCGTGAGGAAGCGAGCCTGTGTTCTACCGTTTGTAAAGATGTATTTACTCCATTCCCCTACCCTCCCCCCCATAAAGGACTTGGAATGTCTTAATCGTGGTACCTTTTGCCATTCAGTTCTATGTCTATTCTTGACTTCTTCTGTAATGGCTGTGTTAATAAAACTTTGTGTTAGAGATATGAAGGGCTCAGGGCCCACATACTTGTTTTCCGAGCCTTTCCGTGCCAGTTCATCAGCCTTCTCATTGCCAATCACTCCTACATGACCAGGCACCCATATCAGTCTTACCCTATTATACCTACCAAGCTTGTTTAGGGCTTGTATGGCATTCAGAACCAGGTCTGAGCTAACGCGCGGAGAGCTCAGTGCCTTGAGGGCTGACTGACTGTCACTAAGAATATATATAGTTTTATTCTTAGTCCTCTGTTCCATAATTTCCATTGCACATAGAATGATTGCATGTGTCTCCGCCTGGAAGACAGTGGCAAACCTTCCCATGCTTTGGTATATTTGAGTGTCTTTGTTATAGACCCCAGCACCTGTTCCAGAGTCCATCTTTGATCCATCAGTGAACCAGATTAGGCTTCCCTTTTCCAGGTATGGTGGCTTACATTTCCATTCCTCTCTTGTGGGAATGCTGATCTTAAATTTCTTTTCGAATATGAATTTGGGGCAGATTTTATCACATCCCATTTCCATATACCTGTCTAGGACAGAGGTTTCTGCCCATTTTGTGTGTTTCAACAGAGGTTTAGTAGTGTCCCACAGTCCTGCTACTTTGAGTCTATGTAACGCCTTCCTCGCCTCTGTTTCTATTATAATATGCAGTGGCGGGATGTCGAGGAGCACCTCCATCGCTGCCGTTGGAGTGGTTCTAAACGCTCCGGTTATCGCTAGACATGCTGTCCTCTGTAACTTGCTAAGCTCAGTTTTGCATGTTACCAGCCTTGTCCTAGGCCACCAGACGATGCTACCATAAGTTATAACAGGTCTGACCATGGTTGTATAGATCCACTTTATTATCTTTGGTTGTAGTCCCCACGTCTTGCCGTAAGTGGAGCGACACATTCCAAAGACCCTTTGAGCTTTTATCAAGGTTCTCTCCATATGGAGTTTCCAGTTAAGTTCCTTATCTAGCGTTATGCCAAGATATTTCACTTCACTGGACCATGAAAGCTCCGTGTCATATAAATGCAGGCTTTTAAGCCTTTTCAGATTTCTCTGCCTTGTAAAGGGTATTACAGTCGTTTTACCGGGGTTTACTGACAGGTGGTTGGTGTTACACCAGTCTTCCAGCACCCCCAGTGCATACTGCATAATCTCCGATACTGTACCAGGGAATTTCCCATTGACTAGCACGACTAAGTCATCTGCATAGCCCACAGTGTAAAGTGGTCCCTCATTCAGTCTGTCCACTATAGAGTCAACTACAAGGCTCCAGAGTAGTGGAGACAGCACTCCTCCCTGAGGGCAGCCCCTTGTGGTCTTTGCTTTTAGTTTATCCCCTAGTAGTTCTGAGTAAATGATTCTACCTTTCAGCATGCAGTTAATCCACTTTCTGATTGTATGTGGCACTCCATGCTTCTTAGCAGCTCTTTTAATAGATTCAAAGGTAGTGCGATCAAAGGCACCTTCAATATCCACGAATGCACCAATGCACACCTCCTTGTTTTCTATGGCTGCTTCCGCTTTGCTAACTACATAATGCAGTGCCGTTTCCGTAGATTTGCCTGGCTGATAAGCACACTGTAGTCTGTGTAAGGGAAAGTTTTTCAATGGTCCCTCCCTTATAAACTTATCCACTAATTTCTCCAATGTCTTCAAAAAGAAAGATTGGAGACTAATAGGCCTAAAGGCCTTTGGGTCTTCATAATCCGGCTTCCCAGGCTTAGGGATAAAGATTACCTTGACCTTTCTCCAAGTTTTGGGAATGTATCCAAATGCAATACATGTTTTGTATAGCCTGCATAGATGCTGTCCAAGGTTAGGACTACCTTGCTGTAGAAGTATTGGATAGATGTTGTCTGGGCCGGGAGCTTTGTATGGTTGAAAGCTGGATAGGGCCCATTTGATTCTACTCTCATCCACTACCCTTTTAGCTATGTCCCAATCAAACTTCGAGGTCTTCTCATTTAGTTCCTCAAGTTTTATAGGATCATGCTCTTTCTCTATAATTTGTGATCCTGGGAAGTGAGTACTTAGCATTACCATCAAAGTTTCCTTCCCAGAATCTGTGCGTTCACCGTTTGGGTCATTAATCACTCCTAACGGGATCGCATTCGTAGTCGATATAGCTTTGGCTAACCTCATCCCTTCAGGAATAGAACTAATGTTCTCACAGTGGGTTCTCCAAGCCTTTCTCTTTGCTTTCCTAACCGCAGTACTATATCGTGTTAGTGCCTTGCCATACTCAGTGTAATCATTTCTGGCCTTTGCTAAGTTAAAAGCTTTCCTTGTCTCCTTTCTTATTTTGGCTACCTCAGGAGTCCACCACGGCAGCTTTTTCGCTATCGTTTTTCTGTCCGGACAGTTTTGTTGCCATACCGTCCCTACAGCATTTGTCAATCTCTCCGCTTCAAATTCAATATCAAGAACTGAGTTTAGATTGCTATTTATATTACCTAGTTCAATCCTAAGATCGCGTTTGTAATCGTCCCAGTTGGTAAATCTTGGATTTTTACGTTGCACAGTCATTGGTTTCCCAATGTCCCCGTACCTGAAGCATATATAATTGTGATCAGATAAGGTGATCTCATTTGATACATGCCAGTCCATAACATACCTTGCTGCCCTATTTGAAGCTATGGTTATGTCAATAACCTCAGCCCGCCGTGTATTAAAGAAAGTGGGCTTATTGCCTTTATTTAGTATTTGCATGGGAGTACTTACCAGAAAATCCAGTAACCTTTCTCCTCTTGCGTTGACGTCTGAGCTCCCCCAGACGACATGATGTGCATTTGCATCGCAGCCGATGATAACGTCCACACCCCCTCGGCTGCCATAGCTGATCAGGTTTCGTAGTTCCTCCGACACCGGATCCGCCTTTTCATATGGTAGGTAAGCAGATGCCATTATAAGCTCCTGTCTGTCCCTCCCCTCTCCTGCATAGACCTTGATTGTTGTGAGGTCCCTGTAACAGAACTGTGATAGAGCCACCGCATTAAGGCCATTTCTGACATAAATGCAAGTTCTCATATCTTTAGTAGAACACACATAATATATAGTACCGCCTGTTCCACCTAGACCTTTGATCAGTCCCCGGTAAATATACGGTTCTTGAATCAAGGCAATGTCGTATTTTCCTTGTTGCAGCTCTCTCGCCAATAGGTCTGAGGCTGCCTTACAGTGATGGACATTAATTTGTACACACCTTATGCCTGTTGCCATGCTGTTTGCGTAGATATCTTTCGCAGCGGTTTTTTTTTTTTTTTTTTTTTTTTTTATTATTAATTAATTGCCCTCCCCCTTACTCTTGCCGTCAGACTCATCATCCATAATACTATGGGTGTCTGACGGCGAAGTCAACCAAAGGTTGAGACCATCCAGTGCCCCAAGGACATCATCGGTTCTTGGAGAGGACACCCGCTCCTGACATTCCATGTCTCCTCCAACAACCGACGACCCTGCTCCAGGCCCCCTTTCCGGTCCCTCCTTTGGCTCCTTGACTACTGAAGGCTCAAGGGCTGCCCCAGGATGCATGTGCCCCCCGGACGCCCCCTCACCCTCCATAGCCTGGGAATCCACAGGCCCATCTTCAGGCTTGCCACTGTCAAGTACCTTGAAGATACTCCTGTCGATTCCCGTGTACAGGCAGTAGTCATTTTGTTTTATGTAGGATGCAGACAATTCATCCATCAGCACAATCCTACGTGTTGACAGGCCCTCAACAAGTGTGTCGACGACCTGCCAACTGGATGTTTTAAGGCCCGGATGAATCCTCTGCATCATACGCAAAACCCTTCCCGTGTCCATGCGGGTGACATTTCGGGACTTCCATGCCATCTTAACCGGCTTTGGTAGGTCCCTCATGTCCACCACCCTGAGCTTCACTCCCTCAACTGTACTCCCGCTGAGAGAGCGAAGCCATCTGGCTGAGGTATCTCCGCCACACCCAACATGCAGCGCCCCAGCAATTATGCTACCCATGTTGATGAGTGGGACAGGTGTCGGGGCCTCCTCCAGGCGGTCCCAAATGGTTGCCTGAATGGCCCTGTAGTCCCCTTCATCCAACATTCTGGCCGGGTACTCTTCAGCAATGATGGCCAGCCTGACACACCCCGCCGCTTCCGCGTAGGAGCCATGGGTTTTAACCCTTTTGGCTACAGTGTCAGCCTGGCCCTCATCACTGAATTCCCTGGGCCTCTTGGTCCTGTCAACAGAGGCATCAGCAGCCTCCTGCCTTCGCAGTTCAGCCTTCTGTCGCCTCTGAAACCCGGACAGTTTCTTTTTATTTCTTTTGGGGACCTCCTCAGCATTGTCCGACATGGTTTCTCCAACTGTTGCCCCCGTAGGTTCTACAGTCAGTGACCCCGTAGCCTGACTCCCCTGAGGAGAAGCCCCCATCGGCGCCTCTAGCTCCCTGACCCCTGGTGCAGCACCATCACCACCCCGCAGCCCACGATCGTCCCGCAGCGGACAGCGCCCATGTGGGCGGCCGTACGCACCTCGTGACGACGCAGAGCCAATCCGAGGCGATGACTGCGCCGCTCCCCTAAGAGCGCCCCTCCCCCGGTTTCCTTGTCCTCTGCCTGGTGGGTTCGACTCCCGAAGGCTTCGAGTCCCTGGCTTCGAACAGGATCCCTCTTTGGACGTGCCTGGTTGGCTCCAGTCCCCTGCACCCTGTGCCTTTGGCCCTCCCTTATAGGTCTGGCCCCAGCCTTGACTGGCCTCAAATTTTGGCAAATTTTTGCCCCCCCCCAGAGTACGTGGGGCAGACCGAGCTAGGCTCGGTGAGGGATTCTCCAGCAGAGCTGGTACCCTCCTGGGGTAAACCTTTTTTAAAAGTTGCCTCCATTTTTTCTTTGGTTAACAATGTTGGTGTCGAGGTTGTAATCCCTCCAGGACAGATAGGAGTTAGAGGATAGGGAAGGATGGGGATTTATTTGGATGTGGATCATGGGATAGAGTTGGGGTACGGGTTATCTCCTGCAGCGAGGGAAAGCACATGCAGGCGAAGCTCAACACGCTTTGCTACTGGAGTCACAGGGTGGGTGTTAATGTGCGATGCCTGTTTATTTTGACCCCAGCATTGCCCAGGGTGTACGACCCCCTTGAAAGGAAGGGGGTTCACCGCTACTCCTATTGGAGCACCACGGCGGTGACGTGGACGTGCGTGTTTGAACCTGGCGGTAGGTGCTGCTAGCTCAACATCGCACCCTTGAGCATACACCAACCGCCCAACACCCCGACTACAGCATACAGCTGGGTCTATGAGTGTCCATATACATATGTCAAACTATCCCTGAACCACTGCTAAGATAGAGATGTCCGGTAACTACCTAGCTCACAGACTACAGCATACAGCTGGGACTATGAGTGTCCATATACATATGTCAAACTAACCCTGAATCACTGCATGGATAGAGATGTCCGGTAACTACCTAGCTCACAGACTACAGCATACAGCTGGGTCTATGAGTGTCCATATACATATGTATTGGTTTGAGCGCTCTGGTTTCGATAAGAAAAACAAAGCAACTTTCGCCTGGGATGGGTCAATCAAAATTTGTTATCTCGAGCTCCTCCGTGCTTCGGAAGGCACGTTAAGCCGTTGGACCCGGTTGTTCCTGCAATCGCTTTAATCCACCAATACGCATTGGGCCAGCGTGGTGGTGTTATGGCCCAAGCTCCTCATGTGTTTCTTCCATGTGCCCAGCAGTGAGACGTATAAAGGTGGTGATGATGATGATCAAAGGTAAGAAAGATCCTTCATCATAGTATACTGGATCGCATGTTATCCTCCAGGTTACGTAGCTGAAGAGAAGTTGGCCATCGCTCAGCAGTACCTGGTGCCCACGGCCCGCAAGAACTGTGGCCTGACTGAAGAACAGCTGGATCTGACGGACTCGGCCCTCAGCGCCCTCATCAAGAGCTACTGC
Source organism: Nymphula nitidulata (assembly GCA_947347705.1). Taxonomy (NCBI): domain Eukaryota; kingdom Metazoa; phylum Arthropoda; class Insecta; order Lepidoptera; family Crambidae; genus Nymphula; species Nymphula nitidulata. The sequence continues at coordinate 18,347,075 of OX374632.1, forward strand.
CGCGAGAGTGGAGTCAGAAACCTTCAGAAACATATCGAGAAGGTAACATGACTTTTAGCTGTCCACGGATTGGATAGCAAATCAAAATGTTGTGTTTAAGTCTTTTCATACCACTAAGGTGGCGATCAGGCGTTCGGCTCACTGATGGTAAGCAGTTACCGTAGCCTATAAAAAACATACTACAAAACGTTAAATAGTGTAAAATAAAGCTTAAATCAGTGCAGCTTCCGTAGAAAGTTAAAACGGACGTATATGTTGGCGATATTCCACCATCAGGTTCCACATTACAAATATTTCGACAATAATTCAAATACGCTAATCACTTTTTTATAACTCGACCAGGGTAAAACAGCTCACGCCACAGTTAAAGAGCGAATGTACCGCGCTAAAGGCGTGCGCTCTTAAATACTAAGCGACAAACAACCCCACTACTCCCACCACTACGTCGCTCACGCCACTGTTTTGTTTGAGCAAAACAAGTCACTTGACTCACAATAGATTTAGCTTCGAATAAATCAATTTTAAATTATATTTTGGGCTTTCGTAACACACTGTATATTATAAGTGTATAAGTTCCCAGTCGGACATTGTGATTAAAGAACTCTCGATTTCAGACATAATCTGTCGCAACTTTCCCTCACTGCAGATCTAGGGATATTAGCACGAAATTTCTAAATCTCATTAAATTGTTTCAGATCGCCCGTAAAGTAGCGTTCAAGATCGTGAAACAAGAGACAGAGAAGCTGTCCGTGACGGACGACAACCTTTCGGAGCTGGTGGGCAAGCCGACCTTCAAGCACGACCGCATGTACGAGGTGACGCCGCCCGGCGTCGTCATGGGGCTCGCCTGGACCGCCATGGGTACGGCTCACAGACAGCACAGTCACTGGCTCTTGTATTCTTGAGTAAAAGATTCAAAGTTCTGTACCGTCGATACAAGAGACTAGGGATACATTAGCTAGCGTGCTTCTCCCAAACAAGAAATCCTCTTAAAGGAGGATGCCAATCTTAGTATGTAGCTTTCTGACTAAAAGTGACTCAGGGCGCAATCAGATATTACTAAGACATAGTATCTTTAGATATCAATATATTTTTGTTTAATGATGCGGTTTTCTAGATATACGTAAAACAAAACAGGATTCTAATAACAATTACTAGCAATGTTTGTCATTTGCCAAAGTGCGTTTTATTATTATCTTCCTAGATAATAAACTGCTATGGTTTTTAAAACTTCAAGGTCAATGGTCTTCATTGACAAAATACTTCAATTCCGAGTTGAAAGATATAGCATATTTTATTTAAGTTGTCGAAAAAATCTTAGCTTTAAATTAATTCAAACTATTTCTGAGCTATTTATGAGGTATTATTTAAAATATTGTTTGGACATTAAACTTGGGTTGGGGCAAACATTGACATCCTCCTTTGGTGTACGTTTTAAGTCTGATTATTAATTTTACTTTATCTTTTCGGCATTTTAAATATTTAAAGGGTTCGGTTGGATGATCACAACTGTAAGGATACAAAGTGACGAATCAGTGGTGTTTCGTTTTCGAGTTTGAAACTAATTTTTTTTCACTTCATTTTTATTGTTTAATTTTCTTTTCTGTCTGACACCAGGTGGCAGTACTCTGTACATCGAGACTGCGATCCGCCACCGTCAGGCAGACGACAAGGGAATAGGGTCGCTCGAGCTGACCGGCCACCTCGGTGACGTCATGAAGGAGTCCGCGAGGATAGCGCTCACCGTCGCCAGGAACTACCTCGCCGCCAACTATCCGGATAACACCTTCTTGAACACCAGGTCAGTCGAGCCAAAAGGAACTTCGCTCTTTTTATTAAAAACTTCTCCCGCGTGGATTTCGGTTAAAGGTTGCCTATCTTAAAAAAAACCCCCTATTTTTTTTTTAATTCTTAAATTGTATAGGGACTTTTAAACTTGGCTGTTTATGCCTGTCCCATCGTTACCTCATATTTATTTTGTACGAACAATAATAAAGTTGACTTAACTCAGGAAACATTATCTTCATCACCATATTAATAAACAAAAATTAAAACCGACTTCAAAAAACTGAGAAGGATAAAATAATTAAATTTAAGTAGGTATTCATCCCCTAGAAACATATTTTGGAGTTGGTGCTATGTGGTTTCCAAAAACAATAGAAAGTGAAGCACTTAGCACCAACTCCAAAATATGTTTCTAGGGAATGAATACCTACTTAAATTTAATTATTTTATCCTTTTCAGTTTTTTGAAGTTGGTTTTAATTTTTGTTTAATTTTTTTTTTTTTACAATTTTTAGTGATAACTTTCTACGTTCAAAGCTAGATGGCTGACCGTCAACTTATATTGTTTCCTACTATCGTATCGTTTCACTAAAAAGTCATTGGAAAAGCAAAAATTCGCAATTACGCATATGTAGACGACTTCATAATTTCAGTTTTTTTATATTTAAAACTAAAGTACCTAACTGTTTTTGAAAAAATTTTTATGGGACCAAATGGCAGCTATTCCGCATCGAACAAAAAAAGAATCACGTAAATCGGATCAGTAATCTCGGCGTAATCGGTGTACATACATAGAAAAAAAAAAAAACATACCGGCCGAATTGAGAACCTCCTCGTTTTTGAAGTCGGTTAAAAATCATCCCAGCTTCATCGGATAAAGGACTGGCTTAGATACTTTGAAATACTCCTATATTGCTGCTATTCACATTAAGAGTAGATAAAACATAACTTCTCTCAGCTTCATTCCTGACACATTCCATTAACAAGTGTTCTATATGATCCACTTTTTCGCACGTCTCATAGTTAGGACAGTTCCTTTTCTTCATAAGAACCCCCTATTTGAGAGGATTATGTTTGACAACGTCACTCACGTTTAGTAAAAATAAAAAAACATCTGTTTTCCAAATGGTAAAACAGATGTTTATTTATTTTTACTAATTTGAAGACAATTATATAAAGAAACTTTGCCACCTCATTTCACCCCTTTCGTAGCTGAATTAAAAAAAAACCTTTTTAGAGAGTCTCCACTTCACAAAATGAAACTGCTGTCCAAATTTCATGTTTCTAGCTCCAGTAGTTTCGGCTTATCGTTAATTTTCAGTCAACCACCTGCTTTATACAGCGTGTCCCAAAAGTCCAAAATAAAATTCACTAGGTGGCAGGCCCGTATGTAGGGTCGTCTGGGTAGGTACCACCGCCTTTCTTATTTCAGCCGTGACTCAGTTCGCTGTGTTTCGGATTGAAGGGAAAGGTAGCCAGTGTAATTACTAGGCATGGATTTCATCTTAGGCCTCAGGATGACAACGCTCAGCAATATCAAGTAAATTTTCCTTGTCCATCATGATTATCAGGTGGGCCGTCAGCTAGTTTGTCATCTAGTTGTATAAAAAAAAACTGCTATACATTTCTAAAAAAAATACTTTTGAAATTGCGAAATAAAAGTCAGCGAATAAGCGTGGTGGCGGTTGCCTCCCCAGCCACCTCCACTTGCACGTGCCGGAGGGCGCCACGCCCAAGGACGGTCCGTCGGCGGGCGTCACCGTGACCACGGCTCTGCTGTCACTGGCCCTGGCCCGGCAGGTGCCCGGCGACACCGCCATGACCGGGGAGGTCTCCCTCACCGGACGGGTGCTGCCCGTCGGCGGCATCAAGGAGAAGATCATCGCGGTACGTACGACACTGACCACACGCAGCCATGACGGTTTGGTACATGAGTGCCTCGAACGCATTTTTCATTGCCACGATCGTGTTTTGTCACGTCAAGTTTTGTGCTTTATGTATAATCGATTTTTAACCCCCGACGAAAAAAGAGGGGTGTTATAAGTTTGACGTGTCTGTGTATCTGTGTATCTGTCTGTGGCATCGTAGCGCTTAAACGAATGGACCGATTTTGATTCGTTTTTTGTTTGTTTGAAAGCTGATGTGACTACGATGGTTCTTAGCTATAATTTATGAAGATCAGTTCAGTCGTTTGATGACTATCAGCTCATTTTCTACATGATAATAGGGTTTTACTAACTTTTACACATCCGATTGATTTGAAATTTGATGTAGTGTCACTTTGGTGACATTCCTATGACAGACTATCCTTGAGCTGATCCTTTACCATCAAAAAGTCTGCGAAATGCTTAATTCTCCAGAAACTTACAGCAGATATAGCGTGTTCGGGCTCTTATGAATAGTCTCAATGAGATGGTGTTAGATAGGTGATTAATGACGCCGGGGGTTACTTAAATTTTTTAATTTTGTATTTTATAACCTTAGTCTCCCATTTCATAATCTCAGTTTTTCTAGCCGCATTTAGTCATAAACGCATATTTAAGAGAATAACTGCGTATCAATGTTTTATAGCTCTGTTGTCTGTATCTGTTGATGACTGTAGGTTAAAATGACGGAAACAATATAAAGCTTTCATTTTCATTAAAAGTAACTTACTGTTTTTAAACATATATTATATTTTGAGGGTGATACTCGTAAAAAGAAAAGCAAATTGCGATCTTTTAATTTACAGTAGAGCAAAAAGCATATAAGACTATGCTGTTGGGCAAATTATTTATAGACCAACAAGCGAATCAGACAACATGCTGTAAGGCAAATTACCTATTGGAAAATATACGATTGTACATAAAGCACACGTGACAAAACACGATCGTGGCAAAATGCGATTATGGAAAAAATCCTACCGATGAAAAATGCGTTCGAGGCACCCACCTACCAAATCGCCATGACGCATAGGTGTTCTCATAGACAAAGTGCTGCCCGCCGGTGGCATCAAGGAGAATCATCGTGGTATTGTTTACTCGCGGTCTAAAAATGTTTATCAGTATTATATTCAGATTCTCTGTTACACTGTGTGCAGAAAAGGCTAAAATGCTACTGTCCGTTTTCACTAACCATTCCCTAGCCTTAGGTGACTCTTAACGACATTTGTCTCTTTCCATTTCCTTTAGATAGACTGAGATAAAAATCGCAAAGAGTCTTAACGTTAAGCAAATGTTAGTGAAAACGAGCATAAGTCTAGACACTTCTAACTTTTTAATATTTGTGGAGCTAATACAGCGTTACAATGACTTTGTGATGATCGAACATATTTCTTTATTTAAAACATTGATACATTTAGAATTAAATGCATCTGTTACAATGACATTTAACCAATCAAAGCCCGATAAACCAGACGCAATTAAATTTTAATTGTTATGACAATTAAATTTACAAGAATTTACAAATTATACATTTTCTTTACATCTTTTTAGCACTAAGATAAAAATGTTTCAAACATATGTATTGCATACCGCCCTAGATGTTTTTCTAGTCTTGTCATTATCTAATCATTTTAGAATTACACTTTAACTAAAACTCGTTTCAAATTAAAACAGGCGAAACGCGTTGGCGTGACGCGCGTGATCATGCCGGAGGAGAACCGGCGCGACTTCGACGACCTGCCGCAGTTCATCAAAGACGACATCGACATACACTTCGTGCAGACGTACGACGACGTCTTCCGGGTCGTCTTCAAGGATAAGGTTTAAAATACACACAGTGCTTTAGTAGATATTAGCTATACTTAGATCTTGACGGTGTTCAGGATATACCAAAACAAAGGTAGATAATATTTGTTATTGCTAACATTAACACTCTTAAAATGACAGCCGCGGGAATTCCCCCAAACGTCAAAGACAAAACAGCGTTCGCATTCATCGTAAAATCTAATTGGCTTGTTCACAAAGATTGTTACAATGAAAATTCAAACAATTTCAATAAACACATTGCGATCGCACACCTAAATCTAAATTTAAGTACAGTATAAGTCTTCTCGCAATATGTAATAGGAAAAAAAAGATAGCAAGAATTTGTTTGGAGCTGTCAACTAAATTTAGATAGATTTCAAAGAAACCATAGACAATTTTACACGGCATATACGGGGGTGCTTCCTAAACATGGCACTATATCACGTTCGATAAGGTCGCAAATTGAACGCACGTTTCTAAATGTCAAATTATACGACAGGCCTCCTTTTCATATTGAGAGAAAGAGATGCACTGAACTTAAATTTAGACTTAGCATGTGGTCTCCAGAATTAGGGCCGATGTTAATCGAAGTTTACGATCGCTTGATGCTTATAATCATCGATTAAGATTTTATCGTAATCGTTATAGTAATCACAACTATAATAATATAAAAGTAAGTATAAAAAAATTAAATAGTTTGAATATTTTGAAGTAGCAAACTCGACCTTTCCGCTTTAATATAAGATTGAAGTTATGTAAAAATAGATAATTTAGTGTTATATAGAGTAATAGTAATAAACTGGGTCTAAGTATCTTTGTTAATTGTAGCCAGCACCAAGTATGTTGTTAGGCGTGTAGATAATTATGTAGATGATTAAGACCTATTCACACGATGCAAATGTCTTGCCTGTAGCATATAACTTAGTCGAAGCAAGAAACGACTTGCATAGTCTACATGACACATTAGACACAGACACACTGTATTACAGGAGTGTTTGGCGGGATTTTGTGGTGTCAGTCAAGATTTTTATAACAATATTTAAAAATTGTGTCAGAGCGAACTTTATGTGATAAAAGTGGCGTCGTTTTATAAAATAAGTGTTTGTGTTGACGTGCAGCTAAAAGATTATTATAATAAAGGTGATTATGGTGTGAAATACGATGAGAATTTTTTGTGGTTATCCACCTCATCAACTAGCACATAAAGTGACTGTCATCATATATTTCGTGTCAAATACTCCCAAGATGCATTAAAATGTGTTACGCCAGCATTTTAATGCAATAATTTTAATGCAAAAGTACCCTTTGCCTTCCCATTACAGGGAGAATGAATTAAAAAAAATGTACCATTACAGGCAAGAAACTTGCGTCGTGTAAATGAGCCTTTAGTTACATTGATATACCTATTAGCAAGGGATGTTCCCTCAAAAGAGTCGCCGCGTTTAAAATTATGTATATAAAATTACATGAATTGAATTATACTTCATTGACAGCATAACACTGCCTGTTTATTTTTGTCCAATAATAATATGAGGCCTATATTATTATTATTATTATTATGGAGGCTTATGCCCAGCAGTTGGCATCTCATGGCCGTTATGATGCAAAATAGTTATAATTTTGCATCATAATAAATACAAGTTACTGTGTCGTTGTCTTAACTAAAATCTGTAATGCGCAAGTTTAAATATAATTATTATTTTTATTTATATAAAATAAACATTATATTTATAACATTTTTTTTTGTGAAATGAATATTTTATTATTTTTTATTAGTTTTTTCATAAATAATGAAAAGATTTTTTTATAACCTCTTAAGTTAGAACTTAAAACAGGTTTTGGTTTAACAATGATGTTATAAATATTAATGTAAAACAAAAATAACTAAAGAAACATTTTCATATGATTGGACTATAATTATGCGGTTTTCGTCATTTAATAGATATTGGGCCCGATCGCGATTACGCAAAATAAATCTGAATTTTAGTAAAATAATATACAGTTATTTGATTTTTAACCAACTTCAAAAACGAGGAGGTTCTCAATTCGGCCGGTATGTTTTTTTTTTTTTTTTTTCTATGTATGTACACCGATTACGCCGAGATTACTGATCCGATTTACGTGATTCTTTTTTTGTTCGATGCGGAATAGCTGCCATTTGGTCCCATAAAAATTTTTTCAAAAACAGTTGGGTACTTTGGTTTTAAATTTAAAAAAAAACTTAAATTATGAAGTCGTCTACATATGCGAAATTGCGAAGTTTTGCTTTTCAAATGACTTTTTAGTGAAACGATACGATAGTAGGAAACAATATAAGTTTACGATCACCCATCTAGCTTCGACCGTAGAAAGTTACCACTAAAAATTGTGAAAAAAAAATTTTAAACAAAAATTAAAACCGACTTCAAAAAACTGAAAAGGATAAAATAATTAAATTTAAGTAGGTATTCATCCCCTAGAAACATATTTTTGGAGTTGGTGCTAAGTGGTTTCCAAAAACAATAGAAAGTGAAGCACCGACTCCAAAAATATGTTTCTAGGGGATGAATACCTACTTAAATTTAATTATTTTATCCTTTTCAGTTTTTTGAAGTCGGTTTTAATTTTTGTTTAAAATTTTATACTATTTATTTTTAATTTATGTATAATAATATTGTAAAATCTTACAGTTTACTATCATTCGTTTGAGTAAACTTTTTATGGTTGTATTTATATGGTTTTTGGCATGGATATACGGCCATAGATGCCGACCGTTTGGATTGCATTCGTGGAGTTTAACCCGTTTTGAAATCCTACGCTGGACGAAATTTTTTTTACAAGGCGTGCTTAGGATGACTGTCACTGCCGTCTGCCTTCGTATACGACTGACATCTTGTTTATACCATTATAACAACGTTGAATAGAAACGTACATATTACATTGTTATTCTTAATTTTGTCAATATGCCCATACATTTTGTAGTAATATATGAACATGTGACGTCACCTGTTCTGCAGATTTTATATGGAGCGTTTTTGGAAGATGCGCCACTGCGCATCAAACATACCACTGTATCTGTGTAACTGTTGCAATATTTCTCCATGATTTATAAACTTCTTATTTATGAAAGAAATAATAATTACAAAATTAAAAATTTTAAGTAACCCCCGGCGTCAATAATCATCTATCTAACACCATCTCATTGAAACTACTCTTATAAGCCTAAATACGCTATATCTGCTGTAAATTTCGGAAGAATTAAGCATTTCGCAGACTTTTTGATGGTATACGATCAGCTCAAAGTTAGTATGTCATGGGAATGTCACCAAAGTGACAGTACACCAAATTTGAAATCAATCCGATCTGTAAAAGTTAGTAAAATCTTATTATCATGTAGAAAATGAGCTGATAGTCATCAAACGCCTGAACTGATCTTCATAAATTATAGCTAAGAACCATCGTAGTCACATCAGCTTTCAAACAAAAAAAACGAATTAAAATCGGTCCATTCGTTTACGCGCTACGATGCCAAAGACAGACACACAGATACACCGATACACAGACAGACACGTCAAACTTATAACACCCCTCTTTTTTCGTCAAGGGTTATAAATTGACAACTACCATATTTAGTGTCAAACAGTTGATTTTTTTGCAATTTAATTTTTTAACAATGCTTGTTTAGGATAAGCAGCACTGCCATCTGCCTTCGTTTATGACTTACACCCTGTATAAACCATAGCATGTAGGGTGTTATAGGATATTGACATTCTGTAGGTAGATGTTAGCCTATAACGGAAAAACAGACCGGAAGAAAATCATAAATTAATACCAAATCCAATACTTTTTTAGCCTATAGCGGAAAAACAGACCGGTGGAAAATCATGAATTAATACCAAATCCAATACTTTTTCTACTCCAGATATTTTCTGTATATTATTTGGCAGATGCCCTTTTTCTACTCATATTGAATGAAAGAGAAGTACTGTACTAAAATTTAGATTTAATCTCTTAAGTGGCGTTTTCCCACTGGAGGCTATGACAATTAAAAAATCTATTGTGTCTAGAATCCGATGCTTAACGGGTTAATAAGTACATAATCTAGAATCGGGCCCATTTATTCAGAAACCTACTTTAACATACTTTCCAAACTTTTTATCATAGTAGCAATAAATCCAGAGTGGTTGCTTTTGAGTGTATTTTGGTAAAAATGAATGTTGCCCTGCATTTATGAAAGTAATACTTTTTCGATATTGGGCCCATAAAAGTATTTTGTTACAATAAAATCCTTATTTTCCAGAACCATTATCAAAGAAGTATAAAATGAGTCTTTAACACAATGACGACTTACTATTTCTTGGCATAATTAGTGTTTAGTTTAGTTAATGTTGACTTGTATGGGTGGAGTCGGGATTGGAGATTGTGTTAGTTGTATAGTGTTATAATTATTATGTAAAAATATGCTGTTGTATATTGTTATTGTCCATAAAGAATTTAAGATTTTTATTTTATGTAGTTTTATTAGCATTTGCTTTGCCTCCTTTTATCCATTTTAGTAAGAAGTAAAGTCTGATATTGATTTATATATTTTCTCTTGACACAGGTTCAAGATATGGAAAATACTGCAGTTTCCTATTAAGAAAAGAAGACAATATTTTAAATATTATATTTTTAATAAAATATTAATTTTCATATTTTTTTATTTATATTATTCCACCATAAATTATTTAACATAATTATTGTGATATTATATACACTTATACTATTTCTTCAAAGTCTTTCTTCCATCTTCAAGAAGTTGGAGCAGCACTGGATACACCTCATCATAGGTGGTAATTTGATTTTGTCTTACATGATTCTGATACCTCTGTAAAGCGCCTGCAACAAATTCCAACCTTTCCCTTTCATTTCTATGAGAGTCAAGCCAATGCATGAGCTTCTGAGTGTTCCACCCAGCACAAGTATGAGGGGCCAGCAGTTGAGGGCCTGCATAACTGAATAAGAACATCATTACCAAAGAATATGGCAGACATGCCCCTTCTGATTGGCTCTTAGCAATTTCTTGTGGTGTTTTTTCCAAAATTAAAACTAATGCTTTTAATTGTCTGTAATGATCACTAAGTTCAGTAAGGTCACTGACCAAAGGCGATAAAGCAGTTTCCAAATGCTTACAGTCGATTTGCAGTTTTACTCTGCCAAATTTACTGAGAGGTCTAACATTACAGACATGCTGTATAAATCTCTCCACACATGCAATGGCTATGTTCTTACAACATTCATTTAGTGCCAGCTTTTCTTGAAACATTGATAGGTAAATATCTTTGCACCTATACACAAATTGTTGAAGTTCTTTCATGTAAGGTGAACAAGATAAGGATTTTCCTTTTGGATCATCTGCTCGAACCAAGTCTGGTTCATCATGCATGGTCATAAGAATAATAAATAATGAATTTTTAATTGATTCTGCAAATAACTGCAAGATAGGCATACTTGTGATATCTTTTAAGCTGTTCTGCACTATTTGAATACTCTCCTGTGGTAGAATAGAATTCATATTCACTAGAACTCTCTTTATTTGTGATGTGAAATAGTATAGAGAATTACATAGGTCTGCATTCTTTTGCTGAGCACTAGTTGGTGATTCAATGATCTGTGCAACATCATTATCCATGGAGAGCCTTTGCTCAGCCTCAACATTCATTTGTTTTATTGACTTTGCTACACTGTTGGCTAAACTTATGCTCAATTGTTTGTCCCCAAGGGATATACTCAAAGCTTCTGTAATAACCCTTATTGCATTGTCTATTTGGTCCATATTTGGCACAGTGCTTAGGTGCCACATGGATCTCACAGGTTCAAGAAGTTTTCCTAAAGACTTTGAAAGGAAACAGTTTTCCCATTTGGTCAAACTTGATCGATCCAGCTCTAAGTCTTTACATTTTAGTTTAGATAACAAGTCATTGAAACATTTTAGAAGTTTTGGAAAATCAATCTCAATAGATTGGTTTACATTTTGTGGGCTTTTCTTAAGTTCAGTACTGAAGATTAACAGCAAGTCTGACCAGAAATTTTTAGTGATGTTTCTGAAATTACCAATAGCATGTAATTCATTTATGGCATTTTGTAGCATAATGAGTTTTGAGCAACCATCATAAATTTCTACTTTAAACAATTTTTCTATATTATCCCATAGCTTCACTTTGAAATCCTGCGCATTCATAATGTTTGCTTTTCCTGGAGCAATTCGCCCAGAACTAGATTTCTTTACCTCAATGGACACCATTTGTACATTTAATGCTGTAGCTATTTCTTTTTTTAATTCATTTAATATGGTTTGAACAGTATTTCTGATTTGTTCATCGGTACACTGCAAATTATGAAACACTTTAAAACATTGGAGCAGTTTTGACTTGTCTCCGTTCAATAGACTTGACTGCAAGGCTGTTGTAGAATTTGACAGTAATTCTTTTCTTCTATGTTCTACCTCTTTTAATACCTCTTCTAATAGTACGATACCTTCAAAATCGTAATCACTAATCAATTCATTCAGTTCGAAAAGTATAATGGCTTCCTTTGCTGGGTTATCTTTGATCCCAAGTAACTTGTTCCATAAAACAATTATTTTGGAACTGTGTCTTAGCAAATTACATGTTGTTTGTACTCTTTCAAGCATACGAGTTTGATTTTCTAGAGCAAAATAAGGGGTGTGGATACGGTCCTTGATTTTATCAGCACCTCGTAACAAACTTTGTACTTGGCTTTGCACAGAATCTAATGTCTGTTCTAGGTCAGTTATGTGGCTTGCTTGGGTCAGGAGGTCGTTGTGTTTTGCTAGCACTTGTTTCTCTAGACTTTTACCCAATTTATCAATGCCTAAAGCTAGCTTTGTTACTTGTTCTGTTACAGATATAACATCGATACTTAACGGCTTTATGGTCTCGTTTAAAAACTTGCTATAGAACTCATCATTTTCTATTTCTACACAGACATCTTTGGCTTCCATAATTATTATTGGTTGTTATTTTGTTTGCAGTTTTCGGCCTAAAATACGTAATCAAACAAAATGTCAGCAACGAATGCAATGACACTGACAGTTGACAGATTAGACAGTCATTTTTTTTCGTTAATTCTCCCTATAAAGGGAAGGCAAAGGAAACTAATGCCCATACAGCCATGTCTTAAGTATTTCTTTATTTCTTCTTTTATTGCAATAAACTGGTGTCAAAATACATTTTAATTCTTCTTGGGAGTATTTGATACGAAATATATGATGACAGTCACTTTATGTGCTACTTGATGGGGTGGATAATCACCAAAAAGTTCTCATCGTATTTCACACCATAATCACTTTTATTCTCATAATCTTTTAGTTGCACGTCAACACAAACACTTGAATAATAAAACTACGCCACTTTTATAACTTAATGTTCGCTCCGACACAATTTTTAATTATTGTAATAAAAATCTTGACTGAAGCCACAAAAACCCGCCAAACACTCCTTATTTTTTGGTTCATTTCTCCCTGTACTGGGAACGCAAAGGAAACTAATGCTCATACCGATAAGTCTTGAGTAGGTATGCTTCATTTATTGCATTGAAATGCTGGTGTACACATTTGACATTTCAATGCATCTTGGGAGAATTTGACGCGAAATATATGATGACAGTCTCCATATGATGCTACCATAATCACTTTTATTCTAATAATATTTTAGTTGTTCGTCAACATAATTTTTAATTATTGTAATAAAAATCTTGACTGACCGCCAAAATTCACCACATCTCGCCAAACACCCTCTATATCTAGTCTATATCGTAATAGACTACATACTAACATAATACTGTCATACATGACGTGATTTTGCGGTTCGGCCACAATTATAAGGGGACACTGATTCCGCGCTATATAGCATTCCGTTTCGAACTACCTAGTCACACACAGTGCTCTCGGTATTTATTGTATGTACTAAACACCCTGTACAGGTCGTTGATGATAGTAGTCGCGCCTGTAATATCGTACTTAGAGTAGGGTTGGCAACCATAGAGCCTATTTACACTTTTTAAGGGAGCAGCTTTTTGCTACGCGCATTCTCTGCTCTGCGCGTACTCTGGTCCTCTGGTCAGTCTGCGTTCTTAAGATATTGCAGCGCAACTCATTCACAGAAAAGAAAGAGTAGCTAGGTCTCATTTAGTATTATAGGTACTTTTAAGTTGTACAGCCAATAAAAACAAAGGTTAAGTCATCAATTTTATTTATTTCATTTAGCACACATTCTTGTGCTTTACCGTTACAGAATTAGTCGTAAAATACCTACTATTTCCAACAAAATTGTGCACTAGCATCATAGTTTTTTAATATAAAAATTTCCATCCATATTATGGCGGATATTATTTGATCTTAATTAAAACAGATTTTTTATTGATAAATAAAATTCACAATTTCAAATATTTATGGCAAATAAAATTATGTGAGTGATGATACTTTCATGGCAGCTTTTCGTTCGTAAGTAGAATCTTATAAATCAAATACTTTCATTATACATATTAAACTTATTTAATAATTAGAAAATAATAACTTAAATTCTAATTGCATCTGGTAAAATATAATTATCCATGATTATTTAGAAAATTCGTTTAAAGTATTCATTGTTTAATACATCAAATTATAAAGTTAAACAATTAGATACAGTTTAATTAATGGTATTTTTTTTGTTATAAGACTCATGATAAAAATAAATAGATATAAAATATACGCCTAAATTATGCCAAGCTGCAAGTTACAGCGCGAATGTAGATCCATATTTTATTATATTTTTAATTCATAGATGTAAATATTGTTAACTTGACTATTTTATTATAAATTGTCTAATGCTTTTAAAAACTTTACTATATGTAAATGTAATATAACTTTTTAAAATTAAATTTCATTAGTAGTAGCATTCTATGTGTTAAAAGGTATTAAAACTAATAGCAGTAGAAATTTTAAGAAAATTCTCTCTACTTGTAAAATTAGCTACAGTAGAAAACATTCAACAATGACCTTAATATTACACTATAATAACAAATATTTTGATATTGAACTTATAATGTGGTTTTTATTTTTGTAAATTCGTTCATCAAAACTTAACAAATTTACAAAAATAACCCAAGTTACACAGCAAGTCTAAACTGTTAGTTTTATACAAAGTTCAGACTCTGAAATGACTACAAGTCGAAGTGATTTGATATTGAAATTATCAGTAAATATTTGTTTTTTTATTAATTATAAGTCAAACTACCAATAGGTATTGAATGATTTAGCTGGAGCGTTATAAATACACTAGTTGACTCACGGTGAACTCCTGGTGGCTCAACAATAATTGATATGAGTAGATTACATTGTCACCCTTCAATAGGAACGAGGAGATAAGCTAAGGCCATAGTTCACGTCACCATGATTCACAGCAACGAGCGGAGACCGTGAATCTTTGTTGCGGTTATGGTAGTACAGGCACCTCGCTTTAAAAGCCAATAATTTAAATAAAAATAAATGGCAGTAAATTACAATAAGTATTTTATATGCGAACTACCTACTTTTGTAGGATGGCCTCTTCAAGATCCGACTTCTCACCGAGCATCCTATATGCCTAGGCACGTGGTAAGGAACCTACCCTGAGGAGAGGCAAGTTGACGTGAGCTTTTATTGTACAGTCATCACACCATTCGCTATTTAGGTATGATTGTATAGATCGAGCGATGTAATGGCTCTTATTCTAGAGAACACATGCGAAGTCTAAATTTAAGTTCAGTGCATCTCTTTTTCTCAAAATGAATACGAAAAGGATGGATCTCATAAAATTTGACATTAAGAAATGTGCGTTCAATTTTCGACTTTATTGAACGTGATAAAATGCAGTGTTTAGGAAGCATTTCCGTACATGTCGTCTAAAATTGTCAATTATTTATTTAAAACTATCTAAATTTAGTTGGCAGCTCTAAACAAATTCTTACTATCTTTTTCCTATTACATATTGCGAGAAAGAGATATACTGTACTTAAATTGAGAATTAGAGTGTGTCTTTAGAATTAGGTCCAATGTATCCTATATATTATATAAACAGAGTAGGTACTAACAACCAATCGTAATTGTACTTGAAATAGTAAACTGTATTGTACACAACCATTGTTAAATAATCGCGGTTTTAGCAATGTTTGCTGGTAATGGAAAAACAAAGCTCTCCTAAGTTGGCAATTTTTCAGTTTCGATTCAAACTATCCTATGTCTTGTGTGTAGCCACGTTAGCTAGCAATCTTATCAATAGTAACCTGGAAATATGCTCACCCTACGACACTTGACCAATATTTATAAAAAAGATTTTATGGCAAACGAGGCTTTCACTACTGCAAGTGTACTATGATTTATAATAGCACCTTGAGAGTCATGAGATTGAGTTTATACAACTTTCAACTTTATTAACTAGCTATAATAGGAAATTTAAGCAACTCATAAGTAATTGTACATTTTGTACATAATATTATTAGTAACTGAGTTACACAAAAAATTCAAAAAAGTATTTCGAATTTAAACGTGTGAATAATATAACACTTTAAACAACATTAAGTACCTAAAATACTTGTGACAGTGTTAAATTATAAAACTCAATCTCTAAAGTTACGTTACACCTCCACGAGCGAGTTTAACGCGGCCTTATTACCGTCGAGCAATTAAATTCCATGAGCATGTCTCCATGGCGATATTAATACGGCAATACGACGAGTAACTTTTGACAAGCAAAACGTCAAAAGCTCGCGACCTACGTATCGCCTGACCTAGCCATTTTACCTTGCATTACCTGCTTATATCCATGATTGATAAAGATCAACCAATGTGACTAATTATTATTCCGGGTATTATTATTGTAGTTGTGAGACGCGGCGAGTCGTCGCGAACCGTCGCGAGTCGCCGTAACTGGCCGAATAATTTGTCTATTGCGGCCTTATGAATAAAAATGACACTTCTTGGATGATCCTAGGAATAGCTAATGTGTGTTTAGTCGTATTTTCACGTGACTTTCGATATGTGTAAGAACAAGACATAACACGAAATAGCTAATCCGAAAATGATCCAAGGTGTAAAGCTTATATTAATATGTCCGTTGGAGATTACCCAACGATAGGAGCGCACTCGTCGCGATACACTCGTTCGTGAAGGTGGCACCAAAGTAAGCGACATACGAGCCCATACCGATCTCATCCATTAGCACATTACGCAGATGAGATATCAGCCGAAGGACTGCATTGGGACTAATTTATCTGTATTAATACATAAATTATAGTTTCCAGTAATGAATACCTCTAGAGACATTCGATTGCCTATTTTATATGGTTGCGAACAACGTACACAATAGTATTTCATAATGTTTTGCAAACCAATATGGTTTTTAACATGTAAGCTTAAAGGTACAATTCTTTGGACGAGCTATAACTCCATTTTTAAATATAATTTCAAGGTTTGGTTGGTAATGATTAATGATTTTTTAAACGTTTAGTAAAAGGTATCGCAATTTAAGTTCAAATTAGAAAATGTGCTTTCAGCAATAATATTATTTAAATTACACAAGCTACAAGGGAAGGAGTTATTAGGACTTTAATCTTAATTTTTAGCTTCAGTGTAAAGTCACGGTATTGTGGTAGTGTTCTATACCATAGATATAAAGTAACAATTTTTAGGTATCGCTTTCAATTACATTATTTTTTCGTGCACTAAAAAGGGCCGTAGAATATTACCGTTATATTTAAAAAAGTTTAGTAAGTTATTCGTTACTGGAAACTTGACTTTATATATTCTGGCCACAGGGAAATTTGTTAATAGCGAAATTTTGCGCAGCGTATCAACAAAGCGTAGACATCGTTCAGCCGCTGGCTGTCGTAAGAGGCACCACGCGAAATTTCGCTGCTATTGAATTTACCCTGTGCCATGTCGTTAGACATGATTTACTTAATTTAGAGGAGTGTGCACTTGAACCGACGCCGCGCGCCCGGGCCCCTGTTTCCTCTCCTGTTGCGCTTGCCTCGGCTGTCTTTGTCCTTGCGGATCTCACGCACGAGGGTGTAGAACGCGTCGTCCACGCCCATGCGCGTCTTCGCCGACGTCTCCACGAAAGGCACGCCGTAACTACGCGCAACCTGTAATATCATTTGTATATTGTTTAGATCACTAAACACAGCCAAGTAGCGTTTTAAAATTTCTTACATTTTATAATTTTCAATATTACTTATATCTAGAACAAGAAGGTAATCCGACACCTACTACTACTAATTCTAAGGAGCATGCGTCGAACGAAAAACGAAATGCAAATCCAAAAACATTGTTAGGATTTTATTGACGGATAAGTAAATACTATTTTTTTATAACTGTGACTCGGGGATGTGGAGTAGCGGAGAGGGGGCGGTTGTCTTTATTAAAATATACCTAGCAGTCCGACTGCTGCAGTCGGTCAAAAAGTGCCTACCTACGGCATTTTTCATCCAAGTCGTGTCCGCAAGGACGACCACATTTGCGCGACTTGGAGTGTATGCGATACGCTTCCTCAGTCGCTCCACGAAAATGTGGCAGGTACCTTCAATTTAAGTGGGTATGCCAGCATTAGGCCGGGGACTCAGTGCCAAGTTCTACAACAGTGCCCATAAAGGATGGGAAAAAGTTATAACCGTGACTACACGAAAGAGCCAAGCGAGCGAAGCAGGCTAGAGAACTTACGATCTCGATGTCTCGGTAGCCGCTTATATTCGACTGTCTCTTTATGGGAGTGAATTTGTTGTTGCAAAACCCCTTTTAGAGAATAGGTTGGGTTTCCCTGCACCTCTACTTTTATTATACAGTCGACAGCGCATCAAGCGTAACAGTTTGACCTTTCAGACCGCTCTTATTCCGATTGTAATAGAGGCGGCTTTCGTAGTGCAACTATTACACTTGTTGTGCTGCCGTCTGTACAATAAACATTATTTTATAATATTGATTTACAAAAATTTATTTGTAAGTTGACAGAACTTTTTGGCTTTTTTGGTTTAAAACCAAGTATAAAATTTACTTGTAAAGGGCACAGAAATAGATATCCGCCGACAGTCGACTGGGCAGGCATGTACCAATTTATTGTAGGATATTATGTGCTTTATAATATGGAACTGCATGTTTCAGACTTTATCCCTTTTATTATAAAACGTAGACTAAAGTTTCAATTTCAATTCAATTTCTTTCTTTGATGGCTTTCTACTAGTACTGGTCTAAAACTGATGCCGTCACTGTCTTTCTTTTTACGAATATAAGTGACTAAACTAAAGTTAGTACTAGTTTTAGACTAGTACTAACTTTAGTCCGCGTTTTATAATAAGGGGTTATGGGTCTAGACTTTAGCATCAAGCATGACATACTTATTAAGGGATTTTAATCACCTACATAAATTAGAGCTATTATAAAAGATACAGTAAAGGAACTTTAAGCACAATACGTAATCAACCTCTGTTGTAAACATAGTCTTCTTCTCCTACGCCATTACTTAAAAAACTGTGATGGAATAAAGACTAATTTTATAATGCACAGTGGGGCAATTCTGCTATTTATTTTCCTAAACGGATCGCCTGCGGTTCGGTATCGTTACCAATGCGGTTGTAATATAAAAAGGTATTCTACTAACATTGCCTATAGAGCCGGAACGCTAACAAAACGCTCTCGGTTGGTTCAATTTCGGCTGAATAATAATTAGCAATGTTTGCAAGAAACAAATATAATTTTGCTTAGTGAGCTGACAGTACGCGTCAAAAGACACCAAAAAAGTATCGATGCGTTTCGGCTGCCACAAATGCCAAATATTTTGCAGAATACAAAACAATTTTTTTATTTTTTTATTTTATGTGATGATAGGCAGAACGTTTGGCCACAATCTCACCTGATGTGAAGCGAAGATGAGGCCTAAGATGGTACACGCTCGCCTAGAAGATGCTTCTTCACTCTGGCCTTAAAGATATCCAGATTATATTGATCCGGGAAAACAGACCCTGGCAATGAGTTCCACTCCTTAGCTGTTCGCATAGTGAAAGAGGAAGCAAAGCGCTTCGTGCGGATGGGAGGTATATCCACAACGTAAGGTCGTCCGGTGGTGGAAGGGGGGGGGGGATCAAATTATGAAGAACCTCCGCACACTCTCCGAAATGCAGCCGATAAAAGACCGAGAGGCAAGCTACACGCCTTCGGTGGTCAAGGCTCTGGAGATTAGCCTCAGCGAGTGCCTCACTGCCGATGAGTCGCCTCGCTCGGTGCGCCACCGAATCCAGTGCATCCAACTGATAACGTGCAGATCCGTCCCAAAGGTGACAACAGTACTCCATGCAGGAGCGTACTTGGGCTCGATAAAGGCTTAGGAGCTGCTCAGATGTAAAATATCGTTTCATCTTTGAAATAATGCCAAGTTTTTTGGCTGCAGTTTCAGCAATGGATTCGATGTAGCGACCGA
Source organism: Nymphula nitidulata (assembly GCA_947347705.1). Classification (NCBI taxonomy): domain Eukaryota; kingdom Metazoa; phylum Arthropoda; class Insecta; order Lepidoptera; family Crambidae; genus Nymphula; species Nymphula nitidulata. The sequence continues at coordinate 18,367,055 of OX374632.1, forward strand.
AATTGAGATTGGCAGAGAAATCTAGACCCAAGAGGTCCAGATGGTCGTCAACCGGAACGGAGACATTTCGAAAAGTCGGAGTCAGATGAAATGGACTCCGTTTCGCCGAGAAGAGACATGCCTGTGTTTTGGACGGATTGAACCCAACCAAGTTGGCCTCACCCCAGAGGGAAAGAGCTTCCAAGGTTGCATTCACTCCCTCCACCATCGCCTCCCTCAAAGATCGGACATCAGCTCCAGACTTCGCATCAGACAAGTACCTCTCCGAAACTGTGCTGTCGTCCGCGTACCCAAAGATACCGGGAATTAGAAGCAGGTCGTTGATATGCAGCAAGAATAGAGTTGCGGAGAGGACAGAACCCTGAGGGACACCGGCATTGATACCAAGCAGATCCGACCAGGAGCCATTAATGACTACCCGAATTGATCTGCCCCCCCAGGAAATCCGCAATCCAGTTGCAAAGTCCGGTAGCGATTCCGTATGATGGAAGTTTGCCAACAAGACTTGCATGCCAGACCGTCAAAAGCCTTGGAGATATCGAGGGAAACGGCGAGAGCTTCACCGTGTTTCTCTATGGCTTCGCTCCATAAGTGAGTAGCATACACAAGAAGATCCCGGTAGACCGCCCACGGCGTAAGCCAAACTGGCGGTCACCGAGGAGATCGTTATCTTCAAGGTAAGCTAGGAGGCGATTGTTCAATACACGTTCCATAATCATAGAGTATGGACGTGATTGCGATTGGACGATAGTTGGCAGGATCGGCACGGCTACCCTTTTTAGGTACTGGTTGGACATTGGCAACCTTCCAGGCATTCGGAACTTGTCCGGTTCTAAGAGATAAGCGGTACAGGCGAGTCAGAATGGGTGGCAACTTAGGTCAACAATGATTGAACCGAACGGTTCGCGTTACGTGTTTGTTACAAGAATACCAAACTGATGCGTTTCGACAACGTTTTGATTGCGTTGAGTTAGCAGAATACAAAAACGTAACTAAAGCGTTTCTGATTCGTTTCGGATCAAAATGCAATAGCAGAATTGGGGGGCTGATAGTGATCATAATATTGTATATGGCATCATATGGCGCTAATTTAACAAACAAATTTTTAAGATATTTTTTTGGTCAATTTAGTAGAAAATAAAAATTATATAATTACAAAATTAAAATTTTTAAGTAACCCCCGGCATCGTTTATCATCTATCTAACACCATTTCATTAAGACTATTCATAAGAGCCCAAACACGTTATATCTGCTGTAAGTTTCTGAAGAATTAACCACTTCGCAGACTTTTTGATGGTATAGGATCAGCTCAAGGTTAGTATGTCATGGGAATGTCACTGAAGTGACAGTACACTGAATTTGAAATCAATCGGATCTGTAAAAGTTAGTAAAATCCTATTATCATGTAGAAAATGAGCTGATAGTCATCAAACGCCTAACTGATCTTCATAAATTATAGCTAAGAACCATCGTAGTCACATCAGCTTTCAAACAAAAAAAAACGAATTAAAATCGGTCCATTCGTTAAGGCGCTAGGATGCCACAGACAGACACACAGATACACAGACAGACACATCAAACTTATAACAACCCTCTTTTCGTCGGGGGTTAAAAATCAAGTACATAACTACCTATATCAGCTAGGTCTGGATAATTTTAAGAGAATTAAACATATAAAGGAGATGTTTCATATCCAGCCAGGTATATGTACATTCATCATCAGCAGCCTATATACGTCCCACTGCTGGGCTTAGGCCTTCATACATGAGAGAAATACATGAGAAGTTTGGGCCATAGCACCACCACGCTGGCCCAATGCAGGTTGGTGGGTTAAAGCGATTGCAGTAACAACTGGGACCAACGGCTTAACGTAGCTTCCGAAGCACAGAGGAGCTGGAGATTCCTTTGCTTTTGTCCCGCAGTGGACGTCATTCATATGAAATGACGAAGATTTCACAAATCAAACTGGCATTTTCTGAGATTTCCAGTTTAGATCTATTAATCTGTGAAGTACCCATAAAACCCATAAGGCCCTTAACAATGAAAATATTGATATTATTTGAAAATATTGATATTTTCATTGTTAAGGGTGGTAAGCATTGGTGGGCTGACAAAGGTAGAAAAACTAAAGTTGATGTTATTGAAATGTCTCACAACATGTTAAGTATAGTGTTGAAGGTTTTTGGGGACTTTTTACCCAATTTCTACTTAAAAGATAGGCTGTATTATTTGCCAGTCACTTCCATACTGTGCGAGGAGATAATAATAACTTTATTCAACCAAACAAACAATCAGGTACTAGGTATTTACATAGGGTTCTTAAACTAAGGTTGTATAATTGTATGCAATAACCAATTTAAGCCCCTGCCTCCTAAACTAGGATAATCCTGTATCTTAGGAGTCAGTGATTCCTTTAAGCCAATGCACAATATAATTTTGATTTACAAGCCCAAATAACAGAATGTAACCTATACATTATTATTAATAAATAAATAAATAATAACTATGATGATGTAGTGATAATTGTATGTGTGTGTGTGTGTATGAGAGTGTTTCTGTGTTAGTGTGAGTGTTTGTGGATGTGTGGTTTCATATGTATGTGTGTGCAATTTGTACCTACATGCTTGCATGTCAGGGATTTTGATGCAGTATATGTTATATGGAGCTCATTGCATACTAAGTTATGAGGGTTTCAGTTTGATTATAATTAAGAGTCAGTAAGTATTCCTCGATCTCACATTTAGCATTAAATTTGGGTAATGAGTATATGTACCTGATCTTATTAATCTTATTATATACTTTAGTGCTCAGGGCATTGCACTGACACCTGGCCCAGGTTGTACAGCATTTTATTAGAGGAGTTATTGGTGCAGCTCACCGTCTACCCGTAATTGCAGTAGTTCGATAAATAAAAGGAATACAATTTTCAACCACATTATTTCTTATTTTTTCTTTTCTGTCAATTAGTAACTATAGTCTTTTTAAATCATAAGAATGTGGTGACAATTCAGATTTTTACATTTAAGACATACTATTTTCAAGAAACAAAAATAAATTGTCATAAAAACTATTTATATTTTCATTATATAAATACAGCAATCATGTTTCTCAAAATCTAAATAAAAATCTCTATTCATTAAATGATTTTTACAAAAAAACAAGTAACAAAATAGTATTTAAAAAATATGCAATGTGTGGAATGGAATTTAGTTTTACTAGGGATTGACAAAATATATTTGAACACAGAGCAATGTTTTAAGGTGGGTTGTCATTTCAAAATGTATACCTAACTTTGATTTAATTACCTTTAAAAATTTGATAGATTCCTACTAAATAATCTATTGTGTACAACCATCTAATTTGAACTATCACAGGACTCGTGTTATGTGAGACTATAAAGGTCCATTTTCAATACTCAGATATTGACATTTTGAAAGAACTGCAAAGTATCTATAACTAAGCTAAGTTTTTTTTTTTTTTTTTTATACAACTGGATGACAAACAAGCTGACGGCCCACCTGATGGAAAGCGGTAACCGCCGCCTATAGACACCTGCAATAACAAGGAAAAATCACTTGATATTGCAGGTGCATTGTCATCCTGGGGCCTAAGATGAAATGCCGTCCATGCCCAGTAATTACACTGTTATGGTCTTTATAAATGTTAACTAAAAATCACATTCTTAAGCTACCTTATATCATACAGAAAAAAATAATAAAAGGAAATGCTACAATATTATTCAAAATTGAATAAGAAATGCGAAATGTTGATAATACATTAGAACCCAATAAATTAGCTATGGAATATGTCAATGGTATCTTACTAATATTATAAACGCAAAAGTTTGTATGGATGATTGTTATGACCCATACACATGATACAAGTTTTTTTTGCCTTTAACATACATTTAAATTAAAGCAAGTAATGACTTTCATAGTCTAATGTGTTGTTTTGACTATGCATCATTTTACTCTTTCACATAAAAACTAGTTATTGGATTTTAATGACACTTTACAATAATATAGGTCATACATCAGAAGAACATATGGGCTACTCAAAGTACTACTGCTGCACAGCAGAAGTCGCGGGGAGAAGCTAGTATTGTAATTATTAAATAATTATATCATAGAATACTGAATTAAATACTAAAAGGTTTTGTTATGAATAATTTGTGGTTTGGTTAAACAAATTATTGGGCATTGGAACATGTTACGCATAGACATGCAATTGGTGCAAAACATGTCTCATACCTTATAAATAAATACAGCGGATAGTAATGTACTCAACAAGGATAATTATAGCAATACGGAAATTACGGCTAATTATTTAATTTATTAAATTATTCACTATAAAGTAGAAAAAAACAAGACATTCTTAAAATAAATTAATAATTTTAGTACGAGTGTACTAAGATTGCCACTAAGAGATTTTGACTTGGAAAAACTTTGTGCAGTGTTGCTTAGGTTGGAATAGTGACCAAAAATTTCAAACATTGTATATTTATAGTTCAACTTTTGATATCAAATTATCACAATTTTTAATGAAATTAATATGTACCATCCACATATCTTATAATAGGAAAGAGTGTGAACCTGCTGGCAGCCTGTTAAGGGACAACAGGTTAAGTAATTGTTATTTACTTTTTTCTATCAAACTTCACTAGCAAAAATGACACAATTTGTGTTGTAGATACCTAATCAATTATTCATGTGGTAGGTATGAATTATTTATAATTTTATCTAAGCTCCATGAATCTAGTAGGTAGTGGGAAGTATTAATTATGTCGTTATGCAACAATGATGAATCTTGCCAAGATTATACTGACCTACAGATGAGTGGTGCAAGCAAAAAATGATGTCAAGACAAGTTTTGTTACAAAAATATGATAGGTGATTAATTCACAAAATGTACCTCTCTCGCTTGTGCCATGTTGACGGCCCAGGCTTGCAGGTCGCACTTGTTCCCCACCAGCACCATAGGCACCTCCTCGGCGTCTTTTACGCGCTTGATCTGCTCTCTATATGAGCCTATATCCTCGAAGCTTTTCGCGCTGTTCACCGCGAAAACAAGCAAAAAACCCTCCCCCGTTCGCATGTACTGGTCCCTCATCGCCGAGTACTCCTCCTGACCAGCAGTATCCAAAATATCCAACAGGCACGTTTCACCATCTATTACCACTTGTTTTCTATATGAATCCTCTATAGTAGGGTCATATTCGTCCACAAAATGATTTTGTATAAGTTGTATAGTCAATGCAGATTTACCGACGCCTCCGGCGCCTACCACCACCAATTTATACTCGGTCATCTTACGAGATAGGCAAAATATTTTTCACACTAATAATGTCACTGCACCACGAAACAACGCCCCAGCGTCGTGACACACCTTTGGTATATTACTCACATCGGCATGGCTGTCGCGAACTATGTTATTGCACTTGATGTACCAGTAAATCGGCTAATTAATGTATTAATAAAGACAAATGCAATAAATAACAATGAGACGGTTCACTCACCCTTTTACGACACAAGTCAGGTCAGTGTTGCCAATTATAGGAAATTGATTTATGCGTCATACCGGAAATACCAGCTTTTGACACTTTTAAAAAGAGTTTCATTAATTGTCTATTTTATAAAATATTAACAGATGGTTTGGAATTGCCTGATAAATAATTATTCAAGATCCAATAAACGTATCCCTAAATGCATTGTATTATCCTCACTTAAGAGATCTTAACCCTACAATGCACGATCTTTTATTTTGCTACGAAAAAAATATATATTATTCTAAAGGCCATTTTTATACATGGAAATAAAATAAAATGGAATAAAATAAAATCAATATGCACTATTTATTGAGATATATTGTTTTTGTTGTATGTGCCTAATATGTCCCAAATAGCATTAAGGTTGAAAAAGTATTATATTGGATACCGAGCAGCAATTAAACAAAATAGTATTTCATTAAACTTTAATGAAATTATTTTGCTACAAAAAAATATGATTCTAAAGGCCATTTTTATACATGGAAAAATAAGAAAAAAAACCAATATGCATTATTTATTGAGATATATTGTTTTTTAGTGTATTTGCCTTATGTCCCCTATAGCATTAACACTAAAATACTTGGCCCTAATTCTGGTGAACACATGCTAAGTCTAAATTTAAGTTCAGTGCATTTCTTTCTATCAAAAGGAATACGAAAAGGATAGCTGTCATATAATTTGACATTTAGAAATGTGCGTTCAATTTTCGACCTTATTGAACGTGATTGAAGCGGAGAACTAATGGACTGTGTGTATTTCCTACTGATAATGAAAAAGCGAACGAACAATGATAAAAGTTGGGTTTTATTTTAGAAATATACAGAAAGACAACGACAGACCAGTGACAAGTAAAAAGCACTAAAATTTCATTATAAAAACAGAGAAACCATAAATCAGTACAAAAAGGTTACATGGCTCAGCAACATGCCGGCCCCTTGTGCAGAAATGCACAAATTAACTGGGGAGCCTGATAACTTTCCGCTGGGGGCGGCGCAACATGCCACCAGCGGTTGCAACGTCCAACACTCTAACCACTCCATCTTTTCCGGGGTATAGGGCGGAGACACGTCCTCGAGGCCAAGTCCCTCGTGGCAGGTTCTCGTCGACAATAAGGACTGGGTCGCCCACTGCAAGTTCCACCGACCGTGACCCTGTTTGCCGGGGCTGCAGAGTCGACAAAACTTCACGCACCCACCGGTTCCAAAAATGATCTGCGAGCTGCAATGCCTTGCGGTACTCAAACCGACTGCAGAGATCTCTATCAGTTAGGCTGGCTGGTAGCACTTGTGTTGAAGACGCACCGATCAAAAAATGGAAAGGCGTCAAGGTCTCCTGGTCTTCCGGATCCACGGATACGTGAGTGAGCGGTCGAGAATTGACAATAGCTTCGGCTTCGAGCAACAGAGTTTTCAGCACTTCCTCTTTAGGAGCTCGCTCTTGAAGTGTGGCAGACAAAGCGACCTTTATAGCGCGTACCATCCGCTCCCAGCATCCGCCAAACGTAGGTGCAGCTGCAGGTATGAAGCGCCACGTGATGCCTCTGTTCGCTGCGAAATCCTCAAGGTCGCCTCGGTAAAATTCTTTCAGAATTCGGTCGGCCCCCACAAATGCCGTGCCGTTGTCCGAAAAGAGCATCTTAGGTATTCCTCTTCTGGCGATGAACCTACGCAAGCTCATAATCGCTGAATCGGCGGACAGACTGTGGACCAACTCTAAGTGTACGGCTCTAGTGGTCATGCACGTAAATAGGGCCACATACCGCTTCTCGTGCCTGCGGCCTATGGTAGTTGTTAAAGGCCCGAAGTAGTCGATGCCGGTGAAAGTAAAAGGCCGACGGTGATGCGCCATTCGCTGCGAGGGCAAGTCGCCTGTCACTGGAATCGCTGGTTGGCTCTTTCTGATGCGACAAAATAGACACCGGCTTGCAACGCTCCGTACGGTAGGCCTCAGGTGAACTATCCAGTACTTTTGCCTCAACTCATTTATCACCAACTCGTTGTTACCGTGGCTGGCAGCTTTGTGATAGTGTAGGACCAGCAGTCTGACAACAGGATGTTTTCCGTCCAACAAAAGCGGCCGACGAACGTCTTCATGCACATCTGTGACAGCACCTATCCTACCAGCCAGTCTTAACAGGTTGTCTTCTCCCAGTGTGGGCGACAATTTGGCGAGTCGACTTTTCTTGGGGACAGGTTGTGATTGTAGTAGGCAGTGGAACTCTTCCTTGAAGCTGTCGATCTGACTCTGCAGTAAAATTTGCCTTTCAGCGGCTTTCATGTGATCCGCTGTAAGAGGGGCTAGGGTTGTGGACGTTGCATTACGTAGGCGATTAGGACCGCGAGAATAATTGCGGAACAATGCAACTGCTTGGATTAGGCGAGCTGTAGCGCGTAAAAGACGGAGCCAGTCACTGAAGCGGCTGCAATTCGCCGTCACTGGGGTTGGTAAGGCGATTGATGCGACGGTCAGGAGTCCCACCAATTCAGTGGTTTTAAGTTCGTCTCGAACTGGTGTGACCCCTGCTGGCTCTACAGGCCAGTGCTTCGGGGACTTAAAAAGAAAAGAAGGCCCACCAAACCAACGTGACGACAACGTCAATTTGATATTACGCGGGCGTGTCGCGTCATCCGCAACGTTCAAGTCGGTTGGTACCCATTTCCAATCAGTAACATTCGAATTTTCAATAATTTCGCCAATTCTATGCGCAACAAACGGCTTGAACGTTCGCGCATCGCTACGCAACCATCCCAGGACAGTCATAGAGTCGGTCCAGAAAAAGGTGTTAGTCGGCTTTTTACGATGACTGTCCTTAATAGTCAGAGCAAGGCGAGAGGCTATCAAAGCAGCCTGAAGCTCCAAGCGGGGAATGGATGTCGGCTTTAATGGAGATACCCTTGCCTTACTTGAAATCAGAGCGAGTCGAACCGAGCCATCTTCGTAAGCAAGCCTCCAGAATGCAACACATGCATACGCGTGCTCGCTGGCATCGGCAAAGACATGAAGTTCGCGGTATAAAGGTTCTGAGTTCAAGGAAGACGCATACCAACGGGGAACCTTGATGGTCGTGATATTAGCCACCGCCCGAAACCAATCAGACCACTTCGGAGCCTCTGAAGGTGGAAGCTCATCATCCCAACCGATATTGGACCTCCACGCCTGCTGGAACAATATACGACCCCAAATTACGATAGGTCCCAGTAAGCCCAATGGGTCATAGATACGCATTAAATGCGAAAGAACCTTCCGTTTCGTGAGAGGGTTAGGTAGGAATTTCTCTAAACCGGTTCGGAATCCTAACATGTCAGTCGTAGGTTGCCAGGCTATACCTAATGCCCTTATGCTGCTTGAGTTTGGGACAAGGTCAATTTCCGATGGTGGGGCGGTCCGCAAATCTTCTGGAACAAGATTTAATGCCGCCTGATCATTAGAAATCCACCCTCTCATCTCAAGACATGCAGCACGGTGCACGGTGACAATATCAGCCGCGATCTGTGCAGCATCATGGACGTCATCGTGCGAGCCCAAGTAGTCATCCGAATAGTGATCGTATAAAATAGCATCCACGGCCTTAGGATATGATTGTGCAAATTCTCTAGCATTTTTATTTTTGAGATACTGCGCAATGAAGGGACTACAGCATGCACCGAAAATGACAGATGTCATTCCGTACTCGACTATCGATTGCTTCACGGTATCTGAATTTGCTTCTGGTCTCCAAAGATAACGTAATGCATCCCTATCTTCTTCCCGAATTCGAAATCGCAAAAACATCTCCTTAATATCCGCAGAGAGTGCGAAACGACCCTCTCGAAAACGAAATAAAATACTTAAAAGAGACTGGAGCAAATCAGGACCGGGAAGCAACATTGAGTTCAAACTGACATCCTCATTCACGGCAGCGGCATCATGAACAACGCGCAACTTACGCTTCTGCGGGTGATATACCCCAAAATGTGGTAAATACCATCTAATGCTATTAAAATTACCGTTGTTGCTAGAGAACTTGCACTGGGGGGTACTGGGGTCACATTCCTCTGCGTACCCTTTGAGCAACATGTTTTTAATAAATGCGTGGTAGGCGTGTGCGAAATCGGGTTCCCTATGCATACGGCGCTCCAGGCTCAAAAAACGAGACAAAGCTTGGGCGTAGCCGTTTGGAACGCGCGTTATGTTCTCCTTCCAAGGGAGACCGATCTCAAAATGTCCAGACGGTAACCGCTTGGCGGTAGACTCTAGAATGTCCATCGCTCGTCTGTCTTGCTTATTGAGCTGGGTTTCCTGTTTGCAAATGCCTATAGACTCGAGCTTGTAATTTTCGTTGATAAGGAACTCTAAAGAGTCTGTCAATACCTCCTTAACACTAACATGGCTTATAAAATTAATGACCTTGGTTTTGCTGGTCGAACACCCATATAGTACCCATCCTAGCGCTGTTAAGCAAGCCACTGGCTCATTTCGGCCACCTTTCCGAACCTCCTGACTAATTGATAGGTGCCAGTGGTCGGCGCCGATAAGTACCATAGGGGTGGCGTCGACGTAGGACAAAACTTCGATTAAGTCGGTTAAATGTGAAAACGATGCAATAGAACTCCTATTAATAGTTTGTGATCGTAAGGAGAGTGAGTCAATAGATCTAGCATTGTCTATTAAAAATACCTCACTTGTGTACCTGCCCTTAATATTAAAATGCACCTGACAAATATTCGTTTTTCTAGTTAGGCCTCCAACACAATTAACAGTGATAGTCTCTTCAGGCCCCGTGAGCCCAACACTAGAGGCGATACTTGCGTCGATCAAAGTTGTGGTACTTCCGTCATCAAGCAACGCGTAAGTATCGATACTACCGGCAGGGCCAGAGACGGTCACTGGTATAACTTTAAGGAACGTGCGCAAATGTGTAGGTTCCCTACAGTTTACCTGTTGCGTACCAGTTACAGAAACTACTACTTTTTCAACCTTAGAGTCAGAACAGGCAGTAGAAGCAGTAGGTTTCGGTAAAAGGATAGAATTTTCATTCACTGTAGTGCAAACATTATTATTTTGTAATAATTGCCTACCATGAAGAAGCGGATTGTGGCGGGCGAGACAACCGTCAATACCACAAGGGTTAACCTTACATGTTTTCCATTGATGCGGGCTTCGTCTTAGACAGCGGTAACAGACTTTGGAATTACGCAGCCAACGCCATCTATCGTCAACGGAAAGAAGCTTAAACTCAGAGCATGACTTTATGTTGTGATAGTTTTTACAAAAGCAACACTCTTGTTGGGTGGAGGAAGACCCTACATTGATTTTAGCAACAGAAGCGTGAGTGGTGGAATAAATATTGTCACGCTTAAAAGGTTTTTCGTGAACGTTAGGCGCAGGTGTTGAAAAAGCGGTTTCAGGCAACAAAGTAAATTTAATATGCTGGTCTAGCTCACGCCTTAAAAAATCAGAAAGTATCTCTAACTTTGGACGCTGTGTAGTGTCCTGCATCGCAAAATCTGACCATCTAGGCTTCATAGTAACATTAAGTTTACCTAACACAGCGTAAAAAAGTTCTGGAGAGTACAAATATTCAACTTTGTTTAGTAAACGTATCGTAGAAACGCTATTACGCACTCGATTGGCTATAATCCCTAGTTCTTTTAGGTCGTTACCTAGCCGCGGGAGGCCTTTCAAGGCAGCTACTTCCCTGTAGACGACCAACTCGGGACGCGCGAAGTTCTCTTCCAGTGCGCGTATCACTTCTTCAGGATCCTCACTGGACAACAGCACAGACGCCACGGCATCATAAGCGGCCCCACTGAGGGCATTCTGTAGGCGTGCTATGTTCTCTAGAGGAGAAAAAGATCGTTTAGAAAAATTATAAATACGTTTAAAGTGTAGCCATTGCAGCGTATCGCCAGAAAACAAAGGAAGATTGGGGACCTTTGACTTTCCTTGACCAGAGGCGAGTGCTTTAGCTGCGGCGGCTGTATCTGCTACAGCTTGTAACAATACAGCAGATTGAGACTTGTTAAAGTCCGCGGTCACAACTTCCGCAACTTTGAGTGGAGGTGAACAGCCCTCCATTGCAGGAGCTTTGGTGACGAAGGGAGCCTCTCTATTAGTAGCAGTATGGTTGCGAACAATAGAGGATGCAGGGTCCCGAGTGGCCACGTATGCCGGGATTGGTGGCATTAAGTGGCCGGGGAGAGCAACAGCAGCGGCACCGCTGTCGCCCTCTTCTGCGAAAGGGTCTCTATCATTAACACTACTAACATTATGATTCTTTACCCATGTTTGTGTTCGCTCTACGCTTACTGGTATGCTTCTACTTCCGCGGCTGCTGGCTGCCTCGGCGTCGATAGCAGCTAGCTCTGCTTGTAGCTCACGGTCCTCAACCTCTTTTTGAACTTGAGCGAGGTGACGTTCTCGTTTGACAAGCTCCAGCTCGCGGTCCAACTGCTTACGCAGTAGAAGAGCCTCGGCCGCAGCTTTACGTGCGCGAATCGTCGCGGACGATTGTGACGATCGAGAGGTGGCACTAGCAAGTTGAGGTGATGACATGACTTTGCCTTTGCTACGAGTGATCATACCAGTATGAAACTAAGTGAAAATAAACGAAAACGAAAATCAACGAAAAATATGATAATCGAGAAAAAAGTGAATTTAGGTACGTGGAACAAAAATCCGGCTCGAAGGACCAAACAATGAAGCGGAGAACTAATGGACTGTGTGTATTTCCTACTGATAATGAAAAAGCGAACGAACAATGATAAAAGTTGGGTTTTATTTTAGAAATATACAGAAAGACAACGACAGACCAGTGACAAGTAAAAAGCACTAAAATTTCATTATAAAAACAGAGAAACCATAAATCAGTACAAAAAGGTTACATGGCTCAGCAACAGTGATAAAATGCAGTGTTTAGGAGGCACCTCCGTACATGCCGTCTAAAATTGTCTATGGTTTATATGAAATCTATCTAAATTTAAGTGACAGCTCTAAACAGATACTTGCTATCTTTTTCTATTACTTATTGCGAGAGAGAGATATACTGTTCTTAAATTTAGAATTAAAGTGTGTTCCCAGAATTAGGCCTATTATGTAGGATACTCAGCAGCAATTAAACAAAACTTCTTCATCTTCACTCCCCGATGGGACTTCAAAAAGTGTTCAATTTCTGATTCTGTTACTGATTTGTGAGGCTACATCTGAAATTGAAAAAAGTTTTATATTACCCATATTGCACGCTGGGCCACATTAGGCACATATGATAAAACCTCGATAAATCATTGATTTATTAGAAATATTGTAAATAAAAGTAATTCACAAGACAATTATAAAAAAATATAGTTTAAAAAAACTAAAAAAAAACGCTTTAATAGCAGATCGAACTAAAAATCAGAAAATAATATTATATTTTATTCAACGGTTATAAGAAGTATACTCACTCATCAATAATTTTCAAAAATTCTAAAATAAAAATAAAGTTATGAAAATAAAATTAATGTCATTGGCCCTAATTCTGGTAAACACATGCTAAGTCTAAATTTAAGTTCAGTGCATTTCTTTCTATCAAAAGGAATACGAAAAGGATAGCTGTCATAAAATTTGACATTTAGAAACGAGCATACCTCCGTAATGCCGTCTAAAATTGTCTATTCTTTGAAATCTATCTAAATTTAAGTGACAGCTCTAAACAGATTCTTGCTATCTTTTTTCTATTACTTATTGCGAGAAAGAGATATACTGGCCCTAATTCTGGCGAACACATGCTAAGTTTAAATTTAAGTTCAGTCTATTTCATTCTCTCAAAATCAAAAAGAAAAGGATGGCTGTCATATAAAGTGACATTTAGAAAGGTGCGTTCAATTTTCGACCTTATTGAACGTGCTAAAATGCAATGTTTAGGAGGCACCTCCGTACATGCCGTCTAAAATTGTCTATGGTTTCTTTGAAATCTAAATTTAAGTGACAGCTCTAAACAGATTCTTGCTATCTATTTCCTATTACTTATTGCGACAAAGAGATATACCGTACTTAAATTTAGAATTAAAGTGTGTTCCCAGAATTAGGCCCACTGTACTTAAATTTAGAATGAAAGTGTGTTCGCAGAATTAGGCCCATTGTAAAAAAGCGTGTAAAACACCGCAAAAGTGTAGCGTATCCGATACGCTACCTTTTTGGAAATGCTCGATACGCCGTATCGCGCATTTCTAAAAGCAAATAATGTGAGTCACTATTAACAGGCATGAGGCAGCAGCAATAATTTTATTTTAACCCAACAGTGCGAACACCTTAGAGCAAGACAAAAAACAACTCGGAGTGTTTGAAGTGTAGGCTCGGAACGCGCCCCAGAAGGCCCAGACAAGATGCCATTTGACAATCGCTACATGGAAAATGTATGGGATTTGACATTTACAATCTAAAGTCAATCGAGGGCTTATGTCAAATCCCATACATTTTCATCTTAGCGATAGCGATAGCGATTATCGAAAGGCATCTTGTCTAGGCCCTCTGAAGTCATTGCCACTGCCAATGTCATCTTTCCCTCATTGTTATGTCAATTCAATCAATGTCAACATTCCAACTGAACAACAAGCCCAAAATCCAAAACCAAACAAAAATAATTGCATTTGAAATACAATTTTCAGTTTATAAAATTTTACAATTGCTACTGCCAGCCAATGTCATCTTTCCCTCATTGTCATGTGTTGTCATGTCAATTCAATCAATGTCAACTATTGTCAACATTCCAACTGAATAACTGAACAACAAGCCCAAAATCCAAAACCAAACAAAAAATTGCATTTGAAATACAATTTTCAGTTTATTAAATTTTACAATCTCAGTTTAATATCAAATTGTAATTGAAAAATCCTCAATATTCGCTGTTCACGAATGTAAGTTTTTTGTTTTTTCAGTGAACTAGTTTTATTTTTTTGTATTATCTAAAACGTTTATACTTAGGTATTTAAACTATATAATCATTTTCAGAATCATGACGAAATTGTTGGAGTGGATATCAGTTGTTTCTGCGATATTTGCTATATGGTATTCCCTGATTGGAGGCTATGTGAAACATCCCCTTATCGAAAAGAATATGAGTCTAATCTTAGTATCTCCTTTAATATTTGTCGTATTATTCGGCCTCTACGCTGTAACCGTAGTACTATACCGAGTTTTTACATTTAACAACTGTGAAGAAGCAGCAAAAGAACTACAAGCTGAAATTGTAGAGGCAAAGAAAGATTTGCAGGATAGGGGACTGAGGTGCTAATTCTTCAGAACTAGATATATTCCAAATACGTGTGGAATTTTGTTGAAGAATCGTGATTTATTATAGTAATAAATTTTTAAGTTACCATAACATTTTTTTATATATGTATAGTCAAATAAGTATAAACAAATGTTTAGTAATTAAAATATAATAAAACTAGAAAAATTTCACGTCCCGAGGCAGGAAATGAACCCGCGACCTTTCACAATCCGGGCGACTGCTCTGACCATTGAGCCACCCAGGACTTGGGATATCCCTGTGAAATTCTTCTTGTCTATCTGTATTTGCGTTTATGAGCTAACGTCCACTCTACAATGTCAAAATATTCTATTTCAACATCCGAAACGCGTATTTTTACAAATACCTACGATTCGGTTAAGTTGGGGCAGTGCTTTCAAATATTCACGTCCTGAGGCAGGAACCGCCGGATCGCGGGTTCGTTTCCTGCCTCAGGATGTGAAATTTTTCTAGTTTTATTATATTTTAATTACTAAGTAATTTTGCAAACATTTATAATAATGTTAAAATAAAAAATCAAGAACACAAATATTTTTTTATACAAAGTACGGCAAATGACTCAACACCACCTGATGTAAAGCGGTAAGAAAAGTCCATCCAATCCAATCATCAATGTGCTGTTAACCTGTCAAGAATCAGATTCCAGTAACAATTGATTTTTCAATTGTCATAGACCTCCAGAGGTCTATGACTAAAATTAACCTATACCATAGGTATAGGTTAATTTTTTATTGCTTTGAACCTATTTACTTATATATTACTAGTTGAACCTGTAACTAATTTTGATCCCTTTGTTTAGCCCCGTAATCATGAGCCCATAAAGTGCCCTTATTTATACAGATGGGAATATCATAATTTTTCAGTGGACCGAACATTTAAAGTATGTTGGACTATGTAGATCTCATAGTAAGGCCCCCTAATAGGTTGGTATAGCTAGTGTTATGTAATAGGTAGGTACTACTAGCAACAAATGAAACAATCATTATGTAAGTGATTTATTTTATTTAAGCTACCTAAGTAATTAAAAGTAATTTTAAATTATTATGCATTTAATAACAATATTATGTACAATTTAGGTAGGTATTTGGATTTTATTACTCTAAATAAAATGGTATTGACATATTTCGGAAATGATATATGTAAGTTAAAATTAAAATATTTTTAAATCACTCCTAATTATTATTGATTTGATGTTAATAATTTAACTTTTACAAACTTCCACTCAATTCAATAAGTAAATAAACACTTTACAATTGGTCCAATTCCAAAGGCATATTTGCATGATTAAGCAGTGTGTTTGTCCCAAATTTAAATAAATTATGCAAACTATGTCCAAGTTCCGCAAATTGTTTTAATTTGTTTTAATTTAATGTAAAATTTATCGAATTATTAAAGTTCTGGCATCTTACATCTAAACATTAAAGCTGTTCTTCTTACAATTATGTTGCAAAGTATATAACAACCAGCAAAATATCACATACCATTTTTTTTCCTTAAAATTTTATAAGTGAGGTTTAAAAGAAGTAGATTGATTTGCCAATTATTAAGGAACATTTAGTTATGTATGCTTATTGTTTAAATTATCATTTAAAACACGTAATACATGTTAAAACAAGTAAATAACGGTTGTAATATCTTCCTCCTTATTTAATGGCCTCTCGTTATTACGAATTTTGCCAACGTCAAGTAAAATTAATCTGCAAATAACTTGCGGCAACGATGTACGGTGATTGGGCGAGACGAATTCTTTTTCCGAAGAAAACGTGGTCGCCGGCCCGATAAAACAAAAATTTAAACAAAAAATAAAACCGACTCCAAAAAAACTGAAAAAGATAAAATAAATAAATTTTAGTAAGTAGGCACTCATCCCCTCATCCGATAGTAGAAAACAATATAAGCTCACGGTTACCCATCTAGCTTTGACCTTCAAAAGTTATCACTAAAAATTGTGAAAAAAAAAATTTAAACAAAAGTTAAAACCGACTCAAAAAAACTGAAAAGGATAAAATAATTACACTTTAGTAGGTACTCATCCCCTAGGAACATATTTTTGGAGTTGGTGCTAAGTTGTTTCCAGAAAACATAGATAGTGTAGCACCGACTTCAAAAATATGTTTCTAGGGGATGAGTACCTACTAAAATGTAATTATTTTATCCTTTTCAGTTTTTTGGAGTCGGTTTAAATTTTTGTTTAAATTTTTTTGAAGTCGGTTAAAAATGGATGCTGTCAGATGGCTGTAGAAGCGCACAACTCGTCGATTTTACAGTCAGCCGACATCAACCATGGTTATAATATATTTAGCGCGGCAATTCTATGCCAGACATATCTTAGTGATGGTATGCAACAGGTGGTAAGAGTTGTTCTCTCTGGGAATTCATAAGTCGAGCGCGTCAGATGGTATACCGGCAGTGATACTGAAGCAGTTGTGCCCCTTAATTGTGTCGTATTCTGGCGCGGCTTTTCGATCTTTCATATTCCACCAGGCCAGATCCGTCTTCATAGAAGACTGCCCATGTGCACCATTAGCTTCTTATTTTGTCTTGTCACGCCTTATTTAAGGGTTGTGCCACCACGAATCTCTCCACAGTGGAAGAAATTCGCGGTTGACTTTAGCCGCCGATTAGGTCCATTAAAATTATGTCCGATTAACCCTATTACCTAAGACACAAGTCTGCGCGTTGGTCTATATATCTCTATAATCTCTAGTGACGCTCAGTTCGGCGGTAAATTAGAGGATAAGGTCGAGCTGGCATCCAAGATGCTAATAGGTGTGCTCATTTTTTTAAATAAAACAAGGGCGACAAACAAACATACGGCTCGCCGGGTGGTAATCGATTACTGTAGCTTTATCACTGGTTTTTATAGGGTTCATAATAGTTGACAAATCGTTCTTTTAGATTGAGAATGGGATTACAGAGAGAAATTTGATGAAATAATTGTTTTTACTGAGTAAGTACCTATTCCGTCAGATGGGGATTACAAAGAGAAATTTTAAGAAATAATTGTTTTAAACGAGTAGGTACAGACGACAGTACGTCAAGTGTAACAGTTGCACTACGAAAGCCGCCTCTATTACGAACGGAGTAAGGGCGATATGAAGGTCAAACTGTTACACTTTATGTGCTGTCGACTGTACCTATTCCGTCAGGCCATTTCCAGCATGATATTAGAGAATTTGACAAAACAAAATTACTTTTCTTTTATCCAATGATTTAGAGGTAAATAAGTCTTAACACTACAAGAGATAAAATCTTAAGCTTTGAGATTTTATTGAGTTAGTATACAAAATTATTTATCAGTTTTCATTACTTATCACTAATTATTTCCTCTTTTCAAATAATCCATGAAATAACACCATAGTTCTATAATAATTAAGTAAATAATAAATATTATTATAATTTTATATACATTTTGCAATAAAATTCTTAATAAATATATTTAGTCGTATAGTTCAACACAACAGAAACAAAACAACCTTTTTATACAAATAGTGGCATACGTAATAAAGAATGGGTTATATCTTCAGACAGAACCCACCAGAGGACGTGCGAGTTTCCATACCCTACGTCAATGTGGGTTTAACTATTTATTGAATTATTATAATCTAGGTAGACGCGCAAACCTTTCTATTGTATCATTTTGTCATGCGAAATACTCTAATCCGTTCTGAGTTAGGTACATATACTTTATCTGTGATCAATTGATCATTTAGATATTGGTCTATGAATGACGTACCTACCTATTGCTATAAGTAATAGGTAGGTACCTACTGTTACCTACCGTTTAACCACATAATAGGGCACATAACATGTTGTGGGGCCATGTCTTAGTCACAGCATTGCACTCGACCCATTGGGATCTTTTGTACCTCTCCTCCTGTCTCCTTTTACATCTCCTGTATCCAGAATAAATGCTCTAAGCCTTAGTATATCTCTAGCCAGAAAGAAAGAAAATTTATTGAAAATTTATATAGGCATTAAAAAATTCCAATATTAACAAAAAAAAGTAAAAAAAAGTACACAGAAAATAACAAATTATTGCCGAAACGGACTCCAACTCAGCATATGCTACAGCCAGAGCTGCAACGCTGGTTTTCAGTTGGCGCCGGTTTAGCGCTTTTTAGATAGGTCACTTTCAGAAGGCTCATTCTGGTTCTTGCCGGGGCATTCTAACGTTTTTCGCTTAATAGGTAGGCGAAAGAAGCCTGGAATGAGTACCCCACCAAATTCGGATGAGTCCTTCAGTATGTCCTTCTCTAGCGTTGATGAGAACGTGTGAGTGTGTAGGTTGACCGATTAGCCTTTCGGGCTACTAACACTTTCTGTGTAACGATTGATACGAACATTCACAGGGAATCACGGAATTCACTTTAGGTGTGATACCCATTTTGGACTCCTTTCCCCTACATGGTATTTATGGTATCATGTATCTGCCCCTGATTGTGTAAGTAGGTAATGATAATGACAATGGGCTTCATCTGAACTTTGTTGCTGATAGGTACGCTGCTACTCTAGTATGACATCATTCTGGTATCTTGCCTTGGAATGCAGCAATGGACAGGTATTTTGTCTATTTAAATGTTATTGAACAAAAACGGTATTATTTGGCGGACTTAATGCCATTAGGAATTCTCTAGCAGACTACAGAAAACTTAAATAAACTTTATAGGAATTCCATCACAGTTGCAAATACGTAATTACGGGGCCATTAATAGGCAAACACATTTACTAATGATAAGATTAAATAATAAATGAAATGCTTAAAATATTATCTAAATGAGAAATTTTTTATGTCCCGGGGCGGGGACAATTTGGGTGACTGCTCTAACCCTCTGAGCTATCAAGGACTTGGGATAACCCAACAAATTTGTTAAATTAGTAAGACGTCGCCCTCTCCTCTACCCATTGCGATGCCCGACAGGGTCCATAATCTCGTCTGTATAATGTGTAACACCTACTATGTACTAGGTACAATATGGTTGCAATAAATGATTTAGTATTGAATTTCTATTCTTATCTATTTCCCGGTTAATCTATCTGTATTTAGGTACGATAGAAGCTAACATCTAGTTTACATATTTTCTCTAAGTATCTTTCAAACATATACATATAGTAATGTTAAAAATAAAATCAAGAATTCAAGATGCTGTGATACCTATCCTATCTAAGACACCCTTAAAGGTTTATGTAAGCATGTGTATGGATAAATTCAATTCGATTGAAATTACCATTGTATTCGTAATTCTGTTCATTTATTTAAGTATAATAATTATTGTCATAAAAAAGGTGTGAAATATGATGTAGATAAGTATGTAGAAGTAGTAAAAGTGCGGATTTAACATTAATATGTAAATGCTAATATTCTTGAATTAATAGGTGTTTATTTAAATGAAGCAGATAATTTTAATACGCTATTAACTATTTTAGCGATTTCAGAGTGCACTCTCAGTGGGTCAAAGAAGCAAAATTGTAATCCTTTCCTAGTCATACATTATGGCGACTGGGCCTTAAAGGATTTAAGGCCCTTCTTACATTACGCTACTTACAGACGACTAGTATCCTACGCGAGTCTCGAAGATGGGTCGCCGAGGGGTATCTCACATACATTTGTATAGCGGTCCGCACACTACGCTACTGGTATCCTACGCGTCCGCTACTAGTCGCCCGATACCAGTGTTACCAACTCTCAAAAATATTTATCCCTAAACTATAATCATATACCCCTAAAATCAAGCCAATTACTTGAAAATCCCCCTAAAAATATTTAGTAAAAATAGTGAATAGATAATATTAAAAAATGATATGTTGTATGGTTTTTTAAAAATGTTTATTCATACATTGTTTAATAGCTCAAATATTGCATCATTTTCTAGAGTGGAATCAGATTTTTTAAAATCTTACATGTTGACATTAAATAAACTTAACATTAGTTTTTAGTAAAAACTGTTACTAGATGGCAGCACACTCAAAATCTCTCTCCACCACTTGACAGTGTTTTGTTTCGCGCTTTAGTTGGAGTTAAAGCGAGAGAAAATATTGTCTTTTCGCCGAGGAGATTTTCTCCACATCCCGTGGCCCGTGCTACGGGGCCAGATATTAGGTCGGTAAAATAGGTTGATAAGCATAGACAATCATAATATATTTTAAGGGCGACTGAGTAAAAGTTTTGTGAAATAATCACTACATAGTATAAAACAAAGTCGCTATCCGCCGTCTGTCTGTCCCTATATATGCTTAGATCTTTAAAACTACGCAACGGATTTTGATGCGGTTTTTTTAATAGATAGAGTGATTCTTAAGGAAGGTTTATATAATACATGCATAATATTTACATAAGCATTGCACCCGTGCAAAGCCAGGGCGGGTCGCTAGTAAAAAATAAATAAAAAATATGGAGTAACAAAAACCCCTAAAAATACCCCTTAACATATTAAACCCCTAAAATAATCCCATCGGGGGGAAAACTCCTTAGTTGGAGACCGTGCCCGATACTCGCCAATTATGTCGGTTGCCGGCGTGTCGCGTTCCTTCGAATTTCAAATCTTGGCAAGATGGCGACGGAACAACAGTTTAATATTAAATTGTAATTATAATTTTCTTTGTTTTCAGTAGCGTAATGTACGAACCTCGAGTGGCGATCATGTATCTTATTGGTATAATATCATATGCGACTGAGGTATCGTCTCTTGCAAATATCGTACCTAATGTAAGAAGGGGCTATGTGGTACAGTGAGTAATTTTTTTACAAAAATACTTAAAAACCGAATACAGATGTATTGTGTTAAGAAGTGATTTGTCAGTTACGAATACAACGTTACACTGAAACTCAACTATCTATGTTAGTTATTGCACTAAGTCATTTTATTCTAAATAGCCGATGATATGATCGTAATTTAAAGCTAGAATTCCGAAAGTGAGTCTACCTACGTGAAGTAAGTATAGAGAAGAGATTATTGAATGGATTTAGTTTAAATATCTGCGATTTTCATAGGTAGGTACCGACCTACTCGGAATAATAATTAGCCTTTGATTCTTTTGAGAATATGAAATAATGTCCGTAAGTATAACTAGTATTATTAGATAAGAAATGTACGCTAATTCATATTTAGGTAATCGAACGGTTAACGTACTTACCGAACACTTGCCAATAATATTTCTAGGTACCTATACATGTTTGGTCTATAACCTCGTCAAAAACCAATATATTAACCACCGAAGTAAATAGGCCTAAATAGTAAGGAACCTCTGTTATTTTTAGTAAAATATTAAAAAGTACATACTATATTGCACCAATCCGCATTAATCCAGCAGCGTGGTAATGTTATGGCCCAAACGCCTCATGTGCTTCTCTCATGTAGGAAGGCCTGTGCCTAGCAGTGGGACGTATATATGCTAGTGATGATTAACAATAATTGCTAGGAAACAAAACTTTAGTAAGCATATCTATATCTGTAGTTAGTATATTGGGACCGGACGTAAGTCTGTTAGATCAGTTAGATTATTTATAATCATCTGTTACCTACGTTTATACAGGGTGGTGCCGTCAATACGACAATAAATTAAAATATAGGCTATAATAGTTCATAGAAATGGTTGGATGGAAAAAACATCGTATTTGTTTGATAATTACATGACATTTCTATGAAATAATGCAGCCAATGTTATATTATTTCATACGAATGTCATGAAATTATCAAACAAATACGATGTTTTTGAAAGTGGCAGACCATTTCTATGAACTAATATAGCGCATGTTTCAATTTATTGTCGTATTGACGGCACCACCCTGTATATATTTTATTCCTTTAAAAGAGAAATTATATAAAGGACCACGAATTAAACGGCGTTGGAATAATACATACAAGTACGATTCTCGCTCGGTTTTATCACCGATTGTGTTCGTAATGTACCTATTCATACTTTGAACGTTTCTTATCTAAATCTACAATACAAAACAACTCGAAATGTTCTACAGGACGTTAAACGCTTAAATAAAATCCACCAAACAGAAACAAAGATGCTACTTGTTACTTAAAATTGGTCCAAAAATGTTATTTTTTCTCAGGCGCAGGCTTATCGCCAGTATAAGTAGCATGCTTCATAGATAAATTATGGCACCGAAGTTTCACGTAATTTAAGTAAATATTTCATACAGTTTTTGTATTGGTATTTTGTTGAATGTAACACATTTTGAGAAGTAATGGGCACTTAACTAACTATTAAAGAAAATATTGTCTTACGTACCTAAATAGGTACATCACTAAGTTAAATTCATCTACTTTACGTAGCTATTTTGCTATCTATTACTTCATTTAAATATAAATACAAAATCTCGTCAACTATAAATATTTATCCACCAATAACTTAAATTATATTTAAGTAAACAATAAGTTACCTAAATTTAAAAAAAATTACAGTTCTGGTTTCTATATCTCATTATTATTAAATTGAAATTTAATTTCTTTCATGCTTTCGTACATCTTGGGCACTGGACTGAGCTTGAACAATCCTGTTATGCTCATATTTCTGGAAATTAATTACAGAACATCCGTAGCAGGGATTTCGTGACATATTTTGAGACCAGTATTAGAAACTGGAGGGCTCCACGTTACATCGAGGAGGTTATTGCAGGCACATTTTGTCGGTGTTCATACAAATCTGGCGACGGCCACAGCGAGCAGGGAGATGCCTGTCTTGAGTTCGGTGGAGGGCGTCAGGTGCGGGGCCGAGGAGTTGCCCGCAAGGATGAGCGCGCGCAGCCTTTGCCGCTCCCTGTACCGCGTGTCTTCGCCGGGCGGGTCCAGGCATTCGAACTCGCAACACCTCTCCCCGACACGGAAGTTTTTGCAGAACTGTGGATTAAAAAAAAAAATTAGTTTTTTTAATACGGTAAAGGTGGCAAAGTACATCGCGTTTGTAGCCCGTAGCGTACGTAGATCGTAGTGTGCGTAGACCGTAGCGCATGAGGACGTAGCAGACGTAGGATGGCGTAGCATCAACGGTGTGGCGAGACAGAGCTCAGCAGGCAGTCATGAGTGAATGGTTACGTAGGTTGGAGATCCCAGTCTATGGCCACTGGACTATTATGGGAATAAGACCGTGTCTGGCAAAATGGGTGGACCGGACACGGTTCGCTGTCGTTCAGGCTTGTGCTGATATTGACAGGGCATGGGTGCTTCGGTCATTATCTGCACAGGATTAGGTGGGAGCCGAGTACTCGGTGTCACGAGGGTGGAGGGGATGACGACACGGCGCAGCATACTCTGGAACATTGTCCAGCGTGGGCTGACTAACGCCGTGTCTTGATCGCCTCAGTGAGAGCAGACCTCTCGCTGCCGACGTTGATTAGGTATGGTCGGCAGCGCGACGAGTTGGGAAGCGGTCAGAAGGAGGCCGCTGAGCGGGCTAGAAAGGAAGACCCTCTCGCAGCTCCGTCTCGCAGGAAGCGTACGGGCCGAAGGAGGAGGCTCTTTGCCATGCTCCATCCGCTGTAGCCAGGGATGCAGGCGATGGAATGGGGCTCCATCTTATGCTACAAACACCTGGCGTGGTAGGGATATCCTAAACTTCCCGGGATGCCCCTAAACCTTGTTGGGGCCTGTCGAGGCAAGCTACAACGCGACTTCGCGGTCGACTACCATGTTCCCCGTGTAGTTGCGTCGATAGGCAGCAGGTTGGGAACGTTGATGGTTTTTAGTGGTTATGCCAGTCGGAGAGTCTCACATAACCCAGTTGTGGCCCCCTATCACAGCAGGGTAGCTATTAAAGCTTTTCCATAAAAAAAAGGATGCCGTAGCATACGTAGACCGTAGTATACGGTCCGACTGATGATAAGTAAGCTACTAATCTTTTAATTAAGGCAATGCATGCTAAAACAGAAGAATAAATGCTCGGTATGCTCGGTCAGCGTTCGTATGCTTCTTGTTTTAAAAAAAATATATATAACTAGCTTCCGCTTCCACCCAAAGTAAGCATCATTAAAAGCTTTGTTTAATGAATACTGAGTCAAAATTTGAAGTAGAGATTTATAAGCTGCGGAAAACTTAATTTTCTATTATGAAGACATTGCAGCAGGTACTACTGGGACAGAAATGTCGATTTAAGTAATGATCTTATACCAGGTAGGTACCGAACTACGTCGCCAGTGACACATTTCATTGGCTCGGAATACGAATCTCGTTAAGTTGGAAACATCATGAATAGTATTCAACTATAAAAAGGGATAGGTATAATACAAACAAGACACGACATTTCCTAAACTATAATGTAACAGTTGTAGTACAAAATACGTTTATAAGAAGTGATTAAGTTTAGACGCCTTTCTTATTGCAGCCGTGAAAAAACAAACAGTGGTTTCGCTGTGTTTCGAATCGAAGGGAAAGGTAGCCAGCGTAATTACTGGGCATGCACGGCATTTCATCTTAGGCCTCAGAATGACAACGCACCTGCAATATCAAGTAATTTTTCTTGTTAGTGGAGGTGTTTATAAGCGGCGGTAACCGCTTACCACCAGGCCGGCCGACAGTTTGTTTGTCATCTATAAAATTAAAACAAAAAAGACGCAACGCGGCATTCTGCCACTCTGATCCTCCTTGTTTCTTTCCAATTATCATATCTCCTTTATCGCTTAATTTTGTGATATGTGTGCTATTTTTGTATAAATGTATAGCATAATATTACAGTTTTCTGTCTACTTTTTCGCACCTATTACAATTTTTCATTTAAGAAAACTCCCTACCCTACAATTACTTCATAGAGACAGCTTCTAAGAATAAGTACATCAGAATGAGGATTTAGCTTTTAAAACTTTGTTTTTAATTCCGGACGAGTCTTTCCAAAATGATCCTTTTAAGAAATTACCCAACTTGTTTGATAATACGAGCTTCATTCACAGAGAGTATGGCAGAGAGTGATGCTGCTTGATCTGCATTTTCATTAAATTGCTAGCTTGTGATGATAATCTCTTTGCGCAATTAGGTTGTTGTAACATTTGTGGATTTGAACCAAATTCGGTCGAGTGAGCACCTGATGTATCGAATAGTATGCCTGAAAGCTGCAGTTCACGCTTCAGCCAAGTGGAATTGGCATAGACTAGAGACATATACTGGTAGGTATTGGTATCTATTTCAATATGTGTTTAAGTCATCTACATAATGTTTAAATACGTGTTCCGATATCCTACTTGGCAGCGTTTATATTAACATGGTAGTTATCTGAAACACGTAGGTACTTTGCACTTAAAGGGCTATTTGGCAATGAGTTATTCACGTAAATTGTCATTGCAGTAGGTAAATATGCGCTGATATTCTTTTCACCTCAGAAACTCAGAAATAATTTTATCATTCGAAATCTGAGTGCAAAAGTGCATTTTATCCGTAGCTAAGAGTTTTTAAAATTCGAACCTTTCTATTTTAGTAGTTTATGAAACTGGTACATAATGAGGGGTATTAAGGTGGTTTTCCACCAGAGGGGCGAGACGAGACGAGGCGAGACGAGATTTAAAATTTGTATGGCAAATTTTCAATCCTCGCCTCGCGCATCTTTGGTGGAAATAGTCAGGATTGACGAGGATGTGCGAGGCGCGAATTGAAATATTTGTTTGTGTAAAAATGAACAGTATTGCTTCCGATATAGAGTATAAATTAACTCTGCAACAGAAACACGCTTCTCGCGATAGGTTTATTGTTGTGCGATTTCAATCCTCATCTCGCCACACTGGTGGAAAATCACCTCGCGCGAGCTCGCGCGGGAAATTTTTAATGGAAAAGGGTCAGTGCGATTTCAATTCTCGTCTCGCCTCGTCTCGCCCCGCTGGTGGAAAATCACATTTATACACGAGTGTGAGTTTGAAAAAGGAGCTAAGCGAGTTTTCATCACAGAGTGAGTAATATCTACTTAGTTATGTGCAGTTTCATACACTTCTTTATCTAATCTCATACATTGACTACATCAAATAAAAGATAGATTGATACAGTTTATTTATTAGTTATTGTAAGTGTTAACATTTTTTATATTACAATTATGAAATTGAATATGGAATTGTGTATATATCAACTTCGTTATACGAGTAGGTATATGTTTAAAGTACTCTTTAGCATTGAATACTTTGACCACAAAAATTTTCCGACAATTCTTGTAAATATGCCAATAGAACATTTTCTGAGAACGAAGTAGCATTTTTATTCATTTTCCACGCTTAAAAGTCTTGATAACATTTATCGTATAATTTTCTTGACTTTACTGGTAGTAGACGTAGTAAGTTTATAACTCATAAAGAAATATTGCAAAAGAAATAGTATGTCTAAGATCAATAGTTTCACAGATATAGTGGTTTGTTTGTTATGTTGCGGCGCACCGTCAAAAAACGCTCCATAGAAAATCTACGGAACAGGTGACGTCACACGTTCCCATATTACTAAGAAATGTATGGGCGTACTGACAAAATTAATAATAACTATCTACTAAGTATGTTTTTAGTAATAGTTGTCTTAATAATAGTTGTTTTAATTGATGTCAGCAATCTAATATCATTATAACATTTTTAATAAATTTTGAAAAAAAAAATTGTCAATTTTTTTAATTTTTAAAACAGTACTTCTTCAACAATATTCCATATATTTTAAGTTTGAAGAACATATTTAAACGACATATTTAAACTTAGGCAACATCCCAATTCTAATAATTGTAATAATAGTACTGTACATTATTTTTTGCACATCCGTTATGGATAAAATGTGAAGGACCTCATATTTTATGTAACACCAATTTTGTATCTACTCACATATTAGCAAATAAATTATTCTGATTCTGATAAGTACACATATTTTTTTTATCGGCTTAGTAGCCGATTCTCAGACCTACTCAATATACAATTAAAAATTCCTAGCTGACCCGGCAAACGTTGTTTTGCCATAAAAAAAATGTCCAACAAAAATAGATAGTAGGTAGTCGATTCGCAGACCTACTGAATCTTCATATAAAATTTCATGAAAATCGGCCAAGCCGTTTCGGAGGAGTATGGTAACTAAATTTGTGGCACGAGAATTATATATATTCTTAGATACTCACATATGGAGGGTCACAGTATATGGCTTTGCACCACATAGGCTCGGAGTGGTAGCACACACAGAGCGAGCACACCCCGGGTCCCGGCACGTACAGTAGTCCGTGCGGCACCGACTTGCCCTCCCAGTCGACGCACTCCTCCTCCACGCACGCTGAAAAACAACAATAAACAATAGTGAGAAGTGGGTAACTGAAGAACACGCTGTGGAAGAAGAGTTATTGCCTTTCAGTGGCACTACGCTAAAGAGTCTCGCTAAAATTAGCGTAAAAGATTCAACGACTTAACCAAGTTTGGTTTTCATTCCTCGCTTAGTAAATTGCATTAGGTATGTAGAGCTGATTTAATTAATATTTAATTAGATTAGTAGCATACGCTTAATGTTACTTAAGCTTTTGTATTTTATCATTTCTCAATAGGTTGCCGTTTGAATCGAACTTGATAGAATATTTCGAAAAATATTTAGATTATAAAAAATATATATGTCCCGGGGTACGAGACACCACGAACTTGGGAAGGTTGGGCTTTAAGAGCGTTTACGCATGGCTTACGTCGCACGCCTTTTTATATAAACTTTCAAGTCGAAAACATTGAAAAGGTGTTCGTTTTCAAACCGATTCAAATAAGACTACATGCATCAGCAAGTTAGCCAAGTTTAAATAGTCAAGAAGATTTTTCGAAATACAGTCTTAATGTTGAGTAAGAGCAATTCTACATACAAACCTAAACTCGCCAATTGTTTCTTAATTTTGACGTGTCTGTCTGTGTATCTGTGTATGTGTGTGTAGCATCGTAGCTCCTAAACCAATGGACCAATTTTGATTAATTTTCACAGGCCAGATTGATTTGAAATTTAGTGTAATGTCACTTAGGTGACATTCCCATGACATACTAACCTTGAGCAAATCTTATCCTATACCATCAGAAAGTCTGCGGGATCGTTAATTCTTCAGAAACTTACAGATATAGCGTGTTTGCGCTCTTATGAATAGTCCCAATGAGATGATGTTAGATAGATGATTAATAAGGCCGAGGTCAGTTAAAATTTTCAATTTTATACTTAGACTTTTCAAAAATTTCTTTGATAACTTTTGAGGTTAGCCTCATTTGCTTATGCATGGCAACTTTTGTTATAATCGGTTAGTGCGTTTATAATAGTTTCGAAGTTTATATGAAAAGCTGTTAGGCGTACACGTTATTAAACGTAAAACTGAAAGTCTAGAAGATATTACGGCTGAATATGGTTTTTTGTGATTGTGTGCTGTGATGCGTGCCTTGAATGCTGTAGCCTGTAACAAAGCACGCAAGTCGCTTCGATTTTGCCCTCAGATGATCCTCTATGACCCTCTTTGATCTGAGATTTTACGAGATTTGAGATTGTATGAGATAATTGCTTTAATGCGAGTTACGGAGTTGCATGGCTGGGGCGGAAACAGAAACCACGACCTTTTTAATCTAATTAGAATAGTTTGGCTCCTCATGACATAATTTTTCTATTTTAGATATTTTTCTAAATATCTTTTCAAACACGTATTAACGCTGAAATGAAAATTCAGATTAGAATATACTCATAAGCCTGTTTTCACTAACTCCAGGCTTAGGTGAATCTTAACGACTTCTGTCTCACATTTTAATGATTTTGATGCGTTTAAACGCCTACTTTATTGTAACAATTAACTACAAATAAAGAAAGAAAATTATGAAAAAATTCTATTTCTTCTACTTCTTTTAATTCTTCTTTCTATTTGAGTTCTGTTTCTTTTTACGAGCATTAGCGTTCTTCAAAGTCCACGGTAGCTTAGTGGTAAAAAAATAGTTCATTTTTCATTGTATACATAATTTTGATCGGTTCTTTATTTAGGTTACGGAGGTAAATTAAATTTTTCCGTAAGAGTTTTTGCTTGGTCTAATCTCTCGATGTTTAATAAACTTCGTGGTCGTGTCACAAAAAGCTAATGGATAAACATTAGCATGTTTCTAATTTACATAATGACTTGACTCAAGGATTATCCGCACAAGAATATGGGGAGTCACTTAGATAAAGTTTCTATCATGTCGAAGGGTAGTTGACAACTTTTTTTTATTTTATAAATAAGAAGTGTATTACTCATATATAAATATTGCAGAAGAAATAGTATGTCTAAGATCAATAGGTTCATAGATATAGGTGACATATTTAATGCATTGCGGCTTGCGGCGCATCCTCCAAAAATGCTACATAGAAATCTACGGAACAGGTGACGTCGAAATGTATGTAATGTACTGACAATTTTTTTTAACAAAAATAAAACCGACTTCAAAAATCTAAAAAAGAAAAATAATTAAATTTGAGTACCTAAGTACTTACCTCCTAAAATGTATTTTTATGAGTTGGTGCTTCACTTTCTATTGTCTCTGAAAACAGCTTAGCACCAACTCCAAAAAACACATTATAGGATGTTAGTACTTAGGTACTGAATTTTAATTATTTTTTCTGCTACGATGCCACAGACATACACACAGACAGACACGTCAAACTTATAAAACCCCTCTTTTTATCGTCGGGAGTTTAATTGAGAAAAATTTAAATGAATTTTCTGAGCAGATTTAAAAGGAACAAATTAATGTAAAATATAGATATAAAAACTGAAAAGTCACAGCAAGGAAATTTTTACTAGAAAAGCGTGAATAGTTAAATTATACATATTTTTATAGTTAGGACTATACGGTGTGTTATAAAAATCCAATATAAAATTTAAGGAGGTGGTTGTGTTGAAGTTCATTGTCAAGAGATACCTGTGAAAGTCAATTAGTAAACACATTGTCACACCTGCGCTGAGAACACTATTAAATGCATACTATCGCGTATAGTACGACACACTACGAGTACAACAGTTAATAATACAACCACACACAGACAACCCGAGCACATACTACGACATCGACCCCCGCAACCCTAGAATTCCAAATTTTATTTTGGAACACCGGTACACATAATTATTCTGTTTATAATACACAATATCTGTAATAATATCTTTCTCCTGGAGGTGACTATCTCGTCTAAGATTGAGTGCGATCTACATAAGCTAACTTTCACCTAAATCTTGCTAATTTGTCATATTTGCTGAAATTGTACTTCACAAGTTAGAACATGTAAAGCACGACTAAGTTGGAAGCGAATCGGCTTTCAATGTGAAGTTGGTCTGAAGATAAATACAAGTGCTGCGCTTTGAATGGATTCAGCTAAGAGACAAAGTGAACTTACAATTAAAGTTTGAAGTTAACTACTCCTTATGATAAAAGGTTTCATGGAGCGGAGTAGCGCTCCATTAAACCTTTCATCCTTTGCAGCCCGCCGATCTCTCCTCAATAATATAAAACCTATTGTCTCGTTTGTGGTTACTATACTAACAAATTAAAAAAGAACACGTTTATTTCAATGTTTGTTTTCACCTATCACTTTTGCCTCTGTGAGATATCTGACAATTTGCCCCTGTGAGATATCTGTCAATTTGCCAAGATTCGGTTTTGAAAAAAATACGAAATTATACGTCATACCTAACGAGTATTTCCATTTTTTTGATTCATAATAAAAAAAATATTTAATATTAAAAGTTGGTGCCCAGCAACTTTTGTTAGCGTTACAACAACATTAAAAAAGTTTTTGGACAGTAGATAAAACGTTCCCATAAATAATGGTTCCCATAGTAGCGTCTTTGGATCTAATTGTTCAATAGCGCGATAAACAATTGTGCTCAACGGAACGTTTTTACTTTTGCTATGGTATTTACGTTTTAATGAGCGCGATCGGGGCCCAGGGCCTTGATATCTTTACACAACTCAGAAAGTTTAATTTTGATCATTTAAATGTAACATATACATAGTAAATATGTAATCTAATTAAATCTAATGACAATATGACATTGCGTGACCATTTCTTAAATAGATATAGTATGTACATAATTTGTGATTTTTGACGATTCGAAAGAACTTCTTAGGAGCTGGGGTAACTCTTGACAAACAAGAGTTACCTCTGTCAGTTTAACACCTTTTAGACCACTTTTATTTTCCGATTAAATTAATAAAAACATTGTCAGACGTGCTTGTGACAACCTAAAAATACGTAGGTACTATCGCGTATCGTACGAGTACGACACACTACAGTTATACTACACACACACAGACATAACCCGCACACATACGCAGAATTTCAAATTTTGTTTCATATTCATTTATTCGCCATATTTTGCTCCAATATTTTACAATATTGTTGTTTCGTAATTCTTTAACACCCGGTTTACTGTTTAAAATAAAAACAAGAATGATTATTTAATTATGAGATACCTACCTAACATTTATGTAGACAATTGCAACAAGGACAAGTTGACAGTAAATCTATAGAAAATCTCATAAAGCGTCGAAATGATTCTGTGACTAAATAATATTCGAGGATTACTTAAGCCAATAACTCCTCATCATATGCCTAAGTTCGTAGCTACAAGAGCATGAATGAAAAACCTGTCAACCTATCATTTCACGTGTCATTTTCATTGTCTCATCACCTAAATTGCCACTTCGGTGACATTCCCGTGACATGCTAACCTTGAGCTGATCCTATACCATCAAAAAGGAATTAATTCTTGAGAAACTTACAACAGAAAGCGTGTTTGGGCTATTATGAATAGTCTGAATGAGATGGTGTTAGATAGATGATTAATAGGCCGGGGGTTACTTAAAATTTTCTATTTTATGTATTTTAGAAAAACCTACGATTCGGTTAAGTTGGGAATTACTTTTAAATATTCTTAATTTATTATTCTAAGTCTTTGGTAGTTCAGATGGTTAGAGTCACCCGGATTGTGAAAGGTCGCGGGTTCGATCCCCGCCCCAGGATGAGATATTTTTCTAATTTAGATATTTTTCTAAGTAAATATAATTTTCAAACATGTATAAGTACAAATGTTGAGAATAAAATTAAGCCTATTGCATTACTGAGTTCGACATCGCAATGTAGGTCGATACTAGATATCTGTGTAGGTAGGGTCTGTTGTATATTTGAGGGTTTATGGAGTGAGACCTAACGCCTCATTAGACAATTACTGGCCCAACACCTATTGTTGTGGGCTGGGGTTCTGGTTTGTAACGGACAAAGGTTGTATCTAGGTCAAACAAAGCCTGTGAGGGATAAGAATAATAAAAAACATTTTGGTTTGATGTGGACATATATTGCGAGGATGGTGTAGTGATTTGAGGTAGTGATTTTTCTGGTTTTTCACTAGGTGGTAGACCCGTATACAAGGGCGTCGCCAGCCCATGGGCCAGGGGGGGGGCAAGTTGATATAATGGAGATTTTTTTATACAACTACATGAAAAACAAGCTGACGGAGCACCTGGTGGTAAGTGGTTACCGGGGCCTATAGACACCTGCACCAAAAAAAAAAATGAGAATGAGAAAAATATGACCTAGCGACCGTCACCAATACGGCGTTCGCAACAGTCACTATAAGTAATTATCTAATATACTTCACACACCGTTGGGCCCTTGCCATTGAAAGTCAAGGTGAGGCATTGTTAGTCTAGATGTAGCAAAGGCACAGAGAACTTCTTTAGATGTTACCAACTTACGAGCTGCCTGACGGCTTGTGCAAATGGGTCGCTAGCTTTTTGTGCAGCAGATGCATAAGAGCCTTTGAGGGCAGTTGCTCGGCTAGCATGGACAATTGGACATTAATGCTGGCGCCCCGCAAGGGTCGGTGCTGTCTCCAACAGTTTCTGATACATATCAATGATAAGCTGTCTATTGACAGACTGCATTGTTATGCGGATGACAGTACTAGAGACACCTAGTATGCGGCTCGTGCTAATACCCCTAATAAGAAATTTGCCCCATTAACTGTGGCTCCACATTTTCTTAGTACACCCTTTACATATCTAAGAGTGTCGGGGTTTCGGAATTTCCTTAGTGACGTTCAGTTCATTTAAAGGATTAAGTCAAGCTGGCATCCAAGAAGCTTGGTGTGGCATAAGTCTTAAGTTAGGCCCCATATGAAATAGGAGACTGCGGAGCTGGTTAGAAAGGGGTCGCCCTTAGCTGATCCGATCAGTCGCAGACAGCCACGGGGAAGAAGAAGGTGTTACGTCCACTTGCTTCTCCCGTTATAATAGTGCCTTAGGTGGAAGATCAGGGGGCGTCACCACCGAATAACACGGCCCGTCAAATATGAATAGAGTGGAGCTGGAAGAGGCTCGCAGTTGTGCGGGCTGACCGTCGGAGTGGCAGGGTTGACTGCTTGTTCGTTCCCAGGTCTCCCAATAATGACGGAAGAGGAATTTAGCAATGGATTTAAGTGGGTAGGGCGATTTTTTTTGTCCCGGAGGCCCACAAAATCGTCAGGGTCCCCCGGGCTCAGGCATAGGCCTGAATCTGTAACAGCCTCTCCCCGCGTTAAAAAAGGCCCTATATGAAATACTGCTGCCACCTACGGGCGGGAGCACCTAGATACTCACTAGGACCAATTATCGCGGTTCAAAGATGCGCTATGAGAATTGTCGATGATCTTGAGCTCACGAGAAATATTGGACTCTTAAGCCTAAGGAGAGATGTTGCCTCCTTTGGTGCATTCTACCCTTTGTATAACGAGTTGTGTTATAAGGAATTATTCGATATGATGCCCAAGGCCTCTTTCTGTCGTCGCACCGCTCGCCATTGGTAGGGATGTTCATCTTCTCACGTTTGAACCAAAGTGGTCGCGAACTGTACGGTTTCAGAGAAAATTTCTCCCGCGTACGCCGCTCAGGTTGTGGAATGAGCTCCTTGCAAGGTTTCCTCGAACAAGTACAACCGCCTTTCTTATTTCAGCCGTGAAACAGTTCGCTGTGTTTCGGATTGAAGGGAAATGTAGCCAGTATAATTACTGGGCATGGACGGCATTTTACTTAAGGCCTCAGGATGGCAACGCACCTGCAATATCAAGTAATTTTTTCCTTGTTATTGCAGGGGTCTATAGGCAGCGGTAACCGCTTACCACCAGGTGGCCCGTAATTGTATATTATAAAAAAAATACTTAGCGAATTCGTTGGAGTATTGTTGGCTACATTTTTTGATATTAGAATCTCTAGGGGGGGCAGCTGCCCCCCCCTGCCCCCCCTTGGCAACGCCCTTGCCCGTATATAGGGTCGTCTGGGTAGGTACCAACGCCTTTCTTATTTCAGCCGTGAAACAGTTCGCCGAGTTTCGGATTGAAGGGAAAGGTAGCCAGTGTATTTACTGGGCATGGCGGCATTTCATCTTAGTCCTCAGGATGACGATGCACCTGCAATATAAAGTGATTTTCCCTTGTTATTGCAGGTGTCTGTAGGCGGCGGTAGCCGCTTACCATCAGGTGGGTCGTCAGCTTGTTTGTCATCTAGTTGTATAAAAAAAATGGAAACAAAGCAACTTTTGCCATGATCGCTCCCAGGATGGGTCAATCAAAACTTGTCATCGCGAGCTCCTCCGTGCTGCGGCAATACAGCACAGGCACGTTAATCAGTTGGTCTCGGTTGTTACTCGCAACTGCTTTAACCCACCAACCCGCATTGGGCCAGCGTGGTGGTGTTATGGCCCAAATTCCTCATGTGTATCTATCATGTAGGAAGGCCTCTGCGCAGCAGTGGGAGGTATATATTTGGCGTATAAGTATGACAAATTATGTTCCTAAAATGTATTTTTTATTTATTTAAAGCAAGGCATATGACTCAACACCTCCTAATTCTCCTCCTCCTCCTCCTATCACTAATCTATGATATGCAATAATAATTCAATCGTCCATATGCAATATCTGAATGTGATATAAACTCACATATACTAAATGTTACGATACGCCCATACATGCATCTACCCATGTATTCACCCAAGCTTCAATTAAGCTATAGGTACTATAACCAACCACAGGTAGAAATCTAGATATATGATGTCATAGTCAGTGTTATTTTTATTTATCAATTATTAACGATTTTTTTATTTTATTATAGATTTTTAAAATATCTATCGGATGCTGATATTTTGACACAGAGCAAGAACATGTTTAAGAAAAATATAATACTGACTTTTAAAGGAAAAATAAAGTAAAAAAAAGGAAAAAAAATCCTCAAATTGTTAAACTATTACGTTAAGTATTTTAATTGGTTTTTAAGTAATAACTTACATTTTTATACATTTTTGATTATTTACCATTTTTTCTCGAATACCGCCTTAATACCTATAGTAATTATTGTAATAATTCATTATTTATAATAATAATTTATTATTTATACAGATCATCTATATTTTTTCAATTTAATTTTGCAATCAACTGCCCTAATTATAAAAGGTGTTTCAATTAGGCCTATTAATAACTATTATTTAATAAATTAACGACGTTGTGTGTGATACGATATAAACTCGTACTACAAGTGTCGACTGTTTATTTTTCGCTTTATGCAAGCCCACTGTAGACTTAAATAGAACAATGCCAACTCAGGGGCCATACCACCATCTTTATAAAAGCGATTCATATTCCGCTCGGTTCAGTATTGGTTCCTAAACTGCGTCGCTATCATAGTCGTAGATAGCGTCGTAGTACGAATTAACGATTCTACTCAGTTTAGGTCCTAAACTGGATCGCGATAAAAGATGGTGGTACGGGTCCAGTTGCCCATGTACACACAACCACATAGTGACGCTTATTGTTAAATAATAAAATAAAAATAAATAAATAAATATTTACTTAGATATTATTTTAGAAACAATAAAAATTTATTTAAATACTTATTTTGGATAATGTGCGTATTTTTTTTTCTCGGTTAGAAATTGGATAATAAGCTAGAGGTATAAGTATATCCTCAATTCCTCACGTCTGTTATCGTTCTACCTTAATCAAAGCTTTAAAATTGAAAGCTTTATAACCTTTGACCATTACTTCCAATTACCTATTTATTATATGCATAATGTATGACTGTCGCTTATAAAAAGGTCAGTATTTAATAGCATACTTTTAAAAGTACTTTTGCCTACGTTATAAAATATATATGGCTGTAGTAGGATAATTATGTTACCATAAATTCTACTCTTCTTATGAAATGTTGATTACGAAAGCTCGCGCCAATTATTTAAAAATCATTTGCAAACAAACAGTAAAAATGACAATGTGAATATTTAGTTTGTTTTCGTTTAGTCAAAACTATGTAAAATATAAAGTTCGTGTAATACATGAATGTATCGGTGTCCTCATAAGACCTTTTTTTTTTTTTTTCGGGGAGAAATCCGACTACAGACCTACCCGCCGCTGGCTAAGCGACGGGCGTGTGTGGGGGTCGCCCAGCGCTTACAAGGCACTGGGAATACCCACTAAAACTCCCCGGTAACTCCACTGCCCTTCGCGGGGGTAGCATGGGCTCTGCCAAAGCAATTTCACCAACCCACCCCCAGGCAACCCGGCCTTACGGCCAGGTTTTGCGCCAATGGAGATTACCCAGAGTCACTTGGGTAATCCCAGACGTGGCGGCCTGTGCAGTGCATGCGTGGGGGCCACCCACGCACGCGGCCGCGCTTAGGGCGCAGGAAGACGAGCGATCACCGCCCGCCTCCTCACGCCCACCCGCCTACGCCGGATAGGGGCGGCCAGAGGATCCTCTTCCCGCTCCCTCTCCGCTGCCTCCTTCTGCTTGAGCACAGTCTCGCAGAAAGAGGCCACAGCCTCCCATACCCTCTCGCTACCAACCATGGCTCTTACCATGGTTGACAGGGAGAGGTGACCGCCACCGAGCGCCGCTCGAAGTTCGCGGCGCTCATGTCGCCAGGCCGGGCACTCCATAAGGGTATGCTCGGCTGTATCGTCGGGGGAGTCGCAGTGGTGACACCGCGGCGTCTCCTCCCGATGGGCAATACGGTGCAGGTAGTGACCGAAGCAACCATGTCCGGTCAGTACCTGCACCATGCGGAAGGTGAGGCTGCCTTGCCGGCGCCCAATCCACTCCTCCAACACCGGACGGATCGCTTCGATCGTCCAGTGGCCGGCTGCCGGGATGGTGAGTGCCTCGCCCCATTGGCGTAGAGCCTCCCTCTGCGCCAGGGTGCGGAATCGCCTGACTTCGTGGAGGTCGGGTCGCTCCCTCCGTTCTCTAGCCGCGACTCGGTGTTGATGCATCCTGGCGAAAACAAGTGCATCAACCTCCCACGGGAGCGTGCCTGCTAAAACGCAGGCAGCTCCGTGAGTGACCGTGCGGTAAGCCCGCACAGCCCGAGTCGTGATGACCCTCTGCGGCTGCCGCAAGAGGGCCCGTGTGCGGAGGGAGAGGCTCTCCGCCCACACCGGTGCTCCGTACAGTGCCATCGACCTAATCACCCCGTGATAAAGCCGACGGCACGACGAGCTGGGTCCCCCCACATTTGGAAGAAGTCGTCCAAGTGCTGCTGCCGTGGCACAGAGCCGAGGAGCGAGGAGCTTGAAGTGCTCCTGGAAGCTCCACCGAGAGTCCAGGACCAGGCCGAGGTACTTGAAGTGTCCCTCGACGGGGATATGAACCCTCTCCACTTGGCCCTCTAGCCCCGGTGGGGGTCTGCGTCTCGGGGCGTGGAAGAACATGGCTCTCGTTTTACTGAGAGCCATTTCCAGCCCTAGGAGGCGGATGCGCCGGACGACCATGGTAGTGCCGACCGACGCAAGGTGGACCGCTTCCTCCCATTCACGCGCTGCTGCTACGACCAGCGTGTCGTCCGCGAAACAGACGACGTCCATCCGCGGCGAGAGCTCGCCGCGCAGGACCCAGTTATACCCCAGGTTCCACAGTAAGGGGCCTAATACAGACCCCTGGGGCACACCTGCCGCCATCGTCCAAGACTGGACGTGGCCCTCCGCGCCCTCGTAGAGGACCTGTCTGCCGCGAAGGTAGTCCAATACGAGGACGCGCAGGTAGAGTGGCACTCGGTGGAACTTGAGTGCCTCCTCTAGTCCTCATAAGACCTAGTTATTATTCGTCTATCACAAAAGTTTATTTGAACTTTATCGGTAAAACTTCTTCTATCAACATCTAGAAACTAATCATAAGTTGTGATTGGATAATAATGATATTATTCCTATTCTACAGGGTGGTGCCGTCAAACGACAATAAATTAAAACATGGGGTAATTCAATTCAATTTCTTCTTTGATGGCTTTCTGCTATAATTTAGCCAGAACATGGGGTACATTAGTTCATAGAAATGATTTGCCACTGTCAAAAACGTCTCATTCATTTGATAATTTCATGACCTGTCTATGAAATAAGGCCGCCACTATTGTCGTATTGACAGCACCACCCTGTATATATTAATTATTTTTTGTCCAAATCGGCTTTCACGAGGTTTACATCTATAGGGATATTGACGTCCACTAAGAACACATGTGACTCTACCCGGTTCATCAGGACGATATCAGGCTCGTTAGCGGAAACGGTCCAGCACCCGTACCACCATCTTTTATTGCGATCCAATTTAGGCCCTTAACTGAGTAGAATCGTTTAATTCTTACTACGACGCTATTTACGACTATGACAGCGACGCAGTTTAGGAACCAAAACTGAACCGAGCGGAATATGAATCGCTTTTATAAAGATGGTGGTAAGGCCCCTGTCCGTAATGATGGAACGGTCCGAGTAAAAACCAGCGCGGTCGTCTTTGAGTATCGGCTCCGGCGAGTACTTATAATATAGTATCTTTTCACATATAAGGCCGTACGTGTACGCCAGCTCAAGAGGCAGTATTTTGGCTGTTTGGTTATGCCTGGCAAATATTCGGTATTGGCCAGTAGTACACGACACCGATTTTTATAGATTTTTAAAGAAAGAGGAAATTTTTGTTCATTATAATAACTTTACATTAACTGAGCTGCTGGATACGTGACATACTTAGCATAAAATGTTATGATATGATGATTAATTAGGTACTTGATATAATTATTACAAAATATTATTTTTAATTTTGTCTCGTCTCATGAGTCTTATGACTCTGTCACAGCAAAATGTCACAAATCTTAGCATACATCTAATTGTTCACAACATAATATAAAATTGAAAATTTTATGTAACTCTCGGCCTTATTACTCGTAATCATCTATACAACACCATCTCATTGAGACTATTGATTAGAGCCTTTGGGTTCATAAGAATAGTTAGGTAATTGGACAAATCAAAAGGACGAGCGAGAGCACAGACATGAAGAAGACGACAATAGATGAAGGAGGAGATCACTCTATACCAATAATAACCCATCTACCAAATCACTTTGGCTCCTCGTCGGAAGTAAACACCCAGTTTTTTGGTTTCGGAATCATAACAGGAAATCCAGCTTTCGTCACCTGCAAGTATATCGAACACATCATTTGAGTCACTTCCGTTAAATCTTTGAACCATTTCACGGCATCAACACGACCGGGTACAAAGCTTTCTGACCGCTA
Organism: Nymphula nitidulata; assembly: GCA_947347705.1. Taxonomy (NCBI): domain Eukaryota; kingdom Metazoa; phylum Arthropoda; class Insecta; order Lepidoptera; family Crambidae; genus Nymphula; species Nymphula nitidulata. The sequence continues at coordinate 18,407,362 of OX374632.1, forward strand.
ACTATCCATGGAAGATTTTGTCTTGACTCATACCGATTTCTAAACTTGTCCAAATCTGCTGATAGGTCATTCTTTTGTCAGTCTCTATCCTACGCCGCACAATACTGATGTTATCTTCAGTCGTCGCAGTAAGAGGCCGTCCGTCACGCAGATCATCGGTAAGATTAGTGCGACCACGTTTAAACTCATTAAACCAGTTGTAAAGATAAGCATGAGGTCTTCATCACGATAACAAAAGGCCAATCAAAAAATATCCTATCTTTCTTATTCACTTAAACGACATGGAAAGTCATAAATAAATAAATTATGACACAAAAATTTTCTCGCGCTTAATTCATACTGACGCGTAAACAATTTTCAATTTGCCGCCAAATTTTAAAATGAATGGTATATGAATATTGTATATTACATAGGTACTCAATTATATTGGCAAAAACAATTTCCATTTTCAAAATTTATACTTACTTATTTTTAAATAGAAGTATTATCCAGTTCTAAAAACTTTCTGTGTCGCCGTCGTACTAGTGGCGGCCTGTGCCTCCGCTCGCGTAAATGTCGGTTTCCCCTCCAAAAGATAGCTTATTTTCTTTTCTAGGATGTCCCTATCTCTATGCTAAATGCCATCTAAACCGGGTCCGCGGTTTAAGAGTGAACTTTTGCATTTATAATATTGTATGGATGTTCAAAAGCATTAGGAATTTTTATAATATAAGACAGATAAATATCTATTCGTGAACAAAGTTGCGAGTATTTTTTCCTCATCGTTACCACTTGGTTCCTGCTTTAGTTGAGGATTGGAGCGTGCCGAGTGAAACAGTTACGGCGGAGATTGATTGCGGGATCAACATCGGCCAGAAAGGCTCGAATTGCCGGTTACGGCAACCACATCCGATTTGAATTTACATTGGTTTTATTGAGAAAGCCATAAGGAATTTAACCATCAATCGGTGGGGCTCTAATGGATTGTTAAGACGGATTGCCCAAGCATTATAAAACACAATTACTTACTTGTGTCAAGCAAAAATATTAAAATTCCGTAAATATTTATTTAATGAATTTCACATTACTCAATACGTGTTTGAAAGGTGTTTGAAAAATATCTTCTTAAAAAATCATGACCTGTGGCGGGAACCGAAAACATCTCAAAAAATTACAAAAAAATAAACTATTACATTACTTTTATCTCGGACTTCATGTCACTATGTCCTTCACTAAAAAAGGGGAAAAATTAGCAAAATGCGTAATACAATGTCTTGTGCCACTGCTGGGCTAAGGCTTCCCCCAAGGTTTCCAAATCGATCGGTCCTGCGATGCCCGCGCTCATCGGCTCCACCGACCTACACCAGATCGTCTTTTCACCTGGGGGGCCTACCAACGCTGTGCCTTCCGTAACGCGGCTGCCACTCGAGGACCTTTCCGCCTATCAGCCGCACCGTCAGTCCTCCTTGCAATTTGACCTACTGCCCACTGCCACTTAAAGCTTACCATTTTTAAGGCTTAGTTTTTCTGCGGATCTCATCATTTCTGATTCGATCATACAAAGAAACGCCAAGCATAGGCCTCTGCATTGCTTTTTGGGTGACTTTGAGCCTTCGTTTAAGGCTCATTGTAAGCGGCCACGTTTCGATTCCGTATGGCATCACTGGCAACACCCACGAATCAAAGACTTTCTTCTTGAAACACTGCGGTAGTTGGGCCGAGAATATGCTGCGAAGCTTCCCTCAGGCTTCTACCCAGCTGATTGCTGAGTTGGATCCGTCGATTGGCTTTTTTCTAGAAGTTGGACCTACCAAGTTGGACTTGTCCCAGGTAAATGTATTCGTGGGGATTCCGGGCACACCTAGAAAAGCTGGTCCCCAAGATTATGAAGGCGGCTGCGGCACTGGGATGGCTGCTTCCTAATATGGCGGGTCCGAACATAGCGTGCCGAAGGCTGTATACTGGGATCGTTCGTTCGATGGCCCTCTACGGCGCCCTGTATGGGCTGACACCCTCAACAGCCGGGAAGTCGCCCTCCTGCGAAAACCGCAGAGGGCGATGGCTACGAGGGTAATACGGGGGTACCGAACGGTCTCGGGTGAAGCAGCAGCAGTCCTGGCGGGTTCTGTCCCCTGGGACCTTGAGGCGAGAGCTCTCGCGTCAGTTTATTTCTGGCGCGAGGAGGCGCGATCCCGGGGACAGGACCCGGCGCCACGCGAGGTGGATAACGAACGTGCCAATATGCGCCAAGCGGCGCTGGAGGTTTGGGAGCAGCGGCTTGCGCACACCAGCGCAGGAGCCTGCACAATCGGGGCGGTCAGTCCGGTTTTAAAACAGTGGGTGGAGAGGCAGCACGGGGTCCTGACATTACGCATGACACAGGTCCTCACGGGGCATGGATGCTTCGGGGGATACCTGTGTCGGATCGCCAGAAGGGAACCCACTGCCACCTGCCACCACTGTGACGGCTGCCCCGACGAGGGAGCGCAACACGCGCTAGAGGTGTGCCCTGCCTGGGCGGACGAACGGCGGGCGCTGGCTGCCGTGATAGGGGACGACCTCTCCCTCCCGACCGTCGTTGTGAAGATGGTCGAGAGTGACAGGTCGTGGATGGCGGTGCTCACTTTCTGTGAGAGAGTGATGGCGGCGAAGGAGGATGCAGAGAGAGCGCGGGAAGCGGCTGCCGTCTCTGGCATCCGGCGAAGGAGGGCCGGGCGACGTAGGACGGCCTTTAGGCGTCTTATGCCGCCATAACAACCTTTTGGGCTCCGGGCACGGTGGGGGGCCGTGTCCGGACTGCACAGCCCAGTCAGCGTACCTGCGCACGGTGCGTAGCGTTAAAATACCGAGTAAGTTGTTGGGGGGGGGGGGGGGGGGGGGAGATGGGGAGAGGGGGGGGGGTAGGGGGGGGGGTCACACCGCATTACCGACACGACGGTGAAATGTCCTCGGGCCATCCCGTGCTGTCGGTAAGAGCGGAGAGGTGGTGCGTCGCTGAGGAGTTGAGTGGGTGAGAGCCCCCCCCCCCCCCCCTTCCTCCCCCCGGGTGAAGGGGGGTCGGCTGGTAGAGCTTCTCCTCTCGCGAAAACAAAAAAAAAAAAAAAAGGTAAATGTATTCGTCAACAACTTCTAGTATAGAGCTTCCAAGCTTCGAAGGAGTGGGTAAGACGTGGAAATTCTCTTACACTATAAAATAAATAGACACTTGTTGGAAGACTACAGAGGTCGTCGAGCATTGTGTCCAAGCCATCCAGGGTCTCACACTTCGCTGAGGTTGTATTGCTTTTGAGTTTTGATCGGGGACGCTGACAGACATAGTGTCGTTTTCGTACACCGACTGCAGCACTTGGATGTACCAATAGTCAATTTGGCATCTCTGGAGTGACTGAAGCAAAGCCCAGATCTCAACAGAATCTAAGGTTTTCTCATAGTCCACAACCGATAAACATAATGGCTCTTCGGTCTTCTGTATAACCTGCCGCAGCGTATGGCCCATCTATCTTGCCTTATCGGAATCCGGCTTGTTCGGGAGTCTGGAAGTCCTTACGAGACCATTAGTCATAGCCCTCGAAAATAGCTTGTGAACATGACTCTGGAGCGTGATGTGTCTGTAGTTCTACAATAAGGTCTTGTCACCACGCCCTTGTCCCATTTATAATGTTGTTATTAAAAAGTAATTTAATATCTTAATAAGCCAAGGGATACTCGTCATATTCTAAGCCCAATAACGATTATTTCCCTAACAAAACGCAGTGCAGCTCTACCTTGGTAATACCCGAAGGCTCTGTGACTAAACAAACTAAAAATAAAATATTTCGTGGCATTACTGGCGAGTGCACTTGACCCGCCTTAGTCTTGCTGCAAACAAACGCCATATTTTAACAAGGAACAATGGAAGATTGCAGCAGTTTTGGACTTAATTGTTTTATATACATACTGCATGGATGTCGACTGTATAAGTATAATATTATATTCGTCTCACGATAATAGTTTGTGGTTACTCTGTGTTATTGAAATTAAAATGTTAAAGGTAACCAATCAATCCACAGATTAAACAATGACAAAGACAATTAAAAAACTGACTTCAAAAAAAGAAGGGGGTTATATGTTCCACTGTATGTATTTTTTTTGTATGTTTGTTCATCGATTTTTCGGTTCTAGAAATTCTTTTTTTATTCGATAGAGTATACTCCTGAAGTGATCCCATTGTCACAAAGTCAGGATCTGATAATGGGACCCCAGGGAAAACGAGAGCATACCTCAAATTTTATAGGCACGTATGACATGTTTTACTTTTTTCCAAAGCTATTCAAGTATTTGCTACTGCCAGTCACTATCATATGTTGATGAGCTGGTGATGGAAGGTACAACTCCTTAACGGTTAGGAGCTGAAAGATAATTCTTTAAATATGATAGGTACGTATTGATGAATAGGTGTATACTATCGGGTTATTCGGGTCAACTGATGATGGAAGGTAAAACTCCGTAACAGTTTGGAGTTAGATAATACTTATTAGATAATTAGTGGTGCGATACGATAATATGAAATAATATTATGTATTTCAACCAAAGACTGAGAGATAGACGAGTCGATAGTGTTGACGGTCACCCATCTAGCTTTGACCTTAGGAAATCACTTAAAAATGTGTTTTTTTTTACAAAAATTAAACCGATTTCAAAACACTAATAAGGGAAAAATAATTAAACTTATATTACCTACTTAGGTACTTATCTCCGTATTTTTTGAAGTTGGTGCTAAGCTGTTACCAGAAACAATAGAAAGTGGGCTGTCAGTTTGCTTGTCAACTAGTTATACATATATAAATAACACATATAATACCAAAGACAAGAATGTGGACATACGTATGGAGCAGTGGAGCAAAAAAAATCACGTGGAAAACACCACTGTACTCTCTTAGACAAAGTAAGTAAATGAATTTATTGTGAACCTCTCTAAAACATTACAAACAAGCATGTAAAACATTGCGACAGTAGCTTATTGATTGTCCCATGATCGCGTGTCTAACAACAGTTTGAATCACAACGTCAAATACTTTAACTGGTGCAAAATTCTGTTGCTTTTTAATGTAATTTTGAAATTGCACTATAAAGAACCACTTTACTTTTACTTTCCGTTATTTCCAGAACTTGGAATACTTTGCCGGCACATGTGTTCCCTTCCTATAACATGGGTTCCTTCATAAGAATACAAAATTAAAAAATTTAAGTAACCCCCGGCGTCATTAATCATCTATCTAACACCATCTTATTGAAAAGCACAAACACGCTATATCTGCTGTAAGTTTCTGAAGAATTAAGTATTTCGCAGACTTTTAATGGTATAGGACCAGCTCAAGGATAGTATGTCATGGGAATGTCACCGAAGTGACAGTACACCAAATTTTAAATCAATCGGATTTGTAAAAGGTAGTAAAACCCTATTATCATGTATAAAATGAGCTGATAGTCATCAATAGCCTGAACTGATCTTCATAAATTATAGCTAAGAACCATCGTAGTCACATCAGCTTTCAAACAAAAGAAATGAATCAAAATCTGTCCATTCTTTTAGGCGTTACGATGCCACAGACAGACACACAGATACACAGACAGACACGTCAAACTTATAACACCCCTCTTTTTTCGTCGTTGGTTAAAAAGAGGCGTGAAAAAGAATCTTTCGGGCCTGCAAAGTGGAGGCGGCTAGAGCAGTGTCTGAGCTGCACTAGTTACCTTCGCATATGGACTTTTGTTACCGCTTCACATCAGGTGGTGTTGAGTCATTTGTCGTGCTTTGTATAAAAAGAAGGTGGAGATCACAATAAAAAAAAATCTATATAATTTAGATGAACTCGTAATTTTAAAATAATGCCACAAAATACCATAAAATAATACAAAATCATATTACACATTAAATGAATATGTAAATGAAAAATTATGAACCCCTACTACTTATCACACTTAATAGATAAATAGTATGAATACTATAACCAACAATATACCTTAATTTAAATTATATATAAATTCATCCTCCCTTCTAACTTGCCGTGCCCGACAGGGTCCAAAATGATCTGTAAAATTTCATTTCCAACACCATGTATAACATTTTGGAGTGCAATAAATGATTATGATTATGATTATGAAATCGTCATAGCTATACATATATCACTGCTTCAACAAATACTTTAGCTACGAAGAAAAACCGGCGCACGAAACTCTTCTAGATTTTTTATTTTTTTTATAATAGGCAAACATTTGACCACAATCACACCTGATGTTAAGTAGTGACACTCCGATGATACATGTTTACCTAGAAGGTGCCTATTCACTCTAGCCTTAAAGACGTCCAAATTGTAGGTTTCGGTAATAAGATTGGCAGGCAAAGAGTTCCACTCCTCAGCAGTTCGCAATAGAAAGAACTTGGCCAAATGCTTTGTGCGGATGGTTGGAATATCCACAACATAAGGGTGAAAAGCAAATCTGGTGGAATTAATTAATTGGTGTAATTCCCTCGCACACTCCCAAGTGTATTCGTATAAATAATTATTTATGATATCACGTCTTCATGTATTAAATATATCGATTATAAGTAAGTATATAATTATTATCTATCATAGATGATGAGTTGACATATAGTAAGCATTACCAACACAATTTTATCTTTATTGTAGTTTTAAATTTATTGGCGATACAAAAAATTGTACAGCCTTTTTTTTTTTTTTGATGGAAACTTGTACGTACCTACGTACTTCTATGACCATTGAGATTGAATTTATTTATAGCGCCTCTCTTCAACGTAGGGTTATATGCTAGTGCTAAAAATTAAATGTTATTTTTATACTATATAAGAAAAGTTGAAACCATTTGCCTGAAATGCAACTACCTATTACCTATGTACTCCCTCCACCCCAAGTGAGTGAAGATATTCAGGCTATAAATCACGAAGAATCTCTGAGATAAAAATGGTAGGTACGGTAGTAGGTACACGGCTCCTTTGGAATTCTGTTAGAAACTACATTGTTAGATCCGTTTCCTGCAACTACATTTAAAATATCTTCATAATTTATCATGAACATGAAAATGATATTTTAGATTTAATGCTCTCCGTGTTGCCTGCATTTTACAAAGCGCTTCAGTGTTCTTGTTATTTAGAAGTATATGAACTGTTTCATTTATATATAAACTGGTCACAGCGTCTTATTATTAGTAATACAATCAAGATAAACGACAGTAAACGAGTTAGTTATTTCATTTCAGCTAGTTTTCAGATCCAAAGGTTTTTTCATTTGGAATTTAGAGGTACTCATGTGATGTGAATAATGATTATTTATTTATCTTATTGGAAGACCAACAGCTTAAAATACAAAGTAGGAAAACGTTTATAAAAACAGAGAGCTAATAAATACACACCACATAAGCAATTTAAACACAATGAGCAATATGTAAAATATGACACTATAATAATAATCGCAGCTAAATAGGTGCCCAACAGATTACAGCTCAATTATTTAATTTAAAATCTAATTCACTTAGTAACCGCCTCGCTGTCGAACAACTAGTATTAAATAAATCTATTTCTAATTGTTTTGCCACTTTGTTAAACTTAGAACTCGCTCGTCGTACAAACGCGTTTTGCCTATAATTAGTAGATGAATGTGAGAGATTCAGCAGATCACAATGACGTAGGTGTTTTATGGGCGGGGTTCTTAAAGATACTAAAGATAATAGTTCCGGACAGTTCAATTTACCACCAGCAATTTTCATTAAAAATAATATGTCAGCTATGTCACGACGTTTAGTTAGGGAAAGGAGATGATATTTTCGGCACAGTTCTAAGTAATTCTCAGAGTGATATTTATCTTTAGTTCGGTAGCATAAAAATTTTATGAATTTGCGCTGGACTCGTTCGATACGAGAGATATAGTTGTTGTACAGTCGACAGCACATCGAGCGTAACAGTTTGACCTTGAGATCGCCCTTATTCCGTTCGCAATAGAGGCGGCTTTCGTAGTGCAATTGTTACACTTGATGTGCTGTCGTCTGTACCTCGGGTTCCATACCTGCGAAACATACTCTAAATGACTCCGAACAAAAGTGCAGTATAGAATTTTTAATGTTTTAGCTCTTTTAAAGTGTCTTGTGATACGCATTATGAACCCCAAAGATTTTGACGCTTTCGATACTATATGGTCAATGTGGTTATCAAATACAAGTTTTGAATCCTGATTGATACCCAAATCACGGACATTAGATACCCTTTCCAATGTCATACCTCCCAATGTATAATTAAAAAGCAATGGGTTGCGCCCCCGTCCATATGTCATTACGCTGCATTTCGAAGGATTTAGGTCCAGTTAGTTCTCGTGACAGTATTTTTCTAGACAGAGAAGATCTAATTGCAAGGTTTTAGCATTGGCAAAAATGGCAATTATATTTTAATAATTATTCCACAATTTATAACTGTGCTGTGTTTGTAAAGTTAACATCGTAGCATCGGTCATACGAAGCGTAGACCACTTTACTTACAGCAAAAGCTAAGGTTTTATTAATAGGCTTAAACGATTGACGTACTTCACAAAGTTTATGACGACAATTTGAATATAAGGTTTTTGGTAAGTGGCGCGTGTCGTGTTACCATGGCGAATGGCGGGCTCACGTTTAGTTGTCAGTATACAAGGCCAACAGGCAACCTTAATCCAATATTACAAAGAATATTAACTAAATTCAATTACTATATACCATGTGATTATATGGAGCATTCCGTAGTAATAACTATTCCTGGATTGGTTGCTAAGCGCGTCGTGCCGGGATTTTCAGCTACACTAACACCACCCCACATCACACATCAAACCCCCCCCCCCCCCCCCCCCCCCTCCTCCAATTCCTCATCTTCACACTATTTACTTTTAAAGTAGAGGGAACACTATTTTGTCTTTTTCTAGTATCGCTAATATTTAACAGAGCCTATAAACGTTTGTAGCACACGTTATGCTATAATCGCATAGCATCTACGCTTCGTTATGGACTTATATTTCCAACTTATATTGCCATCCACAGACACGTCAAACTTACAACACCGCTCTTTTTGCGTCGGGGGTTATAAAGAGTTACGCACGGCCTCTCATAAAAAATCTTACGATAAAACCAACAGCTTGCCGTCTAGGCTAGTCTATGATGGTTTCTTGTTAGTGATTTTTTTAAATTAGTTTAAATAAACAGTGGACCTAATTCTGAAGACACACTTTAAGTCTAAATTTAAGTACAGTTATCTCTTTCTCGCAATATGTAATAGGAAAAAGATAGTGCCATCAAGAATTCGTATAGAGCTGTCAACTAAATTTAGACGTATTTCAAAGGAACCATAAACAATTTTAGACGGCATGCACGGAGGTGCCTCCTAAACACTGCATCTTAGCACGTTCAATAAGGTCAAAAATTGAACGCACATTTCTAAATATCAAATTATATGACAGCCATCATTTTCGTATTCATATTAAGAGAAAGGAATGCACTGAACCTAAATTTAGACTTATTATATGTGTTCTCCAGAATTTGGGCCATTGTCGTACTAAACCATCTTATAAAGTGGCTGTAGTGTTATTATGAAAATACCACCATGACAATGACATATAAAATTAATAAATAGAACAACATAGTTCTCTTGTAATAAATATCATCAATGTGGCACTATGACAGGACGTGTTCTCGTAATGTTTTCTAACAACACTATGTTGTTGTTTATCTAAATAGTTCCTTTTATTTATTGTTTCAACACTTGTTGACAAAGTCATCTTAAAAAAAAAAAAAATTGAAAATTTTAAGTAATCCCTGGCCTCATTTATCATCTATCTAACACCATCATATTGAAGCTATTCTTATGAGCCCAAACACGCTATATCTGCTGTATATTTCTGAAGAATTAAGTATCCCGCAGACTTTCCGATGGTATCATGGGAATGTCACCGAATTGACAGTACACTAAATTTCAAATCAATTGGGGAAAGTTAGTAAAACCCTTTTATCATGTAGAAAATGAGCTGATAGATCTTCATATATTGCAGTTATGAACCATCCTAATCACGTCAGCTTTCAAACAAAAAAAAACACAATATTAAAATCGTTCCATTCGTTTAGGCGCTACGATGCCACAGACAGACATAGATACACAGACAGACAGACACAGATATTCAAACCAATAAAATAAAATTCCGCCAATTACACAAACTTTTTTCAAAACCATAGTCGTTAAAACAAACGAGTTCCAAATTCAAATAGATTAAAACAAACACGGGATGAGCTTTTGAACAGGGTACCAATTATTCTGATCTGAATGGTGTGATTTACGTTGGCATTCACGTTCAGATGAACGAGACAGCGAACGTGTTGTGTGGCTTTGTCTCGGCAAACATTAACTACCTCTTGACTTGAGTGTAACAGCTATTTTAACGGCTTGTATTATACATTACGCTACTTTAGGAAGGAGTATTGTGTATAAGGCGGGCTCGTAGTTTGGGAAGTACTTTAAAAATCGGTTAATGTATCCTTTCCTACGTCTATTTTTATGAATATATTTTAATATTTAATGATATCTATTATTCTCCGTATCGTATCCACATTGAACACCTCGGTGGCGTAGTGATTTGAACGTTTTCGTTTAGATTAAGGAAACAAAGCAACTTGCGCCATGCTTCCTCACATGTGAGCAAAATGCATCTTTGCTGCCAGTTTTTGAGCAGCAAAGCCACCCTTTTTGTGCTGGAGAGGACAAAAGTTATTTTAATGTTAATTTTAGCTTAGCTAAACAGTAGTTCTCACACACAGAATTGCGTAAGCGCCGTTGATTTCAGCTTAAAGTTCTGGAATATATCTCATAGTCTCATCAAAACTGTGTACGATTCCAGTAACGCTCGTAATTGTTGCGGCTTTAGTTTTAAACAGGTCGAAAACTGCTAAAGCAGAGAGTTTTAGAGTGAAGACTATGGCGTGAATGGAGTGGGCAAATGTAGTCTCATATAAGCTTTTAATGATGCTTACTTTGGGCTAGATAATAGGTGTGAGTGGATGAATATTATTATTATGTAAAACATGGAACTAAATGTGATGGGTAGGACTAGTAATTCTATTAATAAAGAGCTTAGTAAAGGCATATTGCTACAAGTCTCAGTCTGGCAGAGTTTATTAAATTCAATTACAACCAAATTAATCTAATATCAACAGAACAGAGGTAAAGTCACAGCATCTATTGGGTAAACCATTATCCCTGTTAGATACTTGGAGGAGTTAGATCCTAAACAATTTTTAATGTTTTCTAATAGGAAAGGCTAAGACCATACAGGACATGACATTGTTTTTCTTATTTATTTCTTATGTTATGTTTTTACTTTTATCATCGTTTCGAGAGCTTGACAGTTAATATTGATGACAGTTGACCACATTTATTTTAACATAATTCGCACAGAATAAACTTTTATTTCAATGGCAAACTCACAGCTTTGGCTTCCAACAATATTTCTCCAACTATACAAACATTCATTATTACATGGCTTCAAGTTACTACTTAAATAAGGATCGTCATTTATACTGTCTTCTAGTTGAAAAGATGTTGCGGTTATGTCTTCGTTCAATTTCTATCAGGGCCAGATACGTTTGGGATATATTTTACGCTCATACGTCGGAAAGTTCCTGCACATCTCTCTAGGGAGAAGTAATTTAACCGGGAGCTTGCGCGTAAGTGCCAATTAAGATTTCACTTAAATTAGATAACTGATACTTAATGTATGAAACAAAATAATTTCACGGTGAAGAAAAGTTCCATAATCAAATTCAGTTGACAAGAGCAAATCCATAACGTCAAGTTTTATTTAACTCTAATCTTTTTTCTCTAAAATTAAGATGGCTCCGACTATTCAGATGATAATTTGCAGACAGATTACATTACTTTTTATGTAAGTAGTGTTTAACGGTAAAGACAAGCGTCTCGTGAAAGGGGCATGGCAAATAATAATAATATTCATACACTCACACGTACTACCTTACCTAGTCCTATTAAGCATCATCAAGAGCTTGTGTTATGGATACTAGGTAACGAAGAAATATTGAAAATAATATGTATCTATATAATTATTAGAAATGTAATCAATAAATATAAACACATCTATGACCCGTGAACAAATGCTCGTCCTCATCATACAAACATCTGCTCCTACCGAGATTCGAACCCGGGACTCCTGATCAGGGTACAGACCACTCGGCCAGCCGGTCGTAAGTAAATAATAGCCCTATTATCTGATGACACCGTAATAATAATATAATAATGACTAATGACGCATGTCTCACACAACACTAGCCGCGGCACACCATAAGGCGTCTCTATGCTACTTTCTTCAACCACTGCCTTAGGAGGACGGAGCAATACTTTTACGAGTAGCAAGACTATTTCAGAAGTCAAATTCCACGCCTAGTCACGACAGGTGTTATTATGAAAATTGCTCAAAAACGCCTTTCAGACCAAGTTTAAATCCTTAAATGCAGCTTCAGCTTTAAAAAAACATTTAAAAGTAACTTTGGACTATAATTTTTATGTAAAAACAGTCCAGCCTAGTGATTCTGTAACGAATCTCGCACCTCACTTCACAAGTCACTTCGAATTCAACTGTCAAATAGAGCAAAAAATGTATGATAAATTGCTCTATTTGACAGTTCATTTCGAAGTGACTTAGGACAGGACAGTAGTAGCTACCTGAAATTGCGTGAACAGATCTGATGTAAGCCTGTTGTGTTTGCAGAAGTTGGAAGCTAGGTCTTCAAGATATCTAGCTAGGTTTCAAGATATCAAGCTCAGCTTCTGATCCAAGCGATATACCAATGCTAACGGGTCGATAGCTAGCACACTCATAATTACACCAGCAGTTAAGATTCCTTTAACTAATGAGACCGGATTGCTGGATCGAGTATTTCATCGTAATACGATATCGGCAGCGGTAGTGGCGCTTAATAACTCAGACAGCGATCCGAATTTCCTAAGATTGCTTGAGCATGCGAGCCTCTACAACAAAGTATAGCCACTTCATCTTTGTAGGGTTAGTTGGCCGATAGTCGCCTAATAGGCGTCCATAAACCACAGACAGCTTACTGCAAAAGTATCGCGAAATTTGACTAAATAATTGATAATTTTAAGCAAAACTTGTAGCATATGGTAACAGAGGTATGTACCGACGGTAGCACATCAAGTGTAATAGTTGCACTACGAAAGCCGCCTCTACGGACGGAGTAAGGTCGGTGTTAAGGTCTAACTGTTACTCTTGATGTGCTGACGACTGTACAATTCGAATAGAATAGAATAGAATTGTAATTTTATATTTGAAAAGAGTGACTGCACTGGTTTGTTGGCGAAATCTTCTTGGTAGTTCAACTTTTGGAACCGGTGTGAATTCAGATACTACAGAAAGACAGACAAACATACAGATAGACAGACAGATGGACGGCCATGCTTTTTTTATGTTTTTTTGGTGCTACGAGAATTTATAGGCTACGATAATATTATCATCCTAATTGTATGAAAAAACACTCGGCAATAAATAATTTAAAGTTAAAAAAAAAATTCAGTAGCCCCCGGCGACATTAATCATCTATCTAACTAACATGATGATCAATTCCTGCCTCAGGACGTGAAATTTTTCTAGTTTTATTATATTTTAATTACAAAGTACTTTTTCAAACATTTATAATAATGTTAAAATCAAAAATTAAGAATAACATGATGATGTTATAAAGTGATGTCATTAAGACTATTTTTATGAGCCCAAACACGCTATATCTGCTGTAAGCTTCTAAAGAATTGAGCTTCCCGCAGACTATTTGATGGTACAAGATTAACACAAGGCTAACATGTCTTGGAAACACTACCGAAGTAACAGTAAACCAAATCTCAAATCAATCGGATCGGTGAAAGTTAGTAAAACCTTTTTATCAAGTAGGAAATGAGCTGATAGTCATCAAATGCCTGAACTGACCTTCATAAATTAAAGCTTAAAACTGATCACTATGGCTTTCAAACAAAATAAAACCGAATCAAAATCGGTTCATTAAGGAGCTACGGTACACAGACAGACACGTCAAACTTATAGCACTTTAAAACAATTAAATACAAGCAGCTCACAACCCAACAGCTTTGTTTAAATTTATAGCTTTGTCATTCTTAGTACCTTTTTTCATAATTATAATTATACTATAACAAGAGTATTCTTTTAAACCGGAACCCTGCACCTTCGTGATGATATAATTAAATAATTCAGATTACATTATGAGCACTCTTGACGGTCATGATCCGTCTATTTAGCATTGTGACGAGGGTGAGCAGGTATTTAACGGGACTGGGATGCTTTTGATCTAGATAAGTCTGTTTGTAGTCCAAGCTGTGGAAAAACCGCACGAGCAGATGTTAGTAACACCTTGGACACTACTTATGCGTCTATAAATATAGGCCATATACCATACTGGTATTATTTGCAGACAGGTGAATCATTGCAATATGGTTCATGTGGCAACAATAAAAGTTCTGAGCATTGGACTGAATAAATCGTACCTACTTGGATTTGTTAGATGTATTTTCTGATATTTTTATTTTCTTGTATAAAAATTTCCGATCGCCTTCTTTCCCAATATCATGCGATTTTACTAACACTAGTATATAAGTTATCTTGTAACTAGTAACTAACAGACTAGGCCCTGATGCCTGTAATAAAAGTTTATTATTATTATTATATAAGAAATACAAGCTTGTTTTTTTAAATCACATCCAATTCAAATCGGATATCCCGTTGGTAAAAGCCACGGGCGCCGTGTCGTGTGTTCCATTAATTTCGCCCGCTTTTGTTCGTCTGCGTATCAGTCATCTTGAGTTGTTAGCTCAGATTCCATGCTGACAGGATCCTTACATTACACTTAAGTAGATCTATAAGAGAAGCTCGGTGGCGTATTGGTTCGAGCGCTCTGGTTATCGATTACAAAAACAAAGCAACTTTAGCCGTGGTCAACCCCGGGATGGGTCAATCAAAATTTATAATTTCGAACTCCTCCGTGCTTCGGAAGGCACTTTAAGGCACTGCTTTTACCTACCCACCCCCATAGGCCAGCGTGGTAATGTTAGTAACTACCCAAACTCCTCATGTGTGTCTCCATGTAGGAAGGCCTATGCCCAGCAGTGGGACGTATATGGGCTGGTTATGTGATGAGCTTCTTATCGTTATGTAATTGCATAAAAGTCTTTAGACCTGTCAAGCTGCACGTTACAAAAACAATTGGTTTTTAAACATAGGCCCCGAGAGAGATAAAAATATGACGGCCGGCTGGCTGAGTGGTTTGTACCCCTTACCATACAGGCTACTCGGTTAAGAGGTCCCGGGTTCGAATCCCGGTAGAAGCAAATGTTTGTATGATGAGTACCAGCATTTGTTTACGAGTCATGGATGTTTATATGTTTATTTAGTATATTGCTAATATTTATATGCATATTATTATCATTATTTTCTCCGTTATCAAGTATCCATAACACAAGTTTTTAATGATGCTTACTTTGGGATAGATAATAGTTGTGAGTGTAAGAATATTATTATTATTATTTAATATTAATGAGCACTTTGGGGGTAGTCTGGTGAATTTTCTTCGCAGACCCCAGATGACCTCCGCGAAAGGCACGGGAGTTATCCAGGAGTTTAAGCGGGGATTCCCAGGGTCAATTTAGACGCTGGGCGAGCCCCGCACACGCTAGCTACTTCGCTAGTGGCGGGTAGGTCCGTCAATGGATTTCTCCTGGATAAAAAAAAGGTTGTACGCCTAAAAACGACCCAAAAGACTCGGAGAAAAATATTATTTACTGCTCTATGGATTAGGGACATTTGTTTAGCTTTGCAGATGAACTCACAAGGCTTATATTTATACAAACACACACTATCACACACTTAACTGTTAATACTCACCACATATAACATTTTTATTTGCTTATAGTAACTCGGTTTTATTATAACTACTCGTGTGTTGTAATTGTAAGAGCAGACCTTCCTAGTACAGTCGACCACAGAAGTAGCTTAACACTTTAGTACCATGTCACACTGACTATTTGCGCTCGTACGTAATTGCCACCGTATTATATTAACGCCACAGCTATTGTGACATGATACTAAAGTGCTCAGCTACTTCTGTGGTCGACTGTATAAGCAAAGCTCTAACTAGAGAGTAAGCTCTAAAGAGTAAGCTACCAATAAAAACTATTTCATTTAATTTCTATTTGATACTTCCTGATTAAATTTATGTTCCGGAAACAAACAAAAAGACATTTTATGGTAAATCTAAAAATGTGGTGTTTAATTATAAGTTAAAGAGATTCCAGAAGTCCTTCTACAAAGAAATGTGAATTTTTAAGTGTTTAATCGGTTTTTAATCTGTCCTAAGCGCCAGTTTTCGTACGGTATATAATTACAGCGCGGTTCTGTGATGGATTGTTTTGTCAATATTGCCATAAAGCTAAAACAATATAACTAAAGTTGGTAAATAAAGTTACCCGAACTTATAAATATAAAAAACACCACCTAAATCTTGGAAAAAAGAAATACCAATTGGACTGGGCGCATTACCTAGCTGAATTGCAGGGCATATTTCTTGTGCGAAATACAAAGAAAAAAAGAGTAGAAAAAGATATAAAGATCATTATCATCAGCCTATATACGTCCCACTGCTGGACACAGGCCTTCCTAGATGGTAGAACCACATGAGGAGTTTGGGCCATAGCACCACCACGCTAGCCCAATGCGGGTTGGTGGGTTAAAGCAGTTGCAGTAACAACCGGGGCCAACGAAGCACGGAGGAGCTCGAGATTAAAAATTTGACCAACCAATCCCGGGACCGA
Source organism: Nymphula nitidulata (assembly GCA_947347705.1). NCBI lineage: Eukaryota > Metazoa > Arthropoda > Insecta > Lepidoptera > Crambidae > Nymphula > Nymphula nitidulata. The sequence goes on from OX374632.1 coordinate 18,424,244, forward strand.
CCATGGAGAAAGTTGCTTTGTTTTCGTAACCGAAAAAACACATGAGGAGTTTGGGCCATAGCACCACCACGCTAGCCGAATGCGGGTTGGTGGGTTAAAGCAGTTGCAGTAACAACCGGGGCCAACGAAGCACGGAGGAGCTCGAGATTAAAAATTTGACCAACCAATCCCGGGACCGACCATGGAGAAAGTTGCTTTGTTTTCGTAATCGAAACCGCACTCAAACCACTACGCCACGGAGCTCCTCAGGTGGAGGTGTGATATAAAGATTAAAAAGAAATAAAAAGAGTAAATTATAACGGTTTAGACTATTTTATCTCAGTAGGTACATACGTTCTCTCAATGGAATACTTCACATTGTAGGTGTGCGCTGGTGGAAGCTGGAAGTACATTAAACTACCTGTAAGTATCTTTACATTGTGTCTTTAGACAGACCTAAAGTAGACAAACTCATTAGTAAAAAATAAAAAAAAAGATTAACAATAAACAATGATGAACTGATTCATGTTTTTTTATGATTATGGTGGAGCAGGGTCTCAAGTAGTCTATCTGAATGCCGCTTTGATATTATGTTAATTATTACATGATAAAATACATAATCTATAATCAATTACAAATTAAAAAAAAAAAACTAATACTACAAACATTATAAACTAAGTAGCTCCAACAATGTACATAAGTAGATTAAGTTGTGACTGTTATAGGAAATAATCATTTTTGTATTTTTTTGTATTTGTATAAATAAAATAAATTATGGACCCTATAAATAAAATAATAAGTACGTATGACATAACTTGTAATGATTAAGCTATAGCTTGTGATATTGATATTCTTTAACCTACATTTTATTTCGTAATAAAAATCAATAGCCGATTTGAGATTTAACAGGTTATGATTTTCAAATAAAGTGTTGGCGACTAAACACTACTTTGACAGTTTTATTTCAGACATTCAAGAACAAAGATATTTAGATAATAACAAAATTATAAAATTTAAGTAACCTCCGGAGTCATTAATCATCCATCTAACACCATCTTATTAAGACTATTCATAAGAGCCCAAACACGACATATCTGCTGTAAGTTACTGAAGAATTAACCATTTCGCAGACATTTTGATGGTATAGCATCAGCTCAAGGATAGTATGTCATGGGAATGACACCGAAGTGACAGTACACCAAATTTGAACTCAATCGGATCTGTAAAAGTTAGTAAAATCCTATTATCATGTAGAAAATGAGCTGATAGTCATTAAACGCCTGAACTGATCTTCATAAATTATAGCTAAGAACCATTGTAGTCACATCACCTTTATCAAAAAAAACCGAATCAAAATCGGTCCATTCGTTTAGGCGCTACGATGCCACATACACACACAAATACACAGACAGACAGACCGTCAAACTTATAACACCCCCCCCGCTTTTTTCGTCGGGGGTTAAAAAACAGTCATTCTAGGAAAAGGTGGTTTTAGGATTTGTTCTATTAGAGATTTGTACGATATGAAAATTTGTTTTAATTTTCCCTTCTAACGTATTAATGTTGTGTTGCAGTTTATCATTAAGGTGTATCGCAAACAAAAGTGACGCAAACAAAATGTTCTTGAATATTTTTTACGCAAAATTCCGCCGCTGTCAATTTAATCAGTCTCCGCGGTGCACGAGTTGCATTCTCATCTCCATTTACAAAGTTTGACTGGCGCATTTATTATGCAGATAGGTCATCCCGCCCGGGCTCTTCCGTACTCTTACACCGATTATAAATACGACCTACATTGAAAACTATTCAAGCGAAACCGTCACAACTGCTTATAGCCCAATTTTACAACTGCTACTACTACTCTACTTATTACTGAGAGATTTTATGTAGAAGTTTATCAAAAATTCAACCCAATTTCATCTTAAGCAGTTTTAAAGGTTTTAAAGTTGTTTCCTTACTTTCAAAAGACAGGGCTATGAATTTCGAACACAGTTTCGTTTCTTTCAGCACAAGCTGAAATTTTCAAAATTATAAATTTAAAAGTAGCATCTGCAAGTCATAACGTTCGTATTCGATTTTGGAAATGTTTGCAACTCACCGACGAGCGTCGCGAGTAGCGCGAGTGCGGCGGCGAGCGCGGCCGGCGGGGCGGGCGCGCGGGTCATGACTGCCGCCACGCCGGCCGCACTGCCCGCCCCTCGCCCCCGAATGCGGCACTGCGCTCACGGGACGCTTTTCCACTTATTTCGACACTGAATTTCCTTTAGAGACAGGTCAACTCGTTACTCGGATCTGCAATACGTAGTTCTATACGCGATGCGCTAGAGAATTTAAAAAAATATTTTGTATTATGCCTATCTACATGTATAAAAAACTGCATTTATATAGTACCATACGGTGTAAGTTACGCCAGTTAAAAATGAAACTTCAGAATTTTAAAATAACGCAACAAAAACCACTTAAAAACTGACTGTGACTATTGAACAAGCGCTACGCTCGCTACAGCCTTGTGCTACGCGGATTACTACAGTCCCGTGCTACGAAGTTTGCTACAACCCGACGCTACGGCAATGCTACGGACACCGTAGCGTCCTGTAAGCAAAAAAACTATTCAACTTATTCGTCTCAAACATAATCACAAAATATAATTATTTCCTATTCACACGACAGTGGAGAAGCGCCCTGTCGTGTGATCACCTCATGAACCCGCATTCAATTTGCACGCGCTAAACTCTGCGTGCAACGCGCCACCTGCGTGACGCGACGCGTGACGTGACACTGCAACTCACTGACGGACAACACTACCGACACGATATTTTTGGGGAGTTTCTATTACAGGAAGCATAGTTTATCATTTGGTGTGTGATATATCGTCCGTGATTTGCATAGAGTGTAATAAACCGGAAAAAATACTTTGAAATATATTGCCAGGTGTTTGATATCGTTCGTGATTTGCATAGAGTGTGATTAACCGGAAAAAATACTTTGAAATATATCATAAGTGAGGAAGTGTAGCATGGTAAAGTGATTGTGCTAATAAATAATTGGTTAAAGTATGTATTAAGTATTGCTTTTGCCATTTTGCAGATGACCGCAATCAGAAACATTTTATTTCGTTTCGTTAGTGGCGATGTTTTCATAATAATGTCTGAAGTCTATCAAGAACTAAGTTATTGGTCATTATTTGTATTCCTGTACTTATCTGCCATTATACTATCTTATATAAGCTAGATAATTTATTGTAATTTATAAGTATATAGGGTGGCCAGGAAGTCGTGGCCAAAACTAAACTGGGAGATAGCTAGGGCAATTCCCAACACAAATATCTCTACAGCCCTAGCCCTGAACTCAAAAAGATATTGCTATTTTTGTTGGTTTTTTCTAAAAAATACGCAATTTGAAGAGATCGCTATTTCACATTAGGACCGTATATTGTATTATTTTCTGTTAAGTTATCTGTATAATAACTCAATCAAATATACATTGTGCAATAGTATATTTGATTGAGTTATTACTCCTCAGGAAGCCGCAACATCATACTACGCTACATCAAAGTTCTGTTCGACGCACGAAAATAGTTCCTTTGGTATCTCACAGAATGTCAACAGGCTGATGTGGCCGCTTGTCGTCAAGGCACTGTGTACAGGGAAGCTTGTTTCGTGCTCTATTGAAAGCGTTGAATAGGAAAAAGTTGTACAGATACTCAGCCGTGATAAATTAGAGTTGAGATTAATGTGGCTTTTGTAAAAATTTACAATAGTTTGACAGTTCTCAAGAATAGATATCGACTTGAGTGACTTTCTGTAGCCAGTGTAATAACTGGGCTTGCAATACCAACTGATTATTTCCCTTGTTATCGCAGGTGTTATAGGCGACGGTGACCACTTACCACCAGGTGGGATCTCAGCTTGCTTGGCATCTAGTTGTATAAAAGAAAAATAAGGGCGTAACTTTACATTGCCACTGTGGTAAGCGTTTCTGTTGATAAAACATAAATTAATTAGAGAAATTCTTGTAATGGTATCACAGATTAGTTATTGTTTTTTTGATCGCAATGACAACACTCGATCTCTTCAGTTTCCGCCCTTGACCATCGTGGACGGTTTTTGTAATTTTAAGTGAATTAAAAAAAAATACAGTCCATTTATCTAATCAGTTTCTTTATTGTAAACACAAACATGATATGAAATAACATACATAACATGATAGGCAAACAAAGAGAGATAAAGAGAAGTAAAGGAAATAGTTTATTTATTTTTATTTATAAATTCATGTACACAAACCATATTTAAAAAAAACTGACCAAGTGAGTCGACCTCGCACACGAAGGGTCCCGTACCATTATCTATAAACAATAGCGTCTACCTATTGCAGTTATCAATATAGAGCAAAAACAATCAACTAATGACGTTTGTTGTATCGGAGCCCCCTTAAATATTTATTTTATGCTATTTATTAGTATTTGTTCTTATAGCAGCAACAGAAATACATATTCTGTGAAAATTTCAACTGTCTAACTATCACGGTTTATGAGATACAGCCTCTATCTCATGAACAGTGAAAGTGAATAGGGTCCCGTTTTACCCTTTGGGTAAGGAACCCTAAAAAGAAACGATTCATACGGAAATATAGTTACAAAAGTACTGTTTATTTCTCAAGAAATTTCTACTATTCATGACGACACACTGTCGACACACTGTCGACACACTGTTGACACGCTGTCGACACACTGTCTACATCAATTCAAATTAATTTATCCTTCTCGCTCTGCTGAGACCTACGAGAAGGATAAATTAATTTGAATTGATGTAGACACAGTGTGTCGACAGATATAACTAGACTAAAAATAGAGTATAATATAACATAAATAATTGACTCTAAATACTTCTATAACATATATATAAATAGTATTTGTGGAAGAGGATTTTTTGACGCGTCGCACAATGTTCTAGAGGCTAGACAAAAATCAATTTTCCAAAATGAGGCTAGGTGGAAAAAAGTGATTGATATTAATAACTGGGTTGTTTACCTATGGCATGCCATAAAAATAAATGGTATGTACCGTGCATAAGTATTTTAAATCGATGACTAAGGTATCGTCTTTTGCAATGAGCAGAAATAAGGATTTTAAGTGCGCAAACATTGCTTTATTACAAAAGTTGTAGTGGATTTAGTAACAATTAAATTATGTCATCAAGTAGCGAGGGTAAGTATGATTTATTTAAAATAACTTTGTTTTCAATTTACTCAGTTTCAATATATAAAAAATAAATATAAACGAGCTTGTCTTTTTTTGAGTTATTTTGAAATTCGTAAAGGTTTTTGTTTATGTCCATGACATTTCTTAACTTCAAAAACTATACATAATTATTTTTTAGGGTGTGTAGATTGATGATCAATACAAGAAATCTTGCGCAATTTTGCGCTAATTAGAGAAAATAATTAAAATTTGTGGTATGTCGTGATTTCTTAAATTACGTGACGTGAGCTTGTGGATCGTTTATTCGACGATCCTATTAAACACAAATCAAACTTTTTATTTTAATTTAAAGCTCCGGTGGGATAAAACAGGTAAAACGGTATAAACTAAATTCCACGCGAGAAAAACCGCGGGCGGAAACATGTTATCTTGTAAAATGTAATTTTATATACTTAAATGATCAAAAACAGCACTAATCGTGAAGAGAAATCATGTACACATCTATTTTATTTGAGTAAATATTGAAAAGTAAATAACCAATTTAAGTTGATCTTTTAAACCATATAAAATGTTTGAAGTAACAGCTCAACGTAAGCTGGCTATTAATTTTTTTATTGAAAAAAGAGTAATAGACAATTCAATTATAATTTTCTATGCTTATCAAGACCAAATGTAACGTATACACCTCATTTCAAGTCCTAAATAATTTTGTCTAGGTACTTCCATAGAACCGAAACAATGTGCGTCGCTTAAAGGCGGAAGTAATGTTCAGTTGCGTACGTCAAGCGGTAGTAGATTCCACAGACAAACTTCATGAACGGTGAAAGAATAGGAGTTGACGTCAGTTTTGTGAGGTGGGATGTTGAGTAGGTGTTTGGCACTGGATCTCCAAGGGGCTTCAGCAGGATGTGAGAACGTAAAACGTTCCGACAGGTAATATACTCCTTACTCACTATCCGTAGCGCGTACGATGGTTTGCCATTTTTTTTTAAAAAAATAACAAGTTAATTTAAGCGGAAAACAACCCAACAGCAGCCAACAGTATTGTTTTTATTTATGGCTTCGTTAGTACTTTACTTCATAATTATAATTCATACACAACACACGAGTATTCATTTCGGCCGGAGCCTATACCTACATAATGATATAATTAAGATTAGTCGGAGTTTTTTTTATAATTATGTTAATTTAGATTAAGTTAGCACTCGTGGGGGTCATGTTCCGTCCACTTAACGTTGCAATGAGGGTAAGCAGGGTTTTAACGGGACTGGAGTGCTTTTGACCTGAATGAGTCCATGTTTGTAGTCCAAGCTTTAGAAAACCGCACTCATTACGAATGAATAAAGTCATTACATAGTTGAAAGTGTTACTCTTGATATGCTGCCGACTTTATACAGGGTGGTGCCGCCAATACGTCAGTAAATTAAAGCATGGAAATGGTTTGCCACTTTCAAAAACATCTCATTCGTTTGATAATTTCATGACATTTGTATGAAATAATATAATATTGGCTGCATTTATTTCATAGAAATACAATGAAATAATGAAATTATCAAACGAATAAGATGTTTTTGAAAGTGGCAAACCATTTGTATGAGCTAATATAGCCTATGTAACAATTTATTGTCGTATTGACGGCACCACCCTGTATAAAATAATAGAACAATCTATGACAGTCTGTTTAATAGTTCGCAGTCTCTTCTTGGAATCCCAACCTTAACCTAATTGCTCTATGCTCGTTATTTTTGTTTATAGCACCTGACGAAAAATAAGGGATGTTATAAGTTTGACGTGTCTGTCTTTGTATCTGTGTGTCTGTCTGTGGCATCGTAACTCCTAAACGAATGGACCGATTTTGATATAGTTTTTTGTTTGTTTGAAAGCTGACAATTAGGATGGTTCTTAGCTATAATTTACGAAGATCAGTTCAGGCGTTTAATGCAATAACAATCGGGACCAACAGCTTAACGTGTCTTCCGAAGCACGGATTAGCTCGAGAATACAATTCAGATTGACCCATCTCGGGAGCGACCATGGCGAAAGAAGCTTTGTTTTCGTAATCGAAACCAGACGCTCAAGGCACTACGCGACAACTCCTCAACCATTGTTATCGACTTTGATATAATCAACAGCAAGTTTTCCTGAACATTTACATTATATTCGAGTTTACGACGCACCGCGTGCCCCGCCGGGGACCGTGAGATACGAGAGAAATAAAATGATAAAATAAAGCTGCTTTCAGCCGTTATCTTACGTGCGTGCCACAGTCAATGATAATACGGAACTAATAATATTCTCACACTCGCACTATATCATCATACCAGTCCACTGCTGAACAAAGGACTGTTTTTTTTAATACAACTAGATGACAAACAGGAGGAGCTCGGTGGCGTAATGGTTTGAGCGCTCTTGTTTTGATCACGAAAACAAAGCAACTTTCGCCATGGTTGGTCCCGGGATGGGTCAATCAAATTTATAATCTCGAGCTCCTCCGTGCTTCGGAAGGCACGTTAAGCCGTTGCTCCTGGTTGTTACTGCAACCGTCTTAACCCACCAACCCGCATTGGGCCAGCGTGGTGGTGTTATGGCCCAATCTCCTCATGTGTTTCTACCATGTAGGAAGGCCTGTGCCCAGCAGTTGGGCGTATATAGGCTGATGATGATGATGAGATGACAAACAAGCTGACGGCCCACCTGATGGTAAGCGGTTACCGCCGCCTATAGACACCTGCAATAACAAGGAAAAATCACGTGATATTGCAGGTGCGTTGTCATCCTGAGGCCGTTGATGAAATGCCGTCCATGCCCAGTAATTACACTGGCTAACTTACCCTTCAATCCAAAACACAGCGCACTGTTTCACGGCTGAAATAAGAAAGGCGGTGGTACCTACCCAGACGTCAGACGACCCTAGATACGGGCCTACCACCTAGTAAAAGTGTTTACTTAGAAACATCGAAATTAGAAAAAAATCACAACGTCCTGGGGCAGGTATCGAACCTGCGACCTTTCACAATCCGGGTGACTGCTCCAGCCAACTGAGCTACCAAGACTTGGGATAACCCTGTAAAATTCTACTAGTCAGCACAGACAGTTTAGATATCGGGGCAGGTATCGAACCTGCGACCTTTCACAATCCGGGTGACTGCTCCAGCCAACTGAGCTACCAAGACTTGGGATAACCCTGTAAAATTCTACTAGTCAGCACAGACAGTTTAGATATTTTTCTAAGTACTTAAAGGTTTTTTTCAAACATTTATAATAATAGTAAAAAAAATCTTAAATCTTAAAGAGAAAAAAGCCCATACATTTTATAAAAAAAAAACTAAAAAACGTAACACTGCCCTTGTTTTTGAGGACGGTTAAAAAGTTGCCTTACTGCTTCCCTTTCCGTTTTGTTTTACATATTCCATGCGGGCTGTACGACGGTCACTTTATAACTGCGACTAACCGGATTACACCGGATTTGATGTGAAAAATGGACGAATGTGGAATGATAGATTAGTTTCCAGATTCGCTCTTAAAAGAACAAGCTCTCTACCTCTATAATTTGTCATACTTACAGTAAGAATCGGTTAAAAGTAAAAAAAGTATTTATTTGACATTGGTACAGACGACAGCACATCAAGTGTAACATTTGCACTACGAAAGCGGCCTTTATTACGAACGCAGTAAAGGCGGTCCCAAGGTCAAACTGTTACGTTTGATGTGCTGTCAACTGTACATTGTCACACTTATTGAACATCAATTCTAAGCCGCCTGTTCTTTAATCTGCCGAGCGGTCTTGTTCTGAAAAGAATGGGCAACAAATTCAGTAAGGTTTGTCGCTTTACACGTCTATAGGTTTTTGAAAAATGTTCAAATTCACAGTCTATATCCAAAAAATAACTATTAATAGTATAACATACCTAACCTAGTAGTGCCGCACGGCCCCATATCATTACCCTCCTAGTTTGGGTACAGCTGTCCTGACGGGGACAAGTTTGAAGGCAAATGACTCGGAGTTGTTCTGGGTGCGACTCCCATAATCCCAAAGGAGCATTAGTAAGGTTTCGTTTCCGCGCTTCCCATAGTTATTTAAAAGCAAGGTTGAGAAGCTCGGTGGGGAGGATCGGCGGCGTAGTGGTTTGAGAGCTTGTTTCGATACGAAACAAAGCAACATTCGCCGTGGTCGATCCCGGGATGGGTCAATCAATGTTAGTAATTTCGAGCTCCTCCGTGCTGCGGAAGGTACGTACAGCCGTTGGTCCCGGTTGTTACTGCCTCTGCTTTATCCCACCAATCCGCATCGGGCCAGCGTGGTGATGTTATGGCCCAAACTCCTCATGTGTTTCTCCAATGTAGGAAGGCCTGTGCTCAGCAGGCAGTGGGACGTATAAAGGCTGGTGATGATGAGTCGACCAGAACAACAGTTCGTTGTATTTCGTTTATGGTACAATAAAGAATATATATGTAATCTATGGCTCCGTAATTTTAAGCATAACATTTATTGTCATAATATCATGTTCCATAATTTTAATACCCATAATCATCGTGTTGCATATTATCGCGACGCATAATTTTAAAAGTCCTAATATACTGTAGGTTAAAATTGTTTGTCATAAGTATTAAAAGGCAATAATTTTGAAACGCAGAATAGCTTTAGGCAGAATTTTGAAAAGCATAACTTTCGTAAAGCATAATGATCACAACGAATAATATAATATAACGCATATTTTTTTAAAAGCATAATTGCTATAACAACAACGAATAATAAGATACTTTTTTAATTATTTGACTGCTGACGCTCCTTGTAAATTGTGAGCATCTAACATAGTTTTTACAACTTTGCAGGCATGCAGATGCAGCATGCAAGCAGGCGGTCTTCAGCTCGCGGGCCTTCTAAGCTAGGGCAAAGTCGGGCCACGTGGAGTCGGGTTGTGCTAGTTCGAATCTGGGTGATTATTTGATTTAATCAATAAGATTTAGGACTACCTATACTATGAAAAATAAAATTGGGTTATTCTATAGTTATGGCGATGAGGAGCTCGGTGGCGTATTGGTTTGAGCGCTCTGGTTTCGATACGAAAAACAAAGCAACTTTCGCCATGGTCGGTCCCGGGATGGGTCAATCAAATTTATAATCTCGAGCTCCTCCGTGCTTCGGAAGGCACGATAAGCCGTTGGTCCCGGTTGTTACTACAACTGCTTTAACCCACCAACCCGCATTGGGCCAGCGTGGTGGTGTTATGGCCCAATCTCCTCATGTGTTTCTCCCATGTAGGAAGGCCTGTGCCCAGCAGTGGGACGTATATATAGGCTGGTGATGATGACGATGATAGTTATGGCAAATAAAATTATGCTAATGGATTTTAGGACTGCCTAATATTATGCCAAATGAAATTAGGGATTACATTTATTATGCTTCATAATAATATGCCTTTAGACAGTTATGCTACTTAAAAGTTATGCGAAGGAAAAATTATGTGACATTAGTGTTATGCTATTTGATGATTATGCCAAATGATGTAAGACAAACGACTTTAGGACAATCGACATTATGCGAAAAGTTCCGCCCCCAGAAAGAAATCCTCGACCCATCTTTACTGGTGACGGAATTAAATTCATGAAAGCCTTCACTTTAATTTAGAGTTTTCATTAGTGAGCGGAGTGAGGGCGATCGTCCTATTAAGCGCCTAATGAATGTGCCTGAGCACCGGTAGACGTTTGCAAGCTGAATAAGAATGTCCACTCGGAAGCCTTTTATAGGTGTAATACGTTATTTTTGTAAAGTTGGCGAAGAGAAAGAAAGATGGCCATAGTTTTGTGTATGCGTCTTTAGGACTATCTCACCACGAGTGAAACGAGATTTGTTTATTACCGTCTTGGTAACTAAGTGGTGGTGTTTTGGTAATATTTTGATTTATTATTATTATATCAATTTTATTTTTACCTAATAACTACAAAATTAATAATTTTAAGTAGCCCTAGGCGTCATTAATCTTCTATCTAACACCATTTCATTACGACTATTCATAAGAGCCCAAACACGCTAAATCTGCTGTAAGTTTCTGAAGAATTAAGCATTTCGCAGACTTTTTGATGGTATACGATCAGCTCAAGGTTAGTATGTCATAGGAATGTCACCGAAGTGACAGTACACCAAGTTTGAAATCAATCGGATCTGTAAAATTTAGTAAAATCCTATTATCAAGTAGAAAATGAGCTGATAGGCATCAAATGCCTGAACTGATCTTCAAATATTATAGCTAAGAACCATCGTAGTCACATCAGCTTTCAAACAAAAAAAAACGAATCAAAATCGGTCCATTCGTTTAGGCGCTACGATGCCACAGACAGACACACAGATACACCGATACACAGACAGACACGTCCAATTTATAACACCCCTCTTTTTCGTCGGGGGTTAATAAAGATTTGAACAAAACTAAAAAGGATTGTATACAATACATTTTCCTCTATGTACAATACTTTATATTTGATTGGTTAAAATCGCTTAGCAACGGCTAACAACGGCTAACAACCCCTCAAGACACCTAGCAACATCGCTGACACACACAATCCACACAATTTTGTCAATAAAGAAAATAATTAACGACCAGTAACTGTCTCCAGTGTTTATGTTGTTTGAACTATAAAGTTAAGAAATAATGACTGGAGTCAACAGGCCGATGAGTCAAATGAGGAAGATTGAAACAGTAAGTAATTTTACCTAAAGATACTTTTGTGATTACCAGTGATCGGAATAGGCTTTACCTACAGTTTGTAGAACAGAGATAAAAATTCGAGACTTCACTGCTTTATTTTTTTTTACCGGTAAATTTACCGGATCTTTAATTAATTGAATATAAAACATCTTATTATTAATATTTACCGCGTAACAAACATTTTTTTTTTTATACAACTGGATGACAAATAAGCTGACGGCCCACCTGATGGAAAGCGGTAACCGCCGCCTATAGACACCTGCAATAACAAGGAAAAATTACTTGATATTGCAGGTGCGTCGTCATCCTGGGGCCTAAGATGAAATGCCGTCCATGCCCAGTAATTACACTGGCTACCTTTCCCTTCAATCCGAAACACTGCGAAACATACAAAAAAAACGATCAAAAATAGTCGAATGAAAACCTTTTTTTCTTGAAGTTATTAAAAATGAAGGGCCATGTGAAAAATTTTATAAGGAAGAATATTTACGCAGGAGAACTTTCTATTTAATTAATTTGATGTTTGATTTTACGTAGTTAAAATTCCGGTAAATTATCGGTGAGGTAAAAAAAATATTTTAACGAAGTCTCCGATTTTTATCTCTGTTCTACAAACTGTAGGAAAATATACTCACCCAATTCCGATCACTGGTGATTACTTACCAGCGAACTGGTAAATATCAGTTGCAAATAGCCTTGTTTATTACAGCCAAAGAGCATTCGGCCCGATTGATGAGTTAGCCAAGAGTGCAGGATAGGTCGAGTAGGGTAATTAAAGGTCGTGAGGCTACTCTGCGAAGCTCTTTAAATCATGATAGAGAGAGACGGACTAAGAGCCGACGCTCAGTGCCTAGCATTGAACATAGGTCTCCCTTTCAGCCAAGAGAAATAATAATAATATATATAACGTTATTCAACCAAACAAACAAATAGGTACCAGCAATTTATAAAGGGTTCTAAAACTAAGGTTGTATAATTGCATGCAATAACATATTTAAGCCCCTGACTCCTAAACTAGGATAATCCTGTATCTTAGGAGTCGGTGATTCCTCTAAGACAATGCTTATACAATTTAATTTTGATTTACAAGCCCAAATAAATAACAGAAAAGATACATTTATAATAAAAACAGTGACTAATATGTGATATTTGCGCGCGCGCGCGCGCGTGTGTGTGTGTGTGTGTGTGTGTGTGTGTTGTACTGTGTAAGTGTACGTGAGTGTTTGTGAATGTGTGGTTTCAGTGGGTTTCAGTTTCATTATAATTGAGAGTCACTAAGTATCAGTAAGAAAGAGGTGAGATTATCAAACTATCGTTTTCTGTCATGTACACGGCCCCTTTCACATTACCCCCAGTTTACTAAGTAGTAGACACCCCTGTCTACTAAGCGAGAGGTCCCGGGTTCCGCAGTTAATAATACAAACACTGAAGTGTAGAAACTTATTTGTTATTTTTAACATCTTATATTGTATCTTATATTTTATATACTACCATGTCCCTTGCAAATAATTAATTTCATTTCATTTAGCGGCCGGCTAGTCAAGTGCGGCATAATATCATGCCATGGTCTTGTCAGGTATGAAAGACACCAGAAGTCCCGGATACGAATCCCGGTAGATATTTGTATGATGAATACGAATATTTGATGACGAGTTAATGCATGTTAACACTCAGGTTGTGGAATTTTAAAAATTAAGTATCATTACGAGTATGGATACTTTTTTTTTTTTTTTTTGTCTTGAAGTCGGTTTTTGGTTTATTATATTTTTTTAAATAAATCTTTCTTAAATATTAGAAATCAAGCTGTCTTAAATGTTCGGAATTGAGAAAACACAGAGCAAAGCATTTGACTACGTTTTAATTTTTATTAGACTTAGATATATTTTTAGATACTTATGTAATATGTAGTATAAAATTAAAATTTTTACAAGGCCTGGGGTTACTAAACATTTTAATTTTATCAAAGCATCTATCTGACACCTACTCATTGAGAGCCCAAGCCCCAAACACACTCTGTTTGCTGTAAGATTCTGAAGAACGAAGAATGAAGCATCTTGCAGACTATTTGATGAAATAGTCTGCGAGATGCTTCAGTCTTCAATTTGCTGTCGCATCCTACAGCATCAGCATCAGCTTAAAGTTGGCATGTCTTGGAAATAACACTTGGACGTATCAGTACACCAAATTTCAAATCTATCGGATCAGTAAAAGAGTTAGTAAGACCTTTTTGTCAAGTTGAAAATGAGCTGATAGTCACCAAACGCCTAAACTGATCTTTATAAATTATAGCTAAGAACTATCTAGATCACGTCAGCTTTCAAACAAAAGAACCAAATCAAAATAGGTCTATTTGTTTTAGGGGCTACGATGGCACAGACAGACACACAGAAACACGGACTGACACGTCAAACTTATAACACCCCTCTTTCGTAGTCGGGGCTAAAATATCTGAGTGTAACAAAAATCTTAAGATCTGATAAAAAACCTATTTCAGGCCCCTACTGTATGCACAGGCTCTGAAGGGCGTTGAAATATTTTTTATGCTTTTTTGAGAGCTATAAAACGCAGGCCCCTATTATGTGGGCCGTTAAGCGGGTAGTCGATTGGCCCAGTTTTTCTGATCCAATGAGTTTCGTTTTAATAATTTTGCTATCGATTGCGAATATTTAAATGATAGGACCTTCATTCTAGAGTGTTTTGTTTCTTATCAGCCCGCCTGTGATTACAGGAATTATAAAATCCTGAATAAGTGCCTTCCGAAGTGTTCAGGAGCTCGAGATTATGAGTTTTAATCGACCCATCCGGAGATCGACCATGGCAAAGGTTCTTTTGTTTTCGTAATCAAACTACTACGTATGTGTTCTACCGTTTGTATAACGGGGCGTGTTCTGAGGCATTATTTGACATGATGCCTACGGTTTCTATCATCGCACCGCTCGCCACCGGCAGGGAGTTCATCCTCACAAATTGGATCCAAAGTGGTCGCGTACTGTACGGTTTCAGAGAAACTTTCTCCCACGTACGCTCAGGTTGTGGAATGAGCACCCTGCAGAGGTTTTCTCGAATGAGTATAGGGCAGCATGGGGTTCTCAAAAAAAGGCGTGAAAAGGTTTTTACAGGGTTGGCAATGCGCAAGTGATACCACTGGTGTTGCAAGCGTCCATAGGCTACGGTAACCGCTTACCATTAGGTGGGGGCCGTATGCTTGATTGCCACCTTAGTGGTATATAAAAAAAACGTCACCGACCTACTCACCACTGCCGTATACGGGGACTTATTTCTTGTACTTCAAAATTTTAAAAATACAGTCATCCCCACCACCAGTACCACCAGCCACATACGAGAGGTGGCATACATATACAGATCTTCCAAGTTACACAAACACATTTTTCATCGACAGAAAGAAGCACTGTTCAGAGCCAGAAAGCGGATCCTCAAGTACTTAGTTCTGGGTTTCTTGAGGCAGGAGGGGTTCATGCAGTCAGCTGACACTTTAGCGGAAGAGGCGACCCTCACCGGGGACTACGAAGTCTGCGATAATATTGACCTGGACATCATATTGCAGGTCAGAAACGAAGCTTGAATTCAAAATTCATTTGACGATCGCAATGTTTGAATACTTATAGAAGAAAAAAGTTGTCAACTACCCTATTATCTTCATGTTTATGAAGATAATAGAGTAGTTGACAACTTTTTTAGGGTTCCTTACCCAAAGGGAAAACCGGGACCCTATTATTAAGACTCTCTAAGAGACTAAGACTCTGTCCGTCCGTCCGTCACCAGGCTGTATCTCATGAACCGTTGAACCTCACCTGAGTTAGACAGTTGAAATTTTTCAGATGATGTAGTTCTGTTGCCGCTATAACAACAAATACTAATAAACAGAATAAAATAAATATTTAAGGCGGCTCCCATACAACAAACGTGATTTTTTTGCTTGTTTTTGCACGATAATGATAACGTCAACAGGCAGGTAGACGCTTGTTTATATAATAGATATTGGTACACGAGCCCCACTCGCACTTGGCTGGTTTTTTTATTATTATTATTGAAATATTGCAAAGGAAATAGTATTTTTATAATCAATAGTTTCACAGATATAGTGGTATGTTTGATGTGTTGCGGCGCATCGTCCAAAAACACTCCATAGAAAATCTACGGAACAGGTGACGTTACAGTTTCTATATTACTAAGAAACGTATGGGAATATTGACAAAATCAATAATAACTATGTAATATGTATGTATTATTAATAGTTGTTTGAATTGATGTAAGCAATCTTTTCGCCATTTCATGTATTTTTATAAAAAGTAAAATTTCAACAATATTTCCTAGCTTTTAAGTCTTAATTGTTTCTATGGGTAACAGTAGCGTATATTTTCCGAATTTGTGAAAAACAGCGCCATATTCAAACTTAGGCAACATCCCTATTCGTACAGTCGATAGCACATCAAGCGCAATAGTTTGTCATTGAGACCGCCCTTACGTCATTCGTAATAGAGGCGGCTTTCGTAGTGCCACCGTTACACTTGATGTGCTGTCGCGTGTACATGTATTAAAGGAGAGTCGCTTTAGGGCAGATTACGTTACGATAAGTAGAAACTAATTGATTGAGTTGTTTCGGAATATTCTAAAAATGTGGAGTTGAAAAATATTTACACTAGAAAATCCATGTCCTGGGGCGAGAACCGAACCCGAAATCTTTCACTATAGCTCTAATCACAGAGCTACCGAGAACTTGAGATAATCCTGTGAATATTTTCTGATCCGTCTGTTTTTGCTTCTATGGTTGAGTTGTCAGAAAAACGTCTGCTACATGGGAATCGATATAGCATAGAAGAATTTCAATTCTACAAGTGAAATAGGCATAAATTTTAGAATAAGTGTCTTTAAAAGTACTAAAAAGGATAAAATAAGAAGGTATACTTATCGCCTAAAACATATATTTTGGAGTCGGTGCTTTACTTTGTATTGTTTCTGGAAACACTTAGCACCAAGTCCAAAAAATATGTTTCTAAGGGATAACTATCTAATTAAATTTAATTATTTTATTCTTTTTAGTATTTTGAAGTCGATTTTAATTATTTTTTTCACAATTTTTTGTGTTAACTTTCTAAGGTCAAACCTAGGTGGGTGTCTTTCAGCATATATTGTTTTCTACTATCGTATCGTTTCACTAAAAAGTCATAGGAAAGAAGTCAAGAATCCGCAATTTCGCATACATAGACGATTTAGAATAGAATAGAATAAATGTTTATTTGGTACAAATTAAAAAAAATCACGAAAGAATAAACACAAAGATCAAATCTAAACAATTTGTACCAAAAAGGTCTCCGCTCAGTATGAAGCCGTGGCAGGATGTGCCACGACACTGGTTTTCTGCGGATGCCTTTTCGTGACAGATGCACGGCCCTGGGCAAACAAATCACCAGACATTACAAGAATTATAATTACAATAATAAAATATACACAGGACGTTACACAAAATCTTATAATAACATTGACAAATTACTAAAATCTTTATCATTATAATATAGAAATAATATCCAGCCCCTTCATATAAGTTCCATCTATACACACACACAAAAAAAAAAGAACAATTCCAGATTAATGCACATACATACCTATAAAATAATAACATTTGTATATTATTAGTCACTAGCGTTTCTCAACCATTTCTATAGAGTCTTTTGAATATTTAGTAAATGTCTTTTGAAGTTAACCTTAAATGTGTAAATACTAGTGCTATTTTTAATAGGTGGCGGTATGTTATTCCAACACTTAGTGGACAAGTATCGAAAACTACCTCGAAACGCAGAAGTATTAAAAGTTGGGCATTAATATTAAAAGGAAGTATTAAAATTTACTCATTCCAGTAAATTCGATTTTAAAACTACTACCCAATCGATTTTAATTTTTTTTTATGAGACCAAATCGAACTATTCCGCATCGAACGAAAAAACAATCACGTAAATTGGATCAGATCTCGGTGTAATCAGTGTACATCCGGTGTACATACATAAAAAAAAAATATACCTACCGAATTGAAAAGCTCCTCATTTTTAAAGTCGGTTAAAAATATGTGATTTGTCTCCAACAAGGCGTGCTCGTTATTACGCAGTAGAATCCAGAACTCTCGTGTATCATGGTCGACGCTGGCGTTGTTCAAAATTGTACCCCAACTTGTTAGGTGTCGAGTGACGCCGCTAACGTCCGCCTTGTTAGCCATGCCGACTTATTTTAGAATAAGGGGATGAAACTAATTAGGATGAAAAATAATAATATTTGATATACGTTATACTTAGTTCGGTGACGTATGGGTTTGAGCGCTCTGGTTTCGATACGAAAAATAAAGCAACTTTCGCTATGGTCGGTCCTGGGATGGGTCAATCAAAGTTTGTTATCTCGAGCTCCTCCGTGCTTCGGAAGGCACGTTAAGCCGTTGCTTCTGCTTGTTCCTGCAACCGCTTTAACCCACCAACCCGCATTCTGCCAGCGTGGTGCTACTATGTCCCAAACTCCTCATGTGTTTCTCCCGTATAAGAAGGCCTCTGGACACAGTGGGACGTATATAGGCTGGTGCTGGTGATGATGATACTTAGTTCAGACGATTTTTTACTATTTTCATAAGGAAGCGTTGCTCTTAATATGATCTTCCAAAGAACAGGAATTCACTTAAAGGCAATCTAAAACTGAACTACTCCACATTGTGAAAAGGTGGCGGAAGTGTACCAAAATGCTTGTTGTGATTAGTCTATGCAATTCTCCGGGTTACATTCAGAATACTTTGGCGTGTTTACGAACGGCGCGAGACTCGTTGGCGCCTCGCGAGCCAGGAATGCCAACTGAAGCGGGCACTAGTGCATTGAACAGCTAAAAGTTCATGGTAACTATTTCAGATTAGGTATGTTTTGTAAGTTTACCCCAAGGTGGAAGTCACAGTATTAATCTGCCTGCATCTAATGGAATTTTACACTTGACAGATGTAAGATATTGGTTGATCTTCATCTGCCGATGAAAAGCCGCTTAAAGTGAATTTTAATGACGCTTCAAAATGTTGGCAATCTGGTCAGTTACAACTTTCTTACCTTCATATACAGGGTGGCACATTTAGATCGGTCAGTATGGGAAAGTCTGAAACTATAAGACTTACAAAAATCTCTTCTAAGAAACTATGTCATCGATTTTAGTTAAAATAAAAACTGCATTCATACATTTAAAAAAAAACGTGTACTCAGCTCGGGAATCAAACCCGGACTTTTTGAAAAATAAAACTATTGCTATTTCTGTTTAGATATCGATTGTGTAGGTCCTAAGCAGTAAACGTTACTATGAAACACGATGTCTAAAATGTATTGTTTTCATATCCTTTAATTTATTTAAGTAAGTGTTCGAAATTACTACCATTACCACCATAGGAGGTTTATCACGTCTCTGTTCAAACCAAGACGTTCCATTTTGAAATTTATCTACATACTTATTCTAAGTGGGCCTTTCAATTGATTATTAGTGTAAGTATGATTAATAGAAGTAAGCAATTACAATCATAGATAGATAATATTATCGCAGATAACAATATGTAAAGCAGTGTATGTAACAAGTTGCGACACCAGCAAAGAGCTACAAACAACCATAAAGACAATTTTACGCACCTAAACGAGTTGAATGTTGTGTTGAAAAAATGGTGGTGATTTCGAACACTTAGGGCCGATTTTTCAATCCCCTGATAAAACTACAGATAGCTACCTAAGGAATAAAGTTATTACACTGTTTATTCGTCCGATAAGTGACTGTCAATTTTTCAATCAACATTTATCCTAAGAATAACTATCTGACCGTTTAGGTCTTCCATAATAACGCCAGCTTCAGGTAGTTGAGACAAATGTATAGAGGACACTAATGTTAGAGCGGGACATACAATTTCTTTGTTTGCTGTTAACTTCACATCTATTGTCAAAAACAAGCAAGCATCTGGCATCTTATTTCATTCGACATTCATACATACATCAAGTTCTGTGGTATTTTATTTGAAACTTAACATGTAATTGCAATCTATAGCTGATATCAATCAAGAAACCTTAGCTCATTTATGCTTCCTCATGGAAATGAAAAAAATATCAGAATTCAATTTTTTCCTCAAAGATGTAATTGCAACAGTACCTAATTTTTTTTATAATACGACATGAAGTGGAATTATTAATACCGCCAAACTATATAGGAGCAGTGATATAGAAACTCATAGGGCAAAGAATCAGTGATTGGCAGCTGTAGGAGGAATGCAGTGGTTTCAGAAACAAAATTAAATATGTATTTTTTGTGATTTCATTACTTACATAATTTATCTTTTACAAAAGTTTGCAAATATTGCACCGATTTTTTAGTAAGTCTGAATCTACGACGGAATTCTACTGTATACCATTTTACATGTGTTTTCTAACATGTTTTGAGAAAGCACAAGCATAATTTATCTATAGAATAAGCGGTTATCTGGCCGTCGAAGGGGCAGATAGATTTATTCTTAAGTTAAATGAATTATTCGTCGAATAAAGTCTATCTGACGCTTGAAAAACCCACTTTTTTGCTATCTATCGAATAAACCCTATCTGACTGTTTATCTGAGCATTGAAAAATCGACCCTTAGTAAAGTAAATGAAAGGATATGAAAACAATGCATTTTATTCATTTTAGACATCATGTTTCATAGTAACGTTTACTGCTTAAGACCTACACAATCCATATCTAAACAGAAATAGTGTTAGTTTTATTTTTCAAAAAGTCCGGGTTCGATTCCCCAGCTGTATACAGGTTTTTTTTAAATGTTGAATGCAGATTTTATTATTAATAAAATCGATGACATGGTTCCTAATAAAAAATTCAAATATGTGTTATAGTTTTGGACTTTCCCATACTGACCGATCTAAATGTGCCATCATGTATATGGGATTATAGCAAATTGACGCTCTGAACTGTGACTGAGATGGAACGGGAAAAAATTACACGACAACAGAAGACTAGCAGAAATTAATAGGATTTTCACTATAACTTTATTGAGTTAAAGTAGGTAGATATTTACCAATCATTCATTGTAAATAGGTTACTAAATATTAATGAATGTCGAGCACAAAAAGCCGGTAAAATTTTCGATTAAGACAAATGTACACGCCGCCAAATTCGATAGAATCAAAACAAATTTTAGCGAGCGAGTGTCTTGGCGTGATCATGCACACATTCCGCCTATCTTGTCATTGGTTATGTCGTATTCATACTCCTAAAATTGCTCGTCATCTCTTCCCGTAAACCAACCAAACCTAAAAGCTAACAAATATGTTACACAGAACTTCGATCATTGTAAAACCTAAAAATAAATCAAGTCAAAACTTTTTGTCTCTTTGTTCCCGGAAAGCCGCAGGTAGTCTCGCTAACGTGCCATGGCGCGGTGCCAACCGCAGCCAGTTAGGAGTGCCATGCCGCTGTGAGCCGGTGACGTGCCGCGGTAGTTAGGGAATAAAGTTTTTGCCGATGGCTACAAACTTCCGACTAATTTATTGTAGACTATCTTTTGCCCACGGTTCCGCCCGCGTGGATGTCGGTTATTGCTTCTAAAAGTAGTCTATATCCTTTGCAAGGCCCTAAAGTATCTCCATACCAAATTTCATTTAGCGGTTCAAACGTGAAGACACACAGACACCTAACATACAGACACCTTTCGCATTCTAAAACACATTTATTTACAATCAGAATTTAATTTCATTTACACTATTCACCAACGTCTTAGTAAATTTAATTTCATTTCATTTACACAATTCACCAACGTCTTAGTAAATTAAACCGCACCTCAATCATCTGAGATCTATATCAAGGCTGTCCGTCCATACTAAGCCACTAATGTTAAAATTGCGAAATTGTGTGTCTGTCGTTAATTGTTCACGGTTAAACCGCTGAACTGAATAAGATGAAAGGGATGTAGATATTTAAAGTCCTTGCAAATGACGTAGGACACTTTTGAGCTATAACCGACATCTACGCGGGTGGAGCCGCGGGCGTCACTAGTATTATCCTAACAATTGGTTGTTACGCTTTTACATCTAAACCACTGAACCGATTTAGATGAGATTTGTTATGAAGATAGTTTGAGACCCCGAGAACAACATAGGATACTTTTTGAAGCAGTCTTACTCCCACGGTTGATGTGTCCACGGAAGACCAGCGTCGTGGCGTCTAAGACGCCCGACATATGTTGAGTTGAGCTTCTGTTCAGTACCGCAATACAATTTTTATAAGTTAAGGTTTTTGTGTGCTGAATAAATTTTTATTCGATTCTATTCGATAACCAACAGACCTCTAGACGCTCGTAGCACCTTGGACACTATTCACGCGTTGTCACCGTAGCCTGTAGACACTCGTAGCACCTTGAGAACTATTTACGCGTTTTCACCGTAACCTGTAGACACTCGTAGCACCTTGGATACTATTCACGCGTTGTCACCGTAGCCATTAGACGCTCGTAGCACCTTAAGCACTACTCAGGCTACTCAAGCGCTGTCACCGTAGCCTGTAGACACTCGTAGCACCTTGAGCACTACTCACGCGTTGTCACCATAGCCTGTAGACGCTCGTAGCACCTTGAGCACTACTCACGCGTTGTCACCGTAGCCTGTAGACGCTCGTAGCACCTTGAGCACTACCTACGCGTTGTCATCGTAGCCTGTAGACGCTCGTAGCACCACAGATGCCTAGGTGGATCATCTTGTATTTAAGAGTTTTGGTGTGATTAGTTATTTTTGTTATTTTGTTCATGGTTATTTTTTATGAGCACTTATAACCAAAACGATATCGGTTATAAGTTAGCATAGAAAATTAACCTTGATCTTACCAGTTACTCAAACAGTCACACAAAACCTCTTTGACTTTTAAGACCTGCCTAGGCGTCCAATTGGTTTAGGCGTCCGGTTAAACGGCATATTTAACAAGACGGCTGCGACATTTACATTGATTCACGCGGGCAGCAGCGGAAATTAGAAAACTGATGTCCCTCAGTAGAGATGGGCGAGCTTTTGGGCGACGAAACCTTGACCAGTTGGATGAACTGTCCTTTTTGAATGTACAAAAATATAATATAGTATTGTAAGCAGTTTTTAAGGTTTATGCTAGAAATATTTCAGTAAGAATCTTGAAAAGTTATTCGCATCTGCATCTTTAAAGAATTGTAATACAGGTCGGTGCCGTCAATACGGCAATAAATTGAAACACTGACTTATTTCATAGAAATGGTTTAAACTTTCAAAAACATCTTATTCATTACGGTACTTTCATGACATTTGTATGAAATAATATAACATAGGCTTTGTTATTTCATAGAAATGTCATGAAATTTTCAAGTGAATAAGATGTTTTTGAAAGTGGCAAACCATTTCTATGAAGTTATATAGCCCATGTTTTCATTTATTTTCATAATGACGGCACCAACCTGTATAATAATAATAATATAATAATATTTATACACTTACACCTATTACCTAGCCCGAAGTAAGCATCATTAGGAGCTTGTGTTATGGATACTAGATAACGGAGAAATAATGATAATAATATGGATATAAATATTAGAAATATACTAAATAAACATATAAACATCCATGACTCGTAAACAAATGCTCGTACTCGTCATACAAACATTTGTTCCTACCGGGATTCGAACCCGGGACCTCTTGACCGAGTAGCCTGTTGTACAGACCACTCGGCCAGCCGGTCCTCATGTGGTCGTATATGTGGAGTTAGGCGATCGCTTCGCAGTTCAACCAGCCGGGTATTAAGGTATTTTAATTTATATAAAGCTAATACTAGCTATACTTTATGTCAGTTATTATGTAATATTCACATCAAAGACTTATTTTTGGTCTTATAAAGGTAGAGTATACTATTTGATATGCACCTGTAGCAAACGGTAGAAATAATAAATAAATCATATTTGTATTATAGAAGTTGGAAATGTGCCGAAAATTTGTTTGGAGACGCGCGGGCGGCAAACTGTCCAGGTTTGATACCTGTAGGTATATTGTAGAAATATTCGATTAAGTTGCCTGCAATAAGGGATATTAATACCAAGATTATAATTGGCTTATTTATATTAATTATCGTCGCTATGAAGAGAGAACTGTCATAAAAATTGATATTATAATTGCGATTGAAGGATTTCATTTCTGTGAATTGAAATTACTCAAAAATGTGAAAGATTAGTTATAGTTTCTCCGAACAATAATTTTTGGGAGATCAGTTAATACTTAGAATTAAATCAAAGTTGACCCGATTTTTGTGTTATTTAATAAATGTTTAAAGGTCGGGCGTTATTGTCACTGTTCCAACAACGCCGGGAGACCTTGTACGGAGATTCAAGAAATGGGTAACAGTGTAACACAATATGGTGTAACTCAACGGGAACAAAGGCTTCTTTCTGGGTTCTGTATATTTTCCTCTTTATTGTTATGTGAAACACTCGGTTCAACATATTATGGATTATTTAATAATTACTTTACAACATCATACCTGCTTTTGTAATTAAATCTGTTAAGCGGCGTTATACCTCTGGAGGTATACGACAATTGAAAGAACAATTGTCTGGAATCGGATTATGCTTTCAGATTAATATAGTAAATTTAATTTTATTCTCGCCTTTCTTTGATTGCCCCATCCTGGGATCGACCATGGCGGAAGTTAGTTTGTTTTCCTATCGAAACCAAAGCGCCCAAACCACTACCCCACGGAGCTCGTCCAGGCACCTTCATGCACAATCATATTAAAGGTATTACAAAAGAAATATAAGTAAAAAATATGAAAATCTTTTTTTGTTAAAACAGAGATGAAATGAAATCATTTTTCGGATATTAATTTTAGTAATAGGTATGTAACTTTCAATATGTACTCTCCACGTGATTGAAATTTCACACGATAATTGCTATAATGTCATATTATTATGCTTACCTACTTCTCTCAAATAAAGAACTATACGCTAAACGATATGTAAATAACTAAATAAATAATTTATAAATGAAGGAAGCTTCGAGATGACTTTTTCCATCAACGGCACCTGTTCAAATAGGTATGACGCATGTGCCAGCCATTCCTCCGCTCAACCATATTATTGGGAACGGAGCGACCTGGCACACGACGCCACCACCGCAGAATCTTATAGAAAGCATGACATATTAAAACATCATGCCCTGGGTACGCGAACCAAAACCCGCGACCTTACACAATCCGGGTGACTGCTTTAACCATCTGGGCTACCAAGGGCTTAGGATAACCCTATAATTTTCTTCTAGTGTATCTTTATTTGCATTATACGTATAGCGAAAATTTAGCTAAGTAGATGAATACAATGTAAATACCTTGATTAAATTAGAATGAAGAATAGATTTGGATTACTTAATCTGCAATTATCTTTCAGGATTACTGCAGTTACTACCTGATCAGATTCAACAAGCAGCCGCAGTTTTTACGGAAGGTGGAGGAGAAGCCAGTCGTGCGGCGGCCGACAACGCGGAAGGGCCGCCAGGAGAGAAGGGTAGAAAGAGAGGAGAGACAAGAGAGAGAACCAGACCTACCTTCAACATTCACAGTGACGAAGCTGGCGAAGGTATTGTTAGGGATATGCTTAAATGAGATTATTCTGTGTTATATTAAAGACGGTACCCATTTGTCCTTTTTGACTATTTACAGGAAGACCAATACCAAAATCCCACATTAGGAATTGCAGCCATCGAGAAGAAGCCTATAACTGGGCTTTTAACTAATATGTGCCCGGAGAAGAAACACCTGGTGGAGCTGGTGTACCAGGACATTGTAAGGCCGTCCGGGGTGTCGTGGGATGATGTCAAGGGACTGGCATCAGCGAAGAACTTGCTAATGGAGTCCGTCTTGTACCCTATACGGTGAGATGTTGGTTCTCAACAATATACCCGGTAGGTAGCAAATTCTAATTTACTTTTAGATAAGAATATAATGTTGATAGGTTCTTCCAGCAGTGTGATTCACAAACAAAGATATTCGACATCGAACTTGACCTCTGACAAAGACGACGAGCTGCCATTGGTTTTGACGTTTGCGCACTGCGCTGTGTGAATCCGTATTCACCAATCTCTACGTCGGTCTCGTGGCTGTGTACGATTGTCTCTGTTTTGGTTATACGACATAAAGTACAATCGATATTTTTTTATTTCTTTTTTTGTGTTAAAATTGTATCGCAATGACATCATTCAATATTTGATAGATTTTTTACATAAAGATGTAAAAATCAACTACAGTTTTAGTTCCAGTTCATGCCGTGCTCGACGTCGGAACGCTGGTGTCGCCAATGGTTGTCAAACAAACGCCAAAAGTATGACGGCGCTGCCGACAGCCACGAATTCATGGCTGCTGACTTTACAGAATCGCATAGCAGTAATTAGTAGGAAAAAACATAGTCTCTTTTATCGGATTCATTTATTGCAATAAACTATTACCAATTTAGAGTAACTTATTCATAAATCATTCGATTTTGGGAAGTGAAAACATACTTGGAAAAATTACTTTTTTAATTATACAACATGTAACATAATACACATCTTGAAACACGGTCAAAGTAGGTACCCACTCATTAATATAAACAACTATTACTATGGACCCAACTCTGAAGTAGTGACAAATAAAATAATTAGCCGTTCCGTAAATTTTAGAGTATATAACTATAAACAGTATTACCTACTTAAGTGTTTTTATGGAACGGCTGGTTTTTTTTTCACTATTGTAGAGTTGGTAATAGTTGTTACCATTCTATTGTTTCAAAGCGATATATGAACACATATTGATGAGTACTTTGAGTCTCAATAAGGATGCAATTAATTGTGTTACATGTTGTATGTACATGCATATCTTCTTATTCCAAAACCATTGTATTGGCGCGAGAGCCTTATAGTAAGCATTTATTGAAAATCCACAAGCTTGCACTGTTGGCCTTCTAAAGCAGATATCCGGAAGTGTTCACTGGTCTCCTGGAGCCGTGGCGCGGGGTGCTGCTGCACGGGCCGCCGGGCTCCGGCAAGACGCTCCTGGCTCGAGCCGTCGCCAGCGAGAGCGGCTGCACCTTTTTCAACGTGTCCTGCAGCACGGTCGTGAACAAATGGCGGGGAGAGTCGGAGAAAATTATCAAGGTTATATTAACACCATTTTCATCCGTAATACTTTACTTTCAGTTGCCGTGCTTTGTGGTAAATGAACCGAGTCCCCACCACTTGATGTGAAGCGGTAGCTAGTGCAGTTTGAACACACTGATCTAGACAACTCCACCTTACCGACGTAAGCTGCGGTCCGAAACAGATTACAGCGCTCACAGCCCTAAGAATTGTAATTGTGAAAGCTGCTCCCCCCCCCCCCCCCCTAGAGATTCCAAAATCAAAAAATGTAGCCAACACAACTCCAACGAATTCGCAAATTATGTACCATAGAGTAAGATTTTATAATGTGGTCGAGACGATTTAGGAAAAACCCCAAAACTTATGTTTTTATTACCTAACTCGTAAATTCTTTTTGTTCGATATTTCTAATATTGTAATAACTTTGCTGTCAAGAGCTCCTGAAGATACACATTGAACTTTGAACCGTTCTTATTACAATCATGCTCTTGAGACTTGACTGTATACCTAAAATTCTTTTTTATACCACTAAGGTCACTTTCGAGTTGTCGACCCTGTAAAAACCTTATCAAGCTCTTTTTGAAGAACCCCATGCTGTACTTTTTTTATACAACTAGATGACAAACAAGCTGACGGCCCACCTGGTGGTAAGTGGTTACCGCCGCCTATAGACACCTGCAAGAACAAATAAAAAAAACGTTATTGCAGGTACGTTGTCATCCGGAGGCCTAAGATCAAATGCTTTCCATGCCCAGTAATTACCCTGGATACATTTCCTTTCAATCCGAAACACAGCGAACTGTTTCACTTGTTCGAGAAAACCTCTGCAGGGAGCTCATTCCACAACCTGAGCGGTGTATGCGGGAAAAAGTTTCTCTGAAACCGTACAGTTCGCGACCACTTTGGTTCAAACGCGTGAGGATGAAATTCCCTACCAATGGCAAGCGGCCCTACCAACGACAGAAAGAGGCCGTGCGCATCATATTGAATAATTCCTTAGAACACAACTCGTTATACAAAAGGTAGAATGCACATAAGGAGGCAAAATCTCTCCTTAGGCTTAAGGGTCCAATATTTCTCGTGAGCTCAAGATCATCAACAATTCTCATAGCGCGTATTTGAATCGCGATAAATGGTCCTAGTGAGTATCTAGAATCTAGATGTTCCTGCCCATACGTGGCAGCAGTATTTCATATAGGGCCTTTTTTAAGGGGGGAGGTGGTTACAGGTTCAGGCCTATAACTGAGCCCGGGTGACGCTCCCTGACGAGTTTGTGGGCCTCCTGGACAAAAAAGTACGTCCTACCCACTAAAATCCACTGCTAAAACCCTCTTCCGTCATTATTCGGAGTCATGGGAACGAACAAGCAGTCAACCCTGCCACTCCGACGGTCAGCCCGCACAACTGCGAGCCTCTTCCAGCTCCACTCTATTCATATTTGACGGGCCGTGTTATTCGGCGGTGAGGCCCCCTGACCTCCAACCTAAGGCACCACTACAATGGGAGAAGCAAGTAGACGTAACGCCTTCTTCTTTACCGTGGCCGTCTGCAACTGATCGGGTTAGCTAAGGGCGACCCGTCTCTAACCAGCTCCGCAGTCTCTATTTCATATAGGGCCTAACTTGAGACTTAAAGCACACCAAGCTTCTTGAAAGCCAGCTTGACTTTATCCTCTAAATGACTGCTGAACTGAACGTCATTAGGGACATTCCGAAATCCCGATACTCTTAGACATGTAAAGGATGTGCTAAGAAAATGTGGAGCCACAGTAATGGGGCAAATTTCTTATTAGGGATATTGGCACGAGCCGCATACTAGGTGTCTCTAGTACTGTCATCCGCATAACAATGCAGTCTGTCAATAGACAGCTTATCATTGATATGTATCAGAAACTGTTGGAGACAGCACCGAGCCTTGCGGGACGCCAGCATTAATTTCCATGCTAGCCGAGCAACTGCCCTTAACGGCTCTTGTGCATCTGCTGCACAAAAAGATAGCAAAGCGACCCATTTGCACAAGCCGCCATCAGGGAGCTCGTAAGTTGGTAACTTCTAAAGAAGTTATCTGTGCCTTTGCTACATCTGGACTAACAATGCCTCACCTTGACTTTTAACGGCAAGGGCTCACCGGTGGGTGAAGTATATTAGAAGATCACTCTTATAGTGACTGTTGCGAACGCTGTATTGTTGATGGTTGCTTAAGTCATATTTTTCTCATTCTCATATGTCCTTTCTTTTGGTGAAGGTGTCTATAGGCGACGGTAACCACTTACCACCAGGTGCGCCGTCAGCTTGTTTGTCAACTAGTTGTATAAAAAAAATCTCCATAATATCAACTTGCCCCCCCCTGGCCCAAGGGCTGGCGACGCCCTTGCCTATAAATAACCTTTTAATGTCTCTTTTGAAGGAATCCATGTTAAAGGAAGGAGGGAATTACTTACTGACACAAATGCTGTTGTATATTGGTTGGCGTTTTCTATTAGGTATGTGATTGGGTGGTTCATCGTAACTCTAATATGAAGAACACTTTCTACTTCTCAGACAGCCATTTTATAAATCGTGGACATCTTTCTGTTGAATTAATTTGAAACTTGAGCTATGAAGAGTTTCAATTTCGGGGAAACATTGAAAAGCAAGGAGTCTCATCTCTTGCCACTATTCACACCAAAAGAGAAGAATGTTAATGCCTCGCAATGACGCTAATGCACTGTGAATGCCTCTGCAACTGCGTCGCGACATTGCGTCGCTTGGCGCCTTTTATCGGCTATATCACGGAGAGTGCTATGAAGAGCTTTTCGACCTTATCCCACCTTACCTCTTTCTGCTCAGGAGCACGCGTGCCGGTCTTCGGAGTCATCAATTCACTGTCTCCACCACAACAACACGCATAAAGATTTATTGCCTTGTTTCTTTGTCGTACTTTCAGAACTTGGAATTCTTTGCCTGCACATGTGTCTCTCTTTCTTATAACATGGGGGTCCTTCAAGAGAGGCGTGAAAAAGCACCTTTTGTGCCGGCAAGGTGGAGGCGGCTAGTGCGGCTAGCTTTCTTCGCGTATGGACTCTCCTTACCGCTTCACATCTGGTGGTGTTGGGTTAATTGCCGTGCTTTGTAAAAAAAATGTAATAAGTATAAAAATCGTAAGGTAGAAAAGTGGAATTGAATATTTTAATTCTGTTCTGTGGGTGGAAAGATATCTAATTTTGTTTTACTTACAATGGTAGCAAACTGATACAAAAGAGATTACACGAAGTAACGTTCTCAGCACATACTCATAACTTTTTATAAGATCTGGTGTCTACTTACAGGTCCTATTCGAAATGGCGAATTACTATTCCCCGTCCATAATCTTTGTTGACGAGGTGGAGACGCTGGCGTCGGACCGGTCAGCGCCGGGCGAGCACGAGGCCTCCCGCAGGCTCAAGGTCCAGCTGCTCACAGAGCTGGACGGCATCACTGGACGGGAGGGCGTGGTCTTCTTGCTGGCCAACTCCAATATGCCGTGGTAACTATAGACTTTTACCCTCATATAGTCATATGACCACTTTACCCTCATATGATATTAATAAGTTCTAACTCGAAGGGTAATGTAGTGGTAAATGAAAATCGGACACTTGATTAATTCATTTATTGGACGCGGGGTTCGCCCACAACGGACCGGGAGAGTCTAGCCATAGCGATGCTAGTCCCTGTTACATGTAAATATGCTGACATAAAACAATGTTACATTGTATGTAATGTGTCGCTGCAGACCTGATTTATATTTTTTATTTATTTATTTATATATGATATTATATATGATATTGACACGCTGGTGTCCGCTAATGACGCCAATAGCAATATGTTATACATAAAGATGTAATCTTTCAGGGAAATAGACCCAGCTATGCTAAGAAGATTGGAAAAGCGTATCTATATACCACTCCCAGACTTTCGAACGCGAGCAGAACTGTTCGAGAAGTTTCTAGACTCCAAGAACATAGAGCTGTATCCAAAGGTGGACTTCCAGGAACTGGCGGCAAAGACAGTAGGATACTCTGGCAGTGACATCAAATTGGTTTGCAAAGAAGCTCTGATGTCCACAGTTAGGAAGTTGTTGCCCTCTATGGTAGGCAGAGGTGAGTAAACCTTCAATTTACAAGAAGGTTACTTAACCGAATCATAGATATGTAGGTATAAACATACTTACTCTTTTGGGTGTAGACTTATAATTGTATAGATATTGAGGGGCTATATGGAAGCTAACTTAAAATAGATAGACTAGAGGAGATTGATAGATTTATCCCAAGTCCTCGGTGGTCAGTGTTGTCTTCATGATTGTGACATGCCCAGGACATGATTTTAACCGACTTGAAATAGGAGGAGGTTCACAGTTCGGTTGGTATTTTTTATGTATGTGCAATCGACAGCACATCAAGCGTAACAGTTTGACCTTGAGGCCGGTCTTATACCGTTCGTAATTGAGGCGGCTTTCGTAGTGCAACTGTTAGAATTGATGTGCTGTCGTCTGTACACCGATTACGCCGAGGTTTCCGATCCGATTTACGTGATTCTTTTTTGTTGGATGCGGAAAAGTTGACATTTGGTCCCATAAAAAAATATTCTCTCTCTCTACTCAACACTAACCCTCGTACATTCTCTATCGACTTTATTTTCCTAGAGCACGTAGGTACATTCAATCATTCAAAAATGAAGACTCGATTTTAACCCGAAATTGATGTCGCACGGTTTGTCATTGATGGTTTCGAGTATTTTCCGATGTGTCAAGGGGAACGCTTCAGTTTTAACAATTAAACGAAACGAATTTTTACGCTTCTAAAAGTCTGATAAGTAACTAAATATATTTCAAAAATTTCTAACAAACTCTTGGGTAGGTTACAAAGTTTCTAATACTTATTCGAATATTTAGATCTAAGTACCTACTGGAAAAATATGCGTTCGGTAGACTCGGAAGACCAATTTTTAGTAATGGAAAGTTTCTCATTTTCACCTCCAAATTAACTTTGTTTCAGGATGCCCCAATCGAAAGGATAAGCTAAACTTGTCTGACATTTTGGCGGCCTTAGATAAGACTAAGCCGGTGTCTAAGAACCTGGCCAAGAGGCACGAGGACTGGCAGAACGAGATGGGGTGTTCATAACGTTTTATACTTTTTACAGGCAGGACCAATCGCTACATCACGCTAATCATGATTTATTTTTATATATATTTATAGCTTAATACCACTACCAACAGGAAATCTATCAAGATGTATGGCTCGCTTGAACTTTATTCTAGGCTCTTTTCTTTGAGCCCGCAACATAAAAAATATTATTAGCCTAATTGATAACCTCCCTATGGCTGATTTGTCAAACCGCAGATAAGATTTATCCAGAGAATTACTTTGATAAGTTGACAGTTAGCCTATAGAAAATCTATCAAAATATAAAAATTAATCTAATATATAAAATTCTCACAAATTTAGTTACCATACCTACTCCTCCGAAACGGCTTGACCGATTTTTATGAAATTTATATGTATATTCAGTAGGTCTGAGAATCGGCTACTTTCAATTTTTTTATGGCAAACAACGTTTTCGGGGTCCAGCTAAAAAGTCCAGCAGGTAGATAAAAATTAACTGAGGATTGAAAAATTGGCCCGAAGTCTTGTAATTGCTTGCGTTCAAGCGAGCCGCACAACTTACTAGATTTCCTGGTGGTAGTGGTATTATGGTATAATGTTATGGATAACGGTTATGTTTTGATACCATAATTGGGTACCATATACCATAGGTATGTACAGACGACAGCACGTCAAGTGTAATATTGTACCAAGAAAGCTGCCTCTATTACGATATGCTCTGTGTGCTCTTAAGGTCAAACTGTTACGGGTGCTCTTAAGGTCAAACTGTTACGCTTGGCTTGATGTACCATAATTCGGATTCAGGGTAAACTTGCGCTGTGTCAAACAAACCCGAATATTTATTTTTCATTTTTAAGGTCACAGTTTTTTAAAGATCTCATAACAGGTTAGAACTGTAACATTAAAATGAAGAATAAAAAGTAGGGCAAGTTGGAAATTTTAAAGTCTCTCAAATCTTTTATTTGTTTATTATTATCTATGTATTACCGTCAACTTAAATCAATCAACGTTATTCACTTTACGAAGATATATTTTTTTATGTTTCTTTTAAATTAGGTATATTGAGGATTTTTTTTCTTAAGAGGTTGTGTCGGTTTCTATATTCTCGAGTGTTTTTGATATTAAAATTTGTAAAATGATAAAATTAAAGATGGACTGTTATGTGATCTTAAATCTAAAATAAAAATCGTATTAGTATTGGTGTTGTTTATTGATGACATCAAAACCAACAGCACTTGCTCTATACAAAATATTTGTTTAAAAATACATCTTATGCTTACAGCTTTTAGAGCCTAAAATTACACAGCTCAATTCCTCCACATAAATTCAATTCCGCCTTTCACAGTTTGAGAGTTTTCGACAAATTGGCGAATTTAATTTTTTGTTTCGTTTTTAATAAGTTTAAAAAAGTTTAAACGGCGATAGTGAAATGGGTTGGAATTCAACTCAAATCAGCTTAATTACATCAATCAACAAATGAATGGGGAGTCTATACAGAGTAATCTAAGTCTTAAGATACAGATAGGCATGATGTCTGTTTGTGCTTTTCTAGAAATTAGCATGCTTATTAAGTTGATTTTTGAGCATGGTATGGTACCTGAGGCAAGGGTGGCAGGGGGCGTGCTTTTTGGCACCTATACGAGTAAAATCAGTATGCTTTTCCCAAGCAAATGTATTACAGCGAAAGAGCATGCTCGTTTTAAGCATGCTAATAGGCTTGCTTATGAGTGGCAGGTCTATCTGTACCTTTATAGTCATGTGTATACGCTGACGTCTAGAAGCCTTACCCACTTTGCAATAAGAGTCAAAATGTGTAAACAGTTCAATCAAAACTTCTATTTCCGTACCCATATGTAATAGGTATGAGTCAAATACTTTTGACTAGCAAATCTTTCATAATTTTCATCAAAATAGGCACAGTTTTATAACGAAATTCAACACTAAACTTTAAGCAACAAAACCACTAACCTTATCGCGATTCTTAAACTATAAATAACATAACTAATTTTGACAATGGAAATTAGCTTTGACTGTAATGTTTTGCACGTAATACAAACTCAATCGTAGTTGACTAGAAACCAATTTAAAAGGTAATATTACAGCGATATGAAATCAATAAAAGGTTAAGGTACACACGACAGCACATCAAGCGTAACAGTTTGACCTTGAGACCGCCCTTACTACGTTCGTAATAGAGGCGGCATTCGTTGTGCAACTGTTACACTTGATGTGCTGTCGTGTGTACATATCTTGTTATAGTTATATTAAAGTTTACTTAATTAGATATGTAGGAGGTAAGTTTATTTTTCTCCCTATTATTGCCCCCCCGGGAAAAGATTATGCCTATAAATTATCCGTAGTGATAGGTATGAATTTTTGTAATGAAAGTTTTGTTTCTTTTAGTTATTTATATTAAGACAGCCAAAAAAACAATTACATGAATAAAAAGTTTCCACAAAGGTTGCAAACATGCGTCCGCCTGATTAAGCGGTTAACAAAGTCAATAGGTCATAACACTTTTAGCTAAGGTTACTTATCTGGAATCTTCTGTAAGGTGGTATAGATGGAGAACGGACTAACACAATTTTTATTTTTTTTGTAGGAGTCCTTGCATGAAATACATATTTTATTTTTGGCACCGCGTCAAAGGACAAGAATTCGCACGATAAATATAATTGAAATAATAAGAATAAAAGGCGGATCTTATACTAAAGCTCAATAGGGTAGTTGATAACTTTTTTTATTTTTCATAAATAAGAAGTTTATAAACTCATAAAGAAATATTGCAAAGATATAGTATGTTTAAAATCAACAATTTCAGTCGTTAGAAGACCCTTATGCTTGTTTTCACTAACATTTGCTTTACGTTGAGAGTCTCTTAGCGATTTTTAGCTCGGTCTATCTAAAGGAGATAGAAAGAGACAAATGTCAAAGAAGTCACCAAGCCTAGGGAATGGTGAGTGAAAACGGAATTTTTTTGTAGGAGCAATAAACAATAGTCCGTGATCTCACTCCGTAAGCAATTGATATTAAAAAGTGCACACGACACTACACCTTAGCCAATACAAAGCACATACTATGCTTGAGAGGCTAGCCCAACATGGCAAACTTCTCATGAGTGGACAAACGTTTGTCTTTCCCTGTCTTAGATAATGAAAACGATAAACGCATTTTGTCGTGTTTAAGTGGACATAAGTCGTGGTCAGTTATTGTCTATAGCCCGTGCAGGTGACACAAATCGGAATAATCCACAGGAATATAATCAACGCCACAGTGTAGCTATCTAATGCGCGACTAAGTGAAGCTTGGTATAACTAAAACTTGAAATTTGGTCTCGGAAAAATCTCCGCTACAGTTTCAGTCTTCTTATTATGTAATATGATGTGTTTACAGTTTTATAAATAATAGACAACAGAAAACCTTCGATTGATAGTCTGATAACAAACAATCAACAATTGCCGAGCTAACGCACCAAAATATACACTCCACATACCTATCACAGAGCTCAGATGTAGCGAACAATGATCAAATGTGTATATTACAAAATATCAATTTTGCGATGACGCAGGTAGAGAACTTATTGGAGTCCTTTTATTAGACTTTATGAATGGTGGACCATTATCAATAAGAATAAATAACTATAGGGCCTATAGTGCATGAATCCAATGAAAAAAAGATATTGATCGAAGAATTTAAAAGTTTTCCTTCAAATAAATAAATATCACAAAAAAATGGTCCAATAAATTGGTTACCCATTAGTCCGACGCGTCTAGGCAGTCATATAGATATAACGTCTGTAATAATATTCTGTGATGTGATGTAGTCTAAGAAATTCAATAAATCGAATTCAAAATGAAAGAAACATAATTGGAGTTTAGAAACAGCCAAATAAATACTTTACACAATTTTATCAAAATTAATACAATTATGTTGCTATGCTTTTAGGTTCAAAATATGTTATCAATTGTTTAGACTTGTCTCGAGAAGAAGAAAAAAAGAAAGAAGAAAGAAATTTATTTCGCTTGAAATATGGTACATGTTTCGATGTCAACATAAGGTTTGGGATCCACATATTCCACCAGAAACTGGCATGCAAAATGGTTTTTTTTTATGTCAAACATAAAACAAATAAATCAAGATACTCAATATGAAAAAGATTCAAAATAATCGAGTTACTACACTTTTAGTATTATATTTTTACCTTATTTACATTAAAGCGTATCAAACGATTGGTACTGGACCTGACATACTCGTAGTTCGTATTGACAAATGATAATGATATGTTTAGAAAATGACTCTACATTATTATAATTGAGATTTTTTTTTTAAGTAAAATTCAGAATTTCGTAGTTTGCTGCAAAGACACGTAATGTTTTTAATTTTGACTCAAATTTTTGAGCGTGATACTTATGTAGAAAAAAAATTCATAATACGTTATTTTCCTTATTTTCTGGGAGTTAAACGATGGGCACCGAAAAATGACTATTCACTTGGCAATTATTAAAAAAAAGGTCGAACTCGACGTTAGATCTTTATTTTATGCCACTAAGGCGGCAACCGAGCATACGGCCCACATGAGGTGAGCGGTTACAGTAGCCTATGGACGCTTGCAACACCCGGGTATCACTTGCGCGTTGCCGACCCTGTAAAAACTTTTTCAAGCTCTTTTTGAAGAACCCCATGCTGTACTCATTCGAGAAAACCTCAG
Organism: Nymphula nitidulata; assembly: GCA_947347705.1. Lineage (NCBI taxonomy): Eukaryota > Metazoa > Arthropoda > Insecta > Lepidoptera > Crambidae > Nymphula > Nymphula nitidulata. The sequence goes on from OX374632.1 coordinate 18,461,123, forward strand.
CAGGGAGGTCATTCTACAACCTGAGCGTACGCGGGAGAAAGTTTCTCTGAAACCGCACAGTATGAGAACATTTTAGTTTCAACGTGTGAGAATAAATTCCCTGCCAATGGTAGAAAAAGGCCATGGGCCCATACCTTTAGGGTATCTATATCCATTTATGCTCCTTTCCCGCGAAGATCAACTGTCAAATTGAAGACTGGCATCTAGGCCAGTAAAGACCACAAAAAAACTGAGCAGACAAAGCGTCAAATGTACAGGTGTTAATTATGGCTAACTCTGACCCTGCTTCTTCAAATCTTGATAGAAACAGATAGGTACAGAGCCTATTCTCAGTGACTGACTTTCAGCATATTAGGCCCAACTCACAGCCACGAGATTATTATATTACCCTCAGTAGCAGTTTACCAGATTCGCAACTCACCAGATCTCAATTCAGCAGACACGTAACTAACCAGAAGTACAATTAAAAACAAAAATAAATTACAGCTAATAAGCTAACCCTTCTATCTCGACGTAAATAGTTACGTTCGGAGTAACATCGTGTTCGGTATTACCTCTCTCCCTTACCGCTAAAACCGCTTCTATTACAACCGCTCTAAGGTCATGTCTGTCTTATTGACTGTCGGGTTCCAGAAAAATAATGGATTAAATAGAATAATCTGTATAATAATAATATAATAATATCTTTATTCAGTATCACAAATTTTAAGATCCCATTTCCACCAAACTCATTTTTATTACTGCAATATTAAGTGTATGTCTAACTAGTGACTCTTTGGTGTTGCCTGTCTTGAATTCACGCACTTATAATTAAAAGAATTTAGAGCAAGGGATCAGTTGCTAGATATTGACACAACCTAAAATACACATTAGCGCGCGTCAAGCGCTGCCGAAAGTCAACCTTATACCGTTACACATACGGTTGCTTCTCCGCCTCTCCATCAAATTATAAGTCGCTTTGAACCGCTCGGTGCATATCGATTTCGTTCTACCAATTTCACCCGTATGTCTAACTGGATAAAGTTGACACTATACTGCCAACCCATTAGTCGCATCGCCGACACTATCGGTCTGTGCTGACCCGAAATTAGCAAGTCATTCGTTACCATGCTCCTTATTCGATTTTAACAGACATTGAAAGCATGTTTTTATGTTAATTAGGTAACACTCATTTCATAATTTTATATACCTTTTTTTATTAAATTTTCTTTGCTACTTTTTACCAGCTAGATTAAAAAAAAGTAATAATCTATGGTACGCATCGTTGCCAGACAAGGACGTTTATTTTTTAAATGTAGAATATTATGGCGGGTATCTGTCCGTCCTCTACCGATGTTCCGTTGTTGTTTCCTGCAGCGTAAGAGAATTGGAATACGACCTTTTCGCCGTTGTTACAATCCACAGTCACGCGGCGGAGACCTTTGGTTCCATAATACGAATCTGTACCCTGAAAACAAATAATAGTATATTAATATAAAAATTAGAAATAAAGAAAGTAAACGATGAAAAATTATATGCTCCAGGCGGGAATCGAACCCGCGTCTCCTGGGGTCCCGCCATACGCGATGACCACTACGCCACCGGAGCACTAGGTGTAACCTACCAATTTCTTCACCGTTTTCTATACTTTTTTAAAGCAACGTTTATCTCACCACTCATTACTTAACTCCTCTAGTGATCATAAAGAATACTTTTACAAGAATTTTCAAACTGCCGGTAAAGGTGAGAAAAGGCATTTAATCACATTTTAGTGTTTGATTTTGTGCGTTTATAGCCAACTTTACTGTAACAATTACAAATAAAAAAAGAAAACGATAAAAAAATTATATATGCTCCAGGCGGGAATCGCACCCTCGTCTCCTGGGGTCCGACCTGGGATTCTAATCGAATATAAATTGAAGATATTACCAAAAAAGGTAATAATTGCGCGCAAAAAATAAATATTCTGAAAATTTTATAAAGCCCTTGATTTGGACTTTTTTGTGCTCAATCAGGTGGCTCAGACACACCACTGTCAATAGGTACTTTTATTAACAATAATTTAATTATTTTCAAGAAAAGCCTCAACATTTATAAGGCAGTAGCTTTATCCTTTGGTACTATGATGAAACATTATTTATAAATGATTATTTTAATTTTATAAACAATGTGGAACATATTAATTAAATGTTTTTAAAAAAATATTATTTTCTAAATAAAGATGAATGTAAATAAATTCATGAAATTAGTACCTATTGCTAAAAAATATCTAGCTGTAGCTTTAGATCTTGTAAGTCTCAATTTTGGTTACTAGTATTAACGTAATATCAATTGCAGGCAAATATTTTTAATGCCCAGAACTTGTAATGTAATGTAACTGTTATTCCCTCAATCGGCATTATCCCACCGGGCTATGACAATTGAAAAATCAATTGTGTCTGGAATCTGATGCTTGACAGTTTAAATATATAAGTATGTATTTCAAATAAAACCATTTTACTACACTGTATTTATTTTTTCTTAGATGTTGTATTAATATTTGACACTTAAATACTAACATAATAAATAATAATAATTTGCTGTATAACAAGACAAATCTGGTAAAGTGTTTTTATTTAAAAGGTCTAGTGCTCATGTAAATATAAGACAGTATAAATTAGTAAGTATTATTGATGTTAATAAAATTAAATTTAATAAAAATTGTGCATGCTAACTGTAAATTAATGCTTACTTTTAGTTTAGCACTTGCTATGTAAGATGTGTGTGGTAGTATCTCCACAGGTTCCTTGAACATTGCTCTGAAAGTGTCATCAGTGCCGTCACAGCAGAAGGTTGTAGTGTTTGACCCACACACTTTTTTTGTTGCTAAGTGAATTATCTGTGGACATATAAAATAATGAATAATTAACTGTTAGAATTTAATGTAGTACATCACAAAGTAAAGAAAGAAAAACATTATTGAGAAAAATGTTAAAACATTACAATTTCCAAGAAATAATATGCACCTAATTTGAACATCCTGAATACCTTTACAATAAGGGTCATAAACCATCAAAACTGAACACATATTATTCCTTGCAATAGGGTAGTTGACAACTTTTTTACTATTTCATAAATAAGAAGTTTATAACTCGTATAGAAATATTGCAAAACGCTTCATAGAAAATCTATGGAACAGGTGACGTCACGTGTTCCCATATTACTAACAAATGTATGGGCATATTGACAAAATTGATAATAACTATGCATTAAGTATGTTTTTATTATATCTGTCATAATAAAAGTTGTATTAATTGGTGTCAGCAATCTAATATCATAAATAGTTTTGATAAATTTTGAAAAAAATTTGATTATATTTAAAATTTTCAAAACAGTACAACATTAACAATATTCCATAACAATTTAAACTTAAATTAAATTGTTTTTATGGGTAATAGTAACATATATTTTCGGAATTTGTGAGAAATAGCACCATTTTCAAACTTAGGCAACATCCCAATTGCATTTATTGTTATACAATATTCAAATTTATTAATAAAACAAACCTGCAGGTGCACTTCATATTCCGAAGGTCCAAAGTATGAGCCATATAATCCAAACCCTACCACAAAAATCCTTTGGTCTACTGTAAATCTTATTCTATCACTAGTACCGCTGTAGCCCCACCTTGATTCTGTTTGGGGAAATCTATTAACAGTCAGTTCTTTACCAGTCATGCAGCATCGAGGTGTATCTAAGAAACCAACATTTGGCTTTGGGTTCACTGTGAAATATAGGAATAACTGAACTATCTCCCTGTCATCGAGTAAACCACTCTGTGCTGGGCCCATGGCAAATTCTTCTACAGACATCAATGGGAACCTTATGGCATTGAAAGCACGGCCTAAGACCATTCTTTGGTTTCCTGGAATGACAGGTAGCTGGCGTCTTATGCATTCTGCTTCGGACCAACGCAATACCGCAGAGAAGATTTTAGCTTCACGGATCCTCAATGTATCCCTATAATTATAAAAAATCAAAACATTATAACTAATGCAGGAACAAATTTGGCTAAGAATGTTAGAATAATACAAAATAAACAAATATGCAATGTGTTAGTTTTATCATACCAGATTTATTACCTTTCTAATACAGCATTTAAAGTGTCTTGATCTATGTCTGTGAAGCCTTCAGCATTGAGGGCATCTGTTGTATTTTTGTCAATCATTTCTAGGCAAAGAGCTGCCAGCTGAGGCTCATCAAATAAGCGGGCCTGAGTTAACAGCAAGAAAGCATTGTCTGTACCCAAATTACTCTTTAAAAAGTCTACACAATGCTCCTCTAGAGCAGCTACAGCATACTTTTTAGCTGTATACAAGGTTGTCATAACACTCTCCGGGCCGATTCTTACTTCATCAGAATATAGGAACTTTAGTAAGTGTAAGAAAGCAGCAGGTTCAACATCAGGTAGTTCAATTTCATCAGACTTTGTGGCCAAAACACCATTGAACATGGCATCGAAAACTGCACTTCCAACTGAGAGGACAAACTTGTGAGCAGGTATCACCTGTTGGTTGGCTTCTTTACCTACGATAAAATGTACATCACACAGAATTTCATTGTTGAATAAGAATGATAGTCTCTCTTTGACTGTGGTTTTGGTGGCTTGCCAGTTGTGCAGTCGCCCGCCGGTGTTGTTAGTGGGCTGCATGTTCTCTATGGCCGATGACGACGAAGCATGTTCACTAGCCTGACCGTTGTCATCCTCCCGCAGCTGTTCGATTTGTCTCGCCAGCTGGTTTGACGGTAGCATGTTTTGAGGCAGCTCATCACCACCATTCCCATCGTCTAGCCTCACATTCAAAAGTCTGTTTACAATATCATTTTTTGAGCCGGATGCCATAATATTACGCTTTTAAACGCACAAGCTTCTCTTTAGCTCTTAAACATAACACACTTGTTTGACGAGTAATAATTTTGCTATGAAATATCCTGATTGAAAACTTAATTGACAATATTTACACAAACACAGAAAACATTTACGAGCACGCTGTGATTGATATTTAATAATTAACGCTATTAAAAGTCTAATTAAAAAATGAAATGAAGTGAATTGGATAAAATTTTGACATCTAACCGTAAATGACAGTGACATTGCATTTGACAATGACATTCGCTTTTTTCTTGATTTGCAAAGGGAGCTAATACCCATACAGCCATGTTTCTAAGTATTTTAGTTAATTCTTTAATTTTTTCACATCCTAATCACTTTTATTTTAATGATCTTCCAATTGCACGTCAACAGAAACACGTGCTTAATAAAACTACATCAATTTTATAATACAACGTTCACTCAGAAACATTTTTTAATTATTGTAATAAAATGTTCACACTACCAAATTCCGCTAACCACTCCTTGATATTAGTTTATTGCTCAGAACAATAATGCTTTAGTTATTGTTCTGAGGTTTATTGCAAACACAGATCAGACATTAGTAGCAAAAACTTCGTCATAGCTTTCACTAACCGTTTTTACAAATTATGAGCAGTTACTATCGTAATCTGTAATTGCATATTTTGTGTTATAAAGTTGTAAGTAAAGTTAAGTCTAGATACGACTAGTTCCTGGGCATCATATCCAACGTCTCTTACTTATCAAGCAAAATGAAATTGCTTAGCTATTGCAGAAAGAGAGAAAGGGGGGAAAAATAGCAACGTTTTGTAATAAACGCGCAAACATGAGTGTTTTAGCATGAAACTCAACAAGTTTAATGGATTTCCATTAAATTATGAAATCCCTATTGAGCTCTTTTGTAATTATTCCTTCTTGCTTTCTTGATTTCCACACGCTCAAGCCCTGACCAGCTGTAGTAGGTATATCCCATAGACTGTAAATAATCATTCGCATAGCAATTGATGTTTTCTTATAAAATCTTGTACTTAAGTAATTAATATTAGGAATACAAAATGGTACAGACAACAGCACATCAAGCGTAATAGTTTGACCTTGACACCGCCCTTACTCCGTTCGTAATAGAGGCGGCTTTCGTAGTGCAACTGTTAAGCTACACTAATGCCACTTAATACACTTGATGTGCTGTAGTGTGTACTTACTTGCTAAGAACGGACTGTATGCGACTTATGACCAGCCAATAAAATGTCGTGTACATAAATACTTTACTACATGAAAAAGTATTTATGAATTTTTTGTAAGAAATCATTTAAATTGTTCAACTAAGTAACTATGTAATCATTAAAAAAGTCATACATGTTGATGATTGCCTCGGAGCGGAGCTGAAGCTAGACCGGTCGCCAAATCTCATGCCATTTATAAAACAGAGATGTGTGGCGCTTAGTGGCCGGTGTACTGCGTTTCCAAGAGCTGACTACGCAGGCCTAAGAACTTTTAGACTTGGCCTCGAATAAGCCAAAATGATAAATAAAATCGATCTCACGAAGTAGTATACAAATATTTGTAAATATTTTTAAAATACAAATTTTCATGCACCTATAATTACTTTAAAATGATTAAGTAGGTATTCTTCATTTTATTTGTATCATTATGATAAATATTTAAACTAAAATAATGTATGTCTTGGGGCGGGAAGCGAGTCAGCGACCTTTAAGGATCAAAAATTAGGCTTATGGTGGGGATAAATAAATATACTTTATAAACATTTTTAATATAGTTAAAAAGAAAATTATGACTATTTTTAACCCCCGACGAAAAAAGAGGGGTGTTATAAGTTTGACGTGTCTGTCTGTGTATCGGTGTATCTGTGTATCGCCTAAACGAATGGACCGATATTGATTCGTTTTTCTTTGTTTGAAAGCTGATGTGACTACTATGGTTCTTAGCTATAATTTATGAAGATCAGTTCAGGCGTTTGATGACTATCAGCTCATTTTCTACATAATAATAGGATTTTACTAACTTTTACAGATCCAATTGATTTCAAATTTGGTGTACTGTCACATCGGTAACATTCCCATGACATACTAACTTTGAGCTGATCCTGTACCATGAAAAGTCTGTGAAATGTTAATTCTTCAGAAGTTTACAGAAGATATAGCGTGTTTGGGCTCTTATGAATAGTCTTAATGAGATGGTGTTAGATAAATGATTAATTTTGCCGGGGGCTACTTAAAATTTTTAATTTTGTAATTATGAGTGTTGTGTTTGTGCGGTGAGTAAGTTCGGCTGAGCTCATAGAGAAAACATTATGTTGTAGATAGTTTGTAATCAATGAAATCAGACTAATTTTTCAACTGACCTGCTTGAAGAACTGCTTCGCTGCACGAACTGCACGTGCTGCTGAAGAACTGTTTTGCTGCTTTGCTGCTGCTGCTGAAGCTTGATATCCATATGTACAGACGGCCTTGCCTACATACTTATAATTATTTGGGTGTGCTCGTCTCAGGACATGATTTTTGTTCAGATGAGATATTTTTAAAAATATCTTCCATTTACCTATGTATTAAAGAAAATTTAAAAAATAAAATGACAAAACAAAATATTATGTGTAACTAGCCGACCCGGCAAACGTTGTTTCGCCATATAAATTATTTCTAGGGAATAAAATGTCCAATTATTAATTTCTAAAATGACTATAAAAAAATCGGGGTTGGTGATAGAAGGGTGAAAATTTAGGGTTGTATGTATTTTTATAGCCACATTATAAAAAAATAAAAATTTCGCAAAAAAATGAATAAAGTAAAATGTTAGGGGTGAATAACCCATATCACAGGGTATCACAGGTAGCCGATTCTCAGACCTGAATATTCATAAAATTTCATAAAAATCGGTCAAGCCGTTTCGGAGGAGTATGGTAACTAAATTTGTGAGTCGAGAATTTTATATAAAGATAATTATTATTAACCTTCATGTGCCTGTTATCCGAACAAAGGTAAAATTTCTATAATAGACACTTGAAACGCATAAATATGTTTATTTTGTCATTCAAAAGTCTATGGCTAATTTTGTACGTCATGAAGGGCACGCACGCGCGCGACGGTCGATCCAGCTACAGGTGCCGTCCGTGCCCCGGCAGTCGCACGGTCGCCGTCTGCCGCAGCACTCATCACCTCACCTCATATTCAATATTCTATTTAAAATTCTCAAACCAATGCAATTTATGACTGACTAACTCAACTATTACACTTGCTCAAAAGTTGCCGCCGGTCGCTTCAACGTAATACGCTTGGCATATTTATGACAGCAATAAACTGTTACTACAACTCGTTGCGTTTACAAATTCAACAGGCGCTGCGTGTTTTCCGTTACGGTCAGCGTAAATATTGAAAGTAAATTTTAACGGTTGTTTTATTCCAAGTTGTTGTTAAAAGATCAAAACGTGTTGTTTGTACAATAAAATTGTGTGAGCTTGATTAATGAAGCCATGGCTTTATAGTGTTGATTTTGGATGACATTGAAGGGATTACAGTGAGCGTGGATTATTAAAATGATTCAAAACAGCTTTACGTTTTTTACGATGCTGAAATAAACGGTAAGTGTCTAATTTCGCGAGGACTGCACATTAGAAATAAAACCACATTACTGGATTTATGTCGCGTTTAATAACAATGTACATCTAAATAAACCCGAGTTGAACCCGGTGATGTGATCTTAATTGTTAATGTTTTAACAAATTTTCTTGCAACTCAACTGTATAGGCTTATTAAAAGCAGTTCTTATTTTTAACCGAGTTCAAAAAGGAGGAGGTTCTCAATTCGGTTGGTATGTATGTACACAGATGACGCCGAGATTTCTGATCCGATTTACGTGATTGTCAACTGGTTCTTTAAGAATTCATTTAAAATAGATTGGTAGTTTGGTTTTACATAAAATAACTGGAATAATTAAGTCTTCTAAGTATGGGAAATTGCGAATTTTTGCTTTCCTATGACTTTTTAGTAAAACGATACGATAGTAGTAGGGAAGAACTTATTCTGATGGTGCCGGTCATTTTACTCAATACTCTAACATTCATTTTTTGGAGTTGGTGCTAAGAGTTGTTTCCAGAAACAATAGAAAGTGAAAAAATATGGTTATAGGGGGGGGGGGGGATAAGTATCTGGGATGGGGGCAGCGCGGGACCGATCAGTTTGGAGATCCTTGGGGGAGGCCTATGCCCAGCAGTGGGCGTCTTTTGGCTGATATGATGATGATGAAGATGCTAACATGCCGTGCCCGATAGGGTCCAAAATGATGTGTAAAATTTCATTTCCAACACCATGTATAACATTTTGGAGTGCAATAAATGATTATAATTATGATGATGAAATTAATTTATTTCAAACATTCCAAGTAAATTAATTTATTTACTAGGTATGTTTGTTTGCATTGATTTCATAACATTTCATATTTACGTGAAAATAACCAGTTCCGTACGATCGTATTTTTGGGGATGGACGGCATTTCATCTTAGACCTTAGGATGACAACGCACCTGCAATATCAAGTGGTTTTTCCAAGTTATCGCAGGTGTTTAAAGGCGGCAGTAACCGCCTACCATCAGGTGGGCCGTCAGCTTGTTTGTCATCTAGTTATATAGTGGCGTACCTCAACTACCCGTCCTACACACTTAGCATTAGTTCAAATAAAAAAAAACATGCCGGGGTCTGTGTGTATGTCCGAATGCTATACCTGATGTCGTCGTGCTATACGTGCTATACGATTCGGGTTTTACAGCGTTGTGACTTATGGTAGACAGCGGGATAAAGAAAACTGTCTATGCTTGTCTATCGGTCACATAGCCGTGACCAGGAGACAGGAGATTGGCTATTCAATCACCTCACTAAGAACGTCGCCCTAGCCTTTTTTTTCGGGTAGAAATCCGACTACTGGCCTACCTGCCGCTGGCTAAGCGACGGGCGTGTGTAGGGGTCGCCCAGCGCTTAAAAGGCACTAGGAAAACCCAATAAAACTCGCCGGTAGCTCCACTACCCTTCGCGGGGTTAGCCTGGGCTCTGTCGATGCAATTCCACCAACCCGGTGAAGGCTTTCACCCTTACATTGTGGATATACCCCCCATCCGCACGAAGCGCTTTGCTTCCTCTTTCATAATGCGAACAGCTAAGGAGTGGAACTCGTTGCCAAGGTCTGTTTTCCCGGATCAATATAATCTGGACATCTTTAAGGCCAGAGTGAACAAGCATCTTCTAGGCGAGCGTGTACCATCTTAGGCCTCATCTTCGCTTCACATCAGGTGAGATTGTGGCCAAACGCTCTGCTTATTATACATAAAAAAAACCCACCCCCAAGAAACCCGCTAAATTTATATATGACATTAAGAAATTTTAATTTGTTATTAATAAATATTTTACTAATATTTTGCATGCCATTTTTAATAAATGTGCTGAACTATTATATTTATTTATTTATTTAATAATTTATTGTACACAAAAAAATAATAAAAGAAAAGCATAATAATAAAAATGTACAAAAGGTGTGGCTTATTTCTAAAAGAAATCTCTTCCAGCCCACCTACAATAGGAGATGTGCTGCGAGATAAAGATGTCGTGTGTACTCGTACCAACTGATTAAAAATTATAATACATACAAATAAAATACATAAAATATATCTACTATACAATACAATATAATACATATTATATAATTATACAATACAATATGATAGATAAACACAATAAATACATAAACTAATTATGAACATAAAGGAAGTTACGATAGAACAAGTCTAAAATTAAGAAAAGGAAATTAGATAAAGGAGATTTATAGCTTGTAAGATCAATAATGTACCATATTTTTCGCAAAATAAACTATTCTATTCTATTCTAATTCGCGCCAAACGTCGACCTAGCCTAATAAAGATACCTAACTGCGGAGTTTGTTTTTCTCGGGGACCTTTAATGCCCATTACAAAGAATGGTTGACTCCTTTCGAGAAAACTGACGACGCTGGGCGAAAGGCGCGCACGTTCGCTTCATCCCTAGATTTTACTCAGCTGGTGAATCAGGCGACGAGAGTACCACATGTTGAGAGCCACACACCCAACTCCAGACAGTTGGGTATGTGGCTCTCAACATCTGATCTTCTTCTGACAGCGGACCCAGACTGACACCCAGTTTCGATCTCAGCTCCGCTGGGAACGTCTGATCACTGTCTGGTGAAATCTGTGTCTGTATGCACCCCTATGGATGTCGATACCCAAGTAGTACGATACGAGGCGAGTTGGGACGAGATGCGGTATTTCTTTGCGTTTTTTTCGTGGCGCTGTGTATACTTCTCTCCTGACGACCCTACGAACTGTGCTGACGCGGTTGTTGCAGGGAATTGAAAATTTTATTTATTACCTTGTCCGACTGACCGCCTGTGTTGAAGACTCAACCTTGATATAATTAAGACTGCGCACGCGCAGAAGCGCGCAAAGAGTCTGCTTATTTAACCTTGGCTCAAGCCCGCGATCGCAAAGTCAGAGCACGGAGAGTTTGTGCTAAGAAAAGGAGCATTTAATGCTGCCACTAAATCCTGCAAGTGTGTGCTAAATGAAAGGCTTGTCTCTTCACTGCAATTTAAATACATTTTATAATTATTTAAATGCTTATTAAGTACATATCGTCTGGAATACATTTTTCTAGACGTTCTTATTCACCATAAAAAGGTACTTCTTATTGCTTTATACAGACCAAATGACAAGATCAAGGTCGTAGCTAGGAATTTGTTAAGGGGGGGGGGGGGGGGCGGGCGTAGACAAACCAAGTAAATGCTGCATGAACTATGGAACAAGTTACGGTTTGTGAGCATTCCTGCATCTTCGCTTTATTATTCGCATGATGGGATCCCAAGCTGGTGGTACATTCCAACCACTCTCTATTGATATTAGGATGTTTTTTGATTTCAATAGCCTCACGTAACGTAACATTCTAGGAATGCACCGGTGTTCTTTGGCGAGGATCAGGGGCTTATCAAATCTGATGTATTGATTGGGTCCGTCAAGAGCGTGTTCACACACTGCCGACTACGTATCGCGCCTGTGTTTTACACATTGGGGTATCACCTTCAACGGCGGGAGAATCGTCTCGAAAATGGAGCCCCATTCCATCGCCGACAGTGTAACCAACTACTGAGAACAGAACCCATCGTACCTAGTACACTGTTCTTTACCGTACCTAAGTACGTACCTATGCACGATTGTGATGTCAATATAAATTGGAAATGGAAAATGATCCCAGATAGCGTAATTTATATTTTCATTTATTTATTGTTATTCAAGATTCACCAATAGAAGGTATACATATTATAAAATGTAAATAAACTTTTTATAGTATACCTATGATAGGCGTACCTACGTTCATAATATTGATAATTATAACATTCGTTGTATAGCATTAATAGTACAGACAATATACGTAGGTAATCAGGGATTGTAATAGATTTTTTAATGCTTGTAGATGACACGTAAACTGATGGCGCACCTGATAAGTAGCTATTTGCCTATTATCATCATATCAGCCAAGAGAAGCCCACTGCTGGGCGTAGGCCAGACTTGCCTATATAGACGTCTAATAAGTATAACAATGAAAAAATCCTCTTGGCACTGCAGGTGCGTTGTCATCCTGAGACCTAAGATGAAATGCCTTCCATGCCCAGTAATTACACTGGGTATACCTTTTCCTTCGATCCGAAACACAGCGATCTGCTTTACGGCGTAAATAGGAATGGCCTACTGGCCAGTAAACACAACATTGGTAGCAATAGAAACAAATAATTATAATATTCTTAATTTTAATATCACTAGCTGTCCCCGCAAACGTTGTTTTGCCATAAAAAAAATGACCAAAAAAAAGATATACAGGGTGGTGCCGTCAATGCGACAATAAATTTAAACATGGGCTATATTAGTCCATAGAAATGGTTTGCCACTTTCAAAAATATCGTATTCATTTAATAATTTCATGACATTTGTATGAAATAATGCTGCCAACGTCACACTATTCCATACAAATGTCATGAAATTATCAAATGAATACGATATCTTTGAAAGTGGCAAACCATTTCTATGGACTAATATAGCCCATGTTTAAATTTATTGTCGCATTGACGGCACCAACCTGTATAGTAGCCGATTCTCAGACCTACTGAATATACATACCTATAAAATTTCATGAAAATCGTTTCGGAGGAGTATGGTAATTAAATTTGTGACACGAGAATTTTATATACCTATTAGAAGATAATTTCTATTAACCACTGAAGAAAATAGGATAATTGTTTGTAAAATTATGATGAAAAACGCTTTTATAGAGATGACATTTATCTTTAACAAAAACCAACTGACAAACTTCAATAAAAATAAAAATATTTAAAGAGTTTCTAACATCCTCTACACAGAAAAAAAAGAAACAAAATACATCTTCATTCCACTTCTAAGGGAAATAGGCGTTGTATGAGTCGCACACACATACGTCCGTCCTGTGTTTTTATCTCTGCCATCCGTGGCCACACATCAATCTTTTGATTCTCCCGAGCGGCCAAGCAGTTCTCTTTGCGCCATTTTCCAAAAGAACCAAATCGCCGACCTTCAACATACGAGCAGCCCTCACCCCGCGATGAACCAAACTGGCTAAATATTCTTTTGTGATACGCCCTTTTAAATCAGTCCTCAGTTTCCGTAGAAATTTGGCTCTTGACCTCAAATCTTTCGCCTCGTTCTGATTTAAATCTGTCATATCATTTGAGGGCAACTCCTGGAGGTACAAGAACGGTGTTAAGGGTACTAACTAACTGATCTGATTCCCCAATATAAGTCAACGGCCGGGAATTAATCACTGACTAATCACATACGACAGTTAGTAACTCTACATCCCCAACGTCTCTAGGGCACGTAGCTGAATTTCTGCAGAAACTGGCCGAAAGATGTTGTCCTTAAATCTGTTTTCATAATAATTAAATTAAGCAAACTCTAGAAGTATTTTGTTCTGCAGTAGCAGCATGCTGAGCCCCAAGATCCAGCGCTCCGTTCGCGTCAACGATGGACAGCTGATTGCGCTCTCGGACCGTGCGCAGTACGACCACTCACAGGTATGACGAATTTTTCTTCTTAGCTTTGAAAGAAAGAAAGAAAAAATATTTTATTTAAATGAGCCACGATAAGCACTTTTAAATTGTCACAAACACATTTTTATAACTACTTATGTATCACAAAAAATATATTAACTAACAACGTGTTAGTCTCTGTCAGTCTGTCTGTCATGTCTGAATTTAAACCGGTTCCAAAAGTTGAACTACCGAGAGGTCTTTAAGAAACGAACCCACAGACATACTATTTAAAGAATCATATTTATTTATTTATTTTATAGGTACAGATACAGAAAACAGATCACTCATACACATATTTTTTTTCTTTTTAAATAACATGATTAAATCTGAATTCCTATGACTACTGTACACATCGTTTTGACAGACATTGAGCGTAAAGACGATTTAAACAAATTTATACAAATATATAACAAATTTTTAGTGAAATATAACAAAAGCCATCGCCTGAGTAAAACCTTCTGTATTGGCGCCCAAGCTGGGCTTGAAATGTGAATAGAAAACTTAATTTGAGAATTACATAAAAAAAAACTTTAGTAAGATTTTAAGTTGCAAAAATGAAAGGATACGGTAGTTGTGCTTAAAGTGAAACTTATAATTAATTTAAAATAGATAAGAACCGAGCATGTACATTCTTACTGGTAATATAGGCACAGAAAAACGCAAATATTATGATAGAGAAATAATTAGGAAATGTGATACTTTTATAGAAAAAGCATTGATTTTTCTGGCCACTTAACAACAAATCAATTTGAGTGATGACGTCATTAGCTTTTTGTGTGGTAATTAATATCTCTAATAGTTGTATGCAATTCGATAGTTTCTGTAAGTACTAAGTTGCCTCATTACCAGCCTATACTATACGCCCCATGCTGGACATACCCTTTCTACATGGGAGAAGCACGTAAACCGCCTTATTATAAAAAGCGGACTAAAGTTAGTCCTGGTCTTAAACGGATGCTGTCACTTTATATTTGTTTTTTTATATACAGGATGGAAAAAAATCCAAGGGCCCCGGAGGGGAACTACGTTAAATCGTTTAGTTACCTAATTTTACAGGAAGGAGGCTTTCCTTTATTTTTGAAAAGAAACAAAACTGCATTTAAAGATCTTCTAAAATTCGCTTCTCACCCGGGAATCGAACCAACTAAAAATTAAAAAGTATTTATTTCGCTCTTTTTTATTGCCTCGCTATTTCATATTACGGATCGGTAAAATTATCGTTTAGGATAAAATAAAAACAGGATAAAATAGGTAAACTTTTGCTCCTACGCTCATCTGTTGTACGAGATACCGATGAAATTGAATAATTATTACATTTTTTTTATTAACAATACCTAGTGCTCTAATGTTCATTTATAACAATTATATCACACGTTAATTTTCTTATCTCTTCAACATCCAAAGATATCGTATGAAGTAGGTACACGCTTGATAATGTTATTTATCTCTAAGTAGAGAAGTAGTAAGAGTAGTTCTAGTTGAAGACTTTTAAGAAAATCATTAAATGGTAATAATTTTATGTACAATTCCTTCTTACACGAGGCGTTCTGTCGAAAAGTTGAAAACGGAACGTACTTTTTTAATGCAACGCGGGGCAACAATTTGAAATTCAAACGACAACTTTCAAATTTTTATAACCGATGAAAATGTTGAAATTTTTCATGTTTAGTGTTCTCCGTATTGATGATAAAATAAAATTAGTAGTTATTAGTTTTCACTTTTTTTTTATTTCAAAGACCAATTTTTATCAAACAAATTTTATCCCGAACAATAATCCTACCGATTCGTATAATGAAATAGCGAGGGTTTATTTTTCTTATTTTTAGTGGGTTTGATTCCCGGGTGAGACAAGCGAATTTTAGAAGATCTTTGAATGCAGTTTTGTTTCTTTTCAAAAATAAGGGAATGTTTCCTTTCAGTAAAATGAGTTAACTAAAGGATTTAAAGTAGTTCCCCTCCAGGGCCCATAGATTTTTTCCACCCTGTATATAACTAGATTACAAACAAGCTGACCGCCCACCTGATGGTAAGCGGTTACTGCCGCCTATAGACACCTGCACTAACAAGGGAAAATCACTTGATATTAGGTGCGTTGTCATCCTGAGGCCTAAGATGAAATTCAGTCCATGCCCAGTTAAAAGAAAGACAGTGACAGCGTCAATTTTAAACCAGGTGTAACTTTAGTCCGGGTTGTTGTCGGCTGAATGTGAAATCGACAGGTTGTGCGCATCCACATCCATCTGACAGCATCCATTTTGTTCTATCGGGCCGGCGTCCTCGTTTTCTTCGGAAAACGAATTCGTCTTGACCAATCACCGTACAACGTAGCCGCAAGTTATTTGCAGATTAATTTTACTTGACATTGGCAAAATTCGTAATAACGAGAGAGGATTAAATAAAGAAGAAGAAGAAAAACTTTAGTCTGCGTTTTATAATAAGGGGGAAAGAGTTTAGGACTAAACACCACCACGCTGGTCCAATGCGGCTTAAAGTGGTTGCAGTAAACCCACAAACCAGGAAGACACGTTAAGCTGTTATTAACGTGTCTTAAGCTGTTTGTCCCGGACCAACAGCTTAACCTGCCTTCCGAAACACAGAGGAGCTCGAGACTACAAATTTAGAGCGACCATCCCGGGATCGACGGTGGCGAAAGTTGCTTTGTTTTCGTAATCAAAACCAGAGTGCGCCTCACTGCGCCCCGAGCTCCTCAGCTATTCACTATTTCGTAACATGGTGGTTCTAAATGTTATTAAATAAAAAAATATGTCACAGTATCATTAATATCATGATGTCCTCTTGCAGGCAGGCTACTTGCACAAGCGGAGTTCTGACAACACCAAGTGGCAGCTGCGATGGTTCATACTCTACCAGGTGACACATTTACTATAATTATTTGTGAGGATTGAATATATTAGTGGAACAAGTTGCGTTACATAGGCTTAAGAACTTTGAATTTTACCACACAAATAACGATCAATAATGAGGGCTTAATCTATGAATAC
Organism: Nymphula nitidulata; assembly: GCA_947347705.1. Taxonomy (NCBI): domain Eukaryota; kingdom Metazoa; phylum Arthropoda; class Insecta; order Lepidoptera; family Crambidae; genus Nymphula; species Nymphula nitidulata. Next base: position 18,478,144 of record OX374632.1, read on the forward strand.
GTTTTGCAATTTTATATTCCTGACCCAAGGTCAGCAATTTAATGGTAAGATCATTCGTTCTCCTAGAACCTCAACATCAGTAGACTTGAACTGTTGCTGTTGGTGTATCGTGTCCTTCAAATGTTTCAGGATAAAGAAATTAAGCGTAGGTAAATAATAATAACAATCGTGCGATTGAAACGCTAGGATTACTGAAAAAGCGCGAGTAAATAGTAAAAACAATCGTGCTGGTGATGCTAGTTATAGAGAAAGCGCCAGTACAGTAAATAATAATAGCAATGGTGCACTGACAAGCTCTAAGGTTTTATGGCTCTCTGCGTTCGCCGGGTTATAGAGAAAACGCGAGTAAATAATAATAATAACATATAATAACATTCATCCGAGTGACACGCTAGGGTTCCGTTGCTCTAGGACGAGGGCAACTGTCTCCCAAATCTATTCAGCAGGTTATTCACACTGGAGTTATTTTACTGGGTAGGCTCAGCTGTTGTGGAAAGCGTTTGAATTGCATTTGTGGTTGACACCACCTACCAGATCTAGGGGTTCAACTCCCATAGGGACAGAAATTTTCTGCTCGGTTTGACTGGTAGAGCCTTTTTATCACCATCTTACATTCTAAATCTGCCGCCATAACAATAATGTTAACAGCATTGTTGTAGGAATTCCGATAGTTGGAGGTTGAATAGTCAGACCTCCTCCTCCTCCTCTAGATAGAGATAGTGGTCCTCTTTGGTTGAGGAATCTGGGTGTATCTCACTTCTATATTCTGGGCCAACAGCTATTTCATTTAGAATAAAAAAAATCGATTTTCCCCCCTCAAAAAAGAGCCCTGATCCTCAAAAGTCAAATCTACTCGTACTAATACGATATGTCGAGAATAGGGCCCAATATTGCAACGGGTTGTCTTACCGGTAAATGGTAAAATTCTTTAGAAAAATCAAACTAACCTGTAATGTTATTTTCAGAATGTATTATTTTATTACGAGTCGGAGAACAACACCCGGCCTACGGGCGTGCTCCTGCTCGAGGGTTCCTACTGCGAGCGGCTGAGCAAGGCGCCCATGGAGAGGAACGCGTCGGTAAGTATATCTCTATTTATTTACTAGTTGCTCGCCCCGGCTTCGCACGGGTGGTGTACCAAATGCAAAAATGAGACAAATTTAACTTTTTTTTACTTGCGGTCTCTGTCATCAGTATAAAAGGTGCCTACTTGTGGGTTTTGACAGAATATTGAAGATCCCCAGGTATTCTCTCTCTCACTCTCTTTTATTTATCTCTCTCTTTTATTCATAGAAAACGATTTATCTGGATCGATTTATTTATCTTTTTCTGAATATTTTTTGTAAAATTTGTTCTTATATGCAAATCAACAAAAAAGAATTATCCAATCTGGAAGTTACGAGAGGAAAAATTAATTATGGACGTACTGATTTTCTCACAGTTGGCAACCCGAATAGGTGACCGTAATCCGATTAAATTATTCTTATTTAATGGACAGGGTCCTAAAATAAAACCCTCATAAGTGTAGGAAAAGATGATAAGCATAAAATTAAACCGATGAATAAAGAATCTAAAAGGGAAACTGAAAAATAATATTCGTTTATTATTTAGGGTAAATATCACGGTATACAAGGGTTATTTAAGACTTTTTGAGCTATTTTAACAACGACTTTGCTCTTGCTATTCACAATTTATTTTCACCGCGATCGATTAGAGTGCGTTAGCAGAAACTCGTAAAAACGCCAACGTTCGAGACCTGACCAAGAAAAATCGGGTTCAAAGTTTCAAAGTATTGCTTTTTAGTTATCAACTAGATTTAAAGTAAATTAACCAATGTTCCCAAAGATAACCAATTTCGGTTAAAAATACTTATGTTTTGTTATGTTGGGTGGTCTTGATAATTTTTAATCCTGTAGATTGTGTAGTTCCTTTTACCATAATATGGAGTAGCCTTTTGCAGTTTGTAAATAATACAACTTCACTTTTATGTGCAATATTTGTTACATCTTATGGAAAATTCAATTAACTATTCAAAGACTCTTTGGATTGTTAGATTAAAAAGTTACAAAATCAGAAGTCGTTTTTCTGTAGTAAGTTTAGGAGGGTTCGTAATAAGTTGAAAGTTTAGGAACATAATTTGAGCGCTTGGGGTACGGGTCTGCATGCAGAGCATGAATAACAATATAAAAGTTTTGGACATTTTGTCATAAAGTCAATATTTTTGTAGCTCAACTTATTTAAAACATGGAATGATATGAGTATAGGTATCTAAGCTTGGAAAAGCTATTAAGTAACAGTCTAACTGTAAAGTTTATTATTGTCGCTTCCACACTTCCACTTGCCTATTAATCCATACGATGGGTGGGCACAAACCATTGTGGGGAGGCCTTTGTTCAGCAGTGGACATAGATTGATATGTTGATGATTATGCTGCGAATACAGAACCAGCTCCATTCAATATTGTCTGCTTTTTGTTACATGTTAGTTTTGCTTCACGATCTCTTACCGGCGTGAGAGTCAGCGGCAGTATGAGCTGAGGGCCGCCTCCGAGGTGGACTGCGTGCATTGGGTCGACGCCATCCGCGAGGCCAGGTAAGTTGTATAAATACTTCTTATTTTTATTCATTCTATAAGTTTCCATAAGATCACTGGCCAAAAAACACAAGATAAGGTTTAAATGACTCAGAAGAGACAAATGATGCAAAGTAGTCCTTTGTCATATGGTTAACTAATGCAGATGACACGGTGAATGGTGTGTTTTAGTAGTAAAAACAGATGGATACCGAAATACTACTTATGAAAATGATTGGATTGGTCCTTGTGTTTTTATTTCAAACAATGAAAGAAAGAAGAAAGAAAAGAAAGAAAAACATTTATTGACTCGCACAAAACATCACGCTAAATCTAAAACAGTAAAAAAATATATACACAAATAAATCTACTTAAAAATAATACATAAGTGTGCAAAGCCAATAGGCCCATGTCTCAGCACTTATGCTTCCACGACATTTGCAAAATGCCACAGAAGCGTTGTTATTATGACAGAAGACAGACATAATGAAGTTGAGTCTCTCTCTACAAGTGTTTTCCTAGAAAAGTAATACAATTCCTAGAAAATTCCTAGAAAAGTTTCCAATAGAAACAAAACGTTGAATATTCCATTTAACAGACTGCAATCCACCTTCATCATATTGGAAATGCTTTTATCTTTAGGGTTCGTGGAATTTTATGTTATTTTGATTTTGATCTAAAGTATTTTTAGGACATGGTATCAGAATGTTTAATAAAGAATGGTATTTAAAAGTGTTCGCAAAACTCTATAACTGGATTATCTGGAACTTAAATAAGCTACTTTCGCTTCTTTGATAGAGTGTGCGTATGCCATCCATATACCTAATAATAGTTGATATTCTCTTCAGAAGGGTCGTCCGCTTATAGTATATATTCAAAAAGTGTGCTTTTCTGCAATCGCATCAAACCCCAATTTCGTTCAGGATATTGCCGCCAGAAGCGAGTGCCAGGCTCGTTTTTGCTTTTGACTATTCTCGCAATAAGTAGTCGAATAGCTATGAAATGACATTTGGAGCATTTCTGTTGCATGCTACGTTTAATTCTAGAAACTAGATATCACTGTTCTTAAGTACAAAAGTAGCGATTGTAAACAGCGAAAAATTTGTCCTCATTTTGTAGGTATTGGACGTACCTATCGTTTTATGAGTACATAGTTTCAGAGTTAACACTTTGCACTAGTTAAAGACCCAACGGTTACTCGACTTGAAATCAATTTATCGCTTTTGAAGACACTTGCTTTTTAGCTTGTACACACAAATTTATCCTACTAAAAGTCCTACTAATTATACTCCTTATAAAAATATCAGCTGAACGGATCTTGATGAAAGGCCAACGTTTCAGTAACAACTAATTAATCTGTCTAGCGGCGTTATCTAAAACAATTGAAAAATCAACTAAGTATGTCTGGAATCTGATGCTTGATGGGTTAAAAGGAATTCATATCTCACTTCTTATTATATTTATTTATTTATTTAATAATTTATTGTACACATAGAAACAATAAAAGAAAAACATAATAATAAAAAATGTACAAGAGGTGTGGCTTATTTCTAAAAGAAATCTCTTCCAACCCACCTACAATAGGAGATGTGCTGCGAGATGAAGATGTCGTGTGTACCTATTGATAAATATAATATATGTTACATACAAATACAATACATAAAATATATCTACTAAACAATACAATACAATATAATACATGTTATATAATTGTAAGTACAATACAATACAATATGATAGTTATATGCAATAAATAGGAAGTTACGATAGTATAAGTCTTTAATTAAGAAAGGAGTTTTAGCTCAAAGAAAGGTGGTGCTCTTTAACTCTCTTTTTGAAAACTGGAAGTACTAGATTTCTCGTATTGCTGGCGGTAGTGCATTCCATAGGATCATCATCAGGTTCATCTGTCGAAATGTAAGAAGAAATACTATGTTTGCAGTTGAATTTGAAGTGACCGACAAGTTTTGTTACGGACCGTCCGGTGTCTTCAAATATGGTAAAGCTTAACCTCTTTTATGACATATCAAAGCTTACGTACCTTTATAGGAATTAGTGACCTTGGCCGAACTCAATCAATACAGTTCAGATTATTATTGATAATAAATCGTTTATGAATATATATACTAGGTACGCTAACAACTTTAAATTAGTAACTAAACGTAGGTCTAGTAAATCTTTGATTTTATGTTCCTATTGTCTATTATTTCATCATTGACGTCAGCTTCAACAATCACTTCATAGTTTACGTACAGACGACAGCACGTCAAGTGTAACAGTTGTATTACGAAAGCCGCCTCTATTACAAAATACAAACGGAGTTAGGGCACTGCCCAGATCATACATAGATCTGAGAGGCACTCAAGGTCAAACTGTTACGTTTGATGTGCTATCGACTGTACATCTACGTGGAATAAATAATTAGAATTTTGAATATCGCTCTCTTGCTCTTTGTCTTATTGTTACCTACACACAAGATCTTTTTCCCTGGGATGAAAATGTACTTTATCTCTATGCAAAATATTTCGTGTTACAGATCTGTCAAGCTACAGAATACCCTCGGTGGTCTTATGACAGTTAGAAACCATTGTATCTGGATTCTATGACTTGACAGGTTAATGGTCTAGTACAAAATGTAGCATATTACAGCTAGAAAGTCTATTATCCTAGAAACTTCGTGTCAACGGGTCGATACGGATGTATCGTCTGTGAGATTATTACCAGCAGCATGGACATGGACACTGCAGCACGCGTAGCACAAGGAACAAGAGAAGCTCGAGAAACGGCTTTCCCGACAGAAATGTTTCTCGAGCTTCTCGTGTTCCTTGTGCTACGGTGCAGGCCCTGTCCATTTTTTGTGGTTACTTCGCCTGTCAGAGCCCGCGTTTAATCCCCTGGACTGAAATGGCTAACTAGGTTCACTCACTCAACCCTAGCAGTCTTAGGTCTCTAGGTTTACCTAGGTTGGTTGACGTATTTTGCTTAATTCAACAAGCCTGTCTTTAGACAGGCTTGTTGAGTTGTATTTTGCTTAATTCAACAAGCCTGTCTTTAGACAGGCTTGTTGAATTAAGCAAAATACGTCAACCAATTTAGTGCCTTGATATTCAGTTAACATTTCCATAAACTCTTGTGTGGTTTCAACTTCGTAGTTGATATTTGTTTTTAAATGTCACAGAAAATTTGCAGCTTTTTTAGATTTTAATACATCCGACACTAGGATGGAACTTTGAGTTCTACTTCATATCTAGATACTTGATTCTTTCAATCTTCTTATGTCTTTTCTTCTTACCTCTTTTTATCTCACAACGTGTCCATCATAATGAAGTCGGACATTGTTGTGACCACATAAGGCAAATCCGTAGTAATGGCGATATTAACATAGTTTTATGGTCGCAGATTTAGTTAACATAGTGGTAGCTATAAAGCCAGGTTGACTTGAAAAGCTCTACCACTAACCAAACCACTTTGGTTTCACATTTTTACACTTGGATTTACATTTATTTATGCCTAAAAAGTAACTTTAATTGTGTATAAGAACTTGTATAAACTGTATTCACGCAAATAAATCATTTGATTGATTGTACCGAGAAGAAAATTTCTGCTCCCACGGGGATTGAATCCTGCCCCTCTAGATCCATATCAATCATATTTTTTTGTATACCACTAAGTTGGCAATCAAGCATACGGCCCACCTGATGGTAAGCGGTTACCGTAGCCTATGGACGCTTGCAACACCAGGGGTATCACTGCGCATTGCCGACCCTGTAAAAACCGTTTCACGCCTTTTTTGAAGAACCCCATGCTGTACTCGTTCGAGAAAACCTCTGCAGGAAGCTCATTCCACAACCTGAGCGTACGTGGGAGAAAGTTTCTCTGAAACCGTACAGTACGCGACCACTTCGGTTCCAATTTGTGAGGATGAACTCCCTGCCGGTGGCTAGCGGTGGGATGATAGGAAAGGGCCGTAGGCATCATGTCAAATAAATATATTTTTCATCCCCCCCTCTCGGAAAGAGTATTTTTATCCCCCTATCTCGGAAAGACTATTTTTGCTCTTCGATATCTGAGTGCAAAAGCCGTTTTTATTCGCTAGAGGATAAAGTAAAATTGAATTTAGAACATCGTGTGCACTAAGTTTGTGATTTCAAAACATCATTAAACCTCTTTACTTCTGCCTCCATGGTGCCGAATTTATCATACAACCTTTTTTAACTTGTTAAAAACTCAGACTAGGCACCTTCTTGGTGTACTTTTTGTTTAATTTGCTTTGCGCGCGAAATTTCCTTTTTACGACATATTTGTTATAGCCATAGGTTTAAAACAAGAAACTTGAAAACAAGTAAAAAATGAGTAATTCTAGCGACGAAGAAGTTTATTTGACGCCAACAGAATTGATTGATACTGTTAATAATGCGCAAATGTTTTTTTTGCATTTAGTCATTTCCTCGTTTAGGTGGGATGAAAAGTTACATGTTACACTCGAGTGCAAAGATTTTTTACCTTGTGCTCTTTTAATTTCCTCGCTAACGCTCAGGATTCTAATTTTAGAATCCTTCGCTTGCTCGGTCATCAAAATTGAGCACGCGGTTAAAAAGCAACTTCGCACTCTAGTATAAAAAATAACTAATGTTCTACTTAGTTGTACTTAGTATATGAACACACAGCCACTCCCGCTCTATACATGGTATGATTACGCTGCGATGACTGAGCAGAGATCTAGCCGCCTGTGTCATCGTGGCACACATCGTGACAAAATACCTCGCTGGGGTTATTTATCATCTCGCCCGAAAATAACTCGCCCGATCGGGCGACTTGGCACCTTTCGAATTTACCTAATATTTCTGTCGTCGACTCGCACGCTCATTACAAAGTACAGCCAGGTAAAAAAAAATGAAACTTAATTTCAGAAACGACTTCGAATAAAACGACATTATATTAATCTTAAAATAAAGCTACTGAGTAGTTGACTGTACAATTTTATGATCGTTACCTCACATTTTTATGGTCGGGCGAGTTGACGACAGAAATATTAGGTAAATTCGAAAGGTGCCAAGTCGCCCTATCGGGCAAGTTTTTGTCAGGCGAGATGGCGAATAACCCCCTCGCCGCAGCAATCACGCGATATACACATTTATGACTAGCATCGTCCCTGCTGCGATTCAGACACAAAAAATTTGGAATTGTCGTGTAGCCATATTGAAATTTAAATATTTACGAACGCTATTCCCGGGCTGACTTGGAAAGCTATGAAATTCAGAGTAGATACTTAAAATGAAATTTTAAGGACATACACAAGCATAATAAGAATAAGAGTGCGCAGTTATAAATATTCCGTTATTATATAATAATATTTAGAAAAATATCCTGACTATAAAAAGTACCTACATATACTGGTGTGAGAATTGGACCGGTGGAGTTACTGAAAACTTGCTATTGGCCTATGATTTTTTTCTAAGTAGTCATTCTTTTTGTCGAAATTGTATTTCAATACACTAGGTGGTAGGCCCGTATGTAGGGTCGTCTGGGTAGGTACCACAGCTTTTCTTAATTCAGCCGTGAAATTGTCCGCTTTGTTTCGGAAGGCATTTCATCTTAGGCCTCAGGACGACAACGCACCTCCAATACTTAGTGATTTTTTTCTTGTTATTGTTGCTGTCTACAGGCGGCGGCTACAACTTACCACCGGGTGGGCCGTCAGCTTGTTTGTCATCTAGTTGTATTCGCTGGGTGCGAAGTACTAGGTGGGGGTACTATAATCTACTGCAGCGCTCGTAGTGGCTAAAAGTAGAAATAATTTAGACTCTGTCGTCAGTTGCTCATACTGTTTTCAACTGCAATGAAATGAATATTTTAATATTACGTCTTTTAAAACTCAAGCAAACTGATTACGAGTTCAAACGGAGATTAATTACCTTTAAAAACGGTTTGTAAGGTGTCAAAATTACAATTATCGTTATTATTTTAAGGTGTCAAAGTAATAGATAATTTGTCTTAAAATGCGAGATTTAATTATTGAACTCTGTCCTTGTTTTGTTCTTGATTCCTTTACATCCCGGACATGTCCAGCAGATACCAACAATTTTCTTTTAGGGACTGTTTGTGGTTGAAATTTTACATTGTGAGTGTCGGTCTTCAGAATAATACTCATTTCGTTATTAAACGTATAGTTATAGTTACGTACATTTATTATTTAGAATACGCCGATATTATTATAGAGATAGAGACTGTATTTTCTTATACCGCTAAAGAACTTTTCATTTTATCCTCTTAACTTTGATCTCGGCTCCAATTGCATGGCTTGCGGGAAACTCAACTGATATAATTTACAGTTTAATAAAATTTTATTGGAAAGAAGTCTTGCGAAGGAGTTTTCATGAAGTCAATATATTTCAAGGAAATTAAACAAGCTTTGATGAAGTTATAGTCTGTATAGAAATGTCAATTATAAACCTTTTTCTGTTAAGAAACTATGAAGTTTGTTTTCGTCGATCCCACCATTTATTGGTATTACCTATGGCCAAAACGAAGCTCCTTACGATTGCCTCTATAGTCACATACTAATTCTAGTATATTACAAAAACATTTATAATAAAGCTTTCGCGGTTGCCAAGGTGATCGTAGCGGATTGTCCGCCCCGACCGTGACCCAGAAAGCGAGCCTTTTTATTTTTAATCTGCCTTGCTTACTCATGGTAATATTTGCGTGATTTTTGCGAGCCGATTGCTATCGAGATTGGAAGCTGTGGTGCGGTATACAGGGTTTAATAAATTTTCACTATCTATTAAAAAATAAGTGCTAACAGAAGTTGGTCAAAATTTGCGCAGAAAAGCGGAGAACATTAAAATATATGATTTAATTTTTCTAATTTCAGCTCTGTCCGCGTTATTGATTTTTTGGTGGGGAAAAATATTAAAGCCTGTTATTCCCTGTAACAACGTGGGGCTATGATGTTAGAGGATAAACTACCCACTAAAACATACTACTCCCACATTACTTCTCGACTGCAGACAGATTCCAGAACTTTCAGATAATAGTCATCCATATCCAAGTTGTTCCCGCATGCGTTTAAAGAAAGAAAACGATTTAATGAACGTTGCTATAAAAACGTTAGAAAAGGAAAGAAAACAATGAAGAAATTAGCAAGTTGTAACTAGTGGTCCGGTGGGGTAGTGGTAATCGCGTCTGGCCGGAAAATCACGAGACGCGGGTTTCGATTCCCACCTGGAGCATATATTTTTGAAATCGTTTTCTTTCTTTATTTGTAATTGTGACAGTTGGTTTATTAAGGTTACACATAAATAAGGTTATTTTTGTGTTCATTTTGATAAAGCAATTGTCACCAAAGAATTCTGCAACATAGCACTGAAATAAGCCTCGTGGGTTTGCTTTCACTTGGACGGAAAGATGGTTAATGTGAAGAATAAAGGTCTATTCACAATAACGCGGAGGCGAAAGTGAGTGCTGCCAAAAGAGATGTTTCATACCCGGCCAGGTAAATGTACAGTATCTCAAAAAATCAGGAAATATCTCCTGAATCCGTGAAAAATACTAATAATTCGTTTTCATGCATAAGTAGTTTGTTTGTACAAAAGTTGAAAATTTTCGTCGATTTCACCGTTATTCACTATGGCAATATGGCGGGCGACATACAAGTCAACTAAACGTCAACAAACTGACATACGCCATATGTTGAATATTTGGTTGTGTTGCAGTTTTTTCTATAAAAAATCTTGTTTTGTACCACGCAACAAAGCGAAAAATAAAATGGGCAATTGATCACTGTTTTGCATATTTTTACCTATTTTTCAGTATAGTGTACATAGACCAGCCCCCTTATTCTCAACTGTCGGATCACGGATTCGATTCGAAAAGTCACATGCCGTCTCGCTTTGACGCAGCGCTTTAGAAAGTGACAGGTATAGAGTTTCCGAAATTCGAATTACACATACATTTTTGAAACATCTCTTTTAGCGCCAATATTGTATTTTGTTTATTGACCCTTCTCTTTACGAAGTTAGTTACAAATAAGTAAAAATAAATGACGCGCGACTTCTCGAGATGAATTAATTCACCCGTATTCACAAATATCACTATGAGATCTCACAGTGCCCGCAGCCGCACAGGGCATAGAGTAACTTAGCACGGGGTTCCAAATTCCTATTCATAAACAAACAATACTTGAGTGACGTTCGGCACTATGCGTCTGTCATAATGAACACATAGTAGCCATAGCTAGGTATAATCAACGCATAGTGTCGGTTCTAACGGTTCTAATTTTGTTTCTAGAGGTGTGGTTTTGCTTTGTTTGAGGTTGATTGCGATTCTACAAAAAATCCTTGTAGTGCACAAACGCCCATAGAGTAACTGGCTATCTTACTTTTAACTTCCGGAACATAACAATGCTATTAACAATATTATTATGGTTGTAGCCAGGTATTTCACAAAGGCGGTTTAGTGGTTGGGACTATTGTTTACGTCAGTTTAAGAAAAAAATGAGAATGTTTAAGAGATGTTAATGACTTCCATAAGTCCCATGCTTCCCCTTCAAAACATATCGAACTGCTTCCATGGCTGATTAGCCACCACACGCTCGATCAATCCGCTAAATAGACAAGACCGAATTACAATACGAATTTATTGATGTCAATCGTCAAAAAGCAACCTCTAAATTCAACCCAGAGATTTAACATATACGAAAGGTATAGGTATTCCGTTTCACAATAACCCAAAGTTTTTGCAGTTTTCAAAATTTTCTGTTTTTTAGGATTTTCAGTGTAAAACAGTTTAGCTTTGTTGTTTTTCTGTATTATTCTTATTAGTTTTTTACTGGCTTCTAAAACGCACGCAGTCTTCGCCTCTAATTGTAATAACATTAAGCTAAAACATACAATGCCTTTATGCCTTATTTTTACTTTTTGATGTTGGTGATCAATAAATAAATAAATAAACTCTTCAAAGCACTTTTCTTGTTTACTGAGGTAACGAGTTAAGGGCAAGTTACCGACGTGGTCGCTGCATATTTAGTGTTCACCAGTGTTGCCAGTGACCTATAGTCAATAGTAACACGAGGCAGTTGAAAAGTAACATTTTCATGTCAAAAGTAACATTAGTTTTTTTAGGTAAAAAAAAGACTAATACTGAAATCATTTTTTTTATTATTTTGAAGAAACATGTTTCAGAATTAAATTTTAATTATTTCGAAGTTGTTTAGAAAAGACTTGGAAAAACTTTTGAGATCATAAAACTTACTGTTCAACAAAAAAAAAGGGCAATTATAGCCTAGTTAACTCAATAGCGTAGTTTTATGACTACTCGGTGTGTGAATTTTTTCGCTACTTTTGTTTAAATTCTAAAAGTAACGTAAAAGTAACATTTTGAGTCGTGTAACATGAAAGTAACATGAGAGGGTCAAAAGTAACATATAATGTTACAAAAGTAACATTCTGTACCTCTAGTGTAGGTTGCAATCGAATTGAACCGCAAACGTGCCGTACCGTGATAGCATGAAATTTGTATGGACACCGTAGCCGCTGCGTTAAAGGAATCAAAAACAGCGAGTGTAGGTTGCTTTTAAACAATTCACGAATTGGGAGCGAGGCCGGTTTTTGTGATAGTGCGAGTGTGCCTTGCAATGTGACATTAGAAAACGTATAGCCGACGTTTAACCATAATAAGCGTTATGTCTATTAGTTTATAGTTGTTTGTTGTGTGGCAAGTAAAATCGTGCGTAGTTTAGAAGAGGGGGTATCCAAGCCGAATAAAGCCGAACGAGCTCCGTTAACCATACTTATAGTAATGTAGCGAGTGTAAGTCATCATTTTAACGTACGCATCTAGTAAATTGTAGTCGTCACGGACACGTAACGCAGAGCTAGCTCACTTGCCATTTGGCTGTGGAAACCGAGTAAGATGGCGCCTTAAAATTTTTAAATTATAAACTAAGGACTACAAAACAATGTTACTGTGAAGATGAAAGCAACTTAAGAACTGCTTTTGGGATTTCTTTTGATCCATTATCCATTGAAGGATATATGTGATGTGGTGTAAAACATGATGTGATGTGTAGTAATTATCCTTAAAGAAACCTATTTCTATGTCAAGAGCTTAACAAATAACTGAGCGGGGACACGCAGTAAGTACCTACCCACCTCTAAAGAAAATCAGGTTAATTAGACAAATTAATTACTCGCCAAATAGGTAACCTATATTTATAATCTTTTCTAAAAAATAACTGCTACAGAAGCTAATTTCAATTAAGATTTATTATTGCAAATACAAACAATTTTCATCAAAAAAGGGGCACAGGAAATCTGAATTTTGTCACTGTTCTAACCTAACCTAAAATTAATTACAAAGACCAATTCACTTGGTGCCTCCTCCAACCAAGTGTCATTTTGTGTTTCCAAAGTACCTTTAGATGTGTTGTGGTTAGGGTCTAACACCAACACTCACAATTACATAAATACTTAAGGTTCATTTTATTTAATTTATCATTCTCTTTTTCCAGATTTTCTTCACAAAAAATATGGTAAACGATAAATAATTATTGCCAGAAAATTATCATTCCACAACTATCCAAATAGTATGAAATACAAATTATTTACCTACCTACATGCATAAAGACTACCTACTCAATAATTTAACTGGAGAATTCAATTAAGTACAATAAACTATTGTCACAGGTAAGGTTAGCTATATTTTAATAATAGGGTAAATTGTAAGCCACTAAACATTAAAACAACCAAATAAGTTAAGTGTCGTTATTACATTGTGATGTTTCGTTAACTTTTTCCAAAAAGCTAATTCAATGTATCCAATTTTGTTTTGTGATGTCTAACTAAACACCACAAATGAATTATGTCTGGTAAAATTCATAGATGTAGATAATTGCAGACTATCAAGATCAGATCAATAAAAAATGTGAAGTTTCCTAAGCACATTCATGACATGAGTAGATGTATTTATTAATGCACATCGGCAGGCACGGTGTGAGGTGTCCTTAGGCTCGGTGGAGTGACATTATCTGCAGTAAGGATAACTGGATGAAGCTAGTCATGGATCGAAACCAAGTGGCTGATCATAATGGCTGTGTTTCGAATTGAAGGGAAATGTAGCCAGTGTTATTCATGCCCAGTAATAACACTGGCTACATTCACCTTGTTTGTCATCTAGTTGTATAAAAAAAAGAAATGCCGTTCCTATGGAGAGGCCTATGTCCAGCAGTGGACTGTTGTGGGCTGATGATGATGATGATTTATTAATTATGTGTTAATTTTTAGTTATTCATCAATATCTATTTGATAATAAGTACAATTGTATGTGTATACACATGATTTGTAGCAGAGTTTCTAAACATTTATTTTTGCACTAGCTACATATTTATTTAATCCGGACTCAACTTTTCGGTTGACTGGTAGAGAATTCCTATTGGTATTAATTCCACCAAATTATACCTTATCATGTGCTTTAAAAGTATAGATAAATAAATATAAATAATATTGTTTGATTGGCAAATTTATAGAACATTATAAAGCTCATACTACAATAGATCAATAGTCTTGTACACGGGACCATTAGCAGAATTATAAAGAAAATATTAAAAGAGTACTGCAGATAATGCCAGTTTGTTTTAATAAATTATAGAAATACATGTATGGTTACCATATATTAACCTGCCCAACAACTAATGTCTAGAACACTCACAACAAAACTTTCAGGATTCCTGTCTAGTAATAGGATTGAAACCTTGAGTGTCTCTAAGCAAACAACTGGTGTTTATGTACATATGTTTGTGTTAGGGAATAGACTTAAAATACAGACAAATAGACATTAATATTATGATCATCACACCAAATATTTAGGTATATAGGTAGTTAGTCAAATGGGAAAGAATTTATTAAACAGGTTAATAATAATTATTTATGAATTCCAGATAATATTATTATATTACGTAAGCCCAGAGCTATGTAATTTTATATATAAACAGATGATGCCAATTAAAACCTAGAATAACATTTTAGTTTACACACAACTTTTAACACAAAATTATATAAACTAGCAACATAAATTACATAATATACACCAGTTGTTTTCAATATATCCTTCAAATAATCTTCAGGTCGTAGTACCTGGAAGAAGAAACTGAAATAAAAATATTTTGCATTGGACATTAACACAACTTCTTCTTATATTAGGGCAATGTGTTTATTTTAATGATAACAATTGTGTACGTTCAGAGTTTTGACCAAGCAATAAAAATTAATATTGAAATCAGTGTTGCCAGTGACCGATAGTCAATAGTAACATGAAACAGTTCAGAAGTAACATTTTCATGTCAAAAGTAACATTAATTTTTTTAATGTAAAAAAAGACTAATACTAAAACATGTATCAGAATTCAGAATCCGTTATTCATATTTTCGAAGAAAAATATCTCAGAATTCATTTTTCATTATTTCGAAGTTTTTTAGAAAAAACTTGGAAAAAGTAACAATATTTTGAGATCGTAAAACTTACTATTCCACAAAAAAAAGGAATTATAAGCTACTCAATAAGCGCAGTTTTACGACTACTTGGTCTGTGAATTTTTTCGCTACTTTTGTTTAAATCCTAAAAGTAACGTGAAAGTAACATTTTGAGTCGTGTAACATGAGAGTAACATGAGAGGGTCAAAAGTAACATAAAATGTTACAAAAGTAACATTCTGGCAACGCTGATTGAAATGTTTATATCAATTTTAAATTATGCATTGACAGTGACACCACAAGTGATACTGACAGTACTGCTGACAATTCATTCTCCCCGTAATTTGAAGGTAAAGGTTACTAAAGCCCATACAGCCATGACTTTAGGTATTTCTTTATTTATTGCATTGAAATGCTCGTGTTACACATTTCAATGCACCTTAGGAAAATTTAGCGCGAAATGTATGCTAACCGTCTCAATATGGTATTTGATGAGGTTGATGATAACCACAAAAAATCTCATCGTCTTTCACACCATAATCACTATATATATATATATTTATACAACTAGATGACAAACAAGCTGACGGCCCACCTGATAGTAAGTGGTTACCGCCGCCTATAGACACCTGCAATAACAAGGAAAAATCACTTGATATTGCAGGTGCGTTGTCATCCTGAGGCCTAAGATGAAATGCCGTCATGCCCAATAATTACACTGGCTATCTTTTCCTTCAATCCGAAACACAGCGAACAAAAGGCGGTGTTACCTACCCAGATGACCCTTCATACGGGTCTACCACCTAGTATAGTAAATGCCTTAGTCTTTTTCTACATTAAAAAACTTTTTCACATGAAAATGTTACTTTTGAACTTTCTCGTGTTACTTTTGACTATCGGTCACTGGCAACACTGGTCATACTGTTCTTTCATGCATGCATGTGCTCTAATTGTGCTTTTTATTCATCTTAAAACACGGTCCAAAATCGCAGCAGATTCGAAACCATTTTAAACTTTTTAGTTGTTACATTTCAGTTCTTTCAAGAATGTCTAGGCAAAGAAGTTTTCTAGCCTGGCAAATGTTGAGGGCTGCTCAGGCACAAGATGCTGTAGATAACCTCCGCAAGAAGAGAAAGGAAGCCAGAAATTCCTTCGACCCCGTGAGAGATCTTGAAGAGGGAGAATTCCGGTATAGATACCGATTATCCAAAACAGCTTTTGTTTTCTTATGCAGAGAACTACAACTGCTGACCAATTTGAGGGGAACGCAGCAAGTGAGCATACAACAAAAGGTGAGTACTAAGAATCATCAGCCTATACGTCCAACTGCTGGGCACGGGTCTTCCTTCATGGGTAGAAATAAATGAGTTTGGGCGAAAGCATTACTATGCTGGTCCAATGCAACCTGCATTGGTCGGTAAAATTGGTTGCAGTTGCTACCGGCACTAATGCTTTGAAGTGTCTTGCGTGCCTATACCTTACCTTATTTTCAACTTATCGTAAAAAGAACATACAATAATATGACGTTTATCCGACGTACAGACGGCAACACATAAATTGTAACAGGTGCCTGTGCTGTCGACTGTACCGCATATTTATTAAATATATGTATTATCACAATTACTACTTTTTTCCTTTTTCTAGAAATAGCTTTTGTTTTCAGATCTTGGTTAGTCTGTTTTTCTATGCAACAGGTTGCTACCAACGACCAGTTGGTGTGGCAACCAACTTATGCCAGAAAATGTGTAGTGTATACATAAAAGAAGTAACAGAGGCTTTAACCCACCCCGCAATCATAAACAGGCATATTGTTTTTCCACAAACACCAATGGCACGAAAAGTTATAAGTCAAAAGTTAGTTATTTTTTATGAAATTTCATTCAAATTCTATCTGCTATAGAAACTAAAATTAAAATGTATTAGAATACTACCTAACTATTGTAAAATATATATTTTTTTCTAGATTTTTCTCAAAGTATGGTATACCAGGTGTGGTAGGATGTGTTGACGGGAGCCATTTTAAAATTTTTACCCCGTCACTTTCAGAAGAACATTTATATTACTGTAGGAAGCACTACCACTCGATAAATGTTCAAATGGTATTAAAATTAGTTTAATTATTGTCAGTGAACATAATTGTGTGGGATTACCCACTATATATGTTTAACTTTGTACTATGTTTTTAGGTCTGTGACAGTGATTATAGAATTTTAAATGTAAATGCTAAGTATGGTGGGAGTAACCATGATTCTTTTATTTGGAGTAATAGCCTCATAAACAATTACATGCAACATGTGCATGAACAAGGGGAAGTTTGTTGGCTGTTAGGTAAGAATCTCTTAGTATCCTCAATTACACTTTTAATATACTCCCTCTTCTACAACTTTTGTTACAATGACTCCCAAAAAAGTTGTACAAGCAAAGTAGATTCTATGTACCACAATGTTTCTTATTAGGAACTTGTTATTTTTATTTTAATTTCTCAAATTCTTCTAAATTTATTTTTTATAACTTTAAGGAGATTCGGGTTATCCACAACGGCCATGGCTGATGACCCCATTTTCGGATGTAAATCCAGGTTCACCACAAGAGATCTTTAATAAAAAACATGGGACAGCCAGAGTTCTCATAGAGAACACTTTTGGTAGGCTAAAGAACCGTTGGCGATGCCTTTCAAAAGATCGTGTACTACATTATACACCAAAAAAAAGCTCACAGATTATCCTGGCATGTTGTGTGCTATACAATATAGCACTAGATTTTAAAGTTCCAGAAGAACTTTTTGGTTAGTAAGCTATAATTTTACACTTACTTAATCACACATGCTAACCCTATAAATCTTTTAAGAGATATTCTTTTAACAAAGAGAAAAGTATTTATTTATTATGATTTTAGATGAATTTGGACATGAAGAATCGGAAATTACCAGGGAGATGAATAATGATACACTCCTAACATCTAAGAATACAACGAACAATAACCTAATAAAAGGTAGAGCGTACAGGGACCAATTGGTTTTAAAAATTCAATAAGTTAAGTGATGTCTCACACATTTATGGGTTGGCTGGAAGAGATCTCTTATAGAGATAAGTCCACCCTTGCTAACTTACTGTTTAATTAATTGTTATTTGTAATTTTAAAGTGCAATAAAGAGTATATATATAAACTCTCACCAGGATCTTGTTAGAATATCCCGTAATGTGATGTGGAAATGGAAATTAAGGATGTTAAAAATATTCTATTTTTATTTACTTTAATCATTATTAATTTACTATAAACAATTCTTTAACAGTGCCATCTATTCGAGGGAAAAAAAATTGAAGTAAGTTTTAATTTATTTTAATACTACTCTTACATAAAAACAGACTGAGAATTAGGATCGATAATTATATTTCGTCTTTTGATTGTTGTGGCTAGACAGAGTAACATTTTAGAAAGAAGACAAATTACCTATCTCTGTGATATTGTTAACTTTCAAATAAGTAATAAATACTTTATTAAAGCCATGTATTTTGAAGTACCTAATTACCTACTATGTATAATGTAGGTTTATTTTTTTAGTCAGTTTAGTTTTTTTATTCAGTGTGCCGAGTATTATTGTGATTAATTATAAGTATATAGGTTGGTTTATTATTGAAAAACTGTGATTATTAAGGTATTATGAAAGTTAAGTTATTACTTCTTACATACCTTCCATAAAACAATTTTGACATTATTAAACAATGTTAATTGTTATCCCGGGTGGATTCGCATTCCCCTTCTTGGAAATGTCTTTTTTTTTGTCATTTATTAAATTTATTTACATTTAATTATTACAATGTTAAAATGTATTTTTTAATGTTGATAGTAAAAATTTGGACTTTTGCTGATTTTTACAAATCTAAAAAGGTCTTTATTATAAAAACTCTGATTATATATTGTATCATTCAATAAAAAAACATGTCGACTAGGTGGTACGTCCATATTCTGTAGGTCGCCTGGGAAGGCCTTTCTTATTTCAGCCGTAAAACAGTTTGCTGTGTTTCAGATTGAAGGGAAAGGTAGCCAGTGTAATTACTGGGCATGTACAGTATTTCATCTTAGGCCTCAGGATGACAACGCAACTGCAATATCAAGTGATTATTCCTTGTTATTGCAGATGTCTGTCGCTTACCACCAGCTGGACCATTAACCCTTATTCAAACGCGAGCCTGTGTAGGCGCTAACAAAAAAGTTAGATTTGTTCCTGGGTAAATTTGGTTCGTAGATTTCAAAAATACACAGAAAAAAGGGGCTGATGGGGGGAAGTAGCCCTTTTTTGGTGGGAAGTATATATCCCGACATCTGTTCCTGTCGGTTTCAAAATATTGTAAGTGGAAATTATAGCTCCCGTTGTCCAGTATGACATCAATATTTTATTACACTAGCTAGTTGCCCTTGCTTCACTTGTCACATTTTTTACCGCAGATTTTCGATGAAAGTACTCATTAGTATTCAATTTCAACTTTTGTAACTTTTACTAAGGGAAGCAGTCCGAAATACTTTTTTTAGACAGACACTTTTTTCTGTCACCCGCTAATTGGAATCTGTAAAGGACCTGTAGAGGTTCAAGGTTAAGGTCATTTGAGATCAGACCCCCCCCCCCCCCTCCAATTTAAAATACGTTGTAAATAAGTAATAAACTAATAACAAACTAGGTTTTATTTATATTTCTCACTTAAAATTTAGATAGATTTCAAAGAAACCATAGACAATTTTAGACGGCATGTACGGAGGTGCCTCCTAAACACTGCATTTTATCACGTTCACTAAGGTCGAAAATTGAACGCACGTATCTAAATGTCAAATTATATGACAGCCATCCTTGTCGTATTCCTTTTGATAGAAAGAAATGCACTAAGCTTTTTAGACTTAGCATGTGTTTACGAGAATTAGGGCCATTGTGGTTTTGTGCAGAGTAATGCTAAAAAGCTAAAAAGATACAACGATTGTATTGTAGGGAGCCGAGCCGAAATATTTCCTAGGTGCTTTTTTCCCAGTGGTCAGACTAGTCTGACCAACGGGATTTTTTTTCCCATTGGCCAGATTTATATGACAGCTGGAAAAGACATAGAAAAAGTACAGTCAAAGTCAAAACAGTTTACATTAATTATTATCTTACAATTTTATCTCAGGCGTTCTAAAAAATTACCAACACTCAATTCTCCACTAATTTACTTAATTTGTGAATACATTATGAACTCGTCTCATTACATTTTCGTTTACCCTTTGGTTTGTTATTTTAGTAAAATCGTTTTTCTGCAAAATTCTAAGTTGATAATCCCGGATCCTTTTTTAGTATTTTTTTATTTAGTTCTTTATGACAACTTTCTATACAGTTAGTAGTTCTGTGCCTCTCCCCAAAAACAGACCAAGATTGCTTAAAATTTTATATTTTTGTATGTTGGCCGAATCAGGATCATTTGTAATTATATATTGCCAACCTTCGTCTATTAAATGTGGCGGTAATAATGGCAAAATTCCGGAGAGTGCTATTATGCGGTTCGTGGTTCTTGATTTAGTCAATTTTAATTTTTGGCTTGCTTCAGACGTTATGGGAGAAATGAAAATAGCAACCTTCTGTTTCCGCACTAGGATACATTTTTTAACGCATTAAAAGCAGCAATTTTAAAATCAAGGGTGATTGTTTTGGTTCCCTAAACGGCAGTTGTGATCGTAGCATGCTAAAAAGACTGATGTAGCTTCGTGAACAATGAAACAAACTTGCAAAGAGTTACAATCATTGTCAACAGACTCCATAATGTCACAAATAAAACCTATTTAAAAATTATATGACGACTTTGTATTTTCGTATTGAACAGTACTTTACTAAATTACAAGCTGATCAGAACAACGGTAAAAAATCCCGTTGGTCAGATTAGTCGGACCAACAATCTTACCATCGGGAAACACTCGCTCATATTTGTAGGTATATTTATAAAATATAAAAATTAATATTATGGCAGTATATAATATACTACACCTCTGGGAGTACATTCGCACACAGAATATGGATTCTTAGGTTTAGTATTTTTATTGTTTAACAGCTATTTAAATAATTTCAGCCAAGCCCAGCTTACTTTAATATCTCCTAAGATATTTCTTTTAGTTTGAAATTATGATTTAAATGTGCGTATTTTATGTATTTAATTAGTTCTCTAACAATACATTGTCACTACTTGTTGTACGTAGGTACCTAATGATAAGACCATGTTATATTTCGAATAAAAAAAAATCATTAGAATAGATATCTTTTATTAATTTAAACCTACCTATACCAATCAATCAGTCTTAGTAATATATAAAAACTAACAGTAAAACTTACAACATATTTATGTAACTAAGTTATAGGAACAGTAGTGTAATGTCTCACATTAATAGTCTTAAAAATAAAATTTTAAACACCAACTATAAAAAACCTTAAAACATAGTTATAAAAGTATCTTTTATTAAAATAATAACAATTAATAATATCTGAAACACCATCAAAGACTTAAAATACCAAACGATATATCAATACCGATGTATCAATCTGTAATGATTACTTAAATTTTAAAGCGACTACAGTCACATGTTGGGGAAGCTCAAATTTTTATACAGTCTGTCAAAAAATGAAGGAACTTTCTTATTACAAAACATAAAGACGAAATGGAAATAGAAGTGGAGAAGCTCTGTTTATGAGAGCTTGATTAAAAAACTCAGAAGGGGCAACGTGTGTGCCTTCATGCAATCAATAACATAGCACCAATCGTCGTGAAAATCACTAGAGGAGGCCTATGTGCAGAAGTGGATGGGTTTTAACTGAAATGATGAAGTTAGTTGGGTTTTACGATTAAAACCAATGAATATTGTTAAAACTTTAGATTGAAATCAACAATTAAACTTAAAATATATGCATGTAATGTAACAACTCAAATAAATTATCTATGAAAATACTTACTATATACCTATATCTATGAAAATACTGTATAGAGTGGAAGAATCTGAATTATAATTTATCTATAATCTTATCAATTCCACTAATTGCGTGGAGGCACAACTGTTGCCACTTTTCATGAGTTTTCAACTCCAGCTCTCGTATTTTTTGAATACCATTGATGGCATGAAGGCACACATCTTGCCACTTCTCCTGTGTTTTTAACTCAAGCTCACGAACACGGAGCTTTTCCCGTTCTATTTCAATTTCATCACTATGTTTTGTAACTAAAAAGTCCCTCCATTCTCTGTCAGATTGTAAAAAAATCTGAGATGCTTCCTCAACATGCGATTGTGGTCGCCTTGCACGTCGTCTTGGAGATGGTACAATGCGACGCGCAGTTGCACCACGTCTACGTTGAGGAGTATGTCCCCTTTGTGCGGGTGCTTGGTGTAGTAGTTCATCTTGTACCGGCGCTGGCGGTGGCGACGGTGTAGGACACCAAAGAGGTACCTCTATGTGAGGCTGGCGAGAAGTGCCAGGCTGATTCCATGGTTCGGGTACTGAAAAATTAAATCATTAATAATTTTGTAATATGTACATAATAATGTCTTTAAAGAAAACTGATTTTATACAATGTTAAGCACATAAATACAGAAAATAAGTTTTATAAACCTAGAAAAATATAAAAAAAATATGTCCTATAGCAGAGTGTTCTACTAGATAGTAGGCCCGTATGTAGGGTCACCGCCTTTCTTATTTCAGCTGTGAAATAGTTCGTTGTGTTTCGGATTGAAGGGAAAGGTAGCCAGTGTAATTATTGGGCATGGATTGCATTTCATCTTAGGCCTCAGGACGATAACGCACCTGCAATATCAAGTGATTTTTACTTGTTATTGCAGGTGTCTATAGGCAGCGGTAACTGCTTACCATCAGTAAGGCCGTCAGCTTGTTTGTCTTCTAGTAGTATACAAGGTGTATGAAAAGTACCCCTTAAGCGGATCTTGTCTAAATGGGTCCCTAGTGTAGACTGTAGTTTTAGTTTATTTTTTTATCATAAATAAATATTTTTATCGTATAAAAACTGTAGTATGACATAATGTAATAATGTCATACTACATACTACTCTACACAAGGGACCCATTTACACCATTTCCCGCTTAAGGGGTACTTTTGATACACTTTGTATATAAAAAAAACATTATTTTCAAAGTATCATTTGTAATGTTAAATTAACAATAATACAAACCTATATTTGAACTTTCCTCTACTGGAAAAGTAAATATTGTAGGACTCTGCTGCTGCTGTGGTGTGGGTGGTAAAGTTATAGTGCGATCACTGTCCACTATGGCTGTGTTTTGTACCGGAGACTGACATGAAAGCAAAATTATGAATTTTATTACCAAATAGTATAATGAAGACATTATTTTGATTGATTAATATCAATAATACAAACCTGTAATATGCCAGCTTCGTGAACATCTAAGATACCTGTAGCACATTGCGGCCCTACAATATCTAACACTCTCTCTTCAATATTTGTTAGTTTTAATATTAGTGCGGGTCCACCACCAGTTTCTCTGACAGCTTTATTAATTTTGGCTGCTTTTTTTTTTGTATTATTTTTTAAGTCACTCCAGACCTACAAATATACATAGGTAATTAAGACCAATTAATTAAGATTTTCTATTGCCAGTGGAGATAACTGGGAAGAGAAAAATTAAAATTGTGTATAAAAATTGTGTTTAAAAATCGGTAGGTACGTAGGCACCTAAATTAACAGGTACATACGGCAGCAGATTATTTCAAACGCATTAAAGGTCTTAAGGTCAAACTTTCACGTTTGATGTGCTGTTGACTATACATTTTAAAACTAGAAATATGGTACTTACTTTCCTCCACCTTTCAATGCTTTTTTTTTCGCCCGTGGCGTCTCCATTTAGCAAGTTTGCTAAGTTATTCCATTTTTTAATCGAGTCAAGCCTCCCACGAGCGTTTCGAGACGGTTTAGAAATATCTCCATTCCTGTATTAACAAAAAATACAAAGATCTCTACATTAGTACACTGCTGGCATGTCGTCCGGGTAGTATACAATTTTACAGATTTATACGTAGATACTCACTGTTCCATAAAACTTATAAGCATTTCAAATTGAGACGTGCTAGTTTTCATTTTAAAAGTTTCACTTTATCAACCTTACACCAAAAACTTTTAAATTCTAAGTAGGTAACCGCTCGACTGGACAGATACAAGTACCACAGACTCGAAACTTCGAAAGAGTACGTCTAAAGCACAGGGGCGCGTTCCAAGTCTACAACTTTTTACAATTCAATTTCTTCTTTGATGGCTTCCAACTATAACTTAGCCAATTACTACTTTTTGTGCTTCTCGACATGACGTTTGGCTGTCACAAATAGCCCGTTCCGAGCCTCGGAGAGTTGCAACTTTTTGATGGTTAAAAAACACTCTGATGTTTAAAACGTCATGTGTATATGTGACCATCCGTCAAAAGAGATGGGATATGTCAAATCTCATAAAAGTTACTTCTTATTTTTAGTTTACTTTAAATAAAAGTGAATAAAAGTTTAAATACAGACAAAAGATAGAAAATTTATTGCGCAATGGAAGACTTCGTATTAGTTTTAGATAATAATTGAACTCCTTGTCAAAATTTGAGGTTATATAAACAACGGTGTCGTTCCACACCTTAGAGCAAGACAAAAAACAACTTTGAGTGTTTGGAGTGTAGGCTTGGAACGCACCTCAGTAGGTGCATAGCCGTATACATCGCACCGTATTCAATTCGGCTCAAGGCGCCTGTACTGTTTGTAAAGCCGAGTCTCCACCGAACAAAGGTTGCCAAGTTTTGTGTTGTCAACACGTGTTGGTGATAAAAAAAATTGTAATTTCCTTGAGTTGGCAACAAAAATTGTAAACAAATGTTGGGAACCTTGTTTCCGTTTGAGGCGGTAAACATCAAAATATTACGCTTGTTGCAAACATTAATTGGCTCTGTGGAGACACTTAGTTGGAAACAAAAAGAAACCCGTGGACCGTGGACGACCGAATGAATCGAGTTACTGATTGATTTATATCGCATACAAACTGTACTGTGGGACTCAAACGATGAAAATTATAAAAATAAAAATATGAAAAAGGATGTTGGAAAGCTTTCAGTGATACTATCAATGCGGCCTCATCATCTCTTCTCAAAGCATTTAATAGTTCAATCCCTCCATGTAGGTACTTTACTTCCTTTCAGGCTTGCTCGTACCGAGTACTTATGTTTCCGTTTCTTTTTAACCGACTTCAAAAACGAGGAGTTCTCAAATCGGATTTTTATTTATGACTTTTTAGTGAAACGATACGATAGTAGGAAACAATATAAGTTGACGGGCACCCATCTAGCTTCGACCTTAAAAAATTATCACTAAAAATTGGGAAAAAAAAAATTTAAACAAAAATTAAAACCGATTTAAAAAAAAACTGAAAAGGTTAAAATAATTAAATTTAAGTAGGTACTCATCCCCTAGAAACATATTTTTTGGAGTTGGTGCTAAGTTGTTTCCAACAACAATAGAAAGTGAAGCACCGACTCCAAAAAATACGTTTTTAGGGGAAGAGTACCTACTTAAATTTAATTATTTTAATCTTTTCAGTAGTTTGAAGTCGGTTTTAATTTTTGTTTAAAATTTTTTGCTTCAAATAATAAATCCTACTGCATACTGCAGCTGCTTGCATAATGTCATCATCGTTCGAAGACATTTTGCAGTGGAGACAGCTTGTTGTCAACAAAAAAGTTTTTTGAATTGTTGACAACTCGGTGTAGACACAATGGAAACAAAAGTTAGCGATTTTCTGAAGAGTTGGAAACACTGAAATTGCCAACAATTTTAGTGGATACGCACCTTAACGTATGCATTGTTTGCGTATTTTGGACCGTAACGTAAGGCACAGCTATACTACTTTGACATTGACATTGATTTGATTGATTATAGTTTTGAAGAAATCTTTCTTGAAAATTATATTATTAATAGAAATTATTCACTAACGATTTGAATTTTATCTCAGGCTCAGACACTAATCTTTTCCTAATTGCAATTTTACTTTTCATTGTATTGTTAGCCGAGCCGGCGAACAACAATGTGTTCAGGAAAATTTCATAGCCGGCACAACCTGCGAAAGATCACGACACCGGTAGTCCATGCACTACTACGTTTAAATAATATCAGAAAAAACAATAAAGATTATTGTATTTGCGATGTAAATAGAATGAATGACACAAGAGAACAAAAGAAACTGAGTGTCAAAAACATTTTCAAACTAAAATCTTATTATATATCATATTTCTAACGACACAAAAAGTCTTTAATATACCAAACGTACTCGCACACAGTAAAACAGGCCTACATATAACACGGTCAGCGAAATAGGGAGTGGTTAATGCTGGAAGTTTCGCTAAGGGATAAAATCCAGAATGAAGTTATCCAGCAGAAGATGAAAGTGGTTGATATCATCCACAATTGTATCAAGCTGAAATGGCAGTGAGCCAGCCTACATAAAGATTTTGGCGGGAGGTGGCTAAAAGAGGAAAGCTGGAGACTGTGTATTGTGGTATTTGGGGAGGCTTACGTCCAGCAGGAGACTAATGGGCTAATATGATGACTTCGTATCAATAAAATCTTAGGAAAATTCAGATTGTTAGAAATAAACATGTTGATTAATAGTGCATAGTACAACGCCCATCATCATCATCACTTATGATGAAAGATGCCCACTTCTGGACAAAGGCTTCCTCTAGTGACTCCATGACAATCTGTGCTGCGCTACACACATCCAGTTGCTTCTTGCCATCTCACCAGATTATTGGTCCACCTGCCCACACTGTGTCTACCACCCACGATTATTCAACATTTAATAGATAGTTAGGTACTTAGTTCATTCCTAAAATCAGTGAGGTGTTTTAATTTTATTAAATGAGAATTGTAGGGTATATAGAAAGTTAAAATTATATTTATAAAATGAAAATATACAATTATTATTTTAAACATGAACCTGTTTCATTTGTCAATTACTACTTTGTTTAATTAAAAACAGGAGGATAAATATCAATGTTATTTTGTCAATCAGTTTAAACATGTTTTAAACAATTTAATTCAAACAATATGTTTCTTTTTTTCATGACAACTCCGCCACAGAATACTTTACTGGTCGACTATCGATATGGCATAAGTATTAATTCTGTGGATAATACTGTCATGGTTGATAGTTTTGCTCCGTTTCAGAAAGACAAATTAGCAAATTGCCCTTCAAGCATTAACGTAATTTTTTTTTTTACAGTCACCATTGATTTAGTTGTTAAGTTAATAGTTGTATATTTCCAACCGGAAATACCAGGCTACCATAATAAATAAATAAGAGATGTTTTAGCACAAAATTAGTTTATGATCATGACAGAATAAGTATAAATAATATTTATACCTATGCTGTCATGGTTATTTATAAATAACCTCTAGTAAATATGCAAGTATTAACATCACAAGTGAATCAATGGAGTGAATGACTGTAAAAAACATAACAGAATAGGTACTTTCAAAACACACCCTTAAAATACCACAATTTACTCCATTAATTATTTTATTTGTAGACATTTCAAAAATTAATGAGTAAATTCTTCAGATTTCCGACGTTTTAGTAGTAGGTTGTTTTACTATCATGTTGTTAATGCCTCAGGGGCATTTCGCTAATACCTAAGTCCTGCTGATATGCAGCTGATAGTTTCAATATGGCTATTGATAATACCACTGTTTTTAAAGGCCACGATAGCATTACGACACTAGATAGCATATCATTATAACATCAACACTGATGTACAGTCACATCAAATGTACCTTGAGGCCACCTTAAAAATAGAAGTGGCTTTCATAATACAATCATTACCTTGATGCGCTGTTGTCTGTACTGGTAAGTAAGAATGAGGGTATAATCACATTCTAATTTAAATAAAGTATGTACTATAACTTATTCATAATGTTTAATAAGCTCTTATTGTTTAAAAAATTATTATGGCTACTTTACTACAGTATTTGAAATAAAACATGCATAGAATATAACAGTCCTTTAATTCTATCATTAATTTTCTAATGAACATAATTAGGTATGACATTTGTGTATGTTGTACATAGGTACCTTCCTACATATTTTATTAGCCAGGTAAACACTTTTTAAGACTTAATTCTTGGAGTTACTAATCAATATTTTGATATAGGTATCTACATTATTCTGTGTCCATACTTTCAATACTACTTATGTACCTCAACAAACTTTGGCTAACTTTAACAAACTGCTGTGTTACCTGCTTTAAGCAATTGTGGTAATGTTCTATCCAGGACATGAAGTACTTTCCAAACCAAGCAAAACTCATAACAAACTCAGTAGGCCCAGTATGATTTCACATGTCGGATAGGTACTGAAAAAGATTATTTCATTACTTTGAGATGTTATCATTGGCTTTTGTTATAATTTAGAAAATTATTATTTTACTGATAATTTTAAATATACTTTAGTCACAAATTAGAATACTGAGTATAAAAGCTACCCTTGCAAACTAGTTCAAAATTTTATCATACATATCAGGTAACAGCACCAGCTTTATCAAATCTTGTAACCTTGTTTTGGTCTCATTCCTGGAGCTTGGATTAATCTGGTATGTAACAAAGGTTGATCTTGTGCAGCCATAATAGGTTTGGTAGCTTTCTTTTATATCACTCTACACACAAAATGCCTTAGGGAATGGAATAGTCATATAGAAATCCCAAAAGGTGTTTGTTATGTCAGGTAGTATCACAGTTAGTACCACCTACTAATATTTTTATCATTTTCTGCACTTTTAGTTTATTTATCACAATAAAATCAGTTTTCAAAACACTAGTCGACTATTTCCAATGTGGTCAGAATTTTGACTTGGGCGTTCATATTGTAATCGCTCATTAGAGACCTATTTTCCTGTAAAAATACATTTAGATCCATAAAGAAATACCTTGTTAAGCAAAAAGAACATAAAAAAGATGAATTAGAACTAAATTAGACCGAAATTTACGGTACCAATTCACTACTTACAAAAAATAAACCCTTTTTGTCGAATCCATATTCATGTCACTTTTATCATTATCATTCTTATTTTGAAATATTTGAAATATTAGTGTAGTTTTATTTTAATACGTAAATTTGTAAATTCCACTTGTTGTTTGATATTGATGACAAATTGACAATCAATCTGTGACATTCGGCCTTATTCGGTTCTAGAATTGTTTCTCTCTCTTTTCGTCTTACTGACTAGTGAGAGGAGTCAGATATATTCAAACGCAACTTAGCCGAAAAGTGAGCACACGCTACACCAAAGTCGTCTTAGAATTGAAAATACACTCGCGTGACAAGCAAGTCGGCACGTTTTTCGTTAGGTCGGAGGCGTTTTTTTCCAACGTTAACTCAGTGTTGCCGCTTTAACCACTTTGTTGCTAGATCAAGTGGACTATTTATTTTTATTTTAACGACTTGATTTAAAATTACTCGTAGTCGGTATTATGCAAAAGACACTGATACAAATTTGATTAGGTACCTATTTATAAATCAAGTCTTCTAACATTGTAAGGTATAGATCTCACCCTTTTAGGATTGATAACCTGTATAAGCGACCGCTCTTCTTAAAATCAATAAAAAATTAATATGTATATATTATCTATAAATAAAAAACAAATATCGGTTAGGTTTGTGACGTTATTTGATTTGTTGTGTTCTTCGCTTATTATTATCACAAATGAGTGGGACAAATAAACGAAATGATGTAAGTACATATTTAATAATTTAATTATCTTATCATTAACTTTCCAAGTAATAATATTAGTGTTAGTGAATATGTCATAAAGTTTTACTGTAACTAAAAAATTTGATTAAACACCAACAAACGAAATGTCATTTTGTACTTATAGGTTTAAACTATTTACTACCTTTCTCGATCATCCATCACTCACACAATTAAATAAGATTAAACGTAGCTGTGTTATGTTTCGACCTACTGACTTTGATAAATACATATTTATGCTTTATATTATTGGAAAAATACCGCCTTAAATATCATATAAAATTATTATGAGTATTATTGTCGCCCCAGTCTAATCAAATTTTCTGCTGGTCTAATTTATGCAACTACGTTTTTTATTTCAGTAAAACTAAAAAGTAATTATGGTTTATTTATGGCCTAATGATACTCACAATAATTTAATATAATTTATAAGCCGGTAATTATTTGGCAGCCAATATTTGGAGAAATTATTCAGATTTTTTAGGGACTTTCAATTATATGCAACGGCAACCCTATAAAGTAGCCATCTTGACAGGCCTAAACGCAAGTACTTTGCTTTCGGCGTCACGCCTTTGCTAGTGACGTGTCTAAGTTACCGACAAACATTAGCGTTTACTCTCTTAGGTTTTTCGTTTACGTGTTCGATTGCGATGTGCAAACTTGGTGCAAACCTACACTAGAGGTACTGGCAACGCTGGTGTTCACTGCAGACTTAGTTAACTCAGTAGAGCGCGCCAGACACCTTACGATATCGGATGATCGAATAACGTTTACTGCTACACCTAGCTATTTTGTGAATATGCCTAATCTGCCTTCTTTGGGTAACAGACCAAAATAACAAAAAAAAAAACTTTACAACAAAAATTAAATAAAACCGACTTCAAAAAACTGAAAAGGATATAACAATTTTAAGTAGGTACTCATCCCCTAGAAACATATTTTTTTGGGTCCGGAACTTCACTTTCTATTGTTTTCGGAAACAACTTAGCACCAACTCCAAAAAATATGTTTCTAGGGGATGAGTACCAACTTAAATTTAATTATTTTATCCTTTTCAGTATTTTGAAGTCGGTTTTAATTTTTGTTTAGAATTTTTTTTTCGTGGTTAGTTGGATGACCGATAACTTATGTTGTTTCCTACCATTATCGTTTCATTAAAAAGTCATAGAAAAGCAAAAATTCTCAATTTCGCATACGTAGACGACTTGATGATTACAGTTTTTTTTATAAAAATACCAAACTACCCAACTGATTTTGAAAAAAATTTTATGGGACCAAATGGCAACTATTCCGCATCGAAGAAAAAAAGAATAAAGTAAATCGGATCACTAAACTCGGCGTAATCGGGGTACATTCATAGAAAAAAAAAACATACGGGCCTAATTGAGAACCTCCTCGTTATAGAAAAATTTTCGAAAAAAAAATCGAATGAATCTCTAAAGATAAAAGATATAAATGATGCTTACTTTGGGCTAGATGATAGGTGAGAGTGTATAAATATATTTAAATATATTATTTAACGTTTTATCAATGTAATAAAAATTCAATTGTTTTATCAAAAATCCTGGTGCGAGGACCAAAATCTAAGTTACCAAGGACTTGGTAATGGTATCGACTCTATGGATTTAGACGTCATTTATGACAGTTTTACGTCATACGATGGTGGTTAGCAGTTAGCAATTAATAATTTAATTCGTAGAACAAGAATACCTTCCATTATTACACAACTAGATGACAATCAAGCTGAATGAATAAAATATTTTGTATATATTTTTTTTTGTATTTTGACGGCCCACCCGATGGTAAGCGGCCACCGCCGCCCATAGACACCCGCAACAACAAGGAAAAATAACTTGATATTGTAGATGCGTTGTCATCCTGGGGCCTAAGATGAAATGCACAAATGCAATCTCGTGTCGCAAATTTAGTTACCATACTCCTCCGAAACGGCTTGACCGATTTTTATGAAATTTTATATGTATATTCAGTAGGTCTGAGAATCGGCTACTATCTATCTATTTATTTTTTATTTTTTGGCCATTTTTTGCAACGTTTGCGGGGTCAGCTAGTATTCTATATTAATTTTATCGGATCGGACTTTACGTCGAAGTGTATGCATTGCCTTTGACAAGAAGTTTACTCTCCCGGGCCAGTGTGACCAGAATAAAGTAGTTTATTGAAAATTTACATAGTGCTCTTGCCAATTAGTTACCTAACCTAGGGAGAATGCCACTACGGAGTACGACGTAGATAATAATTTATAGGAGTTTTTTAAGATTAGATATTAATATGGAAAATAACCATCGGCGCCAATAGAATCCCTTTCTAGCATATGGAATCAGTTGTTTACCACGTGCTAACACCCTGGACCACGTGGAGTGGGAGAGTGGCGATTGTTTGGCGGGATTTTGTGGTGTCAGTCAAGATTTTTATTACAATAATTCAAAAATTGTGTCGGACCGAACTTTGTGTTATAAAAGTGGTGTAGTTTTATAAAACAAGTGTTTGTGTTGACATGCAACTAAAATATTATTAGAATAAAAGTGATTATGGTATGAAAGACGATGAGAACTTTTTTGTTGTTATCCACCTCATCAAGTAGCATCATAAGGAGACTGTCGTCATATATTTCGCGTCAAATACTCCTAAGATGTTTGAAATGTGTAACACCAGCATTTCAATGCAATAAAAGGAGAAATAAAGAATTACTGAAGACATGGCTATATGGGCATTAGTTCCTTTTGCCTTCCCTTTATAGGGAGAATCAAAAAAAAATGAGAGAGTGGGCTTTCGATAAGAAATCCTCCAGAGGTAAACCACCCCTAAGACTTGAGGGCTCATCAAAGTTTCCGCCTCATTAAAACTCTGGTGACGCCATCTACGTCAAAAGAAAGGGTCGATTTTGTTTTCGATTAAGTTGGTTTACAAGCGGATAAGGTTGCTTAGAAATTTGAAGTCGCCAGATATTAACACAGAGAAGAAATTTACTATATTGCACTAGGAATATTAATAGTAGGTCATAATCATTTAACAACGGTTATGCCATTTCTCAACGCTTGATGCACCCATCATAATTATTATGAAAAAATTACAGACCGGAGCTAAACACTCCCCACTATATCTATAGAGAATATGTTCTTCATACAATTCCGTGAGATTAGAGTTCGATATCTTCAACGGTTCTCTGGCCTTAGCTACATGAAGTTTGAACTTGGACCTAAAATATAGCTTAATATAATCCGTTAAAGAAAGAGAAAGAAAGAAAAATATTTTTATTTTACATGCACATAACATACAACAACACACACAACCAACAACATACACGTTGTATATTAACATACCTACTTAATTGTTCCCTAACATAGCATTTAGATACCCCGTTTATGTTTATTTATTATAATAATTTTGCATGTTGTGCTTGTATCAAGTAGGGTGCAATCAAGAAAGACTTTGATGTATTTGTTTAAGATTTTTTCGAAGATTTTAACCAGTTTTGTAAGCCAAATAAAAAAACTAGCTTTATGAAAAGTCAATAAAATATTGAATGAAATCATTGTGATACATTTTAAACACAAGAAAACCGAAATCGAAAAATATCGATTTTACTTCATGTCGTATATCCAAGAGACCGATAAACATACACAGCCAAGAGATCGACTTAGAGATTAGTGAACACGCTTACCCGCAGAACTGCAGTGTGATTCACAAACAAATATTTTCGACATCGAGTTGACGCCTGACAAAGACGACGAGTTGCCATTGGTTTTGACGTTTGCGCACTGCTCTGCGCGAAAGCGTATTCACTAATCTCTACTTCGGTCCCATGGCTGTGTATGATTGTCTCTGTTTTGGTTATACGACATGAAGTACAATCGATATTTTTCGATTTCGTTTTTGTTGTGTTGAAATTGTATCGCAATGACTTCATTCAATATTTAATAGATTCTAACATATAGGTAATAAAAATCAACAACTTTTTAGTTCCGATTCATGCCATGCTCGTCGTCGGAACCAAAAGGTATGACAGCGTTGCCGACTGCCACGAATCCATGGCTGCTGACTTAGAGAATCACATAGCTGTGCTCAAACGTCAAAATCAAAGGCGATTCGTCGTCTTGTCAGCCGTCAAGCTCGATGTCAATTATTTCTGTTATTGAATGTTATTGAAATGTTAACTGCTGCTCGTGGCGACTATGTTGTATATCGAATATTCGATTTTTGCACGATTTCAAACTTTTTAAAAAGTCGTGGGTAGGGACTTTTTTTTTTTTTTAGCATATCTTACAGCGTTATTTACAAAACACACAAACAAAATAACAACAATAAGCCATTAACTAGTAGGCGTTCTCATTACACCCGGTATGTGATACTTTTTCTAAAGTCTTGCATTAAAAATCCTGACAAAAATCGTGTTTGAATCGAATGCTTTAGCAAATGTCGCAGGAGTTGGGTTACTGCCGACACCGACTGACCTTCCTCCAGTTACCTACTTCGCGTTTCCTCTGGGATCTGGGCACAGCCTTGTCCTAGTTTTATTTTGGGAATATTTTAAAAATTTGTTGGATTATATGTCATATTTCAGTAATACTAGGTATATTTCAGAATAATAGTTTACTAGGTGGTAAAAGACCATATGTAGGGTCGTCTGGGTTCACTACTTATGTTTCAGTTTGAAGGGAAAGGGCTACCTTTCCCTTCAAACCAGTGTAATTACTGGTCACGGAAGGCATTTCATCTTTGGCCTCAAGATAATAACGCACTGACGCATGGAATTATACTAAGCGATTTTATCCTTGCTATTGCAGGAGGCGACGGGAACCACTTGTCACCAGGTGGGCCGTCAGCTTGTTGGTAATATATTTATATAAAAAAAAGTTGAACAGTGCTTGCCATATGTCTAATCGGTGGCCCTTAAATTATTTGCAATGTTCCAAATTAGTTTAACGAGTTAATATTTTGATTTTGTATTAACATCAATTGTAAGATACAAATTTACAGACCTTTCCTTTTTTTTATACAACTGCATGACAAACAAGCTGACGGCCTACCTGATGGAAAGCGGTAAGCAGTGACGCCGCTTGACAGATTGAGTATAACCAAATTATACTCAATCTGTCAAGCGGCGTTATACCTCTAAAGGTCTTTGAATGAATAATCAATTGTGTCTGGAATCTGATGTTTGACGGGTTCAGACCAGTGTCCGGGTTTTTTATATACAACTAGATGACAAACAAGCTGACGGCCCACCTGATGGTAAGCGGTTACCGCCGCCTATAGACACCTACAATAACAAGCAAAAATCACTTGATATTGCAGGTGCGTTGTCATCCTGGGGCCTAAGATGAAATGCCGTCCATGCCCAGTAATTACACTGGCTACCTTTCCCTTCAATCCGAAACACAGCGAACTGTTTCACGGCTGAAATAAGAAAGGCGGTGGTACCTACCCAGACGACCCTGCATACGGGCCTA
Organism: Nymphula nitidulata; assembly: GCA_947347705.1. NCBI lineage: Eukaryota > Metazoa > Arthropoda > Insecta > Lepidoptera > Crambidae > Nymphula > Nymphula nitidulata. Next base: position 18,513,447 of record OX374632.1, read on the forward strand.
CCACCTAGTGAATTTCCTTAAATTATTTAGTTTTAATGGTGTTAATATTATTTAATTAATAGATGTAGAAAATAGCCGACTTTACGAACTATTGAAAGAATAATTAAGTATCCCTTATCATCGCAATAAATAATACCATAGGCATTCAAAAATTTATTGAATCTGGTATAGGTAGGTCAAATGATTTTTTATTTTGAGGGAGATATTTTCAAATCCCGTTTTGATTTATCGTCACTATCAAAGCCAAATGGTACCGACTAGCCTAGTATGAAACAGGATCATCTTGTTTCTATGATTTGAGGATAATTACATGGATGAATATAAAATTTAATAATCAGCTTTTTTGCAAAGCCCTATGCTTTGCAAAAAAACTGTTTATGAAATTTTTAAAATAAATATTATTCCAAACCATGTCGCCATAATATATAGATATAAGTTGGTTGATTTTTTAATCGCAATACCTATATTGGAGAGCTCAATACGAAGTTATTGAGGCAACTATTCTGCTTTCATAAAGGAAATACTTACGACTATTATTGGATCTAACAGAAAGTTATGACTCTGAGATTAATTCAAAGTTTGAAGGGAATTTGATGTTAGCAAAATTCCCTATACCTAATATGATTCATGAAATAGTTTAATTAAAACGTTCATAGTGGGTAATGTTTGATATTGTTAGTGAAAGTTATCTTTCATATAAAAGCCTAGGTATACCTATTTAAAGTTCATAATTTACGTATTTGGTTTTAATAATTTATGTAAAAATAGAACTAATATTCTTTATATAATGGATACTAGATAACAGAGAAATGTAGACAATATTATTATATTAATTTAAATATTGTTAATATAATAACTTAACATTATGTAGTGATGACTACAATATGAGAAAAACATTGGCTATATATTTTTTCATAGACATGTCTAGTTGTACTTCAGCCGTTTTATTGGATGCCGGCGTTTAATTGACGGACTAGGCTTGCAAGTAAGCGGCGAATTTAACCAGTTGGCGGCGACAGATATAACAAATGAAAAGTCCATTCTATCACTTGAAATAATTACCATTACCAGTAGGTGCATGTTTTTTTGTGATCAAACTGAGTCGGATATTTTGTCTGATATTTTTGTAGAATGGACTTGGATTTGTCGGTGAAACGTTTTTCATTCGAATTGGGAATGATGAGGTTTTTTACAACAGTAAAATTTTAAGTAAATCTAAAAAAAAATGAGAATAATTTTAATTAAAAATAAACAATTGGTTTTATCGGAAGCGCAAACAGCAAGGATCCTTCCCGTCCTTGACATAGTGACCTGATTGCTTCGATCCGGGTCCCGGTGCTCTCCTGAAATAATTTATTAGCTTCAAAGATCCTGTATTATTGATATTACCTTGTATAACGGTACATTACGGTAAGAGGTTGATTACATTACGGTCGCTGCTGGTTAGGGTTTCGAAATTGTATATAAATGTAACATTGTATACTTACCTAAGTATTATATTTTTATTTCCATTAGAAGTAAGCAATGGACTTGAGGAGCTCGGTGGCGTAGTGGTTTGAGCGCTTTGGTTTCAATTACGAAAGCAAAGCAACTTTCGCCATGGTTGGTTCAAGGATGGGTCAATCAAAATTTGTTATCTCGAGCTCCTCCGTGTTTCGGAAGGCACGTTGAGCCGTTGGTCCCGGTTGTTATTGCAACCGCTTTAACCCACCACACACATTGAGCCAGCGTGGTGGTGTCATGGCACCTAATGTGTTTCTCTCCTATAGGGAGGCCTGTGCCCAGCAGTGGGACGTTTATAGGCTGGTGATGATGATGGACTTGAACTGGGAATTATTTCCAATCGTAAGACATTTCCATGGTATAACCTAAAAATGTGACTATACTATACGACTTCTATTGTACTAGTTAGTAGCTTTACAAGTTTATTGACAACTGTACTTATTTAGAAATAAGAGGCGAACAAAACCATTTAAACTATCAAGGGGTGAACGGGTAGGTACTTTTATAGTTTAGGGGGGGAGGGAAAAGGGGGCAAAACTCACGGGGCAAACAGGTGCAAGATCCATTCGTCAGCACATATTCCGTTCGCAATAGAGGTGGTTTTCGTAGAGCAACTGATACACTTGATGTGCAGTCATATGTACCTGCACATTAAGCTTGACAATGTATTGAAAGCGTGAGCTTATTGTAAACATCAATTGGAAAATGATTGAATCGATTAATGTTAATTTTTCGTTGATTTATCTACAATCTTACCTGGCGTTAACTCAACAGGGGCCTTACCACCATCTTTATTAAAGCGATTCATGTTTCGCTCGGTTCAGTTAATAGTCGTAGATAGCGCCGTAGTACGAATTAACGATTCTACTCCTAACGTCCTAAACTGGATCGCGATAAAAGATGGTGGTACGGGTGCAGGTTCGCTATTTATGGACAACACGCAGAAGAAAAACAATTGTTATGTATCATTTAATATCATGATTATTGGGACAGAAAATGAGTTAATATGTAGCCGAACATATATGGAGGTGCCTATTCAGTCGAGCCTTTAAGGAACCCTACAGGAACAGGCTGGCAGGTATTGAATTCCATTCCTTGGCTCACCGTATTGTAAGGGAACTAGCGAAACATTTTGTGCGGACATAATGGAGTATCAATTACGTAAGGGCGGAAAGACAATCAACGACTTGGTGATTGAGATCCTTTCTATTCGATAAATATTCTGGCACAGTTCAAATTAAGTAAGTACACATTAATGCCAAAATGTTTGATTTGATCTCCAGGCGTGTAACATTGGTCTGGCTCGACTAAGTGAGGAATCACGCGTCAGCAATATGAATTGAGCTATATTATACCTACAGCCCGACAATGCGCCGAATACTAATAATAATTAAAAAAGTCTAATGTAATTATTGAAGATCAAACAGGCACAGGTCTTATTTAAGAGATGATGTGTTTAATCTGGAAAACAATGGGAAATACTGGGAACTAACTTATATCTGGCATTCATTCTCTACCTATGCTCAACGGATTTGTTGGCCAACTCATTTTGCCAGTTACTCAACCAATTGCATATCCATTGCTGAATTGCAAAGCAAGGTGTTATAATGACGCTAAAGTAAAGTACAACGAAGCTGAATGAGCGAAGCGAGCATGCAGTGACAGCTTTTTTTGTACAAAGCATACAAGGCACGGTAAATGACTCAACACCACCTGATGTGAAGAGATAAGAAGAGTACATATGCGAAAACAACTAGTGCAGCTTGAAACACTGTTATAGCCGCCTCCATCTTGCCTTTTCACGCCTCTTTTGAAGAGAAGGAACCCATGTTATAGGAAGGAGGGAAACACATTTGCTGGAAAAACATGGCAAGTTTTGGAAGTACGACAAGAAACTTGAGAGGATTTGAAAAACACAACATGAAAATTTAAATATGTTATTGGTAAAATGAAAATTATGGAAAATTTAAAACGGTGAAACTATTTCAGAAGGCTCTAGACTTCGGAGTAAGGGGTAGACTTCGGTTGGGCCATCCGTCCCATGTTTATTATAGAGACCAATGACCCTGAGGTCACCACAATATAGGTAAGGCAGAAATTCTATCCTCTAAAGACGACAAGTAAGCTGTCCGAATTTCCCATTACAACAAACAAAGGTGTGGGTAACGTAAGCAAAGCTCCCGTAATTAAAATGTTCAGCCATTGGTTTCTTGTGACACCAAAGTGGCTGTGGCGAGAAATATTCCTAAGTAGAATTAAAACAAACAAATTTAGATGTTAATTAATTCAATGTAACTTATTAATCCTCTCTCATTAATTGAGGAGCTCGGTGGCGTAGTGGTTTGAGCGCTCTGGTTTCGATCACGAAAACAAAGCAACTTTCGCCATGGTTGGTCCCTGGATGGGTCAATCAAATTTATAATCTTGAGCTCCTCCGTGCTTCGGAACTGCAACCGCTTTCACCCACCAACCCGCATTGGGCCAGCGTGGTGGTGTTATGGCCCAAACTCCTTATGTGTTTCTCCCATGTAGGAAGGCCTGTGCCCAGCAGTGGGACGTATATAGGCTGGTGATGATGATGAACTTATTAATCATAAGCCATAGGTATGTACTAATATTATAAATGGCTAGCAGTGCCCGCGACTTCGTTCGTGGATGTGGAAAACAACAACGTCTTACGTAGGTAGGGTAGATTACATGATTTTCCCTGAGCATTTATTTGGTTCAGGATTAAAACACCTTCGCAATTAATGCATTGATCGCCCCGCCCACGCCCGCCCTTAAATATCTTAAATGCGTGCGCGGTACTTGATCATTATATTGTGCGGAGTTATTTTAAAACTGTGTTATCTTTTAAGATATTCTGAAATCAAATGATGTCAAAAACAATTTTGTTCTAAATTAAATACTTGTGTTGAATAATATAATGTTTACAGAAACACCTTCGCAGATACTTAATGCATTGTTTTTGAACAAATTTGATTACAAAAAAAAAGATTATAGTGAATCAAACTTAAAAGATATTAGACATATGCTGTTGCGGACTTGTTATAGAACTTAAAAAGGAGAACAGTTCCGGTATACACGAGTTTTGTGTAACTTTAACCGTTTACACAGCCCACGCAACAGAAGCGTAAAAAAGGATTATATTTACCCATTTTTGCAACATTTCACATTGATGCTATATAGCCTATAGGCTACCTAAATAAATGGTTCATGAGATAAGCGCGTTCAACCAACTAAACAAACAAACTCTTCAGCTTTTTATTATAAGCATAGATAGCATCTCTCTCTCTCTCTGGTCTGTTATATACCTTTTCACAGTTGAACCGCTAAACCGATTTAGATGAAATTTGGTTTGGAGATAGTTTGAGATCCTGAGGACATGGGATTCTTTTTGCCGCGATAACCGACATCCATGCCGGTGGAGCTGAGATCTGCCACTACAAATAAATCTAAATAAATATAATATAATATAAAATATAATACAAATATAAAATATCTACTTAGATAAATAAAATAAAATAGAATATCTACAATAGACCTAATTCTGTAGAACACATGCTAAGTTTAAATTTAAGTTCAGTGCATCTCTTTCTGTCAATATGAATACAAAAAGGATGGTTGCCATATAATTTGACAATTAGAAACATGCGTTAAATTTTCGACCTTATTGAACGTGATAAAATGCAGTGTTTAGGAAGCATCTAAATTTAGTTGACAGCTTTAAACACCTCGCTATCTTATTCCTATTACTTAGTGCGAAAAAGAGATAAACCGTACTTAAATTTAGATTTAGAATGTGTCTTCAGAATCAGCCCCATTGTAGTTTACACGTGTCTGGGACTCGGGAGCGAAGGCCACGGCCTTCCACGGCTTCCACGGCTGTCCCCGTTGTTCCGGGTGTGCGACCTCTCAGTGTACACACGACAGCACGTCAAGTGAAACAGTTGCACTACGAAAGCCGCCTCTATTACGAGCGCAGTAAGGGCGGTCTCAAGGTCAAACTGTTACGGTTGACGTGCTGCCGGCTGTACAATATTAAAACTCATGTAGGAAGATACACACTCATGTAGTGTAGATGTTCGTTGTTATTGCAGGTGTCTATAGGCGGCGGTAACCGCTTACCACCAGGTGGGCTGTCAGCTTGTTTGTCATCTAGTTGTATAAAAAAAAGAAAAAGAAGTCACTACAATAATTTGATGTTTATGCGGACTAATTATGTAGGTACATTATGCATTCCCAAAGCTTATCGCTGACACTAAATTCATTTTTATTGTGGAAATTTTAGTCCGATCCTTACAAGGCGGATTTTATAAAGAAACTTTTAGTTATCTAAGTATCTCCCATCTTCCCCTGAATTTGATATCGGGGGAAAATCAAACAAAAACTAAGAATAGAACAATTGTTTGCTTTATTTAAAAAATAATGCTTCTTTTATGATGATCTACATTCATTACACTCAATAATCATTCATCACAACTTTATTGATACCTGATCATAAATTACACGCCTTTGAGCAGGTGTTCAAGAAGATGTTCCATCAATTTTACCCGTTTAGATGAGCGGTGAGGTATGAACAGAATGCGTTTCAGAGGAAATACACTGTTTTTAATCTGTGGAAATACGTTCTTACTTTGAGACAGTTACCTACCTATTATTATTATCTACCCATTATAATTAGGAACCATATTAAGCGTACCTAATTAATTGATTGAATGGCAAACAATGTAGCTTTTCAGCAATGTAGTTTGCATTTCACGCATTTGATTGGAAAAGTTATGTTTGTTCATTTTGAAGTCATTTCTAAACTTTTATTACCAGCAGAATAATAACGAGATAATAAAATCTAGAACTATAAACTATTCTGTTTACATTTAAAGCACAAGCATAGATATTATTCAAATAATACTTTTGTAGCAGACAGTGGCAGTTATAGGCAGTTATGGCAGTTATATATTACTCATAACTATAATAATACCTAACTGTTTAACTAAGAATTAGTTTTTTACTGAGAAGTTTCACTGCTGACAAATATTTAAAGAAAAGTGTTTAATATTATATTTTGTAACAGTGCGGAAATTTTAAGCTTATTAAAATTTGGCAGAATAACATGCGAAATTAATTGCGATTATGAGCACACTCAATAGGTACTCATAATTATCAAAAAGGTAAGAAACCACCTATTGATGATTGATGTACGATTGATGATTGAACGGTTGCCGTTTATCGCTAAAATGTTATAGAAATTTTACTTTTAGTCGATTTCAAAAAAAGGAGGTTATTAAAGCGCTGACTCCAAAGAATACGTCATTATAAGATAAGGTCAATCTTGTGTCGATCACTGTTGTAATGTAAAAATACGCGTTTGCGCATTATTCCGTACGAAACCAGTGAATTTTGACAGATGCCTTACGGGTACGGCAATTGTCAGAGACAATCGTGACTTTGGTCTTTGGTCGGCGTAGCTCGCGAATTGTGTCATTGCAGAGTTCTACAAAAACTTCAAGCACGCCTTTGTCGCCGCTGCCCCAGGGCTCTCGCGACCTTGAGATTATTTATACTAAAATTTCGCCACTCCTAAGCCTGGTCCATGATGTCCAAACGATAATGAAGGATGTTAATGAATTGAATGTTGCAGCTAAGTCAGTGAGTAATCAAATATCAAAGTTAGAAGAGAAGGTAAAAGAAGTTGACCGATTGAAGGATGATGTTGTGTCACTTAAGACGCAAAATTCTGGAGTTACCTTAAATCTCAGCGGAACTCGTCAGCCTTTCCCTCTCATGTCTTACGGCAGTAAATCGTGCCGAGATGGACCTGGTATAAGTGAGCTCTTTTCAAATTATATTCATTCCACGTTTCTATCTACTAGCCTCAGTGATTTTTCATCCGAACTTTGACCTTAACTGTGACGATCTATCTCTCTCAAGTGATCTGTCTTCTATCGAAGTTGATGTTGACGAAGTACGGAAACTTCTGAATGCCTTGGATCTTAGCAAGTCTCCGGGGCTCGATGACATACCCGCATTGTATCTAGCTGAATGTGTCGATGAATTATGCATTCTAATTACCATTTTGTAGAAACGATCGTGTCAAGAAGGTATTATGCCAGCTAAATGGAAATCACCCTTTATAACACCGATCCGCAAGGGTCCCAGGGACTGTGTTGAAAATTTTAGACCAATTTCGAAGCTCTATCTGATTGCTGAGGTTTTTGAACGTATTGTTTACAATCAGGTGTATGATAGTATGAGGTCTGCTTTTAGTTTACAACAGCATGGTTTTTTAAGGAACCGTTCAACAGTCACTAACTTGGCGGTTTTCACAGATTATCTAACAGAGCAAATGGATCTTGGTAATCAGGTGGATTTAGTCAACATCGATTACGCTAAGACATTTGATCGGTTGGATCATACTATGTTGCTCCTGAAACTTTTGAAAATGGGTTAATACCCATTTTGGAGGAGATCTACTAGGATGGTTCTCATCTTATATCCTAAATAGATCCAAAGTTGTGTTGAATGGATATATGTCTTCTTGTCTTCTTATTCCATCTGGGGTGCCTCAGGGTTCTTTCTTGGGGCCTATGTTGTTTGTAATTTTTATAAATGACATTTCTCGATATTTTTTGAATTCTCAGTACTTCCTCTTCGCTGATGACATGAAATTTTTAAGGCGGTTAATAGTGTTTCTGATGCTGTCAAGTTTCAGGATGACTTGGATAGACTGGATCTTTATTGTAGTGAAAATAAACTCGACTTGTATTCAAGTCTAGTTTATTTTAACTAAGTGCTTTTCAATTAGTTTTACTAGAAAAAGAACAACTATTTAATTTCACATATAAAATACAAAATCATATTATGCTTTCTATTCAACATGAGGCAATGGACTTGGGGGCTATTATTGACAATAAATTATTATTTGATATGCATATTACTCAAATTTGTAATAAGGAATCTCCTGCTTTGGATTTTGTTCTGCGTATGTCTAAGCCATATCGGCTTCTAAATGTTGGAATAACATTCCTCCCCCTTTTAGGTATAGTATGAGTATTGGAACTTTTAGTTGAAGTATAGAAAATAATTGATGGACACTCAAAAAGCTGAATAACGAAAGTTTTATTTAAATTTTATTAAATTTTTATCTATTTTAGTGTACCTAGTTCTTATTATACCTGTATGCAATATTCCTGCCTTTATTGACTGTATGTACGTCATTTATGCGTTTACTTAAGTTTTTTTTTTTTATACAACTAGATGACAAACAAGCTGACGGCCCACCTGGTGGTAAGCGGTTACCGCCGCCTATAGATACCTGCAATATCAAGGAAAAGCACTTGATATTGCAGGTGTGTTGTCATCCTGAGGCCTAAGATGAAATGCCGTCCATGCCCATTTACATCAATGCCATGTATGCCGTATTTATGTGTTCAAAATTCAAATTCAAAAATTATTTATTGCTAAAAATATGGTACATAAATGGTTCAATTATCTAATATATATATATATGTTTAATTATCTATATGACTATTTATCTACGTCAGTCGTGAGTAGAGAAAGTACTTTACTGTTTGTGCATTGCCTAACGCCGCCTGTCTAATTATGGTATCCGAAGTGATGATGGTATCCGCAGAATACCAGCGTCAAAGCACTCTGTGCCTCGACATGAGCTGATCGGGGACCAATTTGGCTAAAAACTGTGTATATTTTATTTTATCGATTTTTGTACTTTTGTAATGTGTTTTTTTGCCAAATACACATTTATTCATGCATTTAAACGTATGAAAACAATTAAAATTCTCTACTGTGCTTATGTCCGCAGCCACCTTGAGTTCGCCAGTTCTATCTGAATTCCACAATATGGAGTGCATATCCCTTAAATTGAACAGATACAGAGAAGAATCCGAAGGTCTCATACGACGAGTGTTGTGTTAGATTTCATCTTTTACCACTAGCCACCAGACGTGACATAGCAGACATCATACTGCTTCTGAAAATAGTAAATGGTATTGTTGATTGTCCAGATCTACTGAACAATGTTTCTCTAAGAGTGCCAACTCGTGTTTCCCGCAACATCGTTTATAAACCATTTAGGCGTTCCTTTGACTCACACCAACTACAGACTGAATAGTTTCTTAGTTCGAGCCGCGACTAAAGTTAATAGATTGCATGACAATGGTATTAAGTTGGATATATTCAATGACAGCATTAATAGCATAAGAAGAGTAATGTTTGAACCTTAGACTATCATCACGATTATAACATCGTTAGATAGTTCTTAGCAGGGTTATATTTGTATTCCATTTGTGATAGCTTTTTTAATTGGCTTTTAGTCGGTCTTGTTGACGTTTTGTAGAAAAATTAGCTATAAGCTATCCTAAAAACATAAATAAGTAAAGTAATGCACCTATTAATTAGTATAGTTCGGAGAGAAATATAGGAACAACACCCAGTCCACGTCTTGATTCCAGATTCTTATTTTTTCTTGTGTCAAACAAACAGTTCCAAAGAGGCTTGCAATTTTCACTGAAAATATTACATTTAATTTACTTGATGAATATTTCCGTCGGCACAATAATTAAAATACTTTTTCAATAGTGGCTCGCGTGGAGCGCTCGACAGGTACAAACGACAGCACATCAAGTGTAACAGTTGAACTACGAAAGCCACCTCTATTACGAACGGACTAACGGCGGTCTCAAGGTCCAACTTTTACGTTTAATGTGCTGTCTCGACTGTACATTTCATCACGGCTGGAGGCACGAGCTATGCGGGATGTAATTACCTCCTCGTTTACATTGCCTTTTTTTTTCAACTGGCTCTCAAAATTCACTTTTTTTCTGTATTAGGCTTAAGACATATACATATTTAATACTTCTTAAACATAAGGGAGGTGCAGATATGCAATGTTCTTTTGTTAGGGTTCAGGTGATCTGGTGAATTTGCTTAGCAGACCCCAGATACCCCCGCGAAAGGCATGGGAGGTATCATGGTATTCCTAGGGTCTTAAACTATAACCACACCAAATTTTATCTAAAGTGTTTTGTAAGCGTAAATAAATAATTACAAAATTAAAAATTTTAAGTAACCCCCGGCGTCATTAATCATCTATCTAACACCATCTCATTAAGACTATTCATAAGAGCCCAAACACGCTATATCTGCTGTAAGTTTCTGAAGAAGCAACAATTTCGCAGACTTTTTGATGGTATAGGATCAGCTCAAAATTAGTATGTCATGGAAATGTCACCGAAGTGATAATACATCATATTTGAAATCAATCGGATCTGTAAAAGTTAGTAAAATCCTATTATCGTGTAGAAAATGAGCTGATAGTCTTTAAACACCTGAGCTAAACGCTAAGAACCATCTTAGTCACATCAGCTTTCAAACAAAAAAAAAACCGAATCAAAATCGGTCCATTCGTTTAGGCGATACGATGCCACAGACAGACACACAGATACACCGATACACAGATACACAGACAGACACGTCAAACTTATAACACCCCTCTTTTTTCGTCGGGGGTTAAAAACAAACAAACTCGAAACTCACTCTGTTTGAAAGACTAATAAAAATATCCAAACTAAAAAAATCATGTCCTAGGACAGGATAAACTAGCGCAGTATTTTTAAGAAGTACACAAACCTTTAACTACAAAATTACAGCACCGACATTTACAAACGATTAGTAATTGTATTGTTTTCAGGTGTAAGCGATACGATTAGGTACTATCATTACGCTCACACTTTTATACACAGGAAGAGTTATGGCTACTATCCTTACTTGTATCCATCACTTTTTGTTTCCGGTATGGTTGATCTTGAAACTCTCTCTCTCAGAAGGAAAATGCTCACTATAGTGCACTATTTGTCTGCCTTACATAATAAGATCGATGGTCACTGCGTCTTGGGAGTGTTAAACATATTGGTGCCAGGGCGCTTGTCCTGGGTCAACTCCGGGATGGTGACTCCCCGTCGTCGCCCCCGCCTACTTGCTAGACCGACGACGCGCACTATGAGTGCCGCGAATGCACCCACGACGCGAGCGTTGACTCTCATAGGCGATATACTCGCTCAGCACGAGGATCTAGATTTATTTGCCGACAGTCTGACAGAGTTGTGTCACAAATTTCATGACTTTTTGAGTGTGACACGTTAGCCGTATTATTCAAATTAATTAATATTTCAAATCTTGTTTTGTTTATGAATATAATGAAAATGATTGTTTTATTTATATTTAATTATTTAATGAACAATTAATATTTAATTATCTGATAATAATTCAATTTAGACTATAACTACTTTTAATTATGACTTTTAAAATGATTTAACTATGACAATTTTATTATTACATTGTGTTTTAATGTACATATACTTAATGACAATTTTCCATTCAATTAAATTATGTATACTTAATAATATAACATTGTATTTAAATTAGACTTGCTGGTGCTTTGGTGATAAACTGTAAATCTGCAAGTATTTTGACATAAATAAATAAAAAATAAATAAATACAATGGCTGGCAAAAGGCTAATTTTTTTTTCACAATATAGCCATTATACAGATTATGATTAAAAAATACAAATCAATTCATTGATGAACACTCAAAAAGCTGAATAACGAAAGTTTTATTTAAATTTTATTAAATTTTTATCTATTTTAGTGTACCTAGTTCTTATTATACCTGTATGCAATATTCCTGCCTTTATTGACTGTATGTACGTCATTTATGCGTTTACTTAAGTTTTTTTTTTTTATACAACTAGATGACAAACAAGCTGACGGCCCACCTGGTGGTAAGCGGTTACCGCCGCCTATAGATACCTGCAATATCAAGGAAAAGCACTTGATATTGCAGGTGTGTTGTCATCCTGAGGCCTAAGATGAAATGCCGTCCATGCCCATTTACATCAATGCCATGTATGCCGTATTTATGTGTTCAAAATTCAAATTCAAAAATTATTTATTGCTAAAAATATGGTACATAAATGGTTCAATTATCTAATATATATATATATGTTTAATTATCTATATGACTATTTATCTACGTCAGTCGTGAGTAGAGAAAGTACTTTACTGTTTGTGCATTGCCTAACGCCGCCTGTCTAATTATGGTATCCGAAGTGATGATGGTATCCGCAGAATACCAGCGTCAAAGCACTCTGTGCCTCGACATGAGCTGAGCGGGGACCAATTTGGCTAAAAACTGTGTATATTTTATTTTATCGATTTTTGTACTTTTGTAATGTGTTTTTTTGCCAAATACACATTTATTCATGCATTTAAACGTATGAAAACAATTAAAATTCTCTACTGTGCTTATGTCCGCAGCCACCTTGAGTTCGCCAGTTCTATCTGAATTCCACAATATGGAGTGCATATCCCTTAAATTGAACAGATACAGAGAAGAATCCGAAGGTCTCATACGACGAGTGTTGTGTTAGATTTCATCTTTTACCACTAGCCACCAGACGTGACATAGCAGACATCATACTGCTTCTGAAAATAGTAAATGGTATTGTTGATTGTCCAGATCTACTGAACAATGTTTCTCTAAGAGTGCCAACTCGTGTTTCCCGCAACATCGTTTATAAACCATTTAGGCGTTCCTTTGACTCACACCAACTACAGACTGAATAGTTTCTTAGTTCGAGCCGCGACTAAAGTTAATAGATTGCATGACAATGGTATTAAGTTGGATATATTCAATGACAGCATTAATAGCATAAGAAGAGTAATGTTTGAACCTTAGACTATCATCACGATTATAACATCGTTAGATAGTTCTTAGCAGGGTTATATTTGTATTCCATTTGTGATAGCTTTTTTAATTGGCTTTTAGTCGGTCTTGTTGACGTTTTGTAGAAAAATTAGCTATAAGCTATCCTAAAAACATAAATAAGTAAAGTAATGAACCTATTAATTAGTATAGTTCGGAGAGAAATATAGGAACAACACCCAGTCCACGTCTTGATTCCAGATTCTTATTTTTTCTTGTGTCAAATATTATACTTAATCAAACAAACAGTTCCAAAGAGGCTTGCAATTTTCACTGAAAATATTACATTTAATTTACTTGATGAATATTTCCGTCGGCACAATAATTAAAATACTTTTTCAATGGTGGCTCGCGTGGAGCGCTCGACAGGTACAAACGACAGCACATCAAGTGTAACAGTTGAACTACGAAAGCCACCTCTATAACGAACGGACTAACGGCGGTCTCAAGGTCCAACTTTTACGTTTAATGTGCTGTCTCGACTGTACATTTCATCACGGCTGGAGGCACGAGCTATGCGGGATGTAATTACCTCCTCGTTTACATTGCCTTTATTTTTTCAACTGGCTCTCAGAATTCACTTTTTTCTGTATTAGGCTTAAGACATATACATATTTAATACTTCTTAAACATAAGGGAGGTGCAGATATGTAATGTTCTTTTGTTAGGGTTCAGGTGATCTGGTGAATTTGCTTAGCAGACCCCAGATACCCCCGCGAAAGGCATGGGAGGTATCATGGTATTCCCAGGGTCTTAAACTATAACCACACCAAATTTTATCTAAATCTGTTAAGTGTTTTGAAACCGTAAATAAATAATAAAAAAAATTAAGTAACCCCCGGCGTCATTTAATCATCTATCTAACGCCATCTCATTAAGACTATTCATAAGAGCCCAAACACGCTATATCTGCTGTAAGTTTCTGAAGAAGCAACAATTTCGCAGACTTTTTGATGGTATAGGATCAGCTCAAAGTTAGTATGTCATGGAAATGTCACCGAAGTGACAGTACATCATATTTGAAATCAATCGGATCTGTAAAAGTTAGTAAAATCCTGTTATCGTGTAGAAAATGTGCTGTTAGTCTTCAAACACCTGAACTGATCTTCATAAATTATAGCTAAGAACCATCGTAGGCACATCAGCTTTCAAACAAAAAAAAACAAATCAAAATCGGTCCATTCGTTTAGGCGCTACGATGCCACAGACAGACACACAGATCCACAGATACACCGATACACAGATACACAGACAGACACGTCAAACTTATAACACCCCTCTTTTTTCGTCGGGGGCTAAAAACAAACAAACTCAAAACTCACTCTGTTTGAAAGACTAATAAAAATATCCAAACTAAAAAAATCATGTCCTAGGACAGGATATACTAGCGCAGTATTTTTAACCGACTTCAAAAACGAGGAGGTTCTCAATTCGGCCGGTATGTTTTTTTTTTTTTTTTCTACGTATGTACACCGATTACGCCGAGATTACTGATCCGATTTACGTGATTCTTTTTTTGTTCGATGCGGAATAGCTGCCATTTGGTCCCATAAAATTTTTTTCAAAAACAGTTGGGAACTTTGGTTTTAAATTTAAAAAAACTTAAATTATGAAGTCGTCTACATATGCGAAATTGCGAAGTTTTGCTTTTCAAATGACTTTTTAGTGAAACGATACGATAGTAGGAAACAATATAAGTTTACGATCACCCATCTATCTTCGACCGTAGAAAGTTACCACTAAAAATTGTAAAAAAAAATTTAAAACAAAAATTAAAACCGACTTCAAAAAACTGAAAAGGATAAAATAATTAAATTTAAGTAGGTATTCATCCCCTAGAAACATATTTTTGGAGTTGGTGCTCAGTGGTTTCCAAAAACAATAGAAAGTGAAGCGCCGACTCCAAAAATATGTTTCTAGGGGATGAATACCTACTTAAATTTAATTATTTTATCCTTTTCAGTTTTTTGAAGTCGGTTTTAATTTTTTTAAGAAGTACACAAATTTTTAACTACAAAATTACGGCAACAAATTTACAAACGATTAGTAATTGTATCGTTTTCAGGTGTAAGCGATACGATTAGGTACTATCATTACGCTCACACTTTTATACAATAGCTGGCATAAGGCTAATTTTTTTTCACAATATAGCCATTACACAGATTATGATTAAAAAATACAAATCAATTCAATAACCATATTGTGAGAGACTGGCGTCCGTACTAGGAAAACCTGTGTTACAGTACAGAATACCAGGCTCTCACCACCTCATTATTATATAATTCAGAGATATTTTCACAAAAACAGCTAATTTTAACAATACATAGTTTGTACAGGTATCATAGTTATACATTCTTTGACTTTAGTCAATTCAATTACTCATTTTTTGAATAGGTAATCGTTACAAAATCAGAACAATTGAATAGTTGTATACAAATGTGTGTGTGTGTGGGTGTGTGTGTGTGTTTGAAATAATGCAGAAATAATTCAGGATTTTGTAACTCCAACCAATCATTAAAGACAAAACCACAAAAATATCAACTGTAACAAGTAATACAGAGTTTTTCTAGCTGCCAATCATATTTCGGTAAAGTGATTGAGTTACCTTCTTTTTATGATCGCTCATGTGTAATGAATGAGCCATAATTTGCTGCTCGGCGTCGCAACGGGACAAAAGCCTTAAATATACAAAAAATCTGCTATTTTTATGAGAGTAGGTATTCAGGCGAATGTTGTTTCGATTGGAAAAGGATTGTTTAATTTTAAATTCTGCGTTGAGCAGGAGGAGCTCGATGGCGTACTTATATTATTTGCGCGCGCTGGTTTCGATGCGAAAACAAAGCACCTTTCGCCATAAAAAACATCAGTGATGAAAAACATTTTATAAATATCCTAAAACAATTTCTTGCTAAAAAGAGCTATTATAACGTAAGGGAATACTTAGAAGACAGAAATATATAATAATAATAGATAGGCAACAAAATGACATAACTTAAGTAACTTAAGTATGAAAATTAGATACAAAATTAAAGACAACAAAAATATTTTTATATTTATTTAAAATCATAAAATACTTATTAAAATATCTAATGAATAATAAAATTATTAATAATAATAATAACAAGGACATAATAATAATAAAATAATATAGATTTTAAAGATAAAATACTAATGAAAATAATGAAATTAACAATGATAATGTTAAGTATGTGCCGTCAATGCGACAATAAATTTAAACATGGGCTATATTATATTAGTCCATAGAAATGGTTTGCCACTTTCAAAAATATCGTAATCATTTGATAATTTCATGACATTTGTATGGCATAGTGTAACGTTGGCAGCATTATTTCATACAAAGGTCATGAAATTATCAATTGAATACGAAATTTTTGAAAGTGGCAAACCATTTCTATGGACTAATATAGGCCATGATTAAATTTATTGTCGCATTGACGGCACCACTCTGTATATTACTAAAAATAATTGCAAGTATTCCTCCTCACCATTATTGTTGTGCCCGACAGGGTCCATAGTGATTCCTACTGTGTAATCTATTGTAAATACTGGAATGCAATAAACGATTGAGTATTGGTCGATCTCAGGATGGGTCAATCTTTCTTATAACATGGGGTCCTTCAAGAGAGGCGTGAAAAAGCACCTTTTGGGCCGGCAAGGTGGAGGCGGCTAGTGCGATGTCTATTCTGCACTAGCTGTCTTCGCTTATGGACTCTCCTTACCGCTTCACATCAGGTGGTGTTGTGTCAGTTGCCGTGCTTTGTATAAATCAAAGTTAGTCATCTGGAGCTCCTCCGTGCTTCGGAAGGCACGTTAGGCCGCTGGTTCTGGTTGTTATTGCAATCGCTTTAACCCACCAACCCGCATTGGGCCAGCGTGGTGGTGTCAGGGCCCAAACTCCTTATGTGTTTGTCCCATGTAGGAAGGCCTGTGCCGTGGGCCGTATAAAGGTTGGAGATGGCTTAACCCTCCAGCGCGGCTGTGAACAGCTTCGGCGAAACATTATCGCTCTATCTCACACCTCGCTAAAGGCTGATTTACACTTCCATAAGTACAGTAGCGAGTTTAGTAAGCGCACAGTTGAGCAGTAAGTAGTAAGTAGTAAGTATCGTCCAAACGTTGGCTTAGCGAGTTAAGTTATAAGTGTCAGTTCCGCGACAAGATTACAGTTATTGGTTCAGTTTTGTTAGTCAAACAGAAGTCGTTGCAACCTGTCCACTTATGAACTGCACCCGTACCACCATCTTTTATAGCGATCCAATTTAGGTCCTAAACTGAGTAGAATCGTATAATTCGTACTACGACGCTATCTACGACTATGACAGCGACGCAGTTTACGAACCAATACTGAACCGAGCGGAATATGAATCGCTTTTATAAAGATGGTGGTAAGGCTCCTGTACTAAACTCGCCCGTCTACACGCACGGCGACACGGCGAGTTTAGTTGGCGGGGTGAGGAAGACCCACGGGCGGGGTGCACTTGCACTTAACTTGCCGAAAAATAGAACATCATTCTATTCTTTGTACTTAATTGTTAAGTTACTACTTAACTAGCAAATTCCTGTCCAAACAATGTTAAGAACTTAACTCGCCAAGACCGCAAGTTAACTCGCTACTGTACTAATGCAAGTGTAAATCAGCCATAAGCCGAATGGGTTTCGAGTTTTGGTCCTGTAGGCGGACTGACATCCACAAATAAAGTGTTATCCATTATTAGCGCAAACTGCGCAATGTGTCAGCTTATTTTAAATAAATGATTTAAAAACCCGTGGAAAGCTTTGTAGCTTTACTATAAATACATTAATTTACTACAAACGAGGTTTGTAGTAAATTAATATTCATGAATTCATAGCGTAATATTGCTAATGCAGTGAAATACGTCACGAACCCTTATCAAAATTAATTACGGCAATCATGTTTTTTCATACATTTTCCACCATTATGGGCATAGACATTTTTGGCCCATTCTCTAGTGTTTGCGCGGTCTTTCCTGCTAGTTTAAAATCCAAGACTTAGACAATAGAGCTTTGTTATATTTTTTGGGTAAAACTTAACGAATCCAATGCGAGACAGTAAAAATCATTGACAATGTAATGTTTGATTCAATTATATTTTCTACACACAAATAATTCATATTTACTTTTACTAACCGAATTATTAAAAACTTATCAAAAAATAAAGAAAGAAAATGATGATATAATTATATGCTCCAGCAGGCGGGATTCGACCCGCGTCTGCTGGTGTTCGGCGAGACCCGAATACCACTACTCTACCGGTAATAGTAACCTGTAACCTAGTAATTTCCACTTTTTGGCTTTTCGCACCTTTACTGGAAGTTTAAAAGTGCTTGCAAAAGTATTCTTTCGCATTATTAGAGGTGTTAACTTCGATGAGTAGTGAGATAAACTTTGCTAGAAAAACGTTAAAAAAAGGGTAGAAAGCGGTGAAGAAATTAGTGGTCCAGTGGAGTAGTGTTAATCGCGTCTGGCCGGACCCCAGGAGACGTAGGTTCGATTCCCTCATCACTCTTCAAATGAGTACAGCATGGGGTTCTTCAAAAAAGGCGTAAAAAGGTTTTTACAGGGTCGGCAACGCGCAAGTGATACCCCTGGTGTTGCAAGCGTCCATAGGCTACGGCTACGGCTACGGTGCGGTGCGGTGGCTTGATAGCCACCTTAGTCGTATAAAAAAAAATCTAACATAATTAACATTTTTGACAAATTTTGAAAAAAAAACCATTTTTATGAATTTTCTAAACAGTACAACTTCAACAATATTCGATATCTTCAAAGTTTTAATTGTTTTTATGGGTAACAGTAGCGTATATTTTTCGAATTTGTGAAAAATAGCGCCATATTCATAGTCAGGCAATATCCCAATTATATGTTTTTGAAAGTGGCTAACCAATAGCCCATGTTTCGATTTATTGTCGTTTTGCCAGTTGGTATCTTCGTTCGCAAACTGACCAATTGGATGGCGCACATTTGTGACAAGATCCTGCAGCATTTACGTACCTAAAATGGAAATATCATAAAAATCCTTTTTTGATAACAGAATTATTTTCTGCATGTCAAAATTTTTGCATCCTCAACATCCCAGCAGTGGACCATGATCTGACGAATCACGAGGATTTGTATGCCAAATCTCAGACCTACTGAATATACATAAAATATTTTAGCTGTTAACCCCCGGCAAACGTTGTTTTGCCTTTATGAAAAAATAAAAAAAATCCAAAAACAAAAAAAAAATAGATAGTAGCCGATTCTCAGACCTAGTGAATATCCGTATAAAATTTCACGAAAATCGGTCATGCCGTTATGGTAACTAAATTTGTGAGTCGAGAATTTCATATACATATAAGATAACATCAATGACACTGTTAGTCTAAAAAAAATATTTAACGAAAATAATTTATAACAATGAGATCTTTAATAAAAATATTTGTTAACAAGCCAACCCACTAAGTGTAGCTGTGGGGTGTCGTGTCCCCATTAAAGTTATGAGCTCTGTAATCTTTCATCGCCGCATTACCTTCGTTTTGTCTGACACATCACATGTAGCTTAATATAATGTATTTCAATTTAAAAAAGAGTTTTTAGTTATTTTTCATTTGGGAAAATAAAAACCCGTGATGTGTATAAGATATAATTAGTATATTTTTGTAAGATTGTCCATCGTCAATATTACCTATAATTAGCCTGTGGTTCTTATTCTAGTTCTACAAGACGATAAAATAAGTAGTTCTAACGTAAAAAGTTCATATAACGAAGGTGATCCGTACCCCTTCGTATCGAGTAGTTACGTTAGCTTTTGTCTAGCTTTTGTTTGAAATTTTAAACGTGCGTGAACGATACGACTACGATTCGAAATTTGAAAATGTTTGAGCTAGGGGTACCTACTGCTCAGAGGAGCTCGTAGTGGTTTGAGCGCTCTGGTTTCGATCACGAAAACAAAGCAACTTTCGCCATGGTTGGTCCCTGGATGGGTCAATCAAATTTAGAATCTTGAGCTCCTCCGTGCTTCGGAAGGCACGTTAAGCCGTTGGTCCCGGTTTATACTGCAACCGCTTTAACCCGCCAACCCGCATTGGGCCAGCGTGGTGGTGTTATGGCCCAAACTCCTCATGTGTTTCTGCCATGTAGGAAGGCCTGTGCCCAGCAGTGGGACGTTTATAGGCTGGCGATGATGATGATGAGAGGTACTGCTACTCACATTACTTTGTTCTCATTTTGATTCTTTCAAATTCACATACAGGATGCGTGCTACCGATATGTGATATGTCTATTCATTTATTTATTTATTCAAAACACTTGCATGCTTACAGATTAAAATCCAAGTCGCGTACAAGTTTAAAATTTGTAAGACTATATTAGCTATATCGTTTACAGTACAAATATTAAAATCAATGTCAATTTAAAAATTTGATAAGTCAAATACATTACAAGGTCATCATAACATTACGATGAACTAAAAATTTTACAAGAATGTCAAGTAGTATAATAAATTAAGGAATATCATTATATTAATGGCAGATAATACAAACTGCATGAACAAAAAATACTAAAATTATTACAATATATCAATAATATGACTACTAGCTATGTATGCACTTAATCTGACAAGAAAACCCACAGTTCCCTAGGAGGACTTCCACCAGAATCTTATAACATTCTACATTCTGAATTCCTATGCGTGAGAATCTTTCCACGAGCCTACATTCTTATAGAGTAATCATAAAAAATTACCCAAACACTATTTTGTAGTTAGTCACATTCACATCCGAAGCTGAGTCGTCTCCCGCCATTTTAAAGTTTTCTTTTTTTTATACTACCGTTGGAAATAAGCAAAAGCACGTAGCCGGCAAAGCAAAGTATATTAACGTTTAGTTTCTAGAGAGGATGGCGTTCTTTCGTGATATTGTCTGTTGTTGAGTCGTGTTTCTTTAAGAATCCTTGGTAATTGAAGTAGCCAACAATTTGGGGAAGAAATAAGGTGAGACTCCGTCATTTCCAGGACTATTGCGGTAACTTTATCAAAACCAATTGTTAAATAAACTTTTTTCAATTACCATTAATTCTATTAACAAATGGGGACAATTGACACTAACTCACGAATTTTAGGTGTCTCGTAATTCTATATACTATATATCTCGGAATAAAATTGACTTTGAAAACTTCTAAATCTGAAGACTATAAACTTATTGTTACAGCTTCAATAAACTGCTACTACAGAAGGAAGAGTTGGAACAGAAGCAGTTGCACCTGCTTCAGGTGGTGGAGAGCGAACGCACCTCGAGGTGGCAGTACGCGCAGCAATGCGACGAGCTCTCCAACGAGGTCAAGAAGCTCAGAACAGAGGTAGGCTTTGACAGCATTTAGGTTAAGTGTCTTAGAAGCAGGTATGACACACCTCGATGTGACTCACAACTTTTAACTATCCTTATTGAAAAAGAAAAATTGGTAGCTGTTTGGATCTCAAGTAGTTGTATCGTGGATGATAAGTGGGTACTTCACAGATTAAGAAAACTTTTCAAACAATTTCAGTTATGTACGTACAAGAAAGAACATGAACCGAGCACCCGAGCGGCGTCTACCACCAGTTTGTCATCGTCTACTTCGCCTGACATCGACCCGGTCGAACTACGAAAGATAAAGAAAGTTCAGGTAGGTCCATCCAAAAATCACCATTGTTAATATTCTCACCCACATTCTCACCAATAATCGTATATATAGCGTAGATTTTTGAATTTGAATCGATCTTCAACTTGTTTGATTCAGAGTTTCTTCCGAGGATGGCTCTGCAGGCGCCGATGGAAGCAAATAGTCGAACAGTATATCAAGAGTCCTCACGCCGAGAGTATGAGGAAGAGGAATAGGTAACACATGTCTTGAAAGAAAAAAATATATCATAAAACAATAATTATGGTAAACTTATGTATCTCCTTATGTTTTCGCAGCTTGGTTTTCAAAATGGTCGAAGCCGAAGAAGAATACCTTGAACAAATGGAAATATTGGTTAGTAAAGCCACTTATCGATTTTGTTTACCAAGCCGGGTTAGTATCAAAAAAGTATGTAAAAATTACAAATAAAGAAAGAAAATGATGAAAAAATTATATGCTCCAGGCGGGATTCGAACCCGCGTCACCTGATTACCGGCCAGGAATAAAAACGTTGCTATAAAAACGTTGGAAAAGGAAAGAAAGCGGTGAAGAAATTCGAAAGTTGTACCTACAGCTCCGGTGGCGTAGTGGTAATCGCGTCTGGCCGGTAATCAGGAGACGCGGTTTCGAATCCCGCCAGGACCATATATTTTTTTTCATCATTTTCTTTCTTTATTTGTAATTGTTACAATAAAGTAGGCGTTTAAACGCATCAAAAACATTAAAATGTGAAGTATCATCTGATCATATACAAGAATGTTATTACTTATTTTTTTTATACAACTAGATGACAAACAAGCTGACGGCCCACCTGGTGGTAAGCGGTTACTGCCGCCTATAGACACCTGCAATATCAAGGAAAAGCACTTGATATTGCAGGTGCGTTGTCATCCTGAGGCTTAATATCAAACTTGTATTTTTGGTTCAAAGCAATGTTGATGTTTATTTATATATTTCAAATATCTTTGTATTCCAGGTAACTTGTTTCCTAAGACCATTCAAGATGGCGGCCAGTTCGAAGAAGCCGCCATGCACTCATGAGGACGTTAACTCCATCTTCCTTAACAGCGAAACTGTTTTATTCCTGCATCAGATATTCTTCAAAGGACTTACTTCGAGGATGGAGTCCTGGCCGACCCTCGTGCTAGGTGACTCTTAGTCTATTTATTAGTATCATCCACCATTTAGATGAAACAGCTGACTTGCGGTATTCATTCATTCTGTAATTTGTAAATCAACCTCTTCCATCATCAAGGTAGCAGTAGTGCGGCAGTCCAAAGCCGCAGAATAGCTTTTCCACCTTACGTAGTAGACATTCCCGTCATCGACACAAAGCGCTACGTTAATTCTTTTATAATGCGAACAGCTAAGGAGTGGAACTCGCTGCCTGCCAGTGTGTTTCCTGAACGTAACATCTTGGAACTCTTCAAGGCTAGAGTGAATAGGCACTTTCTAGGTAAGCACGTAGCAGCGTCGGCTACATCGACATTTAACATTAGGTTGATTGTGGTCAAATGCTTACCTTTATTATGTGCGCAAAATCAATGAGTTTGGTGTTGTATCTCAAGTACTTAGTGGTGTCCTTCATATAGGAGACCTATTCGATATGCTGCTGCCGATGCTGACGATCTACCAGGAGTACGTGCGCAACCACCACTACTCGCTGCAGGTGCTCACCGAGTGCAAGCAGAGCCAACCTTTCGCGCAGCTGCTGGCTAGGCTCGAGAGCAAGTCTGCTTGTCAGAGTCGATCACTGGAAACTTTTCTGACGTATCCAATGCATCAGGTAATTAATTAAGTTATACATTAAGTCAAAAAAGTATCGGGAATGGATGATTTGTTTATGGTTCCAAATTCATTTTTTTGTTTTTTTTTGTTATTGTTAGATTGGCACAACTCTTTTTCATTTTGGCGCGGAGTTTGAGTAGCATCTGTTACTTATATTAAATACAGTGCTGATTTTAGTTATATCATATCATATCTTCTGTGTGTTGCGAATTTTATAATGAACAAAAACATCGAACAAAGAGTTTGTCTTAAATTTTGCATCGCCATTGGAATTTGGTGTTCGGAGTCACTGAAAATGTTAAAGAAGGCTTACGGTGAATCGACTTTATCAAAAACACGTGCTTTTGGGTGGTACAAAGCGTTCAAAAGTGGTCGAGATGTGATGGAAGATTTGCCTCGCTCTAGTAGGCTATCAAAGTCTACAAATGAAGTTAACACCGCAAAAGTGAGGGAAATAGTGACTGAAAATCTTCATTTAACTTTGAGAGAGATAGAGACCCAAAAGACCTGAATTTTCTCTAAAAACTTAATCGAATGCGAGTCGCCGAGGACATGCTAGAACGAGTCAATTCCAACCCAACATTCATGAAACGCATTGTTACTGGTGACGAGATGTGAGCTTACGAGTTTGACATGCAAACTAGTCAACAAGCTTCGGAGTGGCGCCTTTCAACTGCGCCTACAAACCGAAAAAACCACGCCAAAGTCGATCAAAAGTAAAACTCATGTTGAATGTTTTCTTTGACTCTCGCGGTGTTGTGCACTCGGAATTCTTGCCGGAAGGTCAAGCGGTAAATAAAGAATATTATTTGAGCGTTATGCAGCGTTTAAGAGAGCATACCCGACGAAAAGGGCCAGATTTGTGGAAAGAAAATTCTTGAATTTTGCACCACGATAACGATCGCGCCTTCGCACAAGGCCATCATTGTGACCGAAGTTTTGATCAAATACCCAACAAATACCATTAAGCAACCACCATATTCACCAGATATGGCTCCAGCCGCCTTCTTTCTTTTTCCCAAACTCAAATTACCACTTCATGGCACCCGTTTTCAATCGGTAGAAGTCGAGAAGAATTCGCGGGGAGAACTGAACTCAATTCCGGAAACAGCGTTTAAAAAATGTTTTGATGATTGGATTATTCGTTGGCCTAAGTGTGTCGTTTCTGAAGAAACATACTTTGAAGGTGATAAAATAAATTTGGATAAATAACTAACATTTTGTGTATTATTGATTTTTTCCCGGTACTTGACAGAGTAGTACCAGCACTCACTGATGAAAAGATGACACCACAATTGGAAGTTCGCTTTAAGATTGCTCACGGTCATAAAATCGAATACTCAGTTAGCTACAAACTAACTAGTGAAGTTTGGAGCGCCCTGCCTCTAGTGTGTATAATTAATAAAAATTAAAAGCGTTTTTGAATACAGTTATGCAATTTTACTAAAAATATGGTATAATCCACAGATCCCGCGTTACATCATCACGTTGCACGAGTTACTGGCACACACGCCGCATGACCACGTGGAGCGCCGCAGTCTACAGCACGCACGAGCACAACTCGAAGAGCTCTCGCGTCAGATGCACGACGAGGTAAGAAAGTGGCAGGTCACTTTAACGATATCTTACATCGGCATCTGCAATGCCCGATCAGGCAAGGACTTATTTGTCCCACGAGGTATAAAATTGGATAGTCTTGTGGGTCTCACCAGAGACTGGGTCTCTGAAGATATACTTGTATTCAAAGACCCACTGGTGGGTCTCATTAGTAGGTCACTGAAGACTAAGGGGATAATACTTAATGCCACGACCATCATTAAACGGCATAACAGTCATCGCTCGTGTGAATTAAAACATTGCTGTTATTCGTAGGTTAGCGAGACTGAGAATTTGCGCAAGAACTTGGCTGTGGAACGAATGATCATCGAAGGTTGCGACATTTTATTGGACGTGAATCAAGTCTTCATACGCCAAGGTGATTCAAACCATACTTTTATTTACATAATTCGTTTTTTCAAATAAAAGTTTCATAAATTTTTGAAAACATAGGCAGACCGTAGTGCTAGCTGTCATTCTTAGCATGACTTGTTAGAAAAGGAATTCGTTGATACTTAACAAAAATCGCCAAAAAAAACAGTTGTTCTATACAAACAGGTCGTGGAGGTATACAGGTGTACAATTTAGTATCGAACTGCTGTTTTTTTTGTGATTTTTGTTAAATATCAACGAAAGCATTCCTCTTACACCCTGTATTTCATCAGGACCAAGCAGATTTAATTACTGTAGTTTTTTTATATTTCAATGCCAGGAACCTTATCTCAAGTGGTGGGCAAAGGTCGCCGGGCCACCCTCCAATCCCGACAGGCGTTTCTCTTTAGCAACCACTTACTGCTGACCACGAGGGCTACGGGTGGGCGCCTGCACCTGCCGCCCTCGGGAAAATTGCCGTTACATGATGCGCTGCTGGTAGAAGACCCTTCGAACCATGATGATGATGGTGAGAATATAATGATACTATGGGGTTTTGATTTAAATATAAAAGAGGATTATTTTTCCCTCTAAAGAAAACTGATGATTTTACAGTAAGTACATTTAAATATGAAAACAATTTGTGATACATTAGCAAACAACAATTTCCTCTGCTAGATAACACACAAGATTAAGAGGAGACAACAGTGCAAGCAAACTGAATAAATATAGTCAATCTCAATTACATCTGATTTCAGCTTTCCGTTATATTGTTAATATTTGTTGATATAGTAGATACTGATCATGTTTAACAAAAATACAACACAAGTATCCTTTATTGCACGCGAAAATAAAATAGTTGAATATGGAGCTTATATTCATTTTATGGTACCTACTTTCTCTTTTACACTATCGCTCTGTATTCATCTATGTTCAGCTATGATTTTTCATTAGATTCTACATCCGTGTGCTCGTCTCCTGGAGGTGACATCTATCAAGGGAAAGACTTCAAGATTCTTGTGGAGGTCAAGGGGGAGCAAATATGTGCTTATTTGGGTAAGTAAAAGTCATTGTTTCCTGAATATCGAAAATAATTATTACTTCATTAACGTTAAATATATGTTTACCAAAATATTCATTCGCTTCTCAGTTGCTTGCTTGCGCCAATCCGATTCCTAATAGCATAGAATGCCATCAACCGTGGCGCTTTTAATTTATGAGCAATATTATGCTAAAATAAATTTTACTACGCGTGAGTGCGCCGCACAGTGATGCAGCGAGCGGGTAAAGGGAGGAAAGGAAGCAAGAAACTCTTCAAACCTCAAGTAGGGCTTGGCTTGTATTTTCTCCATT
Organism: Nymphula nitidulata; assembly: GCA_947347705.1. NCBI lineage: Eukaryota > Metazoa > Arthropoda > Insecta > Lepidoptera > Crambidae > Nymphula > Nymphula nitidulata. The sequence continues at coordinate 18,540,521 of OX374632.1, forward strand.
TGATCAAGGATTGATTGCGACCTAGCTTCGTCTGGGGCGTTCCCCAGACGAAGCTAGGTCGCAATCAATCCGTCGTATAATTCTGGTAAAATACTGACCAATCAACAGAGACAGACAGCATTGTTAGTTGGATATCAGATGTTGAAGCAGCCTAATAATCTCCTCGGTATGCCAGTGGCAGCAACACTGGAAGAGAAAGCCGCCTGGACGAGTGAGCTAGCCCAGTGCATGGAAAGCGCCGCGCTGACAGAACTCCTGCGTGCGTGCGGCGCGTGCGGCGCGTCGTCGGCGTCGCTGCCCGCGTGTCGCTCCGACCGCGCGCTGTTCACCGACGACGTCGACATCCGCTTCAGCCGCACGCTCAACTCCTGCAAGGTCCCGCAGATACGTTCGGCCACGCCGCAGCGCCTGCTGCAAAGGCTCACTGGTCAGTTGTTTACAAATTTTACTAGGTGGTAGGCCCGTAGGGTCGTCTGGGTAGGCACCACCGCCTTTCTTATTTCAGCCGTGAAACAGTTCGTGTTTCGGATTGGAGGGAAAGGTAGCCAGTGTAATTACTGGGCATGGACGGCATTTCCTCTTAGGCCTCAGGATGACAACGCACCTGCAACATCAAGTGATTTTCCCTTGTTATTGCCTATAGGCGGCGGTAACCGCTTACCATCAGGTGGGCCGTCAGCTTATTTGTCATCTAGTTGTATAAAAAAAAATCTTATTGAGTACCTATTACAGCGGTTTCAATCACTGCGGTGTTTCTATAGTGTTTTATTCTCTTTTGTGTAAGCTTAAGTATATCCAAATGCAATTTGCTCATCAAAAATCTTTTAGGGCCAACTCACACGATGTTTTTTAAACGCGAATAATTAAAACGCTTAGGAGAATAAAAGGAAATAATAATAAATGAGCCTGAACGAGCGTTACCTTAGCTAACTTTTTACCTATAGGTTTACAAGTTGAGATCCCCAACCTAGGTTCAAAAATGGAATACCTTTATTCCATTTTTGTCCCTTACAAAAATGTAACAAAGTTACCCCTTCCATTTTTGTAAGGAACTGAATTTTTATAACCTCCTATTACTTTTTAAGCTCAATGCATTGTATTTTGCAATTGTCAAGCAATTCACAGTAAAAATAACCACATAAACTTCAGTCAACTTCGATAAAGAATAAATTTAAACAAACGACTATCATTTTGGTATGAGTGATGAGCAGGAAAGGTAGCGTGTGGAAGGGACAAACCTATACAATATGACATTTGGTTTGTTAACCTACTTTTTGACTTGAGTATAGACAAGAAGCTTCAAGCAAACAGCAATTGTTTAGTCTATTGACCACTAATCCATTTTTTTTCTTTTTCCTTTAGTTCCCTTTCTTCTAGGTAACTATAAAATAATCTTGAATTACAAAAACTGACAAATTAAAGAATAGGTGGCTTTACTCATGATGACCAGACTCCACGGGAGACAGGCGTTAAGGCCATTGGCTAAATGCCTGTCTGTCCGCTGCATTTAGCAATTACCCGTGATGTGCTATTGACTACTTTAATATTAACTAGGTGGTAGACCCGTATGTAGGGTCGTCTGGGTAGGTACCACCGCCTTTATTATTTCAGCCGTGAAACAGTTCGCTGTGTTTCGGATTGAAGGGAAAGGTAGCCAGTGTAATTACTGGGCATGGACGGCATTTCATCTTAGGCCCCTGGATGACAACGCACCTGCAATATCAAGTGATTTTCCCTTGTTATTGCAGGTGTCTATAGGCAGCGGTACCCGCTTACCATCAGGTGGGCCGTCAGCTTGTTTATCATCTAGTTGTATAAAAAAAATTATTAATGTGTTATATTTGACGTGCGGTCTACAGTACCAATGTCTAGTCGCATGAGTAATGCCGCTTAGACAAGATGGATTTCTAAAGGAACTAAAAATATCAGATCTTCGCTTCCTGTCCGTGGACTTCCTGAACACGTTTCTGCTGACATACCGCGTGTTCACGGACGGGGTGACGGTACTGGAGGCGCTAAAGCAGGTGTTCTACGAGCAGTCGCAGCAAGAGATGGAGCTAGCACCACCGCCTGATGCCACCAGGAAGACGAGCGCTGCGAGCTCAGTGTCAGGTGAACACCGAATTTCAGCTATATCTTCTGCGAGTTCCTAAATAAAATAAAGAGAACTTATTAAGATTCCTTTGAGATTAGTACAGCTACTCGTAGATAAACTTATTAGTAAATAATATCATCAAATATTTCAGGTTATGGATCAGAATACAGCGAAAGAGATTGGCAGTCACGATTCTGGAAGACTTCGAGGAAAAGTAAGGTTCTATCTTTGTGTGAAGCACATTAAATAAAATTGGTTTCTCTTAGATCCAAAAATTTTTTGTTGGGACTTGGTGTAGACAACACCAGGCATAAATTCAAAATTTTCTTATGACTCTACTAAATAATACCTTTCTATTTGTAGGCGAAGAAGAAGACAAATTGTCTCCGTATCTGATGGCTCCATCAAGAAGAACGTCTTCTGTCAGCAAGGTAACTATATTCTCTTTTGCTTAAAATATTAGCTGCATATTTTGGATTATTTGCAGTTTTGGACTAAAATTACGCATGATACAATACTTCATTTCCTTACAAATGTTCCGTTTTGGTTTTTGGAAATGTTCAGAATCCAAAAAAAAAATTTTCCTATTTCGTAATTTTGTTCGTCTCGTAAGTTTTCGGTGAATTTCTAGTGGCATTAATTACATAATAGTTTAGGATTATCAGCATATTGGGCCTAATTCTAGGAACACATTTTAATTCTAAATTTAAGTAGAGTATATCTCTTTCTCGCAATAAGTAATAGGAAAAAGATAGTAAGAATCTGTTTAGAGCTGTCACTTAAATTTAGATAGATTTCTAAGAAACCATAGACAATTTTAGACGGCATGTACGGAGGTGCCTCCTAAACACCGCATTTTATCACGTTCAATGAGGTCGAAAATTGAACGCACGTTTCTAAATATCAAATTATATGACAGCCATCCTTTTCGTATTACTTTTGATAGAAAGAAATGCACTGAACTTAAATTTAGACTTAGCATGTGTTTACCAGAATTAGGGCCATTATTATCAATTTATATACTTAGCCACAACTTATACAATAGGCTTTCTATTATTGAGGAGACGCTAGCGGGCTGGTAAAGGACAAAGGATTATGGCAAAGAATACTGACCATACCAGTCGCCATAGTTTTAAAAGTTATGCTAAATGATACTGACCGACCCAGTCACCACTAGCTGCTATTCCGAATCAGGTTATTTGTTTGCATTCTTATTTAATTTAAAGTTAATTGCAATAGTAACTACAATAAACACAGCGTATAATTTGAGTTCTGTAGTAATGATAAATGAAACGGATACGACTAATTGTATTCATAACCTTGAAATACGTTAAGTTGGTAACACGTTTGTGTGGAATTTGAATATACAAGCATAAGATAGAATAATTTTCGATGGATAGTTTACCTGATAGGGCGTTTTGAACTATCAAGACGTACCTATTATAAGAAAAAAAAACACTTTCGTAGCGTCTAGCTCTTATTTTATGCTAGATAACTATAGAGTTGAAGATATCAATTAGTAGTCAGTAGTTATTAATATTATCTGATTATTTACATCAGATAATATTAATAACTAATTCAATAATCTAGCTTCATACATAAAAAAGTTAAAAGTGTATAACAGCTTTAAGTCCCAATTGTCTCATTATACGATCGAAAATTACGAGCTTTATACTTTTTTTAAAATATCTTAATATTGTTTTATACTACTGTACCATCGAAACTTATTTTTAAATTACATTTTCATGTTAGTGACTTATTTAAGTCTTTAAACCTAACTACTAAGGAGTACGACGCGTAGAGGTTGTTGTACTTATGTTTTTGTTTCTAACAACGCTTACCAAAGGCCGAAGAAGACAACAGCCACCTGACGATACCGAAAATTATGGCGACTTCATCCAGCAACGAGACACTGAAAGGTATTGAGGGCTACTTACAGCAAGCGTAGCAAATTATGTCGTAAATTATATAGTAGGTGGTAGGCCCGTATGTAGGGTAGGGTCGTCTGGGTAGGTACAGACCACCGCCTTTTTTATTTCAGCCGTGAAACAGTTCGCTGTGTTTCGGATTGAAGGGAAAGGTAGCCAGTGTAATTACTGGGCATTTCATCTTAGGCCTCAGGATGACAACGCACCTACAATATCAAGTGAGTTTTTCCTTGTTAATGCAAGTGTCTATAGGCGGCGGTAAGCACTTACCACCAGATGGCCCACCGGTCAGCTTGTTTGACATCTAGTTGTATAAAAAATGCTAAGTTCTATAGCTCTAAAAAAATGATAATTTAACTGTTGTCTACCTACTTGTATCCCAAAAAAGTGACATATCTTTGGGTAACACCTAGCCAAAAATAAAGTTGCATAGAGATGCACTGTTTTGTTAAATCAAAAAAACTGTACTTAATTGCATCTTGCAAAGTTTTGGTTATAACTAATACAATGGAAATAGTTCGCTTAATGTTCGCTGTTTACAGCGAGACTAAATTATTTACAAATTTTTTTAGGTGACTTTCCAATGTTATGATGATATATTGATAAGGCTTTAATACTTTATTGTCCTATTTGATTAATGATATTACCTTGTTTTTTGTTTTTTTTTGTACGAGCGCATGTATAAGTAGGTAGTTTTGGATTATATAGAATTTCTATTTGCAAAAACTGATTAGGGCATAATTATGTGTTCTATAGTACCTCATCTACAATTTATTGTTATTCAAATGCTGTTTGCTTTTAATATTTTTTGAGAGTGAGTAACTTGCGGTTGTTTTGTGTAAAAACTATAAAATAATAAAATTAACTGTTATGTTAAGCCCCGATCGAGATTAATAGAAAAGCAGTTCCTAGTTTTTGCATTGAAAAGCTTCTTATTTATCTTTTAACAATTTTCCTATAGGGACATCGCCATCGTCTCCTGGGGCCATCAGCTCAGTGACCCTTGTCGGGAGTCCAAAGCGAGCTAGTCCTGAACACACAGCATCCAAGTCAGATACTAAAAGTGACCGGAAGTCGCCGACCAAAGACAATGACGCCGCGGCGGCCATCATGAAAGACGAGAGCATAGAGCTGGTCGACCAGAGCGACGAAGACATCAAGTACAAAGAGGAGGAGCCAGAAAAGACTAAATATAAAATCGACGACAAGTTTAAGATTTCGCAGCGGTTTTCAGAGGTATTCTCTTTGGCTTTTAGAGATGCAACTATCGTAAGTAAAAGTTATTAAGTAAATAGTCATAATAATATAGTTTTTGTCTTACATTGTGTACAAAACGAAACTTAGTTAAAACAATATTATTATTTATTCGCATTGGCAGCTTTTCTCTCTCTCGAAACTTGTCTGGCTTTGATAACCTACGCTCTATATCAATTTTGCTTTTTAAAACCGTCATTTACACTAATTTATGTCTCAAACACATTGTGATAATGTTAATTAATTTCATCTCAATACGAAAAGTAAAGTGCACGTCGCTGTAATATAGATTAATAATGCTTTGAAATATTAGAAAAAATGATGGATACCAAATCCCCAGCTTTCGTGAGTTTCGAGATTTCGAGCCTCCATTTACTTAGGCCTTACGTGGCTTATTACAAACAGCGGCTGAGACATAACCATCAACATGCAGGAGAGGGGAAGAATATATAACATACCTTAGCTCGTCCAACTGCCGTGACAATCAATGTACAACACATCATAAGGCTCTATTGACTTTCTCGCTAATTACTTTCTCACTAGTTAATACGAATAATGTAACATTTGTATTAAATGAGTAGGTACCTATCTTATACTTGACATTAAAAATGATGCTCTCCAGTTCCTAGTGGACTAAGTGAATCAAATAACTTTTGTCAACATTGAGACGTGTACAACATATTTCAAGCAACATAAATTTCTTTATTCTTTTAAACTCAAACTCAACTCAAAATATTTATTGCAAATGAAGTGTTACAAAATCTTAAGATATTATTGTTATTACAGCACTTACTACTTAATTACCCTTTTCGAGTATAGCAACAAAAAGAAATAAATTTCCTAAAACTACCTATATGAAATTATAACATTATTAACAATATATTTACATTAAAAAGGTACTTAAACGAAATTGTATACATATATCAAATCTTGTTAATATAAGTACATTTGCGTATTTTAAATTTGCTATATAATATGTAGATATATGAAGGTATTAATTGATTATTCTTATTTTAATTTATAATGATTGGTCATCTACTATCAGCGCGTTCGCACAATGTCGGAGAGCCCGCGTCGGCTAGCGCCATCGTCGGCTGCGGGCACGGGCGCGGCCGTGAGCGCGAGCGTCGCGCTCGCCGACGCTCGGCGGCGCTCGGACAGCGCGCGCGTCGCCGCGGCCGCCGCGCCCGCCGAGCCCAGGCGAGCCTCCGACTCGAATGCTGCGCGGTATGCGTGAGTTCTCTTACTGAAAATTAATGCGCATTTATGTTCTCGTTGACCCTACCCACTTCTTTCTCGAGGTCTCCGCAAATTGACGTCAGATGAGCCTGTTTTGCGTCGAAGTATGATGAGCTGGGTTAAGCCGGATTTACATTTATCTGACGCCTTCTGACGTGACGTGTCAGAACGGAATCGTTTTCATAACATTACTATGGTCGTGACGTGTCGTCAGATACGACAGATTAATGTAAATTTAACCAAAGTAATGTTATGAAACCGATTCCGTTCTGACGCGTCACGTCAGAAGGCGTCAGATAGATGTTAATCCGGCTTTACTTGAGGCATCCCAGCTCCTCCAGGAGTCCTCAGCACCTTAGCGTTGCCTACCCTACCCACAGAGCTGGTCCTGATATTCGCATCGGCAGATGGTTTTGCATCAATATTGCGGCCTTGTCTGTAATCAGTTTGTTCATGCAACGTTAAATGATTATTTTGCATCTTGTTACCGAAGATATGCAGAGACTTATATTGAAATGTCTGTGTGATGCAATTTTTAGTGGTTACAAAAGATATACCCGGGTCCCGGTGATACAGAATTCCGAAATCAAATTTGGAATTCTGGTGATCGCGATATCGTAGTATGTGCGCGTGCGCGGGTTGTGTGTGTGTGGTATAACTGTCGTGTGTCGTACGATACATAGTAGTACGCATTTTTAGGGTTGTCACGAGCAGGGCAATGTTGTTTTATTAATTTATTTAGAAAATAAAAGTGGTCTCAAAGGTGTCAAAATTTCAGAGTTAACTCTTGACAAGGAACACAACCACTCCTTGAATTTTATTTCGAACTTTTTTAACACACTGTATAAATATTCTTAATTTTTGATTTTAACATTATTATAAATGTTCCCTCTTCAGGACGTGAAAATTTTCTACTTTTACATTTTAATTACTATAGCCACTATGTCTAGCTTTTGTGGACTACAAGAAAGCCTTCGACTCCATCGAAACTTGGGCTGTTCTGGAATCCTTGCAGCGATGTCAAGTCGATTGGCGCTATGTTGAGGTGCTAAGACGCCTATATAGCATGGCAACGATGTCCGTCCAGGTCCAAAACCACAGAACCAGACCCATACAGTTGCACAGAGGAGTGAGACAGGAAGATGTCATTCCCCCAAAACTGTTCTCGAATGCACTGGAGGATGTCTTCAAGACGCTTGAATGGAATGGATTGGGCACTAACGTCAATGGCGAGTATCTTACGCACCTCCGCTTCCCTGACGATATAGTTTTAATAGCAGAATCGCCGCAGGATTTGCAAAAAATGCTGCACGGCCTTAATGTTGCCTCACGACACGTTGGTCTCGGGATGAACTTGGACAAGACCAAAGTCATGTTCAATGATCACGTAGTCCCGGCGCCGATAATTGTCAGCGGCGAGCCGCTCGAGATTGTCCAAGAATACGTCTACCTCGGGCAAGTATTGCAAGTGGGCAAAGACAACTTCGAGCGAAAAATCGCTAGAAGAGTGCAGTTGGGCTGGGCAGCATTTGGGAAGCTGCGTCATATCTTCTCGCCATCGCTACCGCAATGCCTAAAGAGCAGGGTTTATAACCAGTGTGTCCTACCAGTGACGTACGGAGCCGAGACGTGGAACATGACAGTGAAACTGGCCCATCGACTTCGCGTCGCTCAGCGAGCTATGGAAAGGTTAATGCTGTGAATTTCGCTCAGGGACAAAATCCGGAACGAAGTTATCCGGCAAAAGACCAAAGTGTTTGATGTTATCCACAAATGTAGCAAGCTGAAGTGGCAGTGGGCCGGTCACATCTGTCGCAGAACCGATGACCGGTGGAGCAGAAAGGTTCTCGAATGGAGACCACGCCTCGGCAAACATAGTGTAGGGCGTCCCTCTGCTAGGTGGACCGACGATATAAAGAAGCTAGCAGGTGGTACCTGGATGAGAAAAGTTGAAGATCGTGTTTTGTGGCGCAGCCTTGGGGAGGCTTACGTCCAGCAGTGGACTGCAATAGGCTAATATGATATGATGATGACATTTTAATTACACTGTATAAAGTATAAAAATGTATAATAATAAAAATGAATGTATTCAGTAGTACACCTTCAAACGAGAACCTATCTCTAATAAAAATTATTGTCTATTAGAAACTATTAAAAATTATTTAAACCTTTCAACTTTGCAATAAGTTACTTCCCAAATAAGAAATAGTTTCTTGGTCTGATAAAAATACTTTTATTTACTTTTAATTTTTAGTATTAACGTGGTCATTTGGCATTACCAGTAGGGAAAGGCGGTACACCAACGCGTCCATTAACAGCGAGCGGCGCCGCTACTGGGGCGGCTCCGAGCCTCGCTCCTCAGTCACGTCGCAAGTCTCACAGGTGGCACAGGTAATTCTAAATCTTATCACTCTTAGTTTAAGGTATCTTTTGAATAATAATAAAAATTACAGATAACATAAGTTAGCAAAGGTGGACTTATCTCTATAAGTGATCTCTTACAAAACAAAACTCTCTCTTGCCAACCCGTAAATGTGTGAGACATGCTCATGAAATGTAGGCAACACGAAGTGCATTTAAGACATCGATAGAGGGAACCTAAATCTCAATTGTAAATTAATTTATAAACATATTTTTAACACCCATTAATACAAAGTTACAATTATGATAATATATCTAACCATTACAATACTAAATACCTAAAACAAATTTAATTACATATCCATACAATTATTACTATCTAGATATGTTGAATTCATCTCATAAAGGTTTTAATTCAACTTTGATGTTTAATTGTTTCATTAATTACAATTAAGAAATTTATCTTGTAATTTTCTAACAGACTTACCGCCGTGAAACCAGTCAGCCAAAAGCGGGGGTAGTTATCACGTCGTTCAGGCAGTCACACAGGAGGTAAAACAATTTTTTCTACTAATTTACATTTAATTCATCTTCCAATTTAAAATTTATTGAATCAGTGGATTCTTTCATTTTTATGGCACAAGAGTGGGGCTCTCAATTCTCAGTGTTGTAGCATGTATCTCTCTTTTCACTAATATAATGTCAAACATATTTCATATATTATTATTCTCGATTTTCTTAAAATTATTCAAGCTTATGCACGACACGACTCATTGATTGAAGTCATTTTAGAGTGTCATGGGGTTGTTATAGAGAAACTTAATTCACCGAGTTTTATTCTAGTGCATTTTAAAATTTTAGTCTTCTTAAAATTTATCGTTTTAATAATTCACATTAATTTAACAGCTTTGGGAAAGACCTGTTGTGGTGAGTGATTGGTGAAGGTAAAAGATGTAGAGATCAGAATAAGTAGAGCAGCCGTAGAGGAGTATATTTTGAGATATTACGCTTTACCTAGAAAATTCGTCTGTATTTGCCCTTTTTTGATAATTTGTTTACGATTCCAGAACAACAATATGCCCAATAACATACGATACTACAATGAACCAAACATAGTTATACCAGATTGATTTGATAATATTTCCAGCACTCACACTGATAATGCCCTAATACTATCACATCATTCACAGTTTAATACTCTCATTATTACTTTAGCACACAAAATACCAACAGAACCAGCAGCGTGGTACTGTATACAGCCGACACCGGAATTTTTGAAATTGCTTTTTGTTACTTAGATTTTTTCTATTAGAAAATTATCATTATGTGGTGATGTGCGATTGTCCTAAAGTTGATTTTAGGGCAAACACACTTGTGAAATAATCGTTTAACTTATATAATTGTGCTTAAGAATGTTTATAAGTAAAAAAATGGCGACTATTTTAACCTAACGTTATTTTCTAAATCACTATAATTTCTATGCATGCTTTCAATTATACTTAACTAAAAAAACTCTAATATTGGTAATATAACATTAGTATCATAGTTATGAATATCTTATCTAGTTTCGGCATCTATCCTCTGTTTTACTATAATTAGTTTTTGCATGCTTCACTGTCTATGTCTGTCTCTTTGTCTCTCTCTCTCTCTTTCTCTGTATCTTTATCTAATAATGTCTATTTGAGTTCATACTACAGACTTGTTGATTTTATTTTCATACTACAGACATACAGACTCCTGTCTCTAATATTAACTTACTTTAAAAATCTGTCTTATAATTTAAATTTTATAAACTTCTTTAGGTCTAACTTTCTTTCTAGTCAAACACTTTGCAATAATCAGAAATGAAGATGAATCGTTACTTGAAAATTAATAAAATACTTATTTGTTCATCAATAACTAAATATTTCGGTCTAGGAGCAGTACCTCGACTGCAGCAGTGGCTTTTGCAGTAGCCACCTCAGCATCCTCCAACCCAAGGTCTCCACCAACTACTTCGCCTCCAGCTACAAGACGCGATTCAGTAATCTCCACAGCAGCTACTATGAGAGTGCTTAATGTGCTAAGGTAACATTAAAATATAAACTTATGGTCAAATCTAGAATTTGGGTTATTTTATTATGTTAAAATATTGAATAATAAATAGGATAATTATTTAGCGAATTCTTGGACACTTAGCTACTCGTATATAAATTTTTGCAGGCATTGGATCTCAAAACATTCCCATGACTTTTGGTCTGATGAGCGCTTACGGGGTTTGACTATGGATTTTTTAAAGGAGATAGAGGGTAGTCCTAATCTATTGCCAGCTGAGCATAAAGCGGCAGCGCAATTACTACGCCTTCTTGAACGAGCACCGGATCGAGCCGTAGACTTAAAAGCACTATTTAATCCTCCGCATGTAAGTATTAAGTTACTGGATATCCACTCTACGTACTAGGTACATACTTAATGATCTAATTTAAAACCCATGTAATATTTGTTCTGCAGATACCAACAAAGGAAAGCGTTGAAACATTGTCGGCTTTGGAAATAGCCGAACAAATGACTTACTTGGACTATCAGATCTTTAGTTCCATTCACAGCGAGTAAGATTTCGTTTTCATATATTTGTGCAATTTACAAGTATAGTCAGTCACTAATAACTTGATTTGGAATGTCTTTTTAGAGAATTTTTAGGTCAAGCGTGGACAAAGGCCGATAAAGCGGATCGAGCACCTCATATCCTGCTGATGACATCACATTTCAATCATATTTCTAACTTAGTCATTTCTGAAATCCTAAAGAAATATACTTTGGCAGGTTAGTATCTGTTTCTAATTAATTTTCCGTTAAGTTCCTTTCATCAAAAATCTGTAGAACATGAAATAAATAAGAAAGGCATTATAGGTCGAGTGGCTGCAATTGAGAAATGGGCAGCAGTGGCTGATATAGCTCGCTGTCTTCATAATTTTAATGGAGTACTCCAAGTGTGTGCAGCATTATCTAACACCTCAGTATATCGTCTCAAGAAAACCTGGGAAAAAGTTTCTAAAACTGTAAGTTGTGATTTCATTCGTATTATTTAAAAAAAATTAAAATCACATCTTTGACGGATTTAAAAAACAAAGCTATTATTTCTGCTGCGAAATGTGGTTTATTGGGAGACAATGCTAAGATTATTTACCACCTCATTATTAATTCATAATTTTAAGTCTGATTTTAATTCCAGAGCAAACAGACAATTGAAAGGATGCAAACTATAATATCATCAGAGTGTCGCTTTAGAATCCTCAGAGATGCATTGCATAGGTTAGTTATTAAATTATCAAATATTTATTTACTTAGTTAAGATTCAGGAGTTTATCATTTTAACCAATTTTTTGAATTTATTCTGTTTTATCATTTTTTTTCAGATGTGACCCGCCATGTATACCTTATTTGGGGATGTATTTATCAGACTTGTCCTTTATAGAGGAGGGCACATCAAATTATACACCAGACGGTCTTCTTAACTTTTCAAAAATGCGGATGGTATTATGAGATATATTGTATTTTAAATATTTATCATGTTTTAATTGGTGTGTAATTAATGTTATATTTTGCTGCAGATTGCTCATGTGATTCGAGAGATAAGGAACTTTCAACAAACTCCTTACAAGATTGATCACATACCGAAGGTGAGTATACTTTCTCTGAAAATTTGTTGGTTATGGAATCATCAATTTAATAAGATGTTTTTGAAAATGGCAAACCATTTATATGAACTAATATAGCCTAATATATGAGGAGCTCGGTGGCGTAGTGGGTTGAGCGCTCTGGTTTCGATCACGAAAACAAAGCAACTTTCGCCATGGTTGGTCCTTGGATGGGTCAATCAAATTTATAATCTTGAGCTCCTCCGTGCTTCGGAAGGCGCGTTAAGCCGTTGGTCCCGGTTGTTACTGCAACCGCTTTAACCCACCAACCCGCACTGGGCCAGCGTGGTGGTGTTATGGCCCAAACTCCTCATGTGTTTCTGCCATGTAGGAAGGCCTGTGCCCAGCAGTGGGACGTATATAGGCTGGTGATGATAATGAATATAGCCCATGTTTTAATTTATTGTCGTATTGACGGCACCATCCTGTATTTTCATTGTTATACTAAACCGATATAGATTAACTTTAGCATGGAGATAGTGCCAGAGACATGACATAGGCTACTTTTTGGAGCGATAGCCGATATCCAAGCGGGAGGAGCCAATATAAGTCTCATCCTATCGACTAAGAAAAATTAAGAAACATAGTTTTTAGATTGGATGTTCTACTAGGTATGCGACTTCCTCCTGGACCGGTCGCTGGTGATCGCCGAGGAGCGGCAGTACACGCTGTCGCTCGAGCTGGAGCCCCGCGCGGCTCGCGGCTCGGCGGCCGGGCTGCAGCACGTGTCGCCCGCGTCGCCCGCCTCCTAGCGCCGACGCCGCGCCTCTCTGGCTGCGCTCGCGCCGCTCAGGCCCGACCGCTAGAGAGAGCGCGTTACTTTTCCTCAGGGGCCTTACCACCATCTTAATAAAAGCGATTCATATTCCGCTCGGTTCAGTATTGGTTCCTAAACTGCATCGCTGTCATAGTCGTAGATAGCGTCGTAGTACGAATTAACGATTCTACTCAGTTTAGGTCCTAAACTGGATCGCGATAAAAGATGGTGGTACGGGTGCTGGCTGATTTCAAGCGATGTGACTATCGACAGGGAATGTGGAGCGTCATAGCAGCTTTTATTTTATTTAGATAAATTGTATGATTATTACATTTATACTTAATCGAAGTTGTGCGCTTTTATAATTCGTAACGCGACGATATTATCGTGGACGTCCACGTTACAACGATAACACATGGAAGTAAGACGTGCACGTTATAATGTCCACGTCCACGGAAATTTAAAAGCGTCTTCATATATTTCCATACAATTTACTACCCTGTGTTATCGTTGTACCGTGGACGCCCACGATAATATCGTCGCGTTACAAATTATAAAAGCGCCCGTTAGCTGAAGTATAGTGACAATTTTTGAAGTATTTTAATTACAAATGCTGTTATCTTCGTAACAATGGTTCAATTCAATTCAATTCAAAATAATTTATTGCTTATCTATCAAATTACCTACATATTATAATGGTTAGTGGTAGGGGTTTTTTAAGTCTGCCTGGCTAGCTACCACCATCTTACCAAAATCTGTCGTCATAACAATAATGTTAATGACATTGTTGTGTTCCAGCAATTAGAGGTAAGGCTATCTTACCTCATAAGGCCTCTATTTTAGTCCCTCTGTGGTTGAGGAATCCGGGTGTAACTGCTGGTTGGAAATTGTTATTGCAACGCCATCAAGTATCCTTATTTTTAGTAGCAATATTTAAATCATTGACATAATGATATAACTGACTCAAATTTTCATGGTATCAAACCTCTTGTGTTGTGCTCTTGTTTGGCATTCTTGTCGTATAATAAAACGAACGTAATAATTGGTGCGATATGGACCTACTGAAATGTTAATCTTACATCACTTTTTGGAATTACGTATTCTATCCTTACTGTCCATCTTCTTCGGATAGGTTTATCAGTACTCAGTCCGTATTACTTCGTGTTTGTTGGAGCATAGCGGACACTGTTTTTTGTTATTACCAGAGGGCGGAATTAGGTAGAGTTATTTATGTACTTGCATCGAAATGTTGATATTAATTTGGCTCTTCCAGGGATTTCAAATTTTGCAACTTCGGATATCCCCTGTTGTTGATGTAAATTTGGCGTGCAGTGGTTCAAATTGTGTAAAAGTAAATAACTTTTTTATTAATTAAATCACTATATTTTTCTGCTCTTTAACATTAATCTCGGGATTTGAGGCATATCCACTTTCGTCTTTCGTTGTATGAAATCGGTGTAAGTACATAAATAGCTCTACCTACCTGATTTATGACGCTTCATATTCGTACTGGCGAGTAATCCGCAACTTTTAGATAAGAGTGAAATCAGTTTAACGTTTGGACACTATTGGACATTTTATTGCTAATATATTTATTTTGTAGTGAAAATATTAAGATTTTTGGCGAAATTGATTGGCTTATCGTCATTATATTTTTTATGACTACCTCTGGAAAGATCACGATACATATTAAAGTGCGAGGAAAGTTGTTTCTTTTTAATACTATTTGCATTTGAACTAATAATGTTTGGCTAAAGTTTGAAATAGACTGTCCTGCTTTTAACGCACTAATTGGGTTGTTAATATCAGATATTATATTATTCTTATAAATAATGTTTCTGTATTAGATTACTACGTTAATTAGAATAGATAACTGCGTAAATCGATGAGATAATTGCTAAAAAGGTGTAGAAATTTCTTATGTATTCATAATGAACTAAATACATTGAGGTCCGTAGTGACAAATGTTACTCAATCTTATCCTGTAATAATGTAAAGATTAAAGAGGTTTTGTATAAAATAGCACACTCAAACTCTATTTCAAGTATACGTCAGGAGTTGAGAAATTTTTAAGCAGAGTCTAAGAATTTTAAGCATATTGTAAACTAATTAAGAACTTAAGAATATTGAAGTTATATTTCTCAAATATCACAAAAATATTGATTAAGCAGATTCATAAAGGAGAACGCCACACTGGCTCTATTTTTGTATAATATTCTTCAAAGTCAATTAAGTTATGTTGTAAAGTGTAAACATATCACTTGAATACCTTACAGTCCTGTTTTAGTAATATTCTTACTGCTGTAACTGCTGTCATGGGGTTATTTTATGGAATTAATTGAAAAGAAATTAAAAAATAAGCCCCCATTCATAATGGGGTACGTTACACAGTACCTGGAATACAATAAATATTTTGAATAATTTTAGTTAACTTAAATGTTATTTGAAGACCGTTTATTCTGATTACAATTAGTTTTAGCTACAGTATTAGATATAAGAGGGTTTTTAAGTAAGACCGATAATATTAGCATTAGATAATGTACCATTTAGATAATGTATCTTGTTTGATTTTGCCCTTTTATATTAGGTAGGTACCCATATTCACAACTGTAGGAAAACTATACCTGCCACTTTCATTGCGGTGTGAAAAAGCGAGACGGGATGTGCGTTTCCAAATCTCAATGTCAACCTCAATTGAAGCTGTATTCCGATAGTTGCGAATGAGGGGCCAATTTTCAAAACTGTTGACTCTTTAGAATCGTTAGCTTAAGGATATTGATAGTTTTTAGTGGAAAATTAAAACTTATTTTAATGTTCTATTTTCACATGATATTAATAGGGTAAGAATTCACTTATGACCCCATAGAAGAAAATTAATGTTATATATTCTTCGTCACTATAAAGAGTATTTGAGACATTAATAATTATAATGACAATGCGGTTGTTACCTGTTACTTATGGTTGTTGATGTCATTTCGACTGCTTTTATACATTATCTTTACATATTTTTCCTGTTATACTATCGTGCTTGTTAGTTTAAGTACCATAAGGGTCCCTCAAGGAAGCAGTTTAGGACCTGTAATGAATATTGTAAAATATATCGGAAGGCATATCGACAAATATTAATTAACACGGCCACTAAGCTTTCTAATGTCATGTAAAGATCTACATACTATGGAGTAATAATATTGTCAGTATTAGTATAAAATAAACGGCTCGTGGCCTGCCCCGCATCGTATGTATTTCTATTGGTTCAATGCGGTGTATTCCACGAATGTTTTAAGTAACCTAAAGTGATTCCAAGTGAGAATAGTTTCGTCTGTAAGTCTTTTTCTACGTCCTTTTCTATGTCGATTAATGTTAGTGTTAACTTAGCCTTCAGATAATTAAATAGCACTCTTAAATTGTTAGATTCACGTGTTACGATGATGCGAGGAATGTTATTATTGATGATGATTGTTATTACATCATCTTTTATTACTTTTTCGAGTTCTTTCTGAATTTTTTCGAAATTAATGATGCACTAATTAAAAATTCTTTCAGTGTTGTCTTTCTTCGCAACATTTGTGTTAGGGTATGAGTACTAATAATACATAAACCGTGAAGAATTTTAGTATATGCTAAAACAAGTATTGAACCTTCGTATGATGCACAATCTTTTAGAAGGTATTGCTACTGTAGGTATAGTTGTTATTGATTGTGGTTATGTCGGGGACTGGACTCGGGTCAGTCCTACTATTCTTATGTAAATAATTTCTTTGACGTCTTCCTGAAAACTCTAATGTTTCCTTTCAATAAGTTAACTTTAAGGTATTTAATTAAAATTATAAAATTCATTTCCTAATTAAATAATAATGAAACACTTATGAAATTATAAATTACTACGCTTTTAACATCTCTTATGATAACCAGTAAGGAATTTAATAAAATACGTAATTAAATAATCTATCTGAACTACCTCTTCACACAATTCTAAATAATGTATTATATATAATGTTGTTGAATGTTGTATATTAACTATGTATAATCTTTATCGCTCAACATTTGAAAGGTTTGATCTCGTTTTTACCATTACTACTCAGTAAATTAGCATGATGATTATATTATATTTAAAATATTATAAAGATATTAATTAATTACACTACATTGTAGGTGATCTCAAAATTTTATGAAAGAGTATGCTGTATTTTTTCAATAATAATAATATCATAGGTTACTTTATTTAATTTCTTTAATATAAATAACTATAGTAAAATTGCATTATAAATGCTCGCTCATACATAATAACCAGTGTTTGAGTGGCTTCTGTTTTAAATAAAGGTTGAATCCGGAATTATAAATATGTCAAAATTATACGAAACACCGTGTTTCACATAAAATTTTGAGTATTTAAGGTAGAGTTGGAAAAATGTACTTTTAGATACTTAAAGAAATTCCCATATTTTTTTATAATAGACTCGTATTCTTATTTGTATGATGTGCCAAGGATTGATTATGTTTTTATTTAATAAACTAAAAAATAATAAACTAACTATTATTATAGTATGCTTCGTATTCTATGTTTGAAGATTTATCGTTTTTGAATTAGATCGGGAGCTAGATGGAATCGAGTGTGCAAAATATGAGGATCGTATTTCTGTTTAAAATTGAATAGCAATAAGTACCTACGTTTATCATTAAAATGCTTCCAAATCATTTGTTCAGTGCATTTGTTTGATATCTAAGGATGTAAAAAATAAATGGGCCAATATACCTCCTGGCAACATCGAGAATCATAATCTGCAAACTTTTCTGGGATTAAAACTATGCACTAGCGGTCCTCACCTTTTTCCATACTTAACTTCCTTTGGCGCTTGTACTAAATACGATGACGGTTGTACCTACCAGGGATGTTGCGGATGCAATAATTTTGACATTTGCGGATGCAGATGCGGATTATTAGAGGTTTGCATTTTCAGGATTTCTTAAAGATGTTTCAATATTAATTACATAAATTATAGGATCTTGTCACTAATGTACGCCTTCGTAATAATTCGTTCGCTAACTGACCAATAATTAGTCAGTTAGTGAATGAAGATAGCAACTAGCAAACACACGCCAAGCACCTGTTGCAGATATGAATCCGCATCCGTAAAAGCTCCGCATCAATTGATGCGGATGAATAAATGCGATTGTTTCACATTTACGGACGTGTATGCGAATTTCGTAACACCCCTGGTTTCTACCTACCTACTACATTTTAGTATTCCCTATATATAGTAGTGAATATAGTACATTTATAATGCTAGTATTTATGCATACGTATCTATCACCATATCTTAGGTGGGTACAAAATAACATCGCATTCCATACGCCCCTACATTAATTTGTTTAAAAAACTTAAGAGTTTTTAATTTATACTTATTAGACAAATAAGAAGGCCATCGAATTTGGGCATATCTTTTTAGTGGGTGATAGAGCAACAGTTAAATTAAATAGATTATTTGAATTGAAATTAAAACAAGTTATAGTTATGTACAACGTAGAATATTTAAAGTAGCCGTTTGATTCTGGATTAAAATCATTACAGATGAATGGAGACCAGCTGAAATAAAAGTAATAATTAAAATCGTTCCAAATACAGTGGTCTGTAAAAACCTTTAGGACCACAATTACCACTTCCTTAAACGACTACCTTTCTAATTTTTTTATTCAATTCAACTGCTCATTCAGCTAAATCAGTAATTTTATTAATTTTATCGATGTGATATTATCATTTATCAAAGAAACAATAACAAGTAGGTAGTCATAGATATTATAGTTGTTACGTTTTAATAGTTTGAATATTCTTTTATCGGGTATTTTTCTCGTGATTAAAGCTTAGCTCAAAATGAATGTTGAATTAGCGAAGATGTGTTGTTTATGTTTAGTTTACGACCTCTTAGTGTTTACGGTAGACTGTCGGATGTCTTTGAAGTTGTTGTTGATCTAACCCTATCAATTGTTGTACCCTTCACAATAAAGTTGTAATTGTAAAGTTTATTGTATTTTCACTTATAATAAACCCTCGAACAATCTCTCCAAGAAGCGGTAGCAAACCTTAGTAAGTGTTGACAAAGGATATTGCATGCACCCTTGAAAAGGTTAAAACCTTTGTGGGTGCAAGGTTCTAACTCCTAATAATGAACAATACTCCACCATAAAAATGACACTGTAAGGTGTAAGACATATCTTACGACCTAGTAACAATAATATCACCAGCGTTTTATTAGAATTTTCTATTGGAATTAGAATACAAATTGCAGGATTTGAATATGTATGCCATGTAAGAGAAAACTGTGTAATCGACGGGTAGTGTCACATCTGTTGGCATGCTACTGCTTCTACATATTTGTAACCTAAGCACGGGCCTAAAGTAAAGTCCTATCCCCTACAAAGGTAAAGCTCTAACCTAGGTTTTCTGAAACACTTAAAATGGAGGGCGCCTATGTCTTCAGAGACACACCAATTAGGGTCTAAAAATAATAGTGGGTCTGTAAATACAAATAAAAAATACAATGTCTCTCTACAGATCCACTAGTGGCTATTTGAATACACCTGAATACTAGCGAAGACCAATAAAAAGAATGTGCATGGGTATCTAAAATTACTGCAAAGCTTCTCAAAGCGGGTGGTACCCACACCGGCATTCAAAGTCCTTCAGAGGCTATTCAATTGAGAGGCATTTGTACTGATATTTTGCGATCGGAGACTTGGAGTGCAGTTGTATTGCAGCCTAAGAAGTAAGCAAACCTGTAAGCAGGTGGAAATTAGTGCAAAATAATTATAGACATATTTGAGATTAAGAGATTTTAAGATTTTTAAGTATAACTTTAAAATATAAATATATATGGATTTATTACAGCAGCGATAAGGTGCCACCACAGAGGGAATTATTACGTGGTTGCACCCTAATTGCTCTACATCTTTTTAAACGTGACCTTACAAAAAAGTAAAGACATCTTTGAATCTGATCTTTATTCTTCTCAAAATGCCGATGATACAGGCGCTCCACGTTTTCAATTGGACCTTATCTATACAAGATAAGTCCTAACTTCTTCTCAGTCCTAAATCCCGCAAGTGGTCCGTCCAGTGGTTTCCCGCACACACGATTCTTCTCTTCAAACATCAACAGGCTCGGTTACGTTATCTTCAGCTTCATTGAGCAGTGGCGACTGCCCACACATGCGCAGGTTGGTGGTGTACGCCACTATGACCAGGCAGAACCCGGAGAGGACCAGCCAGACGCCAGCCATGTAGAACGTCAGGTCCCAGGTACCCGTCACGTCGAACAGCAGGCCTGGAGAGTAAACCATCTTTATTTAAAGCGAATGATCCATTTAACTCCTGATGGGACCCATGGTCAACTATCTAAAAAAAATATTCATCATCAGGCTTGGACCAACCTTTTACCAGTTAATAATCAGAAGGGGATTGGGCGTTGCCAAATTTTAGAAAGATTGGTATCTCTCGATTCATTTACCCGTTTCAGAATTTAAAATAATCCTAATTTTGACAAGACTTCTAATTGCATGGATACTGAATATTATTTGTGCGATTTAATAAAAATTAAATTTTAATATCCAATGACGTTTTACAAGACAGAGATGGCCTACCGTAGCTTAGTGACCAAGCAACCGATGTTATGCTACGCAACAAAACTTTACATTTGAAATAAACCCAAGTGTAAGTATCTAGTGCTCGCGAAAATAAAACACAGCTAAACTTTTGGTAACTTACTACTATAGATATAATAATATCATAGACTGTTGAAAGTGGGCGTTAGTCAATTCACTATCATTATCTTCATCACCAGCCTATTTACGTCCCACTGATGGGCGCAGGCTTTCCTACATGGAAGAAACACGTGAGGAGCTTGAGCCATAACACCACCACGCTACCCTAATGCGGTGGGTTAAAGTGGTTGTAGTAAAAACCGGGACCAAGGGCTTAACGTGCCTTTCGAAGCATAAAGGAATTCATTATAAAGATATACATTCTTAATTTAAGTCTACCAACAACCCGATCGTGGTCGTGGGTATTTGCTTCTTTTTTGCATGGATTCCTTCAAAAGAGGCGTGAAAAGCACCTTTTGAGTCGGAAAGGTGGAATCAGCTAGAGCAGTATCTAAAACTGCACTAGCTTTCTTCGCATATGGACTCTTACCGCTTCACATCAGGTGGTGTTGAGTCATTTGCCGTGCTTTATATAAGAAATTAATAAATAAATGAAGATTTACCTCCAATGGGTGGTCCAACCAAATGTCCAACTCCTTGAGCCAACAACACAAGGCCATAAGCGACTGTGAAGTAATCCATGGGGACCAGCTTCATCAGTATTGCTGGGGAGTAAGAGTAAGAGCTGGCGAAGGAGAACCCGAAGACCGCGGAGTTGACGCTGAGAGCCCAGAAGTTGGTGATGAAGAGGGGGTACGCTGCTACTGACAGCCCGCAGATTATGAGGCAAGCGGCAAACGATTTTGTCACGTTCACCCATGGCTGGTCTCCCGTCCAACCAAGTGCTACCTGTGTTGAGAGTAACAGCTACTTTAAAAAAATTGAAAAGAAATTTGTCTTTACTACTTCGAAAGTGCAACTGTCCAAGTCGTCCAGCAGGCAGACTGATGCCCAAATTAGGTCAAACTTGTGTCTCAGGTTATCAGCCCACCTCATCCCTAAATAATTTACAAAAAATATGTGAAATTATTACACAATAATTATTAATACACTCACATCTATTACCTAGCCCAAAGTAAGCATCATTAAGAGCTTGTGTTATGGATACTACATAGCGGGGAAATAATTATAATTATGTATATAAATATTAAAAATATATTAAATAAACATATAAACACCCATGACTCTTGGACAAACGTCATCACACAAATATTTGCTCCTACCGGGATTCGAAC
Source organism: Nymphula nitidulata (assembly GCA_947347705.1). Taxonomy (NCBI): domain Eukaryota; kingdom Metazoa; phylum Arthropoda; class Insecta; order Lepidoptera; family Crambidae; genus Nymphula; species Nymphula nitidulata. The sequence continues at coordinate 18,562,761 of OX374632.1, forward strand.
CCGGGACCCCCGACCGAGTAGCCTGTATAGGAAGGGTCACAGACCACTCGGCCAGCCGGTCGTCGAAAAAAAAAAACAAAGGATCACAAATAACACAATCAAGGTAAACGGGCGCTATGCGTGTGTGTGTGCTGACAGACAGAAGGCATTTCATATCTTTATAACATCTTAGCAATTGAAAGTTACCCAACCGGCCTTTTCTAATTTTGTAAAGTTCATTGTTTTATAATCCATACTGATTTAAATGAGAATTTTGTATCGAATAAAAGTTGAATTTTTGACAGAGCGAGAAAATTTAAATAATTTAAACTGGGACAACATACTCATGTCTGTATATGAAATGATTAGAATAATAAATAAAGCTCTACATTATAGCAATCTGTTTCTTGTGAAACCAATTAGCAAAACAACTTTGAATGTGTATGTTATAAGTAGCGCTTTTTAGAACAAAATCAACGCCATCTGAGAATCATACACTGATTATTAATGTTAAACCAAGTAAGACTCCCGGGACTCTGTAATGTATAACTCTACCAATTAAAAGTATTGTAACTTTTGAAAAATAATGCCTTTGCGTACCTTACATCTTTCAACTTACAATTCCAATACCGCTAGCGATACCAATGATGCTAAGCATAACCTCCCCTCCTTCCATGTCGTGGGAAGTCATGAAGGACTTGAGGAAGAAGTAGGGCACGATGAACCACACTGAGAGGATAACCATGCACAGGTTAAACATGAAGAAGTGAAACTCTGTGAACATCTTGAAGTTGAAACTGGTTTTCATCGTCTCCCAAAAGTGGTGGTACCATTTCTGAAAAATGAGATATTAATGCCTCTTTATTTTAGTTGTCACAAAATATTACAAATGAAAAGTTGGTAGTTGTACCCGAATCAGCTCGGGCTTAACGAGGAAGAGGACTATCAAAGTCAAGCGTTTTATTCGACTTTTTCAAAACACTTGCGAGGATATTAAAAACATTCTAAAAATTACTGCGTGTGCCTGCCCGCGAAACTTTGTTATCATAATTTTTCTTTTGGTTTGGATGATGTGACTGATTCAAATTACATTTTGGGCTTCACGTAGTATTTCCGGCGGTGTAGACCGTAGGTAGGTACATAGTTTTTCTTGATTACTTGAACTAGCCACAATATTATCATTCATCATCACCAGCCTATATAATATGTCCCACTACTGGGCACAGGCCTTCCTACATGGGAGAAACACATGAGGAGTTTGGATCATAACACCACCAAATGCGGTTGCATGAACAACAAAGGGACCAACGGCTTAACGTGCCTTCGGAAGCACGGAGGAGCTCGAGATAACAAAACTTTGATTAACCCATCCCAGGATCGACCATGGCGAAAGTTGCTTTATTTTTCGTATCGAAACCAGAGCGCTCAAACCAATACGCCACCGAGCTCCTCGAAATAATATTATCATTATTCCATGTAATAGGTAACCAAATTCATATATTAACAAAATATCAATGCGCGCGCCATAATGTAAATAAGTGCAAAATACAAAAGAAACTTTATTAGAAATCAAATAAAGTAAAAAAAAATATTTTTAATAACTAAGGTAATTTGTAGATAAATTGTTTGAATAAATAAGTTATTGTATTCACGAATATTTTCATTGTTCTCGATCTTTAATTAACAATTATCTAGTTGCTGTATTATCATAGTAATTAAACAGTATTAACAACGGGAATTTCAGTAAAAGCCACAACATAATAATTAATACGAAATGTAAATTATTCATAGTTAGTTAATATTTGTAAATAGAAAGCACAAAAATAAACAGATACCGTACAACAGTTACGTACGATCGCAACCAGTGTAGGTTGTGCTTTTCTCAATACGAAATCTCACTCAAGCGACCAATAAACCATAATCATTTTAGTCATAGCTCGAGTGAATTTTAAACGAGTCTAGGAACCGTAATATGCTATTGGTGTGCTTAAAAAATGAACTTACCATTTCATCGTCAGAAATCGATCCAAAAGACCACATAGAATTCTTATAAATATCAGGTAGAGACAATGCTTTAAGTTTGTATCGAGGTAGGGTCAACATCGCACCACGAAACAACATGGTATGGCCGTAAAGGGTCATGTTTTTGAAGTAATGGTGGTCTGTAGTGATCTGCTTGGAAAGCCAATTTGAGTTCTGAGCCGCCTTGATGTCTTTAACAGCCTTACTTGAAGCATTATGATGTTTTTGTTTAGGCTTTATTGCAGTTGTTTTTTCTTTAACCTCATCATTATCTTTACTATTAAAATTTTCAATATTTTCTTTAAGGTTTTCTCCTGTTTGTTTCTCGTCATCTACTTCCTTAATAGTTTTGAGGTCTGATTTAGAAAGCTCTTTAATGCGATTTACTTCAGTAGGCCTTTGAGAGAACAAATCCGGATCATGTAGTATATTATACAATTTCTTATTATCCATTAGTTTTGCAATCACTTCATGAGGAACCTGAAAATATATGAAATATATATCGATTACTTTGTGATACTTTTTTTGAAACATTGGTATTGATTGGTAATTTTTTTAAACTAAATTAAAATATCTTCATCTCTTTTATATCTTTCAACGGGAAAATGATAGACATGATTTTAGACTTATTTTAGTCTGCCAAGACATTTAAAGTAGCAAAATATGTGCACTAAAATTTATTCCTATCTTATATTATCTTAAAATAATTCAAAACAAGCAATACCTACACTATCTTGACGTTGTATAAATGTAGGCAAATGTAGAGTGGAATTTATTCGTCTGCGGTTTGGTTCAGCATTCATTTGAGTAGTTGCTTCCAGCTCTTCAGCTTCAGCTATTGATGTAGCTAATGTTTTCAAAATGTGTTCAGGACTTTTTCCACTTTTTAATAGAGTTTTTAACTCATCAGCAGTCATTACAGAAAGCTCTCCAGCTATAGATTTAGCGTTTGAGGATATCGAACCGGCACTAGATGATCTTTTAGACCCTGATAGTCTTCTTTCCCTTTTTTGTTTTTCCTCAAGCCATTCGGGTGTCCTCATTAACGCCCCACAAACACACATGTTCAATAAAGTGCCGGCCAGTATAACAATTGTATTTCTCCAATCATATTGTTGTAAAAGGTAATGAGTTAAGGGAGAGTAAATTAGAGTGCCAAACCCAATGCCGCTCGAGGCTAGAGAGAAGGCTAAGTTACGCTTCTTATCAAACCAAAATGCGACAGACACCACAGCAGTTACATATAGTATTCCCATCGCTGAGCCAGCCATAAATCCAAACGTCAAGCATAACATTTCAACAGAATTACAGAGTGATGCGAGTAAAAAACTTAGAGTAGATAGTACACCAGCTACCATAGTCATCACTCTGCAACCGTATCTGTCTACTAAAGCACTCATTATAGGCCCTTCTAGAAGAGGGGTTGCTAGGAAGAGACTTCCGATTAGAGAAATTTTGGATTGATTCCCTTCGAAGTATTGCGAAAATTCTTCTTGAAGTAGACCGTAGGAGAAACTTAATCCATCAGCGCATGCTGATACCAAGAAAGCGGCTACAACTACTACCCAGCCCCAACCACCATCAGGAATGATAGGTGCCTTTGAGTCATCTTCTGAATCCTCCGAACAAGCATCGTCACTGTCGGTCAAACCTTCAAATTTAACTCGTTCAACAGGGGGCGAGACATTCTCTTTCGTGTAGTGTGCTACTATTTCCTTGCTATCTGACTTTAGTGAATTAATTTTATTCAAATCATCTTTGTTGTCCATTTCCTGTGACTTAGCATGACTAATAGATTGCTTGTTGTTGATTAGCTTTTCGATAACACTAGTATCGTCCATGGTGCTATCGTCATCTACGGCTGCACCCTTAAAATATTACTTACTTTTTTAAGCATCTGAAAAGAAAACCGCAATCAATCATTACATTATTAAACGACTTCAAAGAAGGAGGAGATTATCAATTCGGTGGTATTTTTTAATGTTTGGGACTCCGTCGCTTATGAGCCGATTGGATAAAATATTTTTTGATTGAAAGAGAATACTTTCAAATTGGTCTTACTTACTAAGGTCAAAACCTTAGTAAATTGTCTAAAAGTTATGAAAAAATAAAATAATCAAAAATTAAAACTGACTTCAAAATACTTAAAACGATAAAATAATTAAATTTTAGTAGGTACTTATACCCTAGAAACATATTTTTTGAAGTTGGTGCTAAGTTGATTCCAGAAACAATAGAAAGTGAAGCACCGACGCCACTGACTCCAAAAAATATTTCTAGGGATATGTGTCTACTTAAAAAAAAATCCTTTCGGATTTCCTTTCTTTTTTTCTTTTCGTTTTCGGTTTTATTTTTGTTAAATCAGGCATCCGCATAAAAAAGATAATACACAAATAAAAATTCTTACTGCATTATTAAGCTTCTGTTGTGAGTTTATGTGAGTTAGTTATAATACTAAACTGTCGGACATTCGATTGACACAGACTGTATTCAGTATGATACAAAAGTCCGAAGTAAAATTTAAGGGGTTGGTGGTGCTCCATGTCAAGAGTTTTCTCTGAAAGTGACCACTTTTATTTTTCGATTAAATTTTAAAAATCATTGTCACGCCTAATAATCCGCTCGTGACAACCCTAAACAATGCGTACTATCGCGTAACGTACGCCACGTTTCAGGCGTAATTTACCCTCTTTGCAAGATGTAGATAAAAAACCAACCAAGTGCGAGGCGGACTCGCCCACGAAGGGTTCCGTACCCTTATCTATAAACAAGCGTCTACATGTTGCCGTTATCAATATCGAGCAAAAACAAGCATAACAATCACGTTTGTTGTATGGGAGCCCTCTTAAATATTTATTTTATTCTGTTTATTAGTATTTCTTGTTATAGCGGCAACAGAAATACGTCAGATGTGAAAATTTCAACTGTCTTACTATCACGGTTCATGAGATACAGTCTGGTGATAGACGGACGGACAGCGGAGTCTTAGTAATAGGGTCCCGTTTTACCCTTTAGGTACGGAACCCTAAAAATACAATTATCTTAGTGGTAAGCGGATAGTAACTCGAAGCACCTTAGGCAATACTCACGCAAGAAAAAGCATTATTTTAACAACATAAGTCTCTCTCCTAACAACAGATCGCTTCCTCAGTGAGCTCCGGCGACCTTACTAACCGCTGGAACACAACGCTACAAAGTAGTGTTATTTAGCTGCGATCGTAAGGTGGAGGTACCTTCACTGAAAAAAATTACAACTGAAATTTTGACTACCTGTAGCCCAAAAAAGTGACTCCATAATTTAGGGTGACCTCTAGCCACAAATAAAGTTGCATAGATAGAGATGTATCTTTTTGTTAAATCAAATAGACTGTAATTAGATCTCGTAAAATTTAGGTCATACGAGTAACTAATGTAACTAAAGTAGTTTGGCTAAATAATTTTTCAGTGTTGTTTAGATAATTATTCTGAAGCGTTAATGTGTTTTATTAGATACTACTTTTTTATAATAATAGATGACAAACAAGCTGACGGCCCACCTGATGGTAAGCGGTTACCGCTGTCTATAGACACCTGCAATACCAAGGGAAAATCGCTTATTATTGCAGGTGCGTTGTCATCCTTACCTAAGATGAAATGCCGTCCATGCCCAGTAATTACACTGGCTACCTTTCCCTTCAATCCGAAACACAGCGAACTGTTTCACGGCTGAAATAAGAAAGGCAGTGGTACCTACCCAGACGACCGTACATACGGGCCTACTACCAAAATACTATTCCATTTATTAATGTAAGTATTTAATCTACAATTGTACTCTAAAGCATACATCATTACATCATTAGTTAACGAGTAGCAAATATCGTTATAGATAGTGTATTTAGTTTTGGAGAGTCGGCAACGCTTAATGCCTTTGATATTAATGTTGTATCTTTGTGTACCAACTGTACCAACGAATTAGAACGCAAACGTTTTTTATACAGGGTGGTGCTGTAAATACCACAATAAATTAAAACTTGGGCAATATTAGTTCATAGAAATGGTTTGCCACTTTTAAAAACCTCTTATTTGATTGTTTCATGACATTTGTAAGAAATAACATAACATTGGCTGCATTATTTCATACTAAGGTCCTGAAATTAACAAAAGAAAAAGATGTTTTTGGAAGTGAGACAACATTTCTATCTATGAACATATTTAGCCCAAGTTTAATTTATTGTCGTATTGACAGCACCACCCTGTATTTGCTTGAGAGGTGAACATGACGATGATCGTTTTCGTTTCGTTTCTATTGAAACTTTCATTAGGGGTACTGGTGCTGGAGGTGCCTAGGTGTTAGGTATCTGAAGACTGGGGCGACAGTTTATCAATAGGCTTTCTGCCCGCTGGAATACCTTAATCTTGGTGTTGTGAAATAACTGAAACTAATAATTATTTATTACAGTCATCTAATTCGAGTAGTTATAACTAAACCGGAGGTCCCGAGTTCGAATCCCGGTATGGATGTTTGTACCATGACTAAGTACGAACACGAATATAGAGGATGTTTGGTACATAGTATAGCAAGCGGGCAACTACCCATGTTATAAAATAATTGATATAAATACCTACTAAGCTCTTATCAAAAATTCAAAATTGTAAATTTACAAAAGACATTGCGTAGCTTAGCGCCGCTATATCACTCTATAGCAATATATCTGATGAGCTTTTTGAACTTAGCCCACCTTCCCCTTTCCTACTCAGGAGCACTCGTGCCAGTCTTCGGAGTCATCAATTCACTGTCTCCACCTCAACATCACGCACAAAGACATTTAGTTTCCCGTTTCTCTGTCGTACTTCCTGAACTATGTTAACATAGGTACGTGCCCACTTGTTATACCATGTACCCAACACACTGTATATTCAGGAGTCTTGCACAAGGTTTTTCTGTTTATTTAGGTATTAGATATTTATTTAATTAGGTGTTATATTAATTTTCTTCCTTAAAGATATGGATTCCCAAGCTCGTAATGAGCTAAATTGGTTGGAGTGAAGAATATTATTTTGCATATACCTAAGTGGGTTTCTCATTGAGTTTCTTTATAATTATTATCATTACAATTTTCAAATAAATTACCTACCAGTACGCTTTTAAATTTAGTTTCCTTGTACATACAATAGCAAATAAAACGCCAACCAACATTGTGATGAATAATGCAACATAAAACATAAAAATCCATGATAGTTAACACATCTCTCAACGTACCTATTAGTTTTATCACAAACCAACATGTCCTTGGACACTCGTTTACTTATCACCGCTCGGCGACCTCTTACGCATGTGACATAACTTTGAATATCACTAAGGTATCAACGAAAAAGACTCTCCACTATTTTGTTTTCGCGGTAATGCTTTCGTCGAGCACGTGGTTGTGTGACGTTACGCGTCAGTCCGACGTGACGGTCACCAAGTAACTGAAGCTGAACCAAATAGTAAAGTAAATATACCAGGATCACTGAACGTGAACGGTTCAGTGCCAGTGTATCTCTAGTCTATGGATAAATCGTTCAGTGTATGGGAGTATGACGCACATCTATAATGGAAGCCGAAACGAGTGATGATGTCACGATAGTATGTAATATTTCAGCTAACTGATAACACCATTTAATTAGGTACAGACAGCATCAGAACTATATGAATGTTCAGGGTGCTCTAATTAATCCTTTAACACCCAATTTAACGAATACAGGGTGGTGCCGACAATACGACAATAAATTGAAACATGGGCTATATTAGTTCATAGAAATGGTTTGCCACTTTCAAAAACATCCTATTCAATTGATATTTTCATGACATTTGTATGAAATAATGCTGCCAAAGTTATATTATTACATAAAAATGTCATGAAATTATCAAATGAATATTTACGATGTTTTCCAAAGTGGCAAACCATTTCTATCAACTAATACAGCCAATGTTTTAATTTATTGTCGTATTGACGGCACCATAATATATAAGTATGCTAAATTAAAATAAGTAACTAGGTATAATAGTAATTTCAATAAGGTTATGAGGCTTTTCATACAGACTTTCAAGACAAAAAAACCTTCACTTGTTGGAAACGAACGAACCGAATCTTATAAAACTTTTCACCTTATTTCTGTGATCTCATACGCGGCAACTCAGACTGGTCTAAAATCGAAATAGTTATCAGATATCTTTTTCGAAAAAACAGCCATATAAAAATAATAATAATATTCTTTGACTTACACTTTTTAACAAATTATCTAGCCCAAAGTAAGCATCATTAAGACCTTGTGTTATGGATACTTGATAACGGAGAAATATTGATAATAATATGTATATGAACTAATGATTATAATGCTCGTACTCATCATACAAACAACCCGGGACCCTTGACCGGGTTAGCCTGTATAGTATAGCAACGGTACGGTCGACCACAGAAGTAGCTGAACACTTTAGTACCATGTCACAATGACTATGGCTTCAATTTAGTACGGTAGCAACTATAAACTACGTGCACAAGGTCAGTGTGACATGGTACTAAAGTGTTCAGCTACTTCTGTGGTAGACTGTACAGTACAGACCACGCCAGACGGTCATCAAAATACCAAGAGCTGTTTTTAGTTTTTCATAGAAACCAAAAATCTCCAATCATTTCTTTATTATTAGACTTTTCGAAAAATCCTCTGACAACTTTTTAGCCTCACCTCACTTGCTTATGCATGACAAGTTTTTCTAGAATCGATTAGTTCGTTTCTAATATTTTCGACTTGAAATTTTTTATGAAAAGCCGTGCGTCGAAATGCCCACAACTAAGACTTTAAATAGACTAACTCAATCAAAAACTGTACAACTCTGACAATATTACATACAAACGGGTGGAATTAATTAGGTACCTTCTTTTTTGAGGTCGGCTAAAAATATACGCATAAAAGTGGTATGTAATCTATGTAAGTATTTTTAATGTATTGATTTCTCCACTTAGATGAGAGGGGAAATTAAACAGAAGTTAAAATGGAAGGTAAAATTAAACAGCTGTTTAGATTCTTTGCAGGATTCTTTGAATTGAAGAGCTCGGTGGCGTAGTGGCTTGAGCGCTCTGGTTTCGATTACGAAAACAAAGCAACTTGCGCCATGGTCGGTCCCGTGATGGGTCAGTCAAATTTATAATCTCGAGCTCTTCCGTGTTTCGGAAGGCACGTTAAGCCGTTGGTTTCGGTTGTTACTGCACCCGCTTTAACCCACCAACCCGCATTGGGCCAGCGTGGTGGTGTTATGGCCCAATCTCCTCATGTGTTTCTCCTATTTAGGAAGGCCTGTGCCCAGCAGTGGGGCGTATATAGGCTGGTGGTGATGGTGATGATGAGTTCTTTAACCAAAAAAATAAATCTAAATGTCTATTGATAAGAATTACTTCTGTAGTTACTAAATTTATTGGTGGAATAAATGAAATTCAATTTAGCTAAGATTTTCTTAGTTCACCATATTAAAACTTCAATGGGATCATGGAACTTCCATGAGATTCATAGCAAGCTATAAATATAGACATGTAAATAAACAGATACTAAATACGTAAGTGGATCATCGAAGCAGCTGCTCCTAATGTCTTGGTTCAATAATTGTTTACATTTTGAATAACTTTCAACTTTGTGTCCCTTTAATAGGAGTAATAACTCTGTGCCTTCACCTCATGGCAATAAGTGATGATAAGTTTGAAGATGTTTTTCCAGATTTCAATTTTCTAACGCGTTTAGTATCGCCAGTAGTGCTATCTCCCTTCGTTTTCAGGAGCATTCTTCTTACACCCTGGGCTGTACACCTGTACAAGAACGATAAATGTTACTGTCCCTATACACCAAGAGGATCTCGGTCTATTTCAAGTAAGTATGTGGCTAGGAAATATAGAAGGAAACCTAAAAAAAATAAGAGAGTAAGCAAGACAAGCAAGGTAGTAATTATGTGAACTAAAGAATAACGTAATATTTACCTTGCATTTAATAGCTATAGACTTACAAGTCTTGTAATAGTAAACTAAGCTTTTTCATTCGGAGCTGGCTACGAAAATGGAATTTTCATTCGTAGTCGGCTACGAAAGAGGAATTTTCATTCGTAGCCGGCTACGAAAGCGGAATTTTCGTTTGTAGCCGACTACGAAAGAGGAATTATCATCCGTAGCTGGATACGAAAGAGGAATTTTGATTCGTAGTTGTCTACCAAAGTGGAATTTTCATTCGTAGCTGGCTACGGAAGAGCCATTTTCATTCGTAGCCGGCTACAGAAGAGCCATTTTCATTCGTAGCCGGCTATGAAAGGGTAAATTTCATTCGTAGCTGACTACGGAAGAGCCATTTTCATTCGTAGCCGGCTACAGAAGAGCCATTTTCATTCGTAGCCGGCTATGAAAGGGTAAATTTCATTCGTAGCTGGCTACGAAAGAGTCATTTTTATTCGTAGTTGGACGAAAGAGGAATTTTTATTCGTAGCGGGCTACTAAAGAGAAAATTTCATTTAGCTTAGCTACTGAGAAAACGAGGCTAAAAAGTGCTCAATTTGAATAATTATTGAATTGGTGAATTTTGTTTAAAACTGTAAATATCGACAATTTTAGGCTGTCTCCTACCTAGTTTCAATTCAAATGCCGATGTAGAGATTGAGCTTAGTGGCATTTTCCAATCGAACTTAGCACCACCTTACAGAAGACCAACCCACCTCGTAGTACTGTGTTCCTGGGGTGAGTAAGGCCGCTACAGCTCACTCAGACTTTTCTTCCTACGCTGCCAACACAACGATTGCTCTTGATTTATACAGGGTATCAACTTGAGTACCGTAAGCGTTATAGGCTAAGGTAACCTCGTATTGCTTGTTTACATGTTACTAAAAAAAGGCACGAAGTTAGCACGAAGTTAGTAGCAATAGGAGCTGAGTGGTTTGAGCGCTCTGGTTTCGATTACGAAAACAAAGCAACTTTCGCCATGGTCGGTCTTGGGATGGGTGAATCAAATTTATAATCTCGAGCTTTTCCGTGCTTCGGAAGGCACGTTAAGGCGTTGGTCCAGATTGTCACTGCAACCGCTTTAACCCAGCAACCCGCATTGGGCCAGCGTGGTGGTGTTATGGCCCAAACTCCTCATGTGTTTCTCCCATGCAGGAAGGCCTGTGCTAAGCATTGGGACGTACATATACATATAGGCTGGTCATGATGATGATGATGATTATGATCAATAAAAAATGTTGGAAAAACGGAAAAAATATTCCTTTTTATTCGACTTCAAAAAAGAAGGAGGTTATTAATTCGACTGGATGTTTTTTTTCAGATGTTCCGTTGTGTAAGCTGCATACCTATATGCCGGAATTTTTCTCATTTAAAAGTTCTAACAAAAATTCCGCGACAACATATTTATGACCACCTTTTAAGGTACACTCACTAGGTGTAACCTTTTTTGGTAATCAAAGTTCTAAAATCATGTATTATCTGCGAAATTATAACGCGAACAGAGTCACGGGCACAGTAATAAATATGATAGGTTAAAGTTAACAATTTGTATCTGCAACAAATTGAGCACTTCTTAAAAAAGTGGAAATTCTCTTGCTTAAGTTTGATTTATCTTCTTTTAATTTCAGCATCATCATCAGCCCACAACAGTCCACTGCTGGACATAGACCTCTCCATATGAACGTCACTTGGCTCGATCCAGGGCTAGCTTCATCCAGTTGCTTCTTCTCGCCACTCTGCGGAGATCTTCACTCCACCGAGCCTGAGGACGTCAAGCCGCTTGTCTGTGTCAGTGTAATTTAATTAATCAAAATCAAAACTTGTTAGATAGGTATTTGTCCCTATATTCTCATCCCTTTTTTTACCGTTAATTTACATATTAATTTATACAATATTGTTTTCCGATTCTTTTCTTTTTCAATTAAACTGACGTGATGCTGGCAAAGTGTTTTTTTTACTTCAAAAGTTAAAATTGAAACGTTTGCGTATTCAACCGAAAGTCTCTCTACTCCCTTATGCTTCCTAGCTCTAGCGAAGCTTAATCAGCTGCGGTATTCTCTAAGTCTTTCCGCTTCCCCAGTCTATAACTACGTCCTACCTCACCCTAAATAAGGTTTCTTATTTACCCACCCTTTTTAAATCAATCAAATGATAATTATTGATGTTAGTCATATAATATAGTCATCTCGACTGGCCCGGCCGGCAGGGTGGCGCCCCGGCAAAGGAGTGATCTCATTTAGGTACTTGTGTACGCACGTTCACGGTCAATATGCCTATTATAGACATTTTAGTACATTGACCACTTTTGCCACTTCGAATCTTTATTCAGGACTGACGGAAAATATATTAGGTAACTACTTAAATTTTATTTTTAACATTTAATCAAATTGGTAGGGGCGTCTGGGTAGGTACAACCTCCTTTTTTATTTCATTCGTGACGTGAAACAGTTCGCTGTGTTTTGGATTAAAAGGTGATTAAAAGGAATGGTAATAGCCAGTGTAATTGCTGCGCATGGACGACAGTTCATCTTAGGCCTCAGGAGGACAACGCACCTGCAATATGTGATGCAATATGCAAGTGATTTTTCCTTATTGTAACAATTACCTTTATTTGTAATTGTTACAAAACGATGAAAAACGATAAAACGCGATTACCACTACGCACCTGTCTGGAAATCACGAGACGCGGGTTCGAGTCCCGTCTAGAGCATATGTTTTTTCATTGTTTTCTTTCTTTATTTGTCGGCTAGAGCAGTGCTAGTTCAGACACTGCTCTAGCCGCCTCCACTTTACCGGCCCAAAAACCTTTTTTCTTTTCCACGCCAAAGCAGGCAGGTGCTTTTTCACGCGTCTCTTGAAGGACCCCAAGTTATAGGAAAAAGGGGACACATGTGCTGGCAGAGAGTGCTTACAACGTGCTTCCAAGTTCTGTAAGTACGACTAAGAAACGAGGTATTAAATTTCTTTGTGCGTGATGTTGAGGTGTAGACAGTGAATTGATGACTCAGAAAACCGGCACGCGTGCTCCTGACTAGGAAGGTGGAAGGTGGGATAAGGTCAAAAAGTTCTTCAGGACACTATCCGTGATATAGACGATAGAAGGCGGTAAGCGACGCAATATCTCGATTCCATTGCAGAGGCTCAAGGTTGTACGTGACCTATTCGTCGCCAATGATACGGACAACACGACGCTTCAATCTGTCCAGGGCATTGAGAGGTACTTGGCGGAGCCATCCCAGAAGTGTGAGCAATATTCCACGCAAGACCGGACCTGAGTTTCGTAAAGCAGGCATAATTGGTTAAGCGTGAAAAATCGACGCACCTTGTTTAGGACGCCGAGTTTCCGTGAGGCTGTTTTGATCACGGTTTCGATGTAGTTCATGGAATTCAGATCGCAACATATCTCCATGTCGAGCAAGTTTAAGAAGCCGTGTGCCGAAAGAGTGCCCTGAAGAGACGGAAGGGGAAGGAACGGCGGCATGTTGGCTGTGAACGCGCTGTTTGGCGGGATTTGGTGGTGTCAGTCAAGATTTTTATTACATTATCTAAAAATTGTTTCCGAGCGAACTTTGTGTTATAAAATTGTTATAGTTTAATGAACCAAGGGTTTGTGTTGCCGTACAATAAAAAGATTATTAGAATAAAAATGATTAAGTTGTGAAAGACGTTGAGAACTTTCTTGTGGTTATCCACATGATCAAATAGCATCATATAGAGACTGCCATCATATTTTTCGAGTCAAATTCTCATTAGATGCATTGAAGTGTGTAACACCAGTATTTCTATGCAATAGATAAAGAAATACTTAAGACATGATTGTATGGGCAATAGTTCCCTTTGCCTTCTTATTACAGGGAGAATGAACAAAGAAGAAACAAGAGTGTTTGGCGGGATTTTGTGGTGTCAGTGAAGATTTTTATTACAATAATTTAAAATTGTGTCGGAGCGAACTTTATGTTATTAAAGTGGTGTAGTTTTATAAACCAAGTGTTTGTGTCGACGCGATTAAAATATTATTACAATGAAAGTGATTATGGTGTGAAATATGCTGAGAACTTTTTTGTGGTTATGCACCTCATCAAGTAGCATCATATAGAGACTGTCATCATATATTTCGCGTCAAATACTCCTAAGATGCATTGAAATTTGCAACAACAGCATTTCAATGCAATCAATCAAAAAGAAGAAATAAAGAGATACTAAAGACATGTCTGTATGTCACTAGTTCCCTTTGCCTGCCCATTACAGGGAGAACGAACAAAAAAAAACTCGATTTAGGGTGCATTCCCAATTCCGAATCACGCTCATTGGCACTATAACTCACAGCGCTGTGAGCGCACTAAAATTCATACTTGCACTGCTCACACGAACTGCTGTGACGTCAATAGTTCTCACAGTGCTCAGGAAAAAACGTCAGCACAATGAGCACACAAGTTAATGTCAAAATTTCGATTTGATTTCTTTAATTTTCTTTTCAATAGTTAGTAATTAGTGTCATACATTCTACAATAATAAGTAGGCAGGTAGACTATAAAGATCCAAGAACAGCTACCTTTATCGTTTATCACAAGCAATGTTTAGTTAAGCTTTGATGCCAAATGTCAGTTACGTCCTTGAGCGCTCGCACAAAAAGATCCAAAACGATAGCACCCCAATAGCGTCATCTAAGTGAGTACTCGTGAGCGCGAACATCGCAACCGATCTCCTGTTGGCACTTGGCACTGTGCTGTGTGTGAGCAGTTAACCTGTGGTGAGCAGTGTCCGACGATCAAAACGGAATGCAGCCTCACTGTCAAATTACGCTGACAATCAATTGTCAAATTGTCAATCAATCAAATCAACGCATCGTCCACTTCTCAAAAGTCTAAAGTTGCGTTTATTCCCTATTTTATTCGACAAAGTGCTTAAAATGGCTGAAAAACCACCAGAGGAGGGCTATATATCGGTCGTTGATGAAGAGCCAGAGATATTGGAACTTTTGAAATGGGACACTTCACACACACAGAAGCAGCAAGAGCCGCGGCCCTTGGAGAAAGCGCGGAGTCCTGACAAAAGACTATTGAAAGTGGATGTGGAACCATTTGACCTTCCAGACTCTACATTCATGGATACTTACCGACTTACAAAGGATATGGTCAGGAGTTTCATCGAAGAAGTAACGCCTGTGATGCCAGAAACAACTAAATCAATTGAATTTTCAGTTGAAAGTAAAGTAAGGTTTATTTTGTTATTGTTTATGTTGCCATAAAGTCTGTGCCTAACTAGCTATTTATCCACAATAACAATTACGTACCTATTTAAAACTATGTCTTTAATTTTTAAGGTGACTTGTTACATTTTATACAAATTAGTAACACATTTATTACTGCAATGGTTTTCAATGGGTTGAATAGGTTATTTTTTTTTTAGGTACTTGCTACTTTATCTTTCTATGCATCAGGAAAGTTCCAAAAATCAATGGGTGGTAAAAGTGATCCAACCATAACACAGTACTTTGTGGGGTCTGCGGTGCAACAGGTCACAGAAGCCATCAACCACCCTTCTATTGTCAAGAAATACATACACTTTCCTCATCTGAGGAATGAGAGGGATATGATAAAAACAAGGTGCTATTATTATTTATTACATAAATCTATAGATTGCTTAAATTTGTACATGAACCCTAAGCTAATTAAATAAAATTTTTTAAATGAAGTATTAGAGTTAGTAAATTATACATGAAGGAAACATTCCCTGATTTCTAGAAATAACAATAATTACATTCAAAGATTTGTTAGACGTTACTTACCTGAGCTGGGAATCAAACCTACCAAATGTAGAAAATAGTGACTTTTAATAAATCTTTGAATGCAGTTATTGTAATTTCTAAAAATAAAGGAATGTTTCCTTTGTGTATAAAAAAAAATATACTTCTAAATTAGATAAGTTTCTTGTGTGCCAGGTTACATTTTATACACAAAGATATCAAGATTATGCTTACATAAATTATTTTTAAATTGTTTACAGGTTTTACATGAAATATGGCATACCCAATGTAGTGGGGTGTATAGACTGCACACATGTTCCCATCGCCCGGCCAGATGATGATCAGAAAATTCATTTCAATAAATCTTATCATTCAAAGAAAGCACAGATAGTGAGTGGCAATCATTCTTATTCTATGTCTTTAGACTTCTACCAATTTATTTGAACATCAGCATAAATTTATTAGTTAATTGCCAAAAATTAAAATAACATAAATTATCAATTTGCATATGATTTTTAGGACAACACAGATTCAGTCCACTTACACAGTACGGTTGCAATGCAATAACGATTCATCCCATATGACATTGTGTTGCCTTTGCAATAGCAAAGCGTTAACCAAATGCAATTTTGCATCACTTTTAACAATGTGTAAGAGACCTTAGAGATGGTGCCGTTTTATTTTTATGAAATATTAAAATAAATGACTTATTACTAAGTTTTCAGTTATGCTAGTTAGTAGTTAATTATGTGTTAGTGGTATGGCTTACTTGTATGTTTCATTAAATACTTTTTACCTTAAAAATCTTCATTAATTTATCAATATTTTATTATAATATTATTATAAAAAGCCTTATAGTTTAAATTTTTATTAAAAGGAGGTTTAGCTGAAAAGATAATAGACTTTTCTTTATATGTATAGCAGGAATACTAACTATTATACAAACATCTTTTTTCAAATTGATTATTAAAAGACCACAGTGCTGTTCACCATATGCCAGAAAACTCGTGGGCGCCTAGCCTGAATCCATTATTGTAACTTCACATGCGTATCTGCTGCCACCGATGACGTGTGCTTACCAAGCGGTGCCAAGTCTGTTGCACTCGCATATGAGTAATTCTCACCATCACGTGCGGCGGCGGGTGGCCCCAAGTCCGAGGTATATGCAGTGCCTATTTGAATTGCTAATCCTCAATAATTACACATACGTATTTCAGATCTGTGATAGCGAGCTGAACATTATAAGTGTGGATGCTAGCGCGGGCGGCTCATACTCGTGCGACGCGGTGCTCAACCGGCACGCGGTCAAGATAGACCTCGAGAGCCTCAACCACTCGGGCGAGAGCTGCTGGCTTATAGGTAGCTTACATCTTATAACTTATCATTACATTTATTTTTGACCTGCAAATCTTTATTTTTATACCTTACGTAGAAAACCAGAATTTGGCAATGCCAGTCAAGTAAACATTGCAATGTAATTGTTATTTCAGGTGGTCCATTCTACACACAAAAACCGTACCTCATGACACCAATACCGAAAATCACAAAGAAAACTCCAGTATCACCAGAGAAATACTATGCGACACTCCACAGTCAAGCGCATAGTGCCATCGCAGAGACAATAAAACAGCTGAAAAGTAGATGGAAATGTTTAGAGACTTGTAACAAACAGTTTGACCCGTCAATAGTGGCTATGATCATAGTGTCATGTTGTGTGCTCCACAATATTTGTAATTCCAGAGGGTTGCCAATTATCCCAATGACACAGACTGAGGAGAGACTAGAAGCTATGAAGCAAAAAGTTGCCAATGGACCCATACCAAGAAAGCAGGTTGAAGATCCTAATGGTTTTCAAGTGAGGAGAGCTTTAGCAGAGAGGCTTTTTAGTGAACGCAGAGTAATGCCAGAATGTAGTGTGCCCAAGAAAAGGATGTCGAAGAAGGATAGGATATTAGAAAATCATCATCACCAAGTGCAGCAGCCTCATCCAAGCCAGCCTCAGCCACTTCCTCCTCCAATGCCTCATCCCCACCATCACCATGACGACGGCAGTAAGAGACCGCGTATCATTAGTATGCACACAACGAACTATGGGCTAGGAATGGCGCCCGGATGGGGACATTATCCCCAACAATAAATAGCCTGTTTAAAGTGTCAGAAGTGGTGTTTTCAGTGATTTGTTGTGAAAATTTTGTGCCAGTACTTCAGTGAAATGTAGGAATGTAAGAAGGATTAGCAGGAAGTGGAAATTCGCAGTCCCATTTCAGTACTGTAATCAGAAAATTCACATTAGTTCTGATGTCAGAGGTCCACATGTCAGGGATTCATACAAAAAAACTTATTTTGAAAAAAGTTAACGAGCATCGACTGTTGCAGCCCTACTAACCAATTTATATAGGCTTAGTTGTAACCCTCCTCAAATCATAACAGACCCTCAATCTCTGATTACAGTTTTGAAATAGAATCATGGCCTTTTCCTGCCATGTGTGTATACAGTATATCTTTATTTGAATCTCCAATGACTATGTTGGTGCTCATCTGTTGAATAGGGTCATTGAAAAGACAAGTTTTTTATAATTTGAAATGAACTGCGTTATTAGGATAGCTAGTATATTTTTTTAATGTTACACGCTGTTCAAGTGAGGTGAACTTGACATGACAATAGCAATAATTTGTCATACCTATGTATTATACAAAGGTAAAAATGTAAAAAATAAATTTATTATGAAGATATTGGGTATTATTTACATATCACTTTTGTAACCTATTTCAATAGAAATCACAAGACAAGGCTAATATTGATAATATACTTTATTGAATAATCTTAACATAACAAATAGTGTAAATACAGTAATCATTTAGATAATGAGATATTTGAATAATTATAACCTTACTTAAGAATTAGATATAGAACAGTCTTTGCTGATTCCCGACCGTTAGGTTTGTTCATCAATTTTAATTGTTATTATTTAATTGAGCTACATTTAAACATTGCCAACTGACAAATAGTTAGAAAAAACAAACATGATCTATTTTATGAAAAAAAAACTAACACTCCATCCAAACTGGTTTTATTATTTTCTGTATGGAAGTGGCGGTACATCAATTAAAATTCGTGATCACTGTCGACAGCTCAGACGAGGGACTTATCCCTGAATGTCAAAAGTCCAGGATCATACCTTTCAGTAGGGTGCATTTTGAATGGGGAAAAGTATGCAGAGGATTCTCTTGACTGCAGTGGCCTTTATTGCTCTCGTAACAAGAGTCATAATTAAAGTGATCACTTGTAAAGAATGGGAGAGTGTATTTTTTGGACATGAGATCATCATTTTCATTTTATTTAAGGTTAATTTTAAATCCATATTCCAATATCTAGAAAACACTCTTACATTCATCACAATTTCTTAATAATATGATGTTTTTTTTCAATTTCCTTCATACAAATCGGCTATTTCATAGACCTGTTATAAATATATTGGAAAAAATACCCTTGTTTTTTCAGTTACGTAGGTATAACTAAGGCAGAGTCGTAGAAATATGTATATTCGCATTTTAATTATCTTAAAACACAATTTTGCTTGTCTCAGGACTTGGCGAACGCTTGCGCAACTTCGTTTGCGAGTAATGACGCGATCGCCATGTTTGGACAGTTGGCGGTGACGTCACACGAGTCTGAATCAATTTTTACTGATAGCAACACTAAATCTTGCGACGACACCATTCTGCCGGCGAATCTAAAAAAGAAAAAGAAAATTACGTAGCATCGTTCTGAAACGATTTTATTTTGACAGTACAGTAGTCATACATTATTGTTAACACTGATCCCGATACTAACCACCCATAAAAATATTTAGTATTGGAACAATTTGCAAGTGTTTTTGCAGCTGCCCCGTCAAGCAGATTCCAGACACAATTGATTTTTCAATTGTCATAGCCGTCCGGTGGCAAATATGACTACTAAAGTACAGCCAACGAGAAGCGATACCAAATGTAAACAGAACCAACGCAAGGTCATTAGGAATAGCAGGGGTGTGTAACTTTTTGATAATTAGATTATTTATTTTAGACAATATTCCTAGTTTTTTTTTTAAAAAAATAGACTATAAATTTTGTTATAGTTTGAATTATTGTATATTGTAGATTGAAATTAACTAACGAGAATAATATTGTTTCTGAATATCGTTTGCCTTAAAACTGTGTGCCCGGTGTATGGCAACAGGCTTGCCCTCTATTACATAGGGACTTAATGTTAGGGGAAATGTAAGTGTTAACATTTCTGCCTACCCTTCAGGGGATACATGCGTGATGATATGTTATGTTTATGGAAATGAGGAAAAAATAGTTTTTTTAGGAAATAATTGTTTATTCACTCAGACACCGATTCTTAAATATACAACAAAAATTAACAAAACTTTTAACAATTTACTTATATCACCACGAGCGCGTTCCGAAACGGAATGAATCACTATTATTACTAAAATGGGCGCCCGAATGTTGGCGAACCCGTCTTGACAATGACACGTTTTTGCCGGGAGAACGAGACATTAAGACAAATACATAAGATGGAAAGAGATAGATGATAGAGTGTTAACTCCATAGTTGTTTTTAAGGTAAATGACCTTTCGTATCGCTTCTCGTTGGCCGTACTTTATCTTTGTAAAATAGTATGTATTATATCAAATAGTACCTTAGGAAGTCTCCCGTGGACGTGATGGCCGCAAGGTTGGCAGTTTCATAGACTCTCCGGCATATCGTTTGTTCGTCATCCAACTTGGCTGCTTTTTTGTTGCACTGAAAATATCGGACAGGCAACGGAAATTATATTTAGAGTTACACCACACATTAATCGTCACAGACTCGACGCTATGAGATTTATTTTACTAGGAAGCGACTACTAGACGAGATTCAACGTAGCGGGAATAATTCGTTATAAGATTGTAGTAAATGTTATTAATGAGGTAAAGTAAAAAAAATATAAATCAAAAATATTTTTGTTCAACAAGTAGCTCTTTTGAATCGTGAAAAATCTCACATAATTTATGTTTATGAAATAAAAAATGCTACCTAACAATTTCATTTTTATTTTTTATTTTTTATACTACTCTATTACGTCTGATTTAACACCGGTTGGTTCCAAATGTTGAACTACCGTGAACTAGTTGATTTGGAGATTGTAAGGAAAACAAAAAACACTATAAGAATTTCGTGGGTTCTTTAGTCATCAGCAGCGGACAGATTTTGAAAGGTCGCGGTTTTGGTTTACTCGAGTATTTTCTATTTAAATGACCCTGATATCGACAGTCAGACATCCTGACGCCGACAGGCATACACACTGACAGACAAGTGCCCTGACGCCGACAGACAAGCACCCTGGCGCCGCCAGGCAGACAGACTGGCACCGACGGGCCGTCACCCTGACGCCGCCAGGGCTCGAGTACTGACCTCTGTCATGCCCCGGAGGCGCGCTTGCTCGGCGGCCCAGCGCGTCGCGGACATCCGCACGGAGCGCACTAGCTCCCCCACCGGGGGACTGATGGACACTGACACCTCCCCTGCCCAGTGGAAATAGAAAATATACTATTTAATTTATCTCCCTAGAAAATTAACAGCTTAAAATACATAGTAGGACAAAATCGATAAAAACAGACAGCCAGTAAAACAAAGGACCTAAAATAATAATGATAATATTCATACTCTCACACCTATTATCTAGCCAAAGTAAGCATCATTAAGAGCTGGTGTTATAGATACTAGATAACGGATAGAATAATTTTTTTTAGATATAATATTTACTTATTTTCTCCCACTTACGTTACAATTTTTCAATATAGTGTAAGTAGGTACATTGATTTTAGTGTATGAACCATTGTGTGAGAGACTGGAGCCTGAGATAGGTTTCCAAAAGAAACCCGTAGTACAGGTCTCCAGGCACCTCCCCCAAGTCAATTTCGTGTTACATCATTGAACATAATAGTATACGTTTTGTTAGAGACATGCAATTTTCCTAATTATTAGTTAATAAAATCATACAATAATAATCTTAAATTGATTTCATACATAGTTGTATACGGAGAAATAATGATAATAATATGTACCTATATGAATATTAGAAATATACTAAATAATCATGTAAACATCCATGACTTATAAACAAATGCTCGTACTCATCATACAAACATTTGCTCGTATCGGTATTCGAACCATGGACCTCTTGATCGAGTAGCCTGTATAGCAAGGGGCACGGACCACTCGGCCAGCCGGTCGTCAAACTATATCCCAAGTAAAATAATGTCGTTGCAGACAGTACACACTTGGCCACAAACCATAGAAATACAAATCTATTTGATCTGTGATATAAACCAATACGTCGGTGGGCGTGCAAGACCGCGTAAGAGCAGTTTGCAGTACCGCGTATGTGCTTTTTGTTTATTTCACAGGATGGAAGAAAAAAGATAAATATCTTGGATTTCTAATCATTTTCTTGACTAAACTTGTTTGGGATTTCTCTGGGTGTTGTATAATGAGAATCTGGTATAAGCGAATCAGCGCTAAGAGTCCGCTACCGCTATATTTAAATTTTGCGACTTTTGTAAATACGCGGTATTGCTTGTCATTATAATAGCAAACATTTATATTGTCACGTAAATAACATATTGTTTGCATTTTAGTACCTTATTAGGATAATAGATGGCGTTGCATCTTTTTGGGCGTTTTCTGACTCACGCTGTTTAGTATTGCCGACAATATAAAATATGTATAGGCTTTCAAAGCCAACAATAAACTTGTCTTCGTTCTAGAAACAGTGGTTTTATTTACTACTACTCATTGGCTGGCTACGGAATATAGTTCTGGAGTGAACACTGCTCTAGTGTTGGGTAGGACACGGTTTGAAAATGAGTTTGTAAGAGTAGCCTCTTTTTTCTACTGAGCCAGTACAACGTCCCACTTCAAATGAGGCGAGGCGTTCATAAGCTCGGCAGTACATTTGAAGCGATGAGTACAAATGTAACATTTGAAGCGTATTGTGTATTTGTGTGGCTCGGTAATAATTTAGAAGTTGTGTAATGTGTAGTGTTGTAATACTTACTTGTTGTAATGCAATATGCAAAAAGGTGGCAAAAATTGGAACTACAATAAAATGTAATGCCTCGCTCGCGTTCGTCTCTCTCAGTCTCAGTTCTTTCGGTGAGTGAGTGAGTGAGTAAACGCGAATACCGCGACATAAAATGTGAAGTAGTACATTTTAAAATTGTGAGCCACTCTTACAATGTGACGTCATGTCCCGTACAAATGTAATGCCTCTTGTAAGTCCTACTCAACACTACACTGCTCTTACGCGGTCTTGCACGCCCACCGAGCACCGACGAATAGCAATTAGCAATAAAACGGCAGTCAATACAATACTGACCTAGAGAGCAGCCGATGGTCAACTCTATGGGCTGTATGGTGTCCGCGTAGTCCACGCCCAGCACGGCGGCGGCAGTGCCCGACGGGGGCAGCAGGGCCACCGGCGCGAAGTCGTGCATGGCCCGCGACCCTACCAGCGTCTGGCCACGGACGATATTAATATAAAAATTAAATATGAAACGGATATCCGGTAACTATCCGATATCCGGCCTAAATTTACTATCCGGTCGGATACCGCATAGTAACTCAATATCCGGCCGGATACCGCATAGTAACTCAATATCCGGCCGGATACCGGATATTCAAAAACTACGACAATTTTCTATAGTTAAATGCAATACATTAATCTTTGTGAGGTAAATATTAATAAAATGGCTTATAATTATGTTATGAGTTATGACGGCTTTCATTTAAAGTCGGAAAAGTTACAAAAAAGCCATAATGCCTTCTTTATGGTACAAGTCACAAATGGTAGCATTTTAATACTTAGTTTATAAAGCATTTTTACATTATTTTTTTTTATTGCGAATGTGTGTGCAGACACACGCGCGGACAGACGCACGCGCGCGCGCGCGTACACTCTCTGTGTGTGTGTATATATAATAAACAGGAGTCAGTATAGACAGACATGTTAATCCGTCAAGCGACAGATTCCAGACACAGTTGATTTTTCTATTGTCATAGCTCTTCGGAGGGATGACGCTGACGCTGTCTAGACAGATTACGTAGATCACAACATAGTTAAGCTAAAACGAAATCTGTAACGTGTAAAGGGTGTTTGGTTTAGTTTAAAATAAAATCAAGCATACTTCTTTTAAATGCTGTTTTTTAGATTAGACTTTCGGCAAGGTAGAACTGATACTGCAGTCGGCCACTCAACATTACCAGGCACTTTGCTCCAACTCTTCAAATTCCTCGTCTCAATTGAGATGTTTGAAAATGGCGCTATTTTTAAAATGGTAGCAGATATTATATATCTGCTACCAATAAAAACAATTCAAACTTAAAAGATATGGAATATTGTTAAAGTTGTACTATTTTGAAAATTAAAAAAAAAATATCAAAATTTATCAAAAATGTTTATGATATTAGCTTGCTGACATCAATTAAAACAACTATTATTACGACAACTATTAATAAAAACCTACTTAATACATAGTTATTATCAATTTTCTCAGTATGCCCATACATTTCTTAGTAATATGGGAACATGTGACGTCACCTGTTCAGTAGATTTTCTATGGAACGTTTTTGGACGTTGCGCCGCAACACATCAAACATACCACTGTATCTGTGAAACTATTGATCTTAGACATACTATTTCTTTTGCAATATTTCTTGATGAGTTATAAACTTCTATTTCTATTCGCCCAAAATAAAAAGTACTGATAAAGATCTGTTTCCTACCTTTTTATTAACCCGTATGTTGGTGACGTCTTCCGCACTATAGTTTGTGAAGCAGATCTCGACGGCGCACATCTTGGGCGAGTACAAGTGAGGCGTCCGCGCCCAGCGGTACGTGGCCCCTAGCCCACGCCAAACCACCCGCGACACTAGCTCTTGCCAACTGGTCGACACTAGCGAGGGCCCCACCGGGGTTATGCTGTCGCCTGACATGGAACAATTTTACTTTAAAACAAATGGAACTTTTTTAGGGTAGCTTAGTTATCAGAGTAGTAACCGAAATTGTAAAACGTTCTGTTTCCACTAAAAGATATCAATTTTTTCTAGTCCAGATATTTTTCTAAATATATTTTTGTCATCTACGACATAGAACATTGTAACAATGAAGGCTCTAAAAATTTAGATACATTCAGGGATATGATGAAGATTTTTTTTGCATATTTTCTAAGTCGTCAATCGATGACATAGTTTTTTTATTAGATTATGGGCATAATATAAACATTTGCATTTCAGAACATTAATCAGATCGTTTATGAACGCATCAAAAAGAAATGGTCCCAAATGGGAGCCCTGTGGCACCACTTACGGAAGAAACTTGGGCGATGACAAATAACCCCTAACAACCACTATAAATATGAAAATTACCTCAACAGACTACAATGGATGGCGTATTGCCACAGAATACATATATGGGAGCAGAAGGTGCTCTTCGCACAGTCATTTAAATAAATAGCGACTCTTTCTATGAAACAATAAATTGCAATTTAGGTCGCGCAGCGCTATGTTGCCTCTCTTCTATCGCTGTCATGTCTATTTTAGTCTAAGGCAGCGGCACCGGATTATACCGACACGTCGAGGCCGCCATGTACTTATAGCTTTACAGTACTAACGCAGATTAAGACCGGCCTTGTTTAGATAGGTTCTGAATAAGTAACCAGTGGTTGACCCTGTCAAAGGCTTTTTTGAAATCTGTGTATCTACTATGCACTGGTTTTTTACAAATTAAAGAATCATTAATGGACGTTATGTATTTCAAAAAAAGACTTGTTATTGTGGACTTTGTTTTTCAAACTTTGCTATGTTGCATTTAACAATAATAATAATAAATACTCTTTATTGCAGACAAGAGACAAATCAAATTATACATACTTGAAAAACAAAATACAGTAAAATTGGGCGGCCTTATTACTAAAAAGCAATTTCTTTCAGGCAACCCAACGTGATAAAATATTAGGAAGAAGGAGAACGCAAAAAGGGGTGCAAGAATTTTAAAGTATAAATAAATATATATGTTTGTAGTTATTTCAAGTAAATATAAATATAGTATACAAATTAAATAAACTTACATATCATGTAAATATTATGCAAATCTAATTTAAATTAAAATTCAACTAACTAGGTAAACGAGAGAAATGAATTTTGACTATTCTTAAAGGAATGCAGTGTGCGAGCTCCCCTGATGCACTCCGGCAGAGAATTCCATAGGCGAACAGCATGCACGGAAAAGGAATAGGAAAGGAAATCAGTGGAGTGTGCAGGAATGTTCAAGGTAACATTGAAACAAGAACGCAGAGGGCGAACTAAAGAAGAGGAACGGAAGGAGAAACAATTTTTAAGGTATAGTAGAGAGGCAGGAAGGAAAAGGACAGTGTAAAGAAGAGTGAATAATTTAATGTGTATAATCAATACGTCACCATCGCCGGCGGCGGGCGTAGTCGCAGTGGGCGGAGAAAGCAGTCCCCCACAGCTGGGCGTCATGGTGGGCAAAGAGTTAGCCACCTCGTCCAACTCTAGCAGCAGTTCTAGGTTTGATTTCTCGTTTTTCTGTGGCTGTTTCTGTTTCTCCGGTTGGTTTGTGTCCTGTAAGAAGCAATAAAATGATTGGCACGAAAAAAAAGCCAATTAAAATTGAACAGAAGCAAGATTTCTCAGCAGAACTCGTAGAGTCGGTAGACGGAAAACTTTGAACGGTGTTTTTTAAACTGCAAGATGCTTTAAAATGAAATAACTGACCGCAAAATATCTAATTCGCAAATTTTCGTTCTTTCAGAATGCCTCTTTCGTAGTGCATTTTTCGCAGATAAGTGCATTTGAAGAAATCCCTACCTAAAGAAATAATCAATTTCTTCATTTAATGTAATTAATACTACAGCGGATTAAGGTACCCACAAATATGTTTTGTTTTATCTGAAGTCGCGTGTACCATAATAATATATCATTATAAACATTAAGCCACATACTTTACAATAATACAAATATTCTAACCTAATATCGGATTGGTAGTTCCTGTAATTTAGCTATAATGGCCAAATGAATAATATCGTAAAATAGCGCAGTCTTCGTAATATACTTTACCTTTTTATCGGGTACTTTTTTGATAGTTTTATCGTTCTTCGGTGTGTCTTCGCTACTGTCATCTCCGCTGTCGCCCGAGCTGTCGTTCGAATCAGACGATGAGTCGCTGTCGGACTCACTGTCCGATGTACCAGAATTCGATGATCTGAACATTATAAGGTACCTTGTACATTCAATATTTGCACAGATGTTGAAATCTTTGTGGTTGTTTTTCCGCAGTGAAATGATTCGGTCTTAGTATTGGTGGTACAACGCTGTCGATTTGATGAATATTTTTTCAGTTAATCGTTCTACCGCGGGAAAACAACCATTTAAATTTCAGTGTGATTTTGTTGTAGAAATAATAAGACAACTATAGAAAACCGACACACTTGTACAGTTATCAGGAAAAGTGACTGTTATCGCATTTATTTTGATATAAAATTTCTTAAAACATTCAGGCTAAAAATGTCAAACTGATTCCTGATTATAAAAACGATAGAATTGAAAGCTACAATTACAATTATACCTGTAACTGTTATTGGTCTGCTTCGGCTTTTCCTGCGCTTCATTGCTGCTCTCTTCACTATAAATAAAAAATAAAAAACCCATATGAATATTTTACATAAATAAATCGACAAAAACCAATTTACCGGACTTTGTTCGCGTTTGAAATTATCATTTTATACCCGACACCGTTTCGATTACTTAACATCGATCGCGGTCACGGGAAGACTGCATGAAGATGTCAATTGTGTTTGATAAATTTTTATGTTAACTACCGTCACTTCGTTATATTTTGTGTTTTACGATTCACGCATACGGAGCTTACAATGTCCGTTGTTCGGGCGTGATTGGATTCCAAGTTGGTGGTACACTTCAACCATTTTATCTACTGAAACTAGGATATTTTTAAATTTAAATGGCCTCACGTAACATTCTAATAAAAAACAGTGTCCTTTGAAGATTGGGTTACCAAACCATTGGGCCTAACTTTGAAGACATACTCGAAATCTAAATTTAGGTACAATATATGTCTTTCTCGCAATATCTATAGAAAAAAAGATAGCAAGATTTATTTAGAGCTGTCAACTAAATTTAAATATATTTTAAAGAAACGCATAGACTATTTTAGACGGCATGTATGTTCACGTTCGATAAGGTCGAATATTGAGAGCATGTTTCTAAATGTCAATTTATATGACAACCATCCTTTTTGTATTCATATTGAGAGAACAAGATGCACTGAACTTAAATTAAGATTTAGCGTGTGTTCTACAGAATTTGGGCCACTCCCCAGCCTCTTCAATGTTAAGTGCTCGGGAAAATATATGGCAATTTTAAACAATCAAATTAGTTCATAGTTTATAACAACACGATTCCACAGAGTTAGTCAATGAAAAGTACTCACTCGTCAGAAGAGTCTTCGGAGCTACTCGATCCTGGAGACGATGAAGACCCTGACCCGCTGCTCTCGGGCTCCGAGTAGAAGTTTTTATTTTTCTGGGACTGGAACAAAAATTTACATGAATAATCCCAATAAATAAATTAATAGTGCAACCGGTCCCCAAAAAGGGAGATCGATCAGACCCGGCTACCTACCGCCCAATAGCTGCCTCGGTTCTTTGCAAGGTTATGAAACGGATCTTATATAATCAGCTGATCCGATACCTAGAAGATCACTCATTAATTAATGAGGGTTTCGGCCGAAATGGTCAACTGGTCAGCTTCTAGCGAGTTTCTAGCTAGAATGAACCTTACCATTTAGCTCAACAGGGTGTTGAACCTCATATCTGAATGGGGATCTAACAATCTTGTTGAGTTTAATGTTAAAAAACACAGGTGTGCGCGGTCACAGTCGAAATGTCGCCGTTCCTTCTCCTTCTCTCTCTTCAGGGCACTACTCTTTCGGCATAGGGCTCCATCAACTCGCTCGGCATGGAGATATGCTGCGATCAGAATCAGAGGAAATATATCGAAACCGTGATCAAAACAGCTCGGTGACCAGAACATCGATTGGCGGTGGCGGGCGGCGGTGGTACAGTACCTGGCGGGGGGCGGTGACGTCGGCAGGGACGGGGGCGGGGGCGGGGGCGGGGTCCCGGTGGCGGGCGTCGAGCGTGGCGGGCGGCGGGGCGGGCAGCGGTCGGTAGCCGGCGGCGGCGGCGCCCAGGTACTGCGACAACGTGCCCACCGCGAACTGCGCGCGCTCTGCGAAACACCACACGAAACTTAGGCCTGAGTACTATGTGGATTTGATGGGGAGAGGGACTCGCTCGGATATATGGGTTTGCAAAATCAAAAGTACAACCAGGATTCAAGTATTTGAGACACACTTTAAAAATTTGTCATAAACAGTATTGAAGATTCGCTTAGGCGTCCAATCTAGCTTATTTAACCGATAGATAAGCAGCCCTGAGAGAATCAAGGCTATTAAAAAATATTACAAAATTTATTATAAAAAAGACTTGTATACAAGATTTACAGCATGGCCGTAGATAAAATTAATTTGGTAAACCTATTGTAACAATTACAAATAAAACCTAACTGAAAAACTTACTTATTGGTAAACCTAATTGACAAATAAATTAGACTTTGGTATTGAGATAGGTTCTCATGGGCTTTTACTAAAGTGTCTACAAATATAAGACAAATAAAAGATTAGCATACGTGCGCGTCGTAGCGCATTCACGTAGCACTGACAGCTAACTAAGATATACGACTACGAACGATTGAAGCTGGTCTGCACGGTCGGCTTCAACTTGTCCGGCTTGAAGATCTCAGCCGCGTGTTGCGCTAGTAACTTCTCCGGCTGCGGATGTAAGAAGTATCGTAGCATGCGCGCGCGTCGTAGCGCGTTCACGTAGCACTGTCCGCTAGCTAAGGTATACGACTACGAACCCATGAAGCTGCTCGGCACGGTCGGCTTCGGCTTGTCAGGCCTGAAGATCTCAGCCGCGTGTTGCGCTAGTATCTTCCCCGGCTGCGGATGTAAGAAGCATCGTAGCATGCGCGCGTGTCGTAGCGCGTTCACGTAGCACTGACTGCTAGCTAAGGTAAGACTACGAACCCTTAAAGCTGCTCTGCACGGTCGGCTTCGGCTTGTCAGGCCTGAAGATCTCAGCCGCGTGTTGCGCTAGTAGCTTCTCCGGCTGCGGATGTAAGAAGCATCGTAGCATGCGCGCGCGTCGTAGCGCGTTCACGTAGCACTGACTGCTAGCTAAGGTAAGACTACGAACCCTTAAAGCTGCTCTGCACGGTCGGCTTCGGCTTGTCAGGCCTGAAGATCTCAGCCGCGTGTTGCGCTAGTAGCTTCTCCGGCTGCGGATGTAAGAAGCATCGTAGCATGCGCGCGCGTCGTAGCGCGTTCACGTAGCACTGACTGCTAGCTAAGGTAAGACTACGAACCCTTAAAGCTGCTCTGCACGGTCGGCTTCGGCTTGTCAGGCCTGAAGATCTCAGCCGCGTGTTGCGCTAGTAGCTTCTCCGGCTGCGGATGTAAGAAGCATCGTAGCATGCGCGCGCGTCGTAGCGCGTTCACGTAGCACTGACTGCTAGCTAAGGTAAGACTACGAACCCTTAAAGCTGCTCTGCACGGTCGGCTTCGGCTTGTCCGGCCTGAAGATCTCAGCCGCGTGTTGCGCTAGTATCTTCCCCGGCTGCGGATGTAAGAAGTATCGTAGCATGCGCGCGCGGTCGCGCACGTCGTAGCTGGCGTCGTAGCGCGCCAGAGACACTACGTACTGGCACACGGGCAGCGTGGCCGGCTGGGATATCGATAGCTTCACCGCCAGTGAGAGCACTTGCAGCTTCACTAGCTCGTCCTGTTCAGTTATGGGAATGGGACTTTGTTTTACAATATTAAAGTGAAACAGGTAAAATACAATATTTTAAAATACGCAATTTGTGGAAAGCAATTCATGTTTACTAGGGTAACAGAATATAATTGAACACAATCGGCGATGTTTCGATGCGACCATCTTGTCATATATAGAACCTTTGAAAATGTTACCGATTCTTACTAAATAATAGCTTGGGTTTCAACAGGGGACTCCAATACAACTTTCAATTTTGAACTGTCACAGGACTCATTTTTTTAAGTTTAGTTATTGCATTACAACTTAGAATGTTTTAAATATTTTAGAATTTTAGAAGATAACAGAGATTTGGAACGCTCTGTGGCCCTCTTTTGTTTTTCAGAAAGAGTCCGATACCATATTGATCCTTTGAGCTAGATAACAGTAGCTATGTCATATTTTCTGATTTTTAGTAGATGCCGCCAACCTGTTAAAATAAGTACTTTTCGGAGCTAATGCTATAGTAAAAATTCCTAGTGACTCTGTCAGTTTTATATTTGAATGGTGATGTTGTCATAAGAGTAAACCCATACAGCTTAAAGTTTGTGTTCCATTATATCTAATTTCCTTATTTTTCAATCACATTTAATAGGTTTACAGTCCATTCCCTTTTCATCCATTACAGTAGACGTAGAGCGTTGATTGTTGAAATTTGATTGGGAAATGATGAATGGTTCCCTATTAGAGTGTATACCTGGTGTATGAAGGTGGCGGCCATGTGCGCCAGTACTGCGGCGGCGCGGGCGTGCTCGACGCCGTGCTCGGCCACCAGCCACACGGCCGCGGCGCGAGCACTGCCCGCTAGCCTGATACAACACTATTTATGCCCGGTTTCTGAATACCTTGTTGGTGAGTTATCTGTTCCATAACGTCAAAATCTCTATGGATTTTAGCGTTATCGAACAGATAAGTCACCGTCAAATGTGTTCAGAAACCGGGCATTAGGGACGTTGCGATAAATCCGAACGCGGCGGGGGTTGTACGAGGCTGTGTACAACCGCGGCCTAGAAATGTTAATCAGTTTTCAAATTAGATTCTCTGTCGCACTGTGTGCAATAAAGGCTAAAATGCAAAATCTACTTTTGTAAGTGTTACTTAATTTTTGACGACCAAACTCATTTCTTAATTTAAAAAAATGACACATGTCAAACGAAATGTCCTCTCATACAATAATTGGAATTAAAATGCTCGCGTGGTACTGTACCACACATTAACCACTATATTGCAGAAAATACATTGTAAAGAAAACGGTGCAGACCATAAAGGTCTATTCACACATATCAGTGAAGCCACAGTTCCGGCACAGTTCCGTGACAGTACCGGCACAGTGCAAAATATTATTTCATACATTATCTATGAACGTATCTCCACTTGTCCGTGTCAGTGACGACACAGTGCTCTCAGTGTCCGTGCCGGCACCGGCAAGCACGGAAGGGATCGTCGACAACGATATGTTTTGCCGGACGGACAGATCACGGACGCCGGCATCAACAAAAACAAAATGGAGGACGAGCGATTAATAGAATTGGTTCGTGAAAATAGTTTTATATGATTTATATTATCTCATGCAAAGTATATGGATACGAAATACAATCACGATTGACGACGGACACGTTTTCACTGAAGCTCCGTGAACTGAGCAGGCACTGACATGTGTGAATTGAATCACTGACGCAACACTGAAGCACTGATACGGTACTGTGCCGGTACTGTGTCGGAACTGTGGCTTCACTAATATGTGTGAATAGACCTTAATGGAGCCCGTATTTTGTAATATTACAATGAACAAAACATCCCAAGCCTACCTGTCGGTGCGCAGTAGCTTGGCGGCCCGAGCCACGGCCGCACGCGCCGACGCCGCGCCGCCGCCCACCACCCTCTTCACCACCACCACCGCCTCGCACACCACCCACTCTATCACACGAGAACATAAACAAACTAAAGTGTACTCCCCTCCCTCCTCCGCAGATAACATCGCCATCGTAAAGTCATGTGATAGAACAGAAGCTATTGATTTATGATAACAAATGAATCTTGTTTTGGATAGGAATAGGTACATAAACACTAAATTAAACGTCAGTTTGAAGCCACTAGGCCTAATTCTGAAGATACACTCTAAATCTAAACTTAAAAGTACAGTATATCTCTTTCTCGTAATATGTAATAGGAAAAAGATAACCAGAATTTGTTTAGAGCTGTCAACTAAATTTGATTTCCAAGAAACCATAGACAATCTCTGGATCTACGTAAGCTAAGAATGTTATGTCAGTCTGTCTATCGGTCTGTCTGTCGGTCCGTCTGTCCGTCAGTCAGTCTGTCTGTTTGTCCGTCAGTCAGTCTGTCTGTCAGTCTGTCTGAATTTACACCGGTTCCAAAAGTTGAACTACCGAGAAGATTCCGGCAACGAACTCGTGTAGTCACTCTTTTCAATCATTAAGTTACAATGTTCAATTACACAGTAATAGTATTTAGCAGCGCAGTGTCACACAGAGTATAAAAAACGTATATTAACGTACCAATAATGACAAGAATATTTACTGTATTTACAGGCTGTCCGACAATGCACCATCACAATATAAGTATTACAATACACAAAGGTCAACAATTAATATACAAAGACCTAATAAAGCTAAACATCTTTCATTAATTTTAAACACTTGTCTGACCACGTCATTACAATAATAATTGTATTGTTTTATATATAATATCCTATAATGCCATATACCTTAAAAATCCCTCAAAAATGATACTATTGATGAATATGTAGGTAAATTATTACAAAATCAAGGAAGCTTAGAGATGACCATTTCCACTAGTGGCACCTGTTCACAAGTATGACGCATGTGCCAGCCATCGCTCCGCTCAACCATATTATAGGGAACGGTATTATTATAGATTAGAATTATGTGGCACTTCTTTACGAGTATACAGTGTGATATGTTCTATCTCCAAACAAAATCACTTACCGTCCTTACTCGACAGCAGATGCAGTAGCCCGTTCAGGCAGGTCTCCGTCTCCGACTGTATAGACACCGCGAGCCTCCCTATGGCCTGTATGGTGGCGCCGGCGAACGTCTTATCGCTAGAGGTCACGTAAGTCTGGAACTCCCTGAGGACCACCGGCGCGCTCGCCTCCGTGGCCAGGTTGGTGAGGATCTCCAGCTTCAGGAGCTTGATGTGCGTGGGGTCGGAAGTACGCACGAAGAAGGATTTCAGGAATGGCTCGAATAGCGACTGGGGAAAAATATATCACTTTGAGTAAAACGGTAAGCAAAGGATATATACATAGGGTCATCTGAAGTCTTTGATAGCTCAGACCGTTGGAGCAGTCACCCGGACCCTGAAACCCTGAAAAGTCTCGGAATCGGTCCCCACCCCACGACATGACACAACGCCGAATTTTTTCAAGTTTAGCAGTTTTTTGAAGTCACGTATTTTAAAGCTCAATCCACTAATTACGGTTCTACCTGTTTTATTAATAACTGCTTATCAAGGGCTAATTAATTAAATCTTGTCATGAATGTATGCGTATGGATATAATAGGGAATATGCATATAAAAAGACTGTTTTTAATATCTTTATAAAAATACCTAAAGTTATATTGCTAATAGTGAAAACAGCATTAATTTTAGACAAAAATATTTAATTTCGAAATTGCTTTCTAAAACAACTTTTCATATAAAACATTGTATTGATGTGCAGTGTATAATGTCACTTCGCCTAATTCTGAACACGCACTCTAAATCTAAATTTATGTCCTGTATATCTCGTTCTCGCAATATGTAATAGGAAAAAGATAGCAAGAATTTGTTTAGAGCTACCAACTAAATTTAAGAAGATTTCAAAGAAACCACAGACAATTTTACATGGCATGGCCGGAAGTGCTTTCTAAACAATGCATTTTATCACTTTCAATATGGTGGACAATTGAAAGCATATGTTTCTAAATGTAAAATTATATGACAGTTTTCCTTTCCGTATTCATATTCAGAGAAAAAATATGCATTGAACTTAAATTTAGACTTGGCATGTGTTCTCCGGAATTAGGGCCAATAGCTACTAAATGCACGGGATTTAGTTTGGTTTAGTTTAGTATTTTACATTAAACCTCTGAGGGCACTATTTTAACTACTGCCAACTCACAAAATCGTCAGCAACAATGGAAAAATCCTCTACACCATTACAGCAAATGTAAATGTATTTTGTAAAATAATGAAATAAATAAAAAGATAATAAGACGACGACGGTCACGATGAACGACGGTCAGCCATACGGTCCCAGACCAATACAAGCGTAGCTGTACTTTCTCAATACTCACGGGCTTGGTGACTGTGAGCGCGGCTATCGAGTTGAGGACCATACTCTGTACTTCAGTGGGTGCTCGCAGCAGTCTCACCATGGCCTTCGCCACTGGAGGTAACTCTTGGACTGGGAAATGAAATAAATTCATTCAAATGGGGTCTAATAGACCCCTCATAAAAAAAGTGGTGGTACCTGAAAATTTTCAATTACCAGCCAATTTACTAGGTATAATATATATGCCCGTATGTAGGGTCATCTGGGTAGGTACCACCGCGTTTCTTATTTCAGCCGTGAAACAGTTTGCTGTGTTTCGGATTTAAGGGAAAGGTAGCCAGTGTAATTACTGGGCATGGACGGCATTTCATCTTAGGCCTCAGGATAACAACGCACCTGCAATATCAAGTGATTTCCCCTTGTTATTGCTGGTGTCTATAGGCGGCGGTAACCGCTTACCATCAGGTGAGTCGTCAGCTTGTTTGTCATCTAGTTGTATAAACAAAAAAATCTTTAGAAAAAAATGGGATTCATCTTGGGCGGTTTTAGACCGTTTTTGGCCTTCACATTACAGAAAAAAATACCTAGTTTAGGAAAAGTTGGCAATCATTGCAGAGAGGAAATTAAACCTAAGAGTAATTTAATCTTAATTTCTACCTAAACTATTCATTCATAAACAATTGTAAAGTGCCTCCCAACCCCGATAACCAGTGACTCATGTTTTTAGGGTCTATATTACCGCAGTGCCTTGTGCTGTGAGCTTGTTTGGTCGCAGTGACTCACCGGATCCGCAGATCTGTAAAAGTAGGCTGGCGGCTCGGAGTATTGTTACTTCAAGTGGCGGTGGGGTCTGTGTAACCCCAATGACTCGTGGTCAACGATTCATTTAATATATATTATGTTAGGTGCCAGCGACTCACCAGGTCCGCAGTGGCACGCCAGCTGAGCGACGGCCATAACGACCCCGGAGTTGCGGCTCTGTAGCAGCGGCTTGGCGGCCCGCAGTAACAACCGGTGGTCGGGATCGAGGCTGGGCGAGCTGGCCGCTCTATTCCGACGGCGACCTTCGCCGGACTCGCTGTCCGACTCGTAAAATGGTTTGTCGCTGTCGCTGTCGCTAGAATAGTTCTACAACAAGATTGTAAGCTGTCGTTTTTATTAACTAGAAGGAATAAAGGAGAATGACAAGCTTCCATACAGTTTGGGACCCAGATATCAAGGCGTCATGCATTAAAGCAACTTAATGCTAGTTGTGCAGCTAACCAGGTCTAATAAAAAAGTTAATAAGAGTCGCTTGATCAAAGTTGGCACAAAAGAGATATAACTGATTTAAGGTTGGGTTCAAAATTAACCGAGTTGATATAATATATTTACAGACTTAGGTATATTAGATGGCCAATCGGATATGTAATTGCCATTGAATGGGATAGATTTGTTATTCACTGTAAATTATATAGCATACATCATTGTCCACATATGGGGGCAATAACAGCTTAGTAGAAGCTTATGGTTTATTCGGATGCTTTAAAATAAAATATATTATTTAGCCTGCAAATTTGTCTAAGGCGCATTTAAAGTGTAACAGCCACATAATTCTTTAGCAAAAATACACAAAATAAAATAAAATCACACATGGCTGTGTGTTCCCTTCCTTTGACCTAACGAATTGTAGGGAGTAACAGTAAAAAAAATAACTACTTTGATTATTGCATACCTTGCCACGCGGCGTACGTTTAGTTGTTACTGTAATTTATATTTTAATTTTGAATCCCAGCTTCTAAAAATATAGTATGCTTTATAAAAATAGCCAACTGCCTCTCATTCAAAGCTTTATTGTGCTTGAGCTTGCACGGCTTCTAGAATAGGATAGTTGGTAGCTGGGTCTAAGCTCGCCATTCTTCTTTACTTGTGACAATGTATAAGACGTGTCTGTTAGGGCAGTCAGTTTTAATTTGCTGATTATTTATTTCTATAGGAATATTTTCACATTGATATTTTATTATTGGCTGCCCGCGTAGATGCTAGCGCCAAATGGTAGTCTATATCCTTTATCGGGATGGAATCTGTCTCCACGAAAAATCTAATCAACGACAAATTTTATCTATTTTTTTTAGCAGTATAAGAATCGTAGCAGGCAAACAGGCTTACTAACAGAGTTCTTTTCGAATTAATAATATTAGTATATGAGGAGCTCGGTGGCACAGTGGTTAGAGCACTCTGATTTCGATTACGATAACAAAGGAACTTTCGCCATGGTCGTCCCCGGGATGGGTCAATCGAAATTTGTAATCTCGAGCTCCTCTGTAATGCGGAAGGCACGTTAAGCCACTGGTCTCAGGTTGTAACTGCAACCGCTTTAACCCTCCAACTGGCATTGAGCCAGCGTTGTGGCCTAAAATCCTCATGCGTTTCTCTCATGTAGGAAGCCCAATGCCCAGCAGTGGGACGTTACTATTACCTCATGATTGGGATCCGGAAAGCAGGTCTTCGCGTACACAGTGAGTACATTGAGCAGTGCTAGCTGACCCCACTCGTCGACGTCCGCAAGCAGCGAACATAATTTTCTGTCCAACCAACGTTTCACATTTTAAAAATCTTCATTGAAACTAAAGGCAAATTTCCTTCGGCAGTAGTACTTAATGTGCTATCGGACTATAAGCAAAAAATATGTAGGTAATCGAAAAAAAACATTTTTCAACTAATATTTAGCAATTTTGTGCCTCAAAGTTTAGTGATAATTTTAGAATGACTACATGCAGTATTCTAACCTAAGGAACTATTTGGAACCTCTGGTATATTTTAAAAATTAAGACCTTAAAACTAAGGTCTCTTTAAAATTTGATGGTTACAGTCGTGCGTTTGTCGTGTTGTGCACGGATGTTTGTTGGTTTTAATTCAACTACCGCGACTTAGGAAAAGTCCAAAATTGCATGTAAAACATAACGGTCCGTGCGGAAGTAGCACGATCGCAACCCAATTAGATACTATGCCACCTTTTTTTATGATTTTTTATTATTATTGTTGTTTTACCTGTAACTCCTATGGATAAGACTCATTCTCTCAGGGCACACTTCAGAGAAGGCCATAGCAGCTGAACCAACCACCAAAGGTGCTTTGTCTGAGAGCAGTTTGTCTATTATAGACACCAGTTCTTCCTTTTGCTCGGGGTCTAGGCTAAAAGGAAAGAAAGAATATGGGTTAATATATTGGCCAACCATATTGGAAATGGTCTAGCCCAATTTCAACAGACAATAATAAAAACATATTTATAATGCCATTTGTGCAAACACCGCTGTGTTTCATATTGTATAATATAAAATATTCGTGTCACAAATTTATTACCATACTCTTCCGAAACGGCGTGATCAATTTTTTTTAAGGCAAAACAACGTTTGCCGGGTCAGCTAGGAATTTTATATGTATATTCAGTAGGTCTGAGAATCGACTACTATCTATATTTTTTGGACAATTTTTTTTTATGGAAAAATAATGTTTGCAGGGTTAGTCAGTATTGTTATATTAGAGGCCGCTTGCAGCAACTTGTAGCTGTATTGATGCAAACTTGAAATGGGGAAGAGAGCTATACAAACCTATACAGTTTGGGTATAGCATGAGCAGCAGTCTTTCTGACGTAAGGACTCATATC
This sequence comes from Nymphula nitidulata, assembly GCA_947347705.1. Classification (NCBI taxonomy): domain Eukaryota; kingdom Metazoa; phylum Arthropoda; class Insecta; order Lepidoptera; family Crambidae; genus Nymphula; species Nymphula nitidulata. Next base: position 18,601,443 of record OX374632.1, read on the forward strand.
GCTTGCTGAATCACGGATTGCCAACATCACTATGGGAACAATCATTGTGACGCGGATTGATGACAGCACACGCAGAGCACCGGCTCGGATCAGCTGGTTAGGGTCCTGAAATAACAATTCTTAATTGTAAATTTTCACCACGTTAGTGGCACTGAATGGGTTAAACAGTGGTAGCTCATGTATTTTTATAAAATTCTTGTTTTGTAAATTGTTACCTTGAAGTATTAATTTTAAGTCCTAAAATGAAATTGAGAATCACTTTCTATTCTAATTGCGAGTAATAACACATTATTAATTTATATTATGTTGATTTTATTTTAGAGCACACTGTTTCTTAGTAATTAAAATATAATAAAACTAGAAAAAATTCAAGTCCTGAGGCAGGAATCGAACCCGCGACCTTTCGCAATCCGGGCGACTGCTCCACTGAGCCACCCAGGACTTGGGATATCCCTGTGAAATTCTTCTAGTCTATCTGTATTTGCGTTTATGAGCTAACGTACACCCTACAATGTCGAAATATTCTATTTCAACATCCGAAACGAGTATTTTTACAAATACCTACGATTCGGTAAAGTTGGGGCAGTGCTTTTAAATATTCTTAATTTTTAATTTTAACATTATTATAAATGTTTGAAAAATTACTTAGTAATTAAAATATAATAAAACTAGAAAAATGTCACGTCTTGAGGTAATAATCATACTCATAATCATTTATTCCATGCACATAGGTACAAGTATAGATGTTCATATAAGTATTAGTTAGTAAGCTCTCTATGTCCCACCAATAGGCATACAGAACTTGTTTCATTTTTATCATTCATTTTTATCAATTTATTAACACATTATTAGTAAGTAATTGTATATATTTTTTTAATTATAAATAAACTCGAAATTGTAGTTACATAATATTAAATATTCATTATATTGGTCATGCAAAATTAAAATAGGATACTATAATTAATATTTCTTTTAATTAGATTACAGTTTTCTCCAAGAACCCTATAAATCATTGATAGTTACAATTAAAATTATATTTAATAAAAATTATTATTGACTTCTCATTGGGTCACAAAAAAAACTGCTGATAACATTGTTGCTTTTATTGTGTGTACATAAATTGTTTAAATAAAATCATGCATATTCCCTATGACTGTTTCAGACACAAATATTTGCCTTTTAAGATAAAAACTGAAAGCATAATGGGCTTTTGACAGTTTTATCAACATCTAGATTGAGCAAGCATAATATAAAAATAGTCTTTGCCTCAAAGTGGGGCACTTACTAATTATACCCATCACAACTATAAACTATAAATGAATATCAAACCTTAAGTGCTCTTTGAAATGTGCTTATTGACAGCAAAGCAAGATCCTGTTGCTCTTCAGCATATCTCACCAGATATACATATACAAGCTTTTTCACTTCTATATTTTTTGAAACTACATTTTTGACTACAGCTGGGAACCTGGAAATAAGAGTTAGGTAATATAATAATTTAAGCAAAGGTTATAAATGTAGATTTTTAAAAATGTAAACATATACCTATTCAATATTTTATATTGATATTTTTAGTAGGTTTATACATATAATTAGAACATTTGCATAGCGAGTAATGTATCTACAAATGTGGCACAATAAATCTATTGTGAGTGCCAGCAGGTGCAATAAAAGTTTAAATGACCCTTCAGTAAAGTAAATATTCATACCAGTTTATTAAGATATGGGGCCTAATTCTGGAGGCACACTCTAAGTTTAAATTTAAGTACAGTATATCTCTTTCTCACAAATGTAATAAGAATGAGATAGCAAGAATTTGTTTAAAGCTGTCATCTAAATTTAGACAGATTTCATACGAACCATAGACAATTTCAGTCGGCATGTACGGAGGTGCCTCCTAAACACTGCGTTTTATCATGTTCAATATGGTCGAAAATTGAATGCATGTTTCCAAATGTCAAATTTTATGACAGTGATCCTTTTCATATTCATATTGAGAGAAAGAGGTAGACTGAACTTAAATTTAATCTTAGCATGTGTTTGCCAGAATTAGGGCCATTGTCTTATGTTTTAACTAAAATGAAAAGTAAAAATAAGTGGTTCAGTGACAAACATGATTATTTCATTTGTGATAAAAGATAAATAACCGAAATCTGTGGCCCTTGCAATAGGTACCATTATTGATACTGAAAAAAATATTAACAATAAAAGGCTGAGGTAAATTTATATAACTGCAGCATTAAACTGAATAATATTCACATAAAATGTGTTATATTACTACAGAGAAAGCTGTTACACCATACTGGGGAAATATATGAATATATTTATGTTAAAAAAAAAGGAAACAGAATTCTAAATATTTTATAAATTAGTAAAAATAACTTACAAGTCAGAAGCATCCCGTCCTTTGGCTATCATCCCAATGATTCGTTTCATAGCTTCCAACTTTAATGAATCTTTTGATCCATCCAACATTACTTTTAAGTCACCATTCCTGAAAAAAAAACCCACAGTATGAAAGAGTTTGTCAATTAAATTTTGAGAAATATCTTCTGGATGTCTGATTGGTTCTAAAGCTAAGTTTTTCAAATCAAAAACATAACTTACTTCTTGTAATCCGGCTGAAAGAAAGCACCAGAAGCTGGATCATTGGCTGGATACTCCACTTCGCCGGTCACCACTTTATCATTATTGTAAGAAGATGAACTCGTCATTTTGACTGGAAGAAAACTTTACCTATCTATTCAATTCACAGCTAGTTAAATTCATATAATTCAAAATTTTGTTGTTCAATTTGTTGACGTCGGAGAAAGTCTTTTTGGTATTTGACATTGACAATGACATTGACAACAATATTGAGATTGACATTTAACATAGTTTTTTTTGTTCATTTTGGGAAGGCAAAGGGAACTAATGCCAATACAGCCATGTCTTAAGTAATTATTTATTTCTTGAGAGAATTTGACGCGAAAGATATGTTGACAGTCTCCATATGATTTGCCCTTTTTTTTTGTTAATTAAAGCAAATTATTGTTCTTCTATTTTCTTTATTCAAGAGAAAGCAAGAGAACCATCCAACGCCCACCCTAGCTATACAGATATGTTTTCTGGCACAAGAGACGGCAAAAGGTCAACTCCATACAGCCAGGTTTTAAGTTTTTTCTATAATGTATTTCGTGACTTATTGCATTGAAATGCAAGTATAACACATTGCAATGCATTTAGGGACACTTCGGCGCCAAATAAATGATGACAGTCATCATTGTGCTACTTCGTTAAAGTGATATCCACGATAAATATCTCAACATTTTTACACCAAATTATGTCTTCAAACGGATGGTGGAAATGGTGGCTCCTGCCTACCACTGCGCCTCCTCCTTCTAACTCATCACTTCCTCATAATATGTGAGGACCATCTACCATGATCTGTTCGCTATCTTAACGGCGATGACCATACCACGTAGTCAGACAGAGCTAGTAACTCCCCCGCTCACGCAGGGCACACTTCAAGCGCATGTTGCTCTTTTTCATCATGGCAGCCGTCGCAGTGTGGCCAGTTGGTATAATACCTAAGGATCTGACGAGCCGACACAGGTATTGATGTATCCCCCGAAGCATCCATTACGCATGTGTCATGCGGAATGTCAAAACTCTGTACTGCCTTTCTAACCATTGCTTCAAGATCGGCTGAACTAACTCGATCGTGCGGGTTCTAATGGTGACCCACGTTAGTCACTGCACCCACACCACCCCTCGAGGGCTTTCTGGCACAAATCCCCTTATCTGCACTTAAGCTCTCGTGGCGCTAGGATCAGTCAAGAAAGCGGCCGCGCCCTTCCAGCCCCGCATCAACCTTGTTCCATCTGGTCTAAAGGCGTTAGCGCTAGTATGAGCTAACGCCTTTATGAACAGATGGAACACTTTAAGGACGCTATAGAGAACCATTCATTGAATAACATTCGTGTAAAGTCCTCGACATGCCAACTCATAGCCCACAAAATTTGGCAAAACCACCTGCATTAGTTTGGGGACCAAACCAAGTGGGTTCGGAAGCTTTATCCCACGTCACGAAACCACGTCCACGAAACCATTCTAGCCAATAATTAATATTTCTATTTAAATACCGACGTAAGTAGGTATAGCAGAACCAAAAAGCTACTATTAACTTCTAATATCCTTATCGTATTGAATTATTTTGCTACTGACTGTAAATAGGTATAAGAGAGTCAAATTGAAAGTTCTTAGAAAATCAAAAACTAGCAAGTTAAGTGAGCAAACTAGTAATTAAGTTCACATCAATACATCCAGCGTTCGCCACCCGTACCTAAGTATGTCGAACAGCGCATTTGAGTCACCTCACCTCCGTTAAATCTTTGAACCATTTCACACTTTGAACCATTTCAAAATATGAGGTATCCACCGTGCACAAACCTGACCGCTTACTATTCGTAGACGATTTTGTGCACTTGACTCATACTAATTCCGAAGCTTGTCCGAATCTGCTGATAGGTCTATCTTTTGTCAGTCTATATAGATATCTACATATATCATTAATATGTGGTTTCTATTATACACCGCACAATACTGATGTTATCTACAATCGTCGCAGTAGAAGGCCTTCCCTCACGTAGATCATCGATAATATTAGTGCGACCACGTTTAAATTCATTATACCAGTTGCAAACAGTGGCACGAGATGGGGCTTTATAATGACAGGTCAATCGAAGATTCGAAGTCTATCATAACTTTTTGTTGACTTATTGGTTCTCGCACGACATCGAAAGTAATAAACAAAAATGCACGAAAATCTTCTCGCGTTGAATTCATGCTGATTTGACTCAGACAATTTTCAATTTGCCGCCGAATCGTAAAACAGAGTTTTATTCAGTGTCGCCCTCGTAATGTAAATAGTTGAAGTAGCTACTCAAGACGCACCTAAATCAATAATCGCCTCTTTCTAGGTTAAACTAATAATTTTATTGTAGAATTTTATAAAATGTTTGTGTTGAGGACCGAGATGATGCTGAACTTGTGTAACCCGTATATATTTTCGTAAGCAACACTACTTTTGTTTTACATGACGTATCAAAAGAACACTATATCAAAATATATCATAAATTCACTAGAATTTACATTGCCAGCTCCGAAAAAGGGTTGCTATGCTGGTCGCCAACAGTTTGCGAGTTAGTACCATATGCAGGTAGGTCCCTAATCGATTGCAATTGGAAATCACTTTGTAGTGATGTGTGTGTTTTGGGAAATTTTATAAGAAAATACCACCATGAAGCTCCAGAGCAAAAGTGCACACGGCGTAGATTCAGCTCGATAGATATGATGCTTTGGATCGTTGGGGTGTTAACGAAGTTGAATATAGGTCTACCTTTAGTAGGTTTAAAATTTTTTGGTCGCATCCGCATACCTTTTTTTTGTCAGAAAACAATTTATGGGTACCCAGGGAGAACTTGGACGCTTGCCGCCTGGGTTATGTGGGAGTCTCCGGCTGAAGGCGCCGGCTTCAGTTTTTAGTGGGTATGGATAATACCCACTAAAAACTGACCCCTCATGCCACATAATGCGCGGCGCGACCGAGGAAGCCCGACGCGACCGTGGTAGGTGATTTCTAACCTACCACGGCCGTGTCGGGCTTCCACGGACAGTTCTGTCTGATCTTGTTTAGGTACCTACCTACTACTACCTACTACTAACTACCTACCTAGTTTTCGTGGTTATTTTGTTTTTCTTTGTCGACGTTTCACCGAGTCTGCCAGTCACTTCTAGGATCGACTAGGCAAAGCCCGAAACAGATTATTTTACATTTGACGTTTGACTGAAAAGTTGGGAACTTTTTTTTTGGTTTGGAACTAAAAATACTTTAATCAAAGGCCGAAATTGGAATTTATTTTGGGGTTAGCCCGAAGGCTTTGGTCAAACCTAGGATAAACCAGTCATTCCGCGAAGAGACTGCATATCAACCTTGAGATATAAACAACCTAGGGTAGGTCAGTAATTATACATGATGTAACAGAATCACCAAAGTTGTTGTTTGAGACACTCACTTTGTACTTTGTAGTGATTTAATTATGTAGTTTATAAATGATATTAAATAAATATTTATTAAGTAATTGTAATCCTGAAAATGTTGAAAAGGATTTAAAAGAAAATGCACTTGTAGGTATTCTGAAATATTTTATTGTGAAAAAAATATGCATTATATCAAAGTGATACTAATAAGTAGTAATCGGTTTTACAAGGAAGCAGCCGGTAGTCTTGTCGATAAGTGGCGTACCTATACTTATCTCACCCGTAACTTTAAGAAAGTAAACAAGAATTAAGAATTCTTGTTTACTTTCAAAAGAATTAAGAATTCTTGTTTACGTTCTTAAAGTTACGGGTTTTCATTTTATTTTATTTTCATTTTATCATTAATAAAAATGTTTGCAAAATATATTTACTAATAAAAATATCTAAACTAGAAAAATTTCAAGTCCTAAGGCGGGGATCGAAACCGCGACCTTTCACAATTCGGGCGACGGCTCTAAACATCTGAGCAACCCAGGACTTGCGATAATCCTGTGAAATTCTTCTAGTCTATCTGTATTTGCGTTGCTAACGTCTACCCTACAACCCCCCGCTCCAGGACGTGAAGTTTATCTAGTTTAGATATTTTTATTCGTAAGTAAACAAGAAGTTAAAAATTATATATTTAATTTATCGATATCGAAAGCACAAGAAACCAAATTAATTTTAACATCTTTGACAACTTTAAGTCTTTGTAAATAGGTAACTTTTCTTTCCATTGACAATTCCTCTTAACCCTACATAGCTAACCTTCTGGTGTACCCTTTTTAAGCTAACCATCCGCCGAAACGACGGGTATTACAAACAAACAGTTAAGTATTTATCTTAAGATATATACTTTATAGATGTTTTGATGCTTATTATAGTTAATTGAAAGGCTAACCAATAGAAATACATTTTATAAATCAACTTTATTTATTACCTTATTAAATTACTGCAACTTTACTTAGACCTCTAAAAATGAAAATTTTCTCATACAAATCCTTTTTCATACAAAATCAACAAAAAAAACAGCAAAACACTCAATTTTTTGGCGTTACATGGGACATTAGAATATAAAACATAGGTAATTACAATATAAAATAAACTACTTTTCTAGAGAACATGGGACACAATAAACCAAATTGTGTTCACCACATTCTGCGATTTTCCGTCGAAACGATGGGAAACGGCTACGTATCTCAAAAACCATGACACTTATCGATTCGGTGTGTGCGCCAGGAAAAAGACCTCACCGGCGACTGAGTTGACTAGCCGAAGCACGCTATTCGGATGCATCGTTAAAAAGATACAGCGATACTACTTTGCGCTGCCCGTCGATTCAACGGAGGTTAGCTATCTAGGGTTAAATCTTACTATAATCATCTCAACCCCGTGTCATGCTCATAGCCTTGAAATTCTCAATATTCAACAACTGGTAGTTGTGCTTACTTCCTATCAAAATCACAAAATATTTCCCTGTCAAGTTATTCACTTATATCACTAGCACCAGAGAAAATAACATGAAAAATTATATCCGAAACTTTTCTTTCCATTGACAATTCCTCTTTAATCTTACTATAATCATCTCAAGTCTCGACCCCGTGTCATAGCCTTGAAATTCTCAATATTCTACGACTGGTAGTTGTATTTACTTCCTATCAAATTTATCACAAAATATTTATCTGTAAAGTTATTCACATATATCACTAGCACCAGAGAAAATAACATGAAAAATTATGCGATAGCTCACGAGATAGTGGAAAATGAAACTAAAAGCTACCGCAAAGTTTGTTTCGATTTCGACATTAATGAGGTAAACAAAAGAATAAGTTATATAATAAGGTAGATGTGTATACAATAAAGAATAAATTAAGTTAAATTAAACTTTTAAATTTTATAACAATGATACCTATACTAGTAACAATGATATAATTGTCCCCTCAGATTGTTCCTAATCAACCTTATGTAGGTTAATTAGGAACGATCTGAGAGAACAATTATACCTACAAATACGTAACACTTTCTCAAGATATAGCTTAAAATAACAGTCGTAAGTTTTTATCGTATAGTTTTTATTGTATAGTAACTTTTATTGCCTAAGTTTGGAATCCAATAAAACAGAAAAATAAAATAATAAAGGCCAAAAAGTACTAAGTCACGAGCAATAAATATGTAGCTACCTACTTTATTGTAACAATTACAAATAAACCTACCTAGGTACCTACTTTTAAAATTACTAACTACCTATTAATTAAAATATAAAACTAGAAAAATTTCAAGTCATGAGGCGGGAATCGAAACCGCGACCTTTCGTAATCCGGGCGACTCTCTAACCAACTGAGCCACCCAGGACTTGGGATATATCTGTGAAATTCTTCTAGTCTATCTGTATTTGCGTTTATGAGCTAACGTCCACCCTACAATGTCGAAATGTTCTATTTCAAGTTCAACATCCGAAACGAGTATTTTTACAAATACCTACGATTCGGTTAAGTTGGGGCAGTGCTTTCAAATATTCTTAATTTTTGATTTTAACATTATTATAAATGTTTGCAAAATGACTTAGTAATTAAAATATAAAACTAGAAAATTTTCACGTTCTGAGGCGGGAATCGAACCCGCGACCTTTCGCAATCCGGGCGACTGCCATTTTTTTTTTACTCACACCTATTATCTAGCCCAAAGTAAGCATCATTAAGAGCTTGTGTTATGGATACTAGATAACGGAGAAATAATGATAATAATATGTATATAAATATTAGCAATATACTAAATAAACATATAAACATCCATGACTCGTAAACAAATGCTCGTACTCATCATACAAACATTTGTACCTACCGGGATTCGAACCCGGGACCTCTTGACTGAGTAGCCTGGGGTACAGACCACTCGGCCAGCCGGTTGTCATTTGGTTAAATGTTGCGCTCAATGACTTGGCTAGTTGTACTTCAGCCGTTTGATTGGATGCCGGCGTTCCATCAACGGGCTAGCCGTCCAGTTAAGCGGCTGATTTAACCATACGGCTGCGACACATTTTTTTGTTTTTATTTTACCTTAACGGGGTAACTCTTGGCCTTCATCGCACCTGATGTTAAGTAAAGATAGGACCCGGATTCCTCAACCACAGAGGAACTGGCTATCTTACCTCTAACTGCCGGAACACAATAATGCTGTTAACATTATTGCTATGGCGGCAGACTTAGGTAAGATGGTGGTAGCTAGCCAGGCGGACTTAGAAAAGCCCTACCACCAACCAAACCGAGCAGAAAATTTTTGCACCCACGGGAATCGAACCGCGGACCTGAGAATAATAATTTATTGTTAAATTCAAAGAAAACTAAGTGTATTAAATTTACTTTACCAAATGTAAGGCAGGTTAGTACTCATGTTGAAATCAATGAAGAAACTATTGAATGTATTGACTCTACAGTATTTTTGGGAAATAAGTTAGATTCTCGTTTACAATGGTATCCTCATAACTCGTCCCTATCTAAAAGACTTAGTTCAGCTGCTTATGCTGTTAAAAAAATTAGGTCTTTGTGTGATGTTGAAACACAATATTGTAATTTATTATTTGAAAAGAGTGACTACACGAGTTTGTTGCCGGAATCTTCTCGGTAGTTCAACTTTTGGAACCGGTGTAAATTCAGACATGACAGACAGACAGAGACTGTGACGCTAGTTAATAATTATATTTTTTGTGATAGTTGTAAGAATGTGTTTTTTTTGACGATTTAAAAGTGCTTCTTTGTGGCCTATTTAAATAAAATATTTTTTCTTTCTTTCTTTCTTTCTTCCTATATCTGAGGTAGGTGGTGTCAACCACTAGACCACAGAGGCGGTTAAAACATAATATACGAGTAGATAACTTAATACAAAAATTCTTTACATATTTTATGTTCACTCGTGAATCGTGTACCTACAACACGCTGATGCCTTTTTAATTACTCTCACTTTTTACCTCATAACTCATCTCATAACATAGGTACACACGACAGTACCATCAAGTGCAACAGTCGCACTACGAAAGCCGCCTCTATTACGAACGCACTAAGGGCGGTCTCAAAGGCAAACTGTTACGCTTGGTGTGCTGTCGCCTGTACTACAAACATGTAACCAAGGTTGATAGAAATAGCTATTTAAAACAAATATAAACTCACTAAATACAACATAAACATTTTAAAATTGCTAATACTGAAAAAAATAGGTTATATTCTTCATTATCTGTCAAGCGGCTTAATCCTTCGTAGGACTATGACAATTGAAATGTCAATTGTGCCTGGAATCTGTTGCTTGACGGGTTAAATTAATATTTTTAACATTACAAATAAAGATAAAAATAAAATTAAAATCGCAAAAAAAATATAACCCTTTTTCATACAAACAGGTCATGAGGTAGTATCTGTAATATTATAATTTAGTATGAAAGTAATGTCCATCTGCTGGACAGACGACCTGGTCAGGGTCGCAGGGAGCCGTTGGATGCAGGCTGCGCAGAACCGTTCCATTTGGAAATCGATGGGGGAGGCCTTTGTTCAGCAGTATTTATACACTCACGCCTATTACCTAGCCCAAAGTAAGCATCATTAAGAGCTTGTGTTATGGATACTAGATAACGGAGAAATAATGATAATAATAAGTATATAAATATTAGAAATATACTAAATAAACATATAAACATCCATGACTCGTAAACAAATGCCCGTACTCATTATACAAACATTTGTTCCTACCGGGATTCGAACCCGGGACCTCTTGACCGAGTAGCCTGGGGTACAGACCGCTCGGCCAGCCGGTGTCAAAGCAGCAGTGGACATCATAGGCTGATATGACGATGATGATGAAACAAATTACTGTCAAAACAACTTTCGCCATGGTCGATCCTGGGATGGGTCAATCAAAGTTTGTTATCTTGAGCTCCTCCGTGCTTCGGAAGGCACGCTAAGCCGTTGGTCCCGGTTGTTCCTGCGTGGTGGTGTTATGGCCGAACTCCTCATGTGTTTCTCCCATATAGGAAGGCCTGTGCCCAGCAGTGGGACGTATATGGGCTGGTGATGATGATGATGTTAAAAAAAACACCCTTCATACAAACAGGCCATTTAGGTCCGTATTATAATTTAGTATGAAAAAAATGACTGTTTTATACAAATAGACCATGTAGATTGTAGGTAGGTATTATAATTATTAATTCAGTGTGAAAAAAAATCACCATTTCATACAAACAGGCCATGTTGGTAAGGTATTATAATTGATCAGTATATAACAGATGATTTTTTCTCGCGATTTCACTTTTTTTTACAAAACGTGTTTAGGGTTACTAGCACCATGGACCAAATAATACCATCCTTGCTAGCACTGTCATCTACCTTCGTTTCAAAAGCGTTCACCTTACGCACGGTATTTAGTTTTGGACAATAAATGTATGTCCAAAACTAAATAACTAATAAAAATGTACCTACTTAATAGGAATTCCCCATCGTAACTAATCGTAGCTTCGGCACTTCCCGTCATTCCACCACGTCCGTAAATCACTGTGAACACTGTGTTTGTGAACCATTTCTTCGTTGTTGAGGGCAGCACACAGGTTACACAAGTCTGTGCCTAACGAATACTTGTAATTGTAATGGTTCCTCCACCGGAAGAAGTCGTAGAACTTCTCCTTGTTGTTGTAGATCTCGTTCATTGTTTCCAGAAGCTTCTCTGGGCCGAGCTCACGAGCATTGAGATAGCTCCCTGGTGGTAGAAATCTGCAACAAAAATATAGAGTGATCATCACCAGCCCATAAACCCCCCACACAGCTGGGGTCAGGGTTTCGTACATGGGAGAAACATAAGAGGCATTAAGTTTTTTTTATTCAAAGCAGGGCAAATGCGTTGGTAGGACTCAATGCGGACAGCGCAGAACCGATCGGTATGGAGATCTTTGATGCAGGCCTATGCCCAGCAGTGGGCGTCTCTCGGCTGAAATCATGACGATGATGACGGCAAATGAATCACACCACCTGATGTGAAGCGGTAAGAAGAGTCCATTGTGGAGACAGCTAGTGCAGCTTGAAACACAATGCTCTGGCCGCCGCCACCTTGCCGGCCCATAAAATGGTTGGGCCATAGCACCATCACGCTGACCCAATAGGGGTTAGTGGGTTAAAGCGGTTGCAGTAACAACCTGGACCAGCAACTTAACATGCATAGTATTGTCTTATATTTTCGCGAGAACTACACATTTGCCGCATGTTGACTATAGTCTCGAACAGTCAATCCCGAGATTGACTATGACGTCAGTTGCTTTGTTTTAGTAATTGTAATGTAGTTTTTTAACCGACTTCAAAAACGAGGAGGTTCTCAATTCGGCCGGTATGTTTTTTTTTTTTTTTTTTTTTTCTATGTATTTACACCGATTACGCCGAGATTACTGATCCGATTTACGTGATTCTTTTTTTGTTCGATGCGGAATAGCTGCCATTTGGTCCCATAAAAATTTTTTCAAAAACAGTTGGGTACTTTGGTTTTAAATTTAAAAAAACTTAAATTATGAAGTCGTCTACATATGCGAAATTGCGAAGTTTTGCTTTTCAAATGACTTTTTAGTGAAACGATACGATAGTAGGAAACAATATAAGTTTACGATCACCCATCTAGCTTCGACCGTAGAAAGTTACCACTAAAAATTGTGAAAAAAAAATTTTAAACAAAAATTAAAACCGACTTCAAAAAACTCAAAAAGGATAAAATAATTAAATTTAAGTAGGTATTCATCCCCTAGAAACATATTTTGGAGTTGGTGCTAAGTGGTTTCCAAAAAACAATAGAAAGTGAAGCACTTAGCACCAACTCCAAAATATGTTTCTAGGGGATGAATACCTACTTAAATTTAATTATTTTATCCTTTTCAGTTTTTTGAAGTCGGTTTTAATTTTTTTTGTAATCGAAACCAACGAATACCTTGTTTTTGCAATCGAAGCTTAAAGTAAGTACTAAGGTATTAATAAGTCTACTGTTTTGTCTACTCTTAATGTGAATAGAAGCAATATAGGTGTATTTCAAAGCATCTTAGCCAGTCCTTTATCCGATGAAGCTGGGATGCTTTTTAATATGGTAATAAAGATATTGTTTCCTTAGTTAAGTCAACTTTATTATTGTACGTACAAAATAAATAAAAGGTAACGATGGGACTGGCATAAACAGCTAAGTTTAAAAGTCCCTTTACAATTTAAGAATTAAAAAAAAAAAAAAGAATGACTACAGAAATGTGTAGCAATAAACTGCGAGCAAAGCCGACAGAAGCTTATGAAAAGGACTTGCTTTGCTTGCTGATTGAATTTAATAAAGATCTCCACATATTATGTCTCCACGCATTTGTCTCTTTCTATCTCATATAGATAGACTGAGATCAAAATCGCTAAGAGACTCTTAACGCTAAGTAAATGTTGGTGAAAACGGGCATTAGTCTTAATGTAACCAATTCCAGAACTTTACCAAAACGGAAACTATGTTAGGTACATAGATAACAACTATCAGCCATATTTGTTATCAGTAAGTAACTATTAAGTACTTTATTGTGGCGGCGTCCGTGATAAAGTGTTTGGAATTAGTCGAGTTGATACACAATGTTGTCCGGGTTTAGCGTATTTTTAATTCATAAATGGATGTTGTTAGTTTGTTACCCACAGAGAGATCCTGACGTCGCCAAATAGTCGTTCGTTCGCCTGGAAGTGTGCGACAAAGCCGAAAGCTGCAATACCAAGTCATTATATCCTTGTTATTGCAGGTATCTATAGGCAACTGTTAGCCACTTATCACCAGGTGGGCCATCAGCTTGTTAATATCTTCTTGTTGTATAAAAAAGTGCATTGAGTATGTGATAAAAAAAAACATTATTATAAAAATGGAATATTTTAAGGTAGCCCTCTGACCTCATTATCATCTATCTAACACCATCTCATTGAGACTATTCTTATGACCCCAAACACGCTATTGTGCTGTTTTGTTTCTGAAGAATTGAGCATCCCGCAGACTATTTCATGATCCAGGATCAGCTTCAGGTTGGCATATCTTGGAAAGGTCACCGAAGTAACAGTAAATCAAATCAATCGAATTTGTGAAAGTAAACAAAACCCTATTGTCAAGTAGGAAATGCCCACAGCCATCAATCGTCTGACCCGATCTTCATATAAAAACTTGGTTACATATCAATAACATCAAGTCATAAAATGTTAATGTGTTACATACATGTATATGCATGCATGTTAGAAGCGAATATTTGTAAACATTCTGTGCATATTAATTTTATTGTTATGTATCTAATACTTGTGATATATGCCAAATATACGTAATTTCTTTCTTTCTTTCTTTCTATACATATCTTATACCTAAGAACCATCCTGTTCACGACAGATTTGAAACAAAAAAAAACGAATCAAATCAAAATCGGTCTATTCGTTTAGGAGCTACGAGGCCACGGACACACACATACACAGCCAGATACAATATAAGTTTAATGGCGTGGGTTAAAAATAAAATTTTTTTCGGTAGCACAAGTAAAGAATCTCAAATTGTATCGCCGATGTGAACGATTTGAGTCCTTCAACAAAACTCGCCTTTGGGAGGTGTAGTTATCGATGCTGAAAAGTTTAGCTCAGCGTGAACAGATTTCTGATAACTATTTCCCTCTAACTTTTAAGTGGGTGCTTTGCAGCTTGAACTATCATGTCGATTCGCCGTAACACTGAGCAAATATATCTACCTATATACTTTGAGCCTGAGCTACCATTTTAATCAAGAATTTGTTGGAAAATTTTAAATAAGTTTTGAACGCAGTTTATGTAACGATCATTTAAAAAGTTTATTTTTTCATGTTATTGTTATCTCGATGAACACACATGGAGCTATTTTAAATGTATGGAGTATACCTGGCTGGAACTCCATAGACCTCTATGTAGTTATGTACACCGTACTAAAAAATAGGCAAAGGTAGGTATGCAGAACAGTTTTCGATTGTCCATTTTCTTTTTATTTTCTATGTTTCGTGGTACAAAACAAAGATGGATATGAAATATCTCCTTTACTATATGACTAGATCGCAGCTCGACAGCCAGTTCTGCCTAGTGTTATGTTCTGCTGTTATTGTGTGAGAGATCGAAAAATAATAATATAATCTATTTTTTTATACAACTAGATGACAAGCAATGCCTATAGGCACCTGCAGTAACAAGGAAAAACCACTTAATATTGCAGGTGCGTTGTCATCGTGAGGCCTAAGATAAAATGCCGTCCATGCCGAGTAATTACACTGGCTACCTTTCCCTTCAATCCGAAACACAGCGAGTTGTTTCACGGCTGAAATAAGAAAGGCGGTGTTGTGGTACCTACCCAGACGATCTACATACGGGGCTACCACCTAGTTAAATCTGATCTAAGCTATCTGTCAATATATATAGAGTAGGTACACAGTGTCGTCTCCTATAAATTCATCATAATAATAATATAATATAACTCATGATTTTACAGCTACGACCAAAGAGAATATAAAACGCTACGACTAGGAGCGTTCTAAGCATGGTGTAGTTCACGTGTCACGACGCCGGCAGCCACTACATCGACGTTGTATCGAAAACGTTGCATCGATGGGTTACTGCAGCGTAGTAGGTTCAATTGTTTTTATAACCCATTAAAACCGAAAATCAAATCGCAATCAAAATGTTGAATTGTAAGTAGAACCTGTTGTGGAAGTACCTACTCGCGCTTACGCTAATCAACAACAAAAATAATTGCAATTCGCGGTAAAAAATATTTTTTGGCATCGTCACGCTCATATTGAACCGGGTGTAAGGGGATACTACTCAATTTATTGACTAAGTTTTCACTCCGGTAATTTTTTCAGTGATGTAATAAAAATTCTGACTGTCGGAAATAAATGGCGGCAGAGACTCCCGTTGTTTTTTAACCGACTTCAAAAACGAGGAGGTTCTCAATTCGGCCAGTAGGTTTTTTTTCTTTTTTTTTCTATGTATGTACACCGATTACGCCGAGATTAATGATCCGATTTACGTGATTCTTTTTGTGTTCGATGCGGAATAGCTGCCATTTGGTCCCATAATTTTTTTTTCAAAATCAGTTGGGTTACATTGTCGCATTATTAAACCACTAAGGTTGTAATGGTGCGACTTGAGTTAACAGTTGCTAACAGAATAACATAAATCAGCTCGAATAATTCAATATAAATAAAAAATAAAATTACAATAAGAAATGTTAAAAAGGTAAACGGTCAATGTAAAAGGAACGAGTAGACGCATTATTATTTGAAATAAAGATTAATACCTAATAATTATTGATTATCAAATCTAATACTTTTTTAAACTATCTATGAAGTAAGCTTTCGGCTTTTGTTTAATGTTTTTATCATTTAAATTATCGCGTAATTCCGGAGGTAGTTTGTTAATTAGACGGGGAATAAGGTAGCTTGCCGTTCTTTTTCCGTACCCGTTATTAGCCCTACTCGTTTGTAGCTTCACTCCACTCACTGCGCGAGAACACGTGGTATGTTTAATTTCTCGTTTTATGTTTAAATTAAAATAATTATTTTTCAAGAACAAATATCGAAATTGGGTATGAAAAGGAAGTATATTACAATGCTTGAAAATACCACAGTCATCATCATTGTTTAATACGAATTTTATCTGATACTATATTTTTTAAAATTCTTATCTGGAGGTCATATATTTTGTTTAAGTAGGTGTTGTAGGTACGACCGTAACTACATAAACCGTATTGTATATATGATTCAGCTAATGAATTATACAACATTAATTTAACTTTATAGGGGATTCGGTTCTTGAGTATTAAGAATTTTCTCAGTTTATTGCAGACATACTGAATATGGTTACTCCAATTGAATTTACTATCAATTTGCAATCCAAGGCATGTTTGAGTATTGACGATTTCGATACTAGGGCAACTACACGTGGTGTTATGGGGTGAGTGGAGACAAATGTGATCATGAGCCACAATACTTTTTAACCTATCATTTTTAATATAGGGTGACTTAATTACCAGCATTTAAGTTTTGGAGGAGTTCAGGACCAGCCCAGCATCGTGGCACCATTTCGTGAGGGTATTAAAGTCAGATTGTAGCAGACCACAAGCCTTCCTAGGGTCCTTGTCTGCGGCTACCAAGCATGTGTCATCCGCAAACTGGTAACATGAACAATGATTGATGCAATAGTGCATGTCGTTAACGTATGACAGAAAGTGCAAGGGGCCCAGCACAGATCCCTGATACCCCCTGTCGCGAACGCGATTTGGAACGACTCGAAATGACGTGTAGTCAGTGCCATTGTGTTGGCAGGATGTAAAAAAAAGTTAGAGATTGGTACTATATGTGGAGGTCATTGAAAGGTAATGACCGCCAAAATGTGAGTTAATTAAATATTCTTGACATTTCTTGATAACATATAGGCTAGCATCAAAGATTTGGTGAGTCCTTATAAGATTTTGTCAAGAGATAATGATTATAGACTGTAACCGGTGGATAGGGAATGGCTGTAGGGGTGGTTTGGAGGCCATTTAGGGGCCGTATGGTCCCGCCATAATTATCATCGCTTAGAGAGACGGTAATATAACAAAATAGTAAAATGTATGGTGAATTGGGTAAGTAATACGAAAGTAAATTGTCGTAAGCTACTCAGATTCATTAGCAAGGCTATTTTCAACTAGGTAAGTGTTTGCACAGATTAATGATATATGTATCTACGATAGTGTTTGATTCAAGAAATTTATAAAGGCGAAGCAGATTAAGTTCCCGGCAATTCTTAATTCGCAAAGTCTAGATACCCCATTTGCGACACCTTCCTTCATGGCTACAGGTTCGCTGTACGTGTCATTAATCTTCACAAAGAACTTCCTATTTTGCAAATAGTTTTCACACCATCTAAGGAGCGGTCCACGTATCTAGCTTCGACCTTAGAAAGTTATCACTAAAAATTTTGAAAAAAAAATTTTAAACAAAATTAAAACCGACTTCAAAAAGCTGAAAAGGATAAAATAATAAAATTTAAGTAGGTACTCATCCCCTAGTAACATATTTTTGGAGTTGGTGCTAAGTGGTTTCCAAATACAATAGAAAGTGAAGCACCAATTCCAAAAAAATATGTTACTAGGGGATGAGTACCTACTTAAATTTTATTATTTTATCCTTTTCAGTTTTTTGAAGTCGGTTTTAATTTTTGTTTAATTTTTTTTTATTAATCAATATTTGCTTAACATTGTTGAAGCGTAGTAAATAGGTACATATTTTATAATGCGAGTGTTCATCTAATCGATAGCATGCCAGACTAGTGATATCTAATCTAATTTTATTACAAGTAAAATGTAATAAGTACGTATTTTGAGTCATAATTAAATTAACACTGATAATTATGTCGTCCATCATCATAATAACATACCTACTGTCTAGTTCATTTTCTCTAAGAATTATTTACAAAAAGGAGAGGACCGCAAAATGTATGAAGGCCGCACTTATAATAATTTGATGGACAGCAATCCTACCTGAAGATTCGACCTAAAAAATCCAAATAATGATACCTTTTCACCCTGAAAAGGTATAGAATAAGTATTTAGAATTTTTAGTACATTTAAAAATATTTTATTCGCTCGCCACTGATCGAATAATTTTTTAAATTCTCAAAATTTGCAACAAATTTATGTCCATATTACATGTTCTTGGAAATGCAGATGCTACGGGAAGAATAAACGGTATGGTCTCCCGCGTTTTTTGGCATAAAGATACTAAAATCAGATGAACATTATTAAAATCCATTTTTTTTATTATTCGCACAGCGGCTTCAATCAAAAATTCTTTGCATCTTGTCAAAAATTCCTTACGTCTTTCGGCACTTTCTTTAATTTCTACTTAATTTATCTTTGAGGCAGGTGCCGTCTACGTCATTGGGATCGAGGTCATATAGCTCTGTTCGTTTGACATAGTCTCTGTCAATGAAACATAAGAGATGTTTGTAAATTTCTTTCACTTTTTTATCTAAATCAGTCACAACAACATCATCGGATGAAATAAAATTAAAATGAATACGGCACGGTTGATCCCGAATGAGTTCAATAAATAAATGATAAACCCACATTTTTATTATAATTTTTATAGAATATTTTGTTTATCAAAAACTAATGTGTAAATTTCTTAATTGGTGTAATAATTTACATATCTATAATCTAAAATTACAATCACAAACAAGCTATGTTATTCTAATAATTAGTTCATTTGAACGAATACCACACCGCACTACGGTTTTCGTCAAATTAAAAATAATAAGCTTGACAGACAATGTCACATTTTTCAATGCTGTATTAATCGACGAATATTTAGTATTTTTTGTGAATTTTTTAACCCCCGACGAAAAAAGGGGTGTTATAAGTTTGACGTGTCTGTCTGTGTATCGTGTATCTGTGTATCTGTGTGTCTGTCTGTGACAGACACATCAGCTTTGAAACAAAAAAAAACCGAATCGAAATCGGTCCATTCGTTTAGGCGCTACGATGTCACAGACACACATACACAGATACACAGGATACACAGACAGACACGTCAAACTTATAACACCCCTCTTTTTTCGTCGGTGGTTAAAAATGGAACGTACTTTTCTATTTTGCAACGCGGGGCAACAATTTGAAATTCGAACGATAACATAAAAATTTTTTAAAACCGATAAAATGTTGAAATTTTTCATGTTTATGTGTTGAAACTAAATTAAATTAGTATTAGTTTTCACTTTTTTATTTCAAATACCAAATTTTATCGTGAACAATAATGCTACCGATTCGTTTAAATAGCGAGGGTTTATTTTTTAAATTTTTAGTTGTTTTGATTCCCGGGCGAGACAAGCGAATTTTAAGAAGATCTTTGAATGCAGTTTTGTTTCTTTTCAAAAATAAATTACCGTTTCCTTTCAGTAAAATGAGCTAACCTAAAGGATTTAAAGTAGTTCCCCTCCGGGGCCCATAGATTTTTTCCATCCTGTATATTCATGCATTCTGTTGTCATTTTAATCTTTTACTTCGACCCAAGGTTGCCTGGAAGGGATTGGTTGTTAGCAATAAGGTCTCCTTTTTAAACGACTTAAAAAAAGAAGGAGGTTAGGTATATGTATGTTCCAGTTTATGTATTTAAAAATTGTTGTAAAATTTAATTTGATTTTTTATTCGATAGAGTAGACTTCTGAGGTGGTTCCATTGTCACCAAGTCAGGATCTGATGATGGGATCCTAGGGAAATCGAGGGCAAACCACAAATTTTAAAGGCAGATATGACATTTTTTACTTTTTTCCAAAGCTATTCAAGTATTTGCTACTGTCAGTTACCATCTTATGTCGATGAGCTGGTGATGGAAGGTCTCCTTAACGGTTAGAAGTTTGAAGACAATTCCTTAAATATTATAGGTACGTATTAACGAATAGTAGTATTCTATCGGGTTATTCGAGTGAACTGATGATGGAAGGTACGACTCCGTTACGGTTTCGGTTAACGGAACAATATTATGTATTTCAACTAAAGACTTAGAGACAGAGAAGTCGATAGTGCTGACGGTCACCCATCAAGCTTTGACCTTAGATGATTAAAAAGGCGAAAAAAGTTTTATGAACAAAAATAAAACCGACTTCAAACTTCAAACAATAGAAAATGAAGCACCAATTCCAAAAAATACATTTTTAGGAGATAAGTAGCTGGGTACTTTTATTTAATTATTTTTTCCTTTTTAGTGTTTTTGTACTTTTTGTTTTCTTCTCTGCTGCCTATGTTTTTTGTTCTTGTTTGCAATAAAGTATTTATATGTTTGTATTGTATAAAATACTTTCCCAAAATTCAACATCCCTAGGTTTTGGGTAGGATTCTCTGTAAGGTTTAGGCGCGGTAGCAGTGGGCCGCTCAAATCCCGAGTGGAAATTCCACAATGCCCTACCTCTGTTGAAATTATTAAATATTAATAGATTAACTTACCGTGAATAATTAGCACCTCCGTAAACTACAGGAATGGCGTAATGAGTCAACGCCGTCAGCAGCTTCTCTGTGACGTAGTCTTCAGAAAGAGAATTCTCGAAAGAGAAATAGAAATGATAATGTTCTTCCACCATTTTAGTGCACCTGAGATCACTGCTGCGGGAACACCTTAGCGTGCCACATTCACCATACACGTCTATAGTCCACTTGTAAGAAGGTAACAACTTTAATAACTTCCTGTAGAATGCTTCTCTTTTTCCTGGTGTATTACAGTTAGACACAAACCACACGGCACCCTTGGACTTGCCACTCAACTTCTTTTTTAACTCATCACTAACAGGCAGCAGCTCGGGCCACTGCATGCCCTTCTTCGGTCCAACCACTCGATTCTCCAAATCATAAATAGTGATGTAACCCCATCGGATGTCCGAATCCACTTTATACGTAAACGTCCAATTGAAGTAACTCTCGTATAGGCTGTTGCAGATGGGGTAGTAATGAGGGGATTCTGTCGCCACAAATATATATTTCTGGTCTGCCGAGCGACGTATTGGTAACGAAATACTTTTTGTCAAATCTTTTCCACTGAACGCTATGGCGTCGAAACGTGTGAGATCATGTAGAAAATATTTGTTGTCTGTCACGTAGCAGTTGATGAATTCGCAGTTATTGTTTATAAATGTGGATAACCCTTCGTCGATTAAGTTGAACGGGGAGTTCCTCGGCGTCCATAATAGAATGTATTTAAAGTTGGAATGTACGATAAGCGCAGGCGTCTGGCGCGGGTAGAGCGCGTATAACAAGTAAGTGAACCAGACCACAGCCGCCAAAGCTGCGTACACTTTGATGCGCTGTGTCATCATTAGCTAATACGTAGTACCACCGCGACGACGGCGCGGCCGGCGGCGTGAGCCTGACTGAACAATGATATCGACTAACGATCATAAAATAATATCAGGTATCTTGATAAGTAATACAACAATAAATATTTTTATTATTATTAACTGACTTCAAAAAGGAGGATATTCTCAATTCGGTTTGTGTATTTTTTATAAGAAAGTACAACGATTACGCCGAGATTTCTGATTGGATTTACATGTTTCTTCTTTGTTCGATGCGGAATAGTTAACATTTAATCCATTTTTTTTTAATTGCCTGGGTAGGTTGGTTTTTAAATCAAAATAACTGGAATAATTAAGTCGTGTAGGTACGTATGCGAAATTGCAGATGTTTGCTTTCTTATGATTAGTTAGTGAAACGATACGATAGTAGGAAACAATATATGCTGACGGCCACCCATCTAGCTTTGACCTTAGAAAGTTATTACTAAAAATTAATAAAAAAATGAAAACTGACTTCAAAGCACTAAAAAGCAAATAAATTAAATTAATAGTAGTTGGGTACTTATCCCCTAGAAACATGTTTCTTGGAACTGTGCTATGTTATTTTCAGAAACAATAGAAAGTAGGTGCTTAACCGACTCTAAAAATATTTTTCTAGGGGATGAATACTTACCTTCTTAAATTTAATTATTTTTTCCTTTTATTTTTGTAAATAAATTTTCACTACCTATCAAGATTTTTTTGTTAAAATATGATTATTCATTTTGAAGCATCCAATTGTAGCTGATAAATCTGATATTAAAGTTAGAAATGTTTATCAACTATTTGGTCGTACTTACGAAATTTGAAACGGAATTTAAGATACCTACTTACATGATTGTTTTTTTATATCTAAACGGGGTAACTCTTGGCCTTCAGTTTACCGTCGGCTACATATACTAGTTTATAAAAAAGGGAAAAGAAAGAACAATAAGCATTTTTGTCTGTATATTTTTCATTAAGTAAAATTAAAAAACCAAAATTTTAAACAAAAATTAAAACCGACTTCAAAAAACTGAAAAGGATGAAATAATTAAATTTAAGTAGGTATTCATCCCCTAGAAACATATTTTTGGAATCGGTGCTTTACTTACTTTAAAAACGAGGAGGTTCTCAATTCGGCCGGTATGTTTTTTTTTTTCTATGTATGTACACCGATTACGCCGAGATTACTGATCCGATTTACGTGATTCTTTTTTTGTTCGATGCGGAATAGCTGCCATTTGGTCCCATAAAAATTTTTTCAAAAACAGTTGGGTACTTTGGTTTTAAATTAAAAAATACTGAAATTATGAAGTCGTCTACATAAGCGAAATTGCGAATTTTTACTTTTCCAATGACTTTTTAGTGAAACGATACGATAGTAGGAAACAATATAAGTTGACGGTCACCCATCTAGCTTCGACCGTAGAAAGTTATCACTAAAAATTGTGAAAAAAAAATTTTAAACAAAAATTAAAACCGACTTCAAAAAACTGAAAAGGATGAAATAATTAAATTTAAGTAGGTATTCATCCCCTAGAAACATATTTTTGGAGTTGGTGCTAAGTGGTTTCCAAAAACAATAGAAAGTAAAGCACCGACTCCAAAAATATGTTTCTAGGGGATGAATACCTACTTAAATTTAATTATTTCATCCTTTTCAGTTTTTTGAAGTCGGTTTTAATTTTTAGTCTATTATTTCGACCCAAGGTTGCCTGGAAGGGATTGCTTGTTAGCAATATGGTCGTGTCAATAATAGTGTAAAGTAAGAAATAAGTAGATATTTATCAACTATATTTGGTCGCGCGGCGGAATGCAATGCATTGAATTATTGAAACTTGTTTGTCCAGCCATGTTTTTTCCTCTTTCCCGAGCTATTCATAATGCGTGGACCAAACATGAGTAAAAGTGATAGTGTAACTGATTACTTAATACTTAAGTACACATAGCTGTGCTGGTTCAATAATCACGTGATATCATAGTGTTGTCTAGTACACAGATAACGATAATTACGAAACTGACCCGATAACCTGAATCCCTTCATAGCTGGATTAAATAGCTTACCCTGAAGGTGCCTTCAGGGTAAGCTCGCTTCGTCGTCAACCCCCCTATTAACTTCTCTCGGAGCAAGAGTGCTATCTAAATAAAAAACCGACGAGTCGGTGCTTTCTATTGTTTCTGGAAACAACTTAGCACTAACTCCAAAAAATATGTTGGGGATAATTACCTACCTACTATAAAGTCGGTTTTTATTGTTGTTTATTTTTTTCTTAATTTTTAGTGATAACTTTCTAAGATCAAAGCTAGACGGGTGACCGTCAGCATATATTGTTTTAAATATCGTAGGGTAAAAAGTCATAGGAAAGCAAAAATCCGCATTTAAAAAAAATGGGACCAAATGGCAACTATTCCGCATCGGACAAAAAAAGAATTACGAAAATCGAATCAGAAATCTCCTCGTAATCGGTGTACTCGTCGCAGCCGTCTTACCAGCGTCTTATCAGCCGGTTAAATTACGGCTAGCCCGTTGACTAAACGCCAACATATCTCCGGCATGTTTCTAAGGGATGAGTACCTAGTTAAATTTAATTATTTTATCATTCTTAGTTTTCTGGAGTCGGTTTTAATTTTTGTTTAAAATTTTATATTCGTGATTCATTTTCGAGTAAATTCCACTGCGATTACGCTTATGTCAAAACATAAGCGTAATCGCAGTGGAATTTACTCGTCTATAGATTATTTACACCACATTTCGCATACCCGTGGCAAAGTGCCAATAGCCCCGATCTTCAATTTTTTAGGGAATTGACTTTTAAATCTATGTTTTTAAGGTCAATTTTCGCGTGTTTTCACGGACCACTTATCAATATTTTTAACGGTTTTATTTAGCTTGCCCTGTTGATTTTTTTATATTTAAATTCATAATATTTGTTTGGGTCTTTAGTATTTAAAATGTTAGGTAGCCCTTTTCTTGTTGACAGATTAATCTGATATTTAGTAGGTTAATCTGTCAATTTAGTAGATAGGTACACACCTTTAGTCCTGATGACGATACAATTTAATATATTCTATCATTGTAAATCCAAAATGGCCGCCTCCGCAAAATGGCGGGCTTCATATTTCTTCACTACTCCCTCAATATGGTAAAGTATATCAAATGAAAGGGCCTGACTAGAAGTATAGGTTTAGTACCTACCTACAACATGAAAAATTCCAAGTTAAGGTAAGATAACCGCCGCGCCGCCCGCGCCGGTACAAAATGGCGGATTTCTTACAATTTTTTACAATAAGTACCTACGTCTTTTATTTCTTAGCCTAAACATTTAAATTGAAATCTTGGCATAAAAAAACTAAAAACTTTAAAAATAGAAAACGCAGGTAAGATTTTTTAAAGTAAAAACGGTTTCATTGAAAGGAAAATAATAATGTACTAAAAACTGAAAAACAGGGTATTGGCACTTCGCCCCGTCAATATCGTAATAAAACATGAAGATAAAAATTACGCAGAAATTGGAAAAAAACGATTTAATCTACCGCCGTAATAGGAGCTCATACCTTAGGCAGGCCCCCATCACTCTCGAAATGCAGCGTTAAAAGTGCCGGCCGCTAAGTGGAAATCTGGCGATCCGACCGGCAGTGGGCCGCCGCAAGCGAGATTGAACGCACCCTCTTTGAACGTTTCCCGCGCAAAACGCAACGATACTCACGGCTCACGGTTACTTTGTAGCGGAGTTATTTTAAAACTATGATATTTTTTAAGATTTCCATTGAAATCAAATAATGTTGGGTACAATTTTGTTCACAATTAAATACTTGTGGTGAATAATGCATTCATTTTGAAAAGGAACAATATCATGTTTATAAAAACACCTTCGCAGATAAGTGCATTATTTTAGAATAAATTTGGTTACCAAAAAATAGTTATAGTGAGCCAATTTTGAAAGATAGACATATGGTGTCGCGGACTTTTTTTAGAACTTTTAAAAGCGAACAATTCTTACTTACCTGATTTTTGCGTAACTTTAACCATTTGCGCAGCGCACGCAACTAAAGCTCTGAAAAGGAATATTTATCCCCCGTTTCTGCAATATTTTTCATTGATGCTCATCTGCTATTAGTCATAGCGTGATGTTATATAGCCTATATAATACCTCGGTAAATGGACTATCTAACACAAAAAGAAGTTTTCAATATGATTCAGTAGTTCCTGAGATTAGCGCGTTCAACCAAACAAACACACAAAGAAACCCTTCAACTTTATAATATTAGTATGATTTAAGAGGTGAATACGACGATAATCGTTTTCGTTTCGATTTAACCTTCCACTAGGGACACAGATTAATAATAATCTAAGGGTGCTACTGTTATGGAGCTCGATTTACAAATACGATTCGGGGAAGTGCTAGTTGCACGTTGCACTAAAACACCTTCAGAAGTAGCTCTAAATGTCGACTACCGTTTTGACTTACCGGCAAAAAATGCGTTAACTAAAATGTGGCAAGAAACATAACTGTAGCGTCTTTAAATCTCTACTAAACGATGAACCTAATATGGACGATACCAGACTATACGTTCATTTTAAATAGTACGATAAAAATTATTCGTTTTACGGAGGGCTGAAAGTCCCGTCGGAGGCTTTTATCAATTACGTGGAAGAATTAGAAACAACATTTTTGAAAATTTTTGATAAAGTCTTTACGAACCAGCCGGGAAGCACTTCAATGAATATACTACAAGAAATTGATTTTATTTCACCTTGCCCCTGTTTTCCAAAGCATTACTTGTAAAAGTTATTTACACGATTTAGAATACTAACGAATGAATACAAAGATGGAAAAAAAACATTGATCATTTTATTAAATTAAATCACATTTAATTGACCGGCTTTCTTTGCATTCACTTCATTGCATTAGATGTATAAATAAAAAAAAATAAGTTCTTCTTCAGTCATTTCATTTAATTTATGGTCGTGGCACAACCCTTACGTTTTCTCTCGATGACGCAATCACGCGGTGTACGCGGGATTCTCGACTCTCAGCACGCGTTGGTAGAGTATATTTCTTCTCGCATCGTCTAAAATGGCTAATAATAATAATCCTAGTAGGCTAATATAACGAAATTATTTCACCATTTGTATTAGAGTGAAGTATCTGTCCTGTTATTAATCTGTGCCTTAGGTAATAAAGTCCATAATTGCTTGCCAGTAAACTGATTCAATTAATGGAACTAAAGTGAAAAAGTTTTTGATTTGCATATAAAAGGGGCCCGGTATGAGAAATATGTGAGGAGTAAAATCTATCGATGAATGACCTCGTTACGTTTTTGGTGCGAAACTTTCTAATTTGGTTGAAAGTGGGCGGGGCTTAAATCGGACTCCGCACCATGATTTAGTTTGTCATTGACTGCGTCATGGTGATGTACTCGTAAAAAAACAATAAAATCTCAGTAAATATGTCCAAAAGTGAAGTAAAACGGTGTGTCAGCCGCGTAGGTGAACATAATAAGAACACTGGAATCAAATTTTACATGTAAATCTCTCCTAAACCTTTATAATCGAGTCAAATATAAACAATAATATTGGCCGCCATGTTGGCCCAATATTTGTGGACAATTTGAACAAATACACGAGTGGATGATGTTAAGTAGTCATTTGTGTGTGACAGTAGGTATTTATTTATTTTCAACTCAACTTTTAACTCTGCAAACTTTTATGACGACTTATTGTTATTGTGTATGTTTAATAGTTAATTTACCTACTAATAAGCAATTATGGCTTTATACAGCGTTGCCTTATATGTTTTTTGTAAGAATGATATACAAAACTCCAATTTATGGATATTTTGCCACAGTTCCTTACAATATGATGCCACTTTCAACACATTTCTCAATAAATTTAAGCATTATTATTTTAGCATGTGTATGTTTAATTATTACTTTAATAATTTACTTATTTACAAAATGATCTGGAAATAGTATAGGTATCTATTTTAAATTGTTAAGGATAAGTCGTAGTAAATAAAGTTGTAAACTGCGAGATAGTTTCGTGAGGTTATTGAAATAAAACAACATCATTATCAATAGAGAAGATAGTTGGACCACACCAGCTTGGGATCTTATCATGAGAATTACAAAGTCTCAAGCCCGTACTCTTCCCGACCTTCGGACACTGTAAGCTCCATGGCGTGAATCGGAACACTCAAAATATAACTATAAAAAATATGACGGTATTTAATATTAAACTTATCAAAGAGAACTGACATCTTTACTTCAGTCTTCCCGTGACCTTGATCGCTATAAAGTAATCGAAACATTGGGTATAAAAAATCATAATGTGACATCTAATTAAACGCAAGTTAAATCCGGTAAAGTGATGACAATTTATTTTTTTTCTTATGTCCTTCATCATCAACAGCCTATATACGTCCCACTGCTGGGCACAGGCCTTCCTACATGGGAGAAACACATGAGGAGTTTGGGCCATAACACCACCACGCTGGCCCAATGCGGGTTGGTGGGTTAAAGCGGTTGTAGTAACAACCGGGACCAACGGCCAACGGTAACGTGCCTTTCGAAGCACGGAAGAGCTCGAGATTATAAATTTTGGTTGACCCATCCCAGGGTCGACCATGGCGAAAGTTGCTTTGTTTTCGTATTCGAAACCAGAGCGCTCAAACCAATACGCCACCGAGCTCCTCCTTATGTCCTTAATACAAATAAATAATATCATGACAGATATTTAGATTTTTTTTATTTAAATGAATGAAGCGAACCCATTTCATTTCTGATTTCTGATCTCAACTCTAAAATTGAATAAGTTTACCGATTTACAACGTTACTATATTTATTAAAAATGACGATATATAATTATTAAAGTCGTTAAAAAAATTGCATGGTTACATCCTGCATAGTGAGAGGGCAATAGTGAGCATCCTGAGAGGGCGCTATACAATTTCGATATTAGCCGATATTATCCGACGTGCTCTTCTAGCCGCCGCTCTTCTACCCATTTTGCGACGAGTTTTGTATGAAGTTATGCTTCTAGGCTCTCTACGTTCGCCGGTTATTGGGTTTGTTTATTTCTATCAGTGTCGACATACTTATATTGCTGTTTTTATTATAAATATCAATAATTAATATTGTTATTGTGAAGTTTTAATCTTTATCATTGTGTTCCGCTAAAGTGAACTGAAAGTATTTTCAAATAACTATGGCAGAAAGAGTAGATGATATTGCCGGAACATCTAAATGTATATGAAATGAATAAATATATATTTATATATGTATATTATTTTCATTAATTTGTTAATTTACCCTTTCATACAGTATCAATCTTTTAAGTTAAATAAACTCTTTTTGCGTCTGGTTAGACTATCGAACTTAAGGAGTAAACTCCAGTCGTGCTTCGGAGCTGACACACACATTTTTTTTTTCTACTAAAGGAATAATATACATCTTGAAAAAAAAGTAGCAGATATCTAATTACAAATTACTACGAATAACCTAGATACAATATCATTACTAGTTAGCACTGACATAATTAGTTGATTATAGACACCGGAAAATCTCAAGTGCCAGTACTATAGGTAGCGAAGGGGTTTATACTTAGAAAATTGACAAAGTATTATGCTATGCACTTCAACAAGATTTCATTTGATAAGACAACGCATGTGAACAATACTGGCCACTTGTAACCTTTTTAATTAGGTAAGTAGGTACTTATAATTTAATTTTAATAATTGGGATGTTGCCTAAGTTTGAATATGGCGCTTTTTTTCACAAATTCGGAAATTATACGCTACTGTTACCCATATAAACAATTCAAACTTAAAAAATATGGAATATTTTTGAAGTTGTACTGTTTTGAAAATTAAAAAAGGGTAATATTTTTTTTTATGTTTATCAAAAATGTTAAAGATTTTAGATTCCTGACATTAATTAAAACAACTATTATTATGACAAAAATTAATAAAAACATACTTAATACATAGTTATTATTAATTTTGTCCGTATGCCCATACATTTCTTAGTAATATGGAAACATGTGACGTCACCTGTTCCGTAGATTTTCTATGGAGCGTTTTTGGACGATGCGCGGCAGCACATCAAACATACCACTATATCTGTGAAACTATTTATCGTAGACATACTATTTCTTTTGCAATATTTCTTTATGGGTTATAAACTTCTTATTTATGAAATAAAAAAAAAGTTGTCAACTACCCTATTGGTATTGGAAAAACATGGTGAATAAAAAATTGCGAGGGTTGCAGGGCGTTGCCGTGAATGAGGCCTTATGTCAACTTGTTCATTTTCCGATTTGTACAATTTTGAGTATGGTGCTCTTTTTGCTTTTTGTAGATTATGCTCCGAAGGGATTTAATGTACATTAATTATTTATGAAATAGAATTAAAAGAATTAAAAATGTCATACTTATCAACTACCTTTGTCAGAAACTGAATGTATCAATAAAAATATAAAATATGTTAACTTAATTAAAACAAATGAATAACATTATAATAAAAATATCATACAGCAAAAATCATAGTCAAATGTCATTAAAATACAAAAACAAATAATAGAAATATATGTCACAAAAATATATTAAATAATAAAATCAAAATACATTGTCATTTCATCATCATCACCAGCCTATGTACGTCCCACTGCTGGGCACAGGCCTTCCTACATGGAAGAAACACATGAGGAGTTTGGGCCATAACACCACCACGCTAGCCCAATGCGGGTTGGTGGGTTAAAGCGGTTGTAGTCCAACACCGTAAAACTGGGACCAACGTGCCTTCCGAAGCACGAAGGAGCTCGAGATTATAAATTTTGGTTGACCCATCCCAGGGTCGACCATGGCGAAAGTTGCTTTGTTTTCGTTTTCGAAACCAGAGCGCTCAAACCAATACGCCACGGAGCTCCTCTCCCTCATTGTCATTTGTTGAAAATGAATTCATGCGTAGTTGCAACCAAAGCCGCTAGCCCATCGGCAAACAAATCACAATTCTTATATTGAGCGAGCATATCCCCGATCAGACGTAGAGCGCGGATTGTAGGTGCTTGGGCAGCATAGACGGTGCGAGTGGTCGGTATCAACAATAGGCGCGGTTCGCGCCGCGGCGCCACTGAGCCGTTGCAGTCCCAAGATATGCGGTTGGGCACGTCGAGACAGACACGCTCGAGTACGCACGGGCAGTCTATCTTATGGTACAGTGCGGAAAGGTAGTGCACCACAAGCAGTAATTTCCTTCTCGAGGCGAGAGTAGCGAGACCAACAATGCCGTTTACAAACATCGAGGGGAATAGGTAGGGATAGTACTGTCTCTTGTAGAGCCAACGTCCGAACTTTCTTTGCAGTTTTTCAAGCATTATAGAGTATTTAATCTCATGAGGGTCCCTGTCGGCTGCGTACGTAAGCATTATATAATACCATAGCTACAGAGGGGCCGTTTAGCTCAGTTGATATCCTAATTATAAAACCTAACAATTTGCTTGTCGACTTGCATATATTATTTACGTGTTTGTGGTAGTCAAGCTTATCATCTAATGTCAGTCCTAGGTCGCGGATATTGTCAACTTTATCTAGAGGAGCGTCAAATAGTTTATAAGAATTCAATATATTCAGCCTTTTCCTAGAAAACGTAACTGTTTTGCATTTAGACGTATTAAAAGTCAATCTATTTGTAGTACCCCACACAGCGACTGCATCAATGTCACTCTGCAGTAAGTGCGCGTCCTCCGTACCACCTATCCCTAAACATAACTTTAGGTCGTCTGCAAATAAAAGACACTTGGCAAATCGGACCACGTCAGGTAGGTCATTTATCATTATAAGAAATAAGGTAGGGCCTAAGGTGCTTCCTTGACTTACTCCAGATCTAGTATAGTAATTGCCAGACTCATTACCATTCAGCCTAACAAACTGGCATCGATTCTTCAGATAGCTGGCAAAAAACTCTAGCAGCTTTGGGGTGAAACCAATTACCGAAAGTTTATGTAAAAGTCGGTCATTATCTACCAAATCGAAGGCTTTTATGTAGTCGAAGTATGCCGCGTCTACCTGCCTACCGGCATCCATCTTAGCAAATACGTAATCTACGAGGGATATTAAGTTCGTAATAGTCGACCTTCCTCTTCGAAAACCGTGCTGACTATTGTGCAAATGACTAATTAGTTGTCGGCTTTTATGGTTATTCAGAATGATTTCGAAGAGTTTTCCGATAGTCGACCTTCCTCTTCGAAAACCGAGCTGACTATCGTGCAAATGACTAATTAGTTGTCGGCTTATATGGTTATTCAGAATGATTTCGAAGAGTTTTGCAAAAACGGACAGTACTGCAATTGGTCTATAAGATGTTATGTCCGGCACCGGATTACCTTTCGGGATTGGTGTTACCCTAGATAGTTTCCACCTATCCGGATACTTTGCACTATATAACGAAAGATTATACAGATACAGTAACGGAGCTCTGAGTATTGATATACAGTCTTTTACAAAAAACACCGGAATACCATCCGGTCCCGTTGACGACCTAGGTCTAAGTCGTTTAACGGCTTTACCTAATTCGGATTCTTCTACGTTTGGGACTCATATCGTTCTCGCATCAGGAGTGGTATGGACCTCTCGTGCAGCCTCGGCAGGATCTAATCGTGGCACCTCCTTCAAAAAAACTGAACTAAAGTACCGCGCGAATGCGTTGACAGCTTCCTGGCCAGTTATTCTTCATTATTATATATCTCTTCATTATTTAATTTAAACGTATCAATACACTGCCTATCCTTCCTCTTCTCTTTTACATATTCCCAAAATTTGACAGGTTTGTCAATAATATTTTTTTGAGTGGTCTACTGTATGTGCTGCCGATATGCATTGTCAATTAGTCTCTTAGCGTGCCACCTATAGTACTTGAATAGTTCTTTATTATATTCTTTGTCTAGTTGCTTAACTTTTTTTAAATGAAAATATTTTAATTTTATGCAATAAATTATTTCTTTAGTGAACCACGTTGGGTAACAAAATTTATGCTTGCACGAAACCGCATTCTTAAGTGGAACAAACAAATCAATGCACTGGTATAACTTTTCGTAATATAATTCTGTTTCTGCATCTATTTTATCTACTTACTTTGAATAGATCCGACCAATCTATAATAGCGAGATCGGCGTACAATGCTTGAAAATCCGCCCTGTGCCAGTTCCAGTTAGGACATGCATCCGGGCGGGCGGGGACCGGCGGCGGCGGCGAATGACACGGCCGAGGCCCCACTTTACTTGATAATGATAACTCTATCTCGATATGGAGAGAGGGGTGATAATTGTCAATAGGCACTAGAGAATCCGCACTGTACGTTTCCGTCACTCGATCAGGCATAAGGTCGCTCAATACAAGGTCTAGAATACCACCATGACTGTTAATTATTTGATTATACTGCTGTAATTGACAAAACGCACAAAAATTTTCAAATTGAGTATATACATTGGCATTAAATGAATTCAAATGAAAATCGCCTAATAATAATATGTCAAGATTTGGATTAGAACAAATTACATTTTCCATACAATTTAACACATTTAAATATTGGTCTTCCTTGTAATTAGGAGGTAAATAGACTAAAAAACACAGCAATTTCATATTTTTAATTTTTACAACTGCACTGATTAATTCCATGTCAGGCGTAATACCGTCTACTTCAGTAATTATTTGAATAGAGTAGCAATCACGTATGGCCAACAGATCTCCCCCCCACCCGGCGTCTCCTAAACGATCCTTCCGGATAACGATGTAGCCGGGAGGAAAAAGTTCGCCATCGCATACTGAACTTTTCAGGAAAGTCTCTGTTAGACCAATAATGTCAAAAGATAACAGACTCACATTTTTATAAAACAATGCAGTTTTGGTGCGCAGGCCACGGATGTTTTGGTAATATACTTGAAGTTTTTTGGTTACTGCCTTATTACTGTCGCGTGGCCTGCCCACCGCGAAAGATCCTCATTACAAAAATTCTTACTAAGTATTTCACTACCGTCTACCTTGTATTATCTGATAAGGATACACTAAAATATACACTAAAATAGCTCTTGGAATTACAAAATTGCGAAATAATTACACTTTCGGAATCATAATTCATACATCAAAAGATGTCAAAACATTATTTACTAATCTGTAAAATATTACTTCAAGCAATATTTAATCGATGAGGTATTTGTGATATTTCTTGCATGCTATTTATTGGATAGGTAATTATATACGTAGTTACCTATATCTTGTAAATAAAAATAACGATACCTAGGATAGATTTCATTAACCGACTTCAAAAACGAGGAGGTTCTCAATTCAGCCGGTATGTTTTTTTTTTTTTTATATGTATGTACACCGATTACGCCGAGATTACTGATCCGATTTACGTGATTCTTTTTTTGTTCGATGCGGAATAGCTGCCATTTGGTCCCATAAAATTTTTTTCAAAAACAGTTGGGTACTTTGGTTTTAAATTTAAAAAAAACTTAAATTACGAAGTCGTCTACATATGCGAAATTGCGAAGTTTTGCTTTTCAAATGACTTTTTAGTGAAACGATACGATAGTAGGAAACAATATAAGTTTACGGACACCCATCTAGCTTCGACCGTAGAAAGTTACCACTAAAAATTGTGAAAAAAAATTTTAAACAAAAATTAAAACCGACTTCAAAAAACTGAAAAGGATAAAATAATTAAATTTGAGTAGGTATTCATCCCCTAGAAACATATTTTTGGAGTTGGTGCTAAGTGGTTTCCAAAAACAATAGAAAGTGAAGCACCGACTCCAAAAATATGTTTCTAGGGGATGAATACCTACTCAAATTTAATTATTTTATCCTTTTCAGTTTTTTGAAGTCGGTTTTAATTTTTGTTTAAAATTTTTTTGTTGTATATAATTATTTATGACGAAAACGGAATGTGCCGTAACAAGAATATGTCCAATCAGGAATACGACGAAAAATGAATCAATCGCCACCTACACTTCCAGACGTTAAGACAACAGTCCATAAATATGCGAAGGCAGCTAGTGAAACATAAACTTACTGGCAAATGGGACTAGTTCTGGAGGCTAAATCTAGAAACTACAGTATATCTCTTTCTCTCAGTATATAATAGGACAAAGATAGCAAGAATTTGCTTAGACCTGTCAACAATTTTATTTTAATACATAGCACGGCAAATGACTTAACACCACCTGATTTGAAGCGGTAAGAAGAGTCCATATGCGGAGACAGCTAGTGCAGCTTGAAACACACTGTTCTATCTAGCCACCTCCACCTTGCCGGCCCAAAAAATTTTGATAGAGTTATAAGAAACCATAGACAATTTTAGACGGCATGCATGTAGGTAAGTGCTGCCTATGCACTGCATTTTATCACGTTCAATAAGGTCGAAAATTGAACGCACGTTTTAGTATACACGGTGAGTTTTTTTTTGGGTCAGTATGGGGAAATTCTAAACTATAAGAGATAGAGAAAAACTCTCTTAGGAACCGTGATCTTAATTTTAGATAAAATAAAAATGGTATTGAAAAAAATTTTAAAATCTTAATAGATTTGGAGATATTTTTTTGTTATTTCGATTGTATATCACTATAAAAACCAAAAATTGTATGGAGACCATAGGTCTAAAATTGCTAGAAGTTGTTAAAATTGTTCGAAATGAACATTTTATTAAAGATACATTTTACTATCTAATTGATATTGATGACTGAAACAAAACAAAACCAAAAATCTGCCACTTGCCTTAATCCCATGAAGTGGAGGACATTTTGAACAATTTATAAGATAGAGTTTGTTTCGTGGGATTAAGGCAGGTGGCAGATTTTTGGTTTGTATTGAAATAACAAAAAAAATTTTTTTTTTTAAAAAAACCCGATATCTCCAAATCTATTAAGATTTTAAAATTTTTTCAATACCATTTTTATTTTATCTTAAATTAAGATCACGGTTCCTAAGACAGTTTTTCTCTATCTCTTATAGTTTAGAATTTCCCCATACCCGAAAAAAAAACTCACCGTGTATATCAAATTATTAATGGTATTGTTAGGAAACAATTAATATAAAATATCATATGAATATGTTTTTATCTATGGTCGTTACACATTAGACTGGTACGTAGGTGTACGCAAAATTAAAATGCAGAGACACACATTTCCCTCGTGCAAAAGTTTTATCGTCTGGTACATGCATATGAAAAATTACTGAAAGAGATATATCGTGTAGCGATTGAGTGGGCAAACAATCTGTTTACTTTTCATTTAGATGTATCTTTACAAAATTTTATTTTTTATTTTTTTATGTTTATTTATACATGGCTCACAGAACTGATGGCCATTGGGGTGGAAAAGTTCTACAGTTGCGATTAAGGACTGGAAGACGCAGCGTAGACAGGCCTCCAACAGATTGCCCTATAAACTGAGTAGGATTCACTAACAGAAATATTCGCTATCGAGCTTGACGAGCGGTATTTGTTGATTTTGCATTTTTAGAACTATTTTATGGTTTTTTAAGAATACGATAGATTTTCATAATATGTAAGCGTCGGCAGCCAAAAGTCTTAATTGTAAAGTTATTAATTATTCAAATAATATGAACGATTATGTTCGAACAAATAAAATTAATGAGATGTCAAAATCTTAAGCAATGGCTTATTTAAAATGATTATACTAAGGTTTGACACCATGTTACAATTGCAAAAACAAGCTGCGACATGTAGATCCAATAAATCAGAACAGGCTGCCATCGTAGCACTTGTAGCACTCACAGTCAGTCGTAGTCCCGTAGCCATGTCGCGTAGACGTGCGCCGTTTTCGTAGCAAACTTGACGCGAGTTTCGTGAAAACTTTTGTGGTTCCTCCGTTTGTTAATATTCTATTAAAAAAGATGGAATTCATTACGTAAAGTGTGTTAAAAAAAGTGGTATTATGATTGTTATAATACCCATTTTAGTGGACACTAAATACAATTAGAAAAGTTTTCAATAGGTAAAAAAATGAGATCAAATCCATAACGGCTTGATAATAAAATATAATATGATTTGTGTATTAAAATATGGTGTATGAGTGTGAGTGAGCATTGGAAAAAATTGCATGCAGTGTAATAAACAATATCATTATGGTGACAATATTTGAAGACGACGACGTAATCAGCGTCAGTACTTCAGATATAGACAAAAAGTTTTGGGATTATTTCGACGTTTCAACGACAATGTCTTATTCGAACGTAACTCTAAATATACAAGACACACAGCCACGGGACCAGACGGCCGTGTTGGTTACATACGGTGTTTTGTTGGCTATTGGGGGGCTGAGTAACTTAGTAGTGTTGGTGACTTTGGCGAGGACCAGGCGAAGGAAGTCCAGGGTCGACTTGCTGATGACACACCTGGCTTTGGCTGACGTGTGCGTCACGTGCGGAGTGATTCCTTTGGAGGTAAGTTTTAGTTACTATGTCTTCTTCGATATTGTGGATCTTAACCATCTTTTGTACGGGTTAAAAGTGAGATTAATTTAAGCTTACGGATTTTGTTAATGTAATAATATTTCTAACTAAATTTTTTAAGCTTTCTTGTCACCTAGTTAAAAAATATAATAAAATAAAAATTTATAAATTTTAAATAGCCCCCGGGGTCATTTAATCAAATCAATCGGATCTTTAAAAAAAAATGAAAATAAATAATCTTTATTAAGTATCTTTTACATAGTAGCATCACAAATGGCTGGAGTCTCCTTTTAAGTATATTACTTGTGTTAGGAGACCCCGCTTTTTCCTAAAATTACAAAAGATACGTTGTATTACATTGTGTATTTCCTATAGTAACACAATAACAATGCTATGACTGAAACGGTAACAATTGACAAAACAACAAAGAGCAACAATAATTTTCAAAGACAATTGATGTCTTCAGTCTTCCCGGGACCACGATCGCTTAACTAGGAGCTACAAATGAACTGTATTGTATTATTGCTGTCGTGTGTGTGTGTGTGTGTGTGTGTATGTATGTATGTGTGTTTGTGTGGGGTTGTGTGTGTGTGTGTGCACGTGTTAGTGTGGTGTGTGTGTGAACTATATGTATTCAAAGTTAGAATTACCCTTTTGTCGAGTAGAAATGAGCTGATAGTCATCAAACGCCTGACTTGATCTTCATAAGTTATAGCTAAGAACCATCCTGATTATGTCAGCTTTCAAACAAATAAAACCGAATTCAACTCGGACTATTCGTTGAAGAGCTTTGATCCTACAAACAGACACACAGATACACAGACGGACGTGACGGACTGTACCTTCGATTATAAATTTTGCTTGACCTATCCCGGGATTGACTTCATTTTTATAGTTTAAGGAACTTCTATTTTCTTCTGAGAAATTAATTTTATTAAATTCTACATTTAGGATGTAACTACCAAAAATATACTTATTTAAATCATCTGGGTTGTAGAACGATTTGAAAGTCTTGGCTTAATTTTTAGGATAGTCTCGGTTTAATTTTTAAAGTAAGTAGGACGTCCTCCCACTAGATGGATAGATGACCTGTGGGTCAATTACAACAGACAAATCTATTATCCTTGCACCTAAGTTGAATGAGGCCAAAGGGCTCCAAAAGCATTTATTTTAAGGCACTGCATTTTACGAAAACCGCCAATCAAACTAAATATCTAATTAGGTCGGTTTTTCAATCGCCATAAACAAGGGTTTATTAAATATTTTATTTTCTAAATTATAATATTAATTTAAATTATTATTATTATTTAAATTATAATATAAGCTAACGTAACCATTTCTATTATAACGACGATACTCAAAATCAACGCCTATGACAGAGGTATTTTTTTTGTGTTTTATTCTTGTTTATTTTATCCGAACAAATATAAAACACGAAAATAAAATTGGCATGAAGTTTATAGGTACAGGATACAGCTATGCGATTCTCTAAAGTCAGCAGCCATGAATTCGTGGCTGTCGGCAGCGTCGTCATACTTTTGGCGT
The DNA here is from genome assembly GCA_947347705.1 of Nymphula nitidulata. Lineage (NCBI taxonomy): Eukaryota > Metazoa > Arthropoda > Insecta > Lepidoptera > Crambidae > Nymphula > Nymphula nitidulata. The sequence continues at coordinate 18,640,384 of OX374632.1, forward strand.
TTGTTTGACAACCGTTGGCGACACCAGCGTTTCGACGTCGAGCACGGCGTGAACCGGAACTAAAAAGTGGTTGATTTTTATATCTTTATGTAAAAAATCTATCAAATATTAAATGAAGTCATTGCGATACTATTTTAACACAACAAAAAAGAAATCAAAAAATATCGATCGTACTTCATGTCGTATAATCAAAACAGAGACAGTCGTACACAGCCAAGAGACCGACGCAGAGATTAGTAAATACGGATTCACGCAGCGCAGTGTGCAAACGTCAAAACCAATGGCAGCTCGTCGTCTTTGCCAGACGTCAAGCTCGATGTCGAATATCTTTGTTTGTGAATCACACTGCTGGATGGTGTCGTCCATATGTCAAAAAAATAAAAAATGGGCTATATTTGTTCATAGAAATGGTATGCCAGTTTCAAAAATATCTTATTCATTTGATAATGTCATGACATTTCTATGAAATAATGCAGCCAATCTTATATTATTTCATACGATGTTTTTAACCGACTTCCAATAAAGGTGGAGGTTATCAATTCGTCTGTATGTTTTTTTTTTTTTTTTTATATGTTTGTTACCTCAGAACTTTTGACTGGGTGAACCGATATTGATGATTCTTTTTTTGTTCGATGCGGAATAGTTCCCATTTAGTCTCATAAAAAATTATTGGAAATCCATCAGGTAGTTTGGTTTTTAAATAAAAAAAACTGGAAAAATTAAGTCGTCTACATATGCGAAGTTGCGGATATTTGCTTTCCTATGATTTTTTAGTGAAATGATACGATAGTAGAAAACAATATAAGCTCACGGTCACCCATCTAGCTTTGACCTTCAAAAGTTATCACTAAAAATTGTGAAAAAAAAATTAAACAAAAAATAAAACCGACTCCAAGAAACTGAAAAGGATAAAATAATTAAATTTTAGTAAGTAGGCACTCATCCCCTAGGAACATATTTTTGGAGTTGGTGCTAAGTTGTTTCCAGAAACCATAGATAGTGAAGCACCGACTCCAAAAATATTTTCCTAGGGGATGAGTGCCTACTTCCTAAAATTTAATTATTTTAACCTTTTCAGTTTTTTGGAGTCTGTTTTATTTTTTGTTTAAATTTTTATTGAAAGTGGCAAACCATTTCTGTGAACTAATATAGCCCATGTTTTAATTTATTGTTGTATTGACGGCACCATCCTGTATATTTGCAATGCCAGGTCAGGCGAAAAGTGTTTTGCTTCATGAACATTGTACACGACAGCACATCAAGTGTAACAGCTGCATTACGAAAGCCGCCTCTATTACGAACGCAGTAAGAGCGGTCTCAACGTCAAACTGTTACGGTTGATGTGCTGTCGACTGTACCATCTTTCATACTTGCCACTTGCTACGCAAATAAAGAAATAATGTTCTATTCCATTCTATTCTAAATATGTATTTTCAACCGGTAATTGACAGACAGACACTTTTATTAAAAACATCGTGAACAATAATCAAATTTCCAACAAAACTATAAACAGACTTCAAAGCACTCGACAAGGGCCAAAATAATTAAATTTGACCTACCTATCTAATACAGTCAAAGGTTTTGAAGTTTAATAATGAAATTGAAGAAAATATTCTATAAATTCAATTTGATAGCATCCTGCTACAATTTAGCCGGTGTTTTGCTATACTTGGTTGCTTAGTTAAATATTTTATTTATCGAGAAAGAGAGTTTAGCTCGGCTAAAACCCTCAGAGTACGTTGTTTTTTTTATACTACTAGATGACAAACAAGCTGACGGCCGACCTGATGGTAAGCGGTTACTGCCGCCTATAGACTTGATATTGGAAAATCACTTGATATTGCAGGTGCGTTGTCATCCTGAGGCCTAAGATGAAATGCCGTCGATAATATAATAATAATAATAATATCTATACACTCACACCTATTATCTAGCCCAAAGTAAGCATCATTAAGAGCTTGTGTTATGGATACTAGATAACGGAGAAATAATGATAATAATATGTATATAAATATTATAAATATACCAAATAAACATATAAACATCCATGACTAGTAAACAAATGTTCGTACTCATCATACAAACATTTGTTCCTACCGGGATTCGAACCCGGGACCTCTTGACCGAGTAGCCTGGGGTACAGACCACTCGGCCAGGCGGTCGTCAATGTCCGTCGAGTGCTTTGTCGTCGATGTCCAGTAATTAACGTTCAGCCAGTAGTTCCCTTCAATCCGAAACATAGCGCACTGTTTCACGGCTGAAATAAGAAAGGCGGTGGTACCTACCCAGACCCTACATACGGACGGAGTAAAATTGTAATGTTAAAACTCTTATGTACTCTGTTACGCAGCCTGCACCGCACTGTTCATTGGGTAACAGGTTACTTATGAATTTATTCTAAATTTCTAACATTACAAAATCATCCCGCACCACGCCTCTAGGTTTTAACCCAAGAGGAAAATAATTGTACCAATTGGAAGTTCCGGCCTTAAACGTTCAGACTATCTTGTCTTAACTAAACTAAAGTTTAGATCAGTTTAGTTAGAGTCAAATCAAACGGTAAACCGTTTGAATTTGAAAGCGATGTCTTCACAGACGATCACTGACGTAATATTATGAATTGCTACGTTACTAGGCGAGATATCACATTGACGTTGTAGTGAAGACGTAGTGTATTTGCAATTAGCACTCGGGACTCCACAGCTAATTAAAACTAGGTGCTATTCATGTTACAGAAATGCATCTCTGGGACATCAATAGCACCTAGTTTATTGTAGGTAGGGGACTGAGAACACTTGATCCTTGCGGGAGACTGGTATACGAGAACTACCGAAAACTTACCGTAAACGCAATATCTGGCCTAGTGGTCACAGCAAGAAACATTAGACATCCTATTAGCTCTCGATATGGGCAATCATAAGAACTTTCTTCCTTAGATTTCTCTAAGCTCTTACAAAGCGGCACAGAAACACTTTTGGCATCACTCATATTGAATCGCTTCGCTATTTTCTCAATATAAGTCTTTTGATAAATTTTAAGACTATTATTTTCATATTTCAAATTCATTCCCAAACAAAATTCTATTTCTCCCAAGTCTTTTGTTGAAAAACATTTTTGTATGTCACTTTTGAAATTGTCAAAAGTCAAATTGTTTTTAAAAATGCAAACTAGGTCATCAACGTAGACAGCTAAGAAAAGAGTTTCATTGTCACTAATTTTCTTTGAGAAAATGCAAGTCTCAGAAGGTGACTGTTTGAAACCAATGTTTGACAATGTTTGCTTCAATTTAATGTTTCAAGACCTCGGTGCCTGCTTAAGACCGTAAAGAGAATGTTTTAATAAGCAAACTTTGTCTTTCTGTGTTTCATCTGTGAAACCTTCTGGCTGCAACATGTAGACTTCTTCGTCCAAGTCTCCATTTAGAAAAGCCGTATCTTGGACAGCAAAAGCTAACAAAGTCCGTAAAGAAGAGTTACGCACAACTGGTGCATATGTTTCAAAATAATCTACGCCATATACCTGCGTAAATCCTTTTGCAACCAAACGCGCCTTATATTTTAAAATATTCCCGACAGAGTCTCGTTTGACTTTGTACACCCACTTGCACTGGATACACGGTTTGTTTTTAGGTTTATCGACCAAAATCCATGTGCCTTTGTTTATCAACGCGTTATACTCGTCCCACATAGCAGAGACCCAATGAAGTTTGTCTTCACTCCTTATCGCATCAGTATAACATTTTGGCTCGTCGTCTAAATTAGAAACCAAAGTATTATAAGAAAAGAAATCAGGAGGTTTACGATCTCTTTTCGGGTAACGACTCACAGCGTTATCACAATTTTCATGTGATGGTTCAGTTGAAGAAACAACATCTTCATGACTGCTTTCACTGGTGCCTTCTGTCAAAGAATTTTCACTGCTATCTACTACGGCACCTGATGACTGCATTAGAATATTATTATTTAAAAGAGAAGTACATTGTTCTAAAATGAGAGGTTCTGACAATGTATTTACACATTGTTTTTCAGCCTTCAAACCAGTAAAAACATTTTCAAAAAATACAGCGTCTCTCTCTTTAGGTTATTTTCTAGGGTACTGTGCATGCCTGAAAAAATAGCTCCTTAGATCGTCAGAGTAGCCGACAAAGATAAATTCTTCGGCCTTCACGTCCAACTTGGTACGATGACATGTTGGGACATGCACAAGAGCCCTACATCCGAATACTTTTAAGTGAGAAATATTCGGTTTCTCGTTATACCATTTTTGGTATGGAGTTACACCACACCAAAGCACGGTGTGGAGACCTATTTTTAATGTATACAGCAGTTTCCACAGCGTCCTGCCAGTATGCTTTAGGGAGATTGCTTTGAGCTAACATAGTTCGAGCCTTTTCAACAATACACCTTATACTTCGCTCGCTAATTCCATTTTGTTGCGGGCTATAAGGAACTGTTGTCTCATGTTTAATGCCGAAACTATTAAGATAATTGGACAGTTGTTTATTAACAAACTCAGTCCCATTATCCGTTCGCAAACATTTCATTTTCATGTTTATTTGTCGTTCGACAAAAGAATGAAAAGTTTTAAAAATCTCAAAAACCTCAGATTTTAAAGAAAAACAATAAACAAACATCATACGTGTAAAATCGTCAATAAATATAATAAAGTAACTATTTCCCTTAAAAGATGTAGTAGAAAACGGACCACAAACATCGGCGTGAATCAATTCTAAAGGACAACACGCACGTTTGTATTTAATTTTCAAGAAAGGTTTTCTGGCTTGCTTACCTTCTATACATGGTATACAGGGATCTTTATCGATAGCAGAATACGTCATACCGTTTGCTTGGCCTCTTTTAAGTTTGTCCATACCGATACGACACAGATGACCCAGACGCCTATGCCACAGTTGATACTCAGACAAATCAAAGTGCACCGTACGATCTGTATTGTCAACCACATCTAAAGCTGCATACTTATATGGTTTACTTGGATTTAAATTTAAACTATATAAACCACCACTATAAGTACCCTGTAAAATAGAATTGCCAATTAAAGTTACATCAATATTATTATAAAAATTACAACCATGTTTATCAAAAATTACAGTGAGTCCTTTATCAACAGCTTTCTTAACGGATATTAAATTACAATGTAAATTAGGTACAAAAACAACGTCTTTTATTTTACTAATATTTGGAATATCACTAATAGCTATATCACCTGTTCCTACAGCTGGTAATTTCTCTCCATTCGCAATGGTGACAGAACGACCATTACTGATCAAGGGCTTATAGTTCTCAAAATATTCCAAACAAGGACTCATATGACTTGTTGCTCCAGAGTCAATATACCATTTTTGACATTTATTTTCATTACCATCAGCCACACATGCAGTAAGTAGTGTTGAATCTTGAGCACACAAGGAACCTTTAGTCTCCAAAGAACCAATATTGGTTTTCTTCTTGCCTTGCTTATATGGGCATTGAGGACTTTTATGTCCTGGCTCGTGACACTTATAACATATAATGGGCTTTTTATTTTTATTTGACTTTCTCGAACTTAATGCTAATATGTCATTTTGAGTAACATCTTTAGCCATTTCGTTTATCAATTTACTTTTCACCAAATCACTTGTCACCTTAACATTGGAGTTTTCCAGTGCCATTATGAGAGGCTCATATTTGACTGACAATCCTCCCAACAAAATAGCAGCTACAGATTCATCATAGCTATGACTTTTCCAATGTCGGACAAATCTTGAACCGTACACAAAACAGCATTTATATATGATTCAATTGTGGTAAAATCATTTAAGGCATACCTGTATAGTCGACGTTCTAATGACAACCGGCGACCCATACCTTTGTCTTCATAAGCATTTGCCAACGCATCCCATGCTTCTTTTGCTGATTTAGCAGACCTAACATGAGTAATGGCTGAACCATCCAGCGTGAGGGATATCTTAGACAAGGCCTTCTGATCCTTTCTAATCCTCACATCCTCAGAGGTCATTTCACCGGGAGCATAGCCTGCAATAGACTGCCACAACTCTTCGTGGATAAGCAGTGCTCGAACTTTAAATTTCCAGATGCTATATCCATCACGACTAGTTAATAATTTAATACCACAGTAAGTAAAATGCGTGTGTACAAAGATATATTGGTAACCAAGTAACAAGCTGTCAAGAAGTGACTTCGAATTAAATAATTTAAATAACAATCTAGATTATAAAACTAGCCAGTATACAACAAATGGTCTCTATATTCCAAATGAATTCCAAGAGTGTCGTAAGGATTTTTATTTTAATATAATTTTTTAAATGGAAATTAAAGTTAAAATGGATTAAGTTTCCCCAGTGAACACTACGAGAGCACATCATGCGTAACAGTTTCACCTTAATTAAGACCGCTCTTACTACGTTCGCAATATTCGGTTTTTTTATGACATGCTATGTCATAAAAAAACCACTAAAGTAACCAAATTTCAAATCAATCAGATCTGTGAAAGATAGTAAAACCCCTTTGTCAAGCTGGAAATGAGCTGATAGTCATCAATCGCCTGAACTGACCGTCAAAAATTATAGCTAAGAACTATTGTAATCACGTCAGCTTTCAAACAAAAAAAAAAGAATCAAAATCGGTTCATTCGTTGAGGAGATTCGATGCCACAGACCGAAACACAGTTACACAGACAGACACGTCAAACTTATATAAAAATTTTTGCTATCATTGTCATTGAAAGTTAATAAGTTTTTCTTCCAGATATTTTTGTGCCAATTAAACAGAAGCCATTATATTTAAAAATCAGAAGATTACAGCTCGATAGTTTTTTATATTGACGTGAATTCTGCAAAAGGTCTCCTTATTTATGTCTTTACATAATAAAATCTACAACTTTAATAATGTAAGAATTTGTCTTCATAAATCAGTTGAACAACTCGGTGAATACGTGTCGTGTACCTTCTTTACGTGGCTTTGTAATGAAAACTTATTAAACGTTGCTCGCGACTACTAAGGAACTCTGAACATATTGTACCTGTTTAAAGTTTAATATTAATTTAAGTTTTGATTACGCTTGACGACGCCGCAAAATTTGCACTAATTAAATATTATTTCAAGGATTTAATAGAATCTAATGTCTGTTTGATAAGTTTTTAATAAGTTTGTAACTACCAGGGTAAGTTGGAAAAACGCTAATACGATCCGTGTCTAAAAACAATTGAAATATTTGCTTGACGAAATAGAACTTTACTGGTCATAGATATAAAGTTGAATGGTTTTTGCCAGTTGACACGTTTAGGTTCCGCAATTTATTCCCGAAGTTAAGGCAATCCTTTAACTTTACGGCTTTTAGTTTGTCCTTGTCGATTCACGAACAACCAAATAACATATTACAATCAAACTCTGTTTGCAGTCTCGTGTGAGACTAGTCTCAAATAAATAACCACTACTATTATTAGAGTACATACAGGGTGGTGCCGTCAATGCGACAATAAATTTAAACATGGCCTATATTAGTTTAATATCTAAGTCCGTAGTTTAATTTCTTAGTCCGTAAGTAATATAAACCCTTTCTTAAAAAAGATTTTCAAAAAACAAACAAAGCCGGGTCAACACTGTAGGCTAATTTGTTCCTAAACCTTTGGGGAAAAAAAATAGTCCCATCAACTACTCCTCTGGCACTACTGGGAATACACGGGACTTGGGATGATCTTGTAAATTTAATTTAGCCTATCTGTTTTGCGGTAGAATCTAACGGATACCCTCACAATGTCGAAGTATTCGAATCCCAGGTTCCTAATTTAATTAGGGCTAATTTAATTCCCTTTTGTATGTCAAAGAAATATACAGCATTGGGTTCTCCTAATGGTAGATTCGAATTTAAATTGAATATTTGCATACAAAGAAGATACAACCATGCACAGATAAATAGTTGTCATAGAAGTGGCTTCACAACATTTGAAGCTTTTAAATATAATTATCGTCTGGAACTGTTGGATCTGTGTGGCCGCAGTGCCTACAAAAATTAATTTGGGTTAATTCTTTTCTTTTTAGTCTTCACAAATTATAGCTAAGAAACATCTTGATCAAGTCAGCTTTCAAACAAAAAAAAACAAATCACAATCGGTCCATTCGTTAGGAGCTACGATGTCACAGAGAGACACACACGTACAGACACACGTATAGATACACATACAGACACAGTTAAACTTATAACACCCCTCTTTTTTCGTCGGGGGTTAAAAATGAGGCGAAATAGTGACGTCACAGCTTACTAGTGGCCACCGAATATGTAGGTACACACACACACACACACACACACACACAACACACACACACACACACACACACACACATGCACACGCTTAGCTTTTCCTTTCACTCCAGGTTGCCTGGCAGACATTGCTGCTGCTGATTGTTGTTGCTTGCTGCTTGATTGACAAACAAGCTGATGGCCCACCTGATGGTAAGCGGTTGTTACCACCGCCTATAAACACCTGCATTAACAAGGAAAAATCACTTGATATTGCAGGTGCGTTGTCATCCTGGGGCCTAATGAAGTTATTAGTTTAGAGTTAAAATTTTAAAGGATAATTTTATTTTCTTCTTTTTAGAGCATCTAAATAAAAGCTTTGAAAAAAAGTTTTTTGCTTTTAATTTATTTTTTACTTTTTAGTTATCGCTGGCTAGGTTTCTGAGTCTCGGCAAGCCCTTTCATTTGATACCCATATTGCAGAAGTGCATAAAAAATAATTATTCCGCCATCTTGGATGTTTAGCCATATTGGATTTTGAATGACGTTACATTATTTTTCGAGTTACTCTCAACAAGCCCTTTCATTTGATACCCATATTGTAGAAATGCATTAGAAATAACTATGCCGCCATCTTGGATGGTCCGCCATATTGGATTTAGAATGACGTCATATTATTTTTCGAGTTACTCTCAACAAGCACTTTCATTTAATACCCATATTGTAGAAATGCATTAAAATTAACTATTCCGCCATCTTGGATGGTCCGCTATATTAGATTTAGAATGACCTCCCACAGCTTATCGTGTATTGTCATCCAAACTAAACGTGTATACAAAATTTCAGCTCAATCGGTTAAAGATATCTGCTTCAAAATCGAGTAGCAAGATTCCACCCGAACATAAGCAAGTTAAATAAAAGTTTTTAAAAACGATGAAAAAATTATATGCGGGAATCGAACCCGCGTCTTCTGGGGTCCGGTTTCTTACAATAAAGTAGGCGTTATAAACGCACAAAATCAAACATTTAATGTAGAAAAGTTATTAATAAATAACCCCTCATCTATCGGGCGATACCTACATTTTCACTTGTAGGAAAAACCCCTGGCCAGTGTAATTTTGTAGGGCCCTCCCATGCCCTATGCAATTACTCTGCCTTACATTCACACTAAAACACAGGGAACTAGAACCAAGGCTGAACTTCTTTTTATATGACAGTTTGAACTGCTGAGAAGTCAAAAAAGCGTTTAACGATTTCTACCTGTTCATATTTAGGTCTGTAAATACTAATAAAACTGAATATTCTTCATGCTACGATCGGAATTCCTTCCCACAGGTCCTTCACTGAAGCCGTAATCACATTCCTCACATGTTTTCTCCCATCGAAATGTTTTGGAAGGGTTGACGTGCGAACACATCGAATTGGATCTTGTGAGAATGGTTTAAGCGAAGACCAGCCACGATCCGATGGTTACTTTCTAATTGCTGTGCCCAACAGGGTCCATGATGTACAGACAAAATAAATTTTTAGACCTTAAGACCATGGTGGAAAGGCAAAAAAAAAAAAATTGAAATTGAAAATTAATTATAATTATAAATAAAACTTTACAGAATAGTAAAGTAACGTTAAATCTATCTAATTGAAACATTTTAATAATGGTTGAGTTCTGATGTCAAGACGTATGACACGACCGGAGCACTGCTACTGTGAAGCTCGGTTGTGTTGTGATTACTGGGCATGAGAGGCGTTCCTTAAGCCTCAGAATGACGACGATGTAAGGCGGTTCCGTACCCTGGCGCAGAGGGAGGTTATGCGCCAATGTGGTGCGGCACTCGCCACCCCAGCAGCCGGCCACCGGACGATCGAAGCAATCCGTCCGGTCTTGGAGGAGTGGGTTGGGCGCAGGCTGGGCAGCCTCACCTTCCGCGAGGTGAGGTACTGACCGGACATGGTTGCTTCGGTCACTACCTGTACCGTAATGCCCGTTGGGAGGAGACACAGCGGTCATCACTGCGACTCCCCAGGCGATACAGCCGAGCACACCCTGGAGGAGTGGCCGGCCTGGCGACACGAGCGCCGCGAACTTCGTGTAGAGCTGGCGGCGGTCACTTCTCGCTGCCAACCATGGTAAGAGCCATGGTTGGTAGCGAAAGGGAATGGGAGGGTACCACCACCCACGCATAGCAAAGGCCGCCACGTCTGGGATTACCCAAGTGACTCAGGGTAATCTCCATCGGCGTAAAACCAGGCCATGAGGTCAGGTTACCTGGGGGTGGGCTGGTGAAATTGCTTCGGCAGAGCCCAGGCTAACCCTGCAAAGGGAAATGGATTTACCGGGGAGTTTTAATGGGTATTTCCAGTGCTGCTAGCGCTGAACGACCCCCACACACGCCTGTCGCTTAGCCAGCGGCAGGTGGGTCTGTAATGGGATCTCTCCCCGTAAAAAAAGTATATGTTAGTAGGCACATAATAATTATACCCAGCGGTAGGAAAACTGCGAAATATCTTGCAACAATAAAAATATATATAAAACACTATGTAATCTATCTACGGGAGCAATCTTTCTTTTCTACGAAACGTTAGGTATTCGTTTAGAGTCGGATGAAATACTTTCCCTGCAGACTTTTCGGGCTAGCCTTGCGTAACGAAGCTAATTTTTTGAGTAGGTAGTGAAACCATTTCTTCTCTTAATCCAAGCTCTATATACCTAAGTAGTTATATTTTTTTCACACTTAATTATATTTTTGTCAGTGGCCTAATTGATTGTTGCGGGATTGAACTACCTAATAATACTACTAAAATGTACCTACCTCCTGTCAAGCCATATTCCAGTCAAAATAAGTTTTTAACTGTCTCATATGCTCCCGGGGGTCTTACGCGGTTCAAATAATTAAACATAATTATTAACAACGTGAACGAATGTTCATATTCATTAATATGCACTGTATATTCCTTGGGCTAGGTTGAAATTATGCCTTTCCATGTTTGAAATTGTAACAATTTATGTCATGTACACGAAATCGCGAAAAAAAAACTGCTGTTTCATACAAATTGTAATATCTACACGGCCTGTTTAGATATTACAATACCAAAAATCCAATCAAAATCTGTCCATTCGTTTAGGAGTTACGATGCCACAGACAGAAACACAGACAGACACACAGACTGACACGTCAAACTTATAACTCACTTTTCGTCGGGGGCTAAAATGACTAAGGTGACGATTCATCCGCTAAATATTTCATGCACGTATTTATCAAATTGCACGCACGTAACCCACTTGTAGTCAATTTACATAATAAGTAGATATTCTCCTCATTTATATAGTAAATGACTACCTATATATCAAATAGTTCGTGTGACACAATTGTTCCAACGATTTTGATTTTACGTGCTATGAATAATTTTATTGTGCTGAATTTTCAATTTATTTAATTTAGACTTCTAGAAAATAATTTTGAAAAGGCGATAGAACAGATGTGGAGCATGTCATATTTCTTAGTAATAGTTCCAAAACTATCATAATTATTAATACTCTTACGCACACATCATTAAGATAATTAAGAGCTTGTAATAAAGTTTCTAGATAAGATAACGTATTATACAGACAACCATGACTCGAGAACTTTCGTACTTATTCATCAAACACGTCGTCGACTGGAACTTTTTACTATATTTACCTATTGGTTAATACAAATAGGTGTGAGTGTATGAATATTATTATTATTATTAAATCAAGAAGCAGCTCCCTAAAAGAGATGTTTCATATACGGCCAGGTATTTATTTTATTTTTATGTTTTTTTTTATTTGGGAAACAAACAATACAGCAAATCTTATAAAACTAGCTATAACAAAATACATCGATCATAGACCAGTGAAGTTTGCATGATATTTACAATCTACCGATCAGAATCTACAGTAGGCGCTAAAATATTTTTTCTGTCTTCTAAACGAGTTCTGTGAACGCATAAACATATCAATTTGTGAATATTCTTATTGTGAGTGAAGCAGGAACGATATATAAAAGAGTTACTGGCATAATTTGTACTTGTAAAAGGCATAGCGAATACGGAATATGCTATTTTTACGTAAACCAATCCGAGCACATCTAAATTGGATAAAACTTGAAAGATCAGGTGAGTCCAACTGTCATTTTATAATTTATATAGAATCTGTACTTCCATATTGTATAGTATGTGTTTATCAATCAGTTTTTTCTATATAAACTAATGTTTTGTACCACGAAACAAAGCAAATATACATAGAAAATGACAATGGAAAACTGTTCTGCATATTTTGCCTACCAGGTCTCCATACATTTTTGAAACAACTCCTTTAGGTATACTTATTACCTTTATGACTTCTCGGCGCGAATAAAAAAGACAAATATAGCTCCCGTTTGCGTAAATTAAGTGACATAATATAGGTAATTGGAAATAATTTATCCAAAAACTTACTGGTTTTTAAAATAAAATTCTCAAGCATAAATCAAATAGCTTAGGTATTTCCTTTCTTAGTAAAGGCGGATAAACGGAGCGGAGTTTAGTAACTTAGTTTGGGTTTTAAATATACGCCCGTTTGCTTATAAACCGAAAAAAGGAATGAGGAGGTTCATCTTCGGCTTTTTATCTATCGAGAAAATCATTTCCAATTACGTTTTGGCTTTTATAAAATACTTTATTTAATTAATAAATCAACTCTAACATACTTGAAAGCAAGAAAAACAGTAGTAGGATAAACGACTACTAATCCTCATAAAAATGTTGAATATTTGCGAAGTAGCGCCATAACTCACGTATGTCAGGCGGAAAATTCCACAAACGACCTGCATGGGCCCGTGGACCGTGAAGGAATAGGATTAGAAATCAGTCTTGTGAGGTGGGATGTAGAGTAGGTGATTGAGGTTCGATATGCAAAGGTCATCAGCAGGACCAGAGTACGTAACGTGCTCCAAGTAAATTGGATAGCACTGGCATGGAGGCTATTGAAAAGGAGGATAATAGCCAAGCTATGCTTTGAAAACGGTAGATACAGAGAAACATAATCACGCTTTTCAGCTCAAAATCAAAACCAATACAAACATTTTGCAACCGCTTAAGCTTGTTGAGGATCTCATTAGTTGGAGGGGTAGAATTAATTGCTATGGTGATTAATTCAGTATGCAATATCCCTATTTGGTTTTGATCAAGGCGTGTTTGTATAACCAATTTGTGGTTGATATCCAACTTAATAGCCTTCTCGACGTCAGTCTGTCCGCCTGTCACCAGAGGCTATCTCAGAAACAGTAAGAAATAGCTAGTGTAATTTCCACCTGTAGCCGTCACCGGCTGGCTGCCTCGCTAGACTACATATTGTCTTTCCGGAAGGTCTACACAGGGTGGCACATTTAGATCGGTCAGTAAGGGAAAGTCTGAAACTATAAAACATACGAAAATCTCTTCCTAGGAACCATGTCATCGATTTAAGTAATAAGAAAAACTGCATTCATACATTTTAAAAAACGTGTACCTACTCAGTGCGGGAATTGAACCCGGACGTTTTGAATAATAAAACGAACATTATTTCTATTTAGATATCTATTGTGTAGGTCTTAAGCAGGAAACGTTACTATTCAAACATGATATCTAAAATTAATAAATACTCTTATTACTAAAATCGATGACATGGTTCCTAAGAAGAGATTTTCGTATGTCGTATAGTTTCAGACTTTCCCATACTGACCGATCTAAATGTGCCACTCTGTATATTAGTACCTACAGATGGCCGCATATATCACATTGGATAGCAGTTTGGACTGGAAGTCGCACATAGATACACTATGTGACAGACTGAGCAGCGCAGCGTATGCTTTTCGCAAGCTGAAGCCGCTTGTTAGTTGTTACTTGCGGTGTCTTACGTCAGACTTAGAGCCACCGCACATATACAATTTCAAATCGTACAACTAAATTGCGTACTTTCATAGGCCGCCCACTTCGTCGACTTAGTTGGTGGACAGTGTTGCTAGCGCGGTGACGTCTGCGAGAAAATGCGGAAAAAGAACGCACTACTTCTTTTATTTCTTTTATTAATAAGGTTTTTAAGGGCTGGCCTTTTTTGGACTTCGTCGATCAGCAGTTCTATTTTTTCATTTATTACAAGTAAGTAGAGAATGCAGAGATCGACTGGGTGGCTGCGCGCCCGTCAGCATAAATCCAAGCGTGGGGAAATCACACGCACGGGTCTGGTCATACTGCATCTTGCCGTGCGACTGACCAACTCAGTTGTTATAGTGTGCGGGCTATCGGCCGATAGCTGACCAACTATTTAGTTGAACGACTTAGTTGATATAATGTGCGGGCTATCATAAGATTCTATGCCTATTAGACATTCTGCGATTTAGTTGTAAGATTTGAAATTGTATATGTGCGGTGGCTCTTACTTCGCATATTTTCATTCCCTAATGTCGTACGGCTTGATATTGTGGAGTGACTCGATTGACTCTGACCGCGTATTTCTGTTACAAAAGGGAGCAGTACGAGTTATTGAAAATATTAAATAAAGACAGACATGCAGATCCTTGTTCAAAAAGCAAAGAATAATGACTAAGTACTTATTCACTTTACATAAATAACATAATTATATACGTTACAAAAAATATAGATAAATTCAGACGCCGTGATTGTAATATTTATAATTCAAGACACGCAAATCGCCTTACAAGCGTCCCGCGGCGCTTGTTAAGGCGTTATTACATTTGGCTAAATTTAGTTAGCTAAATGAGTTAGAGTCGGAATTAAGACAAATGTAAAGACATTTAGACACACTAATTAGCCAATCAGAGTCGTGACTGCCGATCTTATAACAGTTAGCATGCTGAATTTAGCTAACTAAATTTAGCCAAATGTACCTAATAACCTTTTAGCGCTCGCTACTAAAAACCCGCGTGTGATTGGGCCCAACCCAAGTACTACGACCATCTTCCACTAGATCTGAAAAATGAAACCCATGACGAAACATTTGCGCGCCGATTGGAAAACCTTTTATTGGATAAAGAATTTTAAAATTGAATGGGAAATTATTGACGTATAACATTATTGTCATTTGACTTTCCATTGTGTAATATATATTTTTTATAATGGTTTTTTTTTCTTCTCAATCACATGACATCTCAATTTTATAATGTCATTATATTTTTTTTTAATTGACATCATTATTATTATTTCGATTATAATTATTTAATTTTATTGACCATGACATGTGTACCAAACCTAGTTTTTACAATGACAATTGTGTAAAAATGAAATAAATAAATCTAAATCGCGCAATCGTTTACTGTATTTTCCTAAAGTGTGTTTGATCACAAATCTAACCTAACCTATCAACCCAATAGATTTTACGATAAGACTTTATGACCGCCGCCTTTATGGCCGGCAAGACCACTTCGGTTACGATTTGATTTTTGTCACATAATTATACAAGATTTAACTTTTGCCATCTCTAACATTTATAGACACCACGGGAACATTCGAATTGGGCACAAGACATCTACAGTTACGGCAAGATTAGACTTTTGCTACTACTTTTGCTTGCATAATTAAAAAGAGCTGAATTTTCACATTTAAAAAGAGCTTCTATGGATTTATCACAAAACTAACTCAGAGTAATTCGGTAAGTAAAATGAAAATATTTTTTCTATGATGGAGTCTTCATAATATCTACAGTCTGATTACTGAGCAATCATTGTAAGCAAATACTTTTAGAACGACCTATTTATCAAGGCATTTTAATGGATCCATCCTATCCATGTATATTATATGGGCCTATGTTTTATACGTTGTAGATGCCTGAAATAAATAAATAAATAAAAAATAAATAAAGCAGTTGCAGTTACATCCGGGACCAACGTAAGGTTCCTTTTCAAAAGAAATTGATGTCGATAGGCATTGCCGGTCTACCCTAGACCGGAGTAATTACGAACGCGGGGTAACTCCGTGCATATCAAGAAACAGTAAAAAGATCCCGCATACATCCGCATCCTTTCATTCAACATTGGACTTCCTCTCAGTCACTAGTTTACTGGGTGTCAAACCTGTATTTAGGGTTCTCTGTAGGTATACCACCGCCTTCATATTTCAGCCGTGAAATTATAATAGTTCGCTGTGTTTCGGTAGCCGGTGTAATTACTGAGCATGGACGGCATGTCATCTTAGGGCTCAGCGTGACAACGCACCTGCTATACCAAGTGATTTTTTCCTTGATATTGCATATGTTTAGTAGACAGGCGACGGTTACTACCAGTTGGGCCGTCAGCTTGTTGGTCTTCTAGTTGTATTAAAAAAAGTCAGCATAAAGAGCAACTATCTTTTACTAAAATGATGAACGCACACGGTGTAGCTATAGTCGTATCAGCCATGCCAATGATACGGGCTACAGCTATGCGATTCTCTAAAGTCAGCAGCCATGAATTCGTGGCTGTCGGCAGCGCCGTCATACTTTTGGCGTTTGTTTGACAACTGTTGGCGACACCAGCGTTCCGACGTCGAGCACGGCGTGAACCGGAACTAAAACGTGGTTGATTTTTATATCTTTATGTAAAAAATCTATCAAATATTGAATGAAGTCATTGCGATACAATTTTAACACAACAAAAAAGAAATCATAAAATATCGATTGTACTTTATGTCGTATAAACAAAACAGAGACAATCGTACACAGCCAAGGGACCGACGAAGAGATTAGTGAATACGGATTCACGCATCGCAGTGCGCAAACGTCAAAACCAATGTCAGCTCGTCGTCTTTGTCAGACGTCAAGTTCGATGTCGAATATCTTTGTTTGTGAATCACACTGCAGGTCAGACAGCAAATTTATGATATGGAGCACGTCACAGAACAGTAAAAAACTTCACTTTCTATTGTTTTTGGAAACCACTTAGCACCAACTCCAAAAAATATGTTTCTAGGGGATAAGTTCCTACTTAAATTGAATTATTTTATTCTTTTCAGTTTTTTGAAGTCGGTTTTAATATTTGTTTAAAATTTTTTTTTCACAATTTTTAGTGATTACTTTCTAAGGTCGAAGCTAGATGGGTGACCGTCGACTTATATTGTTTCCTACTATCGTATCGTTCAACAAAATAGTCATAGAAAAACAAAAATTCGCAATTTCGCATACTACCGAACTGATTTTGAAAAAAATTTTATGGGACCAAATGGCAGCTATTCCGCATCGAACAAAAAAAGAAACATAAATCGGATCAGTAATCTCGGCGTAATCGGTGTACATACATAGAAAAAAAACATACCGGCCGAATTGGAACCTCTTCGTTTTTGAAATCGGTTAAAAATATGTAGACGACTTACTAATTTCAGTTTTTTTTATTTATAAAAACCAAACTACCGAACTGATTTTGAAAAAAAATTTATGGGACCAAATGGCAGCTATTCCGCATCGAACAAAAAAAGAATCACATAAATCGGATCAGTAATCTCGGCGTAATCGGTGTACATACATAGAAAAAAAAAACATACCGGCCGAATTGAGAACCTCCTCGTTTTTGAAGTCGGTTAAAGAGGTTTTATCTGTTCTGTGGGGCCCATCTAAAGCAAGCCACGTTCCTCAAAATTACCCTGCGTTCGGAACTACCACTCTCTCTCCCCTACTGATGGCTTAATTATTAGTCTCCGTGAAAGTTTGACTGGACTTTAGAAAGCTTCCGAAGCATAATAGATACCGAACGAACTTAGAACATTTAGAGGACACTTCAGCTACGATATGTTAACCGAACCTCCTAACGAAGATAAGTTTTTAAAAGTTTGCATATTACCTTTTTTTTCTCGGAATCGATATCGTATAGTGCCGGGCTTCCTTAGCTGTGAGTCGCGACGCCCTGGGGCGCCGCGGTATCATCCCAGGGGCGTCGTGAGGCAATCTTAACAGGTTGGCTGTCTGTGTCGATGTGAGCGCCATATGCATTGTGATGCGGCGGATCACAATGCGCCCGGCATCATCAAAATTTAGATACTACATATTTGGAGTTTGCTGACAAATTGTTATTAGGCTAGAACTCCAACTAGTAGGTAATGTATGGCAAGAAGGTCAGGGCGTCGCAAAAATATGGCAACTTCCCAAGGGCGTCACAGTTGAAATAAGTTTGGGAAGCCCTGATAGCTCTTAACCACTATACTATAGTGGTTAAGAGCTATCTGGATTTGATTACTAAAACAAAGAAGCCATTGCCATGTCTGATTCCAGATGGATTAATCAATATTTTTTACCTTTTATACAACTAGCTGACAAACAAGCTGACGGCCCACCTGATGGTAAGTGGTTACCGACGCCTATAGACACCTGCAATAACAAGGAAAAATCACTTGAAATTGCCGGTGCGTTGTCATCCTGAGGCCTAAGATGAAATGCCGTCATGCCCAGTAATTACAATGGCTACCTTTCCCTTCAATCCGAAACACAGCGAACTGTTTCACGGCTGAAATAAGAAAGGCGGTGGTACCTACCCAGGCGACCCTACATACGGGCCTACCACCTAGTGACATAGCTTCAATCTTAAGCTACTCAATCAGATGAAAGGAGATTTTTCATATCCGGCCAAGTATACAGGGTGGTGCCGTCAATGCGACAATAAATCCAAACATGGGCTATATTAGTTCATAGAAATGGTTTGGTACTTTCAAAAAGATGTTATTTATTTTATAATTTCATGACATTTCTATGAAATAATGCAGCCAATGTTATACTATTTCATACAAATGTCATGAAATTATCTAATGAATAATAACATGTTTTTAAAGAGATGCCATTAAATTAAAGAAGAAGAAAAGTGACAAACCATTTCTATGAACTAATATAGCCCATGTTTGAATTTATTGTCGCATTAAAAACACCATCCTTATGTACACCAAGTATCTCAAAAAACCAGGAAAAAACAACTGAATTCGGGAAAGATACTAATAATTCGTTTTCGGGCATAGTTTGTTTGTACAAAAGTTGAAAATTTTCGTTGATTTCACAGTTATTTAGTATGGCAATAGGGCGGGGGGCATAGAAGTCAACTAAACGTCACCAAAGTGACATAGCTGATGAATATTTGACTGTGTTGCAGTTTTTTCTATAAAAATCCTTGTTTAGTACCACGCAACACAGCAAATAAAAAGAAAACGGACAATTGAACACTGTTTTGAACATTTTTACCTATTTTTCAGTATACTTTACATAGACCTGGCCGGCTCTCCATACATTTTGGAACATCTCTTTTGGCATATTTAGAGATAGAATACACCCTGAGAAAGGTAGGTAGGTTACATTACATATCCTAAGCCCAAATCATGAAGTATTTTCCAATATTACACAATACACACGCCTCGCACCATTGGTGGCAATAGCTGAAAATCAGTGATTTTCTGTTCACTGAGCAAATTACGCCACTGAGCTATTTGCCTATTTCGCTCACACAATTTGTACCTACTTTTGAGCGACTCTGATGTGATGATTGTACAGAGGACAGCACATCAAGTGTTACAGTTGCACTACGAAAGCCGCCTCTATTGCGAACGGAGTAAGGGCGGTCTCAACGACAATCTGTTATGCTTGATATGTTGTCAACTGTAAGTGGGAGGTGTTAAACGAATAAACTTGTCGATAAACGTGATACTCCGCTGACTCCGCAAAGGGCACTGCCCGCCTAGCATGACCACCGAAACGCGATATGATAAAGCTATTTATCGCTTCGAACTGTCAAGAATTTTTGACAGTTCGAAGCGTTAAATAGCTTTATCATATCGTATCATATCGCGTTTTGGTGGTCATGCTAGGCGGGCTGGCTTAATTTTGCCAAAGACACAAGCCCTTTACTTGTGAAGATTAAATAAACTTAAAGTGACAACTCTACAAGAATAGACTATTAATTAATCAATCAAATACAATTTAGTGCGCAAGGACACATTGTAACAGATAACAAAACAAAATAAAAAGAATACAATAGGCGGCCTTATTGCTATGTCGCAGTCTTTTCTAGGCAACCTACAAGGGAACAAAAAGGGTTAGATTATACGAAGACAAAGTCTAAAAAAATAGAAATTGAAAAGTTATGCTTAAATATTTTACTAACTTTTCTAGAGAAACTAAAGTTATACAGGGTGGTGACGCTAATACGACAATAAATTAAAACATGGGCTATATTAGCTCATGGAAATGTTTCGTAACTTTCAAATATATCTTACATGTCAAACATATCAAATATTTCATGGGATTTCTATGAAATAACATAACATTGGCATATGTATTTCATAGAAATGTAATGAAATTATCAAATGCCTATGATATTTTTGAAAGTTGCAATTTAATGTCCATGTTTTTTACTTTCATACTGCCGTCACCACCTTGTATATGTAAATATATACTTAGTATATACTAGCTCACCCCGCAAACGTTGTTTTGCCATAAAAAAATGAAAAAAATTGTTTGGAAAAAAATTTGATAGTAGCCGATTCTCAGACCTACTGAATATACAAGTATGTACATAGGTATAAAATTTCATAAAAATCGGTCAAGCCGTTTCGAAAGAGTATGGTAACTAAATTTGTGACACGAGAATTTCATGTAAGATAGTAGGTAATTTAGTAGCAGCTAAGGACATAATTTTTTTTTTATACAACTAGATGACACACAAGCTGACGGCCCACCTGATGGTAAGCGGTTACTGCCGCCTATAGACACCTGCAATAACAAGGGAAAATCACTTGATATTGCAGGTGCGTTGTCATCCTGGGGCCTAAGATGAAATGCCGTCTATGCCCAGTAATTACACTGGCTACCTTTCCCTTCGAAACACAGCGAACTGTTTCACGGCTGAAATAAGAAAGGCGGTGGTACCTACCCAGACGACCCTACATACGGGCCTACCACCTAGTAAAAATATACCTTTAACTTGGTTCTTAGGACTCCGTAACGTGAGAGCGACACACACACCGTTATTGCGGCGACACGTGATTCTTTTTTTGTTCGATGCGGAATAGTTGCCGATTGCTCCCATATTTTTTTTAAAAAATAAGTTGGGTTGTTTGGTTTTTAAATAAAAAAAACTGAAATTAGTAAGTCATTTACGTATGCGAAATGGCGGATATTTTCTTTCCTTTCATTTTTAGTAAAACGATACGATAGTAGGAAACAATATAAGTTGACGGTCACCCATCATGCTTCGACCTTAGAATGTTTACTAAAATTGTGATTTTTTTTAAGTCAGTTTATTTTTTGTTTTATGATGCCAATGTTTATTCCTCTTTCCAGTTTCCAACTGAAATATTTCGTTCACATTCCGGCTTAAGCCCCGGAAGATTTCAATGCGCGCAATTCAAGCTCTTTGAGAGTGCATTGCAGACTACACTGAGGCCAGTGAAGCAGAAACCACACAAACACGTGGATCTGAACTGAATCTAGGTATTAGAGCTGAAAATTGTATTGAACTTTTACGATTCTTGAACTGTCCGTTCATCTATCAGTATGACATGGTCGATTTATTACTAATATTTTGTTTCTTTTTATACAACTAGATGACAAACAATCTGACGCCCACCTGGTGGTAAGCGGTTACCGCCACTTAAAGACATATGAAATGACAAGGAAAAAATCACTTGGTAATGCAGGTACGTTGTCATCCTGAGGCCTAAAATGAAATGCCTTGTATGCCCAGTAACTGCTACCTTTCCCTTCAATCCGAAATACAGCAAACTGTTTCACGGCTGAAATAAGAAAGGCGGTGGTACCTACCCAGGCGACCCTACATACGGACCTACCACCTACTTTTCTATTGAATCCCAAAAATGAAGATATTACTAGAAGCCTTGAAGCGAGACGTGTTCTCTTTTCAATCCGAATGGCTGCTCTAACCACTGAACCGAGGACTTGAGAGAATTTTGTTCGTCTTCTAGTCTTTCACTTCACAATGCGATAATGCACGCGCTAATCCCGGTGTAAGGAATGTAAGTACTGCAAGTCCGAGGTAACTTCAGATTAAGCTAGTAATAAGTGATTTTTATTAATAAGACTGTATAAAGGCGAAAATAATTAAATTTAGTTATGTGCGGTTGACAGCACATCAACATAACAGTTTGACCTTGAGACCGGCCTTATTGGCATTTGTAATAGAGGCGGGTTTCGTAGTGCAACTGTCACACTTGATATGCAGCTTTCTGTACTTATCTGATAAAAAGGTAATTTTTGGAGTCGCGATGCTGCACTCCCTTTTGAGTAAGTATGCTTAATTTATAACGTTCATTATAATATGTAGGCGTTAAAATAAAAAAGATAAATAGAAATAAATGCATCATCGGTCTCAATTAGCAGTCTTGTGAATTATAGGCATCCACAACACTCGGATAGTCGGAAAGGTAATCTTTTCCAGAAAACATATTCGTGAAATAATACGAATCACATAGGGATCACTTTTCCTCGAAACAAAGATACTCTTTTCATGACACCAGTATGTCGTTAGCAGATAGTCTTTCAAAAATATCTTTGATCTATATAAAACGCCTAGTCCTGTTCCGGTAGGGATAATCACACAGTCTCACAAAATGAAAAATCAAACGCACCCTACTCAGTCATTTCCTTCAGGAATGTACGAAACAAGATATTTCCTAAAGAGTATCACACGTTCTACTCACACTAGAAAATATGCCAAATAGTTAATAAAATTTAACAATTTTGGATATATCTTGAGTCGACGTCGACGTAGGTGGTATACAGGTGGTGCTGTCAATGCGACAATAAATTTAAACATGGGCCATATTAATTCACAGAAATGGTTTGCCACTTTCAAAAACATCCTATTCATTTGATAATTTCTGGACATTTCTATAAAATAATGCAGCCAATGTTATATTATTCTATACAAATGAAATTATCAAATGAATAAGGTGTTTTTGAAATTAGCAAACCATTTCTATGAACTAATAATAGCCCATGTTTTAATTTATTGTCGCATGTAAATAGAGGCCAAAGT
The DNA here is from genome assembly GCA_947347705.1 of Nymphula nitidulata. Lineage (NCBI taxonomy): Eukaryota > Metazoa > Arthropoda > Insecta > Lepidoptera > Crambidae > Nymphula > Nymphula nitidulata. The sequence continues at coordinate 18,663,636 of OX374632.1, forward strand.
ATGGATCACTCGGACGGCATGTTAGAGGAAAATTGAAACTTGAATTTCTTCTTTCGATTTATAAGTTTTTGTCAATATTACTGTTTAAAAAATTCAACCTTACGTTTAGCTATAATGAACAACAAAAATAATATGTATTTATTCAGTATAAGGTGATATTTTTTAAGAGCACTCATACGGCCACCATGCGGTGTGAGTGATCCAAATAAATCGTTATTATTTTAAACGGGACATGCAAACGAATTCATAATTTGTTAATGGTATTTTAACATTTTTTTTCAATTTTTTGACGTAGAAATAAGAAGAAGAACTGTTATAATATTATGAGATATACATTATGACATTTTTATAGTGCATGCGGTATGAGTGATCCACTTTATTGACTATATCTTTTTATCTCAAGTTTTACATTTTTTTTACTTCACCGTGACGAATGTAACAATTATTTACTAAATGCTCGTCGATTATTGTAAAGATTGAAGATAGGATCACTCAATCCACATGCACACGAAATCATTACAATTTCCTCACCCAAACGAGTATTTGTCGAAATACCTACATTTCGGTAAAAGACATATGTATAGTTTGCAGCTAAGCTAAATTACCTTCACCATAGCACAGCCTTACCGGCTGGCCGAGTGGTCTGTAACCCTAACTATACAGACTACTCGTTCAGGGGTCCCGGGTTCGAATCCCGGTAGGGGCAGATGTAATAATGTAGGAACATTTTTTCACGTGTTGGATGTTTGTATGTTTATTTAGTATATTTCTGATGATATCATTGAAATACATATTATCAATATTTTTCTAGTTATGGGTGGTGCGATAACGTCGTAAGATATTAAATACATTTATCGACCAAATCTGACAGCCCGTAATTGGGATGTTGCCTAAGTTTGAATCTGGCGCTATTTTCTACAAAAATTGGAAAATATACGCTACTGTTACTCATAAAAACAGTTCAATCTCAAAAGATATAGAAAATTTATGAAGTTGTATCTACTGTTTAGAAAATTTTAAAAGTGGACCTTTTTTCCCCGAATTTATCAAATCATTTTAATGATATTAAATTGTTTACATCAATTTAAACAACTATTATTATGAAAACTGTGTTTTTAACACATATTTTTCATAGTTATTATTAATTTTGTCAATATGCCCATACATACCCAATTATATGAAAATTTATTGTTAAAAACGTACAATTCTAGACTTAATTTGCCAAACGAGTCGGAACTTAGTAGTTTTACCACAGCGTAGTAGTGCTCTCAAAACAAAAATTTAGGCGACCACGTCGATGTCTGTGACAACCGACATATGCTGAGTGGCTATCCTTTTAGTGTCACAGCTATTACTTTAGTCTTAAGATTTCTATTGTAAAGTAAACAATAGTGTGTGATAGTGTGTTACTAAATAAATATTTTCTTTCTTTCTTCCTTTCTTTACATTTCTTAGTAGCTTTGGAACATTAAAAAAAAAGTTGAAAGTTTGAAATTGTACGCTATATCAATGTCATGTTGAAGGACTATATGTATACATAATTCCTGCCCTGAATTGAATTTCGCACCGGAGCGGCCGGCGCGGCGCGTGTCTGAAATACGTAATTAATACAATTGATTCAATATTATAACAGTGTTTGCAAATTTTATTAATCCTTTGTATAAAATCCCTGCCCAACCTACTCATTATAAGTAAAATTAGGTACCTAATAAATTTTATGATCAAATTATAAAAAACCGGCCAAGTGTGAGTCGGACTCGCGCACGAAGGGTTCCGTATCATTATACCAGTCTACCTGTTGCCGTTATCAATATCGAGCGTAAACAAGCAAAAAATCACGTTTGTTGTATGGAGCCCCCTTAAATATTTATTTTACTCTGTTTATTAGTATTTGTTGTTATAGCGGCAACATAAATACATCACCTGTGAAAATGGTGACAACGGACGGACACCGAAGTCCTAGTAATGGGGTCCCGTTTTACCCTTTGGGTACGGAACCCAAAAAACAGTTGTTTTCAAAAATGCCGCAACATACTAATGGCATCAGTATGTTGCGGTCGTAGCAGTATGACCGCGCTTCATAATTTTATTTATCTAAATATATTTTTATGCCGTTAATAGTGCTAATAGTGGTAGTGATAGTAACGTGGTATTATAACATTGCGATGTTATAGCATAGAGACATACCTCCCCAACTTACCAGCACCCGTACCACCATCTTTTATCGCGATCCAGTTTAGGATCTAAACTGAGTAGAATCGTTAATTCGTACTACGACGCTATCTACGACTATGACAGCGATGCCGTTTAGGAACCAATACTGAACCGAGCGGAATATGAATCGCTTTTTTAGAGATGGTGGTAAGGCCCCAGTGTCTCGCTCTCGACGCCCTCCATATTCTTGGGCGCTATATTTATTATCTTATTAATGTAACATTCCGGATTGGAAACATAACTTAAAATTTTTCTATAATAAATCTCAAGCACTAAGTGCCTTATTTCGCTACCTTTATTTTACTACATGAATATACTATAAAGTGACGGATTCGGGTGCTTTTATTCTTCGGACCCTCCCAACCTTACCGTTACAATAGTAATTGAATTGCCATAATTTATGGATTATTTTTTAAAAATTAAGAACTCTGTTATACTTTATATTTATTTATTTATGGAAAAGGTACACCAACAGTATACATATGTTACATTATTTATAAATATTGCCAAACATATTCTTATATTATACCTATAATAGGCTTACACTCCTGAATTCGGGAAAAATACTAATAATTCGTTTTCATGCTTCGTTTGTTTGTACAAAAGTTGAAACATAGACGCTATGGTGAATATCTGTGTTGCAGTTTCATCTATAGAAAATCTCGTTTGTACCACGCAACAAAGCAAATAAAAAGAAAATGGACAATGGACCACTGTTCAGCATATTTTGACCTATTTTTCAGTATACTGCACATAGACCTGGCCGGGTCTCATTTTTGAAATATTTTTTTTGCTTTACGCTTCGATTTCCGACGATTATAGGTATTCCTGCAATGAATTTCGTGTCCTGTCGCAAAATGGGCGCAGGCAGAATATGTAAAAAGAATGGAAACCAAATATATTTATTTTCATTTCAAAATAATCCGTAATACCAATAGCGAAAATCTTAATGTATAGCCAATTTCATAGTTCACTGGTTGCCCCTATACTCACAAATCATTAGGCAGATAAAATTCTTCATAGGCTTTTTTATTCAGTGAGATAGAATTTCTTCAAATATCTAATAACTCCGCTTTTCTGAAAATGTTCCTTATATATTCCTCTTTCTATGAAAGCTCTTTAGCCTCCTTTGTTATTAAAAGAATTGATTAACTTGAACATTATTTTTTACCGTTACACTACATGGCAACATGCTGGTTGAAGGTTGGTTGATAATTAAAAAAATATTCTTAATTTTTGATTTTAACATTATTATAAATGCTTGAAAAATTACTTAGTAATTAAAATATAATAAAACTAGAAAAATTTCACGTCCTGAGGCAGGATTTTAATTACTAAAAAAATATTTTTCCAGTAAAATTCAATATTGCTAATAATAATTCAGAAACACTCGGTTAGGTAGCCCGGGCCCATAGCACACCCGCTAGAAAACTGTCACAATTAAGACTCAAAATCTAGAATTGAGTAAATGAACTTTAAAGTTGTTGTGAATATGTGATTGAATTTTACAGTAATTATAATGATAATAGACATAAATGGCGTTTTTAGAGTAGATAGTAATTATAAAAATACAGGTCTTACCGCAAAAACACAGAATTTGCCCCTTTTTGTGTCATGACAGTTTATTAGCGGGTATGCGATGTAGGGTCGCCTGGGTAGGTTCACCGCCTTTCTGATTTCAGCCGTGAAGCAGTTCGCTGTGTATCGGATTGAAGGGAAAGGTTTATAATACTTATAATAATAATCATCATCATGTCAGCCGAGGGACGCCCACTGCTGGACATAGGCCTCCCCCAAGGTTGGAACCGATGATCTGGTGAGGGTCGCGGGAAGGCGATGGATGAGTACCTTACTTTAATTTAATTATTTTTTCCTTTTTAGTATTTTGTAGGGTCATCTAGAGGAGCTCGGTGGCGTATTGGTTTGAGCGCTCTGGTTTCGAATACGAAAACAAAGCAACTTTCGCCATGGTCGACCCTGGGATGGGTCAACCAAAATTTATAATCTCGAGCTCCTCCGTGCTTCGGAAGGCACGTTAAGCCGTTGGTCCCGGTTGTTACTACAACCGCTTTAACCCACCAAACCGCATTGCGCCAGCGTGGTGGTGTTATGGCCCAAACTCCTCATGTGTTTCTTCCATGTAGGAAGGCCTGTGCCCAGCAGTGGGACGTTTATAGGCTGGTGATGATGATGACGATGAGGGCCGTCTGGGTAGGTACCACCGCCTTTCTTATTTCAGCCGTGAAACAGTTCGCTGTGTTTCAGATTAAAGGAAACAGTAGCCAGTGTAATTACTGGGAATGGACGGCATTTGATCTTAGGCCTCAGATGACATCGCACCTGCAGTACTTAGGATCAAGTGTTTTTTCCTTGTTATTGCAGGTGTCTATAGGCGGCGGTAACCACTTACCACCAGGTGGGCCGTCAGCTTGTTTGTCATCTAGTTGTATAAAAAAACACTTTAATACTTTTGTGCCTTTGTCTTAATTAGGAATATGAAAGTTTTTAACCTTCACGGGGTAAGGGTGACTCTGGGCCTTCATCTCACCTGATGATAAGTGAAGATGAGGCCGAAGACGGAAACGAGCTACTCCCGGATTCCTCAACCACAGAGGAACTGGCTATCTTACCTCCAACTGCCGAAACACAACAATGCTGTTCACATTATTGTTATGGCGGCAGACTTAGGTAAGATGGTGGTAGTTAGCTAGGTGGACTTAGAAAAGTTCTCCCACCAACCAAACCGAGCAGAAGATTTCTACCCCCACGGCAATCTAACCCCTGACATCTAGATCTGAGGTAGGTGGTCTCAACCACAAGACCGCAGAGGTAAAAAAAGGAAGCGGCAGTAAATTGCAAAACAATTAAAAAAAAGTTCTGACGGTCATAATTTTTTTCAGGGTCTGTAACGGTACCCGATGGACCGGTTTTGAATGGTTATTATCTTCGGTACACGATTGTTTTCTGCGCTTTTAAATACCGATACTCGAAAATAAAGGGTACCCATAATAACGGTACCTGAAGTTTTACATCGGATAGTATTTTAAAACGGTTTTACAGTTTTTCAATAGCAAACCACTTTCATTTACCTACTTGTTGAAGCCTGAGTACATTCGTGTTTACCGGTTTCGTAATTCATTGTTTTATTCGTTTCAGAAGCTTCGGATTTTTCCAAGGCAGCTCTCAGTTTATCCGGAATACTATAAGTACGACGATATTATGACGAAATTATATTTTTCAATTCCTTGCGGAAAATTCGTCTCACGATTCGTTTCTATCAAAATTAAACAGAAATTCTAGTGAGCGTTTTGCAAATCAAATAGCCTTTTAAATAACGAAACGACGGTAGATTTACAAGGGAGTCCTCATCTAGAGGGAAATGGATTTATAACTGAAAAACCGCTTTAACCGGTAACAAATAATTTGGGTATAATGTTGTTTCGGCCGAGAATGGCAGGGAATATGGATAGAGATATGTCATATGACTGACTCAGCGCGAGGAAAAAAAGACTATATAGCGATGGCGCGTGTAACATAAGCGTAAATAGACAAATGATTTTATTAAAGAGTAACTATGAAGATCACAAAAAATGCTTGTAGGTACACGATCGTGAATATTAATGATATCTACTTTTGGGAGTAATTTTCTGTTGAATAACTAATATTGTTTACCGATAATCTTATACCTTTTTGATTTTTAAGAGGTTTTTCGAAAATTAAAAGTGTCGCGGCAAAATCGACGTACATATGTCGCAGCTGTCTGGTTAAATCAACCACCCAATTACGACGGCTAGCCCGTTGATTGAATGCCGGCATCTAATCAAACGGATGAAGTACAACTAGCCAAGTCATTAAGCGCAACGTTTAACCAGATGGCTGAACGATTGTTTGAGTGATTGGCAGGTTCAAGGTTATTTTTTTATGCCCACTTAACCAAAACGATGTCGGTTATATTAAAAAATAATAATGTAAAAATGCTTTATAAACTAACTATTAAACTGCTACCATTTGTGACTTGTACTATACCTACACCAAATATCAGAATCTTAGGAATGATTAAGGGTATGTGCAAACTTTGTTTCTTAGGCCCGCATTTCACGCTCGCCGAGTGGAGGCGAGTGGTGGCGAGCGCGAGAGTGAAGAGGCCACGCTCGTGTCGACTCGTGTGCCCTCGCCTCACCTCGTCGCCGCTCGCTATTTCTTCAGTATTTTGGCGTAGATCAAAGCAGCGAGTAGCGAGCGCGAGCAAGGCCTCTACACGCTCGCGTGGTTCAGTTCAATGTTCAGAGTGAAAATACAGTGTGCGGAAAGAAAAAACAGCGAGAATGGAAGACGAATGGTCAAATAAGACAACTTTGTACTTTTTGAGCAAAGTTAGCCTATTTTTGAAACCCTAAATACCCGGCTCACAAATATAAAAAAACAAAAAGCATCTACCAACTCCTTTTCCTCCACGGTTTTTTTTTTGTACAATAGGTACGTACATAATTGTAATAAGCAAGCGCGCACAAAGCCGTTGCCGCATCGACTTTTTCAACCTTCATCTTGATGAACGGTTCGGTGGCAACTGAGCTAACCGAGCATAAAGAGGGGTATCACTCGCCATCACTCGCCGAGCGCCTCGTTCAAGCGTGAAGTGCTACCATTAGGGTGGGTTTCCACCAAAGTTGCGAGACAAGGCGAGGCGAGGCGAGAATTGAAATCGCACTGACCCTTTCCCACTAAAAATTGCCCGCGTTAGCTCGCGCGAGATGATTTTCCACCAGGGTGGCGAGGAGCGGATTGAAATCGCACAACAATAAACCTATTGCGAGAAGCGTGTTTCTGTTGCAGAGTTAATTTATACTCTATATCATAAGCAATCCTGACTATTTCCACCAAACATGCGCGAGGCGCGGATTGAAATATTTGTTTGTGTAAAAATGAACCGTATTGCTTCCGGTATGTATAGAGTATAAATTAACTCTGCAACAAATTTCAATTATCGTATCGCGTCGTCTCTTCTCGCCCCTCTGGTGGAAAATCGCCTAGGGTTCGAAATCATATCAAATTTCACATTTAAATTTATAGTCTATATCGGAAGCAATATGGTTCATTTTTACACAAACAAATATTTCAATTCACGCCTCGCACATCCTCGTCAATCCTGACTATTTCCACCAAAGATGCGCGAGGCGAGGATTGAAAATTTGCCATACAAATTTTAAATCTCGTCTCGCCTCGTCTCGTCTTGCCCCTCTGGTGGAAAACCACCTTTACACTATTATTATAATGATGAGGAGCTGCAAATTATTGTATGGTTACCTTCATTAGTGAATATTTTTGTTGTTTGGATTCTGACTTTGTTCATGTCAATATCCACTTGTAACATTTTTCTTTGGGGTGGAGGGTTAATAACTTGAATCACAGGAATCTTCCTAGTTCAAATATTAACCCGACACAGGCATGAATATTTTATGCGTTTTAACTAACTGAAAACATTATTGTTAAAACAATTATATTATGTATGTGGTGAGAAATAAATAAATTTATTATTATTATAATTATAAGTGATCATAAAAAATATAACCTTGAACTTACCATTCAATACGCTAAGTGGTTAAACGGTATGTGAGTCAAGTTAAATTAACTATCGGGCTAGGCATTCAATTGGATGCCGGCGTTTAATCAACGGACTAGCCATCCAACTAAGCGGCGAACCGACATATACATTTCTCAAATCATATATACATTTATGTATGTATATAAATGTATATTTCAGATTTTCCATTTTCAGATCCATACCCAAGTTCTTTCAGCGACCACTTTTATATGTAAAAGTACGATTTTTTTCGTTGTGGGGCCTCAATACCACTTTAACGTAATGCCACTCGTTTTCTATTCTATTTTGGTGTCTATTATTTGCTTCGGCGATTCAAGCACTCAATCGTCAGTAATAGTTGCCAATTCGCGCCGCCTGTAATATACCTATGTATTCTCCTGAATGAACATACACAGAGCTGTCTTCAAAATACTTTGGATTATAGATATTCCAGTACGTTTCCTGTAATGGATCACAAAGTTCGACTCGAGTATAATTTTGTTCAAAATCAGGGACTCGCAGGCTCGCAGGGATTAAATTGTTTAATTATTATTTTATACAAATCACGGCCAATGACTCAACACCACCTGATGTGAACTTGTAAGAAGAGTCTTTATGCGAAGACAGCTAGTGCAGATTGAAACACACTGTTCTACCCACTTCCAACTCGCCGGCTTAAGAGATGCCTTTTCACGCCTATTTGGAAGGCAAAGAATTCGAGTTTGGAAGTACGACAAAGATAAATATATACAGGTTGGTGCCATCAATACGACAATAAATTGAAACATGGGCTATATTAGCTCATAGAAATGGTTTGCCATTTTCAAAAACATCTTATTCATTTGATAATATCATGACATTTGTATGAAATAATATAACATCGGCTGCATTGTGTCATAGAAATGTCCTGAAATTATCAAATGAATAAGATGTTTTTAAAAATGGAAAACCATTTCTATGAACTTATATAGCCGATATAATTTATTGTCGTATTGACGGCACCAATCCTTACCTATATCTGACCGGAAATGAAACATCTCCTTTAGGCAGTGTAATATGATGTCACATATTTCAGTAACTTTGCCCACTCTTCTCGAGTTTCTGGTTAAAGAACTTTATTTCTCATAAGAATTTTATAATTCACTTATATGAGACCAAATTGCTATATAAAATATAATATATTACGGTTTGGGCTATGCTATAAAATTTGCTTCACATACATAAACAAGATGCTACTTTACTTCTACCTTAGACATCATTTAGTAAATAACTTAGCTATTTATGAGCTTATATTGACAAATAGCTTAGCTTTTTGAGTTTATTTTGACAAATTAGATTGTTAGTATGTGAATGTGGACAACCATCATTGATCGATGTACTCGGATTCGTATTGACACAACCCTCACAAATATAATGCAATTACCATATTTAAAATTACAGCTCATTTGGATTTGATTTAACACGATTAAACTCAAATCTACGATTAGTGATTTGCTTTATGCCCCCTCTTAAGGCGCTGCAATCGGAGCCGGGGGCGGCAGCAATACCTGCTACAACAAACTCCATCGCGAAATGGTAAGTACAGGATTAAGTGCATTTAATTGTAATTATTTTATTTTGTACAAATTACCAATTATTCTTAAAAAATTCTCGCAACATAGGTTTTATAAGTAGGTAGTCGAAAATAAAATAAATAATCAATAATCTAAATCATCGTGATACGTTACCACGAATACCTATACCTACTATATGCGGATCACGAAATGGAAAAAAATGTTTAAAAAATTATAGAAGGTGTAATAAATATTGTTTCTTTCAAACAGCAATAAATTAGTATATAATTTGAAATACCCTTAAAGTTACCCGGAAACATTAGTGTTTCAAATTATTTAGGCTTACCTAAATTAATTTATTACAATAAAGTTGTATTTTTACTTCACTTCGAACTTTGTATCAAAATTATACTAAGGCGACGCACTATGGGACCAAACTGTATTTTCCATCTCGAAAATGCTTTCGACGAAAGTCGTAATTCTATAAAGTTCTTTATGGTGCTATATTTTTTAAAGAATGGAATTGGAGCTTTACAATGAATAACTAAAACTTTAAAATATCAGTCTTACATTTATAAAATGAACCTCAAACATTGGACTTCATTGAAATGTCTTTACAAAAGTTCAACGCAAAATTATTCGGAAGTGTTCCAGAGAAGTATGTTAGTGTTATACATCATTAGATAGCTTAGAATGTACACTTTGCAACTACGTTCAGTTTTTTTTTATGTTTTTTTTTGTGTAGTAAAGAATATTTCGGTTTCTTTTTATTTCAATTAGAGTTTTTATTCTTGCCGAAAGTTGCCGGTGCCTAGTTAATCACTCTATTGGAGACCTTGCCTATTCAGTAATACGAGACTTAAAAAAAATCTTGCGCCTTTTTTGCGCCAAAGTGATTTTAAAGCCATAATTATATTATAGCTATATATAATATAATATTAATATAATATTATAGCTTATATTATAGCTTATATTATAGCCATAATGTCAACCGAGGGAAAAATAAAGAAATCTCAGAAAATTACGAATATTGTTTTGCTCTCTTATTATTGTATTTTGACGGCTTTATTGTTTATTTTTACCACTCCTAAGATAAACTATTATAATTGAAAAAATCTACCCATAGCACTTTTGTTTGCGGTGATCACATTGACCACAGGTATGTTAAACTATTGCTGCGGAAGTACTATTTATCCACTAGGGTAGTGTTATATATTAGTTACAATCAGTATTGATTACACTACTTCAATGAGAACTGTTTTTATCAATTTGATCCATGGTTTTTGCACAAGGTATTAAAATATGGGACCTTCATATACCTTAGTCTTCAGGATACTATTTATCAAAGTGTTCAGATAGTTCTTTTCAATACCAACTAGCCAGTATACATCGACAACCACGCAATTCTATGTAAGCAAATTTATCTGGTACTACATGCCATCTTTAGTCCATTAAATACTTATATGTATATGATGCTAAAATAAAAAAAATACATACAGTGAAACATATAGCCTCCTTCTTATTTTGATGTTGGTTAACAAGCAGCATTATGCAGCATTATGCAGTTCATAGCAAAACTGCATAGGACAATTCTCCGATGATGCCCAGGAAGCACGAAACAAAGATTATAAGAAATATCGGTTACATTATCACGCTAGGAAGTCTTCCAGATCAGCAAAAAACGAAGACGTTATGCATATTTTGCTATATATACATCTGATCCCTATACATGGTGGTGCTCTCAATACGACAATAAATTAAATATGGGCTATATTAGTTCATAGAAATGGTTTGCCACTTTCAAAAACATCTTATTCATTTTACGGCATTTGTATTAAATAATGCAACATTGGCTGCATTATTTCATAGAGCTCACAGCCCTCGCACCGGCCACGAGGTGCAAGCCCGCAGGCTGCGCGTCGGCCGCAAGCTCCAAGCTTGCTGTTACATGACATTTGTTATTGAACACGCCTAGGAGTTGCACGTTGTTGTTTTGCTGGCGACTCGGAGTCGGCGCGTAGTAAGCACGTATCCGGCTCGCTGTAAGCACACCGTTAGCGCGCTGTGAGGACGCGGTCAGCGCGCTGTGTGGACGCAGTCAGCGCGCTGTGAGGACGCGGTCAGCGCGCTGTAAGGACGCGGTCTGCGAGTTTAGTTGTATTATACAACTTGTATAGTAGCGGCGAGTGCGCTGACTGCTCGCCGTTGGCTTTTTCATGTTAATAATGAAAGATAATTATATCGTACGTCTCACAACTTAATGCTCTTATTTGAATGGCAAGTTAATTGCTGGGTTGGGGCGGTGCCGGTATAGTGTGCCATGACCTTAACTCATATTGTTGGTTTGTTGGTATCAATTTAATTATAAAGTACTGATTTGTATGCGATCAAGTATTCTCAGTAGAATCAATCAAGAACACGTCATCGGTTTACGTGGGCTTAGGTTAACTATTATCTAATCTGTGGTTTAGGTGCATTTAAATGCAGATAGCTGAATAATTCAATTATGCAAATAATTGTACACATTACACCTACAGGCTGGTGCCGTCCATACGACAATAAATTGAAACATGCGCTATATTAGTTCATAGAAATGGTTTGCCACTTTCAAAAACATCTTATTCATTTGATAATTTCATGACATTTGTATGAAGGAATAAAACATTGGCTGCATTATTTCATAGAAATGTCATGAAATTATCAAATGAATAAGAAGTTTTTGAAAGTGGCAAACCATTTCTATGAACCAATATGACCCATGTTTTAATTTATTGTCGTATTGACGGCACCACGCTGTATTACCTACACTCACTTACGTTGGGTATTAGTTATGTCGTATTTTGAATATGTTTGATCATTTGGATATTTATACTGCTCAGCTATTTTTAGCGTTGACAACATTGTAAAAAAATATATTTGTTCTCTAATAATTAGGTAGGTAACTATATGTATTTATTGAATTGAACAAATAATTGGCAATTATAGGTAGTTGAAATATAATTTATTTATTTAACAATGTACTTATGTACACAAGAACGTAGCAACGAAAATATAAACAAGAACGACATTGTACAGACGACAGCGGATCAAGTGTCACAGTTGCACCACGAAAGCCGTCTCTATTACGAACGCAGTAAGGGCGGTCTCAAGGGCAAACTGTTACGTTTGATTTCACAAAAGGAACGATAAAAATATACCTATTTGTATATTGTATAATTTCACATTTATATCAACTTAGGGGTTTGCTTATAGCCAATAGGGGTGTTGGTTTACGGGTTTGTCTACACCGTAATGTCATTTTTCTCGGGTAAAAATGACATTGCGGTGTAGACAAAACCGTTTATTGAGGTTCTCGTGTTCTTGTGCTACGCGTCAATAGCTTTTATTAGTGTCTAATTTAAGCTAAATGCGATACAAATCTTTATTTTAAAAAAGCTTTGTGTTTGGACTCGACACTATGGTTTTTATTGTATTTCAATTTACTCAAACGATTTTGTATTAATGGCTTATTAGTAAAACCTGTTTAAATATCACTGATTAGAAACTTCATTGATATTTTTGGGAACTCACTAACAGTTCTAATTTACCTCTCATAACTTTCTTTAACTCTCTCTGGACTAAAGATTTAATTGTGTCTGCGGTTAGCTGTGGTGTTTTGTTCTCTCTTGTTAAACCGTTACATCAGACACCACGAAACCACTTATAATCGTCATGCTCCTAACAACATCACAATTTATTTTATATTTGGTAAATAAAAACAACAAGATACTTTTATAACATGGCACCCTTAGAGCCGGTTGTTTATCGGTGGCGTCTGAATTAAGACAATAAATTTCGATTGTGGCAGTCAATATATCGAGAAACCTCAAGCAATAACGACGCTATATTTGATACTTATTTGTTAGAATAATATTAATATATTTCAAATAACTATTTTGAGTTTAATTAGATTTTTACTATAGGTACCTATATAACCTGCCTTAAAATAATTTCAGTTCTAAGTCAACATGAAAATTAAACCTAATTACCAATCACACTGTCTTCAGATACGTCTCAGATCTTAAAAAGCCTAAGAGGCAGATCGCGATCTGGCGAATTAACTATAGGAATTCTACATATTATATAGTCTAATACAATATCAACCACATTGTAAGATTTGCGAGTGGATCAGCACAATTCCAGCATTAACAAAGAAATCTAGAATGGTGATTTTCAACTCTACGCACAAAATCTTAAGGTTTCATTTAGATAAAAGACAATTAAACGTTAAGTCGGTGCTGGATTATTACACGCACGCAGCCTCCTAATCACAAGTTTACGACCCTCCATAAACTTTGAAACCATTTACAAAAGCAATCTGTGATCATCGTTCAACACTCAGACATTATCTTTTATGCATTAAAACCAGTAGGATAAGAAAACGCGTCGACCGCGTTCATCGAGTGGATTCCTTAGTACTTAATAAAAATCCAATACTTTACGATAGAGGCGCTGGGTGTCGTTTGATAAGATTTGACAACTAACGATTACAATATATAGTAACGGTTTCCAGCGTCAAGACTTGCTAAGACTACAGACTTTATTGTTTTTTCTATTCTATTGTATTATATTGGGCCAAGGAGACTACCCACCCATAAACTAAAGTGTTTATAAAATAAACGTAGGTAATAGTCTTCGCTGTTAGTACAATATTCTGTTACCTCACGGCTTTGCATCATAAGCAAATCTGTATTAAAACTTTTAAATTGTTCAGGCGTTCATAATAACCCAAGTGCCGGACACCGGCACCATCGCGGCTATACGTCCCGTCCTAAATGAACGAGTGAAGAGACGATGGGGATCGCTCTCTTTCCGCATAGTGAAGGTCCTCTCGGAACACGGCTGTTTCGGGAGGTATCTGTACAAAATAGCGAGAAGAGAGCGAACTCCAATCCGCCACCAATGCGGCGCCGCTGAGGACACAGCTTCACATACTCTCACGTGTCACGTCGTGCCCAAGATGGTCACGAGAAAGAGCTGAGCTAACGGGAGTGATTACTACCGGCGGTCTCATTTTGTCATCTATAGTGGAGGCCATATTAGGGGAGGAGGACGCCTGGAAAGCCTTCCACATATTCTGCAGCCATTGGTGAGAAGGAGAAAGAAGAGAGATCCCGAGAAAGAGATCCCTCGGCGGACCCCATCCGTAAACGCAGAATCGGCCGCAGACTAAGAGCTTTCGCCGCTGCGCTGATTTCATGAAGTTGGCATTTGGGAGACGGGTGGGGAGTCCCGTCGCTCCAGTCCAGCTGCCCGTTGTGTGTTGACGTCGTAAGGGTGCTCCACGCGACGTCATAGAGTATTAACACCTTTTTAGTGTAGATTACACCCGTACACATCGCAAACAGAAATAGGGATAAGGGAAACTGTTGCCTGATATTCTGAATATGCGAGAAGTTGAAGCACCGGGGTCGTTTTAGTGGGTATTCTTGACCTATACCATCTTTGGTCAAGGAGCCCCACACACCCCTGCACCTCTCTCTCCCTATGATGCAGGGCAGGCGTAAATGCATTTTATTCCCCGCAAAAAAAGGCGTTCATAATAATACAAATTTTATCATCATCACCAGCCTATAAACGTCCCACTGCTGGGCACAGGCCTTCCTACATGGGAGAAACACATGAGGAGCTTGGGCCATAACACCACCACGCTGGCCCAATGCGGGTTGGTGGGTTAAAGCGGTTGTAGTAACAACCGGGACCAACGGCTTAACGTGCCTTCCGAAGCACGGAGGAGCTCGAGATTATAAATTTTGGTTGACCCATCCCAGGGTCGACCATGGCGAAAGTTGCTTTGTTTTCGTATTCGAAACCAGAGCGCTCAAACCAATACGCCACCGAGCTCCTCCACAAATTTTATAACTACCTACAAATGCTTCAAAGAGAATATAATCACAGACGTCTGTGAACTTCTAGGAAGAGTCGTAGATTAAAATTCTTAGGCTAATCGCTCGATGTATTTCAATTCAGTAACGCGTTACTAACCACTTCAAAGTGATAGTAATACAGGCAAACAGTAAATTTGGTCTCTGGGCGACTAGTGCCTAAAAATTTCCTTTGAAGTATCCTTCACATCGTGAATTTCAATTCTGATTGTTTGGTCGTGGAAGCCTTTGTCCAGCGATGGACGTCTTTCGGTTCTAATAATGATGAAATAATTTCAGAAATATCGGAAACTCGTTACAAACAAATGACATGGCAAATATCCCGAATATAATTCTAATTCACATTGAATAATTACTAAAGGGCAATAACTTTGTATCAGGGCGCTTCTCTGAAATCTGCCAAAATCTTTGTCGTGTACAATTCTACTAATTAGATGTACAGTCGATAGCACATCAAGCGTAACAGTTCGACCTTGAGACAATCCTTACCGCGTTCGTAATAGAGGCGGCTTTCGTGGTGTAACTGTTTTTAGTTGATGTGCTGTCGTCTGTACCTACTGCGAATGCGTAGTTTGGCTTACCAGTTTACGTAATTACCAACTTATTACAAAACGTACTGTCTCATTTTTGTTAACGAGGTAGTAGGTTGTTATTAGCGGGGTTTTGTTCATTTCGGAGAAGGTACCTCTTTTATACAACTAGACGACAAACAAGCTGACGGCCCACCTAGTGCGTAGCGTTTACCGCCGCCTATAGACACCTGCAATAACAAGGAAAACTCACTTGATGCCTACACCTATTCTGAAAAGAACAAACAAAAAACTTAGCAAAGCTTTAATCTTTTCCTCAAAATTCTGTAACGGACAAAATTCTACTAAGTAGTTAGGTATAGTCTTTCCAATCATTTATTTTCTCGATGACAGTTAGTTATAGTGTTGTGACCAAATAAGTAATTAATTAGTAGATACGATATCGATCCAATTTACAAATTACAAAGTACAATTAGTAAATAATATTAAAATAATAAAAGCACGATATGTGATTGACGAAATAGCTGTATTCTTAGATTTCCGCCAATTGCCAACATAATGAAATGGAATTAATATGGCACTACAAATTAAAGGACACGCCGCTCGAAATAATACAAATCCCCCTTTCACGGCAAACAAAATGCTTGATCTATTAAAAAATGCATGTGCGGAAGTAACTGCCGAAAACTGGGAAAATGTTGTTAGAAGAACCAAAAAAACTATAATGTCGAATTGGGAAATTCATGTGGCCTTCGATAATTTAGAAGAACAAGAATTTATGAAAAATGTCGGTGAGAGCTGATTGAGTGACATTGACGATTCATCAAATTGTGATTAAAATCAATAAATAATAATTACCAGTCATTAAAATGGTTTGATTTCATTGTCAATTACCTATCTATACTTATATTACTTATTAAAAAGAGGAAAGATTTGTATGTTTGTAACAAATAAATTACAAAACTGCTATCTGTTTCTCGTGTACAAAGTCGCGGAAACACATAGTTCAATAGTTCAATATAAATACCGATACAATATCATTTCAATCATAACATCACTATTTTGGTTGTCATAGAATGTAACTTTATTAAAAACGTTTGTTATTTATCGTACTTTAAAAAAAACTACTGCACATATGGACTCAATTTGTATTAGATGAATATAATATGGGATCAAGGAACAAAATTAGGCAGTTGTGATATTTTTTATACCTCGCATTTTAAAGTTAGCTTTTCTGTAACATGACGCAATTAGGGAGCTGTCATCGAGAAAATAAATGATTGGAAAGAGTATAAGTGAGCAAATCATATCATATAACTACTCGTAGTCATCAAATCTGGCACTGCCTGATAAGTTAGAGGGCGTCTGACATCAGCTATGCAATTCTCTAAAATCGGCAGCCTTGAATTCGTGGCTGTCGGCAGCGCTGTCATACCTTTTGGCGTTTGTTTGTATATCCAAAACAGCGACAATCATACACAGCCATGACATCGACGTAGAGATTAGTGAATACGGTTACGCGCAGTGCCGGGCTCAAACGTCAAAATAAATGGCAGTTCGTCGTCTTGTCAGACGTCAAGCTCGATGTCGACTATTACTGTTTGTGAATCACACTGCAGAAAATTAGCCAAATAAAACTATTTTGCTGTTGTTGAGTGTACTAATACCTTATAAACAGAGTAATGGGCCTATTACATCAGCTATTCCGATTGTCTTAATAAGACTGGGCCATCGACTAGAGTTATAAACTGGGTCTAATGCTCATTTTCACTAACATTTGCTTAGCGTTAACTTTTAGTCTCTTAACGATTATTGTCTCAGTCTATCTAAAGGAGATAGAAAGAGACAGATGTCGTTAAGAGTCACCTAAGCCTAGCTAGGGAATGGTTAGTGAAAACGCACATAAGCCTTTTACATCAATGCAGACGAAGCGCGGCCGGGTCCAGTCTGAGTCTTTCTGTCTTAATATTTTTTTTATTTATTTATCGAAGCTTTGGCTGCTAGGGCCATTAGCTTAATGCGCACCATTGTGGTGCCCATAGTAAAAAACAAAACCGGAGATACGTCTGATAAGGGTAACTACAGGCCCATCTCACTTGCTACCACCACCGCTAAGATACTTGATAGCTTGATAAGAAGCTGTCTCACAGAATATAGGCCAGGACTATCCACTGAAAGTGCTATTTTAAGCCTTAAACATACTGTTTGATATTATGTTAAAAGAAAGACACCGGTGTATGCGTGATTCCTTGATTTGTCTAAAACATTTGATCTAGTAAATTATGACAAATTATGCGACAAGTTAGGGATCCAGGGTGCACCGGTGGAGTGTATCTCAGTTTTGAAATACTGGTACAGAAATCAGCGAAACCAAGTGAGATGGGCAGGTGAGTTGTCTGATGAGTACTCGTTGGAATGCGGGGTAAGACAGGGAGGGCTTACTTCTCCTTTGCTTTTTAATCTGTACATCAACCAGCTGGTCGAGCGACTATTATATTATTATTATTATTAGTTATGCCGATGACGTGGTGCTGCTGAGTCCTTCGATCGGTGGTATCAGAATTATCCTTTCTATTTGTGAGTCGTATGCGGAGCAGCACGGCTTAATTTATAACCCCAACAAGAGCAAGTTGCTTATATTCAATGCAGGGCAACGTAAACCTAGTTATGTACCACATATTGCCATGCATTGAGAAATGTTAAGTATAGTCGACAAATTTAATGACGAGGATATTGATAGGGAGCGGAGGGCGTTGGCAGTGAGGGCTAACATGCTCCTTCGCAGATTCGCTCGATGCACTGATGAAGTAAAAATTATCTTATTCAAGGCATTTTGCCAGTCATTTTACTCGAGCAGTCTGTGGGTGAGCTACACTCAACGGGCCTATAACGCTCTCCGCGTCCAATACAATAATACTTTTAGGATGCTGCTGCAGCTGCCGGGCCGTTGCAGTGCTAGTGGCATGTTTGCGAAGGCGCGTACTGATGGCTTCCATGACATCATTCGCAAAAAAGCGAGTTCGCTTCTGCGTCGTCTAAGGGCAAGCAGTAGCAGCATACTGACTGTCATAGCTAGTCGTCCAGACTGTCTCATTCAAAAGCATTTGATTGAGATAGTTACGGGACAGTTGAAATGATTTTGAAAATAGTACCTAATTTAATAATAATGTAATTTAGTTAATCAATTTAATTAAATAATATTGTACCTACCTAATACAAAAAACTAACCGACTAACTTAATTCTAAGGACAATTGTTACTAACAAACTAACAAGAATATGGATGAAAATCCGAAATAAATTATTATTAATTAATTAATTAATATGGATATTTGTTTTTAGATATAGAATAGAAGCGCGAATATTCGTGCGGATTTCCCGTGGCCAGACCGTTACCGTGAGCTCCGAAACACAGCGAACTGTTTTTTTCATACAACTAGATGACAAACAAGCTGACGGACCACCTGGTGGTAAGCGGCTACCGCCGCCTATAGACACCTGCAATAACAAGGAAGAGCACTTGATATTGCAGGTGCGTTGTCATCCTGAGGCCTAAGATGAAATGCAATGTCCATGCCCAGTAATTACACTGGCTACCTTTCTCTTCAATCCGAAACACAGCGAACTGTTTCACGGTTGAAATAAGAAAGGCGGTAGTGGTGACCCAGAACACCCTACATACGGGCCTGCCACAACAAAAAATATACAATGTTGCGTTATAAAATAACGTAACATCGTCAAAACTAACCAATTTCAAATTCTCGTAATGTTTCTTTTCCGAATAAGCTTCTCGAGAATATTTTTTCATATTCTCCGGATAACTCCCAAATTTTCCACACCCGAATTTCTCGGAAATTTCCATCACTACAGGCCGCCGGGGGTGTAAGGGGTCCCGAACAACACCTCACGGGATCCAAGCCAACCTCACCTGCACGTGGTGCACCCTGCCCAACGACAGAAGAGGCTCTGGCGCTCCCCACCAACCCGCACTGGGCCAGCGTGGTGGGAGATGGCCCAAACCCCCCCATGAATTTCTACAACCCAAGGCCCCAAGTGCCCGGCGGTACCGGAAGCCGTGCCGGCGTTGACGGGCGTTGGCGAGGCGCCGGGACCAGGGGTGCTAAGAATCCCCGGGTGGCGACGGCATTCCGTCATACGACCTTGGCCCTGGCGACGTATAACACACGCACACTGCGAACCGAGGAGAAGCTGCTAGAACTGGAGGAAGAATTGAGTAGGATTCGCTGGAGGATAGTGGGACTATCTGAAGTCCGACGAGAGGGCGAGGACACGATGGTCCTTAAATCCGGCAACCTGCTCTATTTCCGGGAGGGCGAAGATCTGTCCCAAGGTGGTGTCGGGTTTCTAGTCCACAAGTCTCTCGTGAATAACGTTGTACAAATCGGGAGTGTGTCGAATAGGGTGGCGTACCTTATACTCAGAATCACCAAACGGTATTCGTTGAAGGTCATACAGGTTTACGCTCCGACCTCGACTCACCCCGACGAGGAAGTGGAAGTAATGTATGAGGATATCTCTCGGGCAATACATACTTCCAATACTCACTACACTGTTGTCATGGGAGACTTCAACGCAAGGCTGGGCAAACGTGGCGATGATGAGTTGAAAGTGGGGCAATTTGGAGCTGGAATCCGGAACTACCGTGGTCAAATGCTAGCCGATTATATGGAGAGGGAGGGACTCTTTATGATGAACTCCTTCTTCAGGAAACGGCTGCATCGAAAATGGACCTGGAAAAGTCCGGATGGCATAACAAAAAATGAGATCGACTTCATCGACATGATGAAGTCGATCTCATTTTCTCGGATCTCTAAGACTCGGATATTCAATGATGTCTCAGTGATTAATTCGTTTAACACGGGGAGCGATCACCGACTGGTAAGAGGCACATTGAATCTGAATGTAAAATCCGAACGATATCGACTGATGAAGTCTACGCTCCGCCCTAATGCTATCCAGATCCAAAACCCCGAACGCTTTCAACTCGAACTGCAAAATCGCTTTGATTGCCTGGAGGACTGCACAGATGTGGACACATACAACGACAGGTTCGTGGAAGCTGTCCTTACGGCGGGTTCAAGCTTTTTAAAACCCAGCGGTAACAAAAGAAGTAAGAAAATCTCTGAGCCAACATTAAAGCTCATGGAGGAAAGACGTGGACTGCAGTCTTCTGAAGACGCTCGTCGGCAGCTCAACAAACAGATCTCCAAGTCCCTAACCCGAGACGTGCGCCGATTTAATACTGAACGTATTAAAGAGGCAATCGAGCGGAACAGGGGCTCAAAAGTGTTCACCAGGGATCTGACGCTTAGACAGAGTTTGCTGACGAAGCTAAAGACAGAGGACGGCAGATTGGTTACATCCCGACCTGAGCTATTGGCCGAGATTCAAAACTTCTATGGACAGCTTTACGCGACATCACGCACACCTGTCACTCAGGCCACCGATCCGAGAGCCAAATTAACCCGACATTACACCGAAGATATCCCGGACGTCAGCCTGTACGAGATTAGTGTAGCTCTCAAACAGCTTAAGAACAACAAGGCGCCGGGCGACGATGGAGTTACAGCGGAGCTTTTGAAAGCAGGTGGACGACCAGTCCTGAGAGCGCTTCAGAGGCTATTTAACTCCATCATCCTCGAGGGTGAAACGCCAAAGGCATGGCATGGGGGCGCGGTGACACTTTTCTTCAAAAAGGGTGACAGGACCCAATTGAAGAATTATAGACCCATCACGCTCCTGAGTCATGTTTACAAGTTGTTTTCGAGAGTTATAACGAATCGTCTCGCACGCAGGTTCGACGACTTCCAGCCTCCCGAACAAGCCAGATTCCGAAAAGGCTTTAGTACCATAGACCACATACATACGCTGCGGCAGGTTATACAGAAGACCGAAGAGTACAACCTGCCATTATGCTTAGCGTTCGTGGACTATGAGAAAGCCTTCGATTCTGTCGAGACCTGGGCCGTGCTTCAGTCACTCCAGAGATGCCAAATAGACTATCGGTACATCCAAGTGCTGCAGTCACTGTACGAAAACGCCACTATGTCAGTCCGCCTTCAGGACCAAAACTCGGAACCAATACGTCTTCAGCGAGGTGTGAGACAGGGCGATGTTATATCGCCGAAACTGTTCACTGCCGCGTTGGAGGATGTGTTTAAGCTTTTGGACTGGAGAGGATTTGGCATCAACATAAACGGCGAGTACATGACTCACCTTCGTTTTGCGGATGATATCGTAGTCATGGCTAAAAACCTGGAAGACTTAGGCACAATGCTCGACGACCTCTGTAGAGTCTCCCAACAAGTGGGTCTTAAAATGAACATGGATAAGACGAAAATAATGTCGAATTCCCATGTCGTACCCACTCCTGTAAAGGTTGGAAGCTCTACACTGGAAGTTGTTGACGAATATGTTTACCTGGGACAAATAGTCCAACTTGGTAAGTCCAACTTCCAGAAAGAGGTCAATCGACGGATCCAACTCGGCTGGGCAGCGTTCGGGAAGCTTCGCAGCATATTCTCGGCCCAACTACCGCAGTGTCTCAAGACGAAAGTCTTCAATTCGTGTGTGTTGCCAGTGATGACTTACGGAACTGAGACGTGGCCGCTTACAATGGGCCTAGTAAGAAGGCTCAATGTCACCCAAAGGGCAATGCAGAGGGCTATGCTCGGGGTTTCTCTGCGTGATCGAATCAGAAATGATGAGATCCGCAGGAGAACTAAGGTTGCCGACATAGCCCGAAGAATTGCGAGCCTCAAGTGGCAGTGGGCAGGCCACATTGCAAGAAGGACTGACGGCCGTTGGGGCGGAAAGGTCCTCGAGTGGCGGCCGCGTACCGGAAGACGCAGCGTTGGTAGGCCTCCCACAAGGTGGACCGACGATCTGGTGAGGGTCGCGGGAAGCCGATGGATGCGGACAGCGCAGAACCGATCGGTATGGAGATCTTTGGGGGAGGCCTATGCCCAGCAGTGGGCGTCTCTCGGCTGAAATGATGATGATGATGAGGCCGCCGGCGCCCGGCCAAATGCAAGCGGCCAGAGGCAGAACTCTCGACATCGTCTTAGTAGAAAGCCAATTTATTTCGTCGACTTCACCTATTATGGCGTTATTTCGCACAACCCCGAGTGGGAACATCCCACTGAATATTTACGGAAGTTCGGTGAATAACAAAATGTTCATTAATTTGTATTTCAAAGCAGAGGAACATGGTTAAGTCTTGCTAAGCAAATGTATGTGTATTACTTTAAGATTTAGATCAATTTGGATAATCATAATCTAAACTAGAATCCTAATCCTTGAACCTCTACATTTACGTCGAGACATAGCATCGCTTGGAGCCTAATATCGTGGTGTTCTGAAGAACTTTTTGACCTTATCCCACCTTTCTACTCAAAAGGTAGCTTTAAGGTAGCCAAACTTTATCTAAATCAGTTCCGTGGCTTGGGAGAGAAAACGTAGCAGACATACAAACAGAGTTACTTACAGGTTTAACTATTACCCTTATACAGATCGCTGATGTCTTCCGAAGAATCTGGAGCGATTGCTATTGTAAGTATAAAATGCGTTTTATAGGCTCATCAAAAATACACCACTTTATTTATACGACATGGGTGGTAAATAACCACACGACCGGCCTGAGGTAAGCGGTTACCGTAGCCTATAGACGCTCGTAGCACCTTGGACACCACTCACGCGTTGTCACCGTAGGGTCCGTAGCCTATAGATAGACGATCGTAGCAAACTTGGATACCACACGTGTTGTCATCGTAGTGTCCGTAGCCTATACTGCCCTCATAATTACACTTGCAGTAATCGACACTTTTGGGATTTTCACTTTTTTGCAAAAATGACATCTCATAGGCCTAAGCTACATATAAAAAAATAATAGACATGGTTTTTTTATTGCAACTAGGTTTTTTATATACCTCAAAACGTAGTACTTGCACAGAAGTATTGCTTATGCTAACAAGATCTGCAGCATTGAGCATGTAACTACTAAGAGGTTGTGCAGTACTTGATACGTTTACTGCAGCTTCATTTAGCACATATTTTTTTGCAAGGAATAAACTAAAGCCAAACGCAGCATTCCACAGTGCTTATGGAGCATTTTTTTAAAG
This sequence comes from Nymphula nitidulata, assembly GCA_947347705.1. Taxonomy (NCBI): domain Eukaryota; kingdom Metazoa; phylum Arthropoda; class Insecta; order Lepidoptera; family Crambidae; genus Nymphula; species Nymphula nitidulata. Next base: position 18,687,577 of record OX374632.1, read on the forward strand.
GAAGCGTGATTGCACTGAAATTACTATTTGGACTGATAAATCGCACGGGTCAAAACAAAACTGGGCTTTCTTCTTCTCATTTATAGTGCAGATTGCAAATGGCTCCACTCACGCACGCGTTATCACTGTAGCGTCCATAGCCTATAGACGCTCGTAACACCTTGGACACCACTCACTCACGCGTTGTCACTGTAGCGTCCGTAGCCTATAGATAGACGATCGTAGCACCTTGGATACCACACGTGTTGTCATCGTAGTGTCCGTAGCCTATAGATGCTCGTAGCACCTAGGACATCACTCACGCGTTATCACCGTAGCATCCGTAGCCTATAGACGATCGTAGCACCTTGGATACCACACGTGTTGTCACCGTAGCGTCCGTAGCCTATAGACGCTCGTAGCACCTAGGACACCACTCACGCGTTGTCACCGTAGCGTCCGTAGCCTATAGACGCTCGTAGCACCTAGGACACCACTCACGCGTTGTCACCGTAGCGTCCGTAGCCTATAGACGATCGTAGCACCTTGGATACCACACGTGTTGTCATCGTAGTGTCCGTAGCCTATAGATGCTCGTAGCACCTAGGACATCACTCACGCGTTATCACCGTAGCATCCGTAGCCTATAGACGATCGTAGCACCTTGGATACCATACGTGTTGTCACCGTAGCGTCCGTAGCCTATAGACGCTCGTAGCACCTAGGACACCACTCACGCGTTGTCACCGTAGCGTCCGTAGCCTATAGACGCTCGTAGCACCTTGGACACCACTCACGCGTTATCACCGTAGCATCCGTAGCCTATAGACGATCGTAGCAACTTGGATACCACACGTGTTGTCATCGTAGTGTCCGTAGCCTATAGACGCTCGTAGCACCTTGGACACCACTCACGCACGCGTTGTCACTGTAGCGTCCGTAGCCTATAGATAAACGATCGTAGCAACTTGGATATTACTTTGGATATTATTACCACACGTGTTGTCATTGTAACGTTCGTAGCCTTAGTCGCGCGTAATGTGTCTGGCAAGATGTAAAAACCATGAAAACTGTCCGTCTATTGAGGTGACATCTTTTTATAGGTCCCCGAGTAACATATATGAAATTTAGCTATTAAACTATAACGAAAGTATAAGTAATTATAAGTTATTAATTTTAAGGCTGTCTGGCAGGGGGTAGTAACTATCATAAGTGTCCGGCAATGGATGACGAGATTTCTGAAGTTATTACGAAGAAAATATAAAAAAATTGAGCTTTATACTTTAACAAATTTTAGGTACTATTTTCTACACCTTCGCTACCAGTTACCTGCCCAGGTAACCACAACCCAAACTCTATAGTCGCTGGTCCTTCTTACCTGTATAGGGGACATGTACAGAGAAACTTTCAACTTTTATAAAATAATGAAGGTCTGGCCGTCGTGGGCTCTTGCTCTATAAATAACGGAGAAAAAATAATAATGTTATGTCGAGCTAAATCCGGTAAAGTGATTTTAATTCAAATGAAAACCATAGATACTAAATAGACGTATAAATATCCATGACTCGTCAACTAATGTTTAAACTAATAATATCTGCATAAATTAAATTACTCGTATTTGAATAATCTGGCGATTCGCTGAAGAAGATTGATACCAATATTTTTTTTATATGAAGCAAAAATTTTATGTGTTGGATTATTATACATATCGTAAGAATCGTAAAAAGGAGTTAAAAAAAAAATAATAATATTCAGAACCTTTGACCTTCTAGACGGCCGCAGGTTCTGATCAAGAAAATAAACTACGAAACTATCTATCGATTCAATCAAAAGGGGCTTAGCGTAATTTATCCAAAAGATACTAAGTATTTGCCTTATAGCATAAGCAAAAATAAAAGAGAGGTAAAAATAAATCAACCATTGTTTATCCATTCATGAATTATAATCACTTTTGTTACTACAAATCTAATTTGATTTTTAAACAACAAAACAAAAGAAAATCGGCATAGGTTCTACTTACAATTCTTTTCAGCTCGAAAGATCCACACAAACTGCCCTCTCGTTCTATTTATAGCCGCTTAGCAACGCCATCTTTCCCGCCCAGTCAAAATGAGTTACGGGTGTCAGATGGCGCTGCAGGCGCATACGTTTCAATATTATTTTCTTAAAGTATCAGTAAATCGGTAATTACTAATTTAAAGCAACTTACAAAATTCATAATCTATTCAACGGAGCTTATTTACAAATTAATCTAAGGCAAACGGCCTTGCAATACAAAGGACATTATTTATTTTGATGTGCCACATGGTATTTGACGATTAACAGTCAACACAATGTTATTTGTTTACTATTTTCAAATCTCACAATCGCAATACAATTATTAATCGTTTAAATTATAAAGATAATAATTTTAGAAAGAATTATAATCTAAACACTTAAGGTAATCACTTTATTTATAATAGATAACCGTCAGTTGATTTCTGCGGCGACATTTATTATCTTTAAATCTCACAATCTCAATACAATTAGTAATTGTTTAAATTTAAATCTAAGTAATAATATTAGAATAGAATTATTATCTTAAAACTTAAGCTAATCACTTTATTTATAATAAATAACCGTCAGTTGATTGCTGCGGCGACACGGCCATTCTGATAAACAATGCGTGCTCTGCATTGTTCCTGCTCCAGTATGATGTTTTGTTCTGAAATTTAGAAATTACTGTTTTGAGGCTAGGTACATCCACAGTACTCTTAGGCCCTGTAGTTGTCATTATGCCAGGCATAAGTACTTCCACAGTACAGTATACCCAATATCTGTCAACCGTCATAACATCTTTATATACTGTTCACTCCACGTGACAACAGATAATATGTGATGAGCTATGAATTTATTATACAAGGGAAGGTTAAGGTGGTGATAGGTCGATGCTGTTTTAAGTAACAGAGGCTCTAAAGGAATGTGGGATAGGTCGATGTTGTGCTCTGGGCGGTCGCGAACGCCGTGGTACACACGGGACTATTTTTCTTTTCGGATGGGGGTTTACTATTGGACGGCTCCACACGTCAATAGTAATTTAATAACTGTAGTTTTACATTCGTCTCATAAAGTTTTTTTTTTTTTTTTTTTTTTAATTATTATTATTTTATTACTTTTAATGACGATCATGTCATGTGACCGATAAGTAAATAATATGAAAGGTTCTCACCAGTAGTGAATTTCGTTGTAGTTCTCAGCCTGACGATTGAGTGTTACTGGCTTGTTCTGGCGTCTCCGTCGATGCCAGAGGGTTTGAGGGAGTTAGTGCAAGACCGGATGGCCCTGGTTGTGAGTCATGTGACGGCGACACGGCCTCCTGCACACCCACGCCCGGTTGAGGAGCGCGCCGCAGTTGGTCATGTGCCACTTTACGGGGCCGCCCGTGGTGGCCCACCACTTTCTTCACGAGGTAGCGGTCATTTTCGAGGACCCTGTGAACTTCATAAGGCACACTAAATTTCAAGTCTAAGGATGTCTGATTTCTTGGATTATTTTTTATTAGTACAAAATCTCCTTGTTGAAAGTTACGAATTTGAGCTCTGCCTTTGTCAAATCTTTCTTTGTCTTTTGCAGACTGCTCGGTCATTCTTTGCCTAACATGTCGTTCTAATACTTCTATGTCGATCGATGCATTATCGAAGTTAATGAGATTAAGTAATTCTGGAGGTACGCAATTTGATCGCCGAGTGAGCAGTGTCAATGGGGCTGTACCAGTAGTTCGGTGTATAGTGCAGTTCAGAGCCAGCTGAAGACTTTCCAGCGCTGTATGCCAGTCGGGAGTTTCGTAATTTTTTATCATTACAAGACCATTTTTCAATGTAGCTATGAGTCGTTCCACCTGACCATTTGCCCTGCTTACACCCGGAGCTATAGCGTGTATTTCAATGCCGAATCTGTCGCAGTAGTTTTTGTACTCGCCAAGAAATTCGCGTCCTCCATCTACAATGATTTGACGTGGGGCTCCGAAGAGGTGTATTAATTGCTTTAAGGCGGCGAGGGTACTGTGCTGACTTTTGTTATTAGTGTGTCTTAGCAATACATACTTAGTATATGCGTCGATTGTGACCACCACATATTCTTGTTCATTAGGGGTGCCAAGCTTACCGGTTATATCCATATGTACGACTTCAAAAGGCACCGATGGTTTATTAATAGGGTGTAATCGTACTTGCGTAGCCCCTGAAGTTGGCTTTGATGTTCTGCACACTATACAATTATCGACGAAATCTCTGACAATGGTACTCATTTTATCGAAATGGTAAGTTTGCCTTATTTTATGAAGGGTCTTTTCCCAGCCTGGGTGCTTAAGTGCGGTGTGAAATGTATTTATAAGGCTCCATTGAAAAGATTTCGGTACAACGATTAGCTTTTGAGCTCCCGCTATTTCGTCTCTTTTATCATATTTGAGCACGTTTTCTTCAAGATGATAACCTGAGATTTGGTGTCCATTGTGTAGCGATTCTATAATAGATCTCAGCTTCGCATCACGACGCTGTTCTACGTTGAGCCAATCCAGATTATTTGTCATGGTATTGACCGTCAGAGGATCGGGATTTCGACTGAAGAAGTCTGCATGTTGCATCCGCTCGCCCTTCCTGTATTCTATATCGAACTCGAAATTTTGTAGATATGCCCACCATCTATGTATACGCGGTAATAGATCCTGTTTATGCTTAGAGGCTTTTAGCGCATTGCAATCGGTAACCACCTTAAACTTGCGCCCGTACAAAAAGTGCCTAAAGTGTTTAATGGCCCGGACAACTGCAAGAGTTTCGAGCTCGTAAGAGTGGTATCTACTTTCTATGTCTGTTGTTCGCATGCTAAAGTAGGCCACGACGTGCTGCCTGTTGTTGATTATTTGGACGAGAATGGCTCCGAAGCCGAGACTACTCGCATCGGTAAACAATTCAATGGGTTCTCCCTCTTGAAATATGGTTAAAACGGGTGTAGAGGTGAGGTGGTGAATTATCTTTAGACGAGCCTGTTCGTGAGCTAAAGTCCATTGCCATCGTGTGCCCTGTTTGGTTAGATCATAAAGGGGGGTCATGGTACGTGCAAAGTCGGGAATAAAGCGGCGAAAATAACCGGCAAGGCCATTGAATTGTCGAACTTGCTTTACTGTGCTAGGCACCGGAGCCTTTACGAGAGCTTCAATCTTTTTGGGACTAGGGCGGACTTGACCATTTTCTATAACATTACCGAGATATTCAATTGAACGTTTGAAAAATGAGCATTTATCAATATTAACTGAGAATCCCGATTCACGCAGAGCAATTAGAACTCTTTCCAGGTTTAAAAGACCAGAATGAAAATCGCGGCATTTACTTATGACGTCATCTATGTAGACTTGGGCAACGCTATCGTTATACTTCTTATCTGCACTACCAGGGCTGAGAAGAGCTCCTAACGCTCGATTAATGCATCTCTGGTACACTGATGGTGCATTACAAAGACCGAATGGCATAGTAAGATATTCGTAAAGACCGTCTGGGGTTATAAAGGCCGTCTTTTCAATAGACTCTTCAGATATCAGGATCTGATGGAACCCAGACGCCATGTCAAGGGAGGTGTAGTACTGTCCACCAGCCAACTGGTCAATTTGGTCCGCAATCAGTGGTAGAGGGTAGTGGTCGCGTATAGTGTTTGCGTTTAATTCCCTATAATCTACACACATGCGATCATCGCCGTTTTTCTTTTTTACTAAAATGATAGGACTCGAGTAGGGAGATTTACTTTCACGGACAATATTATTATCGATCAGTTCTTTTATTATTTCTTTGACCTTTTCACGCTCGATTGGACTCAGTCTGTAAGGCCTTCGCTCAACAAACTTATCTTTGTTCTTCAAACGAATCTCCAACATGCCGGTGTTAACACGGGACTTTGCCAATCCACGCGTGAAGAGATCAGAGTACTTATTTAACAAAATCATAAGGTGGTCAATTTGTGATTCGTCAGTTAAGTCGTGATTTATATTGTCGAACAAAGGGCTAATGGACTTTACGTGCATTACGCGAGGACAGGAGTACAATTTAGCGCTGTTTTGAGTTATAATAACACTTAGTCCAGTCTCATGAAGTATGTCTGCACCAATCAGAACATCTGACGTCATTTCATAATCCGGTAAGACATAGAACATAATCTCAACGTTAATACCATCAATAATGCAGATTGTAGTAATTGTACTCATAGATATTACTGGAAAGGGGCCTATACCTCGCAGGTAACTAACAGTCATGCATCGACGCCCTGGTAATTTGTCAGCGATCGATTCGCGCATTACTGAACATTCGGCGCCACTATCAAAAACAGACTTTATCGTTATATCTCCGACGCTCATACGCATAGTGTTCAATCGGCATCCGTTTTTGGATACAGAATTTATATTAGAAGTTATTTGTTTTTCGCGACGGTAACAAGTATCATACGTATGACCAGACTTGAAACAAAATGAACAATGCTTATCGTTTGGCCTAGTAGAGGGGACTTTCTCAGTTGATGTAATATCAGAGGTTGTGTTATTTTTAGAACGACAGTTAGCTAAGGTGTGGCCGGATTTCTTACAATAGCTACAGAACATGGCATTAATTCTATTATCAATAGAATATCTAGGACGTTTTGGCTGAGACTGATTATTACACTGATTAGGACGCTTAACTCGAATTGAAGATGCAACGGATATCAATTCGGGCACCGATGTAGCTCTGGCATTCATTAACTCAATCCTAAGGCGTTCATCACCCACCGTTCCAATCACCGCTTCAACCGCGTCCCCAGTGTCAAGCCTATCTTTGGTCACTCGCCTCCATAGAATCCATGACTGTGTTAAAAATTGGGCGATATCCTTGGATGGGTCATAGCAGTGATCCCTAAACCGAAGAACATCACGTGAATAACGGCTTTCAGGTTCGAATGTGGTAACAATATTCTGACGCAGCTCTTCCCAGGTCGATGTCGTCACCAGCCAGTTATCAGCCCACATTTTAGCACGCCCCTTCAGTAAACTAGTAACTTTCATGCGAATATCGTAATCACTAAGTTGGTAGGTAGATTTTGCCATAGAAATATGATCACACCACTCGCGAACTCCAACGTTACCGTCCGGGTCATATGACGGTAAAAACACATCAGTTATTTTAATCCTATCATTAGGTTGCTGCTTTAATAGTTGCTCATTCATAGATTGCATCATCTTTACCATGTGTAAGAAAAATTCAGGTGGTACGTTACCCATTTGCAGCGGTTCTGTCACCTGGTCACATGGTCGAGATACGTTGGCTGTAGGCAGGTTCGTCGTAGCTGTCGTAGCCGCACTGGACGGGCTCTCAGCTGGCGTTTCCGTATTGGAGTCATTCATGATGCTCGATGCTTAAATATGCGCTCGATGTGCCAGGAAAAAAAAAATATCAAGTTTAATATAGTGACCGGGCAAAATAGGGATCGCTGGAGCGATCCCACTTCTGATATCGTAAGAATCGTAAAAAGGAGTTAAAAAAAATATAATAATATTCAGAACCTTTGACCTTCTAGACGGCCGCAGGTTCTGATCAAGAAAATAAACTACGAAACTATCTATCGATTCAATCAAAAGGGGCTTAGCGTAATTTATCCAAAAGATACTAAGTATTTGCCTTATAGCATAAGCAAAAATAAAAGAGAGGTAAAAATAAATCAACCATTGTTTATCCATTCATGAATTATAATCACTTTTGTTACTACAAATCTAATTTGATTTTTAAACAACAAAACAAAAGAAAATCGGCATAGGTTCTACTTACAATTCTTTTCAGCTCGAAAGATCCACACAAACTGCCCTCTCGTTCTATTTATAGCCGCTTAGCAACGCCATCTTTCCCGCCCAGTCAAAATGAGTTACGGGTGTCAGATGGCGCTGCAGGCGCATACGTTTCAATATTATTTTCTTAAAGTATCAGTAAATCGGTAATTACTAATTTAAAGCAACTTACAAAATTCATAATCTATTTAACGGAGCTTATTTACAAATTAATCTAAGGCAAACGGCCTTGCAATACGAAGGACATTATTTATTTTGATGTGCCACATGGTATTTGACGATTAACAGTCAACACAATGTTATTTGTTTACTATTTTCAAATCTCACAATCGCAATACAATTATTAATCGTTTAAATTATAAAGATAATAATTTTAGAAAGAATTATAATCTAAACACTTAAGGTAATCACTTTATTTATAATAGATAACCGTCAGTTGATTTCTGCGGCGACATTTATTATCTTTAAATCTCACAATCTCAATACAATTAGTAATTGTTTAAATTTAAATCTAAGTAATAATATTAGAATAGAATTATTATCTTAAAACTTAAGCTAATCACTTTATTTATAATAAATAACCGTCAGTTGATTGCTGCGGCGACATACATATTGTTGCTATAAAGATTAGGCCATTAAAAATATACCTTATGACAAAACACGAAAGTGTTTATGTAGGTAGGTACATTTTCCTGCATTCCACCCGTATGGAGATAAGTCTACCTTTACTGAATCATTGTAACGTGCATAATGTTTCGTAATTTATAAGTGCAATAAAGATATATCCAAATCCATACTAAAGTTTTGGTACTACCTTTTCATAATAAAATATTAATGTGTGATTGACGTAGTGTGACATAGTACTAAGTGTTAATCGCCTTCTAATACTGATTGCACATCTTCGTGTCTCGATGCTTTCATCCATAAATCTTTTCACATCTGTAGGTGTACCTACCTATTATAGTAGCATAACATGTGTTCCCTCCTCCATATAAAAATGGTGCCTTCAAAAGAGGCGTGAAATGGCACCTTATGGGCCGGCAAGGCGGAGGCGGCTATTACTGTGTGTTTGAAGCTGCACTAGCTGTCTTCGCATATTATGGAGTCTGCATACTGCTTCACATCAGAACTGGAAACGGTTTTGTCTACACCGTAATGTCGGGCTAAGGTAAGGTGAGGCCCGACAAAAATGACATTACGGTGTAGACAAAACCGTTTCTCGAGCTTCTCGTGTTCGCGTGCAGGTGGAGTTGAGTCATTTTCCGTGATTTGTATAAAAAAATACTTCCAGAGACTACTATTAGCCCGACAAGCATCAGATTCTATTCTAGACACAATTAATTTGGTAATTGTCATAGACCTCCAGAGGTATAACGCCGCTTGACATTTAATATTTGAATCCATTCCTCCATTCTATCCATTCCATCCATCCATCCATCCATTTATTTGATATACTTAGCTATTCTCAGAGCTAAAACATGTTTGTTAGAAACGTAAATCCTGAAAATCAACAGAAATTATTTTTACGATTGAAGTAAATATTGTAGCTCATACAAAAGGTAGGTACTACCTCATTAATTTGTAAGAATTTCATAGTCACTGCTTACGGGGTACTTAAAGTTATTATAAATCGGCTTGCCAAGTATTTCATTTCATGGATGGGTTAATCGACAAATCATTGGAACCAATGTTTTGAGCACTCGCACTATTGAGTGTCGGTTTCGCATTGGGTAAAATTATTGGCTAATGGTTAGACGTTCAGTTATTCGTGGTTGAATCATTTCTATTCGATGTTTTGGCATTCGATAAGGCTTGGAAATCCTGTGCTACTAACATAACATTTTCTCATAATAATTCTAGCCGATTCTAGCACAAAGTAAGCATTATTAAGAGCTTGTGTTATGGATTCTAGATAACGGATAAATATTTATAATAATATGTATATAAATATTAGAAATATACTAAATAAACATATAAACATATCCATGACTCGTGACCAAATGCTCGTATTCATTATACAAACATTTGCCCGTACCGGGATTTGAACCCGGAAACTCTGACCGAGCAGTCCGTATAGCAACGGGTACAAACCACTCGGCCACCCGGTCGTCATAACACTGTCGGATTTGTGAGGGACGAAGAGTTGCCATCCTGAAAGGGTCTATTACACCACGAGTTATTGAGATTGTCTTAGTAAAACTGGCTGCTTGAAAACGCAGCGTGATAGGGCTAAGACAGTAACGTCCGTTTTCACTAACCATTCCCTAGGCTTAGGTGACTCCTAACGACATTGGTCTCTTTCTATCTCTTTTAGATAGACTGAGATAAAAATCGCTAAGAGACTCTTAACGCTATGCAGAGGTTTGTTAATACGACCATAGACTGGCCCTAATTCTGGAGAACACATGCTAAGTTTAAATGTATGTTCAGCGCATCTCTATTTCTCAATATGAATACAAAAAGGATGGCTGTCATATTATTTGACATTTAGAAACATGCGCTCAATTTTCGACCTTATTGAACGCGAACAAATGCAGTGTTTAGGAGGCATCTCCGTACATGCCGTCTAAAATTGTCTATGGTTCCTTTGAAATCTGTCTAAATTTAATTGACAGTGCTAAACGAATTGTTGCTATCTTTTCCTGTTACATATTGCGAGAAAGAGATATACTGTACTTTTTAAACTTCTGTATTATTAAGACAGATGGAAGTGTTTGGCGCCTTTTAATGGCGCCGGTCAAGATTTTTATTTTTAGAATTAAAAATTGTGTCGGAGCGAATTTTGTGTTATAAAAGTGGTGTTTTTATACATACAAAGTGTTTGTGTTGCCGTGCAACTAAAAGATTATTAGAATAAAAGTGATTATGGTGTGAAATACGATGAGAACTTTTTTCGTGGTTATCCATCTCATCAAGTGGCGCTTAAAGTGACTGTCATCATATATTTCGTGTCAAATACTCCCGAGAAGCATTGTAATGTGTAACACCAACATTTGAATGCAATAAATGAAGAAATAAGTCACTGTTTAAGTCTTCATGTAAGTAGCCGTGGTTAGCTTAATCTAAGCCTCTGTGGCTTAGATTAAGAGACATCGCCAGAACTCGTGGCATGTGTACCCCAGCATATTTATAATGTTCTATGCTGCTGAGACCATTACGGGTAGGCCCGTATGTAGGGTCGTCTGGGTAGGTACCAGCGCCTTTCTTATTTCAGCCGTGAAACAGTTCGCTGTGTTTCGGATTGAAGGGAAAGGTAGCCAGTGTAATTACTGGGCATGATGGCATTTCATCTTAGGCCTCAGTATGACAACGCACCTGCAATATCAAGTGACTTTTCCTTGTTATGGCAGGTGTCTATAGGCGGCGGTAACCACTTACCATCAGGTAGGCCATCAGCTTGTTTGTCATCTAGTTGTATAAAAAAAGAAGAAAAAAAACCGGGTGACTTTCCTCTTTGCATATTCTGAATCACACTAGCTACATCATTACATGAGAATCTGGCACAGTCCCCGGACCCAATAGTCCCACTACCACCTAGGCCCACAGTAGACAAGGGAGACTTAACAAAAAAATTTCCTTAAATATGTTTGCAATGGACTTATGGTCTTGTACGCCCTCAATACTCATAGGCAGGCTTGATTTCGCGTTTATCCTGTTTGTATTTTTCCAAAAATTTCAAAAAAAAATTCCTTTTACATCCCTCGCTAATATGTCCATTTTTATTTGATCTTGCCTATTTCAGCACCACTTAATTTTTTTTTTATACAACTAGATGACAAACAAGCTGACAGCCCACCTGGTGGTAAGCGGTTACCGCCGCCTATAGACACCTGCAATAACAAGGAAAAGCACTTGATATTGCAGGTGCGTTGTCATCCTGAGGCCTAAGATGAAATGCCGTCCATGCCCAGTAATTACACTGGCTACCTTTCCCTTCAATCCGAAACACAGCGAACTGTTTCACGGCTGAAATAAGAAAGGCGGTGGTACCTACCCAGGCGACCCTACATATGGGTCTACCACCTAGTGAACTTTTTAATGTGAAATTTTTAAACTCTTTTCTACTTTCTCTCATTTCATCGTAAGCTATACCCAACAATGGTTTTCCCTGCAAAGCCCATAATTGATATTTTAGTCTCGCCTTCCTATGAGTATCGGCGACATACCTATTCCATCCTACTACATGATATTTTCTAGAAAACTGTCCACCATACGTCAGTATCGCAGCCTCTGACAGAATTTTCACAATTTTATTATAAAGATTGTCAATCACAACCCTATGAGAGTCATCAGTACAATATCCATGACTACATTTTGTTAGTTCTGGGGGAAAGTCAACATCCCTAAGCCCAGAATGACATATTTTCTGATAATTTTCTATTTGTGAACTGTTTCTTTCCCCCCAAACAAATTTGTTACAACTATTAGTGTTACATACCGATGGTACAGTCATCTTTGGTTTTATTGAAAAGAGATCACATTCCAATACAAGAGGGAAATGGTCAGACCAGTATGCGTCTTGCTCCACCCATACATCTTATATTGACTCACGAGCTGACTCAGTGACAACACAGTGGTCCAACCATCTCATACATTTGTTGTGTGCATCACTTATAAAGGTATATGTATTTGAATGTTGACCTAATATATCTACATCTGCACATACCCACTTCTGTTCTAAGCAAAAGTTTCCCAATTCATTAAAAAATAGCACACAAGGATGTGCATTAAAGTCACCTAACATAAAGAAGGCTTCCACACCATTGTTCTCTTCAATTTCTATAATCGAACTAATTGCACTTAGACACTCCGTAAATACGGGTAAGTTATCTTGAGAATTTGTAGACATATATACACTAAATACGACAATAGTTCTAGTACTCACAGAAAACCTCGCAGCGGCAATCCTAGTATTATTGCCCTGTATAACCGACACTGCCTCAAACGCCCTTTTTTGCCATGAAATAGCGACACCACCGTAGGGCCTCCCACTGAGCAGGCCAGCCGTCACATCCACAGCAGTCGCCCCCGTCCAGCCGAAATCTTCGTCCACCGTGCCAAGCAGCACCAAGTCCTGCGGCAACAGTCAAGTTTCTTGAAGGGCTATAATATCACCAGACTGACAAAGCGCCCGTACACCATCTATTGACCTCTTGAATGATTTGCAATTAAATGTAATTAATTTGTTTCTTAAGCTTTGACTATTACTATCCATTTATTGTTTTTATTTGTTCAACTTTTCCCTGTCCAAGCCAATATTAACAAACTTTCTGTAACCCACTCCATTAGACCAAAATTCGTCATTCATAAAAACATTTAACATAAGCTTAGGAACAAATATTTTGAAAGAATTATAGTCCTTTATAGTTTTCATATTCATTTTGTGTGGGCTGACAACAATCTTTGTTTTCCTTTCAATATAATTCGCTATGTCACTCTTCGTCACCTGTTTTGATACATTATAAATGTAAATTGGAATATTCATCTCTGCGGCCTTAAAATTCTCGTTACTTTCAATTATAGCTTTTCCTGTTTTTCTAATAAAGCGATTTCTCAGTCTCTTTTTTTGATAAGATATCCACTCTTCGTTTTGAGTTGGCGGTTTCCATTCGCCTTCACTAACAATATCCGCCATAGATTTCCGACCGGCCGCGGCCCGTGTCCCAACTCCACCAGTGCCGGCGACGGTGACGTCGCCGCACACAGCTGATGCATCGGCTCGGGTCGTTTGTCGCGTGCCGCTGCCGCTGACTCATTCTGCGGTGATAAGCAGTCACCAGGGCTCTTAGCATTTTGGGGGCAGTTTGATAAATTTTGCGCAACTTTTTTCGCGCTACCTTCTAGTGAGAAGTCATGGTAGTTTGTATCACTTTGCTTAGGAATTCTCGATTGAATTGGTGTTAATCCCATGGGGCCACTATATTCGTATTCATTTACCAAGCAGGCTCCACCGCGTTTGAAGATAACATTCATAATTTTACATGTTTGAATGGAATTAGAGGCACACTTTAATACGTCCAATTCAATTTTAACTGCAGCCAACTGGTTTTTGGAAGCCAAGTCTTCCTTAATTTGTTAAATTTCACTTCTTAATTTTACAATATCTTTGAGAAGGCTAGTCACATCAATGTGATCGAAAGTTATAGGCGGCAATTTATGTCATTCTCTCGCAACAAAAATAGGTACCTATATGTTCTGGATCGGTGTCTTTTATTATGCAAATAATATCCTCAATCTCCCTTTGCGTTTTTCCTTCCCTCCTTCGTATTTTTTTCTTAACTGGTTTTAAAATAGAATCACACAACAACGCTTTTGCTTATGTAATTTCACATTGCGAGAAAGAGTCCGTACCGTACACACACGAATAATGCTTTCTTCGTCCATTACATCAATTTTATTACATACGTAAGCCAACACTTCATTTATCACAATATTACATTTCGTAAATTTTACTGTTCCAGACATTTTGTTTACACAACTTAGTAAACGACTGAGCGTAGCCGTAGGCGACGACGTATAGACGTATATCTATTCTGAAAACAAATGTATGGAAATGTACTAAGCAAAGCAGGCAACGCGTAGCGGTGACCGGCGACCAGTTTCAGTGGCCAGGCCGTAATGTTTAGTGCTCGCGAAACTATAAGACAATACTAATTATATAATTGAATATAGATATTTAATTTTCATTTTCATATATCAAATACACTTGAACGTAGACTACGGGAATGTCACATTTTAATATGCATGCTACTACCTAGGTGGTAGGCCCGTATGTAGGGTCGTCTGGGTAGGTACCACCGCCTTTCTTATTTCAGCCGTGAAACAGTTCGCTGTGTTTCGGATTGAAGGGAAAGGTAGCCAGTGTAATTACTGGGCATGGACGGCATTTCATCTTAGGCCTCAGGATGACAACGCACCTGCAATATCAAGTGATTTTCCCTTGTTATTGCAGGTGTCTATAGGCGTTAGCAGCGAGGATTGCCAGGACCAGGACCTACAGGACTGTTTCCTACGAGGCGGCGTGTGTAATGGCCAGGACCACACTCTGGGATTTAGAGGCGGAAGCACAAGCCGAAGTATACAGAAGAACATCTGAGACCAAAAAGAATACATGGGTGGCACCGATGTCTGAAGAGGTGGAACTATGGAGGGGCGAGGCGCAGGAAGCTGCTTTCAACAAATGGTTAGAGAGGTTGGACAATCCCAGTGCAGGACACCACACCATTGCGGCTTTCCGACCAGTGCTTGATGTTTGGATGAAGGGACAGGGAGGATCTATCTCCTACCGTGCAGCTCAGATCCTCTCGGGACACGGATGTTTTGGGAGATACCTATGCAACATCGGAAGAAGAGAGCGAACTCCGATCTGTCACCAATGTGGCGCCATAGAAGATACGGCATTACACACGCTCCAGGAGTGCGCTGCTTGGACTGATGAACGATCCGCTCTTACAACGGTAATCGGTGAAGATCTTTCGCTGCCAGCAGTGCACGGAGGGACACGCTCCATACAAGGGCGGTCATAAATAGTTAAAGTCCTGTTACTATCAATACATTGTATTATTTTAGTGACTTATAGTTGTAAAAGTGTTTTAGGAACATTAAAATGAAAGAAGTACATGTATTTACGGAATAAAAAACGTTTACTTCAGTAAAAAACAAATATAAACAATAACATACTTTTACCTAAATTTATCATGAACAAACACTTAAAAATTGGAATGTAAAACATATATTTTAAATAAAATAAGAGTCAAAACATTGATAACATTATTTAATTATAATAAAATAATAGAAATAAATAAATTAAAATTAATTAAATACAAAAAAAACAAAACAACTAACAAAATACAAATAAATTATTCTTATTCTAACAATATTAAACATGTAACAATTCTATTACACTTTGTGACAGAGTATTTTTCTTTTTAGGGGGAAGTTTCCGAAGACTTGTAATATAAGGATCTGAATGTAATAATAGTCGTTGTATTAAATCTTGATTGGTAACTTCACGTGACATTTTTCGAGTGTGACTTCGTCTATAAATTTTGATATACTTATTTGTCGCTTCAGCAGCTTCTTCGGAAAGTTCTCCTATAGATAACAATGCATAACTTATAATATCTGATCCATGTACGAGCACCTTGTGGACAGAAGCAGGAAGACTATACCACGGATATTCCTCGACCAGGCTGTATGCTGTTTGTAATGCATAGTCTTTAAACTTGCATTCATTAATTTTATGTCCAGAAGATAACGTTTGTAATATTACACAACAACGATCTATGAGATCCTTATTCAAACCTGTAATTTCAGCAGATACAGCTGATTCCAAAAAAAACTTCCTGGCCGTGTTTCCGTCGTTAGACGTCCCGCTTCCACCACTACGCGGCTTGTCAACTATTAAACCTAATCGTTCCCTAAACTGGGACTGTACATATTGTTTTTTATTTGATAACAATTGTTTATCACTATCTAGCCTAACTTGCCATTTTTTTATGTCTAATCTATATGAAAGATGAATAAAATATTCGAAGAAACGTATCCAAGAATGTAGTGGTGATAATCCAAATTGGTATCTACTCTCTATTACAGGTTTTTGTAAACATTCGTCTATTTTATTCATCTCTTTAGGGGTAGCATTACATATATAACATCTACTTGTAGATGTTTCACTTAAAGCACTACAAATTTTACCATCTACCATTGAAAGCTGCAACTTATGAGAAACGACCAATTCACGATTGTCGATCTGAATAAAAGTAGGTTGCAAACTTTCAATTTTATCCTTAAAATAAGCTTCCTCTTGCAAAGACACTGCTGTGCTTTCTTTCAAAAATTGAAATCGAATAGGACGGCAGTACCTAGTGGAAGAGGGTCGAGGATTTTTCCATAAAATTTTACAATTATCTTCAGCTAATTTTACAATAATTTGAAGGGGTACATAAGATGTTACAAACAAACTACTATCTTCTAAAGTTGAATCTGAAAAAAATTGTTTGTATTCACTATGTCCAGTGCTGCCATCGAATCCCCATTTCCCAAGTAAAGAGATATTAGACAAACAATCATCAGGAATCTGATCTAAGACCTCTTTTTGAGATTCAAGGATTCGAGAAGCTGTGTGATCAAAAAGACTTTGTAATTCAACTTCAGCTGAAGACTCGGAAACAGTTATATTAGAAGGGTAACATCTCTGTTTCGCTTTAGTAATTTGTTGGTAACATGGTAATACATTAGGAGAAATCTTACTATTAACAAAGTTTTTAATTAATAAATACTGATGTTTTGTCAACTGAGCATCAGTCACAAGTGACAAGACATCATCAGTGCTAACTCTAGATATACACGAATCGAATGAACAGTCTGAAACATCAAGCAATGCACTCACAGTAGAATCATCAGACTTTGACAAATCAGCTACTCTCCGACGTTTAGTCCTTTTACTACATTGCGTAAAAGGTTTTCGAGGACGACCACGTGAATGACACGGCGACGTTTCAGACGGAGTACATTGCTTATTATTTTTCACAAGTTGAATTTTTTCAATAACATTAAACCAATCGGAATTCTTATATAAAAGCTTGGTTTTATCCCTATTACATTTTTTCCAGAATCGAGCAATAGCTTTACATAAATTATTAACAATTTTCTCTAAATAATGAATATCAATGTTCTCAGCATCGTTCAGAGTAGTCAACAAACTTTGTAGGACTTGACGACACTTTTCCGAGTCATTATCGGTATTGACAGTTAGCCATATTTCAAGAATATGCATTCTTGAAAACGAGCATATATATAAATTACCTAAAACAAAAAAAAAACGGTTAAAATTCAGTCACAAAACCTACACAAAGCACTAAGACTAAATAAACTAATTTCGTAGCAAATGCTACGAGATAATCTGGCAACCGTAGCACCCTTGTCATCGCCAAAAGAGCAGATAAGGGCAGCCAAGTTTTAATTTTCCTAAGATAAGAAAGTCTAAAGATTATGGTGCAATATACCTCCATAGTCGGAGCGAGTGGGAACATATTTAAAAGTTTATTCAAACTTTGAATATTAAAATATAATACTCCAAGAAAAGTCGCCTCGTAGCAATGACATACTAAAGAAAATATATACTAAGATACAATTAAAATAAAAATATTAATTATAACATACCCTGTTCTTGGATATCCATTTCAGAAAAAACTCACACAGCACTCACAGGTCCCGCAATGACAACAAATGACGTCACGCTTTTTAATGACTCACTGATAACAGTATTTACGATTGGCGATGCGCTCTCTTTGAATGCACAATAGATAATGAAGGCGCACTCTAATTACTGACCTATTTATAGTTTCAGAAGGTACCGCAACTATCCAATGTAACGACAAGGAATAAAATGTAAAACAAGAAAGCAGGTTTTTAAGATTTATGACCTATGGATGTCCCACTGTGCAGTGGTTCGAGCAATCACAGATAGTGACGATGCGCAGAAGGCCTTACTGCGAAGTTGTGATCGGCGGCAAGGAGGCTGAGGAGAGGTCCCGAGAGATGGACCCCTCGGCAGATCCATTACGCAAGCGTAGAACTGGTCAGCGACGGCGTGCTTACGCTTGTGCGTTGGCCCAGTGAGCAGGCTCTCGGGCGACAGGCTGGGGAACCTGTTGCTTGAGTTTTCGGCCCCATGATGAGTTAGCGACGTCATATGGGTGCCCCGTTATGGCGTCACGGTGTAGTTTCTCGTCGGTCATTGGGTTGGGTCCTCACAACGGACACTCGCGGGTCAGAGATTTAAGGATCAAGGGAAACTGTCACCTTATCTCTGTCAAGCAGGAGATAGGAGCACGGGGGTCGTTTTAGTGGGTAGTTTCGGCCTCTATCATCTTCGGTCGAAGAGCCCCACATATCCCTGCATCGTTCATCGCCCCACGATGCAGGCCAGGCGTAAAAGCCTTTTTTCCCCACCCCAAAAAAAAAAAAAGGTGTCTATAGGCGGCGGTTGCCGCTTACCACCAGGTGGGCCGTCAGCTTGTTTGTCATCTAGTAGTATAAAAAGAAAAAAAAATGCATTTTTTTCTTGATAATACACCACAACTTTACGTGCTTTATGAACATGAAAATATCTTTATTCAATTAGTCCCCCCAAGAAGCTCTTTCGAATCGTAAAAAATCCCTATGTCTATCACAAAAAATAATATTAACTAACATTTCATAAAGTTTGTCATTCTGTCTCTCTGTCATATCTGGATTTACGTAAGCTAGCAATGTCATAACGTCTGTCTGTCTGTCAGTCTGTCATGTCTGAATTTAAACCGGTTCCAAAAGTTGGAGTAACGAGAAGATTCCGGCAACAAACTCGTGTAGTCACTCTTTTCAATTATTAAGTTACAATGCTTACAGTTACATAATAATAATAGTTATATTGTAGTGTCGCGCAAAGTAGGTATAAAAATAGGTATACTAACGTAGCAAGAAAATACCTAATGACAAGATTATTTACTTTATTTAAGGCTGTCCGACAATGCACAATCACAATATATGTATTATAATACACGAAGGTCAACAGTTAATACACAAATACCTAAGAAAGTCAAACATCTTATTTATACAGGATGGTGCCGTCAATAGGACAATAAATTATTGAAACATGGGCTATATTAGTTCATAGAAACGGTTTGCCACTTTCAAAAACATCGTATTCAATTGAAAACTTTATGAAATTTGTATGAAACAATTTAACATTGGCTGCATTATTTCATAGAAATGTCAGTAAATTATCAAATGAATAAGATGTTTTTGAAGGTGCCAAAACATTTCTGTGAACTAATATAGCCCATTTTTAAATTTATCGTCGTATTGACTGCACCACCCTGTATAAATGTGTATTTATACAGGCAAAGCACACAAACAAAATAACAACAATAATCAGGTATAGCTACCACATACAGCATGGTCCAATTAGTGACGTCACTATATTTTTTTTACATTCCTCACACCTTGGGATATCCAAAAATACCCTGTGCATGTACCGCGATTTTTAGTGGTTTTCGAGTTATTTTTTTTGTGATTTTATATGTATTCTACCAGCTAGGTTTCAAAAATTCATATCTTTTTATGTACCTAGTAGTTATTTTGCATTTTTTTTTGTGACATGATTGTCTTCAATGTTGTTTTTATAAAAAAAAACTCAGCTTCCTGAAATTAGGTACTTAAAGTTACCCAAAAATGGCTTGAAAGTTAGAACTTTAGTTTTCCGGATTAATTCAAATATTTATAATTCTAAAATACAAAAAGGAGTTTTCATAGCTTCAGGATCAGACTCAAGCTCAGGTTGTTCGTAAGGTAAATCAGGGTCTGAAACACAAGCAGAGGTAATTGGATACCCCCAGGTGTGAAAAATCTAAAAAAAAAATTACCCTCACTAATTGGACCACCCTGTATAATTAACCTATAAATATTCATGGCAACGTAAGTACTTAAAGTAATTTCTATTTTATTCGGATACAAGTAGAATTTAGCTTTCTGAAAAGTAGTTTGCACATTATCTGTCGTATCTGACGACACGTCGCGACGGATTAATATAAATCTAACTATAGTAATGATAATTATTGTTATCATTAATATAGTTATCATGTTTGTTGTTTTACATCATATTTGAAACCTATTCCGTTCTGACGCGTCACGTCAGAAGGCATCAGATTAAACGCGGCTTAACCCTGAGTATCGCTGCGTTTAGAGCGGGAAACGTGCGTGGGTTCGGTATCGCGTGCGGCAGCCGCCCACTACCGGTCGGCTCGCTTGCGATCTACTTAACGGTAGACAGGCACCACTGCGCGCTGTCTCGATATCGGCCTCGCAGAGCGTCGCCGTGACCGCGTAGTGGTTGACGAGATGCCGCCGCCGCCCGTCTACGTGGTCAGGCCCTTTTCGAAAGTGATGGGGGCTTGTGAAGTGGGTCATAAAATGAAACTCAAAACTATAAGTTTCTAACTGCAAATATATTTTTTAATAAAGTAAAGTTTTTTTTATTTTATATTGTTTTTTTACCTAATACAAAACATGACTTACGATATTACGGGGTTCATGATAATATAATATAAGCTTTAATAACATGTAGGTACATAGTTCAATTCATGAAACAATAAAGGTAAATAACAAATACATAATTTTAAATCAATATAGTGTTACAGTAGTATAGTACAATAAATATTGGAAATTAAACAAAGAGCCATAACAAATCGCCCCTAAATTCTATTTTACTTAAGTTTTACTCAAATTACAACAAATCATTCTTATACATTAATGACTATAGGACTACGAGAAAGAAGTGGCATCTCAATGAACGCAGCACTTTGCAGATGATGTTGCGGCCTTTCACGTCACGACACCCACAGGGAAAAATGGGGCGGTCAATTGTATTCTTAATCCGTCATCACGAAACTTTGCAGATGACTGGTCGTGGTCGTGGTGGTGACAGCTTAGCAGATGGTGTTATAGCATAATGAGTCACTTATTGGTGACTGGTAAGTGGTAGTGGTGGTAAAACTCCACAAAACTTTGCAGATTATGTTAAAGCAAAATGAGTCGTTTACCAGTCGTTTGTCGTGGCGGCAGAAAAGTCAGGGTCTGTAGAAGGAAACTCCACAAAACTGAAGATTATGTTAAATCAAAATGAGCTGTTTACAAGTAGAAAGTAACTCTCTATTATCGCAAAAATTTGCAGATTATGTTAAAGCAAAATGAGTCGTTTGTCGTGGCGGCAGAAAAGTCAGGGTCATGTCTGTACAAGAAAACTCCACAAAACGTTGCAGATTATGTTAAAGCAAAACAAGTCGTTTTCCAGTCGTTTGTCGTCGCGGCAGAGAATTCAGAGTCATCAGAGAAGGGAATTCCAAAAATCTTTGCCGATTATGTTAAAGCCAAATGAGTTGTTTACCAGTAGAAAGTAACTCCCAATTATCGCAGAACTTTGAAGATTATGTTAAAGCAAAACAAGTCGTTTACCAGTCGTTTGTCGTGGCGGCAGAAAAGTCAGGATCATGTCTCTAGAACGGAACTCCAAAAAACTTTGCAGATTATGTTTAATCAAAATGAGTTGTTTACCAATAGAAAGTAACTCGATTATCGCAAAAATTTGCAGATAATGTTAAAGCAAAATGAGTTGTTTACCAGTAGAAAGTAAGTCTCACATATCGCAGAACTTTGAAGATTATGTTAAAGCAAAATAAGTCGTGTACCAGTACGTTTGTCGTCGCAAGAGATATTTAGGGTCATGTCTGTAGAAGGAAACTCCACAAAACTTTGTAGATTATGTTAAAGCAAAATGAGTCGTTTACCAGTCGTTTGTCGTGGCGGCAGAGAATTCAGAGTCATGTCTGTAGAAGGGAACTCCAAAAAACTTTGCAGATTATGTTAAAGCAAAATGAGTTGTTTACCAGATGAAATTAACTCTTTATTATCGCAGAACTTTGAAGATTATGTTAAAGCAAAATAAGTCGTTTACCAGTACGTTTGTCATCGCAAGAGATATTTAGGGTCATGTCTGTAGAAGGAAACTCCACAAAACTTTGAAGATTATGTTAAAGCATATTGAGTAGATTACCAGTAGAAAGTAACTCTCAATTATCGCAAAAATTTGCATATTATGTTAAACTTATAAATTACATCTGTGTTATACAGGGTGGTGCCGTCAATGCGACAATAAATTAAAACATGGACTATATTAGTCCATAGAAATGGTTTGCCACTTTCAAAAATATCGTAATCATTTGATAATTTCATGACATTTGTATGGCATAGTGTAACGTTGGCAGCATTATTTCATACAAAGGTCATGAAATTATCAATTGAATACGAAATTTTTTAAAGTGGCAAACCATTTCTATGGACTAATATAGCCCATGTTTCAATTTATTGTCGCATTGACGGCACCACCCTGTATATGTACCATGTTTTATGCAAATAAAGGATATTATTATTATATTATATATAGCAAAATTAGTCGTTTACCAATAGAAAGTTTTTTGATTTTAATTACTTTTTTCCGCGTCAGTAAAAAAATCATCGCGCTTGTGGTAATCCTTGAAGCAACCAATGATGCACAAAGTAACGTTGCATTCCTCGCACTTGTAAACGGATCTGGCTTTTTTACAATGAACGCAACGCCCTTTTTTAAAGTTTGCGTAAGCTGGGAAGTGGTTTTCTTCTAAGAAATTTCGTTTCGTTTGTAAGGGCATAGTCGTGTTTACAGTCGGTGGACGTTTGAAATTAAGTCTTGGTTCAGTGGTCAAGTCTATTTGTTTATGTAATTTTATTAAATCCTCTGCCAATGTCCGTCTGAACTGTCTATGTTGAATTTTATGTCTCTCTGTGAAAATAATGTAACAGTTATATAGGGCCACGTTAAATAGTCGTCTGAAAAGTTTGTTATACCAAATTTTGTTGCGGGTCCGCTCTAAGCATTGACCCGCAAGAAAGTGGTCCTTTCTATCTACCCCGCCCATCGCCTTGTTATAGTCCGAGACGATGGCGAGCTTGTTAACGATGGTCTCACCAGATCTCCGCGGGAGAGTTCCGACGCGGAGGGGATGGTATGTCGAGATCATACTAACGTACTTGTTAGTGTCTCGCCATATCACCGCCGACAGGTCGGAACAGTAGGTAGCCACTGCCTCACCATGAAGCAAACTGGCCTTTACTTTCCTTAGCGTCTCGGGAACGAATTCTCTAGACAGTCTAAGGGTTCCGTAAACATCAGTTAGGCCGTCACGTTTGAGGCATCGCGCTAATAATGGAGAATTGTAAAAACTGTCCATTGTTAGCGTGTGCCCCTTGTATAGCAGTGGCTCCAGCAGTGAGTAGACTATTTCCGAGTTGGTGTTTGTCGGTCGGCTAATGTCAGTCAAGCTTCCGTCGCCGTTGTCGTCGGTCGGTCTATCATCGGTCTGTCTGTTTTTGAGATTTGTCGTCGTCCTGTCTGGTTCGCTCTTGCCCGTATAAACGAAAAATCTCCAGAGGTAACCACTCTGCGACTCAGAGAGTTCGTAGGTTTTGATGCCTACCTTTCCCTTTTTCGACATCTTCTGGGAGAAGTCTAATTTGCCCATCCACAGAAGTAGCGACTCGTCTATAACTATCTCTCTTTTGGGCATGTATAGGGTGGAAAATTTGTCGTTGAAATAATCAATTATCGGTCGTATTTTCTTAAGTTTTGTGTTGTCAGTAGTCTTCGTGTCATCTATAAATTGTAGGAATGTTTTCAAAAGAAAAAATCTATTGTATGACATGATTCGCGAAAAGTAAGGCGTAGTGCCATACCCATCGTAAGAAAAGTAGGACTCCTCATTGACTTTCGGGTACAAACCTTGCAAAATTAAAATTGACAAAAAAGTTATCATTTCATCTCGGTCCGTCGGCGTCCACCTGTGTAATCGTGAGTTTTTGACATTACTACGTCGCAGTTCTGTCAGTTTTTGATTTGCGTATCTGTTGGTCGCAGTCACAATTAAGTCTATAAAACTGTCGTTAAACATACGGTAGTAAATGTCGGTCGGTCTTGTCGCGCTAGTCACCGGAAACGTGGGCCCTGGCGTTCCGGTGAACACCTCCCTTTGTCCAGTAAAATACCGATGGTCAGTAGACCACTCAAAGTCAAAAAAGTCCTCGTTCATCACTAGCGTGCGTATATGTCCGTCCGATACCATCTCTTCTTGGTAGACCTTGGCTAAGTCCGCCGCAGCGAAGCAACTGTCGTCAGCGTCTTGTTCGGTCGCAGTCCGTAATGGTTGTAAAGGCATTACTAAGTCTTCAGTATTATAAACGACAGTCTCAGTCATGTCGTCGTCGTCATCACTTTCAACTGCACTAGTTTTCAGCCACTCCATTACGATGCTCTCGTAATTGGAGTCCAAGGTAGCTGAAACAAAAAATATGCATATTATATACACATATAAACCCAGGGTTTGAAGTGATAATTATCATTGATAATTATTCAGATATTTAACAAGATAAATATAGGTTGATATCTTGATAAGTATAATCAAAAATATTTGCCACTTGTTATTTGTCGCATTCAATAACTGTGCGTATCGGAACGCGCCAGTTAACGTCAATAGCGGGAACTCCCCGCGTCGTCGGGTTTTCGTGTCTGAACTGTCACTTATGCTACGGCTACATTATCGCGATAACGCGAAGAATTGCGTTGTCGCGACATGTGTGGCCAAAGAATTCGTCCTATCGCGAATCAACATCGCGAATACGAATGACAAGCGTTTTATTTGTAGTCACCAAGTGTCCAAATACGATGCGAAAGTGTGCGTGAATACGAGTGGCGTTAGCATATAAATTTTAAAAGATGGAAATAGGTATAATAATTTATATAATCAAATGTGAATGTGAATCTGTAAAACTTATTTTATTACAATTTAGTAACTTAATAATAAATAAAATAAGCAGTTAAGTAAATAAAAAATAAATACTGATATTTTGAAGGGTTTTAAACATTAAGAACAAAATAAAATAAGACCATGTTACTTGTGTTATATTTAATGAAATAAATCAGAATAACTCGAATAATTATCATTGTTAGCAACTGGCTGGTGACTCCCATACTCTTTTATAATGACATGTATTTTATATGAGTTTTGTACCTGACTGATTGTCAGTTGGTTTTTGATCTTCCAGACGATTTAAACGCCCTTGCCAATAAAATTAGAAATTTCGTTGTAACCCTAAAACAGTTAGATCAAATTGACCATTTGCATTCTCCAGAGCTTTTTCGCTGTGTGGCGCTGAAACTCAGCGAGCATACCAGCCCCTCAATTCTGCTATTTATTTACCTAAACAGATCGGCAGCGTTTCGGTATCGTTACTATTGCGCTATTGATAAAAAAGGTATTCCACTAACATTGCTTATGAAACCGGAACGCTAACGAAACGCTCTCGGTTGGTTCAACTATTTGACAACTGAAACGTTGGTGACATAAACATTTAAAAGTTATGAAATTCGGTATGTATATCGTGGTTTTGGTAGTCTTTGTAAATCATATTGATTTAAAATATAATTAGAGGGACGATTCTGCTATTTATTTACCTAAACGAATCGGCAGCGACTGGTAATGCGGTTGTGTTATAAAATAGGTATTCCACTAACATAAAGCCGGAACGCTAACGAAACGCTCTTGGTTGGTTTAACTATTTGACAACAGAAACTGTCAAAAGTAAAAAATTCGGTATATACGTATTAATGTTCTTGGTAGTTATATTTGTTTAATAAATAGTTGAAGTAGTTTTAAAATAAATTAAAAAGTAATTTTATTACATATAACTAAATGTGAAAATGTTTTATTTTCCAAAAATATCGGAAAAAATCATACATTCATGATAATTATGATGACTCGTCCAAGGTTTTTTATCCAAATTATACTTGATGCAATCCTTTAGGCACAGGAACTAAGTTATAGAGTACTTTTTATTCTATTTTGCGAAATCAAACGTTACACAATTACTGCCGTTGTAAAACCGTAACTTTTGACAGTTCAACCAAAGAACTACCGATGCGTTTCAGCTGCCACAAATGTTAAATATTTAGCAGAATACGAAACAATGATTGAACCGAACGGTTCGCGTTACGTGTTTGTTAGTAGAATACCAAACTGATGCGTTTCGGTTACGTTTCGATTGCGTTGAGTTAGCAGAATACAAAAACGTTGTAACTTAAGCGTTTCCGATTCGTTACAAATCAGAATACAATAGCAGAATTGGGGGCAGAGCTCGTTTTACTGATTTTGCGTCAACCTTTTCGACTACAGAAGGTAAAATTTCTAAATTTGAATTATTATCTCGTTTTTTTATTAATCGAAGTAGACAGACAGCTGAGATTTAACTTCTTTTTCGATCATTACACAATTTCTCCCAAACCATTAAAAAGAGAGTCTGTACATTCCACCGTCTCCACCATTCCGCGAGTGCTGCGTGCGGTGACAGATTTTTGTTTGGTGAACGTTATGTTAGTATGGATGTTCTTGTTAAGAATTTTACGAATTAGAATACAAATGTTGTATCGGTATAGACTTTTGATATTCATTAAGTTTGTTTCATTGTATATTTTCTTTGTGGGTGTTAGATAATGATAATTAAAAAGCAATTTTACTATTTTATTTTGTAGGATTTGGAGTTCAGATATTTTTGTTTTTGATGCATTTCCCCAGATTTCAATTAGATATGTAAGGTGCGGTTTTACTAAGGCATTGTATAGTGTGTATCTTAATTTATGTGGTATACATCGCACTATATTGCGTAACGAACCACACAGTGATAATAATTTCTTTTTTATGTGGTTAATGTGAACTTTCCACGTCAAATTGGTGTCGATGTATAAACCGAGATATTTTTCATGGGTTTTTTGTTGTAGAGTTATATTGCTAATTGTCAAGGGTACATGTAGTGGTATTGGTTTGTTTTTAGCATGAAATATTGTGAAACAACTTTTTGAAATGTTAATTGTTAAAAGATTGTACTGAAACTAATTATATAGAACATTCAAATCTTCCTGAGCTTGTGAGATTAGGTTGTGAATTGACGAACCAAAGTAAAATAAGCAAGTGTCATCTGCATATAGGGTAATGTGCCCCTTTAGACCTAATTCTTGGATGTTATTCACATAAATCAAAAACAATAAAGATCCCATAACTGAACCTTGAGGGACGCCGCAGGTAATTGGCAGTGCAGTACTTTGGTTGTTACCGATTTTAACTATTTGTGACCTTCGAGTAAAATAAGACTTAAGCATTTCAAAAGCTTTGTCATTGATACCAATAGTTTTCAGTTTTTCCAAAAGTAGTTCATGGCTAACGGTGTCAAATGCCTTTTTAAGCTCTATAAATACTCCAAGTACTGTATTCTTTTCATCTGTATTTTGTTTTATTTTAGTAACGAGATCTATAGTAGCTGTAAGTGAATTACTTTTGGGTCTAAAACCATATTGTCTACGATACATGAAATTAATTGAGCTTAAATAACTTTGCAACCGGGAATATAGAAGTTTTTCAAGTATTTTTGACAATATTGGTAGTATTGAAATTGGGCGGTAGTTCCCTGGATCTGTTTTCAACCCAGATTTGGAGATAGGCGTGACTTTAGCGATCTTTAGTGTGTCTGGGAATGTGCCATCCAAGAATAATTCATTAATGCATGCTGCCAAGGATTTTGATATTAAGTTTTTTATACACTTTATCGCCTTAGTGTTAATTCCATCGAGACCAGAACTAGAGTTAGAATCAAGCTGGCTGATTATGTTTAGTATTTCTTTTTCAGTACATGGTTCGAAAAATGTCAGTTGTTAGTTTTCGACATTGTGTAGTGCTGGTAATGCTTGCATGGTATTATCATAGGAATGTTTTGGTATTTGAGCTGCCAAAAGTTGCCCTATAGTTGCAAAATAGCCGTTAAAAAGATTACATACCAGGTTTGGGTTTGTTATTTCATTGCTGTCCAATATGAGTTTTGGAGGAGCACAACTTTTGTTTACTTTGTTATTCGCTAGAGTATTAACTAAATTCCACATTTTCTTTGGTTCTTTGGTAAATTTGGTAATTTCTTTGTAGTAGTACGAATTCCTTGTAATTCTAATATGTTCGGCTACTTCGTTCTTCACTATAGAAAATTTCTCCTTCATGTTTTTTTTTTTTATACAACTAGATGACAAACAAGCTGACGGCCCACCTGGTGGTAAGCGGTTACCGCCGCCTATAGACACCTGCAATAACAAGGAAAAGCACTTGATATTGCAGGTGCGTTGTCATCCTGAGGCCTAAGATGAAATGCCGTCCATGCTCAGTAATTACACTGGCTACCTTTCCCTTCAATCCGAAACACAGCGAACTGTTTCACGGCTGAAATAAGAAAGGCGTTTATTTGGGTTTTTGAAAAGTTCCGCCCAGATTAAATTTCTATTATTTATATCATCTATCACACTTTTATTTATCTAATTTCCTTTCGGTTTATTAAGAATTTTAGTTTCAAATTCTTTGCATCTTTCCAAACAATTCTTTATAATTTATTTACGCTTTTTTCGAAATTAAATATAGCACCAATACAGCAACCGCCCTCTCAGCATACTACGCCTACGCATATTCGTGGCTGAAGTATGGAGTAATACTTTGGGGCAATAGTGTTAATGCAAACGAACTCTTTTGATTACAAAAAAAAATTAATTAGAATAATAGCTCAAATTGACAATACTACAAGTTGCCGGCCATATTTCAAAAAATTTAAATTATTGACATTAACATCAATTTATATTCAGGACATGTGCATTTTCGTATTTAGAAACATAGACATATTTAAAAAGGTGAAAGATACTCATAACATAAATACTAGACATAAAGACAGACTCTATCTCCCCCCCTCGAGGATAAAGATGCTCAATTGCAGCCCATTTTATATGGCGATAAAAATTTACAACAAAATCCCTTCTGATATAAAAACAGAAACTAAATTTATCCGCTTTAAAAAAAACTGAATAACTACCTTATCTCAAAATGTAACTACACACTAAAAGAATTTTTTGAAAATAATTGACATATTTAATAATTTATTGAATTGTATACCTATAATTGACATATTTTATAATAATTGTATGGAAATATTATTTTTGAATGTTTTTTTTTTATTTTTATTTTTTAAAATACTATTATTATTTTAATTATTATTATTTTATAAACTTTAATACATTATAATGTTGCAGTGCCTGAAAAGGGCAGCTAAGTTGTAAGCACAATGTATCTTATAAGACCTATGTAATACACTTAGCTCGCAATAAAGAATTTGATTGATTGATTGATTTTTTCTAGTATAGTATAATTATTAGATTCTAATTGTGATCTTTGATTTTTAACTAAATTGAACAGTTTAGTATAGTTAATGGCCTCATATTGGGAGTAATTTTTTTGTGGTGGTTTAACTTTTTTTATTTCTAGATATATTTGTTTGTGATCAGATAATGATGAGTTGACTATTATCATGTGAAAATTGTCATTTCTTAAATGCGTGCTTACATGGTCTGAGATGGATTTTCTTGATTCTGCTTCTCTGGTACAATATTTTTTGTTAATTTTGTTTAGAATTTCGTAACCCGATGAAGTTGTAACCTGTTTATACTTTTTGGTTTTTTTATCTTTAAGCAGGTGATCTATGTTGAAGTCGCCAAATACAATCGCACGGTGTCTGCGTTCCAACTGGGATTCATATTCTTCAAGAAACTCATTATAGTTTGTTTTACCAGGATAGTATACAGCTCCCACTTTAAGACCATATTTTTCTAACTTTACCCATAGGTAATTATTCCCTCCGATATACTTGGATTCGGATAGATTGTGTTTAATATCGTCATGGACATATATAATTGTAGTGGTGGGTATAGTTACATAGCTGTAGTTGCTGTGCTTGTTCTTCAGTACGGATCCATGTTTCTGTTATTATGATGACGTGAACATTATTTGGTATTGCGTGAATGATGCATTCAAGTTCTTCTATTTTCCCTGGCTTACGTATACTTCGAGCATTTGTATAAAAAAATGTAATACATGATTTGTTAGCAGGTATGTTTTGGTAACTGTTAAGTACATCGAAGGTATTTACAATAGAAGTTATAATCTCATTGGTTGCTGTTAGTTAACAATAGTAAAATCTGATACAAAAGTATCAGATGTTACTATGTAGGCGTTCCATTTATGTATTTGATCGTGAGTCCACTTTCACCATTACTTTGTCGTTGTCTTAGTTCATCTTGCAGACACTTAGGAAGTTTTGTTGTGCAGGAGTCTGATCGGAATATATCTTGATGCCTTCAGGTAGTTTACTTTTATTTCGAAGCAGTTGCTTAGCAGGTCCTATGACATCAAAACATACCTTAACACTGCGGTTTTTGCCTGAATTAAGTTTGCCGATCCGGAAGATTTTAATTGGTTTTGGGATGTCGTGATCCAAAACTGAGAATGTCTTGCTCATTTTTTGCCAGTCTTTCTTCGTGTTTAAACAATATTGGTTCCGGTAATCCTACAAGTATTATATTCTTTTGCCGGCTGTTACGGCTTTGAATCTCTTGGATCAATGTCTCGCTTAATTTCTCTGATTTAACGGGTGCAGTTTTTAGGTTGTTAAGATCAGATTCTAGTAACTTTAATTTATTCTCGCCCAAAGAGATTGATTGTTCTAAGCGAGTCACGTGATTTTTCATATCTTTTTGCTCCGATAACATGCTAGAGGTCGATAATTTAATATCATTTATTTCTGTGATCACCTTATCCACGTTTCTTTGAATTATATGAATACTTTGCTCATTAGATGATTTCATATCTGTAATTTGACTTTTTATATCATCAATATTGTCATGAATTTTATGCATAACTTGTTCATTTGATCCCACATATTTTTCTAATAGGGAGCTAATTCGTGACATCTCAGATCGCATTTCTTTTAAATCATTAGAACATTGGCATTCGCAGCTGTCTGCGCAACGGTCGAATTACAGCGCACTAATTCGGCGATTTTAAGTTTTAAAATAAGGTTTATAGTGAGCAAATTAGGTTAACGTTGATTAGTAAATTTATAACAAAAATTATATACACGTCTGCTCAGTACGACATGATTTTTAAGGGTATCTGCTTATAACTGTTTTATTTTCAGGTAAAACGTTATTGTGAGACATTGTAATAAAAATACACCACACTGCAAAAAAGCTGCGGTTCAGTATCAGTCTAAAATACCTACTAGTGGATATCGGGTTTGGACAGCTTGTTGATGGGACCGGATTTGTCAGGGGGTCCTGGGGGGGCTCTGGGGCCCGCAACCTGCCGTCGCTTCCAACTTCCATTTCTATAAAAATAATAAAATTCTAAATACTGAATAATACTGAGAAAAGAAATTCTGAGCAACCTATGCACATAATAAAAAAAATTGTTTACCAATGACGATTTCCTCGGGCTGAACCCCTTTCACCAGCACTTCCTCGACCATGGGGATGTGGAGCTCTTGCGACGGCCTATGATAAGAAAACAATTCAAGATGAGAAATTAAGATTTACAAAACTGAGTGTAAGTAATAGGAAAATACTATTGATAGATGATCATCAACTTACAAGTCTACCCCAGGCTCCTCCTTCACTATCACCATCGACACTTTTTCTAGCAACTGGCAGGGCTGCCTCTCCCGGGAAGGACGCCTATAAATAAAATTCATTAAAAAAATATGAAACAAATGACAAAATGGGATAATAATACAGACAGATCATTTTAACTTACTGAGCACGCCGTTTGCGAGGAGGAGCGTCCAGCGAACTCAACTGGCGTTTAGTCACTTGACGTTGCTTGCGATTGTTCTGGAGAACACTTTCGGGGCTAAAACAAGCAAAAAAAATTTTTTTTTTTTATTCTACTAGATGACAAACAAGCTGACGGCCCACCCGATGGTAAGCGGTTACCGCCGCCTATACACACCTGCAACAACAAGGAAAAATCACTTGATATTGCAGGTGCGTTGTCATCCTGGGGGCTAAGATGAAATGCCGTCCATGCCCAGTAATTACACTGGCTACCTTTCCCTTCAAACCGAAACACAGCGAACTGTTTCACGGCTGAAATAAGAAAGGCGGTGGTACCTACCCAGACGACCCTACATACGGGCCTACCACCTAGTATAATAATATAAGTAATTGAAATAAATATAAAATTGAAAATGTTAAGTAACCCCCGGCCTCATTAATCATCTATCTAACACCATCTCATTGAGACTATTCTTATGAGCCCAAACACGCTATATCTGCTGTAACTTTCTGAAGAATTGAGGATTCCGCAGACTTTTTAATGGTATAGGATCAGCTCAAGCTTAGTAAGTCATGATAATGTCACCGAAGTGACAGTACAACAAATTTTATTGACTTGAAATTTGGTGTAGTTACTGTCACATCACATGTAAAACCCTTTTATCATGTAGAAAATGAGCTGATAGTCATCAAACGCCTGAACTGATCTTCATAAATTATAGTTAAGAACCATCCTAGTCACATCAGTTTTCAAACAAAAAAAACCTAATCAAAATCGGTCCATTCGTTTAGGAGCGATACACATATACACAAGACAGACACGTCAAGCTTATAATACAACTCTTTTTTCGTCTGGGTTAAAAAGAAGTAAGTATATTGTTGTAGTTGTAATATATTACGGCGAGAATACTTACGATGTTGATGGCGGCACAGCTTGGCCTTTCCCTCGAGCTCTCCCACTCCCCTGTCCACGACCACGAGCTGTGTTTCTACTAAACAAATAATAGAGAAAAATAAAACGAAATACAAGAAAATCCAAGCATACAAAGAACTAAGTGTGCTCGCGATTTCTATTTTAAGGTGTGCTGCAATTCAGTATCATGCCCGTTCACAATCTGATGACCTGATACCAAAATGAACACCATTCGCGTTAACACTAGAAAGACCGGCATTCGTATGCTATTATAAAAAGACCAACGTCGTCATTTTGACGCTAAGACCACCCTCACGTTGATTGATATGAAATTATTATTATGATTAATACAGAAAAACAACAGTTGTTCATAACTACTTTTTATTTATTAATTTAGAGCATAGAATTCATTTCACCAGAAATACATTTTAAGCATATATTTTTTTATTTGTACTTTTAATACATTTCCCACAAACTAGTTTCTTACAACTATCACAAAAGAGAGACGTTTTATTTCGTTTACATTTAGTATTTATTTGACAAGTTAGTCTTTTGTTTGACCTTGTCTCCTCTAAAATTTCATCTGCATTTTCGGGATCGCAAAGTGGACGAGCCGGGCATGGACAATTTTTTTGATGTTCTGCTCGTAGCTCACAAATAAGTTGCAGTATGAAATTATGACGTGAAATATAGCTGTGAGTAATTTTTCTATAAATAACCCACGAATTTATAACAGCTATGTCTAAAACATTATAAAATACGTGCATAGGTCATCTACGAGTACCAGCTCTCACTGAGTATTTCCTTACCATTTCATCCAAAATATCTACACTTAAATTTGTTTAATTATAAAATTCACAGTTTGAGCACTGAACCGACCTATTTGGATGTACGTTGAGTATCTGCTATACACTTCCATTCGGTGCCATCACTTGCAATCTAAATATCATCTATAGCAGGAGGTGCTGATTGCCGTGAAGAAGAAGGTCCACCTCGCATACCTCGACTTGCTCTATGGCTGCTTTGATCGGTTACTACCCCGGCTAGGAACCACACTAGACGGTGTTTCTAATCCAATATCTTCGCTCGAATCTGAGCTGTCCCTCAACAATGTGTCATTGGTTGCCGGTCTATAATGACTTTCTGCCGTATCAATCAATTCATTTGCAATGACACTATCTTCTTCCACCTGGATTCCGACTCTGAATACGGTAGATTTTCTAAGAGTTTGCAATTGTTTTTCTATTTAAGACTTAAAACATATTTCTACGCGCACTCATATTGATTTTATCCAAAATGAACCAATACAAATTTAAGCAGCTTATACACCACTGACAGTTTCAACACTGATTGAAAAATAAGAAAGCATAACTAAATATAAAGCAGTGTGTAATGTAAACAAATATTTCTAAGTAATTTCAATTTATTCTTCGATGGCTTTCTACTATAATTTAGCCAATGTCAAGTTTCTGTGTATTTTTGCTATATTCTAGCCAATTCTCAGACCTACTGAACATAAATATAAAATTTCATGAAAATCGGTCAAGCCGTTTCTGACGAGTATGATAACTAAATTTGTGAGTCGAGAATTTTATATATAAGATGATATCCAATTGCAAAGGCCTACAGAAATTCCAAATAAGGGAAGCTTGTTTAATAGGCTACTGTGCCAAACCCTATTAAACGATTTAGAAATGTCAAGCGACACTGCAAGGGCTTCTCCATGTTTTTTAATGGCTTCGCTCCAGAGATGTTGTATATACAAGATCACCCGTGGACCGGGCACGGCGGAACCCAAACTGGCGGTCGCTGAGGAAATGTTTTCTTTGTGTTATCTTACTAATAAATAAATCAATGAGACAAATAAAACAAAAAAATGAGAAATTCTCATAGTGACGAGCACTAAATTACTGATAAAATTCAGCTTTCAATTTAAATACCGTAAATAATTTTCAGTGGATGGCTGTTACTTTGGCCAAGGCAATGCAGCAGTGGTACCACTATCCATTCATTGCCGAATTTACACAACAAAAGCGGCAAGTAAAGGGTTTATTACTTTATCCTATTTCCTATCTAGAAACAGTTAAGAAACCTAAGTAGACAGCCAGTACAGCACTGCACCCGACGCGTAGATAGCGGGCCACACGGAGTCGCCAGTCGCATGCGACGCTACAATCACAGATCACTATGCTTCAAATAAAACAAACACGTGGAAAAACGCTTATCCTTGAACGCTTCGTACATATTTATGTTCGTTTTCGGCGTTTTCGGCGGCCCGCTTCGAACACGTCTGCTTCAAAGTGGCCTAGTTTCTTTCTTATGGTAATAGTAAAAGTATGACCTCAACGAAACGGGCCGAAGCGACATTGCCGTGTTGGTTGAGCCTGAACATCACGGCCAATTCTTACATTAAAAACTTAATGAAATGCGCATCATATTATTATAGTATATAGCCTGTTTAATGACGAATATTTTGATATAAAATAGTATAATAAAATCAATACTTACGGCATTGTAACAGGAAAAAGCGAAAAAAAGCGGTTGGAAAACTCAAAACTCGAAATAACTGTCGCTCACGCTCACCAAATCACCAAACAAGAATCAAATAAAAAATGAATGAATGAATGAATCAAAGAACAGACAGATTACAAAGAGTATGTCTCTAATGTCACTATTCCAACCACAGATCACACTATTTATTAATGCTTCCTTTTTTTTATGGTAAATTCTCCCTATAAAAGGAAGGCAAAGGAAACTAATGCCTATGCAGCCATGTCTTACGTATTTCTTTATTTCTTCTTTTATTGCATTAAAACATGCATTGCATTGCTTTTATTTATTATTAGTAGGTGGTAGAGCCGACCGGATATGTAGGGTCGTCTGGGTAAGTACCACCGCCTTTCTTATTTCAGCCGTGAAACAGTTAGCTGTGTTTCGGATTGAAGGGAAAGGTAGCCAGTGTAATTACTGGGCATGGACGGCATTTCATCTTAGGCCCCTGGATGACAACGCACCTGCAATATCAAGTGATTTGTCCTTGCAATAGCAGGTGTCTATAGGCGGCGGTAACCGCTTACCATCAGGTGGGCCGTCAGCTTGTTTGTCATCTAGTTGTATAAAAAAAAATCTGGCGTAACACATTTCAATGCATGCTTCTTGGGAGTATTCGACACGAAATATATGATGACAGTCACTTTATGTGCTACTTGATGAGGTGGAAAACCACAAAAAAGTTCTCATCGTATTTCACACCATAATCACTTTTATTCTAATAACCTTTTAGTTGTATGTGTATGTACGTCAACACAAACACTTTGAAATAAAACAACACCACCTTTATAGCACAAAGTTCGCTCCGACACAATTTTTAATCATTAAAATAAAAATCTTGACCGAAACAATTAAAACCCGCCAAACTTTTTGTTTCATTCTCCCTATAAAAGGAAGGCAAAGGGAACTAATGCCCATACAGCCATGTCTTAAATATGTCTTTATTTATTGCATTGATACACATTTCAATGCATCTTAAGAATATTTGATGCAAAATATATGATGAAAATCTCCATATGATGCTACTTGATGAGATGAATAACAACAACAAGTTCTCATCATCTTTCACACCATAATCACTTTTATTCTAATAATCTTTTAGTTTTGTACGTCAACAAAAACACTTACTTGTTTTATAAAACTACACCAATTTCATAACACAAAGTTCTGACACAATTTTTAATTAATGTAAAAAATGTTGACTGACACCACTAAATCCCGCCAAACACTCCCTAACGACTTTTTATCTGCAAGTTCCTGTTGTTGCGTGGAAATAAAGTACGCAAAGGGTTTTAGTCCCATACAGCCAATTTACTCAGCTTTATTAATTATCGTTTCATAAATGTTGGTGGCTACCTCACTTTGCTGTTTATAATCCTTACAGTGCCGTTGTATAAATTGTATAAAAAGTAACGCCCTGTTTTGGACAATGCTGCGGAGTCAAAGGACAAGTCTCTGAACGACCTGTGGGCCTGATTCTGAAGACACACTCTAATTCTAAAAAGTACAGTATATCTCTTTCTCTCAATATGTAATAGGAAAAAGATAGCAGGAATTCGTTTAGAGCTGTCAATTAAAATTAGATAGATTTCAATGAAACCATAGATAATTTTAGGCGACATATACGGAGGTGCCTCCTAAACACTGCATTTTTTCACGTTCAATAAGGTCGAAAATTGAGCGTACGTTTGTAAATATCAAATTATAGACAGATACCCTTTTCATATTCATTTTGAGAGAAAGAAATACACTGAACTTAAATTTAGACTTAGCATGTGTTCTCCAGAATTAGGGTCAGTGTGTCTTCAGAATCAGGCCCATT
This sequence comes from Nymphula nitidulata, assembly GCA_947347705.1. NCBI lineage: Eukaryota > Metazoa > Arthropoda > Insecta > Lepidoptera > Crambidae > Nymphula > Nymphula nitidulata. The sequence continues at coordinate 18,724,985 of OX374632.1, forward strand.
TTTATAACCGAAACCATAGATTCATCATTATTAAATCTACGTCAAAACACACTTTTCCCGATACAAGAATTTACCCAAAACTCATAAATCTGCAGGGCATTCTTAAATTCAAAATCAACGCGGTCGCGGTGTTTGTTTTTTGTTGTTAAATTCTCTCATAGGGAAAGGCAAAGGGATGTATGGGCTATACAGCCATGTCTTAGGCTTTTTTGTTATTACTCTTTATAAAGGGAAGGCAAAGGGAACTAATGCTCATACAGCCATGTCTTCAGTATTTCTTTATTTCTTCTTTTATTGCATTAAAATGCTGGCGTAACACATTTCAATGCTGCAAAAATCTCATCGTATTTCACACCAGAATCAGTTTTATTCTAATAATCTTTTGGTTGCACGTCAACACAAACACTTGGTCCCATATTCATAAACGCTCAATAAACCTATTATAGATAAAACACTGCTAAAATATGTTTTATCTTTTTCCTTTCTCATATGAGTGAGCGAAACAAAACACTTTATAAGCTTCATATAAGTTCACTTGTTTTTATGAATACGGGGGTTTGTTTATAAAACTACACCTTTTTTATAACACAAAGTTCACTCCGACACAATTTTTAAATTATTATAATAAAAATCTTGACTGACACCACAAAATCCTGCCAAAACACGTGGAAGAGTTTGGAGCATGGTGTGTCAACTCTGACGGAAAATCCGTGAACTCTCTATTGTATGGAAAGTGGCGCCATCAAGACGTCATATGGTGTAACTAAAATTGTCATGCTTTAAATTTTGACTTCGTACTTTTTCTTAGTACGGCCAGCTATAAGCATATTTTTATAATGGTATTTTTTCTTAAAGAAGTTTTAGTCATTATCGATTGTTATTATTTATATTATAGTTAAAAAACTGTTAAATTTGAATTATTTGATATAATCATTTGTTTTTCTTTTCTTATTATTATATTTCATCAATTTTTTATTAAAATTTAGTATAATGTGGTATTTTGAAATGGCAACCCCAAGTAATATGGCTGATGCGCAAACTCATCATATTTTTGGCTGCCGTTATTTTGAGTGATTTTTCATCCTTAGAATAAAACTGTGAGTGTAAGTGCCTTTTCCCTAGCATCGTCGAGTCGAGTTCCTAGTAGAACTCCTCCGGTCTAGCGTGAATACTTCGCTTCCAGTGTGGCGCAGTGTATTGAGACAGGACTCGGTTATTTTGAGAAAGAACTCCTACTGTGTGTTTTATTATTTAGCAACTATGTCTTTTGTTGTATGTTGTGTACCTGGCTGCGGAAACACAGCTGCAGAAGGTAACTATTACATACAATACATAATAGTACTTTAGTAGGTAGTTGAAGTAACTTTCAAAGCCTACCCTGTCCTAAGTACGTTATTATTCAAAATTTATCTTGACATTGGGAACCCTGTGCTGTGACCGAATTTATTCTAATTGGCCAACCAAACTATGAGTTAAATATTAAAAGTATCTTTGTTATATCAAAGAAACATACTTAGTAACTAATTAATTTAATTAAACTGTATTTTGCCTAACTTCAATTTACTCTTTACTGAGCACACATCATCTCCTTCATATCCTAATTATGGCTCCCCATTAAGCATTTAGCCAATGTCGAGTGAAAATAGTTATTCTACACACTAATTTTATTTTTTTATTTATATTTTATTTTATTGAGATAACTAACTGCACAATACACAAATTTTCTTATATGGTACTTATAACTATGAGTACAGCTAATTACAGGTTTCCCTTTATTATACCATATGCATATGATGTGAAACAAAACAATGTACTTCATACATTTATAGATTTGTATAATTACACATATACACATGCATACATACCTAGTTGCACACGCATACATACCTAGTTACACAGGCATACATACCTAGTTTAATTATTATTACAATATATTTAACTGTAAATAGAATTAACAATCAAGTGTCTTAAATTGTGTTTTGACTACAATAACTCTGTAGAAACTCTGCACACAGATCTTATTTTACTTTTAATGTTGTCAAATACATACCTATTTCCTGCTAGACAAACAATTGATCGTTGACTTATCAATACATATGTTTCAGGTATACCTATGCATCGATTTCCGAATCCGCAGATTGACATTGAACGTTTTCGTTCATGGGTGATAAATGTTGGTGGTGATGTCACTAAATATAATGATGACTTCATTTATAAAAATCGTAGAGTGTGTCATAAACATTTCTTGGAAGTATGGCACTACGGCAAAAATCGGCTATGTCCTCTTGCAATTCCGACATTATTTATTAATGGTAAGTAAAATGTATTAGCAACATTTACTTTACATAATATTTTAAAATAGAATTTTTGTACTAGGTGGTAGACCCGTATGTTGGGTCGTCTGGGTAGGTACCACCGCCTTTCTTATTTCAGCCGTGAAACAGTTAGCTGTGTTTCGGATTGAAGGGAAAGGTAGCCAGTATAATTACTGGGCATGGACAGGATTTCATCTTAGGCCCCAGGATGACAAGACACCTGCAATATCAAGTGATTTTTTCTTGTTATTGCAGGTGTCTATAGGCAGTGGTAACCGCTTACCATCAGGTGGGCCATCAGCCCACCCGGTCAGCTTGTTTGTCATCTAGTTGTATAAAAAAAATTCATGGGACTAATGGGATACTTTCAAATGAAAAAGATTTTTTCAAATCGTTCCAAGCATCTTTGAGTAATTGGGGAACATACCTAAAAAAAAATTGTGAATGGTAGGTGATAGTGTGGTGGAATTGAGAACCTCCTCTTTCTTGAAGTCCGACTAAATGATTCCTACTTCCAAGTGCGCTTAGTTTGATAGCTGCAATATGTGGCTTGTGAATATGCATTTTTATTGAACCTTAAGCCATGTGACTTACAAGTGACTCCCATGGATGGAATGGCTTAGTAAGGGAAGACTCACCATGAAAATAACATTAAATAGATGAACTTTTCTTCAACCTTTCAAAGTTTATTTTGTTCTAATAAATTTGCTAGGTAATTACTGCATTAACACTCTTTTTTTTTTAATTGGACAAATATTATGGTTGAACTGTTAAATTCAAAAGTTATTTACAAATTAAAGCTGGGACTTTGTTTTTAATAATTATATTAACATAACTACTAAATTCTAAATTTCTTCCAGATATTACACCAAACCGAAACCTTCTAGTGACCGTAGAGCAACCATCTACTTCAAAGAATATGGATGAGTCCGCCCCAGAAATAAGTTGTATGACAACAGTAAGAAATTCTATGCAGACTCAAACCAAAAGTAATTAATAATAATATAATAATCATACACTCACACCTATTATCTAGCCCAAAGTAAGCATCATTAAGAGCTTGTGTTATGGATTCTAGATAACATATTAATATTTATATCTAATAATATGTATATAATTATTACAAATATACTAAATCAACATATAAACATCCATGACTCGTGAACAAATGCTCATATTCATCATAAAAACATTTGCCCCTACCGGGATTCGAACCCGGGACCTCTTAATCAAGCAGCCCGTATAGCAAGGGGTACAGACCACTCGACCAGCCAGTCGTCTAGTAATTACATTTTTGTTGATGTAATTTAGCTACCAAGTTGGTCAATCTATATGTATAATCATAATACATAGTAATAATAATAAAAGCCTTTATTTTTCAGAGAAGTAAAGGCAATATATATAAGTATATCAGAATTCCCTGTAACAGTGTTTGATCCCAATGAACCCGAAGTTACTTAAATGATTATGATGTTTTTTTTTTATTTTCCTGGATTTGTCCTAAGTCAGAACACATAATACTTAAGATAGGTTACATTATAAAAAGAAAAATATATATAGCAGAACAGTGTTTGCAGGGTCAGCAAGTAATAATATAAATGTTACAAGAAAGTACCTATTTCAATTTTTATGTAGAAAATATTTCCTGTTGTACCTTGAGAAACATTCTTCTCTCTTTCATAGCTTCTCACAAGCCAGGTACCAGGAAATTGCATTAAACAACTGGGCTACAGACATAGTTCTTATCAATAAAAATGGCATGTTCTTTTTTTCCTTATATTTACAAAAGTATTTTTTTTTTTCAGAATTGAAAATGTCTCAAGCAGAATTGAGAATGAGTAAAACCATACACACGTTAAGGAAAACAATAGCCAAAAATAACCAATTGAGACAACATTATGATAAGAGGCTGTTGTTGGCAAAACAAAACTTAAAAAATATGGATGGCTTGACAAAAAAACTGTCACAATCGGCACAAACTTTTGTAAAAATGCAAATATCGTTAGCTGGAAAAAGCAAGTTTGGAAGGCGATTTTCGATGAAAGAGAAGATTTTAGCTCTATCTCTTTACAAAAGTAGCCCTAAAGCATACAGAGTCCTAAGTGAGATATGTATTTTGCCAAGACGCAGTACCTTGCAGACATTATTGAAAAAAGTAAACATCAACCCAGGGTTAAATACATTTATGTTTGCAAATCTTAAAAAAAAGGTCGATAAAATGCCCCAAAGTCACAAATATTGTGCTGTCATTTTCGATGAAATGGCTATTGCACCACATTTGGATGTAATAAATAATAAAATCATAGGTTTTGTTGATGACGGATCAAGAAGAAAAGCACAGTTGGCAGATCATGCGCTAGTGTTTATGGTTAGGGGTGTTATAAAAAAGTTCAAACAGCCAGTGCAATATACTTTTTGTGCTGGGAGCACTAAATCTATAGAGCTGAAAAACCTCCTTATCAATGTAATTAAACATGTAACATCTTGTGGATTAAAAGTTGTTGCTACTATCTGTGACCAGGGCGCAACAAATATGGCTGCAATAAATTCCCTATTGCGAGACTCTAAACAAATTTATTTAAGAAGTGGAGAAGAGTATCCTGGAAATATTATTATAATTGATCATGAAAAAATTTTTCCTCTATATGATCCTCCACACCTTATAAAGGGAATAAGAAATAATTTATTAAATAAGGATTTAAATTATATTATGAAAAAAAGACCAAGTGTGGCCAAGTGGGAACACATTTATGAACTGCATAAAAAAAGCCCAGGATACCGAGGAGTGCGGCTAGTACCGAAATTAACCCAGCAACATGTGGTCCCACACTTGATTCCCAAGATGAAAGTGAAGAATTGCACGCAAGTATTTAGTCGCACCGTAGGCGTAGCCCTGGGTTTTATGGCAGGTTAGAAACTTTCCTATTAAAATTAAAATGTTTCATCATTATGCTAAAACTTCAATTTAAAACATTCAGATTTATATTATGTTGTAAGATTTTGTAATTATAAATTTATTTTTCAGATTCTGGTATATTACCTGAAGAGGCAAAACAGACTGCAGACATATTATTATTTTTTGATAATTTGTTTGACTCCGTGAATGGTAGTTTTAGTGCTCCAAAACATGGAAAATTTTTGAAAAGTGCAGTAACACCTACTTCACCTCATCACAAATTATGGTCGGAAAGTTTAGAAATTCTTAAAACAATGAAATATGTGGACAAAAGTGGTAAAATATCTCTGGTACCGACACTCTCTAGCTGGGTAAAAACCTTGGAGGGGTTTGAAATGTTATGTGCTCACATGTACAGGTTGGGTGAAAAATCTTTATTGTTTAGAAATTTTAATCAAGATTCCCTTGAAAACTTTTTTGGAGCCATACGTGCACACGGACATAGAAATATAATGCCAACTGCTGCAGGCTTTCAAGCTGCATACAAAACTCTATTAATAAATAATTTATCATCTACGCATTCTGTTGGAGCGAATTGCGAAAAAGATAAAAATTTTTGTTTACAAAATTTTAAATACTTTTTTAAAAATGAAAGTTGTGCAGAGGACACTTCTAAAGAAATAAGTTTAAGCGAAGACCATTTAAATTTGTCACCTGACATACAAACTCTTCTTGAAAGCAATTCGCCCCAAGATGTAGAGAAATGTGCAGCAGTGGGATATTGCAGTGGTTGGCTGGTGAGAAATTCCAAAAAAAATATATATAGAAACTGTTCAGTGTGCACAAGCCAGCTAGAAAGCGAAGAAAAACAAAGATTTCATAACTTAATAAAAATATCAGAATACTGTAACAAAACATGGTTATGTTATCCTAGTAAGGATATATTTGACACATTTGTCCACATTGAAATGATTGTGATGGAGGTAATGAAAACTGAAAGTCACAAAGAATTTATTTTTGATTATATTAAATTAATTATATCAGCTACAGTGAACTTCAGATACATGACATGCATGGAACACAGAAGTAAACTGATTGACTATTTTGTCAAAAATAATTTAAATTTTTGTATCTTCAATTGGTGCAAAGATGTGAACAGAGTTTTATCTGGGAAAGGGACTAACACTGATGAAAGTGATATAATTAAAAAGGCAGCTCAAAATTATTTCATGAAGAATAAGCATAAAAAAAGTTTAACAGCCAGAATATAAAACATAATTATGCCCAGATAAAATCCTGCAACATTTATTATTTTTTGTTGATAGTTCATAGTTGACAGTAAATATATCAGAAGTATAAAAGAAATCTTGTAACATGTCATCATTATCATCATGTCGAGCCGAGAGACAAACACTGTTCTACATAGGCCTCCCGCATCCGATTTACATGTAAATCTTAGGATTTATAGACTTCGAACTACTCAATGGTAAAGTCCATAAACTGTAGGACTTTAAAAATTCTTTTAGTACTTACATAGAATTGTCATTTACTAAATATTGAGAATTTTTTTCCTATTTGCATATACAGGGTGGTGCCGTCAATGCGACAATAAATTTAAACATGGTCTATATTAGTCCATAGAAATGGTTTGCCACTTTCAAAAATATCGTATTCATTTGATAATTTCATGACATTTGTATGAAATAATGCTGCCAAAGTTACACTATTCCATACAAATGTCATGAAATTATCAAATGAATACGATATTTTTGAAAGTGGCAAAGCATTTCTATGGACTTATATAGCCCATGTTTTAATTAATTGTTGCATTGACAGCACCACCCTGTATACTTGAACCCTAACCTACTGTACTTGTGCCAAATTCGATAAAGAATGAATGTAAACAAATTAATATCCGTTTTGTATGAGTGGTTAGCAAGAAAGGTAGCCATTGAACGAAACAAACCTATACAAAATACCTTTGCTTTGTTTATATTAATTCATTGTCGAATTTTGCTCCAGTATATCAGTCGTATCAGTTTACTTCTGTTCATTGTTAATTTAGTACCTGTTAAAATCAGTTTATTCGATTTTGTGCACCTAGTGTAAAATTTTTCTGTATCTGAGCACCTTGGACTTAATTGACATAGGTCAACAAAATTTATCAATTGTATTATATACTTTTAAATCGCCTAGATCCAAAGTAGAATTTACGTTAGATGAAAAGCATACCATAGCATACCAAATAAAATTACTCTTTCCTCTTCTCATTGGAATTTGTATGAGAATACAGGTTACCTTTGTAAAACATTCAATCACAGAAAATGCTGAGTGAATAGGAATACATAAAGTGAGCTTATGTGATTTAATTCCTAGGTGCACATAGGTTGCTAAGGCATAAAGTGGAATAAACCTTCAAAATTGATGTTTTATAAGTTTTTTATTATTTAAAACAAAAATCCTTGTAATGTTTAAATAACTAGGTATTTGGTACATATTGTATGTACCAAATACCTTGTAATATAATACATAACTTTCAAGCTACCTACCTTTATTTAAAATGTTTATATGACAGGTACCTGTAATAGTAATGAAAAAATCTGATCTTCCATACAAAGCACCAAATCAAATGTCTAACAGTAGATATTCCTGTCACAATTTCCTTTAATATATTTTAACATAAATATGTAGTAATTAAAATGTAAAACTAGAAAAATTTTACGTCGCAGCGGAGCAGTCGCCCGGCTTGCGAAAGGTCGTGGGTTCGATTCCCGCCGCAGGACGTGAAAATTTTCTAGTTTTACATTTTAATTACTAAGTAACTTTTTAAACATTTATAATAATGTTAAAATCAAAAATTAAGAGTATAAAAATGTAGGTTTTGGCTTTTTATGATAATGATTGGAGTACATCACAAATATCTCGTTTTTCTGTAGTAATTTATCAGAATTCGCATTACTTATTTTTTATTTTGGAGCGTCAACCATAATACTGAAATCGATAGTGTTAAATTATTAAATTATCTTTAATTTATAAGTAACGTTATGACAAAATAAATTCTTTCTTAAAAACCTTTGTTATTTTTCTTTATCTTAACCACTACGTTATTATTTTTTGAAATTAAAAACTGGAAATAAGTTTTTAATTTCAAAAAATACAATTAACTTCATTAATTTTAAAAAGAAGCATCCTCCTACGTAGGGGCTACTTATTTTAGTTTAACACCATGGCTACCAGGGCGGCGCTACAGTCGAATAAAAATCAAAATTTCTGTTAGTTAGCACTCTATTTCCCTATATACATTTTACTCTATGGTTTGGAGGCCATTCATGGAGATGGTTCATAAAATGTAGCTCGATAAAGTGGGAAATTAACTATTAATAAAAAAAAATATTAAATGATATATCTCGAAATTGAATTACATATTTCACTATGAAAGTATGTTATTGCGTGTCATTCAGACTATAGGTATCATTTTTAGGACTGCAAAAGCTTTTCGAAAGCCTTGCAGTTTACTGATATTGTAAGTACTTTGCGCATGTTATAATCGTTTTGGAATATAATTCCTCCTCAATAAACTTGAGCGTCTGCAGAATGCCTGCATCCGCTTCATTTTAATTAAAAAAAATATGACCACATATCAGTATTTCGACCCCAACTTAATTGGCTTTTAATTCGCAGGCATACAGCGTACAGGGACTTACACATTCTAATTCTTTAACCTGTCTTTTTCCTTCCGGCCTCTCCACTATACCTTAAAAATTGTTTCTCTTTTCTTTCCTCTTCTTTATAACGCCCTCGGCGTTCTTGTTTCAATCTTACCTTGAATATTATTATTTATTAGATATTATTATTATTATTAGTTTTATTTCCTTATAAGTTCTCCTATTCATTTCCTAAGTTTACCTATTTAGTTAAATTTTAATTTTTAATTTGATTTGTATGATAATTAAGTTTATTTAATTAGTCTGTTATAATAGGTGTGTCTTTTACTTCCATTAAGTACAAACATATAAATTTATTTATTCCTTCAATTTCTTGCACCCTTTCTGCGTTCTCCTTCTTCCTAATATTTTATAACCTTGGGTTGCCTGGAAGAAATCGCTTTTTAGCAATAAGGCCGCCCAATTGTACTGTTTTTTTTGTTTTTATAAGTATGTATAATTTAATTTGTCTCTTGTGTGCAATCATCACCAGCCTATATACATCCCACTGCCGGGCACAGGCCTTCCTACATGGGAGAAACACATGAGGAGTTTGGGCCATAGCACCACCACGCGTGCAATAAAGAATATTTATTATTATTACTTTTCTCCTTGCTATAATGTAGACAATATTAGTACATTTAGCGATCCATTATATTGAATGTGCAGAGCTTATAACGATAAGGCGGGTGATTTAGACCTTCTGGCCGGAATCGGTTACACTGGTTTAAGCTAATGACGTCACAGAAAAGAGTTGCCAAGATAAGTAGGTACCTACTCAACAAATAATATTCATCCCTCTTTTCAAATGCAACTAGTTGCTTGGTTAAAAAGAGACAACATGACGTTTGACATTCTTATGTCCATAAGATAGATATTTCCATAATCATGATTCCTATAGAAAAATATGGCATCTCCTTATTTTTACTACTTCCTCATTGTTAAAAATACGGAATGACAATTTCAATCTTTGTTGCCATTTTTAACCGACTTCAAAAAAAGGAGGAGGTTAGCAAATCGTCTGTATGTTTTTTTTTATGTTTGTTACCTCAGAACTTTTGACTGGGTGAACCGATATTGATGATTCTTTTTTTGTTCAATTTGTCCCATAAAAAATTTTTGAAAATCCATTGGTTAGTTTGGTTTTGAAATCGAAAAAACTGGAAAAATTAAGTCGTCTACATATGCGAAGTTGCGGATATTTGCTTTCCTATGAATTTTTAGTGAAATGATACAATAGTAGAAAACAATATAAGCTCACGGTCACCCATCTAGCTTTGATCTTCTAACGCTATCACTAAAAATTGTTAAAAAAAATTTAAACAAAAATAAAACCGACTCCAAAAAACTGAAAAGGATAAAATAATTAACTTTTATTTAATTATTAATATTTTTTTGGAGTCGGTTTTATTTTTTGTTTAAATTTTATACAACACTTTTTTATTTTGTTATTTTTCTGCAATAAAATAAGAGAGTTTTTTGTTATTTAATGGAAACCATGTTATTCAGTACATTATTATCTACAATCTGAAATGGTGCTCATGAGCTGACCGAACCAAAACGTTACTATCTTATTTTTTTTTATATATTTCTCTTTCTCGCAATATGTAATAGCTTAGAATTAGGTTCTCTATCGACTCCCGGGGTTATTTTGGCCATAAACATTTCAGCCCAGAGAAGGGGTGGCATTCACCCCCAGGGTAAAAGCGCAAGTTGGCACCATGTCACTTTTGATATTTGAGGCATAGGTACATACACTAACTTTTCCCAAATTTTCACGATTGAATCGATGAAGGTTGAAAGATTTCGGAAGGAAAAGTCTTCATTGTCTGTACTAATAGCGGCCGCATTGATCATTTTGTGTAATTTAGTGAAAAATGTTATGATTATTTTATTATAAAGATTATTTGCTGGTCGAAATTTCGATTTCTCGTTGAGCACTTACCGCTCAACACAGTACCTACCTACTTACTAGAAAGAAAGCATCGTTATTTTTCTGCGATCTTCTGTGAGGTTCTTTCCCCCGAGAGCCGGGCATTCAAAAATGTCTCATTAAATTATCTTACATAAACCAAGCTTTATGAGATTTTGACATTTGATATATGCAATTTACAAAATATACTGATAAATACATACTTTACTAACAAATCGTAAACAAATGGCAGTTATTCATCACACAAACATTTAATAACAGGAATCGAAGGGCTGGTCGTCAAAATACCACACAAATAAACGTAGTACAATTAGCGCACTCCCGTGTGAAAAATATCAAAAAGCCTCGAAACCGGAGCAGCAAAATATTAATAACGAAACCAAACAAATCGTGAGCGTTTGATCCGTTCCGATTGGACAGGATGATTGTTCAATAGGTGCCGTCTATATATGCAACGCTATTTTATGACCCAATTCTTGTTATGCCGAGTATAAACATTTGTGCTGCATTTGTTTCAAATATCTTCCATATTTGAAACAAATGCAGCTCAAATGTTTATTCCTGAAACTGGCGGAGACTTTATTCGATATATTGGGAAGTGTATTGGATGTTTTAATCTCTACGGAGCAGCTCTTGATCTAAGATGGAAGAGAGTTGAGGTGGTAAGTAATGATAAGGAAAGATGGAAGCAAGCTTGTGGTTGACTGGAGTAGACTGTATATAGCTGGTGTACTAAATTAAACACGTTTCACTTCTAATTACCACGGTTAATTGGTCCGCACAAATTATAATAAAAACTAACTATCGGAGCTTAATTTACAGACAAAATCTTACTACTGTTCAGGAAGTGATGTCACCAAACTAAGGATGTGAACCACCGGAAACACATAGGGCTGCACATACCTAACTATTCAATCGGTAGGGGACAAAGCTATACCCGGATTTGTCAACGACATAGGAATTGGCTTTCTTACTTCCAATTTCCAGGACTCCATTATGCTGTTAACACTATTGTTATGGCGACAGATATAGTAAAATGATGGTAGCTAGCCAGGTAGAAAAAGCCCTACAACAAGCCATACCGTTCATAAATGTCGCACCCAAAAGTATCTACACATTATTAAAAAACATTGAACCGCATTGTTCTAAATATTTTTTAAGCATTTAGTCATAATTAAAAAGTAGAAAATATATTTTCTTTTGTACTAGGTATTTCTATAAGCGGCAGCTGTCGGTTGAGGAACGAAAGATTAAAATGTTGTCAATTTGTTAGATGTATTGTACTTTTAAGTGAAATACTTTGCCTTTCGCTTTCTAGGAATAAAAATCAGACGTAAACGTCTTTGTATCTAGATGACTTTCCATTTATTTATTTTATAATGAATACACATCAAAGAAAGAAAATAAATAAGTACAAAGAGAGGTACGTACTGCTTCATTCTAAAGAAATCACTAAATAAGAGTTCTTATTATGAAAAAATTACGAACCATTTTGTAATATCTAGAAGGCAAGGATGAAAAACCAATCCGAGTTCAGTTCTACAATGATTGGGATAATAATTAATTTGGGTACCAAATAACTCCTCAGAGGAGCTCGGTGGCATATTGTTTGAGCGCTCTGGTTTCGATTACGAAAACAAAGCGTCTTTCGCCATGGTCGGTCCCGGGATAGGTCAACCAAAAATTATGACCTCGAGCTCCTCCGTGCTTCGGAAGGCACGTTAAGCCGTTGGTTCCGGTTGTTACTGCAACCAGGTTTGTGGGTTAACCACCAACCCGCATTGGGCCAGCGTGGTGGAGTTATGGTCCAAACTCCTCATGTGTTTCTCCCAAGTAGGAAGGCCTGTGCCCAGCAATGGAACCCATATATTGTGTCTGCTTAATCTGGGGCGCACACTCATGTACAGTCAACAGGACATCATCAAGCGTAACAGTTTGACGTTGAGACCGCCGTTACTCCGTTCGTAATATGGGCGGCTTTCGTAGTACAACTGTTCCAGTTGATGTGCTGTCGTCTGTACGTGAAGATTGCGCTAACATCCCAGATCACTCTAAATAAGAGAAGAAAAACTACTAACCACCTTAACCTACCTAACCTCTAAATCAGCCTGTTTGCTTTTTTAAGAAAGGTTATTTTTTCCATTTACTTTGTCCCCTTCGTATTGTGTGACTACTTAAAAAAGTGGGTTTGTAGTGAGCGTGAAATTTCAAAACTAAGTACAGAGGACAGCAGGCCGGCCCAAAAGGTGGTTTTGAAAGAAAGAAAGAAAGAAAAAATTTTTTATTTAAATAGGCCACAAAGAAGCACTTTTAAATCGTCAAATAACACATTCTTATAACTATTACAAAAAATATATTAACTAACAACGTCAAGTCTCTCCGTCTGTCATGTCTGAATTTACACCGGTTCCAAAAGTTGAACTACCGAGAAGATTCCGGCAACAAACTCGTGTAGTCACTCTTTTCAAATATTAAATTACAATGTTTGTAGTTACAAAAATTTAACCTTTAGCAGTGCAATGCCGCCCAGCGAAAAAAAATGAAAATTAGAAGAGAAGGCCGCCACGCCTCTCTCGAAGGAACCTCTCTATTCCATTATTGGAAGCCAGTTCGTTATTTTTAGTAGCCCATTTACAAGTACCTCAGTATTTTTTAGTTGCTTTATTTATTTACTATACATTTTTTTTGTCTTTATTCTTATCTTCTCATCTATTGATTTAAAGTGAATGTTTACCTTGTGGGGACGCTGCGTCTCCCGGTACGCGGCCGCCACTCGAGGACCTTTCCGCCCCAACGGCTGATCTGGTGAGGGTCGCGGGAAGCCGATCAATTTGGAGATCCCTGGGGGAGGCTTATGCCCAGCAGTGGGAGTCTCTCGGCTGAAATGATGATGATGATGAATGTTTACGGCGTTGAAACTGGAAAGAAGTATTATTTCAATGTTAAACACCTGGAATGAGCCTAAAACCCTGCACATCTGATCATTCAATAGCATTATTTTCACATCATTTATTAGTGTCATTATTTTTAAGATAAAGAAATACTTCTTCTGAACGAAATAAACCATTAACTAATGAGCTTTCTTCTTATGCTTTAGAAGAAGAGCACTAATTCTGACTTAGATTTTCTTGCGGGGAACAAAATTTGTCAAGCGAGGCTTCGGGAAGTTGAAATATCGACAGTAATTAATACCTTTGGTCCGCTGTCGCTCCCTCGTATCCAGTAACCAATCTACGTCAAGTAAATATATTTTAATATGTTGTATGTGAGTATTTATGTATGAATATATGTATTGTATGTACATATGTGTGTTTTATGTCATGTATGTACCCCGTTTATTTAATTTTTTTAATCAAATTGGATTGCTTTTCGAGCTTGTTTTGTTTTTTATTTAAGCCTGGCTTGGCTACCTCTTTCACAATCAAATCCTACAAAAGACTCCACTGAAAATCAGCGTCGAGGTTGGTAGCAGCTGCGGATAATGCTGAGTGGATACCATTTCAGCTTAATCACACAATGATAATTTATAATTTATTTTGTATTAGAATTAAGTCTTTTATGTTGTGATGCTGAATAAAGTTTTATTCTATTCTATTCTATTGCAAATAACGGCAACACCGATACGTAAGTCCAAAAAGTTTAAGGTTCAGTGCGGTTTTAAATGTAAATGTCGCAGCCGTCTGGTTAAATAAAACGTTAAGGAGGATAGAAGGCGGTGAGGAAATTAGAGCAGGCTATACCTGATGCTCCGGTGGCGTAGTGGTAATCGCGTCTGGCCGGACATCAGGAGACGCGGGTTCGATTCCCGCCTGGAGCATATATTTTTTTAATCGTTTTCTTTCTTTGTTTGTCATTGTAACAATAAAGTAGGCGTTTAAACGCACGTAGTTTCGTCTGGTAGGTAGCCAGAGTTACTGGGCATGGAATCCATTTTTAGCCTCAGGATGACAACGCACCTGCAATGCCAAGATTTTTTTTCCGTTATTGCAGGTGCCCATGGGCAACGATAGCCACTTACCACTAGGTGGGCTCACAGATCACTGGCGGGCCTTCAGATTGTTTGTCATCTAGTTGTATACATACTATACAGGGTGGTGCCGTCAATACGACAATAAATTAAAACATGGGCTATAGAAATGGTTTGCCTCTTTCAAAAACGTCTTATTCATTTCATAATTTTATGACATTTCTATGAAATGTTAGCAGCCAATGTTATATTATTTCATACAAATGTCATGAAATTATCAAATGAATGAGATGTTTTGAAAGTGACAAACCATTTCTATGAACTATTAAACCCCATGGTTCAATTTATTGTCGTATTAAAGGCACCAGCCACCTGTAGGTATATTCCTTTAGATATTTCTTAATATGTGTTACATACTTCTTATGAAATAAAAAAGTTGCCAGCTACCCTATTGGACCATCGTCTTCGCATATCAAGGAGCTCACCGAGAGCTCCCCTGATATTGATGTCTCCCATGCCATGCCCCTTACACTGGCTACATTTCAAATGATTGTTTTAATGTTGTACTTTGGAAGTTATTAATACCTACATTGGATTCTTCTTTATTTCATAAATAAGGAGTATATAATTCATAAAACAATATTGCAAAAAAATAGTATGTCTAAGATCATAAGTTTCACAGATATAGGTACTGGTATGTTTGATGTGTTGCGGCGCATCGTCTAAAAACGCTTCATAGAAAATCTACGGAACAGCCCTCTTATTCACAACCGTCGGATCACGGAATCGATTCGAAAAGTCACATCCCGTCTCGCTTTGACGCGCCGTGGTAATAAGTGACAGGTTCGAAAAATATTCGAATTTATAAAAACGGAATATTCGAATTTCCGAAACTCTATGTTTCGGAAATTCGAATATTTTCGAAAGTGAATAAGGGGGCTGGTGACGTTTCAAAGAAATGTATGGACATATTGACAAAATTATAATAACTATTTAATGTGTATGTTTTATTCATATTTGTTTTAATTGATGCCAGCAATCGATATCATTAAAATTTTTGATAAATTTTGGAAAAAAATCATCATTTTTTTAATTTTCTAATCAGTAAAACTTCAACAATATTCCATATCTTTTAAGTTTGAACTGTTTTTATGGGTGACAATGACGTATATTTTCCGAATTTGTGAAAAATAGCACCAGATTCGATTCAAACTTTTGTATTTTATAACCAATAAATGTTTTTTCATTTCATTTCATTTCAAACTGAGGCAACATCCCAATTATGGGTAATTGCATGGTTTCATACCGTTTATACACATATGTTTGTTTACATTTAACTTTATAGTGATTCCGGTAAAATGAGTTCAGTTGTGTAATATGTTTTTGCTTCCGCCACATTGTTTTCTTTTATGTTAAGGATTTTATTTTGTAAGGCTTCTACTTCACACGTTCCAGACGTTACGTAAGCAAACAGTTGGTATTGAGGATTGCTTAGTAAAGCTCAACATATAATAACTATGTGTATGCATGGCTTAATTATGGAATTATTCTATGGGGAAACAGCACGGACGCTCCTTCTCTATTTATTCTTCAAAAAAATTGGTTCGTATTATTGTTAACTTGGAGCAAACTGAAAGTTGCAAGCCGTTTTTTCAGAAACATGAAATCCTTTCTCTTCCATGTATATACATTTTAGAGATATGTAAATTTGTCAGAAAACATGCTGAGTTTTACACAAAACATGATGATGAAGGTACAGTTAAAATGTTCCTTAAGACATAAAAACAAATTAGAAGTTCCTACTGCACGTCTTAATTTATGTTCATCTAGCACTTATAACATATCTATAAAGATTTATAATAAACTTCCTAAAAATTAAAGGATTGAAAAAAATCCTTTAATTTTGCGATACTCGACAGGGTCCATAATTTTTACTTTTTATGTATAAACACCTTTTGTAAACATTATGGTTGCAATAAAGTATTGAGTTTTGACTATGTACAGATGACAGCACATCAAGTGTAACAGTTGTACTACGAAAGCCGCCTCTATTACGAACGGGGTAACGGCGGTCTCAAGGTCCAACTGATACGTATTTCAGTTATTTTGATTTAATTAAACAAGCTATGTTAAGTTCGGCAAAGTAACCTTTATTTTATTCTGAGAAATATCAGAAGTGGTGGAAAATTAGACCTGACCTCCGATAAACACAAAGCACGACAAGTTAAATGACTTAACACCACCTGACGTGAAGAGGTAAGAAGAGCCCACATGCGAAAACAGCTAGTGCAGCTTGAAACTCACTGTTCTAGCTGCTTTCACCTTGCTAGCCTAAAAGGTACCTTTTCACGCCTCTTTTGAAGGAACCCATGTTATACGAACTAGGGAACACATGTGCTGGCAAAGAATTCCCAGTTTTGGAAGTATGACAAAGAAACGAACTACTAAACTCCTTTGTGCGTGATGTTGAGATGGAAACAGTGAGTTCTTCTGTACCTAATTTGAGTACTCACACATGAAACCACATTGTCGCGATAAAATTACTCTTCTAAAGGGCTGATTTTTCATTTCCCAGATAAGATTTATCCAGAGAATAACTTTGACAAGTTGACAGTTAATCTATAGAAAATCTGCCAAAATATAGAGATTTGTAACCTAATAATAGGTTAGTAAGTTACAAATTGGTATCTCACTCTTCGGCTATTGCTATACCTACAAGCTTATTTGTAGTACGTCCTGATAATAAAGCTTATGGATATTAAATATGATACGTCGCAAATAGACATGCTAAAGGAAATTGCCTTTATCAACATGGCATTGGCATTTATTTTATCAACTATCAAGAGTCATCTTATTTTATACAGGAGATAAAAATAACAGCAGTATTCTGTGGATTATCATAACCCTAACCTAAAGTGCTCCATTGAATCAATTTACCGTAATATTGTCGGCTGGGAATTTTGTTTCCTTTTGTTACGTTTCGGAAATTACACGTACACAATTCGATTCCATTTCGTAACCGAAAGAAAACATAGGAAAAGTGTGAAACGTGGGTAGTTGAGGGGTCGTCCTCTGCTTGAATATGTTATCAATACGTAGGTGTGTTAAACCTTCTT
This sequence comes from Nymphula nitidulata, assembly GCA_947347705.1. Taxonomy (NCBI): domain Eukaryota; kingdom Metazoa; phylum Arthropoda; class Insecta; order Lepidoptera; family Crambidae; genus Nymphula; species Nymphula nitidulata. Next base: position 18,742,916 of record OX374632.1, read on the forward strand.
GGTTTTCGATATAATAATAAAACTCTGACCACTTTAATTTTTTGTTGTCTATCAATATACACCGCACATCAATATACATGCGCAGGCTACACCGCCAGCGGGCGGGCTAGCGAGCTAGGCGGGCCGGCATCGTTTCACCTCTTTTCATACTTTGGTTTACACTGCGAACTACAGAGCTAAGCTACGTCAGCGATGCGAACGAAGAGAACGAAATATCCAACGATTCCAGCGAAGCTACTCGTTCACGCGCATCGTGGCGCATCGTAGTGGCGGGTCGTAGGCGCGCCCGCTTCGCTAGCTCGCTCGCCCGCCAGCCCGCTCGCCCGCCAGCTCGCTCGCCCGCCGGCCCGCTCGCCCGCCAGCCCGCTCGCCCGTTCGTAGTTTGTGTAAGCTCGCCACCACCGAAACTCTCGAAAACTTGCCACATAGGTATCGAGGCTACGCTCAATACCACTAAAGAATGGTTAAAAGACCATAATTTGGAAATAAGTTTTAAGAAGACATGCATAATGCAGTTTAAAACACATAAAAACAAATCTTTGGATATGGAAAATTTATCAAATAAACTTAACGTAAACAGTGTAAATGATTTCACTTTACTAGGAATAACAATAGACACCCATTTAAATCTTAATTGTGTCAGGTTTTTAACTTGCTCCAAAGGGTTAATTAATACTCACTTTTGCTCTGAATGTACTTTCATAACCTTTTTATTTAGTAATTAAAATAGAATAAAGCTAGAAAAATTTCACGTCCTGAGGCAGGAATCGAACCCACGACCTTTCGCAATCCGGGCGACTGCTCTGACCACTGAGCCACCCAGGACTTTGGATATCCCTGTGAAATTCTTCTAGTCTATCTGTATTTGCGTTTATGAGCTAACGTCCACCCTACAATGTCGAAATATTCTATTTCAACATCCGAAACGAGTATTTTTACAAATACCGACGATTCGGTTAAGTAACGGTGACGGTAACGGTGGTAACGGTGTTCGGTTTTAATATTTCGACATTGTAGGGTGGACGTTAGCTCATAAACGCAAATACAGATAGACTAGAAGAATTTCACAGGGATATCCCAAGACCTGGGTGGCTCAGTGGTCAGAGCAGTCGCCCGGATTGCGAAAGGTCGTGGGTTCGATTCCTGCCTCAGGACGTGAAATTTTTCTAGTTTTATTCTATTTTAATTACTAAGTAATTTTTCAAACATTTATAATAATGTTAAAATAAAAAATTAAGAACCTTTTTATTATCATAAAATACGTCGTGGGCCCCAACGCCTCCATCAAAACAGAAAATAAAATGACAGCTTTGTGGACCGCGGTCCCAAAGCCTTCACCTCCACAAAACGGGTGTTGCCTGTAAAATAAAAAATTAAAGTGGACTAAGTTTGACACTAGGCGACTTGTTCCCTGACCCTATCTGAAATATGATGTTGTGGTGAAACAATGTGGCAATGGCATGTGGTAAATTTATTATTTAGTTATGTTCCTAGCATCTTTGCCACAACCCAAAATAAGTGTATTTTATTCCAATTTCTTTTTTCTTTTGGATTGTATGATGAACGTTATGTATACCTGTAATAATAAGTTTTTCAACCCCCATCTCGGAAAGAGTATTTTTGCTCTTCGATATCTGAGTGCACAAGCCGTTTTTATCCGCTAGAGGATAAAGTAAAATTGAATTTAGAACATCGTGTGCACTAAGTTTGTGAATTCAAAACATCATTAAACCTCTTTACTTCACCTCCATGGTGCCGAATTTATCATACAACCTTTTTTAAGTTGTTAAAAACTCAGACTCGGCTCCTTCTTGGTGTCTGATTTGCTTTGCGCGCGCCATTTTCTTTTCACGACATATTTGTTTAAACCATAGGTTTAAAACAAAAAACTTGAAAACAAGTAAAAAACCTAAAATTAGTGATTCTAGCGTCGAAGAAGTTTATTTGACGCCAACAGAATTGACTGAAACTGTTAATAATGCGCATATTTTTTTCTCATTGAGTCATTTCCTCGTTGAGGTGGGATGAAAAGTTACGTGTTGCACTCGAGTGCAAAGATTTTCCACCTCCCTAACGCTCAGGATTCTAATTTTAGCGAATCCTTCGCTTGCTCGGTGTCATCAAAATTGAGCACGAGGTTAAAAAGCAACTTTGCACTCTTGTCTAACAAATAACTATTTTATTTCAACAGTTGCGTATTAACAATGTCTTGAACTGCTCCCAAATTAGGTTCCCCTGTGTTATGGAAGACAGGCTCTTTAAACGCATACTTTATAGTAACAATTACAAATAAAGAAAAAAAACATGATTAAAAAATAAATGCCCCAGGTTAGAAGCGAACCCGCGTCTCCTGATTTTCGGCCAGACGCGATTACCGCTACGCCACCGGAGAACTAGGTATAACCCTATCATTTTTTTTAACGTTTCTATAGCAACGTTTATCTCACCATTAATTGAAGTTAACACCACATAGCTAACAGTTATTCAAATTATAAAGTAGGCGTTTAAACGCATCAGAAACATTAAAATGTGATTAAAAACATTCAAGCTAACTACTTCGGTTACACAAATCTATGCATCTCTATTCAAATACATGTTTGAATATGTGTTACTATCCCTAGTCTATTGTCCATTTTCACTAACCATTCCAACGCGATTTGTCTCTAACTATATCCAGTTAGACCGAGATAAAATCGCTAAGAGACTCTTAACGCTAAGCAAATGTAAGTGAAATGACATTTAATATTGTAAATTGAAAAAGAATTGTGACCATTTTATTAACATTCTACATGTACTATGACGACAATTGACTAATTATAACCTTGACAATTGAATTTATGGATCACCCATTAACAATAATAATTTTATGACAGTTTACTTGCCTTATTCTGTAACTAGCATGTACTTTTAAGCTTAAGGCGATACCTCGTCGGAACTAGCGACACCACTTGATTTATATTAATTGTGGTGAATATAGTTAGAACATAATAAACAAAAACGCTTTAGTGAATGACTAAAGAATTGTATTTGTAATTTTTTGAGATGTGCTCGGTATAGGATATTCCTCTACATGTAACCAATTTTTTCATTATTGCCGAAAGTGGCCACTTTTAACAATAATAAAAAAAATTATTACTTATAGGTAGACACTTTACATCTTTAAAGATACATCTTTAAAAATTACAAATACCTTTCTTTAGCAATTCTCTAAAGCGTTTTTGTTTATTATGTTCTAAATTCACCATAATTAATAACAATCAATTGGTGTCGCTAGTGTGCACGAGGTAGCCCCTTAATTTAATATTAACATTTGCACGTCTGCTGCTGACAGACTGTAAAACTCTCTTATGGATTATAATAGCTCACACCCTACGATGGAGTTCTATTCATGTGTACTATTTATGTTATTCGTGCAAATAAACGATTGATTGATTGAAAACGAGCATATGAGTATTACTACTAGTTAAGTAGTCACTTTTTTAAGCTACAGGTAGTCGAAAAGTTTAGTTTTAATTTTTCAGTGCAATCAGCAAAAAAGTTTCGTCTATGTAGTTTCATTATCAGCGATATTTTGTTTTGCAGAATTTCAGTTGGAAACACAGTATTGACGTGGTAATAAATAAAATATATAGAGTTCTGAAGTAAACGGTGTATATTGATAAACAACAAAAAGGGATGTGACACACAGATGACTCACGTCATATTTAAATTAGTATCGCGTCAGGGTGTTCTTATTATATAAAAACCAAGAAGGTTTAACACCCCCCTGTAATAGGAGCACCCTGTATATACGCTATATACAATTATCTATAAACGACATATCAAAAAAAACAAAACTATACACTTGACTGACACTAACAACTAACAATGACCAACATCAATATAACATAATAGTACACACCTAATTATAAACTAACTTAATACACAACAAATATCTACAATTAAACAAAGACAAAAAAAACTTAACCTAACCCTAAAGAACTAGAACATTTAACATGTTTAATTTTCGCTAAAGGTTTGGTAAGTATGTCGGCAACCATGTCTTGTGTAGATACGAATTTGAGATGAATGTCATTGTGTGTAAGCGTGTCTCTAATGAAATGGTGTTTGATGTCGATATGTTTTGTGCGTGCGTGAAAGGTGTCATTATGTGCAAGTTTGATGGAGCTCTGACTGTCTGTGTGTAAAGTGATGGGATGAGTGATGGCGAACACTTCGGTAATGAGTGTTTTTAAATATATAGCCTCTTTGCAGGCTTCTGACAATGCCATATATTCGGCTTCAGTTGTCGAAAGTGCAACAGTGCGCTGCTTGCGAGATTCCCATGAGATGGGGGCTCCACTCATAACAAAAACGAAGCCGGTGAATGAGCGGCGGTCGACAAGATTGTTCCCATAGTCAGCATCAGCATAACCAATTGGATATGTTTGACTACTGTGCCTGAATTGAAGTCTCAAGTCTTTTGTGCCTTTTAGGTACCTCAGGACTCGCTTAGCGGCTTTCCAGTGCACCTCCCCGTAATGTACGTTGAACTGCGACAAGTATGAGACCGTGTGTGCTATGTCAGGTCTTGTACATATGGCAAGGTACATTAGAGAACCGATAAGCTCCTGATAAGGGACTTCAATATTCTCATCTTCCTTTTTAGGTAAGGTGAGTTTTAAGCCTGGTTCCAATGGCGTCGTCACTGATATTGCATCAGTCATTCCAAATTTTGAGATTAACTTCTCGATGTATTTCGTCTGGTCAAGAGTTATCCTGTCTTCGGTCTGAGTAACTCTCATTCCGAGACAATCTTTGACAGGACCAAGATCTTTAACGATGAATTTCTTTTTTAATTCATTTTTAAAATTATCTCTCATGTTGACGTTGTTGCTCAGTATAAAAAAGTCGTCAACGAACACTGCAACTACGAGGAAATCTTTCCCTTCTCTTTTATAATAGAGGCAATGTTCTGTAGTAGCTTGCGTCAGTGTGAAGGAAGACATGGCTTCACATACCTTCTTATTCCACTGGCGCGGAGACTGTTTTAAGCCGTATAGAGATTTTTTTAGTAAACACACTTTGTTTTTAGAGTCAGTTCAAAAACCTTCAGGTTGCTCCATGTATATATCTTCATCAAGGTCTCCATTCAAGAATGCCGTTTCCACGTCAAGATGTTCTACCTTCAAATTATTTTGCACAGCAAACGCTAACAAAAGTCTTACGGAAGACAGTCTCGCAACTGGCGAAAAAGTATCACCATAGTCCACTCCTGCAACTTGGGTGAACCCTTTGGCTACAAGTCTGGCCTTGTATTTAACTACGCATCCACTTGTGTCTTTTTTTATCTTGAAGACCCATTTACATTTGGTAGTCTTTCTAGTGGTGGGCCGATCAACTAGTATCCAAGTACCATGTTTCAACAGGGAGTCGTATTCTGCTTTCATCGCATCTAACCATTTGTCTTTCTGTGGATGCTTAGTAACTTCATTGTAAGTCTCCGGTTCCAGATCAAATGTCATGTAGAGGTTCTCGTGGTACCGCTCTGGTGGACGTCTATCCCTTTGCGGGTAGCGAGGTACCTGAAGTACGTCTACAGTCGGATTAGGTTGAGGAGCTTCAGAAATTTCGGAAGTTACGGAGTCATCACAGACAGGTTGTTCTGATGACGATGACACAGGCTCTGGCCGTAAGCATTCTTCTTCCTGTTGAATTTCTGGTTCAAATACCGGAAGTTCAGTATTTGAAATTGGTACTAAAATTTGGGTAGGGGGAGGTGTAGAGAGCATTTCACTGTGTGAAGAGTTTAGCCCCCGAAGCGTATTATTTTCTAGGAAAACAACATCTCGAGCAATTATTATTGCGCGAGGATTTTGGGGATCAATAAGGCGGTAGCCTTTGCTTTCTGTCGAATAACCCACAAATATGCAAGTTTGTGTTTTAGATTCCAGTTTCGTTCGTTTTTCTTTTGGAATGAGGACATGAGCTTCACAGCCAAACACTCTCAAGTGAGAAAGATTAACTCTCTTACCTGTCCACAATTCCTCTGGAATTTGGTTAATCAAAGCTTGTGTAGGCGAACGGTTTTTTAGATAGATAGCCGTATTTATGGCTTCTCCCCAATACGCTTTCGGAAGGTTGGAGTCTTGCAGCGTGGATCTCGCCTTTTCAATTATAGTTCTATTTGCGCGTTCAGAGACTCCGTTTTGCTGTGGAGTATACGGAACCGTAGTCTGATGAATAATTCCATTTTCCTTCAAAAATACAGACATTTCGTTATTAACATATTCACGGCCGTTGTCTGAGCGCAGAACTTTAATTTTCTTACTCGTTTGATTTTCAACTAAATATTTAAATTCTAAAAATTTACTAAAAACTTCGGCCTTTGATTTCAAAAGATATCCAAAAGTTTTGCGACTAAAGTCGTCTGTAAAAGTCAATAAATACAAAGCTCCGCCCCATGATTGTGTACTCATAGGTCCACATAAATCCGAATGGATTAATTGTAGGACGACGCTAGACTTACTTTTGGAATTAGGGAAAGGTTGTTTAGCTAATTTCCCTTGTAAACATGGTATACATTGGTCAATTGAATAACCTGTATAATCTATGCCGATAGAATTATTTTTAAGTAAATGCATACTCTTTGCATTAAGATGCCCTAAACGTCTGTGCCACACCATGGCAGACTCTTTAGTTGTAGTATGCATAGCATTTGACTCTTTTGTGTCAAGTTTGTACATGCCTTTATGGTTAGTGGCTGTAGCAATGACCGAACCTGTCACTTGACATTGTCCGCTCTGAAAAATGCTTGCACCATTCGATGTAAATAAAACTTCGAAGCCCTTATTAACTATACTATTAACAGATAAAAGATTAGTGGCAAGGCCAGGAATATAAAGAACATCACTAATTTTATTTACACTATCGGATATATTTAAATTTACAGTACCTTTGCCTTGGCTAAGAACTTGAGCCTTGTTGGCAACAGTAACAGGTATAATGTGCGTAGAAAGAGATTCAAACCAATCTTTCCTGTTACTCATATGGGAAGTTGCACCAGAATCAAAGAACCAATGGGAAGAATCTGTAGGAAGAATAGTATTAAAACAAGATGAAAGTGTAAATTGTGTTGTATAATTTGACATGGTAGCCGAAATATGGTTGTCCGAAATATTATGTTTTGTATTTTTAAGATTTTTACACTCTGAAATTAAATGTCCATTTTTCTTGCAATATCCACAGAATTTCTTTTTAGATTCGCACTTTGTATGTAAAGCAGTGTTAGGTATGGTACTGGATGTAGTTGCAGTCGATCGAAAACGAGAATCTTCTTTGAGAAGCGCTGCAACCACGTTCTCCGATGTAATTTTTGTGTTGGAGTGTTCGAGAGCCATAACGAGTGGGTGGAATTTTTCTGGTAATCCAGTAAGCATTATAATGCCTAGGAATTCATCATCCACTTCAGCACCAATTCCCTGTAGCTCTTGCTGTACAGTTAGCATGTTGTTGACATATTTTTGAATATCACCGCTGAACTTTAAAGAAAGTAAAGTCTTCATTAGGCCAAGTCTTCTAACTAATCCACTATCCGCGTAGGCCTTCTTTAACGCATTGAATGTTTCAAAAGCGGTTTTCGCTGACCTTATAACCGGATATACGGACTCGTCACACAGGAGGCAGATTTTAGCACGCGCCTTTTCGTCTTTGCGTTTGGCGATGGGATCGTTGAGGTTGACTGGAGAACAGACGACGTCCCATAGGTCGAAGTCCGTCAAAAGACATTGAACACTAAACGCCCATGTGTTAAAATTATTGCCTCTGAGTTTGTTGAAGCTTACACTTGATGTTGAGACATCTTGGTGACCTGAAGATAGTGCCGGCGTTGCCGATGGTTGATCCATAGCACTTTAGTTACTTTAATTTTATCTTACTCACGCTGTCCACTGCTAGAAACCCTGGGCCCATAACCTTTTGCAGAATTTCAGTTGGAAACACAGTATTGACGTGGTAATAAATAAAATATATAGAGTTCTGAAGTAAACGGTGTATATTGATAAACAACAAAAAGGGATGTGACACACAGATGACTCACGTCATATTTAAATTAGTATCGCGTCAGGGTGTTCTTATTATATAAAAACCAAGAAGGTTTAACATTTTGTTATAATATAACACCTATGCAAACAGTTTAATTGATTCTACTGAAAAAAGCGAAGTTGAACTCAAACAAAAACGACGCGGATTATTTGCAGCGTATTTTTTATTATTTGCATTTCATAGACAATGCCTTTCATGTCCAATATTGTCGGAAAAATCTGATAACATATTATGTAGGATTAGGGAAGGAGTATGAGTATTATCATATTATTTATGTAACTCCATATTCTTGTGAAGAGGAGGTGATATTTCATATTACTTTTGCATTGGTGATAGGTCACGCTACGTGTTAGATAAACCGTGAGTCGTGACACGGCATAATATCAATCGCAAAAATATTACACCCTGGAGTTTTTATGTGGCGTCTCGTATACATATAATTTTCTTTTAAGCGTACCTACGCAACCTTCTTGCTCATTGTTAGCTAATGCTGACACCCAGATTTTTCCAGAGATCGCTTTTAAAGATAACTCCGTTCTTTGAAAAATTATGCTAGTAGTTGTACATACATCTGTAGGTGGTGCCGTCAATACGACAATAAATTTAAACATGGGCTTTAGAATTTCATAGAAATGGTTTGCCACTTTCAAAAACCTTATTCACTTGATAATTTCATGAAATTTCTATAAAATGCAGCTAATGTTATATTATTATTTATACTTTCATAAAAATTATCAAATAAATAAGATTTTTTTTAAAGTGGCAAATTTCTATGAGCCATTTCTATAGCACATGTTTCAATTTATTTTCGTATTGACGGCACTACCCTATAATGCCCTCTATTTTGTAAAAGGTAGTAAAAGGATTAGCACGTCTGGCCAATAATACCTAATAGTCATAACTAACATAACGTATTTCAGCCGTGAAACAGTTCGCTTTGTTTCGGATTGAAGGGAAAGGTAGCCAGTGTAATTACTGGGCATGGACGGCATTTCATCTTAGGCCTCAGGATGACAACGCACCTGCAATATCAAGTGCTTTTCCTTGTTATTGCAGGTGTCTATAGGCGGCGGTAACCGCTTGCTTGTTTGTCATCTAGTAGTATAAAAAAAAACACTATGACCATTTTTAAATAGACAAGAGTAAAATTTTCGCATAGCATTAACATAATATTAGCGTTTTATTGAATATTTTAAAAGATATTTAGAAAAATTCGTATACACTCAAAAATAAGATTAGGAAAATTCGCAGCTTCGCGTCCCATTCCAGGACACGTTTTTTTTCTACACTTACTACACGAGCAGACGTAACGTGCAACGTTTTCGAAGTTTCGAAACAAAATTATGGCAGTTTCGTGACACTGTAGATGTTTGCTCAGAAACCCTATCTTTGGTTTACCCTACGAATGGTCTGTATAGTGCAAATCAATCGAAACAAACTTTATGGAAGATTTGTGTTTTTTATTTCGTTCGACTCCGAAGTGAAAAAAAGAGTCACGAAAAAAGCTGTCTGGAAAAATAAGTTAATTTTATAACTTCGTGTTTCACTTTGCTTACGTTCACCATATCGTATATTTTCTTATTGAGGCTTACTGTCTCATTACATCTAGGTATCTTTTACATAATTTTGCGATTGAGCTAGGTAAAATGATATTCAGTATATTAAATTTGGTACTTTATAAAAGCTTGCCAGTAATAAAGCCAAAATTAAGTGACATCAAAAGCTCTGTGTTATAGGCATAGGTAGGTACTAGTTAAAAATCATATTTACCAAAAGCCTTTATCAAGTTTCGTAAATCTAATTCAAATTAACTTCATCTTTGGGAAAGCAGCTCTTACTAATACTGAAGCAATTAATGCTTCAGTATTAGAAAGACCTGCTTTCCCATATCATTTTCAAGTCTTTTAATTTTATACACATAACAATAAGTAATGAATAATATTTATACGCTCACACCTATTATCGCGCTTCTTGTGTTATGGTGTGGACACTAAATAACAGAGAAATATAGATATTAATCCATAATAATATCATAAATGCGATAGTAACTTAGTATGTCTGTCTTGCTACCTGTTTGTCTGGCGTATTCACTCCTAAAGCGCTGAACTGATTTAGATGAATTCGGCATGAAGGTGGCTGAAAAGGGAGATTAATTAGGCTTTTACAAGGTGGTAGGCCCGTATGTAGGGTCGTCTGGGTAGGTACCACCGCCTTTCTTATTTCAGCCGTGAAACAGTTCGCTGTGTTTCGGATTGAAGGGAAAGGTAGCCAGTGTAGTTACTGGGAATGGACGGCATTTCGTCTTAAGCCTCAGGATGACAACGCACCTGCAATTTCTAGTGATTTTCCCTTGTTATTGCAGGTGTCTATAGGCGGCGGTAACCGCTTACCATCAGGTGGGCCGTCAGCTTGTTTCTTATCTAGTAGTATAAAAAAAATGATGAGATAGCTGACAATAGCGCAGACGGAGCAGGCTGAACCAGCTCCGCTGTGTAAATGCGTAAAATATACTAAATTGCGGAAAATATACTAAATTAATTGACTTGTGAGCAGATTACCGTTATAATGGGAATATTTCCCGAAACAATATCCTCGACACAATGGTTCGGGGCGGGCACAAATCACGCGTGCCGATGAACATTTGTAACACCAGAAATATCAATCATCGCATCCATACGACGACAATTTCACACCCTTTCGAAATTCCCCATCCTCCAGTCTCTTGGGAAGCCACGGAACTCATTCCCCTCCTATTGTTGGATGAACCTTATTTTCAGAAGGCTTTGAGGTGAAATGGAATTTTCATGTCATTCTGGGAATACGACGTAATGCCAGAATAAAATATACTTACCCTTACAATACATGGCGTCCCATCGCTATGCTATATTTATGGGAATACATAAGATATTTATAAGAGGAAGGCCAGAATCCATTTTAGTTTTAAGGTTAAATAGAACTAATGCGACGAACCGATTTTAGCGGGTTATTTCTTTCATCTGTCCTTACGAATTGATTCTTTAGACACCATTTAAATAATAAATCGTAAAGATCAGATGTAATTTTGTAAAATTAACTAGTATCTTGATGTTAATTGAAATTGATAAGACCTAGATCTTGAATATTAATATTGTATTCAATTTTCAGTCATCAAAAAATTATATGATTTTACTATACTTATCCGCAGAATCTGCTCATGTGTTTCTCTCATGTAGGAAGGCCTGTGCCCAGCAGTGGGACGTATATAGGCTGGTGATGATGATGATGATGATCCGCAGAAAACAGTGTGGAGTTACAAATTGATATGAGACGTTTTATATTCTCAAATATCCATATTCGAAAAATAATTACTGCCTGTTTAAATACATTTAGGTGCATAATGGATGTTACGGTGTAGCAATGCGAACCTAAAGGCATTGGATTTTTTCACATTTAGTTGATCTCAGCTTTTGTTATAAACAAAATAAAATACATATTGAAAAATATTTTTAACCGACTTCAAAAACGAGGAAGTTCTCAATTCGGTTTGAATGTTTTTTTTTCTATGTATGTACACCGATTTCGCTGAGATTTCTGATAAGATTTACGTGATTCTTTTTTTGTTCGATGCGGAATAGGCGCCATTTGGTCCCATAAAAATTTGTTCAAAATCAGTTTGGTAGTTTGGTTTTTAAATTAAAAAAACTGAAATGAGAAAATCATCTACGTATGCGAAAAAGCGGATTTTTGCTTTCCTATAACTTTTTAGTGAAAAGATACGATAGTAGGAAACAATGAAAGCTGACGGTCACCAATCTAACTTTAACCTTAGAAATTAATGACTAAAAAATGTGTAAAACATAATTTAAACAAAAATTAAAACCGACTTCAAAAAACTGAAAATGATAAAATAATTATAGAAACATATTTTTTGGAGTGGGTGCTAAGTTGTTTCCAGAAATAATAGAAAGTGAAGTATCGACTTCAAAAAATATGTTTCTAGGTGATTAGTATATACCTACTTAAATTTAATTATTTTGTCCTATTCAGTTTTTTGAAGTCAGCTTTAATTTTTGTTTAAATTTTATCCATTTTGTAGCACTATGCTTCGACAACTTAGTGAATAATTGATTAGAATTATTGTGGAAAGTTTCGTTTTTTTATCAATCTATGAGGAATGGATAAACGTAGACTAAAATAAATTAGTTGCATACCATATTCTTTTAAAAATGTAGTTCTGAAGAATACCTACTACTATTATCATTTGTTTGATTAACATACACCTAATGTAATACTTTTTATACAATTAGATTTGAATCAACATGACAGCCCACCTGGTGGTAAGTGGCTGCCGTCGCCTGAAGATACCTGCAATAACAAGCGAAAATCACTCGGTGTTGCAGGTGCGTGGCATCCTGAGGCTTAATTTGAAATGCCTTCCATGCCCAATAATAACACTAGCTAGCTTTTCCATCAATCCGAAACACAGCGAATTGCTTTATTCTTTAAATAAGTTTAGATGTATATTTAAAAGTTCAAAATTTTATTTACGCTGCTAATTAATTGTATTTTTAGCTAGCATTACCATTAAAAATTTAAGTACCATCATATTTTCGGTTTAAAAAGAAATCAAGGAATGTTTAATTTTAATGTTCTTATTCATATTCTAACGTCAAACGTGTTATTCAAGTAGATATTATAACATTCAAATATAATGTCAGTAGAAGAAATATATGAGTAGAAAATAAAACTAATAGTTTAGGTATTTTATTAATAAACATGATGTACTGACCCAACTAGTTTGTCTATTATGTACGTCTAAGTTCTAGCACTTAAGTATATAATGTTAGCGATATTACTTATAAATGAGTCTAAATCTGTCGTCGGAGTGTTTCACTTGTCTCCCGGTACTCCCGACCTTACATGGCGATGGCGACCCTGCCAGGATTCGAACCTGGAATCTTCTGATTGATGACTGGAATGATATGAGCGGCCTTGTTTATTTATTTATTTAATCTTTAATTGCACAAAAAAAGTTACAATTTGGCGAACTTAATGCCATTAGGCATTCTCTACCAGTCAACCGGAAAGTTGAGTCCAAAATGATTAAATAGGTAGTGCAAAAACAACTGTTTCAAAAATATAAATAAACAATAACATGTGAATATACATATTATACATAATAATGCAAATAAATATTGTTAAGATGTATAATTATGGATAAATACTTGTTCGGTGTTACCCTACTCTCTAAATAGGAGTTGTCCCAAAAATGTACGGTGGAGACCTGTAAAAATATAAAATTAAAAATTTTCTGTAACCTCCGGGCGGCGTCATTAATCATCTATCTAACACCATCTCATTGAGACTATTCTTATGAGCCCAAACACGCTATATCTGCTGTAATTTTCTGAAGAATTAAGCATCCCGCAGACTTTTTAATAGCATAGGATCAGCTCACGGTTAGTATGTCATGGGAATGTCACCGAGGTGAGTTGAAGTGACACTACACCAAATTTCAGATGAATCGGATCTGTGAAAGTTAGTAAAACCCTTTTATCATGTAGAAAATAAGCTGATAGTGATGAAACGCCAGAACTGTTCTTCATAAATTATAGCTAAGAACCATTCCAATCACGTCAGCTTTCATTTCAATTAAATTTCAATTTCATTTCAACCATTCCAATCATTCCAATCGATCCATTCGTTTAGCAGCTACGATGCCACAGAGAGACACTATACACATATACACAGACAGACATGTCAAACTTATAACACCCCTCTTTTTCCGTCGGGGGTTAAAAAATAGGCTAAAATATGCAGAACAGTTTTCAATTCTCCATTTTCTTTTTATTTGATTTGTTTTGTGGTACAAAACTAGAATTTGTAAAGAAAAAAACTGCAACGAAACACAGCCAAATATTTACCATTATCGCCTATGTCACTTAAGTGTATTATTGCCATGCCTTATTGAAGTGAAATTGACGAATCATTTTGAATTTTTTAAACTACAAATGAAAACTAATTATTAGTATTTCTCACGGATTCAAGATATTTTTCCTGATTTTTTAAGATAAGTAGTATATTATACCTTGCCAGATATAAAATATAGGTAATATCCTTTAACAAAATTATAGTTTCAAAATTAAAGGTGTTCTTTAAAATTACGGAATTTAGCTATTTAGGGTTAAACATACCAATATTATAAAGGGCTACAATGTTTATGCGATAAAAGTGATCTTGTGTCCTCTTTTTATCAAACAGCTTTTTAGGTCTAGCTTTGATAGTATGTCGTTCAGGGTACCCTGATAAAGGCATTCGTTTGCGACAAAAACTTGTCAGACTTTTTGTCATGATATTAACAATAATTTTATCTCTTTACTGAAAGACACTGCATCGTATAAAGAGAACAATACATTGTTTTATGTGACATATTTGGTGATTCTTTGTCAAAATACAAAATAAATAGAAAGTAAACCTTTCGCCATGGTCGATCCCGGGATGGGTCAATCAAAAATTTTTAATCTCGAGCTCGTTCGTGTTTCCGTTTGTCCCGGTTGTTACAACTGCTTTAACCCACCAAATCACATACTGCCATGCAATAAGCATAGACATCTTTTAGCCAGTAGAGAGAAATTACCAATTAAATCGTTTGTATGATGTATGCCATTGGGATGTTGCCTAACCCCGCAACCGCCGTTGCGTTGCTGCCGTTGTTGTTGTTGTTGTTTTACTGTTACCCATAAAAACAATTCAAAATTAAAATATATTAAATATTAATGAAGTGGTGCTGTTTAGAAAATTCATAAATATGGTAATTTATTTCTCCAAAATTTTGATTGCTGACATCAATTACAACAACTATTATTATGACGACTATAAGTAAAAACATACATATACTTAGTTATTGTTAATTTTGTCCGTATGCTCATACATTTCTTAGTAATATAGGAACGTGTGACGTCACCTGGTTCCGTAGATTTTCTATCAAACATACGGCTATATCTGTGAAATTATTGATCCTAGGCATACTATTCCTTTTGCCATATTTCTTATTGAGATGTATACTTACTTCTTATTTATGAAATAAAAAAAAGTTGTCAACTTCCCTATTCTCCCCAATACAGAAACACTTATCCCTACTCTCTCGAAAGTATGCGCATATATTCATAAATTGAACATACGGCTATATCTGTGAAACTATTGATCCTAGGCATACTATTCCTTTTGCAATATTTCTTATTGAGATATACATATACTTACTTCTTATTTATGAAATAAAAAAAAGTTGTCAACTTCCCTATTCTCCCCAATACAGAAACACTTATCCCTACTCTCTCGAAAGTATGCGCATATATTCATAATCAAATTAAATATTAATAGTTCAAGCTTAAAATACTTAATTTCATGTATCCACTTATAATTTAGAGAATCTTGCACGTACATAGTTAGATAACTTTATAACAAGTCAACCTTTAATTATCTTCTAAGCTTGTGGTATTCACGAGTCTTCAAGTGTTCAGGTAGTACCTATTTAATTATTTCTACACACACGCGTTAGATTCGCTGATGGCATAATATAAAGTTTATTCCTACAAGGAGTGAAGATTTCTTTTTGTAGTCTGGAAATTTTGGTGAAACAAATATACATGACGACGGCACAAGTCGGCATCTCAGACATAGAAATAAATTAATGCTTCCATCTTCTGAAATGAAACATCACTCTTCCAGTCCATTAGTCATGTCAATAAAAAATTTCATTAAGTTACCTGATTCATTAAAATACATCAGTGATGAAAAACATTTTATAAATAGCCTAAAACAATTTCTTACTAAAAAGAGCTATTATTACGTGAGGGAATACTTAGGAGACAGATATATATAATAATAATTATAATAAAATACTGGAAAATTAATAATAGATAGGAAACAAAATGACATAATTTACGTATGAAAATTGGATATAAAAATAGGACAGTACTTTACAAAAATATTTCTATTTAAAATCATAAAATACTAATTAAATTATCTAATAAATAGTAAAATTAAAAATAATAACAATGACATAATAATAATAATAATTAAATATAGATTTTAAAGATAAAATAGTAATCAAAATAATGAAATTAAGAATGACAATATTAGGTACAATATATTACTAATAATAATTACAATTACAAGTATTCCTGCTTTCCATTATTGTTGTGCCCGACAGGGTCCATAATGATTCCTCCAAACATCTATTGTAAATACCTATGGAATGCAATAAACGATTGAATATTGAGTACAATGACCAAACATCCGACTCTACCAGGATTGAACCGGCCCCCGGTTCAATCCTGGTAGAGTCAGATGTTTGGTAACGGGCTTAGCAGACAGCGGTACTGACCGCTCGACCAGACAGCTGCCTTGACATTACTTGATTATGTTTTCCCATTGTTCACAGATCGGCTGGAAGTATACCAACGCGTGGCTGGTGGGCAACTTACTCTGCAAACTGCTCCTCGTCGTGAGGGCGTTCGGTCTCTACCTCTCCTCCAACGTCCTCGTCTGCATATCTGTTGATAGGTGAGGATACATGCGAGTTATGCTTTCCGTTTTGATGGAAAAATATAATAACGTAGCAGATGTGATAAGTCGATCAAGATGTGCCAATTAATGTCTGTAATCTCGAGCTCCTCCGTGCTTCGGAAGGAACGTTAAGCCGTTGGTCCCGGTTGTTACTGCAACTGCTTTAACCCAGCAACCCACATTTGGCCCGCGTGGTGGTGTTATGGCCGATACTCCTCCTGTATTTCTCCCATGTAGAAAGGCCTTTGCCCTATGCAATGGGACGTATATAGGCTGGTGACGATGATGATGATGAACCACTGAGACCGGAGTTTCTGTGCAGGTTTTTTGCTGTGCTATACCCCCTGAGGCTGCCGGTGGCTCGACGCCGGAGTAAACAGATGCTGTACTGCGCCTGGGCTGTTGCACTCGCCTGCAGCTTGCCACAAGTATGTATTGACATCATAATTGGACGTAGTTATACAGAAATGTTTCATTCCACAAAGTGAAAGTGGTTGAAATTGAGATATTATGCTCAGGGTATGTCTTTTAGGCAATTCTATCAGGTGATAAGATACTGATTCTCTTAGAGGTATATTTTGTGAAATAATCTAATGCTCTAAATGACATAATGATCCAAAAGACGTTTATTTAGCGAGAAAACGTACAGCTCTTGAAACATTTTGTCTTATATATATTTATAGCAAGATCTTTAAAACAATGTCTCTTAAATCTTGGAACCTTTTTGAAAAAATGTTATTTAAATGATCCTTATTGTTTGGTTTGTTTCAATTATTATGTTAGATTAAGCTTCCTTTCTCCTGTTATTAAGGAGCTTCTAAGGAGCTTAGTAGTGGCCAAGTACCTCCTCGATGCCCTGAACAGATTGCAGCGTCGTGATGTCCATATCGTTGGCGCTGTAGAGGTCACGAACAACCTTGAACCTCTGCAATTGCGTCGAGACATTGCGTCGCTTAGCGCCTTTTATCGGCTTTATGACGGAGAAGGCTCTGAAGAGCTTTTCGACCTTATCCCACCTTCCCCCTTCCTGCTCAGGAGCACGCGTGCCGGTCTTCGGAGTCATCAATTCACTATCTCCAACTCAAGATCTCGTACAAAGAAATTTAGTACCTCATTTCTTTGTCGTACTTCCAGAACTTGGAATTCTATGCCAGCACATGTGTTCCCTCCTTCCTATGACATGGGTTCCTTCAAAAGAGGCGTGAAAAAGCACATTATGGGCTGGCAAGGTGGAGGCGGCTAGAGCAGGCTCTTCTTACCGCTCCGAGTCGTTTGTCGTGCTTTGTATAAAAAATAATACAATGGTACATCTCATGCTATAATAATACTTACTTATTAAAAATATTAAATCACTTATTATAAGTGATAATAATTAGTGTTATTTTGGTATCAGATGTACAGTCGATAGCACATCAAGCGTAACAGTTTGACCTAGAGTCCGCCCTTACTACGTTCGTAATAGAGGCCGCTTTCGTAATGAAACTGTTACACTTGACGTGCCGTCGTCTGTACTTATCCTGAAAATGAGCGTTGGAATTACTTGTGAGCCGTCAGATTTACGAGTCATTAGCTTAATGGGTAGAAACCAACAAGGATTATTTAAAATACCCATTTTGCATAAGCATACTTATCGCTTGCGAGGTCTAACGTATTTATTTTTGCATATTTATTATAGATTTACGTGAAATGTCAAGCCATAATAATATTATTATGATCAGTATTGATTTAAGTACCTGAGGGAGATGTTTCCCATTAAAGTGTTTAATATATCTTTGATCGTTAGAAATTCAACGATTCAGAAGATTTGAAGAATTGGATAGCATTTTAAGAGTAGGTACGCTTACCTAGGCGAAATTTTTTAGTAGGTCCAACTTCGAGAGAGAGACAATCGATGAATATAAGAGGCAGCGTTTAAAACATTGAAAAATGAAAATTAAATTGCGATTGCTCCTGAATAAAAAACAAAAATTAAAACCGACTCCAAAAAACTTGTAAGGATAAAATAATTAAATTTTAGTAGTTACTCATCTCCTTTGGAGTCGGTGCTTCACTATCTATTGTTTCTGGAAACAACTGAGCACCAACTACAAAAATATTTTCCTAGAGGATGAGTACCTACTAAAATTTGTTTTTTGGAGTCGATTTTAATTTTTGTTTAAATATTTTTTTTCACAATTTTTAGTGATATCTTTTTAAGGTCAAAGCTAGATGGGTGACCGTGAGCTAATATTATTTTCTACTGTCGTATCATTTCACTAAAAATTCATAGGAAGGCAAAAATCCGTAATTTCGCATACGTAGACGACTTAACTTTTCTAGTTTTTTTTATTTAAAAACCAAACTACCTAATAGATTTTCAAGAAAAAAATATGGAATCTATTCCTCATCGAACAAAAAAAGAATCATCAATATGGGTTCACCCAGTCGAAAGTTCTGAGGTAACAAACATAAAAAAAACATACAGTCGAATTGATAACCTCCTCCTTTTTAGAAGTCGGTTAAAAATATATGCCTGGAGGATATATTTGTTCATCGTTTTCTTTCTTTATTTGTAATTGTTACAAGACCTTAGCTCTTATTGCTTGGTTTGTGATATTGTCAGTTTGTATATTCAGTTGAGATGGGAAGAGAGCGCTTATAATGTGTTTTTTCTTAAAAGGTAATTGTTTCCGCCACGCGGGGGAAGTTGCTGCCGCTGGCAGAAGCTAGTAGTACGTGTGTCTGTAATGTTTCACTTTACTTTGAACGCTAACTGGTCTGGCTCTGACGGGCTTTCCTTAGAACAATTAATAGCGGACATGATACCTTATAACTTTACTTCAGCTAGCTTTATTTTAATTAGCGTCTTTACAACAACTATCAACTATTGCGGACTTAAATATTCCTACAATATTCCTGTTTTATTTTACGGGGAGCTCTCCATCTCGGAAAACAAGGTACTTTACAACGCTAATGATGTAGAACTGGTTCAGTTGATTAGAGGGCTTGTTATTGATGTTTCAGGCTAATAAGTACTCTGGATAAAATATAAAATAACAGAGAATCTGATGAAAAATATTACTAGTTACTACTAATATCTCTATGAGGAGGCCAGTGGGAGGAGCTTGGTGGCGTAGTGGTTTGAGCGCTCTGGTTTCGATTACGAAAACAAAGCAACTTTCGCCATGGTCAGTCGCGGGATGGGTCAATCAAGTTTATAATCTCGAGCTCCCCCGTACTTCGGAAATCGGAAGGCACGTTAAGCCGTTGGTCCTGGTTGTTCCTGCAACCGGTTTAACCCACCAACCCGCATTGGGCCAGCGTGGTGGTGCTATGGCCAAAGCTGCTCATGTGTTGCCCCCATGTAGGAAGACCTGTGCCCAGCAGTGGGACATATGCTGATGATGATGACAACTAATATTATAAACGCGAAAGTTTGTATGGATGTAGGATGTTTGTTACTCTTTTACGCAAAAACTACTGAATGGATATAAAAGAAACTTTACACTAATATAGTTCATACATGAGAACAGAATAAATATAGGTTTTAATTAAGTTCGCCATAAATAGACCAAGACACGGACGAAGCTAGTCCTAAATGGAAAGCACTGCTACAATGATGCGATATTTTGTTAGTTGACAACTTTATAAACAAGAAGTAGGCAGGCTGCTCCGGCCCTGATGGAGATAAAGGAGATGGTAAAGTTTTTCAGATTATAGACAATAATGTACGGAATATCTTGGTTTCCATTAAATAACACAAAATTCTTTTATTTTATTACAAAAAAATAATAACGAAATCAAATAAGTTGTAGCATACGCACTGACCGAAATCACAGAGGCTTTCTGCTACACAGGGTAGACCACGAGGTCTCGCTTACACGATAAAAATATGATGGTTCACAACTTGATAGGCAACAACAATAGAATGCACGCACGTACCTTCGGACTGCTGCTACACTCGCTGATCTTCCACCACGAATGAAATATTCACAAGCCAGCTGGTTAGAGTAGATGAGTAGTGGTTCTGAACAAGGACGAGGGTTTTTATGACACTCGCGACGATAAGAATTAGGTGAATTTGGAAGGTTCGTTTGCTCGGTACGGTGGTCGAGTAACGTCTGTACGTGTACCCTCAGTGTGAAGCTTCGATTCCTTGTCAGTAGCGCGTACATGACAGTCTAAATTTTGACTGCTTTGTGTTGCCATATGATAAGCTATGAACCATCCATATTATTAGAGATATCATTTGAAAATAGTTACGACAACGGAACATCCCGCCCACCAAAATACTATCTGGTATTTTCTGGTTGAAAATGAACTAACGACGATTAAACTAAAATTAATTAAAAACTACGTTACAATAGAATAAGAATATATAGTAGAATCTTTATTTATAGCTAAGTCAGTTCTCTAAAGGTAGAGGACATAACTTAACCAACGGTCTTTGAACGACATGATTTCTAATAGTTTTAACCATCGCACTACGAGCAACTCCATCAGCACCTGGAAGAAGTTTTACCACTCGACCGAGGGCCCATTGCAATGGAGCGCGATTGTCGTCACGAATTATTACCATCGAACCTATTGGTAATGGTCTAGAATGTTTAGTCCATTTGGCACGCTGTGTTAACGAGTTTAGGTATTCATTTTTCCACCTGGACCAAAAATTCTGTTGAAAACTTTGTATCAATTGCCACCGATGGAGCCGAGATACGTTAACGTTGGATAGATCTTCATCAGGGATAGAAGTTAATGGCTCTAAAGTCAGGAAATGTCCTGGTGTCAACACAGTAAGGCCATTGGGATCAGAACTGATTGGACATAGAGGTCGCGAATTCAATACTGATTCAATTTGAATAAAAAGAGTAGTTAGCTCCTCGAAAGTTAACACCTGGTCCCCAACTACCCGATACAAATGACTCTTAGCTGCCTTGATTTGAATTTCCCATACTCCTCCAAAGTGAGGAGCAGATGGTGGGTTGAACTTAAATTCAATCTGTTCGGAATGAGAAGCGCGCTGCATAAGATCAGATAGTTGATTCCACGCGCCAACGAAATTGGTACCGCAATCTGCATGGATTACACTAAAACGCCCGCGTCGTCCCACAAAGCGACGCAGTGCGGCTAGAAACCCCTCCGTCGATAAAGTGGAAACCACCTCGAGGTGAACAGCCTTAGTCGCGAGACACACGAAAAGACACAGATAAGCCTTATCTATTTTAGCACCTCGATGTAGACCCAGTTTTATGCGAAACGGACCACCGAAGTCCACACCAACTATCGAAAAGGGCTTTACTTGGTTAACACGATACGACGGCAGGTCACTTATAAACGGTTGCAACGGCTTTGGATTAGTGCGGTAACACCTAATGCATTTAGATAAACAGCGTCGGATTGCACGTTTAGCAGAAATCACCCAAAATTGTTGCAGTAATAAAAAATAAGTAGTATTGATGCCCGGGTGACAATAGCTACTATGAATATTCTCGATAATGAGGTAAGTAATTATATGATCGGTCGGTAAAAATGCAGGATGCTTATGCTCATACTCTAATCCAGATCGCGATATTCTGCCGCCCACCCTGAGAACTCCTTGTTCGTCCAGGAATGGGTTAAGTTTTCGAAATGGTTTAGGTAACAGTTGACTATCTTTTAGTTTATTTATTTCTTCAGCGAAGACTTGGCCTTGTATAAATCTAACGATATACATAAGGCTATTATGACGTTCGACGTTATTTAAGAATGAATTTCGATTAGCTTAACTATGTCTTCGACAGTTGTTTATGAAACGGTAAATGTAAGTTACGATATTTATGATTTTATGAAGCGAAGAAAACCGACTTAACAGTTTGTTAATAACATGACTTGTCGATCTATCATCAGGCGTCGTAACTGTTAATGCCACCGTTCGACGTGCTTCAGCATCAGCCGTTACTTCATCCTCAGGTAAAAGTCTGTCAGGATGTAGTGGCCACAACTCAAAAGAACTCGATAACCACTGTGGGCCCGCCCACCATAACTGATTCTGAACGAGGTCTTGGGGAAATTGTCCTCGAGAGCTGATGTCTGCAGGATTATCCTCAGAGCTCACATGATGCCATCGATCGATTGGCGTAATATCTTGAATATGGCTGGTTCGGTTAGCCACGAATGTGTTCCAACGTGACGAATGTGAACGCAACCACGCTAGGACGATTGTAGAATCGGACCATAGATAAACCGATTCTATCTGAATATACTTGAGATAAGTGTCGCGAAAAAAATTGTACAAGTCTGAGAGAAGAACAGCGGCACACAATTCTAGCCGAGGCAATGAAATACGCTTAAGTGGTACCACACGCGCTTTTGAACAGATGAGGAAAACCTGAACGGTGCCATCCTCATTTGTTACTCTAAGGTCAATGACTGCACCATAAGCTGTCTCCGAACTGTCACAAAATCCATGAAGTTGATACGATTTAGCTTTTGTACGGGCCAGTCGACGCGGTATCTTAAGTTGAGACAGTTGTGAGAGTTGAGTCTGATATTTACTCCAAGCACATGTGACCTCATTAGGCGGGGTATCATCCCAATCAACGCCGGCTATCCAAAGTTTTTGGATTAAGATTTTCGCTTGGATTGTAATAGGAGATAAGAACCCTAACGGGTCGAATATTCTTGCAAGTTCGCTGAGAATAGAGCGTTTAGAACAAGGCCGATTAGAAGGTTTGACCTTAAACAGGAAATCATCGGATACAGGATCCCACTCAAGACCCAGAATTTTTAGTGTGGCAGATTCAGACGTATCAAGCGAGATAGCGCCGCGAAGACAGTCTTCACTCGGTAAATCACATAACAGCTCGGGACGGTTACTGACCCACTTGCGCAACCTGAAGTGACCTGCGTTGAAAAGACTAATGAGTTGAGATCTTGCCCGTTGAGCCTGTTCAAGCGTGTCAAATCCTGTCACTACGTCGTCGACGTAGGTGTCAGACATAACGATTTGTTTCGCGATTGGATAGGAGTCACCCGCGTCAGTAGCAAGCTGTTGCAACGTGCGACATGCGAGGAACGGAGAAGACGCTACACCATAGGTGACAGTGTTTAGTCTATATTCCCTGAGGGACTCGTTTGGAGAAGCTCTCCAAAGAATGCGTTGGTATTCACGATGTTCAGGCAACAGCAGAATTTGTCGATACATCTGACAAACGTCAGCCATAAAAACGATTTTAGGTTTTCTAAAACGTAAAAGAATCTCTAAAATATTATTTTGTAGTTTTGGACCGACAAGCTGCGAATCATTTAACGAATGAGAATGAACATCCTTAGCAGATGCGTCAAAGACGACACGAAGACGAGTGGTTGTTGATTCCGGCCGTAGCACGCAATGGTGAGGTATATAATATTTTCCGGTTCCGACATCGTCAACAGGCACCAAAGACATATGACCGGTCTTGATATAGTCAGACATAAACTCTGCGTATTGAAAATATAGGTCGTGATCACGTGAGAGTCTTCTTTCAATAGCATAGAAGCGCCTCAGTGCCACTTCGCGAGAACCATAGAATGTGGGTTCCATGTCATCCTTGAAGGGTAGAGATACCACATATCGTCCTGCATCATCTCGGAAATGATCAGTGCAGAACTTCTGTTCACATGCATACTCTTCAGGAGTCAGTGACGTTGCTCTCGGTAACGAGTCAATCTCCCAAAAATGCTGAACCAATGAATTCAAAGAGTCATGAACCTGCGACGAAGTGTGTAACAGTGTGGTTGATGCCAACCGAGTCTTACCCAGCAGCAACCAGCCGAAGATTGAGTTAAAAGCGATTGGTTGGTTGGCATTCCCTTTGGTACGCTCACAACGTAGTGACTCAGCGAACACATCAGCAGCGAACAACAAATCAATTGGTCCAGGAATATCAAAACCTGGATCCGCTAAAGGTAACGATTGGATGTGTGACCAGCCTGATGTATTTAGTTTCGCAATTGGTTGGTTACCACAAATTTTCGAAATTACGTGCATGTTCAACTTGAATAGGACATGATCGTTTGTTCCTATAGAGCAGGTGACGTCACCTATGACTGGAGCGATTGTGTCACCTAACCCACTAACGTTTGCGGTAGCTTCTACGCAAGTCAATTTTAGACGCTGGACTGCAGCTTCGGTGATAAAATTGCTCTGACTCCCTGTGTCGAACAAAGCGCGGAACGAGTACATGTCCCCACAAGCATCTCTCACCTGTACGATGGCAGTGGCAAGTAACACAGTTGTATCTGACTGGCATTTCGATAACAACGCCGATGACATTGACTTGACTGCTTCGTCTGAGTTATCACGGTGGAGTAAAGTATGGTGTTTGCGCTTACACGTACGACACGTAAAAACAGATTTACAATCACGTAATTGGTGAGATGGCTTAAGGCAATTATAACACCAACGCTTTTCATTAGCGATTTTTATGCGGTCGTCAACTGACCTTTTAAGAAAGTCAGAACACGATGATATTGTGTGTGTATCGTTGCAGTGCGAACACCTGACATTTTGAGGTCTGTCATTCGTATCAAGGGTATGAGGTCTGTCGGCTGACGCCGCTACGAGCGAGTGCGCGATAATATTATTATGTGAGCGTTTAACTACATTTTGCGCGAGAGCACCCTTCTGTGTGGGCTTATTCACTTTCATTAAATCATTAAAATGAGTATCTCTTAATAAGGCCTCGCATTTAGATTTCAAAAATGATTTCAAATGTTCGTACGTAGGCAATTCAATATGAGAATATTTCTCCTCAAAATCACACCGCAAACCAGAGTCCAACTTCGATAATATGTGATACACTAAGATAAAGTCCCATTGGTCGATAGGTAAATCAATTGTTTTTAAAATGCATAAATTTTCTTCAAATAAATCTAAAGATGTACGAAAGTCGCTAGCGTTACTATATTTAAAATCAATAGCCAAAATGTCCCTCCAACACGTAAACGCTAGCTCACGCTTATTTTTATAACGCGCAATTAGCGCCTCATATGCATTAGAGTAATGTCCTTGAGTCAAAGGGAACGCCTTGACCACGGACAACGCATCACCGTGAAGCGACGAAACTAAATAATGAAACTTCTCCGTACTAGTCAGTGAAGTAGAATTGTGTATCAAAGCGTTAAATGTATCAAAATATTCAGGCCACTGTTTTATATTACCTGAAAAAGTGGGTAACACGATTTTCGGTAACCGAATATTAGATGAGTTATTACCGCATTGGGGACGGATTGATTCTGAGTTCGATAATTGACGATTGATCGACAAAACTTTGTAATAGATTTCGTCAAAACGTTCCTGTATATTAATATCGTCACTATCTGAATCATTTAATATTTCTAAAATACTAAAATGGGCATCTTCGAAATTAGATGCAATTTGTTTAACTTCCTGATGATAAGAAAAGAATAAATCGCGTTGAGAGTGGTCAGTTGACGCTAATACACCAATTTCCAAAGCCTTCGCTAACCGTCTAAAAGCAATTGTCCGTTTTCTACGTAAAGACGCTAAGTCCTGCGTGGTGTATTCAATGTCCGCAGACTTAGACTTAGATTTTTCATACATGCTTTGCTTACGAGTAGAATGTTTGCTAAGGAGTGACATTATAGTATATTATTTTAATTGTTAACAATATAAACTATACAAAAAAAACTAACCACAGAACGCGATTATAACACTTAGGTAGTGATAACAAGTTCGATATTCTCGCGAATCAAATAGCAATGTTATCAGTTAAATGCCCGTAACGCGTCAGTCAGTCTAGTGAAATAAGAAACCGGTTCTCATACAAAAGACCGCGCGCTGCTGCGATCCGAGTGGCCGAACGATAGTTTGGAATGTTCACACGAGTTAACGTTTGAGATTTGAAACACAAAACTTTATTTGTTTACCCTATTTTAGGTACTTGACCAATAAAATTATTAAAAAATGACTTCGTTAAAATAAGTTAATGTAATTATTAACAAACTTTATGGCGAATCTAAGCAGTAACACAGTACAGTTAATAAAGGCCGATAGGTAAATTAGGCACCGATGAATAGAATGATTGCGTAATTTGATCCCACATTAACACGTAAAGAAAACTGCTTAATTTTATTTCTTTGAACAATATATTCGATGGTGATAGGCTCGTGAATACATTTATTAATGGTATCTGATGGAGTGGAATATAAAATATAAAAATATAGTCCTAACGATTGACCAGAAATTACCAGAAATATCTGATTGATGGAAGTTCCCGGGTTTCGGCACCAAAACGATGTAGCATACGCACTGACCGAAATCACAGAGGCTTTCTGCTACACAGGGTAGACCACGAGGTCTCGCTTACACGATAAAAATATGATGGTTCACAACTTGATAGGCAACAACAATAGAATGCACGCACGTACCTTCGGACTGCTGCTACACTCGCTGATCTTCCACCACGAATGAAATATTCACAAGCCAGCTGGTTAGAGTAGATGAGTAGTGGTTCTGAACAAGGACGAGGGTTTTTATGACACTCGCGACGATAAGAATTAGGTGAATTTGGAAGGTTCGTTTGCTCGGTACGGTGGTCGAGTAACGTCTGTACGTGTACCCTCAGTGTGAAGCTTCGATTCCTTGTCAGTAGCGCGTACATGACAGTCTAAATTTTGACTGCTTTGTGTTGCCATATGATAAGCTATGAACCATCCATATTATTAGAGATATCATTTGAAAATAGTTACGACAACGGAACATAAGTATTGTATAAAATAGCAACATAGAGCTCATAAAAGTACCCAAAAGTGCATAGTCCATAGCCACAAAAACGCTGTTAAAAAGTTGTCTTTAATATCATATAGACTTGTATGAAAGTTGTCATTTTAAGTAATCTTGGGATCAGCTCAATTACCCTTTACCATCAAAAAGTCCGCGGAATGCTTAATTCTTTAGAAACTTACGTTACTTGCGGGTTTGGGCTCTTATGAATAGTCTCAATGAGATGGCGTTAGATAGATGATTAATGAGACCGGCGATTACTTAAATTTTCAATTTTATATTGTATTTCTATTATCATAAGATCCACTATTACTTATTGTACTAAGCACTAAGTTTAACCTCATCGAAATGCTCCTTTTTAGCACTTAATTTAATATTATAGAGTCTATAATAGACAATCTATTAGTTCGCGTCGTCGACGTCATTGTGGCACCGGTAGTCAAAAATATTAAATTAAAAAATTTAAGTGACCCTCAGTCTATTATTATTAATCATCTATCTAACACCGTCTCATTAACACTATTCTTATGAGCCCATCCACGCTATAGATATAGCGTGGATGGGCTCATAAGAATAGCTGTAAGTTTCTAAAGAATTAAGCATTCCGCAGACTTTTTGATAGTATAGGATCAGCTCAAGGTTAGTATGTCATGGGAATGTCACCGAATTGACAATACACTAAATTGCAAATCATTCGGATCTGTGAAAGTTAGTAAAACCCTTTTATCATGAAGAAAATGAGTTGATAAACATCAAACGCCTAAACTGATTTTTATAAATTATAGCTATAAGCCGTCCCAATCACATCAGCTTTAAAACAAAACAAAAAAACTAAATCAAAATCGTTCCATTCGTTTAGGTGCTACGAAGCCACAGACAGACACACAGATACACATACAGACACGTCAAACTTATAACACCCCTCTATTTTCGGCGGGGGCTAAAAACGAACGCACACATTGATTGAACACATTCATTCAAAATATTACGAAACGAAGTGCGACGTTGTCTTTCTTAACGTAAAGTAAGGTGATTTAGTTGTGAAATCGTGTGTTAGTGGAATTATTTTGTATAAAAACAGATAACGAAAAAAATTATTAATTTAAAAAATTAATATCCTTTTGTATTCTTTTATTTGGTCTCATTAATACCCTAGAGTTATGGGATATCAACAAACACGTTGTACAGATGACAGCACATCAAGTGTAACAGTTGCATTACGAAAGCCACCTCTATTACGAACGCAGTAAGGGCGGTCTCAAGGTCAAACTGTGACGCTTGATGTGCTGTCGACTGTACAGTGGCCATCCATGGCACAAGCTCAAATTTTTAGTTTGGTTTGGAGTTTTCGACTAGATAATATCTAGGTGTAAGATTGTTCTTATTATTGAACAATCAGTACCTACCTTCTTCATTAGACGGTATTCAGCCGAATACTGAGTTGATAAGCGAATAGCAGCTGAATATAGTACCTGGCATCTTTTATTTTTACCGTTACCAATTTGAAATTATAATGCAATAAATATAATTTCTTATTATGTATATCTCTCAGGGGACTTTTTAATCTTATTATAATGTAGTACGCCAAGTGATGCTTTGATTCAGTCGTATAATGTCCTTCTAAAAGGACTTAATTGAATCTGGAATATTGTGAACTTTCTCCTTGAGGGTATTCTTGACGGTAAATTTAATTTAATTCTGAAAAAACTTAAAGAATATTTCTCGCAGTATAATTGATTTTTTTTACTATTATTCTTCACTGGGTAGTTCTTAACCTTCATTTCACCTGATGGTAAGTGAAGATAAGGCCGACGACGACTCCCGGATTCCTCAACCACAGAGGAACTGCCTATCTTACCACTTAGTGAAGATGATGATAGCTAGCCACTAAGCGGACTTAGAAAAGTCCTACCACCAACCGAGCAGAAAATTTCTGCCCCCACGGGAATCGAACCACGGACATCTAGATGTGAGGTAGGTGGTCTCAACCATTAGATCACAGGGACTGCTTTTACAACTCAAGTTTGACTGATTAATCCGTCAAGCATGAGATTCCAGACACAATTGATTTTTCAATTGTCACAGCCCTCCGGTGGTATAACGCCGTTTGACAGATTATATACTTGGTTGGTTAATGGTTTCTAATGGGCCTGTCACGCAAAATTAATTATTTTCAATGGAAACAATTTACAAGGGAAATATATCACAGAACACTGCCACGTTCCCGTTAACTTTTTCTTTTGACTCTAAAGGTTGACAAAGAACATCAAAGCAGTGACCGCATGCCGCGGTATACTTATTCGAGCTGAAACTAAGGCCGCGGCCACCGTCTCTGCGGCTAGCGGGCTGCGGCGGCAGTGGAGCGACACGTTCCAATTTAAATGTCGCAGCCGTCTGATTAAATCAAGCCCGTTAATTAAACGCCGGCATCCAATCAAACGGCTGAAGTAGCCAAGGCATCGAGCGCAACGTTTAACCAGATGGCTGAACGTCATGTCAGCCGTCTGGTTTAAATTAGCCATTCAATTGGACGCTTGTAGGTCTTTTAAATCGAAGAGTATTGTGTGACTGTTTGAGTAATTAGTACCAATCAAACCAAAACTTTTTCGTACAAGACAATCCATTGAATACGCCAAGTCGTTAAACGTTAAGTGAGCCTAGTTCAATTAAATATCGGACTAGGCATTCAATTGGATGCCGGCGCTTAATCAATCGGCTAGGCATCCAATTAAGCATCGAATTTAACCAGATGGCGGTGACACATACATTCAAATAGAACTGGTCACGATAGCAGTGGCACGGGCAGCAGCATACTCTCGCCCGAAAACAACTCGCCCGATCGGGCGACTTGGCACCTTTCGAATTTACCTAATATTTCTGTCGTCAACTCGCACGCTCGTAACAAAGTACAGCCAGGTAAAAAAATTTGTAACTTAATTTCAAAAACGACTTCGAATAAAACGACATTGTATTAAAAAATGTTAAAATCAAAAATTAAGAATATTGTATTAAATCTTAAAATAAAGCTGCTGAGTAGTTGACTGTACATTTTTATGGTCGTTACCTCAAATTTTTATGGTCGGGCAAGTTGACGACAGAAATATTAGGTAAATTCGAAAGGTGCCAAGTCGCCTTAACGGGCAAGTTTTTGTCGGGCGAGATGGCGAATAACCCGCCAATGCGGCGAAATGGCTTGTGTGGTTTGGCCCTCAAGCGGTGCCCGCGCCGCCCCACCGCCCCGCTCGCCGCAGAGATCGTGGCCGCGGCCTAATAGCTGTGTCATCTGTGTCTCGCTGACGGCAACCACAAAAATTTGATGTTTTTAATTAAAATACACACTGTTTCTGACTATATCCATTTACTTTGACGAGCATTTCAATAAACATATTTTACAGAGCAAGCAAGCGCTCGTTATTCGCTTAGGTACCTACATATTTACTTCATAAATACGGGGTGTACAGTTGACCACAGAAGTAGCTTAACACTTAGTACCATGTCACACCGACTGTTGCTCGTGCCTGCATAATAGTTGCTGCTAGATTTGAAGCCATATGTTTTTGTGACATGGTACTAAAGTAGTTCAGCTACTTCTGTGGTCGACCGTACATGGTTACAACAAGCGGGCATGTAAGCGTAGTCATTTATACTTATATGTATTAAGGTGTTCAAAATTCAAAATTGTAAATTCAAAATTGTAAACTCATAGGTACGTTTACTTTTTAATACTGTTTTGAGGATGGCTGGAAATTTTCAACCTGGCCCTTGCTATAATTTCTTTCCTCATCAACATCATCATCACCAGCCTATATACGATCCACTGCTGGGCACTGCACCCGAACCACCATCTTTTATCGCGATCCAGTTTAGGACATAAACTTCGTACTACGACGCTATCTACGACTATGACAGCGATGTAGTTTAGGAACCAATACTGAACCGAGCGGAATATGAATCGCTTATAAAAAGATGGTGGTAAGGCCCCTGGCCTCCCTACATGGGAGATACCACCATAACACCACCACGCTGGCGATGCGGGTTGGTGGGTTTAAGCGGTTGCAGTAACATCCGTTTCTTTCATATAGCACTGTTAAATTAGTATGGTTCATTGAATATTCATTTAGAACTGACGTGATTTAAAGGTCTTATGGCTATGAGGCAGAACATAGTGGAGGGAGTACCACGTTCACTAGAGAGTACATATAACACCAATATTTTTTTTATAACTTTATGTACAAGTACACAAAGTATCCTACCAAAATAACTTTTCTGGTAAATATAAAATACGGTCTTATAAAACCGCGACAGGCCTAGATTTATTGTCCATTGTAAATAAAGGTTTCTGAAGCAAGCGATGAAATATAGCCGGAAAGTAATATTACCAAAAGTACTATTAATATGTAAATTATTGCAACTACAATATATTAAACTACTTTCTTAGAAAAAAATAAAGAAATATATCTTATAAAATTTAATGCACTACCAGCTTGTGAACTTTATTTCGGCCGAGACAGAGAAGGAGGTATAGAGATGACTTCTCAGCGTGAGGAAAAAAGACAACAATAGCGCCCGCGCGCGTAGCATATTTTTTTTAAAAAAAAACACTCTTGTGAAGAATTTAAATAGTTTGTTGCCTTTTTTACAAACTTAGTTTGGGTTTCAAATACACGTCCAATAAAAGAGAAAAAAGGGATCATTTTGAATACATATTACAATAACAATACAAGTTATTTGAAATATCATACGCTTAGCAAGAAAGTTGACGAACGCGTAAAACTGGAACTTTCTTGAAAACAAAGTTTGAGGAAGGCAAAGAAAAGTAGACCTTAGGCTTATTCTGTAACGTTATCGTCAATATCAATACATTACAATTTGACGCTAGAAAGGCGTTGACGAAATTTTTTATCACAGTTATAACTATAAGGCCTATTCAGAAATAACTTGTGCTGCCGCTGTAGCCGCAAAAATTAAGCAGGATTTCTCGTACTGATTTATAGATTGGTGATGGCGCGGTCACCTTTATGTAATGGAATGTAA
Source organism: Nymphula nitidulata (assembly GCA_947347705.1). NCBI lineage: Eukaryota > Metazoa > Arthropoda > Insecta > Lepidoptera > Crambidae > Nymphula > Nymphula nitidulata. The sequence goes on from OX374632.1 coordinate 18,775,323, forward strand.
GTAATAGGCCTTTATTCCCTACTTATTCAATTACTAAAAAGGCTGATTTACATTTCGATAAGTACAGTAACGAGTTTAGTAACCGGACAGTTGAGCAGTAAGTCATAAGTAGTAAGTATCGTCCAAACGTTGGCTTAGCGAGTTAAGTTATAAGTGTCAGTTCCGCGACTAAGATTACAGCTATTGGTTCAGTTTTGTTAGTCAAACAGAAGTCGTTGCAACCTGTCCACATATGAACTGTACTAAACTCGCCCGTCTACACGCACGTTCTGGGGGACTTTAACGCTCACCACCACGAGTGGTTGTTCCCGTACCAGAAAACCGACCATGCTGGAAGATTGGCTCATACATTTGCTATGTCGCTGGGTCTCTCCCAGCTGGTGAAGGGCGCTACCCGTGTACCCGACATTGATGGCCACACACCAAATTGCCTGGACCTTCTGCTGACAATAGACCCGGACCGATATCAAGTCGTCATTTCGTCTCCACTAGTGAGTTCTGATCACTGTCTGGTGAAGTCCGTGTCTGTCTACTCTCCACCCGACCTAGATCCTATCGGAACAAGGCGCGTATGGCGATACAAATCAGCAGATTGGGATGAGATGCGGCATTTCTTTGCATCATATCCTTGGCGTCGCACTTGCTTTTCTTCAGAAGACCCGACCTGCTGCGCGGATGCTATCACTGGTGTGATGCGTCAGGCTATGGAATACTTTATTCCATATTATGACGTATCGCGCCGGTTCAGCGCCCGCCTCTGGTTTAACGCGGATTGTGCTAAAGCCAAGGCGCTTAAGCATTCCGCTTACCAATCCTGGGCGGATGCTCGAGCACGTAAATCACAAAACGTTTGGAAACTGAAGAAGGCCTATAACAGTGCCGCCAAATCCTGCAAAGGTGTTCTTCGCAAGGCCCGCTTCAACCACATTGGCCGAATTGGTACCAGATTGGCCTCGTTTCCGTCCGGGAGTAAAGCTTTCTGGTCTCTGGCCAAGTCAGTCGAAGCTAACTTTTGTCGGTCGTCCCTGCCAGCTCACACCGCCAAAGAGAAGGCGCAAAGGGAACTCGCAACTAGATGCTGCTGGCGTAAATCCACCTAAGTTACCTCTGTGTTCTTCTGTAATGTCAGAACTTCATATTCACCAAAAAGAGGTACTCAAAACGCTAAGCGTTCTTGATATAAATAAAGCTAGTGGCCCTGATGGCATTCCAGCTATTGTGCTGCGAAATTGTGCACCTGAGTTGTCACCCATTCTGACTCGCCTGTACAGCTTATCTCTTAGAACCGGACAAGTTCCGAATGCCTGGAAGGCTGCCAATGTCCAACCAGTACCAAAAAAGGGTAGCCGTGCCGATCCTGCCAACTATCGTCCAATCGCAATCACGTCCATACTCTGTAAGATTATGGAACGTACGAATACCAGGCTGCCAGTAGGTATACGGCGAATTGCGTAATTGAACAAATGCTTAAAAGGTAACTTTTATTTATTTTTACTTTTTGGCCAAATATAAGAAAGACGAGTTTGTTGTGTTTATAAATTATGTTTACTTGCATAGATAGTAGGTACCTAAGATAATACAATGCTCAAACAACCTAGATAAATATTATTTGTGAAATTACTTTCGGTACAACAATCAAAGAACATACTTGTAATAAGAAAAGTCAAATGTAAGATTCCCTTTTATTCTGTTTTTCAATGTAAGAAAACCTAAAACATGAAAACATACTAGCTGGAGGCTGGTGACGACACTACGACAGAGTAATTAAAACACGGGGTATTTTATTTCGCTAAACTACACCTCAATTCATGATGTGTAATAGTTTACCTTAATGGTTTAAATAACTATCACCCAAGGAACTACAAAATTAAACTTACACGGCAGTTTCATTCAACCGATTACAAAAAGATGAGTTTCTCAACCTCATTTTATTTTTCCTGTGTAGGTATATGTATGACTAAACTGACTTTAGTAATTGTTTTTTGTTTGTTTGAATGGGCTAACTACGTGATTGGTCTCATTTTAATTTGGTAGTGGTCTAGTAAATCTATAAAAACTGACTTTAAAACAAAAATTATCATGTTTTCACTAGAAAGTAATTTTTAGAGTATTCCAGAAGCAAAAGAAAGCGAAGTGACTCAAAATAATACCTTTAAATTCGTTTTACACTTAAATTTAAATATTTTTTTCCCTTTTCAGTGTTTTGAAGTCCCTCAACGTGACAATAAATAGTGAGAGAGCTCGACTGGGTACTACACTTACACTCATCTAGATATTTTTATACAACTAGATGCCGTTACGTCAAATGCCGTCCATGCCCAGTAATTACACTGGCTACCTTTCCCTTCAATCCAAAATACAGACGATCCTACATAAGGGCCTACTACCTAGTAGATGGTCATTAAATGTACTTCAGTTAAAGCGCTGTAATTAGCTTGAAAAAAAAAACAAAATATAGTTATCGTATTAACATAACGAATAGGTATAACTATGAAATTTATGAAAAGTAGAGGTTTAAAGTATACGAAAACTTATTGTTATTAAAATTAGGAAGCATCAGGCTCGTAATCTCAGACATTGAGATTTCGTCGATTAGAAAAGTCGTTCTTCTTAGTAAATTGTTTTCCTTTTACTTAAAATTAAGCTGTAATTAGGGGAGGAAAACTCCTTGGAACACTTCCAAAAACTTCTGTTTTGTTTTCCAGTGAATGACGGTCGTTTTGTTAATCACCTCTCCTTAAATAAGGTAGTGGAAACCGTTTTAGACCCTCAGTCCCCTCTGATCATAGAAACAAGGTTTTAGACCAAAACACTAGCTAATTCATCACCGGTTTAAACAAGGTGGTGCCGTCAATACAACAGTAGGTAAATTGAAATGGTTTGGAACTTTCAAAAACATGTTGTTCATTTGTTAATTTCATGACATTTGTATGAAATAATATAACATTGGTACCATTATTTCAGAAATGTAATGAAATTATCAAATGAATAAGATGTTTTTGAAAGTGGCAAACCATTTCTATGCGCCAGGGTTGGACTAATTTCTGCCTTTCACTATCTCCAACCACCCCATCTGCAGTCGTCTGGCGGCAAATCAACCGTTATAAACGTGGGGTTTCCACTGGTCCAAAATCTTGCATCGCCTATGATATTGCCGAATCATTTATAGATAAAATTGCGCCTAGTTACATTCCTAATGTTAGTGAAGTTTCTCTGTCATATTCCCCTCCCTCCTCAACCTCCTCATATAACAATATCGTTTTAAACGACATTTTCTCTATAGGGGATTTGAATTTAGTTCTGTCGTCTGTTCATGGTTCAGCTCCTGACCCTGATGGGGTTCTTTACTCATTTTTGGTTAATTTAAGTTCTAATTGTAGAAATTACTTCATAAAATTACTAAACATTTTCTATGTTAATGAGTTCATCCCCTTAGATTGGAAGGAACAATCTATTATCCCTTTACTTAATCCTGGGAAAAACTACGAGGACCCTAATGGATTACGGCCAATTGCTCTTTCCTCAGTCCTTTTAAATGTTTTGGAACACCTCATCAAAAACCGCTTAGAGTGGCATATTGAACATTATGAGTTACTACCCAAGTGCCAATTTGTATTCCGAAAGGGCCTTAGTACTACAGATAGCATAGCTGTTCTGGTCACTGATATACGAACCAGCTTCTCTAGCAACAAATCCTTCGTGGCGGCCTTCTTGGACGTGTCGTCAGCTTATGACAATGTCATCCTTCCAGTCCTCAGGCAAAAATTGCAACAGCTGAGAATCTTGGACAGAATATTAACTGTGTTAACAACATGTTAATGTCTAGAATGGTCAAGCTAAGGATCCCTGGGGAGGACACGTCTCCACCCTCATTCCATGAAAATTTTATACAATGCCCTGGTCCGTAGCGTCCTGGACTACAGCTGCTTCCATGCAAAAAATCTTCCCTTTTACATTTGGATAAAAAGCTATTAGTGGTTACATGAAATCTCCTCCCATAAATGCTCTCCAAGTAGAGTGTGGTGTGCCGCCGCGAAGCCTTAGACGGCAATATCTTTCCGATCGCTTTATTTTTAGGATATCAACCTTGTCATCCCATATGCTCATTCCAAAACTCCGCACCCTGTATGACTTATGATGTCTTGCAGAAAATAATGCTTACTGGAAAAACAGAAATAAACCATTATATATTAATGGTCTTCGTAAACTGTTAAATATGAACACCTTAGTAAACAACTACCCAGTTCTCTCCATTTTTTGTGCTCAATACCCTGTACTTTTATTCAAACCTAACATCTATTTTGATATTTGTATTTCTAAAAATAATAGCCGAACGTTGGAGTGATAGGCAGAAGTTTTACACAGACGCCTTGAAACTTTCTCCCTCTGGCTGTGTCGGCATATCAGTTTACCTCCAAAATTCCAATATATTTTTACAGTTTAGAAGTCCCTCTGAAGCCTCTGTGTTCACGGGTGAATGGATAGGCATCCTTGAGGCTTGTTTATTTATTGAATCGCACAACATTAAAAAAGTAGTTATTTTCTCAGATTCATTCAGTGCTCTTCCAGCCATTCAAAAAAATATTTTAAAATGCAAATTACACAATAAAATATAATTAGACATCAAGGCATCTTTATTGAATTGTTATGGTAAAGGCTTGCTAGTTGATTCAGTTTGGATACCAAGTCACTCAGGCGTCTTGGGTAATGAATGTGTAGATTTTTCTGCTAAGAATGCTGCTCCTGAACCTTCTCATGCCGATCATAAGCACAATATCCTCCAAGGTTATGATCTTTTAAATATTCCCAAATTACACATTCTGGCAGATTGGCAGAGGGAATGGGATAGATCAAGTCAAACTAATGGTGGCTTTTATTATAGTATCCAAAAAAATCTCCCAGCTAAACCCTAGTTTTTTAAATATAAGAAATTTCCCAAAACTGTTGTCTCCATATTGTGTAGACTCAGAATAGGCTCGCCAGTTTTCTTACTCAAAATCAGAGTTCGTGACCATTCCCTTTGTGAATGCGGGTTGGCTGATGGTAGATACCTTGGACCATATTTTCTTTAAATGCTCCAAATACAATACTAATTTTAAATTGTATGATGTCCTTGCTTAAATCAAAATTTCTCTTTCTATTAACTTAAGTAGCCTTTTAACTTATTCATCCCCGGAAGTTTTTTGGATCCTCGCTAAATTTATTAAATGTAATAATATAAAACTCTAACCGAATATACCTCCTAAATTAATTTGTCCTAATAGTCACTATTATATTTAATGTTTGTCTTTTACAGATACTCTACTAATTAACCTAAATATACTAACCGAAGTTATCACAACAGACAAATAATATTTACCCATACACATGCTTGGTCAAAACTCTGGGCTGGCAGAATTGTTATCGTTAAGATAAACACATTGCCATTATTAAAAGAAGAAGAAGAAGAACCATTTCTATGAATCATGTTTTAATTTATTGTCGTATTGATTTATTCTGTATACAACCCACTGCTGCGAACAGGCCTTCTCAGGTACATGGGAGAAACACTTGAGGAGTTTGGACCATAGCAACACCGCGCTGACCCAATGCGGAAGCGGTTGCAGCAACAACTATTATTATATTATTTAGATAAAGTAAATTATTGCTTAATTTAATTTTGAGCATTGCTAATTAATTATAATACAATTTTGAAAGATTAAAAAGTAACTAAACTAGAAAACAATCGTTCCTGAGCTGGGGATCGAACCCGCGACCTTTCACAATCCGGGTGACTGCTCCAACCATCTGAGGTACCGAGGGCTTGGGAAGATCTTGTAAATTTCCTCTAGCTTGTCTATTTACTGAATTAAAGTTAAATTATGTACCTAATACATTTTTAGGCTATTATTACCTATTCTGATGGAATAAGGAAAAAGCCATCCGAGTTATCCGTATAAATAAAAGATCGTTTCCCTAAGTAAATAGGTAAGTAAGATTATAAGTTAAGCAAAAAAATGGAAACAGATATTCCTTAGGGCATCAACAGTTGAAATAAAACCAATTTACCGGATCGAACTCGCGTTTAATTAGATGTTACATTATTATTATACACACGACGTTTTAATTACTTTACAGCGATCGTGGTCACGGGAAGACTGAAGATGTCAAATGTCTTTGATAAGTTTTAAGTTAACTACCGCCACTTTGTGTTATATTTTGAGCGGTCCGAATCACGCATACAGAGCTCACGGTGTCAGTTTTTTGGGCAGTGTGAGGACGGGCTTGGGACTTTATTTTGCGCATGATGCCGTGTTCGCGAAAATGTAAGTCAATAATATGTATCCACAGTTATTAAAAATTGGTCCTTATGTTCCAAAGTTCACCCATTAATTCCCGATAAACCAGACACAATTAAATTTTAATTGTTATGTCATCTATTGATGACGTCTGGGCATTCAAGGATCAAATTAGGATAAATACTCATTTAAAATTAAGATATCCCATCAATGAAATTTCACACTGCGATATTGTCGCTTAATGGTCGTAAGATATCTTGGTACTGCGCATTTTGATAGATTAAAACATGTATTAGAGTAATATATGTCACTGTCAATTATAGCGACTGGACACAATGTCTGTAGCACATTGGCTGGCTCGATAAACTTTGTTAGAAAATAACAGTAAAAATATTGTTCACTGTAATAAATAAATACCATTTGGACGTAATTGCTGGTTAGTTAAATGATGTAAGTACATTTTATTTTTTTGCTTTTAATGCCTGAAATATGATAATATCATAATCAAAATAATTTTGTAAGTATACCGCGTGTTACAATCATCATCATCCTATATACTTCCCACTGCTGGGCACAGGCCTTACTACATGGAAGAAACACACGAGGAGTTTGGGCCATAACACCACCACGCTGGCCCAATGCGGGTTGGTGGGCTAAAGCGGTTGCAGTAATAACCGGGGCCAACGGCTTATCGTGCCTTCTGAAGCACGGAGTAGCTCGAGATAACAAACTTTGTTGACCCATCCCAGGATCGACCATGGCGAAAATCCAGTGATACTTAGTGATTATTAGGTACATTCACAATGTACACATTCTGTCTCTTAGATAAATGCGATAGAGATCAAAATCTCTTAGGTATATCTTATTGAAGCTGCGCTGTCCTTGCGTTATTCCAATTTCCTCGAAGTGGGTTAAGCTTGCTTTTCAATGACTACAAAGCGGGCTTCGTACAGACGGACCCATTTGATACACGATCGTAAATTAATCTGTGAAGCACCCACATAATTTAATATATTGTGTGTGAGCTCCGGAGGCCTGGTAAAGGTTGAGACATAGATAGATAAAAATATTATTTATAACTAACACTCATAAAATCATACAATCCATACTAGAAACGACGCCAAACTGTATTCCTTATTGGTTTAATTATTTTCCTTTATGCTGAATGCCTAGATTATGAATCAAAGATAAACACATTAAGAAGATCGCTCTTGTGTGCTGCAGTAATGCAAAGGGGCCATAGCCAAAGGCTAAGAATTAACTTGTATCTACTGTCATAGCCAAGCAGCTTAAATGCTATATAATTATATAAATACACAGCTTTCAAAACAAGTAAAAAACTGAATCACTCTGAGATGGGTGCCTGGTCACTGTGGAGTCATAGATATTAAAAAAAAAGTCCAATGAATCAGCTAGAACTGGGGCTCAGGGACGACAGATTGGACCGGAACCTTTCTGCGGATCCCAAAAGAACCAGGCCATGCACTTTCTCAAAAGCAAACTCAAGTAGGATTCATCCGAACAATGGCTAAAGACAACTTTCTTGATACATTCAGTGTTTGATACAGGTCTACCATGGTAAACGTACTGAAGAGCTGATAAAGTTCCGCAGGAGTAGCTATGATTAAAGCTTGACAAGCCACTTCAAACTGAACAGACACTTTAATTCAACTTAAAATTAAGTGATTCGGCACTTTGAGTTGTTTGCAGATTCTGTGCACAGGAGCGTAAAACCCCAATGCACCTCCTATCCAACTGTGTACCTTTTATCCACAAACGAAGCTATCATCTGGGGTCAGACCCTTGAGGTTGAGAAAATCCTAAAATTTATGGATAGTGCCCAAATCAAGGCTCTACTATGTACTATTGGCGGCAAGTCACAATAGATCCTTCAGGTCACAGTGACAAATCAATCTAAGCATGACTGACAAGACCTTAATACAAATTTAATAATAATAATAATAGCCAAAGGCTTAACTAATACGGCTTTCATTATAATAATTGTATCCAGAGCTTAAATTGGTCTAAAATTTATGGAATTCACAAACCAACGCACTCGAACCGAACTCACAAATCAGTTTAAGTATGATTGTCTAATCAAAAGTCTACAACCTTTTGCCTGTTCTACCTTTTTATTTCATTCTGTGGTTGAAAATTCTAACTAAATATAATATTTTTCTTCTGAGTTACTCCGAATTCCAGCGGTTAAGCCTTTTGAGTTTTTGGATAGTAAAATAATAATTTTGAAAAAGTTTTACATACCTACCTGTACCTTATAAGGTTTTGGGTTTCATTAAGTCTTGTTCGTACAATATTCTCAGAAGCATGAACCAAATAATGTCAAAAGTAATTGCTAACATTCGACAGCTAAAGAAAGAAAGAAAGCGTTTAAAAGTTATTAAAACCCTATTAACATGTATAAAATGAGCGGATAGTCATCAAACGCCTGAACTGATCTTCATAAATTAAGCTAAGAACCATCGTAGTCACATCAGCTTTCAAACAAACAAAAAAACGAATCAAAATCGGTCCATTCGTTTAAGCGCTACGATGCCACAGACAGACACACAGATACACAGACAGACACACAGATACACAGACAAACACGTCAAACTTATAACACCCCTCTTTATTCGTCGGGGTTAAAAAAAATGAGAATAACAGGCCAACTAGGTCTCTGCCTTAGCATAATGCCACAGCGACCAACGTCACTGCTATTAACTACCCTTATTGTTTACTTAGTAAGTGCCATGAACTTTTGAAAAGTGATCACTTCCTGTTGCTGGTGCCTATACCTCTGCCCACAAGGATAATATTCTAAGAAAAAAAATGTATCTGAAGAACCAAACTAAACAAAAGAAAATATATATTTACTCATCTCGCATTTATGAGGGTAATACACGAAAATCTATTTGATAATTTAAATATAGAAAGTAGCGACAACATAAGACATAATTATATGGAAGAATAGCAGTTAATTAGATAAAAAGAGAGGGAAATTACTGTGTAGGTACCTACTTAGTCAATATAATCAAGCAATAGCATTCAAGAAATCTGCAAATAAATTGATACCAAAAAATACTGTTAATGACATCGAATTTAATAACTTATTGTGATTAAAAATAAAGTGAAACCTTAAAAATAACTCGTACAATATCGTTTGATCTTTAAAATATAGCTACATAAACTTGCCATCTTTGTGGTAGGGGTGGGGTAAGGGTAGAGTAGGGGTATGAGTAGGGTAGGGTAGCGTAGGAGTAGGGTAGGAGTAGCGTACAGAATTAAAGACTTTATTTGTAGAAAATCACTTTTTAAAATGGCATACCATTACTTATAGCTTTTTTTTGTAGGGGGAAAAAGGCATTTACGTCTACTATACCCTGTATTGTGGGGAAAGAACAATACAGGGTTATGTGGGAATCCTCAGTCAAAGATGTTAATGACCAAGACTACCCACTAAAACGACCCCCGTATTCCTGCCTCATCATCGTTGTAAGCTATTTTAATCACATTTTAATGTTTTGGCTGAAAATCAGGCGACGCGGATACGATTCCCGCCTGGAGCATGTATTTTTTCATCGTTTGCTTTCTTTATTTGTAATCTATACTTAATATTATAAAGCTGAAGACTTTGTTTGTTTGTTAATTACGAAGGCTGCCGCCGGAGGACCCAAAAAATAAAAATCTTACAAGAATAAAATTTATTAAAGAAAAATTACAAGTCAATATTATACAGATGGTGCTGTCAATACGACAATAAATTCAAACATGGGCTATATTAGTTCATAGAAATGGTTTAACGCTTTCAAAAACATCTAATTCACATGATATTTTCATGACATTTGTATGAAATAATACAAAATTAGCTGCTTTATTTCATAGATATATCCTAAAATTATCAAAAGAATAAGATGTTTTTGAAAGTGGCGAACCATTTCTGTGAACTAATATAGCCCATGTTTTAATTTATTGTCGTATTGACGTCACCAACCTGTACTTAATTAACGTGACAATCGTAATGTGAGAAACAAGAGTGACGTGGTGACCTTCCATGTGGCTCGGTGCCGTGTAGGTTGGCATCACGTTGTGCTGCGTCAGCTAAACGTGCCAGTTGTTTCCACGAGGCGTAATAATTAGGTAAATGCATATCGGCAATTCCGTGGTCTTAATATGTAACATCTATGTTTGTTTGTTGGTTTGGTTGAACGCGCCAATCTCAGGAACTAGAACTACTGATTCAAATTCAACAATTCTTTTTGTGTTGAATAGTCCATTTATCGAGGTATTATATTATATCTATCTATACTAATATTATAAAGCTGAACGAGTCCATTTCATAAAATTATTTCATATTTTATGAAATTATCAAATGAATAAAATGTTTTTGTATGTGGCAAACCATTTCTATGAACTAATATAGGCCATGTTTTAATTTATTGTAGTATTGACGGCACCAACCTGTATAAAAAAGTTAAAATAAAAAAGTGTAGTATAATTGTTTGTTTTTCTAGTTTAGATATATTTTAATAATTATTATTTTAGATATTGAGTCAAAAAAGCTACTGAGATCATGCGAGAAATGTGGTTTTCAGTGACTATCGTAAAATTTGTGAAATTCGTCATCAAGGGAGGTTCCTAATACTACCATATATTAGAAACCTCTCTTTGTGAAGGATGGAGAGCGGTGAAGAAATTAGCAGGTTATACCTAGTACTCCGGTCCTCAACAGCCTATATACGTCCCACTGCTGGGCACAGGCTTTCCTGCATGGGAGAAACACATGAGGAGCTTGGGCCATAACACCACCACGCTGGCCCAATGCGGGTTGATGGGTTAAAGCGGTTGCAGTAACAACCGGGACCAACGGCTTAACGTGCCTTCCGAAGCACGGAGGAACTCGAGATTACAAATTTTGATTGACCCATCCCGGGACCGACCATGGCGAAAGTTGCTTTGTTTTCGTAATCGATACAAGAGCGCTCAAACCACTACGCCACCGAGCTCCTCACTCCGGTGGCGTAGTGGTAATAGCGTCTGGTCGGACATCAGGAGACGTGGATTCGATTCCCGCCTGGAGCATATATTTTTTCGTCGTTTTCTTTCTTTATTTGTAATTGTTGCAACAAAGCGTTTAAACGCATTAAAAACATTAAAATGTGAACTGTAATCTTCCTAACATTACAACTGTGTTAAAAATTCTTGTGAACTAGGTATAAGCTTTTCTATTTTGTCCACAGAGCATCGTATTCCGAGTGAAGCGTCACCCTCGCGTCGCAGGCTTCGAGCAGTGCGTGTCCTTCGACGCTTTCAGCAGCGAGCGGCAGGAGGTGGCGTACAACGTGTTCTGCTTGTGCGCCATGTACTTCGTGCCCCTGGTCGTCATCACCGTCTGCTACGTGTGCATCTTTTGCGAGATACGCCGCAGCAGCAGGGAGCATGATGGTGAGAAATGTTGCACTTGATACATGAATGAAAATACTGTCGTCATTCGGTTTCGTCCAAGAGCTCCCAGAAATAAATTAACCATATTGATTTTAGTATATCGCACCATTCATAATAATTATTCCTGGAGTGGATAGTTGATATGTATGTAAGAATAGATATTACAAGGTTACATTACCTATATTTCATTCGAGAAAATGAAACAAGTCATAAATCTTAAGTTTATAACGATTGATTGTTGAATTTGTAAAATAATTTTGAAATTTGGTCGAATTTCTTCCACCAGGCGAGCAACTATAAAAATCTAAAATTCAGCATTACAGTAAGTCAAGAATTAACACTGTAGTCTGGAAATGCATTACATTTACTCCTAAAAAGTTACTGTTGCTTTCATGTGATTATTTTGCGTATACTATGTTATGATGACGTCCACTGTTGACTAGACGAGCTTGATTGATAACGCACGGCGATCGTGCCTCGCGATGCGGGGGCGCAGGTGAAATTGGATTGTTTTTTAGCTTTTTTCTAGCTTTAGGCGCACTCTTAAGGTCGAAGCGCATCCATTTTATTTTTTTGCGATCATGGTGGTGGTTGCGGTTCGCCTGATGCTTAGAGATTACCGCTTATACAGCGTGTTACAAAAGTCCGAAATAAAATTGAAGGGGGTGGTTGGGTTCCTTGTCAAGATATCTCTGAAAGTTTGACACGTTTCAGACCACTTTTATTTTCCAATTAAGTTGATAATAGTAGTAGATAGCGACCACCTGCAATCCAGAATTCCCAATTTTATTTCGAAATTCTGTAACACATAATATAGACGCTCGTAACACCATTACGGTTTTTTCATGAGCTCAGGCGACCTAAGACACCCCAAGCATACAACACTTCTCAATAGTGTTATACAGGCTGGCGACAACAATACAACATTAAATTAAACTAATATTATCCGTTCTGTAGTCAAGTGATTTCAAAAATTTCTTCTGAATACCTTCGATTCTGTCTATATGAATATGACACCTAATGTTATACTAAGTATTATTAACCTGTAGGTATTCCATACAAATGTCTTGAAATTATCAAATGAATTTTTGAAAGTTGCAAACCATTTCTATGAACTAATATAAGCCATGTTTTAATTTATTGTCGAATTATCGGCACCATTCTGTATAAAGCTTTTCTATGAACTAATGCAGCTGATGTTCTAGATTTTTTCGTTTTGTCGACGCCTCCAGATATAGGTCCTTCTATCTTTTGAAAGGTTCTATCCAGTAGAAGTTCAAAATTTGATTAGTGAATCCGTGCTTCGTCACAAAAGTAAGTTGGTAGGTAATAAGACACAAAACAATAATGAAGCTTGGAGGAGCATATGAGTATAAAGAGAGGTAGGGCACATTCACTAATTGAATTTCGACCTTCCAACTGGGTAGTTAGTACCTTCCAGAAAAAAACCGGTGTTTAAAAAAATTGCGCATGTAATGCAACAAATTACGCGAACACATAACAACGACTCAGAATCACACAATAATCATAAAATCTCCGGCTCTCCCTCAAGATCTGTCTAATTCGACTTCTACATAAATAAAAAGTATTTGATTCTACGGCATTGAAATAAGCTTTATTGAATTTGGTTCAGTCACGATTGATTTACATTATTCAATAAAAAGGCCTGAACAAACCGTTTTAGAAGCCACAGTCAACCGCTGATCAAGCATAGCACGTACATTGAAAGTGACTATTATTACAAAGGAGTAAGGTTACCACGAATATCAAAGTAGTTACATTATCTACAGACCTGTTGGACATTGGACTTTGTTCAGACGCAATAAAAACTATTTCTTAAATCAACTATGACAACCTAATGTGGCAGCGATCGTACAATAATTTCATTGAAATCAAGAAACAGCGAACAATTCAGAATGTTTCAGAGAGTCTGCAAAATATTGTACAATGTAAATATTTTGACTGATTTAGAACATTTAAAGGAAACTTTTTATTTGTCTTCAACTAAAATAATGCTGAGTAGAAAGTTGGTGTTTACTTTAAAAGCAATGGCCGGGAGCTGGGACCAAAGTAACTGACATAGCTCATAGAATCCTATGAGTAAGTTGAAGTTGTAACAAAAAAAAAAAGTTGAAGTGGCAGTGGGCAGGGCATATAGCACGCAGAACAGAATGGCGACCCGTACCGGAAAGCGGATAGTAGGACTGCCTCGCACTAGATGGATAGACAACCTGGCCAGGGTCGCAGGGAACAGTTCCATTTGGAAATCGATGGTGAAGGCCTTTGTCCAGAAGTGGACATCATAGGCTGGTATGATGGTATGATGAATTGCTGGGAGCAAGTATTTATCTACCTCCACGATGTCAAAATTCTTATGTTACAACACTCAATTCAATCACCTCATTAAAAGTTAAACTTGACCTGTTTTAAAATATTTTATCTACACTCAGTTACATCTCAAAGTCATAAAATGTATACACACTTTTTAACATAGGTATTTAAAATTAAAAAGAAAACAATGTGTAGCTTTATTATTGTGTTATTGATAACCTCTATGTCACCGATTAAAGATTGTGTAATAAGCATTAATCAAAAATTGGATTATAGCAGTAGTTACCTAATCCATCTCATCATGCTATCTTTATTTAAGTGTACGAGCCAACAGGTGTAAAGCCGAGGAATAAATCTGTTGAGACGAAACCGCACAAGTGTTTTATTTATCTACCCACTCTTTTTCTACGAAGCTCTCAAAATCAATTTTTGATTAGGCAAACTGAGTCCCTGTAAGAACGGTGAGTAAATATTCGTGCTGATTCTGAAACACCCGGTATAGGTATTAACATATACAGGTTGTTACAGAATTCCCAAAATAAAATTTTAAATTCTGGGATTGCGGAGGGCCGATATCATAGTGTGGGTGTGTGTGTATAACTGTAGTGTGTCGTACGCATTTTTAGGGATGTCACGAGCAGGACAGTGTTTTTATTGATTTAATTGGAAAATCAACGTGGTCAGCAAGGTGTCAAACTTTCAGAGGTAACTTGACAGGGAACTCAACCACCTCCTTTAGTTTTATTTCGGGCTTTCGGAACATACTGTATACACTGTCTACAACCAAAGTTGAATTTGTTGCTTAATTTTCATTCCAATCAACACAACAGAACAGAGTAGAACTATTTATTCGTACAAAGCACGGCAAATGACTCAAAAGAAAAAAGAGAATAGTTTATTCCTCAGTTATGATTATTTCACGACTTGTTTTAGACACATGTTTGATTTTGTCCATATAGACGCCTACTTGCATACGCCAGGTGACACGAGATCGATTACCGCCTGGGGCATGTATTTTTTTTCATCGTTTTCTTTCTTTATTTGTCATTGTTACATAGTAGATAGTAATTATAACTGGTGCCATTTGAATAAAGATACATGAAAAAGTACAAATGTACTACATAAATGTACTACTTCGTTTATTTCGCTGCATTGCAGAAAATCTCCGTTTAAACCTTTTAACTCGTGTAATATCACAGTTATATCTCTTTGCAGTAAGACTCACAAGTTGTCAAATCAAAAGCTTGTAATATTTTTGAATGTATTCCCGCTTTGAAATAAAGTCACTAGTGCTATTTGTTTTAATTTATCACGCTTGTTGCATTTTGTTGACAGAGCGGATACGCTCTCGTGACTGCCAGCAAAGACCGCGGTTATTCATATATATTACTAGCGACCCGCCCCGGCTTTGCACGGGTGTAATGCTTATGTAAATATTATGCATGTATTATACATATAAACCTTCCTTAAGAATCACTCTATCTATTAAAAAAATCCGCATCAAAATCCGTTGCGTAGTTTTAAAGATCTAAGCATATATAGTGACAGACAGACGGCGGATAGCGACTTTGTTTTATACTATGTAGTGACTAAGTAGCTGATCCCGCAAACGTTGTTTAGCCATAAAAAAATGTCCAAAACAAACATTGTCGAAAAAAAATTGTCCAAAATAAAATAGATAGTAGCCGATTCTCAGACCTACTGAATATACATATAAAATTTCATGAAAATCGGTCAAGCCGTTTCGGGGGACTATGTAACGAAATTTGTGATACGAGAATTTTATATATTAGATATTTCCTTTTCATACCTACCGAGGGTACAATCTCTTCGTTGCATTCGTGGAAAATGCGAGCGTGTGGCGTATTAAAGTTGTATGAGCGAATCCTTTACTTACCGATACCGATGAAGTATTATGTATATGTATGCCTCGCATTACCGAAAGTCTTGTAGCTGTACCACAGAATACATATTAGTAGGTTATATTACTTATTTATTCAGTGCTGCTATGCCGAAAGCGGACTTCGACGAAAACCTGTAGCCCTGTAGGGTGTCTTGTACAAAATAATGATTCGTTAAAAACATCTATTCTCGATATTCCCTTCTACGAAACAATGGGTCGCTTATAGAACGTTGCTAGAAGCAATCGCCGGAGGCTTTGGGAATGTTTGCTTTTACACATGATATGTCGCAGCCGCCTGGTCAAATTAGCCGCCCAATTGGACGGCTAGCCCCTTGATTAAACGCCGGCATCCAATTGAATGCCTAGCCCGATAGTTTATTGAACTAGACTCACTTAACGTTAAACGACTTCGTGTATTGAATGGATAGTCTTGTACTAAAAATTTTTGGTTCGATTAGACCCATCCCGGGATTGACCATGGCGAAAGTTGCTTTGTTTTCGCAATCGAAACCAGAGCGTTCAAACCACTACGCCACCGAGCTCCTCATAGATGTAATAGAGATAATGGAGTATACAGAGTGGCACATTTAGATCAGTCAGTATGGGAAAATCTGTTCTTAGGAACCATGTCATCGATTTTAGTACCAAGAAAACTACATTCATACATTTAAAAAAAACGTGTACTCAGCTCGGGAATCGAACCCGGACGTTTTGAAAAATAAAACTAACACTATTTCTATTTAGATATTGATTGCGTTGGTCTTGAGCAGTAAATGTTACTATGAAACATGATGTTTAAAATGAATAAAATGCATTGTTTTCATATCCTTTAATTTATTTTAGTAAGTGTTCGAAATTACCACCATTTTCTCCAATACAACATTCAACTCGTTTAGGTGTGTAAATTTGTCTCTTTGGTTGTTTGTAGCTCTTTGCTGGTGTCGCAAGTTATTACATACACTTCTTTACATATTGTTATCTGCGATATTATTATCTGTGTATGATTTTAATTGCTTACTTCTATTAAACTACACTAATAAATAATCAATTGAAAAGCCCACTAGAATAAGTATGTAGATACAAAGACGTGATAAACCTCATTTGAAAATGGAACGTCTTGGTTTGACTGGCCGAATAGTAATAAATTATTTTATTAAGGTCTAAATCCTTTGTTCCCGTTGAGTCACACAATTTTGTGTCACACTGTTACACATCGGGAAAAATATTTCCGATGAGTAAATGTGCCACTCTGTATATGTAATAATGACCATTAAACAATGGAGGGCGACTGATTTTAACATACTCTTACTAGGTGGCATGTAGGGTCGCCTGGGTAGGTACCACCGCCTTTCTTATTTCAGCCGTGAAATAGTTCGCTGTGTTTCAGATTGAAGGGAAAGGTAGCCAGTGTAATTACTGGGCATGGACGGCATTTCATCTTAGGCCTCAGGATGACAACGCACCTGCAATATCAAGTGATTTTCCCTTGTTATTGCAGCTGTCTATAGGCGGCGGTAACCGCTTACCATCAGATGGGCCGTCAGCTTGTTTGTCATCTAGTTGTATAAATAAAAAAATACTCCTACTCGTTGTCATGGCTAAGATACGGCATTATATTATGGAGTAATAGTGTAAACGTGTGGAATATATACTGATCCTATTGAACATAAAACAGACCGAAAGCTGCCAACCATATTTTACCCACCAAAATTTTTAACTTAATCTACGTATTAGAAGTAAGAAAATATTCCATTTTTTTTTCGAATAAGACAGATTAACTGCGAAACTTTTCAACAGAACAGAGCATAAAGCTTATCCTGCCAACTTCATAAGTAATAATGCATAGCGCAAGTCTAAATGTAATGGCAGTCAAAATATATAATTAATTACTGGATGGATTAAAAATAGAAAAGCTGTATCTTAGTTTTCCTATATACATTAAAAATGTTATTATTCGTTAAATGTTACAAATGTTTTCTAATTATATTAACATAACTAATTCACAAATATTGAATTGATTGAAATTTCTGATCCTTTCAGACTATTAATAGATTAATGTTTTTTTCTAAAAGAACTGAAACCATCATGACGATAATATCCTCGCTTATGACCCTTAGAGAGTTGAGGGTACGTTGTACAGGAATTTGTTGTGTGGACAACATAGGCTGAGCTTCCCCTAGTTGCTTTCTTATTCATGTTTCTTTATCTTTAAACTATTCAATGTATGTTTTTGACAGCAATAAAGGAATTATTATTATTATGATTAATTAACACTGTTATGACAAACTTATTACAATTTTCCCTAATTTAAAATTCCTCTTAGAACCCACGTAACTCTATATTTAGATAAAGGTAACCTTTTGAAGATGGAATCTCGGTGATCTTTTCACTTTGAATGTCTACTCTTTGGATTATTCAGACGAAGGCTTCATCATATTTGTTTGCTGTGCTCCGATTATCAAACAAATTTATAATAAATTTATATTAAATATAAAAAATAATCACATCAAATTGTGAGAACGTTTGGCTTTTCCAACACACAATACAGCTGCATTTTGTGGCAGCGAAATGTTTTGGAATAATATGAGTCCGTTAAGAAATTTTTATAATATTTTGACTTTTTATGAGTGCAATTTTAAAAACCATTTATAATAGTTACAGAAAAAATATAAATGATTAGTAGTAGCAGCTGTTCTGTATTTAAATTAATTACTTAAGATTAATTATTTATGTAGCACTTGGTAATTTATATTGTATGATTTTATTATCCTTAAAAAAATTTAAGTGACCATTGCCGATTCTCTAAAGTCAGCAGCCTTGAATTCGTGGCTGTCGGCGCTGTCAAAACTTTTGGCGTTTGTTTGACAACTGGTGACACTAGCATTCCGACGACTTGAATGAAGACATTGCGATACATTTTAAGCACAAGAAAAAGTAAAATCTAAAAATATCGATTGTAATTCGTATATTCAAAACAGCGACAAACAAACACAGCCAAGAGGTCGACGTAGAGATTAGTAAATACGCTAACGCGCAACGCTGTGCCTAAACGTCAAAATTAATGGCGGCTATTTGAGTAGTTTAGCCTTCTTGTCGTCAAACTCGATGTGGAATATTTCTGGGTGAATCACAATGCAGCGCCGGATGCCCGACACCCAGCACATGCTGAGTGGTCTTCTTGGTGCCACAAACGTACTTACTTTTAGTTTTAGCTTTTTTTTTGTATTTAAGTGTCACTAAATTATTATCTTTCTTACTTTAATTTATTTTATTATTTATTCGATGACATTGTAGTAAATTATGTTAACTATCTTATTGTTTGACATTAATATAGATCATGTAATGACTCATACACTTCTAAAAAATAATCGTCATTATCAACATAACATAAAACATAAATGACATAACAAAAGTAAAAAATAAGTAACCCCCGGCGTCATTAATCATCTATCTAACACTATCTCATTAAGACTATTCATAAGATCGCAAACACGCTATTATATCTGCTGTAAGTTTCTGAAGAATTAAGCATTTCGCAGACTTTTTGATGGTATAGGATCAGCTCAAGTTTAGTATGTTATAGGAAAGTCACCGAAGTGACAGTACAACTAATTTGCAATTAATCGGATCAGTAAAAGTTAGTAAAATCCTTTTATCATGTAGAAAATGAGCTGATAGTCATCAAGCGCCTGAACTGATCTTCATAAATTATAGCTAAGAACCATCGTAGTTACAACAGCTTTTAAACAAAAAAACCGAATCAAAGTCGGTCCATTCGTTTAGTTAGACGCTATAGTCCGGTACCGCTAGGTTTTGAGGTTCCAAAAATATTAAAGTTTATGATTTTTTGCATACAGTTAGTATACTATTCGACCAACCCAAATCATGATTTTGTGTCATTTTTGTTGGTTGCTAAGGTCACAATTTAGGTATTTGTCTTTTTATGCATTATTTCGTTGAAAAGAAAATTAGAGTTGAAAATTTAACTTACATGATGATAACAAAGTCATAACTGATATACATAAGCTTTTTGTGCCATCTCACTCCATGGGAATACTGGTTCTACCCAAATACCTTACCCATCGCTGTAATAGCTATAGAAAAATATTAAAGTTGATGAAATAAGTGTTAACGGTTCTCTAACTCTAGTATCTATTGTTTAAATCATTTTGTGTCATATTCATCCATGGTGTTTGGAACTATAATTTTTTTCCTATTTAACCCCCTGTAATAGCCATAAAAGAAAATTCAAGTTATTAGAGTTTATGTCTTTATTAATATTAAGGTAAAACGAAGCTCTATGCTTAATTTGTGTCGTTTTAATCCATGGGTTTTTGATTTATATTATTTTCAACGTTTTGGTGCGAAGAACACTAGCGCGGCCACAGCGCGCGTGGCAAAGGAGCGCGTAGGCAGTCACTGGCTCCGGCGACCGGCTGCCGGCCGGGAGCGAGGCGCTTTTTGTATGCTGTTGTACGAGTAGTGACTTGTGATAATTGCGTAGAAAATGGAAAATAATAAAACATGTCATATTTGTGGGCTAATGTTTGGTGGTAAAGCTGTGTTTTTTTTCTATGTATGTACACCGCTTACGCCGAGATTACTGATACGGTTTACGTGATTCTTTTTTTGTTCGATGCAGAATAGCCTGTCGATTCTGTAACAAAACTCGCACCTCACTTCGCAAGTCACTTCGAATTCAACTGTCAAATAGAGCAAATTTTCATACATTTTTTACTCTATTTGACAGTTGAATTCGAAGTGACTTGCGAAGTGAGGTGCGAGATTCGTTACAGAATCGCACCCTAGCTGCCATTTAGTCCCATAAAATTTTTTTCGTTTTCTCAGTCGTTACCACAACTGCTTTAACTCACCAAACCGCTTTTTATATACAAAGCTCAGCAAATGAGTCATCACCATCTGATGTGAAGCGGTAAGAAAAGTCCATGTGCGGAGACAGCTAGTGCAGTTTAAAACACACCGGATCAGTATCCGGTTTACATGATTCTTTTTTTGTTCGATGCAGAATAGCTGCCATTTAGTCCCATAATTTTTTTTTTCAAAATCAGTTCGGTAGTTTGGTTTTTAAATAAAAAAAACTGAAATCAGTAAGTCGTCTACGTATGCGAAATTTTTTTAAACAATAATTAAAACCGACTTCAAAAAACTGAAAAGGATAAAATAATTAAATTGAGTAGGTAGGTACACTCATACCCTAGAAACATATTTTTTGGAGTTGGTGCTAGATTGTTTTTAATTTAATTAATTTATACAGTGATTTGAGTATCTCGGTGGCGATAGCGTAGTGATTTGAACGCTATAGTTTCGATTGCAATAACAAAGCAACTTTCGCCATGCCCCGAGATGGGTCAATCATAATTTATAATCTCCAGCTCCTCCGTGCTTTGGAAGGCACGCTAAGCCGTTGGTCTCAGTCGTTACCACAACTGCTTTAACTCACCAAACCGCTTTTTATATACAAAGCTCAGCAAATGAGTCATCACCATCTGATGTGAAGCGGTAAGAAAAGTCCATGTGCGGAGACAGCTAGTGCAGTTTGATAACAAACTGTTCAAGCCGCCCCCACCTTGCCGGTTTTTTTAACACCTCTTTTGAAGGAACCCATGTTATAGGAAGGAGGGAAGACATGTGCTGGCAAAAAATTCCAAGTTTTGGAAGTCCGACAAAGAAACGAGTTACTATACTTCTTTGTGCGTGATGTTTAGATGGAGACAGTAAATTGATGACTCCGAGGACCGGCACGCGTGCTCCTGAGTAGGAAAGGTGGGATAGGGTCGAAAAGCTCCTCAGAACACTCTCTATGATAAAGCCGATAGATGGCGCTTAGCGATGCAATCTCTCGACGGAGTTGTAGAGGTTCTAGGCTGTTTGTGACCTCTACGTCGTCAATAATACGGACGGCACGACGCTGCAATCTGTCCAGCCCATCGAGGAGGTACTTGGCGGAGCTATCCCACAGATGCGAGCAATATTCAACGCAAAACCGGACCAGGTCAGGCGTGAAAAATCGACGCACCTTGTTCAGGACACCTAGCTTCCGTGAGGCTGTTTTGACCACGGTTTCGATATAATTCCTCTGATTTAGATCGCAGCATATCTCCATACCGAGCAAGTTGATGTAGCCCTATGCCGAAAGAGTAGTGCCCTGAAGAGAGGGAAGGGGAAGGAACGGCGACATTTTGGCTCACCTGTGTTTTCTTAGCATTGAACTCAACAAGATTTTTAAATCCCCATTCAGATAAGAGGTTTAACACCCTGTTGAGCTCAATGGTAAGATTTTCTCTCCCTCTCGGTTTCAATGAACCCAGCCCCTGGGCGACCGTAATATCCACCATGCACGGTACTGTCATCCGCATAGCAATGAATGTTTCCTAATGGAAGCATATCATTGATATGAAGAAGAGAGAGAGTGGGGGATAGAACAGAGCATTGTGGTACACCAGCGTTCACTGACATGAACCACGAAGCGCATCCATCAACGAGGACACGGATTCTCCGCTCATGCAGGGAGCTGGCGATCCAGTTGCAGAGCTGAATGTGCAGACCGTATGCCGGGAGCTTGGAGAGAAGAGCCCTGTGCCAGACCCGATCAAAAGCTTTGGCGATGTGAAGGCTAACAGCCACTGACTCACGTTTGTCAATAGCTTCACTCCAGACATGCATTAAATACGCTAGAAGATCACCCGTTGACCGTGTCGACCGAAACCCGCACTGACGATCATTAATTAATGAATGATCTTCTAGGTATCGGACCAGCTGGTTATTTATGATCCGTTCCATAACCTTGCAAAGAACAGAGGTAACAGCTATTGGGCGGTAGTAAGCTGGGTCTGATCGGTGGCTGAGAATTTCAGTCATCGATTCAGGAGTGAGCAGCAAAGAGTTTTACCATGAGATCGGCTATCTCTTGGGGCTTATGAGCAAGTGTTCCGTCAGAGCATCTCAACGGGGGCAGCGAGGGTTGGCAGAAGTTGGATAGCACGGCTTTGGCCAGGCGCCAGTAGCTACGGCTTCCCGTAGGGTGCGTTAGTATTTCTTGGCCAACTCGTGCAACGCGCGGAGCATCTGCTCTGATGAGGGCCCTTTTGCAGGACTTGGTGGCATTGTTATAGGCTGCTTTCAGTGAGTCGTTATTGGGATCCCCATTGACTCGACCTCTGATCCAAGCGCGGTATGCCGACTGTTTATTCTCAACAGCTAAGGCACATTCGCAATTCAACTAGTGGTTACGCCTGCCCTTACTGACGAGATCGGAGTGAGGGATGTAGTACTCCATCCCTAACATTATCTCACCAGCTCACTCAGAAGTAGCGCTAGCATTCGGCTCCGACTCACTGAAACAGCGCTGCCTCCAAGGAACAGATGCAAAGTAATCCCGCATACCGCCCCAATCTACCGACGCATAGTGCCAGATGCGGCGTTTGGCTACCACAGATACCGGTAGCGACGCCCGTGGCACCCCAGCGAAAATGAGGCAGTGACCCGATGATCCCAAGGAAGCTCGAACCTCTAACTGATATCCCTCGGGGCGAGTTGTCAGCAGAAGGTCCAACAAAGAGGGTGCGTGACCGACAATATCTGGAATCCTGGTGGGCTGGTTAACCAGTTAAGTCAGGTCGTGCGTGAGAGCGAACGCATGGGCAGTTCTACCAGCATGGTCAGTTTTGGGTAAACATAACCACGTCTCGTGGTGAACATTGAAGTCTCTCAACAACATCAATTCCGCGGTTGGAAACTGCTCCTGCGCAACATCTGCCACCCGACTGAGGTGTTCAAAAACTCGACTCGACTCGAAACTTGCCTCCATGTCACCGCTGTGGGATCTGTAGAGGCAAACGTAGACACGGTAATGACTGCCCAGGTCCACGTGCACCGCTGTACGACCATACACATTACTTGTCACTGCCATGGATGGATATAGGCAGTCAAATCGTGAGGCCTGTTTCGCCAGGTCAGCAAAGTCAAGTCAAACAGCCGACAGCAGAGAAGCGCTGACCCGCCGGACGGAAGGGCCCCCGAACCCTCCCGGGTATGGCCGCTGGAACCCCACCATCTGGTCACCAACCGGCACGACGGACCACCCCGAGATTATCTGAGGCATGATGGGGCAGCCTCACGATCTGGATAGGAAAGCTTGGGCCCCTGTACTGTGCCATGGGCGGCCAGCGGGTCAACGTAGTCCACTTGGCACTAGTTAGACGGAAGCCACCATTGACCGCATCCATCGCGGCATCGTCTCCTCAAGCTCTGATTGTACGCCGACTGATCCCGGAACGCGGCCACAAGTGCTCACTTGGGGGGTTTTGCGCCTTACGTACGGTGGTCACTAACCAGGGTTTTCACACCCTACCACCAGTGGAGCAATTGATAGCTCAGAGATCCCTTAGTCGCCTCTTACGACACCCACGGGAGGAAATGGGGCGCCGCACGGTACAATTTTTAACCAACTTCAAAAAAAGGAGGATTTTTATGTTTGTTACCTCAGAACTTTTGACTGGGTGAACCAATATTGATGATTCTTTTTTTGTTCGATGCGAAATAGTTCCCATTTGGTCCCATAAAAATTTTTTGAAAATCCATTAGGTAGTTTGCTTTTTAGTAGGTACTCATCCCCTAGTAACATATTTTTGGAGTTGGTGCTAAGTTGTTTCCAGAAACCATAGATAGTGAAGCACCGACTCCAAAAAATATGTTCCTAGGGGATGAGTACCTACTAAAATTTAACTATTTTATCCTTTTCAGTTTTTTGGAGTCGGATTAATTTTTTTTTTAATAAGATTTCAGAGATATAACTGTTTTATTACTACTATTAATAAGTTTACTATCTCTAGAATTGTTCAATCAGCTTCAGAGAGAAATGGGATGCCCATATTTCTGAGCACTAGTCTTTGCCTCCCGCAAAAAGAAAAGAAAAAAAAGGTTATACAGGGTGGTGCCGTCAATACGACAATAAATTAAAACATGGGCTATATTAGTTAATAGAAATGGTTTGCCACTTTCAAAAACATCTTATTGATTTGATAATTTTATGACATTTCTATGAAGTAATGCAGCCAATAATGTTATACCTACCATTTCTATGAACTAATCGCATTGACCGCGCCACTCTGTATAAATTTATTATTATATAATTTCGCTCACAACACGCGGTACCCGCACTTGTTTTATTTATCAAATAAAGTATGCTCTTAAATTTTTCATTATGAAGGGCTTTATAACGGATATGAAATTATTTCGGATTATCCGATCTAACCATTAATAATGTGCAAATGTTTATAAATAAAAAATAATATACCTACTTTTAATACGAACTTGTTATGTTCTGTACACTATTGTCACAAGAATTGATAAATTTATACTTAAATGTAAAACTACAGACTACAGCACATCAAGTGTAACAGTTGCAATACGAAAGCCACCTATATTACGAACGCAGTAAGGGCAAGCTCGAGGTCATACTGTTACGCTTGATGTGCTGTCGACTGTACAACAACAGCAGGTCAGGTAACCGAAATATGAGAAATAAATCCAATCAATTTTCAACCTAAATGAAATCGAATTAAAGTACAAAACGTTTAGCTTAATTTGGGCGTTTGTGTTAACGTGACCTTCGGTTGACTGTTCCTACTTGCTACTCTTAGCAAACGTGTGTAAATGCTCCGTGCGGTACACAACGCGCGAGCGAACTAATATTTATGTATGAAATAAAATATTTTTTTTAAGTATATCATGGATTAAAGTGACACAAAATTTTATAGCAGATATATTATGCTTTTATGATATTAATTGTGCAAACTCTAATAACTTTAATATGTTTTTACAGCCGCTGTGGCTTGGAAAAGCTAAAATATTAAATATCTTAATAACCCATGCCTTACTTTGGCACAAAATCACGCTTGGGTCATATTTAGGTGCCCTGAGTTAGGTTGTATTTGTTTTATAAACTATAATATTTTTTTGACACTTTAAACATATATTGGGCCCCCTGTCAATTTGCACTGGACGAAAACGACACACACTTAGTTTGCACACAGCCTAGGCTATTTTACACTCAATATTATTATCATTTGACACATGAAATTATTTTTGGTAGTTTTATTTATATTTTAACATTTAAGTCACAAAATAATGAATTACTGAAAAAGCAATAGCAAGATTTGACACAAAAATTAAACATAAGCTTTTTAGGTAGAAGTGTATCCCCTTGCAAAAATTCAGAAACTTTAGAATTTTTGTAACTTAGCACCTCAAAATCGCCTAGCCGTACCGGACTACTACGATGCCACAGACAGACACAAAGATACACAGAGAGACACGTCAAACTTATAACACCCCTCTTTTTCGTCGGGGGCTAATAAAATAAAACAAAACATAAACCAAACAATCTTTATTAATATTATAAAGCTGAAGAGTTTGCGAACGCGCTAATCTCAGGAACTGCTGATTCGAATTGAAAATGTTTTTTTGTGTTAGATAGTCCATTTATTGAGGATGGCTTATTGGCTATATAACATCACGCTACAACCAATAGGAGCTGAGCATCAATGAAAAATGTTGCACACACGGGAAAACAATATTCCTCTAGCTTTCCTTGGGTGTGCTACGTAAACGGTTTATGTTACGAAAAAGACATGTTTTTGTTTTTATGCTACTAGATGACAAACAAGCTGACGGCCCACCTGATGGTAAGCGGTTACCGCCGCCTATAGACACCTGCAATAACAAGGAAAAATTGCTTGATACTGCAGGTGCGTTGTCATCCTGGGGCCTAAGATGAAATGCCGTCCATGCCCAGTAATTACACTGGCTACCTTTCCCTTCAATCCGAAACACAGTGAACTGTTTCACGGCTGAAATAAGAAAGGCGGTGGTACCTACCCAGACGACCCTGATCATGTATGTACATAGCGGAATTGTTCTCCTTTAAATGTTTTATAAAGGTAAAATATATTAAAATTGAATACCAATCTAACTTAACTGTAGAAAGAAAGTGAAGCACAGACTTCCACTTTATTTGTAACAAAAAAAAAAATTCTCTTTAATATTTTGAAGCCTTTTTTTAATTTAAAATGATTTGAGAATTTCTATATCTATCGATTAATTACCTTTTGACCACATGAACCCATAAAAATGAGAAGTAATTAAACATTAATATAAAAAATGTTTTTGAACATAGTCCTACGAATCGTTACTTTTGACATTTAAAACTTTAAATGTCAAAAGTAACGCTAAGTTGGCGTAATTTCCCAGCGATGCGGAAAGATGGCGCCAAGAAAGTGACACGAAGTTCATCTGGCGCGAGATGATTTACAAGTACACAAATAAAAATAGAAAATCCGATATTACCAAAGTTTTCAAAGACGCGTAGCTATGCGAGAGCCGTGAACATGTCGCTTCAAGAAGTTTTTCGGAAGAATCCTGATATACTGAGAACGAACGTAGGTGTTTGAGTTGCTTGCGTTTTTAAATGGCATCACTGTAAAATTGGGATGTTGCCTAAGTTTGAATATGGCGCTATTTTTAACAAATTCGGAAAATTTCAGCTACTGTTACCCATAAAAACAATTCAAACTTAAAAGATGTGAAATATTGTTGAAATTGTACCGTTTTGAAAATTAAAATAGGTATAATGGTCGTAATTTTTTTCCAAATTTATCAAAAATGTTAATGATATTAGATTGCTGACATCTATTAAAACAACTATTATTACATTTTAATGTTTTTGATGCGTTTAAACGCCTACTTTATTGTAACAATTACAAATAAAGAAAGAAAATGATGAAAAAATGTATGCTCTCTAATAATATCCCGCCTAGAGCATACATTTATTAACTATTATTACGACAACTCCTAATAAAAATATACTTAATATATAGTTATTATTAATTTTGTCAGTACACCCATACATTTCTTAGTATTAATCCTTCAATGCCCAGACGGCAACTTAAGTTGCCATAACAATTAAAATTTAATTCTGTCTGGTTTATAGGGCTTCAAAGGGGGAACAGTGGAAACATGTGACGTCACCTGTTCCGTAGATTTTCTATGGATCGTTTTAGGACGTTGCGCTGCAACATATCAAACATACCACTGTATCTGTGAAACTATTGATCTTAGACATACTATTTCTTTTGCAATATTTCTTTATGAGTTATAAACTACTTATAAAAAAATGTCAAATACCCTATTATTATTACGCACGATCATTAATCGCAAATTTTCAACAGGTTTGTATTGCATTACATTTCTGATAGCTTTCATTAGCTTTCAGTCACAATTATTGCTGTTTTATGCATTAGCTGTAAGCTCCTAAAAGCAAAAGTAAGTAAATACGAGTGATTAATACTTAGTATACGACTTCGCAGACGTATGTAGGTAATATATATTATGTTTTATTGTAACAAGTTTAAATAATTTTTTTTTTTTAATATTTTTAATTTATTGTTATCAAAAAAACGTACAGTTCATATATCACATTCCCGTCTGCCAAACTGCGTAACAGTTTGTCGGCAGTAGTTCTCGCCCTTACTTTAGTTACATCCAATGCAATATCCTCCAAATATATCAGCAATGGTTACAACAACATAACTTATTTTTTATATCACATAAAATACATTTTTTTTTGATATACCTACATATAAGCTATACTAGGCATAATAATAATAATAATAATGTTCATACACTCACACCTCTTATCCAGCCCAAAGCCCCCACTCGGCCAACCAGTCGTCCACCACCACTCGGTCGGACCACTCGGTCAGTACAGATAATAAACAGCCGCATAAACATAATTATTAAGTTTTTTTAGTATGCTATATACATTCTACAGCTAAGTATACAATTTACGACTTTTCCCACGGGACAGTTACTACGGACACAGTGACAGATAGTGTTTTTTGAGAATGCCTTTTAGGTGATTTTTTGTTATAACATTATCAAGCAGGTTTTGCGGCAGTTGGTTGTGTATTGTTGGGATAATCCATCGCCTAGTGCGTTTCCCGTAGTAATTGTGTACCTTCGGTATCATGATCTTCGTTTGTTTGGCCTGCCGGGTTGGGTACCTATACTCTAGTTCTGTTTTGAACTCGCTATTATGATATTGTTCGCATATTAACCTCATAAAAATTTTTTTGTCAATTGGTACGATTTTACATATTTTATATAATTTTTCATAATCTTTATTACATTGCTTTTTAACATTTTTGTCCACTAGTAGCTTTAATATTCTTGTTTGTAGGGACTTGATTTTACTTATGTATGTAGGAAAAGTGAGGCCATAACTACCCAGCCCGTAGTCAATAGTTGCGTCTGCGAGTGCGTAAATTTTAAGTAGTACAATTTACCCATTATACTCCGCAGCCTCGCGCATACTCGATCAACCTGTATGTTCCATACAAAATGTTTGTCAATTGTTAGTCCTAGGTATTTTATAAGAGTTGACGTATTCAATATCACGACAGGAACAATTATTAAAGTTACTATGTAAGCATTCGTATGAATGACCTTTTATTATAATATTATTTTGTTTTTTCCGGCTGTAAGGAGACGATATCAACAGACATTTGGTTTTTTCTATATTAATAATTATTCCGTTGTCATGTGCCCACTTTGTGATGTTGTTAAAATCCTGTTGCATTACATTTTGCATGGAGCTCTGATCTTTTCCGCAGTACATTAAACACGTATCATCAGCATACATATATGTAGTGCACGACTGTATTACGTTTATCATGCTGTTGACATGTATTATGTATCCGACGGGCCCGTATACAGACCCCGTCGGTACACCGTACTTTATAGCCCCTGGTTCACTATTGATTCCTACGATATTCACTTCTAGTGTCCTATTTTTTAAGTAGTTTTGGAACCAAGTCTTCACCGGTCCCCGTATACCACATTCGTCCATTGACTGCAACAGGCCGTCGTGATCTAAAGTGTCAAATGCTTTTTTGAAGTCGATGAAAATGACGAATACCAACTTTTTCTCATTGAGCGCGTTATTGACATCGTCGGTAAAATTTGAAAGTGCCATAGCAGTATTCCTGTTAGTCCTAAAACCGTATTGTGCGTCGGAAAGAATATGATGTTTTTCAAGAAATTTTGATATTTGAGTTACAATTAGTTTTTCTGTTATTTTGTTTAATACATTTAAGATAGCGATTGGTCTGTAATTAGTGTATTCCTGATATGATCCTTGCTTATAAATCGGTCTTATTATCGATTTTTTTAATTCTACTGGATAAGTACCTTTTTTAAGACACATATTTATAAACTTGGCAATTAGAGGACTAATATCCTTCTTTATGACTTTAATATCTAAAACTCTAATATGATCAGATCCCGGCGATTTGTTGCAGTCTAACTTATCTATCGTTTTTGACACATCTTCAGCTGATACCGGTGTGTATCTGAACGTGACACAAGATTTATGTACATACTTATTTCTGTCTAAAAATTGTTTACTACATTTGTGCTTAAGGTTATCAATTTCGTCAGTAAAAGTTTTACAAAATTTATTACATACTATGTCTGGTTTTTCTGTTCGTAACATATATTTTTGTATTATAGTATCTACCGAAGATTTATTCCTGTCTAACCATTTGTTAATTTTACCCCATATCTTACGCGTATCTCCCCTACATTCACTTACTTCCTGCATCCTGTACATATTTCTAGCCTTATTTAATAATTTATTTGTTTTATTTCTATATTTAGTGTACTCTAATCTTAAGTTATTATTAGTAGGATTATTTCTCCAGTTTCTAAAAAGGCTATCTTTAATTTCTATCATATTTTTTAAATTATTGCTAATCC
The DNA here is from genome assembly GCA_947347705.1 of Nymphula nitidulata. Taxonomy (NCBI): domain Eukaryota; kingdom Metazoa; phylum Arthropoda; class Insecta; order Lepidoptera; family Crambidae; genus Nymphula; species Nymphula nitidulata. Next base: position 18,806,112 of record OX374632.1, read on the forward strand.
ATGGTTGCCTTTCCCTTGTTTTGCTACTTAATTTAATTGTTGATACATTATAAATTTCACTGAACACGTCTTTAATTTTACTATATAGTTCGATAGGGTCATCCAAGTTCATTAATTGCATCCAGTCATACTGACGAAGCTTTTGTTTAACTAATCTATTGTCTATTCCCACTCTTGGAGTTTCACACGATGGCGTTTGTTTATCAACAGATACTGATAGTCCCGTTAGGTAATGGTCAGCTAAAAAAAGTAAACGATGAAAAAATTATAGACTCCAGGCGGGTTTCCTGGGGTCCGTAAATAAAAACGTAGGTAGGCGTGTAAGACCGCGTGAAGGTGGTTTTCCACCAGAGGGACGAGACGAGATTTGAAATTTGTATGGCAAATTTTAATCCTCGCCTCGCGCATCTTTGGTGGAAATAGTCAGGATTGACGAGGATGTGCGAGGCGTGAATTGAAATATTTGTTTGTGTAAAAATGAACTATATTGCTTCCGTTATAGAGTATAAATTAACTCTGCAACAGAAACATGCTTATCGCGATAGGTTTATTGTTGTGCGATTTAAATTCTCTTCTCGCCACTCTGGTGGAAAAGCATCTCATCAAGAGCTCGCGCGGGCATTTTTTAGTGAAAAAGGTTCAGTGCGATTTCAATTCTCGCCTCGCCTCGTCTCGCCCCTCTGGTGGAAAACCACCTTAAGAGCAGTTCGCAATACCGCGTATGTGATTTTTGTTTATTTCACAGGTTGGAAGAAAAAAGATAATATCTTGGATATTTCTACACATTTCTTTGACTGAACTTGTGTGGGGTTTCTCTGGGTGCTGTTTAATGAGAATCTGGTATAAGCGAATCAGCGCTAAGAGCCCACTGCCGCTTTATTTCAATCTTGCGACTTTTGTAAATACGTAGTATTGCAAATTGCTCTTACGCGGTCTTGCACGCCCACCGACGAAAAGTGTTTTCACTAATTCACAACAGACGCGCTGCTGCCGTTTTGATACAATTTGACAGAACGTTTTCGTTGAAATTCAATGGAAATATTATTATGACAGACGTTTACGGTTTCCACCAGACTATACAGGACACTGATATAATGCCAATTTACTGATTATATTAAAACATTCTTGCGTCAGAATTTTTAACACTCACACTATATCTAGCCCAAAGTAAGCATCATTAAGAGCTTGTGTTATAGATACTAGATAACAGATGAAATATTGATAATATAATATATAAAACAAAAATATAAACATCCATGACTCGTGAACAAATGCTCGTACTCGTCATACAAACATTTGCCCCCACCGGGATTCGAACCCGGGACCCCTGACCGAGTAGCCTGTATATCAAGGGGCACGGACCACTCGGCCAGGTGGTCGTCAATGTGTATAATATTCTCAACAAACATGCTCGTGCGGAAAAAATGTATATTATTATGTGTAATATATTATATACATATATGGCAGTGCATGCGTGCGTGTGTGCGCGTGCATGCAAGTTTATGTTATGTGTGTGTCTTTTTATTTATTTATTTATTGATATAATTGCTTTACATATGAAAGTTAACTAATATCACAAATTACAATGTCAATTACAAACATAAGCGCCTTGGAGGGCATTGCAACATAAAAGAGAGAGCAGATAACAACCAATACTCTTACATTTCTCTATAACAACCAAATATTAAATTCCAATATTATTCATAATTAAATTTTGGCTATATCATCTAAATATTCCTTAACAGAATAAATATATGTCTTATTGATGAGAAAATCTTTAATAAGTTTTATGGATTTTGAATAAACTTTATAATTTTTAATGTAAGTCGGTAGTTTATTGTATATTTTTATTGACATTGGGTAGGGTACTGAACTGTGCAATGTTAGTTTAGATGTTACTTGTACCAAGTTATTTTCATTGCGAGGTAAATTATGTCGAGGCATATCTCCTACTTTAGAATATAATAACGGGTTTTTCCTAATGAATTTACAAATTTCAAATAGGTAGATACAAGGCAGTGTTAAGAGGTTTAAGCTTTTGAAATGGGGTTTACAGCTTTCCCTCTGTTTAATATTTGTTTAAATACTGATACTCTTTTTTTGTAATATTAGTAAATCTTGAACATCTGTACTGTTACCCCAAAGTATCACCCCATAGCTGAGCCAAGCGTATGCATAAGCGTAGTGTGGGATGAATACTGCACAAATAATATAAGTAAATAATTTATTAGATAAATAAGTAAAAGCTTAATACATTTTCCTTTTGCTACGCACACAAGACGGGCATAAAATCCGACAAGTCAATTTACCTTTCTATCTGTCATAGACTTCTATCAAAACCACGCAGGTTTTAATACAAAACTATTTTAATCCAACACTCCTCCTCGATTTTTAATGTGACATTAGAAATCGCTTCACATAAATTAAAAAACATACAACACTCCTCCTAGATACGTTATTGTTCAACTCAATTTCATTAGGCTCTTTAAATAAAATCATTATTAAAATCCTATCATGTTATTTCTAAAATTAATAAATTTCTCAACACAAAGATTTTGTAAAAATATCTGCTAAATTATCGTTTCCACTAACATATTCTACACAAATTTCTTTATTTTTAATTAATTCTTTTATGTAATGGTATCTAATATCTATATGTTTCGTTCTGCGACTATTTTCATTGCTTTTAGAAATACAAATTGCACCTCTGTTGTCAATTAATAATTTAGGTGTTAAGTTTATTCCCAAATCAAAAGCTATACCTTTTATATTTATTGCTTCACAAGCTGCCATTGCTGCGGCAATGTATTCCGCTTCTGCGGTAGAAAGCGCTACACAATTTTGCTTACGTGAATACCAAGCTATTATATTTGTATTATACACAACTACACAACCACTTACGCTTTTCCGATCGGTCTTATCACCTGCCCAAACCGCATCAGAATATACTTCTAGATTATTACTTACTTCCATATCTTCTCTTCTGTAACATAAACCAATATCTTAAGTCTCTTTTAAATATTTTAGTACCCTTTTTGCATGTTTCCAACATTCTTCACTTGCTTTCTCTAAAAATTGTGACAAATATGACATAGCAAAGCTGATATCAGGTCTTGAAACCGTTGCTATATACATTACGCTTCCGATAACTTTTGGTAAGGGGCATTTACGATTTCATCACTAGACTGAATCTGTAATCCTTTTTCCATATGTGTTTTCGCTCCATTGCATTCAGTCATATTAAATTTAGTAATTAAAATAGAATAAAACTAGAAAAATTTCACGTCCTGAGGCAGGAATCGAATATTTGAAAGCACTGCCTCAACTTAACCGAATCGTCGGTATTTGTAAAAATACTCGTTTCGGATGTTGAAATAGAATATTTCGACATTGTAGGGTGGACGTTAGCTCATAAACGCAAATACAGATAGACTAGAAGAATTTCACAGGGATATCCCAAGTCCTGGGTGGCTCAGTGGTCAGAGCAGTCGCCCGGATAGCGAAAGGTCGCGGGTTCCATTCCTGCCTTAGGACGTGAAATTTTTCTAGTTTTATTCTATTTTAATTACTAAGTAATTTTTCAAACATTTATAATAATGTTACAATCAAAAATTAAGAATATTTGAAAGCACTGCCTCAACTTAACCGAATCGTCGGTATTTGTAAAAATACTCGTTTCGGATGTTGAAATAGAATATTTCGACATTGTAGGGTGGACGTTAGCTCATAAACGCAAATACAGATAGACTAGAAGAATTTCACAGGGATATCCCAAGTCCTGGGTGGCTCAGTGGTCAGAGCAGTCGCCCGGATTGCGAAAGGTCGCGGTTTCGATTCCTGCCTCAGGACGTGAAATTTTTCTAGTTTTATTCTATTTTAATTACTAAGTAATTTTTCAAACATTTATAATAATGTTAAAATCAAAAATTAAGAACATTAAATTTATTTAATATTTTCTCTATTTGACGAGTTTGTTTAATTTCGTGTCTTGTGTCTTTGTGTTATTTTTTGTGTCTTTTTCTTTACATTATAGGTAATATCCATTCCTAAAAACTTTTTAATTAATCCTAAATCCTTCGTTCTAAATTCATCATATAGTAGCTTTTTTACATTATTTACATTTGCTTCTCTCCCCATAAGTAAAATATCATCTACAAAAACAACTAAATGTACATCTTCTCCATTGTAAAGACAATAGTCATGTTCAGATCGAATCAAACCAATATGTAGCAAATAATAATTAAATCTTTCGTTCAAACACGTAGTAGGTACATAGTGGTCCCAGTGTGCAGATTTGTTGATTGTTTTATTACTCTTAGGGCATAAATGAATTTAGATAGCTTTGTTTTTATTATCTCAACATGAGCTTTCCAGTTGACATTTGAATCGATAACTATACCTAACAACGAGAATGAGGGGACTATATCTACCTTTACATTGTTGTATAAAATATTCATATAAAGTTCAGTTTTTTGGCGAGGTCTAAATTGCATTAATTTGTTTTTTTTGAAGTTAAGTACTAAGTTATGGTCGTTCATCCATTGTTCAATTTGGTTTATGTTTTCTTTTATTTTTATTTCTAAATTTATGTTATCATTACAGGATAGTAAGAGAGAGAAATCATCGGCAAACATTACACAGGACTCTTTTATGGCTTTTGGGAGGTCGTTTATGTAAATGATAAATAGTGCACACCCGAGAACACTTCCCTGCGGTATTGAACCGTCAACTAATTGGTCTCAAGATGTAAAGGACTTTATTTCTTTTAATTGCATATCTATGTGTTCGACTTGGACGTATTGTTTTTGGTTATTTAGGAATGATCTAAACCACTCGTGGACTATTCCTTTTATTTAGTAGGATATCAAACTAAACTTTTTCATAGGCTTTCGTCATGTCGAACAATATGCCTATTACGTACTTCTTATCGTTTAATATATTTATTACCTCATTAATATATTTGTAGGTGGCTAGTACTGTTGAACGATTTTTGCATAAACCATTTTGGCAATCGTCAAAGATATTATTATTTTCACAGAAGGAATATAAACGTTTAAACATGGCTTTTTCATATATTTTTGATATATCAGGCGGTAATGCTATTGGGCGATAATTATTAGGGTCAGACTTGGAGTTCTTTTTGTGAATTGGCTTAATTACGGCAGTTTTTAATTTATCTGGAAATAATTCTTGTGCAAAGGACTGATTAATAAGAATAGTGAGCGGGATGATTAGTTCATCCGCACATTCTTTAATAAGTTTAGGTGGTAATTCATCGTAACCATAACTGATCTTTACTTTATGTGACTTGATCAATGATAGGACTTCACGTTCATCAACTGGTCGGAGGAACGTTTAGTTTTCAGGAGGTTTCAGCACCGGGTGTCCTCGCGGGGCGGCCGGCGCGCGGCCTCCACTCGAGGCACTCGCCCAGCTGTTACGAACAATTCATTAAATGCGTTTGCAACCACTTTCGGATCAGACGTCAACCTATTATTGATTTGCAGTTGAATGTTTTCTTTTGTCCTTTAAAATGTTTTATTTTAACGTTCCCTTATTATTTGCCACATACTTTTAACTTTATTTGTTGATTTATTTATTCTTATTATGGATTCAAGTTTTTTACTGTTAATTATAGCCTTTTTTAGAATTGTGTCATATGTTTTGTAATAGTTTATAAGATTTTATTTCTAAAGTAAGAAGCATGAATTTTTAATAATCGCTTATTTCTACAAGATATTCTTATACTGCATGAAAGCCATGGCTTTTTATTTTTATTCTTTTTTTCCGGAATATGGCGATTCAGTGCTTCATGTAAAATATTGTGAACTAAATCATAGTTCTCATTCACATTTTTGTATTCTGAAATGTAATAAAGCCAATTTGTTTTTTGTAAGTGTAATGTAAAATTATTTATTTTTTATTGTTTTATATTCGTTTTGTAGCAAACAAATAGGAATTACTATAATTTGTTGTTGTTGTATTTTCTGAACTTATAACTGTGCACTTGTGATCTGAGAATCCAAAATCCCCTATAGCAGTAGTTACATTATCTGTAAAATTTGTAAATATCAAATCTAAGCATGATGAAGAGTTTTTTTGCAATACGTGTGGATCCCTTAATATGTTTTTTAAAATTGAATTCAAGCATAAAATCTATTAGCTCTCTAGATTTTTTATTTCTAGTCAAAGTATTTAAATTAAAATCGCCGCCTATTATTATTTTTTTCCTACTGTATTTCTTAGATACGTATTCTAATATTGATTCTAGTTGCCTGTAAAAAACATCTGAATCTCTGTTATTCCAGTATAAAGTTATTAATTAAGTATCTAATTTTAACAATTCAATTGCACACACTTCAATTATACAGGGTGTACCAAAAATACAAATAAAGCGAAAAGGGTGTAAATGGGTCCCTTGTGTAGAGTTTATTACCAATGTATGACAACTGTAGTATGACATTATTACATGCTGAAAAATTAATTATTTTTGATAAAATAATAAAATAATCGACGTTGAAGCGCAGCTCTATTCTAAGTTCATTCCCCCTAACAGGCGTAATTACCTCCTACTCTAAGAAACTTTTCTACTCCTGGTAGCTAATAGTTATTTGATCAAATATTAACCTAAAATAAATAACCTATAATTCCTCAATTCTAGTATTTATTTTACTAGGCTAAGTACAAAAAAGATAAATAGATATAAGATAACTTTATTGAATACTTTACAAGAATATTAAGTGAGTGAGAATCAAGATAGGTATGAGTCAACATAAACACCACAAATAAATTTTAAAGTTGTATTGAAGTAACAATCCGAGTAGGTAGGTTCTATCTACCTAATAGCTCAGATGAATAAACTAAGGTTTTAAGCCGTAAACCAAAAATAAAAATAATTTTAATTGAGTAGGTATGTATTTATCACACACAAGAACCCGTAAGATCGATAAATGTGGTTAAAAATTTATCACGGATCAATCAATTAGGTACTATGTAATTGTACTAGCACTATCCTACCATTTAGAAATAAAAAACAACTTACCTCGAACTTGAAACACTTTTTTCATAAAACAACGCAAGATGACAAGCAAGCTGACGGCTCACCTAACAAGCGGGGCCACTTAACTCAATGAACACAGCTTTACAGTTCACATGAATATCTTACACAACAACATAACACTTACAACAACATAGCCCTAAGATTAGAGAAGCAGTTCAAAGTGTACCTACTCCTCCTTGCTGCCTCTACAACGACGGCCGTCGTCGGGACGGACACGGCCTGTGTCGCATTTCGCGCCATATTATCGTCATCGTCCTTGTAATCGATGCCAACATACCTACTCATGGCATACACATAGCATTATCTCGCAATATTTAATAAGAATAACGACGATCAGAGATAAAATTATACGCGACTACACTTTATGAACTTATGATCAAATAAACTGAGCTCGGAAACAGATGAAGTGACACTGACGATGACGAGCCGACAAAGCGGGAAGCGGCTTTGAAATAGGTAGTCTGCGCGCGCCGCTCTGCGCCGCTGTTTTTTCCTTCTGCGCATGCGTACGGGGAATGACAGGGATTGTCAACATTTAACTAGTTTTTTAGTTTAGTAAAATTATTTTAGGTATGGATCGCAATAAGTAATTTAAGTATTATTGTATTATTGTGCCCAATATACTTTTTTCTATTCTATTCTATTCTATTCAATAAACAACTTTGACTTTAGTATCCTTATAACTATTGGGTCCAAGCTAAGGCTGGTACCAAAAAATAATAGTTATGACGAGAACAATACAAGGTTTTCGTTTTCGTTAAGAGGGTTATTAGAGCGCTGTTCGACTTAAATTGCATTTAATTATCGTGGCAAGCAAGCAAGAGGTATTTAATTAAATGTTAAGATGATTTTCCGGAGTGAATCTTCTGTATTTGTACTATTATGTATCTGTGGTATAAGAAGTAGTGTAACATAATTACGCCAACGACGCAACAAACCGTTTAATGCTTGTCTTGCATTCGAAGCCCAGTAAGATCCATTTTTTCAACGTTAAAAAAGTAGGTTATAAAATAAGTAAAAACATATCCAAGCGAGCACGGTCGCAAACACTACCTAATCAACAGTTTGTAGGCACTTAGTCATAATCCGGCAGTACTCTGCTCTGCTTTTTTTATATCGAGTATTAAAAAAAGTCTTTTGAATAAAATGTTGTGAACCAATGACACATTTGGGGGCGTTTAGGGTTTCATCGGAAAAAATGTAAACCAAATTTTTGAATCTCCTCTGAACTCCTAGTACTCACATAATCTTACAATTTAATTTTGACCGACAAATAACCTTGCTGGATCATGCTCATTTAAAGGAAAAGCTTGTAAAATAAAGGGAAGGCCGGTACATTTTAAATCCAAGTGAAGACTTCTTCGGCCCGCTTTAATGCGTAGGTAATTCCGTCGACAGCGACAATGCGCGTTCATTGTGATTGTGACCACTTACTACTACCATATCATCATTAACATCATCATACCAACCTCTGATGTTCACTACTGAACAAAGGCCTCCCCCACCGATTTCCAAATGAAATGGTTCTTGGCAGCTGCATCCAAGGGCTCCCCGCGACTCTGACCAGGTCTTCTGTCCATCTAGCTAGTGGGAGGCCGTCCTTCTTTGCACTTCCCGGTATGTGGCCGCCATTTTAAAACTTGAACGCCCAACCAGCCGTCTGTTCAGCGTGCTATGTGCCCTGCCCACGCCACTTCAACTTGCCTTACCATACCATTCAATTTTTTATAACGGCAGTCATCAGGTAGGCCATTTTACACGTAATGGTATAAAAACCAGTTTTATTGACCCAGAGCGATGCGTCACGTAGTTTATTTCCATTTAATAGTAATTTTGAACCCTGTTCTCGTTTGACCCGTCGCTTCGATTGTGCAATATCGCGCTGTGACATAAACAAAACAGCTTGAAAATAACATCACACCTTTTCACATCGCGCATTTTTTGATAAAGATATGTACCTCCCACCCTGTCACTGTATTTGAATACTCCGGTATGTACGAAAACTTACGTATTATTTAAGTTTAAATAATAAATGCGGAACCCGAGGTGTATTTTTTCAAATGGCGGTGAATTCTGCTGCAAGTCTAGTATTTTCAAAGACTAAGCGGTAGCAGATGAGTGCTTAGTTGGATTAGTGCAATTTGATTTTACATACTCTATTTATTGAAAGGTGTTTACGTAATATGCGAAATCGATACTAATAGCAAATTATTGCTTAAAAATAATAAACAACACCTAAACAAAAAGATAAATAATTGTTATAAAAATTAAAAAATAAATGATTATTTCAATAAAATTATTATTACTTGTCATCGAATTAGAAATTAAGGCATCGTACTATAAGTTTTATCGGCAAAGAAAGTTTTTTGCATCTCAGAAGGAATCGACGGGACTAATAGTTTGCATATACTAGTCTTTGGAAATATAGTCTATTAATTTGATGTAAATTTTAGGTTGAATGACATTCACAGCCGATCACTAGAGTAGTGACATTTTCATTTTGAGTTTTCGATGAAGAATTTCTTTTTTTTGGGTACTTCTGATACACCGTGTATATTCTATGGACATATCCTTAATAAACTTTTGTTCTAGGTATTCTATAGTATCTTTTGTCAGTATACACACTCCTCCGCCATGATGGTTCTCTCTACTGAAAGATGTTGCCAGTTGGTATCCATTAAAATTAATCATATCCTCCTTAGCTTTAGAAAGCCAGGTTTCAGATATACAAAGAATTGGGTATTCTTTATTATGTTCTTCCAGGAAGGTTTCAATAATATCTCTTTTGTTGAAGATGCTCTGCATGTTTTGGAATAAAACATTAGTAGTCTGTCTTGTTTCGAAATGTATGAATGCTTTTTGATTGGTTTCTTGAATTGTTGGTATGGTGGTTGGGCTGATCAGGAGTTAAGTTTTGTTCAATGTCTAATGTTTGGTTGTGGATACTTTCTTGAATGGGCTGTGTGACTGTATTTGGGGCCTGAGATACTAAAGCTTTTAGTGGATCGTATTCTTTGTCGTTTATGATTAGCTTATTATTAACCAACACTGCGTGCTTTCCTGCGTTTCGCGCTTGTCTTAATAATTTTCTTACATTTTTTTGGGCCTGGCACTGGTTTACACCTAATTTTGGTTCCATCTCTGTATATTTTTGAGAATATTATGTATACGCTCAAAAATATACATAATTTGAAAAAGAAACGTGCTGTTAGGAATTTGAATACTAGGTACAAAAATAAATTAGTAGTTCCAAAGCTCAGATTTGCTATGTATGACTAATCATTCATTTGTAGGGAATAGCATTAGGTTTTATAATAGAATACCTGACAACTTGTTTACTTTGACGGATACACAATTCAAGGAGAGAAGAGGGAGAAAAGTTAACTGATTGCTAAAGCATACTATAGAGTCAAAGACTTCACCGAAGACAGACATCCATGGCAATAAAAGTTAGTTTAGTTTGTAGTTATAAGGACGAGTAGGTATGCACCTACTCGATGTGTAATAAATACATTACAAGCTGGTAATAAATTATGTTTCTACTAAGTAGTTAAATAATATTAAATATCATGTTTTTATTTTGACGTCAATAAGTGCTTTGTTGAAAGCCTATATTGAAAACTATGACTATGAATGTTAATAGGTTTATAGCAAGCCGGTATTTTTCAAGAACTGTCTATTTTGTAGTATATTTCTAACCATTTCTTTGCTCAAAAGTTCAATAACTAGTGGTCTTGTTTAGCCTTTTCGACCTATTCTAATAAGATTTTCAATATAGCCTATTTTACTCATCTCTAGAGCCCATAAACTGTTTAGTCCCTAAAGCTGAACAGTAATTGCCTTTTTCCTGTTAAAATAAGGTTTCCCCGGGATCTTATAGCAAAACTTCAATCCAAGTAACTAGAAACTGTAATTAATTTAATTGTTGTGAAGCTTATCCTATCTGTACAAGTTTGATCGATCTGCCAACTTCATCTAAGTCGTTAACTAGTTAAATACGTTTACTTATTTCTTAATCAAGCAGAACATTGTTATTACGTACAGTCGGCGGCCAATAAGCGTAACAGTTTGACCTTGAGACTACCCTTACTTCGTTCGTAATAAAGGCGGCTTTTGTTGTGCAACTGCTCCACTTGCTGTGTTGTCGTCTGTACAAGCCTTTGCGTTGAAAGGAGTGTGTTGAAACTAACAGCACAGAATATCTATCACCAGAATTGGGATGTTGCCTTAGATTATATATGGCGCTATTGTCACAAATCCAGGAAATATACGCTCCTGTTACCCATAAAAACAATTCAAACTTAATAGATATGGAATATTGTAGACGTTATACTGTTTAGTAAATTTATAAAATTGGTCAATTTTTTTTTCCAAAATTTATCAAAAATGGTGATGGTATTAGATTGCTCACATCAATTAAAACAACTATTATTATGACAACTTTGAATAAAAACTTACATATTACATAGTTATTTTTTTTTGTTAATATGCCCATACATTTTGTAGAAATAAAGGAACATGTGACGTCAAGTCCTGTTCCGTAGATTTTTGAACGATGCGCCGCTACACATCAAACATATCACTGTATCTCTGAAACTATTGATCTTAAACATACTATTTCTTCTGCAATATTTCTTTATGGGCTATGAACTTCTTATTTATGAAATAAAAAAAAAGTTGTCAACTACCCTATTATAACTCCTAACAATATCAATCCAAGTAATTAAATGATAATATCTTTATTCAAACTAGCAACCAAGAAGCGCTTTCGAATCGCAAAAATCACATTTGTGTGGCTTTCACAAAAAATACTAACAACGTCACAGTGTCTGTCCGTCTGTCATGTCTGATTTTACACTGAAAAAATATTTAAGCAAACTACTTCGGTTACATTCATCATCACCAGCCTATATACGTCCCACTGCTGGGCACAGGCCTTCCTACATGGAAGAAACACACGAGGAGTTTGGGCCATAACACCACCACGCTGGCTCGCTCGGTAACATTAGCGAGATGTAATTACAGTTTATTTGATTTAATAAAACAAAGCAACATTTATAAATCTTACTTACTTACTTTACACGTAGCCAAAAATAATGTTTTTTTAAATAACTTTATTTTTGTCTACGTGTACCATAAGATATGCAGTCACTTTTTGGGTACGGGTAGTCAAAAGTTGTGTTGTATTTTTTTTCAGTGTTAACTACAATGTCACAATGGCACCGCCATTGTGACATTGTAGTAATTTACACCGGTTCCAAAAGTTGAACTACCGAGGAAGATTCAACAAACGTGTAGTCATAATAGTGTTACATTTTACATGATAGTCATAGCTACCAAAGTATGTTAAATTTTAATCAATTTAAACTTTATTGCGTTGAACCAAGGATGGTTGAACGTGTGGTTTATTTTACAACTCTCCATTAAGTCGAATTTTCAGAACTTATAACTTTAATTATTCTCCTATTGACCTAATTATTTACAATTCATATTTCAATTTTACACGAAATATATTATTGACTGGTCTTAAATTACTCACCACACCTTATCTCACGCACGCACGCTGGCACACACACACTTGTAATTGGCTTGTAATAGTATATTTCGCCTAAAATACCCTTTTTATTGTAAATAGCTGTTGGTTTCTCAACAATAAAAATGAACCTCAAATTTCAACATTCCCTTCCGCTCTATGTGTTGACTCTCACAGCCCGATAGTAAACTTACAACGAAATAAATGCGAATTATTGCATTGACGGATGTTTCTTACTCAATCACGCCAGAAATTCTTATCGGCTCTGGATTTTTGGCATGTAAATAGAATTATGTCTGAAAACACATAGGCTTTTATCTCGGGAATGCGTTTTCATGGGATAACACAGACTAAGTCGCGGGCGGAAGCTAAGTACTTCTTGTGTACCCTTTACATAAAGAACACCGCATCGCAACCTTTCTATGTGTGACAGGGTAGACAAGACTCAAACATTACAAAATCGTCCCGCCTCGGAATGTTTCCGCACCGCACTCTCTTTGTTCTGGCCTTCAATAGTGCTTAATTTGGGCTAGATAATATGTGTGAGTGCCTGAATATAACTAAATTATCTGTAACACTGTACACGTGACAGTGCACCGGCGGGCTGGTAAGAGCCTAAAGGTAAGGCATTCGAACTATGAATAACTGTACGATGAAAGTTCTAAAGAAAGTTGTGGAATCTAATGAACATTGTTAATGTGTGCTTAGTACTTGGGTTAGCATGGCTCACTTCTGATAACTTTGTACCTATGTTGTTTGATTTGGTCGTAACAATGTGAATGTGTGCCTGTCGCAGCCGTCTAGTAAATTAGGGTAATCTGGTTGCCTAATGCCTAGGCAGGTCGTTTGAATTGAAGACCTTTTGTGTGACTGAGTGATTGGTTAGTTCAAGGTTATTTTAATGACCACTTTTAACTAAAACGTGGTCATAAAAATTATAAATGGTCATAAAAAATAACATTGAATCTACCAATCGAACCAAAACTCTTCAGTATAAGACGATCCTTTCAATACACCGAGTCGTCAAACGTTAAGTGAATCTAGTTTAATCAACTATCGGCCTAGGAATTCAATTGGATGCCGGAATTTAATCAACGCGCTAGGCATCCAATTACGGGGCGAATTTAACCAGATGGCGGCGACATGCCATGTGCTTGAGTGATCAAATACTAATTCAGTACACTTTACATCTAGCAAACTTTATCAAATTCATGAGCTTCGTTAAATGGTTAATTTATTGCTACCTTTCTCGGATATTGGTAACTTTTTGGTCATTTGTTTGACTCAAAGGTAGACCATGTAGACCAGGTCATAATGTATTAAGGGCGCGGTAATAATGTATTGAATCTAAGATTTAATAATCAATCATAGTATGACTCCAATTAATATGAATTGCATTTCCTTTATGACATTTTGAATTAATAACAATTATTGACTCAGCATGACATAAAAACTGTTTACATTTTATTTATTTTAGTTACTATCAATGTTTTAGTTGCTATCAATGTACATAAGTCAATAGTTACTTTACTTCAGTTGTATATATAAATTTGTAATGTTAAATCTAATAATTGTAATAATAGTACTGTATTGACATTATTTTTTTGCACATCCGTTATGGATAAAATGTGAAGGACCTCATATTTTATGTAACACCAATTTTGTATCTACTCACATATTAGCAAATAAATTATTCTGATTCTGATTCTGATTCTGATTTAACTTCGCCAATAAGTCTTTACTTCAACAGACGTTACTAAGACAAATCATTTAGTTAATAAATAGTTATCGGGGAATAAGCACCAAAAAAAAGTTGCCGGTTTAGTACATTTATATGAAAAAATACGTAAAATTATAATGCTCATACGAGGATGAAACATTGCTTAGTAGCGAACTAGCAAGTTATTAGTTTTATCATGTTTTTTCAAAATAGTGTCCATTCACATCAATTACATTGCTGCATCCGATGGAACCACTGAGAAAAGCACTTTGCTAACTCCTCCTTATGGACCGCTTCGACGGCCTTGAAACAGAGCCACTGCTTCGTCGGCGTCCATGAAACGTTTTCCTCGAAGTTTTTATTCTATTTTCGGGAACATATAAAAATCGTCTGACGTCGCCAAATAGTCGATCGTTCGCCTGGCGGTATGCGACGAAGCCTGGTCGTGGTGAAGGAGGATCCTACTGCGCGGTCCTTTCTCCCGAACTTTCAAAATCGTAAAACAAATGAGAAATGAATGTAATACACATACGTAATCACGGGCTAGTCATTTACCCAGATGGCGGTGATAAATCCACGACATACAACCTAAAAAAAATCCCTATTCTTAGCTCCGACGCTACGGCTCGACTACGAATAGATAACTACGAGCCATAGTTATTGCTACGACTGCCGCACGCAACCTACATGAACCAAACCTACTCGTCACTTATTATTATTATATTACGGTAGCTGTGTTTATTAAACGACTTCAAAAACGAGGAGGTTATCAATTCGGTTGGTATGTTTTTTTTAACAACCGACTTCAAATAACGAGGAGGTTTTCAATTCGGTTGGTGTTTTTTTCTATGTAGGTATGTACACCGATTACGCCGAGATTTCTGATCCGATTTACGTGATTCTCTTTTTGTTCGATGCGGAATAGTTGCCATTTGGTCCCATATTTTTTTTTAAATCGATTGGGTAGTTTGATTTTTAAATCAAAATAACTAGAGTGAGTAAGTCGTCTACGTATGCGAAATTACGGATTTTTGCCATCCTTTGAATTTTTAGTGAAACCATACGATAGTTGGAAACAATATAAGCTGACGGTCACCCATCTAGCTTTGACCTTAAAAAGTTACCACTAAAAATTGTGCAAAAACAATTTAAACAAAAATTAAAACTGACTTCAAAAAACTGAAAAGATGCTTGTTGCTAAGTTGTTTCCAGAAACAATAGAAGTGAAGCACCGACTCCAAAAAATATGTTTTGGAGTCGGTACCGGATGAGTAGGCACCTACTTAAATTTAATTTTATTGTCCTTTTCAGTTTTTTTAAAGTTGGATTTTATTTTTTTATGAAGCAAGTCTAATATTGTGTAAAAGCTGTTCTGTGGAAGTAGTCAAGATAAAAGTTCTTCTTAAAATGATAAGGTTTGACATATCGAAGTAACAACGCCTTTGAAGTACTTAGTGACTCATGTTCGTTTTCACTAACATTCGCATAACGTTAAGGGTCTCTTAGCGATTTTTAGCTCAGTCTATCTAAAGGAGATAGAAAGAGACAAAAGTCGATAAGTGTCACCTTAGTATAGGGAATGATGAGTGAAAACGGACATAAGACTCTTTCACTAATGCGGTGACTCTACTAACACTGGTAATAAAATATAGTTGTGAGTGTTTGAAATATATCTGCTTTTTCGGGCTTCTCATGCATTTAATTAAATGTTACTTTGGTCGATTACTTTACAGTTGCGAATGTTCTAATATTATTCATCATCAAAGACGTCCACGGCTGGACAAAGGCCTCCCCTAATGTTTAACATTTTTATGTTGACCGGACCCAAACAGTTTTCACTTGCTTTTTTAAAGATGTTTTCCTGCGTTATGCCTACAACAACCTGCCATTGCCTCCGACATCGGAGTAAAAGAGGATCCTCAGAAAGATAGGACTATCTACTAGGTAGTTTCGTAGTAGGTAGTTAAAAAGAAGTTCTCAGAATTTGAGCTACAGAGTAATATGGCACTCTGATGCGAAGCTTGTAGCTTGTAAATTATCTTTATGTAGGTATGAGGGAGAAAAATAACCTAACCACGTTGTGATTTTGACTACTTTTGACGAAGACCAAGAGGAAGAGAGGAACAACGCTATCGTTTTATGTGGTCTTGCTTTATTTCCTATTGTTGCTCTATTTATTTTGAATGAAAGCAATAAGTCAATAAGTATATTTGATCAAAAACGTGTCCTCACCTCACCATTAATAATATTTCTGAAATAGATTTTATCAAAGATATCGCTGAATAAACAGCAAATAAAATACTTGAACTATTAATTGGATTTCCACCAAGTAAAGATAGACGTCCAATTATAAGAGTCAATACAAGAGTCAACATTTTTACGGGAAAGGAGCCTGAAAGACAGTAAAAATGATCCTTTCCCGTAAAAATGATTTTGGGGTTAGTAATACTCCCAAAATAAGGAGCTCGGTGGCGTAGTGGTGGAGAGCTCTGGTTTCGATTAAGAAACAAAGCAACTTTTCCCATGGTTGGTCCTGGGATGGGTCAATCAAATTTATAATCTCGAGCTCCTTCGTGCTTCGGAAGGCACGTTAAGCCGTTGGTCCCGGTTGTTATTGCAACCGCTTTAACCCACCAACCCGCATTGGGCAAGCGTGGTGGTGTTATGGCCCAATCTCCTCATGTGTTTCTCCCATGTGAAGGCCCGTGCCCAGCAGTGGGACGTATATAGGCTAATAATGAATACTCCGATGCTTACTAAATAATAATAATAAAAATCATCATTAACATAATTAATCATGATAATTTATCAAATGATTGTAATGTAAGAGTTATGAATTAACAATAATGACTAGATAGTTAGAGTTCGAGTAAATACATGAACAAAAAATTTCAATAAAATTATTTGTTTGGTTGCGGCCTCAGATTGTAATTGTTTTTCTAGTATAAGTATTATTCTGAAAAATGTTGTTTATTGTTGTTAAAATAATTTTATGTAATGTATTTCATTTCTTTCGTTAGTTAGTTGTCATGTTAATAAGATTAATTTGAAATTTAATTTAAATTGCCAGTCTTAATATTTGTTATGCCCGTTAGGGCCCACAATTTAATGATCTGTTTCGCTCTAACCCCTTTATTAACACCTGTATGACATTGTGGAATGCAAATAAATAAATATAAAAAAAACTAGAGGACACGGGTTCGAATCCCGTTAAGGGCAGTTGTTGGTTTGATGATTTTATCATTATCTACATACATTTCTCCGTTACCTAATACTTAAGTTTCCATAACAAAGCTCTCATGATGCTTAATTTGCGCTAAATAACGTTTTTAATGGGTGTAAAAGAAAAATATTCTTCTCTTCGTCATTCCTCTTTTAATAAATTCAAAAATAATCTTTATAGCCACATGTGGCTGCTCCAGTGGCACAATATTGAATTTCAGCCTATTTTTAATCTCGATATTAAATATAAAATCACAGACTAAATCTAATTTTGTGACGGCATAGATTAGATTTCAATTTGGTAATATCCAAATATATCTTATTTCTTATTATCTTCTACAGATTAATTTACAGAACTTAATATGGGGTAATACTTAGTCTAAGCCTAAAGTGGTAATTAATTAAATACACAATCTTGAATCATCTTTATTGATTGAACATAGACATGTGTATGGCACAGATTATGCCTCACGTCATAGATAATTATCTAAGTATATGTAACTAGCCTATTTTTTAAAAGTGAGGCCGTTTACTTAATAAACTATGAATGAAACCATTCCTTTAGTCAAACGTCTTACGGTTCCGTAGGTTAGTATTTATGATTACTACCACTAGAGAAAAAGCACTCCATCTTCGATAACTCAAAATTCTACTCAAACATACCATCAAGTGGTTTTTAACCCTAGATAGCTAACCTTCATGTAAGGCAGGTTAGTACTCATGTTAAAATCAATGAAGAAACTATTGAATGTGTTGACTCTACAGTATTTTTGGGAATTAAGTTAGATTCTCGTTTACAATGGTATCCTCATATCTCGTCCCTATCTAAAAGACTTAGTTCAGCTGCTTATGCTGTTAAAAAAATTAGGTCTTTGTGTGATGTTGAAACAGCAAGACTTGTTTACTTTGGTTACTTCCACAGTGTCATGTCATATGGCTTGTTATTGTGGGGCACAGCAGCCGACATTGAAGACATTTTTATTTTACAAAAAAGGGCTGTGCGTGCTATTTACGGACTCAAGCCACGTGATTCACTAAAAGATTTATTTAAAGAAATTAATATTTTGACCATTGCTTCTCAATATATATATGAGAACATAATTTATGTTCACAAATATAAACATACCTTTTCAAAACATAGTGATATTCATAACTTAAACACTAGATATAAAAATAAACTTGCTGTTCCAAGTTTTAGACTTCACAAGACAAGTCGCTCATTCATGGGGAAATGTATACACATTTATAACAAAGTCCCGCCAAATGTAACTGAACTGCCTTTTCACAAACTTAAGTTATATGTCAAACAAACTTTAAGAGGCTGATAAACGCCAGCGACCTTGAGAAAATGAATTTCGAGGCCCCACCCACTAATATTTCCGATAACGTGGCTCCACAATACTACACCGACCAGCCGCGTAACTACTACAACCTCAAAAGCGCCAAGCTAAAAAAATGCCACTAGATGGCGTGCTCCACGTGCTTTATTCCATAGACCATTATAAAAATAGAAATGAACAATAAAAAACTATACACTTTTATAAAAAATATGTGGTATTTTTAAATTAATGGTAAATATTATACACGGTCAATATACTTATTTATACTAACAAATTTTTGTAAGGGACCTATTATGAAATCGAAACATGACAATCAGGGATGCAATTATAAAAGACAAATCATAATAGTTTTGACATACGTATTTTCATGTCAGCTGTTCTATAAATTAGAGCTCGACTTGAATAAATTTTGGTTTTGAAACGCCTTGTAAATTTTTAAGTGCATCGATAGCCCAATCTGACACTATGAGAAATAGCGAAAAGTACTCAAAGGACTCTCGAAAACGTAAAAGAAAACTAAACTGCATCATTGGATGTTTACAAAATATTCCTAGCCAGGAATTAAAACTATTGTTTAAAAAAAACTCACATGGTGTATTACACTATTTGATTAGATTCTAAATTACAAAACTCAAGTTTCAAGTAGGTTTTGCTTTTATAAATTATGCTACAAAGTACGAAGCAGTATGCAAAAAGTTACTAGTAATCAACGAAACGTCGAACCAAATGTAAATTATTGGCACGATGTTATTAAAACGTAAAGTGGATTACTCGCACTTGTTTACATTTTATTTCTTTTTCACTGTGGCCTTTAACATTACTTTAAAACATGCAGCAGTTTATAAAAATCCAACATTTCCCTTCCGTTTTTCATATGTAATTTCTTCCCAGAATGTATTGTTCCTTGTATACCGCGATACTATCGAATCGTGTAATGATAGTGTTTTTTTTTCAAAATCAACGGGTTCTATTTCTACCTTAATTTTTGATTTCTCAAAAATCTAATGCTGCACTTTTAGTTTTTATCGAAATCGGGCCCGATACTCTTTTAAGTACTTTTCGTTATTTCTATTTGGAATTCGGAATCCATAATAGATTATTATTTTATCTAAATCGTTTAAGCAGCTTAAGTGTTAAAATGTAACACCCAGAAAGACACAGTTACATTCGCAATTATAAGAGTATGGATGTGTCATCTTATCACAGTAAAAATAATGTCCGTTCGAAGTAATAAAAAGATTAATCAAGTAAGTATTTATTTTTTTAAGTTAAGAGCGTTTACGCCGCAAGGCTTTCAATACAAACTTAATTTTTAACAAAAAGTGAATGCCGTAACATTTCAATTATTACTTCAATGTCGGAAAGGTATTATTGATATAGAACTGACTACAACAGCTTTATAGTCACCACAGGAATGCGGTGATTGATGATATATTAAACTGTGTGCTGTTTAATATTTATTCATGTTTCGATACAGAGTTTTGTCGATAAAATAATAATAATATTATGAAATATACTTTCTATGAAACGTATGAAACTTTATTCGATTGTATCAAACAGTAATGATTGGTTATTAGGTTAATCAAGAAATTTAGTTATTAAAATTCTGGAACAGTAATCTTTGAAAAGATATACGAAATTGAAAAATTATGTGTTTTAATAAATACTCATCTGAAACAGTCTAGAGTATATTGAAATTTGGAACATGTTAGATTTTTTTATAGATTTCTTTCTGTATGTGATTATCTTTATTTATGTGCCAGCGTTCATGTTGTATTTACCTCAAGATCCGAAGGTCTGATACGGATTTTTTTCATTTATTGAAGACTATATGTTTTGAAGACTATATGTTTCGGTGGCGTAGTAGATTGAACTCTCTGGTTTCAACTACGAAAACAAAGCATCTTTCGCCATGGTCGATCCCGGGATGGGTCACCGTTGGTCCCGGTTGTTGTTACAACCTCTTTACTCCACCAACTCGCACTGGGCTAGCGTGGTAGTGTTATTGCCCAAATTCATCATGTGTATCATGTGTTTCTTCCATGTAGGAAGGCTTATATAACGTATACAGGCTAGTGATGATGATGATGATGATAAACAGTGTTACAGTATGTTTAAGCTAAACAATATAAATAATAAATAGTACATTTAAATGTAATCCTAAGAACATTGCCCACAGATTAGGTACATTAACATAAATTATAATAAACATGAATTGGAATGTTGCCTAAGTTTAAAATTGGCGCTATTTTTTACAAAATCGGAAAATATGTGCTACCACTACCCATAAAAACAATTCAAACTTAAAAGATATGAAATATTGTTAAAATTGTACCCTTTTCGAAATAAAAAAAAGACATTTATTTTCAAAATTTATCAAAAATGATAATGTAATTAGATAGCTGACATCAATTAAAGCAACTATTATAATGACAACTATTAATAAAAACATACTTGATACATAGTTATTATTAATTTTGTCAGTATACCCATACATTTCTTAGTAATATGTGACGAACTTTTCTTAGTAGTGCTTTTAACGCATTTCTTAGTAATACGGGAACATGTGACGTCACCTGTCCCGTAGATTTTCTATGGAGCCTTTTTGGATGTTGCGCCGCAACATATCAACATGCCACTATATCTGTGAAAGTATTGATCTTAGACATACTATTTCTTTTGCAATATTTCTATAAGAGTTATAAACTTCTTATTTATGAAATAAAAAACAAGTTGTCAACTACCCTATTGCTGAGAGCTAATTTGTGCTACAATAATATAGTGGAAAGAGGACATATTTGAATTATGCGTAGTTTGCCAGTACAAAAGTTGAAATATAGAATACTCAACACCGTGGACTGGAATGGACGATTGAACACCGTTCTACAATTTTTTACCTATTTTTCAGTAAACTGTGTATAGACCTGGCCGGGTCTACATACATTTTTGAAACATCTCTTTTATAGCATATGTTAAAAGTTCTGGTTTTAAAATTTACATATAAAAGAACCTTTAAGCCTAGGCTAGGCTTAAGCTAATTTAGTGTTGTATGCATTTAATAATCTAAAATTAACTGTGCCTGTTGTTCTTCATGAATCACATTTTGTAACCGGAAAAAATAATATTAAAAAGAACAGAAACGAACCATTCGATACCTTGATTATTTTTAAGACTGCCGGGTCTGACAATTACGTAGGTCTATGAAATAAACCAAACTTATTTTATGGTTCTATATAAAAACTTTGTTGAAATTTATCTTTGTAATAATGTATTACATATAAATACATAAGTTTTTTTTTACTTTCCTTATTCATTATTAGATAAACAAAGAGATACAAAGATTAAGAATATTAAAAAAATAAAAAATATTAAAAAGAATTAGTAAAGAATGAAAAAATAAGAAACATAAACAAAAAAGGACTAGAAATAAACATACATAAAAATAAAAATAAAAAAAACAAAAGTAAAAAAAAATTGATACAAAAAATATTTTTTGTATTTATAGTTTAATCGTTTTTTATATTTATATTTTTTTTACTTTCATATTTCATATTCAAAAAACAAATAAGAAATAAAAAATACAAATAATAAAAAAAAAGTTGTGAACCATTGAAGGATTGAACCCCTACCTCTCGGATAGTAAGTCGTGCATCTCAACCCCTACACAATCGCGACAGAGTCATTTATTTCGAAATTAACTATCTAAATTATACAATATACTTATACATTTCCCTTCAAGTAAACATAAACTTACTTTACAACTTCCATCTGTGACTGTGAATCTGAATAAGTACAACTTTCGAGATGATTATGGAGTTTTTGATAGTTCCTAAAATTAGATAAAATTAGCTATCTAAAGAAAAAATAATCAGGTTATTATTGTGTTATTTACCCCTATACGAGTGGTTTTTGACTATTTTTAGACCTTTTTCTTGGTTTTCCATAGTCCAAAATAATATTTATACCATAAAATTTTTATTTCATAAATAATATTATTAATAAAATAAAATTTTCACAATAAAAATTTACGAAATTATTTACTCATTTTTGTCTATCTACTATAATACACTCACATAGTAGTAATCACTAAAACCTAAAATATAATTGTCTATTTGATATTTGCAAATTAAAACAGACGCAGACTGATATTATTAAGAACCGCGAGCAAAAAAGCGACACATGTCCATCTAGCAGCACGCCTCGGCGATCACTGTCGTTTCCTCTACAAATGAAAGAGAAGAATGGATAATGGCGCGAGTCGCTATTGAAATCGGCTGAAGAATTCAGAATAAATTTATTTACTAAAAAACTAGTTACTTATTTGAAATTGTAAAACATCAATATTATAAAATTTAATATAACAAGTTTGTTCCCTAAAAATAAGAAAAAAACCTTTGACATATAACGCAGAATTTGTTCTGAAAGCTGATTTTGATAGGTGACTTTGGCATTTTTTTTATACAAACATTTTGATTATAATGTGTTTTGGGGACATGCATATTATCAGAAATATGTCCAAGAGTAACATATATTTTTTTCACTGCGTTTATTTTAACAGATTGTGCTAAAAAAAGTTTTAAGTAAGGCTCAATTAGCAATTATCAGCCTCTTAATGAAAAAAGGCTACTATAAGGTCCAAGAATATTTAGATGATAAGAATGCGTGGAAACATTAAAATTCCAAAATGTTTTTAAGTTTATTTACGTGTAAGTATTATGACTATTAACCTCTGTATGCCTATTTTGTGATTGTGCATTGTCAGATAGCTTGAAAATAACGATAATACTTTTGACATTGGGTACCTACTTTGTCGGTACGATGATATTCTCTTCTAATTTTAATTATTTTTATCGGCAGCACTGCACTGCTAAAAGTTATATTTTTTTTTAACTACAAACATTGTATTTGAATATTTATTTTGAAAAGAGTGACTACACGAGTTTGTTGCCGGAATCTTCTCGGTAGTTCAACTTTTGGAACCGGTGTAAATTCAGACATGACAGACAGACAGAGACTATGACGTTCTTAGTTAATATTTTTTTTGTGATAGTTGTAAAAATGTGTTTTTTTGACGATTTAAAAGTGCTTCTTTGTGGCCTATTTAAATAAAATATTTTTTCTTTCTTTCTTTCTTTCTTCTGGTGTACCCTTTATAAGCTAACCATCCGCCGAAAAGACGGGTATTAAATCAGTTATTTTTCATAAGATAGGTATATGCTTGATAGATCTTTTGATGTTTATTATAGTTAATTGAAAGGCTAACTAATAAAAATACATTTTATAAATCAACTTTATAAAATTACGGCAACTTTACTTAGACCTCTAAAAAAATTTTCTCATTCAAATACTTTTTCATACAAAATCAACAAAAAAAAGGAAAACACTCAGTCTTTTGGTGTTACATGGCACATTAAAATATAAAAAATAATTACAATATGAAATAATCTACTTTTCTTGAGAACATGTGTCACAATAAACAATCTTAGGTTCACCACATACTGCGATCCTCCCTCGAAACGACGGTAAATGGCTACGTATCTCAAAAACTATGACACTTATCGGTTCGGTGTGTGTGTGCTACGAAAAAGGCATCACCGGCGTCTTAGTTGACTAGCCGAACCACTCTATTCGGATGCATCGTTAAAAAGATACAGCGATATTACTCTGCGCTGCCCGTCGATACGACGGAAGTTAGCTATCTAGGGTTAAGACTATTTTGTGGCTAGGTAACAAATACCACACGCCGCCTTCCCACTCCTCGAGTGAGAATAAAATTATATATCCATTACATGATGACGCATTTATCATAAGAAAATTTAATTTTATTGAGGACGCTTGAAATTAATATCAACTATTTATATTTAATAAGTAAAGGGAGTAAGTAAGTACAGTTACTGAGAACATTGAGTATGACGTCGCCATCTGGTTAAATTCGCCGTTTAATTGGCAGCCTAGCCCGTTGATTAAACGCCGGCATCCAATTGAATGCCTAGCCTGATAGTTAATTGGATTAGACTCACATAACGTTTAACGACTGGGCGTATTGAATGGATCTTCTTGTACTGAAAAGTTTTGATTTGATTGGATGCCAGCGTTCAATCAACGGGCTAGCCATTCAATTGGGTGGCTGATTTAACCAGACAGCTGCGACATATTCATAACATGATGGAGGAGCTCGGTGGCGTATTGGTTTGAGCGCTCTGGTTTCGATTCGGAAAACAAAGCAACTTTCGCCATGGTCAATCCCGGCATGGGTCAACCAAAATTTCTAATCTTTGAGCTCCTCCGTGCTTCGGAAGGCACGTTAAGCCGCTAACCCACACTGGGCAAGAGCGTGGTGGTGTTATGGCCCAAACTTCTCATGTCATTCTCCCATGTAGGAAGGCTTGTGCCCAGCAGTGGGACGTATATAGGCTGGTGATGATGACATGATGACGCTTTTATCATAAGAAAATTAACTTTTATTGAGGACCCCTGAAATTAATATCAACTAAGTATTTAACATAAATTAAAGAAGTAAGTATAGTCATGACGAAAATTATGTACCTATGTATGCCAGCTAAGTCAGCTGACTAGCGATAATTACGCTTGTTCAATCCTTCACAAACTTTTTGCAAGATGTATCGAATCGGGTAAAACAAAAATATAATATTTTTTGGTTGCTAACATCAATATACCTACTTATTGCTCTCCTATTTTATTGGATACAAATTAAGCTTCAGCCCTGAATCTGGAGTAGTCTCAAAACGGCCAGTAGTAAAATTTTCATATTTATACATACCTTAAATCTTTGAAATAAGAGCCATTTTTTACTCTTTTTTTTATACAAAGCACGGCAATTGACCCAAGACCACTTGATGTGAAGCGGTAAGGAGATTCCATATGCGAAGACAGCTAGTACAGAATAGACACTGCTCTAACCGCCTCTACCTTGCCGGCCCAAAAGGAACCTTTTTGCGCCTCTCTTGAAGGACCCCATGTTATAGGAAGAGGGAACACATTAGGGTTCCTGCCCTTACTGTCCCGACTCAAAAATTAATTCCGTATACGTCCCACTACTGGGTACAGACGTTCTTACATCGGAGAAACACGTGAGTAGCTTGGTCCATACCACCACCACGCTGGCCCAATGCGAGCGGTTGCAATTACAACCGGACCAACGGCTTTTCGTGACTTCCGAATTACGGAGGAGCTCGAGATTACAAAATTAAAATTTGTCAAACCCGTCCCGGGATCGACCACGGCGAAAGATGCTTTGTTTTAATAATGAAAACTAGAGCCCTCAAACCACTACCCCACCGAGCTCCTCAAAACTTACCATGTGACAATTATACAATAAAATTGTTACATGGTAAGTTTTGAGGAGCTCGGTAAATCGTAATCGTAATTAAAAAATAAATAAAATAGTTTGTCTCAAAAAATAGAACAAATAGTAATAGACAGACAAGATAGACCTTAATAAATTTAAGACAAAAGGGTCGACTCAGTGGCTGCAGGAGGATTCGCGCTGTCTCTGTTATTCTGCCATAGCCGATTATAACAATTTCATTTTAAGCATTAAATAAGTGGGCCTGGTGAAACACAAAACTAGCAATGCTTACACAAACTTAAGATACATCTAATAATTAATATACTACATTTCATAAGGTAGGTATATTAATTATTAGCCTTTTCCGTTTATTGTACAGAAAAGTGCAGCCACCGCGGCATCTCGCACGTGCGCCTGCGTCGGTCGGGGCGGTGCGTTTTGGAGCGCGCGCGCCGGCGCACTCTGCGCATGACCGTCACCATAGTCGCCGTGTTTGCGCTCTGCTGGCTGCCCTACGCCACCATGGCTATGTGGTAATTATATATTTATTCGCAATTTGTGGAGCCACATAACTTACTCATTTATTTATATGATAATAATAATACTCCCATGATCCTATTACAATTAAAACTTGCACGATATGGTTCGCTAGAAGAAACGAACCACTAAATTTATATGTGCGTGATGTTGAGGTGGAGACAGTGAATTTATGACTCCGAAGACCGGCACGCGTGCTCCTGAGCAGGAAGGGGGAGGTTAGATAAGGTCAAAAACCGCTCTTCTCTTTAACTGTGATTATAAATTACAAAATTACAACGAGCTATGGAGCGAGCTATGCTAGGTGTTTCCTTACGAGCAAGAATCAGAAATCAAAACATCCGGAACCAAAGTCACTGACATAGCATAGAGAATTAGCAAGTTAAAGTGACAGCGGGCAAGGCACATAACACGCTGAAAGGACAGCAGATGGGGTGTTAAAGAGCAAGCTTGACGACCACACGTACCGGAAAGCGTAAAGTAGGTAGGTAGAAGTGAACGCCATGTTTTCGTTTCGATTCGATTGAAACTTACACTAGGGTACTGACCCCTTATTCTCAATCGTCAGATCACGGATTCGATTCGAAAAGTCACATCCCGTCTCGCTTTAACGCACCGCGATAAAAAGTGACGGGTATATATTTTCCGACAGTTGAGAATAAGAGGGCTGGTCAGGGTCGCGGGGAGCCGTTGAAAGCAGGCTACCCAAAACCGTTCCGTTTGGAAATCGATGGGGGAGGCCTTTGTCCAGCAGTGGACTTTATAGGTTGATATGATGATAAATTACAAAACTGCGGTCACATTGATAAAAAGCAGGGCATTCCCGACTTAAATGTGGTCGAATGTTCCCGACAACAGATTACGGATCTGTGGACGATGCGGTCGATGCACTTGTCAATTAGTTCTGACAGAGCAATTATCTGTTTTCAGTCAGTGAACTAAGTTTTGAGCAGAATATGTACTTAATACCTAACCCTACGTCATTCACAGTGTTCAGCCATATTGTCAGGTGTGTGCCAATAAGCTATTATGGAAAGGCACTAAAGTGTTAATCGGATTTTGTTGCTGCCTGTACCAGAATCATGGTCGATCACAAAAGAAGATATCTAGTGAAAAACTCAAGTTAGCTTCTTTGTGTCTAGAATGCTTAGCTTTCGATTGAGAAACAGAGCAATTTTGCCATGGTAAATCGAGGATGGGTCAATCATTTGTAACTTCATCATTCTCTGCTCATCCATGCTTTGTGGTGCACGTTAAATTTAATGAAATAGTTAAGGACTTTTACACAGGCCATTGAAAATAGCTGATAATTTTTTGAAAATCAAACATACTATTTCAGATACGGATAAGTCGACCATAACCGCCTAAGGAATTAAAATTGTCTATACTTACCTCATGTGTTTCTCTCATGTAGGAAGGCCTGTGCCCAGCAGTGGGACGTATATAGGCTGATGATGAGGATGATGATACTTACCATGTCTATTCAATGCCTTTATTATATTACTTGGACTGGTACGTTTTCTTTTTAGTGTTGTTTTGTCATCAACAAACTCGGTATATCGTGTTATACAGGGTGGTGCTGTCAATACGACAATAAATTAAAACATGAGCTCTAATAGTTCACAGAAATGGTTTGCCACTTTAAAAACATCCTAATGATTTGATAATTTCATGACATTTGTATGAAATAATATAAGATAATGCTGCCATTATTTCATAGAAATGTCCTGAAATTATCAAATGAATAAGATGTTTTTGAAAGTGGGAAACCATTTCTATGAACTAATATAGCCCATATTTCAATTTATTGTCGTATTGACGGCACCCTGTATGACGCACATACAATGTGGCAATTCAAAGACAAAGCCATAAATTAGGGTGAAAAAGATACGATACCAAATAAAATGGCGAACAAAAGAGATTGCTCGGTCGTTAGATTAATAACATCGTTAATTAAGTATTATTCTTAGGTTATGTCCTTACGTTTCTGTGTTTAATTTATTCCAAATATTAATACGAAGAGTTTGGTGGCATGGTATTAAGGAATGAGAGGTTTCAGCGCTCTGGTTTCGTTTACGAAAACAAAGCAACGTTCGCTATGATTGATCTCGGATGGGTCATACAAAATTTGTGATCTAAAGCTCTTTCATGCTTTGGTTGTAACCTCAATCGCTTCATGAAGTGGTGTTATGGGTCAAAACTGCTCATTTTTATCTACCATGTAGGAAGGTCTGTGTCCAGCACTGGAGTTTATACTTATAGGCTTTTGCTGATGTTGTTTTTGTTTAGATTTTAAAACTTTAACCAATTTCTTTTATTGTTCTTCTGTAAAAAAAAGCAGAGACTAGAAGAAGAAAAATTCATAGGATTCTTCAAAGTGTCGACACAAAATAGCACTACAAACATGTTTTGGTTTATTTTATAATGCTTTTATTGTGAATTTGTGACTTAGACGTTACAGACAACACTATTTTAGTACTAATAAGCGTTTCTCGACACTTTTACATTTCAACTATAGAGCATATCGCACATCTGGTGCGAGAACGTCATATTGAACAGTTGAGGTTTTCTCAGGAGATCGATTGAAAAGTTATTCGTTTAAATAACATGAAAATTATTTATTATCCTTTGTCTTTGTCTATCGATCTACAGTCTATAATTTCCAAACATTTACGACATTACTGCACCGAATGTAAATATTGTTTGACATTAATTGTGACACCAAAAAGACGTTTTACCAAATTTTGCATTTCTGACGTTATTGCATTGCACCAAGTGTGCAAATATCTGTAGTGTTCGCGAAAATATAAGTCAATACTATTAAGTATGGATAAGGATTGGACATTTAAAATTTTTAGCTATATTATGTTTTGTCACCAGGTACATGATAGATCGACCATCAGCGTCCCGGGTCTCCGTCCGAGTCCAGGACCTGCTGTTCGCGATGGCCGTCTCCAACTCCTGCATGAACCCACTAGTCTACGGCTCCTACACCCTGGATCTGCGAGGGGCAATCCGCCGGTTCCTAAAGAACACCTGCTGCCGATCCACTTCAGCTTCTGATACCATAGGTTTAGGTTCAGATTGATTGTATATTTTTTTAATTCTTCTCTCTCGGCCGTCATCTCAGGTGATGGTAAGTGATGGTAAGGCTGACGATGGAAGCGAGCTACACCCGGATTGCTCAACCACAGAGGAACTGGCTATCTTACCTTTAACTGTCGGAACACAACATTATGTTATGGCGGCAGACTTAGGTAAGACGGTGGTAGCTAGCCAGGCTAAGTATTCAAAATTTATTGCACAATATTAGTTTTGTTTTTTTTTACAATTATAATAGGCTAACATTTGACCACAATAACACCTGATGTTAAGAAGTGACATGGCCTACGATGATTACCTAGAAGGTGCCTGTTCACTCTAGCCTTAAAGACGTCCAAATTGTTTTTTATTAAATAACAAAAAGAATTTGTAAGTCTGTCTTTCTTTGAAGAATAATGTTCTTCGTTACTATCTAATCTTTTTTTTTTATATACAACTAGATGACAAACAAGCTGACGGCCCACCTGGTGGTAAGCGGTTACCGCCGCCTATAGACACTTGCAATAACAAGGAAAAACACTTGATATTGCAGGTGCGTTGTCATCCTGAGGCCTAAGATGAAATGCCGTCCATGCCCAGTAATTACACTGGCTACCTTTCCCTTAATTTGCCTAACTAATTCATTGATGATTATCACGAACGAAGTTTTAACATATTTTCCGAAGCATCTTTACAAATACTATATTAATAATTATGACGACTATCACCCTGGATCTGGCCAGCGTGGTGGTGCCATGGCCAAACTCTTCATATATTTCTCCCATATTATTCCTACGTACGAAGGTCTGTGCCCAGCAGTGGGACGTATATAAACTGGTGATGATGATGATGATGATAAACCTTAATACCGCTTACGACCATAAGTTCAGTAAATGTCATGGATCGAAATAGTACATTATGATAAAAATAAGTGTCGCAAGTTGAAAATTACAGCCGAGGCGATATTACAAGAAAGCAGAGGCTGTAATTATCAAAGCGCACGTATGTTATACGACGTTTTATAACATATTTGCGAGGAAATAAATAAAACTCGGACTTTCTTAAACGAATAAATCTTTAATCACTTGTTAAAGCAGTTATATAAATTTGAACAATTTCTAAAATTAATGATTTAGGTACGTTGCCAGTTAGAATACTTAGAATCTTTAAAATTGTCAAGTAAATTAATATAATTTGTGTTTTTGTTACAGATAAATGGTTGTAATTTATTGTCAAAATTAATTAAATTAAAGAATTAAATGTCTATTTATTATATTTTATCTCCCAAACTTAATTTTATTCATAAAATGTTGACCACTTTTCTGACATAAAAACTCTTTGCTCAAATTAAAAAAAGTACCGTTCGTTTTTAGGCGGAGCATCTTGATAAACTGTTTAACATTACAATAACGCACAAGTACGTAATGAGATACAATACGATATGGAAATTGGTGAAATAACAGATCCTTTACAAGCAAATGTGTTATAAAATAATTTATCAACGTAGTCAGAATTATTATTGGCCAATAACATTGATATTGTACTGACGATATTTCTAAGATATAAATATTAATTATTATTTCCATTCATTTTAGGTAACTCCGGATCAAGTTCCATTAAGAAGAATTTAAACCCTGAGATGCCACTCGTCACACCACTAAAGGTAAATACTTCGATGTAATAATTACACAGTCTCAAAGAAGTCGAATAAAAGCTTAGGCAGAATTTTCATGCAGCGCATTGTGATAACTATTATCATAGAAATGTCTTTATACAAGTCTTGTATCGCCGGATTAAGTACACTTTATACAGCGTTTTTGATGTTTATTACTTCATCGCCAAATGAAGGTTTAGATAGTATTTTTATAACGCGTTAATACTCTCATGGCAATCTTTATTATCTAACTGCACATTGTATGATTTTTTTTTGGCTATATTACTTTTACGTGACTTCAAGTCACATAACGAAGCTCCTTAAATATTGCGTTTGTGCAAGCTGTTTAGTTATGATTCACTTGTGTCGACTCCCAATGCCATCCTTACTTAAGGTTGATTTGTCATTCTTTAGATTATACATAATTTTCTGACAAAATGACATCAAAAGCCTTATCGTAAAATATCAATCGCTTATTATTATTACAAAGAATATGGCCTCGGTGTTAATCGAAAGTTTTAAGAGAGGTAGGGGAGGGAATAGATTACCCCTCGGACCGTGATGAAACCTTACAGAAGAACGCACTTAAATAACACTACTGTAGTGTTGTGTTTCAGTGGTGAGTAAGGTTGCCAGAGCTCATTGAGGAAGCGCTATGTTGGAAACTAGGGGATTTTGCAAGGTAGGCAACGCATGAGTAATGCCCCAGGTGCTGCAAGGGTCTATAGGCTAAGGCTACAATGCGTGAATAGTGCCCAAAGTGCTGCGAGCGTATATAGGCTACGGTAACAACGCGTGAGTAGTGCCCAAGGTGCTACGAGCGTCTATAAGCTACGGTTACAAGGCGTGAGTAGTGCACAAGGTGCTACGAGGGTGTATAGGCTACAGTGATAACGCGTAAGTAGTGCCCAAGATGCTACGACCGTCTATAGGCTACGTTGACAACGTGGGTGTAGTATCCAATGCGCTAAGAGGGTCTATAGGCTACGGTGACAACGCGTGAGTAGTGCACAAGGTTGCTACGAGCGTCTATAGACTACGGTAACAACGCGTGAGTAGTGCGCAAGGTGCTACGAGCGTCTACAGGCTACGGTAACAACGCGTGAGTAGTGCACACGGTTGCTACGAGCGTCTATAGGCTACGGTAACAACGCGTGAGTAGTGCACAAGGTGCTACGAGCGTCTATAGGCTACGGTGACAACGCGTGAGTAGTGCACAAGGTGCTACGATTGTCTAAAAGCTGCGATTACAACGCGTGAGTAGTGCCCAAGGTGCTACGAGCGTCTATAAGCTACGGTAACAACGCGTGAGTAGTGCCCAAGGTGCTACGATCGTCTAAAAGCTACGATTACAACGCGTGAGTAGTGCACAAGGTGCTACGAGCGTCTATAGGCTACGGTGACAACGCGTGAGTAGTGCACAAGGTGCTACGATTGTCTAAAAGCTGCGATTACAACGCGTGAGTAGTGCCCAAGGTGCTACGAGCGTCTATAAGCTACGGTAACAACGCGTGAGTAGTGCCCGAGGTGCTACGATCGTCTAAAAGCTACGGTAACAACGCGTGAGTAGTGCCCAAGGTGCTACGAGCGTCTATAGGCTACGGTAACAACGCGTGAGTAGTGCACAAGGTGCTACGAGCGTCTATAGGCTACAGTGACAACGCGTGAGTAGTGCACAAGGTTGCTACGAGCGTCTATAGGCTACGGTAACAACGCGTGAGTAGTGCACAAGGTTGCTACGAGCGTCTATAGGCTACGGTAACAACGCGTGAGTTGTGCACAAAATGCTAAAGCTGCTGTAACTGTACACTTTTTGCCAACCTTCTTGCCTAAAACAATATAATATGACAAGAAATTGCTTACATCACAACAGAATGAGGCCGCACCCGCATTAATGCCTTTGCCACACAAAAAAGGTTAACCTTATCCATCCATTATGTCCCTTTGTTATATAGATTGAAGGAATAAAAAATTGTCATGGGTTGCATATTTCTCAGACCCATTACGTCCTTATATAAGTATGTAACAAGTAGTAGCTCATGGCGAAATGTAAAAAATCTCTTTCATTTCGTCATGGGATATTCGAGATATCTCGCTATATGCATTCATTTCTCATTGTAAATCTGTTAGGTAAAATCGGTCTGACGTTGTCTAAAAACATATTTTTTGTTTCGTACATTTTTTCGTTTCATGTAGGTAATTAAATGTCTAGAAATATTTCTTCTTTAAAAATCAATTAATTAGTATTTATACGAGTGTATACGACTTATAAAATAGTTATGTTTTTTCTGGTGTTACTGCCTTTCTAGAAGCGAATCATGCAAGTGGATGAGAACAGTATGGGATGCTGTATACGGACAGAGTATAAGCGGTGAACTGGTTACTACTCAAGACAGACAGACAATTTTTTTATCGTGTTCTTTCTTTATTTGTATTTTTTACAATAGACTTGTGTTACTTGGCTTGACGACCGTAGCCTAGGCCACGGCCGAGTGATCTGTGCCGAGTTCGAATCCCGGTAGACAAAGATGTTTGTATGATGTGTACAAGCATTTGTTCACGAGTCATCGATGTTTGCATGTTTATTCAGTATATTTCTAATATTAACCTACTATTATGTCGAGTGGTCTGTACCCCAGGCTACTCGGTCAAGAGGTCCCGGGTTCGAATCCCGGTAGGAACAAATGTTTGTATGATAAGTACGAGCATTTGTTTACGAGTCATGGATGTTTTTATGTTTATTTAGTATATTTCTAATATTTATACAGGGTGGTGCCGTCAATGCGACAATAAATTTAAACAAGGGCTATATTAGTCCATAGAAATGGTTTGCCACTTTCAAAAATTTCGTATTCAATTGATAATTTCATGACCTTTGTATGAAATAATGCTGCCAACGTTACACTATTCCTTACAAATGTCATAAATTATCAAATGAATACGATATTTTTGAAAGTGGCAAACCATTTCTATGGACTAATATAGCCCATGTTTAAATTTATTGTCGCATTGACGGCACCACCCGGTATACATATTATTATCATTATTTCTCCGTTATCTAGTATCCACAACACAAGCTCTTAATGATGCTTACTTTGGGCTAGATAATAGGTGTGAGTGTGTAAATATTATTATTATCAATTGTATTTCCGTTATCTCGGGCTCTTACTGATGGTCTCTTTGGACTACAATACTAGATAATAGCTGTGAGTGGAAGCATTCTTTTTATTTATCATTACAGCTTCGGTCTTCGGTAAGGTGAAGGTCCTGGAGTTGCTACCTATTCAGGCCTTAAGATAAAAATACAAAACCCTTTTTTTTAACCTTAACGGGGTAACTCTTGGCCTTCATCTCACCTGATGGTAAGTGAAGATAAGGCCGACGATGGAAGCGAGCTACACCCGGATTCCTCAACCACAGAGAAACTGGCTATCTTACTTACCTCTAACTGCCGGAACACAAGAATGCTATTAACATTATTATTATGGCGGCAGACTTAGGTAAGATGGTGGTAGCTACTAGCTAGCCAGGCGGACATAAAAAAGCCCTACCACCAACCAAAGCAAGCAGAAAATTTCTGCCCCCACGGGAATCAAACCCCGAACCTGTAGATCTGAGGCAGGGGGTCTCAACCACTAGACCATATAGGCAACCCTCTTAACTAACCTAATTCTTGCTACTTCTTTTCACAGAACGGCCGCGTCCGGACTCGCCTGGGGGTCAGGTTTGCCGAAACATCCCTGACGATAGTCCCCGAGCGTCCGGAGGTGCCGCGGCCCTCCCGCGCGCCGGCCTGACATCCGCCGCCCAGGCTCATATGCGCCCACCACGAGCGGTGCCGAGTGCTCCACGAGTACTACAAGGACAAGATCATCCCAGTGTCTATTTAGTGGTGCCTCTCGCAACGGTCTCCGAGGAACTTCGAAGTTATACGAGCCGCGCGTGTTTCTGTATAAACTTAATTATTTAGTGACAATATTATTGAACGGCCTACAAATGAATTGTCACGTATACTTTAATGGCCTGCGCAGACGAGGGATTTTTGTTCGTGGACTTTTTTGTCCGCTAAAATACTTACAGTTGTAGATCGCTTACAACTGTATCGAGTAACGCAAACGAGGGATTAAAAGTACCGCGTACAAAAAGACCCCCGAATAACCGAGGACATGCAGAGAGCGGACCGGACAAAAGTACGGGGGAGTCCCCGAAAAAAATAGAACTCGCGTGACTAGGCAAAGAAACGCACACAACGCGGACTTTAGTCCGCGTTGTGCCCTCAAGAGTGACGTAGGTACGTGCATGCAGGACGATGATCGCATACCGTGTGCGTTGAGTTCGCGGTGAACGCGCGGCGGACTTTTCATTCGCGGAGCGTACTTTTTTCTCCGCCGCGGAGAAAAGTCTGTCGTCTGCGCAGGCCATAATTGAGACTATTTTAATAAGCCCAAACACGCTATATCTGCTGTAAGTTTCTGAAGAATTGAGCATCCCGCAGACTATTTGATGGTACAGGATCAGCTCAAGGTTACCATGTCTTGACAACCACCGAAGTAACAGTAAACCAAATTTCGAATCAATCGGATCTGTGAAAGTTAGTACCACCATTTTGTCAAATAGGAAAAGAGCCGATAGTCACCAACCGCCTGAACAGATCGTCATAAATTATTTATTTATAGATTTAAAAAGGAGTCAATATCAGTCTAAATACACAGACATACACGCCAAACTTAAAAGACCCCTCTTGCATCTGGGGTAGAAATTAATATTTGTATACTTACGTGCCAGTATATCTTTAAAAAATCCTTTTTACACAGATAATCCATAAGCATAAATTAAAATAGTAAGTCCAAAGTTTGACACATGTATGGGTTGGCTGAAATGGAAGAGGTCTCTTATGGAGATAAGTTCACCTTTGCGACTTATTCTTACATACATTATACATACTATTTTTGTAATTTTAACGTGCTGATTGAACTTTTAACGAATGTGGTAAAATAAAAATTTACGGTATCTTAATTCTTAACGCAAAATTGTTTTGCGTTAAACATGTCTCGAGGACGTACAAATGGTAATTTGTCAATTAGATGTCGTATTCTGAACTGACGAAGTTTCCTGATCACGGACGGCTGTTCTCAAAAGCGAGTTCCGGACTCTACAGTAATTTAGTTACCTTTGGTTCCAATTAATCAAAACTTTGTACACTCAAGGGCAGATGATTCGAACTTTATCAGACTGGTCTATAATTATTGGACATTTTTAACCGACTTCAAAAACGAGGAGGTTCTCAATTCGGCCGGTATGTTTTTTTTTTTTTCTATGTATGTACACCGATTACGCCGAGATTACTGATCCGATTTACGTGATTCTTTTTTTGTTCGATGCGGAATAGCTGCCATTTGGTCCCATAAAAATTTTTTTTACAAACAGTTGGGTACTTTAGTTTTAAATATAAAAAAACTTAAATTATGAAGTCGTCTACATATGCGTAATTGCAAATTTTTGCTTTTCCAATGACTTTTTAGTGAAACGATACGATAGTAGGAAACAATATAAGTTGACGGTCACCCATCTAGCTTTGAACGTAGAAAGTTATCACTAAAAATTGTGAAAAAAAACTTTTAAACAAAAATTAAAACCGACTTCGAAAAACTGAAAAGGATAAAATAATTAAATTTAAGTAGGTATTCATCCCCTAGAAACATATTTTGGAGTTGGTGCTAAGTGCTTCACTTTCTATTGTTTTTGGAAACCACTTAGCACCAACTCCAAAAATATGTTTAACCTTACGAATCAGAAATCTCTCAGCGACTAGGATTGCTCAGTACAACTCCTATTTTTTTGTTTGCTTTTTATTATAATTTATAAAACTAGATGACAAACAAGCTTTTGCAAGATAACACATTGCCATATAGAAAAGAAGAAGAAGAAGACAAGCAAGCTGACGGCCCACCTGATGGTAAGCGGTTCAGTTACCGCCGCTATTCTTTTCACTAAAACATCAGTGAAAGGAAGAAATAATATTGTCTAGTTTTAAAAAGCAGTAAAATTTAGTAAACCATTAAATGTAGAGAAGGTATTCCAGCAATATTTATATAAATAAAAGTTATTACGTCGCGTCCCATAAGTTTGATTGTAAGGTCATCGTGGTGTTCACCTCTCAAATCAATTTTTTTTATGCTTCTAGATGACAAACAAGCCGTGATGGTAAGCGGTTACCGCCGCCTAGAGACACCTGCAATAACAAGGGAAAATCACTTGATATTGCAGGTGCGTTGTCATCCTGAGGCCTAAGATGAAATGCCGTCCATGCCCAGTAATTACACTGGCTACCTTTCCCTTCAATTCGAAACACAGCGAACTGTTTCACGGCTGAAATAAGAAAGGCGGTGGTACCTACCCAGACGACCCTACATACGGGCCTACCACCTAGTGAAGTGGTGGTACCAAAAGTGGTTTCTAATAATTCACGACAGAGACGCTGCT
The DNA here is from genome assembly GCA_947347705.1 of Nymphula nitidulata. Lineage (NCBI taxonomy): Eukaryota > Metazoa > Arthropoda > Insecta > Lepidoptera > Crambidae > Nymphula > Nymphula nitidulata. The sequence continues at coordinate 18,844,051 of OX374632.1, forward strand.
GCCATTTTCATATGATTTGGCATTTGATACAATGACGAACGTTCTCGTTTCAATTTGATTGAAACTTATACCTACACTGTAGGGACTCGACGAACGTAGAGAGCGGTCGCCCCGCAGGGACTTAGTAACATCGGTAAAATCCCATTAGATGATTAAATGTTTCAAACTTAATATCATATCTTTTTTATGGTTTTCGATTTTAAGAGGTCTCAAAGAAAATAATCTTGAAACTGCCAGCTTTATGCAAGAAGATTCGGGGCTATTTCTATGACCTCTTAAAATTGTAAGCTTCAAGAAAGTTGTAATTCAGTCATCTTCCGGGATTTAACAAATCTCGGGAAATCCCTGATATCATTTCCCTACGACAATAAGTTTAAAAAAAATGAAAATATCTTTGTTCAAATAGGCCCTAAGAAACACTTTCGAATCTTTAAAAATACCATTTGTATGACTATTCCAAAATAAATTTACCAACAACGTCATAGCGTCTGTCTGTCTGTCCGTCTGTCTCTCTAAACATCACGACGTCTGCCGTCTGACATCATGACATGTCTGAATTTACGTTAACTAACAACGCATAATGTCTGTCTGCCGTGTCTGAATTTACACCGGTTCCAAAACTTGAACTACCGAGAAGATTCAGGCAACAAACTATTGAACCGCTGATTTTAACCGCCTCTGTGGTCTAGTGGTTGAGACTACCTCAGATCTAGAGGTCCGGGGTTCGATTCCCGTGGGGCAGAAATTTGCTGCTTGGTAGTAGGGCTTTTCTAAGTCAGCTTGGATAGCTACCACCGTCTTACCTAAGTCTGCCGCCATAGCAATAATGTTAACAGCATTGTTGTGTCAGCCACTTCCTCTGTGGTTGAGGAATCCGGGTGTACCTCGCTTTGGCCTTATCTTCACTTACCATGAGGTGAAATGTAGGGCAAGAGTTACCAGGTTAAGGTAAAATAAAGAGTCACTAAATAATGCGTGGCTTACATAATAGAATTACACTGATATATCATGTTTTGTTTCTCTTTCTCATATTTCAAATGAAAAAGATAAACAATGTTTTAACTAAATTCATGACTATGAACCGTTATTAAAATTAATAGTCCAACTCATGTGAATTGAAAGTCCTTCTTCTTAATATGGAGTAAGTAATGAATTGATTGTGACAATCAGCTGTGCATATAGACTTTACCAAAGATTTCAATCTTTATCTTGTTACACCTATATACAGACGACAACATATTAACGGTAACAGTTGCATTGCTAAAGACGCCTCTATGAATGGTTGGTGTCAAGATCGAACTGCTTCGCTTGATGTGCTTTCGACTTTACACAATATAGATAATTGATTATCATATTATAGAAAAAGGGACAAAAGAAAATGTGTTTATTTAACATTCAATTAGGGATTGTAATAAAAACGAAACTACATAACAATGAATCTTCAGCAAAGTAGGGGAAATCTCTCCGAAAGTAATGTTTTAAATTTTCTAAAGAAGAAAACAAAGATTATGCCAAAACGTTCTTCATAAAAAAATTGTAATTAATTACAAGTAAGTTCACCGCAAGAATTTTACCAGAGCAGATATTTTCCATTTCTTTCATCTAACAACGAAAGTCGATAGACCAAGTCATTAAATCATAATGTAATATGCCTCAAATTAAAATATTGGTTTATTAATATTGACAGAAAGTCTCACGCGTGAGCCTTTACGTATTATATTGGTTGGTTTCTGATATTTTGAGTTTACAAGGAAAAAATAAAATTTTATTGATGAGAGAAGAGAATTAGTGATAAAGTGGTACGTTAATAGGACACAGACGGCTGCATGTGTTGTCCTATTCATTTGACTAACTTGAAAATTAACTATTGTTTAGGGTGACACTTGGAAACGCATAATGTTTATTGTCTAATTTCAATTGACATACATCATAAGGCATACAAATTGAAAAGCATAATAGTTTTTAGCAAAGTTATAATAACGCATAAACATTTTAAGGCAGATTTGTTGAAAGATATAATAATAAAATCCATAATCATATAAATCTATATTTTCATTTGCCATAATTTTATAAAGCAAACTTTGAAACGCAGATTTTAATTATGCATAAATTACCATATTCATAATTTTGTTTGACAATCTTTTATAAAGCATAACTCAGTAAAGTCATACTTTTATAAAAGTCGAAAAAATTCATAAATTTATTGTTTACTTAATAATAAAGAAATAACATACTACATACATAACACACACACACATACTACATATATACTTAATAATAGGAAATTAATTACATTCAACCCGACTGGCCGTGGTCCTTTGCCGTGGTACTAGTCTGCCCAATACTAGAGTGTAATTTAAAAGCCGTAAGCTCGGAGGGAGTGCAGCCCTAGCCCGCTGTAGCGAATCTCAGGCTCCCGGGCGAGCTGGAGCGGCTGAGGCTGGTAAAAAGCCGAAGCTGTGGAAGCTCGCCTGGGTGCATGGAGAAGTGCAGAACCTATTGCACGCTGCATGCCTGCTTTGCTTGTATGCATGCAGGAGGGATTAGGTATTATGCTTGCATGCATGCATCCATGCTTGCTTTCTTGCTTGCATGCATGCTTGCCGCTTGTTTGCATGCATACATGCTGCTTGCCTGCTTGCATGTTCTTATAATAAAATATATCAAATACAATACAACAATAATACAATTTATTAAATTTAACTATAAAAAACTATTAAATTATATAATATATTAAATGTCTTCTCTTTTTTGTTAGGATGTAAATAATGTGGAATGTATTAGACATATTTTTATTTATTTAAATCAATTCTAAAAAAAGTCTTTTATGCATACAAATTTATGCTTTTTGAAATTATGGTAAATAAGTGTAATTCCTTAGGAGTTAAGAGATTTTGCCGGTTATTCTTATTAAATATATGCTTTTTTAATATTATGTCTTTTGAATATTATGGCCAACAAAAATTATGCCTTTCATGACTTATGCTTATCAAAATTATGCCTTTCTATGATTATGCCTTACAGGTTTCAGCCATATGATATTATGCGTCATGAAGTTATGCTATAATGGCTTATGGCAAGTGACTATTATGGCCAGTAATATTATGAATTGTCAGTTTATGGCGAAAAACGTTATGCGTTTCAATAGGTAACTATTGTTTAGAGTGCTAATAGGTTGATCACGAAGGAGAGTTTATTTGAATATGATGTAATAAAAAAAATATATAATTGTAATAATCGTATTTAAAAAAAATATATGTATGCTATTAAAAACGAACCTATTTTACATTTTGATGACTGTTTTGTATTTATATATAAATAATCTAAGTCAACTGCATTAAGCTGGGAACACATTAGCAAGCAGTAACCGTTAAAATGTATAATTTATGTAAATAAGATTCTTCGAACACATTACAGGGTTATCTCTCTGTAAAATGCAAAAATGTATAAAAGGGAAGTTGATTTCCGGTGCTAAAAATATAAATAATTTTTAAGTGTTATTTCGAACTACTGATGAAATTATGGGATCCTTCCAAAAAAGGCGTGAAAAGGTTTTTACAGGGTCGGCAACGCGCAAGTGATACCCCTGGTGTTGCAAGCGTCCATAGGCTACGGTAATCGCTTACCATCAGGTGGGATGGATTGCAAATAGACTCCGATCGATTGTGCACGAAGGTACTCCGCTGTTGAGGGAACGGAACAGGATCGGAGCTCTAAGAGAGCCTGTTTCGGTCAAGCGTTTGGTAAACCCCATCGACAGTCAGTAGGGGGCGTCGCGGGAGGAGAAGACTTACTTCCTCATTCTCTTCTTCCTTCCCATTTTTAGCTTCATTTGTAAATTATACTATTTATTTACTGCTCGATAATGTGAACTTAGTTTTACTTATTGCATGTGAAATAAAAAAAAAAATTTAGATTTTATATGATAACTAGGATAAATAAATGAGTGGTGTAAATAATTTGTGGAAATATTAAACGATATTTGCAACACTGTGTGCGCTTCATTTGGTGGAAACACGATATTTCTTTACTTGCATTATTTTGTTTTCTCTTCCTTAGAGAAGTTGTACACACGACAACACGTCAAGCGTAACACGCTACTTGGCTCTTATTACAAGTTTAGGAGTCACGTAACGTGTTATGCCTCTTCTTAACGACATCGGAAACTGGTCCGTTTTTAACCGACTTCAAAAACGAGGAGGTTCTCAATTCGGCCGGTATGTTTTTTTTATTTCTATGTATGTACACCGATTACGCCGAGATTACTGATCCGATTTACGTGATTCTTTTTTTGTTCGATGCGGAATAGCTGCCATTTGGTCCCATAAAAAATTTTTTAATAACAGTTGGGTACTTTGGTTTTAAATTAAAAAAAAACTGAAATTATGAAATCGTCTACATAAGCGAAATTGCGAATTTTTGCTTTTCCAATGATTTTTTAGTGAAACGATACGATAGTGGGAAACAATATAAGTTGACGGTCACCCATCTAGCTTCGACCGTAGAAAGTTATCACTAAAAATTGTGAAAAAAAAATTTAAAACAAAAATTAAAACCGACTTCAAAAAACTGAAAAGGATGAAATAATTAAATTCAAGTAGGTATTCATCCCCTAGAACCATATTTTTGGAGTTGGTGCTAAGTATGTAAATATGTTTCTAGGGGATGAATACCTACTTAAATTTAATTATTTTATCCTTTTCAGTTTTTTGAAGTCGGTTTTAATTTTTGTTTTAAATTTTTTTTCACAATTTTTCATGCATAGTTTGTTTGTACAAAAATTTAAATTTACCGTCGTTTTCACCGATCTCCAATATGGCAATAAGCGGGCGACATAGAAATCAACTAAATAAACGTCGCCAAAGTGACATAGGCGCCATGATGATTATTTGACGGCGTTGCAGCTTTTCCTATAAATTATCTTATTTTGTACCACGCAGCAAAGAAAATAAAAAGAAAATGGACATTGAACACTCTACTGCGTATTTTTACCTATTTCTTAGTTTATTGTAGATATAATAAAACCAACCAGCCGGGTCTCCATACATTTTATAAACATCTCTTTTGGCAACTGTTTATATCACATAATTCACCGCAGATCCTTATAACCAAACCATAACAAAATACGCGAATATTATTGTAACAATTACAAATAAAGAAAGAAAACGATGAATTCAGGCGGGAATCGTGCCCGAGTCTCCTGCCCCCTTATTCTCAACTGTCGGATCACGGATTCGATTCGAAAAGTCACATGTCGTCTCGCTTATAAAAAGTGACAGGTATAGAATTTCCGAAATTCGAATATTTTCGACAGTTGAGAATAAGGGGGCTGGGGTCCGACGCGGATATTGATTGAAAAATTGTATGCATTTATTGAATGCAAGTCTTATTACACCAAGGAAAGATTTTTAATAAACGAAACTTGCCTTACAATATTAAGAATGTTACGTGTTGTTAGGCGATCTATCGAAACGTTGTTTCGGCCAAGACCGATAGGGATAGAGATATGGCTGACTCAGCGGGAGGAAAAAAGACAAAACAGCGATCGCTCGTGAAAAGTAAACGAAATACACAAATTATTTTATTAAAAAATAATCATAGGAACTACAAAAAAACGCTTCTACACGATTCTGAATATTAATGATATCTACTATTTAAAGTAATTTCCTATTGAATACAAATTATCGTTCACCAATAATCTTAAGTTTTCTTGTTTATAAGAGGTCTTTTGGGAAATAAAATGTATCGAGGCAAATTCCTCTAATCGTGTTTTCGTTCTACTCGTATCTAGATAAGGATATGAAGTAACGTATATCCGATTTTCAGATTCGTAAGATCTTTTAGCAACGTATGACATTACTTATAAAAGTAATGGCATACGTTGCTGATGCAATTTTTTTCAATATATCGCCTTAACCATGCAAGCCATTTATTACTTCAAATAATTGTATGCTAATGCTTGTATGACTTCGGACTGTATAAAATATGAATATAATCATCTACTGAGTTACAAATACATAAATAAAATAAATAAAATACATAAATAAAATACATAAATAAAATAAACTATAATAAACACTAGAGTTGAATAAAACCGCGACTAGATGGCGCTGCACTAAGCTGAATCGTGCTATCGCTTGTATTCCCGAGGTTGAACTTATGGAGCTACCGTAGAATGTAATTTTTAGAAAATTTTTAATTTTCAGTTTTTTTTTGAAGTTGGCCTGAATTATTTCAAACTTAACTTAATAATTTCACGAATGAATATAAATATTTACTAATTAGTAATCTATTATATTTAATTTTAATATTTTAATCATTAATTTCAATTGAGAAAAGTGGGTCAAACAAACAAAGACAATTTAAGACAAACAAAACAAACTAACCAATAGAGATGAGACGTACTAGTTTGTTTAGTACTAAGTTAAATAAAATTCGTACTTATTAGTCTTATTACACCTGTTCTGTTCCTAGTCTCTAAAAATACTTACTTGATCCAAATACCTGTTCCACCTACGAGCGGATAAAAATGTTTGAAAAATTACTCAGTAATTAAAATAATAGGTTGGGGAAAAAGTTTCTTCGCATTTTTCACAAAATTCAAAACATTTTTTAATATAGTTTATTTACATTTCACTAAAGTATGTAGGTACCATTTTGTTCGATAACTTTTTGCCATCTTGTAGGTAGGGTCATGATCCCATTGCTATAGAAATTTTGGGGCTTCTGATCAAAATACCGCGACAAGTGGTTTTGGCAGTCCTCTCGTAATACCTCGTATAACCTGACGCTTCCTTGAGAATTCTGAGGAGAGCAAAACAGGTGGAAATCTGAAGGTGCAAGGTCAGGACTATACGGCGGATGCATTACCACCTCCCAGCCAAATTCTCTTAATTTTTGCTGAGTGGCTAAAGATGTGTGAGGTCTAGCGTTATCATGATGAAAAACCTCACCCCTTCTATTGATTAATTCCGGCCGCTTTCTCTCAACTTCTTGCTTTAATCTCGTCAGTTGTTCGCGGTAGAGTTCAGAATCGATGGTCCTGCCTGGTGGTAACAACTCATCAATCCCACCACACACACAGCATCACCTTGTTGCGAGTTAACCCGGGTTTCGCCACAGTCTGTGAGGCCTGGCCGGCCTTTGACCATGACCTTTATCGCACGTTCTTGTCGTACGTGATCCACTTTTCATCACCAGTTATCAGCTTCTTCAAAAATGGTTCGGTTTCATTACGTCGTAATAAAGAATCACAAATGAGTACACGGTTCATTAGGTTTCTTTCAGTGAGCTCGTGGGGTACCCAAATATCGAGCTTTTTTTGCACCCATTTTTTTTTAAATGCGCCATAACTGTTTTGTGGTCAATTCCCAGTTCTTCAGCTACGTCGTAACTACTGATATGCCGATCTTGCTCCAGTTTTTCAAAAATGGCATCAATTTTATCCGTAATAGGGCGACCAGAGCGACGTGCATCTTTGACATCAAAATTTCCGGATTGAAAACGCTTAAACCAAATTTGTGCTACTCTCACAGACACTGCACTAGGTCCATAAACATCGCAAATTTTTTTCGCGGCTTGCGTTGCATTTTTACCTTTTTTGTAGTAAAATTTTAAAATGTATCGAATTTCTTCATTAGATTCACTCATCTTGACAGTACGAAAAACAAATGAAAAACACACATTTTCCTAATTTGAATTTGGAATTATCTGTTTTAAAATCTAAACTTTTAATGATACCCGCCAGATACAAATAGTACAGCCAAAGAGATTTTATTACAAGTTCATACATACTTTTTTTTTTATACCACTAAGGTGGCAATCAAGCATACGGCCCACCTGATGGTAAGCGGTTACCGTAGCCTATGGACGCTTGCAACACCAGGGGTATCACCTGCGCGTTGCCTTTTTTGCGAAACCCACTATAGTGCGAAAAGACTTTTTACCCAACCTAATATATCTAAATAAAAATTTTACGTACTGAGACGGGAATCGAACCTGCGACCTTTCGCAATCCGGGCGACTGCTCTAACCAACTGAGCTACCCCGGACTTGGGATATCGCAGTTTTGCATTTATTTTATAAAAAGTGTTATGTTTCTAAGCGTCAAGCCATCCAGACACAATTAGTTCATTGCATTAAGACCCTCGGAAGTCTAATGCTGCTTGATAAATTAACGGCTTCGTTAGATTAATCAGCTGGTAACAGACTTCATGATCACAATGACACAAACTAGGTAGGTAGGTATTTCTCTGTACGAGATTGGAATGACAATATGGGATATGAATACTGAACGGTCGGCGAGTCCTTTGAAAGAGACACCAGCGTATTTTGCAAAGCAATAAGTCGATGTCACTTTGTTACCTACACTTCCAATCTATCGGAGGCGTGCGTGCTAAAGAGGCTATTTCATTTTGAATTTTGTATCTAAAATGGAAAATCTGTTTGTCCCCGAGCTCAAACACCGCTCGTCTAAAGTCATGTGGGTTAATAGCTGTGGGTTCAGTGACTGAATCTTCTCGGTAGTTCAACTTTTGGAACCGGTGTAAATTCAGACATGACAGACAGGCAGACACTATGACTTTCTTAGTTAATATATTTTTTGTGATAGTTTTCTACTTCTTTGTGGCCTATTTTAATAAAATATTTATGAATTTCGAATTTTAGCATTCCACGTGCGATCTTTCACAGATCATTGTTTAAAGCAGTCACCCGAATCGTAATAAAAGCTCATACATGTGGTGATTTAGATTACAAAACAAAGCAACTTCCGCAATCGTTCATACCAGATGGTTCAATCAAAAATATACCTCTAAATATACACAACACAGTGACTCGGTGCGGGACAGAAGTGTGTGTGCAAAGATCGTGTGTGTGGACTAATAATTTTGTGAATCTGGTAACCAGTAAATGTGTTATGTCACATTATGTGTTTGCATTGGATTCTCACCTGATAATTTACCATCTCTAATAATACTGAATTTTTTGTGCGTGATATCAAGGATGATAGATATAAGTATTTGGTCCATGGTGATATTGAGCACAGATTAGAGAAAGTATGTCTAAAGATGTTAAGGTGAAAGACCGGCACACGTACTCCTGAGTAGTAAGGGGGAAGGTAGGGTAAAGTCAAAAATCTCTTGAGAGGACTCTCCATGATAGCCGATAGAAAGCGCTAAGCGAGGCATTTGTCTCGAAGCAATAATTATAAAGGCTCGAGTTGAGTCTCTACAATCATTGTGTCGAGATCGGGTGTGAAACGCTTCGCCGACGAATTTTTCGTCAACGAACGTTTAGCCGACAATCCAAAGCCCTTTTCTTAAATACTTACCAGACAAAATATCCAACTCTGCTTGGTCATAAAAAATAACTACGGACCCACTAGAAATGCCATTATTACTATTGAATTATTCCAAGTGGTATTTGTGAAATGGATTTAGTATGTGTCGGCGAATCGTTCGTCAACGAAAAATTCGTTTGAAAGGCGTTTCACATCTGTAGAGATCGCCTAGCTTCTTATAAGGGCTATCATGGAGAGTAGCACAACGCTATTCGTGACCTCTACATCGCCCATGATACGGACAGCACAACGCAATGCTGGAGATAATTTGATCAGTGTCGTCGAGGTACCCGAGATGGACACTTTGTAACTCGTATTGCAAAAAAATAAGGATGCTGTATTTCTCGTGCGTGACAGTACAGTTACGGACGTAATGGTTTGGATAGTTCTTAACTTATTAAAAAAGGTTTGACTACTTTCTTCTCATTCATGTTGCGGTTCAGTCCCCACCCGAGGTCATGAATTTTTACAGTTTTAAGCTTTCAAACCACAGATTCCAAACATAATTGGTTTTTAAGTGTCATAAGCACCCCGAGGTTACTCTGCGGCTAATATTGATCCTTACCCTTTAGTAAGTGATCCGAGTTAGTATATTTTATTGTTTCAATCCTATTTTAAATTTTTAATTCATTTCTTCAGAACTCCGCAAAAGTTTCAGCGAGTTATATTCCTTTATCTTAAGTAAGTATTCAAATATGCCATCGAGGGTCGTTTCGGACTCAAAGGGAACCGTTTATCCATTATACCGGCAACTTTACCCTTTCAAACTTCCTTTAAATAAGTAGGTAACCTACATTTTACTGGCCGGTGGAGCTCATAACGTAAATGTGCGATAAAATTATACTAGGTAAGCCGATCTAATTTCACAAGCTCATTTCCATTATTAAACAGATGGCCACTACCTGCCCTGGTGCGCAATAGAAAATCTATTGTGTCTGATATAAGGATACCTATTTCACAAATTAATAATAGTTCAGATACCTCATCATCTTCACCAGCCTATATACGTCCCACTGCTGGGCACAGGCCTTCCTACATGGGAGAAACACATGAGGAGTTTGGGCCATAACACCACCACGCTGGCCCAATGCGGGTTGGTGGGTTAAAGCGGTTGTAGTAACAACGGAGCACGGAGGAGCTCGAGATTTTAAATCATTCCAGGGTCGACCATGGCGAAAGTTGCTTTGTTTTCGTATTCGAAACCAGAGCGCTCAAACCAATGCGCCACCGAGCTCCTCAATTGTTCAGATACCTATTATTGTATTAAAGGTAAGCCTAATAATTGTGTTTCTGTTTCTTGTGACGTTACATACCTACCCTTTAAATGTAGATTGTAGGGAGTTACATTTTATTCATTTTTGACGACCAGCTGGTCGAGCGGTCTGTACCCCTTGCTATGCAGGCTACTCGGTCAAGAGGTCCCGGGTTCAAATCCCGGTAGGAGCAAATGTTTGTTTGATGAGTACGAGCATGTCAGACCCACCATACCCCTAGCCCTACCCCTGGGGGTAGGGTGGGACTAAACCATACCACCGTTAGTAGTGCTGGGTGCTGGGATTTAATGGAAATATAGAAAAAAAATGGATAGGTACTAGAAATTGTCAATATTGTCATTATATTTAGAAGAGAGATAACTCAATCGAAATATCGTATGTGTACCTATGTAGCTGGATCATCCCCTGACGTACCAGGCTACCATATCTATGTAGGAGATGTTTAGCATACTGTTAATTGTATTTATTTATTTATATAATAATAATATGTTAATTTTATTTATATAATAATCGTAGAGGTCTTAGAGGTCTTAAGTGTTTTTTTTACTTCTGCAACTTTACAACTGATCCTCGTGAACTATGTTTTAGCTGAGATGTTTATCCTATTGAAGAACTACAGACCCATCACGCTCCTGTGTCATGTTTACAAGCTGTTTTCGAGGGTTATAACAAATCGTCTCGCACGCAGTTTTAATTTAACGACTTTCAGCCTCCCGAACAAGCCGGATATTGAAAATGCTTTAGTACCATAGACCACATACATACGCTGCGGCAGGTCTTCTGTATAATACCTGCCATTATAATTATTTTTTCATTTTCATTTCATTTATGCTTAGCGTTTGTGGACTATGAGAAAGTCTTCGATTCTGTTCAGACTTGAGCTGTGCTTCAGTCACTCCAGAGGTGTCAAATTGACAATCGGTACATCAAAGTGCTGCAGTCACTGTACGAAAACACCACCATGTCAGTCCGCCTCCAGGATCAAAACTCGAAACCAATACAACTTCAGCGAGGTGTAAGACAGGGCGATTTCGCCGAAACTGTTTACAGCCGCGTTGGAGGAGAGAGGACTTGGCATCAACATAAACGGCGAGTACATGACTCACCTTCGTTTTGCTGATGATATCGTAGTCATAGAGAACTTGGGCACAATGCTCGACGACCTGTGTAGAGTCTCCCAACAAGTTGGTCTTAAAATAAACATAGATAAGACCAAAATTATGTCGAATTCCCATGTCGTATCCACTCCTGTAAAGGTTCAAAGCTATACACTGGAAGTTGTTGACGCATATTTACCTGGGACAAATAGTCCAACTTGGTAAGTCCAACATCCAGAAAGAGGTCAATCGACTGACCGTACTCGGCTGGGCAGCGTTCGGGAAATTGGGTAAGATCTTCTCGTCCCGAATTCCTCTGTGCTTGAAGTCGAAAGTGTTTGTTGCCAGTGATGACATACGTCTGTGAAACGTGGTCGCTCACTAAGGGCCTTCTGTGCAAGTTCGCAGTCGCACAACGAGCTATGGGGCTATGGGCCTCATAAGAAAGCTCAATGTCACCCAAAGGGCAATGGGGAGGGCTATGCTCGGGGTTTCTGTGCGTGAATGATGAGATCCGCAGAAGAACTATGGTCACCGACAACGCCCGAAGAATTGCGAACCTCAAGTAGCAGTGGGCAGGCCACATTGCAAGGAGGACTGACGGCTGCTGGGGCGGAAAGGTCCTCGAGTGGCGGCCACGTACTGAGAGACGCAGCGTTGGTATATAGGCCTCCCACAAGGTGAACCGACCATCTGGTGAGGGTCGCGGGAAGCCGATGGATGCGAGCAGCACAGGACCGATCGGCTTGGACATGCCTGAGGTAGGCTTATGCCCAGCAGTGGGCGTCTCTCGACTGAAATGATGATGATGAATGATGAGATGTATACGGATAAAGATAATTATGACTTATGACGTGAGATTATGGATAACAATATCGCGTGATCTAAAGATGTTCTTTTGCTCGGGATTTCTCAGGAACTGGTAGGAGGTATTAAAAATTAAAAAAGGAAATGAAAATAGCAGGCTGTTATTTTTTAACAGTTACTTTGTCCTGTTATTTTTATAATGTTTATGCGTGTGTCCATACATAAATTCGAGTTGCTGGATTACAGCAGTTGCAATAACAACCGGGACCAGCGGCTTTACGTGCCTTCTGAAGCACGGAGGAGCTCAAGATCACAAATTTTGATTGACCCACCCCGGGATCGATCATAGCAAAAGTTGTTTTGTTTTCGTAATAAAAACCAGAGCGATTACACTACTATGCCTCACCTCACGCCACTGATTTTTACTATACGCCACTTGTTTCATTTATTTGAACATTTGAAGTTTCATTTATTTCTGATTAAGCTACTACTACATAATAAGCTATTACTAAATAATAATTGTCTTACCTTTAACGATTTGAATATTTCTATATTGTAATACCTAAGTAGCAATTACCTTCTGCAATTATTGCAATTTCTAGGAAACGCTTCTACACTGCACCCTTTTGTATGTAATGCCATAGCCGCCTTCATATCCATGAAAGACGAAAATCTCCCCCAAAATGTATTGAAATATTTTTAACCCACATTTACATGCAACCACTGAATAAATTACATTCGATTACACATTTTATTACTGGACCATAAAAACTTGAAACCCGAGCCGTAAAACAAAATAAAAAAGAATGAAAACAAAACAAATCTCATTGATTGTCACTGTCAAAATCGGTATCTGTCTGTCAAATCAAAGTCAACGAAGTGTCAAAGGCTGTCAAATTGGTCAAACCTTCACATCAATCAAAAAAACTAAATAAGTTTTGTTTACAATAAATCTATGATGAACGCTAAAAGGAAAATGTAAATTATTTAGCGTTGTTTTTATTTTACTTTCATAGCTCTATATTTTGTTTCTTTTACTGTCCTTAACTTTAATAAGTATGTAACGCACGTCCCCATGTATATCTTAGAAGGAAGGATTGAACATTACTTATTTGCAATATTGTTTCTTTTAGTGTAAGAAGCACAAATGCTCAAATTCGGCTGCTAGTGGACTATATGTCGAGCAACCAATCATTTGCTGCTGACGAAATTATCGGTCCTTGTGAGCAACATCAGGAAAAATGGGATCGATTAGCCGACTTATTAGCAGATGTTGGCCCACGTAAAACCGTGGATCAGTTGAAAAATGTGTGTAAATAATTGTAATTATTTTTACAATTTTTAAATTCAATTTTGGTATAAATTTGCGAATCCTATTTGTACCTTGTGGACACCAGGATCTAAATTTAATATGTATTTGCAACTATATTTTAGACATGGACGGACTTAAAAATAAAAGCGCGTCAAGAAGGAGAACGAGCAAGACTAGTACTTGAGGATACTGGAGACACAGCAGCTATTCCCTGTATCAGTCGGAATACAAAGAAGATACTCGATGCTATAGGGCAACAATATGCAACTGGCATTGGATCAGAAGAAGACACTGATATGGGAGATTTTTTAGTAAGACGTTACCAATCTTTCACAGTTGTATTTCAACTAAGTTCTTTGATTTAGTTTGTGAAATGTTCTCATTTAGTACCATAAACTGCGTAAAGTCTCCCGGGAGCAATAACAACAATAAAAAATCCATTGTGTCTGGAATGTGTGGCTCAGCAGGTTAGTCAATAGTGAAGTTGTTTAATTAATTGGAATAAGTTTGTCACATGATTTGAGATACACATTCTGCTAAATCTCTATAACTTTACAAATAAAGGCTAATTCTATCTTATTGCTTTTCAGGATGTAAAAATTATGCCTCCACCAGGATTTATTCCTGAAAAAGACTCTAGAGACTGGCCCTCAAGCTCTTGGGTAGACCCTAAACCCTCCAAACCCTGGGTAACTCGCAGGCCAATTAGCAGTCCCACATCTTCTGAACCATCAAGTAGCTGTATAGCCCCAGGAACATCTTGCAGTTATAGTCGTGGGATGTCAAGCCGGCCTATTAGAAGAATTCGCCAGAGGCGGGCATCAATAAACCATTCAGCACAAATTGTACAGGCTCAGAATGAAACTACACGAGCTCTACAGGTACCTAACCTATCATAATAATAATAATAAGTCATTTATTCAGACAATTTCACAAATAGAAATCACATTTTTAATTAAAATCTTCATTTCGATCATTCAAACATTTTTAATTTCTCCCAAATAATAAATTCATGATAGCAGTATTTAAATTGCTTTATTTATTTTCTTAATCTAATGTTTGTTATTTAATGCTCTTCTGTAATTCTGTTTGCCAGTCGGAAAAGGCCTCCTATAATCTCTTCCATTTGAGTCTTTCCTGTGCTACCCTATTCCATATTATTCCAGCTACCTGTCGTATGTCATCATCCCCTCTTTTTTGTGGCCTGCCTCTCTTCGTATTGAACCTATCTTAGTAGATGTTAATTATTATAATAATTAAATGTATAAATAAATATAATATAATAAAATAATTTTAAAATAAATATATTTTGTTTCAGGAAATAAGGGATGAAATAAGATTATTTAGGCTAGCTTTTGAAAGGTCTTTAGAAAAATAGTACAGCAAGGTATGTTTGTTGAATCTTTCTATATATCTGTGCCTTGTTTTTACCAAAACAAAACCATAAATGTTACTTTGCTCACAATTTGTGTTACACTAAACTTTTGATTGGCCACCAATTCACTTTGTTTTCAGGACCTATGTTAATGCCTTTAAATAAAATTATATTACATATTTATTTAGTATAATTTACGTAAAATAATAAAACCAATTTGTTACAAAGATGTTACTATGGGAACCATCTATCTATGGGAACATATTTACCGCTGTCAAATGAATTTACGCTGTTTTATATTTAGTTTGTGCTACAACATTTGTTAGCGTTCAGTTTACATAAATAATGGTTCCAATTAAGCTAAATGGAACATTTTTGGTTTTGTTTTGGTAAATACGTAGTAAATTAGCGCGAATTAGTAAATTTGTGTTTCTGAATTTGAAAATAAAATTTGGCATCCAGGGGTTGTGGGGGGTCGATATCGTAGTATTAGAACGTAGAGGAGAGCGGGGGGGGTACGTGCGTGTGGGTATGTATTATCGCACGATACGCATTGTTTAGAGTTGTCACGTATTGTCTTGTGTTCCGAGGGGGTGGTTACCCCCACTATACATTTTTTTTACACAACTAGATGACAAACAAGCTGACGGCCCACCTGATGGTAAGCGGTTACCGCCGCCTATAGACACCTGCAATAACAAGGGAAAATCACTTGATATTGCAGGTGCGTTGTCATCCTGCCCGCCTAGCATGACCACCGAAACGCGATATGATACGATATGATAAAGCTATTTATCGCTGCGAACTGTCAAAAATCATTGGATATAACCGCTATCTTGAAATTTTATCGAAACTGTGAACATGAACCTATATATACTATATACAAGTTCGCAGTTTCGATAAAATTTCAAGATGGCGGTTATATCCAATGATTTTTGACAGTTCGAAGCGATAAATAGCTTTATCATATCGCGTTTCGGTGGTCAAGCTAGGCGGGCTGGGGCCTAAGATGAAATGCCGAAACACACGAACTGTTTCACGGGTGAAATAAGAAACAGCACATTTCAAATATTTACGTACATACAATTAAGACTAATAAGTGGTATGAACTTTTAAAGTTCCAGATATTAAGCATCGAGCAAGAGGTATAAAGTTGGTGCACAGGGGAGCATGTGTGCCTCATTCATTCCATTAATAGTACATTATGGTACAAGTGTGTAATGTTGGTGATTACCGCTGAGGCGCATTGAGGCCCGAGCCGTCAGGCGAGGGTCTTAAGGAGCCGAGGACGGTAATCATCAATACACACGTGTATCATACAACGTTTTTCAACACACTTCTGAATAAAATAATACTTAAATAAAAAACCATTTTACATAGTAGATAAAAAGTTTATTTAGAGAAACAATTAGTAAATGTGCAGTTAGTAAAATTATAATTAACTATTTTTGATGATATAGCGGTCTCATCAGATAGATTATTTACTGAAATACTTTCATGTTCTATTGTTATTTGTGATGGTTCATTATTCGTGTAGGTAGGTGAAATCCAATCATTGGATGTACTTGGTATTTCGCTAGTAGGATGCGTCTCAGAATCAAGTTTAATTCTTTTTGTGATTTTCGCACAAATTTCCTTCTTGTTTTGTATGGAATCTTCTACGTATGATTCTGCTACATTGCTAGATCGCCACCCGCCATGTCGCTTCAAAGTCATTATATCAGCTCCTGAATTTGCCAGCAATGTAGCTGAAGTTCTTCTGAAACTATGTCCAGTGTAGCTCTCAGCATCTACTAAACCCAAAAACTTAGCGATTTCTTTAGGCATATAACCAAATTTGTTTATACCTATAGGCTGACAGGTACATTTACCATTCTGGTAATTTAGAAAGAAACGGTCATTTTTTGTTTTTGGTGAACGCAAACTTTCATACTTCTTAACAATATCATAGAATGGACCGTGTATGGTGAATGACCTAGGTATTTTATTTTTCGTGATAGGTATCTTCACTAAAAGCATCTGGCCATGGTTTTCTATATCTTTTACAGTTATATTTGTTAATTCTTGTATCCTACAGGCACCAGTTACACCAAATATTAAAGCAACCTGAAACAAAAGAAACAATCATTAAAGTCAACAAGCTGCTATTAAATATTTAATTAAAATAATTTAACTAACCTTTGTAGCCAAATATTGGTTATCTGGAGCATCTTTAATAAATTTTTCAATATCGTCAGATGATAAAACCTTTGATTTTTTGCTTCTAAATCCATCAGATAGTCTCTTTAGATAAGCTGACAAATTCGAGTATGTTTTTAAGTCCACTCCATTCTTTGTTCGGACTGTACTTTTTAACATTGAGTAAATACACCACAAAGAGCTAGGTTTGTACTTAGAAGATAATTCTTTAAAGTACGCCATGAACACATTTTCTGAAAAAGACTGCGTATTCTTGTTGTTCTGCCATTGTATGAAATTTTGGTACGCTAATAGATATTTTTCCTTTGAGTTTTCTGGTAGTAAACTTTCCATAACGTTCTGGGCTTCACATCTTATATCGGGCGGTGTACAACATAAATCATTTTCTTCATAAATTGTATTTGCAGACATCTTAATTAATAACTAACTAAATAACTTCAAAAGAGAAAACGAGACGAGTTGTGAAAAATGTTTCGTAATGGCGGGAAAAATTAATCAGTTTTCCTATGCGCGCGCATCGGCCATAGACTAATAAATTTCGTAATGGCGGGAAAAATTAATTAGTTTCCCTATGCGCGCGCATCGGCCATAGACTAAAAAATGAGGTTTCTTTTTTTTGGGCTTTTCGAGGATAGCTTTTTAGCGCAAATGTAAGCGTAACTCAACCAATAATATTAAAGAAAGAAAGAAAGAAAGAAAAATATTTTTATTTGACATGCACATAACAAACAACAACAAGAAGCTTAAACAATAAAAAAAAAATAAAAAAAAAACAATAGACAAATACAAACAGTTTATACTTAACAATAAGTGCAGTCAACAAGGCCCTATCTCAGCATAAAACTTTTGCGACATTATAAAAAACGTCGCAGAAGCGCTGTTATTATGATAGGGCCTTGGGTGTGACTTTGGATTTTAAACTACATATACTTACACATATACATAAATACAAAAAAATACATATACTTACACATATACATATAGATAAGTGACATAAACTCAATCACATCAGACATGGCTGTATGGGCATTAGTTCCTTTTGCCTTCCCATTACAGGGAGATTTAACAACAAAAAAAGAAAAAATATATATATTGGCAATTTTAATTATTAAAAAAAAAACTATTACTCACTAGTGAATAATAGGAATGAAAAAGTCACAGTTTGATTATAGGTGTCATTATGTGCCTAATTGCCATGGGATTAGAGCCACTTTATGAGGAAGTGTGTTGAAAAATAGTTTTACCTTTAATCACAAACTTGTACTCGCACGCACGCACGCACGCACGCAGGCACGCACGCACGCACGCACGCACGCACGCATGCACGCACGCACGCACGCACACACGCACGCACGCACGCACGCACGCACGCACACGCACACACACACACACACACACACGTGTGGTCACGCACGTACGCACAAGCTATACAAAATGCATAGAGGCACTTAGAATATCTGACAGCAGGACCCAAAAAACAATTCTAACTGCCTTCTTTTGTTTCAGATCTGCCACTCTTATAATTAAGGTTTTATTTTAATAATAAAAGGGTTTATTTGGACCAATCTTATGCAGAAATACTTTAAGTCCATCATCAAATGTTGAATAGTGAACTGTTTAACTATTCTTTTCTTATATTCTTAATTTTTGATTTTAACATTATTATAAATGTTTGAAAATTCATTATATTATTGTGATACCATTGGGTATTGATAAAATCAAAGTATAACTATAATAAATATAATTGTGCGTATCAAGTATTGGCAATACCTACAGTCATAGTTTGCACCTAAGTAGCTATTCAGAAGTACGAGTATGTAAATATAGTAATAGGTTTACTTAATTTAATACGTGAATATCTTGTGCTATTAAAATGTTAACTTCTAAATAAGTATTTTAGTATATTTTTTACCCATAATTGCCCATTTCATTTAAACCGTCGAGTCTTTTAGACTGAAAAGAAGGGAGATAGACCAAGGTTTTCATTTAAAATAGAAACAAACATTGATTTTTATAAGATTCATTCGGGTGCTCCATAATCTATGTTTCTGTGCATTCGGAAGTCCGAAGGTTATTAAGGGACTTACTAACACAGAAGCACTGTATACCGATTCGAAGCAGAGGGCTCTAACCGAAAATGCATGGGATTTGTAATTTGTCGTTTAACTGGGCGGCTAGCCCGTTGATTATCCCGGAAGTACAACTAGCCAAGTCATTGAGCGCAACGTTTAACCATATGGCTGTCAGCCGTGAGCCGTCTGGTTTAAATTAGCCATTCAATTGGACGATTCCTAAGCAAGTCGTTTAAAGGGAAGAGCTATTGTAGCGATTGGAAAATTCAAGGTTTTTTTATGACCACTTAGAACCAAAACGATGCCGGTTATAAGTGGTCATAAAAAATAACCTCGAACCTATCAATCAAACCAAAACTTTTCAGTACAAGACGATCCATTCAAAACTTCAAGTAGTTAAACGGTAAGTGAGTCTAGTTAAATTAACTATCGGGCTAGGCATTCAATTGGATGCCGGCGTTTAATCAACGGGATAGGCATCCAGTTAAGCGGCAATTTAACCATTTTATCGAATGTTGTCTTTTGTTCACAAACCCAGAATAAAGACCAGCCCCCTTATTCACAACTTTCGGAAAAGATTCGAATATCAGAAAGTCTTAGCTATCTTCACTTTTTATCACGCTGCGTCATGTGAC
Organism: Nymphula nitidulata; assembly: GCA_947347705.1. Classification (NCBI taxonomy): domain Eukaryota; kingdom Metazoa; phylum Arthropoda; class Insecta; order Lepidoptera; family Crambidae; genus Nymphula; species Nymphula nitidulata. The sequence goes on from OX374632.1 coordinate 18,864,162, forward strand.
TTTTCGACTCCAATCCGTGATCTGACGGTTTCTGAATAAAAAGCTAAAAAGACAGCGAATTTGCGGGTGTAAATAAAAATACCCATAGAGCAAGTCGTTACTATCGAAAATAATCAAGAAAGAAAAACGGGCGTAGCGCCTAATAGGGAAGTACGGTCGGCAACTGAAGTCGAAAAACACTTTAGTACCGCGACACGCTACGTCGTTCACAATGTTCATAGAAATTGTCAAGAGAATCATCGTCATCATTTCAGTCGAGAGACGCCCACTGCTGGGCTTAAGCCTCCCCCAGGGATCTCCAAACCGATCGGTCCTGCGCTGCCCGCATCCATCGGCTTCCCGCGACCCTCACCAGATCGTCGGTCCACCTTGTGGGGGGCCTACCAACGCTGCGTCTCCCGGTACGCGGCCGCCATTCAGGGACCTTTACGCCCTAACGGCCGTCAGTCTTTGAAATGTGGCCTGCCCACTGCCACTTGAGGTTCGCAAAGAGTAAGAGAATGAGCGACTTCTAATGCTGACTGTACTTACATATTTTTTAATAAAAATACCTATCTCGTTCAATGTAGAATTTTTAACCGACTTCAAAAAAGGGGGAGGTTATCAATTCGTCTGTATGTTTTTTTATGTTTGTTACCTCAGAACTTTTGACTGGGTGAACCGATATTGATGATTCTTTTTTTGTTCGATGCGGAATAGTTCCCATTTAGTCCCATAAATTTTTTTTTGAAAATCCTATGGGTAGTTTGGTTTTTAAATAAAAAAACTGGAAAAATTAAGTCGTCTACGTATGCGAAGTTGCTGATATTTGCTTTCCTATGAATATTTAGTGAAATGATACGATACGATAGTATGTGCCGGAATCTTGGAGAGAGGCCAATGTGCAACCGGTCCCCAAAAAGGCAGACCGATCAGACCCAGCTAACTACTGCCCGATAGCTGTCACCTCAGTTCTTTGCAAGGTCATGGAACGGATCTTAAACCACCAGCTGATCCGATACCTAGAAGATCACTCATTAATTAATGATCGACAGTACGGGTTTCGGCCGAACCGGTCAACGGGTGATCTTCTAGCGTACTTAATGCATGTCTGGGGTGAAGCTATTGAGAAACGTGGTGAGTCACTGGCAGTTAGCCTTGACATTGCCAAAGCGTTCGATCGGGTCTGGCACAGGGCTCTTCTCTCCAAGCTCCCGGCATACGGTCTGCCCGCTCAGCTCTGTAACTGGATTGGCGGCTTCCTGCATGAGCGAAGAATCCGTGTCCTCGCAGATGGATGCGCATCGCGGTTCATGTTAGTGAATGCTGGTGTACCACAAGGCTCTGTTCTATCCCCCACACTCTTTCTTCTTCATACCAATGACATGATTTCGTTAGGAAACATTCATTGCTATGCAGATGACAGTACAGTGCATGGGGGATATTACGGTCGCCCAGGGGCTGGGCGCGCTGAAACCGAGAGGGAGAGAGAGAATCTTACCATTGAGCTCAACAGGGTGTTGAACCTCGTATCTGTATGAGGATCTAACAATCTTGTTGAGTTCAATGCTAAGAAAACACAGGTGTGCGCGTTTACAGCCAAAATGTCGCCGTTCCTTCCTCTTCCGTCTCTTCAGGGCACGACTCTTTCGGCACAGGGCTCCCTAAACTTGCTAGGCATGGAGATATGTTGCGATCTGAATTCCAAGAACTACATCGAAACCGTGATAAAACTAGCCTCACGGAAGCTCGGTGTCCTGAACAAGGTGCGTCGATTTTTCACGCCTGACCAATTATGCCTGCTCTATAAAACTCAGGTCCGGTCTTGCGTGGAATATTGCTTGCACTTGTGGGATGGCTCCGCCAAGTACCTACTCGATGCCCTGGACAGATTGCAGCGTTGTGCTGTCCGTATCGTTGGCGATGTAGAGGTCACGAACAACCTTGAGGCTCTGCAATTGCGTCGAGACATTGCGTCGCTTAGCGCATTCTATCGGCTATATCACGGAGAGTGTTTTGAGGATCTATTTGACCTTATCCCACCTTCCCCCTTCCTACTCAGGAGCACGCGTGCCGGTCTTCGGAGTCATCAATTCACTGTCTCCACCTCAACATCACGTAAGTACAAATAAATTTATTAGCTCTTTTCTTTGTCGAACTTCCAGAACTTGGAATTCTTTGCCAGCACATGTATTCCCTCCTTCCTATAACATGGTTTCCTTCAAACGAGGCGTGAAAAAGCACCTTTCGGGCCGGCAAGGTGGAGGCAGCTAGAGCAGTGTCTGTACTGCACTAGCTGTCTTCGCATATGGAATCTTCTTACCGCTTCACATCAGGGGGTGTTGAGTCATTTGTCGTGCTTTGTATTAAACAAAAAAATAGAAAACAATATAAGTTGACGGTCACGCATCTAGTTTTGACCTTCAAAAGATATCACTAAAATCGTGAAAAAAAAATTTAAACAAACAATAAAACCAACTCCAAAAAACTAAAAAGGATAAAATAATTAAATTTTAGTAGGTACTCATCCCCTAGGAACATATTTTTGGAGTTGGTGCTAAGTTATTTCGAGGAACCATAGATAGTGAAGCACCGACTCCAAAAATATGTTCAAAAATATTAATAAATATTAACTCCAAAAATATTACATTAATTCAGTCTTTTCCCGCCATTTTAACAGTTACATCCAAAGTAAAATTTGCGGTCGTTTTGTAAAAAGGGCATTTTGATTTTTTTATGCAGTAGCCTCAAATAAACAGGAGCTTTTAAATTAATGACGTTTTGCCACTGATTAGATAATAGATAACGTTTGTTTGCTCCCATGTCGTTTTACGCTATGGATATTTTTTCAGTTATGACATTTTGTACTGAAAACTATCTGCCACGAATTGCTGTATCTATACCTATAATTCTTAAGAAAATATCCCTACCTAAAGTCCAAGCAAATCCCGGCTACCCCATATCTAATATTATTATATTTTTTCTCAAAGCTTGTTTAGAAGGTGGTGTGTTTATTTTCTGAAGTGGTTTTAGATTCAGGTGATAGGTACACATAACAAAAACAGTAGGCATTTTAGTAGAATAACCTTTAAAAGCTTTTTCGTGGGTTTGTATTGAATTATAGAGACAAACATAATTCAATGAATACTACGTAGAATTTGTAAGCAAAAACTAATTTAGATAAAATAATTTCATAGAACAAAATGAAATTATTCGTGTAAAGTCTTGAAACAAAATTGATTTAAGAAAGACGAATGCCGGGAAAGCCTAGGAATTGCGTCACTAATATATTAGTAATGTTTCTTATCTTTTATCTACGCAATTTTATCGTGACTATATATAGTCACGAAGATAAAAAATAAAAGATGCGTAGTCAAATTAAAAACAAAATAAAATAGTAATTTTTGGCACGCTGGTGCATAACAAATGAATATAATAAATATATGGTAACATATAATTTTAAAATTTTGCGCCTCAATCATCATCTACTTATCCAACACCTTCTCATTAAGACTTTTCTTATGAGCCCAAACACGCTTTATCTGCTGTACGTTTCTTTAGGTAACGACTATTAAGTAGTTATATCATATACCAAATAATATTACTCAATTATTCTGATTATATCGAATAAATATTAGCGAAAACGTTGCTATGCGAAACAAAGGAGAACCATTATATATATTAAGTATTCAACTGTAAACAACCCACAAACGATTCTGGCTTAGTGAAATTTTTTTATATAAGGGAAACATACAGCAATACAGTAACACACATAAAATTACGCATTTCAAAACAAAAAGCCAACGAAGTCTCCACTTATAGATATTGCATTTCGTTGAAATGTCTAAACGACCACGAAATTTATCGTTTACACACCTACCTAAATCATCATCATCATCATCACCAGCCTATATACGTCCCACTGCTGGGCACAGGCCTTCCTACATGGAAGAAACACATGAGGAGTTTCGGCCATAACACCACCACGCTGGCTCAATGCGGGTTGGTGGGTTAAAGCGGTTGTAGTAACAACCGGGACCAACGGCTTAACGTGCCTTCCGAAGCACGGAGGAGCTCGAGATTATAAATTTTGGTTGACCCATCCCAGGGTCGACCATGGCGAAAGTTGCTTTGTTTTCGTATTCGAAACCAGAGCGCTCAAACCAATACGCCACCGAGCTCCTCTAACAAACAATACCTACCTAAATACATACAAATAATATTATACAAATGTTTAAAAATACAACATTTAACAATAAAAAACCTAAGTCATATGTTTTTGTTTAACGGCTGAGACAAAACCATTAAAAGTGGTGTGGAAAATATCAATGTCTGAATAACTATTATAGGTAGAACAGGCACGCACTATAAAAATAACAAAATTAAAAAATTTAAGTAACCCCTGGCGTTATTAATCATCTATCTAACACCATCTCATTAAGACTATTCATAGAGCCCAAACACGCTATATCTGCTGTAAGTTTCTGAAGAATTAAGCATTTCGCAGACTTTTTGATGGTATAGGATCAGCTCAAGGTTAGTATGTCATGGGAATGTCACCGAAGTGACAGTACACCAAATTTGAAAACAATCGGATCTGTAAAAGTTAGTAAAATCCTATTATCATGTAGAAAATGAGCTGATAGTCATCAAACGCCTGAACTGATCTTCATAAATTATAGCTAAGAACCATCGTAGTCACATCAGCTTTCAAACAAAAAAAACCTAATCAAAATCGGTCCATTCGTTTAGGCGCTACGATGCCGCAGACAGATACACAGACACGTCAAACTTATAACACCCCTCTTTTTTCGTCGAGGGTTTATAAAACGGTTCTGAGAGTAACTACTTAGTTTTACAAAACGGAACTGAAAAAGTATCCTTAGAACGGGTTTGAGTGTTAGAGCATTTCATAAAAATATTACTTATTAATTAGGTAAGGAGACTCAATTAAACCATTTATGATTTTGTACAGAAGAGTTAAATCTTTTATTTCTCTGCGAATATCAAGGATTGAATACGAGATAAGAAATCAACATTATTGAAATGAAATCTTTAGTTTAAATGCTTTAAAAATTTTGATTGAGTTCTATTTAAAATATCTAGTAACCAGTATATTGTGGGTTCCATGATGCTGAAGCATATTCTAAATAGGATCGTACTAGAGAGTTATACAGTCAAATTAGTGTTCGATGATCTTTGAAATCCCTAGTCTGGCGAAGGATGAAACCAAGCATCTGATTCGCCTTACTAGATTTTTTTCGATGTGCTATGCAAACAATAGATTAGTATCCATAATAACTCCTAAAGAACTAGAAATTGGAGCCTTGGAATAATATTTCTGGCATACCTAATCATGACATTTAATTTGTTTTATTTAACTCTCACAATTTATTTGCATGGCAGGTACCTATAAATAAATACAAAGGTAATAATTATAATGTAGGAATTTGTGCGTAGGTACCTTAACTTTCCAATGGGCTACAGTAATTGAATCGGGGACTAAGGGATTTGATATTTAAAGGTCACTTATTGTCGAGAGCAAAAGAGATTGTTAAATAAACAAGTCAAATAGGTACTTGTACAAGGGAAATATTGACTGATGGAACCCTTTTAATCAAATTTTTGTTTTCCTTAGATATGTAGATTAGACAGAATATGCTATAATTTGCGAAAGTTCCTTTGTCTGTACAAAGTACGTCCAAAGGAGATGTTTCATATCTGGCCAGGTATATGTACCTACTTACAGTAAAATGAGACAAAATCTCCTGAATCCACGAAATATACTAATAATTCGACGAAAGCATATAGTTTGTTTGTACAAAAGTTTTTCGTCAATTTTAACGTTGTCCACTATGGCAATATGGCGGGCGACATAGAAATCACTAAACGTCACATTTCCGCCATGATGAATATTTAGATGTATGCATCGCATTTTTTTTTAATAAAATATCTTGTTTTGTGCCACGCAACAAAGCAAATGAAAAGAAAATGGACAATTAAACACTGCACCCGTACCACCATCTTTTATCGCGATCCAGTTTATGACCTAAACTGAGTAGAATCGTTAATTCGTACTACGACGCTATCTACGACTATGACAGCGATGCAGTTTAGGACCCAATACTGAACCGAGCGGAATAGGAATCGCTTTTAAATAGATGGTGGTAAGGCCCCTGAAGGTTATACCTTGAACTTACCAATTAAACCAAAACTTTTCAGTACAAGACGATCCATTCAATACGCCAAATCGTTAAACGTTAAGTGAGTCTAGTTCAATTAACTTTCGGGCTAGGCTATCCGTCCAGTACAGATTTAACCAGACGGCGATGACATGTACAGGGTGGTGCCGACAATTTTCATGACATTTCTATGAAATACCTAATGCAGCCAATATTATATTATTTCATACAAATGTCATGAAATTATCAAATGAATACGATGTTTTTGGAAGTAGCAAACCAATTCTATGAACTAATATAGACCGTGTTTTAATTTATTGTCGTATTGACGGCACCATTCTATAGAAGGTGGTCGGCACGAACACTTGTCACATTTAACGAATAAGTCAGAGCAAAACCGTTCCGTTTCGAAATTGATGATGAAGTCCTTTATGACATGATACTTTTTATTGTCATTGTGTGTAACTATAGGTATATGTGTAGGTAAATGATTGTATATTTTGACTCCAACAACTTGTGTTTTTTTATGTAATATATGCAACTTTTTAATGTTACTTATTGTTTTGGCTATTTTACTAAAGCACTCATCTTGTTGTCTTATTACCTAAGTAATTGTTTATAAGTGGACACATGCCTAATGATGTCATGAGCAAGTCTTTAACAATCTGTAATTAAAATATAACAATTTTATTACGGTCTGTTAATAAGTATGGGAATAATATTTCATGCTTCACCCAGCCACCAGCAGGCTGAACGGAAACGAATGGAATTTGACATGAGCCTAGAAATTTATATAATATTAAAATAACAAGACCTACTCGCGAATGAATGATGAAAAAGACCGTTTAAGTAAATATGAAAAGGAGCGTTTCTAGAAGAGAAACGTGGAAATAATGAGCGATTTGTCATTCCAAGCGCCAGGAGTAATTCCACTTAACGAGAACGGGCGAGCGCGTGATTGATGACGAACTCACGTTAAATAAATGGATTCACTCACCTGCTTACTCAAAGGATCAAAAAATATTATTTTGACTTGTGTTTTTACAATTAAAAGGAAAAGTCAAATAGAATATCTTTTTTTGCGACAAGGGTGGCAAACACGGGTACGGTAGCGGCGCCTATATAGACGCTCGTAGCACCTTGAGCAAGTACTCATGCGTTGTATGTAACCGGAGCCTATAGATAGATAGATGCTCATAGCACCTTGAGCAAGTACTCATGCGTTGTAACCGGAGCCTATAGGGTGATTCTCTGAATTGGTGCAATTCTCAATTCCAAGACCATAAAAAATAAAATATTGCACTCTCAAGTAGTACGTTTTATCTAAAAGAAAGGACATTAATTAAGCTACAGAGACACGTAAATATAAACTACTGATTTGAAAAGATTACAAAAATAAAAAATAAAAATAGGGTAAAATGTCATTACCGTCAGTGTCTCAAAAACGCTTTTTGTAGAATAACTGGTTGAAAGTTGCAGAAGCGCTTCTTCAATAAACTTTGAATTCATAATATATTATTACACTGATTATTACAACATGTGGGTAAATTTGCACAAATACGAACGTTGTAGTTAATTAGAAAAAAAATTGTGAACTTTTGCCACCTGAAATTTGTCATTACCATCATCACAAATGGAAAGATAAAAATGTCCTGTGTGTGTGTGCACTATTCCAATCATTCCCGATTACTACGCACCTAAGCGTCGGTCAGTCTATCTTTGGGTATAGTAATGAAAAGCCGTGAAAAAAAAAAAATTAGTGTTCAAAATTGTCTTTTGTCACGAAGTATTGGTCTTTACCTTCTTCTAAATTTTGAGGTAAGTGATAAGTTTTTATTTTCACATTCTCTTGCATAGCAAAGCTTATAGGATTCTATAATATACTTATAAACCTTATTTATTATATATTGTACAAAAGATTACGCCTCTGTAGACCAGAATGTGCAAAACTATCACTACCCTCAGTATCATAACCTTCATTTACCATCAACTTTTCAACTGAAGGTAATGACCCAAAACTGACGGTAGTGATTAAATATGACACAGACATTACTTTAACACTGGTTCTTTTTAACAACTCAAGAAAAAATTATTTCGTTCCAAAATAATGTAAGTAGTTTGAAGATAAATGATTTCTTCCTAATTATAAAATACTTTCTTTGAACTAGGCTCAAAAACCTCATGTTGTTACATGATAATTTCAGCCGAAAGACGTCCACTGCTGGACAAAGGATAAAGGTTGCGTTGTACCCGATTGTCAATCCACCTTTTTGGAGGCCTGCCTACGTTGCGTCTTCCGATTCGTGGTCAACACTGCAGAACCTTTCCACCCCAGCGGCCATCGGTTCTGCGAGCTATGTGTCCTGCTCACTGCTACTTAAATTTAGCAACTCTTTGAGCTATGTCTATGACTAAGGTTCTCCTACGGATCTCTTTATTTCTGGTTTGATCCATATGAAAAACTCCGAAAATTGGTCGATCCATTGCCCTTTGAGTGAACTAAGAATCTCTTAAAGAGCCCCATTGTCCCATTGTGAGCGACCACGTCTCAGTGCCGTATGTCATCACTGGCAACACAAACTGAACGATTTTTTTTTTCTTGAGACGCTGCGGTATTCGGGACGTCAAGATATGCCGTAGCTTCTTTCAACTTTGAGTGTAGAGTCTCCAACCTTCAGAGAGACTTTAAAACTGGTGTACACCTGCTTTTCGAAGGTCAGCCGTAATTCCGTCATCACCTGCCGCCTTGTCGTTTTTATGCTGTTTGAGAGCCATACATAACTCGCACAGGCTAACGTCCGGGATATCCTTGGTATAGTATCGGGTTTCTCTGGCTCTTCGGTCAGTGGTAACGTGCCTGGGTCGACGTGTATAACTGGCCGTTGAACTACGCCACCTCTTCCAGAAGCTCAGGGTTTGATGACACCGCACTGCCATCTAGAGTATTCAGCTTCGTCCGCCAACTTTTCCCCATAAACAAGTTTCTTGTGAACAAGTTTATTCCGCTCATTGCGTCTTTAATACAATTTGTATTAAATTGGAGCAGCTCGCGAGCTGCAATGTGTCTGTTAAGCCACTGGTACAGAGAAGCATCGCCAGGGAACTGCAAAACCAACGCACATCTTTCTTCAGTGACCCTGCGGGTATGGTCTGAAATCTTTTTGGTTTACTTTGAAGGTGAGATTTGAACAACTAACGCCCAACCATTTGGACAGTTTTCATGATTCTGTTACTGTAATCAATCGGCCACGTTAACGCAACCGCCTAGGCATTCAAAACGATTTTTAAGTTCGAATTGAAAGCTCTCAGAGTTTTGTTGATGGATGGGTGCTGGTCGGAGTGTTGATTTCGCAAGTCAACACTTCGACCTTCGAGCTTTACATTGAGTTTTAATGTGCCTCTTAGCAGTCGGCGATCGCCACCACTTTTCACTGAGTTTATCACTGAGACTGTTAAATACTTGACTCCTCGTCGACATTATGAAATCAATCTCGTTTTTCGCTTCAATTCACTACCACATGGCTTGTAATTATTACCAGTATGCATTTATAACTACCGTCAGCACTTTTATCATTACCATCCGACATTAAATCATCACCGTCTCAAAATAAAATTTCAAAGGATCATAGCTCCTAAATTTATGGATGCAATTGCCTATAAATTGGCCAAATTACAAAGGAATTAGTATATTTTGATAAAATTTATCAAAAATCATAATTTAAAAAATTCTCCGATTTTTTTGTAAATTTATGGATGCAATTGCCTATAATATTGGCCAAATTACAAAGGAATTAGTATATTTTGATAAAATTGATCAAAAATCATAATTTTAATAAATCTCCGATTTTGCTCCAAAGTGCACGGATTTAGACAATTACCCAATAGATAGATGCTCGTAGCACCTTGAGCAACTACTCATGCGTTGTAACCGGAACCTATAGATAGATGCTCGTAGCACCTTGAGCAAGTACTCATGCGTTGTAACCGGAGCCTATAGATAGTTTTTTTTTTTTAATTTATTGATTAATACAAATTTTACATCATATCAAAATCATGTCACTTGGCGGAAGCCAGAAGGGCTTATATGCCAAGTGATACTCGTAGCACCTTGGAAAACTACTTTATGAAGATATACAGGTAGAACCCTGTGTAGCGTGCTATGACGTCATCAGCTACGCTATGACGTCAACACTACGCCGTAGTCATCCCAGTGCTACGCGTGGATGGAGATGCGGGGAAGGAAGACAGTTCTGATTGAGCCATTGTTGAGAACACGCGACATGTTACATTATTAGTTTTACGGGACATGGAAGGTATTATATTTTGGGCCTCAGTATGACAACGCACCTGCAATACCAAGTTTATTTTCCTTGTTATTGCAGGTGTCTATAGGCGACGATAATATTCTTCAATAAAACAAGTTCTTATGAATCACAGTTTGTCTCATTTCTGAACTCTAACACGCACTGCCCACCTTAGCTAAAAATCAAGAGAATTCATTGTTGCGTGAAACAAGTCCTCCTGCTCCCAACACAACGCTTCCATAATCAACCCTCGCGACCTTACTCGCCGCAGGAACACAATTCTTCAATGTTAGTGCTACCCCAAGTCGGGAGCTTAAATTCGAGTGGTAAACACCACCCTTTACTATGCCCTACCTCTGTAAATCTATGATTTTTTTATACAAAATTTTTTTTTTGCTATTTCTTTACCTACAAGCGTAACAGATTATTTTTTTAATTCTTGGATTTTTTTATACAAAGCGCGGCAAACCACCTGATACGAAATGGTAAGAAGAGTCCATATGCGAAGACAGCTAGTGCAGTTAGGACACTGCTCTAGCCGCCTCCACCTTGCCGGCCCAAAAGGTGCTTCACGCCTCTTTTGAAGGAACGCATGATAAAGGAAGGAGGAAACACAGGTGCAGGCAAAAAATTCCAAGATTTTCAAGTTGTGTATGTAGATACGACAAAGAAAGGAGTTACTAAACTTCTTTATGCGTGATTGGACTCTAGTTACTGCTTTACACCAGGTGGTGTTGAGTCATATGCTGTGCTTTGTATAAAAAAATGGTTTCTTGTTATAAAGTTATGGAATCTACGTAGCATAGTACAAATAGTTCTCTAAAATTCCAACTCTGTGACATTTGCAAAGCTCTAAGTTATAGACTCACCCCTTTCACCAGACGGACGGACGGACTTTTACCACATAGACCAAATAATCCTTGATTTTACTAATACTGTAATAATACGTTTTGGTGTGTTTCGAAAGAATAACTTTATACTTACACTGCACATTATATATGGTGGTGCCGTCAATACGTCAATAAATTAAAACATGGGCTAAATTAGTTCATAGAAATGGTTTCCCACTTTCAAAAACATCGTATTCATTTGATAATTTCATGCCATTTCGATGAAATAATGCAGCCAATTTTATATTATGTTATCTACAAAACTTACTTTCTCACACTTTAGGAATAGAAAAATTATGTTTTAGGTTTTCAAGAATAAAACTAATATAGGTACTTACATTTCAAATATTTTATTTATTTTAAACAACAAATTTGGAACTAATTACAAAAATGCTATAGCTTGTTTTATTTTACGTAAGTAGAATTTAATTTTAAATCAACATTCGACGAGGTCACATTTTCATAGTGTAATGCGTAAACCTCTTAGGCTCCGTCTACACACACACACACACGCACACACACACACACACACACACACACACACACACACACACACACACACACACACACACACACACACACACACACACATGACACATACCTATTTAATCGCTGGCTATGGCATAAGGGAATTGCATGAAGCACCTCGAAAAAAAAACATAAAGACGAATTGATAACCACCTCCTTTATTTGAAGTCGGTTAAAAACATTCTCGAATGATAGCGACTTAACGTGGTTGCGATGCGAAGGTACCTAGCTAAATGTTGCATCACTTGCATCTAACCTTGATTCGATGCTACCCAATGAGTATCTTTTTCTATCACTAGACTTATTCTTCAACTTCTTAACGATTTTTAATTAAAAAAAAATATACCACGAAATTAAAGAGTAAATCCATGCCCACGGATTAAACAGCAAAGTAATTTGTAATCGATAAACTATCTGTTAGGCACACTTTGAAAGTAGTTACCTAATTGGTATTTATAATAATGTAACTTGTTATCTAAATAAATCCATACTAGGGATCCGGTGGAGCGTATGAAAGGCCAATATTCTTGAGTTCACAATCTTCTTGCATGATGTCATTTAGCAACATTTTTTTGAGAGCTGTTCGTCGTACCTGAAATAATTCTATTGATTAAACCTTAAAAGGGTAGCGAAAAATTGTTTGTCTTGTTCTGTGACTATTAAGAGTTGACAGGGGCCGGGATTGTTAATATTATTACAGAAAACAGCGTTCCATTTTTACCAAAATTAGCAGAAAAATTATGTTTTCTTTTTATTTATTTATTTTATTTTACAAAAAAAATCCACAGCTTAGTCCAAAACAGATTACACTTTTTCTATGATACATAAAACTTTAGCCAATGAAGGATTTTCACTTTGTTTTTTGGAATTATACATTATTAAAATAAAAGAAGTAGGTACTATTTATTATTAGCTATTTAATTTTTTATATTTAAAAAGTATTTTTAGATTTTAAAAATATAATAATTTGCTTTTTCAATAGAAGCAAATAAATTAGGCAGAAATAAATCATATATCACATAGCATGATATTTCGACTACTTACTTTATTTCATTTTGGAATTTTAGTAGTCGGGCCCGGGATAAAGTAGAAATCTACCAATACATATATACAAGGCGAGATATCTACACAATAGGGAGGCAAACGAGCATGCGAATGGTAGCTAGGTTTTATAGGCGACGGTAACCGCTTACCATCAGGTGGGCCGTCAGCTTGTTTTTCATCTAATTGTATATAAAAAAGGTACGCGATCACCCCTGATCATTAATAGATTGAAACGTAAATATATCCCTAGTATCTACATTCTATTATACTTACCTATTTATATTCAACATAAAAAAGTTGGCAACCCTCACCGTAACCCATTTAGACTAACAGAGGTACAACACAGACGAAACCGTTTTGTGGTTTAAACCTGTGGTTTAGAAATAAATGCAGATCTTTTCTATTGCTATTTAGTTAAAAAGATGTTTTTAAACCGTAACTATTAACTGGACTTTATAGAATTAATCTTTCCCTAAACACCAAGCTTAATATTAAATTAAATGAAACCAAACATCTCCATTGTAATTTACACTAAATTAAAGCGACCTATTCCCAGAACACACGAGTCCTTTCAACATTTCAGGAATATCTTACAACCCTTTCTTTATTACGCAATACAATTAAGCCCTGATAGGAGGTGACATATTATTATACAGGTTAAGGAGAATTAATTTCCGGCTCAACCGCATTACTTGGTTATTATTTTATTGGGGGGTTGTTTACACTACAACAAAGATAAACGAGCATATGTTTAATGAATATCCATAATTTTGTTGTTACACTTGATGTGCTGTCGTATGTATGTCCCACGGCTGGGCATAGGCCTTCCAACATGGGAAAAACAATAAGGACTTTGGGCCATAAAACCACCATGCTGGGACAATGCCGGTTGGTGGGTTAAAGAAGTTGTAACAACCGGAACCAACGGCTCAATGTGACTTCCAAAGCCAGAAAGAAGGATCTCGAGATCAAAACTTTGATTGAGCCATTCCTGGACCGGCCACGTTGCTTTGTTTTCGTAATCGAAACCAGAGCGATGAATCCACAATCCGGGATACTGCTCTCGACCACTTGGCTACCACGGACTTGGGATAATTCTATTAATTTCTTATTTCAATTCCTTAACGAGTATTTTTACAAATACCGACAATATCACTCTAGTTTAAAGATTTTTCTAGGCTTAATGAACCCCTGGGGGTGGGGTGGTGAAATTGCTTCGGCAGAGCCCAGCCTACCCCCGTGAAAGGCAGTGGGGTTACCGGGGAGTTTTAGTGGGTATTCCTAGTGCCAATACGATCAGGCACTGGGCGACCCCCACACACGCCCGTTGCTTAGCCAGCGGCGGGTAGGTCCGTAAGCGGATTCCTCCCCGAAAAAAAAAACTAAATGAACCTACTTTACTTAGAACCTACATGTGGGTGAAAGAAACAAAAACATGGTTTTTTTACTGAATTGTGTTCAATGAGAGTCTCATACACGCTTCATATGCTACGAAGTGCTACGGAGAAGTTCTACGCAGATAGTGGCAGTAAGTAGTGGTGCGTTACTACGCGCTACGGCAGTACGCACCACTACTGAACTTTGCCGTAGACCGTAGCACGGAGACCGTAGTACAAGTAGTACTAGTACTACGCTCTGCCATGCTCTACGGAGGATCGCTGTAATACGCGCTAGAAGATCAACGGCCTGGCCACGAACTCACCGCACGCGCGTCCTGCGACTCGCGAATCGGCAACCACTGCGCGCTGTCTCGATGTCGGCCTCGCAGCGCGTCGTCGTGACCGCGCAGTGGTTGCCGAGTCGCCGCCGTCGCCCGTTCCCGTGGCCAGGCCGTAGACGCGACGGACGCGATGCTGGAAGAGGGCAGTGGCAAGACGCATCGCGGCGTCGCGAGGTGCATCGTGAATGTTCAATGTCCTCATCTAAGTACTAATAGAGCGGATTTGAATCCCGGTAGGATCAGATTATGTTTGTATGATGTGAATGAGCGTTGTATGTTTATTTTATATATTTCTAATAGTGTTTTATTTCCGCAGCGAGATAAGTACAGAGGGACTGGTATTGAGGAGCTCGGTGGCGTAGTGTTTGAGCGCTCTGGTTTCGATTACGAAAACAAAGCAACTTTCGTCATGGTCGGTCCCGGGATGGGTCAATTAAATTTATAATCTCGAGCTCCTCCGTGCTTCGGAACGCACGTGAAGCCGTTGATCCCGGTTGTTACTGCAACCGCTTTAACCCACCGACCCGCATGGGGCCAGCGTGGTGGTGTGACGACCCCATCTCATTTATTTCTCCCATGTAGGAAGGCCTGTGCCCAGCAGTGGGACGTATATAGACTGATGATGATGATGAACTTGTATTTATGTTGTTGTTATAACGCTTTCTACTTATTTTATCTGTATAATTGGCAGCGCGTGAGTGTAGTGCCTAAGGCATATCTAAAGTGCTACGAGTGCGTATCCACGCTCATGAAATTATGATTCATAATTCCATGGCTACGTACCAACAGGTCGGCCATACCACAGATTAGATAATAGTTAAACATACCTTTATTTGCCACCATCGTCGTATAAAAAAATGTAATCCCTTTTTTAAATTTGACAGGTTTTTTTAAATATTGCCAGGTGTAACAGGTGTCGATTTTGTACATGAAGGAAAAATATCAAACAGGACCATTTACAAAAAACTACCTAGGTATTGTAAAAGATTTTAGAATTCCAATTTTCGTACACCTTTTGCCGTAAAAGCCGGCACAGCGAGAATAGTTTCAGAGGAGTTCTCTCAAAACAATAATCACCTTACAACATTCTGCGAAATAACTCACTGTACATTTTGAGCGAGTCGAGAGCTACTATTGCTTGCATTTCGCAGTATATAAGGATTATTTTCTGAAATTTGCAGAGTTACGTTTATTTTTATTTTTTGCCAAACTCTGCTGTTCCTAGACGTACAGAGGACAGCACATCAAGCGTAACAGTTGCACTACGAAAGCCGCTTCTATTACGAACTTAGTAAAAGTGGTCTCAAGGTCAAACTGCAGTAAGGGCGATTCAAACTGTTACGCTTGATGTGCTGGCGACTGTACATATTAAAGTCCTATTTAATCTTTATTTCTGAGACTCCACTCAATTACCTACACTAGTCAGACTGTCCGAACGCACTGGATCTAACAAACATAAACTAATCTCTTGAAAAGACTACTTGTTTCATATTCATTGCTTTAGTTATCGTATATAGGTAAATTGTTTTGTTTTGTAGCTACAAAAAGGAACGTTATACTTGCTTACCCTTTGATTTCCTCGTACAGCGGTATTACCTACTAGTCACCATCATCATCATCACCAGCCTATATACGTCCCACTGCTGGGTACAGGCCTTCCTACATGAGAGAAACACATGAGAAGCTTGGGCCATATAACACCACCACGCTGGCCCAATGCGGGTTGTGGGTTAGAGCGGTTGCAGTAACAACTGGGAGCAACGGATTAACGTGCCTTCCGAAGCACGTAGGAGGTCAAGATTGTAAATTTTGATTGATCCATCCTGGGATCGACCATTTCGTTTGTTTTCGTAATCGAAGCCAAAGTGCTCAAACCGCTACGCCATCGCCACCGAGCTCGTCAAACCTACTAGTATTAGAGTGTAAGTCGGCAGCGTATCCCATTTGCGCTGCCGGCTGCGCTCTTACATATTGTAGTTGCTCTTGTATATTTATTTTAAGTAAGGGCGATTGCGTGAACAACCACCCAGTCGTTTAGGTCGATGAACTTTCGAGGGGGTACTAGGTTAAGAATACCAAAAACAACCTTAGTACACAAACGGTTTATTTTCAAATCTAGTTAAACAAAATTCTTAGACCTTATATAACACTGAACAAAACTCTCAACATCGCCATGTAGCAGTCACACTACTCACAGCACAGCGCCATCTCTGGGTTTTGATAGAAACTACAATACAGTTCAAATGTACCGTACTAACAGTGTGGAGCGTAAGTCGGCAGCGTATCCCATTCGCGCTGCCGGCTGTGCTTTTATGCATTGCAATCGATAGATATCTATTTATATTTTATATTATTAGAGGGTGATTGTGGGTGTTGGGCGTGGCCGGCAACGTATCCCATTCGCGTTGTCGGCTAAGCGTTACGGCACATCATGATCACCATAACATGTGTGAACACTTAGAATAATACTAAGCTAAACCATACAACCATTGTGAAACCAAACAATAAAAAAAAACCTACTACCTAGTATTATTTGTAGTTCGGTATTTGATTAAATTGATATATAAATATTCTAATAAGAACTTTGTTGAATTTGATAGTAGAAGCTGTATTAATACATACATATTAGTAGAGAAGTATTTTACAACACCAATTCTACCGTTTCTAGCTTTGGGCAATTCTAACGCAGTCTACATAATGTCGAATTCGAAATTAGTCGAAATAAATAGATCTCTATTGAATTTATGTTTTGTATTCTCAGAAATATCATAAGTAGGTACCTAATATAGAAATGTTGCGCTCGGCTTGCAAGACTCCTTGCACCATTTGTCAGTAGACATTTTGTGATGTTTTCAGTGGAGTTAAGATCACTCGTCTCGAATTAAATCTCGCAAGAACCAAGAATCGCCCTACCAGGGGCACGTCTCGTTCGCCATAATTAGGTACATACGACAATGCCATTATTTTATTATTATTATTAATGTCACGAAACTCGTAAAGTTTTCGTCTGAAACATCGGAATACGTTTTATGGTAGGCCTGCTGTTATCTGTTATTATGCTTATGTAAAAAAATACAATTCTCCCTACATAGCACTCACAGCAAGAGTTTGCCACTTAGCCTGGCGGAGTTCCTCCCTGATGAACATCATCTCCGGGCGAAGGTCGCGGTGAGCAAACGGATCCATATCGATCTTCAGTCTCGGATCGATATTTGCGAGCTGCTGGTCACTGTTGAGAAACACGATTGTGTGACTTATTAGACATATAGAAGTGGAAAACACATAACGCTTATTTACTAATAAAAATCTATCTAAACTAGAAAAATTTCACGTCCTGAGGTGGGGATCGAACCCTAGACTTTTCGCAATATTTATACTGGGTGTTACAGAATTCCGAAATAAAGTTTGGAATTCTGGAGATTGCGGGGGTCGATATCGTACGAATTTTTTAAGGTTCTCACGAGCAGGACAATTTTTATATTATTAATTTAATTGGAAAAGTGGTCAGAAATGTATCAAACTTTCAGAGGTTCAGAGTTGACTTATGACAGTGAACCAATCACCTCCTTAAATTTTATTTCGGACTTTCGGAACATCAATCTTTCTCCGTTATCTAGTGTCCATAAAACAAGCTCTAAATGATGCCTTTATTGTATGAAAAAAAAACTCGTTTTAGAGATTTTAGACAAGATTTTTTAATAAAGGCATCCAATTAGTTTGAACGTGCACATACTGCAGATTTCCATATTTATGATGAGGAATCCAAGTTTGTATCAAATACATCGATATCGATACTTTGCTAGAGAATTGATACCAAACGAAATTCGTGATAAATTTTCGTCTACTGTAGTATGCGGCGATATGTGTATACATATACAGTGTACCTACGTCTGGTGTGCCCTATAATCATTACTCAAATTTTTAAATAATTTGCTGAAAATGTAATTTACTAACAAACGAGCCCCAACATCAGCCTCCAGTGCTCCCGCTTCTTCCAACGTGTCTGCAGTTACCTCTTCCCCTTCTTTATCCGCCATCCTCAAAGATTTCTATTTACTCTACAAAGTAAATCTAGTGAGCATTGATATAATTATTTTCCTCTATGCAGCGAACTATAAAATCTTTTTGTCCTTCTTTTTTTTTATTAATTGACATATACTGAAAGTCAGTTTTTTATTATGCTTGAGAGGTTAATAATTATGCATAGTGTTTGAAACCAGTACCCACGGCTGTATGAATAAAATTACTTTGCTTTTTTTAAAGCACAAACTGTCACGTTTATCTGCCAGTGTCAGAGTGTTTGGCGGGTTTTTGTGGCGTCAGTGAAAATTTTTATTACAATAATAAAAAATTATATGGGAGCGAAAATTGAGTTATAAAAGTGGCGTAGTTTTATTATTCAAGTGTTTGTGTTGACGTGCAATTAAAAGATTAATAGAATAAAAGTGATTATGCTGTGAAATACGATGGGTACTTTTTTGTGGTTATCCACCTCATCAAGTAGCACATAAAGTGACTGTCATCATATATTTCGTGTCAAATACTCCCAAGACTCATTGAAATATGTAACACCAGCATTTCAATGCAATAAATGAAGAAATAAGAAATACTGTAGACCTGGCTGTATGGACATTAGTTTCCGTTGCCTACCCATCGTAGTGAGAGAGAACAAACTAAAAAAAAACTAAAAAAAGCACGAACTGTCACGTTTATCTGCCAGTGTCAATGTCATGATTGTGAAATGTCAAAGTCAAATGTGTGGTGCAAAACTTGCAGAGTAAACCAATTGTTTCTCTTTGTTTTAATTAATAAATTATTGTCTAAATTAAGTAAATTAATGGTATTTCTTTAAGGAATCACCATGAACGAGATTGACGATAAATTTTACTACGTCTATAGTTCTTCGTTGGACCACAAAGTTGAAATAAAAATGTGAGTGCAATTGCATCGCAAGATCTCTTGTTTTTTCAGTGTGGTATTTTAGTTTGGTGTTGGGTATATGAAATAATATGTATCTGAGAAGTTTTTTAAATATTTTGTAGTGGAACATTGGAAGGAAAACGCGCCAAGCCTGAGTATGACAAACTATTGACAGACCCTATGTTGAAATTCTCTGGTCTATATCAAGAAGGTTGCTCCGATCTATACGTGACTTGCCAAGTGCTCAGCGATGGTGTGCCGTTAGCCTTGCCTGTCACAACTTCTTACAAAGCTTTTACAAATAGGTGGAAGTAAGTATAATGTTTTATAAAAAATATTAAAAAGAAACTCAATGAGCGATCATCACAATAGCAATAATGAAATCCCTACTGTGATTATTTAGCCTTTTCTAAAAATTCTGAGTCCTATTCAATCCTTCAAGCGACATTTCTCCCCGGAGGGCTATGACAATTAAAAAATTAATTGTCTGGAATCTGATGCTTACCGGGTTAATGAAGGGATTTTATGATAAGTATTTTATATTTAAGTGTTTTTAATATCATTTAATTTTGAAACTGCAAGAAGAGTAAATAAACATTTTAACTTAGTGATTTTTTTGATAGAATGTAAAATTGTTTCAAGATGACAGTTATAAGAAATAATGAAACTCTTAATAAAATTAAAATAAAGTAGCCTATCTATTCTTAGTGAATCAATTGGGTTAGATCATGTTGTGAGTGAATCATTTGGTTTAGTATAGGTTAGAACAGTGACCAAATATGCTGTGGCAGCGGCTGCCAAGCACCAGGTTTCATCTATTGTTTTGTTAGTGAATTATTTGGGCTATCTCTGAAAATATGCAGTGGCTTTGATGGGAAGAGGATAAATAAACTAAAACTCCTCAATTCACCAGAAGCTTGCACAAATGTTGTGGATTCCTAATCACAAATTTGGATCTCAAATATCTCTGAAAATATATGTTTCCTTTGGCTGGGATGAGTTTGGGGGATAGGGATAGCTCCCTTTTATTTGGGTATGTTGAAAAATAACTGGTTGATACCTTTTATTTGACATTGAACTGAATATTATTATTATTAGGTACTAGTGGGCTCCTGCATGGATATCATTTATCGCGCCAAAAGGGTACCCTCTGTCCATTCTCAGGACATAATCTATCTCTGTACCAAATTTCATCTAAATCATTTCAGAGGTTTAGGTGTGAAAATATAGAGATTTATTTATTTTATATATTTACACAAATAAAAAAACACTTAAAATCATTCCAGAATAAAAAATAAAAATAAAGCCTTATTTTATTTATTTATTCATTTATTTCTAATTAAAACGGATATGCCAGTTACATGAATTACTAAAAAAAATTGTAGAATAAAACACAGATACTAAAAATAACATAAAATAAATTAAACTGATATTCTAATTAAAACGGAAATGCCAGGATTATTTTAATATTGATTTGATTTTAGTTTTAATTTGAATTTAATCTTAGGTGGTTTTTGATTTTATTTAAAATTTGTTTTTAATTATTATTGATTTTAATTTTGATTTGCTTTGATTTGAATTTGGATTTTTAATTCAATTTGATTTTTATTTTAATTTATTTGATTTTGATTTTTAATTTAATGTGGTTTTTTATTTCATTTCGACAACCGGCTGGCCGAGTGGTCTGTACCCCAGGCTACTCGGTCAAGAGGTCCCGGGTTCGAATCCCGGTAGGAACAAATGTTTGTATGATGAGTACGAGCATTTGTTTACGAGTCATGGATGTTTATATATTTATTTAGTATATTTCTAATATTTATATACATATTATTATCATTATTTCTCCGTTATCTAGTATCCATAACACAAGCTCTTAATGATGCTTAATTTGGGCTAGATAATAGGTGTGAGTGTATAAATATTATTATTATTATTATTTGAAATTAATTTTATTTTGACTTTATCAATGAATTGATGAATATGTATAGTATACTAACCTAGTTTTTAATTTCCTTTGTTACTCACAATTATGAGTCTTTGTAACTCGAATAAATAAATAAATAATAATATACACAGCTGGAATGAGTGGGTGACCTTGCCAGTGTTCTTCAGTGATCTGCCACGGAATGCGACCCTAGCAATGACCATATATGACTGTGCTGGCCCAGGGAAGGTCATGGTAGTCGGCGGTACTACCATATCATTGTTTGGAAAGCATGGCATGTTGAGACAGGTTAGAGTTATATTTTATCTAAATCTATTAAGTCTAACTCTAAAAGTATACAAAACAGATAAATGTAATTTTAAATAATTATTAACATCCATGGTAGGTAAACACTGTGCAGTGTGTAAGAGTGGAAAATCTTAACTATCCATAGAAGATCAGCTTTACAGCTCTGTACAGAAAACTGTTTCTCCCATTCTAATATTTCATACCAACTAATTGATGACCTGTCATAGAGGGAGATTGAGATTTCTAGGTTTATTGTCTACCTTAACTCATCTCATATATACAAAAAATCACTGCGGTTTCGTACTGGGAAATTCTACATTTTGGGAACAGATGATTGTACTCAATTTTAAAATAATATTTGTTAAGTCCCAAATCACCATTGCTCTCTCTCTCTTCCTTATTTTCCAGTGGCCTCTGGGCAAGTGCTGGGCCCCGCGATCGATGAGCGCCCCAAGTTCATTATTTATTAGCTACCGCTTTCATTATTTATATTGGGAGCAACATTATCTGAGCGAAAGTGCCCCGGGCTGCCGTTCTGATTACACCCTAAACCTACCCCAATGTATATTTGAAATAATAAGCAAATTATAAGTATAATCTATGAGGAAAAATCAGAGCCTGAAGGGCAGTATGTAAGATAACATTACATTAATTAAGTGGCTAACCACATAACATGTACATGATAATACTTATATTGAAAAGACAATTCAGTAGGCTCGAGATTTCATATTATAAACATGACAATGTACTCTCAATGACATATCACAGTTTTTATGCAATGATTGCATAGATATAACCCGTTAATTAATTAAATAATCAAATCCTTCTTCCGTATTATGATAATATTCAATTAGTTTTGTATTTATAAATGTAATTGATATGCTGCTGTAGGTATGTGTTTGGTTTATGCTTCACCAATCACATATTACTTTGTTGTAAAGAACCGTAATTAATATATTGAATTAAGATGATCGTTAGTATCTACAGGTCATTTTCGTTAATGCAATAATAAACCATACATGTAGGTAGGGTCAGCAAAGACACCTGCGGAATGCTAAGAAGAGTCCATATACGAAGACAGCAAGTGTAGTTTAGACCTGCTCTTGCTGCCTCCACCTTGCTGGCCCTAAAGGTGTTTATTCACGACTCTTTTGAAGGAACCCATTTATAGGAAGGTGGGATTATATATGCCGGCAAATAATTCCAAGTTCTGAAATGGCTTTGGCAATTATCAACAGCCACTGATCCACCACGTTTGTTTGTCATAGCTTCACCCCAGACATGCATTATATACGTAAGACGATCACTCATTGACCGTTTCAGCCAAAACCATTAATCAATGAGTGATCGAATGAGGCATCGAATTAGCTGATTATTTAAGATCCGTTCCTAGACCTTGCAAAGAACTGAGGTAACAGCTATAATATTGGGCGGTGGTTAGCTGGGTCTGATCGGTCACCTTTTTTCGGGACCGGTTGCACATTGGCCTCTCTACAAGATTCCGTAACACACCCAGAAGAGAGAAAGACGGTATAGCCGCGATAAGAAGGGAGACAAATCCGCTGCGCATTTTTTAAATACTATCGCTAGGATGCCATCTGGTCCACTAACTTTCCGGACGTCGATTGACTGAAGCTCCGCACGTACATTATGATGCTCACATAAGAATATCAGGCATTGTGTGGTCAAAGTGGGACAGTGTTGGTGGCTGAGAATTACAGTCAACGATTCGGGAGTGAGCAGCAAAGACTTTTACCAGGAGATCGGCTTTCTCTTGCGTTTTATGAGCAAGAGTTCCGACAGAGCATCTCAAAGGGGACAGCGAGGGTTGGCAGAAGTTGGATTGCACGGCTTTGGTCAGTAAGTAATTCTTGGCCATCTCGTGCAACGCGCTGTGCATCCGCTCTGATGAAGACCCTTTTGTAAGAATTGCTTTATGGCGTTGTTATAGGCTGCTTTCAGTGAGTCAATCTGGTCCAAACGCGGTATGACAACTGTATGTTCTCAACAGCCAAGGCACACTCGCGGTTGAACAAAGAGTTATGCCTATCCCTACTGATGAGATCGGAGTAAGGGATATTGTACTCCATTCCTAACATGATCTCATCTTTAGCGCTAGCGTTCGGGTCCAACTCACTAAAACAGCGCTGCCTCACAGATGCGAAATAATCACTTAATTTTAAGTTGAATAAGTGTCTGTTCAGTTTGCAGTAGCCTGTCAAAGCTGAAATCATAGCACTTATGTTACTCTTGCTGAGCTTTATCAGCTCTTCAGTTCGTTTACCGTAGTAGCCATGTATCAGAGACTTTGAATGTGTCAAGCCAGGTGTCCTTAGCCATTGACCGGAGGACTCCTGAATGAGTTTGCTTTTGAAATAGAGCACGGCCTGGTTCTTTGGGATTCCGTAGAAAGGTTTCGGTCAAACCTGTTGTTCCTGAAGCCCAGTTCTAGCTAATTCATCCCCTTGTTACTCGTACATTACCGAGTTACATTACCAGCAATGCAGTACAAGGAAAAAATATTCTTCGCAAAAAACCGGGTAATGTATTAAGAAACATTTTTTCTTTGCACATTACCGATTATATTTCCAGTTTTGTACGAGGCTATAATATTCTTAATACATTACTTGGTATTGTTCAAAGAAATCGTTATTCCGTGTATAAAACTTTTAATTTTTGGTAAACTAAAATTTCGGTAAACCAAATTTTAGTTTACCAAAAATGAAAAGTTGGTAAACCAGACACTTAAAATAATCTATAACTGTATACTTATGGCTTTAGCATGATGGAATAATATACTTAATTGAAAATAGAAAGATTACTCACATTGGGAAGGTATTTACACTACTCGGAGAACCTCCTTGGTTTTGTACACGGAATAAAGATTTCTTTGAACAAAACCAAGTAATGTAGGAAGAATATTTACATCCTCGTACAAAACTGGAAATGTAATCGGTAATGTGCAAAGAAAAAATATTTCTTAATACACTACGCGGTTTTGTGCGAAGAATATTTTTTCCTTGTAAATTGCTGTTCCTAATGCAGTTTTGCCTTTTGGATTACGTTGTTGAACTGTGATTCCCAAGTCAGTGTCTTGTCGATTGTTTACGCCTAAGTATTTACCTTAATGGGAAAAAAGGTGTGCGTATAATTGTCGCTACCTAGTAAAGGAAACTATAGTGGTTTTGACGGGGTTAACCGCCACAGCAGGGCGCATACAAAAGTGTAGTAAAAAAATAATGTACGTGAATCCATATACTTTCTTAAATTGCGAGTAATAATAGTCTTTCTTTACTAAATACATCAAAGTGTTTCACTTTGCAGCGGTATGTTGTAATGTAAGAATAGTACCAGTGTTAATCTGTTGGTGATGCTGTGTCACCGACTAAGTATTGTATTCCAACAGATAACCTGAATGTGCTCAGTTTCGTATCGTAGCAACATATTTTATAGCTTATGTGAACGCCCTAGTAAACAAATAATTTATTATCAACAAGAGCGCTTCATCTGGAAATTGCCACTCCCTGATCAGTCTCCGTTGAATCTTAGCAATGCTAACATATATCATACACTATTCTTTTTAAAATAAAATGCCTTTAAATCAACCTTTTTGTTGTATGGCTTTAAAAAATAAAACTACAAAACCTTTTTGCAAGAATGGGTAATCCAATTAGTTCTATGTGGCGTAGATGGTACGTGTCTATGCTATTTAAATTTAAAAAGGTTCGTTTCGTTTTCAAAAAGGGAATGTTCGATTTGCGGGTGTGGCCAGGATTAGAAGGCAGCGAGAAGACTCCAGGCAAAGCACCTGACAGGGGCAAGGAGCAAATGCAGCGATTAGCCAAGTTGGCGAAGAAACACAGAAATGGTCATATGCCTAAGGTAAGAATAACCCTTTCGGCCAACTTAGAAACCAGCACCACAACTGTCGGATGACAGATTCGATTGAAAAGTCAAGCCCGTCTCGCTTTGACTCATCGCAATAAAAAGTGACAGGTATAGACTTTCCGGTTTAACCTACTTCAAAAAGGAGGTTATCAATTTGACCCGTATGTAGGTATGTAGTAATGTCAGAATTGCAGTTTTTGTTTAAGTTAGTCTATACCAGCATTGTATTACAGATAACATTATTGTATTGTAAATAATGCTTAATATTTAACGATTTAATTGTACAGTCGCCAGCGCATCAAGCGTAACAGTTTGACCTTGAGACCGCCCTTACTGCGTTCGTAATAGAGGCGGCTTTCGTAGTACAACTGTTACACTTGACGTGTTGTTGTTATACTTAATCTATTGGAATCCTACGAACAAAGAGGGGTGTGATAAGTTTGACGTGTCATCACGTGTCTGTCTGTGTATCTGTGTGTCTGTCTGTGGCATCGTAAATAGCCCCTAAACGAATGGACCGATCTTGATTTGTTTTTTTTGTTGTTTGAAAGCTGACGTGATTAAGATGGTTTAAAGCTATAATTTATAAATATTAGTTCAGACGTTTGATGACTATCACCTCTACATGATAAAATGGTTTTACTATCTATCACAGATCTGATTGATTTGAAATTTGGTGTACCGTCACTTCGGTGACATTCCCATGACATGAGCTGCTCCTTTACTATAAAATAATGTGCGGAATGCTTAATTCTTTAGAAACTTACAGCAGATATAGCGTGTTTGGGCTCATAGGAATAATCTCAATGGATGGTGTTAGATAGATGAGGCCGGGGCTTACTTAAATTTTTGAATTATATATTTTTTCATACTATTTGTAGCTGTTCTTTTTTATTCATTAAGACCTAATTATACGTGTATCTATGATGTCAATTTAATAACTTTGAATTTAAATTTTTAATCACTGTAAAAAGGAAAAAGAATATTGAGATAAGTAATTAATAGTGGAATTTATTCTATTTATCTATTCTCTGGTAGGTCGACTGGTTGGACCGGCTGACGTTCAGGGAGATAGAGATGATCAACGAAAAAGAGAAGAGGAGCTCCGACTACATGTACCTCATGATCGAGTTCCCCACCGTCCAGATCGACAGTATCAATGTGAGTATTTTTATGCGTAACTTTCATAATTACAGTAGAATTCACTTGATATTCGAATAGAAAGGTTTCGAAAGTATTATTATAGGTTACCCTTACCATCACCTCAACTCAGATAAATTGCACTAATTCAAATATTTAATTCGATTTTATATTCTTAATTTTTGGTTTTAACACTATTATAAATGTTTGAAAAATTACTTAGTAATTAAAATATATCTAAACTAGAAAAATTTCACGTCCCCGTCGTTTTTCCCCGCCTCAGGACGTGAAATTTTTCTAGTTTAAATATATTTTGGATTTTATATGTTCATATTGTCCTGCCCCCCAATTCTGCTATTGTATTTTGATCTGAAACGAATCGGAAACGCTTAAGTTACAACGTTTATGTATTCTGCTAACACAACGCAATCGAAACGTAGCCGAAACGCATCAGTTTGGTATTCTACTAACAAACACGTAACGCGAACCGTTCGGTTCAATGGTTGTTTTGTATTCTGCAAAATATTTGACACTTCTCGCAGCCGAACCGCATCGGTAGTTCTTTTGTTGAACTGTCAAAAGTTACGGTTTTACAACGGCAATAATTGTATAACATTTAATTTCGCAAATTAGAATAAAAAGTACTCTATAACTTAGTTTGCGTGCCTAAAGGATTGCATCAAGTATAATTTGGATAAAAAACCTTGGGCGAGTCATCATAATTATCATGAATGTATGTTTTTTTTCCGATATTTTTGGAAAATAAATATTTTCACATTTACTTATAATATGTAATATAATTACCATTTAATTTATTTTAAAACTACTTGAAGTATATTTTAAACAAATAGGTAAATAAATAGGTATAACTACCAAAAACACTATATAGGTATATACCGATTTTTTCAACTTTTGACAGTTTCTGTCACCAACGTTTCAGTTAAACCAACCGAGAGCGTATCGTTAGCGTTCCGGCTTGTTAGTGGAATACCTATTTTATAACACAACCGCATACCGTGTCGCTGCCGATTCGTTTAGGTAAACAAATAGCAGAATCAACCCTCTAATTTTATTTTAAATAAATATGATTTACAAAGACTTCCAAAAACACGAAATACATACCGAATTTCACGACCTTTATATGTTTCTGTCACCGACGTTTCAGTTGTCAAATAGTTGAACCAACCGAGAGCGTTTCGTTAGCGTTCCGGTTTTATAAGCAATGTTAGTGGAATACCTTTTTTTATCAATAGCGCAATAGTAACGATACCGAAACGCTGCCGATCCGTTTCGGTAAATAAATAGCAGAGGGGCTGAACGCCTCATTGTGTGAGTCGATCCGTTGGGATCTTTTTATGCCTTATATTATCCTGTATCCAGAATTGCCTTTTCGAGGCAAAAAGAGCATGAAATCTGGATCCGAATATACCCCAGGAAACTGATTTTGGTACTAGCTAGAGCATCGCATTGACATAAAAGATATGCCATTGATCCCTGGCCCTCACTACCCGTTAGGCTCATCTGTGTTCAGGAGTGTTCCATTTTTTGTAGCATGATGTTTGTGCCGTGAAAATGCATTTGCATTAATATAGAAAATATTTCAAAATCTGCGATTTTTACTACGCTTTTATAGACGGAAGGGCACACGTACGAAGGCGACACTGAAAATTTTTAGAACTGGTCACTTGAAAACAATAATATAAAAATATAATTTAAAAAAAATGTCTTTGGTTTAAAAATATCAAAAACATTATAAAATACAAAATTAAAAATTTTAAGTAACCCCCGGCGTCATTAATCATCTATCTAACACCATCTCACTGAGACTATTCATAAGAGCCCAAACACGCTATATCTGCTGTAAGTTTTTGAAGAATTAAGCATTTCGCAAACTTTTTGATGGTATAGGATCAGCTCAAGTATGTCATGGGAATGTCACCGAAGTGACAGAAATTTCAAATCAATCGGATGTGCAAATGATAGTAAAACCCTATTATCATGTACAAAATGAGCTGATAGTCAACAAACGCCTGAACTGATCTTCATAAATTATAGCTAAGAACCATCATAGGCACATCAGCTTTGCCCGGGGGTAGGCTGGTGAAATTGCTTCGGCAGAGCCCAGTCCATCCCCAGCAAGGGCAGTGGAGTTACCGGGAAGTTTTAGTGGGTATTCCTAGTGCCGGTACCATCAAGCACTGGGCGACCCCCACACACGCCCGTCGCTTCGCCAACGGCGGGTAGGTCTGTAAGCAGATTCCTCCCCGGAAAAA
Organism: Nymphula nitidulata; assembly: GCA_947347705.1. Lineage (NCBI taxonomy): Eukaryota > Metazoa > Arthropoda > Insecta > Lepidoptera > Crambidae > Nymphula > Nymphula nitidulata. The sequence goes on from OX374632.1 coordinate 18,893,263, forward strand.
AAAAAAAAAAAGGCACATCAGCTTGCAAACAAAAAAAACCGAATCAAAATCGGTCCATTCGTTTAGGCGCTACGATGCCACAGACAGACACACTGACAGACACATCAAACTCATAACACCCCTCTTTTTTCGTCGGGGGCTAAAAATGTAATTACAAATAAAGAAAAAAAACCAATAAAGAAATCATGACTGTCATCGTTTTCTTTTTTTATTTGTATTTGTTGACATGCTTTGTTTAACTGCGCCAAGATCATGAAGTATTTGTTGTAGCATGCTGTGGTGTATTATGAACAAGACGGCGACGAAATGTACCAGTTCAAGGCTCAAGCCGACATTGTCACGGTGCCGGATTATGAGATATTACAGGTTTGTTTGCCTTTAAACCTTAAGCTAATGTGTATGAAGAGCTCGGTGGCGTATGAGAAGCTCGGTGGCGTATTGTTTTGATAAGAGAAACAAAGCGACTTTCGCCATGGTCGATCCTATGATGTTGTACAGTGCAGTAAATGTTCATTACCGTTGAAGTGGTTTATGGAGTGCAAACGAAACGGAAGTCCAAAATAATCACTGTTTTATTCCCGTTGCTTAGAATAGAATTTATTTATTTCGACATCATGGTCATAGATACAGAGATTATGTGAGACATTAAATAAAATAAAATTAAACCAAAACTAAATTTAAATTAAATGAAGGTATATAATTGCCAGTTACAAATTTTATCAAATTAAATTAAAATACAATTAAGGAAATTTCATCATAATTAAAATAAACATTAAATTAGAATATAAATTTATTATTTATTGACTATTTTTATATTTATTAATTTGTTCATTAGTCAACACATGAAGCATAGAGCAATTATTCATGTACTGACAGTCAAACCTATCCGAAAACATATTCAGGATTTTGTTGGGGCTTCCTCGGACCCTGCGCACTAGGGATGAGCACCGCTTTCGTAGCGTCGTATAAAAACAGTCGACGCGCCACTCAGCAAACATCGCCGAAGCGCTACAATACCGAGGCAGCCCCATCAGCACCCTGAACGCATTATTATACTGTACACGAAGGTACAGTTACGTAGAAGGTACAGCTTAAGATACAGTTTTAGAGGTATAGTGTTCCTCACGCGACAATTGCTTAGTTAGCACTCAATGTTTATATGAACTACTTTGAAATAAATACTATCATCAAAATGATGTTTCAGCGGAATTATCAATATAATAATTCCGTTACGTGTAAGTAAACCGTACAGATGTGTCAATCAAAGTTTGTTATATCCATCTCCTCCGTCCTTCGGAAGGCACGTTAAGCCATTGGTCCCGGTCAGCGCTTTGGTTTCTATTCAAACGTCTAGATTCCAGACACAATTGATTTTTCAATTGCCATAGCGCCGCTTTTTGATTTGGCGTGTTCCAGGAGAACCTGGTAGAGAACAAGCAGCACCGTCTGGCGCGGTCGCTGCGGGCCGGACCCTGCGGCCGCGACGCCAAGCCCACCGCCGCCGAGCGCGACCAGCTCGCTGCCATCGTAGCCGCGCCCGCCGCCGCCCTGCCCGCCCACCACCAGGACCTGGTGTGGAAGTACAGGTACACGACCAGCTCGCTGCCATCGTAGCCGCGCCCGCCGCCGCCCTGCCCGCCCACCACCAGGACCTGGTGTGGAAGTACAGGTACACGACCAGCTCGCTGCCATCGTAGCCGCGCCCGCCGCCGCCCTGCCCGCCCACCACCAGGACCTGGTGTGGAAGTACAGGTACACGACCAGCTCGCTGCCATCGTAGCCGCGCCCGCCGCCGCCCTGCCCGCCCACCACCAGGACCTGGTGTGGAAGTACAGGTACACGCACCGCCATCCGCTATACAAGTAAAGGTACCGCGCCCTAGGACCTGTCTATTAGTACAGGTACCGCGCCCTAGGACCTGTCTATTAGTACAGGTACCGCGCCCTAGGACCTGTCTATTAGTACAGGTACCGCGCCCTAGGACCTGTCTATTAGTACAGGTACCGCGCCCTAGGACCTGTCTATTAGTACAGGTACCGCGCCCTAGGACCTGTCTATTAGTACAGGTACCGCGCCCTAGGACCTGTCTATTAGTACAGGTACCGCGCCCTAGGACCTGTCTATTAGTACAGGTACCGCGCCCTAGGACCTGTCTATTAGTACAGGTACCGCGCCCTAGGACCTGTCTATTAGTACAGGTACCGCGCCCTAGGACCTGTCTATTAGTACAGGTAGAGGGTATTAAGAGTCCATATGCGGGGACAGCTAGTGCAGCTTGAAGCACACCGCTCTGGCCGCCCCCACGTTGGCGGCCTGTAACCTTTGCTTGCTGAAGATGCCTTTTCCGCCTGAAATGTCTTTTGAAGGAACCGATTTGTATAGGAAGGAGGGAACACATAACTTCCGCAATCTTATAATTGATTCTTTAGTTCAAAATCACTTTGTTCCCAAAATATAGTAAATGCCCCCGAACTCGTCTAGAAACGGCACCCAAAATAATTATTACAATATTATTCCAGATTCTACCTGTCCTCGCACAAGCGCGCCCTCACCAAATTCCTGGAATGCGTAAATTGGAACAGACCAGGTATGTGAGTGATGTAAAGTAATTTAATTTTTTGGGAAGATTTTGGCCTTGTTTTGAATACTAGGTATCTTATTTTTATTATCTTGTATACTAGAATCAATTGTATTTAATTTGATTAAATGTTAGGGTTGAGAATCCTTTTTGATTGGAAGCAGATAAGAACAAGACGATGCAAACATATAATAACTATCTGGGTGACTGCTCTAACATCGAAGTATTTGCGTCGAAATAATTTGCCGTTTTGAGGATATAGGGTACCTTGTAACGCAAATAAAGTTGGAAATTCATAGGGCTACCCCAAGCCTTTGGTAACTCAGATACTTAGAGTAGTCTCCCGAATTGTGAAAGATCGCACGTTTGGTCCACCATCAATGTGTCGCCGTGCCCTGTACGCCAAGCCTTCAGTCCAGAGTAACCAATTAAAAATGGCATAGGGAATAGGGATAGGGGACCATAAATATTGTGGATCGTTGCCGCCGTGCTGTTATGGCCCAAACTCGTCATGTGTTTCTACCATGTAGGCAGGCCTCTGTCAAGCAGTGGGACGTATATGACGTGAATACTGGTGATGATAATGATTGCCGTTGTTGGCGTACAGGGCACGGTATCGCTTGTTGGCAGAGATGTACAAAATCCTTTTAAAAATGTATTTAAATACAAAATGCAACTACTTTTCTAATTTAGTATTTAAAGACTAAATGTAAAATAGGTATTTTCGTAATACTTTATTCAAATAAAATACTTTCAAATGGAATTACTATTTTTCTTTTTTTATTAAAGATTTTGTTTGACACAACAAGTCCCTCAAACAGAGCATAAGACATGTTGCGTCTGTGTGGGCGCAATATCATACCACCATATGAAAACAATCGTTCCACTGGTGCCGAACTAGGGAGGCAGATGTTGTATTATAAAAACACTTACGGCATAAAACTGAGCAAAAGTAAACGAAGTAAAATCAAATTAAAGTCACACAGTGCACAAACTATCGAACTTAGCTTTCAAAGTTGCAACGCGACCCATTCACTTGAAAAGAGTGTCAATGCTCTCAGAACTTAGCAGTGCTTTAAGTAAAAAAGTATTATATATCTCGTAAAGTATTTCAAATAAAATACAAAATACTTTTTTTTAAAGTATTTCAGTGCAAAATGTAAAATACGTATTTTGTATTTTAAATACAAGTATTTCAAATAAGTCACACCTCTGCTTGTTGGCTACTGTGGCGGTCAAGAGGTCTCGAACTAATAAGGGGCAGTATATAAAACTATCCTCTGGCAGGTGAGGTGCGGCAAGCGCTGGCCATGATGAAGCAATGGGCGCCCATGGACGTGGAGGACGCGCTCGAGCTGCTCACGCCCAAGTTTACACACCCCGCAGTCAGGAAGTAAGGGCACCTTGGTAATATTGATATTACAGAGAAGTACGCAGAAAGAACGCAAGATTTTGAAGGAATAATAGGTCAAATTATAAGGACACACACTAAATCTAAATTTAAGTGTGCCCTTTAATAATTTCAGTAATAACAGTAATTTAGCTTCGGGCTAAACAAATGTGGCGATCACGACGCTTATGACACAGCTTGAGATGGGAAAAGCCTTGATTCGGAAATGTCTAAAATAGTTACTTTGAACGAAATATCCAACAATAAATCCGCCATTTGAACCCATTTTCGTGTTACAAAGCATAAATAAATACAACTAGGGACGAATAATAGACTAAACAGTTTTTTAAATTTAAAAAATACATGTATAAGTTCAAAGACTGATTTCCATAAACTTTATCCATTTTTGTTATATTCTTCCAATATATTTTGTTATTTAGTTTGCTTTTACTTTCCGATAGAATGGTAGAGAATGCCTGATGGCGTTAAGTCCGCCAAATTGTAACTTATTTTGTGCAATTAAAATTTAAAGAAATAATTTAAAACCATGTAAAATTATTATTCTTTATCAGATAACTTAAAGGACTGTGACAAAGACGGCGAGTTTTCAGATACGTTTCATACGTTACACCATCGGTCATGTGGTCACGTCGTCAATCAGCCCGTCTAATTATTTTATTATTTATTTTAGAGTCACACTAAACATGATTTGTTGATAAAAAAATCAGCTGTTCCATTTATTTTTTAGCAAGTAGTGTTTAGGGTAATCAGCACTACCACCTGCCTTCGTTTCCGGAAGCGTCCCCCTAACACCCTGTATACATAGTTCAACATATATTTTACTTGTATTCTATTTCTTCTAAGATACGCAATATCCCGTCTGAAGCAGGCGCCGGACGAAGACCTTCTTCTGTACTTGCTGCAACTGGTCCAAGCTCTCAAGTACGAGGACTTCGCAGAGATACAAGACGGTGAGGCTTGCTCCTTTTTATTCGATAAGGTTGGCAAACAAGCGTCGCGCGATTTACTTGTGTAAATAAACTAGTACCTATTTAATTGAGCGACAAGCTTTTATGATCATATAAATTGTGTATAATCAGGCTATCACTTGAGAGTTGGGAGCTCGGTGGCGTAGTGGATTGAGCGCTCTGGTTTCGATCACGAAAACAAAGCAACTTTCGCCATGGTCGGCCCTTGGATGGGTCTATCAAATTTATAATCTTGAGCTCCTCCGTGCTTCGGAAGGCACGTTAAGCCGTTGGTCCCGGTTGTTACTGCAACCGCTTTAACCCACTAATCCGCATTGGGCCAGCGTGGTGGTGTTATGGCCCAAACTCCTCATCTGTGTTTCTGCCATGTAGGAAGGCCTGTGCCCAGCAGTGGGACGTATATAGGCTGGTGATGAGGTTATTACTTTATAGTTGATATTTTAAAGGAAAATATTATTTTCTTCTTTTTAGAGCATTTAAACAAAAGCTTTTTTTAAGTTTTTTTTTCTTTTAATTTTTTGCTTTATTTCGTGCCACCAAACAACAGTTTTTCAAAGAAAAAACTGCAACACAGCCAAATATTCATCATGGCGCGTATGTCACTTCGGTGACGTATAGTTAACTTCTATTTAGCCCGCCATATTGCCATATTGGATAAAAGTAAAGTAGACGAATCATTTTGAACTTTATACCAAAACTGTACACGGAATTCATCTGATTTTTGTAATTTTTTTGAGTAAGTGTAATTACTGGGCATGGACGGCATTTCATCTTAGGCCCCAGGATGACAACGCACCTGCAATATCAAGTGATTTCTCCTTGTTATTGCAGGTGTCTATAGGCGGCGGTAACCGCTTACCATCAGGTGGGCCGTCAGCTTGTTTGTCATCTAGTTGTATAAAAAAAAAAAACATCCCCTTTGATGACAGAATTATTTCTGTCATCAAAGAAGATGTTTGTAATCATTTACAAAGACATATTCAATGCGCAGAATACGTGCGAGTGTGCGGAGTGGACGCAATCGTCGACGAAGAGGGGAAGCCCCGCGGCAGCCAGGCCAGCCTACTGTCAGCCACCGGTGAGATACGCCATTTATGACACCATCTACACGTTAGATAGTCATTGTAGAACCAATAACACAAACCAATTAACCTTTGGCCGCCACACTCGGCTATAGCCAACAAGCGATAGGTACGCCAAAGACGGCAATGATCGACAAAAGAAATTATAACAGTTTACTAAAACACAAATTTTCTTTATAACTATTATGTAAGTATTTATATTTTTAATTGTAATATGTGACATTATGGAACTATCTACCTTAAGAACTACCATTATTATAAGCGTAATGTGTATCTTTCATTGGCTCATGTCTAGGTAATGCTACTTTATATTGTATGTATAAAAATGCTGTTGAAACATTGCTTAATAAATAAATAAATGATTTAGGAATCCCTACTCTATTGGCAATCTTTTACTTTGGACTGAAGGCGACAGCTTTTATGGTGTGCCGGTCAAAAAGTAGTTAATTTTGGGCTCGAAAATCGTATATTACTTAGTAATAGCAATTATAATAATGTTGCGTTGCAGTATTATCAACAAGTGATATGACCGGGTCAATCAGTAGCCGGCACTCGGTGGACGGCCGGCCGGACGAGGCTGAAGACATCACCAGTACAATGGACAACAGTATTGACAATGGCAACGTTTTTGGGTCAGTATTCAATCATCATTCATCCATTGATTAGATTATCGTTTTTGACTATTGGGAACACAAATAAATAAATCCCAGTACCAGTCATAATACACGTTACACTGCTTGGTCTTCCTACGTGGGAAAAACACATGAAGAGTTTGGGCCATAACACCACCACGCTGGCCCAATGCGGGTTGGTGGGTTAAAGTAGGTGCAGTAACAACCGGGACCAACAGCCTAATGTGCGTGACGATGCACGGTGGAGTCTTTGATTGACCCCTCCGGAATCTATCGTGGCGAAAGTTGCATTGTTTTTGTAATCGGAAACAAAGCGCTAATTATAATTATTTATTGCAATTAATGGTTACAAAAGGTCTTAATTTAAATTTTACATCGTCTCATAAACCTGTAAGTGCACTGCAAAATTATTCTACTAAGTATAAATTTAAAACAATTATGTACTATATAAATCTAAGTAATAACCGTTAACCTACCAATCACTACAATCCCAGAACTCCTGTAAGGTATGAAACGGATTTATAAGGATTCCTTTCAGGCTAAAATCACTGTGACAGCTCCTTAGTACAGTAGGTACTTCAGAATGAATATTGTGTATGGGTCAATATCGGAAACATACGCGTACCATTCGAATTTGTCTTCACCTCAACATCACGCACAAAGAATTTTAGTGGCTTGTTTCTTTGTTGCATTTCCAAAACTTGGGATTCCTTGCCATCACATGTGTTTTCGCTTACCTGTGATAACTAGGGTCTCTGCAAAAGAGGCGTGAAAAGGCACCTTATAGGTCGGCAATGGAGGCGGTTAGAAGAGCATTTGAATATCTTTAATTAGTGTTTAAGTGGACCGTAAATTTTGTTCATCATTGCCGTCTTTGGCGAATAGGGCACGATACCGCTTGTCGACGATAGCTGACTGTGCGGTCAACCTATTAAAAAGGTATTGAAATGTAAGCTGACATTGTTTGATGACGATGAATTACTTCACTGTTCTCTTCTGCTGTCGGACACAATCGTGATGGTCCTTCGAGCCGGACGCCTATTCACTCTGCCCTAATTCGTTCCCTAGTCGATAAGAGCACAATATTTCCAGCGATGCGGAGCCCCCGGAGGAGAGCCTGAGCCTGGCGTCGTTCCTGATGGAGCGCGCGTGCGGCAACCGCGTGGTCGCCAACTACCTGTACTGGTACCTGGCGGCCGAGGCCGAGGCCGAGCCCGCCGCCGCCCGCCTCTACCCGCGTGTGGCCCGCACGCTCACGCACCGCCTGCGCCGCGGTACGTACTGTGTCCATGCACTGTGTCCATGCACTACTACCTGTGTCCTAGCACCGACTACCTGTACTGGTACCTGGCGGCCGAGGCCGAGCCCGAGCCCGCCGCCGCCCGCCTCTACCCGCGCGTGGCCCGCACGCTGACGCACCGCCTGCGCCGCGGTACGTACTGTGTCCATGCACTGTGTCCATGCACTACTACCTGTGTCCTAGCACCGACTACCTGTACTGGTACCTGGCGGCCGAGGCCGAGGCCGAGCCCGCCGCCGCCCGCCTCTACCCGCGCGTGGCCCGCACGCTGACGCACCGCCTGCGCCGCGGTACGTACTGTGTCCATGCACTGTGTCCATGCACTACTACCTGTGTCCTAGCACCGACTACCTGTACTGGTACCTGGCGGCCGAGGCCGAGGCCGAGCCCGCCGCCGCCCGCCTCTACCCGCGCGTGGCCCGCACGCTGACGCACCGCCTGCGCCGCGGTACGTACTGTGTCCATGCACTGTGTCCATGCACTACTACCTGTGTCCTAGCACCGACTACCTGTACTGGTACCTGGCGGCCGAGGCCGAGGCCGAGCCCGCCGCCGCCCGCCTCTACCCGCGCGTGGCCCGCACGCTGACGCACCGCCTGCGCCGCGGTACGTACTGTGTCCATGCACTGTGTCCATGCACTACTACCTGTGTCCTAGCACCGACTACCTGTACTGGTACGGTCGACCACAGAAGTAGCTGAACACTTTAGTACCATGTCACAACGACTCTAGCGTCAATATACTACGGTAGCAACTATAAAGTACGTGCACAAGATCGCGCATGGTGATAAAGTGTTCAGCTACTTCTGTGGTCGACTGTATCTGTGTCTTAGCACCAACTGCCTGTGCTGGTCATTTGGTTGTTATCTGCACGGACGAGGCCTCGCGCCACTAGCCGTTAGTGCGGCCAAGTAGACTTAACGCTTACACTGTTTTTTTCTAGATTTTTTGGTAATATGCTTCTTATACTGTTTTTCACATCTTATGAGTGTGAGTTTAATCAAATCTTAAGTGAAACGTCACTTAAGATTTGATTAAAAACCTGTAGATATACTTTAATTAGATTTCATAAAAATCAACTGAAAAATTTGTATTTTAACAACAATAAATGTAAAGAACTTAATTTACTAGAAATAGAGACAAAACATGATCAGCGATGTTTCCTAAAATTGAACTTTAAAGCATATAAAAATATAAAACATCAAAATTTTTTAAAATTACTATTGATACGTGCTTAAAAATCGTACAGGTGTCATTGCACATCGCTGTAACTATCAAATTTCAACTGTCTCCAGACTCGCCTCAATCACAGCATTGTTTTTCTCCTTCCTAGCCACCTCTATGGTTCTGTAGGATCATATATCTAGAGTCCAGGGTTCAATTCCCCGTGACGGCAAAAAATCTGTTCAGTTTGGTTGCTAGTAGGCATCTTATTTTAAAGTCTGCCATAACAATAATGTTACTAACATTGTTGTGTTCCGGCAGTTAGAGGTAAGATAGATAGATAGATAAAAGATTTATTTTCACTATTTCAGATAGGCAGTTCCTCTGTGGTTGACGAATCCGGGTGTAGCTCGCTTCAATCTTCGACCTTATTATCAGTTATTATCAAGTGAGATGAAGGCCGAGTGCTATGCCTGTTACCTGCGATGCTCTAATATAAGTAAATGAATTATTTTCCAGGAAACGCAGACCACCAACGCACCAGATCATTCCTCGCTCGCCAGCAAGTCTTCATAGACAAACTGGTTAAGCTCGTCAAAACAGTCGCCAGAGAGAGCGGCAACAGAAACAAGAAAGCCGAAAGACTCCAGCAACTGCTGGCCGACCCTGACGCCTTCAAGTTCAACTTCACAAACTTCGAGCCGATGCCGTTCCCTCTGGACCCGAACGTCACAATCAAAGGCATAGTCGCCAAGAAGGCGAGCCTCTTCAAATCCGCTTTGATGCCGTCAAAACTGACCTTCCTGACCACAGAAGGGATGGAATACGAAGCCATTTTCAAACATGGCGACGATTTGCGTCAAGACCAGCTGATTTTACAGATGATCACTTTGATGGACAAGTTGCTGCGCAGAGAAAACTTAGACTTGAAACTCACGCCATACAAAGTGCTGGCGACCAGTTCGAAGCACGGCTTCTTGCAGTTCATAGAATCTGTGACGGTGGCGGAGGCGTTGGCAACTGAGGGTAGTATACAAAACTTCTTCAGGAAGCACAACCCCTGTGAAGGCGCGCCGTATGGTATCAAGCCGGAGACTATGGACACTTACATCAGGAGCTGCGCGGGTTACTGCGTCATTACTTATATACTGGGTGAGTTTAAGGACATTAGCAGTCTAAGTTAACCTGTTTATTTAATTATTCCGAAGACCAACAGTTATACATGGTGTTTGGTACATGGTGTACCAAGCGGGCACCGTCCCATGTTAACATCTTATATATAAAATTGTCGACTCACAGTTTTAGTTGGCATACTCCTCCGAAACGGCTTGACCGATTCTCATGAAATTCTATGGTTTTTTTTATACTACTAGATGACAAACAAGCTGACGGCCCACCTGATGGTAAGCAGTTACCGCCGCCTATAGACACCTACAATAACAAGGGAATATCACTTGATATTGCAGGTGCGTTGTCATCCTGAGGCCTAAGATGAAATGCCGTCCATGCCCAGTAATTACACTGGCTACCTTTTCCTTCAATCCGAAACACAGCGAACTGTTTCACGGCAGAAATAAGAAAGGCGGTGGTACCTACCCAGACGACCCTGCATACGGGCCTGCCACCTAGTGCCTTTGATAATTTCATGACATTTGTATGAAATAGTGTAACGTTGGCAGCATTATTTCATACAAATGTCATGAAATTATCAAATGAATACGATATTTTTGAAAGTGGCAAAACATTTCTATGGACTAATATAGCCCATGTTTCAATTTATTGTCGCATTGACGGCACCACTCTGTATAACTTGGATCGACTTTACTTTTTATTACGAATATTTACAATTAGATATACCTATGTATTGACTACTACTTACCTATGTTTTTGATTTTGATTTTGAATTTCGTGACATGCATAATATTCAAAGTAATAAAGCCGAAAATTTATGTTTGCATACCGATAATTGGTAGAATGTACACGGAACTACACTAAAATGTGAAAACTATAAATATGTACCTACATTCTTGCAAATAAATATATTTGATTTGATTTGTCACTATCCCGTCAATTGGGATGTTGCCTAAGTTTCAATAAGGCGCTATTTTTTACAAATTCGGAAAATATACGCTACTGTTACCCATAAAAACAATTCTAACTTAAAATATATGGAAAATTGTTGAAGTTGTACTGTTTTGAAAATTTTAAAAATGGTCATATTTTTTTTCCAATTTTATCAAAAATGTTAATGATATTAGATTGCTGACATCAATTAAAATAACTATTATTAAGACAACTATTAATAAAAACATACTTCATACGTAGTTAATATCAATTTTGTCAGTATGCCCATACATTTCTTAGTAATATGGGAACATGTGACGTCACCTGTTCCGTAGATTTTTTATGGAGCGTTTTTGGACGACGCGCCGCCACACATCAAACATACCACTATATCTGTGAAACTATTGATCTTAGACATACTATTTCTTTTGCAATATCATTATATGAGTTATAAACATCATATTTATGAAATAAAAAAAAAGTTGTCAACTACCCTATTCCCAGGCGTAGGCGACCGGCACCTAGACAACCTTCTGCTGACCAAGTCCGGGGCCCTGTTCCACATCGACTTCGGGTACATCCTGGGCCGGGACCCGAAGCCGCTGCCGCCGCCCATGAAGCTCAGCAAGGAGATGGTCGAGGCCATGGGCGGCGTGCACTCCGAACACTACCACGAGTTCAGGAAGCAGTGCTACACCGCCTTCCTGCACCTAAGGAGGTCGGTGATAGCAAACATAGCAAGAATTTTTATTATTGTCAAAAAATTTAAGCCATTGGCCCTAATTCTGGTAAACACATGCTAAGTCTAAATTTAAGTTCAGTGCATTTCTTTCTATCAAAAGGAATACGAAAAGGATGGCTGTCATATAATTTGACATTTAGAAATGTGCATTCAATTTTCGACCTTATTGAACGTGATAAAATGCAGTGTTTAGGAGGCACCTCCGTACATGCCGTCTAAAATTGTCTATGGTTTCTATGAAATCTATCTAAATTTAAGTGACAGCTCTAAACAGATTCTTGCTATCTTTTTCCTATTACTTATTGCGAGAAAGAGATATACTATTCTTAAATTTAGAATTAAAGTGTGTACCCAGAATTAGGCCCATTATAAAGAAACCATATACAATTTTAGGTGGTGTGTTTCTTATTTCTGCATTTCGTCAAGTTCAATAAGGTCGGAAATTGCACACACTTTTCTAATATTACTATCAATCAAAATTTGTGATCTGTCGCTCTTCCGTGCTTCGTCGTGTACAGTCATCATCAGAATCATCTGAGCTCTCGAGTGATCAAAAATATCTGCACTGTTTCAGAAAACCAATTCTAACCGCTACAATGATAGAGTCTTATGTTATTTGTAGCATCAGATAAATTTCCTACAAGTGAAAGAAGATTCTAATAACGAAGTAATACGGTTGCTTTTCTAAATATCGTAGTTATTTTTGACAACCGCTCCACCCACCAACCCGCATTCGGCCAGCGTGGTGGTGTTATAGCCTAAACTCCTCGGGTGTTCCTCCCTTATAGGAAGGTCTGTGCCCAATGGGACGTACCTATATAGGCTGAACTGAGTTTGTACGTTCCAGACACGCCAACTTGATGCTGAACCTGTTCTCTCTGATGGTGGACGCGTCAGTGCCCGACATCGCGCTGGAGCCTGATAAAGCCGTCAAGAAAGTGCAGGACAAGCTCAGGTTGTATACACTTTCAACATAATTGTTACTTTTTAACACCCTCACATTTTTTTTAATACCAATAGATGACGAACAAGCTGACGGCCCACCTGATGGTAAGCGGTAACCGCCACCACCCATAGACACCTGCAATAACAAGGAAAAATCACTAGATATTGCATGTGCGCTGTCATCCTGAGGCCTAAGATGAAATGCCGTCCATGCCCAGTAATTACACTGGTTCCCTTCAATCCGAAACACAGCGAACTGTTTCAGGACTGAAATAAGAAAGGCGGTGGTACCTACCCAGACGACCCTACATACGGGCCTACCAGCTAGTGCATTAGGCAGTAGTATATTTTGCCACTTGTTTTGGCTTACTGAGCCACGAAGTGGGGGACATGACAGTGAACCTGGCTCAGTGGTTCTTAAAGTCAATGCTGGGAGTTTCGTTAAGGGATAAAATCCGGGACGAAGTTATTTGGCGGAATACATTTTGGTCGACATCATCCAGAAGTGTAGCAAGGATGAAGGGATGTTCGGATTGAAGGGAAAGGTAGCCAGTGAAATTACTGGGCATGGACGGCATTTCATCTTAGGCCTCAGGATGACAGCGCACATGCAATATCAAGTGCTTTTCCTTGTTATTGCAGGTGTCTATAGGCGGCGGTAACCGCTTACCACCAGGTGGTCCGTCAGCTTGTTTGTCATCTAGTTGTATAAAAAAAAAGCTGAAGTGGCAGCCACAGCTGTCGCAGAACCGATGAGCTGAGTAAAAAGGATCTCGAATGGAGGCCATGTCTCGGCAAACGGATTGTGGAGAGTCGCTGTCCTATAGGTGGACCGACACGACAAAAAGAGGTGGATTGTGGCAGTCTTGGGGAGGCCTACGTCCAGTGGACTGCAATGATCATTTTGCTATAATTTGCGTGTAAGAGAAAGCCAACACTATGTTTATTGGACAAAGGAGGTATAACGGCTCTACTAAAAATGTCAAGGTACCACAACATCACCTTGATATTACCACACGACGGGCTAGCCGAGTGGTCTGTGGCCCTTGCTATACAGGCTACACGGTCGGGGGTCCCGGGTTCGAATCCCGGTGGGAGCAAATGTTTGTATCATGAGTACGAGCATTTGTTTACGAGTCATGGATGTTTATATGTTTATTTAGTATATATCTGATATTTATATACTTATTATTATCATTATTTCTTCGTTATCTAGTATCAATAACTCAAGCTTACTTGGCGCTACATAATTGGTGTGAGTGTACGAATATTATTATTATTATATTCCTGGAGTCTATAGGGGTCACCTGCTTGTTTACCATAAAAAATCATGGTGCTGGTGGAAATTTAGATGAAATTTCAATTCTAATATTTGATACATTTCTCAGACTGGACCTCGGCGATGAAGAAGCTGTCCATTACCTGCAGAATCTTCTTGATATGTCCGTGACAGCTGTCATGGCAGTCCTCGTAGAACATTTCCACAAATTCGCGCAGTACTGGCGCAAATAACGACTCTATAACAATGGGACACAGTACAATATTGCTTAACAAGATCCCTAGATTTTGTAAGACTTTTGAAGCAGCTTTGTAATATTTATCGCAAGCGTTTTACATACAATTGTCTAATTTATTAATGGTTTACAATTTCTCTTTCAATATTGCATTGTAATATGATAATAAGTATTTTTCTATTCTAAACAGGAAGAGATTAATATTCGCCTGAGTGAGGTGTTTTATCTACGATTTCAAAATCTATTTTTAATTGTATTAAAAAAATCAACATAATAAAACCCTCTTCATATTGTAAGTTTCCTTTTTATGGAAAACAAAAGGTTAGTAACTAGGGTCAAGATTAAAAAAAAAACTTGTATGTCAAATACTTTTCTGAACATCAATACTACAATATTTTTCATGTGCCTACTGTGATATGTATATTAGGTAATTGTAAGTGACTGAATTAAAATATTTTTATTATAAAAAATGTCATTTTATTTCATTTTTCCAAATTATAATAATAAATAATAGCGTTCAGATATTCTCCCATTAATATAAATAATAATAATACACCAATATCCGCTTTACATTATTTATCTGTTCGTCCCTTGGCAAAGGCCTTCTTCTTCTTCTTTCGAACGAGCGGTTTCCGCAAATTCACGACTATTGCGCCTGTTTTGCGTCAGAGGGTGTAGGCTGGTTCACTCCAGCCATCCCAGCTCTCCCAGGAAGGCACCCAGCGCCTTGATGTCGCCAAACACCTCCTGGAGGCTACCCAGAGATCCCAGGTGGGTACTTTGGATTTCATTGGCCCAGTGCTTGAAGGACCTGTTTCTTTTTCTTATCTTGCTTTTTGGGTATCAGTGAGTCTTGCTCTCCTTTTCTGCTCCTCTAATTATATGTGTCCTGTTTATTTCCACTTTAATCTCTTGACTGTTGTAATATCCTCTTATAGCCTAGTGGTTTTTTTTTCAAATATAAAATTTCTAAATAAAATCTTATATTAGTATAAATAATCTATAAAAAATTTAAATAACCTTATAAAATCATAATGAGAATACCTCGAGAGCTACCAGTGTGGGTTATGAGTTATGCACAGATACAATAATGAGTTTATTCATATTCACACACACACCTTAAACAGGCTGTAATGTATATCAGTGCTTGTATTATCTATCAGATCTTATGAATGGGTTTTGGTTTTTGAATAAAAGCTGAACATTTTATAGAACATTTTATAGCAGATTTTCTAGTTTGCTGAAGATTAATCATGAAATATAGAATGTAATAATATATTTACTCAAAGATTTTACCAAATTTTGGTGGCAATGTACAACCTCTTACGGCTGGGCTGCTCAATTGTACTGTTTTTTATTCTTATAAGTATGTATAATTAAATTGGTGTATTGTGTGCAACAAAAAATATTTATTATTATTATTATGTTTGTACATTTGAATTTATAATACATAAAATATAACGGCCTCAAATTTACAAATCTATTCAGCCATTAAAAATGTCCGTTACAATATTGAGGTGAGATATATTTTAGTTTGATGGTTCCCTAAGTCCCATTCTTAAAAAAAGGATCATGCTCTAACAGCCTGTAAAGCATTTATCTATTTTTTATTTAGAACACTTAATATTTCATTTAAATATTTAAAAATATACATATCTTTCTATCTATACTTATATTTATCTGTTATCTGTATCAAACTCTGTTTGCTAATTAATTAGGACTACATAATAGGTGTGAGTATATAGTAAGATTATTTTTATATTAATATTTAAGAGGCGTTTTCAAAGTTGACAATTTTATTATTGCCTGAGACATGACCACAATCTTAAAAAAGATTAATTTAAAAAGAATTTCAAGTATTAGCAGAAATCAGATCTCCGCCATTAGCAACACAATCACTGGCAATGTAAATTTTACTGCCTGTAGCTGTCTGCACAATGTCACATGCTGCAATCTCAGCATAGTTCACACCACCAATTACATACACTAGCACACTTTTTGGTTTCAAAGGAAAAGCATTCCCAAAATTAGGTTCACTCTTTAATACTTTACTCATACTCTTAACATCTTTACAAGCAAATTCTAAATCGTTTTGAAGTTTTATATTAGACAGTTTTTCATTTAATGTTTCCATTCCATCTTTTAACTTTGCAACAATTTTCCCACCTATTTTTAAATCACTTAATGCTGATAGCTTTGCGAGTACTTCTGAAAGAGTTTCTGATGCCAAAATGGCATTACACAGAACAGTAATTAGAGGAACATAGCCACCATTAAAGACATAGCTAGGTGATGATGATCCCACATTCTCTGGCTGTGATGGCAACTGTTTCAGTTTATTAGCAGTGGCTTGGAAACCACTCTGCCACCTTGGCAACCTATCACTTAAGGTACCTAAATTAGAAATATTTAAAGACAGCTTCAAACTAGATGGTTGGACCAAAAGTCCAGCATTAACCAAATTGTTAAAGACAAACAAATATTTATATCCAAAAGCTAATAAATATTTGCTAACTAAAGTGTTATATTCTTCATAAGATAAGCTTTGAGTTAAGCTGAGCAAGCACATGAGACGCAAACTATTATATATATGAATATCTGTACCGAAATGTTCATCAACAAATGTAAAGTTTAATTTCTTATTTCTATTGTTTAGCATATCCGTTTCAGTTAATTTTAAATTCTCAAATTTATTACTCATCTCGGATATTATTGTTTCACAAGCCAGAACATGGTTGACTAGATGCTGTTTGTATAGGGTCACTTGTTGGAGCTTTGTGGCAACAAAATGTTTCATCTCTTGTATACCCAAAGCTTTGATATCTTCATTTTTCAATAACTTAGCTTTAGAGCTCAAAACACTGAGCACTTCAGAAAAATGTCTGTGTTTTATTTCTCCGTACAGATTATCTATTGAACTATCTAAGGTCATAACTGTATTTTTACTAGAATCCTTTGCCTCTTCAAAGCCAAAATCTATCTTACCTTTTTTGTACTTAGTGTCTTTAACATTAAGGTCCAAATGACCACAACTGATGTCAAATATTTCACTTAGCAAGCCACTGTAGGTAGCTGGGGTCAGGAGACTTGAAGGATAATCTTGGTTCCTATCAATTATTATCAATGCTCCAATTTCTTCAGAGCTGTTTGAATTCAAAAAATCTCTTGCATATGTCTCATTATAAATTTCTAACATATCAAGAACACTGCTGGATAACCTTCCTAATGAAAATATAGCTTTTGGTTTGCCAGTCACATGAAATAAACTCCATAATGACATAGATACACTTGATAATAGAGAATGGTTCTGTTCAACAAATAACTGTTTGTAAAGAAATGGTAGTTCCAAGCTTAACAGCTGTTCATCCAAGGCCATTAACTCCCATGAGAATGAATGTAACTTGACAATGCCATATAAACCTTTGCTTTCTAATAAAGATTCATAAGAATTAAGTACTTTAGGAATAATTATTATGTTGAAGCATCCCAAATCTGCCAGACTTGAATTTTGGCTAAGCATTGATGATATCTGGTCCAGAACACATTTATATTTCTGAATACAGGCTGGTATAAAGTACACTCTGTTTGTGTTTGCCGTTGAACTAAGCTGTGGATCCATTTTATAAATTTTGTCGATTCCATGTTGCCTGTAAATAAATTAAAACCTATCGAAGTGAAAATTATACATTCACTGCAAGTTTAAAACATGAAACTTATGTTTTATGTTTTACATATAGCAAAATTTACATACCTAAGCCAACTCACACCACAGATTCTTTCCAATGGCTTGATCAATGATGAGTCGATGATTAAATCCTTCTTGTCATCACACAATGCGAGAATGCTTTGTAATTTACATTGAGAAATAAGACACAACGAAGCCAATTTCAGCGTTATTGGTTGATCCATTTTCTTAGTTTCAATTTTCAGTATTTTTTTGTAATTTCTTCGTAAGGTGCATTTGAATACACCACCTATATATGTTTTTATATTACGTAATTATCATCATTTCACATTATTAGAAAAAGATATTCTAATCAAACAAAAGTAAATAAATGTGAAAGAAATCAAATAACTTTTGATCTATCAAAATTTCGTTCGTCTCGTCACAATTGATTGACATTGACAGTGCAGTGACATTTTTTTTTTTATTATTAGATCTGTACTAACAATTATCATACAGCCACTTGGCCACCGAGTTGACCGTACGGATCTTACTAAAACTTTTTTATATAAATTGACAAACTTTTTCAAAAAATACAATACATGATGCTGTTCAAATTGTTTAATATTTATTTTTCAAAATTGTATTTTTCACAATAGGTTCAGGAAAAATCCTTGAAAACTATTTCCGGTCATGCGTCGTAGTTTCCTATTGGCGCCTGCAACATCCTCCCCGCCCCCGCCGGCCCTCCCTCCACCGTGCCTCCCCCTCCGCTCTTCACCGCGGGCGGAATTATTGCTCGTCGCTGTCCAGCAAAAATTTAAAGAAATGGCTGCGAGATTAATCGGGAAAATCGTAAGTTTATAAATCAACATTACCCATTAGTTGGTGATTTTCTACCTGCATGCCATTTAGTTACATTAAGTTACTCGTATTATTCTTGCCGTCCAAAAATAGACGTACTATAGTTATGTCGAAGAATTACATAAAAGAGCTTTTGAAGCCTTTTAGTGAGAGTAAACTGGTAGTAGGTTTGCTAAGGTGGTTTGAGCCAGGTGTGAGTGTTAATTCAGCAGGAATAAAGAGCAGTAAAAATAAGGTTATAATTTTTTCCTAAATTTTGAAGTGAACTTATTTGAGGTTATATTGTAGCAATTATTTTTTGTTTTTTGTAGGCCCCAGTGGCGAGGTCTGGTACAGCCCAGTACAGCAGTGGAGTGCGGAGGGTAACGCTGATACCTGGTCATGGTATTGGCCCGGAGATCACGGTCGCGGTACAGAAAATCTTTGAAGCAGCCAAAGTGCCTATTGAATGGGATGAGGTGGACGTCACAGCTGTTAGGGTAAGTCTATTGTAATATATAATAGTCTCTCTTTCATAAAAAAAATGTGTTGATTTTTTTATATATTTTACCTACTGTTTTAATCAATATCATTGTTTACAATACAGAGCCAACAATTTAGTCAGAGTTATAAAATACTTAATGTTTTCAGTTTTATTGTAGAAGACAGTTAGTCAAATAACAACCGAATACTCAAACATCACATAATTGATATTTGGTGGCAATACAATTTTTCTTACTTTGTCTACATTTTTTAAGAGGGGCCTTAAGTTTAGCAAGTGTATGAGTTTTTCTCAAAGTTTTTTTGAGAATAACAAAGATAGAAAGATATCAAGCTTTTTTAGGAAAAACAACAAAAATCAGTCAACACCAAATCAGTAAATTTCGCACCTTGGTGTGCTGACTCCTGAGTTTAAAGTTGATCGTATCCCAATTTTATTATGAATGAAAGCAATGATCTTCCTGAAAAAAATAGTCGCTCAACTCTAAATGAATAATTATTTGTTAGTGCTTAAAATGTATGAGTAGCTCTATCAGTTCCCATTACTCTTTTTTATTTTCTTTTCTATTACTTGCAATAATGTGTTGATTAAATGAGGTGTAAGATACACAAGATTTGAAAATGAAATTTGAGATCCTGTTATGCCATGTGTATCCACCTGGAACCACTATCCACAAATTTTTATTTCCGAACCAGAAACTGCTGGCTTATACTGTTATAAAGCTAGCTCTGGGTTTGTTAAAAGAAATAAAAGGATATAAAGAAAAACAGGATGTGTTTCCTGATGGACCACAAGTCTTAAAAGAATCACAATTTATATTTACACATGTTTTACATGTTAAGTGATAAATCTTAAATATGTATTCATTATTACACTAAGGCTAGTATGTGCAACTGAAAATCCTGGCATATATGGGATTTGTATGCACCCCAGAATTTGTACATGATTATTTTTTTCCAGGGTCCAGATGGCAAATTTGGTATCCCACAGAAGGCTATTGACTCTGTAAATGAAAACAAGATTGGTTTAAAGGGCCCCCTCATGACACCAGTGGGCAAGGGTTACAGATCACTTAACTTGGCCCTACGAAAAGAGTTTGACTTGTATGCCAATGTAAGGCCGTGCAAAAGCTTAGATGGGTATGTATTAATTTTGTGTTATATGATAATAGCTTAGAGATATATTAGTTTGGTAAGCTGCATAAGACTCCCAGGCGATAACTTGGCAGGTTAACCCGTAAAGTATCAAATTCCAGATTGACATAGCCCTTCAGAGGGTTAATGCTGCTTGACAGGTTGTATTTTAATTTCTTTTTATAACACTTTAATCGATTTACGATGATTTATCATTTACAATTATTTATTCCAGAGTAACGACAAATTTGACAATATAATAACAATTTGAAAATATGTTTCTTTAAGATCTAAAAGAAACATATTATTTATGAACTCCTTATTAAATAATTTTAGGTAGGATATTGTAATAGTTATAGACACCATATTAGAACTCATTGTTCTCATAGAGATTTAAGATTTTATAACACAAGTCTAGCCTAGTCTAATACATAAATTTATTTCAGTCATTGTTCTACTGTTTTGACTGTATCATATTATGACTTCTATATGTGTATCTTAAATTCTCCTAGAAAGGATATGTAGGCATGTACTCTTGTACAGAGTAAATTATTTCTTATAAACTTGTCTCTTCCAGCCCACCGGCATCTCTTCAACAATAGAATATCTATTGTGCTTGCTTTGCATGTTATGTAGTACACAAATTAATCTGATGTTACACTGTGGTATCAAGATCTCTATAGCAGTATAATTTAGGTTTAACTGTTTTGTTAAAATATTGTCTTCCGTCTCACTGACTCTCTCACTCACAAATTTTTCATAAGAAGATTTTTTAAAAACCGATTTTTCATACGATTTTTCATGCAAAACTTTTCCTGGCAATAATGAACACAACATAAAAATAATTATTTATCCTATTTGGTACAGTCATTCGGAATTCACGCACGTGCATACATTTCGGCATTCAGAGTTGTAGACAAGTAGGTTTAAGTAAGATGAATTGTCCAGCTTGGTTGGTCTATCTCGGAGTAAGAGTTAATTCCAGAAATCCAGAGATGGGGGTCAGTGTTTAGAAAATTGTGAAAGATCTCAAAGTTCCTCAATGCCTTAACTTATCAAGCCACACTTTCCACAATCCCTGTACGGTTCACTGCACAGTCTCACATCAGCACTAATTCAAAATCTTATGTCAAAAAATATTTTAATTTATAATTAGTTCACACTCAGCCATCATAACGGTCTCCCTCTCAAGAATAAACAGTTAAATTTGAAGAGAGTTTTACTTCTAATCATCATAGCAGAAAGGTCTTATGATATGTGCAGAACATACACCCATACATCCTTATTACCCCTTATTACAAAACACTGACTAAAATTACACCTGGCTTAAAACTGATGTTGTCTCTGTCTTTTTTTTAAGAAATGAAAGTGATAGTGACTCTAATTCTGGACTCTAAGTCTAAATTTACGTTCACGTGATTATAAGTCTAAATTTACGTTCAGTGCATTTCTTTCTCTCAAAAGAAATACAAAACGGATGGCAGTCATATAATTTGACATTTAGAAACATGCGTTCAATTTTCGACCTTATTGAACTTGATAAAATGCAGAGTTTTAGGAGGCACCTCAGTACATGCCGTCTAAAATTGGCTATAGTCTATGATTTCTTTGAAATCTATCTATCTTATTAATATTATTATATAAATTACGTATTACGTATCCTATTACGTATTGCGAATAATAAATAGACTGTCCTTAAATTTATAATTAGGGTGTGTCTTCATAATCAGGCCCAGTATCAGTTTAAAACCAAGTCTAACTTTAAACGCCACATTTTCAATGTTTTGGTTTTTCGTTACCATATGCTGCCGGCGGTCTCACGCGGCTTAACAACTGATTATAATATACTTGTGGCGATGTGGTAGACCCGTATGTAGGGTCGTCTGGGTAGGTACCACCGCCTTTCTTATTTCAGCCGTGAAACAGTTCGCTGTGTTTCGGATTGAAGGGAAAGGTAGCCACTGGGTATGGACGGCATTTCATCTTAGGCCCCAGGATGACAACGCACCTGCAATATCAAGTGATTTTTCCTTGTTATTGCAGGTGTCTATAGGCGGCGCTAACCGCTTACCATTAGGTGGGCCGTCAGCTTGTTTGTCATCTAGTTGTATTAAAAAAAACATAATAAAACATATTATAACGTCTTTGTCTCTACATGTCACCATACTTTGTCCGCAGCATCAAAACGCTATACGACAACGTAGACGTAGTGACTATCAGAGAGAACACCGAGGGCGAGTACTCCGGCATCGAGCACGAGATCGTGGACGGCGTGGTGCAGTCCATCAAGCTGATCACGGAGGAGGCGAGCAAGCGCGTCGCCGAGTTCGCCTTCCAGTTCGCCAGGGACAACAAGCGGAAGAAGGTCACCGCTGTACACAAGGCCAACATCATGTAAGTATATCATCATCACCAGCCTATATAGGTCTACATGGTAGAGGAGGAGGAGGAAGGAGGAGGAGCGAGGAGGAGCTCAAAAGGAAACACATGAGGAGCTTTGGCCATAACACCACCACGTTGGCCCAATGAGGTTTGGTGTGGTAAAGCAGTTACAGTAACAACCGGAACCAAAGCACGGAGGTGCTCTAGATTATAAATTTTTATTGGTCCATCTCGTAACCGACCATGGCCAAAGTTGTTTTGTTTCTATAAACAAAACCAAGTGCTCCTCAAACCATCATGTAAGTACTGTAATCTTTTCCGATCCTTGTCCTAATTGGATAGTGATAGTGGTGTCACCAAATGAAACCCAATCAATCATATAGTAGGAATCGATAGTGAATGGAATCAATGTTTTATATTTTTATATGAACATCGCCGAGTATATTCGATTTTATGTGTCTATTAGTTATTATAATAAATACTGTACTACGCATTGCGTATTTTTAAAATAATGAAGTTATCTGTTGTTTTTTTTCATCAAATTTTAAATCATAGATATTTTTACAATTTCATTACAATAAAATATAAATTAATTTTAACAATTTCTTGTCACCAGACTCATAAGATATGAAAAAGATTTTAACAGTGGTATAGTACCTATGGATTTATAGAAATTGACATAAGATAAAGACAAAGATCGTTTAGGTTCTGTAACATGTGATTAAATTGTCATGCTGGAGCAAAATGTGCAATAAGTGAATACAGTCCATGCAATACATTATGCTAGATTGAGCGTACAAATTATTGAATTCTTTTGTATAACAATACTTTAGCAGAATTACAATTATTAGACAGCTAACAGCTGTAGTCCGTTCCTAATAAAATAGGTTTTCAACTGCTCTGTAAATTGTTTAAAATTAAAGTAAAAAAAAATGTATAGGTATTACTATCAGTAATATTATTATAGTGATGTCATTTAAAATAAGTGATGAAAAGAGAATCGAAACTTTAAAAAAACTTGAATAATTATTCAAAAAACTAAAACAAAACTTAATTTCACTGTCACCGAAATGGCAACTTGAACAATAGGAAAATATTCAACTCTTGCGCATTCTGCAATAAGAAAATTGATTGATCCGATTACGTAGCCCTTGAACACGGCACGACTCGCCTTGCTCTTGATCAAATGATTGCATCGTAGAGTTAGTAGGTATACTCGACAGGATTAAACTGACATACACTTTATTATGACGTTTAGTTTTTACTGGTACAGTCGACCACAGAAGTAGCTTAACACTTTAGTACCATGTCACACCGACTATTGCGCTTTTACCTAATAGTTGCTACCGTACTACATTATCGGCATAGGTATTATGACATGGTACTGAAGTGTTCAGCTACTTCTGTGATCGACTGTACTACTCGCTGTAGTGATGGCTACCGATAAATTGTAATTACGCCTTTGGCTACAATTCTGTCTGGCACACTCACTGAGTATAAATTTTTGTACACAATAGCTCTTCTTTAGATACATCATCATCATCACCATCCTATATACGTCCGACTGCTGGGCACAGGACTTCCTACATGGGGGAAACATGAGGAGTTTGGGCCATAACACCACCACGCTAACCCGATGCGGGTTGGTAGGTTGAAGCGCTTGTAGTAACAACCGGGGCCAACGGCTTAACGTGCACGACCGACGAAGCACGCCACGGAGGAGTTCGAGATTTAAAATTTTTGATTGCCCCATCCCAGGATCGACCATGCCGAAAGTCGCTTTGTTTTTCCAATCGAAACCAGAGCGCTCAAAACAATACGCCACTGAGCTCCTCCCTCCTGCAAATCACTTCAATCATATTACATAAACCATCTATTCTAAGCACGTAGGGAGCTTGTTATACTTGCATATTATCACGTTTTTAAATTAAACATTGACGAATGTTACTTCAGTTTAATACCAAAACATCACTCAAATCTCTACCTATAGGAACAGTAGGCAAAAAGAAGGCTTATTACGTAATTGCAATGATAAAAGTCATCGGCTTCATTTGCCTATCGATTTCTTCGTTACGAAACCTAATATTACACTAACGTTGTAGTAAAGACGTAGTGAATTTCAGATCAATACATACCATCGGGTATCAGGTAATTGATTTTATTGAGGACAAAAATTCACAAAACCTGAGGCGGGAATCGAACCCGCGACCTTTCGCAATCCGAGCGACTGCTCTAACCTATTAAGCCACCCATGACTTCAAATCCTTCAAGGACTTCTAAGTAATTTTTCAAACATTTATAATAATGTTAAAATCAAGAATAAGAATATTTTTTGTTACTTCCAAATTATAAATTAACCTAACAAAATACATAATTTCATAATCACAATAAACACATATTAACTTAGTTTCATTCAAATATAAAATTGAAAATTTCGGTATCCCCCGGCCTCATTAATCATCTATCTAACACTATCTCATTTAAACTATTTTATGAGCCCAAACACGCTATATCTGCTGTAAAATTCTGAAGAATTAAGCACCCCCCAGAATTTTTCAGGGTATAAGATCAGCTCAAGGTACATACGTCATGGGAATGTCACCGAAGTGACAGTACAAATTTCAAATCAATCGGATCTGTTAAAGTTGATAGTCTTGACATAAGCCATAAACAAAAAATAGAATAGAATAGAAAGTTGATAGTCATCAAACGCCTGAACTGATCTTAATAAATATATAGCTAAGAACCATCCTAGTCACTTCAGCTTTCAAACAAAAAAAAACAAATCAAAATCGGTCCATTCGTTCAGATGCTACGATGCCACATACAGACGCACAGATACACAGACAGACACGTCAAACTTAAAACATCCCTCTTTTTTCGTCCAGGGTTAAAATACAGTGATGCACTACATTAATGCATTGAAATTACAATACAATACCTATATTACCTATATCATGCATGCATCACATGACTCGCACTGCGCTAATTGTGGGTGTGGATTACATAGCTGTAAGTCGTACAAACGATACTATTATAGGTATTACCTTGTAAAGTACGCGCTCCATTTGACAACTTGAATATTCATGATTCATCTATTTTGAAGTCTGCTTTGTCAGAATTATGTTAAAGATTGTTGAAATAACTAAATAATGTTGTAGAAATTCGTCTTTTTACGCGGAATTTTACGGAGAATTGCCAGCAAACTCAAATTCAGTCGTCCAACTGTGGTTTTACAAAACTAGCAGTCTGCCCCATCCGCATGGAATTATTCAGCTGCAACATTGCACCGACTAACTTTAAAAAATGACGAGCTTCCATTCACACTTCCATCTCCAATTCAACCCTTTCAAAGAATGAGTTCCTTTTTTATGTACAACTAGATGACAAACAAGCTGACGGCCCACCTGGTGGTAAGCGGTTACCGCCGCCTATAGACACCTGCAATAACAAGGAAAAGCGCTTGATATTGCAGGTGCGTTGTCATCCTGAGGCCTAAGATGAAATGCCGTCCATGCCCAGTAATTACACTGGCTACCTTTCCCTTCAATCCGAAACACAGCGAACTGTTTCACGGCAGAAATAAGAAAGGCGGTGGTACCTACCCAGGCAACCCTACATATGGGTCTACCACCTAGTAAATATATTTTATAGTTCAATATATTTTCATCTACGAGCTACGTCATTTATGGAATTTCTGCGCAAAATTGAATGCTTCTACATTTCTAACCCACTATGGATTTTGAAGTGACGCGAATTAAACGATATTTATTTATTTATATTTTTAGGATAGCTTACAGCTAATTATTCTATAAAACAACAACACTAACGACTAAAAGCCAATGAAAAGCTATCACAAATGGAATACAAATATAACCCTGCCAATAACTTATTAAGTTACAATCGTGATGATAGTCTAAGCCTTAGACTACCTTAGACTCTAAGGTTCAAGCAGCACCTACTCTTCTTAAACTAGCTACTAATGCTGTCACTGAATATATGGAAATTAATATCATTGTCATGTAATCTAATAAGTTTAGTCGCGGCTCGAACTAAGAAACTATTCAGTCTGTAATTGGTGTGAGTCAAAGGAACGCTAAATGGTTTATAAACGATGTTGCGGGAAACACGAGTTTACATTGATATATATATATATATATATATATTATTTCACCTACCGGCTTAGGCTGTACGTTGTCAATCAATGATTTTTTATAGTTACACTACGAAAGCCGCCTCTATTATGAACGCAGTGAAGCGCTCTCAGGGTCAAACTGCTACGCTTGATGTGTAGCCGACTGTACCGTAGCATAATACCATTTCAATTCATTTATGTTGGAATTTGCTGAAGAAATAACATAGTAAGTACATCTGTACATCTGAATAATCATAAAAATATTGCCAATTACGAATTTTCACTATGCAGACTGTTCAGTTATTAGTTAAACCAACCTCGATTAACAAGGTATTAAAGAGAAATATCTTAAAATTTGGCTCCAATCCGATAATCATAACAAGAAAGCTATCAAGACATGCCCCATGCGCATCCTATGTGAGTGCTTGTGCTGGGTGTGGTTACATGTAAACATTTAAAACCCTTTTAAAAATACGGGTACCTACCCGCCCTAAGAATAAAGTTACCGTTATTACTGGTACCCTTAAACTATGGTATCCTTTGAGTGGTGGGTTAGTTTATATGTAAATTTTAGAGTATCGTTCGTTATTATCGGTATTTTATCAGAAAACGGTCGCGTTAAGTCAAAAGGTATGTCATTCCTAGGCCGGGCAAACTTTATCCATATTTATCTAAATCACTTCAGTGATTAGGGTGTGAAAACTTAACAGAAAGACAGATTTACTTTCGAATTCATAAATAATATTATGGATATTATGGATGTATGCCATATAAGAGTGAATGTATTTGGACGGCACATTACCACAATGTCCGTGTATATCTGCAGGCGTATGTCGGACGGGCTGTTCCTGCGGTGTTGCCGCGACCTGGCCACCAAGTACCCCGACATCAAGTTCGAGGAGCGCTACCTGGACACCGTCTGCCTCAACATGGTGCAGGACCCCTCCAAGTTTGATGTGCTTGTAAGTATTACTTTTGGAGTGCTTTCTCTTATTATTTACAGAAAAAACAACATGCTTGTTATTTAATTGTATACAAAATATAGTATATAGGCTGCAGTAACTGCATGTCATGCGGGCAATATATAATAAACAAACCGTTATCTTAAAAATAACTTCTTACTCTTTTTGTATTCATTCATGACTCACCAACATTTGCACGAATGTTTGCGTACAAATTACATGGTTCGTTCATAATAGAAGAATACTACGGACCAGCACATTAAATTACATTCATAATAAATTAAGTCAACAATCCAAGAGATATGCATAAAAATATTATCTGATATTTACACGATATGTTTGCAAACATTTCATGCACTAAGTAATTATTTGACCAGCCACGTAGTACTACAGACAGTGTGATATCATCAGTAGGTATGTCTGGGTGGTAGTGCAGTTTTATCAGTAAGAGGTCACTGTAACACGTGCTAATTACCGATTGAATTTTAATTCATAATTTATTATGAAATATTTTAATAATTAATCAGTAAAGCTGTAACTTCGTACAATTTGTTTGTTGTATTAAAGTCACTGACAGCTTTTAGCAAGATGAAGTGGCAATGAGCAGGGCACAACAGAATAATAATAATAATATTCATACACTCACACCTATTACCTAGCCAAAGTAAGCATCATTAAGAGCTTGTATTATGGATACTATATAACGGAGAAATAATGATAATAATATGTATTAGAAATAAACATCCATGACGTAAACAAATGCACGTACTCATCATACAAACAGTTGCTCCTACCGGGATTTGAACCCGGGACCTCTTGACCAAGTAGCCTGTAAAGTAAGAGGTACAGACCACTCGGCCAGCCGGTCGGAATAAATAATTAAAAATCGTTTACGCCTGTAAAAACAGTATACTTTTTACATACAACTAAATGATGACAAGCAAGCTGACCGCCCAACTTGGTGTGAAATTGCCACCGTCCCAGTAATTACACTGGATACCTTTCCCTACACTCCGAATCACAGCGAACTTCAGCGCCGAAATAGGAAAAGCGGTGACACCTACCCAGACGACCCTAGTATACACCTGCTTGACGACCACGTATCACTGGGTGCAGTGTGCCAGACTTTAATGGACGGACAGACAGGAGCCGTAGCGCAGCTTTTAATCACGGACCACGGTAAACTCGTAAGTTTTTCCTTCCTTCGTTCCGGGACCTCCCTGAACTTACGAGATGCATAAGGAAACAATAATACGACATATAATTATTTATTGCTCATAAATGAAAATTAATACTCATAATATATTTTGCCCGTCTATCTTCCTTGATTTCATACAGGCAAAATAATTACCTTAATATTATATCATTATCATAATCTTTTTGCTTCACTGGCAAAAACCTTTTTTTTTTTAACGGCCGTATGTTTGAACTTTAAATGGTCAGACTACTAGACTAGAGGTGTCGGGTTCGAACCCTGACAGATCTTTGTATGTTGGTATGAACATTATTTCACAAATCATGGATGTTTTTATGTTAATTAGTATATTTGAAGGGAAAGGTAGCCGGTGTAATTTCTGAGCATGGAAGACATTTAATAATAATAATAATAATTCGTTTATTGCTCAAAAACATACATTAAAAAGTTTAAAGAATACAACAGTCGGTCAGTCATTTGATCTTAGGCCTCAGGACAACGAATCTGCAATACCAAGTGATTATTTCCTTATTATTGCAGGTGTCTATAGGCGGCGGGTAACCACTTACCACCAAGTGGACCTTCAGCTTGTTTGTCATCTAGTTGTATAAAAAAATTGAGTATGATAAACTGGTGTTGATTTGTAAGCCAATCGTTTATAGAAAGCATTATGAAGTTGGTTCAAGTTTAATAACCTAACCTAACCAACGAAAATACTAAGTGCGCACCTAAAAAATCTGATTTCGGCACCAAATCGTTGAATAGTCGAGCAAAACAGTTTTTTAGGTGCTAACTTAGTATTTTTTTGTTGCTCAGTTTATTACATTTTCAAGTATAATATATTGGACCGTGTGCAGGTGATGCCCAACTTGTACGGAGACATCATGTCTGACATGTGCTCGGGGCTGGTGGGCGGGCTGGGCCTCACGCCCTCGGGCAACATCGGCAAGAACGGCGCGCTCTTCGAGTCGGTGAGTTGTTACGACCTTACGCGCCACGCCCTAGACGAGGCGGACCTGTGCAGGCAATTGACGTGCCTAGGAAATTATGTCCGTGGTTCTTTTACTTTAATACCTTGAGTTTATATCGTCAGAAAGATGTGTAGACTTTTCATAATACGTCTGATTGCTCTAACCACTGGGGCGCGTTCCGAGCCTACAACTTTTTACTCTATGGCCGTTCATATTCGTTTGTGACAACTACCCCGTTCCGAGCCTCGGAGAGTTGCAACTTTTTGGCGATCAATTTTGATGAAAATCAACAAAAAACATTTTTTTTAAAAACACTACGTATAAAACGTCATATGAGATTAGTGACCATTCGTCGAATGAGATTGGATATGTCAAATCACAAAAAAGGCACGGCCTATTTTTTGTTTACTATACATATATTATAGTGAATAAAAGTCAAAGCTTTATTTATTGATTACTATTGTTGTGTGTGACTTAATACAGAAAATTTAATGCGAAATGGAAGACCTCGTACTAGTTATAGATAATGATGTAACTCCTTGTTATGATGAAGATGGTGACGTCTTGAAGGGGATGTCACCAACGGATTGGTGGTAAACAAAAATACATTTTGTATTTTTTTTGTTGCAAAACAAATGTCACAAAATTTACCTGTGTATGTAATGTCAAAATCTGAGGTCGTTAAAACAACTTGTGTCGTTCCACACCTCTGAGCAAGACAAAAAACAACTTGGAGTGTTTGGAGTGTACGCTCGGAACGCACCTATTACCTACCAAGTACCAATTAAGAACTTGGCAGAACCCTAAAAATCTCCTAGTCTTTCTGTCTTCACAATTTCGAAATTATTCTATTTCCGACATCCGAACGAGTATTTTTATAAATAACGATGATTTGGTTAAAATTTTCAAAGACATATTTTTTCTAGCCTGTACCATTCTTCCAAACATTTATTAGAATGTCAAAATAAAAATTATATCATCAATTCCAGGTTTACAGACATATAAAATAGATGATACAAAAATTTGCAACTTTATCAAAAACCATTGAAGAACATGTAACTTTTAAGAACAGCCATTAGTCGCAAATGAGTCAGGAGAGGTCAGCAGAATCCTACAGAGCTGTGTAGGCACCTGTCGTGTTTTATATCGTTAATCTTTAAGGACGTAAGAGCATCTCTATGTCACATACTGCTTCGATGCTATCGGTCATGTTCATAAATACGAAGTTTGCCGACGCACAATATTTATTCTGAAGTACTGTACTCGTGCTTTAGACTGAAACATGTCTACTGTCTTCCACTGATGTTATTCCATCTGCACCCAATTATAATATTGAAACGATTCTAAATTAATCAAAGGTTATTGGGTATTATGTAAAAACGATAGTGTTTAAAATTTTTAATATGTGCACAATTCTCTTCGGAAAAAGGGCAATGTAAGTCTGATTTGACAAAATATTTTGCAAAAAACTAACATAGGTGTGGGCCTGGTTTGTCACGACTAAAACATACTTTACCATATTATGTCCAGCGTGTTGTTGCGTGTTGTACTAATATAATTATGTTTTTGTGTTGTCATGTTAATGTACTACACTTGAAGTGACTTCCATACCCTATAATTTTAACATATCACAGTACATTCAAAAACAGCATCAAATTCATATAAAAACTTCACTACCTCGTTATCATAAAAAGATCCATTCGAATACCAATATGTTCAAGTAAGAGGATACCTCGCGAACAGTTATTCCTTCCAGGATAAAAAAGGTTTAATTTTAATTCTATTTTCCCCACTACTGTACTTGTTATAAAATATGTTACGAGTTGACTCATTAAAGGTCTATTCACACATATCAGACAAGCCTCAGTTCCGGCACAGATCCGGCACAGTTCCGTATCAGTGCGAAATATTATTTCATACATTATCTATGAACGTATCTCCACTTGTCCGTTCAGTGACGGCTCAGTGCTCTCAGTGTCCGTTCCGGCGTGGTTCCGGCACGGAAGGTATCGTCGACAACGATATTTTTTGTCGGACGGACAGATCACTGACGGATCTCGGACGCCGACATCAACAAAAACAAAATAGAGGACGAGCGATTAATAGAATTGGTTCGTGAAAATAGAGTTTTATCTCTATTTAGAGATGATTTATCTCATGTAAAGTATATGGATACGAAATACAATCACGATTGACGACGGACACGTTTTCACTGAAGCTCCGTGAACTGAGCGGGCACTGACATGTGTGAATTGAATCACTGACGCAACTGATACGGAACTGTGCCGGATCTGTGCCGGAACTGAGGCATGTCTGATATGTGGGAATCGACCTTAAGACTCATTTATTTTTTTACGAAAGCCAAAAATATATGGAAACTATATTCTCGGTATAAAATAAAAACATAGACACAACAGACTACAAATTAGGTTTGCTAGAAAGGCAATCAAATATTATACTCATACTCATTCTTGACTATATATTTTATATATTTTTTTCTATTTTATTCGGTAAATCATCAGCTGATAAAGAACAAATACCTAGATAGAAACTTATAGTGGTAGGAAGCTTTTAAATAAATAAATACATAAATAACTTTCGATTATACATTACTTAACGCGCGCGTGCGCTATTGTTGTCTTTTTTTCTCGCGCGGAGAAGCCATATCTCTGTCCCTCTTACCCGAAACAAAGTCACGAGGTATCGCCTTCATAATTAAACGACTGCAAAATGTTTGACACAGCATGTTTTTACTGTTTGGTGAAAATGTAAGAAAAGTGACAATATTTTTCATGTTTCATTCATCTGTGAGGTATATTTTTGTTGATAGATAGGTAAAGATTTATTTTCATTTCTTGATTGGAAAACAATGAATAATAAAAATATTCATATTTCATGTTTCCAAGCATTAGTCCGCAGTTTTGTATAGCACTTTACATTGGTTGGTGATCAAGGTCATTCAAATGTATATTGATTGAAAAAAGCATGTACTAAGGCTGCAGCCCGAAACCAAAAACAGGCCTCACAGTGCTCGATCGCCCGGTCCGGTATAAAATGCGCGATAAAAGTGCTCACATAGCTGTCAGCATACTTACGATTCCGTACCGGTTTTTAGCGTGGAAACCGGTCAAATGTCAATTGTCCAACCAAAAGTATTGCATGTACGTGCATAAGTGTAATGTTATATCCTACACACGAAAATTAAAACCAATACATTTTAATTACTGCTTGGATGATAATATATTGAGAAGAGTATCCAGCATTAGGGACCTGGGAGTCATTATGGACTCCAAGTTCTCGTTTAATCCCCACATCGATCACATAGTTGCAGCCGCTTTTCGAAGATTAGGATTTATTCTCAGAATTACAAAACCTTTTAAAAAAACAATAACCCTAAAAATTCTTTACTCCTCATTTGTTCGTTCTATTTTGGATTTTTGCAGCCCGGTATGGAATCCTTATTACAAAATCCATGTAAAAAGGATTGAAAATATTCAAAAGAAGTTCATTAAGTCACTCAACTATCAAAAAAATATAAAAAATGAATCCTATTACGATTCCTTACGCCGATATAACTTGCTAACTCTTTCTAACCGACGGAAAATGTTTGACATAGTATCTCTTTACAAAATATTGAATTCACTAATTGATTCGTCTGAGCTCCTTGCTAACGTACAGTTTTCTGTTCGAATCCGTCTACCGGTGCGCTCCTCACGAACTATACCTCTATTTGTTCCTCCACGTTTTAAAAAAAACTATACTTGTAACTCTTTCTTTTGCCGCTCCACCAACATTTATAATAAACAATTCACCGACATTGATCTGTTCAATATTACCCACAACAAGTTAAAACAAAGGTTAAGGAGCACTCTATGTACGTAATTTACTTTATTTACATGTATATTGTATGTATGTATATATTATTTACATGTATATGTGTGATGTATGTATATGTGTGTGTGTGTATGTATATATATATATATATATATATATATGTGTATATGTGTTAACTTATTACTTTCAAGAAAAAATCTTGTCCTTATTCGGGAACCGAACCCGCGAATACTTTTTATTAATAATTTTATTTAAAACTCTGATAACTGTCTCTGTGTTTGTTTTTATTTTTTATTTTATTATTTAAAAATCTGAAAATCTCACAAAGTGAGTCAATCATGTCATGTCTGACCATGTTAGCTTCATAACTTCAACTATTTTTGTATAACGTTTGGGCACTATAGGTCTGTAAATTTATTATCTGTTTGTTTACATCTCCTGTTATTTATAAATGACTGTTTGATGCCAAAATAAATGAAAAAAAAAAAAAAAAAAAAATTTAAGTGTACGACTCTGAAACCGTGTTATCTGAGTCTTACTTTTCTGGACACCAACAATTCCGCTTACCACAAACAACCTAAAATAAATAAACAAATCACAGTTTGACAGTTCGCTTACAGTGATTTTCCTCCAGAGCATTAGCTCTTATGATGTCGTCGATGACGTCACGCGGCTCCCGCCCCCGCTAACGTTAGCGCGCTTACTGTATTCCGGGACGCGTTTGAGCGCGCTAAAAGCGCTTATGTGCGACCTCAGCCTAATAAACATTACTTAGTCTAATCCTGTGCTTAATTTGTGATTTGAGTTACGTTTCGTATGAAAATACTCACTCAAATATACTTCATGCTATTTCGCACATCTCTGAAGTTTCTTAGTAGCGTTTTTAGGTTTCATATTCTCCCTTCCGCACATTTCTACTCTTGCCTGCTATGACTCTTCATTAAGTAAAGCGATAAATAGAACTTCTAAACCATTCTGTTTATAAACGTCACTTTTCTTACACCACCTCCAATCTAATCATCTCCTTACAACTTTTATCACTTCAAAGTTCTTATGAAATCCAAATATTCCAGGTACACGGCACCGCGCCAGGCATCGCCGGCCAAGACAAAGCCAACCCCACGGCGCTGCTCCTCTCCGCGGTCATGATGCTGAGGCACCTCCAACTGCTGACCTTCGCTGACAACATAGAAAGTGCCTGCTTCAAAGTCCTCAGGGAGGGCCAGGTCCTCACCGAAGACCTCGGAGGAAAGAGCAGTTGCTCCGCGTACACCAGTGAAATCATCAAGAACCTGAATTAGATTGCTGCAAGTGGGAATTGTCATCGGGTTACAAGTAATTTTCTAGAAG
Organism: Nymphula nitidulata; assembly: GCA_947347705.1. Classification (NCBI taxonomy): domain Eukaryota; kingdom Metazoa; phylum Arthropoda; class Insecta; order Lepidoptera; family Crambidae; genus Nymphula; species Nymphula nitidulata. Next base: position 18,928,634 of record OX374632.1, read on the forward strand.
CATTCCTTTGTAAGCCGTCTTTTATTTCCTTAGTTAGATATTGCGACACTTATTGTACCAAGATTTTATTGTAAAGTTACATGTTTAAAGCCCGTAGATGTGTTAAATATAATGAAGGGTAGATTATTTGATATGAAAAATAATACTTGCCGTCGACAACTGTCTATTGGCTATGGCGAGACCAACATGACATTAAGAGTATGTTGTATAGTGAAATATATATTCAAGGACTAATGTTTAATTGCGTAGAGTGTATGGATTTAAGCTCAACTAGTGAGAATCGTTAGAAAGGAGAAATCATGTTACTGAGCATAGTGTATCTTATTGCCAACTATTGGACTGAGTCGCTAGTGGTTGTATAATTAAATGTTTAATTATTTGTCAATTAAATGAATTTCCATTATGAACTTTATAAAAAATAAATGTATTTTTTTTCATTACAAAATACATTTTATATATTTGACAGTTAAGGTTCAAAATCGCCTGATGACAATTTTCTCAACTACTTGCCATATATGAAATTAGTTAAACTGTTGATATATGAATTGTAAGGTTTTTCTGTTTAGACATAGTTGCTTATTTTACAAATGAGATTTGTGACGTGCGCAAGTGAGATGGCACTGCCAAAGAATTCATCAATTAATTTCGCTATTTATACATTCCATTTAGGTGTAATATAGAGATCTGTAATGTTTGTTCTGAAGTGCTAAGCTGGTGTCTGTTTTATATCCACAAATAAGAGTTAGGTCTACTGTAGATTAGTAGCTTAGCAAATTGTATGGAAATGAGAGCTGTCTCTGTTTGTAGATAAAGAATTGAAACCGGCGCCGGCGCCTAAATATTTAAGGCTAAATAGGAGAAACTATAATGACGATAAATTGTACTCTAATGGTTTTCTATCTGGTTTTGTGTTAATTTTGGAAGTGTTAAAAAATTACGACACTCTTATCTTTAGTTATCCTGCACTTAATTGTGAACCGAATCACTACGCGCTAGAACTTGTTTTGCTCTGATCGTAAATATTTTTTTTTTGTAGTCTAATTTGTAACGTAGTGATTAGTGATGTCTCATATAAGCTTTTCTGTTTTGATAAATTATTGAATAATAAATAAAAAAAATATGATTGTAATATAACAAAATTAAAGTTTAGGCTGCCCGCCTACGACATACTTTTTGGACTTATAAAGTCGGACTAAGTGTTTAGATGGTTTTTTCACTGATTTTTTGAGACCTTCCCTAGCAAAACCCCTAGCCCGCGCTGAGCGGTTTGATTAATAATTTTGAGACCTTCCTTAGCAATCATAAACTTAACAATCAGGTGTTGTACAAACGCCTACACATCAAGCGTAACACTGACAAATGTGGGTACTATAATCCGTTGTAATAAGTGTCATTTTCCAACTAGTGTGCTTTGCTTGACGTGCGGCCGTCTGTATATCCCATAGAAAAAAATAATGACAAATAGACTATAGTAAAGAAACATGACAAACAAATTCATGACAGAGCAATATCACCCCCACCCATGTCGTTCAGTTTCGATTTGTTGCTACGAAATTATTGTGTTAAGAAAACTAATGCTAGTTGATATGTAAATTATTATGTTACTGATATTGTAGTTACCAGCTCTAAATTGTTACTTAAACTTAGATTTAACTTAATTCAGTTAGTTAGTAATGTACCTCAATTATTGTCACACCTTAATACCCCACAAAATATTGACTGTTGTCCACCAAAGAGAGATACTGCGTCCCTACTTAACGTGTGACCATGATTCTGTTCAAATCCCATGAGGGTAGGAATTTTCGCTCCATTCGTTTGGTGGTAGGGCTTTTTCCATGTCCGCCTGGCTAGCTACCACTATCTTACCTAAGTCTGCCGCCTTAACAATAATGTTAATAGCATTTTATTGTTCCGGCAGTTAAAGGTGAGATAGCCAATTCCTCTGTGGTTGAGGAATCTGGATGTAGCTGGCTTTCATCATTTACCATCAATCAGGTGAGATGACGCCCAAGAGCTATCCCGTTAAGAATAAAATAAAAAATAAGACAAATGACAAGTTACGTCACATAACGTTTCAATGACAATTTTGAAGAATTTTACCAAGTCCATGGATCGGGCAAATGTCAACAAACTTGACGTTGCCAAATTAATTATATCCCTTTCTTTCTGAAGTGAAAAGAATGGGAAGCATATATCTCATATCCGGCCAGATAGTACACTCAAAATCTCCTCAATCTGAGATAAATACTAACAATTTGTTGTCATGTATAGTTCACTTGTACAAAATTCAAAATGATTCAAAATTCACCTTTATTCAATATGGCAATATGGCGGCCGACATAGAAGTCAACTAAACGTCACCAAAGCTACATAGGCGCCATGATCAATATTTGGTTGTGTTACAGTTTTTTCTATAAAAATTCTTGTCTTGTACCACGAAACAGCAATATCCCAAAGTCTTCATACATTTTTGGGACAATTCTTTTAGTTTTACAGGATGACTGCAAAATCAATACCATTAATTAAAAGATTAAGTTTTGGGACCTCTCTTAACTTTGGTAGACACCAGTCTAGACCTGTTAGAATTTACGATATTTGAGTTGCCATCTTTGCGAACAGTATTTTACCATTAAATCATAAAGTATACAAAATAATTAACTTGTATGTTTAGTTCCTTAGTATTTGTGATTATATTTTTATTTAGTAACATTTTTGTGATTTTTAGCTAATTATATTTAATACACATCGCAAATAGTTCGCGGTGTGCTATTTATATTACTAAGTAATAAATATAATCAGATATAATCTGACAATAATATTGTTATGTAGGACTTCTTGTTCGTTTTGTTTTACACTAAGTATTACATTACTTACATAACTGTACACGAATGACATGATTTTGAACGTTTTATTTTATTTATGGAAGTACGAGGCCGAATACATACGTGCGAAGATGTATTGTTGTTTTATTTACGTAATTATTTTTGGTAATCTATCATTATAGTAACTATTTAATTAATCCGGCTCGAAGGACCATGGAAGGTAATTTGCTTATTCTAATTAGAATTTGTTTCACTCATCGTTTATAGTACAGACGACAGCACATAAAGTGTGTAACAATTGCCCTACGAAATCCGCCTCTATTACAAACGTAGTAAGGTTGGTCAAATTATTACGCTTTATTTGCTGTCGACTGCACAAATGTAAGCAAAAATTCCTATGAATTATATTTTTGTAATTACGCTTTCGAGTGAGGATTTGTTTAAAAATGTATTAATAAAAAATTAATTTACTTTGTATACATTGAATGTCTCAGACCTTGAAGGAATATTCTCCCATGAACCGAGATAAGAGATTGAAGGAGGGCTCGTTTTCACCAACAATTGCTTAGCGTTAAAGTCTCTTAACGACTCCTATCTCAGTCTATCTAAAGGAGATAGAAAGAGAAAAATGTCGTTAAGTGTCACCTAACCCTAGGGAATGGTTAGTGAAAACGGACATAAGTTATCTCATAGATGGCAATCTAAGCTTGGTCTATCTGTGTCAGGTCCACGGCACCGCTCCAGACCTCGCGGGCAAGGATCTGGCCAATCCCACAGCGCTGCTCCTATCCTCCATCATGATGCTGCGGCACCTTCAGCTGAACGAGCACGCCGACCGCGTCCAGAACGCCTGCTACACCGTCCTCCGCGAGGGCAAGTCCCTCACCGGAGACCTGGGGGGCACTGGCAAATGCAGTGAATACACCAACGCCATCATCGCCAATCTTCATTAAAATCAAACATTATACCATGGCTCAGACTGCGTAATCTGTGGTTTAGAGTTGCGACTCGAATATTTAAAAAATAACAGTATTTATTCGTCGCCACGACGCAAAGGTCTCTGCTATTGAGCCAAAAATTGGTTGTGCAGCAAAAGCTTGCACATTTCTATTCTATTAAACTCTATGTATCTATTTGTTCTAAGGCGTCTACCAATGATAAGAGAATTGGCGAACATGTCCGCACTATGTGCGTGTTTGTGTCAGGGCACAATTTGTAGTGTATAGTCGGACCTAACTTTCTGTTTTTCTTGTGATTCAACCAGTTTTATGCGCAAGAGGTTATCGTCATAATACAATCATTTTGTAAATATGTATTGTCCGTCGTACATAGTGAAGTTAGATTAGATAAATATTATTGTTAAATATACACCTTATGAAGTTCTATGAATGTTAACCAAAAAATATTTATTGATTCGTCGCAATTGACTTGTTAATGTGTTTTTAACAATATGTTTAACTTGTAGATAATTGTACAAATTTTTTGAATAAAACTGTTTTGTTAATACATATACAGGTTTTTTGTGAGGGCATCCCAATTATTGGATTTAGTGTTGCCACTACATAAAAGTTGCCGATATTTAGAGTGAGATTAAAAAAATGCAAAGATTAAGGCCGTGCGCTGCGTTAAGCGGGTGCATAGCACGGACGCCCGCGCTGGCGTGCTGTTTTATGATGTCATCTCCATAGAGCAGCGCTGCGTAAAGCGAGTGTCCCGTCGCACGAGCCGTGATTTCCGGTGCACTAGTAACTTTACTGATATTTTACTTTATATAACGTAAAGATAAGGGGAATAATAATTAATACATGATTTAGCATGAAGTATACTTTAAAATAACCTATTATATCGGCATTCATTAAGTTTCATTTTCACGACTTTCTTTAAAATGAATGTCTTGTCTTAAAACATTGAGCAACTTTGGTACTGTCTGCATTTATTTCTTTATTTTGTAAGAATCATGATTTTTTTCTTATGTAATACTATGGTCAAAGTAATTGATTCGGATCTTCCTATTTTTACTGTCTTTTCCCTGGAGTTGAAACCTTGGTTCCTGATGTCTTTAAATAATTTTCGTCCGAACCGCTCACCTATGCCTACAAAATAGAACTATTTTTTTATAAAGCATAGAAAGACAAGGAGCCAACAGTGGACTTTTTAGCAGACTTCAAAAAAAGTATGCTATTTATGTTCCACTGTATGTTTTTTTAATGTAAAAAATAATTTTTAAATAATTTTAATCAATTTATCTCGGTCAATTGTAAGCTGATTTTCAAATTTCTTTTTTATTCGATAGATGATACCCCTGAGGTGGTCCCATTGTCACCATGTCAGGATCTGATGATGGGATCCCAGGGAAATCGAGAACAAACCTCAAATTTTATAGGCACGTATGATATTTTTTACGTTTTTCCAAAGCTATTCAAATATTTGCTACTGTCACCATCTTATGTTGAAAGGCTGTTAATGGAAGGTACAACTCCTTAACGGTTAGGACTTGAAAGATAATTCTATAAATATCATATACTTATTAACGAATAGTAGTATTCGATCGGGTTATTCGGGTGACTGATGATAGAAGGTACAACTCCTTAACGGTTAGGGTTTGGAAGATAATTCTTTAAATATTATAGGCAACCTCAGATGATAGAAATAAGATAGGTACGTATTAAAGAATAGTAGTAGTGATTCTATAGAGTTAGTCGGGTGCACTGACGATGGAAGGTACTACTCCGTAACGGTTTCGGTTAACGGAATAATATTATTTATTTCCAAAAGACTGAGAGACAGACAGTCAATAGTGCTTACGGTCACCCATCTAGCGTTGACCTTAGTAAATGAAGAATACTGAAGGCGTGGCTGTATGATCATTATTTCCCTTTGCCTTCCCATTACAGAGAGAATGAATAAAAAAAACGAAGGTGGCACCTTCGTTTTTTTTGTGAAGTCAGTCAAGATTTTTATTACAATAATTAAAAATTGTGTTGGAGCGAAAATTGAGTTATAAAAGTGACGTAGTTTTATTATTCAGGTGTTTATGTCGACGTGCAACTAAAAGATTATTAGAATAAAAGTGATTATGGTGTGAAATACGATGAGAACTTTTTTGTGGTTATCCACCTCATCAAGTGGCACATAAAGAGACTGTCATCATAGATTTCGTGTCAAATACTCCCAAAAAGTATTGAAATGTGTTATTTTAATGCAATAAAAGAAGAAATAAAGAAATACTGAAGACATGGTTGTATGGGCAGTATTTCCCTTTGCCTTCCTTTTATAGGGAGAATTAACAAAAAAAACGGTGTGTTTGGCGGGATTTGGTGGTGTTAGTCAAGGAAGATTTTTATTACAATAATTTAAATGGTGTCAGAGCGAACCTTGTGTTATAAAAGTGGCGTAGTTTTATAAAATACGTGTTTGTGATCCCGTGTAGCTAAAATATTATTAGAATCAAAGTGATTGTTGTGTAAAATACGACGAGAATTTTTTGTGGTTATCCACCTCATCAAGTAGCATCATATGGAGGTTTTTATCACATATTTCGTGTCAAATACTCCCAAAATGCATTAATGTGTCACACCAGCATTCTAATGCAATAAATAAAGAAATAACAAAGACTGAAGACATGGCTGTATTGGCATAAGTACCCTTTGCCTACCCATTACAGAGAGAATAAATTTTAAAAAAACATGTAGGGATATGCGAATGAAATAATAAAATGATATATATCGTATCGATATTTCATAAAAAGTATTGATATACAGCTGGTGCCGTCAATGCGACAATAAATTTAAACATGGGCTATATTAGTCCATAGAAATGGTTTGCCACTTTTAAAAATTTCGTATTTAATTGATAATTTCATGACCTTTATGCTGCCAACGTTACACTATTTCATACAAATGTCATGAAATCATCAAATGAATACGATATTTATGAAAGTAGCAAACCATTTCTATGAAGTAATATAGCCCATGTTTAAATATAAAAATATATGAAATACATGAAAAATATATTTTAAAATCATTTTTTACCGACTTTTTCCGACTTCAAAAAAGGAGGTTAATAATTTGATCCGCATGTATGTAATATTGTCAAAATTGCACAGATCTTGTTCAAGTTAGTCTTTATCTAGGGCAATGGAAAAATCTGTTGTGTCTGAAATAACTAAAAATAAAAAATAAAAGTTATTTTAAAAAAAGTCTTTACAAAATCCAAACCTCCCTCAATTATTTTTTTATACTACTAGATGACAAACAAGCTGACGGCCCACCTGATGGTAAGCGGTAACCACCGCCTATAGATACCTGCAATAACAAGGAAAAATCACTTGATATTGATGGTGCGTTGTCATCCTGAGGCCTAAAATAAAATGTCGTCCATGCCCAGTAATTACACTGGCTACCTTTCCCTTCAGTCCGAAACACAGCGCACTGTTTCACGGCTGAAATAAGAAAGGCGGTGGTACCTACCTACCCAGAAAACCCTACAAAATACTAAAATGAAAAAAATAATTAGATTAAAATAAGGTACTCATAGTAGTCGGGCTTATGCCCAGCTGTGGGCGTCTCTCGGCTAAAATGATGATGATGATGCAGGTACTCATCCATCGGCTTCCTGCGACCCTCACCAGATCATCGGTCCCACCCTTCAGGGAGGTCTTTGCCCAGCAGTGGGCGTCTCTTGGCTGACATAATGATAATGAAGGTAATCATAATCCAATTTTCGGAGTCGGTGCTTGACTTGTTTCTTTCTGGAAACAGTAAAGCAGAAAGAAGAAAAAAAACTTTTATTTAAATAGGCCACAAAGAAGCCCTTTCGAATCGTCAAAAAAACACTATTTTATAAATATTACAAAAAAGATATTAACTAACAACGTCATAGTCTCTGTTTGTCTGTCATGTCTGAACTTACACCGGTTCCAAAAGTTGAACTGCCGAGAAGATTCCGGCAAAAAACTCGTGTAGGAAAATTATAACTTTTAGCAGTGCAGGCACTCAGGCCCAGCGAAAATATATTAAAATTAGAAGAGCAGGTGTATCAAAAAAATACCCTATATGGAGTTGGTGATAAACTGTTGCCAAAATAGGCCCAAAAGGTGCGTTTTCACTCCTCTTTTGAAAGATTTAAAAGCAAGTCCACCGATGGACAAAAGGATCGGTTCCGCACGGCTAGTTCTTTGGGCTTGAGACGAAGGCTACTGAGGCCATATAGCCTAAACTTAGTCTTTTCTAATCTTAGACATCTTCGTGGTAGAATATATGATGTGTCATCGACGACGCATTGATAGAGCTTTTAAAAAAACCGAATTTGATGTCCTGAAAAAATATAAAATAAATATCAATCTATCAATTTTTTTTTGTGGAACACAGGTAACAAACAACGTTATTATAAACATAAATACATAAAATAACGACGGTAAATGTCGATTTTTTTTTTTTAAATATCGATATTTTGATATCGATATTTTTTGCCAAGCGTAAATAAACAAATGGGCCTAATTCTGGAGGCACACTCTAAGTTTAAATTTAAGTACAGTATATCTCTTTCTCACAATATGTAATAAGAATGAGATAGCGACAATCTGTTTAGCGCTGTCATCTTTTAGACAGATTTCATACGAACCATAGACAATTTTAGACGGCATGTATGGAGGTGCCTCCTAAACACTGCATTTTATCCGGCGAACGTAGAGAGCCTAGAAGCATAACTTCATACAAAACTCGTCGCAAAATGGGTACCCTCGGTGGCTAGAAGAGCACGTCGGATAAAATCGGCTAATATCGAAATTGTATAGCGCCCTCTCGGTCTTCAATTTCAATTTCAATTTCAACTTTATTGCTTTTCCACAATGGTCTTAAGGTCTAAATAAAATATTTTGTCTGTACATCATGGACCCTGTCGGGCACAGCAATTAGAAGGGAGGAGGATATTGTGTCATTGAATTTATTACTTTTCAAATTACTATCTTTTATTCTTCTAATATTGTTAACTAATTTATGTCATTATTTATTTTATTAATCGTTTATTATATTTACACGCGCGTCTTCTGATTTACACGCGCCGGACGGGTCATATATGCAGGATGTAACCATGCAAATTTTTTTAACGACTAATAATTATATATCGTAATTTTTAATAAATATAGTAACGTTGTAAATCAGTAAACTTATTCAATTTTAGAGTTGAGATCAGAAATCAGCAATGAAATGGGTTCGCTTCATTATTTAAATAAAAAAAATCGAAACATCTGTCATGATATTATTTATTTGTATTAAGGACATAAGAAAAAAATTAAATTGTCATCAAAGTGTGTTGAAAGTGTGTTGTGTTCAATTGTCATCCGGTAAAGTGGTTTTATTTCAAGAAATAAAACCACTTTACCGGACTTAACTTGCGTTTAATTAGATGTCACATTATGATTTTTTATACCCAATGTTTCGATTACTTTATAGCGATCAAGGTCACGGGAAGTCTGAAGTAAAGATGTCAGTTGTCTTTGATAAGTTAAGCATTAAATACCGTCATATTTTTTATAGTTATATTTTAAGTGTTCCGATTCACGCCATGGAGCTTACAGTGTCCGAAGGTCGGGAAGAATAAATACGGGCTTGAGACTTTGTATGATCATGAGGATAAGATCCCAAGCTGGTGTGGCCCAACTATCTTCTCTATTGAAATTATGATGTTGTTTTATTTCAATAACCTCACTAAACTATCTTACAGTTTACAACTTTACTTACTACGACTTATCCTTAACAGTTTAAAATAGATACCAATACTATTTCCAGATCATTTTGTAAATAAGTAAATTATTAAAGTAATAATTAAACATACACATGTTAAAATAATAATGCTTAAATTTATTGAGAAATGTGTTGAAAGTGGCATCATATTGTAAGGAACTGTGGCAAAATATCCATATTTTGGAGGTTTGTTTATCATTCTTACAAAAATCATATAAGGCAACGCTGTATAAAGCCATAATTGCCTATTAGTAGGTAAATTAACTATTAAACATACACAATAACAATAATCCATAACATAAAAGTTTGCAGAGTTAAAAGTTGAGTTGAAAATAAATAAATACTGTCACACACAAATGACTGCATAACATCATCCACTCGTGTATTTGTTCAAATTGTCCACAAATATTGGGCCAACATGGCGGCCAATATTATTGTTTATATTTGACTATATTATAAAGGTTTAGGAGAGACTTACATGTAAAATTTGATTCCAGTGCTCTTATTATGTTCACCTACGCGGCTGACACACCATTTTACTTCACTTTTGGACATATTTACTGAGATTTTATTGTTTTTTTACGAGTACATCACCGTGACGCAGTCAATGACAAACTAAATCGTTGCGCGGAGTCCGATTTAAGCCCCGCCCACTTTGGAGTCTCTTTCGGGGTGTCATTTTGGATGGGATAGTTACTCGTCTATGTTATTATCGGTCGCCGATTTTATCACGTTCAATAAGGTCGAAAATTTAATGCATGTGTCTAAATGTCAAATTTTATTACAGCGATCCTTTTCGTATTCATATTGAGAGAAAGAGGTAGACTGAACTTAAATTTAATCTTAGCAAGTATTCCCCAGAATTAGGCCCAATGTCAAATATGTCATGTCGCGTGCGTGGTTTTGTTTATATCTGTATAACCTAACAATTTTCAATACTTTAATTTAACTTTTAATAATTAATGTTAAATAGTAATTGAACTAATACCGTAATTAACGGTTGAATTTTTGCCATTACACGACACTCTGAGCGACTTTACTTATTTATAAAATATCAATAATTCTCGATATAATATGAAAAGGGTAAGCTTCACCTGTGTTTTAATTCGTATAATAATGTAGATCATGCTATTAATTACTATTTTCTTTAAGATCGCGGAGAGTTCTTTATCTGATGACGATGGGAATAATGGAAAAGAAACAGTCGATGATCCGAACAAAAACACCAAGAAACGTTTGAAAACTAAAAGTTTATATAGGCAACCTACAGCCAATGAATTAAATCGTCTTCAAGAGACTGAAAATTTGTTTAATTCTAATTTGTTTCGTCTCCAAGTTGAGGAAATTTTGAAGGAAGTGAAAGTGAAGGAAAAACCTTTAAAAAAGTTTGAGATATGGTATAAAGAGTTCAAAGAACACCTTCTTTCAATACCAGAAGATTACAATGAATATGATCTCACAGAGCGAGCACTGACTAAGAAACTGAAAGTAAAATTACCCGTTAGCAATAAGCTAGATAAAACCAAATGTGTTTTTAGGTTTCACAAGTTCACAGAAATAAATATTGTTGGATCTTACTCATTAGATTGCTCGATTAACTCTAAACTTATAGTTGACTTACAGATAACTGTGCCTGCTGATACTTATACAAAAAATGACTCCATTAACTATAGATATCATAAGAAACGGGCAGCATACCTTGCATTTATTGCTTCACACATCAAGAATCATAGTACAGTTGAAAACTTAACTTATACATGGTTAAATGGTTGTGAAATAAAGCCTGTCCTAGATGTGACACCATCAGCGACCTTGAATAAGTATTTATCACTACGAATACATTTGACATGTGAACAAGAAGCCTATAAGTTACACAGATTCAGTCCTTCTCGAAACAATTTGAGAGAAGCTTGGCTATTGTCAGATAGTGTTGAACATAATGATGTGGGACCACCTACTTCATATTATAATTGTAGTATTCTAAGTGATATGACTGCATCAGAAAATGAAGACTTTTTAAAGGCAGTTTTGTTAAAGAGTGACAATTTAAAAGAGGCAATTGTTTTATTGAAAATATGGTTGCGACAGAGAAACTTACAAGTGTCTGGATATGTAGTGGGTATGCTGGTCTCATACCTAGTTCATATGAAACGTATTAACAATATGATGAGCAGTTACCAAATTGTGAGAAATATTTGGATAGCAATAAGTAAGTATTATCACAAACTATCAAATGCAATGTGTTCACCTAAAATTTCCACTTGTAATCCATAATTTTTAAAATAACTTAATTCTGGAATATGTTCATCAAATAGTTTCTTTGACTGTTAAAAACAGTAAAACATTGGAAAATGGAGGTCAGTGGCATTGTGGTTTGGTTCTCTGGTTTCCTTTATGAAAACAAAGCAACTTTTACTGCGATTGATCATGGGATGGGTCAATCAAAATTTGCTATCTAAAGTTCCTCAATCCTCCTTCAGAAGGCACATTAAGCCGTTGTGCCCGGTTGTTTACTGCAACCGCTTTACCCTGCTAACTTGCATTGGGCCAGTGTGGTGGTCCTATGACCGAAACTTCTCATGTGTTTCTCCCATGTTAGAAGGCCTGTGCTCAGCAGTGAGGCATATATAAGCTGATAACATTGGAAAATGTCTAGAGGAAAAGAAAACATGCCCACAATCCAAGTGATTACTCTAATCACTAAAAATGTTTTATTATTGTTTAATATTTAATTTATTTTAACAATTTTTGTGTTCAATTTCCTATGTGAAAGCTAGATTGGTGACTTTCAATATTACCAACTCATCTGTCTCTCACTTGTTGGTTGAGAATTGTTTTTTTTTACTATTATTTGACTGGTGCTTTCTTGGAGGAGTCCCATCTCTATCAGAAGGTCTCCATCTGATACAACTAATTCTGATTCTCTCAATTATGTCATGTCATCTGAAACAAAACAAAAAGTATATTTATGTGAGTTACCTACATTGTATGTAAATTAAACAAATCAGTTGTTCAAACCCAAATTTTTTTTCTAATTCTGTTTGTTGTACATACAAAAAAATAAAAATAACAATTTTAAAAGTTGTAATTATTATATTTTGTACAACTAGACGACAAACAAGCTGAAGGCCCACCTGGTTTAAAGTGGTTACTGTCGCCTATAGACACCTTAAATAACAAGGAAACTATCACTCGGTATTGGTATTGGCAAGTGTGTTGTCATCCTGAGGCGCTCCACACTGGCTACCTTTCCCTTCAATCCGAAACACAATGATCTATTTCACGGCTGAAAAAAGAAAGGCAGAGATTGTGTAAAAATCTTTTTTTGTTATTTCTAGAATCATCAGAATGGGATGTCAAAGGTATTTCGCTGCACAAAGGAGATCAATCACCCCCTATAGAAGAGTTCCACAAACATTTCTCAATAGTGTTTCTGGATATTACGGGCTACTACAACATATGCTGGCAGATGTGCAAGGGCACCTATTGTACTTTTAGGCGGGAATGTGCTCTTGCTGTCGACATGCTTGATAATAGCAACTTGAATAGTTTTCTGCCACTTTTTATGGTTCCTGTGAAACCTTTAATGCAGTTTGATCACATTTTACGGTAAATAAGCTAGCTATTCTTTTTCAGACATTTCACACTATACATCGAAAAATCAGGATGCATGCTAGTGACCTTTCAGAATCCATATAAAAAAAATAATATTAATATTAAAATAGTAATAAAATGATAATATTTAATAATAAATACCTTTATGTCACATATCTTACAATGTTGCCTAATACTAATAATTTCTTGAACTTATTTATTTATTTATTTATTTATTTAAAATATTATTGCACAAGATAAAGTGTGATTTGACTTTTCTGTTGTACCCTAAATTAACAATAGCCCGTTTCAACCTAAAGAGTCAACATGCCATTGTGAATTTAGGGTAGGACAACAAAATATAGGACTGATTAGCAAGTAATCAGTGCTATCTTTTGTTGGCCTTGTTCATATCTTCTCAGCAATAATGTGAAACTTATCTGACCAAGTGACTGTTGATTGTGTAAGGTTTCTGGTTCGTATCCCGCCCCAGGACATGTCTTTATTTAAGTGTATATTATACGGTACATGTGATTACTATGGCTATTATTAATAATTACCGGTAATTATTTATAATTACCAAAATTGAAGGCAAAAGTAATGTATTATTTAATAACCGTTTGACCAAAAAAGAAAAATTAAATAACCACGAAGTCTAGTTCGGTAGGTTAGAAAACGGCCGTGTCGGGCTTCCGCGGACAGCTTTGTCTGATCTCGAATACCTAGGTACATATTACTCTAATCGCTAATAAATATTGGCCAACACAGATTGTTTTTGTTTGTTTTTATTACTTTTACCACACATTATTTAAAAACCAGTAAAAGTGATGAATTTCCCAGTTTTTATCACATTTACTAAATCACGAGGTAAGTAATAATAATTACCGGTAATTATTAATAATAACCATAGTAATCACATTTACTGTAACATATATACTCAATACTCAATATTTTATTGCAACCATAATGTTTACAAAAGGTGTTTATACATATCAAAAGTACAATTATGGACCCTGTCGGGTATCGCAAATTGAAAGAGGAGAGGAGGACGTATAATTTCTATAAAAAAAATATATATTATTAATTATTTTAATATGCACGCAAGATATTAAATAATTAAGGTAATTTATATATAATTATTGTGTTTTGTCATTAATATATTCTTGAAGAATATACATTATTATAGACAATTTTAAATATACTGATTACTAAAATGTTTTTTTGGAACTTGTCTTAGCTTAGAAGAAACACTCAAAAAAAACCTGTTGCAAAAAAAACCTAATAAATGTCACTTTTCAGGTTCAAAAATATACAGTTGCTAAAAAAGGCTGTGATAGAGAAAACCCCAAAGTCAGTCCAAGTGAACTATGGAGTGGATGACCTGACTCTTGTAACAGACATGCTGTACTCACTCTTGGCCAAGGGTTTGGGGAACAGAGTGGAACTGATATTACAAATAGTTGAGGCTGATTTTTCATGGAGTGTGAAGAAAAAACCTGAAAAGATTAGCGAGACAGAGTAAGTGTGAATTGACTTGAATTATTAATAGAATTTTAATGTTTGACTTCAAATTTTAAGTTACTGAAATAGTATTGGATCTTTTATAGTCCTTTACATAAGTATTGCATGCTGTATAACTTTCAAATATGTCAACCATATACAGGTTTGTAACAATATGACAATAAATTAAAACATGGGCTATATTAGTTCATAGAAATGGTTTGCCATTTTCAAAAACATCTTATTCCTTTAATAATTTCATGACGTTTCTATGAAATAATGCAGCCAATGTTATATTATTTCATAATAATGTAATGAAATTATCAAATGAATAAGATGTTTTTGAAAGTTGCAAAACATTTTCTATGAACTAATACAGTCTATTTTTATTTTAATGTCGTATTGTCGGCGCCACCCTATAACTATGAGTATCAATTACATTAAATTACATTTCTACATTTATTTAAATTTTTTGTTTAATTTTTATATTTTTTTCACTAGGTGGTAGACCTAGGGTCGTCTGGGTAGGTACCAGCGCCTCTCTTATTTCAGCCGTGAAACAGTTCGCTGTGTTTCGGATTGAAGGGAAAGGTAGCCAGTTTAATTACTGGGCATGGACGGCATTTCATCTTAGGCCCCAGGATGACAACGCACCTGCAATATCAAGTGATTTCTCCTTGTTATTGCAGGTGTCTATAGGCGGCGGTAACCGCTTACAAAAAAAAAACACATATTTTGAGCAATAAATAACTTTGGTTTTGCTTAGTATTTCGTAATAAAAATGGTAATATTATAATATATGTTTCCAATTGGTTCAGGTATACACAAAAGCTTTCATTTGGATTCATTTTGAACCCCGAAAATTGTCTCAATATTGTAGAAAAGGGACCACCAGCAAACTATCCGGAGGCAGAGGAGTTTAGGTGAGACTATACATTATGATATTTGGTTTCTGTAAATCATTGACTAAACTCTTAAATTTAGGTAAATCTAAATTTAAGTTGCTACAATCAATATGAATACAGAAAAGGATGGATGTCATATAATTTGACGCTAAAAACGTGAGTTCAATTTTCGACCTCATTGAACGTGATAAAATGTAGTGTCTAGGAGGCACCTCGGTACATGACGTCTAAAATTGTCTATGGTTTCTTTGAAATCTATCTAAATTTAGTTGACAGCTCTAAACGAATTCCTGCTATGTTTTCCTATTACATATTGCGAGAAAGAGATATACTGTACTTAAATTTAATTTTAGTCTTTAGAATTAAATATTGCAAAAGCAGCTGTTTCTTATGTCTTCATTCGCAGTCTGTGTAAAACGAGTTTATTCGCTAACTAATTTTGACTGTTAATCTGCATAACTACTGCAGATTAACAGTCAATCTGGACTTTTTTGTCCGCTAAAGTAGATCGCTTTCAACTGTATCGAGTAAGCACACGAGGGATCAAAAGTAGGTACCGCGTACCAAAAGTCCCCCGAATAACCGAGAACATGCAGAGAGCGGACTGGACAAAAGTACGGGGGAATCCCCGAAAAAAATAAAACTCGTGTTACTAGGCGAAGCAACTTGAATGGGGGACTTTAGTCCGCGTTGTGCGCTCTAGAGTGACGTACTTATGCAGGACGATAAACCGCACACCGTGTGCGTTGAGTTCGCGGTAAATCCGCGGCGGTCTTTTTATTGGCGGAGCGTATTTTTTTCTTCGCCGAGGAGAAAAGTCCGTCGTCCGCGCAGACCATTAGACTTGCTTATCCATGGCAAGTTGTTTAGGATCGCTTTTGTTCAGTTCCAATATTTTCGACTTACAAGTGTGTATGAGATACGCCCTGCGGCGTAAACGCTTTCAAGAAAGTGAAAAGTGATATTTTTTCATACATAGAGCGTTCTGGGGTGACAAGTCTGAACTCCGCCGCTTCCAAGATGGCTCCATAACGGAGACTTGCGTGTGGTCGGGAGACTCGCTCGCCGAGCGCCGCGCCGTCACCAAGCAGATCATTAACTATCTGCTCAACCTCAAATACGGTAAGCATTTTTACTGTTCTTGTATCCACAGGTGGCGCTATTGCCTTGTCTGTCGCTCCTCCTAGAGGAGCACGGTGGCGTATTGGTTTGAGCGCTCTGCTTTCGATAAGAAAAACAAAGCACCGTTCGCCATGGTCAATCCTGAAATGGGGTTTTTTTATCTGAACTGATATCATAAATTATATATAAGAAACATTCTGATAACGTCAGCTTTCAAATAAAAAAAAACGCAATCAAAATCGGTCCATTCGTTTAGAAGCTACGATGTTACAGACGCGGTTGTCGCGTCTGGCCTAGGGTTGCCATCTCTAAAATTTGGCAACCAGGACAAGACGCGTGAAAACCACGGATTTTACAGCCCAAAACCCGGACACGTCAACAGGTTTTTTAAAAAAATAGTCGATTAGCGAGACGCTTCGTCGGTTGATCGCGGCGCGGCGTGCGGGCACAGCGCGTGTGTCCTAAGACTTTAAATTTTTAAACCAGGACTACAAATGAAGCCCCGCCCGGACGCTCCCCGGACGCCCTCTAAACTAGGACAAATCCGGGGAAACCCGGACGGATGGCAACCCTAGTCTGGCCGGACCCCAGAAGATGTTCGATTCCCGCCTGGAGCATACAAATTTTTATCGTGTTCCTTATTTGTATTTCTAACAATTAATTAACGTAAACCGTAAAAAGCACAAAATCAAACATTGGCCCTAATTCTGGAGAACACAGGCTAACTCTAAATTTAATTCAGTGCATTTCTTTCTCTCAATATGTATACGAAAAGGATGGCTGCCATATGATTTGACATTTAGAAACGTGCTTTCTATTTTCGACCTCATTGAACGTGTTAAAATGCAGTGTTTAGAAGATACCTCCGTGCATGCCGTCTAAAATTGTCTATGGTTCCTTTGAAATCCGTCTAAATTTAGTTGACAGCTCTAAACGAATTCTTGCTATCTTTTTTCCATCACATATTGCGAGGAATAGATATACTGTACTAATAGAGGACCACAAATGTATGAAGCCTGGGCTTAAAATAATTTTAATTTTGAACAGCAATCCTACTTAAGTAGGGTGAATAGGTATAATTATTTAGAATTTTTAGTGCAATTAAGAATATTTTACAGCCCCTCGTTTATTTTTAAGACAAACATGGAAATGCCATACTATAGTTACTTTTTGCGTATTGTTATTGCATTAATATAACAGCCACTACTCTTCACTTATAAAATATTGAGCTGGAGCTAAAACTATAGTAAAATCTTAAAATAGTTACAACAATAGGTGCATTCGACATGTTTTACGACCAAAAAAACGAAGGAAAATAGCAAATCTGCGTTTATTTTCTGCTGGAACATTATTTACATTTTTAGACAAACGGGCGAGTCGAATAATCTGATTGATTTAAAATCAAGTAGCTTATTAAATTACCTTTTTAAAGAGGTACATCACATTGCTGTTCAAAATTATTCCGAATAAAAGCCCAAAAAAGACCGTGAAACTTGGAGTTTGTCTTCAGAATCAGGCCCATTGAATGTGATATTTGCCGTCACAGATATACCCAGCTCGCAACTGTTCCACGTGTCCCACCAACTGGAGTCTCTGTTGCGTGGTAGGCAGCGCGTGGGCCCGTGCGAAGAGAGCTCGGTGGCCGTGCTACGCGCCTTCGACGAGCTGCGCAGAGACATGCGCGGGCTCACCGCCGGACCGCTCGATGTCAGCGCCGTCTACGGTGAGTGCCGGGACTTTTAGTCCGGTCAATATAGACATTTCAAATAACAATAATTCCCGGAGAGCCAAATTTTGGTAGAGAGCTGGCGTTCACCATTACAAATAAAGTTTCAAAAATCCCCATCGATCCTATGTGTGCTACAAAAGTTATTCGAGGTCAAAGGTCAAAATTTGAGTTTTTTTGGATTTTTCTCGAAAACGGTAGGTTTTATCAGAAAAAACCTCAAACCAAAG
Organism: Nymphula nitidulata; assembly: GCA_947347705.1. Classification (NCBI taxonomy): domain Eukaryota; kingdom Metazoa; phylum Arthropoda; class Insecta; order Lepidoptera; family Crambidae; genus Nymphula; species Nymphula nitidulata. The sequence goes on from OX374632.1 coordinate 18,947,276, forward strand.
TTTTAGACCTTAAATTCTCTACAAAAATGGTCTTCGTGATTTTTATCCTAAGAGTTACCATTCTTGAGATATCGCGATTCTAAGAGTCACATTATACATGATATGTACATATAGGTATAAGCCGCGTATATACATAATCAGGTACTTAAGACAAGTATAAATACCTATTTGTGTCTCTTTTATATATATTATATTTTATCTTTTTTAAGGGGTTTTTTTTGATAAAACTTACCGTTTTCGAGAAAAATCCAAGTAACCTCAAATGTTGACCTTTGACACCGAATAACTTTTGTAGCACACATAGGATCGATAGGCATTTTTAAAACTTTATTTCTAATGGTAGACCCTAGATCTCCACCAATATTTGGCTATCCGGGAATTTTTGTTCTTTGACCACTATTTTTATGTCTAAATTGAGCGGACTATTGGGCTTGAACGCGAAATGAACGGACAAACATGAGTGTTTGGAAGCGGGAAATTGTTAATGCTTCTGCAATAATAATAAGTACTGCACCTAAGCAGAAGTACAAATGGTATGTTGCCTAAGTTTGAATATGGCGATATTTTTCACAAATTCGGAAAATATACGCTACTGTAACCCATAAAACAATTCAATTCTAAAATATATAGAATATTGTTGAAGTTGCACTGTTTAAAAATTTTGTCAATTGTCTTCGTTTTTAACCGACTTCAAAAACGAGGAGGTTCTCAATTCGGCCGGTATGTTTTTTTTTTTTTTTTTTTCTATGTATGTACACCGATTACGCCGAGATTACTGATCCGATTTACGTGATTCTTTTTTTGTTCGATGCGGAATAGCTGCCATTTGGTCCCATAAAATTTTTTTCAAAAACAGTTGGGTACTTTGGTTTTAAATTAAAAAAAACTTAAATTATGAAGTCGTCTACATATGCGAAATTGCAAAGTTTTGCTTTTCAAATGACTTTTTAGTGAAACGATACGATAGTAGGAAACAATATAAGTTTACGATCACCCATCTAGCTTCGACCGTAGAAAGTTACCACTAAAAATTGTGAAAAAAAAATTTTAAACAAAAATTAAAACCGACTTCAAAAAACTGAAAAGGATAAAATAATTAAATTTAAGTAGGTATTCATCCCCTAGAAACATATTTTGGAGTTGGTGCTAAGTGGTTTCCAAAAACAATAGAAAGTGAAGCACTTAGCACCAACTCCAAAATATGTTTCTAGGGGATGAATACCTACTTAAATTTAATTATTTTATCCTTTTCAGTTTTTTGAAGTCGGTTTTAATTTTTGTTTAAATTTTTTTTTAATGATATTAGATAACTGACATCAATTAAAATAACTATTATCATGTCAACTATAAATAAAAACATACACATTACATAGTTATTACTAATTCCGTCAGTATGCCCCTACATTTCTTAGTAATATAGGAACGTGTGACATCACCTGTTCCGTAGATTTTCTTTGGAGCGTTTTTGGACGATGCGCCGCAACACATCAAACTTACCACTGTATCTGTGAAACTATTGAACTTAGACATACTATTTCTTTTGCAATATTTCTTCACGAGTTATATACTACTTATTTATGAAATACAATAATTACAAAAATAAAAATATTAAGTAACCCCCGGCGTCATTAATCATCTGTCTAACACCATCTCATTAAGACTATTCATAAGAGCCCAAACACGCTATATCTGCTGTAAGTTTCTGAAGAATTAAGCATTCCGCAGACTTTTTGATGGTATAGGATCAGCTCAAGGGTAGTATGTCATGGGAATGTCACCGAAGTGACAGTACACCAAATTTGAAATCAATCGGATCTGTAAAAGTTAGTAATATCCTATTTTCATGTAGAAAATGAGCTGATAGTCATCAAACGCCTGAACTGATCTTCATAAATTATAGCTAAGAACCGTCGTAGTAACATCTTTATTTTAAAAAAAACCGAATCAAAATCGGTCCATTCGTTTAGGCGCTACGATGCCACAGACAGACACGTCAAACTTATAACACCCTTCTTTTTTCGTGGCGGGTTAAAAAGTTGACTAGCCTATAATTGTTGGGTTGTGTTGTCGGTACAGGCGTGTCCCCCGTGTTCAGCTACTGCGAGCCCCTGGCGCCGTCGGCGTGGCGGCCGCCGCCGGGCCGCCGCGGCCGCGCCAGCCTCAGGCACGTCCAGAGGGAGGACGGATCCTGGGTGGTGCCAGGGTACACGCCCGCCAACAGAGCCGTCCTCGAATTGGGTAAGAAGTAGCTGTAAAGACATTTTTTTTTGTTCATTCTCCCTACAATGGGAAGGCAACGGAAACTAATGTCCATACCCATGTCTTCAGTACTTGTTATTTCTTCATTTATTGCATTGAAATGCTGGTGTTACACATTTCAAAGCATCTTGGGAGTATTTGACGCGAAATAAATGATGACAGTCTCCTTATGTGCTACTTGATGAGGTGGATAACCACAAAAAAGTTCTCATCGTATTTCACACCGTAATCACTTTTATTCTAATAATCTTTTAGTTGCACGTCAACACAAACACTTTATAACACAATGCTCGCTCCGACACAATTTTTAATTATTGTAATAAAAATTTTCACTGACTCCACAAAAACCCGCCAAACACTCCCTGTAAAATCATTTGACGTGACCACCGGCTAGCCGAGTTAGTACCCCCAGGGGCGTCCATTAATACGCGAAGCGATTTTTGTGGCCTTGGTGACATGGTGAGAGATTTGGCTCTGTCTCCTCTCACCCATCTCGTGTGGAATTTTCCGAAATGCGTACTTTTTGCATAACGTTAATCTGTGACTGATTGCGTTGTATTATTTAGAAGAAAAAAAACAATTTGATTAATAATTTTTATTTTAGACTAGTCAAGACCAGTGAGAACGTAGTCTAGAATCATAGTGACGAATAGGAAATACAAAAATTATCTTGCGAAAAGAGTTATCTCACTAGGTCTTATGGAATTTTACATATGGGCGTCAATTAGCCATAAAAAGGGTCCTGAAGCGCCGGAAAAGGGATGGGAATGGTGGCATCGGATTAGTTGGCTCCTGAAATGGCCTGAAAAAGCATTTTAGCCTGCAGAAAACATCTCTAAGTCCGCGAAAATTTACATCAAAGATGCGCAAGGCCACCACGCTAGGTACGCCGCCGTAACTTTTCATTTAGCAATAGTCATAGCGTTTTTATATTCTTACATTTACTCATATACCTTAAGAGGGCCCCCTAATATAGGGGGGCAGTCTCTATAACCGCAACAGCTATGCCATACCTTTAGTTGGCTAGCATAATATGGACTGAATAAATTTTCATACAATCTTGATTTTTCAGTGAAATAAACAGCATTTGTATAGATTTGTTATTTCATTTACACAAATACTTGCTAATACTTCCTATAAAAAAATTAAAACGTTCTTACATGGGTTTCAATGGCATTAAAACTGAGCAGTTTCACGCGCAATTTTTATTTTATAAGCATAATTAATAGTTATATTTCATTAAATTAGATAAAATCACGTTCAAACAAAACGGAGTCCAGTCAGGAATATCCATACTATGATAACGTAAAATTAAGTTTGGGCTTAGAAGGACTGACGGCCGTTGTGGCGGAAAGGTCCTCGAGTGGTGGCCGCGTACCGGGAGACGCAGCGTTGGTAGCCCTCCCACAACCCACAAGGTGGACCGACCATCTGGTGAGGGTCACGGGAAGCCGATGGATGCGACCAGGACCGATCGGTTTAGATATCTTTGGGGGAGGCTTATGCCCTGCAGTGGGCGTCACTCGGCTGAAATGATGATGATGAAGTTAAGGTATAATTTGCACCCGAATTTCCCATCACAAATACTAACTTGTATTTCTTAACTTTCCCAGGACACAGCGGAAAATGGCCGGGCGACATCCAAGCGTTTCGCTGTCTCAAAGCAGCATTCCATCTCCAAATAGCAGATCAGCTACACAAACAGTACTCCCTCTCAACCCAGGCGTACCCCACGCACTTGGATGTGCTCAAAAACGGCTTTGTCTTCCGGCTGGAGATCGCGCACCCGAAAGAGATAACGCTATTGAGGAAAGAGATGGACAACGGCGTGGCTAAGTTCAGGGAGACGGAGGAAAGTGTCAAGTTGCAGTGTGACACTGTACTGCTGCCGCGGCTAAGAGGAGCTTTGCATGGGTGAGAACATTTATTATCATCTGTCTACAGCCTAGTACTGGACAATGGCATATCCATACGAATGCCTGACTCGATTCTTAACTCGCCATACATTTACTCACAGCCACGCTATGGAGATCAGGTACGATATCCCCTCATAAAGTCTCCAACGGTCGTCAGTTCTATACACAACTATTTTTTAATTAGTACAAAAAAAATTTGGGGGTCTCAGTAGTCGTTACTGATCACATATACGTAGTCAAAAGTAATAAAATCAAAATTTTAAAATTGTCCACAAAAAAATACAATAATTAGTAAAATCAGTATGAAATCAATGAGCAACACGTGCCCGTAGGCCAGTGGTCGGCAAAGTGCGGCTCTGGCATAAATATCCACGGAAAGCGCAATAATATTTTCATTTAAAAAAAAACTTGGTAAGATAAAAGTCTTATTGATGAGAACTTGGAATCATGCCTAAAATTAAAAACAACAACATGCAAACCTGACTTACTCAAACTTTCCAAGGAGATGCAAGCTCATTGTTCTCATAAATATTTATTGAGTATGAAATTTAGTTTTATTTAGTGCACCAACTACTTATTTAGTGTAATAAAAGTTTACTAAACTAGCAGATTTGGCTCCCATTTTTTTTTATTGTTGTAATGTTCATATTTGGCTCTTTGGCTAATAAGTTTGCCGACTACTGCCCTAGGCGATAGTATGCTCACTATTTTTCCGTTTACACTATTGGCCGTTGAGCCCTTTGATAAATCCCTTCCGAAAACGCGTCATACATCAAACCTCCCGCCCGCCCCTTCCCGCGTGCGCTACATCGAGAGAATATGATAAATGCATTTTTGTTATGAATGGGTAATAAATTACGTCCACAAATTCCGCGTCATTTTGGGATTAAAACAAATGATGATAACTTTGTTATTTATAAATATTAAAAAAATATTCTTACATATATTTGATAGCAAGGCCATTCTTAATTAGTAGTGTATGGGCGAATAACATGGCCAGCCCACTGCCACTTCTATTTACGAATTCGGTGCGCTAGGTCGATGACTTTAGTTCTCTGTCGAATCACTTCATTCCGAGTTCGACTCTTCAGAGAAACTCCGAGCATAGATCACATTGGGTTAATCTTTTTTAACTTTATCATCAGTACCAATCTGTTACATGTCACTGCTTATTTTGTAAAAGCAACATTAATATCAATCTCAATCGAAATCAAGATATTGAAAAGATCGGGGGTCGTATGTGCGCAGGTTGTGAGTGTATGCATTTTTTAGGGTTGTCACGAGCAAGACAATGTTTTTACTAATTTAATTGCACAATAAAAAGGATCGGAAAGGTATATTTTTTCATCATTTTCTTTCTTTATTTGTAATTGTTACAATAAAGTAGGCGTTTAAACGCATCAAAAACCATTAAAATGTGGTCTGAAAGGTGCCACACTTTCAGAGGTAAGTCTTGACATCGAACACAACAACCCCCTAAAATTTTATTTCGAACTTTTGGAACAACTGTGTACCTTCCACAGGTTACATCAAAAGCACCCATCGTTCGGTCCTACCGCGTGCCTGTTCAAGCGCTGGCTGTCTGCCCACCTGTTGTCCCCCCCTCACTTCCCCCCGACCCTGGCCGAGCTGGTGGTGGCCTCCACCTTCCTGCACCCGCAGCCTCTCACCCCCGCCGCCATGCCCACTGTTGGGCTACTGAGGGTCCTAAGGTTGCTGGCCGAAAAGGACTGGACGAGGGAAATGGTGATCTTGGACTTCAACGGGGATATGAAACGTGAGTGCTTATGTAATTTCGTTTAGGTGCGTTTAGAGTTTCAATGTAATATATATTAACAGTCAATCGCTCATATCATTTTATTTGATATTTTTTTTATCATTTTAAGCTACGCGCCACGATTTATTTTTATGAGTCTGATCAATGCCCTAGATTGATGAAGTGTTGATTGTCTCCCTATCATAAATCCATAAAATTTTTAGGCATAACTACTTACGCATTAAATTAGCCACCTAATTGGATGGCTGGCTAGCCCGTTGATCAAAGGTCGGCATCCAATTAAATGGATCCAGCCCGATAGTTAATTGTACTAGACTCAGTTAACGTTTAACGACGTGGCGTATTGAACGGATCCTCTTGTACTGAAAAGTTTTGGTTTGATTGGTAGGTTCAAGGCTATTTTTTAACGACCACTTTTTTACTGACATCGTTTTGGTTCTAAGTGGTCATAAAAAAAAAACCTTGAACCTACCAATCACTCAAACAATCACACAAAAGCTTTTCGATTTAAACGACCCGCCCAGGCGTCCAATTGAAAGGCTGATTTGAACCAGACGGCTGACATGACGTTCAGCTATCTGGTTAAACGTTGCGCTCAATGACTTGGCTACTTCATCCGTTTGATTGGATGCCGGCGTTCAATCAACGGGCTAGCCAACAGGAATCATCATTATCATCATACCAGCCTATGATGTCCACTGCTGAACAAAGGCCTCCCCCATTTATTTCCAAATGTAACGATTCTGCGGAGCCCGCATCCAACGGCTCCCCGCGACCCTGACCAGGTCGTCTGTCCACCTAGTGGGAGGCCGTCCTACTTTGCGCTTTCCGGTACGCGAAATTTTCGGGCTTCTTACAAAGTAACCCGGTGTATTTTAGGTGAAGAGGTGCTAGAACTAGAGGCCAAGTTCTCGTCCCGTGAGGAGCAATCACCCCGCATCCACGTGGTGACGTCATACGACGGCGACCTCCCGAGCGTGTGGAGCTCGACCGCGCCCAGCGCCCAGGTGCTCGCACGAGCTCGGCTGCTCGCTACCAGTGCTCTGAACTACGTCTCGGGGGCCCTGCTCGATGATATGAAGCATAATGTTCTGGTGAGTTGATCAACTATCCTGCTAAAATTGTCTATAATAATAATAACTTGGCAGTTGCCCGTGCGTTTTTATACATATAAAATATACAGGGTGGTGAGGTCGATGCGACAATAAATTAAAACATGGGCTACATTAAGTAATATAAATGGTTTGGCACTTTCAAAAACATGTTATTTATTTGATTTTCATGACATTTCTATGAAATAATGCAGCCAATGTTATATTATTATAACCCATATAGCCCATGTTTGGATTTATTGTCGCATTGCCGTCACCACCCTGCAAAGAAACACAACAATAATAATATTCATACTATCATATCTTATCTTATCTTATCTTTTTCTATTTATTCATTTTATTATTAAGTAATTTTTCAAACATTTATAATAATGTTAAAATCAAAAATTAATAATATTCATACACTCACACCTATTATTATCTAGCCCAAAGTAAGCATCATACAGAGCTTGAGTTATGGATACTAAATAACGGATAAATATTGATAATAATATGTATATAAACATTAAAACATACTAAATAAACAAATAAACATACACGACTCGAGAAAAAATGCTCGTACTCATCATACAAACATTTGCTCCCACCGGGATTCGAGCCCGGGACTCCCGACCGAGTAGCTTGAATAGCAAGAGCCACAGACCGCTCGGCCAGCTGGTCGCCGGTTTATGGTTTCTTTATAATCGATCTAAAAAGTAATTTCACATCCAAAGCCAGAGGACTACAGTCTCTGGGCATATAGTGAGGCTTATGGGAACTATGTTCTGGACATAGCAGGAGTAAACGCAGGGGAGGCACAAAACATCCCAATGGGTCGAAGTGCACTGTGACTTAGTCATGGCCCCACAACAAGATGAGATATTTGACAGTTCTAATTCTTGCTATGTTTTTCCTGTGTTTATCTAGAAAAAGACATAATGTTTTAGAGTGAGTCTAATGGGGCCAAATAGCACTGTATGGGGCTAAATAACACTGTATTTAAGTTTTATTTGTAAGTGAATTGTGTTTTAATAAGAAATAACTGATGAATATAATTAAAAATAAATATAATGATATGACCGTCAGATTACCTAAAACTTATAACAAGTACTGTTCTGACATTGACTTGTTCTTGTTGTCCAAGACTGCATTTAAAACTGCTGTCCTTAAGTGTTTCTGTGAATAGTGGGTAAGAAAAATATAAATATAATAATAATAATAATATTCGGCAATAATTTTAAAATAATAATATAATAAGTTGTAGTAGGTACGTGGTTACTTATTGACGGTTGCGCCATGTAAGCCGGCATTAATATCACTTTAGCAGGTGGCTGGACGAGTAAGTTTGAATTGAATATTTGCACGTGGAGGCACACACATTCATGCACACCTAACACACTCAAATGACACACACATATACACACAACATCAAGCGACATAAAATCTTATAAAATTATTAATATTCATTTTCTATTTGATATTTAAATTTATTTATTTCATTTATGATAAAATTGAAATAGCTAATAATAATAATTGTATATACTGTAATGATAAATTTAATTAATATTGTAATTCAATTTTTCCCATTGTTATAATCTATTTAGGCAACTACTCACTTAATAATGTTATTATTATGTCAAGTAACGTAATGAGTTTCTGTAATTGGCTTATGTACTGTTTAATCATATGGTATATAATATTTGTATGCTGTAGAAACATTGTTGAATAAATAAATAATTTGAAAGATTGAAATTGAAATAATGACAATTACAAAAGAAGAAAGAAGATGATGAAAAGATTTAATGCTCCAGGCGGGAATCGAACCCGCGTTTGTAATAAACGCATCAAAACATTAAAATGTGATTAAAATAGTTTTTCTCACCTCTAGTTTAGTAGTTTTTGTGTAAATAAATGATGTTTTTCTAAAAATAGAGCCTAAATGTCTACCTATACCACATGATTGCAATAAATGTTTTGAATTTGACTAAGCACTTTATACTTTCATTGTTATTAACATTTTAATTAGAATCATATTCGGGATATTCACCATGTAATTAGTTTGTAACGAGTTCCCGATATTACATGGTAACACTATGTTGTCATTTTTGCCGCAGCAAATATTCGTGCCGTCACTAGTCGGCTACGACGTCCTCATTCACCTGCGTTTGGATCTAGTCCCGTACTCGGGTCAGCGGGTGGGTGCGGGCGGCCGCTCGGGGCCACACAAGCCCGCTCCCGGCCCGCCCGAGCCCGCCGGCGGGGCAGACTTCTTGCCCGTCGTCGAGTTCAACCCCGTCGTCAACTATTTGGATGAGTTGAGGGTGAGTGTAACAACTGAATCGTTCGTGTAAGTCACGTTATGAAAATATGTATTATTGATGTAACGAATATATTTGACAAACGAAGCCAAATTGGTTTAAGAGATTCATTCCTTACAATGTACCCTATCGATCAGTACCTACCATAAAAATACACGCCATTTTTTTTAAATGGCGGGTTCGATGTCCGGTTCTGTTAAGTATATTAAACTAATTAGTTAACATATTTAAGTCAAATGTTGTGTTCGGTTGTCACTGAAATGCAAATTTAGTAATGTGTTAGAGAAAGAATAAGTTATTAAATGTTTTGATTTGTATTTTGTTACTGTGCCAAATAAATCAATAAATAAATAAATTTTGAATCTTTTTTTTAACTCGGTTATTATTATTTGTTTAAATAAAAGAATGTTTCCTTCGAGTGAATTTGCTAACTTTAATATTTAGTATACTTTAAATTAGAATATTGGTTATATTCGTTCATTGAAATGCTATGAAATTATCAAATTAATAAGATTTAGGTATTACATTTTGGTTTTAATTTAATGTCGTCACCCCTCTGTATATTCTGTGGCTTATGTTAATGCAATAGGGATCAAAATTGTTTGTATATCTTTGATGCTGACTGTACTTAGATTAATAATTGGAACTAGTTACTGTGGTTTAATTATTATACTACCACACAGAATAGAGGGGCAAACCATGCTAAGTTTTCTTGCCCGTTCTTCCGAACAAGATCTCCGATAGACCTACTTATATGGCTTAGAATTATCCATGCTTGCAATAGTCTATCAACCCACATTATCCCAGCGTAGTGGTGTTTGGGCCCAAAGCTCTTCATGTGGTTCTTTCAATCAAATTTTGTGAAAGTTAGAGTATAAATCTTTTGACAGAGTGCGTACAGCGACTTCGCGTTGTTCTTCTACGACGCCTACGGCGGTGACGTCATCGCGGTGCTCTGGAGGCCGGACATCGATACCTTCAGGGAGTTTCAGGTTCAGGACCAGAAATTTATATATTTTTTAATACATACTAATATTATTAATGCGAAAGTACCTCTGTGTCTGTCTGTTACGTTTTCACTCTTAAACCGCTGAGCAAATTTAGATGAAATATGGCATGGAGATAGATTACCTCCTGAGAAAGGATATTTAGGATACTACATAGGTATAAATAATAATGTAACGCGAGATGGCTTTATTCCGAATTTTATAGGGACAAAATTATTTTTCGCTATGCACTATTGTGAAACTGTTTTCCGACCGTCATCCAAGAAAGTCCTTCCATCACGACATTTGAAATTAGGTTGAAGGATCACCACTTGGCACAAGTCACTACTGAACCATTACACTTGTTTGTATGATGAGTACGAACATTTGTTTACGAGTCATGGATGTTTATATGTTTATTTAGTATATTTCTAATATTTATATACTTATTATTATCATTATTTCTCCGTTATCTAGTATCCAAAACACAAGCTCCTAATGATGCTTACTTTGGGCTAGATAATAGGTGTGAGTGTATAAATATTATTATTATTATTATTACAGGTTTTATCATCTTATTGACATATATTCGCCCTAATTCTGGAGAACACACGCTAAGTCTAAATTTAAGTTCTGTGCATGCCTTTTTCACAGTATGAACACGAAGAGGATGTCTGTCATATTATTTGACATTTAGAGACGTGCGTTCGATTTTCGACCTTATTGAACGTGATAAAATGCAGTGTTTAGGAAGCTCCGTATATACCTGCCGTCTAAAATTGTCTTTGAAATCATAGACTACTCATAGACAATGTCTCAACATCGCGCACAAAGAAGTTTAGTAACTCGTTTCTTTGTCGGACTTCCAAAACTTGGAATTCTTTGCCAGCACATGTGTTCCCTCCTTTCCCTAACATCTTTCTAAAGAGGCGTGAAAAGGCACCTTATGGTTGGGAAAGGTGGAGGCGGCTAGAACAGTGTGTTTCAAGCTGCACTAGCTGTCTTCGCATATAGACTCTTATTACTGCTTCATATCACGTGGTGTTGAGTCATTTGCTGAGCTTTTAAATTTAGTTGACAGCTGTAAACAAATTCTTGCTATCTTTTTCGTATTACATATTGCGATATACTGTAAAGAGATATACTATACTTAAATTTAGATTAAGAGTGTGTCTTCAGGATTAGGTACTTTATGTATATATTTTATTGTTTATTTAAAATATGTATGTGTAAGTATTTATTAATTATTACTTATTGTGTACAAGTAACAACTAAAATTTATATTGTTTTTGATGCACACAGTGCTGCCTGCTTTCCACAATGTCGTACACATTATGGTTTGGCTGGCGAGAGGAGTGCACCCTTGTTAACTTATTTTAACATTATTTGTTAATTTAAAAGTGCAATATAGTATAATAAAAAAATTAAGTAACTTTTAAGCATTCGCCATATAGGCTACTGACCGCTTATGACCAGGTGATCCGTACGCTGTTTGCCCCTTAAGTCCTATACAAATGTGTGTTGGAATTTCAAGTAATTTTTTATTACAGCTGACAAACGCAAACGCCCTCAAACCAGTATCAATAGACGGCGAGACTAAGTACAGAGTGAACAAAGAAGCGTTGATAGAAGACTTCAGGCTGCTGGGGGATGGCCTTATCAAGAATATAGTGGTCGACCCCCCGTCGTAGTGTGAGTTAAGTTTGATTAACATGTAAAATATATTGTTGACGTTAATTCAAAGATTTCGTTTTAGAATAAATTTTATTTTAACTATATAGAAATGTGTAGTTTGATTTGAAATAAAATGAATTGAAATAATTTATTCAGTAACACATAATCATGACTACAGAAGCCAAATACAAAACATCTCCTCATGTGTTTCTCCCATGTAGGAAGACCTGTGCCCAACAGTGGGACGTATATAGGTGGTGATGATGACTGGCACGACGTTCAGCCACCTGGTTAAACGTTGCGCTCAATGAATTGGCTAGTTGTCCATCAGCCATTTCATTGAATGCCGGTGTTTAATATACTACTTCTAAATTAAAATTTACAATACAGAAAATATTTTTGAAACATATTGATACCTGACAGACAACCAGTAGAAGCCGCGTGCTAGATTAGGAGATCCGACATGTTTCGTGACGTCAAAATTCATGACGTCCATACATTTTTCATATACAAGCTGTTTTAGAAAGGACTAATAAACACGTTATTATTTCTAATTCAAATATCATGGGTATTTTTTTGCTAAAATTAAATAGTTTTTCACTAATTGCACTATTATTGTACGTAGCTTCTTATAAATGTTTTAAAAATAATATATTTTTTCATGCATATTCTCTATAAATTTTAATTTTTTAATATATAAAATGACTTGGCAATTGCAGATAACGCTTAACCCGTACTCGTATGTGTCACAATGCATGTGACGGGTTAGCTCTATGTTCAATTAGGATTATTTTTAAATATTTGCCGATTTAATAGGCCGCGGTCGTGCGATGGCCAAGTGATTCCATCATCATCATCTCAGCCGAGACACGCCCACTGTTGGGCATAGGCCTCCCCCAGGGATCTCCAAACCGATCGGTCCTGCGCTGTCCGCATCCATCGGCTTCCCGCGATCCTCACCAGATGGTCGGTCCACCTTGTGGGTTGTGGAGGGCCTACCAACGCTGCGTCTCCCGGTACGCGGCCGCCACTCGAGGACCTTTCCGCCCCAACGGCCGTCAGTCCTCCTTGCAATGTGGCCTGCCCACTGCCACTTGAGGCTCGCAATTCTTTGGGCTACGTCTGCGACCTTAGTTCTACTGCGGATCTCACCTTTTTTTATTCGATCACCCAGAGAAACGCCAAGCAAGCAAGTCAATTTATGGGGTGGTGCCGTCAATACGACAATAAATTAAAACATGGGCTATATTTGTTCATAGAAATGGTTTGCCACTTTCAAACACATCCTATTCATTTCATAATTTCATAAAATTTGTATGAACTAATATAGCCACCATTATGTATATTAAAACAATATAAAAATCTAATATTGATACGGTCACTTTTGTAATAGACAAGTCGGTGATAATCGAGTTCTATGAACAGCCCCGGTACTGGCTACAATACCCGACTTGGTTTAACATTAAATCTGAAAACTTTTATGTAGTATATGCATTGCGAAACTTGAAACTTTTTACATGTAAAGTTTTTGACGGGATTACTTATTTATAAAAATTATTACTACAAACCACTCGAACATCGGCCATCATAAATGAATTATACATAAATAAACATAGACTCAAAACATCTTATAATCTTCTGTCACTATCTAATCGCTTACATGAGCTCTATGAAACCATTCTTAAAATTATTTTACTGTAGTGTTATGTTAAGTTTGGTTCATTAAAAAAAAGCATAAGAACAATAAACAACATGTCGAAGTAGGATGTTGTTAAGAATAATATAAGAGGTCCTTTTAACATGAAATAAATCATAATTTGACAAGATTATCCTCGTATTTATTTATATAAATAAAACGACATCTTATGTATAATAAATAGCTTTTAACTCATATATTGATACAAAGTTTACATTAGTTTATTTATATTACATTAACTGGATATTATTTATGTTTAATAGTCAATATTGGGGTTTATTGAGCAAAGGATATAAGGTCTGTGTGAAATAGTTATGGTCAAAATCAGTAAATCGCGCTACAATGAATGTACCCGTAATATTTAAATATGATTCATCTTCACATAAACTTACATTTTATGTGAAGATGGATGGATTCATCCAACATGAATTTTAACAACAAATATCGAAAGCCCTAATAAATCCCAATTCTAGATAATTCTAAGCCTTAACAAAGAACGGTAATTCGTCCAACGGTGCCGGGTAGTCTCTCAGCCAATCACCGCCCTTGATCGGCTTGGAGGCGTTGCCACCAGCCAACCAGGAGCCCTCGGGCAAGTAGATGTCGCGGGAAACCGCACCTCGTTCTACCACGGGCGCTACCAGGATTGTCTCACCGAGCATGTATTCTGAAAAATAAATAACACCATGGGACTATGTCACGATGTAATTTGGCACTTGCGGATCTTTTGTGCATCCCCTGGTTTTACTGTTCCTTTGTCTCGTATAAACAGGATAGTGACGACTAATGCAGCCAATGTTATATTTTTTCATAGAAATATCATGAAATTATCAAATAATAAGATGTATTTAAGAGTTGCAAAACATTCCTATGCACTAGTATACCCCATGTTTTCATTTATTGTCTATTTATTGTATTGACGTCACCACTCAGTCGGTGCCACTAGCTTAACTAGATCATCGAGCTGAAAATACCTATAGTCTTTTGGCTTTATGATTTGCCACTTCTTTCGATTTATTCTGATCCTAACCAGGGCATGCCATAACATAAAAGATCTTCCACTCTCAGTGGCATGCCCTGCGAGCGCTCCAGTCAAGAAGCGAGCCTGTGTTCTGCCGTTTGTATAGTAATATTTATCACTCTTACTCCTTTATACCTTCCGAGCTTGTTTAAGGCCCGTATAGAATCGATGACCAGATCTAAATTATCATTCTACCTGTACCGAAGACGCCTTACAGCCAAGTTTTAAGACGAGTGCAAGTTCTACTTCTGTGGTATAGTTTAGTGTGGTAACAGTAGGGCATGCTTACGGTCCCAGATGTCGAAGGTGGTGGTGTCGTTGGGGGCGATCCACCAGACGGGCGGGTTGACGGGCGCGCCGTCGGCCGCGGCCAGCTCGCACGCGGACACTATCTGCGGCGAGTACTGCGCGTGCAGCTCCACGAACTTCTTGCTTATTGTGATCGTCTGCAATCATCAATTAGTTAATAAAGGAGGATAAGATAAGATTTTTATTTGCTAAACATGTGTATATATAAAATGCGGTTGTTACAATATATAATGTCCAACATGTTTGACCTCAGGCATGCAAATTTGAGGAGACTGAATAAATATTATTCCACAAAGACCGTCAGTATAAGAACATCATTTAACAAAAACAAAAAAAGTCCTATTCCTATGGTATGGTAATTCGAATTCAAAATTGGATATTAAATAGCTACATGTCAAATTAATCGCAATACATAATCATAAAATGTCATACTTGGAAGCCATAAATTACATAATTAATTTTAAGAAATTGTCACATCAATAGATACTATAAAAATAATACATCATTACAGTAATTTATCAATTAGAAAGTGGTAAATTAGAGTAGGTTAAGGTATTAGAAAGTAGAGGATGACAATTTTTGCCCCAACCCTTTATTGTTTCATTTAACAATGTTCTTAAAATCAATATTTCCAATAATACCTCATAAATAAAAATATTATTTTTGGAAATAGTTTTAGTTAATTTAAAGCTAAGGTTTTGTCGACAACTTAAATAAAATTTTAAAAATCTTTCATTCCGGTATTGTAATATTATATAAATGAAAAAATGAAGACTATTGACCAGTGCGTTTTGTTTCATAGAATACAATACTTTTTTATGTTTTGAAAACCATAAAAGGTATTTTAATGTATTTAATATGGGTTTTTATACTATTATTAATTTATTCCAATTATGATGAGCAATCATTAAATACAGTTAATTGGATTGTGTTCAATCCAATTTATTATCTATTATCCTAATTATCCGTTTATTATCTAAGAAGAAAATAACAAAACGCACTTTGACAGATGCAAACATTGCTCGTGATTTAATTGATATGTGGCGTGTGAGCACCAGCCTTTACATATTAGTTAAATAAGATTTAGAGTGTGTAGACATAGCTTTACTTAGCCGTCAAGTTGTCGGCTTGTTTATCCCACATTGTGATTGGCTGCCGCACTAATACAAGCCGCCAACCTGCGGCAACTAGACTTTAATACTTTTATGAATGTTTTCGTTCTCTTCCTCTCTCGGTCAGCAACCAGCAAGTCGGTTCGCTCCGCAACCGTAAAATCATATAGTATATATTTAATGTAACATAGATCAGTAAATTACGCAGTGATATCAATACAAAACAAATGGACTTTTATTGACCAACGTCAACTCCAAATTGGTGACCCCGACGTGATCACTGCGTAGGCGCCGCAACCTGAGCCAGCTAATCAAGACAGTGAGTTTTCTGTGTATGAAAGCTGAGGTGAGCTGATCTCCAGCCGCAGAGTCATCCTACGAAGCCAATCGCCACCTCGCGGTAAGACTGCTGCGACGACGAACGGCGCTGATCCTGCAACGAAGCCCTACGCCTGCTTATCCACGAGCATACATTTAGGGCCGCCAGTAATTACATCATCGCTTGGGTAACAAAGACATTCAGTGCGCACAGTGAGAATTGTTTACATTACACGCAGACGTGTAATACGAGCCGAGTAAGCACCTTATTCATGTGTTGCCGGCCGCGCGAGGACCGAAGTTCGCCGCCCCGCCGCATGCGCCATCTAGTGTGACAAAGAGGGTACGAGTGACGCGACGACGGACGAACGAACCCGAGATCACCCGAGATGGAAGCCGCCATCTTCTGTCCCGCCTAGTAACGTCAAGCCAATGTGTCAGTGATAAGAACCCAAACAAAGACTATTTATAGAACAAGTTTATTTTCAAGTCAGTTTATTTACAAGTTTTCTTTCATGTGTATTGTCAAAAGGTATTTATTAAGTTTATATTGGATAACTGCATTTTAGTTACCTATTTTCTATTTTCGTGCGTTATTTTGTTCTTAGATTCGTGCTGTGTGTAGGTACCTATTTTACTTTTCTTGTGTACCTTATTTAAACCATTTTGTGAGTTGTGTTTGTTTATGAATTAATTGTATTCGTTTGGTTTACCAATTATTTTGTTTGGGGCTGCATACATACCACTCACTCACGGAAGTATAATTTGTTAAAGGTTCCTTACGCCTATTGTTTACTCTGCCGCTCGGTCTGTAGGTACCCCTTTCATATTTAAAATGAGTGACTCCGAGAATGACAATACTACTTCAGGGAAGGAATCTCCGGGTAAGGAATTTGTTAACAGGGTTTCCATAAAAGTTCCACCCTTTTACCCGGATAAACCAGCTTTGTGGTTTGCCAGTTTAGAGGCGCAATTCCATCTAAACCAGATAACGGTGGAGCAAACTAAGTTTTACTTTGCCATTTCACAACTCGACACCAAATGTGCATCGGAGGTGGAGGAGCTTATTACTAACCCTCCCAAGGCAGAACCATATTCCACACTAAAACGAACACTAATTTCCCGTTTTTCAGCATCATATGAAGAAAAAAATACGCCGATTATTGGAGAAAGAGGAGATTGGGGACCGTCGACCCTCGTCATTTCTACGCCACCTCCGGACCTTAGCGGGGCCCTCCATCCCGGAGCGCCTCCTACAAACCATATGGATAGGGCGACTACCTGTCCAAATCCAGGGCATCCTCATCGCGCAGGCAGCCTCCAGCCTCGAAGAACTCGGGAACCTGGCTGACAAGCTGCATGAGGTAACATCTTGCCCTGTTTCTTGTCATTCAGTCACAGACCTCACACAACCTCAGCTGGCCTCTACGTCTGCCACTGAGACCGACCGAATGAGCCGCATGGAAAGGCAAATAGATCATTTAACCAAAGCCGTAGCGAAAATAACATCAGCCCTGAACAGCAACCGCAGAGGTCGCTCGCGCTCGCGTAGTAAATCGTCGCCCCGCGATCGAGCAAACGACACACCACTGTGCTTTTATCACAACCGGTTTAGGGACAGGGCTAGGAGGTGTGTGGCCCCGTGTAACTGGTCTTCGGTAAACACCTCCGGCAGTCAGTAGAGGTAGCTACCGACTGCCTTTTACGTCCTGCTACCAACAGACTTTTTGTGACAGATCGGACTACCAACTGTCGCTTTCTGGTTGATACTGGCTCCGATCTGTGCTGCTACCCTAAAACCGTTACCCCAGGACGAAGACAGCTATCCACTTATAAACTAAGCGCAGCAAATGGTACCTCAATTAATACCTACGGGACAATAGCGTTAACACTAAACCTTGGCCTACGTCGCGACTACGCGTGGAATTTCGTCGTAGCCGATGTCGAGACTGCAATCATTGGGTCAGACTTTTTAGCTCATCACCAGCTGTTGCCAGATTGCGCTAACAAACGTCTGGTAGATGGTACCACACAGCTCACAGTCGGTTGCGCCGAAGTTCCGCGCGACTCTGAACAACAAAGCATCAAAGTAATCCGTGTCGCTGACAACTACAGCAAGCTTCTTTCTGAATTTACAGATATAACCATACCACCAGGTATCCACCGGGAGCTGAAGCATAATACGGTGCATTTCATAAAGACCACCGACGGACCTCCCGTCGCGTCTCGACCGCGCCGCTTAGCCCCCGAGAAGCTGCGCGCTGCCCGAAAGGAGTTCGCCGACATGGTGAAGTCTGGCACTGCGCGCCCTTCTAGCAGCCCGTGGTCTGCGCCACTCCACATGGCGCAAAAGAACGACGCCTCCTGGCGGCCGTGTGGTGATTATCGCGCTCTTAATGACCGGACCGTCCCTGATAGGTACCCTGTAAGGCACATAGCGGACTTCAGCCACAACTTGGCTGGATCTACTATATTCAGCACGATCGATCTGATCAAGGCCTATCAACAAATCCCTGTAAACCCGGACGATATATGCAAAACTGCGATCACCACACCGTTCGGGCTATTCGAATTCCCGTATATGACATTTGGCCTGCGGAATGCTGGGCAAACCTTTCAGCGTTTCATAGATGAGGTCACACGGGGACTCGACTTCTGCTGGGCCTACATTGATGACATCCTGGTGTTCTCCAAGACTCCATCCGAACACCTGCAACACCTGAGGACGCTGTTCGAAAGGTTCCGGCAATATGGCGTGGTGGTGAACCCTTCAAAGTGCCATTTCGGTGTGAGTGAGGTGACCTTCCTCGGTTATAACATCAGCGCCGACGGCACTCGCCCACCGGAAGATCGCATACGATCGCTCCGCGAGTTCCCCCCGCCCAAAACCGTCCAAGGCATGCGCCGTTTCCTTGGAATGGTCAACTTTTACAGGCGGTTCCTACCTAATGCCGCCGCCCACCAAGCTCCTCTCATTGACGCCCTCACGCAAATTGATGGCAAGGGTGCGAAACCATTTATATGGACATCCGAGCTGCTGCAACAATTCGAGGCTTGCAAAGAGAGTTTGTGCTCTGTAACCATCTTAGCCCATCCAAACCCTACAGCACTTTTGGGGCTTTTTACTGACGCCTCGAACACATACGTTGGCGCTTGCTTACAGCAGAAAGTCGGTGACGACTGGCAACCGTTAGCTTTCTTTAGTAAGAAGCTGACCGCAAAGCAGTCCTCCCTTCCAGCATACTACCGTGAGCTGCTCGCCGTGTACGAGAGCGTGCAACATTTCAGGCACATTATGGAGGCACAGCACACCACGATCTACACAGATCATAAGCCGCTTTTATACGCTTTCTCTCAAAAACGCGAGAAACTTCCACCACCCCAATTAAACCAACTGTCATTTATAAGTCAGTTTACCACCGACATCCAACATGTCAAGGGGGTGGACAACGTTGTCGCAGACGCCATGTCTCGTGTGGAAGCCATCACGCTGGAGATGGACTACGCTGCTTTAGCTAAAGCCCAACAAGAAGACGCTGAGCTCGCTTTGGTGAAGACAAACTCTTCTCTCAAGCTCGAGCCCGTCCCCATCCCTGGCACATCAACATCCGTACTATGTGATACCTCAACAGCCAAACCGCGACCTTACCTGCCTCTGCCCTTCCGCTACTCTGTGTTCGAAAGACTACACAATCTAAGCCACCCTGGCGCGCGCGCGAGCGCACGCCTGGTGGCCGACCGTTTCGTGTGGCCCAACATCAGGAAGGACTGCAACACGTGGGCCCGCAACTGTGTCCCATGCCAACGCAACAAGGTCTCGCGACACGTCTCGGCGCCGTTGGGTAACTTCACAGGCCCGACGGCACGTTTCCGCCATGTCCACCTAGACATCATCGGTCCCCTTCCATCTTCTAATGGTTTTTCTTACTGCCTTACAGCTGTGGACCGATTCACCCGCTGGCCTGAGGCATGGCCCATGACAAATATCACCGCCGAGGAGGTCGCCGCGCAATTTACAAATGGGTGGATCTCCCGCTTCGGCGTGCCAAGTGTAGTGACTACGGATCAGGGCCGCCAGTTTGAAGCATCGCTGTTCGCGCGGTTGTTAGACACCTGTGCTGCTAGGCGTGCCCGTACAACGGCATACCACCCGCAAGCAAACGGCATGGTGGAACGATTCCACCGGCAGCTCAAAGCTGCTCTGATGTGCCACGCAGAGACGTGGTCCAGAGCACTGCCCCTAGTCCTACTCGGCATTCGGTCCGCATTGAAGGAAGATCTGGATTGCTCAGCCGCTGAACTTCTATACGGCGAACCACTAAGGCTTCCCGGCGAGTTCATTGTTCCTGCATCTTCAGAACCATCCTCCGGCGACACATTCGACTTCGTGTCACAGTTACGAAACACAATGTCAAGCTTACGCCCGCAACCCGCATCAAGACACGCACTGCCCTCGTCATTCATCTTTAAAGACATGGCGACGGCCACGCACGTCTTCCTGAGAGATGACACCGTCCGTCGATCTCTCCAACCACCGTATACGGGCCCTTATAAAATCCTTGCCCGGACAGCTAAGACACTTACACTGGACATAGGCGGCAAGAAGAATGAGGTCAGTATTGACCGCACTAAACCTGCTCACCTGGAACCAGAGTTCGCCCCGCGTGCCATCAGCACGCCCGAACTCATAACTCCAGCACCCGCTTTAGTCGACGTCTCACCGTCCGTGTCTGCTCCGAACTTACCTGTCGCAACGACACCAACCTCCACCTTACCCGCCCCGACCGCTGCCTCGCCTGCTGTACCAACATCGGGCCAAGTTCCCAAGGCACCGGCTACTGCGCAAACCCTGCGAGAGCCAGTAACTACGAGAGCAGGTCGTAGAGTAAGATTTAGGGATATCCTTGATCTGTAGTTTTTGTTTTCGTATATTTTATTCAATATTGTTATATTTTATTGTTATCTTTTCGTTATTCTTTTTTTCTCCGTGGGGGGGTGGTGTGGCGTGTGAGCACCAGCCTTTACATATTAGTTAAATAAGATTTAGAGTGTGTAGACATAGCTTTACTTAGCCGTCAAGTTGTCGGCTTGTTTATCCCACATTGTGATTGGCTGCCGCACTAATACAAGCCGCCAACCTGCGGCAACTAGACTTTAATACTTTTATGAATGTTTTCGTTCTCTTCCTCTCTCGGTCAGCAACCAGCAAGTCGGTTCGCTCCGCAACCGTAAAATCATATAGTATATATTTAATGTAACATAGATCAGTAAATTACGCAGTGATATCAATACAAAACAAATGGACTTTTATTGACCAACGTCAACTCCAAAGATATTACAATCCGATTTTGTCTAACGTATATCTCATAAACCGCATCTTCAAACAAAAATGTATTCGTATATCAAGATACTATGTCTTAATAATATCTAATTGCGCCCTGAGTCACTTTTGGACATGTCAGTTTTAAGGTGGGGCAAGGCTTCATACTAAGATTGACATCCTACTTTGTAGTCACGGTTTGACTCTACGCTACCTAATGAGAAGCGATTAGAAAAATCTATATGCAAAGACAGTTAGAGCAGCATGAACAATGATGCTTATCATGGAGAGTTCTGAGGAGCTTGTCGACCTTATCCCACCTTCCCCCTTCGTTCTCAGGAGCACGCGTGCCGGTCTTCGGAGTCATCAATTTACTGTCTCCACTTCAACATCACGCAGAAAGAAGTTGAGTAACTCGTTTCTTTGTCGGACTTCCAAAACTTGGAATTCTTTGCCTGCACATTTACCTTCCCTCCTTCTTATAACATGGGTTCCTTGGAGGCGGCTAGAACAGTGTGTTTCAAGCTGCACTAGCTGTCTCCGCATGTGGACTCTTCTTACCGCTTCACATCAGGTGGTGTAGTGTCATTTGCCGTGCTTTTTATAAAAAAAGGTGTCCTTTCACTCCTCTTTTGAAGGAACCAAAATTATAGGCAGGAGTGGTCACATGTGCTGGCAAAGAATTCCAAGCTTTGGAAGTAGGACAAAGAAACCAGTTAATACTTTTGTGCGCGTTGCTTAGACGGAGATAGTAAATTGATGATTCGTGCGCGTGCGCCGTCTATATGAAGCTGGGATAAGGTCGAAAAGCTCTTAAGAGCATTCTCCGTGCAATATTAAGGTTTAAAAGTGCTCGTTTAATTAAAATAATGGCTGCAAACTGTTTTGGGCATCTTGATGAATAAATTCTCGCAGTCTGAAAAAGTCGGAGTTAACCAAAATACCTCATTATCGAAATCCCATGGCACATACGAGAACTGCATGCTCGGCATGAACACGTTGGCCTGGAGCCACCTCAAGAACAGTTCCTTGGAAGGTGGCTCGTTGTAGCCGTTCCCGCCGATCATGTCGGGCAGCACCAGCGAGTAGCCGTTCAAGTTCATCTGGAGGAGGGTCGTGATCAGCGTCGGAAGACCATTCTCGAACGTCCAGTATGTATCCTTGTCGATCATGCGGATGAAGATCGGCAGATTTTGAGTTCTGTGGGAAAGTTAAATTGTATTTCGGGATGTGTTTCGTGGAATTGCGCTGTTATAATAAGTATAATTATTAAAACAATAACAAATAAGGAAAGAAACCGATGAAAAAATTATATGCTCTAGGCGGGAATCGAACCGTCTCCTGGAATCGTCTACTGGGGTCCGGCCGACGCGGGTTCCATTCCCGCCTGGAGCATATATTTTTTTCTTTTTTTTCTTTCGTTATTTGTAATTTTTACAATAAAGTAGGCGTTTAAACGCATCAAAAACATTATAATGTGGATACATATATTTATTTATAACTTTATGTACTATCTATATAAAAAAAGAAACAATTTATAAGTACAAATACACCCCTATTTTTAAAACAAAAATCTGCCAGCAGACCTGCAAGAAGGATATATGAGTTACAATGACAATATAATATTTTGTTGAAATAAATTCTTAGGCCATTGTTATAGCGGAAAAATTACAAAATTAACACATGTGATAAATTAGTGTTGCAACTTAAACATTTGCGTACCTGTATCCGGCTCTGACTTCCACCATGGGTCCGAATTTTGCTACTGCTCGCACGTAGTCTGCGGTGACAACTCCCGGCTGATCCCTGATATCTCCTTGCAGCACTGGTATCTGTAAAATTGGTGATAAATATTTTGTTGAACAATCGTAAGTTTGGTCCTGTAATGGTCAATGCACACTTTTTAACCCCCGCCCAAAAAGAGGGGTGTTATAAGTTTGACGTGTACTGTTGGTTGACATAGCCATGACATAATAGAATAGAATATAGAATAGAATATTTATTTATTTTCTCTCACAAAAGTTACAATTTTCAATATAGTGTAAGTAGGTACATTGATTTTAGTGTATGAACCATTGTGTGAGAGACTGGAGCCTGAGATAGGTTTCCAAAAAAAAAAAAAACCCGTAGTACAGGTCTCCAGTCTCCATAATAACCTTGTACTGATCCTATACCATCAGAAAGGCTGCGGTATCCTTAATTCTTCAGAAACTTACAGCAGATATAGCCTGTTTGGGTTATGGAAAGTCTCAATGAGATGGTGTTAGGATGATTAATGAGGCCGGGGGTTACTTAAAATTTTTATTTTTATATTTTTGTGTATTTGTATATCACCTGTGGTGACCAACTAGACTCTCCAGCGTCGAAC
Organism: Nymphula nitidulata; assembly: GCA_947347705.1. Lineage (NCBI taxonomy): Eukaryota > Metazoa > Arthropoda > Insecta > Lepidoptera > Crambidae > Nymphula > Nymphula nitidulata. The sequence continues at coordinate 18,971,441 of OX374632.1, forward strand.
TTAAAACTGTCGATGCCTGTGGCGTCCTTCAGCTTCTGCAGCCGGTCTATGTACCACGAGCGCGCCTCGGGCTTGGTGAAGTCGATGTACGCCGTCGTTGTCCCGTTGTCATTCCACCAACTGGTTTCCACTGATCCATACTCGGAAGAGATGAGGTATCTGAGGTTCAAAAAGTTGATCACGTGTGAAAATAAAACTGTCTCATTTTCAACTACTACCTACTTTATTATAATTGCGATTTGACTGCCGTGGTTCTGTTTATTGATTAATTCTTATAAGTATTTTTAAATAGGGTTACAATATACACCTGTAGCAATTCAAACATGTCGGGGATGTAGCGATCATCAAACGTTATTATTTATAACTAGACTACTCTGAATTTTACTTACCCCTTATTCTTAGCATCAGTGTACCAAGGCTCGCATCCCTTATTTATAAACGGGTGGGTCCAAATCGTTACTCTGAAGCCTTTCTCCTTCAACTGGTCCACCGTATTCTTCATATTCGGGAACCTATCCACGTCAATAGTCTGAGCGCCATAGCAAATTTCCCAGAGGTCGTCAATCTCGAACTGGCTGTTTGGGAAACCGTACTTATTGATTTCATCTGCGAATTGCAGCACGACATCATGGTCAATGTTCGTCTTGTACTTTGCCCATGTCGACCAAATTGGATACTGAATCATTTTCTTATCAGGAACTCCGGACGGTTTCTCCAAATACTTCTCAATGGCATATTCATGTGCTACTCGCGCATTCTCGAATACGCCCACTGCGTATATCAATTCGTTCTTGTCCCGTTTACTCGAAAATGGAGGTTTGATTTGCGCTTTGAAGCAGGCTGCGCTTTTGTCTCTGTTGTTTTGGTCGACGAAGAGCGGGACCTTTTTATCGAAGTAGTAGAAGATGCCCGTGGAGCTGAGCCAGTAGGGCTCCGCGACGCCGCAGTTGTCCGCCTCCTTGGTTACGTACGAGTATTCTGGGAGTACCAGCCGCTCTATCGGCCAGTACTGTCGTTTCTGTTGAGGTCCGCCGTACCAGTTGCTGCTTCCTATAATTTAAATACAGTGGACCCGCGGTACTCCGACAAACGTTTTGCAGGGCAGTGTCGGACTATCAAATTTGTCGGATTATAGAGTACTGCCTAAGACCCCCTATAGTCCGGATTTTTTTAGAAACGAGTACCTTGTAATCCGACAAATCACAGATCCAAACATAAGATTTTATATGTTATGTTATACTCTAAAGTACAAATCATACATCATTATGTAGGTATGTCGAATTTAGTAAATTAAACAAAATCAAAATTAAAACAAAAACAAACCTCAACACTGGCGCGTACAAATTGTAACCTGCTCAATCATGCAATAACTACATTAGCGAAGACTGTCAAAACATATTTACTATGTACATAATAGTCATGACGGATTACAGGGGTTGCCGGATTAGCCAGGGGCCGGATTACCGGGGGTCCACTATATGTTTTAAACTTATCTAAGAAACTTTACACGTATATTACTTTAACTCTCATAAGTTTATCATGTTATGCGGTATACCCAGCAAATCCCCACTATATATTCCGTGCCGTCCGCTCTGGGAAAACATCAACTAAACTCAAAAAAAGTCGAAACATGGTTTTTTGTTTTTTTTTGTGGAATCTAAGTCTCTATTTGATTTTTTGCTGATTAATCATAACGGTGATTTAATATGACGGGTACTTATGTAGATCTAAAGAAGCGTATTTTTTGTTAAATTGTTCTTGTTGAAACGTATGTACCTACCTATCTAACAAAAATGTTGAAGAATAGTAGAGTACTTTACATTTAAATATTCATTGAATATAAAGGAGATAATTATTAAAAAGCTGTTAAAAGCAGTGTTTTTGTGGCTAGACTTCTTTAGGCATAATTTTGGGTTAGCATACCTAAATTGACACAGTCCTCCAGTACAACAGTCTTCGGCGCCTCCCAAGTGATGGTGAGCAGCAGCCCGACCCTCGCGCCCGCCACCTCCTCCGAACTGATCCTGACGGAGGTGTCGTTGCTGAACTGTATCACCACGTCGCCGTCTTGGACCACATCCTTCGCTTTGCCCGCGTAGCGACCGATCACGGTTATCACTTCGGATATCCCCTCTGTGGAACATTTAAAGGTTTAATGTGTATTATATACGAGTATTTTTTTAAGAAAATCGTTAGTTTTAAGATAGTCACGAAATAGAATTGATGGAGGTGCAGTTTAGCTGTTTTCGATCCTCATCGCTACCTTCGACCACACTTTTTGTTTTCTTCTTAATGATCTTGCTTTTGATACCACTCTTGTTCTGAGAGACCCTAAGAAGGGGTCGATGATACAGTAGGTTTACATGAAGATGCCCACTTAGTACTGCTTTCGATTTTACATTAGTCCTTTGAGTCGGATAATTGCATTACATCTTCTAGAATATTTTAGGCATATGATAAATGCCTAAAATCCCCTGCTGGACGTAGGCCTCCCTAAGGCCACGACTCTACAATACACGATCTCCCGAATTACTCCCGTTTTTCCCCTACAGTCACGACCTGCCACCGTCTTTACTTTAAGCCGTCGGTCTACCTAGCAGAAGGACGCCCCACACTGCCTAAAATGCTTCGTTCAAAAGTTATATGGCAATATTCTGCTGGAATCAATTTGTATTTTAAGGCGTTGCATTGTAACTTGTAAGGTGTTGCGCTTTGTCATTGGTTTTCACTTGGCTTTACGTATTTATGTGCAAGTACTAGTCGAAATATATACTAACTGCGCTCCAGTAGAAGGTTGAGCCCTCCGTACGCGTTGTCCTGCAGCTTGACCTTAGCATTATTTCCACTGAGTAGGCTGATGTCAACCGCTTGCGCGCACGCACTCAGCGCCGCAAATACTGGAATTTAAACATTTTGGATATATATATTTTGAACTGTAAGAATAAAGAGTAGGTACGTAAGTCATTTTTTTATACAAGTAGATGACAAACAATCTGACGGCCCACCTGATGGTAAGCGGTTACTGCCGCCTATAGGCACCTGCAATAACAAGGGAAAAATCACTAGATATTGCAGGTCCGTTGTCATCCTGAGATTCCTGAGGCCTAAGATGAAATGCCGTCCATGCCCAGTAATTACACTGGCTACCTTTCCCTTCAATACGAAACACAGCGAACTGTTTCATTGAAGTAAGAAAGGCGGTTGTACCTACCCAGACGACCCTACATACGGGCCTACCGCCTAGTAAAATTTAAATTTATTTTATTTGTCTTAAGGATCAGCGGAAGTAAAACCAAAGCAATAACCATCGGATCACCAAATTAAACACTGTCCCCTTAATTAACAAGACACGAAGCGAGTAATGTATTAGATATAGGTATGAAGTAGGTATTAATGTTAAGTCTGCCCGCGCACGTCGGCGTCGGTCGTCGAGTACCGATTTTGCCCCAACTAGTGCACCTGCCTGCTACGGCTGCGAGTGTAATACGTTAGTAGTTTGCATTAGCGCATAACGAGTTCTTACGCATTCCCTGCATCGTGGGGTTATTCAGGGATGTATGGGGCTCCTCTGCAAGATGTTTACGGCTGAGCCGAGTTGTCAGGATGTACAGAATACCGATTTGATGTAGGAAGTGTGCGTTTTCATTTCGAACGTTGTAATGTCTCATTACTAAAATCGGTCTGACGTTTATAAGTATCCTACGGTTGTAAATTTGGCAATGCTCTATAGTAGGTACTAACTATTTAATGCTCTTCGCGCTGACACGATAATGTATCATTTAAACAACATTTGACACTTCGATAGTGATATAACTATATTAACAAGAAGACATTTAGCAGAATTATGCTTCTGCTGCAAAAAAAATCGCGCCGATCCGTTGCGTGTATCCATGCGCTTTTTTATCCATACTTATATTGTTATTGCTTGCGCGTCACTGTCATTGTACAATTTAAGTATCCTTAATCATAGGTTCTGTTGTATTGTCCGTAGTTGTCTGTCATTTGCCGGTTCATTTCACAATCACAGCACTATTTGCATCCTGTTGTTTCTTTGTAAGTACACGTGTGTTGGGGCTCTAGGAGTTTGCTATTTTATTACCAATTAGATGGCAATTCTATGCAATGCGTGCCGTCAAGCCGTCGATACGACAATAAATTAAAACATTTTCAAAATCATCGTATTCGTTTGATAATTTCATGACGTTTGTATGAAATAATATAACATCGGCTGCATTATTTCATGAAGTGACGGCACCACCCAAAAAAGAAATTCTGTCCTCTTTTTTCCTTTACCTTGTAAAATCTACTAGATAAAGCAGCCATCTAGTTAAATTAGTCAGCTAATTGGACTGCTAGGCAGATAGCCTAGTACTGGAAAGTTTTTTTGATTATTAGGTTCAAGGTCACTTTTATGACCACTTATAACCAAAATAATTTCGGTTTTAAGTATTTTTACAAAAAACCTCGAAAACAACCACACAAACAGTATGCCTACCAATTAAACAAAAACTATTCGTAATAGTCGATCAGCCTAGGCGTCCGTTATTATAGGAAATGGTTTTTTGGCGAAATGGCAGTGAGCTGATTAATTAGGTAGACTCGCAAGTAGTATAAGACCAGATCCCTATAAATTACGTGACAATCTTATATACGGACACCGACTGGTGGTCGGTGGATATGGTTATGGACAGCATAGTATGCATATATCAAACCAAATGTAGGTTAAGTTGTCAATAGTCTCATAAAACAATTGTAAAAGTCTTTTGAGTAAGAAATAAAATTCTTTAACAAAAGAAAGTTATACTTACAAAAAAGTTAACACTAAAAATTGAGAAAAAAAAATTAATAAAAATTAAAACCGACTTCAAGAAACTGAAAAGGATAAAATAATTAAATTTGAGTAGGTAGGTACCTACTCCCGGGTGCTGGGCACCGCACCATCGCGGCTATTCGACCCGTATTAAAAGAGTGGGTCGAGAGACGGTGGGGCACGCTCTCCTATCGTATGACACAGGTCCTCTCGGGGCATGGCTGCTTCGGGAGGTACTTGTGCAACATTGCGAGAAGAGAGCGCACTACAAAATGCCACCAATGTGGTGCAGACCGGACACCGCCCTTCACACGCTGCTGACATGTCCTAGATGGACCGGCGAGAGACATAACTTAGCGACTGTGATCGGTGGTGGCGTTATATCGCTGCCAGAAATAACAAAAACAATCGTCACCAATGAGGAGGCGTGGATGGCTTTGCGCATATTTTGCGAAAGAGTAATGAACGCCAAAGAAGAGGAAGAACGGGCCCGCGAGCAGGATCCCGCGGCCAACCCAGAAAGGAGAAGAAGAACTGGCCGGCGACGCAGGGCATTTGCCAGCGCGCTGGCTCCGTGAGTGGGTTCCGAGCAGAGGATGGGGAAACCCTCTACTACGGATTACGGCCCGAGGAAGTGGTAGCGGCGTTACTGAGAGTTCCAACGCAAGCCGCGGCGAACAAGGAATATGCACACAGGTATGCCAAAGTGAGCCCAGTCGGGCATATCGCGTACAGGCCACTGGTATAAGGGCAACTGTTGACCGTCAGCCTGTACAACGATTATGAGGTAGGAATACGGGGGTCGTTTTAGTGGGTAGTCTTGGTCATTAACATCTTTGACTGAGGAGCCCCACATAACCCTGTATTGTTCTTTCCCCACAATGCAGGATAGGCGTAAATGTCTTTTTTCCCACTACAAAAAAAAAAAAAAAGGTACCTACTTACTCATCCCCTAGAAACATATTTTTTGGAGTCGGTGCTTCACTTTCTATTGTTTTTGAAAACAACTTAGCACTAACGCCCAAAAATATGTTTCTAGGTGATGAGTACCTACCTACTAAAATTTAATTATTTTAACCTTTTCGGTTTTTTGAAGTCGGTTTTAATTTATCACAATTTTTTAGTGTTAACTTTCTAAGGTCGAAGCTAGATGGGTGACCGTCAACTTATATTGTTTCCCACTATCGTATCGTTTCACTAAAAAGTCATAGGAAAGCAAAAATCCGCAATTTCGCATACGTAGACGACTTACTGATTTCAGTTTTTTTTATTTAAAAACCAAACTACCCAACTGATTTTGAAAAAAAAATTATGGGTTAAATGGCAACTATTCCGTATCGAACAAAAAAAGAATCTCGTAAATCGGATCAGTAATCTCGGCGTAATCAGTGTACATACAAAGAAAAAAAAACATACCGGCCGAATTGAGAACCTTCTCGTTTTTGAAATCGGTTAAAAAGGTGATATTTGACTAGCATACAATCTTCCGTCATTCAAAGCTGCTTCAATCGCTTCCGAATCCAAGCGAAAAATAATTGATTCTAGTTCATACTTAGTTTCATAAAAGTCCTAAATCCTCTTTTTATTTTTTCGGAAGAACTAGTTGCTAAACTAGTTTGCGGACTTGACATTTGGTAAAGACTGTGTTCAATTATAAAGTTATATTTTTTTATATTAAATTATTAAATAAATTAAAAGACTTACATATGATTCACACGATCATCCTTCCCGCTGAACCTACCTTTTCAGGGATTTGAGAAAACCACTCTCTAAGTTCCTTAGCAAGAGGGTGAACTAGTTCGCGACTAGTTTCCTGACTATGCTTTTGTTAAGTCCGTGTTAAATGCATAAAACTTACATGTGAGTGACACGACCATCGCGCTCGCCTCCCGCGGACTGTGGGTCGTGGGTGTCCGTCTGTGATTATGTATTTATTTACTTACTTACATATAACACTGCCTCATTATCACACTTCTCAATTGTATCAGTTCTAAAGGAGCAAGCTCACTTGGTATCAATTTTATTATTTTTCGAGGAGCTCGGTGGTGTAATGGTTTAAGCGCTGTGGTTTCCATTACGAAAGCAAAGCAACTTTCGCTATGGTCGATTCCTAAATGGTTTAATCAAAATTTATAATCTCGAGCTGTTCCGTGCTTTGGAAGGCACGTTAAACCGTTGGTCCCGGTTGTTATTACAACCGCTTTAACCCACCAACCCCCATATTGCACTAGCGTGGTGGTGTAATGGCCCACGCTTTCTTTCATGTAGGAAGGCCTGTGCCCAGCAGTGGGACATTTAAAGGCTGATGATGATGATGATGATGATTTTTTTCTAGAGACGTAGAGCATAATTGTATTTTTCACTGGGATTTTGTACGCCCGACTGGTGTAGCGCCTCCACCTTTTAGAACAACGTAGCCAACTTACAATACTTTATGGTTGCCCGTTCGTTTCTGTTAGTTTATTATTATTCCGATTAATTAATGAAAATCACTATAAAAATTTAAGTCAGGCATAGAATAAATAAACAACATTAAAAACTCTCGTGTGTATAGTCTCCATTACAAAGACTTCACAAGCTATCGCAAAACAATAGCCGGCAAAAAATGCTCCAGTGTCCCGCGCCGTCAACTCCGGCGCAGCGTAAACAACTCGGAAGCCCTCCAGTGCAAGTGGCGCTTAATCAATGATTAATTGATGATACACCTTATTGGCACTTGAATCGTGAACAAATATTATGTAATTTTTGTGGAATGAGCTCCCTGCAGAGGTTTTCTCGAATGAGTACAGCATGGGGTTCTTCAAAAACGGCGTGAAAAGGTTTTTACAGGGTCGGCAACGCGCAAGTGATACCCCTGGTGTTGCAAGCGTCCATAGGCCACGGTAACCGCTTACCGGTGGGCCGTATGCTTGATTGCCACCTTAGTGGTACCTATATAAAAACAAAAAAAAAATTACATAATACTCGGCTCTCAAATTAATTTCTTGTCTATTTCATTTCCTTTAGGTTTAATTTATCTACATACTCTGATTTACCATGCTATACCCGTATCTACACTAGAATTTCATGTGTCGTATTATAAATGTAACTATTTTCATCTCATCTAAATGTTTATGTAGATAAAGCAGATATTTATTATCAATCTATAATTATGCAGTCTTGTGGGATGATGGTGCTATTTGTCCCCTCCCATTATGGTGCCACTGAAAACCAGCGTAATGGGACCTCATTGGGTGCTGGTTACTTTTCACATTTTGTCATATCTTTGCACTAAATAAACGTATTTCACTTCATTCAATTTAAAATCAAAAAACGCGACTGACTGTAAAAAAATAAGTAAAAAGATGTAAAAAATAGCAAATTCGCTATATTGGATTTTTTTATAAACTGATGTATAGCATATGACACCCCGGGGACACCTCACCTAAGACCATATTATTATGGTCTAAGCACCTCTCTTTAAAAAATCGGTCGCTTAGGCTACTGGAGGTCACAATCGAACAGACAGACAACACATGGAAAACATAACCCACTTAGCGCAGTCGGGTAAAAGTCATCTTTGTGCCGGTTCAACTTAGTTCCACAATCTCTTAATGATGCATAATCATAATATAAGCAAAAAGGTAGTTTGAGGGTAGGAATTATTAGTAAAATAACATAAGGGGTCTGATTCTGGAGTACTAACTAAATCTACATTTAACTGAAGTAGGTATATCGTTCTATCATTATGGGAGAAAAAAGGATATATGTCGAACACAATTAAAAGTTGTTGTCAATTTTCGACCTTAATGAACGTCATAAATATTGGATTTATATTTGAGCAAACTTTTTTAGTGAGGAGCTCGGTGGCGTAGTGGTTTGAGCGCTCTGGTTTCGATTACGAAAACAAAGCAACTTTCGCCATGGTCGGTCCCGGGATGGGTCAATCAAAATTTATAATCTCGAGCTCCTCCGTGTTCCGGAAGGCGCGTTAAGCCGTTGATCTCGGTTGTTAGTTACCGCAACCGCTATAACCCACCAAACCTTTACGTCAATTTTCACAATGCCGAAATCATAGTCAAGGTTGTTCTCCATTTTTATTTTAAAGTAGCTTCACCCGGCAAGCTTTGCATTGCCCCTAAAGAGAAAACTGTTGGTTTCATAATTAAAAAAAACCTTTTTAATGCAGAATCCTCCACGGGCGTCCTCCAGAACACCATACCAGTTTTATTACAATCTAATCATTGGTTTCAGAGTGCATAGAGAACATACATACAAACATTGATTTTTCCTAATATTACCGTAGGTAGGCAAGGATGTAGATACCTACTTAGCATAACAAGCAAGCATAAAATAAAAATATAAAATTCAAAATTTTAAGTAGTCCCCAGCGTCTTTAATCATCTATCTAACACCATCTCATTGAGACTTTTCATAGAAAATGAGCTGATAGCATCAAACGCCTGAACTGATCTACATAATTATAGCTAAGAACCATAGGATGGTCACGCCAGCTTTCAAACAAAAAAACCAAATCAAAATCTGTCCATTCCTTTAGGAGCTACGATGCCACAGACAGACAGACAGATACACAGACAGACACGTTAAACTTATAACACTCCTCTTTTCTCGACGGGGGCTAAAAGTAATAATAAAGATGTTTACTTAATTATGTCACACATCCAATATGATAATGGTGATGATAGTTTATCTAATCTTGAGATTCTCTAGTGCCTAATGTTTATCTAATCTTGAGATTCTCTAGTGCCTAATGCCGCACCTACGGATGTGAATTATAATACAAATTGTGGTCTGCGAGCAGAGGCGTGACGGAGAAGTCTTGTGTGGCCATTATTTGCAAGTCTACAAATTATGTGCATGTTGTGACAATATAATGTAAAAATATAAAATTATAAGTAAGAGTAAAGAGTTTGGGCCATAACACCACCACGCTGGCTCAATGCGGGTTGGTGGGGTAAGGCGGTTGCAGGAAAAACCGGGACCAACGGCTTAACGTGCCTTCCGAAGCACGGAGGAGCTCGAGATAACAAACTATGATTGACCCGTCCCAGGATCGACCATGGCGAAAGTGGCTTCGTTTTTCGTATCAAAACCAGAGCACTCTAACCAATACGCCACCGAGCTCCTCACACTCATTATTAATACATCCACGACTCGTGAATATATGCTCGTACTCATAATACGAACATTTGCTCCAACCGGGATTCGAACCCGGGACCTCTTGACCGAGTAGCCTGCATAGCAAGGGGTACAGACCGCTCGACCAGCCGGTGCAATTACATGTTAGGTAATCTTTTTCCTACAAATAAATGATAGGTTAGCTGAGTACGTATCGGTTAATTATATACCTAATCAATCAGACACGGCTTTCTCAGGGAAACCGTAATTAGTTATTGTTAAACACACAACAGTATTTAAATGGAATCATCATTTTAACAGTTGTATTCATGTCACTTTTATGTTGTTGTACAGCAATTGCTATACTTACTTTTTTTTATACAAAGCACGACAAATGACTCAACACCACCTGATGTGAAGCGGTAAGAAGAGTCCCTATGCGAAGAGAGCAGTGCAGTTCAGACACTGCTCTAGCTGCCTCCACCTTGCCGGCCCGAAAGGTGCTTTTTCACGCCTCTTTTGAAGGAACCCATGCTATAGGAAGAAGGGAACAAATGTGCTGGCAAAGTTCTGGAAGTACGACAAAGAAACAAGCTACTAAATTTCTTTGTGCGTGATGTTGAGGTTAAGCAGCTCGCTGTGTTTCGAATTGAAGGGAAAGGTACCCAGTGTAATTACGGTCATGGACGGCATCATCTTAGGCCTCAGGATAACAACGCACCTGCAATTTCAAGCGTTTTTTCTTGTTATTGCAGGTGTCTATAGGCGACGGTAACCGTTTACCACCAGGTGAGCCGTCAGCTTGTTCGTCATCTAGTTGTATATATAAATAAAAGTGTTTGAATCTTTATTCGTGTCGCGTTGCTTGTGAAATAAAAACCACATTATTTATACATATTATATTATCTCATATTTACAATACTTACACCTTACGCTTAATTATATTACAAATACAGTCATTACAGCTTTAGAAAACTGCACTGATAATAATTCCCAGAACTATCATAACAATGGATGTTATTGGGATACTGCCACTGTCAGGTAGGTTAGACTTTTGTCTGACGAAATACGGTAACACGTCGAGCGGTGCAGGGTAGGCGTGGAGCCAGGCGGGCCCTATGTGGGGTCTGTTGGTGTCTCCCTCCTCGAACCAGACCCCAGCGGGTAGGTAGACGTCCCTGGTCGTGGCACCTTGTTTGAGAACTGGGGCCACTAGGATGTCTTCGCCGACGAGGTACTCTGCAAGAAGGGTTGTTAATTTAACAAACACTTAATTCTATTGGTAATGATGAGATTATAGTTGGAAATTCTATTCCCAGTGATATTGAAATCAAACCAGATTGAGAACAAATTATGTCGGACCTCAAATCAGCAGTAGATCTCCAGTTTGATTTATCTATGTTACTAGTTTACCACAGTGGTGGATGTACTACAGACAGACAACAGACAAAGCGTACGAAATTACTTAAAGTTCACTAGAGAAGCTGGTAATGGTGGTATTAAAACTGAATCTACCAAAATTTTGCCAAAATTTGCCCGCTACAATTTAAAAAAGAGTAGATACTTTGTGGTTTTTATCTAACGGCTCCGTACCCGTTTGAATGCCTGCTTTTTCCTTAAAGAAGAAAGCAACCCATTAAAACTTCCTTCTTTAATTAACACTACATATTCTTACGGTAAAAAAGTTGAAAAAGCTCGTCTGGTGTGGTGCAATATGGTTAATAAATTCCACTAGCCTGTGCTAGACACCGGTAAGAAAGCCTTGCATGTAAGTCTATGGCAAAGAGAACACAAATCGTGTCTGATATTAATACAATTTGTCGTGTCTGGCGCTTTAATTAACCACCGACGAAAAAAGAGGGATGTTATAAGATTGACGTGTCTGTCTGTGTATCTGTGTGTCTGTCTGTGGCATCGTAGCTCCTTAACGAATAGACCAATTTTGTTTTTTTCTTATTTGAAAGCTGACATGATTAGGATGGTTCTTAGTTATAATTTATGAAGATCAGTTCAGGCGTTTGATGACTATCAGCTCATTTTCTACTTTACTACTAACTTTCACAGATCCGATTGATTTGAATTTTCGTGTCACTACTGGTATACTAACCTAGCTTGAGCTGTTCCTACCATCAAAAAGTCTGCGGGATGCTTAATTCTTCAGAAACTTACAGCAGATATAGGGTGTTTGGGCTCATAGAATAGTCTCAATGAGATGGTCTTAGATAGGTGATGAGGCTAGGGGTTACTTAAAATTTTAGATTTTATATTTTTAACAGTATTTAGAATCCAGGTCTACTCACGGTCCCAAATGACTTGAGCCTCAGGGTCGGTAGGCGCGAGCCACCACAGCGGACCGTTGACCGGCGATCCTTCCTCCACCGACACTTTTATCGCCTCAAAGATCGTATCCGCGTACTCTGCATGCAGTTCCGTATACTTCCTGCTTATTTCCACTGTCTGCAAAGTAAGATTAAACAGCTGTCGAATTTGAGAACCTGAATTGATTCAAATGAGATATTCAAAAAATATCGCATATTATTATTATTATTATTATTATTCTAGCTGTATATAAATATATACAGGACATAGTGAAGGTTTTGGACTGTAAAAAGTATGCAATTGGAATTTTACTAGATATGACCAAGGCATATGATAGGGTGCAACATAAAATATTATTAAATAAATTGTATGGAATAGGTATCCGCGGTACTGCTCATAATTGGTTTGTATCATATTTAAAAGATAGGCAACAATACGTGGAAATTGAATATTTTGATCATAGAAACCGAGAAATAGTAAATATCCGATCTATTAGTAGAAGTATAAACGCCTCCATACCCCAAGGTAGTGTTGTTGGATGTCTATTATTTTTAATTTACATCAACGACCTCCCTAAAATTATGGAGGAGCCGTGTGTCTTATTTGCGGACGATATATCACTCCTCACATCATGTCAGAATAATACAAATTTACAAAGTAAATGAAATTCCATGTTCTCCAAAACTTTTAACTGGTTAAATGAACATAATCTTGAGATAAATTTCGACAAAACCAAATTAATGACTTTCCACCCGCGTCAAAAAACCCCATTAGTACTTGATTACACGATGCCATTCAACAATAAAAAAATTGAATGTGTTAAGGATTTTACTCTACTTGGCTTAAACATAGACATAAACTTAAATTGGAAAACCCACGTTCAGAAACTAAAATCTAAATTATCCAGCTTCGCATACGCACTACGAGAGATTAAAAAAACAACTGACCTAGATACCGCATTGGTCATTTATTATGCGTATGCGTATTCTTGGCTTAATTATGGAGTCATACTTTGGGGTAACAGCTCGGGCGCACTCTCCCTGTTCACCTGTCAAAAGAAACTTGTTCGCATTATAGTCAACATTGAACCAACAGAGAGCTGTAAACCATTTTTTCAGAAATATAAAATACTTTCTCTGCCTTGCATATATATTTTTGAGATTTGCAAATTTGCCAGAAAATATAGTGAGTTTTATATAAGGCGAGAGGATGTACCTACAAAATATTCTATAAGGCATAAAAATAAACTGATTGTTCCGTCTGCTCGGCTAAATCTGTGTTCATCTAGCACCTATAATATGTCTATCAAGATCTATAACAAACTACCTGATAGATTACGTCAAGAAAAACACGATAAAATATTCATAAAATGCTTAAAAGAAATTTTATTACACAAATGCTATTACAATCTCCAAGAGTACCTAAACGACAAAATAAATTAAAATTAAGAGTATCTATTTATATTTATCTCTATTTTATTACACAAATGCATGTACACACAAATGAGTTTAAAGAATTGGAAATTGTTAAATGAGTAAGACGTCGTCCTCTCCTCTACCCATTGCGATGCCCGACAGGGTTCATAATCTGATCTGTATAATTATGTTTAACACCTATGTACTACATTATGGTTGCAATAAATGATTGAGTATTGAGTATTGAGTATTATATCCTGCAAGTTTGTGCGCAAGAATCAGTTTTATGAATGTTTTCATGAAGCTTTTAAAAGAAAAAGGGCACGGTCTTTTTTGGGCTTTCATTCCGAATAATTTTCAACGTCAATGTGATATACTTCTTTACAAAGCAAATAAAATAAGCTACTCTATTTTATTTTTAATCAATAAAATTTTTTGAGCTGCCCGATTGTCTAAAAATGTTAATGTTCCAGCAGAATCTAAACGAATGCACCTATTGTTGCACTGTAATGAATGGATAATATATTTAAAGTACCTCTAATTGAAGTTTTTACGGTCATTTTAGTTCTAGCTCCATATTTTAAAAGTAAAAAGTAATGGTTGTTAAATTAATGCAATGATAAAACGCAAAAGGCTATAATAGTACATTATGGTACAAGTGTGTAATGTTGGTGATTACCGCTGAGGCGCATTGAGGCCCGAGCCGTCAGGCGAGGGTCTTAAGGAGCCGAGGACGGTAATCATCAATACACACGTGTATCATACAACGTTTTTCAACACACTTCTGAATAAAATAATACTTAAATAAAAAACCATTTTACATAGTAGATAAAAAGTTTATTTAGAGAAACAATTAGTAAATGTGCAGTTAGTAAATTATAATTAACTATTTTTGATGATATAGCGGTCTCATCAGATAGATTATTTACTGAAATACTTTCATGTTCTATTGTTATTTGTGATGGTTCATTATTCGTGTAGGTAGGTGAAATCCAATCATTGGATGTACTTGGTATTTCGCTAGTAGGATGCGTCTCAGAATCAAGTTTAATTCTTTTTGTGATTTTCGCACAAATTTCCTTCTTGTTTTGTATGGAATCTTCTACGTATGCAAAAGCATCTGGCCATGGTTTTCTATATCTTTTACAGTTATATTTGTTAATTCTTGTATCCTACAGGCACCAGTTACACCAAATATTAAAGCAACCTGAAACAAAAGAAACAATAATTAAAGTCAACAAGCTGCTATTAAATATTTAATTAAAATTAATTTAACTAACCTTTGTAGCCAAATATTGGTTATCTGGAGCATCTTTAATAAATTTTTCAATATCGTCAGATGATAAAACCTTTGATTTTTTGCTTCTAAATCCATCAGATAGTCTCTTTAGATAAGCTGACAAATTCGAGTATGTTTTTAAGTCCACTCCATTCTTTGTTCGGACTGTACTTTTTAACTTTGAGTAAATACACCACAAAGAGCTAGGTTTGTACTTAGAAGATAATTCTTTAAAGTACGCCATGAACACATTTTCTGAAAAAGACTGCGTATTCTTGTTGTTCTGCCATTGTATGAAATTTTGGTACGCTAATAGATATTTTTCCTTTGAGTTTTCTGGTAGTAAACTTTCCATAACGTTCTGGGCTTCACATCTTATATCGGGCGGTGTACAACATAAATCATTTTCTTCATAAATTGTATTTGCAGACATCTTAATTAATAACTAACTAAATAACTTCAAAAGAGAAAACGAGACGAGTTGTGAAAAATGTTTCGTAATGGCGGGAAAAATTAATCAGTTTTCCTATGCGCGCGCATCGGCCATAGACTAAAAAATGAGGTTTCTTTTTTTTGGGCTTTTCGCGGATAGCTTTTTAGCGCAAATGTAAGCGTAACTCAACCAATAATATTAAAGAAAGAAAGAAAGAAAGAAAAATATTTTTATTTGACATGCACATAACAAACAACAACAAGAAGCTTAAACAATAAAAAAAAAATAAAAAAAAATAGACAAATACAAACAGTTTATACTTAACAATAAGTGCAGTCAACAAGGCCCTATCTCAGCATAAAACTTTTGCGACATTATAAAAAACGTCGCAGAAGCGCTGTTATTATGATAGGGCCTTGGGCGTGACTTTGGATTTTAAACTACATATACTTACACATTAGAGCCACTTTATGAGGAAGTGTGTTGAAAAATATTTTTTCAACACACTTCCTCATAAAGTGGCTCTAATCCCATGGCAATTAGGCACATAATGACACCTATAATCAAACTGTGACTTTTTCATTACTATTATTCACTAGTGAGTAATAGTTTTTTTTTTAATAATTAAATTTGTCAATATATATTTTTTTTCTTTTTTTGTTGTTAAATCTCCCTGTAATGGGAAGGCAAAAGGAACTAATGCCCATACAGCCATGTCTGATGTGATTGAGTTTATGTCACTTATCTATATGTATATGTGTAAGTATATGTATTTTTTTGTATTTATGTATATGTGTAAGTATATGTAGTTTAAAATCCAAAGTCACGCCCAAGGCCCTATCATAATAACAGCGCTTCTGCGACGTTTTTTATAATGTCGCAAAAGTTTTATGCTGAGATAGGGCCTTGTTGACTGCACTTATTGTTAAGTATAAACTGTTTGTATTTGTCTATTTTTTTTTATTTTTTTTTTATTGTTTAAGCTTCTTGTTGTTGTTTGTTATGTGCATGTCAAATAAAAATATTTTTCTTTCTTTCTTTCTTTCTTTAATATTATTGGTTGAGTTACGCTTACATTTGCGCTAAAAAGCTATCCGCGAAAAGCCCAAAAAAAAGAAACCTCATTTTTTAGTCTATGGCCGATGCGCGCGCATAGGAAA
Source organism: Nymphula nitidulata (assembly GCA_947347705.1). NCBI lineage: Eukaryota > Metazoa > Arthropoda > Insecta > Lepidoptera > Crambidae > Nymphula > Nymphula nitidulata. The sequence goes on from OX374632.1 coordinate 18,987,975, forward strand.
ACTGATTAATTTTTCCCGCCATTACGAAACATTTTTCACAACTCGTCTCGTTTTCTCTTTTGAAGTTATTTAGTTAGTTATTAATTAAGATGTCTGCAAATACAATTTATGAAGAAAATGATTTATGTTGTACACCGCCCGATATAAGATGTGAAGCCCAGAACGTTATGGAAAGTTTACTACCAGAAAACTCAAAGGAAAAATATCTATTAGCGTACCAAAATTTCATACAATGGCAGAACAACAAGAATACGCAGTCTTTTTCAGAAAATGTGTTCATGGCGTACTTTAAAGAATTATCTTCTAAGTACAAACCTAGCTCTTTGTGGTGTATTTACTCAAAGTTAAAAAGTACAGTCCGAACAAAGAATGGAGTGGACTTAAAAACATACTCGAATTTGTCAGCTTATCTAAAGAGACTATCTGATGGATTTAGAAGCAAAAAATCAAAGGTTTTATCATCTGACGATATTGAAAAATTTATTAAAGATGCTCCAGATAACCAATATTTGGCTACAAAGGTTAGTTAAATTAATTTTAATTAAATATTTAATAGCAGCTTGTTGACTTTAATTATTGTTTCTTTTGTTTCAGGTTGCTTTAATATTTGGTGTAACTGGTGCCTGTAGGATACAAGAATTAACAAATATAACTGTAAAAGATATAGAAAACCATGGCCAGATGCTTTTGCATACGTAGAAGATTCCATACAAAACAAGAAGGAAATTTGTGCGAAAATCACAAAAAGAATTAAACTTGATTCTGAGACGCATCCTACTAGCGAAATACCAAGTACATCCAATGATTGGATTTCACCTACCTACACGAATAATGAACCATCACAAATAACAATAGAACATGAAAGTATTTCAGTAAATAATCTATCTGATGAGACCGCTATATCATCAAAAATAGTTAATTATAATTTTACTAACTGCACATTTACTAATTGTTTCTCTAAATAAACTTTTTATCTACTATGTAAAATGGTTTTTTATTTAGGTATTATTTTATTCAGAAGTGTGTTGAAAAACGTTGTATGATACACGTGTGTATTGATGATTACCGTCCTCGGCTCCTTAAGACAGTGCGCCTCAGCGGTAATCACCAACATTACACACTTGTACCATAATGTACTATTAATCACACAAAAAATTCTAAATAAATATTTTCACCCTATACAAGGTAGGATTGGTAGGATTGCTGTTCAAAATGAAAATTATCTTAAGCCCAGGCTTCATACATTAAGTGGTCTCTTTGTAAAGAGGATGGAGTCAGTAAAATATATTTTCAATCTTGACATTGGTTCCATTCCAATAAGTCATTGTTTATTGAAACAAGATTAACAGAACCACTACTTCATTATGGTATTTATGGTGCCGCGTGTCGCCATTACGTATTAAATCTGGTTTATAATTGTGATCCTTGGTGATCATTGTTTATACTATGACTTAACATAATTTGCAAACAAGTGTTATCCCATGCATATTCTTTTTTTATATACAACTAGATGACAAACATGACGTTTATGACTGACGGCCCACCTGACGGTAAGCGGTTACCGCCGTCTATATATTGCAGGTGCGTTGTCATCCTGTGGCCTAAGATGAAATGCCGTCCATGCCCAGTAATTACACTGGCTACCTTTCCCTTCTATCCGAAACACAGCGAACTGCTTCACGGCTGAAATAAGAAAGGCGGTGGTACCTACACATCTAAACTTGAGACTGGAGTGTTTGTTCACGATATGGAAATTCCAAACAAAAAACTTGATTTCCACTTTATATTATCGCTCCTTAGCTCTATCTAATCGCTGTATTAATTAAATCTCTGTCGCGTTTTTCTAGAATTTTCCGTGCGCTGCGTTGTTACGCTACGCTACTTAGTACCAACATTGTTTATTTATTTATTTATTTTGTTGATTTATTTCAAGAAAATGTAATTTTGTACTTGCCGAGTTTGCAACTTGCTATTTTATTCCTAATGGGCATTTTTTCCAGTATTAACTTTTACTTTTAGTTATTTTAAGAAATAGAGTAAAATTGGCTTTTCTTTTTACTTTATTTCTTATAGGTAGTTCGCTCAGGGATGCTTAACAGTTTTTAAATTAGATTCTCTATCACACTGTGGGCAGTAAAGGTTAAAATGCTGAGTCCAGATACATATTATTTTAAATATTTGTGAAGCACATAGGTGAGGAGCTCGGTGGCATATTGGTTTGAGCGATCTGGTTTCGATTACGAAAACAAAGCAACTTTCGCCATGGTCGACCCTGGGATGGGTCAATCAAAGTTTGTTATCTCGAGCTCCTCCGTGCTTCGGAAGTCACGTTAAGCCGTTGGTCCCGGTTGTTCCTGCAACCGCTATAGCCCATTGGGCCAGCGTGATGGTGTTATGGCCCTAACTTCTTATGTGTTTCTCCCATCTAGGAAGTCCTGTGCCCAGCAGTAGGACGTATATAGGCTGGTGATGATGACATAGGTACCAAAGTCATATATACCTCATTATCGAAATTCCAAGGCGGGAACGAATATTGCATAACAGGCAAGAAAGTGTTCGCTTGCACCCATCTGATGAACAACTCCTTGGTCGGCAGGTCTGCCTGGTCATGGTCCAAATTGTAGCCATTGCCACCTATCATGTCGGGGAGCACCAGCGTGTAGCCGTTCAGGTTCATCTGGAGCGTCGTTGTGATGATGGTAGGGAGACCGTTGTTCGTGCCCCAGATGGAGTCACGGTCTACCATGCGTACGAAGATTGGGAGATCTTGTGTTCTAAAATACAAAGGAAACAAATAGAGTATTCTTCAATATTTCAATATGGGATATAGTGCGTTCATTCCCATTTGAGTTTTCCTGTAACAGAGAAAATGCCTGGATCATCATTGGCATAAACTCATATTAACTATTTGATTACAAATAAAGAAAGAAAACGATGAAAAAATTAGATGCTCCAGGCGGGAATCGAACCCGACGCGGGTTCGATGCCTGGTGTCCGGCTAAACGCCATTACCACTACGCCACCTCCTACTAATTTCCTCACCACTTTCTACCCTTATATGACGTTTCTATAGCAACTTTTATCTCACCACTCATTGATATTAACTAAGCAATACTTTTACAAGCAATTTTTAACTACCAGTTATGGTTAAGGTGAGAAAAGCTATTTTAATGTTTTTGATTCGTTCAAACGCCTACTTTACAATAATCGTTACAATAAAGTTATTAAAATGTGATCAAGTAATGATGTCAGCATATCAAAGGGCTACCCACATACTAGTAATATTAGAGAAAATTTAAATGAATTATTTCACAAATCTTCACCTAAAACCGGCTCGCACTTCGATCATGTCTCCGAATCTGGCGCAGGTCCTTACGTATTTGTCCACAATGTGATGGGGTTGCAAATCGATGTCACCATTTTGGATTGAAATCTGTAATATTGTCGTGATTATAGTAACATAAAACTTAAAATATACTTTTTATTTAGTTTTCTGTGGGTTTAACCTCAGGTAGAGAAGAAAGCTATTTATTTTAGTTATGTTTTCTTAATCGTCGACGATTACCTGCGGCGCAAAGCTGCTTTCTCCAGCGTCAAACTTGAAGCTATCGATTCCATAAGTATCCTGAAGAGCTTTAACCTTCTCGTACCACCACTCGGCAGCGTCAGGATTGGTGAAATCCACGTAGGCAGCCGTTGTACCATTATTGTTCCACCACGTCACGTTCGGACTGCCTGCTTCATTTATGGCCAAGTATCTACGATTAGTGCAAGTTACATAAAGTATTTTATCATTTATGTGGTATGTAAAATAACTAGTCTACTGGCTTACTTTTAATTGAATAGATAGATCTGTAATAAAATCTTTAAATAATTTGATTTCCCTCACCCGTGACTAAGTGCATCCGTATACCAAGGCTCACAGTTGCTGTTGATGAACGGATGTATCCAAAGCGTCACACGGTACCCTAAGCTCTTGATCTCTTCCACCAACTGCTTAAAATTTGGAAACCTATTTTCATCAACAGTTAAAGACCCGTAACACACTTCCCACAGATCATCCACTTCGAATTGGGAGTTGTTGAAACCGAAATCTATGATTTGGTTGGCGTACTCTATCAGTTTAGATTCATTAATGTCTCTGGAATACTGGGCCCACGTCGACCAAATTGGGTGCTGAACCATTCTGAAATCTGGCAGATCCGAAGGGTGTCCCAAATAATTCTTGATTGCATGTTTATGAGCGGCCTTAACGTCAGGCAGAAACCAGAAATCGTAGGCTAAGGATGTATGTTCTCTCTTAGAAGAGTAAGGTTCTGCTATCTGAGCACCGAAGCAGATATGGTTAGCCAATAAACGATTATAGTCCACGAAAAGCGGGACATCCGGATGGACGTAGACGAATTCGCCAGCTGAATTGAGCCAGTACCTTTCCACTATAGCTGCGTTATCCTGCTCTGATGATACGTAAGCTGAGTATGTGCGAGGAGCATTTTGAATTGGATATAGCTGGTCGATTTGCATAGGGCCACCATACCATTGTTTCAGACCTGAAAATGTCCTTGAAATTTCAAATCTTATTTTTCGTTATGAGACAATGAACAGATTGTAAAATATTTCAATCTGATAAAAGATTTATTATGGCTATGTTTGCAGGTAGGTCTATCGCTTATTTACCTCACATCTTACTTTAAAAATTAATATTACCAAAATCAATGCAGTCTTCAAGTCTGGTCAAGCTAGAAGCGTCCCACTTGATCTTAATGCCCCTAGCATTCGCTTGTCCGTCATACAGCGTATTGATGGTCAGGTTGGCGTTGTCGAAGTGTACTTCCACTCCACCGTCAATGTCCTTCATGGTGTACGGCTGCACGAGGGTACGCCCAATCTGGCCCAACTCCTGGCCGTCATCTTCCCCTAAAAGATTTTGATGTGAATAACAAGTATAAAAACGAATAGTTTTAAAACTAAAAACCTAATTAGCTAAACGTATTGCTATATTTTTTATGTCATCATCAAATAAAGGTCTCTTTAATAATTGTGTTCATATTAACCAAAATAAACATAGGCATTGTAGCTACTTTAATTTAGATTTATCGAGTGTAGCAGAATTGTTTTTCATAAAGACGATTGTCGTGTCAAGTAAAGCCGATTATCACGAGTAAAAATTTTCTACAAACTATTGATGTCGCATAAGAAGATAGCCTTCTTATGCGACATCAATAGTTTGTAGAAAATTATATTAACATCTCTCCAACGTCCATACACGTACTCATTATAGTGATACTGATATAATAATAGGTACGCCTAATGTAATTACAAGTAATATCAACCTTCGCTACCTTAACGGGTTGTATTCGCTTAGCTTATATTGAATTAATTTACCCAATTAAATTTTCAACAGTTTCTTATCGTCGCACAAAACAGCGGACTGATTTGAATAAATGTGAGATTTCCATCTTTAATTGTTCTTCATTTGCAATGTTAAATGGTTGTATGTATTGTTATGCTATTATGCTAATTGTAATATCAAACACAATCTAGACATACGTATTTAATTTATAATTAACGATTGTTACGTAAGTTTGATTGTAAATGGTTTTTTTCAAGCTTTTATTAGTTACTGCTATTGTAATGATAGAATTACTCGCATTATCGTCTTACTTGTTTAGATTATTCTGGACCGGTCTTCGTTATATTATTATTATTATACATAATTGATACTGTACATCCAAATGTATATGTATAATATACTATATGTCGCAGCCGCTTAACTCTTAGCCCGTTGATTGAACGCCGGCAGTCGGCCGATTTAACCAGGATGGGTGAACGTCATGTCGGCCGTCTGGTTTAAATTAGCCATTCAATTGGATGCCTAGGGAGGTCGTTTAAATCGAAGAGCTTTTGTGTGATTGCTTTAGTGGTTGGTAAGTTCAAGGTTATTTTATGGTCATTTATAACCAAAACGATGTCGGTTAGAAGTGGTCATAAAAAAACCTTGAACCTACCAATCAAACCGAAACTCTTCAGTACAAGACGGTCCTTACAATACGCCAAGTCGTTTTACCTTAAGTGAATCTAGTTCAATTAACTATAGGCCTAGGCATTCAATTGGATGCCGGCGTTTAATCAACAGGCTAGGCATCCAATTAAGCGGCGAATGAACTAGATGGCGGCGACATACCAACCAGCATTGGGCCATCGTGGTGGTGTTATAGCCCAAAGTCCTCATATGTTTCTCCCATGTAGGAAGGCCTGTGCCCAGCAATATCATCACCGTGGGACGTATGGCTGGTGATGATGATGACATGCATATATCCTTGATATGCCCATATATATCCGGGATTTATTGCTAGGTGAGAGGGTTCTGTATCCGTGGTCAGATTGCATTGTTAGATCAATCTGATCACGGCCACTCTTTTGTGCCTTGGTCAGATTTCCGCAATCTAGCTGTAGACACCCAAGATATAAGGTATCCTTGGTCAGATTGCTAATCTAATGAGTGAAGACAAGTTGGGGGTGGTCTAAAGCAATATTAAGTAAAAGTGATAATCTCTAAGTTGATTGCGAATCCACTGTTGCAACTATAAAGTCATTTTGACATCTTGCTTTGTAACGCAGCAGATGTTTATCACTTTGAACTGTCAAATTTAATTGCGTCTATACCCGCTGATAGTAATCGAACTTATCAGCCGAAGGAAGTGATCACTTTTGCTGGGTCCGTATTGCTAGACCCTTATTGCATTTGTAAGGGTCATGACATGAATCTGCATAGAACGTCAGGCTCGTTTTAGATATAGTAGATATCTTGCAGCTTCACATATAAGTTTTATTTTGTGCCTTTATAACGCCTTCTTTATTATAATTGAATCATTAATTGAGGTGTAAACTGTTATGAGTGGTGAGATAAACGTTGCTATAGAAACGTTAAAAATTCACCGCTTTCTACCCGAAATCGGTGAAGAAATTGATAGGTTACATAGTACTCCGGTGGCGTGGCGGTTATCGCATCTGGCTACTACTGGCTGACACCAGGGAACGCAGGTTCAGTTCCCGCCTGGAGAAGTATATTTTTTTTTCATCGTTTTCTTTCTTTATTTGTAATCTTGCAACTTATCAAACTATGCCAATTTATCACGTGCAACAGTTTTATACATGATCATTTTAAGATTGTGTTTACCTTGTGGTAATTTATTCTAGACCTCATTTTTTTACAAACCTGTGATAAGGATCATTGCAAACCCTCCGGTGAGCTGCGGCACCAGAGACAATGTGACTTCATCGCCCAGAATTTCCTTCGACACGAGCGCAGGGTGCGCCCGCGCTGCCAGTGTTAATACTACTGAAAATATAGAAAAACTTATATATCATATCAATTTCCTACTTAAAATCAACTCCTGAAATCTTGAGTAATCACAATTACAGCTTTTTTTCAATATTAAAGAAGTTTAAAAACTTTGCTATCTTAAATCGTAAATTATAGTACCTATAGTGCTAAGTTACTTTTGAGATATTTTTGGATATCAAATCTGAAACCCATCGAGAGGAACCCCAAATCGAAATTGTCAGTTAATATTCGTTGCTTAAGGTTGGGCTTGGGACTGGTCTATCTATAGAAGGCTATAAGAGAGTTATACAGCTATAGGTACACGACGATAAACATTAGTAAACTTACTCCGTCAGACCCATCCAAGCTCGACGTTTTTGCCTTTTCGCTGAGTGAAAACCCAAAAGTACATTTTTTTGATACAACTAGATGACACATAAGTTGCCTGGGGGTGGCCTGGTGAAATTGCTTCGGCAGAGCCTAGGCTACCCCTGCAAAGGACAGTGGAGTAACCGAGGAGTTTAAGTGGGTATTCTCATTGTCATTAGCACTAGGTGACCCCCACACACGCTCGTCGCCTAGCCAGCGTCAAGTAGGTTTGTAATCAGATTTCTCACCGACAAAAAAAAAGATGACACATAAGCTGTCGGCCCACCTGATGGTAAGCGGTTACCCGCCTATAGACACCTTATTAAAATACCTACTTATCTATCTAAACGGAAGAGAGAGATGATCTTAGTTTCTTTTCTATCCTTATCTCTTGTGGGCAACTATTTCAATTTAATGTGCCTTTATGACGCCTACTTAATTGTAGCCGTCTGGCGTCCGGTTGTACTTTATTGTAGCGTTTATAACGCCTACTTTATTGTGTTGAGGTCCGGCGACTGGTCCTGGCTGGATGGACCCCAGGCGACGCGGGTTCGATTCCAGCCTGGAGCATATAATTTTTCATCGTATTCTTTCTTTATTTTTAATTTCCGCCTGCTGCTCTGCCTGATTGGAAGACGGTTATCGCACCAAAGTGACGAATAGGGAATAGGGCATGGGCCCCTGCCCATGCCCTATTCCCTATTCGTCACTTTATCACTGATTAACTTGTCGCACTGGACACCATAGGTTAGTGGTGAGCTTCCCAAAGATCTATAAAATCTTATTATCTTATATTTAACTTACCAAATAAATACCTCCAAGCAGCCATCTCTGACCAACCGCCACACTTACTGATGTGCCCCGTGACACGCTTATCTCAGTTTCTCGAATAAGATAAAATGGAGTTTTCATCGTATTGATACCACAGACATGTACTTGTTCTTTTAAGAATCCAATAATCAGATCAAGATAAGAAATTTCCTATATTAAAGAGTGTGTTAATATCGAAACTACATTTCTATTATCTAATATCATTTGTACCTTACTGAATGAATTATGCAGTTTATCATTATTTCCTGAATGGAAATTCTTTGCAAGGAGTTTAAATTGACAAGTATTGTAGTTGAGGATACTTTCAATACTGTAGATAATTTATTTTGAGTACCTAATGTCAGTTTTCACTAAACAATCCCTAGGCTTAGGTGACTCCTAACGACATTGGTCTTTTTCTATCTCCTTTATATATATAGACTGAGATAAAAATCGCTTTAGGCAAAGGTTAGTGAAAACGAGCATAAGGTTTATTAAAAATGCGCAGTGGTTTGAGCGCTTTAGTTTCAATTACGCCCACAAAGCTACTTTCGCTATGTTTGATTACGGATGAGACAAACAAAACTTTGTAAATCTCGAGTTCCTCCGAGTCCGTGCTTCAGAAGGTACATTAAGCTGTTGGTTCCGGTTGTAGTTGCAACCGCTTTTACCCACCAACCCGAGTTGGGTCAGCGTGGTGCTGTTATGGCCCAACACTCCGCATATGTTTCTCCGCATCCGTTCCGCAGGTTTATTCCCTTATGTTCACCTGGTATCACCTGGGTGAAGAAAGTGGACTTTTTGGTGTCTTCATTTCACCAAGGAACCATATCACCTAGGTGATATCACCCAGATGAAATGATTCGACATAAGTGAAGGCCTTCGTTCACCTAGGAATGGTGTCACCTAGAAAGGTAAATGTGAACAATCTTTTCGTGTTTAGTTGCTGAGTGATAGCAAGGATGATTATTTGGTCCATGGTGATACTGATAGGTAGTGATCGAGATAATGAGTGAGTTGATTATTAACAAGGGTTATGGTAAAAATTAAACAACGGTTAGGAATAAGAAAAAGACAAATCTACTGGCATTTGGTGGAGATGTGAACAAGTTAAAAAAATTGCTCTGGATTTGTGACTATGCGATTATGTGTATTGAATAGGGTTTTATATTTATTTTATAACGTATGGTGCGTGATACTTGAAATTACACAAACCCAAAATGGTCAAATTGTGTTCGACAGTCCAAGACCAACCCAATAAAAACTGAATTAATTGCTGCAACTACTTACTACAGATAATTACATAAGACTTAATACTACGAAAACAACTGAACTAAACCATTCTAGATGTATCGATTTACAATACACATAGGTATACAACAATCAAACTACATATGTATTGAAACCAGCAAATTATTCATTTGTTGAATCGAGTCACTATACCATTATTTTTTTATCTAAGTTTGTGATAAAGTACACCAAGTTTGAGGAGCCGATATTGTTTAAGCGTGATTGATTGCCTACTTTTTTGTTTTTCTCTTAACACTTCTTGTGATAAACCTTGTCATCTTTGCGTGTCTATCTTAGTATTTGTAGATAGGGTAGTGGGTAAACAAGATTACACAATCAAAGAAGATACGAATGTGAAAAATGATACTAATCCAATCTTTAAAACGTCTGCAAAAACAACCAACGAAAATGATTGAGAAACAAAAATTTCTGAATGCCCACCTAATCAAATCAATGGTGAAACATTTTTTGAAGATCTACTAAACTTTAACAAAATAAATAATCACGTCCTCGGGTGGGAACTGAACCCGCGATCTTTCACAATCCAGGTGACTGTTCTGACCACTTCGCACCGAGGACTTGTTTGGGGTAACCCTATGAGTTTCTTTTAGTCTATCTGCCTTTGCGATATAAGGTAACGTCTACCTACCCTTACTTTAATGGCGATCTCTTAAGTTTAGTTAATATCTAAATCTAAATTGACGTGAAGAAGGTCCATTAGTATTGGAAACAATTCATTCAATTCGGTTTCAATTCAATTCAGTGGCGATTGTAATAATCTATACATATAAAGGCTTATTCGTATCACTTATTTTCACAGTTAATGTGATAAACAGTGAATAAAAGCCTATCATTGCTGCGGGGCATTGCATATCACAAGGGGTGATATCGCGAAATGGATTTGCAAGTAACTCGGTAATCATTCCTTTAACTTAACTGTCAAGATAAGTGACAAAATAATCCCGTTGACCGTGAAAACTAATATCTAAAGTAGAGCTCTTATCAAATTCACAGTAAGATCTGCGACAGACACCTGAAACATCTTGTGAAAGTGCATTGGGATCCTCGAGACAGATTATGTTGATGCCCTGAACACTGGCGAACTTTCCCTTCACAACGAAACAGCGAAATCCTTCACCACCGAAATAGGAAAAGCAATGACAACCGTAAATGGTGTAAATCACCAATTATGAATCGTCGGTCGACGGCAGATGATCCGCATTAGGACTGCAAGTCAGCTGCAAAATTACGGATTCGGTTTTTTCTTAACTGCTTTAAATCTAGTAGATATTGTCTTATATTTTCGCGAGCACTACACATTTAAAATAAAACTAATGTACCGGATTTAACTCGCGTTTAACTAGATGTTTTATTATTATTATACACCCGACGTTTCGATTACTTTACAGCGATCGTGGTTTAAAACTGTCGACTACTTTGAAATTTTATTGGCACTGCTGCACACCTCCTGCAAGTGCTGGTCGGCATTTATTGAATGCCGTTAATAAGTCGTCCACATATAAACAGAATTCATATAGCAATTTTGCAGCTGTCTCTAGATAAATATTCTTAAGAACAAATCACTTGCAAAAATACTTTAAGTTTGGTTAAGGCGTTTTAGTTTTTATTTTGGTTTTACTCGTAGTAACGCCATCGCATGCATGAACCCTGTAAGAGTTATATCCTGTAGAATTCAACTAATCGACATACTTAGGTAATGTCAATTTTACGATGGAAATAAATCTTTGGAGAACTTGTACTCTATTCGAATTGTATCGAATTTGCAACGGTCTAAATTATTGATTTTCAATTAACTTATTGATTTTTTGCTCCTTCAGAAACAAATCACCTGATTTTTAAACAGATTAACTTTTCTTACAAGACTATAAAGACAGAAGGCACCTAAATGAAATAATATTCAAATAAAAATTACACATTTATTAGAACTAAATAAATAAAAACACGAAACTGTACAACAACTACCTATGAACACTATACGTTCTGTATGGGGGCCCATTTTCTTATGATCTAATCATTTAAGAGGTGGGTTTGATTAAGATTTTTCTTTTAGTTTCTATTCTTGTAGCAAAAAGTATGGCAATGTATCGAGAGGAGCAGAATAATCATTCAGCCACACTGGCCCTTCAACTATATCTCCAGTATTGCCATCCTTCCAGTTTCCTTTGGGTAGGTAGATGTTGCGAGAAACTGCACCTTGTTCGAGTACCGGAGCCGCTAGAATAGTCTCACCCAGCAAGAACTCTGAAAATAGAAAGGTCGAATGTGAATGAAATCCACTTTATACCTCCACTGTTTTTTGGGTTGTGACTTATACTGTCACAGAGAGACACACACACACACAACCCACGCACATACTACGATATGGACCTCACGCAACCTTCTAGACTTTCAGCTTCTAGTCCTGAGACGACATTCAAAGTTGTTTTTATTGATAATTGAGCCGGAACCCTTAAACCTTTAAACGATATATTCCGATTTTATATTTTTCGCTTTATAATCAAAGGATCGTACCTACATACCTAGAAACTTTTTTTGTTAAAAATTATCGGAATTTTTTCACTTTACTTATTTCTAAAAACTGCTAAAAACTTACCATCCCAAACAGCGAGGGCAACTTCGTCGGTGGGGTCGAGCCACCAGATGGGTGGGTTGACGGGAGTGCCTTCATCCTTGGAGGCCAACATGGCTTCAACGATTTCATCGGCATAGTCCGCGTGCAATTGCGTGTACTTGCGGCAGATTTCGATGGCCTAAAAGATGTTTGAATTAATTAGATTAACAAGCTGACTTGATTTAGAAATTCTATCCGTGCTTTCTTACTCGTTTTTTTTTCACAACAAAACTTATCCATTCAACAATTAATAAGACATTGTAAGACTGTCAATTCTTGACTTCAATTTACTCATTTTAATCGCGATAAATTCATATAAAAAATTAATTACACAGAAACTTTATGACAATTCCATTACCTCATCATCATGATCCCATGGAACGAAAGAGTATTGCAATTGCGGCATGAATACGTTAGCCTGGAGCCACCTCACAAACAGTTCTTTGCTGGGCTTCTCGTTGTAGCCGTTTCCGCCGATCATGTCCGGCAGCACCAGCGTGTATCCGTTCAAGTTCATGGTTAAGAGAGTAGTAACCAACGTCGCCAGGCCGTTGTTGAAGTCCCAAAGCGTGTCTTTGTCTACCATACGTATGAAAACGGGCAAATCTTGTGTCCTGATGATAAAAAATAAACATCAAACTAGAAAATTCTTATATTTAGTGTCACTTTAATAATTAATCACACTTGGCTATTATTATATTATTTCTACGGAGCGTTTAAATTAGGCAAAACATTTGTTTCACTAGTTCTTACCTCATTCCGGACCTGACCTCAATCATAGGACCGAATTGAGCAACTGTCCTCACGTAAGCCTGCACGATGAGGCCTGGATGTAAATCAATGGCGCCGTCCTGAACTGGAATCTAAAATTGTTTGATTGTGACATTATAAGTAAATGTACAGTGTTGATATGTTATCCATCACTATGAGTATTGATATTTGCTTACTTGAGGAGACCAACTGGATTCTCCAGCATCAAATTTGACGCTGTCGATGTCATAAGTTCTAATCAGTTCCCAAATTCTTGAGCTGAACCAGTTGGCGGCTTCAGGGTTTGTAAAATCGATATAACCAGGGATAGATCCATTGTTGTTCCACCAAGAGCTGTCAGGGCTACCTTCTTCGTTCAGGACTAAGTATCTGATAGAAATAATAGATTAAATTAAAGGGAAGGTCACCAATAATGCTAATGATCGTAAAGCATTCATTTCTTAAGGGCTTACCCTCTCTCCAATGCCGTAGAATACCAAGGATCACAGTCCTTGTTGATAAATGGATGCACCCAAATAGCCACTCTGAATCCTAAGCTTTTAATGTCTTGAATCAACTGCTTGAAGTTTGGTAGTTTTCTCTCATCCACTGTCAGTGATCCGTAGCAAATTTCCCAGAGATCGTCGATTTCAAATTGGGCGTTGGGGAACCCGCTGTCAGCGATTTCATTTGCGAATGCCCACAAGTTATCTTGATCAATTTCACGAGAGTACCGGGCCCAAGTTGACCAAACAGGATACTGGATCATCCTGTAGTCAGGAATACCGGAAGGTCTTCCTAAGTAGGTGTGGACAGCGTGTTGGTGAGCGACTTTAGCGTTATCGAAGAACCAAATGTCGTATTGCAGTAAGTTATGAGTACGCCTCGTAGAGTAAGGGGCGGCTACTTCAGAGATGAAGCAAATGTGGTCATCCAGGACATTGTGGTAATCGACAAAAAGAGGAGCTTCGGGGTGCACGTAGATAAAGTAGCCCGCGGAGTTCAACCAGTATCTTTCAGAGACAGCGGCGTTGTCGTCTTCTTTAGAGATGATAGAGTATTTGTTGAGTTTGGCATTCTGGATTGGCCAATATTGCTCTTTCTGCTCTGGTCCAGCGTACCACTGCTTGTCCCCTATTCAAGAAATATTACATCACATTTATATTGAATCAAAATATATTTTTAAATATTTTTGTTGTGCAATTACTTACTAAATCCGAAACAGTCTTCAAAAACTCTGTCCGCGGGTCCGTGCCAGGAGATTGACACCTTCCAGCCACCACTGGGCTCATCGTATGCAGTGTCAATGTTGAATTGAACTTCTGGGTCATCGACGGCGCTCTTGCGGCCGATGCTACCAAGTACTATTGACTCCTGGTCGGCTGGAAAAAAATATTTATTAATTTTTGATAAATTAAGGCTATGATTCTTTCCTCTACTATAGGTAGTTCTTTATTCATTGATTATTTATCTACACTTACCAGTAATAGCGATGAGGTTGAGTGCTCCACCCTCGCCATCTTCTACGAAGAAATCTCGAGTCTGCGGTGCCTTGGGCACGGCGCAAAGGGCCACGGTCGCACCTGTTACCGGACAAGAAGATTGTTGTGAAGAGATGAATACCGCTAAACTGGTAGGTAGGTAACTTATTTAAGCTATGATTATTTCCGAAACGTCTATATAACGACTTTTAAAACTGGTCTATGACTTCACTCACACTGTAGTTGTCGCGGGTAGAAAACCTTCATGTTTTAGTTTATGTTATAATTATTAAATACTGGGGATATTGTTTTGATCGGGTCAGACGGTTTGAAAAGGGTTAATTGGCCTTTAGGGTTAATTGTAAGCATTTATAAAGGGGTTGATGGGCTGTGTCGGGTTGCTAGAATCAGAACAGCTACTGGGGAGATAGTTAGGCCACTGCAGAGGTTGTTCCCACTAGAGGTCTCAATCCCAATGGAACAGGATACGGCTGTGGGTTCGGATGTGGGTCCTGGACTATCCAAACCACCAGAAGCCATGATGGAATCACAGGTCACTCGTTCTGGGCGTCCCATCAGGATTCCAGTCAGGTTAGATTTGTGAATATTTGTAAATATGCAATATTTGTGTATATGTTTGAGTTTATTGCAGATTTAGTCTGGTTAAGTGTCCATATCTGCAACGCCGGGAGTATGTCGCGGGTAGAAAACCTTCATGTTTTAGTTTATGTTATAATTATAAGTTTTTGGGTTTTTTACTGACGTTGTCACTCACGCTCTCTTTTTTGATGTCGTAAATTATCGTAATGTTTTTCTAAGTTGATTTTACTAGCAATAAATTCATCTCTAATACGCAAAGGTTTTCTTAATCGTATTTAGGGCAAGGCGCTACGCCAGTCTGCTAGGTAACTATCCATCTCAGAACCTTAAGGGAACCCTTTTCCCACAGTAGTTTATTTAGATTTACTATGATTTCATAATTTACGAGGAGCGAGGTTTTGGGGCTACATTATTTCTGCCGTTTTCTTGCACATCCAAAATACTGATTGGGTTCGTAATTTGAATCTCATACTAATGTATTGAGCTATGGGTTTAAAGAGATATGATCTATAGTTTTTGCTGTTCCAATATTTAGGTACCCAAGGGAGGAGAACGCGCTGAAGCGATTTAAAAAAGCATTTAAATGTTTCAGTTGACATACTATCGTAGGAGCGTGTGTTAAAGATAAGCGGGAAGTGATTAAAAATCTATCAATCAGACTGCTACAAATTCCTAAATCATTCGCGGTATTCATATAGCTATGCATGAACTAATATAAAGTGTAGCCAAGACTCCACTCATTAGCACTATGCTCCTTTCAAGAATGGCTATGGCGCTACACTTCACTCAGACGTTTGCTAGTGCTAGAATGAAACAAAAACTACAACCTATATATTATTTCAAAATGGAACCTTAGACCACAAGACTAAGAAAGAAGAAAGATAATTTATTCGGCATTAAAATTTAATATAAACAAAAAATACACAGAAAATATCTAACAAATTATTGCCGAAACGGACTCGGACAGTATATGCTACAGTCTGGGCTGCAACGCTGGTTTTCAGTTGGTGCCGGCTTATAGTTGTCTAGGTGGCTTGGAATGGAAGCAAGGAACATATTATGACTTGTGATGTCTTCTTTATACCTACTATTGATCTCAAGAGCGTTAATGGTAGTTTACTTGTTCACTGCTCTCTTCCTGGTGGACAGCCACAACTTTACTATTGGATCTCCGTTATTTTATCACACTAGGCACGTTATCTTTTGCACTTCAACGTGACTGGAACGGTCATACCTGCCAGCAGAAGTAACAGCCTCATCTCGACACGATCACTGCGCCCACACACAGAGCACCAACCTATTTATGTCGATTGCCTATCAACACTATCTTTCTGGTTTGGGATCTTTTATCTGACTATGAGGAGATAAATGTTTTGATATCTTATTTCCACTTGTGGGGTGGCAAAACTTTTATTTGGTTAACATAAAGTTATTCATTTTTAGCAATGAATCTATATATCAGAGTCGGGGAAGATCCTTGAACTGGTAAAAGGATGCGCTGCAGGATGTTGGATACGCTGACGTGCAAGGGGTCTATTAGAATGGTCGGGAAACAACACAAAAGCTTAGACATCGCAACAGTCATGTCCATCACTCTTGACTACGAACCGTCGTTATACTCGCTAATTGCATTGTACAGTCGACGACACATCAAGCGTAAAAGTTTGACTAGAGTGTAATTAAAATAATATAAAACTAGAAAAATTTCTCATCCTGAGGCGGGAATTGAACCAGCGATCTTTCGCAATCCGGGCGACTGCTCTAACCACTGAGCCACCCAGGACTTGGGATATCCCTGTGAAATTCTTCCAGTCTATCTGTATTTGCGTTTATGAGCTAACGTCCACCCTACAATGTCTGTGTGTTGTTTATTCTAGTTTTATATTTTAATTACTAAGTAATTTTTCAAACATTTTTAATAATGTTAAAAAATCAAAAATTAAGAATATTTGTAAGCACTGCCCCAACTTAACCGAATCGTAGGTATTTGTAAAAATACTCGTTTCGGATGTTGAAATAGAATATTTCGACATTGTAGGGTGGACGTTAGCTCATAAACGCAAATACAGATAGACTAGAAGAATTTCACAGGGATATCCCAAGTCCTGGGTGGCTCAGTGGTCAGAGCAGTCGCCCGGATTGCGAAGGGTCGCGGGTCGATTCCCGCCTCAGGACGTGAAATTTTTCTAGTTTTATATTTAAATTACTAGGAGGGTCCATGTTCCATTGTAAGTATTTTTTTTGTATGTAGTTATGTCCACCATATTCTCTGTGAAATTGTTTTCAAAATTCTTATTTACAGCATTATGTTCCCGTGGTGAGTAAGGTCGCTAGAATTCATTGAGAAAGTGTTGATAGCAGAGGGACTCGTCTCCTACGCTGTCAACATAACAGTGAGTAGTATCCAAGGCTACGTAGGTACGGTCAACCACAGAAGTAGCTGAACACTTTAGTAGGTAGGTACCATGTCACAATAACATTGGCATCAATATGAGTACGGTAGCACTATTAAGTACCAGCGTAATAGTCGGTGCGACATGGTACTAAAGTGTTAAGCTACGTGGTCGACTGTACAAGCGTCACTATCCGGCGAGCCGTATGCTTCCCATCTTTGTTGTTGTACATCAAAAAATCCACCTCTACCCCCGTAGCACGGCAAACTCCCTGGGGAATGGACAAAAGTGTGTCTCTCTCTTTGTCTAAAGACAGAAAGAGATAAAACCCATTTTGTCGCTAATAAGCGGTGGAGGGAGATTTTATCCAACCAACGCCAATGCGTCTACGGGAGCTACCAATGATGATGTTATCATTGTGACATGGCCTTGTATATTTAAAGTTTTTGTTTGAGAAGATACTTTGTACCTAAAATTTTGGGTTCATCCAGCCGCGCGGCCAGTTTCAATGCTAAAGATGAAGTACCTAAGCTGACTAAAGTTTTGATGCATACCATTTTACCTAAAGTTAACTAAAAATGTTAGCAAAGGTTGCTTGGCAACTAAACTGCGGTAAGTAAGCCATCTCCTAGTAATGTCTATCGTAGATAGAATTTTTTTTTTCGGTACCCGACCGTTTTCTGAGCTTTTAAATACCGAAAACTACGGTACCCGCTAATCTATCCGCTATTCAAAGGATACCATATTTTAAAAGGCACTCGTAATAACGGTCCTAATTTTTAGGCCAGATAACCGTATTTTAAAATGGTTTTTACACGTAAAGGTGCCAACTTGTGCGATTGGTATCCGATACTGATAGTACCCTAATTTTCAAGGTATTATAGCCGTTAGAAGTTTTGATATATCGGTCGCATTGGATACCGTTAGCCCGAATTTTGTGTTACCGGTTAAAGCGGTTTTTCATTCCCTGAATGAAGCGGTAAAATAAGTTTACGTCAAAATACAAAGCTGTCAAATGTGATGTGTCATCGGCGCCAGGAAAAACAAAAAGCAATAAATACCGTCGTTCAAAAAGCGACATTTTCCTTATTTTTAATATTGCGATGGCAGATCCCAGAATTAGGCAAATTAAAATAAAGACGGGCGTTGTTAAACGCATCGCTAAAGAGAAAGTAGTTTACGAAAAGGAGGCCGAACAACAGAAAAAGAGGGTGCAAAAAATAAAAGACGAAGGGAAAGACGAACACGATATCCGCAAACAGGAAGAGGTTTTACAGGAGTCTTTGATGATGGTCCCAGATTGTCAGAGGAGGTAAGTCTTGTGTAGGCATTTTACCCTTTGCGTACAAAATTTTGTAAAAAAGTGGAGTAGTTTTTTTGTAAATTGTAGTTTTTGAAACAGGTGGTAGTGAAGTGAGGTTATGGTACCGAAGTGTCACATTATTTACTTATTTTTAAGTTCTTTAGCATACTATCTACCAACACATCATTAAATTAAGTAAATAAATTCGACCACCAAATCGATCAGAAAAAGGTGTGATCTTGATTTTAACTGTAATTTCTAATGTATCCAAAAATTGGCTCTCTATCGTTGAGATGATCCAAGCGGGCCCATAGGGGACGAAAGGTTAAATAAAATACTAAGCATTACTTACCTGCCTGTATTTTTTTTTCAAATATATTTAAACAAGTTTATTCCCATTAATTTTTGATTGTAACATTATTATAAATGTTTGAAAAATATACTCATTTTGGATGTTGAAATAGAACATTTCGACATTGTAGGGTGGATGTTAGCTCATAAACGCAAATACAGATAAGACTAGAAGAATTTCACAGGGATATCCGAAGTCCTGGGTGGCTCAGTGGTTAGAGTAGTTGCCCGGATTGCGAAAGATCGCGGGTTCGATTCCCGCCTCAGGACGAGAAATTTTTCTATCTTTACATTTTAATTACCAAGTTTATGCCATAAAACTTAATAAATATTTTAACTTCTTTCAGATTAGTAAAAGCATTTGCAGATCTTAAAACTATACTAGAAACAGAACAAGATCTTAAAGAAAACCAAGACTATATTGCTGCAGAGCAAGTGCTAAAAGACGCAGAGGCACAGCTACCAGAGTCAGCTGTGTCATAATATTGGATTAATTTATTACTCTTTTTTTCTGCTATTTTAATATTTTGCAATCATGTCTTATAATAATAACTTTTATAATAATTACCAAAATGAATTTACATTCCGTAACTTTGGTCCTCCTAACATTGCACCACCTCCTCCACCGCCACCTTCGTTCTTTGTGCCACCAGTACCGACACCACAAGCTCCTGCTCATAACATATCTGACCAGGATTTTATCAAAGGATTTGAGCAAAAACTGCCAAAAGAAACTCCAATTTTAAAACCCAAATCATTAACAATCTCAGAAATACGTGATAAAGTGAAGAAGATAGTATTAAACCTGGATGAAATTAAAAACAGAGAAAAAGAATTATCTGACAAAATGAGCAGTTGTTCAGATGAAGAATGGCGATTGATGTTTGATGAAATTAATCATAAAAAAGAGCTTATTACTGCACATTTGGCTAGTATTAGTGGCTCACACTTAGATGTGCTACAAAAACTTTTGGCAAAGAGATTTGCTAAAAGATTACGCTTGAAGAACCTTAGGAAAAAAAGAAAGATGGAGACAGAAGATAGGATTAAAAAGTTGCAAGAAAGGTCAAGAAAAATTGATGAGAACTTACAAAAGATTAAAGATGAGATAAATAAAGCTAAACAGGTATAAAAAAATCATTATTGAATTAAAGTTGTTTATGATAATATTATGCCTGTAGGATTGTTAGGCGCTTTCTCCAGAATTCTAACACACAAATAAATATCTGAGTCAGTCTCTTTTTCTTTTGGTACAATTATCTACATGTCCACACTATGTCAATAAAATTCATCTCAATTTTCCTCATTCTATCACCCTAATAATATATTGTCCACCCATTACCATTACAATGGTTTTGATTTATGTGTAATATCCTCAAGTTTTGTAATTTCTCTAATACATGGGACTGACTCCTGTATCTAAGACTATTCCTCTGGCTAAGTTTGCTATTATATTTTATTTTGTGTAGTTTATAAAGATGTTTATAGCCTTCAAATGTTTCCTACTGCCTTGCATGAAACATATCTGTAATCACAAATAATTTACAGTATACAAATTTTCATTTTAGGAGGAAGAAGCAAAGATTGAGGCTGATATAGTACTGAAGGAAGTTCTTCGTAAGAAACACGACGCCAAGAAATGTGTTATCAAATTGGATGCTCTCAAGAAACTTCGTAAAGCACGACTCAATACGGCTAAAGGCAGAGGGCAACCTGTATCTGATAGAGAAACAGAAGAGTTTGATACTAAAATTGGTAGGAAAATTTTTATAACATAGGTATATGCATATACACACACACACACACACACACGCAACGCACACACGCACACACACACACACACACTTATATACTTTTTTCAGATTAACATATTGCTCTTTAATTTTTTCACTACTTGCGTTGCTAAGTGATCTGTGATTGTTTTGTCTCCAACATATTCTGAAAATGTCTTAATTGCTTACATAATGTACACAATCACACGCACAAACACATGCACACACGCGCCCACATACTCATAGACACACGCACACACATATATGATGCAGAAGACATACTTTGCCATGTAAAAGTAATTAGTCACACCCTCGAAAGTGTTAAGTAAATCGAAAAAGGCGAGGTAGAACCAAGTATTTATTACTTTGCGTCTCACTTGATAAATGTTTATTTAGTTTTGGGAAATAATTTTTTTTATATTTTATTATTCATTACTAACACCAGGAAGTTCGCTCGCTTGTTTGCTGCTGTCATATTGAAAAATTATTACATGTGTAAACTTTTAGATAACTTGAAACTGTTATGGACACGAAAACTTATAATCTATGAGAAGGAAGAGGAAGAACTCCGAAAGAAACTTGAAAATGACTCTTCACAGAAGATAGAATTGAATGACACTGAGAAGGAAGTGGCATCTAGTTTAGAAGAGTGGAAAGAAGTCCTGTTTGGTGACAAGAATCTGACTCCGCAGGTTGACTTCAATGGCGATCTGGAAAGATTTGTGGCTGTTAGGTAATTAATTATATGTATCTTGTCTATTTCATGCCTACTATTAATTAATTTCCACAGCCAATGATAGTTACAATATAACTTAAATAAATTAAACTTACAAAATAAAACAACATAAAAAATACAGAAAACAAGATGTCATTTTTGAAGAAAATTATAGGTGATGAATAGTGATGATTCATGCTTAGTTTAAATGTAAACTGTTATAAAAATAACTACTTCTCCATTCTAAAATTTAAGGAAAAGATCACAAAAACCAATTTGATAAGAACTAAGGAGAAAACCGGGGAAAAAATTGAAACCGCCAATTAATTAATTTATTTCAATGACAGCAATACAATTTATTAATTTATTAAATGTCTTTTGTGAAATGCTATTTTGCTTAGACATTTTGTCAAACACATCGAAAATCCTTTCAGAGATATAAGATAAAATATACGATATAGAGTATTATAGAGGTACATGAATACTGCTCTTCTCATAGAAGAGAATCTAAGAGCGCCTTCACACTAGCGTTTGTCCAGCGTAGGCGTTTGATGAACTTATGCGCAGCGCAGACGCCGCGACAATGTAACGCGCGCGTCGCGTTTTGACAGTATCATCTTCAGTTAATTCGACGCTGTGCTAACGCGGCGTCTGCGCTGCGCTCACGTTTATCAAATGCCTACGCTGGACAAACGCTAGTGTGAAGGCGCTCTAACAACAATCTTATCAGTTTGAATTTGAATGCGTTCCTGACATATCTCAGAGAGGCTTTTGGACTGACCTGATAAACTGTCTAAAATCCAGTTGCATTTCACAACACACACATGAATTACATAATATTATAAAATGATATGTAATAGATAAACATAAAAAAATAATTACAAATAATATTTTAATACAATTAATACGACAATTGGGATGTTGCTTAAGCTTAAATATGGCGATTTTTCACAAATTCGGAAAATATACGCTACTGTTACCCATAAAACAATTCAAACTTAAAAGATATGGAATATTGTTGAATTGTATTGTTAAGAAAATAAATTTCATCTAAACAGGTTTAGCGGTTCAGTGACAGTCGACAGAAAGTCTTTCGCATTTATATTATCAATATGGATTCAATGTTTTCTGTTATCTAGTATCGCTTTTATGGTTACTATTATTATATTTATATTTCTTGACTTTTACAGGTGGCAGTGGGATCAGTTCTTGAGCGACGAAGGCACTCCCTTACCAGTTGGATGGGTGACCCCAAGCAAGCCTAGCACAGCTTTGCCATAGTTTTTCTAACAATATATTCTTGGATCAAAGATTGTATGTCTTTTGTTAGTTTTTACAATGTTTACTATGCGGCCTTGATTGCGCATTAATGTGATTTAATGTAAAACAAAACTGCATTTATAATGCTTAATTAAATTTTTTACAAAAGCGTTCTGTTTCAATGTTGCAAGGAGTTTTTATTTCGCCAGATTTTTGTTTGGTCAGATTTTCGTTTCGTCAGATTTTTGTCTCGTCAGATTTTTGTTTCGTCGGATTTTCGTTTCGCCAGATTTTTGTTTCGTCAGATTTTCGTTTCGCCAGATTTTTGTTTCGACAGATTTTTGTTTCGACTCAAGAAGAGATGGGAAATTTTGTTGTAGAGTGATCTATTTATTACATTTTTTCTGCTAGAATAAAAAAAAGAAAATAAAATAGATAGGTACTAGAAATTGACAATATTGTCATTATATTCAGAAGTGAGATAACTCAATCGAAATATCGTATAGTATGTAGCTGGATCATCCTCTGAAGTACCAGGCTACCATATCTATGTAGGAGATGTTTAGCATACTGTTAATTTTATTTATATAATAATCGTAGGGGTACAATAAATAACCTCTGATATACTTATGGTAGCCTGGTACTTCAGATTGGAAATATACATTTATTAGATGTCAACGGATTAAATGAATCAACGGATTACTTTCTCTTTGTCGCATTGTCGGTTTAGTTTAATTAGAAACAATTATAAAATAAAAAAAGAATTATGCTATTAACACCAGGTTCGTAATATTTGGAAAAACAAAACCTGTAAACATAGTGCACAGCACTACGGTGTGGTATGGTTCAGTCCCACCCTACCCCCAGGGGTATGGCTGGGGGTATGGTGGGTCTGTCACGAATATGCTTATGTATTTTATTTTGTACTTACCTGTACGTTTGAGATAACAAAGTGACATGCTGTCAGAACTTAATTAAATTTATATATATTTTTTTTATTTTAATTTATATATTTTTTGCATGCTGTAGTTTACGGCTAAATAGGTTTTAAGCGACTTAAATATTATTTTTTTCCACCAATGTAAGAACCCTATTTATCGCAATAAAAGACATTTTGATTGATTTTGATTGATTGATTTTGAACAAAAATCTGACGAAATAAAAATCTGTCAAAACGGAAAAAACTCGTTGCAAGCAGGTGGTCTACCAACCAAAGTGGTCGCGTACTGTACGGTTCCAGAGAAACTTTCTCCCGCGTAGAGCTTAAAAACAGTGTGAACGATTATAAACCCTATCGCATTGACGAGGCATAATGCACACCATTTGATGCTGTCTGTACTCTGTTTGTGGCAAGAACTCCCTGCAGAAGTTTTCTTTGAACGAGTACAGTAACAAACATATAAGCCATTTCTCGCGTTGGAAACCTTTGCGGCGTCGCCATAAATGCTTTCGGAGCGCATACAAACATGGATTTTTATTTATAAGAGATGGAACAATTCGCTTAAATGTCAAAGGTCAGTCGGATACATTATATCGCTTGTGTACAGCCAAAAAGGGCATGGATAAGTTTTACAGGGTAGGCATCGCGTGAGTGACCCCTGGTGTTGCAAGTGTCCATAGGCTACGGTAACCGCTTACCATCAGGCAACCGTATGCTTGGTTGTCGACTTAGGCTACCAGTCCGCTGGAGCGGAGACAAGCTAAGCTTTCTTGGTATATGTATGTATTAAAGCAACGTTATTAGGTTTATTTTCGTTTCCACAGCAGAGCTCCGCTCCTCTTGTCACCGCATCAGTGGACAGGCAGCCTTATCGGTGGGAAAAATCTGCAGGAGAGTTATATATAAGATTTCATTGTCATTTTGTGTAGACTAATAGACGACACCACAAGTGTAAGAGTTGGACTACGAAAGCCGTCTCTTTTAAGAACGGAATATCGGCGGTCTCAAGGTTTTGTTTGGAAACAACAAGGAAATCTAAAAAAGCAGTCTACAGATCACAAAGACTTTTTGTAAATGAAACACAATTACTATCTGCATTAAGTCTTTTATTCATCAGCTCATTTCTGGATAATCAGTATGAAATTATAAGTAAAAACACACCAACACATCTCACTCGGTAACCTACGTCGCTTACTTTACAACTAATTTTACGAATAACTTACAAAATTGTTTTCAGTTTATTGCTAAAGTTCGTTATAGAACGACCTCAGTTCACAGGTCATTTTACATCGACAAATGGCCGTAGGAGCGAGATAGCCTACTCTTTCTATTCTGTCATTAAACGCGGACTTTCAAACTACTAAAAAGTTTCCTAAAGATAAAATTTTTGCTTTATGGATACAATATTGCACACATATAAAAAATAATTGATTTTATTGTTGTATTTTCAAAAGTAAATACTTAGCTAGCGTGCTGTGTAGTCAATATAGCGTAACACTAAGCTTACTATGTCACAAAAGCTATTGAATTCATATAGTAGCAACTATTGTTGCACGAGCGCAATAGTCAATACCACGAGGTACCAAACATCTGCAATAACAAGAGAAAATCACTTGATATTGCAGGTGCGTTGTCATCCTGAGCCCCAAAATGAAATGCCGTCCATCCAATGCGGCCATTAAGGCGATATATTGAAAATTTTTTTATAAGTAATGTTATACGTTGCTGAAAGACCTTACAAATCTAAAAATCAAATATATGTTACTTCATATCCTTATCTAGATACGTGTAGAACGAAAACAAGATTAAAGGAATTTGGCTCGATACATTTTATTTCCGAAAATACCTCTTATAAACAAGAAAACTTAAGATTATTGGTGAACGATAATTTGTATTCAATAGGAAATTACTTTAAATAGTAGATATCATTAATATTCAGAATCGTGCAGAAGCGTTTTTTTGTATTCCATAAGGTTATTTTTTAATAAAATAATTTGTGTATTTCGTTTACTTTTCACGCGCGATCACTGTTTTGTCTTTTTTCCTCCCGCTGAGTCAGCCATATCTCTATACCTATCGGTCTTGGCCGAAACAACGTTCCGATAGATCGCCTTAATATTATTACGTTTTACACTATATTCTACCCATACTCAATCTATAGGCGACTGAACCTTGCATGCTAATCGAGTAGGTAAATTATTATTTAATTATTACACTACTCCACAATAAATATTGGCTCTGACATCAGCGAATATGTGACCACACAAATTAGCTGTCCCCTTTATTCGCAAATATCGTCAGTATGAAGCTATCTCGCTCGATAAATAAGTATATTGAGGTAATACGGCATATCAACACGCTTAATGATTGTCCACCGATATACGATTCGAGTATCGCGTATCAAACTGCATCTTTCGAATATTATAAATGCTTAGAAAATATTTTTAAATGTGTCTTACTTAATACTACTAAAGTAAATTTGTAGGAATAAGGCAAAATTGTATTATATTGGTGTCCTGTCATAAGTTTATGTATCTTGTAAACATTTATAATATTACAAATACAGAACAAGGCATTTATTCTACGGTTCAGCCCTAACCCGACTACAAATTTTACAATTTATAAGATTTTTTAGCATTTATAACATTTTACGGAACATATTTGATAACCAAAATTTTAAGTGTTCTATTTATTACAAAAGAAAAACTATGTTTTAGCACAGTGCTAACAGGAGACGCGGGTTCGATCCCCGCTTGGAGCATTTAATTGCTTTCTTTCTTTATATTACAAATAAACAATAAAGCAGACTTATAATCTTCGCACAATTCACAAGTTTGGGAAAGCCTGATAGATCGAAACCAAAGTCACAATAGCGTTTTTTTCTTTTAACAATGGCCCTAATTCTGGTAAACACATGCTAAGTCTAAATTTAAGTTCAGTGCATTACTTTCTATCAAAAGGAATACCAAAAGGATTGGCTGTCATATAGTTTGACATTTAGAAACGTGCGTTCAATTTTCGACCTTATTGAACATATTAAAATGCAGTGTTTAAGAGGCACCTCCATACATGCCGTCTAAAATTGTCTATGGTTTCTTTGAAATCTATTTAAATTTAAGTGACAGCTCTAAACAGATTCTTGCTATCTTTTTCATATAACTTATTGCGAGAAAGAGATATACTGTCCTTAAATTTAGAATTAAAGTGTGTTCCCAGAATCAGGCCCATTATCAAGTTCGAATTATGCTTATCTTCTAAGCTTACAAGCCCCGTGTCGGTGTATTATAGGGAAAATGTCACGAAGAATTTCCACACAACAAAATTATTTATCATACAACACATGAAAGTCTCAAACATATCACCGATACTACGCTAAGTCCATTTAGTTTATTTACAAAATTTTACATATTACACAGACAACACTAAAATTTAATTAATATCCAACTACTTAACGACATCTGTAAAGTTTTACAAAGCGTTAAATTAACCATAATACGCAACGTTAAAATTATAATAAAACAAACGTACTTAGTTTTATTTATTTCAATGTAATGTACCGCATTTGACCATTAAATTTTAATGTTGACTGTTTGTAGAGGGTGATGCCGTCAATACGACAATAAATTAAAACTTGGGCTACATTAGTTCATAGAAATGGTTAGTTACTTTCAAAAACATCATGACATGTTTTTTATTATTTTTATTTATTATTATTATTTTTAATTTGACAATGTTTATTTTTTAAGGATTAATGTGCTATATCGACTTGATTTTTTATTGATTTGACATTTTTATTTTATTTTAATTACGCTTATATATCATGTATTTTTATTTTTATTCGCAATCTATTTTAATTTCTGTTTCTGTTTGACATACATAATTTAATATTTGACATAATAAGTTAAAAATAAAATTAATTATATTTACTGCAAAAATTGCTGTGCCCTGACAGGGTTCATGTTGTAACCAGCATCTAGATTTAAGACCTATTTATACACATGAATGCAATAAATGAATTGAATTGAAACATCTAGTTCATTTGATAATTTCATGACCTTTCTATGAAATAGTGCAGCCAATTTCATACTTTTTCATACAAATGTCTTGAAATTATCAAACGAATAAGGTGTTTTTGAAAGCGGGAAACCATTTCTATGAACGAATATAGCCCATGCTTTAATTTACTGTGGTATTATATCGTATCGTGTATATAGGGTGTAAGGAAAACTCTTTTATAAAAAAAGAGGCTGAAAAAACTGAAATCGCAAAAAAAGCTTCATTTGTTTTAACAAGACGTGACGAGCACTGCCATCTTTTTTGAAAGTGTTCCTCTAACACCCTGTATACATATTAATTAATATAAAACCTACTTAAACAAATGTTTAATGAACTTTAATGTATTCTAATTCCGAGCCCATGAACGACAATTTAAGCAACTATTCCATTGTAGGTGGCAAGGCAAAAGGTTACTAATTAAACAGCCAAATTACTTTCCGCCATTTAATATTACCATTGACCTATTGCTGTTTCTGGAAGACATCCATGATCCTATTTCAGTGCAGTAACTTTGATCTATGTATAAATCAACTTAGAAGTTTTTTAGGGTTCCGTACCCAAAGGGTAAAACGGGACCCTATTAATAGGACTCCGCTGTCCGTCCGTCTGTCACCAGACTGTATCTCATGAACCGTGATAGTTACAAAGTTGAAATTTTCACAGATGATGTATTTCTGTTGTCGCTATAACAACAGTATAAAATAAATATTTAAGGGGGCTTCCATAAAACAAACGTGATTTTTTTGCTAGTTTTTTCTCGATATTGATAACGGCAACGGGTAGACGCTTGTTTATAGATAATGGTACGGAACCCTATGTGCGCGAGTCCGACTCGCACTTGGCCGGCTTTTTTTGTTTAAGTTATCATTATTAGTTATCAAGTTTAAGGTGAATTTAATCGTTATTAACTTATGTCTGGCTGTTATAGAAAGAGCTCTGATAATCCGCTTGCCGTTGTTAAGGGTTTGAAAAATCATATCTTGAAGATTCAAATTCTAATAATTTTGCTAAAATTTGTTATTCAAACATTGAAAGTATCTTACATATTTAACAGCATGCAAGATGGTACTGAACTGTCGTCTTCAAGAGCTCAACCTTACTGAAGGAAAAATTTAATGTTGTTTCCAATGAATGATCGATAACACAAAAACTAAAAAATAAGTTAAATAAAATAAAAAGCTTTGTTTTAATAAAAATATATTTTCACTAAATTAAAGTAAGGGCTGTGTAGTAGGTACCTACCATAAAAGTTAGCCTGAGCCAACAGGAATAAAATCGGAGGCAAAGTATTTGCTTCTCCAATCAGGGGCCGTTTTATGGACCTGTCTTTAGTTTAAATACATTATCAGCCAGTTGTTTGTCATAATAATCAAACAAAACATTTTACTGAACAAAATATTGACCTATAATATAACTGACCGTTATACACCTTAATTGCACTAGCATCGAGCTTATTTATTGCGTTCCTAAATACATGTGTCTACAAGTATTCCTTGTGACTTATAAAAATAACAAGCACTTGTGTAAACATTTCGACACTAGGAACCGTTGAGAAATGGGTTACTTGTAGATTTGCAATTGCAAACCAGGTAAATCACCTGTTCGCGTAGCAGTATACTGTCGTAGCGCTACTTAGTGCCGTAGCGACGGGGGAAAAGGGCCGCCGGCGTCGTAGCACGGCGGGTAGACGTAGCGTACGGCTAATGCCAGAGGCGTACGTAGTTGCCTACGAGCAAGTGTGTGTTTAGATATTATCGTAGCATTGCGTGTAGTCGTAGCACTGCGTATAGACGTAGCGTACGGCTACCGACAGACGCTCGCGTAGTTGCCTACGAGCGGGGTGTATAGATATCATCGTAGCATTGCGTGTAGTCGTAGCGGGCGGCTACTGCCAGAGGCCGGCGTAGTTGCTACGAGCGGGGTGTGTAGATATCGTCGTAGCACTGCGTGTAGTCGTAGCGGGCGGCTACTGCCAGAGGCCGGCGTAGTTGCCTACGAGCGGAGTGTGTGGATATCGTCGTAGCACTGTATGTAGTCGTAGCGTGCGGCTACTTCCAGAGGCCGGCGTAGTTGCTACGAGCGGGGTGTGTAGATATCGTCGTAGCACTGCGTGTAGTCGTAGCGGGCGGCTACTGCCAGAGGCCGGCGTAGTTGCCTACGAGCGGGGTGTGTAGATATCGTCGTAGCACTGCGTGTAGTCGTAGCGGGCGGCTACTGCCAGAGGCCGGCGTAGTTGCCTACGAGCGGGGTGTGTAGATATCGTCGTAGCACTGTATGTAGTCGTAGCGTGCGGCTACTGCCAGAGGCCGGCGTAGTTGCCTACGAGCGGGGTGTGTAGATATCGTCGTAGCACTGTATGTAGTCGTAGCGTGCGGCTACTGCCAGAGGCCGGCGTAGTTGCCTACGAGCGGGGTGTGTAGATATCGTCGTAGCACTGCGTGTAGTCGTAGCGGGCGGCTACTGCCAGAGGCCGGCGTAGTTGCCTACGAGCGGGGTGTGTAGATATCGTCGTAGCACTGTATGTAGTCGTAGCGTGCGGCTACTGCCAGAGGCCGGCGTAGTTGCTACGAGCGGGGTGTGTAGATATCGTCGTAGCACTGTATGTAGTCGTAGCGTGCGGCTACTGCCAGAGGCCGGCGTAGTTGCCTACGAGCGGGGTGTGTAGATATCGTCGTAGCACTGTATGTAGTCGTAGCGTGCGGCTACTGCCAGAGGCCGGCGTAGTTGCCTACGAGCGGCGCGGGCAGCGGGCCGCCGGCCGTAAAGATCCGTGTGCCGCTGTCGTCGTAGCAGTGCGTGTAGATGGCGGGCACGTACTTCACCTGGTTGAACCCGTCCGCCTCCTCGTCCGGGAACTGCGGGTACAGTAGCGAGAATATGCACATGTAAATACTGCTCTGCTGTATAGGTACTCTTTTCCACATGTTATGAGTTCAATGACAGTTGCTATGAAAAATAAAGTTCGAGTTTTCAACGTTGTCTGTCACGAAATAGCACAAAAAGATTATGGTATTTTTACAATGTTAAAACAATAAAATAAAAACTATTTTATGTCATTAGACTCGCTAAGATGTGAAAAAGAATGTAGATCATTTTATTGCTGATAATTTTGTTATACATTGTCTAATACTAAAATTAAGTTTAACTCTTTCATTAGATTAAAACTAAAATAGATTAGACAACTGGTGACTTTATTAGACGTTTATAAAATTGAAATAGGTATGCAGTCGTACTTTATTTTGACATGTGTAAAAATATACAGCCTAAATCAGTGTCAGTTTCGCGAAAACGTTGACTGTCAATCTATAATGTAATGAACGATTAAAAAAACTGTATTTCTAATTGTATTAGAATGAAAGGTAGATAAGCAATTAACTTAAATATAGTTTTTAAAGTACTTAATACACAGTGAGCGTTAGTACAATTAAAACCATACATATTTCTTGACGTAGAGTGAGATCAAATAATTTATAATGAGCAGGGTTGATAAAAATCATGATTTTTATAAATAAAAAAAATCAGATTAATTTGATTTAAATGGGATTTTTTTGATTTTAATCTGATTTTTTTAATTATCTGATCGTTTTCAGTATAAAAGTCAGATATTTATTTAAAAAACAACATATTTTTTGTTGAAGCAACATATTAGTTCTTTTATTAAGTCATTTTTTATTTAAAAAACTAAGAAGCATATTTATTTGCCTAATTAACAAAAAATATTAAATTAAAAGACTTAGTAATTAAAATAGAATAAAACTAGAAAAATTTCACGTCCTGAGGCAGGAATCGAACCCGCGACCTTTCGCAATCCGGGCGACTGCTCTGACCACTGAGCCACCCAGGACTTGGGATATCCCTGTGAAATTCTTCTAGTCTATCTTGTATTTGCGTTTATGAGCTAACGTCCACCCTACAATGTCGAAATATTCTATTTAATCTCTACCCCCTCCTCCCCCTTCTCCTATCTCTCTTCTTTTATTTTTTTTTTCTTTTTCTATAATAATGTTAAAATCAAAAATTAAGAATATTAAATTAAATTTATAAAAAATGACACTAACGAAAATCAACAAACATATATTCTTCTAACGGTAATTAAAAAAAACACCTCCATTATGTAATATTTAACACAAAATTAAAAATAACAACTACGGCGGTTATTTATGGAGTAGTCCCTTGACACTTTTTGGCTGTTTTGGTTGCAGTAAAAAAGTACTGATTTAAAACATGGATTTTTTTGAAAAAATCACTTGATTTTAATCGCGATTTAAATCATATCATCCCTGATAATGAGTCATCATGACCCAATGAATGCTGTTTTAGAGTCAAATCTAAGTGTTATTTGTATATATTTCAATAATATACAGGGCGGTGCCGACAATAAAACATGTGCTATAGTAGTTCATCGAAATGTTTTATCAAAAAATGAATAACATGTTTTTAAAA
Organism: Nymphula nitidulata; assembly: GCA_947347705.1. Classification (NCBI taxonomy): domain Eukaryota; kingdom Metazoa; phylum Arthropoda; class Insecta; order Lepidoptera; family Crambidae; genus Nymphula; species Nymphula nitidulata. The sequence continues at coordinate 19,020,467 of OX374632.1, forward strand.
GTTGCAAACCATTTCTATGAACTACTATTATAGCCCATGTTTTAATTTATTGTCGTATTGGTACCAACCTGTATAGTAAGTTGACACCATAATTGTAAAGTATTGGCAAAAAAATGTGGTTTCTAACAAACTACCACTTATTTTGGAATTCCTTTACAGATATTAATAAAGCAACTTACTACATAGCCTCTGGAAGCCCTTAGAGTGACTGTTTTCGATGAATGAATATTGCTTTCTAAATATTTGCCTGCCCGCAGGTCGTAGAACATCAGTAAGCCTGAAATCAAAAATGATTAATATTATTATCTGTAAGCAAAAGGTACTCTGTATCTACGTGTTGCATTTTCATATTATTGAAATATAAACGTTCTTTAATCAACAGGTCCTTTATATTATTGCAAAAAATAACAATTGAGCAAAATCATTGCATAAAAAAGCAAACATAGCAGCCACAAAAGTACCTAAAAGTGTACTGTAAGCCATAAAGACGCAATTAAAAAGTAAATATTTTGGCTGCGGTTAAATGTTTTTAAAACTATGTATTAGAGTCTGGTTTCGATACTGCTGGGAAAATCGTTAACTTATTTTGAGATAAAACATTGCCATTATTACAATGGAACATTAAGACCCTAGTTTTGAATAAATATAATGAGAGCATGCATCGTTAAGTCGTAGCAAAGAGGCAGGTAGGTATTTTGAACAGCTGGCTAAATAACTTTCTTAGCTCTTATCATTTGGCTCGTATATTTTTTTATTGCCGACTTAAATTAATCATACTATTGGTAATCACACCAATGCATATACGTAATTAGGTTCAAAGAATTGGTAACTTTTATAGGAATTATATGTCGTCCTCTCCTCTAGCCATTGCAATGCCCGACAGGATCCATAATCTGATTATTTGTTTATTATATAGGTACAGATACAGAAAACAGATGACTCTTACACATATTTTTCATTTCAAATTACATGGATAAATCTGAATTCCTATGACTACTACTGTCAAAATGATGTGTACGAATGCGGGTTGGTGGGTTAAAGCGGTTGCAGGAACAACCGGGACCAACGGCTTAACGTGCCTTCCGAAGCACAGAGGAGCTCGAGATTATAAATTTTGGTTGACCCATCCCGGGACCGACCATGGCGAAAGTTGCTTTGTTTTCGTAAACGAAACCAAAGCGCTCAAACCACTACGCCACCGAGCTCCTCAATTGATAATAATAATATTTTTTTTTACATGAAATGCAGATCATAGAATAATAAATTAATTTCAGTTTTAAGTGATTAACTTGCTGGCGTTTTGGACTGTACTGCAACCTAGAAAGTAACTTTTAATCTAATATGAACTTGAAACGGCTTGACCGATTTTTATTAAAAAAATATATGTATAGCTTATTTTTATTTAGTAGGTCTGAGAATCGGCTACTATGTATTTTTATTTTTTTGACATTTTTTTATTTTTTTTTATGGCAAAACAACGTTTGCCGGTTCAGCTAGTAAGTAAATAAGTGTGTACCTAGCCCCGTGCCGATGGTGAGCGTGTGGCCGCGGAAGGAGGCGGAGCGGATGCCGCAGCCGTTGTAGCGTGACGTCACCTTGTTGACGGACTGCATAAGGCGGTACCTACCTAGCCCCGTGCCGATGGTGAGCGTGTGGCCGCGGAAGGAGGCGGAGCGGATGCCGCAGCCGTTGTAGCGTGACGTCACCTTGTTGACGGACTGCATAAGGCGGTACCTACCTAGCCCCGTGCCGATGGTGAGCGTGTGGCCGCGGAAGGAGGCGGAGCGGATGCCGCAGCCGTTGTAGCGTGACGTCACCTTCTTGACGGACTGCAGCGTGCGGCAGTCCAGCAGCAGCGTGTACGACTTGCAGCCGATCGCGTACACGCCGCTCTCTTGCTGCCGAACCCACGGGACGACGGCACAACATTATATAACCAACATCTTAAGGGGCTACCTCGTGCACACTAGCGACACCAATTGATTGTTATTAATTATGGTGAATTTAGAACATAATAAACAAAAACGCTTTAGAGAATTGCTAAAGAACGGTATTTGTAATTTTTAAAGATGTATCTTGTATAAAGTGTCTACCTAGAAGTAACCAAATTATTTACTTTTGTTAAGAGTGGCCACTTGCGGCAATAATGAAAAAATAGGTTACATGTAGAGGAATATCTTATACCGAGCACATCTCAAAAAATTACAAATACCATTCTTTAGTCATTCACTAAAGCGTTTTTGTTTATTATGTTCTATAATCACCACAATTAATATAAATCAAGTGGTGTCGCTAGTGTCGACGAGGTATCGCCTTAAGCTTACAACTAATCTGCCATAGTAAAAGGAAAGGGCACTACTGAGCATTTCCAAAAAAAAAAAAAAAAACAATACTTTTGGACTTCAAAATGCATCAGCTTTATTACATACATGTTCACTGAGATCATAATTCGAATTTCAAAAACATTTTTTATCAACCAAGGCTTTAACTTGTAACTTTGGCATGTTCGTCGCTTTTGTCCGAAGAAAGATTCTTGAATACTTTGATACCTGAAGCAAAGGCCCTCTTACAGTACCTATAAATATTTATGTCTGGTATACTCAGCAGCGGCTTTATTTATAAAATATTCATTCATCTTAATAAATATAGATATTTATGACATATAAATATGATTAACGTGAGATAACCTTTTCTTAAAGTATCTTCATAAAACCTGTTTGTCTGTTGCATCTGTTTTGAAGAAAGCAAGTTGAATGGACATTTTCGAGTCACCACATGGCAACGCCATATATTAACAGCGGGTAACATTGTCCGAAATATGCAGCTCTAGTCACATCTACAGTTAGTAATATCCATTTATTTATGCCAGCGATATGCGATTTCTAATTGAAATGGGTATCAATGGTGACTCAATGGGTTATCGGTATCAAATGACCCAAGGAAATTTATACTTACGCTTACACGAGTTTGTTGCAGAAATCTTCTCAGTAGTTCGACTTTTGGAACAGGTGTAAATTCAGATATGACAGACAGTCCGTCAGACAGACAGATAGATACACAGACTGATAGACATGTATGACATTGTTAGCTTACGTAAATCCAGACATGACAGAGAGACAAACGCGATGACATTGTTAGTTAATATTATTTTATGTGATAGACATAAGGGTTTTTTGACGATTCGAAACTGCTACTTAGGGGCTTACTGGAATAAAACATTTTCATTTTACTTCACGTATTTTTCTATTACGTTCAACTATATTTAAGTTAAAAGGTAGTTTTTTTTTGTATTGTAACAAGTCGTGGTGTGTGTGTTACCTGCGTGGCTAGGCAGACGAGGTCCTGGCAGGAGGGCAGCTTGCGGGACAGCTTCTGGCGGAAGGTCTCGGCGCTGAACACGTGGATGTAGCCATTGAGCGACAACGCCGCAACCTCCCGCCACCGAGCGTTGAACGTCAACGCTCGAACCTTCTGACCTGGTTTAAGAAACCATAGAAAACTTTAACATTCCTCTCTTAACTCTTTATTTGTTATTGGGATGTTGCCTTCGTTTGAATTTGGCGCTATTTTTCACAAATTCAGAAAATATACGCTACTGTTACCCATAAAAACAATTCAAACTTAAAAGAAATGGAATACTGTTGAAGTTGTACTGTTTTGAAAATTAAAAAAAGTGATCGCAATTTTTTTTAAATTTAGCAATAATGTTAGATTGCTGACATCAATTAAAACAACTATTACTATGACAAGTATTAATAAAAACATACTTAATACATACTTATTATCAATTTTGTCATTATGCCCATACATTTCTTAGTAATATGGGAACATGTGACGTCACCTGTTCCGTAGATTATCTATGGAGCGTTTTTTGGCGATGCGCCGCAACACATCAAACATACCACTATATCTGTGAAACTATTGATGTTAGACATACTATTTCTTTTACAATATTTCTTTATGAGTTATAAACTTCTTTTTTATGAAATAAAAAAAAATGTCAACTACCTAGTGTATAGACGTGGTACGGTCACGAGCAATAACATACTACAGTATAATATTATTTCAAAATAATATGCAATATGTTTGATGATATCAATATGAAGATATTTATGTTAGTACATAGATTGTTAAATTAATAGTGTATGTGAGATTTTAAATTTAAATTTAATTTTCTTTTGAAATTGATTTGACTGTTGCAAATTGTATTAATTATTAATATTTATAATTATAATTCTTATTTTATGTGATAACTTATAATAACAAAGGCTTGCTATTATATGAATTTATACAAAGATCCAATGTACACTTAGTAAGCAAATAAAATAACTTTGAACTTTGAACATGTACCCACTTTTCACTGTTCATGACTTTTAATCTAAGCGGAATAAGGTGATTGTACAGGTGAAGAACAGTGTCTCAAGACCATGAATTCAGAAATTTCCAATGTCAGACTTCAATCCGTACTATGAGTGGGGTCACTGACCGGCGCGGACTCGGGCTAGTACGGTCGTCCACAGAAGTAGCTGAACACTTCAGTACCATGTCACAACAACTCTAGCATCAATAAAGTACGGTAGCAAATATAAAGCACGGGCATAAGGTCGGTGTGACATGGTACTAAAGTGTTCAGCTGCTTCTGTGGTCGACTGTAACACAGTATTACGAATATACCCAGTAGGGAATCGCCGGACGATGCCGCCACCCGTTTGAACTGTCATGCGCAGATATGTGTGCGGGTTGCCACAAAATAAAAAAATCTTCCGTATTAATTGTAATCTGCATATATTTCAAACCTGAAGTACCAGGCTACCATAAGTATATCAGAGTTTATGTAATTTTATTACAAAATATATTATTGATACCTACCTGGGGCCCAAGTCTGCTAATTTACAACTATCGCAATATAATAACAATAGTGTCTCAATGGTACAATTTTTGTAATTGCGTATTCTGTTAATCAATAACGTTCCAATGGATTACCACTGAATTACTACTCCACCGTTATTGAATCAGTTGGTATTCTACTATAAGTTAGTGGCCGATGTCTTGTCAGTGGCTTCATAATAACGTATTCTACTAATTATTTAAACAGTTTGACATTTCTGTCAATAGCGTCGTGATAGCATTTTTATCATTCAACTACAATTGATACGCCATTGTGCAGAGACACCACCTTTGGTACATTTGCTTACATGAAAATTAATTATCCGGATTTCGATCTTTGTTTCGATGATTGAAAATTGCTTCGGAGTAGTTTTTGTGCAGTGATCGTGGTGTTATTTTTAATCGACTTCAAAAAGGAGGAGGTTTTATGCTCCACTATGTAGGCATTTTTTTTTGGTGTATGTTCACCGACTTCTCCGTCAATAGTGAACTGGTTTTCAAAATTCTTTTTTATTTGATAGAGTATACTTCTGACGTGGTCCCGTTGTCACCAAGTCAGAATCGGATGATGGGATACCAGGGAAATCGAGGGCAATCCACCAATTTTATGGGCACGTATGAAATTTTTTACTTTTTCCAAAGCTGTTCAAGTATTTGGTACTGTCAGTTACTATCTTATGTTGATGAGCTGCTGACGGGAGGTACAACTCCTTAACGGTTAGAAGTAGAAAGATAATTGTTTAAATATAATAGAAAGGAAAATAGTTAAATTTAATTACTATTAGTTATCTCCTAAAAATATATTTTTTGAAGTTGGTGCTAAGCTGTTACCAGACACAATAGAAAGTGAAGCACCAACTCCAAAAAATACATTTTTAGCAGATAAATACCTACCTAGGTAAGTACCTAATTAAATTTAATATATTTTTTCCTTATTAGTGTTTTGAAGTCGGTTTTTTTTTATGCGTATGCTTATGCTTCTGCATCAATAGTTTTTGATGCAGAAGCATCCGCATTGACGAGCAGTTAAGAGGAATCTGAGTGCGGGAACAGTATCCTAAAGCCAGCTGTAATAAAATCCATGAGTGAAGAATAAATGATCTGTACAAACCGACGATGACATACTAAAAAAATATTTTGTATGTTAGGAGAGAGAGATCTTAAAATACTTATAAACTTTTAAGTCAGTCAGTTTTCGCAAATAGAATTCCAGTTTACCCTATTTATCAAGCATTCATAACGCTAAATTGTTAATTAAGTACATTTTTGGCTTAGGAAAATGGTTAAAAATTAACTTAATATGTATTTGTTACAATTATAGATTGTAAAAAGTAGGTTTAAACAGTGTCTAAACACGATGCATAGAAATGCCTTCACTGTTCCGTTATTTCAATAAGTATATTAAAGTGTATACTTCCTACGTATGTAGGTACTTAGAGGTTTCGTATTAAAAATACCTTTCCAAAACTCCAAATAAGAAACCAAGTCTTTCACAATTTCATTCCTAACAGGTTCAGACAGACAGTTTTTACAAAATTTTAAGCTTTTTAATAACATTTCATGTATGTATAGGAGATTTGGTAAATAGGTGCCTCGAACGCATTTTCCATCGGTAGGATTTTTTCCAGTGTCAAGAACGCGGCTCTATGCATTCTCGTTGCTAAGCAACGGGTGTTGTTATCTTGTTTTGTCATGAATTAATTATTATTTTATGTTCAATGTAAATTTACTCATTTTTGTTTAATAAATCGCTTACTTAAACACTAAACCTCTTTCTGCCGTCAACAAGTAATAATACTTGATTATGTAGCAATGAATTTAATGTATAATTCGATTATTTTCGCTCATGAAAACAAATAAAGATTCATAGATGAAAATAGTAGGTTTTGACAGGCAACATTGATAACAGTATCATTGAGACGCCATTGCAAAGCAATAGCTATCCCATAGCCATAGCGACGAGACACTGTTGTTATTTTATTAAGACTGACAAATTTTTTGTAGAATACCCATTTTGACAGGTGTCTCAATAGAATAACAATAGGATAGCGCTTTGTTTAAAATAAGAGAATTAGGGCCCTGTATAATGATTTAACATCTACATAGTTATGGTAGCCCGGTACTTCAAATTGGAAATATAAAGATGTAAAGTGATAAAAAAATGATTTTATTTGTTTACTCGTAATTTGAGAATCTGGTGAGTTGCGAATCTGGTGAGTTGCGAATCTGGTGAATTGAGAATGGTGAATTGAGAATCTGGGATGGTGGATTTATATGTATTATTTTACATATAATATAGACAACGAATACAAAAAAACAAAGTACGAATAACGTAACAACACCGAACGCAATCGAGTGCGGGGCGGGCTAGTGGTGGGTGAGTGCGGGGCGCGGGCTAGTGGTGGGTGAGTGCGGGGCGCGGGCTAGTGGTGGGTGAGTGCGGGGCGCGGGCTAGTGGTGGGTGAGTGCGGGGCGCGGGCTAGTGGTGGGTGAGTGCGGGGCGCGGGCTAGTGGTGGGTGCACTGACCGGCGCGGCAGTCCCTGAGGGCGAGGGGCCCCACGTACTGGTGGGCGGGGGGCGCGGGCTAGTGGTGGGTGCACTGACCGGCGCGGCAGTCTCGGAGGGCGAGGGGCCCCACGTACTGGTGGGCGGGGGGCGCGGGCTAGTGGTGGGTGCACTGACCGGCGCGGCAGTCTCGGAGGGCGAGGGGCCCCACGTACTGGTGGGCGGGGGGCGCGGGCTAGTGGTGGGTGCACTGACCGGCGCGGCAGTCTCGGAGGGCGAGGGGCCCCACGTACTGGTGGGCGGGGGGCGCGGGCTAGTGGTGGGTGCACTGACCGGCGCGGCAGTCTCGGAGGGCGAGGGGCCCCACGTACTGGTGGGCGGGGGGCGCGGGCTAGTGGTGGGTGCACTGACCGGCGCGGCAGTCTCGGAGGGCGAGGGGCCCCACGTACTGGTGGGCGGGGGGCGCGGGCTAGTGGTGGGTGCACTGACCGGCGCGGCAGTCTCGGAGGGCGAGGGGCCCCACGTACTGGTGGGCGGGGGGCGCGGGCTAGTGGTGGGTGCACTGACCGGCGCGGCAGTCTCGGAGGGCGAGGGGCCCCACGTACTGGTGGGCGGGGGGCGCGGGCTAGTGGTGGGTGCACTGACCGGCGCGGCAGTCTCGGAGGGCGAGGGGCCCCACGTACTGGTGGGCGGGGGGCGCGGGCTAGTGGTGGGTGCACTGACCGGCGCGGCAGTCTCGGAGGGCGAGGGGCCCCACGTACTGGTGGGCGGGGGGCGCGGGCTAGTGGTGGGTGCACTGACCGGCGCGGCAGTCTCGGAGGGCGAGGGGCCCCACGTACTGGTGGGCGGGGGGCGCGGGCTAGTGGTGGGTGCACTGACCGGCGCGGCAGTCTCGGAGGGCGAGGGGCCCCACGTACTGGTGGGCGGGGGGCGCGGGCTAGTGGTGGGTGCACTGACCGGCGCGGCAGTCTCGGAGGGCGAGGGGCCCCACGTACTGGTGGGCGGGGGGCGCGGGCTAGTGGTGGGTGCACTGACCGGCGCGGCAGTCCCTGAGGGCGAGGGGCCCCACGTACTGGTGGGCGGGGGGCGCGGGCTAGTGGTGGGTGCACTGACCGGCGCGGCAGTCTCGGAGGGCGAGGGGCCCCACGTACTGGTGGGCGGGGGGCGCGGGCTAGTGGTGGGTGCACTGACCGGCGCGGCAGTCTCGGAGGGCGAGGGGCCCCACGTACTGGTGGGCGGGGGGCGCGGGCTAGTGGTGGGTGCACTGACCGGCGCGGCAGTCTCGGAGGGCGAGGGGCCCCACGTACTGGTGGGCGGGGGGCGCGGGCTAGTGGTGGGTGCACTGACCGGCGCGGCAGTCCCTGAGGGCGAGGGGCCCCACGTACTGGTGGGCGGGGGGCGCGGGCTAGTGGTGGGTGCACTGACCGGCGCGGCAGTCTCGGAGGGCGAGGGGCCCCACGTACTGGTGGGCGGGGGGCGCGGGCTAGTGGTGGGTGCACTGACCGGCGCGGCAGTCTCGGAGGGCGAGGGGCCCCACGTACTGGTGGGCGGGGGGCGCGGGCTAGTGGTGGGTGCACTGACCGGCGCGGCAGTCTCGGAGGGCGAGGGGCCCCACGTACTGGTGGGCGGGGGGCGCGGGCTCGGGCGGGCGGCCGTCGGCGGGCGCGGGTTCGGCGGCGCGCCACAGCGCCAGCTTCGAGTCCCTCGACCCCGTCACCAGGAACTCGTCGTCCAGCCAGCACATGTCGAGGATCTGAAGCCAACATTTTTTGGATTAGCTTTTTTTGTATAACATTGAAACAATTATATACCTATTTATGTACAGGTGTGTGATGTGTGAGTCTGTGTGTGTGTATGTTTGTGTGAGTTCATGTACTGTTGTTACTGCTTAATATTTCACAAACACTAGTTTTCAAAGGTTTCCTGCTACTGTTAAATATATCACATTTTGTACAGCTCGCTGCAAACTTCTAGTTCGCACTTACGACGAGTCGATTGACTGCGCACTATGAAAATATGGAACGGCGCAACAACGCCCTACGTACAGTCGCTGCGGGCAACTGCGCCTTATGTATGTTGACGAATTTAAAAATTTTTTTAATCATAATTGTTTTATACGACTTATTTTTTAAAAACATAGATCTAAAACTCTGTTTAAAATTGCGCTCTAAAACGCCAATACATATCACCTGACCGCTATGACGTCACCTGTTACCAAACACTGCTAAGTTGCTATGGTGATTTAGATGGTTTTCCATTGTCACAGTGTCATGTAACCCGAGAGTGATTTGATTGCATTTTGTCTATTACATATTATTTAATTTCCGCAATAATACAATACATTATTGTGGTGTTTTGTATTTCTATTATAAAAACGAACACTACACGTCAAAATAATTTTTTTTTTTTTTTTTTTTACACTCACACCTATTATCTAGCCCAAAGTAAGCATCATTAAGAGCTTGTGTTATGGATACTAGATAACGGAGAAATAATGATAATAATATGTATATAAATATTAGAAATATACTAAATAAACATATAAACATCCATGACTCGTAAACAAATGTTCGTACTCATCATACAAACATTTGTTCCTACCGGGATTCGAACCCGGGACCTCTTGACCGAGTAGCCTGGGGTACAGACCACTGGGCCAGGCGGTCGTCAAATTATTTACACACTACACATAATTATGTATATGTCGCACCCGTCTGGTTAAATCAGCCGCTTAACTGGACGCCTAGCCCGTTGATTAAACGTTGGTATCCAATAAAAGGCCTAGCCCGATAGTGAAATGAACTAGACTCACTTAACGTTTAACGACTTGGCGTATTAAAAGTATCGTCTTGTACCAAAGATTATTGGTTTGATTGGTGGATTCAAGGTTATTTTCCCAATCATGGCGTCTATGAAAAAATGAATTTGATCTATCTGTGAGGTAAATTGTGCGATATAGCCGCTACAGGGTCACTGAAAATCCTCAGTTAAGGCGATACATTGAAAAAATTCGCTTTTATATGTTATGTCATAGGTTATTTAAGGATGATCCAGACGCGTGTAGAACAAAATCACGAATAATGCATTTTGCCTCGACACAATAATTGGTATTCAACATTCTTGTAGTAGCATTTTTTTGTAATCCTCAAAGTTATTTTTTGGTAAAATGATTTATGTATTTTCGCTTACTTTATACTTGCGATCGCTATTTTGTCTTTCTTCCTCCCGCTGAGTCAGACATATCACTATCCCTGTCTTTTTTTTATACATCTAGATGACAAACAAGCTGACGGCCGAAAAGCACTTGATATTGTAGGTGCGTTGTCATCCTGAGGCCTAAGATGAAATGCCGTCCATGCCTAGTAATTACACTGGCTACCTTTCCCTTCAATCCGAAACACAGCGAACTGTTTCACGGCTGAAATAAGAAATGTCTGTCTCGGCCGAAACAACGTGTCAATAGATCGCCTTAAGTCAGATTATGTTACTTTCGTGTGACGCTTGTCAGTATGAGTATGTGTGTGTGTGTGTGTGTGTGTGTGTGTGTCTTAATTTTTATACTTACCCAGTCTTTGTGTGCTTCGCCGACGCACACGGGATCTAATGTCGGTAGGCTGTATATGGCTAGTTCACAGGAATTCCGCGCACCAGTCGCTAACAATGTTCTGAAAATTAAAATAATATAATAATTTTAAGCTAACGTGAAGATGAGTTTTTTTTTCTAGTTTAGATATTTTTCTATGTATCTTTAAAAGATTTTTTTTTTAAATTTAAGAATATTAGACGATAATTTATGGTCAATTTTTTTAATTAAAAAAATAATGATTATTAAGAACTAATTCAAAACATTTTTTACTGGCAGGGGCTTTGTTTTAAGAAAGATCAATTTTTCTCGCGTTATATGTATTTATGCTGGAGCAACCTGGTTAAATTAGCCAGTTATTTGGACGCCTACGCCGTTCATTAAACGCCGGCATTTAATTAAATCTACAGGATAACTAGCCAAATCATTGAGTGCAACGTTTAACCAGATGGATGCCGTGTCAGCCATCTGATTAAATTAGCCAGTTAATTGAACGCCTCGGCAGATCGTTTAGTTCGAAGAGCTTTTGTGTCTGTTTGTGTAAAATCGAGGCTATTTTTCATGACCTCTTATAACCGAAATCGCTTCGGTTATAAGTGGTCATAAAAATAACCTTGAACCAACCTATCACACCAAAACTCTTCAGTACAAGATGATCCGCCTAGGCGTGAGCTGACCTTCAATACGACAAATTGTTAAACTTTGAGTGATTCTAGTCTAATTGACTGTCAGCCTTTTTTTTTTCGAGGAGAAATCTGATTGCAGGCCTACCCGCCGCTGGCTAGGCGACAGGCGTGTGTGGGGGTCGCCCAGCGCCAATGACACTGGGAATACCCACTAAAACTCCCCGGTAACTCCATTGGCCTTCGCGGGGTTAGCCTAGGCTCTGCCGAAGCAATTTCACCAGCCCACCCCAGCCTTACGGCCAGGTTTTGCGCCATTGGAGATTGCCCAGAGTCACTTGGGCAATCTCAGACTCGGCGGCCCGTGCAATGCGTGCGGCCGCGCCTAGGGCGCAGGAAGACGAGCGATCACCGCCCGCCTCCGTCTGCCCAACGCCCACCCGCCGACGCCGGATAGGGGCGGCCAGCGGGTCCTCTTCAGCCTAGGCATTTAATTGGATGCCGGTATTTAGGTTAGGAGCTCGGTGGCGTAGTGGTTTGAGCGCTCTGGTTTCGATTACGAAAACAAAGCAAATTTCGCCATGGTCGGTCCCGGGATGGGTCAATAAAAATTATAATCTCGAGCTCCTCCGTGCTTCGTGGTGCACTTTAAGCCGTTGGTCCCGGTTGTTACTGCAACCGCTTTAACCCACCAACCCGCATTAGGCCAACGTGGTGGTGTTATGGCCCAATCTTCTCATGTGTTTCTCCCATGTAGGAAGGCCTGTGCCCAGCAGTGGGACGTATATAGGCTGGTGATGATGATGATGATGATGATTTTGTCAAAAGCATTGAAAACTGGATAATTTAACGAGATGGCTGCGACATTTATATCGAGTTATTTAATGTCTACGCTTGTGTCCTGTGTGTTACCTTGACGGGTTAATCTGTAGAGCGTGTATGCCCGTTTGGTGGTCGAGGCCGGGCCACGGCGCGCGCGGCCGGAGCGTCGGGATGGCGTCCAACGACCGCGTGCGCACATCGTACACCATTAACTGCATATACACAAACACTACATGTGCATATTGTCAACATAACAATATGTTTATGTTTATTGTCAACATGACAATATATTGTTGTTGTTTATAAATTATTGTATTTGTTAGTTAAACATCATTAAATCTAGTACACCTAAGGTGGTAATAGTAAATAGTGAAACATAACCTTTAGGCTAAAATGAAGGGACGTGACTGCTTACAAATGGATCATATTTTAGTGAAAAATAGTGAATCTGGTAAAAAAAATTACACAGGTTGAAATTTTTGTGATTGTTTTCCCGCAGCGAAACTATTTAGTCTTAATAGTACTGTCGATAATTATCATTTATTTAAATTGTTACAATAAGTAAGTTGGCATAGTTAACTTTATTGATAAAAGCGATGTTCCAAAAATGTATGGAGATCCGGCCAGGTGTATGTACAGGATACTGAAAAATAGGTAAAAATATGCAGGACAGTAGTCAATTGTCCATAGTCTTTTTATTTGTTTTGTTGCGTGGCACAAAGCAAGAATGTTTACAGAAAAAACGGCAACACAGTCAATTAAGTCAATTATTCATCATGGCTCCTATGTCACTTTGGTGACGTTTAGTTGACTTCTGTATCGCCCGCCATATTGCCATATTGAATAACGGTGAAATCGGCGAATAATTTCAAATTTTGTACAAACAAACTACGCATGAAAACAAATTTTTAGTATTTTTCACAGATTCTGGAGATTTTTTTTGATTGTTTGAGATAGTGTACCTGGCCAGATATGAAACATCTCTTTTGTTGGATAAAATACATCTCGACATATTCATAATGAGTTGTTAAAAATGTTTTCGACACTTACACATATCACAAATAGATGAATTTACTACATATTTTAGTACGTACCTTATTGCACTTAGTGCCGAAGACGACCTGCCTGTCGGAGAGCCACTGTGAGCAGAACACCTTGTTCATGTTGCCCAGGTTGACCGGTGTCTCTCGAAACATGTCGTGCGTCAACATGTGGCGTGTGGCGTACGACGGGTCCACGGACCGAGGCTGTGTGGATACATAGATTGTATACTGGATATGTCGCTGGTATCTGGTTAAATCAGTCTGTTAATTGGACTCAACATCACGCACACAGAAATTTAGTTCCTCGTTTCTTTGTGTTCCCACCTTCCTATAACATGGGTTCCTTCAAATGAGGTGTGAAAAAGCACTTTTTGGGCCGGCAAGAGCAGTATCTAAAGTGCACTATCTGTCTTCGCATAATAATACGGACTCTTCTTACCGCTTCACATCAGGTGGTGTTGAGTCATTTGTCGTGTTTTGTAAAAAAAACTCCTGGGCCGTTCATTATATGCAGGCATCCAATTAAATGGCTAAGCGGTATAGTTCATTAAACTACAATCGTTCAACGTTTAACAAGTTGGCGTATTGAGTCTGTTCAATTGGATGCCTAGGCAGATCGTTGTACTGAAAAGTTGTGTTTGATTGGTAGGTTCAAGGTTATTTTTCATAACCACTAGTAATCAAAATGATTTTAGTTTTAAGTGGTTATAAAAAAACCTTAAACCTACCATCACACAAAAAGCCTTTGGCTAATTTAACCAGATAGCTGCGATAGAGTTCAGCTATCTGGTTAAGCGTTGCGCTTAACGACTTGGCAAGTTATCCTTCAGCCATTTAATTGCCACCCGGGAATTAATGAGCAGCCTCAGCCTTCAATTGGCTAGCCGATTTAACCAGATGACTACGACAGATACATTACGTTATAAGGTACAAACGACAGCACATCAAGTGGTGATAGTTGCACTACGAAAGCCGCCTTTATTACGAACGGAGTAAGGGCGGGCTCAGGGTCAAACTGGTACGCTTGATGTGCTGTCACTTACATTTGAACTGTGTTTTTGTACGTCATTTCGTACTGTTTCGTTTTTTTCCTTCAACAAGCGTACGGGCCGCTTGATGGTAAGCAATTACTATAGCCTATAGACGCTCGTAGCACTTTGGGCACTACTCGCGCGTTGCCCATGTGTAAAAACACAATAGGAGACAAATCTACCTGCCCCCAACCCAATAGCGAGCAATAAGATTAAGGTATAATGGAAAGGAATGATGATGAACAAAGGCCTCCCTCATGGATCTCCAAACGAAACGGTTCGGCGCAGCCTGCATCCAACGGCTCCCCGTGACCCTGACCAGGTCGTCTATCCATCTAGTAGGAGGCCGTCCTACTTTGCGTTTTCCGGTACGTGAACGCAATGCACTTTAAAGCCCCATCGGCCTTCCGTTCTGCGTGATATATGCCCTGCCTACTGCTACTTCAACTTTCTAATCCTATGAGCTATGTCAGTGACTTTGGTAGCTTCGGCAAGGGAGGAATAGAACAGTGTATAAGGGATTATTCACATGACATTTTTCAGACGTCTGCGCACGCATAAGGCGTGTTTGTATTGATCCAACTCTCAAATAGAAAGAGGCATGAAAATTTTAGGCTGGCAAGGTCCACCTTGCCTAAAGCTAGAATAGTGTGCTGAACCTGCACCAGCTGTCTTTGCATACTCTTCTTACCGCTTCACGTCAGTGTTGAGTCATTTGCCGTGATTGCTTCGTATAAAAAATAATAATCATACAACTCGTGTCACCGCCGAAATAATACTATGACGAACTCTGTAGGTATATCGGTAGTTAAGATAAAAATCACTCCAATATAGCGTGCGACTTCGGTGTAACAGGGTCAAGTGGATTATACTCCACTCTACGGAATATGATATTTTCTGGGCAAACAAAACAAAGACGCTATCATACGTCAATCGAGAAAGCTTTTGGCAGAGCACGCGACTTACATGATCTGTTGTAACCAAAAAATAAAACCAGGGCAAATGGTGACGATGAATTCTTCGTTCTTTAGCTAATTAAAGATAATATTATGAGCCACCCTTTTCAATACGAAAGAAAAAATAATAATAATACAACGATATAAACAAAAAAGGACAAAGTATTATATTTCCTCATTAAATAATGGATTGAGTTACTCCAAATGCTCTATGTGGCATTTCAGCCGTAAAAATTTCATTTAAACCGCGTGTATTGCAGTTAAAATCTTGATGATTCAAAATAAATACAGCAAACCTTGAAGATTCCCTTTGCTCGCACGTTTAGGAAAGAGACAGCTTTTATAGGAACAAAAAAATTTTTTTCATGAGCATATCCTTTTTTTAAACATCTAGATGACAAGCAAGTTGACGGCCCACCTGGTGGTTAGTGGCTACCGTCGACTTGCAATGACAAGGAAACTTCACTTGGCATTGCAGTTGCATTATCATCCTGAGGCCTAAGATGAGATACCTTCCATGCTCAGAAATCACACCTACGGCCGAAATAAGAAAGGCAGTGGTACCTACCAAGACGACACTATATTAATCAAGATGCTTAATTATGTCTAGATGATTGGTGTGAGTGTTTGGATATAGAGACGGCCGGCTGGCCGAGTGGTCTGTACCCTTGCTATACAGGCTACTCGGTCAAGAGGTCCCGGGTTTGAATCCCGGTAGGAACAAATGTTTGTATGATGAGTATGAGCATTTGTTTATGAGTCATGGATGTTTATATATTTACTTAGTATATTTATAATATTTATATACACATTATTATCATTATTTCTCCGTTATCTAGAATCCATAACTAGGCTAGATAATAGGTGAGTGTATGAATATTATTACTATTATTTGGACTGCAATAATATTATTATTAAATGCTCAAATAGGTTCTCACCTCTGGAGCCTGGATCTCCCTTGATCTGACATAATCTACGAAGTTGTATGAAGTGCTTAGTACTTTGTGCTGTTGAGTTGGCGTCTCCTCCTCGCTGTCGCTGTCTGAATAGCAGACAAAGTCTTCCGGTTTGTCCGGCTTTCTTTGTTGTTCTATCCTGTAATAAAATAAATAAATATTAAGTCAATTGGAATAAAAATGACTTCATCGACTTTTTTGCTGACCATACCTACCTAGATGACCGTACATACGGGCCTACCATCAAGTTATAAGATTGAAAGTAGTATTTCCTAGGTGTTAGGCCCGTTTGTATAACTGGGTAGGTACCACCGCCTTTCTTATTTCAGCCGTGAAACAGTTCGCTGTGTTTCGGAGTGGAGGGAAAGGTAGCCAGTGTAATTACTGGGCATGGGCAGCATTTAATCTTAGTGTCGCGACACATCTGCGGAACGTACGGCGTCGAACGTTCGGTAGAATACGCTCGCAGTGTTTTGAAGTCCCCTATGACACATCAGCCGAAATTAAATACTCTTATGAGAGCAAGTGAATTAAGATGATTTATGTTTCATTTACATTATTTTGGTGTTCCAATTTATGTTCAAACCTAAAACAACACACCCAACCCCCTCTATTCCTTAAAGAATGAAGCAATTCTCGAGTTTATTATGTTCTTTTTAACATTCAATATTATAGGAATAGGAAGGATGTACAGCTGTATCAGCCTTGTACAGTTGAGGAAGTTTTCAGTATAGCACTTTCTAAACTAAAGCCTTGAATAGTTCTCAGCGGTAGCTTGCAATAACACATACACAGTTGCCCATACATTGTGTTGAATCTATAAGCAGCATCTTGTGTTAGCGAATGTTGCCATAAGTATAAACTTAGAAAAAACAAACAATGGCACATTAAAACTCTTTTAAAATTACTTAGTAATTAAAATATAATAAAACTAGAAAAATTTTAACGTCCTGAGGCAGGAATCGAACCCGCGACCTTTCGCAATCCGGGCGACTGCTCTGACTACTGAGCCACCCAGGACTTGGGATATCCCTGTTAAATTTTTCTAGTCTATCTGTATTTGCGTTTATGAGCTAACGTCCACCCTACAATATCGAAATGTTCTATTTCAACATCCGAAACGAGTATTTTTACAAATACCTACGATTCGGTTAAGTTGAGGCAGTGTTTTCAAATATTCTTAATTTTTGATTTTAACATTATTATAAATGTTTGAAAAATTACTTAGTAATTAAAATATAATAAAACTAGAAAAATTTCACGTCCTGAGGCAGGAATCGAACCCGCGACCTTTCGCAATCCGGGCGACTGCACTGAGCCACCCAGGACTTGGGATATCCCTGTAAAATTTTTCTAGTCTATCTGTATTTGCGTTTATGAGCTAACGTCCACCCTACAATGTCGAAATGTTCTATTTCAACATCCGAAACGAGTATTTTTACAAATACCTGTGATTCGGTTAAGTTGAGGCAGTGCTTTCAAATATTCTTAATTTTTGATTTTAATATTATTTTAAATGTTTGAGAAATTACTTAGTAATTAAAATATAATAAAACTAGAAAAATTTCACGTCCTGAGGCAGAAATCGAACCCGCGACCTTTCGCAATCCGGGCGACTGCTCTGACCTCTGACCACTCTTTTAAAATGTTTTTTTCATTATCTAAATATTTTGTCTTTTGTTTTTACTGTCAAACTTGTCTTCTTTTCTTTTATTTTTCTCTTTCTCTTATTTATTCTCTTTATTTTTGAAAGCAAGGGACGTCAACTCTAGACCTCAACGTGATCCTGATAGACTAGTGTTAAGAGATGTACCAAAGTCAGATAAATATAGTAAAAGCTGTCTAACTATGTGTGTTCGTATATATAATAGAATCCCTAATGAAATGAAATTGTTAAATGTTAATTTATTTAAAAAGAAATTGTATGCATGGCTTAGTGATGAAAATTTTTTTTATCTTAAAGAATTTTTTGACAATAATTGTTAAATTACTGAATGTTAAAATATTTTGCATGCAAATCAGCAAGACATGAGTACTTTATACTGAACTGTAACATCTTATATACCATGTTCTTAAGCAAATAAAGATTATTATTATTATTATTATTATCTATATTATTATATTAATAATTACACGGTCAATGGTATTTTATTGCTAAATTATTAAATCATATTTAAATTAGTAAAACCCATGCAGAGTTGACCAAATCTTTAATCAACTCAATGGGGTTTTTATCATCATCACTAGCCTATATATGTCCCACTGCTGGGCACAGGCCTTCCTACATGGGAGAAACACATGAGGAGTTTAGGTTATACCACCACGCTGGCCCAATGCGGGTTGGTCATATTACTACTCTACACTATTTTATAAAAGAGTTTTATTTTGCTTTCATGCAAAGTTGGTGACCAATTTCCTTGCCTTTCTCTTTGTTAGTACACCTGTCTAGTTAACTAGAATTCTTGGTTGTAACAATTACAAATAAAGAAGAAAATTATGAAAAAATATATGCTCCAGGTGGGATTCGAGCCCGCGTCTTCTGATTTCCAGCCAGACATAGAGAGTTCGAGAGTCCGTTAGAGGTCTTGGGTTTGAATCCTAGTAAAAGCGGTGGAAGTAGATGCTAGTATGTTGAGTACTTACATTTAGTCTTTAGTCAGGGATGTTTGTGTATTATAAAATATACATTTATATTCTATTCAATTTCAAACCTAGACTTATTATTTTCCTGACTATCTACCTAGGGTCACTGTGGGTATAAATAATTGACTGATTAAGGGCGATTTTATTATAAATTACTATTTTCCTCTAATATGAAATGAGATACAAGTTTGACCAGAAGGTTTCAATTTTTGACCGGTCGCTGTTCTAGTGGTTGACCATGTGAATAAAACTACATATTATTTAAGAATTATATTTATAATGCAGCAATTTTTGTACCTATATAAAGTATAAGTAAATAGTTACATCAAAACAGTGTCATAAAGTTTTTATTTTTTGCTATAAAAAAAATGTCCATAACAAAAAAATAGACAGTAGCCGATTCTCAGACCTACTGAATACAAAAATACAAAATTTCATGAAAATCGGTCAAGCCGTTTTGGAGGAGTATGGCAACTAAATTTGTGACACGACAGGGTCATAAAATCTTCGTTTTAATTAAACTTCAAGCCTTCCTTAGGTATATAGTTTATGTATCTAATTAACTTACTTTTATATTAACAATATCCATTCAAGGTTTTGGCAAATATTTTGCCATTTCACTATAGCCGTCCTTGAACGCGATTGGTCATTCACACAATAGTGCTAAGATAATTTAGAAGACCATAGACAATGATCCGTCAACTAGAAAACTTAATATTAGCGCTTAAATTCAAAATTGGTCAATTACCCATACATGGTCAATTATACCCAGGTGACCCTATATCTTTTTGACATTTTATTTTTAATTTTAGATTTTTATGACAAATATTTTTAAGTTATACAAATTTGGACCTTCATTATATTTTTCTAAATAAACAATATCAATCAAAATTTAACAATAATAAACATTAATATTAATTTTTAATGAATTAAATTCATAAAAAAATAAGCATGAGAATTTTTAAATATGCAATTAATGTCTTTAAACACATCAGTTAAGTGCGCCCTTTTGACACAAAGGTCCCCTCCAATAATTTCCACCTCTCAGTTTCTCCAGTCTCCACATATCATATATTTCGAATATTAATATTCCTAATTATTATATTTATATGTTATCTAGTATCCATAAAACAAGCTCTTATTGATGCTTAAATTGGGACAAATAATAGAAAGATTAAAAAAAGAAACGCTACAATATCCAGGTATAAATAGGTGTCTAGAACACACTGTGCTAGATGCCTACGGCTCGCCTCGCATCGGACACCTCTTTTGGTAAAACCTATGACTCTGATTTTTTTGCACCTATGCTCCAGGGTGGGATAGGAGAAGGTGGGTCATGATTAGTTATGATCTACACATTACTGTCATTTACTAATTTCATGTGCTTAAAAATTTTTCACCAGGTTTCGAATAGCTTAGACTGTTAGTTACTACAATTTATGTATAGCCAAAGCTTTATTGCTGGATTTGAAAACTACAAATAGCGTCATATAGTACGAAATAGACATCACCAGCTTATAGATGTATTTTTTTTAAATTTCTTTTACAACTAGATAACAAACAAGTAAAGGCCCACCTGGTGGTAAGCAGTCACCACCACCTATAGACACCTGCAATAAGCAGGAAAAATCCCATAATATTGCAGGTGCATTGCCATCCTGAGGCTTAGGCCTCGATAAAATGCTAAAAAAAGATAATATATGTCCTACTGTTGGGCAGAGGCCTTCTTACATGGGAGAAGCACATGAGGAGTTTGGATCATAACACCACAACACTGGCCTAATGAGGATTGGTGGATTTAAGCATTTTAATGTTATGAGCAAAATGAACCTTGAACCAAAAACCTACTATTGACATACAGTTTACATAAAAAATGGAAGTGATTGTAATGAGTAAATAAACAAATAAAGACAGATAATGCTGATAGTGAAAGAATTTCAAGATCAACATTTAGAATTAAATTTTAATTTGAAAGATTTTATAATTCCCGATTGTATTAGTTAAAATGTTATGTTATAAAATTAAAGAGTTAATAACTCACAACAGCAAGCATATTAGCATCCATGCTACTATTCAGTATGCTAGCATGCATTCTTATGGCTTTTTATTACAAAAATTTTGACTTCTGCATGACTGCAGCAGATTGTCAAGCCACCAATACAGACACAATGGCTTGTTAAATCATGATAAGCTCCCAGAAGTCTTTTAGAGCCTAACAAATTAAAACAAACTAATCAAATAGGAAAATTCACATATTAATTCATATTACAGGAAAATCAATGTACTAAGATATAAAGACAATTAAATTTAAGTAGGTAAACTACTTTAGATCTATTCATGAATTGATTACTTTATTGAAATGAACTTAACAAATATCATTTTAGACTAATTATGATATCAAAATAATTGTCACTGTGAATAATAACAGCAGTTTGACTTATGGGAAAACTGTGGATTATATTGTGGCTTGGTCACAATCAATATTTACTACAAGGAAAACTGGAAAAGCATTCAATTGGTAAAAAATATGTAAATATGCTTTAGTGTTATCAAAACTCCTAATCTGAATGTAAATATAGCATAGACAAAACAAATTAACCATCAAATTAGTATCAAAATGTGGCCACATGTATTATTCTTTAGTCAACAAATAACAAATGCAGGAGTAAAAAAAAATTACCTACGCAGTGCCCTGGAATTAATAACACATTAATGAGGCTAATGCCGTTTGTTCTTACCTGAGAGCCCTGGCTTTTGCTCGCCTTTCCTTTATCCTACTAGGTATGTAACAAGATGGATATCTGCCTTCAATGGCGCGCCTTACAGTTTGCGCCATTTTTGAGGCAGAATTCAGGTCTCGGAATGAGAATAATCACTTTATTGCAACGCACGGTCAACTAGTCACTTTCGTTTTGTTCTGTTGTAGGTAGATCCATAGTGCGACATCTTTCATTACAATAATGGTGTCCGATCGCACACTCGCTTCCTTTGACCACTTCATTAACTAACTGTACATGGCAGTCGATTTATAAAATTAAATTATCAATTTAAAAATAGGATTATTCAGTAATTTTGTAAGTATTTCGGAAATTTTACATGAAAATATTACGATGACGGAAAGCTGGCTGTCATTTCTGTTGCCAGATTACAAAAAAGTTTTGCATAGTCAGTTAAAAAACCGGTGTTAATCGTAACTTAGTTCTCCGATAATATTGAAAATAAAAAAAAACGCTTTTTTGGAGTGTTTGGCGGGTTTTTGTGGCGTCAGTGAAAATTTTTATTACAATACTTAAAAATTGTTTGCTCCATACATTGAGTTATAAAAGCGGCGTAGTTTGTTTGTGTAGTAGGCGGCGTAGTTTGGTAACTAAAAGATTATTAGAATAAAAGTGATTATAGTGTGAAATACGATGAGAACTTTTTGTGGTTATCCACCTCATCAAGTAGTACATTAAGTGACTGTCATCATATATTTCGTGTCAAATTTCTCAAGAAGCATTGAAATGTGTTATGTCAGCATTTTAATGCAATTAAAGAAGAAATAAAGATATACTGAAAACATGGCTGTATGGGCATTAGTTCCCTTTGCCTTCCCTTTATAGGGAGAATTAACAAAAAATTAATAAAAAAATACATAAAATTAGTGAAGTTTGATTTTAGATTTCTCTCAATGCAATTAATGAAGAATTAAAGACAATGCATTTATGACTGGCTTAAAAGGTTTTGAAACCAGAGCCGTTAGAACTTAATTTAAATAAAAAAGAGTGTTTGGCGGGATTTGGTGATGTCAGACAAGATTTTAATTAAAATAATTATAAATAGTGTCTGAGCGAACTTCGTGTTATAAAATTAGTGTAGTTTTATACACCATGTGTTTGTTTTGACGACAACTAAAAGATTATTAGAATTATTATGGTGTGAAAGACGTTAAGAACTTTTTCGTGGTTATCCACCTCATCAAATAGCATCTTATGGAGACTTTCATCATATATTTCGCGTCAAATTCTCATAAGGTGCATAGAAATGTGTAACACCAGCATTTGTGCATATTGTGATGTTTCTACACAAGCTACCGAGTGGCATCTTTAATGTTCCAAACTTATTAGAATTACTCTCATTTGCAGCTCCATTAAAGCTTCCACAAACATTGAGATTTAATATACTTGTGGACTGGTCTTCTAGGTCCAAACTGAATTAAAACTCGCCTCTTTATCGTTTGATTAAGGAATTTAATAGCTTGGCCAAATCTAAAGACTTTGACTTGTTAACAGATGGCATTCGCAGCTTTAGGATATCACTTTTTGCTCAACGCTAATTGTCTTTAAGTAGTCTTTTTTTATTCTTTTGTAGTTTAGTTTGTGTAGTCCTTTTTTTGTCGCTCCTAGTTGCATGTGGTCTTTACATATAGCTGTAATGACATTAACGTAAAACTAAATTTTAATTATGTCTAAATTGTATATCTTTCATGTTTATTATGTTGGTGTTCAAATAAATAAATAAAATAATGAAGAAATAAAGAAATATTTAACACATGGCTGTGTGGGCATTAGTTCCCTTTGCCTTCCCATTACAGGGAGAAATTGCCATACCTAATTTAATCGAGTGTTTCCCGTTGGTCAGACTGTCTTCAATGGCGACGGCAACTTAAGTTGTCATAACGAATATAATTTAATTGTGTCCGGTTTATCGGGGTTTGATGGGTAAATGTAGTTCGTAGTTTTTCCGTAGTAATAATATTGTATGCGGTTGATTAAAATAATTGTCAATATGACATTAAATTCAACTTTTTAACAGCGTCGTTATGGCTGTGGATAGTATACTGTAATAATTAGTATTTCGATTTGCTATTTTTTGTTTTGTTATTATCTTGTGTTATTTAAAGGAAACCATGTTACAGGACAGCACGACAAGTGTAATAGTTGTACTGCGAAAGCCGCCTCTTAATAAGTCTCAAGGTCAAACTGTTAAGCTTGATGTGCTGTCAACTGTACATTTTTGTCTACAATCTGAAATAGTGCTCACGAGCTGGCCCAAAACTACTATTCGTAGTTGTAATACAGCATTCCATATTCGGTACACTTCCTCTACCTAAGCCAAAAACCAATTAATGTAAGCCTTTAAAGGGCCTGCGCGCTATATCAAGTGATTTTTCCTTGTTATTGCAGGTGTATATAGGCGACGGTAACCACTTACCACCAGATGGGATAACTTCGGTTGTTATTGCAATCATAAAACCCCTTTCGTTTTACTATCTAGCAGTAAATTGGTATCTAGGTACTATTAAATCATACAGACATATGTAATAATAATATTAATTAATCATTAATACTTAAATTGGCACGCAATCGGTGAAAACAAACATAATATATTTTTTTTAAATTTAAAT
Organism: Nymphula nitidulata; assembly: GCA_947347705.1. NCBI lineage: Eukaryota > Metazoa > Arthropoda > Insecta > Lepidoptera > Crambidae > Nymphula > Nymphula nitidulata. The sequence goes on from OX374632.1 coordinate 19,044,903, forward strand.
TACATAGCCCGGATGCAAGTCCTTTGGCCGTATAACATAATAAGTAAGATAGTTACCAAAAATAAAACCGCAAATTTGTCTTTTAAATTCAAAAGTACCTACTCACTGCATAAAAATTGAGTATACCTACCTATGTAGATACAATATTTTGTACATTACGACTTTTTCACGATCTCGTGAAAATTTACAAGTTTTATAGCTGCTGGTACTGCACGTTCGCTATTTCGAGGTCATTGACATTTTAAGTAGTGTTGTAGTAGGTACAGAACGCTATGCGGTTAACGAAATGAAAAAAAAAATACAACTGCAGTTGAGAAAAGACTTTGGCGGGAAATTGCCCCCGAGATTTGTTTAATTTTAATCCTTTAATGCCCAGACGTCAACTTAAGATGACATAACAATTAAAATTTAATTGTGTCTGGTTTATCGGGCTTTTAATAGACCGTACGAGTACCTACAGTCACGCAATAATATAAGTACCTATATAATCTCACATTTGATATTTCAGCATCCCTATTATCACGGAAATTAGAGTCAAGAATAGTTAAAAGTAAGTTAAAATAATTGCTCGTGACCAAAGACCACGTTGCTCGTTACTCCATGGTTGTGCGTGACAGACAAAATGAACTACTTTAACATAATAATGTAAAAAAATAATACCAAAAAAAATAAAAAAATAATAATGTTAAAATCAAAAATTAAGAATATATGAACTGCTTAAGTACTTATTTTGTCATCGTGTCTTTTTTGATTTTAGGCCCATCCGTTACCTCTTTAGGCCACGAACATGGAGATAGGATAGAACTCCTAGCCAAAGAGTAATGTACAGACGACAGCAGATCAAGGGTAACAGTTGCACTACTAAAGCCGCCTCTATTACGAACGCAGTAAGGGCGGTCTTAAGGTCAAACTGTTACGCTTGATGTGCTGTCGACTGTACATAGCTGCCTAAAACCTTCTATCAACCTGACTCACCATAGCAACAAACAATACCTACTCGCATTTCGTCACTTTGTAAGAAACTGCGTTTTTTTACGATTTTGGAGTGGTTTCCTTAGTAAAAGTTGTTTGTATTGGTCAGATCTTTAAGTATTTAAAATTTAAGGGTTTTTGGGCTTTTTAAAAAAACCCTGTACAAATATTTAATTTCTCTCATAATAAAAAACCTATTGTGTTAGATATAAGTCTTTTGTTGATTAAAGTAGCCTACTTTAAACCAGCTAAACCTTTTTAGATTAAGTCTTCTGTCAGTGTAAGATATAAATGTAGGTAGAGAGAGATCGGTAGAGTTCAATCAAAGATCTAGATAGATCTTAGTCGGTCGATCCTGTGAAACTACTGTGTTTTTATGAAGTTTATAACTAAAGCAATATCAATTCGACGCGTTAAAGAAAGTTTTACTAGCAAGAATTTCAATCCATATAAGTAGGTACCTACTTTGTAATTCATGGAAGATTGGAAAAGTGACTGAAACTCAATTGGTATTTATATTCTGACTCAAAAATGCACTCTTAGTATAAATAGTGAGATACACATTTAAAAATTGACCTTAACTGCCTTAACTCCATTATTTAAAAAAAAAAAATGAAAAAAAAAGTGAATGAATTTTTTGAAATTTATTTTATTGCCTATGAATATTTTTATTATAGGGAACGTACGAAATGACCATTCGTAATTAGGAGCAAACGTAATGGCAGCAGATTGACGGCGCACACGCGACAGACTTTATACTGCAGTTGTTCTGATAAAAATAAATAGGTTGGAAAATTCGAGAATGCTTTAATTCATTTAAAATACATACATGACGACCGGCTGGCTCTACAGGCTACCCGTCAAGAGGTCCCGGGTTCGAATCCCGGTAGGAGCAAATGTTTGTATGATGAGTATGAGCATTTGTTTATGAGTCATGGATGTTTAAATGTTTACTTGTTTCTAATATTTATTTACATATTATCATCATTAATTTTCCGTTATCTAGTATCCATAACACAAGCTCTTAATGATGCTTACTTTGGGCTAGATAATAAGTGTAAGAGTATGGTAAAAAAAATATATATTTCAACACTACTTACCTTTCTAATTTTCCGGACTTAGCTTTCCGGTTGACTGGTAGAGAATGCCTAATGCCATTAAGTCAATATTGTACCTAAACATGTGAAAAATAATTATAAATCAATAAATAATAATAAAACGTATCTAAAAATAATAGTTTATAAGAGTGATAACGACCAAGTCAGCATAGTTTTCTGATGATAAGCTACAGTAGCGTGGTGTAGATATAGCAGCCGTCTCATTAAATTCGCCACTTAACTGAACGCCTAGGCCGTTGATTGAACGCCGGCATTCAATGAAACGGCTAAAGAACAAATAGCCAAGTAATTGTGCGCAACGTTTAACCAAATGGCAGAGCGACATGTCAGCCGTCTAGGTAAATTAGCCATTCAATTGGACGCCTAAGCAGGTTATTTAAGTTGAAGAGCTTTTGTATGATTGTTTGAGCGATTGGTAAGTTTTAACCGAAATCGTTTTGTTTATAAGTGGTTATAAAAAGGACTGACGGCCGTTGGGGCGGAAAGGTCCTCGAGTGGCGGCTGCGTACCGGAAGACGCAGCGTTGGAAGGCCTCCCACAAGGTGGACCGACGAGCAGTCTCTCGGCTGAAATGATGATGATGATGATGATAAAAAAAACTTTGTACACACCAATGACACCTCTTCAGTACAAGACTGGCACGGCTGACCCGTCGGTAAGTTAGAACTTATAGATGTACTACTAATCCAAGAAGCCATTAAAGCCAACCATTAAAGCCAATACAATTATTTCTCAAAATAGCAGCTAATGACGAAAATATGTCGACAGTTAGACACCAAGTTAGAAACGTCAAGTGTATCTGACATGCGCAGTGCGGGTACTCAATAAACTTATTTTTTCTATTGAGTAGGAGGGACCGCGTTAGTTCACAGCTGATCTTTCAAATGGCTTGAGAATTTCATTGAAACATCACTTTACTTTTACACTCTAATATGATGATAGACATTATAGATAAATGTGAGTCGATTGATGCTCAAATAATCTTTAATCGTCAGTAAATTTAACTACATGACCATTTAACTATCGAATACAACTATGTATTAAAATATTTTTTATTATATTCTGACAGTTCAGTTAGATAATATCTATGTCAAAATAATAGGGGAAAAGTGCTTAAACCGTAATAAAAATGACTTCTTTATAAGCGTTTTCAAAAATTCAGGAAAATGCAAGTAGATGGCGTTAGTTGTTATGTTTATAACGACTTAATGCAGTACATACCTTACTCTCTTAGAAATTGAGAGTTTATCCAACTAAAGTTATGCCTTATCTGCCACAGCCTATAAATGTAAACGACTAACTTCATTCAAAGTAGGCTGAATATATTATGCTGCATATTTTGTTTTTTGTAAAAATAGGTTCATGATATTTTTTTTTATCAGTACACGTAAAATAAAATTATTTTTATGCTTTAGACAACTTAGCCTGGTAACAAAAGGACAAATGTTTAGTTAAGTGTACCTAGAATTTGATAAATGTATTATTATTATTACATTATATTAATGTATTGTATTAATATTGAAAATCTTATGTAACTAATTATGTGATTGGGGCAACCTGTTTAATTATTAACTAAAAATAAAATAATATAAATACATAAAAATAAGGTAAAGTATACAGATCGTATTTCTGCCATTTTTTGTGTACGGCTGCTGCTTCGGTGTCTGATAACGTCTCCGACCAGCTCCCTTATTCAGAAACTGGCGGATCACGGATTCGATTCGAGAATTCACATGCCGTTACTCTTTGACGCACCGTAATAAGAAGTGACAGGTAAAGAGTTTACGAAATTCGACTTTTTTCCGACAGTTGTGAATAAGGGGGCCGAAGTTAAATCATTAAAGTGTCTAGGAACTATTTTCGTATAAGGTGCGCGAGAATGTAGAGTTGCAAGAAATTTTTTAATACCTATTTCACCTGATGGAAAGTCTAAAGTTATTACTGGAGGTCGAGATCAGACAACATCAACTTAATATCTTTTCAATCTTGAGGTCGAGTGAATTCAGGCTTGGGTAACTTAAGACATGTTTGGGGTAACGAAACAAAATTGTGGCCTCGATCGCGCTAATTTTCATTGTATTTACCAAAGCAAATGTGAAACGTTCCCTTGCGCACAATTTGTGTTGCGCGAAACATATAAACGGCCACCAATTAGCTGTTTTTTCGAAGCATACATTGATTTCTTTGATTATAATTAAATTACATATTTATTAAGTTCAAATTAAATAAATTAATAAAATAAAAACTTTCTAAATTTAATAAATAAATCGATCAATTTTTGACAGCACCTAGATACAAAGACGTTACTATGGCAACCATCTATGGGAACGTATTTTCCGATATCCTACAAACATTTTTGACAAGTTGCTTAGGCACTAACTTAATCAAAAACGTGCGACCGACAGCGGAAAATACGTTTGTTTAGATGGTTGCCATAGTAACGTATTTGTATCTAGGTGCTGTCAAAAACCGATCGATATTTTACTCAATTTAGAAAGTTTTTATTTTATTAATTGATGTTATTTGAACTTAATTAATATGTAATATAATTATAATCAAAGATATCAACGTATGTTCCGAAAAAAAAAACTCAATTGGTTGGTTTCGCGCAACACAAATTGTGCGCAAGGGAACGTTTCACATTTGCTTTGGTAAATACAATGTAAATTAGCGCGATCGAGGCCCCAACACTTAACCGAGTAAGCATCTACGACTCATGAACAAAGATTTGTGTTTTTAAGATATTTGCCTCTATTAATATATAAAACAAAGGAGTCTCAAATGCTAGGACCAGCAACACTATTTACTTCTGACATTTTAGAATTTGTGGACACCTAAATCCGTTAAAGATTCCATTTTTAGATTTTTTTCTAACGTCTGATATGCAGTCTGTACCTTCCTAACTACCATAATAAAATAATTGGGTATGCTAAATAATAACTACATACTTTCTATTCGCAATCCAAAGATTCAGTACAAGTAAAGTTCAGGTTAAGTAAAATTACGTTTGGGGAAAAATTATGTTTATTTTCTTTCTTTCAAGAATGCAGAAAATGGAAAAGTCCCGCCCCGCCCCTTCATAGGCGCACGGATATAATACGTGTACTAAAAGCCGCTAAAAAACTAATTTTCATAAGTTATCCAACAAATATTGTCGCCTTTGTTTAAATAGTCCTTTTAATTTCATAACAATATCCTTGTGATTTACGACAAAAATAGGTACACAGCCGTTGTAAAAGGCCCGGAGGATTCTTGTTCCAAAACTAACCAAAAACTTTTTGTATCGAGCATCAAATATTTTATTACTTCTACAGAGCTCCTCGGCCCCTCGAACAAAGCATCTTGTTGTTATGACACAGAATATAGAGCGAAAAAAACTACAGCAACAAAAAGGTTAAGTGACATGCTTTCTAGCTTCTAGCCTTCGGTTCACATCATTGGAAACAAGCCAGAATGTAAGAACTGTCCAGGCGTAATATAATTTTGCTGACTATTTACACTTGATTGAAAGTAGCAGATTCAGATTTCGATAAACTGATTATTTGAATTATTCACATAGCACGCGGCCATTACTGGTTTAAAACCGGTAATTAAGGAAAAGTATCGGTTTACCCAATTCCTATTTTAAAATAATAGAAATGTAAAGGAATGTTGGCAGGATTTAAGGGCCTGATTCTGAAGACACATTCTAAGTTTAAATTTAAGAACAGTATATCTCTTTCTCGCAATATTTAACAGAAAAAAGATAGCAAGAATTCGATTAGAGCTGTCCACTAAATTTAGACAGATTTGAATGGAACCACAGACATAACAGAGCTAACGTCCACCCTACAATGTCGAAATAAAATATTTCGACATTGTAGGGTGGACGTTAGCTCATAAACGCAAATACAGATAGACTAGAAGAATTTTACAGGGATATCCCAAGTCCTGGGTGGCTCAGTGGTCAGAGCAGTCGCCCGGATTGTGAAAGGTCGTGGGTTCGATTCCCGCCTGAGGACGTGAAATTTTTCTAGTTTTATATTATTTTAATTGCTAAGTAATTTTTCAAACATTTATAATAATGTTAAAATCAAAAATTAAGAATATTTGAAAGCACTGCTCCAACTTAACCGAATCGTAGGTATTTGTAAAAATACTCGTTTCGGATGTTGAAATAGAATATTTCGACATTGTAGGGTGGACGTTAGCTCATAAACGCAAATACAGATAGACTAGCATATGTAGACGACTTCATAATTTAAGTTTTTTTAAATTTAAAACCAAAGTACCCAACTGTTTTTGAAAAAATTTTTATGGGACCAAATGGCAGCTATTCCGCATCGAACAAAAAAAGAATCACGTAAATCGGATCAGTAATCGCGGCGTAATCGGTGTACATACATAGAAAAAAAAAAAAAAAAAAAAACATACCGGCCGAATTGAGAACCTCCTCGTTTTTGAAGTCGGTTAAAAATTAAGAATATTTGAAAGCACTGCCCCAACTTAACCGAATCGTAGGTATTTGTAAAAAATTTTAAACAAAAATTAAAACCGACTTCAAAAAACTGAAAAGGATAAAATAATTAAATTTAAGTTTAAGAATTAAATTCATCCCCTAGAAACATATTTTTGGAGTCGGTGCTTCACTTTCTATTGTTTTTGGAAACCACTTAGCACCAACTCCAAAAATATGTTTCTAGGGGATGAATACCTACTTAAATTTAATTATTTTATCCTTTTCAGTTTTTTGAAGTCGGTTTTAATTTTTGTTTAAAATTTTTTTTTCACAATTTTTAGTGGTAACTTTCTACGGTCGAAGCTAGATGGGTGATCGTAAACTTATATTGTTTCCTACTATCGTATCGTTTCACTAAAAAGTCACTTGAAAAGCAAAACTTTGCAATTTCGCATATGTAGACGACTTCATAATTTAAGTTTTTTTAAATTTAGAACCAAAGTACCCAACTGTTTTTGAAAAAATTTTTATGGGACCAAATGGCAGCTATTCCGCATCGAACAAAAAAAGAATCACGTAAATCGGATCAGTAATCTCGGCGTCATCGGTGTACATACATAGAAAAAAAAAAAAAAAAAAAAAACATACCCGCCGAATTGAGAACCTCCTCGTTTTTGAAGTCGGTTAAAAATACTCGTTTCGGATGTTGAAATAGAATATTTCGACATTGTAGGGTGGACTTTAGCTCATAAACGCAAATACAGATAGACTAGAAGAATTTTACAGGGATATCCCAAGTCCTGGGTGGCTCAGTGGTCAGAGCAGTCGCCCGGATTGCGAAAGGTCGTGGGTTCGATTCCCGCCTCAGGACGTGAAATTTTTCTAGTTTTATATTATTTTAATTGCTAACCACAGACATTTTTTTTTATACAACTGGATGACAAACCAGCGGACGGCCCACCTGATGGTAAGCGGTTACCGCCGCCTATAGACACCTGCAATAACAAGGAAATGTCACTTGATTTTGCAGGTGCGTTGTCATCCTGAGGCCTAAGATGAAATGCCGTCATGCCCAGTAATTACACTGGCTACCTTTCCCTTCAATCCGAAACACAGCGAACTGTTTCACGGCTGAAATAAGAAAGGCGGTGGTACCTACCCAGACGACCCTACATACGGGTCGTCTGGGTAGGTACCACCACCACCTGGGTGGTACTACCACCTAGAATTAGCATGAGTTCTCCAGAATTGGCGCCTTTGTGGTGTCAGCGTGGTGGTGTTACGGCCCAAACTCCTCATGTGTTTCTCCCATATAGGAAGGCCTGTGCCCAAGAGTGGGACATACCTATTTAGGCTGGTGATAAGGACATGAATTATATTCGTCGGTGGACGTGCAAGACTATGCAAGAGCAGTTTGTAATTTCCGCTTATCAGCTTTTTCTTCATTAAGAAGAACAAAGTTAATATACCTATTGGATATTTCTACACATTTCTTTGACTGAACTTGTTTGGGATTTCTCTGGGTGTTGTTTGATGAGAATCTCGTATAAGCGAATCAGCAGTAAAAACCAGCTGCACCCGTACCACCATCTTTTATCGCGATCCAGTTCAGGACCTAAACTAAGTAGTATTGTTAATTCATCAAAATCAAAATCAAAATCAAAATCACTTTTATTGCAAATACAGGTGTGTACATAGATGTTATACATTTTTTAGAACTTTTCTGTATTTTGCCACAAGGCATGCAAATTTAGTATGTAATATTAACATAAGTCACTTTAATTATTAAATTTATACATGAAGAATTGAAATTAATTAAACATAAACATTAAATTATTAAAATTATGTACCTATACAAATCACATTAAATTCTATTACATTTTATCGTCAATAAATTCTTTAATACTGTAATAAGCCTTATTTAATAATAATTCTTTCAGTTTGTGTCGAAATATATTGATGGAATTAATTTGTCTTATATCTAAAGGTATTTTGTTATATATTTTTGGTGCCATACAAAGGACACTATTATTCATTAGCCAAGTCTTGCTAGGTGGAAAACGAAGATTATTACAACGTCTAATGCTTTCAAATGTTTTGTATAAATGTAAATTAGTCCTTACAAATATAACTATTTCATATATATACATACTTGGAAATGTCAAAAGTTGTAAGGATATGAAATGTGGTTTACAACTGTCAGTTGGTTGTAATTTACAAATAGCCCGTATACATTTTTTCTGGGCTTTAAATACAGACTCTTTTTCAACTGAGTTCCCCCAAAATATAAGTCCATACCGAAGCGTAGATGCTACGTGTGCATGGTACGCGATCACCACCGTAGAAGTATTAACTACTTTAGCGAGCATGTACAGAACATAAGAAAATTTGCTTAATTTGGTACAAATACTCTCAACATGTGCTTTCCAATTAAGGTTAGAGTCAACATTTAAGAGGGGGCATAAAGCAAATCACTAATCGTAGATTTGATTTTAATCATATTAAATCAAATCCAAAAGAGCTGAAATTTTAAATATGGTAATTACATTATATTTGTGAGGGTTGTGTCAGAGCAAAAACATGAATTTATAAAATTTTCTCGATAGAAAAAATTCACAAAGATACCTCTGACTTTCAACGAGATTTAATTTATTGTCCAAATCACATTACTTCACAACAGGGAAAATTGATAAATATGTGAGTCACCATGTTTCCGAGGGCTTCTACTAGCGATTTTTCAATATATGTTATGGTTAGCAAGTAATTAATAAAAAACTATATTGGCGCATACTCCATTTTCCTTCCGCGCTAAACGTCATCGTCCGTCTCTGTCAGTCGCATGGTAGGCCGCATGATATTCGTTTTCACTCGCGGCTGCTCCATTGAGACGGGAAGACTATGTCTCTGCGTTCTCACGCGCCCTCGGCAATATTCTCGCGAATAATTTGTAGTTTATAACTTAAAAACCATAATATTGTACATATATTTTAAAATTATTGCTTAAAACATTTAATGAAACGTTGTGAATTGTGATTTTTCATAATTATTAAAATAAAAGGCTATAAAATGAAACTGAAAATTCAAATGACGGCTAGGTGTCAAACTCAAGTTTTTGTTTACTCACTTTTTAATTGTTGATATCGACCTTTTTTTTATGTACATTGAGCAGAAATCGCACTGTCTTTGCAATCTCAGTAGGCGTAGTATATGTAAAATAAAATCATGCTTTGTGTTTCTTAGTGACTGACTCGTATTTGATTTATTTGTAATAAAACTTTTTTAGATGGTCGACATTTTCATATGCATTTATAAAAATCACAATATTATAGGGCAGTTATCAATATGCAGTTGGAGAATCTAACACCGTAACGGTTTATGCTATTCACCTATGGCATAATAAACTTTATTGCAATTTAATGATAACAATGTTTTTTCAGATCAGCATAGGTTTAATATCACCACAACTACACCTAATTAAAAAATCTTATTAAAGTGAATTCTGTAGTAAAAAAATATGGTATCTACTATAAGATTTTTTAAAACAAAAATACATTATAGTGTCAACTAGTACAACTAGCAAATTCAGAGAACTTCAATGTGAGGTCAATGGATGTTTCAGATTTTTACATATATGAAGATCATTATCTTAATATAAATTAAAGAAAAGTGGTGAAATGGCATACATAAAAGATATTGGTTATATTGAGGTACATAGAAAATGTATGTCCATTTTTTCAAATTTCCCAGTGCTAACTAACTTTATTCCTCAGAATAAAGTTAGTCCAACAGGGTTTAATACCTTGTGCTGTTCAAAATATTGAATCTCGTAACATATCTCAAGAAAGAGAGGGATATTGAGACGATTAAATGATTATAATACCCTCAAAACCGATTGCCATTTTGGGAAAATCTTCCCGTAAACGATAGTTCCATTCACACAATCTGTGTAAAACAGAGGTGTTATAAGTTTTCTGAGTCTGTCTGTGTATCTGTGTGTCTGTCTGTGACATCGTATCACCTAATCGAATGGATCGATTTTGATTTGATTTTTTAGTTTAAACGCCGACGTGATTAGGATGGTTCTTAGCTATAATTTATGAAGATCATTTCAGGCGTTTGATGACTAAGTATCAGCTCATTTTCTACATGATAAAAGGATTTTATTAACTTTCACAGATCCGATCGATTTGAAATTTGGTGTACTGTCACTTCGATGACATTCCCATGACATACTAACCTTTATCTGATCTTAAACTATCAAAAAGTTTGCGGGATGTTTAATTCTTCAGAAACTTACAGCAGATATATTATTTTTGACCTTATAAGAATAGTCTCAATGAGATGGTAATAGATAGGTACATAATTAAATTAATAAATGAGGCCAGGGGCTACTAATTTTTTTTAATTTTATAGTTTTTTCGCTACTTACACTAGCCTGACTTGCATATGCTATGCATGGCAATTTTTTTAGGATTGGTTTTTTGATTATCAATATTTTCGACTGGTATTGCAAGCGTCCATAGGCAACGGTAGCTACTTACCATCAGGTGGGCCGTATGCTTGGTTGTTACCTTAATTACCTTATTGGTATACCAATAAGAAACTTAAGCTAACACTTTAAACTATTACCATGTATGAAAATAGTACATAATTGCTAAATGGAAACGCAGTATTGAACACGTGCTAGGTAATTTTGCAGTAATAAACACAGATACTGCATTTGGCCTTAGTAAACTGTGATACCCACTATCCCAAAATGGTAAACCAAAACGCAGTATTCCGCATTTTATTTAGATAACACAGTTAAAGTACAAAAAAAAGTATGTCAACAGAAAGCTTGATTTTTTTCTTACTTTTTAGGTACTCTATATATAATTAATAACATAGACTTGTTGTTTAGACATCAAGAAATATGTTTCGCGCGTTTATCTCGAAACCGCTTCTTTGCAAGTACTGCGTTTGCAATAAGGAGGACAGAATTGTGCTTGTGACCTCTACATCACTAATTATATGGACAGCACGAACACTGCAATCTTTCTAGTGCATATACATAGTAGAGTGTAATCCAACAGGTGCGAGTTATATTCCACGCAAGATCGGTCCTTTGTTATAAAGCAGATATACTTGGTCAGCCGTGAAAAATCAATGCACCTCGTCGTGTAGTTTCTTTGATTTGGATTTCAGTCGCTTTTCATTCAGGGAAATGAAAGGCGACATTTTAGTTGTGAACGCGCACAGTTGTGGTTTTTAACAATAAACTCAACAAGATTATTCGAACCCCGTTTAGACATAAAAAGGTTAACACAACAACCCTGTCTGTTAAACTCAATATTATTGAGGGTAATATTAATTCTCTCTTTATCGGTTTTAATGCGCCCCGCCCCTGGGCAACCGTAATATCTATCTAGCATGCACTGTACTGTCATCTGCATAGCTATTAATGTTACAATGATTTAGTTTAAACTGATGTAGCAGCAATATTGAGTAAAGTTGATGGTAACCTAAATTTTGAACGAAATATGATTTCATTTTTAAAAGTAAATAGTACCTTTTCAATTCCTCTGTTTTAGATTGTTCATTAAATTCTTTAGCGTATCTATAACTTTTTCCAGATGAGTGACATATCTTTATTTCTCTTAATGTGCCAACTACATCTAATTCAAGAGCACCCACAAATAAATTACCCACATTGATTTGCAATTAGAGATGATTTTAGTATGTTGCACCATTTACAAAAATTATATATGCAGATAGTTGATATGTATGCGAAAATAAATAGTAAAAGGATACATTATATTTCATTCGGGAAAATCAAACAAGACTTAGATCTTAAGTTCACAACTATTTAACATATTTTTAATTTGAAAAAGATTGCTGAATTAGTAAATTAACTGTGTGTCGCCTTGAAGAAAATTTGGCCTAATTTTGACTCTAGTAACAATAAAAATCTAAACTTCAATATTAAATTGAGCCAATATAATTAATGTTATAGACAAAAAATGCATTACATTTACTCCTAAGAAGCTACTGTTGCTTTCATGTGAATATTTTGCGTATACTATGTTATGACGTCGGCAGGTGACTAGACGAGCTTGATTGACAACACACTGCAATCGTGGCTCGCGATGCGGGGGGTGCGGGTGAAATTTGATTTTTTTCTAGCTTTAGGCGCACTCTTAAGCCCAAAAATTTTGTTACTTTAACTTCTCTTATGGCATTCCCGTTGTGATTAATGTCAATTGATATGGTAGTCCTAGATCGATTACGAAATGTCATAATATTTGTTTTATCTAAATTTATAAGTAAGTTATTCCGTTGTAACCAGGTTATAATGTCATTAAGCGAATTATTTATGTCACTTTGAAGTACTGATAATCTCTTATTGGAAAATACTACTGTGCTATCATCAGCGAATAGTATCATTGGTGAAGGTACAATTCCCGGAAAGTCGTTAATGTAAATTAAAAATAACAAAGGCACAAGAACACTGCCTTGTGGCACTCCATATTGTACACGTCTATAATTGGACAGGTAAATCATTTCAGACTTTAATTTTGGACAAATTTTTGTAATAAGAGTTGCTTGCTCTCTACTGCTTAGATATGACGTAATTAAGTCTAATGCATTTCCCCTGATTCCATAGTTGAATAATTTTAGTTTCAATATATCATAATCAACGTAGTCAAATGCTTTTGTTAGGTCCATGTATAAAGCACATACAGGGATTTTCCTATCTATGTTTGTTGTAACTTCCTCTATGAACTTATATATAGCCATATTAATATTTTTGTTTTTTTCTAAATCCTGCTTGTTCTTTCGCCAGTATATCATATTTCTCTAAATAGTTATAAAGACTATTATATATTACTTTTTCAATAATTTTTGAAGTACCGGTATAAGAGCAATTGGTCTATAAAAAGATAAATTTTCTCTATCCTGTTTTTTGAATAAAGGTTTTATTATTGTTTTTTTTTAATTTTTCAGGGTATATACCATGAAGGATACACAAATTATAAATGTGACATAACACGGGTGATATTACACGAGATACATATTTTAGGACTTTTGTAGATATGTCATCGTATCCAGTACTATTCGTATTTTTTAACGATTGTATTATGATATTTATGTCATGTGGTGTAGTGGGGCTAATGTAAATAGAATTATAATTATTATATGTCAATGACTTAAAATGAGTTCTAGCGTCATAATTATATGTCAAAGGTTTCACTTGGTCAATAAAGAAATTGTTAAATGCATTAGCTATGTCAATCGGATTTGTTATTATTTTCCCGTCAATATTTAATTGCTTAATGTTGTCATTAGGTAAATTGGTTTTATAATTATTTATAATGTCCCAACTGGCTTTAGTTTTATTTTGTGCTGTGTTAATGTGATAATTATTTTGTGACTTCTGTGTCAATTTCAAAATGCGATTAAGTTTTGCTGAATATGATTTGAAAACCTCTTTATCTCTTACTAATTTGGTTTTCCTGTATTTCCAAAGTAGCTGTCTTTTTGTGTTCATACTACGACGCTATCTACGACTATGACAGCGATGCAGTTTAGGAACCAATACTGAACCGAGCGGAATATAAATCGCTTTTATAAGGATGATGGTAAGGCCCCTGAAGCGATATTTCTATTTTGCGACTTTTGAAAATACGTGGTATTGCAAACTGCTCTGGGCGGTGTTGCACGCCCACCGACGATATCAAATTAATAATGAAATAAGTACCGAGTCTTCGTTATTCCAATACCCAACATACTTATTGAAAGCCATATAAATAACACAAACTTTATTCCCCATTGTCCGTCGATTCCATTTGGTCCTGATGGAATGTCCTCGTTGGAGCCACGCCAACCTCCGCAGTGCCTTCGATAATATAAGGAGTATGTACAGTTGACCGCAAGTCAAGCGTACCTACCTAATAGCGGCCGGCGCCTGATTTCGACCGGCATCCGCAGAATACCATCGTCGTTCCTGCCCCCTTATTCTCAACTGTCGGAAAACAGACTCGGAGATTCGAATTTCGGAAACTCTATACCTATCACTTCTTATCGCTATGCGTCAAAGCGAGACAGCATGTGACTTTTTGAATCGAATCCGTGATTCGACAGTTGAGAATAAGGGGGCTGTGCCGAGAATAACTAGCTGAGCGGAGGCCTTTTTGGTGCCATTTAGTTAAGTTAGTTTTAATGTTAGCTAATATAATTTCTATATTGTTATGAAAGTACCAAATAAATATTATATGCTACTCTATTGTATGGGGAGCTCGGTGGCGTAGTGGTTTGAGCGCTCAGGTTTCAATCACGAAGACAAAGCAACTTTCGCCATGGTTGGTCTCTGGATGGGTCAAAAAAAAAAATCTTGAGCTCCTCCGTGCTTCGGAAGGCACGTTAAGCCGTTGGTCCCGGTTGGTACTGCAACCGCTTTAACCCACCTACCCGCATTGGGCCAGCGTGGTGGTGTTACGGCCCGAACTCCTCATGTGTTTCCCCTATGTAGGAAGGCCTGTGCCCAGCAGTGGGACGTATATAAGCTGGTGATGATGATGATGATGATGATGATGACTCTATTGTATAATACCACAGATTATAGATAATAGTTTAATATTATTCTTTGGTTCTGAATGTTATGGGTATTACTGATAGGTTTATAAAAATTAGTTATATAGTCGTTTACAGTTGCACTGTGAAAGCCGGCTCTATTATGAACGAGGAAAGGTCGGTCTCAAGATTCGATTGTCACACTTGATGGCGTACAATAGTCAATTATTATTTGACTATTGTACGCCGAAACGGCAGGTTGTAGCTGCACAAAAATGTATGTTAGTAAGACCTATCTTGTAACCTATGACTAAGACAATAAATGGATTTGATTTGATTTGATGTGCTGCCTCTACCTTAAGTTCATTCTACTGGTGTTGCCAGTCGTAAAATTTTATACACTCCTCCAAATTAGTAGATTACGGAAAACTGAAATTCATCTCAGTAAGAAGTTACTCGGTTTTTACATAAAATAGAATTTGATCAATAAATCGCACAACAACCTTTTAACGTAGATGTAATATAGCTCAAAATTGAATCGGAGCCCCGTAGAATGCTGCCAAGGGAATACAAATGGGTGTTTATGCAGAGTAATTGTTAAGTTACGGTTTTTATTTGTGCAGTTTCTCTGATAAACAGTTCTAATGTGCTTGGCTTGAAAGCATTTCAATATTTCGAACTACTTTCAATCGAGCTAATATTCAATAATTCATCATATAAGTAAATTAGATATTTAGATTATTACAATACATTCCATAATTTTCTGAGTATGTACGGGATTCTGTTTTAAATATTTGCGAGTGTCTACTGTCGGTGTAGATAGCTATCTATCCGTGTTATTATGTAACTCCATTAATTTGTGTTGAGAACATCATTCCAAATAAAAACCTAAGGTCCCAGAGGCAGAACTCAATTCAAGATAAATTACGATAAGGCACAACCTACATATTGAGAATTTACTCTCCGCAAAGATATCCTCTTGCGGAGAAGGACAGTCTAGGAATAATTCAGTAGGCATTTGGGGACTACAAATTATCTAATTAGTTTGCAGTGAGCTTCGGACTGTTTCATTTTGGTTATTAGGAGCAAGACATTATTTTTATTTATTTATTTACAAAACTTACGTCTATCATTACAGGATATTTCCTTAATGCAATACTTAGCGTAGCCTAAACAAAATTAAATACTTAAGAGTAGCATATTATTACACATAGTGACATATTTGAGAATTGTGAATTCACACAAGGAACACCAGAAAATGTCTATACGTTCAGCTGTTCTCAGCTCATTTTAATAAAAAAAAAGTTGCACTGGGAGGGGACCTTTAAATGTGTACACAGTGAAAAAAGGTCATTCGGTTCAGCATTAGTACTCAGTAGTACCACAGACTTTACAACCTCAGTGGTGGTAGTGGACGGCTGGAACAACAGCACATAGAAAAATAAAAAAAATAATCATTTTAAGTAACCCCCGGCCCAAACACGCTATATTTGTTGTAAGTTTCTGAAGAATTAAGCATCCCGCAGACTTTTTGATGGTATAGAATCAGCTCAAGGTTAGTATGTCATGGAAATGTCACCGAAGTGACTTGTTTGTAACAAAAAAACAGTGTTGTAGAATGTTCAATACTAGATATCCTAATAAGTTGTGCCACCCGAATTCTAGAACTGAAATCTGTGATAGAAATAGCTTATCAATGTCAGTAAGAATATATAATAAGTTGTCAGAAACTATAAAGACACTGCCACTTTCCACATTCAAACGTCGCTTACATGGGCTTCTAGTCGAAAAAGCATATTACACAGTTGCAGAATTTTTGAAATGACATAACATAATTGACATCTTTCATTGTCCTGTTGATATAAAATTGACTAAATTTAATTTATCTTAATTGTTTAATACTAAAATAAAATAATTATTGAATGTTTGACATTAAAATTTTATAGTGTGATTAATTATAGGTTTTATAATTTTATATTAATAATAATTTAATTTTGGTCATGACATTACGAATTAATAACTGGATAGTTGCATGCTGTATGCCAGTAAAAATATGTGATACAATCTAATTATTATAACACCTTCTGTACCATATTTTATTGCAATAAAGAATTGAATTGAATACACCAAATTTCAAATGAATCGGATCTGTGAAAGTTAGTAAATCCCTTCTATCATGTAGAAAATGAGCTGATAGTTATCAAACGCCTGAACTAATCTTCATAAATTTACAGCTAAGAACCATCGTAATTACGTCAGCTTTCAAACATAAAAAACCAAATCAAAATCGGTCCATTCGTTTAGGCGCTACGATGCCACAGACAGACACACAGATACACAGACAGACACGTCAAACTTATAACACCCCCCTTTTTCGTGGAGGGTTAAAAGAGGGTATGGCTAATAGTTGTGTCATCTATCTCATACCGCAATACCGTTAGTGTAATGATACCGAAAACCCACGCGTGCCGGTGTTTGGAGTCATCAATTTTCTGTCCCACCAACATGATACACAAAAAATATTTACAACGCGTTTCTTAGTCATATAACTTTCAAAACCTGGAATTCTATACCACACCATAAAAGTCTTTCCTCCTTTTGATAACATGTAGGAACCCTTCAAAAGAGGCGACAAGTGTCTTACTAACTTTTACCGATCCAATTGATTTGAAAATTGGTGTACCGTTACTTCGGTGGTACGCTGCTCCAAGACATGCTAAACTTTAGCTGATGCTGTACGGATGCTTCATTCTTCAAAGACCGTGCTAGGGTATATAACAATAGTCTCAAAGAGTTAGATATATAATATGATGATCAAGGCCTGGGGTCAGTAAAAATTTTGATTTTATATTTTGTTGTATTTCAGCGTATCCAGTGTTTTTAAGTGTTTATTCATTTTTATATTTTACAGTCTTTATTTTACTGCCACAATAAATATAATATTATGACCTTTTTCGATGTCTTATTTCTGTTTCTCCAATCTCCATCACATTGTAGCGTTACATTGGCGCCCAACATGGGGCGAATTAGGCGTTACAATCACAGGCGGCAATATGGACGCGTCTATAAGATGGCATTTTATGACATCATAATCACTATCAACTTTTTATGTAAGCATACAGATAACCACGCTGGAAATAGAATTGCCGGGTAGGCAATAAATCTGACCTATTTCCAAATTATAGATCCCGTTTCTATTTTTAAGTAAAATAATACCACGTAGTCATGTCTCGCCCACAACTTTGGAACAGCTGAAGAGCGTTATGTGATCGATCAGCTGGCGACCTTCGGGTCACTGACCCAGGGAAGTGGGTCGAGGGGGTGGCCCTTTGAGGGCAAGGGCTGGTATGTGTGCATAGGAACATTACGTGGACGGCGAAATTGCGCGGTTGAGTTGGTATGTTATTAGAATTCGTATTATTGAGGCAGGATTGTTTTATACGCGAAAATGGTATATAAATACCGGTGGAATCTTCTTCTTCTCTAAATAAAAATGTAACGTCTGTCTGTCTGTCTGTTCACTTAAGATTTGATGACCATATAAATGAATTTTGACGGAGGTTTACTGTAAGATATAGAGTTTATTCAGGTAGGTTTAAAGGGTTGTATTATCAGCTTCACCATATTGATTTTGAGCGTTACACTTAGTTTAGTGGTAAGTATGACATACATCAAAATAACAAAGTCTGCGATAGCATGTGTCTATCTCCTGATGTAGATTTAAGTCCTTTACGCATGTGGAGCCGCAGACTAAAGCTAGTTATAAATATCGCACATGATGGTTTACTAATAGATGTTTATGAATAACTAGCTGCTGCCCGCGGCTTTGCCCGCGTGACCTTTTATTGTAAGCAAAATGCATTTACGCTTGTCCTGTGCCACAAGATGTGAGAGGCATGGCTATGTGGGGCTCCTTGACCAAAGATGGTATAGGTCGCGAATAACCACTAAAACAACCTTGGTGCTCTAGCTTTTCGTATTATCATATTTTCGGGCAACAGTTTTCCCTATCCCTATTTCTTCGAGACTTAACTGAAAAATGTCTTTTTTCTTTCTTCAGATCGTAATAACATTTGATAGAGTAACCCCATTATAAGATCATATAGTTTCCAGTGGCCGCTTGTGGCTCCTCCAGCATGGCTGTCGGTAATCGCGCCCAAAAATAACCATTTCAGGATGTAATTAATGGCCATGACGAACTTCAGGCAAATCGGTTTTATTGCGACATGACTGTCCGTCTGTCTGGCTGGCATGTATGTTACAAATAATCAATTTAGCTTCATCTTTGCACTCTTTGTTCATTATTATTCAGTTGGAAATCGACCAGCCCCCTTATTCTCAACTGTCGGATCACGGATTCGATTCGAAAAGTCACATGCCGTCTCGCTTTGACGCAGCACGATAAAAAGTGACAGGTATAGAGTTTCCGAAATTCGAATTCTTTCCGACAGTTGAGAATAAGGGGGCAGATCCCTCGATACATCTCCGAACGCTCTTAGTTTTTTTGGCCCTGAGTAATCTCTATTCAACCTAGGAATTGACACATCTATAGTATTAATAGGTACATACTGACAAAGAACACACGAAGGAGTTTGACATTGCATTGTAAAATAACTCTTAAGGCGAGATCATACGGTGCCCCAGTGTAATGCTTTTGCAGTTCTCGACTGTACGACGTAGTTTTTGTGTCAAGTGCCTTTCTCTTCGTGTTGGGGCTTTTGTGGAAGTGGCATCGATTGTTCTCTGTTGAATGTCAAACTACCCTTACAAACTGATACGTTTACCCGTTTAAACAGAATTTTAGGTCAGTTACTAATTGTATTAGCTTTATCACCCGAGGGGAAAATAAGCTTTTAAAGGGCAAACGCACTGGGATGCCATGTCGACTGACGTCACTTGTTGGTCTACGGTTACACTAAGTATCCAAATAATTTGTATTGAAATGTATGCCAGTATGGCCAGTTAACTCACTTGGCTATGGTCTGGCGACGTCGCCAATTTGGAGCGTACCCACGACCGACCGGGCTGGAGTGGACGCTATAGAGACTCTGGCAACCTGGCAGCCCGTAGCCAAGTCACCAGTATTTTGTGTAATGTAAGCTTCCTAACTCAGTAGCTAACTGGTCACCAGGACGGACACCGATTGGGATGACTCCTACTGACGTAGCCACTGGCTTATTTATGATATGTTTTATAGCCACAAACAACGGGTCAAATTTATAGACATCAAATCACGGCCGATGAACCTGAAATTCTGAAAAACCAATATAAATTAAAAAACAAAAACTACCAGAAAGATAGGACAAGCCATACTATACCTATTAATACGAATCAATCCCAAGTAGAAACCAAATCAAAGGACCGCTCACCTAGGCTCTACATATTTGGAGATGAGCAGGGACGTGGACTGTGTCGACAACTGACTAAGTCGCTAAATAATAAATATAAGGTTTTTAGCGAAATAAGGCCGGGAGCGACGACAGACAAGGTTCTACAATGCATGAAGACTGAATGTTCCACATATGATAAAACCGATTACATCCTAATATTAACTGGGAAAAACGACTACGACCTCACAAAGCTGAGCTCATATCTTTACTTCTTTCTAAGCCAGCTGTCTAATACAAATATAATTTTATGTGAGCCCCAAGAGAACAAACAACTTAATGTAGAACGTATAAGCAAAATATTTAAATCATACAGTGACCAGCTATCTCACGTAAATTACATTGACCTGCGCTACTCTTACATGGGCTTGCCACGGAATAATTTCAAACACTTATGCCAAAATGTCCTGCAAGAGCTATTAAGAATTGAATACCATCACAGAATGATGAACTACCGTGCCAAATACATACATAATTTACTGAAAGAAACTAAAATGCTTGTAAGCTACCAGAGTACTCCTGAAATTGAAGATCTACATCATCCAAGGATATCGACTCAGACGGCTGCTGATGAACAGGGACACCTGTTTTTTCGTAGATAATATTACAATACTTTACCAAAACATGCAAAGTGTGAATAACAAGATCTCTCTTTTGGAACAATTGCTGTATGACATTGAATTGGAAGTTGTATGCATGTCAGAGACTTTTTTAACCGAGAACAGATTGGATGCTTTACAAATAAATGGATACAAGTTAGCAGCATATTTTTGTCGAAAACTCCGTAAGAAGCCCTTCTAGGAGTAGGCATAATAATAAGAAATAATATAGACTACGAAGAACGAAAAGACATATGTGATTTATCTATAGAATGTGTAATTGAATATTGTGGTGTAGAGCTAAAATCTTTAAATCTATTAATTTTATGTATATATTGGAATGAAAGTGAAACGGATACATTTTTAGAATCATTTAAAGGGTTAATGGACAAACTTAAAAGAGAAAGGAATAAAAACATACTGATAGGAGGAGACTTTAATATAGATGTGTCAAAAAAAACAAAAATAGCAACAGATTTTAAAAATTTATTACTAACCTACAATTTTACGCAACAAGTTAAAATGCCAACTAGAATATGTGTAACTACAGCTACATGTATAGACTTAGTCTTTACAAATTTCCGTTGGACTCAAACCAAGGTGAGAGACCTTGGCCTTTCTGACCATCATGGTGTTATAGTCCAGATAGACACTGAACAACTATACAAAACTGAAGAAACCCATATTATAAATAGAAGAATATTTTCCACTTCCCAAATAAATAAGTTCAAACAAAAACTAGCCGAGGTAAATTGGGAAAACATACTAACTGAAACAAATGACATAAACAAAAATTACAAGATATACCATAGTAAATTAAAAATACTAATAAATGATTATTTCCCTAAAAAATATATTAAAATTAACTCAAGAAATAAAAATCCTAAATGGATAACCAAAGGGCTAAAAATCTCTTGTAAACATAAAAGAATGCTACGTGTCATGATTAATCATACAAATAACGCAACAATTAAAAAATACTACAGATCATACAGGAAAGTATTAAAGAAGTCAATTATTATCTCTAAAAAGAAATTATTAATCAAATGACAAACTCTCAGAACAAAACTAAAACAATGTGGAATATAATAAAAACCAAAACTAACAAAGCCCCTACTAAGTACCATAAAAATCTTAAGTTAAATTTAAATAATGAAATTGTAGAGTCTCCTTTAGAAATTGCAAACTGTTTCAATAAGTTCTTTGCCACAGTGGGTGAATCAAATAATAATAATGATTTTAACAGACAAACACAGAGATATAATACCTTGCCTATAGTAAATAATACAATCTTCCTGTATCCAGTAGATACAAAAGAAATAAACACTTTACTTCTAAATCTTAAAAATAAAAACAGCTTCGGAATTGATGACATCCCATCCACTATATTGAAAGCATGCGCCCATGAATTGACTCCAGCTCTTGTGATACTAATAAACCAATCATTTTCGGAGGGCACATTTCCAGATTTACTAAAAATTTCTATCATAAAACCCGTCTACAAAAAGGGTAGTAAAACGGACCCGTCTCACTATCGTATAATAGCTCTTCTCCCAACCACCTCTAAAATCTTCGAAAGAGCAATGTCAAATCGATTATACTCCTATTTTGAGAAATACAATATCTTGGACGATCATCAGTACGGCTTTCGCAAGAACAGATCAACTAGTCTAGCTGTTTACCAGTATATTCAACAAGTGTTAGATTATTTTAATAAAGGGAGCTATGCAGTAGGTATACTGCTCGATATGACAAAAGCCTATGATAGAGTCCAACATGAAATCCTCTTGAACAAGTTACAAAATTGCGGAATAAGAGGTAAAGTTCACGAATGGTTAACGTCATATCTAAAAAATCGAGTGCAATATGTACAAATTGACCACCAGAATCCAAATACTGGTAAAATAACAGATTATCGATCTGATCCATTAACGGTAAATTGTTCCATACCACAGGGCAGCGTCTTAGGTTGTGTTCTTTTTCTGATTTATGTAAACGATTTGCCTAAAATAGAGAATGCACACCGTATCCTTTTTGCGGATGATGTGTCACTCCTCTTTAAATACGAAAATTCCACCACATTCCAGACACATTTAAAAGAATCAACTAGTATAATAGTAGACTGGCTTAAGAGAAACAACTTACTTGTAAACTACTCCAAAACTAGACTTGTGGAATTTAGACCATACCAAAAATCTCCATTGAACATAGAACTTCAGATAGAAAAGACTTCTTTACAGAAGTAAGCTCTTGCTCACTATTGGGTATTGATATTGATAGCCACATAAACTGGAAAAGTCATGTAGAGAAAGTAAAGGCAAAGCTTTCGCGCTTCTGTTACGCATTTTACGAACTAAAACTGAGTACAGATAAAAAAACTGCTATTGCTGCATACTACGCATATGCCCACTCCTGGCTCAACTATGGAATTATTCTTTGGGGGAATAGTACAGATGTAGCTGACCTCTTTATACTCCAGAAAAAATGTATAAGAATTATTACAAATATCAGCCGCATGGACTCATGCAAGCCCCACTTTGTAAAGTTACAGATTCTTACCCTGACTTCTATGTACATTCTCGAGGTATGTAAATTTCTTAAAAATAATCCAAATATCTTTGAAAACTCGCAATGGAAAGGGATGCATCCACCTAGATTTAACAATAAAAATAAATAAAAACTACCAAATAGCCATATGGCGATGTTTAACTCAAGCCCCTATTTCAGTACAATAAAAATATATAATAAACTGCCAATTGAAATCAGAATGGAACCTAAAATAAAAACTTTCCATAAAAAAATAAAAGAAATGTTAATAAAAAAATCATATTATAATTTAACGGAATATTTCAACGATAAATATAAATAAAATATATACACTATTTAAATACGAATACGAATAACCATTAAATGAATAGGAAAATGGAAATATAATTGAATATTATGTACTTGCAATAAAATTAAGTTATTATTATAGTAGTTATGAATATAATTTCTAATCATTACATAGTCCGTTACACTTTTATTTATCTTGATTATGCTATGCCCAAATGGGTAACATGTTGTACTGGTATTATTTGTGAACATCTATTATTTACATTCATGAACGCAATAAATTGTTTGATTTGATTTGATTTGATTTGGTCATTGTGGAGACTGGATAACTGGCGCGCTGGTGACGTCAAAACTAATTAGTCACTACTACTCCATTTGGCAAGCAAAGGTAGCCAGAGGAATCCATGGATACGTAGCCGGTGACGCCGCTATGGCGTCTCGGTGAGTAAGGGCCTCGCTGCCAACCATGGTAAGAGCCATGGTTGGTAGCGAGAGGGTATGGGAGGCTGTCCTCCTTCCTTCTGCGAGACTGTGCTCACACAGAAGGAGACAACCGAAAGGGAGCGGGAGGAGGATGCTCTAGCCACCCCTGCCCGGCTTAGACGGGTGTGGGTGTGAGGAGACGGGCGGTGACCGCCTGTCTTCCTGCGTCCTAGGCGTGGCCGCATTGCACAGGCCGCTTCGTCTGGGATTACCCTAGTGACTCTGGGTAATATCCATCGGCGCCAAACCTGGCCATCAAGTCAGGTGGGCTAATGAAATTGCTTCGGCAGAGCCCAGTCTACCCTGCGAATGGCCACGGCCCTTCGCGGGGGTAGCCCGTTAACTCCACTGAGATACCGGGGAGTTTTAGTGGGTATTTCCAGTGCTGCTAGCGTTCGACGACGCCACCACACACGCTAGTCGCTTAGCCAGCGGCGGGTAGGCTTGTAATCAGATTTCTCCATGTTAAAAAAATGAGAAAAAGTGGCTTATAACCAGAGGTAGCTGTGCCTACGTAGCCAGTGATGTCGCCACAGCGATTTATTTATACATAAACGATACATTTATATTGCGATGTACTCGTAAGTTTCAAAATGCGGAGTTACTAGCCAAAGTTGATTTCTGTGTCCCGCATAGGTACAGTTGACAGCACATGAAATGTAACAGTTTGACCTTGAGACCGCCCTTACTGCGCTCGTAATAGAGGCGGCTTTCGTAGTGCAACTGTTACACTTGATGTGATGCTTGACTTCTGCGATTGCTGAAGGTACCTCACGGGAGAACCGATATGCTATGGTTTTCTTGGTTAATAAATTAGGCTGAAATTAATTGACTTGTTTAGGTATATACCTACATGTTATAAACACAAACAAATTGATTAATTTAGTTAATAATTTGTCGATGTGGCTAATATAGTCAAACAAAATGCTTAATTTTGATAATACTTTGTCGATGTGGCTAATATAGTCATAGACTAGGAATCATAAACGGCCTATATTTTAAACGTCCCGCTGCTGGGAACAGGACGCTCTGCCATGGGTGACATACGAGGAGTAGACTAGGAAAGAAGTATAAAATTGTTTTGTCCGTCTCTAGGATTTCTGCTCGCTGTTGTGTGCAGATAATAAGGACAACTCAATACAAACTTTTCAGTTAGCAGTCTGGCTGTCCGCCATTTGGCTCAGTTAGTTTGGGCAAAAACGATTCTGTCAGTGGCCACGCACGTTGCACCACATTGTTGTGACTTGTAGTAATTATAAGCAGTATCAGGACATAACGGTCCTTGACAAACTGTTTGAGAAAATCTTATACATACATTTTATAGCCACAAAATAGCTGCAGCCATATGTACGTATTACATGGAAGGGTGCAGCCAGAGAGTACATTTTTTATACGGTGCAGCCGTCATTGTAGTTATCAACAAAAATAATGTATTTAAGCTCAGATCCTTTTTAGGGTTCCGTGTCCAAAGGGTAAAACGGGACCCTATTACTAAGACTCCAAATTCTTTCACATAAACCACGTCATGTCTTTTGCCTTTACATAATTTTGTCTACATGCTATACGAGTGTATGCTTTTACTCCGTTGTGTTCGGGAATAGTCGAGCACCATTGCAGGAGCCGCAGTGATGGGCAGAAGCAGAGATATGGGTCGACAGCTTCCATTGGGCCACCGAACACGACGGTCGAGCCGTAGCCACCTTTGACACTTCTTACAGCCTGGCCACGGGAACGGGTGGTCGCCGGTACGCGTGGCCTGCTTAGTACATTTCCATATATTTGTTTTCATTCGGGCGAATAGAAGTGCGAATATTCGCCGCGGCGATTTTCTTGTGGCCAGGCCATCACATCGCAATCTTCTATAACTGTCTAACTAATATAGGTATTATATTAGTTAGACAGTTATAACAAAACGGAACTTTAAAACTCTCTATAATGGTAGGCCATTACAGAGAGTTTTAAAGTTCCGTTTTGTTTGACAGTTTTAATACAGTGTCTCAAGAAGAAATTCTTTAATTCCTTTGTGTTGCCAGTGATGACTTACGGAACTAAGACGTGGCCGCTTACAATTTGTCTCATAAGAAAGTTCAATGTCACCCAAAGGACAATGGAGAGGCATGCTCGGGGTTTCTCTGCGAGATCGAATCAGAAATAGTGAAATCCGCACGATAACTAACCTTAGTTACCGACATAGGTCAAAGAATTGCGAGCCTCAAGGGGCAGTGGGTATGCCATATTTCAAGGAGAACCGACGGCCGTTGTCTCTCTCCACCATTTATTATTGTCCACTTATGTGGAGACAAAATGTTTTTTATCTCTTACTTTCTCTCGGATTAAAAGACATATAGACTTTTGTCCACTACCCAGGTAGTAAGCCATGCTGCGGGAGCTGAGGGGACTAAGTTGAAAACTCGAGTTAACTTACTGTCATCATTATAATCTTTATCATCATTTCATCCGAAACACGCCAACTGCTGGGCATAGGCCTCCCTCAAGGATTTCCAAACCGATTGGTTCTGGGCAGCTCGCATCCATCAGCTTCCCGCAACCCTCACCATATCGGTGTAGTGATTTGATGTGGTGGCTTTCTAGAATGGTTATATCGGGTGCGGATTATAAAATTGCGTTGTTATTTGTTGGAATTGTGCGCAGAGGCGCGGATAGTTCTATTGGCAAATAGTAGAAAGATCGTAAAAGGTTTTTTTAGACAACTAGACGACACACAAGCTGACAGCCCACCTGATTGTAAGAGGTCACCGCCGCCTATAGACACCTGCAATAACAAGGAAAAGTCACTTGATATTGCAGGTGCGTTGTCATCCTGAGGCCTAAGATGAAATGCCGTCCATGCCCAGTAATTACACTGTCTACCGTTCCCTTCAATCCGAAACACAGCGAACTGTTTCACGGCTGAAAGTGGCGTAAGGATGAGGATGGAGGGGTTGGAGGTTGCATCTTGTGGATGCTCCAAAGAATAGTTTAAGCCCTAATGCCCTTTATAACTTTCACCTTTCTAACTTGGTAGGTTCAAAACTTGCAAATGTAGTACTGAAAAAGCTTCAAGACTGTTCTCCAAAACTTCTCAGCTGTTAAGTGAAGCAGTTGACCAACTTGATCTACGAGTTAAGTTCCAAGAATTCAACTTAATTGGTTAATTTAGGAACTTAATACTTACTCAAGCTGTTGGCGATCCGAAACTAGTAGATGAACATAAGTTTTACAATTACTTTTATTTGTTTTTTATGAGTAGGTATACCTACGGCTAAATGTGTCTTAAAATACGATATGTACCGATATACCAATAGTATGAATTATAAGCTTGGAGGATTTTCTGACATGACTCAGTAGTCACGTCAGAAAATCCTCCAGCTTTTAAAAGGCCTCGGTAGCGCAAAATAATATGACATCAATCCGGTAATATAAAATAATAAAAAAAAGATCGAAATCATTTCGGCTTTAACGGAAATATTGCGTTACCCACACCCACACAACATATGACTTTCACACAAAAAAAATAGGGTTATAGCCTTTACAAATAATACACTTTCCAAAATATTATTTGACGGAAGCGTTAGAATTTTATGTTTTAAGTAATATGGCTTACATCTATCTGTTGTTTTCAACCCAAAGATGGCTCCTATACGACTTTGCATTTTGAATGGTACATTATCTGTAGAATTACCCCAGAATACAATGCCGTATCTAAGACCTGATGCCGCTAAACCGTCATACGCTATCAGCGCAAGGCATCTATGCTTAGTAACGAAGAGAGTCTGAATAAGGCAAAAACTTCACTACTGACTTTCTTGCTAAGATGTTCTATATGGGACATCCGGATCCAATTCAATTAGCTGTCTACGACAACTTCAAGTTTAGCATTTTATGCAATAATATGTAACGTAAGCTGTCAATTACTAACTTATTTTGAATTTTTGGCTCTGAAAAATCGGTTCATGTGTATAAGCACCTTACTAAAAGTTTGTAAGACCGTAGTCACTTCTAACACTATCAATTTGCGAATCACTCTCCATTCCCCGTTCCCAATAAATCTTACTTTAAAACGGATCTAAATTTCTGTTGAAAGATACAAATGAAGTCGGGATAACGGGCTGCAAATTCGAGGGACTTAATTCAGCATTGGGTGGGCTGCTGCATAATTGTATATTTTATTAGGGGTTGAGAATATTTTGGACTTATCAAGGCAGAGTTATGTCTACTAAGAGACAAAACCTTTTTTGTGTCTATTTTCCCGAAGCTCTTCATACCCTACCTATTATACGTCCCACTGCTGGGCACATGCCTTTCTGCATGGGAGAAACGCATGAAGAGCTTGGGCAACAACCACTGCTGGCCCAGTACGGGGTGGTGGGTTAAAGCGGAGCTTTGGAGTCTTGTGGCTTTAGAGTTTAGATAGACCCTATTCAATCGTGATATCCCTTAACTTTAATACCTTCTACCGATCTCGTAAAACCAAATGATGACCCTGAATAATGACATATTTCATCTCAAATCCAAATATCTTCAAGAGACATGTCGGTGCGCTCCTTATGTAATTTTGTCATAGCTATATAGTGTTGTAATAGTTAAAGACACCCACTATAATTATTAATACTTAAGGTTCTATAGGTAGATTCGGGTTAATATGTGAAATATTATAACACCACTCTAGCAAGTGACTAGGGCTTGGTATTCGAATATTCGAATATTCGTATTATTTGAATATTCGCCTCATTTACTATTCGAATATTTTTGAGAGTAGTATTCGAATATTCCGAATTTTTCGAATAATGATATTTCATAATAAAAATCAAGACAACTATGAATGAATTTACCAAAAATGACAGGTGATATACGTAGAATTAGGCAACGAAGTGTTACTTTATGAGTTAATTGAAAAACTACTTGAGTTAACTGTAAAATAAAAGTTGATTTAATTTTGTTTTGTCAGTTTCAAAAGAAACACATCTATTACAACGAAATTTTCAAAAGAAACTTCTAAACTCAAGCAGCGACGACGGCAATATCTATCTGTTACTTCGTCAGCGCATCGGGAAATTTACAAACTGGTTCTAAATGGTCTCTGAAATGCTAATACTCGCTCCATAAAAAGAGCACTTAAGCAGGACATGGGGTCAAAAGTGCTCGTCCCGTCCTTAGGGAGTAGGGAGACCACCTGGCGAAGTTGACTACTGCTAGTGGGAACGTTGTTGTATTGTATCTAGGCCGGATATTCTTTGGGAAATTTAAAACTTCCATAGTAAATACCCTTCGCATGCGTCTTGACGCAGATCTAAAATATGAGAATTCTACTAGATCAACACTAACACGCCACTTCACTGAGGGCCTGAGGAAACCAAGTAGTCAGCCTACACGAAATTGAGATAGGTCTAGGACAGCTAAAAACGGAAAAGCCCCTGGAGAAGATGGAATCACGGCGGAACTTCAAAGCTGGTGGGTGAGCACTGCTGAAGGAGCTCCAAAAAATATTTAATTCTATCGTCTTTTATAGGAGAGCTCTAGAAGTGTAGGAAAGGAGTGTGGTCGCTCTCTCCTTTAAAAAGGCGACAAGACGCTTCTGAAGAATTACCATCCAATTTTACTCCTCAGCCTCCGCTACAAACTATTTTCGAGAGTCCTATCGAATAGACTTGCGCGAAGACTCGAAGAATTCCAGTCCTCAGAACAATGTGGGTTCCGGAGAAGAAATGACAATATAGATCATTATTAATCTATCAAGACCTGGGCAGTTCTAGAATCTTTGAGCAATGCCTAGTTGATATATCTAAGTGAGGAAATGCTTTTACGATGCAAAGACTGTAACTATCCAAGTACAGAACCAGCAGAGTTACCTATTTCCGATGTAAGAGACAAAGAGACGTCTTATCCCCTAAATTGTTCACAAGTGCATCAGAGGATATCTTCAAGATACTGAATTGTAACGGAAGGAGTATTAACATTAATGGCAAGAGAGATTTACGTATGATGTCGTCGTTATAGCCGGAACGCTGCAGAATCGACAACAGATGTTGCACGACCTAGCTGACTTATCTCAACGCATCATTCTCCGGATAAACTTGGATAAATTTAGGACAAACTGACCATAACTGAGTAAAAAACATTTCGAGGCATTTTCGAGGCATTTCATGACCAATAGACGAATTCGTCTGGACTGGGCAGCATTCGACAAGCTACGTCGAGTTTTTTTTTATCGGCAATTCCACAAAGCCTAAAGCAAAAGTCAGTGCGTCCTTCGTTATGGCATATGGTGCTGTGGCGTGGACACTCACGGTAGAGCTGGTGCACCACTTTTAGGCCGCTCCGCGATCCATGGAGAGGGCTTAGCTTGGAGGTTCACTAAAGGATTGAATTCACAATGAAGTGATCCGGCAGAGAGTTGACAGCAGAGAATCAACAGCCTACAAATATTATAATGGTGATAAAAATGTTGAATAAATGTTTAAAAAATGTGGTTTTTATTTTCAAATAAGTGATATTTCACTTTGATGTCAGTGAATTTTTAAAAATCAACGAATTATGTGCTATATTAAGGTAATGATGATGTATTTTGTTCCTTCGATAAAAAGTATTCGAAAAATTCTTAATATTCGAATAATTCGAATAATAGTTTTGGGACTATTCTAATATTCGAATAGTAAAAATGGACGAATATTACAAGCCCTACAAGTGACACATGTTTTTGGATTGCAGTCTAACACACAAGTATGTTTAAGTGTTTTTATATCTCTAGCAAGTGACACATGTTTTTGGATTGCAGTCTCACACACAAGTATGTTTAAGTGTTTTTATATCTCTAGCAAGTGACACATGTTTTTGGATTGCAGTCTAACACACAAGTATGTTTAAGTGTTTTTATATCTATAGCAAGTGACACATGTTTTTGGATTGCAGTCTCACATACAAGTATGTTTAAGTGTTTTTTATATGGTATTGACTGTGACCTGTTATGTATCTTAAATAAATAAAATAAAATAAAAATAAAGATAAGTACCATTTACACTATATAGTTTTATTTTTTGTATAATAATCAAATGTTTCAGTTACAATCCTCATGTGTTTCTCCCATTTAGGAAGCCCAGCAGTGGGACGTAGGTCCCAGCTGAGATATAGGCTGGTGATGATAATCGTATCCTTTTTTTATTGTTAGTTTTACACGGCCATATTTAATTATGTATTTTTCTTATCTAGGTTTTTTAGAAATATTTTTAAAAAGTCTTTGAATTGGAAAAAAAATCTACAAATAAGGTAGAGTAATTCGTTTTTTTTTCAAGTTTAAGCACTTTTCTAATATTTTAAAATTTTATTTCGTACAACTAGATACCGTCGCTTACCGTCGCTTATATAACAAAAAATCACTTGGTATTGCAGGTGCGTTATTATTAACTGCTAAAAATTTGTGTTACAATGAATAATTAAATAAATAGATAAAAATAAAAGTAAGAATATATATCTTTTATACTAATTTAAAGTAATTAATCTTTTAATGTTGAAACAAAATTTCCTTCATGTTTTCAAAACAATTTCACTAATCATTATTTTTGTTATACAACTAGATGACAAACAAGATTACGGCACATCTGGTGGTAAGTGGTATCCATTATGTATGGGACGTACAGTCAAGAGCACATCAAGCTTTACATTTTAGTTGCGAATTGGCTCTTTTTACCAACGCATAAGGTGCCACAGTGTAAAGGTTGACGTGCAGCCGACTGTACATTCTACTCGCGAACCTTTAGCCGGCTATATAAATCTTGCAATTTAATGTTTCTGAGCGAAGCAGTCGTATATAATTAACATAATGAGGACCGGCAACGTCTAGATCACAGAATAATTTCTCGGGAGTACCTACAGTTACAGAAAGTGTACACCGAAATAAGTTATCACGAAATACAAAATTAAAAAATTTCATGTAACCCCCGGCCTTTTAATTATTTTATATTATTTTTATTTTATTTTATTTGGGGGCTTACAACTTACATGGAGAAACATACAAAAAATACATTGTAAGAAGTCAGTAACAAGCCTCCACAAGTAGCACTGATATTTAAAATCTAAGTTCTTACAATATTAAAATATATCTTATATAAACCTTTTTTTTAACAATGCAATAATAAATAATACAGCATTTAGTCACCTGCCAGCATTTTATTTACTAATTCATTTTATTAATGAATTCTATTCTATTCTATTTACACTACTTAAACTACTTCAGAATAAATTTATGTTGTTGTTGCAATTTAACTAAAATTATTTAATTAAATTGTTTAACCACTCATCATTAAATTGTTTAATTATCTATCTAACACCATCTCAATGAGACTTCTCTTATATGTCCAAACACGCTATATCTGCTGTAAGTTTCTAAAGAATTAAGTTATTTGTTCCGCAGACTTGTTGATGGAATAGAATCAGCTCAAGTTTAGTAGGTATGTCTGTCCTCTTTTTTCGACGGGGATTAAAACTCGGATTAAAGTTAGACTTTGCTTAGGCTGTCTAATTTTAATAGAGAAGGTCACAGGTATGACCTGCTAGACGATTTATTGATGACTCCACTAAACAAGACTTCGCTAAAATTAACATTCACAAAAATTTAAAGGAGACGGTAAAGTCTTGGACCACCTCATGTTCACCATTTCAAATTGTAGACAATAATGTACTGAATAATATAGTTTCTATTAAATAACACAAAACTCTTTTTTTTATTATTTTATTGCAAAAAATAATGAAACAAAATAAGTAATGTACAAAATGGCAACATAGAAGTCATAAAAGTGCCCAAAAGTGCATAGTCTACAGCCACAATAACGCTGTTAAAAAGTTAACTTTTAACAGCGTTTAATGTCATATTGACATTTATTAAAATTGTAATTCATTTTTTTAACCGTGAATGTTTTGGGTGCGCTTGAAGTGTTTTTGTTGTTTTTAGAAATTGTTTGACCCTGGCTATGAAGAAATAAAACAACAATATTCAACGTCGTAAAAAACTAAATTGTACTATGACATCGACATTTTGTTTGCTTCAAAATGGTGACTCTGTGATGTTTTTCAGCAAATTAAAATACTTTTTTGCCGCTTCTATCAGTCAAGATGTATGGAAATGATAAGGTAAGATAGAATCTTACACAAATAACTGCACGAAAAAATGGTGCTCACGAGATGGCCCAAATCCCATATAAATTTTTACTATCTCATTTAAAACTTTAATGTCTTACAAAGGTAGCAAACAAGCGTACCATAGACGCTCGTAGCACTTTCAGCTCTACCTAGTTCTGGGTTGCCTACACCTTTTTAAAAGAAAGAGAAACTTTATGTAGATAGCATTAGCAGATGTGTCCCCCTGCTGCTATGCGATTTTCTAAAGTCAGCAGCCTTGAATTCGTGGCTGTCGGCAGCGCTATCATACCTTTTGGCGTTTGTTTGACAACCGTTGGCGACACTAGCGTTCTTACGATGAGCACGGCGTGAGCCGGAACTAATACGTTGTTTATTTTTATATTTATACGTAAAAATCAATCAAATATTGAATGAAGTCATTGCGATACATTTTAAAATGCAAGGAAAACGAAATAAAAAAATATCGATTGTACTTCATGTCGAATATCCAAAACAGCGACAATCATACACAGCCATGAGATCGACGTAGAGATTAGTGAATACGCTGACGCGTAGCGCCGTGCTCAAACGACAAAATCAATGGCAGCTCGTCGACTTGTCAGACGTCAAGCTCGATGTCGAATATTTCTGTTTGTGAATCACACTGCTGCTCCGAACTCCGAACACAACAGAGGTCTTACTTTAGCACACAACTATATAAAATAGTATTATTCATGGCTGGAAACGTCCTCGAGTGGCGGCCGCGTACTGGGAGACGCAGCGTTGGTAGGCCCCCACAAGGTGGACCCACGATCTGGTGAGGGTCGCGGGAAGTCGATGGATGCGGGCAGTGTAGGACCGATCGGTTTGGAAATCCCTGGGGGAGGCTTATGCCCAGCAGTGGGCGTCTCTCGGCTGGAATGATGATTGATAGTAGAGCAATAGTATTGATTAATAGAACCTATTATTTATTTATTTAAACTTTGTTATACGAAAAAGTGTACAAATGGCGAACTTAATATCTATAGCATTCTATGCTATTATTGGTAGTTATCTTCCGTAATATCCATCCCTAGCGAAGCGTTTAGATTTTGAGTTGGATTTACCCACTAAATCTTATTTCTTCCATATTTTACTGACACTATCACCATCGTTTTTATTTAATATTCTTAACGGGGTACGTACATCTCAGCCTTCATGTCACCTGATGATAGGTGATGATAAGGTCGAAGATGGCAGCGAGCTATATCCAGATTATTAAACCACAGAGGAACATACTTCCAACTGCCGTAACACAGCAGAATTATTGTAAGATGGTGGTACCTAGCCAGGCAAACTTGGAAAAGGCCTATCTCCAACCAAACCGAGCAGAAAATTTGGCTCCACGGGACCGTCAACCTCTTTCAAATTGCACCACTTTATCATTAGTATGTACCTACCTATTGTAAGAGTTCATTTGTAAAATTGAAGTGATCAATAAATTATTATTATTATAATTAAGGATAGAATTAATGAAATTCTTTAGAAAAACAGAAATCAAAAGATATTTATTGTGACACACAAGAACAGACAAAGAGCAATAAAAAAAATGAAAATTGACATAGAACGGTGTCCTTAATTAAAAACTTAAATACAAAGTAAAAAGAGTATGTCTAGTGGCCTATACAACCCCTAACAATTGAAATCCGAACCTAATCACAACCACTAGACCACAGAGGCTGTTAAAATCTAAATTCGGCAAACTCTATTCCGCATAAAAGTTATTATAATTATGATGAACCGTTAATTGAGCGCGTCCACCAACTTCATGTAAATTGTTCGCATTCCAACCATCTCCGGCGCGTTATTAGACGCCTGGGGAGCGACGAAAAATATGCCAGTCGTAATATTTGGGCTTTGAGCTGGAATTTCAGACTGGTTCAGTGAATGTCTAGCTTTTATATGCAATAGAAATGAGTTGAAGTTATATAATGCAGTGTTATTTTCGTCAAAAAAGTATTGTTATAAGTAGATGGTTATTGGGAATTCTGTCCCACCTCCGTTCGATCGGGCTTACGCCCTCACTCACTTCGGTTGAACAGTATTCCCAATAACCAGAAAGCCTGTAATCACAATGTTAAAGCCACTAAACTGTTTGGCTGGAAGCCCCGTGGTAAGTAACTTCCTGCGAGCCCGTGGGTAAAATCATGCACCGAACAGATTCCTAAACTATTCGGCTGGAAGCCCCATGGTAAGTAACTTCCTGCGAGCCCGTGGGTAAGATCACGCACCGAATAGACTCCTAAACTGTTTGGCTGGAAGCCCCATGGTAAGTAACTTCCTGCGAGCCCGTGGGTAAGATCACGCACCAAACAGACTCCTAAACTATTCGGCTGGAAGCCCCATGGTAAGTAACTTCCTGCGAGCCCGTGGGTAAGATCACGCACCGAATAGACTCCTAAACTGTTTGGCTGGAAGCCCCATGGTAAGTAACTTCCTGCGAGCCCGTGGGTAAGATCACGCACCAAACAGACTCCTAAACTGTTCGGCTGGAAGCCCCGTGGTAAGTAACTTCCTGCGAGCCCGTGGGTAAGATCACGCACCGAACAGATTCCTAAACTATTCGGCTGGAAGCCCCGTGGTAAGTAACTTCCTGCGAGCCCGTGGGTAAGATCACGCACCGAATAGACTCCTAACATGTATTCGGTTGGAAGCCCCATGGTAAGTAACTTCCTGCGAGCCCGTGGGTAAGATCACGCACCGAATACTCCTAAACTGTTCGGCTGGAAGCCCCGTGGTAAGTAACTTCCTGCGAGCCCGTGGGTAAGATCACGCACCGAACAGATTCCTAAACTATTCGGCTGGAAGCCCCATGGTAAGTAACTTCCTGCGAGCCCGTGGGTAAGATCACGCACCAAATAGATTCCTAAACTGTTTGGCTGGAAGCCCCATGGTAAGTAACTTCCTGCGAGCCCGTGGGTAAGATCACGCACCAAACAGACTCCTAAACTATTCGGCTGGAAGCCCCATGGTAAGTAACTTCCTGCGAGCCCGTGGGTAAGATCACGCACCGAATAGACTCCTAAACTATTCGGCTGGAAGCCCCGTGGTAAGTAACTTCCTGCGAGCCCGTGGGTAAGATCACGCACCGAATACTCCTAAACTGTTCGGCTGGAAGCCCCATGGTAAGTAACTTCCTGCGAGCCCGTGGGTAAGATCACGCACCGAACAGATTCCTAAACTATTCGGCTGGAAGCCCCGTGGTAAGTAACTTCCTGCGAGCCCGTGGGTAAGATCACGCACCGAATAGACTCCTAAACTGTTTGGCTGGAAGCCCCATGGTAAGTAACTTCCTGCGAGCCCGTGGGTAAGATCACGCACCAAACAGACTCCTAAACTATTCGGCTGGAAGCCCCATGGTAAGTAACTTCCTGCGAGCCCGTGGGTAAGATCACGCACCGAATAGACTCCTAACATGTATTCGGCTGGAAGCCCCGTGGTAAGTAACTTCCTGCGAGCCCGTGGGTAAGATCACGCACCGAATACTCCTAAACTGTTCGGCTGGAAGCCCCATGGTAAGTAACTTCCTGCGAGCCCGTGGGTAAGATCACGCACCGAACAGATTCCTAAACTATTCGGCTGGAAGCCCCGTGGTAAGTAACTTCCTGCGAGCCCGTGGGTAAGATCACGCACCGAATAGACTCCTAAACTGTTTGGCTGGAAGCCCCATGGTAAGTAACTTCCTGCGAGCCCGTGGGTAAGATCACGCACCAAACAGACTCCTAAACTATTCGGCTGGAAGCCCCATGGTAAGTAACTTCCTGCGAGCCCATGGGTAAGATCACGCACCGAATAGACTCCTAACTACCTAATTGTTATAAGCCTCACTAGCTCACTGTATCTCTCTATCTCTCTAGCTAGCTAACTAATTCAACCTACTTATACTTACTTA
Source organism: Nymphula nitidulata (assembly GCA_947347705.1). Lineage (NCBI taxonomy): Eukaryota > Metazoa > Arthropoda > Insecta > Lepidoptera > Crambidae > Nymphula > Nymphula nitidulata. The sequence goes on from OX374632.1 coordinate 19,082,327, forward strand.
CTCTGTTACCTCAAAACCAACCAGTTGAACCTTTTACCTTAAGCAACCACATATTGGTATGTAAACTTGTATGTGATTGCTTGCTTACCAAATAATCATATCTGTAAGAAACAGGGAGTATGGGATGTGTTGTAATAAACATTTTCCTTTTGTTTTAATTTCAAAACTTAAACAAAAAAAATGACGTTGTGATTGCTGTGGTGCTGCAATGAGTGGAGCCTGGCCTGTGGTGAGTGGTGGACCCGGGTCTGTTCATCTAAAACAAAACAACAAATTGGTTAAATAATAACTTAAAACACTTCCACATTTTGTAATTTTACACGTGACCTATAAAGTTACAAAATGTTTTTGTATAAGTTGATATTCAAAGATAGCACATACTTACAAATGGCTTATAAGTAGTAAACACTTTGTCTTGTAGTCACCAACACAACTTCATTGTCGAGTAGGAATCTAAAAATAAAATAGTTATGTAAGTAAATAAATATTTTTCATAGTAAAACACATTTATCTAATATTAATTTGTCAGGGCGCGTAAGGCGCAAGCCACACACAAAGGCAAGGGTGTGGACGCGGTACGATGGCTCATTAAAATTTGAAATTTAACATAAGGAAATAAGATGCAATGGAAAAAATTTGCTACCAACGATTTCTTGTCATTCGCTGTTTATAAATTATGCTTTTATTTCCTTACGCTTTATTTGGAAATTGAATGAAACACTACGCCGCGACCGCGCTGGCGCCATATATGCATGTGAGTAACACCTAAGACTCCCGGGAGTCTTAGAAGCTATGACAATATACCTTTGTGGCTCGACTGGTTAAGATATAAATTACAAATGAATTTAATCTAAAGATGATATTTTGTGTTCCAATAGTAGGCATTTAATTACTACCACGTGGTGCATATGCTTGGAATAATAAATACAAATGATTGATTTTATTTTATTATTGAGATTAAATTGTTCGATAAAATTATTTAACAATTACAAATAAAGAAACAAAATGATGAAAAAACATATTGCTCCAGGCGGGATTCGAACCCGCGTCTCCTGAATAAAGTAGGCGTTTATTCAATAAGCTAGGTATATCAATTTCATAACTTACACGTGGTGCTTTGCAATATAAGTCACTTCGTGGTTTCAACATTCGAAATACTATATTTCTAAATTTATTATACTATATTTCTAATTTACAGATATTACAAATTGAAATCTAAATAGTTAATAATCAGTGCCACGTGGTGCATAGGTTTTGGTACCTACAACAACACCTACTTGCAATAATAAATACAAAATTCGATAAGATTAATAATATATTAGGCAGGTACTTAAATATTGTGCGTACAAAATAATTCAGTTAGTTTTTATATTTATTATTGCTACAACACGGACAAACATTAAAAATGTTGTATATTATTTTTAGAATATTACAACAAAAAATACACTTACCTGAAGTTACTTCATTTCTCTTCAAGGAATAAGAACGTTACTAAATTTTTTTATGTAATTTATAAATTATTACATAGAGTCTCAATCACAAACACTACATGGCTGTGTCGTCGTCACCGTGAGTCGTCCGCGTTGCAAGTGGACGAAAACGTGGCAAATGGAACCCGAGCCTCGCTTGCATTTCATGCGCGTTGCTAAGTCCAGGAACTCCAGGAGCATAGCAACATTAAATAATAATATAGCTTAGCCTCTTTGGTGTCGAGCCAACGCACAACAATTTTATAATACACTTATGAAGAATAATTATAAAAACAATACAAGGTTTGAATTATTGAAATTTTTACTGAATTACTTGGGATTATTTTTATTCCTCATGGTATTTTTATCAAAGTTGATAAATAAGTTTGTTATTATTAGCATAGTTTTATAAATTGGTCTGGTAACTTTGCTATTGTTTTAAAAGTATTGGTCTTATATTATATCCAGAAGATGTAAGTCATGAATAATTACCTAATTTAATTGAAAACTGACTGTAACAAACACTCCTAATTTGAAATATTTCCACTTACACAAGAGACGCAAACTTTTAAGGCTGTCTCTAGAACTATAATAGAAAATAGTGATGTGGGTTTTATTGTTTGATACTGTGTCAATTTGAATTATTCGATATTCTCGCACATTCCGAGTTTATGTTTATAAAATATTTTGAATGAACGAATGAATAAAAGTTTATTTTTATTTCATATACATTTTCGTATGAATCGAATGTCTATGACTTGCATCCTAAGAAATTTTGTATGGAAACTTCAGTGAAATACAAAAGTATCTTATAGTTTTCAATATCTATATAAATAAAAATGAGTGTTTGTATGTCCGACCCCTAAGCGCTCTGAAACCATTGATTATATTGTGATGAAACTTTTAAGTACATATTTTATATAAAACCAAACAGTTTACGGGCATTGCAAAGCATGTAGTTAGTATGAAATAAAAATGTTAATTTGGTTATTGGTTTTCCAATCATGTAAATGCGACTTATCAGATTTGGATAAAACTTGAAATGTAAAAAGTATGTGTAGTGAATTAGTATATTTTTGAACTGAACCATGATTATATTTTAAAACATATAAATATATTGTAATAAGTACAAATAAAGAAAGAAAACGAATATAAATACATGTGAAGAACAATAATTAATAACCTTCTTATGATATTAACTCGATTATTGGTAGAATCAATCGGTTTACCAACTCCATGTTCATTTCTGTTGGAACGTCCCTATGCAGTAAAAAAGCAAGCATTGCAATTTCACCATCAGCGCATGCAGCTAAAATTACAAAGTAGGTTAATAAACATGTTATTGTAATTAAACGTTCTATTATAAAATGTCTTATGCGCCTGTTGATGTGAAACAAGTAATTATTTTATTTTATTTGACACAAGATTCAAACTAAGAATTGATGCATCGATATTGAATATGTCTGAACTATAACAGAAATAAGTCCATTCTGTTAAAATGTTAGAGACTTTATTGCCTTCGCAATAAGAATCACAATTTTAATTAAAAAATTATATAGTTTTTAGGAAAATCGTTCACACTTGACCGATTTTATTGATGACAACAAATTTTTTTCGACATAAAAACATCAACACTGATGGAAATTCATTTATTTTCAAATTCACCGTAGTTGTGGGTAAAGTGCTCACTAATACCCATCAGTGATCGCTAGTACCCATCAGTCCTCACCAGTACCCATCAGTGCTCACCAGTACCCATCAGTGCTCTCTAGTACCCATCAGTGATAACCAGTACCCATCAGAGCAACACCAAATCATTAACTAAAATGTGCGTAAGTAATACTTTTTCAACATTTCTTTCATTTATTTATCTTTCACATGTGGATAGCACATCATTATTTTCTACAATATAAAGTGATATGAAATAGTAATTATTTGTGTATGCGTATCATTCCGAAAGATATCTTAAAACATAATTTCAACACAGGTCTGACTCCGAGTACGAAGTACCTTCAGTGGTTTCTGAGGCACCACCAAAGAAGAAGCCGAGATCGCCCACTGCTACCGCCACCAAGCGTAAAGCAACTACGGCCGCCAAGCGTGACTCTTCACCAGCACCATACCAGATTGCTACATCTCACAGGTACATATTTTAAAACATGTAACGCTAATATTATTTTTATAAGTGAAGAAAATATTTTATTATAGTTATTAGTACTATATTTAATGTTCAGTAAAATTTAAATAGTAAAAAAATATAATATGCAATAGGTAGGTACATTAGGTATTACGATAGTTTTGTTATAGTTACTTAGTGTTTTATATTTTGTTACAGAGCGAATAAGAAAAAGGATCTGTTCCATATTCTGCAGTCAGAGGAAGCGGTCAACAACATTCCCAAAAACAGCAGCGGTACCGCGACGTCGAGCTTTACGAGTCGAGTTTCAACGGGCTCGTCTCGAAGAACAGCACCATCCTCAGGAGAATTTTTTGTAGATCTAAAGGTCTACAAAACAAAAGAGTACGCGTCGACTCCTATCGATGTGCGCTACAAGAAGGCGCTGGTGGCGGTGAAGCTGCAGTGCGACGACGAGTCGCCCTCGTGGGAGGCCCTGCAGCCGTACCTGGCTAAGGCGTGGGCACTCTTTGAAGAGTCGGAGCCCGTGCACTACTCAGACAAAATTAATTTTAAATAGTTATTAATCATTTTATTTTTATTTTATGTGTATTAAGTTAGTTGAATATAAAAATTATACTTTACATTAATAATTTTTTTCCCATTATAAGTAATACATTTAAAATTAGCTAGGTAGGTACATTAGTGCTATACACACAAATATTTTTTTCCTTCAAATACTTTCATAATATAGTTGAAATGCCTTTATGCACTATTTGTAATGTATCTGTCGCAAGTAAGTCATGGGTCGGTCACTTGAGAAGTAATTTACATAAACAAAACAATTGTTCAACAAAACACAGCGAAGGCGTAGAAATCATAGCATCTGCATTTCGTAATCGAATAATTACATATAAAATAGTACCAATCAATGATTTACAAAAATCTTCATTTAACGTATTTTTATATGAAATTCGTAACAAATTAAAGTCATTACTAGATGAATTTCTCAGTACTCATACATGTGTGAAGGTAAATTTTGAACTCTTTGCAACATTTTTACAATTTAAAGATAAATCTTCTGCAATTAAATCGTTTGGCACGAAAAATAAACTATTGTTTTGCAATTACGACTTTGAAAATGTATATATCGAAATGGTAAATTATCTTAAAACATGTATTGAGGAATTTGAAGAGCGCGATAGTGGGTGGACTTTTTTAAACAATTTGCATATTGAGGTCAATCTAAATAAATACCAGCCGTTGGGGGGATCGAGCTTTATTCCATTGCCTAAATCAATTCAATTAAAAAAGGCATGTCTTAATATCGTAAATAAAGATAAATGCTGTTTTCTGTGGTGCGTGACTGCAGCTTTATATCCAGCTAAGAAACATCCTGAGAGAGTTTCTTCCTATCCTAATTATCGTGAATTGTTAGATGTTTCTGGGATGCGCTTCCCAGTTACTTTCCAGGATATAAAGACGTTTGAGCAAAACAATACAACAATAAAGGTCATAATTTATGGGTTAAAAAACAATAAAACCATAATTGGTCCTTTATATAAATCAGACATAGAAAAGAAAAGTAATAATAAAATTATACATCTGTTGTTGCTTGAAAACGGTACTAAGGCTCACTACTGTTTGATAAAAGATTGTTCCCGACTTTTTAGAAGCCAAGTAACTTCTCATCACGGAAAGTTATATTTCTGTGATCTATGTCTTTTATTTTTTAATACTGTGGAAGAAGTCGATAGTCATTTATGTAGCGGTGTAGTAACAGTGTTACCCGACAGAGGCTCTATAATTAAATTTAAAAACTATGATCGTAAACAAAACGTACCGTTTTGTATCTATGCAGATTTTGAGTCAATGTTGCAAACCATTTCTGATACCACCTGTTCGACAAGTAACAATACTAGCGTTTTACATCACCATGTCCCTGTCGCGTTTGCATATTACATTGTTTGTTGCGATGACTCTACTTATAATCGCTATGTATCACACCGCGGGCCTGATTGTGTTGAGCGATTTGTTGAGTATATAATAAAAGATGTTCAAAAATTATATAAAAAACTAAGTTCAAACGCTCCCATGATATTTACCGAGGAAGACAACGTTAATTTTATGAATTCCATATTTTGTCATATCTGCCAAAATTTTGTTTTTTCTGATAAAGTTCGTGATCATTGCCATGTTACAGGTCGCTACCGCGGCGCCGCGCACCCCTATTGTAATTTACAATATAAGCGTCCTTCGTTCATCCCAATATTTTTTCATAATTTAGCTGGATACGACTGTCACTTATTCATAAAAGCTTTGGGGAACGTACCTGGAGATATTAAAATAATACCAAAAACAAAAGAAAATTATATTTCATTTACAAAATTCGTACCAGTTTCAAACAAGCAGTTTTTTCAACTTCGTTTTGTTGACTCATTTAAATTCCTAGGAACCAGCTTAAGTAAATTGGCAGATACCCTAAAGCCAGAACAATTTGGGCACTTAAAAAGATTTTTTCCAAGTGAACATAAATTTAAGTTACTCACTCGCAAAGGTGTCTATCCTTATGAATATATGGACTCTTGGGAACGTTATAGAGAAAATTCTTTACCTAAAAAGGAATGTTTTAAAAGCATACTTACTGATCAAGAGATTACTAACGAAGATTATCGACATGCACATTTGGTTTGGTCAACATTTAAAATCTGTAATTTAGGAAATTATACGGATTTATATTTAAAAACAGATGTTTTGTTGCTAGCAGACATTTTTGAAAATTTTAGACGTACTTGTAAACTGCATTATCAGTTAGATCCGGCTTTCTATTTGACGGCGCCAAGTTTATCGTTTGATGCAATGCTATTGAAAACCGGGGTACAACTGGAACTTATTGATGATTTGTCTATGTTGCGAATGTTACAAGGTGGTATAAAAGGTGGTCTTTGCTTATGCACTCATAGATATGCTAAAGCAAATAATAAATTTATGCCTGAATATGATCTTTCTAAGCCTAGTTCTTATATCACTTACATCGATTGTAATAATTTATATGGTTTTAGTATGTGTCAATATTTACCTTTATCGAATTTCAGGTTTTTAGAGCAACATGAAATTGATAATTTAGACGTGCATGCAATTTCGATAAACGCTGAGTACGGGTTTATTCTCGAAGTCGACTTAAAATATCCAAAACATTTACATGACTTGCATAACGATTTACCATTTTGTCCAGAAAAATGTATTCCTCCAGGAGGAAAAAATAGTAAACTCGTTCCGACTTTATATGACAAATTTAACTATGTAATACATTACATTCATTTGAAGACATGTTTAAAACATGGTTTGGTACTAAAAAAAATACATCGAGTCATAACTTTTAGACAAAGTCCATATTTAAAAGAATATATTGATTTGAACACCAGCTTACGGCAAAAAAGCTACTCAGCTTTTGAACAAGATTTTTTTAAACTCTTAAATAATAGTGTATTTGGAAAAACATTGGAAAATAATGAAAAACGAGTAAAAGTTGATTTGGTTAATCAGTGGTGCGATCAAAAAAACATCACAAAAAAAAGAAAAAATGCTCAGCAACTTATTGCACGTCCAAATTTTCATAGTGCGACGGTATTTACCGAAAACTTAGTAGCGGTGCAATTAAAACCTGAACAGATTATTTTGAATAAACCCATATACATTGGTTTTACTGTTTTGGAATTATCTAAAAGTCACATGTATGATTTCCACTATTCTGTTATTAAGCCATATTACAAAAATAACGTGAAAATGTGTTATACGGACACCGATAGTTTTGTTTATCACGTAAAAACACATGATTTTTATAGTGATGTGAAAGAAAAGTTCCTGTCTTACTTTGCCACATGTAATTTTCCTAAAGTAAATGTATTTCACTTACCTATTCAGAATAAAAAAGTTCCTGGGTTATTTAAGGATGAAATGGCAGGAAAAATAATAACAGAATTTGTCGGGCTCCGTTCAAAACTTTATTGCATTAAAACTGTGGACAGTACAATAAAAAAAGCAAAAGGCATAAAAAAAAATGTTATCCTTAAATTAGATGTTACAGATTATGAAAGAACTCTCTTTGATGGCGATATTATACGTAAAACAAATATTTTATTTAAATCAATTAAACATGAAATTTTCACTTGTGCGGTTAATAAAATAGCTTTGAGTGGTGATGATGATAAACGCTTAATATCAAAAAATAAAATTTCTACTAGAGCGTGGGGACACACTAGTATATTTAATTTTTAACATTTTTATAAACTTTTTGTGACACTTTTATTACTATTAGTTATATTGTAGTACCATGTTATTCTATAGTAGTTGTAAATTAATTAGTGTAGCTTAAGAATGGACGTTTATCATAAAAATGTACCTACCTACATACTTATAGAATAAATAATAATTAAATATAATTTAATTTGTTTGATTTTATATTCCTAACTAATAGGCATCTGACCTCATTATACAAATCAAGTTGAAACTTGTATTTTGGAACGTTGCATTATGATGACATTGACAACGCACGCGCCACCGCTTAATTGAAATAAGTACCTATTACTGGAGTGCAAGAGAGAGACAGCATTTAAAACATTGGTAGTAAGCAAAATGTAATGTGTGAAGTTGTGAACAATGTGTTGGTAATCTGTACCTACTTAATTCCGAAACATTACTATTATTATTTCGTCAGACACTACGAGTTGTTGCAGAGCTAATAAACACGTACTGTAATTTATATAATTCACAACACAAATTAATAAAAATATAAACATGACGACGGTAAGTTAAATTATTTTATCTTACTAACTAATATACTTTAGTACTTTGCGTATTTCAAAAGTTTTAAATCAAATTCATTTTTGTTACAGAACGAAGAACTCAAAAACATCACTACCATTTCGGATGACGAGTGTATTAGTTATCCTCAAGAATATTTAGACTCATTCCAGTGTGCTCAAGATCCACTAGAAGGATTTACACAAGAATTTCTCAACATGCAGAATCAGTCGAAACCACTTCACACGGGCCAGCGACGTCGTAAAACGTCGTGTAAAAGAAGGAGCATCACGCCAGGAACTTTGAATAAGCATCATGGAGCGACACATTCTTTTGTTATCAATAGTGCACCGAAAAAAGGACTCCGTCTAATTAAAATTAAAGTGTTGGAATTAAACGGATCCCAACGAGCTAAAGACTATGTTGAAGATGACTATGTTGTGTTAAGTTCTCAATATGTGGTGAAAGATATAGGTGATGAAATTATGGACCAAACTGAAAAAATTATTAGCAATATTTCTAAAAAAATATGTGGTTACAGTTATACTAGTTGTTTCTGAAACACAAGTAAGTTGTAATATACTTAACATATTAGTTTGTTAAAAATACTCATATGGGGCTATATTTCATAATTTAAATGTTTCTTTAATATTTCTTTAAACTTCCAAGCAAATTATTTAAAAATATGTCAATTATATGGTTTTTTAAAAATATGTGTAATCAAACTAATATATTATAAGTCAATGAATGAAGCGTAGTTTGTTGTCGTGTGAAAGTATTTGAAATATGTTGTGAATTATATAAATTATCGAAATAAATTGTTAAAGAAAATTATATTTCTTTCTTTACTTTACCCCTATGAAATGGTTTTTAGGTTAGTTAACATGTTGCTCCATTTTTTATATTAAAGCTATTTTTAATGAATGCATAAAAAATGCTATCATTCATTCTTTGATGCAATAGGAACTAGCGGTAAAAGTTGAGGACAAATTGTATTTTAAAGGAAAGAGGTTTTAATAAATACATGTTTATTATGAATTAAATAAGTAACATTATTTTTTTACACACCATTTTGTCATACATATAAAAAATTCACAATATTTAATTTACTTTTTACTTACTTTCCTAATATAATCGACACTTATTTCATCTAAAAAATAATTAAAAATTAATGTTATTATCTACACACCATTTTCTTATGCATAGAACATTTTTTAAAGCACAGTATTTTAAATGGTTAAAACAATTATATGCAAAAATATCTTTACAGTATAGTTCTGTTAGAGTATTTAAATTCGGTATATCTGTACTGCTTATGTCTAAAACATTTTTATGTCTACATAGTTCTTGCACCCACTTCACTTTTTCTTCACCTTTTACAATAATTTTTCGTTGTTTAAAATAAGGTATGATAAGCCTTCTAAATTCTCTATAGTCAATATGACCTTCACTCCACCGGTGTCCTCTAGTTCTTTCTATCCACCAAACATGTTTTCTCTCTTCCAGTGTCAAAGCACAAAATGGATAAGGTGGTTTTATTAAAAATATTTGAGTATGCTCTTGAGTGCCTATGACTAATTCTTTTACAATAAACTCATTTTTTTCGTTTTTAAACCCCTGCACATCCACTATGATCGTATCCTTATTCATGATATTTTTCTTACAATGTTACTTAAAGGTTTATATTCGAAAATGCAATCGTTAAAAATTAGGCAATAAGCTGCAGTTTGATCCGGTATTTCTTGATCAGTCTCGATTTCAACTCTAACGTCTATAGAACCTTTCAACATTTCTTGTTGACGAGAACAATCAATAACAAATAAGGGTGCTATGTCTCTGAATTCTTTTATACTCAATAACGGTTCAGAACGACGTCCGTAAGAAGACTGTTGAAATCTCACATATTCTTCATATAATAAACTAAACCTGTCTTCAGCAAAGCTAATATTCAAACTTTCATATGGGAAATATCTAGAATTTAAATATACTTTTACATCACGAATATTGCAATGATCAAATTCAGCCATTGATAATTTAGCCTGATTTTTTCTATTAGTTTGAAGAGCTACAACAACAAACCTTGGTTTTTCTGTTTGTGACGAAGTTTTGATAGACCAAGTATGCTTGCGTGTTTGTGGTAACAAAGGATACTCATAAAGATCCCAATTTCTGAATGCTATAGTTATTGCTCTATCTTTTTCTAAATGCTTCAGTAAATTAATTCTCTCACGGTCTGACACTTTAACATGGGGCACGCGCCATACTACTTTGTTTATTATAATATCCTGAACTACCTCACCCTCTTTCAATTTCAAAGCATTGAGGTTTGTGTTACTTCTTAATAATACCAACTCGTGTTTGCAGTTTATAACAATTTTATCATAATCCTCTGCAAATCCCAATATTTTATTCAAAGGTATAGAGGCTGAGAACATACCATCCTTTACATTGGTTGTACCAGTAGTAGACCAGCCCCAAACTTTTGCAGATTTTGATTCATTTTCATTTAATGACAAATAAGATTTGATAGTAGCAGAAACACCAACATTTTTAATTTTGTCAATTTCGACTCCATTTAATTCATACCGAATATCTTGAAATAAAAATAGCACTGGATTATTCACAAAGTGCACACTTGATACTTTTGTTTTCGTAGTGCTATCATATACATCAACCTTGCCCTCGACATACAAAGTGCTGAGAGAGGGCAACACGTTTAAGTCTTGTTGGTTGATAGGTATTCGTATTTCATCATTCTTGTTAAAACTTGTCACATATGGTTTGTAAGAATGATATTCAAAACTTTCAATGCTGTTATCACATGCAGTTGATTGAGATATGTTTAAAATGTTCATTTTAATAAGCCTACTAGCTTGAGGAATTCCTTATTGCTTTTTGTTAGTTTTTTCTTTAATTGTAGAGGTCTTTCTTTTTTAACTGCTCTCTTAGAACTGATTTGATTAGAAGATGTAGTATAGCTTTTATTGAAGTTTAACATTTTTGTCTTAAATGTAAATACAACTGTACTTCTTCACCTCGTAAATTGATTTGCTTGTTTTCAGAGTCTAATAATTTTATATTTATTGCACTTATTGAGTTTTGGTTAACAGGAAAATAAATTAAGTTCTTAGGTATTTCAATGATTCGATATCCTGGTGGTACGTTGGGCACAAATTCATAAATAATGTGACTCGCTATTCCGTTCACGAATGATCCACTAACAACATCACACTATACGCACGATGGTTGTTGATAAAATGCTTACAGGGTATTTAGACTCGCTACTTATATTAGCTTTGATTGTTTCCGTACCAAAACCCAAAATTTTACCAATTGAATCACTGTTAGTAAAGTGAATATCTTTCGAACAGAAAATATTTGTCTTCAGGGTGTTATTATTACAAGATAATTTTAATATAGTATTCTTGATATTACTCCTCAAGTAATCACAAATATCTTGAAGTTCATATGATCCTTCAGGAATCTCGATGACTTCATTTTCACCGTAATAGAACTTGTTATTTCTCTCATCTATATTCGGAATGGAGTTAAATGTAGAAAAATATAAAAGCCCACATTCATATTCTCCTACTAATTCTAAGGTTGGTGAGTAATACGTTGTTAAGGAGGCTTCTTTTCCGGTTATAGACACAGTAAAAGACATTTTAATACTGATAAATATTACAGTATTATTCTTTATTTAAATGACTTCTCCAAAATTTTTTTAAAAATTTTAAACATAGATGTCCACAGTTTACTGATCCAAATCTCTGATGTTGTATATAATTATAATTTAGAGACGTATCTTTTAAATATTTTTGTACTTCTAACGGTGGTTTCAAGTTACCAAAACTATCAAAATATTCCGTGTAATCGACTTGCTTAACGTAGGCTACCCAATGCGATCCAGGATTCTCGGAGCTGTCCAAATTTACTATACCACACTCTATTTTTCTTGGTTTCGAAGGTAAAGTATCTCTCATAAAAACACCACGAAAATATGGGATGCTTCGTGCATGCTCCAATATATCCAAGTTGGTAAGTGCACGTCTGGGCAGCCGCTGCATCAGTTTTTTGAGGGATTCAAATATAAACCTGCTCCTTTTTTATGGGGCTTAATATACACCCCTTTTCCAAGAGCAACCGATTCCATCATTCTATTATGTCGCTCAGCTTCCTGTAGATTTTTTTGAGAGGCCTTGTAATCATTGACGGCTTTTGCGATTCCTGCTGCGCCACCAGCTAACGAACCTAAGGCCGACAGTCCAGCAAAAATTGGAATCAAAGGTAATATTCCTCCACTTTTTGGAAGTGGAATACAGCGTGGTAACCGAACACCTTTTTTATTAGCAAATATTTTTTTTGCAGCTGCATATGCATATTTAATAGCAGCATGATTGTTTTTTGATTTTAATTTTTTTATTTGTGATTGTATTCTTTTCACAATTGACATAAATGAACGTACACCCCCACCAACTTTTAGTTTCGCCTTCATTGCATTTTTTACAATCCACGAAGCAATCTTTTCTCCTTTTTTAGCATCTTTCGATTTTAGTCTTCTTTTAGCCATGTTCAAAAGATCTAAGTCGGCTTTATGTCGAACGTTCAAATCGTTATTGGTGTAACCAATGTCGTGATACATACAAGCTTTGTCCAATTGATTTATTCCGCGATCGCCTCTTAGCAAACGTTTTTTAAGATTCGTTCCAGGACCACAAAATTGATACCCAGGTAAATGTAATTCAAAAGGTACTTTGTTTATCAAGCTGTTAATGATACCACTTCCTTTCTTCATTGGTACAAGTAAAGTGATTATGTGGATCAAAGACAGTTAATTTATATTAAAACACCAATGCATTTTTTTCAACCCAACTATTTTCATTATCATTGAGACCTAACCATTTCACAAAAAATTTGTTTCCTTTTCGTTTTATGATTTTTTCAATAAGGTAAAGGTCTGGGAATTTAGTTTTTTGTAATTCATACTCATAAAAAGATCCTAAGATTCTTTGTTGATTCTTATCTTCTATTTCATATGTTGGTGGATTTGTATGGTTAACTTTTACAATAGAAAATATTTCCGTTGACCAATTAGGTGTATAACCTTTATAAAAGTCTCCTTTATATTTACTAATACGAACATGGTCGCCAAGGACAAACTTAGATTTCTGATTTGTGTTTTGTTTTTGTGTTTTAATAATGTTAGATCTAACTAACATCTCGTTGGCTTTATTTATTTCAATGGGTTTAAATTTTGTTGTACTATGAATAGTATTGTTATAGTATTGTACAGCGGAATCTAAATTCTTCTCCAACCATCGATACTGACCACATAAGCTGAATTGTTTATAAAGTCGTAATTTCAATGTTCTTATCACCCGTTCTACAATAGATGCTTTTTTTACAGAATATGTAGAGTAATGATTTATTTTATACTGGGTCATTAATCGCTTAAAAGATTCATTATAAAACTCTTTCCCTGCATCTGTTTGCAGATTTTTTGGTTTTCTCTGAGAATCAATTAATATACATTTCATTGCATTCATAACATCATTTTTCGATTTCGATTTCAGAGGATTAACCCATACATATTTCGACAAAGCATCAATGACTACCAATACGAATTTATATCCTTTATTGAATTTTGAATACTTTTGAAAGTCAATTAGATCAGCTTGCCATAAATCATCTATCGCTTTTATAATTGTACATCGACGTGGGAAATTTCTTCGTACAGCTCTATGAAGTTCATCAACAATGTTTTGCTTACTCATTATTTTTTGTCCGACTGACCTTGCATTAAGTGGTCTATTTCTGTTTTTGTGTAATAAACGGTATTCAAACGATCTAAAACAGCTTTTTCTAAATTCGACAAATATTTTTTAACATCACTCAAAACTTTTTTCAACTCTTTTTCCATGTGCTGGACTGATTCATCCAGATATCCTTTATTTACAGCTTCGTCGTCTTTATCTGGGGGCAACAAGCCTTTTAATCTTGTTGATTTTAAATCGTAGACTCCCGTTTCTGATTTTACTAGAGAATCGTTTAAGGTATCTATGTATTCAAATAATCGTAAACGCTTATGAACGTGGTGACCGAATTTGTCTATATTCATTGCAATGGCAATGCTTATCAGCTGCTTACTGTAAGTAAACTGCTGAATTATTCTTATGTACTTTCCTTATATTTTTTGTTGATTATGCCGGCTTCATACAGTTCCTCAATTATTGCAATTATTTCATTATCTAAACCAGTATTACCAGCATCTCGTGACGCAAATAATAATTTTAATCGATCTACTAGCTCGTTAGGGTCATCCCAATAAATCAAATCTGTATTTTTTTTTACTTTTTTCAAGAGTTCCAATCCTTTTCCTAGTGGAAGACTTTCCGTGCTCGTAGTTGCACTTCTTGAGAATTTAAATAACGGTTTAATAATGTGCATATATTTGTAACCTTTATTGCTGTTTATAGCCTTAGTTGAATCAAAATTACGTCTATGAGCATTCGTTTCAAGTAACAACATTTTATAATTTTGTAAATCGTCTTCCGTTATAACTTCCATGTTTGGTGATTTTTTAAATAATAATTCTTTTAAACCAAGAGTTTTCTTAACAATACGATTTCCAATTCGCCAGGTGCGGTCACGGTCAAAAACTCGTGTTTTACCAAGAATAAGTTTTCCACGCTCAAGCTTGATTCCATATGGTACGTTTTTCGTAATTTCAGATGATCCTGACCATATAGATTGATCTTTTGTGCTTGGTGATGATTGAAAGGACTTAAACGAGTCTGCACTCAAATTTTGATCTGTAAATGGTGAAACAGTAAGGGTTTTGTCAGGTTTGCTGATACAAGCACCATCTAAGTTTTCTTCTTCACTAAGAGGTCTTTCAGAGTCTTCGTTGGGAGAATCCGACTCTTCACTTTCGCTGTACTTATTTTTCTTCAGTGTTGGTTTATACTCGAATTCTTCTTGTTCATATTTTTCATCGCTTTTATTTACCAACTGATTGAGGGGATTAACTATAGGTTGAAAAATTGTTTCCAGCGCCATGTTGTTAGAATTTTTTACATCTTTTATCATTTTCACCTTCCTTTTTACAGCTGCTGCAGATTTTACAATTAGTTCTTTGAGATTTCTTTCCATGCTTAGAATTCTACTCCTTTCGAAATCACAAATGAGAGTGATTATTAACAACGTTACAATCACTTATGAATGTTAATCTAACACGATAAACGTATCGAATTTCATTCTGTAACATCCTTTGTTTTTCTCACAGTCTTTATTTATCACAACATAACTGTATGGTTTGGTCCAAACAGTAGAACACATTTCACGGAATTTGGGCCATGACATGTCAGAACCTACATGTTCATCGTAAACGTGTCTTAAATTAATATCATCTTGTTTAAATAAAACTATAAGATTAGAGTTATCCCTCACAAGCTGTTTTGGAATTTTGGAGTAAGTTTGATTAATATAAAAGCAATCAATATTCTTATGACGTCCCATAGCAAAATAATCTCGAATATTGTTTTGATTTTCGCAAGCAACATCATCAAAAATGATAATTGAATCTAACAAAGCTTCATGAGGACTCAAAATCTCGCTATTGTGATTATATTTGTAAAATGATGTACCAGGTACTTGTTGTAGAACTTCTTCTAGAAATTTATACTTGGGTTGGTATAAAGATTTTGAATACACATACAAATTACGGAAACGAGGACCGTTCTTATGCAACAACAAACTAATCACTAAGTTTGTTTTTCCACAATTTGATGGACCACAGACAAGACAACGAATAGTGTTAGGTAGTAAGTTGCCATGACGCTTACTTTCACTAGAAGATGTTGGACAAATACATTCTATTTTTAAAGATTCTTTTTGTTTTACAAATTTCATAACGAATTGCTTGCTTATTTGTAGCGTATCAAAAGCTTCAACACAATGACTTCAAATTCTTATGTTCCTATATTTAAATATTCTGAGCCATCAGTTTATAAGACTTCGAGCGCCACCTAACGTGTACGGCTGTTAGAACTGTGACAAAAAACTTATGGAACAAAAACATACAATGGTTATTGGGAATTCAGTACAACCGAAGTGAGAGAGGGCGTGAGCCCGATCGAACGGAGGTGGGACAGAATTCCCAATAACCATCTACTGTTATATAAAGAAATTGTCTAGTAAAAAACGAGTATATGCTTAATTACTTGTATGATAAAAATGAATATGTCTATAGGATCACTTTTGTAAAATATTTTATTGATTAATCAACTCTAAGTCTCTTTCTATCTCCTTTAGATATTGTGACATAAAACCTTCTGGTTAAATTCGCTAGTTAATTGGATGCCTAGCCGGTTGATTAAACACCGGCATCCAATTGAATGCCTAGCTTGATAGTTAATTGAACTAGACTCACTTAACGTTTAACGACTTGGCGTATTGAATGGATCGTCTTGTACTAAAATGTTTTCAAGGCTATTTTTTATGACCACTTTTAATTGACATCGTTTTGGTTCTAAGTGGTTATAAAAAAAATAACTTTGAGCCTACCAATCACTCAAACAGTCAAACAAAACCTCTTCGATTTAAACGACCTGCCTAGGCGTCCAATTGAATGGCTAATTTAAACCAGACGGCTGACATGACGTTCAGCCATCTGGTTAAACGTTGCGCTCAATGACTTGGCTAGTTGTACTTCAGCCGTTTGATTGGATGCCGGCATTCAATTAACAAGACGGCTGCGACATATACGACGCATTTATCCTTTACACTGCTCTGCTGGCACAGTTCTATTCCAAAGTTTTTCATTCATCATAGACGTCAGACCATTGTTTGGAACGAGAGGCGTTAACGTTTCGCTTCGTTACCGCTCAACACCGTCCCGTATTCTTGTACTACTGAGTGAATGCCAAGGCGCGACGAACACCCAATAACCCAGATATATGGCCGAGGATGGCGACCGTTTTTTATTTAGCGTTCGCGTGTGCCAGGCTCGTACCAGCGCAAATTTTGGGTGGGGCCATAAGGACTGCGGGTGGTATAGCTGAAACTATTTGTACGCGGGTTTTTTTTGTTGAATCACAATTGCTGTTGGCCGCAGATGGCCTTTACAGCTTAATCAGGCTTTTAAGGAGGCGAGAACCTTGGTGAGTCCTCAAGCCTTGAGGGGCGAATTCGCCTCTGGAGGATTTCTAATCGCCAGGCATCACCTCCGGGGGAGGTGTCCCGCTGACTTTTAGAGTCTTCAGGGCGCTGAAGCTGAGAGACAAACCTGAGGGTGCCTCTAAAGCCTTGGACCTCGGCTCAGGTGAGTCGTGTCGTGGGGGGTGTCGTTTGTACGCGGAGAAATTACTAGGTGGCATGCCCGTTTGTAGTCTTAATATATATATAAATATTTTTATTTCAACAACCAGTAAGCAATTATGTTAATGGTGGTTGGGATCTCCTAGTAGGCAAAAATATATACCTGTATCAGGAGGTCCCGCTCTTCCATAACTCTCTTAGGTAGTTACATATTTACGGTTTCGAAACAATGCAGAACAGGAGTAACTTACAATTTATTTATTTACATTCCGAGTTGATTCTAAGATTAATGTACTTACTGATGAGTTCTATGGTTTGTCATTTTTTTTAATGTTTGTGTTAGATACCAGCCAGTCTGGGTAGATACCACCGCTTTTTTCTTGTCAAAATGTGTTAGCTCTTTATCGCTCTCTTGCTGCGAGAGAAGTTAAGAGGAGGCAGACGATGTAGCGAGCTTATCCAGAAGGTGCCTATTTAACCCAGCCTTGAATCTTTTAAGCTTTAGGGAACACTGAGGCATTTCCTTTGCCTTTCCTATTTATGCCGTAAGGTCGAGATTCGGATCAAAGGGAAGGGTAGCCAGTGTAATTACTGGGCATGGAAGTCATTTCATCTCAGGCCTTAAGATGACAACGCCAGGAGCGTTGCAATATGCAATTTTTTTGTTGTTGCAGGTATCTGTAGATCACGGTACTCACTTACCACAAGGTGGGCCGCCAGGTCGCTTGTCATCTACCTAGTTGTATAATATCAAAATCAAAAAATATCAAATTATTTTTATTTCATCAACCAAAATCAAAATCAATGACAATTGCAATTATGACTCGAATATTCTTCTAAGCTTCCTTCATTCTAAAGCTAAGTTACTTTTGCTGTGGACTCCATTTGTAACACTATCTTTTACCGAGTTTTATACAACTAAGTTGAAAAGTAGTGTTTTGAGTTAAGATGCTTTGCGTATACAGGCGAAGCACTTGAGCTTGGACTAGACTACTTATAAACTGGACTAATGCTCGTTTTCACTATTATTTGCTTAGAGTTAAGAGTCTATCTCAGTCTATCTAAAGGTGATAGAAAGGGACAAATAAGCCTAGGGAATGGTTAGTGAAAACGGACATGAAATAGGTATGGAACTTTATGTAGACCTCTAGATCCGCTAGCTGATTTGAGAACAAGTATTTTACGAAGACAAACTTTACGATGGAGATCCGGAGCCTTTCTTTCATGACCAGCATTCTTAAATACAATGCATTTGCTACAAACGATACCCAACCCACGCCTACGTCACGTCCGGATGAAGATAAATTATACATGGACTTATACTTAAATAATAAATTGAAATTAAATTTTTATGGTATTAATTCTTATTGATTTTATAAATAGATTGTATTCTGATCATAATATATATCTATTCTATCTATTTGGATGTTAAATTTATTGGATATTTTATATTAGATAAAATATAAATACAGGCAGAGATACACAGGTGATTCCGAAATAAACATGCGTTCAATGTATACACATATAAATCATTTGTGGGTTTATCCTTGAACATACTTAGCCTCCGTCTGAAAAACAGCGTGACGTCAAAAACAGCGCAACATCCCCGCGCGCGCCGTGACACTTGCTGAGCCGAGGACTTTTTCGCTTCTTGCATTATTAATCACTACATCACTACATAGTATAAAACAAAGTCGCTATCCGCCGTCTGTCTGCCCCTATATATGCTTAGATCTTTAAAACTACGCAACGGATTTTGATGCGGTTTTTTTTAATAGATAGAGTGATTTTTAAGGAAGGTTTATATGTATAATACATGCATAATATTTACATAAGCATTGCATTCGTGCAAAGCCGGGGCGGGTCGCTAGTAACGTTATATATAAAATTCTCGACTCACAAATTTAGTTACCATACTCCTCCGAAACGGCTTGACCGATTTTAATGAAATTTTATATGTATATTCAGTAGGTCTGAGAATCGGCTACTATCTATTTATTTTTTTATTTTTGAACATTTTTTATGGCAAAACAACGTTTGCGGGGTCAGCTAGTAATTTTGTATAATTTGTATAATATTGCTTCTTTTTGTGTGTGTAATAAGCATGTCAAATAAATTAATTTTCAATTTCAATTAAGTTCATTTTTATTGGTAATATTTTGTTTAATTGTAATGGATAAAGATAGAAAATAGAGTCTATTCGTCTGATACCTTCGTGGGTAACTAGTTTATTTATTAAAATAATTTATTTTCGCCCTCCAGTTTCGTGGCCACACCCCTGACGTCCATCTACGAGGCGGGCCAAGACCGACGTGAACTCTGGCCTTATTACCCAAAAACCGGTAATTTGCAGTAATCCACCCCTTCACCCGCTCCGCATACACTATTATATCACCACGAAAATTGTAATATAGCGAGGTCCATTAATACCGCTGCGGGCCTTGTTTTTGATGTTTATTTATTTTTATTTATTTATTTTATACACAAAACAGATTACAATTCATTAAACACTTAACTTATAATTATACAGTTCACATCTAGATTGTAATCCACAAATATGTGTATTTTATAAAATTTACGAGTTCGACATAAAACTCAGGCTTACATAATACTGCCAAATACAAACGAGAGAATAAAAAAAAGGGTCTTAAAATTAAACTTCAGAGACAACTCTCTACCCTACACGGATGTAGAGATCACACTGTCCTCGGGCTTGGAGTAGAGGATACTTTTTAGAGTTCTTCGGTAAGAAGTAAGTTTAGGTGTGAAGATATCGATCTCTGGGCGATTTTTTGCCAATTCATTATACTGACGAGCCATTCGAACCAGGGGATTGTAAAAGGATGTGTTATTCTTATAAGTCTCTAACGCAAAAAGATTTGTTTGATTACACCTGCGCGCACTATACTTTGTATTGATAGCTATTTGAGAAAGCAAATCAGGGGTGTCAATCAGTGAGTGAACTATTTTGTAAAAATAAACAAAATCGAAAAACTTACGGCGTGATTCTAACCTTTGCACTTTAAACTTGGACAACCTAGTGTCATAGCTGGGAATGGTGCGACTACAATGTTGACGGTAGTACAACATGCGTAGGCATTTTTTCTGTACTCTCTCTATTTCATCAACATGTACTTTATAGTGCGGCGACCAAACAGGGCTGCCATATTCCAAGATGCTTCTGACAAGAGTAAAAAACAAATATAATATTGATTGTGATTTAACAAAGCCTTTAGTGGATCTAAAAACAAATCCAAGTAGTTGATTGGCTTTGGTCGCTATGTGTTGGTAATGCGCTCGGAAAGAAAGTTTCTCATCTATAAGAATACCTAGATCTTTAGCAATAGTGGATCTGGTGAGAACCTGGCCGTCAATCGTGTAGTCGTTAACAATCTTATAATGCTTGTTAGTGAATGTTATAATAAAGCATTTGTTAATGTTGAGATACATGAGATTAGACTTACACCAGCTTGAAACAATGTTCAAATCCTGCTGTAAAAGACTGCAGTCGCTAGAAGAAGAAATGGTATTAAATATTTTTAAATCATCAGCGTACAGCAAACATTCACAAGACAATTTCTCAATGAGATCATTAATGAAAATTATAAATAAAAGAGGACCTAAATGCGACCCTTGTGGCACCCCAGACGTCACCTGCGTAGGAGACGAGAGGAACCCTTTTAAAGCAACCAGTTGACTCCTTTTATTAAGGATGTAAGTAAATAAACAAGTGAGAAAATGATTTGTTCCTGTTTCGCCTCGAGTTTTCGTCTCACATTCCAAAAAAATCTTATTTCGCCTAGTGTTATTTTTTATTCCTGTTTCGGGTCACTTTTTAAAATGTTAGTTTTGTAGAGTCAGAAAAAAAGTAATTTACTACAATCTTCTAATATACATATATAGGAATGATAGCTTACCCCATGTCAGACCGACCATACCCCTAGCTCTACCCCTGGGGGTAGGGTGGGACTGAACCATACCACCGTTAGTTGTGCTGGGTGCTGGGATTTAATGAAAAATTAATAAAAAATAGATACTTGAAATTGTTAATATTGTCATTACCTATGTGCTGAATACCTGTTCCTGTCGTCCTGTCACGGTCGCCACTTTGTGCTGAATACTAGGTGAGTTATTACATATAGAAAATAAAATATTCTGTAGAAAAATACGCCTTTACTTCCAATACGTCAAATTTGAGAATCAACAAGAAAAACAAAAAAAACATATTTCATTTTAAAGTAAAAAAGAGTTCGTATTCCGAACAACCTATATTTGAGGATTACTCAATCGAAATATCGTGTATGTATGTAGCTGGATCATCCCCTGAAGTACCAGGCTACCATATCTATGTAGGAGATGTTTAGCATTCTGTTAATTTTATTTATATAATAATCGTAGGGGTACAATAAATAACCTCTGATATACTTATGGTCTACTTATCTTAAAAAAACTGCATTCGGATACACTGCAACTGTATAAAAACATACTTATATTAACGTCAATAGGTACCTATAGTTTAGAAAACAAACTAGAAAAGATTCCCTAGTAAAAACTATTGAACAAATGATCGCGGCGCACACAAACTAAAAACACGATGTCTTAAAAGAGGTTTTGTTTTAGTGTATATTTTTTTGCTTCAACTATTGCTACATTGTAAAATAACAAACGACGACGTCAAATAATAAAATGTTATATTCGCGCCAATAACAGTATGCAATACAGGAATTTGAATCATTATCCAAAACAAAAGGAACAAAATTTAAAATATGCCAACATGATCGACGTGCCATATTACCAAAGAGGTAGGCTACACACAGCATAAGTTTCGCAAATGTGTTTTGCGTGAAAAAATAATATCTTTATTTACTTAACTCCTAAAGCCAAGCTTTATCGCAAGGCCTAGATCTAAATGTGGCTTGAATTCATAAATAAAAAGTTCATAACTTCAATGTACACTCAGCATCAAAACGCAATAAACCATTATGATCACTATCGCGCTGGCATAAGAGACATACCTATAAATTATATCATTTTGTTGCTCCCTGTACAGGCCTTCAACTCACCGCCTCATTTATTTCGTAAGCGATCACTCGATATTGGAAAGCCATTTGTGTGCAAAGTGTCGATTTTGGACGTATTAATGTGTTTTGTGGAGACATTAAGTGTGTGAAAATGATTTGTAATTCAATATTTCTTTATATTTTTAAAAATGTTACTGAAAAAGAGATAGCAGGGAATAGTGTATTTGACAAATTTGTAACGACAATAATGAGCTCCACATATTCATGACCCTGCATCAAATTATGGACCCTGTCAGGAATCGCAATGGGTAAAGGAGAGGACGACGTCTTACTCATTCAACAATTACCAATTTTTAATTTATTTAGGTGTATGTATTTGTATCTATCAGGTGATAGATAAATAAAGGTGATTACCTTCTATCTTTATATTGTAATTTATTTTTAACCCCCGACAAAAAAGAGGGGTATTATAAGTTACCCGTGGCTTTCTGAGTATCTGTGTGTGTCTGTCTGTGGCACCTTAGTTCCTAAATGAATGGACCGGAGTCGCTCTCAAAGCCTCAGAGAGTACCCGCGTCAAACTGTAGTGCGGACGGCAGCGCGGACGGCAGTGCGGACGGCAGCGCGGACGGCAGCACGAACGTTAGCGCATACGGCAGCGCGGACGGCAGCGCGGACGGAAGCGAGTACAGCAGCGCGTACGGCAGCGCATACGGCAGCGCGGTTGTAGCGCGTACGGCAGCGCAGACGCGGAAACTTTCACGCATAGTCACGTAGTAACAAACGATTGACCACCAGCACACATCATGGCACTGATGCACTCACCACCAAGAAAAAGGGGAACCATGGTGACCCAGCACCTACACCTTCTGACACAGCGGACCAAGACTCGGCTCCTTCATTTGACTTCACCCCTGAACTCTGAATGTCAACGGATACAGCTTCTTCCTATAATATGACAACCAACAATGAGTTCAGCCTACTCGAACCATTTGACACGCCGGACCCCACACTCTCATTGCCGCCCCGCAACAACATACCGTTGCCAACACTGTCAGCGGCTGGAGCCAGGAGAAAGCGAGCCAGAGGTAAGGCCGCTATGAGAGACTTGGAGACCAACTTCCCCATCTTAGACTCCCTTCTGCCCGGGCTCAAATCCACAGACGAAGACAAAAAAGAGTTCACGGCCCTCTATAACTTCCTTGCAGCCGTGCCCGCACTCTTCGCCAGCCACAACAGCGTCACCATTCCAATCAAAGCTCAGGTTATATATAACTGTATTCAAGCAGTCGGATCCGCTGCCAGGCTTGCCTCACCTGTAGCCCTCACTACAGCAACCGCCACTTCAATTCAACAGCACACCTGCTAGTACTCGCTCCCCGAGAAAATCGAGGAATCGGTAGCACGTGCAATGCGCAACGAGAAGGACAAAATCACTGCTTCCACATCTTGCAGCCACTTATCGGCGCGGAAATAAGGGCAGAATTTAAGAACTTTGCTACTCCCAAGGGAAAAATCTCTTACACCCAGGCCGCTTCATTTATTTCCATACCCTTCTCTCAATCTCCACCGCGGTTTTCTATCTCGGGTCTTTTGAAAGTTGTGGACCACAAACACAAAAACATGCTTAAAGCGTGGGTCCGATAAATAATCATTTCATACGTTATGAAATTCAGAATAGGCGTAGTTTTTGTAAATAACCAGCCAAGTACGAGTCGGACTCGCGCACGAAAGGTTCCGTACCATTATCTATAAAGAAGCGTCTACCTGTTGTCGTTATCAATATCGAGCAAAAACAAGCAAAAAACAAGTTTTTGTATTGGAGCCCCCATAAATACTTATTTTATTCTGTTTATAAGTATTTGTTGTTATAGCGGCAACAGAAATACATCATCTGTGAAAATTTCAACTGTCTAACTATCACGGTTCATGAGATATAGCCTGGTGACAGACGGACGGACGGACAGCGAAGTCTTAGTAATAGGGTCCCGTTTTACCCTTTGGGTACGGAACCCTAAAATGCGACATAAAAAGGTACGTAGAAAAAAAAAGACAGCAAACGGTCATTGATGCCTCGTTTTTGGAGTTTAAAGCGTATCTATTTAAATACAGAGGCCATACTAACGGTTTAACAATTATTTATTACTGGTGGAACTAGATAAAGTCCGAATCTTGGGATCAGAATTTTAGGGAGTGCTATATAAATTGTTTTTTCAGTACTGTATGTAGCATTTAATGAACCTTAGAAAGTAGACTCGTTTTAGTTAATTCTGTTCTCAAATGACCTGGTTTTGAGTCCCGGGAATTAAGATAATGATATAATAAGAACAGTAAATGTTTACCTATGTTAATACTCCTCATGTGTTTCTCCAGTCTAAAGACATGTGCCCAGCAGTGGGACTGGTAAATAGGCTCTACATGAAGGTTGTGGCTAGAAATATCAACGACTGACCTCCAGATATACATCTGTGCTTCATCAAACTATTAAATTTATCTATCCAAGATAGTATTGGTCTACGTTGTCCAACCAAGATAATTCGTCACATCGGGCGTCAGTCACGCACGCGCCGCGTAATGGAAGGCAAACAGTGTCTACTACGTGTCGTATCTTATCGCACAAACAATTTTAAGTAAGATCGAAGTGAAGCAAAATTTGATTGCTTCACTTCGATCATTTGGGTCAACATCTTTTACAAAAATACAAAATTTTTGGTACACTAGGTACGGTCGACCACAGATGTAGCTGAACACTTTTGTACCATGTCACAATGACTCTAGCGTCAATATAGTACGGTAGCAACTATAAAGTACGTGCACAAGATCGGTGTGACATGGAACTAAAGTGTTTAGCTACTTCTGTGATCGACTGTACTAGTGCCTGCGTAGGTGTCGGTTATCGTGCCAACAGGTATCGTATATCCTTTCCAGGAATTCAAACTATCTTTAGACGAAATTTCATTTAAATCGGTTCAGCGGTTCAAACGTATAAAGACAGACAGGCGGAGCTACTTTGGCATTTATTATGTTAGTAAGGATTGACACAGAAAACATTAAAAAAGTAGAACACTATTGCTAATCAACTGACCTTCTTGCGAAATGCTGTTAAGCAAGGAAGGAATCTGACGAGAAGAAAGAAAGATTCCATTTATTGATAAGGATATTATTTCCTGACCTCGGGCGCAATGACCCTAGCGCTCATCAGCTGGGGGCAAAACAATCAGACTGGTTGAGAAATGTTAAAGATAAGTAGTCTAGAAAAAAACCCTCGTGTGTTTTTCCCAGTGCCCAGCAGTCGAATATAGGCGCTGATGATGTCATCAGCATCATCATCACCAGCCTATATACGTCTCACTGCTGGGCACCGGCCTTCCTACATAGGGGAAACACATGAGGAACTTCGGCCATAATACCACCACGCTGGCCCAATACGAGTTGGTGGGCTAAATCGGTTGCAGTATACAAGATGGGAAAATTCTATGGGCCCAGCAGGGGAACTACGTTAAATCCTTTGGTTAGCTCATTTTATACTGAAAGAAAACATTACTTTATTTTTAAAAAGAAACAAAATTGCATTCAATGATCTTCTAAAATTCGCTTGTCTCACCCGGGAATCGAACGATTGGTTCCTTTATCGCCGGATTCCTTCTTACACGAAGCGTTCTGACGAAAAGCTGAAAATGGAACGTACTTTTTTATTGCAACGCGGGGCAACAATTTTAAATTCGAACGATAAATTTCAAAATTTTTGTAACCGATATAAATGTTGAAATTTTTCATGTTAATGTGTCTTCGTATTGATTCTTTGTATTGATTATAAAATAAAATTAGTATTAGTTTAAACTTTTTTTATTTCAATGACCAAATGTTTATAAAACAAATTTTATTCTGAACAATAATCCTACCGATTCGTATAATAAATTTCAACACACACATTGACATTTTTTAAATTGATATTTATTTGTAATTGTTGATATTTTATTTTATTAATTTGTAGGTAATTTTATTTGTGTTGTTTAATTTATTTTTGTGACTATTGACTATGATTTTATAATTTTATTTGTACTTTATTAACATACAATTGACATGATAATTAACTGTTTACAGTCATAATATGTTAACTTGCTGATGTTTGGATACAATCTGTATGGCTGCATGTGATTGAATAAATAAATAAATAAAATAGCGAGGGTTTATTTTTTTTAATTTTTAGTTGGTTTGATTCCCGGCTGAGACAAGCGAATTTCATAAGATCTTTGAATGCAGTTTTGTTTCTTTTCAACAATAAAGGAATGTTTCCTTTCAGTAAAATGAACTAACTAAAGGATTTAAGGTAGTTCCCCTCCAGGGCCTATAGATTTTATCCACCCTGTATATCAACCGGGACTAATGGCTTAACGTGCCTTCCGAAGCACGGAGGAGCTCGAGATTATAAATTTGATTGACCCATCCCAGGACCGACCATGGCGAAAGTTGCTTTGTTTGCGTAATCGAAACCAGAGCGCTCCAATCACTACGCCACCGAGCTGCTCATCTAATGATGTGAACTTTCAATAAATTTTACAAAAAATAAGTAGATTATTTCCACGCAACAATGCGCAAGATAAGCTCATCGCTGGTAGCGCAGGATAGAGGCAGTACCAACAGCCGGATGCTGCATGATCGCCAGCAGGCTCAACATGCTTGCCGTGTTGTACGTGTATCATTGGTTCATGTTGTCGAGTAGAATGAGAGGTCGTGATTCATTGTTTTGAATATACCAGCATGCCATACATTGTACTAAATAATAGGTACACCTTAATTTCTACTTATATGAATTATTTCAGCCTTCGACCTACGACCTTCACTAGCCCAGAAACATGGTAAGCTCCCTGGGACCCATTCCAAAAGTTGGTCTCGCTCTTCGTCCGAGGAAAAGAATGAGATAGAACATACAATATCTCCTAATAAGTGGACATAAGTAATGGAGAGAGATTTTGTTTACGGCCCATGATACGGGTGCAAATCGTTTGACGACCGTTTGACGACCGGCTGGCCGAGTGGTCTGTACCCCAGGCTACTTGGTCAAGAGGTCCCGGGTTCGAATCCCGGTAGGAACAAATGTTTGTATATTGAGTACGAGCATTTGATTACGAGTCATGGATGTTTATATGTTTATTTAGTATATTTCTAATATTTATATACATATTATTATCATTATTTCTCCGTTATCTAGTATCCATAACACAAGCTCTTAGTAATGCTTACTTTGGGCTAGATAATAGGTGTGAGTGTTTAAAAAAATTTGTGGCTCCACCTATTTGAGGTCTGCCCAGGCTGCGTCATCTGGTCAGTAGCCGCCACTGTAGAACCTTTCCACCATAAACGGTTCTGCCAGAGATGTGTCCTGCCCACTGCCACATAACCTAGCAACACTTCGAATAACTAGTTCGTATGTGTCTACACCCAGCGGGATCCCATGTCTGGGAGACTTATGAGTGATACAGAGAATTAGATCTGGATATGTTCTACTGAATTATGCTGAAAACAGATTTTTTTCCGTATATGAAACGGAAATATAAAATTTTATCGAAACTGCGAACTTGTATTGTATATATACATGTTCGCAGTTTCGATAAAATTTCGAGATAGCGGTTATATCCAATGATTTTTGACAATTCAAAGCGATAAATAGCTTTATCATATCGCGTTTCGGTGGTCATGCGGGCTATACCTTGTATTGTATTATTGTAACAGCATCATTGTAAATAAAGAAAACAAGGTTTAAAAAAAAACAATTACGCTTATCTCACTTATGACGGGATTTCTGTGTGACGTAAAAGTACGTCACACAGAAATCCCGTCATAAGTGATTGTGTGTCTGCTCCGACGTAGTGGTCATAAATCATAGCTGCTACGCCGTAGCCGCTGTAGCCCGTAGCCTGAGGCTCTACATCGCTACGGTTTCGTAACTAAACAGATGTTGCATGTAAGCTAGTTGGTCGTTCACCATTTACAATAAGGCTTTCGGTTACATAGTAATATTTTTATGTTAAAATAATAAGTACCGATAGGTACTTCTTCCTTTTAACCCGTCAAGAATTTTTAATTATCATAGCCCTCCGGTGGGATAACGTCGCATGAGGGATGAAATGAATAGACTATTTTCATTACGTTAAAGAGTTTTTACACACATTTTACTGTAATTTGATTATACTTATCAGTTAACTATTTAACACAACTTCATTTTTTAAATAAAATTACATAGTTGGTTAGACTATTAAATCAATTATCACCAAATCAAATTCAAAATTTTTTTTCCCCAAAAAGAATATTATCTAAAAACTCTGTTTATGAATACCTACTCTTTTATATTTGATAAACTAGTAGAGGCCCGCGGCTCTGGTTTCGTGAATGTTTTTCCCTTCTTACTAAGTTTTTACGTTACAAAACAAACTATTGTCCTATTTCTAGCTAGTAGTTAGTTCGAGGGGGCGTTGACCAGTCAATCGACCAGTTTTTAATATAGATACACATTCAATACATTCAAGCAATTTCGACAGTAAATAAATGATTAGATTTTTTGACGACGCAGGATTATGTCAACAATAAAGAAGTGTTATTTTACTACGACCTTCTGTGAGGTCGAGGAACTTTACGTTTGGCGGCTCTGCGTCTCCTCTGATGCGGATATAGTAATTGGTAAATAATACAGGGTGGTGCCGTCAATACGACAATAAATTAAAACAAGGGCCAATGCTACCTAAGTGGGTTGCAAGGGAAGAAAAACTACCAACCCCAGTAGACAAAAAATATTTTTAAAAAAGGGGGTCGTAAGGGTCGTCCGCCGGTTGCGTTGCATTCTATTTTTTGAATAAACATTTTATTTTATTTTATTATTTTTTATTCCAAACCTTCCAAGGTAGCCAGATTGGTCAAGTACTGCTCTGAGATGATCGATCAGCGATGGTGATTGGAGTCTGTATTCCGTCAGGAACATCCAGGGTTGGCTTCCTCTTGTACTCTCTCCGCGAAAAAGGGTGTGGCCAAGGTTTAAACCCGTAAATAAGTTCATAGGAATGGTTTGCCACTTTCAAAAAGGTCTTATACATTTTGGTAATTTCATGAAATTTCTATAAAACAATGCAGCCAATGTTATATTACTGCATACAAATGTCATGAAAATATCAAACTAATAAGATGTTTTTTGAAAGTGGCGAACCATTTCTAAGAACTAATAAAGCCAATGTTTTAATTTATTGTCGCATTGACGGTAACATCCTGTATAATTATTTCAGATTCTTTTCTGGATATCCGAAGGACGTATTCCAATGTAGAGTGACCAGAAATTACAAAAACAATAACAATTTTTAAACAGTACAATCTACCTTAAAAATTGATAAAAGCAATGATAGCGATTAAGGAGTTAGATTATGTCTGTGGAGTTACATTATTTCGCTGCTCAGCCTTTCTCATTTCAGCCGTGAAACAGTTCGCTGTGTTTTGGATTGAAGGGAAAGGTAACCAGTGTAATTACTGGGCATTGGCGAAATTTCATCTTAGGCCTCAAGATGACAACGCAAGTGCATTACTAAGTGATTTGTTCCTTGTCATTGCAGGTGTCTATTCGTGGCGATAACCACTTACCACCTGGTGGGCCGTCAGCTTGCTTGTCATCTAGTAGGATAAAAAAATGCATACTAAACAAATAAAGAATGAACAGGCAGGTCTTATTGCGGTGTCTATTTAGGTACTAGTGGCCACTTGTGGATACATAGATAGATGGATTTTTAATTATTTCGGTAATTCACGAAAATATCACAGAGATAAAATAAACACAATATGCCTAAAACGCGGCTACATCGCTAGAAGCGATCTCTACCAGACAACCTTAAAATAGGGAGTTTACTTAAATTAATAATAGTGTACTTTTTATTTTTAGCCGACTTCCAAAAAAGAACTGTATGTATGTAATATTGTCAGAATTGCACAGTTTTTGTAAATGCTAGTCTATACCAACTTCTGAGCATTGGTGCCAAATTTTATAAAGCTAAGTTTATGTGTGATTGTATGTTTGTAAGCGCATATCTTTAAACTACGGATGAAAAAACACTTTTTTTGGTAATTGCAAATTTACTGAAAAAAATGCAAATTTACAAAACTAATGAACTGATATTGATAAAATAGATAGAGAGTTAAGTGTGCATCCATCAGTCACTAAGAAAATGTGTCGCTGTCTTAACAGCATAATTCTAAAACATGTCATCATGCATGTTGTTTCAATGGCCCTAGTTAAACGAAATCAAACAATAAAGAAATTAAAAAAAAACTTCTAGACACTAAAAAGTAACAAATAATAAAATTGAAGTAAACTGTGTCCAGCAAGAATAGAAAATAAAGCACCGACTCCAAAAAAAACATTTTTTACGAGATAATACCTACCTAGGTACTTAAATTTCATTATTTGTTACTTCTTAGTGTCTTGAAGTCGGTTTTTTTTAAATATTTTTTTTTTGCAGCCACAATAGCCGCCTGAGTTTAGTTAAAATCAAAATGCGAAATAAAGAATATCGTTCCTACCTAAATAATGGTCTTCCTATCCGAGCCAACCACCGGAGTTGGCTCGCTGCCGCGCCGGCCGGCCGCCTCGCTCGTCTCGCCGACGCCCGCAACTTCGCAAGGCTTTCACGGGGTAAAATGATTGGTGGATAGAACAACATAAAACTGAGGTTGGATCATTTAAAATTTAAACAAAACCAAGCCCAACTTCAAAACTCTTAAGGAAATAAAAACTAGGAGAATTGAGATTCTTTTCATTTTTTTATGTCGGTTCAAAAGTTAGGAGGGCAAAAATAGACCACTTCATTTGAACGGATTTTTATGTTTTTGCGGTATCAATCTGAAAGTATTCCTTCTAACATTATTTTTCCAAATCAATGTTTAATTATTGATAGAAATCTGAGGCGCAAAACTTGAAAAAACCACTGAACTGAGATTTTTTTCTTTTTAGTCGGTTAAAAGTAAAATAAACTGACGACATCCCTCCTTAAAGCACTACTTATATTATGATATTGATTTAATAGAGTATATTCCAGTAGCCTCTTTTTAGAATTGTTCAGATGTCAGGTGTGTTATATTTTCCTTGAATAGGAAGTAAAACCCAAGAAGTTCAAATTCGTGGTCCATACGTTCAAGATTACGAGATTACGTGGTACTTATACGTGTTCCTAGTTTCTTGAAAGAGACTTGGAACAACACTTCGTTTGTCACATCAAAACACACAGACTGCTTCACGGTCGTAAAGGCGTTAGTACTTACGTACCCAGAAGGTAGGGTTAGGATGTACCACCTAGTAAACTAGGAATCCAATACAAAGAGAACTAATAAGCAATTCTATTTGATTTTAGTAGCAAGTCAAGACAAATGGTAATAATTACCATATTATAGCCACGCCATACTTAATGTTATAAAATATATTAACACGAATATCAGTCAACGACGATCTGGTGAGGGTTGCGGGAAGCCAATGGAAGCGGGGAGTGCAGGATCGATTAGTTTGGAGATCCTTGGGGGAAATTTATGCCCAGCAGTGGGCGTCTTTCGGCTGAAATGATCATGATGAAGAATATCAGACAACTAAGTTAATCATAGAAAGGAATAATTTTGATAAGCATAAGTAACGAAAGGCATATTTTTTGTTGGTCATAATATTCAAAAGACATAATATTCAAAAAGCATATATTTAATAAGAATAATCGGAAAAAACCTAAACTTCCATATTTACCATAATTTCACCAAAAGCATAAATTTCTATGCACAAAAGATTTTTTTATAGTATTGATTTGATTTTTATTACATGCATGCAAACAGGCAAGCAAGCAGCATGCATGCAAGCAAGAAAGCAAGCATGCATACAAGCATAATACCTAAACTTTTCTGCATGCATACAAGCATGCAAGCAGGCATGCAGGCATGCAGCGTGCAATAGGTTCTTCTCTTCTCCGGCGCTATAGAGGGCGAGGGCTGCACTCCCTCCGCGCTTCCGGCTTTTAAATTACACTCTAGTATTGGGCAGACTAGTACCATGGCGAAGGACCACGGCCAGTAGGGTTTAATATTATTAATTTTGTATTAATATTGATTTCTTTATTTCTACTTCGAAATTTATACACAATTTTAGCATTAAAATACTTCATTGTGTCGAATAAAAAATATATACGTAGGTTTAAGTAAATATACATAGTAAAAGTTAACAATAAATTTATGGATATTTATAGATACGTTTTATAAAAGTATGGCTTTACTGAGTTATGCTTTATAAAAGTAGGTCAAACAAAATTATGAATATGGCCATTTATGCATAATTAAAATCTGCGTTTCAAATGCTATAAAAATATGGCAAATGAAAATATAGATTTATATGATTATGGTTTTTATTATTATGTCTTTCAACAAATCTGCGTTATTATGTTTATGCGTTATTATAACTTTGCTTAAAACTATTATGCTTTTTAATTTTATGCCTTATGATGTATGTCAATTGAAATTATGACAATAAACATTATGCGTTTCAAAGTGTCACCCCCAAAGTTTTTGTATTCGCCTTCTACGCGTATTCGGCACATTTTCCCTGAGTAGATTAAAAGTAACCGAAGCTATAGTTTGGCGAATTCAATATTGTCAAGACTTCGACAGAGCCGATCATGATGAAGAATATCAGACAACTAAGTTAATCATAGAAAGGAATAATTTTGATAAGCATAAGTAACGAAAGGCATATTTTTTGTTGGTCATAATATTCAAAAAACATAATATTCAAAAAGCATATATTTAATAAGAATAATCGGAAAAAACCTAAACTTCCATATTTACCATAATTTCACCAAAAGCATAAATTTCTATGCACAAAAGATTTTTTTATAGTATTGATTTGATTTTTATTACATGCATGCAAACAGGCAAGCAAGCAGCATGCATGCAAGCAAGAAAGCAAGCATGCATACAAGCATAATACCTAAACTCTTCTGCATGCATACAAGCATGCAAGCAGGCATGCAGGCATGCAGCGTGCAATAGGTTCTTCTCTTCTCCGGCGCTATAGAGGGCGAGGGCTGCACTCCCTCCGCGCTTCCGGCTTTTAAATTACACTCTAGTATTGGGCAGACTAGTACCATGGCGAAGGACCACGGCCAGTAGGGTTTAATATTATTAATTTTGTATTAATATTGATTTCTTTATTTCTACTTCGAAATTTATACACAATTTTAGCATTAAAATACTTCATTGTGTCGAATAAAAAATATATACGTAGGTTTAAGTAAATATACATAGTAAAAGTTAACAATAAATTTATGGATATTTATAGATACGTTTTATAAAAGTATGGCTTTACTGAGTTATGCTTTATAAAAGTAGGTCAAACAAAATTATGAATATGGCCATTTATGCATAATTAAAATCTGCGTTTCAAATGCTATAAAAATATGGCAAATGAAAATATAGATTTATATGATTATGGTTTTTATTATTATGTCTTTCAACAAATCTGCGTTATTATGTTTATGCGTTATTATAACTTTGCTTAAAACTATTATGCTTTTTAATTTTATGCCTTATGATGTATGTCAATTGAAATTATGACAATAAACATTATGCGTTTCAAAGTGTCACCCCCAAAGTTTTTGTATTCGCCTTCTACGCGTATTCGGCACATTTTCCCTGAGTAGATTAAAAGTAACCGAAGCTATAGTTTGGCGAATTCAATATTGTCAAGACTTCGACAGAGCCGGTGTTCGACCGTGTTCTTTGATATCCTAGAGACGATGTTTTACAAATAGCTTTTCAAGTTCCGGATAAAATTTTACGAGAAATTGTAGAGGGCAGACATCTTTCGTTCCATGTTTATTTTTCCAGTTTTCGTATGTCGTATTGTTGATTGAATTTATGGCGTAGTAGGCTTTCTAAAGGCTGTTATAAGATTCGTTATTTACTTATAAAATACTTTTTATATAAACAATAAAATATCATTGTGTCAGCAGACACAATAGACTCATCTATAGGTGAAGAATGTGCTAACTGACACCTTTTATATAAACACTATGGTCTAAGAAACTGTATACTAATTAACCTATGAAGTGCACACATAAAGGAAGCAATAGATTTTCAATTATGTGTGAGCGCCGGCTTGCTGCAGAGGGTAAAAGGTATATTTTTATTGGCTTTCCGCTACAGTAGCGCTCAAAGAGGTAAGTAAAGAAACTATGATAGATTCAAATTAATATTCTCTTTGACCGTTTGAAATATCAGATGGAACTAAAATTTCTGATATTATTTAATTATTTGGATGGAAGCGAACCACAGAACTAGCTATCTTACCTTCAGCTGCCAGAACTCAACAATGCTGTTAACGTTATGGTTCTTGCGGCAGATTTAGGTAATATTCTGGTAGCTAAGCCCTGCCACCAACCAAACTGAGCAGAAAATTTCTGTACCCATGGGAATTGAACCCCGGGCCTCGAGATCGAAGGTAGGTGGTCTCAACTATTAGGCCACAGAGGCGGTACAAATAACAGCTTATTTGCTACACAATTGACTACATTTAACTCTGTCTGTCTGTTTGTTTATTACCTTTTCACGCTTAAGCCGATTCAGATGATAGTTTGGTATGGGTATACTTTGAGACCCTGGGAATGACATAGGACACTTTTTGGCGCGATAGCTGGCATCCACGCGGACGAAGTCACGGGCGGGTACTAATATACATAAATGTCGCACCTATATTATATAATACTCCGTAAGATAAAAAGTCGATCCGGTTTGAAAAACGTTTTTGTAATGTAATGCGTCTACCTCACGTTTAGCTGGATTTCAAAGTGGCTGAAATAAAATCGAATGATTGAATGAGCACTTTGCGTTTGTCAAAGTGGCTAAGTAACAATTATTCGCCCGCCGCGAATTTCACACGTCGCGCAGTGGCGGTAGTTGCTGCGATCACTATAGAACGAGAGTTAGAAGGCATTTATCACCGATGTCTCGCTCGACACTGTTTCGAGAGTAGCCCAAGACATTATATTTGGAAGAAAATTTGGAGTAAGTAAACTAATTGCATAAGAATCGATGCACAGGTAAATAATTACAAAATTAATAATATTTATTAACCCCCGGCGTCATTAATCATCTATCTAGCACCATCTCATTAAGACTATTCATAAGAGCCCAAATACGCTACATCTGCTGTAAGTTTCTGAAGAATTAAGCATTTCGCAGACTTTTTGATGGTGTAGGATCAGCTCAAAGTGACAGTACACCAAATTTGAAATCAATCGGATCCGTGAAAGTTAGTAAAATCCTATTATCATGTAAAAATGAGCGGATAGTCAACAAACGCCTGAACTGATCTTCATAAATTATAGCTAAGAACCATCGTAGTCACATCAGCTTTCAAACAAAAAAAAACGAATTAAAATCGGTCCATTCGTTTAGGCGCTACGATGCCACAGACAGATACACAGAAACACCGATACACAGATACACAGACAGACACGACAAACTTATAACCACCATCTTTTTTCGAAGGGGGTTAAAAAATCTATTCAAATTAAGAGAGGTTTAAATCATACAAGTTGTTTGTTACTCGGTATAACAAGTCGATTGAAAGTTAGTTCAATTGGACACCTAGGCCGATCGTCTTGTACTGAAGTTTTTGTGAGAGTGGTAGGTTCAAGGTTCTTCTTTTACGACCTAATAACCAAATAATTTCGGTTTCAAGAGGTTATTTATAAATAAAACCTTGAACCTACACATAAACAGTCGCACAAAAACAATTCAATGGCTAATTGAATGGCTAATTTCACAGCATTTCATTTTTCGTTATTCATTTTTCATTTTTTTCATTTTAATTTTTTGGCTATTTTTAAACAGTTCTTAATTAAAAACAGTCCTTTAAAGAGCCTGTCTCCCATAACACAGGGCAACCTAATTTGGGAGCAGTTCAATACATTGTTGATACCAAACTGTTGAAATAAAAAACTTATTATTATTATAATTATTATTAATTTAACCAGATGGCTGACACGGCGAACGGCCATCAGTGTTCTCGTGATTGTACACACGACACCACATCAAGTGCAACAGTTGCACTACGAAAGCCGCCTCTATTACGAACGCAATAAGGGCGGTCTCAAGGTCAAACTGTTAAGCTTGATGTGTTGTCGACTGTACAATATGTATATAAACTGAGATATAAATTGAATAACTAGTGATAATAATTCACCGTCGTCTTGTTTGACGTTATAATAAACGTTAATGTACTTTATCTTATACCTAAACAAGAGATTAGAATATCGAGACAACCGTGGTATTGGTCTCTTACCCAGTCAAGGTAAGGTCTGTCACAAACTGTGTTAAGTTTCTGATCTAAATCTGATAAGCCGCGCTAGATTCCTGGGCGTCCATGTCAATTTTTCATGGGTCATGGATGTTTATATACTACGAATGACTTACTTACCTCGTATAATAATGATACCCATAAGCTCTTAAGGATGCTTAATTTGGGCTAGATTACTAATTAATTACTGCGTCACTAGTTTCTTTCGTAACGTTGTGAAGACGTACAAGTAATAATTTATTCTACAGTTTTTTCAGAGACCCGTACAAATTTTCGCCGGATAAAATGTCGGCGACCACAAAACTTTCTTTACTTTGATATGAAAAAGTAATTCAATCCCAACAAGTGAAACTAAATGATGGCGGCACAGTATTTTATGCTATAATTATTGGAACTCTAAGTACTAGTGGCAATATGTTTTTTTTATACAACTAGATGACAAGCAAGCCGACGGCGCACCTGGTGGTAAGTGGTTAACGTCGCCTATAGACACTTGCAATAATAAGGAAAAAAATCACTTGGAGGTGCGTTGTCATCCTGAGGTCTGAATTGTAATTCCTTCTGCCCCGAGATTACACTGGCTACCTTTCCCTTCAATCCGAAATACACAGGAAAATCCGAAATACATATGTTCAGAGGTGGGAACGGTGTTCAGAGGCAGGATAGAATAGTACTTATGGATTCAGAAGGTTGGGTACAAAATTAAACTAACTTGCTGAGCTTTTCTCAAAGGAGTACAGCGT
The DNA here is from genome assembly GCA_947347705.1 of Nymphula nitidulata. Classification (NCBI taxonomy): domain Eukaryota; kingdom Metazoa; phylum Arthropoda; class Insecta; order Lepidoptera; family Crambidae; genus Nymphula; species Nymphula nitidulata. The sequence continues at coordinate 19,120,159 of OX374632.1, forward strand.
GGACTTCTTCAACCAGGGTCGGCTACGGGCAAGTGTTGAGCTCCAGGGGAACTCACTGGTGTTGCAAGCAAATATTTGAGTTTGAGTTTTGGGCTACAGCAACAGCTTACCATCAGGACCATATGCTTATTGCCACTTTAGTGGTATGAAGAAATATATTCATCAAAACACGATTTCAGAAGATCTATTTTTTTATACAACTGCAGTGTCGGGAGTTGCGACAAAAAAGCTAACGGCTCACCTGGTGGTAAACGGTTACCGCTGCCTATTATCTTCAGCCTATATACGTCCCACTGCTGGGCACAGGCCTTCCTACATGGGAGAAACACATGAGGAGATTGGGCCATAACACCACCACGCTGGCCCAATGCGGGTTGGTACCGCCGCCTATAGATACCTGCAATAACAAGGAAAAATCGCTTGATATTGTAGGAGATATTGTAGGAGATATTGTAGGTGCGTTGTCACCCTGAGGCTTAAGATGAAATGTCGTACATGCCCAATAATTACACTGGCTACCTTTCCCTTAAATCCGAAACACAGCGAACTGTTTCACGGCTAAATAAGTAAGACGAGACCACCTATTAATTATACTTAGCGCTGTCTAATAAAGGCTCAAAGAATAGTTATTTATAGATACGGTAATAGCGTTGTACGTTTGTTTGCTGGCTAATATCGAGTGTCCAAACACGTGGTCCTTCCCACGGCCGACGCTCGTTAGTACGTTTTCTGGAACGGCCTCTTAGATTTAGACAGTAGTATTTTTGTAACGATACTACTAACTTAAGGAATATTATATAGATCGCAAATACAAACTTAAATACTACACTGAAATGTGTGAAACAGATGGTTTCTTTTTTACGTTATGAAAAATTTCATAACGCAGTTATGAAAAATGAGAGAGAGATTAAAGAGGACACAGTAAACTTCGATAATCGACATCCACGCAGGAGGCCAAACATGTATGAAACAGGTGGTTTTTTTTAAAAGCTTTTATTTAACTTGCTTATGTTCGGGTGGAATCTTGCTACTCGATTTTGAAGCAGATATCTTCAACCGATTAAGCTGAAATTTTGTATGCACGTTCAGTTTGGATGACAATACACGATAAGCTGTGTGACGTCATTCTAAATCCAATATGGCGGACCATCCAAGATGGCAGAATAGTTATTTTTAATGCATTTCTACAATATGGATATCAAATGAAAGGGCTTGTTGAAAGTAACTCGAAAAATAATGTGACGTCATTCTAAATCCAATATGCCTGAACATCCAAGATGGCGGAATAGTTATTTTTTATGCACTTCTGCAATATGGGTATCAAATGAAAGGGCTTGCCGAGACTCAGAAACTTAAACCATTGAACCGAATTAGATGAAATTAGGCATGGAGAGAGATTAGAGAGGCAGTAAAGCATTGCATACTTAGTTACTTATCAAGCCGCGTAAGACCACTGGGAACATAATTATGACATTGAAATACCTATGTGTCTATTCCAGACAGTTTTACTTGACAGTTTAATATGTGTTTTGGGTAAGGTTACTAAAGAGACTAGCTTTCAATATGGCTATTGACTGTATTCAAATTAAAATATGATTTCGATGCGTAGTGGTAATTTTCATAATAGAAATCCTAATAAACAATAGTTTATTGTATTGTTACTGAATCTCAATAATCTTCAAAATGTTCTTGAAGAAAAAACAATTAAATCACTCCTAGGTCAGGTGACAACGAACACCAATCTCAGTGTATGACGTCACTCGTTGTAAACCATCTGAATCACCATTGCAAGTTAGCAGTGTTTGGTATGGCAACAGGTGACGTCACAGCGAACGTGACATGTATTGGCAGCGAAATTTGCAACGGAATATAAAATATTACATGATTTTTATTAAAATATAAGTCGAAATAAAATAGATATGATGACTATTTGGATATAATTGGACACTTTCCAAATATTTTTCAACGACCCTATTTGACACTTTAGGGTAGGTATGTGAGTTCACAGAATTAGTTCAGGAATTTCGGCAATAAGTTTTAAGGTTCTTGCCCCTGAGAGTCTCTATATACCCCTATTTGAGGAATGGCCTGTCCGTCTGTGGTTAGACTTTGAAGTTAGATTCGGTATAACAGTAGATGAGTTTTGATATACATATATATCTTTAAAATATGTAAGAATTATTACTACTTTATAGTATTTTGTACCTGCGGTGTTTAAGGTCGCCAGTGCTCACTTAGCAAGAGGTTGGGTGAAAGGAGTCTCGTAAGAAGAGGATAAGCCAATTGCGACCGACATGTTTTAGGCGCCGGATAAAATATCTTAATGCCAGCGACCATTTCCTGAAAAACCTTTTTTAGGCGTCTGAAACGATGGTAGTAAGTAGGTCAAAATTTTGATTCTTCGATCAGTGATAGAGCTCCCTCTAAATCTGACTGATATCGCATTACAGCCTGATGAAAATGACTTTTTGCTTGCGAAAATTGCCTTCCAAATTTGGCGAGACCACCACGCTAAGTACAGTAGGTATACAGAATGGTGACGATTAAAACATGGGCTATTTTAATTTTTACAAAGTCACAGAATTTTAATTTAACTAGAATTAACCTAACCTTTTAATCTATAGAAATGTTTTGGAACTATCAAATAGATCTTATTCATTTGATAATTTCATAACATTTCTATGAAATAATGCAGCCAATGTTATATTATTTCATAGAAATGTCATTAAATCATCAAATGAATAAGATGCATTTGAAAGTCGCAAACATGTTTATGAACAAAATTATAGCCAATGTTTTAATTTATTGTCGTATTGCCGGCACCATCCTGTATAAGAATTGCATGTGGTATTTATCAGTAAATGACTGTAACATAGAGGAGCTCCATGGTATAGCGGTTTAAGCGCTCTGGGTTCGATTTAGAAAACAAAGCAACTTTCCCCATGGTCGATTTTGAGATGGGTCAACCAAAATTTCTTATCTCAAGCTCCTCCGTGCTTCGGAAGGCACGTTAAGCCGTTGGTCCCGGTTGTTACTGCAACCGATTGAACCCACCAACCTGCATTGGGCCAGCGTGGTGGTGCTATGGCCCAAACTACTCATGTGTTTCTCCCATGTAGGAAGGCCTGTGCCCAGCAGTGGGACGTATATAGGCTGGTGATGATGATGACTGTTACATTTAGTTAGACTTAAAATTCTAGTACAAGAAAACATTTTTTTTATGCAACTAGATAATAATAATAATAATATTCATACACTCACACCTATTAACTAGCCCAAAGTAAACATCATTAAGAGCTTGTGTTATGGATTCTAGATAACGAAGAAATGTTGATAATAATATACATATATAAATATATAAATATTGGAAATATACTAAATAAACAAATCATCCATGACAAACAAGTAGGACCACGGGCAAAGAAGGAAGCTGACGGTCCACCTGATGGTAAGCGGTTACCGCCGCCTATAGACACCTGCAATAGCAAGGTAAAATCACTTGATATTGCAGGTGCGTTGTCATCTTGAGGCCTAAGATGAAATGCCGTCCATGCCCAGTAATTACACTGGCTACCTTTCCCTTCATCCGAAACACAGCAAACTGTTTCACGGCTAAAATAAGAAAGGCGGTGGTATCTACCCAGACGACCCTACATACGGGCCTACCACCAACTACCTACATTATCATAAGTGGCAATTTTTGTGTGGATGTGTTAATGTTGATCACTCTCTGTGTGTGTGTGTGTGTGGGTGTCGAGAATATAAACGTTGGGGAATAAATTAATAGTTTAATGGCATAAGCACAGCAGTAATAATAACAACTTCCGTCGGACCATAAACTCGTCTCCGACATTTTCTACACACATATGTTTTTATATTACACCCGCCGACTTGTGTTAACTTTTATGTTTGACTCGAAACTACTTTTCCGGGGAGCCTCGGCAAATAGGTTTTATTTAATATGAAAAGTTGGCGCCGGTCAAAGTTTGTCGCTGGTTTTCAACGCGTAGATATTAACTTATTATTTCGGAATTAGCTAACAGTAGAATGAATCTATTTTGCTATAGCGTTTTCATAAAGACGCCTTCTTTATTTTCTTAGACTGGTAATGGTAACATTGATTAGGTAGGTATAATAAAATGAGTGGTAGCGTTATCGCTGTCCCACTCACGTTACGTCTACAATTAAGTCGAGACGTTATTGCATCGCTTTTTTTGACGGATTATTGCTCTTGGCCGCAGAGGGCCTTAACAGCAAATTTCAAATCAATCGTATCTGTGAAAGTTAGTAAAACCCTTTTGACATGTAAATAATGAGCTGATAGTCATCAAACGCCTGAACTGATCTTCATAAATTATAGCTAAGAACCACCCTAGTCACGTCAGCTTTTAAAAAAAACAAACTGAATCAAAATCTGTCTATTCGTTAAGGAGTTACGATGCCACAGACAGACATACAGAACACAGACAGACACGTCAAACTTATAACACCCCTCTTTTTCGCCAGGGGTTAAAAATCGAAAGACCATGAGCACCAATAATCCAATTAAAGGAATACGTTGTACATTTTTTTATCTGATCAGATCAACCTGTATCCTGAGACTAGTAAAATATTGATACCACAATTCTCTTACCACCCCGAGGGTATTGGCGGCCCGTTCATAATCATGTTGGTTTCCTTTGTTTTTGTCGGGGGCCGCCCACCGCCAGATATTTCAGGAGCAGTTTAGTCTAGATTTACGGTTGGACCTTCAAGAGAGGTTGCAAAGTACACGGTAGAAGGACAAGCCAAGTTTTGTATTTATATAATAAATAGTGGATGCCCGCCTATTGATTATCGCGCCAAAGCTAGCATAATTAAGTTATTTCTCAGGGCGAAATCCATCTCCATGCAAAATTTTATAATTATATCGGTTCAACGACTTCGGGGTCAAAACGAAGCAAACAGACAGACATTCGTATTTAAAGCACCTAATTAGTGTATGGATATGATATAGTGTAAATTCAATGCGGTGGCTTGTGTGAGAACAGATTTTTATAAATATTGCGTGTTTTGTAAATTTATATGTTTTTTTTTTACAACTAGATGACAAACAAGCTGACGGCCCACCTGATGGATGACCTGCAATAACAAGGAAAATTTGATATTGCAGGTGCGTTGTCATGCTGAGGCCTAATATGAAATGCCGGTTATGCTCAGTAATTATTCTAATATTTATATACATGTTACTATCATTATTTATCCGTTATCTAGTATCCATAACACGAGCTCTAAATGATGCTTACTTTAGGCTAGATAATAGGTGAGAGTGTAAAAAAAAATGAAAATGAAAATTATTTTTTCTATTTTTTATCCAACTTTGCACTTTACCCAGGGCCATAATGTACGTAGAAGTAGGTTTGAAAACTTGGCTCGTTTTGATACGTCCATCATTTCAGCGGGTGTTTAATGTTTTCTGTAGATCGTTAGATACAGGACGCGCCCTGGGACCTTTATGTCCTGGGTTCCAACGCTGACCTTCGATATTACCGCCCTAGAGGCAAGGGGACGTGCCATTCCATTCAAGTACCTATAAACCCAAGAGATTATAGTAAGGCCTGAATATGTCTTTATAATCTGAGACTGCCAGATGTTTTCGAATGAGTTTGTTTTTATATAAAACCAATGACAAGCTGACGGTCCTGACCTGGTGGTCAGTGTATACTGATACTGATTCATCTCACCTGATGGTAAGTGAAGTAAGGCCGACGATGGAAGCGAACTACACCCGGATTCTTCAACCACAGAGGAACTGGCTATCTTACCTCTAACTGCCGGAACACAACAATGCTGCAAACATTATTGTTATGGCGGCAGACTTAGGTAAGATGGTGGTAGCTAGCCAGGCGGACTTAGAATAGCCCTACCACCAACCAAACCGAGCAGAAAATTTCTGCCCCAACGGGAATGGAACCCCGGTCCTCTAGATCTACCACTAGATCACAGAGGCAGTTAATCCGTTTAGGAGTGACTTTCTCACTTCTAATATAAGAATTGCTGTGTCCGTAATGTATTAAAAGTCTAACGTCACCCCCTCCGGATGCAATTACTAATCCAAATTTCAATCAGAACTTGTTCCGGTACTATCCCGAAAATGTATAAGGCTCCCTCGGGATGACTAATGCCGGTTCCTATGGGGGATGTAGTTGGCAGAAACTATTCATTTTATATACAGATCGCATGCTAACAAACGAGATATGGACCCAGGGGATATTTTTACTTTGTTGCGTATATTGTGTACTGAATATTTTGTTGCGGGAATACGATCCGGGAGGTGGGACATGGTTACACATTTACTGTTTTGTTTTATTAGGCAAGTTGACTTCCCATGTCGTACCCACTCCTGTGAAGGTTGGAAGCTCTACACTGGAAGCTGTTGACGAATTCACCTGGGAAAAATACTCCAACTTGGTAAGTTCAACTTGCAGAAAGAAGTCAATCGACGGATCTAACTCGGCTGGGCAGCGTTCGGGAAGCTTCGGAGCATATTCTCGGCCCAACTACCGCAGTGCCTCAAGACGAAAGTCTTCGCGTGTGTTGCTAGTGATGACTTACGGAACTGAGACGTAGCCGCTTAAAATGGGCCTCAAAAGAAGGTTCAAAGCCACCCAAAGTAGAATGGAGAGAGCTATGCTCGGGTTTCTCTGCGTCATTGAATCAGAAATGATGGGGATTCTTACTCGATTTCGAAAAACGTTTCATTGAATTACACTTCATCGGTGACACCTCGTCTATTGTTTGTTCGAACGATGCGTTATTTACCCGAAAGTTGTTACGTCGATGGTTCATTTTATCGAATGTCTTTTAGTCGACGGTTTAAATCAGAGGTTCCCAGACATTTTTTCTCATAGACCACTTTCAAAATTTAGCTGGATCTGGTGGACCCCAGCTACATTTCTACCATATTCCCAAAACTCTACAAGAAATGCGTTGTCACGCCAACGTAGACCCCCGTCGAGTCTCCCGTGGACCCCTGGAGGTCCACCTGGACCACTTTGGGAACTAAGGGTTAAAATGATCGGAATACTGTAGGTCGACATAACATTTCGTCGATGGTTCATTTCATCTAATTACTTTTAATCGATATGTCAAATGATCGAATTATTTTAATTCTATATCGCATTTTGTCGATAATGGTTTGGTTTTACATATCAGTTGACTTTAAAAAAAGGTTTCTTGACTGAAAAATATAGTCTGCACAGTCTACATAACAGGTGAAAAAACGAAACACAGATCTATTGAATTAGTTTTAATATTAGGTATTTATGATTACATTAGCAAAATAATGTAAATATTAATAGCCCTGGTAACAATATAGCACAGTAGTGCCTCATGCGTTTTTTGAAATCGAGTAGGAGTCCCGAAATGATGAGATCCGCATGAGAATTAAGGTCACCGACATGGCCCAAGGAATTGCGAGCCTCAAGTGCCAGTTTTATACAATGTAGAAAAGAGGACAAGACTTACCACTTGAAAACGTATATATTATTAATAATAATAATAATAAATACTCTTTATTGCACACAGGAGACAAATCAAATTATACATACCTAAAAAACAAGAAACTGTACAATAGGGCGGCCCTATTGCTAAAAAGCAATTTCTTCCAGGCAACCCAAGGTGATAAAATATTAGGAAGAAGGAGAACGCCAAAAGGGTGCAAGAATTTGAATGAATAAATAAATATATTTTATTTTATTTTATTTAAAATGACACAATAACAGACATCAGATAGAAAAAACATATACAAATACATGCAAAAAAAAATAATTGTATATCTGTGCCCAATTATAATTGTGCACAACATTTTAACAAAACTTATTGATTTTACTATTTGTAGGTAAACTACAGTTAAAATTAAAATTATCTGATCAAAGCCGTCGTCTAAGACTGTCGCTTAATGTGTTTGTAACGTTTCCAGTAGTAATCCTCTAAATGAAAGAATTGGACAATTAAATATATCATGATTAGAGCAAATCTCATTGTAGTAATGGCACATTCTATGCAAAGGATTATTTTTTGACACATTGTTTTTACAACAGGGTATACAAAATAACTGCGGATTACGCACTGACCGAGTCGGTACTTTAAATGACAACATTTCCAACAATCTTCCATCAGACAATCCATTGGCAATCTGGTGCAGTGTGAGTAAATCACACATCCACCTACGTCTCTCTAGGGTTATCATATTAAAATACTTGAGACGGTCTGAATAGTCAGGCATTTTTCTACGCAGACCATATTTCGTACATAACGCTCTGACAAATCTGCGCTGAATAGCCTCAAGTCTATCAACATGAACCTCATATATAGGGTACCATATTGAAGAACAATAATCCAACAAGCTTCTTACCAACGATCCATACAAAATCATCCATGATCTTACATCTTTAAATGGCTTAGCATTTCGGAGAACAAAGCCTAACATTTGATTTGCCTTATTGCAGATATGATCATAGTGAGGGCGAAATGTAAGAGCCGAGTCGAAATACACTCCCAAGTCACGGACTACACCAACTCTGGCAAGACAGGACCCAGATATATTATAATTAAATTGTATGAGGTTTTTATTCTTTGTAAAAGAGATAATTTGGCATTTATCAATATTGAGTGACATTTGATTCTGTTCACACCATCTTGAGAGTTTGTCCAGGCTTTTCTGTAACATTTTGCAATCTTCAGTGCTAGCGACTCGTTTAAAAATCTTGATGTCGTCAGCAAAGGCAAGACAATCGCATTTAATGATTTCAAGAAGATCATTGATAAAGATCAGAAATAGAAGTGGTCCCAAATTGGAACCTTGTGGAACTCCGGAGCTTGGAATAAATGGAAAAGATTCATAGCCACTCAGTGCTACTAATTGGGAGCGATTGAGAAGATACGAGGCAAGCCAGCGCAGCAAACTGCCATGAATGCCCACTTGTGATGCTTTTTCCAACAGTATTGAGTGACTTACACGGTCAAAAGCCTTAGCAAAGTCAGTATATATGGTGTCCACCTGACTTCTGGCATTGAAAGAATCACACAAATATGAGGTATATATTAGTAAATTGGATTTAGTTGACCTACCCTCAACAAAACCATGTTGTTTTTGGCTAAGCAATGGCCTTACGTGATTATAAATGCGTTGATAGAGAAGCGACTCAAAAATCTTTGCAAACCAGTTCAGTATGCTGATGGGACGGTAATTCAAGATATCTTTTTTATTTCCTGATTTGTGTATTGGTGTTATCTTAGCCATCTTCCATAGTGAAGGAAATACCCCTTCCTTAAGTGATTTGTTAAATATTATAGTTAACGGCTCAGCCAATGCGGAGGCACATAAGCGAATAGTTATAGGTAAGATACCATCAGGTCCAGCACCTTTGGATAAATCAACTTTTTTTAACATGGCCAATACTGAATCCGTGGGTATTTCCACCAGGCCCAAAGAGAAGGTATGTGAGGGGTACTTAGGAATATGGTTTGTTGTTTGACTATTATTATAAACTGATGAAAAGAATTCTGCAAAAAGATTCGCAATTTCAGTCCCTGTGGTAGCTTTACGTCCGTGGAGATACATGTGGTTCGGAATGTTGTTGGTAATTCTTTTACTTTTTGTGTATCGCCAAAACGACTTTATATTTATGGTTAAGTCTTTTTCTATATTAAAGATATAAAGTTTGAAGCAATGCTCAAGCATAACCTTGGCACGCACTCTTAGCATTGAAAATGTGTCTAAGTCTCTAGGATTCTTAAAGCGTTTATATCGGTTATGATACTTAGCTTTGAGTTTAAGAACCCTTTTTAGACCTGATGAAAACCACACTGGATATCTGGTAGAACGAACCTTCCTTTTAGGAGTGTGTGCATTAATAGTTGAATGCCAATGATTATAGAAGAATTGAAGAAAATCATTACAATCAAGTGCGTTAGCATGGTGTAACCAGTCAATTTTTTGTAGCTTCAAGATACAACTTTCAAAATCAGTTTTATGATAACAGAGTTTTTCAAGCTCTATAGATTTGGAACGAAGCCAACGAGTCTCACCATGAAGCTCCAATTCGAACGGAGGATGATGAGCATCAAGACGACTTATTGGAACAGTTTCTTTTAACGAGAATACATCGGGGTTGTTGGTGATTACCAGGTCCAATATTCTGTTATTATGATATTCTTTGTACTTATTGGAAGTAAATATAAATAAATAAAATATACTAATTAAATAAACTTACATATCATGTAAATATAATACAGATCTAATTAAAATTATTCAACTAACTAGATAAACTAGAGAAATGAATTTTGATTAGATTCTTAAAGGAATCCAGTGTGCGAGCTTCCCTGATGCACTCTGGCAGAGAATTCCATAGGCGAACAGCATGCACGGAAAAGGAACAAGGGAGGAAATCAGTGGAGTGTGCAGGAATGTTCAAGGTAAGATTGAAACAAGAACGCAGAGGGCGAACTAAAGAAGAGGAACGAAATGAGAAACAATTTTTAAGGTATAGTGGAGAGGCAGGAAGGAAAAGGACAGTGTAAAGAAGAGTTAGAACGTGTAACTCCCTACGTCTGCGAATTGAAAACCAATTAAGGTGGGATCGAAACTCTGAAATGTGGTCATATTTTCTTAAATTAAAAATGAAGCGGATGCTCAAGTTTATCGTTGACTATGACGTTGTAAGTTAATATATTTTTTATGATAGTTGTAAGAATGTTTTTTTTGACGATTTAAAAGTGCTTCTTTGTGGCTTATTTAAATAAAATATTTTTTCTTCTTCTTCTTCTTCTACTCTATCTTGTTGTAAAAAGGAGGTTCTACAACAGGATATCTAGGGTGATTTAAAAATTTACTAGTTTCATCTGGTATTCAATGCCCTTAAAGAGAAAATTGTTAGTTTTTTTTAAATATTATAAATAAAAAAAAGGGTTTATAATTAAGGAACCATCGCGGGCGTCCCTAGAATACCGTACCAAAGTTTTATCACAATCTATTTCTGATAAACTTTTTCGGTCCGCATATATGTACTTTAGGGGACAAACATTGATTTTTATTTGTATAGAAGATAGATAGACAGTTAATTTTTTTTTGTTTATAAATGTTACAAAATATCTCTTAAGTATATCCCATCAACCCAATGCTGCGGTTGTGCTGTGTAAAAATTGGACAAATATTATCTAATGTTGTAAAAAATCCCCTATGTAGTCGAAAAGAGTCACTTTGCGTAATTCTAAGACCAGACTTTATTTGCAAATAAAAAATTTGAATGTGAAATTGGATCTATTCCATAATTGGATACCAATTCCATAATTCGATACCTTTGGATAACTTTATGTTGAAAACATTTTTTAGAAAATTTTATAATAAACTTTATAGTAAATTGGATAAACTAGGTATTTTAAATAAACTTATGCTTAAGTATCACAAGACTGTTATAAGGTTTTGCGTAAATAAATCTTTGATAACAATTACTGATAAAAGTATTTTATTTATAGCAGATTCATTATGTCAAAGACACAAAATGGTAAGTATTACCTCGGTATTACTTTCATCTGCTGTACTTATGTACGAGTACACGCGTATTTAAAATTTATGTGATAGTATAAATATTCATTTATGCTAAGCTTCGAGCTTACTGAGGCTGAACCAAATGTCAGTTTTTGTTCCACTGGGATTCGTCCCAATTTAGATAAATTTATTGCGGCCGTGACGCCATGGTTCTGACATCAAAAGCCTGTATATCCAGAGAGCTAAATAAATAATACGTAATAGAAAATATTTTTGACTGTCATTGGTTTTATTTACGAAGTAAATATTTATACAAGGAGACAATCGTTTTATTAAGTAAACGGTTTGGATCCAGGGTGGTGCCGTCAATACGGCAGTAAATCGAAACATGGGCTATATTAGTTCATAGAAATGGTTTGCCACTAGAATGTCACACTAGACTTTCACAGAAATGTCACGAAATTATCAAATGAATAAGATGTTTTTGAAAGTGGCAAACCATTTCTATGAACTAATATAGCCCATGTTTCAATTTACTGTCGTATTGACGGCACCACCCTGTATAAGGTTAAAGGTCCCGTCTGCAAATACTCCTAGTCAGCCTCAAAACTTACACTCAAACATTGCTCCAACGCAATCCAAAATACACTACAACATATTCCTACACCTTCACCTAAAATCTCTTCGACGGGTTGTCCGGGTTTCTTATTTCAGCCGTGAAATAGTTCACTATGTTTCAGATTGAAGGGAAATGTAGCCAGTGTAATTACTGGGCATTGACGGCATTTCATCTTAGACCTCAGGATGACAACGCACCGGCAATACTTACTGCGAGGCTGCAACATATAGACTGTCAAAAGGTAATATTTGGTGCTAACGTACTTAAAATGGGGCAGAATATACTGAAATATGATCCAACTTTACGATGCCGCAAACAAAAAGCAAGCAAAAAACGCAATCCTAAAAGCTTATACAACGTGACATCTTCTAAAATAGAGACTGACACTCATTTTCTAATAAAATTTAAAAAGTACTGAAAAAAAATATGTTGCTTCTATTTCTTACAATATCGCAGTTGGCTTTTTGAATTCTATGCTAACTTCTTTGTTTTTATCCCAAAATTTATAGACAAATAGGATAAGTATCTACTTGATTCATTTATCAGTATCGCGCCAAAATGCAGACTATGTCCTTATTGATTGGGTTGTAAATACTAAATAATATAAATCCAAGCTTGGTAGCGTCAAGGTGTTGCAGGAGTTTAACAGTTTGAAAGTAAAGTTAATACTTTTGCCTTTAGAGTACTTTGCTGGTACGTTGATATAGCTTTTCTTCTTATTTTAAAATATTTTTTTTCTCTGTGCAGCACTACACTGCTAAATGATATCATTATGTAACTACAAACATCGTAACTTAATATCTGAAAAGAGTGACTACACGAGTTTGATGCCGTAATCTTCTCGTTACTTAGTTCATCTTTTGGTACCGGTGTAAATTCAGACATGACAGACAGACAGACATTATGACATGGTTAGTTACCGTAAATTCAGAGTTGACAGACAAATACACAGACATACAAACATAATGCTAGTTAAAACACTATTTTTTGTGAAAATTTTTTTTTGACTATTCGAAAGTTCTTCTTGACCTAATAATTAATTACGAAAGTAAAGCAAATTTTCCCACGGTCGATCCCCGAGATGATTCAATCAAAATCTTGAGCTCTTCCGTACTTCAGAAAGTACGTTAAGCCGTTGGTCCCGGTTATTACTGAAGCCGTTTTAACAAACCAACCTGTGTTAGGCAAGCGTGGTGGTGTTATGGCCCATCTCCTCATGTGTTTCTCTCTAGTGGGCCGTTGCTCAGCAGAGGGTCGTATATAGGCTGTTGATGAATCTATCTCCATGTCTTCATCTTTTTCTTTTTTTATTTATTTATACAACTAGATGACAAACAAGCTGACGGACCACCTGGTGGTAAGCGGTTACCGCCGCCTATAGACACCGGCAATAACAAGGAAAAGCACTTGATATTGCAGGTGCGTTGTCATCCTGAGACCTAAGATGAAATGCCGTCCATGCCCAGTAATTACACTGGCTACCTTTCCCTTCAATCCGAAACACAGCGAACTGTTTAACGGCTGAAATAAGAAAGGCGGTGGTACCTACCCAGGCGACCCTACATATGGGTCTACCACCTAGTGAACCATCTAAACCAGTGCAGCCTGTCGATTCTGTAACAAAACTCACACCTCACTTCGCAAGTCACTTCGAATTCAACTGTCAAATAGAGCAAATTTTCATACATTTTTTGCTCTATTTGACAGTTGAATTCGAAGTGACTTGCGAAGTGAGGTGCGAGATTCGTTACAGAATCGCACCCCAGCAGTTAATTTGGAGTAAACGTAAACTGTACCTTAATACTAGCCTATTTGTTATAAAAAATATTTTGGTTCCACCCTTTGAAGCCCGATAAACCAGACACAATTGAATTTTAATTGTAATGTCAACTTAAATTGCCGTCGGGGCATTAAACGATTAAAACAGAGGTTTGCTAATCTTTTCTCAGTCCTACTATTTCACTAACAACACTTAACTCATACCAATAGAATAAGACCTCCATACAACTGCTTAAATATACTGTACGTATTTAAAGTATACTCAAGTGGTTAAATTAATATTTAACGGGCTGCCGTGGCTGTTTGCGCACGGGAGGTAAGCTCAGCCTCCTTGAGTGCTAAATTTTCCTCCGGCTAAGTGTCTTGGGCTAAAATGTAGCCTGGGAGCGGGTACTTTATTTATTTAATACTTAATCTGATTTATTACTACTTACTTGATAAGTAGATCAGAGTAAGAAACGTAAGTTACACTCTCTTATTACGTAAAGTCACTTCGTAAAAATTGAAGTTATTCGTTTTCTTATCGCCAAGAGGCGTGGCTTTTACCTGACCTTTCTTTCAATGACCACCTCCTGTGATGCTTGCAGCTTTGTTTGGGATATCTGTTTGATTTCCAGTATTAAAATAAAACGTAATTTTGTCAATCAAATCAATGAGAATATTCTATAGGACTCGGTGGCGTGGTGTATTGAGCGGTATAATTTCGATCACGAAAACAAAGCATCTTTTGCCATGGTCGATCCCGGATAGGTTAATGGGACACCCCCCATTGGGCCAGAGCGTAGTGGTGTTATGATCCAAACTAATCTCGTGTTTCCCCCTTTTAGGAAGATCTGTGCCTAGCAGCAGGATGTAGTATAGTCTGGTGATGATGATTCTGGAGAACAAGGATATCTCGCTCACAGCTTATACCACACAGCAGTCGCCAGCTTGCTCTAGGTAATTCGCCAAAGGGAAATGTCGCCGGGAATTAAAACAGAATTAAGTATATGAGTTTAATTATGATTTAGGGCGGATAATTTTTGTTGCCATTGCTTGCTTAACTGCTAAAGTTTCTCCAGAGATTTAGAAGTCGTTTCAGACTTAGAAACAATTTATTTAATTAGAAATTCGTGTAACATAAAAATAAAAATCGTTTAGTTTTTATTCATAACATAAAATTAGTTTAGATGTGCTTCCGTGCTTCGGAAGGCACGGTAAGTCGTTGGCCCCGGTTGTTCTGCAACCGCTTTAACCCACCAACCCGCATTGGGCCAGCGCCAGCGTGGAGGTGCTAAGACCCAAACTCCTCATGTGTTTCTCGCATGACGTATAGACGTATGTAGGCTGGTGATGTTGACTTTACATATGTACTGGAGTCTCATAATTCATAATCACACAACATAAATAGATACATAGCAATGAACTCATAGCTATGAGTGTTATACATAGCTATGAACTCATAGCTATGAGTGTGATACATAGCTATGAACTCATAGCTATGAGTGTGATACATAGCTATGAACTAATACCTATGAGTTAGTCTACATAGTTATGTATCTAATCACATTTTTAATGTTTTTTGTGCTTTTATGAGGCCTACTTTATTGTGATAATTACAAATAAATAAAGAAAATGATAAAAAAATATATTCTCCAAGCGGGGATCGAACCCGCGTCTCCTAGGGTCCGGCCAGAAGCGATTACACTACGTTCATCGTTTTCTTGCTTTATTTGTAATTGCTACAATAAACTATTTATCTATTTATATGGCGAACGTAGTCCAACTCATACTAAAGTATAAGATTATTTATGAGTAACACCAACTATGAATTTTTTATTTTTATTTTTATTCAAGGTTTACCAACTAAATACATAAAGGTAAGTTACATTTGTTTTTTTTTAATTATCATAAATGCATTTAAATTATAGGTATGCACAACATTATTCAAATAAAATATGAAAGTTATTGTTTTACACAGACTACTTGATAAAAAAAGGTTGTAGATTGTTTAAAAAATAAAAATAAAATAAAAAAACATACCGGCCGAATTGAGAACCTCGTCGTCTATGAAGTCGGTTAAAAATTAGGTAATTTGTCACAAAAAATATCTAGGTTACTATTTTGAAATAAAAAGTTACAATTTTTCAGCATTGTACAAATTCATATGACGTTGTTGTTTTACTTCTGAGTTTGACTGTATCTAATTACAAGGGTGCTACTTATTTCTAGAGAGATTTACAAATTGCAACTCTCCGCAACACAACTTTGTCGAGCATGTGGCGAATGTCAGGAATCTATGACGCATCTCTTGTGTCATTATTATGCCCTGGTTAGAACCAGAATGAGCCTTCTGGGAGTGGCATATCCGAAACCAGAAGACTACAAGCTCTTTCTGCCTAAAGATATAGTAAGGCTAATGGCGACTATATTCTGGACACAGGAAGAGTAAATGTAGGGGAGGCACAAAAGATCCCAATGGGTCGAAGTGCACTGTGACTTAGTCATGGCCCCATAGTAAGATAAGATATTTCTAGAGAACTCTAGAAGGGTAAAATATTTTTGACATCAGGTAAGAGTAGGTACCCATTGTTTGAAATTGCTGTATTCATCGTCAGTTCAGCCAAGAGACGCCCGCAACTGGGCATAGGCCTTCCCCAAGGATCTCCAGGTTCATCGGTCCAGTACTGCCCGCATCCAACGGCTTCCCGCGACCCTCACTAGTTCGTGAGTCTATTTGCTGTAGAGATTTTGGACGGTTGGGTTTTGTCTTTAAGATAAGTTGGGCGTTCGTTTTCATGAGGCTTTCGTACATTTACTTCTTCGAGTTTTTAAGTCGTTAAAACATAACTTAAAAACTCGAAAAACCGATCTAGTTATTATCGTTAATAAGGACGGTTTTTAGATGTAACAAATTTTGAACTAACATGAATTTAGGCAAATTTCATGATAAAAGGCATCTAAGCTCACCGTTAAACCTACCGTCATGCAAGTGGTTCAGGTAGGAGTATCAAAATGTAGATGGGGGATGGAGGCGGATGGATGGATGGAGGTGGATGTATGTCCTTAAAAAAAAGTATTTTTTAACTGACTTCAATAATGTAAAAAATACGAAAAATCTGAGATCTTTTGTATTACAAAAGATTCAATTTTACAGATTTTAGCTTTATGCGCGGCTGTACTTACTGGGGAAAATTACACTGTATTAAAAATAAAGCCAGTCGCAATGACACTCAACATTTACATAATTTAATTAAAGTAACCTCAATTTTCGCTCATAAAACCACAGTTGAGGTTGACAGTCCGACCGCATTTTGGCAGCCCTCATTTAACGACTCGTGTAAACAAACCCTTAGGGCAGTAAAAGCCTTCAATTACAAATCTTAAGCTTTTCTTTACGATAAGCTATTTAGAGTTCAAATTGCTCTGCTCGCAGAGGGCCGCTAAGAGCTGTCGTCATTTACAAAATTGACATAATGTTTTAAGGACCTCTTTACATTATGTATCCACGTTGAGTAAGAAATATTGTATCCACAATAAGTTTGCAAAACCGCGGTGAGTTACGACAATTTGTTTGAGATAGTATCTTTATGGTTTATTACTTTCTGCTTAATATTTCAAGTTCTGTCCTCCCTCTAGCATAATAATATTAAATAACATTTTAAGAGCCACGGCAATTTGCAAAAAATATATTCTCCTCGTATACTTATTTAATAAGATTCCCGAGTTTAGGTCTTCGTAACAATACTGAAATGTAAACATTCAAAAAGAGTCTCCATTTTTTCTGGTCCAAAAACCTTATTACACTATCAATGAGTTCCTAACTGACACATCGATATAGATTCAATTAAAGACCTAGTAGTATATATTAGCAATGTTTGATTTGAAAGGCCAATAAATGCAAAAAAAAATGTTGTGTATCAATTGTTATAAATTATAATATTGCAGTGCCCTCACAAGCCTCATGTACTCGGTCAGGGGTCCCGGGTTCGAATCCCGGTTGGGACAAATGTTTCTGTGATGAGTACAAGCATGTTTCAGTTTAATTCAATTCAGTTTTCATGTTGCTTACACAGGTAGTTGTTAAAATAAAATAATTTAAGTATTAATCATGAACCCTGAGCACTCCATAGTGATTTGAACTTTGAGCAAAATGGTTTCGATTACGAAAACAAAGCGAATTTCGCTATGGTGGTCCCGGGATGGGTCAATCAAAATTATAATCGGACCGGCTGGCCGAGTGGTCTGTACCCCAGGCTACTCGGTCAAGAGGTCCCGGGTTCGAATCCCGGTAGGAACAAATGTTTGTATGATGAGTACGAGCATTTGTTTACGAGTCATGGATGTTGATATGTTTATTTAGTATATTTCTAATATTTATATACATATTATTATCATTATTTATCCGTTATCTAGTATCCATACTACAAGCTCTTAATGATGCTTACTTTGGGCTAGATAATAGGTGTGAGTGTATAAATATTATTATTATTATTATAATCTCGATCTTCTCCGTGCTTCGGAAGGCACGTTAAGCCGTTGGTCCCGGCTGTTACTGCAACCGCTTTAACCCACCAACCCGCATTAGGCCAGCGTGGTGGTGTTATGGCCCAAGCTCCTCACGTGTTTCTCCCATGTAGGATGGCCTGTGCCCAGCAGTGGGACGTTTATAGGCTGATGATGATGATGAAGCAATGAACAATTAATATTATTCTTTTAAATCGGTATGAGTCATTATATGATTTATATTCATGTCAAACAATAAGATAATTAGTCAAGATAATCTACTACAATGTAATCGAATAAATAATAAATTAGGCAAAATTATAATATGTTTGTCAAACAATGTAATAAGTTAAAAATTAGAATCTTAAATATCATGTCTTTATTTTTTAGTTGTTAAAATAAAGCATTTTATAGTTATAGTAACTAATATTTTCCAAATGTATTTGAAAAACCAAAATTTAGAGAACACCCCCATTCTTTATTTTTGAAGGTATGTTTCTTTGCGTAGATTATCAGCTCAAACAACCTTGCCTACTCACCAGAGTACTACACTACCAAGTGTTTCGAAGTTATATAGTTTTTCTGTGAAATGGAGTAGGTAGAAGATATCTCTATTCCCTAGTACTTAATAAGTTAATAGTAAGTAATTTTAGGAGATTGAATCTAGGACTTTGCTCTGGTACACTGCCCATTTTGCCAATACTCCAAACCTGTCGGTAAACATTCGAGTATTCAATAAAATTAAAAACAATATTATTCGATATCAATGCTGGCTGTCTACGCAATGTCACAAATGTCGCCAATACCACAGTATGAGTCAATTCGCAACCCCAACGCACCATAATTTACCAGCAGTGTTCCAAATTTAAATACAGTTCGATTATAACCCGGCGGATTCGCGGAGTCACCTAATGAGTAAGGAGCCGGTCGCGTGGTGCGTGCAAGCGGCCGCGGTCGCTGTATCGATCGCGTCGCATTGCGGTGGCACGCGATGTTCCAACAGCTGATTTCCGAACGTGTTCCTTATTTAAATTGCGTTCTTATTAACATAATTTGAAAATGTAATAGAGTTAGTTGGATATGGCGCCGAAATCTTGAGATCGACCGGCGCTTCTAAAGGAAAATAATATCAATTTATTTCACTCTAAGCCTATAGCCGAGCCGTCATGTTACTCTGTTTAAAATAAAGAGATTGTGGAGCAAGCTATAAGAAATTCTACTTTCATATTCACGTTTCTTTGTCGTACTTCCAGAACTTGGAATTCTTTGCCGGCAGTGGGGCACATGTGTTCCCTCCTTCGTATATCATTTCAAAATAAATTTATCAGTTACCTTTATAAACTGTAATAATAGATTTAAGCTAAAATAAATAAATAAAATAATTAAACATGAGTTCCTTCAAAAGAGGCGTGAAAAACACTTTTTGGGCCGGCAAGGTAAATACGGCTAGAGCTATAGCTTTCGCATAACTATGGATTCTTCTTACCGCCTCACAGCAGGTGGTGCTAAGTCAAAAAAAAAAACGAAAAATACATGTTCTTTTAAAAGGTAGATACCTAGTCCTATACAGGTGGTGCCGTCAATACGACAGTAAATTAAAAAATGGGCTACATTAGTTCATAGAAATGGTTTGCCACTTTCAAAAACATCTTATTCACTTGATAATTTCATGACATTTGTATGAAATAATACAGCCAATGTTATATTATGTTATGTTACTCTTTTGTAAACCCTAGACATTGCTAAATATAGTCGGGAAAAGCGAACGGTGCGATAAATCAGGTTTATTTCACTGCAGGTACGCTATTACCAGAGAAGAGCTCAAGCCAATTTTGAGAGGTGCACTTGTGCAATACATTGTCGGTTGGATGAGGAATGGTTCAGTTCAAAGATCTTTATTTTAATTGATCTTTCAAACGGCGTTATACCTGTGGACCTCTATGACTACCAGCTTAAATCTCTAGTCTTTGTTCATGACAATTGAAAAATCAATTGTTTATGAAATAGAGCAATAACTTTGAGCTGAAATCTGATGATTGACGGATTAGGACATATTGTCACTTACATGAGAACTTTACAACTCATCATCATCATCATTGCAGCCGAGAGACGCCCACTGCTGGGCATAAGCCTCACCCAAAGATCTCCATACCGATCGGTTCTGCGCCGTCCGCATCCATCGGCTTCCCGCGACCCTCACCAGATCGTCGGTCCACCTTGTGGGAGGCCTAGCAACGCTGCGTCTCCCGGTACGCGGCCGCTACTCGAGGACCTTTCCGCCCCAACGGCCGTCAGTCCTCCTTGCAATGTGGCCTGCCCACTGCCACTTGAGGCTCGCAATTTTTCTTGCTATGTCGGTGACCTTAGTTTTCCTGCGGATCTCATCATTTCTGATTCGATCACGCAGAGAAACCCCGAGCATAGCCCTCTCCATTGCCCTTTGGGTGACATTGAGCCTTTTAATGAGGCGCATTGTAAGCGGCCACGTCTCAGTTCCGTAAGTTATCACTGGCAACACACAAAATTTCGTCTTGAGACACTTTACAACTATTGTGATAATATTTAGTTAGGTCGTCCGGCATATACTTTACGGGGGCGTTTAGTGTGCTGAAATCCGACTAGAGAAGCAGTGAATGATTTAGAGTATCAGTTACAGAACTAGTATAGAAAACGAAACAGACAGAGTTAGGTACCTTAAATATTACTATGGACTATTATGGATTAGTGTGCAGATCACCTAAAATGCACGGCATCAATATCCTAAAATATGAGTATCTATGGACTATTATTGGAGCAAATCACTTAAAATTTAAGCAATCATTATTTCAATCTCCCTCTGTACTTATTGTGATGATGCTTCATGGCGAACTCCTTACCTTACAGCAAGAACCTCATCAGGGGTGCGATTCTGTAACGAATCTCGCACCTCACTTCGCAAGTCACTTCGAATTCAACTGTCAAATAGAGCAATTTTTCATAAAATTTTTGCTCTATTTGACAGTTGAATTCGAAGTGACTTGCGAAGTGAGGTGCGAGTTTTGTTACAGAATCGACAGGCAGCGCTTATACATAGTGGCGACGTCAATACGACAATAAATTAAAACATGGGCTATATTAGTTCATAGGAATGGTTTGCAACTTACAAATACATTTGATAATTTCATTTCGTTGAAATGATGCAGCTAATGTTCTAATTTAGTGTCCAAGTTGGTACTCATCCCCTAGAAACATATATGAGTAGGTGCTTCACTTACTATTGTTTCTGAAAACAACTTAGCACCAACTCAAATTTAATTATTTTATCCTTTTCAGTTTTTGAAGCTGGTTTTAATTTTTAACCGACTTCAAAAACGAGGAGGTTCTCAATTCGGCCGGTATGTTTTTTTTTCTATGTATGTACACCGATTACGCCGAGATTACTGATCCGATTTACGTGATTCTTTTTTTGTTCGATGCGGAATAGCTGCCATTTGGTCCCATAAAAACTTTTTCAAAAACAGTTGGGTACTTTGGTTTTAAATTTAAAAAAACTTAAATTATTAAGTTGTCTACATATGCGAAATTGCGAATTTTTGCTTTTCAAATGACTTTTTAGTGAAACGATACGATAGTAGGAAACAATATAAGTTTACGGTCACCCATCTAGCTACGACCGCAGAAAGTTACCACTAAAAATTGTGAAAAAAAATTTTAAACAAAAACTAAAACCGACTTCAAAAAACTGAAAAGGATAAAATAATTAAATTTAAGTAGGTATTCATTCCCTAGAAACATATTTTTGGAGTTGGTGCTAAGTGGTTTCCAAAAACAATATAAAGTGAAGCACACAAGTTCACAATTTTTAGTGGTTATCTTTTTCACAATTTTTAGTGATAACTTTCTAAGGTCAAAGCTAGGTGACCGTCAATTTATATTGAGTCCTACTTATCGTTGCACTTAAAAGTCACATGAAACCAAAAACCTGCAACTTCGCATACGTAGACGACTTACTCATTCCAGTTATTTTGATTTAAAAACCAAACTACCCAATGGATTTTCAAAAAATTTTTATGGGACCAAATGGGAACTATTCCGCATCGAACAAAAAAAAATAATCAATATGGGTTCACCCAGTCAAAAGTTCTGAGGTCCAGTCCAGTCAAATAACAAACATAAAAAAAAACATACAGACGAATTGATAACCTCCTCCTGTTTTGAAGTCAGTTAAAAACATACCAACCGAATTAAGGACTTCCTCGTTTTGCAAGTCGGTTAAAAAGCCAATAAATAGACAGACAAACGTTTGCATTGTGTTACAGATATGCTAGTACTAGAGATAGACGCAGGTATCCAATATTTGGTACGTACCATATTTTTCCATTTTCGGTAAAAATATTTGTATATTCGGAGCTGATAGTCATCAAACGCCTGAACAAATAACAATGAATAAAAATGGAAAGGTAGCCTGTATGACAACGCACTTGAAATACCAAGTTGTTTTTCCCTGTTATTGCAGGAGTCTATTGGCGATGGTAACCACTTGTCACCAGGTGGGCAGTCCGCTGGTTTGTCTTCTAGTTGTAGAATATAAAACAGATCACAAACTTAAAGTGTGTTTTTCTTTGACTTTTCAGTCTGTGTGGTTGAAATATAATACCTATAGCTTCTACTTTTGTTTTTGACTTTAGACTGTTGAGGAGCTTCATCAGATTACTACGGAATTTCTATGACACTACCCTCAAAAAAATCTATGGCACTTACCCCATCGAACAAAAGGAATGATCTACATCAGTTCAGTGGTGCCGAGCAAAGTTCGACCGAAAACTCGGTCTCGGTTCTCGGCTAAATTCGCGGTCATCATCATCACCAGCCTTCCGTCGCACTGCTGGGCACAGGCCTTCCTACATGGGAGAAACACATGAATAGCTTGGGCCATAACACCACCACGCTGGCTCAATGCGGGTTGGTGGGATAAAGCGGTTGCAGTAACAACCGGGACCAACAGCTTAACGTGCCTTCCGAAGCACGGAGGAGATCTAGATTAGAAATTTTGGTTGACCAATTCCGGGACCGACCATGGCGAAAGTTGCTTTGTTTGCGTAAACGAAACCAGAGCGTTCAAAACATTACGCCACCGAACTCCTCGCGGCCATAACCGAGACATTTGTACGGTAAGTGATTCACTTTCGTGGCTGGGTGTCAGTTAGCTGTCGATTGTGACATTGGGCCTAATTCTGGAGACACACTCTAAGTTTAAGTACAGTATATCTCTTTCTCGCAATATGTAACACGAAAAGATGGCAACAGTTCGTTTAGAGCTGTCAACTTAATTTAGTCACATTTAAAAGGAACCATAGACAATTTTAGACGGCACGTATGTACGGAGGTGCCTCCTAAACACTGCATTTTATCACGTTCAATAAGGTCGAAAATTGAACACATTTTTCCTTAGTTCCGAGCGGTGGACGTAAGTGTTAATTATCAGCAGAAGAGGTGAATTCTTAATTATATTTTGGACATTAGAAAAATACCTAAATAAGAAAAAAAACGTGACCTGGGGAAGAATCCGGGTGACTGGACTGCTTTGATTACAGGAGCTACCGACAACTTGGGACAGCTCTAGCAACAGTCAGGGCATGATATTTTTCCTAGATGATTTAGAAGTTTAATTGAGGTTCAAGCTCTCGTTGCAATAGTACACATGTGCTCTTAACGTATTCTAAAAAAAGATAATTTTCATCATGAAAACAATTTCCCGCTGCTCTCAGTTTTGTGACCGAAATCTGTCGATAATGGCGGCCTTAATCGTCGCCGCCATATTTTCGGCGTCAACAGCTAACGACTGATATTATTTACGGCTACGCCATTGTATCTTTTATTTACGAGCTGAGGCCTCGTCAGGCCTTCAATTACTTGACATTGTCACTTGATATTGCAGGTGCGTTGTCATCCTGGGGTCTAAGATGAAATGCCGTCCATGCCCAGTAATTGCACTGGCTACCTTTCCCTTCAATCCGAAACACAGCGAACTGTTTTACGGCTGAAATAAGAAAGGCGGTGGTACCTACCCAGACGACCCTACATACGGGTCTACCACCTAGTAATATGAAATACTAGGTGGTAGACCCGTATGTAGGGTCATCTGGGTAGGTACCACCGCCTACCCTACGCCTCCCGTTAAGATTATGAAATACAGCTTCCACCCGCTACGTCGTCTACGTTATCCCATTGGAACACATTCTTGGAAAGTATCTGTTGTAATGTAGGTTGTAATCTGTCTCAGTGGCAAATTTCATCCAGATCCGTTTGGCGTTGGTGTGGTTTGAGTAACAAACATTCGTCCATCCAAACTTCCGCATATAAAAACTAGTAGGGAGTAGGATAATCTTGACTTCCACAAGAGTATGCAAATTACGTGCCCTGAATGTTTCAATTTCAATCATCACCAGCTTATACACGCCCCACTGCTGGGCTCAGGCCTTCCGGCACTTATAATCAAAATCATTTTGGTTATAAGTGCAAGAAGTAGTCATTTATCAAGTTTGGATATATTTAACAGTACCAGGATAACTTTTAAAACTAGTGTTTGTGAAATATTAAGCAGTAACAACAGTTCTTAATTTTTGATTTTAACATTATTATAAATGTTTGAAAAATTATTAAATTAAATAATAATAATAATTAAATAATTTTAATTTATTCTATTTTAATTACTCAGTAACAACAGTACATGACCTCATAAAAACATACACACAACACACATACACACACACAAAACACACACAGACTTACACCACACACACCTGCACATAAATAGGTATATAATTGTTACCATATTATATTTTTAATGTTTATGTTATTTTCTTTTCAAATTTTTTTGTATCTAAATGCAGTGTCAACAAGCATGTTGAGCCGCAAATCAGTATAGCTTTAAATAATATAAATCCGGTATTGGCATTATGATTAATACTAGCTGTTAATTTTTTGAAATTGTAAGTGCTGTGGATTTTGTAAATAAATGAAAAAAAAATCTTGAACCTGCCAATTACACCAAAACTATTAGTACAAGACAAACCGCCTAGGCATCTAATTAAGCGGACTTGTAATACGCCATGTTGTTAAACGTTAAGTGAGACTAGTCCAATTAACTATCGGCATAGGCATTTAATTGGATGCCGGCGTTTAATCAACGGGCTAGGCATCCAATTAAGAGGCGAATCTAAAAAGATGGATGAGATATATACACTTTGTTATCAATATTTCTGTTATGTAGTATCAAGGCATGTATTCATAACACAAGCTCTTAATCAGTCAAGCGTCGTTATCCTTCCGGAGGGCTATTTGTACTAGATGGTAGGCCTGCATGTAGCATCGTCTAGGTAGGTACTACCGCCTTTCTTTTTTCAGCCGTGAAACAGTTCGCTGTGTTTCGTATTGAAGGATTGAAGGGCCTTTCATCTTAAGCCTCAGGATGACAACGCACCGGCAATATCAAGTGATTTGCCTTGTTATTGCAGGTCTCTATGAGCGGTGGTAACTGCTTACCACCAAGTGGGCCGTCAGCTTGTTTGTCATGTAGTTGTATAAAAAAAGACAGTATTTTGTTGTAAGTCGGAGGGTTCTGTTTTTGTCTTTCGGCCAAATGATTGCAAACGGTTTCCAGTAAATGGTGGCATCGGATTAGCTCCTCAAACGGCCTGAAAACATGTATCGGGCGCCTGAAAACAGTGTTAACTAGGTCAAAACTTGTAATCCTTTGGTACGTAATAGAGCTTCCTCTAGATCGGACTGAAAACGCATTACAGCCTGCCGAAAACGTCTCTCAATCCATGAAAATCGACTTCAAAGTTCCATAAGGCCACTTCACTAGGTACACCGCTGTAAAATAAAATAATATTCATACACTCACACCTATTATCGAGCGCAAAGTAAGCATCCTTAAGAGCTTGTGTTATGGATCTAGTATCCAGGTCCACTCTACGGAGATATATTGATAATAATGTGTATATGTTACTGTAAAAACTCGAATTATGGTAAATCTTAGGATTTACGAGCAAAAGCACAACACTAACCTCTTTTTTTGGGACAGAAAACGCTTAATGCATACCCCGGTGCCTTTAGTCGGCTCCGAGGTTATGTGGGACTCCTCCGCCGCAAAGATGCGGCGGCCCTATCCACTAAAAACCGTCCTTCTCTCGTCAGGTAGCTGCTTACGAGGACCGGATCCAGGGAACTTGGTAGTCGTCCGCATCCGGCTCCGCAGCTTGACCATCTCTGGTCACTGGTGGGATGGGTACTTTCCTCCTACGAAGGAAGGATCCCGCCCCTCGCAAGCACAACACTAACCTAACCTAACATACCGGCAAATGCTAGGAGTTATCGGTGAATCTTAGGATTGACCATACTTCGGGATTTAACAGTAACATATATAAATATCAGAAATATACTAAATAAACATACAAACATCCATGACTCGTGAACAGATGCTCGTACTCGTCATGCAAACATTTGCTTGGTTGCATTTGCATTTTTTGCTGCAGCATCCCGTTTCAGATATTTCGCTGAATAAAAAATTTCAGGCTTTAACATCAAGTACCGCTGACCGCTGGCACAGCACTCTGTGTAGTGCCGAGATTAACACCTGTGTCCCATTTTTGCTTTGAGATGATCCGTTTTGCAGACTTCAGCCTACCGCGGTTAATGACTATAGCAACTGCGGCACAGGAAAACTGCCAAAATGGTTCTTCCTACATGTCAGGGGGCTACGTACTGTGTACAGCCCATCATAAGGCTTTTACAATTTTATTATACTTGCCATGATTTTAGTTGTTTTTACACCCCCGACGAAAAAAGTTTGACCTGTCTGACTGTTTATCTATGTGTCTGTGTTATCTTAACTCCTAAACAAATGGACTAATATTGATTCGATTTCTTTTGTTTAAAAGCTGACGTGATCAGGATGGTTTTTAACTATAATTTATGAAGATGAGTTCAGGTGTTTGATGACTATCAGCTCATTTCATACTGGTTAAAAGGGTTTTACTGACTTTCACAGATGCGATTGTCTTGAAGTTTGGTTTACTGTTGCTTTACCTTGAGCTGATCCTGTATAATCAAATAGTCTACGGGATGCTCAATTCTTTAGAAACTTACAGCAGATAGAGCCCACCAATCTGCGTATAGGGCTAGCGTGGTGGTGTTATGGCCCAAACTCATCACGTGTTTCTCCCATGTAGGAAGGCCTGTGCGCAGTAGTGGGAGGCATACAGGTTGGTGCCATCAATGTGACCACAAATTAAAACATGAGCTAGGCTCAGAAAACACTTACGTCGGTCCTGAGCCCTTTCTAGCACCTTCACAAAGTTTCATAAACACAGCCATTAAAGAGCATGTCAAAAACAGACATAAATCTGAGTGGAATAAAATACTGGGGATAAAACACTCCAAATCCTTCCTAGGGGAGGAGGTAGGAGGATGGAGTAAATACATCTATGCAAACGGTAGAACGAAAGCTCGCTTCTTGATTGGGGCGCTCACAGGGCATTTTGCTACAAACCACATGCTACATAAAATGCAACTCTCCCCAACACAACTTTGTCGTGAATATGGTGAATGCCAGGAATTATTGTTGCATCTTTTGTGTCATTGTGATGCCCTGGCTAAACCAGAATGAGCCTTCTGGAAGTGGCATATCTAAGGTCAGAAAACTACAGGTTCTTTCTGCCTAAAGATATAGTAAGGCTAATGGCATCTATATTCTAGACACAGGAATAGTAAACGCAGGGGAGGCACAAAAGATCCCAATGGGTCGAAGTGCACTGTGACTTAGTATTAAAACAAGGGCTGATGACAGAAGTACTTTTATTTATTAATTACCAATCAAAATTTAAAATTGACATAGTAATTTGGATATACTACTTTAAAGAGTTTGCATATATTTAACACTCCCCCTATATCCAGAATTGCTCATTTTGTCAGAACACCTAGTCCCTCTCTTCCACGTGAAAACGCTTCCTTTGACAGGGGCTTTGTAAATATATCTGCCAATTGTTCCACCGACTTTATGTACGTAACTTCAAATTGTTTTTGGCAGTAAAGATCACGTACAAACTTATATCTCGTGTCTATATGCTTAGTTTTAAAATGAAACTGTGGATTCTTTATCAATTTTATGGCGCTCTGATTGTCGACATTCAATACGGGGATAACTTCTTCCCCTCTTATTTCTCTATAAAGGCCTGAGAGCCATATGACCGTTTGAACAGCCAAGCTGGACGCAACAAACTCCGCTTCAGTGGTCGAAAGCGACACACATCTTTGTACCTTTGAAGCCCATGATATCGCTCCCCCTGCGGCCATACAAACATAGCCTGAAGTAGATCTTCGCGTGATTTTATCTCCGGCAAAATCAGCATCACTATAAGCTTCAAACTCGTCTCCGCTGAATGAGCTCTGATACAAGATTCCATGGCTTTCGGTGCCTTTCAAATATCTTAGCACTCGTTTTGCAATAAGGACATGTCGTTTATCGGGCTTATCCAAATATTGTGATAAAACGTTAACTGCATAACTAATATCGGGTCTACTCACAATAGATAAAAATAATAAAGTTCCCACGACTTCTCTGTAAGATAAATTTTCATGTTTAATGTCAGTGTCATTGTAATTTTCAAGAAAGTCATCTGACATTTGACTTTTATCTATTGGTGTCCGTACAGAGTTTGCTTCATATAATTGAAACTTTTTCAACATCTTTTTAATACATGCATTTTGGTGAATGAAAATTGACCGATCTTCGAGTTGACGAATTTGCAAACCCAGGTAACATCCAACTTCCGATGATCGGACTTGGAAACTTTTGGTCAAAGCTGTCATGAAATTGTTCATGTAAGACTCGTCTGTGGTCAGAATCAGCCCGTCATCCACGTATATCATTACAATGAGTTGCCTATCTTGGCTTATAAATAGACACGGATCTGACTCACTTTGTTTCAGCTTATATTCCAGCAGCATGGAAGTGAACTTCTTGTTCCAACATCTCGGGGCTTGCTTCAACCCATATAAGCTCTTTATAAGCTTGCACACACGACCTGATCCATCATCAAATCCAACCGGTTGATGCATATAAATCTCTTCGTCAATTTCGCCGTATAAAAAGGCAGTTTTAACATCGAATTGTAAAATACGCATTTGTCTCTGAGCTCCTTCACTCAACATCGTTCTTACTGTATCCCAGCGTATAACAGGACTAAACGTTTCATTGAAATCTATGCCATACTCCTGACAATAGCCTTTTACAACCAATCTCGCTTTGAACCGTTCAATAGATCCATCGACATTTTTCTTTATTTTATAAACCCACTTGTTTCTTAGCGGTTCTCTATTCCGAGGTAAATCTACTAGAATCCAAGTTTGGTTTTCTTTTAAAGAATTTATCTCATCAAGCATAGCATCATACCACTCTTTGCTATTTTCAGATTTAGTAGCTTCCTTGTAGTTACGGGGTTCATCTTCTATAAGACATACATAACTAGTATTTACTTCAGGTTGAGCGACAACTTTTCTTCCTCTCAAATTATATCTGACATTGGCGTTCTCCATTTCAGGTAAAGTAGTAGAATTTGTATCTTCATTAGTAGAAATATCAGTATTTACAGCTGTGTTCTTAGATACGTCATCGATTACTTCTTCGATTACCTCATCTTGTCTATCCGGAATAACTGACGGTAAGAGACAAAACTCTGAAGAAATTATTTCTGTTCTAAACTGAACATCTCGTGATAAAACAATACTATTAGTTTCAGGAATCCAAATACGATAACCATCATTATCTCCACAATAGCCAACTAAATAACCTTTTTGTGCCTTTTTGTCTAACTTCTTCCGCTTGCAACTGGGTATATGAACAAAACATTCTGTGCCAAAAATTCTTAGGTGTTTTATAAAAGCTTGTTTGTTATACCAAAGTTCGTATGGCGTTTTCCCAGCAACAGCAGTTGGTCCAGTTCGATTGAGTACGTAGCAAGCAGTATTTGTAGCCTCAGCCCACAGCTTCTTCGGAAGATCCTTGGAATATAACATGCTTCGGGCACATTCTACTAGAATCCTATTTTCTCTCTCAGCTGCTCCATTTTGATGGGGTGTATACGGCATGCTCATACGATGATACAGCCCTGCTTCATCAGTGATACGATGAACTTCTGAATTATTAAATTCTGTTCCACCATCTGTAAGTAACTCTCGAACAGTATGACCAGCAGTTTTGACTTCAGCTAAAAATTTATTTAAGTTAGTGGATAGTTCGGATTTTTCTTTCATGAAGTATACTTTTCTAAATTTTGTATAATCATCCTTAAAAGCAACAAAATATCTACTTCCTCCTATAGATACCACAGGCATGGGTCCACAAACATCAGCGTTAATTTGATCGCCAGGTTTTGTTCCACGATGAAGCCTCGTACCGAATGATAGCCTTGTCATTTTGCCATAAGCACAGCCATCACAGTCATCAGTATCGGGAGAAAATGTAATACCTTTGCGAGTTAGGAGTTGCTTTACATGACGTTATTCTGGTGACACAGTCTCTCATGCCAAATTTGTAAACTAAAACCATCTTTGACTAAACAGATATTTTCTGTCTTCACACGCATCAACAAACGATATAAATTCCCATCTTCGACACTGACAGCCACAACTTGATTATGACTATTTTTAAAAACTCGTCTATCTTTGTCAGCGATCTCTTTATATCCATAGTCAAGTGCAGAACCAGCAGAAAAGAGGTTTTGTTTTGCGTCCGGAACATACCAAACATTATTTAGATACGCAGGTCTCCAAGTACCCTTAACAGCCATTTCCACATCTATTCTTCCATAGCCCATGGCATACATAGTCCGACCATCACCCAGTTTCAATGGTTTAGGGTTGTCAAAACATGCGTAGCTCTTAAACCAGTCAGAATTAAATGTTATGTGATGAGATGCACCGGAATCAACAATCCAGTTTGAGTTTTCATTGCCACTATGTCCAATTAAAGCATTACCTTCAGAGGTTTTCTTTGGTATTTTGTTCTCTTTCTTAGATTTTTTGAATGCAAAACATTTTGACTTGATATGACCAATCTTTTCACAGAAAGAACATTTCAAAAGTCTGTTTTTGCTCAAAAGAGCAACAGAAGAGGTAGAAGTAGAGGGCTTGACTTCCTGAAGTCTGTGTTCATGAAGACGTAATCTTTCCATCAGAATAGAAATGGACCTCTCTTTCTTTGGTACAGATTCCCAGGCATTTTTGAATTCTAAGTACTCAGAAGGTAGAGTGTTCAATATTCTGTTCATTAAGAGAGACGTTGGAAGCACACCTTCATCCTTCAATTCCTCATTAAGTTGTTGCCATATAGTTTGTAATTTTGAAACATGTGTTGCAATATCGTCAGATTCATCTTTAGTATATGTGAACATTTGGCAGTACAAAAGATCTAACCTCCGATCATTTTTCTGCTCGTAGATTGAGTGCAATATATCCCACATATCCTTGCCTGTTGTTGACGTAAGAATGTGTCTTTTTGGTTCAGCACCAACACTCGTACCAATAATGAACTGAACTAAAGCATCACGTTCCTCAAAGTTCTTTACAGCCTTTTTATAAGCATTTATTTCTTCAGGTAAAGCTCCGTCTTTTGGTAACGAAGGACATTTTTCCACACCCGTTACAATATCAGTCAACTTATTTATCGACAACTGTAGGTTGGTATCAAATTTCCACGTCAACCAATTTTCAGCACCTTGAAGTTTTTCAATATTATGACGGTCCATTTTATTTAATAAACTAGCCATAATAAATAGAAAATTAAAGATATTTAAATGCCCATAACCTATTAAAACAAGGGCTGATGACAGAAGTACTTTTATTTATTAATTACCAATCAAAATTTAAAATTGACATAGTAATTTGGATATACTACTTTAAAGAGTTTGCATATATTTAACACTTAGTCATGGCCCCACAGTAAAATAAGATAAGATAAAACATAGCCCATGTTTTAATAAAAGCCCATAATAGTTCATAGAAATAGTTTCCTACTTTCAAAAATCTTATTCTTTTGATAATTTCAGGACATTTACTATGAAATAATGCAGCAAGTGTCGGTGGATAAAATATTCGGTGCTTTTACATAGATTGATGTTTCACAACGAAACTTTCGTTTGATTGTGTCTTGAAACAGTAATGTATATAAAAGGTGGTGGACACCAATACATGTCATTTTCATGTTCAGATTAGGTTATAAATTTTTATGAGAATACAAATAGGTCTAAATCTTATTACTTACTGTTTTCATTGAAACTATACCAATAAATATCTCACAATAATATAGCGTTCTCGATGTTTACGTTTTAAATGGACAAGCATAAGAATGGCGTTGTCATGGATTTCGGAGAATATTATATTTATGGGTCAAATAAATACAGGCACCCTTGGAACCTTGCCAACGGGTGGCGTGGCGCCTGGTCTGCATTCGAAGGGTGAAGGAAAGGAATGGGGGATGATCCTTACTGTTCTGTGAAGATTCAAGAAACGCTGTGATATAGGAATAATATGCTAGTTAAATAAGAAAGAAAGAAATTCTAGGATTAAAGTAATAATTGTGACACTAAATGACAGCCACTCAGCATGTGTCGGTTGTCACCTCATTCTATGATTTGAGGTTGTCAGAAACATCCGACGCTGGTCTTCCGTGGTTGCCTAAATAGATATCTGACAGGGCATTTTAGTTCGTACAACTCGTGTTGCTGACCTCTCGCCTTTGATAGGAATATATAGAGCTGAAACTCGGTGATTTTTCTCAGAGCCATGGCCTATTTTGCATTATTGCTCACATACATTTATTATGTAGCATTTATACTTATCGTTTCTCGCATGTACTACGACATGAGCCCAGCAGTGGGACGTATGTAGGTTGTGTGGTGATGATCTTATATTATAGAACGGAATTAGATGAAAGGAGATAGTTTTTTGGAGTTTACTCCTTAAGAATCGATTTGCATATATAAGGGGCCCGGTATGAGAAAAATTTGAGGAGTAAAATCTATCGATGAATGACCTCGTTACGTTTTTGGTGCGAAACTTTCTAATTTGGTTGAAAGTGGGCGGGGCTTAAATCGGACTCCGCACCATGATTTAGTTTGTCATTGACTGCGTCACGGTGATGTACTCGTAAAAAAACAATAAAATCTCAGTAAATATGTCCAAAAGTGAAGTAAAATGGTGTGTCAGCCGCGTAGGTGAACATAATAAGAACACTGGAATCAAATTTTACATGTAAATCTCTCCTAAACCTTTATAATCGAGTCAAATATAAACAATAATATTGGCCGCCATGTTGGCCCAATATTTGTGGACAATTTGAACAAATACACGAGTGGATGATGTTAAGCAGTCATTTGTGTGTGACAGTATTTATTTATTTTCAACTCAACTTTTAACTCTGCAAACTTTTATGACGACTTATTATTATTGTGTATGTTTAATAGTTAATTTACCTACTAATAAGCAATTATGGCTTTATACAGCGTTGCCTTATATGTTTTTTGTAAGAATGATAAACAAACCTCCAATTTATGGATATTTTGCCACAGTTCCTTACAATATGATGCCACTTTCAACACATTTCTCAAAAAATTTTAAACAAAAATTAAAACCGACTTCAAAAAACTGAAAAGGATGAAATAATTAAATTTAAGTATGTATTCATCCCCTAGAAACATATTTTTGGGGTTGGTGCTTTACTTTCTATTGTTTTTGAAAACCACTTAGCACCAACTCCAAAAATATGTTTCTAGGGGATGAATACATACTTAAATTTAATTATTTCATCCTTTTCAGTTTTTTGAAGTCGGTTTTAATTTTTGTTTAAATTTTTTTTTTCACAATTTTTAGTGATAACTTTCTACGGTCGAAGCTAGATGGGTGACCGTTAACTTATATTGTTTCCTACTATCGTATCGTTTCACTAAAAAGTCATTGGAAAAGCAAAAATTCGCAATTTCGCTTATGTAGACGATTTCATAATTTCAGTTTTTTTTAATTTAAAACCAAAGTACCCAACTGTTTTTGAAAAAATTTTTATGGGACCAAATGGCAGCTATTCCGCATCGAACAAAAAAAGAATCACGTAAATCGGATCAGTAATCTCGGCGTAATCGGTGTACATACATAGAAAAAAAAAAAAAAAAAAAAAACATACCGGCCGAATTGAGAACCTCCTCGTTTTTGAAGTCGGTTAATAAATTTAAGCATTATTATTTTAACATGTGTATGTTTAATTATTACTTTAATAATTTACTTATTTACAAAATGATCTGGAAATAGTATAGGTATCTATTTTAAACTGTTAAGGATAAGGCGTAGTAAATAAAGTTGTAAACTGCGAGATAGTTTCGTGAGGTTATTGAAATAAAACAACATCATTATTTCAATAGAGAAGATAGTTGGACCACACCAGCTTGGGATCTTATCATGAGAATTACAAAGTCTCAAGCCCGTACTCTTCCCGACCTTCGGACACTGTAAGCTCCATAGCGTGAATCGGAACACTCAAAATATAACTATAAAAAATATGACGGTATTTAATATTAAACTTAACAAAGACAACTGACATCTTTACTTCAGTCTTCCCGTGACCTTGATCGCTATAAAGTAATCGAAACATTGGGTATAAAAAATCATTATGTGACATCTAATTAAACGCAAGTTAAATCCGGTAAAGTGGTTTTATTTCAAGAAATAAAACACCTTGATGACAATTTAATTTTTTTCTTATGTCCTTCATCATCACCAGCCTATATACGTCCCACTGCTGGGCAAAGGCCTTCCTACATGGAAGAAACACATGAGGAGTTTGGGCCATAACACCACCACGCTGGCCCAATGCGGGTTGGTGGGTTAAAGCGGTTGTAGTAACAACCGGGACCAACGGCTTAACGTGCCTTCCGAAGCACGGAGGAGCTCGAGATTATAAATTTTGGTTGACCCATCCCAGGGTCGACCATGGTGAAAGTTGCTTTGTTTTCGTATTCGAAACCAGAGCGCTCAAACCAATACGCCACCGAGCTCCTCCTTATGTCCTTAATACAAATAAATAATATCATGACAGATATTTAGATTTTTTTATTTAAATGAATGAAGCGAACCCATTTCATTTCTGATTACTGATCTCAACTCTAAAATTGAATAAGTTTACCGATTTACAACGTTACAATATTTATTAAAAATGAAGTTATATAATTATTAGTCGTTAAAAAAATTGCATGGTTACATCCTGCATATATGACCCGTCCGGCACGTGTAAATCAGAAGACCGAGAGCGCGCTATACAATTTCGATATTAGCCGATTTTATCCGACGTGCTCTTCTAGCCGCCGAGGGTACCCATTTTGCGACGAGTTTTGTATGAAGTTATGCTTCTAGGCTCTCTACGTTCGCCGGTTATTGGGTTTGTTTATTTCTATCAGTGTCGACATACTTATATTGCTGTTTTTATTATAAATATCAATAATTAATATTGTTATTGTGAAGTTTTAATCTTTATCATTGTGTTCCGCTAAAGTGAACTGAAAGTATTCTTATTATTCAAAGTGAACTCAAATAACTATGGCAGAAAGAGTAGATGATATTGCCGGAACATCTAAATGTATATGAAATGAATAAATATATATTTATATATGTATATTATTTTCATTAATTTGTTAATTTACGGAGTAAACTCCAATCGTGCGTCGGAGCTGACACACACAATTTTTTTTTATACAACTAGATGTCAAACAAGCCGACAGCCCACCTGGTGGAAAGCGGTTAACGCCGCCTATAGACACCTGAAATAGCAAGGAAAAGCACTTGATATTGCAGGAGCGTTGTCATCCTGAGGCCTAAGATGAAATGCCGTCCATGCCCAGTAATTACACTGGCTACCTTTCTCTTCAATCCGAAACAAAGCGAACTGTTTCACGGCTGAAATAAGAAAGGCGGTAGTACCTACCCAGGCGACCCTACATATGGGTCTACCACCTAGTAACAGTTTGTCTGGGATTTCAGCACATGAGCACCATTTTTCGCTAGCTTTAATATTAAAACGCGATAGCTGACATTTACGGTGGACTAATGGTTATATTTAACTGAATTAATATATAAATAACCCTCTAACCCGCATTGGAACCCATCACCACATTGGACACCCACCAACCCGCATTGGGCCAGCCTCCTCATGCTTCCTCAGTGTTTCTCCCATATAGGAAGGCCTGTGCCCAGCAGTGGGACGTATATAGCCTGGTGATGATGTCTACATACTGTTGTGATATTTGTATGTTTTTTTATACAAAGCTCAGCAAATGACTCGACACCACTATATGCGGAGACAGCTAGTGCAGCTTGAAACACACTGTTCTAGCCGCCTCCACCTTGCCGGCCCATAAGGTGCCTTTTCACACCTCTTTTGGAGAAACTCATGTTGTCAATTTTAAACGTCAGTGGCCGTAAAAAGCTACCAGTAAACTATAGCTATCTATCTATCTGAGAAGAATAAGAAGAATAGAGATCGATCAGACTGCAATGTTCTATCTATTTATCTAAAAAGAATAGAATTCAGACTGCAGTTGTAAAACGTCAAAGTCCTACCAGCAAACTTGCTATCTATCTATCAGAGAAGAATGCAAAGAACAGGGGACAGATTGCAGCTGTAAAAAGGTCAAAGTCCTACCAGTAAACTTGCTATCTATTTATCTGAGAAGAATAGAATTAAGACTGCAGCTGTAAAAAGGTCAGAGTCCTACCAGTAAATCTGCTACTATCTATCTGAGAAGAATGAAAAGAACAGGGGTAGATTAAAGATGTAAATCCATCAAAGTCCTACTAGTAAACATGGTATCTATCTATCTGAGAAGAATAGAGTTAAGACTGCAGCTGTAAAAAGGTCGAACCGCTGGTAATGGTAAGAGCCTCCAATTGTAAGGGCACCTGACCGCCCAGTCAGGTGCCCTTACGATTGAAGGCTTTTACCATTCCTATGTACTATATTATTATGTTGCTTTGTTGAGCCTAAGCATGCCTTATGCACCCCGAATTGACTTGATCAAACGATGAGTCGGTATTGTCTGTTCATTGGTTTGGAAAACACGTCTTAATGCGATAGTTCTCCAGAGTGCAATGTCCACATCTCCGCTAACAACACAGCCATTAATGGAATACAAACGATGTTCATAGTAATAAGGATCAATGTTCCACCGTTGTCAGCAGATCCAAATCGTTCCTGTTACGAATAGTAATAAAGGAGCAAATGATCTAACTAAAGTATACTTGGGGCAGCTTAGATAAATAATAAATGTAAAGTAAACCAAAGGTCACTTTGTAAAGGTTGGTTCATTTCACTCGTTACCGTTCTTGCTCATCATCATCATCACCAGCCTATATACGTCCCACTGCTGGGTACAGGCCTTCATAAACGGGAGGAACACATGAGGAGTTTGGAGTTAAAGCGGTTGCAGTAACAACCGGGACCAACGGCTTAACGTGGCTTCCGAAGCACGGAGGAGCTCGAGATTATAAATTTTGATTGCATAAGGCGAAAGTTGCTTTGTTTTTGTAATTGAAACCAGAGCATTCAAACCAATACCCCACCAAGCTCCTCTTGCTCATCACTCCTAAAAAAAAAGTGGCTGATGTATTTGGTAAATCCAGGTATCGCGGCAGAAGCCGTACCCGCGACTTTTCACAATCCAGGTGACAGTTTTATCCACTGATCTATAGAGGACTTAGGAACCCTACGAATTTCTTGTAGTCTTCCGCCTGCCTACTTCGAAACACGCGTACCGGACTTCGAAGTCATCAATTCACTGTCTCCACCTCAACATCACGCACAAAAAAATTTGTTACACGTTTCTTCGTTGTACTTCTAGAGCTTGGAATTCTTTACCAGCAAACGTGTTCCTTCATCATCATCATCATCATCATTCTATTTTATACGTCCCACTGCTGGGCACAGGCCTTCCTACATGGGAGAAACACATGAGGAGTTTGGGCCATAACACCACCACGCTAGCCCCATGCGGGTTGGTGGGTTAAAGCGGTTGCAGGAACAACCGGGACCAACGGCTTAACGTGCACGACGATGCATAGAGGAGCTCGAGATTATAAAGGAGATGTTTCATACCCGGCCAGGTATATGTACCTACACTTTCTCAAAAAATCAGGAAAAATCTCCTGAATCTACGAAAAATACCAATAATTCGTTTTCATGTCTAGTTTTTTTGTACAAAAGTTAGAACTTTTAGTCAATTTCACCGATATTCAATATGGCAATATGGCGGCCGACGTAAAGGTCAGCTAAACGTCACCAAAGTAACATAGGCGCCATGATGAATATTTGGCTGTGTTGCAGTTATTTCTATAAAAAATCTTGTTTTGTACCACGCAACGAAGCAAATAAAAAGAAAACGGACAATTGAACACTGTTCCGCATATCTTCACCTATTTTTCCGTATAGTGCACATAGACCTGGCCAGGTCTCCATTCAACATTTTTAAACATCTCCTTTGATTGAACATGGCGAAAGTTACTTTGTTTTCGTAATCGAACGCAGAGCGTTTAAACCACTACCTGTGTACATCGAATTCAACTGTCAAATAGAGCAAAAAATGTATGAAAATTTGCTCTATTTGACAGTTGAATTCGAAGTGACTTGCGAAGTGAGGTGCGACATTCGTTACAGAATCGCACCCCTGCACTAGCTGTCTTCGCTTATGGACTCTTCTTAGTATTTTTAAGAGAAATGCTTATTTCATGGCAATAATGATATACAATAAATTACCAAATTATATGCATAAGCTATCTCAAAAAATGGTTAAGAAAACAATAATTCAATGGTTGAGGCAAAAGTTATATTATAGTGTACATACATTAATATTTGGACGATTAAATTGAATTTAATGAATTTAGGTTATAAAAATAATATCTGAAAATCATAAAATAATTATTGAATACTTAATGATAATTATGAAATAATGTAAATAATAATAATATTGAAATGAGAAATAATTAATGTAATTAATTTGACATTGTTAATTAGGAATTATATTTGCATGCTTAACTAAGTGGAGTACGTGTGACTTATTTTTATTTATAACATCATTTGTAATACCGTATTCTTGCAAATAAATATTATTTTATCTTATCTTATCGCTTCACAGTATATTCTAAGCATGTGTCTGTCATTATAAGTATACGCAGACTTACACTCTTTACATAAAACACACCCACAAACACAAAAACACAGGTAAGTTTAGTTTGTAGACATTATTCTTACTACCAGACACAGGACAGACGATCAGGGTCGCTGGGAGCCGTTGGACGCAGGCTGCGCAGAACCGATGGGGAGGCCTTTGTTGAGCAGTGGACATCGTAGGCTGGTATTCTTACCTACTCATATTATAAATGCTACACTAACTCTTTCTCTCTGTGACTATTTCACGCTCAACCGATTTACATGAACGGTATGGGAATAGTGTGAGACCCTGGGAAGAACACGGGATACTTTTTGGAGCGATAACTGACATCAGCGCGGGAAGCCGCGGGCAGACACTAGTGCGGCTATAAATGTTATTTTAGCATTGTCTGTTTCGGTTACATTCCTGAAAAAAAAGATTTTTTTATCATACAACTAGATAAACCAGCTGACGGCCCACCTGGTGGTAAGCGATAACCGCCTCCTATAGACACCTGCAATAACAAGGAAAAAATAATCACTTGATATTGCAGGTGCGTTGTCATCCCCCAATTCATGAGTCATTGTTCAAGCCTAAGATGAAATGCTTTCCATACCCAGTAATTACACTGGCTACCTTTCCTTCAATTCGAAACACAGCGAAATGTTTCACGGTTGTAATAAGAAAGGTGGTGGTACGGTCGACCACAGAAGTAGCTGAACACTTTAGTACCATGTCACAATGACTCTAGCGTCAATATAGTACGGTAACAACTATAAAATACGTGCACAAGATCGGTGTGACATGGTACTAAAGTGCTCAGACTTTAGCTACTTCTGTGGTCGACTGTACCTACCCAGTCCGCCCTACACACGGGCGTACTACCCACTTAATGAGTTTTGTTTATTAGGATGGAAATCAACCAATAAGAAAGTGTGTTAATTTGTATTGTAAGTGTAAGAATACATTTTATTCTCACACAAAAAATAACGTTATTAAACTTATATTGCAAAATAAAGATAGATATCAAAGAATCCTTTTTCTACATTTTTTTAAAAACAAAAAGTTATATTTGTTTCTCGTAAGTGACTTGTCTTGTGAAGTCTGAAACTTGAAGCTCGAGACATTATTTTTCTTGCTTAGATATTTTTCTAATTACCATCATAATGTGATTATAATAATAATAATATTCATACACTCACACCTATTATCTAGCCCAAAGTAAGCATTATTAGGAGCTTGTGTTATGGATACTAGATAACGGAGAAAATAATGATAATAATGTGTATATAAATATTAGAAATATACTAAATAAACATATGAACATCCATCACTCGTGAACAAATGCTCGTACTCATCATACAAACGTCGATCATCAAAGGTCGATCATACTCTGTCTCCGTACTACTCTCCGTAGAAATATACTAGGGGCCACCCGCGGCTCCGCATGTCTGGATATCGGTTATCGCTCTATTATGTATCCTATGTTCTTCACAGGCTCTCAAACTATCCCCGTAAAAAAAAATCATCTAACTCGGTTATGTAGTTTAGGTGTGGAAGCGTAACAAACAAACATACCTTCGGATTTAAAATATTAATAACGACACCATTAAAATAGTCGCACAGATTCGGAAGATTCCATTCGCGGGAGGTCTCATTCATGCAACGCTTCATGCGCACAAGGCTCCATTCAGAAAACTTTCTATTCACATAAAACTCATTGACAAGATGTGCCCCCTAGCGTAAGGTCACAATTGCAAAACGTCAGCTTCTCAAATAATTGTCCTTGAACAAATAGTTTTTAGTAACGTAAGATCAATCTAAATAAAAATAATAATAGGTATATGAAAATAACTAAATGTATATCACTCTGGCTACCTTTGACCTAAACAGTGAGAAGAGAACTGCTTGGAGGCCCAAATAGGAAAAACTTTGGTCCCTCCCTACTCAGACGCTTCCTACTTGAAGTTTATTAGTGTAAGAGCAAAATACATAACAACCCAGGACCCAAAAAATTAAGTTCGTATTACCTACCTTAATGGATTTATTTTCAGTGTAGAGTGTAACTGTAAAGTTGTAACTCTTTACCCGTCAAAGTTATAAGTTTGACTGCAGACTTTGGTTAAAAGTGGGTACTTTTGACTATTTTCGTCAGTCGACAGTCTCACATTTTTCAAGCTTCATCATAGTATTAAAATGTTTAAACAAATATAAAAACCTACTTACAAGCACTAAAAAAGGATAAAATAATTTATGTAGGCACTTTTCCCCTAGAAACATATTGTTTGGAGTCGGCGCTACTTTCTATTGTTTCTGGCAAAAACTTAGCACCAACTCCAAAAAATATCTTTCTAGTGGAATAAATAGTACCTACTTAGATTTCATTATTTTATCCTTTTTAGTGTTTTAGTGTGTTAAATTAGGTTACATCTGTGATATGATAAATGTAAAGTGGAATGAGTTTACCACGGGATTTAAAAAGACCAAATCGTAGAAAAACCGATATTTCTTAGTCAATTGACTGGAAAGTATTTGTAAACAAAGTTTTGACCAACCTTCATGGATAAATAACTATATCTTTGACTGTAACCAATATTTGTTGGTTCAAAACTTTAAAATATAAAATAAAAATCCTATCATTTAAAGTACGAGTATGTTTACTAAAAGCATTGTTTATTACTTTCTGCTCATTATGATCTGCAGGTAGATTTTCTATGAACATGCAAGATTTTAAGAGATACTTAGGATTATCAAAATGAACGAAATTCTCTGTGAAGGGAACTCTAAAACCGCGGATAAACTCAGCTGTTCCAAAAAAATA
Source organism: Nymphula nitidulata (assembly GCA_947347705.1). Lineage (NCBI taxonomy): Eukaryota > Metazoa > Arthropoda > Insecta > Lepidoptera > Crambidae > Nymphula > Nymphula nitidulata. The sequence continues at coordinate 19,162,620 of OX374632.1, forward strand.
AATGGTCTACGTATAAAAGTTGTGCATAAGACCGCTGAAGATGGCCCCAATTCCTTAAAATTTGGATTTTCATAAAAATAATCAACCAGAATACATCAATTTACCTCGACTCATTTCATATTTTTTCGTGTTTATTTTTGAACATAATTTGTCATTAATTTATTACCAAACTAGGTTTAGTTTAGATTTGAGTTTATCTTAACTTGTATTAGAAGTTATAGCAGTTTATATGCGTGTTGTATTTTATTATCAATATATTTTTAAATAAGCTTTTATTGTTCATCAACTATTATGACCGTTGCTTGGCACAGGCGAAGATCAATTCCTTAGTCATATATCGCACCAGGATAATGGATGCTGTTGTCGACCGTCCGAAGGTCATTTCAAGGTTTGTTTCCCTTGAAACACAGTTTAGAGTGAAGAGGTTGACAAACTCGCTTGCTGAGTTTGATGTCAGTTGTTTTATAGGTTCAAAGTAAATGATATTCATATTTAATAGTCTATAGTTAAAGGAGTTCGAGTGTGACTTTCGAGAAAGGTCCATCAATAGTTGCTTCATAATTTCTGTGTAATTTTCTTTTATCAATAAAAGTGGCAGCAAAGGATACGTGAATAAAAATGACATCCACCAACTTGACGTGAATGCAAATTTTCCGAGAGAATCTTAAAGGACCTTTATCAGAGTCAGAAGTCATCGACTTCTTCAAAGCGGGCACAGAAAAAACGTATGGCGCGTCATTATGTCATCATCGATTTTGAAAGCCATGGCATTCTGCTAAACAGCTGAGGCACTGGATGTTATTCAGCCGGGTTGTTTAGACGCAATGCAGATCACGTGTGCGCCGGCCGACCTAGCGCCTCCGTGAAACGCCCGCTTTTCCGTCTTTGTCGCGTCAGTTGGGGGTGAAAGAGGGGAGGTGAGAAGGAGGATCAGGGTTGAGTAGACGCCGGCGCGTCGGCGTGCCGCGCAGCCCCGGCGGTCGATCGCCGTTGCGCGCGCACTAGTCTGCTCACGACGGCTTCCAGCCATTCCGAGCGGAGTATTCGTCCGGAGCGGTCGGTTCCGAGCGCTACACTGGGCGAGCGGTCGGCAGTCGCGCCGGCGCCTTCGTCGGCGATGGACCACGACGAGGACCGGTCCCTGTCCATAGGTACGGAGGTGTCCGCCTCCGTGCCGCCCCCGAGCCCTCTCACGGGATGCTATCTTCTCGCCGTCGTCGGCGAGCCGCACACGCACGAGCACAAGGAGATTATCCTTCAGCGACTTGTCAAAGGTAAGTGACAGCTGTCATTCAACAAATTTGCCGGCTCAGCACTTTCTCCACTATAAAACTGCAGATGCTCAACACAACTCAGTGCATATTCGCAATTAATATATTTCTTGTAGTCAGCCGGCGAGCTAGCGCAACGGAAATTGCACCTTGAGCCGGCTAATTAGATTATTTTTTTGGGTGACCGGCATATTTTCCTGTTACGTCATCCGTGACAATTTTTCTTAGCCGGCTAAGTGATTGAACTAATGGAACAGCAAATTCTATGCGCGGAGAGCCGGTATGGAGAGAGCGCGATAAACTTATTAACCATTCAATTTTACATACACAGTGTTTTTACATAGTTTTTGTCTGTAAATAATTAGTATGTGGCGCAGTGTACGAACGGTCTTTTCATGTGGCAAATTACTTTCAATTTCTGCCTACTCTGTACGCCGTTTTTGTGTATTTTTTGCAGACACTATTTTACGGAACTAATTAGTCGATAAAATTTTGTAATCAATCAATAATCGGTACCGTTAAGTGAGTGTATGCTATTCAAACCAATTAGTTGTCTTCAGTTAACAGAACGTTTACTGATATAATGCTTGAATTTAAATAAGTTAAGTGTGATGCTCAATAAACGTGCTTCACTGTTTTTCACAATAACGATTGAACAAGTAGTAAATCACAAAATTTGTGGCTAGCAATCTCATGTCCTTAAAACACACATTAGCTGCGCAAATAACAGGAATTATGTAAAATAAGACATAAACTAAATTGTCTTAAGCGTCCGTTGCACACTTGCAATGTAATTACGGAGTATTTATAACTTTTGTAAGCATTATGTCGAACAACTGTGTCTCTAACAAGTTAGCCTTTTGAGTGGAGACAAAGACAAACTGAATCTTTGATTTTTCATTGCGGTAAATCTTTCAATTCAGAGCTATCGAAAACTAAATAATAAATAGAATTTATAATTCTTATTGACTTATTGGCTACAATACAACAAATATGTTAATGTGGAGTTAGAAGAAATCACAAAATACTTACGAAGATAAAATATTACCGGTCTTACTCATAAATCCAAAATAGAGTTACTTTTTCTGTTACTCACATTTAGAATTAGGTTTATAGGTTTTATTTATAGACAATCTATGTTTAAACAGTATAATATTTAGTTAGAAAACAAAAGGAAGACCGTTAAAATATTACCTTTTTTTATACAAAGCACGGCAACTGACCCAACACCACATAATATGAAGCGGTAAGGAGAGTCCATATGCGAAGACAGCTAGTGCAGAAAAGACATTGCACTAGCCGCCTCCACCTTGCCGGCCCAAAAGGTGCTTTTTCACGCCTCTCTTCAATGACCCCATGTTATAAGAAGGAGGGAACACATGTGCTGGCAAAGGATTCTAAGTTCTGGAAGTACGACAAAGAAACGATGTACTAATTTTTTTTGTGCGTAATGTTGAGGTGGAGACAGTGAATGGATGACTTCGAAGACCGGCACGCGTACTCCTGAGCAGGAAGGGGGAAGGTGGGATAAGGTCGAAAAGCTCTTCAGAGCACTCACCGTGATAAAGCCTATAAAAGGCGCTAAGCGACGCAATGTCTCGACGCAATTGCAGAGGCTCAAGGTTGTTTGTGACCTCCACATCGCCAATGACACGAACAGCACGACGCTGCAATCTGTCCAGTGCATCGAGGAGGTACTTGGCGGAACCATCCCACGAGTGCGAGCAATATTCCACGCAAGACCGGACCTGAGTTTTGTAAAGCAGGCATAGTTGGTCAGGCGTGAAAAATCGACGCACCTTGTTCAGGACGCCGAGCTTCCGTGAGGCTGTTTTGATCACGGTTTCGATTTAGTTCCTGGAATTCAGATCGCTATTCTTATACTGATCGGATGTTCGTAGGCAAGCGACTGAAGGCTTCATCGAGAAACAAAATTTAATCTTCACAAAGACTTTACGTGACGGAGCATTAAAGGTTTTAGAGGTTTTCGGTTGCCTTAGAAATAGACCTTCAAAATAAAGTAAACATTCACTGAAATAATTTGCATAATTTTGTTCAGCCTTCTAGAGCTTTCTGACATACCTTACTGATTGACTGGTAGGGAATTCTTTAATCCTTTAAGTTTACACTTTTTTAGTTTAAAAATAAAATAAATAATATTCCACGGAATATCATGCTTTCATCTGAAGAGACAAAGTACCTGTGAATTGAACATTATTCACGGCCGCGATAACCGACGGCACACCATACTACACACTTTGGACTTTACCCAGTTGAAATAGATGCCGTTTTTCCAGTTCTACGCAATGTGCTACTGGTTGTACAGTTTCTGCCTAAGTACCTACTTCCACTGTCAGACTGGATCAAAATTATTTGAGGTGAACGACATGACAGACTGTTTAGTTGGTGAAGGTAAAAAAGATTGAGTCATCGAGCCGCTTATAAAAAACTAAGTTCACAGTATAGTAATCTTCTAACGCCAAAACGACTGTGATAGTTACAAAATATTATAGTTCAACGTGGAAAAAAAACTTGATTTTATCTTTATCATTCAATAAATATTTGAAAATATTTAAAATAATGTGGTTCAAGTGGGAAGCTAACCCGCGACCTTTCACAATCTGGCTGACTTTTTTTACAATCCGGGTGACTGCTCTAATCATCTCTAACCATCATTTTTTTCAACTCCTCCGGTTTCCTTCCTTCTCCTCCTCCTTCGGATTTTCGATCCTTTTTTATATAAAAAAGCTGTAATATTAAAACTAGGATAAGATCACGCAAAAAGTTTGCATGCTCCAAAAATACTTTTCTTAAAATTTGTTTATGGTTTTGCATATTTGCAAATATATTTTTTTTTTAAATTTTAAAAATTCAAACTTACAAAAATTTCAAGCGATCTTCAGAATTCTGTTTATAATCAAACACGATAACCTTATAATCAGATATAATCCAGCAGCGGACTGCGATAGGCTGATAGGATTATTATGATGATGACAAAAAATATATTTTTGCAGCATGTAACAAAGTTATGGCGCCATTTAACAAGAGTTTAATGAATTACCAACAATGAAACAAATGAGTGTCTGTGTTGACGTTAAAAATCATTAATGTAAATAAATAATTTATTTTTTGCCTACTTGGTGTGACAGATGTTGAAAATTTGAACATCGATAGAATTCTTAACGTTTTTCGTATCTATAAGTTTTCTATTGAAGAAGTATCAATGAGCCTGTCATTTGGCGCCAACTCTCTATAGCCATTTAAAGTCGGTATTTCAATGACAAAATACTTCGGGCATGTCTTTATGCGGGCTTGAATATTTCCCTTCCCTTTTATGGAAAGAATTCTACCTAAAAAGTGTCCATGTATTATTATTGTGGTTGATTAAAACATTTATTGACTTGCACAATACAACACGCTCAATATAGAACATTAAATACTAATATTAATACTAATAATACTCACTAAAAGATATGTACCTAAAAATAATGCTTATGTGTGCAAAGCCACAGAGTATAGAGTATCTTAATGTCTTACATTAAGTTCTAAATATTATATTTGTCCGTCTATTTGCCTTGTTGTTTTATCACAGCGTGTCATAATGTTTTTGTTATGCTTCACAGTGTGTTAAATAATAAGGATGCCCACGCCAATCCACTTGAATGTATAAAATATTTAGTAAGCCATTGCCAAGACGTAAAAAAAAAGTATAAATTAAAATCAACGCAGACAGTATGGCGCCGGCCGGCGCTGGCGACGCCGCATGTTTGTTTATGTCATGTGTTATTGATATATGTTTGTAAATATGTAAAGACTGTAATTTCTTAATTTTTCAGTACAATAAAAGGGCACTCAATGTATTATCAAGTGATGGTTAAGTCAGCTGCGTCAAATATCAACTGGTTCTGTCACTAACAGAATTACATCAATCTTTATATCGCCATGTTAGACTAGAAACAATTATCTCTACATAAAAACTAAATATGTTTCCATTTCCATTCCCTTTTTTACGTTATATAAACAAACGGACTAATAGCTAATATCCAAAGTAAGTTTATTAGAAAGGCAATGATCCACTGGAATCGCTCTCATTTGTTTTCTCAAATATCAATAAGGTTAATTAAAAAACAATAATTTGTTGCTTACATTACCCAAGCGTCCGTTACTGTTGACTTTTCTTTCAATGGCAATACTTAAAGTAACAGTACTTAATCAAATGGACGTGATTTTTTTTCCTTGTGTGTAGACGCCAAATTTTTCTAGTTTATATATTTTCTAAGTGAAGTGGAAAAGACTTCGTGGTCTCTAAAGTGTCCTTTAATTACCATTAAACAATACAATTAATGAATAGAAAGGCAAGAGCCGAAAAGACGTGAATTTAGTCTGTCCACCCATCAAAATGTCAAAGTTTGAACTCTACCGGTCAGTGTCGTCGTCAAAAGAGTCCGTAACACTAAGTAAATATGATTTACAAACATGGACCTATAACTATAACAATGTTAGAAATAAAATTAAGGATAGGTATTTAATTAGTATCAAAATAGTCACAATGTATAATATTGTATCCATCTGTGAAGTAACCCACATGAACAATAGGTTTTTTATTGTTTGTGACTGTTAGCGCCGCGGGGACGAAAAATTAACCCAAGCAGATTGTTTAAATTTAAAAATGTCATACTATCATGATATTTATGCTGTTAGTTTTAAGAATTTAAGTGAATATTTATTGTGTTATTCTGTTAGACTTAACTATAGTGCGAATTTCATATTATTTATTTATTAATATAAAACGCAATATACGTAACGTTAAAAATGAAAGTTATCCAATTATAATTGGCTGGACGAACGCTGTAAACCATTTTTTACTACAAATTCTCACGTTTCAAATAGCACGCTGTAGTGAATTGAAATGTTCATTTATTTTTACGGTAATAACCTTCTTTTGAGCAAAAATAGAGTTAGGTTTGTGGGGTTTATCTTGAATATACTTTTTAATACAAATCGCGGTAAATGACGTCGCACCATCTGATGTGAAGCGGTAAGAAGAGTCCATATGCGAAGACAGCTAGTGCAGCATGAAGCACACTGTTCTAGCCGCCTCCACCTTGCCGGCCCATAAGGTACCTTTTCACGACACTTTTCAAGGATCCTATATTATAAGAAGGAGAGAACATGTGCCGGCAAAGAATGCCAAGTTTTGGATGCGATAACGCAACGAGTTATTAAATTTCTTTGTGCGTGATGTTCCGGTGGCGACATGTTAAGCCTAAATTAGACGGTTCAGTGTTGCTTTCAAATTCGATGCTTCATCGATGAAAGACTAAAAAGAAATGTGTAAATTGGCGTTCGTCGGAATGTGCCTTCGCGATTAAAGCTTTCGGCTCCCGATTGTTTTCACTAGCATCGGGTATTCGTCTGTCATCATTCATCGGCAATGAACGACAAGTGACACGTCTAAACATCGACAGCTCATTCACAGTCGACTTGTGATTGACTGGTGATTTGAATACGAATCAGAATCTTCTTCTGCTAATTCAATGAGTTAAGTGTTTGAAGCTCCTATGTGATTCCTTCTTGCAATCCAAGGTCGGATCCACCAACGTCGACGTTTCCTTTGCTTTTTCTTTCTTTTAACTCTTTTATTAAATGGTTTACAATCAAGGAAACGAAAGGAAACGCGACATCTTAACACAGTTGTTCACGCGGGAATTCAACAAGGAATGAAATAATTTCTTTTATCAAAAGTGATGCGTCTATACAAAGAACGCAATTCACTGTTCATCATTCACTATTCCTTGCAAGAATGAATCATTTTTATGAACCGTCTAATTTCAGCTTTACGTGCCTGAGCATGGCAAGTCAACCTTTGTGTTATGAAAGACGAGAGTGAATATAGTTACACTGGAGTAATGACTGTGGCTGATTCCGCAGCCACAGATTGGTCATATTTGCACCATGTGTGACGAGAGTTTGAGATCGATGCAAAGATATTCTGTATTTCCGGCCGTCCATTCTGCGTGCTGTGTGCCCTGCCCACTGCCACTTTAATTTGCTAATCCTATGAGCTATGTCAGTTAGTTTGGTTCTCTTACGGATGTTCTCATTTCTGATTCTTTCTCGCAGAGAACACTTATCATAGCTCGTTGTATGACTGCGAACTTACACAGAAGACCTTTAGGTACATATTGGTCGCGTTAATTTGTTGGGCATTTAAGTAAAAGAGTATGCAAATTAATCTGAATGTCATCGAAAATTTGATAGGTCTACACAGGGGTATCATATAACCGAAACCTTTGAAGTGCTGCCGGCTGTGATGAGATTACGACGTCACGCGCTCGCAAAATAATCCCGGGCCACGCCGGGGTATTAGGTTATACTTGTAATCTTGGCTGAGACCGAATGATCTTGGCGTTATAGCTTATTGGGCCACTTAAACGAGTGTGGGCTGGCTATCATGTCTTATTATAACATTGTGATAGCCACAGTTCCTATTTCTTTTATACAACTAGATGACAAATAAGCCGACGGGCCACCTGGTGGCAAGTGGACAAGGAAATAATCACTTGGTATTACAAGTGCGTTGTCTTCCTGAGTCCTAAAACGAAATGCCATACAGGCCATGTATTTCCTTACGATATTATTTAAAAAAGCTATAATCCTTCAGGACTTTTGTTACCTGGCCACGCTAACAAAACTGCTAAGTATATGTGAATCACTTAGGGGAGTGTTAGTGTAATTATGTAGTGGTTTATAGCCATGCCTATAGTTAAAAACCCTTCAAAATAACAAAATAATTGTCAGAAATGGATGACTTGGCTTGCGCTTGAATTCGGTACTCGATGTTCAATACAATATTACTTAATAAGCTGAATCAATCAGCTTATTCAGACACAATATTTATACTCATTTTTACTTTTACTCTTTCAACCTTTATTGTTTTACCGCTTATTTTCGTATGAATACCTTTGAGCAATTATTAAGAGTATTTGTATGTACAAATAGATTTAACACAGTAATAAATAATTGGAAATAAATTAAACTATAAAATCAGGCCATGGGCTGGGAACCGAACCAGCGGCATGTTAAATTCAAACATGAATAGGACATTCATCCATTCTAGACATTTCAAAAAAAGTTAGTTAATTATACAGTTTGACTCTTCGCTAATAGGAGCAATTTATAAAAACCATCAGTAATGAAATATTACAATATTGCTTTGCAACTAAATAAGTATATATAAGAAAAGAGATTTGGAATCTCAAGCTCCTTCTTCCTTCCGAAGCAAATGCATGCTAAGCCGTTGGTCCCCGTTGTTACTTCAGCTGCTTTAGCCCACTAAACCGCATTGGGAAAGCGCGAGCGTGGTAGTGTTATTGGCCTAAACTCTCCATGTCAGAATACACCAAGTATCCAAGGTAAAAATGACTTCCATAATTCTACTTACTTAGCTGTTCTTATAGTCATTTTTAAGTAAGAGCTTCATTCCTATCTGGTTTATATATTTTATTTATGTTATTGTTATTTTTAACCCACTCATTTTATTTTCCTTCAGTATTATTTACTGTCACTCCAGGTTGCCTGCAAGAGATTGCTTAGTAAAAGGCCGCCAATGGTATTGTTTTCTTTCTTTTTATTGTTGTTGATATGTACGTGTCGTGTCGTGTATTGTGCAATAAGGAATATTTTATTGACTGATTGAGGTTGGTGATGATGATGTAGGGGAATTGACTACTGTTTTTTTGTGTAGTAAATAATAGTGGAAACGATTATAAATACCTACGGTTCGTTAATGTTAAACGTTTTGTAGCCTATAAATTATCGGCCGGTTTCACAGGTCGCTGGCAAGGTTTATAGTTAATTTTCACATCATTACAGAAAAATGAGTAGCGAAGCCGATAATTTTTTAAACATAACAAGCAGAGCCACACGTGACTAGTGGACACGTTTGCTGCAGACGTGCGCCGACGCAAAAAGAAAGTATTAAAGTAATTACGGTGAGCGCATACCGGAGCTATCTGCGGCGATCTGGCGCATGATAATTATTTCAACTGAAAAATTAAAAATCAAATAGTTATTGAAAATTAAGTGTCACAAGAGCGTATTGGTTTAAGCGTTCTGGTTTCAATAAGAAAAACAAAGCAACTTTCGCCAAGGTCGATCCTGGGATGGGTCAATGAAAGTTTGTTATCTCGAGCTCCTCCGAGCTTCGGAAGGCACGTTAAGCCGTTGGTCCTGGTTATTCGCGCAACCGCTTAAACCCACCAACCCGCATTGGGCCAGCGTGGTGGTGTTATGGCCTAAACTCCTCATGTGTTTCTCCCATGTAAGAAGGCCATGTAACAAGATCTTATTGTTCCCACAGCATTTGCAACTTAATTACCCTCTTCGAGTATGGCACCTCACGCTAGATAGAATTATGAACACTAAAGTCAAATTAACTATAAATATAAAGGTTATTTTTTTACTAGGTGGTAGACCCATATGTAGGGTCGTCTGGGTAGGTACCACCGCCTTTCTTATTTCAGCCGTGAAACAGTTCGCTATGTTTCGGATTGAAGGGAAAGGTAGCCAGTGTAATTACTGGGCATGGACGGCATTTCATCTTAGGCCTCTGGATGACAACGCACCTGCAATATCAAGTGCTTTTCCCTGTTATTGCAGGTGTCTATAGGCGGCGGTAACCGCTAACCACCAGGTGGGCCGTCAGCTTGTTTGTCATCTAGTTGTATAAAGAAAAAAAAAATCTTTCTGAAGTCATGTAAACATTGTACTGTATTTTTTTACTTTTTGTACGAGAAGTAAAATTACTTCAGTGTTTTTGTTTTTTTATATATATTAAAATAATATAAAGGGTGTAAGTGGGAAGCTTTTGGAAACGAAGGCAGCTGGCAGTGCTGGTCACCCCAAACACGACAAATTTGAAATCTTGAAAAAAAAATTCTGCTGATCTGTAATTTTTTTGCGGTTTCAAGTTTATTTTTTAGCAAGTCGTCCAGCACTGTCGTTTGCCTTAGTTTTCGAGAGCGTCTCCCTAACATCCTGTATAATTTCCCACAATTATCAGTCTCAATTGATTTTTAACCGACTTCAAAAAAGAAGGAGGTTATATGTTCCTCTGTATGTTTTTTTTGTAGGTATGTTCACCGATTTCTCTGTCAATTGTGAACCGATTTTCAAAATTCTTTTTTTATTCGATAGAGTATACTCCAGTGGTGGTCCCATTGTCACCAAGTCAGGATCTGATGATGGGATCCCAGGAAAATCGAGGGCAAACCTCAAACTTTATTGGCACGTATGACGTGTTTTACTTTTTTTAAAGCTATTCAAGTATTTGCTTCTGTTAGTCATCATCTCATGTTAATGAGGCGATGATGGAAGGTACAACTCCTTAACGGTTAGGAGTTAGAGGATAATTCTTTCACTATGTATTTCAACCAAAGACTGAGAGACAGACAAGTCGATAGTGCTGACGGTCACCCATCTTGCTTTGACCTTAGGAAATCACTTAAAAATGTGAAAAAATATTTTTTGACAAAAATAAAACCGACTTCAAATCTCTAAAAAGGAAAAAATGATTCAATTTCGGTATCTAGGTACTTACCTCCTAAAATGTATTTTTTGGAGTTGGTGCTACGCTGTTTCCAGAGACAATAAATAGAAAGTGAAGCACCAACTCCAAAAAATACATTTTAGGAGGTTATTAGTACATTATTTTTTTTTATATTATGTGAGTACCGGCATTTATAAATATCGACTAGGGATAAAAAACAAAAAAGTAAGATATTTTACATTACGATTAAAAGCTATAAAGAGCCTCTAAAAAAAGAAAATAAACTGACAGAATACGTAATCCTTACCCTGTCACCGTAATATTTTCTCTGGGTTTTTATTAGGACGTTTTGGCTTTAGAAAATTAATTTTATTCGGATCAGCAGTAAAATTGGTCGATTTTAGTTTATAGTTTTGATTTACTTTTGATTTCATTATTTTAAATATTAGCCTATTTCAAAATTTTAAAAATAAGACAACCTCAAAATAAAAAACTTTAAAATAGGTAAAAGGTATAAGACATTTTTATTATCAAGTTTTTCTGGTTTTGTTGTCTATATTCGACGGTAACCACTTACCACCGGGTGGGCTGTCAGCTTGTTTGTCATCTTGTATAAAAAAACAAAGAAAGTGAAAAAATCCATAATAGGCAATGATTTTGTCTACTGCCGTAATAGGACTGTTTAAATCAATTGTTATTTCAGGCAAAAGCGTAAATTTTGTCATAATTTTATTACTCAAACGGAAATAAAACACGATCATAAATATACTGCCATCATCATCACCAGCCTATATACGTCCCACTGCTGGGCACAGGCCTTCCTACATGGGAGAAATACATGAAGAGCTTATGGGCCATAACACCACCAAGCTGGCCCAATGCGGGTTGGTAGGTTAAAGCGGTTGCAGTAACAACCGGGACCAAGGGCTTAACGTGCCTTCCGAAGCACGGAGGAGCTCGAGATTAGAAATTTGACTGACCCATCCCGAGACCGACCATGGTGAAAGTTGCTTTGTTTTCGTAATAAAAACCAGAGCGCCCATACCACTACGCCAACGAGCTCCTTTATAAAATATAGTTTATATTTTATAAGTGAAGTCGGTTAGTTAGTTAGTTATTAATATTTTTGTGCGAAACAGATTCTTAGTTATGCAACTAAGAGACGGTTCCGCACAAAAAATATTGATCTTCCAATAAATTCACCAAACAATGGCGCTCGAAGGCAAGCCGTAAATTATCACCCTTTAAGCTGCTTTTATCGCTTCACAAAACATTTATCACGTTATCTCTGACGCAGCTGAAGTGCTAAGTTCAAGGTCAGGAGTTGAAGGTGACCCTATTTTAGGACAGGGCTAAAAGGGCAGAAGAACCTTTTAAAATTTAAGGATATATACATTTATATTCGGTAGCGCGCAAGTCCATGCGATACGTACCTACCTGATACTTATTGGGCCTGATTCTGAAGACACACTAATTCTAAATTTAAGTACAGTATATCTCTTTCTCGCAATACGTAATAGGAAAAATATAGCAAGAATTTGTTTGGAGCTGTCAATTAAATTTAGATAGATTTCGAAGAAACCATATACAATTTTAGACGGGATGTACGGAGGTGCCTCCTAAAAAACACTGCATTTTATCACGTTCAATAAGGTCGAAAATTTTACGGACGTTTTTAAATGTAAAATTATATGACAGCCATCCTTTTCGTATTCATTTTGAGAGAAATGCACTGAACTTAAATTTAGACTTAGCATGTGTTCTCCAGAATTAGGGCCATTGTGTATATAGTAAGCAAAATAATTTAACACTAATTATATTTCGTTAGGTTTCTGTTTTAGCAGCTAAGCTGCGATTCAGTAGGAAGGAAAAGGTACCCAGTACAATCATAGGCCATGGGAGGCATTAACATGTCTTATCCCCAAAATTATGTATTCTGTGTCAGAACATTCACTGTCTCCACTTCAACATCATGTAATGTTATTTAGCTGCAATGTTCTGTAATTTGAAGGTACTACCTCGCTCCAATGTCCTAACGGTGTGTCCTTGTGGTATGAAAATGCATTCTACGGTGTAGATGTAGGTTTATTTTTATTTCAGAAAACTTTCTACCTTATAATAATATAACAGGTGTTACAGAATCCCTAAATGAAATTTGGGATACAAAAAAATAAAAAATAAGAAATTTATAAATTTGATTTCCTCCGTACCACAGTATGTGCGCGAGTTTTGTGTGTGTATGGTATAACTATAGTGTGTCGTACGATACGCAAGATAGGACGACAAGGAACACAACCACCCTATATAATTATATTATTTCGGACTTTTGTAACATGCTGTATACTTCTAACAGGAATTGTTTTGCAGTGCACTGTTATACTTCATTTAAATCGGTTAATACGGTAACGTTATCTTTATTAGGTTGGATATTTACCGATAGGGGATAGATACACTGATTAAAGATTATATTCACGTAATAGACTATAACCTGATAATGGCGTGACATAACGGCGATAACTATTATTGGAAATCTAAATAGGTTGCTAACCTAGTGACCCTCTGCTGCTCAAAAGGATGCGCTGGCGCATCGCTTCCGTCAATCGGTAGGTGAATCACACGCGTTGACGCCGGAGTATTTTTTACGTTATGGCTTACTTGATAAAGCTTATTTTCCACGGAAGATTGATTGAAAACAAAATATGAGATTCACATGTAAGCCAAAATTGTGGGCAGTCAAAATCATTGTGGAGATGTCTGCTCTTTTGTCTTTATAGAAACAATTGTAACTAAATCAAAAAATGTACAATTTCCCTCCTGTTTTTCTTTTCTTTACAGGAGATCGCAGCTGAGTAACATTACTTTGAGTAGAGTCGACGGAACTCAATGAGAAATCTGTCAAAATATATTGATTTTTAAAGAATTAATTTCGGCAGTGCAATCCACTCTCTGGCCGTGCGCATCACAAAGGATGATGAGAAGCGCTGAGTGCGGATATTTGGTATATCAACCAGGTGTGGGTGGTAGCCCGCCGAATACTTGGTGATCCTCTGGTGAAATGGGCTAGGCGATAAAATCTCATTGAGCTCCTGAACATACTCTCCGAAGTACAATCTGTAGCAGCTTAAGGTCTTCAGCACACTCTCCGAAGTACAATCTGTAGTAACTAACTTTTTGACACTAATCGCGTATTAAAAAGCAGTTATGCTATTACACTTTTTTATGTGTTATCAATTTTTATAGTTGCCAACTCATTCAACGTTATACATACATTATGATTTTCCATTTTAAATTAAAACATCAGCGAAGGATTTATTACACAAATCATGCGCAGTGCCTGGCATTGAGTCAAGTAGAAAGGGATTATCAACTATCTTTTTCTACGGTCTCGTAAGGAGCTATTCTATGTTCATAATTACCTTACTGTGTTTCGATATCCACGGTTTTAAGCCTTTTGACCGCCACCCACAGTCGGCTATAGCCGATAAGGTCTTAAGCCTTTTGACCGCCACCCACAGTCGGCTATAGCCGATAAGGTCTTAAGCCTTTTGACCGCCTCCCACAGTCGGCTATAGCCGATAAGGTCTTAAGCCTTTTGACCGCCACCCACAGTCGGCTATAGCCAATAAGGTCTTAAGCCTTTTGACCGCCACCCACAGTCGGCTATAGCCGACAAGGTCTTAAGCCTTTTGACCGCCATCTACAGTCGGCTATAGCCGATAAGGTCTTAAGCCTTTTGACCGCCATCCACAGTTGGCTACAGCCGATAAGGTCTTAAGCCTTTTGACTACCACCCACAGTCGGCTATAGCCGGCAAGCGATACTGTGGCCTGTACGCCAAAGACGGCAATAGTCGAAAATATTTACGAGTTACTTAAATACGGATTAAAAATAGTCAATGATTTTGGAATCCCTATTCTTACTGCAATTTTTACTCTGGATTCAAGGCTAAGCTTACAGGGCACGGCGATGCTATTATGGTATTATCTTTTATATCTATGACTTTAGGGTCAGTTTCCGCGTGTCTTGATAAATCCGCAATTTTAACGACAACGGTAAAAAAATAAAACGTGGAAATAGCTTCTAACTAAATTACTTTAGTTATATTCATAGCAATTATTTTCTTTCATTTGGTGTTAAATTTTATCCATGTTAGTTAAACGTATTGGCACGCCTTAGTTATAATACAAGATTATTCTAGATCGGGTATTTGTTTTTAAATAATAAAAGCCGTCTACCCTTTCTAAAAGCGATCTATAATGTGATTTCTAATTCATGTCAACGTGGCGGCCGCCCTGATCCAATTAGGGTGGCTTCACTCAGGGGTTTCGTTCAAATTCGGTGTTTCAGTCACCTAATTATAAATTTAGATTAAGCGAACATCTTTGCTTTATAGGAAAATGGAAATTCAATATGCAAACAGTATTAAAATATGTATAAATCAATATCCATTTTTTATACCATTTGCCTCTTGATAAATCTTAACGTTACGGTTTGTTATTGCTTGATCGTAAATATTTTCATTAAACCTGCTGCTGTCAGATCCTGGATGATGAAGTCAATCACCGAGGTAGGGTTCTTGTTAAGTTGAAGACTTTTTCTTCGTCTTCGTACAAGACAGCAGCAGGCATAACTTCAATCAAACAGCGCTTACCCAGATTAGCTTGTTTGATTGTTGAATTTCACAAATAATTATAATAATATTCACACACACACACCTATTATCTAGCCCTAAGTAAGCGTCATTAATAGCTTGTGTTATGAATACTAGACAACGGAGAAATATTGATATTAATACGTATATAAATATTAGAAATATACTAAATAAACATATAGACATCCACGACTCGTGAACAAATGCTCGTACTCATCATACGCCCCAGGATTCGAACCCGGGACCCCTGACCGAGTAGACTCGGCCAGCCGCTCGTCAAATGACTAATAGCTTTCCATAAATAATTTCAAGTTGAGTAAACAAACCTACTTTTCTGATAAACAAAGGCAGAAAGGCCAAGGATAGCTATTAACAAAGGCGGGACAATATGGGCGTGTCTTATCGCTACGTGCAAATATTTCAATTTGTGTGGATTACCCGACGATGATGATCTAAAATGATAGGTGACAATAAGTTTATGGTTGCTGTCTGTCATCATTTTTAGTGAAGTCGAAATTGAACATTTTAATAATCCACTTCCAGCCTCCTTATTCACAAATGTCGGGAAAGATTCGAATTTCGGAATTTCTATACCTGTCATTTTTTATCGGTGCGTCAAAGCGAGACGGCATGTGACTTTTCTAATCGAATTTGTGATCCGACAGTTTTTGAATAAGGGGGCAGAACTTGGAAATCTTTGCCAGCTCTTGTGTTCCATGCTTTCTACGACATGGGTTTCTTCAAGGGAGGCGTAAAGCACCTTTTGGGCCGGCAAGGTGGAGGCGGCTAGAGCAGAGTCTTAACTGCACTAGCTGTCTTCGCATATGGATTCTTCTTACTACTTCACATCAGGTGGTGTTGGGTCAATTGCCGTGCTTCATGTAAATAAACACAACAATTAAAAAGTACATTTTTATAAAGTGATTGAAAATGAAATAAAAAAGTAGAGTACCTTTGTTCGGAATCTCATCAAAAGTGGTTATTTACAGTTTGCTATAAAAATGTGTCAAATATGTATTAAATATGATAGACTAAGCTAATCAATAAACAATTTTACAAAAGCCAAACAATTTTACAGATCCAACTTTGCCTTTCTCGTTCCCATTTTTTCCGTTCTATGTGAGTATAAGCATTTAGAACAATATCTAAAACTCAAATTATGTTTAATAAACTTCAATTTTTAACCGAATTCAAAAACGAGGAGGTTCTCAATTCGGCCGTAATCTTTTTTTTTTCTATGTATGTACACCGATTACGCCGAGATTAATGATCCGATTTACGTGCTTCTTTTTTTGTTCGATGCATAATAGCTGCTATTTGGTCCCATAAAATTTTTTTCAAAATCAGTTTGGTAGTTTGGTTTTTATAAATAAAAAAAACTGAAATTAGTAAGTCGTCTACATATTTTTTTCTTTGTATGTACACCGATTACGCCGAGATTACTGATCCAATTTACGTGATTTTTTTTTGTTCGATGCGGAATTGCTACCATTTGGTCCCATATTTATTTTTTTCAAAATCAGTTGGGAAGTTTGGTTTTAAATAAAAAAAAAACTGGAATTATTAAATAAATGTTTATCTATCTAAATTATTAAGTCGTCTACGTATGCGACATTGCGAATTTTTGCTTTCCTATGACTTTTTAGTGAAACGATACGATAGTAGAAAACAATATAATATGACGGTCACCCATCTAGCTTCGACCTTAGAAAGTTATTACTAAAAATTGTGAAAAAAAAATTTAAAACAAAAATTAAAACCGACTTCAAAAAACTGAAAACCCAAAAACAATAGAAAGTGAAGCACCAACTCCAAAAAATATGTTTCTAGGGGATGAGTACCTACTTAAATTTAATTATTTTATCCTTTTCAGTTTATTGAAGTCAATTTTAATTTTTATTCTCAAAAGATCTTTTTTATAAAACAGATAGTTTTAAATAAATATTTCCAAATTGTCCAACTTGTTGTACCTAATTGTTCTTTTTTCCAGTAGTTTGTCTTAGTTTATTTGATATGTCGCTTACGTCACGCTATTGTTGTCTTTGTTCCTTTCGCTAAAAAGTCCTAATCTCTATCCCTCTATAGTACGCGAGGTATCTTTAGATTAGTATTTAACTTTCGTATCTATTGTCCTCGCCACGTTTAAACTGTCAAGTGGTTAGATCATTTCACGCTCCAAGTAGCGTTACAGTGTGAAGTCATACGAATGATACGAATGCGCTCACAAAGAACCAAGTGCCCATTGACGATTGTAAATGCAACATAAAATTATTCATACGTGTGATAGAAACGCGTCTTGACTAATACATTGTTCAAATTACGTACGATTTTTTTATTCCTAACGAGATAGCTAGCCTTTATTTCACCTGATGTTAAGTGATGAAGGCCGAAGATGCAGCTGCCAGAACACAACAATGCTGTTAACATTATTGTTATGGCGGCAGACTTAAAGAAGATATGCTGGTAACTAGCCAGGCGGACTTAGAAAAGTCCTACCACCAACCAAACCGAGCAGAAAATTTCTGCCACCACAGGAATCGAACCCTGGACCTCTAGATCTGAAGGAGGTGGTAACAACCAGTACACCATAGAGCTAAAAACCGCTAAAAATTTTAAATTTCTAATGGAATTTTGTGCGCCTTAGTAAAGAAGGACTACTAATCTTAATCTAAATGTCCGACGGTTTTAAAATGCTCAATTTTATATTGTAAAAATGTCCAACAGTTTCAAAATGAACAATTTTCATTGTCAAAATGTCCAACACAATTAAAGTGTACAATTGTATTTGTGCTCACTGACAAAGATTTTTTTTAACCTTAACGGGGTAACCCTTGACCTTCATCGCACCTGATGGTAAGTGAAGATAAGGCCGACGATGGAAGCGAACTACACCCGGATTCCTCAACCACAGAGGAACTGGCTATCTCACCTCTAACTGCCGGAACACAACAATGCTGTTAACATTATTGTTATGGCGGCAGACTTAGGTCAGATGGTGGTAACTAGCCAGGCGGACTTAGAAAAGCCCTCCCACCAACCAAACCAAGCAGAAAATTTCTGCCCCCACGGGAATCGAATCGAATCTGAGGCGGGTGGTCTCAACCACTAGACCACAGAGGCGGTTAAAGACTTGTTTCCTATGCTGCGACTAGCTGTCTTCGCATATGGACTCGTCTTACAGCTTATCAGGTTTCCACCCCGAACTTTGTTTTGAATAAAGGCCCTTGACTCTTACGCTAGAAAAACTAACATATTTCTTATTTCGATACCTGGAACATTTTCCCCGAAAGCTTCTCATCACAATGTGTATTACATTTTATGTTATCATTTCTATATTTATTGTAATAACACCTTGTTTTTGTTTCAGGTAAGGGTTGGAGAATGCTCGCGCTATTACGGGAAAATATGATAAGGTATTTGGTTCTAAATAATAAAAGAGTAATGATAACGATAGTTCATAAAATTTAACGGTTTTGGAACGGAGCAATGAATTGCTATCGATGCCGTCGTAAAGTGTTCGATGGGCGCCATTTTATATTCGGTCTTTGTTTCTGTTTACCTAAGGGTGGGAATATTATAAATCTTTTTATTCTCTGCCCACTAAAAGAAAATCAGTGCCAGAATGGTTGGACTATACACGCATTTGACTCCTGGAGAATGTTTCTAAAGCGAAGTATTAAGTAGCGCTAATATTATTAAAATAAAATGTTATTTAAACATCTAAATCGAATAATAATAATATTTTAACGTATTACATCAACCCTTATCACAAACTTTAGATATATTGAATTGCTTTGTTATCTTCTATTTTTTGGAGAGCCAATAAATGAGCAGTGTTTTTTCTAAGTTTGTTTTTAGGTAAATTATTAAATGTTTATTATTAAAACATTTTTACTTAAATTAGATTATACATATAGGTATTTTAATCATAATATAGATAGATACGGTGCTAAAAAACTGCTAACCAAAGTTTTAGTACCGCTATTAAATATTTTGGATATTCCTTCAGATAAACAGAAGCCAACATAGTATAGTTTTTTTATCTTAATATTATTATTTACGTAACCAACCTGAAAGGTAAT
Organism: Nymphula nitidulata; assembly: GCA_947347705.1. Taxonomy (NCBI): domain Eukaryota; kingdom Metazoa; phylum Arthropoda; class Insecta; order Lepidoptera; family Crambidae; genus Nymphula; species Nymphula nitidulata. The sequence goes on from OX374632.1 coordinate 19,182,174, forward strand.
AAATTTCCACGGCATTAAGGAAGAGCGGCGAACAAATGAAGGTTTTATTACACGAAGGGGCTTAGATTCGCACCTGAAACGGAAATTTGGGACTTATAGCCTCTACTTCCTTGACATAAGGCTTAATTTCGTAGAGTTCTCGGAAATCAAGGCGTTAATATCGTGTCACGTGTGAATAATTAAGGAGGAAATGAGAATTTATGGTTTTATACTTAAATATCGCTTCGTGGCGCGGACGAGATGTGTTTATGAAATGGGTTTGAATTTGACACTTTAGGGTGAGGTGAGACAGAGACAATAGAGGCTTAATTAGCTAATCATAATTATTATTATACCGGTTTATGGTTCAAACGCAAAGATAGGAAATTACGTTACAAAGTGTCTGCTTATGCGTCAATTTTGACGACCAAAAGTCTGAGTCTGAGGGCCAAGATGCCATTTGACAATCGCTAAACGGAAAATGTATGGGATTTGACATTTACAATCGGAAGTCAATCGAGAGCTTATGTCAAATCCCATACAATTTCCGCTTAGCGATAGCGATAGCGATTATCGATAGGCATCTTGTCTAGGCCCTCTGGTTCTCCTTACCATACAGACCACTCGATCAGTTCTCCCGGGTTAGAATCCCGGTAGGGGAAGATGTTGCATGATAAGTTTAATAGTCATGCTTTTGTGTTTGTTTATTTTGTATATTCCTGATATTTTACTAGGTGCAAAACCCGTATGTAGGGTCGTCTGTGTTAGTACCACCTTTCTTATTTCAAATGTGAAACAGTTTGCTGTGCTTCGGATTGAAGAGAAAGGTAGCCAGTGTAATTACTGGGCATGGAAGGCGTTTCATCTTAGGCCTCTGGCTGACAATGCACCTGCAATAACTAGGGTTAAATCACTTGGTGATTTATTATTTTTTAAATACCAAGTGCTTTATTCCTTGTTATTTGCAAGTGTCTATAGGCAGCGGTTACCACATACCGCCAGGTGGGCCGTCAGCTTGTTTGTCATCTAGTTTATAAAATACAAATAAAACAAAATATATGTACAGTCGACATCACATCAAGCGTAACAGTTTGACCTTGAGACCGCCCTTACTGCGTTCGTAATAGAGGCGGCTTTCGTAGTGCAACTGTTATACTTTATGTGCTGTCGTGTGTACATATTATTTTAAATTTTTCTTCGTTTACTGTATCTCAAAATATTTAATTTGGACTAGATAGTAGGTGTAGTGTATGAATATGTCTATTATAATTGTGATTCTAAAACGGGAGTTAAAACAATTCTATTGCGAGATCAGACAGTCGGACTTAGCACCGAAAGTCTGAAAGTCTGCGTACGGTCTGCTTATTCGCGTCTGCAATAAAACGGTCCTATTTGATGTACTGCCGTCAGTTGGCAGCGCGCCAGCCGGTTCCGGGTTCGGTTCCCGCCCGACACGAATGCTCGGCTGTTTGCTTGCTTATACAGGATGTAGTTCTGCGTTGCTTTATAGGTTATGCTGTTTCCTCGTATTGAGGATTAGTATGGTTTTACTATTTAGGTTGTTCGCTAATGTCGATTGGAAATCAGTTATTTGTCCTTGAAAATGAATAAAAATATTCAAAGACTCACACCTATTATGTACCTCAAAGTAAGCATCACTAAGAGCTTGTGTTATGGATACTAGATAACGGAGAAATATTGATAATAATATGTATATAAATATTAGAAATATACTAAATAAACATGTAAACATCCATGACTCATAAACAAATGCTCATACTCATCATACAAACATTTGCTCCTACCGGGATTCGAACCCGGGACCTCTTGATCGAGTAGCTTGTATAGCAAGGGATACAGACCGCTCGACCAGCCGGTCGTCTAAAAGAATATACAGTGTTAATCGACATTAAAACACAAATGACCTTCAAAAATCTGCATATCCCAGTCGGCACCAGGAATGAGACCTTCAGTACCTCATAAACGTATCGTCCTTCGTAACGTGCCTCAAGTGGCAGAGGGCAGGCCACATTGCAAGGACTGACGGCCGTTGTGGCGGAAAGGTCCTCGAGTGGCGGCCGCGGATCGATAATACGATCTGGTGAGGGTTGCGGGAAGCCGATGGATGCGGGCAGCGCAGGACCGATCGGTTTGGTGATCCTTGGTCTCCCAATGGCAATCCCCCTTGACCTATCTATGCCCAGCCGTTGAGGATCTCTTTTACAGGTCCTTTTCGTTCCCCCTCTTTATATCCCTCCAACGAAATTTCAAGTAGGGACCGCGGTCAAATCGTTTTGACGACATAGTGGCGAAACCTCTTCGGGCCATCCCATGATGTCGTGTGTGGGGCACACACTTCTTCTTTTCACCCCGAGGTCGGAAGGTAGAGCTTCTCCTCAGTATAAAAAAGGCCTATGCCCAGCAGTGGGAGTTATTCGGCTAACATGATGATGACGTAGATGAAACGTATCGTCGATGATGAGCAAAAAAATGATGGTCAAAAGTTTTCGAATCGCCATGAAATATTGAACAGAAAAATTAAAATGACGTCATGCCATCGCCGTAATTTCATGTTCCCCATACAGATTATTATCATCCCGCTCGACGACGATACCATGACGAGACAAAAGTTCTCTAAAACGAACCAAAAAAAAGCCGTCCGCCAGATGCACTGCTGAAAATTTCAAACAAAAGCTGGCGCGACGACAATGATATGAAAATTTGTGCCTTTTTGGCAGAATAATAAATAATATCAGTCTATTTATCTCTTTCTAATGTTTGTGCTAGGGATATAGGTATGTTTTAACGCAGACTACTTACAGATGATACAAACTTTTGCTAGGGAAGGTAGCAAACGTATAAGTGATAGAAACCGCTGATTAATTCGCGCCATTATCGGACCTAATATCGGGCTATTTCGTCCAAAACAGTTCGCTGTGTTTCGGATTAAAGGCCAAGGTAGCTAGTGTAAGTAGGTACCGGGCATAGAAAACCATTTCATTTTAACCCCTAGGATAGCGCACCTGCAGTACCAAGGGATATTTCGTTGTTATTTAGGAGCTTGGTTGCGTAGTGGGTTGAGCGGTCTGAATTCGATTTCGTGCTTCAGAAGGCACGTTAATCCGTTGCTCTCGGCCATTACTGCAACCATTTAACCTATCAACCCGCATTGGCTAGCGTGGTCGTGTTACGGTCCAAACTCTTCATGTGTTTCCCCCATATAGGAAGGCCTGTGCCCAGCAGTCGGATGTGTATAGGCTGGTGACAGTGCCTTTTACCCCAAGTGGGCCGCCAGCTTGTTTGTCATCGTATAAAAAATCTTTGAGAGTCAATATCATATTTTGCACATACGCAGGAATCTGCAAAACTAAACATTCAAATATGTCGGTTATCAAGTGTGACTTTCACAGTTTTTCGTTGATTCGTAGTTTATTTTGCTCAGCGGTGAGCTCACCAAGCGAAGGCCAGATGCAGATGGTATGAGCAAATATTTAATCTTGTCATAGACCTGTTTACGACTAGCCAAAATTCCGATAAAAGGCACCACCCGTTGTATCTGTGAAGTTATCATTGCACTAGTATATATTTTATTTCGTCTTTCAATGATTATTGATTTTTTATCGGACACATTAACATGTGAATTAAGATTATTTTTACAACGATTTGCCAAGACTGTAAACGTGCTGTGATCTTTTTTGGGATATTCGCTTTTTCCTCAACATTGCATGCCATTAAGGTCAAACATGTTCCGCTTCATTAACCGTAACAACTGCATTTTTATGAATACACAGCCATGTTTTGCCAACAATTATTATATCTTATCTTATCTAAGTCTCACATGAAAATGAGAGTAAATACCTTGACTTGGCTTACTAGGACACAAAATATTATGGCCATCCATAAACAAGGACCTTGATAAAGATATTAAAAGATCATCGTGTTGAGATGAAGAACTTGATTTAGATTGTGAATGATACTTTTGTCTGGTGGATATTTTGTACTACGCACGGCAAAGGACTCAACACCACCTGATATGAAGAGTCCATGTGCGAAGACAGCTTGTGCATGCAGTTTGAACTCACAGTGCTAGCCTCCGCCTGCCGGGCAATAAGTCTCTTTGAGAGACCATCACCAAGTCCTGCGGCAGTTAAGCTAAGCTCGGCTGGTGGATATCTAGATTCTAAGTCAGCAAGCTTATACCTTTTTATAAGATAAGTACCGTACTACTTTCATTTTAATTAAAAATTAATTTTTAATAATTAATTTTTCTTATGACAGTGAGATTGGGATCAAATTTGTTTACATGTTTTTTATGCTAGCAACAACTCGGCATGCTAGTATTATCTGACTGCGTTCTTCTGTTAAATTAGGTTTACTTGTAAGCTTCCCATCATCTAGAATCAGTCCGTAATGGGCTCATTACTTTACTCAAGATGTATTTGAATCCAAACCCAGTCTGATTAAACTAAGAGCTGACTACTGAACTGTTACTTTCTTCAGTCATCCATCGCAACCTTTCCGGCTGATTGTACAGCGTAATGAGTACATTAACGAAGGGTAAGAAACGCAACACTTAGTATTCATAGCAGCAAATCAAAGCGAGTACTCAGTCTTGCATTAATGATTACCGAAGATGCAGCCTTGTGTAGAAATTGCTAGAACTGTAGAAGATTTTCATGGCAGCCCTTTAACCACTGATGAGCTACCAAGGACTCTTTGAATTCTATTCTTTGTCGGTATTATTGTATTTCGACACCTAACCGAGTAATTCCACTTTTAAATCCAGTTGAAAATAACGAATGTTGTTCTTTTTAGTCTTATTCATGACTTTGGTTACTGCGGCATAAAATATCTATTGTATCTATTATGACTGGCATCACCATCAGAGGTTATAGTTTATCTTTGAGTTGAGGACATTCCAGAAACTGCAGAAAATTGCCAATTTTAAGGGTTTCATTTCATTTCATTTATTAATTTGCTAGTCACATGGTTACATATAGGTGTTACAATGAGTTAATTGATACATTGGACACATGACACCCCGTGGGGGCACTGCAAACATAAAGCAAGAGAGCGCTATCACTTTATACAATTTAAAATGAACAATATAATTCGGCATCAAATAATCAAATATTTCATTATAGGATTAAATTTAATTAAAATTCTATTTTATTTTAGTAGAGCATTAGTAGAGATACATTGACTTGAATGTATATCCACCAACAATTCCCTAGCATAACAGAACAGAGTTGACATCTTTTATGTGTCATTTAAGAATTCAGTGACGTCATAATATGCTTTATCTATAAGATGTTTTTTTAATTGTCTTACAAATGCTTGGTTATTTTCTAGCCGCTTTATTTTTTTAGGTATATTATTATAAATTTGAATTGACATCCATTGTGGGCCCGACCTAACCAACTGGAGAGCTTTACCTGCTGGCAGTTTTAATTTATGTTCATATCTATTATTTCTTTTAATACTTGTGTTGACTGTAAAGAGATATATGTGATTTTTGACAAATTTACAAGATTCTAGAATGTATATTGATGTTATAGTCAGTATTTTGTTTTGAATAAAATATGGTTTGCATGATGTCATTTGATCTATATTATATATAATTCGTATTAACTTTTTTTGAAGAGTAAATATTACACGTCCATCCGAACTATTGCCCCAAAAGAGAATACCGTACGCGAAGCGGCTGTGAGCGTATGCATAATATGCAGTAAGGGCAGTTCTTGTGTCAGTAACCCTTTTGAGGTTGCACAATGCATATACGAAAGATGATACCTTTTTAGATAGCTTTTCTATATGTGCCTTCCAGCTAAGGCTGCAGTCGATTTCAATACCGAGCAAGGAGGCTGTGTTTTCAATTGATATAATTTCAGAATTTTTATATTTATACTGTATATCTAGAGGTGCTTTTTGGTAGGGTTTAAATTGTATAATCTTTGTCTTTTTCAAGTTTAGCTCTAAATTATGAATATTTAGCCAATTTACAATTTTTTCTATACATTCATCAAGTTGAGATTTTAATTCTATTTTATTATAGCAAGGTAGTAGGATGGAAATATCATCAGCAAACAAGGTGCAGTGGCAATTTAATATTTTTGGAAGGTCATTTACATAGACAAGAAACAAGACGCACCCTAGGACGCTGCCTTGTGGGATAGAATGGCTTACATTTATTTTTTCAGATCTAATATTTCGAACTTCACCTGTTTTAAAATTTGTATGTTCGATTTCTACATATTGTTCCCTTTTTGTAAGATATGACTGAAACCATTTATGTGCTAAGCCCCGAATTCCCATTCCGTATAGCTTATCTAACAAAATTTTGTAATTTACTTTATCGTATGCTTTACTCAGGTCAAGCAGCAGTCCAGCTGCATATTTTTTATTATTTATTGTATTTAATATTTGTTGAACATATTGGTAAATTGCTAGTGTGGTAGATCTATTTTTCCGAAATCCGTATTGGTTATTGTCAAGTATCTGATATTTCTCAAAAAAAGAGTATAGTTTTTTTGTCATAGCTTGTTCGAATATTTTTGACGAAGAGGGTAACAGGGCAATAGGACGATAGTTACTAGGGTCCAATTTGTCGCCTTTTTTAAAGATTGGTTTTAATATTGATGTTTTAAGGGCATCCGGGAAACTTCCTTCTGCAAGGGATTGGTTTATAAGTGTTGTGTATGGTTTTACAAGAAGTTCAATACAATTTTTTAACAATACTGTGGGGATTTCGTCAATACCAATGCTAGTTTTGCTTTTTAGGTTTTTAATTATATTGTAAACTTCCTTCTCATCCACTGGTTTTATATATATGGTGTTTTCAATATGGTTGCAAATAATTGATTTTTGAAAAGATGATAAAAAGGAATTATTGCATTCGCTTTTAGAAACCGATGCAAAATATTCATTAAATATATTTGTAATCAATGTAGGGTCGCAATGTAATTTGTTATTAATTTTGATTCTTAAATTTTGTTGGTTTTTTGTTTTAATTTTGTTATTTTCACAGTTAATTATTTGCCACATAGTTTTAATTTTGTTAGTTGATTTATTAAAGATGTTTTTATTTTTGAGCTTTTTCGCTATTGTTACTGATTTCTTTAGAATTTTTTCATACTTTTTATAGTAATTATTAAGTATTTCATCCTTTGTTTGTGAAGTTAGTTTCTTAAGCAATCTTTTATTTTGACACGATATCTTTATCCCTTTTGTAAGCCAAACTAATTTATTTTTACGCTGTATTTTTATTGTTGTTGTAGGTATGCAGTCATTAAGAATGGATTGGAGAGTTAAAACAAAAGCGTTATAATTTTTATTTATACAATTTGTAGGTGAGATAATCTGCTCCCACCGAATCAGCTGTAATTTAATTTTGTACTTAGTCATGTTATTTTCACTAAATATTCTTTTCTTAATTAATAGATTTTTAGGTAGCAACGTATTTGAGTGTAGTGAGAGCATAACACATTTATGGTCCGACAATCCAAATTCAAGAACTGATGTTTCAAAAGTAATTTTTTGGGATTTAGTAAATATTAAGTCCAGACAAGTTGATGTTGTTTCCGTTACTCTAGTTGCTACTTTTATATTTTGCTTAAAGTTATACATTAACATTAAATTTTGGAGTCGCCTTTTATTGTGACTATTTTTAAGAAAGTCAATATTAAAATCTCCTCCAATTATTATAGATCTAGTTTTATCTTTTAAATCAATTAGTTTAAGTAATTTTTCTAGTTGACTATAAAAAATGTCAACATTTCTGCTACTATTTGGCCAATACAAAATGATTATAAGTAAATTCTCCTTATATATCTCTACTGCACAAATCTCAAAATTTGTCTCAATAGCTAGAGCACTTATATCTACACGTTCATAACATTCTATAAGATTTTTTACAAAAATGCACACTCCACCTCCTTGATTATTTCGACAATAGGACGCTGCTTTGTAAAATCCGTTAATATTTATATATTCGAGTTTCTCAGCAGTAAGCCAGGTTTCCGATATGCACAGTGCTCTAATATCTTTCTTTTCTTCCAGAAGTGCTTCCAAAAGATGAGTCTTTAGGGTGAGGGTGTTAATGTCATGTGGGTCGATTGGTATCCCTCCCTAAATGGACACTTCATTTGTGAATGAGGAGTCCACTACCAACTTCGAAATGATAATACCTATCTTTTTTTAAGTTAGTTGCAAATCGGGATTAATTTTTAACTGATGTCTAATCTCTTCTGTGTCAAATAACTGGCAAAAAACTCAATCAGGCCCAATCGGCAACTTTATCTCAAAAAACACAAAAAACACAAATTACAAATCAATTATTTGAAGGGATCCAAACGGAGTTCTTCCGAATCTTCATAATTTAACCCTACCATCAATAGGTCGCAAAGATACAGAGCCTGCTCACTAAGCAAATTGCTGCATTTTTCTTATTTTGCTTATCAGTTTCTAACAATCATTATCATCATGTTATTCTTTAATATCTACTGCTGAACAAAGGTCTCCTTCGATTTCCAAATGGATCTGTTCTGTGCAGCCTGCATCCAACAGCTCGCGATCCAGATCAGGTAATAATCAATTCGACTCTAATATTTAAAGTAATGAATAGAAGAATTTTACAGAAATCTATCTACAATCAGTGACTCAGTCGTCGGTACAAATATAAGAAAGTTAATGGACATATACGAGTATAGTTGCTATTCAGCAGTACGTGTCAACAAAAAACAGCTATTAACATATAATAATACAAACTTTCCCTTTTATTTCGCAAAGCAAGAATAAGCCTTCGGCCTGTTTTTATTGTAAACGGTTGACCATAACCGACGGCCTTGGCCACTGAGATAATACATGAATTCACTGCGAGTGTGATTCATTGTGTGTGGTGCAAGTGACAAGAAATCCGCAATGCTGCAGTTTTAAGTATCTCTACCTTTGCCAATTCTACTAAAATGAAAAAACAATGGCAAAAAACTAGTTTTCCGTTTAAAAGATAGTTACTTAAAATTCTATCAAATCCAAAATTTTAATTATAGACGAAATCCACCTTTACTTATTTACGTATGGGTTGACGTCGAAATATACAAATCGATGTGTACAAATCAAGTAATTTAATTAGCAAATTATGTTAGTAATTTATACCAACAAAAATGTTATTTTAAACAATTAAAATTATTTCAAAATAAAGTAATTAAAGTAACTATAAATTGAACTAAACCTAAACATGTGTCGATTTTAACGTCGTTCTTACAAACTATTTATACAGTTTATTTATTTTCAAATTCAAAAGTATCGCCGATCTTATGACTCGGTCCTGCGCAGTGGCTCCGCGAAAATGACGCAAGCGTCGAATTTGGTGTACATTTTACGAGCCAGACGTGCAACTAGACGTCCGCGGTGTATTGATCATGTACTGTTGACAGCACATCAAGCGTAACAGTCGGACCTTGAGATCGCCCTTACTCTTTCCACAATAGAGGCGGCTTTCCTAGTGCAACTGTTATACTTGATGTACTGTGGTCTCTACGAGCTGCGTCTCGTTTTATTATTCGTTTTTGTAATCACATTGTGTTGTTTCAGGTGTTGTAAACATCGAATAAAACGCCTTTTCAATGTTGTTTAAAAATATATTGTGGGAATCTTCTAAAGACTAACTAATAACAATTTCTACTAGAGTTTCAATCATCATCATCATCATAATTTCAATCACATTTGAACGCCTACTTTTTTGTTTGATTCCCGCCTGGAGCGTGTAATTTAGTTTTTCATCGTTATCTTTCGTTATTTGTTATTGTATCATAATTTCAGTCGAAAAACGTCCACTGCTGGACAAAGGCCTCCCCTAATGATTTCCACAATGATCGCTGCTCCTCGGCACGCATCCAGCGGCTACCTGCGACCTGAACAGCGAGTTTGAAAAGCTTTCATTAATACATTACTAATGTCGTCCCGTTGTTCTTCCCGTGTGGATATCGGCTTTAGCTCTTAAAGGTATCCTTTGCCCTTGAAAGGATCTCAAACGATCTCCATACCATACAACCAAATTGGTTCAGCATGCAGCTGCGTGAAAAAAATTCAAACAAAAATTAAAACCGACTTCAAAATACTAAAAAGGATAAAATAATTAAATTTAAGTTGGTACTTATCCCCTAGAACCATATTTTTCGGAGTTAGTGCCAAGTTGTTTCCAGAAACAATAGAAATGAAGCACCGACTCCAAAAAATATATTTTATTTTTGTTAATATTTTTTTTCACAATTTTTAGTGATTACTTTCTAAGGTGTTAGCTAGATGGGTGACCGTTAGCATATATTGTTTCCTACTATCGTATCATTTCACGAAAAAAAGAATCATCGTAATCGGTTGGCGTGATACTGAGTTATTCGTCCATTTGTCGCGCACTTCCTTAATGCAAATTTAAGATTTATATGGTTTTTTCATGGGAACCAGTGTCAGAACTGGACCAAATTGAAACGAGACTACACGGGAAGCACCAGCTTTCAAATAAAAAAAGAATCATCAATATCGGTTCATCCAGTCCAAAGTTCTGAGGTAACAAACATAAAAAATACAGTAGAATTGAGAACCTCCTCCTTTTTTGATATCGGTTAAAAATTTAACAGACAGACAGTCGGTCTGTCAGAAAACATTATAATAAATAATAATAAATTCATTTATTTCGACCATCTTGGATCATAGTAAAAATTAACATTACATTACATTGCCACTACATTACATTACAAATATCAGAACTAACTCATATTATAAAGGTGTAATAGTAATCAACAATAATAATAGTAATAATAAGCCAAATAACCATAATTAATAAATTAGAATAACTTAGTAATTAAAATAGAATAAAACTAGAAAAATTTCACGTCCTGAGGCAGGAATCGAACCCGCGACCTTTCGCTATCCGGGCGACTGCTCTGACCACTGAGCCACCCAGGACTTGGGATATCCCTGTGAAATTCTTCTAGTCTATCTTTTATTTGCGTTTATGAGCTAACGTCCACCCTACAATGTCGAAATATTCTATTTCAACATCCGAAACGAGTATTTTTACAAATACCGACGAATCGGTTAAGTTGGGGCAGTGCTTTCAAATATTCTTAATTTTTGATTTTCACATTATTATAAATGTTTGAAAAATTACTTAGTAATTAAAATAGAATAAAACTAGAAAAATTTCACGTCCTGAGGCAGGAATCGAACCTGCGACCTTTCGCAATCCGGGCGACTGCTCTGACCACTGAGCCACCCAGGACTTGGGATATCCCTGTGAAATTCTTCTAGTCTATCTTGTATTTGCGTTTATGAGCTAACGTCCACCCTACAATGTCGAAATATTCTATTTCAACATCCGAAACGAGTATTTTTACAAATACCGACGAATCGGTTAAGTTGGGGCAGTGCTTTCAAATATTCTTAATTTTTGATTTTAACATTATTATAAATGTTTTAAAAATTACTTAGTAATTAAAATAGAATAAAACTAGAAAAATTTCACGCAATCAAAAATTCAATTCAATTCAATTCAATTTTTTTTAAAATACTCGTTTCGGATGTTGAAATAGAATATTTCGACATTGTAGGGTGGACGTTAGCTCATAAACGCAAATACAAGATAGACTAGAAGAATTTCACAGGGATATCCCAAGTCCTGGGTGGCTCAGTGGTCAGAGCAGTCGCCCGGATAGCGAAAGGTCGCGGGTTCGATTCCTGCCTCAGGACGTGAAATTTTTCTAGTTTTATTCTATTTTAATTACTAAGTAATTTTTAAAACATTTATAATAATGTTAAAATCAAAAATTACGAAATTAGAATAATATTTTGACGTCAGTCAGTACCTGAACCATGTAGCAATGGTTCAGGTACTGACAGTCAAATCTCTCTGCGAATGCGCTCAGGATGGTGTTGCGGCTGCCCCGCACCCTGCGCACCAGGGATGCGCACCGCTTACGCATGATTGTATAAAAACAATCCACGCGCGCTTCTGCGAACATTCCCGACGCACTACAGAAGCGAGGCAGCCCCATCAGCACCCTGAACGCATTGTTGTACTGAATGCGAAATTATCCATACTAATACTAAAACACTATTCATAATGAATAATATCCATGATAATGTTTTCTGTAACATTTTTTTTTGAATTGTCATCGCAATTACTTTAGAATATTTATTGGTTCTGTCAGCTACCGTGCGTCAAATTAAGATCCATTTAGTTCGGCCTTCAGACTCACTTAACCATCGCTATCATCCCTCAATTTAGGAATAAGCTGACTGGAGACACACTTGTACTATGCGGATGATCGTATCGGATTGATGCTGTTTTTGCGGTGAACTGGGTCGACATAGCTCGTTTTAGTCCAGGATTGGTCCTAATTCCAACGTCTAAGCCAGCCAAATTACAGTTTCTGGGGGACGTGGTGAAATGGATTATGGCTGTGTTTAAGGCGACGAAGCAAGAGGACAGACAGATTTCAAATGCTCTTTGAGCCTTTGAGGTCATTTGTACTCCGTTATACTAGAAGCTCGATGGAGTGGTTTAAGCGCTCTGGCTTCAATTACGAAAACAAAGAAGTTTTCGTCGTGATTGATTCCGGATGGATCAATTAATTTGTAATCTCGAGATCGGAAACTGCAACAGATTTCACCTACTAACCCGAATTGGGCCAGCGTGATGGTGTTACGACCAGAACTTTTCATGTGTTTCTCCGATGTAGGAAGGCCTGTGCCCAGCAGTGGAATGTATATAGGCTGTTGATGAAGTATTTGGACTTAATTGGATTCTGACTAATTGCTCATTCTAGTTTTTCATACATGTAACAGGTAATACAGATGTAAATGAAGCCTCTTTATCACTCTTTTAATGTTGAAGTAACGGCCATTAAGGAACATCAACGGCCCCAAATAGGTCATAAGCATATCCGTAATGGCTCATTCTCGTCTCGATGTTCAGTCCTGTGAAACTTTTAAGCTTATTAATTTGATATGTATGTTATATTTGATAGTGTTACAATATACAAAGACGATACGTTAAAAATAATAGTACATCATATCAGCCTATGCTGTCCACTGCTGAACAAAGGCCTACCTCATTAAATTCCAAATGGATCAGGTTCTGAGCAGCCTGCATCCAACGGCTCTCCGAGGCCCTGACCAGGACGTCTATATAGAGGGAGGCCATCCTCTTTGCGCTTTCCGGTACGTACATGGTCGCCATGCTATCACTGTAACACCCCGTGTCAGTTCTGCGTGCTTTGTGTTCTGCTCAGTGCCACCTTACATTGCTTATCCTATGAGCTATTTCAGTGGTTTTGGTTCTCTTATGACGAAATACGGCTCTTACTTTAATTCCATATAAGTAAGATTTTAAAAGTTATTTTATTATTTTGGTATGTTTGGTTGGTAGTAGTGCTTTTCTAAGTCGACCACCATTTTACCTAAGTTTGCCGCTATAACAGTAATGTTAACAGCATTGTTATGTTCCGGCAGTTGGTTGGAGGTACGATAGCCATTGCCTCTCTTACCATCAGGAAATTCGAATAAAAAAAAATACTACACCGTACTCCTAGCTGTTACTATGTAATATAACTGTGTACTAAAATCCACCTTGACTGAAGCACCCGGCTACGCGTAGTATCTAGGCAGACATTTTGTCCCGCCAGGCGTCTGCGATCGATCTGTGCGGCGCCGTTCCCAGAAACTGCCGTAATAAAATACAGGATTTGTGAGCCTATTTCTGACGGGAACGTTCTGGATAAGTTTGCCCTTAGATGTTCGGATACAGCTAATGTAAGTATCGTGGTAGAAACTGGTGTTGGTGAATGAACTGTATTCGCTTTTGGCAATTCTAACGTCAGAATTAACATTATTGTAGCAGACGTAAGAAAATAATCATAATCATTTATTGCAATATGTGTTTACAAAAGGTAAACCCTGTAAGGGCACAGCAAAATTATTTTACTAATTATATAATTAAACAATTGTATAAATCTAAGTTTTAACCACTAACCTACCAATCACTACAATTCGAGATTTCACACAGGGTATAAAAAGATTTTTGTATAAGGATTCCTTTCAAGGTTTTATAAATTTTACAAGAATTTTCTAATTTTCTTAATTTTTGATTTTAACATTATTATAAATGTTTGAAAAAAATTACTTAGTAATTAAAATAGAATAAAAAAAATTCTAAAATTTTTTTTTCTAATTTTTTTATATTCTTAGGCAGTTTATTGTAAATTCTTATTGACATGCAACATACCCCTGATCGCACCAAAGCCTATTTTGTAGATTGTAGGGCCAACATATCTTTATCTCGCAAATTACTCAATCTGGATGTTGAGAAGCCCCAAGCTTGAGTATAAAGATTTTTATGTGTATCTGTGTAGTGTTTCCTAAAACAGATTTCAGCAAATTTACTATAAGGTTGAGCAGTACTTTACTGGTTAGATACCATAGAAAAGATAATAAGTTCATTTCAATTTCAGACACAAATTGTTCTACAATTAGCGGCACGTCGTCACGTAACCGTTTCATTCAAGACCACGTTTATTCGGATCTGTGTCTCTGTCAAACTGACACGCTTTATTGTCGGCTGGATAATGGCCGACAATTATGAGTGAATCACTCGTAATCAAGCAATTAATAAAGACATTATTCAAAGACAAACATTGTGTGCGCTGGCGATAAAAAGTTGGCGACTAAGAAATTAATTCAGAAAAAAGTGAAGTAAACTTGTCATCGTGAAGTTAACAAAAAGTATGCATTTAAATTGTTTATGAAGTTTTAATGATTATTGTGTCGCTTGCGCTTAGATCGGTTAAAACTGTTTTGAAATTGAATACTGAGCAATCTAAGTGTTAACAGACAAATTAGGTACGTATCTAATTTGGTACAACGTCAATTTCGTCGTCCAAATATATATTTACAGATTAATTTTTCGCACTGTAAGATGTTTTATATTAAAAATAAAACGCTATTTATTTACTATTCCGATTATTTCATCTGTTAAAAATCTCTTAAACATTTAATTATTACTAAACACGTCCAAAGAAGAGTTATAAATAACTTCCATCTTCGGCCTTATCAACACTGTCAGGTGAGATGAAGGCTACAAATTACCCCGTTACGAATAAAAAACGCCTTCTAACTTAGTTATATCTAAGGAGTTTGGGTATTTAGGCATTGTGTGGCTTCGACCGTGTGGCTATTATAATATCCCACCTGTCCCTTACCCATAAACTAATTTACAAGTTCCCCTTTCGAATGTATCGACCGAAATTAAAACACGACAACCCAGACCACGTTGAGTCATTCCATGAGTCATTCTTGAAACGACCACTATAAATTGATGCGCCCTGCCCCGCTCTTGCGGAGTTAAACGTATTAAATTAAGGTGAACGGAATTGAAAGTAAGGGGTCTGATTGAAACGGTAGCTCCTCACGCACGTCTCGCAGCGACTGACCTTAGCGATGATGGTATATGCCGGCTGTGTGCGAAATTGAGTCTTATAATAGATATAGTTATTTTGGTGTTAATGTAATGAAATGCACTGCTTGATTATGATTGTTTTTATACGACAAAGATGGTAAACAAGCGTACAGCGCGCCTGATGGCAAACGATAATACGATATGACGATAATACTACAATTAATTAAAACATGGGCTATATTAGCTCATAGAAATGTTTTGCACCTTTCAAATGTATCTTTTTCATTTGATTATTTCATGACAATTGTATGAAAAACTATAAAATTGGTTGCATTATTTCATATTATTCAGTTCATCATGTTAAAGTCATCCAGCAGTCTCTAGTTATAATTGTAATAATATTTTCATAATTTTTGGCAAGAACTTGCATTAATTTTTAGATTTTTATTAATTTTTAAGTTAATTTATTTGTAGTTACCCTTTTAAAAAAACCTTTTGGACATTATGCTGAACTTGTTGTGACCAAATAAACGTCAATGAGGACATCGGTGGCATAATCCGACCTCCTCCGTGCTTTGGAAGGCATGTTAAGCACGGGTTGTTTCTACAACTGCTTTAACCCACCAACTCGCATTGGTCTAGCGTGGTGGTGATATAGCTTGAACTCCTCATGTGTTTATCTCATATAGGAAGGCTTGTGCTCAGTAGTGGGACGTATAAGGCTTGTGTACATTTAACGTTTTCTGTCTTTCTATTCAATATCTTCATCCAGAGCTCCAGCTAAGGAAGCTTCCTCAAATTAACAGAAAAGGTATTCATCTCGTATCGATAGCAATGTCAGACCCAGAATACTAAGCCGGGACCACAGCTAAAAGCCATCCAGGCAATAATTCCGGAACTTTTCCAATCCAACCCGTTCCCAATACGGTCGTATTGAATAGGGAAACTTTACAGAGATTTGTCGCCGGATTCCCGATTGGAGTTTCAAATCTACGCCTATTGATATTTAGCAGAATTTCGGCTGACAAATTAAAGAGACGTGTGCGATGTTTTTAGTTGGTAATGTATAATTTTTTTATCAACCGAAAAAATCGCAAACATCAGACAAATCTCAGCTCAAATGTGTGCAATATTTTTGGTTGGTAATATATAATAACAATAAAAAATAAACTCGTTTACACCTTTACCTTATTGAGGATGTCCAGTTTCTTGGCCGCAGCTTTGGAATTCGATACAAATCCAGCAGTAATAGCTATATAACTCCTAGAGAAATATGCTACGTCATTCATCAAGTAGTGAATTACATAACTAACTAAATATGGATCGAATAACGATCCGCCTTAAGGAAGAAAAAATGCTGATTATTGTTTTCAAATGAACGCTCTTGTTGAACCATTATTGACATGTCGTAAAAACTTCAACGCTTTGAACATGTTGGCTCCAATCACAGCGATTTCAGTTTGACGTGCAATACTTTAGTTGAACATTTTATTTCTTCGTATAAAGCACGGAAAATGACAACGCCACCTGATGTGTAGCGGTAAGAAGAGTCCTTATGCTAAACTAATGCATTTTGAACATACCAATCTAGCAGCCTCTTCCTTGCCGACCCATAATGTGCCTTTTCACGCCTCTTTTTAAAGAACCCCATGTTATTGAGGAGGGAACACATTTGCTGGCTATGCAAAATGGGGATTTCTTAAATTGAGGATTTCTCAAAATGGGGAGTTAGCTAAATGGGTACGTGTACACTTGGCTAACATAAATAAGTACCAAACACTGTATAAAACGTTAATAATAATAGTGCACAACTAAAAGTTTAGACTCCCTTAGACTACCGGATGGTCCGTTACTATGTAGGAGTGATGAATGGACTTAAACACGCTAACGCACTTCACTTTTTATCTTCTAATAAATTACATATCTCTTAACTCTTTACCATTTTCGTATTTTTAAATCTAAATCTAACTTTTCTTTCACATTGTCTTTATTCAAATTTATTAGCCTTGAGTGGAACTGCTTTTCATGAATATTAGATAGTTTAACTTTATTCAAATCTTGAACTTTGTCATTTTGCTGAGCTGAACTAAGCTCACACACCTCACCTAATGTTGATGCTGCCTCCGCAATCGGAATCGAATCAGTGTTTGTTTGTCTTTCGAATTCCGTTGTATATGCAAAGCAAGCGTGGTGCAAGTGTGATTTTGTCGGATTTGACTACTCCGTACATATGTGTACTGTCAACAGCACATCAATTGTGACAGTTGCCTTGTAATAAAGTCGAATTTAATCGTTAATATTTAAATTGTGTGCCATTAACAGCATTGGGAAAAAGGGGTAGGTATATAATCAGCCTGATGACTGATGAGACGACTTTTAATGTTCCTTTTTTAATAATATTTTTGTTCGGTTAAAAAGTTTACTACTTAAAGGGGTGAATTTTTTGAGACGGGACAGTAAGGGCAGAGTACCTTAGCCGATAAAGTTAAAGTAAAATGGTCGTAGGATTCTGAACACCATGCACAGATATTGAAAAAATCAGTCAGCGAAAAAAATTCTAAATACCTACTAAAAATATTTGTCATGCTTATCGATCCTATTTCATGTGGATAACCAATATGATTGTATCAATGTTACAACATACATTTGCAATAAATAAATCTAATGATTATTGTAACGGATGAAACGGGAATGAGCTATTAAATGTGATTGAAAAATAAGGAAATTAGATATAATAGAACACAAACTTTAAGCTGTAAGGCGTAACTCTTATGACAACATCACCATGCAAATATAAACTGACAAAGTCACTACGAATTTTGATTATAGCATTAGCTCCGAAAAGTACTTATTGTAATAGCGCAAGGAGGTAGGCGACAACTATCAAAATGAAAATAAGTTTATTCAAGTTGGCTCCTAAGAAGCTCTTTGGAATTTAGAATCGTCTAAAATTACAAATTATTTATATCTATTGAAGAAATGGTCTCACAATGGCATATTGTTTATTTTGACTATCTGTCATCTCTTAATTTAAAACATTTTAAAATAATATTTTTTTAACACTCATATATGTATAACTAGCCCAAAGTAAACATCATTAAGAGCTAGTGTTATGTATACAAGATAACGGAGAAATAATGATAAGAAGGTATAATATGTATATAAATATTAGAAATATACAAAGTAAACATAAACATCCATGACTCGTGAAGAAATGCTCGTACTCATCATAAAAACATTTGCTCGCACCGGGTTTCGAACCCGGGACCCCTGACCAAGTTGCCTGTAAAAGCAAGGGGCTGGCACCACTCGGCCAGTTGGTCATCCTTTTAATTTTTAAAACATTTGTTTTCGCACTACTTATTTAATCATTTTTGACACAACTTTCCGGTTGAGTGGTAGAGAATGCCTAATGGCATTAAGTCCGCCAAATTGTAACTTATTTTGTAAAATTAAACTTTAAATAATACACCGTTTTTTTCTTCTATTTATTTATGACAATAAAATATTCAATATTTTTGTGTCTAGCACTAATAAACATCTCAGAGGTTTGTTGAAGTGCTAGGTCCTCAGCAATAATAATAATTACAAGAATTAAACTACCGAAAACCAGTATATTTTAATTAAATAGCAGGGGTTTATTTAAAGAGCAATTTAATTTTAACGCATTGGAATATCAATCATTTACAGATATTCAATTAACTAGTAGAACGTTCCAGGCCAGCGCGGTTTTACAAAGCTCTGTTATATGAACAGTTTTATTGTTTGCTTACATCGAACTATTTAATTGGTACGTGAATCGAATTGGAGTAATATTGAAAAGGCTATTAATGTTGTTGCTGTAATTTTCCTTTCAAAATATATTTATTAAGGGTTCACGTCCAATTTTATTAATACTCTTTTTGCGTGATTAATCATGATCTCCTCAATCAAAATGCGAAAGTAAGTCTGTCTGTACCTTTTCACGTTTAAGCCGCCAAACTAATTTAGATGAAATTTGGTAAGGAGATAGTTGAAGACCTTGGGAAGGACATAGGATAGTTTTTGGAGCGACAACCGACATCCACGGGGGCACACCAGTTATTTATGTCTGTGTGTCCAGGCTCATAAATTAGCAGAAGGGCAGAGTGGGCTAAGTTTCAACGCTGGGCTATTTCGAACAAGGCTGTACAAGATGAAAGAAAAGAACTGTTGATAATCGTTTTCTGCTGGCTGAGAGGGTAACCCATTGCCAGGCACTGAGTTTTTTTCTACCGAGAAAATGGCTTCAATTCATGTTTAAGTCTTGAAAAATAGTTTATTGATTAACCCATTTGAAAACTAGAAGATCAGTTGAAATAATATAAAATTGAAATTTTTAATTAAACCCCGGCTTCAGTAAACATCTCATTGTGACTATTCTTATGAGCCCAAACAAGCTATATCTGCTGTAAGTTTCTGAAGAATTGAGCTTCCCTCAGACTATTTTATGGCCCAGGATCTACTCAAGATTATCATGTCTTGGAAATACCACCAAAGTAACAGTAACCCAAATTTCAAATGAATCGGATTTGTGAAAGTTAGTTAGACCCTTTTGTCAAGAAGGAAATGAGCTGATAGTCATCAAATGCCTGCACAGATCTTCATAAGTTATAGCTAAGAACCATTTTGATTGAAACAGCTTTCAAATAAAAAAAACGGAATCAAAATCGGTTTATTCATTAAGGAGTTACGATTTAGAGTCAGAGAATTTACACAGTCAGACACGTCAAACTTTTTTCATCGGGGGTTAAAAAAGTAGGATTAGATCCTTATAAAAAATGCGAAATATTCGCAAATTATCCAAGGTTTAAGTTTAAAACAAACGCTATTGTACCATATTCATACAATTCATATATGGATATTATAAGTGCTCATTGTGTGCAAACCCTAATAAGGAAAGTGTACAACGTTGATTGTAGAGCCTTTAATTGGCGGGTCATCTAGATAACGCTTCACATTGAGGGTTCGTCACTTCGCACTAAACAAGATGGAGTAGTCTGTTTGATACCGACAAAAAGACTAAAGACTGAACCAATTTTATGTAAGCAAAAGATTTCACAGTTTCTTGTGTTAAAAAGGTGCTATTTTCTGAAGGAGCACGCTTGCCGGTCTTCGGAGTCATCAATTTATGGTCTGAACATTACGCACAATAAAATTTACTAAGTCATTTCTTTGCTGTACTTCCAATGCATGGATTTATTTAAAAGAAGCGTGAAAAGGCACCCTAGGAATGTGAAGGCGGCTAGAACCAACGTATTCTTGCTGTACTAGCTGTCTTCGCATATGGACTTTTCTTACCGCTTCTCATCAGGTGTTTTGACGTGTTTTGGATTAAAATATCTGTTTAATTCAGGAATTCGTACCGTGAAACGTGTCAACTTATTGCATCAGTAAACCCTCATCGACCCACAAACTGTTGATTATAACATTTTAACGCAGCGGTCTTTTCACCATGACAGCTTACACTGCATTAATGTCCCGTAAATATAACATATCAATGATTAAGTGTCTCTAACTAATGAAAAAGTCTTATGTATCTAAACAACTCAAGCTGTCACCGCGTGAGCTGGATATGTTTCTTTATCATATATAATAATATGACAAAAACAAAGTCACTTATTATTACAAAGGACAGACCCGCAACAAATATATTCTCCTTACGTGACCAAAACATTGTAAATATGACTTCCCAAATTCCCAGGGGAAGTTGAGAATTAGGTTTATGCTTACAAACAAAACCACTCATATCTGACGGTATTTGTATAAAAAAATATTACGTCGGCAGATCTTTGAATACTTTGCCAGTAAATTCTCTACATTCTCTATTATATCCAGTTTTTAAGATACGGTACCCCCTCTACTCCTTATTGCCTCGTTTTCACTATCGTTTGCTTAGTGTTAAAAGTCTCTTAGCGATTTTAACTCAGTCTCTCTAAAGGAGTTAGAAAGAGACAAATATCGTTAAGAATCATCTAAGCCTAGGGAATGATCTCTGAAAACGGGCATTAGTTGCGTCCATTTAGTACTAGTTGTCGCTCGCCTGAAACTCGTGCCTCTATGCATATAGAAAAATGTAAGACAGCTGTTTTCGATTTCAATGTTTTTTGATGGATACGAAGTTATTGTTCTGAGGATACGAAACATTATTAACGGACATAGAGTATGTTTACTTGCGTTGTAAATAGAATAAAAGCCACAAAGCAGCGTTAGCGGAAGACAAAGAAGATTTTACATCTTGTTTTTCAACGCAAGAACAAATTTGTCGCATAGCCAGCAAATGTGTTCCCTCCTTAATAACATGGGGTTCTTTCAAAAGTGGCGTGAAAAGGCACATTATGGGTCGGCAAGGAAGAGGCTGCTAGAACGGTATGTTCAAAATACATTAGTTTAGCATAAGGACTCTTCTTACCGCTACACATCAGGTGGCGTTGTCTTTTTCCGTGCTTTATACGAAGAAATAAAATGGCCAACTAAAGTATTTTAGGGCGCGCCTATAAGCGGGCACCTACCCATGCAGGTTAACATAGTCATATAAAAGCTATGGTATTACCAAAATTGTAAAATGAATTTTGAATTTCTTCATACAAAAAGTTCAGTCAGTAAAAAAAATTATGAAGTATTTCAAATTTAATTTTACAATTTTTATTTTTGATAACACTATAATACCATTTTCCATGATAGTATCATTTTCTTTCTTTATTTGCAATTGTTAAAATAACACCATAGTATTTATATAGTAGTTAATAATTAAAATAAAATAAAACTAGAAAAATTTCACGTCCTGAGGCAGGAATCGAACCCGCGACCGTAGTTAAGATGGGTAGGTGCCCGCTTATTATACCATGTACCAAACACCCTGTATGATTTGTCTGGTTTGATTTCAGTCAGCTAACGAGGGGCGATGGCTTCTGACAGAATTCGACATATTTCCCTCGAGAGTCAACTAAATTAATATTTAATGGATTAGTTTCACAAATGAAAAGGCTATAATGGTTGTCGAAATTAAAGTACCTACGAGTATATTAATTAGAAGTTTATTTATTATTGATTCCTTTATAGCCTGGAAAGGTTGAAAGGATGATTTAGTCACCAGCTAGCATCGTGAATTCAACGAACGTAATTGGCATCATGGGGTCAATTCCGACCCCAAAGGTTAATGTAACAAAACATGTCAAAGATAAAATATATTTGTTATTTCTTGTAAATATATATGTATAGCCTGTGCTTTCATAAAATTACTGGCCAGACTCTACAGGTCGTCAGAACAGGACAATGAACCTTCTTTATCTTCTTCTTTACTATCTGAATCTTCGCTCAAAGTAATTTCACATTCTATAATAGCTTCATCACCAGGAAAATTTATGTTACACTTACAATCAAAAATAAAGTTATTTTCCGAATCATTATCAGCTGCTTATATGTCGGCGATAGCAAATTTTATTTAAACTCCGGGATATTTGATATAATTAGTTTCTAAAAATCCAAAAACATTAATAACGTAGCCTGAAAATAATTATATGGAACTTGCATCGTGGGGTCACTTTAGACCCAGCACCAGCACCTGTCTATCTCTATATGTATTTAAACGCTTCAAAGTTACGCGATTACAGATTATCAGTACAATAATAATTTGCTAGTGAAAGAAATAGAGATAACTGTACCCCGGGTTCAATTTTGACCTCAGATGCCAGTTATGGGTTAAATATCTTTTCTAGCTTCAAAAACAAAATCATAGTCATCATATATCTACTCAAAAAAGTTAAAAATACACTGTAGACTACAATTATCTTAACAAAAATGTGCTACTTTTGGATTCTTTATGTCCACAAGATTTTTAACCCTCTTCGTGCAGTCATAAGGGTGATTTCTCTTTTTCTCATAAGAATAATCCCTCTGGCTTTAGTAGGTATGTAGATTGAAATCTCCGCGGATACAGTTATGCATGCAAAGTGACGCACTCGTAAATGCCTGTGATCTAATTTGGACGGCGTCGAGCCAGCAAATTGTCCTGATTCTGACCCGACAGGGTGACGTGTCGTTACATTCGGCGCAATTTGAAACATGCTTAATGGAAGTGGATTGAAAATGAAATTAGTTTTTAGCTCGACCTAAAACTTTTTTGGTCTAACCCAAAAATTTAAATTATAAACAATTTACTAAAAGCTGGAATAGCAAACACAAGACAATTTCATTAAAAAGTGTGTTATTTAAAGAAAGAGAATAAAATTAATTTTACAGACCTTTAAAAACAACATCAACGTACATCAGAACCTTTACGCTGTTTGTATTTCAGAAACCTAGTTTTGTTCCCTCGTAATTATACCCTCTTAAACGGCCCTATACATAATATACAATTTAATGAAATGCTTTGGATAGTCCATTTAGTTTTAGTTTTTGTTTTTAACTTCACCTTTTAATTATCTTTTCTTTTCAAGTCTGTCTACCGTTTCTTTTATCATTCGATTCCTTTTCAATTTGTGTGCATTACTCCTATTCTAGTTCATATTGTAAATGTAGTTTGTTTTATAAAATAATATACGAGAAGGTACCTATCTCTTTTTAATCTTTTATCCTGTTTTCTGTACTTTTTTCGCAGCATGGACTTGTAAAAAAACATATATAACTCTTTAAGGATGTATAGGGGAAATAGGATGTATTTTTGGTCTTAATAAAAAAAGTGTAAGAGAGAAAGAGTCATCTATATATAACTCTCATTAATATTTTATCCACGAACGATGAAATTTTTAACTATTTTTTATCGTCATAACTTCTTTAGTCATGCCAGATAGTCCGATCATAAACATGTGACGCATAATACATAATATATTTTATGATTCAATTTTGATGCCGCTCGATGGGCCGTTAATAACTACTCCTGTTCGCATGAAACAGGAGTCTATGCTAATGTTGTTTTCGAAGATAAACTGGGACTACAAATCGTGGCCGTAATGACAGACACAAGCAGAAATACATTGGACAAAAACATCGATATCCAATCTTTTGCTTATATAGACAAAACGTGAAAATACTTTATATTGGAAATGTCTGATATATAAAAATCTTTAGAATGGAATAAGATCACTCCTCAAATCAACAAACCTCCACGGAGTGTGTTTACACTCCGTGGAGGTGTGTGTTTACACTCACACGGAGTGTGTTTACACTCCGTGCATAAAAAAATAACGGGAGACAAATACAGAGGCTCTAAAACACTGCTGGATTTATATCACCTTACGTTTTCTAGCATGATCCTATTGATACTATAGCAAGTTTCACTGATTCGTTGTTCTTTTGTAATATGGATAGTAGGTTATTGTATTGTCTTCTATCTTCGCGAGCACTAATATACATATGAAAAAAGTAAATTAAAGTGGTGGTTCATTCCAAATTAGATAGTAGATGTCTGATTTTGTTGCCTTAAACATTGATGAAAATAAATAGATCACTTCATTTTTAAGGCAACATAATTAAAGGCATCACAACAGCATTAGAAGCATCAAAATATGCAAAGTTAAGCTCTAATTATTATTCCGGTTTTATCATCCAATAATTTTTTGGACTCTTGTCTTGCTATATATTTCTAGTCAGACAGTGATTTCTAGCAATCGTTGACCGTCTGTAAGCTTAATGGATTGGTAGATTAATATTAATTATTATACATTTAAGTGATTCCTTTTGTCAGTTTTCTAGACATTGTATGCGTAGATAATTTTAGTTTTAAAGCTGTTTACACTAATTGGATTGCAAGAATGAAGAAGCCCTAGCAATTATTGATTTTGATAATAGAACCGTTTATGTATCCAAGCTCAAAAACTATTACTGGGCTTAAAAAAAGACGGCAAATAGCGAAGTCAGCATTAATGTTTTAGAGATTATTACAAACGCAAAATGCTTGATAGCATATTCGAGTATTTTGATGAACTTGTTTAGATTCCATATGGATAAGACTACTGCTGGTAGTCATTATGTACCTGTAATATCTTGATAGCTATCTTGAGACACAATTTTAAAGTAATCATAGTGTGTCCACAGGATTTGCGTAATGTGGCTACAGTTGCTACTAACAACGAAGTGATGAAAGCACAGGTAACTAACTACGTTAGATGTTTTTTTAAGCCCGACTGACATCTATTTGCAATTGTTAATCTTGTTCGAAATCGTTTTGAGCGCTGGCTGTGAAATTTGTTTTACGAAAGTGGGTACAAATAGTTTATATTGAGTCTCTGGATCTATCACATACAAGTGTTAAGTTATAAATACATCTCTTGAGTTGAATTAAATGTGCTACGGGCCTAAATGGTCCAGCTTAAGTGCTAATGCATCCACCCATAGTAGGAGTAAGTAAAAAATCGGAATTTCAAATGAACAGGTAAAATGTAGACTACTTTCGATCGATATCGGAAGACCTTTTTCATCCCATTGTACTACATAGCAGACACTTTTATAGACCTAAATGGACCCAGGACTCATTATTGAGATTTAATGCGCGGTTTCAAACCTTTTATTCCTGGAACCAGACTTTATATGAATTGTGTTAAAAACAAAGAAGATCCCATTGCGTTATCTTGTGGCATACTTAAAGTTAATGTAAGCTTAAAGTATTCGCCATTGTTTGGTGTAAACCTAAACCCTAATTGATTTATATGACACTGATTTTGACACATTTAATATTTAAATCTGGGTAAGATTCTGGGTAAGATTAGCAGATTCCAGACACGATTTATTTTTTAATTGTCATAGACCTCCAGAGGTATAACGCCGCTTGACAGATTATCAAATCAATATCAACAATTAACTAAAAAAATATCTCTTTCATTAGTCCACTAAGTTTCAAATCCTAATTAGGCGTATAATGCTAAATTTATTTACAAATTAGAGCCAAAAGGGCTTTACGGCTACCAATTAATTTATAATAAGCACCTAATTGAGTGTCACAGACAGATTCATCATCAATAATTTAAGTGATAGGAACTTCAGCATTGTTAAATTAAAGTCTACTTATAAATGCTTCTTTATTTTGTCATAACAGGTTCTGGAGGAGAATTATTTAGATGTTATAGAGCGCATTCATGATTTTATAATTACTGCAATGGATAGAAGTTATATTATTATGTCTTTTTTGATTGAAACATTTCTATAGAGACTTTCGAAAATGCTACTGTTCTATAATTTAGAATATGCTGCTGAATATACCTTTCCAATCCTAAACTACAATATTTATTTGTGCGACGATCATTTAGAGGCGATGGTAACCACTCGATGGATGGAAATTTGTATGTCATTATGGCGAAACATACACCCGTATTCACAAACGACACTATGAGGTCTCACAGTGCCCGCGGACGCACAGGGTGCCAAATTCCTATTCATATACAATACTTGAGTGACAATCGGCACTTTGCGTTTGTCATAATGAACACTTAGCTAAGGGAGCCTGATAGCTATATTAATTAACGCATAGTGTCGAGCTCACCAAAGAGAATGTAATCATTACGGAGTTTACGATAAAAAGCAAACAAACAATAAAATTTAAATGTCAGTCAGTGAAGTGCACTACGTAACACTAAACAACCAATCACAGAGCTATATTCAACGCTATGCGTCCGCATAGTAAAGATTCGTTTGAGTATTGTTAGTGAATTGAAAGGCTTGTCAAAGTGAACGCACTGAGAAATGCCTTACTTCGCATAGTATTGCTCCTTTACTTAAATAAGTATCGTTTGTGAATACGGGTGATAGTGTCTAATACTCGACACAAACATTTAAAACTTGTTGTACCTATGTTGCGACAAATAGATAATGATTATGATTATGAATTTAACAGTACTAATGTAGCTAGAAAAATTAAAATTAAATTAACATCCTTAGTAAATTCATGATGTGAAATACAAAAGAAGAACAAAATAAAAGCTATATACCTATTCTTCAAGCCCAGTTTAGTTTCTGAAGTTTACTCAGTAAAAACTGTAGTACCTAAATAATGAATTTATTTGGTTCGCCCTAGAAATATTCTATTAAGTTTCAGTTAACATTTTGTGAGAGTTCAGCCAGGCACGAAGTACAGCGTCTTTGTGTAATACAAGAGAGTGGTTTTACATAACATCTTGAATGCACTTTAGCCTTTAAGACAAATTTTACTGTTAAATATATAAACAGGCTTTCAAAAAGGTGTTGTTTTGCAAGTTTCTCATAATTACGTAATAATAACTCTAAAACAGATAAAAAATATCAAATATCCTTTTCTATCATGATGTACAGTGGACATCAAATCAAGCGTAACGCAAACAGTGCTTCTACGGCGGTAATCAAAAATTAAGGAGGTGTTATTATTTTATTTTTGTACTAGCTGTGCCCGCAACTTCGTTTGCGTGGATGTCGTAAAATAACCACAGGTCGTACGTAGGTAGGGTAGGTTATATGATTTTACTTGAGTATTTATTGGTTGAGGATTTAAATCATGTTTATAAAAAC
Source organism: Nymphula nitidulata (assembly GCA_947347705.1). Taxonomy (NCBI): domain Eukaryota; kingdom Metazoa; phylum Arthropoda; class Insecta; order Lepidoptera; family Crambidae; genus Nymphula; species Nymphula nitidulata. The sequence goes on from OX374632.1 coordinate 19,210,096, forward strand.
ACCTTGCATTGCAATGCATTGTTTTAGAACAAATTTGATTACCAAAAAAAGGTTAGAGTTGTTCTTTCATACGCTGTTGCTTGGATTTTTTTTGGGAACTTTTAAAGGAGAACAATTCCGGCACACAGCGCATGCAATGAAAGCTCTGAAAAGGAATATTTTCCCCGTTTTTACAAAAAAGTTCATTGATGCTCAGCTGCTGTGGGGCGTAGCGTAAATTACTTATATAATTTCTCGATATATGGACTATTCAACTCATTTTTTTTTTATTTGAATCAGTAGTTTCTGAGATTAGCGCGTTCAACCAAACAAACAAACAAACAAACAAGAATAAAACACGAAAATAAAAATACGTTTTACCTTACACCTAATTTTACATGAAAATAAAATAAGGTTGATAACTAAACAAGAATAATAACGAGAATAATAATACCTCCGTAATTGGCTTTCATTTTGTCTATGGCCATAGTAGGACTGCTTAGTTATTGGTCGACGACTTTTGTAGTGCAATAGCTTTACTTGACATGCTGCTATGCGATTCTCTAAAGTCAGCAGCCATGAATTCGTGGCTGTCGGCAGCGCCATCATACTTTTGGCGTTTGTTTGACAACCGTTGGCGACACCAGCGTTCCGACGTCGAGCACGGCGTGAACCGGAACTAAAAAGTGGTTGATATTTATATCTTTATGTAAAAATCTATCAAATATTGAATGAAGTCATTGCGATACAATTTTAACACAACAAAAAAGAAATTAAATAATATCGATTTTACTTCATGTCGTATAACCAAAACAGAGACAATCGTACACAGCCAAGAGACCGACGTATAGATTAGTGAATACGGATTCACGCAGCGCAGTGCGCAAACGTCAAAACCAATGGCAGCTCGTCGTCTTTGTCAGACGTCAAGCTCGATGTCGAATATCTTTGTTTGTGAATCACACTGCTGTCGTCTGTAAACGGCCTCGTTCATTCCTGCATTCGGAATCACTCTACTTTCTTCCCCCACACGGAATTTTTCGAACTGTTATTACAGTTGTATGTAAGTAAATACTTAAGAGCTTTTATTACAGAATTACTCACAGAAATAAGTAAAACTCACCGACTTTTACTGTTGTCTGTATCAGTTCCGAAGTTTTTAAGAACCCTTCTAAGAATTTTTTCTCTGACGTTATTCTGCTAGAATGCGAAGTTAAATTGCTTTTTCTCTGCCACGTTATTAGGTTCAAGTGAGCAGCTGGTACCATTTACAAGTATGATTGGGTTTCTGCAATATACATGATATAGGTGTGAGTGTACGAATATTATAATTATTTTCTACATCTAAGTTGGTGCCGTCAATACGACAATAAATAAAAAAAAATGGAAATGGTTTGCCACTTTCAAAAACTTAATCTTATTCATTTGATGATATCATGACATTTCTATGAAATAATGCGGCCAATGTTATTTCATACCAATTAAAATTATCAAATAAATAAGATGTGACTGAAAGTGGCAAACCATTTCTATGAACTAATATAGCCCATGTTTTAATTTATTGTCGTATTGCCGGCACCAACCTATATAAATGTGTGATCAATTTATCCAAGCAACGTATAGGACCGTATTCTAATATATTTAATTTTCCCCAAAACAACCACTGCCTCTCGCATTCGATCGTCACGCACAACCCTCTCCTCGAGTTTGTCCTACCTCTCGCTCACATCTGCTCTTGCGTTCCATTTCACTCTTAATTTTTTATACAACAGCGCTGTTGGTGTCAAATATGACTCTTCAAAATGTTTATTACATACATTAAAATTTGTTTATTATTCCTTAACTTATTGTTCGATTGGTTTATGTTATTGCGTTTATGAGATCTCTTTTGTATGTATAATCATAATTTGAGGAAAAAGGAGACATAAACGTTTGAAGATCAGTTTACTTTTAGATTGACATCCATCCCATACTAATATATATGAATACGAAAATAGGTCTGTCTGTTACGTTTTACTTCCTAAACAGGCATAATGAGGAGCTCGTTAGCATAATAGTTTGAGTGCTCTGGTTTCGATACGAAAAACAAAGCAACCCTCGCCATGGCCGATCCTGGGATGGATCAATCAAAGTTTGTTATCTCGAGCTCCTCCGTGCTTCGGAAGGCACGTGAAGCCGTTGGTCCCGGTTGTTCCTGCAACTGCTTTAACCCACCAACCCGCATTGGGCCAGCGTGGTGGTGTTATGGCCCCAACTCCTCATGTGCCTGGCCTGTGCCGTGCAGTGGGACGTGTATGGGCTGGTGATGATGATGATGTTAGATTACACACAGATACTTTTTGGATAACCGATATCCACGGGCGTAATGCCGCGGCAGGCCACTTGTATAAAATATTAAAGCGAAATTTTACAAAGGGACTCGGATTGTTATATAAACCTTTAAAATTTCACTCATGCTTGCACTAGCGATTCTTTTCAGAGAAAATACGGGTAAATTCTCAGAGAAAAGTTTCCTGGGAATAGATTCTTAGAAGTCTTTGTGAGTAATATTCCGTGGATTTTATTCATACACTTTTACGTGCAGTTTCTTTGCAATTTTATTTGAAATCTGTTGCATAGTTGCGAAGTGCTTATATTCTTACCTAGGAGTAAAATTACTTTGTGGAATTTACCTCGCATCTTCCTTCTCACCTACGCGTTGGGAAGATAATACTGGCTCACAAGAACAAGCTATATGTTTAGTTAATTTTCCATAGGGAGTATTTACAAAAAGTTTTTATGTAAATACTTGCTACTACTAACTTGCTGCTTGCTACTTGCTTGCTTGATTGCTTGCTTGCTTGTTTGTCATCTAGTTGTATATAAAAAATGCAAATATCGCTCCTAAAGGTTAATATTTTGTTGAGTGACCATCTAGATTTTTATGAAAAAAAGAAAACAGGAGACGGTGAATTTAACTTTTTTCACTGAAAAAAATTATGACTGACGTTATGTCCAGAACAAGAAGGACTCATCTCGTTGACAACCGTCTGGTCGAGCGGTCTGTACCCCTTGCTATGCAGGCTACTCGGTCAAGAGGGGTTCCCGGGTTCGAATCCCGGTAGGAGCAAATGTTTGTATGATGAGTACGAGTATTTGTTTACGAGTCGTGGATGTTTATATGTTTATTTAGTATATTTCTAATATTTATATACATATTATTATCAATATTTATCCGTTATTTAGTATCCATAACACAAGCTCTTAATGATGCTTACTTTGGGCTAGATAATAGGTGTGAGTGTATGAATATTATTATTATTATCTCGTATGCTGTCAACCTGATGCTTCTTCTTGATTTTAGCGGAGTAGGCAGCTCGTGGGTACTAGTCCAAGGTGCTACAAGCATCTGCATACTGGGTGGTGCCGTCAATACGACATTAAATTAATACATGGGTTGTATTAGTTCATAGAAATGGTTTATCGCTTTCAAAAACACCTTATTCGTTTGATAATTTCATGACCTATGTATGATATAATGCAGCCAATTTTACACTATTTCATACAAAAGTCACGAAAATATCAAACGAATAAGGTGTTTTTGAAAGCGGTAAACTATTTCTATGAATTAATATAGCCCATGTTTAAATTTATTGTCGTATTGACGGCACCACCCTGTATAAGCTGTGGTAACCCCATACCATGAGGCGGGTCGAGCATTGATTGTCATCCATGTATAAAAAAACGAGTGGGTACGATGTCTACAGTATCTGTTGACATGGCGGCAAAAATATTATGTCCTTATATCCCATTATTATTAAAATTATTTTTTCTTCTACTTTTAGTGCACTATTCCGTTTCGATTCTCATTTATCATGCTTTCCTTTACCCTAAGGATGCCTGATAGACATCTCTACCACATTAATAAGCCAGCCTTTTGCAAGTTTTTCTTATCTATGTTCTCCTTCTAGTGTCTTTGTGCAATTCAGTATATTTACCCATCTAATGATACGTATGGCGACTTTTCCTAAGGGACCATTAGGACGCGTTACCTGAGCTCTCTTTGCCCCAATTTAAATAAAAACACGTTCCTCCACCTTTGAGCCACGCCTTTCTTATATTTAGTATTCCTAAAATAATCTTTCTGAGAGACAAAGGCCTAAGTTTCATAGAACCCTTTCCACTTGTTTAAATATTAAACGGATAAGCGTGTTCATATGGAAAATATTAGCTTTCTAGGTCAGGGAGCGAAGAAAAAAGCTTGCGTCTAAGTGTGACTTTATTAACTTTACCGCCTCGGAGTGGTTCTTTTGACAGATGAACGCTTTTAAAACTTTGTCGTTCGGCGGCTTTTTTAGATGTACAAACATACTTAGGTAACAGCGAGGAAAGGCAGCCGCAAAATGTTTATTTCGCGTTCTTTATTGGAAATACCTTTTTTATCAGATTCGTGATACTTTTTTTCAAAAGGTAGGGATTTCTGATATTTGCCACACGAATCTTGAGTCCACCATACCTCCACCTTACAAAAGACTGTAGATTCGCAGCTAATAGAATATGTTGTAGTACCATAATTGTTCCTGCAGTTACTAAAGTGCGAGGTATATTATATGTTGGGGCAGAGACTCGTCTTACATACTTACCACAGAATAAAAATACTGTCATCTTAACCTTTCTCTTGGTTTGTAGGGTATCACTATTACCCGCTAAGGTCCAACTCACCCGTGCTTTGCCAGGCATGCCAAACCTCTTTCTATATTTTTTTTTTGCAATATTTCTACTATGTAGTAGGCCCATATGTAGGGTCGCGCGGGTAGGTACGGTCGACCACAGAAGCAGCTGAACACTTAAGTGCCATGTCACAATAAAAATAGTGTCAATATAGTAAGGTAGCAACTGTTAATTATGTTCGCAGCAGAGGTGTGACATGGTACTAAAGTGTTCAGCTACTTCTGTGGTCGACTGTACCACCGCCTTTCTTATTTCAGCCGTGAAACAGTTCGCTGTGTTTTTGATTGAAGGGAAAGGTAGCCAGTGTTATTACTGGGCATGGACGGCATTTCATCTTAGGCCTCAAGATGCCAACGCACCTGCAATACCAAGTGATTTTTTCCTTGTTATTGCAGATGTCTATAGGCGGCGGTAACCGCTTACCACCAGGTGGGCCGTCAGCTTGTTTGCCATCTAGTTGTATAAAAATATATGAAAAAAATCTCTCATTCTCTCTTAACTTATTTGAGGGATAATGACGTGGTCAGACAAGTATTTAAAATTACTGAGCTGCTACTAAATTCTAACACCGAAAACTTATTTACCTTTGTTTTATCAAAAATATCATATATATTACTATATTATTTCAAAATTATAGGCAAAGAGCTTCTGGGTTATTTTTCTTCAACGAGAGCGTTTGCATTCGCCGGGAGCCTGCTAAGTTTATAACCTCTTGATATTAAACTGAGTCATGTGAGACAACGGTTGTTCAGTACCTATTGTGTTTACTTTGTCTCGCTTGTTTCAAAGCTCGGAAATAGACGTCGAGATACTATCGACTTTATGTGGACAATGCGAGTAGGTGGTACATTCCATGTTGTAAGATGAAAGCGTCTTTGTTCTATTCAACATTTTTAATAAAAAACAAAAAGCTTTCAGTGTAATGCCTACGTATGTTTGAGCCCCTGACGAAAGAAGAGGGGTGTTATAAGTTTGTCGTGTCTGTCTGTGTGTCTGTGTGTCTGTCAATGGCATCGTAGCTCCTAAACGAATGGACCGATTTTGATTCACTTTTGCTGTTTGAAAGCTGACGTGACTAGGATGGTTCTTAGCTATTAATTTATAGATCAGATCAGGCGTTTGATGAATGTCAGCTCATTTACTACATGATAAAAGGGTTTTACTAACTTTCACAGATCCGTTTTATTTGAAATTTGGTGTACTGTCACTTCGGCGACATTCCCATGACATGCTAACCTCGAGCTAATCCTATACCACTAAAAAGTCTGCGGGATCCCTAATTCTTCAGAATCTTACAGCGGATATAGCGTGTTTGGGCTCTTATGAATAGTCTCAATGAGATAGCGTAAAGCTAGCTTCTCACGGCGCGAGATATAGACAAGTCGCGCCGCGCCGTGCCAATTTGTACGAGCGAGCATGCGTCAACAGGCGAGTCCGCGCCACCCGTTCTCACGGGCGCGGCTCGGCGCGCGTTGGGCCCGCCGCGGCCAAGTCGACACTACATACAAGTCATCGCTGTTGCTGCTTTTGTGTTATTTAGTGGATATTATTTACATAACAAAAAAAGAAAAGAAAAGACGCAAGTGGATGACATCGTTCAATAAGAGCCGATCGAGCTAAGTTGTTCTTTTGATGACTACTGTAGAAGTCAAATTCTGTTGTATGTAAGTCACCAATTATTACGTTTTTTATTTCAGATACAACGGTTCGGATTAACTGGTTTGGTTAAAGAACCGAGCAAAAAATTTGAAAATTTCTGTCACTTTCTCGCGCCACCCCGCGCGCGCTCGAGTCGCCACGAGTGCGCTCGCGCCGCGCCGGCCCGCGCCTTTGAAGTTACCGACTTGGATCGGATCGGACGCGCTTACTCGCGCCAGCCCGCGTCGCGTCGAGCCATTACCTTCACACGGCGCTTAGGCGCGAGCGGGCGCGGCGCGACTTGTGATATCTCGCGCCGTGAGAAGCTAGCTTTAGATAGATAATTAATAAAGTCGGGGGTTACTTAAAAATTTTAATTTAATATTTTATCAATATTTAGGTATCTAACCCTCATAATGCTTTCCAATCTCACGTCATTTGTCAAGTCACGTATAAGAGACTCCCGGGAGCCTATGGTAAATAAAAATCCAATGCATCGGGTATGTATGGCATAGCAGGCGTAAAGATAATGTTGTGGTACAGTCGACAGCACATCAAGCGTAACAGTTTGACCTTGAGCCCGCCCTTACTGCGTTCGTAATAGAGGCGGCTTTCGTAGTGCGACTGTTGCACTTGACGTACTGTCGTCTGTACATATTTTTTGGGTCGATTATGATTTATTTCATGTCAAGCTTCTTTCTTGGTTTTATTTTCCTAAAGTTTGATAAATCCTGATACCTTGAAGTTTACAGAGGATATTGCAAAAAAACCTATATCATTCAGCCCATGTTCTGTTTATGACTTTCATCTCATTGAACATCAACAACTAATAGTAATATATCCTGCCTTCCTATATAGAGAAACGAGGGTCAAACTGAGAGTTCTTAGAAAGTCAAAAACTGAGCAAACTAGCAACTTATTGGTTTTATTACATCTTTAACCATGAGAAAAGCTCTTTGCCCAATCTTAGGGGTCTTCTTTGCGGCCTTTGGAAACGCAGCCACCGATTCCTCGGCGTCCATAAAACGCTTTTCTGAAAGTTTTTCTTTTATTTTCGAGTATAAATGAAAATATCAAGTTGCGCTTCTTTCTTGATGACTTTAATGATATCGAAAGTCATAAACAATCATTGCACGACCATTTTGTCTCGTTAAATTCATTCTGACATGAGTCAGACAATTTTCAATTTGCCGCCAAATCGTAAAACAAATGTCACATAGATGTAATTAATACACACTCAATAACATTAACATTAAAAAAAATCAAACTAATTCTTTTATTGCTTAAAACTTTCTACACGTAAAGAGTGGGGCTTATACTTTTAGGAGTTAGCATTTAAGGGTTTCTTTTCGGAGTGTTATATTTATTTGTTACTCTATTTATTTCTTATATTTTTAAAAGCATATTTATTTATCACAGTTGAAGCATGTAGGTAGAATTCCGACAGCAGTATGCAACAAATTCTATTCGTACCATCCCACTTCGTCGTAACTTGTTAATGGGAAACAAACTTCAACATCCGAAGCTGGAGTTCTGATCGCTGTTGTATCAGAATAAATGGAAACTGGATCACTGAGGAGTAGCTGAATATTTAAGTGTACCTAATATAGAAAATTGTAACAAGAAACATGTCCCGGGGCTTCCACTCTTTCCGTTTTTAAGTTATTATTATAACCAAATATTTACCGTTACAATGTTGAAATGGTCTCGGACCAGTTCGCCCCGTGAGTTACGCCCCTTATACTATAAAAATATTTTCGCCCTAGGTTAAAGGGCGGGCGGGTAATATTTCAGTACCCGAACCGTTGATTTAAACAAAGGATGTCCCAAGTCCTTAGTAGATCAGATGGATAGAGCAGTCACCCATATTGTGATCACTGGTTTAGTCCCAAGAGCATGAATTTTTTCTAGTTTATATATTTTTCTAGGCACACAGCAGATTGTCATCATCTTAAGATGAATGTAGCGGTATCGGGGATAGTTATACTTATGCGGAGTAAAGCGAGACAGTTGTATATTGATGGTAATAAAATAGGGTGTTTTGTCTCTCGCATGCTTTCACGTAAGTAGGTATATTTCTATTTTGGGACCAAGACGGCAATTCAAGGAATTCAAAACATTTTTTTACTGATCATTGCCGATGACCGCAGATGGCCTTTACAGCGTAATTGGGGTTTTAAGGAAGCGAGAACCTTGGGGAGTCCTCAAGTCTTGAGGGGTGAATTCGCCTCTGGAGTACTTCTTATCGCCAGGCATCACCTCCGGCGGAGGTGTCCCGCTGAGTCTTAGAGTCTCCAGGGCGCTCGAGTCATAACATAAGACAGCTGAAAATATGACGAGTCCCATCTCAATATAAAATAAAAACACTTTTCAAGCAGGTTCTCATTTCATTAAAAAAATGAAGCGTTGAATGAAGATTTTACAAAGCAACTACTGCGATTTGCATGTAATCACAAGTAACAAAACTGATGATGATTTTGTTACATGTGATTACATGGCTTTTTTATTTCACGCCCCATTAACTGCCTTATCTTTAGTCAATTAGGTAACTGTATTATATTTGTGAAATCTGGTTAATTTTAGGTTAAGATTATTAAATGTAGTTTTTTATTAGGTAGGTAAATGAACACTAAATACGAATGAAGTTGAAAATTTTGTCCGCCATTGCCAAAACAGCCTATTTAATAATCATTTTTAATCTGGTTATGTACTTTATAGGCTGTGTATTAACCTTTTTTATTTACTTTACAGGTAAGTTCAGCTTAAAATTAATGAAAGCGCAGAGGGTATGTATAATTATATACTTATATTACGACACACATTACATGCAAGAGTAACACCGTCACTCCAATATTTACTCTTAGGTATATAAATAATATTATAAAAGGTTTTCGGTACGTAGTACATCAATCTACCTTTAAACCAATAAATAAAAGTTTTAACAGGCTAAAGTCTGCCTCGAAGTTATCAAACAAGTTGCTCAACCGAAGGGGATGCCGAGAAAACTGTGTTTTTTATATAACTAGATAACAAGTAAGCTGACGATCTGGTGGTAAGCGGTTACCGTCGCGTTTAGACTTCGTCGCCTTTGTACTTGAGATAACAAAGAAAAAAACACTCGGTAGGCGTTGTCATCCTATTGCGATTTTCTGGATCATTTATTTTAGGTAGATACTTACTAAAAAACAATACGGTTACATAAAAAATACTCGATACACTTAAGGATATTGTCTAAGGAATATGCTTATTTTTTATACGATAGGATGTCCTTATTCGGTCAAATAAAATCCCGAAAATAGCGCGGAGTGCGAGAGGAGGCGGAGGCCCGACGTCACCGCCTAAAATCTTGACTCGCCTTTACAAGCTAATTTTTTAATTCATGCAACTTGATATAGGTGCATAGTTGTGGCAATTTAGTTGGCATTCAATATTAAATTCCTATATCTCTCTTTCATTGCACTTTATTATTTGCGTCTGCTAATTGGGTAGGTACTGTTAGAATGTCTTTTAGAAACGTTAAACAAGTTTACATTTTAGCCAATCCGTCCTTTTTTTACTAATTTAAACTAGAATTGTCTCAGTGTATATTAGTGATTGATTTTTATGAAAGAGTGACCAACGAAAACAAGAGCAATAATATTTAGGGACCTTCTCTTAGTTTCTAAGAGAGGCTAGCTTTGGCAACTATTATTTTCATTTTACAGATGGATAGAAAGAAATACTTATGTTTTTAACCGACTTCAAAAAAGTAGGAGGTTATCAATTCGTCTGTATATTTTTTTTGTTTGTTACCTCAGAACTTTTGACTGGGTGAACCGATATTGATGTTTCCTTTTTTGTTCGATGCGGAATAGTTCCCATTTGGTCCCTTATAAATCTTTTGAAAATCCATTGGGTAGTTTGGTTTATAAATCAAAAAACCCGGAAAAATTAAGTCGTCTACGTATGCGAAATTGCGGATTTTTGCTTTTCTGTGAATTTTTAGTGAAATGATACAATGGTAAAAAACAATATAAGCTCACGGTCACCCATCTAGCTTTGACCTTCAAAAGTTATCACTAAAAATTGTGGAAAAAATAATTTAAGCAGAAGTTAAAACCGACTCCAAAAAACTGAAAAGGATAAAATAATTAAATTTTAGTAGGTACTCATCCCCTAGGAACATATTTTTGGTGTTGGTGCTAAGTTGTTTCCAGAAACCATAGATAGTGAAGCACCGACTCCAAAAATATGTTCCTAGGGGATGAGAACCTACTAAAATTTAATTATTTTATCCTTTTCAGTTTTTTGGAGTCGGTTTGATTTTTGTTTAAATTATTTTTCCTACCATCACAAACAAATTTAACTTCTGCCAGACACACAAAGTAGAGAGTTCACTGAAATGAATAAGAGTCTGACGTTCGAAAAAGTAAACATTCCACAAATAATTGCAAAATTAAAAATTTTAAGTAACCCCCGGCGTTATTAATCATCTATCTAACACCATCTCATTAGGACTATTCAAAAGAGCCCAAACACGCTATATCTGCTGTAAGTTTCTGAAGAATTAAGCATTTTGCAGACTTTTTCATGGTATAGGATCAGCTCAAGGATAGTATGTCATGGGAATGTCACCGAAGTGACAGTACACCAAATTTCAAATCAATCGGATGTTTAAAAGTTAGTAAAACCCTATTATCGTGTAGAAAATGAGCTGATAGTTATCAAACGCTTGAACTGATCTTCATACATTATAGCTAAAAACCATCGTAAGCACATCAGCTTTCAAACTCGGTCCATTCGTTTAGGCGCTACGATGCCACAGACAGCCTGTTTTCGTCGGGGGTTAAAAACATGTGTGGTCGTTCTACTTACCTACCGCCATCTTGTTTTAAAAGCTACTAAACAAAGCATCATATCTTTAATCCGAGCAGAGAAGGTTGCAAACATTGCTTTGTTTTGTAATTGTTACAACATCGGCGAAATCCCATAAAAAACACACGATTAATTAATTACCAAGAGAAAAAGATAGGCCGCAATTTAAACAGTTTTAATTCAAAAATCGTCGCTCATTCAATTCCCTTTTCAAATGAGGAACGCAAATTATTTTCACAAAAACAATTGAAGAGCGATATTCAAAAGGCTACTTACGCTTACAAAGAGGTTCGCCATAAAAAGATTAGCATGCGCAGGCGCGAGGTTTTAGGGTTCTGCAGACAATTTTTAAAAACGGTACTACTTGGTGGTACTAGGCTTGTAGGCCTAGTATGTAGGGTCGTCTGGGTAGGTACCACCGCCTTTCTTATTTCAGCCGTGAAACAGTTCGCTGTGTTTCGGATTGAAGGGAAAGGTAGCCAGTGTAATTACTGGGCATGGACGCAATTTCATCTTAGGCCTCAAGATGACAACGCACCTGCAATATCAAGTAATTTTTCCTTGTTATTGCAGGTATCTATAGGCGGCGGTAACCGCTTACCATCAGGTGGGCCGTCAGGTTGTTTGTCATCTAGTTGTTTAAAAAAAGTCCTGCATGTTATTGCGATATAAGCTACCACAAAAAAGACTTGTCAAACTGAAACACTTTTTTTAATTTGGGTTAAAATTAAGCTTGAAAGTAAAGTGTAGTAATTTTTCAAAAGCAGTATTTACCTGAAAATACAACGGAGCCCTTATTATTTGAGCAACTCACTCTTAGCCGTTTTTTTTGTTTCATCGTGAGCCAATTAGCTGGCACGCTATATTTCTGCTCGGCCAATGAGCCGTGCGTACTGTGGATAACTATAATTATGTTGCACAAAACTGTTCCGTTTAATTAAAACATTTTTTGGTAACTTTTTTTAATGAATGCATTCGGAGTTTGGCCGTCGCGCGTCGGTCAGATATTTTTTTTACAAAAATCCACAGCTCAGTCAATCTGAAACAGATTACACATTTTCTAATGATGTGTAAAACTTTAGCCAATAACTTCGGAATAATGCTCCAGAGCATACATAGAGCACGAACTGTAAAAATTCTTTAGATACAGTCCAGACTCTAACGACTTTTTATAGTTCGTGTCGTGCCTATTACTGCAAATGTAATACGAACACTGAGAAGTCAAAAGTGGGATACATTATGCTCGTGACTCTACACGGTCAACGAGAGAAATGCCTTACACAGATTATTTAACGGTATTAACCTAAGCACATACAAACCTACTTTACCCGAATTAGCAAGGATTAAGCTAATCTCGACATTAATGAGGAGTATTTTATCGATTTACTGAAGACCGTATAAGACTTATTAAGCTAAGAATAGGGGAATCAGTTAGAGAAAACTAACCTTTCTAATTTATATAATAAAACTAAGTGTAGCTGTAAAGTAATCATGATTTATGATTCGAATGCAAGCAGAAGTTGTTGAAGCAATTAAATTTAAAATAATTTATTTTTATTCCAAATAGTATACAACTAAGTCAATAAATTACTTTTTGTTGCTATAGTTAAGTTCTAAGAAACAGCAGATATACATAAAATTTGCAATTCTAGCGAATAATTACTTGCAATCGCCCTAATGCTTAAAATAATGGCTAGAAAACACGTGCAAAAGTTGATTGAAATTTTAAGTTTTTGTTAGTGACTGAGAGAATGATCGGTTTTTGAAATCTGGTATACTACTTACACGTATTTTTAATATGGATAAATTGTCTGCTTAGTGTGAAGTATGTGATTTGCTTTCTGATTTGCTTGAATTTGCTTTCTGAAGCATGGTGAAGTGAGAGATTACAAATGTTGATTGATCCATCTTGTATCAGTCATTGCGAAAGTTACATTGTTTTTGTTATCGAAACAATCGAGACATGAAAACACTGATATCAAATTGACTTATTACTCATTAACAAATATTTCAGGTGGCTTTTTAAAGGGAACAAATATAATAAAGTTAATGTTCCCGACAAAACTGACAAAACATCTCCTCGTCTTTGTTTCAAATATCAAAAGTTAGTTACACCCAAACAATAACCAGCAGCCAAACAGTTACTTGATAAACAAAACAAAAAGCAAGTCGTAGACGCACTAAATCGGTCCGAGGTACGTCCGCTAAGTATAGCGCGCGAATATCAATGTCAATGACCAGAGTATACAGAGAGTAGAGAAGACAGATTAGTAGTAGATGTAAGGTTAATAGGAGATCGGAATAAAAGAGAATTATGAGTACGGCGAAGAAAGAAGCTTGTTTAAAGAAAGTGGAATAAATAAAAAATATCCTAATAATTTCGCTATAAGTATCTATCAAATATTGTTAGACCAGTTTCAAGGGTCAGTCGTATCAGATCACTCATACGTCTGACCTCTAAAAATTTGGCTCTGGGGAAATTCCACACAACGCAATGGTTACCAGAATCATAAAAACTAATATCACTTACCGCAACAATTAAATTCAACATACGACAAAAACACTCCCTTATCTGCAAAGCACTTGATTAAAGTAAGCCCATCGAATTGAGGGCGTACAATTAAAGAATTTCTTTACTCTTCTTTATTATAAACTGAATTAATAGGTAGTGCTCCTCTTTTGTTGTCTGGTTCCACTGAAAACCAGCGCCGAGATATTTAGCCATCGCGGCATTAAGCTGAGTGGCGACCATTTGGTTACATTAATGTGTGCCTCTTTACTTTGTGCCTCTTTTTGTGTTGTAATTTCATAATGTTACCAATAAATATGTTTTCTTTCTTTCTTTCTTTCTATTTGTACATAGTAGAGTATACGTTCTGGCCAAGTGGTGATTGAAGCCTAAAGACGCTTTATAACTTTGAGTTACGCAACCTGTGGAAAATTAAAAGGAGCCAAGTGCCCTGATCCCAGAACAAATTTATCATCACGAACACACAAACAATACTTATGCAGTGCTATATTAGCGATCTCTAGTGAGGTGAAGGTCCTTTGTCCCCGTTTTATGTTCTAATCTCGCGATGAAGATACTCCGTCTCTCTAAAGCTCATTTGTTAAATAAGCCTTCTCGGATTGATTATTGTGATAGAAAATATTGCTCATTCGGATTTTAGGATATTTTTTTATGTTCGAACAATCTATCAACAATAACAAACACAGAATCTAATTATCATACCACCTTCTGTACCATATTTTTTTGCAACAAAGAATTGTATTTGTTGAGATTTAAAGAACATTATTATGATTTATTGTACGTCATTAATTGCTGCTACAAGGAATGTAAAGAAACTTAATTGTACAAGGACAGTCTTTTAGCTTTTTAGCAAATATTAATAAAATGAAAAATAAACCTATAAACTATGCGGCACATTGAACGGATATAGACGTTATTAATAACTATAAACCTTCTGTTGTGGGATCACCTTTCTACCAAGGGCTACTAATTATTGCTTCCAGGTCTAAGATCCAATAGCAATTACTATTTTTAAATTACTCTTTTATGGAAACAAACAAAACATTTGAATAAGTACTTTATTAGTAAGTGTTTGTGTATGCGCGTGACGTCCGCTAAATCGGTCGCGTGGCGACTCGCTATTTTCGTCGCGAATGCTGCGCTCAACGCGAATATCAATGTCAATGACCAGCTGTGACGAGCAATACTTCAAACTACGAATCACTAACCCATTATTGCTTAATCGAAAGTATTAAAAACCATAATAGTTACACCTGTAAGTAAGTCCTGTAGTGTAATTACTGGGCATGGACGGCATTTAATCTTAAGCCCCAGGATGACAACGCACCTGCAATATCAAGTGATTTTTGCTTGTTATTGCAGGTGTCTATAGGCGGAGGTTACCGCTTTCCATCAGGTGGGCCGTCAGCTTGTTTGTCATCCAGATGTATAAAAAAAGACCTTTTGATCACTTCCTTTGATCACTTTCACACCTCCTTGGTATGAAAATATCAGCAAATTTAAACTTCGGCGAGTATATTGAGTCTGTTGCAGCAACTGCAGCAAATAAGCTTGGTATCCTCGCCAGGGTTAGACGGTGCTTCACACCGGGACAGCTGCTGTTACTGTATAAAGCGCAAGTCCGGCCATGTATGGAGTACTGTTGTCACCTTTGGGATGGTTCTACTAAATACCGGCTTGCTGCTTTAGACTCGATTGAAAACCGAGCCAGGAGACTCTTTGACGTAACACCGTCGACCACATCGTCACTTAACATCGTGAGATTGTGGTCAAGTGCAAGCCTATACAAGTATATAAAAAAACTTCGTCTATTTTATCACATTTAAAATAAACCCCTTTAGCGGATTTCGCTAATGTTTCATTGGATGCTACAATATTTATGTGTCACGTTTCGATTACATTACAACGAATCACAACTGACTTTTTGAGACTTCCCCTGACTACTTTGTTCTAAAGAAGAATGGCAGATTTAGTGCTATTTTTCGCACTTTAAAATTTCGAGTGTTAGTCTATGAAACTATACGCATTATATTAGATAAGTAGTTATAGTATTTAATTTTCTAGTAATTAGATTTTTAGGGTTCCGTACCCAAAGGGTAAAACGGGACCCTATTACTAAGACTCCGCTGTCCATCCGTCTGTCTGTCACCAGTTAGACAGTTTAAAATTTTCACAGATGATGTATTTCTGTTGTCGCTATAACAACAAATACTAATAAACAGAATAATAACAACAAATACTAATAAACAGAATAAAATAAATATTTAAGGGGGCTCCCATACAACAAACGTGATTTTTGCTCGTTTTTGCTCGCTTTTTTATAGTGCGCGAGTCCGATTCGCACCTGGCCGTTTTTTTATAAAACGGTAAAAAAGAAAAATTGGAACAAAAATTGGAAAGACACAATAGAGAAATAGAGAAATATCGATAACGATACGAACATCCGAGACTTTTGAACATTATTATATAAATCTGCCTTTACTGGGATGAAACCCGAGACCTCTATTCTAGAAGAGGGGAAAATTGATGGCTCGGGAATACTGTAGAAACCGAAATGAGTGGCGAGTTCGCAATAGCAGACAAACACAAACATCAAGTCGTTGAGTCAACTGAGTTGTAGTGGTCCCTCATCAGCTGACCTGCTATCAGATTTTATCTTAAAACGAAGACAATGGTTACGTACAAATAAAAATACAATAGAAACACCAGGCGGTCATTAACGCCGACAGGCAGATTACAGACTCTCAGATCGGTTTTTTCATTGGAAGTGAAAGTTTTATTGCTAACAAAGGCGCAGTTGTACAATTGATTGCAGCGAAATTTTGTTATGTAAAGTAAGCTGTACTTTAAAAGCAAATTATAGTAATATTTAATTTATGCTAATTATTTAAATCAATGTTTAAAAAATATGACACGGGCGGGCTATTCTTTTTTTACGAAGCACGGCAAATGACTCAACACCACCTCACTACTCTAGCCGCCTCCACTTTGCCGGTCCAAAAGATGCCTTTTCTGAAGGTAGCCATGTTATAGGAAGGAGGAAACACATGTGCCGGCAAAGAATTCCATGTTTTAGAAGTACGACAAACAAACGAGATATTAAACTTCTTTGTGCGCGATGTTGAGGTGTAGACAGTGGATTAATGACTCCGAAGACCGGCATGAGTGCTCCTGAATAGGAAGGGGGACGGTCAAAAAGCTCTTCAGAGCACTCTCCGTGAATTTGATGAAACATGATTGATGAGCAGTACCAGAACGATCAATTTCTCTTTGAGTATAAAGATTAAGATTAATAATAATTAAAACTTAGGTACTAAGTAGCAAACGATCTATCAAATTTATGTAGCACCTTGATGATACAAATGTATCTAGACAACGATAGTCGCCGAGCAACAGATGGGATGCTGCTTAGTTAATATCTTCGGTCCTTCCAGCCGGATTAAAACACTTAAAAATTTACAAGGCATATAATTTCGTCAATAGCAGAAATTTTACTAGTAATATAAATTCTCAGAAGGCTTATTTATAGGAATAGCCATCAAAATATACAATAAAATGCAGTCCATACAGCGCTAAACGCAATAAAAGCTGAATGGTTGTCAAACGTACGCTGCATACGGAATATTAGATTTGACGTCATTTCTGAACACAATAGGAATAAGCTTGGCAGCTGAAATACAGGCTGGCTTGAATAAAACTTTTAAAGGTAGAACTGAACTGCGCTGTTCAGAGAACGACAGTTTTACAGTTGCAAATGATTTGGGCTATGTTTAGATTATAAAAGGGGTCTCTGTTCTCAGAGCCTACTATGAGTTGCTGATAAGGCGTTATGTAACTATCTGAGGGACTCTATGACAGATTCCAATACTTTTTACCTACTCCAACTTCTCATTGGAATCAGTTAATTATCTTCCCTCCATTTGTTCGAAATTGTTATTACTTATTTTAACTCTCCTGATGAGCAGCAAAGTCCATATGCGAAGACATCATGAACACACTGATCTAGCCGTTTCCATCATGGTAGCATAAGGTGCCACTCACGCCTCTTTTGAAAGTTGAAAATGGAAGCTTCTATTTATTTATTTAAATACACACATGCAGGTTAAAAGAAAAAGATTTCCAACACACCAGCGAGTCAAAAATTACGTGACATATGTGATACTTAAATTAAAAAATAAATTGCATAAATATTACTTGTATAAAGACAAAAATACCACTTTCTATCAACTGGCAAAACTGCTCCTTAAGCCTGCTGTTCTTACCACCATAAGCAATGAGGTTTATGAGGAGAATACAAAATTGCCATCACAGTTTTAAGTGTTAAACGTGTTAAAAGATTCGTGTGCAAACAGAATTTGTACATAAAATTCAAAGCAATCGCGTGACTTTATTACATGAGAAATCGAAATCGAAAACGAAAGGTATTTGCAAAAGTTTCTAAAAGTTTAAACTTTATTATTAACAACATATGTATATACATTACATAAGTTTGTCATCAAACTTATGTAACCTGAACTTTCTTTTAGGTAAAAATAAATATTTTAGCTCAGTTTGTTTGTAATTAACGTGCGTGTTAACGATTATCATTACACACTAGTCGATGAAATGCTTTAGATAACATTCGAGGAACAGGGATTTATTATAGTCGAAGTCGTAAGCGTATTTAGATTTGCTACAAATTGACTTTTTATCGACTCATCTATGTAAACTTTAACACATCATCTTTTACAAACTGTTACTAGAATATTTTTGATAATTTGCCTCATTATTAAATTGGAATTAAATGCAAAACCTTCATTTAGTGTAAAGATAAATGACAATAGGATCATTGATATTGGATGTAGGTATAACTTTGTAACAACTTCCCCCTCACCGCTACCTAATTACTAATTAATATAAATAAATACATTATACTAAATCTTATGCTAATACCAGACTGAGTTTTTTTTTTATATATATGTAAATTATTAAATTGGCCAATAAGTGATCATATAGTAACGGTAGGACACTAGTTGTGATGTAGATAACCCAACTTCTTTTTATGAGGTATGTGAAAGATACTTTAGTACCTGGACAGGGCATATTACTAAAACCTTAAATTACTTTATGTCAGAATAAATAAAGGAAAAGTAAGATTGAAGGTAACTATATGGTATAGAATAATAATAGAAAAGTTAAGTAGTAAATAGGAATTTAAAGAGGTCAATAACGGGAAGATCTAAATAGATCTATTGTTAACTCTGGATTCCTGTAAGGGTATTATAGGTATGCACAAACTGGAGTTATTGCATTATTGGAATATCATTCATTTTAAATGGATGTAGATATATATTATAAATATAACTTCTGATGGTAAATTTCAGAGTTGATAATAATTTATTATTTACATTAAAAAATATAGAGAAAGTGTTAGGCTCCATCCTCGCCCCACACGGTGAGTGCCAAGCCACGCCGTTGCACTCCCCCCTTCCAAAACCACATGAAGTTCCTCTTCGCGAATAAGAGATCACAAGTATGAAAATATATTTATTAACATTTTCCCATGGAATGTGTGGTGTGGTGTGTTTTTATACCAAAATGTTAGAATGTGAAGATAAGCTTGAAATCTCCAAACTTCTGACATCCTAAGTGTGAATGAAATTAATTCTCACAAGGAAATCCAGATTCTGTAAGGAAACTTAGTTGCGAGTTAAGTCAGCGCTAGTCGCAATATATTGTCAACGTGAGCACCTAGTACCAATGCAATATTATATTGTCATTGGAGCTGCAATATTTCCCTTCCTTAACCTGGAGTATCCCCTTTTCCGTTTGAACAATAATCATTCTGTGCACAGTAACATCTCGTCCAGAGGCTCCACACAAAATAATCACTTTCGACACTTTGGAGTATGTGGAGTGTGTTTAGGTCTGAGCTTTCCTCACTGTAGAGTATTGAGTTTATTTTGGTTTTGCAAAAGTCTCTCATATTGAGACTTATTTAACCTACACCTAAATAAACTCAGGTGTAAAACTCCATGATGAAATGTCAATAACATACTCACACACCGTTAGCTAAAATATGCTAAACTAATTCTATCAAACAATATATTACAAACTATTTATTTGTCAGTAAAATAATTTCCAATAAAACAGTTATTTAGTTTCCGATTGAGATCCCGCTATAGAACCAGGGTGGGTTATTTTAACTGGAACTGTAAAATCCTAAGATAGGATAAATATTTCTGTAGTTCGTTAATAGAACCAGAATGGGCAAGTATTTATGTTTTATCTGGTATTTGTAGAATCCGTAGGTATGATAGATAAGATATGTAACCATATCTAAGTAAGTTCACTAATAGAACCAGAGGGTTTGTAAGTATTATAACATTTTGTAGAATCCATGGTATAGAGAGCTATATCAAGGAACCATGGTAGTTGTGGTTTATCATAGGATAAACTCAGGTGATTAAAACTGTAGGATATTGAGAGGACATAACTTTTATAATTTTAAGTTATGAAATTCTCAGTAGGATGATCTGTAGTGTCAGATGGTATTTATTGGCTAGCGACCAATGATTCGTAGAAATAACTAATAGATACAGAAATAAAATGTTATCAAGGTTACGTGGGTAGAAGTGAAATAATTATAAATGTTATTTGTATTAAACAATTAGATGACCTGTAATAGATGGGTTAAGGTACATTGAAGATTGTAAGAGAAATCGCCTCAACGAAGCTTAAGTTCTTTCACGACTGCTTATATGAACAACATATTAAAACACACAATCAATATGGGTAATAATCAGGGTAAAGCCGCAACAAACCACATAACTTAGTAGGTAGGTAAAACAACAACGAAATAAATCATATAATCTGTAAAATAGCTAAAGCCGAGACAATGTACGTAATACAAGTAAACCTACGTAGGTAATACAACCTCTCCCATCAGTCAGTAGAATAACCTAAAGCTGTAATGAAATAACTCATAAGTATTATCATATTATAAATATAGACGTAAGCACATGATTTCGAGCGCTCTGGCCTCGATCACGAAACAAAGCAACCCTCGCCATGGCCAGTCTCTGGATGGGTCAATCAAAATCTGTAATCTCGCGCCCCTCCATGCTTCGGAAGGCACGCTAGCCATTGGTCCCGGCCGCCACGGCAACCGCTTCAACACACCAACCCGCATTGGGCCAACGTGGTGGCGTTATGATAGCCCAAACTCCTCATGTGTCTCCCCGTGCAGGAAGGCCCGCGCCCAGCAGTGGGACGCATATAGGCTGATGATGATGATGATCCTCATGTAGGGAGACCTGTGCCCAGCAGCGGGACGTATATAGGCTGGTGATGATGATGATCCTCATGTAGATAGGCCTGAGCCAGCAGTGGGACGTATATAGGCTGGTGATGATGATGATCCACATGTAGGGAGGCCTGTGCCCAGCAGTGGAACGTATATAGGCTGATGATGATGATGATGATCCCCTTGTAGAAAGGCTGATGATGACGATGATGCACGTGATGTAGGTAGTAACCAGGTACCGCAACCATCATATCATTTAGGCACATATTCGGAAAAGATGGGGAAAAAGCTGCAAAGATGAATTAAACACGATCCGTCTAATTAGAATAACCACAATAGGTTTCACGGTACCGCAATTACCTAAATAAACACATAATCAGTAAAATAGAACTAAAGCTGTAATAGATAACCACACATTATCTTAAACTATAAATAGGGGTACACACAATATGATGTAGGTAGTATCAAGGTGGCACAACCATGCTAATAAATCTCACATAGTCGGTAGAATAATCTAACGCTGTAATAAAATAACCACATATCATATACTATAAATAGCGGTACACACATGATGTAGGTAGTATCAGGGTGCCGCTATAAATTATACAACGCTCACAGCACATAATATAACACAAAGACTCGCTCCCTAATATGAATTCCACTCGACAAAACCTGAAGCGGCAATGAATGTTCGGGCAACACACGTATTCAACAACCCTATGACCACCGCAAACATAAAATCAAATGATAACAGTACGAACGCAACCTAAAATAAGCAGCAACATCTCTCATTCAAACGACAAGTTATAAAATAACAGGCAATAACATTATTTAAATCCAATACGTAGGTAGCTGAAAAAATAAATATTTAAAATACACAACATATTAAATAAAATGACACGTAAAATAAAATAACGGCGATAACATTATTTAAATCCAATACGTAAGGTAGCTGTAAAAGAATATTTAAAATACACAACATATTAAATAAAATGACACGTAAAATAAAATAACGGGCGATAACATTATTTAAATCCAATACGTAAGGTAGCTATAAAACCACTTGATAATCACAAACATATTAAATAAAATGAAAAATAAAATAATTTGCGATAAAATTATTCAAATCCAACACGTAAGATAGCTGTAAAAGAATATTTAAAAATCACAAACATATTAAATAAAATTGCACATAATTTCCGCTATTATAACAACACCAGTAGGTAGGTCAATAAAATATAACACCTTCAATTCAAGTCCTACCTAACCATACACATTTTATATTCCTAGGAAAATAAGCAGCAACATACGTGATAGGAAAGACGATCCGTATTGTAGAAACCGACCAACAACATAATTCAAATCCAACGCAAGTACATAAGATAGCCGTAAAACATATCAGAACCATATTAAATATCAAATCCAACGCAAGTACATAAGATAGCCGTAAAACATATCAGAACCATAATAAATATCAAATCCAACGCAAGTACATAAGATAGCTGTAAAACATATCAAAACCATATTAAATAAAAACACACAAAATTCCGCAATGTAAATAAAAACCACGTAAATCAACAAAGGACATAATAACACCTACCTTCAAGCACATACCTTATATCTAGCTAGATCACGTCGGGCAGAGTCTCCTCCTTGGACTTCTGCAACTCTTCAAGAGCAGGGCGAAAAAGGTCCCGAATGATCCTGATCAGCCTCTTTTATAGCCTAAAATCCCCACCAATTTACCAGACACAAACCATTTGCAGTTAGCCAACCATTCCGACCAATCTAATTCCATTTTCTTCATCTCAGCATCCTCATTGGTTCCCGCCTAAAATACTTCGGTAAATTTTTTGTTGGCAAGCCTAAAGTTCTCGATTCCTATTCGTCGATCTTTCCCTCCAGTTTTCCTACAACGCATGGATATAATACGACCAAACACCAAAACCCACAAAACTCAAGCACTGTGTTAATATTGACCATCCTCTTAAATTTGGTCGAGTTATCCTAAAGAGTTTAAAGAACAATTTTAAAAAAGTTTATATTTTTACATTTTATTTTGTATTTTATTTTCATTATTTTAATATAAATCAGATGAAATAATTTCATCCACAAATAAATTAAATAATTCCTATAAACTTCCTTTGTTTTATTTTTATACATAGTTCCTTTGCCTACCACTAGACAGCCAAACGATGCTTTAAGAAAGCGTGCTTTTAGAACACTTATTGGTAGTTAGTTAGTATACTCGATGCTAGGTGGAGTTTTCGTTATAACTCTCGCCATGGGCAATTGAATCAATGTATTATATATTTAATTGAAGACTAAATCCGCAAATGAACTAGACAAACATCAATTGCAAAATTCAACAATATATCTCTTCCTTAGAGGCAGACCTCGGTTCCGTCACATCTTGATGAAATACCACGATGTGTGGTGAAATATGTGATGAAAAAAAAGGCAACGTAAAAATGGGGCTTAACAAATCAACCGCAACGGTTAAAGTGGAATAATGTAATCAGAGATCTATTCCTAAAAGGGGAAAGTTTCGCTAAGTTGTCGTAACTTTCAAATTAAAACAATGTATTTAGTATTGAAAATGCAAATGAAAATATCTTAATTCAATTAGGCCCCCCAAGAAGCACTTTTGAATCGTCAACAAAAAAACCTTATGTCTATCACATAAAAATAATATTAACTAACTAACAATTACATTATGTTTGTCTCACTGTCTTATCTGGATCTACGTAAGCTAAGAATGTTATAATGTCTGTCTATCGGTCTGTCTGTCGGTCCGTCTGTCGGTCCGTCTGTCCGTCAGTCAGTTTGGCTGTCTGTCTGTCAGTCTGTCAGTCTGTCAGTCTGTCAGTCTGTCAGTCTGTCAGTCTGTCAGTCAGTCAGTCAGTCAGTCAGTCAGTCAGTCAGTCTTTCTGTCAGTCTGTCTGAATTTACACCGGTTCCAAAAGTTGAACTACCGAGAAGATTCCGGCAACAAACTCGTGTAGTCACTCTTTTCAATTATTAAGTTACAATGTTTAATTACACAGTAATGGTATTTAGCAGTGCAGTGTCACACAGAGTAAAAAAAAGGTATATTAACGTACCAATAAGTACCTAATGACAAGCATATTTACTGTATTTAAAGGCTGTCCGACAATGCACCATCACAATATAGGTATTACAATACACAAAGGTCAACAATTAATATACAAAAACCTAATAAAGCCAATCATCTTTCATTAATTTTAAACACTTGTCTGACCACGTCATTACAATAATAATTGTATTGTTTTATATATAATATCATATAATGCCATATACCTCAAAAATCCCTCAAAAATGATACTATTGATGAATATGTAGGTAAATTATTACAAAATCAAGGAAGCTTAGAGATGACCATTTCCACTAGTGGCACCTGTTCACAAGTATGACGCATGTGCCAGCCATCGCTCCGCTCAACCATATCATAGGGAACGGAGCGACCCGGCACACGACGCCACCACCGCAGAAACTTATAGAGAGCATGACATCTTCCAGCAACCAGAAAATCAATGAAATGCTATTGGTGGAAATAACTATATGACACTATAAGTTACAACCAAGCATTTTTGTCATTTATATAATCGTTAATAGTATAGTAACCTTTGGACATTAGAATTTTCTTAATGTGAATTTTAAATTTGTCAAATGGCAAGTCTAGTACGTTATTAGGAATCTTGTTATAGTAAAGTATGCTTTGACCCATAAAAGTATTAAAAACTTTATGCAGTCTTAGAGACGGTGAGATCAACTTATTATTATTTCTTGTATTTATTGCATGTACATCGCTGTGTAGTAGTAGGTAGGAATTTAAATTTTGACGCACAAAAATTATGCAAGCGTAAATATATTGAGAAGCCACTGTTAGTATATCTATTTCTTTAAATACGTCTCTAAGAGATGTTCGAGCAGCAAGGCAGTAGATTGCTCTAATTGCACGTTTTTGCAAGATAAATACCGTTTCAATGTCTGCTGCTTTACCCCACAGAAGAATACCATACGACATAATACTATGGAAGTAACCAAAGTAAACCAAGCGCGCCGTGGCAATATCAGTATATTTCCTTATTTTTCTAATAGCATAAGCCGCGGAGCTAAGTCTACTACAAAGTGTTGTGATGTGAGGGTTCCACTGGAGTTTCGCATCGATTGTAATGCCTAAAAATGTGGTGGATTGAATTAAATTTAGCGACTGATTATTTAATTTAATGTTTGTATCGACTTCCCTAACATTAGGTAAAATAAATTTCATACATTTAGTTTTCTTTGCATTCAATTGTAAATTGTTCACACTAAACCAATTCATTACTTGAGATAGCGCATTGTTTACGTCGTCAAAGTTTACCTTATTTCTATCACATTTAAAAATTAAAGAAGTATCATCTGCAAACAACACAATCTCACAAAATTCCTTAGCAAAGAATGGTAAGTCATTTACGTATATTAAAAATAAAAAAGGCCCTAGAATTGAACCCTGTGGAACTCCCATTTTGACATAAGACCCTGAAGATTTTGTTCCATTGATGTCAACTATTTGAGTTCTAGAACTGAGGTAAGATGAGATTAACTTCAGAGCTGAATTTGTAACCCCATAATGTTGTAATATTAAAATTAGCGTCTGATGGTCAACGCAGTCAAATGCCTTTGATAAGTCACAGAATATACCAAGAGCATTTTGTGAATTCTCCCATGCATCAAATATGTGCCTTAACAGAGCTAAACCAGCATCAGTAGTCGAACGACCCTTTGTAAATCCATATTGCGCACTATGGAAAAGATTATTTAAATTAAAATGCTTAATTAATTGTTCCAAAATAATTTTTTCAAATATTTTACTGAGTGCTGGTAAAATAGAAATTGGACGAAAATTACTAGGATCCTCTCTATCACCTGATTTAAATAGCGGAATAATCTTACTGTATTTCATTAAATTAGGAAAGATACTTTCATCTATACAGTTATTAAAAATTTGCGCGAGATAAGGGATATTGAGGGATTTTGTTTATTAGCTATATAACTTTGAATGGTAATGAGCTAGAACCAATAAATCCAGAGCTTGATGGCCTAAAATGTAATCGTAGTAAGCGCTAAAATGCAGTATCAAAAAATTACCACCGCATTGCCTCAGAAACGAAAAATCGCTGCAGCGCCTAGCACGCGTCGTGTTGGTGACTAGAAATAAAATTTGCATGTGAATTTTCGAGCGGCTTAAGGCGTTCAATTGAATCTATTACAGAAATATAAACAGGAGCCTGTTCCTTGAGGTTATATAAAGCTGTTAGTCATGTAATGTTGACTATATTCATTCACACATATATAAGATTGGTTGGTAATTAAACAAATTAAATAGTATTCTTTTCTTTATCTTGCTGGAAGAATAATTTCATGGGCTTTGATGATCAACAAACGACATGGAATTAATAACAATACTGAAATAATGGACTAGCCTTTTTAAGAATATATATAAAGATACCTAAAGAAGTAGGGTAAGAACTGGCCAAGAGCCAAATAAAAAAAAGCTTTAGCTTATATTTAAAGTACCTACTATACAAGGAGTAAGAGAAGTAGAGGCAGGACATTGAAATAACTTCTAATCCTATTTAGAAAAGCATATAGGTGAAATTCATCTATATTTCAGAAGACCACACAGCCAAAAATACATTGTGTTGCAGCAGTAGTTGCAAATCAAATCACCAAAGAGATTTGTGTTCTACCCTGCAAACGAAAAGGGCCAACGAGAGTAATTCCCATGGTTTTACAAAGGCTAACATGTTTACATAACCTCTTACAATCAGGAAGGCGGTATAGTCCTGTTTGCTTCTCAAATATAAAAAAGGCGGTAGCATCAGATGTACTGACCAAAGTAACATTTAAATTGTCTAAGATCTATTCAATAGTTTAAAAAGTTACCTCCTTAGTATTCAGAATGAAAGCCGGTTCTGTAGGTATAAATAAGTTTACGGGACAGGGAACGTGAGCCGAATGCTAAGGAGCCTGGAAAGATCGTTCTGGAAATGCAGCCGCCCACGTTTGAGGTTGTTCTGTAAGGACGAAATGAAAAAAATCTTAGTGAAAGTTCCGCGGATAATGTTTGCAAGAAAGTCACCTCAGAGTTTCTTCAAATATATTATAATACCATGTGTGATAATAAGGTATAAAACTACCAAAATGATCAACATTTAATTCGTTTCAGAATTTAGAACCCAAATAGTTTTGTTACAATATTATCGTTTTCTAATGTGCACAAGTGTACAAAGTAGTTTGTATTTAATAAGGTTAAATAAAGGTTTTGGGCATACATACTATGAAGAAATTTACCAAAAAATTCTGAGATGAACAGAAAGCTGCTATGAAGACTATTTGGATTATGAATCTTCTAGTGGGAAAAAAGTGATCATCTGTGATGATAGATATTATTTAATAAGGCGTAAAGCACGCGTTATTATGATCCGGAACTTCTGAAAATATTGCATAGTGGACCCTAAAGTAAAATTCTCTTTATGCCAATACCTCGCAGAAATAAGAGTAGCCGTAGAAGAGTAATATATCCATTCCACTTGATTAGTGCAATACCCATTTACCACAATATATATTCTATTGTTGAGGAGATGCCGGCTGTGTTGTAAGGGATAAAAGATAATTACGATCTTAAAATTGAGTTCATATCACGCCTCTATATCAAAGTACCATCGAAGCTGTTATTTAATAACGTTTCAGAGCTTTGCTAATAATATTACTACGATTTTGTGTTTCGTATTGAAAATCTTTTATGTGAACATTTTTCGCTGAATAAATGCAAATATGAATTCGTGTTTTGCATATGTCTTCATGAAACTTAAGAGCAATGAATTCGAAAATACATTTTCAATTATACCGAATTCAATCGAAGAGTTATTTAAAAAATATAAGGTGTATAGAGCACCGGACATGAAGCGTAACACTAGAAAATGACTGTGTAGTTTGTATTTCTATATTGTTGAAACTTGTAAGACTAAAACTTGCACATTGCCTGTCCTGTAAATATCAGGAGCAACCTTTATCAGTGATGGAGACCTGCTCTCTTGCTCCATCATATGCAGATATGATGATGATGTAATGGTTTTATAAAAATAATTTCTTTCATTATCTCTTACGGATATTTTTCCGTGAAAGTTGACATCAAACTTTGTAAAATCAACTTTGGTTATCTAGGTTCATTTTAATTGCGAAGTCTGGGTGGCCTAGCTTTTAGAGAGGGGGACCCCCCCGCTGCTTTCTTGTGATTGCAGCCACTGGGGATTACCCTGAGTGAAGCTGGGATGAAGGGATTATAGAAACGATTGGAAGTGCCGACTATCTACTGTCTTCGACATCGCTTTGGTTCCCTGTTATTAGAAGATGAAACTTATTTAAATAATTTGTTTCTGGTCATAGTTTTGGATCGGCTGATTTTTTATTTTAGTTTTTTCCTTTATGGAAGAAAAGAGAAGAGATTGTTGCTTAGCAATAAGGCCGCTAATTGTATTGTTTTTCTTATTTTTATTGTTGTTGATTATGTATGTGTCCTATTGTGCAATAAAGAATATTTGATAGATTGATTGATCGAAAATTATGAGTGTTTTATAACTTAAAATTTTCAGAATTAAGTAAATGTTTAGAACCAACAACGGTTATATCATTCATGATCACGAATTTGTTGTCTGGCACACGCTTTTTTACACACATTAGAATTTTTATAATCCGGAAAATTATACGGTCTAAAAGTCACTCCAATGGTCTAAGTCTTGACTGATTAGAATCAATGTGAATTTAGCAGATGTAGTAGAAGAAAATTCATCATTATTATCAATGTGTTAAGAAGACGAATATAAACAACAAAGGTTACTTTGAAAACATAATCTCAGCCCCTTTCAACTTGATTTAAACTTATTGTTATTATCTACAATAAACCATCTGATTTCTGCTTATGTTTGAATAGATTTATTTAAGCTGTAATAATGTTAACTAGATCCAACACGGATGATGGTGGATATGGCTGTCCTAGCTAATATTACTACTGGCCATCATTGCGCCGGTGCCGTCGGTATCATTATATAGTGGATGCGATCCTGTCCAGTGGGGTTCTCCCACTGGATGCGGGACAGAATCGCAAGGAGACCTATAGGCAGTAGAGTGGGTTGAATTAGTAATGAATGAAACCAATAACAAGAAATGACATAAACGCTAAATAAAATTTTACTGCATGAATTGTAGTTATGCTTTTTAGCCTTCGTTGGATAATAGCCAGGTCATTCGGATCTGACCTAAAATTCTTTTTGGTAATCTCCCAAATAGCTTAAATAAATTACAATGCTCTTAAAAATAAAAACTATGATGCAGCTTCTTCAATTGTTAATTGCCATGGTTGGGAAGGACAGATAGTGGAAAGTAGTGAGTGGTGGTCATGGTCAACGACGTTGAGCATATGCACTGCCTTTGGCATATGCCAAAGCGCACACATCATAAGTATAAGTAAAAAAACTTATTTTTTTTTTCATAAAAATCAATCAAAATTAATCGATCCACAGCCAGGCAACGGCCTTCCTACACTGGAGAAACACACGAGGATTTTTGGTCATAGCATCACCACTCTGGCCCAATGCGTGTTGGTGGGTTAAAGCAGTTGCAGAAACAACCTTATCTATTCTTAATTTTTGATTTTAACATTATTATAAATGTTTTAGAAATGACTTAGTAATTAAAATAATATAAAACTAGAAAAAAATCATATCCTGAGGCGGGAATCGAACCCGCGATCTTTCGCAATCCGGGCGACTGCTCTAACCACTGAGCCACCCAGGACTTGGGATATCCCTGTGAAATTCTTTTAATCTATCTGTATTTGCGAGCTAACGTCCACCCTACAATGTCGAAATGTTCTATTTCAACATCCGAAACGAGTATTTTTACAAATACCTACGATTCGGTTAAGTTGGGGCAGTGCTTTCAAATATTCTTAATTTTTGATTTACCTTTTAACCTTATCTACTCTAAAGTAATTGTAAAATTTTGAAAATGCCTTAACTTGCTGTGGTACGGAAGGGACCTATCTATGACCATATTCATGGGACAATGCATTGAATTTGACCATTCCTATTATTTTAACAAAGCCATTGTTACAATAGCACAGACATATAGAACCATATAGCGGACAGTAGCCGTGAAAGCTTTACGAGCGTTTTGTGAAGCCTTGAGTGAATAGTTTAGTGGTCCTAAAACGTAATACAAAGAAAATACTGTTGTTAAAAGATAATTCCTTGCTCTTTGCGAATGGGATAAGCTACTGGTGTTCCTTATAGATCAGCATTATCTGTAATTTTAAGTTTTATCCATTTGATGAAGTTGGTATACAGCATTTTTTTTAATTACAAGACCTGATTTGTTTTGATCCCTGATTTAATCCCATGTAGGGATCCTATATTATTAAATTAGCTCTTAGCATCATGTTTTTAATTCATTTTTTATTTTTCAAGTTTATTCCGTATTGTTTTTTACTCTTGATTCAAATTTTATTTTGCTTAGTTTTGCAATACTAATTATACTTTCTCTTTACTGAAATTAAAAATCAGAATTCTTGATAAATAATGCTTGATTAAGGTCCGGTACTTCAATATTTTATAAAGCAGCGCTCAATCAATAATTCTCCTAAGTTAAGATCAAAGTATGTACATATAATACATTATTATATTCCTTTTCTCTAGTCCCCTTTTGTTGCCGATGTCGTGTACATTCGATGATTTGTATCTTATATTTTAACGATTATGTATTCCTAAAAATTCATGAAATGGTATTGATATATCATTAAAGCTAGATCAAATACCTATGGTAATTATAAGGTACTCAATATTATATCTTAAAAATGTGTTACATTGTCATGTCGACTGGTAATTAAGCTGACTTCAACCTAACTGTTGTTTGTGGCCCGACCTCTGAGCTAGGTTTATGAGCTCGGGATAAAAATAGAAGTTTCGTCTGCTTTGAGACTCCTGGCTTTATTGCAATCAAAATTAACTTTACCTTCTCTCCTGCAGCTGTTGAATTAGTGTTGGACTGTAACTTATATTGCGAATCTAGAATATCATAGAACAGTACCGACTGTTAATTTCAAGTTGAAATTGTTTGAGCCCAACATTTAGAGCGAATAACGATCTTTCAGGTTTTTCCCGCTTCCAACAAAATTTTACGTCGACTGACAAATACAAAGTGCTTTCCTCTAAAAAACATTGGAAAGTAAATAAGTATTCAGACGGGAAAAACGTTTTTAAACTCGAAGAAGTTTGTAATGTGGCAAAATAATAGACACAAAAATCTCAAGCTATTGCAATGTACAACATTGTCCTGATGAATAAATTACTCCAACTTGTTCAACTCAAAAGTTCAATTCCATTTGTACAGCTCGTTAACAGTTTTATTGTAAACTGAGTTTTATTATACCTCAACTGTACTGTTTCAAGGAGGAAGAAAAACCGCAAGAAACAAAGACACGCTGGAGAACATGTCTGGCCATGTTTAGTTTCAGTGTTTAGCTCTTACCATAAGACATGCGTTCACAGTAGATTTCGCAGTTTTTACTAAACAGTTACTGATTCAAAGGATTAATATGTGGCCTAACCAAAGCTAATTTTTGAGTCATATATTTCTTATTTGTTTGAAACTAAATGACCCTTTGCAATCTGAGGGATTGCTTTAACGAAACACAGATCTACCGAAAATTATTGTCCTAATAACTTCCAGTCATTCTGTTTCAGTCATTTTTATCAGATACTAAACTGGCTGATTGAAGACAGAACTAAAATTTTCTTTAAGTAAACTCTTTTCAACCAGAAAATACCTGTTTTTCAAAGTTCTTCCTAGCACAAATTATAATTAATCAGATTCCCATAATGTTACAAATTAGAAACAAAATAAACAGATAAAGTTTGGCACAGCTGGCAAAGTAATTAAAACTTCACGTTATAGAGAAGTTGTTTGTAAGACTCAGCTTTTTGTTTTAACAAATAGAAAGTGTAATCAAACAGAGCTGGAGGGAGGAGGAGGAGCCACGAAGAAAAATTATATCCGAAACTTTGGATGCGAAAGAAGTAGTTAAAACGAAATACGAAGCTACCTTGAGGTTTGTTGCGATTTGGTACCTTTAATAAAACTAATAAAATACATTTATAAGGTAAACAAAATAACAAGGTATGTACCAATTCAGGACTACCATACAAATTCATTGGCTTATCCATAAGTTTAAGGCGCTGAATGCCACAGGAACACTGTTTTATTACAGTAATTTTAATTGTCTACGAAAAACTAATATACAATTTTATAAAGAATGTGATACTTATATTGTGAATTCAATTTGGGTGGAAAATTCCGCAGAATTTTTCTAAAGAAGCTTCTTAATACAGCAAAGGCCAAACTAAGTATCTATTACCAAAATTGCCAAAAGTTTTCAAAGAATAAACAAAAACCAGACAAGAGATCTAGAAACATCTGAAACAACTACCTCGTAACTCCAATTATTACTGTCTCTAACGTAAACTTTGGTTACTGTTTAGTGTTTCTTTCTTCAAGAAAGTTTCCTTGAAAATGTCTCAACTGAGATTTGTTTAATAATAAGTATTTTTGTGACAGACTCTGAATTTAACATCAAAGTAAAAAGACTAGAATGATCAAACATTTTGTAAAGAATATACAAGTAAACTTGCAAAAGAAGCTTTCATAGTTCATTTGTCACTGGGAGATTATTTGGTTCATTTAATTTAAATTATTTTAACGTTCACTTTATCTTAACTTATGAATATTTCTTGAACTCCAATGTATCGGGGAATTCTGGAATAGGATTTACTTCCGAGGTGCTTTAGCGAAGACCTAAAGATATACCGTTTAAGCTAACACTCCGGAAAATTGGACTTTAACACGTTCTCCTAGAGTTTATTTTGTTGTATCAGGTAGGCTCTCGTACTGAACCGTAAAAGCGGTCGAAATCGTAAAGTTTATGGACTGTCTAGGCTTTGGGTTTGGTATAACTTACGAGTATATGTACATGGCGATCTCTCTCGCGATAGTGGTCTCTGTGTTATTCTTATGACATTGATTTCATAACTATAAATTCAACGTCACCATTATCAACAGCCTATACATGACCCACTGCTGGGCACAGGCTTTGCAACATAGGAGAATCGCATGAGGAGCTTTGGGCTATAACACACCACGTTGGCCCAATGCTAGTTGGTGGGTTCAAGCGGTTGCAGTAACAACCGGGACCAACGGCGTAACGTGCCTTCCGAAGCATGCAGGAGCTAGAGGTTACAAATTTTTGATTGCCCATCCGGAATCAACCAAGGCGAAATTAAAAAACATAAATGACACCAAAGGGCTCAAACCACTGCGTCAGCGAGCTTTTCTACGAACTCTTGGTCATAAATAAAAGATAAAAGACTAAAAGATTATTTTATCTACTCTGAGGGGATACCATGAAAAATCTATTAGAAATTTGAAGATCAAACGAAATATGTATAGTGATATACAAGACACGAAGCTACCATAGCATTTGTTTAAAATCTGAACATTTCGTTGAAACCAATAGAACTAGTTGAAACCAAACGAAAGAATAGGGTCTCATGATAAACATTTTATAATTTTACGAATCCCTCATGTGTTTCTTCCATGTAGAAATGCCTGTGCGCAACAGTGGGACGTATTCTGGTGATGTGATGTGAATTTCACGAAGCACGCGTAATTATGGACCGAAGTTTCGGAAAACGTTTTATTTTAAAACGTAGATTCTGGACCTGTACCGTACCTGGTAATTCATCATCATTCAGTCAACTAACAATGTAATTAAATCTATATTTAGAATCATACTCTCATAAAGAGTTTACTGTAAAAACTCTAACCTTGAATTTCAAAAAATCACCTATTCAGTTCTGAGGACCACATCTAGTATAATCGTACCTTTTTATTCAATCAAAATAGCTGAAACTACAGTCAGTGGGAGTAGTTTATTCACTTATCCAATAGTCGGGTTAAGTAATAAACAGCATTAACCAGAATTACCCCGCGCATGTTATGATGTGGCCACAACAGAAAACTATTAATTTGTATAAAACAAAAGGAGCTGGTGGCATATTGGCTTACGTGCTCTGGTTACAATAACGAGAAAAAGCGGCTTTCGCCATGGTCTTTCGCGGAATGGTCAATCAAAATTTGTTTTACTCGAGCTACTTCGTGCTTCGGAAGGTGCCATCAGTCTGCATTGGGACGGAGCGTGGTGAAATTATGGCCCTAACTCCTTATTTGTTTCTGCCATGTAGGAAGACCTGCTCCCCGCAGTGAGACGTATAAAGACTAGTGATGATGATGTTACAAGGATGGTAAATCACACGGCCCACCTGATGGAACTCTGCAACCAATCGATGCTTTAAAGTTTAAAGTAACATGAAAAGGACGACTCTCGTATCGACCACTAAGGTAGCGTCATGTTTAAAGTTAAAGCAGAACTTATTAGGATAAGTTTTGTAGACATATTCTCTTAAAGTTTTTATTCATATAACAAAGCTGTTAAACATTTTAATAGATTTATTGCTAAGCTACAAATTGTTAAGTATGTAAATGAAAACTATGTTCATCATTATTATCATCATATCAGCCGAGAGACGCCCACCTGCTGGGCATAGGCATCTCCAAACTGATCGGTCCTGCGCCGCTCTCATTCATTGGCTTCCCACGACCGCCCAGACCCTCACCAGATCGTCGGTCCACCTTGTGGGGGCCTACCAACGCTGCGTCTCCCAGTACGCGGCCGCCACCCGAGGACCTTTGTTTTGTTTAGCTTACACGTGTGCCAAGTTGATTCATAAGCCTGTTTAAGAAGTACTGTACCCCTAGCACGAACAGTTTTAAATTTCGAATCGCCATCGTAGCGAGTAATTACGTTAGCTTTTGTCTGCCTTTTGTTTGAAATTTTAATTTAATCGAATCGAAATTTAAAAATGTTGTGCAAGGGGTACTGTTGTTTTTAACCCCCGACGAAAAAAGAGGGGTGTTATAAGTTTGACGTGTCTGTCTGTGTATCTGTGTGTCTGTCTGTGGCATCGTAGCGCCTAAACGAATGGACCGATTTGATTCGGTTTTTTTAGTTTGAAAGCTGATGTGCCTGCGATGGTTCTTAGCTATAATTTATGAAGATCAGTTCAGGCGTTTGATGACTATCAGCTCATTTTGTACATGATAATAGGGTTTTACTAACTTTTACGCATCCGATTGATTTGAAATTTGGTCTACTGTCACTTCGATGACATTCCCATGACATACTATCCTTGAGCTGATCCTATACCATCGAAAAGTCTGCGAAATGCTTAATTCTTCAGAAACTTACAGCAGATATAGCGTGTTTGGGCTCTTAAGAATAGTCTCAATGAGATGGTGTTAGATAAATGATGATTAATGACGCCGGGGGTTACTTAAAATTTTAAATTTTGTATTTTGTATACTGTATCGGAGACCAAATTCAATGTAATATCTATACTGAGATCTATGAAGCGTGGTTTTGTATCGTGTTCTGCAGCAGTGGCATTTAAATAAATAAATAGCAGACCCCCTGCTTCTGACAGAACGCTTTCAACACAAACCTAAAAAGCTATGTTATTTCGTTCCTATACCGTCGACATGTCAACATAGCGCTTCGTATTGATTTCTATAGAGTAGGCAATGTGTAAGTAGGTAGTGCCCAAAGTGCTACGTGCGAGTTGAGAGCGCTCTAACCACTAGGTACTCCACCAAGCTGCTCGGGCTATCTAGATAGTATGATGAGTAATCAATGTCGAGAATTTTCGCCATATTTTTCTTTTGTAAAGTTTAAAGCAATTTAAGTGAAGCTAGCGTTCTAATTTATATTGATTGTTTTTTGCTGCGGATCATTGGTTTTCGGTTGCTAAGTTATTGGATCGGTTATCCAAAAACCTTTATATTTGAATCTTCTTTCGTTTGTCTCCGAAATTTCGAATGGATTTATTCATGGTAGGAGCGCTGCAGACCCTTTCGGTAATTCCCTTAGCTTTTAAAAAAGCGTTGTGTTGATAACAAGGGGATCTCTGCCCTTCATTAAAGTGTCGGCAACACGCACTTGATATCTCTGATGTCTCAAGTGCCTGTAAGAGCCACGGTTAACGCTTGCTATAAAGCGTACGTACATTTGTCGCAAAATCTTTTAA
Source organism: Nymphula nitidulata (assembly GCA_947347705.1). NCBI lineage: Eukaryota > Metazoa > Arthropoda > Insecta > Lepidoptera > Crambidae > Nymphula > Nymphula nitidulata. The sequence continues at coordinate 19,246,352 of OX374632.1, forward strand.
AATGTGCCATTAACAGAATTTACTAACTTTATTGTAATACAGAAATGCAAGTAAAATACTTATAAACTCTAAAATACACAACACTCGTGGACTAAAGGATTCCTTAGATATGGAATCTGTTAATCTCTAGACACTGCTAGACACAGCCAATAAAAAACATTTACATTTTAAAAGATCTATTCACATTCTGCAGTTTATTCTCCTGCTGCATTCGGTTACTCGCTGTTGAGCGCTATGTTATCCGAGACCTAGCCGGTCTCTGATGATTTTCTTCTATTGCAAGGGATCAGTGACACTCCTGTGCCACTAACTCTGCCTCCTCAAGAGCGGCGTGGACTTGGTGCCTAATTACTCTGTCATCTGGTCTGATCAAGTGACAGAGAAGTTTTATCTGCTCCCTTTAACGTGCCCACTGATAATAAAAAAAGGTTTGTTGCAACGCAATAAAATAACTGGAGAATTCTTCGTCGGTTGTACTACAATAATTGTATTAGCTGCACAATTTGATTCTTATTTCTTTTTTTACACAAAGTATGGCAAATTGGAACGAATATAGTGTTCATCCTCACAAATTGGAACCAAAGTGGTCGCGTACTGTACGGTTTCAGAGAAACTTCCTCCCGCGTACGCTCAAGTTGTGGAATGAGCTCCCTGCAGAGGTTTTCTCGAATGAGTACAGCATGGGGCTCTTCAAAAAAGGCGTGAAAAGGTTTTTACAGGATCGGCAACGCGCAAGTGATACCCCTGGTGTTGCAAGCGTCCATACGCTACGGTAACCGCTTACCATCAGGTGGGCCGTATGCTTGATTGCCACCTTAGTGGTATATAAAAAAAATTACTCAAACCATGTCCAACTTGAACACAGTGCTGAAGCTGCCTCCACTCCCTCCACCTTGCTGGCCTTTAAGGTGCCTATTCACATTAAATGTTGCAACTAATAGTCGGCATTATAAATTCTTCTATTTAATCAGAGACCCTACCCGGGTGCCGCAGTTAATTAATACCATTCCATTATCACAAGACTCGTCTAGCAATTACCTATCTACGAACAAAACGTTCAATTCCACGAGACACCAGCTCCCAATCAATAGTGTTCGCCACCTAAGTAATTTATATCTATTAATTTTAGTTTACTCCCGCAACATTCTTTTGTTGCGAACTTTTACACGCGAATTGAATTGGTGTACCTATATTATAGAAAACATTTAGGGTTTGCTTCGGTTTTTTAAAGTAATAATGATATCTAGTGGTAATTATCGAAATTTACCATACTTTATTTTATTTTTATTATTGGCACTCTATATGAACTTTAATTATGCAAAATCTGATAATACTCCGTGCGCAAAGCAAGAATAGACAATAAGTATTTTTGGTAAGTACATTATTTTACCTTTCTGAATATTCCTCAAAATTATGACATGACTTTTAGTTCAATGAGATACCCATAGCATTTCAATTCAAAAAGTAATCTGCGTTACTCGTTTTAATTGCGCGGACACACTGTTTTCCGCGCGAATGTCATGAATGCGCGGTTCCCCAGTTCCACCACTGAGCACTGACCTCATTTGCTAACGAGTGTCATCTGTTGAAGTAACGCTAACGAAGAATAGCTTAACCTGTCAGGCCACATATTCCAGGGAAAATGGTTTTTTTGTCTTATGCCCCGGAAAAAAATTCCGCGGCTTAACTTAAAAACTGAAATTATCTCTAATGTGTCTAATATTGTTAATGTTGTGTGTATAACATGTTTGCTTTGTACGAATGTGTTGATTGTGTGTTGTTTTAATTTGCCTAATTTTCGTAAGTTCCTGTATCTTTTGGATCAAATAGACCTTATGGGCCTGATTCTGGGAATACACTTTAATTCTAAATTTAAGTACAGTATATCTCTTTCTCGCAATAAGTAATAGGAAATAGATAGCAAGAATCTGTTTAGAGCTGTCACTTAAATTTAGATAGATTTCTAAGAAACCATAGACAATTTTAGACGGCACGTACGGAGGTGCCTCCTAAACACTGCATTTTATCACGTTCAATAAGGTCGAAAATTGAACGAACGTATCTAAATGTCAAATTATATGACAACCATCCTTGTCGTATTCCTTTTGATAGAAAGAAATGCACTGAACTTAAATTTAAACTTAGCATGTGTTTACCAGAATTAGGGCCTATATCTATCTAATTTTTGCACAATCAAATGAAGGAAAAATAAAAAAAAAATGTTTGTAGAAATATCTACAATCCTGTTTTTCCTGACGGATCAACCATTTTTACTGTCAGACGCATGTGAAATTAGCTATTGTTAGAAATACAAAGTTAAGCATACCTATTGAATTTCTTGTTACCAAATTAATAACGCCATGACAAATTCCGAACCCCTTATTTCAAGAATCCTATCATAGCAATTGGCTGTCAAGTCCGGCATGCATATTTGGAATGATTATAGCCACATTAAACTATGTCAATCTATTACGTAATATAACATAGGATCTCTAGTGACACACTCTTAATATTTTATGTACTGTTTATCTCTTTCTCGCAATAAGTACATGAAAAAGAAAGAAAGCATATAATTAGAAAATCATAAACAATTTTAGAATTTCAAATTAAATGACAGCTCTCCTTTTTATATTCTTAATGAGAGAACGAGACACACGAACTTAAATTTAAATTCAGATTCAGAGTGTTTTGTAGTATTAGGCCCATAGTAGTCTTAAAAAAAAGATTAACAAATATTTTTATCATACATACCCTAATTTTTTTGAGACTAAAAAAGAAGGGAAATAGAATTAACATAGTCCTAGCAACTTCCGCTTTACTGTAAAGTCATGTATTTTTGTCTTTTTCTTTTTCTGTCCTAGTCCTACTGTTTCCTATTTCGTTTTCGCTTTGCACTCATATATTGATGATCTTTCAAACCACCAAATCAATTGCTACTAATTGTAACTCCTCATCCAGACTATAATATTACAAAATTTATTCTAGGATAACATTTTACGAGATTAAGTACCTGTACGCAGGTGTCCCTGGTACCACAAGACCTCACTACTACCATCACGTAGATTGTACCTTAATAATTACATTTAACCGTCTCTGTGGTCCAGTGATTGAGACCACCTGCCTCAGATCTAGAGGTCCGGGGTTCGATTCCCGTGGGGGCAGAAATTTTCTGCTTGGTTTGGTTGGTGGTAGGGCTTTTCTAAGTCCGCCTGGCTAGCTACCACCATCTTACCCAAGTCTGCCGCCATAACAATAATGTTAACAGTATTGTTGTGTTCCGGCAGTTAGAGGTAAGATAGCCAGTTCCTCTGTGGTTGAGAAATCCGGGTGTAGCTTGCTTCCATCGTCGGCCTTATCTTAACTTATCATCAGGTGAGATGAAGGCCAAGGGTTACCCCGTTAAGGTTAAAAAAAATCCCAAGAGTATGATGCATAGATGGGATCAATGTGATAAGTATTGTTTAGCTTTCTGTAGAATTTACATCGAGACTATAACAAATATCAATTAGGTATATCATTTTGTAATATTTGTCGTTGACTAGGTATTTCGGCCGAAGAAGCATTTGGCTATACCTTGACAAAAAAATATATGCTACTACCGAGGAACCCAAATAACTAACGAGCGCCATCCATCCATATAATTGTGCATTTTCACCAACTGAATAGCTCTTGTTCTAGTGACAATTCCGGCCTATTTGATTGAAGACTTGCTTTGGCTTGAATGATTCCATTGGATAGACAAAAATCTTCCCCGCTATACATGTAAAATAATATATTTTCAAGATTTCATTCTAGAAGGTTTTTTAAAGTTATCAATATCTAAACCCGTGTCAAGTTACAGTTTTCTAACCAAAAGTTTCCAAGTTACGCGAAAAAGGACAAATCTTTATTTAAAAGATTCAATACCTTGAACGTGTTAAGACCTCATGTCCCCGAACGTCCAAACGTGTCTCACACTGTTTACTATCACTCGGACAGCAATTTACACTCTAAATGCAACGTGCCCGTAATACAGTGACAAGTGAGATCAAATCTAACAGTGGAACGCGTCATCACAGAATGCCGTTTGACGCTGCAAATTGAATCGACTGTGTGCAAGGACAGCTTCGGGAATAAGCAGATATAGCGCGAATCAATGCCTACACGACATGTGACCTTATTTGCTTTTGTGATTGGATTGATTTCTAATAGTTTGTGCTTGCTTACTATGAACAAAAATATGATGATACTCCTACCAGATAACGAAGTAGCTTTTATCAATACACGTGTTTACAGTCAGAAAAAAGATATAAACGATTTTGATCCTTAACAAATTGACATAAGAGATAGTCCTCATAGGCACATCATTTTGCTTCTGTATAGAACATGTACTTAAAGTGCTTATGCTGATACCTACCTTTTATTCTTTGATTTATTTATGAGTTACTTGTTACGAAAGATATGATGAAAAATATCTAAACTAGAAAAAATAACTTTTTGGGTCAGAAAACTAATCCGCGGCCTATTTACTTTTTGAGGCTATATAATAATCTATCTCTACATCAAAATTCGTTCAGTTCCATTCAGCAGTTTTGGTGTGATTGATTAACAAACTTCCAGCCATACAAAGTTTCTCAATTACCATAGCTGTAAGAATAATGTTAAGGTATCCTTCTACTCTACTCTTTATGCCAGTAATATTTGCTCAAATTCGAACGGAAGAAGAATCAGAATCATCACTTTAATGATAAGTGAATTTGAAACTTAAATGAGCTTGCTTATCTTTTCTTACTGAATTAATCCTCAGAGCAATCCCCGAAGTCACATCATTTTTAAAGGTAATCATTGTCCATCAAAAACGTATGTAATCAAACTGCCCCATTTCACAAGTCCCCTCACATATCATGACCACCAGTAATAATGCCAAAGTGCCCCAAAATGACCCGAACAACCGGTCCAATTGGGTCATTCAGCGGTTTAACACGTCACTGAGATAAATCTTTGGGGTAAGGGACGCGTTACACTGAGGGATGAATAATTTTGGTCACGGCGACCAATCCTGTGATTAATATTGTCCATCGACAATTGATTAGTGTCAAGGCTTGAATTATATTGTTGTAAAATATACAAAATCTCAGTTTGTTTAAGGGGTAAGGTGATTTGATAAAGGCTTTTGTTCAGCATATGACATTTTTCTTAAGTTTTTTTACGGGGTAGCTCTTGTCTTCTTTTTACCTGTAATCAGGGATTATAAGGCCGGAGATGGAAGCTCAAACTTACCAATTCACATGACCCACCAGCGTTTATTACAAAGATTTTTAAGAAAAAGAATATTGCCTGAACCACACAGCAGGTTCAAAACCAGATTAACAATGCTGTAAAGAAATGGTTGACAATTTGTTTAGATAACTTTTGATCTTCGCCAGATTCATCAATCACAGCAATGAAGAATCTGTTTTCATTCGATTTGTTTTAAATTTTAACCGAACTCTAATATTTTTACCAAATACGTCCATTACAGAAATACATTTCATTTCAGATTTCTAAAAGCTTTATCTTTTTATGGTTAAAGCAATTTAACACCTAACTCGAACGTCTAAAAGAAAAATCACCGCTTCTGATGGAGGCAAGTTAAATTTCCATTTTATTAGTAATGGGTTTCATTTGACTCAATAAGGCAATTCTGGGCTGAATCACGAAAGTTAAACAGGCAATATTGTGGCTTTGTGTCCTCCGGTCACAAAGCTTTGACGGTCTTACTTAGAATCATTAAGTTGCTCGGAAAATTTCTGAAGCTGACGAAACTTGAGGTGAGACATATTAAACGCGCAGGAGTTTGAAGTTATGAAAGAATGGTGAAAGGTAAAGTTTGAGCGTAAGTTTGAAGCGAGTTTATATTGTAACAGCTAACTCTAATAGGTACACTTAACATACAGATTGCTTATTAGCAATGTAATAGTAAGTTGAATAGACTGTTTTCACAGCCACTTTATTTTATTTTGCAAATATCACTGCATTGGAATTTATGTGTAAGTGTAACACATTTCAATGGATCTTAAGAGAGTTTGGCGCCAAATATATGATGGCAGTCTCCTCTAAATTTTTGTTTCTCTCATCTAAGACATCCAGAGATGAGCGACGTCATCTTTATCCCAAAAATATTATCGAGCTATTTATATTACAAATTTAATACATTGACTGCTAGGACGGTTACCGTGTGTCTGACAATGCGTACCAAACTTTTACTATGGTGTTTCATCTATTTCTTACGTGTTTAAAGATTTCCCTTTGAAAGGGAAATAGGAGAAGTCTCTACATGTAATATTGGTTCGTTTCTGGTCTACATCCATTAAACAGGATGCTGACGACAATACGACGCTATGATAAAACAAGGGCTAAATAACTTCACTTTCAAATACTTCTTATTCATATGATAATGTCATGACATCTCTATGAAATAATGCTGCCAAGGTTATATTATTTCATATAAATGCAATTAAATTATCATTGAATAACATGTATTTGAGGAGCTCGGTGGCGCACTACGCCACCGAGCTCCTCAAATACATGTTAGTTTGAACGCTCTGATTTCGATTACGAAAACAAAGCAACTTTCGCCATGGTTGGTCCCGGGATGGGTCAATCAAATTTATAATCTCGAGCTCCTCCGTGCTTCGGAAGGCACGTTAAGCCGTTGGTCCCGGTTGTTCCTGCAACCGCTTTAACCCACCAACCCGCATTGGGCCAGCGTGGTGGTGTTATGGCCCAAACTCCTCATGTGTTTCTTCCATGCAGGAAGGTCTGTGCCCAGCAGTGGGACGTATATAGGCTGGTGATGAACATGTATTTTAAAGTTGCAAAATATTTGTACGAACTAATATAGTTTATGCTTTAATTTATTGTCGTATTGTCGTGAAAAAATCAAACCTCTAACTTTGAAATATTTCTTGTTCTAATGCAATTTCTAAGCTTCTCCGCTGTATGCACATAATTGTAGGTAGGAATTTATTTCTCATTTAGAATGCAACCAGTACGTATATTTATTTCCATTGCTGTTGGTATAACTGCAGTCAGCCGCGAACCAGAGAGTACACGGCAGGGGTTTTAGTGGCTGCGAGCCCCACAATCCCCCGTCTTCCTCCCCCGGGAGGATGGGATAATCGTACAGGCATTTCCCCTGACAGCCTCCAAAAATAGGGCGAACAATGTATGAACTGGAAACATTTCCCGCTCTGCAAATGTTTTGAGTCAGTTTTTGACGACTGGCTCGCCGTGTGGTATGTGCCCCTTGCTAAACAGAATACTCGGTCATGGGTCTGTAGTTCGAATCCCGGTGGGAGCAAATGTTTGTATGATGAGTACGAGCATTTGTTTACGTGTCATGGATGTTATTGAGTATATTTCAAATATCTATATACATAATAATATCAATATTTATCCGTTATCTATCTAGTATCCATAACACAAGCTCTTAATGATGCTTACTTTTATATAATAGGTGTGAGTGTATGGTTGTTATTATTATTAACTATGGCTATTTACAATTCTTAGCTTAAAGCTGGTTGAAGCTACACTTACGGGCTTGTACCAAATAAGTGTAGTGTGTGATGTGTTTAAGTTGAAGAAGGTGTATTGTGAGGAGCTATTTTACTTTCGTCTATTTGCATGAACTTTCGGACTATTATTATTGGTTTTTAGTTTTGTTTAAAATTGTATACATTTCTGTTAATTCTTACAGTATTCTTGTCCTTGCTTCAATTACTGAACTCTATCTGAATAATAAAGCACTTCAAGAGTCAGAAGCTCTCAAGTCACTTAGAAATGAAATTGTAAGTGACGTAACAAAGTAATATATTTCTCTAGTAATACCGTCTCGCGTAGAAACTGTCTCCCGCAAGACAGTCAAGATAGTTCCCGGGATGTGACATCTCGTAATTCTATAAAGGTGTTAGTTGTGTAACGTGATTGTAGATATTTAACATGTGTGGGTACAGTTGTCAGGGTTCGTGGGTTAGCGGTTGCAGGAACAACCGGGACCGACGGATTAACATGTCTTTCGAAGTCATCATCATCATCACCAGCCTATATACGTCCCACTGCTGGGCACAGGCCTTCCTACATGAGAGAAACACATCAGGAGATTGGGCCATAACACCACCACGCTGGCCCAATGCGGGTTGGTGGGTTAAAGCGGTTGCAAGAACAACCGGGACCAACGGCTAAACGTGCCTTCCGAAGCACGGAGGAGCTCTAGATTAGAAATTTTGGTTGACCCATCCCGGGACCGACCATGGCGAAAGTTGCTTTGTTTTCGTAAACGAAACCAGAGCGCTTAAACCACTACGCCACCGAGCTCTTCCGAAGTACAAACTACAAACTTTGATTGTTCCATCCCGGGATTGTCCATAACCATATGCACTCTCACGGTTTAGTAGGTATCATTATTAGAATCAGATAACTTATAGTAAGCTATCCTCCCAATTTCTTTTCAATTTATTAGAAAAGTTATTAAACTTAATGTACTGAATGAATTGTCATTCAGTGCATTCAGTTTAATACTAGAAATTTTCATTCAAAGAAGATAAAAAAAACACTATCTACTTGTTTTATTCGCCATTATAAAATAGCATTAAGTATGATTCAAGAACCAACTATTATGTATATGCTTTTAATCCTTAGGAATTCATTTTATTTTCCAACAATCGTCCTAAATCCGGGTCGTATTGTATGAAAACGTTACCGCTTTTCCAACAAAAGAGCAACAATACTTTTGTAAACAAGATGGAAGCTTTATTGTGGTATCTCTATGTTTATTTGTTTTGCTTTTATTCTACAGGGAATAGTAAAATGAGCGATGATATTAATGGAAACTGACAGTAGAATTATTAAGATGGATGAAAAGTTCTAAGCGGCTAATTTATGTTGGTTTTCGAGCCAAACAATCAAACGCAAAAATTGACAAAATTAAAGATAAAACATGTCACAAGAGTTTTAATCTTATCTAGAATACACAAGGCTTCTACAAAAACCACAAACTGTTCTAATAGTACCATCGACGCACGTCAAGCGTAACTTATTCCGCTCGTAATGGAGTTCGTAGTACAACTGTTACACTTGATGTGTTATCCTCCGTACATGTGGCTCCAACCCTGACGTCGGTTATCGCGTCAAAAGGTAGCCCATGTCTTTTTTCAGAATGCCATTAATCTCCATGCCAAATTTCATGAACATCGGTTCAGTGGTTATTCAATTTTACTTCATCGCAAGTTCAAGGCTGTACTTTAACGAAATGGTGCAGTGACGTCAGCTAAGCGAGTGTTGCCACATTTTAATAAAACGCCGTATCCTGTCCTTAATTTAGCAACACTATAAATTGTCGTGGTTTTAACTGATGAGTCAGCTCAATGTATTTAGGTTTGAAGATAAATTGTTGTAACGTTGCTCATAGGTATTAGCTTGTTTAATGGATGTATGTTTTCTTAATCAATAATAATGACATAGTTCATTTAATTTGCCCAATCAAAAGCCAGTGGGCCTAATTCTTTATAAGAGATGTTTCAAAAATGTATGGAGAAATGGGTAAAATATGCAAAACAGTGTTCAATTGTCCATTTTCTTTTTATTTGCTTTTTTGCGTAGTACAAAACAAGATTTTTTATAGAAAAAACTGCAACACAGCCAAATTTCATCATGGCGCTTATGTCACTTTTGTGACGTTTACTTCTTATCGCCCGCCATATTGCCATAGTGAATAACGGTGAAATTGACCAAAATATTTCAAGTTTTTTAAAAAAACTATGCATTAAATTGAATTATTAGTATTGTTCGCGGATTCAGGAGATTTTTCCTGATTTTTTGAGATACTGTACATATACCTGGCTGGATATTAAACATCTCCTTAAATTAAAGAACATTAAATCCCTTCCTCTCATTATGATAGCAAAACTGATTACGGCTGTCAAATAAATTAAGATAGCATAAGCATATTATAAACCAAAGACAATTTAAGAAGGCATGTAAGGACCGATCAGACCCAGCTAACTACCGCCCGATAGCTGTCACCTTAGTTCTTTGCAAGGTCATGGAACGGATCTTAAACCACCAGCTGATCCGATACCTAGAAGATCACTTATTAATTAATGATCGACAGTACGGGTTTCGGCCGAACCGGTCAACGGGTGATCTTCTAGCGTGAAGCTATTGACAAACGTGGTGAGTCACTGGCAGTTAGCCTTGACATTTCCAAAGCGTTCGATCGGGTCTGGCACGGGGTCTTCTCTCCAAGCTCCCGGCATACGGTCTGCCCGCTCACCTCTGTAACTGGATTGCCGGCTTCCTGCATGAGCGAAGAATCCGTGTCCTCGCAGATGGATGCGCTTCGCGGTTCATGTCAGTGAATGCTGGTGTACCACAAGGCTCTGTTCTATCCCCCACACTCTTTCTTCTTCATATCAATGACATGATTCCGTTAGGAAACATTCATTGCTATGCAGATGCAGATGACAGTACAGTGCATGGGGGATATTACGGTCGCCCAGGGGCTGGGCGCGCTGAAACCGAGAGGGAGAGAGAGAATCTTACCATTGAGCTCGACAGGGTGTTGAACCTCGTATCTGAATGGGGATCTAACAATCTTGTTGAGTTCAATGCTAAGAAAACACAGGTGTGCGCGTTTACAGCCAAAATGTCGCCGTTCCTTCCCCTTCCGTCTCTTCAGGGCACGACTCTTTCGGCACAGGGCTCCCTCAACTTGCTAGGTATGGAGATATGTTGCGATCTGAATTCCAGGAACTACATCGAAACCGTGATAAAAACAGCCTCACGGAAGCTCGGTGTCCTGAACAAGGTGCGTCGATTCTTCACGCCTGACCAATTATGCCTGCTGTATAAAACTCAGGTCCGGTCTTGCGTGGAATATTGCTCGCACTTGTGGGATGGCTCCGCCAAATACCTACTCGATGCCCTGGACAGATTGCAGCGTCGTGCTGTCCGTATCGTTGGCGATGTAGAGGTCACCAACAACCTTGAGCCTCTGCAATTGCGTCGAGACATTGCGTCGCTTAGCGCCTTCTATCGGCTATATCACGGAGAGTGTTCTGAGGAGCTATTTGACCTTATCCCACCTTCCCCCTTCCTACTCAGGAGCACGCGTGTTGGTCTTCGCAGTCATCAATTCACTGTCTCCACCTCAACATCACGTACAAAGAAATTTAGTAGCTCTTTTCTTTGTCGAACTTCCAGAACTTAGAATTCTTTGCCAGCACATGTGTTCCCTCCTTCCTATAACATGGGTTCCTTCAAAAGAGGCGTGAAAAAGCACCTTTCGGGCCGGCAAGGTGGAGGCAGCTAGAGCAGTGTCTGAACTGCACTAGCTGTCTTCGCATATGGACTCTTCTTACCTCTTCACATCAGGTGGTGTTGAGTCATTTGTCGTGCTTAGTTTAATAAAAAAAAAAAAAAAAAAAGGAGGTGCTTCCTAAAATCTGCAAGTTTTATCACGTTCAATGAAGTCGAAAATTTTAGGACAGCTGTCCTTTTTGTATCCACAATGAGGGAAAGAGATGCACTGAACATAAATTTAGAATTAGCGTGCGTCTACAGAATTAGACCCAATGAATCATTAACCAGAAGCTCGACTTTCGACTCCCAAATTGTGCCAATTTTTTCTAATAGCAACATTTATTGTCAGTGTATTCAACATAGTAAAAGCTACAAATGTGTTGTCCTTTCTATAAAAAGGTTTCCTTCCAAAGAAACGTGAAAAGGATACTAATGGTCCGTAAACAAACACTACTGAGGTCTACGAGTGGGATTTGCAGTAAATAAAAGCCGAATGGCTGTTTTAAGTGTATTTCAGGAAGCCATGAAATTACACAAAGAGTTATTATTTACTGAATGAAACAATGCAAATCCTTAACTAAATGCAGATGTATCTGTCGTAACAAAAAAAGATTTAAAGAATTGCTATCATTAAACCTTTTACTAGGTAGTATGCCCGTCTGTAGGGTGAAATGGGTAGGTGCCACCGCCTTTCTTATTTCCAACGTGAAACAGTTCACTGTGTTTCGGATTGATGGGAAAGGTAGCCTTTGAAATTACTCGGCATCTTATGCCTCAGGACGATAATGCACCTGCAATACCAAGTGACTTTTCCTTGTTATTGCAGGTGTCTATTTGAGAAGAGTAACCACTTACCACCAGGCAGGCTGTCAGCTTGTTTGTTATCTAATTGTACAAAAAAAAACTCTTCCTCTAACAGTATCGGCTACACTTATAGCAGAAAACTAGACTTCTTATTTTCATTAGTTTTCAGTGATATTCATATTATTATTTCAATAACCTGCACAGTTATAAACATGTCAGTCAATCAATAATTATTTTTGTTGCAGGTAATGAAAATGTTTTCAACATCGCCAAATAGTTTAATGAGTATCAACCATAACAAAAGGTAAGTAAATAAAAATTAGTTATTTGATAATACATCTTTGGAATCGAAACGTAATCCCAATGAAGATCGATTATTATGACCAAAACTCCCGTCACCTATAGCTTCGGGTGTACAGTTAAGATCATTTATAAATGATCACCTATGTGATAACACCTAATATATCACGCGATCTCAGTGTGGTAGTTATTTATTTATTGGATTACCAACATAAGTAACAGCAATACTTATATTAAATATTACACTAAGTGGCTTAAAGCTAACTGCTCTTACACTAACAGGTAACCACACCATGCATATTACTTACTAACTATCAATAGTGTGTTCAAAATGCGATCAAACAGTTGGTAATAATGTATAGCTTAGGCAAGCAATACGGCAGCATCCGGCTCGAAGGACCACTTTGTAAGTTGTGTAATAAGCCGTAGATAGAAATAAAACATAAACATTTGGCCATAGAATCTTAGTGTTATTGAATTAATAATTACATAAAAACATTGGGAAATAAAATTGTAGTTCAATCGATAGCAGTAGTACATAGAGAGAGAAAAAGCTTAGTAAAAAACAAAAGACGAACGAAATTATAGAAAAAGAAAATATAGTTAAGTCGACCTCCTTGGTCTTCTACAAAGTGTTGTAACCGGAACAAATACCACTAAGGCCCTTCTTACGTTACGCCCACAGACGACTATAAGTATCCTACACTAGTCTCGAAGATGGATCGCCGAAGGGGTATCTCACATACATTTGAATAGCAGTCCGCACACTACGCTACCGGTATCCTACGCGTCCGCTACTAGTCGCGCGATACCAGCCATGTCGGTCGCCGGCGGGTCGCGTCTCCTTCGAATTTCAAATCTTGGCAAGATGGCGACGGAACAACAGTTTAATATTAAATTGTAATTGTAATTTTCTTTGTTTTCAGTAGCATAATGTGCAAATCTCAAGTGGCGAGTATCGTCTTTTGCGAATATCGTAATGTAAGAAGGGGCTAAGTTCTATTAAATAAAAGTACAAGGTTCTCAGCTTTCCTAGTTACAAAAATACCAAAAAACTCCAACCTCTCAGAATCCATTAGTCGAAATTAATATACCAAAGTCTCTAAACCACACCAGCTCCAACGAAATAAGTAGTACGTACTCGTTAGCCAAGGCACCGTCGAGCCGCTATTTCGAGGGCCCTACACTTACAGCTTCGAGTCTTCGAGATCTTTCAAGACTTTTCGCTTGAAGGAGCAAACTTCCTTGAGTAATTGTGGCCAATATGCAAGGCTTTGGTTGTTATATTTACGTAACAACGCTTTTTAGACGACCATTTAGCAGGAAGAGCTCTAAGATATCCAAACTAAGATACGAAATGAGATAAACATTTTGCAGTTTTTAACGTTTACAGAATCTCATAAAGGTTGGTTGGATTTAGCTTTTCAAGAATGGTTCCAACAATTATAATAAACTATCTTTTTGCAAAACTAATTCGTAGACATGGGATATATTCCAAAATGGGATAAGCACATGACGCGTTTGGGCCATAACAAGACCACGATAGCCCAATGTGGGTTGGTACAAATATGAACGACTGGAATAACAAAACATATTTACGTTGTTGTCTAAATAAAACGAACGTTCCTCGACATGAATTATTACCAAACTTTCCTAAGCTATTCCTGAATAATGTTCTTCCAAGTTATAACGTGATCCATCACGAACGTTGCTGAAAATAGCTGCCCTTGTCACTTTCTGTCTCGTTATAATATATGGTGTACATAATTAATTATGTTGTTATCATTTTTTCTGTGGACCTTCCGAATTGTATCTGTCTAGTCTCATAAATAATATCCATTACCGACGCTTTATTTTACATGATAAATATTTATGCAGTTTTTGAGATTAGAACTTAAAGATCACTATAGATACATCATTTTAAATAAATTTAGCTTCATAATTATACATTGCAAAAATCACACAATAAATATCTGGTAGGCAAATCTCAATCCCTCCAATAAGTCACACTTGAAGATGTTTAATTTATCTCTACAAACTTGACTAACTCTCAGATCGCGCGTCAGTTCTGTTCATGACGCTTTAGATGAAGCTTCACAATCACATCTATGTGAGGGAGAAACATATAAAACTACTTTCGATAAAGCTTTGAGCTGACCATCGAATAATACCTAGAGTCTGACAGTTTCTACCCTAATCTACGGTAGATTCTATCAGACCTCTCGGGCGGGGAAAATTCAAATTTTTCGCTTGGCTTGGATAAAGATATTGCTTTTTTGCGACATTGCTTATCAGAATGTTATTAATTAGTTTTTAACCCGTCAGGCATCAAACTCCAGACACAATTGATTTTTCAATTGTCATAGACCTCCAGAAGAATAACGCCGCTTAACAGATTAAAGTGATTTTAATTTTAACTATACTGTTGGTCTTTAGACCATAAAGGTTTTCAAAGTTGATTAGATAAGAAGGAAATAGTAAATTGAGTGAATGAGGAAAATATCAGAAAAGAGACGGATATAAAAGTGAATAGGAAAACAGATAAGTATTACAAGTAGGTAGTGAAGCAAGAAAATAAGAAATTTAATACGCTCCATCTTTTTTAGCACCAGCTAATGTAATTTTTATTGTAAACAAAAATATGTTTCTGGCATATTTAATTAGATTTTTATCCCCTTAGCAAACATTATCGTATCAAAGAATATCATGAATTATTTATGCTGTATTTCGCATTAAGCTTTTTATACTCAACACAAAAAAGATATCCCACCTGGAGCGAACCAATCGCTTATTCAATAATGGCGTCTTGTGAAATATCCTATAAATTCTCAGGATGTTCTCTCGTGCCGCAAAGAAGAAATAGGAATCTAATAAATCTGGCAATATTGGACGGCAGCGTTTTACTGTTACTCAAAGACGTATAACATTAAAGTTTATATGTATTCATTGTATAGAAGTTAAAAAGAACGTTAAGGAGCTGAAAGAAAAACTACAGAAACGCTATAATAGTCCCAGAGGGATAAGGCGTTCCTAAGTCTATTGAAAAAATTAAAATAGAACTGACTAAAGGACTATGAGATTTTTTAATCTGCGTTATCAAATGGAATCTAAATAAAATTCTCTTAATATTGTACTAGAGGTAGACTGAGAGAGATAGAAGATATATTTAGCTTTGTGAAAATTTCTAAGCACACTTTTACTTATAATAAGATTTGCGTAATATTGAAATTAGCTTTAGGTATCTGCTCATGTTAAGTTATTTTGTTAGAATTAATTAAGTTACAAACATCTTGCTAGACATAATGTCACTTAAACTCTCTACAATTATGGCATTTTTTAACTAGACGACTTTTGTAGACTTTCTGTAATTGCGGCTTTTTAAATTAGAGGACTTTAATGTAACAATTTTCAATAAAGAAAGAAAAAGATAAAAAAATTATATGCTTCAGACGGAAATCGTACGGTTTCTCTTTGGGGTCCGGCGAGACGCGATTACCCCTATGCCACCGGAATTGAACCCGCGTCTGCTGGGGTCCGGCCAGACGCGATTACCCCTTTTTTTTCGAAGTGATATCCGCTTACGGACGATACCCTAAACCGCTGGTTAGGTAGACCAGCGGACCGTCGGCCAGACGTGGGCCTGTGCAGGGGTCGCCCAGCGCCTGATCATAGCGGCACTGGGAATACCTGCTAAACCACTCCGGTTTTCCCATGCCCCTAATGGAGACGACACGGGGTTTGCCGAAGCATTTCACCGAGCCGCCTCCGGACAGCCGGACCCTAGAACCGACCAGAGCCAGTCCTAGGGCGGGGCACCAGGCCTTACCCCGGGCTGGTCGCGGCCATAGCCGCATCCGGTCCCGGTGTGAGGCCCACTCAGCCACCCCAAAGCCGGCCTAAGCCGATCCTAGTGTGGCGACAGCGCCAAAGGGGGTTAAACACGGCCCGGGATAAACACAGACGTGACGGGCCTGTGCAATGCATGTGCGAGGAGCCTACCCTCGCACATGCAGGCCACGTCCTAGTTTGTGTCAACGCGAGCGGTCAAAGCCGCCCGCCTTCTCCCAACCAACCGTCTGCGCCGGAGGGGAGAGGCCTGAGGATAATCCTCCCGCTCCCAGACGCGCTTACCCCTACGCCACCGGAGCACTAGGTATACTCCTAGTGCTCCGGTGGCGTAGTGGTAATCGCATCTGGCCGGACCCCAGCAGACGCGGGTTTAATTCCGGCCTGGGGCATATATTTATTTTCATCGTTTTCTTTCTTTATTTGTAACTAGCTGACCCGGCGAACTCTGTTCCGCCTTAAAGGCAACAAATAAGCAGATTTTGGAATTTGTTTTTTTATTAGAAAAAATACAAAAATAAATTAAGTACCTACATTAATCATTCATTATTATGTCTGTATTTCAGTACATAGGTTGCTCTTCACTTAAGTACCTTGTGATACACAACATTTTTCGTTTTATTATTAGGCGCAAAAACAAACAACGCAGATGGATTTCTGACCCGTGAACATGCCACATATAATTGACCATGGAAAAAACATGGATGTTCTAGATTCAAACCACAAACTTTTAAGGATTGGCCTTGTGATTTGTTGATGGTCATGGCAAATGCAAGACGGATCGGAAATTGAAGTCTTTTAAATTCAAACGGCATATCGGTTGGGATCATCGGTATCCTCGGAATGAGAACTTCCTCACTTTTGAATTTTCCTTTCAGTATCGTCACGTAAATTACATTGTTCATCAATTTTCTAACCACCAAACGCGTACCGTTGCACAGTTTTGGTTGGTTTATGTTTCGAAGCATGATTACTACGGAGCCAACCTTTAGGCGTAAATTGTGCGGTGCTAAGCCAGGCACATCCAAGGAGTTTAAAGATTCAATTGGATAGTTGGTAGCTTCATCTTCATTTGTGACGCAGTCAATAGATTTGAATGAATGCATTGTTCCAATGATCTTATTTTGAATTATGTAGTTCAGGTCATCTACATCTTTATTCTTAGCCGCTAAAATTGCTCGCTCACTCAACTACTTATTCATTATTTTTTAGTTAGAAATAATGTTTCGAAATACATTGTTGATAAGACAAAATTACTTAGCTGCCCCCTTATTCTCAACTGTCGGAAAATATTCGAATTTCGGAAACTCTATACCTGTCACATTTTATCGCTATACGTCAAAGCGAGACGGCATGTGACTTTTCGAATCGAATCCGTGATCCGACAGTTGAGAATAAGGGGGTTCTAGATGCGCGTTTTGTTGTTCCAAGTCTGATGCGTTTTTGGTTTACCACCTTTTATAGTTCACTTCACTTTTTATTTAAATTGGCAATGATTGTTATTTATTAAATAGAAACTCGAAACAAACACATCAACCGGTCGACTTCAAAATTAAAAATTTTCAACCATACTTAACCATAGACAACATTACGTTTAGCTGTCAGTTGCGTGTTGTAAATTTTTTAACAAATGAACGGCCAGATTAATGTTTTGACTGATAAATTTTTTGATTTGCTGTCAGTTGCGTTTTGTTATTCCATGTCAGTTGCGTTTTGTTATACCACGTTTTTATCCTATTCACGTGACGTCCCACGGGAATAGGATAAAAAGTATCCTATGTCCGTCTCCTAGTTCTAAGCTATCTCTCCAACAATTTTCAGCCAAATCGGTTGAGCCGTTCTTCAGTTATAAATAGCGTAACTAACACGACTTTCTTTTATATATATAGATTGTTACAATAAAGTAGGCGTTTAAACGAGTTTTAATGTGGTTTATTATCTGTCTAGATTATAAATCCCTTTAAAGATAGAAACAAATCATCTCAGACGCGCCGAGAACTTTAAAAAACACAAAGATTATTGTTTCATTCACATTTCACTAGCTTCGCCTTTCATAAGCAGAGTTACCTCGCTTTTCAAATTATAACCATCATTTGGAACAAAAGGCGAGAAACCGAGAGAAGCTTTCAGTGGACCATTGTTTGAAGACGGCGAGATGAAAGATCATCCTTCTCCCGCAATGAAACTGGCTTTAGGGCGATGAAATGAGAATTTGTATTAGAAGATAGATACCATTTAATGTTTAGCAATGAGTTGGAAATATAATAACCATATGCAGTGAAATAATAAAGATAAAATACTTGTCTACATATAATTTAAGTATGTGTTGTGTTGGGAACAAGCAGATTTGTGGCTAATGTATGTAACGATTTTCAGGAGGTAAGAGTTACTGAAGCAAACATTTAAGTAGAGCGTGAAGAAAATGTCAAATTTAGTTTTATTTGTAAAAGACGTTTGACTTCACCTCTAATAACAATAAGATATGGGGAGATACAAAAATAAATATATTTTGTTATCTGCGATTAATTTTATTTATTTATTTCACCAAACTTACAGCTATCATTACAGGTAAAACCTAATTCAACAGTGTTGACCTTAAAAGTATCTGATATACCAAATTATTTAATATTGTAACTAATAATAAATAATGCACCCCTTGTAAATTCACTCGGAGAACACACAAATATGTCCAACTCCCTAGCTATGACATTGATGGTCCGCGTGGCGCGCGTTAGCGGCGCTTCCCTCAACCGGCGCGCCGCACCGCCACTACCGCCAGGCTCAACGTAACGGTCTCGCACACAAAGACAAACAACTGCCAGAAAATCTGGATTGTAAATCTTACCCCGAAGTACTTTAAAAATGTAGGATACCAATGCAAGGTCCCTCCTAACTCGAAGGTATATTCGGTATTTATAAATATGACCAATGCCACTTCAGTATTATTATTAACTTATTTTATATTTTTAACAGTTTAGATCGCATCTTCATACCTGAAAATGTTTTTCATCTCTTCTTCTACGATTACACAACTCATCACAAAGCTGTATTACACCCACTTAATCTGACACAAAGCTGACCCCTGAGTCTATATCCCAATTTCAGAAATGTGAAACTTTTGGCGCAGTCATTAATTTGCGAACCATTCTTCTTCGGGTCCATTTGTCTAGACGCGGCCGGCAAGAGGTGATATTTCACACGTAGGATTCTTCGCTGACCTTGACAAATCGTAAATGGTTTTGTCTAAGTTATTAGATTTTCTCAATGGTTTATCAAATTGAAGGGGATGTTTGTAAAAGGAAGAAGCAAATACTATGTGATATAGTTTGTCATTTGGTCTTGTTCATACTTTACATACGTAGACAGTAAATTGATTGTTAAAGAAATTATAATAGCCATTTATGAGACTATTAATAATAATAACAAATCTTTATTGTATAAGATGGTATATAACGTGCAGAGAGAGCTGATTTCTACATTTTACGATCAAATACTTTGGTCGCAAGAAAAGACAAAAAGTCGAATTCGACAAAATGAGCCGTGTTCAAATATGAATTAAAACTGATAAGTGAGATAAGCCATCCCGAGGGACCCTCTCTCGCAAATTATCAGCTCTTATTCTGGATCAAGCGGTAATCCCACAGGCATAAGACAGGAAAGCGTCGATTTATACCAAGATAAATAATGAGTTCTCGTTTTGCTGTGAAATAGTTTTAATTAATTTGATTGCCTGGTTTTTTATTTGAGTAAAAAGGTTATTGAGCAAAGACTGTGATGTTTGACAGTATGTTTTAATACTCAATTTATTTATTCATACGATATGGATAGCTTACTGCTAATTAGGTGGTAGGCCCGTATGTAGGGTCGTCTGGGTAGGTACCACCGCCTTTCTTATTTCAGCCGTGGAACAGTTCGCTGTGTTTCGGATTGAACGGAAAGGTAGCCAGTGTAATTACTGGGCATTGACGGCATTTCATTTTAGACCCTAGGATGACAACGCACCTGCAATATCAAGTGATTTTTTCTTGTTAATGCAGGTGTTTATAATAATAATAATAATAATAATCGTTTATTTCTCACCATAATCATTACAGTTTTAGAATAACATAGGTATGCTAAATACACAAAAATTTTACTAAACTAATAATTATGGCGGGCTGATACCTGAACTAGGTAAGACCTGTATCTCAAGTTATCAACCCTCCACCTCTTTGTTGTACTAAAATATTAGTTCTAGCAATAATCCAGGGAGGTATTACACTTTTTATTTTACTTATAAATACTTTGAAAGTAACTATACCTATTTATGAGAGCACTTACAAAAATAAAATAAAAATATAATGTATACATAGGATAAAAATGTGAGTGGGTAGAATGAGAATGAAGCTAGTGTTAAATATTACTGTGGTGAACTCGCGTAAATCGCGTAATACTGAATGGCAATAAATGTTCGCGTGCGTATTAGGGTGTGGTCCAAGTCACAAGCTAAATGTTGTACGCTATATTATATTTTTTTAAGAGCTTTTCTGTACAATCGTAATTTAATTCTTGCAAAAAATTAAACAATGTAGTTTTTAATGATTTTCTATTCATAATAATTATTTTGTACTTTTTATTTATATTGTTGTAAAGGAAAGAACCCATATACAAAAACTGGCGTTGAAAAAATTTGGTATTAAGACTAGGCGTGGTTATACGAACACGGCGTTTGTCTTGAGGTATTAGTGAGGGATCAATGAGTTTATGGTGTCTTAAAACGGCACTATATATATATAATTGTCGTACTGTCATAAGTTTGCATTCTTCGTAAAGCAATTCAGTGGAAAATCGTCTTGGTTTCTTTAATATAACCTTCAAGACGGCTCTTTGTGCTCTCTCCAATTCCATAAGGTGAGTGGCCGCTGCTCCGCCCCAAATGGGGATGCAATATGTCAAAATTGATTGACATAATGACACATAAATTTGTTTTATGAGCACTGGGTCAGCTACTTCTCTGAGGTTTTTAAAGATAGGTAGAAGTTTTCTCACTTTTTTGCTTAAGGAGGTAATGTGAGATTGCCAGTTTACGTTTTTATCTATGGTAACGCCAAGGTATTTGTGGTCGTTGACCTGTACAATGTTAACACAGTTACATTCAATGGAATCTAGAGGCCCGTTGTTGTAGCAAGAACTAGTGTGAGCTTTTATTTTGAACTGTGGCGGAGGATCTGATCTGCTGTTCACTCTGAAGCATATGAATTTGGTTTTAGCGACATTAAGAGTGAGCAGGTTTTGATCTAACCATTCCATGATTTTCCTCATACCAATTTCGGCAAACCTCTGAACTTCTGACCAAGTCTCGCCTCCAAATATTAGAGTTGTGTCGTCAGCAAATGTAAGCACATGGCCATTCTCCATGTGCAGTTTACAGAGCTCATTAATATAAATAAGGAAGAGTGTAGGGCCGAGTGTGCTACCCTGCGGAATACCATATTTGTTGTATAAGATGTCACTGTGTTCATCACCGATCCTAACAACCTGTCCTCTGTCAGTAATGTAGTCGCCGAACCATTTATGTACTATTCCTCGAATACCCAAATTTTCCATCCTAGACAAAAGTATTTGTATGGACACAGTGTCAAAGGCTTTCTTTAAATCAAGAAAAATTCCAACACAACACTGCCCTTTGTCTAAGTACTGACATACCTTTGTAGACAGGAAGCTCACTGCATCCTCCGTACTCTTGTCTTTCCTAAAGCCAAATTGGTTATCGGCAAGCAGATGTTGACTTTCCAGGTAGTAGGTCAACCTATGGTTAATTACCTTCTCTATCATTTTACTAATCGTGCTAAGCAAAGATATAGGTCGGTAATTAGAGGCCAGCATTTTATCTCCATCCTTGTGTACTGGAATAACCACTGCTTGCTTAAACACCTTTGGAAAGGTCCCGGACGAAATACTGAGGTTGCAGACGTGAGCTATCATAGAGCAGAGGATGTAATGCGAATTCTTCAGAACTCTGGTAGGAATATGGTCTATACCCGGGGCACAATTGTTTTTAAGGTTACGAATTATTTTATCTATTTCTATGTAATCCGTGGGAGCTAAGATCATTGAGTGAGGAAATTTATGGATAAGTGTATTCGCTGCAAGCTGGGATTCAGTTGAGTTAGTAGTTTCCATGATCACGTTGGCTAAGTCATCTCCTACAGATGTAAAATACCTATTAACATAGTTCAATGACTCTTTAGGTGACTCCAACACCTTTAAAAGAGCTGTAGCTTTAGTTGGGAGTTTTTTAATGTTACATACTTCTTTAACTACATCCCAAGTGCCTTTGCTGTTTTTATTGGTTTTGTTAAATTTATCTTTGTAATATTGATTCTTAAGCATTTTTGCAAGATCGTTGCAAGAGTTTCGATATTTTTGATATGCGAGTTTGATCTCTAGATTATTCGGATTCTTCCTAACAAGTAAATGCATTTTGTCTCTCTTTACAAAGCTCCTGGTAAGCTGCACCGTAATCCATGGTTTTATAGGTCTTCTCCTTCTAGTATAAGTAACTGAGTTTGTGTTTTGCATAGTGTGGTCTTGGATCGTTGAGGTAAGTACTGTGGCCGCTTCGTCTGGGTCGTTAATTGCAAGGAATGGACTCCAATCATGTTCTTTAATAGACGTTTCGAGGGCCTCAAAATTTAGTTTCGTTTTGTTTATCACATTGGAAGGAGAAGAGCAGTGTCCTTGTGAACCGGTGAAAGATAGCCAAATTGGTAGGTGGTCAGTTATA
The DNA here is from genome assembly GCA_947347705.1 of Nymphula nitidulata. NCBI lineage: Eukaryota > Metazoa > Arthropoda > Insecta > Lepidoptera > Crambidae > Nymphula > Nymphula nitidulata. Next base: position 19,269,387 of record OX374632.1, read on the forward strand.
TCGGTCTGAAATACAAGGCCTTGGAATTCGCCAGCAATTCTACACATAAAATGATCCAAACATGTTAAGCCATGGGTAGGAATATCAATCGCATTTAATAGACCATGTGAGCCAATGATTTCCATATAATCGCTTACAATGGAATCACCAGTGGCTAGGGTATTAATATTTACATCCCCGGTTATAATAATATTTCTTGTTTTGATAACTGAAAGTTGTTGATCCAGCGAGTCTAAAAATGTGCCAGGGTATCTGAAGCAGTAGGGCCGGTAAATACCCAGAATGGACGTGTTATCATTTTCAGCTATCAGGCAATTAGCCTCCTCCATATCTAATTCGTGAACGTTAGCGTTGATGTTCGAACTAACATAAATAATTACCCCATCATTTTGGTTGTAGCTTTTTTTGGTTGAGAATGCATAGTATCCTTCAACAATGGGAGGGACTGAATGTTCATTACACCAACATTCTGAAAGAGCTAATATATGTACCTCAATATTGAGTCTAGTCAAGAATATTACGAGATTGTCTAAGTTTTTATTGACGCTTCTAATATTTACAGATAAAATATTAAATACATTTTTTGTTTTATCATACAGTTCTCTCAATTCGTATTTAATGTCATTAGGGCTTGCAATAAGCTTGCAAGTGTTTGAATTTAGATTGTCTAGGTCATGAATAATAGAGTTACAGTCCATGTTGATTTGGTATATAGAGAGAAGAATCTAAGATGAGAGGAATTTTTCTATTTCGTTGTATATGAGGTATGCTGAGGGCACATTTTATTTGCGTTTGTATAAAGAAAAGTAAAGTAGTGGTACAGGTTTTTCTAGTTTTATAAATGGTATTAATGTAGTATTGTAGGTTCAGTTTGGCAATTACTTGACTTACACGCTTGCTCAATGATGTCATTCTATTGCTTGAGTTTATTTGTTGTAGATTTAATGTGGTATAGAAGTGGAAATGTTTGTGAGTATTATGATTTTGTAGGTGTACAGTATAGTATATTAAGATTAGAGTAATAAAAAACTTACAATTAACATGATAACAACATCTATCTAGTCATTTGTTCCTTAACGTATGCAGTTGGGATTCGCTTTTTATCAGGATATAGGGGTCACCTTGCTTCTTACGGAGGTACACCAATCCGTTTGATGTCCAGCAGAAATCGTAGCCCATACTCTTGCGGGATTCTCTGGCAAGGAAGTATAGTCGCGATGCTAGTGGGGTCAGATGCTCTGATAGATATATATCCGCTTTAGGTCCGTCCAATCCAAGATGGAGAGTGCTTAAACGTTCAGTCTTGAATCTGACAGCCGAAGACTGAAATTTCTTAGCAGCTATTAGAATGTTTCCCTTGGTGAGCGTCGAGGCAAACTCAGCCACTATCATAGAGGCAGTCCGATCTTGCTTAGTAGGTACTCGGTAAACATCACGCAGTTCTGATGTATGTAAGTTGACTCCCAGAGAAGTAGATAATTTTTGAATAATACCAAACAGATTTTCTTTCGTTTCACCTTTTTGCTTCGGGACGCTTCTTATTTGTAAGCTGGTTTTGCGAGATAGCCTCTCCAGCGAGTCACATTTGTCTTCAATTTTGGATATTTGTGAGGCAATTTCTCTTCGCGCTTCCTCTAGGCCGGAGATGGCAGATTGAATCTCATTTACTTTATCAGAGACAAACTCTATAGATACGCCAATTTCAGTAGCAGTCTTGTGCATGGAATCATTTTGTATTTTAATATCTGATATGTGTTGTTCTATGGTGTCCATGCGCAAGTTTTGTTGTGCTTGAATTTCACTCAGTATATCTCGGAGTTCCTCCCGTACGATACGACGAAGATCAGTACCTATAAGTAAATCTGTTGGATCTTCAGACACACGTCGTCTCTTGCTGTCACGTTGCGTAATATGAAGGGGTTCATCTAGCCTGTGGGTGGATTCTGCAATCCTGTCCACGTCAGAGTCAGACAGGCTGTGTGACTTGTTTAGAATAGCAGACCGCATAATGTTCGGCATTTTTAAGCGTTATCGCTTCCGCTTATGAATTGTAGCAAGCAACAAGTATGACGTAATGCTGACGACAATCAAGGCGCGTACGCAGCGTAACTCACAGACTCTCCTTGTTACGCGGGTCACTTGTCTTTTTCTATGTTCGAATGACTGTTGTTCACTGCTCCGGGTTTATGCGTTCCTGGTGCTTCGTAGAATTTTATAGTACCTATTTAAAACAAGTCAAAATTTAATTTTTACTGGCACATATTGCACGTCTAAACGCTTTCGCGGTCCGAGGGGGAGAGCAGGCGGCGGTAACCGCTTTCCATCAGGTGGGCCGTCAGCTTGTTTATCATCTAGTTGTATAAAAAATATATATTACTATTTAGAAAGAGGTATTAATACAAGTGTGAGTAACAAATAGAAATAGGTAGTTCAATACAATAATCATTATTTACAAGTCATCAGCCTTTACCAGTCTACTGCTGACAATTCCAGATTTCCACAATCTAAAAATGACTTACAACCATTTGCCCAGAGTGATTACAACTTAGACATTTTCATCTCAAATCCTAACATCTTCAAGATCTGTATAATTATGAACTCCCTAAATACCTTGAGGGAGGATATTGTAATAATTAATCCTTCAATGCCCGGACGGCAACTTAAGTTGCCATAACAATTAAAATTTAATTGTGTCTGGTTTATCGGGTGTGGGGACCCTGTTCACACATATTTCACCGCATTTCATTTCACTTCATTTTTCCATGTTTCATTAAATCTTTATGTAAATATATTTTCTTATTATATTGCAATCCCGCCTTCATGGTGTAGGCCTCTATGGCACCCCGGAGTTAGCGAGCACGGCCGACGATAGACTTCTTGGCATAGCTGTCTGGTTGCCATGGTTACGGATGGACTGTTATTTTGGTGAGAACAATTTTATTACTTTCGTCGCGTGTAACATATTATTATTATTTAGTTTTCTTTTATTTTCCGTGCCTTGTAAATATTACCTATATCTTCTGACTGTCCTGATTAATGTAGTAAGGCGATCTGTTGTAAATATTTCCCAATAAACCTTTTACATTCATTGGTGTAACTGTACTTCATGCATCATCGCCCCTACCTATAACTGGTGACCCCGACTGAAGGCGCTTACAGGAGATATTGGCATCTAAACCGCAAGACAGCTCTCTGGAGGCACTCGCCGATCTTGCAGACAGGGTGCAGGATATTGTCGCGCCCGCGCTACAAGTGGCTGCCGCGTCCGCACCTGGCTACAGCATGCAGTCCATGGCTCTGGAAATTGCCGAGCTTAAAGAAGCTGTCAAGAGCTTAACGATGCAGCTGAACAGGCAGTCGCGTCCTCAGAGCCGTTGTAGCAGCCAAGAGCGTCAGCGATCATCGTCCCGTTCTACACGTTCTGCACGTTCCGCATCTCATCACCGAAGGTATCCGCTTTGTTGGTACCATAGTAAGTTCGGAGACAAAGCTCAGAAGTGTTTAAAACCATGCGACTTCCATAAAACGGGAAACGGTCAAGGCAGTCTGTAATGGCGACGAACGGCTGCCCAACTTTCAATGGTCGCCTATTCGTCACAGACAACAGCTCGAAGCTACAATTTTTAGTAGACACTGGGAGCGACGTTTGCGTTTTCCCTCGAGCTGCGCTACGTGAACGACGGGCGAAGACGGATTATCAGTTATCTGCAGCCAACGGTAGTGTGATCGACACTTATGGTTTTTTGGAGCTTAAGCTGAATTTAGGACTACGCCGAAACTTTCCGTGGTCTTTTATTGTTGCTGATGTCGTGAAAGCGATAATTGGTGTTGACTTTCTGAGTCATTACAAACTAGTGGTTGATGTACATAACAAACGTTTAATAGACAATACAACTCGTTTGTCTTCTGCCGCTTGCATCGCTAACTCACCTAACATTTGTTCAGTAAAAATACCTTTTGGCACTTCGCGTTATCATGATATTCTTTCAAAATTCCCGGAAATCGTCAAACCCGCTGGTACTCCGCGTTTTCATGCTCATAACACTGTTCATTTCATTCGGACCACATCCGGCCCACCAATCACTTGTTCTCCACGCAGGTTAGCCCCGGACAAGCTCAAAATAGCTAGGCAGGAGTTCGAGCTGATGCTGAGCAATGGTACTGCGCGTCCATCTGAAAGCCTTTGGTCTTCGCCGCTGCACTTGATACCTAAAAAAGATAATGGCTGGCGTCCGTGCGGAGATTTTCGACTTCTCAACTCCCGGACGATCCCAGACCGGTATCCCATCAAACATATACAGGATTTTTCTCACTGTATTGCCGGTTCTACTATCTTTTCGACCATAGATCTTTTAAAGGCCTACAACCAGATCCCTGTTCATGAGGTTGATATACAGAAAACGGCAATAACAACTCCGTTTGGTTTGTTTGAGTTCCCATATATGACCTTTGGTCTAAGGAACGCAGGCCAAACGTTCCAGAGGTTTGTAGATGAGGTCACTCGAGGTTTAGACTTCTGCTATTGTTATTTAGATGACTTTTTGGTGTTTTCCAAGACTCCAGCTGAACACGAAGTCCATTTGCACCAGCTGTTCACAAGATTGAATAAGTACGGGGTTGTCTTGAATACTTCCAAATGCCTTTTCGGTGTTACTGAAGTTAATTTTCTAGGCTACCGAGTCTCTGCTTCGGGAACCAAACCTTTGGAGTCGAAGGTCGAGGCTATCAGGAATTTCTCTCAGCCTAGAACTGTCAGAGAGCTTAGACGTTTTTTAGGCATGCTGAATTTTTATAGGAGGTTTATACCCAATGCCGCAAAAATTCAAGCGCCCCTTAACGCTCTGCTCGCCAGCTCTGTCAAAGCTTCTCATCCAGTTGACTTAACTGGTGATGCTCTCGCGGCCTTCCAACTCAGCAAAGACAGTCTCTGCAACGCAGCTTTATTAGCACATCCCGATTGCCAAGTCAAGCTCGCCCTTGTCGCGGATGCATCAGATTTAGCATTGGGCGCTGTACTACAGCAATTCAAAGAAGGGGACTGGCAACCTTTGGCATTCTTTTCTAGAAAATTGAGCCCTTCTCAACAGAAGTACTCGCCTTACGATCGGGAGTTACTCGCGATTTATGAAGGTATCAAGTACTTTAGGCATATGTTGGAGGCTCGTCATTTTACAGTCTACACCGACCACAAGCCATTGTGTCACGCTTTCCGCGAGGGTAAGAACAACTGTTCACCACGACAATATAGGCATCTGGATCTAATTGCACAATTTACGACCGATATTCAACACATATCGGGTAAAAGCAATGTGGTTGCCGATACTTTGTCCCGTGTCGAGGAGTTGCAGTGTCCGGTTGATTTCAAACTGTTGGCTGAGTCTCAGGACTCAGATCCAGAGCTTTTGCGACTTCTCAACAGCGAAACGTCCTTGCAACTCGCGAAAGTTCCATTGCCGGGTAGCCCCACCGAACTTTATTGTGACATCGGTACTGGCTCACCGAGGCCTTTTGTAACTTCTGCTTTGCGTAAGCAGGTTTTTGATTGTTTGCACGGTCTAAGTCACCCTGGCGCTAATGCCACTTCAAAGTTAGTGTCTACACGTTTTGTGTGGCCGGGGATCAGAAAAGACTGCCGCCTTTGGTCTAAAACTTGTTTAGCTTGTCAACGTGCGAAAGTCAGCCGTCATGTTGCAGCTCCTTTGGGTACTTTCCAGTTACCGCAAGCTCGTTTTATGTATGTACACATTGACATTGTCGGCCCATTACCGTTGTCACAAGGTTTTCGCTACTGCTTGACGGCAATAGACCGATTCAGTAGGTGACCCGAAGTCATTCCCATTGCTGACATTACGGCAGAAACAGTAGGCCGAGCATTATTAACAGGTTGGATCGCAAGGTTTGGTTGCCCCGTTGACATTATAACCGACCGTGGACGGCAATTTGAATCCGCGTTATTCCAATTTCTATCCAGAATAATCGGGTTCAAACACCGTCGCACTACTGCTTACCACCCGGCATGTAACGGCTTGGTGGAAAGGTTCCATCGACAGTTAAAGGCTGCAATCAAATGCCACGCTGATGTAAACTGGACGGAATCTTTGCCGTTGGTTCTGTTGGGGATTAGAAGCGCATTTAAAGAAGATTTGCAATCTTCGTCCGCTGAACTTGTTTATGGGGAACCCTTAAGATTACCCGGGGAGTTCTTCGAGGGTAGTGTTCAGGGTACAACAGATGTGTCTGATTTCTCTGCCCGTTTACGGATATTCGCTGAAAAGTTACAGCCTGTTCCTACCTCTCATCATAGCACTGGTAAGGTCTTTGTTTTCAAGGATCTTAAGTCCTCCAGTCACGTATTTCTCCGGGAGGACGCGTTGCGAGGATCTCTGGCTCCAGCTTACTCTGGTCCTCATCTAGTGGTCAGCAGAGGAGAGAAAGTTTATAAGTTGCTGGTCAAAGGCAAACCAGTTACTGTATCTGTCGATCGCCTCAAGCCAGCTTACATACTTTCCAACGATAGTGGCTTGACTCCGCAGGTCCAGTCAGGTTCATCGACGGGTGACGGTGACAAAGCATCTAAGTCCACACGGTCTGGTCGACATGTGCGTTTCCCAGATTACTATCGCCCGTAGTGACGGTCTCTGGAGGGGAGTGATGTGGGGACCCTGTTCACACATATTTCACCGCATTTCATTTCACTTCATTTTTCCATGTTTCATTAAATCTTTATGTAAATATATTTTCTTATTATATTGCAATCCCGCCTTCATGGTGTAGGCCTCTATGGCACCCCGGAGTTAGCGAGCACGGCCGACGATAGACTTCTTGGCATAGCTGTCTGGTTGCCATGGTTACGGATGGACTGTTATTTTGGTGAGAACAATTTTATTACTTTCGTCGCGTGTAACATATTATTATTATTTAGTTTTCTTTTATTTTCCGTGCCTTGTAAATATTACCTATATCTTCTGACTGTCCTGATTAATGTAGTAAGGCGATCTGTTGTAAATATTTCCCAATAAACCTTTTACATTCATTGGTGTAACTGTACTTCATGCATCATCGCCCCTACCTATACGGGCTTCAAAGGGTAGACACTCACTATATGAGTATTCTTGGTTTTCATATAGATTCCAATTCAAATGTATAATTTTATAATACCAGTCTAGCAAGTGACACATGTAATGTTTTTGAGCTGCAGTCTAGCACTTAAGTTTATTCAAGTAACTTTTGTACCACATTGAATGTATCCAATTGTAATAAATTGTTGCATAAGCTGAAATCATTGCATGGAAAGTAAACTGTAAATAAAGCTTTTAAGAAAATAAAGTAAACAAAACAGCCAACTACTTCATATCACCTAGTTTTTATACGGTTCTCATAAATCCCAAACATTCGTCGGTTCTTGCGGACCTCCTGGGGCCATCCATCACTGGATGGATGGAGCGATCTATCATGCTCTAACAATTACTTACTACCTTTTTATTCGCTTTCTTTGAGCCGTGATTTATTTTAGAGGGTCTTTTCACTTTCAAGTTCTTCGTTGCCCTTGAAATAGAAGTTTTTGTATGTTAGTAGAAGTTAGTCTATGCGGATTAAAGATTATTTAATTATTTTTAGTACTGTTCCCATATTGCTGGCTAGACTACAATCTAATACGTTAGCAAATAATCAAACCTATTACCTAACTAATCCAAGCTTAGAACTTCAGTATTAGATGATGGACATAAATAATCCTCTTTTTAATTGGTTAAAATTATCAAAGCTATGTTTTAGTAGTTTTAAGACGTAATTCAGGCTTCTGGTGTGGCCACGTACCTTCTGCCGCTATTTTATGATAATAGTGTAATACCATAATTATCATTGATATTCTAATTTACGAGTTCTATCATTGTTATTAATTAAAGTTGCATTTGTAATAGAAAGTAACGTAATCTTTATCTGGACTTTGGTTTTTTTTTTATACAACTTGATGACAAACAAGCTGACGGCCCACCTGATGTTAAGTGGTTACCGCCGCCTATAGACACCTGCAATAACAAGGAAAAATCACTTGATAGTGCAGGTGCGTTGTCATCCTGGGGCCTATTTTTAACAAAACTCATCTTGTTTAAAGAGGCAATCAATATGTTATTATGAACATTAATAAAGTAAACTATTTGTTAGAACCTTTACTCATTAAAAAGCCATTAAAACGGGAAGATTGCAAAATCCAAAAATACATTTCCCTGTAGTTTTAAACTGCACATAATTCTTTTACCGCAACTCTCGTGTGTCATTTGAAAGACACGGTATCTGGGTAACCGGGTCATACAAACACTGATGCTCCTGCTTCTTTACTTTGACTAATGACTTGGGACTTATATCTTTTAAGTTTTTAACTTCCACAAAGCCTTTTACTGCTTGTTCATCCCTCAAATTATTCTATATTTTCCAAATATTTTCGGATACGTGTAGACGTTTTCATTAAATCTTCGAAGAGATTAATAAAGTTTCGTTGGATTGATCGTGATGTTCTTTTTAACCTCATTAAAATGGGACAACAATGTTAATATTAAATGTTTGGGTTAGGGCCGCTCTGATGTATACAGTCGTCACTTCCTCAGCGTCATCAATCGTGCATATAAGAAACATTTAAGACTTGTTGGACAAGTCGAATTGCTTTTAATTTGACTTAAAAATTAAGTAGGTAGTAACAAATAAAGCTGACATAGCTCATAGGATTAGCAAGATGAAGTGGAAGGACACATAACACGCAGAACGGACGGCCGATAGGGCGTTAAAGTTTAAGTTCTAGCATGACATCCACGTACCGGAAAACGCGAAGAGTAGAACGGCCTCCCACTAGACGGACAGGCGACTTGGCCAAAGGGCTAAGACAAGTTGCCATTTGACAATCGCTATCGCTAAATAGAAAATGTCCATACATTTACATGGAAATCCCATGATTTGACATTTGCGATTGAAAGTCATACGAGGGCTTATGTCAAATCCCACACATTTTCTATTTAGCGATGGCGATAACGATTATCGTAAGGCATCTTGAGTAGGCCCTCAGGGTCGTGGGTTGGATGAAGACTGTGCAAAACCGATTAGTTTGGAAATCGACGGGGGAAGCCTTCGTTCAGCAGTGGACTTCATTGGCTGATAGGATGATGATGATGAACAAAAAAGCAAATGGCATCTACTCTACATTCGTACTAATATAATCAGTAAATTCTTTAATTGATTGCTTGATATCAATCATATGTATATATTAATATACATATGATTGATATCTATATTTTTTTTATATTTATAAATAAATAAACATAGTCCAATATCACAATGTATTTTAACCAGGAAAGGCAGGGAACTAGGCGGGAACGGACATCCCGACATTTTCCAATACGACACAGGTGCATTAAAAACTTTTCCTATTTCAAACGGGACTGCAGCGATGTTATTATTTCCAAGTGAAATGCTTTTGTGTCTTTGATTTCTTCCGAATAATTTAAAGAACATATATAAAATAACTCATATTTAAAACTATAGATTACAACTATTTTAATAGACAACAGACAACTGTTTGGTATTTAGCAACAAAACGGACGGTAATGTATTCTTAGTGTTTTTTTTTATTTTAATTAGAATTTTATGGTTTTATTAAAAATATAAATATACCTTCTTGTCCTCACTTTCATCCCCCATTCCAATAACGACATTGATTTGTCAAGCAATAGATATGAGAAATTAATGTGAAAGAATTGATTTCTTAACTACACAGTTTTACAATCGGATGCACTACGGAAGTGGAACTTTCTGAGCAATCAGAAACGTAGCTTCAAAGGTAAACTCAAATCCTAGAACACTAGCAAAGTACAAACATTCAATATCCGTGCGACTATCGAGCGAGTCAACCGTGCGCCATTTGTAGCAAACCCAAAGGAAAGGGTTGTCAACTAGAACGTAAATTGAAGTAAATTTTGAGTTATAATCATGCAACTAATTAACAAGACAAATTATTTGACTATTAGACAAGTTATTAGTTAATTTGTGAAGTTGGTGAATGTTGAAGAGACGCAAGGCTAAAGGATAAGTTACTAAGAGTTTTCCATCTTACTATTGAACCATGAAGTAAAGATCTGGATATTCATAACTTAAGAGTGTCAAGCAAATAAGACCTTGGTTACAAGCTTTTCAAAGTTAAGACTGTCACAATTTTGGAACCTAATTGGAAATCTAGAGTCAAATCTAAATTAAAAACCAATCGCACCTACCTCGATGTAGATGCAGCCAGTTATATCTGCTTGCCTTAGCATAAACTACCGCAGACATCTCTTTTTTTTACATTAGCTAGAGATTTTGGCCATCCATGTTTACTTTCTCACATACAAAATTTAATTTAACTGCACCTTCTTGCAATGCTTGAAGAAGATTTACAGTGTTTTTTTCGAGTTCGAGTTCTTTGATGTCATTTCTTTCTCTTCAGTTAAACTGATCAAGTTATCTGTCTTCATTGATTGCCCGCTCACATTTCTCCGTCCTGTGTGCAATATTTTGCAGAATCGTCTCGCCTGGAAGACAGCATCAAAGGTAATGAAAGTGATCGAGCCATTCAATACCTGAATGGAAAAAAAATACTGTCCTCAAATTGGAAAAGCGCAATTCGCAAAAACGAATATTACGAAACCCTAGTTCGACCTATTTGAAACTACCTCGCAATATCCAGTCCGCTATTGTTACGTAGCGAGTTAAGCGCTAAGCTCAAAGGCGCGTTAATTTGCCAGCTAACTTAAACAGCGCAACATTGCCGCAAAAAACCACACTTACCACGTCGAGAAATGCAGATTTAATTTCAGCTGCATCTGAATCGCGTAGACTACGGGCAATATTAAATTTTGTTTCTATTTGATCCTTCTGTTTTACATAGGCAATTATATCCAACTTAATAATAATTACACAATGGACGAATACATTTGTAACCTTTTCATGACATTAATCGGCCTATAATTAATTTTGATTTTAAAATAAAATAAATATTGACTTTGATGTTATGTATTCTTTGCTGTTCACTATCAATATTTGTAAGCATTTGAATGTGTTAAAGTGTTATCAGGGTTCATGTGACGAATTTTTACTGTGACGTAACGCCTCTTTGATCACATGATGCAACAAATAAATCATGGATTTTAAATTTGCTTAAAACCAAAGTTCTCATTTGTTTCTTCCGCGCAGGAAAGCCTGCGCCCAGCAGCTGGACGTTTATGCGTTTGTGGGCTGGTGATGATGATTTAGAGAACTCATAATTAAGTTCTTTTCGATCGTCATTATTGTGTCCTACTACCTTGTCAGTTTTATCTCTGGGTACACATATATCACTATCAGTTTTGAATACTTCGGTGAAACTTATCTTGCTTAGGAGTTTGAACGTGTATGTCAAGGTATTCTTGAACCAGAAACTTTGTAGGGTGTTCTAACATACGGGCTTATTTATCGTCTAATGCTATCCTTATTCGCAGCAAGTAGTTTGTAAGTAAATTTATGTTAGTTGGTAATATAATAATATAAGATAACATGTATGTCTAAATGAGATTAATATTGACGTCGACCTATTATGTACCTGATAGCTTAACTAGTTTTGATCGTCAACTTTAAACCTATCGCAATTCATTTATTCACTTAATTTGTAACATTACATTTTACATATTTTTCGTGGAAGACATGGTGATAATTGAGCTACGAATTGCCTTTTGAGCTGAAGGCTTTAATGATCATTATATAAATAATATTATTCTGACAGAACTTACATCACTTTTATATTGATGCTATTATTAAAACATTATAAAACATCCACTGAACCGTTATGTTTAAAGAAGAACAGGCAATAACCAAAGCAAAGGTTCTCACAATCTTCATCTTATCTGGTGGTAAGTGATGAAGATGGAAGCCAGCCATACCTGGATTCCAGAACCTCTGAAGATCTGTCTATCTTACTTCCATCTGCCGGAACACAACAATGCTGTTAACATTACTGTTTAAGCGGCAGACAGTAGGTAAGATGGTGGAAATGCTTTCAAACCAGAGCAGTAAAACAAGATAAAAGAACTAAAGCTACGAATATTTTTCCTACTTTTTAAAAAAGAATTCCTGCTGGAGCAATTAGCAAATTAGAATGTAGAGGTTACTTTCCTATCTTAACTCTTTCATTTGACGATAATAAGAGGATACCGTCTTTTATTTAGTAAGTTTAAGATTTCTAACTAATTTTCTATTTGTTTCTAGCTAACTAACTAATTTTCTGTTTTCTACTAAACCTATATACAGATAACAGAAGCACCCAAAAAGACTACAATACAGACTATAATAGTCTGCTTTCACCCTCCGAGTCTTAATTGCGTCGCAACTTTAAGAAGCGATGAATAAAAGAACAGACAAAGGAAATTTTATTCCTGCTGCAAAATCCGTGTTCGGCCCCGAAATACGATTGAGCGGAAGCGTTCATATCGACTGGTATAAAACTGAGAGCTCGGATATTTTGAAAACAAATAAAAATGGTGTTTGGAAGTACACGCAAAGTTTATAAGTTCGGTAATAAACATTCAACGGTAACTGCTAAAAATTTTGGGAATCAGGATGTCATACACAATATTTGAAAAGTTTTTATCTACATATATAAATACACTAGCACACACACACACTCACGCATAGTATACTTAAAAGTCTGACTTTTATTTTTATTCTAGTGTAACATTTGTCACATTATTGTAAAATTTACTGCGTTTAAAAATTGTAAGAACTAGAAGAGCACTTTCGCCGAAATACAGGTTTATAATTATATGCAAACCTAGTTTAGCATCGGTGGTCACATTAATTGGACACTAAATCTAGACCTAAGCTGCAATGTAGAATTTGTATATGCTTTCATTGAATAAATATTATTATAAATAAAAATCAATGTTTGTATGTTTGTCCCCTATGCGCTCCAAAACCATTGATCTGATTGTGATGGAGCTTTGGTAGGGTGGTTTGGGGACGCCCGCGAAAACTCCTGGAATGTTATTATCTGTTTTATTATCAAACCTAACAATTATCTTTATGGGCATCTAGCCGGGTGCTAGTTCAAAATAAAATAACACTTAAAACGTACAAATCCTGTCTAAACCAGGATGAAGCGTTACCATCAGGCAGGCCATATGCGCACTGGGAACGTTCATGGAAAATCTCAATTCAAATTTTGAGCGTCCGATTGGATTAGCACCTCCATCTTGCAGAACCACAACTACATCACTTGTGTTTCTGCAGTATGTATACCTACTTTAGATGTCCAGAGACTGCCGAGGAACCATTTTATTGGGATTCTACATTAATTTAACATCGTTGTAAGTGCTCGGGATCTACGAGTACCTGTAGGCTACCCTTACCATCTTGTTTTTCGCCATCTTTATTTCAAAATATCATTGGCAAATAACCACACTCCGACCCTGCTTTGCTTAGTAAAAACTTAGTAATCAAGTATTAAAAATATGTGCTTTACGTTAGTGTGTGACGCCTTGATGACATTATTATTTTCACGTTTAATATCTAAACTATTCATTTTTTAATATTTTTCATTACCTAATAAATTTATGTACAAAAGACAGCGCATCAAGTGTAACAGTTGCACTTCGAAAGCCGCCTCTATTACAAACGCAGTAAAGGCGGTCTCAAGGTCAAACTATTACGCTTGATGTGTTGTCGACTGTACTATATGAACAAGAAAGAAAAATAAGTACATACGCACATTATTTTTATTTCACGGCTCTCATAAGTTTTGTGGCCACACATTTCAAATTCGTCATTTAACTTTACTTTTTGGAACATACTTCTGAGAGCTGAAGCTAAAAGTATGATTTTAAATAAAACATTCCTCTTTATGAAAAAATCTCATTTATAAAACTGTGGCTTAAGAAGGTTAATAAGAATGTATTTAAACACTACTTGGAGAGGTTTCTAATAGTTATCACACGTGAAAAGTTTGTTTGTATCAATCCTGCATAAATCCTGACTCATTTTATAATTCTATTTCATGTTTGGAAATAACATCCCACAACATTTATGTACATTTCAAATATAAATCTTCATAAAAATACACCGCTTTGAATATAAAAAGAGAAACATTGCCTGCTAATTATAAATTTCTTTAATGATTTCTTGTTACCAGGATGAGCGATCTTGCTTCAATCCTTAAAAAAGGTCGTCTATCATCCATAGGTACTAGTCTTGTAAATGTGAAAGTAATAATAATCACAATCTTTATTTAAACTTTCAAGTAAATTACATTAAAAGGGCTGGTACATCTTCTTTTTATTTTGTAAAACCTGTATTAGAAAAGTACCCTCTTTTCTGTGGCGTCTGACACCTAAAATTAAAATTAAAACTTAACGCGTGACTGGAGGCTGGTATTTGAAAACAACGCAGAAAGTTTTGTAGTAAATTATGGGAATGATCGAAAGTAGTGAAGAATGCAGCAGAATGTTACAAGGCACGGCGACATGCAACGTTGCCGCGTCGTGACGTGCATTTTAAGTTACGTCAACGTAACGTGCCACGTTACCGTAACGTTTTACGTTGACGACGTCGTGACGTACAGATGTGGACAGGCTCTTATTGTACTGCAAAAATATTGTAAGCTATCTTGGTGATCTATAAATAAATGAATAAATTTAGTTTATAAAATAGTCATTGATTTAAACGCTTAAGTTTCAAATAATTCTATTATTAGTAGATAGTACCCAAAATAAATGCATACGTCTATATTTAATTGAATTAGCATTAAATTACCTTAATGTTCCTATGAAACTTGCTAATTAGACGTTCCCGGTATAATATGCCAATTTAACAGTCATTTAACTCTCATACCACTACGCTTCCTCGGACTTATGCATTTTAACCTGACAACCTAATTCAGAGAAATGAGACATTAGTGTAGTACCTACTTTCACTAAGCTACGGGCTCAGTAAGACAAAAAAGGTTTTTTACAATTAAATGCGAAGCAAGCTGAATGCTCACCTAGTGGTGAGGGCTAACTTCGCTTAAGAACAGAAAATTTTCTTGGTATTGCAGGTGCGTTGTAATCCTATGGCCTAAGATGAAATGCCCGCCATGCCCAGTATAAATAATATACATAAATAAATATATAAATAAACAATATACTATTATTCCCTTACGTTAGATCGCACGCAAATAATACTTTTTTATAGTATTGTGTACCTGCAGATCGTACAGTGCCGTAAGTTTTGTATTTTTCACCATGTGGAACTGTCGACTGGTGAATCTTTCAGTGTACAGAAGTTTGCAGCCGAAATCATACAGTTTTGGTTATTAATCGCGACTGCTGTGTGAACGTAGAGACAGAAAAGAAAGCTCTTTACGGACAATTGTTGTAAGATTAATCAGTTAAAGTTAAATTGCAAAGAATGAACAAACTACTAGAGTACTAGAGAATAAGGTAGAGCTTTTAAACATAGCAAATTTCCACCCCACAAACGAATGAAACGCGTACAAAGAAAAGCAGGGTACTTTGTAGTCAGAGACTTATTCTAATATAAGCTTCAGCTACCACAGCTTACTTCAGTCTAACAGAAAATCTTTTCATACGCAATAATAATATTAAGTAAGTGTGAATACTTATGTAGCACAAATCTATAATGCTACGTAATATGTGCCATACAAGACATTTTGTTCCCTCGTGCATATCTTCCTTCGCGCAACAAGCTTCCTTCGCGTCACAAGATACTTGAAAAGACACCACAGGCCGGCAATGTTGAAAAGGCACCATAGGCCGGCAAAGAACAGCGTGTTCAAGCTGACTCAGCTATAAATACTTTGACCTCTTGAAGAAATAGCTCTTAATAGATTTAAGGCACGGTTTTAAATATATTGCGCCCTGTTTGACAGCAAATAAAATATTGAACTTGATCTTGAAAGAAAGTCGCCCTGTTTCCGTAATCGAATCCAAAGCACTCCAGGCATTACGCCAGCGAATCCCTATACATACACACTTGACTCAAATTCCGTTACAATGAGACCTCCACCGCCGCATGCCTTTTGAATAAAAAATGTGCTCCGGATTTTTTCATGAAATGCGAAAAACTTGTTTCAAACGTAAAATGTATTTTTTGTCAGCTGCCAACAGTTGTACCGAAACCTGAATACTTTATTGCTTTCGCTCAACGTTTGATGAAATTTTCAACGTTTCCCTGTAAACATAACATATTTTTATTTTAAGCAGTAAAGCAGTGTTTTTCTGCTAATTTCAAATTATTTTTCTTATTATAATCTTAGCAAACATAAATCGGAGAAAACTCACGGGGAACCTTCTCAAATATCAGCCGTTTCTAATAAGCTTGTAAAGTCCATATTGCCTGGTTATTTCAAAATTAGAGAGGACCGTTCTAGAAATATTATTTCCATATAATTTGGATACCTCCGTTTCCAAGTATCAGAAACTCATAATTTTCTTGGTTTAGTTTTAGATGAAAGCGTGTTTGATTGCAGGTTTAATGTTAGTTAAATTTTGAACGTCATGTTATTAGTTTTAGTTGTGCTTATTGATTATTCTATCTAATTAGATATACTAATAGCAGACAGAGATGTTGTCAATATTCGATGTTCAATACTCAAAATGAATAACAACGTAGCTAGTAAATAGATGCTATATTTCGTTACACAGATCATCATGAACATAATCCAAAATATTACAGAAGATATTTATATGGTGATCGGAGTGCAGTGAGCGTCTATCGCTTGAAATGATGATGATAACGAACAATAAATGATTAATTTTATCTTTTAGATGTATAAAGTTTAGGTGACCTTACTGCAGAAACACAGCTAGCAGACTGTAGCGTCAGTGAAGTGTTTACTGGACAGTTCTTTGAGTGGAGTAGCTGTCCACAGCCGGTGGCTCCAAATTCTCTATGAGTGTAATACCTACCTAGGGGCACAACGAAAATAGACTCTATCACAAACGGAGCAAGGGCGGTCTCCAGATCAAACTGCCACGCTTGATGTGCTGTCGGCAGTACCAAACACATGGACTTTTGTTGCTGTTCCAGTAACAACTCTTTTTTTTGTGATAGAAAAGCTTTTATAGCTGGGTTATGTGAGACTCTCCGACTGGCATACTCACTAAAAACCATCCGATAGTACCACGTTACAAGTTCTTCCTCCCTCGCTGCCTTGCGACGTGACCACATAGGGAACTTGTTAGTCCGCGTGACACTTGCAGCTGTCCTCATCAGGCCACCACAAAGGGTTAGGGATATCCCGGAAGAACATCGGATATCCCAACCACACCGGGTGACGATGCAGACGATGGTGTCCTATTCCATCGCCCACACTCCCGGCTACAGCGGTTGGAGCGTCACGAAAAGCCGCCTCCTAAGGCCCATGCGCCTCCCACAGGACGGAGCTGCGAGAGGTTCTTCCTCTCTAGCCCGCTCCGCAGCCTTATTTTGGGCATAACTTGCTCACAGAAGGAGGTAACTGCCTCCCAGCACATTGCACTGCCAACCATCTATTTAATCAACGTCGGCAGTGCATGGTCCGCACCCACTGTTGCGACCAGGTCACGACGCTCAACAGTAACAACTCAACTGAACTTGCCAGCCATCCGGGGTAGTCCTTGGACAATGCTCCTTAGCATTTGTAACTGAAAACGCTCAACCCACTTCGCCAGCAAGTATGAATGATATGTAATGAGGTCTATTTGCATCACTATGAAGGCTATAATAATTACAAGCTAAAACAAATGGTCTATCAATAGCACATCAATAAATAAAGTCTGTAGCGTTGTATTTGGAGATTTTGTATAACATTCTTAGTTCAGCCGTGAAAGAGTTCGCTGTGTTTAATTGAAGGGAAAGCAGCCAGTGCATTTCATTTTAGGCCTCAGGATGACAACGCACCTGCAATGTCAAGTGATTTTTCCTTGTTATTGTCGGTGTCATTAGGCGCATTAACTGCTTACCACCAGGTGAGATATCAGCTTGTTTGTCATATAGTTATATAAAACAATACATTTGCCCACTATGCTTAATTCCTCTTGGTCTTTCTCACATAATACAGATACAATACCAAATAGGTTTTAGATCCCGCTAATATTAATGACACCGTGCCAGCACTACGTGTATTCTGGAATGTTCCGACCTAAAGTTGAATCATTAATCTTGCTTAACGACATCTATATGGTAGAGGCTTTACAGCACCTACAAAAATGTTTACCTACATTAATTTCATTCACTCAAGTAACGAACATTTTTCATGAAGATTTTCCTTTAAAATCAACAAAATTTGATAAAAACGACGGACATTTTTTTCACTTTTAGGACTAAAACCTTTGCATCTAATATTTTGATATCCTAAATGTTAATTGCAACTCTCAAAACAAAACAACTTGTACTTCTTTTTTTTAATCTTAACGGGGTAACTCTTGGCGTTCATCTCACCTGATGGTAAGTGTAGATAAGGCCGACGAAGGAAGCGAATTACACCCGGATTCCTCAACCACAGAGGAACTGGCTATCTTACCTCCAACTGCCGGAACACAACAATGCTGTTAAAATTATTGTTATGGCGGCAGACTTAGGTAAGTAACTTGATAACCAATTCAGCGTTTCAGAGAATTGAACCTAAGTAATTAGCCAACACTACACAAGATGAAACACGTCACTCAGACTTCAAAAGGTATTCAAATAGTACGAATGCCTGCTGGCAGATAATTGGGTCCTTTCATTTCACGTCTCCAACTGAACAAGCAATTTCAGAAGAACTATGTAAATATTAAACGGTTTCGAACAAGAACCCTAAGCAACAAGTGGACGTTATATTCTCTATGTTGCAAGTGTCTGTCATCATTAACATCACAACAGCCGATACGCATCCCACTGCTGGGCACAGGAATTTCTGGAGGGAGGAAACACAATTAAGAGTTTGGGTTTTGACCCACTATGCTTTCCGAATTCGGGTTTTTGGGTTATGGTTATAATGTATATGTCTTTGCCATTTGGTTATATTCGCTGCTTAATTGAATAGCTAGCCCGTTGATTAAACGCCGGCATCCAATTTAATGCCTGAGCCGATAGTTAATTAAACTAGACAGCCTCAACATTTAACAACATGGCGTATTGAGAGTCCACTCAGTTTAATGCCTAGGCGGATCGTCTTGTACTGAATATTAGTAATTTCAAGGTTATTTTTTATGACCAAAATGATTTTATCATGAAAATACATAGTCATAAAAAAACCATGAACCTACCATCACTCAAACTGTTACACAAGACGTGTAACTGTTTGAGTGATGGTAGGTTCATGGTTTCGGTTAATTCTTCGATTTAAACGACTTGCCTAGGCGTCCAATTGAATGGCTTATTTAACCAGACGGCTGACATAACATTGAGCCATCTGGTTAAACGTTGCGCTAAATGACTTGTTAGTTGTCCTTCAGCTGATTCATTGAATGCCGGCGTTTAATCAACGGCCTAGGCGTCCAGTTAAGCGGCTAATTTACCCAGAGGGCTGTGACATAGGTTTATAACCGCGGGATCATCGGTTGTACGATGGATCTTCAGATTACAAATTTGACTGACTCATCCGAATAAGCCATGGCGAAAGTTGCATTGTTTCCTCGATATTCTATTGTTGAGGACATGTCCGCGTTGGCGAGCTGCCTAAAGATATAGTAAGGCTAATGGCAACTTTATTCTGGACACAAGAAGAGTAAACGCAGGGGAGGCACAAAAGATCCTAATGGGTCGAAGTACACTGTGACCTAGTCATGGCCACATAGGAAGATAA
The DNA here is from genome assembly GCA_947347705.1 of Nymphula nitidulata. Classification (NCBI taxonomy): domain Eukaryota; kingdom Metazoa; phylum Arthropoda; class Insecta; order Lepidoptera; family Crambidae; genus Nymphula; species Nymphula nitidulata. The sequence goes on from OX374632.1 coordinate 19,289,203, forward strand.
GATAAGATGGCGAGCTGGCTAAAGTCGAAAACTCATTCAAAATTGCAAGCGTATTTAGGCTACGGCTACGGTATGCGTGTTTGACACCATTTATCATCATCACCAGCCTATAATAGGTCCCACTGTTGGGCACAGGCCTTCCTACATGGGTGAAACACATGAGAAGTTTGGGCTATAACATCACAACGCTGACCCGATGCGGGTTGGTAGGTGGCGGATGGTATTAAAACAAAACCATATTACTTTTCTGCTAAATAAGCCATTGTTTATTTAATATTGCTTACTGAATAACCTTTTATGACATACTTTTCCTTCTGAAGCGACGAAATTTCCCGCAACGTACCGCATTGTCCTTGAGCCGACACTCGTATTACTCCTAGGTCATAAGAATAAACTTTCTTGGCTTTTCTTACAGCGTTTTCTAGTTTTCATGAGCAGGAGGTGGTTATTTGTCCTTTTGTGAGGGATGAGGCAGTGTGTGAGTGAGGCATCTTCACATACATAAGGCCTTAAACAAAAAAAAAGGATAGGGAAATGTAGTGTAATTACTGGGCATGGACGGCTTTTCATCTTAGGCCTCAGGATGACAACGCACCTGCTATATCAAGTGATTTTCCCTTGTTCTTGCTGGTGTCTATAGGCGTCGGTAACCGCTTAGCACCAGGTGGGCCGTTAGTTTTTTTATCATCTAGTTGATTAAAAAACAATAGACATATAAATTTTTGTAATGCTGAGCTTTATCAATGAGTAAAGTCGCTCCAGAAGGGTGGAACTGTGACGTCACCCTTGTGAAAAAAGGTGACAGTATAAGATATCACGAGGGTTCCCATTTATGGATGACATTGGAGTTTTGAGTTTTGAATGGGTAAATTAAAGTAAAAATAAAATTTACTCTAAGTCACCCCACAAACTACTGGTCGCCTTGTGCTCGTAATTTAACGTTATTATGTATAATTTTTCAAAAATATTAGCATTCTGCACTCCTTCTCTATATAAACTATAAAGTGTTCGAAATTTCATAGGTCCGCTCCTCCGTCCGCGCAATTTTCGTAAAAACAGGTACAAAGTTTTTGCTTCACGTATTAATTTTATGATGGTTTATGCAAACACAAAATTCTTAAATATAAATGAACCAAACTTACTTTTCATTTACTCAAAAAAAAAACGAGCAGTTGGTTCCTCAATAAAATTGATCTCAGACTTTATTTTCTTTTAATTTATTTTACTTATAAACATTGAGTCGAAACCATGACTTTCAGAGAAATTTTTCTAACTCACTCAGAAACTATTCTAATGTGGTCCATAACACACACCCGATAGCACGTAATGTTCCGGATATGATAATAGTGAGGAATGAGAAATGTGAACACCGTGGAGGAATAGTGGGGTAACCTTGTCATGACAACGGATGACTTATTGTTTTTTTCTATCATACTCAGACTCCACTTTATAAGCTAACATAACTGATAGTCTTAGAATTATGTTAACCTGTCAAGCATCAGATTCAAGACACAATTGATTTTTCAATTATCATAGACCTCGAGAGGTATAACGAGGCTTGACAGATTAAGATGATAGCCTTTGACCAACCCATTTTATCTAGGGACCTTCCCACTTATTCGCTGACTCAACTGACAAGTGCCGGTGGATAAAATATACGGTATTTTTACGTACAGACGACACCACATCAAGTGTAACTGTCGACTGTACATTGATATTTCTTCACGAAACTTTTCGTTTCATTGCAGTGTGAAACCGCAATGTATATAAAAGGTGGTGGGTAGGCTACCGATAACCGATACTTGTCATCTTATCGAATAAGGGGGCTGGTAATTCTATCTTACAACTTAAATAGATGTCTTTGTTTCATCGGACATCAAGGGATATGCTAGGTACCTAACTGTGGGACTAGACTGGATGGACAACGTGAGAAGGGTCGTAGGAAATCGGACACAGACAGCGTCTGACTGTTCTTTGTTGAAATACATAGGGGAGGCTCTTATACGGATGTTGTATTAAAGATGTGTAGTTTAGATTTGTAGGCATAAGTATATGGCGGAAATTCATTTTCAATATAAACCCTTTTGAGATGATCTGTTGTACAGAGTAATGAGAGTACAGACGCACAGTAATTATTGGTTTTTGGAAAAATATCGCACCACGTGCCCTCGATCAATTCTTTGGGTGAAACGACAATAAGGATGAACCAGATATCACGATGCACGCATTCAATTAATATTAATCAAGGAGTTCGTTAGCGTGGTAGTTTGAATTAAGCAACTTAAGCCATAGTCGATCCCGGGATGGGTCAATCAAAATTAGTGATCTTGAGCTCCTCCGTGTTTCAGAAGGCACGTTAAGTCGTTGGCCCCCGTTATTAAAGCGACCGCTTTAACCCAAATTCCTCGTATGTTTCTTCCATGTAGGAAGGCCTGTGCCCAGCAGTAGGACCTATCTAGTAGTTCAAATATAATAAACTGTTTTAAAAAAGTAATTATTTTTTTATCGGGTTTTAGGCCTACAAACACAAATTGAAAATAAAAATGGGTCAATATTTCAATTTCAAACTAAATGGCTGCAATCTAACCAGACAATCGTGATCCACGATTGACGTGAATAAAAAATGGTCGCCAATTCTAAATTAACTTAACCTGCTAGTCACTAGTTTCGTGTATAAATTCAGCGAAACAGGTCGGGGGGTGGAAATAGGTGCGACCGGGAACGACCTAAATGACCTTTGACCTGCCTGTGGATAACGAACGAGGTTATCGACCTAACACAGTGTTGTCATACTATCGATATGGCTTTTACACCCCGTGGCGTTCTTTCTTTAAACTATGTGCCTGTCCATAATCGTATGAGCCATGACAGTTACTTTAGATCTTCTACAGATGCTTTCATTTCAGATTCTGTCTTCGGTAAACACGTAACATACTTTGCTACGTAGGTCGTCGAGTGTGTTTTGTTTAGAAGCTGTTAGAGTGAGCGAGTACGATTCATACGGTCGTCACGGGCAACGTAGACTGGTCGGAGGATGCCGTCTTGAGACATTAAGGAGGACCTAACCATTTGCTTTCGTGGGGAAATACCTTTACAGTGAGGGGGTGAGGGTCGCCTAGCATCTGATCAAACGGTACTAGGAATAGCCTGGCCCGGGCTCTGCTAAAAAAAATACGTCCACGCCCAGTAATTACACTGGCTACCTTTCCCTTCAATCCGATACACAGCGAACTGTTTCACGGCTGAAATAGGAACGGCGGTGGTACCTACCCAGACGACGCTACATATGGGCCTACCACCTAGTAACCCCCCTTAGAATTCTGAACGGGTTAGCTTTAGACTCCTTATCTCACCTGATGGTAAGTGGTGATACGGCCGAAGATGGAAGCGAACTACACCAGGACTGCTCAGCTCAACCACAGAGAAACAGGCTATCTTGCCTCCAACTGCCGGAACATAACAATGCAATTACGGAACTCAATAGACAAATCAAAGAAATAAAAAAACTACTTATGACAAAATTGATAATTGACGGTAAACCAGCAAGGCAAGCAACCACCGCCTTTCTTATTTTAGCCGTGAAACAGTTCGCAGTGTTAAATTAAATTAAATTGCTGTAAAATTGTTGTAGTTTTGTAAACAAAGTGTCGTTGACAACCAAAATGGACACTATCAACATAATATATTTGGCGCCAAACTCTCACACTTCATCTTCACCAGTCTATACAAATCCCACTGTAGTAAAATGAGTCAAAAAAACGAAAATTTAAAATTTTTTTGGCTGTGATTGAAATTCAGCTTAACACCACTCCTATAATCCTTATACGAAACAAAATAATTAGTGAGCAATATATAATGAGCACCGACAAAAACAAATAGTCTAAATCAATATTAGATAGCACACACGCGAAGCATTTGTATAGTTATGTAAACATATTTCACCGTACACGCTTCGCTGCGGCAGGTATTAATCAAACTACGATCAACGTTTCTATTTCGTCTCTTTCAATTGAATCTGTCAGCTGGCTACCGGGTACAGATAGATATATCACAAATACTGATCAAATCAAATCACTTTTATTTGTACAAGAACATAATAATATATATAATATATTACAAAAACATATTCTTCTACCATCTGACATAGAAATTAAACTTTAATAATAATTAATTACTTAAATCTGTATTGAAATTAAAGTCACAAGCAAAGTAACTTCCTAATATGTAATTATGGACTCCACTACTAATCCTTCGTCTAAATGGTTGTATAATACAACATTCTTGATTATAATAATTATTTATACTGGGAAATCTAGGAGGCTTTTCAAAATAAAAATGTCTCAAAGTTGTTTTAAAAAAAATACTCTTCCTCAACTAAGCCGACGAGTAAATCTTCAATACTAAAATTCAATTTAATTCACACTCACTACAAAAAATAAACTTAGATTAAAAAGGTCTCCCACTCAACATCTGCCGCAACAGATGGTGCTGGTATTCTGCGGATGCCTAAATCAATAGACGAGTATCTCTGAGCAATTTCAGGGGGCAATATCGCGATGACCTATCATATCTGTGAAGACATTTTTTCAGTCTTAATCTTTTGTTCCTTACTAACCCGCCTCGCCGGAAATAAAATATCTATTGTTTTTTTTAACAGCCAACTAGATGCCAAACAAGCAGCCTTGTCGTAAGTGGCTTTCATCTCCTATCATCGCCGCAGGTCTACCTGCAATAACAAGGAAAAAATCACTTGGTATTACAAGTGCGTTGTCACCCTGAGGCCTAAGATGAAAGGCCTACCATGCCCAGTAATTACACTGGCTACTTTTTCTTTCAATCCAGAACACTGCGAAATGTTTTACGGCCGAAATAAGAAAGGCGATGGTACCCAGACGACCTTACATACGGGCCTACCACTTAGAAAACTGTGTTTGATATCGTCGGTGGGCGTGCAAGACCGCGCAAGAGCAGTTTGCAATACCGCGGATTTACAAAAGTCGCGCCAGAGCGGGCTTTTAGCGCTGATTCGCTTATACTAGATTCTCATTAAACAACACCCAGAGAAATCCCAAACAAGTTCAGTCAAAGAAATGTGTAGAAATATCCAAGATACTAACTTTTTTCTTCCATCCTGTGAAATAAACAAAAGGCACATACGCGGTATTGCAAACTGCTCTTACGCGGTCTTACACGCCCACCGACGATATGTGAATACTTCACAGATTATTTCTACTTCATTATTGCTGCAACTTGAATTCACCGTTTTTTTGTGAAATATTTCCCTAAACCAACACGCGATTGTCGTGTACTATGCTTATAAAATTATAGACATTACCGCCATTTTACGTAAAGCCGTTATGCAAATGGCGAACGCTACTGGGAAATCCAGTTTATTAAATTACTGTTGTTTTGAGCTTATAGTTTTCAGTACCATAGTCACAAAGGTATATTCCTAAAACAAAGTTGCAAAACTGTGGTTTGTTCTTCAGCTTTATAAAGAGATGTCTTTTATAGTCCAAAGTACGCTAGACATGTTACCTACCGGATTTGCATATCTTTTCTTCCAACTGCTAGTCATCAATTCACCTAGAAAAGGATGGAAGGACAGCGCCAATGTTCTTATCAATCAATCAATATCATCTTTATTAAATGCAATAGAACATCCAAATTCACATCTGGTAATAAGAGCTATTTTAGCGGTGTGCTTATGTACAACGACAGCACCTCAAGTGTAAAAGTTGCACTACGAAAGCCGCATCTATTACAAAAGTCACAAGGGCCATCTCAAGGTCAAACTGTTTCGTTTGATGTGCTATCGACAATACACTTTACTATCGAATCAACAGTATAGGTAATAAGTCCCTTCAGCTGGAATGCGATGCCACGGAATGCGTCGGACATCCAATAGAAACTTCACCGACACAGATGTCTCCTTACCTATATTGAACTGAGGGGACTGTACCCGAAACTATTTCTATTTCTCGTGAAAAACTTTGTGGAGCTTGAATTAGTTGAATTTCGTTTCAAAAAGAAAATCTTTTGTAAAAAGACTCCCGAATTTCTAAGCCAGCGCGCGGCGAGGTCCAGTGAAATCAAAAGTTTACGTTAGATACGCTGTTAAGAATCGCTGTCACATGAATGAAACCGAATCTTTTATCAATAAAGGAACTGGACTGAAGTCATGTAATTCACAAATAAAATGTCAAAGTCAAAATTATTCTTAAACATTAATTTACGAGCTCGGTGCAATCTACAATAGGCACGTGATTTCTAATGCCCGTTACATAATCAGCCGCGTCCAGCTAATTAGTAATTAGTTCAAACTAAGCCCTCGTTTGCGACTCAGTTTTGCAATTAATTACAGATTCCACTCAAATAACATTTTAAGCTATTGATGTTGAGCTTGCACATAATTATAAAGTTCTGTTGATACTAATTCTGTAAAATTTCCAACAGTTTTCCGATGTCTTTTAGTTGATTCACCACTATTTTATTTTAGTTATCAAGCACGGTTGATTGTCGATAGTAATCACTACATAGTATAAAACAAAGTCGCTATCCGCCGTGTGTCTGTCCCTATGTATGCTAAGATCTTTAAAACTACGCAACGGATTTTGATGCGGTTTTTTTAATACATAGAATGATTCTTAAGGAAGGTTTATATGTATAATACATGTTTATATGTATAATACCCGTGCAAAGTCGGGGCGGGTCGCTAGTTAATAATATATGCAAATTATGTGTAAGTTTCATCATTAGGTATTCATCATCAATAGGCTGGTCTATTTACGTTTTACTGCTGGGCACAGGCCCGCAACACATGAGGAGCTTGGGCCATAACACCACCACGCTGGCTCAATGCGGATTAGTCGGTTAAAGCGGTTGCAGTAACAACCGGGACCAACGGCTAAAAGTGCTTTCCGAAGCATTTAGGACCTGAAGATAACAATTTTTTATTGTCCCGTCAGGGATCGACAATGGCGAAAGTTCCTTTGTTTTTTATACTCGAAACCAGAGCGCACGGACCACTACGCCACCGAGTTCCTCATCATCTTCATGCGTAAGTTTGGCGTACGTCAATAAATATTCATTCCATTCTTTATTTGAAGAACGTAGTATATCAACAGCATCATCATTAAGATTTAGCGTTGAAGAGATCTATTCGCCTGAGTTATGATAAAGATAAGATAAGATAGCTGATGAGGCAGAGGTTTACTCCTCAACTATTGGCATTACAAAAGTGCTTGTATCGTTCTGTCCTGATGATTATAATGCCTTGAGTAATCGTGGGAAGCGTTTTAAAATAGAACATAAAATGTTCATAAAACTCTATAATTAAAAAGCACAAACTGATTTGACTGCGTCATTATACCGATATTCATTGGATTGGAAGTTGTCACGGACAGAAATTGCAATTCCAGAATATTCTACGTGAGCAGTTTGACGTATAAAACGGGATACAATATCGAACTATGTGGAGTTATAATGATATTGGATTCTGGTCAAATGAATGCTCTATTCATTTGACCAGATTTATGTTTAGAGAGACATAAAATGTTGAATCCACAACATAGAGTGTAAATTTAGAGTTTTATTTCGTGGACAACATAGTTAAGTTATTTTGAAATTCTTTATTACTAGATTTGTTTAATTTTAAGTCGGGATAATGAGTAATAATTATGAAAGGCAGTGCACCTTGACCTTATATACCCCTGTTCTTGAGTATTTGAAAGTCATTCTGTAACGATCACTGAGCAGATAAGTTTTGTGATTTTACCCTTCACAAGCCCTTCGTATTAGACCTGTGTCGATCGATCATTTCCCGCGACCCGGGTCGATCACGACCTATTAGGTTGGTGATCGACTCACAATGATCCGATCAAATGATCCAATCGCACAACACATGATTCGGTTCTCTATGCTCACCGGTCGTGGATCACGCACGTCACGGGTCGCAACGTGGGTCTCGGGTCTTTTGGGTACTGTGTACGATTCGTGACGCGCGCGCGTTGTTATAGCGTTATATAATAAACACGTAATTATGTTTCGAGGTTATAAATAATAGTATATTTAAGTATTTTTAAAATAATATCAATATTTTTTATAAAGTATTTTATAAAAAATAAAATTTGTTCGTTTTGTGTTATTAATTCAAATTCTTAATCACGATGATTAGATTTTATCACTGTGTAAATAGAAAATTTAGTCTTTCTAAACAAAGTGAGTGATCGAGTTAAGCGCGTAAACATCGATCTCAGTGATCGAATCTTTTTGTGGCTCGCGACCAGATCACTCCTGAATGAATAGTGATCCAATCAAAGTGATCCGATCAATCACGATCGACTCAGGTCTACTTCGTATTTGATAACTATGATTCTAATGTATACTAAGACGTTAGGATGAATTTGTTATTAGTGACATGAATAAAGGCCGCTGCATAGCAGTGAGACGTATATAATATGCGGTTGGTGAGGGTGATAATGTTAAATAACAGTTTAAAGTTCAAACTCCGCTTCGCAAAGGAACAGGAGGCTCCAAAATTTGATTAAACTGTAAAAGCAATTTTCTGTAGAATGATACTAAATACACTCCCCAGCGTCCTGCAACAAGTTGAGCCGATAACGAATGCACAGCGGCCCCGGCCAGCTTGATGCAATTAACCCATTTCCCCGCGTCTGTGCCCAGCGGTACCTATGGGATTTAAAGGAATACAAAATTTTGTTTGTTCTATACGACTAACGCGTTTGTCACAAATTTTTATAGGTTCCATAGTCTAGGGATGCGTGTAATTATGTAGTCCTTTTTACAGCTTGTGATTCTTAAATCGAAAATGGTTATGATGTCAAAAGAATGTTGCATTATAACCATGATTAGAAATCCGAGAGAAATTTTTGATAACTACTGTTTACCAGTGTCAGAATTTTGAAGTTATCATTTTGGTTTCTAAAATGGAAAAATAGGACGGCTGCCATCCAAAATTAGAAGTGGCTTAATGAATATTAGGTTTTTTCTATTTCTATCGTTTAAGAATATTGCTCGCTCACTCGTAGCTCCTCGATGCATTAGATTGTAGCTTCATTCTGACCATAACATTGATCATTTAGATGCCATGAAGCGACTATAAAAGTACTGTTTTTGGGCCAGCAAGGTTAAGGCTTCAATGTTCAGTATACTCACTACTAGCTGCACCAGCTATCTTTTCAAATGGAGAGTCCATTCTAAGCGTTTGTGATCAGGTAGAGTAAAATCAAGCGGAGTATTTCTTATTTTTAAATAAGACAAGAAAATACTATATAACATTTTCATTGTAATATGCTTCTATTTTCTGACATTTATGTAGTTTCCTTTATCTAGAATTGAAACATTGTGTGTAAAAAAGCAATTTTCGTAATTTATCAATCTCATTCCCTAGCCCACTAAGGTAATTATTTATACCACCCGCACGAATTTAATCTCATCACGTATGCGTACGGCTATGTAGGTTACTGTATATTCAATTAACCCATTTCCACGGGAACGGTAAAGGACAATACAGGCTTCTAAGGAATTACTTATTTTGGGAAAGTAGTTATTTAGTGAGTAGGAGCGCTCTGGTTTCGATACGAAAACAAAGCAACTTTCGCAATGGTCGATCCCATGATGGGTCAATCAAAGTTTGTTATCTAGAGCTCCTCCGTGCTTCGGAAGGCACGTTAAGCTGTTGGTCCCGGTTGTTCCTGCAACCGCTTTGGGCCAGCGTGTTGGTGTTATGGCCCAAACTCCTCATGTGCTTCTCCCATGTAGGAAGGCCTGTGCCCAGCAGTGGGACGTATATAAGCTGATAATGATGATGAAAAAAGAAAATTGTCCTTGTGGTTTAATGTTTTGTGAAAGATTAGATCTTTATCAACCTCAATATTACTACGTAACCTAATAATAAGCACTGATGCTCGTTTTCACTATCATTTGCGTTAAATGTCTTTTAGCGATGTTTAGCTCAGTTTATCTAAAGGAGACAGAAAGGGAAAATATCATTAAGAGTCACCTAAGCCTAGGGAATCGTTAGTGAAAACGAACATAACTTTAGTCTGTAGAAACTAACAACACAGATTTTGCGTCGGACTCGGACACGCATACTCAACATAATTAAAAATGGTCATCATCGTTATAAGATGGGATTAGAGATGCTAAATAACGAAGAACCATACATAAACTAATACATTACATTAGAATCGCACTTAAGTACACACGACAGCACATCAAGTGTAACAGTTGGTGTACATACAAACAACACGATTCATAATCAAAATTTTAGCACCAATAATAATTAGCTCCTTAATGGACACGACAACTGAAGATTTCGTGCAGGATCTCGAACGCTTCACCAATCGGTTGTCAAAATTAGAAAGAAATCCTACTAAACTACCATTAAAAGTATTGTAAAATAAATTTGAGAGTCGCCTCCTGTGTTTTCTATATGACACTTCTTTCGATACCTTCAGTGCCCGAAGATAATAATGAAAATGGATGGCGCCAAAGCTCGAGGTCTATAAAGGCGAAATTAATTTCACTTACAGTTGAAACGGGCGTTCTTATCTTTCTTTCCATTAATTATTCTCAGTTCTTGCAGAAAAAGGGACATCATTTTATTCAGGGGTATCTTTTATTCTTCTCTTTTAACTTCTCGAGCCCAATCAGTTTTTCCGCGGAGCATATTTTTTGCTGATTCAGTTTATTCGCTACTTCAAGTTACAACTTTTATTTTGTTAAATTATGTGACAATGGCGGTGTTTAGAAATGTACATTATGTAATAGCTTTACGGACAGATTGTTGTTTTTTACTATTCTTCTTAAAATTTGTCATCTTAAACGGAAAAATAAAAATATAGTTGTTTGTATGCTTAATAGCCACAAACTTTTACAATCCGTTTTTCTCAAAGCCCTAAGCTACCGAGGATCTATAAGCACCCTAATAATAAATACCGTATTTTCTAACTAACCGTTTCTAATATAAAAGTTTATTTTAATGATAATATCTTTAGAAGTAATAACTCTTGAACTTATCTTCGGTAAATTTTTTCATCTCTAAATCATATTTGGAAATTGAATATTCAAATGAATCACAGTAATCCACAGCCTTAACGAAACATACTAAAGAACACCAAACCAAAAGTAGTTTTCATTATCCCGACGACCCTCAAGAATATCTCTGGCAATTTCGTCTCCAGATTGTTTTCATTATCTTCCACATAGTAAATGAAAAGCAAATATCAAACCCAATTACTCGGGAACGTGTGAATAGTGCTTCCCCGTCTTATAAACGTGGAGGAAAAGAACAAGAAGTTATATAACGTAATTAGCTAAAGTTAGAAGAAGAAAATTAACTGTAGCATTATCTTGTAAGAGGGTAAAGAAATATGGGCTCATTCCTCATTTGTGTTTTTCTCATGTCAGAAGTCCTGTGCCCAGCAGTAGGACGTAGATAAGATGATGATTAAAGAAATGTTGAGAAGGTAGCGGATGGTTTTGTTTGATAAGGTACTTTCATAACGATTTCAACTTAATATGACGATAAGTGATATCTGGAGCGTCGTTTTTATTAACTGTGTATTTGTTGAACTCTCTACTACATATTAAGTCTCCAAACTTGATACATTCTAGCGAACACAAAATTTCAATAGCACTATTGTCGCTAAAACAAATATCGGAAACCTATAAAACAGAATGAGCCCTCCACTATTACAAAATACAAATAACCCCGCAAACACAGCTCTGAGTTTATCCCGGGAACAATTTCCTTCATTGCTTCCTTCAGTCCTCGCATCAGGGTCTCGTACACTGCAATAGTCTACTAATATAATTACTGGATAGCTCACGAAATCACTGTAATTTCTTCTTGAATTCTTGAGCATACTCGCGTGTGGTAGCATGTTATGATTTATGATTCTTTATGTAAGGTTGTTTTGTAGAATGGTGTTCGTTCGTAGTTATTATTTGTTTTCAATTAGTAATCTAGTTTATTGAATTAATACTTTCAGTTGTAGTGAACCAGATACAATAGAAGTTTATTGTTATAATAACGTTTGTGTTAACATTATTTCTTGTAATACACTAAGTTACTGAAATAATATCGAAAGACTATTTCTTTATAACTATTCTGGTGTCGATATTTTTTGTCTAATACTAATTAGACAAAAAATATCGACACCAGAATATTTTTTCTTGAACTGTACAATTCTACAAATTAGATTAAGAGAGGTAGGGCATAGCGTTAATTCGCTCGAACTGGAGCAGCCCGACTGGTGAAATACCTCCACCTTACAGAAGTTCGCAGCCAAATGACGCTGCTTTTGTAGTGTCGTGTTCCTGCGGTGAGTAAGGTTGCCAGAGCTCCTCAAGGAGTCCCCGTATTGGCAGCTGGTGGACCCGTGGTGCCTTAAGCACTGCCACTTACTCGTGTGGGTGCATCCTGTTGGCGCGGCGGTCAGGGAGACCCAGTGAAACGGCTGTCCGCTGGCCGCCCGCAGGCTGAACGGGTTCCCGAACCCAGGGATTACCTAATCTCGGCCCTGGGAGGCTGAACCGCCAGTCTGTGTAAAATCCCTGTGGTAGTTGCCGTGCCGGAGAAGGAGACCGGAGTGGACCCGGCTTCTGCCACAGGGGGGGACTGGGGGCCCTTCCGCCCGCCGCGCCAGCACGCTGCAATCCCTGCGCAGTACCTTGGCGGGATATGACCGCATTTTGCCTATCATGCTACCGATACGGGGACTCCTTTTCAAAAAACCCTTTTCATCCTTAAAATATGGCAATTATAAAAAAAAGTAGGAACGTTTTGTCAGCGGCTTCCCCATCCACATTTAAAGTGGATTTTTGCAACATCAGGGGACTTCACAGCAACATCAACGCAGTCCACCAACACCTTGAGACTGCGCAGCCGACCCTACTTTTCCTAACGGAGACCCAAATCTCCTGCCCGGCTGACTCATCGTACTTACTCTACCCTGGGTACAAGTTCGAGCACAAATTTGTGCGTCGTGCCGGGGTATGCTTGTACGTCCGGGAGGATGTTTGCTGTCGCCGTCTTCATGGCCTAGAAGACAGGGACCTGTCGATTTTGTGGGTCCGCATCGATCACGGCGGCCACACCCGCATCTACGCGTGCCTTTACAGGTCCCATAGCGGTGACTCAGACACGACTCGACTCTTTGAGCACCTACAATCGACGACTGACAAAGTTATTGAGCAGTACCCTACCGCGGAGTTAGTGATATTAGGAGACTTTAATGCCCACCATGTCGAGTGGCTCAGTTCTCGGTCCACTACGCGGGAAGGTCTGCTCACGAATTCGCCCTGACCTATGGATTCTCGCAACTGGTTAATTCTCCTACGAGAATACCAGATATCGAGAGCCATACGAGCTCTTTACTGGACCTTCTGCTGACTACGCGTCCGGACGGATATACCATCTCAGTGGATGCGCCTCTAGGCTCATCAGACCACTGCCTCGTCCGGACCCAAGTGCACAGTGTGCTGCCCGATGCCCCCCGGCCAGCTGGGTGGCGTCGAGTGTGGCACTACAAGTCAGCAGACTGGGATGGGTTGCGTGAGTTTTACGCATCGTACCCGTGGAAGCAGCTCTGCTTCACGTCAGATAATCCTGACACCTGTGCGGCTGCAGTCTCTGAGACGATACTGGCGGGTATGGAATGTTACATTCCTAACCTGCTAGTGGCCGCAGGCGCTAAGAGGCGACCGTGGTTTAATCGGCCATGCAGGGAAGCTCGCGAAAGCAAGCAGGCTGCGTTTAAGGCTTGGACCACGGCCCAAATCAATCAGGATCCCAACATCTCTGACGTGAAGCGGAAGTTAAACGCTGCTTCGAGGTCCTGTAAAAGAGCGATTGCCAGAGCGAAATTCGATTTTGTCGGCAGGATTGGCGATCAACTTGCAAGACACCCCTCCGGGAGTCGCGCTTTCTGGTCGCTCGCCAAAGTTGCCGAGGGAAATTTTTGTAGGTCGTCCTTGCCACCACTGCGTAAGCCTGAAGGAAACTTGGCCCACAGCGCTAAGGAGAAAGCCGATTTACTGGGTGCTCTTTTTGCCTCAAACTCGACTTTGAATGACGGAGGTGCTGCACCACCTACCATCCCCTGGTGCGGCAACTCTATGCCGGAGATCTCCATTACGCAACGGGAGGTACGGCGTGAGTTGTTATCTCTGAATATTCATAAGTCGAGCGGGCCAGACGGTATACCGGCAGTGGTGCTGAAGCAGTGTGCTCCTGAGTTGTGTCCTGTTCTGACGCGTCTTTTCGCGCTTTCGTACTCCACCAGGCAAGTTCCGTCTTCATGGAAGACTGCCCATGTGCACCCGGTGCCCAAAAAGGGCGATAGATCAGACCCATCGAATTACAGGCCAATCGCTATAACCTCCCTTCTCTCAAAGGTGATGGAGCGCGTTATAAACACGCAACTCCTCAGGTACCTAGAGGATCACGACCTTATTAGCGACCGTCAATACGGCTTTCGCCACAGTCGCTCGACGGGTGATCTTCTAGTGTATCTCACGCACCGTTGGTCTCTTGCCATTGAGAGTCATGGCGAGGCATTGGCAGTTAGCCTAGATGTAGCGAAGGCGTTCGATCGGGTCTGGCACAGGGGTCTTCTTTCGAAGTTACCATCTTACGGGCTGCCTGAGGGGTTGTGCAAATGGGTCGCTAGCTTTTTGTCCAGCAGATGCATAAGAGCCGTCGTTGACAGCAGTTGCTCGGATAGCATGGACATTAACGCTGGCGTCCCGCAAGGCTCGGTGCTGTCTCCAACATTGTTACTGCTGCATATCAATGATATGCTGTCTATTGACGGACTGCATTGTTATGCAGATGACAGTACTGGTGACGCTTACTATACGAGTCGTGCTAATACCCCTCGGTCTACAGTGGAGGAAAGTCGCGGTCGACTTGTGCCTGAAATCGAGAGTTCTCTAATCAGAGTCTCCGATTGGGGACGACTAAACTTAGTCCAATTCAACCCCACTAAGACACAAGTCTGCGCGTTCACCGCTAAAAAAACCCCATTCGCTGTAGCTCCACAATTCCTCGACACACCGCTTTCCATCTCTACGAGTATCGGGATCCTTGGTGTTGATATCTCTAGCGATGTGCAGTTCCGCAGTCATTTGGAGGATAAAGTCAAGCTGGCATCCAAGAAGCTTAGTGTGCTCAATAGAGCGCGGCGGTATTTCACTTCGGGGCAAAGACTGTTACTGTATAAGTCTCAAGTCAGGCCCCATATGGAGTACTGCTGACATTTATGGGCGGGAGCGCCTAGATACCAGCTTGGACCATTTGACGTGCTCCAAAGACGCGCTATGAGAATTGTCGACGATCCTGAGCTCACAAGCGGTATTGAACCTTTAAGCCTAAGGAGAGATTTTGCCTCCTTGTGTGTGTTCTACCGCTTGTATAACGGGGCGTGTTCTGAGGAATTATTTGACA
The DNA here is from genome assembly GCA_947347705.1 of Nymphula nitidulata. Classification (NCBI taxonomy): domain Eukaryota; kingdom Metazoa; phylum Arthropoda; class Insecta; order Lepidoptera; family Crambidae; genus Nymphula; species Nymphula nitidulata. Next base: position 19,304,678 of record OX374632.1, read on the forward strand.
TGATGCCCACGGCTTCTTTCTATCATCGCACCGCTCGCCATCGGCAGGGAGTTCATCCTCACAAATTGGAACCAAAGTGGTCGCGTACTGTACGGTTTCAGAGAAACTTTCTCCCGCGTACGCTCAAGTTGTGGAATGAGCTCCCTGCAGAGGTTTTCTCGAATGAGTACAGCATGGGGTTCTTCAAAAAAGGCGTGAAAAGGTTTTTACAGGGTCGGCAACGCGCAAGTGATACCTCTGGTGTTGCAAGCGCCCATAGGCTACGGTAACCGCTTACCATCAGGTGGGCCGTATGCTTGATTGCCACCTTAGTGGTATAAAAAAAAAAAAAAAAAAAAAAGATGACTATTTATAAAAATGACTGATTTCATAAGGAACTATTTTATTGTTGAAATAATCAGTATAGTATCAGTTTCACTACGAAAGAAGCCTATATTAAGAACGCATTTGAGATCACCCTCAAGGTCGAAGGCTACTGGTGTGTCTGTTCGTCTAGTTGTCCGTTGTCACCTTCCAAACTGCATTTGCCCAAACTGCTCGTATTTTTCTCACATGTAGGACACCTGTGTCCGGCAGTGGGACGTATAAAGATTGGTGGTGATGGTGACAATGATGAACTTTCAAGTAGATTTTGGGGCGCAATTAGGAAATTTCCAGAACCAATACTTACTGCCCTTCAACGGTAAGTGTACGGTAACGTGTCTTCCAACCTTTTTGGTATTTTGTCCCATACTGCTTATTTTGATAGCCGTCTGAATAAAACTTGATTTTCTATAACAATTAAAATAATGTGAACCTATTCTAAATTTAGGTGTTGACTAATGCTGTATGTTGTTCCAGGATTGCTATCATGGGACTCTGGCGAGCACCAGGTCGACTTGGAGAAGGAGCTCTCCACCCTCACGGCGCAGGCACCCGAGGGGGAGGAGGCCCGATATGGTGAGTACTAAAATAATAATGTAGTAATTTTGAATGAGACAAGTGCAAGATTTATCCCAAAATCTGTCTAGATTGAACGTCTGTTCAGTCAATTGAGTTAGAAATCTAATTGTGAAAAATTATTCTAAAATCATGCTGCTAGATACAATTTATGTTTTACGAGACATGTTGCTGTGAGACAAAATTAGTTTCGTTTTATTGGATGGAGTATTAGACCTCGTTAGCTTACTTTCGATCTAAAGCCTCATGTTAAGAATATTTATTCACAGTCCAGGTTTCACTTCTATTATTCTTCTTCGCCCATTAGACATATTATAGATTCTTTATGTCTAAATTTTCTAACTTTCACCTCTACTGTAACGAAATGAAATGAAAATAAAAATACCTTAATACAAATAGGCCCATAAGAATCACTGTCAGATCGTCAAAATCACATTTGTATGACTATAAAAAAATAACCAACAACTTTATAGCGTCTGTCAGTCTGTCCATCTGTCCGTCTTTCGGTCTGTCCGTATGTCTATCTGTCTGTATGTCTGTCTGTCTATCTGTCTGTCGTGTCTGAATGTACACCGGTTCCAAAAGTTGAACTACCGAGAACCTACCGCTCTTTTCAAAAATTGTAATAAAGAGTGATGAATTTTCCACGTCCCAAGAGATCCATCAAAAGTCCCGCTTATCCCACTAAAAACCTAAGTTTAAACGTTAACCAAGCTAAGAATATAATAAGAAATTCCCGATAGAAAGAATTAGGAATAACATTTTTGCTGCTCTAATTTTCAAGGAATTCCTATTTTTTCCATTCAATTTGAGAACCTACGTTATTTACTAACGATATTTGGTATTGACATTTCATATTTGCTGAAGTAGACTCTATTAAATTTATGACGATATTAGAAGCTCCTCAGCAATAAGTAGGTAAAAGCATTACGTTTATAATAAATAAGGTGAGGTACAATGATTAAGGGGAAAGATTTGTTTGAAGAAAAGATTTAAAGGATTAACAATAACTATTTTTGATACGGATAGAGTCAAACACACACCAAGGAAATTTTCGTCTTGCTCGTATCATAAAAATAAGTAAACATTTATATCAGCGTATCAGAAAATGATGTCACTTGATATCTAACTGAGACAAGTCACGATCTAGCTGATTAAATGATCTTTTCCAGACATGATACGTTAGTATCGTTTTTATTAAACTTTTTTCTATCTATCATTGCAACTTCTGAGCTAAAAATCTTTTATCGATTAATATGAAATAAGTATCTACCTGAATCCAAAAAGGACAACAGAGAAAATATTCAAAGTTGGTTTCGTCCAAAATTTCGTATCAGACATGCTCTTCGCTGATTTTTTCAGTTTCATACTATATGTACCTATCATTTTATGCACATGCCTCGTTTATCCTTCATTACACCTCTCCCGTTTGTTTAAGAATCTCTTCCAAGCTACTGGTTATATCAACAGCCTGGAATGAAACCCATATATTAAAAATAAACGTCTTTATACCATTTGTATACTTAACCACTAAAATAAATATTTGATCATTAATTGAAGGAATAACAGAAGTAAATTATGAAAGTATAATTTATGCGTCACAAAAATTATAATAGGAAACTTTTTACTGTATTTCGAATGAATAATATACCTTCACCTTTGGAGTCCAGTTTTATGTTCTAATCTCACCTTAAGTACACTCTAAAAACTTCAAAAGCCTATAACTTTGTTATTACCTACTATGCTTTAAAAACTCCGATATTCAGAGTGAGTACAACATAATCTTATAAAGAAACCTTCGGAGGCAGAAAACTAATTAATCAAAGAAAATTATGATAAGAAAAATTACTTTTATTATAGTATTTTTCTAAATCGTCTTTGATTGACACTTCCCAAAACCCTCGACACTATATAGTACTAAAGGATAACTCAGATTGGACTCAAAGACAGTGTATTGACCAAATTCAAATAGTAAATAATATTTAAAACTAAGTAAGAAATTTATGTGGACCCACATTTACAATCTGAGCACATCTTCAAATTCGATTATGCCATTTGCTCAGAAGACCGAATATCAATGAAATAAAATCACAGTGAGATCTTCTCTAAGCACTAATAGTTTATAGAATGTGATAATTAGTAAGTTGGAATAGCTGTCGAAGAACCATTTCATATGGAACACATTCCTAAGCTACGTGGGCGAGGGTACTTGCTATACGTGGAGTGGATTGGATCTTTGAATAGAAGTGTGTATTTTATAGGGTTCTAAGTCCAGAAGTGGACTGGGAGAGGCTGATAATATTGATGATGGTAATGACAGGAAGGCAATCAGTCCCAGAAGCAAAGAAGTTGATAATGCTCTGGGCAATTCTATGACAAACAACAAAGAAATAATTTCTCTTAAGGATCTAAATAAAAGAATTATTTTCTTAAGTTAAGTTATTATTCTATTGATAACATGTGCCGAAACCATCCCTTTTTTAGATATTCTTATCAGAAAATTAGGTCAAAGTCGGATCTCTATGTAATCAATCGGTATCGGTATTTAATCTATCAATAAGATTGTCGTATCACACCTGACAGCTCGACGTCGATTGATCACTTTATAGGGTATTTTGAGTAATGGGTTCTATATTTTACCATTACACCTGATCCTCATTTCATCATGCGGCGTATTTCTTGCTTTTCAGTAAAACTAGCTTATTATTTTAAGAATATCTAAATGAAGATGAAATGGGATTACCATTTTATCTTCATTTCAATAATTCCAAATTCAAAATTTCTTCATTTCCGCCTCACTTATTATATTTTTGGTGTATTATAACAATAAAATTGCTTTTTTTATATTTTGTCAGACACTTTCGAAACCTGCTTAGTGTCACCTATTGTGCAATTTTCAAAAGGCCTAAAACTCGTGGTTTCATTTTTCTTTGTTTTTTTCAATACAGGTATGAATTATAACTGACTTAATAACTATACCGACCACGACTCTAGCACTGAAAGCTTTACAGTAAAAAGAACAGGTGGAAAATCCAGCAAGTCTATTTTCCTTCCTAATGTATGATTTAAAATGCATATGTGCTTTGCAACACGTTTATTTAATAAAACACGAAAACATGACATTTGTGAACATTGTGGAAAATAGAAGAGAGAATAATCTTTTTGGGCGGTCAATCTGACATTGACATCTGTCAGTTGCAATACGTTCCGGTTCACACAAATAGACGAATACATCACAATACTCCCCCTTATAAGTTAAGTCTCTGCGGAGGCTTTATAACTCTTTTAGGTCGACTAACATTACTATCTTTCTTTTGAAGATCCTGTTCAGAACCGTTGCCTTTCTCCTGAACAATATCTCTATCATTAACAGGATTAGAATCTATTGTGTGCTCTTGTGTGCTTACTGTGGGAACTGGCAATGAATCTGAACCAACTTTAGAGGAATCTCGAAAATTATCAATTGAACTAAAAGCTTGATTATTAATATTTTCAATAATAGAAACACTGTCATCATAATCATTTTTAAAATCAATAGAAGTATTTCTATCTCTATCCTTAATTAAGTCTTGGGGCAAAGAACCGACTATCTGGTCCAAGTGTCTTTTCCAGATTAATCCTTCATTAGAAAGCTTACATAAATATGTTCTTTGTCCTAACACTTCATCTATAACACACTTTACAAATTGCTTTTTATTAGGATTTCTGTAATCTCTGCAATATACAATTTCTCCTTCTGTAAACTTTATATCTCTACCTTTTATCTCCTTTCCCTTTTTATCCTCTTTATTATACATCAAATCTAAACGAGTTCTAAGTTTCCTTTGAAACATTAACTGTGATGGTGTTACCCCAGTAATAGAATGAATTGAATTTCTGTAATGAAATAAGTAACGATTCATTAATGTTTCAAAAGTCACATTCACATTATTTTTATCTTTAAGAGCTTTAATCATACCAGATTTGAAACTTCTGACTGAATTTTCTGCAAAGCCATTAGTGGCTGGGTGAAATGGTGGTGAAGTTTCATGTCTGATACCATTTTTGGACAAAAAATATGAAAAATCTTTAGAACAAAATACTGTAGCATTGTCAGTGACAACCACTTTAGGTAAACCATAACGACAAAAACATTCTCTAAACTTCTCTATAGTGCTTAAGGAATCTGAATTTTTCATTACAAATGCCTCAGGCCATTTAGAGTAGGAATCGACAATTAACAATATATTTTTACCATTTAAAGGACCCAAAAAATCTGCATGAATCCGCTCATAGGAAGAATTTGTTTTTGGCCAAGACATTATTTTAGACTTTTGTGGCTCTGGTCGCATTGACATACAAATATCACATGACTTAACCGTGTCTTCTATTGCCTTGTCTAAATTTGGCCACCAAAAATATGATCTGGCATTATTTTTCATTTTTACAACCCCCTCATGAGTTGCATGTAATTCTTTTAACAAAGAACTCTGTAATTTTTTTGGAATTACTACTCTGTACCCCCACATTATTACCCCATGATCAATGTATAATTCATTTTTCCTTTGTAAATATGGTTTCAAAGTATCATTTACAACACAATCAGGAAAACCATACCTTATCATGTTATAAACTATGCTTAAATCTGAATCTTTCCTAGTTTCAGATCTAATTAAATTAATGTCAATTATATTTTGATTTTCCACTAAATTAATATAATCGTTTTCTCTTTCATAATCATTGGTACAGTCATCTACAAAATTTAAAGGTAATCTAGACATACAATCGGCTTTTACATTCTCAGTTCCTTTAACATGTTTGAAAACATAATTAAATCCGGCTAAATATAATGACCATCTCTGCAGTCTACCCGCAGCCATTTGGGGCAAACTCTTGTTTTCACCAAACAAAGCTTGTAACGGTTTGTGATCCGAATGCAATTCAAATTTTGTACCAACTAAATATTGATAGAATTTTTTAACTGACCAGTATATAGCTAAAGCTTCCTTGTGAATCATAGAGTAACCTCTTTCTGCTTTAGAATAAACTCTAGAAATAAAACTGATTGGTCTCTCTGAACCATCTGGCATTAAGTGACTTAAAACTGCTCCAATGCCATTTTGTGAAGCATCACAAGCTAAAATTAAAGGTAAATCTCTATTGTAATGAGTTAACACTTTCTCAGAAACTAAATCATTTTTAACCATTTTAAAACTATCTTCACATTGCTTTGACCAATAAAAATTAGCTTTTTCTGTAATAGATTATATAAAGGTTTTAATTTAGAAGCTAATTGTGGAATAAATTTTGAATAATAATTGACCATTCCTAGCCATGATCGAACTTCAGAAACATTCTTTGGTGCTGGGGCATTTATAATAGCTTCAATTTTAGAACTGTCCTTCCTTAGACCATCTTTAGAAATTATGTGACCCAAATACTTAATTTGATCTTGGAAAAACAAACACTTTGACTTGTTCAAAAGAATACCAACATTCTTGAAACGCTCAAGAACTGCTTTAAGATTTTGTAAGTGCTCCAGGTCATTTGAACCTGTCACTAAGACATCATCAATAAAATTGACAACTCCTTGAGCCCCTAAAAGTACTTTTTCTAATTTAGATTGGAATATTGCACTAGCTGGCTTTGTTCCATATGGTAATCTATTTAATTTATAAATACCTTTAGGTGTTGACCATGCCAATAGCTCCCCTGTGTCATTATCTAATAATAACTGATTAAATGCGTTTTTAAAATCCAATTTTGAGAATTTTTGACCACCCTGTAGGGCAGCAAAAATATCCTCAATTCTCGGCAAAGGATGGTTAAAATCTTTTAAGTACTTGTTTACAGTTATTTTATAGTTTGCACATAATCTCAATTTACCATTTTCTTTAACAACAGGCACCAATGGTGTCCCCCATTTGGAATTTTCGATTTTAGTGATTACCCCTTCCTTTTCTAATTTTTGCAACTCCAAATCAACAGTATTTTTGAATGCATGTGGTATTGGAGAAGGTTTATGAAATATGGGCTTAACATTATTCTCTAACAACTCTAACCTAACCTCCTCTCCTTTTATGGTACCAATTTTACCATTGAAAACTGAATCATATTCCTCTAGCAAATTTTGTAAATTAAGCTGACCATCTAAACTCACTGCATTCAATGACATGAAATCTGAAATATTAAATTTAAATTTTTCAATTAAATCCCTACCTAATAAACTTCGACACCCTTCTTTTACCACCAGTAGTGGGCATTGGTGTTTAACTTTATTTTTAATTTTTATTGCCACAACAATTTCACCTATTGGTTTAAGTACCTGACCACTGTAAGCCTTCAACTCAATATCAGTGTCTTGTAAACGGTAATTATTACTTAAATATTTCTTGTAAATTGAATATGGAATACATGATACCGCAGCTCCTGTATCTAACTCAAATGGAATTTCTTTTGAGCCTATATAACAATGAATTATAAATGGTGCTATGTAATTTATAGAAAGTAATCTATCTTTGGGCTCAGTCACAAAAATATCTAAGCTGTCGCTTTCAGCACAAACTTTGACATTATGAGTTTGTTTACTCTTACAAATAGAAGCTAAATGTCCAATTTTATTACACAGTTTGCAACGGTACTCCTTGTACTTGCATTTTGAAAAGGAATGATTGGGCTTCCCGCAATGAACACATTTTAAAACACTCTGATTACTTTGAAAACTTTTGTTGCCCTTATTTGAAAATTTATTTACACTAGCACTTTTAACCACTTTATTCACATTTACTGATCTTTCCCGTAAAGCTGACTCCTTGTTTAGAGCTATATCTAAAAGCTCCACAGCAGTTTTCGTAAGTGACTCCTCACAAAGCCTCTCCTGAATTCTACCAGGTAGTAAACCACTGACGAACTTGTCTTTTATCCTTTCTTCAAGTGTGCCCTTGAACTCACACTCAGCAGCCGTCTCTCTAACCCTTTGATACCATTTGTTAATGGTTTCTCCTTCCCCTTGTGTCAACTTGTCGAAAGTAATACGTTTCCTGTAGTGTGAAACTCTTTGTTGAAATCTCAAACGCAGTGCACCTTGCAGCTCGTCTAGAGTTTTATTTTTAGGGAAGTCAGGATACACTATTGTTTTCAATATTTTGTATACCTCTTCTGAAATAGAGACTAATAAAGTCGGTACCTTACGGTCCTCGCCGACATCTGCCGCAACAAAATGCTGCTCAAGCCGCTCCAAGAACACATTTATGTCCTCTCCTTCCGCGAAAGGTTTAAAAGGCAAATAACTTGTCGAATGCATTTCTTTTTACCTCGTCGCCATTTAATATGTATGATTTAAAATGCATATGTGCTTTGCAACACGTTTATTTAATAAAACACGAAAACATGACATTTGTGAACATTGTGGAAAATAGAAGAGAGAATAATCCTTTTGGGCGGTCAATCTGACATTGACATCTGTCAGTTGCAATACGTTCCGGTTCACACAAATAGACGAATACATCACACTTCCTTTGCATGCAAATGATAAAAGTTTGAAAACTTTTATAATATTGAAAGGTCAACTAACCTATCAATATGAGAATATTTAGGACAACTCTTTGATTCTATCCTTAACTCGTCAATGACTTTCCGCTTTACACGATTGGTAGAGATCATTTTTCTAATTTCGTCTCGTTACACCAAATGTTGCAACCACTTTTTGAATTCAATTTCAAATGGACTTTCTCTCATCTCTATAGAAAAACTTTATGAATTTGCTAATCTCCTTATGCAATCTGCAGCTTTGAGCTTATTCACTCTTTGAATGGGTTCGGAAAACTATTCACTGTAACGCTTCTGCGCGCTGACGTTATCGAAAATATCTACTTTCAATAAACCTTTTATTATCTGCACACTTTAGACTTTTATTTACCCAGTTATATTACTCGAAGCTATATAAAAGTGTTGATATTTGATAGATTCCTCTTATCTTAATCTTAATCAGAGGAAAACTTATTCCAATTCTGTTTCATGTGCAAAAAATAGAATCCCTAAAAATCGTATTCTAGATTAATATCTTGCTATACACCTACAGCCACACCTCAGCTTACTTAGACAGGCTAGATATATTAAGCTAGACTAGCTAATAGTGACAAAAAATAACAGATGACAAACGCTGATGGAGAATGCGTATGATGTCCATTGCTGAGCAAAATTATTTAGCAGTGGACATCATAGGCTGATAATATCACAAGGCCAGATAAACCTTTTAATTTGTGAAGTACCCACGAATCAGACACAATAGACTTCCTATTGTTACGGAGTCGCTTATTGCAGAGATCTGTTAAGGCGAATGGTTGACGAACCTCTTGAGCTGTTGAATAATAAAAGACATATAAGTGTTTATCATGCACAGGTTCAGTTAACCAGCAAACGTCGCCATTTTGTAAATATTCGTACAACAAGAGGGTCAGTTTTATTAACTTATGTCGCTTTGTACATGTTTGAGTCAAGTGAAGTTGACATTCCTGAAATAAGTAAATAAGAACTAAATTTCCAACAAAAGCCAGACAAAAGCTAACGTAACTTCTCGATACGATGGCGATTAGAAATTTAAAAGAGTTCGTGCGAGAGGGACAGGATATTGTAAAGTCAAAGGCGTGTTACATTGCTCTTCATTTTATATCGGAAGAATTAACTCTTAAGTGTCATAATCAGCCTATATATGTCCCACTGCTGAGGACAGACCTTCCTACATGGGAGAAAGGCATGAGGAGTTTATCCTATGTAGTTCCTCTGATTCAGATTGCAGCATATCTGCATACCAAGCAAGTTGATGAACCTTAATCTTCTTAGGTTCTATTACAGAGAAAAGCGCACAAGTTCTGTGTCTATGCGCTAAATAAAGCTTTGCGTAGAAGCAAAGTTTGCTATCGCGAAAACGTGAAACCTTTTCATAATATATTTAATTTACATGACGCATTTTGTGCACTAAAGTTAGAATATTACGTAATATTTCCTAAAACGTTTTTGATATTGGAGCCCTATCTGTCTATAACGAGTTTTTGTGGCAGCGACCTACATCAAGCTGTAATCGGAGTTTTCAGCTGACCGCCTCTCGGGTTAACGAGACGAAATAGCTGCCGTGATTTAGAGAGGAACGGAGCATTTGACGCGATGACACCCTATATATTTCTCCTCTATATATTTCTCTTCTAGATAAAGATGGGTGACCTAACAAAAATTTTTTTGGAAGTCACGTTTAAGAAAGAAATACTGTAAATCACTGTAGATTTGTATGCAAGCGACAAAAGAAAATTCAATATTTTTTTGGAAAGCACGGCAAATGACTCGAAACCACCATCACCATAACGTATGGAAACTCTTTTGATATAACTCTATTTTATAATTGCATGGCGGCAAAAACTATGCGACAGAAACATTGCTCACACGTCATAGAGTTTAATGTCATCAAACTGCTTTTGGCGGGCTATTCAGTCGACGTTTCTCACAGTACTCGGATTTGTTAATAAAATTTCTATCGAGTGATAAATTAGAATATAAATTCAATTTAAAATCCGAGTGCTGTGAGAATAGCCCGCCAAAATCAGTATGATGGCATCCAACTCTATGGCTTCTGAGAAAGTTCCTATCGCATAGTCTTTGCCGCCATTCAATGCGAACGGGAAATTTTTAATTGCAACGATTACAAAATTAAATCCGAAAGAATATTATGTCAGAGAAATATAATTTCGTCAAATATCGCTGTTTGTCTTGACTCGAAAAATCATTTTAATAAAAATGAACTTGGTGTGAAAGACAGAATTTTATCGTTTTATATCCTCACCGAAGTAGCATAATGGAGGCATCACGACAGATGTAATCATATATTTTATGCTTAACTCTCCCAAGATCCATTGTACTACTTTGGCCTTCCCATTTATTGAAGATTTCAATAAAAAATGTTTTTTTTGCTAAATCTTTCCTTCCGTGCTTTTCACTTGACTAGTTCAACAAAAAAGCTAGGTACTTCTTTTTCAAACACAATGAAAACTAAAAATGGAATACCAAAAAACGGGTCGCTACTCCGTATTTCCCGCCTACATTTTTGAGCCAATATAGCGAAATGAACTTTGTTTCTCGTCGAAAATTTCGTCGAAAAATGTAGCAGTGTTTTTCGCATGAAACTATTTTATACGTGGTGCTGACGAGAATAACTACAATAAGTTTAACTTGGGCTATATTAGTTCATAGAAATGTTTTGCAACTTTTAAATGCATTAATTGCCAGTGTAATTACTGGGCATGGACGGCATGTCATCTTAGGCCTCAGGATGACAACGCACCCGCAATATCAAGTGATTTTTCCTTGTTGTTGCTGGCGTATATACGCGGCGGTAACCGCTTACCACCAGGTGGACTGTCGCTTGTTTGTCATTTAGTTGTATAACAAAACAACAGTTAGAAGACACGAAAAGCGTTTCAGTGATTCAAAGTCGTATTTTCTGCCGTGAACCAAGCAGTTTATTGCCTTTCAATGGCGGCTATAAACTTCAAGAATTCGGACACATGAAACCTGTTTGAGTTCCGGGTTCGTGATGTCTAGCGACTGAGGATTTCGGCAGCATATCATAAAAGAAACCATCGTAAAACGCGAGCAATCTTTTTGGAGGTCTAGGTTTAGATATATTCTTTACTATCTATACGATACCACAGAGAACATAGCACTACGTTTATACGATATAATTTCAGGTCGGCATGACTCACACATATTTCGGGTCGTTATAACATAATCTATTGAATTTAGTTTGGAATATTTCAAACTAAGACACTGTGCGAGTAGTATCTAACTCATGTTATCATAAACCTAAACAAGTACTGGATTTTGATCAAAAAACGGTTTTTATCATAAATATGCGACATAATAATACAATATGGTTGGGGAAAAAGTCTTTTCGCATTATAGTATATACTTGTAATAAAATCTCTTTAGCTGTACTATTTGTATGTGGCTGGTTGTGTATCATAAAAAATTTAGATTTTAAAAAAGATAATTCCAAATTCAAATTAGGAAAATGTGTGTTTTTCATTTGTTTTCCGTACTGTCAAGATGAGTGAATCTAATAAAGAAATTTGATACATTTTAAAATTTTACTACAAAAGAGGTAACAATGCAACGCAAGCCGCGAAAAAAATTTGCGATGTTTATGGACCTTGTGCAGTGTCTGTGAGAGTAGCACAAATTTGGTTAAAGCGTTTTCAATCCGGAAATTTTGATGTCAAAGATGCACGTCGCTCTGGTCGCCCTATTACGGATAAAATTGATGCCATTTTTGAAAAACTGGAGCAAGATAATTTAATTAATTAATTTAATTTTACACTGTAATAAATGTTTGAAAGTAGTGTAATAATGTTTTGTTTGTTGTTGGTTGTTTTGTTGTTGATCACTAACTGTGCATACAGAATAGAACGAAGATTTAATCAGTAGAGGTGATGGTTATGTGAGGAGAGGAAGACTGAAGACAAGATAGAGTAAGTGAATGATGTGAGAGAGAACTGAATATTGAGATACTGATGCTGGAGAGCAATATATCGAGGACTCAGAAAAAAGAGGAAGAGGTATATGAATTTCTTCTTCATTCTTCTTTTACGTTACAAAAGACAATGTAGGAATGCTTATATTTCTACACCCGCACGAACTCCTCTTGAACGTAGTAGGGGAGAGTGGGGTATTTGCGGACACCCGGGTAACTACGGACAAGACCGTTTAAATTATGTTATGTATGCTCAATGCCAGGCACTAGGTATGGGTTCTTTGGGGTGGACCACCCACCTCTAGAGGAGCTCGGTGGCGTATTGGTTTGAGCGCTCTGGTTTCGATACGAAAAACAAAGCAACTTTCGCCATGGTCGATCCTGGGATGGGTCAATCAAAGTTTGTTATCTCGAGCTCATCCGTGCTTCGGAAGGCACGTTAAGCCGTTGGTCCCGGTTGTTCCGTACAACCGCTTTAACCCACCAACCCGCATTGAGCCAGCGTGGTGGTGTTATGGCCCAAACTCCTCATGTGTTTCTCCCATGTAGGAAGGCCTGTGCCCAGCAGTGGGACGTATATAGGCTGGTGATGATGACCCTCCTCTAAATATCAAGGCAGAAATAGATTATTAACTATTATTATTTATTACGGTAAACGGCTTTGTCCGGAGTTGCCCTGGGTCCGCAAATACCCCTCTCTTTGATATACATTTTTTTATACTACTAGATGACAAACAAGCTGACGGCCCACCTGATAGTAAGCGGTTACCGCCGCCTATAGACACCTGCAATAACAAGGAAAATCACTTGATATTGCAGGGGTGTTGTCATCCTGAGGCCTAAAATGAAATGCCGTCCATGCCCAGAAATTACACTGGCTACCTTTCCCTTCAATCCGAAACACAGCGAACTATTTCACGGCTGAAATAAAAAAAGGCGGTGGTACCTACCCAGACAACCCTACATACGGGCCTACCACCTAGTAAACATCAAATATTATGAATAAAAACTATGAAAAAAAAACATATAATTATGTAGTTCTTAATAGTATACAAGTAAGTATAAAAACCACCAACCCGCATTGGGCCAGAGTGATGGTGTTATGGCCCAAACTCCTCATGTGTTTCTCCCATGTAGGAAGCCTGTGCCCAGCAGTGGGATGTTTATTGGCTGCTAAAGATGATTATGATGATAAGGTAAAAAAAAACCTGTGGCTTTACGACGTTGCCGTTTTGGCAATATTTTGGCTAGTCTTCTTTACATTATTGTAACAGTTAATGTATAATAATTGTTTGTAGTCCTTATTTCAATCTTCAGATTTCTTAATATTTTTTTTCTTTTTATAATATGGCACTTCTTTTTACTAATTCTAATAATATCAAGTCACATAATGGAGTGACACGATGGCTTGCACAGCAAAAATTAATTATGAAATGAGCAGATATTGTATTAATCTGAAGTTATTAAATTTCATAAACGAATTTAAATGTCGGTGTAATTTTGAGTAGGCGTATCTAATATTTATCCATAGAATTACTTTGACAGGTTGACAGATAACAGAAAATCTGGCATATTTGACGATTAAACCCACCCTCAATATGATAATTAAGTAATTAAAACTGCCCAAGTCTATCAAGTAAGCAAATAAACAACAATAGCTCGTTAAGTAACATTTTCACATTAGGCTTTGTCTTTTCAGACTGCTTACGAAGGCAATGTTTGTTTTAGTCGTTATATCATTATTTCCTCGGGCCGCCCGCCTTGCTTGCCATAATCTCTAATCTCAATAAACAAATAACAAAGTTACGTCCTATCTGGAAAACTCGGTTTCGATGTGCTAATCGCAGTTTGTTTTAGTAAAAAGTTTTATATAAGAAAATATATTTTGATTTTAAATATTTAAAGCATTCTCTGCTGACAAATATTATGTGCTTAAAATGTCATTTACATGTATATTATTTACGTCAAATGTAATAAAAAATTGTGACTTTCATTTATTTTGAGTGTCCCTAATACTTAGATAAAACCACGAAAAACATATTTTTATACCACTAAGGTGGCAATCAAGCATGCGGCAAACCTGATGGTAAGCGGTTACCGTAGCCTATGGACGCTTGCAACATCAGGGGTATCACTTGCGCGATGCCGACCCTGTAAAAACCTTTTCACGCCTTTTTTGAAGAACCCCATGCTGTACTCAGCTCATTCCACAACCTGAGCGTACGCGGGAGAAAGTTTCTCTGAAACCGTACAGCGAGCCGCCTATTAAAGCGGAACCCCTGACTTAGTACTTGTCTATCGACGAGCCGATAAAAATAGTTTAACGTTTTTACTTTTAGAATGTTTTAGTTTCTGCAGTAATGTCCGATTTGGAAGAATTTAATTTTTCTTCATTACCAATTTAACCGTAATCGTTTTAGAAAAGGTATTAATATTTTTGCCGTAAACCCGCGCATTGTACGCACTCTTCGCTTACAGCGTGTATGGAAGTCATTAGTATTGTTTCCTCGCGCCGCCCGCCCACTGCCAAGGTCGCCCGCCCTTGTTATCTCCGCTGGAAATTGACTCAGGAAAAATCGGGCAAATTTGTGAACAATAGCCAGCCGGTGAAACAAGAGTTGGGTCTTAAAAAGGAAAACCTTTTTGCATACTGGCATATTTTCATACGTGATATAATGCTATGAAACTGCTTATACTTTAAAAATAAAGCAAATACTTATATTTATAACACGATTTGTGCCAAAAATCTGAATAATGGCAATAACATTATTTGCATAACTTTCACAAGCAGCGTAAGCCAGGAAAGGGAACACATATTCACACGGAATCCTGGGTTTGCGGGGTGTCAATATCGTAGTATGTGCGCGGGTTGTGGTGTGCGATTGTGTCTGTGTGTGTGGTTGTGTGTCTGTGTCTGTAGCGTTGTACGATAGGTATACGAATTTTTTAGGGTTATCACGAGCAATGTTTTATTAATAACACTTGATAAGGAGCACAACCACCCCCTTAAATATAATTTCGGACTTTCTAAACAGACTGTATAGACGCTCGTAGTTGAGTACTAAATACAATTATACCCTACCTCTCTTAGAAATGCTACAAATGATGTGCTATCGATTGTATGTTCATCATATCAGCGTATGATGTCCATTACTAAGCAAAGACCACCTCTATTTATTTCTGCATCCCATGACCGTGACCAAGTTCTCTATCCATCTAGTGGGAAGTCTTCCTACTTTGCTTTACGCTACGTGGTCGCCATGCTAGAAATGTAACGGTCCATCAGCCGTCTCTTCTGCGGGCGTATCATGCCCACTGTCACTTTCATTTTGTAATCCTACGAGCTATGTCAGTGACTTTGGCTCACTTACGGATGTTCTCATTTCTGAATAGAACATCTTGTAGGTAAACACCTAAAAGCTCGTTCCATAACTGTTATATTGCTTATCGATCGATTGTATAATTCTTAATTTTGTTTTTCAACAGGCGAGCGTCTCATCCAGTTCGCATCAGAAAACCTGGTGACAGAGATCCTGATTCACCCTCAGATGAACACGCTGATGCAGTGCATGCGCAACCTGCTCAGCTCTTTCACGAGGCACCGACACCTTGTGCACGCTGGATATACCTTTGCCGGGAATGGGTCCTGGATTATGCAGGTTGGTGCTAATAAGTGAAACTGTCTTTTTATCTGTTTGATCGAGTTGAAATTCTGTTACTATTTCTTGAACAAAATTATGGATGTGTCAGATATTTCGAAGCTCCTAAATGAAAAATGTGACCCCACCATATTAAACTGCACTGTTAATTGTGGCATTTTGTCTGGAAGGCGACAATTAACTACATTTATCTGTCAACCCATGTCTCTTAGCGAGAACTGTTTCAGTTCATAATTATTTAATATCCTTAATAACATTCCGAGAGAAATTAAATATCTTCTGGTTTATTGGGTTCAAATCCACAGCGTCTCGTATAGATTCTTTATTGTAATATAAGTCATTTGGGGGCATGAGTTCTAGGTTAAACAAGAATTTCGGTGTGTTTTGATTGTTTGCTTTTGTTAGCAGTAGTTTGATATTTCTTTAGTGCCTGTTGAGTTTGGATTGCCCAGTTAAAATAGGCACCTTACTGATAGCATAGTTTAATGTTATAACAAACAAAGAATAAATACCATGGTATTCATAATTGCAGCTTAAAATTATTTGAATGATCCGATTGCGTTGAGTTATCAATTGCAAATTTATAAAGATCATATGAAATATGTAAGAATATGCTCAAACACTCCATGAAATTGTAACGCAGAAAACATAAATTCACCGGAACAATCCGCTTTTAAAATGCCTCTCTCAATAATATTGAAGATCGGACTAAATTGGATGCCGGGACGTAATGAGATTATCCGATTATATCAGGAGCACTCACAGTATTCCTTTTTCAGCAGACATGGAAAAATATTTTAGTATTTTCTTTGGATTCAGAAACGACATTTGATACAAAATATGCCTATTGTTAGCTTCGCGTTGTTACACTCAATTTCATCCGTTTTTAGGAAGATGACTAGAAAAAGGGATAAAAGAAAGCAGGTAACAATGTTTTGACAGATAAACGATATATTGTATTAACCGGTCCAATGGCTTTGTTTGAACAAACAATTATTAGGAACGATTATTTCAAAGCTAAGTTGCACAAATCCGATTTCATCACTAAGCGATCGTATTTTTCAGAACTGAAAGGCTTCTTTCGATTTATTAAGCTCATTAACAGGGATAGGTAATTCAATATAGCCAATTTCAATACCTACGGCATCACTAGGATCTATGACCAGTTTTATTCCACTCGTGAAATTTGGGCTTAAATTTAATCTAAGTCTCAAACTTGAACATTTACACAGATTACTTTTTCATTTGTATAGCAATATAAATGTAGATGAATAAAAGATAAGCAACTTCATTCAACATTCCTAACCCTACATAGGTATTTTTACTGACGATTTCGCAGTCAGCTTATAAAACATAAATATTTTACCTTTCCCCCAAAGCCTCTTAGGACGATGGAAATTGAATAAAGTGATTTCGTATCTTTTTGACTTACCTAACTTAGAATATTTAATAATATCAGCGACTTTACGGACGTATTATTTTATATCAGTAATGTATGAAATAAAATTCTAAAACGAATTTAACTACAGTACGGGTATTTGAATCATTTATCTACATAAATTTATCGTGAAATAGAGTGCAAAATGCAAGGAAATTCAAATCCCCTACCCATGAATAGCTCTCAATTTTATGAATAATTATTAGCACTAATGCACGCAATCAATTCACTGAAATAATTGGAAGCCATTTGTAGTTGTTTACAGTCACCTAGTTTGCTTTTGTTTTAGTTTGACTTAAATTAATTTAGTTTTAAGTAATAGACAATCGCGAGAAGTGTGAATTATATCACCGGGTACACAATACTCAGAATTTACGGTAAAACCTACCCTACATTGCGATCAACCGACAAAATTAAACATGCTCGACAGACATCAATTTTGTAATGAAAAACGATTACGTTTAATTTGGAGTGTTACGGAACCAACTAAAGTAACGAGATTCCGATGTTCGTTTAATGTTTAATTAAAATATGCGAATGATGCGGCTTAGCAATCTGTCTGATGGCCGCTGGTAACCCTTCTCCCGAGAAGGATTAGGATTGTGATTTGTTGAGGGAGTCTTGGCTTTATATATAATCCGAATTGCATAAAAAATATATAAAGTGGTATTTTCTACTAGTAATCTAATCTGTGGAATACGTAATAAAGACATCTTAAGGCGACTAATTATGAGGAGCTCGGTGGCGTATTGGTTTGAGCGCTCTGGTCGATACGAAAAACAAAGCAACTTTCGCCATGGTCGATCCTGGGATGGAAGGCACGGTAAGCCGTTGGTCCCGGTTGTTCCTGCAACCGTTTTAACCCACCAACTCGCATTGGGTCAGCGTGGTGGTGTTATGGCCGAATCTCCTCATGTGTTTCTCCAATGTAGGAAGGCCTGTGCCCAGCAGTGCAATGGATATAGCGTGTTTGGGCCCATTAGAATAGTCTCAATGAGATGGTGTTAGATAGAAGATTAATGAGGGCGAGGGCTACTTAAAATTTTCAATTTACGCATTATTAGTTCTTATAAATGGTTTGCCGCTTTCAAAACCGTCTTATTCATTTGATAATTTCTTGACATTTCTATAAAATGCAGCCAATGTTATATTATTTCATACAAATGTTATGAAATTATCAAACTAATAAGATATTTTTGAAAGTGGCCAGCCAATTCTATGAACTAATATAGCGCATGTTTTAATTTATTGTCGTATTGACGACACCACCTTCTGCATGTAAGACAAAGGAGGCGAATAAGCGAACGGTGAGCGGTTGCCGTAGAAATACTCGTAGCACCCTTGGGCTAGTGCCCAAGGAGCCCAGGGTTCTCCCCTACCCCGTAAGCATTCTATAATAAACAAATATATTATTACCTGCTCACAAGCGTGTTACTTACATACTTTAAGAGGGCTATTCTCTAGAAATATTACACGGCACCATGAGTCTCATATATCGTACTTTGCATACTACATTTTGCATAATAACTTAAGTTTATGACGCATAATTTTCCATGCTAATCACGTGGAAATATGGTTTTAAATTTAAAAGTTTCAGCTGTAATATATAAAAAATTTAACTGCATATTACTCCGGACCTTCAGACCATTAAAGTGATGTTACTCAATAGATCACATCTTTCTGGAACCCCAAATATACTAGCTACCGCCCGCGACTTAGCTTGCGTTTCCCATGGAAACATATTCACGGGATAAAAAGTAGCCTATTTCCTATTCCAGATTATATAATAAATCTATCTCTGTAGGTAACAAAATTTATCTAGATTCGTGTAGCTTACTTCAAAAAGGAGAAGGTTCTTAACTCGGTTAGTATGTTTTTTTTGTGTATGACGCCAATTACAGCAAGATTTCTGATCCGATTTACGTGATTCTCTCTTTATTCGATGCGGAATAGTTGCCATTTTGTTCCATAAAAATTTATTTCAAATCGATTTGGTGGTTTGGTTTTAAAATCATAATAACTAGAATTAATAAGTACTCTATTTAAGCGTGATTGCGATTTTAGCTTTCCTATGACTTTTTAGTGAAACGATACATTAGATACCCATTTAAGTTTCACCTTACAAAATTATCAACAGTTTTTTGGAGTTGGTGCTAAGTTATTTCCAGAAACAATAGAAAGTGAAGTACCGACCCCAAAAAATATGTTTCTAGGGGATAAGTACCTAACCTTAATTTAAATATTTTATCCTTTTTGTGTTTCCTTTAATTTTTTTTAATATTAGCGTTTAATAATTTTGCTATTTAGTAATTAAAATATAAAACGTGAAAAATTCCACGTCCTGAGGCGGGAATCAAACCCGCGACCTTTCGCAATCCGGGCTCTAACCAATTAGCCAATTATTATTATTAACATTTATAATAATGTTAAAATCAACAATTACGAATTCTACTATTATTAAAGGCGATTATTAAAGTCTGTCTGTTACGTTTTCTCACTTAAACCGCTGAACCACGGATTAGGAAGAAAATTGACATGCAGATAGATGACATCCTAAAAAAGGACAAACAACAAACACGCGGACGAAGCCCGAGACACTAGTTCTCTACAAGACCAAAACTATGAAGGTTCAGTAGAAGCCAAAGTTTCGTGGATCGTCTCTGAACTTTTGAGAAATTCTCTCGTCATCATCATATCTGCCCATAAGGCCTCCTCCATCGACTTCCAAATGCATCGGTTCTGTGCAGCCTTCATCCAACGGCTCCCGGGATCAGGTCGTCTGTCCATCTAGAAGAAGCTCTACTTTGGGTTTTCCGGTACATGGTCGCTATGCTGGAACTTTAACGCCCCATCAGCCGTGGATTCGGTGTGCTTTGTGCCCAATGCCACTTGCCAATCCCATGAGCTATGGCAGTTTAGTAGTTTTGGCCAACTTAGTTTTGGAGTAATTGTACAGGATTTTTTTATACTACTAAATGACAAACAAGCTGACGGCCCACCTGATGGTAAGCGGTTACCGCCGCATAAAGACACTTGCAATAACAAGGGAAAATCACTTGATATTGCAGGTGCGTTGTCATCCTGAGGCCTGAGATGAAATACCGTCCATGCCCAGTAATTACACTGGCTACCTTTCTTTTCAAATCGAAACACAGCAAACTGTTTCACGGCTGAAATAAGAAAGGCGGTGGTACCTACCCAGACGACCCTACATACGGCCTTACCACCAAGTAAAGGATTGTTTTATCATACCATTATTGGATATTAATTACATTTTCAAGTTCATAACTTCAGTGCCAGTTACACAGGTTGTGTTTGCAACCAATCAGGTAACTTAACACTGTAATTTCCGTTGTGCACGGAGGCTGTGTTCGCGGGAAATGTTAGGGCTTCCGAAGCGCTCAGTTTGCGCGAAGTTAATTACATGAGCGACATAAACGCCGTTTGAAATTAACTGAAGGTAACTTTATTACTTATCTTCTTGTTAGATGATTACATTAATCCTTATCATATAATTTTATCTTATTTCTATCTTAACTAATACTATAAATGCGAAGGTGAATTAATTTTAATGAAATTTGGTATGGAGATCGTTTGAGACTCTAGGAATAAAATAGGATTCTTTTTTGTAGCGATAGCCGACATCCACACGGCCACTAGTTATTACAATCTTGAATAGCTCAAAGGTTACTCATCCCGGGAATGCGTTCCCATGAAGCAGACGGAAGTTATTAGTAAATTATAATAATTATAACACACTGTTTTTACTAATCTCATCAGATTGCTCAAGGTTTTCCAGAATTATTCTAATCAATAAATAGCGGATTCTAAAAATATGTTTTTCTCAGTAATGTTTACACAAATCTCCGCCCTGAAATATCACTGACGTTATCATAACATGTACATATTAAATAATAAAATTTACATAAAACAAAGAAAACAAGAAGACGCAATTAATTTCTTTCGAATAACACACTCAATACATTCTTAGTTATTAATATTTGTCATAATTATGCACCCGGAAAACTTACGTGGCATACAAATTAATTCAAAGGAGGAGCTCGGTGGCATATTGGTTTAAGCGCTCTGGCTTAAAAACAATGCAACTTTCGCCATGCTCGATCCTGGGATAGGTCAATCAAAATTATCTCGAGCTCCTCCGTGCTTCGGAAGGCACGGTAAGCCGTTGGTCCCGGTTGTTCCTGCAAATGCTCCAAAATCCACCGACAAACGAACAAAACCCACCAACCCGCATTGGGCCAGCGTGGTGGTGTTATGGCCCAAACTCCTCATGTATTTCTCCCATCTAGGAAGGCCTGTGCCCAGCAGTGGGACGTATATAGGCTGGTGATGATGATACAAATTAATGCCGTAGTTTTTACTTGCTATTTTTAATAAATATATTTGGACCTAAGAGAATTTGTGTACCCAATGCTGATTAAAAAATATACAGTTATTAAAACCATTCTAAAATCAGTTTTATTACGCCAGAATAAGATCTGTGCAAATTCGAAAATGTTGCGCTTGATTTGCTGGTGACTGTAGATTTAGAGAACCCAGAACGTCGATCAAAGCTAAAAGCTCCAATATATCAAGCTTATTGAGAGCTGCAGCTTCAACCGACGAAGATAAGTGGAAATCGCGATGATGCTTTCAATATTTGTTCAGAATTTTCATATCGCTGAGGGCTTCATTAAAATGGAGGATTTTAACTCATATGGGTTCAATTATAAACATAAATTTTAAAATTTTGAGTAACCCTCTTCCTCATTAATCAGCATCTCATTGAGACTATTCTTGAGTCCGAATACGCTTTGTCCGCTGAAAGTTTCTGAAGAATTAAACATCCCGCAGACTTTTTGATGGTATAGGATCAGCTCAAGGTTAGTATATTATTGTCATGGGAATGTCATCCAAGTGTCAGTACACCAAATTTCGAATCAATGTTATCTGTGAAAGTTAGTAAAACGCCTTTTATCATCAAATGAGCTAATAAACAGATCTTCATAAATTATAGCTAAGAACCATCCTAGTCACGTCAGCTTTCAAATAAAAAAACCAAATCAAAATCGGTCCATTCGTCAAGGAGCTACGATGCCACAGACAGACACACAAATACACAGACAGACACGCCAAAATAACGCCCCTCCTTCTTCGTCGGGGGTTAAAAAGAGGCGTGAAAATGCACCTCGCGGGCCCGCAAGGTGGAGGCGGCTAGAACAGAGTATCTCAACCTGCACTAGCTGACTTCGCCTTTTGAATCTTTATACTGGTTCACATCAGGTGGTGTTGAGTCATTTACCGTACTTTGTATCATCATAACCAGCCTATATACGTCCCACTGCTGGGCACAGGCCTTCCTACATGGGAGACACACATGAGGAGTTTGGGCCATAACACCACCACGCTGGCCCAATGCGGGTTGATGGGCTAATGCGGTTGCAGGAACAACCGGGTCCAACGGCTTAACGTGCCTTCCGAAGCACGGAGGAGCTCGAGATAACAAACTTTGATTGACCCATCCCAGGATCGACCATGGCGAAAGTTGCTTTTATTTTCGTATCGGAACCAGAGCGCTCAAACCAATACGCCACCGAGCTCCTCACTTTGTATACTCCGTACTTTGTTTAAATTTAGATATGTACCTACATAATCATTTTATTAACCTTTGTAGGCCCTTTGCACTTACCCTTCACTAGTTCCAATCCATAGTATTTAGTATTATACATGCCTATCGAAATTAGGTTGCCAAAATGTCGGGGGATCAAGTGCGAGTGACATTTACGTATCCCTCAGGGTGGTAAATGATGTTGAGAAATATTAATATCCATAAAAACATCTTGAATGTTAAAAGATATTTATATCACCAGCCTATATACGTCCCACTGCTGGGCACAGGCCTTCCTACATGGGAGAAACACATGAGGAGTTTGGGCCATAACACTACCACGCTGGCCCAATGCGGGTTGGTGGGTTAAAGCGGTTGCGGGAACAACCGGGACCGACAGCTTAACGTGCCTTCCGAAGCACAGAGGAGCTCGATATTACAAACTTTGATTGACCCATCCCGGGATCGACCATGGCGAAAGTTGCTTTGTTTATCGTATCGAAGCTCCTCAAAAAAGAAGAAAAGATATTTACTGTAGACAAATAAAAAAATGGGTAGGTAGCACCGCCATTCTTATTTCAGCCGTCAAACAGTTCGCTGTATTTCGGATTGAAGGGAAAAGTTGCTAGTGTAATTACTGGGCATGAAAATGAAAATATCTTTATTCAATTGGGCCCCCCAAGAAGCACTTTTGAATCGTCAAAAAAACCCTTATGTCTATCACTTAAAATAATATTAACTAACTAACAATTTCATAATGTTTGTCTCTCTGTCTCTTCTGGATCTACGTAGCTAACAATGTTATAATGTCAATCTGTCTTTCGGTCTGTCTGTCGATCTGTCTGTCTATCTGTCAGTCTATCTGAATTTACACCGGTTCCAAAACTTGAACTACCGAGAAGATTCCGCCAACAAACTCGTGTAGTCACTCTTTTCAATTATTAAGTTACAATGTTTAATTACACAGTAATAGTATTTAGCAGTGCAGTGTCGCACAGAGTATAAAAAAGGTATATTAACGTACCAATAAGTACCTAATGACAAGAATATTTAAAGGCTGTCCGACAATGCACCATCACAATATTGTATTATACTACACAAAGGTCAACAATTGATATACAAAGGCCTGATAAAGCCAAACATCTTTCATTAATTTTAAACACTTGTCTGACCACGTCATTACAATAATAATTGTATTGTTTTTTATAATTCCTATAATGCCATATAGCTCGAAAATGATACTATTGATGAATATGTAGGTAAATTATTACAAAATCAAGGAAGCTTAGAGATGACCATTTCCTAGTGGCACCTGTTCACAAGTATGACGCGTGTGCCAGCCATCGCTCCGCTCAACCATATTATAGGGAACGGAGCATGGAAGGCATTTCATCTTAAGCCTCAAGATGACAATATCAAGTAATTCTTTCCTTTTTACTCACCACCAGGTGGGCGGTGGGCCGTTAGCAGCAAAAATAGTTTTATGTGGTTTTGATTAAGTCTTCGATCACCTTTCCACTAAATCAAATCTTTGGG
This sequence comes from Nymphula nitidulata, assembly GCA_947347705.1. Classification (NCBI taxonomy): domain Eukaryota; kingdom Metazoa; phylum Arthropoda; class Insecta; order Lepidoptera; family Crambidae; genus Nymphula; species Nymphula nitidulata. Next base: position 19,329,355 of record OX374632.1, read on the forward strand.
AAAATACTAAATGAATTTCCTTCACATTTTTCTTTATTAATACTACACATGAACTAGTTCATGTGAGTGTGTGTGTATTTTTATAGTTGATCCTGATCGAGGAGTGGACTTTAGAAAAGAAACAAAACATGACATGTGAAATGATGTATTAGGGGATATTTACAATGTAATAAAAATACAATATTAAAACTCTTCCATCGACACCTTCGTACGTGTATTCGGCATAGACACTGACTTAATCTATCAGTAAGGTCTACCACGACTGTTAACGGAACCGTGGTATTATTCCAGCCAGTTGCCAACAATAGTCAATCGTAATTTTTCCTTTTCTTAAATGCTCATACCACTAGAACATTTCCTCGTGGAGCTTTGTGGCCACAAAGCTTGACTAAAGTGTTTTCTGTTATCGAAAAATTCAGATTTCTTTTGCGAACATTTTTAAAATTTTTCATTTTTGCAGGACGGGACCTTCTCCTTGGCGGACTTTACTGATGCGTACCAAGAGAATGAAGTTCAGCGCGTGATCCGTGCTTACGAGAACTCTATCTCCATTGACATCCACTGCTCGACCAGCGGGGGCGGCGAGTGGGCCAAGCTGCCCGACATGCCTTTTGTCAAACACTGCAAGATTAGGGTCAACCCTACTGACATTTTGGATTCCGGCTCTCAAGCCATCAAGGACTTTATCGGTACGTAATACTCGTTTATGTTATTTAACGTTTTTTTGTTATTTGTAATGATCAATTTTTAAATTTTTTGGCAATTCGGCGAATTTTGACTAGTTCTTAACTTTACTTGATTATCTTCCCATTAAATTTTATATATTCGTTCCTATTAACAAACTTTTAGTAGCTTTAGTTTGGATTGACAGATAACTAGATAAAAAACACGTAAAGGCGGGTAAATCTTCAATAGATTCTTGAATTTCATTTTTTAACATTGTGAAGGCGTTAGCTGACAATTTAAACAGGAGGACTAGAAATTATGCAAAGGTTCTCTCCAAGTTCTCGGTAGCTCAATCGATAGAGCAATTATCATTCTGATGGTAGACCCATCTACCCTAGGACTTGTCTTTTTTCCAATCTAAGTATTTTCAAAAGATCAATAAATCCAAATTTGTGATCAAAAATAATGACGAAAACCTCAAAGAAGAATATTATTGCAATCAATTTTATTTGTAATTTAATTAAGCTGTATACGAAATTTTTACGAAGCGGATACCTTAGGCTATATTTTATTCAAAAAGTTATGTAGGTCACAGAAAGGACACAGATTATACCTATACGCGGTGAAATCAATACGCATATCTTCTTGGAAAAAGTTCAGTACTTCTTATAAATTGATTGAGAATAAAAAAGTAATAGTAATGTTAATGTGACCTCTTGTCGAATGGCTAATAACCCTGCCTTCTAAAACAAAGGTCACAGTAGTAATCATAAACAGTCGCTAAACGAAATATAAACGGCTGGTCATAAATTATACACACTAATGTATGTATATCCGTTATCCTAGTATCTATAACGCAAGCACTTTTAATTTCTCTGAATATATAATTACTTTACGTATTCCATACTGGAAAATGCCGTCGTGTCCCTTGTGTACCTTTTTGTGTCTGTGACTATAGTAACAAACCCAAAAGGGCACTTTTTAGAATTTTCCAACTATAAGGACTTTAATGTCTTGTGGTTTAATAATGTGTCTCTTGGTTTTAATGAATCGGTCCATAACCACACAGGAGGTGCATTAGGGCTTAACGAACTAGTGCGCATAGTATCATAGCTAACCAACTTTTTAGGACGTTTGGTAAAGGTATAAGATTTTGAATATTTGAAATGGATGTGAGCGGAATGAGGCTCCAAAGGATCCTCTTAAATCTTGATTATGAAAATCAGACGCTATGCTAAGTACTATACTGCACAATACCCTTAAAGTGTTGTTGCGATCTTCTGTAAAATGCAGTTACTTTACTAGTGGGGCTGAAAATACTAACAAGGCTTTACCTCTCTTAGATACAATGGATGAAGCCATCCATAACATTTCAACAGGCTCCAATGCATCATTCATTGGAGCAAGCAATTGTAATGCCATTGTGCGACGGCTAATGATGTCTCTTGAGCTCTCTTCGACCTGTTACGTACTGTTATTTGTTCTCCTTGAGTCGCGATACTCTGGAGGACATAATAAATGCGTCGTTTTAGTGTCTGGCAACTTCAACTCCGAAGGTATGATTCCTAGTAAACTGCAGACACAGAAATAGTCTTTAGAGGAAAGCCAAAGCAAAGAATTTTGCATGACAGTAATTATTAACAGTCAATATCCCATAACATAAATACGAGTAAATTATTACTAGAGCATCAGCTTAGAAATATTCTAGGATCTTATTGCTTGATATTCATAAATACCCAATATATATAGTTTCTAATTTCTTTCAATCTTTTATATGCCATTAACAAGAATATCCAGCTCGCCTAATGGAAAAGGGATACCATAGCTAAAGTTAACACTCATAAAATCATACTACTTACGCATTGTCCAACCTGTCAAAACCAAGAGAAAGCTTTATTTTAACAGCATAGGAGAGATATCTCTCTGCTTTTAACACAACAACACACGAAGTTCATCTCACCATAGAGTATAACGCCACCCCTGTTAAATGTATGTAAGCTCCATATAATCTAATTTCTAGCACTGAAATCGTTAATAAGACTACAATATTAGCTACAACCCTTCCAAGTTCAATACAAACCACCGTTATATAACATTAGTTGAAAACAACTGCTTAACTCGCTGTATCTCTAATTTGTAGCCACAACTTCGCCATTGAGTCCCGCTAACGATGCCTCTTGTGCGAGCCGAGGTAAACTTACCATGCTGCTGGAAATGTCAGGATAATTCTATTTCGGTTTACTAGTAACCAGTATCAAAAGTTCCTTGACTAGTTTAAGGCTTAACTAGTGTTTCCAGTAAAGTTGTTATTACAATGGGCAAACTAGATATCGAACCCAATACCTGTGAATGTTTGGTGCGATAACTTAACCATTATGATACAGCTGCTTTTTACATAGAAATGCAATCTTATTTTAAGGATAGTACTTGAAAATGAGTAATGGCAATAGAGTCATTTTCAAGTAGTTACTATTATTAATATACTTTTAATTTTAATTTAGCATTTAAATAAAGTAAGAACTTTATTTAAATGCTAAAATATATTTCTAAAAATATTTGGATCACAAGAAAGCCATGCCCTAATTAAATTTAAAAATATAAAATACATTTCGGGTCTTCAATGATTTTGACATTGCGTTGTGAAGGTAAACATTGCCTGATGTAAAACAAAAAGATTAGAAGTTATACATAGTATTCTACCAAGTCCTCAGTAGCTCAGTAAATAATACAGTCCATAACACTGTGAAAGGTCCTAGATTTGCATCTCACGCTGCATATTTACTTAGTAGTACTGAGCTAAACTAAGACAGTTTATTATGACCTAAGTGCCGATAAAACTATCAATTCAAGTTTGAATTATGTTGCGCAGGCATAAGAACGCAGCAGACAAGTTCGAACAATGGTTACCGCCTACCAGTATTCTTGTTTCATGTAAATAGCGTAGATAGTAGCAAGAGTTTGCGCACAGTTGACTCAGAAAGTACTGAATACATTTATTATCCATTACCATCCTACGCTATTCAAATATTTGGTTAACCTACATCGTAGCACATGCATAATCAAACATGACTTCGTTATTATGCTGCTGCTAAATTACTATTGTTAGATTCGTAGACGATGCTACGACGCTACGATGTGCTACGAACTGTAATGTATCTGTATGAATTCGGACGGCCTGACGTAGTGCAGCAAAATTATTAATTATTACAGTATTCTCTTCGTCATGAGTCGTGATGAAGAGAACACTCATGACACACTTGACTGTGCCCAAAATTATAAAAGTAGAACATACATTATTCTAAATCAAAATCGAATTTTGCCGCGATTCAAACCTAGAGATTCTCAAGTTCTTTTGTTACGTTCAGTTTTTGTCGCTATTCAAATCTAGAAATTCCTAACAAAAACAATGAAGCGTGCTGCTCTCGTACGCTTTATAATTTTGCAATCTGCCTTTTTGCAACACTTTTCCGTTGAGATTTATCAACAGCAAAATATAAAATGAACTCTGTACACTCGTCAGACAAAACCCCAAACTTTTCTTTTCCAAACAACGCGACAACTTCCACCAAATTGGCGGATTGTGACGAGCACTTGCCTGCCATTGTTCGAACAACTGCGAACAAATTTCCATACGACTGGAGTTAATTTAGCGCTTGTGAAGTTGCAAATTGTACGTAACGTGAAAGTTGAACGTCTCTTGCCTCTGGCTGGCAAGCCTTGTGTATTGAGCTGACAGCGAGAGTATGGCATAGAATAGCATTTTTTAAAACCTAAGTGGGTTCAAAAACTTTGCAATGAGCACTTAAAATATTCTTAAGTCCTATTACATTATTATACAAAATATGGAGTGTCTCTATAACACCTGCTTGCCTCGGAATGCAAAATGTTTTATTTATAAAATTCACTGCGAATATATTAAGTACGTCACTTGCTTATGATTCGAAGGAAAGTTCGTATGGCATTTCGAAACCTACTTCTATTCTTTATGTTACAATCAAATTCCTTTCATAACTAGTTATTCCAAGGTAATAATTCAACAGAAAACGATTACTAGTTTTAGTAAATTGTAGAGGTAAATTGGCTCCATCAATAATTCTTTACATAAGAGGACTTCACTTCTTTAACAAAATTCCACATTTTTCCACAACATCCGCTAGGCAATATATTTCAATACTCATTCATTGAAGCTTATGATACTGCATGCATCCTAATGCAGACTTATGCTTACAGGCTTATGAAGGCATACATTTATAAACGACCTCCATTTGCAGGAGGCACTCTGAATGGGATTTTATATTATGCACGCCAAAGCTTGTTAGCCCACGATGTTGTTAAAAAGTGAATAAATAACTCAAAAAGATGTTTAGAATTGAAAAACGAAGCCGTGAATTAGAATCGTTAGGTAGATATATAAATTTAAACTCAGATTATAACTTCCAACTGTAATTGGATAACAGCTAGGTATAAAATGAGGAGTTAGGCGGCGTATTTCGAAACGGCAGGTTTCGATACGAAAAACAAAGCAACTTTCGCCATGGTCGGTCCCGGGATAGGTCTTTTTTTTTATACAACTAGATGACAAACAAGCTGACGGCCCACCTGATGGTAAGCGGTTATCGCCGCCTATAGACACCTGCAATAACAAGGAAAAATCACTTGATATTGCAGGTGCGTTGTCATCTTGGGGCCTAAGATGAAATGCCGTCCATGCCCAGTAATTACACTGGCTACCTTTCCCTTCAATCCGAAACACAGCGAACTGTTTCACGGCTGAAATAAGAAAGGCGGTGGTACCTACCCAGACGACCCTACATACGGGTCTACCACCTAGTAGGTCAATCAAAGTTTGTTATCTCGAGGTCCTCCGTGCTTCGGAAGGCACGTTAAGCCGTTGGTCCCGGTTATAGGCTGGTGATGGTGGTAGGTATAAAATATAAGACAGCCAAATCAACCAAAAAAAACACAAAATGTCATATTGCTAACAAAATTTTAGTAGGCGCTTGATGCTTTATCAATGTACAGACGACAGCAATATCAAGTGTAACAGTTGCACTACGAAAACCACCTCTAATACAAACTTAGTGAGGGCGGTCTCAAGACCAAATTGTAACGCTTCATGAGCTGTCGAATATACAAACAAATATAATTTGTTTGCAACTAGTTCCCGATATATCGGCGCAGTTGCATTATTACGGGTAGACTGCTGAAACTGACTATAGAAATTTACATGCTACATATTCATCTGAACAGGTAGTGTCCATGGACATGTCGGGACATTTGGGATGCGAAAAATGAATTGAACAAGCAAAGCGAAATGTGCTGAGCGTATCATAATGATCTTGGACGTATTATTAAGAGGTTTTGTTATAGTGATCAATATTATCAAAAATATCCATCTATTAGACGCTTCTGATTTATTTTTCATGTTCATATTTACATATTTTTTTTTAATTATGACAAACCTTTTACTTTGTTGACCACAGATTTAAATGCCTACATGAAATTATTAGCAATGATTTCGGATTGATACTTGCTACAGTTATAGCTGTTAGAAAATGATATTATTTAACTTCCACGAGTAAGAATCTTTACCACGCTTGCTCTAGTCATAAAAAGGTCGCGGGTTCGATTCCTGCCTCAGGACGTGAAATTTTTCTAGTTTTATTATATTTTAATTACTAAGGTCTGTAGTCTTTATAGTCGACAAAGATGAACCTCTTGAGGAAAACTTAACTGTGTGAGTTAAGTCTGAGTTAAGTAATGTATTAACGTTACTTTGTTTTGGATACAAAGTATCAACCAGTTGTTGTTTTTCCAAAACTCCCTTCCAAATTCAACGCAGCCAATAACAATATTTTAACAAGGAAGGGAGTCAGCCAACAGTATCAGCTATGTAGAAAGTTTAGAAGCCATTTCATGTTGCCAAACAACATTAAACTTGTAGCCGCGATATGAAACGATCTCGTAACACTAACAGACTGGAGATATACGGCTTATAATAGATAATGAAAGAACTTTGAAGAAATAGGAAAATAATGAAGAGTAAAAGTAGACTGAAAATATTGTCTCATTCGCTCCTTCCATTTTTAGAATTGATGTTGTCAAAATTATGAGTGTGTAACTCGAAAAGTGTAACAAAAATGTTTATAGGGGTTATTATAGTTATTTCAGAAAATAAAGCAATAACTTTAAGCCTACACACTCTAAAACTCCATGTTGCCATAACTCATTAGGGGCTGCAGCTCTTTAATTAATCCCAACCAATCGGGTACAAAGTTTAAATTGAAACGTTACACGTAGAGTTGAGCTCTAAGTATAACTACATAGGGTTTATTACTTTCTAGCAGATACGTGAAGGTATCGGAGCAGAAATATTGAAGTTCTCAGGTCACTGATTAAGGTATTAGTGTGAGACTGTCAGTTGCTACTACTATGTATCTAGGATTAAGCTTCCATATTAGGTCTTGTTTCTCACTTATACTAAATCCATGAAACAGTGTATCTGTCCCTGCCATCTCGTTAAATTCGCCGCTTAATAGGATGCCTAGCCCGTTGATTCAATGACTTGGCTAGTTGTACTTCTGCCGTTTGATTGGATACGTCCCACTGCTGGGCAGAGACCTTCTTTCAAGGAAGAAACACATGAGGAGTTTGGGCCATAGCACCACCACGCTGGCCCAGTGCAGGTTGGTGCGTTAAAGCGGTTGGAGTAACAATCGGGGCCAACGCCTTAACGTGCCTTCTAAAGCACGAAGGAGCTGGAAGATTAGAAATTTTGTTTGACCCATCCCGGGATTGACCGAGCATCTCAATTCGATTGGATGGGCTAGGCGTCCAGTTAGGCGGCTGATTTAACTGGACGGCTGCGACATATATCCTAAACTTTGAAGACGAATGAAACAGTGATCGCTATATGATACACAAAGCTACCGTTAAGTTTGTTGGAAACCGAGGCTAACATTTATGAGTTAAAAGAAATAATAAGGTAGCCAAATCTATGTATATTGATAAATTGCGGATTATGTTTTATGGTATGACCACCGTTAAAAATGGTTTTGGTAATTTCAATATTTTTCTTCGATGGCTTTATATTGAATATTTAGCTTCTGATTCTTGTTTATAGTTGATTTTACAAAAAGCTTAAAATTGCTTGTATAGAATCAGTTTATGATACAATATCTATTGCTACGGTGTCTCATATGTTCGATATAAATAATTTTCAATAAATTAGAGTATCTTAATAGTTGCCCTATCACTATCGGTGTACACTATCGTAAGGTATGCGTTAGGCTTTGTTCTTACAATCAATTTTGATACTGTATAGGAACGTATATGATCAGGAATTCCTTGCAAATTACGGCCATACATTGTCTTTATTGGACATTCCAGAAGTATTCGAGGGGATGTGAATATTATATTGTGTGAAATGCTATTACTAAATCAATATTACCTACACCAAAGGCAAAATTGAAGTTTTTAGCTAAAGCCAATTACAATTAGACCGGCTGTAGTTAGCACTACATCCAAACTACGTATCACGTAATTATCCTATGAAGGAGTATTATTTCACAATCGCATATAAATATGTATGTTATTTCTAAGTTTCAGTTCATATTGGTCACAAAAACTGCTTTGTTTATAGCAGACATTATGTGACACTAAAGATATGTATTAGGAAACTTTATCCTCTCATTTATCTCGCGAAGTTCTCCACTAATTCAAATAAAAATCTTCTTCTTTGCGGTGACTACGTGTTTCGTACTTCATCGTCCATGTTCGAAGTTTCGGTAATTTTTTCATGGTAGGGCGCTGATTTCTTAATGCTATTAGTTAATCAGCTTAAATCATCTTAATATCATCTATCATTAAAGATTTAAAGCTTCCTCAAAGTCAGAGAGGATTAAACGCCTTGATTTCAAGTAAATCAACTTATTCTCAGATATAGCCTAAGAGGTGGATTATCTTGTTTACGAAAATAAAGATGAGAAATAGGATTGTTCTTTTGATAGATGACTTGAACAAAGTTTTAGTCTTGTTTGATAATTTGTATTATCTTAATAGAAATCTCAAGAAAAACAAAGACTTACTTTAGATCAAATTAGTACCTATACAGAACACTACCCAACAAGTAATTTATAGTTATGAGCAACTGATTCTATTTAAAACAACCAGGGCAAAAGATATAAAATTTAAGTCAATCTTTATGACAATAGTCTTCAGTAACTGGGATAACTTTTTGGTAATAAATGTTTCATTGAATTCCTTTCGTTTCTCGATGAATAATGGAACTCTAGGCTCTTCGAACATTTATCTATGATTGATATTTATTATGCAGTAATAATACTTGTCGAGTTGTGTTATTTAATTTTCAGCTTTTCGACCATTGCCAGTTCACCGGCATTTTTTAAATATTTATTACAAAAGCAATTGTGTCTGGCTTGTGGGCTATTCACAAATTAAATGAAAATTCTTAAAAATATTAGAAATTTTTAAAAGATATTTTTAAATATTTGGGATAAACAACTAACTACTGAACTTACAAAAACCACATGAACCCACGACTTCTCACACATAAAATCGCTTACTGCTGTAACCAATAATTGACTAAGTTACCGAGGACTTTGAGACACTCGATGAATTTCTTAAAGTCTGTCTTTTTTACATCACCTATTAGCTACCGTCTATCTTCACAATGTCCAAAATATCGCATTTCATATTTTGGATCATATCATAGGAAAGCAAATATCCGCAACTTCGCATGCGTAGACGACTTAATTTTTCCAGTTTTTTCGATTTAAAAACCAAACTACCCAATGGATTTTCAAAAATTTTTATAGGACCAAATGGAAACTATTCCGCATCGAACAAAAAAAGAATTATCAATATCAGTTCACCCAGTCAAAAGTTCTGAGGTAAACATAAAAAAAAATACAGACGAATTGATAACCTCCTCCTTTTTTTGAAGTCGGTTAAAAATCGGTAAAATCAATAAATGTTGATATTACTGTAAACTCAAACTCAAACTCAAACCTACTTTCAATGGGTTAATTAATGTTAGCTGATAATAGAAATATTATCTAAGAGGTAGGTAACCTGAAATTAAGTTAGGCTTTTTTAATTCCACAAATATTTTTTAGTCATATCATTTTTTTATTTTATAAATGAATATTTTTCAAGTGATTGTTAATAATGTAAATATTATTTTTTATACATAATGATTTTTTTTTAAACTACTAGATGACAAACAAGCAGTTATTGATTTATTATTATGTCCTATTGATAATTTTACGTCTGTTTTAACTTTCCGTGGAAAGTTCTCGGATTTATGTTTGTTGTTATTTGAATTTATGTGTAATTTAATTTGTATGTTTTTCAAATAAATAAATTATAAAATTATTAAAGAGGAGCTCAGTGGCGTATTGGTTTGAGCGCTCTGATTTCGATACGAAAAACAAAGCAACTTTCGCCATGGTCGGTCCCGGGATGGGTCAATCAAATTTATAATCTCGAGTTACTCCGTTGGTCCCGGTTGTTACTACAACTGCTTTAACCCACCAACCCGCATTGGCTAGGTGGTGTTATGGCCCAATCTCCTCATGTGTTCCCGTGTAGGAAGGCTTGTGCCCAGCAGTAGGACGTGTATTGGCTGGTGATGATGATGATGATGATGATGATGATGATGTGGAATAAAAAAGTTACTTTTTGTAGAAATATAAGGGTTTGTTTTATGAGTAGGTATACCTAAGTATACCAACACGCTATGTTTTCAAAGTTTTAATGAAGAACTAAGTAGAATCAGAAGCATGAAGTAATCCATCGTCGTTAGAACTTAGAGAGCGAGGAAGAGACAGAGAACGTTCAACGATTGGCATGTCTCTTAAGTTTTTGACATTGCAAGCCTTGCAAAACTCTTCGAGAAACGCTAGCAAGAGAAGAGGCTAAGTTAATTTTTCTTAGAATTTGCTTCTAACATCTCCGCCCGTTTTGCTTACAGCATACCTGGACCCATACATTATGCCAGCGAGCCTGGACCAGCTCCTGGTGTCCAGCGACGTGGTCGGCAACATCAGGTTCAGCCACCCGACGCTGTACGTGTTCCCGGGAGGACAGGGAGACGCCGCGCTCTTTGGGATCAACGGCTTTAATATGCTTGGTAAGTTGTTTATGTTATCTTAGCCTAAGGTGTTCCACAGTCAGCCAAATCAGAACCTAAGAAAACGTTTACTGTTCGCCTTGAAGAACTTATGAACGAATACTCAATTATGGCGATTGAGAAGTGTGTATTATTCTTGAATTGAGATTTGGTAGTTACAGTAGTATGAAAGAGGATTCACTTACAATGTGTGTATTAGATCAATCGACAAAAGAGAGAGAACGACAGTATTTAGAGTTTGTCATTTTTACTTCTATGAAAGGCTCAAATCGATGTACCTATATACCTAAAATTGTTCAACCTTCAAATAATATTTATCTAGCGAATAAATAAGTTTAATGTTTTGATAGAGTACCTCACATTTTTATGTTTTTGATGCGTTTAAACGCCTACTTTATTTTAACAATTACAAATAAAGAAAGAAAATAATGGAAATATCCCGCCTGGAGCAAATATTTTTTCATCATTTTCTTTGTATTTGTAATTGTTATAATAAACTGTTAACTTTTCTAAGTGGGCCTTATATAACCCGTCAAGCATGAGATTCCAGACACAATTGATTTTTCTATTGTTATCGCCCACCGGTGGTATATTGCCGCTTTACAGATAAATAAAAGTCTTAGCTTATAGACGTGGCTTCACATCGTATTTTGCTCTCTTGATAGTGATTACTGCCCTTATTCGATTCTCTCCCCATTTTCTGTACCAAACTACCTTATAACGACACAAGTAGGTAAACAGAATCATGCGTATTATTCTCAAAGCCTAAGTTAGTTTGTGGGATGCCTCGGGCGCACAATTTTTACTGACATTCCTCCCTAAATTCTTTCTTGGAACGGTGCCAAAGGTAGCCCGCGGCGTATTAGACGTACCTACATGCCATCGCCATGCTATTACTCGCGGCAATCATATTTACTGAGTGGTTATTGCGGTGGAAAAATGGGAAGGCGTTATTCGAAATAGGCTTTTGGGTTAATATCATGCGGAATTAAATAAGAGCTATTGAAATTGCAGTATCATATAATTTTATGAATGTACTTAGTTACATTTCTTTTTTCGCTTTCACGAAACATGTATAATTTGAAAAGCTAGGAGATTGTAATCATGCTTTAATATTTCCTCTGTGGTAATAGTAGGTAATATTTTAAGCACAAAAAAATAAAAGAGAAGATAGCCATATAACTCCACTTTTGGTATCTCGAAAAAGCTTTGTGTTGGAAAAAGAGGGAGTTGTCCATTAACTAAGAACATAACCTACGGTTCTCCTTGATTTTTACTTTGGTGGGCACTGGGCAGTGCCCAGGTGATATATGTGATATAAGTATTTGGTATTATTTATCGTCTACCTAGGTATAGGCTGCGGTTACCTGCAGTGCGATTTACTAACTATGACATATGCACAGCGCGGCGCGTAGGTACGTATTCAGTAATCTCTACGTCGATCTCTTGGCTGTGTGTGATTGTCGCTGTTTTGGATATACTTACGACATGAAGTACAAATATTTTTTGATTTCGTTTTTTTCTTGTGTTTAAAATGTATCGAAATGACTTCCAATCTTATATTATTCCATACAAATGTCATGAAATTATCAAATGAATAAGATGTTTTTCAAAGTTGCATACCATTTCTATAAACTAATACAGCCTATATTTTAATTTATTGTTGCATTGACAGGACCAGCCTGTATATAAGATATTCATAAGCTTCCATATAATTAAGCTGAAAATATAATCTAGAATCTAGATTGTAAAATATGGAATTGCGATTTTTACACGTATCTAAATCTCAATTTCTTTCGCCATACCCAACTTGGTGACATTTACTGGGTACATTGAGATTTATGGTTGTTTTATTATTCATTTATTCATTGGAAAGGGTAAAATATTTGCAGATAGAGAGCAGGTGTGAGTAGTAAATGGAGACTGATTTTATATGAATGTGACACATTCTTTCATCGGAATATGAGAGATAATTTTGAGAGTGATATAAACGATTTTATCGGCCACTTGAAGTCTCGTCTATTTATAATTCGAATATTAATTAATCAAAGTCACTTAGCTGAGTATAAAATGGAGCCGTCCATTCGGTCACATTATTTCGTCAAGCGCTTTATTTCAGATCCTGCCCTAGTAGGTTAGGGATAGGCATTGACCAAATTATAGTCCTTGGTATTGGTTATATGCCTGAATCGGTTTGTGACGACAAAACGACAATAAATTAAAAAATGGCCTATATTAGATCATAGACATGTTTTGCAACTTTCATCATATTTATTTGATAATTTCATGACATTTCTATGAAATAATATATAACATTATTTGCACTATTTCATGATGTCACAAGAAGGCACTATTTGTCTGTGTTCAAAGAAGTGCTGAGTGAACTCTGTTCAGCACATATAATGTTCTAGTGTATTGATTTATTTATTTGTTATTCCTACAATTCCTAGGCACAATTACAGGCAACAGATAAAATCATTTTTAGAAATAAAAGTATAAGTAAAGTAAAATAAAAGTAAAGACTAAAGGCGAACCTGAGGCCCAGTTACAAAATTCCACAACTTTCAATGAGTAATTTGACAGTAAAAATTTTTAAACAAAAATTAAAACCGAGTACAAAAAACTGAAACTATTCACTTTCTGTTGTTTTTGGAAACAACTTAGCACTAACTCCAAAAAATATGTTTCTAGGGGATGAGTACCTACTTAAATTTAATTATTTTAAGGTTTTTTGAAGTCGGTTTTAATTTTTGTTAAAAAAAATTTTTCACAATTTTTAGTGATAGCATTCTAAGGTCGAAGCTAGATGGGTGACCGTCAACTTATATTGTTGCCTACTATCGTATCGTTTCACTGTAAAAAGTCACAGGAAAGCAAAAATTCGTAATTTCGCATACGTAAAAAAAAATATCAGTTTAATATCAGATACCCAACTGATTTTGATAAAAAAGGGGACCAAGTGACAACTATTCCGCATCGAACAAAAAAGAATCACGTAAATCGGATCAGTAATCTCGGCGTTATCGGTGTACATACATAAAAGAAAAAAAACATACCGGTCGAATTGAGAACCTCCTCGTTTTTGAAGTCGGTTAACAATATAAATACTTTCATCACTAAAACTATCTTCAACTACCCTGTGCGTTATAGAGTTATTGAAGTGATAGCCCTCCTAACACCTGAGGACTATCGTTAAATATTATGTATCTATAATTGTATCTTTCCTATAATTTTTTAGTTTAGTTTTATTTTGTTATTTATGGCTTCCGTGTCCACGACGAAAAATGAATAAGACGTATTGGAAAGTGGCAAAACATTTTTAAGGACTAATATAGCCATGTTTTAATTTATTGTCCTATTGACGTCACCACTGTGTATATTATTTTTGATTGATATTTTTGTAAACAAAATGCCAAACCTAACATGTTAGCCGGATATTATGACTGTATGAAATATTTCGCTATGTTTAGGTAATCTTGTATCTCCTTGAATATAAGAGCAAAAACCTTTGTATAGACAGGAACCTTGGGGAAGTGTTTTCTTGATCCGGTGCCAACAGAATATTGGATTTCTTACAGCTGAAAGCCTCCTTGACAACCTCCAGTTCGCCTAAGTGGGTATCGAAATAATACTATCTATTTAGTGCGGAGCATGTGACAATTTTTTTTATACAACTAGATGACAAACAAGCTGACGGCCCACCTGATGGTTAACGGTTACCGCCGCCTTTAGACACCTGCAATAATAAGGAAAAATCACTTGATAAAACTAAGATGAAATACTTTCTTTGCCCAGTAATATAACAGTAGTATTTTGATACCAAACATTTTTTCTACAAGCAAATGAACGAAACAGCCCTGCAAGCTTTGGATCTATTGATCTACATAATTGAACATCAATACTCGCAAAACGGTTGTCAAATAAAACCACTGCCGGATTTAACACGCTGTCAATAAGATGTTAATTGTTATTTTAAAATGCAACGTTTAAAGAAGTAAAGAAACAGTTATTGAATAGCTTGATGTTTCGATTACTTTTCATTTACGGAACGACTATAATAAATGTCAGTAGTCTTCGATAACCCTATCTGTCGATAGGAACAATGGGCCTAATTCTGGGAACACACTTTAATTCTTAATTTAAGAACAGTATATCTCTTTCTCGCAATAAGTAATAGAAAAAAGATAGCAAGAATCTGTTTAGCGCTGTCACTTAAATTTAGATAGATTTCATAGAAACCATAGACAATTTTAGACGGCATGTACGGAGGTGCCTCCTAAACACTGCATTTTATCACGTTCAATTAGGTCGAAAATTGAACGCACATTTCTAAATGTAAAATTATATGACAGCTATCCTTTTCGTATTACTTTTTATAGAAAGAAATACACTGTACTTAAATCTAGCATGTGTTTACCAGAATTAGGGCCAATGTTTGTTGAGTAATTATGTCAATTTTCGCTTATCGAAAGCTTCATGTTGGCACCGGTAAAGTTACCAGTAATTATATGATTTATTCATTAAATTGTAAGATTTTGAACAGCTGACCAAGTGTTTAGTGAAACCTACAATTTAAGCATAAATAGACAGACTGTTTGTAATAGACCTACCCTTGCTACACCCGTACCACCATCTTTTATCGCGATCCAGTTCAGGACCTAAACTGAGTAGAATCGTTAATTCGTACTACGACGCTAGCTTTTTTTTATACCACTAACGATTATGACAGCGATGCAGTTTAGGAACCACTAATGAACCGAGTGGAATATGAATCGCTTTTATAAAGATGGTGGTAAGGCCCCTGTTTGCTGTAATGATATTGAATTTTTGATAACGCCTTAGTATTTTATGTCTATGTTATATGTGCTTATACCATGTGCAAACACCCTGTACATACTTAAACGGTTTTTGTTTTCACAGCTGATAACTTTGGCGCTCTAACAATCATTAAGCAATAAAGTGAGACGTGACAGAATAATCCGTATTGTAAATAAACCTTGTTGCCCCAAAGCAGGCTTGATCGATCAAGTCCGGGGCTTCCCCGTTAATAACGTTATTAGAAACTTTGAAGGACTCTGTTCTTTAAGCGAGAGTAAAATCTTTTGCTTTGAAGGAATTGTAATTAAAACGAATGAAGCCTGATTTGTACTTAATATTGGAACTTGAAGCTAAGACCTTCTCGCTTGAATTACTGGTGCTTCCATCAGTACCTTTAAAGCAGGGGCAGGTTAACACCAATAATATGAAGGGTATCTTGTTGAACCGGTGTGTGCTTAGCAAAAAACCCAAACAAAATAAACCTAAAACTTGAAAAATTTGAAGTAGGCAGCTTATAACAAGAAAAAGCATATACATAGACCTTAAAAGAACAATTTAAAATTTCACTACCTAAATAACTTATTATGGATTATTTCAAGAAATGCTTACTAAGCGCAATCCTTCACCATTTAAATGCATTGTGATGTAGTACGATATGAATTTTACGATATTTGTCTCATATTTTGAAATAAATAAAGTCACTTAATTTCCTGTTCTTTCTACTATAAAATCAAAAATAAATAAAAACATTAATAATTGCCTTTGTAATAGTGAAATAATATCAATTGATTAATTCACTGATACACATCATAATATAAGTATTAATAAAAATCAGAAATTCTTTGTCAAGAAACAATCAGAATAAAGAATATATTTATTCATTTAGGCTCCGATTGTCAAAACTCCCATCTGTAGGTATATCTATAAAAAAATACATAATTTGTATCTGTCTGAATTTACACAGGTTCTAAAAGTTGAAGTACCTTTGTATTGAAATAATATGTAGAGGATAAAAACTAAGTTATACGTTATCTAAATACACATAATGACGCATAAATATCTACTAAAGACAACCTTACATTAATGTCCTCGCTCGGTAATAACCTATTTATGTGTGCTTAAATACATGCATGGTATTGCCATGTGGAACATGTATGTCCCTTTGTTAACGGAATTCGGTACATCCACTGCCTTGTATAGCAGTAATAATCGAATTAAACATGCAAAGCAAAAGGAGGCTAGAAATATATTACAGTTACTCCTCCAAGCAGTTACTGTTGCTTTCATGTGATTATTTTGCATATACTATGCCGATACTATGTTATCTAAGACGTCGGCTGTTGACTAGATGAGCTTGATTGATAACGCATTGCGATCGTGCATCGCGATGTGGGGGCGGGGGTGAAATAAGTTTTTTTTTTCAAGGTTAAGGCGCACTCTTAATAAAAAAGTTCGGCAAGGTGCCATAGATGACGGTGTCCGCAATACACTACGAAGGCTTGGATCAAAATAATTAGTTAGAAATATATTTGATAAAGATTTTAACCCCCGACGTCAAAAAAGTGGTGTTATAAGTTTGACGTGTCTGTCAGTACATCTTATTTAAATGTACTTCAGATCAAAATCTTATAGATTTCTTGAAATCATTTCTGGTTTTGAAAGCGGCATTCCTGCTTCAGAAAGCTGGTTAGATTACCATTCCTTATAATAATAAACAGCAATATCTACAACGCACCTGCAATATCAAGTGCTTTTCCTTGTTATTGCAGGTGTCTATAGGCGGCGGTAACCGCTTACCACCAGGTGGGCCGTCAGCTTGTTTGTCATCAAATAGTTTAAAAAAAACAACCAGAATACAAATCAATTTATCATCATGATCACCTGAGCCTATTATGAGTCCCACTGCGGGGTACAGGCCTTCCTACATGGGAGAAATCAATTGCCTACACATACCTAAATAAAAGTACATTCAAAACACGGATACAAATCTGTTAAGTTTATTTGACCAAATGAACATCCCTGTGCCACCTTCCATATTCAAAAGCTATCACGCTCACGAGCCAGCACAAACATTCGACTCCAATTTATTTCACAATCAAGTGTCGGCAATTGAGTGTTTGCGTTCCATTTTATCTCGAATTTTTATTTCGTTTCAATGGTATTTATTGATGTTCTGTTCAATAATTCCAGTGTTGTTTAAAAGGAGCGAATTATATGCAATTACAATCAATTCGTTCTTTTTTAAAGAAATATTGAAATTATTATAAACTCTTGCCTTAAAAGCATTGACATCGTGTTTGACATCGCAAGATACCTTAACGTCGTGGCTTAGAGCTAGATCTGGTTTAAGCCTGATGCCACCTTTGCAGCTGTAAATGTCTATTTGTTCTATACCCTATAGATACCTAAACCTCGCCTGATGGTTTTTTAACTTTTAGTTTATTATCTACATCATTAATATCTTTCTTTTTAATAAAAATTCGTTTGACTTAAAATACCTTATTTATTAATACGGGAGTATGACTTAAGCAATAGCATCACTAAATGACTTTTCTAATAGCGCAACTTTGTGTGAGCTTTGAGTTCAGTCTAATCAAAACAATTGTGCCTGACGGATGAGATCACTTTCACCTCATATTCATCTGGCTTCTGAGGGTTATGATAGTTATTTTACCTCTTTTTATTTGAGCACAAAGATTCCTGTGTGTACATCAGCGCCAATGTGAGATTTCTGTCGTAAATTAATATTCTGGTTAAATTATGCACTGAAAAAAAATACAACTGAACTTTCGACTACCTGTAGCTCGAAAAAGTGACGTACATAACTTAAGGTAACACCAAGCCAAAAATAAAGTTGCGTAGAGATGCATCGTTAGGTTATATCAAATGAACTGTACTAACACCTCGCTTAAGAGGATGTTTCATATACGGCCAAGTAAATGTACAGTATCTCAAAAAATCAGAAAAAAATCTCCTGAATCCGCGAAAATTACTAATAATTCGTTTTTAGGCATTGTTTGTTTGTACAAAAGTTGAAATTTTTCGTCGATTTCACCGTTATTCACTATGACCGGGCGACATAGAAGTCAACTAAACGTCACCAATGTGTACGCGCCATGATGAATATTTGGCTGTGTTACAGTTTTTTCTTTAAAGATTATAGTTTTGTTCTGCATATTTTTAACTATTTTTCAGTATAGTGTATATAGACCTGGGTCTCCATGCACTTTGAAACATCTCTTTTGGTTATAACTAATGTAACAGAAATAGTTTTGTCTAATAGTAGATTTTTTTTTAAGGGTGGAAAGGAATCAATCCCTACGAGGTTGTTAGACGCCCGAGCGCAGTGAGGGCGGCTATAGTCCGAGTAGGGTTTAATTCTTTCTCCCCGTGTGTAGCACTCTACTTTTCATTTCAAATGCCAGGAAAATAAAAAATAGTTTAATTTTCAAATAATTTTTTTTAATAAAAATACTTCTAACATGAGTAGAACCTATTTGAAATAATAAGGTAAAAGAGTATTTTTAAATTTGGAACACATCGCGTTACCGCCTACTGGCCATTCAGCTGAAAATTTCAATTCTATTTTTAATTTTTTTATTCCCGCCCTGGGAAAGGAAGCAATTAGTATAAGTTTTTCCCGCCCGGTGGTGGGAACTGGAAACTAGCGTTTTCCTCCCAATACTCAGATCAAGAAAACGCTATTTTCCGAGCATGAGGAATGAAAATATTTTTTCAGTGTGTATTAAGATTAAGCTGAGTGGTTAAAGCTTAAAATTCCACACCACCCAACGTTCATTTCATTTCGATATTGAAGCACGAGAACAATAATTCATTACGGACAAAACAGTATTTCATATTTCAGACGAAACATTGTGGTTATTATTGTCGGGATCAGTATTTTGAAATAAGCTTTTGTTCCTGAATAAATTATTGGACGTATCAGAGTGTTAACATTTATTATTATCGGATAAAGTAACGTGGTTCCATTTTTACTTGTCATTGAACCGAATGATAATAGTGCTGAAGTATGCAGATAAACTTGTACCACAGATTAATCTTGTACGCTTAGCTACTTATCTAAGGGTACTAAGGGAAACGTAGTTGTCGTTATGTTCTTGCTCTCTTAATATGCTTCAGAAGGCCTTGTAGGTCTTGGCTGCTTTGCCAAGGCGTTTTTAAAATAATGTTCCTCAAAATCTTATACCTAATTTTGGTGGCTTTAAGTATACAAGTGCGTCTTTTTGTAAGCAGAGCTGCTTATAACTAGCTACATTGTAAATATAAGAATAAAGCAAATCCCAGCCAAAGGAAAAACTAGCGTCAAGTGCCGTGACATTAAACTCAGTGGTCACCATTTTAGTTGCAGATGTTTTATCTCGTTGTTGTTTTGTTTTTGTATTTTGTCATATCATTGTACTATATAAAAAATTTTCATCAACCCCCGACGAAAAAAGAGGGATGTTATAAGTTTGTCGTGTCTGAGTATCTGTGTGTTGTCTGTGGCATCGTTCCTCCTAAACGAATGGACTGATTTTGATGTGTTTCTTTTTATTTGAAAGCTGGCGTGACTAGGATTGTTCTTAGCTATGACTCATGAAGATCAGTTCAGGTGTTTGATGACTATCAGCTCATTTTCTACATGATAAAAGGGTTTTACTAACTTTCACAGATCCGATTTATTAGTAATTTGGTGTACTGTCACTTCGGTGACATTTCTATGACATAGTAACCTTGAGCTGATCCTATACCATCAAAAAGTTTGCGTGATGCATAGTTCTTCAGAAACTTACAGCAGATATAGCGTGGTTGGGGTCATAAGAATAGTCTCAATAAGATGGTGTTAGATAGATGATTAAAGTGGCCGGGGGTTACTGAAAGTTTTCGATTTTATACTTTTTCATTTCAAACAGGTCTGGATTTTACTCTGTGAACTATAACTCCAGCAGTTTGCTAGTTCCAAGAACATTCGGATTGGTATGCGTAATTACCAAACGAAATTGAGCCAGCGCAGCGTGGTGGTATTATGGCCCAAGTTCCTCATCTGTTTCTCTTGTACAGTCTACAGCGCATCAACCGTAAAACATTGACCTTGGGACCGACGACGACAGCACATCAAGTTTAACAGTTGGAATAAGGCTCCAACTGTTAAACTTGATGTGCTGTCGTCTATACCTTCCAGAGGGACATGTTTATAGGTTATTAATGACGATAGGATGCATAATCACATTTAGATGTTTGATTTTGTACGTCTGTAACGCCTACTTCATGTAAGAAATCGAAGGCGTAGCGCGTTATCGCGTCTGACCGGATCCCAGGAGAAGCGGGTTCAATTTGGAGCATACAATTTTTTCATCGTTTCCTTTCTTTATTTGTATTTCTTACATGAGGATGCATAATAATAATATTTTGATAAAACAATTTCTTGATCTTTATTTTCCAATTTCAGTGGATGGCGGCTTCTCCCGCAAGGCTTGCTGGTGGGATTTCGCTCGACACCTGGACCGGCTGGACGCGGTGCTGTTCACGCGTCTCAACAATTGCTCTGCATCGGGCATGGCGGCAGTCCTACGCAGGAAGGCCTCCGCCAATGTCTACCCGCAAATTGGACACTTCTTTTGCAACTTGGAGGTACTCTTCCACTGAAAAATTATTGATCACTATGAAGTATCACCCAGACTCACGAACACTAGCATGCACGAACACACTCATACATACACATTCACTCACACACAAACACTCACATACTAACACACACACACCCACACCCACATACACACACACTCATATATTCACGTACGCCTCAGCGCTTTAAATTTAACACTACGATGTTTAGTTTTATGTAGCTAGATACTATATATAGATATACTATATAATAATTGTTAACCTTTTATTTAGTTACCTAAGGTGCCTTTCTCAGAGGTGGAGGGTTGATAACCTGTGTTACAGGATATATCCTAGTATAGGTATCAACCTGCCATAATGGTGAGGATTAAATGATTTATTATTACTATTATTATTATTATTAACTTGGAGGTAATTAAATAGCAATTAGTTTCTTCTTTGCGCGAAAAGGTTTTTACCGGGTCGGCAACACGTAAGTGATACCCCTGGTGTTGCAAGCGTGGGCGTATGCCTGATTGCCACCTTACTGGTATAAAAAATCAGTTAACACATGTCGGAAGTTGCAGTCAATAATGCGATGAAATAAGTTCACTAGATTTTCTAACTTTTACAACATAGATGGATATTTTTGTCTCGTATTATTATAGCCGTATATTTATGCTGCTTCTATTTGTTGTCTTATATTTCCATACATCCGGTGTCTGTGGATCTGCCCTGCACGATGTTCTGCTGGTATTCGTAAAAATAGAAAGAAGAATTATAATAGTAAAATAATAAGTCACAGTATATTAAGTAAGCTGGCGCCACCTCGCCGGAGGCCCTGAAGGTCGAATATCAAGTGTAATATGACACCAAAGATACACTTCGTTGGTATCCTACTAGTTCTAAAACTGTGTACACATGGAGCTTTTAGCTTAAGTGTAATATAACAAGAGTAAGTTAAAGGACATAGTTGTACAATCTACTCAAATTTAGAAACGGACTGAGGAAGTACTTTCGAGTTTTGAAATGATCGCAGCCAATCGACACACAAGTTGAGAAGCGAGCTATACGACTTATTAACAACACAGTATTAGCAGAGCCTAAAGTCCAAGATCTCGAGCATCGCCGAAGAGTTGCGCTTTTGTCGGTTTTCTATCGAATACGCTTCGGAGAGTGTGCGAGGGAATTACATGAATTAATTCCACCAGCTCCCTTTTACCATCGAGGTACCAGACGACTATGGCTTTCACCCTTATGTTGTGGATATTCCAACCGCACAAAGCATTTCCGCCAAGTCCTTTCTAATGAGAACTGCCAATGAGTGGAACTCTCTGTCTGCCAATCTTATTCCCGATACCTACAATTTGGACGTCTTTAAGGCTAGAGTGAAAAGGCAATTTCTGGGTAAACATGTAACATCGTAGGCCATGTCACTATCAGATATGACTGTGGTCAAATGTTTGCCTATTAATAGTAAAAAAAAGTTTTCATTTAATAATCTTGTACGGTTTCGCTCCCGCAATGTGTAAGGTCACCAGAACACATCGAGGGAGAACAAGGGCCTGATCATTGTTTTTTTTTTACTGACTAATTAGCCGTAGATTGCGTCACCGGGATTTTAAGGAGGCGAGAACCTTGGTTAGTTCTCAAGTCTTAAGGGGCGATTAACCTCTGAGGAACCGATCCTGAAACTACTCTTTGTGTTCAAAGATAGTGCTTACGAAAAAAACGGCTGTTTATTTTTTTATACATAACCTATTATTTTCGTAAGTTGTGAGCATTTTTTTTCGTTTGAAACTACCAAACTGAGGGCCTAGACAAGATGCCATTCGATAATCGCCATCGCTATCGCTAAGCTGAAAATGTATGGGATTTGACATAAGTCATCGAACGACTTTCGATAGTTAATGTCAAATCCCATACATTTTTCATTTAGCGATAGCGATAGCGATTGTCAAATGGCATCTTGTCTAGGCGCTCTGGTCCCATTTAAATTTTGCAGTGGTCTGATGAAGTGCTTCCGATATAGGTAACGGAGCTGTTACTCTAAGAAGCTAAAGTTGACTGATAATAACAAAGATGTATATTACTTATATAGGTAATATATATAGGTCCGTATATATAGGTCCGTATGTAGGGTCGTCGGGGTAGGTACCACCGCCTTTCTCATTTCAGCCGTAAAACAGTTAACGATTAAAGGAAAGGTAGCTAGTGTAATTACTGGGCATGGACGGCTTTCATCTTAGGCCTCGGGAAGGCAACGCACCTGCAATGTCTAGTGATTTTCCTTGATATTGCAGGTGTCTATAGGCGGCGGTAACCGCTAACCACCAGTGGGCCGTCAGCGTGTTTGTCATCTAGTTGTATAAAAGAAACTTTAAAAATATTTTCTGCTTAAATTAACTAATCTCAACATCATGGTGACTGCCTGCCCATGTCTATTGGAGCGAGAAGTGTCAGCTAACAAATCGGTAGTGTTGAACGAGTGGTCTTACAGACAAGTGCTAATTTTGTGTAATAATCTAATTATTCATGGATAATTGCAATTTGAGACTTAATTGTGTTGTAGTATGTAGTTTTTGAGGTGAAATCAAATATTCATATAACATAACTAAAGCAAAAAAAATCTTACCACCATTTTTTTATAGCAGTTACTTGAGTGTGAAAATTTCGGGTCCGGCCGTTATGGTCCCAGTTCGGTTTGCCCCCGGCCGGTATGCACCCACATTGAAAAAGTTGTTATTCAGGTATGCACCCGGCCGCGTTGCCCCCATAATTTCTCTTTTTGTCATAATATTCGAAGCAGTACGGTTGAGTAGACAATTGTTAAAAAAATGAAAATTAAGACCATAATCATGAGTGATGTGTATAGATAACAGTAGATCGGGTAGGTATATACCTGTGGCGTAGAGATTGCCTACATCTGTCTACAATATTGTAGGTGTTTATTTTTATTTTTTTTACTAGTAAGTAAAAGTCACTTTCTTTTTTGTATAATTATTTTTATTCATTAATATTAATTACGGCAATATTACGAATTAAATAAAAACACCTATAAAAATGCAACACAAACAATGATAATATACTCACAGCACAAAATAAATATAAGTTAAATTTAAACAGTAATAGTAGTTAAAACACTTTTGTTTTCAATAGTATTAGTTCAAGAGTGTAGTCAAAAAAAACTATAGTTTTAAAATGGGGGCAACGAGGCTGGGTGCATACCGGAATAACAACTTTTTCAATGTGGGTGCATACCGGCCGGGGGCAAACCGGACTGGGACCATAACGGCCGGACCCAAAATTTTATTACACTCAATGTTGTTTGTGGAATACTGTGTGTACATCATATGTTAAATATAATGATTTCAAATATGTGTAACATTTTCTTCCAATTTCATTTCATTTTAGTCAAATTCAACTGAATTAACTAACTACTTAATTCTGTAAAATGGTTTGAAGAATTTAAATTCTACATTATTTATTTGACGACGGGCTGGCCGAGTGGTCTGTTCCCTTAATCGCGGGTTCGAATCCCGGTAGAGGCAAATGTTTGTATGATGAATACGAGCATTTGTTCACGATGCATGGATGTTTATAGATTGTCTTTCTTTGACATATGAATTATTTTTTCAGACTATCAAACTAACGGCAATATCATAAATGTGACAAGTTTCATATAACAACTACCTCAATTAATTCCAGGAGCGAAGAGCTCTGGCCAGCCCTGACGGCGACAAGGACTCGGACCCTCTGCTAGTGTCCCTGCTCCAGGAGGGAGCGGACATGATGACCGACCTCCGCCACATCAACCTCAAGCCTCAGCACTGCTACCGCGGTCCGGAACCCATCAACTTGTACCACAAAGTTGGTCATGGTTAGTAAAATTGTCTTGATCTAACTAATAGTAACCCGCTAAATTAAGAATTGGATGCTATTTGAATCATGTGAACTTCGTACAAAATAAATACAAAATCAACAACAACAATACAAAATAAAAATTGTAATCTGTGAGTCTAAATTGATGACGGAAGAGCCATAACGCTGGTCCTCAGTATCGGAATCCCTAGTAGTATATAAATTGTTACATATAATAAAATTATACCTTACAAAATCAGTATATTTATAAAAAACAGTCAGTGTACAGACGAGAGCACGCCAAGTGTAACAGTCGCACTACTAAAGACGCCTCTATTACGAGCGGAATAAGGGTCTCAATGTCAAAAGCTTGATGTAATGTCGACTGTACAATGCATGTCGTGTAAATATGAGTATAAGATAATGTAAAAATATATGCAACAAATATATACATAAAAATAGGAAACGCTGAACAGACGCTAAAATACCATCAAGCATCAGATTCTAGACACAATTGTTTTTTCAATTCTTATAGACCTCCAGAGCTATAACGCCGCCTGACAGATTATTAATATTAAAAATTATAGCGTCTGTACTTGGAATTTACGATTCGGCGCAAAATTGAATAAAATGGATGCAAATGACAAAATAATAAATAAAGACTATAAACAAATAACTATGCAAAAATATTAAGAACTTACTCATAGATCACAATCGTTACCAACTATTAATGAATATGTAGCCGTAATCCGGCAGAAATTATAGAATCAGTCTCGCTTGTGGTGCACTACCTTTACTATAATTTTATTTATCATTGATTACTGGATGACTACTTGGATTGATTACTTGGTAACTTGGATTGATTTTTTACTATAATTTTATTTATCATTGATTACATTGATATTTAGTCAAACATTTCTTATTTTATGTTCCAGGAACACTCGATATGTATGTACTGAATCCGTCCAAGGACTCCAAACATGTTCGTGAATTTCTCAAAAGATGGCATAGCAGTGAACAAAAACTATTCGAAGGCGCAAGTGTATCTGGACAGTTTAACTTCCCAATCCCTAATTTGGTATCTATATGTGCGTTACTAGTGTGGCGGCCAGCAAACCCTGATGATACAATTACAAGGTTAATGTTTCCCGGATCTACACCTCAACACAAAATATTTGAAGGCTTAGAGAAACTAAAGCATTTAGAATTTCTGCAATATCCAACATGCACAGGACGTCAAATGACACCATCGGTGCCTCCGCCAATGACTACGACTACAACTACGATAGTAACTTCGACAAAAACGACCAAACAAGCAATGTCAAAAGTTAGTAAAGAGAGAAGTGTAATAACAGAAAAAGCTAAAGAAGAGAAAGCTATGGAAACTGAACCACTACCGCTTAAAAACAGTATCATTAAAACTGAAACGGATTCTAAAAATATTATTGATAATAAATTGCTCAGTGAATTAGTAGAAGGTGAAGAAAAAAAGATCGAATCTGTATTACAAGATGTAATAGCGTCAAGAATAGAGACTAAATTAGATAATAAAATTGCTCATTACGAGAGCTCTGTTTTAGACGGCCTTTCTAAAAAGAAAGACGCAAAAAAGAAAGAAAAAATTGTAGAGAAAAAGACGAAACGTGATAAGACTGATGATATAAAAGACTCTGTAGTTAAAGCTGAAACAAAGAAGGCTGAAACTGACATAAAAGTCAAAAGTGAAATTAAAAAAAAAGTTGAAAGCAAATCTAAAATTGACACAACGACTTCACTGAATAGAAGTAAAGTAAGTCACCGTACTGTACAAAAATCTATAGACAAAAAACTTACAACTACAATAGATAAAAAAGTTCTCGGTGAAAAATCACCACCAACTACGCCTAAAAAGACATCAGAACCGAAAATGTCAACATCTACTACACAAATCTCAGCCAAAGATAGAATTAAAACGAAAGTAAGAAAACTAAGTCCTAGTAGTACACCTGCTAAAAGTGCCAAAGAAGCAAGTAATCGTAGAGTTGTAGAATCGAAATATAAACAAGGATCTCCAAAACGAGACTTAAATCAAAAGATACCAGAAAAAAAAGAACCAAAAACAAAACGTGAACCTATTTCACGGCGACCACGACCATTGGCTTCACCTATAAAAGGACTTAAAGCTATGAAAAGTCCATCAAAATCAGTGAAGTCCATCAAAGCTGATACATCAAAATTAAAAGGCCTGCAAAGAGTTAACTACGAAGATATTTTGAAAGATGCTAAGAAATCTGACGAAGACACTTCAAAGTCATTAGATGACATTAAACAACAAGAATTCGATGATAGGGAAGAACAAGAGATTGTGAGAGAAATAGAAGCTGTGTTTAACAGAGATAGTGAAGCTGAAGAGAAAGCAGAATATGTTGGAAGATCCGATATTGAAAAAATTACTTGCTTGTTAGATGATACTAAGACTGAAACAACAGCTGATGGTGAATTTGAAGAAGAATATTTAATCATAGAGAAAGAAGAAGTTGAGCAATACACTGAAGATTCTATTGTTGATCACGAAACCAGTAGAGAACAAGAAGGAGATGAACTTCAAAAACATTTAAAAGATAAAGAGGAATCAGAGAAGAAAAAAGAAGAAGTAATAAAACCAAAAGATATTCAACCCCTATCAGATTTTGAAGTTGAGCAAAAACAAATAGAATCAAAAGAACATTCAGTAAGTGTTGAAGAAAAACAGGATATAAGTAGTGAAAAGAAAACTTCTGATAGTAAAAGTGGTGTACCAAAACCAAAAGATTCGCTAGAACTAAATATTTTACAAGAGTCACAACCAGATGAAAAAATATCTACAACTATTGAATCGGGGGCGACAACTGCTCCAACATTACCAGAAGATGAGCGTATAACTCTGGATGATATAAAAGAAGACCAGAAAATTGAAGAAAAGCATTGTCAAGCGAAAACCAAAGAAATCGTTCACCCGCAGACATTAGTGGATATTCAAAAATCACCTAAGGAAAAGACTCCTAAGCTGGAATCACATCCAGCTCCAGTAAGAGAAATTGTGAAAACGCCTGATGAAGTAGCAGACCTACCGCTTCACGAAGAGGTTGACTATAGAACATACGAAGAGAAGAAAACACCTGTTGACGATGATATTTTCAAACGAAAACCTGATTTAGGTTTTGTTACTGAAATAAAAGTTCCAAAAGATTTACCTCTCCTGGACCAAGAAGCTATGATATCTTACAAAGGTCAAAAATCAATTGAAGATGACATTGTTGTCAAAACAGTTCAGCGTGCTTCACATGCAGAGCTAGTAACTGTCACTCCTGGATCGGCACCAGAATCTCCAATGTACCATGATCAGATAAAATCAGGTTCCTTAACCGGTAAAGAATTGGAACCAGTAAAAGAATACGACAGTGTCGAATATAATTATTCTCAATTCACTGAAAAACTAAGAGAAACCCATATCACCACAGTAGACTCGCCCATAAAGGATAATATTATTATTGTTGAAGAAGCACCTTGCATGCCGGATAAAATACCCTCAATCCCTGAAGATGTTGAGAAAGAAATTGAAGAAGAGCAAATACTAGAAGCACTAGAAAAACCACCACTTAGTCCCAAAGATGTTGAAAAAATTGTATCTGATGTTGCTGAAGTACTAAAGTCTGACAAAAGCCTAGAAGAGATCATGGCAGAAAAATCGCCAATATTACTACGTAAATCTCCAGATGGTGTATCTACGACTGATAAAACAATAACTTCTGCTATTGAAGCCACAAAAATGCTGCTTACAAGTGAAAAAGAAAAAGAGTCTGACATAAGCTCTCATAAACCAATAATAATAAAAACAAAGACCCATTTGGAAGACAAAACGGATTCAATAGAAATCCAGAAAGAAATTTCACCAGCTAGATCTTTAACGTCAGAAGATATTAGTGAAGTATCTGACAAAACTGTATTGAGTGAAGGAAAAAGAGTAAAACGTGATCTTCAAGATGACAAGATGTCATTAGAAACATCCGACAAACTAGCAGCAACTGTACTAGAAAGAGATGATAGTCAAATAATGGAAAAAGATGAACCTCAACCAATATCAAAACTAAAGGAAGAAAAACTCAGTGATATATCAGTACACATTGAAGTGCAGAAAAGTGAAACTCTAGATGTAGATGAAACAGATAAAGCTTCCGAAAGACGGCTCAGTGTTACGTTAGAATCAGCTAAAACGTTAGAAAAATTGGAAGAAAAAATTGCTGATCTAAAACGAAAAGACGTACTCGCTCCAACTGATGCAAAGCAAACCAAAAACATTGCACCCGAAATCGATGAAATCACGGGCTCAGTATTGGATAGACTAGAAAATATTCCAATCCTTAATCAAGTAGAATCTAATGAAAAAGTTGTCATAGATGAACAAAAAGACATAATCACCATCGATAGTAAAACAAAAAGCCTTGATATCAAGTCTGAAACTGTTCTCAGCAAAGTTCTTTCAAAAGAATTTAGTCCAGAGGAAGAAAAGCAGACAGATACCAGATTAGTAGAAAAGTCATCCATTCAAACATATGACATACCTCAAGACCAATCAAGCCCAGATTTAGTTCAAGAAGTTGACAAATATACTGAAATGGCTAAAAGAAAGTATAGTGATGAAAAATCAGGCTTTGCAGACACACAAATTTTAATAGAAACAATCCCACTTTCGGTAAAAGAAGGTGAAAAACAACTTATTGATGAAAAAGACAGTGACGAAGAGAGTTCCACACATAAGACTGAAGAAATTGTTTCAGTAACGAAACAGGATATTACTTCCACTCATGAAGAATTTGAAAAACCAACCAAGGACTTAGAAACAATAATCTCACAAGAAACAGTAAAAACAGATCCAAATTATGATGTTAAAGAATCTGTTAGTAATATTGTTTCTGAAAAATTAAGTGAAATTTCTGACAAACTTGATAAAGTGCAAGTAAGTTTAGAAAAAGATATTTTAAAAACATCACAAGAAATACTTTCTAAACACGTCGATGGTGAACATGTTAAATCTATGAAAATTGAAACGCATGATTTCTCAGAAATTTGCGATGAAAAAAAAACACTACCGGAGGTGATTGAGAAACCGGTTTTCGAAGTGCAGGAAGAAATAACGCCTACAAGTGATAAAGATTCACTGTCAACAACAGAAGAAGTTACCGAAAAAGAAACGATTCATCAGAAATTAATTAGTTCGCATGAAGAATTTGAAAAAAAACAAGATTTAGTAAAAGATATTATGGAAATTGAAAAAATAGTCGACCCAATACAAATAAAAAGAGATGAAATCGTAGACTCGATGGAAAAAAAACTGGAAGGATTTCATGAAGAAGGGAAGCCACAAGAAAGTACAACAGTAAAAGAAGAAACTATATATGAAAAGGGTATACTCGTAATAAGAAAATTAACAATTGTCACAATCAAGCAAGTTTACAAAAATAGTATGGAAAGTTCACGTAAGAGAATACAAACTAAAACAAGATCCTTGATAGAAGACAAATACCCAGATGGTTCTATAATATCAAACGAAAACGAAATTGTAACTTTTGAGGATAAAGACATAAATGATATCGATTTCCAGAATGAAATTAAAATGATATCACAAGCAGACACTGTTGATGAAAAGACGCAAGAAATAGATGAATCCATTTCGAAAGACTTTGAAAAGTTTGAAATGATTGAAAAAAATGAGAACTTGAAAGTCATCAGTCCATCTATTTCTCAAACAGCAACAAGTGCTTTTACGGATAAATTAGCTAAAGTGAGTGAATCTATTTCATCGTTTTCTTGTAAAAGTAAAAGTGAACAGATACTTGACGTTACTAAAGTGACCCAAGATGTACTCGATATTAAAGAATCAAGTAAATCGATCTCCCCTAAAACAAGTACTGCAAAAGAAATCGCAGCTGCAAAATCTAAGACTAGTGATTCGGACTCCCTTGTTACAAAGAAATCTGATGAAGAAGCAAGCCCTCGAAGAGAAACTGCTTTAATCACAGAAAAACTCGATACTATTGCAAAACAGTTACCAGAAAAGCTAAGTCCTAAAGAAGATATTGTACCTACAAAAGAACAATCTGAAAAGAAACCAAGTCCTCTGAAAGAGAGTACACCAGTCACTGAAATAATTAAATCATGGGAAAAACATGAACCCAGTGAATTAGTGTCTGATGTGAAAGTGATATCTGAAATAAAGCCATGCCCTGAAAAACATATGCAACTACTAAGAGAAAAACAAGATATAGTCGAGAAATATTCACCAGAAAAACATACTCCTGAAGAAAAGACTGTACCTACAAAAGAACAAGTTGACGAAGAGCAAAGTCCTGTGAAAGAAATCGAAAAAAACATTGAGGAACTATCTAAAATTAATGAATGTTTATCAAAATCAGAAAGTCCTACAGAGGAATTAGCACCCGCAAGAGAAAAACTTGATAATGACCTAAGTCCTGCTCATGAACTTGGACCTGCCTCATCAGCACCAGGCACTGAAAAACTTACTGAAACATTTGATCAATTAGAAAAGCCTTTAAGTCAAGAAGAGTCAAGTCCACAAAAAGAAGCAGCATTTATCGCTGAAAAGCTTGATGACACTGAAATAAATGCATCTAAAGAGCCGAGTAAAAAAGAGGAGATAGCACGCACTAAGGATACTATAGAGAATATTACATCCGAGATGGTTGAAGTTGATAATGAAACTAAAACATTTGATTGTGTAGAAAAGTCTCTACCCAGTGATTTACCATCCTTGATTACATTGACATCTGTGGCTTGTACTCAAAAAGAACCTGCTGAAAAACTTACTCCTGATAAGCCCAGTGCGAAAGAAGAGATTTCACCTTTAAAGGACAAGGTTGAAGAGAAGACTGAAGTAATTAATTATCTAGAAAAACCTAAACCTGATTTAGTTGCTTCGGTTGAAGTGACAAGTACTGAAGAAGAACCAGCAACAATCAGAGACAAGCTAAATGAAACTGAAAAACATTCAGTACCAGAACTTGGTGTTCAAGAGGAGATAACACCCGTAAATGACGTAAATGACGCAGTTGATAAGGAGCCTGAAACATTTGGGCAATTGAAAAATAAAACTAGTGACTCAGTGAAATCTGAAACAGAGTTAAGCCCTCAAAAAGAAGCAGAACTAACGGCTGATAAGCTTGATGTATCAGAAAGACACTCACCTCAAGAGCTGACTGAGAGAGAGGGGATTTCACACGTAAAAGTCGCAGGTGACAAGGTGATTGAAACATTAGATCAGTTGGAAATGACTCAACCGACTAAATCAGGCTCCTTGGTTACATTAAAATCCGAAAAAATGTTAAGTTCTATAGAAAACCAAGCATATACTGACAAGCTTGATACAATTGAGAAACATGTGATTGAAAATAAAGAGGATATTAAACAAGCTAAACAAAAAGTTGAAAAGGAGCTTAACATATCTGATCAATTGGAAAAAACTATACCTGCTCACAAAGTCTCCTTAATAACAACTAAAGAAGCAACAACTAAAATACAATCACCTAAAGAGCTATGTACCGACGAGAAGATCACACCTGAAAAGGATTCTGGAGAAGAAATAACACCCGTGAAGAATGCTCAAGAGGATGTTATGCCTGTAAAGGATGAAATTAAAATGAAACTGGAAGAGCCTGAAGTCAGTGACTCAGTATCCTCAGTGACATTAAAACCCGAAACAGAGTCCAGTCCTGAAAAAGAAGCAGGACCAACTGCTGGTAAGCTTGATGCGACTGAGAGACCAAAAGACCCAAGTGAAAAAGAGAAGATTCCACAAGTGAAAGCTGAATTTGAAACGAAGACTGAAATATTCGATGAAATGAAAATGTCTCAATCCAGTTACTTAGACTCCTCGGTGACATTGGAATCTGAGAAAATGCCAAGTCCTCAAGAAAAACTGACACCAATTAATGACAAGGTTGATGCAAATGAAAAATATTCACCTAAAGGGACAAGTGTTGATGAGATGGTTACATCCTTGAAGGATATTGAAGAGGGTATTTCGCCCGTGATTGATGTTGAAGAGGATGTTAAGCCTGTAACGGAAATATTTGATAAGAAATTGGAAGAACCTGAATTCAGTGACTCGGTTACCTCAGTTACAATGAAATCAAGCCCTCAAAAAGAAAAAATATGTGTCGCTGAAAAGGATGATAAAACTCATTTACCTAAAGAGCCGACTGAGAAAGAGAAGATGTCACCCGTTAAACAAGAAGTCGACCAGGAGACTAAAATATTTGACCAAATGGAAACGTCTCTACCCAGTGATTTAGTCTCCTCGGATGAATTGATATCTGAAAAAGTGCCGAGTCCTCATGAAGAACTTGCACCAATCACTGTCGAGATTGATGCTACGAAAAAACATTCACCTAAAGATCCCAGAGCTAAAGAGAAGATTTCACCCTTAAAAGACGCTGAAGGGGATATTTCACCCGTAAAGAATGTTGAAATGGACATTATGCTTGTAAAAGCCGTAGTAAACAAGAAATTGGAACAACCTGAATCCAGTGACTCGGTAACAATGAAACTCAAAACAGAGTCAAGTCCTCAAAAGGAAGCGACACTAATCACAGACAAACTTGATGTAACTGGAAGTCATTCGCATAAAGAGCCAACTGAGACAGAGGAGATGTCACCTGTTAAACACGAAATCGACCAGGAGACTAAAATATTTGACCAAATGGAAATGTCTCTACCCAGTGACTTAGTCTCCTCGCATGAATTGATATCTGAAAAAGTGCCAAGTCCTCGTGAAAAACTTGCACCAATCACTTACGAGATTGATGCTACGAAAAAACATTCACCTAAAGAGCCAAGTGCTGAAGAGAAGATTTCACCCTTAAAAGACGCTGAAGGGGATATTTCACCCGTGAAGAATGCTGAAATGGACATTGTGCTTGTGAAAGACGTAGGAAACAAGAAATTGGAAGAACCTGAATCCAGTGACTTGGTAACAATGAAACTCAAAACAGAGCCAAGTCCTCAGAAAGAAGCGACACTAATCACAGACAAACTTGATGTAACTGGAAGTTATTCGCATAAAGAGCCGACTGAGACAGAGGAGATTTCATCTCTTGAAGATGACAATGACAAAAAAACTGAAACAATCGATCAATCAGAAAAACCTCAACCTATTATAGAAGAACCCACATCAATTCCTGACAAACTTGATGCATATCATAAACATACACCTAACGAGCCAAGTACCAAGGAGAAGGTAACACTCGTGAAGGACGTGGAAAAGGATATAATATCTATGCAAGAAGCTAAAATAGATAATACGCCTGTGAAGGATGATTTTGCTAAGAAATTTGAAAAACCTGATTCCAGTGATTCTGTATGCTTAGTAACAATGAAATACGAAAAAGAGTTAACTCCTCAAAAAGAAGCGACACTAATCACTGACAAGTTTGATGTAACTGGACGACATTCGCCTAAAGAGTCGGCGGACACAGAGGAGATTTCACCTTTAAAGGATGACGTTGACAAGAAAATTGAAATAATTGATCGATCAGAAAAACCTCAACCCACTGATTTAGTCTCCTCGGTTCCGTTGAAATCTGAAAAATTACTAGGTCCTCAAGAAGAACCTGCCTTAATCTCTGACAAACTTGATACTTCTGAAATGCATTTGCCTATAGAGCTGAGTATTGAGGAGAAATCGAAGGATGTTGAAGAGGATATTACGCCTGTAAAGGACAACGTTGACAAAAAATTGGAAGAACCTGAATCCAGTGACTATGCACGCTCTGTGACAATTAAATCCGAAAAAGAGTCAAGTCTTCAAAAAGAAGAAACACTAATCACTGACAAGCTCGGTATAACTGGAATACATTCACCTAAAGAGCCGAGTGTTGTGGAAAATAAAACACACTTGAAGGATACTAGAGAGGAAACTACACCCGTGAAGGATGCTGATATTACGCTTGTTAAGGATGAAATTTACGAGAAATTGGAAGAACATGACCATACTGAATTATTGTCATCAATAACAATTCAACCCCAAGCAGAGTCAAGTCCTCAAAAAGAAGCAATACCAATCACTGACGGTCTAGATTTTACTATAGGACAATTATCTAAAGAAACGACCGAGAAAGAAGAGATTTCACCGGTAAAAGATGAAGTTGGTAAAAAGACTGAAATTTTTGATCAATTAGAAAAGCGTCAATCTATTGATATAGTCTCTTCCGTTACATTGAAATCCGAAAAACTACCAAGTCCCCAAGAAGAACTCACATCGTCTACAGTCAAGCTTGTTGCTACTGAAGAACATTCATCTAAAGAGACAAGTGCCGAGGAGAAGATGACACAATTGAAGGACGCTGAGGAGGATATTTTGGCAGTAAAGGAGGTAGTTGACAAGAAATTTAAAGAACCTGAATCTATCGAATCAGTTTCCTTAGTTACTATAAAATCAGAAACAGAGTTAAGTCCTCAAAAAGAAAAAATATCTACCGTCGAAAAGGTTGATGAAACTGAAAAACATTTACCTAAAGAGCCGACTGAGAAAGCGAAGATTTCACCCGTTAAACACGAAGTCGACCAGGAGACTAAAATATTTGACCAATTGGAAATGGCTCTACCTAGTGACGTAGTCTCCTCAGATGAATTAACGTCTCAAAAAGTCCAAAGTCCTCAAGAAAAATTTGAACCAATCACTGACAAGTTTAATGGTACGGAAAAACATTCACCTAAAGGAACAAGTGTTGATGAGATGATTACATCCTTGAAAGATGTTGAAGAGGATATTTCACCCGTGAAGGATGTTAAAGGGGATGTTCTGCCTGTAAAAGACGTAGTTGATAAGAAATTGGAAAAACCTGATGCCAAAGACTTGGTATCCTCAGTAATAATAAAATCAGAAACAGAGTCAAGCTTTAAAAAGGAAAAACTACCTATCGCTGAAAAGGTTGATGAAACTGAAAAACATTTACCTAAAGAGCCGACTGAAAAAGAAAAGATTTCACCCGTTGAACACGAAGTCGACCAGGAGACTAAAATATTTGACCAATTGGAAATGGCTCTACCCAGTGACGTAGTCTCCTCAGATGAATTAACTTCTCAAAAAGTGCCAAGTCCTCAAGAAAAATTTGAACCAATCACTGACAAGTTTAATGGTACGGTCAAACATTCACCTAAAGGAACAAGTGTTGATGAGATGATTACATCCTTGAAAGATGTTGAAGAGGATATTTCACCCGTGAAGGATGTTGAAGAGGATGTTCTGCCTGTAAAGGACGTATTTGATAAGAAATTGGACAAACCTGAAGCCAAAGACTTGGTATCCTCAGTAATAATTAAATCAGAAACAGAGTCAAGCCTTAAAAAAGAAAAAATATCTATCGCTGAAAAGGTTGATGAAACTGAAAAACATTTACCTAAAGAGCCGACTGAAAAAGAAAAGATTTCACCCGTTAAACACGAAGTCGACCAGAAGACTAAACTATTTGACGAATTGAAAATGTCTCTACCCAGTGAGTTAGTCTCCTCACATGAATTGATATCTGAAAAACTGCCAAGTCCTCATGAAAAATTTGCAATCACTGACAAGTTTGATGGTTCTGAAAAACATTTACCTAAAGAGACAAGTATTGATGAGATGACTTCATCCTTGGAGGATGTTGAAAAGCATATTTCACCCGTGAAGGATGTTGAAGACCATATTATGCCTGTAAATGACGAAGTTGATAAGAAATCAGAAAAACTTGAAGCCAAAGACTCGGCATCCTCAGTAATAATTAAGTCCGAAACAGAGTCAAGTCATCCGAAAGAAGCAACACCAATTACAGAAAAGCTTGATGTAACTGAAATACATTCTCCTGAAGAACCGACTAATACAGAAAGGATTGCACCCATCAAACATGAAGTAGAAGAGAAGACTAAAATATTTGACGAATTAAAAATGTCTCTTCCCAGTGAATTTGTCTCCTCAGATGAATTGATATCTGAAAAACGGTTAAGTCCTCATGAAAAATTTGCACCAATCACTGACAAGTTTGATGGTACTGAAAAACATTCACCTATGGAGACGAGTATTGATGGGATGATTACATCCTTGAAGGATGTTGAAGAGGATATTTCACCCGTGAAGGATGTTGAAGACCATATTATGCTTGTAAATGACGAGGTTGATAAGAAATTAGAAAAACTTGAAGCCAGAGACTCGGTGTTCTCAGTAATAATTAAATCCGAAACAGAGTCAAGTCATCCGAAAGAAGCAACACCAATTACAGAAAAGCTTGATGTAACTGAAATACATTCTCCTGAAGAACCGACTGATACAGAAAGGATTGCACCTATCAAACACGAAGTAGAAGAGGAGATTAAAATATTTGACGAATTGAAAATGTCTCTACCCAGTGAGTTAGTCTCCTCACATGAATTGATATCTGAAAAACGGCCAAGTCCTCATGAAAAATTTGCACCAATCACTGACAAGTTTGATGGTACTGAAAAACATTCACCAATGGAGGCGAGTATTGATGGGATGATTACATCCTTGAAGGATGTTGAAGAGGATATTTCACCCGTGAAGGATGTTGAAGAGGATATTTCACCTGTGAAGGATGTTGAAGAGCATATTAAGCTTGTAAATGACGAAGTTGATAAGAAATTAGAAAAACTTGAAGCCAAAGACTCGGCGTCCTCAGTAATAATTAAATCCGAAACAGAGTCTAGTCATCCGAAAGAAGCAACACCAATTACAGAAAAGCTTGATGTAACTGAAATACATTCTCCTGAAGAACCGACTGATACAGAAAGGATTGCACCTATTAAACACGAAGTAGAAGAGAAGATTAAAATATTTGACGAATTGAAAATGTCTCTACCCAGTGAGTTAGTCTCCTCAGATGAATTGATATCTGAAAAACTGCTAAGTCCTCATGAAACATTTGCACCAATCACTGACAAGTTTGATGGTACTGAAAAACATTCACCTAAGGAGACTAGTATTGATGGGATGATTACATCCTTGAAGGATGTTGAAGAGGATATTTCACCCGTGAAGGATATTGAAGAGGATATTTCACCTGTGAAGGATGTTGAAGAGCATATTAAGCTTGTAAATGACGAAGTTGATAAGAAATTAGAAAAACTTGAAGCCAAAGACTCGGTGTCCTCAGTAATAATTAAAACCGAAACAGAGTCAAGTCATCCGAAAGAAGCAACACCAATTACAGAAAAGCTCGATGTAACTGAAATACATTCTCCTGAAGAACCGACTGATACAGAAAGGATTTCATCCATCAGACACGAAGTAGAAGAGGAGATTAAAATATTTGACGAATTGAAAATGTCTCTACCCAGTGAGTTAGTCTCCTCACATGAATTGATATCTGAAAAACGGCCAAGTCCTCATGAAAAATTTGCACCAATCACTGACAAGTTTGATGGTACTGAAAAACATTCACCAATGGAGGCGAGTATTGATGGGATGATTACATCCTTGAAGGATGTTGAAGAGGATATTTCACCCGTGAAGGATGTTGAAGAGGATATTTCACCTGTGAAGGATGTTGAAGAGCATATTAAGCTTGTAAATGACGAAGTTGATAAGAAATTAGAAAAACTTGAAGCCAAAGACTCGGCGTCCTTAGTAATAATTAAATCCGAAACAGAGTCAAGTCATCCGAAAGAAGCAACACCAATTACAGAAAAGCTTGATGTAACTGAAATACATTCTCCTGAAGAACCGACTGCCACAGAAAGGATTGCACCCATCAAACACGAAGTAGAAGAGGAGACTAAAATATTCGATCAATTAGGTATGTCTCAACCCAGTGACGTAGTCTCCTCGGTTGAATTGATATCAGTAAAAGCGCAAAGTCCTCAAGAAAAACCTGATCAAACCACTGACAAGTTTGATGGTACTGAAAAATATTCACCTAAGGAGACGAGTATTGACGGGATGATTACATCCTTGAAGGATGTTGAAGAGGGTATTTCACCCGTGAAGGATGTTGAAGAGGATATTTCACCTGTGAAGGATGTTGAAGAGCATATTAAGCTTGTAAATGACGAAGTTGATAAGAAATTAGAAAAACTTGAAGCCAAAGACTCGGCGTCCTTAGTAATAATTAAATCCGAAACAGAGTCAAGTCATCCGAAAGAAGCAACACCAATTACAGAAAAGCTTGATGTAACTGAAATACATTCTCCTGAAGAACCGACTGCCACAGAAAGGGTTGCACCCATCAAACACGAAGTAGAAGAGGAGACTAAAATATTCGATCAATTAGGTATGTCTCAACCCAGTGACGTAGTCTCCTCGGTTGAATTGATATCAGTAAAAGCGCAAAGTCCTCAAGAAAAACCTGATCAAACCACTGACAAGTTTGATGGTATCGAAAAATATTCACCTAAGGAGACGAGTATTGATGGGATGATTACATCCTTGAAGGATGTTGAAGAGAATATTTCACCCGTGACGGCTGTTGAAGAGGATATTTCACCTGTGAAGGATGTTGAAGAGCATATTAAGCTTGTAAATGATGAAGTTGATAAGAAATTAGAAAAACTTGAAGCCAAAGACTCGGCGTCCTTAGTAATAATTAAATCCGAAACAGAGTCAAGTCATCCGAAAGGAGCAACACCAATTACAGAAAAGCTTAATATAACTGAAATACATTCTCCTGAAGAACCGACTGCCACAGAAAGGATTGCACCCATCAAACACGAAGTAGAAGAGGAGACTAAAATATTCGATCAATTAGGTATGTCTCAACCCAGTGACGTAGTCTCCTTGGTTGAATTGATATCAGTAAAAGCGCAAAGTCCTCAAGAAAAACCTGATCAAACCACTAACAAATTCAACGCCACCGAAAAACATTCACCAAAAGAAACGAGTATTGAGGAGACGATAAGATCCTCAAAAGATGCTGAAGAAGATATAACTACCGGAAAAGATGCTGAAGAAGATATCACGCCTATAGAGGACGAAATCAGAGAATTGGAAAAACCTGAACCCAGACACTCGGTATCAATAGATTCTACACCAATTACTGACAAACTTGATGCACCAGAAAGACATTCACCTAAAGAATCGACTGACAAAGAAAAAATGATTTCAATAAAACACGAAGACGACAAGAAGGCTGAAATATTTAATCAATTAGAAATGTTTCAACCCAATCATTTAAGCTCCTCAGATATATTGATAACTGGCACAGTGCCAAGTTCTCCAGAAAAGCTTGTAGCAGTCACTGACAAGCTCCAAATTACTGAAAAACATTTACCTATAGACACAAATACTGAGGAGGAGATTAGACCAATGACGGACGCTGACGACGATATTACACCCGCGATGGATGCTGAAGTAGATAAAGCGCCTGTAAAGAACGAATTTAACGACAAATGGGAAAAACCTGAACCGAAAGACTCAGTATCCATAGTAACAATGAAATCTGAAACAGAGTCAAGTGTTCAAAAAGAACCAACACCAACTGACAAGCTCGACGCAACTGAAAAACATTCTCCCAAAGAAACAACTCACAAAGAAAATATTTCACCAGTGAAGGATGTTGAAGAGCATATTAAGCTTGTAAATGACGAAGTTGATAAGAAATTAGAAAAACTTGAAACCAAAGACTCGGCATCCTCAGTAATAATTAAATCCGAAACAGAGTCAAGTCATCCGAAAGAAACAACACCAATTACAGAAAAGCTTGATGTAACTGAAATACATTCTCCTGAAGAACCGACTGACACAGGAAGGATTGCACCCATCAAACACGAAGTCGACAAAGAGCCTAAATTATTTGATCAATTTGAAACGTCTGAATCCAGTGACTTAGTCTCCTCGGTTGAATTGATATCTGAAAAAGTGCCAAGTCTTGACGTAAAACTTGCAGCAATCACTGTAAAGCTTGATGGTACTGAAAAATATTCACCTAAGGGGCCAAGTGCTAAAGAGATGATAGCACCCATGAAGGACGCTGGAGGAGATATTACACCAGTTAAGAATGCTGAAGGGGATATCACGCCTATAAAAGACAAAGTTGAGAAGGAGTTTGAAAAAGCTGAACCTAGAGACTCGGTATCCTCAATAATAATTAATTCAGTAACAGATTCAAGTCATCCAAAAGAAGAAACACCCATTACTAATAAGCTTGATATAACCGGGAGACTTTCACCTAAAGAGACGACTAACAGACAAAAGATTTCACCCGTCAAAGACAACGTCGACAAGGAGACTAAAGTATTCGATGAATTAGAAATGTCCAAACCCACTGACTTAGTCTCTTCTGTTGAATTGATATGTGAAAAAGTGTTAAGTCCTCAAGAAAGTCTTGCACCTATCACTGACAAGCTTGATGTTACTGAAAAACATTTGCCTGAAGAAGCAAATACTGAGGAGGAAATTACACCCGTGACAGACACTGAAGATCGTTTTACACCTTTGAAGGATACTGAAGGGTATGTAAAGCTTCTAAAGGACGAAGGTGATGAGAAATTGGAAAAACCAGAACCCAGTGATTCAGTTTCCTCAGTCACAATGAAATTAGAAACAGAGTCAAGTCCTCAAAAAGAAGCAACACCAATTACTGACAAGCTTGATGTCACTAGAAGACATTCAACCAAGGAGCCGATCGAGAAAGAGGAGATTTCACCCGTGAAAGATGAAGTTGACAAGAAGACTGAAACATTTGATCAATTAGAAAAGTGTCAGTCCACTGATTTAGTCTCCTCCGTTACATCTCCATCCGAAAACTTACCCATTCCTCGAGAAGATGACATTGTTGCAACTGAAAAACATTCACCTAAAGAGCCAACTGCCGAGGAAAAGATTACACACGTGAAGGAAGCCGAAGAGGATATTACTGCAGTAAAGGACAAAATATTAATGGTAGATGACATTAAATTGAAAGAACCTGAATCTAGTGACACAGTTTCCTCAGTTATAATGGTATCAGAAACAGAGTCAAGTCCTAAAAAAGCAAAATTATTAATCTCTGACAATATTGATACATTTGAAACACATTCACCTAAAGAACTGTCTGGAAAAGAGACAATTTCGCCCGTAAAACACGAAGTCGTCACGGAAAAATTTGATGAATTAAAAAAGCCTCAACACACAGAGTTAGTTTCCTCCGTTACATTGAAATCCGAAAACTTGACTTGTCCTCAAGAAGAACCTGCATCAATCATTGGCGAGCTTGCTGTAGCTGAAAAACATTTATTAAATAACACAGGGGCTGACGAGAAGTTTTCACCCATGAAAGACGCTAAAGACCATGTTACACCCGTGACAGATGATGAAAAGGATATAAAGCCAGTAAAAGATGAAGTTGACAAGAAAACGGAAAAACCTGAACCGAGTGACTCAGTATCCTCAGTAGCAATGAAATTGAAAACAGCGTTTATCTCTAAAGTAGAAGAAACATCAATAACTGACAAGCTTACTGCAACTGAAAAACATTCACTTGAAGAGCCAAGTGCCAAAGAGGAGTATACACCAATCGAGATCGTTGAAGATGATATGACACGTGTCAAGGATGTCAATTTGGAAAAACCTGAACCAACTGACTCAGTATCCTCCGTAAAAATGAAATCCAAAACAGAGTCAAGTCCCGCTGAAGAAGCAACACCAATCACTGACAATCTTGATGCGACTGAAAGACATTTGCCTAAAGAGCTAAGACCTGATGAGGAAATTTTAACAGTGAAGGATCTTAAAGAGGATATCACTCTCGCGAAACATGAAGCTTATGAGAACCCTAAAGAACCAAGTGCCGAGGACAAGATTACACATGTCAAGGATCCCGAAGAGGATACTACACCCGTGAAAGATGCTGAAGAGGATATTACGCCCGTAAATGATGAAACAGATCAGGAATCGGATAAACCTGAGCCCAGTGACTTATTGCCCTCAGTAACAATGAAATCTGAAACACCAATAATTGTCAAAATTGATGCAACTGGTATCCATTTACCTAAAGAGCTAAATGAAATAGAGGTCATTTCACTTGTAAAGGACGAAATTGATGAGAAATCTGAAGAATCTGTAATCAGTGACTCATTATTCTCAGTTGATGTTACTGTAAAACATTCACCAAAAGAGCCAAGTGCCAAAGAAGAGATGACACTCGAGAAAGATGCTAAAGAAGATATTACACCCACGAAAGTTGATAAGTTGCCTGAATCATTTGACGAGAACATTACACCCGTGGAGGATGCTCAAGAGAATCTTACGTCCGTCAAGGATGAAGTTGACCAGAAGTCATTTGATCGGCTAGAAAAGCAACAACTCTTTAGCTTAACTTCCTCAGAAAAAAAGACATCTATAAAAGAGAAAGAAGCGACGTCAATTACTGACAAACTACAATCTCCCAAAGACACATGTGATGAGGCAAATACGACACCTATGAAAGACGAAGTTGATGAGATGTCTGAAAAGCTAGATCAGCTCGAGAAGCCTAAAACCAGTGACATCATCTCATCGCTTACAATGAAATTTGAAAAAATGCCTAGTCCTCAAGAAGAGCTGGCATCACTTACTGAAAATTTTAAGGAAATCGAAAAACATTCCCCTGTGGAGCCATGTGCTTTAAAGGATCTTACACCCGTAAAGGACGATGTTGGAAAAAATACTGAAACATTTGATCAATTGAAGCAGCTTCAACCTAGTGACTTAATCTCCACAATTACGTTGAAATCTGAAAAAGTGCCAAGTCCTCAAATATCAGCACCAATCACTGACAAGCTTGAAACATTTGAAATGCATTCACCAAAAGAGTCAAGTGTTGAAGAAAAGATCATATCGCTGAAGGACGTAGTTGTTAAGGATCCTGAAACATTTGAAGAATCAGAAAAAACTCAACCTAGTAATTTAGTATCCTCTGTAACAGAAAAATCCTTGAAAGTGCTAATTCCTCAAGGCAAACCGGCACCAATCACTGCAGAACTTGCTGCAATTGAAAACCGCTCGCCTAAGGAGTTG
Source organism: Nymphula nitidulata (assembly GCA_947347705.1). NCBI lineage: Eukaryota > Metazoa > Arthropoda > Insecta > Lepidoptera > Crambidae > Nymphula > Nymphula nitidulata. Next base: position 19,373,451 of record OX374632.1, read on the forward strand.
AGTGCTAAAAAAGAAGATACAACCGAGAAGGACGAAGTTGACAGGAAAACTGAAACAGTTGATCCATTAGAAGAACCTCAATCTAGTGACTTAGCCTCCTCGGCTACATTAAAATTCAAGATAGTGCCAAGTCCTGATGAAGAATTCGCACCACTCACTGAGAAGCTTGAAACTACTGAAAAACATTCACCTAAAAAACCGAGTGCACAAAAAGAGTTTACACCAATAAAAGACACTGAAGAGGCTATTACACCCGTGAAGGGTGCTAAAGATGACATTGCACTGAAAGAGCCAAGTGCTAAAGAAGAAGTTTCACCCAATAAGGAGGTAGTTCTTAAAGAGCACGAAACATTTGACGAATTGGGACAATCTCAACCCAGTACCTTAGTCGCCTCTGTAACAGTGAAATCCAAAGTGTCAAGTCCTCAAGAAGAACTAATACCAAATACTGAAAAGCTTGCTGCAATTGAAAAACATTTATTTGAGAAGACAAATGCTCAAGAGGATATTACGACCGTGAAAGACGAAGTTGACAAGAAGACATTTGACCAATTGGAAAAGCCTGAACCTAGTGATATTGTCTCATCGGTTACATTGAAATCCGAGAAAGTGCCAAGTCCTGAAAGAGAAGTGGCACCAACCACAATCACAGACAAGTTTGAAGCGACTGAAAACCATTCGCCCAAAGTTTCAAGTGCAAATGAGGAGTTCATAGTTGTCAAAGACGCTGAAGAGGATACTGCACACGCAAAAGGTGCCAAAGACAATATTACATCTAAAGAGACGAGTGCAAAAGAAGAAGTAACACCCGTGATGGGTGTTGTGCACCAGAAGCCTATTACGTTAGATAAATTAGAAAAACCTCAGTGCAGTGACTCGATCTCGTCTGTCACAGCTAAGTCCTTAAAAGTGTCAAGTTTCCAAGAAGAACTCGAAGAAGTCCAGGAGTCAAGAATTGTAAAAGGTACAGTATTAGTTTCTGAACACCTTCAAGCGATAGAGGATCACAAAACAATTGATTCAGTATTATCTTATACAGTCAAATCTGAAAGAGATTTAAGTCCTAGTTTAGAAATTGTACCAGAAAGTAACAAAGATGACGAGGAAATCGATCCTGACAAAGAAAAAGTACCGAGTGCAGTCGTGGAAAAACTTAAAACACCTGAAAAATCAACTGATATATCTTCTTCTCCAGTAATAGCTAAATGCGGAAAATATTCAACTCCTGAGAAAGAAAAAGCATCTGAAGGTGATGAGCTTGACTCGATTGAGGAACAGTTATCTAGGAAATTAGTAATCGAAAAAGTTGATTCATCAAAAAAACATGAACTGAATAAATTAGATATCTCTGTAATAAAGAAAACTGAAGAACAATCATCACCTAGAAGTAAAATAGCAACCGAAGAAGAAGGAGTGGATAAAAAGCCAAGTTACGAAAATGAAATTCCATCAGTCCTTGAAAAAGTTGAGACACCAGATGAACGTGGAGTTATTGAAGCTTCCCCCACAACATCAAAACCCAGTCCTGAGAAGGAGTTTGCAGCGGCTATTTCAAAACTTGATGTAACTGACAAAAATTTACAAAGTGAACCCGTTTTACCGGCAAAAGACAAAGTGCCAACGCAGTTGGAACCGCATCTCGTAATGAACTCTGAAAAGGAGCCAAAAAAAGAGCCGAGTTGTGTTAAGGAAATTGTACCGGTCATTGTAAAACTCGATGCAATAGATAATACAGATTCGCCTAGTGAATTTGTATTACCCGTAAAAGACATACCAAACAAGATGTCAAGTCCCGCAAAAGAGATTGCACCTGTTTTTGAAAAACTTGATGCTTTAGAAATATGTTCTCTAAGTGAATCTATTTTATCATTAACTGAAAAAGCTGAAAAGCAGCCAAGCCCTGTGAAAGAGAGTGAACATTTAGGAAGTCAATCATCCCCACCGATAAGCGAAAGAGATGATCTAATACCAAGTCCTGTAAGAGAAAGTGCAGTAGTCGTTGAAAAACTTGAATTCATTGAAAAACAATCCCCAGTAACATTAAAATCCAAAACAGAACCGAATCTTGAAATTTCATCGGCGAAGGTTAGTGTTGATAAGGATAGTGATGCTGTAAAAAGCGCACAAATTACTGAAAAACTTGATGTATTGAAGAAAGATACAATCGTGACACCTGAAAGAAAGCTTAGTCTTGAGATAGAAATCGCACCAACCACAGAAAGACTTAGTATAAGTGAGAAACATTCCCTTAGTGAAGCTGCGTCACTAGTAGAAGACAAAGTTAGTAAGGATCCAATTTATGATAAAGGATCCAGTACTGGGAAGCAGATTTCACCAGTCACTAAAAAACTTGATACAAGTGAGACACTACAATCAAATGAATATGACTCACCCCCACCTCTAACAAAAAGTACAGCAAGCACCGAGAAACTTGATACATCATGTTCTGGAATAGAGAGCGACTCAGTCGTTGAAAAACTTGATGTTTGTGAGAAACATCCACAAAATGAATTCACCTTACCTTTGAAACTAAAAATTGATAAAGAACTAAGTGCTACTTTGTCGGTAAATCAAAATGATCAAGAAAAACTATCAGATACAAAGACCAGTAACGGTATTGATCATGACAAAAAAATATTTAATGAAACCATTGAGAGCGATAATAACGCTTCTGAATTGTTGAAAGATAAAACAGAAATTCCAAATTTGACAAAAGTTACGGACGATATGCTTATGCATGAAAGAATGCACTCCTCTGATGTATTAATTACTGCAAATATAACTCCAGAACAACAACAGCAGACTATCAAGAAATTTACTACAATTGAAGATAAAGATCCAATCAATGATATTTGTGCAGAAAAAATTTCCATTATTTCTAATGCCGACAGTGGTATCGATCGTGATAGTTTAACTCAGGTGATTACTCGTGGAAGTAGCTCTGAAGATATTTCAAAAGAAGTAAGCTTAGAAGAAAAGTACAGCTATGAAGGTACAGAAAAAATACAACAAAAAGTTTCAAAAGGGGATCATCAATCAGAAAAAGATAAAATTTACAAAGAAGTTTTATCTACAGAAAGGGGCGATGCTGTTATATCTGAGATGTCAGCTTCTGGTCTTCAAAGTATTCCTCAAGATACAGAACATTTATTATCACTTACACAAACACTTACTGGCAGTGCTGCACACCTCATGGAAACTATTCACAAGGCATTTAGTGATGATGGTGTGCAACAAGGTATTAAAAGCGAGAGCTTAGAGACCTTACTAGTGCATTCAGATCGGGTAGCAACGCCACCTACTGTTCCAGTAAGCCCATTACCGAAAACCCCCAGCAGTTTTCAAGATGTAAAAGTAAGTGAAGCTATTCAAAGTGAGATCACATATGATAAATCTGACGGCAGTGAGGAAACTATCACAAAAGTAGTACACGTAGGAGAGGATATCTTAACGCAAAAAATATCAACATCTGCGGAAAAGTTACCAAAACCAGTAAAATCCTTGACGACGGATATTGAAACTGAACCTGAACTAATTGCGCTAATGCAAACTATGGGTAAAATAAAAACGGAAACAGATACTGTAACCAAAATAATAAAAGAAGGAGAGAATGTAGTGACACAAACAATAACAACAGTAACGACAAAGGAAGTTATATCAAGAGAAGATGGAACCCCACAAAATATTAAAACTACAATAGAAACAACAACTTTGAGTAAAGGTTCTGATGGGTCAACAATGACTACAAAGGATACGCAAACATTACTCTCAGAATGTTCTTCTAGTCTTCGATCTACTTCACAAATGGATTTGTATTCTAAAGAAAGTAAAATAGAAAAAGATTCAATTGATACAAACCAAGATAAGATTAAAACGTATACCAACGCACAAATAGAATCTGACTCCGACCATGAACAGCTGGGGGTAGACAGTCAGTACAGTGCAACATTGGTCACTAATACCGAAGAAAACGATGAAAATATTGAAGATACTATTATTGATACAGATGTTAGCAAGAGAATTATTCGAGAGGAAGGCTTAGACATTATGGAAACTATTACAACTACTACTAAAAAAGAAACAATAAAATTGAGTGATGTCAAAAAACTTCTGAAAACTACAATAGAACGTATAACAACAAAAGATCTACCAGATAGTACAAGAACTGTTCACAAGACTGTAGAAGTAAAAAGTGAAGAATTAGAAGTAGTTGATTCCGGCAATAGTTTAGATAAAATATTAAGTTTTTACACTGAATGCGGTGATCCAGAAGAAAGCGTAACTACAAAAACAGAAGAAATTTATCATGAAAAGTTAGTCATCAAACGAACAATAACTACTAGAGTTGTAAAAACTAAGTATGCTGATAAAAACGGGATTCCTAAAAAGATCAAAACTGTTACCACAGTTACTACAACAGATGACTATCCTGATGGTTCATCGCGTTCTAAAGTTGATAGTAGTCTTACACTGTCAGACATAGATACCAAAGAAATTGCAGAAAGTTATGAACTTGATGATTTCATATTAGTTGAAGACCAGTCAGTACAGGTCGATAAAAAAGAAAACAACATCATTATGAATGGCAAAAATGTACTGCAAATTATAAAAACAACAACAACAAAACAAATTTTATCAAATAAAGATAAAACTAAGAAAAAAATTAAAACAATTGTAGAAACCGTAACAGAAACTAATCAACCAGATGGGCTTACTGAAGTTGTAAAAGATATTAAAGTGTCTGTAACTGACTTTGGATCTGATTTAGTTGAAGAAAACTTAGAAGGATTTGAACAAATAGAAGTACCAGAAGAAGTTACGAAAGTTGAATCTGATATTGTTCAGGAAAATGGCATTACTATCAAAAGAAAAACTGTGACGACTACTACCAAAAAATCCTACCAAAATATTGTAGAAAAAGTAAAAAGAATTAAAACTATTGTGAAAGTTGTTATTGAAGATGAATATCCCGATGGTTCAATTGTTACAAGAACTAGTGAAAAAGTATCTTTGGTAGATGATAGCCTTTCCGAAACATGTGTAACAAAAGGCATATCTTCCTCGAAGACATCACCTATTAATGAACACAGAACCGTCAGTATGGCTGATATTGAGTCTACTCTTAGAGAATTACGACCCAAAGGTGAACCAGAAGAAAGTGAAACTACAACAACAGAAAAAATAAACAAACTAAATGTAATTATTTTAAGAACAATTTTAACAAAAAACGTCAAAACCAGATACAGCGATGACGAAGGTATTGTAAGAAAAATTAAAACTGTTTCCACAATAACAACTATAGATAAGTATCCAGATGGATCAACTCAAACGACAATGGACACCATTACTACAATAAGTGATATTGAAAAAGATGACGAGAGTCCAACCTATCAAAAAGGTTCAAATATTCTTACTGTAACTGATAATAAAACAGTAATGAAAGAAGATCAAGGAACATTCTCTGGTGATATATTAAACAAAATGAATGAAATGTCAAAGTCATCTGAAGTGGAATTCGTCTTAGAAAATTTGACGCCACATGGTGAAACAGAAGAAGATGAAACGACCAAGACCGAAGAAATCACTGAAAAGGGTGTTACTATAGCGAGAACTATTCTTACCCAAATCGCAAAAACAAAATATTCTGACCCTGATGGTATTATTACAAAATTGAAAACAGTTACTACTGTTACCACGACTGATAGATACCCTGATGGATCGGCACGAAGAACTGTAGATACAAGTACTAAAATTAGCGATGTTGAAATAGAAGAGACAATTAAGTGTGAAGGATTACAGGATTTTACAAAATTAGAAGACAAAACAGTCTTTGTTGATAAGCAAGAAAACAATGTTCTTCGTGACGGTAAGGAAGTCAAGCAAATAGTTACAACAACGACAACTAAAGAAACTTTATCTTCACCCATTACCTTCAAGAAAAAATTAAAGACTTCTGTTGAAACGCTCTGTGAAACAATGTTATCAAACGGTGCTATAGAAGTGACCAAAGATGTAAAAGTGTCTATATCAGACTGCGAAATAGAAGAGCTCGTCGAGAATTTAGAAGGGTATTACCAGATTGGCATTCCAATTGAAGAAACCACCACAGACTTACAAAAAGTGATTGAAAATGGCGTGACAATCATAAGAACAACGACTATTATCACAACTAAGCAAGAATTGATTAATACTTTTACAAACTCTAAAAAAATTAAGACTACTGTTAAGACCATTATCGAAGATGAACATCCTGATGGAACCGTTATTACCAAAACAAGTGAAAAGATATCAATAGCTGATGTTTTTACAAGAACTATTCCGACAACTGAAGATCTTCAAGAGGAATCTGAAGGAAAAGCGACATATATGGATGATTCGGAAACTATTGAAGACACATCAGAAGAATCTGATGTGAAAAATGAAACAATACAACAAGGTTCAATAATAATTATGCGCACAATTATAACTAAGACAAAGAAGGAAACTTTGGCCACCTTAGATAAGAATATAAAGCGTGTTAGGACCACTGTTGAAACGACGACAATAGATAGTTATCCAGATGGATCTACAGAAACAACAAAGGACGTGAAAATAACCATATCAGAGTTTCAAAAAACTTCTGATAGTAATTTACAAGCTGCATTACAAGGCTTGACTTCTACTGGCAAAGTCAAATCATCTGTAGATAAGAAAACGAACATTATAAATCAAAATGGAGAAAATATTACTCAAACTGTTACCACTTATGTCACGAAAGAAGAACTAATCAATTTAGATTCTAAAGAAATTGCTGTCAAAACTGTCATAGAAACTGTTACTGAAAATGCGAAAGACGACGGTTCAATAGAGATCACCAAAGATCTGCGTACACAAATTACATATTTGCCCATAGGCACTAGCTTAGATGACTGGTCTCCGGAAGAATTAGATGAAATTGAAAAACAGCCTTTACTTGAAGACAAACATAAGCCCGATGATTTACCATTGGAACGAAAAGGAGATACAAAGTCAGAGATGAAACATAAAAAACAAAAATCGCCTGTTGGAGAGATTACTACTGATACAGAAACATTTACCAAGGTACTCAAAGAAGGTGATAATGAAATAACGCAGACAATCACGGTAGTTACAACTAAGGAAGTAATTAGTCCCGAAAAAATAAAAACCACAGTAGAAACTACAACAGTAAGCAGAGGCAGTGACGGTGTTACAAAAACTACAAAATCAACTAAAACCACGATATCAGAATGTAAAGAAGAATTTGAAGAAACCATAGACACCGGAGAGAGTGAAAAATCATTTTCAAAACATTCTTCCAAAACGGGCGATATGAGAAGTTCATCGGCTGCTAGTGATGACTTAGATCACCAAGGTATTTCTTCACCTCCTTCTGATATAAGTTCCAGAGGGTCTAGAGCTACTACAAATGTTTGGGGTACAGAAAGTAGTGGAATATATTATAGTGATGATGATGGACAAGGAAGTCCAAGTAGCACAAAATCTCAGGTAGCACACTCCCCGAGATCTAATCTAAGTTTTGAATTAGATTCGTCAAAACTACCACAGCAACTGGACTCAACACAAGAAATTTTAGTTGAGAAACACACCCATGTGCCGTTACATAAAGATCTGATGTCAACTTCTATTTACGGACAACTACCCGAAGAAGACTCTTGTGAATCTTCTAGCCATTCTGAAATTAAGACTGAAATCCGTTTAACCGATATACCATTATCAGATCTGACTGAATCATTTTTATCGCAAGAAAAGAAACACCATGAAATGACAGAGTTCATAAAACGAATAGGTTCTTCTGATGATACTTTCTTAAAGGAGGCTGATGATCATTTCAACAAAGCAATCGAAGAACACAAAAAAGTAAGTGGCTCTGAAGTAATATCTAATATTACTGCAAAATATGAACTAGATGAGTCGAGTCATACTAGTGCTAGTCAGCAGTCTTTGACAGAAAAAAGTACAATAACTCTCAAGGACCTGAAATCAGATTCAAAAAAAGTAAGTGAATCCAGTACCTCATCCGCAAGTAGCAAAACAGAAACAAAGTCAGAAAAAACTGAATATACCAGTGAGTCACTTGTCAGCAAATCGAAAGACCCCATAGAATCTTGGGGTAAGCCACTTGGGTTACCTAGCCCAATTCTACCACCAACACAGTCGGATGGCAAAAGCACACCCAAAAAACAAGGCACAAGTTCAACTGTCCTAAACAAAAATAAAATAAACCAAGAAAAAAGTAAAGAAGCCAAGAGTCGGGCTTCAGAATCACCAAGCAAAAAGAAGTCTCTTGCACCAGTTTATATGGAGCTAACTTACGTGCCTCATCACGGTAATTCTTACTACTCTGCCGTGGAATTCTTCAAGCGAGTCCGAGCAAGATATTACGTGTTCTCTGGAACAGAACCGTCGAAAGAAATTTACAATGCCCTACTAGATGCCAAGAAAACATGGGAGGATAAGGACTTAGGTAAGCATTTCGCATTTTATATTCCTGGCAGTTTTATAGGTTACCTTTATAAAAGTTTGTTCTAAATCATTTTTATTTAATCAAACATTTCTATTATAGTTACATTGTAACATAACATTTATTTTTCACATTAGGAGTTTGGGCCATAACACCAGAAGGCTGGCCACTCATGTAGGTTGGTTAAAGTGGTTGCATTAACAACCGGGACCAACGGCTTAAAAAACGTGCCTTCTGAAGCACAGAGGTGCTCATGATTACAAGTTTTGATCCCGGGATCGACCACTTTACGTCATTTGATTTATATTTAATTTAAATCATATTTGATTTTTTTATTTTATTTATAAGAATTTCTCACCATAAAAGTACCGAGTGATTGACAATGGTGCAATGGATCATTTAATTCTTATAGTAACTATTAAGTGACAAAATTATTATAATTAAATATGTACTTATAATATATATTTCTAACTTTGCGGTGCCATGTAATTTTTATTTTACTAGGTGGTAGGGCTGTATGTAGGGTCGTCTGGGTAGGTGTACCGCTGACTTTTCTATTTTGGTCGTAAAGCAGTTCGCTGTTTCAGATTGAAAGAAAAGGGAGCCAGTGTAATTACTGGCATGGAAGGCATGTTATCTTAGGCATCAAGGTGACAACGCACCTGCAATACCCAGTGATTGTTTTCTTTTTATTGCCACTTACCACCAGCCGTGAGCTTGCTTGACATCTAGTCGTTTAAAAAAAATGTTTGTTTGATAAAAGTGCCTACTTATTTATAACCAATGACTATTGACAATTCTTTCAAAAAATAATGACCCGCAACTTATGGTTTTTTTACAGAAGTAACTATTATCCCCACATACGACACTGACGTTCTTGGCTATTGGGTGACGGAAAACGAGGAGGCCCTGGAGAAGTACAAAATCGACTTGTCACCGTCAGCTTCTCGGTGCACTATCAACCTACAGGACCATGAGACTTCGTGTGCGGCCTACAGACTCGAATTCTAGGTGTCGGGTCTATTTGTGGCTTTCTCATCAAAGAAGTGAACGCTCCGCTACTAATAGATGCTTCTAGGTCGGGGACACAGAGTGTTAAATTGTTTTAGGAAAAAAAAAGGCTGTGATAAAGATGGAATCATTTAGGAGCATCTATTGTATTAAAGGGCCCGCATCTTCGCATGAGATAGTTTGCAAATAGAAACACTAAAGACTTTGTGATATTTGAATGCAATTAACAGACTGTTAAAGAGTTTGATAAAAACGTAGTTAATAATGGGATATTGATAATGAATCAGAAGATATACGAACTGAACGAAGTGCTGGTGCATATATGTGTCCACGCCATAAATATGTCGCTCGGTGACGTCGAATGCCAAACGGTGATCCAAAACTGACAAAGTCCTGAACCGCATCCAATTCAAAAGTCAATAACCAATTTCTCGACCTAACAACATAAACGTCCATTTTTTTCTAAAACTGTTTTCTAGTAGCTTTCACTAATAAATAGAACATGCCATTTAAAATATATTTCTGAGAATATTTTAAGATTTGGTCTTATACAATCTGTAGTGCTTTTATACACGATTTTTAGCATAACCAGTCCATTTTGTTTAGCCAAAACACCGCTTGTGCGAAAATTATAATGTTTGTAAAAGTTATTTTGCTATCACATTAAGAAATTTCGAATAGAGAATTGTACAAAATCAAAATTGTGAGCACCGCCATTTATTTTTGCGAAATGCTTTGTATAAAGGACGTGATAGTTACAGTAATATAGACATGCCGATAAAATCCATGACATATTATTATGTTAATAGTAAATAAATAAAATACCTGATGTACTTTTGTATGATCAAAGTTTAAATATTGATTGAAATAATAATTATGTAACAAATGTCTTAAAAGACGCCCTTTTGTGAGTCGCTCGATGAGCTAGTGCTGCCTGCGCTAGTGTAAAAGATATTTATAAAAGTGACATCACTAATATATTGTTACGACTCTAGATCGACAGAGAGTTCTTGTTCAACATTACAGTTGTGTGGTCTCATACTTCAACCAATTAGCTTTAACAAATTGTAAACATATTTTTGTGCACACATGACGATTGACAGATAAAACTTCGTTATTGAAGCACAAATATAACAGAAATATCAATGTTTAATGTTTGATACAGTTATCAGAATAATTAGAAAAACCTGCATTTCTAAATACTCTGATGGGTGTACTGAATATTTGAAAATATTTCAAACTTTTAGTAAAAATATTGCATAAAAAAGTTAGTTGTAAATTTTCAAACAGATCTTCTTTTATTCTGTACTTAAAGGAAGGGTTCTTTGTCTTTCTAGATTTATCTATGAGCCTAAAAGATAGAGAGCTTAAAACAATATAAAGTAATTGTTTTAGTAGAAGTTTTATTACAAATTGAACTCTCTATTTACCATTGTTTGAGTTGAATTTGCTTGTTGCGTCAGAAGTTACTAAACATAGTTATAAAAATGTTATTATAAACTTTACTCATTTGAGAAACCAATGTGAGTAAGTCCTTATGTGATTTATAGAGTCTCCGTTTATAAAACAGTTTCTTTTGGTCTGTTGTTATTTTTAAATTTCTAGTCGAAACGACCCAAATACTTATGAAGACGCTATAGTCACATTATTCGTTCCTATTTGAATTGAGTTCTAGCATTTTCTAATGGTTTTTTATTGATTATACTTCTAAACCCTGTAATTATAGATAAAGGTACTCCATTAGATGATTGTTTTACAATTAATTACTTATGTTCGGATGATGTGAGCGAATGTGATACTGATGACTCATCATACAATTAATTTACCATCTAGTAAGTAAGATAACTAACTGATCAGGGCTTTCCTCGAAGTTCTACGTTTATTTTTTACTATTTAGTTATTTGCCAAATGTAAGAATGAAGATTTAGAGTCAATTAATTTCAAGTCATCCATAGTCGTAAGCCGATAACTAATTCACTTGTATAACAACGCTTACTTTGCCAACATCCTTCTAATAATTATAGTTACTTAAAATTGCGAAGGAATTTCGCAAGTATCTGAACGCACCAGCACAACACATTAATATAAACTAAAAATAATAAACTAAACATGTTAACAAATACATAAAATATGGTATTTTATATTTATTTTTATGAAATACTTTGTAAAAGTAAGAATGAGAGTTTATTTTCTAGTTGATATGATATAGTATGTGTTTAACTGTGTGTTTTTTGATGTGAGCACAATAAATAGTTATGTTTCCATGTGAACTCATGCTTTAGGTGATTGTGGATGAGAAGGACTAAACAGGGAGATGAATCTTGGATCATAATTCTGGTCACAACCAACGTATTTCTCAGCTCGCTTCCAATATTGATCACGGTAGTTCATTGCTGTTGTTCAAAGTAGAAATATTTGTTTACTGTTTCTCTGAAAAGTTTTCTTCGAATGTTGCTCACTTTATTTGTACATAGATTTGTTGTGAAGGCGTTTCCTTCAAGCTGTGGCAGCCTTTTTGATAAAACAACAGATACGTTGGTTATGACGAGAGAAGCTTCGAAAATATTTTGAGTAATTTTAAAATAGGCTTTGTTTGATTTTGGCCAGCCTCCACAGGTAGCTGGCTTCGAAGCCTGACCCAAAAGTTTACTATTGTATTTTATAGCTAGAACTTTAATTAATGCATATTATTAGGAATATTAAAATGTTATTAAAATTAAGAATTGTATCAGCTTAGTGAACATCAATAGCTCTGTGAAATAAATCATTATTGAAATTATTAAATGTTGTATTTTTCCAGTTGTGGAGATCAACGAATCTTTACTGTTACTATTAATTTTAATTTTAACGCCTACCAAATAATTATTATACTAAATTATACATACCGTAACTTATACTTTGAGACATACTCATAAAATATATTTTTATGATTTTGGGAAATTAAAGTCATTCCTTTGTCTATATTAATTTAGAATTAAAATTAAAATAATATTTTAAATATTTATCATGGACAAATGATAATGACGGAATTGGTTTAATTATTTTTTTAAAATTTGGTGTAATAAGTTCTATTTAAAATTGGTGTACAATTATGACTTTTCAATGTATAGCGCTCCTTCAGATAGAACGCTTAATTACGAAACGTGGTTTAAAGTTACGTCTGGCTAAACAAGGGTTACCAAATTTTTGTTAATAATTCCAGTTAGAGGTTACATCTGCCTCAAACCAGACTTAACTTAAGATCTCATTTTGCAATAAGACGGAAAGTGACTTTGAATGGTTATGTCGGTAGATAGGCGAGTATAAGCTTATGTGGTGCTAACAACTGATGTGCTAGGCGAATAAAAATATATTGAAAGTAATATTTTTCCTAGTAAACGTGACATTTTAGGTATTTTGTGGCGCACAGTCTTCATAGAGCTGTTTTTACTTATAACCTATATTTTTTAATCGAAGTAAGTGAAACATGTAGCGTGCGTAAGCGCCACAATGGACCATCAGATTTATAGAACCTATAATGGAACTTTTGTCACGAATTACTCGGAAAATATAAAGGACACGCTTAATGGTCAGGATGGATGATAGATGGCTTTGAATCTACTAGTTATGTTTAGTCTAAAACTAATTAATGTCTCGACACGAAGAACAGTCCTCAACTTTATTTATCATGGAGGAATTTTGATCAGAATAATATATTTAATAATTTAAATAATGATCAAAATCTTTAAATGGACTTAGGTATTTGTAATAATGATTATTATGTAAATTTAAAGTAAAACATTAATTGTATCAGTCATGTCGCTATTCTCCATTCGGCGTGTTTGGTGTATGAGTCATTTAAAGTAATAAAAAATATTGAAAATGTTACCAATCTATTATTTTTGACGAACTTAGATTAGATACCCGAATTGGTCGTAAAATACATAACATGAATTTATTTCTTTAAAATTGGTAGTCTTACAACCAATACTCAAACGCTTCATAAACGCCCTCTCAAATATTGTAAATATGTATTGTCAAAGTCAAAATTTTATATAAGTCAAAATATATCTCAGTAGTTCAACTTTTGGAACCGGTGTAAATTCAGACATAACAGACAGACAAAGACTATGACGTTGTTAGTTAATATATTTTTTGTGATAGTTCTAAGAATGTGTTTTTTTGACGATTTGAAAGTGCTTCTTTGTGGCCTATTTAAGTAAAATATTTTTTCTTTCTTTCTTTCTTGTACAGACTAACGTCAAATTGGGCTCCATAAAATTTAAACAGGACTTAAAAGTTAATCAACGTTAGAGTATTTGGCCATATTCTGCTTGAGCTGACCACTCCTGAAATAGGTGTTTATCCCTGGATTAGGGCTTACTCCGGGTTAAATTAAAAACTTTTCTAAGACTGCAACTTATCGTCAAACCTAAGTGGAATAAAGTCGAGTTTGGCTAGTTAGCTCCGAGTACTGGTCAATGATTTGCTACGGTAACCGCTTGCCATCAAACGGGGTTTATGCTTGCTTTCCACACTTGTTTGAATTAAGAGTTGGTTTGGGATTTCTAAATAGACAGCTATTTCATTATGATAGCGATGAGAATATTAAGCTTTGTGATAAATTTGAAATGGAAAAATAGTGTCATTAGGTATATCTCTAGTGTAATACAAATTTAAAGTCATTTTTTTTAATTGCTCACAAAGTGTACGTTAGATCTTTGTATTCATATCTCTAGTAATCTACATGAAGAACAGAGAAAACTATATCTAGGCTATATTGCCGCGAAATAGAAATAGAAATTTTGATTATTTTGGATAAAATAATCCAATATTAAAAATATAAAGGAATTAAACAAATACATTTAATTGGCACAACTCTTTATTCTTTCATATTTACATAAATTTATTTAAAATACAATACAATTACGACATTTTAATTAATACACAACAATTTCGTAGATTTTAATAAATTAAATATTTAGTCGGTATAAATAATAAGGTAAAAGCTCCTAAGGAGCTATAGCCGTTATATAACAACGGCTATAGTTACAATTGGCTTCAATTACCCAGAGCGGTTGAGGAGCTCGGTGGCGTATTGGTTTGAGCGCTCTGGTTTCGAATACGAAAACAAAGCAACTTTCGCCATGGTCGACCCTGGGATGGGTCAACCAAAATTTATAATCTCGAGTTCCTCCGTGCTTCGGAAGGCACGTTAAGCCGTTGGTCCCGGTTGTTACTACAACCGCTTTAACCCACCAACCCGCATTGGGCCAGCGTGGTGGTGTTATGGCCCAAACTCCTCATGTGTTTCTTCCATGCAGGAAGGCCTGTGCCCAGCAGTGGGACGTATATAGGCTGGTGATGATGTGATGATGACCCAGAGCGGTAAGATTTTTATTTTCATGTTTTATTTCAAATGTTTAAAATTCACGTTTAAAAAATGTTATATGTAAGGACCCTAAGCGGTTTTGGGTGTATTTAATGCATTTAAGCTAACTCAAAAGAGAATAAAAATACGCCCAAAATTGGAGCCGATTTTAGGAGCTTTTTCCTTATAACTTTACAGTTGCAGCACAAAAACTTACTCTATTACAACTCTGTAAGGTTGACATTCAAATGCTACACTCATGATCCACGTCATTATCAGACTACACAACGGTAAACCTATATTGTTACTCTAAACATTTTATATTTTAAACCTTTAATTTTATTACGTCAATACCTACTCGTATAACAA
Source organism: Nymphula nitidulata (assembly GCA_947347705.1). Lineage (NCBI taxonomy): Eukaryota > Metazoa > Arthropoda > Insecta > Lepidoptera > Crambidae > Nymphula > Nymphula nitidulata. The sequence continues at coordinate 19,388,663 of OX374632.1, forward strand.
ATATTACTTATAATTATCTAATATTTATAATGTATCACAAATCTGACTTGAATTGTGGAAAATAATTCATTTAAATTCAACTCTAATTATCATGACAGTGAAAATGTTTTCCTTCAAGTAAGAATGAGAGGTGGCGTTATTACGTGAGAAATTTTATTATTAATAATAGTTTAACGTACCTACACAGTAATTAATAGGACCTTATTTTGACTACCACCGTAATAGGAGGTAGTAAAAATCAACGCCTTTTACGGAGGTATTTATGTTTTGTGTTTTATTCTTGTTTGGATAAATATATACAATATCAATGTACAATAGCTATCAATGTATTTTTTTACAGGACTTTTATCCTAACGGATATATCAGTTCTGTTGAGAACTTACTAACAATTACATTAAAATAATCATTGGTCGGACAGCCTTTAAATAAAGTAAATATTCTTGTCATTAGGTACTTATTGGTACGTTAATATGCCTTTTTTTATACTCTGTACTGCTACACACTTACACAGTAATAGTATTTAGCATTGTAACTTACTAATTGAAAAGAGTGACTACATGAGTTTGTTGCCGGAATCTTCACGGTAGTTCAACTTTTGGAACCGGTGTAAATTCAGACAGACTGACAGACAGACAGACTGACTGACGGGAAGACGGACCGACAGACAGACCGATAGACAGCTAGACTGACATTATAACATTGTTAGCTTACGTAGATCCAGATAAGACAGAGAGACAAACATTATGAAATTGTTAGTTAGTTAATATTATTATCATGTGATAGGACATAAGGGTTTTTTTTGACGATTCGAACGTGCTTCTTGGGGGGCCTAATTGAATAAAGATATTTTCATTTTCATTTTCATAGCTGGTCGGAAGATAGACGCGGCAAAACATTTAGAGCGATACACCATTTTGGCTTCCTCCGACTCTGGTTGAGACAAAATGCTGTGAAATATCATATAATGCATTTTGTTGCAAAGTAGTGAGCAGTGTGCGTCTCTCTTCCTGATGTCGGACACATTCCAGCAACAAGTGTTGGATATATTCTAAAACGCCACACATTTCACAATTATGTGGGTATTTTGTTCTTGTTTAGTTTATTTATTTTCAATATTAAAAGTTACAATTCAAACTTAATTTCTAACGGCCTCTGCACCAAGCAATGCTTGTACTGCAGTTACCAAAAATATTCTTACCAGAGAATTTAGACAATACTTTTGAGACAACCTGATTAACTAAATTACACATTTTTTATCCAGATTTACACTATCTATATAATATTTCACATTATCTATATGGAATCAAAAGAAAACCTGTACATTAATGAAATTTAGAACAGAGTAAAATAATAAATATATCTTCTTTCAAGAGTGTATGTGTTTGTAGTTGTTTGTTTATTTTTAGTTATCCAAACAAGAATAAAACAATTAAATAAAAATACCTCCTCTATATGCGTTGATTTTAAATACCGCCGCTATAGCGTGTTTACAGTTTATTGTTATTATTAGAAGAAAAAAAATGATACTCTTTCTAATTCTGTAACTGAATTTACAAATAGGAAAAGATATCAAATACTAATGCTTATTAAGTAGAAAGGAATCATAGTGTAGAAAATTTACGTCGATTAAACTTCATTGTTTATGAATACATGTTTTAACACCTTTGAAACATGTATTGTTTCTCTCACTCACATACAAAATGTAGAGACGAGCTTTGTACAGTCGACCACAGAAGTAGCTGAACACTTTAGTACCATGTCACACCGATCTTGTGCACGTAGGTACTATAAGTATTGATGCTCGAGTCGTTGTGACATGGTACTAAAGTGTTCAGCTACTTCTGTGGGCGACCGTACCAGTGTTTTCACTATTATCTATTTGACGAGCGTTCAAGCGTTTATAAGTAAGACTAAAGATTACTATTACCTAACTACTTTTGGAATGATGAAAGTAATCACATTATTGTCTGTTCAAAGACTTATATCGTTAGACATGCCCAATTGCCCATGCCATAGTACCACGTCGCCAAAACGTGTACTTGGTGAAATGAGCGAAGTTACTCATATCAACAAGTGTCACCTGACCTAGCCGTGCTTTTCGGTCCAAATGTACTGTCCAAATGCATTATTATAAAAAAACCTTTATTTGACACTTAAATTCGAATTGAAATGCAACTTGCAATAGGTAATAACATGTCAGATATCAAGGAAAAAAACTACAAATAATTTAAATTGTTAAAATTCACCAATAATTCTAGAAATACAAATAGTTTCAACATTGGCATCACAATCAATTAATACGAGAGAACGAGACAACACGATGCTACGCGCCAGATGAACAATTGCTCTTTTTTAGGCATGATGGCCTATCTATAACGATTAAAATCCTATAGTTAGTGATTTTAACTAATTAATTAAATTATACACACACATTTGCGACCAGTTAAATTTCTATTTATATTCTATTTCAAGTTTTATTCAACTATCACCATATTCATCCAACGTCACATATTACTTAAATTATTATAATAATAATGCACAAATGTGCTTCAAAGTATCTTACGAATAACATTACTTTATATACGACTAGACGAACCTACCTACTGTTGTAAGATACATTTTAATTAGTAAAAAAACATGGCGTTTTTGATAAATATTTACAAAAGTTTTCTTAATTAACAAGTTACAAAATACTTTGGTACAATAATTTACGCACTGTTTCTCGTTTGTGACTTATTGTTTGTGATTATTAATACTGCTAGTTTTATATAATAATGGATTATATTACAAAAACTGTATACAACAGAAAAGTGTAAAAATGAGATAGTTTAAATTCAGCTTACTAATTGAAGCAAAGAAATAGTAAAAAAAAACATATCGTTACTCAATGCTACAGCAACCCAGAGATCAAGAAATATATTTATGTTTATGATCTAATAAATTATCGAGTGATAAAAATTATCTCGGAAAATATCGAAAATTGATTTAAATGGACGCGTAATTCACAAAAAAAATACAACCAAATAGTCCCAGAAAACGTTATTAAAATCCCGATTATATTAAAATAAAATTTTCTGTGTTTCTTATTCGGTTAAACTTTTGGCACGACAAAATCTTGTAGTGTCCCGATGTGTGTCTATTATTTTAGATATTTCTTCTTCGGTATTAAAATCGCATGTCGTCTGGTTTCCTCAAGAAGTATGCAACTCGATCGATTGGTACCCTATATTCGTGCATCCATCTGTTGCCCTTGCGTAGTGATCCATCTATGCCGTCTTGCCATAACCCCGCTGGTAGATAAACTGAAGAAGAAAAATATTAATTAACGAGATAGCTATGCTAAATGGCAATTTACTATGGGGCCATGTCACTTCGACCCATTGCTAAGTTAAATCCAACACACGAACTATCAAGTTCTGTAAATAAGGATTGATTTCAGTATTTAATATTGCATAAAGATAAGGTAATGTCGAAAACATTAAAAGGTAGACGCTAAGCAAAGACTAGAAGAATTTGGAAATGTTCTCCCAAGTCCCTCGGCTCAGTGGTTAGATTGTGAAAGGTCGTGGTAGGGTCATTTTCTAGTCGGGTTTATTTTAAAAAAATAACTCTATCGGGATGTTGAACTTGGCCAATCCAGTTTTGGGTCACTGGAATACGTCATCGCCTGAAATTCTGGTTATGTATTCGATCTACCTACAATTGTGATTGCAATAAATGCTTTAAACTTGAGTTCGGGTCAAGTTGACATAAGTTTCTTCGTTAATTAGTAGGCCACTGGAGATTTTATCCGTCGTTTTTACGAAAACTAAATTCAAACAGACAATTTTGAAAGTTTGTCAAATAACTCTGATAATTTGGAGTACCGAAAAAATAATTAAGTGTGGCTTGGCTAGAATACTGCAAGGTGAAAGCTTACCTTCCCTGGTAGTTTGACCTCGGTTGAGGATTGGAGCTACAACTATTTCGTCGCCAATGGCAAACTCATCTTCCACCAGCAGAGCAGCATCGCCACCGGATACTAGCCACAGAGGCCTTATTAACGGCAAGCCTTCTTCAAGAGCCTCACGTTTGTACTTTAGAAGCAACGGGGTCACCTATTACAGAAATTAGGTTAAATCATTTGTCGAAATCGTCATCATACAAACCATCTTGGAAGAATAACTTACCACTTTTTGTCTTAGTGAAGTTAAGTTCTTAGCTACTTCCAAAACTCTTTCATCGTTGTATTTACTCGGCAAATGAGTGAATTTCATCACAGGCAAAAACGTAGCCATTTGCAGCCACCTAATGTATAATTCTGTCTCGGGTAAATCTATACCGTTATGTTTGGAACTGATTGATACGTTAACATCTAGCGATCCTTTTGAAGACGGCAGAAATTGTTCACTACCCGGCCAATATATATCACCCCCTACAGCACCAGGCATAATAAAAGGAAAGCCATTAATGCCATAAGTCAACATTGTAGGTATAACAAGGTTCAGAGCTTCCCAAGAAGATTCGAATGGAGGCAACGATACAAATATTGGCGGTCTAGGAAGAGCGACTGCCGAAGATACTCCAATTATTTTTAAGGACTCCTCAAATGTTTTAATGAATATCGTTTTATATTGGTCAGGGTTTACCAACTTTTTCTCGCACTGATAATAGTGTGGTAAATCGTATGCTACCCCTAAGTCTAAATAAAACGAATCGATGAGGTGTGTACTCATAACAGCTTGTAACTTCTCCATAAGCCACGGCACTGTTCTACTGTTCGTTATATCTAACACTCCAGCGCTTGTTAAAGATTTAAATCTTGTCAGAGCTGGAATTCTTCTATCACTATGTCTCTCACTTATAAGTAATCTTTTTTGAACACATTCAGCAAAGTTCAAACTCTCTGTACTTATAAAAGGTTGTACAGTAAACGCTACTTTAAAGCCTCTTCTATGTAATTTATCAACAGTTACATCTAGAGCTTTAAACCTACTAGTATCGACAGTTAGATCTCCAATTTTATTTTGCCAAAATTCGTTGATAAGCACATGACCTTGTTTCAAGAAACCCAAATTAATAACATCTTCAGTGTAATTTGAAATTGTTTCAACTTGCAATTCATCTTTGAATCTAGGAGCAATCTGCCAGACAGGTTCTGATATAAGGGACTCTAGTGTTTTCATATCTTCTGGTTTCAGACCATCCCATAAAGGTGCTCTACGATGACTATGTATTGAAGAATGCAATGACTTCATGTCTTTTGAAGTACAAATATTGTATTTCATTTCTGCGTATTCTGTAAATCTATTGGCATAAGCGAAATCATCGTACTTAGCTTGTAAGCAAACTTCTTTGCTTTGTGCGTTGACTGAAATGTACAAAGGAGTTTCTTCATTAATGATAATGGCTGCTCCTTTAGAATTGATTAAGTACCTCGAGAGGACGTTGCTCCATTGCGATTTCTGTATATCTCCAGTTATAAAGGGTGTATACTGTATAGTTCCTGTATTCAATGGCCAAGTTAAATTGATAGATTGACCGCCGCCATACCAATGAACTTTCGTATCACTCCAGTCAAAGCAGTCGTTAGGTGGTATATCTAAAAACAATAAAAATAACAAAGCAAAATTTTAATATACAAAACTTGGTTATCTAAACACATCTAGAATGTGTGATTCGTATTCATTTTGATCTCACCATGTCGTAGTGACTTCCAATGGACATTGTAGCATGTAGTGTTGTCAACTCCAGGATCATGAGGTAAACTCTTGAGGTAGAACCGCAAGGAGTGGAGCCACTCAAGGCAGATGGAGCCATCCTGACGCCGATGCTCTTGTAGGCAAGGGTACACCTCACTCTTGCCTTGCAGACTTACCGCTGAAAAGGTATTTTTTAATCTTATCAAAAACTTATCCAAACTTTATGAAAGGTTTAGACTGAACAAAAAGGGATTTTAAATTCTATTAAGTACTATTTACTACTTAATAAATTATTTAAGTTTTTTTGAAGAGATTTCTTTATTTTATATTGATGTTTAACGATGATGATATTGATGGATATTAAATTTTCCAAATTAGAAGAAATTTAAAGGTAAGAGAATATAAGTGGAAAAAATACTACTTACCAAGTCTAGCTCTTAGGATTTCCACCTCATCATTATTGAAAATTCTGATCAGTCTTTTTGGTTCATTGAACTGGACACTTTTGAAGTACGCCTTAGTGAGAGCCTGTTGGTGGTATAGCACGTACGCGAATCCCACAAAAAATACTACCGCTAAAAACATTAACCCTACGAAGGCCCGGAGCTTGTAATCTGTGGGCTTCTTTCTGATCTTTTGAGGAATACTCTGTAAAGTACAAAATAATAGTTAAAACATGGTACTTATTAAAGCTTTGTATGAGGAGCTCGATGGCGTATTGGTTTGAGTGCTCTGGTTTCGATACGAAAAACAAAGCAACTTTCGCCATGGTCGATCCTGGGATGGGTCAATCAAAGTTCTATCTCAATCTCCTCCGTGCTTTAGAAGGCAGGTTAAGCCGTTGGTCCCGGTTGTTCCTGCAACCGCTTTAACCCACCAACCCACATTGGGCGAGCGTGGTGGTGTTATGGCCCAAACTCCTCATGTGCTTTTCCCATGTAGGAAAGCCTGTGCCCAGCAGTGGGACGTATATAGGCTAGTGGTGAACAATATTTTCAGCTATATTTGATAAAATTACCTAGCTCAAATTTAGCATCATTAAGAGTTTTGGTTACAGATAGTGCAGGATATATTATTATTATTTTTTATATACAACTTTACTGGATGACAAACAAGCTGACGGTCCACCTGATGGAAAGCGGTAACCACCGCCTAAAGACACCTGCAATAACAAGGAAAAATCACTTGATATTGCAGGTGCGTTGTCATCCTGGGGCCTAAGATGAAATGCCGTCCATGCCCAGTAATTACACTGGCTACCTGTCCCTTCAATCCGAAACACAGCGAACTGTTTCACGGCTGAAATAAGAAAGGCGGTGGTACCTACCCAGACGACCCTGCATACGGGCCTACCACCTAGTAAAAATGCAAGGATTAGGCAAGTATCACCATTGATCGCGTCCTAATATTGTTATTATTTTAATATGTCTACCTCATTGATTATTATAGCAATGATAGTGAGATATGAACTTAAAGAGACGCTCTTAATCCCCACCCATGGCGCTTAGAAAGATGAAAATTGTGTGAAGATTAAAGTGCGGTACCCTCAAGACTCCTAGATAAAGCAGCGATGATTACAAGCCATATCTTCTGAATCTAAATAGACTTAACAGAGAAAGCGTAGTGGCAATCGAAGGATAATGACCTGCAGCCGGTAAGTGATTTCTGGTTATTCAACCGCAAAAAAAGCCAAATGCGTCATTTGGCGCATTTGTCTGTCTAATTTATTTTAAGTTTGGAAGAGGAGTTATGTTACATCTCCGGTTGCCCGTGCAAGGAAGTGATTTTGGTTGTGTTGTAATTGGTCAGCACAAAATAAAACTAACAAAAAAGAAAGCAGCTTTGAAAAATAGACATTGCTGTTCCGACGATATGACAAACCTGTAGTTTCTCCCTAAGTAGACTGGCGAGGGAGTTGACAGATGTGACAGAATTGCTGGGCGAGTAGTCATCTTCGTCCATACTGAACTCCGATCTGAGACGACGCGGCGTGCGCCGGGGAGACCTGGGGGGTACTCTGGAAAAGAAAAACATAATCATAAATAAAATATTTGACTCTAAATCGTTACTATTCATTCTGCGAGTTAGAGTTAGTCTTCATGAGATAAAAGAGTGAGAATCCAAAAAGTAGCCGATGATTTTTGCTCGCAATGAAAAGCAAAAGTTTCTGGAAACTGAATCCTAGATTTTAAAACCTTTACAAGTTGGAATCACAGTTGGAGAAAAAGCTAACATCGCACAATAAGAGGAAAATCTTCTCCATACCTACATACTTGGAATTGTTATTCATACACTTTATACCATAATGTATTCTAATATTTCAACATGAACGTCAAACTTAACTGCTACATTTTACATAATTATCCGTCCAAAAATACCTAGTTCTGTTAACAGCAACCTATTTCCAACAAGAAACCAATTATTACTGTCATTAAGTTTATCGCTTCATTTATTCATGAACACTTATATGCTCGTGTCGGACAGCAAGCAACAAATTATGTAACAAATCATAGATATAACAAAACGGATGTTTAAACAATATGCAACGTGAACTCTTGATGGATGATACTGCATCCAGCATCGTAATAAATGTTTGTTTACACAATCGTTAATTTTATATAATTTTAATTATTATGACGAGTAATGTTATTGACGAATTAGGATTAGGACAAATAAGGATCTATCCTTATTTTGACCTTACCTAATACATATTAATAATATATCGGTAGACCATAAAGTTTTGAGATAAAATTTCCGAAAAACTGTGAAAATGATCTAATGGTTAATAATATAATAATAGATTGAGATGTCGAAAAATAAAGGAAAATGGAAGGACATGATGATGGATAGTTATAGGTCATAAATAATCCATCGATACTGTTTTCATGTTATTGCGAAGCTAGTGACTGTTAGATAACTCTGTATTGATTACGAATCAGTGACCTTTAGCCCACGATTATTTGTAGATTTGGCTGTGACGATTTCATACGCTAGGAAATTCGATAACGACACTAACTATTATGCCACGACCTTCCAACAGGCAATCTTCTCAGTGTTACCGAGAATTTGGAAACTAGTTTAACACCATTTTGTGGACTTTATGACGAAGCAGAGAGAATTGAAAATTGCGAAAAAGATCTCAATATCCAGCGCGGTAATGAGGAAACGAGACAAGTGGCTAAAGTGCATATGAGACGGACCTTATAATGAAATATCAACATGAACTTGACTGGGATATTGCATTTGATATGAAGGAAAGGAATAAGTAATATTTCTCACTCAAGTTTTGTATGCCCTGCTAAAATGAATAAGAGAAGAAGATAATCACGAAGAAAAATATGAGAAGAAAATTGAAGATAGAAAAAGAAGATTGCAGCCAAATGACGTTACTTTATGTTGATAATTTCCTGCAGTGAGTAAGGTCTTCAGAGCTAATCGAGTAGGTAAAAAGCAAGCGATCGACGCTCATATTCACGATACGACGATCATATATGTTAAGGCTACGGTAACCACTTAAAATTAATCGAGCTGTTTGCTTGTTCGTCACCCTAGTTGTATAAATAAATATTGGTGATGAGTCTGTAGGGTTTTGTCAACACATTAAGAAAGTAATAGAATGGTTTTCGAAAACGTCAATTTAAATGAAAAGTACGTAACCAATCCAATAAATGTTGACATGTTTCAAGTTTCTTTCTAAATAAAGTTTTCATTTTAGAATCATAAGATGAGGTCAATTGTCATCTTATAATTTTTTTGTTCGATAAAATTCAAGGAAAGCGTTGAATTTAATTTACTTTTATAGAATATGTTTCTGATAAATGAACTCTACCCGTCAAGCATCAGATTCTAAATACAATTGATTTTTCAATTGCCATAGACCTCCAGAGATATAACGCAGCTTGACAAATTAATAGTGTAGTAACAATAATTATAATAAAAATAAGGAAAGAGACATCATCCATGTAAAAAGAAGACGGCTGTTGGAATACCCATGTTCCACTCAACTGGGGAAATACCCCACTCTCATGTGGCATGAGTCAGTCTCTACTTAAAAAAACATAATAATATATTCTATATAATATTTATTAAATGAATATGAATTCTATCTACCACAAAAAGAAACAAAGACTAATTTTCACTTTTAAGCGCAATAAGACGCCGGATGAAGGCACTTTTCCTTAGCTTACACAGATAAAATAAATGGGTCTTTCCCTGTCAAATAAATTAGTAATTACTAGAGCGGAAAACAGAAAATACATGTGAGTCAAAGAGCATGTAGAGACATAGATAATTTATTGTATAGTTTTAATTTTTGATTTTAACATTATTATAAATGTTTGCAAAATTACTTAGTAATTAAAATATAAAAGTGGAAAAATTTCACGTCCTGAGGCGGGAATTGAGCAGTCGCCCGGATTGCGAAAGTTCGCGGGTTCGATTCCCGCCTTAGGACGTGAAAATTTTCTAGTTTTATATTTTAATTATTGTATAGTATTTGAAAGATGAAATGCCGTCGCCCAGTAATTTTACTGGCTACCACTCCCTGCAATCCAAACATAGCGAACTGTTTCACGGCTGAAATAAGAAAGGCGGTGGTACTAACCCAGCCGACCCTACATACGGGCCTACCGCCTAGTAAATTCTTATTACAAACTGTTTGTAAGAGGCACGTGTAAGCACTTAGCTAACATAACAATATTTGTTTATTATAATAAACTTAATTATTATTCTGTTTACTACTTAGCCTATATGAGCATAAAACTTCTTTGAGACGAACTTATGCCTTTGTAATAGAAGCTATTTTTAAATGCCTACAGTTACAAATAGAGTGTTTTTCGAATGTATTTAATAATATTTGCGTCATGCATAGTACGTTTTATTAATTATAATTACTTTATAACTTACCGTAGTAATTACTTACTTAGTAAATACTTACCGTATTTACTACAAAACTTTGGACCGCGTAAACTTGTTACAAATTTCAAATTCAAAAGGTTTTTTGTAAACATAGGTAATGTAGATTAATCACATAAATCATGTACCTATCATATGTTTAGCCTTAGGACTAAATTTTTTTATTAAAATATGATCTTAAATAAACTTAACTTGAGGAATAATGCCAGTACCAAAAATGAAGTCAAGAATATTAATTAGTGCAATTTTTTCAGCTAAATATTCTTTAGTGGAATAATATGCTTTGTCTATAAGTAATTTATGAAGGGGTCTTTTAAAAATAGTACACCGATCTGTTCCAGTTATTTATTTTGGAAGATTATTATATAAAGCAGTTTTGCTTGGGCGAAATGCAATTTTGTGCTTAGGCCTTTCACTTTAAAAAATTTCAAAGATAATTTTATTTCACAAATAATATTGTTTCTAATGTGTACAAGCATGGTAACGTTCATATTTTTAAATTAATAAAATAAGGCTTACAGCATGTAACAACATAGTTATTCAATAAAGATATTGACTATGTTGACATTATTATATTGTAAAATTTTGGCATATTTTTTAATATTATTTATTATAATCTAACCTAAATAAGATGCTCACTTATCGTAGGGGCATGACCCAGTCACAATGCACTTCGAACTAATAGGGGTCATTTGTGCCTTATAAATTTATTATACCTACTTAATTATAATTGTTTATGGAAATAGTATTATTTATGATCTATATTGTACTTAGGTCTCTATAATTAGACAGGTGTTAGTTGAAATACTACTTTCGTTTTGAAATTACACTTACCGAAGACAATTATTTCCTACTAATAAAAAACTGAGATGTTCTCCTGAAATACCGCTCTTTATAGTTCTTGATACTTTAACAACTTTAAAACGTGTATTTTTCCAAGCGGTCACTCTAATAAAAAACACAAACACAAAAATTTTCTTAGAAAAATCGCATTGGTAAGACGCGGAAAGTGAAAAGCGTACGATAGCAACCGCGTCTGCGCCGACGCACACTGACCGGTAGAAATGAGCCGGCAACTGATATTATGTCGTGCGCGAGATTCGTGTGCGATTCTTTAGCCTGACATGTTTTCAAGCAGTTGATTTGAAGCAGTTGCAGTTGATTTTCCAATTGTCATAGCCCTCCAGAGAGATATACTATGTATGGAGAGCTTATTTCAAACTAAAAAATCTTTTAATGGCAAAATTTCACATTTTAATGTTTTTGATGCGTTTAAACGCCTACTTTATTGTAAAAATTACAAATAAAGAAAGAAAATTATAAAAAATATATTGCTCCCGGCGGGATTTGAACCCGCGTCTCCTGATTACCGGTCAGACGCGATTACCACTACGCCACCGGAGCTGTAAAACAGCTCAGGAGACGCGGGTTTTTTTCATCATTTTCTTTCTTTATTTGTAATTGTTACAATATGGCAAAATTTATCAATTTAAGCGGCTGGTATTTCATCTTGTCTCTCGCAAACACTAAAATTAATTCATAGAGCTTTCACAAATCTTCGGTCTTTTGTAGATTTTATAGCTAACAACCATCCTGATCACGTCCGCTTTTAAACAAAAAGAACGAAATCAAAATAGGTCCATTTGTTTAGGAGCTATATACGATGCCACAGACAGATACACATACAACACCACTCTTTTTTCGTCGGGGTAATAAGATCCAAGTAGTCAGCGCAGACTTATGTCGCACACGTGTCAGTCGTATACTACAATCTTTCTTGCGATATTTCTGGTAGACTTTGCTTCAAGTTTCTTGTTTTAAGCCTATGGTTTTATTTAACAAATATGTCGTGAAAAGAAAATGGCGCGCGCAAAGCAAATTAAACAAAAAGTACACCAAGAAGGAGCCGAGTCTGAGTTTTTAATAAGTTAAAAAAGGTTGTATGATAAATTCAGCACCATGGAGGTAGAAGTAAAGAGGTTTAATCATGTTTGGAATTCACAAACTTAGTGCATACGATGTTCTAAATTCAATTTTACTTTATCCTCTAGCGGATAAAAACGGCTTTTGCACTCAGATATCGAAGAGCAAAAATACTCTTTCCGAGATGGGAAGATGAAAAATTATTTAATTAGTCAAATGGTACACTGCATTTTAAAAACTTTTAACGCACGGTAATGTATACTTATAGGTTCAATAAATCCAATTCATTAGTTATACTAAAATTCTTTAAGGTATCAACAAAGATAAATATATACCTAAATAACACTTTCTTCAGCATTTCTCAATGATGTTGAATGATTGGGTGGTCCACAATTATATTTAGAGTGAAGATACTCTACATATAATTGTAGAGCACGTGTGTTAGAATCAATATTAGTAGATTCTAATGAGTGGTTACTAATGTAAGTAAATTTGCCTTTGCCTTTGAAATAATTCTTCTCGTGTTGTTCCATGTCTTTGCTAAAGAGTCCAGACAGGCGCTCATGTTTCTTCAAAAATAAAAGTTTGTAGTCTCGATTAATTTACAATTAGGTAATATTAAGTTTACATTAATAAACTAAGCTCCAATAGATTTATTAAAATGTAGTGCCGTTTTCTGTAAGTACCAAGTTATCGTTAAAGTAAAAAAATAATTGGTATGTGGTATAAATAGTCTCAGATTGAGATAAACAGTACTGCCTTTTAAGCAGATGTTCAGAATATCAGCTACCTAGTACCTATTCATTTAAAAAACGAAACTTGTTAGATAAGACAATGTATATTTACAGTCTAGGTACTCGTTCCACCAACCCCTTATAGGATTTATTTATTTGCAAACAAACAGATAGATAGTAAATTTGTTATATTCGTTTGAGGGTAACAGTTTCGTATTAGATACTACCCCTATATAGTTTTGACAGCATGTTTATTATACTTACTTCAATAGTTGGCACAAACTAACGTTGTTTCATGTTATTTTTACATAAAGTAAGAACCATTTATTATTTTATTATTAAATTAGGAACTATCATTTAGGTCGACTTAATCCTGTATATTTATTATTTTATTATTAAATTAGGAACTATCATTTAGGTCGACTTAATCCTGTATAGAGGCTCTACTATAAATTAGGAACTATCATTTAGGTCGACTTAATCCTGTATAGAGGCTCTACTATAAATTAGGAACTATCATTTAGGTCGACTTAATCCTGTATAGAGGCTCTACTATAAATTAGGAACTATCATTTAGGTCGACTTAATCCTGTATAGAGGCTCTTCTATAAATTAGGAACTATCATTTAGGTCGACTTAATCCTGTATAGAGGCTCTACTATAAATTAGGAACTATGATTTAGGTCGACTTAATCCTGTATAGAGGCTCTACTATAAATTAGGAACTATCATTTAGGTCGACTTAATCCTGTATAGAGGCTCTTCTATAAATTAGAAACTATCATTTAGGTCGACTTAATCCTGTATAGAGGCTCTACTATAAATTAGGAACTATGATTTAGGTCGACTTAATCCTGTATAGAGGCTCTACTATAAATTTGCAAACACATGAACATTTTTCATCATGGGCCTCACCAATCAATGGGTCTTGGAAGACAACGTCTCCTTAGACCTACTAGTGGGCGTAAAGACAAGCTTGTATTCATACGACTGACCGCCTGGCCGAGTGGTCTGTACCCCAGGCTACTCGGTCAATAGGTCCCGGGTTTGAATCCCAGTAGGAACAAATGTTTGTATGATGAGTACGAACATTTGTTTACGAGTCATGGATGTTTATATGTTTATTTAGTATATTTCTAATATTTATATACATATTATTATCAATATTTCTCCGTTATCTAGTATCCATAACACAAGCTCTTAACGATGCTTACTTTGGGCTAGATAATAGGTGTGAGTGTTTTATTATTATTATTATATACGCATTTGGTATTTACAGCGGCTCCACCTTACAGAAAATCGCAGCTAATCTTTGTAGTGTTATGTTTTTTCGGTGAGTAAGGACGCCAGAGCTCGCTAAAGAAGCTTTATGTTTGGAGCAGGGGACTCGTCTCCAAAATGCTTTCAACACCATACTTATTTTATTCTTCACGAGGCAGCTCTGGAAAGAGATGATAAAGATGAATATAAAAGCGAGCTACACCCGGATTCCTCAACCACAGAGGAACTGGCTATCTTACCTCCCACTGCCGGAACACAACAATGCTGTTAACATTATTGTTATGGCGGCCGACTTAGAAAAGTCTTACCACCAAACAAACTGATCAGAAAATTTCTGCCTCCGCGTTCTTACAGGGTAAGCAGTGGGTGAGTAGTGACCAAGGTGTTAAGAGTATCTGTAGGCTATTGAAACAATGCGTAAAAGTGTCCAACGTTCTACGAGCGTCTATAGGCTACGTTAACAATGCGTGAGTAGTACCCAAGGTGTTACGAGCGTCTATAGGCTACTGTGACAACGCTTGAGTAGTGCCCAAGGTGCTACGAGCGTCTATAGGTTACGACAACAACACGTGAGTAGTAACCAAGGTGCTACGAGCGTCTATAGGCTACGGCAACAACGCGTGAGTAGTAACCAAGGTGCTACGAGCGTCTATAGGCTACGTTGACAACGCGTGAGTACTACCCAAGGTGTTACGAGTATCTATAGGCTGCGGTACCAACGCGCGAGTAGTGCCTAAGGTGTTACGAGCGTATATACGCTATGGTAACATCGGGTAAGCGTCAGATGGACACCTTCCCCGGAGGTTATGCCTATCGATTATAAATCCTCCAGAGGCAAATTCGCCCCTCAGGTTTGAGGTCTCACCAAGGTTGCCTCCTTAATACCCCGGTTACGCTGTAAAGGCCGTCTGCGGCTAACAGCAAAAATCCGTCCAAAAAAGGTAACAACGAGTGAGTAGTGTCAAAGATGCTACGAGCGTCTATAGGCTACGGTAACCGCTTACCATCAGGCACGCCGTACGTTTGTTTGCCACCCTTCTCGTATTAAAAAATATTAATGTTTGTATACCTTATTCCTTTACAATAAGAGTCATAACTGTCAAAAGCGTTAACTAAGTAATCGCGCCTTACGCAACAGCTATTCAGCTTAAGACAATGAATCACGCGGTGTTCCTCGACGTGTTGATACGGCCAATGTGTGTCAATTGGTTATTTATTGTGGCCACACTTGACCGAATGCAAATCTCCTGTCTCCTTATATCACTGGGCTTCCAACGTGCAGCGTGAGAAAAAAATTTTTTAATAACGGTTGTTAACACAGATGAAATTTAAATTATGTGTTTCCTTTTTTGTTGTATTTTTCTTGTTGTTATAAAGGAAACACATAATACAGGCTTAGAATCTAATTTTTTTAATCGTCTCTAAGAATTTTACTTTCCTTGGTGGTAGGCCTGTATGTAGGGTCGCCTGAGTAGGTACCACCGCCTTTCTTATTTCAACCGTGAGACAGTTCGCTGTTTCTGATTGTAAGGGAAAGGTAGCCAGTGTAATTACTAGGCATGAAAGGCATTGCATTTTAGGCCTCAGGATGACCGCGCACCGGCAATATCAAGTGACTTTTCCTTGTTATTGCAGGTGTCTATAGGCGGTTACCACTTACCACCAGGTGGGCCGTCAGCTTGTTTGTCATCTAAGTTGGTTAGAATTATATAGAATTTTGTATATACAAATATATATGAAGTCTAAGCACAACAGATCCATGTATTCAGCATCAGCGACATTCCAGAGTGTTGTATAAGCGCTGTCATTTCGACAGAACCGATGACACCCTAAATTGAAAAATTAAAATTACGTTGGTAAGGCTGCTGGGGAGTAACTATTCGTGTCACTCTCATCTCATGACATAGGACACTCGCAGAATTTGAGATGTTGCCTAAGTTTGAATGTGACTTTTGAAATTTATAAAATTAGTAAATTTTATTCCCATTTTTCAAAAATGTTGATGGTATTAGAATGCTCACATCAATTAAAACAACTAATAATGTGACCACTTAGAATAAAAAAATTACATAGTTATTATTAATTTAAAGGAACATGTGACGTCACCTGTTCCGTAGATTTTCTACGGTACGCCGCTACACATCAAACATACCACTGTATCTCTGAAACTATTGATCTTAATGATACTATTTCTTCTTCAATATTTCTTAATGAATTATAAACTTCTTATTTATGAAATAAAAAAAAAGTTGTCAACTACCCTATTATTATAAATTTTATTTTTCACATTATTTAAATCTAAATTCAATACTCAATATTTATTGTTTCCAAAATTACATAGGTGGTTACAATTTTGGACCCTGTTGGGCACAACAACTTGCTAAGTAGTGCTATTTAACAGAACAATTTTATAAACAAGCAATTTAATAAACAATTACAAATTATTTAAATAATTATTAGTTATGTCAAATTAGAGAATAAATTTGTTTATTTTTTATTGCATTGAAAGAAAAATTATTAAATTAGAAAAGTGAAATCAGTGGTCAATACATAAAAAACAATTGTGTAGGTCAAATGCTATGTCATAAAATTTTAAAAATGTCAAATAAAATGTCAAGTATAATAATATTAATTTTTTAGTTACACTGTGTCGTTTAATTTTTTTAATTCAGGTAGAAGTCGATTCGTTTGTCAACCCTAATACAGATTATGCAGTTCATTTCACCACATGCAGCGGGTCAACGGACGGACGCGCTTCCTTATTAAGGACCTGAGACACCCCAGCTCCAGACCTTTGACTCGGTAAGAGTTTTATGTACGGTCAGCGACAAATATTCATTAAATTTAATTAATTTTTGAAGTCGGTTTAAAAATGTTGGTATTTTTTAAAGTCGAATAGTTTTATTGAAAGAAAAGGATAATTATGTTGCAGATACGACTAATTTACTAATTGCTAAAAATAATTAGGTAGGTCCTAGTACCAGTCATCACACCAATCTAATCATCAAAATTGCTCATTTATCTTTTCTGATAAAAAAATTGATTGATTGATTGATTGATTTTCTGTCCAAGCATTGATAATAATCATGGAATGGCAAAGTTTTGGCAACATTTTAATAATATTAGTAAATAGAATTTCTTAGCACATTCTTCACGTAGAGATGAGTGTGCACCCCAGATTAGGTGTGTCCATTGTGTCTGCTGACACAATGATTATTTGTTGTATAAATAGAATGAAATTTGTAAATAAATAACTAATATTATAACTGTAGTCGAGGCTATCATTTCTCTCCAACAGGATATAGCCCCGCGCGTCATAACCGTTCACAAATTCTTTATTTTATTATTTTCTTTTTATTATTCTTTTTTTAAAACCTGCTTACCATCGGGTGAGCCGTCAGCTTGTTTGTCATCTAGTAGTATAAAAAATATATATGTAGATATGTACAGTATTAAAACAGTCTCAGAATCATTTAAGCCGCTCAAAATGATAAAAATATCTGCAGTATTTAAGAAAAACAGCCCTAACTCTACATTCATAGAGTCGTATATTGTTCGTAGCAACACTCAAACCCTTAACAAGGGAAAGGAGATTCCAATGCTATAGTAGACTTATGCTGGTTTTCACCAACATTTTCTTAGCGTTAAGAGTCTCTTAGCGATTTTTATCTCAGTCTATCTCAAGAAGAAAAAAAGAGACAAATGTCTTTAAGAGTAACCTAAGCTTAAGAAATGGTTAGTGAAAACGGACAATTTGCTAATTTTCACTAACATTTGCTTATTGTTAAGAGTCTCTTAGCAATTTTTATCAAAGTCTATCTAAAGCAGATAGAAAGAGACAAATGTCGTTAGGAGTCACATAAGCTTAAGGAATGGTTAGTGAAAGCGGACATTAGAACCTTTTATTTCAACTAAAAGAGATTATTCATGAATTCGTGACGTAAACGAAAGATGGTGTTCTCATAAACATCTTCACTAAACACGTTTAAGAAATCCGAAACATGGAAAGCGATTCTTGGTAGCCCTGTGGCCCCAGCAATGAAATAAATCAGTAATAGTAGATATACTAACTTGACAGCCTGGTCATCTGATAGCGGTTCGCGCTGGTCATCAGCGCTGCGGTCCCCATCGCTAAATCCCGACGCCAAGCTCTGATGGTGCTCAGGTATCTGAGAAATAATAAAAGAAAATAGCTATATTTTTTATGTCGAAGAAACAGACATTCCCTCTTGTGTTAGTCTCTCTTGTCATACAATGTCATTCACAGTATTCCTTGTTACGTCTAGAGTACCTATATTTTGTATATAGGATAAGGTGGCAAACAAGCAGTCCACCTGGTGGTAAGCGGTAACCATATCCTAGGTAGGGTTCTGTTGTCTTTTATAGGAATAGTTCTATAAAAGTCAAGAGAAGGAGAAGAAAAGAAGAGCGGTAGGTGACAGCGTAGAAGAAAACTCCCTTTATTTATTTATTTATTTATTCAATGGCACACACAACAGATGACAGTAAAAATTAGCGCAAAACAACATTTCCAAGGTATCAAACAAAACCGACACCCAAAAACGTGCATACACAACAACACATGCGATGCGGAAACATTTGACATAAAAGTAGATAAGTACAGCAAAAGTTGTTATTATAAAAAATAATTATAGAATAATTGGAGCCAATTAAACTTATAGATTGAAACAATTAAATGACATTAGGTATATTAAAATTAAATTGGATTGAATTATTGATAAAAGATAAATATTATATGATTACTAAATAAATAACGAGTTACAAAATTAATCTTTTAACCTGAGACCTAAAAGTATTATGATTTGTAGTGTAAATATCGAGCTGTACTGTACCTTTACTCCCGTTGACGCTTTTTAATTAGCTAAGCCCCCTATTCGCTAAAAATGACAAGACGTGTCGGTCGGTGACTCGGTGCTTACCTACCCTACATTCCCTATATGCCTACATTGCTGTTCCACGCTACAATCAAACGAATCGTTTTATTGTGAAACATTAATGTACGTAAAAGGACCGAAAATTTTAGCCATCGAGACATGAACAGATGATATTATTATTAAAATTTGAGTGGTAAGTACCACTATGCCTTACTTAGTAACTTTTTTTTTTATACTACTAGATGACAAACAAGTTGACGGCCCACATGATAGTAAGCGGTTACCGCCGCCTATAGACACCTGCAACAACAAGGAAAAATCACTTGATATTGCAGGTGCGTTGTCAACCTGGGGCCTAAGATGAAATGCCGTCCATGCCCAGTAATTACACTGGCTACCTTTCCCTTCAATCCGAAACACAGCGAACTGTTTCACGGCTGAAATAAGAAAGGCGGTGGTACCTACCCAGACGACCCAACATACGGGCCTACCACCTAGTACTTATGCGTAAATGCCAGTATGTTATTATGAAACGGTATTAAATGTCTTCTGTGACTGATTTTACCACCGTATTTTGGCCGAAGCAGTTCCAGTTTTTAGGACTTTCTGCTTATAACAAGTGATTTCCTAGTGTCGCTTGGAGGTGACTTTAGTCGATTATTGCCCCCTTCCTCTTCTTTCTCTTTCTTATGGATATGTTTATTTTGACATTCTTTGACTTAAAATCTCCACTTACAAAAGTTGATGTTTTGATGTTTTTTATGGAGTGGAACGTTTTGTAGAAAAGGTACTTTCTTAAAAAGCAATGTCTGTAGCTTTACTGTTTGCACTGGTTGGTATGAACCTTAAAGGTATATCAATTCGGTGTCAATATCACGCACAAAGTAATTTTGTGACTGGTTTGTTTGTCTGGTTTTAACACATCCAAAAATTTGAATCCTTTACCCGTAAATGAGTTCTATATCACGGTGTGAAGGCACCTTTTGGGCTGGCAAGTGCTTATCATCACTCGGTATGAAAATAACTATGCAATATCGGGACACGAACCATGCTAATTATTTTTAGAGTGTTTAAATTCATTGTCCATTATTGCTCGTACAACACCTCACAAACTTTCCACAAAATCACTTATTTTCAACTGTGAGTATATCCCACATTGTTTTCAAAGCATATGATTTGAGTAATCCTTGTTTTTATTTAAATTAATTTAATACCAAACTTTGTGCGTAAGATACCGCGGCGCTTGATAAACTAATTAGTTATCAGTAATTACAGAGATCAGTAAATAAACCTGAGAACATAGTTGAGAAAGGTAATTCAAACGTATTTACATAAAGTCATGTCAGTATACGAGGTGTGTGACAGATAATCCTATATTATAGCAATTTCGTAATCCATAATAGTTACCTATTATATCCTCGTGGTTTGTATTAGGTACTTGTTTATTAACTACTTAAATAAGTGTTTCGAAACTTGCTTTTTCCGGTGTCCTAATCATATTTGAGATGTATGCTACTCTGATAAACGAAATACGACAAAGACAGAACTGATATGGGAAAGTGGGGTAATTTTTAATTAGGTTATACCTATACAATCGTTAGTTCTCAAAGTGGTCAACGTGGACCCCCAGGGGTCCACGGGAGACTCGACGGGGGTCTATGTTGGCGTATCTAATCTTCATATTTTTTGTCGAGTTTTAGGTAAATGGTAGAAATGTGGCTACAGGGGGTCCACCGGAACCAGTTAAATTTTGAAAGTGGTCCATGAGAAACAAAGTCTGGGAACCTCTGCTCTGTTTACGCTATCTGAAAGGGAGACTCATATTCAATACCCGGTCCTGGGCATGAGCTAACCCAATAACGGGTTCGTTCGAAGTGACTTCCTTTTCCTTCACACTAAAACAAAGCAATTTATTTACGGCTGAAATAGACAAGGCTATACTCACTCAGATGACTCTGCAAGATATTCTATAATTCGTTTTAATTTAAAATTGTCTGTTAAAAAG
This sequence comes from Nymphula nitidulata, assembly GCA_947347705.1. Classification (NCBI taxonomy): domain Eukaryota; kingdom Metazoa; phylum Arthropoda; class Insecta; order Lepidoptera; family Crambidae; genus Nymphula; species Nymphula nitidulata. Next base: position 19,410,096 of record OX374632.1, read on the forward strand.
TCCTTACAGAAATAAAAATAAAGTCGATTTTTCAACTAAATTTTGAATCATGATGAAGCTTACAATAGGGTAGTTGACAACTTTTTTTTTTATTTCATAAACAAGAAGTTTATAACTCATAAAGAAATATTGCATAAGAAATAGTATGTCTAAGATCAATAGTTTCACAGATATAGTGGTATGTTTGATGTGTTGCGGCGCATCGTCCAAAAACGCTCCATAGAAAATCTGCGGAACAGATGACGTCACATGTTCCCATATTACTAAGAAATGTATGGGCATACTGACATAATTGATAATAACTATGTATTAAATATGTTTTTATTAATACTTGTCATAATAATAGTTGTTTCTAATTGATGTCAGCAATCTAATATCATTAACATTTATAATAAATTTTGAAAAAAAATTTTATGAACATTTTTGAATTTTCAAAACAGTACAACTTCAACAATATTCCATATCTTTTAAGTTTGAATTGTTTTTATGGGTAACGGTAGCGTATATTTTCCGAATTTGTGAAAAATAGCGCCAAATTTAAACTTAGGCAACATCCCAATTTACAATGTTATAGAAGCCATGGCTAAGGCTATGGTACATACACTATAAGCTGAAGGATTTCTCAATTTAACTCTTTATTTTTTGATATTATATTACATTAGGTACCCTAGAGCCTAATTTATGTCGATAAACAAACTGTGACGTTATCTAAACGCTCCGTGATGACTCAAAACAAACATACTTGTGACGAAATCTACGATTTGATCCGAGGACAGAGGACTGTCGTTTGATTTAGCACATTGATAATTTGATACTCAAGTGAATTTAAAGACACAGAGAGAGATAGAGCTATAGCTTTCAGCGCGAGGAAAAGAGAAAACTATTGTGATGGCGCGTGAAGGCACAAATTATTTTGTTAAAAAATAACTATGAGGATTACAAATAAATGTTTGAATACGATTATGAATATTAATGATATCAACTTTTAAAAGTAATTTCCTATTAAAAAGCTAATATCGTTTACTAATAGGTAATCTATATCTTTTTTCAATTTTAAGAGGATATTTCAAAAATAAAATGTAAGTATTGAAGCAGTCTTCGTCGTGTCTAGTTAAAGTTATGAAGAAATGAATAAACTAATAAAATAAATAAAAAGAAAATATAAAAAGTATCTTAACCCTATTCTATGAAATAATGCAGTTAATATTTTATTATTTCATATATTTAGAAATGTCCTGAAATTATCAAATGAATAAGATGTTTTTGAAAGTGGGAAACCATTTCTATGAACTAGTATTGGCCATGCTTTAATTTATTGTCGTTTTGACAGCACCACCCTGTATATAAATATTATAAATATACTTAATAAACATATAAACCGAACTACTTGTATGGAGAAATTTTTCAATTTTCAATTTTGATAGCATATTAGTAATTATATGACTATGTTAACATTGGGTAGAGTGCCCGCTACTGCCATGTACCAAACACCCTGTATAACTTTAATTCTTTTTACGGATTCAACACGAAAGTGTAAAAATAACATTACAAAATGCTACCTGGAAATTGCCTGGAAACTTAAAAAAACAAAAGAAAATTGATAAAAATACGTAAGCATTTCGTAAACGCCCCATAACTAAGCATAAATGCACCAATTTTCACTAACCTCCGTCAATGGAACACAATCACTCTTGCGCTTGCCCGCGCGCATGTTTGTCACTGCATCGCGAATTAACGGCGTGAACTAATTAACCTGAGAGGGTTATCGTCTGCAGCCCGTCTGGAGTAGGGCTTGGCTGTCACCAATTAATTATGGCTGGGAATTCCAGTCGACAATCGTAATGGACCTTGATACCGCCTTTACGACACTCGTAATAGAGCCTGCTTTCGTAATGCAACTGTTACGCTTAATGTGCTATCGCCTGTACTTACACACACTCTTATATAGCCCATCCTGCCGGGATTCAAACTCAGGACTACTGGGAAAACCTACTGGAGCAGGCAGCCGACATTATTGTAACTTTAGTATAGTCTTAGCTACTCCAAGTATTGTCATTTAATTTCTCGACCACTATACATTTGAAATAAAACTAATTTACCGGATTTAACTCGCGTTTAATTATTATTAGATGATGTTATTAGATGTTACATTATTAATATACAACCGACGTTTCGATTGTAACATCCAATTAAACGCGAGTTAAATCCGGTGAAGTGGTAAAGTGGTGATTTCAAATTAGCTACTCTTTTTTATGTGTTAAAATGAATATATTTCTTTCACACCAGTCCAATTTGGTATTCTTAGAAACTGACCGTAAACTTTGTACAATTGTAACGTGGCACTATAACATTGAGATGTTATAGCACCTCGTTCCTCCTTCCAAATTTACTGGCAATATTTAAATCAACATAAATTCAAAATTCAAATTCATACTTTGGCGTTTGATTCGGTTTTATCTTTACTAATCATTATTTTGCTCACCGCGAGAGGAGACATACCTCCCTAACTTATCAGTGTCTCGCTCTCGAAACCTGCTACCATTGTAGTATTAGATATCTTTCATTTACACTAGATTTACATATTTGTAATAAAATCACTTTAACTAGCGTTTAAGTAGCATATCACATTTACGTTTTACATTCTACTGTGAAATTCATGAAATTTTGCCTAAGGATAAAAGTACAGATATATTTTTTTTACGACATGGACGTCAAGCAAGCATACGGTCTGCCTGATGGTGTAAGTGGTTGTCGTAGCTTTGACGCTCGTAGCACCTTACGCTTCTTCCGTGTTGTCTATAGGCTGCGCTACTCTTAAAATATAAATAGGCGAGTCGTGTGCTTGCTTGCCATTCTTGTCAAAAAATAGGTACATGTAACCTGTCTCTGGTGACACTGGGTCTAACTCTAGGAACAAACTTTAATTCTAAATTTAAGTACCTACAGTATATCTCTTTCTCGCAATATGTCATACGAAAAAGATAGCAAGAATCTGTTTAGAGCTGTCACTTAAATTTAGATAGATTTCAAAGAAACTATAGACAATTTTAGACGGCATGTAGGTGCTTCCTAAACACTTCATTTTATCACATTCAATGAGGTTGAAAATTTAACGCACGTTTCTAAATGTCTTATTATATAACAGCTATACTTTTCGTATTCATTTTGTAAGAAAGAGATGCACTGAACTTAAATTTAGACTTAGCGTGTCTTTTCCAGAATAAGGGCCATTGATAATAAAATTATATCTAAAAGTTACATCTTAGCATACTGCAACTTGGAAGGAACATTTGAGAGCGAGCTTGAGGTTACTTCAGCTTGTAAGATCTTAAATTTATACAGGGTGGTGCCGTCAATACGACAATAAATTGAAACATGGGCTATATTAGTTCATAGATATGGTCCGTTACTTTCAAAATTTGATAATTTTATGACATTTTTATGAAATAATTTATCAGGCTGCATTATTTCATAGAAACGTCATGAAATTATCAAATGAATAGGATGTTTTTGAAACTGGCAAACCATTTCTATGAATTAATAAAGCCCATGTTTGAATTTATTGCCGTATTGACGGCACCACCCTGTAGATTGAAGTTCTTTAAATTAAGAAAGAGACACGCTGTATTGATTTTAGACTTCGCGTGTTTAGAATCAGTCCATAGATACTAGTTTATTTGTTTCGCAGTGTGTACAAGCAATGTATGGTAATAATTTAATTAAGTAAAACATGCGTTTACCGCACTTGCAGGAGCGTGTTAAATAATATAATGCTTAAGAGCTTGTGACAAGGAAAATACGTTGGTTAATTTTGTAATGTTCGTGCCATATTCATAAATAATAATAAGATCTTTTTTATTATTGACATATTGACGATATAAAATCAAATGATTAGTCAATCAAAGTTATAGGACAGCAAAAAACCGCAATTTCGCATACGTAGACGACTTACTGATTACAGTTTTTTTGATTTAAAAACCGAACTACCCAACTGATTTCAGAAGAATTTTTATGGGACCAAATGGCAACTATTCCGCATCGAACAAAAAAATAATTACGTAAATCGGATCAGAAATCTCGGCGTAATCGGTGTACATACATAGAAAAAAAAACATACCAACCGAATTGAGAACCAACTCGTTTTTGAAGTCGGTTAAAAATACCTACGTACAGGTTTTCACTAGCGTTTACTTAGAATAACATTATTATTTCATAACCGACGTTTGTATTACTTTACAGCGATCGTGGTCACGGGAAGACTGGAACATGTATGTTGACTAAGTTGTCTTTGATAAGGAAATAAAGAATAAAACTACTTAGTTCTATTATTTTCTTGGGGTAAGACGAAAAGGAGTTTAAGATAATTGACGCAGCTAAACTGGATGGTGATGAATATATTTTTAAATGAAATAACAATAACAATAATAGTCGAGTAGGCAAACATAACAATGAAACTATGACAACACAATCATAATGCAATATCAAAAGTAAAGGAATACAAATTAAAAAGCATACAAAAACGGTATCTAGGGAGTACGAAACATCTTCAAGACTAAGCCTGACAAGCTTGCCGAGGGGACGACGCAGCGTACCTGCCGCAGTGCATACGTCTACCGAAGTATATGCTCTAATACATTTTTTTTGGGATCTTTCAGAGCCCAAAAAAAATGTATTAGAGCATTATGTAGCCTATACAGCTGGGAATCATGTCAACCTCTTTTTATAAAGCACAAAATTCTCACACTACCATGTATGTACATAGCAGAATTGTGTCTATTTGTCTATTTGTAAAACGCTATCCTGAGTACTTTGTCACACACAGCGAAAGAAATACAAATGTGAGAGATTCAAGGAAAAACAAGTTGTATTTTCCTAAAGGTAATTTGACTTTTTTCAGTAAAAATGTATATTGTATGGCCATAAAAGTATTCAACAAGCTACCAGAAGATATGAAAAAGCTTCCATCTGACAAAAATATTTTTTAAAATTGCTTGAATCGCTGGCTTACTGAACGCTGCTTTTACTCAGTTAAGAAATATTTAAATAGCTAATGGGAAGAAAAAATAATACCAATAATGGCTATAGAATAATGTATAGAATAATGCTTTTACACAATTAAGGAATATTTAAATAGCTAATGTGACGAAAAACAATATTTAAGGTAAATACTGTCGCTCTCTCTTCATGTAAACATCTAATGTACACAGTGTTAAGCAAATAAACGATTATGATTATGATTATGATTACCACCCTTACCACCCACACCATCACGTCCCGGGTATGTTGCTGAAACTCAAGGCCACACTCCTTTTGGTAAGCCGCCGTCAACAACAAGGACGAGGTCTCCATGGTAATCTGGTTTGCTTTTTCTTGACGGTGCATTTGACGTGGCCACATTACTCGTTCGACAGAACTCACTGAGGTAGAGGTTAACTCGGGGACTCGTCAAAATAAAGTATAGGCAACGCTTGAGAGGCGTCCAAGGTGCTACGAGCAATAGGCAACCTCTTACCATCAGGCTAACAAAAAGTAGTATAGGTACGCTGTACAAAATAAGTTGGTAAAATTACAACTATGTAGTTGGATTTCTCAATCGTAAGAGGTGTGTCGATCGACTAATGGCAGGACATTCGAAATGAGTTTCATTTCGACGAAACAAAATAATTTAAAATAAATTGTAACCTTTGAATCTAAAAAGTTGTTGATGCTCTCAGAGCTGTCCGAAGAGGCGCATTCGATGCTCTCGTCGCTATTGCAGATGCCAGCACTGCCGCTGCTCTTGCTGTCCGAATCAGACTCGATCCACAACGGCGAGCGGTACTTGAATTTGTGCGCGAATGCGTAGTTTTGGTCGTTTTTCATCTTGGTTATTGGGATTCGGAGCGTAACTTTTTGAAATCAGTTTTATTATAGGATTTCAAATTCAAATTCAACAATAACGGAATTCTCGTTTAAATTTTTGAGCTAATATAGAAATTGACAACTATACAGTGATTATTTTAAACGAATATCTTTGTTTTGTTTTTTTATTGTAATGGTACCAATTTGTGTGTATATAATTTTGCCACTAAAGATTTTAAATATTTTGCGAACTCAAGTGTAGGACAATTTCAATTCTTAGCTTTTGTCATGGAAATATTGTAACTCTATATATCTGTTTGCTTTATAAATAATTATATTATTATTTATTATCTCAAAAGTCTATTAATATTGAACTTTACTATCTATTATACTTGTGCCTTAGGTCTATTAGCTAAACACTGAAGCAATAACAGCCAGACTTTCTGTAAATCAAGACCCTAGTTGATTGTTCGTTTCAAAATCAAGATAAGTTAGTGTTAAATTTTAACACTTCATTGCGTAATTACAAAAGCAATAAGAGTCAGTATAAGCAAAGCAGTAATAACCGGCCAAAGTAATTGGCATTCAATTACCTTTACAATAATTGAAAATAACAACAATAGTGATTAAGAAAAATTATTGAATTTATCTGCTCTATACCACCACCATATTTTTGGCTCTACTGACAATAAATGGAGACATTGATCTGTGGAGACAGCGAAAGCAGTTTTTCATATAAACACATACACCGTCAGTTAACTTAATGATGACACATACATTAACAGTGAATGGAAACAATGATCAGTGATGACAGTGAAAACCATTAGAAATGATTTCATTGTTGTAAGGACGCGGAGTCAGTAACAGCACCATGGTTAATGGAGACGCTGATATTTTTGATATTTTTAAGTGGAGACAGCGAAAACACTTTTTTGACAGTAAATGTAAAAAAATTGTCGTAGACACAGCTGAAGCACTTCCTCGTACAAAAGCTTTCGATGTCAATGAAGTCAATGTCATGGATGACAGACAAAGTGATTATTACTTCATTGATATGGAGACAGCGAAATACCCAACCTATCACTGGTCTCTAAACTGAAATTGTAAATCTTACAAACAAGCCATCAATACAGTATATTGTTGTGTAAACAGCGAAACACTTCCACATTATAATGTTTTCGTTGTTGTCAGTGGAGTCAAAGATATCAGCACTTGGATGATAGTAAATGGGGATACATGGATGATAGAAATGGGGACAATACAATGATCGATGGAGACAGCAACTGCACTTCCGTATAGAAACACTCAGGCTGTCATACGGAGTCAGTGACAACACATGGATGACATTAAATGAAGACAATGATCTTTGGAGGCAGCGCAAACAATTTTTTCATATCCCTGTTTTATATAAATGCTTTCACTATCAAAACAGTCATTGATAAAGTATAGGAAGGCAGTAATCGGTAGAGACAGCGAAAGAACTTCCTAAAAGTGCTTTATTTACTAGTAAAGTGAATGAAGTACTAAGTAGTAATGGTAGAAGAACAGCTTTAGCGTTTCTCTTTTGTTGTAACTCAAACGGAGTTCCTACATATTGCACTCCGCTCGCAGAGAAACAAAAGATCACGTCAGCCGATAATAACCAGCTAATTTCATAATCTTGATCAAAAAACATCAGAGATCATTCCCCATGTAAAGAGACATAGCGAAGAAGTTTTCGAGCTATATTTTCATGATACACTTTTTTCTATGTTGCTTCTTTTTAGAGTACCAATCAAAACTTTATTATTGTACCTATTTGAGAGAGAAAAATGATTTTATTTCTCATTGAATGTTCTTTTTCCCATTTTTTGTGGATTTAATATAAAGTTGCCATAGCAACGAAACATCAAACAAATAGAGTGTCTCAGACAGAACTAGACAATGTGCCTTAATTTTATAATCGGCTTTCGATTATTTGTGGAGGTCTTCTAATGATTACTTGCCTAGCAAAGGAGCCGACTCGCTCCCTAATCGTCATATATTCGATACCTTCTTATTATTTACTAAAGCAAACAGTTAGTAGCACAAACGTGGGGACATATAAACTTCTAAATTAGATACTATTCTTATTACATATTATTTTTTCGTTCACTTCGAAATTTAAATTTCACTATTATCATTTGGAACTTTTTAATAAAAACTAGAAGGTTTTTAAGATGTTTTCGCGGAGTTTTATGTAGAATGGCGGTTTCTACATAATGTTTTAGCGGACTGGACTAGATTTAAGATCACGGGCACGAACAAGTGATTGGATGTTGGCAAATGGGACAGTTAAGAAGGCCGATCAATTGGTAGCGCAAGGGTTTTGAGAATTTCCATATGCTTGAATAAATAAAGATACTTTTAATTTCGCGACACCCACAAACATATTACTGTTATATGTATAGCATTATGCATGTAGAATGAAATTCATATAATTTATAATACATGGCAAAACCTGAGATTAATGAGCTGAAATCTAAAATAGATTGTAATAAACTGTACATTGCTAAAGTGATGCTCTTCAGTAGAGAAAAATAATTGAATAAAACTTCGCGGGAAAACTTCCCGTGATCACTATCACTCTAAAGTAATCGAATCGTTGGGTGTAAAATAATAATGCAACATCTAATTAAACCCAAGTCAAATCTGGTAAAGTGGTTTTATTTTAAATGTGTAGTGCTCGTGCTATACCCAAATATCGATTTCAAACTTTACAGAATAAGCAAGAAGCGGCTTTTCATCTTGTGTTCATTTTGGTTAAAAAACTCAATGTCACGTATACAAAAAAAAAAGAAGAAACGGCAAAGTTCAGGAAATTTTTATCTAAATCCTTAATGCAGCTAACTGAGCTCCTTATATAATGCAATAAACATAGCTAAAAAGATCAAACAAAGAAGCGAGCTGATAACACAAAAATAAAAAGAATAAAAAGTGTAAAGGCGCAGTTGATCGTGCCCTCAGACAGGATGTCTTTAAACAATTTAGAGCAACGAGAACTGCTTTCAGTGTCACCAGAGGCGAGAACTTGACCCGTTTTCACTGGACAAATAAAGCCAGTAACGAAAACGCTTCAAAAGAACATAATCTCGTCATCATCAAAATACACGTCCCACTGCTGGACACTTCCTATCTTCAGGGCTTCCTACATGGGAGAAACACATGAAGAGTTTGGGACATTACACCACCACGTCTGGTCTAATGCGGATTGGTGGTAAAGCGGTTGCACTAACAACCGGGAGCAATAGCCTAACGTGCCTTCCAAAGCACTAAGCCGCTCGAAATTACAAATTTTCGAATGACCCATCTGGAATCTACCACGCCAAAATTTGCTTCGTTTTCGTAATCGAAACCAGAGAACTCAAGCGTTTACTCCTCAAAAGATCGGATATTTTGATAGTCTAAAAATATGGCAAACAATACAATAGCAAAAAGACGTCGGTCGGTCAACCGATTTCGGTCAATGAAAAATCGGAAAGTAATCGGTTCCGTCTACCTCTCCAATGCAAGGCTGGCTCTATCTAAACCAATGAAGTTAAGCTAAAAGTTCCTTTACAGAAAAAAACCCATGACTAATTACTGATGATATAGATAAGTCCCTTCTGTCTTCATCTCATTAGTCATTAGCACCAAGAAAAATATTTAAATATCATTACAGGTAGACATTGCGATACATACGATTCGCCCTTATTATTTGGACATCAGTATAAACTGCTGGACACCAAATCTTAAATCCCATATATTTAAGGTTTGATGTCCAGCAGTTAAGAACCACCAACAATTCAAAACCACCACATAAATAATAACCTTTCGTTTTAATAGTATACTTCAATTGGGAACAGGATAACTTGATAAAACATCATTAGAGTACTTTTTTTATGGATAATTTAGATTCCATCACTGAAGGACACGTTGTTAAGATTGACATAATACTACAGGCATTGTACTGTAAGTACACAATTATTGCAATGCATAAACCGATAGTAAAACAAAAAAATTAGTGAAGTCATTTTTTATCGAACTCAAAATCAAAATCCATCAAAGAATCCAACTAAAATTGAGTGATTGATAAGTAAAGAATAACTTACATTCAAATTCTGCTTCTCGTCGAATCCTTTAAGCCCGTCAGGTAAAGATATTGAATTTCTCAGCACTTTGTCCCTAAAAACAACCTCTGGACTCTCCGTTGAATTACTATTTTGTTGCTTAGCGGTATCATTACTTAATTTTATATTGTCAGGTCCAAAAATTTTGATTTCTGGAGTAAGAGAACGTAAACCATCTTCGGGGCTACTAAAGTACATATCTGAAGTACTTGTAGTCACATCATCAATATACTGGATATCATTAGGCGTTTGGTTAGCTTCCAAAATCAATCTTCTAGTTTCTACGGGCATTTCCACAAAATCATGTGGATATGACGGCATTTGCAGACGAAGATCCGGTTTCTTTCGGACACGCATTTTGCTAATTTGAGCACACTTTTTACGCCAAAAATGCACGAAATTAAATACGCAAAAAGCTATAGTCCACAAACAGTTACACACACAATTCTGATATATCACAATTTTCTCCGAAACATCTTCACAGCAAGTCACAACTGTTTCTTAGTGTTATATTAACAGAAATCACTCTAAAGGAGACGAGACACTTAATTTATTAAATGATTTGTGTAAACAACTTTATGATAACGGGAGTTCACGTGACTTTCTTTCAACAAACATGTATTGACGACTATGACATAATTTATACTAAAAACCAATTTCTTTCCGTATTTCTATCAAATTTTTAAGCATTTATCATTTTAATGCTCGATAAAACTCATGTGACGTCGATAGCGAAATTATTGGGAGTTGGGTTTGGTAAATGGCTGTAAATTTGTGGATTATCAATTGATATGAGTTGAGATTTTGTATATTCATTCAAAAGATAAGTTTTATGTGCGATTAGGGATACAATGAAGGTTATTGTGATTACGGAAAGTAAACGTAAAAGTCTTTACAAAGATTAGCACAATATTTACCAGTTTACGATAAATGTTGGTGACGTCATTATAATGTTTGCGTATAAATTTTGAGTCATCAATTCTCACGTATTTTATTATTACTTTTTTGGAATTAATTTAAACTTATTTAATGGCACCGTCATTAGATTCTCTAATGATGAACACGTGATAGCTTACCGCAAAAACTTTAAGAACACTGTTATATGAATGTTTAAAAGTGTTAATAAATACGAAACAACAACTTGAGTCATCAATGGACTTTTTTCACATAAAAATGTGTGTAAGTATTAATTGTTTGTTATATTAGACTAATATGAATATCAACACAAAAATAACTGATGATTAAATAGTAAAACTAGAAAATGTCTCACTACGTCGTATAAATGAATAAACATTGTTATTTTTTAAGAAATTTCAAATAGTTATGGAGTTTTTTACTGCGAAGGTAACAGATTGAGTTACATTGAAACCAAAACGGTATGACATGGTAGCTATAGAACTCTTGTCAACAAACTGGTTAATATACTTTTAATAAGTGGCTATTAATTATCCATTTTAATATTATGCAACGTGATAATATTAGGTATACAACAATGATGCTTGCATATTTTAATATTACATTTATCACAAAAGATAACCGATAGTGATGAACTAACTACTAATAAAAAAATGGTATCCTTCGGATCAGACCTTCTTCAATATCCAACAAGAGAATATAACTTGTCCAAATTATAATTAAAAAGATTTATAACTCACCTCGTCTTGCGGATTCAAGTACTGCTGCTTCAATACTTCCAACTCCAAATTCTGGAGTGTCGGCATAGATATCGAATTCCTTCGTAGATTCATCCTTCTGTGCTCAACTTCGATCTCATTCTCTAATAGCTCTTTTGACTCTTCTGCACCAATCCCTTTAGAAGTACAAGGACTGTCTGTTACATCTGTAGACTGGGTGCTAGGACTGGTTGGACTCGTTGGTTTCGATGACTTTGCTGAATCAGGGTCTAGAGTAATATATAACGTTCCTTCCGGAGTATTAACAACTATTGTATCACTATTAGGGGTATGTATTGGACCTATATCAGTACGTAATTTCAAATCCTTCTTTATATTAGAAATATTGCTTTCTGCGTATTGTAATCTCTGTGGCCGCATAGGTTCGTCTTTGACATTTTCTACTGCAACTGCAAAGTCATCCACAAACGGGATGTCTTCAGCCGTCTGTATTTCAGGCGAGTTGAGTCCTTGTGCGACATATTTATGTGATTCGTTTCCACTTGCGCCCCTTTCCATCTTCTATTTCATAGTAATCTGCAAATATACAATATGAAAAATCAGGCGCTTGGATACGAATAAGTTCTTTCTAAGTCATATTAAGTATTGTACGATCAGCAATGAAAGTCGGTCAATACATCCAAAATTAAAAAATACTTTAAAGAAATACGTTAATGTAATCGTAGGACATTTTGCTCCTAATTTTAACCCTCCATGTCATGTTTTTTAATACTGTCTTTTCAACTTAATCACATATTTGCATTTAGGGCTCTCTGAAGTTTTGTAAACTTGGATGTGTTAATCTACCTTTGTTGCTAGTGTTATAAATCACCGATGGAGGTAAATGGTTTCATTGTGCAATAATGTAAAATTGACTAAAAATAATGTATAGATTGCTATATATTGCTTGACGACCGTCTGGTCGAGCGGACTGTACCCCTTGCTATGCAGGCTACTCGGTCAAGAGGTCCCGGGTTCGAATCCCGGTAGGAGCAAATGTTTGTATGATGAGTACGAGCATTTGTTTACGAGTCATGGATGTTTATATGTTTATTTAGTATATTTCTAATATTTATATACATATTATTATCAATATTTATCCGTTATCTAGTATCCATAACACAAGCTCTTAATGATGCTTACTTTGGGCTAGATAATAGGTGTAAGTGTATAAATATTATTATTATTATTATTATATACAAGGTATAAGTGGAATGCTCTCAATAATACATAATACCATAGAAAAGAAACTTTATTCGATGACGTCATTGACGTTTCTAAAATGTTAATGACGTCATCAATATGTAAATGGTAATGATAATGTATGGGTGGTAAAGTGGTAAACAAGGATATGGTCCGCCTGATGGTTAGCGATTGCCATAGCTTATAGGCGCTCGCGGCACCTTGCACTACTAACGCCCTGCCTACCTTATGAATAATAAATACTTATGAAATCATAATACTAAATTTAAACGAATTAATTATGTAAGGTAAAAGCTCCGCCTTCCAAAAAGAGTTTCATAAAAAAAAATCAAGTCAATTTATCATCATCTATTTGACACGTTCTGATTGACACCATTCTTATAAGCCCAAGCACGCTATAGCTGCTGTAAGTTTCTAAAGAATGAAGCATTCCGTAAACTAATAATCAGCTACAGGTTGGCATATCTTGAAAATACCATTGACGTAACAGTACATCAAATTTCAAATCAATTGGATCTGTAAAAGTTAGTAAGACCCATTTGTCAAGTAGAAAAGGCGCTGATAGTCATCAAATGCCTGATCAGATCTTCATGAATTGTAGCTAAGAACCATCTCGATCACGTCAGCTTTCAAACGTTAAAAAACGAATTAAATTGGTCTATTCGTCTGGGAGCTACGATGCCACAGACAGACACACAGACAGAAATAATTTAACATGGGCTGCATTATTTCATAGAAATGTTCTAACATTATAAAATTAATAAAATCTATTTGGAACTTGCAAAATATTTCTACGAACTATTAAAGCCGGTATTTTAATTTATTGTTTTATTTTCGTAATATTGAGTATTTGAATCCTGACAAGCTGAAGATTCCAGACTCAATTGGTTTTTAATTGTCCTAAGACTTCCGTGAGTCTAGGAAATGCGATTTGATAACGTAATAAGAAATTTTCTGTTTTGTAGATAATGTAAGTTAAACGGATTCCATACTATCGCTATCACTTGATTAGCTTATCTAAAAGTAGGCATACGTTGCCTAGATTTGAATCGAACATCAAATGGGCTTAAAGGGAAACTAGGCCAGTGTTAGACTCTTTTCTCTCCTTTTCTTTTCATCCTTTTTGTTTGGCGCTGACGGGAAGCTCATCCAGCCAGTCCTCCCTCTCCTTTGAGGGGGAAAAGGGGAAGGGGGCTCTCGCCCACTAAACCCCTCAGCGACACACCTCTTTCCTGCTTCCTACCGACGTAAAGGGTTGGCTTGAATACATTCACCGTCGGCTGCAAGGCAATTGAGCGATGTCGGTCCCAACCTAACCAATAGAAATTATTTTGATTTAATTAGGGAAGTTGCGTAAGACTCCCAGAAAAAAAGCAATCGTATCTGGTATTTGTAGCTTGACAGGTAAGAAACACTTTTAAATATTTAGGTTTTGTAAAGTAAAAAATTTGTATTAATCGTTAAACTAAGCGCTCCTCAAATTTCAGTGACGTTGAAGTACCGAATATGCACATTACGATTTAATAGATTCCCGCGATTGTGCTGTGTTTGTTATTTCAAGCTGCCATAAAAATAAAGTAAGATAATAGCACAGAGACTTACTTATCATTGTTGACTTTCAATTTATTAATTTTGGAAGCTGCGTCAAGTTTAACTCGCTCAGTCACACTTTTACATAAATATACTTATATAAATCATCAAATTTTGTTCAGTATTAGTTGTGGTTACTAGATTGTAAAAATGTTTCCACCAAAAATCCGCTAGATGGTATGAAATCAAAAAAAATACTCAGAAATACGACTGAATGAGTTGTGTCATGATTTTTTATTAATTCATGCATCTGAGTGTTGTGCATCTGTATATTTATTAGTGTGATTCGTAAATCAGTCAACACTGACTTTTTTTATATCATTAACGGGGTACTAGCTCTTGGCCCCAATCTCCCATGATGGTAAGTGACGATAAAGCCGAAGATGGAAACGAGCTATACCCGGATTCCTCAACCACAGAGGAACTGGCTGTCTTACCTCCAACTGCCGGAACATAACAATGCTGCTAACTTTATTGTTGTGGCGGCAGACTTCGGTAAGATGGCGGTAGCTAGTTCAGGCAGACTTAAGAAAGTCCCATCACCAACCCAACCGAGCGAAAAAAATCTGCCCCCAGAATATTTATTCAGTTTATTCGTATCTTGAGGAGCTCAGAGACGTAGTGGTTTGACCGCTCTGGTTTCAATGCTATTACGAAAACAAAGCCGTGGTCGATCTCGGGATGGGTCACTCAAAATGTGTTACCTAGAGCTCCTCTGTGCTTCGGAAGGCACGGTTATTACTGAAACCGCTTTAACATACCAACCCACATTAGGCCATGTTGTGGCCCAAACTCCTCACGTGTTTAACCATGTAGGAAGGCCGGTGCCCAGCAGAGGGGCGTATATTGGTCTATTGGTCTCTGAACCCAATAACGTCTATAGCGTAAATCCTTAATGTCTATAGTTATTAACGATTTAAGTACGAAGACTCAAAACTCAATATTTATTGTTTCCAAAATTACAGAGGTGGTTACAATTTTGGACCCTGTTGGGCACAACAATTTGCTAAGTAGTGCTATTTAAAAACAATCTCATTTTTTTTAACCTTAACGGGGTAACTCTTGGCCTTCATTTCACCTGATGGTAAGTGAAGATAAGGCCCACGATGAAAGCGAGCTATACCCGGATTCCTCAACCACAGAAGAACTGGCTATCTTACCTCCAACTGCCGGAACACAACAATGCTATTAACATTATTGCTGTGGCGGCAGACTAGGTAAGACGGTGGTAGCTAGCCAAGCGGACTTAGAAAAGCCCTACCACCAACCAAACCGAGCAGAAAATTTATGCCCCTACGAGAATTGAGCCCCGGACCTCTACATCTGAAGCAGGTGGTCTCAACCACTAGACCACAGAGGCGGTTGAAAA
The DNA here is from genome assembly GCA_947347705.1 of Nymphula nitidulata. Lineage (NCBI taxonomy): Eukaryota > Metazoa > Arthropoda > Insecta > Lepidoptera > Crambidae > Nymphula > Nymphula nitidulata. Next base: position 19,425,899 of record OX374632.1, read on the forward strand.
AATTATCAAATTATTATTAATTATTATGTCAAAGACTGTTTGTAATGATTTACAGTTATAAAACTGGCTTACCTATTTCACTAATTAAATCCTTAAGCATAAACCCAATCACTACACAATTTTTTTTCAGTCCACTTAAACAATTTTGTCTTAAGATTTCAGTCCACACTTCCAACTCGTTCGATTTGTAAAACTGTATTCACACGAGGCCATCGCACGGAAGATTGTTTGTTCAAAGATTATCGTATGATTAGAAGATAGGTACATACCTACCTACTTTACGTTTTTTGTGTATTTTACACTTGTGTGATATTACCAATACCAGCGTTTGCTATACTAATATTTGATGTAGGATATTCCGCAGGTCCCAACTGCTTAATTTAATGTATTGCCAGTAATTTGAAACCTAACTAGGTTAAGATAAAAATGGGAACTTCGTCTCTATTTTATTTTAAAAAATCTCAAAAAATGTTTATGAGTTGTATAGCGCCACCTAACACTAAACCCTGAGATTACAGGACCTAGGCGACGAAAAATTCAACAGTAGTTTTTTTGCGACTGTAAGCGTTCAGAGTGAAATTAGACTTTATTAGTGCCTTTAAAAGCTAAACCCGAAATCAGTTGTTACTTATATTTTAAATATATACTTCTACAAGTTGTTAAAATTCGCTGTTAAATCGCTATAGTAAAAAGATTTTTCGCCTGCATCGCAGCGATTGCTAGAATACTTACGTCTTATGTCGCACGGCTTTTCATTCAAGCCAGCAAACCGGGCTAGTTAGAGGACTTTTGGCTGGGAAAACTGTATTTTAGTTTGGTAAGAGCAATTGGGATGTTGCCTAAGTTTGAATATAGCGGTATTTTTCACGAATTCGGAGAATATACGCTCCAGTACCCATAAAAACAATTCCGACTTAAAAGATATGGAGTATTGTTAAAGTTGTACTGTATAGAAAATTCATAAATATGGTATTTTTTTTATTACTGACATCAATTAAAACAACTATTATTTTGACGACTATAAGTAAAAACATACATCTCAAATTGTTATTGTTATATAGGAACGTGTGACGTCACCTGTTCGTACATTTTCTACGGAGCGTTTTCGGACGATGCGCCGCAACACATCGAACATATCTGTGAAACTATTGATCCTAGGCATACTGTTTTTTTTTCAATATTTCTTATTGAGTTATATACTTCTTATTTATGAAATAAAAAAGTTGGCAACTTCCCTATTATAAAAATCTCTATTATAATATCTTTTGTATTAGACTTTTTGAAAAATCCTCGAGCAGCTTTTAGACTAGCCATAATTACTGAGACATGACACGTTTTCTTACAATCCAGTTGTTCGTTTCATATATTTTGTACTGAAGTGTCTCCATGTAATGTCGTGCGGTGTAATACTCTTAACCTTCTTTGTCTCATATTATTATATCACATAGTAACTATGTATTATTATTATTATGACATTGCATAGAATAATAGCGTTAATTGACAAACATTGTTACTATATCGCTCTAAGTGTCCTCAAAGTAATGCATAAGTACTGAAACTGCTAGTATTTCAAAACTATGCCGAGGTTCTCAAACTTGTATGTCTCATAAACCATGTGCTTTTATCTTGTTTTTAGTAGTCCTGCCAACGAAGAATGATCCAATCCTCCGCCTGGAATTTACCCATAACAAAATCACGTAGTCAATTATTATGGATACACTAAACATTATAATAGAGTCCATACACTAAACACTACCTAAAGACTTCGACACTAGTGATAATTTCTTAATTTTGTTTTTAATATTATGATTTTCAAAAGACAAAAATACATGTTTAGGCGTGAACCCAACCCGCAAACCGATTTGGGTGACGTCTAACTACTAGCTATCGAAGACTCGGGGTAACCCTTTACAAAGTTCTTCTAGTATTTCTGTTTTTAATACAATAGTAGATCGATGGATATAAGCCAGCAAGGAACTTAGACAACTGAATTTCTTGCTGGCTCTTCTCAGTAAAGGCTCCATATTTACAAACCCTTAGTGTAATTAAAACTTAAATAAGGACTATAGTTCGTTAAATACGGCAATGGCATTCCGTTTATATTTTACTCTAGCTGTATCCGTGACTTCATTCGCGTGGATGTCGGAAAATAACAACTTGAAATTTGATTACCAAAAAATGGTTATTGTGAGTCAATTTCAAAAGATAGACATAAACTGTCGCGGACTTTTTTTTGAAATTTTAAAGGAGAACAATTCTTACATGACTTTTGCGTAACTTTAACCGTTTACGCAGCGCACGCAACAAAAGCGTGATGATATCTAACCTTATAATACCTTGATAAATGGACTATCCAACACAAAAAGAGTTTTTCAATTTGAATCAGTAGTTCCTGAGATTAGCGCGTTCAACCGAAGAAACAAACAAACAAACTCTTCAGCTTTATAATATTAGTATAGATTAATAGTGGTTTCCAATAATTCCCAACAGTGGCACTGCTGATGCCGCTGCTGCCGTTTTCGTACAATTTGACAGTTATTACGGCGAGAACTTTTTCGTTTCAATTTGATGCAAACACGATGGGGTGGGTTGGTGAAAGGCAGTGGAGTTACCGGGGAGTTTTAGTAGGTATTCCCAGTGCCTTGTAAGCGCTGGGTGGACCGTCCGTCCGTCGCTTAGCCAACGGCGGGTAGGTCTGTAGTCGGATTTCTCCCCGGAAAAAAAGGGGCACAGTCGTATTTATTTCGTTTCGAATGAACATAATTCACAAACTGTTGTAGTTAATGGAAAATTTCCTCTTGTGACTAATTTTATTAAGAATGTGCCTTAGCGACGGCTGGTATGTTTAATCCAGGGTCCTGACACATCTATAAAATCCTTTCCTTTCTCTAGAATATTGTTAGACCAAATTCCCATAATATGGTAGGTAATGTTATAGTATGAATTTGTGTAAATAGTTTTTAAATTATACCAGCAGGCCTAAAACATTCTGGAAGACATTAAGCGTATCTAAAAAGTTTTAATCTATTCTTTGTTCGTGACTTAACAGAAGCAGTTTGGTTTTTTTTTCTTACATAATGTATAGAAAATCTGTCAAAAATTATTATATGAAAAATTATTCGCTGATAAATAATCAGAGAATTGAAAACTCGAGAAACTTTTGCATAATTAGCTGTTTCCGAAGTAGCAAAGCAATTGAGATGCAGTCCGCTGTAGATCTCTGAACACAGTTTCAAAGGAGTGTTGGATAATGTAATAATAATATTCATACACTCACACCTCTTATCTAGCCCAAAGTAAGCATCATTAAGAGCTTTTGTTATGGATACTTGATAACGGAAAAATATTAATAATACCTAATACGTATATAAATATAAGAAATATACTAAATAAACATCCATGACTCGTGAACAAATGCTCGTATTCATCATACAAACATTTTCCCCTTCCGGGATTTGAACCCGGGACCCCTGACCAAACAGCCGGTCGTCAATAATAAATACACTTAGAACCATTTAAACAGGACGCGGTATTTTTATTGCAGCTTTTTTTTGTGACCCTAATGTTGAGCGTTCTTAATCTATACTAGTTACTTAATAGTATAAAGCTGAAGAGTTTGTTTGTTTGGTTGAACGCGCTAATCTCAGGAACTACTGATTCAAATTGAAAAATTCTTTTTGTGTTGGGTAGTCCATTAATCGAGGTATTATATAGGTTATATAACATCACGCTACGACTAATAGCAGCTGAGCATCAATGAAAAATGTTGCAAAAACGGGGAAAAAATATTCTTTTTCAGAGCCTTTGTTGCGTGCGCTGCGTAAACGGTTAAAGTTACGCAAAAATCATGTTAGAATTGTTCTCCTTTAAAAGTTCTAAAAAAAAAGTCTGCGACAGCATATGTCTATCTTTTGAAATTGGCTGACTATAACCATTATTTGGTAATCAAATTTCAAGTTTATTTTCCGACATCCACGCGAACGAAGTCGCGGGCACAGTTAGTTATTAATAATTACATACCTTATACGTAACTTCAGCTCCAAATCATGAAGTACACGAAGAGCGCCAGAAATATCAGCACGAGTATTGCGTAAATCATGTAATCCAAATGGAATATACACCAGAAACATGTCACATTTTCACTTGCGGCGCTGTTTTTGCAATTCCAATTCATTTTGTAGAATTCAATACAGTCCACTCTTATAAAACACTAGATTTATGATACATTAAAAATGAATATGTTGCTTAGAACGTGAAAAAATATTGTGTTGTGTTGTGAGAAATTAAACCATATTTAATTCAAGTTAATGTTTCAAACATAATTCTCTTGGATCATTAAGTCATTGACTATACTGATTATTATTAAGCTGTCATATTACTATACTACTCCGTTATACAGTGTGTTCGAAAGTGGTTCGTAATATACAATATTATTAACTGAAATAGATGTAAATAATAAGTATGCACCGTATCGCAAAACAATATTACCTTTCAGACTATTATATTAGGTGAATTAAGTCTCAAAATCATAATTCTCATTTTCATCCCAAAAGGGAGGAGCTCGGTGGCGTAGTGGTTTGAGTGCTTTGGTTTCGATCACGAAAACAAAGCCACTTTCGCCATGGTCGTTCCCATGATGGGTCAATCAAATTTATAATCCCGAGCTCCTCTGTGCTTCGGAAGGCACGTTAAGCCGTTGGTCCCGGTTGTTACTGCAACTGCTTTAACCCACCAACCCGCATTGGGCTAGCGTTGTGGTGTTATGGCCCAAGTTCCTCATGTGTTTCTCCCATGTAGGAAGGCCTGTGCCCAGCTGTGGGACGTATATAGGCTGATGATGATCCCAAAAGTCCAAAAAAGGATTTAGAGAGATAACATAAGCTTTATTGTAAGTACACCAAAAATTACAGATGAAAGAAAATGAATAAATTAAATTCTACAATTGCAGTCAAGTATAGAGATTTTCTTATGTCTGCGTCAAATGCGATTTGGGTAATTTGTGTTTGTTTGAATCAGATAATTTTTTGGAGCTTCTAAATAAACAAAAGTCTAACCGTAAGTGTATATGGTCTAGCTATAGTAAAAAAGTATTTATGTATTTCAACCAGCGACTGACGAGCCGATAATGCTGACCACCCATTTATCCTAAAACCTTGCTAACCTTGGAGATTAATCACTAATGAATTCTCAAATTCTCTTTCTTATTTCAGACGTGAAACAGTTCGCTGTGTTTCGTGTAATTGCTGGGCATGGACGGCATTTCATCTTAGGCCTCAGGATGACAACGCGCTGCAATATCAAGTGATTTTCCCTTGTTATTGCAGGTGTCTATAGGCGACGGTAAATGCTTACCATTAGGTGGGCCGTCAGCTTGTTTCGCATCTAGTTGTTTAAGTATAAAAAACTAAAGTTGTCATTTATATTCATTCTGTAGTCTGACTGCTTAATTTCATTTTCCATATGGATTATCAATGAAACTCAGGTCCAAAACGATAAAACAGTCACGAAGTCTAGGTCAATATGGTGTAAGTAGATCTTGTTCTTCGTCTATGAGCGAACACACTGTGCAGTTTAAATGCCTGTCACTTTATGGTAGATACCATAAAGATATGTTTCGTCACGATAAAGAATCTCATGTTTATCCACAAAGCAATATAATTTTTATTGGACTATAATTCATTATCATTTAAAAAAAACTTTGATTTTTAAAAGCGATTTTCGTAAACCATATTTCTTTCAGTAACACACATAGGTAAGATTATAAAGATCATTAATTATTATTACTATTAACTGTTGCAACATATTACTATGTGGCTACTGCCTTCGCCTCTTTTACAATTGGCAGTGCATGATGTTCGGTTCTAGGAATAAATCAACAATTTTTAACTCCCCCTGTATAGTAATTAAGTGGTTTGCAGATTAAAGTGCTACGAACATTATCTCAACTAATCAGGTACATAATTACCTATCTCGAGATGTCGCGCTTGTTGAGTTCTGAATATAGGAGATTTAACTAAAGGTTGGTACATACGTACTTAAGTAGATTGCAAGGACGATGGCCAGTTACCGACCAAGTTCAAAATTGTATAATCATTTGAAAGGCACTTGTCGTGCGGTGTTCCACAGGGTTCAGTTTTAGGCCCTCTTCTGTTTAACACCAAATATGAGCAGTCGCCCAGATTGTGAAAGGTCGCGGGTTCGATCCCCGCCTCAGGACGTGAAATTTTTCTAGTTTAGATATTTTTGAAGTAAATATTTTTTTAAACATTTATTATAATAATGTTAAAATGAAAATTAAGAATATTTAAAATAAATGCCCCAACTTAACCGAATCTTAGGTATTATTTTGTAAAAATTCTCGTTTCGGATGTTGAAATAGAACATTTCGACATTGTAGGGTAGACGTTAGCTTATAACGCAAATAAAGATAACTAGAAGAATTTCACAGGATTATCCCAAGTCCTGGGTAGCACAGATGGTTAGAGCAGTCGCCCGGATTGTAAAAGGTCGCGGGTTCGATCCCCGCCTCAGGACGTGAAAATTTTCTAGTTTCGATATTTTTATAATCAAATATGACTTTATACTTTCATTATCTTCTGAACATACATACCTACTTATACCCCTAATGGCTGATTTTTTAAAAATCCATCAATAGATACTGAATTGTTTATTTTTGAACGTTTTCCATAGCTAATAGTGTCCCTTTATGATTTAAAATAAAGTCACAAGCAAACATAGATTCTTACGTAAGTTCCTTTGTTTGACCATAACTCCGAAACGCCTAAACTGATATAATTTTATTGGTGAGCGTAGCATCATTACAGATCTTACGTCATTTCGACAAAGCGAGTATAGATATTAAAAAAAACACGAACGCCATGACACAAAATAATCGTAGAGTTAACTTTTTGTCATGTGTGGCGATTCTTTTATTATGTTATGTTTGAGAGTAATGCTCTTTCGTAGCACATGCCTTTGTTTATTTGTTACTTAATGTTTACAAAATTATAGTTTTTTTGACAACCGCCATAGTTATGTGGGTATAAATCTAAAGGTAAACTAGAAAAAAATCGTGACCTAGGCCGGGAACCGAACCCGGATCTTTCACAATCCGAACTACTCTAAACATTGAAGAACCAAGGACTCAGAGCGCAAGGGGGTGCTCTATATTTATGTATAATAATATGTCCAACCTGCAATTACTACTTTTTAACCCCCGACGAAAAAAAGGGGTGTTATAAGTTTGACGTGTCTGTCTGTGTATCTGTGTGTCTGTCTGTGCCATCGTAGCGCCTAAACGAATAGACCGTTTTTGTTTTTTAAGCTGAAGTGACTACGATGGTTCTTAGCTATAATTTATGAAGATCAGTTTAGGCGTTTGATGACTATCAGCTTATTTTCTACATGATAATAGGATTTTACTAACTTTCACAGATCTGATAGATTTCAATTTTGGTGTACTGTCACTTCGGTAACATACTAACCTTGAGCTGATCGTATACCTTCAAATAGTCTGCGAAATGCTTAATTCTTCAGAAACTTACAGCAGATATAGCGTGTTTGGGCTCTTATGAATAGTCTTAATGAGATGATGTTAGATAGAAGATTAATGACGCCGGGGGTTACTTAAAATTTATAATTTTGTAGTTATAATAAGTCTTTTAATTATTAATTATTATTTTTTTACTCACACCTAATATCTAGTCTAAAGTAAGCATCATTAAGAGCTTGTATTATGGATACTAGATAACGGAGAAATAATGATAATAATATGTATATTAATATTAGAAATATACTAAATAAACATATAAACATCCATGACTCGTAAACAAATGCTCGTACTCATCATACAAACATTTGTTCCTACCGGGATTCGAACCCGGGACCTCTTGACCGAGTAGCCTGGGGTACAGACCGCTCGGCCAGCCGGTCGTCGGCGTTAATTATTAAAATTGTTAAGTAACTAAAAGATAATAAAATTAGTTTTTAAAGATGGAAATATTTAATAGCTATATATCATATAATTATAAAAATAATACTTATATTATGGATACTTACTAAAACGGAAGATAAAATTAAATATAGAAGTCGTTACATTAAAACAAAAAAAACTTCTAAACTTTTTCATCGTAATCCGTTCTTAGGACTGTAATAATAAGATCTATTTTTCAATAAACCATAGTTTTAGAACGACGCAATTAAAAAGTCCTACGTAAATCCCCTGTCTGTCCACCAAACACTTGCTGATCGTCAATATGCCTTATCAAGCTCTACAACTGTAGGTAATTAAGGGCAATAATTGGGCAATAGATTTGTATTTGCCCAAGATACAGAGCCTCATTACAATAGACTTTATGATGACTGTACAATACCGCAATCAATAAAGCTTGAATATCCACAAATGAATGTACACTTGAGTACATAATTATTATTAATAAATAATGAAGGTATTGAGTAAGCGGCACATAATGACTTACGGAAAATGATGTAATTGTGCGGATAGTATTTTTGATGGGTTTTCCACTTTTGGTAATTATTCGACTGTTTTTTTTACTAAAACTGACTCCACTCTTGTTTAGAGAAGTTAAGAGGGGGTCGATGATGTACCGACTATACGCAGAATGAAATATGTCATAGGTAACTGGAGTTAACATATTATAAAAACAATAAAAAAAGAAATCAAATTAACTGTGTTTATTTTTTTCAAAGTCACGTAAAATGACTTTCCTATTTTTTTAATTTAATTTTTAACGTTAGTGATGTGTATAAAGATCTTTCTAGACTAATGAAATCCAGGAGACTCCAAGGAGAGATGGAATGGAGAGATCTTTCACCTGTCAAGCCAGAGATTTCAGATGATGAGCAAAGTCGACGAAAAGCGTCGCGTGGAGCGCAGGAAAAGTTCTGGTTGAGGATATGTCTCCTCTCGCGATGGACAGAGAAGGGTTTTGGTAAGCTATCGGCTGACCTTCAGTATTGAAGAGGCACCAGAAGAAAAAGAAGACACATCAGAATGAATTCTTCATTAAGAGCTTGTTACGGATACTATTAGATAACGAAGACATCATTTTTATACTTAAATAGATGATAATAATAATAATATGTAGTCATATAAATATTACAAAAATACTAACAAACGAGGATCCGAACCCTTGTCTTCTGATTTATCAAACAAAGGTGTTGATGCTGATTACTTGACCAATAATACGACAGAATCAGCCCAATGTCTCTTTCTTCTTGCTGTTCTAATCACATTTGTAATAATTATTAAGAATACATTGTATATTCGGCACGTGTTCCGTTCCCAACCTGTTAACCTTGATATTTTGTAGATGACCGCACAATTTTGCAACCAAAGCTTATCAATGACATTTGTTTGGTATTTTATAACGCTATCAAGGTTTTCGACTATTCAAGCTTGACTTTTATTACAATAAATTTATATTAAATAAATTAATTTATGTATAATAATGACCATTTATTAATACACCGTAAATTAGCTACAGTGTGGACAATATGAGATTAAAGTAGATTTGCACGCCTAATAATTTAACTATTTTTTACAATTTGATAAAGTACTTATTAGTTAATATGTAGACCAGTTTTGATTTAATATTTTATTTTCATTATCAAATGTACATAACATGGCGTACAACAGATAATTCAGATTATAGAAATAAGCTATTCATTAATTAATTGATTTAATTTTGTCATATTTAATTAAATTCACTTGACTGATAGACTTTTGGAGTAACTAATGTTATTTTTAGTCTAAATATGTTTCAATTTAATTTCATTTAATAACAGAGAAAGAGCTTTTGAAATAAAAAAGCAAAAGAATTAAAAGTTTGAGTTTTTTTAATGGTGGCAATTTTGCTGTAAGTATATTCTTTTAGTAACTCTGAATAATAACAAAAAAATAGAGATAATCTCTATTTGTTTTAATAAATTGTAAATAATATTTAGAGCTACCAACCGTATTGTAAAGGCACTTTACGATTATAATCATCAAACCCTATGGGTCGGTAGTATCTGTGGCCGTACTCTGAGCCACACTGTGTCTGAGCTGTCATCTAACTACATAGATATTACTAAAAATCCTTTACTTATTGAACTGGCATGAGAAGGACACAGTGAACCTAAATTTAGTTTCGAAAATGTACTAAAACCAACACCACACCATAAATATTATTTGTAGAGCTGTAACCAGAATTGATAACATAGTTTCCGGTCATATCATGAGTTGTGTCATAAGCAAACCTTATTACTTAAACTATGGGTATATACATAGGTACAGATCACACATCAATTCTCTTTTTTTTTATACAACTAGATTTCAAACAGCTGACGGCCCACCTGATGGTAAGCGGTTACCGCCGCCTATAGACACCTGCAATAACGAGGAAAAATCACTTGATATTGCAAGTGCGTTGTCACCCTGAGGCCTAAGATAAAATGCCCTCCATGCCCAGTAATTACACTGGCTCCCATTCCCTTCAATCCGAAACACAGCGAACTATTTCACGGCTGAAATAAGAAAGGCGGTGGTACCTACCCAGACGACCCTACATACGGGCCTACCACATATCAATTCTCAGTGTAAAATGACCTTATTACAACGTTCTAAGGTATATATTCCTACAATAAAATGCCAAAGTGCTTCACTTGATCAGACGATGCGTGTACTTGAATGAAATTTGTTTCGGGACTCTCCCTGCTATCGATAACTAAAGCACACGTAAGTAGGTATACAATGCGAACCATTGTGAACTGAAAGTATTTATATTACCAATAGGTACAGTTCTGAGTGATGTAACTTACCTTATACCTACCTACCTATATACAGATGACAGCACATAACTCTTAACAGAGGATTTCTAAATTTTACTCTACTTTCAAAGTCTTATGATTAAAATTTCGACTAGAGACTCAATAATATTAATAATAGTAATGAATGGGGTGCTTCAAAAAAGGCGTGAAAAGGTTTATTAAAGGGTCGGCAACACGCAAGTGATACCCCTGGTGTTGCAAGCGTCCATAGGCTACTTAACCACTTACCATCAGGTGGGTCGTATGATTATCAGAACCACCTTAGTGGTATAAAAAAAGGTATATTTTGTGCATGCGCAAGATGGCTTTTGCTCCTCGAGGAATCGTTTAGCTAAGTCCATTCTCATTCTTATTGTTCGTATGTATACAAGCTACAAAACCATATTTTCTAGCTATTTTTACAGACAACATCCAGCCGCAGCTAATAATTATACCTACATTACATACCAATTATTACATAGTAGTGTCCCGTCACTATGTTAGACTACTTTTTGGCAATATTTTTAAAATTTGAAATTTTTTTTTCTACGCTTTGTTCTTTAAAGTGCTACAATAATAATATTATGAATATCTATTAATTTTTAAATAGAGAGCAAACTTCGAAACAGATTATAAAACTTTATTGACATGGAGATAGTAACGAAAATTTTAATTTCTTAATTAACATGTCAAAAATTAATACTACCCACAGCTATTAATTTTTTTTCTTATATTGTTTTGAACAATCACAAGCACAACACAATATTTCTGCTTTACATTCTTAATTTCTTTGCATTACTAAAATTAAAAAATTGTCAAAAACTGCATCCAAGTTATTCTCACTACTAACTAGTTATCACACCACCTATGTATGACACAACGCTTGTGTATGACACAACAATCTTTAAAAAAAAGCAAGAAGCACGTAAAACTCGACCGATCCCGCGCGCCTCCACTAGTCAAAGTGTAACTCGTTCGACTATCGATTTGAAACTAAAACATTAATTGTTTAGTTGCTCTGCCGTTAAATTAGTCATTCCTTGCTACTTCATTATTGCTTGTCGATTTGGGGACCACTTTGCTAATAGAGAAACCATTATAATAACCTTTACCTATATTGTAAGAACAACTAAGTATTAGAGAATAGTTATTATTCAATAGTCTTTAGGTAGAGTCAGAAAAAGAATTATCAGGGCTTTCAATGCTCAGAAAAAGCTATGATTTTGTAGAAAATCAACCTTAATACTAAAACATTAGAATCGCCTTTCACCTATCAAAAAAACTAGCATAAATCAACTATTCTAAGAATCTGTTGTGAACTGGTTGCCAAACACCTACAACACAATGACAGACATTTTAAGTGTTAATAAAAACATATTTAAACGGAAAATACTATCGGTTTTAGAAAAAAGTAACTCTTGACATACTCACATACCCAAAACACGCACACACACACACATACACACACACACACACCTAACCCAACTGGGAGGAGGAATATTCTATTTTATGTATGGAAAACTGTACGTAGGTACCTATAAATTTGTGAAGACTACCATAATTTATTAAGTACTAACAAAAAAAACTGTTCTCCGTAATTAGCTGTTTGAATTAAGAATCTGTTAAGTTTTTATTTTCAAGAACTGATTGACAAGTGACGCTTCAAACATTACACAAATAATCAATATATCGTTATAGAGTTAGAATTGCTTTTCTGAGTGCAGATATTTTTTATCACTCCGAAAACTCGGATGATTCTGATGTTGACTCTATATAAAATAGATATTTCCGTGTTCATTTTCGTAACATCTTCCTTATAAGTATACAGTGTGTTGCAAAAGTCCGAAATAAAATTATAGGGGGTGTACGTGTTCAGTACTAAATATTAGTTAAGTACTAACCATCATCCATAAGTACGATGAGATTCAACTTGAAAAAGTTGTATTTTCTATACAAATCACGGCAAATGACTCAACACCACAAGAAATATTATACAAGCCATTAAAACTACAGCAGTTAATGGCTTGTATTGTAAAGTCAGCTGCCTCTTTCTTGTCAACAAAGCAAGATATAGACTTTTTTGAGGTAGAGACGACATAAGTTTAAAAAGATCTATATTTAGAACACTTACGTTCAAATCAAATCAATATATTTATATAGGCCACAAAGAAGCACTTTTTTTTATCGTCAAAAACACATTTTTATAACTATTTACTAAATTATATTCACTAACAACGTCATAGTGTCTATCTGTCCAAGGGTCTGAATTTACGTTAACTAGCAATGTCGTAATATCTGTCTGTCTGTCATGTCTGAATTTACACTGGTTCCAAAAGTTGAACTACCGAGAGCTAAACGTAGCTTTAGTTTGGCTAAACGTAGTGTTATAATATTCTCTTTGGCTTAGGCTTGGATGGCACCAAAGAGATTATAACACTTGTTGTTGTCATAATAATTAATGTACAAAATGGTACTTTAAAAATGTTCCACAGTTTAAAGACATTCAGGTATTTGACTAGTTTTTTTTTATTTCATTTATGAATAGTATGCCAAAAAACAACCAATACCGTAGAAGGAATAGCATATCTGCGATGATTAGTTTCTTAGATATAGCGAGTTGTTTGAGGAGTTGTACAAGTTAGTAAAAAACGTTCTTTAAAAAATGACGCGGAATAGTGACGTCACATCTTACTATTGGCTGGCCACCGAAGATGTATAAGCGCATGGACAATATTTATAATATCTTTGTTATTAATGCGTTTACATGCATAGTTAGTATATTAAAACTCAATTAATTTTGTAATACATTATTTCCGCATTTTTTATTTATTTCAATGCCATTAAACTAATTTTATTTTCCTCAAGAGCTCATGAAAAACCTCACAAATGACAACAACAAAAGTATTCGAAGTTTATTGTTCCGAAATCTCTACGGAACCCTTAATAATTGTCCGTTACGCTCTTGACCGGTTTTTCTACTTTTACATGATTTATATTCTTGTTAGTAATTAAATAACAGACGACATAGGTTTTTAATATTAAGTTTGATGGCTAATTGTTGCATATTTTATCACTTGCTTTGGGAATTATTAGTTATAATTCATAATCCTCTGCCTTAGGGGCGGCCGTGTTATAGGGCTCAGAAATAACATTATTTTACATTTCACTACGGGTAGGCATGTATACAGGGTGGTGTTGTCAATGCGACAATAAATTAAAACGTGGGCTATATTAGTTCATAGAAATGATTTGCCGCTTTTAAAAACATCTTATTTTTTGATAATTTCATGACATTTGTATGGAGTAATATAACATTGTCTGCATTTTTTTATAGAAATGTCCAGAAATTATCAAATGAATAAGATGTTTTTGAAAGGGGCAATTCATTTCTATGAACTAATATAGCCCATGTTTTAATTTATTGTCGCATTGACAGCACCACCCTGTACATGGTCGTCTGGGTAGGTACCACCACGGTGTTATAACTTCATACTAAAATAACCATATCATATGCGACCAATTGCAGTTAACATTAAAGTATCGACTAGGACCATTCGTTTAACTGATACTTAATTTGGTCGGCCTACATTGGGTTAAAAATTCAGGCCCAAGTCAATAGATGACTCTGTAACCATAAAAAATAGTGACTTCGAAAAATATTTAAAACTTAAATGACATTTAAGATGTTATTCATTAAACTGAGAAAAAATAATTACTCCAATTTTTAATCCATATTAGGTAACTTTGATATTTTTTCACTATGCCGTTATTAATATTCTTACTTTAACTTATACTATAATATTTTGCCAAAATTATTTATAACTTAGTTATAGTAGCGACCTATGTGTTGGAATTTTGAACCTAGGCCGTCATAGCAGTTCCTGTCAGTTTAGAATTTTTCATGACATTTTGGTGTTCATTATTTTAACGATATAATATAATTTTTATACAGTAATTTTCAATAAATTACCATTATAAATATTTTAGCTATGTACATTACTGAAGTAGAAATGGTAGCGCTAATTCATCATGTTGCGAGATATCCTGCGTTCTATATCAAGAATGTTCCAATCCCGATGTGGTTTTTTTTTACTTTGAAATTTTATTTTGATTACAAAAATACATAAACATTTTTTATGTATATTTTGATTATTTAAATTTAGTTTTTAAGAAAAAAAAGGTTTTATTAAGAAAATAAATTTTTGGTTGTCTACCGGTTCAGATCACCAGATATCGCTATGCGCCATATATTTTGTAGTATGGAGTTATGCCTCTATACCAGTATAAAAAATGTACTCTTTGGGTACCACCGCCTTTCCTGTATCAGCCGTAAAACAGTGCGCTGTATTTAGGATTAAAGGGAAAGGTAGCCAGTGTAATTACTGGGCATGAAAGCCATTTCATCTTAGGCCTCAGAAGGACAACGCACCTGCAATACTAAGTTATTTTATTTTATCCTTGATATTACAGATGTCTACCTTACGATCAGCTTGCTTATCATCTAGTTGTACAATAAACCTGTTAACTTTTTTTCCGGGCCGATAATTCTTTATGCATTGC
This sequence comes from Nymphula nitidulata, assembly GCA_947347705.1. NCBI lineage: Eukaryota > Metazoa > Arthropoda > Insecta > Lepidoptera > Crambidae > Nymphula > Nymphula nitidulata. Next base: position 19,441,268 of record OX374632.1, read on the forward strand.
ACAGGCAGCCACGTCTAGGATTGCCCAAATCACTCAAATAGGTAGGTAATCTCTATCGGTGCGAAACATGCCGATGCAATGCCTGGGGGAGGCTGTTGGAATTACTTCGGCAGAGCCCAGGCTACCTCCACGAAGGGTAGTGGAGTTACCAGGGAGTAATAGTGATAATTAAAATAAAAGATGAGAAACTTATTGGTAGTATTATAGAACGTAAAGTCTTTTTTCTACACGCATTGCAATTTAGTTGCTATTATTTTATTATTATGAATATTTTATCTATGAGAGGGCTATGCGGAATCAGAAATGATGAGATCCGCATGAGAACTAAGGTCACCAACATAGCCCGAAGAATTGCAAGCCTCAAGTGGCAGTGGGCAGGCTACATTGCAAGAAGGACTGACGGCCGTTGGGGCGGAAAGGTCCTCGAGTGGCGGCCGCGTACCGGGAGACGCAGGGTTGGTAGGCCTCCCACAATGTGGACCGACGATCTGGTGAGGGTCGCGGGAAGCCGATGGATGCGGACAGCGCAGAACCGATCGGTATGGAGATCTTTAGGGGAGGCCTATGCCCAGCAGTGGGCGTCTCTCGAATGAAATGATGATGATGATGATAATATTTTATCTGACAAATAATTTTAATAAAATGTAATTTTTAAATGAATTATAAGTATTTTATTTTATTTTTAATACTTTTCACCTGAAGCCGCCTGCTTAAGATAAGTTACATGATTTTATTTGGTTTCCTTTTTTATATATTTTATTTGTTAATTTCGTGCTCACTCAAACAATATTATTTTGTATCTATTTACAGTATTTTTTATTGTGATCCCAGTGTAGTAATGGTAGCGTATATAATAGCGGTTTGTTTGGCAATCAAGCAGTTGGAAGAAAATGCTATGATAACATGGCAGGCGTTATAAATTAATATTTTCTAAAAAGGTCTTCGAAAAATATGTAGCGACTTATTCACTTGAGACAATGAACAGTAATTATAATATAAAACTAGAAAAATATTTATAAAACAACAACAACTTTTTCAAACATTTACCTTATAACAAAGTTAAAATAACAACTGAAGAATAGGTACAATGAACAGTCTTACTCAGAAGATTTCTCCCAAGACATAGGTAGGTAATAGGTATCTATTTTTTTTTAAGTCAGCCTTCAATAATACCTTTAGGTAATAGCTAACAAAGTACATGTTTCTAGAGAAATAAAATTATTTTTTCTAAGAGTTAACCTTTTGTTCGGTTCTATTACGAAGAAGTGTACATACCTACCTACTTTCCTATACCAATCTACATTACTATTATAAGTAACGCAAAAGTAACTGTCTGTCTGTCTGCTACGTTTTCCCTCCTAAGCAGCTGAACCGATTTAGATGAAATTAAGGACGGAGATAGATTACCTCTTGAGATAGCACACAGACCTTAGGCTCCCTTTGACACCCATCAAGTTCCCGTTATTTTTGTAAGGAACCACAAAGCAGAATCTGATAATGGTGTGCCACTACTCTGTGTCGATTGGTTATTTGCTTGTTTCCTTGTGCTAAAATTAAACATTAACGCAGACATTATTATCTACTTACGGAAATATGGCTTTGATTGATTCTATTTCAAATTAAATATGGCTTTAAAAGATATTATGTTAATGTAATCTATCTATATAAATAAAAATCAATATTTGTATTTTGTCCCCTATGCGCTCGGAAACCATTAAACAGATTGTGATGAAACTTTAGTAGTGTTTCCTCTTTATAAAGCATGCCGGGTGCAGCTAGTATTATATAAATACAGAGAGAATTGCCTTTAATCTATCAAGCGGCGTTATACCACTGGAAATGGAAAAATCAAATGTGTCTGGAAGCCCATGCTTGATGAGTTAATATTTCCCCCGTAATACATTTAGCTGTATTTGGGCATGGAAGGCCCTTCATCTTAGGCCTCAGAACGATAATGCAGCGCGATACAAAGTGATTCTTTCTTTGTTATTGTAGGTGTCTATATGCGAACAGTAAGATGGGCGGATTTTTCCAATGTAGCGTCCTGTAAGGGCATAGAGCAGTAGGTCTATATATTCTTAAATTTAATGTTATTTAATTTGTGAAGTACCCACAAATTTAGACAAAAGACATAATTATTAGATACTGTAAAAATACAGGTGGTGCCGTCAATACGACAATAAATTAAAACATGGTCTATATTAGTTCATAGAAATGGTTTGCCTCATTCAAATAATGCAGCCAATGTTATATTATTTTATACAAATGACATGAAATTATCAAATGAATAAGATGTTTTTGAAAGTGGCAAACCATTTCTATGAACTAATATAGACCATGTTTTAATTTATTGTCGTATTGACGGCACCACCTGTATATTAAGGATAATGATGTAGTAGATAATGTTTATTTATTTACTTTAAAAAATCAGATTTCATTATTCAAGTCTCAACACATAAACCGAAGATATTTTAACCACAATAATATGATGTATATCTCCAATAGGTAAGTGTCTACCGGAGGCACGACTGAAGGTTGTTGTAGGTGAATTACAAAACGCATTTAGATTGTACAGTAAGTAATTTAGTAAAGTACCCACATTAAAGTATCTTTAGGAAGCGATTGCTTCTCTGTGTAGAGATACAGAACGAGGACCACTATAATGGTCTTATGTACCTACGTACCTATTGTTCGATTTGTCAATAAAGTAAGTGTCAAGTATAATGCTACTTTGAATTTTATATACAAAGCACTGTTAATGAGTCGACATCACCTGATGATAAGTGGCAATATGAATCCAAGTAATGTACGTACAAAGACAGCTATTGTAGTAACTTTCCCGGTCCTACACCTTGCTGACGTATAAGGTATTGGCTCTTAAGAAGGAGTCAGTAGAATGGCTCCCTCAAGGCTCGAACGCCCTGGAGACTCCAAAACGATATACGAATGAGCGGGATACCTCCTCAGGAGGTAATACTGTCGAATATAAATCCTCGAGAGGTGATTCACCCTTTAGGCTAAGGACTTATCTATCAAAGTTCATGCCTTCTTAATATCCCGGCGCGGTTAAAGACCATCTGTGGCCAAGAGCAGCCAATTAAAAAAAGTAGATAGGTACGAAAGAAGTTTAGTGTAAGAACAGATTTTCATGTTACACACAATAACTAATCGCTAAATTTCATTGTGCGTAATTGATCTAAAACGAATATAACTGAAAAAAGTTTTCGTTGAAATCTACTGCATTATGACGGCAAAGATGGCATTTTAGTTGCCATCTTTAACCGTCTTAGTGCAGTAGATTTTTTTAACTAAAAAGGTTAAAAACATCTACTTTATTATGACGGTTCTCATATTACCCCATTTACTTGGTGCTAGGATCGTGGGTCATCTGGGTAGGTACAGTCGACCACAGAAGTAGCTGAACACTTTAGTACCATATCACACCGATCTTGTGCACGTACTTTATAGTTGCTACCGTACTATTGTATTGACGCTAGAGTCGTTGTGACATGGTACTAAAGTGTTCAGCTACTTCTGTGCTCGACCGTACCACCGGCTTTCTTACTTCAACCGTGTAACAGTTCGCTGTGTTTCGGATTGAAGGGAAAGTTAGCCAGTGTGTAATACACTGGCTAACTTTCCCTTCAATCCGAAACACATGGGCATGGACGGTGGCCGTCTGCTTGCTTGTCATCTAGTTGTATAAAAAAATTGTCTTGCAGCCTTAAACCGTAAGAATAAGCTTAAAGCATATATAGAACGACGATCTGGAGAAGGTCTCAGCACCCGTACCACGATCTTTAATCGCGATCCAGTTTAGGACCTAAACTGAGTAGAGTCGTTATATCTGTACTACGACGCTATCTACGACTATGACAGCGACGCAGTTTAGGAACCAATACTGAACCGAGCGGAATATGAATCGCTTTTTTAAAGATGGTGGTAAGGCCCCAGGTAGCCGCTGGATGCGTGTAGTGGACAGATCCTCGCGGAAATCACTAGAGCACGCCTTTGTCCAGCTAGCAATGTCTTTCGGCTGTAATAATGTAGATGATGATACTTAAATTTTATTTCAGTTATTGACATGATCAACAAAAAGGAAAAGACCTGCAAAAATAGAAAACTGAACCAAACACAAAGTCTGAGCAGGATGAACAACGAATTGATGCGATTACCTGATTAGTAATTACTTGAGACAAAGAAATTAACCTACTTACAGGATTACCCTATCTTATACCTAATCATCATATTGTACCTCGTAACAAGAACGAGATTAACCATCGTCTGTCGTAACCATATCATATTATGCGATTAGGTTAAAAAATAAAAAATAAAAAAAATAAAAAAAATATTTCAAGCAAGGCTCATATTAATTAGTTTGTTAGTAACACTGGTTTTACTTACAACTATGTTAGAATTGTTAGTAAATAGCCTAAAATACATTTTGTTTTTAATACTAAAACTTTGCCGTGCCTATCACTATCCCAACCCAATGTTTTTGGATAGGGCAGTCAAACCTAGCCGCAATAGACTTCAGGATGCTGTTGTTACTGTTGCGTACACGATACAATAGAGAGGCTGTTTTTTTGCGTGTTATCGCGTGCCGCGCCGTCAGCGTGCGCCTCCGCAAACATCCCGGATGCGCTACAGTATCTCGGGAGCCTCAACACCATCCTGAATGCATTATTATATTGCACACGCAGGGCGTTGGAGGCGCGCCGCGTGTAGTCCACCCACAGACCACTCGAGTAAAAAGATTGGCAAAAAGCTTTAAAAAGCGTAACCTTTACTTCATTCGTACATCGAGTGAACCTGCGAGCGAGCATATTGCTCCGCACTGCCAACGCCCTACGCTCCCGCTCTATATCCTCATTGTCCTTGAGATCACTAGTTACCATGTGGCCCAAGTACTTGAATTTGTCCACTATTTTAAGTGGTACACCATTTAGGAGTACGGGCGGTACATGAGTGGGTTGGTATTTACCAGCTTTAAATATGAGCAGTTGACTCTTTTCTGAGTTATATCGAAGCCCATGCACCTCCGCGTATTCCCGACATATGGCCAGTAGTGTCCTCAACCCGTTGATCGAGGGGCTCAGCAGCACCATATCGTCTGCATAGCTGATGTTATTAAAACTTATTCCATCTATAAAGCAACCGACATGTGTAGCACTAAGCCGCTCGATCAACTGGTTTACATACAAATTAAATAGTAGAGGTGAAGTTAACCCCCCCTGTCTCACCCCACACTCCGAGATATACTCATCCGAATACGTACCAGCCAGGTTAAGAGGTCAGTTTTATATGTTTAGGCGTACTCTTCAGGGGTCTATCGTAGAATTTTCTCTTCGCAAAATATACAATGCCGCCCAGGCGCAAGAGACCGCCTGAAATATTTTGATTATTCATAAAAATTATCGAGAAAAAACATCAAAAGGGGGGGGGGGGGGGGTCTATCGGTATTATTTCTCAAGTTATTCACTTTTTCAATTTTTTAGTAGAGTCGCTGACTTGCTTAACATTTTCTATCATATCTCCAATATTAATGGCTCGATTTTACTTTTGTGAGGTTTTTAATCAGGAATTTAACATTTTTAATCAGGATATTCAATAAAAAAAAAACCAAAAATAAACAGTGTTTTTTTATAAAACTGAAATTTAATCTTAAAATGTTAGCATACAAGTGGCTTTTTTATTTGTGGGCGACAAGGGCGACAAAAGTGGAGACTCTCCCATAATATCTTTATCTATTAGGCACATTTTTTTTTTTTTCCTTTTTGTATAGTCTCCTGTAGAACTCCTAAGGTGAAACTCTCTGCCTGCCCATCTGTTTCCCGAATGGAATTTGGACGTAAGGCTGGAGTGAATAGGCCCTCCAACTAAACATAGTCGAACTTGCAACAAAATGTGTACACATTTGACATCTTGTGTGCCTTATTCTTTCTGCAATAAGAGTCACTGACTGTCAAAAGTGTACCTACATATACATCTTAGTGAACGTGACAGTATTTACTATCGCAGGACTAAGTTTCGGAAAAGATTTGGATATCAGAAACTCTTTTCCAGTTTTCTTTTATCGTAGTGCGTTATAGCAAGATAAATGATGTAAGTTTTCGAATCGAATTCTTGTTCTAACAGTTGTAATTAAGGCATGCAGCCTGCCTAGCATGACCACCGAAACGCGATATGATAAAGCCATTTATCGCTTTGAACTGTCAAAAATCATTGGATGTAACCGCCATCTTGAAATTTTATCGAAACTGCGAACTTGTATTGTATATAAACATGTTCGCAGTTTCGATAAAATTTCAAGGCGGGCAGGTATTTTAAAAGATAATTTTTTGCCTGTTCAGTAATATATTTAGGCTTAGACTACGAAAATGCTCATTGGACGGAAAAAACAGCTCCAAATAAATGCGATATTAGTGTGTAGATTCTGTAATAAGTACACCTACATCTACAAAGTAAAACCTAAATCTAATTCGTGTTATGACTCCTTCGCCCACGACGCATGACGTGTTGTGGCAGCAACCACAGGAAGATTATGACTATCATTGTCATGTTTTTCAGCCACAATACATTTTGAAAATAAGGGATATGTTTTGGGTGTTGTTCTGCTCCGTTTTCTTAACTTTTTTCGCTCAATGAGTGTTTTCGATCTTTGAGCCTAGCATAAAGTAGGTACCTTTTTTTATTAAGGATATTTGCGCCTACCCTGCCTTGTGGGGAAAAGAACAATACAGGTTTACGTGGGGTTTTTTGGTCGAAGATGGTAAAGGCCAAGACTACCCACTAAAGCGACCCCCATGTTCCTTCTTCATCGCAGTACAGATTAAGGTTACCAGTTGCCCTTTCGCCCGTCTGGGCTCAGCTCTGGCACATAGCTGTGTGCATGGTGACTACTCCGCGGCGTTACACGGAACACCCGGTAACGCCGCTATCACTTCTTCGTGCCATAATCCTCAGTAGAGGGTTTCCCCATCCCTACTCGTGCCGGCAAATGCTCCTCCGCCTCCTTATAGGGTCCGCCGCGGGATTTACTTCGCGTAGCCTAAAGTACCTATACATTATCATCGTCATCATCAGCCTATATACGTCCCACTGCTGGGCACAGGCCTTCCTACACCACCACGTTGGCCCAATTCGGGTTGGTGAGTTAAATCGGTTGCAGTAACAACCGGGACCAACGGATTCCGTAGCACGGAGGAGCGCGATATAACAAACTTTGCATAAACCATCTCAGGATCGAGCATGGCAAAAGTTGCTTTGTTTTTCATATCGAAACCAGAGCGCTCAAACCGAATCCACCACCAAATTCTTCGTATACTTCATATTGCTTATGCATTATCTTACTTAGCTAGTTTATTTCTTTACTAGAGTGCAAAATTAAACGATTGTCTTTTATCTTTTTTCTTATCCCACCTGATGTTATGTGATGATAAGACCTCAACCACAGAGGAACTGGCTATCTTACCTCCAACTGCGGGAACACTCCAATGCTGTCAACATTATTTTTTCAACAGCAGACTTAGGCAAAATGGTCGTAGCTAGCCAGGTGTTTAAGAAAAAGCCCTACCACCAACGAAACCTAGCAGACAATGTCTAACCCCACGGGTATTGAACCCCTGACCTAGATCAGAGGTGGTCACAACCACTAGAGCACAGAGGCGGTTGAATTCCGTCTCATATTGATATATTATTCCAAGCCATCACCGACTATTGTTATTCGTTATAACATTATAATCACTGTCATCTCATCACGCACACCGCACACCCATAATCACCTCCGCCTATACAGGAGCGTATGTTAATTACTTGGTACATAATTATGATGTAACGGCCGTGCAGTTATCGGCACAATAATCGGCTGGCATTCGAGGACTTATGCTAATCAAGCGCGGACAAAGCGGCCCTAAGTCCGCCTCACAGACGCGCTGGGTTCAGATAATTAAACGCACATTACTGGCTCAAGTGTAAATAGACTAAACATAATCTTGCCTATTATATCTAACGTACGTATAGTCACCATCAATAATATGTATCTAGTTATCCATTTTTGTATTTTCAGCACCCATAATAAATCTGCAGTAAGAGTCATGAACTGTCAGAAGTGAGTAGATACAGTCAGCAGCAGAAGTAGTTTAACACTTTTGTATCCTACCACAATAGCATATTGCCGTTTATAGTAGGTACCTACCTACTATTGTAATAATTGACGATGGCGATGACGACCGGCTGGTCGAGCGGTCTGTACCCCATGCTGTGCAGGCTACTCGGTCAAGAGGTCCCTGGTTCGAGTCCCGGTAGGAGCAAATGTTTGTATGATGAGTACGAGCATTTGTTTACGAGTCATGGATGTTTATTTGTTTATTTAGTATATTTCTAGTATTTATATACACATTATTATCATTATTACTCCGTTATCTAGTATCAATAACACAAGCTCTTGATGATGCTTACGTTGGGCTAGATAATAGGTAATTAAAATGATATAAAACTAGAAAAAAAAACCACACACACACACACATTACATTATGAATATTTTATTTTATTTTTTAATTATAAAAATGATAGAAATGAGTTTGAAAAATCGGGGAAAAATACCAAACAACTTAGGAAACACTTAAAAATGTCACTTTTCTATCAAAACAACATAAATCGAATTCGAACCTACTGCCTACTAATCCCTCACCGCTTATTTCAACTAACCGTGTAAATATTTTCTTTGTAAACTTGGAAAAAGATCCTTCAAAAAGGCTTCAGAAGCAAACTGGTATACTACCGGCAAGTCCTCTGCAGAAATGGCACAAAAGCTCTACATTAAAAAGATTTGTTATGCTCGATACAGACGAAGGTAAAATATCTCGAATTATTTCAGGATTAAAGAATGATTGTGTAGTGGGTTGGGATAATTTAAACATTAAGATAATTTAATCTTTTCAGCATATACTTATTGGTACTTAACTCATATATTTCGTATCTACCTGTCAGAAGGGATTTTCCCTAAATATAGAGTTATTTAGAAGTTTAAATATATCTAAGCTTTACGACATATTCACTAACGCGAACCTACACCTTATCGAGTGATTGTTATTTCATTGAAGTTTAAACACATTCGTGTACAACAACTAAAATCCAATCAATCGGAATTTAATAGGCAAGTATGTATTGCCTCCTTAAGCGCTTCTATCGTTTGAATGAAGGGATGTTCAGAGGAATTCTGTAACATGATGCCCAGGCCCTAACAAATAAGGCTTTCTCTTGATTTATGCAGGGTAGGCAAAGAATGAGTAATGCCCAAGGTGCTACGAGCGTCTGTAGGCTACGGTTACAACGCGTGAGTAGTGCCCAAGGTGCTACGAGCGTCTATAGGCTACGGTAACAACTTGCAAATAGTGCCTAAGGTGCTACGAGCGTCTATAAGCTACGGTTACAACGCGTGAGTAGTGCCCAAGGTGCTACGAGCGTCTATAGGCTACGGTAACAACTTGCAAATAGTGCCTAAGGTGCTACGAGCATCTATAAGCTACGGTTACAACGCGTGAGTAGTGCCCAAGGTGCTACGAGCGTCTAAGGAGCATAGGCGACGGCAAGCCCTCACCATCGAGTGCTCATCAACATTGCTTTAACGACGTAGACCTACTAAACACTAACAAAACATAAATCTAAAGCCCAACTGGCGAGTTAACGAGGAAACTAGGAAATGTTTTTAAAATTTTAATCATATTTTTAAAAATAATCTTCTGATGATGAATAGAGTAGATACCTACCTACTTTGATCCTTTTCAGGGTGTGCATTAATTACTATGGTACACGGTGTTATTTAAGTTTATTATATTCCATCGTTGTGTAAAGTGTCCATAGTATAATCTTTTAATTTCGGGAATAATATTATCTACTTACAATATTTTTTGATGGAAAAAAGTACTTAACCAAAAATTAAGTAAATAGTTGTAACTTTTTTGAAAAAGTATCTCAGCATTAAATGCAATGCTTTTTTTTTTATAAAATCGCCTTATTATAAATAAAGACCTACCTTATAATTAAGAAAGTCTCGTAGCTACTCCAAACTCACTTTACTTTCCTTGATTGTCCAAAGGATTGTGCGCGAGAGTCGGCACTTCGCGGCGCACTGGATCATTCATTATCATGCTTAACCCAGCTTAGCCAACATCGCGCTGGCTTCTCACTGTACTCACCTGGCGAGGTACTGCGTGATTATCGCGTAGCGTCTACGACCGTAGCTTGTGACGTCACGAGATGTAGACAATATTGTATGTTAATATTATTATGAGATTGTGGCTTATCTAAGCATAAGATCACATTTATAATGTTATTTAATGCGTTTAAACGCTTACTTTATTGTATATGCTCCAGGCGGGAATCGAACCCGCGTCTCCTGATGTCCGGCCAGACGCGATTACCACTACGCCACCGGAGCACTAGGAGCCTCTTTACGTTTTTATAGCAACGTTTTATCTCAACAATCGTTGAGGATAGCACCCTCTAGTGAACACTTTTTAAGTATTTTTAGACTTCCAGTTATGATGAGAAAAGCTATTTATATCACATTTTCAATGTTTTTTGATGCGTTTAAACGATCACTTCATTTTAACAATTACAAATAAAGAAAAGAAAACGATGGAAATAAAATACTCCAAGCGGTTCGATTGCAATAAGCATAAGATATTATTATTATTCATCATCATGGAATTGTTATTTGTTTGCGCGCTAAATCTCAAAGGGAATTTATTGGGTAAGCTATCTTGAACCAGCTATGCGATTCTCTAAAGTCAGCAGCCATGAATTCGTGGCTATCGGCAGCGCCGTCATACTTTTGGCGTTTGTTTGACCACCGTTGGCGACACCAGCGTTCCGACGTCGACAGGGCGTGAACCGGAACTAAAAATTGGTTGAATTTTATATCTTTATGTAGAAATCTATCAAATATTAAATGAAGTCATTGCGATACAATTTTAACCCAACAAAAAGAAAAACAAAAAAAATCGATTGTACTTCATGTCGTAAAAACAAAACAGAGACAATCGTACACAGCCAAGAGACCGACGTAGAGATTAGTGAATACGGATTCACGCAGCGCAGTGCGCAAACGTCAAAACCAATGGCAGCTCGTCGTCTTTGTCAGACGTCAAGTTCGATGTCAAATATCTTTGTTTGTGAATCACACTGCAGCGCGGGGCGGCACTCTACTCATAGACTAGACTCTAACTAACCCCTTAGTTCCCAAATAGTCCAGTAATCTTCTCATTTCTTGTCGAGTTTTGGATATATAGTAGAAATGTAGCTGTAGGGGGTACACCGGAACCAGCTAAATTTTAAAGTGGTCGTAAAAAAAAAAGTCTGGAAACCCCTGCTCTAACTAAGAGCCATATTATTATCACTTAATGTCATATCGTCAGTGGTCGTCCAAGACCGCGCAAGAGGAGTTAGTAAATACCGTGTATCAGCTTTTTCTTTATTTGACAGTAAGAAGAAAAAGGTAATATCTTGGATATTTCTACACGGTTTTTTTGACTGAACTTGCTTGGGATTTCTCTACGTGTTTTTTAATGACAATCTAGTATCTATCAGCGCTACTAATCCACTGGCGCGATCAATTTTGCGACTTTTGCAAATACGCGGTATTGCAAACTGCTCTTAAGCTGCCTTGCACGCCCACCGACGATATTGCTTTAAAATTAAATTATGACGTCACAAACCATACCAATTTTTGAACCAATGCATTTAGGTGGTCGCCCCAATGGACAATACTCCTTTACTTACGGCGAGAGCGTTTGCACGGATTTTCATATAAACTTTCAAGTCGAAGATGTTGGAAACGAACAAACCGACTCCAACAAAACTTACCACGCCGCAAGTTAGGCTAGTTTCAAAAGAAAAAAAAGTAGAAAAGAAACAATTGGCAATCGCCAATAATTTCTTTAAGTATTTTTTTTGGGTGGTAAAAAGCTAACCTTTTGTGTTTCTCCCATGTAGGAAGGCCTCTGCACAGCAGTGGGGCGTGTATAGGCTGGTGGTGATGGTGATGATGATGATAAAAAGCTAAAAATGGTTCTTACACATCAATAAGACCCATCCCGGGACCGACCATGACGAAAGACGCTTTGTTTCCGTAATCGAAACCAGAGCCCTTAAACCACTACGCCACCGACCTCATGCTCTAGTTTAATAAAACATACAGATACCGCACAAAGCTGGAAGGAGTCATCAAAGTTGAACATACAAAAACTACAAAACAGGTTGCCCAAGCTTCGCTGTTCGCTCCCAAATATTTTCTAAAATCTGGTTCGAAGGACCAATTTCACTCATGAGTTTTATTTAGCTTTAATACATTTTCATTGCTTCCTAAGGATTGCATTTTATGTTCCGCTCTTTGTCGTAATCTGTTAATTCTGAGTTCCTGTGCTGAGCAGTTAGATACAAGTTAACTGGTCGCCGGCTCATATCGCTAATATTAATATTTCCTCTCAGACGATCTCGCCTCAAATCTCATGTTACATAAAACTGTAAACTATACTAAGTAGTACAGTCGACCACAGAAGTAGCTGAACACTTTAGTACCGTGTCACACCGATCTTGTGCACGTACTTTATAGTTGCTACCGTACTATATTGACGCTAGAATCGTTGTGACATGGTGCTAAAGTGTTCAGCTACTTCTGTGGACGACCGTACCTACCTATTTATTTATTTATTTGAGATAACAACAGCTTATAACAAACTTATATACATTATATTTATTAGCCAGCTTAAAGCCACTTACAGTTATCTACGGATTATACAATACTATTGGGAAAAGATCAGTACCTAGCAAAAGAAAAACAGCTAAAACTAAACATATTTTGATACCGCACTCATACTATATCACACTTTACAACAATAAAGCAACTTATCACTCAAGTGTACATAAACAATATTACATTAAAAATACATATATTACATATATATTATATACATATAACATAAACATATACACATACGCAGGTATAATAAATATAATTAATAAATACAGATACACACAAAAGAAGATACATAAACTATGATAAGATTTACATTTAGTTATGCTTTAGGACACTTTTAAATGTTCGTACACAACTCAATCATCGGAGCTCGTACAAAATATCATAGACATCGCTTTGTTTTTAAATGAGACTTTGCTATTAGAGAACAGATCTATTGATCCAAAACAATCATTATACAAACGTGGCAAGCGCGTAAGTACAGCATTTTTCCCATAGTTTGTAGTTCGTAACGGAACGTGGAGGAGCGGAGTGCCTCTTGTGCGACGAGGGGGCGTGCAGAAGAGTAGACCAGCTAACAGATCTGGACAGTCAAGACAACCGGTGATCAGGTCATGTAACAGACCCATGTCCAGCATATTACGGCGCTCAGTTAAGGTTAAGAGCTGAAACTTGCGGCAGTTATCAACATAGTCACATTCTGGAATTCGAAATGTATAATTTAGGTGCCTCAAAATTTTTTTCTGAATACAATCTATGCGTTCTTTGTGAGTGGAGTAACAGGGATACCATATCGGACTGGCGTATTCTAAAATTGATCTAACATAAGCGTAATAAACTATTTTATAGCTTAGTAAGTTCTTAAATGGTTGACATGATCTCATAACGAAACCCAAGCTGCGATAAGCTCTGTCAATTACATCGTCGATATGATGTGTCATATTCATTTTACCGTCCAACAGGACACCAAGATCACGCACTACTACTACCCTTTCAATTAGGGTACCGTCAAATAAATATTGATTCAAAATTGGCTTTGGCTTGCGCGTGAACGATATGCATTGACATTTTTTAAGATTTACGGTGTTTTATTATTTTCGTAGTATTGGAATAGGCTATTTAAATCATTTTGCAGTGCTAAACAATCAGTAAAGGAGTCAATGCGCATAAAAATTTTCATATCGTCAGCGTACAATAAAGATTGAGCATTACGTATACTGCCACTAATGTCAAATATATATGAGTTCCAAAAAATTGGCCCAAGATGCGACCCCTGGGGCACACCAGATGGTACAGTAATATAATCCGACCTGTAGCCCCCCAGGACAACAGCCTGGGACCGATTAGACAGGTAGGACTTAACCCATCTGAGTAAATCGCCATGAATACCTAGTGATTTAAGTTTGAAAAGAAGGATATCGTGATCAACACGGTCAAATGCCTTTTCAAAGTCCGTGTATATTGCGTCAATCTGTCCACCTCCCTCCATGTTTTTAATAGATATTCGCTGAAACAAGCAAGGTTAGACGTCGTCGATCGGAATTTAAGAAAGCCGTGCTGCTCCGAGGTAATACCTCTAGCGACAGTTGGATAAATATTGTTCAGTATAACTTTTTCAAAAAGTTTAGAAATAGTGTTCAAAATGGAGATAGGGCGATAGTTCTCTATTTTACTTTTTGGACCCTTTTTATGTATTGGAATTATATTTGCTATTTTCCATACACTAGGGAAAACACAGTCTTCTAAGGATCGCTTAAATAATAATGATATTGGAAAAGCTAAACTAGCAGTACAAGAAGAGAGAAAAACCGGAGGTACCCCGTCAGAACCGGCTCTCTTAGTATTATCTAACGATTTTAGCAATGTCATAATGTTATCTGGACATATATAGACAGATGATAGGGTATCGCTGGGCCTAAAGTCGATAGCCAAGGAGGGTGTATTGTTTGTCAAAGTCGGGTTGGAAAATACACTGTGGAAGAATTTATTAAAAGCCGAACAAATTTCTTCGCCGCTATTATAAGAATCAGAACCAAGTGTAAGCTTGTTGGGGTAACTCGAGCTGTTTCTTTTCGATTTTATGTATTTCCAGAAGTATTTTGGGGAGTATCTTATATTTTGCTCAGCATTGGCAATAAACCGCTGGTAGCACTGCGATTGCACTCGTCGTTGCCTTGTCCCGAGTAGAATAAATTCATCATGATCACGCGGGTTACCATATTTTAACCATTTTCTATGTACTTTCATTTTTCTACACTGATTTTAATCAATGCCGAGCTGTACGAATGAGGAAAAGAGCAATTTTTTGCCCTTCTCTTAGGTATAAATAAATCAAAGCATTCATACAACTTTGAATAAAAGCTATTAACGGCTGTATCTACTGTGCCCATACTTAATAAACGGCTCCAGTCAACTGAGTTGAAAAAATTATTTATTTCAATATAATTACATGTTAAAAAATTGTATTGCGATGTAATTTTGGTTTTAAGAGACGGGGGCGAGTAAACATCCGAGAGAGACATAGATTTTTAAGATAAAATACTAATCAAAATAATGAAACTAACAATGACAATATAAGGTTCATATATATTACTAATAATAATGACAAGTATTCCTCCTCTCCATTATTATTGTGCCCGACAAGGTCCATAGTGATTCCTACTGTGTAATGAAACATCTATTGTAAATACCTATGGAATGCAATAAACGATTGAGTATTGAGTATTGGGACAGTAATGTCCATGGGTGGATGAAATTTGTCGATCTTAGACAGCGGCTGTGCCAAAACAATGCTCGTTATTAAGTTAGAGAAACACAAATCTAAAACGTTGTTACTTGTATTTACAATTTTGTTAAACTGATTGAGCCCTAAGTAAAAGCCAAGTCATCGAGTAAAGCAGTTGCACATCGTTGAGTATCGGTACGCCCAACATGTACCAAAGTATAACCATTGCTATTCCATTTAATACACGGTAAATTAAAATCGCCCACCAAGATAATTTTGTCTGAAATGTGATTATTACAGTAGTCCATAAAATTATATTTAAATTGGTTTATACGATTAGACTTTAGCGAGTCGTCAGGGGGTATATAAACTAAAATTAAATGTAAGTCAACATGTGAACCCAGAACATGGGCCGGCAACCTGACACACAGTGATTCTACTGACGGGCATTGCCAGTGTGTGACGGGTGTAAGAGAGGCTATATTTGAATATACTCAAAATACCTACATCTTTTTTATTATACCTATCGTAAGTACTTTTTAGGGTTTAGTGTACCCAAAGGATAAAACAGGACCCTATTACTAAGACTCCGCTCTGCCCGACCGTCTGCCACCAGCTATATCTCATGACCCGTGATAGATAGACAGTTGAAATTTTCACAGATGATGTATTTTTGTTGCCGCTATAGATAACAATAAATACTAATAAGCAGAAAAAATAAATATTCAAGGGGCTCCCATACAACAAACGTGATTTTTTTTCTTGATTTTGCCTGATATTGATAACGGCAACAGGTGAACGCTTGTTTATAGATAATGGTACGGAACCCTTCTTGTAAGAGTCCGACTCGCACTTGGCCGATTTTTTTTTATTATTCTTAAAAGCCTTGGCCTTCATCTCACCTGATAGTATAATGAGGTTGAAGATGAAAGCGAGCTACACCTGGACTCCTCAACCACAGAGGATCTTATCTCCAACTGCCGGAATACAATGGAAGCAGACCTATACAAGATGGTTGTAGGTACTAGTCAGGCGGACTTTGAGAAAGCCTTACCACCACCATCTAAACCGCTTAGACAATTTCTTCTTTCTACCACTTCGGGGAACGGAACCTTGAACTAGACTTGACCTCTAGACTAGACTATAATAATATTACTATTTATACACTCACACCTATTATCTAGCCCAAAGAACCATCATAAAGTGCTTGTGCTATGGATGCTAGATAACGGAGAAATAATGATAAAGTGATATGTATTGAAACTAGATATGAGCGCCGATGGCCAATTCCACGGCGGCGGCGTGGTCTGAAGATTTCCACGGCGGCGGCGGCGTGGCCGCTTTTTTTCTTCAGAAATCGATTTCTTGGTAAAACAACTTAAATAATAAATTTTGTTGGTAAGAAAGAGCTTTATTTTCAATAATCACATCAATCATCTAAATTAGTAATAATACACATTTTAATCACAGCGCTTCGTTTGAGTATGTATTAAAATTAAAATATAACTTACATAAAGATAAATTATTTATATATAACAATGTCAAAGTCATGTTTTTAATTAAATTCTTTTTATTATAGAAAGAAACGGAATAAAAAAATAATTCTAAAATAACACTTTTGTTTCACTGTTAACTTTACCAATAAATAATCATTAAGGTGAAAGTATTAAGCTTTATCTCTACAAATAAGTCTTCGCTTAAAAAACACCATCTAAGAATTAGTCAGTCTTCGGGTTTAATGTTACTTTAATATAACATTAAAATATAAAGCGATGAATGCAGGGAATTGTTTACTCGTTTATGGATTCTTTGCAAAATCCGTAATTGTCATGAATAAATACGATCCTATTCAACCTCAAAGGATTTAGTCATGAACGTTTCGCGGTTATCGCGAGCCCAGCTGTGGAAAAGACTCTCTCACTCGGCGTACTTGTGGCTGGCTTAGGCAAAATTGAGCGTGCAAGAGTACCTTTATAACGATGGCATAGACGTTCTTCTATCTTTCCAGTACTGCAGAACGTCTCCACCGTAAGGCTCTAAATCTTCTGGACTTGCTGTACTGAAATATTTCCAGCATTTTCTATTGCACAAAGCGTAAGCGAGGGCGGTGTGCGGCGGCGCGGCGCTCATATCTAATAAAAACATAGTAAATAAACATATAAACATCCATGACTCGTGAACATAATTCACGTACAATGAAACTGAAAATGAAAATGAAAATATCTTTATTCAATTAGGCCCCCAAGAAGCACTTTTGAATCGTCAACAAAAAAACCCTTATGTCTATCACATAAAAATAATATTAACTAACTAACAGCTACCAACAACCATAGAGACAATTTTACGCACCTAAGCAAGTTGAAAGTTGTATTGAAAAATTGTGGTATTGTAACAATTACAAATAAAGAAAGAAATCGATGAAAAAATATATGCTCCAGGCGGGATACTGCTTAAGACCTACACAATCGATATCCAAATAGAAATAGTGTTAGTTTTGTTTTTCAAAACGTCCGGGTTCGAATCCCGAGCCGAGTACATGTTTTTTTTAAATGTATGAATGCAGTTTTTCTTATTACAAAAATTGATGACATGGTTTCTAAGAAGAGATTTTCGTATGTTTTATAGTTTCAGATTTTCCCATACTGACCAATCTAAATGTGCCACCCTGTATATCTGTTGTGACTTTAGGTGGCCATAAACCAAGTTTAATTCCTTCATCTTTGCTTTACCGATAATCCTGTATCATTATCTCCGAAGGCCATGAAGGCCAGATAACAAAGTAAACATTATTAAACCTCTTTTGTAAGTACACAGGCTCCCAGATCAAGTAAGACGCTATGGGATTTGTAGGTGAGTACCTTACTTCCTGTAAATAAGAGTCATTTTCCAACAGACCTTATGTTGCCGTTCATAATAAAAAGACCGCTGAATGATTGTTTTATGAGAGACACTACGTGAACCAAGGATGATAGAAGTTTGGTCCATGACGTGAACTGAATTTATATAGCGACCAAAATAAGTTTTTTTTCAATTTTTAAGGCCCTGCGAGTCAAGGAAAATAAAAGCATTCTTACATAAGCGCAGGTATTTGCGTATCATCCAATAAAATAGTCAGTAATTATTAGCCCCTGACGAAAACAGAGGGGTGTTATAAGTTTGATGTGTCTGTCTGCGTATCTGTGTGTCTGTCTGTGGCATCTTAGCTCCTAAACGAATGGACTGATTTTGATATGGTTTTTTTTTGTTTAAATGCTGACGTGATTAAGATGGTTCTAAGCTATAATTTATGAAGATCAGTTCAGTCAGGCGTTTGATGACTATCAGCTAATTTCTACATGATAAATGGGTCTTACTAACTTTCACAGATCCGATTGATTTGAAATTTGTTGAAGGTATATACTGTCACTTCGGTGACATTCTCATGACATACTAACCTTATGCTGATCCTATGCCATCAAGTCTGCATGCTGCTTAATTTTTCAGAAACTTACAGCAGATAAAGCGTGTTTGGGCTCATAGGAATAGCGTCAATGAGATGGTGTTAGAGATGTGATTAATTACGCCGGAGGTTACGTAAAATTTTTAATTAGTATATATTTTTTTGCAAATAACTGGTTTTTGACATTCCTATGAAATAATATAACATTGGCTGCATTATTTCATAGAAATGTCATAAAAGTATGAAATGAATAAGAGAGTTTTTGAAAGTGGTAAACCATTTCTGTGAACTAATATAATCCATGTTTTAATTTATTGTCGTATTGCTGGCACCATCCTGTACATCTTTAGTCTACGGTGCTTACCCACTTACTCTTTTTAGGAGTTTCTTGACCTAAGGTCGTAATATCGTAATAAATCGACCCATAAAATAATTATGAGTTGAAGAGACGCACTAAGTTAATATCTAATAAATACAATAGCCAAAGCAGCTAAAGACGTAGTCATTCACAGACAACGAACATAATAGCGGAGCGCGTGACTGCTCATCCCAGCGGACTTTTATATCTGCTCATTTAACTTTGAGTAGGTTTACTACCTATTTTTACGATATTGATATACCTAGGTAGTATGAATGTTCTGCAGGAATGTAGGTAGGTACGTTTAAATTGTCTTCAGTAAGATCTTATCTTTCTTTTTAACCTTAACGGAATAAACTCTTGGCCTCTCACCTGATGGTAAGTGAAGATAAGGCCGACGATGGAAGCGAATTACACCCGTATTCCTTAACCACAGAGGAACTGGCTATCTCACCTCTAACTGCCGGAACACAACAATGCTGTTAACATTATTGTTATGGCGGCAGACTTAGGTCAGATGGTGGTAGCTATTAGCCAGGCGGATTTAGAAAAGCCCTACCACCAACCAAACCAAGCAGAAAATTTCTGCCCCCACGGGAATCAAACCCCGGACCTCTGGATCTGAGGCAGGTGGTCTCAACCACTAGACCACAGAGGTGGTTAAAGCGGCCTTATACAGGTTATAGCGTTAACGTTGCATAGATTTTCATACAATCTTTCAAGTACAAAATATTGGAAACGAACAAGATTCTTTAATAAGACTTCCCGTAAAGCAAACCAGGCTAGTCTAGAGTTATCAGAGGATTTTTGATAAAATATTTTTTTAAAGAAATTATTGCCGCTTTTTGGTTTGTATCAAAAGCAAAAAATTGCTTATCATCATCATACCAGCCTATGGTGCCTACTGCTGAACAAAGGCCTCCCCCATTTATTTCCAAATGGAACGATTCTGCGGAGCCTGCATCCAACGGCTCCCCGCGACCCTGACCAGGTCGTCTGTCTATCTAGCGGGAGGCCGTCCTACTTTGCGTTTTCTGGTACGCGGTCGCCACTCCAGAACCTTAATGCCCCACCGGCCGTCCGTTCTGCGTGCTATGTGCCCTGCCCACTGCCACTTAAATTTGCTAATCCTATGAGCTATGTCAGTGATTGGTTTGGTTCTCTTACGGATGTCTACATATCTGATTCTATCTCGCAGAGAAACTCATAACATAGCTCTTTCCATTGCTTAACAGAAGGCCCTTGAGTCAAAAAATCCTGTAAACTTTTAAGATTAGCTTGAGTTGCTTTTACTAGCTACAGTTTTGTATGAAAAGGCGTGCGACGTAAACGCTCTAACGACCAAACGTATAACGTTTTACGTTTAAATACATTTTGGCACCTTTATACGTCCAATTTTGTCCCAAGAACCCGGGACCTTTTACGATCCGGGCGACTGCCCACTGGGCTACCGAGGACTTGTGATGGACCTACTTCCATAGTAATTGTTTTTTTATTGGATAAAAGACGTTTCATAGTAAAATCAAACAATGAAATACGGTTACAATATATTTATTCATTAAAGCGAAATCTATATACTGAATTTAGTTCACACGAACAACTGTTACCAACGTACACTAGGCAGCACATCAAGCGTAACAGTTTGACCTTGAGACCCCCCTTACTGCGTACGTAATAGAGGCGGATTTCGAAATACAACTGTTATACTTGATGTGCTGTTGCCTGTACAATATTACTTATAGTAGATATATTAAACTATGGGCGTGATTGTAGTGAAACCACTATACTACGTGGTATATACATGGAATGTGTACAAATAATGCATCAGGATAATTTTACAATCAGAATTCACAATTATTAGACTAAAATTTAAATGCCAGTAACGTTCAAAACGTAATTAACGACTCTTGAAAAACGTTATTCGACCAACATAGAAAAAAAAGCGTTCATATAAAAACCTAGGTAAAGTTATTCTTTTCTTTGTGACAGTATACAGTATATTTAATACCGTTAAATTTATACAATGACCCTAATTCTGGAGAACACATGCTAAGTTTAAATGTAAGTTCAGTCCATCTCTTTCTCTCAATATAAATACGAAAAGGATGGCTATCATATGATTTGACATTTAGAAACGTGCGTTCAATTTTCAACCTTATTGAACGTGATAAAATGCAGTGTTTAGAAGGCACATCCGTACATGCCGAATATAATTGTCTATGGTTACGTTGAAATCTGTCTAAATGTAGTTGACAGCTCTAAACAAATTGTTGCTATCTTTTGCTGTTACATATTGCGAGAAAGAGATATACTGTTACTCTTAATTTTTGATTTTCAAATTATTATAAATGTTTGAAAAATTACTTAGTAATTAAAATATAATAAAACTAGAAAAATTTTTTTCACGTCCTGAGGCAGGAATCGAACCCGCGACCTTAGCAATCCGGGCGACTGCTCTGACCACTGAGCCATTCCTGCCTCAAGACGTGAAATTTTTCTAGTTTTATTATATTTTAATTACTAAGATATACTGTTCTTAAATTCAAACTTAGTGTGTGTCTTTAGAATCAGGCCCAATAACTGTCAATTAGTCTCTTACACACATTACCTGATGAAGAGTCACGTCGATGGAACGGTTTTTGACAGTTCATTAAAATTAGTCGAAGTTTTAACGTCACCTAGAATTTATAAACCATAATTTCGTTATTTTACTAATTAATAGTGAAAAACTGTACAAAATACAGCATACCGAGTGTAGCGCTTCGGTTCAACTGTTCAATATGCTGTGGACTGTATATTATTTCACAATGGGCCTGATTCTGAAGACACACACTAATTCTAAATTTAAGTACAGTATATCTCTTTCTTGCAATATGTAATAGGAAAAAGATAGCAAGAATATGTTTAGAGCTGTCAATTCAATTTAGATACATTTCAAAGAAACCGTAGACAATTTTAGACGGCATGTACGGAGGTGCCTCCTAAACACTGCATTTTATCACCTTCAAAAATGTAAAAATTGAACGCACGTTTCTAAATGTCAAATTCTATGACAGCCATCCTTTTCGTATTCCTTTAGAAAGAAAGAAATGCACTGAACTTAAATTTAGACTTAGCATGTGTTCTCCTGGGCCAATAGCTATTATAAAGACAACAAAAATGACAACAAACAGATCTATTTCCAATTCATGTAAGTGTATAAAAAATAGGTAGGCACCGCCGACAGCACATCAAACGTAACAGTTGACCGCCTTACTCCGTTCGTAATAGAGAACTTCCGTAGTGCGACTGTTATAGCTGATGTTCTTGTGACTGTACTTAAAACTAGATTATTGCAAGTTAGCTCACAATAAATTATCAACAAAGATATTTTATTGGGAGTGCAGACAGTATCATTCAAAAACAAAATTCATCACAATTAAATGCCATATTTTATTAGAAGTAAAATTTATTAAACATCACTTTAAAATGTAACCAAACCAAATTAATATGATGCCATCCCATTAAAACTAAACATACAGAAAGAAAGCTCGTACAATTTAATTATGAACATTAGTGTTTAGAGATACAGTTTTTTTATACAAGCATTGGTCGGATTCCATGTTTCCACTCGCGAATTTAAACTAAAAATTTTGCAAATCTTTCTAACAATTTAATGAGACAAGGACCTTAGTAAGGGAGAGATATACACATGGCAAACCAAGTGTAACATTTCGACATTGTGGGTATCTTAATCAGTTGTATTAAGAGTCATTTTCTAGCTAACGTGTTAAGTCTCTACTTCAATTTAGGTTTAGTGCGTTATCCTTATAGGCTCATGTTATCGCTTACCTGTCCTTTTCCAACTGACTTAGAAAGAAAAGATAAAATATTTCTAATTGTTACAAAAGAATCGTCTCCAATATCTTTATCACACGATATGTTTTAACTGACAAATTAACAACACAAACATAATAAATTGAAACATAAGCAGGAAAAGCTCCCTTTTAGACAATTGTCTCTTATTACGACAGCCATAACATTCACTAGCAAAGCTACTTTTGTTTTTACTTGTACTAAGTACTTTCACCAACCATTGTCATGTATAAACAAAGGGCTTTGTTATATAAAGTTTATTAAACTAATTACATTTCTACTTTATACATATATAAATAGGTTCATGATAAGTTTGTAGTTTATATCTTAGAGATTATGTTAATTTCTAACTTTCATATAACAAAGCCATAAAAAAATTTATATTACAAACAAGAAAACTTACAGTCCCAAACATTATTGTTACAGAAACAAGACACCAATTAAACTAACGATTACTGAGTTTTCTTTTAAGTAACACAATTAATAGCAATACGCATAAATAACTTTGTAGTAAAAAAACAATTACAATTATATTTTAAAACCATTTTTGTAAGCGAACATCAATATAACACGCCGATAAATATTGTTATAACATTAACATGTTTCTAGATTTACACGAACGACCTAGGGCTTTAAATAGTGAAGTATATTTCATATAATATAATTATATATTGCAGCGAATTTACCTACTCAATAGACGTGGTAAACGTTTTTGATATTAGAAACTTAAAATACGCTGTTTTTGTTAAATAATGAGATGATATTTTAGTTAATATTGCATCGATAGCATTACTGTGGATTAGACCTGTAATATTTTAATATAATAGCAATCGAAATGGGGTTAATTTTAGATTTGTTTGCTTAATTTCAAGTGCAAAATTCTCATATGAATATTTTTTATTAAAGTTGCGTAACTAGGGAGCAGGGAAGTCGATATAATTTATCGATACTTTGACACCCCCACATATATTGGCACCCACCCTGTATGGATGCATTATGGCACCGAGTTATCTATCTCATTTTAATACTGAACGTAGTACTCTAATATTTCAACATCCACCAAATATTAACATGTATAATGGACGACATATATAAATAATACATATGTGTAACCTCAGGAAATTGTACTACGGATCATAGTTGCAGTGCAAGTCCACAAAAGACCTGTATACTGTGAATATAGTTGTACAATGTATATTTATTAAACTTAACATAAAATTTAATATAAAATTTTATCGTATGTAGTTTCTTTGTGTTTTTTAACAAAGCCAAAGTTTTGTTGTATCTTTAATTAATATTTGTTGAAACATTTTCTAAATATAAAAGTAATTATCACGACTTTAATTTGTTTTTTTTATTGTTCAGTAAAAAATAATGGGCTGTTTTTTTCTTATCTTGATAATTATCATAACATATTGTAAAACAACTGGCTCTATGTTCTCTCTACACACGATAGATTTGAACACAGGTATGTTTCGTGAATGTATCTTAGTTAAATAGAAGTTGAAAAGTATGCTTCCTATAATACTTAATCCTTAGACTCAGTAACAGACATAATTATAGATATGTAGAGTACCTACTTTCCTTATTGCTGGACACCTTTTCCATAATACAACGTACGAAAGTTTAGAATTGGATATCACATTATAATTATACTATTTTTCGATAGATATCCGTCGGACTGTACCTTAAAGAGGATGCGTTGTTATAGGATCTACCAAGTTAAATTTTGTGTAAAAACTGGTATATTTATTTATCACTATTCCTAACGAACGTGTAACTTCAAAAAAAAACATCTGATTCACATCAAACAGTGATGTTATAAAGAAAACGTTCAATTGAAGGGTAGTTCAACATTTTTTATCGATTATATGCAAGAGGATCTGTGTAATAAGAATGCCAACAAGCCAGATGTTTCAATTTTGCAGCTTGCTTTTTAAAAAGGATGATTTTATAGAAAATCTAATTAGGATTTGCTATAAAATTGCTAGACAATATGTATAGCACACTCTAATTACAGATTTGTGGTAGGATATCCATCGGAGGAGGTGCAATTATATTATTTTCAGTGGTACTTATTTGAGACTATCGAAACGAACAATTTTCCCCATTACGCTTAAATCGTAACGTAAATATTTAATACAAAACTGTAATAATTATGAAATTATATGCAAAGAAGTTAGAAACAAAATCTGTTTTTTTTAGGGATTTTCGTGTTTACTCCACAGAGAGAAATGATGGTATTGATGGTCCCAAACATCCAAAATATTAAGTACCCATTTTTGTTTATCCGATATGAGTATTACAATTGAACAACTTCCACAACACGGAGAAGAGAGAGTGGGCACGGATTCTAGTCTATTAAGCTAAAAGTCCCAGGTTCGAATCCCGGTTTGCGGTTCGGATTCCGGTTTGCGTGATAGACAAGTACATTTTGTCATAATTTTTTGTCTGTTTTAATAGCACTAGTTCTTAATGATGCGTTCTAAATAATAATGTTATTAATGATATAAAAATAAATAAAACAGGAAACGTTCAGTCGTATAATAAAAGCATACATTGAAGATCCTTATTAATAAAATTTATCAATACACTTATATCAGTTTTTACACATTGCCCTAACATAATTGAACCATATCCGACCGCAATAAGCATCAATCTTGTAACACAGAACTGGATAGTCTAACTATCTTAGTTCAACAATAACACCATTGTGATCGACGCTTATTTGTACTAAACATTCGATAAAATATTTCCATACACATAATTGAACAATATGCACATTATGTATAAAATTGTATTTGAGGATATGTAAAGAATATATAACACGAACAACACAGGACAAGACAATGTAATAAATTGTTCTATTCTATTAGTTTAAAAGCGAATATTTGATAAGCTGGTGTTAAAAACAGACAATATTTTGTGTATTACTTTGCTAAGCTTAAGAACTTTATCCCAATATTCATTATGTCGAATATCATATGACTAGTATATTAATTCATCGAGAAAACTCTCATTATACATTAATTTTAAATAATATTCATTGATATGAAATAATATATTAGGAAATTAGACTTTTAGCGTATTTTATTTCATAAAAAGAGCTACCAATACAGAAAATATTGCCAGTATAAAAAATGCAATGATTGCCAGCTAACAAATGTTATTAAACTACTATTTTCTACCACAATCCCAATCACATCTAATTATACTACTAATTATATTAGGAATAATAAAGGCGGTTATTCGAAACGGAATACTCATCTATATTGTGGTTTCAATTTTAACATTCTGAATAATCAATTTATATGCTTATACTAAAATAATATTTTTGTCCATATAAAGATATAATACCGCGTGCAAATCCAAATCTTTTAGACTATATTCTTAGTACATAATTAAAATTAATACACATCGATTCGGCTCTAAAGACATTATGATTGTATGCAAGTTATACAAATGTAAATTAATAAATGAAATTAATGTATAGTATACTTATTTTATACGTAAGTACATGATAGATTATCTATTTCATATTTTCTTTAGCTTTGAATATGTATTAGAAACGCTATTTATGTATCTGTTATGTGATCTTGATCACACAACAGTAGTATATAATTAAATATGATAATTATATTAGCCTATAGTTTATGTATGTTCAACAATATTCAAACCCATAGAAAACCATAAAGTTGTCTTCTGGTACAGCCAAAGGCACATCAAGTGTAACATTGGCCTTATTCGGTTTTAATAAAATTTTGCTTTGCAAGTGTTACAATTGATATTCTCTCGATTGTACATTCGCCGCAAGGCTTCTAATTGACAACAATAATGATAGAATACATAATAAGTTAAACTAATATATACAGAGAGAGTAGATTAACCGATTCAGTTGAATATAAATAACACTGGCAGCGCTACCATTTTGTATAGATGTTGTAATAGGTAAAAAATATATTCAAAATAGATGATTTTTTGCAAAGATTTTTTTGTAAATTTTAAAAAGTAATATTATACGAAAACTCGTTTTTTAGTCCGGAGAGCAAATTCAGTTGGTCATTTATATTCTGGCTAGTGAGAAAATGCTTAATTTTTAAATGTTACATACATGTCAGAATGATGTAAAAAAAGATAACTGTTGTGATTTTAGTATATCTCAAACATTTCATGTTAGATCTATCTGATATAAAACGGCAGCGCGCGAGACGTAATACACTTTGAGTCTTATTATCTAGTTGATAGAGCAGTTTATTCACCTGTGTCCAGCCAGCTGGCTTCTTCTGCTATTCTGTCCATGCAGTTGCAGAGGAACTGGTACTGAAATTAAAAAAATGTATGTGAGTTTGTTATACGACAGGTTTGGCAAACAAACGTACGACCCAAGTGATAGTAAGCGGTAACATGGCAAAATGTTACGTGGGCCATGTATGTGTAAGGGGAAGGGGGTCAAACTCACTCAGAGCATTAAGGTATATGTATGTATACCCTTCACGCGCACGGCGTGTGCACGGCGAGCGCGGCAGAGGTAGTGACGCGGGGCGTGTATGTGTGGGGGAGGTGGTGACACTCGCGTGGGGCGTGTAGGTAGGTAGGTGTGCGTGTACTCACGTAGGGCGTGTGCACGGCGAGCGCGGCAGAGGTAGTGACGCGGGGCGTGTATGTGTGGGGGAGGTGGTGACACTCGCGTGGGGCGTGTAGGTAGGTAGGTGTGCGTGTACTCACGTAGGGCGTGTGCACGGCGAGCGCGGCAGAGGTAGTGACGCGGGGCGTGTATGTGTGGGGGAGGTGGTGACACTCGCGTGGGGCGTGTAGGTAGGTAGGTGTGCGTGTACTCACGTAGGGCGTGTGCACGGCGAGCGCGGCAGAGGTAGTGACGCGGGGCGTGTATGTGTGGGGGAGGTGGTGACACTCGCGTGGGGCGTGTAGGTAGGTAGGTGTGCGTGTACTCACGTAGGGCGTGTGCACGGCGAGCGCGGCAGAGGTAGTGACGCGGGGCGTGTATGTGTGGGGGAGGTGGTGACACTCGCGTGGGGCGTGTAGGTAGGTAGGTGTGCGTGTACTCACGTAGGGCGTGTGCACGGCGAGCGCGGCAGAGGTAGTGACGCGGGGCGTGTATGTGTGGGGGAGGTGGTGACACTCGCGTGGGGCGTGTAGGTAGGTAGGTGTGCGTGTACTCACGTAGGGCGTGTGCACGGCGAGCGCGGCAGAGGTAGTGACGCGGGGCGTGTATGTGTGGGGGAGGTGGTGACACTCGCGTGGGGCGTGTAGGTAGGTAGGTGTGCGTGTACTCACGTAGGGCGTGTGCACGGCGAGCGCGGCAGAGGTAGTGACGCGGGGCGTGTATGTGTGGGGGAGGTGGTGACACTCGCGTGGGGCGTGTAGGTAGGTAGGTGTGCGTGTACTCACGTAGGGCGTGTGCACGGCGAGCGCGGCAGAGGTAGTGACGCGGGGCGTGTATGTGTGGGGGAGGTGGTGACACTCGCGTGGGGCGTGTAGGTAGGTAGGTGTGCGTGTACTCACGTAGGGCGTGTGCACGGCGAGCGCGGCAGAGGTAGTGACGCGGGGCGTGTATGTGTGGGGGAGGTGGTGACACTCGCGTGGGGCGTGTAGGTAGGTAGGTGTGCGTGTACTCACGTAGGGCGTGTGCACGGCGAGCGCGGCAGAGGTAGTGACGCGGGGCGTGTATGTGTGGGGGAGGTGGTGACACTCGCGTGGGGCGTGTAGGTAGGTAGGTGTGCGTGTACTCACGTAGGGCGTGTGCACGGCGAGCGCGGCAGAGGTAGTGACGCGGGGCGTGTATGTGTGGGGGAGGTGGTGACACTCGCGTGGGGCGTGTAGGTAGGTAGGTGTGCGTGTACTCACGTAGGGCGTGTGCACGGCGAGCGCGGCAGAGGTAGTGACGCGGGGCGTGTATGTGTGGGGGAGGTGGTGACACTCGCGTGGGGCGTGTAGGTAGGTAGGTGTGCGTGTACTCACGTAGGGCGTGTGCACGGCGAGCGCGGCAGAGGTAGTGACGCGGGGCGTGTATGTGTGGGGGAGGTGGTGACACTCGCGTGGGGCGTGTAGGTAGGTAGGTGTGCGTGTACTCACGTAGGGCGTGTGCACGGCGAGCGCGGCAGAGGTAGTGACGCGGGGCGTGTATGTGTGGGGGAGGTGGTGACACTCGCGTGGGGCGTGTAGGTAGGTAGGTGTGCGTGTACTCACGTAGGGCGTGTGCACGGCGAGCGCGGCAGAGGTAGTGACGCGGGGCGTGTATGTGTGGGGGAGGTGGTGACACTCGCGTGGGGCGTGTAGGTAGGTAGGTGTGCGTGTACTCACGTAGGGCGTGTGCACGGCGAGCGCGCGGCAGAGGTCGCTGCGGGTGCGCAGGCGCAGCGCGGCGGCGTCGTCGTCGCAGCGCCAGTCGCTGACGGCCCGCCAGCGCAGCTCCACGACGGGCTCGTCGCCGCCCTCGCCGCCCCCGCCGCTCGCCGCGAGCCGCAGCCCCGTCCAACCTGCGCAACCGCTCACTGTACCTCTCTTTCAAATAGACCTGTGTCGATTGATCATTTCCCGCGACCCGGGTCGATCACGACCCATTAGGTTGGTGATCGACTCACAATGATTCGATCAAATGATCGATCGCGAGTCTCAAGTGTTTTTGAGCCGCACTCCAACACATGATTCGGTTCTATTCTATGCTCACGGGTCGTGGATCACGCACGTCACGGGTCGCAACGTGTGTCTCGGTTCTTTTGGGTACTGTGTACGATTCGTGTCGCGCGCGCGTTGTTATAGCGTTTTATAATGAACATGTAATTATGTTACGAGGTTATAAATAATATCTAGTATATTTAAGTATTATAAAATTTATAATATCAATATTTTTTTATAAAGTATTTGTTCGTTTAGTGTTATTAATTCAAATTCATAATCAGGATGATTAGATTTTATCACTGTGTAATTATAAAATTTTGTTATTCGAAACAAAGTGAGTCATCGAGTTAAGTTAAGCGCGTTAACATCGATCTCAGTGATCGAATCTTTTTGTGGCTCGCGACCCGATCACTCGTGAATGAATGGTGATCGAATCAAAGTGATTCGTTCAATCACGATCGACTCAGGTCTACTTTCAAACCTTAGAGCGAGCGCACATAAGAGTCACGACAGTCTAAAGACACACTATTGCATTGCTTCACAAAAATAATGAAGACGCGCAGGCTTCGAACAAAACGTCTCATAGACAATTGTCTATACCTACAAGATCTGCACGGCGACAAGACAGACTTGTCTGTGAGAGGCAAGTCTGTCTTTAGACTGTCGTGACTCTTAGGTGCGCTCAGCCTTACGAGTCCAGTGACCCTTCATGTTTTTAGATTTGACACATTGGTACTATTTTCGAGAGAGAAAGTTAAATTGTCGAAGACATAATTTAGGTATGTTTAATTGTAATATTATTGTAAGAATACAACAATTCTGTTTCTCAAAATCCGAATAATAACTTTTACTACCTCGTTATTTTTTTTTATAAAAAAACACGTATCAAATGTGAAAATACGTAATGTGTGAAACGGAATTTATTTTACTAGAATCATGGACCAAATAATATATAGACTGCCAATGTCATACAAAAAAGCGTAACTCTGTTAAAGCTACGAATACCGGCTTAAGACTAGATGGCGCTAGCAGTTAGCCTGCGGATTAAAATATGCCCAAATATGATAGTAAATCATTAGAACTTTTACATGAAAATTAATAGTTTGATACATTAATATTTTCGAGCTCTAAATATCATCACAATATTCTGTTTCAACGATTTCATTTTTCTATATGAAACTAGCGCTACGTGATAGATTTATACACCATTTGCTACTGTGCTACCAGTGTGCTAGTTTAGATTTTCAATATAATGCTAGCATTAATTTAATAGATGGCGCTGAAACATGAAAGGTTTTTTTTGAAAATTAAGATTGCTAATCCAGTATTTTATTGTAAAATAAAAAACTATTGGGAACATTATAATTACTATATGAAATAAAAAACTTTAAAACACAAATGTTAAAAATTTGTAATGAGGGCGTCGTCGACGACAGCGTTAATAAGTAGATAGGTAGGCATCTAGAATCTAGACTTTGTTTTGATGTCTGACTGCACACGATTGTATAAAAAAAAATAAACAAAAATTAAAACCAACTTCAAAAAACTGTAAAGGATAAACAATTATGTTTCTAGGTGATGAGTACCTAGTCTTAAATTTAATTATTTTATCCTTTTCAGTTTTCTGAACACGGCTTTAATTTTTGTTAATCAATAAAGAATCACGTAAATCGAACCCGAAATCTCGGCGTAATCGGTGTACATACTTTAAAAAAAACATACGAACAGAATTGAGAACCTCCTCGTTTTTGAAGTCGGTTAAATAACGTAGGTGTGATCATCCACAGAAGTAGCTGAATCTCAGAGAGCTGAACACTTTAGTATCATGTCACAATAATTATGGCTTACTATAGTAAGGTATAAACTATTAAAAAACGAGACGCAATAGCTGGTGTGACATGGTGCTAAACTCAACCGTAGGTACTTACATTCAGAAGGTTACACTTGTGAGTTGATCGGTTGTTTTATATAAGCTTTCAATTTAACATTATTTTAGTAATTCGTGTAGATACATAACAATTTATGTAGGTAGTAATATCGCCGCGGTACGGCACCGGCGCGGCGCGGCATAAGTACAAAGGACGCCGGCCGCCCTGCCCCCGCGGCCGCCCGCGCCGCTAAACTTCCCCCCGCCACACGTGCTCACACAAACAAACACCACTCGCACACATTAAAAATGCGTAAAAGAGTTATCTACTTACCTTAACTTATCGATAGGTATTTTAATAACTGATTCAAAATCTCCGTTAGCTAGCACGAAGCAGATCCACAATATCGAAATATTTCAACACCCGAACGAGTATTTTTCAAATACCTAGAAGTACAGTCGAGAGCACATCAAGTGTAACAGTTGCACTACAAAAGCCACCTCTATTACGAACGCAGTAAGGGCAGTTTAAAAGTCAAACTGTCAAGCTTGATGTGCTGTCAACTTTACTGAGATAAGTAGACAAACTAGAAAAAGTTCATGTGCTGGGGCGCGAGCGGGGGGGGACCAAAGCCGCAACCATTCTCAGTCCGCGCAAGGATGATAATGTCCGGGTGCCTGCACTAACCAAGTGAGTTACTTAAGATTACCCAATTTTTTTTTTAATTATATATTTTCTAGTCTGTCTGTATTTGCGTTATTATAACCTAACGTATTCTCTCAGTCCCTAAAAAAATATATTTCAACGGTCGCGGATTCGATCCCCGCCCCAAGGCGTATCTTTTTTAATTATAATATTTTAGCAGTCTGATAATTTGTGTATTATAAATAACTATGTAATTTAGGCTGTACAATAAAGCTTATTGCCATCAACTGTTACACTTGATGTGCTGTCGACTGTACATGTAGGTATTTGAAAAATACTCGTTCGGGATATTCTATTTCAACATATTTCGATATTGTGGATGTGCTTCTTGCTAGCTAACGGAGATTTTGAAACAGTTATTAAAATACCTATCAATAAGTTAAGGTAAGTAGATAACTCTTTTACGCTTTTTTTATGTTGCGAGTGGTGTTTGTTTGTGTGAGCACGTGTGGCGGGGGGAAGTTTAGCGGCGCGGGCGACCGCGGGGGCAGGGCGGCCGGCGTCCTTTGTACTCAATTTGTACTATTGCCGCGCCGCCGGCGCCGTACCGCGGTGATATTATAAAGAAACGGCTAGGCTACCTACATAAATTGTTATGTATCTCTACACGAATTACTAAAATAATGTTTTGTAATTCGGGTATTTAAGTGTGATGTGCGTGTAATGTCTGTGTTGTGAGTTTTATGTAAATTACACGTCTCTTGCTATTGTTAATTTAACGATTACTTTTTGTAGTTATTACGCAAATAGGCAATTAGTCCGGTACGGCTAGGGGACCGTTCAAGTATTACGTAACGCAATTTTCGAAGATTTCCTAGTTTTTTATTTAAATAAAAAAAAAACATGTAACGTAACGCGTTGTTCGAACCCTACTCCCGCCCTGGTAACGCTTCGTCGTAAGATAAGTAAGGTTCTGGTAAGACCCCCCCCTCCCCTCAAACTGCGTTACGTAATACTTGAACTCCGTTACGTAATAGGCGATTTTGAGGTCCTACCTTCTAGAACATAACTTGCTCACAGAAGGTGGCAACTGCCTCCCAGCTCGTCACACTACCGACCATCAATCTAATCAATGTCGGCAGTGCAAGGTCTGCCCCCACTGTCGCGACCAGGTCGCGACGCTCAACAACCCATGCTGGGTACAACTCAAGCGCCATGTCGTCTTCGCCACCGCACTCGTGGCACCGGGGACTCGGCTCCCGTCTGATTCTGTGTAGATAATGGCCAAAGCAACCGTGCCCTGACATCACCTGCACTAGTCTGAAGGACAGGGAGCCATGCTCCCGATCCACCCACTTCATCGAGCATGGCCTGATTCCCTCGACAGTCTACTAGCCATAAATTGGAACCTCCAGCCTGCGTAGCCAAACGCTCATCACTACCCGCTGGGTTCCGTCGCACCACCGTCGGTTGAGCTCCGGCGACGGGCAGACTCCTTCCATCCGAACGGCGGCGCTCCGCCTATACACCTCTGCCAATGCAAACGCGTTGAGATCCCAGGGTGGAGTCCCTGCAAGTGCAATCTCCTCCCTGCCCCTAGCAATCTCCTCCTCAGATTTAGCCCTGACCAACCGGATGGCGTCTATGGTAGAGCGATTTTCCCTAAAACCGAACTGCCACTCCACAAGATCAGGACCCACCCGGCTGAGATGCTTAACCAGCCAACAATTCGCTCCAGAAGCTTTCCGGCTTCGTCCAGCAGCACAATCGGCCTATAGGCAGAAGGACTGTGCGCTGGTTTCCTGGGCTTCTGGAGCAACACCAGGCTCGAAGCAGCGATCTTAAATGCCCTGGAGACGATCCCCCAGAGACCCAAGAGCAAGTGCCAGAACTCGGCCAGGCACTCCGTCAGGCCCCGGGGCTGTGTTCTTGGCTCGGAGCCTGGTGATGACTGTCTCAAACTCCCAGTTTGTGATTGGCGGTGGAGGCAGCGAATCAGGTTCGCGCGTCGCTTGGTCAGACGCCATCGCCGGAGCGGGGAACTCCCCGCTCTCAGGAAACAGCCGGTCTATTGTCTCTCGTAGTAAAGAGGGATCTATGGATTCCACTACTGGGGGGCCCTTTGCGAACTTATCACGCACTGCACGATAGGGGCTACCCCAGGGGTCCCTATTTAGATTCTCCAACATATCTGCCCGAGCTGCGACCTTGGCACGAGCAATTGCCACTTGCAGCTCCTTACGAGCGTTCCCCAGGGCCACGTATAGAATCCCGTACTTTCCACAGCGACTTTGATATCATCTGCGGTAACCGAGTCGTCAAGCCCCGCGAGACGAAACTCCGCTGTTTTAATGGGCCGAGTCACCCGTACCCCTTCTCCGAAGGCGGCGCGAAGCTTTTCCGCAAATTTATCTGCGTTATCCTCAAGTCCCTGGATTTCAAACAGGCGGGCGTTTCAATGTTCACAGACGTGCGCGCTTTTGACATGACGTCCGCATACGTCATACGCGCTACCTTTTTCTCCTGCTCAATAGTCACTATGACAGCCGCTGACCGCAGAGCTCTAAGCCTAGTCTTCCTCCTCCTCCGCTTATTTTCGGGGGCTGCGTCTGCTGTTACCTCTTTGGCTTTGGACGTTCCTCCACTGGCAATCGTTGCAGGAGCTAGTATTGATGCTGCGCCAAGCTTGCCCTTACCCCACTTACTACTTTTTACTTTCGTCCACCTTTCAGCATGCGTGGCGCTCGTCGTATTAGGAGCTGATAGGGGGACGGCGGATATGCCTGCCTTCTTCTTAGAAGCAGGGATGACTATAATTTTGCCCTCATTTGGTGCGGCAGAGGTCGGTGGCTTTGCTTTCTCCTGCATCGTCTTTCGATTATCAGCGGCCAGCGGAGGACGGTGCTGTTTCGCAGGAAGCAGCCTTCCATCGGCCTCCATCCCATCAAACCTAGCGCCAACCATGGTGCTGACGCGGGAGAGCACTTTCCGCATCAGTCTCTCTTCCTTGTCCTCCTCATCGTTAGACGGCGGGGTTACAACAAAGAGTACAGGCGCTTGCCGTGACGTGCTCGGTTGCGGCTGAGTGCACCGAATGTTTTCTCGCTGAGGCAGGGCCTCTCAGGTGAAACATATATCCATGTCGGAGTCCTCAATTGCAACCGGCGCTTTTGGAACGCCTTTGTCACCCAAACGGAGCTCACGAACGTCCTTTTTCAATCGGTCGAGCTCTTGCCACACCGTCTTCAGTTTACCGATTTCTCGGCGGAGAGCCTCCATCTCGGCTTTGAGACGGGAATTTTCAACGCGGAGGAGCCTCGTCTCCTCGCTGGCCGTGCGTGTGTCTCGACATTTCGGTAAATACAGGAGATCCTTGCGTAAGCGCGGCTAAGTTATAACTAACAGCCCGTTAGAGAACGATATTTCGGTTTGGGCATGTCGGAAACCTACGCGCCACGCCGCCTCCTTAAAATATCTACTTCTTTCTATGATCTGAGTGCTAAACACACTAAAACTCCCTGGCCTTCGCGTGGGTAGCCTAGGCTCTGGCGAAGCAATTTCACGAGCCCACCCCCGATATGCTGTAGCCTAAGATGAGATGACTTCGATGCCCAGTAATCATACTTCTAACGTTTCCTTTAATCCGAAACACAGTGGCCCTGATTCTGGCGAACACATGCTAAGTTTAAATTTAA
Source organism: Nymphula nitidulata (assembly GCA_947347705.1). Lineage (NCBI taxonomy): Eukaryota > Metazoa > Arthropoda > Insecta > Lepidoptera > Crambidae > Nymphula > Nymphula nitidulata. Next base: position 19,477,252 of record OX374632.1, read on the forward strand.
GTTCAGTCTATTTCTTTCTCTCAAAATGAAAAAGAAAAGGATGGCTGTCATATAAATTGACATTTAGAAAGGTGCGTTCAATTTTCGACCTTATTGAACGTGCTAAAATGCAGTGTTCAGGAGGCACCTCCGTACATGCCGTCTAAAATTGTCTATGGTTTCTATGAAATCTATCTAAATTTAAGTGACAGCTCTAAACAGATTCTTGCTATCTCTTTCCTATTACTTATTGCGAGAAAGAGATATACTGTACTTAAATTTAGAATTAAAGTGTTCCCAGAATTAGGCCCAGTGTCAAAAATACACAAATCTGTCGAATACTGGTACAACTGTGTGTTTCGTCAATTTATTATTTTTTAGATTTTTTCTTTATTCTCCTTAATGAAACGAATCATTATATCTAATAGAGTATTAAATTATGTGTCGCATCGTGTAATTACAACTTCGTACGTAAGCTCAATGATGTTTGTGTGACAAGTCGTCACAGTCAGCCAAGTTCAAAATCCGACGAGTATAGGGACGTTTACCTTACCTACTAACTGTATGCAAAAAATCATAAAATTTAATATTTTTGGAACCTCAAAACCTAGCGGTACCGGACTAAATGCCTTCCACCAACATCTTGAGACGGCTCGGCCAGTATGCTAGTTTTGACTTAGACGCAAATACTCTGCCCGGTTGACACTAAGCCACCTGGATTAAAATACCAGCTGCGCTCTTGAAGAGTTCTTCAAAACGAAGGCCAGGGTGTTCTTGTTTGTCGGGGCGGATGTAACAACACACAGCCTAAATAAAACTTGTGACCCTTGAAGAACACGAACATTAAAAAAAACCGACTTCAAAAAACTGAAAAGGATAAAATAATTAAATTTAAGTAGGTATACATCCCCTAGAAACACATTTTTGGAGTCGGTGCTTCACTTTCTATTGTTTTTGGAAACCACTTAGCACCAACTACAAAAATATGTTTCTAGGGGATGAATACCTACTTAAATTTAATTATTTTATCCTTTTCAGTTTTTTGAAGTCGGTTTTAATTTTTGTTTAATTTTTTTTTTCACAATTTTTAGTGATAACTTTCTACGGTCGAAGCTAGATGGGTGACCGTCAACTTATATTGTTTCGTACTATCGTATCGTTTTACTAAAAATTCATTGGAAAAGCAAAAATTTGCAATTTCGCATATGTAGACGACTTAATAATTTCAGTTTTTTTTTAAATTTAAAACCAAAGTACCCAACTGTTTTTGAAAAAAAAATTATGGGACCAAATGGTAGCTATTCCGCATCGAACAAAAAAAGAATCACGTAAATCGGATCAGTAATCTCGGCGTAATCAATGTACATACATATATAAAAAAAAACCGGCCGAATTGAGAACCTCCTCGCTTTTGAAGTCGGTTAATGAGCGATAGCAGTGGTTTCTGCCGCATTACATAATGAAATGACGCGTGGTAAAAAACACGGGTTTCTAATGCACCCGAACATGACTCCTACCACTTTTGGGAAATGAACCTACCATTTTCTCTAGGCGACCCAAAAATATGGTCTTCATTACTGAAATATCAGTTAGAACTTACAAATACAAATAATTTATTCCACAGAATTTTGTTACATATTGCGTTGGTACTAAGTCTCTAGATATGCAATAGTTAAAAAAAGGTACAAAACTGAACTCTATGCAACAATTCAGGAGATCGACACAGAGCCGGCTCATTTAGCGCCCGTGTGTGCAATCAATTTCCTATAACTTTTTAGTGAAACGATACGATAGTAGCATGGACCAAATAATATATAGACTGCCAATGTCATACAAAAAAGCGTAACTCTGTTAAAGCTACGAATACCGGCTTAAGACTAGATGGCGTTAGCAGTTAGCCTGCGAATTAAAATATGCCCAAATATGATAGTAAATCATTAGAATTTTTACATGAAAATTAATAGTTTGATACATTACTATTTTCGAGCTCTAAATATCATCACAATATTCTGTTTCAACGATTTCATTTTTCTATATGAAACTAGCGCTACGTGATAGATTTATACACCATTTGCTACTGTGCTACCAGTGTGCTAGTTTAGATTTTCAATATAATGCTAGCATTAATTTAATAGATGGCGCTGAAACAAGAAAGGTTTTTTTGAAAATTAAGATTGCTAATCCAGTATTTTATTGTAAAATAAAAAACTATTGGGAACATTATAATTACTATATGAAATAAAAAACTTTAAAACACAACTGTTAAAAATTTATAATGAGGGCGTCGTCGACGACAGCGTTAATAAGTAGATAGGTAGGCATCTAGAATCTAGACTTTGTTTTGATGTCTGACTGCACACGATTGTATAAAAAAAAATAAACAAAAATTAAAACCAACTTCAAAAAACTGTAAAGGATAAATATGTTTTTAGGTGATGAGTACCTAGTCTTAAATTTAATTATTTTATCCTTTTCAGTTTTCTGAACACGGCTTTAATTTTTGTTAATCAATAAAGAATCACGTAAATCGAACCCGAAATCTCGGCGTAATCGGTGTACATACTTTAAAAAAAACATACCAACCGAATTGAGAACCTCCTCGTTTTTGAAGTCGGTTAAATAACGAGGTGTGATCAACCACAGAAGTAGCTGAATCTCAGAGAGCTGAACACTTTAGTATCATGTCACAATAATTATGGCTTACTATAGTAAGGTATAAACTATTTAAAAACGAGACGCAATAGCTGGTGTGACATGGTGCTAAACTCAACCGTAGGTACTTACATTCAGAAGGTTACACTTGTGAGTTGATCGGTTGTTTTATATAAGCTTTCAATTTAACATTATTTTAGTAATTCGTGTAGATACATAACAATTTATGTAGGTAGTAATATCGCCGCGGTACGGCACCGGCGCGGCGCGGCATAAGTACAAAGGACGCCGGCCGCCCTGCCCCCGCGGCCGCCCGCGCCGCTAAACTTCCCCCCGCCACACGTGCTCACACAAACAAACACCACTCGCACACATTAAAAATGCGTAAAAGAGTTATCTACTTACCTTAACTTATCGATAGGTATTTTAATAACTGATTCAAAATCTCCGTTAGCTAGCAAGAAGCACATCCACAATATCGAAATATTCTATTTCAACACCCGAACGAGTATTTTTCAAATACCTACATGTACAGTCGACAGCACATCAAGTGTAACAGTTGATGGCAATAAGCTTTATTGTACAGCCTAAATTACATAGTATACACAAATTATCAGACTGCTATAATATTATAATTAAAAAAGATACGCCTTGGGGCGGGGATCGAATCCGCGACCGTTGAAATAAAATTTTTTAGGGACTGAGAGAATACGTTAGGTTATAATAACGCAAATACAGACAGACTAGAAAATATATAATTTAAAAAAAAATGGGTAATCCTAAGTAACTCACTTGGTTAGAGCAGGCACCCGGACATTATCATCCTTGCGCGGACTTTGGTCCCCGCCCGCGCCCCAGCACATGAACTTTTTCTAGTTTGTCTATTTATCTCAGTATAGTTGACAGCACATCAAGCTTGACAGTTTGACTTTTAGACCGCCCTTACTACGTTCGTAATAGAGGTGACTATTGTAGTGCAACTGTTACACTTGATGTGCTGTCGACTGTACATGTAGGTATTTGAAAAATACTCGTTCGGGTGTTGAAATAGAATATTTCGATATTGTGGATGTGCTTCGTGCTAGCTAACGGAGATTTTGAATCAGTTATTAAAATACCTATTAATAAGTTAAGGTAAGTAGATAACTCTTTTACGCTTTTTTTATGTGTGCGAGTGGTGTTTGTTTGTGTGAGCACGTGTGGCGGGGGGAAGTTTAGCGGCGCGGGCGGCCGCGGGGGCAGGGCGGCCGGCGTCCTTTGTACTATTGCCGCGCCGCCGGCGCCGTACCGCGGCGATATTATAAAGAAATGGCTAGGCTACCTACATAAATTGTTATGTATCTCTACACGAATTACTAAAATAATGTTTTGTAATTCGGGTATTTAAGTGTGATGTGCGTGTAATGTGTGTGTTGTGAGTTATATGTAAATTACACGTCTCTTGCTATTGTTAATTTAACTATTACTTTTTGTAGTTATTACGCAAATATGCAATTAGTCCGGTACGGCTAGGGGACCGTTCAAGTATTACGTAACGCAATTTTCGAAGATTTCCTAGTTTTTTATTTAAATAAAAAAAAACATGTAACGTAACGCGTTGTTCGAACCCTACTCCCGCCCTGGTAACGCTTCGTCGTAAGGTAAGTAAGGTTCTGGTAAGACCCCCCCCCCCCCTCAAACTGCGTTACGTAATACTTGAACTCCGTTACGTAATAGGCGATTTTGAGGTCCTACCTTCTGGAGCATAACTTGCTCACAGAAGGTGGCAACTGCCTCCCAGCTCGTCACACTACCGACCATCGATCTAATCAATGTCGGCAGTGCAAGGTCTGCCCCCACTGTCGCGACCAGGTCGCGACGCTCAACAACCCATGCTGGGTACAACTCAAGCGTATGTTGCGCCGTGTCGTCTTCGCCACCGCACTCGTGGCACCGGGGACTCGGCTCCCGTCTGATTCTGTGTAGATAATGGCCAAAGCAACCGTGACCTGACATCACCTGCACTAGTCTGAAGGACAGGGAGCCATGCTCCCGATCCACCCACTTCGTCGAGCATGGCCTGATTCCCTCGACAGTCTACTAGCCATAAATTGAAACCTCCAGCCTGCGTAGCCAAACGCTCATCACTACCCACTGGGCTCCGTCGCGCCACCGTCGTATGAGCTCCGGCGACGGGCAGACTCCTTCCATCCGAACGGCGGCGCTCCGCCTATACACCTCTGCCAATGCAAACGCGTTGAGATCGCAGGGTGGAGTCCCTGCAAGTGCAATCTCCTGCCTGCCCCTAGCAATCTCCTCTTCAGATTTAGCCCTGACCAACCGGATAGCGTCTATGGTGGAGCGATTTTCCCTAAAACCAAACTGCCACTCCACAAGATCAGGACCCACCCGGCTGAGATGCTTAACCAGCCAACAATTCGCTCCAGAAGCTTTCCGGCTTCGTCCAGCAGCACAATCGGCCTATAGGCAGAAGGACTGGGCGCTGGTTTCCCGGGCTTCTGGAGCAACACCAGGCTCGAAGCAGCGATCTTAAATGCCCCGGAGACGATCCCCCAGAGACCCAAGAGCAAGTGCCAGAACTCGGCCAGGCACTCCGTCAGGCCCCAGGGCTGTGTTTTTGGCTCGGAGCCCGGTGATGATTGTCTCAAACTCCCAGTTTGTGATTGGCGGTGGAAGCAGCGAATCAGGTTCGCGCGTCGCCTGGTCAGACGCCATCGCCGGAGCGGGGAACTCCCCGCTCTCAGGAAACAGCCGGTCTATTGTCTCTCGTAGTAAAGAGGGATCTATGGATTCCACTACTGGGGGGCCCTTTGCGAACTTAACACGCACTGCACGATAGGGGCTACCCCAGGGGTACCTATTTAGATTCTCCAAAATATCTGCCCGAGCTGCGACCTTGGCACGAGCAATTGCCACTTGCAGCTCCTTACGAGCGTTCCCCAGGGCTACGTATAGAATCCCGTACTTTCCACAGCGACTTTGATATCATCTGCGGTAACCGAGTCGTCAAGCCCCGCGAGACGAAACTCCGCTGTTTTAATGGGCCGAGTCACCCGGACCCCTTCTCCGAAGGCGGCGCGAAGCTTTTCCGCAAATTTATCTGCGCTATCTGCGTTATCCTCAAGTCCCTGGATATCAAACAGGCGGGCGTCCGATGCCGACTCTCGCAATTTTAGCGGGGGGAGGCCCAGCTCTTCAATGTTCACAGACGTGCGCGCTTTTGACATGACGTCCGCATACGTCATTCGCGCTACCTTTTTCTCCTGCTCAATAGTCACTATGACAGCCGCTGACCGCAGAGCTCTAAGCCTAGTCTTCCGCATCCCCCGCTTATTTTCGGGGGCTGCGTCTGCTGTTACCTGTTTGGCTTTGGACGTTCCTCCACTGGCAATCGTTGCAGGAGCTAGTATTGATGCTGCGCCAAGCTTGCCCTTACCTCCCTTACTACTTTTTACTTTCGTCCACCTTTCAGCATCCGTGGCGCTCGTCGTATTAGGAGCTGATAGTGGGACGGCGGAGATGCCTGCGATGCCTGAGATGCTTAGAAGCAGGGATGACTATAATTTGGTCCTTATTTGGTGCGGCAGAGGTCGGTGGCTTCGATTTCTCCTGCATCGTCTTTCGATTATCAGCGGCCAGCGGAGGACGGTGCTGTTTCGCAGGAAGCAGCCTTCCATCGGCCTCCATCCCATCAAACCTAGCGCCAACCATGGTGCTGACGCGGGAGAGCACTTTCCGCATCAGTCTCTCTTCCTTGTCCTCCTCATCGTTAGACGGCGGGGTTACAACAAAGAGTACAGGCGCTTGCCGTGACGTGCTCGGTTGCGGCTGAGTGCACCGAATGTTTTCCCGCTGAGGCAGGGCCTCTCAGGTGAAACATATATCCATGTCGGAGTCCTCAATTGCAACCGGCGCTTTTGGAACGCCTTTGTCAGCCAAACGGAGCTCACGAACGTCCTTTTTCAATCGGTCGAGCACTTGCCTCACCGTCTTCAATTTACCGATTTCTCGGCGGAGAGCCTCCATCTCGGCTTTGAGACAGGCATTTTCAACGCGGAGGAGCCTCGTCTCCTCGCTGGCCGTGCGTAAGTCTCGACATTTCGGTAAATACAGGAGATCCTTGCGTAAGCGCGGCTAAGTTATAACTAACAGCCCGTTAGAGAACGATATTTCGGTTTGGGCATGTCGGAAACCTACGCGCCACGCCGCCTCCTTAAAATATCTACTTCTTTCTATCATCTGAGTGCTAAACACACTTAAACTCCCTGGTAACTTCATTGCCCTTCGCGTGGGTAGCCTAGGCTCTGGCGAAGCAATTTCACTAGCCCATCCCCGATATGCTGTAGCCTAAGATGAGATGACTTCGATGCCCAGTAATCATACTTCTAACGTTTCCTTTAATCCGAAACACAGTGTCAAAAACACACAAATCGTCAGTGTTTCGTCAATTTATTATTTTTTAGATTTTTTCCTGATTCTCCTTAATGAAACGAATCATTATATCTAATAGAGTATTAAATTATGTATCGCATCGTGTAATTACAACTTCGTACGTAAGCTCAATGATGTTTGTGTGACAAGTCGTCAAAGTCAGCCAAGTTCAAAATCCGACGATTATAGGGACGTTTACCTTACCTACTAACTGTATGCAAAAAATCATAAAATTTAATATTTTTGGAACCTCAAAACCTAGCGGTACCGGACTAAATGCCTTCCACCAACATCTTGAGACGGCTCGGCCAGTATGCTAATTTTGACTTAGACGCAAATACTCTGCCCGGTTGACACTAAGCCACCTGGATTAAAATACCAGCTGCGTTCTTGAAGAGTTCTTCAAAACGAAGGCCAGGGTGTTCTTGTTTGTCGGGGCGGATGCAACAACACACAGCCTAAATAAAACTTGTGACCCTTGAAGAACACGAACATTAAAAAAACCGACTTCAAAAAACTGAAAAGGATAAAATAATTAAATTTTAGTAGGTATTCATCCCATCCCCTAGAAACACATTTTTGGAGTCGGTGCTTCACTTTCTATTGTTTTTGGAAACCACTTAGCACCAACTCCAAAAATATGTTTCTAGGGGATGAATACCTACTTAAATTTAATTATTTTATCCTTTTCAGTTTTTTTAAGTCGGTTTTAATTTTTGTTTAATTTTTTTTTCACAATTTTTAGTGATAACTTTCTACGGTCGAAGCTAGATGGGTGACCGTCAACTTATATTGTTTCGTACTATCGTATCGTTTTACTAAAAATTCATTTGAAAAGCAAAAATTTGCAATTTCGCTTATGTAGACGACTTAATAATTTAAGTTTTTTTTTAATTTAAAACCAAAGTACCCAACTGTTTTTGAAAAAAAATTTATGGGACCAAATGGCAGCTATTCCGCATCGAACAAAAAAGAATCACGTAAATCGGATCAGTAATCTCGGCGTAATCGGTGTACATATATTTTTTTATACATATATAAAAAAAAACCGGCCGAATTGAGAACCTCCTCGTTTTTGAAGTTAACCTCCTCATTAACCGAATGAGCGATAGCAGTGGTTTCTGCCGCATTACATAATGAAATGACGCGTGGTAAAAAACACGGGTTTCTAATGCACCCGAACATGACTCCTACCACTTTTGGGAAATGAACCTACCATTTTCTCTAGACGACCCAAAAATATGGTCTTCATTACTGAAATATCAGTTAGAACTTACAAATACAAATAATTTATTCCACAGAATTTTGTTACATATTGCGTTGGTACTAAGTCTCTAGATATGCAATAGTTAAAAAAAGGTACAAAACTAAACTCTATGCAACAATTCAGGAGATCAACCCAGAGCCGGCTCATTTAGCGCCCGTGTGTGCAATCAATTTCCTATAACTTTTTAGTGAAACGATACGATAGTAGCAAACAATTTAAGTTGACGGTCACCAATATAGCTTCGACCTTAGAAAGTTATCTATCACTAAAACTTGTGAAAAAAAAAAATAAACAAATATTAAAACCCACTTCAAAAAACTGAAAAGGTTAAAATAATTAAATCTAAGTAGCTAATCATCCCCTAGAATCATATTTTTTGGAGTTGGTGCTAAGTTGTCTCCAAAAACAAAAACAATAGAAAGTAAAGAACCGACTCGAAAAAATATATTTCTATTAGTTATTTTTAATCTTTTTAGTTTTTTGAAGTCGGTTTTAATTTATGTTTAAAATTTTATGTAAGTAATATACCTACACTTAAAAAATAAAAACAAACAACGAGAATAAATCATTACAATATAAGTTGCTACGTTAATTTATACTATTACCTCATTACTACTTTGATAATAATAATCTAAGAATAACAAGAATGATATTTGGTCCATGTTGTTAAATTATAAAATAGGTCCATCTATTGGCAAGATTAAGTAAGTTTCACAAATAAATTAAAGTTGCAGTGACGCCATCTAGGAGTCTGCTTTTACGCAGTGTTGACGGAATGTGTATTTTTATGATTTGATACTGCTAGCGACATCTCGTCGTTATTTAGGTACTAATTTACGCGACATTAGACATTGGCAATCCTATAGTTCTATCATCCTTGATAGTAGCAAACAATTTAAGTTGACGGTCACCAATATAGCTTCGACCTTAGAAAGTTATCTATCACTAAAACTTGTGAAAAAAAAAATTAAACAAAAATTAAAACCCACTTCAAAAAACTGAAAAGGTTAAAATAATTAAATCTAAGTAGGTAATCATCCCCTAGAATCATATTTTTTGGAGTTGGTGCTAAGTTGTCTCCAAAAACAAAAACAATAGAAAGTGAAGCACCGACTCCAAAAAATATATTTCTATTACTTATCAGCTTTTCAGTTTTTTGAAGTCGGTTTTAATTTATGTTTAAAATTTTATGTAAGTAATATACCTACACTTAAAAAATAAAAACAAACAACGAGAATAAATCATTACAATAAAAGTTGCTACGTTAATTTATACTATTACCTCGTAACTACTTTGATAATAATAATCTAAGAATAACAAGAATGATATTTGGTCCATGTTGTTAAATTATAAAATAGGTCCATCTATTGGCAAGATTAAGTAAGTTTCACAAATAAATTAAAGTTGCAGTGACGCCATCTAGGAGTCTGCGTTTACGCAAAGTATTGACGGAATGTGTATTTTTATGATTTGATACTGCTAGCGACATCTCGTCGTTATTTAGGTACTAATTTACGCGACATTAGACATTGGCAATCCTTTACTTCTATCATCCTTGCTAGAATTGACACAATATAATCGAACACAAGCGGCGATGTTTCGATGCGGCCCCTTGTCAAACATTCAGTCAAAAAAGTATCGGGAATGGATGATTTGTTTATGGTTCCAAATTATTATTTTTTGTTTTTTACACTGCTGTTTTTAGTTATATCATATCTTATGTGTATTTCGAATTTCACAATGGACAAAAACATCGAACAAAGAGTTTGTCTTAAATTTTGTATCGCCAATGGAATTTCGTGTTCGGAGTCACTGAAAATGTTACAAAAGGCTTACGGTGAATCGACTTTAATTTTTGTTTAAATTCTTTATTCATATTTTTTAGTGATAACTTCCTAAGACCAAAGCAATTTTATTCACATTTTTTAGTGATAACTTCCTAAGACCAAAGCTATATGGATGACCGTCAGCATATATTGCTTCCTACTATCGTATCAGTTCACTAAAACCAAGGATGATAGAAGTAAAGGATTGCCAATGTCTAATGTCGCGTAAATTAGTACCTAAATAACGACGAGATGTCGCTAGCAGTATCAAATCATAAAAATACACATTCCGTCAATACTTTGCGTAAAAGCAGACTCCTAGATGGCGTCACTGCAACTTTAATTTATTTGTGAAACTTAGTTAATCTTGCCAATAGATGGACCTATTTTATAATTTAACAACATGGACCAAATATCATTCTTGTTATTCTTAGATTATTATTATCAAAGTAGTTACGAGGTAATAGTATAAATTAACGTAGCAACTTTTATTGTAATGATTTATTCTCGTTGTTTGTTTTTATTTTTTAAGTGTAGGTATATTACTTACATAAAATTTTAAACATAAATTAAAACCGACTTCAAAAAACTGAAAAGTTTAAAATAAGTAATAGAAATATATTTTTTGGAGTCGGTGCTTCACTTTATATTGTTTTTGTTTTTGGAGACAACTTAGCACCAACTCCAAAAAATATGATTCTAGGGATGATTACCTACTTAGATTTAATTATTTTAACCTTTTCAGTTTTTGAAGTGGGTTTTAATTTTTGTTTAAGTTTTAGTGATAGATAACTTTCTACGGTTGAATCTATATTGGTGACCGTCAACTTAAATTGTTTGCTACTATCGTATCGTTTCACTAAAAAGTTATAGGAAATTGATTGCACACACGGGCGCTAAATGAGCCGGCTCTGGGTTGATCTCCTGAATTGTTGCATAGAGTTTAGTTTTGTACCTTTTTTTAACTATTGCATATCTAGAGACTTAGTACCAACGCAATATGTAACAAAATTCTGTGGAATAAATTATTTGTATTTGTAAGTTCTAACTGATATTTCAGTAATGAAGACCATATTTTTGGGTCGTCTAGAGAAAATGGTAGGTTCATTTCCCAAAAGTGGTAGGAGTCATGTTCGGGTGCATTATAAACCCGTGTTTTTTACCACGCGTCATTTCATTATGTAATGCGGCAGAAACCACTGCTATCGCTCATTAACCGACTTCAGAAACGAGGAGGTTCTCAATTCGGCCGGTTTTTTTTTATATGTATGTACACCGATTACGCCGAGATTACTGATCCGATTTACGAGATTCTTTTTTTGTTCGATGCGGAATAGCTGCCATTTTAGACTGAGAGGAGACAGGATTTTTGATAACGATAATGGATATGGTTTAATTTGCATTTATAGTTTGTAGAGTAGTCCCACAAGGTGAATGATATTGGTCTGCCGGTTCTCAGTGGTTGCAACTTCGAGTTATAGAGCTTACAAGAGGGGTCATTGTTGCCAAAAAAAAAACGATCAGAGAAATGGTCAGTTTTTGTACATATTCAAGGTATGGTGTCTCTACAGATGAAACAAGTTGGTCTGGCAGCTCTCAGTGGTTGCATTTCAGAATTATGATGCGCGTGTTATATTATTAAGAAAATATAAATTATTGATAATTATAAGAAACTGTATATCGATTATTTAACATTGTAATTAAATAAATAAAATCACCACGGCCCTCTGGTAAAAACCAGAAATAGCATCACGTGTTGTTTGTCCGTTCGAACGACGTAAAAAGTGGGGAAATATCGCGTGTTCTCCGCCTTTCGGAAATCACGTGTTGTTTGTCAGTTCGAACTACTAGGTGGGGATGCTATATAAAAGAGGGGCGGTCGGTTGTACGGGCAGAGTGTATTCAGACACCGACGGAGACAGATCGCTGTCCAAGTTATAGAGTTGGAGTTATTATATACTTAACGGCCCGTATACAAGCTGAGTATTTTTATTATGTTATTTATCTTTGTTTTTATGTTTAAATTGATGTTATATATACTTTGTAAGAATTACGTAATTATTATCGTTGGGTATATAAGAATAATTACTTGTTATAATAATTTCTGTATTATTATATATATACCTTTGATAATTTGATGACTTTTCTTGTTTTTTATGATAATATAAAAATACCTTAGTAAATTTGATGACTTTTCTTGCTTTTATGATAATATAAAAGAATTACGTAATTACTAGCGTTGGGTATATAAGGATAATTACTTGTTATAATAATTTCTGTATTATTATATATATACCTTTGATAATTTGATGACCTTTCTTGCTTTTTATGATAATATAAAAATATATTAGTAAATTTGATGACTTTTCTTGCTTTTATGATAATATAAAATGAAACTGCAAACATGTTTTCTTTTATTTAAATCTCCCTTAATAATATGCTTTAAATGCTTCTCAGCTCCTTTAATTTTTCATCTGCCGTTTTGATTTAATGACACATAAATATTTATATTCATTATTTTCTAACATCAGAAGTGGGATCACTTGGGTTCACAATTACTATATTTTATTAAAATTTTCAGAATGGATACAGAAGCTATGGCGAAACTTTTGACGGCTATTCGAGATGTCGTTAGGCCACATACAATCGACGATGATCTCGCTCTACCAATATCCGATCCTGATAAAAATGATTGTGGAGCGGCAAGCTCTCGCCAAGGTTCTCAAGGGGAGCAGCAGTAAATGCCATAGGACCAAATAAAACACACAAAGAAATGCTGTAAGTTATCCTGACGTAGAAATCATTGCGGATTCATCGGGCTGTCGACTAGCCAGAAAATCATGTGAGATTTTAACTTAACAGATGTAAATATGGTAACCACGTTATCCGCATTGTGTGAATTAACTGCAAAAATTTAACACCACTTGTAGTGTATTGTCAGAATTAGCCAAGCGGTTTGTGGAAGGTACAATAAACATTTAATACCACTGTTAAAAAAATCTACGGGTTTCAGTCACATCCATTTGCTCATAGGCTGCAATGGTAATAATAATAATAAATATTCATACACAAAGTAGGCATCATTGGGGGCTTGTGTTATGGATACTAGACAATGGAGAAATAATAAGATAAGATAAATTTATTTATTTATACAACTTAGCCTAAACACATTGAAACTTAAGGTAGGTGTGTAATATTTACAAATGTGTTGCCGATCTTCATAACACTTATTGCTAATTATAATTTAAATTGGGGTAGGTGTTATATTATTAAGAATATATAAATTATTGATAATATAACATAGGCATATAAATCCAAGCAGCAAAATCTAATTGTATAAAAGACCATAGAACATAACCATTTTGTTAAAAACTATTTTAGATTCTATAATACACCTAAGTAGGTTTCTTATATTCAGAAGTGGCGCATTTATATCTTAACTCAATGTAAAAAGGAATTAATGACAGTGTCACGTAGGACAAATCGGTCTTATATAATTTACTAAACAGTGACGCAGATCTCAAAATAGTGATGCGCTGGCTGCTATAGGATCTTTAAAGTACTTTTTCGTACTAAACAAGATTGCCTTTACCTCACATCAAAAAAAAGTACTTCAGGATTTATTAATACTACAATATAATTTTGAGTGAAGATTTTATTTTGTTATTACAATATTCTTCTAATAGAATGGAAAAGATGATAGACCGAAGTTTTAATAATAAACTATGGTTACATTTATGAATTATTACAATGAATGTTAAGTGCCTTCCTCGAATGGACGAGCTTTTACTAAAATATTTAATGATTAAAATCGACTTTGAGTTTTTATGACAATGTTTTCACTGTCGCCCTGATATCAAACTGAAATTAGATTGTAGAAGATGTTACTTTCTTATAACTTCCATTCGCTTCTACTAAATGTGTTTCTTTGCGTTTATAATCTATACTAATTTTTTTTTAAGTACAAAATTTCCATCGAATCAAAATGTCTGACCATAGTTGTAAAAGCGAAAAAAAAAACATTTTCATGATATAGGTAATTGTCATTTAATCATACATTTACATTTATTTACTTTTATCACTTTTATACTATAAAAGAGTATAAATAGCCTGTTATAATACTAATATGTGTATTAAAGGAACTAAAAAAAGTCATTATACATTAATTCTACTCTAAAAAAAGGGTCCGTGCGTTAGGCTTGTCAGTACAACTTTGAAAGGCATCTAAAAACGATTATAGCACAATTCCGTTATTTAAGCGTAATCTGTAACCAGGCTACATCACAAAATCATTCTATTGTGACTACTTACATACTAAGTATTATAGCAACGATCTAAATATCTGCAATGCAACAATATTACTGTTTGAAAATTACTATAGCAGTTTATTTTTTAACCCTTATTACGCAAATCGGACGAATCAAGGCATCTGCGAACAATTTTATAGAGCACTATCGTTCTGTACTAGTTATAATTGAACTTACTATTGCACCTGACTATAACGGTTGTGTAAAATGGCGTAGTAAACGTTTACATCAATTATTATTTTAAGCCTCTATTTATTCCTTATAAGTTTTTAAATCCAAAATGTATTTTCAAACCCTTTATAGAACAGATTGTCACCGCTTAAACGTTACCTTTATAAATCGTTTACACAGCTTTTTAGAGATATAACCTTCAGGTATAGTACTGTTTTGCTTATAGTATACATAAACTAGTATACATAAACCAGGCGCCGTAAGAAACTGATTCCCCGATTCAAAGGTCCCTACGAGATAACTGAGATGCTCCTACACGATAGGTATGCTCTAAGATGAAAAGGCAATCATAGAAATATAACAGTAACTAAAGAGAAATTGAGGCTATGACCAGATGCATGGACAGATGAAGAGTCAATTGCTGACGCAATAAGTTAGTAGATACTGTAGTAGTTGAATAAAATAAAATAAAAAAGCTTTTATACCATTATTATTATTTCTTCTAGAATTGTCTTATTGTATTTTTTATTTACCTATTACTAGCTGACCCCGCAAACGTTGTTTTGCCACTTAAAAAAATATTTTGTCCAAAAAATAAAAAATAAATAGTAGCCGATTGTCAGACCTACTGAATATACATAAAAAATTTCATGAGAATCGGTCAAGCCGTTTCGGAGGAGTATAGTAACTAAAACTGTGAGTCGAGAATGCTATACCTCTAAAAGATATATTTATGCGTAATAACATTAAGTCCGCCAAATTGTAACTCATTTTGTGCAATTAACCGAACGAAAGGAACTACCTAATGCCCATAAATGCTTACCTGGTTGGTTGGTTTGTTACTTTTATATACACACACATAGCTGGGTATTCATTTATATAAAAAATAGGAATAATATACTTATATGCAATTATTGATCAGATTGGCAGATAATCTATCAACAGATGATGTGGTTACCTATAATTGTAAGAGCAATTAGTTTATGTCAATATTGTTTAGTCTTAGTACACATGTTTAAAGCTGTTGGTGATCCGATAAATAAATAAATAAATTACAGTTTAAATAAATAAATAAATTTATTCATTTAATCACAATCATATACACAAAAATAACAAAGTATATGTAATGGTAATGATATATGGTAGGTACATGAACCCTGTTAGGGCACAGCAAAGATAATACAGAGTCAGTCAGTATTTAATTAGCTTACAAAAAAACTGTCTATTTAAAAATATATTTAACTATGTACTTAAAATAAAAAAAAACATACATATATTTTTCATCAAATCAAATTTCAGAAATTCAATATTACAATTTAAGAAAAAAATAATATTTTAAATATATTAAATAAAAATAAACATTATATCAGTTTATTACCAAATTAAAAATATATATTCATATTATAATTTCTAAGGTACCATTTGTCAATAAAAAATCATAAATACAATACATTACAATAAAATTCAAAAATATAGACATATTTATACTCAAGTGAATTTTCAAGTTTATTTGCTTAACTTTTTGAATCGTCTTGTCCGCTAAGAATTCTTTGACTGAGTAGTATCTTTTATTTATTAGAAGTCATTTCAATTGTTCCTCTGATGTATGATCTTTTGCTAGTTTTTTTTGTGATCAGGGATTTTATTATATAATTTTTTTTACATAATTGTTGAGACTGTTGTTCGTTAGTCTGAACCTGGAAGCTGGAAGGATTTTAAATTGTTAAGGTTTCGTATGTCATAGGTGTCGCGTAATTCACCACATGATATAAAGAAATGTCTTTATTTTCTAGCAGATAAAGACATTTCTTTATATTATATATAAGGAAATGTCTTTAATTGTTATTTATTATATATTTCTTTATATGGCTTGGAATATATATAATAAAGGTATTGTTAGAAATAAAGTGCGGTCTACAACTATAATTTTAGTAATAAGTCGTTAAATTTGTTGTAATATGTAAATATTTCCATAATCAATGCCTGTACTGCATGACAAGTACCGAAGTCATTTATATTTTACTCTGATTATTAAGCATACCTACCTAATCAATGTGAATTCTGTATACTTAAATGTATAGTATTAAATACAATAAATACATAGTATTAAAATGTATATGTCTACTTAAGTATGTCTACTTAATGTTACAAGTAAGACATTTAGTTGTAAGTGTGTGGCTCACGAAAAGTCTACTTAATGTGAGAAGTGAGACTGTGATGCTGTCTACTTAATGTGAGAAGTAAGACGTTTAGTTGTAAGTGTGTGGCTCACGAAAAGTCTACTTAATGTGAGAAGTGAGACTGTGATGCTGTCTACTTAATGTGAGAAGTAAGACATTTAGTTGTAAGTGTGTGGCTCACGAAAAGTCTACTTAATGTGAGAAGTGAGACTGTGATGCTGTCTACTTAATGTGAGAAGTAAGACATTTAGTTGTAAGTGTGTGGCTCACGAAAAGTCTACTTAATGTGAGAAGTGAGACTGTGATGCTGTCTACTTAATGTGAGAAGTAAGACATTAGTTGTAAGTGTGTGGCTCACGAAAAGTCTACTTAATGTGAGAAGTGAGACTGTGATGCTGTCTACTTAATGTGAGAAGTAAGACATTTAGTTATAAGTGTGTGGCTCACGAGGTCTACTTAATGTAAGAAGTGAGACTGTGGTGCTGCTTAATTATAATCGTAGTTAACGTTGTTAGGTAGATAGGTACTCCGGGGAACGAAGTACATATCAGAATGGCCGTGTTATATTATTAAGAAAATATAAATTATTGATAATTATAAGAAACTGTATATCGATTATTTAACATTGTAATTAAATAAATAAAATCACCACGGCCCTCTGGTAAAAACCAGAAATAGCATCACGTGTTGTTTGTCCGTTCGAACGACGTAAAAAGTGGGGAAATATCGCGTGTTCTCCGCCTTTCGGAAATCACGTGTTGTTTGTCAGTTCGAACTACTAGGTGGGGATGCTATATAAAAGAGGGGCGGTCGGTTGTACGGGCAGAGTGTATTCAGACACCGACGGAGACAGATCGCTGTCCAAGTTATAGAGTTGGAGTTATTATATACTTAACGGCCCGTATACAAGCTGAGTATTTTTATTATGTTATTTATCTTTGTTTTTATGTTTAAATTGATGTTATATATACTTTGTAAGAATTACGTAATTATTATCGTTGGGTATATAAGAATAATTACTTGTTATAATAATTTCTGTATTATTATATATATACCTTTGATAATTTGATGACTTTTCTTGTTTTTTATGATAATATAAAAATACCTTAGTAAATTTGATGACTTTTCTTGCTTTTATGATAATATAAAAGAATTACGTAATTACTAGCGTTGGGTATATAAGGATAATTACTTGTTATAATAATTTCTGTATTATTATATATATACCTTTGATAATTTGATGACCTTTCTTGCTTTTTATGATAATATAAAAATATATTAGTAAATTTGATGACTTTTCTTGCTTTTATGATAATATAAAATGAAACTGCAAACATGTTTTCTTTTATTTAAATCTCCCTTAATAATATGCTTTAAATGCTTCTCAGCTCCTTTAATTTTTCATCTGCCGTTTTGATTTAATGACACATAAATATTTATATTCATTATTTTCTAACACGCGCAAGTCACAGCATTGTTGCGAAAAAAAAACGATAACAGAAATGGTCAGTTTTAGTACCGTTTAGAAGTATGGTGACTCCACAGGTGAAACGAGTTGGTCTGCCTGCTCTCAGTAGTTGTATTTCAGAGAAGAAAAAAAATAACAGTAATCAATAAAATAAAAAAATAAATCGAACAAGTCCAATTTTTATTAATCTAACTTTCATAATCTAATCATCTTTGAGTAAAGCCACAAATTAATCACTTTGTAGAATATTGCAAACGCCTAATGAGTTAAATATTTACTTACTTCAAATATTTTTTTCAGCTTTTTCATTAGTCACATTAAAATCTATACTAAACCACAATATAAAGTATTTAATCCAGTTTTTTATAAATATTTAGCTTGATATATAATCTAATAATTTTTAGGTAAAATCACAGATTCTTCATGCATTCTTTTTAATTTAGATTTCGTCATCTTCAGAATCTTCCCCCTAATAGTACTGAAAAAATGCGCAGCGGAGTTGTCTGCCGTCTTAATGCGTCTATACCGTCTTTTTTTCTCTACTGGGTGTGTGCTGGAATCTTGGAGAGAGGTCAATGTGCAACCGGTCCCCATAAAGGGAGACGGATAAAGGATCCTAAGCAACCAGCTGATCCGATATCTAGAAGATCAACCATTAATTAATAATCGACAGTGCGGGCTTCGGTCGAAATTAATGCATGTCTGAAGTAAAGCTATTGACAAACGTGGTGAGTCAGTGGCTGTTAGCCTTGACATTGCCAATGCATTTGATCGAGTCTGGCACAGGGCTCTTCTCTCCAAGATCCCAGCATACGGTCTGCCCGCTCAGCTCTGCAACTGGATCGCCGGCTTATTATTCCACCTTCACCCTCCGAAGAACAGCACGCGTGCTCCTAAGTATCTCATGAGCACGCGTGCTGTTCTTCGGAGTCATCAATTCACAGTCTTCACCTCAACATCACGCACAAAGAAATTTAGTATCTATTAGAGCGTCTTGTTTTTACTTAGGATATTGTAAGGTTTTTGTTTGCCCTTTCTATAAATACCGACTTCCTGCATGAGTGAAGAATCCGTGTCCTCGCAGATGGATGCTCTTCGCGGTTCATGTCAGTGAATGCTGGTGTACCACAAGGCTTTGTTCTATCTCCCACACTATTTCTTCTTCATATCAATGTCATGCTTCCGTTAGAAAACATTCATAGCTATGCATGGGGGATATTACGGTCGCCCAGGGGCTGGGCGCGCTGAAAACGTGAGAGAAAGAATCTTACCATTGAGCTCAACAGAGTGTTGGACCTTATATCTGAATGGGGGTCTAACAATCTTGTTAAGTTTATCGCTAAGGAAACACAGGAGGGTAGGTTAAGAAGAGCATTAAGGGCTGCCGCCGGGGTTGTGCGCATTGCACCAGTTGCCATCAAGCACGTGGTGCGTTGCAAGCTGGTTATTGATGGTTGTTATTTGCATGACTTTTTTCTCCCAGACTACGCAGGCATACGTTAGCATCGGCCTTACGATGGTGGTATAAAGCCATAGGGCGAGTTTGGGGTTTAAGCCCCATCTCGTCCCTGCAAGGCGGTGACATATTCCTAAGGCAGTTGTTGCCTTTTGGATTACGTTGTTTAAGTGTGTTTTCCAGGTCAGTGTCTTGTCAATTGATATGCCCAAGTATTTGACTTCTTGGGAATAAGGTATGGATGTTCCTTTAATAGTTAGTGTAGCAAGCCTGTTTAGCTTGCGCTTCCTAGTAAAGGGCACTATAGTTGTTTTGGAGGGGTTAACCCCCAGTTGGTTATCTGCGCACCATTTGACATTTGATAATCTGCGCTCTTTGTAGTATTGATAATACAGTGCTTTGGCAAGGACCTATAACGTAGGCCACTACGTCGTCGGCATAGCCCTGCACATCAAAACCCATTTGAGTTGTTTTTGTAAGGAGTTTATCCACAACAAGTGACCATAGCAATGGAGACAGTACGCCCCCCTGCGTACATCCCCTTGTTGTCTTAAAATTTCTTGTTATTCCGTTTAGATTTATCTTAACGGTTCTATTAAGCAGCATTGACTTTATCCACCGGGTCGTTGTGTCATCGATCCCTTTGGCTCCCATACCTTTGGTCAGGGAGTGACATTGTCAAAAGCTCCTTTAATATCGAGGAAAGCACACAGAGCTATCTGCTTGTCTTCCAGAGCTTTCGATCCTGTCCGTAAGCTCAAGAAGAGCAGTTTCCGTGGATTTCCCTTTTTTATTAGCATGTTGCTTGGAGTGTAAAGGGAGTTCCTTCAAAGGTCCGTCCCTTATGCATTCGTCTATGATTTTATCCATACATTTTAGCAGGAAAAGGGTTAGGCTAATTGGTCTAAAGCATTTTGGTTGTGAATAATCCTTCTTGCCTACTTTAGGTATAAAGCATACCTTGACGAATGTCCAGTTTTCTAGTATGTATCCCCATGCGTAGCTCAGACGAAATATTTTTACTAGGAGCGGTGTGAGAATGTCTTTCCCTTCTTGCACCAGTGCTGGGAAAATGTCATCTTCCCCAGCAGACTTAAATGGTTTGAAGGTTTTGATAGCCCATTTCACTTTATTTGGTCTGATCATTTTTGCTGCTCTTCTCCAGTCTTCGTTTTTAGGCCTGGTTAGGCAGTGCTGATACTCAGGTTTATATTCGGTACTCGATAATGTTTCTGATCCAGGGAAGTGTGTTGTCGCTAAGAGCTCCAGGGTCTTCTCCACTGTATCAGTACAATTTCCATCTGGTTTCTTTAAAAGTCCCAGTTGGTTGGCTGGCGATTTCGCTAAGATTTTGTGAATTCTGGCCCCTTGAGGAGTATTCTTGAACTCCTCGCAGAACTTCCGCCACGGAAGTCTTTTCGCCTTCCGTATTTCTTTATTGTATTCAGTTAAGGCTTTGTGATATCGCTCCCAGTCCTCGGGAGTTTGTCTTATTGAATAGTTTACGTGTTTTCTTCCTGAGATTGTCTAGTTTGGGGTGCCACTATGTTACTTTATTGTCCCTCTTGGTCTTGAGAAGGCAACTCATCTCATAGGATGCCGTGATGGCCTGAGAAATAAGGTGGACCGCATATTCTAGAGTTTCAGGAGACCTTATATTCTTAGGGACATTATCCCTATCCCTTACATATTTCTATATAGGTTCCAATTTGTGGTTTAAGGGTCCCTAAAGGTTATATTTTCGTATGTTTTGTTTGTGTTAATTACGAATCTAATCTGTCGTTGGTCGGACATAGATATTTCATTGCTAATGTTCCAGTCGTTGATCGTCCTGGCTAGATTGGTTAGTAGCAATAGTTACGTCGAGAACTTCCTGTCTAGATCTCGTAACAAAGGTGGGAAAAGGCTGCCTGCCTTTGTTAAGTATCTGAAGACAGTATTAAAAGGCAACTTTTTTTTGTCCATCTTACTTTCACAAAACAGGCACTTAGTATTTATTTTCGACATTATTGTAAAAATGCTAGTAACGGTTGAATTCTATTTAAAAACACCAAAAACGAGCGCAAGCGCACCCCCCAACAACGATTATTCCACGCTCACTGACGCGGGGGCGGGCGCGGGCGCGGGAGGAGGAGGAGTGCTGTGTGTGTCAAGTCGAGACACGACAGCAGCGGTCAATGGGAATTTTAAAAATTTGTCGATTGTCCCGTTTTTGGCTATTTTTTTAAGCTTTTTCCATATATAAGAGTATTGCGTACACAATGATATCTCTGAAATACAACCACTGACAGCAGGCAGACCAAATTGTTTCACCTGTGGAGTCACCATACTTCTAAACGGTACTAAAACTGACCATTTCTGTTATCGTTTTTTTTTCGCAACAATGCTGTGACTTGCGCGCATCATAATTCTGAAATACAACCACTGAGAGCTGCCAGACCAACTTGTTTCATCTGCGGAGATGCTATACTTTGAATATGTACTAAAACTGACCATTTCCCTGATCGTTTTTTTTTCGTAACAATTAAGCCACTTGTAAGCTCTATAACTTGAAGTTGCAACCACTGAGAGCAGGCAGACCGACATCATTCACCTTAGGGGACTACTCTACAAACTGTAAAAGTAAATCTAACCATATCCATGATCGTTATGAAAAATCCCGTGACCTCTTAGACTATTTGGTCCCATAAATTTTTTTTCAAAAACAGTTGGGTACTTTGGTTTTAAATTTTAAAAAAACTGAAATTATTAAGTCGTCTACATATGCGAAATTGCAAATTTTTGCTTTTCCAATGAATTTTTAGTAAAACGATACGATAGTACGAAACAATATAAGTTGACGGTCACCCATCTAGCTTCGACCGTAGAAAGTTATCACTAAAAATTGTGAAAAAAAAATTTTAAACAAAAATTAAAACCGACTTCAAAAAACTGAAAAGGATAAAATAATTAAATTTAAGTAGGTATTCATCATTCATTCAGTTTTTTGAAGTCGGTTTTTTTTGAATGTTCGTGTTCTTCAAGGGTCACAAGTTTTATTTAGGCTGTGTGTTGTTACATCCGCCCCGACAAACAAGAACACCCTGGCCTTCGTTTTGAAGAACTCTTCAAGAGCGCAGCTGGTATTTTAATCCAGGTGGCTTAGTGTCAACCGGGCAGAGTATTTGCGTCTTAGTCAAAATTAGCATACTGGCCGAGCCGTCTCAAGATGTTGGTGGAAGGCATTTAGTCCGGTACCGCTAGGTTTTGAGGTTCCAAAAATATTAAAGTTTATGATTTTTTGCATACAGTTAGTAGGTAAGGTAAACGTCCCTATACTCGTCGGATTTTGAACTTGGCTGACTTTAACGACTTGTCACACAAACATCATTGAGCTTAAGTACGAAGTTGTAATTACACGATGCGATACATAATTTAATACTCTATTAGATATAATGATTCATTAAGGAGAATAAGGAAAAAATCTAAAAAATAATAAATTGACGAAACACACATTTGTACCAGTATTCGACAGATTTGTGTGTTTTTGACACTGTGTTTCGGATTAAAGGAAACGTTAGAAGTATGATTACTGGGCATCGAAGTCATCTCATCTTAGGCTACAGCATATCGGGGGTGGGCTCGTGAAATTGCTTCGCCAGAGCCTAGGCTACCCACGCGAAGGGCAATGAAGTTACCAGGGAGTTTTAGTGTGTTTAGCACTCAGATCATAGAAAGAAGTAGATATTTTAAGGAGGCGGCGTGGCGCGTAGGTTTCCGACATGCCCAAACCGAAATATCGTTCTCTAACGGGCTGTTAGTTATAACTTAGCCGCGCTTACGCAAGGATCTCCTGTATTTACCGAAATGTCGAGACACACGCACGGCCAGCGAGGAGACGAGGCTCCTCCGCGTTGAAAATTCCCGTCTCAAAGCCGAGATGGAGGCTCTCCGCCGAGAAATCGGTAAACTGAAGACGGTGTGGCAAGAGCTCGACCGATTGAAAAAGGACGTTCGTGAGCTCCGTTTGGGTGACAAAGGCGTTCCAAAAGCGCCGGTTGCAATTGAGGACTCCGACATGGATATATGTTTCACCTGAGAGGCCCTGCCTCAGCGAGAAAACATTCGGTGCACTCAGCCGCAACCGAGCACGTCACGGCAAGCGCCTGTACTCTTTGTTGTAACCCCGCCGTCTAACGATGAGGAGGACAAGGAAGAGAGACTGATGCGGAAAGTGCTCTCCCGCGTCAGCACCATGGTTGGCGCTAGGTTTGATGGGATGAAGGCCGATGGAAGGCTGCTTACTGCGAAACAGCACCGTCCACCGCTGGCCGCTGATAATCGAAAGACGATGCAGGAGAAAGCGAAGCCACCGACCTCTGCCGCACCCAATAAGGGCAAAATTATAGTCATCCCTGCTTCTAAGCCGAAGGCAGGCATCTCCGCCGTCCCCCTATCAGCTTCTAATACGACGAGTGCCACGGATGCTGAAAGGTGGACGAAAGTAAAAAGTAGTAAGGGGGGTAAGGGCAAGCTTGGCGCGGCATCAATACTAGCTCCTGCAACGATTGCCAGTGGAGGAACGTCCAAAGCCAAAGAGGTAACAGCAGACGCAGCCCCCGAAAATAAGCGGAGGAGGAGGAAGACTAGGCTTAGAGCTTCGCGGTCAGCGGCTGTCATAGTGACTATTGAGCAGGAGAAAAAGGTAGCGCGTATGACGTATGCGGACGTCATGTCAAAAGCGCGCACGTCTGTGAACATTGAAGAGCTGGGCCTTCCCCCGCTAAAATTGCGAGAGTCGGCATCGGACGCCCGCCTGTTTGAAATCCAGGGACTTGAGGATAACGCAGATAGCGCAGATAAATTTGCGGAAAAGCTTCGCGCCGCCTTCGGAGAAGGGGTCCGGGTGACTCGGCCCATTAAAACAGCGGAGTTTCGTCTCGCGGGGCTTGACGACTCGGTTACCGCAGATGATATCAAAGTCGCTGTGGAACGTACGGGATTCTATACGTGGCCCTGGGGAAAGCTCGTAAGGAGCTGCAAGTGGCAATTGCTCGTGCCAAGGTCGCAGCTCGGGCAGATATGTTGGAGAATCTAAATAGGGACCCCTGGGGTAGCCCCTATCGTGCAGTGCGTGATAAGTTCGCAAAGGGCCCCCCAGTAGTGGAATCCATAGATCCCTCTTTACTACGAGAGACAATAGACCGGCTGTTTCCTGAGAGCGGGGAGTTCCCCGCTCCGGCGATGGCGTCTGACCAAGCGACGCGCGAACCTGATTCGCTGCCTCCACCGCCAATCACAAACTGGGAGTTTGAGACAGTCATCACCAGGCTCCGAGCCAAGAACACAGCCCCGGGGCCTGACGGAGTGCCTGGCCGAGTTCTGGCACTTGCTCTTGGGTCTCTGGGGGATCGTCTCCGGGGCATTTAAGATCGCTGCTTCGAGCCTGGTGTTGCTCCAGAAGCCCAGGAAACCAGCGCACAGTCCTTCTGCCTATAGGCCGATTGTGCTGCTGGACGAAGCCGGAAAGCTTCTGGAGCGAATTGTTGGCTGGTTAAGCATCTCAGCCGGGTGGGTCCTGATCTTGTGGAGTGGCAGATCGGTTTTAGGGAAAATCGCTCGACCATAGACGCCATCCGGTTGGTCAGGGCTAAATCATAGGAGGAGATTGCTAGGGGCAGGGAGGAGATTGCACTTGCAGGGACTCCACCCTGGGATCTCAACGCGTTTGCATTGGCAGAGGTGTATAGGCGGAGCGCCGCCGTTGGGATGGAAGGAGCCTGCCCGTCGCTGTACCTTCTGTCAGCAAGTTATGCTCCAGAAGGTAGGACCTCAAAATCGTCTATTACGTAACGGAGTTCAAGTATTACGTAACGCAGTTTGAGGGGAGGGGGGGTCTTACCAGAACCTTACTTATCTTACGACGAAGCGTTAACAACGCGTTACGTTACATGTTTTTTTTTATTTAAATAAAAAACTAGGAAATGTTCGAAAATTGCGTTACGTAATACTTGAACGGTCCCCTAGCCGTATCGGACTTATTGCCTATTTGCGTAATAACTACAAAAAGTAATAGTTAAATTAACAATAGCAAGAGACGTGTAATTTACATAAAACTCACAACACACACATTACACGCACATCACACTTAAATACCCGAATTACAAAACATTATTTTAGTAATCCGTGTAGAGATACATAACAATTTATGTAGGTAGCCTAGCCATTTCTATATAAACAAAGGACGCCGGCCGCCCTGCCCCCGCGGCCGCCCGCGCCGCTAAACTTCCCCCCGCCACACGTGCTCACACAAACAAACACCACTCGCACACATAAAAAAAGCGTAAAAGAGTTATCTACTTACCTTAACTTAATGATAGGTATTTTAATAACTATTTCAAAATCTCCGTTAGCTAGCAAGAAGCACATCCACAATATCGAAATATTCTATTTCAACACCCGAACGAGTATTTTTCAAATACCTACGTGTACAGTCGACAGCACATCAAGTGTAACAGTTGATGGCAATAAGCTTTATTGTACAGCCTAAATTACATAGTTATAATACACAAATTATCAGACTGCTAAAATATTATAATTAAAAAAGATATGCCTTGGGGCGGGGATCGATTCCGCGACCGTTGAAGTATAATTTTTTAGGGACTGAGAGAATACGTTAGGTTATAATAATGCAAATACAGACAGACTAGAAATTATATAATTAAAAAAAATTGGGTAATCCTAAGTAACTCACTTGGTTAGAGCAGGCACCCGGACATTATCATCCTTGCGCGGACTGAGAATGGTTGCGGCTTTGGTCCCCGCCCGCGCCCCAGCACATGAACTTTTTCTAGTTTGTCTATTTATCTCAGTAAAGTTGACAGCACATCAAGCTTGACAGTTTGACTTTTAGACCGCCCTTACTGCGTTCGTAATAGAGGTGGCTTTTGTAGTGCAACTGTTACACTTGATGTGCTGTCGCCTGTACTTCTAGGTATTTGAAAAATACTCGTTCGGGTGTTGAAATAGAATATTTCGATATTGTGGATGTGCTTCGTGCTAGCTAACGGAGATTTTGAATCAGTTATTAAAATACCTATCAATAAGTTAAGGTAACTAGTTAACTGTTTTACGCTTTTTTTATGTGTGCGAGTCAATGATATTAATGTGTGCGAGTGGTGTTTGTTTGTGTGAGCACGTGTGGCGGGGGGAAGTTTAGCGGCGCGGGCGGCCGCGGGGGCAGGGCGGCCGGCGTCCTTTGTACTTATGCCGCGCCGCGCCGGTGCCGTACCGCGGCGATATTACTACCTACATAAATTGTTATGTATCTACACGAATTACTAAAATAATGTTAAATTGAAAGCTTATATAAAACAACCGATCAACTCACAAGTGTAACCTTCTGAATGTAAGTACCTACGGTTGAGTTTAGCACCATGTCACACCAGCTATTGCGTCCCGTATTTTAATAGTTTATACCTTACTATAGTAAGCCATAATTATTGTGACATGATACTAAAGTGTTCAGCTCTCTGAGATTCAGCTACTTCTGTGGTTGATTACACCTACGTTATTTAACCGACTTCAAAAACGAGGAGGTTCTCAATTCGGTTGGTATGTTTTTTTTAAAGTATGTACACCGATTACTCCGAGATTTCGGGTTCGATTTACGTGATTCTTTATTGATTAACCAAAATTAAAGCCGTGTTCAAAAAACTGAAAAGGATAAAATAAGACTAGGTACTCATCACCTAGAAAATTATTTTTCCTTTTCAGTTTTTTGAAGTTGGTTTTAATTTTTGTTTATTTTTTTTATCCAATCGTGTGCAGTCAGACATCAAAACAAAGTCTAGATTCTAGATGCCTACCTATCTACTTATTAACGCTGTCATCGACGACGCCCTCATTACAAATTTTTAACATTTGTGTTTTAAAGTTTTTTATTTCATATAGTAATTATAATGTTCCCAATAGTTTTTTATTTTACAATAAAATACTGGATTAGCAATCTTAATTTTCAAAAAAACCTTTCTTGTTTCAGCGCCATCTATTAAATTTATGCTAGCATTATATTGAAAATCTAAACTAGCACACTGGTAGCACAGTAGCAAATGGTGTTTAAATCTATCACGTAGCGCTAGTTTCATATAGAAAAATGAAATCGTTGAAGTAGAATATTGTGATGATATTTAGATTTCGAAAATAGTAATGTATCAAACTATTAATTTTAATGTAAAAATTCTAATGTTTTACTATCATATTTGGGCATATTTTAATCCGCAGGCTAACTGCTAGCGCCATCTAGTCTTAAGCCGGTATTCGTAGCTTTAACAGAGTTACGCTTTTTTGTATGACATTGGCAGTCTATATATTATTTGGTCCATGCTAAAACGTTATAGGAAAGCAAAAATCTGCTATTTCGCATACATATACGATTTAAAAACCAAACGACCCAAACGATTTGAAATAATTTTTTATGGGATCAAATAGCAACTATGCCGCATCAAACAAAATAAAGAATCACGTAAATCGGATCAGACATCTCGGCGTAATCGGTGTACAGACATAGAAAAAAAACATACCAACCGAATTGAGAACCTCCTCGTTTCTGAAGTCGGTAAAAAATTTGTTGCAATCGCTAAATACGATAATACTGAACGCTATCAAAGCTAAGAATCATAGCAATAAACTCACCGACAGTAACAGAAACGGCGGGCATACTTCTACTGTCTGTTCTTGCTGGCGGGAAAGCGATATCACCGTAGCCGGGCAACGTTCTCGCCAAAGCTAAGTAGTCGGGGGCTCGGTGGACCTCCTGCAGCGCTTTCAGCTGGTAGAGTCTTGGGCCCGCCACACAAATGCCACGGTTTACGTCTTCCACTGCCTGTAAAAGAAGTATTACTTTGTAGTCTTCTCTGATCCCTGAAATAAGAACGCACCCTGCAAATGGGACTACAACCTAATAAGATCATGAAAGTTAATATTTATTTAACAGCTGTATATTTTCTTCGATTCTACTAATGGGAATAGAAACAGCTTTAGAGCTCAAATTGCATTATTGCTTGACAGTCGATGACGTATAGCAGGCGGATGTTACCAGCCAGAAAACAAAGCCAGCATCTAGGATACAGCAACAGCCGGTCACCTTGCCAGAAGACGTAGACTAGGGCGTATACCTGCCAGAAGACGTAGACGAGGGGTGTATACCTGCCAGAAGACGTAGACGAGGGGTGTATACCTGCCAGAAGACGTAGACGAGGGGTGTATAACTGCCAGAAGCGGTAGACGAGGGGTGTATACCTGCCAGAAGACGTAGGAGGCGGCGAGGGGGTCGGCGGCGACCAGGCGCGCCTCGTGCGGGGGACTGAACACCCAGCGCCGCACGGCCAGGCAGCTGCTCGACGCCGTCGAGTAGTTCTGGATGTACAGCGAGTGCGGACACTCGTTCGGCGACAGCTTGCGTTCTGACACAATTATTACACTCTTTAATACCGAATACAAAATCTCTTCATTTAAATGGACTCAAACCAAGTTCACAAGTTTCAAGGAGGAGCTCGGTGGCGTTGTGATTTGAGCGCACTGGTCTCGATCACGAAAACAAAACAACTTTAGCCATGATCGGTCCCAGGATGGGTCAGTCAAATTTATAATCTTGAGCTCCTCCGTGCTTCGGAAGGCACGTTAAGCCGTTGGACCCGGTTGTTACTGTAACCGCATTAAACCACCAACCCGCATTGGCCCAGAGTAGTGGTGTTATGCCCAAACTCCTCATGTGTTTCTCGCATGTAGGAAGGAAGGCCTGTGCCCAGCAGTACCGTTACCATTCCTGGCAAGCAGTATCAGACTGGCTTAACATCACTGATTTCCGGCTATACGGGGAACTACTGACAAAAACTTTACCTACCTAACCTACTAAGCGCAATCAAACTTACCAAAATTATATTCGACGATCTCAAAAAGGTAAAAGTACTTCTGCACCGACTTAGATAGTCCAATCTTCTCGCAGACGGCTCTGTATACATCGTCAGCGTTCGTTGACTTTAATACTGACACTGTGACTACTTCTTTGTCGGGCAGAAGGACTTTGAGGTCGACGGGAGATGGGTTGGACGAGTCATCGGAGTCTGTGAGGAATTCCTGCACTGCGTCCGACTCCGCTATCACTCGAACGGCGCATACCTGTAAATTTTCGATCGGTTGTCCTTCATTTAAGTATTATAATGTATCTTTTACCAGTTATTTTGAAGAAATGAGGACTATAGGGCGTCATATTTTAGAATCATAACTCCGGTATCGGTTGTACTCACTTTCTCCAAATACTGTTCGAGACCTCTTCTCCTGGCGTCCAGCTGTTGCTCGCTGAGTGTGAACGGCCATTTGCCAGGTAACTTTGGGAAGTTAAACCCTGGAAATAACAAATATTGTTTCTCCTCAAACTATAGCTAAATATTCAAGTAATAGAGTTCAAGAAGGCTTGGGAAGATATGTCTGATACTATCATACGCCTTCGACGTAGGTTACGATGGAAAAAGGAATCAAGGAGTCGAGGAGGGTGTCAAGGAGAAGATAATCAATGAGATAGACATATCTAATTTTCACATTCTATTGTAATTTCTTTCAGTTTAGTGTGGTGGAGTCATAAAAAGCAACCCAGCGGGCTTATTCACAAACATTATTTGACACGTATCACTGAGTTAATTCCCTATGAGTTAATTCCCTATCTATCACTGCATTACAAGGCAAGGTATAAGAATATGATTTTAGTTAAATCTCGCTGTCTCTCTCTAAAACCACAATGCTAATGGAATGTTCGGTTAGAACCAATCAAATATTCCTACACAATTAATTCTATTAGCGGGGTCATAGTACGGTTCATGCTGCATCAAAGAATTAACAGGCCTTATGGCTGAGTCTTATATTACGAACATTGCGATCCTCTTCGCGCCACCTGTGGTTTGTGTGAACAGAGAATAATGAGCCAGCCCTTAAATTACGTAACTTAATTGGTCATAAATAAGAGGCTTTCATTTAGAAATAGAATATCATGCTCAGTGAAATTTGTAAGAGAAATTGGCAGTTGAAATTCTGGAACGGGTTACTAATTCCAAAAAGCAGGTGCACCTGTCACTAATGGGCAGACAGCTAAGTTACGAATTAGTGGCTATCTTAACCCGTCAAAAATCAGATTGCAGACATAATTGATTTTTCAATAGTCATATACCTCTGAGGTATAACGCCGCTTGACAGATCAAAGACTTTTTCGAAGGGAACTTACCTATAAACTCCTTTCTCAGCTGCTGATGTAGAGCCGAAAACTCTTTGTACCTCCGACTGCACAGGTGCCTCCCCGCCATATGCACGTTGAAGGCCACATAAGACCGGCCCGTGGTCCGCTCCATGACGACCCGGTAGTCCGGCACGGAGACCGGTAAAGACCGCTTGTCCGTATAGTCGTAGCGCTGGTACACCGTTGCACGGGAGTTGGCGGCACCCCCTATCACCCCCACCGGGGCGGACCCGTCGTCGCATGGCTCAAGCCTTTCTGCCTCCTACGAGGAAGAAACGTGGCTTAGGACATCTTAACCGTCTAAAAATAAAAACTGGGTTTTATTGTTTGTGCATGGCACCTTTAAGCATGTAATCTGTTCTATTTCTTAAGACCAGGCACGAGGACGATTAGCGAGATCTTAATATGTGCAGATGAAGTCTCGAGTTCCATGAAAGGATCCAGTTCACTGATCAATATAATGGACTCTTTAGTTAGTTCACTAGTGATCCAAGAAATATTATGGTCGAAATTTTCGCTTCTTCAGACATTTGTAAATGATAATAAAGTCATTGCATTACATAATCTGGTAAACTTCAAATGTAATACTTGCAAACATAATATGAATAATTTAATGTGAAATATTAGGTAATTGGATGACTTGTGAATTAAGGAGTTCCCAAAAAACCTGCCCGAAGATGATTCCCGAATAGAGAATAGGCTCTAAGCCAGTGTGTGACACACAACCCATAAAACCCACATAAAAAGTCATTTGAAAAGCAAAACTTCGCAATTTCGCATATGTAGACGACTTCATAATTTAAGTTTTTTTAAATTTTAAACCAAAGTACCCAACTGTTTTTGAAAAAAATTTTATGGGACCAAATGGCAGCTATTCCGCATCGAACAAAAAAATAATCACGTAAATCGGATCAGTAATCTCGGCGTAATCGGTGTACATACATAGAAAAAAAAAAAAAAAAAACATACCGGCCGAATTGAGAACCTCCTCGTTTTTGAAGTCGGTTAATGACCTGCGAACTATCCTCGTGACCGACGGCATTGATTTAGATACGTAATCAATACCTAAATAACGAAGAATGTCTTTATCGAAGAGTTGTATAACCAAAGACAGTTATGTATAGTAAGTAAAATAGAATCTCACCCTCTGTGTGACAGAGATGACTGTGAGAGTGAGACAGTCTCCACCAGACTTGATGAGGTCCACCACTTGTCTGTGCGTCGACCCTTCAACGTTCACGCCGTTGCTGGAAAAGAGGTAGAAACAATTATAAAAGCGCGTACTTCATCTGATATAGTCCGTCAAAGTCTATCTTGCGATAGCCTAAAAGGATGGCCAGACGATTTGATTTTTGGGCACTTGTCAGAATTTTGGTCTGACTTTGAAAATGGTAGGGTCTTTCGAGTATATGGAAAACAGAGTAATTATCCAAGCTATTATAGCAATTGTTTTTCTAAATTTAATTTTAGCATTATAATAAAAGTTTGAAAGATATCTAGAAAAAAGTAGCTAAAAAGTCAACTCGTACAGGACTCAAATTCAGTGATGGTGTATTATGATTTGTATTTGAATTCAGTTTAGGGCGCGTTTATTTTTTGTTAGAGTATGAACTCTATAAAACAGCTTATAGAGTGTCAGTGTTTAGGAAATATAGAAATAGGCCAAAAAATAGAAATTTACACTGGCTTTTTTGCCGGTAACACGCATTTCCAAAGCACAGAGGAGTTCGATCTCTAGCAAATTTGGAAATATCCAGAGACAATAATGGCGAGTTTTCAGTCCCACTGATTGCCCTTAAGTAGTAATAGTTCGACGACTTTCACTTCAAATATTATTTTTATTAATCCAACATCGTAGTTCCTTTAAAATCCACTGGCCATTATAACTAAACTGTAGCTGAACATAACAAAACTCGAAACGTATACGGGATATTTACCAGTTATCTAATATCAAGGAAACCAATGCTCTCGGGCAGATCATTACTAAATATAGTTACAGCTGAGATAAAACGAGCACTGTGTAAATGGAGCGAGTGTTATTACTATTGGGTCAAGTTTACCGTACGAAGGATAATGCGTCTTGGTTGGTAAAGAAAAACTTTTTGGAAATTGTAGCCTACTAAATAAAATTTGTGTCACAGCAAGTTTTATGGTAAGATTACCATAATCAAGAGACGCTTGCAATGAAGGATGGCTGTGTGAATTCAATTACCAAAATACAAATAGAAAAACACTAACATAGCGGAATTTTAGTCATGTAGTGTGGCATCAGATCATAGAGAGTGTGGCTTAATGATGATCTTTATCGGTTCAATGTGATGTCAACAGAAGCGATCCGTGAAACGCGTAGTCGAAGGGTGCAAGATAACTTGTGTTTTTAATTTTTCTCTTAATTATATAAACAGAGTGTTTTAACATCTAGCTTCTCTTTACTGAATGAATATTAAAATAAAATAAAAGTACGATACTAGAATTCTTTTATATTTCGCCTACTACTTAATTAAAACTTTGAAAGTTACTGTTTATTCTTAAAATATCAATAAAAACCCCTCAATCTGTCAAGATATTTAATTTTGGTGATTTGCTACAGATTTTTTGAGGTAATGTACTGTAGCAGTATTATCAAAATAAAGTTGTATTAGTACTTCGAGTTGATTTGTAAATAGTAGAGCCACGAGTTAGATAAGAAAAGTTCAATAAAATAGTTCATTACCAGTCATAGCTAATACATAATATATTGATTTAAGGTTTAACCTGTGAAGCACGCTTATCAGACATAATAGATTTTTAATTGTGTGTAAAATTCGAAAGGAAGTATTCCTCAACGGTCTCAACAACACGTCGCAAAGGGTAGACACACTAAATTATAAACTGCCAAACAGTCTGCCTGGAACCAGAAAAATCACTCGATAAATGGTCTAGACTCTAGATGACAAGTAAAACATGATACCTTTATTGATCTAGCACATTACGAGTTGTTAGTTAACACCATTTTTGTGTGATAGTTACTTATACATATGGGTTATTTTTCATTTCATTTCACACACGCACTTTCGTAAGCAAACACTGAAAAGTTTCCTGACTATCAATCCGTCACTGGGATCTTTAAAGCTTAAATAAAGACCACTATAAGCTACACGTACGATGTGCATTATTAATGCATAGTTAATTATTCAGGAGACAACATAATCTTTCGTTGATGTTAGACCACAAAGGTAACAAAGGTAACAACTGTACTGAATTATTATGAACAGTAGACATGAAAAAGGTTGTAAATATATACCCGCTATCCAAAGCAGCTGCTTCATCCGGAGTTTCTAAGTCCACAATCTCAAATCCAATAATGGGACAGTAGTAATAACGGTAACGGAAATCTCCACGACCTCCTCTAGTCACCACATAGTCTTCGCTTTCGATTGGTGCAAACTTCTCCCTTTTGAACCAATTCCTTAGCTGGTGGAAATGGTCCGAAAACCATTTCAACATCTTGGATTTTAGTGAAACCAGTAATACACAAACACGAATACTAGAGTCCGAAAATGCGCATTTTGGAGTAAAATGCGTAGTTAACAGCACTAGACCTGAGAATGCAATGAGAACTAACGATTTAGTAATGACATTATGAACGTTAGATGCTAGTATCAATATTATAAACATTGATACAAGCAACTGCGCCGTTTTGATGGGCAAACAATGCATTAGCGATGTCGCTTTATTGTCTTAAAATACAAATTAATATAGATTATGAGAACATTTGACAATTGATGATGACATATCAAAACCTGATACAAATACCAATTAAAATGGAGAAAAATAAAATAACGAGAACTATACCGATCAGATCAGTAATTCATTCCAAAAGAGAATACTATGTAATATAGCAAAAAAATCTACACTGATGCATCAGGTAAAATTTAGAATTTTCGCCTTTGCTCAACAAATATTAAGATGTATTATAACCGCATCAGGGAAAATACATTAATGTTCATACCCTAGGTTATCTGTCTAGCTTATAACTTCGTGTAGTACATTCGAGTCAACGCGATAATAGTTCAAAATAGGTTATGAATTTAGAACAGTCTCACGATATTTACAATGCACTGTGATTTAACGGCACTAATGGAAACACGTTTAAACAAATCCAGTCTTCGGCAGATTTTAATATCGTTTGAACTTATCGACGATAATAATAGAGCGTGAAATGGCCTTTTGTATGAGGTAGGTAATAGCTTAGAGTACGATGTAAGTTAAAAAGTCAAAGGAACGGCGTTCTACAAAATTTAAAACAAGTAACTAGTATTCAAATTAAAAGGAGCATAAAGCTATAAGTAAACAAATCGAATGCGAATGCGACGCATTCCTACGCTTGAGTATTGCATTTTTCTAATATTAACTGAGAAAAATGAATTCATAGAAGCTGTTTCGTATGTTAATATCTATAGCGATAACTTAGGATGTGACATCAAAAAGTTAATAACAAACTTAACACACTCCATAGTATTCCATTAAGTAACTTTTAAATTAAAAAGCATTATTGGATGTCTTAATTTGTACTCCACAAACTAATCCACAAATATTGCTGTGGAAAGGCCAATGTAAGGGGTAATACTTTCTTTATTGAAGGAAATCTTATCATGATTATGGACAAGAAACTGATGACTTGCCACTCCTATCGAGTCGGACACTGCTGAAAGATTCAATATCAAAATGACTGAATATTAAATAATAATATTCTAACATTCACACCTATTACGTAGATAAAATTAAGCATCAGCAGTATTTGTCTCTTTAGCACTCGATTTCAGTCGCAGACGTATCACTTTACTAATAGTAGTTTTTTGCGAGTAAAAGATTCGAGAGTAGTAAGAGCAAGAGTAATAAAGATCTTTTTGACCTCATCCCAACTTCCTCCTCCCTACTCAGGAGCACGTGTGCCGGTCTTCGGAGTCATGAATTCACTGTCTCCACCTCAACATCACGCAAAGAAGTTTAGTAACTATTTTCTTTGTCTCACTTCCACACTTGGAATTCTTCGCCAGCACATGTGTTCCCTCCTTCCTATAAAATGGGTTCCTCCAGCAAAGGCGTGAAAAGGCATCTTATAGGCAGGCAAGGTGGAGGCAGGTAGAGCAGTGTGTTTCAAGCTAAACTAGCTGTCTTTGTATATGGACTCTACTTACCGCTTCATATCAGGTGAAGTTGAGTCATTTGCCGTGCTTTATATAAAATCTTTAACTTAACGGGGTAACTCTCACCTGGAGTTAATGAAGATAAAGCTGGATGGAAGCGAGTTACACCCGGATTCCTCAATCACAGGGGAACTGGCTATCTTACCTCTAACTGTCGGAATACAATAATGCTGTTAACATTATTGTTATGGCGGTAGAGTTAGGTAAGATGGTAGTAGCTAGCCAGGCGGACTTAGAAAAGCCCTACCACCAACCAAACCGAGCAGAAAAATTCTGCCGGACCTCTAGATATGAGGTAGGTGGTCTCAACCACTAGACCACAGAGGCGGCTTCATTCCAATTACGAAGTCCCTTTTGACAGAGCAGCGCTGTTAAGCAGACTGTTTGTTCAGCATTGACGCAACGCCAACGCAGCCTACGCAGATACAAATAGTGCAGAATGTCGGAGGCTTACAGTTAATTAATTGTAATTGATATACATAATATTGATAGCCTACAAAACGCATTAGGTATCGGAACAGAATAATGGTCAATATTTATATGCGAGGTCAATGAAGATTAATCTATTTAGTTAACGATGATGAAATATCGACAGCAAATTTCAAATATCCCACAGACGAAAAGGTATAAATCATAACACCGGCATAAATTGCCAACCAGTAAATTGTTAACGACAGCTGTTGTGTAAATACGCTGATATATTTTACAGGGTTTTAATTTTGACAATAATTTAAACGAGTAAAAGAATAAGCGGTAACGCTTAAAATACGGATAGGTAGGTAGAAAAAGGCTGAAATGCTAATCTGCGTCTGGCACTCCACATTGGAATGGGGCTGTTTTGTGGAATTAGATAATACAACCCTTCACATACTCATTAAAGTAATTGAAACATATTAAAACATTCCTATTTCTGTTTGTTACCAGGGAACATTGAAGTGGAATTTCTCTGGCTTCCAATAATCTCATATTCTTAGAGTTTGTTCTTACTATAAGAACACTTACAAGGAGAAATTTTTTTTACTAGTAAGTACAGAAGTCTGAAAAGTTCCAAAATACGGTTCGCGACTTCGTGGAGTCATTCCTCGGTGTAACTTATATAAAAAATATGTTAAAAGCAAACAAAAGAATTACCTTGTCTGTGGAATTGCTGTATATCCTTTACGAAACACCTTAGATGTTTCATATAAAGAGTGCATGTGATTGAACATTTTGTCAACAGTATACACAGAATATGACAAATGCCTTGATAGATGACTCGGTTTTAAGGGTAAAACCTGTAGTGATTTTATCAGCAGATAAGAAATGCACACATAGGATATCGAAGCAAAACTTAAAGCTAAACAAATACCTCTCGAACACAAATCACTTTCAATTGTAGGTCGTGTTGCTGTTAATATTGCACAAGAGTATCTGATGCCTGATGAAAAGTGCGTCTATTTGATTTCCAAAAGGTATCAACTAAAATCCCCTTATGTGGAACTTATAATATTCGTCAATTCGTTTATTATTGTTGATTTTGAATCCCGCAGGTATGCAACCACAGAAAATCGTGAAGTTCAATTCAAAGGAACAGCAAGACGCGAGTTAGCCGTTGATTCCGAAACGTTTATCAGTACGGTAAGTGTGCACGACTGTGCCAAACTTTTTATAATGATTTTTTGTCTATTATCAGTATGATGTTTTTGATACGATTTTGTTTTAAAAAGAATATATTAATATCTTTTCCCATCAAGTTCACGTCTTTTTTATTGAAATTATTATAATTTTTCAATACGACTTAAAGACAGTCAGGAAAATAGTGGTCCTTCTCCCAGTGTAACCAGTGCATTGTATTTATTGTTATTATTGTGTATTTGCGGTGTTGTGTAAGTTGTTTGTTCGTAAGTTTTCACAATGGTCATAACTCGTAGTCAGTCGCGTTTAGTATCTTCGGCTGGTGATGCTGATACACAACAAAGTGCAAGCACTTCGACTGCACATGCTAACACTATTAGTGAACCCTCGCGGGAGGCCAATGCTGTAACGACTACAGTCGCTCCGGTTCCCTCACGATCGCACTCCATTTATTCACGCACGAGCCGCTCCTCGGCGATGGTTACTGCAAGAAAACTTGCAGCAGAGGCCCAGCACGCCCGTCACCTCGCACGTTTGGAGCTAGCTGCGAAAAAGGTGGAGCTCGAGAGGAATTCTGCAGAGCTAGATTATCAGGCTGAGCTCGCCGCGATTGAGGCGGAATATAGTGAGCATGGTACACGAAGTGGTCGGAGCCAAGGTAGTGTAAAAAAATGGTTAGAGGCGGAAGATAACGCTCGTGTCGTTTTTCCCGAAATTCGTAACGGAAATCTCGACATTTTATCACCGATAACCCATCTCGACAACACGGTCGATTATCCAGTACTACCAATTAGTAATCGCCCCCAGGCAGGGCCAACTAATCTTTTTAATCATCCACAGGCTTTATTTCATTATAACGATATTCACAACGATGTCGCTCCAGTCTCATCTCCGGAAGCAAAGCAGCCGACGACATCGCGGCCCAACATTCGCCGTGACGTCTACGAGGTTCCCGTTCCCGGCTCCACGGTTGACGACAATGGAGTAAATAGCGTTTCTCGACTCGCAAACGCTTTTGAGAGTTTAGTTAATAAAATAGAATTAAAGAAAAAGTTTAAATCCCACATTAGCCTTCCGAATTTTGATGGCAAGTCGCCCCTAGACTGGCTTGTTTTTAAACGTTCTTTCACAGATTCTGAACATTCTTATACAGCAGCGGAGAATCTAGCTCGTCTTAGCGTTGCTTTAAAAGGGGCAGCGCGCGAGGCTGTCTACGTGCTCCTTGCAACAGCTCTACACCCGAGTATCATCATTGAAGAACTGGAAAGGCGTTTCGGCCGTCCCGAGCACATCGTGTTGAGAGAGGTGGCCGCTATCCGCGCCTTACCCAAGGTCAATAATGATATTAAGGATCTCTCAGTTTTCGCTTCCCGCGTGCGTAATTGTGTTGAAGTAGTTAAGTTGCTAAATGAAACAGATTATCTGCGTTCTCCAGAGTTATTCGGAGCACTAATTAACAAGTTGCCTTCACTATTACGCACACGGTGGGTGGACTATGCCGCATCCCGTACAGCTGACGCTGCGGTATCTAGTAGCGCTAGAGTAGAGTTGCTGTCGGATTTCCTGGCACGCGAGGTAGACTTGCACGTGAAATTCGATACGACGATCGAAATAAGTCACAACCATGTGCCGCGTGAACGTTTTCATGCTGTGTCAGAATCGAACTCAGTTTTACGCAAGGAATCGAACCCAGGACTTAGGCCTAAAATTTCACAACATTATCATAATAATAAATCATGCCCATGTTGTAAACAAACGCATGACTTGTTATTGTGTGACAGTTTTAAGTCAATGTCCATAGAAGACAGGTGGCAGTTTATAAAAGACAATAAAATTTGTTATCGTTGCTTGAAAAAAGGTTCGCATAGTTTTAGGCTGTGTAACAGAAATAAAAATAAATGCGAAATAAAAGATTGTAATCGTAAACATCACACCTTATTACACAATCCTGATTTTATTCCAACTCTGTCTGCTCACATCGGTGAACATACAGACTCTGCAAACACTACATCTACTAGTCCTATGGCTATTTCGAACGATTTAATACACAATACGGCAAGAGAAACGGCTGCCCATACTACCGCTACTTTAGATTCTTTTAGCGTAACAAACATGAGGCCGCTTCTGAAAATAGTAGCAGTCACAGTGTCCGGTCCAACAGGAAGCGTGGATACCTTCGCGCTTTTGGATGATGGTTCCACTTCAACCTTCATAGACTCTGAGATTTCTACTAGGATTGGTGCGACGGGCCCTCAAGGTCAAATTTACCTTGACTGCGTTGGAGGTTTGTGTAGAGAAACTTCCGTACAGTACGTTGAATTTAAAATAAAAGGTAGGCATGCCAGTGAAACGTTTTCTGTTCGTAGAGCGCGCTCGATTAAAGACTTAGGGATAGTGTGCAATCAGTCAGTTAGTCGCGATGATTTATGTCAGTATTCATACTTGTCTGACTTATCTACTGTTTTGTGCTACGACAGTGCTAAGCCTATGTTGGTAATAGGGATTGACAATTGGCATTTGTCAGTTGCGACGGCCACGAGAAAAGGCACAAAGTCGCAACCTGTAGCTATTAGAACGGGATTAGGTTGGGTACTCTTTGGGTTCTCTAGTAGCAAAACGAAACCCGTCGAGCTAGCATACCACGCGCACGTAACCGAGAACTCTAAGCAAGAGCTCGAAGAGCTTATCAAAAGTCAATATAGGTTAGATGCAATCGGAATAACTAAGCACGAGCCCCGGAGTACTGACGATAACCGCGCTTTAGATATTCTAGTTCGTACGGCTCATCGGCTTCCTAGCGGGCATTTCGAGGTAGGTTTGCTCTGGAAGGCGGATAAGCTTACGGTTCCGGATAGCTACCCTCTAGCTTTATCTAGATTTAGGAGCCTCGAAGCCAAGATGCTGAGAGAGCCTGAATACGCCAAGCGGTACCGGGAAAACATCCGTGATACCTTAGACAAAGGCTACGCGGAAGAGTGTACAGGCATTAAGCCCAGTGGTGTTTGTTGGTATCTGCCACACTTTGGTGTGATAAATCCCAACAAACCCGCAAAGCTGCGTGTCGTGCATGATGCCGCCGCACGGTCACGGGGAGTCTCTCTAAATTCCATGCTGTTGCCGGGTCCTGATTTTTTGCAATCTCTGCTCGGAATTTTGATGCGTTTTAGGGAAGGCAGGATAGCTTTGACAGCTGACATCAAGGAGATGTTCCCACAAGTAAAGATAGTTCAGAAAGATAGAGATGCCCAACGTTTTCTCTGGCGCG
Organism: Nymphula nitidulata; assembly: GCA_947347705.1. Classification (NCBI taxonomy): domain Eukaryota; kingdom Metazoa; phylum Arthropoda; class Insecta; order Lepidoptera; family Crambidae; genus Nymphula; species Nymphula nitidulata. The sequence goes on from OX374632.1 coordinate 19,518,323, forward strand.
ATGATCCTGCCAGCCCGATTAAGGTTTACCGCATGAGCTCAATGATGTTCGGTGCTTGTTCGAGTCCATCTACAGCTATTTACATCACGAACCGCAACGCATCAGAGTTCCGAATGGAGTTTCCCGAGGCTGCAGACGTTATCAAGAGGGATACCTACATGGATGACTTTATCAGTAGTTTTGACAGTATTAAAGACGCAGCTCGTCTGGCTGCTGACATTGTCACGATTCATAAACGCGGTGGGTTTGAGATGCGAGGTTGGACATCAAATGAGCCAGCAGCTTTAGCTCTGTTACCGGACGAGCTGCTGTCTGACGTATTTAGCGGTAAGGTTGTAGAGTTGTGTAGAGACGCCATCACCCGTACATTAGGTTTCATCTGGCAACCATACCGTGATGAGTTTAAGTTTAATTGTGGGCTCTCAGATGGGACTTTTGCCCCCACAACTAAGCGCCATGCTTTGACGCAAGTCATGCGAATTTACGACCCTCTAGGTATTTTGGCACCTATCGTAGTTAAAGGCCGAATACTCTTTCAAAATTTGTGGCGTAAAGGCGTGGACTGGGACGAGAGGCTATGTGAGGGTGACGCGAAAATCTGGCAGGAGTGGTTCGATAGCCTAAAAACTATTTCGGAGTTGCGAATACCTCGGCGCTATTATCTTGGTGACGCGAAAATTAAAGAGCGAGAGCTTCACGTGTTTTGCGACGCAAGCGAGTTAGCTTATGCTGCGGTTGCCTACTGGCGATACGTCGACAATTTTAATCAACCGAGACTAGCTCTTATTGCGAGTAAAGCACGTGTAGCACCGTTAAAGCCGAGCTCAATACCACGGCTAGAGTTACAAGGCACCCTTATAGCCACCCGTCTTGCATCATCTATCTGCGACTCTCATAGATTCAAGCCCGACCGACGTTACTTCTGGTGTGATTCGATGACCGTGCTGGGCTGGTTACGGAGCGATGCTCGCAAATATAAGCCGTTCGTGGCCAATAGAGTCGGTGAAATTTTGGAAAGCAGTGCTATTTCCGAATGGCATTGGGTTCCAACCACCTTTAATGTCGCTGATGATGCAACTCGTGTTAACTGTAGCACACTGAGTCTTGAGTCGCGCTGGTTGTCGGGTCCCAGTTTTTTATTAGCTTCATCAGTTGAGTGGCCTCGTGAGCCAGCAGTGGGTAAGTCGGTTGGGCCCTTGGATGAAGTAGAATTAAAGCCATCTGCACGCATTATCAAGTTATCATCATCATGCTTAGGATCCTCGACTCCATCTGGTAGTGATATCTGTTGTTATAATAGTGTGGACGGGTTGCCCTTACCAGTAGTAGCAAATCACATTCATTTTAGCTTATGGATTAGGTTGGTGAGGGCGACTGCTAGAGCTCACCAGTTCATTGCTGCTTGCATAACAAGGGTTAGGGGGGTTTCACCTAATTTTATTTTGCCTCAACGCAGCCTCACTTCGACATCTTCCTTTCGACCGCTGAATGCACAAGCCTTGCAAATCGCGGAGGTCCACATACTGCGCCAAAGCCAAATGAATGCTTTCTTTAATGAGTTACAATGCCTGAACCGAAGACGACCGATTCCACCAAAAAGCCGCCTCGTGAGCCTGACCCCGGTCCTTAGCCAAGATGGCTTACTACGTCTTCAAGGACGTGCCGTCGCCGTTGCGGCCATCGAGGACAGTGCCAAGCGTCCTATTCTGTTAGACGGAAAAGATCCCGCTGCTCGCCTGTTAATCAGACACTATCACAGTAAGTTCGCTCACGCCAATACGGAGACTGTGGTCAACGAAATCCGGCAACAATATTGGATTCTAGGGTTGAGAAATGTTGTACGGTTCATTGTACGCAACTGCCAGTTTTGTAAGCTAGTTCGCGGAGCCCCTTTGCAACCACCCATGGGAGACTTACCTGAAGCACGGCTCTCACATCACAAGCGGCCCTTTACGTTCGTCGGTGTAGATTACTTCGGCCCTCTTCAAGTCACAGTCCGTCGCAGCCGTGAAAAGAGATGGATTGCACTGTTCACATGCATGACATCAAGAGCCATACACTTGGAGGTGGTGCGTAGCCTATCAGCTGACGCGGCTATTATGTGTCTCCGCCGTTTCATCGCACGTCGAGGGACGCCAAGTCAAATTTTCTCAGACAATGGGACCTCTTTCGTCGGCGCGAATCGGCAGTTGCGTACACTATACGATGAGGCAGTGGCGGACTTCGCCTCAATTCAGAAAATAGAGTGGAGCTTTATTCCCCCATCCGCCCCATTTATGGGTGGGGCTTGGGAACGATTGGTGCGGAGTGTGAAGACGGCGCTCAAAGTTACGCTCAGGGACCGGGCCCTCGCAGATGAGGTCCTAGCAACAATTTTGGTTGAAGCGGAAGCCTTAGTGAATGCACGACCCCTGACGCACGTGTCACCTGATCCTGAGGACCCCGAAGCACTCACGCCGTCACACTTTTTACTAGGGAGTTCTTCGGGTCGACCAATCCCAGCCCGGCTTACCGATTCGGACTTGTGCAGCAGGAGTGGATGGCGCAGGGCCTTGAGGCTGACGGACCACTTTTGGCGTCGCTGGGTCCAAGAATACCTGCCTACTCTGGCTCCACGACGCGTGCGAGGCTGCAACAATTATAGCATCAAGGTTGGGGACCCTGTGCTGATTGCTGACGGGGACTTACCGAGAGGAACCTGGCCACGAGGTGTTATTTCTGCCGTATTCCCGGGTCGAGATGGGTCAACTAGAGTGGTGGACGTGAGGACCTCCGCAGGTATTTTGCGACGGCCTTTGAAGAAGATCGTGCCGTTATGAAAAAAAGGGGAGCATGTGCACGACTGTGCCAAACTTTTTATAATGATTTTTTGTCTATTATCAGTATGATGTTTTTGATACGATTTTGTTTTAAAAAGAATATATTAATATCTTTTCCCATCAAGTTCACGTCTTTTTTATTGAAATTATTATAATTTTTCAATACGACTTAAAGACAGTCAGGAAAAGTAAGTACTCGGTTTAGAAAGTCACTGGTATACCAATAAATTTTTGGCAAGGCAGTAGCGCTTCCTCAGAGAACTTGGCGATTTTCCTGACCATATGAGTTCTAAATACATATAAATTTACGATCGAATACGGATCTCCTGTACGGTGTATAGCTGAGACTGAGGGCTACAGACACCACTGTTGAGTTTTTGGCTGAATAGTCCGATGTGCTCTATCTATCTTTACGTGTCTGAAAGCTCTTAGTTCTTTTTATAAAGCTACAGATTATTGTCTTAATTTTTACACAAAGCAGGCGCAGACTCACTACGTTCATCGTGTTTCATTCACATAAATAAGTGTTATCTCTCCCACTTGCTAGGCCGTTAAAATGCCTAATCAGCATAGATTTCGCAGCTAGATTTGAAATTGCATAAGTCGACAAATAATTACAATTCAACAAAACACTAGACAAAAGCATTGTCTATATATTTAGCTTTTTGTTATTCAAATATTTAACAACCAGTTTTATGGTAAACGCATGGCATTTACATGCTTTGTCTGAACAAACTGTGACAAACACAATCCCCCGGGGCTAATCTATTTTAGGTTAACTGTTTGGCATTTTGTAGACAAACCATCGAAAGGCACTGACCGTTTTAAAAGTCGTTTTCAATCGACAAGAAAATGAATGCGTAGTAATCTAGTTATATCTTGTAACTTGTACAGACATTAGCGTACAATCGTACTTATACCTACAGAAGACTGGACGGACCATATTGTGGGACCATAAGAGTAGTTTTTGCAGCGAAAATTGAACCTATTGTGCTATCGCGTATTATTTATTGATTGTAGCAAATATACACTCAACCGCATTCGTAATGAGAATAAATAAAATAAATCAAAAGTCAGTCTGTCTACGTAGACTTTAACCAGGTTTAATTGGAGCAAGATAATGTGTAACAACAAAAAATCGGTTGTGAAATAAACTACACGCGCTGCATTAGTGATACTGTGTGTTTGGCCCCGATTTGAATGCACTAAACTGGATTCTGATAAAACTCTACATTAATAGGACTTCAATAACTAGCCCCAATGCAAAAGAGTTCGTCGAGTCTAGTCACGTTCTTTTTAAGTCTGATATTTACCAGAGCATTTATTTTGTGTAAAAGTATGATAAATATATTTTTAGACCTTATGGAATAACATTGTAAAAAAGCAATAAAGTTGAAAATTAAATTGAAATGATAGTTTAATTTTGCTATGTATGAACATCAAGTTTATTTATGCGCCGAAATATAGGTATACTTAGATTAATTTTTTCTCCATATTGCAAGAGCAAAATAGTTCGTCCACGCGTTAATCGATGTGATAGTTCATCTGCTTAATAGAAAAATATTTTGCTTAAGTGTTAAATGAAATATTTAAATTTATAATGCTGGTATTTAACTGTTCACTATAACTATTAACTGAATTCAAACAAGCAAAGGAACTGTTTAAGTACCATAAATGGCTAAACGCTCACCAAATCAATGATTGATAGTTTTGGTAGTATTTTAATGGTTTTGGAGAAAATATAGGCCCCTTCGATGATCTCCTTTATAAGAGGACAAATTCTTTTGATTTCATAATAGGGTAGTTGACAACTTTTTTTTTATTTCATAAATAAGAAGTTTATAACTCATAAAGAAATATTGCAAAAGAAATCGTATGTCTAAGATCAATAGTTTTACAGATATAGTGGTATGTTTGATGTGTTGCGGCGCATCGTCCAAAAACGCTCCATAGAAAATCTACGGAACAGGTGACGTCACATGTTCCCATGTCACTAAGAAATGTATGGGCATACTGACAAAATTGATAATAACTATGTATTAAGTATGTTTTTATGAATAGTTGTCATAATAATAGTTATTTTAATTGATGTCAGCCATCTGATATCATAAACATTTTTGATGAATTTTGAAAAAAAATATGACCTATTTTTTAATTTTAAAAACAGTACAACTTCAACAATATTCCATTTCTTTTAAGTTTGAATTGTTTTTACGGGTAACAGGAGCGCATATTTTCCGAATTTGTGAAAAATAGCGCCTAATTCAAACTTAGGCAACATCCCAATTATGAAAGAGAGAAAGAAAGAGTATCAGAGATCATACAGAGTGCACGAACCCCCCTGCACTCTGTCTGATCTCTGATACTCTTTCTTTCTTTCTTTCTCTCTTTCTAGGATTTCTTCTAGGATTGGTGACGCACCAATAGGGTAGTTGACAATTTTTTTTATTTGATAAATAAGAAGTTATATTTCACAAAGAAAAATAGCAAAAGAAATAGTATGTCTAAGATCAATAGATATTCCATAAAAAATTTACGTAACGGAATTTGTAAAAAATAGCACCATGTTCAAACTTAGGCAACATCCGAATTACTCGTTAACCCCAGTAAAACACTAACGTTCTGATCGCTACAGTAATATGAAATAAGTTGTCATCATGCTAGAACAAAAACTAACCTGGAAATGCCTTGCAAGCAGCTCAGAGTCTTTGGAATATGCCACTCCAATACTCTACTCTCTCTCTATTTACAGCCTCCGCGCAAGACGAGGCCGGCACACAATGATATGCCTTGATTGCCTTGGCAACAAACAGTCGTAATGTTTTTTGGCGAACCCGTGACTTTGGCAGACAGCAGCAAAATGGATGTATAGCTGAGGGGTTCAGTGGATGTTTTGACCAAATAGAAACTTCAGGCGAACATTCGGTAATAATTCATAATTCAGCCCATCTATAGTTTTTAGGGTTCCATACCCAAAGGGTCTGTCACCAGGCTGTATCTGATAAACCTTAATAGTTAGACAGTTAAAATTTTCACAGATGATGGTATTTTTGTTGCCACTATAACAACAAATCAGACAGTTGAAATTTTCACACATGATGGTATTTTTGTTGCCACTATAACTACAAATACTAATAAACAGAATAAAATAAATATTTAAGGGGGCTCCCATACAGCAAACATGATGTTTTTGCTTGCTTTTGCTCGATATTGATAACAGCAACAGTTAGATGTTTGTTCATAGATAGTACAGAACCCTTGCCTTAACCGGTTTTTTTATTAACATACACCTCTGTTGTAGGTGAGTTTTCCCATTAAATCACATATAGAGTTGTAGTATAAATAAACAGAAAAAGTAATACAATTCCTAGTTGGCACTTCAGTTAGCTGGAGATATTAAAAGAATTTATATTTATATGATTTTAAATTCCTGCTTGTGAGTTGAATATACTTGTGACTAATAACAAGCCTGGGATTATGATTGTTGTTTAACTGAATATGTATAAGAGTATTTTTATGATTTATTTCACTGTATATTTTTTTAATATACCTATATTTAAAATGATAAAAATTCACATATTAATGAAATATATATGTAAACAGGTATCTTTTTACAGTGATTTCTAATTTTCATTTATTATTTATGCAGAAATTTAATCAAATACTATGCAAACAGCCATTTCAACCTTTATAGATGTTTACTATTATAATTAATACAAATAAAAATGTTAACAACAGACCTCCTGATTAGTAATATTCTATATTTAATTTTAAGTGTCTTTTCATTATATTTTTGCTGTTAGATTAACCTGACAGTGTGAGACGGACAAAACACCTAATTTTGTTTATTTTTTTTCTCAGAAATGTTATGATCTCAAATTCTCATTAGTTGCTGGATTCATTGCTAGCTCCATTTTAGTGCCTGCTACACTTGCTTGAAAAACTGAAATAATTGGAGTACAACATGTCGAATGGTGGAGCTGATAATGTTGAAAAAAATACCTATTAAGCGAGGCTTGTATCGAAGTCAATGAATATGTTATATGAAATATTGAAGTTAATATGTTGGATAGAAGAAAAGTATATAGTATATTTTAGCATTAGAAAGAAGTGTTATTTTGAACACTGTTTTGAAAGACTGGTAGACACCAAAATAGTAAATCTTTAAGTCATTATAAATATGGATGGTCAATATATAACCTGTAGGTTAAATTTGTATATCTTATACTTTTAACTAAATATTATACAATACATATAAGGAGTTTTTACTATTTTTTTATGAAAAAGGATGTACTGATATTTCAGGTCAGTGACACCATTCGCATATGTCATAAAAATTGGCACGGGCTTAGAAAGAATATAGACAAGTACATAATTAATTATTATTTTAGTATTTTGATATTAAAATACGAAATGTTATTTTATTATATTATCTAGGTACCAAGCACTAAGCACAGCAAAAAAAAATAAAAAAAATGTATTAAAAAAACATTTAAATATTCCTAATATCAAGCTCTTTCATTACCAACAAAACAAGTTTGGCAAGTATGATTCATACTATGCAAATGAGTTTAAAACGAAAGTAAAATAATAATGTAAGTTCTAGAATTCTAAAACGTAAGCATCAATAACGCTGCACGTAATAAGCCGGCGTGAAAGGCGTTGCTAGGTGGAGAATCACAAACAATGCTGGGAAAAACCAGTGGGAGGTATAACGCTAGTGTTACAAGTCTCCTGGCTACATATATCAGAAACAAAGGTACTCACACTTCTAGAATCCTGTCCCCCTTTCTAATGCCAGCCTGCTCTGCCGCTCCCTGTTCCAAAACAGCACTAACATGCTGAAGAGGAGCATACAGCTCCCCGTTGATCGATCTTAACTGGCCTCCTTCTGACACTTGACCACGAACATTGAACCCGAAACCCGTTTCAGTTTTATAAATGGTAACGCGACGCGGTCCATTGCTGGGCAATGTCCCTTTATTATTTCTTTCGGATCTAATAATACTATTATTATCCGTTTCTGTCTCAGCCATTTTGGATAATAATAATTGCCACAGACTGCGACACTCAAAATTTAGTTTTGACAGTTCGGGACCAGTATTGCCTTTTAAATTCGTACTTTCCTACTATCAAAATAATCTAGCCTACTATGAATGGCTTTAGAATGTGTGTCACGCCATCTATCGTGTATTGTTTGTAAAACTTGCAACTAAAAAGCCGTAAGGATAAAACAGTAGCCAAGTTTCTTTATTTAAAATAGATGGCAGGCATGTTGAAACAACGTGGTACAGAAAGATTCAAGTTCTCACATCAAAATCAGCTGTGAACATCAGTATGGCCGCTCTTGTAATCATAAAATAAATTTGTTTTTCAAAATCAAATACAAAAAAACAGGAAAGTGCATATTTCGTACTTACATCGTCAAAATATTTTAAATAGTGGCGGTGTTAATGTTGACTAAAAGTGTTGCGTCATGACATAAACCTCTCACTGACAAACAAATACAATAAAAATTGCGACTGACTATTACGGCGATTTGTAATTTCTATTTCGCTAGTGCACCATATCTGTCGGTCGCCAAGGGGCTGATGTTATTTGTGAGTCGTAATCGCCCGTGATAATGAGTAGTGCAAGATTGAGTTTAGTTTCTGTGGGAAGGCTAATCAGGACATCAGGTGAGTGATTTTATTTTCTATCTTGTTTCTTGTTGTTGGATTGGATAGCCGCCAGCATTTAAGTCGCAATTGAAGTATACCCGTGTAGGTAATAAGATCATACAATCTGTTTAATAACAAATCGTCATTGTAGCGTTTATCACGTATGCCTTGCATGCACATAGATTTTTGTATGGTTATGTTATTCAACTCAGTTATGCCTTCCTCAAACCAACAAATCCTAAGCATAATGTAACTATTCAAGGCGAAGTCGTCAAACAGGCTAGGTCACGGACAATAATATAAATGTGCCAATGGTCTTGTTCATAGCATTCTTACCTAAAAAGTATTCTGTGCTTCTTAGTGCCTTATCAAATTCGAGCAGGCTTATACAGTCATTTCGAATTCAGTCAGGCATTGCTATAGTGTCTGTCTGCATCATAGATATAATAAACGGTAGACAATTATTGCTATTGTTGCTGCATTTTATATTTTTATTATTATGTAAGTTTTGAGTATAATCGTTAAAGTACTACTAACGGCAGCTATTCTAAACTGAAAGTATAAAACAAACTAAAACTTGTATTAGCTTATATGTAGGTAATATTATATAGATGTATAACATGATTCACTTATCTTGTTACAAACTCATTTTTAGAAATCTTTTTTATATTTTATGCACCATGTCATATAATCACACCAGAAGAGAAGAGATTTTATACAACATTGTCAAGGTTCAAATCATTATCATAACAAGTTCATTGAAACATACCTAGGTTGTTAGGTTAAATCTCATTGTGTGTACTTTGTAAGCAAAATAGAATACCTATTTCATTAACACATAAGTTCCTCAGTTTTAATTGGTCTTTAAAAATGTTATTTGGCTAGCTACACAAAATACTTAATCTTAAAATAAATAAGAGGTAAATCTTGTTAGCTATAAATATGCTCGCTCATATTTATGAGTTAAGTTATTATTATTGTTATTATAGTAAAAAATGATAGTAAACAGTATTTATTTGCAAAAAGAAAGACTCATTGTATTAGTATTACATATTAGGTACATATATTAGTTATAAGTAAGGCTCAACCGAGAACTTGGTCTTGGTTCTCTGATACATTCTCTACCAAAACAGAGTCATGTGTACGGTGTGGGATTCACATTTGTCGCTGAGTGTCAGTGAGGGACTTAGCTGTCGATTGTGTCATCATGCAAAAATATTGCATAACAATATTATGCAAAATTTAATTTTTTCGTAATTTATTATTACTATAAACTATTCTTGGTTTCCATTCTTGATCTCGGTCAAGATTTTACTTTGTTCTCCGTGTAGGTCTCGATCTAGGTCTCGGCTAAGAACAAAATCCTGTCTCGGTCGACCCCTAGTTGAATTCCATTAGATTGATCATATTGAATTTACTAAGTGTTATATTATACATTTATTCTGATACTCAAACATCACTTAAATTTAAGTCTTGTTTAAATATTAACAAGTGTTCAATTTGACCACACAAAATGTGGCTTATATGTAGATTATGGACACACAATTTGGAAGCTCACAATTTGTAGTTGAAATGGTCAATATTTATGAGGCAATTTGAGGAACACAAGAAAAAAATATTCAAAATTAAAAGTCTTAAATTTCATAGTATTGGACAATATTTTAACAAATTTCATTTATGTTTGTCAAAATGGTATGCCCGTATGTAGGGTCGCCTGGGTAGATACCACCGCCTTTCTTATTTCAGCCGTGAAACAGTTCGCTGTGTTTCGGATCGAAGGGAAAGGTAGCCAGTGTAATTACTGAGCATGCAAGGCATTTCATCTTAGGCCTCAGGATGACAAGGCACCTGCAATACCAAGTGATTGTTTCCGTGTTATTGCAGATGTCTATCAGACAAACATCGATGTTCGACAAATGTTTGTGTACTCATTATACAAACATTGATGTTCGACAAATGTTTGTGTACTCATCATACAAACATCGATGTTCGACAAATGTTTATGTACTCATTATACAAACATCGATGTTCGACAAATGTATACAAACATCGATGTTCGACAAATGTTTGTGTACTCATCATACAAACATCGATGTTCGACAAATGTTTATGTACCTACTCATCATACAAACATCGATATTCGACAAATGTTTGTGTACTCATCACACAAACATCGATGTTCGTCAAATGTTTGTGTACCTACTCATCATACTAACATCGATGTTCGACAAATGTTTGTGTACTCATCATACAAATATCGATGTTCGTCAAATGTGTGTGTACTCATCATACAAACATCGATGTTCGACAAATGTTTGTGTACTCATCATACAAACATCGATGTTCGACAAATGCTTGTGTACCTACTCATACTAACATCTTCGACAAATGTTTGTGTACTCATCATACAAATATCGATGTTCGTCAAATGTGTGTGTACTCATCATACAAACATCGATGTTCGACAAATGTTTGTGTACTCATCATACAAACATCGATGTTCGACAAATCTTTGTGTACTCATCATACAAACAGCGATGTTCGACAAATGTTTGTGTACTCATCATACAAACATCGATGTTCGACAAATGTTTGTGTACCTACTCATCATACAAATATCGATGACAAATGTTTGTGTCTTCGATTCGATTTCTGCCTCAAGACGTGAAGTTTTTCTAGTTTTATTATATTTTAATTACTAAGTAATTTTTCAAACATTTATAATGTTAAAATCAAAAATTAAGGATATTTGAAAGCACTGCCCCAACTTAACCGAATCGTCGGTATTTGTAAAAATACTCGTTTCGGATGTTGAAATAGAATATTTCGACATTGTAGGGTGGACGTTAGCTCATAAACGCAAATACAGATAGACTAGAAGAATTTCACAGGGATATCCCAAGTCCTGGGTGGCTCAGTGGTCAGAGCAGTCGCCCGGATTGCGAAAGGTCGCGGGTTCGATTCCTGCCTCAGGACGTGAAATTTTTCTAGTTTTATTATAATGTTAAAATCAAAAATTAAGAATAAATCTTTGTGTACCATCATAAAAATATCGATGTTCGTCAAATATTTGTGTACTCATCATACAAACATCGATGTTCGACAAATGTTTGTGTACTCATCATACAAACATCGATGTTCGACAAATGTTTGTGTACTCATCATACAAACATCTGCCATGATTTTATGATGACTACACAAACATTTTGATCATGAGTCATGGATGTTAGTATATATAGTTCTCATATTTATGTACGTATAATATTATTATAGTCATATTTTCCCTTCCCATAATTTCCCTCTTGATGTTGCTTCCATTGGGCTTGATAATAAATATTTACTACTAGTAATATCACACGTTATCGCAGAACGAGACTGGGTACAATGAATTGCTCATTTCTACATAAATTTTCAGCCAGAACATAAACGACACTAATCCTTATCAGTAGGTACAAAGAATAGGTATCAAATAATATCATTGAATAATTATTGTTACACTTTGTTTTAATAAACACTAGGTACCTATTCTCGGCCAATTTATGCAGTGAAACGATTGTCATATGAACTGAAACGTCACAAAGCGACGGAAGAAATATTTTCCACAGCAATTTGAGTAAAACGTTTTTTTTTATGGATAATGGACCTTTGAATACTAGAAAGGTATTCAAAGCGAGCGTTTAAAATAATTTGAAAGTGAAAGTCGGTTATACCTAGTTGCATATTACGTCAAGATTCGTCATAGAAATACATAATTCATAGCGCTTTGTTGTTGCTATTAGGAACTAGACCAATTGAGCTTATTTTGTCTCAAGAATGTACATATTCTAGATATTTGATTAAATATTAGTCTTGGAATCGGTGCACAGCAAGATTTGTATTGACGACATACTCATGCGTTACGACTGCAATAAACATTAAACGGTAAGAAATGTAATGAACCCCATATTTAATAATAATAATAATCTACATTTACACCTATTGTCTAGCCTAATCTAAGGATCTATTACTCGTGCGTGTACAAACATTCGTAGTCATCAATTACGTGCCCCTACCGACTCAGATCCAGCACCTCACGCACGGTTATCTCAGGATTAGTAGACAGGAAATACTAGACTAAATGGCAGCCGAATTGATCACCAAGTAACAAATCATATCGGTTCAAACTGTTGTTTAACCGTAGGTATCTACTAAACCCATTTAAAAATTATTAATAAAGTAAAATACCGCTTTTGGCTTAATAAGCTATGCATTAAGCTTGATACAGATATGTAATCTACCTTGTGAATTAGTATCAATGTAATAGCTGTTGGCAAACGCAATACAAAAATAATTGAAAAATATAAAAGCCACCGTACTACGCAATATTTTGGATCAGTTGACCTATCGACTGATACCTTTATTACATACCTAGAAAGTTGTTTCTGACTCAGCTTATACCTCGTCAGCTCGTATAAGGAAACCTCAAAGAAGTTATTATCATTAAAAGCTAAGCATCTATTGCGTGAGTTATTATTCGTTAACCAAAGTCAACCAAGCTTGAATTCGTAGGTGCGTTGTCATCCTGAGGCCTAAGCCTCAGGATGACAACGCACCTACGAATTCAAGCGATTTTTCCTCGTTATTGCAGATGTCTATAGGCGGCGGTAACTGCTTACCACCAGGTGGGCCGTCAGCTTGTTTGTCATCTAGTTGTATATAAAAAAAGCTCCTTGCAAGCTTACACAGAGCATCATCAACTACTGGGCACAGACCTTCCTGCATGGAAAACAACACATGAAGAGTCTGGCCCAATGCGGGTTAGTAGGTTAAAGGGTTGCAGTAGTCACAACCTGAAGTTAAAGCTAAATCCATAAGGATTACTATCGTCATTCATTCTAAAGCCAAACCTGCAGCGACAGAGAATATCGCATATATCAGAATAGGCCTTAATTGAGGAAACAAACACGACAGAGCGTAACATTTGTTGCGGAGAAAGGTGTCTCGTAATCGTGATTCGTGCGCGAAGGAAACCCTATTACTGAACCTAAAGGAGAAGAGAATATATTGATGATGTTGTTGCCTAGTCCTGACGAGTCCAGTAGTTTGAAAATGTCATCTACCGCAGCGGTAAACAGTTTCGGAGAAATTACATCTCCCTTATCTTACATGGTGGCGCTCTGGTGCAAGCATCTCATCACATAGATATACCGATAGTCAGTACACCTCTGAAGATACTGAATCACGGCCCAGGTTTCGATCGAATCGAAGGCCTTCTCGTACTTTGCAAACGCCCAGCATAATGGCAGGTTGTACTCTTCGGTCTTCTGTATAACCTGCCGCAGCGTTTGTATGCTGTATACGGTACTAAAGCCTTTACGGAAACCGGCTTGTTTGGGAGGCTGGAAGTCGTCAAGCCTGCGCGCGAGACGATTCGTGCTAACCCTCGAAAACAACTTGTAAACGTGTATATGCGCTATACGCTAGGTTTTTCTTCCGTCAAAAGAGATATCCTTCACGTTTAAGGTCTTGTTAAGTTTCTTTTCTAATAAGTTATTTAAATATGTCCTCTATGAAGAAATATAGCCAATGTCTGTCATTACTCTTAAACAATAACATTATTATGCTCTCGCTTCGTCTTGAGGTGAAGTTGGACCTGTTTGTAATGAGCGCCTTGACATCGTTGCTAAAACATGTCGTTTATTTGTGTCACATAATTTGATTAACCAAACATCTTACATTACATTACTTAAGAATAAAGAGCATTATCATTTTATAATAATGAACCTAAGTTTTATAGACGGCAAGGTAATCGGATGTCTATTTGATGTTAGACAGGTGAACTTGTTTCGCTTTAAGGAAAACCTTGAGATCCTAAATGAATCTACAAATAAACGCATTTTTATAGATATTATCGACATTATAATACCAAACGAGATATTCACAGTGAAACAGATTATTAAAACTAGTTTTATTATTTATGATTTCGATAGTAAAAAATACAATACATTAAATCCTATATTTGGGTTCTCACATCAGCGTTATGTTTAGGAAAGCAGATGGCAAGTTGTTACGTCTAACAATGATTCTCATTGTGTATTATCCGAGGAAAGTGTCATTGTTTGTGACAATACAATGTGTAATTAGCAAAAGTGGTAACTCCAAAGGACAATCTCAGTGCTCCATCAATGCTTTATCGAGTTATGCTTAGATTACGTGACTTTACTAGTTATGGTCACTTTGACTCTGACCAGAATCACCAATGCGCTGCTCATTGCATTTATTGCAGATGTACGTCGAAGTGTCGAAATATTTTGCAGGGAAAGCTTTTGACTTATATTCTAATAAAACAGGATAATATAAAACCGTTAAATATCTTTTTATCGTTTAAGTTTTGACCACTGGCCGTGAAGTCGTCATGATTCTTTATACGATCTAATTTTCTATCAAAACAATTTCTGATTGAGTTCATAATATTTTCCTTAGCATATTCCACGTATTTAATTGGGTGACTATTCGTTCTGAGTGTAAGAATGAAGCTTTGCATAGATTTTCTGCTCGCTTTGTTGCGCTACAAGTAACATTATCACAAGGAGACAACTCCACTGCGCATTTTTTCAGTACTGTCGCTGGGATGCCATCAGGTCTACTAGCTGTCGAGACGTCGGAATTTTAATAGAAAGCCATTTACCTCGTCCATTTCCATTACTTGTATATAGTCGATTTTACCCGTTACCTGTCTCCTATTTTAGGAGCTTACGAATTGTGTTGAATTTCTAATTTAATTATCCTTTGATTGAGGTTCTACATCAGGATCTTATATTGTAGATGTAGGTATGTCATCAGTAAAAGTGTACTATTCAGTTAAATTATGTACAAGATGGCATCGTCTGGAAGCAACTACAAAGGTGCATTTTATGAAGACATCAACGGTTTCGTAGTTTCTTTATGACGTAACGGATAATCTTCGTTATTTAATGTCATTATCATATTCGCCTTGACATCCGAAGATGAATAAATAAATCTTAAGCGACTCAATAACAATTACGGTTAAGGTCTTACTGAGATTTTTTGTATTTAAATGTTAGTTGGTTTGTTGTTAATTTGTGTAACTGTATAAATAATCGTAGGGCTATTAAAATGTTACTAAACCTTGCTATCAACTTTTGCAATTTAATATTGCTTTTGTACCGTTATGTTCCCTAAGTCGTATTTTTTCGCTCTGACTCTTTGTTCCTTGAAAAAGCGTTTGGCTGGCAGAGCTGATGTACACAATAATATTCTAACTAAAAGTTCCCCTCACCGGCACCAATTGATTGCCTGAAGCGTTGGAAAATGGGCTCACAGACCAATAGCATAGATAGTTGGATATAGACACATCGGTTCTCGTAAATGATGATGTCCCATTATTGCATGCTATTTCACATCGCAGTGTGGGTATGCCTAACAGTAGAAACCCCTGATGTCACAGACCCAGGCCTCTTAGGCTACGGTAACCAATTACTTACCATCTCTATCCCTTTAAGGAGGAGCTCGGTGGCGTATTGGTTTGAGCGCTCGGTTTCGATACGAAAACAAAGTAACATTCGCCATGGTCGATCCTGGGATGGATCAATCAAAGTTTGTTATCTCGATCTCCTCCGTGCTTCGGAAGGCACGTAAAGCAGTTGGTCCCGGTAGTTCCTGCAACCGTTTAAACCCACCAACCCGCATTGGGACAGCGTGGTGGTGCTGTGGCCCAAACTCCTCGTGTACCCAGCAGTGGGACGTATATAGGCTGGTGATGGTGATGATGATGATCATCCGTATACATGTCTTCCAAAACCACCAAAGGGACCAAAGGCTTTACGTGCCTTCCGAAGTGTGATCTATCTAATACACCTTTTATGTAATTATGTTTTACGTAAGATGATATCCAATCCCTGTAATGTAATATACGTAATACATAATAATATATTGTATTCATATAATCAGAGAAGTAAGAGTGTAATAAACTTACCGGTTACCCGTTATATTAAAAATTGTGTTTTCCGGGTAGAGCGTCTTCCTGATTCAAACCCCCGATGAGATGAGCCAGTAGACTGGCTTTGTAATTGATGTCAAACCTTTAATAAACTTTAACTACATACTAGGCCCTTGTATTATCTCCAAAAAAAAAAAGTTTAGGCCTACAATTAACTGAACAGTCAAGATTGATCAGACATTGCAGATCGACTTATAAGAAAAAACTCGGAACTTAAGAGTGAACTGGCCGAGCTTCACATAAAATATTCAGAAATTGCTGATCAATGTGTCCACTTGCAGGATAAAATAAGTTCTTTTAAAGAATGCAATGACACTCACGAGCGGGCACTGAGTCGCATCAATGACCTAGAAGTAAGTTTATCAGAGGCGCACAAGACTGTGCTAATATTAGAAAATAATAGCAAGGTTTCAGAAAGTGATGCTTCCCAGAGTCTGTTTAGTGAGTTAGTCAATTGTGATTCGGGTCTACTCAGTGATAACACAGTTAATGTAAACTCACTGTGCAAGGAACTGGCGTCTACACAACATTTGTCAATGAGTAACAATAAATTTAAAAAATATTTTCGTATTAATAAATTCATAAAAAAAACTAATAGATTAATTAAAAGGCAAAATCACTTCAAGAAGCATTTATTATTGAGAAAAGAACGTATATTACTGATAAATAAATTAAAGTCATTTAGTAATAAAGTTCAACAAAATCATTCCTCACACGATTGCACAACCAAATTATTAGAAAATAGATTAATGCATTTGGAGCATTCACTAAAGGACATGTTTAATGATCAACTTAACATGTATAAAAATATGATTGAATATCAAATCTCTGCAAGGCATGATATGATTGACTTGTGTAACTACAGTACAGAGAGATATGCTTCTTTAACAAATAAACATTGCTCATGTTCTAGTAACAATAACAGTAATCATAGTAGAATATTAACAAACAATGAACCAGTTCCTTTGCAGCCAATTCAAAGTGAATTTTTGCCTGTGCCGCCAGTATTAGAATGCTCAAACACTATAAAAACTAAGATGACACAAAGTACAGAGTACACTTATATTTTTTCTGATAAATTAGGACAAGGGCTAGGGCACTTACTTTTAGATCAAACAGATCAAATTGTGTTTAATAATTGTTCCCCTGGGCTCCACTTTGAAAATATTATAAATAATGTTACTACGTGTGAAAATTTAAAAAGTGATAGCAACTTAATTATTCTGTGTGGTGATAGTTCAGGAGTTAGGAAAAATCACATAACAAGGTGTATAACCAAGCTATTAGAATTAAATAGCAAAAAAAATTGTAAAATTACTCTGTGTGCATTTCCGTATGCTACAAATATGGATTTTAATTATAACAAACAAATTCATTATTTGAATGAACATATGTACAATTTGACGTGTCGTCATAGTGACGCGCTTTTATTTTTTGATTGTAACAAATTTGTTACTAACTTTACACTGACCAGAGATACATTGTATCTGTCACCTAGATTTAAAAGACAAATTGCTACATTGTTAGCATATAATATAAGGAACAAGGTTATGAATACCATAACTAAGAAAAATAAAAACAATACCATATTTTCTAATGAATTGGTCTCACCTAATATTAATTCATTATCTTTAAACTGAACCATAAGACAAAAGCTAAGCCTATGTTATTAAATATTGTGTACCAAAATTTACAAGGATTAGCTGGCAAAGAACTAGAACTTGAATTGTTTACAAAAAGTCAAGATATTCATGTGGTATGTTTAACTGAACACTGGCTAAAAGTTTTTGAATCGGTGTCTATTGACAATTTTCAGTTGTCAAGCAATTTTGTAAGGAAATCTGCAATTCATGGTGGCTCTTTAATACTTGTTAACAATAAAATGAAATGTAAAGAACGTAAAGATATCGTAGGTCTTTCAGTCGAGCGTATAATTGAATTGTCTTGTGTGGAATTAGAGAGTTATGTTATAGTATGTGTGTACAGACCACCTTCTGGAAATTATAACACATTTGAGTCCATAATGGAAGATGTACTCAAAAAAATAAGTAATAAAAGGAAACATATTATTATCTGTGGCGATTTTAACGTTAATTTGTTAGAGAGCACACCATCATGTACTCGTTTACTTTCCGTTTTTAAATCCTTTGACTTAGTTAATCAATTTCTAGAGCCTACTAGAATCACTTCCCACTCGGCCACCTGTCTTGATAATATTTTTTCAAATAAAGACCCTGTTTCAAAGTCTGTTATTACCAATCTTACGTCTGATCATTGTGGTTTGCTGATTGCTTTTGTTGATAATTTATTGATTGAACCAAAATATTTAACATATAGACCTATTACGAAGAGTCGTGAAGACATTTTTATGAATAAATTGGCTATAAAGGTAGCCACACTGCCACTCACACATTCCAGCCCGGACGATCAATATACTTATTTGTTTCATGTAATAAAAAATGAGTTCGAAAATACCTTCACAAAAAAGACAGTTAAATCTTCAAATAATAAAATGAAATTTGGTGACTGGGCTACAAAAGGTATATATAAAAGTAGAAATAAGATGTATGAATTATACGCACAAAAGAAATACAATCACAATAAGGACTTTCATGAGTATGTAAAGAAATATTCCAAGACTTTCAAAAAGATATGTAACCGCGCCAAAGCGATACACATCCGAGACAAAATTGAAAAATCTAATAACAAAACAAAAACTACATGGAATATAATAAACCGTGAAACTGGTAAAGTCAAGTCACAAAACACCACGTTCACAATAAATGTAGATAATCAAATTATTAATTCTGACCACGAAATAGCTAGCATATTTGAAGATTACTTTTCAAAAATACCTTCGATTACAACATCTCATTTAGATTCTTCTTCTCTTGAAGCAAGTTCCATCCTGAGGCATTGTGTGCCCGAGTGTAGCGAGACTTTCCAATTTACCCATGTTGTTCCTCAAAAAATCATTAAAATTTTTAAATCCCTAAAATTGAAAAATACAGGGGATTTATGGGATGTATCTGTAAAAATAGTTAAGAATATCATTGATATTATTGCCCCTTATCTCGCGCAAATTTTTAATAACTGTATAGATGAAAGTATTTTTCCTAATTTAATGAAATACAGTAAGATTATTCCGCTATTTAAATCAGGTGATAGAGAGGATCCTAGTAATTTTCGTCCAATTTCTATTTTACCAGCACTTAGTAAAATATTTGAAAAAATTATTTTGGAACAATTGATTAAGCATTTTAATTTAAATAATCTTTTCCATAGTGCGCAATATGGATTTACAAAGGGTCGTTCTACTACTGATGCTGGTGTAGCGCTGTTAAGGCACATATTTGATGCATGGGAGAGTTCACAAAATGCTATTGGTATATTCTGTGACTTATCAAAGGCATTTGACTGCGTTGACCATCAGACGCTAATTTTAAAATTACAACACTATGGGGTTACAAATTCAGCTCTGAAGTTAATCACATCTTACTTAAGTTCTAGAACTCAAATAGTTGACATCAATGGAACAAAATCTTCAGGGTCTTATGTCAAAATGGGAGTTCCACAGGGTTCAATTCTAGGGCCTTTTTTATTTTTAATATACGTAAACGACTTGCCTTTCTTTGCTAAGGAATTTTGTGAGATTGTGTTGTTTGCAGATGATACTTCTTTAATTTTTAAATGTGATAGAAATAAAGTTAACTTTGACGACGTAAACAATGCGCTATCTCAAGTAATGAATTGGTTTACTGTGAACAATTTACAACTGAATGCAAAGAAAACTAAATGTATTAAATTTATTTTACCTAATGTTAGGGAAGTGGATACAAACATTAAATTAAATAATCAGTCGCTAAATTTAATTCAATCCACCACGTTTTTAGGCATTACAATCGATGCGAAACTCCAGTGGAACCCTCACATCACAACACTTTGTAGTAGACTTAGCTCCGCGGCTTATGCTATTAGAAAAATAAGGCAATATACTGATATTGCCACGGCGCGCTTGGTTTACTTTAGTTACTTCCATAGTATTATGTCGTATGGTATTCTTCTGTGGGGTAAAGCAGCAGACATTGAAACAGTATTTATCTTGCAAAAACGTGCAATTAGAGCAATCTACTGCCTTGCTGCTCGAACATCTCTTAGAGACTTATTTAAAGAAATAGATATACTAACAGTGGCTTCTCAATATATTTATGCTTGCATAATTTTTGTACGTCAAAATTTAAATTCCTACTTAAGACACAGCGATGTACATGCATTAAATACAAGAAATAAAAATAAGTTGATCTTACCGTCTCTAAGACTGCATAAAGTTTTTAATACTTTTATGGGTCAAAGCATACTTTACTATAACAAGATTCCTAATAACGTACTAGACTTGCCATTTGACAAATTTAAAATTCACATTAAGAAAATTCTAATGTCCAAAGGTTACTATACTATTAACGATTATATAAATGACAAAAATGCTTGGTTGTAACTTATAATGTCATATAGTTATTTCCACCAATAGCATTTCATTGATTTTGTGGTTGCTGGAAGATGTCATGCTCTCTATAAGTTTCTGCGGTGGTGGCGTCGTGTGCCGGGTCGCTCCGTTCCCTATGATATGGTTGAGCGGAGCGATGGCTGGCACATGCGTCATACTTGTGAACAGGTGCCACTAGTGGAAATGGTCATCTCTAAGCTTCCTTGATTTTGTAATAATTTACCTACATATTCATCAATAGTATAATTTTTGAGGGATTTTTGAGGTATATGGCATTATACGATATTATATATAAAACAATACAATTATTATTGTAATGACGTGCTCAGACAAGTGTTTAAAATTAATGAAAGATGTTTAGCTTTATTAGGTCTTTGTATATTAATTGTTGACCTTTGTGTATTGTAATACCTATATTGTGAAGGTGCATTGTCGGACAGCCTTTAAATACAGTAAATATTCTTATTATTAGGTACTTATTGGTACTTTAATATACCTTTTTTATACTCTGTGCGACACTGCGCTGCTAAATACTATTACTGTGTAATTAAACATTGTAACTTAATGATTGAAAAGAGTGACTACACGAGTTTGTTGCCGGAATCTTCTCGGTAGTTCAACTTTTGGAACCGGTGTAAATTCAGACAGACTGACAGACAGACGGACCGACAGACAGACCGATAGACAGACTGACATAACATTCTTAGCTTACGTAGATGCAGATAAGACAGAGAGACAAACATTATGAAATTGTTAGTTAGTTAATATTATTTTTATGTGATAGACTTAAGGGTTTTTTTGTTGACGATTCAAAAGTGCTTCTTGGGGGCCTAATTGAATAAAGATATTTTCATTTTCATTTTCATTTTCGACTATGATGAAGGTCACAATGTCCTCGTAAAGTTGAAATAAAGAGCTTTATCGTTTTACTTCCACAACCTCTTTAATTTGCGAAGTAGACCATAAAACAGACCTAGTTAGATTGCTATTGTGTGTGTGATGCTGGTAAGGGATGAGAATGGTTTTGTAAATTATTACTAAAAATATACTTACTTAAATAATTAATTATAATTATGGTCAGAAAAATTTGCTAATATTTTCACTTATAATGATCATGGATAACAATAGATTGAGCAACTAAGAAATACTAAGTGGGCTAGGTACTAAAAATAATGAACTGGCATCTGATCGTTGAATAGATGCTCAAATCAATTTTTTTAGATGCAAACTTAGTAAGATGGTTGAGTTATGTTGGTGTGTTGCTCAGCTAAATGCACGCCATTAGTCATTCGAGGCCGTAGTATGATGACTTTATTTCATCTTTAGTAGGTCTTTTAATCAAGAAGAAACACTATCATAAACTTGAAAAGTGTATCTTGTTTGCAGGTGTTCAACAATGCCGTTCACTAAGACGCAATGGCCCCAGGTGTCTAAGCACCTGCTCAGTACTCTGCAAAAGCCCTACTGAACAGCCTCCCGGGCCACCGCACACTCACCCACCCAAGGAAGCTGTCGACTCAGGTGAGACATCACAGATGGTTGAAATTGGCCATTTTCTATTGAACAAGCTTCATAATAGTAAATAAAAATATGGGATATTTGGGATATTTTTGAATTGTTTCGTATAAATAAATGGTATTTTATGACGTTTTCACGACAAATCTAAACAGAAACATTCGTAGACTTTAATGTTTTATGAGTTAAATTAAGTATTTTTGAAATATGCATGTTAGTGTTTGTACAAGCCAGTGATTTTTTTACTATACGTTTACATTTACTTTATGTTTTTGTTCCGTATTGAATCGAGGATAAACTCTTCAAAAAAAGCTTGAAATCAAATCGGTTGTGTAATATGCGATGTGCGGTTACTAAAGTTTCCGCTTATTCGTAAAAGCTAAATTGCGTAATAAAACTAGGTTTCTCTATAAGATTGCAACCAAAACAGCGTTGGATCACCGGTTTATTTTGCTTACCATGCTATCAGACCTATGCATATTTGCCACCATCACTACCATTTATAACATAATTTTATGTCAGGCACATCAGGCGGCAAGAAATCAGGTTCCGGCAACGGGGTTCTAACTTGCCCCAAATGCGGAGACCCTTGCACCCACGTCGAGACCTTCGTCAGCTCCACCCGGTTCGTCAAATGCGACAAGTGTCACCACTTCTTCGTCGTGCTCAGCGAGGTAGACACAAAAAAGAGCATCAAGGACAACTCGGAAAATAAGTCTGGATTCTATAGGTGAGCAGATTTTTGAAACTAAATTCAAGTGTGAATTTGCTAAAGCATTTTACAGTACGAACCTAAAAACCCCTTAAGTGCATACTTTCACGAATATTCGTTAAGAAAGGGTTTAATCCTATTTTGCCCACCAATGATGTTCGTGTTGTCAAATATGTTACAGTTGACTAGTCAATAAAGTTTTTTTACAGACGGAAGAATATGAAAACGGGAATAATTTACTTCATGGGAAAAAAATCCATAAAATTCCCTTCTCGTGCCCTTTTCTGTTTGAAAAGCAAACCGACGATTATTTAAAACTCCAAATAAAATTTATTGGAAAGGCAATTAACTATTGGAAGCCTTAAAGATTTTTCATTAATAAATTATTTTAAATTAATCGCTTACTTTAATGCGTGCACTTATCTCTATCTTCCTCCTGTCGAAACAAACTTCATGAGGTTGCGAGGACTTTGTTACCTTAAAGTCGTATCTGATCTATCACGTTTATTAATTTTGAGTCTAGATTTTGGACCAATGTTTTAAAATTCAAAGTTCTCTTAACCATTTTCTTGACCTACTTTACTTTCATATTATTTGTCTTTAAATAATTTAATTTCTACATCATTATACTTTAAAGTCGATCTCCTAATATTCATTGATGAATAAAATAAAACAATGTTAACTCTTTTCTTATTCTAATCGATTCGAAATTGATATTTAAAATAATTGAGATGCCGCGTGCCGTGCCGATGACATTAGAAAATATATTCATGGCGCTAAAATTATAAAAATTTTAAAGGTTGTAGAGGTAACCCTAATATTCTATCAGAAATAAAACCAATACTATTCGTTCTAATTATTATTATTTTATAAAAAAAACTTTGGGCAGTCCGTCATATTGCCTTCCAATCAAAAGATCTTTAATCGAAATTCCCTAAAAGCTATTCGCACTATTTCCTATCGAATCATGTTTGTGTTGAAGTTTAGAAATCATAATTGTCATAATTTGATTGATTTATATTATGTCCAAGATTTAGCGAGAAAATTCTCCGGGCAATTTCACTTCGCTAGACATAAACATGCCACTCCCTTTGCTAAAGATAATTGCAAGTAAGCAAACCGCCGCCGTGCAAATAGGTCAGTGTCCTAAGAACCAGTTCTTTACTTTAATGGCTATGCTACACTGGTGCCCGTCAGACAACTAAGATACTTATACTTTCTATGTACAAGGTATTTTATTTTATGAACTAGTTTTACTTGAATCCTTGCCTTTGACCATCAATAACAAGCAGGGGCCTTACCACCATCTTTATAAAAGCGATTCATATTCCGCTCGGTTCAGTATTGGTTCCTAAACTGCGTCGCTGTCATAGTCGTAGATAGCTTCGTAGTACGAATTACCGATTCTACTCAGTTTAGGTCCTAAACTGGATCGCGATAAAAAATGGTGGTACGGGTGCAGGTCTAAATTTTCATACACAATGACAGTCTATGTTTTTTATCGAGTTTGTTTTAACTGACCAAGTACTGTTTTCTAAATGCATCTATCTCTTTGACGAATAACCACCTTTTCAATTGACACTTAATTTTTTTTTATAATTTCTGATGAGACTGCTTTTAGCGAAACATTCCATAAAAGTAGTTTCTTTTCGCTAAGAGCGAATTACATAACGTTATTAGAAAAGTGTACTGTAAAGTGGGGAAGTTATTCATCTGCGATCTTACCACGGCAATAAAACAAATAACGCGAGTGACGCCTGTATTATCTCCAATATTATCTAGTCGAAGTATTGTAAACATTTAGGTTGACTTGACACACGCGTTATAGTTTATCTGTAATTTCAACACCGTAACGAAGTAATTCTCCGCTTGACATTTTATTAAGTTTATGTATTCATAGATCATCCATCACAATATGCACTACTTACTACAGATAAGACAGACACTACTTAGTTTACATGAAAAAATATTTATGTGATCGAACTATTTACTTTATCATTTTCTGTACCTATAAATTCCTACCTTATACATTCTTTTCTGTTGCTCATACAGTTCATACTTCGTTTTATATTCTACACTCTTGCTTGCTCTGTTAATTTACCATAGTAGTATGCATATCATATAACATTTATTCAACCTTAAACTTTCTAAAGCCTTTTTGCTAAGGCTTACTCGGTATACGAAATCCTGCCTATGACTTGCGAGAGTATCATCATCGTCAATTATGAAACACCCACCGCAAGTGATCGTATTAAGACATAAAATATGTAGGATCTTTTTGTACTCAGACGTAATTGTTCGTTGCGTACGAAGAAAGTGTTCTTGAAAAATACTCTTGCTCTCTGTTACTGTAGAAAGAACACATTTTTGTATCTTTTTAAATTTTTCCTAAAACTTTTTTGTCAAATTGTTTCGTGACAGATTCTTGCGGATAAAAAATGTTGCCTCCTTTATTTATTATTGTGGTGATGCCTTTCTAATTTTTTATATCTATACTTTATTTAAATTACATAAGTTGCATTTATAATTCTTTTTTGACATTCTACGTAAACTTACAACAACAAAATAATGATTGACGACGCTGCAAGGTTGCTTACCTCAATTCGTATTAAAAGTTATGTTTGCAAACAAAACTGTTTATTCTTCAACACAAATTTACACGTTTTATATGTTGTTATTTCGCATACATAAAGCACGCATAGTTAAATTTGCAACCTTGGGTATTTAATTTTATGGTCTTTCTGGGATTGAGTTGGGTAGTATAATTTTACATTATTTTATCTTTTCGCCCCATACCAGCAGGCGGATGCTAAATCTGTTCTGGGTACTTCACAGTTTAAAACTGAAACTAATCCCATAACTGTGCTATCTATCAAAATTAAAACAGGATACCACAAGTGCAATCGTAATTTTTATAGTTATAATATTCTTCTTTTTCTTATACAAAGCACAACAAATGACTCGACACCTCCTGATGTGAAGCGGTAAAAAGAGTCCATATGCGAAGGCAGCTAGTGCAGTTCAGACACTGCTCTAGCCGCCTCCACCTTGCCGACCCAAAAGGTGCTTTTTCACGCCTCTTTTGAAGGAGCCCATGTTATAGGAAGGAGGGAACACATGTGCTGGCAAAGAATTCCCAGTTCTGGAAGTACGACAAAGAAACGAGCTACTAAATGTCTTTGTACGTGATTTTGAGGTGGAGACAGTGAATTGATGACTCTGAAGACCGGCACGCGTGCTCCTGAGTAGGAAGGGGGAAGGTGGGATAAGGTAAAAAGCTCTTCAGAACACTCTCCGTGATATAGCCGATTGAAAGCGCTATGCTACGCAATGACATTCTATTTCCATTTATGAATTATATTATGCAATGCATATTGTTTCTGTTGAAGTAGCTATGGTGTCTACGTGACTTGCAACGAACATGTTATCCCCATTCTTGGGCACTGTTCTAACATTATCAGAATATCGTTGTATGGTTTTCATGAGGTTAGTTGCATTTTTCTAAATTCGTCTCACAACACGCAATGCTTTCTCTATCTAAAATATCTGGTAATTGAGATGTGTGTCCAAACGGTAGCAATTTAGTTACATATCTAAAGCTAATGACGATTGCATAACAGCCATGATTGTAATCGCGTGTCAGATGAATCCATCAGAAAGAGGTTGTAAATTGTAGACACCAAACACACCTTAAACTGTCCTCAAAACAGAAACTGAGAGAATTTTAGAATTTAAAATCACAAAGCGTTAAATGATTGTGATCTTAAATCTTACTAAGGTATCAAGTCTGAAATCAGGGAAAACGAAGCTACGTGCGCCGTTTTAAATGCAATGTGCACATCAATTTCGGGTTTGCTAGTCACGTAGTTGAGTGTGGACTAATCTAAGATAATTGAAGGCCACACGCATCGGTTGGACATGTTGAAGATATGCAGCTGTTCTAATTGCTCGAGAACTGCACTCTTTGTTACAGCTTATGAAGGTCTTTATGTTTCGGCAATAATTACATACTTCGTTAGATCAAAAATATCATGATACAAAAGAGTCGATTCGTGTGATCACGATTCTCAGACAGTTGCAGAATTTAGAAGACCGATTGAATTGAGTCTTTTGAGTTGCACAAATATGTGACAACAAATATTATTCTACAGAAAACCGGTACAAATGGACTAGGAAGCATCGTATCTAACTTGTATTAACTGAGGTCAGTGGGCATATTATTTCCGCAACTGAACGCGAATTTTCAGAAGGTAATTAAAAGTCGATTTCACCAATGATGACATTTCTGTTAATAATAAAACCTGCGTGAATTTTGAAAAAAGAATTATAAAATGGCTTCCCTTAACTTTGCGTGAGAATAGTCTTTGAGGGTCAAGGGTATTACATCGTTTCGTTACCTTACGTGTCTAAGTATTGATTAAAAGTTTGAAACTAAAATCAGTATCTAGATCATTTTGTTGGCAAAATCAATAATCATGAGCTCCTAAATCCCAATCATGACGAACCTTTACTGATACAACATTTACATTGTTGCATTCGAAAAAGCTTCTTAGGAGCCTACTTGAATAAATATATTTTTGATTTTTTTGATTTTGCATAATATATACTAAGTTTTGACATTGAATAATGATGCTTCCTGTCTAAAATCACTTGCCTAATTTGTCCTTAGTATGATGCTTGTTAGAAGTGTCCAATTACTGTCGTTGATTGGTATCAAGTTGTCTTATAAATAGAATAATTCTAATTTTTAAGTCATGGCGCAATTTAATTTGTTGTCTCTTTTGCTCACTAGACGATCTCGACATGTATAATGGGCACAGATATATCATCAGTAGAATTATTGTCGACAGTGATCTCATTAGTCGTGAAGGTAAAACCTTATGAGGGTTTTACGAATCGGGGTTTCTCTAACTTGCTTTCCTTATGAAACTAAACCTTATCGCAATCTAAAGTTGTCTCACGAAAAGAGTCAGACATGGCTGTGTCTATTGATTAACATGCAATAGACGTAATTAAGACGATCCACGTGAGTAGCCCTACAGCGAATATCCGAAAACAATGTCAAATCGCCTGAACGAGCTCGACTGATTACATCACAAGGTCATTGAACCCTTGACATTGGTCACAATCGGGTGACGTCACTGATCTCGCACGCTCGTCCCGACTTACGTTGTAAACATGTTGTGTAGGGTTACCAAATTGTTGAAGTTTCGCGCAAAATCTAATATTGATCGAGATATTTTTATAGATATACTATGTAAGTTAGATCCGACATTAGATTCTTCACAAAAAGTTGCTTGCAGTAATTGCATCAAAAATTTCCAGATTAGCCTTTAATTGGATTAGAGTACACTAAATTGGGTTCATTTGTTCCACTTCTTTGGGAGAAACTTTGGATTCAACGATTCATTACTAAGTAACTACCACTAGTGGTTACTACAGGACGATGTCAATAACCGGCCGTGTACTCGTGTCGTGTTCGCCTGTCGTTTGCCTTTAAAATTGAAATAATTGTTATTTTTTAATCTACCTAAGAGAGAGGAATTCCGACTCTTTTTGAACCGTTCAACTGGTAGGTATGTTGTACATGCACTTTGTAGATCATCGCAGTGCTGCCAATTTAGCATATTTATGACTAAATTTAACATATTTTCAAGTGATTTAGCATGAAAAAAATCATTTTAGCATAACGCATATTTTTTAGCATATTTTCTTGGTAACTTATAAAATGCTACGTTATTAAATTACATTTAAATTTTTACTGCGACCGCTCCCCAATCGGCGCGGCGCACTGTTTTACGTTTTATCAACTTTTGTTTGTTCAGTCATCTAGCGATAAAATGTCACATTTGTTGCTACTTCACTATCGTTCAAAAACTAATAAAATTATTGTCTATACCCCATTCCAACGCCGACATAGAGCGTGTCTTCAGCCAAGTTAATTTGGTTTTTTACCAAACTCAGGAATAGTTCTAAACTCAGAAATGTAGTATGCACAGCATTATTTATTAGTTAAGTCCTTATTATTGCTTTCATTTTTTTTTGTTATTTTATGTCTTTTCATTTTATTGTATTTTTTAAATAATATTAAAAAAATCAATAAAATGAATATGTGTTATAATAAGTTATAGTATTTATAAGTGTCCGAAAACAATAACTAATATTAACATTATATCTATTATAATTGTGTTGTTACTTATTAACACTTATATATTTCACTCTATTACATACATTACAGTTACATTCATATATAAAAAATATCGGTAATGGACTTTAGTGGTTAGCATTATATTTTGGCATCTTTTATAAAATTTAGCATATTTTTGGCATTTTTTTAACGTCGATTTAGCATGAAATATTTTTTGGAGTTGGCAGCACTGGATCATCGCAATCAAATAAAAATTTTACTGCCACAGTTTCTTGCTGCGGTGTAAATCAAAATAATGATTCAGAAATTATTGGAACAAACATTTTGTTATCAGCACAGGACTTGCTCCCAACTCCCAATGCTGTCGGCATAGAATGGCTCTTAATAAACGGAGCAACCGACTAAGCAACGCTTGAGCTATGCGCCGAAGTTATGTTTTCTCACACACACTCTGTCTCGGTTTGATGTTTGGAATAAAAAATATAGTTTAAAAAAACTAAAAAACACGCTTTAATAGAAAATCGAACTAAAAATCAGAAAATAAATTTTAATTTATATTTTATTCAACGGTTATAAAAAGTATACTAACTCATCAATATCTTTCAATAATTCAATAATAAAAATAAAGTTATGAAAAGAAAATTAATTTCATTGTAAAAAAGCGTGGGGTGCTTTTTATATCATATTTCTATACTAACGCTTACAAATAACTACTAATTATATATTTACAACAATCGATATCGAGCACCCCACGCTTTTTTACAATGAAATTAATTTTCTTTTCATAACTTTATTTTTATTTTTGAATTTTTGAAAATTACACTTCACGGTACACGCATTCGCAAACCGCGCTTTTGCTCTATCTCGTTTGCTCTCACGCAAAGGACCTGTATTAAAATCACTAATCCTGGCAATCCTAATTAGGATAATGAGATAAGCTTATCAAAATATTGTATTGTCGGTGGTCGTTGATAAGTCTACAACATTTAAAGTAAATCTGATCGCTTAAAGTGGGGCAAAATTGAGCCCCAACGAGTTACATACATACAAACAAACAAACATACAGGTGAAACTAATAAAAGCGTGTTAAAAAGGGATCAGCTATAGAGTTAGCGTTTTAGATTGAAAATCACCGCTATTAGAGCGGGGCGCTCTTTGCTCGTTCGGATATTGACTAAAACAGTTTGTGATAAAAAAAAAATCCTTAGTTCCGGAAGCTTGGTAACCCTATTATTATGGGAAACCCATCACGTTTTTAATTTCAAATAGGCACATATCCAATTGTAATAGCCTTATGTTATGAATGAGTAATGGCATAATAGTGTTTAGAGTAGTTATTACCAAGCTCTTATAAATAACATAAAGCGATGAAATTAGAGGTAGATTTTCTTACTTTTTGATAGTATGCATTTATTTTTAACCCACTTCAAAAAAAGGAGGAGGTTATCAATTCGTCTGTATGTTTTTTTTTATGTTTGTTACCTCAGAACTTTTGACTGGGTGAACCGATATTGATGATTCATTTTTGTTCGATGAGGAATAGTTCCCATTAGGTCCCATAAAAATTTTTTGAAAATCCATAGGGTAGGTTGGTTTTTAAATCAAAAAAAATGGAAAAATGAAGTCTACATATGCGAAATTGCGAATTATTGCTTTTCTATGAACTTTTAGTGAAATGATTCGATAGTAGAAAACAATAAAAGCTCACGGTCACCCATCTAGCTTTAATCTTCAAAAGTTATCACTAAAAATTGTTAAAAAAAATATTTAAACAAAAATTAAAACTAACTCCATAAAACTGAAAAGGATAAAATAATTAAATTTTAGTAGGTACTCATCCCCTAGGAACATATTTTTGGAGTTGGTGCTTAGTTGTTTCCAGAAACCATAGATAGTGAAGCACCGACACAAAAAATTTGTTCCTAGGGGATGAGTACCTACTAAAATTTAATTATTTTATCCTTTTCAGTTTTTTGGAGTCGGTTTTAATTTTTGTTTAAATATTTTTATTAATTATTTACTAACTGTTGTGCGTAGAATACTGCATAAAAAATATTTTGCGTAAAATACTGCATTAAAATTAGATTAGCATTAATACGCTTATTTTTACTAGGTGGTAGGCCCGTATGTAGGGTCGTCTGGGTAGGTACCACCGCCTTTCTTATTTCAGCCGTGAAACAGTTCCCTGTGTTTCGGATTGAAGGGAAAAGTAGCCAGAGTAATTACTGGGCATGGACGGCATTTCATCTTAGGCCTAAGGATGACAACGCACCTGCAATATCAAGTGATTTTTCCTTGTTATTGCAAGTGTCTATAGGCGGCGGTAACCGCTTACCATCATCAGGTGGTTTGTCATCTAGTTGTATATAAAAAAACGACATCATAGATGTAATAATTTTTATTAAAAAGACAAAAAACAAATAAAGAATGTTTGTTTACGAGATGTTTATATGTTTATTTAATATATTTCTAATATTTATATACATATTATTATCAATATTTATCCGTTATCTAGTATCAATAACACAAGCTCTTAATAATGCTTACTTTGGGCTAGATAATAGGTGTGAGGGTACGATAATTATTATTATTATAATGTTACATAAATAATAACCAAAAAGAAAGTTAACATGAGCAAGGAGTTTGGTAAGTATACAGTTAACTACAAAAAAGTTTTTGTTCCTAACAATTAACGCAATTAAATTTTGCAGACGAAAGCTATTCTTGTGTAGCAAATGTGTGGTGCATTTAACAAAATTATAATAATATACTAGCACGCTTACTAATTATTTGGCCTAAATTTCTCGGACCTGACTAATAATAACCAACTAGATAACATTAAAGTACATGTAATTCTGGAATGATATAATAGGCGTAGGGACGGCTATATTTGCCAAACCCGAGCTACAGGGCTTGTCTTTAATGGATCGCGAAACCTCGCACCCTTTTCCTGATGATGTTTGATGATCCTTCTACACTCTGAATTCGGATATCATGATGACATGCTGCAATATGTCTTGTTCAGCCGAATATGTCCGAAATTTCTCACAGGGGCAGGGGTAGGTTAAATGAAACATAAAATTGTTTTTTTTTAGTTTTCATATACTCCCGGGAGTCTACGCAGCTTAACAAATAAAATTACACTGTATCAGTATCATTAAATAAGCTTTATACAGGGTGGTGCTGTCAATACGACAATAATTAAAAACACGGACTATATTAGTTCCTAGAAATGGTTTGCCACTTTCAAAAACATCGTATTCACTTGATAATTTCATGACATTTTTATGAAATAATGCAGCCAATGTTATATTATTTCATACAAATGTCATGAAATTATTAAATGAATATGATGTTTTTAAAAGTGGCAAACCATTTCTATGAACTAATATAGCCCATGTTTCAATTTATTGTCGTATTGACGGCATCACCCTGTATAAGCAATTAACATAAATTTTATCTAACTACCTTCATTCATTTTGTTCACTTATTAATTTCACAAATTGTTTACATCACTATGCTAGTGCAAATTTTATAGTTTCATTCTTGTATTAGTTTCTCAGCAAGTGAAAACAATGTAATTCTAATGAGAAATAAGTATTTTATATAGTTAGTTTGTTTTGTTAAGTGCTTTAGAATGGCAATTTGAGCTCGAACAAATGTGATAATAAAGCACGGTGTAACGTGACGGCTTTTAATAACTTCTAGTCCGTATAGGATAAACAACACGATAGCGAAAAACAAAAGAAAGCCATTCAAATTTTATCATTCGTTAAAGATATACATATTGACATTCGAGATTATAAAAATGGTTACGAGATGTCTGCATTTCTATCGATAAAAGTGATTACGATTATGAACAATACATTATCTCGGGTCAATGCTATGGTATCTGTCATATTGTACCGATGTGGCGGAATCGTGAGCCTCCTTATAATGGAGCATCTACCTACAACAATCTAGAAACGTCTACCTAAAAATACAAGTACTGAGCCTCATGTTTTTGATACAACACTTGATATAGTCGCAGACAGTCACGAGAACAAACATGAACCCAACTTCCCACGTTCGACAGTTCGTGACTCTTATACCAAAGGCAATAAGGATGTTAAATGTCAAAAGCTTCTGACCGTTCTTTCTCGTTTTGAATCTTACCTCAAGGTTTTTTGGTCATCATTGAAAGTAAAAAAAAGTTTCAACATTCCCTAACATCTATCAGGATACGTCCGCTGAAACTGGTGTTAAAATTAGTAACCTGTTTGCAGAATATTTTTGCGCCACCTTCCGATGATACGAGGGGACAATAACTTCGAAAAATCTTCCATTAGTGCGGACTTAATCAAACCCACAATTACCTCTGAACAGACATCTTAAAATATCTAAACGATCTTGTCATTTTGCTCGTATTTTTTGCGATTTGCGAACTAAGGTCGGTGCTACATATGTATATCCATAATGTTTAGGTGATCATTGATTTATGTGACGGTCCCACGCATTTGGAAGTCGACTTTTATTGTACCGGTTTTTAAAAAAGACGGAGCTGCATCGTTGTAAATTACAGCCCAATTTCCAAGCTTTGTTTATTCTTTTACATCTTGTACGGATCATATTTTAGCGTTTTCTTGTTATGCGGTCGACTACAGCCAATCTTATACTTTCTAGTGACTTTATTTCTAAAATTATGGCGCATAGAGCTGAAGAGGTAGTAGTGTATACGGATTATAGTATATATTTTGATTGTAAAGAATTAGTTTATTGGGTTGCTATTGCTAATACCAATACATGTTTTAAATTTAAAAATATTATATGCCGATGACATGATTTTAAAAAAAATATCTGAACCGTCTCCGACGCAAAAGATTACCAAGAAGATCTTGGTAGGTTTGTAGCTTATTATAGCTCATATAACAAATTGCGCATTAATAATCCCCTTCCATGTTTCAAGCTTTCAAGACTTGTAAATCTTGTAATCTTCTTAAAATTATGGTAAAGGATATTGATGATCGTAATATATATATATTTTTTGTATTTTTTAAAGAATCAGCTTAAAATCATGTTTTTAAGTTGAGGTGTCTATGAAAGGACAGATTACTGACGTTTTTGAAACTCGACATCTTGTATTCTAATTCAAATTCATCAAATTTGGATGTTGTCGAAGTTTGATGTGGCGCTATTTTTCACAGTTCGGAAAATATACGCTATTGTTACCTATAAAAACAATTCTAACTTAAAATATATGAAATTTTGTTGGAGTTTTACTGCTTAGAAAATTTATAAATATGGTCAATTTTTTCCCCAAAATTAATCAAAAATGGTAATGGTATTATATTGCTGACATAAATTAAAACAACTATTATTATGACAACTATAAACAAAAACATACATTTCACTAAGTTAATATTAATTTTGTCAGTATTACCAAACATTTCTTAGTAATTTATGAACATGTGATGTTACCTGTTCCATAGATTTTCTATGGAGCGTGAAATAAAAAAGTTGGCTTTTATTATATTCAGTAAAATAGCTTTATGCCGATGTTCTTAATTACATTTTTTTGCTTTCTTATTGTGATAGGATGCATTACTTTGTAACTCGGAATAAGGTTCATGAACTAAAATGCCAGGAGAATTATGTCAATAGTGACAATCGTTAAAGTCCATAATCCAGTAACTATTTTTTGCAGGAAACCACCTCCGCCCCCAAAAAAGATCTTCGAATACCTGAACAAACACGTCGTGGGGCAGGAGTACGCGAAGAAAGTGCTCTCCGTAGCTGTGTACAACCATTACAAGAGGATCTACAACAACGTTACCAGCGGCACTCCCAACGATGCACACCATCCCTTACACCATACACATAGAGGTGAGAATTGAACAACCAAAGCCTTTTCAGGTGTATATGCGATACTGTCGTGTTTTTATGAAGGTTAGGATGAAGTTCACTAGTGTCACCTGGACGTGCGGTATTTTTATTTGTTTTTTGGAACTGGTTTCATTTATTCACTGGCAGGACAGATTATATAGAAAAAAATGTTACCGAAATTCATCGCGGCGCTCAATGATCATAGTGTGCTCGGCTTTAGGAATCTTTTGCGTTTCAATATATTATAGCAGCGGCCTGTGTCGCTTTATCTTATGTATCTTAGAGAAGAAATAGTCTCCAATCTTTTGGCTTTAGATAAATCGTTCAAAAGTATAAAGTATATGGGTATATCGTTCAAATACTTATTCTAATTTCTTGTACATTGTGAAGAAAATAAAGATGATGATGATTATTATTATTATTAATTCTGCCAGAGAACTGCAGGGATTCGCTAATGATAAATGCCCATTTACACGATATAAGTTTCTTGCCTGTAAGTACCATAACATTAAATTGAGGCAAAAAATTACTTCTATAGTGTAATATGTTATTTAGACTATGCAAGTAAAGTAAATGGGTTTTAATACCGTAAATATTTAGTTAATGTGTTATTTAGACTATGCAAGTCATGTAAATGGGCGTTGATACCGTCAATATCTAAATAGACAAGATATATAGACGAGGAAGTTTGCGGTCGAATCTTGCAAACTCCGAATATACCATTCTGCTTGGACAGTCTTATCGCCGAGCTTCCTTGATTAAGTATATGAACACGTCCTTTCTTATTTCCATTTCTATACATAATAACAAACCTAGGCGAGCTAACTGGACTGATAGAACTCTGTTTAGCATACATAGTAGCTACTTATGTGTAGATCATAGTTTTACCAATGGAGCAAACTCGTAATAACTGCGCACGATTGCGTTGCATTAGTGTAGTAATAGCTGAAGTACATTTTCTCTCATTATTACATGAAATCACAGCCAAAATAATAAATATTTTTGTAGGTAATAAACGTGACAAACAAGCACACGGCCCGCCTGATGGTAAGCAATTACTGTTGCCTAGATATAGACTCTTAGAAAGGCAGTATCTCAGACCATATATAGGCTTATAGTGGTAGTTTTAATATTTCCATATGGTATAGCTAGGTCTACTCATTGGCGCTGCAAAATTTTTGTCAGAAAGGTACAAGATTTTCAATACATACCTACTACATATACGCATACGCTAACGTCCTCACACGATTTGCGTAAATAATAATGAATATAATTAATTTTAAGATAGTCTGTAGTCTTTAATAAGCTGTCCTCAAAACCACTTCATTTTCATGATTTACTGTGGCATGTGATCGAAAGTATTTTATATGTATAAAATCTCTCACACGCCAACAGAGGCGTATAATTCTTTTTAAATCTGCGAGGTATGGATTCACATATTTTATGAAAATAAATATCCTACCCTACAATTACTGAGCCTAAATTTTTCGGTCACTAAACACTAGACACTTTCTAAGCAGCTCTCGTTTTCTACATAAAGTAAATCAAACCTAAAAATGCTTTCAATCATTTTTTCTTTGTTGACAATAGTGAAAGCTTGACTCGATTGGCGAGCCGTACTGGAACGACCTTTGTCATATTGTTCGCGAGACAAAAACATTGAGGCACAATAGACGTGATTAGTCAACGATGATCCGATTAATTGAACTCTTTCTGATCCCATTAAAAATGCATCAAAGTAAACTCGAGACGAATGGAGACTATTTTTTCCACAGCTACACAAGAAACAAAGAAATCCTTGACAGACATTGATTGTAACTCGTTTTAGTATTTCTCTAAAATCGTTAAGAAAAACGACATTTATTGAACTCGTTACAGTCACCTTGACCTTTTAAATAAATACAATCAACATTACTTGCCCGCTGACAGCGATTTATGTACAAAATAAAACGACGATTTAATAAGTAAACAGTTGAGAAGAGTTAAAAATTTGCGTCTGTAGAACAATCTACTGAGGCAGAGACATAATAATAACGTTGGATACATAATTTAAGGCGTAAAATTTTTATGGCTTAATTGATCCCATGCAATTAAAGTGAGAGGATACATTATCAACTATTTACGATTTCCTAGCCTTTGGTGTCTCTGATTTATAATTAGTAACTTATTTTATGATTACCAATTTCACCTACTTCTCTAATCTTGCATTAGTAAACCTTATACCGGTAAAGATACCTATCTACAAACGTAACACGCAAATTAACTCTAGTCCGTTACCAAGATTTTCTGATACTTATGCTCTAACAACTTTCAGTTTCACCGGTCTACGCTTTCATATTTTCCTTTTTCTTTTTAATTACATAGTACTTTTACTAGACTTAACTAGATTTACAAGAATATTGCCACATTTTTTAAAGGTCTGAATCAACTATTCGTTTTATTTTATCAGATTTGGATTCTAAAGATGCATACGCAGTAGTATATTAGTTTATAGTACTTTATATGATTTAGACAGTTATTTTACAATAATATAATAATAATATAATAATATAATAATATAATAATATAATATAATATAATATTTATACACTCACACCTATTATCTAGCCCAAAGTAAGCATCATTAAGAGCTTGTGTTATGGATACTAGATAACGGAGAAATGATGATATTAATATGTACATAAATATTAGAAATATACTAAATAAACATATAAACATCCATGACTCGTAAACAAATGCTCGTACTCATCATACAAACATTTGTTCCTACCGGGATTCGAACCCGGGACCTCTTGACCGAGTAGCCTGGGTACAGACCACTCGGCCAGCCGGTCGTCAATAAAATATTAATAGAGTTCTTTCCATTCCAGACCTTCTACACATAAGCCACGCAAGCGGCGGTGGTGGTGGCGGTGCAGAAATTCTCGAAAGGCAACACCACGAACTAAGATTGGATAAAAGCAATGTTTTGTTACTAGGACCTACTGGCTGTGGTGAGTCTTGTTTTAAATTTAAGTTTTCTTTATTACACCCAACCTAAGGATTTACACGTATTAGTCTTAGAATCGGACGTTGCTCTATCGTCTTTTTCTATTTAATAGATCCGGAAGCAACTACTTCCTGGAGTTAGTAAATCAAAATCACTGATGAATCGTCAAAATACTTCCATCTGTATTGTGTAACCTCGCTCCTAACAACGCAAAGTTCAATGGGAATATTGTTCATATAAATAGAAATCACTATAAATAGACACTTGCATGTCCTCAAATTAAATATTTGAATAAATGAATGTAATAATAAAAATTATAGCCATCTTAGAGGAACGTCATAAAATGACCTCGTTATTCGAGGCTTGGGCGGATACAAAAACAATTTTTTAATTGGATTGCATTGCGTCAAATGGTTCGTGCATGAACTATTGTAAATGTTACGTGATTTTACTCGGAAGTTATATTTAGTTTTTGGCACTTTTCGTTCGATTGATAAAACATTCGTGTGTAGTGGCAGTGTATGTGACCGCCATTTGTGTAGTTGAGTTAACATGCCCGTCATACTACAAACATACCCAATCGGAATAAGTTATCCGATAGTTGTATCGTCATTTTTTGCTTGATTTTAGAAATATATTATATTTGCAGACTTTGCAAATGGTACGAGTATAACTAATTATATTTGTGAACGTGACACGACCAGTAGATCTAGCGGTCTTAAGAAAAGAAAATTTTGCTACACACTTTCGTAAAAATAGCTTGTCATTATCACTTGTCTGTATCTTGATCAGTTTCTGGAAATGTGAAAATATTGCTTATTTTCTCATTTACTTTAAGTGTTATAATGAAGATCATCGCTGCATGATGTTCCTTAATTATTAATGTCTATAATTTAAAAATGATTATCCAATAATAGTTGCTTAATTTGCAATTTAAACACGCCTGTCAAAATTTAATGATAGATAATAAGACCGGCATGCATTTTTATTGATTTAATATCTTCAATTTATCATCCATCGTCTGAAAACACTTTCCCTTGAATATTTCATAACAGGATAATTTACCGAAACGCATAAAAAACTGTAATATATTTAAGTATCCCTTTTCCTTAACTCCTTTTTTAAATTCTGGTGTGTTACTCAACAGAATTTAAATTTTATTGCGATGCATAAATCAAATATAGTCTTTATAGGACATCAGTGTCTTGCTGAATGTTTATGGTTTTTTACTTTAAGTGGTAATATTGTGTTGCTTAAATAAGTGTTGTTCATCACATTCTGTGTCACATGCGTTACATTGAGTACAATGAAATAAGAGATTAAGGCGATTTAGCGGTTTTGTCATAAATATAATAATATCATTATTACTAAACTTTAATAATGCATTGAATTAAGACAAACACGGACATTAATAATATATTCTCCAAACGTTTAAATAGTTTTAAATGATAGAATACTAACAAGCACGATATGCTTGCTTAATTTTCCTGAATGACTTTTAAATGCAGTGAAATAAAAATAAACCTTAACATTGCGATAGTTTTAAATTCGGTGTTCCACAAGGTGAACCACTAGGTCAAATGACAATAAAATTCTTATATGCATCCTTGACATTGAATATTAATTATACAGCTATTTAAAACATCCGCAATCCGTTATTTTCTATCACTGTCAGTATAATACAGTAATAAACCAAATAAACGAAGCGTAAATTCACTGGTGACTCGCTTAACGTACTATCGACAACAGTATATTGCCAATTGTGTTGAATGAAACACGCACTTGACCTTATTACATACAGTGTTACTAGTTGCATTGCATTGTCGACCAACATGCCCGTATATAACAACAGCAAGGAAACTTGATAAAATATTACATTGAAGGCACACGGCCCTCGTGTTAACAACGGGGACAACAGGGTTAGAGTCTTTATCTGCAAAAAATATAAACATAGTTTAAACGACTAAATTAATATTTGTCATTTTAAAAAGCAACGTCGCCTATATTCTAATATTCATCTCTCTCGACAACTCTGTATTTGACTTATGGTATTAAATCTAACTAAATATCTATATAAATAAAAGCGCTCCGAAACCATTGATCAGATCGATATGAAACTTTGGTAGGGTCATGGACGAAATGTAAAAACTTCTGGTCCCTTACCAGCCTTAATATGTTTGGTACGTAGATTTAACCTCCAAAGATGTCATCATAGTATGATATAAACCAGAGCGAAATATATTACTCTATTGTCAAGAGGAATGTAAGCTGGTTTTAGCTTGAATATTTAATGTTCTAATTCCGCTCCAAAGTACCAGTGCCGTATTTGCGATAACAATTGGAACCGACTTGATGGGCTTTACGAAACTCGAACAAACCAGCCGCCAGCCTTGTGCAAAATAAAAGTCCTTTCAACTGCCCCAATAAATATCGCCTTGTTACCGATCGAAATTGCAGCCTATGTCCAAAAATTACCAAGGATATAACTTAAGTTGATGCTAATCGCTTGTGTATTGAATAACAACATCGATTTAATTCAAATGCAAATGATGACTTAAATGGCAGTGGAATTCGATTACTTAATTTTAACGTAATAAGACTTTTCGAATGCGACTATTGTTAAATGTTTATTAAATTTCTATATTATCTATATCCATAAAACTAGCTCGTAGTGATGTTTGAAGATTTGGGCTAGATAACAGAGTGAGAGATTTTTTTTTATTTAACTAGATGACAAACAAGCTGACGGCCCACCTGATGGTAAGTGGTTACCGCCGTCTATAGACACCTGCAATAACATGGAAAAATCACTTGATATTGCAGGTGCGTTGTCATCCTGGGGCCTATGATGAAATGCCGTCCATGCCCAGTAACACTGGCTACCTTTCCCTTCAATCCAAAACACAGCGAACTGTTTCACGGCTGAAATAAGAAAGGCGGTGGTACCTACCCAGACGACCCATATGGTATCTTGTTACTTGTTACAGGTGGTTGTGATAAAACAATTTGTTCTGTCTTTAACCTTAGTTACCGGCATGAAGGTTGGTGTATTTACAATATTCAAATTTATATTTTATGATGGTGCTAAATAGATGTTAAACTAAGCGTAGAAGTCAAATTTATTCACGAAAAATATTAATGTATTCAAATATTTGTACAGATAGATTGCATACGAGTATGTTCTTCCCCTTGCTGATTTTAACCTTTTGCGTAGGTACCTACCTAGGTAATTAATTTGAATCAAAATAGTAAATATTATTTAGTATTATGTAAAAGATTTAACTCTGCATAATATGAATAATTACTATGAACAACGCCTCTTGCATTAGTGGTACTGGCAACTTATGAGGCTGACTATGGAACACTGTTATAGATAGTCCAAGTTACATAATTCCTTCTAACTTCAAAGAATTACCGATACGGATATTCGCAGTAATTACGATGTTGTCTATCCTGTTAAAATAAAAGTCAATGTTTGTATGTTGGTCCCATATACGCCCCGAAACCATTTGTCACATTGTGATGAAACTTTGTCTGGGGACGCCCGCGGAGGTTTCTGGAAATGAAACTTTTTTTATAATTGTAAAACCTAACAGTTTTTTATGGGCATTGCATAGCTAGTTATCTATATTAGCAAACTTAAGTTTCCTCTGTCACAGAGTCGTATACAGATTTCTTCTATTGTATTCTATTATTGTACAAACACAGAACCTAAGTGTATGTACCGATCCATAGATATACTGAAATAGCATTTTGTTACTAATATTAAAACATATTGCCGATATTATACGTGAAATATGTCGAAATATTGAGTCCATATTCATAATTACCATTGATTGACCATTATAAGTTTCCTGGTCATCGCAGACACGAGATTTAGTTGATAGATGGTTTCTAGTTTCTTTGTTGTCTTTGTTAAAACGTCTGCTTGATCATTAACCGGCAAAAGTTTTAACGAGGCAATGTTTTGGTACAATGACTGCAGCAAGAGGTTACGTGGTGATTAAGTAAGAATCGTCCCACTATTATCATTTATAATACTGCAAGTGAGATAAATCACGTTGCCGTGTTTACTTGCACCTCCGTCTCAATGCACGAGGGTTATGTCACAGCGCGCGTTGGCGCCAAAAGTGAAAGTCCCAATTGGATTCATAATGTTCAAAGTACCGTAACCATAATGACTTGAATTGATTTCCTTGATAAAATGCTTTTGCTTTTATTTGTTTTGGAGTCTTCTGGTTTTTTGATAAGTATTAGAAACCGTATTGAGTTTTTATGGATAACAAACGAAAGAGATGTTTCATTACTTCATAAACTATTGAAAAAAATCAAGAAAATTCTCCTGAATCCGGAAAAAGTCCTAATAATTTGTTTTCATCCATGGTTTGTTTGTACAAAAGTTGAAATTTAACGTCGATTTCACCGTCATCCACTATGGTAATATGGCGGGCGACATAGAAGTCAACTAAACGTCACCATAGTGACATAAGCGCCATGCTGAATTATTGACTGTGTTGCAATTTTTTTTCTATAAAAAAAATTGTACCACGCAACAATTCAAAAAAAAATAACAGTTATATACTGTTCTTCGTACTTTTACCTATCTTTCAATATACTGTACATAGACCTGGCCCGGTCTCCATACACACGACAACACATCAAGTGTAACAGTTGCACTTCTAAAGCCGCCTCTATTACGAACGGAGTAAGGGCGGTCTCAAGGTCAAACTGTTACGCTTGATGTGCTGTCGACTGTACATTTTAGAAACATCTCCTCTATTAAATTAAAAGTAGGTGTAGGATTTCCTATAAAATCCTGTAATCAATGACAATAAGAAAATAAAATAAAATATAAAATTAAGAATATTTGAAAGCACTGCCCCAACTTAACCGAATCGTAGGTATTTGTAAAAATACTCGTTTCGGATGTTGAAATAGAATATTTCGACATTGTAGGGTGGACGTTATCTCAGAATTTCACAGGGATATCCCAAGTCCTGGGTGGCTCAGTGGTCAGAGCAGTCGCCCGGATTGCGAAAGGTCCCGGGTTCGATTCCTGCCTCAGGACGTAAATTTTTTTTAGTTTTATTATATTTTAATTACTAATCAATGACAATAGTTTTGTTGTTTGTGTTGCGGAACGTATCGCTGTGCCAAAGTAGCTGAAATGAAAGGAATATTCAACAGTCCTTTTTAGCTCAATTGACCATTCGTGATTTCAATTAAGGCTCGTGCCCAGTTTACGCTTTTATGTAATACAGGAAACCTTACATCGATTGGATAATTGAATTACAATAAAATGTTCAGATAAACTTGCATTTCTGGTTGAACAAGGTGATTGAATTTTGAAAGTAGTTATGATCAAGATCTTGGTCGACCCTGTGTGTGCTATTGTTCCAGCCACACTTGTTTAAACAAACAGGCAAACGATCAGCGACCAAATAAAGTTTGAAGTCGCTTATGCGACACTTAAAGTAGGCATCATAGTCATGTTTAAAGATATAAAGAATATAATTTGTTTAGTGACACAGATAAGTTACATTGAATGTTGAAAAATAGCACTTAAAATCCAAATTGACAGTAAAAGGGAGTCCACTATGCAGTCAGCATGTGCAGGGCATCGCAGACATTCGACGCTGGTCTTCCATTGTTATGAACATAGATCTGTTGATAAAAGATCACAATTTGACGTTTAATCTTGACAACAACTGCTTTTTCGAGCCATTATGCCAAATTTGCATTAAAATAAACCTTTTTGTTAAATTTTAATCGCTTCGTGGAACTCTAACGTCATCATTTAATTAACCGACTTCAAAAACTAGTCTTTCTTAATCGATTACGCCGAGA
Source organism: Nymphula nitidulata (assembly GCA_947347705.1). Taxonomy (NCBI): domain Eukaryota; kingdom Metazoa; phylum Arthropoda; class Insecta; order Lepidoptera; family Crambidae; genus Nymphula; species Nymphula nitidulata. The sequence goes on from OX374632.1 coordinate 19,562,378, forward strand.
TTTCTGATCCGATTTACGTGATTATTTTTGTGTTCGATGCAGAATAGTTTCCATTTGGTAAACATTTATTTGAAATCTTTTGGGTACTTCGGACTTTAAATCAAAATTACTGGAATGATTAAGTCGTATATGTATGCGAAATTGCGGATTTTTGCTTTCTTATGCTATGACTTTTTAGTGAAACGATACGATGGTAGGAAACAATATATGCTGATGGACCATGATGGATGCACCCATCTAGCTTTGACGTTAAAAAGTTGTCACAAAAAATTATGAAAAAAATATATAAACCGACTTCGAAACACTAAAGAGGATGAAATAATTAAATTTCAGTAGGTACTTGTCCCCTAGAAACATATTTTTTAGAGTTAGTGTTTTGAAGTTGGTTTTTATATGAATCTTAAGACGTTTTGATTTTAAACTTTGTCGATCGATAGGTCCGTGATCGAAGCCCTTGGGATGATTCTTTATCATATATTTAAACCACTTTCGACTTAAAAACCTTCATGAACAAATCCCACGCACTGTTTAACGTAAAAACTTATAACTTGTTCGTGCATCCAGACTGTATAACAAGGTGATGGACGTGGTCAGAATTCACTAGATTTGTTTCGTGGAACCAGTGTGTAGTGGAGTACTTAACTGACCACTTGACCAGACGACCGTCAAATAGACAATGATAGCTGTTAATTAAATTCAATTAAATCATTGCTACCAGTACCTATAGCTAAGCTTTAATAACATCACTCACCATAAATACACAAATATAATTGAGACTCAATTCCACGGACTGCTAGAATCTTGTTAAACGTTAAAAAAAATCTTTATTTATCTGAACCATTACATCAAGCTTTCTTTCTTCTTTTCTTTCTTTTTTTTGTTTCTAATATTGATATGATAATAATATTGATAGTTAATAGCAAGCACATATATTTACATCCCGGGACCATTCCCGTTCTATAATGAAGTTATCGTTGCCACATATTACGTAGTTGCAATCGAAAATTAACACGATAAAAAAATATATGCTAGTTATGATGACAATGACTCATGATAATTACGTAATACTTTTAGTAAGTTACACGTGTGAGACGATAAATATGCTTACGAACTGAATTATTTATGTGTAGGTACATTATTTTTGTAAAATTGATACTAACCCGTGACTTATTAGGTACAATATTCACAATCCAGCTAGTGCTTTAATCACTGAGCTACGGGGACTTGATAAATAATAATGAAAATATGAAAAATCAAGACGCCTTGGGATACGATTTATGTTGGAATTTTTTAAATGCTTGTGTAAAATATTTGTAATTAAAATATATTCTCAAATAAAATGGAATTGATTTGATTTGTAACTTAACCGACTTGTCGGTATTTGTAAAAATACGCTTTTGGCTGTTGAAATTAAATAATATTAATAGTACAGTAGTTGAAAGTCCTCGGTAGCTCGATGGCCCCTAGAAAAGGTTCGATTCCAGCACCCTAGGATGACTTTTTCTAGTCTAGCCATGGTTCTGTTTATTGAATGTTAATCAAGAACTCTAAGTACATATTTAACATAGTTATAACATAATTATTATGATTTATGAATATGATTTTTATTCACAACAAATGTATTTTATTTTCTGAACGTGGTATTTGTAGCGACGATTTTAATTATAGCTGATTTTATTAATGTATTCTGAACTCCGGTCTTTTTAAAATATATTCGTATTCTTTTAATTATGTAACGCACGTTTTGATTGTCATTCTGATTTTTAATGACTTTTTCGTATAATGAATTAGGCTAAAAACTGCAACGTCTAATGGGGTTTTCGAAAAAGTCTAGACCAGAAATTTAACACTTCAAACTGATTCATACAGATTTAATCAGATATTCGTAAAAAAAACACGCGTACACTTTGCCGCCATTGGGATTTAAAAAAAGCGAGCGAATTGCCAGAGACAAAAAATATTGAACATATTGTTGGTGTTGCCAACAACGTGCAATAATAAAAGTATAAAAACGAATATTTTAAGCATTTACTCGCGAAGTGTTTCTGGATTCGTTGAGGAAGTGTACTTATCTAAACTGTTCGATCATGTTGCGTAAATCGTTTAGCACTTGCAGTTGCATTCAATGTGCTGTCCGACCGGAATCATGGTTTATTAATCCACTAGCTTTCGTATCAGGTATCGGGATAAACAGGGTCTTAATACTCATATCTGAAAGCAGTTTAATGTTCTCTTGGTAAATTATCTCCTATCTTGTTGTATTCTTTATTTTACATACATCATCATCATCATCATCATCACCAGCCTATAAACGTCCCACTGCTGGGCACAGGCCTTCCTACATGGAAGAAACACATGAGGAGTTTGGGCCATAACACCACCACGCTGGCCCAATGCGGGTTGGTGGGTTAAAGCGGTTGTAGTAACAACCGGGACCAACGGCTTAACGTGCCTTCCAAAGCACGGAGGAGCTCGAGATTATAAATTTTGGTGGGCCCATCCCAGGGTCGACCATGGCGAAAGTTGCTTTGTTTTCGTATTCGAAACCAGAGCGCTCAAACCAATACGCCACCGAGCTCCTCATTTTTTTTTACATACATACAAATAATATTTGTATCGCCTTGATCTAATTCTAAATAATCAACGGCACGGCCAAACTATACAGAGTTGATGATTCAATTGTCATATCTATTCTGACTGTAACTCTTTGTTTCATGAACGCGAGACGATATTAAACTTCTCAACATTGTCCACCACCATAGTGTGATTATTATCGATATTTTTTTATTCATGTTAATTGTAACTTTGCAGCTTTTAGACCAAAGATGAGAAATCGTCAATGAAATATCTACTTTGTTTGCTAATCAACTAACCTAGGTTGCTGCACCTCTTCTACACACTTATGAGGTCTGAATATTATTTGAAAAATATTCAAATACGTATTTCAGTCTCCTAACTGTAGTTATTTTAAAACAGGACTTTTTCTAATCTGGTCTGACAGGTGTTTATAGGCTACGGCATCCCTTTATTCCGCTCTATATAAAAATACGACTTGTCCGATCATCAGACGCTAGCATTAACATCAACCCTTATAACTAAGCTGATTTCCGTAAATCATTTCAGGCTTCCACAACCCGTTCTGTATGTCTTCTAATTCTATTTACAGGTAAGACCCTATTAGCACAGACGATAGCACAGTGTCTCGACGTTCCTTTCGCGATTTGTGATTGTACGACGCTCACGCAAGCGGGGTACGTCGGCGAGGACATAGAGAGTGTTATCGCGAAACTACTCCAGGACGCCAACTTTAAGTAAGTGATTTACCGGATAGTTCAAACAGGATCCGAATGCTTGCTGGAGTGTATTGATTGCTTGCTAGCCCTATTTAGTCCATTATTAAAATTAAGAAAGCCTTAGCTAGCTCGAATGAAAGTAAAATAACTGTATCTAGTAGTGTAGTGTTCTCCAGAATGAGAACTGGAGAGCACACCCGAAATCTAGATTCAAATTTAGTGCATCTTTTTCTCTCAATATGAATACAAAAAGGATGGCCGTCATATAATTTGACATTTAAATATGTGCATCCAATTTTTTACCTAATTGAACGCGATAAAATACAATGTTTAGGAAGCACCTCCGTACATGCCGTCTAACAATGTCTATGGTTTTTTTGAAATATATCTAAATTAAGTTGATTAGCTATAAACAAATTCTTGCTATCTTTTTCCTATTACGTATTGCGAGAAAGAGATATACCGTACTTAAATTTAGATTTAGAATGTCTCCAATTAGGCCCATAGTTCAACTAAAATTATGCCGTTCTTTTCTTACAGCGTAGAAAGAGCACAAACAGGCATAGTTTTCTTGGACGAAGTGGACAAAATAGGCGCTGTGCCTGGAATACATCAACTCAGAGATGTTGGAGGTAAGAATCATCCTTTAAACGCTTCGCCATCGTTTGAACAAGAAAAGTTTAAATGGATAAATTTCAGCATCAGTAATTTCTTGATTATGTTAAAGTTTTTGAAATCCCGTCCGCTTATTCTCAAACATGGGATCACAGATTCGATTCGAAAAGTCAACTCCCGTCTCGCTTTGATGCACCGCGATATAAAGTGACAAATATAGAGTTTCTGATATTCGAATCTGTAAGTATAAGGAGACTGGTCTACCTTAATCGTTTTCTGGACTATTGATTTAATCATACTCATTATAATTCATGAATTTACATAAAATAAATTGAACTAGTGTGGCACCAGAAAAACTTCTTCCAGAACTTGGAATTCTTTGCTCTATAACATCATCATCACCAGCCTATATACATCCCACTGCTGGGCAGAGGCCTACCTACATGGAAGAGAGACATGAGGAGTTTGGGCCATAACACCACCACGCTGGCCCAATGCGGACTGGTGGGTGAAAGCGGTTGCAGGAACAACCGGGACCAATGGCTTAACGTGCCTTCTGAAGCACGGAGGAGCTCAAGATTATATGTAAATTTGGTTGACCCATCCCAGGACCGACCATGGCGAAAGTTGCTTTGTTTTCGTAATCGAGACCAGAGCGATCAAACCACTACGCCACCGAGCTCCTCATGGGTACCTTCAAAAGAGACCATGATAAGGCACCTTATGAGCCGGCAAGGTGAAGCTGTCTTCGCATATCGACTCTTTTTACCGCTTCTCAACAGTTGGTGTTATGTTTAAACAAAAGTAGGCTCAACATATGGTCCCTTCAGTTCAGAGACTGTCACGGGTACGATGCTCAGTTTTCCCTGCAGATAAACAACTAGATGACAAACAAGCTGACGGCCCACCTGATGGTAAGCGGTTACCGTCGCCTATAGACACCTGCAATAACAAGGAAAAATCACTTGATATTGCTGGTGCGTTGTCATCCTGAGGCCTTATATGAAATGCCGTCCATGCCCAGTAATTACACTGGCTACCGTTCCCTTTAATCCGAAACACAGCGAACTGTTTCACGGCTGAAATAAGAAAGGCGGTGGTACCTACCCAGACGACCCTACATACGGGCCTACCGCCTAGTAAACAATTATCCTTAACACTCAATAGGCTTATTATGATTTCCAGGCGAAGGCGTGCAACAAGGGATGCTGAAAATGCTAGAAGGTGCGGTCGTCTCGGTTCCGGAGCGCAACTCGCGTAAACTGCGCGGCGACGCCGTTCAAGTCGACACAACAAATATACTTTTCGTTGCGAGTGGCGCGTATAATGGTCTAGACAGGTATGAAACTTGTGATGTGTTAAACACTTATTTAAAAGAAGGTAATGAATTCAATGACACAATAATAAAAACAAACAATATATTATCTATTTGAAATATCCTCCTCCTAATTGCTGTGCCTGTCAGGGTCCATGATGTACAGACAAAATAAATTTTTAGACCTTAAGACCATTGTGGAAAAGTAATAAAATTGAAACGAAACGGTGCTTCACAATTACAAATTCGCGATTTTTGTATGAGTGATGAACAAGGAAGGTAGCGAGTGAAAGGGAGACACCTATACAAAATGATATTTGGTTTCTTTACATTTATTCTTTATCTTAGTTGACTAAAGTATACATCTGAATCTTTATCGTTCCATTAGCTTAGGTAGGTTTCCAATCAAATTAACGCTTCGTGCTATAATAAATTCTAATTTATTTCCACAGTGTGATTAGATAGCACTTTAGCACATTTTAATTCATATTTATTTAAATAATATATTTATTGGCTGTTAACCAAATTCTTATGAAGATTGTATATTGTAACGCCTGACAAGCAACACATCCACCCCTTTAAATTTTGATTAGTACTTTTGTAACAAATTGTATTATTATAGATATTTTGTCATTGAGTATATTAAAATTAATTTGTAAAGTATTCATATAATGGACACCTGACCACGGGAACGATTTCAAAAAAATAACAAATAGATATCAATTGCCTAAAGGTCTTGTATCATGGCAATTAAACCACAAAAAAAATAGATATCAGCATATCTGCTCAAAATCTACTAATTTAGTAGCTAAGCTACCAAAAATGGTCACACCGACTCAGTCACAGTGTCCGTATGTAATGCGCGACGTGCCGCTATTTTGGTTAAGTTTCACGTACTATTGTCATTTAAACTATTTCGCCCTATAAAAAAATTGGTTAGATTTATTTTGCGTTCGAGCATTGAACTTTTAGGTCGCGCCAATTTTGAGCAGTTCATCTTTGTCCTTTCGCAGTCGAGTTCTGGCTTCTAGGGCACGCCAGTTTGGATGACGCCCAACCCATTCAATGTGACGACATAAATGGCTCGTATCAGTTAGGTGCGGACCGTTTTACAGACCGAACGCCGATCGGCGTGAGCCGCCTCGTATGGATGTAAAATTAACGGGGATACGTGTTATTCAGATCGAGTTATGGATTTGTGAATTTTAATGTCCAGTTCATGAGTAAACATCAGTACGCAATTTGTTTTGCAATAAATTACTTTTCAGGTGGAAAAAATATATTTTAGTTGTTCTTCTGGAAGTTTGCACAAAATGTAACTGTTTATTTCTATAATATCTCTGAATGTAAACGATTGTTTTGGTGGGGAATATTGAATCCTCAAAATTTTGGGTCCGTTATGTAAATTTTTACCGAAGTCATTATATTTTAATGACTGTCATTCCTTAAAACGACGAACATAGGGCTGTTGTACTGTCAAATTACGTACACATATTGAAAGAATTGTTATCTGATTTTATTTGGCAAGATTATGAGCATATTACGATTAACGCCGATCGGCGTATGCCGCAGCTCATTGGCTGAAGGTGTAAGCACGTGGTGTGTGCAGGCTGGTGCAGCGTCGCAGCAACGAGAAGTACCTCGGGTTCGGCGCGTGGGACGCGCGGTCGGGCCGCCGCGCGGCGTCGCAGGCGGCGCGCGACGACGCCTCGCCGCTGACGCCCGCCGCGCAGGACAACGACGAGCGCGACGCCTGGCTGCGGCAGGTGCAGGCGCGAGACCTCATCGACTTCGGCATGATCCCGGTCAGTGCCCGCCACACACACACACACACACACACCACACATACACGACGACGCCTCGCCGCTGACGCCCGCCGCGCAGGACAACGACGAGCGCGACGCCTGGCTGCGGCAGGTGCAGGCGCGAGACCTCATCGACTTCGGCATGATCCCGGTCAGTGCCCGCCACACACACACACACACACACACCACACATACACGACGACGCCTCGCCGCTGACGCCCGCCGCGCAGGACAACGACGAGCGCGACGCCTGGCTGCGGCAGGTGCAGGCGCGAGACCTCATCGACTTCGGCATGATCCCGGTCAGTGCCCGCCACACACACACACACACACACACCACACATACACGACGACGCCTCGCCGCTGACGCCCGCCGCGCAGGACAACGACGAGCGCGACGCCTGGCTGCGGCAGGTGCAGGCGCGAGACCTCATCGACTTCGGCATGATCCCGGTCAGTGCCCGCCACACACACACACACACACACACCACACATACACGACGACGCCTCGCCGCTGACGCCCGCCGCGCAGGACAACGACGAGCGCGACGCCTGGCTGCGGCAGGTGCAGGCGCGAGACCTCATCGACTTCGGCATGATCCCGGTCAGTGCCTACATCAATTTCATACAGCCGGCCGACGGGCACGTCTAGACAGAGCGATCGTGAGGGGTACGCGGGGCGAGAGGGGGGCGGTAGCGAGCCCGACATTCATACACTCGCTTCGTTTTCGGGGGTCGGCGGATGAGATTTTTTCATAAAAAACAATATGGGTACCATTTTCGTGGTTTTTGGGGGTCCCGATTCTGAATACAACATCAATTTTGAAATCCAAGATGGCTGACGCGATTTTTTTTATATAAAATCAATATAAATATAATTTTTTTGGTACTTTTAATGTTAGTTTCCCGAATTAAAATTCGGTAAACTAACAATAAAAGTGAACTAACTGCATGTTTAATGTACTGGTTTTACTATAAAGAATATAGCCCGACAGTGAAGAATACGTGATATTAATTATTAGTTAGCTAAGTCGCTGCGTTGATTATTAATTGTAAATTTGTTAAGTGTGAATGGTCGCCTCCCGCGTCTTCTTCGATCCCGCCGGGCCGAGTAATGCTCACAACTCTTAATGATGTTTACTTTGAGCTAGATAATAGATGACTGTTTAAAAAAAAAAAAGATTTGAACAATATTCATTTCTAGTATTTGCACTTATTAGTTTTTGGTAATATATTTAGTTTGTTTTTAAAAAATATGCTACTTGGTATTTTTGGACTGAAATTTCCGAATGCCTAATGGCAATAAGACAGAAAAACTGATATCTTACCTCCATCTGCCAAGACAACAATGCTGTTAACAAATTCAAAATTCTTTATTTGTTAACATAGGTACATGTATACATGTGTTACATTATTGTTACGGCGACAAACTCCAGCAAAATGGTGGTAGCTAGCCAGGCGGACTGAATCATTCTAATTTGCGTAACTATGTCCTGATATTTGTCTGTCATATTTTATTAAATTGAGATCATACGATGTCATCATCCTATGTCGCTCAGTTCTGAAGATTTTTTCGAAAAACCTTGTAATAGCTTACGGTTCTTGATATTCCTACTGTGCCGTCAGCTAATGAACCCTAAGCCGACAGTCCATTTGGACGTACAGACGACAGCACGTCAAGTGTAACACTACGAAAGCCGCCTTTATTACTAGCGGCGTAAGGGCGGTCTCAAGGTGAAACTTGTAAGCCTGATGTGCTGTCGACTGTAATGGAAAGTTACGCTTGAACTTAGATCTAACGTTTTTTTTTTGTTTGTTTTCATTTAAGGAATTCGTCGGAAGATTTCCAGTACTCGTGCCGTTCCACAGTTTAAACCAGGATCTACTTGTGCGGATATTGACAGAGCCTAAAAATGCAATGGTGAGTAACAACAAGGAAAATTAAGTACTTTGACAATAGATGACTTCATCGTAGCACTTGCTATTGAACACATTAACCTGAATCTGTTTCAGAGCAGATTCAAAAACAGGAAAATCCAAATTCGGATTCGTGTGTCTTTATCTTGTTATTAATCTATTGTTAATAATTGGTCTGTACGAAAAGCTAAAAACTGCTTTTACATAACTCACCTTTATAACACGAGCCTAATATTTACAAACCTTAAAATGTGATATTTAAAAAAAACTTATAAATAAAAAACACCACCTAAATCTTGCGAAACAGGAAGTGTACCAATAAGGCTGGTCGTATTAGTTCCCTGGATTGCGAGGCTTAATCTTTGTGCGAAATATGTACCAGCCTTATTGTCTCTTAAAGTTTTACATAGACGATCTGCAATGTCCCTAAATAGTCGGTGTGCTCCTGCACCCCAAGGGCCTAAGTCTCAACCCCAAACAGCTCAAATACGTAACCAAGATAAACCAAGGGAAAGGTAGCCAGTGTAATTACTGGGCATGGACGGCATTTCATCTTAGGCCTTAGGATGACAACGCACCTGCAATATCAAGTGATTTTCCCTTGTTATTGCAGGTGTCTATAGGCGGCGGTAACCGCTTACCATCAGGTGGGCCGTCAGCTTGACTGTCATCTAGTTGTAGAAAAAAACCCAGCATATTTGCGCCGTTTGAGGGATTCAGTAGAAGCAGCAGCCGATCCTGGTGTCAATGACGTGTTTTATTTGTTTGTTTTTGTTATTGATTGATTTTAAGGATTATACTGTGAAATCAAATTTCAACACATGTTGTTTATTTAGATGTTTATAATATCTATAGTGTATGAGACATTTGCGTCCTTAATATTTTTAGGAAAACTTAAACGTTTAGACTTCAAAAAAGTGTGAGCATCAGGATCGCGGGGGTACAGTCGACCACAGAAGTAGCTTAACACTTTAGTACCATGTCGCACCGACTATTGCGCTAGTACTTAATAGTGCTACCATACTAATATTGATGCCATAGTTATTGTGACATGGTACTAAAGTATTCAGCTACTTATGTGGTTGACCGTACGTTCTCAGAATAGCGTAATTTTATTACAGATATGTTGTACCTTTTCAGACAATCAAAAAATAGGTACACTCGCAGTCCTGACTTTAGGATGGCGTATACAGATTTTCTAAAAAGTTACCTAAAGGTACACAGGCGGCTCCAAATATCTGCAATATAATCACCGTATTTTTATACGGCATCACCAACCTATACACGTCCCACTGTTGGGCGCAGGCCCTCCTACATGGGAGAAACACATGGGGAGCTTGGCCCATAACACCACTACGCTGGCCCAATGCGGGTTGGTGAGTTAAAGCCTCAGATCATAGAAAGAATTTCCTATGGTATGAGGTTAAACCGGTTGCAGGAACAACCGGGACCAACGGCTCAACGTGCCTTCCGAAGCACGGAGGAACTGGAAAATTAGAAATTTTGGTTGACCCATGGTTGATTTTGATCGCAATCGAGCTCCTCGTATACAATATTTTCATACTAGCGTATACCTAACCTATTTTCATAATTTATACCTAATTTCATCGCACCACAGTCTTAGAAAAATCCTTGAACTAAGCTAAGCCGTGTAAGACTCCCGGCGGCAGCAGAGTGCGACAATTGAAAATCCCCTTTTTTGCCCGCAGGTGTCACAGTACAAGCTTCTATTCGCGATGGACAAGTGCGAGTTGTCGTTCAGCGACGATGCGTTACGAGCCGTGGCCGGGCTCGCCATGGAGCGGAAGACGGGGGCTCGAGGACTGCGAGCCATCATGGTAATATAATAATAAATAAATAAAATAAAATGCTTATACAAAAACAAAAATTAAAACCGACTTCAAAAAACAGTTTATTTGAGCGGTTTTTAAATTTTTTTTTCACATTTTTTATTGATAACTTTCTAAGGTCGAAGCTATATGGGTGCCCGTCAATTTATATTGTTTCTTACTATCGTATCGTTTCCTAAAAGTCATAGGAAAGCAAAAATCCGCAATTTCGCATACGTACATGACTTACTGATTTCAATCACATTTTAATGTTTTTGATGCGTTTAAACGCCTACTTTGTTGTAACAATTACAAATAAAGAGAGAAAACGATGAAAAAAATTTATGCTCCAGGCGGGATAAAATTTACTGGTTTCAGTTTTTTTAATTTATTAATTGCAAAATTATAAATTTTAAGTAACCCCTGCCGTCATTAATCATCCATCTAACACCATCTCTTTAAGACTATTCATAAGAGCCCAAACACGGTATATCTGCTGTGAATTTCTAAAGAATTAAGCATTTCGCAGACTTTTTCATGGTATAGGATCAGCTCAAAGTTAGTATGTCATGGGAATGTCATGACAGTACACGAAATTTGAAATCAATCGGATCTGTAAAAGTTAGTAAAATCCTATTATCATGTAGAAAATAATCTGATAATCATCAAAAGGCCCGAACTGATCTTCATAAATTATAGCTAAGAACCATCGTAGTCACATCAGTTTTCAAACAAAAAAAACCGAATCAAAATAGGTCCATTCGTTTAGGCGCTACGATGCCACAGACAGACACACAGATACACAGATACACCGATACACAGATACACAGACAGACACGTCAAACTTATAACACCCCTCTTTTTTCGTCGGGGGTTAAAAACCAAACTACCAGACTAATTTTGAAAAAAAATTAATGGGACCAAATGGCAACTCTTCCGCATCAAACAAAAAAAGAATCACGTAATTCGGATCACTTATTTTAGGCGTAATCGGTGTACATACATAGAAAAAAAACATACCGGCCGAATTGACAACCTCCTCGTTTTTAAAGTCGGTTAAAAATAGGTGCTGTGTACAATATTAAATCTTAAATAATAAACATATGTTGCGAAATGAAATTTGCCTGAACTAGGTTAAAAAACCCATGCTTCAAGCGAGACACACCGACACTAGTCTTAATAGATAAGGTATATGCCTGACTCACAATCACAAAAAGTTGCGTGTTAGAGAAGGAGATCCGATATAAACTTTGATGTCACATTATATACACATTCAAATCAAATCAAATTAAATAATTTATTGAGTTCATGAATGTAAATATTAGATGTTCACAAATAATACCAGTACAACATGTTACCCATTTGGGCATAGCATAATCAAGATAAAAGTGTAACGGACTATGTAATGATTAGAAATTATATTCATAACTACTATAATAATAACTTAATTTTATTGTAAGTACATAATATTCAATTATATTTTCATTTTCCTATTCATTTAATGTTTATTCGTATTCGTATTAATAAATAAATAAAAATAATAAGTAAATATTTATATTTATCGTTGAAATATTCCGTTAAATTATAATATGATTTTTTTATTAACGTTTCTTTTAATTCATATTTCATCAAAAAAGTTGTTTTTGAAAAAATATTATACCAACCGATTTGAGAACTTCATCGTTTTTTTTGAAGTCGGTTCGGTAAAAGACAGGAGTACTGCAATGTGTAACTCAAATATCTTTGGTATTTTTTGATTAAAAAAATATAATTAAGTAATCTCCGGCCTTATTAATCATCATCTATCGAACACCATCTCGTTAATACTTTTTATAAGCCCAAACACGCTATATCTGCTGTAAGTTACTGAAGAATTAAGCATTCCGCAGACTTTTTGATGGTATAGGATCAGCACAAGGTTAGCATGTCATGGAAATTTTACCGAAGTGACAGTACACCATATTTAAATCAATCGGCTCTGTGAAAGTTAGTAAAACCTTATCATGATGAAGAAAATGAGCTGATGGTTATCAAACCCCGGAACTGATCTTGATTATATGATTTAAATTATAGCTTAGAACCGGCCTAATCACGTCAGTTTTCAAACAAAAAAAAATCAAAATCGATCCATTCGTTTATTAGGAGCTGCGATGCCACAGACAAGATACACAGACAGACACGTCAAACTTATAACACCCCTCTTTTTTCGTCGGGGGTTAAAAACAATCTTGTTACCACTACTAGTAGTATAAGTCAACGTATTTTTTTTATAGAAATACTAAACCGGTATATTTTTCCATGCATGCTCTCTATTCTGTAGAACGTAAAACACATGCTAAATCTAAATTTAAGTGCATCTGGTTCTCTCAATATGAATACGAAAAGGATGGCTGTCTTAAAATTTGACATTTAGAAACGCGTACTCAATTTTTGACGTTAATGAACGTGATAAAATGCTGTGTTTAGGATGTACCTCCGGATATGCCGTCTAAAATTGTCTATGTTTTCTTTGAAATCTATCTCAATCTTGACAGTTCTTAACAAATTCTTGCTATCTTTTTCCTATTACATATTTCGCGAAAGAGATATATTTCCTTGTGCCACGCGTTCTGGACGGTGTCTTTGTAATGCGTGCATTATTACAGGAGAACCTGCTGCTTGAGGTGATGTTCGAGATCCCCGGGTCGGACATCACGTCGGTGCACGTGCACGAGGGCTGCGTGTGTCGCGCCGAGCCGCCCACCGTCACCCGCCGCGACGACCGCGACCTCAGCCACTGGCCCTCGGTGCGGCTACACAACTGTACGTACACACACACACACACACACACATGCCCCCCACCGTCACCCGCCGCGACGACCGCGACCTCAGCCGCTGGCCCTCGGTGCGGCTACACAACTGTACGTACACACACACACACACACACATGCCGCCCACCGTCACCCGCCGCGACGACCGCGACCTCAGCCGCTGGCCCTCGGTGCGGCTACACAACTGTACGTACACACACACACACACACACACATGCCCCCCACCGTCACCCGCCGCGACGACCGCGACCTCAGCCGCTGGCCCTCGGTGCGGCTACACAACTGTACGTACACACACACACACACACACACATGCCCCCCACCGTCACCCGCCGCGACGACCGCGACCTCAGCCGCTGGCCCTCGGTGCGGCTACACAACTGTACGTACACACACACACACACACACACATGCCCCCCACCGTCACCCGCCGCGACGACCGCGACCTCAGCCGCTGGCCCTCGGTGCGGCTACACAACTGTACGTACACACACACACACACACAACTGTACCTACACACACACACACACACAACTGTACCTACACACACATAACTGTACCTACACACATACACACACAACTGCTGTACCTACACACATCACACCTCTGGCCAGACACACATCGCTGCAGCTACACGACTATAGGTACAAGGAACACACACAGTAGACAAATAATTTACTGTCTTAAATGTCAGGGTGGGTATGATTAGATGAATGACAGATCGACAGACAGACCGATAGACAGACTGACATAACATTGTTAGCTTACGTAAATCTATGCAAAACAGAGAGACAAACATTATGACATTGTTAGTTAATATTATTTTATGTGTTAGACATAAGGGTTTTTTGACGATTCGAAAGTGATTCTAAGGGATTGTAAGGGGGCCTAATAATTAGACCCCTCAAGAAGCTCTTTCGAATCGTGAAAACCCTCATCGTGATCAATGCTGTCTCACTTTCTTGTACAATTAAACATGTCTCTTCAATTCACACAGTCAAACATGATCACTCGCGGCGTGAAAATCAAATTAGTCTACTTTGTAAATGTTTCGCAGCTGTATAACAATTGAATTAAATTACAAATTAACGGAAGCTTATAATTTTTCGTTCTTTTAATTTACAGTGAAAGTGCAATGTTTTGAACAATCGACTTTCAAGAGGTTATGTCAGTTAGCTAAATTATTAATCGATATTAATATTTGCCCCTTTCTGTTTGAAATGTCCAATACAAAAAATTACCAATTCCTAAAATACCCATTTTTAAATAAGTGAAATTGATTGAAATTAATATTTTTGGCCATTTCTGTTTACAATGACCAATTATGTAAATGTGCAAGTCTTAAATTCCCAATCTTTAAGTATGTAGTAGGTTTTCTCAATTGGAACAGACAAAATTTTGCGGATATAGATATTTCGTTTATCCAAAAACCCAATAAGAAACATAGCACAAGCATCACATACTCTTGTTTCAACTTTCCACAAAATGTATATGTCACAGCCGTCTGGTTAAATCAGCCACCCAATTGGACGGCTAGCCGTTGATTGAATGTCGGCATCCAATTAAACGGCTGAAGTACAACTAGCCAACTCATTGAGCGCAACGTTTAACCAGATGGCTGAACGTCATGTCAGCCGCCTGGCTTAAATTAGCCATTCAATTGGACGCCTAGGCAGGTTATTTAAATCGAAGGGCTTTTGTGTGCCTGTTTGAGTGATTGGTAGGTTCAAGGTTATTTTTTTGTGATCACTTTGAACCAAAACGATGTCGGTTATAAGTAGTCATTAAAAAAATAACCTTGAACCAATCAAACCAAAACTTTTCAGTACAAGACGATCCATTCAATACGCCACGTCGTTAAACGTTACGCGAGTATAGTTCAATTAACTATCGGGCTAGGCATTCAATTGGATGCCGGCGTTTAATTAACGCGCTAACCGTCCAAAAGGTGGCTAATTTAAACCGCCCGCTGCGACATATATTTAATACACAATGCAATAAACTCATAAATGTTAACTTTATATTGCAGAACGATATTGCTAACACGCCTTTCTGTCCGGGGACGCATAACGGATATACCATGTGACATGTTGGTTATTATTTTATTTACTAATTAGCCGCAGATACAACTAGTAGTTTTTATAAAAAGTAGACGTATGTCCATTTCCACAAACCTGCGAAAAAGCATCTACAATTTGTCCTATGTCATTAAAAGATTTTCGTCACCATAAGTTAACAAAATCTTAAAAAGGTATCATAATAACATTTACGTGATGCATTCTAAGATATTAGGTTATGGTATGGTTTTCGAATCATTTTAAAAAACATTAATATACTATTGACATTAAAACTACATACTTAGTTGAAAGTCACGTAACACTTAATAAAACATCACCATAATGGCCTGCGCAGACGACGGACTTTTCTCCGCGGCGCAGAAAAAAGTCCGCTCCGCAAATAAAAAGTCCGCCGCGGATTTACCTCGAACTCAACGCACACGGTGTGCGGTTAATCGTCCTGCATACGTACGTCACTCTCGAGCGCACAACGTGGACTAAAGTCCCCCATGTGCGTTGCTTTGCCTAGTCACACGAATTCTATTTTTTCGGGGACTCCCCCGTACTTTGGTCCGGTCCGCTCTCTTCATGTCCTCGGTTATTCGGGGGACTTTTTGTACGCGGTACTTTTAATCCCTCGTTTGCGTTACTCGATACAGTTGTAAGCGATCTACTTTAGCGGACAAAAAAGTCCGCGGACAAAAATCCCTCGTCTGCGCAGACCATAACAGTATCACATATTGTTTTTAATCTACGTTTTTATTATCAATAACTTTTATATTCGTTTTCACTAACCATCCCCTATTAGGCTTAGGTGACTAACGACATTGGTCTCTTTCTATTTCCTTTAGATAGACAGAGATAAAACTCGCTAAGGGACTTAACGCAACTTAAGCAAAGGTTAATGAAACCGAGCATTGATGTAGTTAGTTGTTGGCTAGGTCCTAAATCACTGTAAATTTAATATAAAGTTAAATACATTTTTCTCATATGAATATTAAAGGAGTGGATACATTTATACTAACAATTAAAATTCAATCATTCACGAATCCAAAGACCTTTTCTTAAATACCAGAGAAAATATCCAACTCTGCTTGGTCATGAAAAATAACCATCAACCCACTAGTAATGCCATTATTTGTATTGAATTATTCCAAGTGATATTTGTGGAATGGATTTTGAAAGTGCCGGCGAAACGTTCGTCGACGAAAAGTTTTTAAAGTGTAATAAGAAATGCTTCCTAAAAGTCGCGAAAATTAGACTTTTTAAATGTCAGTTTTTTTCAAGTCAACATTTTAATCCATATTATTAAACTTCCCCCACCTTACAGAAGTTTGTACAAAAATAATACTGCCTTGTAGTGTTTATCTCTGCGGTGAGTAAGGTCGCCAGATTCCTCTGCTCCCACAGCCTTATGTTGTCAATTTATTACCTATGCTATCAACATAACGTTCCTTCATGATTACTACAGGGTAGGCTAAAGGCTACATTTAGCTTTGGTCTTACAAGCGCTACAGGCTACTCCGCTTAACAACAGTCGTTGTGTTTGCTTGTTTGACACCCTAGTAACTATAATAACATACAGGAAAGAAAGACGAAAATAAAAAAATTGTATCCGTCTGTAGTAACTAAAAATTATCACAGCTTATCTGTATACAATACTAACAAACGAAATCATATTTATGATGTGATTTCTGTCTTAGCAACAGTGTTATCAGTTAATTTTGAGATGTAATTTAAAATGTCAATAATTGAACTAGTATAAAAGGTAAGACATGTACAAAGATACTATGTTATCTCAGAACAAGACCCCCGGTAGATTACGAACGGATGCTTTAAAATTGACGGTTAATAAGTGTTCTAAGAAAAAAGAAGGAGCTCTATTTATAGGATGGCGTAGTGCCATCGAGCAGTTTTTAGTTCTTCGTTACAAACAAAAAAATCGCTAATAATTGCTTTACTATTGCACAAAATCCTCCGACAACTTTGAAGACTAGCCTGTCTTGCTTATGCATGCCAAGTTTTATTAGAATCGTTTGGTTCGTTTTCGGTGTCAACGCTATAAAGCAGTTTGAAATTTTCACCGTAATCCGTTGTGATAAGAGTCATTTTTCAATTGCGACAATATGCCGCTTTCTGTACTCTGTACTAAACTAAGAATCTCGAATTTAACCTAAACCTAACTTTGTTTTGTTTGTTTGTTACAGAAACTAAACACCAACACCGCAGCCATCGGTCGCTCAGTGCGTACAGTGATCTAGTGAAATGTGGTGATTCATTGAAACGAACGAAAGCCGATCCTGGACCCTCGCTGTCAGAGATTCGGCGCGGCCTGGACTTACACTTGGGATTTATGTTATCATTAAAATTTACACACGAACAATTCAAATACCCTCACGTGATTTGATTGTTGGACTAGTTTTCGAGATTCCTAACTTGACAGCATTACAAATAAACTATTCTAATTATAAATTAGCGGGCATTAAGTATTGCTGTTTTAGATTGGCTCAATAATTAAAATCCGCCAGTTTACTGTCGAATAGAGACTTCTTATGCCCTATGAGAGAAAGTGTAAAATCGAACTGTGAACCTTTATTTTTAAATCTACCCTTTACTTTACCACAAGAATTAGAGTTCTATTATTTTCAAATTGTACAGTCGATAGCACAAGAATTGTGACAGCTGCACTTCAAAAACAGCTTCAATGACGATGGAATAAGATCGATTTACAAAGCGTGATTTGCAATCGACTTACCACAAAATGGATGATATTATATTGACTAAATGACTGCCCACAATGGAGTATAACGTTATGAGGGTTCATTTTATTAAATTTAAATTTCCGTTGTGAATGTAATAATAATGACAACATTATTAGGGCTTGGAAATAACTAAATTAGATGTAGGTATCAGGTTCTAGTACTTTCGTTGATTACACCAGTTTCTTGTTACCATACTTTTGTGAGTTTGTATATTACTGTATGAAACCCATCTGACCATCCATTGCGGCAGTATTATACTTGCTTCATTCAACAAAAGAATAAAATAATAAACAAGAAATAAGGTGAAATAAAATCAACTGGTAAAAGTTCAAATTCAGTACGGAACCGCTGAAAAACGCTTACAATTTTCATTCGTCATATACAATGTTGGACTGCTTAGCAAATGTGAGGATTAAGAATTTCGCAACTTCATATTTGGCTATGCATTGTCGTTCAAAGAATTGAGATATCCATTGAGGAGACTTCCGGTCGATATTGTCAACCATCTTGTATTATAAAAATTAAAAATTATCTCCGAGTCAAAGGGGTCTTTATCTATACAGCCATGTCTGTGGTACACTTTTCTTTTATCCATGAAAATGTGAATTTGTGTCAGCACAACTACAATAATATTAATTAATAATTACGGACTTAATAAAAGGCATTAAAAAAATCTTAAAAATTTTGAGTAGAATCAAGTGCAAAATGTCTATGTGTACTTTAGTATTTCTACAATGTTAGGGTCATAGATATCACACTACAATGACATGGGACGTATGATGTAATTTTGAGTTCTTACTAAAGTTGTAGCTAAAATACTGTTTAAAACACTTTGAAATGTTTAGAAGAAAGTTGGTATGATTTCAGTAAAACTAGGAAATTTTAAATGAAAAAAAAAATCATATCTACTTTCATGTTTATTGTTACAATTAAAAACAACTCAGTGTCCTACCTGAACAGAAAACGCATTCGGAAACGTTTGCAATGGAATAAAAATGGTATTGGAAAGTTTTCGGTACAAAAGGGTGGAATACAAATGCGAATAATGAACGAAATAAACGGCAACGGCTACGACTTTAGTAAGTAACATCCTGTATACAGAGTGGACCCTGTAACTAAAGCAACAAATAGAAACAGAGCTTCCTTATATAATCTACAGTTATTACAATCTGGTCCTAATGTTGCGATGTTCTTAAATTAGGAGAAATACTTAGTCATTTAAAATTAAGATTTACCATCAATGAATTTTCACATTGCAATAGTGGTCCTAATTCTGGAAAACACATGCCGAGTCTAAAGTTCAGTGCATCTCTTTCTCTCAATATGAATACGAAAAGGACGGCTGTCATATGATTTGACATTTAGAAACGTGCGTTCAATTTTCGACCTTATTGAACGTAATAAAATGCAGTGTTTCCAAGGCACATCTGTACATGCCGTCTTTCCTTTAAAATCTGTCTAAATTTTGTTGACAGCTCTAAACGAATTCTTGCTATCTTTTTCCTATTGCATATTGAGAGAAAGAGATATACTGTACTTAAATTTAGACTCAGTGTTTCTTCAGAATTAAGCCCATCGCTGAGTGGTCATTAGATATCTTGGTACCGGGCATTTTGATAGGTTCTAACAAGTATTAGTGTCACTAAATATCCCAAGTATAGCGACTGGACACAATGTCTGTCGCACATTGCTCTGATTAATTTTGTTAGAAAATAACTGCCAAAATATTTTTAATTAGAATCAATTAATACCATTTTGACGTAAATGCTGATTACTTAAAGGTGTATATTTTTATTTTTTGCTCCTGTTACAGGGCCCACCCTGTATGCAAAAGCAGTACAAATATGACAGTTTGAGTCCATTGTGGATGTGGAAAATGCAATAACTCTAATGTAGATGCTCATGCATTTTTAGTTAAATCTTGTGTTGTCTGAGTACACAATTATAAAAGTACCACCTTACATTATATGTCATTGCTTAAATCATAATGATTACCTAATTACATATTCTAGTGATAGATAAATTATAAATATTGAGATCTCTTTGTTTGCTAATTATTATTGTGTACTCAGCTATAACTGAAACTAATTGTTAGTTTCCAGACAGCATTTCATTGAAATGTGCCAACTATGCTCGTGGTTGCATTTGAGAATTATTTAATTTGGATATAAGTAACTAGTTAAACGAATTTCGATCTAGCTAAATTGAGGTAAAGTTAAAATCCAAGTGCAGTCATAACAAGTGTTCTTAAATCATCAAAGGTGTATTATTTTGTAGGAGAGTTTCAAATTCGGTGATCTTACTTGTAGTTCCTTATGTTAGATTAAATATTGAAGAAAAACAATAAATATTGTGTTGTGTCGTCATAGCCACCATACAACATGACTCTTGTGATGTAAATTACTGTAAATAATAGAAGAGTTATATGTAAGGTATAATTAGGTTTTTTTGCTATGTCAATCTTAAGTTGTAAGTACGAAAAATTACACAAAAAAACGGTTCATTTTTAAAACTTTTTTTAATATTCGGACGGTCAGCGCTGAAATTGAAGTTTTGACATATGTTATATATATTATATAAACGGTTATTTTTATTTATAAAATGTAAGTTGTGGTGTGATTATAGTATATGCTTCTGAATTTCAAGGGTGGCTTCCACAACACAAGTTAAACGTGCTTAGATTACAACACTAAATTAAATTTACTTAATTTCTTAAACATATTTAACTTTTGTTGTGCAAGTCGACCTAAGAATACAATTTCAGATATTATATAACTAATTGAGTAATTAGACCTTTGACCTCTGCCTTATTCATAAATATAGTTTAATGTTTTAAATAGCAACAATTAAAATAAAGTTTTCTAGATATTAAAACTAGGATTGGATATCCAGAACCCAATGATCTACAATTAGGTTTTTGGATAATAGTGAGATAAATTAAAAGAACTTAGATATAATCACATTACAGCTAAAGTTTAATAGTTTAAGCCTATTTTCAATTTAAAATATAATGAAAACCAAAATGCTTGTTGTTTGATTCATCAATCAAATACTAACGTTATTCGTAAATTCATAATACTATCAATTTACTACTAATTAATATAATTATCAATTCACCGCCTCCACTTCAACTTCACGCACAAAGAAGTTTAGTAACTCGTTACTTAGTCGTACTTCCAGGACTTGGAATTCTTTGCCATCACGTGTTCCCTCCTTCCTATAACATGGGTTCCTTCAAAAGAGGCGTTATAGGGCCTCATGGGCTGGTAAGGTGGAGGCGGCTAGAACACTGTGTTTCAAGCTGCGCTAGGTGTCTTCCCGTATGCACTCTTGCCACTTCGTATCGGGTGCTGTTGAGTTGTTTGCTGCGCTTTGTAAAAAAAATATATTAATATTAGTCAAACACAACTCCATAGACTCCTCTGTTACCTAAAATGACATCTTGTGTAAAGGAAGCAGCGTTGTCACCTTGCACTCCGGTGTTAAAAAGCGCATCCCAATCAGACTCAAGTCGTATCGAAGAAGCAAATGACATTAGGTGCTCATGAATGGGTGACACAGAATCGCTTCTGACATTTCTATAATGTCATGTTTTCTGTGATATTATTAGACACATAACCGGCCACATAACACACGAAAGTAACCTGTGCCTGATAAGTTTCACTCTTAATTAAACAGCTATACCGACTTAGAGGAAACTGACATGGAGCTTGATAGCGTAGGCTTCTTTTTGGCGTGATGTTAACTGACATCCACACAGGCGGAATCGCGGGCGGTCGCTAGTAATATTATATTAATAGTTTGAAACGTAGATGTTGCAGCCTTTATATTACTAAATTGTGTTTCGCGTCGATATTCTTGTAACTCTCTGTCTTCACAATATCTAATATAATTTCCACTGTGTCGTACACATTCTTGTAACTGGTGTATAAAGCGGTGGGAGTTAACCTAATCACGTTGGGATGTCTAAAATCAGGGACTAGTCCTCTTGCCTTCATAGCTATATTTATCCTGTACCCTTCATCATGCTCCAAGCACACATGACCTCCTCTCTTACTGTCTTCCTTAATATTCCCTATCGAAAACCCGTACTGTAACAGCTTCTGCTCGATAAGATAGATCATGTAACCCGTAATGTGCAATGACTTCTTCCTTATGTTACCAATACCAGCTTCTAACAACACTTTTAGTGACCCTTCTAACCCTGCCATCGCTTTCAGAGCTGGCGATCCAATCTGCCACCCGCTCGCGCCTGTCTGGTGGTCAAAGTCTTGCATCATCCTAAACTGCGTTTCTTTCTTGTTTCCAAACCAGCCGGGCAAACCGGGCAACTTGTCGAAATGTCTTCTGTTACAATACATCGCTGCAGAGCTTCCCGGTCCGCCGTTCAGATATTTGTACGTGCACCATACGGCGAAATCAGCATCTATCGATTTCAGATCTACATCTAAAGCTCCAACCGCGTGACATAAGTCCCATCCTATGATAATGCCCCTTTCTTTCGCTGCATCAGTTATTTTCTTCATATCCAACACCTGAGCAGTTCTATAGTAAACTGTCGGCAAAAAAACTAAAGCCACATCGGGAGTCATTTCTTCTATGATTTTATCTTCGTCCATGTATTTGCCGTAGTCACTTTTTACTACTTTAACGGCATCTTTTGGATCGTAGCCTTGCAGTCTTACTTGGCCGTCTATGGCATACTTGTCTGTGGGGAAATTAATATCGTCTACTAGAATTTTGTACTTGTCTTTAGTAGGCTTGTACAAAGTACTTACTCCTTGATGAATGTTGCTAGTGGTGTTTGTGCCGATTGCAATCTCATCCACATCAGCTCCTACTAACGGCGCCATCATATCTGCAATATGCCTGCTGTACAGGTAGTATTTTCCATTTTCAACGTTCCACAATTTCACTCCGTGTTCCTTCCATAAGTCCAACATTCTTAGTATACTTTCTTCGGCATCTTTACAAAGTAATCCCAGGGAGTTCCCAGATAGGTAAATCTCACCTTCTTTCAAATAAAATCTGCTTCTGAGGTATCCAAGGCTGTCGTTGTTGTCCATCATTTCGGCGTATTCAACGTCGTCTTGGTGTTGTTTCTCCATGTTGGCTGGGTGATGCTCTGCAACTAGCGAATGAACTACACTACAACCCAATGTTTTATACTTTTCGCAATGCAAATACACGCGGAAATGATCTCTGTTTATGTTATCAGATTACTAAAGACAGTTTTACACTGGTGAGGCTTCTTCACTGAATATCATCGTGAAAAAAATAGAAAATCAAAATATACGTTTTATGAATTCAAATCTTAAAACAATAATGTAGTACCGAAGATGAAAATATTGTAATGAGAATCAACCACAAAATATGTTGAGTAACTTTAAATTTGTACCAGTGCATAGACCTTCATAAATTGATAAGTCCTACCCATATTAAAAAATCGATCGAGAACTGACGATGATTTTAAAGTTTTAATTTCGCCAATATGATTGGGCGCTTGATTGGCTAGTCTTACTGTTCTGACGTCATAATTGTATCTAAGGTTGATCTTTCTCTATTTGGTATTATTAATGACAATGACATATTGTTTTTAACGCCCGACGAAAAAAGAGAACTGTTATAACGTTGACGTGTCTGTCTGTGTATCAGTGTCTTTCTGTCGCATCGTAGCTCCTAAACGAATAGACCGATTTTGATTCTGTTTCTTTTGTTCAAAAGCTGACGTAACTAAGGTGGTTCTTAGCTATAACGTATAAAGATCGGTTCAGGCGTTTGATGACTATCAGCTCATTTTCTACATGATAAAAGGGTTTTACTAATTTTCACAGATCCGATTGATTTGAAATTTGGTGTACTGTGACTTCGGTGACATTCCCATGACATACTAACCTTGAGCTGATCCTATACCATCAAAAAGCCTGCAGGGTCCTTAATTTTTGCTGTTAATCAGAAGTCTCAATGAGATTGTGTTAGATAGATGATTAATGAGGCCGGGGATTACTTAAAATTTTTAATTTTATAGGTTTTTTTTTATTGGCTAAAAGTTTAAGAATACGAGCGAGCCTGTCAATACTAACAAAAGTTTATATACATAGTTCCGAAAGAAGCGGAAATAAGAAGAATTTGGTGTACAGTATGTGAGATTCAAAAAACGTCTTTTAGGTGAGTTTAACCGCCTCTGAGGTCTAGTGGTTGAGACCACCGAACTCAGATCTAGAGGTCCGGGGTTCGAATCCCGTGGAGACAAATTTTCTGATCGGTTTGGTTGGCGGTAGGTCTTAAAGTCCGCTTGCTAGCTACCACCATCTTACCTAAGTCTGCCGCCATAGCAATAATGTTAACGGCATTGTTGTGTTCCGGTAGTTAGGGTTACCCCTAACTAGCCCTAAGATAGCCAGTTCCTCTGTGTTTGGGGAATCCGGGTGTAGTTCGCTTCCATCGTCGGCCTTATCTTCACTTACCATCAGGTGAGATGAAGGTCAAGAGTTACCCCGTTAAGATAAAAAAGTAGATAGAAATGCCTATACGACATATTCAGTGTGCCAGTGGCGAAAGAGTATCGAGTTCGCCACAGTATTAATGCAAAATTGCATCCGACTGCGTTTGTGAATCCTTTATCGACTCCCAAAAATTATGTGTTTTTTCAACTTGTTTCTATCTTTCCAGTTCATTTGTCATGCAGTCGGGTTTCTGATTTTTCCTCAAGTAGATGCTGTGTGGGCAACAGGATTTGTTTTCATTGCTGCACGCGAGTAATCGAGTTGTCAACTGCGTAGGTCAAGCAGTTACTACTTACCAAAAATGGGTTGCATGGTTTTCTTGCTGCCCTTATAAAATATTAACCAAGCAATAGACCAACTAGCGTGATCTGAGATTTGGCTTAGTAAATAACAGGTATAGATTAAAGTCCACTTAATTATCCAAACAAAGCAATTGACGTGTAAACTAACAAACGTAAAAACTCGGAAAATAAACCATATAACATTCATTTATACTACCTACGATAATAGTGTCGTAAAAGTGATAGGTTGTTACATTTTTCAGTCTCAACTTGAGTGAGCCGCAGTAATGTTGTAATGTCACAGCCGTCTGTTTAAATCGGCTGCTTAACCGGACACCTGGCCCGTTGATTGAACGCCGGCATCCAATCAGACGTCAGACGGGTATTAATAAGTACAACTAGCCAAGTCATTGAGCGCAATGTTTAACCAGATGGCTGAATGTCATGTCAGCCGTCTAGTTTAAATTAGCCGTTCAATTGGACGCCGAGGCGGGTCGTTTAAATCGAAGAGATGGATGGTAATTACATGGTAAATATCCCGAATACAACTCTAATTCAAATCCACAAGAGTATGCTAATATACCTTGTGTTAATCAACTTCGGTGTCCCTTTCACATAATCGATCGACATTCACGTAAGCGATCGACTTTCACTTAAGCGATCTATTTTCACATATTAAAGCGATCGACTTTCACATAAGCAATCGACTTTCACATAAGCCATCGACTTTCGAGCGCAAATGACAAATCCCATACATTTTCCATTTAGCTATAGCGATTGTCAAATGGCATCTTGTCTACGGCCTCTGAGGGGATTTCTTTCCAGAGACACATAGGTAGGTATTCTGGTCGTGGTAAGCGGGTATAACCACTACTAGGTGTCTACGACACACCTAATTCATAATCCATCACATAACGACCATGGCAATGACAGTAAAACGCATCCTGTAACCTTTACAGCTATCGCAAAGGTAACTAACTCATCAACAGGTCTCAGAATAACAAGTGCGATTATGTGTAATTGCTAATAACACCAGGATTATGTTTATGTAACAATATTGACAAATGACGAGATAACAATGGAGATTTAAATACATAGGTACTTATCTAAATATTATTATACTTAAAGGTACCTACTTAGGTTTATACTTTCTTACTTAGCAGATATTTTTTTTTAACAAGTTGACAAGCAAGCTGACGCGACGGCTCAACTGGTGGTGAGTGGCTACCGTCGCATATATGTATGTAGACACCTGCAATAACAAGAAAAAAATCACTTGCTATTGCAGGTGCGTTATCATCCTGAGGCTTTCCATGCCAATTAGGCTTACACTGGCTACCAGTGGCTACCAGTTTAATTACCATATATACCAGTATATGTCCAGACGACCCTCCCTAAGGGCCTACCACCTATAATTGCTTCGTAATCTGTGTAGTGTGTGTGTCGTACACATTCCACACCCATACTTACCTCTCCCCGGTAACTATTTCAATTCAACCAAAGACTAAGAGACAAACAAGTTGAGCTTTGACCTTAACAAATCACTAAAATGTCAAACAAAAAATTGTAAACAAAAATTAAACCGACTTCAAAACACATAACTACCTACCTACTAAGGATTTTTTTTGTTTTTTTTTTCAGAAAAAGCGTCATCGTCTTCATTTCAGCCGAGAGACGTCCCCTGCTGAACAAAGGCATGTTTGGACATAATTACTAGACTGACTACCTAATTATGTAACATATTAGGAGATTCCGTAAATATTCATTCAGATTTTCGTAGACAAAAGAAAGTAGGTATAAAGTGAGAATTGTAAGTAGTTACCTACCTTAAATCCTCCTTAGTTTTGAAAAATAAAATTTAGGACATTTCAGTAAGTATATCAATACTGTCATTGGTGATGTAAAATTTGTTTGAACTGTCATATCAACATCCCTACTTGTTTACCAGCATGTTTTCCCCCCGGATTTCAGCATACCAGTACATCAAAAGCTTCCTGACCAGGTGCCTTTCAGTCAGTCGTAATGAGAGGAACTTATGCTGGCCCAAACCCGACTATGGGCCCATGGAGGTGATGAGGTCTGAGCTAATGAACGGCATTAAAGTCGCGTCCGCCAAGCCTCTGGGAGCTCAGATTGGAGTATGCACTATTATGTATCAGGTGATCTTGTTAATTACTTACTTGAGTATAAAAATCGTCTCAGATAAGAACACGTATGTTTGGACTAGGTATACCTATTATAGGTATATTAGTAAATTAGTAACTTTAATTTAAAATTAGTAACTAAATTAGTAACTAGGTATATTAGTAACTTTAAAAGTTTTGGCCAGTTTCGCCAACTCAGTGTGCGCGTTTAAAGCCGAACCGAAACGTCTCTTTTTCTTGCCTCGAGGAGAGAGAAAGGGAACGGTAGACAACAAATATCACGTAGCTCGGTATAGAGATATATGCTTGCTACGGTCTGAATTTGAGGAACTGGATCAAAACCATGATCAAAACAGCCTCACGGCAGTTTAGTGTCCTGATTCAGGACGATTTGCTTGTCGATTTTACTTGACCAATTGGGCTTGCTGTGCAAAAAGCTGTCGGGCATGCTTTTAGTATTTCATAAACACATAGAGAAATTTATAGGGTTGTCCCAACTTTTTGGTAGCCTACAGTGATTAGAGCAGTCACCCGGATTATGAAATTCCGCGGGTTTGATTTCCCAGTACATGATTTTTTTGGATTAGATATTTTTCTAGATCAAACATAATTTCAGGCCGGGTCCCGCTACGAAGAAGACGACCAAATAGGCGCTAGCCACTTCCTCCGCGTCATGTCTTCGGGCTCCGGCTGTGGGTACACTTCATATATCAAGTCGCGCTACATCCAGCAGAACGGCGGAGCCCTCACTTGCTCCTCGGACAGACAATCGATTGCCTTCACCTTAAGCTGCCCTATCACGTGTTTTGCGGATTTAAAGAACTATTTACTGGATACAGCAGCACGGTAGGTAGCCATCTCCGAGAAGAGATAACAGAGTTTGATCGACCCATCCCAGGATCGACCATGGCGAAAGTTGCTTGTTTTTCGTATAGAAACCAGAGCGCTTAAACCAATACGCCACAGAGCTCCTCTCTTCAAGCCAGCGAGGTCCTCTATACCTTATCTTATTCTTCCTTTTACGGTACGCTGTACACGACCACTTCAGTTCCAATATGTGAGGATGAACTCTCTACCGATAGGCGAACGGTGTGATGATAGATATATAAGAAGCCGAAGGCATCATTTTCTACTTAATTGGCGCGTTAGGTTGTTATATTCTCAATTTATTCCCCAGATGCTGCTACCACAAATGGGAAATCGATGACTGTAAAAGTCATATCAAGGAAGATCTATTAAGGATAACTCCAGAACAAATGGTCATGGACTTGATACAAAAGGCCTCCTTTAGTGGTTGGCTGGCTAACTCTGTCTTTTGTCCAGACGAGCGAATAGATTCAATGACCAAAGATGCTATAGGACGTTATGTGCAAAATAATTTCAAGTCAGTGCGTTGTACTGTAGGGAGTGTAGGAGTGCCATTTGAGGAAACGTTGAAGATGGCCGAGAGAATCGAGATGAGACGGGTTTGTATTTTCTCATAGGTACCTTATGAAACATGACCCGTAACCCACCTGCCCGCCGAGCGTCTCCTTAGCAATAAATCTTTTGTGTCTGGCTTGTGGATCATCATCATCTTCAACAGCCAATATTATACCTACGTCTCGATAGGGCACTAGTGCGACATGGGGAATTTGAACCTTATCACCACCACGTTGGGTTATTACGGGTTGATTGGTTTGCTAATATAACACAAATATAAGCCATGCTACTATACGGTACAGTCAGGCACCGATTGGTTTTCAGACAGCAACTCTTATTATCAACAGACCAACAGTACAAAGTTGCTCTCCACATTTAATAGTATCTATTAGCAAGGATGATAGAAGTATACGTTACTTACATAATATGTTGCCTAAGTATCCGATAAGGATCAGAACTAGAATCCTGCTATAAAATAAATATCTCATGAGAAGTATAGTAATACGTTACTTACATAAGATGTTGCCTAAGTATCCGATAAGGATCAGAACTAGAATCCTGCTACCTATAAAATAAATATCTCATGACCTTACACTTGGCTTCGATCTTCCGTAAAGAGGAGGCACTGGCGTTACCTTTCTTGTAGAGCAGTTCTTGTAACAGTTTCTATTTACAGGAGAGGCAAGAAGATCCCTGCACCAGGCCTTCGTATCCTAAAGGTGGTTACGAGTACTGCGACATGGGAGCTGGTAGTGACACATGGATTGCTCTCGCTGTCCCAGGCTGTGGCAACTGTGATATCTCGTAAGGCCTTCTTTGATGTAACGTATTATTGCCACTTTTATAAAACGTTTGGTAAGAACGGTTGGTCCTTTGTAGTCATATTTTAGTTTAGTGTCCGCCGCCTTCGGTACCGGCCGCGTGTATTTTCGTTATTGCGCCAAAAAGTAGCCTATATTCTTTCTAAGGGATGTTTATTTCTCCTCCATCGGCCTCCTAATGATAATCTGCTAGACTATTGATCAATATTTTTTTTTTTTTAATACCACTAAGGTGGCAATCAAGCATACGGCCCACCTGATGGTAAGCGGTTACCGTAGCCTATGGACGCTCGCAACACCAGGGGTATCACTTGCGCGTTGCCGACCCTGTAAAAAACTTTTTCAAACCCTTTTTGAAGAACCCCATGCTGTACTCGTTCGAGAAAACCTCTGCAGGGAGGTCATTCCACAATCTGAGCGTACGCGGGAGAAAGTTTCTCTGAAACCGCACAGTACGAGACCATTTTAGTTCCAACGTGTGAGGATGAATTCCCTGCCGATGGCGAGCGGTGCGATGGTAGAAAGAGGCCGTGGGCATCATGTCAAATAATTCCTCAGAACACACTCCGTTATACAACCGGTAGAACACACATAAGGAAGCATAATCTCTCCTTAGGCTTAAGGGTTCAATACCGCTTGTGAGTTCGGGATCGTCGACGATTCTCATAGCGCGTCTTTGAACTGCGTCAAACGGTCCAAGCTGGTATCTAGGTGCTCCCGCCCATAGGTGGCAGCAGTATTCCATATGGGGCCTGACTTGAGACTTATACAGTAACAGTCTTTGCCCCGAAGAGAAGTACCGCCGCGCTTTATTGAGCACACCAAGTTTCTTGGATGCCAGCTTGACTTTATCTTCTAAATGTCCGCGGAACTGCACGTCACTAGAGATATCGACACCAAGGATCCCGATACTCTTAGAGATGGAAAGGGGTGTGTCAAGAAATTGTGGAGACACAGCGAATGGGGTTTTTTTAGCGGTAAACGCGCAGACTTGCGTCTTCGTCGGGTTAAATTGGACTAAGTTTAGTCGTCCCCAATCGGAGACTCTGACTAGAGAACTCTCGATTTCAGACACAAGTCGACCGCGACTTTCCTCCACAGTAGACCGAGGGGTATTAGCACGACTCGTATAGTAAGCGTCACCAGTACTGTCATCCGCATAACAATGAAGTCCGTCAATAGACAGCATATCATTGACATGCAGCAAGAACAGCGTTGGAGACAGCACCGAGCCTTGCGGGACGCCAGCGTTAATGTCCATGCTATCCGAGCAACTGCCATCAACGACGGCTCTAATGCATCTGCCGGACAAAAAGCTTGCGACCCATTTGCAGAGCCCCTCAGGTAGCCCGTAAGTTGATAACTTCGAAAGAAGACCCCTGTGCCAGACCCGATCGAATGCCTTCGCTACATCTAGGCTAACAGCCAATGCCTCACCTTGACTCTCAATGGCAAGAGCCCAGCGGTGTGTTAGGTACAGTAGAAGATCACCCGTCGAGCGATTATGATTATGCGATTATCTATATGCACTCTTATCACTGTTTTTTATTTAACAGACTCTAATTATGAAGATCGCAGACAGCTACAACTACAGCATATCTCACCGCCTGTGGTGATACCACCCATGGGCTAGAACCGAATCTTAGCCCATAGTTGGTGTATTCACAGACTATTTGGTAGTACAGCCACAAACTGTAAACTTTCTTCGGAATGCCAGTGCGGTCTCGTATGGAGTCCTAATCATATCATGGGGAATATCAGCTAAAGCTAATAAACCTAAATGCTTCAATCAGATGCCTTCTCAAGCACAACATAATAGCGGCCGCATGCGGAACGGGCCACATGCAGATGGGGCAACACAGCATAGACCGCACGCCGCAGCCGCCGCTCGGCATGATGGCCGGCAATGACATCTTCACGGAGTACAAGGCCTTCAATATATCATACTTTGATAACGGAATATTTGGTGAGTGCAGCTGTGGCAACTTACCAAGGAGGTTACCTGTCGCCTGACTGGCCATCGCTGCCTTTTGATATTATTTTATTTTTCATTAATCTTTGTTGTTAATTGTCACTGTTGTCATCTACGGGTAATTTTTCTCCGAGTAAACTTTTATTTTTTCCGTGAATAGGCTTCCAGAGGTCCCTACCAATTGCGATAAAGATTGGTAAAGGTAGGCTCTTTTGAGGACTCCTTGACTTTAGCGCTGAGAGATGGCAATGAAGTGTCCTGGAATACCGAAGAGCTTATTCTACCACATCTTAGCACAAATACTACCTACTTTATCGTTCTGTTTTCGCTTTGAAATCACAGATTCCAATACAATTTGTCAAGACTACAATAAAATCGTGCCACAGTTGCACAATATTTGATGCTAATTGTTTCCATAATTCATTTTCCTTGTAAAAGGAATCTTGGCAAAAACCAGAGCCCAAACTGCGAAGCAGGCGGCATTGAGCGCTGCAGAGTTTTTGGTCCACGTCGGGAGTTTGAACTTTAAACAAATCGATACTGGAAAGCGAAGACTGAGTAAGTATTCTTCTTTTCATGGCTTAATTTTTAAAGGGCTTTCTTTTAATGCTGTCTTCTGCCTCTACATAGTAACCGGAATCATCTTAGTGTTTGCTCGGATCTTGACCACACAAAAACTGCTCACTATTAGGACAATAATATGTGCCGGAGAGAAGTTGCATTACTACAGAAGATTATCAACTGGATGCGCTGTACATGTACGTACATCCAATCTGGTCGCGCACACACACACACATCTTCAATCTGTGGTGTGTCAACCAGCAGCGTTAAGTTTTCAAGCGGCAGGTTTATGACGTATCATTCAAATGGTTATGTCAGGAGTAGGTACGCGGGGGTGCATGGGCTTTGATATAACTCAGAAAAGAGTCAAATACAAAAGCAGGTTAATACCATCCCACTTAAGTACCGCCCGTACTCCTAAATGGTGTACCACTTGAAATAGTGGACAAATTCAAGTACTTCGGCCACATGGTAACTCGTGATCTCAAGACAATAAGGACATAGAGCGGGAGCGTAGGGTGTTGGTAGTGCAGAGCAATATGCTCGCTCGCAGGTTCCCATGATGTACGAATGAAGTAAAGGTTACGCTTTTTAAAGCTTTTTTGCCAATCTTTCTACTTGAGTGGTCTTTGGGTGGACTACACGCGGCGCGCCTCCAACGGCCTACGTGTGCAATATTAGAATGCATTCAGGATGCTGTTGAGGGTCCCGAGATACTGTAGCGCATCCATCGGATGTTTGCGGAGGCGCACATTGACGGTTTCCACGCAATAAGACGCAAAAAAAACAGCCTCTGTATTGTATCGTGTACGCAACAGTAGCCTGAAATATATTGTGGCTAGGCTTGACTGCCCTATCCAAAAACTTGGGGATAGTGATACGCACGGCAAACTAATCTTTGAGTTTATTTACTATAATACTAACATAGTTGTAAGTAAAACCTATGTCACTAACAAATTATTAATAATTTTTAATAAGCCATGCTTGAAATATACCCATATTTTTTAATTTACCTCGGACAATAGGACCAAAACATTAGCGGTTTTTGCACTTATATTTATGTACTCTTGAAAATTATCGAGCTTATCAAAAACAGACGGTAAATTTCCTGAATGTTCCAGAGATGAGCCTCGCTTTGCATGACGATGATAGTGTCAAGGTGTCCGAAGGCCTAGCACTGCAGAGCGCCAGCAGGCTACAAATTGACAGCGCGAAGAACTCGATAGGCATGATCGACCTTATACCGCCAGAAGAAATCGTGGCAACAGCTAGAATTCTCTCCAGCAAATGTTAGTAACTAGTATCACAGGTTGTGGCAAGATAATTTTTAATCGACGAAAACTGGGCCTACTGGGTCTAAATTCGATTTGTTCTATATACCTAAGTCTGTATTAAAAGGACAAACAACGTAATTTCTTAAAATAATTTATTACAATGTGATTTGCTATAGTAAAGTATTATAAAACGCAATAACATGCTGCAATGAACGTTAAACTATAAAAACGTAAAAATGCTCCAGTTATCGTCTTCTCGTGGTCTCCTCTGTCTGTGATGCAAATCCTATTGGTTGTTTTGTGCGTGACGTCTTTGCGCTCATTGCAAATATAATATTTTGCTAATGTAGGTAATATTATGAGAAAAAAGGGGCTGACGTGCGCCCATGTCATTATGTGGACTGTAGATCCATAGGTAGTTGGTTATAATTCGGCTTGCAGGTCCAAATTCTCTGTACCTATTTCTTGCTTTTGCACATAATCAAATGCGGAGAAAGAATCGCGAAATTCGGAGAGTGCTCTGAAGATTTTTTAACCTTATCCCACCTTCTCCCTTCCTACTCAGGACCACGCGTGCTGGTCTTCGGAGTCATCAATTTACTGTCTCCACCTCAACATCTCGCACAAAGAAATTTAGTACTTCGTTTCTTTACTTCCAAAACTTGGAATTATTTGCTAGCACATGTGTTCCCTCCTTCCTATACCTAACATGAGTTCCTTCTTGAGAAAGAGGCGTGAAAAAGCTACGGCTAGAGCAGTGTCTAAACTGTCTTCGCATATGGACTCTTCTTACCGCTTTACATCAGGTAAAGTCGAGTCATTTGTCGTGCTTTGTTTAAAAAAAATAGGTTCACAGTAAAATTTCTCACACAAACAATTACAACGCATCCTGTCGAGATCTTAGCTAAAGAAGAAGAGAGTTACCAACATAAAATATTTCTACTTGGTGGCTCTGTTGCAAACACTGGTTTCCATAAATTACCTGAAGATTATTTGCAGTATTTTTCAACAATTATTGCATTGTTTTCTTTCATACTCAGGTAATTGTATGTCTGTGGCGGTAGTTGGTGACGTTGGAGTGGTACCTGAAGGCAGAGAACTGCTGCTAAATGACCTGTAAATCTTCTATTAGTCATTACCTACTTAAATAGCTTTTGTACTTTTTATTTAATAAAATATTCTTTATATAAGAGTATTGAATTATTGATATTTATTTTTCCCAAAAGAACCTTTCCTTTTAGTATGGTAGAACTCAGTAATAAGACTACAAAAGGCGTACGTTCTTATTCGTAGACAGTTATATAAACTGCTAAAGTACAGTCGACAACACATCAAGCGTAGCAGTTTGACATTGAGACCGCCCTTACTGCGTTCGTAATAGAGGCGGCTTTCGTAGTGCAACTGTTACACTTGATGTGTTGTCGTGATATAAGGCCCTTTTCGAATTCTGATTTAGAAAAGAAGCTGCAGTCATAGAAATTGTGTTGTGGATATGTCAGTAATAAATAAAATTCATCAGACATGGCTGTATGGGCTTGGTTCTTTGCCGTGACAGTAGTTTGTTTACATTTATTCTTTATCGAATTTGACTCAAGTATATATAATATGAATTAGATTAAAAGTGATTATGGTGTGAAAGACGATAAGAACTTTTTTGTGGTTATCCCCCTCATCAAGTAGCATCATATGGGTCTCCATAATATATATGATGACAGTCTTGTCATCATATATTTCGCGTCAAATACTACTAAGATGCATTTAAATGTGTAACACCAGTATTTCAATGCAATAAATGAAGAAATAAATAAATACTGAAGATATGGCTGTATGAGCATTAGTTCCCTTTGCCTTCCTATTACAGGGAGAATTAAAAAAGTGTTTTTGGCTGGATTTTGAATGTCAGACAAGATTTTTATTACAATAATTAAAAATTGTGTCGCAGCGAACTTTGTGTTATAAAATTGGTGTAGTTTTAAAAATCAAGTGTTTGCAACTCAACTAAAATATTATTAAAATAAAAGTGATTATGGTCTGAAAGACGATGAGAACTTTTTCGTGGCTATCCATCTCATCAAATAGCATCATATAGAGACTGGCATCATATATTTCGCGTCAAATTCTCCCAAGGTGCATTAAAATGTGTAACACCAGCATTTCAATAAAGAATTAAATAAATATAAAGACATGGCTGTGTGGGCATTAGTTTCCCTGGCCTTCCCATTTCATTAAAAATAAAAATGTCAACGTCAACTTCAAATGTGCAGAAATTGTTAATACATCAGATTTACTCTTTATAGATTTCACTTCACCTTAACTTTTTAACCTAAAATTCAATATTTTATTATGTTAAATTTATTATTAGACTGTTAATATTATTTCGTATATTCATCATGATGAACTCATACCACAACTCCATAAAATGTATGTAACGTTTGAGGTTAAAGTATCATTTTAAAATGTATCCATTTTAGTGATATTTACGCTTGATAATTACAGATTTGCGTCTTATAAACATCAAGTCGGCTTTGAATATTGTCAAAGAATGTCAGCCGAGACGTATAGTGGTGGAGAAACCAACGCTTTTATCAAAAGCAAAAACTATGTCTTTTGCACCTAGATCTATAGGTGTGGAGATTACTGATGCACGAATTGGTAACGGAATGAAGCAGGATCCACTTCCTTATATTCCCATAATCAACCCTCGTTCGATATTGCCATTAATTGATATAGACTGGAGAAAAGATGAGATTGGTTTGCCGACTCAAAAGCAGGAAGAAATACAAGCAGCAAGACTTATTGTAATTAGGAGGAAGAAGATGAAAAAGCATCAGCGTAGGAAACTGTGGAAAAGGATGAGACATCGCTGGGCCAGGGTAATACAATATTATTTACATTATTGATAAATATTTGTCAATTTACCCCCATATTCATAAAAACAAGTGAACTTGTATGAGGCTTATAAAGTGTTTTGTTTCTCTCTCTCATATGAGAAAGTAAAGAGATAAAACATATTTTAGCAGTGTTGTATCTAAAAAGGTTTATTGAGCGTTTATGAATATGGGAGTAAGTCTTTATTTTATAGTGTGGTGCTGTTTTCACCAGATTATAATATTGCAGTACAGTGCAGTTGAGTACTTTAATATATATTATTTAAAGTCATCATTTCAAATCTGCAAAATAATGTACTTATCCATTTTGAAGTTCTCTTTTGATTTTATGTCAACACTCAATGTGTCTTAAATTTATTTGCACAACAATAAGGTCTATAATAATAATATACTGCTTTAAGCTCAATAAATATGTATCATTTTAACAAAAAAAATCAGTATCTAAAAAGGCTTTAACTTTCTTAGACAGTATTCAGAAATAGTAAGATTTATCTAAATCGATCCTGCAGAACTGCAACATGCAGAAAAAAAGATCATTACAAATTGAGAACATTCTCTTTTTATGAATGTGTGATATGAATTTATTACTTATAATTTTTTTCATACAACATAAAATTATTGCAGTAATTGATTAAAAGGGATACATTTTTATTGAGCATTAAAAGAATACATGTCATTGTAAATGTATGTTAACATATAAATTTCTCTAAAACAGTATACATATAATAATAATATACAATAATAATGAAATAGATAAGATTGGATACATAATAAAGTACTCGACTGTACCTACCTACTCACTTTAAATAGAACATAACTTTTTTAAAAATATATTTAGTTGTACGGCTCTGGTTTCGTCAGACATACATTTATGACTGGCTTAAGAGGTCTTCTTAAGTATTTTCTATTTATTGTATTGAACTGTGAGTGTAACCCATTTCAATACAATATCTTGGGAGTGTTTGGCACCAAATAAAAATTCAAAATCACAATAGTTAGTAATAGTTATTGACAATTTTAAAAATAAAAATTAAGAATATGCACTTATTCATTACATTTTTTTATAAGTTGTCACTTGATGTGAATTCTTATATGGGTTTTTGATTTTTTTTTGCACTTTATACACTGTGCAATTATTCATTTGAAACTACAGTTGATTCCTTACCTAGTAAATATAAACTGCTAGAAATTAGATCTCTTAGAATCTTAACCTTCAAAAATAGCTTCATATTTACTAGACCCTAAAATTCTTATAAAGTTTTCTTCTTTTGTTTATTTCTTAATCTGTAAGGCCGGGCTAAATTCCTGGTAGGCTATGACAATTGTAAACATCCTGTAAGCATAATTAAATATGTTGTGTAAACTTACAATAGGATAACTGTCTTTGTATTTATTACATATC
The DNA here is from genome assembly GCA_947347705.1 of Nymphula nitidulata. Lineage (NCBI taxonomy): Eukaryota > Metazoa > Arthropoda > Insecta > Lepidoptera > Crambidae > Nymphula > Nymphula nitidulata. The sequence goes on from OX374632.1 coordinate 19,600,052, forward strand.
AAATTCCAAAATCAAAAAATTAACAATTGCTGGCCTCTGCCCAGCAGTGGGCGTCTCTCGGCTGATATGATGATGAACAATTGATACCGACATTTTATAATATTTACAGGTCAGGCAACGCAGGCGACAAGTCAAAGAGAAAATCTTCCAAAATGGTCTCTTAGCTATGGTGAAGGAAGCAAATGAGTTTTCTGCTGAGAAGTATGTGGCAGATAAACTGGAAAGAGCCAACCACACCCCGCTGCCCACCAGGTGGCGCCACAAGAGATTGCCCGAGTTCATTATTAGACAGCTCCTTGGTATTGATAAGAAGATTAATTACAAACATAATGAGTTTTATAAAGCTTAATTTACTTATGCTGAAGTGGCTATAATTAACAGAAAATGTAGGGTTCTTAGATTATGATTTAATAGTTAAAGATTGTATGAGGTAAATTAAAACAGTATAATTTAAGAAATACAAAATTAAATTAATCAGGTAACAATCTAAGTTTCAATTAGTTCCTCAACTTTCTCTTCAATAATAGATGCAGGCGGTCGAATCTTTGAGCAGCCGGACATTGTTCTTTATTGTGTGTGAGTCTGTCGCTGTAATCAGCAATCTTGATTTTTCAAATAGCTTGGGTACATAATTTGACCTGTGCCTAGAGCCTCCTTTTAAGCATGATATTGTATCATGCAACAATTATAAATAAAGAAAGAAAACGACGAAAAAATATATGCTCCAGGCGGGACTCAAACCCGCGTCTCCTAATTTCCGGCCAAATAGCTTTTCTCACCTTAACTGGAATTTTAAAAATATTTGTAAAAATATTCTTTCGGATCATTAGAGGTGCTAACTTCAATGAGTGGTGAGATAAACATTGCTATAAAAACGTTGGAAAAGGAAAGAAAGTGGTGAAGAAATTAGTTGGTTATACCTAGTGCTCCGGTGGCGTAGTGGTAATCGCGTTTGGCCGGAAATCAGGAGATGCGGGTTTGAGTCCCGCCTGGAGCATATATTTTTTCGTCGTTTTCTTTTTTTATTTGTAATTGTTCAGTAAAGCAGCGTTTAAACGTATCAAAAACATTAAAAATGTGATGTCAAGGTGAAATTCATTACACTGGGTCACTTCAATAAATTGTTAACTTCAATAAAACTTCATATTGAAGTTAACATAATATTCTATTCAACATTTGCTTTCATTTGATACCCAAGTTTATGGGGTTGTAAAGACTAACGAAATCCGCCATCTTAAATCGGCGAAATATTTAAACTAATATTATAAAGCTGAAGGAACTACTGATTCAAATTTAAAAATCTTTTTATGTCGAATAGTCTACTTATCGAGGTATTATATAGGCTATATAATATCACGCTACCACCAATATACCTGAGCACCAATGAAAAATGTTACAAAAAAATATTCCTTTTCATAGCTTTCGTTGCGTGCGCTGCGTAAACGGTTAAAGTTACACGAAAATCATCCTATGCCAGAACCCAGAATTGTTCTCCTTAAAAGTTCTAAAAGAAAGTTTTCCGTTTCCTACCAATTATACCTATCTAGGTAGGTGTCGAAAGAGGCCTAGAAGAATTTTGCCGTTTAAAAAGTAATATTATTTTCCTTTTTTTTCACTCTGGTCTTAGTTACGCGCTTGTTTTGCCACTGTCTCTTGGTTTTATGTGTCATTACGTTTTTGTTGTATTTTTTATATCTCAGTGTTTTTCATCTGAATATACAGCTCAACCCCTGTATCTGTGTGTTTATGATTAGGCTCCGTCTCAGTTTTTCACAGTAGGTACTATACCTTCTTTCAATGATCTGAGTACTATACATTGTGGTGCCGTCAATACGACAATAAATTAAAATGTGGGCTATATTCTTCTTTCTGTGTTCTGAGGCTGAATTAGTTCATAGAAATGTTTTGCAACTTTTAAATACATCTTATTCATTTGATAATTTCATGACATTTGTATGAAATAACATAAAATGAGCTGCTTATTTTGATAGAAATGTTATAAAATTATCAAATGAATAAGATGTATTTGAAAGTTAGAAAACATTCCTATGAACTAATATACTTATCCCATGTTTTAATTATATCATTAATTTGTGGTTTTAATTTACTGTCGTATTTTATTGTCGTATTCACGGCACCTTACCACAGACTGCAGGATACTATAACCATACACGAATGGCATTACTTTGTTCGGGCTATCACTACTCGTCCCCTAGAAACATCTTTTTTTGAGTTGGTGCTAAGTTTTTTCCAGAAACAATGGAAAGTGAAGCACCGACTCCACGCACTTAAATTTAAGTATTTTATCCTTTTCAGTTTTTTGAAGTCTGTTTAATTTTTGTTAAAAATATACTATTTTTTCAATTTTAGTGATAACCTTCTAAGGTCGAAGCTAGATGGGTGACCGTCGCTTATATAGTTTCCTACTATCGTATCGTTTTACTAAAGAGTCAAAGGAATCAAAAATCCGCAATTTTGGATACATAGGCGAAATACTCATTCCAGTAATTTTGATTTAAAAACCAAACTACCGGATCGATTTAAAATATAAATATGGGATCAAATGGCAACTATTCCGCATTGAACAAAAAAGGAATCACGTAAATCGGATCAGAAATCTCGGCGTAATCGGTGTACATAGGTACACAGAAAAAAATACATACCTACAAACCGAATTGAGAATCTCCTCGTTTGAAGTGGTTAAAATATAGGGAATACGCCTCCCACAGTCCCATCACTATTATTTTCTCTATTAGTTTCTCGAGCTTCTCTTGTTCCTTGTTTGCTTTGTGCTACGCGTGCTGCTGATCAAGTGTGGCGGCCACGATCATGACTCTACGCTTAGTTCAGTCGCTGCGCTTGTTAGCGTTGTTAGTAACACGTTGGTATGTACACACGACAGCACATCAAGTGTAACAGTTGCATACGAAAGCCGCCTCTATTACGAATGGAGTAAGGGCGGTCTCAGGGTCAAACTGTTACGGTTGACGTGCTGTCGACTGTACCAATTCGCCATAAAAATTCCCCTTTGTTCCCGTTGAGTCACACCTTTTTGTGTCACACTGTTACACATTGGGAAAAATATTCCCGATGAGTAACACTGTAACTCAATGCCACTATTTTTTCCCCGTTGAGTGACAGAGTAAATAGACATAACGCTGTATTCCCGTTAAGTAACACCTTGGGTAAAATCATTGCTCAAATTCGTATGTAACTATGTAGCTGGAACATCCCCTGAAGTACCAGGCTACCATATCTATGTAGGAGATGTTTAGCATACTCTTATTTTATATAATAATCGTAGGGGTACAATAAATAACCTCTCATATACTTATGGTAGCCTGGTACTTCAGGGGATGATCCAGCTACATACATACGAATTTGAACAATGATTTTACCCAAGAAGGTGTTACTTAACGGGAATACATCGTTCTGTTTAGTTACACTGTCATTTAACGGGGCAAAATAGTGGCATTGAGTTTCAGTGTTACTCATCGGGAATATTTTTCCCAATGTGTAACAGTGTGACTCAACGTTAACAAAGGAAAATTCCGACGCGCTGTGCTCCCGTGACAACCAAACGTAGTGTTTACATGCTCTCTGGTGACAACCTTGTGACTACCAACGCATCCTCCTCTAAGTACAATCTAAAGGTGGTTTTCCACCAGAGGGGCGAGACGAGGCGAGGCGAGACGAGAATTGAAATCGCACTGACCCTTTTCCAATAAAAATTGCTCGCGCGAGATGATTAAGCACAACAATAAACCTATCGCGATAAGCGTGGTTTTGTTGCAGAGTTAATTTATACTCTATATAGGAAGCAATACGGTTAATTTTTACACAAACCAATATTTCAATTCACGCCTCGCACATCCTCGTCAATCCTGACTATTTCCACCAAATATGCGCGAGGCGAAGATTGAAAATTTGCCATACAAATTTTAAATCTCGTCTCGCCTCGTCTCGTCTTGCCCCTGTGGTGGAAAACCACCTTAACTCGATTTTCTGAAGGTACAAAACAACACTTACCTGGCTAACTATTCCGGTCAGGTATTGAAGTATACCTACTTAGATAAATAAAAAAATTGTGTAAGGTTTATTTAGCGTTAGATATTCAAGGGGCGAATAGACATTAGTTATAGAGGCTACACACGTGAAGAATCTTACGCTATTCAATCTAGTGGGAATTAAGAGGGGAGCGCTCTACGTGAACTATTTATTAAGGTTAAGCTATAAAAACCGCGGCTCCTTAAAGATATTCTATAAGCAGATAAGTAGTAAAAAAATCATCTACTTAGATGATTTTTTTGGTATCATAATCCACACAACTAGCCTGTCACATTCACGCAGCAATGCTTCCGAATGTATCCACAGTTAGACAGTTAGTTATCATCATTACTAGCCTATACATGGCAGAAACACATGAGGAGTTTGGGCCATAGCACCACGTCGGTGGGTCAAAGCGATTACTGTAACAACTGGGACCAACCCCTTTTGCCCCTACAGGAATTGCACCCAGACCTCTAGATCAAAGGTAGGTCTGTCGATCACCAGACCACAGAGGCAGTTATCTTGTCGTGTCTTGACTTATCTTCCCGTCCCACGGGGACCGACCGCCTATTTCAAACCGTCTATAAAAGCAATAATGGCTTCATTATTATTAATAATAATTTATAACTAATAATATTCTTAATTTTATTATTTAACATTATCATACCTAAATGTTTGAAAAAATATTTACTTATAAAAATCTAAACTAGAATAATTTCTCATCCTGAGGCGGGGATCGAACCCGCGACCTTCCGCAATCCGGGTGATAGCTCTAACCATCGGAGCTACCCGGGACTTGGGTGACCCTGGTGACCGGTGACCCGGGACCCTGTGAATATGAGCGTGGTGTGATTTCAAAATTTCACAGGGTTCACCCAAGTCCTGGGTAGCTCAGATGGTTAGAGCCTCAGATCATAGAAATAAGATTAGAGCTGTCGCCCGGATTGCGGAAGGTCGCGGGTTCGATTCCCGCCTCAGGACGTGAAATTTTTCTAGTTTAGATTTTTTTATTAGTTATAATAATATTTTCAAAGCAATACATTTATGTGGTCGTCCCGCTCTTCATTGAATCATAGGTACTTAGCGTTCCTTCTCATTTCTCAGATTCTTACCTACATATACTGTTTCATTTATATTCCTAGATTCTTACCTAGACATCTCGCCTCATTTCTATTCTTTGACGCTTACCTAGACATCCAGCCTCATTTCTATTCTTAGATTCTTATCTAGACATCCAGCCTCATTTCTATTTCTAGAGTCTCACCTAGACATCCAGCCTAATTTCTATTCTTAGATTCTTAGCTAGACATTTCACCTCATTTCTATTCCTAGAGTCTCACCTAGACATCCCACCTCATTTCTATTCCTAGATTCTTACCTAGACATCCCGCCTCATTTCTATTCTCAGATTCTTATCTAGACATCCCGCCTCATTTCTATTCTTAGATTCTTACCTAGACATCTCGCCTCATTTCTATTCCTAGATTCCTACCTAGACATCCCGCCTCATTTCTATTCTTAGATTTTTACCTAGACATCCCACCTCATTTCACTGATGAGCACGGACACTGGAGTCCTTGAAGATCAAGAATCATTGTATTCCTGTCCTTCTCTGCTGTTTCCCTGTCTGGAAGTGGTTTATGATCAGCAACAAGGCCGCCTATTGAATTCCTTTATTTTTTTTGTCGTCTGGTACAATGTAGCCTTGTGGAATGATTCGTAATTTTTATACCCCAACACAAAAAAGGGTGTTGTAAGTTTGACGTAAATGTCTGTGTATACCTATATACCTATGTGTGTCTGTCTTTGGTATCGTAGCTCAGCTCCTAAGCGAATGGACCGAATTTGATTCGTTTTGTTTTGTTTGAAAACCGACGTTTGATGATAATCAGCTCATTTCCTACTTAACTATAGGTTTTTTATAACTTTCACAGATCCGATTGATTTAACATTTGGTGTATACCTATTGTTACTTCGGTGGTAGGTATGTCCAAGACATGCTAACCTTTAGCTGATGTTGTATGTAGCATCAAATAAGAAGTCTGCGGGTTGCAAAATTTCTAAGGAACTTACTTAGAGCAGTTATAGTGTGTTTGGCCTTATAAGACTCAATGAGTGTGTCACATAGATGATGACAGCTACTTAAATTTTTAATTTATATATGCATAGGTAGGTAGGTACATTTAAAAAATGATAAAAAAACCTTTATAGAGTAGATATCTTTTACATAGTAGCATCATAAATGGCTGGAGTCTCGTTTTAAGTATATTACCTGTGTTAAGAGACTTTATATTTAATTTAATTTATGAAAAATTAGGAATTATTCCAAATAAAATTCGAAAGTTAAATTGTAATACAGTCATTAGTCATTACATATAGGTACACCTACTTTACTACCGTAGCTTTATCCTTCAGACTGATGGACTTTTAGAAACGCGGTTTTCAGAGCCCCACTTAGAAGCTAAGATTCTATAGAAGTCCGGTAGTAGGCTACGCGTGATTAATCACAAACTCTTCAGGCCGCCGCGTTTATCTCACATCACACACATACCTACCTAGACACGAAGATATTTACTGAGCACATAACCGCACTGTCTTTTGTTAAAACAGCTTGTCTTGTCCTTTTAGTAGAAGTAACTAACAAACATAAAAGTACTGTGCCCCTGGTGTAAGTTTCCATAGAATTGAAACGAAAACGTTCTTCGTCGTGACAACTGTCAAATCATAATTATGAAAAGGCAGCAGCGCCTCTGTTGTGAATTACTTGAAACCTCTTATTATACAAGATGGTGTCGTCAATACGACAATAAATTAAAACATGAGCTGTATTAGTTCATAGAAAGCTTTTGCCACTTTCAACAACATCTTATTTATTAGATAATTTCATGGAATTTGTATGAAATAATATACCTAACATAGGCTGCATTATACAGTATAGATACAGGGTTGTGCTGTCAATAAATTAAAACATGGGCTTTATTACTTAGTTCATAGAAATGGTTTCCTACTTTCAAAAACATCTTAATCGTTTGATAATTTCAGGGCATTTCTATGATATAACTGCATTATTTCATAGAAATGCCAATGTTACATTATTTTATACAAATTCCATGAAATTATAAAATGCAACTAACAGAAGATCGCAGCTAAATAGCACTAGTTTTTGGTGCGGAGTGTAAGGTCGCCACAGCTCATAGAGAAAGCGTTATGTTGGGATTGGTAGAAAGGGATAGAGCCCGTGGTGTCACGAATACTACTCCCCTAGGTGTTCTCTTTCCCTTGTGCGGCGTGTTATTATGGTATGTACCTTTTAATCATTATCACCAGCCTATATACATCCCACTGCTGGGCACAAGCCTTCCTACATGCGAGAAATTCATGAGGAGTTTGGGCCGGAACACCTCCACGCTGGCCCTATGCGGGTTGGTGGGTTAAAGCGGTTGCAGGAACAACCGGGGCCAACGGCTTAACGTGCCTTCCGAAGCACGGAGGAGCTCGAGATAACAAACTTTGATTGACCCATCATAGCATCGACCATGGCGGGAGTGCTTTGTTTTTCGTATCGAAACCAGAGCGCTCAAACCAATAACCAAAATTAATAACGCCACCGAGCTCCTCTACCTCTTAATAAAATATTTGAAATTATCCTTTCTTTGCGAAGAGTCTCATGACAGTTTCACAAAGAGGTTAACGAGTTCCACTTATTTTAAAAACCCACATAGTTTTTTTTATGAGCGGGATGTCAACTCCAATTCTATGTTATAAGACCGGGACGTACGTCCACTTGCTCAATTTAACTTTCATTTGAAAAAGCATTAAACTTTCTACCATATTTCCACTTCAAAACACTATAACACAATTGAAGATACATTCAAATAAAATAGAAGTATTTTCGTAGGATGCTTCTGTTAAACCTTTGTTCGTCTTGTGGGGTGACCACATCGTGTCGTTGAAACAAGGATTAAATTAGGTTTATTTTTCTTAATGAAAAGCACGGCATATGACGTCACACCACCTGATGTGAAGCGGTAAGAAGATTCCATATGCAAAAAATAGCTAAGGCACGTTGGATATACAATTGTTGCTGCCTGCACCTTTCCGGCCTATTACTACTAAGCACTTACCCTTCATTCGGGAATCCACCTTCTATGAAGAATTTAAATAATATGTACAGGCAGATGAACATTGCATTGCACAAAAGTTGTGCCATTAAGTAGTCTAACATGTTTTTTTAGGTTTGCAACGTGTTTAAAAATATTAACAGCTATTTACTAGTGGCCGCACATAGCACGCGGAATGGATGGCCGATGGAGCGTTAAAAGCTGTAGCATGGCGACCGGGTCCGAAAGGCGTAAATTAGAATGGCCTCCCACTAAATGATCAGACTACCTGGTCAGCCGTTGGATGCAGGCTACGCAAAAGACTTCAGTCTGGAAATCGATACGGGGAGGCCTTTGTTCAGCAGTAGACATCATAGGGTATGATATAATGACTATGAATAGTGGCCGTTATAGCGGTTCCGCTCGCTAGGATGTCGGTTGTTACGCCAAAAAGTATTCTTTGTCCTTCCCAGTGTCTCTAACCATCTCCATGCCAAACGAAAATGCCGGCTTTTCTATGGACATGTGACCGAGAATGTACCCAGATGAAATTGACAAGTACAGTTAGCTAAAGGCCTCTTGATTATGAATCCATAGATTTTAATTTCTTATTTGTATTTGTTACATTAATGAAATATTTACTAGGCACTCCTTGTGTTTTGGATATAAGTATCGTGCCTACCATTCAGTCCTTGTGGTCACACTACTCCACACGTACTCTTTCCCTTGGGACCGGGCGCTTTCTTCAAACCACATTAGGGGCCGGAAGTGGCATAGAATTTATTATTTCCACGTCTGTCTGCTGTACTCTGTAGGTACTGCTTGTAGATATTATTTATTGATTATTATTTTTTAACAATTAATGTACCAGAATAATAAAAAATGGAAAAGATATCGAGTGAAACTACCGATTTATACACTGATATTTTTTTAAAAAAAATTTTTTTTTTTTTTGAATGAACCTCAAATAAGCTAGTTCACTTAAGCTTTACTATACTCAACTTCATTTAATTTACTCAAAAATTATTCCCGCAAAGCATTTTAATAGAAACGAAGTATCTATGTCATATATCAGTGCCTAGATATTAAAATTTAGCATAGGCATAGTAGTAATTTCTCAGGATGTAGTCTACATCTATGCCAAATTTCATCAGAAAGAAGCAAGGAGTTTACTTAGGTTACAGTTTCAGAGGGTAATTATAAATTATTGAAATTATAGCTCAATATTATTAAATTCAGTTTTAAATGAAATAAAAAGTAAAATACATGTTGTGTTAAAATGTATTGATTTCGATTGCGACATAGATATTCAACCTACTTAAGCAGAACCATGGACCAAGTACTTATACATCATCCCTTAAATATCATCTTTGGTTCGAAATTCGTTGGTTACCTACACCTAGTGCTTCGGTGGCGTAGTGGTTATCGCGTCTGGCCAGACCTCAGGAGACGCGGGTTCGTTTCCCGCCTGAAGCATACAATTTTTTCATCGTTTTTTTTTTTATTTGTATTTCTTACAATATCATCATTGTTTTAGTCGATTGGTTGACTCATGAATTATTTTTACTAAGCAAATCCTATAGCACGGGTCGTAGCAGCTTCCTATAACATGGGTTCCTTCAAAAGAGGCGTGAAAAGGCACCGTACAGGTAGGCAAGGTGGAGGCGGTTAGAACAGTGTGTTTCAAGCTGCACTAGCTGTCTCCGCATATGACTCTTCTTACTGCTTCACATCAGGTGGTGTTGATTTGAGTCATTTGCCATGCTTTGTATATGGTATCTACTCAAGAGCGAGCCTACGACCTACCTGTAGATCAGCCTCTGCAGAAAGTGAAGAATGGGCTAATAGTAATTCACACACATAGGTTACAAAATCAGAACATACACACACAGGTAGGTTTAGCTTACCTACATTAGAACTTTCATTAATTCTTTTGTAGCGATTGACCGCTTTATTTCTCCAATATTGGAAAAAGGGCAAATTCGTCATTCCTCTGATAAGATTTATCCAGAAAATAAATTGCCAGATACATTTTAGAAAATCTATCAAAACGTCAACATTAAGAACACTAATACTTTCATTAATTCTTTTGTAGCGATTGACCGCTATATTTCTCCAATATTGGAAAAGGGCAAAATCTTCATTGCTCTGATAAGATTTAACTAGAAAATAAATTGCCAGATACATTTTAGAAAATCTATCAAAACGTCAACATTAAGAACACTAATTAAAGATCAAATGCTGAAGGAACACCTTGATGAGGGAGTTCAATCTATTATTATAAAGAGTGAACTTAAAAAAATATTTCTTTTTAGCAAATAAAACTTTTTACAAATAGGTGCAGTCATATTTAAGGGTTTATTCTACCCGTCAATACAAACACCTCTTATTATAAGGTTCAATACACTAGAAGCAATGTATGGAACAGCTGATTTCCTTTTCGCTATTTCGTATTTTGTTCTTATAGTGAAAGTTGTTTGTATTGATGGGTAGAATAAGCCCTTAAAATATGACTTCACCTTTTTGTAACACCTTGTATAGGTACATATCAATATAACAATATAATGTTTAGTATTGATATAACATGTAGGTAAGTCGATGTATTTCATACTTCAATTTCCTGTTTTTCCCTATATTTACTTGAGCATTCAGCGACCGTAAAAACAGTTTTTATCGTATAAATGGTTCCGAAACTATTTTCCGATTCCCTGACTAACTGAAGGTAAGAGGATTTTACTAGCAAATCTGGAGGTATCCCGAAAATACGACGGTAATATAGCGAAACATATAACATTCACGCTCACGAAGCCATGAAGAGACGCGCGCTACAGGGAGGGTCCTTAGTCTGACGTTTAGGGAAATTTCGGTTTAACAACGTTCTATTTGACCTACTTAACCTTATGGTGGCAATTGCACGATTAATATTTTCTCAATGTCTCCGTGAGCACATTAAGGGTCAACAAGACACACAGATCTACCCCGTATTGTGGGGAGGAGAACTGTAAAAACCCCTATGGTGGGTGGAGCTCATTCGGGTGCTCGGCACTCGTCGCTTAAAGCTTTAGCCATACAAAACAGTACGTACGGCTTCCTATACGCAATTGATCCTGTTGTTTCAAACGCATTGACGTTGACGGCGCGTACGACATCCTATATATAATCGTGCTGTTTTGTACGCATCGACAGCGACAGCGCGTACGGCTTTCTTTGTAAAATCATGCAGTTTTGTAGGGCCAAACCATCGAGCAACGAGCGCCGAGCACCCGAGCGCGCTCCACACTCACCTTGGGGGGCTTCCCGTTCCGGAAGCAGCAAAGAGGTGTGTCGGTATGTCAAAACGTAAACATGTCTTCCGTTGATCAGCAACAATGGCCATTGTGGAAATGCATCTTGTTTAGGCAATTTTGGCATCTCATTGGGCTCTGGCAACCACATTCACAGCAGGAGCACAACACTGCCTGCCACCGATCGATAGTACGATGTTCTGTAAGGTGCAGGCGCTACCCTAGTGGTAAATACCGTGCACTATGGCGTATGCACCTCTCTTAACATTTTTCTACATACGTAATAGGTGACTAGGCAACTAACTATAGTAACGTTATTTTGAAAGTAAAAAAATATAAAATTAAAAATTTTCTGTAACCCCCGGCCTCATTAATCATCTATCTAATACCATCTCATTGAGACCAAACACGCTATATCTGCTGTAAGTTTCTGAAGAATTAACGATCCCGCAGACTTTTTGATGGTATAGGATCAGCTCAAGGTCAAAGTTAGTGTATAGGTGAAAGTTAGTAAAGTACTTTTATCATGGTTAGGTTGTTCAAAAGGGTTTTAAAATAATAACATAATAAAGGGGGTTTACTAACTTAAGACCGATTTTGGTTCGGTTTTTTTTCTTAGATAGCTGACGTGACTAGGATGGTTTTAAGCTATAATGAACGAAGATCAGTTCATGCGTTTTCCTGAACTGATCTTCATAAATTCGTTTAGGAGTTACGATGCTACAGACAGACACAGATACACAGACTCTTTTTTCGTCAGCGGCTAATAATCAATTTGACAGCATTTTTATGTTCACACAGCAAAACCTAAGAACAAAGTTGTTTTCCAAAAAGTCTAAGTTAAAAACGTATCTATAGCCCGTAAAACAACTGCTATAACTCGCGATGTAAGCGGCGAGGTTCCCGCAAAACTCTGTAATGAGATATCGGATTTATCCACCAGCTCCAGGAAATCACTTAGGGGTGTAGTCGAGTCCCCACAGATTACACACTCCATGCAAATGGGGCTTGATCGTCACAAACTCTTTATTTTATACTTAACGGTCGTAAAGTCTTGTATCACTTTCGGGAGATTCTGCCGGTTTTCTTGTTAGTTAATCTTTTTTTTTCACTTTATTTTGGTAACAAACCTACTTAGACGTTATAGACCGATTGAGCTAAACACGGTAAATAGTACCAAATTATAAGATATGGTCTGATCCGTCTGACAAAAAATTATACACAGTCACAGGGACGAGTTATGGGACCGGATAGTTCCGAACGTGGTTCGTAGAAAGAAGAAAATGTTAGGGACATAAAACATTATATTCAAATATTCATTGTATGTATTATAGATAATACACTCTTAAATCTAAGTAAGTTTCTTTATTTGTATGATGCTTGTTGTAACAATTATAATAATATATTTATACACTCACACCTCCTACTGATCACCTGAGGACCTCGGTGGCGTAGTGGTTTGAGCGCTCTGGTTTCGATTACGAAAACAAAGCAACTTTCGTCATGGTCGGTCTCGGGATGGGTCAATCAAATTTATAATCTTGAGCTCCTCCGTGCTTCGTCGTCCACGTTAAGCCGTTGGTCCCGGTTGTTACTGCAACCGCTTTAGTCCACCACGCAATTGGTCCAGCGCACGGAGGGACACGCTCCATACAAGGGCGGTCATAAATAGTTAAAGTCCTGTTACTATCAATACATTGTATTATTTTAGTGACTTATAGTTGTAAAAGTGTTTTAGGAACATTAAAATGAAAGAAGTACATGTATTTACGGAATAAAAAACGTTTACTTCAGTAAAAAACAAATATAAACAATAACATACTTTTACCTAAATTTATCATGAACAAACACTTAAAAATTGGAATGTAAAACATATATTTTAAATAAAATAAGAGTCAAAACATTGATAACATTATTTAATTATAATAAAATAATAGAAATAAATAAATTAAAATTAATTAAATACAAAAAAAACAAAACAACTAACAAAATACAAATAAATTATTCTTATTCTAACAATATTAAACATGTAACAATTCTATTACACTTTGTGACAGAGTATTTTTCTTTTTAGGGGGAAGTTTCCGAAGACTTGTAATATAAGGATCTGAATGTAATAATAGTCGTTGTATTAAATCTTGATTGGTAACTTCACGTGACATTTTTCGAGTGTGACTTCGTCTATAAATTTTGATATACTTATTTGTCGCTTCAGCAGCTTCTTCGGAAAGTTCTCCTATAGATAACAATGCATAACTTATAATATCTGATCCATGTACGAGCACCTTGTGGACAGAAGCAGGAAGACTATACCACGGATATTCCTCGACCAGGCTGTATGCTGTTTGTAATGCATAGTCTTTAAACTTGCATTCATTAATTTTATGTCCAGAAGATAACGTTTGTAATATTACACAACAACGATCTATGAGATCCTTATTCAAACCTGTAATTTCAGCAGATACAGCTGATTCCAAAAAAAACTTCCTGGCCGTGTTTCCGTCGTTAGACGTCCCGCTTCCACCACTACGCGGCTTGTCAACTATTAAACCTAATCGTTCCCTAAACTGGGACTGTACATATTGTTTTTTATTTGATAACAATTGTTTATCACTATCTAGCCTAACTTGCCATTTTTTTATGTCTAATCTATATGAAAGATGAATAAAATATTCGAAGAAACGTATCCAAGAATGTAGTGGTGATAATCCAAATTGGTATCTACTCTCTATTACAGGTTTTTGTAAACATTCGTCTATTTTATTCATCTCTTTAGGGGTAGCATTACATATATAACATCTACTTGTAGATGTTTCACTTAAAGCACTACAAATTTTACCATCTACCATTGAAAGCTGCAACTTATGAGAAACGACCAATTCACGATTGTCGATCTGAATAAAAGTAGGTTGCAAACTTTCAATTTTATCCTTAAAATAAGCTTCCTCTTGCAAAGACACTGCTGTGCTTTCTTTCAAAAATTGAAATCGAATAGGACGGCAGTACCTAGTGGAAGAGGGTCGAGGATTTTTCCATAAAATTTTACAATTATCTTCAGCTAATTTTACAATAATTTGAAGGGGTACATAAGATGTTACAAACAAACTACTATCTTCTAAAGTTGAATCTGAAAAAAATTGTTTGTATTCACTATGTCCAGTGCTGCCATCGAATCCCCATTTCCCAAGTAAAGAGATATTAGACAAACAATCATCAGGAATCTGATCTAAGACCTCTTTTTGAGATTCAAGGATTCGAGAAGCTGTGTGATCAAAAAGACTTTGTAATTCAACTTCAGCTGAAGACTCGGAAACAGTTATATTAGAAGGGTAACATCTCTGTTTCGCTTTAGTAATTTGTTGGTAACATGGTAATACATTAGGAGAAATCTTACTATTAACAAAGTTTTTAATTAATAAATACTGATGTTTTGTCAACTGAGCATCAGTCACAAGTGACAAGACATCATCAGTGCTAACTCTAGATATACACGAATCGAATGAACAGTCTGAAACATCAAGCAATGCACTCACAGTAGAATCATCAGACTTTGACAAATCAGCTACTCTCCGACGTTTAGTCCTTTTACTACATTGCGTAAAAGGTTTTCGAGGACGACCACGTGAATGACACGGCGACGTTTCAGACGGAGTACATTGCTTATTATTTTTCACAAGTTGAATTTTTTCAATAACATTAAACCAATCGGAATTCTTATATAAAAGCTTGGTTTTATCCCTATTACATTTTTTCCAGAATCGAGCAATAGCTTTACATAAATTATTAACAATTTTCTCTAAATAATGAATATCAATGTTCTCAGCATCGTTCAGAGTAGTCAACAAACTTTGTAGGACTTGACGACACTTTTCCGAGTCATTATCGGTATTGACAGTTAGCCATATTTCAAGAATATGCATTCTTGAAAACGAGCATATATATAAATTACCTAAAACAAAAAAAAAACGGTTAAAATTCAGTCACAAAACCTACACAAAGCACTAAGACTAAATAAACTAATTTCGTAGCAAATGCTACGAGATAATCTGGCAACCGTAGCACCCTTGTCATCGCCAAAAGGGCAGATAAGGGCAGCCAAGTTTTAATTTTCCTAAGATAAGAAAGTCTAAAGATTATGGTGCAATATACCTCCATAGTCGGAGCGAGTGGGAACATATTTAAAAGTTTATTCAAACTTTGAATATTAAAATATAATACTCCAAGAAAAGTCGCCTCGTAGCAATGACATACTAAAGAAAATATATACTAAGATACAATTAAAATAAAAATATTAATTATTACATACCCTGTTCTTGGATATCCATTTCAGAAAAAACTCACACAGCACTCACAGGTCCCGCAATGACAACAAATGACGTCACGCTTTTTAATGACTCACTGATAACAGTATTTACGATTGGCGATGCGCTCTCTTTGAATGCACAATAGATAATGAAGGCGCACTCTAATTACTGACCTATTTATAGTTTCAGAAGGTACCGCAACTATCCAATGTAACGACAAGGAATAAAATGTAAAACAAGAAAGCAGGTTTTTAAGATTTATGACCTATGGATGTCCCACTGTGCAGCGTGGTGGTGTTATGGCCCAACC
Organism: Nymphula nitidulata; assembly: GCA_947347705.1. NCBI lineage: Eukaryota > Metazoa > Arthropoda > Insecta > Lepidoptera > Crambidae > Nymphula > Nymphula nitidulata. The sequence goes on from OX374632.1 coordinate 19,616,100, forward strand.
TCCTCATGTGGTTCTCCCATGTAGGAAGGCCTGTGCCCGGCAGTGGGACGTATGATGATGATGATGATGATGATGAGTCACATCTATTATCTAGCCCAAAGTAAGCATCTTATAAGAGCTTGTGTTGTGGATACCCGATAACGGACAAATATTGATAATACCAAATACCTAATATGATTATAAATATTAGAAATATAGGTACTAAATAAACATATAAACATCCATGACGCGTGAACAAATGCTCGTACTCATCATACAAACATTTGCTCCCGCCGGTATTCGAACCCGGGACCACTGATCCAGTAGCCTATATAGCAAGGGGTGCAGACAGACTACTCAGCCGGTCGTCGAATTAAATGTTAAATAAATAAATAATAAATATCCCTTACCTTTTGTAGCACCGCCGCCAGTGTCCAGAAAATAAATGGATGGGACTGTCGACTGGTGTTAAAAATTATTATCAGTAGAGTCATCATGGAACTGTGAATGATACTAGTGTCAAGTCAAAATTGACACTAGTTCCATTATTTCGAGGTCCATTTTAAATGAAACTAATGATGTAAAATATTATCAGTAGTTCCATCATGGAACTGTTGGTACTAGTGTCAACGAACGGTTTTTTGTGTACCTACTTAGGTCAATGACGCTTCCCATCCTTATGTTGATAGTGTGGTAGGTATACTGTTGATGATCATGGTGATTGTACTTCTGTGTTCAATTCTACTGTTTTATTTAGCTACAGTGTCTATACAAAAGATGTTTTCCGTTATTTATTGGCCAATTTACCTGTGAAATAAGCTATGATTCCAGAATAAGGTTAGTCTGACAGAGGACAGACGTGGAATGTAATGTTAGTAAATAAGTAGGTACATTGATTCCTTATAGTAAAACGACACATTGATCGATTGATCGACGGCGTGTTCATGCCGAAAATCACCACGTTTAGCAAACTCCACTTGGAAAGTTTATAGTAAAAATTATCTACGAACCACGATCACTAATTTATTTATTTATTTATTTATTTGGTTCACCAACAATTGTGTACACTATAAGACAAAAATACACATTTCACAGTAACATAGGTAAGTGCAACAATTACTTACAGGTAAACACCACATGCGAGAAAAAAAACACATACTTAAATATTTAATAATTAAGTAGTTATGTGGACAGGTTTTAGCATATACCCACTTAACTTAAATTAGTTGTACAAACAGTAATAAATTATGGTAAAAAATTCCCTAATACTTGAAATTAAAGTCTGACAAGTTTTTAAAGATTGATGAAGTCAGTTTCCCTGGCGTGTCAAAATGAGGGTCAATTTGATCACTAAAACCATTTACGATTCTGCAAAATCTTACAAATGGAGAGTTTGCTCCCAAGACAGTTCTTCTAAGTGGCGGACAAAGTGGTGTAATAGGTTTGCGTGGAATTCTAGAAGGAACACGCAGGTTAAGAAGACTCAACAACTGTGGACAATCTAACTTATTATTAAGAAGTTTACTAATAAATTTAGCATCACTGAGACTTCTTCTCTTAGATAGTGAACTCATTTTGAAATAAATTAGTCTATCTTTGTAAGATTTAATTTTTTTAGACTTGCCCAAGGAGAATAACAAGTGCCAGAGAAATCTTTTTTGTACGCGTTCGAGTCGCAGTGAGTGTGTTGCATAGTGCACTAATGATAGAGTAGATATGGCTAGCTCCATATTTTAAATAGGTAGTAATTAAAAAAAAAACTTTAAATATAATAATCGATAGACTATGCAGCTTAATTCTCACACTTGGATGTAAATCCAGTCAGAGATCAGAAAATGCGGTTATCATAAAGTTCCAGATTTTTAGGTTAGTTTGAATATGTATTTAGGTGCTAGCGAACATATTTTATCATTTCTTTGTGCCAACCTATGGAAGTTACACTGATTTTACATGTCAAAATGTACGAGAGGAACTCCTTTATTCGATAAATAAATATAAAGCGAGAATTTTATTACTTAGAATAGGTTTTCTGTTGGAGTTACAGGCGTTCAAAATCCGTTAAAACTATAAAATCACAACTAACAATCTTTATTCTGTCAAGCAGTTATTGAAACAGAAAGTAGTATTAATATGAATTTATAACAGAATCCCAAATAGCCGCATATAAGCGAGTTCAAACCCCAACGTAAATAAGTGCACAAAGACGAATATTTTCCGGCATTTATAGCTAACGCTTGATATTTGAAAGCGCCTACAGAACCATTGAGGTAAAAAGTATAGAGGAGCTATGGTATACAAAAGTTAGGCTCTATTTTGAATAGTCAAACCTAAATTCTGTGCCACAGGACCACAGAAGCACACGGCCTGGCCACGAAGCTGTAGCTCACATTTTTTAATTTTCAGGGGATACCATTTTGTGTATAAATAAACCGTGTGGGAACTTCAATTAATCTAAAAATTAGAACGACAGGTTTAATTGAACAACTTTCTTATTCTTTTTTTCAATTGAATCAGTCGGATTCAATGAAGACAAAAAATATGGCACTAAACAGCAAATACTTAAGTAAGTGTTGATTCGAAACATCATAACTCCCACATACACTCAACTAAAATTGGGAAAGCCGTTACAAATTAATGTAACTCCACCTAAACAATAAAATTAGTTTTAAATTCGATAGTATTTAACTGTAATAATGCGTAATAATACATTGTTATTCTTGCAGTAAAATGCAGTTCACGAATTCTGTCTTATACATGTCTTGTAGTGGTATTTGTGGAAACATAGTCTTATAGTTCGATGGAGGAAGTCTGGTTTTCTATGATTGTGTTAAAACTCTTAAAACGGAGTTACAGACTGAAGTATGCTTCTGAGGTACAGAACTGTGCTGCAGCTCCTATTTACGTATGCTGTGGTTGCAACGCTGAAACATTTATTCATAAGATTTGGTTGTCTAAAACTCTAAACAAACGCATAGAATACTTATTAACTCTTAGTAGGTACCACCCCATTGTAAGTTTCAATAGAAATACAGATAACACGATGACGAACGTTTTCGTTTGATTTCGATGGAAATTCACACTAGGGGCGTAGGAGTTTACGCAACGCGCGCAACGCTATATCGCACTTGCAGTAGATTTTTAGCTACCAGTACCCCTCGCACGAACAATTTAAAATATCGAATCGTAATCGTATCGTTCACGCACGTCTAAAATGTCAAAGAAAAGCCAGACAAAAGCTAACGTAACCACTCGGTACGATGCCGATTCGAAATTTAAAGTAGGTAGAAGTACAGAAGGTTGTAAGCGTCGTAATTTTCATGGCGCTTACTTGTTTCGTTCTAGCAACGATAGTAAGCGTAGTAAGCGACTGAGTTGTGTAGCACGAACATTTTTGATTTTCGCACGCTTAAAATTTCAAACAAAAGCCAGACAAAAGCTAACATCGATACGATGGCTTATCGAAATTTACTTTTAAATTTCGATTCGTGCTAGGGTCACAGAACATAGTAGTGATGGGTGGTACCTTCTCTATATTTTTTATATCGATGTACAGAACCCGTACATTCCGCAGATCGGAAATTAAAAGGGCAACGTTTCACCTTTTACGAGCAAGGCGGCTCTATAGTAAATCTCCGACAAAGCACCAACAAATTTAACGATATGTTTTTTAGATGTTTGTTGTACCCTTCATGATTTTCCATGCGTATATTGTGGAATATATTTTGTAGAGTGATTTAGAAATAGTTTTCGCTGTATTCCTAGAGTAACAGGATTATTAGGATGAAAACGAAAATGAAAATATCTTTATTCAATGAGACTCTTCCGAATCGTCAAAAATCCGTTAAGTTTATCACAAAAAAAACGAGTAGCAAGATTCCATCCGAACAAACATAAGCAAGTTAAATAAAAGCTTTTAAAATAATGTTAACTAACAATGTCATTATGTCTGTCTGCCTGTCATGGATGAAATCCGAAAAGTCACCGATATAGCTCTGCAGTGGCGACCGCGAACCGGAAGACGCAGTATGAGCAGGCCTCCAAACTAGATTATAAAGGTGGTTTTTCATCAGAGTGGCGAGAAGAGAATTGAAATCGCACAACAATAAACCTATCTCGAGAAGCGTGTTTCTGTTGTTAATTTAGTTAGAGTTAATTTTTACTCTATATCAGAAGCATTACGGTTCATTTTTACACAAACAAATATTTCAATTCAGGCCTCGCATATTCTTGTCAATCCACACTGTTTCCACCAAAGATGCGCTAGGAGAGAATTAAAAATTTGCCATACAAATTTTAAATCTCGTCTCGCCTCGTCTCGTCTAGCCCCTCTGGTGGAGAACCACCTTAAGACCTTCACCAGATCGTCGGTTCAAGGTGGCAAGAGCCAACGATAAGCTTTCAATTATGTAGGTAACTATTAAGAATCATCATCATCACCAGCCTATATACGTCCCACTGCTGGGCACAGGCCTTCCTACATGGCAGAAACACATGAGGAGTTTGGTCTATAACACCACCACGCTGGCCCAATGCGGGTTGGTGGGTTAAAGCGGTTGCAGTAACAACCGGGACCAACGGCTTAACGTGCCTTCCGAAGCACGGAGGAGCTCAAGATTATAAATTTGATTGACCCATCCAGGGACCAACCATGGCAAAAGTTGCTTTGTTTTCGTGATCGAAACCAGAGCGCTCAAACAGTCTGTTATCTGAGATACTTTTATCATCCTTGGTACTACCTTACAATTTATTTGATATTAATGCGGAGCATATTATTATACAATTGTATTTCAGCTTTACCTTACACCTTACATAAATTCTGTCGCTTGCCTCTAGAAATATAGGTACTGCCATAATTAGCCCTATGTTATTTTCAATGGAAACAGACAGAGGTTTATGAATTTAATAAGATTCTTGGAGAAAATCCGCAATCCTATCTCTTAAACGAATTTCTTTGGAAATTTTTACCGCCTCTATGGTTTAGTGAGACCATCTACGGTCCAATTCCAGTGGGATCAGAAATTGGTTTAGGCTTTTCTAACTCCACCTTGCTAGCTACCAGTATCTTACCTAAGTCTGCCGCCATAAGAGTAATGTTAACAGCATTATGTGTTCTGGCAGTTGGAGATAAGATAGCCAGTTCCTCCGTAAGGAATCCGGGTGAAGCTCGCCTCTATCTTCGGCCATATCATCAGTTACCATCAGGTGAGATGAAAGCCAAAAGCTACCACGTTAAGAAAAAAATGCCATGGTTTGTGACGTCATAGTCATAATTGTCATTTCTTACCAAATACCACGGAACTTATATCCTTGCAAATACGAAGGCAAAATCGCATTCGCACGTACGATGAGTACAAAGACAATTTTGAATGCATTCAACGTAAGGGATATTGCTTTTGTAGGTAGTATCCTATCTAAATAACAATATGATGTCATAAGACAGCAATTTTGATCCATGCATTTAGACGGGGGTGAGGCCGCAGGTATTATGGTGCTCCTTACAATAAAATCAAATAATAGTACTAAGTGTTTACTTAAAATTCAAAGCAAGTCCAGCGACGTATTCAGGTTAAATGGTTAATTGTGGGCCGGACTAAGTTCTGAATTAAATTAGGTGTGGGTCAAGCGGGAGAGCTGGCCATTTTTACGGCCGCACGCCTACATTGACTTTCATGAGCTCCCTGCGTGTGGGGTCACTCAATGAGCGACAGGAAAACCGTGTTTTTCAAAGTGGTAAGTGTGAAAAAAACCCTGACAAAAGTTTCTGAACAGCCATATCTGATGTATTTTCTTGTATTTTATTATTTACTAGTAGCCTCTCGCGGCTCCACCTGCGAGGATCTTGGCTATAGCGCCAAAAGGCCTATGTCCTTTCTCAGCTTAGACGTGAAAACGTAGCAGATAGTCAGACAGACAGATAGACAGACAACTTACGCGAGGCCTATAACCCTAGAAAAATCAAGAGGGAACCTTATGTTACAGAAAAGGAGACGAGTCCTTCTGCTTATAATGTAACGCTTTCTCAGTGAGCTCTGGCGACCTTACTCACCGTAGGAACATAACACTACAAGAATCTGTGATCTTCTGTAAGATGGATGTACCACCCTAGCCGGACGCTTAAAATTCAGGTGGTATATTAATACCACTTTGCTCTCGTGTCTGGTCACGGGTTGCTCCTTAACGAAGACCCAGGGGGCTTGAACAGTACAGGAGTAGCAGCTATTCTACAGTAGCGATCCTGACTTCTAAAATAAGGCTGAAGCTACGCGAGTTACCTCACCTCCAATGATTTCCAAAGGGCCAGCGGAAGAGGTAGTGTCAGAAACAATGCGCTATGCAGGTGATCGTGGTTATTAATCAAAAGTAGCCAGTACTAGTAGCCAGAAGATACCACCATACGGGGAAGATTTTCCCCAAGTCTATTTTTACGATACATTCAGGAGAGAAGGGGAGGTGCTTTTCTAGCTCGGCATTCAGGATATCCGACTAGATTGTTTTTCTTTTTTTTCGAGCGGAGAAACCTCACAGCCTAAAGCTGATTTTTCACTTAAGAACAGACTAGCGGAGCGATGTATTCTTTGCCTCATACATACATACATCACCAGCATATATACGTCCCACTGCTGGGCACAGGCCTTCCTACATTTAAGAAACACATGAGGAGTTTGGGCCATAACACCACCACGCTGGCCCAATGCGGGTTGGTGGGCTAAAGCGGTTGTAGTAAAAATCGGGGCCAACAGCTTAACGTGCCTTCCGAAGCACGGAGGAGCTCGAGATTATAAATTTTGGTTGACCCATCCCAGCGTCGACCATGGTGTCGCAAATGGGGTATCTAGACTTTGCGAATTAAGAATTGCCGGGAACTTAATCTGCTTCGCCTTATAAATTATCGTAGATACATATATCATTAATCATTAAAATAGCCTTGCTAATGAATCTGAGTAGCTTACGACAATTTACTTTCATATTACCCAATTCACCATACATTTTACTCTTTTGTTATATTACCATCTCTCTAAGCGATGATAATTATGGCGGGACCATACGGCCCCTAAATGGCCTCCAAACCACCCCTACAGCCATTCCCTATCCACCGGTTACAGTCAATAATCATTATCTCTTGACAAAATCTTATAAGGACTCACCAAATCTTTGATGCTAGCCTATATTGTTATCAAGAATATTTAATTAACTCACATTTTGGCGGTCATTACCTCTCAATGACCTCCACAGATAGTACCAATCTCTAACTTTTTTTACATCCTGCCAACATAATGGCACTGACTACACGTCATTTCAAGTCGTTCCAAATCGCGTTCGCGACACATGGCGAAAGTTGCTTTATTTTCGTATTCGAAACCAGAGCGCTCATACCAATACGCCACCGAGCTCCTCTTTCATAGCTTGAGCTTAGGCGACAGCGGGTTACCTCTCCGGGAGGTAATGCCTATCAATTAGAAGTCCAGAGGCGATTTGCCCCTAATGCTAGAGGACTTCCCAAGGTTTGCGTCTCCTTAAAACCCTGCTTACGCTGTAAAGGCCACCTGCGACCAACAGCAACAGTAACTATCAAAAAGGTGTATTTCTTGACAATTAAACATAATATCTTCTCGTCTTAGTAATTGACAGTACTTAGAAAGCCGGCAAGGTTAAGGCGGAGATGTGTCAGTCGTGACTGAGTGGTCCTAAAAAGAACCTCAAAACAATGCATTAAGTGCTTATTCTCATTTGGCCAAGACAACTCCGCTCCGCTCATATCCGCTCCAGCGTTCAAGCAGCTTAATAGCCCCACACAATCATTACACTAGACAGATTACAACATTCTGTCTTCGCAGCTATACTCCCTGCAACTTTTTTGCTACGGCTCCTGTGTTTGAGACGTCTTTTTTGTGTCGTCTCGTTTCCTGTTTTTTATGTCCCGGACTACTAAAACAGCGCATGTATTAGCTGAAAAGGGAATAGAATTTCTTTAATTTTCTTTTTCAGCTTAAGTTTTGTTGAACTGTCTAACAGTTCGAGTTTAGGGCGCACGGGAAATTGCTTTTTATACTAAAAGGATACATGGCATACATGGACACTGGCTGAATGGCCTGATGGGAAGAGGTCACTTAATGAACGTTTATGGTAGTAGTCCATCACCAGTTCTGTTGGTAGACTCAGATTGATTAATGTAATATCACTAATTAATATCTTGATTCTTGACGTCGCATTCTCGTAGGGCTTGGTCTTAATCTTACCTGCTGGTTAGTGATAATAAGGCCGAAGATGGAATCCAGCTATAACGAATTTCTCGACCACAGAGGAACTGGCTATCTTACTTACAAAAATACTGTGAACTGAAATAATGATGGGCCATCAGGTGGGCCGCATGTTTGATTGCCACATTAGTGGTATAAAAAAAATGATGGAGATGAATGATGACCATTGTATCTAAGCCTGCCGCTTTGACAATATTTTTTTAAAGCGGCAGACTTTGATAAGATGATGGTAGCTAACCAGACGGACTTTATGTAATAAGCCCTGCCACCAACCAAACTCAGCAGCAGATTTCTGTCTCCACGGGAAATTGAACAAGACCTCGACATCTAAGGTGCTCCCAATCACTAAACTACAGAGGCGGTCAATAATCAGTTATCACTTTATTACATTCATGTGAAGTGACAGGACTTTTAAACAAACCAATAAAGCCATATCTAATAACAAGTCCGAAACTATCTTTTGTTTGAAGAAACTCAGAAAAAATAGTGAAAAGCATTCATTCAAGCTTACCCGTAACACGATTACCGAAGAACAGCGTAATGCCACTTATCACTGGATATCGCGGCCTTGGTATCTGGCGATCAAAAACGAGAGCATATCTCGCCTTTCGGGAATGAAGCGAAATTGGGAAACGCATGAGCCCTAAACATTTCTGAGCTCTTCAATTATGAGTTTTATGTGAAAGGCTAATAAGACGTCACTGGAGTGAACTCAACATTTCATTGCTTCAGTGTAACTTCTGTAATTCAGCAATAAGAGCTCCTTTGTAATGCGCACGGCTTAAGAGTGTAATGCTTGACCGGCTTCTGTGTTCCCTACTGCATACAACCTGAGTTCCTTCAAAGCAGGATTAAATAGGCACCTTCTGGGTAAGGCCGCTACGCCGTCTACCCCCTCTTAACATCTCTCGGAGGCTTGCCTCCGAGAGAAGTTGTGCCGTGTGGTGGAGAAGCCATGTGGTCAAGAGTAAGCCGATTTAAATTAAAAAAAGTTACTGGTATTCTTCTATTGAAGAAAACATTGATAATATGTTGTGGCGTCTATAAATCATAAATGAGACTTGAAATCAGCCGAGGCTGGTCTGAAACTTGCTGCCACAGCCAAATCAGCATAATAATCGATATACTAAATCCCATGAAAAAAGCCATTATCAAAACCATACTAAAAGGTTATTTTCTTTTCGTAACGTTTTATGATCGTTCCTCAAGCGGCCTCGTTCCACAAAAGACCGTTGCATCAGTAACAGGATTCTCCCGGACGCATATGGATGTGCCCGATCTGGGCCCGTTACGGATGCCGGGATTACGACCGGTCCGGGCCGTTTTATTTGTGGCTTGTTTAAGGCAAGTCTCGGCCGGTTTTCTTGATAGCATCGCTTTGGTTTGTTTAGTATGGATGAAATATTAGTAGGTACGTCTTATTTTCTGACGATGGTCTTTTATATATAGACAAATGGAAGGGTTTAATTTAAGGAAATTCACGATCTTTTTTTTGGGTAGTATGTGTTTCCATTCAACTTACTCGGTATGGAATGGAGATATGCTGCGATCTGAATTAAAGGACTTACATCAAAAGCACGATCAAACAGCCTCACGGAATCTCAGTGTCTTAAAGTAGGTGCGTCGATTTTTCACGCCTGACCATTGCATGCCTGCTCTATAAAACTCACCTCCTGTCTTACGTGGAATATTGTACACAACTATGGGATGGTTCCGTTGAGTACCTCCTTGATGCACTGGTAAGATTTCAGCTTCGTGCTATCCGTATCATTGGCGATGTAGAGGTCACGAACAGCCTCGAATCGAACAATTGCGCAGAAATACGTTAAATACCTCTGTCTTGAACTTTTCATTGACGCTGCCTTTCCCTCTATGTCGTTGTATATATTGGCCCAGTGTATTTGGTTCACAGGTTGGTGCAACATATAAATTCATGTTTCTGCGTGTCTAATTTTTTGAGTACGTAAACCTGGTATGCTAAGAGCATCAGATTTAATGATTGACTTATTTTTGGTTAACAATACGTTAAATACCTCGTCATGGACTTTTCCTTGACCACGACTTATCCTCAAAGTCCTTGTATGTATTGCAGCCTTGGCCCAGTGTATTGGACCACGCGTTGGCCCAACATATAAAAGAGCTTTAACGCTTCTGCCTGAAGATAAATATCTTGAAACGCTACCTTCCTTCCGGGGCCCGGCTTTTGAGTTAAGAAGACCGTAAAATCGGTAAATAGAGACTTCATTTAGCACCGCCGTGTGAATTATAAGGCTACATCTTTCAATGTGCTTTATTTGTGGGAGATATTTCTCGGTGAAATAGTTTTTCTGGTGAAAATGTTTTTATTTTGTCTCAATATACATGTATTGTTGGTCTCAAGGCTTTATAGAGTTTAGTAATATAACAACAAGAAAGTAAAACCTATTAACGAAAATTATTTCACGAAAACAAATGAATGGTTACAGGCTGGTGGTCAGGGACTGTTATATTATAAATCAGAGGTCCCGGGTTCGAGTCCTTCAACACAAAAATAGATATTTTAAAACCACTCTGGAACAAAATGATGATCAAGTAGCACTTACTAAGCGGGCGGGCGTGGGTAGGGCAATCGTGAAAGGCGGGGGGGGGGGGGGGGGGGGTCATGTTTTACCATAGTTCCATAGTTCCACTCTTACTGATTATTTGTTCTAAAATTATTTGTATGGAGGAATTTGATAATTATTTTACGATTCAGAATTTTTGATAACACCTTTAACTATTATGGTCCCCGCTTGTTGTCCAATGCTCCAACCAACCACTTTAAGTGACTACAGTTTTTTTTGTGTATACGTCTCGAAATTCTATGAAAGTAAAAGACTCTTCGAGGACGAGACGTTGGCGTCTCCACGGTTCGTTTGTACGAATTTCTTTGGTAAATGATTTTTTTCCTTCCTTTACATTTTGATGGCGGCATTTTAGGGGTGTTTAAACTTAGGCGGCTCGATGGCGGGCTCTTTTATGTTAAATTCAAGGTTAACTTACTTTTTCCTTAATTAACCGACTTCAAAAACGAGGAGGTTCTCAATTCGGCCGGTATGTTTTTTTTTTTTTTTCTATGTATGTACACCGATTACGCCGAGATTACTAATCCGATTTACCTTGGTGCTAAGTGGTTTCCAAAAACAATAGAAAGTGAAGCACCGACTCCAAAAATATGTTTCTAGGGGATGAATACCTACTTAAATTTAATTATTTTATCTTACCTTTTACCTTTACTCCATTCTTCCCACACTTACCTGTACACAGTATAATATTTGACGTAACAAGTATTTGTACATCATCATCACCAGCCTATACATATACGTCGCACTGCTGGGCACAGGCCTTCCTACATGGGAGAAACACATGAGGAGTTTGGGCCATAACACCACCACGCTGCCCAAATGCGGGTTGGTAGGCTAAAGCGGTTGCAGTAACAACCGGGACCAACGGCTTAACGTGCCTTCCGAAGCACGGAGAAGCTTGGGATTAGACATTTTGGTTGACCCAACCCGGGATCGACCATGGCGAAAGTTGCTTTGTTTTCGTAAAGGAAACCAGAGCGCTCAGACCACTACGCCACCGAGCTCCTCAGTATTTGTACACGTCTACGTTATACATATAAATGATTTGAAATTTGAATTCATCAGTTGCTGGCTAGAGAGAACCACTGATCAAACTGAAACCACTATTTCAGCTTATTCGTTTTTTCATACTAATAGGATGGCAATCAAGCTTCCGTATACTTGATTACCTTAAGCGGTTACCGTAGCCTACGGACGCCTGCTTGTAAAAAACTTCTCAAGCCCTTTTTGAAAAACCCCATGCTGTACTCGTTCAAGAAAACCTCTGCAGGGAGCTCTTTTCTCAACCTGAGCGTACGCGGGAGAAAGTTTCTCTGAAACCGCACAGTAGGAGACCATTTTGGTTCCAACGTGTGAGGATGAATTCCCTGCCGATGGCGAGCGGTGCGATGGTAGAAAGAGGCCGTGGGTTTCATGTCAAATAATTCATCAGAACACTCACCGTTATACAAACGGAAGAATACATGTAAGGAAGCAAAATCTCTCTTTAGGCTTAAGGGTTCAATACCCCTTGTGAGCTCATCTTTGAACTGCGCCAAACGGTCCAAGCTGGTGCTCCCGCCTATATTATTACTTATTGGTCAGTTTAAGGTGATCATCACTGAGTTACTTGCTTTGTTTTTTTTATTTCAGGTAAGCAACAACGGAAATATTAACAAGGACAATATAGTACACAGATACTGCTTGTTTAAAGGGAAGGCACCATAAAAGTGCTACGCGCATCTATGAAATAGAATACAATGTATTTTTTTTTATCTATCAGGCTACGGTGGCGTAATAGATTGAGCGCTCTGAGCGCGTTGATTCTGTAACGAATCTCGCACCTCACTTCGCAAGTTACTTCGAATTCAAGTTTTCATACATTTTGACAGATGAAATCGAAGTGACTTGCGAAGTGAGATGCGAGTTTTTAATTACAAAGTAATTACAAAGCAACTTTTGCCATAGTCGATCCCGGGTCCCATCCCGGGATCGACTATGGCTAAAGTTGCGTTGGAGGAGCTCAAGATTACAAATTTTGAATGACCCATCATTCAACATTTGTAATCTTGAGCTGCTCCGTGTTTCGAAAGGCACGTCACGCCGTTGGTCTCAGTTACTGCAACCGCTTTAACTCACCAACCCCCTTTGGGCTAGCGTGGTGGTGTTATGGTTCAAACTCCTCATATGTTTCTCCCTGTTGGACGCCCTGCAGTGGGACGTATATATAGGCTGGTGATAATGACGATGACTGTTGACTTGATTGGCGTCGTTGTCATTTATAAAAAAAATGAGTCCGTGTTGACTCCGCCACGGCTTGGTATCACGCGTCCTTCACTGAACGGTTCCCGACAAAAAATGTTGAGCAAATGTAATCTTTCAGCAATTCGTCATGACCGGAGAGTGGTTTACAGCGTACTCTTCATTTTTTTAATTAAAAGGTTCAATATTTTTTATTCAGTGGATATTTTATCTTTCATGAAGCTTTCTTTGTTGTAACAAATTTTGAATCAGTAATTTGATTAGCAACTTGCTAATGGCGTATTCTATTCGAAGTGCAACGGTGGACTCAGTATAAGCTTCCACTTGCATAATTCATAACACAATTTTCAATCACATTCACTATTTCAATAACTCTGGAAATGTAAAGCGAACATTACCTTCCCGGAAAGAATCTGTTGATTAGGTACCTATGTTGGTGTAGGGGAAACTTAACTTTTTACTGCAATGGGTTTCAGGATTTCCAAAACCATCTCATCCATCCTCGTTTACTCTCCTTGATACTGATAAAAATGAAATACACACAGTCATCATAGGTTTGAATTCAAGTAGTGCCGCTGGAAGTTTTTATAAAGGTGTTTTCCCGTCATTTTCAAAAGGAATCAAAACAGAATCACGGAAGCCTAGTGTCCTGAACTAAGTAAGTCGGTTTTTAACGCCTGACCAATTGTGCCTGCTTTACAAAACTTAGGTCCGGTCTTGCGTGGAATATTACTCGCACTTGTGGGATGGCTTCGCCAAGTATCGACACGATGCCTGGACAGATTGCAGCGTCTTGCTGTCCGTATCGTTGGCGATGTAGAGGTCAGGAACAACCTTGAGCCTTTGCAATTGCTTCGAGACATTGCGTCGCTTAGCTTCTTCTATCGGCTATATCACGGAGAGTGCTCTAAAGAGATTTTTGACCTTATCTCACCTTCCCCCTTTCAGGAGCACGCGTGAAGGTCTTCGTAGTCATCAATTCACTGTCTCCACCTTAACATCACGCACAAAGAAATTTAGTACTTCGTTTCTTTGTCGTACTTCCAGACTTGTAATTCTTTGCCAGCACACGTGTTCTCCCTTCCTATAACGTGGGTAGAAGTATTGTCTTCAATTTTGATAATCTTAAAAAATCTAATAAATAAAAGATTAATAAGTAGTTTAGATCAACAGGTAAGCCAACGGAAGATGCTGTTAAGGCGGTAACGTCAGTAATAATTCATAAATAAGATATTAAGTAAATGTTGAATTGAACCGAATTTCTAGAACTAAAAACCACGCGGGCAGAGTCGTGTATGTATTATTAGTAAGCATGGACCAAATAATATATTATTGGGAACATTCAACTTCAAAAAACTGAAAAGGTTAAAATAATTAAATCTAAGTAGGTAATCATCCCCTAGAATCATATTTTTTGGAGTTGGTGCTAAGTTGTCTCCAAAAACAAAAACAATAGAAAGTGAAGCACCGACTCCAAAAAATATATTTCTATTACTTATTTTAATCTTTTCAGTTTTTTGAAGTCGGTTTTAACTTATGTTTAAAATTTTATGTAAGTAATATACCTACACTTAAAAAATAAAAACAAACAACGAGAATAAATCATTACAATAAAAGTTGCTACGTTAATTTATACTATTACCTCATTACTACTTTGATAATAATAATCTAAGAATAACAAGAATGATATTTGGTCCATGTTGTTAAATTATAAAATAGGTCCATCTATTGGCAAGTAAGTTTAACAAATAAATTAAAGTTGCAGTGACGCCATCTAGGAGTCTGCTTTTACGCAAAGTATTGACGGAATGTGTATTTTTATGATTTGATACTGCTAGCGACATCTCTTCGTTATTTAGGTACTAATTTACGCGACATTAGACATTGGCAATCCTTTACTTCTATCATCCTTGTTAGTAAGTAAAGAAGTTGCCCGGCTTAATAATACATCATCATCATCACTAGCCCCACTGCTGGGCACAGACCTTTCTACATGGAAAAAACACATGAGAAGTTTGGGGCATAACACCACCACGCTGGCACAATGCGGGTTGGTAGGTGAAAGCGGTTGCAGTAACAACCGGGACCAACGGCTTAACGTGTCTTCCGAAGCACGAGGAGCTGGAGATTAGAATTTTTTGGTTGACCCATTCCGGCATCGACTGTGGCGAAAGTTACTTTGTTTTCGTAATCGAAACCAGAGCGTTTAAACCACTACGCTACGAGCTCCTCTCTACTAATAATACAATAACACAAAACTTAATCTACTTTACCATTATCAACAAAAAGTATAAGTATTGTAATCAAAGCATTGAGAAATTTTCTTACAATTAGCTTTGTAACAAAATATTTTAGTTAATAGTGATAATACTTTGACCCTAATCAACCTGCCTCAGTATAATATATGAGGTCAATGTCAAAGATTATAATATCAACATCATTGTATCGCACTTCGCTGCTGTTATTGACATTAGATTTGAGCTATCGATGTAAAAAATTGTAAGTTTGTTATTACAAGGAGCTAATGGCTAATAATGTATGTCAGCAATGGTCTAGCCTTACTTTTTCAAATTGGTTCATCGAAAAACCACATTTAAGCTGCTAACAATTAAATGGGTATTTCAATCAACATACTGTTAATGTTTGATGAGTTTTTTGAAAGCTATACTTAAGGGCTGGTGGTTCCTCGTCGACACAGCGTTTTCTCAATTTTTATAAGTTAAACGTGTGAGGAGAATTTCCGTTACTGCCCCCTTATTCTCAACTGTCGGATAGCGGATTCGATTCGAAAAGTCACATGCCGTCTCGCTTTGACGCTGCGTGATAAAAAGTGACAGGTATTGAGTTTCCGAAATTCGAATTCTTTCCGACAGTTAAGAATAAGGGGGCTGGCCCGATGAAATGGGGTAGCGGAAGGTAAACAAATTGCAAGCCAGCGCACTAGCACCTTGAGCATTAAGTGAACACTCAAAAATTAAATAAAAAATAGAAATGCTTAGGACCAATGGCTTCCTGTCTGTATTCAATTATCGTTATAAAACTCCGCCTCATTCATCCATAAAGATTTAGTTTTTAAATTCATAGATTCAAAATTCCCCTCTTTTTGGATTTCGCTGAAGTCATACAATTAGAAGTGAAGTAATAGCGATAGTCAAAGGTCAAGAAGTAAAAAAACTTAATTGACATCTCTACAAAAAGTTTGCTGGTCATCCTAATTTTATCACAATAACATATTATTATCTAAATAAGGTTCAGTCTTAGAGGTTACTTGGATACAAATATACATGTATATTGTTAGAATGAGTCTCTATTACTTTGCTTTCGTTGAGAACAATAAATTAGTCTGAAAAGAAATAGATACTTTTGTACATTTGCTTTCCGTTAAAATTCAGAAACAAAACCATGCTTCCACTGCTGATAGTCGTGTGTGCTGTGCTTATATGTGCAGTGTGGATGAGATGGATCCAGGTCCGGCGATACTGGAGTGTTAGAGGAGTCCCGCATCACCCGCCACATCCGATCATGGGCAGTCTGACGTTCCTGCAGAAAAAGAACCCGGTAAGTCACACATGGTGTGTCTGTATTGTTCTCATGTTGGAAAGAGAAGTATAATTTTCTAATTTGTGTTATGAATATGTCGCCGCCATCTGGTTTAATCAGCTGCTAAACTGGAAGCCTAGCCTGTTGGTTAAACTCTGGCATCCAATTGAATGCCTAGCGCGATGGTTAATTGAACTAGACTCACTTAACGTTTAACAACTTGTACTGAAAATTTTTGGTTTGATTGGTAGGTTCAAGGTTATTATTACCGACATCGTTTTGGTTCTAAGTGGTCATAAAAATAACCTTGAACCTACCAATCACTCAGACAGTCACACAAAAGCTCTTCGATTTAAAGGACGAGATAACAAATTTTGATTGACCCATCCCGGGATCGACCATGGCAAAAGTTGCTTTGTCTCCGTAATCAAAACCAGAGTGCTTAAGTCTCCTCCTACAGGCATCTATGAGTATCCATCTACGAGTATGCATCATATTTTTGCCAATAAATAATTTTGAATTCGTAAATTACCACAGGCTAATAAACTCGTTTCTTAGTCTTTTAGAATTATTTGCCAGCAAATTGTGTTCGATTTCTTCCTACTACAAGGGTTCCTTGTTCCTTCAAAAAAGGCTTGATAAAGCATCTTTTGGGCCGGCAACACGGAGACAGAACAGTGGGTTTTAAGATGCACTATTTATCTTCGCATATGGACTCCCTTACCGCTTCATCAGGAGGCGTTGAGTTATTCGCGGGACTTTCTGTAAAAAAGGTCATTACACTGATAGACTTTTGGATTAACGAAGAATGATATCCGAAAGTATTTCCAAAGTTTATTAGTCAGTGTAACCTCGCAGTCCATTATAAAACTGTAATTAACATCCTTGTTTCAGGGAATATGGATGCGCGAAATATACAATCACTTCAAATCACCGTACGTCGGTATGTGGTTATTCTGGCGGCCAGCACTGATCATCAACTCGCCGGAGATAGCTCGAAGGGTGCTCGTCAAAGACTTCGATGTGTTCAGAAACAAACTTCTTGGGTCGGGATCAGCAGACGTGGACCCAATAGGAGGTCTCAATATCTTTGCTGTTAAAGTAAGTGATTTGATATTAATGCAATTTCTAGTTATTTTGTTTTTGGATATTGATCTTATATTGAACATTTGTTCATGTACGCAAACTTAAGGTTATCATCATTAACAGGTTATATACGTCAGACTGGTAGGCACAAGCCTCCCTACATGCGGGAAACACATTAGCAGCTTGGGCCACAATAACACCACGCTGGCTTAACGTGCCTTTACATTGCCGAAGCACCGGTCACAATTAAAATGCCTTGAATCGTTTCTGGCACTTTCTTATCTAAGAATATATAATTAACTAATAAATAGTAATTATTACCTACATATGACCTCTATGGAAGATTGCAAAATATGTGTCATAAAACCGTTATCATGCACAAGTACACTATTGAATATTCCCAAACTGTATAGGGTATTAGTATTTGGTACTATTGGTCTTTTAGCTTAGCTATAATCAAAATAGATAATACTATTTTGAGAAAAGTCTTACAAGAGAAAGTGGTTCGAATAGATCTTTTTTAAAAGCAGGATTCTTTAAACAAGTTGAATTCAATTGTAAAATGTGAGGCAGTCTAAACAGAACCCTGTCGGCTAAAAATCTGATCCCACTAAAACAGCTACGTTAAAAAAGTTTTTAAAGGAAACTTGAAAGGTTTAATTATTGAGTAATGACACAGAATATTATTTACCAGGACCCAGTATGGAGTTGGACGAGGCGACGCTTGACCCCAGTATTTACATCATCGAAACTTAAAGCAATGCACAACTTATTTTCAACAAAATCCAAGGAGCTGGTAATGAGAATCGAGAACGATCTAAACCAAAATAAACCAAGCGAACTAAGAGTGAGAGTTTGATTTTGTTTGACGAATGATCCATATTATTTCATTCTAAATTGATAGGTAATTTTTGATTATTTTCTGTTTAGTCTCTATATGCAGATTATACCACGGATATTATCGGTATAGCTGCCTTTGGTGTTGGCAGTGAGGCGACTTTGACTGGTGAAAGCCCAATAAGAGCTGTCACGAAGGATTTTATGGAGTTTAGCACAATAAGAGGCTTAGCTTGGTGTTCCTTCTTCTTCTTCCCTGAAATGGTGAAAGTTTTCAGGTAAGGATATTTATTTGATTATTCTCATCCATTAATAAATATTCCCTATAATTCATCAGTATCTTTCATATTTCCTCCGTTAAAATGGCTCAATCTTATAACTTTAATAGCTTTGTATTAGGATTAAAGTCAATTTACAAATTTATTTTATTTATTAGGTAAACAAAGCGCAGGGTTTGATGTCATAAATTACAAAAACATCGATATTAACACTTTTTATTTCAAGTTAAATTTTCTAATAATATCTTTATCTTCATATAGGCGGCGGTAACTGCCACCATGTGGGCCGTCAGCTTGTTTATCATCTGATTGTATAAAATAGTACATTATGGTACAAGTGTGTAATGTTGGTGATTACCGCTGAGGCGCATTGAGGCCCGAGCCGTCAGGCGAGGGTCTTAAGGAGCCGAGGACGGTAATCATCAATACACACGTGTATCATACAACGTTTTTCAACACACTTCTGAATAAAATAATACTTAAATAAAAAACCATTTTACATAGTAGATAAAAAGTTTATTTAGAGAAACAATTAGTAAATGTGCAGTTAGTAAAATTATAATTAACTATTTTTTATGGGAGGAGCTCGGTGGCGTATTGGTTTGAGCGCTCTGGTTTCGAATACGAAAACAAAGCAACTTTCGCCATGGTCGACCCTGGGATCGGTCAACCAAAATTTATAATCTCGAGCTCCTCCGTGCTTCGGAAGGCACGTTAAGCCGTTGGTCCCGGTTGTTACTACAACCGCTTTAACCCACCAACCCGCATTGGGCCAGCGTGGTGGTGTTATGGCCCAAACTCCTCATGTGTTTCTTCCATGTAGGAAGGCCTGTGCCCAGCAGTGGGACGTATATAGGCTGGTGATGATGATTTTTGATGATATTGTTAAATATATGGTATACCTTAAATATTATTTTATGTATGACAACACTTCTGACTCATGTCATCTTCATTTTGACGTTTTGCTCGCCCCTTCCTTTGGAATCATTAACATGGCCGGACGCTATTTTATAAGTAAAATTAATATTTAATTTGTAACCGTTTTGTAGGAGTTTATTTTGTGCAATAAACGTTCTTACAAACTATTGAAGTGTTTTGCTGTTGGTTGTGCTCACCTCCGCTCACTCCACTACTTCATCAAATATTAATAGGTTATGGGACCAGCGTGCGTTTGTTGAGCGTGAGCTTTTGAGTCAACCTTTTCAGCACCAGTTAGTACAAATTACAATTGTTGATTTTGTTTAGCGTCCGGCCTAACATTATTTCGTCATTTTACCCAAAAATATGGCTAACACGGCGTCCGGGAGTTTGCCGGCGATTTCGGCGAAACCGAGCCATGTAGTTGCCACATCGGGAATTGAGAAGCTGGATGGCCCTGCTAATTTCCACACATGGAAATTTACGATGAAGAATATTTTAATATTGGAAGGCCTTTGGGAAGTCGTTCAGGGGCGTGACCAAGATGCAGTGAATGGACCACGTGCTCTGGCACGCATATGCCTCGCTTTGAAACCGTGTTTGTACCAGTACGTCCGTAACGCACAGACAGCTGCGGAGGCATGGAAAATCTTGACAGATGTTTTTGAAGATAAAGGTCTCTTTAGACGAGTTTTACTTCTAAGAAGATTGCATAGGATCCAATTTAGTGAATATAACACAATGAGTGCATATATAGAAGAGGTGACAACGTTGGTGCAGCAGCTCCTTGATATTGGGAAGTCTATAGAAGACGCCGAGGTTGCTGAGATTTTACTTAGCGGGTTATCGTCAGACTATGACACTATCGTCTCAAGTATGGCTGCTGTTACTGTAACAAATCAACTCTCTAGTGAATTAGTTAAGGCAAGACTTTTGCAAGAGTACTCTAGAAAAGTAACAAATGAAAATGGATCAGCTTTTGTATCAAACAAAATTGGAAATTTAGTATGCAGTTACTGTAAGAAGAAAGGACATGCCAAAGCCCGTTGCTTCAAATTGAAGCGTGAAAGAAGATCAAGCCAAGCAGCGACTGCAGAAGTCGACAGGACACATTTGGTTTCAGCACTTATGACTGTTCCCGATAAGGATAAGAACTGTTTTTACTTAGACAGTGGCGCTAGCAATCACATGGTTAATAATAAAGCATTATTTGATGATATACAACCTTGTCATAAATTAATAAAAGTTGCTAATGACAATACTATAACTAGCCAAGGTGTAGGAACCATCAAATTATTTGTTGGTGATCAGGATGAATGTCAACTGAAGAACTGTGAGCCTTGTCTTCAGGGGAAGATGTCGGCCGCATCTTATCCCAGTGGACCGACACACAGAGCTATTCAGCCACTGCAATTAATTCATACTGACGTTTGTGGACCCATGCCGGAGCCAAGCTGGGGTGGGGCGAGATTTCTTGTCACCTTTACTGACGACTACACACGCAAAACTTATGGATACCTTATGAAGCAAAAATCTGAGATGGTGTAAACCAGGAAGAATTAAAGAAAAATTTTACTCAAACAAGCTTAGATGAATCTGATGCCGATGAGCGTTTTGACAGTATGTCATCCTCTGGCCAGTCTTCTGATGGAGGGGAAGCGCTGTTTCCTGTTGAATCAGGTGTTTCTGACGAACTGACGAGGGTGTCTCAGCGTCCTGTACGTAATGTACGACCACCACAAAGGTATGGTGATTTTGATTATGGTATGTTCAGTCAGCATGATCTATGTGAGGAACCACTATCATACGACGAAGCTATTTCTTCGCCGCACCGTGAGCATTGGCTGGCAGCCATGCAGAGTGAATATAACTCCCTTTTGGAACATCAGGTTTGGAAACTAGTTGCAAAACCTACTAACATAAACATTGTGAAGTGTAAATGGGTTTACAAATTGAAGCATGATGCAGATGGGAAATTTGATAGGTTCAAGGCTAGACTTGTTGCCAGGGGTTTTACCCAAAGACATGGGATAGATTATAATGACACTTTTTCTCCGGTGGTTAGGTATTCCTCTATGAGGATATTATTTTCATTGGCAAATGAAATGGACTTAGAAATAGACCATATTGATGTTACAACTGCATTCCTTAATGGTAATCTAAATGAAGTTATCTATATGGAACAACCTGTAGGGTTTTCTAACAATAATCCTAATGAAGTCTGTTTATTACAAAAAGGTTTGTATTGTTTAAAACAGGCTAGTAAAATGTGGAATGAGAAATTGCATAATGTTTTAACTGAAGTTGGTTTTAAACAGTCTCTTTGTGAACCTTGTATTTATATAAAGAAATTAGATAAAGACTTTGTTGTTCTTGCAGTATATGTTGATGACCTTTATGTCTTTTATTCTAAAAATAGTTCAATTAAAGTGCAGTTGCTAAATGTATTACAGTTAAAATTCAATGTCAAAAATTTAGGACCACTCAAAAACTGTCTTGGCATAAGAGTAATTAGAGATAGAAGTAAGGGTACTTTGTCCTTAGATCAAACTGAATATATTAAAAGGCTATTAAAACGATTTAATATGGAAAATTGTAAGCCAGTCAGTACCCCTATGGTTTTAAATTGTAAATTGATAAGGAATACTGATGTAAATGTACATTTAGAAGACGAAACCTATAACTATAGGCAACTCCTAGGATGTCTTATGTATTTGTCTGTGTGTACTAGACCAGATATTTCATTTTCATGTAGCCAGTTGAGTCAATTTAACAATTGTTTTGATGAATCTCATTGGACTGCGGCTAAAAGAATATTGAGGTATCGAGCCGGTACAATTAACAATTCTTTATGTTTTATAAAGAGTGCTAATTTTAATTTGGTGGGATACACTGATGCCGATTGGGGCAATGATGTAAATGACCGTAAATCATACACTGGTTTTGTGATAAAGCTTGGAAATAGTACTATCAATTGGGAATCTCGTAAACAGAGATGTGTTGCTTTGTCTAGTACTGAAGCCGAATATTTGGCGATAAGTGACATTTGTAAAGACTTATCCTTTATTAAGAACTTATTATCAGAGCTTGTTTCTGAAAAGGTTTCTTGTACAGTTTATAATGATAACCAGAGTGCACAAAAGCTCCTGGAATGTAAAGAACTATGTCATAAAAGGACAAAGCATATTGACATAAGATTTCATTTTGTGAAAAATTTAATTAGAAGTAAGTCTATTTTTGTAAAGTATTTGCCCACTGACAAAATGATTGCTGACGTTCTTACCAAACCTTTGTGTAAAGACAAACATTATCACTTTATTAAAGGTATGAACATGTTGACACCTGATGTTTTTACATGAGTAAAATATAATTTTTATTTTATATGTGTTGTCAAGTAATTTATTCTTGTTACAATTAAGATTGTATTTGTATTATTTGACTAAATATTATAAGGTATAAGGGGAAGTGTTAAATATATGGTATACCTTAAATATTATTTTATGTATGACAACACTTCTGACTCATGTCATCTTCATTTTGACGTTTTGCTCGCCCCTTCCTTTGGAATCATTAACATGGCCGGACGCTATTTTATAAGTAAAATTAATATTTAATTTGTAACCGTTTTGTAGGAGTTTATTTTGTGCAATAAACGTTCTTACAAACTATTGAAGTGTTTTGCTGTTGGTTGTGCTCACCTCCGCTCACTCCACTACTTCATCAAATATTAATAGATATAGCGGTCTCATCAGATAGATTATTTACTGAAATACTTTCATGTTCTACTTATTGTTATTTGTGATGGTTCATTATTCGTGTAGGTAGGTGAAATCCAATCATTGGATGTACTTGGTATTTCGCTAGTAGGATGCGTCTCAGAATCAAGTTTAATTCTTTTTGTGATTTTCGCACAAATTTCCTTCTTGTTTTGTATGGAATCTTCTACGTATGCAAAAGCATCTGGCCATGGTTTTCTATATCTTTTACAGTTATATTTGTTAATTCTTGTATCCTACAGGCACCAGTTACACCAAATATTAAAGCAACCTGAAACAAAAGAAACAATAATTAAAGTCAACAAGCTGCTATTAAATATTTAATTAAAATTAATTTAACTAACCTTTGTAGCCAAATATTGGCTATCTGGAGCATCTTTAAAAAATTTTTAAATATCGTCAGATGATAAAACCTTTGATTTTTTGCTTCTAAATCCATCAGATAGTCTCTTTAGATAAGCTGACAAATTCGAGTATGTTTTTAAGTCCACTCCATTCTTTGTTCGGACTGTACTTTTTAACATTGAGTAAATACACCACAAAGAGCTAGGTTTGTACTTAGAAGATAATTCTTTAAAGTACGCCATGAACACATTTTCTGAAAAAGACTGCGTATTCTTGTTGTTCTGCCATTGTATGAAATTTTGGAACGCTAATAGATATTTTTCCTTTGAGTTTTCTGGTAGTAAACTTTCCATAACGTTCTGGGCTTCACATCTTATATCGGGCGGTGTACAACATAAATCATTTTCTTCATAAATTGTATTTGCAGACATCTTAATTAATAACTAACTAAATAACTTCAAAAGAGAAAACGAGACGAGTTGTGAAAAATGTTTCGTAATGGCGGGAAAAATTAATCAGTTTTCCTATGCGCGCGCATCGGCCATAGACTAAAAAATGAGGTTTCTTTTTTTTGGGCTTTTCGCGGATAGCTTTTTAGCGCAAATGTAAGCGTAACTCAACCAATAATATTAAAGAAAGAAAAAAATATTTTTCAACACACTTCCTCATAAAGTGGCTCTAATCCCATGGCAATTAGGCACATAATGAGACCTTTATTCAAACTGTGACTTTTTCATTACTATTATTCACTAGTGAGTAATAGTTTTTTTTTAATAATTAAAATTGCCAATATATATTTTTTTTCTTTTTTTGTTGTTAAATCTCCCTGTAATGGGAAGGCAAAAGGAACTAATGCCCATACAGCCATGTCTGATGTGATTGAGTTTATGTCACTTATCTATATGTATATGTGTAAGTATATGTATTTTTTTGTATTTATGTATATGTGTAAGTATATGTAGTTTAAAATCCAAAGTCACGCCCAAGGCCCTATCATAATAACAGCGCTTCTGCGACGTTTTTTATAATGTCGCAAAAGTTTTATGCTGAGATAGGGCCTTGTTGACTGCACTTATTGTTAAGTATAAACTGTTTGTATTTGTCTATTTTTTTTTTTTTTATTGTTTAAGCTTCTTGTTGTTGTTTGTTATGTGCATGTCAAATAAAAATATTTTTCTTTCTTTCTTTCTTTCTTTCTTTAATATTATTGGTTGAGTTACGCTTACATTTGCGCTAAAAAGCTATCCGCGAAAAGCCCAAAAAAAAGAAACCTCATTTTTTAGTCTATGGCCGATGCGCGCGCATAGGAAAACTGATTAATTTTTCCCGCCATTACGAAACATTTTTCACAACTCGTCTCGTTTTCTCTTTTGAAGTTATTTAGTTAGTTATTAATTAAGATGTCTGCAAATACAATTTATGAAGAAAATGATTTATGTTGTACACCGCCCGATATAAGATGTGAAGCCCAGAACGTTATGGAAAGTTTACTACCAGAAAACTCAAAGGAAAAATATCTATTAGCGTTCCAAAATTTCATACAATGGCAGAACAACAAGAATACGCAGTCTTTTTCAGAAAATGTGTTCATGGCGTACTTTAAAGAATTATCTTCTAAGTACAAACCTAGCTCTTTGTGGTGTATTTACTCAATGTTAAAAAGTACAGTCCGAACAAAGAATGGAGTGGACTTAAAAACATACTCGAATTTGTCAGCTTATCTAAAGAGACTATCTGATGGATTTAGAAGCAAAAAATCAAAGGTTTTATCATCTGACGATATTGAAAAATTTATTAAAGATGCTACAGATAACCAATATTTGGCTACAAAGGTTAGTTAAATTAATTTTAATTAAATATTTAATAGCAGCTTGTTGACTTTAATTATTGTTTCTTTTGTTTCAGGTTGCTTTAATATTTGGTGTAACTGGTGCCTGTAGGATACAAGAATTAACAAATATAACTGTAAAAGATATAGAAAACCATGGCCAGATGCTTTTGCATACGTAGAAGATTCCATACAAAACAAGAAGGAAATTTGTGCGAAAATCACAAAAGGAATTAAACTTGATTCTGAGACGCATCCTACTAGCGAAATACCAAGTACATCCAATGATTGGATTTCACCTACCTACACGAATAATGAACCATCACAAATAACAATAAGTAGAACATGAAAGTATTTCAGTAAATAATCTATCTGATGAGACCGCTATATCATCAAAAATAGTTAATTATAATTTTACTAACTGCACATTTACTAATTGTTTCTCTAAATAAACTTTTTATCTACTATGTAAAATGGTTTTTTATTTAAGTATTATTTTATTCAGAAGTGTGTTGAAAAACGTTGTATGATACACGTGTGTATTGATGATTACCGTCCTCGGCTCCTTAAGACCCTCGCCTGACGGCTCGGGCCTCAATGCGCCTCAGCGGTAATCACCAACATTACACACTTGTACCATAATGTACTATTGTATTCTAAGACCTTCATGAAAGAAAACTATTTAACGAATATTTTAGTTTTTTGTTGATTGTGATGTTCCGTTTGTGATATTATCACTAACGGGAGTAAAAAAAACCGTATTAAGTTGCGTAAATAATCTTTTAAATTAATAAACTACCTATTGCTTCTTCACGGATACGAACAAAGTTAAAAATAGGCATCAATTGCTCTAATTCTTCTCTTTTGTTGATGAGTGTGTGTGTCTCATTTGTTGGTGTGTGTGTGAGTGTGAGTGTGTTGTGTGATTTTCAGATAACTTTAATCCGTCAAGCATTAGATTCCAGACACAATTGATTCCAGACTCAATTGTCATAGCCCTCCGGAGGGATAACGCCACTTGACAGATTGATCTAAGTAATAAGTTGACAGTTGCATTTAAAAATCGTTAAAATAATTAACTGGATATAATATTATTGAATAATATTGATCATTGAAAAATCCGATTCAGTATAATATAGTCAACATCGCTAATCTCATAATGACAAAGCAAGCAATATGAATACTTGGGTTTTTAAATATAGAAATCAAGAAACATATTTTCACTTTATCGCGATGAGTATTAATTAAAGCAAGACGAATTTTGTTGTTTGTAGATTTACATTATTCCCGAAGAAATCAGTAGATTTCTTCAGAAAAGTATTTAGGCAGATTGTGGCACAGAGAGGAGGCTATAGCAGCGGGGCACAGAAGAATGATCTCCTAGATGCTTTGAGAAAACTAAAACATGACGCTGATATAAATGAAGATGGTAAGAGATGTTTATCTTTCGTGGTAATTTTGTAAAGAATTAGAATAAAAATTATTGATGACAGGTGTTGGGTGGATGAGGACAGTAGGAAATCGTGTATCATGTAGCGTTAAGGAGGCCTACCTCCAACAGTGAACTGATATAAGCTGAATTGATTAATGTTATTGAAAAAGCTACTAACACTTCCAGAAATTGAGTTAACAATCTGAAAAAACTTATTTTAAGACTTTTGCATTGCTTATAAACATTGACGACGTTTTTGATTATGAAACAGAGGTGACCGAAGACCAATTGATATCTCAGGCGGCCATTTTCCTTCAAGGAGGATTTGACACGTCCGCGTCGGCTCTAACTTACCTTACTTATGAGCTGACATACCATCCTGAGGCACAGGTAATTCTTTTTGTTTCATACTAGTAATACTACTGATTTAAAGTTTTTAATAACTAATTACATCACAAGTCGCTTACAATATGCTTGAGAAACTGAAATAGTTGATTTGCATATACGCGTACCAGGAAAATTAGGGACAGCAGATTCAAAATTATGTAATGTTAATAAATAGAATTCATAAGTCACTGAACAATTTTAGTGATCCATGTGGCTAAGACTGCCGAGCCAAGTTATGAATGATATTAAATTTAAGGATATAGATACGTCAGCCCCAGAACCGTGAGGAATAGCGCCACATACATAGATTAGGGCAGATGATGGATTGATGATGGTTTAATTATCCATTTAAAGTATTTTGCAGGACATTGTATACAAAGAAGTATTAGAAGCCAAGCAGAGAATCGGAGATAAAGATTTTGATGAAAGTATTCTCAAAGATCTTGTTTACTTTAATAGTGCTATTAAAGGTACGTTAAGTGCTTGTAACAATATAATTTTATTAGTTCAAATCGCATTACCCTGCAAAATATAGACTTGAAATGTTATTTGCTCTAAACTCATATTGTTTCAATAAGAGAAAGTCTGAAAAAGTCTACAGTACAAATTGAATAAATAATTTGTAATCTAAGATTTACATAGATTAGTAAAAATTACTCTCATATAACAGCTATCCTCTCGAAATGCAGTATTAAAAATAGGTTATTACATAAGCTGCTGCTTGATTGTTATAAAAAAAAACCTATTTTAGGCGGTATTCATGATTAGACCAAAAACTGCTTAAAACCTCATTTTAAGCATGTTGCTTCCTGAAAGTCAATTTGAACCTTGAGATAGTAATTTTGCATCATCATCATCATCATCTCAGCTATGAGATGCCCACTGCTGGGCATAAGCCTCCCCTAGGGATCTCCAAGCCGATCGGTCCTGCGCTGCCCGCGTCCATCAGTTTCCCGCGACCCTCACCAGATCGTCGGTCCACCTTGTGGGGAGACGCTGCGTCTCTCGGTACGTGACCACCACTTGAGGACCTTTCCGCCCCAACGGCCGTCAGTCCTCTTTGCAATGTGGCCTGCCCACTGCCACTTAGTGTCCGTAATTTTTGCTAAATTACCATCTTAGAAAAACTAATCCTTTTAACTCCCATACAGAAACTTTAAGAAAGTATCCACCCATGGGTTGGATTGACCGAGTCTGTGACAGAGATTATCAAATCGATGACAAACTAGCCATTCCCGCGGGAACTCCTGTGTATGTAAACGCTATCGGCATGCATTACGACCCACACTACTACCCTGAACCAGAAAAGTTCATCCCTGAGAGGTTCTTGCCAGAAAATGACGATGGCACTAGACCTTATATGCCTTTTGGAATAGGACCAAGAAATTGCATAGGTATTATTAAAATATTTTTGGAATATCAAATTGCAAATTTGTTTACTCCAGCTAATTGATTAGTTGGAGTAATTGTTTGAATTTGATTAAGTATTTAAAGATGGATATTTATAAGTTTTGTGGACAACTTATTTTCACTAAAATAGCTGTAATTTTGTCTGTAAGGTGCGTATAACGCTTTGTCGACAAAATTTTCGTTAAGAAACGTTTCGTCAGAAAATGAAAAGTCCATTATACAAATACCACTTAAAATAATTCAATCTTACATCAATTCAATCGGATATTTAGTCTAATAATAATTGGGCTTTGGATTCGTCGGCGAAGCGTTTCACACTCTTACCCTTACTACATTCAAGTGCAGGCCACACCGCGAGAACGAGTGACCCTATTCTGCATCTTTTCATACTTCTAGTCACTGTCTAGCTTCTGTAGTACGATTCTGAACCGCCTGCCCACTTGCTAAGCCTGCTCGCGGTGTGGCCTGCGCTTATGATTCTTAATCTCCTTCGTTCTATTATTCATTTTAGTATTTTATGGCTTACTTAAATGTATGAGATAGAAGTCATATCAACTTTCATTTGAATATTTAAAACTATGAAGCATCAATCAAAAAAGAAGGCTACCTATTCATCATATTTGATGATAGGAGATCTTACAGCATGAAACTATATGTCGTAGCTGATCATTATTAAATTGTCTTGTCATTATATACTGTAGCATCCTTACTACCTTTGTACAACGTCAAAAATTAGTTAATATCAATTGCTTTACCGAAAACGTTTATGTTAGTGCTATTATGATTGCTATTGTTAAGTGATACTTCCGTATTTAGTTACGCATATTTGAATAGACGTGCAATTATATTTTGTTCGTCGTACTATTAGTTGTATTGTTCGGTACAATAGTTGTGTTGTTTTGATTTTTTGTAGGTATTCATGATATAGTACCTTTAATTTAAAACTGACCAAGTAATACCGAATACCGAGAATATTAGCTGTTAAAGTGGTGTATTTTTTTCTTCTTTCAGGAATGCGTTTTGCAAATCGCACTATCTGGTACTCGATGGCAGAGATTATTCTAAAGTATGAGCTCAAACCTTTACCAGGAGCCAAGAAACCTACAGAGTGTGAGATTGAGAAAAAAGGATTATTCTTCATGCCCGGAGAACCGTATTACATTCAATTCGTCCCACGAAAATAAGCCTTAAATAAAGAGCATAATAACGAAACCAAATTGTAAAATATATTGATTTAATTAAATTATGACACTAGAAAATCGTTTAACTTTAGCTGTTAATTTAAATTAACGGACTGTTCTTGAGGGCGAAGCAAAGATTCAATAACTTTTAAAAGTCAATTATGTTTTAGATCAATTAATAAACTATTAATAGTTAATCGTGACATCGTCTTTATAATACTTAGTGCTGATCACGATTCTCTAAAGCTTAATGCTTAGCGCATCCCTTTCATGTAATCTAAGACCTAAGAGAAATATTATTAAATTTTTAACCTGTTCATTGAATTAAGACATAATAAGGGGTTTAGTATTTATTAATTGTTATTAAACTTTAGGTACTATCGTGTCTGTAAAAAGCATAGGAAACGTATTTTTGTTATGAGTACATTCGTATCAAGTAGGAGATGGTTTCTTTTGGTAGTTTTCCATCTTAGCCTTGTATTTTTGGTTAGATTGGAGTTAAGACGACGAAGAGCAGAGCTTTTTGAGTTGTTCGGACACCAATAAAAGGTCAGTTTTATTTTAAGGTTATATTGTTAAAATAAATTAAACAAGTTCACAACTATTCCTAGTGTTTGAATTTACTGCCTGATATAATAATTTGTTTTTATCCTTTCACAAAAATAATCTTAGTTTACATTTTTATGTAGTAATATTACGTTTGTGGAGAAACCAGTTCCTGAAATAGGTACCGATAGGAACCAATACCACAGCATACTAGGCCCTAACAGCAGTTAAATTAGCGCACAATTTTTTCTATACACATTGATTGTTTGTGAGAAAAGATAGCTTGGTCTTGGTTTCAAGTGGTAGTTTTTTAATACAGATAGAAGAGATAAAATAAAAAAAAAACGCAAATTTATCATTAGCCTCCTCCAGTCTTACGGGACTTAACCAATTAATTAAACGCCTGGCGGGCTGGTAAGAGTACGAAAGGTAATTAGAAGGGTACAACCATCACCATCACTAGCCTATATACGTTGCACTGCTGTGCTCATGCCTTCATATCATCATCATCATCATCACCAGCCTATATACGTCCCACTGCTGGGCACAGGCCTTCCTACATGGCAGAAACACATGAGGAGTTTGGGCCATAGCACCACCACGCTGGCCCAATGCGGGTTGGTGGGCTAAAGCGGTTGCAGTAACAACCGGGACCAACGGCTTAACGTGCCTTCCGAAGCACGGAGGAGCTCAAGATTATAAATTTGATTGACCCATCCAGGGACCAACCATGGCGAAAGTTGCTTTGTTTTCGTGATCGAAACCAGAGCGCTCAAACCACTACGCCACCGAGCTCCTCAAATATGGGGGGAGCGATGCCTTCATATATGGGAGAAATAAATGAGGACATTGAAAGGTACAACACTAACGAGCAATAATTAAGAGTGCACAAACAGTTTCCCGACACAAACTACAAAAGAAATATACAAACTGGTAACTCCCACGCTTAGGGCGGTCATAAACGTCCCCATTTAGTGTACCGGCCCGATTTATTCACCAATAATAAACATAAGGGACTGCCAGCAAATCGTGTGGAATGACCCTTTTTCTAGTGTTGCTATTTCAGTACAAATAAATGACTGTGCCAAACGTGGATCGTTGCAATTTGAAACATTCACTAAATATATAGGTAGGGGAGAGTGGGAAATATTAATCGAGGCCGTGTACATCATGGTAGAAAAGGAAAGTTGATAATCTCTTTCTCCTGGCTGATAGATCCATCTCCAATGCCAGGCACTGAGCATGAGCTCTTTTGCCTTTCTATTATAATTTACCAAATGTCCTATGGTGTTGAGAATGTCGGTCAGCCAGAATGATATTTTCGATTTGAAAGTTTTGTATGAAAAGACGTGCGGCTCTTAGAACTTAAATTTTTAATACCAATTTCACATCTCCATCATCTAGGTATATCAAGTAATGAGTGTTATCGACTGTACGCCTGCTTCTACCTTGACATGAGTTATCTAAAACTATCAGCAAACTTAATGTCAAATCGTTCCCTAATATTCAATAGATTCATTTGAAGTTTAATTAAGTGATTTCTACAAATAAATCGACACAAAACAAAGTTGTTTGATCAGTTGCTTTGATCTACATTGTTCATAGCCGGTGGTTCGGCACTAAACTTTAAATGGACACTGATAGTAATTACATTATGAATAAATAAACCGATAACTGCCTATTTAACTAGAAACTGGTGAATATGTTACGAACAAAGAACGCGACTTAACTTGTGTAACATTTATTTTATTTTGAATTTCAGAAGAGATCACACGTTTTGAAAAAAAAAAAACAATCATGAGGCTCCAATGAGTTTGACGTTTTTAAACCTTTTCTATCAAGTTAGCTGTCGGTTGTTGTCGGCTGACTGTGAAATCGATGGGTTGTGCGCTTCTGCAGCATCCATTTTGTTTAATCGGACCGGCGACTACGTTTTCTTCGGAAAAAGAATTCGTCTTGCCCAATCACCGTACAACGTTGCTGCACGTTGATTAATTTTACTTGACATTGGCAAAATTCGTTATAACGAGAGGCCATTAAATAAAAAAGAAGAAGTTAGCTGTCATGAAAACGATTGCAGTTGTCAAGTATTGGAAACTACTAAGGCAGAATTCGGTAAAACGAGAAGCCATAATATTAAAGTAGAAGAAGAAAGCGTTACTTTGAAAGGCGGTACAATAATGTTTGTAAAAATTACATTCTGCTTCGATTGATACAAATCTGGCTTTTCAAAGACTACGTTAGGCCAGCCTGATGTACCTACTCAATTACGAGTAGACATGTTCGAATCGAAACAGTGTGTTCATGATACATTATCTGTCATCAGGTGGTGTTGAGTATTTTGCCGTTATTTTTGTATATTTATCATAATACTAAATGCTTATTACATTAGTATCTGCCCTTATGGGACTCCGCGACCTTAATAAATCTGAAGTGGCAGACAGGGTTATTGACATCTCTACAAGTACCAAAACCTAAATCCACAATCAAGAAAAGTTAGCCTAATATCCGTTATCAACTTTCATTTGAAACTCGTTTATTTCGAAATCACTGCTACTTTTCGACAGTCGAATACAATGAAAGTTATTGCGATAAAACCTTCATTAAAGCCATCAATATACGTAAATAAACAGCTTCAATTAAGAGCAGTGGATTCGGTATTGAGGTCCATTAATCCATGTCAGCAAGACGTCTCGTGGAATTTGTAATTAAGAAGTTTATCATAAGGGGAAAAATAGGACCTGATGCGACCTAAATATGGAGGTAACTATATTATACGACAAACTGTCTTCATTTCTGGAGAGTAAAGGTATTAGTGACTCAGAAATATTATTCGGGGTAAATAAAAATTTGTGCATGTAAGAATAAAAAAAATGTATGTACGTACTATACACATTGTTGACTGTGTTTATTCTTCGTTAAATAACCTCCTCATATGTTTTTCCTATATAGGAAGATCTGTGCCCAGCATTGGGAAGTATATTGGCTGTAGTGATGATGAATAACCTTTTAACCTAGTGATTATGGTGGCCTAGTAATGATGTTCAATAAGTACTTAAATTTGTGAATGAATAAACAAAGAAGTAGAAGTATTAATGTTTCAATAATCTGATCGACCAGATTTTCGTAGGATTTATTTGATAGATTTGATGCGTATTACGAAAAATAATGGGAGACTATTCTTATCTACTCGAACTGTAGGTTTGTTTCCTCAAACCAACTCCACCCGAACACGCTGAATACTATTGGGAGGGTTAAATTATTTGGCTTAATAATTTGTTATTGAATTGGTAGTTGGCGACATGCCAGTTGGCGCGATGCTGCCGATACAAACGCCATTCCCCAGTAATAGTGAAGTTACTTTATTGAAAATAATATTTGAATGGCCTTCGGTAACGTTTGGGCTGATAAACTGAATTGTACTATTGATGGCAGAAACAATAACATAAATGATAATGGTAATTTTGATGATTTTAATTGTGAAGTAACAGTATTGAATGAAGTGAACAATGTTACTGCAGAAATCGCAATTTTGGAATAAGATTTTAATCTTAATTTACGGCTGAGTAACTAGTTAAAATTTTAAATAGATTTCTGAACATAATTACTACAATGAGAGACGTTAGCTAGACATTGCTTTCTATTTGCATTAAACTTTCAGAGCTTATTAAGACTTTGATCGTAATGCATTTTAGTCTTTTGCGATATTTTGTGCCTACTTGATTAAAAGTCTTAATGACAGTAGTCAGTTAAAGTTTTAAGGCAGTAAGACTTCTAAAAAACGTACTAATACTTCTAAGTTATTCTTAAGAATCTTCTGAATATATGTATATAAATCGATCCCAGGAAACTCGTTCTAGATCTAACCAGTAAATATCACAGACATAAAAATAATCTATTGATTTTCATTCATCGACATAAAAATAACAATTGCGAGCCGTTGATTCTTATTTGTCGATATTATGTTCGTTAGTCGTGTTGGGGAGTAGCATCCTGTGGAGCATGATTTTATTTGTGGCTCATTATTAGTATAGCATTACAACATATTGTTGTTCTGAACAGACGATGTTTTGTAACACTTGTAATAATTATTAGCTTTGGCTTACTCCAGGAGCAGGCTTTGTGTAACAGTTTAGCAAATTTTGTGCTTTTTTTAAAAAAAATTGCATTAACTATTCAGACATGGATCAATATTCAAGGTTTTGTTCGGCGTTTCATAAAACATTCGTAGCTTCAATGCAACATCTACTCAACCTAAATTATTAGGATAGTAATTTATTATTGAATTATCAGTTGGCGAGGGTCCAGCTGGCAATTGGCGTCAGTACAGCTATATCGCAATAATAATGGCACAATCTTATTTATTTTTTATTGTAAATTATATCTGCATATTGCAGAATGTCGTTTGTTCTGATCGTGGATGTAAAATTGCAGTGGTAGATTTATATGGTACGATTTCCCAACTTTATCCAACTTTATAACAGTGGAAATAAATCTAGTAAACTTTATAAATACTTACTATACAAATAAGTGTTAATCCAAATAAATTAAATTACCAATTCATTGCACATATTAAAACGTGTCATATTTTAACATAACATGTAGGTAACACAGACAAGAAAAAGGAAGATCATACAATTTATACAAATAAATAATGCGTGCTACAGAAGTGAAAAAGTCCCCGGCCCAACATGTGTCCCGGGCGGGGATGTTGTAGTCGTGACTCTGTTTTTCAGATGAAGGCTAGTATGTTCAATCATACACCCATTATTTTGCGTTTTAAAGAAAACACAGGTTAATTGATGATATTCACACTCATATTTATTTTATGTAGCCGAAATAAAGCATAAATTAGAATGTTCACGATATCATTAATCGAATATTCATCATCGCGTTCGCATCTTAGTAAAGGGCTCCATTAACTTGCTTCGTATGGAGATATGCTGCGATCTGAATCAGAGGAATTACATCGAAACCGTGATCAAAACAGCCTCACGGAAGCTCGGTGTCCTGAACAGGCGCGTCGATTTTTCACGCCTGACTAATTATGTCTGCTTTAAAAAACTCAGGTCCAGTCTTGCGTGGAATATTGCTCGCACCTGTGTGATGCCTTCGCCAAGTACCTCCTCGATGAACTGGACAGATTGCAGCGTCGTGCAAACCGTACCATTGACAATGTATAGTTTAGGAACAGCCTAGAGCCTCTACAATTGTGTCGTGACATTACATCGCTTAGCACCTTCTATCGGCTTTAGCATGGAGATGTTCTGGAGAGTTTTTCGACTTTATTCCACATTCCCCCTTTTTACTCAGGAGCATGCGTGCTGATCTTCGGAGTCATAAATTAACTGTTTCTACCTCGACATCACTTACAAAGAAGTTTAGTAGCATATGGTTCTTTGTCGTACTTCCAAAACCTGGAATTCTTTGCCATCATTATGTGTTTCTGCCTTCCTATGACATGTGTTCCATCAAAAGAGTCGTAAAAAGGCACCTCATAGGCCGGTAAGATGGAAGCGGCCAGAGCAGTGTGTCAAGCTGCACTAGCTGTCTTCGCATATGGACTCTTCTTACCGCTTCACATCAGATGGTGTTGAAAGCTTGCCGTGATTTGAATAAAAAAAAACTAAAAGTAACCTTATTGATTAAGTATAAATTTTAGCGAACAACGCAATATTGTATTAAATCTCTAACAGTACTCAAATTATACCGGAAATTAATGGCTATCAATTAAAACTTGTTTATTAGGTATGAGGTTAGTTTACAATATTAGCCTCCGCTTCGACAATTTGATGCGTAAGTGGTCTGTTGCAAGAATGAACTATAATTGTCTCTAGAGGTAAGTACGTGTACTTGAAAATGGGTGTTTAGTTCGCGATACTACCTGTATAGCAGAACATGAATGCTGAAACTTAGGATGGGCCACAGATACACAATTATTGTCCAAATTAGCTCCGGTCGCTATGTTACTGATAAGATCGACACTATTTTTGGAAACTGGAGCGAGATCAGCATTTTGGTATTAGAAAATCGCTGAAGATAATCGCTATTGCTGTATGGGATTTGACATAGGTAAGTAGGTATCTCCTCCTGTGAAAAAATCAACTCAAAGAGCTCGTCACAATCCGTTATACCGTTGCTATTCTTATAACGGACTAAACACTGATCCTCAAATCCTTAATCGGGTAGGTATATTCACCAAATATTATTTACAACTAGATGACAAGATGATGATCCGCAGGAGAACTCAAGGTCGCTGACATAGCCCAATGAATTGCGAGTCTCAAGTGACAGTGGGCAGGTCACATTGCAAGGAGGACTGACGGCCGTTTGGGCGGAAAGGTCCTCGAGTGGCGGCCGCGTACCAGGAGACGCAGCGTTGGTAGGCCCCCCACAAGTGGACCGATGATCTGGTGAGGGTCGCGGGAAGCCGTTGGATGAGGGCAGTGCAGGACCGATCGGTTTGGAGATCCTTGGGGGAGCCCTATGCTCAGCGGTGGGCGTCTCTCGGCTGATATGATGATGACATGACAAACAAGCTGACGGCCCACCTGATGGCAAGCTGTTACCGCCGCCTATAGACCTACTAATTACTACTATTTTTTTAAGTACTAGTCAGTACTTAAAAAAAATTACAGCTAAAACTTGAAGCCAATTCGTACCAAATCGGTTCTTCCAGAAAATCTCAAATAATACAAGACGCACAAATTTTGCGATTCGCACACAAATGCACGTACAAGAATCAGTGGAGTCATACACATACATCTTATTTGATTCACCATAAACTGAAATTATATGTTTATAATATTTTAATTAACACTACAACCTCATTAGATAATTTACTAATTACATAGAACTCATAGAAGTTCTTTAGTTATTAAAAAACAAAGTTTAGTTTCAAATCTATCAAACGCCATTACCAAGTCGACAAAACAAACAATAGACCTTTAAATAAAATAGAGGGCGGGCAAACATTCAAGTTGAAATAATTACAACTGAAATATTCCAATGAACGAGCAAAGTATTTGGGGGTAGGAGGGTTAAATACCTGTTTTTAGCACTCTCAAAGAAATAAGTGAATTTCGCCTGTTCTCCGCTCGTTTCAATTTGATTTTGAGTGTCTAATTAATATATTGTTTAATTAGGGTAAGGGTTTAAACAAAGATGAATGTCTGGAGAAGTTAATTTTGGTTTCAGTGTAAGTTTAACCCTTCGAGGTTCAGGGTAGAATTATCATTTTATTGACCCCTCAAGCAGCGTTATCCCACCGGGGGGCTATGACAATTGAAAATAAATTGTATCTGTAATCTGATGCTTGGCGGGTTGAATCAACTTACTGTCTCCACGTTTCAAATACAATACACGTTTCTGTTCCAATTAAGTACAATGTTTTTTAATGCTTAGTGTTATTTGCAATACAGGCAACAAGAATAAATAATAAATTCAATAATAGTTATTGTGATAATTTTAATATCACAACAATATATTCATGTTAATAATATTTATTTATGAGACAATTTTTCAAAAGTATTGTGAATTTAAGGTTACTAGATCATTTATTGACACAGGACAATTATTCTGGATTCTCACGGCAGACCCATAAGTACTTTTTTTTAAATTTGTGAATCAAACCGTGATAGTAGTGAATTAACTTATCGCATTGGAACTTTTCTAATTCATTTTTTTAATGGCAAAACAACGTTTGCCGGATCAGCTAGTTTTATATATATTTAGATAACCACCGCGTAAAATGAAGAAACAAGACATACAAATACTTGCGTGGTTAGAAGAGGAGAAAGATGACGAAGAAGATGATGCACATAGTTCATCTCAATAAGTGCTAGACAGTGACCGGGAAAATCTGAGGCCACGTTCAAGGAAATGCGGAGCGTCAGGCGGCACGGTGCACTAACAATCTTAAGAAAGAAAGAAAGAAAGAGAGAGAGAGAAAGAAAAAATATTATATAGGCCACAAAGCAGCACTTTAAAATAATCCTTAAATGGTAACTAGTGGTTTCGTTTATGAAAGAGCGGGGCTTATGGAATAGCGGTTTACGGTGCTGCACCCGCCTCGTAGTCCGTAGCGGCGAACACGGCGTGCTCCACTGCGGCGTCCGCTGGGGGTATTACGCTTTCTTGCATACTTCCACGACACCACCGCAAGACCCCGCACCTCTCCCTCCCCTTGCGGCGTCTTTCGCGTAGTCGCCCGTCGCTCCATCCGCTGCGTCCCCTGTTGCGTCACCCACTACTTCACCCGTCCCGTCCCCTGTCGCTTCATTTGCCGCGTCCTACGCTTCGCCTGTCGCGTGCGCCGCTACAATTCAAACAAACGCGTGCTAAAATGCTTCTCTTTGAACGCTCTATACAAATATTCTTAGGAGCCGTAGGTCATCCTAACAAATTACCAAATTTCTTAAATGTATATGCAATTTGGAATTTTTAACCAACAACACTGAGTATTACTTATATCTCTTTCCAATAATATGATTTCTTTCAAAAGCGACGAAAAAACTGACACCTCCAGCAAGGTGGAGGCGGCTATAACAGATCTTCAAGCAGCATTAGCTGTCTTTACATCATATGGAGTTCATATGGACTCCTACCTTCTTCTCAAAGCACATACGACGACTGAATTAAGTATCAACTAACTTTAGTAAAACAAGTTATTTTTAACCCCCGACGAAAAAAGAGGGGTGTTATAAGTTTGACGTGTCTGTCTGTGTATCTGTCTGTGGCATCGTAGCGCCTAAACAAATGGACCGATTTTGATTCGGTTTTTTTGTTTGAAAGCTGATGTCACTACGATGGTTCTAAGGTATAATTTATGAAGATCAGTTCAGGGGTTTGATGACTATCAGCTCATTTTCTACGTGATATTAGGATTTTACTAACTTTTACAGATCCGATTGATTTCAAATTTGGTGTACTGTCACTTCAGTGACATTCCCATGACATACTAACTTTGAGCTGATCCTATACCATCAAAAAGTCTGCGAAATGCTTAATTCTTCAGAAACTTACAGCATATTATTATATATCGTGTTTGGGCTCTTATGAATAGTCTTAATGAGATGGTGTTAGATAGATGATTAATGACGCCGGGGGTTACTTTAAAATTTTTAATTTTGCAATTAAATAAAAAAAAACTAGAAAGAAAAAATCAGTAGTCTTATTTGCAAATACGAAAATTCGGATTGCAGTTTCGGTTCAAATATCAGATTTTGTCTCACTTTGCGCGCCACAATAAAAAGCTACCGGTTTTCGATATTCGAATGTTTTCCGATATTTGAGAATAATGGTGCAGAACCACTGACTCCGAAAATCGCTTACAATAAACATAAAAAATGTACTCTTTGACAATAAACAGGTTTAGAATTGGAACCTCCCTGTATTTGACTGATGAATTAGAACCGAGTGAGTATAAAATTATATTCTATTTCGTTGGAGAGCAGTGTGGTTGACCGAAAACATGTGTTTTGTAAAAATACCTGGCTTCATAATTATGTGGCCTTCCAAAGCATAGAGAAGAGAGATATATTAGCAGTTTTACCTAACCCATCCGAGATCAACCACGGCAAAATTTGCTTTATTGTCGTGATTAAAACTACATAAGGTTTTAAACACGACAATAAAGCAAATTTTGCCAAATTTTCAAACCAATAGGGAGTGAGCGAGCGAGCATCTGGATTGAACGTAATGTTTTTAATTGTTCCAGTGTAAATGCCAAAGGTTTCTCGAATCAGTGATTCTCTGAGCTAGCCCGCCTTTCCGCCATTCTCGCGCGAACAAACTACGCAGAGGAATTTGTTTATTATCACAATTACGTCTTAATTCATACAATATCTTAATCTTTATTGTTTGTTCTCATTAAGAAACTGTACACTTCTTTTGAGTTGTCTTTTTAACGTTCTGTACAAGAAACTGTATGGTGCCGGACTAGAATAGCACCTTCCTCATATCCTCCTTTGGGTGTCGTAAGAACAGACTTAGGGTTAATGTTCACCAGATGGCCAGCAGCGTTGTCTCATCATCATCATATCTGCCTATGAAGTCCACTGCTGCACAAAAGGCCTCCCCCATCGATTCCAAACGGATCGGTTTACGCAGCCTGCATCCAACGGCTCGCAGCAACCCTAATCGGGTCGTCTGTCGATGTAGGGACCTGGACGACCTGGCGAGGGTTGCGGAGAAACCTATAAATTTTACATGGGGTTAACATATTAATTACGCCAACAAAATAGTATGAGGGATGATTTAGAGATGTGAGAATTCTAATGTATCTTGTTCCGGTAGAGGTGCGGTGCGGGCTGTGTGACAGGGTGAATTCTAAGGGTCATAGCTCACCTACACGACACCACTCGGGCACAGACATCGAACGAACATTCAAATATGGTCTTTATGCACTTCACAAACATAAGTCCGGTTGCCGCGCGTCGTTGCCGTTGGCTATTTTGTCATTGTAAAGTGTATCTACGGAACACGTCTTTCTTATGTTTCAATGTTCATTAGTAGTCGGTGTCGTATAAGTGAGCTATGACCTTAACATTACAAAATCATCCCGGCCCGCACCGCATCCGTACTCCCGCACTGCTCCGACCCCGCTCCCGCACCTGGATTCTCTAGTGCTAGAATTGCTTTTTCATTTCTCATGCTCGGAAAGTAGCGTTTTCTTGATCTGAGTATTGGGAGGAAAACGCTAGTTCCCACCACCGGGCGGGAAAAACTCATACTAATTGCTTCCTGTCCTAGGGCGGGAATAAAAAATTTAAAAATAGAACTGAATTTGGTTACGTACAATCTGTGGCCAGTAAGGCGGTAACGCGATGTGTTCCAAATTTAAAAATACTCTATAAATAGGTTCTACTCATGTTAAGGGTATTTTTATTAATGAATATTATTCCGTATACCCCATGGTGTGGAGTGTTATTAGATAGCTCGTCTAAAAATATATACATCTACCGCTGATACTATTATCATCTAATTTTCTTTCAAAATCTTTTCAGCTTTTATTTCTAACACAGAAACAATGTTTGGGTATTCCCAACGGTACTCGGTAGCGGAGTTTGCCATTTGAACTATTCACATTTTTACTGTTTGTATTTATATTACATGTAGGTATTTTTATTACATATTTTATCACATGTCATATTTGATTCAGTATAAACGTAAGTTATCTTCCTTATAACTGATAGAGCAGCCCGCGGCTCCACTCACATGTCTCTCATGACATTTGTATAAACTAATTTAACATTGGCTGCATTATTTCATAGACATGTCCCGAAATTAATAATGTAAGTAAATTTAAAAAACCAACTAACAGAATTATTACATGAACACTAACTAAGCAAATGTATTTCTGGTCTTAGATAAATACTGTTTATAAAAATTTTATAATAGTGTTGCAGTTACATTCAAATAAGGTTAAAACTAGTATACTGTGTAAATTGTATTATTATCTCGAAGTAGAAGAAAAATTGTAGTTGGTCGATGGCGACAACTCTTTACCAATTTTTATTTATATATCTATCTACTGTTGTGGTTAATGATGTGGGTGACACAATTACTTTACTGGTTATCAAAAATTTATACTTAATTGTGTACACTGTTTGTAACCCAAATAAATGAAAAAAAAAAATTCTCTAAAGTATAAGATGTTTTAGAAAGTGGGAAACCATTTCGATGAACTAATATAGCCCATGCTTAAATTTATTATCGTATTAAAGTTTCCTACTATAATATTGTTTCTTTAAAAAGTCACAAGAAAGCAAAAATCATGCAATTTCGCATAGACCTTCCTGTACTACAGGTTTCTTTTGGAAACCTATCTCAGGCTCCAGTCTCTCACACAATGGTTCACTACACTAAAATCAATGTACACTATATTGAAAATATGTAATACACTACATTGAAAATATAGTAGAATATAGTACTTACACTATATTGAAAATATGTAACTTTTGTGAGAGAAAATAAATAAATATTCTATTCTATAGACGACTTAATTATTCCACTTAATTTTATTTAAAAACGAAACTACCCAATCGATCACATTTATGTTTCATTTTGTGTTTTTATAACACCTACTTTATTGTAACAATTATAAATAAAGAAACAAAACAATGAAAAAATATATGTTCCAGGCGGGAATCGAACCCGCGATTCCTGGGGCCCGGCCACACGTGATTACCACTACGCCACCGGAGCACTGCATTTTCTTTCATTGAAGTTAACACCTCCAGTACAAAAATTTTTTTACCTTCCAGTTAAGGTGAGAAAAGCCATTTTTTCATCGTTCAATTTTTTTAATTTGTAATTGCTACCAAATTGATTTTAAATAAATTTGTATGAGACCAAATAACAACTATTTCGCATCGAACAAAAAAAGAATCACGTAAATCGGATCAGGAATCTCGGCGTAATCGGTGTACATACATGAAAAAACATACCAACCGAATTGAGAATCTGCTCCTTTTCGAGGCCGGTTAATACATGTTTTATCTGTCTACAAATAAAAGTAGTCTTATAAGCTGTGTTCTTTCCTAAAGCGGACGGCCATCTTTAATCGGGCGCTCAACATTTGAGCAAATTCATTAGATAATATAAAATCGTCTGAGCTGGATTAGTTGTTCGTTTTAACGCTTTTAAAGTGGATTAAAGTTCAACTATTAAATTGGTTGTCTAAAGATTATTAGTTAAGCTTTTAATTAAAACATTATTGGTTCATACTTGTAACAATTTGGGACAAAAGGCTTAAATATCTACTTAGCAACATTTCAGAATACCTCTAGAATGTAAGGTCGCAAACAAATAAGTGCAGATCTGTAGACTAACAAAAAAAATATATTAAGATAAAAAAGGTACGGACCAGTAGTTCGTAGAGTTAAAATTTATACAGGGTGGTGCTATAAATACGACAATAAATTATAAGGGCTATCTTAGTTCATATAAATATTTTGTAACTTTCGATAATTTATTTGATAATTTTGGAACATGTCT
The DNA here is from genome assembly GCA_947347705.1 of Nymphula nitidulata. Classification (NCBI taxonomy): domain Eukaryota; kingdom Metazoa; phylum Arthropoda; class Insecta; order Lepidoptera; family Crambidae; genus Nymphula; species Nymphula nitidulata. The sequence continues at coordinate 19,659,744 of OX374632.1, forward strand.
ATGTTCCAAAATTATCAAATTGTTGTTGTTGTCAGCTCACTGTGAAATCGACAGGTTGTACGCTTCTTCAGCCATCTAACAGCATCCATTTTGTTGAATTGGGCCGGCGACCACGTTTTCTCCGGAAAAAGAATTCGTCTTGCCCAATCACCGTATATCGTTGCCGCAAGTTATTTGCAGATTAATTTTACTTGACATTGGCAAAATTCGTAATAACGAGAGACCATTACATAAAGAAGAAGAACATGTAATACTTAGATTAAAATACAATATTCTATAATAGGCATTTCAAGCGGTAGTGGGTAGGCCACCACATTGCAGAACGGCTGTTGGGGTGGAAAAATCCTTGAGTAGCAGCGATGGTAAATAAAAAAAATAAAGGAAGCGTGATATTTCAGACCACTTTTATTTTTCCATGTAATTCAAATCAAATCAGAATTATTTATTAATCCTTCACAAAAAGGCACTTCATAAATATTGCTTAGTCTGCTTAACAATAGTTGTAATACGTACGTTTTTGTGAGTTTGTGAGTGATTGGGTTTTTATTTAGGGTGACCTATAGTGTTTTGGGATTTAATAAAGATATGGTCGTACCTTCTCGTGACAACCCTTAAAATGCATAGTACCGCGTATCGTATGACGCACTACACTACACACACACGATACTACGATATCGACCCCTGAAATCCCCAGAATTTCAAATATTATTTCAGAATTCTGTAACACTTGTTTGTTGTACTGTATTTCAAACACTTCTCCTATTGCTAGCGGGTTTTTGCGATTCTATTTCTTGTTGAGATACTTTTACAATGTTTATGGGTACTTCTGTACCCACTGTGAAATAAATAGAGCAACGTTTTGGTTTTACCAAACAAATATTCATGGGTATTATTCGCCCATCCATTACATAGATACTGCCCCGTTATTTGAGTTGACACAAAATTCCCATTTCCTCAGGACTAAGCAACGAGTGGGGTCATACATTTAATAGACAATTACTCCGGCGCCCGATCCGGATTGGACGATACGTCTTGCTAATGCAGTCGTGAGCACTGATTGTCTGTTCGTTCACGGAAGGTTCTTGTTTAGGATTAAAGCCTGTTTTGTAAGTTTTACATACCAAGTAAACGTAGTCTAGAGACACTCATAATACAAAGGATAGGTGTTTACTCCTAAGTCTTCGATGGGCACTGGCGACCTTCGCAATACGACATCATAAAAGTCCTGCTATTTTTTATGATCTTCCGCAAGGATTCTGACATCAATACATTTTCAACTTACTTTTGTTACAAAATTATTAACCTAATAAAAAAACATATTGAGTCTTACGTGGTTCAACAAATGACTAAAGTATTCAATACTAAAGTCAAAAGCCCAAAAGATATCTCCTTGTATGTTCTTTCTCAGGATGTAGTCTATCTCCATAATAAATTTCATCTAAATCGGTTTTGCAGTTTAGGAGTGAAAACGTAACAGAAAAACAGAATTAGGAATTTTCGCATTTATAATAATAAGTTCTTATATATAAAGTTCATTTGTCGTTTTTTTTATTATTATAAATGCGACAAATGAACTTTACGTAGCTCAGAAAAGTGACTACATAACATAATGTAACACTTTTTTTACGTCAGAAACCCCTTTACGGTTACCCGCCCATGGGTTATGTAGGAGTCACCGGGTGAGGGCCGGCATACCCGCTAAAAACTGACGGTACCCATCATGCTACATGTGCGCGACCGAGGAAACTCATCGCAAACAACTCAGGTCGCGCACAGTGATTATCCTTTCGGGCTCGACTTTGGTGAAGTGCCATGGGTACTCGGCACTTTACCCTTCCTTCTGTGCCACCACACCAGCCAAAAAAAAAGTTGCATAGAGATGCAACGTCTTGTTAAATCAAATAAAATGAATTTACACCTTGCCAAATTTTGGTTATAACAAATATATCCGAATATATCCGTATTTGATCAAATATTTCTTCAGTGTATAAGTCGCTGCCGTCTGGTTAAATTCGCCGGTTAGTTGGATGGCTAGTCCGTTGATTAAGAGCCGGCATCAATTGAATGCCTAGCCCGATAGTTATTTTAACTAGACTCATATAATATTTAACAACTTGGCGTATTGAATGGTTCGTACTGAAAAGTTTTGGTTTGATTGGTAGCTTATTTTTTATGACCACTTATAGCCGACATCGTTTTGGTTCTAAGTGGTCATAAAAAATAACCGTGAATCTACCGATCACTCAAACAGTCACACAAAAGCTCTTCGATTAAAACCACCCGACTAGGCGTCCAATTGAACGGCTGACATGACGTTCAGCCATCAGGTTAAACGCTGCGCTCAACGACTTGGCTAGTTGTACTTCTGCCGTTTGATTGGATGCCGGCGTTCAATCAACGGGCTAGCCGTCCGTAAAGCGGCTGATTTAAGCAAACGGCTGCACATATACAAAACACAGCAAATGACTGAACACCACCTTATGTGATGCGAAAAGAAGAGTTCATAAGAATAGTACCTATATGCTTAGACAGCTAGCGCAGCTAGAAGCAGTACTGCAATTGCAGTACATACTCATACTCTGATCTAGCCGCCTCCATCTTGACTGCCCAAAGAGTAGATCTTAACACCTCCTTTGGAGGAACCATATTCGAATAAATTATGTTAACCGAAGGACAGAACACATGTGCCGGCAAAGAGTTCCATGTTTTGGAAGTACGAAAAAGAAGCGAGTTGATAAAACTTCATTGTGCGTGCGTGATGTTGAGATGGAGACAGTGAATTCATGACTAACGACCAGCACCTGCTCCTGAGTAGGAAAGGGGAAGGTGGGATAAGGTCAAAAAGCCCTGCAGAGCACTCTCCGTGATATTATTATTATCATAGATATCGACACTATTGATTCACTATTGATTGAGCAACAGCTTTTATTTAAATAACCGCCAAGTAAGTTTGCGAGCTCCAACAATGTACCGCTGTGCCCCATTTAAGGGTCTAAAAGTTAATAGGCCATTAATCCGTCGGCCCCATTCACAACGCGATAAGTCTTCCCCGTACTTTATATTACCTGTGGCGTGAACTGTGATTGAAACTTATTTGTATGGACGAAGACAAATGCATTTGTAATCTTGATGGATTCCTCGTAAGATACGACCTTTAAATTGGACGTAAAAGCACTGAGGAAATGCGGAGTTGGTTCTGTTTTTAGTTTTCTTAAATTTTCCTTTCACTTTACAATGATAGCACCCGCGGCTATCCGTGAATATCCGTGGCTGTGGTGCGAAAAGGTAGATAATGTCTTTTACTAGCCAAAATTCATCTGAATTGGTCCAGCTGTTAAGTCTATAAGTTTAGTACAATCAACGCATCATTCAAAGCCATTGTCTCGATATATTTCAATATTGCCAGTTAACGGATCCAATTCAACGAGAACACGTAAACGAGAATTTATCACATTTCATAACATTATACGGAGGCTTTTGCCTCACGCAAATTTACACCTTAACGCTCCACCGGAAGGTAGTAATCGCAATAACGTCGCTTTTACTCGTTTGATATTCAGTTTTTACCACAGAAAAGATTGTAACTTATCCAAGCTGTGTCTCTGTATTTCTATGCATGGTGTTATATCCCACGGGAGACGGATGGGGGAATGAAGTGGCGTGGAATAGTATTACGACATTTTTAGAGTTCCGTAAGGAATGGTAAAGTTGGCTAGCACCTTATTAGAAACTTATCCTAAATAAAAAAATATGTCCACCAATAATAGTCCTCCATCGTCACACAATTCCAAGCAGCAAATCAGTAGGTATATATCTGCTCTTGTCTAGCCCATTTATAGTTTTGCGCCGGTTTAACCAATATTTTAGGAAAGGTTAATGAACATTTTTTTTTATGGATTATATTATATTATATGGATTATATATAGGAATAATTTTGTCCTTTTCGTATTTTTATTACTTCCTTTTAAATATTGATTGTTTTACTTCAATGAGATTTCCGATTATGTCCATTGAGATTTTACACTGTTTAACATAATGTTAATTGTCATCTTTCGTATAAACTTTATATTTTTGCAATAAAGTAAAGAGTACTAAGATGAAATAAACGAAACTAATAATGATGTCCGAAATTGCTACGGATCCTTTGATTCGTGGCCCTCACGTTCTTGGCTGATTTTGTTACGTTTAGGGTTCTGTGCGTTGTCTGGCTACTTGAGACAATACCGCAGTCTTGAGCGCTTTAAATCTACTTAAAGTTGAAGTTAAAATAATATATCACTTGATTAATTTAGACAATACGACTTTGTGGAAGCTATTGTGTCTATGTGCGAGGATTTTAATGTTCACCATCATCGTCACCAGCCTATATGCGTCCCACTGCTGGACACAGGCCTTCCTACATGCGAGAAACACATGAGGAGTTTGGGCCATAGCACCACCACGCTGGCCCAATGCGGGTTGGTGGGTTAAAGAGGTTGCAGGAACAACCGGGACCAACGGCTTAACGTGCCTTCCAAAGGCGAAGCACGGAGGAGCTCGAGATAACAAACTATGATTGACCCATCCCAGGATCGACCATGGCGAAAGTTGCTTCGTGTTCCGTATGGAAACCAGAGCGCTCAAACTAGTACGCCACCAAGCTCCTCCTCATTTTAATGTTATAGTTATAATGATGGAATTCGAGCAATTTATGGTATAATCGTAAAAATATGCTTTGTCAGCCCAATTTGAACAATTATAAGCAGCTACGTAACCGCTGCAATCGTTTGTGCAGGCATGCTAAGCGCCAGCATTTCCATAACTCCCTAGTAAAATAAGGATTCGGTCGAGGTATGGCGTTTTCTGAAATCAGTAGGTGTTGGTAAATCTGCCTCAGTTACCACCAATACGAGTAACCTTGACTTGGACTGGATAGTCTGAATCAGCACTTCTCATCTTCCCCTGTTTTTCTTAATATAAAAGTTAGCATAAAAGGTAGCACTCTGGCTGAAATTTTTTTATTTACATTACCACTTTGTGACCCATTTGTGTTCAGGCTTTCTACGGAAGAGGATGTATAAAGTATATATCTTCAATTACTTCTTTTGCAGTGATGATGGTGAGTGATGATGTGTCCTCTAGAATGATTTATCTCACATCATTCCTCAAATCCTTTCAATTCTTACCCAAATTTTTAACCGTTTCTTAACTACTGGCAAATTTCCATCAATATAGAAAATCCGCACATATCATTTTCCTTAAAAATCTCCAACCTGAGTTTACGTTTAGACTCCGGTCCCATCTCTATCCTGCCTTTTTAATAATTTTAATTATTATCATTTTAATCTTATAACCGAAATCATTTTGGTTATAAGTGGCCAGACACACAAAAAACTATACAATTAAAACGAACTGACTAGGCGTCGACCATCATTTGTGACCTTCAGCCATCTAGGTAAACGTTGCGCTCAATGACTTGGCTAGTTGTTCTTCAGCCGTTTCATTGGATGCTGACGTTTAAATCAACGGGCTAGGCGTCTAGTTAAGCGGCTTATTTAACCAGACGGCGCGCGGCGTAGTTCAGTAGGTAATGGGTAGGTACAAACTCAATGGAGTGGTAACATTCTGGGATGCCATGGCGACGCGTCGGTCCGGCTACGTATCCAAACAATTCGCATTGAAATGTACAGTCGACTCACTTGGCTAAGGTCTTCGGCGACGACGCCAATTTGGAAGGGTAGCCAGGCGACGCGTAGCTTAGTTTCCAGGATTTTTCACCGACTTCAAACGACGAGGTTCTCAATTCGGTTGGTATGTTTGTTTTTTCAATGTATGTACACCGATTACGTCGAGATTTCTGATCCGATTTACGTGATTCTTTTTTTGTTCGATGCGGAATAGTTGCTATTTGGTCCCATCATTTTTTTTTAAATCAGATGGGTAGTTAGGTTTTTTAATAAAAAAACTGAAATGAAAAAGTCATCTACGTATGCGAAATTGCAGATTTTTGCTTTCCTATAACTTTTTAGTGGAAAGATACGATAGTAGGAAACAATGTAAGCTGACAGTCACCCATCTAGCTTTGACCTTAGAAAGTTATCACTAAAAATTGTGGAAAAAAAAATAAACAAAAAATAAAACCAACTTCAAAAAACTGCCCAGACGGCAACTTAAGTTGCCATAACAATTAAAATTTAATTGTGTCTGCTTCATCGGGCTTCAAAGGGTTAAGTTACTTCTCCCTCACTCAGTTGCCAACTGGTAATCACAAAGAACGCCGCCAACTGAGAGTCAATAGCCACTAACTACTTATTTGGAAACTTTATTTGACTACGGCAGGTAGCCAGAGGTAGCCATGCCCACGAAGCCAGCGACGTGCCATGGCGTCCCAGTTAGCGCCCATAAGGCCAAAATAAGATAATAGTATTTTACTGTCTCGTCTCCTAAATATTCTACTAATTTTCCTCTTTGCTTTAAATTTTTATTGAGTAGGTCACCCGTGACCGGTGCCCAAGGTGCTACGAGTGTCTTTATTCTACGGACAATAAAAAGTTGTACGAAATCCCAAGTATCGTGTCAATCGAAGCAAATTTAAATCATTAACTGAATAATATATTAAGTCGATTGTCGGAAACCGTCTGTTAACACTCCAGTGATTCTGAATTCAGATTTCAGACATAGTGATGTAGATGCTAACCATACGTACATTTAATATACCGTGGGCTTAAAACTGTTATAATTTGATCTCTTGTATTTAAAACTTTTTTAGGACCTTGGTGGCGTAGTGATTTTAGATTTTATCAGATTTCGATTACGAAAACAAAGCAACTTTCGCCATGGTCGACCCCGGGATGGGTCAACCAAAATTTATAATCTCGAGCTCCTCCGTGATCCGGAAGCCACGTTAAGCCGTTGGTCCCGGTTGTTACTGCAACCACTTTGACCCACCAACACGCATTGGGCCAGCGTGGTGGTGTTGTGGTCCAAACTCCTCATGTGTTTCTTGTACGTAGGAAGGCCTGTGCCGTATATCACCATGTAATAGGGATGACATTCGTAGTCAACTGTTACACATCATGTGTAACAGTTGAACTACAAATGTCTATCTTTCTGTTACGAACGGCTTAAGAGTGGTGTCAAGGTCAAATTATTACGATTGATGTGCTATCGACTGTACATAGCATAGTGTCAGCCCCCCAACAGCTACAAGGAGGACTAGGCTGAGAATAACTCACATTTGAATAATGAAAGTATTTTATCCGCGGATATTATTGAAGTAATTCACTCCATCACTAGTGAACTAAGAAGCCTGCAACTTATCGGTTGAGCTAATATCCGGGCCGAATTTTAATCTCATTAGGGCCGTTTCTAAACATTGGTCATAAGCCTATTCAATTTTGAGTGTCTATCGAGCTCTTTGAGTAAATGCCATTGGGAATGTATAGGTACATAATTATTTAATTCATTATTATTATAAGCTGTTTTTTAATATGATTTTATTTTTATGAGGAAGTCGATAGAATACGAAGAATAAATAGCGATTCATCAGTGGAGTACCCACATAAGCCTGATATGAGACCATAAGGTATACCTACGCCATTTTTTTCTATTAAGTGTGAGAAGCGGGTGGCGCTGGAGTAGTGGTTTGAGTTGAGCGGTGTGGCACAGATTATGTAGTTTCAATTACGAGAACAAAGCTGCTTTTTCCATGGGCGATCCTGGTTGGGTCAATCAACATTTGTTATCTCAAGCTCCTCCGTGAAGGCACCCTTAAGCCGTTGGTCGCGGTTGTTGCTGCAACTGCTTTAAACCACCATCCTGGATTGGGCCAGCGTGTTGGTGTTAGGTATGGCCCAAAGTGTTCATGTGTTTCTCCCACGTAGGAATGCCTGTGCCAAGCAACTTCTTTTTTAGACTACTTATTTATACTCGTAGATATATTGATAGCAAATCTATTAATTAAGCCATATTAATCGTCATTTATAGCATGTGCTATAAATACTAGATAAGGGGTAGAATGAAATGTTATTAATTACTTACCTACCAATAATTTGATCAATCATCGAGTCTTTGTATTTTTGTAATTGAAAGCACAGTTTGACCAAAGGGATTAAAATAAGAAACAAAAGCTTTTTTGGTAAAATATTAATTAACTTTTTTACGTGACAGAAGGATTACTGTTAGAATAGTTAATTATCATGAATATTCAATAATATGGCCACTCCAAAGTTTTCCGTCAAATTGTTTACGCCTTTGATGGTGTAATAGGTACTGCCTCAAACAACTTAGTAGTTGCTTCGGAAATTATTATAATTTCCGATGGTTCACACAATGGAGAATGAGTTAACAGCAGACAGCCGGCGGCGTCAAATTTACTGTCATCGCGGATTTCAAACAAATCGCATTATTCGATATTGATGAAGATTATTATTATATTATTATTAATAATAATAACATAGGATTTTCCTATGTTATTGTATAATGTATATCTAGACTAAAAAAATTTGAAATTGAACCCACAAACCTTCACGAACCGGGTGACTGCCACCCAAAGACCACGGACTTGGGATAACCCTATGTAACAGCCTTGCCAGATTTTTTCTTGGCAAGTCGGGATTTTAAAAATTTTGAGTGAAAAAATCGGAATTCTTTCGTCGAAAGCGGGACATAGTTAAAAACGTTTACAGGGTGGTGCCGTCAATGCGACAATAAATCCAAACATGGGCTATATATTAGTTCATAGATATGGTTTGGCACTATCAAAAACATGTTATTCATTTGATAATTTCATGACATTTCTATGAAATAATGCAGCCAATGTTATACTATATCATATAAATGTTATAAAATTATCAAATGAATAGGTAACATGTTTTTGAAATTGGCAAACCATTTCTATGAACTAATTTTTTTTTTTTATACAACTAGATGACAAACAAGCTGACGGCCCACCTGATGGTAAGCGGTTACCGCCGCCTATAGACACCTGCAATAACAAGGAAGAATCACTTGATATTGCAGGTGCGTTGTCATCCTGGGGCCTAAGATGGAATGCCGTCCATGTCCAGTAATTACACTGGCTACCTTTCCCTTCAATCCGAAACACAGCGAACTGTTTAACGGCTGAAATAAGAAAGGTGGTGGTACCTACCCAGACGACCCTACATACGGGCCTACCACCTAGTGAAATATAGCCCATGTTTGAATTTATTGTCGCATTGACAGCACCATCCTGTATAATAATCAGATGTTTTAAAAAAATATTTGAGTTTTACTCAGTTTTAGTACAATAGATAGCAAAACTAGCAATAGGAAATGTATTTTAATAAAAATATAACATTTCAAATCAGATTTACCCTATTGTTATGTGGTTGATTCTTTTTTGTGCTTCCTCATCACGCGTGCAGCGGAGGAGCTGACCCGCGCGGGACATTTAATTAAGTTTAAAAATGGGGACGTCCCGCTAAAATCGGGACGTCTGAAACGTAAGTATTTGTAAAAATACTCGTTCGAGCAAGATTATGCAGTGATCAATAACTGAAAGACGCAGCGAGGGCAAGCCTCCAACAAGGTCGACCGACGAGCTGGTGAAGGTCACAGGCAGCCGCTGGATGCGCGCAGCGCAGCACCATGCGTCGTTGAAATCATGAAAGGCCTTTGCCCAGCAGCAGACGTCTTAGCTGAAGTGATGGTGATTACTCGTTCGGATGCTGAAATAATTCGTCAAACATTAGATTCCAGTCACAAATGATTTTTAAATTGTCATAGCCCCCCGGTGGTATAGCGCCCCTTAACAGATTAAAGGAGAATGCCATCAGTATAATGGGCTCACATAAATATTTTTGTGTCTCGTTCAAAGGTAATTGGAATATATAATTTCTACAGCTGGTATTGAACGAATTTCTGTTATCGGGTTTCAGAGATATTGGAGAAATAAAACTCGGATTGCCAATGTTTTATGTCTGGAAAATTAGTATCAAAATATTAACTAGACGGCGCTAGCATTATCGAAGTAGACAACTTGGTCAACGCACACACTTCTAAGGGTTAGTATACCATTTCTGTCAATATTGTCAAAAAAGTAAATTTATACGCATTATTAGGACGGTTAAAACTCGATATAATTAGTGTTTGGCCGTACCGTACGGTTACAACCTTTTGCTTTAGTAAAGATTTAAAATAAAAAACTATTTGTGTATAGGAAATACTAAAATGAATCTTTATTAGTATGGATTCAAAATAGAAAACTAAGTATTTGTGTATAGGAAATACTAAAATGACACAATGCGAAAAACTATCTCCAATATAAAAGAAAACGTGTTAGAAAACTTAGGAGATTTGACCAAAATCTCATAGTGATTATGGTTATAAAATGATTGAGACACGTGAATATTTTTAAGAGTACTGTCCTGTGGCAATCGTCTCTGTACACACGACAGCACGTCAAGTGTAACATTTGCACGTTAACTTATAACTCAACAGGTAGACGTTAGCTTAAAACTCAAAAGCAGAAGAAATTCATTCTGCACTAAAAAATTACAACTGATCCTTTTGACTACCTGTACCTCAAAAAAGTGACAACATCACTTATTGTAACACCTAGCCAAAAATAATGTTGCATCTACAAAAAAAAACTTGCTTAATTTTGGTTATAACTAATGTAAGCGAAGAAGTTAGCCTAGATATTTTTTTTTAGTGTGTGATCCTAACTTCTCGCTAGCCGACTGGTCAAAGCAGTCATCCGGATTGTTAGAAGGCGCGGGTTTAATCCCCACCCCAAACATGAAATTTTTAGTCTACATATTTTTATAAATATATTTCATACAGGTAGGTAGGCTAAAATCAAGAAAAATATTTGCAAAAGACTATGGTAAAAGTTAAAAATATACATTACAATACAAGTTTTTTTATCATTATTTCAGCCCAAAGACATTCACTGCTGGACTAACGCCCCCCCTAATGATTTCCGGGACAATCGGTCCTGCAGCTCGACCCTCCAGTGGCTAGCACCAGATCGTCCGTCGACCTTGTTGGTGGCCTGTTCACACTGTGTCTGCCGGTTCGTGGTCGTCGCGAAATTTACGTAAAAGTTCACTTTTAGTTAGGTAGTTGCGTTTAAGTTCACTATAAAGTACCTACACAACAAAATCATCAGAATGCAAAGCTAGGAAACAAAATTATAATACGAAAGGAGACCATATTGTTGCTTTCTGCTTCCTTACTAAATTGTATGAATAACTTTCATAACGCACAAACTTTGAACACTAGCAAAATTACGTGTATATCCCATGCAGAATATTTAGCTGAGAGTCGAATATTTTGCGCACCGAGCGCCTTTCGCGGGCTATGTAAATTTTTATTATAAATTATTCCTGTACGTAGAAAAGCGACCGTTGTATGAATACGAGCATACATAATTACGGATATAGGGAATTAATGCACTTGGGGATTTTAAAAACAGAGGTACCTACACTCCACCTTACACTATACTAGCTTTCGCCTACGGATCCGCCCTCGTAAATGTCAGTTATCCAAAAAGCATCCTATGTTCTTCCCAGGGTTTCAAACTATCTCCATGCCAAATTTCATTTAAATAAGTTCTATGGTTTAGGCGTGAAAGCTTAACAAACAAACAAACTCACTTTCACATTCATAACATTACAAAGTTAGGATTATAGGAGTACCTTCAAGAGAGGGGTGAAAAAGCGCCTTGTGAGATGATGATCTTTGGATGTGGACTCGCTTGCCGTCATATAGTGGGATCATTCGCCGTGCTTTATCTATTACCAGCTTCCGCTCGAGACATCGTCTGCGTTTTCCTGTGGGAACTAATTCCTGGGACGGAAAGTACCCTATGTGCTACTCCAGTCTATAATCTGTCTCTTTGCCAAATTTTATTCATTATTTTATAAATATATCTGTTAGTGAATAGCATGTACCCTTACCCCATCCAGCAACGATAGTTACTCGTATTAGAATTTGGGTAATTTTCATAAAAGGAGGCCATGACTCCATAGAACTTTACTAGGTGGTAGGCCCGTATGTAGTGTCGTCTGGGTAGGTACCATCGCCTTTTTTATTTCAGCCGTGAAACAGTTCACTGTGTTTCGGATAAAAGGGAAAGGTAGCCAGTGTAATTATTGGGCATGGACGGCATTTCATCTTAGGCCCCAGGATGACAACGTACCAGCAATATCAAGTGATTTTCCCTTGTTATTTCACTTGTCTACCTATAGGCGGCGGTCAACGCTTACCATCAGGTGGGCCGTCAGATTGTTTGTCATCTAGTAGTATAAAAAAAACTCCTATCCCATAATAGACTTTAAAGTCACCGATATCCTATCGTGGGGTAACTTCAAATTAATGTTTTACAGAACTTCGCCAAAAACAAATTCAATAAATTTCCATATCTTTTATATTTCACTCAGTCTCATTATTTATTTCAATAGAGGTTTCTTGAAGATAGCGTAGATAATATAGATTTTACCTACAAAATATATCTTGTCTCTTCTTTATTTTAATTTAAAAAGGGACTAAACAGGCCCGTATTTAGGAGAAGAAAAATTTAATATTTGCTTCAGTAACAGGCATGCAGCCTTACCAGCTTGCCAGCGTCTCCTTAGCATTATAATATGTATTGTATTATTATATATTAACCTAATTCACATGTATCATTAAGTAACAGGGGTTAATAAGATGTAATTGTAGTTTACTAGGTGGTAGACCCATATGTAGGGTCGCCTGGGTAGGTACCACCGCCTTTCTTATTTCAGCCGTGAAACAGTTCGCTGTGTTTCGGATTGAAGGGAAAGGTAGCCAGTGTAATTACTGGGCATGGACGGCATTTCATCTTAGGCCTCAGGATGACAACGCACCTGCACCACGCACCAATATCAAGTGCTTTTCCTTGTTATTGCAGGTGTCTATAGGCGGCGGTAACCGCTTACCACCAGGTGGGCCGTCAGCTTGTTTGTCATCTAGTTGTATAAAAAAAACTATAGTGTCCACTCACGGCTCAGCCCACACAGATGCTGGATATCACGTAAAATATTATGATATTGAAAATTTTAAGTAGCCCCCGGCCTTATTAAAAATCTCATAGTGATTATGGTTATAAAATTATTGAGACACGTGAATATTTTTTAGAGTACTGTCCTGTGGCAATCGTCTCTGTACACACGACAGCACGTCAAGTGTAACATTTGCACGTTAACTTATAACTCAACAGGCAGACGTTAGCATAAAACTCAAAAACAGAAAAAGCAGAAGTAATTCATTCTGCACTAAAAAATTATAACTGATCCTTTTGACTACATGTACCTCAAAAAAGTGACAACATAACTTATTGTAACACCTGGCCAAAAATAATGTTACATCTACAAAAGAACATCTTGCTTAATTTTGGTTATAACTAAGTAAGTAATGTAAGCGAAGAAGTTAGCCTAGATATTATTTTTCAGTGTGTGATCCCAACCTCTCGCTAGCCGACTGGTCAAAGCAGTCATCCGGATTGTTAAAAGGCGCGGGTTTAATCCCCACCCCAAACATGAAATTTTTTGTCTACATATTTTTATAAATATATTTCATACAGGTAGGTAGGCTAAAATCAAGAAAAATATTTGCAAAAGACTATGGTAAAAGTTAAAAATATACATCACAATACAAGTTTTTTTATCATTATTTCAGCCCAAAGACATTCACTGCTGGACTAACGCCTCCCCTAATGATTTCCAGGACGATCGGTCCTGCAGCTCGACCCTCCAGTGGCTAGCACCAGATTGTCCGTCGACCTTGTTGGTGGCCTGTTCACACTGTGTCTGCCGGTTCGTGGTCGTCGCGAAATTTACGTAAAAGTTCACTTTTAGTTAGTTACGTTTAAGTTCACTATAAAGTACCTACACAAAAAAATCATCAGAATGCAAAGCTAGGAAACAAAATTATAATACGAAAGGAGACCATATTGTTGCTTTCTGCTTCCTTACTAAATTGTATGAATAACTTTCATAACACACAAACTTTGAACACTAGCAAAATTACGTATATATCCCATGCAGAATATTTAGCTGAGAGTCGAATATTTTGCGCTCCGAGCGCCTTTCGCGGGCTATGTAAATTTTTATTATAAATTATTCCTGTACGTAGAAAAGCGACCGTTGTATGAATACGAGCATACATAATTACGGATATAGGGAATTAATGCACTTGGGGATTTTAAAAACAGAGGTACCTACACTCCACCTTACACTATACTAGCTTTCGCCTACGGATCCGCCCTCGTAAATGTCAGTTATCCAAAAAGCATCCTATGTTCTTCCCAGGGTTTCAAACTATCTCCATGCCTAATTTCATTTAAATAAGTTCTATGGTTTAGGCGTGAAAGCTTAACAAACAAACAAACTCACTTTCACATTCATAACATTACAAAGTTAGGATTATATGAGTACCTTCAAGAGAGGGGTGAAAAAGCGCCTTGTGAGATGATGATCTTTGGATGTGGACTCGCTTGCCGTCATATAGTGGGATCATTCGCCGTGCTTTATCTATTACCAGCTTCCGCTCGAGACATCGTCTGCGTTTTCCTGTGGGAACTAATTCCTGGGACGGAAAGTACCCTATGTGCTACTCCAGTCTATAATCTGTCTCTTTGCCAAATTTTATTCATTATTTTATAAATATATCTGTTAGTGAATAGCATGTACCCTTACCCCATCCAGCAACGATAGTTACTCGTATTAGAATTTGGGTAATTTTCATAAAAGGAGGCCATGACTCCATAGAACTTTACTAGGTGGTAGGCCCGTATGTAGTGTCGTCTGGGTAGGTACCATCGCCTTTTTAATTTCAGCCGTGAAACAGTTCACTGTGTTTCGGATAAAAGGGAAAGGTAGCCAGTGTAATTATTGGGCATGGACGGCATTTCATCTTAGGCCCCAGGATGACAACGTACCAGCAATATCAAGTGATTTTCCCTTGTTATTTCACTTGTCTACCTATAGGCGGCGGTCAACGCTTACCATCAGGTGGGCCGTCAGATTGTTTGTCATCTAGTAGTATAAAAAAAACTCCTATCCCATAATAGACTTTAAAGTCACCGATATCCTATCGTGGGGTAACTTCAAATTAATGTTTTACAGAACTTCGCCAAAAACAAATTCAATAAATTTCCATATCTTTTATATTTCACTCAGTCTCATTATTTATTTCAATAGAGGTTTCTTGAAGATAGCGTAGATAATATAGATTTTACCTACAAAATATATCTTGTCTCTTCTTTATTTTAATTTAAAAAGGGACTAAACAGGCCCGTATTTAGGAGAAGAAAAATTTAATATTTGCTTCAGTAACAGGCATGCAGCCTTACCAGCTTGCCAGCGTCTCCTTAGCATTATAATATGTATTGTATTATTATATATTAACCTAATTCACATGTATCATTAAGTAACAGGGGTTAATAAGATGTAATTGTAGTTTACTAGGTGGTAGACCCATATGTAGGGTCGCCTGGGTAGGTACCACCGCCTTTCTTATTTCAGCCGTGAAACAGTTCGCTGTGTTTCGGATTGAAGGGAAAGGTAGCCAGTGTAATTACTGGGCATGGACGGCATTTCATCTTAGGCCTCAGGATGACAACGCACCTGCACCACGCACCAATATCAAGTGCTTTTCCTTGTTCTTGCAGGTGTCTATAGGTGGCGGTAACCGCTTACTACCAGGTGGGCCGTCAGCTTGTTTGTCATCTAGTTGTATAAAAAAAACTATAGTGTCCACTCACGGCTCAGCCCACACAGATGCTGGATATCACGTAAAATATTATGATATTGAAAATTTTAAGTAGCCCCCGGCCTTATTAAAAATCTCATAGTGATTATGGTTATAAAATTATTGAGACACGTGAATATTTTTTAGAGTACTGTCCTGTGGCAATCGTCTCTGTACACACGACAGCACGTCAAGTGTAACATTTGCACGTTAACTTATAACTCAACAGGCAGACGTTAGCATAAAACTCAAAAACAGAAAAAGCAGAAGTAATTCATTCTGCACTAAAAAATTATAACTGATCCTTTTGACTACATGTACCTCAAAAAAGTGACAACATAACTTATTGTAACACCTGGCCAAAAATAATGTTACATCTACAAAAGAACATCTTGCTTAATTTTGGTTATAACTAAGTAAGTAATGTAAGCGAAGAAGTTAGCCTAGATATTATTTTTCAGTGTGTGATCCCAACCTCTCGCTAGCCGACTGGTCAAAGCAGTCATCCGGATTGTTAAAAGGCGCGGGTTTAATCCCCACCCCAAACATGAAATTTTTTGTCTACATATTTTTATAAATATATTTCATACAGGTAGGTAGGCTAAAATCAAGAAAAATATTTGCAAAAGACTATGGTAAAAGTTAAAAATATACATCACAATACAAGTTTTTTTATCATTATTTCAGCCCAAAGACATTCACTGCTGGACTAACGCCTCCCCTAATGATTTCCAGGACGATCGGTCCTGCAGCTCGACCCTCCAGTGGCTAGCACCAGATTGTCCGTCGACCTTGTTGGTGGCCTGTTCACACTGTGTCTGCCGGTTCGTGGTCGTCGCGAAATTTACGTAAAAGTTCACTTTTAGTTAGTTACGTTTAAGTTCACTATAAAGTACCTACACAAAAAAATCATCAGAATGCAAAGCTAGGAAACAAAATTATAATACGAAAGGAGACCATATTGTTGCTTTCTGCTTCCTTACTAAATTGTATGAATAACTTTCATAACACACAAACTTTGAACACTAGCAAAATTACGTGTATATCCCATGCAGAATATTTAGCTGAGAGTCGAATATTTTGCGCACCGAGCGCCTTTCGCGGGCTATGTAAATTTTTATTATAAATTATTCCTGTACGTAGAAAAGCGACCGTTGTATGAATACGAGCATACATAATTACGGATATAGGGAATTAATGCACTTGGGGATTTTAAAAACAGAGGTACCTACACTCCACCTTACACTATACTAGCTTTTGCCTACGGTTCCGCCCGCGTAAATGTCAGTAATCCAAAAAGCATCCTATGTTCTTCCCAGGGTTTCAAACTATCTCCATGCCAAATTTCATTTAAATAAGTTCTATGGTTTAGGCGTGAAAGCTTAACAAACAAACAAACTCACTTTCACATTCATAACATTACAAAGTTAGGATTATATGAGTACCTTCAAGAGAGGGGTGAAAAAGCGCCTTGTGAGATGATGATCTTTGGATGTGGACTCGCTTGCCGTCATATAGTGGGATCATTCGCCGTGCTTTATCTATTACCAGCTTCCGCTCGAGACATCGTCTGCGTTTTCCTGTGGGAACTAATTCCTGGGACGGAAAGTACCCTATGTGCTACTCCAGTCTATAATCTGTCTCTTTGCCAAATTTTATTCATTATTTTATAAATATATCTGTTAGTGAATAGCATGTACCCTTACCCCATCCAGCAACGATAGTTACTCGTATTAGAATTTGGGTAATTTTCATAAAAGGAGGCCATGACTCCATAGAACTTTACTAGGTGGTAGGCCCGTATGTAGTGTCGTCTGGGTAGGTACCATCGCCTTTTTTATTTCAGCCGTGAAACAGTTCACTGTGTTTCGGATAAAAGGGAAAGGTAGCCAGTGTAATTATTGGGCATGGACGGCATTTCATCTTAGGCCCCAGGATGACAACGTACCAGCAATATCAAGTGATTTTCCCTTGTTATTTCACTTGTCTACCTATAGGCGGCGGTCAACGCTTACCATCAGGTGGGCCGTCAGATTGTTTGTCATCTAGTAGTATAAAAAAAACTCCTATCCCATAATAGACTTTAAAGTCACCGATATCCTATCGTGGGGTAACTTCAAATTAATGTTTTACAGAACTTCGCCAAAAACAAATTCAATAAATTTCCATATCTTTTATATTTCACTCAGTCTCATTATTTATTTCAATAGAGGTTTCTTGAAGATAGCGTAGATAATATAGATTTTACCTACAAAATATATCTTGTCTCTTCTTTATTTTAATTTAAAAAGGGACTAAACAGGCCCGTATTTAGGAGAAGAAAAATTTAATATTTGCTTCAGTAACAGGCATGCAGCCTTACCAGCTTGCCAGCGTCTCCTTAGCATTATAATATGTATTGTATTATTATATATTAACCTAATTCACATGTATCATTAAGTAACAGGGGTTAATAAGATGTAATTGTAGTTTACTAGGTGGTAGACCCATATGTAGGGTCGCCTGGGTAGGTACCACCGCCTTTCTTATTTCAGCCGTGAAACAGTTCGCTGTGTTTCGGATTGAAGGGAAAGGTAGCCAGTGTAATTACTGGGCATGGACGGCATTTCATCTTAGGCCTCAGGATGACAACGCACCTGCACCACGCACCAATATCAAGTGCTTTTCCTTGTTATTGCAGGTGTCTATAGGCGGCGGTAACCGCTTACCACCAGGTGGGCCGTCAGCTTGTTTGTCATCTAGTTGTATAAAAAAAAACTATAGTGTCCACTCACGGCTCAGCCCACACAGATGCTGGATATCACGTAAAAAATTATGATCTTGAAAATTTTAAGTAACCCCCGGCCTTATTAATCATGTATCTTACACCATCTCATTAAGACTATTCTTATGAGCCCAAATACGCTATTACTGCTGTAAGTTTCTGAAGAATTAAGCATACCGCAGACTTTTTGATGGTATTGGATAAGCTCAAAATTAGTATGTCATGGGAATGTCACCGGAGTGACAGTACACCAAATTTCAAATCAATCGGATCTGTGAAAGTTACTAAAACCCTTTTATCATGTAGAAAAGGAGCTGAGAGTCATTAAACGCCTGAACTGATCTTAATAAATTATAGCCATCCTAGTCACGTCAGCTTTCAAACAAAAAAAGCAAATCAAAATCGGTCCACTCGTTAAGGAGCTACGATGCGACAGACAGACAGACAGACACGTCAAACTTATAAGACCCCTCTTTTTTCGTCGGGGTCTAAAAATAGCCTTTGTTCTTTCTTAGAAAGTGGTCTATCTCCACGCCTTTCATTCCACTTTCCATAAGATTTATAATAGACCGTGATTTTAGTATATTAATATTCGTTCAGATTCATAATGTCCTTTCCCCATAATGAACTCTGGTTCCAAAATGTCCCTTCTCCGAAATGTCCCCTCCCCAAAATGTCCCTTTCCCGAAATCGTTCATATTACATCGGAAAATATTCTGTTATAATTAATATTCCGGGATTATTTTCGTACTATCACATTGTGGAATGAGCTCCCTGCAGAGGTTTTCTCAAATGAGTATCAGCATGGGGTCCTCCAAAAAGGCGTGAAAAGGATGTTACTGGGTCGGCAACGCGCAAGTGATACCTTGGTGTTGCAAGTGTTCATAGGCTAAGGTTGCCATCAGGTGGGCCGTATGCTTGATTGCCACCTTAGTGGTATAAACACAAAGTAGTCTGAAAGTTGTCAAACTTTCAGAGGTAACTCAATTACACGATGCAACTTTCTTGCCTGTAGCATACAATTAAATTGAGCAGAAATGATTTGCATAGGCTAAACAGGAGGACCTCGGTGGCGTAGTCAATCAAAAATTTGTTATCTTGAGCTCCTCCGTGCTTCAGAAGGCACGTTAAGCTTTTGGTTCCGGTTGTTCCTGCAACCGCATTAACCCACCAACCCGCATTAAGCCAGCGTGGTGGTGTTATGGCCCAAACTCCTCATGCGTTTCTCCCATGTAGAACTGTAGAAAGGCCTGTGCTCAGCAGTGGGACGTATACAGGCTAGTGATGATGATGATGATGAGTCTAAGCAACTCATAACAATCTTGACCTTGTAAGGCAAGTTTCGTCTCAAACTTAGTTTAACAAGGCTTGCATTCAATAATAGCATACAATTTTTAACTATATCCGCGTGTAATACCAACTGTATTACACGCGGATATAGTTGAGAATTGGATGGATTCTTTATTGCATTCAATTATTGCTCTTGTATGTACAAGAAAATGGTATCATGTAATGTTAGGAGATGCTGTTAAGTCCTTACGGCGCAATGCCATATTGACGTATTCTGACCAAAACGGATTACCCACCATACAAAAAAGTTTAATAAAAAACTAACTATCCCCTTAGTGCGGAGCTGTGAACAAGCAAAGAAAGTAATCTCAGGGGCGGTTGGAAATTGATTTCCAGCCGACGAGCGTGCACGAATACACCGAATTATTAAACATGGAAAAATTGTCGTCCATTATCAGTGGCCGTAACACAATATTTGTGGGTTCGCTTGGCAACGCGGATTTTCCAGGCATTTTCTTTTATATTAATATTTTTCACTATAAGAAACCTTAATCTGATTAAAATTTGTCTGGCAATTACCTGTCATGGTTCAAGTCACAACACGGTACAAAGTCAAAGATTTATTCGCAATTTTATGTTATAATGTTTACTGATGGTCATAATCTAGTTAACGTAAAAAACATAGACTGATTTTTTCAGAGAAACTAGTCCAGTAATAGTAAGAGCCATATTAACATTCTGCTGTACATAAGCTTTAGTTCAATTGTAACATTCACACGTCAATGAATGACATAATTGAATTAAATATGACCATTTGACTGTGTCTTCATCCATATTAGGTTATTACTATTAAAGTTAGGTGGTCGCCCCGCAGGAGCTTAGAGTCATTCGGGGCAACTGTGCGCACTTTTGCCTTTCAAGCCTTACTGTATGAAAAATATTAATGCTAAGGGATTGAAAATACTTTTTTTAGATAGAGCATTTATTTGACTATAAATGACAATTGAAAAGGGAACAAATCAAGGGCATATATTTTTGGAACAGACAATTTAAGATAAAAAATCAAAATGCGTTTACCATGCGCGCCCCTTTGGGGTAAGTAAACGCATACGGGGCAAGTAAATGCATTCGTCAGTAAAGTACACAAACAAATAAAGTTCTAAGTTCATAAATGTTCTAAGCGCTAACTTTCATTCATAAAGATTATTTTGCTAAGTAAAAGTTTTTAAAATCAGCCATATTTAGCTTAATCTAATAGGAGATTACAAAGTTATGCCCAATAAAATCTTCTCCCCTTACGTCTTCTAAAAAGAGATCATCTGATTTATATCAGTCTGGATAAAGCTAGTTTTAAAGAGTACTACAAATAAAACATATCAAAAACAAAAGAACAAAAACACAATCTACTCATTGTGTAATTAGTCTTTTAAAAATCAACAAATTATTACCGTAGTAAGTAAGTGTGCACACTACCGCCCGCGCTCACTTTCCCCATAGACCCAAAAAGCAAAGAAATTATTGCTCCTTCACTCATAAAATAATCTTGTAACGTGTCTCTTGCAGTAGAAGCTCGTGTTACGAAAATGTTTAACAAATTGAAAAAATGCTCGTTACACTTATACATTTGTTAAAATTGGATGTATCCAATAATAACGCTTTCGCCTTCTACGACGACGTTTTTTATTATAAGCAGCGCAATCAAACCTTCGTCTGATTCCATTATGATACTGCACGCATGGGTTAAAAAAAATGGCCGCCACCGACTGCAAGTGTCAACACCGGCCACAAGTGGCTGTCGCGTGCTTCAGCCACTTTTGTCGCCGCTTCTAGCTTCTTGTGGCGGCGTTTGTGGCTGTGGCCTGTGGCCCGTGTGCGGCGACACTAAATCCCTACTCAGGAGTCCTTGTTTGACCCGAACAAACCCGTTCTCCTCATTTCGGAGATATAGACCGTGCGCTCACTTACCCACTGCGTTCAGTTACCCCGAATGGCTCTAAGTACGGCAGAATTAGATACAAAAAATTACATACCTAAAAGGTAATAGATTTAATTCTCGCTTACTAAAGGAAACTGTAAACCAATCAACTCTAAATATCTAAAAACTATTGACCATGACGCATGACGCGACCTAAGAATTCACTCATACCTCCAACGCTCACAGGTATTGAATCAAATGTAAATGTTCTCAGATTTCTGCTTCTGGCCCAGGTTTCTGTTCCGAAACTGATTTCAGGCACCAGTTCTTTACAAATTTTGACTCTTGCCTAAGTTGTTGCAAGATTAAGTACAATAAGAGATCTCTTATAGAGATAAGTCCACCTTTGCTAACTTATTTTATGAATCATGTTTCTGTAATTTTTAAAGTTCAATAAAGAGTATATGTATAATAAGTAGACTAAAAGACTAGAGTATATGTAGACTAAATTGTAAATAGCAGAATAAAATTTTTGACTTTAAAAATCTATAAGTACTTATCCTTCCCGCGTTTCTGCATTTAAATCGAGTTCTACATTCTATTAACCGACGTTTATAAAAAAAATATGCAGTCATTTTAAGCTAATGTTATCTAATCAAACGTGAGAAATCCAGTAAAGTGATTTACTTTCAAATACTATGATCAAATAAATATTTATTTACAGCTTTGAAACATAAATAAGCGCGGCAAGTAAGCGTAACTTATAAACTTAGTCCTACTTTAGTGCTAAGTGTTTCGTAAACTTTCAAAGAACTGCTTTCAATAACATTTTTGAACTTAAATAACATGCTTTCAGAAGTTTCTTTGTATGTTCGGATAAGTTGAGAGCTACTCAAGCTTAGAATGACATCGTCTAAGAGTTTTCTGGCTGGCTTATTTTGTACAGATGGCAGAAGAGTAAGCGTATATATTTTTAAAGAATGACACTATTAAGATGATGAAAACACTTGAAAGATATATTTGCCTTTTCAATCATAATATTTAACACTAACACAAAAAACCAAACTAGGATATAGGTATGTAGGGCCGCCTGGGTAGGTACCACCCTCTCTCTTATTTTAGCCGTGAAACATTTCACTGTGTTTCAGATTGAAGGGAAGGTAGCCAGTTAAATTACTGGGCATAGACGGCATTTTATCTGAGGACTTAGGTTGACAAGTTACCTGCAATACTAAGTGATTTTTTCCTTGTTATTGCAGATGTCTATAAGCGGCGGTTACTACTTACCACCAGATGAGCCGTCAGCTTGTTTGTCATCTAATTCACTATAAAAAAGTAGGCCATTAGTACGAATATAAAATATGGCTTCAATTGCTATTATGTTCGACCTCTGCCACATCTCCTTCTCAGCTTCTGGCTATCATGGCCGTCAACAGAATTTGGTCATTTGGTGGAGTAGGTAAGTCAGGAAAGCTAACGTGACTAACATTCACTGTTTAAGTTAAACTAAGATTTAAAATTATCATCATCATTATACTAGCCGAGAGACTCTGGGCATAAGGATATCCAAGCCAATCGCTCCTGCGCTGCTCGCATCCATCGGCGTCCTGCGACCCTCACCAGATCGTAGGTCCACCTCGTGGGGCTACCAACGCTGCATCTTCCGGTGTTAAAACTCTTTTTCAATTATTTGTTTTTTAATAAATTTTGGGACACTCTCTGTCAATCTGATCGAATAAAATTTTGTCGCGTATATATTTAGCATTGTGTTTTTCTTCAAGTGGCGACCGTGAATAAATAACATGGAAGATTTAAAACGTGAACGCGCAAATTTACGCCGCATATTTACTAGAAAAATAAAAGAAATTATAATATTGCTGGAGTCAGAAAATCCTGATCCCGATGGCATCGCTGCTATTGCAGAAGTATTGGAGCCGCGTGTACAGGCCATGTTTGAGCTGGACCAGCAAATCTTTGACCATCTAGTGAAAAATGGGGCGGAAGAAAAAGAAATAGACGACGAGTCAGATCAAGCTGACACATACCGAATCAAGTGGATTGCTGTGAAAAGGAAAGTAGACAGATTAACCTACCAGCATGACGCAAAT
This sequence comes from Nymphula nitidulata, assembly GCA_947347705.1. Lineage (NCBI taxonomy): Eukaryota > Metazoa > Arthropoda > Insecta > Lepidoptera > Crambidae > Nymphula > Nymphula nitidulata. Next base: position 19,683,559 of record OX374632.1, read on the forward strand.
ATCGTATGTAGCCAAAAACCTCAATTACGTAGTTCATTGACAGATTTTGAGTCGGTAAGCAGCTGCGGTGATAAGGGTGCCAATACTTACCGGCGAAATTACAATCTACCAAAATTGGAACTAAAGAAGTTTGATGGTAACATTCGCAGTTGGATTGGCTTCTGGGGACAGTTCCAAAAAATCCATAACGATCCTTTTATCGATGATTATGACAAGTTTCAGTATTTATTGCAAGCGATGGAAGAAAATACGTCCGCTAGAAATTTAGTGGAGAGCTTCCCGCCGTCAGCAGAGAACTATAAGAAGGCCGTCGACCAGCTTAAAGAACGATTTGCAAGAGATAATATTTTGATTGATGTATATGTTCGAGACTTATTAGGTATTGTCTTATCACAGGCTAAGAAGAATTCACGCTTATCTTTGACGACGCTGTACGATAGACTCACTACGCAGCTACGAGCGTTGGAGACGTTGGGTGTGACGTCGGATAAATACGCCGCCATGCTCCTGCCGCTGGTGGAGTCTGCTCTACCTGATGAGACGCTGAAAGCCTACGAGAGGTACCGCTCTATTGACTCGAACATAACGGCAGACACAGGTAAATTGCTATCTCATTTGCTTACTTTTGTACAAAAAGAAGTTGAAAGTAATGAACGAATTTCAATAGCTAAAACATCATTTCACAATGATGGTACCGAAGACTATAACGAACCAACTGCTTCGTGTTTGTTAGCGGGGGGCGATAAAGTTAGTAACCGTGTGTGTATATGGTGTGATAAGTCGACCCATTCTAGTGCGGAATGTTCTAAACTTAGTAGAATGACTTATGACGATAAAAAAGACCTCATTAAAAAGAAAAGAGGTTGCTCTATATGTCTGCGTATAGGACATCACGCTAAAATGTGCAAAATTTTCGTTAAGTGTTTAATATGCTCTAGACGACATAGCACTGTTATGTGTCCCGACTTGAATAAGGCCGATAAAAGGGAAAGTATCAAGTGTGACTCGAATCAGGTAAATAATAGTGCCAGTGCCACTATGTCTTCGTCACAGGTTAATGCTGTCACGATGTTGCAGACTCTTATTGTTAATATAATAACTACAGACAATGTGAAAACGCCCGTACGAGCCTTAATTGATACTGGAGCACAACGGTCATATATAAAAGAAAAACTAGCAGAACAGCTTCATTTACAACCAAAAGGTGAGCAGTGTTTAGTTCATCAGGTATTTGGAGGTATCGAAAAGAAGTTGCGCAAACATAAAGTTTACGAAATATGTATAGAGAGCTTAGATAGGTCGTACCAACTCAATCTGACAACATTGGATGAGCCTAAAATATGTGGTACTATTCCCTCGGCTAGTCATTCTTTACGAGACAGATTGCAGTATCTCAATGTGGCCCTATCAGATTATGGCAACATTAGGGACATAGGAATACTCATCGGCGCAGATTTTGCTGGCTACATCATAACAGACACCTTTATTAAAGTTGAAGAGGGTTTAGTCGCAATTAAAACAAGATTAGGCTGGACAATACAGGGTAAGGAAAGTAACGCCTACTGTACGACTTCGGAGAATAACGTCAATATGGTTTCAGCGTTATTATCTAAAACAGAGGTGAGTTTGACAGATTTGTGGGAGCTAGAAGCGATTGGCATACATGATACACCTGCAAACATGAGCGAGGAAGATATTTTAGAGAGCTTCAGAAAGAATTTGACGATAAATAAGGAAGGTAGGTATGAAGTTGGGTTACCATGGAAACACGATCAAAGTGTCCTTTGTACTAACAGGGATTTAGCGGAGAGGCGATTGTTGTCAACCACAAAAAGGTTGAATACATTGAACAAGTTCGCTGCGTATGAGAACGTTTTAAAAGAATGGCTTCAGCTAGGGATCATTGAGAAAGTAGAATGTGATGACGGAACCGGACACTATTTGGCTCATCACGCGGTCATTAAAGAAGCTAGCCTAACAACGAAGATAAGGCCAGTGTTTGATGCGTCAGCCAAAAGCGGAAATAGCACATATAGTCTGAACGCCTGCCTAGAAAAGGGAGTGAATTTGATTGAGTTGATCCCAAAGCTGTTGATTCGTTTTAGAAAGCATGCAGTTGGTATATGTTCAGATATCGCCAAAGCATTTTTGCAAATATCTTTATTAGAGCGTGACAGAAATTATCTGAAATTTCTATGGTGGAAGGAGAATGGCAGTCAAAAGGAAGTAATCACATTCAGACACTCTAGAGTCGTATTTGGTCTTACCTGCAGCCCATTTTTATTAGCCGGAACGATAAAACATCATCTTATGAACTATAACGGAGAAATGAAAGGTACAGCTAACAAGTTATTGGACTGTTTTTATACCAATAACTGTGTGACAAGCCTAGAAGAGGAAGAGGTGGCGAAGTTTGTTGCAGAGGCGCGTGAAATAATGTCTTTAGGGAAGTTCGATTTAAGAAGCTGGGTGACACAGCCTATGAAAAACATGAAAGCGGAAACAGATTGCGTGTCTGTGTTAGGTATTAAATGGAATACTAGTACGGACGACTTAAGCTGTAATATGGAAAATATTAAAGATATTAAGGAAGGAAAAGTTACAAAGCGCTCTTTACTATCCATAGCTCACAGTCTATTTGACCCTATAGGCTTTACTGCACCTGCCTCGCTTATTCCAAAAATAATTTTACAAAGAGCCTGGCAGCGAAATTATAGCTGGGATGAGGGATTATCCGAGGATCTAACTAAAGAATTTAGAGATTGGTCTAAAGGTCTGCATAGGTTAAGTGAATGCAGAATTCCACGACGACTGACTTCCGCAAATATTGACCATTGTGATAGAAGTTTACATGTTTTCTGTGACGCAAGCATGGCAGCGTATGCGGCATGTATTTTTTTAAGAGCAGAACATGAAGGCCATGTCGACGTGCAGCTAGTAGCGGCTAAAGCGAGAGTAGCTCCAACTAAGCAACAGCTGACCATACCACGCTTGGAATTATTAGCGGCGTTGATTGGCGCTAGATTGTCTAAGCTAGTTATGTCATCATTGGAGTTGGACTGTGATAAGTACTACTGGTCAGATTCTAGCGTTGTCCTAACGTGGATCCAAAAGGACGCTCAGTGGGACAGATTCGTGAAAAACCGAGTAGATGAGATAAGAAGTACTACGAGAAGGTATCATTGGCGTCATATTCCCGGTGCACTGAACCCAGCTGATTTTGTTTGTAGAGGCTGCAGTCCAGAAGTTCTAGTACAGTCCATGTGGTGGAACGGGCCGTTATGGTTGAGGCAAAATAAAGAAAGTTGGCCAGACACAACAGTCACAGATTCTGGCAATAAAGATGGCAATAAGACAATTGAAATGTACGTTGAAATATCAAGAGAAAATTTTACTGATTTATTTTTAAAATTTAGTAGCTATACAAAATTAGTACGAATATTTACAAATGTTTTAAGATTCATAAAAAATTGCAGAAAGAAGGGGGATATACGTAATAGTAAACATATTAACTTTAGCGAATATGACAAAGCTGAAATGAAGTTGTTCAAATTAATTCAACAAGAGACATTTCATGGAGGTTTATTTTCTGATAAAAATATTCAATGTTTTACTGATGAGGACGGTGTTGTGCGAGTGAATACGAAGATATTACTATCAAATGAAGACGAAGGGTTTAAAAGGCCTATACTGTTGCCTAGTAAACATTTTATAGTTGAGCTATTAGTTTGCTATTATCATCGGGTTCTGCTTCACGCAGGTGTACAAACTATGATAGCAAGTCTTCGGCGCAGAATTTGGATTTGTGGAGTTAGGAGATTGGCAAAGAAGGTAGTAACCAGTTGTATTGCATGCAAAAGATATACCGTAAAATCAGCTGATTCGCCTTTTGCACCGCTACCTACGAAAAGAGTCGATTCCAGTGCTGCAGTATTTGAGACCACGGGCATTGATCTAGCGGGACCGTTGTACTTAAGATCTGGAGAAAAGGTATATATAGTTTTGTTTACCTGCGCAGTGTATCGAGCGGTTCATCTTGAGCTTGTGGAGTCGTTGAGTACAGAGGCATTTCTCATGGCTTTGAGACGTTTTGTAGCACGTAGGGGACGTATGCACACCATATATACTGACAATGGTTCTAACTTTGTAGGGGCTAACAACCTTTTTAAGAAACTGGACTGGCAGAGAATAGAGTCCGAAACGGCGACTAAACAAATAAAATGGATTTTTAACCCTCCATCAGCGGCATGGTGGGGAGGCTGGTGGGAAAGAATTGTGAGAATGATAAAGGCAATTCTACGGCGGGTTTTAGGCAGAGCACGATTGAGTTATGTTGAACTTTTGACCGTTTTATATGACACAGAGTCTGTAATAAATTCGCGACCCTTAACGTACGTCGGGGAAGCAGACTTGTTGATGCCGTTAACACCAGCTTTTTACCTACAAGAACTAACTTCACCGAGCATGGCGGACTTTGAAAAGGTTGAGGCAAGTGAGTTGAGGTCGAGAGCCAAATATCTCCTGAAGTTGCGGAGTGATTTGAAAGAGCGGTTTCGCAAGGAGTATCTGGCGAGTTTAGTCCATCATGGGCGGAGGCCTTCAAACATGATTAGACTGGAAATTGGAGATTTAGTGCTGTTAGATACAGGGGCGAAAAGAGTGACTTGGCCTCTCGGAAGGATTTTAAGACTAATAGAAGGCGTTGATGGCTGGCCCCGGGTAGCCGAAATAAAGATGAGAGATGGCGCTATACTCGTGAGGCCGATTCAGCGCTTGTTTCCGCTCGAAGTGAAGCCCCAGTGAAATTAGATTTTTTTGTGTTCGGAGGATGTTAAAACTCTTTTTCAATTATTTGTTTTTTAATAAATTTTGGGACACTCTCTGTCAATCTGATCGAATAAAATTTTGTCGCGTATATATTTAGCATTGTGTTTTTCTTCATCCGGTACGCGGTACCGGCCCAACGGCCGTCAGTCCTCCTTGCAATGTGGCCTGCCCACTGCTATTCGAGGCTCGCAATTCTTTGGGCTATGTTGGCGACCTTAGTTCTACGGCGGATTTTATCATTTCTGATTCGATCACGCAGAGAATCCCCGAGCATAGTTTTCTCTATTGCCTTTTGGCTGGCTTTGAGCCTACTTATAAATCCCAAGAAATGAAAGATATTGAAATGAAATAAATTAAATTTAATAAAAGTCGGTTAGAATCATAAAATACATTTATTTTCCAAATAATTAATATTTCTTTCTATCGCACTCGCGCACATTTCCCGAGCACCATATAACCACAAGATCAGCTTCGCGGAATGCAAATTTATTCTAAAATAAAAATTGTTTCGCGTCTCCACAACTCCGAGCTTGCAAACTCCAAACTAATTTGCATTTTCAATGCGAAATTATGTTCCCCGATGTCCGGAAACGGCGGCACTTATGCAAAAATCTCAGTTAATAGTCCTTACAAGTACTTACTGTACTTGTAACGACTATTAACGTTGCTCGCCTGATTGACTTTACAAATAGTTGCACAGTTGCCATCTTGAGTATCGCTCGCGAAATTTATGTCGCGCTTGGCGTAGATTGTAGCATTTGCAGCTCCCAGCTGGGTTCTGGTGTAGTTGCACTTGCTTGTTCAGTTGTTTATTTGTTTTAAATGGTAAAGTTTCCACTGTCGGAGGATTCGAAACACTGAGAGAAGTATACGATATGGGTTTACACGATAGGACGCCTTCAAGCGAGGCGTGAAGAGACACCAGGCCGGCCAGGCAGAAGTGTGATCCATACTGCACCAGCCGTTTCCGCATTTGGATTTCAATATCCATTTGAAATCAGGTGTAGTTGAAATATTCGTGGTGCTTGCATTAAAAAAACGGTTTAATAAAAATAACCATCTGAATCAAAAACGGCAAGTAAATTAAAAATCAAAGTGAGTACATTTGATGACATCAACCGTAGACATTGAATAGGAGTTAAAGATGACTTAAAAGCAGAGGAAGTAGATAACAATCAATACTTTTCAATGTAAATCAGAAAGCAATATTATTTACAAGGAAATACTAACCAAACATTGGTTGCTAAGACAACCGATTATCTAAAAAGAAAGAAGAATAATGATACGAAATCCAAAAGATTAACAAAAAGATTCTAAGGAGTACGACACAGACACAGTAAGCGATAAGAATTAAATACAGAAGGCGGCCTTTTTGCTAAGAAATAATATTCTTATTTAATTTTCTTATTTCAGCCGTGAATCAGTTGGCTGTGTTTCGGATTGAAGGGAAAGGTAGCCAGTGCAATTACTGGGCATGGACGGCATTTCATTTTAGGCCTCAGGATGACAACGCACCTGCAATATCAAGTGATTTTTCCTTGTTATTGCAGGTGTCTATAGGCGGTGCCTGGTGCCGGGTGTAGGCGTCTTTTCGCGGGTGCCGTAAGATCCGCTGCTCTATACGGCGCACCTCTATGGGCAGACCGTCTATCTGCCTACAATAAGACTCTCCTGCGGCGTCCACAGCGGATATTAGCAGCGAGGATTGCCAGGACCTACAGGACTGTTTCCTACGAGGCGGCGTGTGTAATGGCCAGGACCACACCCTGGGATTTAGAGGCGGAAGCACAAGCCGAAGTATACAGAAGAACATCTGAGACTAAAAAGAATACAGGGGTGGCACCGATGTCTGAAGAGGTGGAACTATGGAGGGGCGAGGCGCAGAAAGCTGCTTTCAACAAATGGTTAGAGAGGTTGGACAATCCCAGTGCAGGACACCACACCATTGCGGCTTTCCGACCAGTGCTTGATGTTTGGATGAAGGGACAGGGAGGATCTCTCTCCTACCGTGCAGCTCAGATCCTCTCGGGACACGGATGTTTTGGGAGATACCTATGCAACATCGCAAGAAGAGAGCGAACTCCGATCTGTCACCAATGTGGCGCCATAGAAGATACGGCATTACACACGCTCCAGGAGTGCGCTGCTTGGACTGATGAACGATCCGCTCTTACAACGGTAATCGGTGAAGATCTTTCGCTGCCAGCAGTGGTTCGAGCAATCACAGATAGTGACGATGCGCAGAAGGCCTTTTACACTTACTGCGAAGTTGTGATCGGCGGCAAGGAGGCTGAGGAGAGGTCCCGAGAGATGGACCCCTCGGCAGATCCATTACGCAAGCGTAGAACTGGTCAGCGACGGCGTGCTTACGCTTGTGCGTTGGCCCAGTGAGCGGGCTCTCGGGCGACAGGCTGGGGAACCTGTTGCTTGAGTTTTCGGCCCCATGCTGAGTTAGCGACGTCATATGGGTGCCCCGTTATGGCGTCACGGTGTAGTTTCTCGTCGGTCATTGGGTTGGGTCCTCACAACGGACACTCGCGGGTCAGAGATTTAAGGATCAAGGGAAACTGTCACCTTATTCTCTGTCAAGCAGGAGATAGGAGCACGGGGGTCGTTTTAGTGGGTAGTTTCGGCCTCTATCATCTTCAGTCGAAGAGCCCCACATATCCCTGCATCGTTCATCGCCCCACGATGCAGGCCAGGCGTAAAAGCCTTTCCCCCCCCCCCCCAAAAAGGTGTCTATAGGCGGCAGTAACCATAGAGTACATTTTTAGCGGTAACAGCAGCAAAAATAAAAATAGAATTCAATTCAGAGCTACATTAAAATGTACAAAATGGGTCTATCATTAATTGATTTCGTTTTTTAAAATCCGTAGCTTTTTCCCTTGAGTTCTACATCATTATCTCCTATTTTTCTATATAGACTCTAGCGAAAGTTCATTATTATCTATTATTTCTTATTTAACTCTATAGACTCTAGAAACACATGGGAAGTTTTTCCATAGGATGGCCATAACTCCACTTTACTGAATCATTGAACATTTCAGGAGTGAATAAATCAATCGAGGAATAAAAATAGTGACTCCTGCAAAATGAGCTTAGAGTACTTATAAAGTTCATACTCTGTGCCAAAGATGCTCCATGAGAATTGTCGGCGATCCTAAGCTCACAAGCGGTATTTGACCTTTAAGCCTAAGGTGAGATTTTGCCTCCTTGTGTATAATCTACCGTTTATATAACAGGCTGTCTTCTGAGTAATTATAAGACATGATGCCCATTGCCTTTGTCTTTCTTCGCACCGCTCGCCACCGGCAGAAAGTTCATCCTAACTAATTGGAACCAAAGTGGTCGTGTACTGTCGGTTTCAGATAAACAATCCCGCGCGTACGCTCAGGCTAAGAAATGAGAAGTACAGCATAGGGTTCTTGAAAAAAGGCGTGAAAAGGTTTTCACACGGTCGGCAACGCGCAAGGGATACCCCTGGTGTTGCAAGCGTCCATGGGCTACGGTAACTGCTTACCATCAGGGGGGCGTATGCTTGATTGCCACCTTAGTGGTATAAAAAAAGTCTGATAAAAGATAAAAGATCAAGAGTGTAAAATATCCCCTACAAACACAATTGCGTACTGCATTAATCAAACAAGACGTTCCTTCGATCACGGACACAAAGGAGGCCGAGTTTTTGTCGCGAAGAAATGGCTGATGTTATCAAGGTAAGAGTTATTTCAACACATTGTCAACTAAACCTACGCCTTGCGAGGGACGCAATAAAATCGAAGAAGGGACCGCTTCGGCTATCTCTTTGCTGCCTATTACGTTGGCGTTGGATAAAGGTAGTTTGGGAGAGGCAATTTTATGTAGGCTGTAGGAGCTTTATTTTTATCACTCGAAATATAAGGAACTTTCTTAACAACGGTAGTTAGAACAGACAATAAAATAAATAATCAATGGATAAATAATATGCAACTCACATCTGTTAGCCTTTTTAAAAATGGAAAAACCAAATCGCATTATTCATAAGAAACATTCAAGAGTAGAATCTTAACAAAACAAAGCAGTATTCTCGATTCGCCAGGGACAGAAATATGTAAGTCTGTGATATAAATACATAACGAGAAAAGCTAATAACACAGCTTTGTGTATCACGTAAAGTACACGAAGTTAAATTTCTGTTGAAAATTCGAGAGCATTTCGATTTTTAGACCTTCCCGTCGGGATTTTGTTATAACACTTGCTTTTCTAAGATATATATTTTATGACAGACTTGAATCAACCACCTCTGTCTTCCCTGAGGGTTGTAAGAAAAACGTAATGGCCGACCAAGCACCATGTGCCCAAACATAAGGGTTATTAACATCAGTTCCGAGAACTTTATTGTAATCCTTTCCTTGCCGTGAGGAAGGTTGCCTTTGAGATCCATTGACAAATATTATTTGGAAAACAAAGTAGAGGAGGGATTTGATCAAATACCAATGGAGAGACGATAAAACAGTATTATCACAAGTTGGTAAGGTTCAAACTCGCTTGTTACAATTCTTGACAAACTATCAAGGCAATGATTCTAGAGAATTACTTAATTTTATTCTTGTAGAACATATTTTTTACGATAAGATCTTGATGTTTATATAATGCAGGCCGTTTTTATTTACTTACAAAAATACTTTCTAAAGCTTTTAGTTCTTGTTGAGAAACAGATATCTAATGGGAATGCACATCAGTTGGGAGTTTCGAGCCATCAAAAAATGTGACTAGAACTCCTAGTCACATCTGGTGGCTGTAAAATTCCTCTTAAGTGCGTGCCAGATTCAGTTCAATCTCTTCACGTTTCTTGTATTCTGTGACGTCACTGTGAATATAATCATAAAAGGCTTATGATTATCACTGAATTAAGCCCATATTTAGGGTCGTCTGGGTAGGTACAATAAGCTTTCCTGTTTCGGCCGTAAAACACAGTTTTGTTTCGGGAAAGGCAGCCAGTGTAATTACTGGGCATGAAGGGCATTTCTTAGGCCTCAGGATGGCCGCGCCTTTGCAATGCGTAGCGATTTTTCCATGTTATTGCAGGTATCTATCGGCGATGGTAGTCTACCACCGAGTGGACCGTCAGCTTAATGCCATCTAGTTATATAGAAAAGACTGCAAAGCTTGACGTCCAAACAATAATATTAATATTGCTCAGATAAAACATCAATTTGTTCGTGAGTGGATAGTAGGCCATGCATAACAATAGCCCACCATAACACCCCTGCGAGGATGTGCGTACAATGTTTACGAGTGTACTGAAATGTATTCTTCGGCGACAGGAAAAGGCTAATATAGACTTCCGCTCCCTTAACGATGTTTGTTTTTCTTTCATTGTGAATTATAGAAAGAGTTTTATTGTTCTCAAAAACATAATATTGTAGTACTAACTGAGATCCGGGAGACGGTGTTCCGGTAATCAGTAGTGATAGCGGGACAGATAAGTCTTTGAGCCAAAACTAAAGAAAATTAATAGCATTAAGCGTATATTAGTGAGATAATGTCATAAAACATATTTTATTTATTTATTTATAAGATATATAACAGACTACAGTTATGAAAGCGCAATGCAATATTACAAAATTATACAAGTTCTAAAATGTACCTACACAGAAAGATCCAACCTGCCAATTTCAAAACATTTTCGCTTGAAAGTTGAAACTGGGTACTTTAGTAGATCCCAGTCCTTCATTGGCGCAAAACCTGGCCGTAAGGCCGGGTTGCCTGGGGGTGGGTTGGTGAAATTGCTTTGGCAGAGCCCATGCTACCCTCGCGAAGGGCAGTGGAGTTACCGGGGAGTTTTAGTGGGTATTCCCAGTGCCTTGGAAGCGCTGGGCGACCCCTACACACGCCCGTCGCTTAGCCAGCGGCGGGTAGGTCAGTAGTCGGATTTCTCCCCCCCCCCAAAAAAAAAAGACCCTAGTCCTTAAATTATTGACCAATCGGAAACCCTTATTTTTTGTGAAAGGATATTGCTCTTCATTGTTTTCAAAAAACATCTGGTTGCAAAGACATTACGGTACCAGATTTCTTTGTGACAATAACAAAACATTAGTTTTTGTTTTAGTATTTTACCATTGTTATAATTGCCAAAAATTTTTCGTAGACACTCTTAAATTCTATTGGTGGATGATACACCAAGTAGGTGGCAGGTAGTTGACGACCTTTGTGTACAAAAATGATATTTAGCCTGGCAGGTTAGACTATTCTTTGATGGTACTTCAAAAATATGCATACACAGTATTTTCTATGAGAAAAAAAGGAATGTTATATAATTTACTTTTATTTTGACCCTTCTCAGGAACAATCGAAAAGAACCTAATCCTATGTTTCTCATTATTATCATAATGAAAAACATAATATGTAAACAGTAAGTAATTAATATTTAATAAACAAATAACAATTGTAACTATAATCATCTACATAAATACACACATTTACTTAATAAATACAAAGACGTACACACACAACACAAAAACCTATGTTCAGCTTAGATACTAATAATTATAGTTAAACGCAAGATAGTTATTATTATTAAAGTATATTAGGAATAAGTATAGAAACTAGTTAGTTCTAAGTTGTATTCATAGATGGCGCTAAGTAGTACCTTTGAATCTCGGTTTTAAGTTTTACCTCATATTTATAATTATGTAAAACAATTCATGTTTTATTTGATTTTTGAAATGTGGTTCATGTACAAAAGGAACATGTCTGTCTACTGAAGCAGTTTGTGGGTCTAGTGTGTGTGAGTGAGTTCTTTGCTAAATGTACCTATCTATCACCAACATTTGCAGTAAGCATTTTAAAATACACCATAGGTTCTATGGGCTCCACTGTCGTTTTCAAAATCATTCCACTCCACAGACGAACGCAGAACAAATTGTACCATTTAACACACTTAAACCATGCCCCTAGACTACCCTAGAGCCCTTTTTTACCCCCCGACAAAAAAGAGGGGTGTTATAAGTTTGACGTGTCTGTCTGTGTATCTGTGTGTCTGAATGTGGCATCGTAGCGCCACAACGAATGGACCAATTTTGATTCGGTTTTTTTTGTTTGAAAGCTGATGTGACTACGTTGGTTCTTAGCTATAATATGTGAAGATTAGTTCAGGCGTTTGATGACTATCAGCTCATTTTCTACATGATAATAGGGTTTTACGAATTTTAACAGATCCGATTTATTTGAAATTTGGTGTACTGTCACTTCGGTGATTTTCCAATGACATACTATCCTTGAGCTGATCCAATACCATCAAAAAGTCTGCGAAATACTTAATTCTTCAAAAACTTACTGCAGATGTTATAGCGTGTCTGGGCTCTTATAAATAGTCTCAATAAGATGGTGTTGGATAGATGATTAATGACGCCGGGAGTTACTTAAAATTTTAAATTTTGTATTTTTGTTTATATCAATGCCTAGAGAGAGAGCCTAAGCTTATGACGTAAGTACCTACATCAGCTATTCATTTTCCAAAAAAAGACGAATCCGAATTTCGGTAACTAAGTATAATAATAAGCAGAGAGAGTACTATATTAGAAATATAAATTAAGAGATCACACAAAATTATTATAAACTATCTGCGAAAACTATAAGCCATAGATTTAGTGATCTTTTAGCCATTTTTGTTGCTCGATTAGTTTTTTTTAGTTTTTAATTTTTGGTGATAGGATTTTTTTAAGTCCGCCAGTTAGCTACCGCCATCGTACCGAAGTCTGCCGCCACAACAATTATGGTACTAGCATTGTTGTGTTCCAGCAGTGCGAGGTAAGGTATCCTCCGTGGTTGAGGAATCTGGGTGAAGCTCGCTCACATCTTATTTATTTATTTATTAAAGTACACCAACAGCGATACATAAAATAACACTTACATCTATACAATGTTTTAGTACCTATACATAAATGTTCGCCAATTACAGGTATACATAACACTTGCCATTATATTCTTCGTATTTTTTTTTAAATTAAAATGCTTAAAACAAAAAACTGAGTAAGCTCTTATTTTTTCCATAAATTCCTACATTTATTTTATTAGCTAAATAAAATAATGATGTGAACTAAGTGTCAACTATGTGGCGAAGCAATTCATTTTTGAAAACTTTTTGAGAGTCATTAAAAATATCGATAAAAGGCACCCTATTTGATATCTCATTATATTCGGAACAAATTCTTGACAAGGGACAATGAGAGCCTACGTATTGGGTGTCTAGGACAATTGTAGGGAATGTTAAGATCGATTTTACTAAGCAGTTCAATACTTTTAATTTTATTGTTTAGGATTTTATACAAAAACATCAAATCTGCAACCAAGCGACAACTACGCAAAGGTGTCATTTCGAAAAAAGAAAGTCTCTGATCGTAAGGCTGTCTGTGACTTATGCCAGAAGTGTTATAAGCTAGGTATCTTGTGAATGCTCGCTGTATAGATTCGACCCGCTGAGAGGAAGCACTATAAACTGGATTCCATGCGACACTGGCAAATTCAAGGTGGCTGCGCACTAAGCTGTTATACAGAACAATCCTTGTTTGTACTTGTCGGAATTCCTTCGAATTTCGTCTTATAAACCCTAACATTTGAGCAGCTTTTTTTGTAATTTTGTCAATATGAGAAGTAAATTTCAAATTGCTATCAAGTGTGACGCCTAAGTCTCGAATTTGTTTAACCTCCGCCAAAGCCATACCGCCAAGGGTATAAACAGCTTTTATTGGATTTTTCTTCCTTGTATATGTAATATGAAAACACTTTGAGGAATTCAATGGCATACTATTACATATACACCAATTTAGTATGCTATTTAAATCTAGTTGCAAAAGTTTCGAATCTTCCAGGGTTTTAACAGTTTTACTTAACTTCAGGTCGTCAGCAAATAATGATACTCTACTGTACTGAATTCGAGACACAATGTCATCAATAAATATTAAGAATAATATAGGACCCAAATGGGATCCTTGTGGGACGCCAGATTCGGCAATGAAGAGCCTTGATTCAAATCCATTTACCGCTACGACCTGAGGTCTTTTGGATAGATAGCATTTAAACCACGTCAATAGTGTTCCACATATTCCAATTCCTGCTAGCTTTGAAAGTAACACTGGGTGGCATACCTTGTCAAATGCACTAGTGAAATCAGTATAAATCGTATCCACCTGATAACCCTTGTCAACCTCTCTTGATACAATAGTTATCAAAGATGCTAGGTTTGACTCTACCGAACGTCCCTTCCTGAAGCCATGTTGAACATCGGATATAACATTTTCAACATGATTGTAAATAGTGGGGTAAACCAGTGACTCAAACAGTTTCGAAAAGCATGACAAAATAGATACGGGTCGATAGTTTGCTATATAAGATTTATCTCCCTTTTTGTACAATGGCATTATTCTAGCGTTTTTCCACTCATCTGGGAACACACCATCGCTCAGCGAACGATTAAAGATAATTGACAACGGGAGAGCAAGGACGCCTCCGCATCTTTTCTCAAATAACGGTGGAATATTGTCAGGACCGGGGCCCTTTTGTATGTTTAATTTTTTGATTTCTTTCACAATTTGACTTTCGTTAATTTTAATGCTAGTGATATGATTGACACTATAACTATTAGGAGCACTATTTACATTGATAGATGAATAAACAGCAGAAAAATGATCGGCAAAGAGATTAGCGATCTCTGCGCCCGAAGAAGCACAGGAATTGTTTAATTTCATTTCAGCAGGGTGTACAGAAAGGCCTTTGCGTTTGTCTTTAATGTAGCTCCAGAATCTTTTGGGATCCTTGCAAATAGCTGATTCTATCTCCGTGCAGTATTTACTATGACATATACTTATTAGTTTATGACAGCGCTTTCGAAGTAGATCAAACTCGTACTTATCTCTTGGATTGCCATTTTTCAAATACTTTTTGCGAAGATTACTTTTTTCTTGTAATAGTTTTTTAAGTTTAGAACTAAACCACGAGGGGACTCTAGAAGCTCTTATCAAATTAGTGGGCACATATTTATCGATTATTTCTCTCAAAATTTTGTAAAACACTGAAACCATCCCGTTCACATCATTACAATGACTGAAAATATCATACCAGCTTAAAACGCTTAATTCACGTATTATATCATCATAATTTGCCTTATAAAAATTAAGAATTTCTCTGTCGTTTGGCTTCAAATCTTCGGCCTTATTATTAGGACTTACCTTCCATTAGGTGAGATGAAGGCCAATGGAAGGTAAGTGATAATAAGGCTAAGGTTTTAAAGGTTAAGTTAAGGTTTTTTATTCCTCGTTAGGAATAAAAAACCTTAACTCGATTCTACACGTAGAATAAATAGAGATGAATTTTTGGAAACCTTTCATCATAAAAGAAAATTCACAAGTGAAATTAAAAATATTAAATAAAAAAATTCAGTAACCCCCGGTCTCATTAATCATCTATCTAACACCATCTCATTGAGACTATTCTTATGAGCCCAAACACGCTCTATCTGCTGTAAGTTTCTGAAGAATTAAATATTCCGTAGACTTTTTGATGGTATAGGATCAGCTCAAGGTTAGTATGTCATGGGAATGTCACTGAAGTGACAATACACTAAATTCCACATCATTCGGATCTGTGAAAGTTAATAAAACCCTTTTATCATGTAAAAAAGAGATGATAGTCATCAAACGCTTGAACTAATCTTCATAAATTATAGCTAAGAACCACCAAATCAAATCGTTTAGGAGCAAAGATGCCACATACAGACATACAGATACACAGACAGACACGACAAACTTATTAAACGTTAAAAATTAAAATATAATGTAAAAGAGACGATTTTTTATTGTGATTTTTTTTTTAAATGCGATATTGTTTGACAAGCACAAAATTATGATTGTAGATAGATTTAAGTATACTTGTCTCTCATAATTAAATGACATCTTCTCTCTCTGTAATAAGTAGAGGTGTTACAACGCCATTTTATATGACAAAAGTAACAAAAAAGATGACGGTAAGCGGTTACCGTAGTCACTACTCACGGCGTTAAACAAAGCCTTAAAAAAAGGTAGAGAAAAAAGATGATCTAATAAAAATACAAATACATAGAATTAACCGAAAACACCTTCCCCAGAGACTTCAGCATAATTCAGCGCAGGTGAAGCGGCAGCCGAGGCCCATACTAAACAAAACTATTTCGCATTACTGCCTCATGAAATGTAATTGAAAACATTCCACAAAGGAAACGTAATAGGCCATAGGTGATATTATGAGATGTGCGTACGGCAAGACGTCATCTTGGACGCCGGTCACGTGGTGTTCTATTAGCGGCCGGCCCAAACGACCAGATAAAACCAGAACGGCAATTGTGGCTCCGAACTCGAAAAAATACGAAGTAATTTTTGTTTGGAACGAATTTTCCCTACGGACATACAAATTCATTTTCAACGTTTTGTCATTTCGTATCATATTAAGAAAAGTCTAAAACATTGGAAGAGATCAAACCGATTCTCATAAGCCTTTACACGCATAAGCAAATCAGGCGAGTCTAAATTTATCAAAGGATTTTTCGAAAAACAGTTTTATTGTAGAGTAAGAGAAATTTTTCACTTTTCATACAAACCAAAAATCGCTAATAATTACTTTTATTTAAAAAAAGACTTTTTGGAAAATCCTCTTCTAACTTTTTGGTCATATGCTGTATGTTTTTGGTCATATACAATTATACATATTATGCTGTATTTATGCTTACGCATGGCAAGTCTGTTTGTTTCCAATTATTTAAAATATATAAGAAGACATTTAAAAGAAGCGTTTGAGTATTTGGGCGCTAGTAACAAACACAATTTTTATATTCAAAAATGTCTTTTCGCACTTTAAATTGTATGAAATTTGTTTTGTCAGTAATACAACAGGGCAAGGCAGGACAGGGTCGTAACACACAAGTGATATCCCTGGTGTTGCAAACGTCCATAGGCTATGGTAACTGATTACCATTAGGTGGGCCTTGTTTGCTTGTTTGCCACCATATTGGTATAAAAAAATAGCTTTAATATTTTTTTTTGATGTAACCTGTCACTAAGGAGTATTGTTAATAGTACCTACTTATGTTCATTCATCCAAGGAACGTCAAAACCACCCATTATTCTATTTAACCTTTTATAAAGATCAGATAAATAGGATTTATTAATTTACTTATTTTAGAAAGGCGTACTGAAAAATAACAGTCATGTTTTAAACAAATTGTTTCTTCTCTGAAATTCAATTAAATAAATCAGGCTTTGTTTCCTAGTTCCATGATAGAATCTCAGCTAAAGTAAATTTCAATATATTCATATTCATTTAATCACTTCAAATTTGTAACATATTAGTACACGTTAAATGTTTATAGCAAGATGTTAGTGATAGTTACAAATTGACCTTTTCAAGGCATTCGTGATAGTATAACTTATATATAGTTTAACTTATAATAGCTATTTATCTGTAAGTAAGCGTATAAAAACAATAATCTATGTTCATGTCACTAAAATAAACGTCAAATATAAAAGAAAATAATAATAATCAGATTAAATAATAATAATAAAGTAAAATGTCAATGATAGTAAAATTGAATTAAAATTAATAACAATAACAATAAAACAAAATAAAATAAAAAAAAAGCATAAATTAACAAGGGTGTAAATTAGCTTATGATAGAATCTAATTAAAATGAATCATTAAAATATTCCCTTAAATTATAATATGCCCTTTTCATAAGCGTTTTCTTTAACACATTCTCGAACTCACTACCTTGGAGGGTCTTTATAGTTTTTGGCAAGTGGTTATATATTTTAATTGCCATGTAATATGGGCCATTTTTGTAAAGTGTCAGATGCGGGGTAGGCAATACCAGATCATTACCGCGGCGCGAGGCATAACGGCTCGGCTTATCACCGATACGCTGAAAGTAACTTGCGCTTTTCTGCACAAGGCGGCATAATTCGAATATGTAGATGCTAGTAACTGTTAACATTTTATATTTCTCAAATAATAACCTACATGAGTCTCTCGGTGCTGTCAGCGTTATTATTCTAAGACATCGTTTCTGCAAGATGGATACTGCATTCACATCAGTCGAGTTGCCCCAGAAAACAATTCCGTACCTTATCCACGCAGCAGCATGACTGTGGTACGCGGCGAGTGCGCATTCTTCATTTGTTGCTTTCCGAAGTTCACGCAACGCATATGAAAAACTACTGAGCTTGCTCACCACACTTTCAACATGTTGCTTCCATGACAGTGTAGAGTCCATTGTGATTCCAAGTAACATAAAGGAGTCAACTTCTTGTATCTTTTGGTCTAGATGCGATAAGTGAATAGTCAGCCCCGCTCTTTGGTACGGTCGAAATTGCATAAATTTAGTTTTTTCAAAATTTAATGAAAGCCCTAGCTTATCTAAATAAGACACTATTTGGTGTAAGCATTTAGTTACTATAGTTTGTAGGTTTGTGATTTTATTTTGATCACATGTGACCAGAAGGGTTGCATCGTCTGCAAACAAGACAGTTTTTTGGCTTATTACAGATGGTAGCTTATTAATATACGCCAGGAACAACAAGCAGCCTAGCACGCTACCCTGCGGTATAGACCCTGAGATGACTTCAATAGAGGAAGTGACTTGCCTTATCTCCCGTTTTTTCTCATTAAAACTTGCCAATTGCACGCATTGCTTTCTGTCCTTAAGATAAGAATCGAGCCATCTATGAGCATTACCACGTATTCCCAGCAAGCGTAGAGTCACCAGTAATATACTGTGCACCACTCTGTCATATGCCTTTGTCAAATCCATAAAAAGGGCTATTACGCATTTATTATAATTTAACGCATTTAGTATTTCCAAATTGAGATCAAACGCTGCTGATGTTGTTGAATGATTTTTGCGGAATCCGTGTTGCTCTTTACTAAGAACATTATACTTTTCAAAAAAAGCGTAAATTTTTTGACATATCAATTTTTCATAAATTTTTGATACAACAGGCAACAACGCGATTGGGCGGTAATTTGTAACGCTAAGCTTGTTTCCTTTTTTGAAGATCGGTTTAATAACTGCTAGTTTTAATTTTTCAGGAAACACACCTTCTTCGTATGACTGATTTATTAACAACGTTAGGGGTTGAACGAGTTCATTTACGCAGTAGATTAGCAAGGTAGCTGGAATCTCATCATAGCCACAAGAATGGTTTCGCTTTAGGCCTAAAATTGTTTTTCTCACATCAGCTTCTGTGACGCTGCTCAAATACAGTGAATTTGTCAATGATACTCTATTACCTCCATTCGATATTGCGCCATTTTTTATAGAACCAATATTTACAAAGTATCTATTAAATATATTTGCAACTTTTATAGGTGATGTAATATATTCATTTTCGTAGTTAAGCGTTATGTTTTCCTGCTTTTGAGTTTTTGCTTTCAGTTTTTCATTAATCATACTCCACATTACTTTGTATTTATTGCGCGCTAATTTCAGCCTATTTATATGAGATTTTCTTTTTTCCGCAGCTATTACTTTTTTTAGTGTTTTATTGTAGTTTTTTGAGTAAGTTTTTAATGTTTCACTATTATAATAATTTGTAAGGCAACGTAGAATACGTTTATGGTAACAACATTTTTTTAATCCCTTTGAAATCCATTTAGTCTTACGCTCATTTTTCAATATGTAGGTTTTTTTAGGAATATGTGCATTTAACAGAGACTGGATTACATTTTGGAAATTATTAAAGTTTGTGTTTGTATCATTATTTTGCAATAAGATACTATACCAATTTATTTGTTTTAAGTTTTCTTTGAAGATTTCCATGCTTTTAACGTTAAACATTCTTTTACTTACCTTGTATGAGATTTTATTTCTACTTATGTCCTTTTTCAATGGGACTTGCCCAATTAAAGTACTATGGTCCGATAAATTATAATTTTTAACTAAGGCATTCATATTTACATTATTTGTGACAATAAACTGATCTATGCATGATGCACCATTTTGTGTTTCACGTGTAGGTTTATCAATCAAGCATACTACCTATATATAAGCATGCATATATACTTACCTATCTTATAAAATCTAACTGAAATCTAAGACATCAAATTATCAATTCGTAAAAGTCAAACTAAGAATATCCATATCACAATTAATTATAGAATTCTAGCGCTATCATCAGTTTACATTCCCATAGCTGTCCGGGAGTTTGTGGGTTGCTCTCATTAAAAGTTAAATTGGCGGGACACGCTGTGATTGGCAGCCGCCTGTGTTGCCACACCGCGAAATAAAACTATTTGAGTTGGTAATTATTAGAAACTTTTCAAATTTAAATAAAGTCGATGTCGTTAGCTTTGAGTTCAATTTTTACTGATTTCCAAATGAATTGGCGGAGAAAACTTTTGCGTGTCTCCGAATCGACAAGTAAATTATTTTCACCAGAAAAACTACCATGCACAAAGTTTTTTTAATCGTTTCTCTGTAGTAAGTGCCACTTAAGTATGGAACGCTCGGCAGCGCGAGTTTTCCTTCCAGGGTTGGAACGTCCAGGGCAGTATCCTCTTTACTGCACTAGCTGTTTTGTCATCTGGATTATGATTTCCACAATTCTTCACTTAGCGCAAATTGACAAAACGGGGAGTCTTATTTCGAAAATCTTAGGGGTTAATACATAAGTAAAAATCAATTTTAATCATAAAACTAAGAATCAAAATACTTAATGAAACCATATTTCAATATATGCCTAAAGTAAAGACATCCCCTCAATTATGTTTGAATAGACCGGTCACATATAATTTAACTTGACAATACTTTTCGCGTTTCCCGTACTGAGTAATTGATTTATAAATTGTAATGCCCAATTCGTATGTAAACACCAGAAGTAGGTACGCAATTTGTTTTGCAGTAAACGACATTTAAGATGAAAAAATAGTTGTTTACTAACCTCAAATTTCGGTATGCTTTTGAAAATATGCTGTTGCTTTGGTGGGAGATGTGTTCGGGAGATAGAAAGGACCCACCCCCAAAATTGTGAGTCCGTAATGTACATTTTTACTGAATTCGACATGTTTTCATAACGATCATTTCCTGAAACGGCGATCGCGTATTGTAGTGTCAAATGACATACACATATTGAAAGCATTCTTTTTATGATTTTCTTTGGCAAAGTTATGAGCATATTACGTTTAATGCCGATCGGTATGCCGCACCTGGTTGTGAATTGGAAATACACCGATCTGTTCCCGCAGCGAATAGGTGAATGCCCAAAACGTAGGTCTTTGTACTAGTACGTACATAATATAAATTGCTACAGAATATTTATAGAGCAACTAATGAAATTAATCTATTCAGATACGGCTGTCAACAAAAGTGAACTAAGACGTCTATTGTAACAATCTGATTCCAAATCCCATACAACCAATAAAATCCTAGCAAACCTTCGAACGAGAATTGTACACATAGGTATGTTGGATTTGGTTTTGATGGACCTACAGCAGAATGTTTTCGTTCACTACGACATAGTTTTTGTTTTTTGGTCATGTTGGTTCGCACGTCGGAAAATATTTTTATTGCCAATATCTAGCTGCGTTTCCGAACAAAAACTTGTGCGGCTTTATATCGGAATATAGTCGTATGCAAACTCTGAAAAATTGATTAAACTGTGGCAATATTCCCGGAGAACGTTTGGAAAGAATCTGGAAAGCAAATTGGATTAGACTTTTTTATTCCCCCCCTAATTAGACCGATTAAAGGAGTAAACCAATAAAGATAATGTAGACGAAAAAAATAAGTTTTTTATTTTCAATAAAGCAAGATGGCTTCTAGACGTAAAATATGAAATTTAGTAATACTTTATTCTCGTAAGTCGACATTTACAATATTGTGAGTAGAATAAATTTTTATGAACTGCTTCTATAGAAGCAACTCCTAGATTAATATAGTCCAAATCCAGCTTAGAATAGAGTTAGTAGTGACTAGTGAGTGTGGTGGCAACATTTTTTTTTTTTTTTTTTTTTTTTATACTAAGCTCGACAAATGACTCAACACCACCTGATGTAAAGCAGTAAGAAGAGTCCATATGCGAAGACAGCTAGTGCAGTTCAGACACTGCTCTAGCTGCCTCCACCTTGCCGGCCCGAAAGGTGCTTTTTCACGCCTCTTTTGAAGGAACCCATGTTATAGGAAGGAGGGAACACATGTGCTGGCAAAGAATTCCAAGTTCTGGAAGTTCGACAAAGAAAAGAGCTACTAAATTTCTTTGTACGTGATGTTGAGGTGGAGACAGTGAATTGATGACTCCGAAGACCGGCACGCGTGCTCCTGAGTAGGAAGGGGGAAGGTGGGATAAGGTCAAATAGCTCTTCAGAACACTCTCCGTGATATAGCCGATAGAAGGCGCTAAGCGACGCAATGTCTCGACGCAATTGCAGAGGCTCAAGGTTGTTGGTGACCTCTACATCGCCAACGATACGGACAGCACGACGCTGCAATCTGTCCAGGGCATCGAGTAGGTACTTGGCGGAGCCATCCCACAAGTGCGAGCAATATTCCACGCAAGACCGGACCTGAGTTTTATACAGCAGGCATAATTGGTCAGGCGTGAAAAATCGACGCACCTTGTTCAGGACACCGAGCTTCCGTGAGGCTGTTTTTATCACGGTTTCGATGTAGTTCCTGGAATTCAGATCGCAACATATCTCCATACCTAGCAAGTTGAGGGAGCCCTGTGCCGAAAGAGTCGTGCCCTGAAGAGACGGAAGGGGAAGGAACGGCGACATTTTGGCTGTAAACGCGCACACCTGTGTTTTCTTAGCATTGAACTCAACAAGATTGTTAGATCCCCATTCAGATACGAGGTTCAACATCCTGTTGAGCTCAATGGTAAGATTCTCTCTCTCCCTCTCGGTTTCAGCGCGCCCAGCCCCTGGGCGACCGTAATATCCCCCATGCACTGTACTGTCATCTGCATAGCAATGAATGTTTCCTAACGGAATCATGTCATTGATATGAAGAAGAAAGAGTGTGGGGGATAGAACAGAGCCTTGTGGTACACCAGCATTCACTGACATGAACCGCGAAGCGCATCCATCTGCGAGGACACGGATTCTTCGCTCATGCAGGAAGCCGGCAATCCAGTTACAGAGCTGAGCGGGCAGACCGTATGCCGGGAGCTTGGAGAGAAGAGCCCTGTGCCAGACCCGATCGAACGCTTTGGCAATGTCAAGGCTAACTGCCAGTGACTCACCACGTTTGTCAATAGCTTCACCCCAGACATGCATTAAGTACGCTAGAAGATCACCCGTTGACCGGTTCGGCCGAAACCCGTACTGTCGATCATTAATTAATGAGTGATCTTCTAGGTATCGGATCAGCTGGTGGTTTAAGATCCGTTCCATGACCTTGCAAAGAACTGAGGTGACAGCTATCGGGCGGTAGTTAGCTGGGTCTGATCGGTCTCCCTTTTTGGGGACCGGTTGCACATTGGCCTCTCTCCAAGATTCCGGCACACACCAGACGGTATAGCCGCGTTAAGACAGGAGACAACTCCGCTGCGCAGTTTTTCAGTACTATCGCTGGAATGCCATCAGGCCCACTAGCTTTCCGGACGTCGATTGACTGAAGCTCCGCACGTACATCACATTGCCTAATACGTATATCGGGCATTGTGTGGCCACAGTGGGAGAGTTTTGGTGGCTGTAAGTTGCAGTCATCGATTCGGGAGTGAGCAGCAAAGAGTTTTACCAAGAGATCGGCTTTCTCTTGCGGCTTGTGAGCTAGCGAGCCGTCAGAACATCTCAACGGGGGCAGCGAGGGTTGACAAAAGTTGGATTGCACGGCTTTGGCCAGACGCCAGTAGCTACGGCTTCCCGTAGGATGCGTAAGAAGTTCTTGGCCAACTCGTGCAACGCGCTGTGCATCCGCTCTGATGAAGGCCCTTTTGCAGGACTTGGTGGCGTTGTTATATACTGCTTTCAGTGAGTCAATGTTGGGGCCCCCGCAAGCTCGGCCCCTGATCCAAGCGCGGTATGCCGACTGTCTGTTTTCAACAGCTAAGGCACAATCGCGGTTGAACCAGAGGTTACGCCTACCCCTACTGATGAGATCGGAGTGAGGGATATAGTACTCCATCCCTAACATGATCTCATCAGCAACAGCAGTAGCGCTAGCGTTCGGGTCCAGCTCACTGAAACAGCGCTGCCTCCAAGGGACAGATGCGAAGTAATCCCGCATACCGTCCCAATCTGCCGACGCATAGTGCCAGATGCGGCGTTTGGCAACCATAGGTACCGGTGGCGACGCCCGTGGCACTCCAGCGGATACCAGGCAGTGATCTGATGTTCCCAAAGGAGCACGAACCTCTAGCCGATATCCATCCGGGCGAGTCGTCAGCAGAAGGTCCAACAATGAGGGCGCGTGACCGACAATGTCTGGAATCCTGGTGGGCTGGTTTACCAGTTGGGTCAGGTCGTGCGTGAGAGCGAAAGCGTGGGCAGTTCTACCAGCATGGTCAGTTTTAGAGGAACTTAACCACGACTCGTGGTGAGCATTGAAGTCCCCTAAAAACACCAATTCCGCGGTTGGAAACTGCTCCTGCGCAACATCTGCCACCCGACTAAGATGTTCGAAAAGTCGAGTTGTCTCCATGTCACCGCTGTGGGATCTATAGAGGCACACGTAGATTCGGCAATGTGTGCCCAGGTCCACATGCACCCCAAGAATAGAGTAGGAAGGGTCCTCCAAACAGCGCAGACGGCGACAGCAAACATCCGCCCGGACAAACAAGCATACCCCGGCCTTCGCTTTGAAGGACTCTTCAAGAGCGTAGCCGGGGTAATCCAAGTAGCTAGTGTCTGCCGGGCGGAGTATTTGCGTCTCCGTCAAAAACAGCATTTCGGGTCGAGCCGTCTCGAGATGTTGGTGGACGGCATTGAGGTTAGCATGGAGCCCACGGATGTTAGTGAGCCCGACCTCAAACAGCGTGGTTGTGGTGGGGGTGTGCACCGCTGAACGACCGGAACTGTTTTTGAGCGCTGCCATAGTTATTATAGAAGGAGGAGAGGCGTGAATTGGGGGGACGTTGCCGCGATATATACGGTCAAAGCGTGAGGCCTGTTTCCCCAGGTAATAGCCGACAGTAGAGAAGCGCTGACCCGCCGAACGGAAGGGCCCCCGAACCCCCCCGGGAATGGCCGCCGGGACCCCACCACCCGGTCACCAACCGGCACGACGGACCACCCCAAGATTATGCGTGGCATGATAGGGCAGCCTCACGAACTGGTTAGGTTCGCTTGGGCCCCTGTACTGTACCACGGGCGGCCAGCGGAACAGCCGTTTCTTCGGGTCTCCCTGGTCGGCGGGTCAATGCAGTCCACCTGGCTCTGGTTAGACGGAAGCCGTCACTGACCGCATCCATCGCCGCAACGTCTCCCCAAGCTCTGGTTGTACGCTGACTGATCCCGGAACGCGACCACAAGTGGTCACTTGGCGGGTTTTACGCCATGCGTACGGTGGTCACTAACCAGACGGGTGTTCAGACCCTACCACCAGTCGAGCAGTTGGTAGCTCGGTAATCCCTTAGTCGCCTCTTACGACACCCACGGGAAGAAATGGGGCGGTGAATTGTATTCTTAATCCGTCACCGCACGGACAATTTCGGGCGATCGAAAACAAATATGAATATTTTTATATATCTGCCGTTTCAAGCTCTGCCAACGTAAGCATATTATGACTACTTTTTAGGGCTCCGTACTCAAAGGGTTGTCTCCGCTGTTCGTCCGTCAGTCCGTCTGTCGCCATGCTGTATCTCATGACCCGTAATAGTTAGACAGTTGAAATTTTTAGAGATTATGTATTTCTGTTGCCGCTACAACAGCAAATACTAATAAACAGAATAAAATAAACATTTAAGGGGGCTCCCATACAACAAACGTGATTTTTTTTTGCTTATTTTTGCTCGAAATTGATAACGGCAATAGGTAGGCGCTTGTTTTTAGATAATGATACAGAACCCTTCGTGCGCGAGTCCGACTCGCGCTTGGCCGGTTTTATGTCTCTATATGATTTGAATAAGGGTGCACGAAACAGAGGTCAAGTTTTTATTTGCCGTACAAAACATGAAAGTCCCATTGAAGGTAAAAAGTACCAGAATTTGGAACCTTCTTCAACTCTCTTATTCATAACCACTATGACTTTTATGAATAAGATTATTTATATTGAAAGGGAATTTATTTACCAGGATAAGTGGACCTCCGTGAATAGTTTGAATGATTCGAAGATATCGATAACTCAGAGGACAAAGAAATGCGTGTATTCTGTATTGGAGTTTTTATTCGGATCTCGAGAAATCAGACAATATAATTACCGTCTGTTTTGCAAAGAGGATTCATTTGTTGTCAGAATAAATATGTTCAGAATATATTAAAGTGGGATTTTATCAAGTCAGTGCTATTTTATCTTTAGTTCTGATGAGGTTTAACTAAGCGATTATTTATGCGCTGCCAAATTATCTATGCACCTTCCACAGACTTCTGGACTTAGCATTTTTCTGTTATCGATCTATAATGGACCTGTATTTTTTATATCACTAAGCGATGGTTACAAACAATTGCAACATTAGGAATAACTTAAAAATAATGTTCCTAATATCTTGATTATGATCCAAGTACATTGTAACTTCCTACATTCAATAGGATAACATCAACAATCGCTCAATGAAAACAGTTTTGTAGAGGCGCTTGTACTCTCAGATAGCATTCGTAAAAGTGATAGTAAGCTGTCGTCAGGGCCCAGATTGGTGGTCATTTAAAGAAACCAAGATTCAACAAGCCACACAGGAGGCAAAGGTAACGACTTTAAAACTCCGACAGAAATAACAATGATAATAAACAATAAATAGACATTAACTAGCACAGATGTTGCGATTTGTTTATATTTTCCAGTTTTTAAAAATTATGTTATTTAACTATTGTAATTTAAAGGCTTATTGTACTCATACATAAGTTTCTGACATACTCGATAATTTATTCATGTAGTGTGCAGCCAAATATTTACCATTATGCAGCATATCATACAGTACCTATTTATAAATTGTCTTGTCTCACGCTCACTACCGGTTTGTTAAATTTGTTCCCTACCCGCTTTAGTTTTATATTTCATATACTTACACAAATTATATTGTACTTATAATTTTATTTTTAATAAGCACAACAAATTATGTGTGTTCTCTTATAAGATGGCATCCTCAGTGGATAACTGTATTATTAGAATTTAGATTTGAGTACCAGCCTGTAATAGGTTGTTGTTATCCTGAATAAATAAATAAATAAAAGACAGAAGAATAAACCGTTGTTAAGAATACTTGTATCAAACATTTACCTTGAAACTAACAAATGTTTTTATTGTATATTATATTAAATAGCCAGCCGACACATTTGAATGCAAGTTGTGTCCTAAACCTGTCCTGTCAGACCTATGTCTCCTGTAACCTGTGGGAGGTAGACGTGCGACACGGGTCACGACCCCACAATAAATCTAGCACAGACAACCGATACACGCAAACTTTTCTTTAATTTAAACAAGCACAAAGCTTTGCAGACGATTTCGTATGCTAATGCATACTAATGTATTTATGAGGGATTTCAGCAGGTCGAGATAACTAGAAAGTAAAATGGTTTGAAATATTTTAGTAAAGTATTTTCTTCGCCTTTGTTCGTTCGCAACTTTTCTCAAGACAATGACATCATACAAACTTGTATCACACTGTATTATACAAAACTAAACGTATATCGACAGCGAATCCCAAGTTTTCATATAAAACTCTAGCGGTGCAATACTAAAAACTTGGTGAGCGCGCGTTACACAGCAGCGGCGGTATATAAAAATCAATAAAAGATTTAAATCTTTACCTAGGACATACCCCCGCCATAGATCCAGATTGCCCTATGTACTTATCACCAGCCTATAAACGTCCTACTGTTTGACACAGGCTTTCCTACATGGGAGAAACACGTGAGGAGTTTGTGCCATAAACCACCACACTGGCCCAATGCGGGTTGGTGGGGTAACAACCGGGACCAACGACTTTACGTGCCTTCCGAAGCCCGGTTTTTTTTTACTATTGCTGTTGGCCGCAGATGGCCTTAACAGCGTATCCGGGGTTTTAAGGAGGCGAGAACCTTGGTGGGCGAATTCGCCTCTGGAGGATTTCTAATCGTCAGGCATCACCTCCTCCGGAGGTGTCCCGCTGACTCTTAGAGTCTCCAGGTCGCTCGAGCCAAGAGGCAGCGACAAACCTGAGGGTGCCTCTAAGGGCTCGGACCTCGGCTCAGGTGAGTCGTGTCGTGGAGGAATGGGAGAGAAGCGCCCAGGCACATGTCTGTACCTGTTAAAGCGCGACGAGTGTAGACCGGGTCTTCGCACCCTTGTTCGACGAGTGGCTGTGGCTAGTGCGTGATATGTTAGTGTGTGCGAGGGCATTTGCACTCGTGATTGGATCGTCAGGGTCGTGGAGGACATTCCTAGGCCTACGTAAACGGGTCGGGGCGTTTACATCGGGGGAGTCATCGGAGGCTTCCGAAGCTCGGAGTTCCGGGATCCACTATGGCGAAAGTTGCTTCGTTTCCATAATTGAAACCTGAGCACTCAAGCCACTGTGCCACCAAACTCCTCTAACATGTACCGTCACAAACAAAAATATGTACCTGATTGGACATTTTATCCTCCTCATTATCTTTGCATTATGTAACACAAGGGTAGAGGTTAAATAAATAGGTGGCGTTTCTGGTTCCTTATAAAGGTAAAATTTGTAAGTTCGTAAGTGAGGAGCTCGGTGGCGTAGTGGTTTGAACGTTCTGGTTTCAATTACGGAAACAAAGCAACTTTCGCCATGGTCGATCCAGGGATGGGTCAATCAAAAATTTGTAATCTCGAGCTCCTCCGTGCTTCGGAAGGCACGTTAAGCCGTTGGTCCCGGTCGTTTCTGCAAACGCTTCAACCCACCAACCCGCATTGGGCCAGTGTGGTGGTGTTATGGCCCAAACTCCTCATGTGTTTCTCCTATGTGGAAAGCCTGTGCCCAGCAGTGGGACTATACAGGCTGATGATAATGATGATGATAAGTTCGTAAGTAATAATTTATTTGTCAAAACACGAGTGTTCATAATTTCAATGTAGATCTTAAAACATTGTCCTACGTGCTTTAGCCAATATGGCGTACAAATATTTTAGAAAACAAAGACATTAATTGCATTCCAATTGTAAATTAAAAATTCTCATGCTTTAAACTCCTAAAAATATTGATTAGATTTAGAAAAATATTCGAAAGGTCCAAAGTAAGACTAAAAAAATATGCATGTCAAATATCAATAATACGATGCGCCGCAACACATCATTCATACCGCTATATCTGTGAAGCTATTGATCCCAGGCATACTGTTTCTTTTACAATATTTCTTATTGAGTTATAAACTTCTTATTTATGAAATTAAAAAAAGTTGTCAACTACCCTATTGTGTTCCTTATTTCCTAAAAGCATAGTGATAGCAGTACTACACTATTCTCTCTGGATAGCTGTTATTATTTATGCTTTACAAATTAATAGCCTTATTTCTCTTTCACCAATATCAAGAGTTTTTATCGCCTCTGCACCGGCTTCGTGTAGCGCGCGTTCGCCGGCATGTTCGTGGACTACCTACAATGTTAGGCTCCATTTTTGAATAAAACTTGTTACAGACTTTATATCGAATGGGATTGGATTGTCAAGTGCGTTAGAAGACAGCTGTTTATAGACTTTAAAGTGACTATATGTAAATCTGATGTATTCAAGGTGTTTGGTAAATGGTATAACAAGCTGCACCTACCCATGCTAACATAAATACTATGGTGTCTGTCTAAAATTAAAAATTGAAAATTAATATTGAAACTCACATATTTTGTTTTACTGACCGAACCATTTGTATGAGTACGGTTAGTGAAACAAAATGTCATACAAATAATTTGAAATTTAGTTTAAATTTTCGATTTTTTATAATACTTTTTATATGACTATGTTCATGGGTAGATGCCCGCTTGTTATGCTTTGTATCAAACACCCTGTATACAGTCGTAGATCATGATTTTTTGTACTTATATAAAACTATGCATATAATAAGCAAGTTGAGGGCCCACCTGCAGGTAAGATCGCAGCGACAGAACACTTATAATGTTGTGTTGCTGCGGTGAGTAAGGTCGCCAAAGCTCTTCAAGTAAGCATACGTTAGGAGCAAGGGTTCTTGCCTCCTGTGCTGTTAACATGACGTTTTCTTTGATTTTTTACAGTACAGGGTAGGCAACATATGCGGGCTACAGTAAGCGATTTACCCTCAGGCGGACCGTACGCCTGTTTCCCACTTTTTCCGTATGAAAAATAAATAAGAATCAAAGTAAAAAATCAAAAATCAAAAATATATTTATTCAAGTAGGCTCCCAAGAAGGTCTTTCGAATCGTCAAAAATCACAAAATATGTGACTCACTAATGAAAAATGGTCTCACAATGTCATATTGTCTATCTGTCTGTCATGTCTGAATTTAAACCGGTTCCAAAAAAAATACAAGTGAGACGTATTATGTTACCACCGGTAAATTACAAACATTGCGATTTATCAAAACGACAAGCATTCGATAAACCGCAGCGACACGAGCTAAAGAATAAAAGTGAGTAATTTGCGAAAGAAACATGATAAATAATTCGGAAAATCGTATAGAAACAGGCTGCTGCGGCCCGATGATAGCGGCTTGATTAAGGAGCGGAGGCGTTGAGCAATGACGATGACAATCGCTGTTATAGGTTATTTATTATTCCAATGCGGTTTTGGCCTTGCTTGCCGGATTTTTATGTTTAGGATATTATTGCCAACTGATTTCAAAAAAGTAGGGTTTTTTTAGAGTATGTCATCTAATACCTAAGTCAAATTGTAGACTTATTTTGATAAATGTGATAGATACGACACGATTGTATTATTTTAGACAACTTTTTATCATGGCACAGATGAAATATTTTGTTAATGATATTAATTGTATCTAATTTTTAAAGTCTGTAAATTTTTATATACCTATTATTTCAAATTTATAAGTTCAGCATAACAAAACTAAGTAGGAAGGGGAAAGGTAGGATAAGGTCAAATAGCTCTTCAGAGCACTCTCCGTGATATAATCGATAGAAGGCGCTAAGCGACGCAATGTCTCGACGCAATTGTAGAGGCTCAAGGTTGTTCGTGACCCATCGCCCACGATACGGACAGCACGGCGCTGCAATCTGTCCAGGGCATCGAGAAGGTACTTGGCGGAGCCATCCCACAAGTGCGAGCAATATTCCACGCAAGACCGGACCTGAGTTTTATACAGCAGGCATATAATTGGTCAGGCGTGAAAAATCGACGCACCTTGTTCAGGACACCGAGCTTCCGTGAGGCTGTTTTGATCACGATTTCGATGTAGTTCCTGGAATTCAGAGTATTACTATTCAAGTATTTGATGATGAGTAACATAATCAAATACTTGAATAGTTTCGATAAGAGTAAAACATGTCATACGTGCCAATAAAATTTGAGGTTTGCCCTCGATTTCCCTGGGATCCCATCATCAGATTCTGAGTTGGTGACAATGGGACCACCAAGAGTATACATTATCGAATAAAAAATAATTTCGAAAATCGGTTCACAATTGACCGAGAAATCGATGAACATACATACAAAAAAAAATACATACAGTAGAACATAATAATATAACCGGGTGTATCCCATCTGGCCCGGTGACTTGGCCCGGCGCCGGGCCACATGGGAAGAAAATGTTTTTATTGGCCCGGTGATATATTTACCGGGCCAGATGACACAAATCAAGTGCCATCGTCCCCGGTAAGAGGAGAAAAGAGGATACGCCTCGTAATTTGTGAAATGCGATGCTACGGGGGCTGGTGTTGCAAGCGTTCATAGGCTACGGTAATCACTTACCATCAGGCGGGCCTTAAGTTTTTTTTGCCACCCTCATCGCATCTATACTAATATTATAAAGCTGCAGAGTTTGTTTGTTTGGTTGAACGCGATAATCTCAGGAACTACTGATTCAAATTGAAAAAATCTTTTTGTGTTAGTGTTAAACCTTCTTGGTTTTTATATAATAAGAACACCCTGACGCGATACTAATTTAAATATGACGTGAGTCATCTGTGTGTCACATCCCTTTTTGTTGTTTATCAATATACACCGTTTACTTCAGAACCCTATATATTTTATTTATTACCACGTCAATACTGTGTTTCCAACTGAAATTCTGCAAAAGTTAGATAGTCCATTTATCTAGAAATTATATAGGCTACATAACATCACGCTATTCCCAATAGGAGCTGAGCATTAATTAAAAGTGTTGCAAAAACGGGGAAAAAATATTCCTTTTCAGAGCTTTCGTTGCGTGCGCTGCGTAAACGGTTAAAGTGACGTATAAATCATGTATGCAGGAATTGTTATCCTTTAAAAGTTCTAAAAAAAAAAGTCCGCGGCAGCATACGTCTATTCTTTGTAATTGACTCTCTAGTACTAGTTTTTGGTAATCAAATTTGTTTTAAAATAATGTACTATCTGCGAAGGTGTTTTGTAAACATGATATTATTCCTTAGCGAAATAAATACATTAATTACCCCAAGTATTTAATTTTGAGCAAAATTGTTATTGATATTATTTGATTTCAATGAATATCTTAAGAGATATCATAGTTTTAAAATATCATGCACGCATTAATGTTTTTCAAGGCGTTCGGGCGGTGGCAGGGCGATCAATGCATTAATTTCAAAGGTGTTTTATAAACATGACTTAAATCCTTAGCCTACCGTTGTTATTTTCCGACATCCACAACGAAGTCGCGGGCACAGCTAGTAAAAAATATAAGTAATATTCTTACAAATATTTCTTATATAATAAGCAAAAAGTTTATATATGTTCGGACGTGACGCGCCACATCACAATGGCGGCAAATGTGTAACAATTTGTTGCGGACGTGACGACTGCAATGCTCACTGACGGATGCTACGTTCTTGGTACATATGAACCTTTAAGGATTTACTACAGAGGGGTGTATGAATTGACAGGTTGAGGTATGATGTTATGCTGATATCTCGGGATTTATAGAAATAATCCACTCCCAAGTGCTTGAGTGTTCACACTGGAAAAATATTTAACTAAACTACTTCGGTTACATCTTCTTATACAGGGTGGTGCTGTCAATGCGACAATTTCTGTATTATGCGGCTGTATTATTTCATCTATGAAATAATACAGCCCATGTTTTAATTCTAACTTCTAATTCGAAGTTCTAACTTCAAAGAACTTTATTGTCGCGTTGACAGCACCACCCTGTATATAAAATTCTCATGTCACAAATTTAGTTCTAGACCGATTTTCATGAAATTTTATATTCAGTAGATCTGAGAATCGGCTACTATCTATTTTTTTTCGGACATTTTTTTTTATGGCATTACAACATTTGCGGGGTCAGCTAGTTAGTATTACTATTTAAATGTTTATATCATATTCATAATTTAATTTATTTGTAAAGTTTTTCTGTTGGTGTAGGAAAAATCGAGATGAAATAATATCTACCTACTATTAAGACAGAAATTCCTAAAATGTTTATTTCTATTGTTTTTTATCATTGTTTCCTTATTTTAAATAATTTATTTTTTGCGTCTCGGAGAATATGTTGTGGTTACTTATACAGGGTGGAAAAAATCTATGGGCCCTGGAGGGGAACTACTTTATATCCTTTAACTAGCTCATTTTACGAAAAGGAATCATTCCTTTATTTTTGAAAAGAAACAAAACTGCATTCAAAGATCTTCTAAAAGATCTTCGCTTGTCTCACCCGGGAATCGGACCAACTAAAAATTAAAAAGTAAACACTCGCTATTTTTTACACGAATCGGTAGGTTTATTGTTCAGGATTAAGTTTGTTTAATAAACATTTGGTATTTGAAATAAAAATAGTAAAAACTAATATTAATCAACGAACGAATACTTTCAACTCTTTATCGATTTTAAAAATGTTGAAAATTGTCGTTCGAAATTCAAATTGTTGCCCCGCGTTGCAATAAGAAATGCTTACTTTTAGGCAACTAGTATAAGAACGGATTGTGTATAATTTATGTTTATGATTTATGTGTACAATTTAATGATTTTTAACCGACTTCTCTTATCCAAGACTTCAATAAGGTAATAAATAACATTAGCAAACCATAGCCTACATACAATGAAAATGAAAATGAAAATATCTTTATTCAATTAGGCCCCCAGAAGCACTTTCGAATCGTCAACAAAAACCCCTTATGTCTATCACATAAAACTAATATTAACTAACTAACAATTTCATAATGTTTGTCTCTCTGACTTATCTGGATCTACGTAAGCTAAGAATGTTATGTCAGTCTGTCTATCGGTCTGTCTGTCGGTCCGTCTGTCCGTCAGTCAGTCTGTCCGTCAGTCAGTCTGTCTGAATTTACACCGGTTCCAAAAGTTGAACTACCGAGAAGATTCCGGCAACAAACTCGTGTAGTCACTCTTTTCAATCATTAAGTTACAATGTTTAATTACACAGTAATAGTATTTAGCAGCGCAGTGTCGCACAGAGTATAAAAAAAGGTATATTAAAGTACCAATAAGTACCTAATGATAAGAACATTTACTGTATTTAAAGGCTGTCCGACAATGCACCATCACAATATAGGTATTACAATACACAAAGGTCAACAATTAATATACAAAGACCTAATAAAGCTAAACATCTTTCATTAATTTTAAACACTTGTCTGAGCACGTCATTACAATAATAATTGTATTGTTTTATATATAATATCCTATAATGCCATATACCTCAAAAATCCCTCAAAAATTATACTATTGATGAATATGTAGGTAAATTATTACAAAATCAAGGAAGCTTAGAGATGACCATTTCCACTAGTGGCACCTGTTCACAAGTATGACGCATGTGCCAGCCATCGCTGCTCAACCATATATAACCAAATATCTAAATAACCAAATATATAACCAAATATCTTTGGATGTTGTCTTTGGAGATAA
Source organism: Nymphula nitidulata (assembly GCA_947347705.1). NCBI lineage: Eukaryota > Metazoa > Arthropoda > Insecta > Lepidoptera > Crambidae > Nymphula > Nymphula nitidulata. Next base: position 19,718,486 of record OX374632.1, read on the forward strand.
GAAAATTAACGTATGACTTACTTGTTACAAATGAGTATTACAGTATGTAGGTACTAGGTATTGTTAATAAAAAACTTGTAATAAATATTCAATTTCATAGGTATCTCGTACAGATAAGTGTAAGAGCTAATGTTTGTAAGATAAATTTTATCCTGCGCAGTAATCCGATTCGTTTAATAAAAAGCGAGGATTCATTTTTTTTATTTTTCGTTGGTTCAACTCCCGGGTGAGACAAGCGAAATTTAGACCGATCTTTTTGTGATCTTTGGATGCAGTTTTGTTTTTTTTTAAAAAAATAAAGGAACGTTTCTTTTCAGTAAAATGAGCTAACTAAAGAATTTACAGTCCCCCCCCCCCCAGGGCTCATAGATATTTTCCACCCTGTATAGCGACAAGAAAATAAAAGAGTTGTCAATTTTATGTTTAATATTTTCTTCAGTTACAAATACAGTTTGCTCTTCTTTGTACTAATCTTATTTTATTTAAATACCGCAATAATTTCGGACCGCAATATGGCACCGTATCCCCAACAAGTAATAACCAAAATTTGACGAGGTGTAACTTCAGTTTATTTGATTTAACAAATCTCTTTGTAACATTATTTGGCTAGGTACTTATCACCTTATGTTATGTAGTTACTTTTTGAGCTACAGAAAGTTCAGTTGTCACTCCTATGACTGACTTGACATTGGCAGAATTCGATAAAACGAGAAGCCATAGTATTAAAGAAGAAGAAGAAGTTCAGTTGTCATTTTTTCTGTGAAACCGTTTTTTTGACAAAACTTGACAGTAGGTAATAGACCCTACATATTCATTACAAAATAATTTTATTAATCAGTCAAAAGTAGTTTTGATTGATCGTTGTAGTCTGTCAAGCGGTGTTAACCTCTGGAGGTCTATGACAATGAAAAATCATTTGTGTTTAGAATCTGATACTTGACAGATAAAATCACCCAAAGTCAAACTCATCCCTCTTCGTTTTCATTCAGCTCTCAGTTGTAATCTAAGTCATCATCATCAGCCTGTATACATCCCACTGCTGGGCACAGGCCTTCCTACATGGGAGAAACACAAGAGGAGTTTGGGCCACAACACCACCACGCTGGCCCAATGCGGGTTGGTGGGTTAAAGCGATTAAAGTAACGACCGGGGCGAACGGCTTAGCGTGCCTTTCGAAGCACGAAGGAGCACGAGATTATAAATTTTATTGACCCATCCCGAGACCAACCATGGCGAAAGTTGCTTTGTTTTCTTAATTGAGACCAGAACGCTCAAACCACTACACCACCACCATCATGTAGTCTAAGTAAGCTTACATACATTTGAGTTGATATGACTTTTGAGGATTTAACTCCACATGTGTTTCTGTCATGTAGGAAGGCCTGTGCCCAGCATTGGGACGTGTATAGGCTGGTGATGATTTATATTTGAGCACTGCGCTGTTGATTTACTGCGTTAAACAAATACCTACTGTAGAAGTTTGGTGAAATACTTCAGCAACCAATACATTGCTTGCCGTCAAGTTTTGGCAACCTTAATCACCATAGGAACACAACAGATAGATAGATAAAACATTTATTTAGCAGTTGCAGCAGCAACAGAACAAAAGTAGTATTAAATGTAGGCATTGATCTTCTATTTGGTGAAGGTGACTTCTTTGACAGCTAAAACTTTGAACAGGGTATGCTGCTATATCCTATTCTATCCTTCGTATCCTAAATCTGTAAATATCTCTCATGTTCTCATGTTTTACTAGGTGGTAGACCCATATGTAGGGTCGCCTGGGTAGGTACCACCGCCTTTCTTATTTCAGCCGTGAAACAGTTCGCTGTGTTTCGGATTGAAGGGAAAGGTAGCCAGTATAATTACTGGGCATGGACGGCATTTCATCTTAGGCCTCAGGATGACAACGCACCTGCAATATCAAGTGTTTTTCCTTGTTATTGTAGGTGTCTATAGGCGGCGGTAACCGCTTACCACCAGGTGGGCCGTCAGCTTGTTTGTCATCTAGTTGTATAAAAAAAAAAAACAATTTACAGTAATACACAGATACGATAACCAACTAATTAATCAAAATACTAATGCTATTATCAGATGATTTGACGTCGCTAAAACAGCTAAAACAATGCGTGGTGTAAATTAATTTCGTCGTCCAAATATAATTTCGATCGGGCGGTAATCGGATAACGGAGATCCGGCGATAAATTACTGTATTCCAATTAAACCGACCCGGTTGGGGTTGGGGAGGTTGCAGACGAGCGGGCCGGACGCGACCATTTCTAGATATCACTGTTTCTAAGTCACTGACAAAGCTCTCAAGCAAGGTATGTCCATTTTCACTAACCATTCCCTAGGCTTAGGTGACTCTTAATGACATTTGTCTCTTTCTATCTCCTTTAGATAGACTGAGATAAAAATCATCACGAGACTCTTAGAGACACCGCACATATACAATTTCAAGTTGGCCAACTAAATCGCAGAATGTCTAATAGGCATAGAATCTTATGATAGCCCGCACATTATATCCAAATAAGTCGTTCAACTATATAAATAGTTGGCCAACTATCGGCCGATAGTCCGCACACTATAACAACTTAGTTGGTCAGTCGCACGGTAAGATGCAGTATGACCAGACCCGTGCGCGTGATTTCCCCACGCTTGGATTGTTGCCGACGGGCACGCAGCCGCCCAGTCGATCTCTGCATTCTCTACTTGTAACAAATGAAAAAATAGAACTGCTGATCGACGAAGTCCAAAAAAGGCCAGCCCTTAAAAACTTATCTGGGTAACATCTCAGTTTAGAATGTAAGGTATGATGTTTCCCACGCTCTATATCTGATGCACCCTAAATGTTTTGTTCTGTTTCCGTCTCCTTTTTATTAATTTAAGAAGCAGTGTGTTGTTTTTCCGCATTTTATCGCAGACTTCACCGCGCTAGCAACACTGTCCACCAACTAAGTAGGCGAAGTCTGTGGCCTATGAAAGCACGCAATTTAGTTGTTCGATAGTTGGCCAACTTGAAATTGTAAGTCTGCAGTGTCTCTTAATGCTTAGCAAAGGTTAGTGAAAACGAGCATTAGTGGCAGTTGAAAGAACATACTAGGAGCACAAAGAACAGACGGCCGCGACCATGTACCGGAAAGCGCAAAGTAGGACGGACTCGAACTAGATTTTTTTATACTACTAGATGACAAACAAGCTGACGGCCCACCTGATGGTAAGCGGTTACCGTCGCCTATAGACACCTGCAATAATAAGGGAAAATCACTTGATATTGCAGGTGCGTTGTCATTCTGGGGCCTAAGATGAAATGCCGTCTATCTCAAAAAGGCAATAAATATTTACCACCAAAATAGAATAGGATAGTAGACGACCCTACATAATTATGGATCTGCTATTGTATTTTGTTCTAAATCAATCAGCTTTAGTTACAACGTTTTTGTATTCTGCTAACTCAGCGCAACCAAAGATTAGCAGAAACGCATCAGTTTGGTATTCTACTAACAAACACGTACGTAACGCGAACCGTTCGGTTCAATCATTGTTTTGTATTCTGCAAAATATTTGACATTCGTGGCAGCCGATATTTCTTTGGTTGAACTGTTAAAAGTTAACAACTGTCAACTCACTAAGATAAACTATATTTGTTTCTTGCAAAATTGTTAACGATTATCCTACCGATGTTGAATTAACCGAGAGCGTTTCGTTAGGGTTCCGGTTTTTAAGCAATGTTAGTGGTATACCATTTTATATTACAACCGCATTAGTAACGATACCGAACCGCCGCCGCTCCGTTTAGGATAATAAATAGCAGAATTAGCCCACTGCTCATAATGCAAAGCAGCTTAAGATTACGATGAGTACCTTATTCAGGTATATCTTGAAAAGCCAACACTTTAAGATCTGACCATGCACATCCTTGTTAATTGGACAACGTGCTTTTATGTTTTAATTTCATCTCACGACGAAATTGTCGTATCAACGCACGGAGTACTATCAACCGCTCGTCTGCCAAAGCCCATTGGAAGAAATTTTCATACTCCCTGGGCCTCAGCCGCCTGCAAATAAATTAACGTTCTTACGCCGCCGACGGTACCTATTGGAACGATACTGCGACCTATGATTTATTGTTTAATTTGCTTAGTGATTTTTTTGCGGGCCGTCATTGTATTTCTCCGAGATTGTCGCCGCTGTAGATTTATTTGTTTTTAAATGTTTTTCTTTTTATTTTTTTTAATACACGACAGCTACAAGGGTCGCAAACAAGCGCACAGCCCGCCTGATGGTAAACGGTTAGCGTAGCGTACCTACAGTGTTAGAAATATAAGTTTTATTTTATTTTTTGCGGGTGGTCATTTTATTTCTTCGAGATTGTCGCTGCTGAATAGATTTATTTGTTTTAAAATGTTTTTCTTTTTAATTTTTTTAATACACGACAGCTACAAGGGTAGCAAACAAGCTCACGCGGCCCGCCTAATGGTGAACGGTTAGCGTAGCCTATAGTGTTAGAAATATAAGTTTTATTTTATATAAAAAAAAATTACTACTAGTTATTATAGTTACTTTAACCTTTTAGGCCACAGATTCCAGGCATAAATGGTTTTTGGTTGCCGTAAGTCCCCCGAGGGTATTCTGCAGCTTGACATATAAAACTAATTTTAAGGTCTTGAACATAACAACCGCGCCGATAGCGCGACTTTGACTCTTTAAATCGGCTTGTTTTCATGCGGCCCGCGATGCATGCATTTCATTACAAAATAGTTTTGGACAAAAATAGTTTGGATAATAGAATTCATTCTTTGTCAAAACATATAATTAATATTTGGTATAATTTATTTATCTTTATTCCTGTAACATTCCATTCGCATAACATCATTCAAAAGTGAAGCTATCTTTTACTATTAGTGGGGAATTCCCGGAAAGTATTTTGTTTTTGTAGAGTGAGTATTTGTTGGTGTCCGTATTAGTTAAGCTTGTGCTTTCACCAAGTTCGTATCGCCACTTCTTACATATACCGCTTTAAATTTTACACATTATAATAAGTATTTGACAAGCAGTTTTGAGATAAATACTTTACTAATTTCATTATTTCTACAAAGAAGCGAAAATTAAGTGATGAACATCGTGTATTTAATGAGAAGTGGGAACTTGACTATTTTATTTGCAACAATAATAATAAAATTACATCTTCATGCAATGCGTTTCTGCGGCCCTCCAGCTTTTGTAGTAAATTTAATTAGCCCGCGGCGGTATGTAGTTTGGACAGCCCTGCTTTAAATTATGTTTTTATCTATTATTAATCTTCTTTTCAGACGGTAGAGAATTTTCGTAGTGTTTTACTATCAAGAAATATATCAATAAATGTTATATCTGGAAGTTTTTATTCTTAGAAACATGAAGTTTGCACATTCGTTGCCTTTTGTGGCGTAGAGTCGCTAAGAAAAAATTTTTCCAAATACAACCTCTAAGGGTGATATCAGGTTTCAAATTTTGGACGGGGGACAAAAAATCTTCGCATGATAGGTACTCTTCAATAAAAATATAGTTTAAAAAAACACGCTTTAATAGAAAATCGAACTAAAACTCAGAAAATAATTTTTAATTTATATTTTATTCAACGGTTATAAAAAGTATACTACTAACTCATCAATATGTTTCAATAATTTTCAAAAATTTTAAAATAAAAATAAAGTTATGAAAAGAAAATTAATTTTTATTTAAAAAGCGTGGGGGGCTTTTTATATCATATTTCTAAACTAACTCTATGTTTTCAAATAACTAGATACTAATTATATATTTACAACAATCAATATCGAGCACCCCACGCTTTTTTAGAATGAAATCAATTTTCTTTGCATAACTCTATTTTTATTTTAGAATTTTCGACAATTATTGAAACATATTGATGAGTTAGTATACTTTTTATAGCCGTTGAATAAAATATAAATTAAAATTTATTTTATGATTTTTAGTTCGATTTGCTATTAAAGCGTGTTTTTTTAGTTTTTTTAAACTATATTTAATTTTTACTTTTTATTTCGATTTGTACCACTTTTGCATCAAACTCTCTACTTACACAGTGAAATTAATTTCGGTAACTAACTACAATACAAAATCCAATATCCCCAGCCGCTTATATCTATTGACAATTTAAATAATGAAAGTTTAAATGTTTCATTTCCCTCGAGATTCATCGTAAAGCTCCTGCAGACTATAAAAAGCTTTACCTATCAGATAGTTTTTTAATCCTATTTTAAATAAATTGAAAATTTCTTCAGACATTATGTTTTTTGGTAGTCGATTATATACTTATTGCACTTACATGGGGGCTCGAACTGTGTATTTTATTTTTAAGTTGAGATGTGGGTGGATCAATCTATTTGATGTCTCAAAATGGATGTCGCATATTATTGCTCACTTTTGGTGTAAAACTGAGAATTATTTCTCTCAATTTTACTTATCTCATATCGAAGTCAGTGTAAGGATTTTTAATTTACTGAAATGAGGTCTACAGCTATCCGTTACATGTACGTTGTCCAAGATACGGATACATCTCTTTTATAGGATGAATGTTGGTATGTTTGTCCCTTATGCGCTCCGATACTATTGATCAAATGTGATGAAACTTTGGCAGGGTGTTCTGTGCCGCTGGCAAAGGTTTTTGGATTATAAAACCTTTTTTTTTAATTATAAAACCTAACACTTCTCTTTTCGGGCATTGAAAAGGATGCCGGTTGCACCTAGTATTTAATAAATATGAACTACGGACACAATCGGTACGTTCCAAAATCGTCTATTGCAAGCACGTTTTTAGGAAAACTAATTTTCATTTCCACACTAAAGTCGAAGTGTAAAGCGATATCCGCTTTTGTTTTGTTTATTTATAGTTCCCGAGCATTGTTTAAACAGTCGCCGGTCGTGTTTGTGCCCAGTTTTGGTTCATTGTTTGTTTTCTTCAACTACAGTTAGTTACCGAAATTAATTTCGCTGTGTAAGTAGAGAGTTTGATGCAAATGTGGTACAAATGTCTGGTGTAAAGTTTTCGGCTCCAACGGGGCTGTCTGAGTCAAACATTGTAGGTTTATCACACAAGAGATGTTTTAAGAATAAGAAGCTGATTGTAAGGTGCAGCTGTCTCTCTCTGAAGCGATAATAACGAACAAATAAGCCAATCCTACATAGCTTCAAAAGCTTTAGAGTAAAGTATGTTTGTTTGATTAAGCGATTCAGATAAAGCGCTTAATCGCTTACGGCCATCAAGTTTATTATCCTCTGGCTGTAACCTCTAAAAAACATTCAATTTAAAAAATCCTTTTATGGGGTGTCTCATCAAAACCTTGTTATTCTTCCCTCAAAAGGATTTGCTAAGAAAATCCAATATCCGCCGGTAGGGATATCGGTGACGTAGTTGTAAATAAATCCGAGGCATAAAGGTGGTTCGGACCGTTGCCGATATTGTAACGTTTCTACTTACAATATATTTATGTTCCTGCTATTTCCTTTGTGGTTCTAGAATATATTTGTGACTGGGATTTATTATTTTTAATCATACAGTTCGGACACTCGGACTGTAAATGTAATCATGAAGTTTATTTGTGTTTTAGGATTTCAAACAAAGAATCAATGAGATCACAGTTTTTTTTTAATAACCAACCGTCGATATATTTGACGAAATGGTCAGTACAAACTTTTATACATTGAAAGGCATTACCAAAAACAACAAACAAGCTGACGGCCCACCTGATGGTAAGCGACCATAACACCTGCAATAATAAGGAAAAATCACTTGATATTGCAGGTGCGTTGTCATTCTGGGGCCTAAGATGAAATGCCGTCCATGCCCAGTAATTACACTGGCTACCTTTCCCTTCAATCCGAAACACAGCGAACTGTTTCACGGCTGAAATAAGAAAAGCGGTGGTACCTACCCAGGCGACCCTACATACGGGCCTACCACCTAGTGAAAACGTCGGGCATAAATAGTAGATTGCTTTATAAGGGTGGAAAGGAATCAATCCCTACGAGGTTGTTAGACGCCCGAGCGCAGTGAGGGCGGCTATAGTCCGAGTAGGGTTAGTAGGTAGGAAAATAAAAAATAATTTTTGCTAATAAAATTTATTAATAAAAATACTCCTAACATGAGTAGAACCTATTCAAAATTAATTGTAACGTTAATACAATTTGAGAACTGTATATTAAAATTTTTGTGTGGAATGTTTAAGCTGTTGTACGTGAAATTTGGCTTTGCTGGTTTTCTGTAAAAGTAGGATACCCTGGTGGTTCAAAAGAAGGTGAAATCCATGGCAGAGACTCCCTTGATGTCTTGATGTACCTGGTTGAGGCGAATTGGGGCGTATATTTAAAGGGTATTTTCAAATTTGGAACACATCGCGTTACCGCCTACTGGCCATTCTTGGGCCATTCAGCCGAATACTTTTTTTCTTCTTCATTGTACCAAAGATTGTACAGTCGACAGCACATCAAGCGTAACAGTATGACCTTGAGACCGCCCTTACTGCGTTCGTAATAGAGACGGCTTTCGTAGTGCAACTGTTACACTTGACGTGCTGTCGTCGGCACGTAACCAAATTCAGTTCTATTTTGAAATTTTTTTTTCCAGCCCTAGGTAAGGAAGCAATCATTATGAGTTTTTCCCGCCCTGTGGTGGGAACTAGCGTTTTCCTCCCAATACTCAGATCAAGAAAACGCTACTTTCCGAGCATGAGGAATGAAAATAATATTACAACATATAATTGAACGCGAGTTAAATCCGTTAACGTGGTTTTATTTTAAATGTATAGTGCTCGTGAAAATATGTTTATAACAATAGTATAGCACCATTAATAAAAAGTAAAAACACAATTATGGAAAATGTTACGAGGTTTCTTAATTTTATTTTTAACAGTAAGTATATTACTATAAAGTAGGGGATTCAACGCCGAAAGTTAGATACAGTGAGATAAAGTTGGTTGTTAATTTTTTTAATAATATAAGTAGTTTAATGTTGAAAAACCGCTTTAAACAGGTGATTTTGCACTGACAAGACTAGTCTAGCTGGGATCTTCCGGATTATGTCTAGAATCACCTGGTGGTTGGTACGTAATCCTTGCATTGTGCATCTGAAAAGATTATTAAAATGTGCCTCATCTTCTATCCACTGTAACATTAAAATCCTTAATGTGGTAAAATAATAGAGCTTTTAGGCTACTAGACATAGCCGCCTCTGTGGTCTAGTGGTTGAGACCACCTACTTCGGATCTAGAGGTCCGGGGTTCGATTCCCATAGGGGCAGAAATTTTCTGCTCGGTTTTGTTAGGCCTTTTCTAAGTCCGCCTGGCTAGCTACCACCACCTTACCTAAGTCTGCCGCCATAACAATAATGTTAACAGCATGGCTGTATTCCGGCAGTTAGAGGTGAGATAGCCAGTTCCTTTGTGGTTCAGAAATCCGGGTGTAATTCGCTTCCATCGTCGGCCTTATCTTCTCTTACCATCAGGTGAGATGTAGGCCAAGAGTCACCCCGTTAAGATAAAAAAAGACTTTTGTATCTTTGTCTCTTTATTGTCTCTTTTTTTCATATTTAACCAATATAATTCGATTATTTTGATTTATTCGACGCCACACTTAACTTTTCAAATTAAAATTTGAAACAAATGTTAACGAGGCTTCACAACACCTATGGCTATCAGTATCTAATGATATTCAAATGAAATATACATGGGATATATTTCCGAACGTAAGTTGGTAAACGAATGATTGATGTAGGTATGAATGGTTTCTGAAACTGAACGGCGAAGAGCGAGCTGGATAGACGATGTGAGAGAGAGACAGATGACTAATGGCGGCAAACCACTGCTTACGACGCTCTGTATCTTTCTTTTTCTTAGAATAAATCCAGTTTTCGCAAAAATCTACTTTGTACTTACAAACCTTGACGCCATATATAACGACAACGCGATCTTAAATTAAAAAATGGGATAATTTTTTTATACAAAGCTCGACAAATTACTTAACACCACCTGATGTGAAGCGGTAAGAAAAGTCCATATGCGAAGACAGCTAGTGCAGTTCAGGCACAGCTTTACCCGCCTCTACCTTGCCGGCCCGAACGATGCTTTTTCACGCCTCTTTTGAAGGAACCCATATTACTCTATAGCAGCGGTATAAATATCAAAATAAATGCATTAATTAATGAGTAAATGCGCCTCTTAAAATCATTTACACTCTCGTGCTAGTGGCGAGACAAGACATGAGGCGACGCACAAAGCGGGTGTGTAAATGAGCTATTAAGAACGCGCTTCTCTCTGCCCGAAAATCTCAACGAACAAATGAGTCAATTCCAACAGTTTCTGTCAGATACGGAAGCAGATCATGGAGATGTTGTTTATTATTCTGAAGTGAGATGGTTAAGTAGATGTGCAGTACTGAAAAGATTTTCTCATTTTTCTAGCCATAAAGCCTAAGCATAAAAACAGAATGTAAGTTTTATGTGTACGAAGTAAATTTTGAATGTTTTAACAATTTTTAATAGAATTTTTATTTTTTCTAAGGGTAGGTACATTACAAATTGTACGTAGGTGTATATTGGCTTCGAGGGTTAATATCACAAGTGCGGCCCGAATTTAGTTTATTTTGCCACCTTGTGGCCCTTGCGCGCCAAAAGGTTGCCGACCGCTGCTCTATAGGAATATTTTGCAATTTTCAAAAACATCTTATCCCTTTGATAATTTCATGACATCATCATCATCATCATCATTTCAGCCGAGAGACATTCTCTATTAAATAATATGGATACATTATTTCATAGAAATGTTATGAAATTATCACATGTGTTAAATGGTTGACCTTGGACTAGACCTAAGTCGATCGTGATTGATCGAATCACTTTGATTCGATCACTATTCATTCAGGAGTGATCGGGTCGCGAGCCACAAAAAGATTCGATCACTGAGATCGATGTTTACGCGCTTAACTCGATCACTCACTTTGTTTCGAAAGACAAAATTTTCTATTTACACAGTGATAAAATCTAATCATCGTGATTAAGAATTTAAATTAATAACACAAAACAAACAAATTACTTTATAAAAAATATAATTACGTAAACATAAAATCGAAACATAATCGAAACATAAAACCTCGAAACATAATTACGTGTTCATTATACAGGGTGGTGCCGTCAATGCGACAATAAATTTAAACATGGGCTATAAAGTCCATAGAAATGGTTTGCCACTTTCAAAAATATCGTATTCATTTGATAATTTCATGACATTTGTATGGAATAGTGTAACGTTGGCATCATTATTTCATACAAAAGGTCTTGATGAAATTATCAGCCTCTATAAGGCTATGACGACGCGCGCGCGACACGAATCGCACACAGTACCCAAAAGACCCGAGCCGAGACCCACGCTGCGACCCGTGAGCATAGAGAGAACCGAATCATGTGTTGTGCGGCTCGACAACACTTGCGACTCGCGATTGCGAAATGATCGATCGACACAGGTCTACCTTGGATTGGACTGTATTTGGATTTGGGATACTAATAGGGTTGAAAAGAAACCACTATGTATGTACCTTGCTGTTTTGCTGGTTCAGTCAGACACTCACATTTATTTATACTTCATACAAGACCTAGGCATTTCAATCCATATCTTCGATAGCGTGATACAGAGGACTACAGGTGCCATCTAGTATAAAACATAGGAACTAATATTCTAAGTATGAAAATATGTCGTTGCATCTTTAACAAATGAATAAGATGTATTCGAAAATTGCAAAAGATTTCTCTGATCTAATATAGCGTCACTCTGTATATTATACTTAATTTCAGTTTCAGGACTCTTAAACGAAAATAAGAGTCTGAATTTGATTACTTTATGAATAAGGCTCCTCCTAATTACCATTACATCATGAAAATATTCTCGCAAGCCTTGTATAGCTCCTATAGAAGGTTATGAATCGTCTAAAGTTAGTTCCAAGTCTTTATCACGCTATACTCTTAATTCCGTTACTTTGAGACATTTCACATCTAATTTGATGTCTGAGTCGTTTATTGTGTTAATCCACGTAGGGATTAAAACGACCGACAATTCAGGACTTTGGTAATTTGATAAATTATGTAATTAGCCCATTTTACTACAACATAGAAAATCTATTAAAAAGGTTATAGTTATGTCTAAGAGTTACTTTGAAAGGAAATCTTCATTTTGAATGAGTATAATTAGAGAGATCTTCAAAAAAGGTTCACCAAATAACAAAACTAAAGATTTCCTACATAATATGCTACAAATTGAGGAGCTCGTGGGGCGTATTAGATTGAGCGCTCTGGTTTCAATTACGAAAACAAAGCAACTTCGACCCCATAGTCGAGCCCGGGATGGGTAAATCAGAATTTTTAATCTCAAGCTTTTCGGTGCTTCGGAAGGCACGTTAAGCTGGTGCACTAGGTGGTAGGCCCGTATGCAGGGTCGTCTGGGTAGGTACCACCGCCTTTCTTATTTCAGCCGTGAAACAGTTCGCTGTGTTTCGGGTTGAAGGGAAAGGTAGCCAGTGTAATTACTGGGCATGGACGGCATTTCATCTTAGGCCCCAGGATGACAACGCACCTGCAATATCAAGTGATTTTTCCTTGTTATTGCAGTTGTCTATAGGCGGCGGTTACCGCTTTCCATCAGGTGGGCCGTCAGCTTGTTTGTCATCCAGTTGTATAAAAAAAAAAAAAAGCTGGCGGTGATGTTACTGTAACCGCTTAAACCCACAAATCCGCATTGTGCCGGCATAGTGGTGTTATGGCTAAACTCCTCATGTATTTATCTTTTGGAGCAAGTCCTGTGCCTATCAGTAGGACTCATATTGACGTTGCTCGGACGTAGTGACATTATTACATCCAGTTACTTGCAACTTTAACTGTCAGTTAGACTGTACACCTTACTTGGCGGTGGTGAACACAGCCCCAAGCCTTCGACGTTAATTAAATGACGCTTCTGAAATTCCCTAAAAAAACCGTTTAAACTTTTCTAGAACATTTATAGCCACGGAGATGGGATTAAAGACATTATCGACTCCAAATTATCGTCCAATTAGTTTTTTATTTCAAACTGCAGAAGTTGAATTTAGTCAACGACTGCGGGCCAGGAGTTGTGAACTTTCCTCTAATAAATGTCTTTCATTAATACTTTTAACGGCTTCAGCGACGCGATTTTGTTTGGGGAATGCTACTTTCTTTTTCACTTTATATTTTAAGCTTGGCTTTAGATCTAAATACTAGGAAAGCACTGTACATTACTGGGTATAGTGTGAGTTCTACGTTAAACGTAACTATAGTGTTTACCATTATAAATTCGATAGTAAAATGTTGCCAGAATCTGTGTTGTTTTTGAGTTTTTTTTTAACTGACTAGAGTGAATAGGCGAACATATAGCATCATAGACCATACCATTACTATTGAGACTATTAACGAAACGAGACTATAAACACGCTTTATCTGCTGTAAGTTTCTGAAGAATTAAGCATCCCGCAGACTATTTGAAGGTACAGGATTAACTCGAAGTTAGTGACAGTAAAACAAATTGAAAAAAATCTTATCTCTAGTCACAAAACGCCTGAAATGATCGTCATAAATTTTAGATTAGAACCATCTAGATCATGTCAGTTTTCAAACAAAAATAAACTGAATCAAAATCGGTTCATTCGTTCACACGTCAATCTTTTTTATATCGGGGGTTAGAAACAATAGCTGCTATCAAAATGCACTCAGCTTCGACTCATCAAGCCTTCCAACAGTAATTATACTTGTAGCTTGAACGCGGATAAAACGATTCAAAACAAAATATCAATCACAGAAATTGATGAATAAAGTTTTAAAGACAACTAAATTATAATTGTCATTTATAACGAAACGACAGTTCGACAGTTGGTCTGTTTATTTGGATTTTCGGGTCGCCATTAAAGATTTTATAGCAAGCAATAAGGCTTTATGGCTGCGGAATAAAGTATAAGCCTATACTTACTGCGCTTTAGACTTGGAGCCCTCAATGTTAATACGATTTCGGAGGCTTTTTGCTGATTACTTTTGATCATGTTTGGTTTTAAAAGGCCGTTTTTGAGAAACTGTCACCCAAACTTCTGCGGTGAAAGTTTTTTACAATCCATACAGATTATCAAACAAGGTACCGATACATGTAAAGCGATTGTATATAAGATTAGGTCACGGTACATATTGTTACAAGTTACAATGATAAGATATTAGATGGAGAAAATCGCAAAATGAGTAGTAGATACCCACAAAAGCCTATTATTTAGAGTAACGCCGATGAGTCCTACGTTAAACATAAAGAGCTTATAATTTACTTAGAAGGGTACGCAGTTACGTGCAAATTCATCGTGGGAAAACCCTATCCAAACCCACCGTAGGGATAAACATGAACAACTTAGCACCAACTCCAAAAAATATGTTTCTGGGGGATGAGTAGGTGCCTACTTAAATTTAATTATTTTATACTTTTCAGTTTTTTGAAGTCGGTTTTAAATTTTTTTTTCACAATTGTAAGTGATAACTTCCTAAGGTCAAAGCTAGATGGGTGACCGTCGGCTTATATGGTTTCCTACTATCGTATCGTTTCACTAAAAAGACATAGTAAAGCAAAAATCCGCAATTTCGCATACATAGACGACTTTCTCATTATTTTGATTTAAATAATAATCAAACTACCAATTGATTAAAAAAATATAATTATGGGACCAAATGGCATCAAACAAAAAAAGAATCACGTAAATCGGATCAGTAATATTGGCGTAATTGTTGTACATACATAGAAAAAAATAAGAACGTCCTCGTTTTTGAAGGTGATTAAAAAACATACCACGCGAATTAAGGTCTTCCTCATTTTTAAATTCGGTTAAAAATGTCAAAAGCGTCAAAACATTAAGACCCAGTTTTCTGTTGTAAATCTTTCCTTCAAAGATTCTAGTGTAGTTGAAACTTGGAGTAGACTGCGGACTGCAACGTAGCTTGCTGCTGAAGTCCGAACCGTGCTCGGACTAGCAATCTCGTGACATCGCAAGTGGTTTAAATTAACTTTTTGGATCGGGAGAATTTATGGTTGAATATTGAAATTTTATCTGTGTAATATTTTCTTAGAGAAATGTGCACAGATTTTATTTTTGTTTTATGTGTCGTTCATTCTTAAATAAGTTTAATATTGGATTACGACCGTTTGAATTGGGATTTCATTTCAAACTCAAACTCATTTCGGGTTACTTTCACAACAATTTTTATCCCCTCGATTTCCATATTTTTACCAGTGGGTTTATTAGTAGTCTCTTTGCGATCATGGATTTTTATTTACCATGTATTTATATTTTTTTAATTTGCTTGATATTGATTTTCTAATTTATATCGTCATCAATCCAATTAATCTTTTCTAGGCAAGATTTTAGATATTTTTTTTTCAGACGTTTCCAGCACTCCTTGGGATACTCTCAGTTACATCAGCTCGATGTATACCCCTGTCAACACGCATATCATTTACATACTAACCCTGTTCGTTCTCCACGTTCAATCAGCGCCAATATTTGCTAGCAGGAATTAGCATCGTAATGAGTTGACCACCCCCCTCCCCCCTTAGCCTACATTCAATAAACAGCGGTATTAATTATTCTACGGACTGTGCAGTTTCGATAAGGCAACACGTACTCGATCTTGTTATTTCATTTGCGGCATATACGCGAAACTAAATTTGTCCTCTTATTATTGTCTAGTCTGGTCGAGAGGTCAGTACACGTCTAATAAGCCAGGATTTAAATCCCGGTATAGACAGACTCATGGCTGTTTGTATCTTGATTAAGTATAATATATATTTCCCGATATCTCGTATCTAGTATCCATAACATAAGCTCTTAATGATGCTTAGTTTGAGCTAGAATAAAGATGTGAGTGTAAGAATAATATTGTGATTATTGTGAGTAAAACGGATGCTTTACAAATGATAGTGTGTTCTATAAACAAGAGCTTAACAAATATTTCAAACAAAGAGAAGACAAAACACCTAACGAAAATAAATAAAGATGAACATTTGATGAGATTATGTAAGAGATGAATTGCATATATTGCACTTATCTTTTCACCTATCACACAGAACTCTTGAGCAATTTTATTCTTCTAGCCACCCTGGCTAATGTTTTTCGTTATGTTTGAGATTTTTAATTATTAGATTAAATTTTATTAGTGCATTATTAATTAGAAAGTTAATTTAATGCATGTCACATTTATAAATAAGCAAAGATGAACTGTTTAAATATAAGTCCTTTTTATTTTGAACTAGCGACCCGCCCCGGCTTTGCACGGGTAGTATACATATAAGCATGTATTATACATATAAACCTTTCTTAAGAATCACTCTATCTATTAAAAAAACTGCATCAAAATCCGTTGCGTAGTTTTAAAGATCTAAGCATACATAGGGACAGACAGACGGCGGATAGCGACTTTGTTTTATACTATGTAGTGATATGGTTCAATATCTTTTTATTTGGATTCTTATTGTTCAAGCATCTTTGAACTACAGCACTTAGCATTATGCTTAAAAGACTACACATTTAAATTATCTCACTTTAGTAAACAAAACAATAGTCTACGTTAATATTAGACACGTCAGACGAATTCAATTTCAACAATAGGTAGTATACACAAACCTCAGCTTTATAAGAAAACAAAGTAATAAGATCTATTTCCAAACATAATAAAAGGCTTTGAGTTGAGTTGTAAGGCTTTAAAGGCATTGTAATCTAATTGACATCTGAAAAACTCTGGACTAACCTTTTTAGACTAATTTTAGATTCAATTAATAATTAGAAATCTTTGAGATAAAACCCATTTTAGCTTATTATGGCCCGTCCAATTGATATTGGCTCAGGACTTGTTTTGGGCACCAGTGAAGGAACATGTATTGTGAAGAGGAATGATAGCCTCGATTATTGCTATAATTATTTATTAGTTAGTAATTAAAATAGAATAAAACTAGAAAAATTTCACGTCCTGAGGAAGGAATCGAACCTGCGACCTTTCGCAATCCGGGCGACTGCTCTGACCAATGAGCCACCCAGGACTTGGGATATCCCTGTGAAATTCTTCTAGTCTATCTTGTATTTGCGTTTATGAGCTAACGTCCACCCTACAATGTCGAAATATTCTATTTCAACATCCGAAACGAGTATTTTTACAAATACCGACGATTCGGTTAAGTTGGGGCAGTGCTTTCAAATATTCTTAATTTTTGATTTTAACATTATTATAAATGTTTGAAAAATTACTTAGTAATTAAAATAGAATAAAACTAGAAAAATTTCATGTCCTGAGGCAGAAATCGAACCTGCGACCTTTCGCAATCCGGGCGACTGCTCTGACCACTGAGCCACCCAGGACTTGGGATATCCCTGTGTGTTGTATATCCCAAGTCCTGGGTGGCTCAGTGGTCAGAGCAGTCGCCCGGATTGCGAAAGGTCGCAGGTTCGATTCCTGCCTCAGGACGTGAAATTTTTCTAGTTTTATTCTATTTTAATTACTAAGTAATTTTTCAAACATTTATAAGAATGTTAAAATCAAAAATTAAGAATATTTATTAGTTGTTTATTTACTAAGTACAAAGTACAACAAGGGTGGAAAACATGGAGTACTTAACCAGGTGGAAAATAACTATATCTGCAGCGTGATCGCAATAGCGCTTGTAGCAACAAGGTTACTAGTCAAATAAGTATTATTGTGACATCCTATACACATCAGAAGCCTATATACACTGTTGGCCACTGCAGCCTTCCTACCCATGAAGGAAGGCATGATGAGTTTGGGCTATAACCCCACCACGCTGGCCAAATGCGGGTTGGTAGGTGCGGTAACAACTAGGACCAACACAGCTTAACGTGTCTTCCGAAGCATGGATAATAAGTTATTTTGTGGCACGAAGGAGTTCGAGATTACAAATTTTGATTGACCTATCCCGAGACCGACCATGGTAAAATTGGTTTATTTTTGTAGTCGATACCAGATCGCTCAAACCACCGAGTTACTCCCGAAACATAGTGAACGTCGTTAGTTTATGATCTGTCGAAAAGTCGAAATAGAACAACCCATTTACTGTGTTGTTTTAATTTCTCAGAGCACAGTTCCAACCAAACCTAAACATCTTTTAATTTGGTTTTTTATATATTTATTAGACAAGAATTTAAAAATCAGTTCGATCTCAAAAAGCCAGAAAAATCAGAGCGCTGCACATTGATGCGATGTTACCGCCCTAGGTGACCCGATATTTCCAAATGGTGTTCTTAAAGTATGGAAAAGAAAAAAAAATGATTCTAGTTTTTTTTTACATCGTTTTATTATATTTCCATGAACCAGTGGAGCAAATGTTTTAATTTACTGCCTTATTGTCGCACCTTGTTTAAAGAAGTACCCCAGACACAACTGTGCCTTACGTCTCATTCCACACAGTAAGTGTTAAGAGAAAATTTCTCTGAAACCGCACATTGCCAAACCATTTCAATTCTTAAGTGTGGGGCTTAATTCTAAGCCGAATGCGAACGTTTTGTAGTATTAGAACTTAGTTTATAAAAACATAGATACTTTTGATACCGTTGCACTGCAAACATATTGAGATTTTTTGAATGCTGTTATGGTTAAAGAGTATCTTTCTTATGCACAGGAGCCTGAAACGCTAATGCACCTCCTATGCAACTGTGCATCTACAAACGAAACCAATCAAATGATAATTAACCCTAGAAAGATAATCTTATTTTTTAGTACTAGAAAGATAAACATGCGCCCGAGAGGCGCCCGATTTTAAAACCCAATTTATATTAAACCTTTTAATATTATTCTTTTTTTATAACTTCAATAAAGTGTTACATTATTATTAAGTAAATAAAACACAAATGCGTATTATTATTATTTTATTCTAAAAAAATATGTGGGATTTATCAAATCCCTCCAAAAAGTAACAAAAATTAGAAGTCTTCCCTAAATAGATAGAATTTTTTAAAAAATAGGTAACATTTATAGTATTTTGTCTTAATAATTAATGAAACACATTATAATCAATCTCAAATGCCAATAACATACTAAAAAATCAATAGTCATAGACAGTTGTTGCAAACATCTCTTTTATGCCCGCCACACACTGTCTTTTTACATTTGGTACAAATCATTTTAGACATCCTTTTCTTTTTTTTGTGTACATAGACTACAATAACGCTTAGCTTTAGCTGAAGGTTCTTCATGAGCTTCTTCAGAAACATCTTGAGTAGTTTGTGGCTGGAGATTTTCAATATTTTCTCTCAAATGTCTTGATAAAGTAGGGATTTCTAATCTAGATGTCGTCCATGGAGTAGACAGATCAGTGCTTAGTTTTTTCACATACTCTCTACGGTTCAATGGTTTTCTCCTTTTAATAAAACATTGTGAGTGTAAATAATATAAGAGCTTACAAAAGCTATGTTCAAAATGCCATAAAACATTGTCATCGGCCATCTGTTCGTCTTCCTAGAGCAAGACATTTGCTCTAGGAAGGTCAGATCTCAGAGTAATACCGATGACGAGTACACCTCATCTATGTACTCGTCATCGGTATCGCTCTGAATATCGTCTTCACTTATATGGTCCTCCATCTCGCTGTCACTGCCATCATCTGCACCTTCTTCTTCTTCGTTCAATAAAAATACTATATCTCTATCTTCCAACACTCATCTGCTCGCCAGGATGATAAAATGTTTCTCAAAATAATAATTAATAATATACTTTTATATTTACCGTACATAAATATAAATAAGTAAAACGTCACCAAACTAAAATCACAAATAAATGGATGAAAGTTACGAAGAAGATAAACTTGCGCCTTTCGAGCGCCACGCATCGCCATAGCAAAGAAACTATGGTAATTACCGGACAGGAGCTGTCGTCTCTCGGCGGAGTTCAGCGACGACTGAGTTGGCTCGAAAACATAAACACATACGCGCGTCGGTTGATAAGAGACAGTGTTCGCGCCTAAAGAACCGGTTCTGGAGAGGGGCGCGGGCGGCGAATGAAGATCGGCTCGGCTCGGCGCGCGGCGATCCTCACACTGAATTCTACACTAAGATTGCACGGACAACGTAACTCAAAATTATTTGTAAATCATATAAGATGATTAAAGGAATTTGAAGACTGGAGATTCGACGTTTATTTCTTGTAGTATACAAGAAAAGTGGTGCCGTGACCAGGATTAATAAAGGCCAAGACGGCGGCTAGTGGTGAGCCCGTTCCTTTTCCTATACTTACCTATTTTATTTCAGCTAAATAAAACCCTAAGTTCGAATCTATTTGGGCGGGTAACGTCGCAGTTAATGAACAGAGTTTAAATCATAGTTAATTTGTAGTTCGTTAAGTAATTTTCAATCACAACGTAGGTTTTCATTTTTTATTTTTTTACCCTCCGATATCGATTTTGTAAATTTATAATTTCAGATGGTTCGCGAGCTTTCGAAACATTTAATGGTATTTTAACGTAAATTTAATTCTTTCTTTCTCAAATTCCAGGCAAATATACAAATTGTTGGATTATTTGACGACTTCGCCGGCCAATCTCAGTATCGTATGTACCTATTAACAACATAACAAGGGAAAATATTGATTTGGTGAAGCCTTTGGGGGGCTGAATTGCCGTTATCTGAGGTATTTATATTTTTTTTATTTTGCTAAGTACCTAGACGAATTTTTAGTTCCCACAAAATGACGGATAATCAAGTAGAAAAATTAATTAAAAAACGTAGTTGCATTAAGGGTCAATTAACAATCTATAAAAATTATTTAGATACAATTCAGCAAATTAGTGTTAGTAAATTGACTAGTCAGCAAGTATCAGAACTAAACTTGAGGTTAAAAAAGTTAGATACAAATTTGGGCAATTTTGATGCTTTACAAACGGAAATCGAAATTTTGTACGATCATGGTAGTGAACAGCTGATGGAAAGAGAAACAATAGAAAATCAATTCTTTAATTTAATGTCGAAAACCCAGTCAATTATAGATGAAGCCAATAGTTTTTCTAGTAAACGTCAAAGTTTAGTCAATGCCTCCGTAAACCAATCGGTAAATTTTGAAAATGGATTTGCGAGCAGTAGTATTTCATTGCCTACAATTAAATTACCTACCTTCGATGGGTGTTATAATAAATGGTTAGAGTATAGGGATACATTCAATTCGTTGATTCACAGTAATGAGAACATAAACATGATTAACAAATTTCATTATTTGAGGTCTTCGTTGGAAGGCGGGGCTGCATTAGTCATAAAATCGATTGATTTCAGCTCTGATAATTATGATGCTGCATGGGATTTGTTATGCGAAAGGTATAACAATAAGAGATTGTTAATAAATAATCATATGAAGGCCTTGTTTAGTATTGAGCCCGCAGTGAAAGAATCGGATTCTTCGTTGCGTTTTATTATCGACCATTCCACAAAGAACTTAAGATCTTTAAAAAATTTAGGTCAACCAGTGGAGCATTGGGACTCTTTAATTATTTATTTGATTTGTATGAAATTAGATTCTTTTACTAGTAGGAAATGGGAAGAACATAAAGGTAGCCTTGGAGATATTCCAACCTTAAAGGAGTTTTTTGATTTTTTAAGAAACAGGGCAGATTTTTTGGAAACTGTAAAATGTAGCAAGACCTCAAAGAATGAAAGACTAACTCATTTGGTATCATCAACCCATAGTGAAGGGTCCAGTAATAGTAAAAAGATTAATTGTGTAGTATGTAAGCAAACTCATCGTTTGCATGAATGCCCTACGTTCACTTCAATGAAGCTAGAAGAACGTAATAAAGTTGTATCCAATAATAAATTATGTATAAACTGTTTTAATACTGGACATTTCGCAAACAATTGTAGGCATAATCCGTGCAAGATATGTAGATATAAGCATAACACCTTATTGCACAGAGATAAGGTTTATTTCGGTAATAAGATCGAAAATAACAAATCGCAGCCACTTGTATCACACGTACAGAGCGATCAGCTGTGCGCGGGCGCCTCGCATACGGAACCAGTGTCGTTATCTACAGCGACAGCGGCCCCTGCGCAGCATGTTTTACTGTCCACGGCGCTCGTTCAAGTCGTAAACAATATTACTAATGAAGTATATGTAGTGCGCGCTTTGCTAGACAGCGGGAGTCAAATAACGTTGATTACCGACCGTTTACGCGCCAAGTTAGGATTGTATAGTGTAAAGAAAGAGCAGCCTGTGACGATATCGGGTATAGGTAACATTAAGTTATGTATAGCGGACAGTTGTAAATTTGTATTGCAGTCGGTGAAAGGTAATTTCTCAACTGAAGTAAATAGTATGGTAGTACCGCGCATAACTAATATGTTACCAAATGTACAGTTAGACATATGTAGTTTAAATATTCCTAAAAATGTATTAGTAGACTTAGCAGATCCACAATTTTATAGGCCCGCCGAAATAGACATTCTGATTGGAGCAGATTTATTTTGGGAGATAGTTAATGGTAAACAAATAAAATTAGG
The DNA here is from genome assembly GCA_947347705.1 of Nymphula nitidulata. Taxonomy (NCBI): domain Eukaryota; kingdom Metazoa; phylum Arthropoda; class Insecta; order Lepidoptera; family Crambidae; genus Nymphula; species Nymphula nitidulata. The sequence goes on from OX374632.1 coordinate 19,741,049, forward strand.
TAAGGGTAAACCTACTCTGCAACAATCTAGGTTAGGATGGTTAGTGTCGGGACCTGTAGGTATACAAGAATCAAAAGGTAATTTTGTTAGTTGTAAATTTAATTTGGATATTAGTAAACAGTTAGAAAGATTTTGGACAATTGAGGAAATCCCTTCTTGTGAGCCGGTAAAGAACACAGAGGAGGAATTTTGCGAAAATAACTTTATAGAAAATACCTATAGATTACAAAACGGTAGGTTTTGCGTAAAAATGCATTTCCACACTTCACCAGAAGTGTTAGGTGATTCATTGCAAATGGCGAAAAGGCGTTTTTATAATTTGGAGAAAAAATTCAGTAAACAACCGACTTTAAAGGATTCTTATGTAAAATTTATTCGTGAGTATCAAGAATTAGGACATTTGTCACCTTCGCGTAGAATCAACCTCGCGTATTATTTGCCGCATCACCCAGTGTTGAGAGAAAAAAGCGAAACAACAAAGCTTCGCGTTGTATTTGACGCGTCCGCAAAAACTAGTACAGGGTGGTCGTTAAATGATATACAGGGTGTAGGTGCAATTGTACAGGATGATTTATTTAGCATTTTGCTTAGATTTAGACAGCATAGTTTTGTTTTCACAGCAGACATAGAAAAATTCTATAGGCAATTAATTATAAATGAAAGTCAAAGGCAGTGGCAAATGATTTTATGGAGAGAAAATGAACGACAACCGTTAAAATATTTAAAACTTAACACCGCCACTTACGGAACGGCCTCTGCACCTTTTCTAAGCACGCGTTGTTTATTTCAATTAGCTGAAGAATGTGGTGATGTAGGTATTAAGGAAATAACTAAACATGACTTCTATATCGACGATATTTTAACTGGCTGTGAATCGGAATCAGAATTAAATCTGTTATGTATGTCAGTTATTAGAGTTTTGAAATCCGCGGGTTTCAATCTGAGAAAGTTCCGTACTAACTCTAATTCTCTTGGTCAAGAAAATAGCATAACCGAAGATCAAACGTTCTCAGATTTGAAGACCACGACCGGAACTTTAGGTTTGATCTGGTCACCTACCTGCGATAAGTTCATGTTCCCTATACATATAAAGGTCGAAGAAAGTATCACAAAAAGGAAAATGTTATCTATGGTAGCTAGAATATTCGATCCCTTAGGTCTTTTGAGTATATTTATTATCAAGGCCAAAATACTATTACAAAATTTGTGGAAATGTAAATTAGGATGGGACGATGAAGCTTCAGGAGATATAAAGTTAATGTGGATCTCTTTTGTTAAGACCATCAATTCGCTTTCATGCATTGAGGTGCCTAGGCACGTTTCCTGTAAAAATGCTACAATGCTTGAATTACATATATTTTCAGACGCGTCTCAGGCAGCATACGGTGCTTGCGCATATGTACGTTCGGTGGATCAAGGCGGAACGGTTTATGTAAGAATGCTATGCGCAAGGTCAAGAGTCGCTCCCTTAAAGTCATTGACAATACCTCGGCTCGAGTTGTGCGGGGCGCTGCTGTCGGCTGAGTTGGGCGCTAAGGCAAGACAGGCTTTGCGTGTTACATTATTTCGTTGTGTCCATTGGACAGATTCCATGGTGGTTTTAGGGTGGATACATACCTCATCAAGTAGAAAATTAAATGTATTTGTAGCCAATAGAGTTAACAAAATTAATGAATTGACAAAAAACTGTGAATGGAGGTATGTACCCACCGACGAGAACCCAGCTGATCTCGTGTCGCGGGGTGTAGATATAGTAGACGATAGGTTATCTAACTTTTGGTGGGGAGGACCTAAGTTCTTAACTCAGGATGAGTCACAGTGGCCTTAGCCAAAATATAATTTGGAAGGTCATGATAGTGAAGTGAAAGTATTTATAGTAAATAATTGTATACAAAATGTATTGATAGACTTTTCTCGTTATTCTAGTTTAAGTAAATTAAAACGTGTTATGGGGTACATTTTAAAATTTGTAAATAATTGTAGAAACTCAAATAATAAAAACTTTTCATTAAATTTAAATGTAGATGAATTAAATAGTAGCCTATTAACCATAGTAAAACTATCTCAGGCAGAATCATTCAGAAGTGAATTGCAATCACTTCAAAATAATCTTTCAATATCTAAAAAATCGAATATCTTGTCTTTGGATCCATTTTTAGATCCATCAGGGGTGATAAGAGTTGGCGGAAGAATAGAAAATTCAAAATTCAGTTACGATAAAAAGCATCCTATACTTTTAGATTCAAAACACCGTTTGTCTATTCTGATATTTAAGTCTGAACATAGACGTCTTATGCATGCAGGCCCCCAACTCTTGTTGGCCTCTGTAAGAGAAATTTATTGGATAACTAATGCGCGAAATATTGCTAGAAGTATACCACATAAATGTATAACATGTAGACGTTATAGGGGTAAAACATTAGAGCCAATGATGGGCAACCTGCCAAACCAACGTCTTACACCGGGTATACCGTTTGAGACGACAGGCGTTGATTTCGCAGGTCCCTTTTTTATTACTGATAGAAAGGGCCGTGGTTGCAAAATAAGTAAATGTTATTTATGTCTGTTCGTATGTTTTGCAACCAGGGCGCTTCACTTAGAAGCGGTAAGCGATCTAAGTAAAGAAGCATTTATATTAACTTTGAAACGATTTATATCACGACGTGGTAAACCAAGGTACTTATTCTGTGATAACGGGTCTAATTTTGTGGGAGCAAAAAATGAGTTGGAAAGGTTTATTTTTTTTAATCAGGACCCTATAACGCAATTCAGTTCTGATGAAGGTGTTAATTTTCAATTTTCACCAGCGTATGCTCCTCATTTTGGCGGTCTGTGGGAAGCAGGCGTTAAGTCGTCAAAGTTCCATATTAAACGAATACTAGGAGATAGGCATTTAACATTTGAAGAACTTGCGACCTTATTCGCCCAGGTAGAAGCGATACTTAACTCCCGTCCTATATGTCCTATGTCATCCAATCCTAACGACCTCACTCCCTTGACTCCCGGGCATTTTTTAATTGGAAAACCACTCATGGCACTTCCATCCCAGCAGTTGACAGATGTAAACATGAATAGATTAAATAGATATGATCAATTGGAACAAATGAAGCAACATTTTTGGCAACGTTGGCATCATGAATACATCTCAGAATTACAGCAACGTACCAAATGGCGTCAGCGTCAGTCTTCTTTGAAAATAGGAGACATGGTCGTACTGAAAGAGGACAACATGCCACCTCTAAAATGGCGTATAGGGAGAGTTCTGACTTTGTTCCCGGGTAAAGATGGCATTTCTCGCGTTGCAGATATAAAGACTGGAAATGGAATCGTTCGCAGGGCTCTTCACCGGCTCTGTCCTCTGCTGCAACCTCAAGACTCCGATGGTGAAGAGTTGAAGCCATCTTCAACGGGGGAGGATGTTCGCGCCTAAAGAACCGGTTCTGGAGAGGGGCGCGGGCGGCGAATGAAGATCGGCTCGGCTCGGCGCGCGGCGATCCTCACACTGAATTCTACACTAAGATTGCACGGACAACGTAACTCAAAATTATTTGTAAATCATATAAGATGATTAAAGGAATTTGAAGACTGGAGATTCGACGTTTATTTCTTGTAGTATACAGACAGTGATATTTTATTTTCGCGGGCGCCTCCGGAGCGCACGTTATCTTTCTAGGGTTAAGACCCTTGAGGTTGGGAAAATCCTAATATTTATGAAAAGTGCCCACTACTTTGAATTATAGTCAGCAAGTCACAATAGATGATTCAGATCGCAGTGATAAATCACCCTAAACAGGACTTTATATCCCCAAATACAAATAATAATAATATTTATAATGATTCGACAGTGTCATCTTTATAATATCCCTGATATTCTCTAAGGTTTCTAGTACACGGCTATCTAGTAACAACAGGCAGACTCGATGCTTTTAAAATGAATTTACCAACAAGGTCGAATTTGACGGAATGTTTACTCTAACCCCCGTTTTCTCTTGACTGATAGAAGATAAAGTTTAAAATAACTAATTAATCACAGCGGGTCCCGAAAGTTCAAGTGACATAGTGGCCGTAACATTAGAATAATTAATTACAGTTTATCGCTGGCGCATCTTTTGGTGACAACGAAATATTTAGATCAACTCCTTGTGTGGTCGGAGTTTGTTTGTTTTTTATGTAGGCAGTACCACAGTTATCTAAGCTTTCAGAATGGTTAAAAATAACTATGATGTTTTACAAAAAGATACGTATTGCTTCAGCATTAGAGTCGCCAATCACTTGTTAAAGATTTAAGTGGGTTTTATTTCAGTTTACAAACAACATACGACCCTTTTATTGTAGATCTATTGTGGATACTCTGTTTCTTGGCCGCTTTATCATCATCACCAGCTTATATACGTCCCACTGCTGGGCACAGGCCTTCCTACATGAGAGAAACACACGGGGAGCTTGGGTCATAACATCACCAACCCGACCCAATGCAGGTTGGTACGTTTGACCACTTACCACAATCGAGTCCAGAGCTCAGAGGTTAGTACCTCTAGCTACAGCCTACTCGGCCAGGGGTCCGGGTTCGAGTCCCGGCCGGGAAAGATGTTTGTGTGATGAAAACCGAATAAAAGTTGCTGCCGGGTCATAGTTGTTTTGTGTATGTATGTTTTTTTATACGAAGCACGGTAATAGACCCAACACTACCTGATGGGAAGCGGTAAGAAGAGCCCATATGCGAAGACAGCTAGTGCAGTTAGCTCAAAAGGTGCTTTTTCACGCCTCTGTTGAAAGAACCCATATTATAGGAAGTAGGGAACACAATCATGTGCTGGTAAAGAATTCCAAGTTCTGTTTCTAATATTGTAATATGAAATTATAATAAAAGAATATAATTATACAATATTAAGTTTTCCGCTATCTAGTAACCATAACACAAACTCGTAGTGATGCTTAATTTGGGATATATTGTATAAAAAACTTTAAGATGCTACAAGTAAAGGACTTCTGCTTCACTAAATAACAAATAAAATAAAACGAAAACTACGTTCCTTAATTCTTATTCCAATGGTCAAACAAAAAAAATCATCTGTGAATCTTTCACTTAAAATACGGACTCATGGGTATCGCTTTGCATTTGGCCGCTGCGTTCTAATTGAATCCACCCTAGATGCCTGTTCCTTTAACCCTGAGTGCAGAGAGGGTAGAATTAGAAACAAATAGAATTGGTTCACACAGCTCAGTGTGGCTAATTTGCTTAGGCAGGGACAGCACATCAAAGGAACGTAATACTCTCGTAATTGGAACTTTAGTAGATGTTATGAGATTGTGTAAATTGCAACTACTGAAAATTTTATGGTATAAATGCATAAAGGAGAGGACTACAAATGTATGAAGATTGGGCTTAGAACAAGTTTAATTTAAACATCAATCCTACCCATACAGAGTGAAAAAGGTTTATTATTTAGAATTTTTTATGCCATTAATAATATTTTACAGCCCCTCCTGTTGATTTTTAGAACGAACATGAAAAATGCCTCTCATTGTTCAGAGATCTACCAATAAGACCCACCAGTGGGTCTCAGAGTACAAGTATGTCTTCAAACACATGGGTGTTTGGTGGGACCCACAAGTCAAACCAATTTTTGTATCTCGAGGGATCCACCGTAAATTAGAAAACAAATGAACATCGAATAAACCGAATGAATGTAGAGAAAATAGCTTAATGTCATAAAACAACTGATAGACAAATGAATAGAGTTAAAATAGCTAAATGTCACAAAACAATTGCTAGTCCAAAAAAAATTGAATATATATCGACTTTCAGCCTCCCGAACAAGCCCTATTCCGAAAAGGCTTTATGTACCATAGACCACATACATACGCTGCGGCAGGTTATACAGAAGACCGAAGAGTACAACCAGCCTTTATGCTTAGCGTTCGTGGACTATGAGAAAGCCTTGGATTCTATCGAGACCTGGGCCGTGCTTCAGTCATTCCAGAGATGCCAAATAAACTATCGGTACATCCAAGTGCTGCAGTCACTGTACGAAAACGCCACTATGTCAGTCCGCCTTCAGGACCAAAACTGGAAACCAATAAGTACGTCTTCAGCGAGGTGTGAGACAGGGCGAAGTTATATCGCCGAAACTGTTCACTGCCGCGTTGGAGGATGTGTATAAAATTTTGGACTGGAGAGCACTTGGCATCAACATAAACGGCGAGTACACGACTCACCTTCGTTTTGCTAATGATATCGCAGTCATGGCTAAAAACCTGGAAGACTTAGGCACAATGCTCGACGACCTCGGTAGAGTCTCCCAACAAGTGGGTCTTAAAATGAACATGGACAAGACAAAAATTATGTCGAATTCCCATGTCGTACCCACTCCTGGTAAAGGTTGGAAGCTCTACTGGAAGTTATTGACGAATATATTTACCTGGGACAAATAGTCCGACTTGGTAAGTCCAACTTCCAGAAAGAAGTCAGTCGACGGATCCAACTTGGCTGGGCAGCGTTCGGGAAGCTTCGCAGCATATTCTCGGCCCAATTACCTCAGTGTCTCAAGTGATGACGTGGCCGCTTACAATGGGCCTCATAAGAAGGCTCAATGTCACCCAAAGGGCTATGGAGAGGGCTATGCTCGATTTCTGATGACATCCGCAGAAGAACAAAGGTCGCTGACATATCCCAAAGAATTGCGAGTCTCAAGTGGCAGTGGGCAGGTCACATTGCAGGAGGACTGACGGCCGGTGGGGTAGAAAAATGTCCTTGAATGGCGGCCGCGTACCGGGAGACGCAGCGTTGGTAGGCCCCCCACAAGGTGGCAGCGCAGGACCAATCGGTTTGGAGATCCTTGAGGGAGGCCTATGCCCAGCAGTGGGCGTCTCTCGGCTGAAATGATGATGATGATGATGAAATATCCCATAGGTGACAGCACTGCAGTACTCCATACACGATCGAACTTGCACTTTATAAAGTAACAACAGCTGTTTAGTCTTATTTATTTGATAATTTCATGATATTTCTATGAAATAATGCAGCCAGTGTTACATAATTTCATACAAATATAATAAAAAATCCGACAAATGCTTCCACATTAAGTACTCCAGAAAAAGAAAATATTTTCATACAAGTTACGAGATCGGTGGCTAAACTCGGTCAAGTGAAATCGGTCCGTGATCTTGGGGTCATTATTGATAGTGAGTTAAAGTTTGATATGCATATAGATGCTATTGTAACAAAAGCTGCTCAAATGCTAGGATTTATTAAACGCAATACTAGGTATTTTGTCAACTTGGACACCAAGATTTTGCTGTATAATGCGTAAGTGCGTAGCCATCTCGAGTTTGCATCTTGTGTCTGGAGTCCTTTTTATACCGTACATTCTCAAAGAGTTGAGAGTATGCAACGGGCCTTCACCAGGCATCTTGCTTTTTGCAGCAGTGGCTTCTCCCACAGACAGCCGTACTTACAGCGGTTAGCTAAATTCAAACTTACCAGTCTTAGTGATCGCAGACGTTTGTTGTATATGTGTTTCGCTCACAAAATTCTAAGCGGGCATGTACAATGTAGTCAGTTGCTATCACGTATGTCGCTGTCTGTACCCTACCGCTATCCTAGGCATCGTGTTGTCAAGACATTCGAAGCGCCCTTCGCAAGAACCAATTTGGGCAGCCAGTCTCCTTTGGCACGGATTTGTAATGAATACAATTTCTTCTCTAATAAAATTTTTGATCTTGATATATTTGGTGACAGCTTGAGTAGTTTCAAACTAAAAATCCAACATTTTTTTGATAATAAAACTGCCATTTGACACGCCTATATATTTCTGATTATATATTATTAGTTTCATTTTATTTATAGTTTAGTTTTATAATTGTTAAGTCGAGTGATTTATATTGGTATTGTTCTGTTTAAGTTTTGCTTCTGATTTGTGTACTTAATTAATGAGTGTTATATACGCCGTTTTGTGACATGCATCAGAATTGTTTGTATCTGAGACCTGATAATTTTAATATTTTAATGTATGTTATGTGGCAGTACTAAATAAATAAATAAATAAAATTATCAAATTAGAAAGTTGTTTTTGAAAGTGGCAAACTATTTCTATGAACTAATGTAGCCCATGTTTCAATTTATTGTCGTATTGACGGCACCACCCTGTATAATCGGATCACCTTGTTCAATTGACTCGATTGAACTCCACAACTCAAAGCCAGTCTATTCGAATAAAAGTATCAATTCCGATCCTCTATGTGAACTGATTGTTATTTGACGAGAAGGAATTCAGGACAAAGATTCGACGCCTTTTGTGTTTCGATAATTAAGTTCCGTTAAGTTAAATTGATCCCCATCAGCCTTTTACATTTAGGGTTGTCATTTGAGCAAGAATCCGTTAACGAGGAGAATTGAACCTAATCGAAATCATAAATTAAATACGCTCCAATTCGGATTCTGAATTTCTCGGAAGATATTTTGAAAACACGACATCAATTGGATGCTTATTTTCATCAGAATAGTGTAGAACCTTCTTGCTACAGGTGGTAAAAAATCGTCATAATCTTCACAGGGCTCCGTCTTTTTCTTCACGATGTCTTCACATGGAATATTGCTTTCACTACCTAAGGCAATTGCAAAATGTTTTTCGCCACAAATGTTTCCAGAGTTGACTAGCATGGTAGTAACCACTACTTATTATAATTTGTGTGAAAAGGTTTTACAGGTACTTACGCGCAACTGATACCCCTGCAAGCGTCCATAGGCTACGGTAACCGCTTATCATCAGGTGGGCCGTATGCTTGATTGCCAACTTAGTAGTATAAAAAAAACTGAAGAGGTTAGGTGAAACTGAATTTGACGATAGATATAGTACTATCGCCGATGCTTGTGAAAAGCGATTTATATTTATATTGAATGCTTTAGACGAAAAAACTTACCAGCGGGCTTATTCCGCAACGTATGAAGTGATGATCTCAGTGAATTTGAACCTTTATAGTTTTTTTAAATCGACAAGGATGGGAAATAAGCATACAAATCACGCGTTGCATTAAACAGAAATACATTACAACGAGGTTCAGTAAAGTAATACTGACAATAACTTGTCACTTTTGAACATCACTTTAGGTGTCAAAAGAACTTAGTGAATAAGCTTACAGAACATTAATGACTTTTGTGTCTAAGGGGAAAGGTATCATGTGTCTGAAGCCTGCTTTAAGAAGACATGCAATGGCTTTAAATTTGTATGCCACCAGTGATACAATAAAATAACTATTTGAAAGGTAGAGAAAAACAGAACAATTCATATTCAGTCCACAATGTTGCTCTAATAATCGAATGTTTGTTTTCCGCAGTCCTGAACTAAAGAGATTGAATTTTCATCGAAACACAAATTGGTAATAACGAAACGCTTTTCAGATAGAATTCAAAAGGTTTGACCAACAAAACGAAATGTAAAAAGAGGTCAACAAGAATATGAGACGTGGCGAAGTCAGATCAAAAGCTAACGGAATTTTAAGCCCGGGCTCGACCGCGAAATGAAAGGACAAAGATTAGCTGACCAAGCTTTGAAACCGAGAAAAAGTGAGAATGACAATAATGCGTGAGGTTAGACCAAAGAATAGCTGCCAGCGGTGTTATGTCGCAGCCATCTGGTTAAATTATCCACTTAATTGGACGCCTAAGCCGTTCATTTAGCGCTGGCATCCAATGAAATGCCTAGACCGATAGTTAATTTAAATAGAGTCATTCAACGTTTAAGAACTTGGAGGATTGAATGTCAACTCGATTGGGATGTTGCCGAAGTTTGTATATGGTGCTATTTTTCACAAATTCGGAAAATATACCCATATATATAAATTTATGGGTAACCATATTGTAACCCATACAAAATTTCTAACTAAAAAGATATGGAATATTGTTGAAGTTGTACTTCAGTCGCCCGGATTGCGAAAGGTCGCGGGTTCGATTCCTGCCTCAGGACGTGAAATTTTTCTAGTTTTGTTATATTATAATTACTAAGTAATTTTTCAAACATTTATAATAATGTTAAAATCAAAAATTAAGAAGTGGTACTGTTAAAAAAAATGGTTATAATTTTTCCAAAAATCAAAAATATTCATGAAATTAGATTGCTGATATCAATAACAACAACTATTATTATGACAACGAGAAAAACATACATATTACATAGTTATAATTAATTTTGACAGTATGCCTATACATTTCTTAGTATTACAGGAAAATGATTGGGACGTCACTTGTTCTGTAGATTTTCTATAGAGCGTTTTTGGACGACACGCGCCGCCACGAATCAAACATAGGTACCACTATAATTCTGTGAAACTATTGATCTTAGACATACTATTTATTTCGCAATATATCTTTCTTATTTATGAAATAAAAAAAGTTGGCAACTACCCTATTGGACGCCTAAGCAAATATTTAAATAATGTAACCACAAAAATTGTAACTTCATATTTTGAAAAGAGTGACGACACGAGTTTGTTGTCTGAGTCTTCTCGGTAGTTTAACTTTTGGAATCGGTGTAAATTCAGACATGACAGACAGCTTAATGACATTGTGAGACCATTTTTAAATTAGATATACATATTTTGTGATTTTTGACGATTCGAAAGAGCTTCTTAAGGAGCCTACTTGAATAAATATATTTTTGATTTTAATTTTGAAATTGTCTTGAACTGAAGTTTTTGTGTGATTGGTAAGTTCAAGGTAATTTATGGTTGTGAGTTAAGCGGACTCATTAATGACCTCGCTCACATCGCGGTCGAGCCCCGGTTTAGGGTTTATTGTTGCACGTTGGAAAAAATGTGAGGGGCAAAGAATCCCGCAAGAAGGGAATAGGAATGAGGCGGGCTAAGTGAACGAGGATTTGTCATGCGTGACTTCACCTGTGGTCTTTTTGGCGGGAGCTTTACGTGGGAATTTCGAGGGCAACTTTGATTTTTCCTTTGTGTAACTTGCCAGCAAATAAATTTGTCGGATTCTTAAAATGTTGCTGTAACTGCTAACTCTTGCTAATCTCACAGTATAATACAGAATGGTGACAAAAATATGACAATAAACTAAAACATTCCACAGTTATTATTAATTTTGTCAGTAAGCTCAGACGTTTCTTAGTAATATAGGAATATGTGACGTCACCTGTTCCGTAGATTTTCTATTGACCGTTTTTGGACGATGCGCCGCAACATATTAAACATACCACTATATCTGTGAAACTATTGATCTTAGACATACTATTTCTTTTGCAACATTTCTTTTTGAGTTATATACTTCTTATTTATGATGAGTAAAAAGTGTTCAACTACCTTATTAGTTTTATCAATAAAAAATAAAAATACCCGCGTAGGTCAGAACACTCTGGGAGGCTGTTAAACACTCCTTAATGACCCCCGCTCGTTAGGAGGAAAGGTTTCGCCTGTTCTTGGGAATTAACAGTAATGGCACCCTCAAATACCAGCACAAGCTGACCTACCGCACACCCCCCTCAGAGAATAGGACGGACGAAAAAAGAGTGTTAATAGGATTAGCTGAAGCTCTAACCAATCTGGTGGACGTTTTGCGGGAGCGCATAAAGTTTTATGCATTCAGAATAGCCCGAAAATTGCTCGTTTGACGTTTTTGAAGCGTGAAACAGCAGTTCCAAGCGAGAAAATTTGATAAGAGCTTGAGTGTGGTAAAAGTCAGGAATAACTTAATGTAATTATTGAAATATTGTATTGGACAAGTCATTGTCTTCAAAAATTTGAATAAAAAAATTGTATACATTGCCGGCATAAAATTTCCCATTTTATATATGGCAAGGATGTTTACAAGCATACGACCCGCCTGGTAGTAATTGGTTACCGTGGCCTTGTGACGTGGTACCATAACATTGCGATATTAAAGCACCTCTTATCTCTTTCCAAATTTACTGGCAATATTTAAAAATAATATAAATACAAAATTCAGGATGAATATGCTTTGCCGCTTGATTCAGTTTTTTCTTTCATAAAATCATTCCTTTGCATACCGCGAGAAGAGACGTATCTCATTAACTTACTCGCTCTCGACGCTTGCCGTTAGCTTGGGCGATATTATATTATTAAATGAGATATTGTCGATCTAACAGCCCGGATATATCATATCAAACTAATATTTCTCTAGTCTTAAGGCACTTGTTAGTACCTTATATTTCCGACACCTATTCCGATATTTCGGTGTGTCCAGTTTCAGTTTTCAAAGTGATCAGTTTTTAGGTTTCTTTTATCTTGTTACTGTGTGCCTTTATTTACTTCTCAAAATACACCTTTATGGTGACGTAAACCGGGACTTCTTATATTAGGCCTTCTACACACTCCAACGTCTCAGCCCATAGTACGCTCGTAGCACCTTGCATACTACTCACTAGGCAAGCCTACCCTATGAAGAGGAAGAAAAACCGTTATGTTGACAGCTCAGGAGACGTGTCTCCCTGGTCCTGCTACACAACACTAGAACACTAGAAAGTACCAACAGTTACAGAAGATCTTCTGTAACGTGGAGGTCAATATTTGAGTGGTAAAAACTACTTTGCAACCTCTCTCCATTCAGCTTCCAGCCTTTGTCAGATCTTGTCTGTCGTTAGGCAGCTTAAGTTCTAAATTTAAGCCCAAGCCTACACCTTTATCCCCCAATTGTGACGATCTTGGGTACTAATCTAAGGGCATGTTCCGAACACAAATGTCCTTACCAAAATATGTAGTGCAGATTGCCGACATTAATCAGCGCTAGAGCCATCTGTCCATGGGATTAGGACGACGACGTCGGCTCCGGCTTACGCTGAGCTACTGCGCAACTGGGCCGCTGCGTTATTCTGTAACTGACTGATTTGTGCGTGTCTCGACAATTTAAGAGTAAAGTTATAAAAGAGAATGTTAATAAAAGACTGATTTGAATATGTATTTAGGAAAAAAAAAACAATTAAATACACTATTTGTTCCAAGGTGGACTGGATCTGGTGAAGGTCCCAGATAGGCGTTGCATGCAGCACAGGATCGATCATGGTATCAATTTTTAGTGGAGGCCTTTGTCCAGCAGTGGACGTCTTGTGGCTGAAATTATGATGATGATCATTGTGTATGCAGTGACATTGTCCACAACAGAGGTAAAAACAGTCCATGTGCGAGTATAGCTCGTGCAGCATATGAACACACTGTTTTAGTCGCCTCCACGTTGAAAGCCTATATGGTAGGAAGAAGGGAACACAACGACATGTCCTGGCAAATTATTCCAAGTTTTGTAGAGGCTCAAGGCTTTTCAATCTGTCTAGTGCATCGAGGAGGTACTTAGCGGAGCCATTATACAAGTGCGAACAATACCCCACCTGACCTGAGTTTTTCAAAGCTGGCATAAAATTGGTCAGGGGTAGTAAACAGATTTAAAAAATGTGAGTTCTAACATCTTCCATCTATTAGAACGGTCTACGGTGTCCATTGGTCGAGTAGTGTGTAGACAGGCTTGATACTTTATAATTCCCATAATAGGTTTCCAAGCTGGTGGTAAACTTAAACCATGAAGTGTCTTAAAACGTAAATATCTATAGCTAAGTATCTTATTCACCGCTGTCGCAGCGTCGGGCTTATTAAGTTGTCTGAATAACCCTGCCAGCCTTAGACACGTCTGTCTCGTAACAATGTTGATAGATTTGTCGGGTTAATTCTTCGCTGTAAAGCAATTATTGCCTTGCTTATAAGAGCTTGTTTGACATAAGATTGGTTGGGTTTATTATGATCGGTCATTATTCAGTAAATATTAATTTGAACTGGTATCAGCATTTTTCTAAGAGAGCATTTATTTATTTAATAATTAATGTGCGTTAGACAAAAAGACAAACACAAATACAGATAGACCAGAGGAAATTCATAAGGTTTCCTAAGTACTTGACAGCTCAGATGGTTGTAGCAGTCACTATAAGCCGCATAAAAATGTACTTCATGGCCACCATAGCCGGGGAAGGGCTTTATACACTGTGACACCACAGTGCTTGCCACCTCATGGTAAAATCTGAATTCTTAAACATTACAAAAAGTCATAATAACTATTATATTTTTGTTCTGATACTAGTGTGTGTTTATAAGTGTAACACCAAATAGAGTGGTATTTGCAGTTGTTATTATTATAATATAAAATTACAGATTGCCACTTAAACTGTTTTACTTGATATTAATGTGTATGTTATAATTGAACAGGGGACACCACTTATTTCGAGAGTTAGAACGATAATCGTTGCAGCAATCACCAATACATTGCTGGGTTACAACTTTACAACGCGATATGTCGCGTCACGTCATAGTTAAGCAGCAGTAGATCTCCAAATAACTCGATGTTCACCACTTTAGCTGTCAAAATAAAATATAGGATTTGCCCGCAGGAGTTCTCAGGCCAGTAAATCAAATCGCATAAATATTTATAAGTAGCCAGTTATTGCAAAAGATATAGAATTCCCGGTCACCCTATTGTTGTTTTGGAGGCAAACTTCAATAATCAACTCAATATCGAAACAGGAAAAGTCCAGAAATATCTTTATTCGGCCTTCGGGTCCATAAATTACGTGATCGAGGTAAGTGTATCGTCGAGGAATGTAGCTCGTATGTAATCAACTTCTTTTGCTCTGAAAGTTTTGGGAGTTGTAATTTTAGAAACAAAATGAAAATGAAAATGAAAATGAAAATTTTTTATTCAATTAGGCCCCCAAGAAGCACTTTCGAATCGTCAACAAAAAAACCCTTAAGTCTATCACATAAAAATAATATTAACTAACTAAGAATTTCATAATGTTTGTCTCTCTGTCTTATCTGGATCTACGTAAGCTAAGAATGTTATGTCAGTCTGTCTATCGGTCTGTCTGTCGGTCCGTCGGTCCGTCTGTCCGTCAGTCAGTCTGTCTGTCTGTCCGTCAGTCAGTCTGTCTGTCAGTCAGTCTGTCTGTCAGTCTGTCTGAATTTACACCGGTTCCAAAAGTTGAACTACCGAGAAGATTCCGGCAACAAACTCGTGTAGTCACTCTTTTCAATCATTAAGTTACAATGTTTAATTACACAGTAATAGTATTTAGTAGCGCAGTGTCGCACAGAGTATAAAAAAGGTATATTAAAGTACCAATAAGTACCTAATGATAAGAATATTTACTGATAATGAAAAGAACAACTACTGTTTAAGTAGTGATTAGTGTTAATGAAGAACTAATAAATAGACTAGACATTAAAATGAGAAACACAGAGAGAAAAAAACTGTTTTACAAAAACAAATAAGCTTCGTTGCAGTCAGGCTGGCCTCAAGAAAACTCGATATTGATGTTATTTTTTTAGTCTAAACGGGAAAACTCTTGGCCATCATCTCACCTTATAGTAGGTGATAATAAGGCCGAAGATGGAAGCAAGCTTCAACCAGATTCCCTAACTACAGAGGAATTGGCTATCTTACCTCCAACTGCCAGAACACAACGGCTGTTAACATTGTTGCTATGGCTTAGATAAGATGGCGGTAGCTAGCCAGGCGGACTAAGGATCCCACCACCAACCAAACCAAACAAATTTTTTTTCTCGCTGCTAAATCTTTAACAGTATGATTCAGCAGCGAGAGTAAGAGAACTGACTGATGATGATATTGCTAAAAGACATGCTGTAAACTGAATGATGATGGCATACATTTTATCAGTATGTGTCCGATTTCTTGCTTGTAAATATATCAAATTAAAAGCAAGTAAAAAGAAGTGTTAAAATGTTGAAGGCAGACAAGAAAGAACCCCAGAATTAAAAGAATTTGTTTGTTGAGCAAGACTACAAATTTTCCAAGTAATACCACGAACGAAATCTAGTGCTACAAAAGGAAATTGCTAGGGTTTTCAGTGTTTCATTCAGTTACTAAATACGACAGAAGCCGAATAATTTTACGTTGCAACCCGGCAGCTAGTAACAAGGTAAAATAATTCGGCTAAGCCAACACGCCTGTAGGAATTAACTTGCAAAACGGACAAAATACTAATGCTATTCTGCACTGTATTTGAGGTAAATCGGCATGGTTATTAATTTGTGTATTACGAAAGTGATTGTAACAAGGTACAGCAATCAGAATATCTGAAAATATAATTATATTGATACTAAAATTTTTGGTAATGTCTAGGATCTGCTTTCATAATTACGTTTTTTTAGTTTATTATCAACATAAAAATACATTGAAGAATTAACAATTAACACAAAACAAATCAATCCTACTTACACTTAATACAGAAATCATAACCAGTAGTACAGAAACCAAACCAGTACATTAGTCAATTATCAAACTGGAGGAAGAAAGATTTAAGTTTTGTTTTAATATTTTTTCTTGATAGGTTATTTTTTAGCATTGAGGGTAGTTGGTTTATGTAGCGGGGAACTAGATAACAAGACGTCCTCTCGCCGTACACGTTATTTGCTCGTGTTGTGCAAAGACGGAAAGTTATTCTATCATTACATGTCTTTTTTACGCAATTAAATTGAGTAGGACAGAAAAATACTTTTACTTATTTCATTTACTGAAATATAAATGCCTAATGCAGCCTGTACCTTACAGATGCAATTATTTTGACCCTAAAAGAGATTCAAATTGAAACATTTATGGAATAAATTATCTGAAAACATGAGTTAGAAACCTGGAATAAATAAATAGACACAAAATAACATGATAGTCTTTTTTTCAGTATTTAAATAAAAGAAAACAAACCTTTAACGGTAGAAAAACCTCGAAGATTTCAACATTAAAATATGAAATGCAGCGAAAATTCTCAAGAGCATTAAGAATGCATGTTTTGGCTGAAAAGAAACTTCAAAAGCAGGCTCTTCACTGCGGGTGTCTCTCTGCTGTCCGATTTAGAAATTCTCACTGTAATTGTTTGGAAAATTCTCAGAAATGCCGGAATATTTACTGGAATATTGTGGGTCACTTGAAAGAATATGGAGCAGAGTATAAAATTAATGAAGCATTGTTTCGATATTTATCTGAGACTGGCTGTGCCGACTTTGTTTGCGATATACCTTCGCAGATAATGCATTATTTTACAACAAATTTGATTCGCAAAAAAAAAGTCATAATATTCTGTCACGGACTTCTTTAAGGACCTTTAAAGGAGAACGATTCCGGCATACATGATTTTCGCGTACCTAACTTTAACCGTTTACGCGGCGCACGAACGAAAGCTCTGAAAAGGGTTATTTTATTTCCCGTTTTCCAAAATTTTTCATTTATTATTAACTAATAATAAATGAAAAATTCGTCATCGTAATGTTAGGTAGCCTATAATGATTCCTCGATAAGTGGACTATTTTAAAAAAAAAATGAATCAATAGTTCTTGAGATTAGCAACCAAACAAACAAACTCCTCAGCTTTATAATTTTTGTATAGATATAGCGATAGACTGGTCGATGCTGCTAATGATGATGATGTCGAAGAAGATTCTGCCGATTTTTAGTTCAGCGTCGACCAGTTCACCTCTTTATCTGAATCAAGCGCTGGACTTATCGATGCTGCTGATGACGTCAAAGAAGATTATTCTGATAATTATCTGAGACAACGCGATGTTCTGCAGTGTGATTTACAAACAGAAATATTTGACATAGAGCTTGACGTCTGACAAGATGACGAGCTGCCATTGATTTTGACGTTTGAGCACGGCGCTGCGCGTAAGCATATTCACTGATCTCTACGTCGATCTCATGGCTGTGTATGATTCTCGTTGTTTTGGATATACGACATGAAGTACAATTGTTTTTTTTTAATTTCATTTTTCTTAAGTTTAAAATGTATCGCAATGACTTTATTCAATTGCAAGAAGAGTTTGAGTATTCATCCTTTACGCTGTTGGTCTAGGTCTGGACCTGTTAGGCATTGTCATTCTTTATCTAGATTTAGTTTCAGTGTTGCCAGAGATATCGCGTTGATATTGCTTATTAGTCAGCAAATCCGAGTACAAACTGGCGGATACATTATAACTCTCGCTCCAAAGAATTTATTACCCAGCAAGACGGCTTTTTAATTATTAATATTTAGACTTGCTTAATTACGCGTGCCAAATTTTTAATGAGCACATTTCTAAAAGTAATTAATGTGTAATAAACCAATTATTTAATATTCAATGACAAAATTAACTGTTTTGAAATAAATAATAGAAAATGTTGATTCAGATTAGAATAAGATTTGCTTATTTAATGACTGACTGGAATTGACACTTCTAAAATATTTCAACTTTTTTTATATACGGCAAAGGTGACAAACAATCCCGGGAGTGTGCTGGTAAAATTGCTTCGGCAGAGCTTAGGCTATCCTCGTGAAGAACAGAGGAGTTACCGGGGAGTTTTGGTGGGTATTCTTTATGCCGTTATAGGCACTGAGCGGCCCCCACACAAGCCCATCGCTTTGCCAGCGGCGTTTAGATCTGTAAGCGGATTTTTCCCCAGAAAAAAGGGTGTCAAACTAGCATACGGTTCACCTGATGGTAAACGGTTACTATAGCATAAAGATGCTCGTAACACTTGGGCACTACTCATGCGCTGCCTACCCTTTTTTCGGGGAGAAATCCGATCACAGGCCTACCCGCCGCTGTGTATGCACCGGCCGTGATTGGGGTTGGCCAGCGCTTTTACGGTATTGGGAATACCCACTTAAACTCCCCAGTAACATCGCTGCCCTTCAGGAGTTTGCCTGAGATCTGACGATGCAACACTCAGCCCACCCTTAGACGCGCTACTTACACATAAATGAAGAGAAATCGTTATGTTGACAGTATAGGAGATGAGTCTTCCTGCTCGAAATACATTATAATGAATTTTGGCGACCTCACTCGCTGCTAGAACACAACACCACTTTACTAAAACCAGCCAAAACCATGGATTTTGTTGAGTTTCTGCAATTAGCAAGTTTTGTAAAATATATTGTGAGATAACGCTTAGTTCTGCAATCGTTGACTCCTGGTTGGTGATGGAAGGTGTCATAGTTTTGAATTGTCTCTTAGAATATCCGTAAAATTTAGTGGATAAACACGACAAGAGCAAGAAGCATAGAAACACAACAGCGTCAATACACGGTACAGCAATAAAAGGATCCACTAAATTCGTGATATGGGAAGACCATTACTCAGCATAATATATTTAATTAACACGATATCATTATCACAGAGAGATACGGTGAGTCGTAAAAACAAATCGCCTTTTTCTGTAGATGTGGACGTAATGACCTCACGTCATGGGATAGTGTTGTATGCGTAGATGATATAACGTTATCATATATTTAAGAAGGCTAGGGGTGCTGAAATAATATGCAAAACAACTGTCCGTAACCTACGATACTAGTTTACGATGGCGAATAAGGTAGTAGAGAAGCATACAACCTGCCTGATGATATTTGTATTAACCTGTCAAGCATCAGATTCCAAATGCAATTTATTTTTCAATTTTTATAGACCTCCAGAGCGGCAAGATGAAATGCCTTCCATGCCCAGTAATTACACTGCCTACCTCTCCCTTCAGTTCGAAACACAGCAAACTGTTTCAGGGCTGAAATAGTAAAGGCAGCGGTACATCACGAGCAATAATAATATGTACCCACTTTTGACATTTCGGCATCCTTATTACCTTTCTTTAATTACTAAACGGGGTAGTTCTTGTGAAGGTAAGTGATGATAAGGCCGAAGATGGAAGCGAGGTGCACCCGGATTCATTAACCACAGAGGAACTGGCCATCTTACCTCTAATTGCCGGAACAAACAATAACATCATTGTTATGGTGGCACACTTAGTTAGGACGGTGGTAGCTAGCCAGGTGGACTTACAAAAGTTCTACCACCAACCAAACCGAGCAGAAAATGTCTGTCCCCATGAGAATCGAACCCCAGACCTCTAGATCTGAAGTACTAGACCACAGGGGCGGTTAAAGTCCATGGCAACTCAGATGGTTTTCTTGATTTCTTTCTTTCTTTATTATACGAAACTGTTTTGTGCGTGATGTTGAGGTGGAGACAGTACATTGATTACTCCAAAGACCGGCACGTGTGCTGCTGACTAGGAAGGGGGAAGGTAAGATAAGGTCCATAAACAGGACACTCTCCATGATAAAGCCGATAGAAGGTGCAAACCGATGCAATGTCACGACGGTATTGTAGAGGCTGTAGGCTGTTCGTGACCCCTACGTCGTCAATGATACGGACGGCACGACGCTGCAATCTGTCCAGGGCATCGTAGAGACATTTGGCGGAGCCATCCCACAAGTGCGAGCAATATTGAACGCAAGGCCGGACCTGAGTTTTGTAAAGGAGGCATAATTGGTCAGGCGTGGAAAATCGATGCACCTTGTTCAGGACACCGAGCTTCCGTGAGGCTATTTCGCTCAATGTTTCGATATAATTCCTCTGATTCAAAAATTGTGAAAGGTCACAGTTTGGATTCTCAGGATCACGAAATATTCACGCCTTGGGGGGAGGGGGCGTGATTTTTTTCTAGTTTAGATATTTGTCTATGTAAAAATATTTTTCCAACATTTATAATTATTTACTAATAAAAATATATCTAAACTAGAAAAAATTCACGTCCTGAGGCGGGGATCGAACCCGCGACCTTTCGCAATCCGGGCGTCTGCTCTAACCATCTGAGTTACCCAGGACTTGGGATATCCCTGTGAAATTCTTCTAGTCTATCTGTATTTGCGTTATGAGCTAACGTCCACCCTACAATGTCGAAATGTTCTATTTCAACATCATAACAATATTAGTAAACAATTTTCCAAACATTTATAATAATGTTAAAATCAAAATTAAGAATTTATAATAATGTTGAAAACAAAATTAAGGATATCCCACATTATTATTATCTCAATTTAATATTTTAAATCATTTCTCTAAGAGGCTTACTTTGGGTATCTACTTTCATTTTCTACCTTATCTTATAAAATATTCCAGTTACGTTACTTAACGCGAAAATCTCTCTGTACCCAATTTGCGTAACGCTGTTGCTATTATGTGTAGACAGACAGTAAACATTTCGTTTTAAAAGCTTATATTTTTCAGAGTAACGTTCGCAATAAATTACGACTACACTGGTCCAAAGTGTTGTAGCAACGGGAACAACGTGATATGCGAATATGAATCATTGTAGATAACGCTATTTTATAACGTTACGTAACAACTGGCGGTATTTTTCGTAACACTATCGGTAATGAGGATTGACCCGGATGAAGGGGACATTTTTATTATGGTGATGAACGGTGGTCTATTAATGCTGTTATTTTATGTATTTTCTTTGGAAATAAGCGCGTAATGACGCGAGTTTAATCTGGTAATGTAGTTTTATTTCAAAAGAAAGCAAATTCAACAATTCGTTAATCTTGCACCCATTTTCTTGTGTCCTCTACTGAATTTCCTGTTTCTGTAGGTTGCCTAGAATGATTCCTGCTAGGAAATAAGGAATCCAAGATATCTAGACCTAAAAGTTTGATTGATCCATCCGGAATCATCCATGGCGAAAGTACTATTAGCTTCGGGCAAGGGCATTCCAGTACCAACATTTGCTTGAGCGCTTTTTTGTCCCGTTTGACCGCTTTCAGATCAGTTAGACTCAGTGACATTGCGTAGTGATGTGGCTTGTTACTGCATGTTTATGATGCATGTCTGCATGATAAGGAATTATTTATTTTACCAGTCTGCCAACAATTGTAAAATATTACATGGGAATAACATATAGTTTTACTTACTTGCTAATGTATAGACATAGCTTGCGAGTGTATAGACATAAAGAACAAAGAGATACCATAGATAGACAATATCAATCTACCTACTATCAATAGAACAAAATAAATGTTATCAACTTAATCTATTAAGTGTGCTTGACGCCTAAATGTCATACCAAGTAAATCCGATTCAGCCGCACAATCGTTAGATATTTTACATAATCTAGGAATTGGGAAGTAGGAAGCAGAGACAGTTTTACTGAAGGGAGGACTAATAAGGGAGGACACTTATGGGAGGACTCTTGATTTTTACTGGATAGGCAATGGTGCTACGAGCTCCGGCTACGGTAACTAACCACCTAGCGGACCAATAGGCAATGGTGCTACGAGCTCCGGCTACGGTAACTAACCACCTAGCGGACCAATAGGCAATGGTGCTACGAGCTCCGGCTACGGTAACTAACCACCTAGCGGACCAATAGGCAATGGTGCTACGAGCTCCGGCTACGGTAACTAACCACCTAGCGGACCAATAGGCAATGGTGCTACGAGCTCCGGCTACGGTAACTAACCACCTAGCGGACCAATAGGCAATGGTGCTACGAGCTCCGGCTACGGTAACTAACCACCTAGCGGACCAATAGGCAATGGTGCTACGAGCTCCGGCTACGGTAACTAACCACCTAGCGGACCAATAGGCAATGGTGCTACGAGCTCCAGCTACGATAACTAATCATTTGGCGGACCGATAGAGCCACCGCACATATTTTGAATTTCAAGTTGGTCAACTAAATCGCAGAATCTCTAATAGGCATAGAATCTTATAATAGCCCGCACATTAGGTATATTAACTAAGTCGTTCAACTAAATAATTGGCCAACTATCGGCCGATAGCCCGCACACTATAACAACTTAGTTGGTCAGTTGTACGGTAAGATGCAGTGTGACCAGACCCGTACGCGTGATTTCCCCACGCTTGGATTTTTGCCGACGGGCACGCAGCCGCCGCAGCCAGTCGATCTCTGCATTCTCTTCTTGTATCAAATAATAAAAAAATAATAATTGAACTTCTGATCGACGAAGTCCAAAAAAGGCAAGCCCTTAAAAAACTTATCTGGGTAACATCTCAGTTTAGAATGTAAGGTATGATGTTTCCCACGCTCTAATCTCTCACTTAATATCGGATGCACCCTAAATTTGTTCTGTTTTCGTCTTCTTTTTATTAAGTTAAGAAGTGCGTTGTTTTTTTCGCATTTTATCGCAGACTTCACCGCGCTAGCAACCCTGTCCACCAACTAAGTCGACGAAGTGTGCGGCCTATGAAAGCACGCAATTTAGTTGTTTGATAGTTGGCCAACTTGAAATTGTATATGTGCGGTGTCTCTTAAGCAATGGTGCTACGAGCTCTAGCTACGGAAACTAACCACCTAGCGGACCGATAGGCAATGGTGCTACGAGCTACGGCTACGATAACTAATCATATAGCGGACCGTGTGCTTATTTGCCATCTTTGTCACAAGGAATATTTAGTTGTGATGCTGAACAGCTACCGGAAATATATCCTTACCCGAATAGACGCGACTAAAGGAAGTTCAAGTTAAATTTTTTTTTTAAAGCAGTGATGTTGCAGTTAATTAAGGGTGGCGGTGACCATTAACCATCAGGCTACCCCTATATTCGTTTGCTTCTCTATTATTATTTAATGAACGTGTTTATATTCTACGTAAAACAGTTTACAGTGAAGTAGGTCGTATAATTGATTGTTTCATTCATTTTCTATCTAAAAATGGAAGTCGAGTCTTAGCCTAACTGAAACCTTAAGCCAAAAACTCTCCTTTTACTCCAATTTAAGATTTTTTTAATTAGCGTAAGATAGCCCCGAGTTAAAATGTTCTTGGAAAGTTCAAACCTAATCCCATAATTATAAGCAATAACAGTTTCTAGAGATTTCTTTTCACCTAATAGGTCACAAGCGACAGCGATTTTCTGTCCAATTTCTTTTACCACTAAAATAGCGATAAACACCGAAACACAGATTGTTATTATCCGTTTCAATTTCAGTTCAATGTTGAATAAAAAGTAAATCTATGTATTTTTAATTTCAGCTCACGCCACTCTAGTCATACAGGGTCATGCATAACATTTTTTTCCAGCGGTGACATCAGCAAGATCAGTTATATCGCGATGGATTCATCATCCTGTAACCAAGACGTGGCTTTTTAAATAAAAACAGATGACAAATGCAAGCTGAGGGCTCATCTGGTGTTAAGTGGCTAACGTCGCCTAAACAGGGTGGAAAAAATCTATAGGCCCTGGAGGGGAACTACTTTAAATCCTTTAGTTAGCTCATTTTACTGAAAATAAACATTCCTTTATTTTTAAAGAATAACAAAACTGCATTCAATCATATTCTAAAATTCGCTTGTCTCACCCTGGAATCGAACCAACAAAAAACTAAAAATATAAACCCTCGCTATTTTATTAAACGAATCGGTAGGATTATTGTGCAGGATAAAATTTGTCTTACAAACATTTGCTCTTACTACACTAATCTCTACGTAATACCTATGAAATTGAATATTTATTACAAGTTTTTTATTAACAATACCTAGTACCTACTGTAATAGAATAGAATAGAATAGAATAGAATAAATGTTTATTTGGTACAAATTTTAAAAAAACACGAAAGAATAAACAAAGATTAAATCTAAACAATTTGTACCAAAAAGGTCTCCGCTCAGTATGAAGCCGTGGCAGGATGTGCCACGACACTGGTTTGTAATGTTCATTTGTAACCAGTAAGTCACCTATGTTAATTTTCTTATCTCTGTAACATCCAAAGATATTGTATGTAGTACAGGTTTGCTAATGTTATTTATCTCTAAGTACCTTATTGAAGACTTCGATAAGAAAATCATTAAATTGTCATAATTTTATACACAATTCGTCCTTACACTAGGCAATCTGACAAAAAGTAAAAAACGGGACGCATTTTTATTGCAACGCGGGGCAAAAATCTGATATTCGAACGACAACTTTCTATATTTTTAAAACCGATAAACATGTTGAAAGTATTCGTTCCTTATAATTAATATTAGTTTTCACTTTTTTTATTTCTATTTGAAATAAAAAAAAGTTTATTAATCAAATTTTATCCTAAACAATAATCCTATCGATTCGTATAAAAAATAGCGAGTGTTTACTTTTTAATTTTTAGTTGGTTCGATTCCAGGGTGAGACAAGCGAATTTTAGAAGATCTTTGAATGCAGTTTTGTTTCTTTTCAAAAATAAAGGAATGTTTCCTTTTCGTAAAATAAGCTAACTAAAGGATTTAAAGTAGTTCCCCTCCAGGGCCCATAGACATAGATTTTTTCCACCCTGTATAGCCTGCGATAACAAGGAAAAAAACACACTTAGAATTTATTGCCGGTCAATATGTTGGAATACCGTATAAATGAATGGTTACCCCCTTATTTTTATGCAACATAGGTGTATTAAACTAGAAATATAAATATGTTACCCGCTATTTACTGCTAACTTTTACCACACAAACCTTCCTACCGTGGTTAATTACTAAAATCAGCTCAACTTGAAAAAATAAAGGTGTTTCAGAACTTGAGCATTAGACAAAGTTCATGCTGAATCAGTGTCCCGTAAATTACTTAATTTTGACCCTAAAAAGTTGGAGCGAACCCTTCTGATGAGGCTTCCTTGTCCTTCCACTTTGTTCTTAAAATACCCTGATTGTAACTGAGGAGTATTTTGGAGTGAGTTTATTTTTGGGAAGTTATTCATTGTAATTATTCGAGTCGATTGATGAGAAGCGCTGTAGTCTAAGGGTTTTTACTAGGTGGTAGGCCCGTATGATAGGGCCGTCTGGGTAGGTAGCACCGCCTTTCTTATTTCAGCTGTGAAACAGTTCCCTGTGTTTCGGATTGAAGGGAAAGGTAGCCTTGTTATTGCAGGTGTCTATAGGCGGCGGTAACCACTTACCATCAGGTGGGCCGTTAGCTTGTTTGTCAACTAGTTGTATAAAAAAACCTAAGAAGATGAGGAGTATTTCTTGCAAGTTGGTGAATATGGATAGTTTGTGGGTATAAAGACAGTTACAATGATTCCTACTATTACAACTGATTCAACATGATGGTGGAGGGAATGTAGCAAAATAGTGGCCGGCCTTCGGCTACACTGTCTTGTCTCGGGATGTATTCTATCTGCATTCGAAATTTTATCTAGATGGTTCAGTGGTTTAAGAGTCAGTCTCACAAAAAGACTCCGTAGGATGAGAGCGACAAACTAAACGGCTATAATCGTTGCGACGACAGCACGGCGACAAACGCTACAGCGACAGCACGTTGCGGCGACAGAGCATACTATAGTCAAAATTATAAATGTTTAATTTATTATAAACACATTAGTCACAGTTCTAACATAACCTAGGTATTAAGTTAAAATATTTTTTCATTAAGTACCATTAGGTCACCAAAAATATATGTTATGTAAGGTTAGAACGTTTTGTTCATTCTCATATTGAGGAGTCGGAATACAAACGTCACAGAAAGACAGAGTATCTTTCGCATTAATAACATAAGTATTTATCAACCAAAGAAATAATGCATATGAACAATCTTGAAGCAAAAATCTTGAAGTCAATGGGTGAATTGGCACGGAAACCCTTAGAAATTATCTAATCAGCCTCTCTTAAAGAGGCTGATGTTCGCTATTATCAATCGGAATTTTCCCCGAACAATTGGCCGGAATTGAACCCAGGTCGCTAATTGAATTACAATACCGTTATTATGGTTCGGCCAAAGAGGAAGTCAGAATAGGCACCCTTGCTCCGATTGCAGTTTGGACTTTCTTTGATTCTGATCTGTAATTTTGTGAAGACTTTCAGATATTTTGAAATAAGGAAAGTGCAGTAATTACTATTCCGAATACCTACGGGTAATATGGAATGAGGCCGTATACTTTATAACTTGATAATGTCTTTCTGCTGGCTGAGAGAGGTTTCTTATTCAAACTTAATCTCTATGTATGCTCAGGTATTTGTATTCTTTTCTGTTATGATATAAGTCAGCCTGACTGCTTTTACAGATTACACTAGCGTAATTAAAGGTGTAATAATATTAGTTTTAGCATAACATATAAGAACATAGTAAGTTGGTCATCCTGAAAGTTTGTGTTAAAAATATAGATTTTGGTATTTCATCAACAGAATATGGCGTTGTTTATGCGTCTTTCTCTACATTTTTAATCTACTCCGTTAAATATTCTACTAAATTCACGAGTCACATCGTTCTTTTCTTCAAGACTTCTTGTCCATGATACTCGATCTTCCACACAATATTTCAAACACCTCTAGGTGCCACTTGTTGTCTTTTAAGGTTTATATGTTTTTATTTATACATATATTTCTTGTGTTAGTTTGGTACTTATTGCAATATTTATTTGTTGACCGTTTTATAAAGGCGAGTGAAATCTTTAAGCCGCCCTGCCTCCTTATCAATAGAAAAATTATATTGTAATCCATCGAGTCTGGTTTATATGTCCCTACTTCATAAATTACATATGTGTTGTGCTTGTGGAACAACACAATACAACGAGTAAGCATATAAAACAATCTATTATGAGAATTCTAATACTCACCAAAAAGCAGGGTGACAATATTTAATGTTTGCTCCCAAGATATTCCCGGCTCCATTACCATTAACACGCATAACGATCAAATCTTTTCACATACAAATTCCGCAGAAGCCTCCATTGATCGCGTGTGGACATAAATCGGTGTGTTATAACCGTAGATTTTTCTCCTCGTGATTATATTCAGGCGGTATAGGCGGAGAGCGCATATTTCATTTTAACCGGCCGTCGATAGCGGCGTGAAATATGAGGTGCGCCCTCGGGCGTCGGGATGCCGTGCATGTGACACAGTGGCAGTAAAACAGCAGTAGGCTAAAAGCTGCGCGGCTTTAGGTCTACTAACGCGCGTTAATACTAACACGCGTTGAATTCGCTTTCTATCGACACAAATGCAGGTTATCCGTTTGTTTGAAAAGCGTCGAGTAAAGGCTCCAAATTCTCACTGACTTGTCAAAGGGACAATTCGTGTTTTTTTAAACGGCATAGATGGCATACAGGCGTACATCCCTCCTGATGGTATGCACTCACCGCAGGCAGACGCTGGTAACATCTTAGGCAGCACTGATATTTTGTTGCCTGCCATTTGAAAGCATTCCCTCTGCTCCTGATATAACGCTTTCTCAGTGAGCTCTGGTGACCCTACTCACTTTAACTGCGATTTTCTTTCGTCGGAAGCGTCGACTCTAAATCATAGGTATGCCCACACTGTAATTAATACAAAGAGAAAAGCTGACAACACTAGCACCAGTGAAGCCTGACGCACAAGACTTCAAGACATCCGTGATGACCGTATCCGACCCTGTAAAAACCTTTTTGATTTAGGTACGTAATTATAGAGAATATTGCTATATAAATTAAGTTTCCTGCTGCATTAGTAAGTATACTGTGTCTCAAACAATACGATAGTCGTGTTTGATTTTTAAATGAGCCGATTCTGATTAAGTTGTTGTATTCTTGTCGATAACAATTTCAGTAATAGGTGAACTATTTAACACTTTTAAGCATATAATAAACTAATTCTTTGTTATAATATTGAAATAAAAAAATGAACCTCTTTGCTCTTTGTTTTATAACCATTTTTTTTATTTTGTACAAGTAAATGAGAAGCAAGCTGACGGCCCATCTGGCGGTAAGTGGCTACCGACACCTTTAATAACAAGAAAAAAATCACTTGGTATACAGGTTGTTATCCTGAGGACTAAGATGAAATGCCTTTTATGCCAAGTAATTACGCAGGCTACCTTTCCCTTCTTTCCGAAACACAGCAAACTGTTTTACGAGTGAAATAGGAAAGGCCCAGACGATAACATACTTTTGTATGTTAGAGCAAAATTGTGTATTAGAATCTGTTCATTTAGTAGTCATATTAAAAGATTTGGTACTGATCTTTTTGTTTTATTTATTTAAAGTAATTTCTACATTCATCAGATGGTGTACTAATTAATAAGTCTCGACAAAAGTAAATTATGTAATTTTGGCTAATCTTTTACTAGACCCTTCTTAGACATCTATCCTTGTGGTGTTGCCATAACACTTAAATATTAGTAATTAAAATAGAATAAAACTAGAAAAATTTCACGTCCTGAGGCAGGAATCGAACCCGCGACCTTTCGCAATCCGGGCGACTGCTCTGACCACTGAGCCACCCAGGGCTTGGGATATCCCTGTGAAATTCTTCTAGTCTATCTGTATTTGCGTTTATGAGCTAACGTCCACCCTACAATGTCGAAATATTCTATTTCAACAACTAGACAACAACTACAACGACGACAACTTAGACTAGAAGAATTTCACAGGGATATCCCAAGTCCTGGGTGGCTCAGTGGTCAGAGCAGTCGCCCGGATTGCGAAAGGTCGCGGGTTCGATTCCTGCCTCAGGACGTGAAATTATTCTAGTTTTATTCTATTTTAATTACTAAGTAATTTTTCAAACATTTATAATAATGTTAAAATCAAAAATCAAAAATTAAGAATACTTAAATATTAATCAACAGAATCAAACAAATATTTAGATTTATGTTTAGTTTTCGGCATTTTGTTTTTGGTGCCGTCAATACGACAATATATTAAAACATGGGATACTGCCAATGTTATATTATTTCATACAAATGTCATGAAATTATCAAACGAATAAGATGTTTTTGAAAGTGGTAAACCATTTCTATGAACTAATATAGCCCATGTTTTAATTTATTGTCGTATTGACGGCACCAGCCTTTTTTTTTTTTTTTTTTTTTTTTTTTTTTTTTATGTCAGAAAAACCCTTTATGGGTACCTTGCCGCGAGGAGGGACCGCGACAGAGGTTATCTCGGACTCCCGTTAGTACTCAACAGGTTACCGAGTAAAAAACTGACAGTGTCTTGGATGCGCTCTGCGGTGGTGGCGCATCATACGAGAAACTAAGTAGACGTTCGTATGATACGTCAGCAGCGGTTGATATAACCCAATCTACGGGTGGAGAATGCCCCCAAGGCACATTGGAGATTCCCCAAAAGCGCTGGAGTTTTAGAGGCGAGCAATGGAGTCCCCTTCCATTACTTGCCGCTCCTAACTAAGGCATCTGTTGGAGTTGGCCATATTGCCGCCGCCTACGGCCTAGTCTACGTCGACGGTTCGGGTCTGCGTTTGGATCATTTTCACGAACCCGTTCTGCTGCCTCTTTCTCGAGCATGATTTGCTCGCAGAATGAGGTCACCGCCTCCCACGACGTTGTGCTACTGACCATAGCTTTAATCACAGCCGATAGCGAGAGGTCATCACCTATTATAGCAACGAGGACCTGGCGCTGTGTCGCCCATGCCTGGCAGGATTCTAGGACGTGTTGTGCCGTGTCCTCGTCGCAGCCACACTCGTTGCATCGAGGGACGGATTCTCTTCCGATTCTGTGCAGGTATTGAGCGAAGCAACCGTGGTTCGTCAATACCTGCACAAGCCTATAGGTTAAGAAACCGTGCCGTCGAGCGACCCACCTATCCAGGTTGGGCAATATTCCGATTATGGTCCAGTGACCGGCGGTTGGTACCTCCAAGCGCTGCCGCCACTTCCTCATTACAACCCTTTGAGCCCTTTCTCTCCACCGCATCACCATTTCTGGCGCAGGGCGTAGACCTTCGTTTCGAACTTCCACACTCCGCCTGTAAACCTCGGCTAACGCGAGAGCGTCAAGATCCCAGGGTGGGGTCCCGGCTATGACACACGCGGCTTCGTACGACACCGTGCAATATCCACGTATGACCCTGACAGCCATGACCCGCTGCGTGCGACGCAGCGAGGCCTTATTCTGAGATGACAGGGTCTCCGCCCACACGGGAGCGCCATACAAAGCCATCGACCTCACCACCCCGGTATACAGGCGGCGGCAAGTCACACTCGGTCCATGAATGTTGGGGAGGAGTCTACTAAGCGCGGCGGCAGTCCCATTTAACTTCGGGCACAGACGGCGAAAGTGCTCGCTAAAACTCCACTTCGAGTCTAGTACCAACCCCAGATACTTCATTTGCGTACTCACGTTGATATGTACACCATTTACCAAAAGGTGTGCACCAGCTGGTGGACGCTTTCGAGGGCCGTAGAAAAACAGCGCCTGGGTCTTTTCTGACAAAATAAATTAAATTATAAGAGTGTCTAGTTATTATTTATCTGTTAACTGTTATACACAAATGCATGTACAC
Organism: Nymphula nitidulata; assembly: GCA_947347705.1. Classification (NCBI taxonomy): domain Eukaryota; kingdom Metazoa; phylum Arthropoda; class Insecta; order Lepidoptera; family Crambidae; genus Nymphula; species Nymphula nitidulata. The sequence goes on from OX374632.1 coordinate 19,772,081, forward strand.
ATAAATAAATTTAAATAATTGGAAATTTTTTGTTAAATGAGTAAGACGTCGTCCTCTCCTCTACCCATTGCGATGCCCGACAGGGTCCATAATCTGATCTATATAATTATGTGTAACACCTATGTACTATATTATGGTTGCAATAAATGATTGAGTATTGAGTATAGCGCCACCTTGAGGCCGAGGCTCTCAATACGCCGCACGACGTGGCCTACGCCTACCGATGCCAGTCGAGTTGCATCTTCAAAGCTGGGGGCTTCGGCAAGGACCAGAGTGTCGTCAGCATAGCAGACGACACTCACTCCATGTAGGTTAGAGCCTCGCAACACATAGTCGTACCCAATGTTCCACAGGGTGGGTCCTAGTACCGACCCCTGTGGAACACCGCATGACATTCTCCTCTCCAAAAGGACTCCATCCCTATCTTCGCACTTCACGTGGCGTCCCCGGAGGTAATTCTTGACAAGGCGCCTCAAGTACTCTGGGATGTTATGGTATTTGAGGGCCTCGTCAATAATGCTGAAGGGCAAAGTGTTAAATGCATTCGCGATATCCAAAGACACCGCGAGAACAACCTTGCCCCTCGCCGTCTCCTCATCCGAGAGGGCTTTGACTCTCAGTATGGCATCGATTGTTGAGCGTCCTTCTCGAAAACCATACTGGCTTGTTGCCAGATTTGGTCCCGTATTGGTTAGGTGGCAGTTGATTCGCCCAGCAATAATTCGTTCAAACAGCTTGCCGGCTTCATCTAGAAGGACGATAGGCCGGTAAGCTGAAGGGACGTCTGGTGGTTTATCCGGTTTGCGCAATAGCACTAGCCGGCCAATCTTCCACGGTTGTGGGAAAACACCTGTTCGCAGGCAATCTGCATATAAATTCCTAAGGCGTTCCTCTAAGGACCCGAGGGAGAGTGCCAGAATGCGGCCGGGTATCCCATCGGGTCCTGGAGCAGTGTTCTTGGCCCGGAGTTTCCTAATCACTGCATCGAACTCCGCATTAGAAATCGGAGGAGGCGGTTCCGAGTCCGGCTCAGGTTCCCTAGGGCGAAAAACTATACTTGGCGATATATATTCGTCACGCTCGGAAAACAAGATCGACACCACCTCGCGAAGAAGCGAGGGCTGAAGAGAATCAATAGCTGGGGGGCCCGAACAGAACTTATTGCGAACGACGCGATACGGGCGGCCCCACGGATCCCTGTCAAGGTCTTCCAGCATTTGTTGGCGTGCAGCTGTTTTGGCGCGACTTATTTCGGCTTGGAGTCTTTTGCGCGACTCACTGACAGCTTCCACAAGAAGAGTCTCATTTTCCGGGCTACGGCCTGTTCGTTGTCTACGGTAACGAGTTAAGGCCCGGCGTTTATTAATGCAGTCTCTTCGGAGGTCCGCGATCTCTGGACTCCACCAATATACTTCACGTCGAGGGGGACGGCGAACGGCCCGAGGCATTGCCGTGTCACAGATATTAGACAGTGCCTCGCCAAACCGGGCTGCCTCCACGTCGACTCCCCCCGGCTCGGGACACGGATTCCATGACTCGACAATTGCCGCCTCAATCGCAAGCTCTTTTTTAAGTTTGGATATGGCCCAACGCGGAAACACGGGTATGCCTCTCCTGCTACGAGTTAAACTCGTTGTTTGCTGAGAGGAGACACTAAACCGAATATAACGATGGTCGGAGAGTGTCTCCTCATCAATAATGACTCTCCAGTCTTGGACTCGGGTGGCAACAGCAGGGGTAGCGAACGATACGTCCACTATAGACCCACCCTGCTGCCGCACACAGGTAAACTCCGAGCCACGATTTAACAGATTAAGACCGAGCATAGCGGCCCACTCCAAAACTAATTCTCCCCGTACGTCCGTACGAGGGGAGCCCCAAGCAGTCGCTTTTGCATTTAGATCCCCCATTAAGATGACAGGACGGGGCTGTGCGCGACGCACCGCAATCGACAGGTTTTTCATAAAATCTTCAAATTGGGCTAAAGTTTTGTTGGGAGAGAAGTACACCCCCACCACAACTAGCTCACCCCAGGTGACGGAAACAAACCCGTCCCCCCTTTCGCGGACAACTAGAGGCCAAGAGCCTGTATCACAGGAACCCACGACAGCCACGGATCCGAGAGAATCTGCGGCCCAGTACGGGTTGGGTAACACAAAATATGGCTCCGCAATAACGCTGATATCGATAGACCACTGCCTCGAGGACTGTACAAATAGGTCTTGAGCCCCCGAGCAGTGGTTTAAATTTCCCTGAAGTAGGCTGATGTAGCGGCTTGGATCCATTAGGTCGTTTCCATTGCCTCTTGCTGCGGGCCAGATTGTGGCTTGGCCTGCGTCGCTGCTTTGTCGGCGCCTGGGGTCTTAACTGGCGTTTTTCCTTTTCTTCTTCTTGCATTAGCATGTGACAGACATCCTTGTGCACCCATCGCATGCTCTGCCGGCTTCTTGGCTTCTGCACAAATAGGGCAGTGAGCGCTGGCCGAACATGTGGCTGCTTTATGGTCAGGAAGACCGCAGCGGAAACACAACTGACTGCGATCTGACGCGGACGTGCAGCGTTGCTTGGTGTGACCATCTTCGAGGCACCTAAAACACTTCATCGGTCGGGGCTCCAACAAGTGGACCTGTGCCGAGCTCCAGCCGACTAGTAACCGCTTAGCCTGAATTAGAGACTTGGCGGCAAGTACCGGGCAACGTACCCAGGCGATACCCATTCCACCGGGGCCGCCGCGACGAATCTCACCAACTTTAATTTGGTCCGTGAGACAGTTGCCTTGTTTGGCTACCGCCTGTACTATGTCGTCCTTAAATATGGAGTCGTCTAGACCAAACAACCTGATATCGGCGGTTTTGGTCGGCCTTGTGATGTGGGCGTTATCACCGTACAGCTCCTGCAGTTTCTTGGCGAGTAAATCGGCCTTGACGTTGTTATCCTCCCCAGAAACGTGTAAGATTCGAGCCCCTGTAGCCGTCTCTCTGACCTTCAGGGGGGAAATACCTAGCTCCTCTATGTTGATTTCGGTTCTTCCTTTATGCAGAATATCGGCGTATGTGAGCTCGCCGTTTTTCTCCTTCTCAGCGTTGATAGTAACAACTACTGCGGCAGTGCGCGGAGGTCGCAGGTGCGCTTTCTTCTTTTTCTGCGGTTTGACAGAAGTAGCCGTTCCAATCTTGTTTTGATCAGGGGCGATATCAACTTTAGCGCCAGTAGGTTTGGGCTTTTTCCCTCTGACCTTAATCCATCCGTCTGCATCGGGTCCAGGCTTAGACGAAGTTGGCGCAACTACTGGGTCAGGCTGGGAGGTTATCGACGGTTTGGGAGCCGTATTCTCACCACCTGTTTTTGAATTGCTAGGACCTGGTTTGGAAATTGGAGCAGCAGGCTTAGTACCTTTCGCAGATTTAGTCTGGACAGCACGAGCTTTGGGGGTGATACTTGCCGCGGCCGCTGCTACTGCTGCGCGCGTCTCATGCGCCAAAGGCGGACGTGGCCTATCTGGCGTGCGCTGATCTTCCTTAAACTCTTTTAAGCGAGAGTCAATATATGTTCCTGACGGCACCAGCCTGTATCAACCTACGTCTCGGGGTTAACTAAACATTATTTAAGCGGTGTTTCAGTTAATGGTATACAGGCTAAAGTATGTTGCAAATACAACCGATCGATATATAGACTTGTAGTTCCAACGCGTTGCCGATCCAGTAACAATAGGGTTATCTAATTGCAGTCTTCTGTTAGGCAGAGGTGCTCCAGAACAGAGCAAACAAGTGATATATCGATTTAATTTTCACGTATGTACAGGATAATTCCTTAAGATTTTTTCAACGACAATAGTGAACACGTTGCAATATAAAAACTATTTCTCTGTTATACAATTGGCGTATCCTATAACGCTCAGTATTTAACACAATTTGCTTAAGCTAACAGCGCGTAATTTATGTTTTCTCAACCTCAAGGGATCCGCCACTGACCAAAGAAGCCTTAGGCTCTATGCATTATTCACTAACCGAATTACCCCAGCGGAGGGGTATAAAAAACCCCAGAATTTACCTTGCGCATAAAACGGAACGCTTACTTTAAAATTCAAATTCGGGAGGAGCGTCTAACACTGCCGCTCAGTCGATTTAAGTGCAAATACTGGCGACGCGGAGTACCGGACATTGTGACCGGTTACCGCGGAAACAACGTAAAGATCATTGTGCAATAAGAATAGCTGTGAAGTCATCATCATCACCAGCTGCAGCTTCCACTGCTGGGCACAGGCCTTCCTACATAGGAAAACACAGGAGGAGCTTGGGCCATAGCACCACCATGGCCCAATACAGGTTGGTGAGTTAAAGCCGTCGCAGTAACAACCGGGACCAACGGCTTAACGTGCCTTTCGAAGCATGGAAGAGCTCGAGATTATAATTTAACCCATCCCGGGATCGACCATGGCAAAAGTTGCTTTGCTTTCGTAATCGAAATCAGAGCGTTAAACCACTACGCCACCGAGTGCCCCAAATACAAAGCGCGGCAAATAACATCACCTGATGTGTGTGCTGCAGGAAGCTGGATTTCTAGCCTATATTTATTATTTATTTATTTATTTTATTTATACATGCAACGAAGATATTTCCTGATGGTAAACAGATTCCAAAGCATAACTTATAGGTAATTGCAACATCAGGGTTGCCTCTTTTAAAAATTATGCCAAACAATTAAAAAAAAATAGTTTCCCATCACTTTGTGGGTTCGGATTACCAGTTTTTCCGTTCATTCCACTTCAGATATAAGAATAAATGGACCGCACGGATAAATGAAAGAAGTATATGGATACCTTAAAAGACGTTTACGCTGTTTCTCTTCTCATCAATTTGTTATGGAAATTAGTTTCTCACAGAGGTAATTCTATTCAAGGCTCCACAATGGACAGAACACGTCGAACAAATACCGGAATTACAGTAGGATAAAGAAAATGCGCTCTTCTAGTTTCCCTGCCGCGATCTTTTGTAATTGCAACTAGAATATCAATGGAAAAAGCAAAATATCCGTAAAGCAGAGAGAATGAGGCAAATTATTAGTCAAAAGTGTTGGAAACAAGCTAAAATCAAATAACTGCCAGAAGTTAAAGGTTTGGTTCCTTTGAAATAGAAATTGTGAACTCGAGACTTTAGAAAAGTATGTAAAATACATCAGACTTGACTCTTTTGTCAAGATTATTAATAAGTTCATGTTCAGAAGGCTTTGTTCTGATAGAAAACGGCAGCAAACTTAGTAGGTTTATAATTTTTTTAATTTTTTTTTAAATCTTATTTCACAGTGATAATCTTTTAAAAGACGCAATAGTTTGCAAAGGTCAAATTGATTCATAGTTTGATAATTTAGTCTAAAAATTTTTAGTTACAAACTTACGAGCTTCAATAATTAGGTGTTATACCAAGTTTCAGTATTACCTCAACTACACTAGGAACACTTTTCAGATACAAAGTCCCCTAGAAAACCACTTCGCACTTCCAGAAAGCGTTAATCCAAAATTCCTAGACACATATCACAGCAAAAAGTTCCCGAGCTTAACTCAGGTAAATAGTTCCGACCCTCGAACTTCGGGTACAACTTAACTAATATAATAAAATGGTAGTGCTTAGGTTCTGTGTTTCTGTTTACGAGTTTTTGGAAGTATTACGTTTATAAGGGTTTCCATGGCTGTTTAGTTTTGTCATATTTATGCGCTTCAATTGTATCTCTATAGTAAAAGTATTGTAAGGAATATCTTATATATAACATTCTCGACACACAGTTTTAGTTGCCATACTCCTCCGAAACGGTTTGACCGATTCTCATGAAATTTTATATGTATATTCAGTAGGTCTGAGAATCTGCTACTATCAATTTTATTCGGACTATTTTTTTCTTCTTTTTTATGGCAAAATAACGTTTGCGGGGTCAGCCATATTCAAATAGTCATAACTCCTAAACTATTTGACTTAGAGCTTAGGTCTTGACATCAGTTTGTTACCTTAGTGCATACAAAAAAGTATATAATAAGGTATGTTATTACGCTAGTTTTTTGGAAAACAATTAAAAAGTAAAAAATAAACCATTTTTTTTACACTTTTTAAGTTTCAAGTATTTTTTTAGGGTTTCTATAGGGAGTTTTTGATATACTTTTTAGTGTTAACTTATTGCCTATTTTTGTAGCTATTGAACGAAACCACTTTTACGCCGACAGGACCTCTACATCGGTAGATATAACAAAATAAATGAACCCAACTGTACTAAAATTAAAATGGCCGCTATTTCAAAACAGTAGGGGCAAAATGCCTTATTATGGTGGATTTGTCGATAAAATTGATCATATTGCTTCGCCTTAACGGGTTGGACACTGGTGACCAGACATACTGTATAAATACAAAGTTTTTTAAAAATAGGAAAATATCAATCTATTATCGACCACACTGAAATTACCTATTTTTTAAGGTTGGTAATTATTTACCTTAAAAAAACACGTAAATATAATGTAACTACTAAGCGAATCATCAAAAATTATAAATGACACATTGGGAAAGAAAATGAAACCCATTGTATTTTATTATTATCATTATTATCGGTCAAAAGAGTCCGTATGCGAAGACAGCTAGCAGTAGCTTAAAACACTAGTCTAGTTCTAGCCGCCTCCCACTTGCCGGCCCATAGAGTGCCTTTTCACGCCTCTTTTGAAGGAACCCTCATTATAGGAAGGAGGGAACACATGTGATGGCAAAAAATTCCAAGTTTTGGAAGTCTGACAAAGAAACAAGCTACTAAACTTCGTTGTGCGTGATGTTGACGTGGAGACAGTGAATCGATGACTCGAAAGAGCGTCATTTAAAAATAGATTTCTCATGTCTCTCTTTTGATGATAGACAGACTTCTGTAATCACTTTATTAATATGACAATAACGCAGACAACAGCTTTATCAAACAAATCAATTCTTAGTCCCAACAATATCTTGACCCACTTAACACCGAAGGGCGGAGAAATCACCGTTCTAGTGATCCAGCGTCCCAATGAGGGGTTGGCTTTTCTCGACTTAAAGCAATTTAAGTTTGAATATGTTCTGAATATTGTTGGCAAAATTAATCCATGGTTCACAGGAATTAATGAACTTGTCGGGATTTTCCCATGGGATTGTAAGGAGCCCCGCGATTATGAGATAACGGAGGACTAGAAAACTAAAGTCCATAAGTATTTACGGAAATTCTGGAATATTCAATTAAATATTTGTTACCACTTTTAGTTTACGTCTTCTGTACCTCCAGACAGAGTCTCTGATATTTACGAAATATTTTTGAAACATCTAGATCAAGTTAATATAAAATATATAAATTTATCTCCGATAACAGCGTTCATCGAGTAAATTGAAAAGGTAGCTAGTGTAATTACTGAGCATGAAAGGCATTTCACCTTTGGCCTCAGGATGACAACGCACCTGCAATACCAAGTGATTTTTTTCTTGTTATTGCAGGTGTCTATAGGCGACGGTAACCACTCACCACCAGATGAGCCGTCAGATTGATTGTCATTTAGTTGTATAGAAAAAATCAAAGTCAATCTGAGTATGACTGTGAAAATTACCATTGACATAAGTATTTATGTCAATGGCTCAATTTTCAAAAAACAAAAAAAAACAGGTGGACTAAAAAATATTCTATTTTCGCTGAAGCTTAGCGACATTGACTTAAAATTTAAGCAGGGATTTCTGTTAAATAAACTAAGTATGATGCTATTTCAATTTTTCACATGGTTTCCTTTTAAGAACTCAAGCAAGAATCGCGTATAAAAACGGCTACGGTAGAGGAACATTCAAGGAGGGGCATAATTAAAAAGTTACAAAGGTTACGACCGCGGCCGGCGGCGCCGGCGTCAGCTGCGATCCATTACCTTTTATACTCTCAGGGATTTATAAGCGAACCTAGAAGAAATATTTGAAGGCTTCAATAACATTTTGAAAGTGTAAGCGGCCGAGCGAGCAGACATGAATATATTTGGACAAAACTAGTAAAACACAACGGATTTCAAAGATCCTTTATATGTTTGGATGTATTTAAACTTACTTACGTGCCGAGTTGAGAAAGTAAGCTTCGGAGATCAACTCCAAGTGGAATATTAAATCATAATAATGTGTATGGAAAAATTAATATCGGTATTTTATTCGTATGTATCAACCAATGTAATTCTAATGTATTGAGTATTTCTTTCCAGTTGTACTTATCATTGATGACGCTTCTATTATTCTGAAATTGAATATTTTTTTTTTTAGATGGAGACCATGTGCTGGGTCATTTCCAAAGAATTATAATTGTAAGGTTTGAGGCAAGTAGGTTGCTACATTTTTATGCTAATCAAGCGTAAATTACCGTTTGCAGTTATTTGTATTTTACGAATACTGAAAATTTGCTTAATTGAATACCAGTTTAGTTTAAATATTTTTGATTTTATAATTTTGTCAATTTTTACTATGAACTTCCCAAAAAATCATGTTTCTTTTCTATGTGAATGCCAATGGTGTGCTAGTAAGGGACGTAACTTTACTATGTAATATAGGTACTTCCAATTTAAGCAGGACTCGAAATTCAAGTAGTTTTTCTGTAATCAGCCCTTAGGCATTTGTAATAAGGTTTATTCAGGAATCTACGAGGGGTCTCTCTTCATTATTATTCGTTAGTATTTTTACGATGAAGCAAAATCAATAAAGCTCATCTTAAACATAATTTTATTACTGTACTTTTAGATATCCAAGGCTATTCTGAATATAAGAAACTCCTCTCTGGCTACGCGCCAGAGTGCACTGGCCCAAAAGCAACAGTATGTAAATAACTTTATATTTATTATCTATTAGGAGCACTGTATCTTCCTGGATAAAAGAACCGCTGCGATACAAAAAACGAATGTCTTTAAAATCATGATTTTCGAGAAGGTTGTTGGCAATAACTATCTGCAGGTTTCTAGCATCATTGACATAGTTATACGTAGCAAAAACTGAAGAATCTTATTTGTGGGGGTGATACTGAACGCGTGGCAATTTGAACAAGGCAGTGTACGTCATGAAGAAAAGTATAGATGATAAACTCTGCTGTTATAAAGGCTGAGAGAAATGAATGCTCAATGTATTCTTTCCCATGATGTAAGTGGCCTCGTAAACCCACAAACCTAGAATAGATTTTCAATTGTTGAGGAGGCCGGCCAAAAAGAGCAAAACATTAACCAAAAACTGAGACGTTTTCTTCAACGCACTTGAAAGTATTATTATCATTAAAGGTATTAAATATATTTATCGGTACTGGTTGGAGAGGTGGTGGGTGTCTAAACTCCTCAGGTGTTTCTTCCATATTTGGAGCTCGCGGCTCAGTGGTGATTATTTGTATTGGGAATAATAAGTAGCTAGTAGTGTAAGATTTTGATATCATCTTGAGATCAAAGACCTTCCATAAGGAGGCTCAACAATCTTAATCTCAATAAAGGAAAATAAAACGGCACTTTCAAATAGAAAATCGTCAATAAGAACACTATACCATTGAAAGTGTGATCTGATACTTCACTCCAAGCTCTTCTGCATACTATGCACGGCACGTGAACCCACTTCATTTGATTTTTGACTGTGAGCTGATTTCACCACGTAACAAGGTGGAACCTGCTCAAAATTCAAAATTCAGGATTGATGACACTGTAAATTTGTCCAAATCCGTATAGCTTAAGGATGCTTACATGCATCGAATGGTTATCCAGCGTTTTAAAACTCCCACGACACAGACAGCAGTACCTCCCCAGCTTTACACAGCACCTACTATTGCTATCATTACTGGCCCAGAGCCAGTTGGTGAACGCAACGATATGCAAATAGCGATAGTGTATCAGGACATTAGCCGCATTATAGTTGTTATATCGGAGGAAATACGGCCTTTGTGCTTTAGTAATTTCATTTGTTATTAATGTACCTTAATTTTCGGTTGTTTTGTAATTGTTATTAGGGTAAAGCTTGACTGTGGTTTGGGAAAATAATGACGAAATATTTGACGAGATTGGGGATAAAAAAATGACAGTAAATGAACAATTTTAAACTACTTTTTAAACGACTTCAAAAAAGGAGGAAGTTATCAATTCGTCTGTATGTTTTTTTTAATTTTTTTATGTTTGCTACGTCAGAACTTTTGACTGGGTGAACTGATATTAATGATTCTTTTTTTGATCGATGCGGAATAGTTCCCATTTGGACCCATAAAACATTTTTGAAAATTGGGTAGTTTTGTTTTTAAATCAAAAAACTGGAAAAATTAAGTCGTCTACATATGCGAAATTGCGGATTTTTGCTTTCCTATGAATTTTTTGTGTAATGAATACGATAGTAGAAATCAATATAAGCTCACGGTCACCCATCTAGCTTTGACCTTCAAAGTTATCACTAAAAATTGTATACTGATACTGATCGGACTTAAATCTTCCTTTTGCAACGTCCATATCCGCATAGCTAATAAGAATATAAGTTCATTTCAATTTCATCCCATAACTATGAATATTATATCAAAAGCGTCCCCTTTTATTACGCGGAAAATTATAAATTTCGTTACCCTTATCGACAAAGGCATAAATTTGGTTGACAAACCGAAGCATTGTACGAGACGTCGTTCATTAGATCACATGGAGTTAGGTGTCACCGCAGATAAACAGCTAGTGGAGATTCAAAAGCTTGGGACACACTACAGAATTTTGTTTTCCTTTCTAAATTTTTACTTTATGACTTGTTAATACAACAATGATCTCCACATCTTAAAATACATCTTGTGAATTAACGCTTAAATTGTCTTCGAAATAGCAGTAGCTAGGCTAATCACTTGTGACGATGTTAGACTTAAAATCATGAGGTTTGGAGATCGATCCCGCCCACATACTTATTTGATTACCGATAAGTATACAATAAATGTTTACGAAATAACTTTAGGAACTAAAAAAATAGTATTGTCTTACATTTTCGCGAGCACTACACATTTGAAATAAAACCAATTTACCGGATTTAACTCGCGTTTAATTAGATGTTACATTATTATTATTCACCCGACGTTTCGATTACTTTACAGCGATCGTGGTCACGGGAAGACTGAAGATGTCAGTTGTCTTTGATAAGTTTTAAGTTAACTACCGTCACTTTGTGCTATATTTTGAGCATTTTTTTTTTTGCTTATCAAAGACAACTGACATCTTCAGTCTTCCCGTGACAACGATCGCTGTAAAGTAATCGAAACGTCGGGTGAATAATAATAATGTAACATCTAATTAAACGCGAGATAAATCCGGTAAAATGGTTTTATTTCAAACTAAAAAAATATTTACGTATTATTTTACTGGAAGCTAGGTACCACTTCCAAAATCAAGGGATTAAAAGAAATACAAATAAAATGAGTAGTGACATAAACGTTGCTTTAGAAACGTTAAAAAAATTACGGTGAAATTGGTAGGTTATACCTTTTTTATCGTTTTATTTCTTTATTTAATTTTGTATTTCTTAAAATAAAGTAGACGTTACTACCGACCAAAATCAAACATTAAAATGTGATCAAAGAATTGAATTATATGGATTTAACACTCTTGGAGATCACTTACAGCAGTTTGATTTGTCTGAAGCAGTAAAAGGAAATAATTACTACTGAAGAGAAATCAGTATCAGTTCACCTCAATGAGGATGATGCTAAGACATTAACTGATTTAATTGAAATTTAAATTATTTTAAAGTCTCTGGGTGAAGCTAAGGCTTTACTGTAGCAAATATTCCACATGTCCCGTAGAAAGGGTAAATTACTAAGTAATTTGCGAAGTTACTTTGTACACCACGGAAATTACTCGCTTGAGAACTGGGGAAATTACACGCAATAGATCTCATTATCTTTCTTGATTGCGTTACCAGCAAACATTGTTGGCTCGTCTTTGGTTTTGTGGTTTCTGAAGATTTTGGGTTTCGGACGGAATTTAATGATAAAATTTTAATTATGTTCAAATGCAGTAGCAAATTACAAAGAAATATGTAACTAGAATGGAATGGATACAGAATATTTGAAATACATTTTGATACATTAGACTTTTCCAAGCGACAATAGTGTAAAATTTAAATTCGAAGATCATCAGATAAATCTATTAAGCAAACCAATTGACAATCAACAGTATGACTCCGGATGATAACAAACGATTACTAATTGATGAGGTAATAACGTTGTTATTTAGATAAGTGATTTATTTTTGACATAATTTGTTATTTTGGAAATGAAATCCACGTCCAAAGTCTAAACAGTTATTGCAGAAATCAATTTAAATTAAATTAAATAATCGAATCGTTGTACAGTTGCTTCGTTAGGAATTTTCCATTATAACCTTTGATGGATATGAATTTAATTATAATTACAGATATTAGTGTTGTACATATTTTTTTTTGCAAATCATGACGAGTGTTCGCGAATACAAAATTAAATTTCAAATTGGGATTCCAGTGACGCAGTACAAATTGTTTTCTCATCAAGGGGTGGAACTAATGCGCGTTTAATGAGTGTACAGTTCTTCTTTATCTTCTTCGTAATGGGGTTTTGTTTGAATTCCTTTGTAGGGATTTGAATAATTTATTGAGCAAATTTCGTACCATAACGATCTTTTGAGAAGAGCCCTTTCTTTGGGTATTACATGTTATTCAACACACTTCATTAGTTTTTTGTTGTGTGTACTCAGGCCGTTAAAAATTACCGTAAAATGATTGTGTAAACAAGTTAACGTGAATGCAAAGTTCCTGCAATATCAAGGAAATTCAGATGTTTATAGGAATGGTGAACACTTATCACATAATATCATCTATTTGTTTGCTTTGTTAGAAAAAATATTTTCGTTTCTTATGTTTGCGTGAACCACCTAGAACAGTTGAGTTTCAAGTTAATTTGGTTACGAAAAAATCAGGGAGTGTGGCGTTCAAATTTATAAAATCTATACTAACAGGTTTATCACAAAGCTGTTGTTTTCCAGCGACCTAAAAAGGGAACACAAAATAATACTCTAGAAATATTTAGCTTGAAACAAAGTTGTAGGGAGATCTGAATCTGGCTGGAGATGTTAAGAGCGAAAAAAATATCTAGTAAATGAACCGAGCTTAGTCAATTTTATGATGTAAATAAGTTCAATTCAATTCACCTATTAATTAAAAAAAACTAATTAAATTTAACTTTTATTGTTCTCCTTATGTGCGATAACATGTTTTTTACAATTTTCTTTATTTTTGCTGACTAAACTGAAATTCACTTTAATTTACACTTGCTATAAATTATTAAGTGCCCATACAATTTATTCTGAGTAAACCTTAGTTATTTAATTTTTTTTGAAATATTCGAGGTAACTCAGTTGCACTAAATAACAGCAATCGCTTAATAGTTTTGCGAATTCAATATGAGATCCCTTTAGATAAACATGATTAATGCTCACTTTGAATTTTTTTTTTTTTTTTATACAAAGCACGACAAATGACTCAACACCACCTGATGTGAAGCGGTAAGAAGAGTTTATATGCGAAGACAGCTAGTGCAGTTCACGCACTGCTCTAGCCGCTTCCACCTTGCCGGCCCGAAAGGTGCTTTGTCACGCCTCTTTTGAAGGAACCCATGTTATAGGAAGGAGGGAACACATGTGCTGGCAAAGAATTCCAAGTTCTGGAAGTTCGACAAAGAAAAGAGCTACTAAATTTCTTTGTACGTGATGTTGAGGTGGAGACAGTGAATTGATGACTGCGAAGACCGGCACGCGTGCTCCTGAGTAGGAAGGGGGAAGGTGGGATAAGGTCAAATAGCTCCTCAGAACACTCTCCGTGATATAGCCCATAGAAGGCGCTAAGCGACGCAATGTCTCGACGCAATTGCAGAGGCTCAAGGTTGTTGGTGACCTCTACATCGCCAACGATACGGACAGCACGACGCTGCAATCTGTCCAGGGCATCGAGAAGGTACTTGGCGGAGCCATCCCACAAGTGCGAGCAATATTCCACGCAAGACCGGACCTGAGTTTTATAGAGCAGGCATAATTGGTCAGGCGTGAAAAATCGACGCACCTTGTTCAGGACACCGAGCTTCCGTGAGGCTGTTTTGATCACGGTTTCGATGTAGTTCCTGGAATTCAGATCGCAACATATTTCCATGCCTAGCAAGTTTAGGGAGCCCTGTGCCGAAAGAGTCGTGCCCTGAAGAGACGGAAGGGGAAGGAACGGCGACCTTTTAGCTGTAAACGCGCACACCTGTGTTTTCTTAGCATTGAACTCAACAAGATTGTTAGATCCCCATTCAGATACGAGGTTCAACACCCTGTCGAGCTCAATAGTAAGATTCTCTCTCTCCCTCTCGGTTTCAGCGCGCCCAGCCCCTGGGCGACCGTAATATCCCCCATGCACTGTACTGTCATCTGCATAGCAATGAATGTTTCCTAACGGAATGACATATTAAATTTTGTTTCTTCTATAAAAAAAACTGTTCTGTTCTGTCTGTTGTTAGTATTTCAGAAGGGAATGAGGGAGCATTCAAAAATATTCCTGCTGATGAAAATAATGAAGCACGTAGATTTTTTAGGTTCTGTGTTCATGCTCTATTTTTGTGTATCAGGTGAGAGTTTTGGAAAATCCTATTATTTATTTTCAAAACAAATCAAATGATCTGGTTGCATCATGAATTGAAGATTTTAAGGGAAATAACGGGGAAACCCAAACAATTCAATAACCTTGGTACAAAGTACAAAGTTATTATTGTATACCATGTTCTTACTAATATCCTACGTATTTCATTACCTTCGCACAGCCCGACAATAAGACTACGTACTGTTATCGTTGAATTGCCGTCTCCCTTAGTTCTCCAACTCATGGGAGCTATAAAATCCTAACAATATGCTATGACAAACTGGCGCCACCTGCGTGTTGATTTACAGTGGGAAATGTAAGGCGGGACATTCGCTGTGCGAATTTGTCGGCGGAGTTTGTTAGCAACTGTTGTTGCTTTGTATTAGGGTTCAGATGAAGGAGGAACGCTTTATGTTTATGTCAAACGGTTGATTTCGCAGATCGTAATACGTCAGACGATCGTATCGTCTAGTACTGAAAAGACTGTTTGTTTAGGATCAAAACTGTTTTATAACCATTTAATCCCGGAATCATTTCGGTTATACGTGGTCTTTTTCTTGGGAGGAATCCGCTATCACGGCACTAGGGATACCCAATCAAACTCTCGGGTAACTCCACTGCCCTTTGTAAGGGTAACCTGGGCGTGTGAACTCTCACGCCCGCTTGAGGATATAAGTAGTCAAAAAATGACTTTGTACCTATCATTACACATACACTCTTCAGTCTGCCTAGGGAGATAACAATCTGCCAAATTCAACCGTCGGCCTTAGAAATTTATACTAAATCATGGTAAACAAGCTTCATTATCATCTTTGTATCCCATGTGTACTGCTGAACTGAACAGTATTTTCCATAGATTTCCAATCAATCTATTTTTGTGCAGCTTTCATTCATCGATCGACTACGTCTACGTTAATCTTGCATAACTTTCGTTCACACTCGTGACCCCGACGTGATGTGAACACATTACCTTCTCATATGGAGTCATTTGCATCCACAGATCCCCCGCAACCCTGATCAGGTTGTCCGTTAAGGAATTAGAAAAGTCCCATGATACAGAATTTGTAACTTATTTCCTTTCAGTTGGTTAGAAAGGTCCACTCATGGCAGGGCGCATAGCACGCAGAAGGAACGAACGGCCGGTGGGGCGTTGAAGTTCTAGAATGGCGACCACGTACCGGAAAGCGCAAAGTAGGACGGCCTCCCACTAGATGAACAGACGACCTGGTCAGGGTCGCGGGGAGCCATTGGATGCAGGCTGCGCAGAACAGTTTAATTTGAAAACCGATGGGGGAGGCCTCTGTTCAGCAGTGGATATCATAGGCTGGTATAATGATGATGACTCGTGTTTTGGGCGCACAATTGGTTAAGCACCTTCATCTTACTGAAGATCGCAGACAAATAACACTATATTGTATTGTTGTATTCCCACGGTGAGTAAGGTTGCCAGAGCTTATTGAGAAAGAGTTATGTTGGGAGAAGAGGGACTTGTCTGCTTTGCTGTTAACAAAATACTTTCTTTAAAATTTTACAGGATAGGCAATTCGTGAGTCGTACCCATAGCGCTACGAGCGTCTAAAGGCTACGGTAACAGCTTACCATCAGGCAGACCTTACATTAGTTTGCCACCATTGTGATAAAGAGAAGAATCTCATGCTTCTAAAACTGCACCACCGGTACGGCTCTTTTGGATAGAAACTTCGCTACATTTTATAAGTTCCTGCACATTTTAACGAGCACACGTCGCGCCGCTCACAGGTGGCCTTCTCACCGGTAAGTTAATTATAATGAGCCGTGCCTTAATCGCGGCAGTGACGCTTTGTCTGAACTGACAGAACAATATGGGGCTTCCATTCACGACCAGTCTTTTGTGAACCTCCGCGGTTAATTTACTGCCACTCTCGGGAGCAGAGACGCTATTCTGGAATGTAATGTTTCGCGTCTTTTAAAATACTCGTCTTAGGTACAACCTTGAATTTGACAGCCTAAAAATTTAAATTCAATTGAGGAATTTGCGCCTAATGCTTTGACTAGTGGCTTAACCATTCGTCAAAATCAAAATCATTTATTTGTAAAAATATGAGTTAGATAAATGTATCACTATATCTCGCTTTCCAGCATACAAATAACAATATTCTTAAATAAAGTAGTTAAATATTCCACGAATCAATAAAAATTACAACGACCACATTAATTACATCAAAAAAATATAATAATGGCAATTTAATAGAAAAAAATGGCAATTATAGTATATTAAATATTAAATTAAAAACAATATTTGTCATGTAAGTTTAGAAGACTACAAAACAATTTATTAATAGAGAAATTACACAAACTTAAATATATACTTAAAGTTCGTGTCACTTAGGGTTTTTAAATACTTAAGCACATTTGCTTTCACAGCTGATCGACTTAAGGTTTTCAGTTCAATTTGTTGTCAATACTAAGTCCCAAAAATTGTGTTTTATTAACTATGTGTATTCGCGTTTCTCTGTGGTATCAGTTTATGTAGCTTTTTATTATTTTTTAGAAAACCAACCAACTCACCGACCGCATATAATTTATCTAGCATGATAATATGATTTACACAATCGAAAGCTTTGGTCATGTCTGCATAAATTGCAGACAGCAAATACTTTGATTCAAGATTATTCATAACTGAATTTTATAAATCATAAATATAATAATAATGTAACACTGAATACATGATGGCATAAGCTATTTGTAAATGTCGTTACAAACATTTGAAAGTTGGACTAGATTCCTGCACCGCTACTTAGCCACAGCTTAGGTATTCGTCAAAGCGGTGGTAGGGTTAAACTATGACGATTTAAAAGAACCTTAAACAAAAACCTATTTGATTATAATCACCATGGTCCCAATCCCAATCCTATGCAGTTTTCGTCGCTGCCGCAGCGTCGAGTTTATCAAATAAGCTTTGAGAATAACCCTCCAGGTCGTTGCTATAACTCCCGCAGCTCTGTCCCGCTTCTTGTATTAGTTCGTGATGTATTGTGCTCACACTTTAAAGTTTAATTCGCGGGTTCCGCGCCACTGGTCCCTCTAACTTGTTCTACTTGATTGAGAGACCTTCCAGACTTGGTTGGACTGGAACTTCTTATTTTATTGGCGAAAGTAGAACGCGGACAAGTTGCGAAGCTTAGAATTTGTCTTTGACTGGAGTAGTCTACGGTGATAGCAAACTTAAGGATAGAAATGAACTAAGATAATAATTAGGTTCGCGATTATGTAAAACCAAAATTAAAACAAAAATTAGAAAGTTGCGCGACATAGGATGCGCACCAAAAACGTAACGAGGTCATTCATCGATAGATTTTACTCCTCACATTTTTTTCATACCGGGCCCCTTAAATATGCAAATCGATTCTTAAGGAGTAAACTCCAAAAATATCTTTAAATTGCAGAAAAACCTATCTTGTCTTTAATCTATACAAATACGAAATTTAACATTGAAACTAGCAAAATCAGCCCGTGTGGTTACAGCATAATATAGAAGTAATTAATAATTGATAGCCCCAACTATGTTTATATTAATTACGTAATAATCCACGCATAGTCGTGAGTGTATTCGCAAACTTTACGGCTGAGTTGGAGTTTATTAATGTGGAATATATCATTAGGAACGATCGCTGTTTATACAGATATAAAGGGATAATGTTTTTAGCGATAGGGGAGATCAAGGATAATAACAGAGAAGTATTATAACAATCAATTTCTTGAAACATGATTATTGATTATTTAAGTTCTGAAGTTTGTTGTTATTTATTAGTTATTTAGTATGTTATTCTCCATTGTTGTTAGGGGAGAGTGGATAGTAATAGATAGATGTACGGCCGTAATATTGCATAGATTTCGTTCCAGTCACATTTATTCGCGTGCAAGTCTTCGGAATCAATTTACCGTCTCCACCTCAACATCACGCACAAAGAAGTTTAGTAACTCGTTTCTGTGTCGTAATTCCAAAACTTGGAAGTCTTTGACTGCGCATGTGTTCCCTCCTTCCTATCACATGAGTTCCTTTAAAAGACACGTGAAAAGGCATCTTATGGGCCGACAAGTTGGAGACAGCTAGAACAGTGTGTTTCAAGCTGCACTAGCTGTCTTTGCATCTGGACTTTTCTTACTTCTTGACATCAGGTGGAGTTGAGTCATTTGCCGTGCTTTGTATAAAAAAAACATTAATACACTCCACAAAATCTAACAAGTTTGCACGTTAAATGAAAAAGTTCCATCTCTCCGAATTGAGGCGTCTATGCCAAACTCAAGAACCCACGAATGCGGCAAGTTTGTACCTATTGATTTAATCTAAACATAATAATATGATGGGCTACCATGAAAAAAAAATTGTTAATTCCTCATCGGACAATCTAAGACAGTTTTGTATTATTTGTACTATAAAACATTTGTAATACTTTATTTTCCGAATTATTCCATGAAACTAGAAAAATTAGATGCAGTCAGGGAAGTTCTCTTTTGTCTCCGGTGTTGTTAAAGGTAGTTGTCGTTAACATTTTTGTGAACTAATGGTAGAGTAAGAAGAGAACTATTGAGGAGCTAGCTCGGTGGCGTAGTAGTGTGAGCGCTCTGGTTTCGATAACGAAAACAAAGCAACTTTCGCCATGGTCGGTCCCGGGATGGGTCAATCAAATTTATAATCTCGAGCTCCTCCGTGCTTCGGAAGGCACGATAAGCCGTTGGTCCCGGTTCTTACTGCAACCGATTTAACCCACCAACCCGCATTGGGCCAGCGTGGCGGTGTTATGGCCCAATCTCCTCATGTGTTTCTTCCGTGTAGGAAGGCCTGTGCCCAGCAGTTGGACGTATATAGGCTGATGATGAATGGTAGAGTGCTTTAAGACTGAGAATCCATTACAAAATCTGGAGTGTACTTACGCTTTTTTGCCATGAACATCCATTATATCGGCTTTTGTAGATTATTAATATACCTAATATTATGACGAACATTATTGGCATAATCTATGTCATAAGTATCTCAAGGAAAATTTAGGGAAAATTCCCCAATTAGCCCCAATTTATTTATAGTCATAGACTCAAGTGAAAAGCTGTAAATTCTGTATGTTTAAATCTGTAATAAATTGTGTCGTTTCTTCCGATGACGTTATTAACCTACCATAGAATAAATGGGAACTTAAAAATCTATTCAAAACATTCAGAGACAAACGAAATAGTGACATACAAAACATGAAATTTCCATGAAGTTTGTTTCGACTCTGAATCTGTTATGGTGAGTTAAAGAAAAAATAGGGTTTCCTCAAAAACATCTTTAAGGCCACGAAACAAAGAAACTTTGAAAAAAGGTTTCATGGTATGATTGCTGACGTAGGAGTATTTCTAACTATTTTGGTATTCTCTACATCATCATCATCATCACCAGCCTATATACGTCCCACTGCTGGGCACAGGCCTTCCTGCATGGAAGAAACACATGAGGAGTTTGGGCCATAACACCACCACGCTGGCCCAATGCGGGTTGGTGGGTTAAAGCGGCTGCAGTAACAACCGGGACCAACGGCTTAACGTGCCTTCCGAAGCACGGAGGAGCTCGAGATTATAAATTTTGGTTGACCCATCCCGGGGTCGACCATGGCGAAAGTTGCTTTGTTTCGTATTCGAAACCAGAGCGCTCAAACTAATACGCCACCGAGCTCCTCCTTCTCTACATCACCTTAACTTATTTGCAATATGGTGTTGGGGTGAGCTGCCAATGATTGTCAAGTATCTGTCATTTTTAACCGACTTCATAATAAATTAAACTTGATCTTGTAAATAAAGCCTGCAGCATTGATACTTGATTCTGCTTTGTCTATTTAAGGTTAAGATGGAACTGATATAACTTATTGCAAAAGTCCTTAAATAATCCAAACAATTTAGTCTTGACGATATTTATTGACTAATAACAATTATCATTTAATGTTTGTTCTACTAATCAAAAAGGTGTCATCTGGTATGAAATTGTCTAATGATAGCGTTTTGTTGTGGTTGGTTTTAGGTTTGGTCAATGTCAATGGATTGGGTCTCCGTCTCATGTCTCCAGATATTAATAATATCCACGCATTTTTACGTGCGTGATTTTCATAATATTGCAGGTGTCTTTTGGCGACATACATCCTGAAAAAAGATTGGTTTCAGTGAGATTTCTACATGTCTACGTATCAAATATGTCAACAAAATGACCTAATAAAAAACACGAATATTTGTTTACCAGCTATGGTAGTCAATATTTTTGTTTAGTCAACTTTTGAGTCATTCACACATTTGTTTATCCATTATCTAGCATATTTAACACAAGCTCTTAACGATGCTTAATTTAGGCCAGATAACAGATACCCGAATAACACGTCCAGAATACGCCAACCAAAACTGCAATTTACCGTAACACCTATCGAACACTAACATCGAGCCCTAAAATCGTTGTTCCCGATTCAATTCCGCCATATCCGATCCGTCTTTCAGCGGCATCACGTGACCGCCGCACCGCAGCGACCGTCGAAGCGAGTTCCCTTTAAAAAACCGATGGTAAGTGTGAAAATAAATAGCTTTGCGGTTCCGTATTAAAGTACAGTTTTAATTTATTGGAGTTGTACAATATTTTCCACAAATTTTATTGCAAAGAAAGACTCTGACTTTACTTTTCGTTTACTGGTAGGTTTTCTTTTTTCCTTTATCCAGTTTTATTTGGTATTGCCAATGCCTTTAAAGGAATACAGGAGCGTTATAAGGTTGTTTGCCATCCTTAATTAGTCTTTTAAATCTTCCATTAGTCATAGTGTAACATAAAAATAAAGCAGAACTAAACCTCCCAAAAATCAGACCTGCATCGTCATCATTAGCTCTCGACCTCTAAATCTCAAACGTTTTGAAAATGAAAATGAAAATATCTTTATTCAATTAGGCCCCCCAAGAAGCACTTTCGAATCGTCAACAAAAAAACCCTTATGTCTATCACATAAAAATAATATTAACTAACTAACAATTTCTTTACTGCAAGTAACCATTGCACCTTTTAGCGTTCTTTGTAGGCATCATTGTGCTCTGACCACACCGATCGTCTGATTTACAGAGTAATTCATAATATCAATCTGATTAACAGACAGCCAAAGTGACGAAGTGTCTTATTCAAGTCCAAATCTAATTGGAATAGTAGATTTTCAAAAACTTCTTTCGTTGCTGTGTTTCTGCTGTTATGCTTGTTTGCTATCCTTGTCGTATGAGGAAACAGAATACTTTTAATATGACATCTATTCAGTAGATTGTCTATCTTGTGTCATTGAGTCAGGATAGCAAAATATATGCGAGTTCATAGTGTCAAGCTTGTGCTTTACAGTATTCCCTACATCATAATACATACTACTACGTCATATGCGAAAAGAGAAGATCACACATCGAGGTCACTCCGGAACCGCTGTATAACTGAACTTTATCCCCCTTATTATAAAACGCGGACTAAAATTAGTACTGCTCTAAAACTGATGCCGTCACTGTCTTTCTTTTAATAATAAAAGTGACAGTCGCATTTTGTAATAAGGTCGTATTAGATTAGTGCTCAATAATATTGCTATCATGATTAAGGTTTGGATATTGCGGTATTGCATAATGCAATACTGTGATGTTTTGAGATCGTTTTGTTCTAGATTACGTAGACATTCGAGTTCATCTATACACTGATTCAAAAAATATTTTGCGTAAAACTTTCTAGAAGAGAAGTTGTTTCTAATCCCATTTTTCAAACAAGCGGGCGTTTCGCCGTGTATTTACAGACCCCTAAAAACCTAGCACCAACCGTCGGAGCGGCCACATAAAGTGGAAGGCAATTTCCGAGTCGGAGCAACATCGCATGGTCTGCGGCGCCTTCTAATTAGACGTCCGTGCGCTCCTGTTAATTGAATCAAATTGCAGGGGTGATGGTGGTCAGGTGCTTAATACCTTACGATACTTTGTACAACACCGGTTCGGTCTTTAATCGGAAGGTTTTAGATGACTTTTGTGAGGATAATTTTGGGGAAATGTATGCGGTGTATGTGTCACCGCCATCTGGTTAAATTACCGCCGCTTAATTGGATGCCTAGCTCGTTGATTAAACGCCGGCATCCAATTGAATGCCTAGCCCGATAGTTAATTGAGCTAGACTCACATAGCGTTTAACGACTAGGCTTATTGAAAGGATCGTCTTGTACCGTAGGGTTTTGGTTTGATTGGTGGTTGGTGGTTATTTTTTTATGACCACTTATCACCGGCATCGTTTTTGTTATATTTATGTGGTCTTGAACTTACCAATTACTCAAACAGTTACACAAAGCTCTTCGATATAAACGGTCTGCCTAGGCAATTGAATGGCTACTTTAACCAGACATGGCGTTTAGGGTCGGCAACGCGCAAGTGATACCCTTGGTGTTACAAGCGTCCATACGCTACGGTAATCGCTTACCATCAGGTGGACCGTATGCTTGATTGCCACCTTAGTGGTATAAAAAAAAGCCATCTTGTTAAACGTTGCGCTCAATGACTTGGCTAGTTATCCTTCAGCCGTTTGATTGGATGCCGGCGTTCAATTAACGGGCTAGGCGTCCAGCTAAGTGGCTAATTTACCAGACGGCTCCGAAAAAATTTCAAGCACATTTACTGGTAACTGGAATATTTAAAATTTTGTCATGGCATATGCTGAAGGCTTGAAGACTTTTTGGCTATTTTTTCTATAAACAACCTATTTTGACTTATCAAACCGATTGATATGACAACAGTGGCGAACATGCCTGAAGCCTGCCTGATGGTAAGCGGTTACCGTAGCCCACAGACGCTTAAAACACCATGGGAACTACCCACACGTTGCCCAATCTGTGAAGTCAAGATAAAACCCACAAAACGCTTTGGCACAACCTGTAAAGTCAAGAAAAATCCCACAAAACGCTTTTAAATGAGCTGTGTTGACTTTACTCCACGCAACACTACAAAATCTACAAAATCTATAAAGTCTTCTGTTAGGTGGAAGTCCACCTCTTCTCTTCCTAGTCATGAGCGCTTATTTGGAGTTCTCAACACTAGAATATCTTTTGTGTTAAGTTTTTAAGATCTTCACGGTTTAATCGCGGTGGATCTATTTATTCAGTTTAGATAGATAAAACAAAAATTGCTATAAAATATGACGTTATTTTTATTTTTTGTTCTGAACAGATTCATTCATCATCAGCCTATATAAGTCCCATTGCCGGGAACAGCCCTTCCTACATGGGAGGAACACATGAGGAGTTTGGGTCATAGCACCACGCTGGCTAAATGCAGTAACTACCGGTACCAACGGCTTAACGTGCCTTCCGAAGCACGGAGAAACTAGATATTGCTAATTTTGATTGACCCATCCCGGGATCGACCAAGGCGAAAGTCGCTTGGCTTTCGTAATGGACACCAGACCGCTCAAACCATCACGCCATGGTACAGCAAAGGACTTAGCACCACCTGATGTGAGCGGTAAGGAGACTCGCACATGGGCGTATGAGAAGGCACCTAGTAAAACATATAGACACTGCTCTAGCTGCCACCTTGCCGGCCCAAAAGTTGCCTATTCACGCCTCTTTTGAAGAAACCCATGTTATAGGAAGGAGGGAACACACGAGGCTGGCGAAGAGTTTTTAGTTTTGGAAGTAGTTAGGTACGACAAAAAACGACTTAGGTACTATAATGAGGTTCAATTTCTTTGCACGTGCTGAGAAGGCATTTTTTTCAATGACTACAGTTCTTGTTTTATGCTTTTGAAGAAAGCTAGTTTGTATATCAAAACCGCACAGTACTCAATGGACTATTGTCAGCGCAGTAAGTGGCAATTTGTAAGTTGACACATCGCAAGGCTTGTGGTTTTCTTTGATTAGTCTGTTGTTGTACAGCTATGAATATTATAACTATTTATCTTTTGAGGACGTGCAAGCAACAGCGGAGCATTGATTACCATATCTAGACATTTAAATTTCTTTACGGCCTACATAGCCGGATTTGGAAAAGTTATAACTTTTTGATTTTCAATGAACAATGATTTCACAAGAACAATTTACATTTACGAAAATTCGAAAATTTGCGTGTTAGGAGATTTTGACTTACAAATGTAAATTTGTAGATTTGCAACAAAAAAGAAAAGAGTTTTCGATGGAAATCAAAGTTTTTTTCAGGACTTTTCAATCTCCTATCAGGTAACTCTAGTCGAAGATTAGTCAGAATAAAAATAATCATAATTTTTATTTATTCGCTTGCTCGCAGAACAGTTACCTATTAAACAAACTGGTATATGAACATCGTTGAATTTTATGGAACGCCTGAATAAACCTTACGTTGATACCCTAAAATAAATAAACTTCCTTCAAACACACAAAGGCTTGCTTTCAGTTATAAATTCCAAGGTGTAGCGTTTGTGGCTGGCGTGCCTTCATAGCGAGGTGCGGTCGCGGTTCCTCGGCAGCCAATTTAGGAGTAGCACGAGTCTAAGCGAACAGCATTGTGGTTGGGAATCGGCTTGCACATCGAATTTAAGTACCTATACCTTGTACTTTGTACTGGTACTTACATTCAAAATGTTGCTGGAGAATGTTTTGCAAAGGTGGCAGAGACAAGGTTCGTTATCATAGCGTAATATGTCGAGTTTACTATGTCACAATCCACAATCATACAGCGCCGTAGGAAATATGTGGAGTTTACTATGTCACAATCCACAATCGTACATTGCCATAGAAAATATGTGGATGTCAAAATGGCCTTTAGCAGGCGGTTTGATTTATTAGCTTCTATCCGATGTTCGATTTCTAAGGTTTAGTTTTCATTTGTATCTATTTATACGTATCGCATAAACTCCTGTTCATCGTCCCAACACCAAGTTTGTGTCCTTGAAACATGCAGCGGATCACCGGGCACAGCGCGGAGGCTTTTAAGCCGAATGCATATTTAAACACGTGTGGGTTTAGTAATTTACTTTGTTAACTTTGGTATTAGACAAACTTTACGAAGATGTTATTATGTAAACTTGGGATTTTATACAATTAGAAAGTTCTGTGATTCCAATAATTAAATTATGATGGCTTAATGTTAGTAATTTTGAGCCACCGCATCGTTTTAGGCTTTACGTAATTAATTTGCTTGTTTGTACTTTTAGCCCTATAAATTATTCAGATGAACATTAGTCTACGAGATTTACAAGCTTTTGTCTATTTCCGTTCATTTTATGGTAAATTTTTTGATTGATTCCTTCTTCGCCGGATTCCAAGTTCGTCGGATTCCAAACTCGTCGGATTCCAAGCTGGTCGGATTCTAAGTTCGTCGCATTCCAAACTCGCCGGATTCCAAACTCGTCGGATTCCAAGTTCGTCGGACTCCAAACTTGTCGATTTGTGTACAGTCAAAGACATAAATATGTATACAGATGACAAGCTTAGAACATGGATTTGATCTGACATGATTAAAATGAAATATACGATTAGTGATTTATAATTTATGGCTACCATGTGGTCCGTAGTGAGGACCACGCTACGTTGTATCAAGGAACCGACTCCGATGTACACGTTGTTTGACCTTGAGCGGTCAGCTGATGTTTCCACGCTGGAATGGGATAGCAAATTAGTGATTTGTTGTAGGCCCCCTCTTAATGATTTCAATTATAAAGGTACTAAATAATAAATAAAATCATTTAATGTACCTAGCCTACCTATCCATGATTGCGAACACCCAAGTTTATGAACATGAGATTAGTTCCTAATTTGTCATCTCGAACATGAGTGTACAGCGACAAACTTATAATCTGACGAATTTGGAATCCGACGAGTTTGGAATCCGGCGGGTTTGGAATGCGACGAACTTAGAATCCGACCAGCTTGAAATCTGACGAGTTTGGTATCCGACAAACTTGGAATCCGGCGAACAAGGAACCAATTGCCGCCTATTGACACCTGCAATAACAAGGAAAAATCACTTGATTTTGGAGGTGCGTTGTCGTCTTGAGGCCTAAGATGAAATGCCGTCCATGCCCAGTAATTACACTGGCTACCTTTCCCTTTAATCCGAAGTACACCGAACTGCTTCACGGCTGAAATACGAAAGGCGCTGGTACCTACCCAGACGACACTACGGGCCTACCACTTAGTAATCTTAGAGGATTTGATAAATATATTCACACTAATCGGTTAAAAAATCATCTAAATATCGTACTCCTGAGGCACGCCCATACTCATCAGGCATACCCGAAGCCTCAGCTTTATTTATGCCAATTTTTTGATTAGCCTTTAAATCAGATTCCAGACACAATTGATTTTTCAATTGTCAAAGACCTCCAGAAGTATAACGCCGCTTGACAGATTACGCTAATACAGCAAAAACTGTTCATCCGCGTATTACTTTCTCTTGTAATGTTCATCACAGTTCATTTTGTGTTGGGACACGTTACCTCTGGATTTATGAGGGTGGGCAACTCATAGGTAACCGCTTACCACTAGGTGAGCCGTAAGCTTGCATTCGACCCTTGTTGCATAAAAAGTATTAGTATAAGATTTTATTCTATTAATGCGAATGACGTCATAGTTGCTGATTCACTGAAAAGTTATACTTGAATTACACATTTTAATCATAAGATAAGACAACCATGGTAACCAATCATAAGATAAAGAAGAGCTACTATTGTTCATTTTTACATTATTATAAATATTTTAAAAAATATTTACTTTTAAAAATATCTAAACTAGAAAAAAAATTCACGTCCTGAGGCGGAGATCGAACCCGCGACCTTTTACAATACGGGCGATTGTAAAAGGTGGCTGGTAACCATCTGAGCTACCCAGGACTTGGGACAACCCTGTGAAATTCTTCTAGTCTATCTATATTTGCTAAGCTAATATAACGTCTACCCTACAATGTCGAAATGTTCTATTTCAACATCCGAATCGAGTATTTTTACAAATACCTAAGATTCGGTTTGGTTAGGGAATTGCTTTCAAATATTCTAAATTTTCATTTTAACATTATAATAAATTTTTGAAAAATTATTCACTTATATATTAAACTTAATATATCTAAACTATTCTTAATTTTTGATTTTAACATTATTATAAATGTTTGATAATTATTTAGTAATTAAAATAATATAAAACTAGAAAAATTTTCACGTCCTGAGGCAGGAATCGAACCCGCGACCTTTCGCATTCCGGGCGACTACTCTGACCACTGAGCCCCCCAGGACTTGGGATATCCCTGTGAAATACTGCTAGTCTATCTGCATTTGCGTTTATGAGCTAACGTTCACCCTACAATGTCGAAATATTCTATTTCAACATCCGAAACGAGTATTTTTACAAATACCTACGATTCGGTACCGGTTCGGTTCGGTTTTCTAGTTTTATATCATTTTAATATCTAAACTAGAAAAATTTTACGTCCTGAGGCGGGGATCGAACCCGCGGAAGTCGTGAAATCGTGTTTCGTGTTCGTGAAATTTTTCTAGTTTAGATATATTTATAAGTAAATATGAGCTACATTAGTTGTTTCCTTTTAATTTACTCTATCCTCAGGTGGTTACCTAATCGCATATTTTTCTGGTTCCCAATAAAATAATTATCATTTTAACACCCTCAAACAAGCCCAAGCCTTTCCCAAACACAAATTCAAAGTACTTTCAAGACCTTTTTAAAAGGAAACTTATTTAAAAGACGTAGAAAGCTGGAATTTCGACTTGATTGAATTAATTCGTTACAGAAGCCCTTTGATCTTCCATTAACCTGGAATTTGGATTTTTATTTTAATTATCAGCAAGTATTTAACGTTCTGGGTCACCATTAAGATGTTGGAGCGGTTGGAAGAACGCTTTAGCGTGATTTAATGCAAATAAAGTGGCTTTTCAGACAGAAATAAAAAAGTGGAAACCTCTTTGGTGATTGCCGTGGAAAATAAAATGTTTACTAATTTCTATCATCACAACGTGACCCTGATTCTGAATACAAATGCCACAAATATTCACGTTACAAGTAATACTGAATTGCGGAGCTCTAAAAGCACGTACTATAGCTGTACAGAGGAATGCAATAACGCAGACTTGTAGAGGCCAATCAAACCCGTTAAGCCGTTACGATACAGCAGAGGGACTTAGCCCCAGGGAGCGTGTTCACAGTACAACCAGGACACTTCATATTAAACGTTTAAGTAGTCACATCTCTTTCAAATTATACTTCGGGGAGATAGAAATATTTCAAACTTTTCGTCTGCTCCCATGCCAAATTTCAGGCTCCGAGATAGGTTATAGTCTGGATAAAAATATAGTACACATAGTGGATGCCTTTTACAAGTACAAATTATGCTAGTAACTCTTTTATATATCATTCTTGCTTAACTTATACTTAATAAGAAATTTACACAAATTGATATATTTACGCAATCAAAGAACTCTTTTAGAAAAGCAATTAGAAATATTGTAGCACCTACAGTAGATTTAAATTCGTAGATTGTAAGTATCGTACTATCTTTTATTTAAGTTTATTTGATCTTAGCTATATGTGGAAACTTCACTGATCTATGTATTTTGTTAGAGCTAGTTTTATAAAATTTGGTGTATTGTTTGTTTCCCAAATAAAGAAAAATAAATAGTAGAAAGATATCTCTGTGCCAAATTTCACCTAGAGCTGTCAAGCCGTTCTGGCGTGATTGGATCACAGCAACATCTATATTTTTTATAAACAAAGCACGGCAAATGAATCAACACCACCTGATGTGAAGCGGTAAGAAGTCCATATGCGAAGACGGCTAGAGCAGATACAAATACGCTGCTTTTTTTAATACCACTAAGGTGGCAATCAAGCATACGGCCTACCTATGGCAAGCGGCTACCGTAGCCTATGGACGCTTGTAACACCAGGGGTATCACTTGCGCATTGCCGACCCTGCAAAAACCTTTCCACGCCTTTTTGAAGAACCCCATGCTGTACTCATTTGGGAAAACCTCTGCAGGAAGCTCATTCCACAATCTGAGCGTACGTGGGAGAAAATTTCTCTGAAACCGTACAGTACGCGACCACTTTGGTTCCAATTTGTGAGGATGAACTCCCTGAGGGTGGCGAGCGGTGCGATGGTAGAAAAAGGCCGTGGGCATCATGTCAAATAATTCCTCAGAACACACCCCGTTTTACAGACGGTAGAACACACAGCTGCTCTAGCCACCTTCAACTTGCCGGAAATTGCCTTTTGAAGGAACCCATGTTATAGGAAAGAGGGAACACATGTGCCGGAAAATAATTCTATGTTTTGGAATAGCGAGAAAGAAACGAGTAACTAAACTTATTTGTGCGTGATATTGAGGTGGAGACAGTGAATTGCAGACTCCAAAGACCAGGACGCGTGCTCCTAAGTAGCAAAGGAGAAGGTGGAGTAACATCGAAAAGCTCTTCAGAGCACCTTCCTTGATAGAACCCATAGAAGGCGCTAAGTGTCACACTTTCACAATATTTTACAAAATTAATGGGATTTATTCTAAGCGACTGAGCTAAAGTCTGTCAGACTCCGCCAAGAATGAATATCTACGAGATCCCACGATGATCCTCTGTCTCGCTCAGTATATAAAAAAAAAAACTAACAATGTAGATTATGGATATTGCAAGCAAATAAGCTTAATACGACAAACAGATGTAGGTAAATAAAAATGTAATAGATTGATTTGTGTCTGAGGATTAGTCACAAAGAAGTAGGACAGATAGATGAAGTAAAAAAAGCAAGCGGAATCATCTTCATTATAAAGATTTTATTTAAATACCACCTCGTTTACGGTGAAACTGATGAACAGACTTGGCAAGATTAAAGGTAAACGTCTTATCATTAAGCATGGTATAGTGTTAGATCTGATATATAGCTGAGGCTGTCTCATTCTGGTTTATGATGCTAGATAGAGATGACATGATGTTTAAGCCAGCCCTTAATTGCGTAGCTCCAATGATAAAGGCAATGTGCTTCTTATGCTTATTTTCTATCCATTGCAACTTTAATAGGTAATAAAGTACTCTGGGATTAAACTCAATAGACATTCAGTGTAACAACTTAACATGGAAGGCATTTCATCTTATGCATCAGGATGACAACGCACCTTCGATACCAAGTGTTTTTTTTTCTTGCTATTGCAGGGGTCTATAGGTGCCGGAGGTAGCCTGGTGAAATCATTTCAGGAGAGCCCAGTCTATCGGCAGTAAAGTTACCGAGGAGTTTTACTGGGTATCCCAGTGGCGTTACGATCAGGCACTGGGTGACACTCTCCCGTCGCTTCCCAGTGGTGGGTAGGTAGCTAAGCGAATTCCTCTCCGTAAAATAGGACGTATCGGCCACAGTTTCCATCTTGAGTAAAAGGACTGTTGTGAAAACAGTTGTTAATAAAAACCGGACCATAACATGCTCCGATGGTCTGACAGATTACGCTTCTACAAGGTGTTACAAAAAGGTGTAGTCACATATTAAGGGATAATTCTACCCATCAATACAAACAACTTTTACTATGAGAACAACAACGAAATCGCAAAAAAGAAATCAGCTGTTCTGTACATTGCGTCGAGTAAGTACATTAACCTTATATTGGAACAGCTGATTTCTTTCTCGCGATTTCGTAGTTGTGCTTATAGTAAAAATTGTTAGTATTGATGGGTAGAATTAGCCCTTAATATGTGACTACACCTTTTTATAGTTAATATTATTTTTATGTGATAGACATAGGGTTTTTTTGTTGACGATTCGAAAGTGCTTCTTGGGGGCCTAATTGAATAAAGATATTTTCATTTTCATTTTTCATTTCATTTTCATTTTATAACACCTTGTATATTTAAGTAAGAAAAACGTCACCTATCTACTATGTAGAAGGATAAATATTAGCTTCATGTTTGTGGCCTAAAGCACTCTGTCCCCTAAGCTGTCGTTATTACGGAACTTCTATATCGTGGAGCTTAGCAGCGCCATTACGCGCTGGACACGTTTACCGACAAATTGCGCTTGCTCTCAAACCGAGCCCAATGCAACACAAATAAAAATGTTACTTACTTTGTAGCTGTTGGGGATTTTATTGTTAATTTTAATGTTTTATCGTGTTACAGCTTAGAAAACCCTCGCCACGTGTGAGATGGTGGTAGTTATTTATAACGAGTACAGTAGAGATGAATTTATTTATTTATTTAAACTTTAATTGCACAAAATGAGTTACAATTTGGCGGACTTAATGCCATTAGGCATTCTCTACCAGTCAACCGGAAAGTTGAGTCCGAAATGATTAAAAGGGTAGTGCAAAAAGAACTGTTTTACAATGATTTGAATGAGAGTGACCTACGAATGAAAAGGTTTATTAAGTTTAGTGTTATTTTTCTTCCATAGGATAGGATATATTTTAAAAATCTATGTCCATTTTACTCAAAAAAGGCAATATGTGCGGAACAGTTTTTAACAATCATTTTTTTTATTATTAAATCGTCGTTTACCTATCACGCTCTGATTCCATTGATTTTTAGCTGTCACAAACCCTCCGAAGGAAATCTGCGACTTGACAGATCAAGAGTTGACTTTAAAAAAATGACCCTATACACCCCTTCACACTTTCAAATACATCTTATTCATTACATTATCATCTTAGACATTTCTACGAAATATTGCAGCCAGTGTTATATTATTTCATGGAAATGTCATTAAATTATCAAATGACTTTAAAAAAATGACCCTATACACCCCTTCACACTTTCAAATACATCTTATTCATTACATTATCATCTTAGACATTTCTACGAAATATTGCAGCCAGTGTTATATTATTTCATGGAAATGTCATTAAATTATCAAATGACTTTAAAAAAATGACCCTATACACCCCTTCACACTTTCAAATACATCTTATTCATTACATTATCATCTTAGACATTTCTACGAAATATTGCAGCCAGTGTTATATTATTTCATAGAAATGTCATTAAATTATCAAATGACTTTAAAAAAATGTCCCTATACACCCCTTCACACTTTCAAATACATCTTATTCATTACATTATCATCTTAGACATTTCTACGAAATATTGCAGCCAGTGTTATATTATTTCATAGAAATGTCATTAAATTATCAAATGACTTTAAAAAAATGACCCTATACACCCCTTCACACTTTCAAATACATCTTATTCATTACATTATCATCTTAGACATTTCTACGAAATATTGTAGCCAGTGTTATATTATTTCATAGGAATGTCATTAAATTATCAAATGAATAAGGTGTATTTAGAAGTTGCAAAACATTTCTATAAACTAATATTAGCCCATGTTGATATTAGTTTATAGAAAGGGCCGGATATGAAACATCTCCTTTGATGCACTTGATCAGGAATATAACTAACCATTTTTAGAGTTGAGCTCCAAGTGACCAGCGCTTTTTTAATAGTCTGACTAAAAATACTACCTTCCAATCTGTCAGAGTCATTCTATATACAGTAAAACCCGTTTAAGACGATTTTACAGGGACCAAACCAAAAACGCGTCTTAACCGAGAAAGCGTATTATGCGGGATAGGGAAAATAAAAATAACTACAAATTATTATGTGAGTATTATTTTCTATTTTCGTATATGTAGGTATTCAATTACTCGTTTATAAATTACTTTACAAATACATAGTGTAATTATAATTACGTTATTTAAAGAATCACTTATTTTGGTTTGACAGAAAGATTTTGATGCATTAGCAATTATAAGATTTTCAACGTTTGCAGTGCTTTTTCGCTTTCATTTAAAGAAGCTACATAGCGTCAATGATTTGACTAAATCGAAGTCTTCGTCTCATCGTTATCAATTAGGGCCTCTTTTTGTGTGCTATTCACATTCTCAATAAGATCTTCAATTGATTTCGTACGGTGTCACATTGTTATCAATGGAAGAATATCCAGGAAAACGGGTAGGATGCTGCTGCTGGCGCTGACTGTGAACCTAGAATATCTATTTGTTTGCCAATCTTAAAAAACTCAAAAAACAGTGGATTGATTATTCATTTGTCCGTGTGAAGCATACAAATCATCTTTTATTTAAGGGCGGGTTTTCCCAGACTTTTAGGTATTTCTTACGCTACCTTAGCCCCCCCAAAACACAAATGAGCATCGGACCACAAAATAGATATGTGGAGAAGGCTGGCTCCATTCAACGGACGATATCAGGCAAACACAAACATACACACCTAGTAAATCAAAAGAAAAAGGAACGATTCGTTTGACTCGATTTGATGATCTGTACGTACGCGTCTGTGTAGGTTTGCATCGTCCTATGGAGCCGACCTTCTGCACCTATCTATTTTGTGACCACATGTCACAAACTGTCATCTTGCAATAAATTTAATCGATGCGATTTAAAATCCTATAGATTAGAAGCATAAAAGAGTAGAAGCATCCACTCTTTTTGTAGCCTTCATAAGCAAGTGTAGGTAGTATTATATGAATTTAATTTCCTTAGTATTCTCGAAGAGAATCAAAATTTTCCGTTGCTAAAATTACAGAACAATTTAGGAAGCAACACGTTCATATCAACGTCTAAAAGTTTAATAACGCCGCACAGTCTCAACGTGCCCATTTTCGCGTGTTGGGCTTTTGGATCTCAAACCTATTCCGAGAAGTCTATGCTAGGAACAGGGCTGGTTCCGGTTTCTACTTTCTTAGTAGTTTAAAATAAAAAGTAGAATTTTAAACAAATCATTTGTTATTAACAGCAATTTTAAATAGTATTGTTTAATATTATCGCGAGCACTACACATTTGAAATAAAACCACTTTAAGGCATTTGACACGCGTTTAATTAGATGTTGCATTATTATTATACACCCGACGTTTCAATTACTTTACAGCGATCGTGGTCACGGGAAGACTGAAGATGTCAATTGTCTTGATGAGTTTCGAGTTGAACACCGTCACTTTATGTTATATTTTGAGCGGTCCGATTCACGCATACGGAGCTCACGGTGTCAGTTTGTTGGATAGTGTTAGGACTGGATTGGGACTTTATTATTCGCATGATGGGATCCCAAGCTGGTGGTACACTCCAACCATCTTCTCTATTGAAATGTTTTTAAGAAATTGAAAATATTAGTTGCAACCTTTTAAGCTAGAAAACCATTTACGACTTTTTATTATTATTGTTATAGAAGTAGGTGTACATAATATTTCACACCACTCAATAATTTTTAAACGCAATAAAAAGCATTGGCACTTTAAAGCTCTTCATTAAGATCGGTAAGTAGTCAAAATAATTATGATACCATTAAATATGCCAAGTTATCATGAAATTAACTAGGTGTCTATTACATTAAAATATTGCAAATAAATCTTGTATGGACTAGTCAAATCTTTTGACTAACAGTTTCAACGGCTTTTTAAAATTGCATTTAAGGTTTTAATGTTGTTAGACATCACATAAGTAACTATTATTTTATTATTGAGTGACTGGGTGGGCTGAGCTTTGATGAAAAATGGATTAGTTTCTCTATTTCTAAGTCGACAACCCTACTCCAAAACCTTAACCGCCATTACACGATACAGTTACGCTACGAACAAATCGCGGGCTGTTCTCAGACAGCCGCAGATTTCAATGAATAGAATTACCCCCTTCAGCCTTCATTACCATACCGAATGACCGGTAGACAGCTCCTATTTGAAATTTAAACCAAGCGATTTACCACCGTTTGAAGTTTCACTTGTTCTGTCACGGAATGTTTTGCATTCTTTAATGAGATAAGACACGTGGAGCCTTTTATTTCGCCCCGTTTTAGTTACATGTTATTTACATGTTTTAGTCGTTTACGTGGTTAGAACACGAAGACTTATTATAGGTGGACTTGGAAATATTTCCGGTTGCATCGTCACAAAAGAAATTCTTTTTATATAGAAGCAACTTTATTTGTTGTGTTTCCTGTGCTCAAGAAACATAAATTCAATAAATACCTACTATGTAAACCCGATTCAAATGTTTCGCATGGAGATAGATTATTACATCACACACATCACCTGCTTATATACGTCCCACTGCTGGGCACAGGCCTTTCTACATGGAAGAAATACATGAGGAGTTTGGGCCATAACACCACTACTCTGGTCCAATGCGGGTTGGTAAGTTAAAGCGGTTGCAGTAACAATCGGGACCAACGGATTAACATGCCCGAAGCACTGAGGAGCTCAAGATTATAAATTTTGGTTGACCCATCCCGAGATCGGCCATGGCGAAAGTTGCTTTGTTTTCGTATTCGAAGCCAGAGCTCCCAAACCAATACGCCACTGATCTCCTCAGACTATCACCATATATCTTTAATCAAAAGTTGACTTTTTATACACTTTGTTAAATTCCTTAGTCGGGGCTCGACCCTAAGGCGTTGTCATGTCCTCAACGGTAAAGAAATTTTAATTCATTCCGCGATAAATCACGCCAACCGTCACGACGTTAAAAGTCTTTACCCCTTTACTAGCAGGTTTTGATAATTCTTACACCATTGCTATATTTTAATAGTTATATTTTCATATATTACCATAGAACAGTCTAAAGGTAAACCTTTAAACAGTACTATAGCAATGTATTTAAAATCTAATGTGTATGTACAGAATTATATTACACAATTAAATCTTAAATGCGATACTCCGAATGTTTATACAAGTTACTCATCCCTTCTCCATGGAACAAACAAATAATTTATAGGGCAAATTAAACGCATTTACAAGAAGCTTCCCAAAGTTATTAAAGGCTTACATATTAACAAATTTAATTAATACTACAATATAGGTGGAACTGTTTACTGTAAGATCTGTAAATAAGCTGATTCAACATCATCATTTCAGCCGAGAGACGCCCACTGCTGGGCATAGGCCTCCCCAAAGGTTCTCAAGAACCGGTCGGTCATGCGCTGTCCGCATCCATCGGCTTCCCGCACTATCACCAGAACGTAACTGATTGTCTTGATAAAACTAAAGCGCGGTAGTGAATTGCTCAAAGAGGATACATGAACCGAGTACATAAGCAATTTGTAAATATAATTACAAACACTTAAAAGCTGGAGAAGTTTCTTGTGCCGCCTCTTCCCCAGGGCTAAGCTAAAATATCCGTCGAAGCGGTGGTAGGGTTAAAAAGTAAATTATGACAATTCAAAAAAGCTTTTGTTTATAAAACAAGACGACAGCAAAATGGCGACCCACCTGCCTCCTTATTCACAATTGAAAAGATCCGAATTTCGGAATCTCTATACCCGTCACTTTTTATCATGGTGCGTCAAAGCGAGACAGCATGTGACTTTTCGAATCGAGTCCCTGATCCGACAGTTTCTGAATAAGGGGGTTGTAAGTGGTTGCCGCCGCGTAAAGACACCATGTTTTTTTTTTCAATAACAAGGCAACATACACTTAGTTTGTCATTCTGAGGCACCTAGTGTGAGCCCATGTAAATAAAGAGCATTTTGATTTTAATTTCTTAATGTGAATTAAATAACTATCTTCTAAATGACTGTTTCTTAATACCCACGCGGAGTAAAACGAAAGTTCCGATTGCGGTCGAATCGATTCAGCGAGCGATCACTGTTCATTGAACATTGAAACAGAATGAACACATAATTGAATGCCTAATGACGTTTCTCTCGCGTCTTTGTCGCCTTTGTCTTGCTAGTTGTAGAGCTGTGGCTATTGTTGTGGCGATTGAGCGGTTTTAAAGCGTAGAAATGTCTGTCAATTAGACCGACACCTACTACTACTTACGCTTCATGTCGGTCTGCAGTGTGATTCACTAACAGAAAAATTCGGCAACGAGCTCAACGATGAGCCGGCATTGATTTAGACGTTTAAGTACAGCGCTCATGTAGTGAAATACGCGCGCTACGTCGATCTCCTGGCGGTGTATGTTCGTCGCTATTTTAGTGATACGTTATGAAGTGTAATCGATATTATTTTATTTAGTTTTTGTTGTGTTTAAAATGTATCAAAATTACTTTTATCAATGTTTGATAGACTTTTAACACAAAGTTTTAAAAATAAAAAAAAAACTTTCAAAAGGCTCAAGCCACGCTCGTTGTTTGTCAAATAAAGAACAAAATATTATGTTACAGCGATGAACTCAAGGCAGATAACTTTTGAGAATAGCATAGCTGATTACGCAATTTTCGTGATTAAAGACATGTCAATGTCTGCTACAAAAATACAAGTTAAAATATATCGACGTTTGGGCTCAAAATGCCAATTTCTCAAAATGAAAACCGTAAGAAAAATTAACATTTCTCACAATGATAACTTCAGTACAATCACAAGATATAGTTGTAAAAGCTAATGTGGTTGGGAGTATTTTCATTCCGTGACAATAAAACCGCTCCGAATACTGCTACAGACACTCACTGGCGCAGGAAGAACTAGCTGGCGTAGAGATCTGGTTTAGATTACGAAAACAAAGCAACTTTCGCCATGGTCAATCCTGAATGGATCAACAAGAATTTGTAATCTCGAACTCCTCCGTCGTGCACTTTAAGCCGTTGGTCCAACTGTTGGTTGGTTGGTTACCAACCCAGCGTGGTGGTGCTATAGCCCAATCTCCTCAAGTATTTATTCCATGTAGAAAGACCTGTTTCCAGCAGTCGAAAGTACCTATATAGGCTGTTGATAAAAAACTGCTAGTACATACGCAGAAGTCGTAACCGCTGCTATAATAGCCGCATCTCAACATCTCCTTTGCTTTAAAATGAATCTACAGCACTTTGGAAATAGGCGGTTTGAATATTAGATTTTGGTTATGGTTCTTGTGCGTCAAAATACGTATTGGAACCCTTTCACTTGCGGCTGCTGTAATTTAATGAACACTATTTTACTGCGTTCGTTCAACTGAACCTAATTTACCAAATCTTTATGGATCTTTTTTGTTGATACGGTGTAAATTGAATCAATATTTCTATGTCTTTACTATTTTTATTGAACATGAGAAAGACAATTTTGGAATCGAACCTTATTAGGCATTGAAAAAGGTGCAATTTTTAACACAAACACAAATGACTCACTACCACCACCTAATGTGAAGCGGTCAGAAAAGTCCATATGCGAAGACAGCTAGTGAAGCTTGGAACGCCCTGTTCCATCCACCTCCAACTCGCCAGCCAAGCCTTCCCACGCCACTTTTGAAAGAACCCATGTTATAGGAAAGATGGAACACATGTGCTGGTGAAGAATTGCAAGGTTTACAAGTGCGACAAATAAACGAGTTACTAAACTTCTTTGTGCGTGATGTTGAGGTGGAGACAGTGGCCCTAATTCTGGAGAACTTAAGAGAGTATTATAGAGAGAATTTAAGTTCAGTCCATCTCTTTCTCTCAATATGAATACAAAAGGGATGGCGGTCATATTATTTGACATTTAGAAACATGCGTTCAATTTTCGACCTTATTGAACGTGTAAAATACAGTGTTTAGGAGGCACCTCCGTACATGCCCTCTAAAATTGTCTATGGTTACTATGAAATCTGTCTAAATTTGTTGACAGCTCTAAACGAATTAATTTAATTAAGCCCAGAAAATAGAGTACTCCGAAGACCAGCACTCCTGCTCGTGGATAAGGAGGGTAAAGTGGGATATGGTGAAAAAGCTTTCAGAAGGCACTTCTATTGCCAATATCATGGGAGTGCTCCACAGCTTCCCACGCTACATGTTCTTTTACCACTAGTTAATTTTAGTAAAGTATTTGTAGTTGAGCTTCCATGTTCCAATATATGTCGTTGCAAGACATATTTTTTTCACCTCAGGGCTGAAAGCTTAAACTCATTAAAACCAAATCATATTTAAGGGCAAAATAAAAAAGAAAATTCTCCATTCGTAATGCTTCAAATGCGGTATAACATTAACGATACTTAGTCGGCGTTGCTTGAGTCAACCACTTCTTGCGTGGCTCGTGAAAGGCTGCTTATATAGTGCACAGGAGGAGCGGATACAAAATATTTGGGCTCTTTTATTACTCAAGGTGTACGCTGCCTTTAAACCGTGTGACGATCTCTAATGACAATCAGATATATCAGATCACAAAAAAATAATTGTAAAGAAAACACACATCATAAATTTATAACATGCAATAGTATGTTATTGAAATACACATACAAATACAAATATTTTATTACAAGTATATAACAACAATTTTAACTATTCAAATCAGGGACTGTAGGACAGTAAAATAATTAGCTATGGTCTTGAAAGTTTATTCCTAAAAAAAATCTTAAAGCTAACTTTCAGACACTAAAAGGGCCACATTAAATAAATTTAAGAAGATATTTATCTTATATACAGGTTGGTGCCGTTAATGCGACAATAAATTTAAACATGGCCTATATTAGTCCATAGAAATGGTTTGCCACTTTCAAAAATTTCGTATTCAATTGATAATTTCATGACCTTTGTATGAAATAATGCTGCCAACGTTACACTATGCCATACAAATGTCATGAAATTATCAATTGAATACGATATTTTTGAAAGTGGCAAACCATTTCTATGGACTAATATAGCCTATGTTTAAATTTATTGTCGAATTAACGGCACCACCCTGTATATGTATAAAGTTATTGTTTGGAATTGGTGTAGCACTGTTTTCAGAAAAATAAAAAAAAGTAAAGCACTGCCTCTATAGCTACGGTGTCAATCAAGCATACAACCCACCTGGTGGTAAGCGGTTACCGTAGCCATGGACGTACTTATCATTTTTTTTATTTGAGTAATTACTTTACTTTTTAAATAATTATATCGCTAAATTGGAAAACCGCTACTATAGCTACCATAGCCATGGACTGCTTGCAACACCATTTTATTTAGGTAATTACTTTAGTTAAAAAAATAATTATCGCTAAATTGGAAAACCGCTACTACAGCTACACTGTTACCTCACCCTATCCGCATAGCGACGTCCACAGTTTTTACCAGTTGAGCGTTAATATACGTACTTTGAGATGTTTCTATATACTACTCCACACTACGTATGTACATGTCATAGCTTGCACAAATGTTTACTTGCTGCCACTAATGCTCACCCGACGTTATATAAACAGTTACTGTTCAAATGGGTTTTCCAGTTTACTTCACAAATAGTAACTTTGAGCTAGTAGCTAGGAGCTAGCCAGGGGAGTATACAGAGTAAGGTTCTATCCACATCTCCACGTCACGACATCGTCAACGTGGAACGTTGCGGTGCGGTAACGTGCCACGTTGCCGCATCGTGCTAGTGCACGGTACGGCCCATTATTGTCTTTTCACGTCTTT
This sequence comes from Nymphula nitidulata, assembly GCA_947347705.1. Taxonomy (NCBI): domain Eukaryota; kingdom Metazoa; phylum Arthropoda; class Insecta; order Lepidoptera; family Crambidae; genus Nymphula; species Nymphula nitidulata. The sequence goes on from OX374632.1 coordinate 19,813,013, forward strand.
TTCTTCAACCTCTCCGTCTTTTTAACAATAGCAGAAGCAGAATACGTCTTGTACGGTCCATATGTAGATAAGTAGTGAAGAATGTAGCAGAATGTTACAAGGCACGGCGACATGCAACGTTGACGACGTCGTGACGTGAGATGTGGACAGGCTCTAAGGGGCGCTCTCGTAAGGTAGGAGGTAGATAGCAGTGTTGTCATCATTACCTTATCTTGTTGAAAGACCATGACTACTGATAGTGCACTTTGACCTATTGGGAACTTTTGTGCCTTCCCTGTGCCTTTACTCCTCTTCGCCCGAATAAGCAGTAGTGAGCGGACGTGCTACACATTTTACCTTCAAAAGTTTTGTGTGTCACAATTACTGTTTATATTACTAGTGATACAGAGTGGATATTCCAACTAAACAAAATTGAAATTAATATAATAAATTATTCACACGGCTCCAAGACGGTAAGGAGTAGCGAGCGCGGGGACCTTACTTCAGCCCCGCGGAAAAGAGACAATTGCTATTTTTCGACTCGCTTACACACTGCTACGAAAACATTAAGCTACGTATATCCGCTACGGTAAATACAGTGTGTGCTACGACCAGCTTGTTACGATTGGTGCAGCTACGACAATACTATAATATCATAGAATGGAAAGTAAAATAAATAAGTCCTTGTCTGAGACGGATCTAACTCAGTCAACTGATAATACACCACCAAACTTTGCAGCGTCCAGAGGTAAAAGAAAGAGAGAAGAGTTTCCTACTGAATTTTATGAGTTTAAGGAAGAAATGAAGAGTATGATGATCTCTCTCTTCGCCCAACATAAAAAAGAGTTCAAGGATATTGTACCGACACTTAAGGAGATTCAACTGACAAATAATAACATTGAGACATCAATAGCCTTTCTAACTGCACAGAATGAAGAGTTCAAAAAGAAAATAAATGTACTGGAGAACCAGGTGATTGAGGATAGAAAATACATAAATTTACTCGAAGATAAGATGGAGGACATGCAGAGAGATCGTCGTAAAGGTAATTTCGAAATTAAAAATGTGCCAAAAAAAAATAATGAAACCAAAGAGGATTTAATTCAAATGGTTATGTGTCTATCGAAAAGTGTTGGTTTTGATCTGAAAGAACCAGACATTAAGGACATCTACCGAGTTCGAGGAAAGAAGGAAGAGGTTAGGAATACTCCGATTGTTGTGGAAACATCTTCCACACTAGTTAAAATGGAAATACTGAAGACGAGTAAATTATTCAACATTAAGCACAAAACTAAGCTTTGTGCAAAGCATCTTGGTTTTCGCGTCTCTGAAGATACCCCAATCTACGTATCGGAAAACTTAACACCTCGAGGTTCCCGTCTTCACTTCTTGGCTAGAGACCTTGCAAAATCAAAATCCTATAAATTTTGCTGGACTGCCTACGGTAGAGTATATGTGAGAAAGGATGAGAACTCACGGATAATCACAATCACGAGCGAAACTCAAGTTCATCACCTGATGCAAGACTTATGACTCAATAAGTACAAAGTATTAATTTATTTCTTTTTTCGCCTATGTTATGAAATTATAAACCTACAATTGTTGCTTCTACGTGTCTACCTGTCAGAAATAGTAATTATAGTATTTAGCTTGTTACTCAGTGTCTACAAATTAGTCCTGTCTGTGCTTGTTGCACACATAAATGAATGGTACACTCATACACTTCCGTCCTGCTATTGTACAGTTTTTCACTCAAGTAAAACAATAATACTATTCCTTATAAAAAATATGCGATCAATCATGATATTATGTGTACATATGTATTTACAATATATGCCATTGAATCATATTATTATCTACACCAGGCTTAGAAATAAAATTATATCACTCATTCCTCAATCAACTTTCGATACAATTGCGTATTTAATCAAAACTAAAGATGGATAGGCCCTTCCAAACTCTAAACGAAATAGACGAAACTGAAATCGCTTATTCTGCTAACTGTGATATTGATGATCTATCAAAACACATACGTATTAAAGGAAGAGACTTAACCATACTTACCCAAAATATAAGAAGCATCTACAAAAATATGAACGATCTACAACTAACAATGTCTAGCATTAACTCACAGATAGATGTAATAATCTTAACGGAATGCCATTTAAGTCCAGACAAGCCAGTACCAATCCTTAAGAACTATATTTCCTATGCTACTACTCGTCATATTAATCAATGTGATGGTGTAGTTATTTATGTTAAAAATAGTATTTTTGCTACTGTCAAAGAAATTAATCTGACTCATGCATCTTGCTTACAGCTAGAAATAACTAATAAAATAATTGTTCTCGGAATCTATAGATCTCCATCAAACACAAATGCCGATATCTTCCTAGACTCGCTTAGCGACCATCTAGACACTCTGAAATCACATAAAAACATATCAATACTGGGTGATATTAATATTAATATTATTCCCAGGTTGACAGAACAATCTTACGAACGTAAAAACAGGATTAGTTATTTGGATTTGTTATCAATGCAGGGATTACTACCAGGACATTGCATACCAACCAGAGAGAATAACTGTTTGGACCACTGTATATTAAAACTTGAAAAACTTAAAATTACTGCACGAATAGCTGTTCTTAATACTACAATAACTGACCACCTCATGGTACTCCTATGCTTAACTAATAGTACTTTAAAAAACACGTGCCCTAAATATAAAACTAGTATAGATTATGAAAGTGCTCTAGAAAGCTTAAAAATGAAGAATATATCCAGTCTTACCTGTAGTATAGACCCTATTAGTATCACTAACATATTAATTGAAAAAATAAAAGAGTCCCTGCTAGAAAACACTACTACAATACATTTACCTCGTAGCAAACGCATAATTAAGCCTTGGATTACTCCTGGTATCCTTAGATGCATAAGAAACAGAAATAAAATGCAGAAGCAACTACATACGGATCCAAAAAATGAAATCTTAAAAATAACGTACAAAAGGTATCGCAATCATTGCAATAGGATCATAAAAAAAGTAAAGCGTGATTTTGATAAAGAACAGCTGGAAAAATCAGCTAAAAACTCAAGGTGTCTCTGGAAAAATATAAAACACTTAACAAATACAACACCGGTTAAAACTGAAAACATGGAATTACTTAATGTTACAGCAACGCCAAAAGAATCCGTCAACCACGTAAATGACTATTTCTCCAGTATTGGGAAACGCCTTGCAGAAGAAATTCAGTTAAAATTACCCTCTAATGACAACCGAAAGCCTGTTAGTTCAACGAACTCACGTGTATCATCGTTCGTTCTGTTAGATACTGATCCAGAAGAAGTAAATAGTATACTGGTGAATCTAAGAAGTGATAGCTCTTCGGGATGGGACAATATACCAGTTCGTTTCTTAAAATTTGCTCGGGTTGAAGTTGTTCCTGTAATAACTCACTTGGCTAATCTGTGTTTCACAGGGGGGGTTTTTCCACCACCATTAAAAAAATCCATCATAACGCCAATACATAAGAGTGGGAGGCAGGACGATGTCAATAACTATAGGCCAATTTCCGTATTACCCTCCATCTCAAAAATAATAGAAAAACTAATTAATAATAGACTAATGAAATATCTTACTCATTTTCATATATTATCTAACTCTCAATTTGGATTCAGACCTGGAAAATCAACAGAAGATGCAGTCACTGCTTTAACCTCATTAATTGTTGATCATGTAGACCGAGGCAGAAAATGTATAACAGTATTTCTAGATTTGCAAAAGGCTTTTGATACCGTCTCTGTCCCCATGCTTGTGGAAAAATTAGAAAATATTGGTGTTAGGGGAGTTCCTTTGTTGTTACTTAAGAGTTACCTGAATAACAGAACCCAAAAAGTTAAAATAGGATCGCATGTCAGTGATGACTGTGGTATAACTTATGGTGTCCCGCAGGGAAGTGTGCTTGGCCCGACATTGTTTTTGATATACATCAACGAACTTACTAACCTAACTCTTCAAAATGCTAAAATATTTTCTTATGCTGATGATACCGCAATTGTCTTCTCTGGCACTTCCTGGGAAGGAGTACATAAGATAGCAGAAAATGGACTTAAAGATGTAGCCAATTGGCTGAAAAATAATCTATTGACATTGAATGTATCAAAAACAAACTATATGTGTTTCAGTATCTACAATAACTCGCAACCGAACAAAATTTTCAAAATGAGTATTCACCAATGCAAATATCCAATAATAAATCAATGTGACTGCCCTTGCATATCAAAAGTTACATCTACGAAATATCTTGGTATCATGATAGACCAAAACTTGTCTTGGTATACTCACGTAGAACTCATATCTGGTAGAATTAGAAAGCTGATGTGGATATTTAGAGTACTGAGAAACATAGCGTCTAAAGAGTTGCTAGATAAAGTTTATATTGCCTTGGGTCAGTCAGTGATTGGCTACTGTATACCAGTTTGGGGTGGAGCTAAAAAGGCCAGGTTCATAGAGGTCGAACGAGCACAAAGAGCACTGCTAAAAGTAATGTACCAGAAGCCAAGAAGATTCCCTACTACTGAACTGTATGCATTGGCAGATACCTTGACTGTTAGACAACTGTATGTTTTGTCTGCGGTAACAAGGAGACACAAAGCCCGGAACTGCAACGAATGTTGTAGTTCTGGGTCCGTGGTCCCAAACAAAAGAAGGCATCATACAGCGGTGCTGACTCACAAAACAGTCAAAACATATTTTGCAAAGATTCAGTATTCGAGAGCTTCGACAGATCTATATAACAAAATAAATAGAGTGTTGAACATATATCCGATGACACAACATGCTTGCAAAAATGTGATGTTACAATGGCTAAAGAATTTAAATTATGAAGACACACAAAAGCTACTACATTCCGTAATGTAGACACATGTATCACACATATCTCACACACCCTAATAAGACACACTTTCACACACTCACAAACACACACACACACACACACGCGCGCGCGCGCGCGCGCACGCACTCGCGCACGCACGCGCGCACGCACGTACGCTCATTCACTCGACAGATTATATATGAACTTAAGTATTAGCGTACTTACTATGTTATATTAAACTGTGTTATATTATGTTCCTACTTATTGTTATAAAGGAGCGGGGCTTCCTGGCACAAGTATTATCTTACTTAAAAGGAAGTTCCCAACCCGACCATTGTAAGCAAAACTTATTAAGGAAATAAAACCATTTTCATTTTCATTTTCATTTTCATTTTCATTTACTCCTCCTTGTTCACAACTGCCGGAAAAGAACCGAATTTCGGAATCTCTATACTTGTCACTTTATATTACGGTGTGTCAAAGCGAGACATGTGACTTTTCGAATCGAATCCGACAGTTTCTGAATAAGGGGGCTGGTCCAGAATATAGTTGCCAAGCCTCACTACATCTTTGGGCAGGAAGAGCCCGCAGTCCTCTTTGGATATTATGTTCATTGGTTTTTGCGAGATGCGCACACAGATACTATCCTTCATACATCGAGGACGTTATTTAAAGTAGTCGTTGCAGGCAAAGCCTAAACTGTCATATAAAAAATTTCACGCGGACGAAGTCACGGGCAAAAGCTAGTATTATTATAAATATGAGAAAAATATCTAAACTCCACGTCCTGGGGCGGGGATCGAACTCGCGACCTTTCACAATCCGGGCCACTGCTCTAACCATCTGAGCTACCGATAACTTGGGATAACCCTGTAATTTTTTTTTACTTTAGATATTTTTCTAAGTAAATGTTACAAGATTTCAATTAAATACGTGTCTAATCAAGAATACAACCGTTACACCGATAGATCGTTAAATATTCATAACCCTTAATCGAAATTAATTATAATAACAAAATTATTTCAGACAGTTGATCACTGCTTGATATCCAGGAATTTCGTTTCTCTTTGTACATTTTGATGTATTTAATTATATAAATTTGTGTAAAGGAATTCGTCTTCTCGGCACAGTAATTAAATTCTTATGTTTATAATTTGAGCTGCTTTATTTCTTTACTAGCTGTGCCCGCGACCTCGTTTGCGTGGATGACGGAAAATAGCAACAGTGGGGTAATTTGCATTAACGCCCCGCCCGCGCCCGCCCGCCTTGAAAATCAAATAAATAAATTGAATAAATGCGTGCATGATATTTTAAAACTATGATATCTCTTAAGATATTCATTAAAATCAAATGATGTCAAGAGCAATTTTGCTTAAAATCTTGTGGTGAATAATGTATTTATTTCGATAAGGAATTATCATATTTACAAAAAAACACCTTCGCAGATAGTACATTATTAATAGTACATTAAACAAATTTGATTACCAAAAAATGGTTCTAGTAAGTCAATTTCAAAGAATAGGCACATGCTGGTGCGGCCTTTTTTTTTTGAACTTTTAAAGGAGAACAATTCCTGCATACAATATTTATATGTAACTTTAGCCGTTTACGCAGCGCATGCAACGAAAGCTCTGGAAAGGGATATTTTTGCCCCGTTTTTGCAACACTTTTAATTAGTGCTCAACTCCTATTGGTGGTAGCGTGATGTTATATAGCCTTTAAAATACCTCGATAAATGGACTATTCAACACAAAAATAAATTTTCAATTCGAATCAGTAGTTCCTGAGATTATCGCGTTCAAACAAACAAACAAACTCTTCAGCTTTATAATATTAGTATGGATGCGTGAAGCTTAGGGCGGCACAAGGAGGTTACAAGATATCTTCAATCAAAATTTGGTTTTAATTTTATTTCGACACTAGTGCCTACCCGCGATTCCGCATGCGTGGATGTCGAATATCGCGCCAAAAGATAGTCTATCTGTCTGCGTGTCTAAATTTGGCATGGAGATATACTTACAACATGCTGAGAACGGTTCTCATGGTGTAATCTTCATGCCAAATTTAATACTATTCGGTTCAGCGACTAAAGAGAGAAACCTAACAGACAGAGAGGCATCCAGGCAGAGTTACTTTAGCATATATTTATTTATTTAATTATCTTTAATTATTATTATTTTTTATACAGCAAATCTTATAAAACTAGCTTTTTACCGTTATGGTAAAAAAGTTTTGGCCTTCATCTCACCTGATCGTAAGTGAAGATAAGGCCGACGATGGTAGCTAGTCACACCCGGATTCCTCAACCACAGAGAAACCGGGTATCTTACCTCTAACTGCCGGAATACAACAATGCTGCTAACATTATTGTTATGGCGGCAGACTTACGTAGATTGTGGTAGCTAGCGAGGCGGACTTAGAAAAACGCTACTACCAACCAAACCGAGCAAAAATTTCTTCCCCCACGGGAATCGAACCCCGGACCTCTAGAGCACAGCGACGGTAAAATTAGGCTGGTCTGTAAGTTTAGGAGCTTTTAGCGTCAGGGGTTACAAATCAAATTAAAATCTTTCTCTTGACTGGTCATTATGGAAGCCCATTCTTTTCATCCCATGGCAGTGATTAGTGGGTCATCCGCCTAATAGGCTCCATCAGCCTCTTTGTTATCGGTGGTCCTACAGCAAAAACATCGTCATTAAGTCCAATTTTGACAGTGCCTGAGTATTATTTTGTTTTTTTTTTCTGAAACATGAATTACGCCCCTTGATTGACCGGTCATTAGTTACTAATTACACTGGCCGCTACGAGATGCGATACGATCAATTGTTTTACAGTTTCGTCAAACGAAAAAAAAATCTAAATTAATGCTTTATTATTTATTCTATGGATATTGTAAATAGTCCCGTTTAGTTGTAGTTAAGATCGTAATAATGTTTTTCCTTTGACTGGCTTAAATGTTCTTAATATCAGAGCTGTAAAACCAAATATATAAGAAGAAACTAGCTTCCAGCGGCAAGTTCGTTTCAGCTTTCCTATGGGAACCCATTCCCGAAAGAACAAAGACTATTATCTCTGTACCCTTCTCAAATCCATTCAGAGAGCTGCTCTTTAGAGCTTGATTTTCTTCAAGCATCAGATTCCAGGCACAATTGATTTTTCAATTGAAATAGACCTCCAGCGGTATAACGCCGCTTGATAGATTGATGTAGTAGGATAGCAGCATTAGATAAAAGAATTGTTATTTCCATTTCCATTATTAAAAGGATCATAGGTGGCGTTGGCGTGCCATCAAATCATTTGAAAATATCCATTTTTTATATTTCATAAACAATCCAATTATTTTTTTTTTAAATTAAATCCTAATGGCTATTCGTTTTTAAAATACGTATTCATTTCAATTTCGCGGAAATGTTTGTTTCAATCGTATTTAGTTCATATAAAAATAACCACCAACGATATATTTTCGCGTAAACAAAAATATTGGATTTAAATAAAACTAAAAGTACCGTTAGCAGCAGAGACTCAATTCAAATATCTAAAAAAATATTAGGTACCACCTGCCAAAACCAAATTTAATATTAGTGTCTGTTTTTAAGAAATTGGGGTACTTACATAAAGAAATGGCCAGTTTACAAATGCTTTGCAAAGCGGCACAGCCCCCATGAGTGAGAACCACATAAATGATATACCTACAATAAGAATTACATAATAATATGTACACTCACCAACCCGCAGTGGGCCAGAGTGGTTGTGTTATGTATGGTCCAAGCTTCTTATGTATTTCTCCTATATAGGAAGGCCTGTGCCCAGCCGTGGGACGTATATAAGCTGATGATGATGTATATTCTTTTCTCCGTGAGCGCCAGCAGGCTGATAAGGGACGAAAGATTATAAATAGCTAAAATTAACAAATTGTTCTTTCTCTATAAATGCAAAAGTTACTAGGTGGTAGGCCCGTTTGTAGGGTCGTCTGGGTAGGTACCACCTCCTGTCGTATTTCAGCCGTGAAAAAGTTCGCTGTGTTTCGGATTGAAGGGAAAGGTACCCAGTGTAATTACTGGGCATGGACGGTATTTCATCTTAGGCCCCAGGATAACAATACACCTGCAATATCAAGTGATTTTTCCTTATTATTTCAATTTGCAGGCGTCTCTATAGGTGGCGGTAACCGCTTACCATCAGGTGGGCCATCAGCTTGTTTGTCATCTAGTTGTATAAAAAAAAAGTATTTCAGTTTGTGTATCGCCGTCTGTCTGTCTGCTACGTTTCACGTTCACTCCGAAGCGGCAGAACGGATTTAGATTTTATTTCATATGTATAGTGTTCCTGAATGTATAAAACATACAATACTAGAGTCCATTTACAAATGTTACCCTTCAGCTTTCGTTTGTACAGAAAAGTGGGGAATCACCAGGGCGTCAATAATTGTTGGTGGAAATAACTGTAGATAAACATTTTGTAATTCAATTCATTATTTATCATCAGGTTGAGTTCATTCATAATATTTTATTAAAAAACTTGAAGTTTTTCAAAATATACTATAAACTTACTAAACCGCCATCGGCAGAGTTTTTTGTTTTGCAGAATCTCCATCAAACTGTTTGCCCTCAAAGCCTCGAAAAAAAAGGTTAACTTTCCAACAACAACCCAAAATTTACACAACTGTCTCATCCCGTAATGTATCTATTATATTTCCAAAATAAACTGTTTAGGTATTATGATGTCAATAAAGATTTTTGGGATTGAATATTGTTGTTTTTAGAGCTTGATCGGGGCTATACAGAAAAGATAACGTTGGTGGAGACATAAATCCATTGGGCCCGATATAGGATGCACCTGCAATATCAAGTGGGTTTTTCCTTCTTATTGCAGCTATGTGATTTTCTAAAGTCAGCAGCCTTGAATTTGTGGCTGTCTACAGCACTGTCACCTTTTGGCATTTATTTAACAACCATTTGACAGTTGACACTAGCATGCCGATGACGGGCACGGCGTGAGCTGGAACTAAGAGTTTTTTATTTTTATATCTTTATGTAAAAGTCAAACAAATATTGAATGAAGTCAGTACTTCATGTCGTATATCCAAAACATCGACAGACATACTCAGCCTAGAGATTGACGTAGAGATGTGTGAATACGCTTACGCGCAGCATTGTGCTCAAACGTCAAAATCACCGGCGGGCGACTCGTCGTCTTGTCAGTCGTCAAGCTCGATGTCGAATATTTCTATTAGTGAATCACACTACATTAATTTATCAAACGTATCGCCAGATCGATCATATGTCGCTAAAGAGGATGTCTCTACCACGCACGCGATACAACAAGGAGGCCGCTTTTTATGCCTAACATCGTCAAAACCACCAGTTCGTGCCTCGACAAACATCTCCGAAGCACTGTAATGTCGCGGCAGTACTAATATTGACCGGACGAGATATCATTTTGCAAATAAATCAATTTTATCTGATGTTAAAGATTTTTCTTCTGAAGTTTCATAGAATATAGAAGTGTTTGCACAAAAAATGTTGAGAGTGTCCTCTACAGACTGAACAAAGAAGTTGTCAGCGGATCACTTCGGCAGTCCATTTATCAACGTCGAATGAACAGGTTTATTTAGTATGAAATCTGGGGGTTTGAAATTCTTAGCCAAACGAATCTTGAGTAGTACTTTATATATACGTTACGGAGGCTATAACAATTACTTTGTACTAGTTGCCCGCCCGGGTTCGCACGGGTGGTTATGTAATGGAGAAAATGTAATTTAACTTCTTATTCAAGGTCACCATTGCCAGTAAAATTAATTTTATTATTTGAGTGTTTTGTCAAAATATTGAAGATCTGCCGCAATGTCTATTTGGGGTTTTTAAAAATTTCTTTTCAAACAAACCTAGCTAGGACATAGCAAACAAAATAAAATAAAAATTTTATTTGGTGCAGTCTTTCGAACACGTGCGACCAAAATTTTGGAGATTCATTTTTATTTACTTAAAAAGATTTTAATAAAAGCAGGTTTTAATTAATTCAAATAAAGAACGAAGTTCGAATCATATGAAAAAAATAATAATTTTTTTATAAATAAAAGTAACTTGATGATACTCTTTTATTCAAATATTTCAGTCATAACCTACGAAGTATATCTTTGAAATTTCATATATGCCATGAAATTCAGGTTCTTCTTTAATAATTATTGTAAATGCGATCTCAAAGCACTAACTTTAGAATCTTTATTCCAAGTGTCTAGTCCGACTACAGCTTTGAAATTGTTTAATCCCCGCAACATGAAAAGTGGGATGCAATTTATGTTGGAGCATCTCGTCTTGTGGCTTAAGTTTTTCCTAGCTCAGTTTACAGAGCGTCAACGGGTTGCTTTAAAGTTCCAAGGTATTTTTCAACTAGAATAAAATATCAGGCAATGAGCTGTTATAAGCCTTTTAAACTTTTTTGCTGACGGTTTTGTAGCTGAAAAATTGGTTTCAATAGAATTTTCACATAATACTTAGCAGTTAGAAGTTTTCTTATATTTTTATGCACTTTACTGCCTGTATAGGTTAAACTTTTGGTATAAGTTCACGTTGTCGAGTACGGAAAATCTAAATAAGAGAAATTAATACTTTTGGGGCTTCAGTATTTGTCAAAAACAACTCCGCAAGTCAAATGATGCATTTCAATTGGACGTGAAAGATTCTCGAACAATGCTTTTTTGAGTTTAAATGTCTCTTTCAGGGAAAATTAGCAATTTTCTGCTACCGAAATCACCACAGGAGCACATCACTATACTAAAGTACCGTTATTTAGCTAAAATCTTCTATATGAGATCTGCAGTGTTATTCATCACCAGCCTATAAACGTCCCACTGCTGGGCACAGGCCTTCCTAAATGGAAGAAACACATGAGGAGTTTGGGCCATAACACCACCACGCTGGCCCAATGCGGGTTGGTGGGTTAAAGCGGTTGTAGTAACAACCGGGATTAACGGCTTAACGTGCCTTCCGAAGCACGGAGGAGCTCCAGATTATAAATTTTGGTTGACCCATCCCAGGGTCGACCATGGCGAAAGTTGCTTTGTTTTCGTATTCGGAACCAGAGCGCATGAGATCTGCAGTGTTATTCACTAACAGAAATATTCGACATCGAGCTTGACGACTGACAAGACGACGAGCCGCCGTTGATTTTTACGTTTGAGCATAGCGCTGCGCGTAAGCGAATGCACACATCATATCTACGTCGATCTCTTGGCTGTGTATGTTTGTTGCTGTATGCTGACGATAACATTGAACATAGCATGAGAAGAATGTTTCTTGTTAAAACAGTCTTATTAGGCTACCGTAACCGCTTGCTGTAAACAAAAACGCAAAAAGATTTTAAAAGTCTGAAAGCATAATTCTATAAAAATATACAAGAACTAAAGAGGATTTATTTTGCACTACACATAAGTAGATGGTACTACATTTTGAAAATGTACGTATTACACGTTGAACATAAAATGAAGTGTAGTATGGTATAAACTAGAGGTGGCTATTACAGTGTAGAAGATGAAGCAGCAATAGATACTGATTTTTACATAGCGTTTTATGCTCCATTTCAATTTGGAACTACTTATGCTTTCTGCAAACCTCCAAAGAGTCCAAAGTTACTTTCGGCGAAAAAGGTCATTCGAGTTCGTCTAGCAAATTCTAAATCTTTAGCCATTCTGAATCTACTCTTCTACTCATTAGTTGAAGAGTGGATTCAGAATGGTTAGAGATAACACGTGTGTGTGACGCAAGTGTGCCTCGGAGCCAACCCATCCTCTGTTTAACGATGAGGTTCATTAATTTTAATATCATTAGTATTCGACTTCTATTGTTACATTCCACCTCAGTATAACTATCACTAATCATTAATTCTGCCGGATTGGGCCAACAATTTTAATGCTATAATGAATATTCTCAGTCATCAACTCTGCTGAAGAGTACCCCGCCAATACTGACGTTAGATAAACGGAAGGGTCCCTCGCGGATTCACTCACACTTTTGTTATCAAGATGCACTACTGGATATTCCACTATAACACAACTATGACTAATCCCTTGCTCGCCTGAAAATCCCCTGCGCGTACGTTGGCGCTGTAATCTGATGGGGCTGACACACTCGCCAACTAACCCTGCCTGAATCAAATTGAAATTAAGTGAAAGAAGCGAAAATACAAGGGATTTGGTTGCGTAACCTTTTTCGGGAAAACAAACAGTAATCATGGACAAAACCTTGTCTAGATACCTCGTTAGAGGTCGCAGATATAGGATTTTTATTCAAATAAATACGTAAGCTGAAGTAAGAGCAATTGTCTTGCCGATAGTGTCAAAATTTTAGGAATGAAGACTGTAATTTTTGAAATGAGGATACACAATTCCTCCAACCTATTTTTTTATACGAAGCACGGCAATCGACCTAACACCACCTGATGTGAAGCGGTAAGAAGAGTCCATATACGAAGACAGCTAGTGCAGCTTAGACACTGCTCTAGCCGCCTCCACCTTGCCGGCCCAAAAGGTGCTGTTTCACGCCTCTCTTGAAGGAACCCATGTTAGAGGAAGAAGGGAATTTATGTGCTGGCAAAGAATTTCAAGTTCTGGAAGTACGACAAAGAAACGAGGCACTCAATTTCTTTGTGCGTGATGTTGAGGTGGAGACAGTGAATGTATGACTCCGAAGACCGGCACGCGTGCTCCTGAGCAGGAAGGGGGAAGGTGGGATAAGATCGAAAAGCTCTTCAGAACACTCTCCGTGATATAGCCGATAAAGGGCGCTAAGCGACGCAATGACGCGACGTATGTAAGTTTGTATGTTTGCCACACAATGACCCAAAAACGCCTAATTGCAAAGGTGTATAATCAAATAAAAAATTGGCACGGAACCATTTCCGTGCCAATTTTAGTCTGAAATAGCCCATAGGCTACTCTTGTCACAGGAATATGTTCCCATGGGACGACGCAGACGGATTCGCGGGAGGAAGCTAGTCATTAATATTATTCTAATCAGAATTTCCACTTAACGTGATTTGAATAATGATGCAGGTATTTGAAATAAAACCACTTCACCGTATTAAACTCGCGGGTTTGAAAAGGTTAATTAGATGTTACATTATCATTAATACCCGACGCTTTGATTACTTTACAGCGATCGTGGTCACGGGAACACTGAAGATGTCAGTTGTCCGTGGTAAGTTAATAAGTTAACTACCGTCACTTTGTGTTCTGTTTCAATCGGTCCGATTAACGCATACGGAGCTCACGGTGTCAATTTGTTGGACAGTGTGAGGACTGTATTATTTGCATGATGGGATCCCAATCTGGCGGTACACTCCAACCATCTTCTCTATTGAAATTAGAATGTTTTTTGATTTCAATAGCCTCTCGAGGTAATATTCGAGGAATGATGCTGTGTTCTTTGGCTTATCAAATCTGATGTAGTGATTGGATCCATCAAGAGCGTGTTCACACACTGCCGACTTCGTTTCGCGTCTGTGTTGTACGTCAGCTATAATGTTCTTTCACCCAGGTTACTATGGTTCTCTTTGTTGTAGGAGAGGCCGCAGTCACAATCTAACTTGCTTTAATGTTTTGTGGTGTTTTAATTTAGGTATGTCAAACCTTATCCTGCATATTATTATTATTGTGTATTTATTCAGAGTGTGATAAAAAGTATTATATTATTTCAAAACTATTATATTTGAACACCCAAATATTTTTTTAATATGCACTCAATCCAACGAAAGGAGATAGAAGCATTCTTTTTATCCTAAATTAAACGAAGACGAAAAATCACCGGTAAAGATAACAGCGTACGCACAAAATATTATGTAAAGTGCCTTCGCTCCAAAGTAAGGTAGCAAACTCGTCGTAATATTCCGTCACAATTCGGAATTTCAAATTAAAATAAGCACTCCGGATTGGCCCAAATTACATTACAACGTTCTCTTGTTACAATGAATTTCGTAGAAACTTAACGAGCGGAATGCAAGTTGTTATGATTTGTCCGAACAAGTTGCGGTCTGGGGACCGCGCGCTGGGACAAGTCGGACTTTAGAGTTTGCAGTTGCAACGCTTTAGGGTTGGCAGTGGCCCTAATTATGTTTTGCACCAACTTATTTTTCCTCCTCATGTGTTTCTCCCATGTAGGAATGCCTGCTATGCGATTCACTAAAGTCAACAGCCTTGAGTTCGTTGCTGTGAGCAGCGCTGTCATACCTTTTGGCGTTTGTATGACAACCATTTGACAACCGTTGGCGACACTAGCGTTCCGACGACGAGCACGGCATCAGCCGGAACTAAAAAGTTGTTTATTATTATATAGCTATTTAAAAGACAATCAAATATTGAATACATTTTAAATAAAAAAAATACGAAATCTAAAAATATCGCTTGAAGGTGCTTCTTGTCGAATTATCCAAAACAGCGACATACCTTAATACACAACCAAGAGATCGACGTAGAGATTAGTGAACAGGCTTACGTGTAGCGCTGGGCGTCAAAATCAACGGCGGCTCGTCGTCTTGTCAGTCGTCGAGCTCGATGTTGAGTATGTCTGTTAGTGAATCACACTGCTGTACCTAGCCAGTGGGATGTATATAGATTGGTGATGATGATGATGATACTATGTGGTGCCGTCAATGCGACAACAAATTAAAACATGGGCTATATCAGTTCATAGAAATCGTTTGCCACTTTCAAAAACATCATATTCGCTTGATAATTTCATGACATTTCTTTGGAATAATGCAGCCAATGCTTTATTATTTCATACACAAGTCATAAAATTATCAAATGAATAAGATGTATTTGAAAGTGGCAAACCATTTCTATGAACTAATATAGCCCATGTTTTAATTTATTGTCGTAGTGACGTCACCAACCTGTAAGTATATTGGGAAATTCTGTGGATGTTTTGTCATCTTTTTAGTGCAAATAGGACGGATAATACACAAAATAGAAGAGGGTGAATCTTGTATGGCCAAGTTTCAAAATACATAAATATCAGACACTTACAGGAATTTTTTTAGACAACTTTGCACAATTTATTTAAAATAAGTCTTCTTATTACCCAATGAAAAAATAACGGACTACGGTGAAAGAATGCGGGATGAAAATTAATTGTTTCTAGCCGCAGCAAAAATCACATGTAAAATTTTATTGAAGCATGTATTTTACGGTTTAAAAATGCCTAATAATTTGCCTAGTTATGTCCGAAAGTTTCAATTGCGCCAGTTTAGATTCAAATTGAGAGCTATTCTGGTGGATAATTGTTATTTTATATAATCTAAAGGAATTCTTTGAAATGAAATAATAAAATTGTAACATAAAATATTTGTAATGTAATGTAATTGTGAGAGAATGTAATTATTTTAACACCCACAATGTACTGTAAACCATAATTCCTTTTTGATTTATATATTACTTTATTATAATATAGACTGTGATATTATTATGCACCATCTACGTGAGATAACAAAGATCACAAGTAAATAAACAAAAGGCAAAAGTTACTTTCATATGGCATCATCCTTTGGGGAAACGAATGAAACAATAATATATGTAGGCCACCACTTACCAAAAGGTGATGGATCGTCTGTTTGTTTGACATTCTTTATCATGAAATACAGTATTTTTATTTACTTTATTTCCTCCCCAAAATGTAGAAACAAGAGTCGACAGATAGCCGCAAACCGTTTTTTTTATAAAGTAAAAATTAATCCCTTTGTAAAGCTTTTTCATTTAAGAAATGCACTAGGAAGAATATAAGACACTTATTGGAGCGATAATCGACACAAACGCAGGCGGAGTCTCGGGCGAACACAAATAAGGGTGTTGGCGAATTTCAGGAAAGTTTTTTTATTCAACTAGATGACAAACAACCTGACGGTCCACCTGGCGGTAAGCGGTTACCGCCGCCTATAGACACCTGCAGTAACAAAGAAAAATATTTAAACAAAAATTAAAACCGACTCCAAAAAACTGAAAAGGATAAAAAAATTAAATTTTAGTAGGTACTCATCCCCTAGGAACATATTTTTGGAGTCGGTGCTTCACTATCTATGGTTTCTGGATTTAACTTAGCACCAACTCCAAAAATATGTTCCTAGGGGATGAGTACCTACTAAAATTTAATTATTTTATCCTTTTCAGTTTTTTGGTCGGTTTTAATTTTTGTTTAAATATTTTTTTTTCACAATTTTTAGTGATAACTTTTGAAGGTCAAAGCTAGATGGGCGACCGTGAGCTTAAATTGATTTCTACTATCGTATCATTTCACTAAAAATTCATAGGAAAGCAAAAATCCGAAATTTCGTATATGTAGACGATTTCATTTTTCCAGTTTTTTGATTTAAAAACCAAACTACCCAATGGATTTTCAAAAAATTTTTATGGGACCAAATGGGAACTATTCCGCATCGAAAATAAAAAGAATCATCAATATCGGTTCACCCAGTCAAAAGTTCTGAGGTAACAAACATAAAAAAAACATACAGACGAATTGATAGCCTCCTCCTTTTTAAGAAGTCGGTGAAAAATCACTTGACACTGCAGGTGCGTTGTCATCCTGAGGACTAAGACGAAAAGCCGTCCATGCCCAGTAATTACACTAACTACCTTTTGCCTTCAATCCGAAACACAGCGAAGTGTTTCACGGCTGAAATAAGAAAGCGGTCGTACCTACCCAGACGACTATACAAACGGGCCTCACCTAGTGACTGTTTCATTTAGTGTATAACGTGCCTATTTTAGCCCAAAATAGTTATTATAATTATTTTAATACGAGTAATGTTTTAAAAATCATCATCATCACCAGCCTATTTATGTCCCAATGCTGGCCCTTCCTACATGGGAGAAACACATAAGGATCTTGGACCATAACACCACCACGTTGGCCCAATGTAGGTTAGTAGGTAAAGCGGTTGCAGTAATAACCGGGACCAACGGCTTAACGTGCCTTCCAAATCACGGAGGAGCTCGAGATTATAATTTTAAATGACCCATCCCGGGATCGACCATGGCGAAAGCTGCTTAGTTTTCGTAAACGAAACAAGACCGCTAAAACAACTACGAAATCGAGCTCCTCACTACGGCACCGAGCTCCTCAAAAATCATGTCAATCTTTACTAAAATGCGACGTAACTAAGGTCACGTGACCTTAGTTACGTCACCTGTTACCAAACACTGATAGGTTGTGACAACAAGTGACGTCATACAATGAGATTGGTGTTCCTTGTCACGTGTCCTGAGAGTGATATAATAATTGCATGTAATTTATTCAATATTATTTAAATTCTGTTATGATGTAATAAGCTTTTGTGTTTTTTAGGATTTGTAGTATAAAAACTACCTAGCACGTTAAAATAATATTTAAAGTGATGTAAGTATTTCTTTCTTTCTTTCTTAATTTGAATACAGTTTAATATCCCTACTACATCCTTATCGGTATATTACTTTTACTTTTTACGCTAATCGGTTATCTAATCACATGCTTTTATTATACTGGGGCAGGAATTAAACGATAATAAGATTTTTTTTTCATCTTAAAATAATTTAAAGTATTATTTAAGGCACGTGAGTGACAGCCCTGATTGCACCGTAAAACTCGCCGACAATTTGTCATTTGACAGAAAGGTAGTCTTGCTTTGCAAAAATTTGCTTTTACAAGCTTTTCCGTACCTAAATAAACATATACATTTCAAATTATTATTCATTAAAAAGTTGGGTGCCTACGTCTCGGTTAAGCTTTGGCATATTATTTATACATACTGTACGCCTGAAATGTGATTCACAAACAGAAATATTCGGCATCGAGCTTGACGTCTGACAAGACGACACAACGCGGCTGCGCGTAAGCTTATTCACTAATCTCTACGTCGATTTCATGGCTGTGTATGATTGTCGCTGTTTTGGATATACGTCATGAAGTACAACAGATATTTTTTGACTTCGTTTTTCTTGTGTTCAAAATGTATCGCAATGACTTCATAATATATGATTGGTTTCTATGTAAAGATATAAAAATAAAGACTGATTACTTCCGGTTCAAGCCGTGCTCGTCGTCGGAACGCTGGTGTCGCCAACGGTTGTTAATTGGTTGCCAAACAAACGCCAAAAGGTATGACAGAGTGCCGACAGCCACGAATTCAAGGCTGCTGACTTTGGAAAATCGCATAGCTGATGGTAAGGGGTTACCGTAGCCTATAGCACTTGTACAGTCGACAGAACATCAAGCGTAACAGTTTGATATTGAGACCGCCTTTACTCCATTGGTAATAGAGGCCGCTTTTATGTAACTGTTACACTTGATGTGCTGTCGTGTGTACCACCAAACAGCTATACGTTGCCTGCCCTGTGAAAGACAATGGAAATCTTTTCAATGACATTGTAAAAGATAAATCCCTCCGTTGCCAACATTATGCTTCCTCGATGAGTTCTGGCCACCTTAACCACGGCAGAAAACCATCACTAGGTAGTGTTTCAGGGCCGAAATCTTGTGTAAATTATTCTTAGGAATACAGTGATGTATTCTTGGATTTAATCTCGAACATTATAATAATGTTGTGACACTCACAAGAAAAAAAATTTAACCAACAATTAAAACCGACTTCAAAAAACACTGAAAAGTATAAAAGAATTAAATTTTAGTAGGTACACATCGCCTAGAAACATATTTTATTGGACTTGGTGCTAAGTTGTTTCCAGAAACAATATAAAGTGAAGCACCGGCTCCTTTCTTTCTAAGGTCAAAGCTAGATGGGTGACCGTCAGCTTATATTTCTTCCTACTATCGTATCGTTTCACTAAAAAGTCATAGGAAAGCAAACATCCAAAATTTTGCATACATAGACGACTTTCTCATTCCAGTTATTTGGATTTATAAATCCCGATCAATTTACTATGGGACCAATTGGCAACTATTCCGCATCGAACAAAAAAGAATCACGTAAATCGGATCAGAAATCAGGGCGTAATCGTTGTACATACATAAAAAAAAAACATGCACCTACCGAATTGAAAACCTCCTCGTTTTTGAAATCGGTTAAAAAAATATTCAGATGCTAAAAACAAATTAAACAAAATATTAATATACTCGTTTCAAAGTCCAACATTTAAAGTTTAGCCGCGTAAGTTCCGAACTGTCTCCGAGTGATTTCTCACAAATAACAGGCGGCCTCAGAGACCGATCACGGCAACTTTGAATATTGCTGTTTGCGACTCTCGTGCACTCCAAAACTCGAAGACAAAATTAGATTTTGAAGTAAATAACTTACATTCGAGTTTGAACTTCGCGATCGATGAAGTCGGGGCAGCGAAATCGGAAGCGGATTCAGCTCATCACTCGTGGACAAGCACGTTTGTCGTTTATATACAACTAGATGACAAGCAATCTGACGGCCCATCTGGTGGTAAGTTGCCTATAGACACAAGGGAAAAACCACTTGGTATTGCAGGTGCGCTGTAACCTGAGGCCAAAGATGAAATGCCTTCTATGCCCCGTAATTTGGATGTTGCTTAAGTTTGCATATGGCGCTATTTTCACAAATATCTAAAGACACCTTTCCCACCACGAACTGCTGATCTTGCAAATTGAAAACCAACGCAATAATCAATCCAATAAAGTAAAAGAATTCATTGTTCAAGCAATATCAGCAAAAAGTAAGAAATACAACCGAACGGCATAACTTACAATAAAAAAGTATTCAAAACAAAAAGTTCTCTGGTATTCCCGAAATAGGAACGGCTCTGCCCTAATTAGATTCCCGGAAACCGCGTATAGTTTTTTCACTATCTCCCGAGCATTCACGGAAAGTGGGTTATGCAACTAATGAGCCTTATTTCCCTCTTATTTCGGACTTGCTGCCTCCCATGGGTTTGCATGTAAGTCTAGAATTTAGGGAAATGAAATATACTATATTTAATTATTTATCAAAAAACTAACTTTAACAGTGAGAAACTACCAATCACTAAGTAGCTGGTAGGCCCGTCGTAGGGTCGTCTGGGTAGGTACCACCGCCTTTCTTATTTCAGCCGTAAAACAGTTCGCTGTATTTCAAATTGAAGGGAAAGGTAGCCAGTGCAATTACTGAGCATGGACGCCATTTCATCTTAGGCCTCAGGATGACAATGCACCAGCAATATCACCTGATTTTCCCTGGTTATTGCAGGTGTCTATAGGCGGCGGTAGCCGCTTACCATCAGGTGGGCCGTCAGCATGTTTGTCATCTAGTAGTATAAAAAAAACTTTAATAGTGAGAAAGGTGCCACTGGCGCGGCACGATGGTGTTACAATCTTTTGGAATTCTGCGTATTGACATTAATTGACTGCGGATTTTGGAGAGTGCCGAAACCCCATAGAGTATGACTTAGACGTCTACGCAGTGGTTCGTAAGCACCTTCTTAAACTCCAAAACAAGGTGTTACCTCAGTGCTTCGACCTGGTGTTATAAAAACAAACCAGCCAAGTGCGACTCGGACTCACGCACGAAGGGTTCCGTACCATTATCTATAAACAAGCGTCTACCTGTTGCCGTTATCAATATCGAGCAAAAACCGCAAAAAAAACACGTTTGTTGTATGGGAACCCCATTATATATTTATTTTATTCAGTTTATTAGTATTTGTTGTCAGTGAAAATTTCAACTGTCTAACTATCATGGTTCATGAGATACAGCCTGGTGACAGACGGACGGACGGACAGCGGAGTCGCAGTAATAGGTTTTATCCTTTGAGTACGGAAACCTAAAAAGAAGAAGACACAGTCCAAGGCAAAAACATATGCCCAATTTCGACAACTCATGACTCTTGATGGAAAGTTAATAAGAACGCTAAAACGACAAAATTGGGTTCATGATCCGGAGTCACGTCAATTAATTAATAATACGGGCTTATTAAGGACCCTAGTTACAGATATTAGATAAAAGAGACATATTCTTTATTGTAGATGAATAAATAAGAAATATACTTAATGACCATACAAACATTAATGACCCGTGAACAAAATGTTCGTATTCATTATACAAGCATTGGTCTTTAACTAAATTAGGGCTAAGACCTCTGGATCTAGTGGAACGGGGGGAATGAGCGATCACAAGTTTGCTCTTGATTTTGATAAGGTAGACAAAGCGTAAGAGAGTACAACCAACAAGCAGCTACAGCCCATGGATACCACTAACCATCAGGCGGCCGAGAACCTTGCTGCTCTTTTAACACAAAAGAGATCTTCCATAAATGTAACACTATACTGATAAATAGGTAAAAATATGCAATACAGTGTTCAATTGTCCGTGTTTTTTTCCTTTGTGGCATGGAACAAAACAAGAATGTTTGTAGAAAATACTGCAACACAGCCAAATTTTCAGCATGGCGCCTATGCTACTTTGGTGATGTTTAGTTCACTTGCCCGCCATATTCCCATATTGAATAACGGAGCAATTGACGAAAAAGTTCAACATTTGTACAAACAAACACTTAGGCATGAAAACGATTAAGTATTTTTCTCGGATTAAGGGGATTTTTCAGATTTTTTGAGAAAGTGTATACTTAGCCGGATATGAAACATCTCCAATTAAATAAGCTGATACAGACATACTTTCGTTGAAACGATTACTGTTAGTAGGTATAATATTTTATGGGATGAAACAACAAATTGTAAGGAAGATCCCCTTTATTGCTATAGAGTGAATTAATTTTGTTGCTGTAATAAATTTCTATGCGAGTTTTTGTATGTGAAGACTGTATAAAAGTGTAATAATTACTTTGAATAATGACCGGGGGAGTAGAGTAAATAATATTTTTTCTTTCAAATAAACAGCTTCCCCAGGCATTCCCAAGAAAAACTATATTATGTTTTAATGCAGACTTTATTCTCTAGATCCGTTCAGTCGTATTGGCGTGATTGAGTAACAAACATCCATCGTAAATTTTTCATTGATGACATTATAAGGATTACACTTTGTCATTTTTTATATACTTTGTCAATACCTACTTTATAAAATGGAGGAACCAAAAGAAAGAAAAACCGTTCCCAAATTATTCTGTACATAATAAATTCGTGATTCTTTATACCAAATATTCATATTCCTCCAGAAAATTGATCGTAATCAATATCAATCAAGGAACATCGCTCTCCTGGATAAAACATTCAATGACCTTGGAACAGACAATTATTCGGCACGATTCTCTTTTGCATGTAAATTCGGATGAAAAGAGATACCGATATTTTTATCAATAGAACAGAGCGAGATGGAATTGGGTCGTATTGCCTGGAAATTGGTTTTCTTTCTCCTGATAGGAAATGCATCACGTGTTCCCGAAAACGGGAGAGACCTTTGTTTGAATAAATAACCTTCATTTGTCTATTGAACGATCGTATTTCGTATGGATTTTATTTAAAATGAATATTTACGTTCCGAAACCTTTTTCTGAAATTATTCTCTTAAGTTTATACTCAAAGAATAATTCCATAAATGCTGAGTAGTTTCATAAAAAGCACAACAAATGACGAGTTCACTTCGTAGCACTGACAAGAGCGGTAGCCTGCGCTACGACTTTTCGATCGTTCGTGCTATTTACATAAGATTTCTCTTCTTAGGCCACGCGAATGAAGTCGGCGGCGAGCGACGACGTAGTGTTGTAAACTTGTAACATGGTACGATGCAACGTTTCAAAATGCATGCGGACGAGGTGAAGCAAATAATTTGGGAAATTTTTGACAGGACACCTTTTTGGAATAGTAAAAAAGTGAACATTAAAAATTGGTGAACTATTAACCAGTTTATGAAACTAACGATAGGTCTATTGAAGCTAAGCGTTTTACCTTCAATACACAGTAAAATGTTTCAATACTTATTCTATAGTATAGTACTTGTTTTTATAATCATTCTATCGTCACCGGTGAGCCGTCAGCTTGTTTGTCATCTAGTTGTTTAAAAAATTATGTTCTCACTCTGTGGTATAGTCATAGAATTTATCAGGACATTGTTTAGGTTCTTCCCAATTCCGATGCAGTTAGCCTTTTTGTTTTTATTACTCTATTGTCGCCCCGCTCGCCACAGACTTCGTGTGCGCGGCCTAGAAGGTATTTCAGTTATAGCGTTACTATTCATTGAGCCACAACCAGCACGAGCTTACCTCGTAGCACTGACTAGCGTCGTAGCAAGCTACGATTTTTGATCGTTCGTGGGGTAGCATTTATGTAAGTATCAGGGATGTTGCAGAGCTTCGACTCCGATTTCGAAAGGTAGGAACTTCCGATTGGTTTTGCACCTCCGGCTCCGATTTTGGTTCCGATGAATTTGGATTGGAAGTTATAATCGCAGGTCGACGCATATCGGGTAGGGTTGGCGGAGGCGGCGCTGGGGCCGGTGTCAGCGATACAAACAAGTATATACTTGTCGCGCGGAGAACTCCACACTCCCTTTTCTTTCTGTTGATTACTCTTTCGGAGCAAAATGTATTATTCCTATCAATGACGATCCTTTGTTATGGTGGAAAGTGAATAAGATATGATAATCTCTGAAAAAGATTACCTGCCACGTTCAGTAGCAAGCGAAATCTTTTATTTTATAGAAGTGTCCTGAAATTATCAAATGAATAAGATGTTTTTGCTGCTGTGATCACACAGTCTACAAGCTGCACTGCAGGTTGTAGACTGTGTGATTACAGGACTGAACGATAAGTATAAAGTGGCAGGTTTGTTCTGTGACCTCTTCAAAGCCTTTGACGTAATACAACATAAGATACTATTAGAAAAGTTAAAGTATTATAGAGTGGATGGCACTGCGCATAGATTACTGCAGTCTTATCTTTCTGGCAGGCAGCAGACTGTCGAGGTATCATCGAATGGTAAGAAATACCGATCTGAGTCAGAGTTGGTGACGATGGGTATCCCACAAAGGTCAGCGCTCGGAAACATCTTGTTCTTGGCATTTATAAATGACCTGACGTCTCACATCACTGATGGCCTTACGATTCTGTTCGCTGATGACACCACTGTGGTGGTTTGTGCGCGGTCATTTGATGAATTAAATATTAAAATAAACAAGCTGTGCCAACCGCTGCGACAGTGGTTCAGTGCAAACGGACTTGTGTTAAATGAAACAAAGTCACACATCTTACTCTTCTCTAGTAAGACCATTTCACGGCCGTTAAATATGGTGACCCCCATTCCAGTAAGTGATCAATGCAAATTCTTGGGATTCACTATTGATTCCAACCTCAACTGGAAACCCCACGTGGATCAACTGTGCGACAGATTAAGCAGCTGACTCAGACCGTGTATTTTTATTACAAAAACGACCTTAGAATATTGGAGAATACAAAACCTGAAGAAACATGCAGAACAATATTCAAAAAACATGGAATATTGACCTCTAACTCGTTGTATATTTATAATTACGTCTAAATATTGATGTATTCAACCGGCGAGAGAGCAATAGGTATGGTCTCAGAAATACGGGTAGATTAGCGAGTGTCCCGCGACGCATGGCGCTCGCAACCAAAACTCCGCGGGTAATAGGTCCTACTTACTACGAACGATTGCCGCCATACTTGAACAATGAGGCTGATGAGAAAACGTTTGCGCACCAACTGAAAAACCTTTTGTTAGATAAAGAATTATCACTACATAGTATAAAACAAAGTCGCAATCCGCCGTCTGTCTGTCCCTATGTATGCTTAGATCTTTAAAACTACGCAACGGATTTTGATGCGGTTTTTTTTATAGATAGAGAAATTCTTAAAGAAGGTTTATATGTATAATACATGCATAATATTTACATAAGCGTTGCACCCGTGCAAAGCCGGGGCGGGTCGCTAGTATACAATAAAAGAATATTTGACACTGTAATATTAAAATTGAATTAATATTAAGATTTTTATAGACTGACATTTATTTTAATTAATTTTTCTATTCTATTGACATTTATGATTACATTGTGTTATTTATTATTTAGTAATTAATTTATTCTTTTAATTCTAATGCAATGACGATCATTTTACAAATTAGTTTTAAGCCATAACTTATTGTATAATTATGTAAAATGAAATAAATAAATCTAAATCTAAATCTTTGAAAGTGGGAAACTATTTTTATGAACTAATATAGCCCATGTTGTAATTTATTAGAGTATGGACGGCACCACCCTGTATAATTTACGGTCATAATTTTTCATCATCTTGCTAAATAAATTATGACACTAAAGAAATTGAAGATTACATATAATGTTGTTATCATTGAGTAAGTTAATTGAATGTCCATTATAACAAACAACATTAATTATATTTAAGTGTACAATTTAGCTGCTAATCAATTACTTTAATTAGTCAAAATATTTCGAAGAACCGTATAATTTATAGCCGCTGCTGGTTCTTCCAGACAAGCGATATTTCTTGCCATTTCTTCGTAAAATACCATAATTCACTGCGTCTCTAAATCATTATCCCTTCTCTTATCGCGAGCGGTTTCAATTCCGATCTCCGGGCCTTTTCTTAACGTTAATCACATTCTGGACCACAATTATAACGGCTCACATAGAGTCCGATTCGTTATAATACATAACGATGTGGACTTTAAGACCTCGATATAGATGCGACAAATTTTTCAGTGACTTATGACTTTTTGTAGTTGGTTTTGCCTAGAAGATTTCACGTGGAAAGATTCTGATACACCTGCTTCGTAATTAGTTAATTAACTTATAGGTAAACAGTACTGTACTATATAAACTTCTAGTGTTATAGTAAAACCAGCGTTTTGTTGGTCCAAATTGCAGTTCACAGTTGATATTGCTGTACGTTCACTCATGAGCCTTCATAACTGAGTCACCTTCATTACATATACAACAGAGGTGGCAAATAATCGTACGATCCAGCTCGTGGTAAGTGGTTACTCTAGTCTATAGACGCTCGAAACACCTTGGGCATTAGACAATATACTTATTCGACGGCTGCCCGGTCAAGACTAGAGGAATAGAACACGTTTTAACACTGAGTATTGGGGAACACTACAAAGTAGTGTAAGATCAGCAGCAATCTTCTGTAAGGTCCAAAATTCGAGTGGCATATACTCGTACCACAATGTCCTACCCCTCTTCTTAATTATTGTTTTCAGAAGAGACTCTAAGCGTCAGCGGGACACTTTTCCCGGAGGTGATGGCTGTCGATTAGAAATCCTCCAGAGGCGTATTCGCCCCTCAAGGTCAAGCCTTACCAAAGCCAAGACTCACCAAAGTTCTCGCGTCATTAAAACCCCGGGTTACGCTGTAAAGGCCATCTGCGGCCCACAGCAGTAGATAAAAAAATGTTTTTGGAAACTTGGACACGTTGGTGATACAGTGGATGCTTTGGTTTCAATTGAGGAAACTAAGCAACTCTCGGTTTGCTCTGGATGGTTCAACAAGAATTTCAAATCAGGAGGTCCGTTATGCTTAAGAATATATCGATTGTTTATTACGGTCGGCACCATAACCGTTTTCATTACCAACCTGGAGTTGGTACTGTAACAACCCAAAGCTCTCCCTTATTTTTCTAATGTATGTATTCTTCGTGCTTCGGAGGGCACGTTAAGCCGTTGGTCCCGGTTTTTACTGAACCTGCTTTAACTTATCAACCCGCATTAGGCCAGCAAACAAACTCCTCATCCTCATGTGTTCCTCCCATGTAGGAAGATCTGTGCCCATCAGTAGGGTGTATAAGGGATGGTGCTGACGATTAGGAAG
The DNA here is from genome assembly GCA_947347705.1 of Nymphula nitidulata. Classification (NCBI taxonomy): domain Eukaryota; kingdom Metazoa; phylum Arthropoda; class Insecta; order Lepidoptera; family Crambidae; genus Nymphula; species Nymphula nitidulata. The sequence continues at coordinate 19,840,594 of OX374632.1, forward strand.
GTCTGTGACAAGCAGTGACATCCATTTGGACTTTGATGATGATTTACTTTTGCTTAGCTTTTACCTTTCGCGATCCTCATTAAATGTTTGTCTTACTACATTCAGACAAGTCGCAAAACCGTGGCGTCCACCGCGCATGTGCCCTGCTCCGTATTCGTTCACGAGATCCATTTTGCGGAGCCTTTGTCCCCAGCAGCTTTGTCCCTTCACGGTCCGTTCGTTTGGAAATACCTACTCGTAAGGTCCAACGAAATAATATTTTAGGTACGCTCCGACGATTTATAAAGCCAGAGCACGTGTAGGCAGTAAGGAATCTCCGTGTCTGGTCACATTCGTATCTGATATCGGAGTAATTAGGCTGAGGTTGCTCTTGCCTAAAAGTTTATATACTGACCTGTATCTTAATATAATTTTCTTGAATTTCTTAACATCTTTTGATGTTAAAGAGCTCTGGTCCAATTGATCCAGTTTTTTATTCATTTAATTAACATACTTTAAGAAATTTCAATGTTTGATGTTTGAATGATGTTCTTTGTAGTTTGTGTAATTGCTTTCCAATCCAAATCTTCTGACAGTAAAAATAATGAAAGTATTCATTTTATCTAAAAAGGTTCTATAACTCAGCAACGTTCTGACTCCTGCCATTCTCTTGATTGACATAGACTGCTTTTTAACCCTCGACGAAAAAAGAGGGGTGTTATAAGTTTGAAGTGTCTGTCTGTGTATCTGTGTGTCTGTCTGTGGCATCGTAGCGCCTAAACGAATGGACTGATTTTGATTCGGTTTTTTTTGTTTAAAAGCTGAAGTAGCTACAATGGTTCTTAGTTATAATTTATGAAAATCAGTTCAGGCGTTTGATGATTATCAGCTCATTTTCTACATGATATTAGGATTTTACTAACTTATACAGATCCGATTGATTTCAATTTTCGTGTACTGTCACTTCGATGACATTCCCATGACATACTAACTTTGAGCTGAACTTGTGCCATCAAAAAGTCTGCGAAATGGTTAATTCTTCAGAAACTTACAGCAGATATAGCGTGTTTGGGCTCTTATGAATAGTCTTAATGAGATGGTGTTAGATAGATGATTAATGCCTATGCCAGACAATTTCCAACAGGCATCACCTGCTTGATTTAACATTGCAAGAAACGTGTTTTTTTTCTGTAAACTCCAAAAAAATCCGAAAACTTAGCCTGTTCTGCGAATGCTGAGATCAATGCTGTATGCATTGATTGTATGCCTTTGGGCGTAGAGTCTTACAGACGCTGCCGCTTCTTTTAAAATATACAGTTTAAGTATCTAATTTTGTGTCTTACATGATACACGTATTATTATCTCACCTCTGTACCACGAGAGCGTTTTCAAAAAGGAATTGAGACATTTGTAACCTCCAACCGTGGTCACCTGGCAGTTTTTCAAAATGCAACACCAATTTTCAACCCTATTACGAGTGCTGTAAGGAATCCAGGTTTCTAGTTTCTCGCTTCCTTGTATTTCTCGGCGTGTCAGTTTTATGAAGAATAAAGCGCAATGCTCTAGTTTCCTTGGAAATAATATGGTCGTGAACAGAGAATAATGTGGGTTTGTTTGTGCTCCGCCGAGATGAAGCCGCGTATCATTTCGTGAATGTCTGTAATGTTATTTTGAATTTAGGCATTCACCTTAAATGTTACTTTTCTTAAATTCTCTGTCAAGGTAAAGTTAGTTGAAAAGAAAATATTTCTGTCTTTTATTTTTTTGATTTATGTAATGCTAGCGGTGAATAAACTTTTAGAAACTGTAAATGTAGTCCATAATTATAATAGCACGAGCACTGAGACCTTAACCTTGTTGACAATAAATATAAAATTGAAAATTTGGTAACCCCCGGCCTCATTAATCATCTATCTAACACTATCTCATTGAGGCTTTCCAAACACGCTATATCTGCTGTAATTTCCTAAAGAAATAACGTTCCGCAGACTGTTTGATGGTACAAGATCAGCTCAAGGTTACCATGTCTTGCAAATACCACCGAAGTAACAGTAAACCAAATTTCAAATCAATAGAACTTGTGAAAGTTATTAAAACCCTTTTATCATTTAGAATATGAGCTGATAACCAACAAACGCTTCAACTAATCTTCAGATATTATAGCTAATAACCATCCTTATCACGTCAGCTTTCAAGCAAAAAAAAAGAAGAACAAAATCGGTCCAGCGTTTGGGAACTACGATGCCACAGAGAGATACATAGACTTATAACACCCCTCTTTTTCCGTCGAGGGTATAAAGTCGTCTTGGTAGGACCAGTGTCGCCAAACTTACACACTGAAAGCTATTGTAATAGTCAGCATAATGATTTTATGTAGTTTAAAATTAACAAATAACGCAGAGTGTTGTGTAGTATGTCAATGAACCCTGGAACCAAGGAAATATTTCATCACAGACAAGACTTAAAGAACAGAACAGAACGATGTATATCTTTTATAAATACTTCAGTAGATATGACACCTACTAGAGTATTTATAAAAGGTAAACAAAGAAAATTAGGTAAGTTTGTCCAATATGATTTAGTCGTTCTGTCACAAAGGAACGTAGAAGCAGACACACATTTGTTTATACAAAACACGACAAATGACTCAACACCACCTGATGTGAAGCGGTAAGAAGAGTCCATATGCGAAGACAGCTAGTGCAGTTCAGACACTGCTCTAGCTGCCTCCACCTTGCCGGCCCAAAAGGTGCTTTTACACGCCTCTTCACATTTGTGTCTGTCTGCTTCTATGTTTATTGATTCCGTGTTTGCCATTTTTCTGTTTACAAAAAATTCACACAACACAGTAAAACAAATATAACCCAGTATATACATGAAATATATTTTTTATTCCTGTATCAGTCTTTTATTTGTTTGTTTCTCTAAAAAGAAAGTAAAACCCTTTGAGTGAGAATCCCTTGCGATGTGACGTATTAAGCTGGATGCGGACTCAATTGAACAAACATACATATATCTTGAAGTTTGTTTATTGAAAATAATAAAAGATTCTAGTCGGTTTGCTTTTGTTTCCTGTCCAATCTATTACGTGTTTTACTTTCGGAGTTAAATAGAAAACCTGGAACTGATTACTTTTATTTGCTTCGATAGTTTTTGTGCGTATTTTGAGGTAATGTCGCAAACAAGGTCATTCAACTGGCATTTTATTCTTATTCACGGGTAAGGAATCCTTATTTATGGAAATAATGAAACATGTCGAATGTTTCATTATAACTATACATACTAACATTATAAATGCGAAAACAGATCTGTCTGTCTGTTGCTGAACTGATTAAGATATAAGATAGATTAGATCCCGAGAAAAGGTATTAGATACCTTTTGGCGTGATAACTGATATCTACTCGGGTGGAGTGATGAACGGGGACTAGTAAATATATAAAACATTCACGATGGTATCCCTGACTTATTATTTATACTAATTTTATATGAAATCAATATTAAAATCCATACCTTAAAAATGTCACGATTATTATGTATCACACATGAATACAGAAACTATAAATAAAATTATTCTGTCAGCAATAGTATATCATTACCATCTTCACCAAGCATTGGTAGCTCGAAAATACGACTTATTCTATACGGGTTAAGGTGTGATTGAACTTTATATTCTGGGCATTGTGTAAGTTTTGCAAATGATCTCTGAAGGAGTTTCTTATAGCGTCCGCTGTAATTGTTTATGGGGCTCGAGATAACAGGGGCGGTGAAACTTTGGCGGTAAATGAAAGTGACAATTACGTCACAATAAAGACAATTACAGAATACGTCTAATGTTTGATTGTAGGATAATTGGAAATGAAATTACGATTTAATAAAAAACCACTTTACTAAATTTAACTCGCGCTTATGTAATAATAGAATAGAAGAAAATATTATTCAGCATACACGTTAAAAGAATACAATGTTTCAAAAAGCGAGACAAAACAAGAAAGAATCTTAACTTATAAAAATTGAATTGCGGTGCTGAACAGGAACCCAACTCAGCATGTGTCGGGCTCCCTAGACGCCACGACGCTGGTCTTTCTGTAAAATAATAACATAATTGAATTAAATGTGTTACATTATTATTTTATACCCTGTGACGCTTCGATCGCTTTACAGCGATCGTGGTCTCTGTTGTTTATAGACTTCCGTAAACCATTTTATACTTTTTCGCCACAGATACAACGCTACTACCGACCACTGTCATTGTTATTGTCACCAGGGTGATGGATTGTCAGATAAGCAAATAAATACTTATTATTACCGGATTGAACTCGCGACGAACTTCGCGCAAAGTGTAAACTTATGAACTTATCAAAGATGATTGACATGTTCAGTCTTCCCGTGACCACAATCGCTGTAAAGTAATCGAAACGTCGGATGTATAATAATATTGTAGCATCTAATTAAACGCGAGTTAAATCCGGTAAAGCGGCTTTATTTCAAATGTGTAATGCTCGCGAAAATATAAGACACTGTTAAAATGATTTATTCCTCGCGATTTTTTCCTTTTAGCTGCAGGTGTCTTAAAATAGGCGATGGTAGCCACACCACCAGGTGGCCTGTCAGATTGCTTGCTATCTAGTTGATACAAAATATAAGACAAAACATGTCAGATGTCTTTGTTGAGTTAAGCTTCTACCGTCACTATGTGTTATTATTTTTGGCTCGCGGTATCCATTGATCAGTGTGCCGGACTTGTCCAGGGTTGGACACTTTAAAATTAGCTGTTGGGATCCCAAGCTGGTAGTAAACTTTAGCCATCTTCTCTATTGAAATTAGAATGGCCTTGCTTAATCTTCTGAGAGTAAAGCGGTGGTCTTTGAAGAGGATATGGGGCTCTTTGCGGCTTTTATAATGCACCAATTTAATCATCATTTATTATGAAAGTGCCTCAAGCAAGACCAGATTTTGGTCTTAAAACCAATCAAAGCCATAAAATGTCTTAATCCGAGGTTTTTTGATAACGTTTTTTTGTGAATCACACTTACATGTTTGACCACCGACAAACTACTCAACTTCTAATAGGAAAATAGTAGTGGCCTTTGGTAAGTATTCGAAAGCCATTCTAAATTTGTCACTAATCCAACTTTTAATGGGTGGCGAGCTTATTGGACCCTCGTCAGGGCGAGTTTCGGTTTGGTTCATGTTATATAACACAAGTGTCAGTATTACGATTGAAATGTACCTAGTTATGGACCATTGTGATGTAGTGATTTCAGAATTTAAGGATGTTTGATGATTTCAGAAAGTTGCAGTTTCAACTGAAACAAAAGTTTGATCTCACTGCGACATCCACCATCACCTTCCCTGTTCCCGCCGTAAAACAGTGTGTCATACAACGTTTTTCAACAGATTTGCTAGAAAACAGCACACGGTACAATAATAATATATTTTTTTTTTTGGTGTCGTAGGAACATTAGTTCCGCTTGTGTGCAATAGATGGCGCTGTACTGAAGCATTTTTAAAAAATAAATAACTTTAATATCCAAATGCTGATACTTTGCTCTAAAAGTAACGGTCTTTGTCTTAAATCGGCCTTCGACATAGTAATATGGCAAATTCTTCATTCTTTGTTTATTCCAAATAAATTCAAAGTGATTTTGGAAGTCAGGGTCGATATTTAGAAACCAGAAAAGCACAAATTAACTAAACTTGGTTTTTGTAAATTCTTTCAACTAATTTTGAAAGTAGGTAAAGCTTGCATAGTTGAAGAAAAATATTGATTATAGTACTTATAATATACGGTCGTCGTACGGGGTCGTGCCATCAAAACGACAGTAAATTAAAACATAGATTAGGTATATTATTAGTTCATAAAAAGGTTTTGCGACTTTTGAATAGCTACATCTTATTCAATTGATAGATAAAGACAGCATGAAATAATTTAACATTACCTGCATTATTTTATAGAAATGTTAGGTAAATCAAATAAATAAGATGTATTTTAAAGTTGCAAAACATTCTTAATTTTTGATTTTAACATTATTATAAATGTTTGAAAAATTACTTAGTAAACCAACATATACCATAACCATACCCATACCCATATAATAATAACCATACCCATATAAACCATACCAACCATACCAATACCCATAATAACCATACCAATACCCATATAATATACCCATATTACTTAGTAAAACATTTTTATTAAGTAATTGTACATATTTTAAACAATAATTTAAAACATTTTTAAAACATGGGCTGTTTTAAATTATTGTCGTATTGCAAAGGGCTATCAGCTTATGCCCGAGTGTTCACGTGAGATCGCCAAACGGATTAAGCTTTATTGGTGATCTCTTTAATATAATATAGTCTTTTAAAAATCGCGTTTTCACTCTCACCTTGATAATGAGGAAGCTGACTGGAAGAAAACGAACTCCACCCTTAAAAAACGAACACATGAAATTGCCTTAATCCTAACAGTTACAAAACCAATTTAATTTACATAAACGCTCCTCCTAAACACCTCTCAAGATAGTCCATTCAGGTTACATATAAAGGACTGATACATCCCCCCTCCTTAATGCTCCTGCAGCCTCCCACCACCCCTGAGCGCTTTAAACGACATTTAGCCAAGATTGCGCTACAGCCGATATTAAAATGACATCTCGAAGATATTATACTCAATAACAATGTTCGAGACGAGATTTTGTTGGGACTGAGTTTAGAATTGATTTTTTCAATTGTTTTTATAGTACATGGCTAGACTTAGAAGTCTTGGTATGTAAAATTTTGAGCCTTACAAAGAAGAAAACATTTCCGAATATCATTTTCCACACAAATTTTAATATTGTCTACAGAAGTTTGCAGCAACACAATCTTGGGATAACGCCTAACTTTTCTGAGTTTGTGCTGATGAAAATGCCTTCCATATTTATACTGTCATGGTTATTAACATTTGATTAGGATTTTTTTAACCACAGTTTTAGCAGTCTACCCATGATTATGGGGCATGCAACTGTGCCAATCGGAAACTCGTTATTAACAAATTGCATGGTTAAATCTCAAATATAATACAAGTTCAAATATGTGCTGATTACTAGAGGGAAGGCTACGCGTGAGTAGTGGGCCACGGCAACTATATACTTACCATCAGTGCTAAAAAAAGAATAGTGTCAGAAGAAGACGGGTATTGATCTAACTTCACCTTCAAATGTTTCATTTCTATGAAATTTTGGATTATTTTTAGCTTTATGTTTAATTATTCAAATTATTACAGGATAATTTTTAACTATGGACTTTACAGCTATACAAGGCGGTTGCGTCAAAATGACAATAAATTAAAACATGGGCTATATTAGTTCATAGAAATGGTTCGCCACTTCCAAAAACATCTCAATCATTAGATAATTTCATGACATTTCAATGAAATAATGCAGCATATGTTATATTATTTCATACAAATGTCATGAAATTATCAAATGAAAGATGTTTTTGATAGTGGCCACCATTTTTTTGAACTAATACCTATTAGCCCATGTTTCAATTTATTGTCGTATTGACGGCGCCACCCTGTATAGATTCATCATCACCAGCCTACTTACGTCCCATTCACACGGGAAAAACAAATAAGGAGTTTGGGCCATAACCCCACCACGCTGGCCCAATGCGGGTTATTGGGTTAAAGCGGTCGCAGGAACAACCGGGACCAACGTCTTAACGTGCCTCGAGCTCGAGATAACAAATTTTGATTGACCAATCCCAGGATCGACCATGGCGTAATTTGCTTTGTTTTCGTATCGAAACCAGAGCGCTCAAACCACGGAGTACTTAACCAGGCTCAAACCAATACGCCACCGAGCTCCTCTATAGATTACCAGCTAAATTTATAATCCTATACGAGTATTATTCAATATTCTCCTGATCTTTTCAATTAATCTTTAATGCACTGTTTCAACGAATACATTACTTTAAATTGAAACATTTTTGCACCGAACCGCGCTTTTAATAATAACTATGAACCGGGCGATGGACAAAAAGGCGAATAAGAATTGAAACTGTAGAGAGCGAGCTAGGAAAAAAGCAGTGCAATATTTAACTTCTGGCAAAAGTTTAATTAATTTACTTGAGGTAGAAAATGTGAAATAACCCGTCTCTCGATAGAAATGGCTTATGGGAAAAGCACGCTGCAATATGATTTTGGGATGAAATAGGCGAGGAAAAAGAATTTAAAATGAACAAGGTAATGGGGCAAATTGCAGAAATGGATGCTTCAGATGAGCGTGGACTAGCCAATATAGCTTCATAGCTAATGCACCTGACACGTTTAATCAGAAGGTAGATTAAGGTGCGGTTCATGAAGAATATTCCTAGAAAACAAATTTTACCTGATTGGAAAAAATGCACGAAATATGAACTTCAATATTACAATATGACAGTTAATATAGACATTTTGTTATCCGTTTATTACTCATTAATCCTATAGTGCCCAGACGGCAACTTAAGTTGACATGACAATTAAAATTCAATTGTGTCTGGTTTATCGGGCTTCAAAGAGTTAATAGTAGGTAACTGTTCGATTTCTGAACCAGCAATACAAAGAAGAATCTTCTGGAAGGATTACATTTTAAAATTGTTACGAAGAAAATTTGGGAATCCTATCTTAGACACGACGCACGAAAGGCATTTGCAGACAATAATACTACGACTCATTAAGGTGTACAATTTGTAGTTGTGGCATTCACGTGAACTGAACAAACAAAATATATATTTTTTTCGCAAATATCGCACTCTCAAGAAAATAAAAACACGGTTATGCTAATCAGTATATTTTGTAGTTTCTGAAATATCGGTTAAGTTTCTCACACGAATCCGTTTGTTGTAAATTTGACTTTGTTCTTTAAACTTATTAAACGACTGTCTAGTTTTCTATTTACATGTTCGCTGTTTCTATTGTTGTATAAGTTTTATAGTTCTGACTTCTAAGAAGTTGTAGATCTACAAGAGGTACCTATGTTAATTAAGAAGTTAGAGGGTGAATAAAGATACTCGAACTTTTAGAGGAAGTTTATTCTTTAAGTTACTTATGTAGCCTTGTAAAGATACAAGCGAACAGGACCTTCCATCTTATTAACCTTTTCAAGCCTGAGATACCAGACAAAATTAAATTTTAAATGTCTATTTCATATATTTATAACGTCTATATATGAAAGGAGTACCTCAACTACAAATTCTTTGCAGGATGGAATGTTGCCTTATGTTTGATAAACATTAGTTGACAAGTCTTAGCAAGTACATTAATTTTATCATACAATCATTGGTTGATCAAGATACCGTTTTGTTGATTTTAGTACCTACTATCGAAGCTGAGTATGATTTTAAACACAAATAGCATGGTAAATGACAATAGAATTTATTAAGGTTAAAACGTAATATGAAAATGTGATTTTTGTATTTGACTTTAATTAGGTAGTTTAATCTAAAGTAATAATTTTAATATTATATTGACAATTGACAAAATTTTGCATGTCTTGTGGCTAAATACATGCTTTTTTTAAAAAAATAAAATTTCGACATTTTGTTAAGTATCCTTGTACTGTATCTGTTTTTGGTTTAATACTTCGTCCCCCACGTACCCGCACCACGGCCCGTGCACAATCCCCCCTCTGCCGAATACTAAATGGAATAAATGCACTCCTGGCTCATCAACTTGATTGCGATATCTATGCGGATGAATGGAAGGATATTTCATATAGTTCTCGAATGTTTTGCGAAGAGAATGAATGTGAGTCCACTTGTATCAAGTTAAGTATATCCTTTAATTTAATTTTATTTTTATGTTATTCTTACTATCTGTGTTTCATTCTACAACTTTTTTTTATTAATTAATGTAATTGGCATGTCCGTTTTAATTAGACATAAAAAAATACTATCGATATTGCTTCTGCTTTTCATCATGTCGCGTTAGACAATAGAAACCTAAAGTCTAATAACAATTAAAAACCAATTGTGTCTGGAATTGGTAGGTTAAGGTTACAATAATAGTATCCCTATTATTTTGCAACTTTACTTTGAGACCTAGAAAACTTTCAGCGGCGTAAAAATGAAAATCTTTACAAATTGCTGATTAAAACCTAATTACATCAAGACCCAACAATGAACCTCTTATTTGATTGCAACAATTCAGAAATGAAAGAATACTACATTTATCCCAAAACACGACTAAACAAAACAAATTCTTGTCTCGTTACTGACAGAATGCCCCAATTTGTACCCGACAATGCTAACGAAATAAAAAACCTCGCCACGCCATAATCAACGTAAATTTCTACACGAAAAGGTTTGAATTCGATTTGCAAATGGACAAAGTTAGCCGGACTGCTAACTCGGAATAGTCACGTCCACGAAACTGTGGGCGCAGGTGCGGGCCTGAATCGAACCCAACACTTTGCGGTCGAGGTAGGCTGACAGCGTAATGTGTGAAATTTCGGTTGTATTTAACATTAAATTGTCAATATCAACGCTTAAATATAGCTAGCATGGGACGCAACCCTTTATTCCACATTGAATAGATTCTGGATTCGGCTAATTCTGGATTTGACCAAATAAAACTACTTGGTCGGTAGCGGGATATATTCTGAGGTATTATTTGGAATGATGCCCACGGCCTCTTTCTGTCGTACCCGTCGCTAACACGTGGAAACCAAAGTGGCCGCGCAATGTCCGGTTTCAAACATAAGCTTCTTTCTTCAATATGGCGATTGGCTCTGCCTTCTTCAAAAAGGGGTGATTGCTGTTGCAAGTGTCCTTAAGCTAGAGTAACCGTAGCATACAGGGTGGTGCCGTCAATACGACAATAAATTAAAACATGGGCTATATTAGTTCATAGAAATGGTTTTCCACTTTCAAAAACATCTTATTCGTTTGATAATTTCATGACATTTCTATGAAATAATGCAGCCAATGTTATATTATTCCATAAAATGTCATGAAATCATCAAACAAATTAGATGTTTTTGAAATTGGCAAACCATTTCTATGAACTAATATGGCCCATGTTTTAATTTATTGTCGTATTGACGGCATCACTCTGTATAAGAAAACTTTGTTGTTATAAAGCCTGCGAACTTGCTTAGTTCCCTTAAGCACTCCATGGATGAAATATTATTTTGGGAGCATGGGGGATTAACTCCAATATTGTGACCATGAAAGTAAGAATAGGCTATTGGTATTGCTAACCCCTTTAGCTTAAGGTTAGCCTTTTTATACAATAAGGGTAGCAAACGTCCGGCTGTTCTATAGAAAGTAGACGCTTGTAGCGCCTGGAGCACTACGCCCTACCTGCCCTGCCTAGCCTAACCTTAAAAAATCGAGAGAAAGCGTAATGTTATAGCACTTAAATTTGAAGTTGTGCTGATTCTGACATTTACCAATACATATTTTCTACTTCGACAATATTAGAATATTTCAGAAAGCCACAAAAATCATTTGAGTGTTCGGCCGCGTATGGTGCATTATCAAATCAAATAACAATATTGAATTCTCGATAAGTATCTTAAGCGTTATAACTTCTCAAGGAAACATTTTCATTTAAATCAAGGACATTGAGTCTTATCTTACACATCCTCATAACCCTATCAAGGGTTAACTGCTTTTGTTTCGGGGATGGGCGATGGCGAAAGCGATGGGGGTAGCCTAGTGCTTGATCGTAACGACACTGGGACATACACAATAAAATTCCCTGGTAATTTACTGCCCTTCGCAGGGAAGGGCTAGTTCGTACACGGTACCGACTGACGTGCCTAGTACAAATGTTATTAGATTACAGAAAGTACTAAGCTACTGGTTTTGTTTATGGCCAACCTTATTAATATGATTTGTCAACATAATTAAGCTGTGCCACTGCTGGTCTCTCCCAACGCTTTATATAAATCGCTTTCCTGGCTTATCAAATCTTTCTTTTTGTGGCGCATCTCGGTTGTCTCGCTACCTACTTTGTCATTTGATCTTTGCCAATCTTACTAAATGAAAAAGTCAAATTTTTAATAGATCAGGCAACACAAATGGTTGTCAAAAAAAGTTTGCAGAACTTATTGAAAATGAACGCCAAATTTATTTTATGTTGTCCCATTTGAATTCAGTTTGATCGTAAAATGTTTACTGGAGAAGTTACAAGTGACGATATCTATGTGAATTCGAGTGTATTAACTCCGACACTTTCGTCCATTAATCACTCGGAGAGTCCTCGTGATAGTTGAAAGGAACTCGTAAAGAAAGTGGGCCTCATCTTCAACTCGTAATCTGTTCAAACTTCGCGGTGGAACGTGAGAAAATAGTGTGGATTGATGTTTGTTTCATAACCAACAAGAAAACTTTAGGAAATTGTCTAAATTACAACTGTGCTTAATTTGCTATGGTTAAATTAGTACAAATATCAATAGTTATAGTGGTATAATTAGACTTTAACAAAGCGTCGGTTCACCTTTGATGACCGGCTGGCCGAGTGGTCTGTGCCCGGTGGGGGGTCCTGGGTTCGAATCCCGGTGGAAGCAAATGTTTGTATGAAGAGTACGAGCATTTGTTCACGAGTCATGGATGGATGTTTATATGTTTATTTAGTATATTTCTTATATTCATATACACTATATTATCATTATTTCTCCGGTACCTAGTATCCATAACACAAGCTATTAATGATGCTTACTTTAGGCTAGATAATAGGTGTGAGTGTGGGTATGAATATTATTACCTTGTTGGACCCACGCTGCGGTTTCCTGTTCGTGATCGTGGTCAAAGTTAGCTGCTGGATGCGAGACCGGTCGTTGCCTGAAAATCTTTAGGACTTTGTAAAGCAGTGGACTTCTTCCAGCTGAAATGACAATGAATTAGACTTATAATACAATATTTATGTTTTTGACCGCGATTTGCTGGCTTATTTCGTAACTGCAAGCTCAATAGCGAACGCATTTTATTTACACCCATTAATTATTCAATAAATACTTATGACTATGAGACAACGTTTACTAGTCCAGCGATAGTATATACAATGTTTTATTTTAAACAAAAGGAGAAAATGGATAATAATTATTTGTTGAATTATCTTAATTTCTTATGTAGTGATTAATAGATAGGTGAGGAGCTCGGTGGCTTATTGGTTTGAGCGCTCTGGTTTCGATACGAAAAACAAAGCAACTTTCGCCATGGTCGATCCTGGGATGGGTCAAAGTTTGTTATCTCGAGCTCCTCTGTGCTTCGGAAGGCACGTTAAGCCGTTGGTTCCGGTTGTTCCTGCAACCGCTTCTTTAACCCACCAACCCGCATTGGGCCAGCATGTTGGTGTTATGGCCCAAACTCCATATTTGTTTCTCCCATGTAGGAAGGCCTGTGCCCAGCAATGGGACGTATATAGGCTGGTGATGATGAATAGACAGGTCCAAGCTTGATTTAATTGATTTCAGAATGGTGAATATTGTTAACTTAAGTGAAAGAATAAAAATACAAGAAATCTCAAATAAATTGTAAAAACGCACTGCTTACATTTAAAATAAATACAGAATTATTACAGCTTTAAGATTACTCAAAAATATAAATAATGTTTTAGAAAAACAACGTAGACTCAATAAAATATATAATAGTATCAGGGTTCTAGATGGTCTATGGCCATAAACGTGGCTTTAGGTTATTATGTTAAAAGGGTTGTATATCAATTTATGTCACTTGATCAAAGTTTCACCCACCTCAGAACAATTACACAGTTTCCTATGTAACTGTTTACTCAGCCTATCAGAGTTGCGGCCAGCCGCATGTTTCAATCCGAAATTACCGTCCAAATTAGGTTTAGCTTGATTTCAGAACACCTGGTTGGTTTTTAATTAAACCGTGAAATGAAGCGTTTCAATTTTTGTTTAATTCTAAATCAATGTATTTAAAATATTTGTTTAAGAGTTGTGTGAGTTGTCCCCGTATACCACCCCAGTTTTACCGCTAGACTATACGACTTTGGAAAACGGAAAGCCTCTTGCAAATTAATCTCCAAAGTTATACCTATTTGAAGATTTACAATCTTGCTTTCAAACATTTTCCTAGACAAATTTTATTTATATCGGTCTATTGGCCTATGAGTGAAAACGGAACAGATAGGCATACAGACAGACAGAGTTTCTTTTATAATTTTGATATACAAAATAGCATCATAATCTTGAAGACTTTTTTGACGACTTAACCCTAAGCGGGGAAAAAACTAAAGCGATTCTGAACTGAAGCTGCGGCAAAGACGCAAGTTGTTACATTATTATGTCCTTATTTTTACTGCTGATGTTTAATAAGATGTAGCAGGTACAGTTGTTGACAAATCAAGTGAGACACTTTAAAATAAAGGTGGACCTTATGTTAAGGATATAAGAGCAATATTTCAAATACTCCATGTGCTGACGATGGTATATAAACTTCAACGAGACATCAAAACAAAGAGCTTGCTCGTGCTTGTAATATTCATGCTTCTTGGAGTTTCACTTTTTAGAGGTTGAGAATTTTATATTACTTTGTTAAATTTTTACTGAACCTAAAAATGATTTTAGAAAAATGTGATTAAGATAAATTTATACATGTTATTTTAAATACCTAATAATACAATGTATAAATTAAGTAGTTACATCTATTTTCAAATTAAATTTTTTATATTCACTCTTCCAGGAGTACTTCAGATGTTCTGCACATACGCCTTGTTATAAGAAGAACGGGCAAAAATATCAACAAGGCAATTTCTTTTCCAATCTTTATCTTGAGGGAATTGTCACGAAATTGTTATATATTATCTGCTTTTATTTAAAATTTCAAATAGTTCCACCACATTTTTTGGCTTCAAGAAGTTCGCATTCCGAAGTCGCTAGACATAGCTCGTCTTCACTAACGGAGTCTCTTATCGATTTTTATCTCAGTCTATATAAAGGAGACCGAAAGAGACAAATGTCGTTAAGAGTCTCGCCTAAGCGTAAGGAATGCTTAGTGAAAACGGACGTGAGTCTTACATGACAGGTACCGCTTATGGGCGGTGTAGTTGGTATAGGTACAGTAATCGCTTACCCAGCAGAGCAACAAGTCCATCAGCTCTCAATTATTACTTCAAAAATCTTCAGTGACCTATTTAGTAACATATTTGATTCTTGTAAGACGTTTTATGAGTCCGTTGACGTTGTGGTCTTTGCTTTTTCCATAACGAAAACGAAGCATCTTTCACCATTGGTCCTTTTAAATCCTTGTTTCTTTTAAAATTTGATACCCCGATTTCTATCTCAATTCAGAGTTAGAGTTAAGCAGTTTAGCAGTGGGTGCTACTGAAACCGATGGCCTGAATTCCTTATGAAGTCCTGTGACAGCTGCGATAATAGCGAATTTTCGAAAAAATTTTTCACATTAGCAGTAATAGTTACGATATTTCAAAATCATGAGAAGTTCGATGTACAATTTTTTGTTGGCCCATTTAGGACTGCTTAAATTACGTCAACAAGCTCCTCAAACTTTAGTAGTTAACGTTACTAAATTATAGATTCGGGTCTGGCACAGGGCTCTTCTCTCCAAGCTCCCGGCATACGGTCTGCCCGCTCAGCTCTGTAACTGGATCGCCGGCTTCCTGCATGAGCGAAGAATCCGTGTCCTCGCAGATGGATGCGCTTCGCGGTTCATGTCAGTGAATGCTGGTGTACCACAAGGCTCTGTTCTATCCCCCACACTCTTTCTTCTGCATATCAATGACATGATTCCGTTAGGAAACATTCATTGCTATGCAGATGACAGTACAGTGCATGGGGGATATTACGGACGCCCAGGGGCTGGGCGCGCTGAAACCGAGAGGGAGAGAGAGAATCTTGCCATTGAGCTCGACAGGGTGTTGAACCTCGTATCTGAATGGGGATCTAACAATCTTGTTGAGTTCAATGCTAAGAAAACACAGGTGTGCGCGTTTACAGCCAAAATGTCGCCGTTCCTTCCCCTTCCGTCTCTTCAGGGCACGACTCTTTCGGCACAGGGCTCCCTAAACTTGCTAGGCATGGAGATATGTTGCGATCTGAATTCCAGGAACTACATCGAAACCGTGATAAAAACAGCCTCTCGGAAGCTCGGTCTCCTGAACAAGGTGCGTCGATTTTTCACGCCTGACCAATTATGCCTGCTGTATAAAACTCAGGTCCGGTCTTGCGTGGAATATTGCTCGCACTTGTGGGATGGCTCCGCCAAGTACCTACTCGATGCCCTGGACAGATTGCAGCGTCGTGCTGTCCGTATCGTTGGCGATGTAGAGGTAACCAACAACCTTGAGCCTCTGCAATTGCGTCGAGACATTGCGTCGCTTAGCGCCTTCTATCGGCTATATCACGGAGAGTGTTCTGAAGAGCTATTTGACCTTATCCCACCTTCCCCATTCCTGCTCAGGAGCACGCGTGCCGGTCTTCGGAGTCATCAATTCACTGTCTCCACCTCAACATCACGTACAAAGAAATTCAGTAGCTCTTTTCTTTGTCGAACTTCCAGAACTTGGAATTCCTTGCCAGCACATGTGCTCCCTCCTTCCTATAACATGGGTTCCTTCAAAAGAGGCGTGAAAAAGCACCTTTCGGGCCGGCAAGGTGGAGGCAGCTAGAGCAGTGTCTGAACTACACTAGCTGTCTTCGCATATGGACTCTTCTTACCGCTTCACATCAGGTGGTGTTGAGTCATTTGTCGTGCTTTGTATATAAAAAAAAAAAAAAAAAAAAAAAAGAATAATGCAGCTAAAGTCAAGGACGCAAAATTCATGAAAAAAAATCTTGAAATTATTCTATTCAAACCCAAATCTTTCATCCCTTTTTGCAGAAAACCATAAAAAGAACACTAAAGCAATTGGCGAATCATTTGATCTTGTCGATAAACCTATAAATTATTAACAAAATTCACTCCCTTCACTCCACTAAGTAAAAGGTTAACGCGACACTTTAGTTTCTGTTTACTGTTACCGTACTAGCTCGTTACAATATTTTAATTAGATTGTAAACGAAGCCTGCGGCATCAAAAGCTTGGGGGAAGAGAAGGCGCAATGGAACATAAAGTATACTATCTAGGCATGTTCCCTTTAGCTGCGAGATTTTCACCTTTTTCACAGCACCTGTAAATAGACAGACATATCAACGGCTACTTGATACCACAACATATACTAGTGACAATTTGCGTTAGACTAGTCTATGTTCATCGGCTCAGCAGAGCCCGGGTCCGAGTCTTTAGATAACTAGCAGATATCCTGCTCCTGGATGAATTAGTAATCTTCCTCACTAGCCTATATTACATCTTCCTACATGCGAGAAACAGATGAAGAGTTTAGGCTATAACACCACCACGCTGGTCCAATGCGAGTTGGTGGATTAAAGCGTTGCAGTAGTAAATAGGACCAATGATTAAACGTGCCTTTCGCAGAAACTCTCGAGTTTCTCCGTATTAAATAATAGAAATTGGTTATCTCGATAGCAAATTTTGATTAGGTCAATCATCGATTCCGGGATCGACCATGACGAATGTTGCTTTGTTTCCGTAATCCAAACCTTAGCGCTCAAACCACTACTCAACCGAGCTCCATAAATATTGCAGAAATTCATTTCAAAAAGGACATTTCTTTGCACATATACATCATGAGACCTTTGCTAGTTTGATAATTCCTCAAAATATTTTTTTAAATTATGCCCATGGGCTAAAAAAGTTTTCTGTAAGGCGATTAACCATTTCATTCCAAGTATAAGAATTTAAAGTAACCAAACTCCAACCTTTAGTTGGTAATGCGTTCATGATTTGGTTTTGCTTATTAATTTATGCTCTTCCTCTGACGTGTTATACTGTAATTCTGTGTTAAGTACCTCATATCCTACAATCAAAACTAGTTTTTGTAAAGTTTGTAATAATTGGAAGCCTAGGATAGAAGCTTTCGTAATTAATTGATTAAAAACGAAGAGGTAGCCGCAATACAATATTTTGTTTCCTATATTATAGTAGTGGAGCCCAAACGGGGATTTTGGAAATCACACAAGCGCGGCAGAATAATATAAAAGGGGATACCTTGCATCCTGTTCAGTACCCTTAACATACATGCACCTTTTATATTATTATAGGATCAAGCGGCTAAGGTAGCCGAACAGAATAGTAAAAAAAAATATCGTTTGGAAAACATGATAGTATTATTAACTTACGTAATCGATGGTTAGAAAACCATTATACTAAGTATATTAATATATAATGTGTGGTTGGAATGAAATAATTTAGGTTTTCAGTTTTTCAAATTTTTTTAAATGCCAATTATAATTTATTTTTTATTTTTGCGCGACAAATTACTTTCTACCTTTATCAAGTGTTGTGTTTTTAACCTGTTAAAATAAATACTTCAATTTAAAACTCCCACCTCGTAGCGTTCATCACGAATGTATCAGAAAATATCCCCTGTTCCCGGAGGGCAATTGTCGGATTTTTTTAATAAAACTTGCCGCGTTACTCTGCTCGTAAAGCCGGAGCTGTGGTCTGTTTACAATAACACCGTTCCCTTCAAGGCGTTCCACTTTATTATCGAACTTTACCAATTTGATCCGATTCGAATGCATTATTGGCATTCTACGTCTCATTGCCGTTGTTAGAGTATGTAATTACTCTATAAATTATTTTGGGTAACGTTTGTTTTCCAAAAAGTCACTAATAACGTTAAAATTTTATCACTCTATTCATTGTTGCCGATCCTGCAACCAAAATTATTTAAATTGGTAGTAAGGTAACCTACAACCTTGGCGTCCAAACAGCACCAATACTATCAAACTTTTGTGAATTGATAACGTCTGTAGAATACGGTGATGGATCGTATGCTAATTTTTTAACCTTGTCGTTCTTTCACCCCCACTTTTCATGTAAAAGTGTGCACATATCTTTGAAACAAAGAATTTATACGGATATGACGAAACTAAAAAGTTCCCTTTGCTACGAAATACTTCAAATAATAGCCGTATGAATTTGCTGTTACAAAGATAGTCTCTAACAGCCTTTCTAGAATCAAAATATTCAATTGAACATTAATAAAGCTAAAGAAACCTCACCAATTATCGAGATCTAACACTTTCACTTTAATTAAAATGTCCCTCAAATTAATTCGGAGATGTAATTAGGGGATATATTTCAATGGAAGGCCCTTATCTTATGTCTGAGTTGGGCTTCCAGAAATATTTTCTTTCTAAAGAGAAACATAGAAACCCAAAATCTAAGTTGAGTTCCCTATTTAGAAAATCTTCATTGAACTATCTTTGCTTTTATAATAATCATACATTTAGAAACCCTAAATTTTATATTCCATTTTCAAATTTCTGTATGTAATTATAGATTTTCATTAATAAATAACTTTAAGTGATTTCACGTAGAGCTAAAAGTACATTAATTAAATACAGTAATACCCCGACTTACGCTACCTAGACATACGTGAATTCGGAGTTACACGATTTTTTAATTTTCTCATCTATTCGTCTTTTGTGTGAACGCCGCGCAGTCAAGGACAAGCGGCGTTTGTTTTTGACGAAAATTACTAGCATGCTACGAGGAGATATTACGGGAGAAGAAAAAATCATTGACTCGTCAGACGACTTTATTAAATTTTATGAAACCTTCAACATCAAAATAACTTCGGATTGTGTTTATACAGTTTATAATAATATAATTTGTCATATTATCTACAAATAGTTACACATTTATTTCCTAAGATATTGTTTTATTTAGTCTCCGGTCCCAATTAAATATACTTTGTATGTCTTTATTATGCAAAATTTGTACCCCGACTACGCGAATTCGACTTACACAGATAGCTCTCGGTCCCATCTATCGCGTAAGTTCGGGGTATTACCGTACAAACAAAAAGTAAATAATTTCTTAGTATTTGAAAATGAGCCGTAATTACAATCCATACAGAAATGTTTGAATGGCATTAATGCTTCGTAATAAAAAATAACATTCAAGTAGCGTGCGTCGTGCACGTCCCTCTTATAAGTTTTCTTTCGTGTTTAATATTTTGATATCGTCAGTTAATTATTCTTGGTTATTTCGTATGAAGGACTTTTCGATCAGAAATACGATTTCTAATATTTTTTAAACAAGGTTGCTAAAACATATAATTTATCGGTAAAATGATAGTATACATTCAATATTGCTTTTGAAAAGTCGAGGCTTTCTACATGAAATTAATCAGGCTGCATCTGAATGAGATTGGTTCGATTCTTGGAAACTGATTTCCAATTGATGAAGCTAATAAAAAATATCTGAAATAGAAGCCGATATTGCCATGTTCTATTTTTACCGTTGCCGACATTTTCAAAGATTTTTGATGTCATCTGCCTGTATAGAGGTAAAGGACATATTATTTTCTTAACAAAACCTAAGGACAATCTTCAAGCAGTATCCCATTTACACTACTCGGCTAGAGGTTTCGGGTTCGAATCCCGGTAGGAGCAGATGCTTGTATATATGACGACTACGAGTCATGGATGTTCTAACCCCTGACGAAAAAAAGCGTTTTATAAGTTTGACGTATTTAGGACCCTACAGGTAGGTACCACCGCCTTTCTTAGTTCAGCCGCGAAACAGTTCGCTGTGTTTCGGATTGAAGGGAAAGGTACGGCATTTCATCTTAGGCCTCAGGATGGCAACGCACCTGCAATAACAAGCGAATTTCCCCTTGTTATTGCAGGTGTTTAAAGGGTAACCCCTTACCACCAGGAGGGCCGTCAGATTTATCATCTAGTTGTATAAAACAAAAGATATTTTGCAACTACAGCCCCTGGTTTTTCTGGGTGGGTTTTTAGTACTGCACCCTATGTATTGTACCCGCATGGCATAAGCTCGACTCGTCGAACGTCCAAAACGATACAATAACATCTTTAAATATAGATCCCTGGTTTTAGATTTACGATTGATTCGCCATTTTAGGCTAATCTTAAAATCTTTACTAGAACTATAAAAATAGAATGGTTCTTGGTAGTGTTGTGAAAGTGTGGTTAAAACTATCGATTGTTACGACGCTGACACATCATAAACATATTAATTATCAACTTGACCACGTCAATACCCTTGGAGACCTTTACAAAAATCTGTACTCTGCCACTTTTTTCTTCGCCAGAATTCTTTAGTTTCCTTAGCCAGAATTCACGTGTTTCTTCTTCATCCGGCCACTTACCTAAAATTACAGACGTTGAGATATTTATTAACATACTTCCAACCATATACAACAATCTCAATTTTAAATTTAAATAATTTCAATGCATGTTGAACATTTTTATATTTCCTACATAAAAAATAAATGATTTCAATATCAATTATGAACAAGAGAGATATATCGATAAAAAACTATGTTATCACAGCACTATAGCAACGATTTCACATTGATTGCCAAAAAACCTCGGAGGATACATAGAGAAGGGAAATAGAAGGAAATAAAAAAGCAATAAAAACGGCCAGTAAAGACATATAATATCCTGTTATTTGGACGAACCCTACACGGACTTGATAATATTATCTGTGTTTGTCAATAGACGTGAACTTTCATGGGATTGGATTGGGAGAAATTATTTTATATAATCCTATACCAGGGACTTGAGCAATTTGTATATTAAAGGCGCGAATTAGGAATCTGTTGCTGCTAGAATGATCTTATTTTATTCTTAAATATACAAAAGAGGGGTATTATAAGTTTGACGTGTCTGTCTGTGTATCTGTGTGTCGGTGGCATCGTAGCTACTAAAAGAATCTACATCCCTATATAATGTTCTTCCCAGTGATATCCCTAAACCCATTAATTTTAAATCCCTCTTTTGTTACATAAATGCTCCATTTATTAATGTTCTATGTGATAACATAACAAAAACTAACATAAGATTACAAATATTCGTTTGTCTGGCCTAACATACTAATAAGTGTATATATATTTGTGTCCGTCTCTTTTTCAGAAATTCCAACAGCCAGTCGGTTTAACACTTTGGTTAGCCTTTTTATGTACGCATTGTACTTTCACAATCCGTAATAAATAAGCAGAATCAATGGCCATCGACATATGTGATTAAAAATCACAAGAATTAGATCTGAGCTAAAAACTGGATTCTGGCGAAATCAATGACAACGCCAACAACCAAAAAGAAGAAGAAGAAGACATTTTAGTTTTGTTTTTTTTTTGTTTGTAAGCTGTCGTGATTAGGGTGGTTCTTAGCTATAACTTATGAAGATCAGTTCAGACGCTTGATGACTATCAGCTCATTTTCTACATAATAAAAGGGTTTTACTAACTTTCACGGATCCGATTGATTTGAAACTTGGTTTGTACTGTCGTCACTTTGGTAACATTCCAATGACACATTAACCTTGAGCTGATCCTATACCATCAAAAAGTCTGCGGAATGCTTAATTGCTTAGAAACTTACAGCAGATATAGCGTTTTGGGCTCTTATAAATAGTCTCAATGAGATAGTGTAAGATAGATGATTAACGAGGCCGGCGGCGGCGGTTGCTTAAAATTTTTAATTTTGTATTTTTTTATACCTGAATCCGATTTTAAA
Organism: Nymphula nitidulata; assembly: GCA_947347705.1. Classification (NCBI taxonomy): domain Eukaryota; kingdom Metazoa; phylum Arthropoda; class Insecta; order Lepidoptera; family Crambidae; genus Nymphula; species Nymphula nitidulata. The sequence continues at coordinate 19,863,151 of OX374632.1, forward strand.
AATTTACCTCACGAAAAGTTATTAAAACATAAAAAGTAACGTTTGCTAGTGAGCGCCAGATGTCACTGATTTTCGTAACAAATTACAGCGACATGAACTTGACAGAAAATAAACATTGTTTAAAATACTTACCTATAAATTACTATCTAATTGTTAATAATATAAAAGAAAGCAATAAATTATAATAAAACAAATGTTTATGAAATTTACTATTTCAACAAATTATTGTAAAATGTAACTAAGATCGATTTCCGGTAAGGACATCGCGCCATCTTTGTTTAGTAGAAATTGTTACTGTTATAGAGTATTAAAAACATTGCAATCAGTAATAATAACTTAAATAAATAATAAACGAATAATTTAATGTGTCTTGTTGGTATATCTGATATTACTACAAATTATTGTAAATTGAAAGATACGGTTTCCGGTAAGGAAACCGCGCCAACTAATAGAAAATAAACATTATTATTAATATGGATTAATCATAATAAATAATCATGAAATAGTCGATTTAATAATTAAATTTAGTATTTAGTTATAATTAAAATGTTTCTGTATATTATTGTAACATTTTAAAAACGCAGACTTCCGGTGGATCACGCCACTTTTGTTTGTTAAATAAGACAAAAACAATTTAATTGTTAGAATGTTTAATCTATAAGTAATAATACATTTTCATGTCTCAAATTACTTGTATAAAGAAAAGAGTTGTTTCAATTTTGTACACGTGGTCTGGGATCGTTCGATGACGCGACTTGTTTGTCACTGTTTATAAAAGCGTGAGCTCCGGCCTAGTTAGGTCATTCTTTGTCGCGCCCTCGGACCGAGCACAGCGCCAGTTAAGTATTACTTGTGTTTTGTTTAAAATGTGAATATAATACAGTAAGAATATTGTTAGCTTATACATTAAAAAGGTGGCGAAAGGATGAGGATGGAGGGGTTGGAGGTTGCATCCTCCCGGGGCTCAATGGGCTCCGGTTGTGTTTGTATCGGCTCACATAGTAAAACTCATTGAAAGGTGTTATTTCAATGTGATTGAGGATGATAATCTTTTTCTTTCAATATAAATTATATGGTTTCCTTTCTATAGCTTTGTAAAGTGAAAATGGTATTTATTCTGTGATATTGCTAAATGTCTGATAATTTCCGTGTAAGTTACTATTGAATAACATAAAAATGCATTTATGCTTTATTAAATAGTGATCACTGTCAAATAAATGAGTTTTCCTTTATACTTTGATTTTATTTGTTCCATGTACTTGAATTGTTACTCATATACATCTACATTCCCACCATATTTCTGACATCAGAAGTGGGATAGCCCAGGCTTTCTTAAAAAAAAATTGTACGTATTTTCCAGAATAACAGCGTAAGGAGTTTCAATTCCTGTGAGATGTTGTGACTCTGCGAAGCGATGCCCAGAGTCAGGGAAAATCAAGCATAAGTACCCACTTATGCTCGACGACCACCTTTGCGACGGTAGAAGCGTAAGGCGTTTCAATTCCTGTGAGATATTGTGTGTGACTCTGCGAAGCGATGCCCAGAGTTATAGTACCCACTTATGCTCGAGGATGAACTTTGCGACGTTTTTCAGTATGTAAAAAGAAGTTTTTTAATAGTGAAATGGTGTTAAATCTCATATCTATGTTTTGCTTCTGCGGCTTATGAATAGTAATAGGTTTCTTAATTATTTAATTCCTGCCGATTGTATGGTGGTTTCTTTCTGTATTTGTAGACGTTAAATAATTAAAATCGTTAAATGACAACGATTACTCGTAAAACGTTTGAATGTTACAGTACTTTTTTGTTTTTAATATCTACCTACACTTAATTTTCTAATTTTGTAGTGTCATCCCTTACTTTTTTTATTTACAATACTCCCAAAGGAGGATGATGGTTTTTGCCCCAGCCCAAGCAAGACGTCCAACAAAGGAATATTTTCCAATAATACCCTAAAATAGAAATACTATTGCGATAAGTTAAAGCTAAAGTTGTATTTCGCAGTAAAATTAACATAGAAAAAAAAATGTATTTTTCCGGAATTGTAATATTGTGTCAACAGACATCTGTTGGCAATAGCTTTTTGTTTTACAGAAAACAAATATGGTTTATGTTTTGAAACAGTATTTATAGGTATTTATTTTCAATCATGAGTAATAATTAAACACAGATAATTATATCAACAACAAGTTTAATAAAGAAAAATACATAATGCATTTTGGCAGACAATAAAATTCTCGTTTTATTTCCAGTTTTGTTTTACGAGAATATCTCGAAAACCGTTTCTTTAAACAATAATCGATACTGATCATTTTTTTTTGTGGGGCAAGGCTACGGTGATCATCCTCCGTCGCCTAATCAATTTTTCATTTACTTTTAAGTACCCACGTATTAATGAATAATAATAATAATATATATAAAAAAGTTTAGTCTGATTGGCCGAACGGTTTATGGAAAAGTCAACAATCTATTAATACAAGAAACTAAAGGGTTTAGTCCTCTTCATTTATTGATAGGTGTAAATTCAGACAGACAGACCGATAGACAGACTGATATTATAACATTGTTAGCTTACGTAGACCCGGACGGGACAGAGAGGCCAACATTGTGACATTGTTAATATTGTTTTATGTGATAGACGTGAGGGGTTTTTTGAGAATTCGAAAGTGCTTCTTGGGGGGCCTAATTGAATAAAGATATTTATTCGAAAGTGCTTCTTGGGGGGCCTAATTGAATAAAGATATTTTCATTTCATAAGATAAAATAAGATATTGACCAGGGGAATGGGTAGACAAGAACATTGTTGTTGAAGAAGTCTTAAACAATAATGCTTATGTGTAATTTTGATTTTGATTATGAATGGGTCATATATGTATAACAATGAACAACACACTGGCTGGCCATCTGCCTGGTACCGGCCTGGCTTCACTTCAGTGGGTGATGGGGTCAGGTATCATGGGGCAGTTGACCAGGATATCTTGTAACGTTTAGACTAGCTTGACAGAAAGCGGGTCAAGGACAAACGTATAAAGATGATCGCTGTGACGTCTAGTGTTGGCACTGTCCTGGCTTCATTGTCAGCGAGTGATGGGGTCAGTAGCCGGAGAACACATGACATATACAAATAATCCCATAGTAATCGGAATCAAAAGAGAAATTAGTCAGAGATTAATTTAGAGTACTTCGGGGACGAAGTACTGTCAGTATGGCCGTGACAGAAAATAAACATTGTTTAAAATACTTACCTATAAATTACTATCTAATTGTTAATAATATAAAAGAAAGCAATAAATTATAATAAAACAAATGTTTATGAAATTTACTATTTCAACAAATTATTGTAAAATGTAACTAAGATCGATTTCCGGTAAGGACATCGCGCCATCTTTGTTTAGTAGAAATTGTTACTGTTATAGAGTATTAAAAACATTGCAATCAGTAATAATAACTTAAATAAATAATAAACGAATAATTTAATGTGTCTTGTTGGTATATCTGATATTACTACAAATTATTGTAAATTGAAAGATACGGTTTCCGGTAAGGAAACCGCGCCAACTAATAGAAAATAAACATTATTATTAATATGGATTAATCATAATAAATAATCATGAAATAGTCGATTTAATAATTAAATTTAGTATTTAGTTATAATTAAAATGTTTCTGTATATTATTGTAACATTTTAAAAACGCAGACTTCCGGTGGATCACGCCACTTTTGTTTGTTAAATAAGACAAAAACAATTTAATTGTTAGAATGTTTAATCTATAAGTAATAATACATTTTCATGTCTCAAATTACTTGTATAAAGAAAAGAGTTGTTTCAATTTTGTACACGTGGTCTGGGATCGTTCGATGACGCGACTTGTTTGTCACTGTTTATAAAAGCGTGAGCTCCGGCCTAGTTAGGTCATTCTTTGTCGCGCCCTCGGACCGAGCACAGCGCCAGTTAAGTATTACTTGTGTTTTGTTTAAAATGTGAATATAATACAGTAAGAATATTGTTAGCTTATACATTAAAAAGGTGGCGAAAGGATGAGGATGGAGGGGTTGGAGGTTGCATCCTCCCGGGGCTCAATGGGCTCCGGTTGTGTTTGTATCGGCTCACATAGTAAAACTCATTGAAAGGTGTTATTTCAATGTGATTGAGGATGATAATCTTTTTCTTTCAATATAAATTATATGGTTTCCTTTCTATAGCTTTGTAAAGTGAAAATGGTATTTATTCTGTGATATTGCTAAATGTCTGATAATTTCCGTGTAAGTTACTATTGAATAACATAAAAATGCATTTATGCTTTATTAAATAGTGATCACTGTCAAATAAATGAGTTTTCCTTTATACTTTGATTTTATTTGTTCCATGTACTTGAATTGTTACTCATATACATCTACATTCCCACCATATTTCTGACAAACTCTTTACGGTCATGTGTAACACCCGAAAACCTCCGGATGAATCTACGGAGGCCTGCTGATGTGTTAACTGCAATCTGGGCCCTTTCTAGGTAAAAGTCATTAGGCGTCTACTAGGCAAGCATAACACTTTGATGGTATTACCGTCACATGTCACTTTTGTATTATAAAAAAACTTCTGCGCTCTGTTTAGAACCGGTCATCAGGAATTATCTAAGATACTTAAATCATTAATTTGTGTCAGGAATCAAGCAGGATCATAGAGAAGAGTTTTTATATGTTTCGGTCTCTTTTGAGATGACGCTTTAGTTGTTGTTATGTTTTTTCTTTATTTGAAATTGGTATGTTTCCCTTTTTATTTACACTATATTCTTTACTCAGAGCTGTCCATCTTATGATTTTGCAATCCTATATTCTTTTTAAATTTTATAGTCTTAAATCATATGCTGTGATTTCTCCTCGTTTTAAGCTTCTACGGGCAAATATTGAATCAAATCTCACCTGCCTTTAGTCCTTTAGTGTCGAAGTGGTCTTCAGTACTTACGCAGCAAATACAAATTTTAAATAGCCTTGAAGTATACCTATACAGGGTGGTGCCGTCAATATGACAATAAATTGAAACATGGGCTATATTAGTTTATACAAATGGTTTGCCACTTTCAAAAACATATTATTCATTTGATAATTTCATGATGTTTCTATGAAATAATGCAGCCATTGTCATATTACTTCATACGAATATCATGAACTTATCAAATGAATAAGATGTTTTTGAAAGTGGCAAACCATTTCTATGAACTAATTTAACCAATGTTTCAATTTATTGTTGTATTGACGGCACCCACCTGTATGTCGCCGTCATCTGGTTAAATTCGCAGCTTTATTGGATTGGGCATTGCCTATTGATTAAACTCTGGCATCCAATTTATGGCCTAGGCCGTCAGTTAATTTCAACTAGACTCACTTAACGTTTAACGACTTGACGTATTGAAAGATCGTCTTGTACCAAAGAGTTTTGATTCGATTGGTGGGTTCAAGGTTATTTTTTATGACCACTTATAACCGACATTTGGTTATATGTAGTCATAAAAAATAACCTTGAACCTATCAATCACTCAATCAGTCACACGAAAGCTCTTCGATTCAAACGACCTGCCTAGGCGTTCAATCAAATGCCTAATTTAACCAGACGGCTGACTTTTAGCCATCTGGTTAAACGTTGTGCTCAATGACTTTGCTAGTTGTCTGATACGATGCCGGCGTTCAATCAACGGGTTAGACGTCCAGTTAAGCGGCTAATTTAGCCAGACGGCTGCGTCATATATAAACCAAGGCAGTGTTCTATTTAGACAGAATCATTTATTATTCTATAAGTTCTAAAGAAAATCTATAAAAGATTAATTGAAAGACATTGATGTGGAAATATCAAACATCTCTTCGACAGCCAGAGTTAAATTTGAAAAGTTCTTCTGATTCGATTGCATATGAATGCCGAAATCAAAGTTGCTACTTTGTTAACTTTGATTGCTAGTTTTTAGCATACTATTGTCAGTGGCCAATTAAGAATTATGATTTTTGCATTTAAAATGTATATAGGTTTCCACGTTACCCGTTGAAGGCTAAATGATAAAACCGATTACTTTCGTATCAAAGCAGAATGAAAAGCAGGCAGGTAACCTAAAGTTTAATTTGTCTATGGCCAAGGAACGGATGAAAAAAAGCAAAAATATTAAACATACATAAAAAAATTGAAAATTTATTATATTTTTACATATTTAAATCAGTTTGTCGGCAAACTATTGCAAACCATTAATGGTTAGGTACACCAATATCAATAAAGATCAGATGATCTATATGTTTTTGTTGTTTATTATATATATATATATGTCGGAGAGTAAGCGTGATGACAGCTCCATGTATTTAGGAAACTTCAACAGTATGCCGTACGTATGGTTTTATCTGGCTGAATGAACGCACACAGGTCCGGCTGTATGCGGTCCGGCTGTATGCGGCGCAGTTGTATGCGGTCCGACTGTATGAGCTCCGGCTGTATGCGTTCCGGCTGTATGCGGTTCAGCTTTGTGCTATCGGCTGTATGGAGTTTGACACTTTGCCTTTGGGTGAGTTTTTAAAAAGTCAAGTGCGTCATTATAGAGTTCAGTTAGTTTTACCTTAATGCGTCTCAAAAACTAACTGAAAGAGAAAGTAGAAATCTATGATCATCTTACTGGTAGTGTAGTGTTTTGGTGTAGTGGCTTTCTAGAATGGTGATGACGTGAAAGTTGATAAAAGAAGGTAGGTATTCTATTTGGCTCGGCAAAGTAACTTTTATTTTAGTTTAGAAAAATCTTAGACGTGATGGGTCCTCCGACGTATATAAGAAGCGACAAATGAATACAATAAAATACAACTTATGACGACTTGCACTCAAATTACGGACTGTTACAAAGCTACGTTCCGTGATCCAAATCGTCCCACTTTCAAAAGGAGATTGCAATTGTGAAAAACTGCTGACACAGCGTAAAATGAGCGCGATCCAGACGAGTTCGGGAAGTAGCTACAGATTGGACGTTTTAAATTGTATGAAGGAAGCGGCGCTGTGTAAATATCGCGAAAAACGTTTTATTTCGTTAAAACGCGACAGCTAACGAACTGACTGCGATTTTCATTAACATCCCGTATTATGCTGCTGTCGCTGGGGAATCTTCTGGATATTTAATTTAACGTTGTGGTAGGGATACTTAGAAATATTATTTGAAAGCTGACAAATGCTAGATCCCGTAGACACAGAATATAAGATTCACACAGAATATATTGGAAAAGTTGCACGCCTTGAGGCGCTCAGGAGCTTAGACGACCAAATCTGAAAATTAAATTATGAAGTCTGCATTTTTATAACTGCTATCACAAGTGTACTCCTATCATAAGTGACAGACAGATGACGTTGTTATTTTTTTTGTGATATTTATAAAAATGTGCTTTGTGACGATTTGAAAGTCTTCTTTGTGACCTATATAAATAAAAATATTTAGAATTTTGATTTTTTTTAATTTTGTTATTGAGAGACTTTTATCATTTTATTTTCAATATAACACACAGATCAATTACGTGGCTCTTTTTAAAGGCAACGCAATGCCTCGACGCAATTGCAGAGGCTCAAGGTTGTCCGTGACCTTTACATTGCCAATAAACCGGACAGCATGACTCTGCAATATGTCAATTGCATCGAGGGGTATTTGGCGCAGCCATACCACAACTGCGAGCAATATTCCACGCAAGGTCGGACCTGCCCGCCTAGCATGACCACCAAAACGTGTATATGTATTGTAATTAGAATAATTTTTGACAGTTCAAAGCGATAAATAGCTTTATCATATCGCGTTTCGGTGGTCATGCTAGGCGGGCTGAGTTATGTAAAGGAGCCATAATTGGTCAGGCGTGAAAAATTGACGCACATTGTTCAGAACACCAAGCTTCCGTGAGGCTGTTTTGATCACGGTTTCGATGTAGTTCCTGGAATTCAGATCGCAACATATCTCCATACCGAGCAAGTTTCAGGAGCCCTGAAAAGTATGATGATTCTGCACTTCTGATCTTTTTTAGCATATGGACTTTTATTGCCGCTTATTTTTAGTTAGTGTGAAGCTTTGTATTTAAGAAGAAACCCCTGAGTTCTAAGTAACATTGTCAAGAGAGATAAAACACTAATTAAATTGTGTGATAAATATTGTGAAATAATATAATAATTTCTTTCCGGATTTGAATCTTAAAGTTTTTCGAAGACGCGGAGATGAGATCCGACGAGATTCCTTTTAAAAGCACGCGAAACTTCTATGTGAGTTTCACCACTGCGCTTAATTCCGCATATAGTCCGCAGTAGTCTATTAATGCTGAAAACACAATAGGAGGTATTTCCCCGATGTGAGATTCCTGCAAATTCAAGAGGAAAATACAACTATATAACATAATTTTGGTAGCGATTCGGTAAAATATGATTGAGGAGCTCGGTGGCGTATTGGTTTGAGCGCTCTGGTCTCGATACGAAAAACAAAGCAACTTTCGCCATAGTCGATCCTGGGATGGGTCAATCAAAGTTTGTTATCTCGAGCTCCTCCGTGCTTCGGAAGGTACGTTAAGCCGTTGGTCCCGGTTGTTCCTGCAACCGCTTTAATCCACAAACCCGTATTAGGCCAGCGTGGTGGTGTTATGGCCCAAACTCCTCATGTGTCTTCTCCGTGCGGATTAAGAATACAATTCACCGCCCCATTTCTTCCCGTGGGTGTCGTAAGAGGCGACTAAGGGATTACCGAGCTACCAACTGCTCGACTGGTGGTAGGGTCTGAACACCATTCTGGTTGGTTGGCTGGTCATGATGATGAAAATATTATCTGTTTTACTTTGTAAGGCGGTAACCAATAGGTACCACTGAATTTCCTTCACATGCTATGATGCAGTGCGCTGTGTTTCGGTTTGAATTGTTTGAAAGATGTTTAGAAATAGATAAATATGTCGCCACCATCTGGTTACATTAGCCAGTTGATTGGATACCTAGGCTGTAGATTAAGTGCCTTGGCCGATAGTTAATTGAACTAGAGTCACTCAACGTTAAACAACTTGGCTTATTGCACGTCAGCTTAATTCTACGCCACGGCGGATCATCTTGTACTGAAGAGTTTTAATGAGATTAGTAGGTTCAAGGTTTTTTTCTTATGACCACTTATAACTGTAATCGTTGAGGTTAGAAGTGCTCATAAGAAAAATAACCTTGAACCTACCAATCACAAAAACATTCGCACAAAAGCTATTTGATTTAAACGACCAGCCTAGGCGTCCAATTGAACAGCTAATTTAATCAGATTGTGGTGGTACGTCGTCTAGATTTCATTCATGTCTATAATTTGTGTATATCAAATACATAAGTTGGCTTAGAGAGTACAGTAGCGAAGAGAGTATTGATTGTGTGAGTTAACAAGATTTAGTATTCGTAGCAAGTTTTTTTTTTTCTCGGTACATTAAGTCGTATTGGATCAGCTTCAGACACCTACCCATTCCCCCGAGCTTACTTGGCGAGTATCGTAATACTTCTTGTGTTACTGAGGCCATTTAGTCGTATATAATTGATAAGCAGCCTTTTATGTGAATAGGCAATGTGTGTGCCTAGTAAGTGATTCGGATGGCGTGAGTTAAGGTGTTTAGAAGGTGCGCGATTTCATATCGCCGGTAAGCCACCAATTCACTCTAGCGTTAGGGAAACCTACGCCGGTAACCGGCCCTGTCGTCAGGTTATAGGGCGGACAATGACCTTCTATAATAAGCTGAGAAGCTTCATTTTTATCACATCCGAGGACATGGAATCAATATAGGTGCTTTTAGCTACCTCGCCCAGTACCATGGATTTATTGTATTGTTTGTATTATTGATATAGGTTTAGTTTGGCCAAACTAAGGTCGAAGGTCAATTGTCAAGACGGGACGTGTATTGCAGACGCTCAGAATTGCCGCAGCCCCGCCACAAACTATGTACCGATTGACCTGATGAGGTCAGGGATCGGCTTACAGTCGATATCGGCCGAACGCTCCCCCCGGAAGGTTGCGAAACGACTTAGTCGAGGCTAGTAAGCCCGCGTCCCTTGGAGCAGTTCTCCTGACTCTAATACAAAAGAAATTAAACATTAAACTCACAGCACTGGATACTCTCAACACTACAAGACCTGGCCTAATTCTCCTATCAATCAAGTATACTCGCTATACAAACCACTACCCTAACTGAAGAGTTGCTCTGCATGGGTGCTCGGCTCGCCTTTCTGCTATTACTGTCTCGCTGCTTCGTACACTATGATCTCCATCAGACCTAGCTCTCCTCCTAGCTAAATCCTAACCCTAAGTTATACGGTTTACCATCTGGTACTTCTAATATAGTACTATGAGTGTGGATCGTAGCCCATTGTCCTGCTGCGTGTGAATAAGTTAAGCTAGCCAATCAAAAATAATATCTAAGTTAGAAAATTCTATGTCCTGAGGCGGGGATCGAACCCGAGACCTTTCATAAACTGGACGACTGCTCTAACCATCTAAGCCAATCCTAGTTTAGACGCTCTTGCTTTTGCATCAATGAGGTTAGCGTATAGAATTCTGCAATTCCCTAATTATCGAGTACTGTTTGATATAAATAAGCGAGTGTCTGTCCATCGGTATAAAGTCTATTGATTCTGACTGTAACATCTTATAAATTGGCTGTGCTATCCGCGGGTGGTCTTATGACATTCGCTTATCTATGCCATCAAGCTAGGGGTTTTATAACTATAAGAAGGAAACTCAATATTATGTTAATAAATATTAATTTATTTATGCAATATACGAAACTTGGATTATTTAGATCATTCACGATAGTGGATGACCGAATGTTCCATTCCTAGCCATTATGATCAAGAGAAAATAGAACATTCAAACTAAAAACTCTTGTCGGCTTGAACTTATAATCTAGCACATAACAAACAAAGAAACATGCACACACTCTTAACTACAAATTATGTAAAATTCTATTTTAACTTATTTAATCAGATACACAAAACGGAGTTACAACAAAGCATGTAGGTATACTTAAAAGTATTTAAATTTCAGAGGTGAATTTACAATCGGGAGGTATTAATCACTGAATACATTCAATTGTGACTCTTTATCAACTTTATGCCTTATAATCTTCGATTTCGTAACAACAAGTTCAATGAATTGTCTTCACTGTATTATGATAAATCTATCTCGAAAATTATATATAATTTACATAGGAAAGGTTTAAGATTTTGCAAAACAATTCATTCGTTTACATAATTACAATGATAAAATGTTGAAGGTACGCTTTTAGATTGTAATTTGTTTATGTACCTTAATGGGTTAGATTGTAGAATAAAATAGAAGTGGACTTCTTCATTCATATAACACTACTTTATAATGGAGGTAAAATCGTCTACAATTTATTTTACAGTTTATACCTTAAATTTAGTATGTACGCTAATGTTCCAGAATTTTACTTATTTACTTTCATAATTCTCCCATATTAATGAATTATACAACTAGAATCGTAAATCTCCATAATTATACAATCATCTATTAGGTGAAATGCACTTAGAAAACCAATAATAAATTAATACAAGTAGGTATCCAATCTAATGCTACTATGAATTATTGAATGTCATAACTAACATCATTGTCATCATCATCATGAACACATTACTATTTTACCTATCAACTACGGTACTTCTCTAGTCTTCACTAGGTTATATTATTGTAATGGACAACTGATTTATTGAGTTGAATTTTTATCATTGTCTGGATTAACTCCGGGCACGCAATTTCAATTATATTAGGATGAATTTAGTGGAATATGTATCGAAATTTGTACGTTACCAAATGCAGCCCTGGAACCTTCTGAATCACTGAATTTAGTCTTATTGTTGGTTAGTTACCAACTATGTAGATTATGTCAACACTGACTCTAGAAGACTTGTCTAGCTAACCCTATGGTCAACTCTAGACTGAATGCCTATCCTACCACCAAGTTTCTGACATGGCCTTTGGTACATCCCCTTTTCCCCACTTTTTGACCCACCCAATTTCTCTGATTGGTTCGTTAGACAACACCCTCCCCGAAGTTCGCGGAACCAATTCTGCATAACATGTGGTCTTAAGATATTTTTTTACTCCTCATAACCCGAGTTCTTAATTGCTCAATAGAACGAGGGTTCTTTTGTATCTAATTTGTAAAGATTGTAATTTTAACCTTTTTTTGCCGTCTGTTAAAATCAATTTTATGTCTCCTTGTCTTTATATTGGTTTCTCATATTACAATTTACGACTCACCCCGGGCCGCTTAAGACAAATGTATTTTGGCCATTTGTTTATTTTACGAGCTAAGCTCAGTAGGATATTTAATTTTTGTTCAATAGTGTTCCTTTATATTTATTTATTTTCCAGCCTTCGCTTTCTAAATTCCTAGATTTAATGTTTGGCTCCATCTGGCGTGCAATTAGTTGCGCTTTTGGGTCGTATTTCCGAAAATTGTTTTTGGTTATTTTTATTTGTTATATTTATTAAGTTTAATATGAATAGCCTACCACCTCACACTCCCCCAAATAGATTTTGAAACATCCTTAGACCCTATTTTCACCCTACCCCACAATCAACCATGTTTGAAAATATATTTCACTTCTCTATCTCATAAACCTCGACTAAATTTGGATGCTGCTCTACAAAAAAATTTCTCACACTCATCTACTATATCTCACGAAACCCCAAACTTTCGCACAGCAGTCCTTGTTAGCTTGTTAGCTAGGACGCAATAAAATTCTGGCCCTTCCCATTGTTTGTGATCCATTCTTTGTTTTTTTTTTTTTTTTTTTTTTTGACACCGCTGTTTATTGGTCAGTCAATATGTTGAAACATCTTTTATTTGTTTAGATAATAGCGGAAAAGGTGTATCGCGTTATAATTTCCTTTTATTTTATTGGTTTGCATATCGATCAATGTATAAACGTTGTCATAAGGAACTGCCCCGATCCGAAATGGCCCCTCGAATAACCGCATGAAATTTTTCGTTAACTTTTTATCCGCGTCTGATCTTGCTAAAACCCTAAGCTTTACTAAGTCTCCTATTTCGAAATGAATTAGTTTATGGTTTTTTATTATAATAGTTTTCCCTACTAGCAGCCGCTTTATCCATATTCACCCGAGCCTGTTGTCGCATATGTTGTAACGTTTCCACCAAACGTTCGTTTCTATTTTGTCCTTGCCTAGTAAAATCGGTAGATAATATGATTTTAGTTCCCCATACTAATTCGATTGGAGTATAACCCGTCGTCGTATGTGTCACCTTATTATAGCAATCCTCAATATTCGGTAATAAATCTACCCAGGAACGATGGGATTTGTCGCAATAAGTCCGGAATAACCGCCCGAGCTCCTTGTTCACTCTTTCCGTTGTGTTTGGCCGCGGGTTTCTCACTGATGTATGTGTTAATTCTATACCTTATTGCCTAACTCCCAATTCAAAAACCTTAGATATAAAATTCGCACCTCTATCAGAACATAGAGACCTAATGTTTATCTTTTCGTGAAACTTCTTTACGCAAGTTAGTGTGGCTTTCCCAACAGCCCTACGCAAAGGATACAAATTTATTAACTTACTGAAAGCGTCCTGTATAACGAAAATATATTTATACCCGTACTTTCCTGCGGGTAAAGGACCGTAAATGTCGCAAAAAGCTTTTTCTCCAACGTCACGAGCCAATACTGTCTTGATGGGCCCCGTATGCGTCTCTAACGCATGTTTAGACTTTTGGCATGCATCGCAAGCTCGCACTATCCGCCCTATCTCGCGTAACATGTCCGCAAAATAATATTGTCGTTTCATCAAAGCGTAAATTTTATACCGACCAAAATGTCCTAACTCCTCGTGTATATTAATGATCAGATCCGCCTGGAGTTCCTTTGGAAAACATATAACCTAAGTGTCCCTGTGTGTATATCCTTTCTATAAAGTATTCCTCCCTCAAGACAGTAGTATTGTGATTCAGAGGTTCCTATTGATTCTGTACGTTTGATTATTTTGCAAGTGACCGGGTCGCGTCTCTGATAATTACCTATGCTCTTCCATCTTTCACTTCTCGTCCTAACGGCACCTTGAACAAATTCATCTCAGGCCCCGACGCCTTATTCGTCCTTACATCGGTTACTCCCTTTATATGCCGTGATAAAACATCCGCCACTACATTATTTTGTCCCTTGACGTGTTCAATTGTATAATTAAACCGACCTATATAGTGCGTCCAACGGATCATACGTGCGCTCCACAACTTACATGATTGCAAAAATATTAAGCTTTTGTGATCAGTCCTAATCACTAACCGCACCCCCCTTAGATACGTCTCGAATTTTGATAAGCTATAAATAATAGCCCATAACTCTTGCTCGGTAACCGTCCATCTACGTTCTGTTTCCGACAATGACTTGCTACAAAACCCTATAACTTGCTCTTTCTTATCTTCCGTCAACTGATACACATATCCCGCGACCCCTAAATTACTACTATCTGTCTGTAGGTAATAGGTAGCCTTTGGATCCGGATGTGCGAGGAGTGCTGTGTCTATAAATAACCTCTTCACCCTTTCAAAACATTCATTCATTTCTTTTGTCCAGGACCACTTTGCATCCTGTTTTAATAGATCGCACAATAGTCGAACCTCTTCGCTATATTTAGGAATGAACTTCCGAAAATAGTTAATCAACCCCAAAAATCCTCGTAATTGTTTTGTGTTTCGAGGTATTGGAAAATCCAGTATGGCTCTTACACGATCTGGGTCCATACGTATTCCGCTAGTGTTTACTATGTGACCTAACAGTTTTACCTCCACACATAGAAATTGACACTTCTCTAACCTGCCTGTCAACCCGGCGCTTTCTAACTTGTCTAATACCCGATCTAGATGGTCTAGGTGTAATCGTAAGTCTCCCGTGGTAAACACAATTATGTCATCTAAGTAATTAATACTAAATTCTCGTACCCCCTCTAATATAAGATCCATCGCTCTTGAGAACCCTGCTACAGAAGTCTTTAGACCCTGCGGTAGTACCCGATAAGTATAAGTCTTTCCCAAGAAAGTAAAGCCAGTATACTTCCTCGAATTCCGATGTAACGGTAGTTGAAAATAAGCATTATTTAAGTCAATCAAACTGATATAATTTACTCCGTGAAAGGATTGTAGAATCTCGGACGTGAGAGGCGGTGAACCTGCATCTCCCAACATTTTCTTATTGAGCTCCCTCGCATCTAATAAGAATCTCATTGATCCGTCTCGTTTCCTAGTATACGTAAGTGGACTACAGTATGGGGTGGCCTCCTGTTGGATAACCCCTAATCGTTCTAATTCCTCTAACTTTTCCTTAACTTCCTCCCTATGTAACAAAGGCACTGGATAACTCCGCCTAACGAAAGGTGTCTCATCAACCAATTTTATAACGTGCTCATATTTGTCCGTAAGCCCTAGTTTACTCGTGAATACCTTACTATGCTTTTCCAATACATGTGACAACAGTCTCTTTTGTTCGTTACTCAACTTCATTTCATTTAAAAAACCCTTCCTACTGTCATTACTGTTTGTTTTATCGTTTGACATTGGGCATTCTACTGCATGAGCGTTTTGTCTTAACATCAAGCCGATAACCGTGGCATTCGTCTCTCCCCCTAATCGTTCGACCTCGCAATCTGAATTTAATCTGATACTGGATTTTACCCCCAAGTGTTCGATCGTTAACGTCCGTTCTTTACCACAATTTACGACTCCCTTCACACGCTCTAACCAATCATAACCTAATATTAAAGATCTGGGTAACTTCCGCATAATTAACACAGGTGACTCAACTAAAGTGCTACCTAATTTGAACTCTATTAACACTAACCGATTTGTACTCTCACTACGTGATCCAAACGCTCCTTGTACCTGTACAGTTGGGATAACGACCTCGGATAATTCTCCACACTCTCTCCGTATAGAATCATACAATTCTCTCGTGATCCCGCTGATCTGACTTCCGGTGTCAATAAGCGCGTTCATATACTTCCCATACAACCACACACATACTTCAGGTAATTTAGGTAACGAATAATCATCTCCCATCTCACCCGTCTCGTCTAACTCATGAAAAATAGTGTACACCTCTCTGCCTCTATTCTTACAAGACTCACATATAGCTACACTCTCGTCGCACTCTACGATATTACAAAATTGATCCTCTAATAAGATTCCTATACTGTTTGCTATTGTTTTAAAATCGTAATCGTCCTCACTTACGTTTCTCTTCAACGGCCGCCTAATACGTCTTCCGTTTATTCCTAAGCCTTGTCCTACCTTCCAACCGGACCTTCCGCGCATGTCCCGTGACACATTCTAAAGCAATATCTACCTCTCGATCATGAGCATTTAATGATCTAATGTATTTTTTTAATCGTTTTAAGAACGTAATGGGGTTAGTCAAAGGTTTTCCGTCAAAGATAGGTTTGTTCACGGTGGGCTGAATGACGAATATATTTCTCGTATCTAGCGAAGTCGCAGACGTGGGACTGACGGTTTCACGCGATTGACCTCCAATATCACTACTACTCTCTCCCCCAGCCATCTCGCGTGGTAGTACGTTCTGTGACCCATTTCGTTCGTCTTTATTAGTTGAACTAAGCTTTTGTAATTTGTCATGAAATTCATTCATCTGCTGCAATAACAATTCTAATGTCGCGTTCCCTACATCTTCGGTCCGCTCCTCTGATCTCTCGGCGTTACTACCTTTATCATTCGACCTACCTCGTCTCTCTACGCGTCTACCTCTACGTTCCGACATTTTATGAAATATACCGGTCGTCAATTTCGCGGCTACTATTAGTACGGTCACTATTATACTATACTAATTCGTCAAAGTACGCGCGACTGAAGAAAAATTAATTTAACTACCGAATTAGTGATCTCTAAAACGTCTGTTGTCGTATTTCCTCGCATTCCACCCTGTAATCTGAAATTTCATATTTCATAAGTTACACAATCAAACATTAGCACATGAATTATGTGAAGTCATCTCCTTCTGGTGATATCTAGCTAAACACATAGGTATATAACCATGCACAATTTGTCCGTCCGTGGCATCTCTGAAAGCAAACTTTTAGTACTCGATAATGTGTTCCTACGTTGTGTATTTTTTTTAAAAATATATATAGGTTCTAATCCATTCGCGTCGTTGCTCCGAACACGTAGCTGGATCCTCTGGTCACGGCACCATTTCTGTGGTGGTACGTCGTCTAGATTTCATTCATGTCTATAATTTGTGTATATCAAATACATAAGTTGGCTTAGAGAGTACAGTAGCGAAGAGAGTATTGATTGTGTGAGTTAACAAGATTTAGTATTCGTAGCAAGTTTTTTTTTTTCTCGGTACATTAAGTCGTATTGGATCAGCTTCAGACACCTACCCATTCCCCCGAGCTTACTTGGCGAGTATCGTAATACTTCTTGTGTTACTGAGGCCATTTAGTCGTATATAATTGATAAGCAGCCTTTTATGTGAATAGGCAATGTGTGTGCCTAGTAAGTGATTCGGATGGCGTGAGTTAAGGTGTTTAGAAGGTGCGCGATTTCATATCGCCGGTAAGCCACCAATTCACTCTAGCGTTAGGGAAACCTACGCCGGTAACCGGCCCTGTCGTCAGGTTATAGGGCGGACAATGACCTTCTATAATAAGCTGAGAAGCTTCATTTTTATCACATCCGAGGACATGGAATCAATATAGGTGCTTTTAGCTACCTCGCCCAGTACCATGGATTTATTGTATTGTTTGTATTATTGATATAGGTTTAGTTTGGCCAAACTAAGGTCGAAGGTCAATTGTCAAGACGGGACGTGTATTGCAGACGCTCAGAATTGCCGCAGCCCCGCCACAAACTATGTACCGATTGACCTGATGAGGTCAGGGATCGGCTTACAGTCGATATCGGCCGAACGCTCCCCCCGGAAGGTTGCGAAACGACTTAGTCGAGGCTAGTAAGCCCGCGTCCCTTGGAGCAGTTCTCCTGACTCTAATACAAAAGAAATTAAACATTAAACTCACAGCACTGGATACTCTCAACACTACAAGACCTGGCCTAATTCTCCTATCAATCAAGTATACTCGCTATACAAACCACTACCCTAACTGAAGAGTTGCTCTGCATGGGTGCTCGGCTCGCCTTTCTGCTATTACTGTCTCGCTGCTTCGTACACTATGATCTCCATCAGACCTAGCTCTCCTCCTAGCTAAATCCTAACCCTAAGTTATACGGTTTACCATCTGGTACTTCTAATATAGTACTATGAGTGTGGATCGTAGCCCATTGTCCTGCTGCGTGTGAATAAGTTAAGCTAGCCAATCAAAAATAATATCTAAGTTAGAAAATTCTATGTCCTGAGGCGGGGATCGAACCCGAGACCTTTCATAAACTGGACGACTGCTCTAACCATCTAAGCCAATCCTAGTTTAGACGCTCTTGCTTTTGCATCAATGAGGTTAGCGTATAGAATTCTGCAATTCCCTAATTATCGAGTACTGTTTGATATAAATAAGCGAGTGTCTGTCCATCGGTATAAAGTCTATTGATTCTGACTGTAACATCTTATAAATTGGCTGTGCTATCCGCGGGTGGTCTTATGACATTCGCTTATCTATGCCATCAAGCTAGGGGTTTTATAACTATAAGAAGGAAACTCAATATTATGTTAATAAATATTAATTTATTTATGCAATATACGAAACTTGGATTATTTAGATCATTCACGATAGTGGATGACCGAATGTTCCATTCCTAGCCATTATGATCAAGAGAAAATAGAACATTCAAACTAAAAACTCTTGTCGGCTTGAACTTATAATCTAGCACATAACAAACAAAGAAACATGCACACACTCTTAACTACAAATTATGTAAAATTCTATTTTAACTTATTTAATCAGATACACAAAACGGAGTTACAACAAAGCATGTAGGTATACTTAAAAGTATTTAAATTTCAGAGGTGAATTTACAATCGGGAGGTATTAATCACTGAATACATTCAATTGTGACTCTTTATCAACTTTATGCCTTATAATCTTCGATTTCGTAACAACAAGTTCAATGAATTGTCTTCACTGTATTATGATAAATCTATCTCGAAAATTATATATAATTTACATAGGAAAGGTTTAAGATTTTGCAAAACAATTCATTCGTTTACATAATTACAATGATAAAATGTTGAAGGTACGCTTTTAGATTGTAATTTGTTTATGTACCTTAATGGGTTAGATTGTAGAATAAAATAGAAGTGGACTTCTTCATTCATATAACACTACTTTATAATGGAGGTAAAATCGTCTACAATTTATTTTACAGTTTATACCTTAAATTTAGTATGTACGCTAATGTTCCAGAATTTTACTTATTTACTTTCATAATTCTCCCATATTAATGAATTATACAACTAGAATCGTAAATCTCCATAATTATACAATCATCTATTAGGTGAAATGCACTTAGAAAACCAATAATAAATTAATACAAGTAGGTATCCAATCTAATGCTACTATGAATTATTGAATGTCATAACTAACATCATTGTCATCATCATCATGAACACATTACTATTTTACCTATCAACTACGGTACTTCTCTAGTCTTCACTAGGTTATATTATTGTAATGGACAACTGATTTATTGAGTTGAATTTTTATCATTGTCTGGATTAACTCCGGGCACGCAATTTCAATTATATTAGGATGAATTTAGTGGAATATGTATCGAAATTTGTACGTTACCAAATGCAGCCCTGGAACCTTCTGAATCACTGAATTTAGTCTTATTGTTGGTTAGTTACCAACTATGTAGATTATGTCAACACTGACTCTAGAAGACTTGTCTAGCTAACCCTATGGTCAACTCTAGACTGAATGCCTATCCTACCACCAAGTTTCTGACATGGCCTTTGGTACATCCCCTTTTCCCCACTTTTTGACCCACCCAATTTCTCTGATTGGTTCGTTAGACAACACCCTCCCCGAAGTTCGCGGAACCAATTCTGCATAACATGTGGTCTTAAGATATTTTTTTACTCCTCATAACCCGAGTTCTTAATTGCTCAATAGAACGAGGGTTCTTTTGTATCTAATTTGTAAAGATTGTAATTTTAACCTTTTTTTGCCGTCTGTTAAAATCAATTTTATGTCTCCTTGTCTTTATATTGGTTTCTCATATTACAATTTACGACTCACCCCGGGCCGCTTAAGACAAATGTATTTTGGCCATTTGTTTATTTTACGAGCTAAGCTCAGTAGGATATTTAATTTTTGTTCAATAGTGTTCCTTTATATTTATTTTTTTTCCAGCCTTCGCTTTCTAAATTCCTAGATTTAATGTTTGGCTCCATCTGGCGTGCAATTAGTTGCGCTTTTGGGTCGTATTTCCGAAAATTGTTTTTGGTTATTTTTATTTGTTATATTTATTAAGTTTAATATGAATAGCCTACCACCTCAAGATGGCGGACACGACTTTCAGCCATCTAGTTAAACGTTGCGCTCAATGACTTGGCTAGTAGTATTTAATTTAGCTAGATGACTGTGACATTAAGAGTAGAAAAACTCATGTCTATTATTATTATCGTTCGAGATTAAGATTTTTCGTTCGTGAATCCAAAAGGTTCTCTCAAGTCTCCAGTAGCTCTTTGAAAACAGCCAGGAATTGTACATAAAGTTGCGGGTTCGCATCCCGCCCCAGGATATTTTTCTAATTTAGATATCTTCAAGACTGCATGCAAGAGTCATCGGTTTGCTTAAAATAATTAAAAAAAAAATACAATCGGAGAATCGAGCATTGGTGTTGAATAAAATTTTCTGAAAGTTTCATTGTAGTGCTTTTGTTAACGATGTAGTTTAGTTAAATGTAAAATGTCAAGGTCAAATGTAAAAGAAAATTTAATCCGCCAGTAGTTCTAGGTATAGTTTAAACCATTCCAACAAACGGCATCAGTTCAACCGTTAACCCTGTACGAAATATCATAGACGATAACTGAAAAGGGTGCCACGTGTCTTCTACGATGGAACCCTAAAGTTTGCCCAAGCGACTGTTGGCTCCTCGATAAATTACATAAAATACAACCTGAGTACTGATTCCAATATTCGACCTTACTTTATTGTATAATACAGACGATTTTAGCCCAAATAAAGCGGCTGGCGTTCGGGGAACCGTAATTTTTATGGAAGTTAATTTAGCAGTAAAATTATGATTTCGGAAGAGGTCGAATTTTTAACGTGGTCAAGCGGGTTGCTTTGACGTTTTAATGTATGGCACATTTAGAATAATGTATCGGAATTGGAATAAAGTGGCACTGTAGCAGAAAGGTATTTTTTATTAAAGTTTTTCCCAGTTACAAAATGTTAGAAATAGTTATACTATTCAGAAGAATTTTAAAGAATACACTAACATACATATATACACTAACCATTACTATTTACAATACTTAATATTCCCATGTAAGACATTTGTTTAACCTACCTACTAAAAGTTACTGATATTCGTTTTGACTGTTTTTGTTTGCGGTGTACTTCAATTAAATGGTCCATTCTAGCCTTACCGCTAATAAACCTTTGGCCACAAAAGTAGCAACTGTAAGTCCAACATTTGGAGTATTCTAGAATATGTTTTCGTCGTGTTTCACAATCAGGAAACGACTTATTACATTTAACACAAATTTTGCCTTTGGCGTGGCTAAGTTTTAAATGACGCTGCAAATTTTCCTTGTTCACATAAGACTCCGCAAGTTTCGCACGTGAATCTATGGTAATGTTTTGTGGGGTTGCCTATTGAAACGCATAACGTTTTTTGCCATAAACTGACAATTCATAATATTACTGGCCATAATAGTCACTTGCCATAAGCCATTATAGCATAACTTCATGACGCATAATATCATATGGCTGAAACCTGTAAGGCATAATCATAGAAAGGCATAATTTTGATAAGCATAAGTAATGAAAGGCATATTTTTGTTGGCCATAATATTCAAAAGACATTGTTGTCGATACACTGGCCGTTTACTGTATTTTTTTAATATTTAAATTGTGACATATTTCATATTGTTTTTTTTGACACTTGCCTTGTTTTATCTGTCTTATTAAAATAATTGAAGAGAAATCATCTTTTTATTTCTCCAACATTTTTGGTGTCAGAAGTATTTTTTTTTAAAGATTACCATGCTTACTAGAAGCCAAAAACGTGCCGCAAAGGGTAATAATAGGGTCAAAAGTGGAAAAAGTGTCTCTATTTCAACAAGATCGTCTGCAACTGTTCAAGCCCAAGTTCTTGAAGCAGAAGCCCAGCACCTGCGTCGTATTGCTGATTTGGAGCAAGCAGAGCGCGAGCGAGCCTTGGCCGCGGAACGAGCCGTGGCAGAGGCAGAACACCGCGCACACATTGCTGCTCTAGAAGCTCGAAGCGGCTGCAGCCGATCTAGTCGTAGCTCACGACTTGTGGAAGATTGGTTTGACAACAGATTTGATGGTACTGTATATCCAATTTCTCCCTCTATGCCGTCTCAAGTGACTATGGAGACGTCGCGCGCCCCTATCCTAACGCCTGTGCCACATATAGCACCTACGGGCCCGATAGCTGCGCCGCCTAAGGACGTCACCTCACCTCCAATACGGCAAGAGACTAATGTACAGATAGCATCATCTTTTCAAAATTCAAATCAGTTACATGAACTCCCTAATCCCACCTCACTTACCTGCACATCTGCTTTACCTCATGCTGATCATATAAAGAATTTACCTTTTAATAATTCCTCTCACTTTAGGGCTCCCGTGTGCACGCAGGCGCCTATGGGTGACACATTCAATGTCACCGCACCCGCTAAGTTCCCTGGAACTATCGGGGTACAACGGAACTGCTGCGTGACCGCTTCAGCCGAAGAGGATACATATTTACAAGCACAAAGCTTAGGTACTCACCACACTAGCAAAAATTATTGTTTGCCTGAAACTAATAAATTTAATGCTACTTTTAAATCCGACACATTACAATTAGCTGAAGCGGTCGCCGACATCGCTGCGGCAGCTGCTCGTCGTGTCCAAAGTCCAAAGGTCAGTGTAACGTTACCTATTTTTGACGGGAAACCGACAGACTGGCTTTTATTCAAACGAATGTACGAGTCTACTAGTGCCTCGTATTCGGCGGTAGAGAACTTAGCAAGGATTGGTGCCTCTTTACGTGGGCCTGCTCGTGACGCCGTAGCTGTACTTTTAGCTGCGGCCTGCGACCCACTTGAGATAGTTGGAGCCCTCGAAATTCAGTTTGCTAGACCGGAACTCACAATCTTAGCAGAGTTAGCCACCATCAGAACATTACCTAAAATTTCTAATCTCGAGTCTGCTAAAGAAATTAATCATTTCGCTTGTAGGGTGAGGCATTGTGTAGAAGTTGTGCGGTTTCTCAACGTATCCGAGTATTTAGCTTCCCCAGAACTGTCCAATGAAATTATTGGAAAGTTCACTAACTCACTGCGGTTTCGTTGGGCGGATTTCGCTTTTACGAAGGAACGGGATCCTGTGAAAAAATTTCGGCTGGAACTTTTGTCGGAGTTCCTCATAAATGAAGCAAATTTAAAATCAAAATATGATTTTATTTTCGAGCCTGTCAAACGTGACATTTTACTTAGAGACGCCAAGCCCGTTAGATGTCATGTTACTTCAAATGAATCTATGACTTCACCGAAAATAACAAATAAGGTTTGCTCATTTTGTAATATTAAAGGTCATGTTATTATAGAGTGTGGAGCTTTTAAATCGATTACTTTAGAGGAGAGATGGCAATGGGTGAATGAAAAAAAGACTTGCCACAAATGTTTAATTAAAGGCAATCATTTTTATCGAAATTGTAAGAATTTTTTTTGCACTGTCCTTAATTGTCAGAGTAAAGGATCTCATCACACATTGTTGCATAGGGACGTTACACGAGCAAATGTAGGTCATATCAATAACGATACAGATGAGTTGGTACCACTTGACACTACTCCCTAGTCCGATATATCCAATGCAGAGCGTGCGGTGATTACACACAATTATACCCAACCATCTCCGCGACGCCCGTTATTAAAAGTAGTTCCTATTAGTATATCAGGACCCAAAGGTACAGTTAATACATTCGCACTTCTTGATGATGGTTCCACCATTACTTTAGTTGACGCCTCGATTTCAAAAGCAATCGGTGCTACAGGGAAACAGTCGCTTTTTAGCGTGAACGGGGTAAACGGTATGACTAATGAGTCGCTTGCCACCTTCGTATCTTTAGATATAAAAGGACATAACAGCTCTCAGTCGTATAAGCTAGAAAACGTTCGATCTATACCAAATTTGTCTCTTTCCAGTCAAACTGTAAAATCTGCCGATCTAGAATCTTATAATCATCTAACGGACCTAGTTGATAAATTGAGCTATGATGAGGCCAAGCCCATGCTTCTCATAGGGATCGATAGTTGGCATCTGACCGTACCGCATGCTGTCAGACGAGGTAAGCGATCGCAACTGGCGGCAGCGTTGACCTCACTTGGATGGGTTCTTTTCGGTTCGTTTCGGTCTCAGTCGTCACCTTTAGAGTTCGTTAACGTTTATCATTGTCTTAACGAAGTAAATTCTCTATAAAAACAGCTTCAGGAATATTTTCATATCGACTCTTTAGGAATTTCTAAAAAAGATTATTTATCTGACAATGATAAACGGGCCCTAGAAATTATAGATCTTACAACCAGGCGGATGCCCGACGGTAGGTTTGAAACCGGTCTTTTATGGCAAGCTAATGTGTCTGATGTACCCAATAGCTATGAATTAGCACGTTCGCGATTTTTTTCTCTAGAGAGGAAAATGTTTAAGGATCCGATATACGCCGCAGCATATCGCGACAACATTCACACGATGTTATCAAAGGGATACGCGGAACCTTGTGATAATGAACCGGATCCTAACGCAACTATCGTTTGGTATTTACCTCATTTTGGTGTGGTACATCCACAAAAAAAGAAACTGAGAGTCGTTCATGACGCCGCCGCGACAGTCTCTTACGTTAGTCTTAATTCGATGCTCTTACCTGGTCCAGATCTTTCCCAAAATTTATTAGCTATCCTTATGAGATTTCGTGAGGGTAAGATAGCTCTTAGCGCGGATATAAGGGAAATGTTTCCCCAAACTAAGATCAGGAAAGAGGATCGTGACGCACAAAGATTTTTGTGGCGTGACTGTCCAGATCAACCTTTGCGCAGTTATCGAATATCGTCAATGATGTTCGGTGCTACTTCCAGCCCATTTACCGCTCAACACCTTAAAAACCGCAACGCTTATGAGCATGCGCAAGCGTATCCAGCTGCTGCCGAAGCAATCGTTAACGATCATTACATGGATGATTATCTCGGCAGCCTTGACTCTGTGGAGGAAGCGGCTAAGCTAGCTTCGGATATCGTTCACATTCACGCTCAAGCATGCCTCGAAATGAGAGCCTGGACCTCGAATTGCAAAGAGGCCCTCAATTCACTTCCTCGCGAACTATGCTTTTCCGATTCCTCTTCACCGACGGTACGTGTTCTCGGAGTGGCCTGGAACATCACTGACGACACCTTTTGCTTTCCCATCAAGTCTGTCGACCTTTCAATCCCTAAATTAACAAAGCGTATAACTTTATCACATCGCATGAGCATTTATGACCCCCTTGGACTCCTGACTCCAATTGTTATTGAAGGGCGGATAATATTTCAAGATATATGGAGACTTAAAATTGAGTGGGACCAAGAGCTACCTCCCGCCATCGTCAAGAAATGGCAAAACTGGTATAACCGTCTGTCTAATTTAATCGGGGGGTCGGTACCGCGACACTATTATTGCAATAACATTGTTCACTCGCTTCAATTGCATGTTTTTGCGGACGCCAGTCAGCTAGCATATGCTTGCGTAGCTTTTTGGAGGTATGAACTTTTAGATGGAACAGTCGCACTGAGCCTAATCGGGGGTAAAGCCAGGGTATCACCACTGAAACCTGTCTCTATCCCTAGGCTAGAATTACAGGCAGCCCTAATGGCAGCTCGATTCTCTTCTTTCATAGTTGATGCTCATAAGCGAAAACCAGTTCAACTTTTCTGTTGGTCAGACAGCCTCACCGTCATGAAGTGGTTACGCACGAACGTCACTTCACTTAAAACGTTCGTCGCACATCGTGTAGGTGAAATTTTGGAGCGTAGTAAGGTAAATGAGTGGCGTTATGTTCCAACATCTTTGAACATCGCCGATGACGCAACGCGAATACCGTTAAACTTTGATTTTTCATCAAGATGGTTCACTGGTCCTTTATTTTTGTTAAAACCTGAATCTCAGTGGCCTCTCGAACCATCGTCAGCTCCTCCATCACTGGGTGTAAGTGAGATGAAACAGACCACTGTTTCACCTTGCTCTCATGTTTTAGCTTTGAATATCATAAAGTCCATTCCAGAACCACAGGTTGCGGAACCTACTCGCTTTAGCAAATGGTTACGTTTTGTAAGAGCGACGGCCCGAGTTCTTCAAACGGCAAAATATTTTTCTTCTTTAGGCCAATCTAGTCGAAATTCAAATTTTCGCAGTCGAGCCGGTTCTGTATCTGCAGCTCATTCCAAATTTCCTATGCTAGATGTTGAAGATCTGAAGTGGGCAGAACGGAATATCTTTTTGCGCTCCCAGCTACAATATTTCAAGGAAGAGTACTCCGCCTTGTTGAATGGAAGGCCATTACACAAACGCAGCAAGCTGCATAAAGTTACCATTTATATTGACGAGGATGGGCTGATGCGCCTCAAGGGTCGGATTTATGCAGTCGAAAATGTGGACATGGACAAAGACCCCGTTATCCTTCATGGCAAAGACTACACGGCGAAGTTATTGATCGGCTTTTACCATCAAAGGGCGGCACATTGCGGAAGCGAAGCTGTGATAAATAGCATACTCCAACGTTTTCACATGTTCGGAGTTCGATGCGCAGTCAAATCAATCTTACAGAAATGCCTTGAATGTCAGTTAAAGAAATCAACGCCCGATTGCCCAACAACCGGGGATCTACCACCGGAGCATTTAGCACACCATATACGTCCGTTTACGCATGTCGGATTGGACTATTTTGACCTGTAACAGTCTCCGTTGGAAGAAGGGCAGAAAAACGCTACGTAGCACTCTTCACTTGCTTGTTAGTCCGCGCAGTGCATCTAGAAATAGTAGCTAGTCTAAGCACTGATTCGGCAATTATGGCTTTGAGGCGGTTTATAGCCAGAAGAGGAAGCCCAGTCACCATCTTTTCGGACAATGGAACTGCCTTTGTCGGTGCGAACCGCGAGCTCAGGAAACTCTACGTCGAACCTGTTCAGGAGTTCGTGACAAATCAGTTTATCAGATGGAAATTTATTCCTCCGGCCGCGCCATTCATGGGTGGATGTTGGGAGCGCTTAATACGGAGCGTAAAGACAGCTTTATCTTCTACCTTAAAACAGCGATCGCCTAATGAAGAAGTGCTGCATACATTTTTACTAGAGGTAGAAGGCATTATAAATTCTCGGCCTTTGACGCATGTAGATACAGACCCGGACTCCGATAAGGCAATTACGCCCTTTCATTTTATACTTGGCACGTCGTCAACATACTCGCCCCTTGCCCAAGTAGATGACTCAGATCTGGTCCGGCGGATTTATTGGCGTAAAGGCTTACGTTTGGCGGACCATTTTTGGTCCCGTTGGGTTAGAGAGTACCTTCCTTCACTCATTCCCAGAACCGCGACGAGTCCAACATCAAACATAAACGTCAGTGAAATTGTACTCATTGCCGACGGTAACCTCCCAAGAGGTGTGTGGCCACGGGGTCGCGTAACGCGAATAATACCTGGCTCAGATGGGATAGTGCGAATTGCCGAAGTTATTACGTCTCATGGGGTCTTGCGACGACCCATTAGAAAATTGGTTCGTCTTACCGCTGTGAACACACCCCCATGAAAGTCCACTATGGGTTTACTGTGTGCAGGCACACCAGGGGCGAGGATGTTGTCGATACACTGGCCGTTTACTGTATTTTTTAATATTTAAATTGTGACATATTTCATATTGTTTTTATTGACACTTGCCTTGTTTTATCTGTCTTATTAAAATAATAGAAGAGAAATCATCTTTTTATTTCTCCAACAGACATAATTTTCAAAAAGCATATATTTAATAAGAATAACCGGCAAAATCCCTAAACTCCCAAGGAATAACACTTATTTACCATAATTTCACCAAAAGCATAAATTTCTATGCATAAAAGATTTTTTTATAACTGATTTGATTTTGATTGCATGCATGCATGCAAGCATAAAACCTAAACTCTTCTGCATGCATACAAGCATGCAAGCAGGCATGCATGCATGCAAGCATAATAACCTAAACTCTTCTGCATACATACAAGCATGCAAGCAGGCATGCATGCATGCAAGCATAATACCTAAACTCTTCTGCATACATACAAGCATGCAAGCAGGCATGCATGCATGCATGCATGCTAACAGGCATGCAGTGTGAAATAGGTTCTGCTCTTCTCCGGCGCTGTGGGAAGTGCAGCCCTTCCCCCCGTACGACGTAACGAGTCTCATGCGCCCAGGCTCCTCCGCGCCTCCGGCTTTTAAATTACACTCTAGTATTGGGCAGACTAGTACCACGGCGAAGGACCACGGCCAGTAGGGCTAAATATAATTAATTTCGTATTAATATTGATTTCTTTATTTTTACTTCGAAATTTATACACAATTTTAGCATTATAAATACTATTACATAGTTATAAGTAAATATGCATGGTAAAAAAACAATAAATTTATGGATATTTATAGATACGTTTTATAAAAGTATGGCTATACTGAGTTATGCTTTAGAAAAGTAGGTCAAACAAAATTATGAATATGGTCATTTATGCATAATTAAAATCTGCGTTTCAAAGTATGCTTTATAAAAATATGGCAAATGAAAATATAGATTTATATGATTATGGCATTTATTATTATGTATTTCAACAAATCTGCGTTATTATGTTTATGCGTTATTATAACTTTGCTAAAAACTATTATGCTTTTCAATTTCTATGCCTTATGATGTATGTCAATTGAAATTATGACAATAAACATTCTGTGTTTCAAAGTGTCACCGTTTTGCGGTATGACGACTGAGCGTTTTCCAAACAAGTCAGTCTAAAATTAATGTCAATGGCATAATTGTAGAACCAGTGGCAAATACTTTCGAGTCTTCTTTTTCCGATATTCCTACCTATTAAAATTAACAAAACATTGAATTCATGCACTAAGCGCGCACTTGCTCCTATGGAGACGAATGTTCATAAGTGCAATATTCCTTTCGATTTCCATGAAATTAACATTAGAAGCTTTTAAGTGAGGATTTACGGGGCATTTCCGTTAATATTATAAACTCAATAATAAATATTATTATCTCTCTTCAACTATCGTTTGTAAGTATAAATCGAATGATTGGTGTATTTCCCAATCAAATAAAAATAAGTTAAATAATACCTTTGTTTCAGGCGGGAGATAACAGTGACACCACTAATTTCCCATGTCCCATCACTGTTTTGCCGATTGTTAGCAACACACTTAAAAAAATCATTCTGAACCAATTGCTTTCTCATTTACAAGAAATAAATTTCTTCACAATAGTTAGTTAGGATTAGGAGAAAATAGTACAGACGCGGGAATTGATACCCAATTATGTTTTAATTTACCTAATACTGTTTGATACAGTCAAAAGCCTTGGACAAGTCACTAAAATATTCCTAGAGCATCCTGGAATGTAGATGATGTTAATTGCAAGAAATTGAAATTAAAATCAGTCTTCGTAAAAAAGGAAAGGCAGGGCCTTCTCAGTATAAAATGCCGACATTTATTCAATATATAAAATCGGAGTCCTAACCATGTTTATCAAGTGTCCTTGTTCAGTAAATCACTGAGCACATTACCACGGAGATCAAATGGAGAATTATTCCTTGCTATATTTCCCCCACTTTTCCGCTATAAAAGTTATTATAGAGTGTCAAACAGTTTTCCTTTGTCTCAACGAAATTGCCACGTCAATTCTAAAGCTTGTAGAACTGGTAGAACGAGAACACTCCAACCTTAGATAGAAAACTACGTGTGGTCGTCATATTCTTGTACACGTGGCTGTAAAACTTTTTTGTTTCACTAAAATAAAACTTAAGTTGAAGGCGTAAGATTAGTTTTTGAATGCCGTGGCATTATAAAGTGTAATTGTGAGAAATTAAGTGTTTGCTTAATAAAATGGCGATCAGTGTGAAGAATTGACATGCCGTATTTTATTGCACTGACTTTTGAGTCCCTTCTGTGATTATTTTGCTTCTTACAAAAACCTTTTTGACATATCTAAAAAAACTTAATCCTAAGTTCCCTACTCGCTTTTGAAATCATCATAATCATTATCGTTTTATCTGAAATACTTTTACTGCAAGACAAAGGCCTCCTTTTTGGATATCCAAGACGATTGGTCCAGCACAGCACCCATCCAGCAGCTACCTACCATCTCAACCAGATCGTCGTTTCACATTGTTGGAGGGTTGCCTTTTGGTCGTTGGTTGTTTATACGACCTTGCCACCCCATCGGCCGGCCGTCGGTTCTGCGAGCGAGGTCTGTATGATTTTGATTCTCCTTAGGATCCCCTCAGTCTTGATTCAATCCCTGAGCGAAACTCTGAGCATTACTCGCTCGATTGCCCTTTCATTGATTTTGAGCCTTTTATTGAGACGCAATATGAGCCACCACTTTTCAGTGCTGTATGTCAACACTGGTACCACACACAGAGTGTGTTACCAATATTATTCTTGAGATACTGCGATATTTGAGTCGTGAAGGTATGGCGTAGATTCCCAAATGCCGCCCATCTGAGTTTGAATTTCTAAACAAATTGTTTTTGTTTCTTATTTTTCAGTGTCGATTTGACCATTAATAAGTTTTTATTCATGAGACCAGAACGATAAAAGACAGTCCAATAGTATCTCAAGCAATGTGGTATACTGCACGAGCACAAACTTGATGTCGAATTTTTTTTTTAAATACCACCTTTCTTAACAATTTTTTAAAACAAGGCATGGTATACAGCGGTAAGAAGAGCTCATATACGAAGAGAACTAGTGCAGCTTATAACACAGTGTTCTAGGCGTTTCTGCCTTGCCGGCCCAAAAGGTGTCTTATCACGCTTCTTTTGAAGTGACCCATGTTATAGGAATTAGGGAACACCATTAATAGGGAACACCATGAAGGCAAAGAATTCCAAGTTTTGGAAGTACGACACAGAAACGAATCACTGAACTTCTTTGTACGTAATGGAGCGGAGATAGCTAGTGAAATTTCGATTGGATAGGAGTACTCCAAGGTGAGATCTTCTTTGAAAAAGTCCTTAACAAATCTTAGAAACAAGTTCTATGTTTTTGGTCAACAAAAAATGAAAAGAAATAATGATTCTTTCTAATAAATTGTAAAAACCAAAAACATTCTCACAAGAATTAAACTAAGTACACACGTTGTATGTTCCATACTCATTATATTCCCACGTACAAAGCCCGGGATGTTATGTTTCTCTTAAAAAGAATAACTGAACCGGGAAAGTTTTGTACACCAAATACGCGGTCTTCGAGTTTAAAATACAGGAGTCCTTCAGGCATAACTAATAGGAGCGGCCGTCAACAATGGATGTGATGTGCTTGCGAAATCTTTTCTCCTGTCATGAGTTCTAACATTATGTGCGAGTTTTATCTAACCGTATGTATTACGGGTAAGTATCTGTTATGTTCTTCTATTGGCATACTTACTCAAATATAAATAAATGTCATTATATTTCATATAGATGAAATGGAAATGATATTTGTTTAAGGCGATCTATCGAAACGTTGTTTCGGCCAAGACCGATAGGGATAGAGATATGGCTGACTCAGCGGGAGTAAAAAAGACAAAATAGCGATCGCGCGTGAAAAGTAAACGAAATACACAAATTATTTTATTAAAAAATAACCTTATGGACTACAAAAAAACGCTTCTACACGATTCTGAATATTAATGATATCTATTATTTA
This sequence comes from Nymphula nitidulata, assembly GCA_947347705.1. Classification (NCBI taxonomy): domain Eukaryota; kingdom Metazoa; phylum Arthropoda; class Insecta; order Lepidoptera; family Crambidae; genus Nymphula; species Nymphula nitidulata. Next base: position 19,895,285 of record OX374632.1, read on the forward strand.
AAGTAATGTCCTATTGAATACAAATTATCGTTCACCAATAATCTTAAGTTTTCTTGTTTATAAGAGGTCTTTTCGGAAATAAAATGTATCGAGCCAAATTACTTTAATCGTGTTTTCGTTCTACTCGTATCTAGGTAATGATATGAAGTAACTTATATTTGATTTTCAGATTCGTAAGATCTTTCAGCAACGTATGTCATTACTTATAAAAGTGCGATTTTTTTCAATATATCGCCTTAATTAGGACCCCAAGAAGCCCTTTCGAAATATCAAAAGACACAAACATATCTAATACTAAAAATAGCGTTAACTTACAATGCCATAATATCTGTCTGTCTGTCATGTCTGAATTTACAACGGTTCCAAAAGTTGAACTACCGATAAAATTTAGGCAACAAACTCGTGCAATCACACAATACTATAAATAAAAATCAATGTTAGTATGCGCTTCGATTGCTCCGAGAATGGCGGATGCAGCTAGTATCTGCCATCTGTTCTCCACTTTTCATACTGCAACACCTTGGCAAGGTAGGTATGTCTGTACACGTGATTTTAGTGCAAATTTGATCCCACTTGTAATGCAATAAATAAATAAATACTCTTCTTTTATTATTTTTTCATACAACTAAGCTAACTTTTTATCTAAAAAGGCAAGCTGACGGCTCATCTGGTGGTAAGTGGTTACCGTCGACGTCTAAAGATAACTTTAATAACAGGAAGGAGATCACTTGGTATTGCCAGAGCGTTGTCATCGTGAGGTCTGAGATGAAATGCCTTCCATGCCCAGTAATTACAATGCCTACCTTTCCCTTTAATCCGAAGCACGGCTTTCTGTTTTACGGCTGAAATAGGAAGGGGGGGGGGGGGGGGGGTACCTAACCAGCCACACTAAAATCGCCTAGTAGTAACTAAAAGAAATATAAAAATCTACTATAACTTTCCATTTTTGAAATATTTATGACTACATTTTATAAAGGCATTACCTGATTATGCATTGTTGTATGTTGAAAAGTAATTTGGAACTTCATTTCCATATGACCCAAAGCAGGAAATATGTCGGCACGCGTCGGATGCGCCAGAAGTTTGTCGTAAGTTCTGCGGTTGTTGTAGGTGTTGCCCTCTCAGCTGTGAGCTGCTTGATGGAAAATAGTTTAATTATTTTAAATCTACATTGTAATAATTAAAAGGATTAACCGAATATAATCAAGCACTGCTATTAGTCGTCTATCACGCGATAAAGATGCCCATTGGTTCTTCATGACGCGACGTTACTTCTTTCCGTTTTACAAAGTATGACTTCTAAGTACTATACTTCTAAGAAGTATCTCGATAACGTCAGCTTTGAACCAACAAAAACTAAGATGCCACAGATACACATACAGACACGTCAAACTTATAACACCCTTCTTTTTGCGGGGAGGGCTAACACCGTGCCCTGTGATCGTGAGTGTAAGCGCTTTTATACAACTTAATGACAAGCAAGCTAAAGCAGACAACCCAGCACCAACTACTATCATCCTTGGTTTTATTAAAATATTCTGTGTTAAGGCAAAGGTTCTGTTTGATGATAATCAAATCAGTCCTAGTCAGTGACCGGTCAACTCGGCATATAACGCCGCGAACCAATTGTAATCAACGTTAATTGGGTTAATTTACTCGTAAACACCAAATCAATATGCGAAGTAATTACTTTAAAGCAATTTCAATACAATTGATTTAAGCTACGTCATAGAGCATAATAGCCTTGTTTGTATACTAAATCCTAATCATAACATTATACGCTGTTATTGTTGTAAGGAGCATTTAAGAATAATCATAATTTGCAGCATTTTTGTGTTCCAGCAGTTGGGTGAAAAGCCAGTTCCTCTGTGGTTGAGGAATCCGATGCAAGCTGATGACCTGATGAGGAGAAGGCGTAGTGGCTTGAGAGCTCTGGAATCGATACAAAAACAAAGCAACTTTTACCGTGGTCGATTTCGGGATGGGTCGATCAATGTTTGTCATCTCTAGCTCCTCCGTGTTTCGGAAGGCACGTTAACCCGTTGGTCCCGGTTGTCACTGCAACAGCTTTAACCCACCAACCCGCATTGGGCCAGCGTGGTGGTGTTATGGCTCAAAGTCCTCATGTGTTTCTCCCATGTAGGAAGGCCGGTGCCTAGCAGTGATGATGATGATGGCCCATCTGCCGGTAAGTGGATACTGTCGCTTATAGGTACCTGCAATAACAAGGATAAAATCACGTTGTTATCCTGAGGCCTGAGATGGTTTATGCTTTATTTGGTACAAAATGGTTCGAGGTCACAATCTTTTAAATATTAGGTATATTACACTAGCTGACCCCGCAAACTTTGTTTTGCCATAAAAATAAATTGTCCAAAAAAAATTGATAGCGTTTGAACCGTTTTCTTCAATAACTTTTTGCCATCTTGTAGGTAGGGACATGATCCCATTGCTATAGAAATTTTGGTGCTTCTGATCAAAATACCGCGTGGTTTTGGCAGTCCTGTCGTGATGTTAACCTGACACTGCCTAGAGAATTCTGAAGAAAGTGAAACAGGTGGAAATCTGAAGGTGCAAGGTCAGGACTATACGGCGGATGCATTAACACCTCCCAGCCAAACTCTCTTAATTTTTGCTGAGTGGCTAAAGATGTGTGAGGTCTAGCGTTATCATGATGTAAAACATCTAAATTTTACCCGTAATAGGGCGACCAGAGCGACGTGCATCTTTGACATCAAAATTTCCGGATTGAAAACGCTTAAACCAAATTTGTGCTACTCTCACAGACAGTGCACTAGGTCCATAAATATCGCAAATTTTTTTCGCGGCTTGCGTTGCATTTTTACCTTTTTTGTAGTAAAATTTTAAAATGTATCGAATTTCTTCATTCGATTCACTCATCTTGACAGTACGAAAAACAAATGAACAACACACATTTTCCTAATTAGAATTTGAAATTATCTTTTTAAAAATCTAAACTTGTAATCTGTAAAGCGGCAATATACCACCGGTGGGCGATGACAATAGAAAAATCAATTGTGTCTGGAATCTCATGTTTGACGGGTGATACCAAAACCAGCCAGATAACAATAGTACAGCCAAAGAGATTTTATTACAAGTTCATACATACTATAATGCGAAAAGACTTTTTCCCCAACCTAATATAATGCATATAAAATTTCATGAAAATCGGTCAAGCCGTTTCGGAGGAGTATGATAACCTTTGTGACACGAGAATTCCTTAGATTATATTATTTTAGTAACCATTTATATTGTGTATATTGTTTGTTGTTCCCGAAGTAAATAAAATTGATAACGTAAAGAGCAATTAACATTGTCTTTATGAAGCATATCATAAGACAATGTTAACTGCTTTTTGTCCTGAATAAACAATATAATGAAATACATGCTGCATAAGAGAGTATAACTTCGGTACTTTTTACGAGTTATGACAAAACACTGAACTAACTTAATCTGTAACCACTTGAACAAACAACTCAGTCATCCACTAAAGTCGCAGGCGTCATAACAGTGATAATATAATGAATATTAGTTTGTGATGGAGTAACGTTTGGACGCCCAGTTCGGCGCCAGCAAGAATTCCATTAAACTTACCTCGTTGTCCTCTTCTGAGAATTACTGGCTGCTTGTAAAAGGGCGAGCTGCGTTTACACCATAGCAGTCAATATTTACACATCTGGGAGCTCAGTGATCGGCGAATCCTTGATAAGCTTAACGGCTATCTGGTGGTGTGGTCAATGTAGTTCAGTACCCCTGTTTAGAAATCCAGAAGTCTTTTTTATACCACTAGATGACAAATAAGCTGAACACCTACCTGATGGCCTATATACACCTGCAATGACAAGGAAAAAAAACTTGATATTGCAGCTGCGTTGTCATCCTGAGGCCTAAGTTAAAATGCCGTCCATGCCCAGTAATTATACTGGCTACCTTTCCCTTCAATCTAAAACACAGCGAACTATTTTACGGCTGCATTATGAAAGGTGGTGGTACCTACCAGGTGACCCTACATATGGATCTACTACCTAGTGAAGAGAATTCTAGGATCCTGGATTTGCAGCAGATTCTTGTATTATGAGTACGAAGATTTGTTTACGAGCTATAGATAATTATCCTATTATTATATGATGCTAAACTTAGACAATGTGTGAGTGTCAGAAAAATAGAATGAATATCATAAACAACGCGAGGGCTATGACAGTTAACATTCTGCACATCATGGACTCCACTTCTCTGTTTTATTATCAGGTAGAAACTGATGATCCACAAGACCTGGTGGATAAGAAGCTGTAGAAGAAGAAAAGCCATTTTCAGTACCTTGACTTGTAGAAAGCCAGCATATCACATGCATTGTAGTCTTGTTTCAGAATTATGTTGATGACGCCCTTAATTCGTTGGAAATAGAGGCGGCTTTCGTAGCGCAACTTTTACCTTTGTTGCCTGTACCTAATTTGACTCAGTCCATTTGAGTTGAAAAATAAATAGTTCAAATATGGATTTCATAGATCATAAACAACCAACCAAAATACAACCATTTCTCAATCAGGTCCATGTAGCACCTGAGGTGCTTTCTGACTGACCATCCTTAACTGTATATCTTCTTATCTCATCATCTTCCTCTAATCTGAACTTCTCCCAATACCTGCAAAGGACAGCCTTATCCCTGATGGCTGTCCATTACCGGGTACTCTCTCCTCAAACCCGGCCTAACATCAATATCTGAAGCAGATGTCTATCACAGCAATCAATAGGTATGCACTCTGTATCTATATCTACTGCTCAATAAGATCCTTCACTACTCGTAATATCCTAGATCAAAAGGTAATTAAGGTCGGTATTACGTGCAACACTATCTCTTGATTTCACAGGGTAATGCGAGAATAGTGCCTAAGGAGCTACCAGCATCTATAGGCTATACTAAGCTTACCGCGAGGCGATTGCTCCTCATTTACTCGTAATATGAACTAAACCAGTTTTTATAACAAGGATTAACTATAACTTGCAATAATTATATCAATTCATAAGTGCAGCGAACCGTTTTCGGCTCCCATTGTTCATACAAACGCAAGATAATTCCATTATAGTACAATTATTCGCAACATTGGTGCATTGCAGTATGATGTCTATATGCTTCAGTAACACAGTCGAAATTACGTTTGTACGTGGAGATTTTACCCGTCGTTAAATGGTCAGAGATTCTGAGAGGAAATTAATTCTGTTAAGCCGAGTGCTCCTTCAACTGAACTAATGAGGAATTTGGAGAACCTTCTGAATTCCTCGTCACTGGGCGAGAGTATGAATACTACTCTGCTAATAACATGTCTTTTGGGATCTATTACAGTCAATAGTCGTTTTAAAAATATAATTTTAGAAGAGACAATTAGGCTCTAGTAAATATCCGAGCACGCTAATATGATATCATGTTTTCCATTACGATTGGCTGCCCATCACGTGATTACTAAGTGGACCAATGGAGAGCTATTCTACCACAGACTACGTGGCTGACAGGGAAAAAAGTGCCTTACAAGAATCTCGTTGCAAAACTATATGCGAAAAGCTCCGGTAAAAGTGATTTCTTTGAAGCCTCATCGGTGTGAGCATCAGCCTGGATAGGATTTTGATTTTATAGCGGACACTAATTTCACGTCTAAACGGTACAGCAGTTTGTCACATCTCACTACTTAAAGGATGTTCTAGAACTTTCTGTTTGCGCCATTATTAGGGGTCAGCGTGACGATGTTTTTGAGTTCCCAACTATTGCTTAAAACGAAAAAGTTTTTAACTTATTTTATGGCGTCCCGTAGCTTAAAGTGCTTTGGATGTTTTACGACTGAGAATCGTTCTTACTCTGTGAAGTTCTCTGAAGTTTTAAGTTGTTAGGTCATAAAAATTATTTGTGTCCTTGTTAATTAAATGTTTACTAGATATTTCTTTTCATAATGTAGTAATGACAAAACTTCAATTAATACCTCCTTTCATCCCATTTTTATTATTACGGATTTCTTTATCTGTGGTAATATTATTTTTGTATTATAAAACTTATTTTTAACACTCCGAAAGTTTAGGTAATTCTGCTGCTGACTGGTAAGTGTCTTGTGCCTAATTATTGGCAATGACAATTATTGCCAAAGTGGTGCCACCGCAAGAGAACTATAAGCACGTTGATTGCAGCGAATACGTTCTCGAAAACCGCAGCGGTTGTTCGTTCTTTGCTTCAAAATTCTTTTAAGGCGATGACAACTGCAGTGTTTCTGTTACTCGTTTTGTATACAAGGAACAGACCACAATGCAGAGTGAATTTGGCGGGATTTGGATTTGCATGAAAAAATATTATCTAGAATATATTGTTGAGAAGCATGAGGATTTCGTGTATTAAAAGTATATTGCCTATCCTTGATTGATTCGAATTTAAGTTTTACGTTTCTTTACTTTCATGGCATAATAGTGCGAATTGTAGATAAGCAAAGGGAAAGAGGATGTTGCCAAAAGTCAATAAATAAAATTTCACTGAATTAGTTGCGAGCCACCAGATTACACCACAACACTCTGAAGTGTTGCTTCATACGAATGACGTTATCAGCATCGATGATTATTAAAATTATGAGCAAAATAAATAAATCGAAAAAGCAGGTGCCTTCAAAAAATACTACCAAGAAGCAGGCAACTTTATCTTAATTTTATCTTTTTATCTTTATTTTTGTGCCAAACTACGCACAACGATAAAGTTGCCTGCCTGCGGTTTCTGAACAAGAAATTATTTATTGTGTCTGGTTTTGGGTACATCACAAAATGTCTATATTTCATCAATTCTGGGTATTGAAGCAAAAAAAACACTGCCCTCAGAAATATAAAAATAGTCAATACAATTATTTTCGTTTCTGTAGCGAGAGATGCATATTTGAATTCTGCATATAGTACAAAAAACTTTTAGCTCCAGTCAGCATCTTAATTCAGCTGCTACGGCAGTGATGTTTAAATATCTGCTGTGGTAAATATATCCCGTGACACCAGAAATACCGTGCCCACGGAATAAATAACAACTTTGTAGCTGACTTCCACATTCTGGTCTCATCGCGGCTCCAATTAGCAAAGTCAGAAATCAAGTTAAGTTTGTAGGCAAGAAAACACGTACGAAAAGTTGCCTAAAGCCACTAATTGCCGACAAATAAGTTGTGAAACAACATAAGGGTAACCGGTCGTTGACGACTGTCGCTTGAACGTTACGTTAATACGTTAAGCATACGACCCGACTTGTCATGGTGGCTTTATTGATGCTTGTAACGCCAATCACCCTCGCACTGGAAAAGCCTTTAAGATGAAGGCAGCACAAGAGGTAGCTTTCCCTGCTTTCTAATTGAGACAAATACATGAGTAGAGGATGTGGGGTAGTTTCGAATGATTCTATGATTGATGCTACCAATTTTCAATGCCAGGCACTGATTATGGGGACTTTATCCTTTTTGAATGTAGCATTTGTTACAGGAACCGAATACTTTAAATTAGTGTTACTTTAGCTGCAACCTTCTAGAATATAATGATGCTTCTCCAGTTGAGTACACAGTGTAAGATGCAGAACCTTGGTTGATGTATTGCCTGTGAACACGTGCATACGCATTGGCAGCTTTAACATAATTGCCGCAGTCTCGGCTTACACATCTGCGACCGTAATCGCAAGAGCATCGTCGCTTCACCGATAGTCTTCAATGGTCGGCCAGCCTAAATTAACCACCAAGTCGTCACGGACGCGGCCGTGATCGTCTCGTCAGCTCTGAGCCATTACCGAGTAACTCTTTCCTTGTGACTTACTTCGAGTTAAAAGCATTAATAGAAGAATGGAATATTTGTGATGTGGTCTTTGTGAATTTAGTTGCATAATTGAGTTAAAATTCTGGTTTGGACTTCCACTAGATGGACAGTTGATCGACTAAGGTTGCGGGAAGCCAATGAATGTAGATTGCACAGAAGAGTTCCATTTGAAAACCGATCACCTTATTCAGAACTATCGGAATAGAATCGAATATCGGAATCTCTGTACTTTTCACTTTTTATCACGGTGCGTCAAAGCAAGACGGCATGTGACTTTTCGAATCTAACCCGTGATCCGACAGTTTCTAAATAAGGGGCCAGGAAGCCTTTGTTCAGCAGTGGATATACAGAAGCACTAAAATAATTCATCTTTCGTTTTTTCAGTGCACGTTGTGTGTTGTGTCAATAATATCATAGTTCATGTTTCTTTAACTTTTCATTAGTAATGCATTTATTAGTTAATAATTTCAAAAACTTACGACATGTGAAAACAAACTAAACATTTATAGATTTCCCATTACAAACTTTATCATTTGCTGCAGTCCGTTTACACAAAATTATTTAAACGGACAAATTGCGTCTCTGTTATAACCAAGCTTCGGTCCAATCGTAGGGAAAACGCAATTTGCTAATCATTCAAACAATATCCAATTAATATTTTGACGCAAACATGAAATTGTCGAACGGCGCCTATCTGCGACCGTTCAGTAATCGAGTTGTGAGTTCTGACAGTAGACAGAAATTATCTCTACCAAAACGGTGGCACAAACTTTGACTAGGCTGTGGACATAACCAGAGGTGACCTTGAGGTTGAAGCCGCGGAGTAAAATGCTTTGACGCGAATCAAATTTAGTTGCGCAAAAGTTATCAAAGTGCATCAAAGTGTTTCTTGTCATCATACAAGAAACAATATAAACCGTTAGCCTTTTGACAAATTTACACGATGCAACTTTTTTGCCTGTAGCATACAATTAGATTGAAGCAAGAAATGACTTGCACAGTCTAAATACCACATTAAGCGCTATCCACACGTTTCCGGGAACCCGTCCCTGCCGTGTTTCGTCAGGGATGGGTAAAAAATCGGTTACGTACAACTTGTACGAACTTGTTCACAGAGTTTCGTGTCAGGCGCATCCGGATCGTTAGTGTCCTGGAGCACGCTCGGACGCACGGACGAATAATACACTGACTGATACCGATTTTCCTGATATGTGTGAACACGAGTGACGGATGGCACGTCCCTGAAGGGAAAACTGAAATGAACAACTCGGAACACGGATAGCTCTGACCCGGAAATGTGTGGATAGCCCTCTGAGTATGAAAGTTATTTCTTTTTTCAATTCAATTGTATTCTACAAGCAAGAAAATTGCTGCTGTTTACAGGCTTTAAGAGACGAGACAATCGTATCATTTCTTAATCTACTACCGTTACAGGACGATATTACCTTTTTTATACCACTATGGTGGAAAAAATAAGCTGTCAGAATAGACCCAGGAACCCTAGGTGAGTTTATATTCGTGAAACGTTAGTATCGCATCTGTCAATTAAGTACTATTTCAAAAAGATTACAACGCATTATCGCATCAGTTTAGAATGTAAGAAAACATATTTTTTGGGGTACATTTAAAATTAAGAGTAATTTAAACTTAAATATAACAAGTAATATTTCGAAAAATATTTATGATATTGGAACCAGTGTTCAGCAAAGCGCTTTCAGCGATAAAAGCGGTTGCATAGTAACAATCGCTGAATGAGTAGTTAGCGACATTGTGGCTCGCAACAGCTTGTTGCTTCATTGTTTCCGTTTATTTGCGTTCTTTTACAAAAGTCCTTTAACGTATTAATGCGAAATTTTGAAGTTGAGTCTTTTAAGTGCGTGATTAACACGAGTATTATTTTGTTTTTGCCGCAAATTCTAAATACTTACATTTGTCATGTCCGTCAGTCCATCTGCCAGTAGTCACTGGACAATAGCTAAAAGTTTAAAATTTTACACAGAGATCTAAATTGGTATTTCAAATACAGAGCTGCTGGTACCAACAATATTAAAAATTGCTATGAATCCACTCAGGAGCGTCCGCGAGCCTCTTAGTGAAATTTTTAATTTGTACTTTTTAGAACTTGTAAATAGGCAATGTTTTTAAATTGCACGGTTACAGTTATTTGTGCTACACTGTGGTAATCCGACATCAAGCTTTGGAGGTACTATAAAGCTGATCCTGTTACTAAAACCACTTTATCGAATTTGACTCGCGTTCAATTGTAATGTTATACCTTAGTAGGTTATTTCAAACCGGTAAATTGGTTTTATTTTAAATGTGTAGTCTGCGAAAATATAGGACAAGTTACACTGAGACAATACATGAAAGAGATAGGGGCTTGTGAGACCATTGCTCTATTTATGAGTTATAAAGAAGGCAAATGCATGTCCAGCCATGCTAAATACTAATTAACACATTAGTCCCTCAAGCTAGTTAATCATGGAATAATTAATAAAAAATAACTATTTTAAATTTGAATACCTCAGGTTTAGTTAAAACGCTCATGTATTTTAATTTTAACGTTTTAGATTTTCTCTTAATTTTGATTTTAACATTATTATAGATGTTTGAAAAATTACTTCGTAATTAAAACATGAAACTAGAATTTTTTTTTACCACGCAACAAAGCAAATAAAATGAAAATGGACAATTAAACACCGTTCTGAATATTTTTACCTATTTTTCAGTATATTGTACATAAACCTAGCCGGGTCTCCATACATTTTTGGAACAACTCTTTTAAGGTTTTTTTATACAACTAGATGACAAGCAAGCTGACATTGGTGGATACCGTCGCTTATAGACACCTGCAAAGACAAGGAAAACATCACTTGGTGTTGAAGGTGCCTCGGCATGATGTCGTAGATTTGACATGTAATTGTATTTACCAAATAAATAATGATTTGAACCGTATTCTGTTGCCGTTATAACAAAGAAAAGCGCCTCCCAAAAACTGCTCGCAATATTCCCAAACAATAATTCCAATCGTAACAAACGGTAGAGCATCCACACTCCACAGCCCCGCGTCCCAAGAATCTGTGCCAATGACCGCACTCCGGGACGATTTATCAAATAAACAAAACACACTAAGGCCGGGCCAAATCGAACTGATGGCCCATTTGTTCCCATTTGCTTCAATCTGGGACACTTTGTCTTGTGGCCTTTGAACGGTTTAAAGCGGCTTTGAACCTTATCTACAGTCTTGTTCCAGTTACGCATTGCCGATGGGGTCAAATAGACCCAGTTTAGGCGTACTTTAGGGACTCTTTGTCCGTTTCTACAAAAAAGTACAAAGATTGTAAATTTCCTTTTTCTGCATGATTGCAAATCGGTTTTGTGTTTCGAGGAAACTTTATTACGTATTGTTCTATAGCAGTCCTTATACGTTTCAATATTGATTGTTTGAATGATCCTAACCCTAAGTCTGTTAAATTCCTATTTTCCATTTTTTTCATTAGTCAACATATTTATGATAGCCTGGTAAGTTGACAGGCTATGTTTTTTTAAGCTATTGCATAGCTTCTATCGCGGGCCTCGAGCGCGGGGACCGAATCCAGAAATTCCGTAACGAAAAAACCTCACGCTCCCCACTCCGATGCGCAAGGAGGTGTGGCTTGAAGGCCGTGCATCGTCTAACGTCGTTTCAGTTCGGCAGTCTTCGACACGGCGTAATATTAACTTTTTTTATTTATTTAATAATAGAAAAATTTGTTTTCTTATCGGTCACCACGCTCAAAAAGTGTAACTTGAATTAATATCAAAGAAAAAGAAATACTGCATGAATAATATATATATATATATATATATATATAATGAGTATGTAGGCAATATGTGTAGCTATTTAGTTATATTAGGCTTAACAATGTACCAGTTTTACTTTACTGTCAATATTGTTTCTTTAACTGTCTCCATTTTTTATTATTACAATTCTTCTATATGCGGAGACTTTCACAGACTTCATGTATTTAATAGAATTTATACCTTGTTTATGTAGTCATTAGTCTTCCAAAAATAAATAAATAAATAAATAAATAAAATAAATAAATAAAATTATAATTGCATAAGTTGATACAAAATGCTATGCAATAGCTTTACCGCGGCAGTCCCCGAGTGCCACACGTCTTTTTTTTTATACAACTGGATGACAAACAAGCTGACGGCCCACCTGATGGGAAGCGGTAACCGCCGCCTATAGACACCTGCAATAACAATAAAAAATCACTTGATATTGCAGGTGCGTTTTCATCCTGGGGCCTAAGATAAAATGCCGTCCATGCCCAGTAATTACGCTGGCTTCCTTTCCCTTCAATCCGAAACACAGCGAACTGTTTCACCAATGTAGTCCAAACAACGACCGAAACGCCTTTATTACGAACGTAGTAAGGGCCATCTCAAGGTCAAACTGTTATGCTTGATCTACTGTCGACTGTACGTCTGTTAAGCAAAACTATAAGAATGTTAATAAGTTATATACACCTTATATAAGACTTAAGAAATTGCGTACAGATTCAAATTGAAGTTTCAGTCGTTTGTAGGCGTTAGGTAAGATAAAAAAGAGTTCTGTGAGTCCGAATCACCAAATAGCATATTTATAATCTAAAAAGCGAAAGTCAACCTGCTACGAAGTCACAAAAGTACTTTTTCTTTTCAGAATAACAAACGGAAATCAACAGCAACGAACCGTTTGAATGCGAACACAAATATCTTTACACTCGAGCCTATCACATTTGCACAACGAAACATTTGCCATGGTGTAAGGGAGACGACAGAAACTCACCTTTCTTATACAGCAAGAACGGCAATTAGACATACGGCCCGCTTGATATAGACGCTCGTAGCACCTTGGGCACTACTCACGCGTTCTTACCGTAGCCTAGAGACGCTCGTAGCACCTACAGCACTGCTCTCGCACTATTACCGTAGCCTAGAGATGCTTGTAGCATCTCGAACGCTACTCACGCGTTCATGCTGTAGCCTATAGTCGCTCGTAGCACCTTGGGCATTATTCATGCGATCTTACCGTAGCCTATAATCGCTCGTAGCACCTTGGGCATTATTCACGCGATCTTACCGTAGCCTTTAGATGCTCATAGCACCTTGGGAGCTCTTCAATGAACAACAAACAAGTTATGAAAACAATACTCATTATATGTATTTCAACCAGAGACTGAGAGACAGACAAGGCGATAATGCTAACGGTCACCCATCTAGCTTTGATCTTAAGTAGTTTTAATGACTAATAATTGTTAATTAGAAAAAAAGACGACTTTCTAAATACGAAAAGGCAAAACTAACTTATTTTATGAACAACTTATCTAAACATTGAAGTATTTTTTGGAGTTGAAGCTAGGCTATTTCCAGAAACAATAGATAGTGAAGCACCGCCTCCAAAATATATCTTTATGTTAGATAAGTAGTACTTAAATTAAGTTATTTCTGCCTTTTTCGTGTTTTGAAGTCGGTTTTTATTTCTGTTTAAATTGTTTACAAATACAAAACTAAGTCTTAGTTGATGCTGTGCAAAATTGCCACGTAACTTCAGATGTGTTTGAACTTGTCTTCTATTTGAGTATCGAATTGAAGAAATTCTTTTTAAACTAGTGGTTTCCGGTGGATCCGCCGGTGTCAAAAAGTAGTCTATATCCTTTCTGCGGATATGATCTATCTCCATACCAAAGTTCATCTAAGCTGGTTTAGCGGGTTAGCAGTGAATACGTAACAGACAGACAGTTACCTTCGCATTTATAATAGTAAGTTCCAAATTCAAAGCGACTTTCTAACAGAACAAATTAGCTACACACACGATTTAACGCCCCAATACTGAAAGTCGTACCTGCGTCGTATTCGGGCCATTCTTTTAACTGATAACATCTGACTCAAAGCCAAGACACCCACGGGACTTGAAATGGAGGGATACACTTAAATGACTTGGCAGAATTTAAAAAAGAGATCAACTCGCTGAACGACTCGCCTCACCAACGGGGCTTAATTTGCCGAATAATTTACTTGTGTTTGTAAGAAGTTGGCTTCGTGTACTAGGGTTGTCGTTGATATAAAGTCGGATTTAAGTTGTACTTACCATAGAAGGTTAGTTCCCTGTTTTCGAAATAGATACAAAAGAAAAATTGTGTGTGTCAGCTCCGACGCACGACTGGAGTTTACTCCTTAAGTTCGATAGTCTAACCAGACGCAAAAAGAGTTTATTTAACTTAAAAAGATTGATACTGTATGAAAGGGTAAATTAACAAATGAATGAAAATAATATACATATATAAATATATATTTATTTATTTCATATACATTTAGATTTTCCGGCAATATCATCTACTCTTTCTGCCATAGTTATTTGAAAATACTTTCAGTTCACTTTAGCGGAACACAATGATAAAGGTTAAAACTTCACAATAACAATATTAATTATTGATATTTATAATAAAAACAGCAATATAAGTATGGCGACACTGATAGAAATAAATAAACCCAATAACCGGCGAACGTAGAGAGCCTAGAAGCATAACTTCATACAAAACTCGTCGCAAAATGGGTACCCTCGGCGGCTAGAAGAGCACGTCGGATAAAATCGGCTAATATCGAAATTGTATAGCGCCCTCTCCGTCTTCTGATTTACACGCGCCGGACGGGTCATATATGCAGGATGTAACCATGCAATTTTTTTAACGACTTTAATAATTATATATCGTCATTTTTAATAAATATAGTAACGTTGTAAATCGGTAAACTTATTCAATTTTAGAGTTGAGATCAGAAATCAGAAATGAAATGGGTTCGCTTCATTCATTGAAATAAAAAAAATCTAAATATCTGTCATGATATTATTTATTTGTATTCAGGACATAAGGAGGAGCTCGGTGGCGTATTGGTTTTAGCGCTCTGGTTTCGAATACGAAAACAAAGCAACTTTCGCCATGGTCGACCCTGGGATGGGTCAACCAAAATTTATAATCTCGAGTTCCTCCGTGCTTCGGAAGGCACGTTAAGCCGTTGGTCCCGGTTGTTACTACAACCGCTTTAACCCACCAACCAGGCATTGGGCCAGCGTGGTGGTGTTATGGCCCAAACTCCTCACGTGTTTCTTCCATGTAGGAAGGCCTGTGCCCAGCAGTGGGACGTATATAGGCTGATGATGATGAAGGACATAAGAAAAAAATTAAATTGTCATCAAGTGGTTTTATTTCTTGAAATAAAACACTTTACCGGATTTAACTTGCGTTTAATTAGATGTCACATTATGATTTTTTATACCCAATGTTTCGATTACTTTATAGCGATCAAGGTCACGGGAAGACTGAAGTAAAGATGTCAGTTCTCTTTGATAAGTTTAATATTAAATACCGTCATATTTTTTATAGTTATATTTGGAGTGTTCCGATTCACGCCATGGAGCTTACAGTGTCCGAAGGTCGGGAAGAGTACGGGCTTGAGACTTTGTAATTCTCATGATAAGATCCCAAGCTGGTGTGGTCCAACAATCGTCTCTATTGAAATAATGATGTTGTTTTATTTCAATAACCTCACGAAACTATCTCGCAGTTTACAACTTTATTTACTACGACTTATCCTTAACAGTTTAAAATAGATACCTATACTATTTCCAGATCATTTTGTAAATAAGTAAATTATTAAAGTAATAATTAAACATACACATGTTAAAATAATAATGCTTAAATTTATTGAGAAATGTGTTGAAAGTGGCATCATATTATAAGGAACTGTGGCAAAATATCCATAAATTGGAGGTTTGTTTATCATTCTTACAAAACACATATAAGGCAACGCTGTATAAAGCCATAATTGCTTATTAGTAGGTAAATTAACTATAAAATACATCACACACAAATGACTGCTTAACATCATCCACTCGTGTATTTGTTCAAATTGTCCACAAATATTGGGCCAACATGGCGGCCAATATTATTGTTTATGTTTGACTCGATTATAAAGGTTTAGGAGAGATTTACATGTAAAATTTGATTTCAGTGTTCTTATTATGTTCACCTACGCGGCTGACACACCATTTCCTTTCGACGCATAATACCAAAAACGCAAAACGCCACATTGTTGTTTTGCGTAATGAAAAAAAACTCCACGCATAATACCAAATACGCAGAATGCCAAATACGCATAATACCAAATACGCATAATACCAAATACGCAGAATGCCGAAATGCTTGGTGCCAAAAACGCAAAATGCCACTTTGTCGTTTATATCTCACTTCTTTTGTCGTTGAAGTCAACAACCAAGGCATATATTATAATATTAAACTTGGACTTCATTTCCAAGCAAGACTCATGGTCCCACTGCCTTTGTCCCACTGCTATTCGACGTAGCCTCCTATTTCTGGGCGATTTTGCCCTTCCTTATGCTTAACGAACCCAACATACCGGACTTTTGCAGAATTAAAATTGATTTCTGACGAAAAGGAATGTGATCGAATATCAGTGGAACAAAAGCAGTGGGACCGCGAGTCCACATTTATGTTTTTGATGGGATCACTATATCAGATATCAATTAAAAGTTTATTATTATGTTTTATATTAGTTAACAGTAAGTAGTACGCAGCGGATGCGTATTTGGCATTTTGCGTATTTAGCTGTGGCCTTATGCGTATTTGGTATAACCAGGATTTGGCAATACAGGTGTTTGGCATTAAGCGTATTTAGTTTTTATGCAGCTTTGGCATTATGCGTGTTTGGCATTACCAGAATTTGGCAATACACGTTTTTGGCGTTTTGCGTATAAATGGCGTTTTGCGTTTTTGGCATTATGCGTCGAAACGCACCATTTTACTTCACTTTTGGACATATTTACTGAGTTTTTATTGTTTTTTTACGAGTACATCACCGTGACGCAGTCAATGACAAACTAAATCATGGCGCGGAGCCCGATTTAAGCCCCGCCCACTTTCAACCACATTAGAAAGTTTCGCACCAAAAACGCACCAAAAACGTAACGAGGTCATTCATCGATAGATTTTACTCCTCACATTTTTCTCATACCAGGCCCCTTATATATGCAAATCGATTCTTAAGGAGTAAACTCCAAAAATCTTAGGTATCATAATAATGTACGATACATAGCAAAATTGTTTTATGATTTATGGGCAGGAATAAGTTAAATATCTTTAAAGTTCAAATAAGTGTGAAATCATTACATTGCAATGCGGATTTCAAATCTTCTATAGACGAAGCGTTATTGTAATAGTATAAGATACAAGTTCCCTTGCTCAATACATGACGCTTTCACAAGCTGTATGATAATAAGGCGCTTTATTAACCCACTTCAAAAAGGGGAGGTTCTCAATCCGGTCGGTATGTTGATCCGATTTACGTGATTCTTTTTATGTTCGATGCAAAATAGTTGCTATTAGGTCCCATGAAATTTTATTTAAAATCGATCGGGTAGTTTAGTTTTTAAATCAAAATATCTGGAATAATTACTAAGTCATCTATGTATGCAAAATTGAGTATTTTTTCTTTACTATGACATTTAATAATAATATAATAATTATTTATTTATTCGAGTAATTTTTGTGTACAACTCATTTTGTTAGTAAAAATATTGCATGAAATCTATGTTAGTAATTACAATTGTATTTTAGATGTATTTATGTTTGTGCTCTGTCACTTGATATGCACGATTGAGATAGGAACAGTCAAGTCTACTTGCAATCATGTTCAGGACGCTGTTATAGTACGTTGGTGATACGATAGTAGGAAACAATATATGCTGACGTTCACCCATTTTGTTTTAACGTTAGAAAGTTATCACTAAAAATTATGAAAAAAAATTAAAACAAAAATAAAAAAAAGACTTCAGAACACTAATGCTCGTTTTTCACATTTGCTTAGCGTTTAAGAGTCACTTAGCGATTTTGATCTCAGTCTATCTAAAGGAGATAGAAAGAGACAAACGTCCGTCGTTAAGAGTCACCTAAGTAAGCCTAAGGAATGGTTAGTGAAAACGGACATAACAATGATAAAATAATTATATTTAAGTAGGTACCTATTCCTGGTTCACATATTTTTGGAGTTGGTGCTATGTTGTTTCCAAAAAAAATACATAATTAAAAATTTTAAGTAACCCCCGGCGTTATTAATCATGTATCTAACACCATCTCATTGGGACTATTCATAAGAGCCCAAACACGCTATATCTGCTGTAAGTTACTGAAGAATTAAGCATTTCGTAGACTTCTTGATGGTATAGGATCAGCTCAAGGATAGTATGTCATGGGAATGTCACTGAAGTGACAGTACACCAAATTTCAAATCATTCGGATCTGTAAAAGTTAGTAAAACCCTATAATAATGTAGAAAATGAGCTGATAGTCATCAAACGCCTGAAATGATCTTCATAAATTATAGCTAAGAACTATCGTTATCACATCAGCTTTCAAACAAAAAAAACCGAATCAAAATCGGTTCATTCGTTTAGGCGCTACGATGCCACAGACAGACACACAGATACACAGACAGATAGGTCAAACTTATAACACCCCTCTTTTTTCGTCCTTCCTTCCTCCTTTCGAAAAGACACCTAATTCACAGACAGTCGGACAGAGTTTTGCATTTATCTGATATTAGTCTGGATTAGAAACAAGTACAATAATAAACACGTAAAGTAGCTTCGTTATTGATAAACAAGAGCAACCTACGTTAAATTATCTTTCACACGATCTGTACATGAATAAGTTATTAAATCGGCACGTGTTTACAGGCCGGCGTCGGTAATTAATGAGGGGGGAAAAAACAAAAAGTCGACAGCCCTCGTCTAAAAAAACAAAGGCTAATCGGCCCTTAATGTTTTCGAAAACACCGCATTTGAAATGAGGCTTGCGGGGTTTTTCTACGCCGCGCGCCGCCCGTTTGACGAGATCATTGTGGCTGTATTCTGCATTATGTTGTGCAAATATAGAAATTAACAAACGAATGCGGCATTATAATTTACAATTTAATAATAATAATTTTCAATTAATAATTATATAAAAAATATTCATGCAATTTTTTCATGCAATAAAAAAACAAATAAAGAAATACTAAAGACATGGCTGTATAGGCATTAGTACCCTTTGCCTTCCCATTACAGGGAGAATAGAACCAAAAAAAAACAATCATCAAAAAACATGGCGGATCAGTGTTTAGTAAACACACTGCTTTTATAGTCTTTTTAAATACACAATCTGCTATTTTAAAATTTAGATACGTGAAAATTATCTATTTTATTTTTAAATTCAACTACTAATAATTTTATTCTTGTCTATTCTCGGGCGAAAATCGGCATTGTCATTTATTGCAACTTTTGCTGTGTATACATTTTCCCTTATACTTACATTACTCTTTGCATTTACCTATGTCAAATGTTTCCGCGTCTTATGTGTTGCTGTGTATGCACGTTTTTGGTGTCGGTTTTGTTTGATACCTTTAGAAATGTTTTTGTGCTAATGTTGCCTGTCGTCTGTTGTGTATGCCATTGAATAAATAAATAAATACATATCATAATTATGACTAAGAGTTCCTCTCGCGTAAGTTGCCGTGCTCGACAGGGACCATGATGATCTAATTATAATAATGTGACACCTGAAGTACAATAAATATATTGAGTACCATATATCATAGATTTAAATAATATAATATACTTTATGTATTTCACATTTGCAGTCATTTCGTGACCACGATCGCTGTAAATCGATACGTCAAGTGTAAAATAATATTGTTACAATTTATTAAACGCAAATAAAGTTCGGTTAAGTGGTTTTATTTCAAAACTGGCTGTGCCCGCTTAACTTTTAAAGGAGAACAATTCCTGCATACATGATTTATACTTAACTTTAACCGTTTACGCAGCGCACGCAACGAAAGCTCTCAAAAGGAATATTTTTTTCCCGTTTTTGCATCATTTTTAAATAATTCGCGTACAAAATAATAATTTAATAAATGTACCTAAATTAAATGTCCTAGTTGATAATTAGTAACAGAATAAGTGATATTGTTACTAACTAAATGAGTTGTGTTATTTGAAATAAAGATTATTATCAATGCTCAGCTCCTATTGGTGATAGTGTGATGTCATATAGCCTATATAATACCTAGATAATTGGACTATCCAACACAAAAATCGGGAGATTACATCTATATCATGGAGAGTGCTCTTCGGAGCTTTTTGACCTTATCTCACATTCCCCTTTTGGCAGGGTGTTCTGGAGACGAAGGCACCTGTATTTTAAAACCTTTTTTTAATATTGTAAAACCTAACAGTTTTTTCACGGGAATTGCAAAGCATGCCTGGTGCAGCCAAGTTCTAATACAAAATTTAAGATAATATGTGTGAATGTATAAGTTTAAGATAAAAAAAAAACTATTAAAAACCTCTATGTAATCTCGGAAAATTATTTTCCCACCCTTTCTATCACGTAATCGTGTCACGTTTTCCCGCCATTTCATAAACCTTAGCTTAGTCTTGTGGCCTTCGACAAATATATTTTGGAGTAAACGCAATCGAATTACGCTTAACTCGGGGAGTGGGACTCCGACAAGACGTCTGCGGAGCTCTGTAATACATGCTCCGAGATGAAAGCGAAATCTGAAAGTGGACACCAAATAAAATAAAGCAGCTGCACTGTATTTTTAGTGTAAAAAGTAGGTGATTTAATGTTTTAAACTTTCACGTTGAATTGTAATGAACTAGTGACCGCTTGCGCTTTCGCCCACATGAATGTAGGTTGTCACTCCAAAAAGTATTATATGTATGTCCTTATCACCAAGGTCTCAAACTTTTGCTTGCTTGTCACGCTTGCTGAGTGGTCAGGAGTCCCGGGTTCGAATCCCGGTAGGAGCAAACGTCGTTATGAGAATACGAGCAAAAATGAATGAACGAATGATGAGAATGCGAGTAATATTATCTTCTGGAATCGGTGTAAACTTAGTTAGGACAGAAAGACATTATTTCCTATTCCTAGTTAGAAGCACGTCTGCTGGTCCTTGGAGTCATCAGTTCACTGTCTCCACCTTAACATCCCGCATAAAGAAGCTTAGTTACTCGTTTCTTTGTCGTACTACGAAAAAATGGAATTCCTTCCTAATGGGATCTAGGGTTCCTTCAAAATAGGCACATTTTGGGCCGGCAAGGTATAAGCGGCTGAATCAGTGTATTGAGAGCTGTACTAGCTGTCTGAGCATAACTCTTTGAAGCCGGATAAACCTCAACGGCCGTCAGTCCTCCTTGCAATGTGGCCTGCCCACTGCCACTTGAGACTTGCAATTGTCAGCGACCTTAGTTCTCCTGCGGATCTCATCATTTCTGATTGGATCACGCAATGAAACACCAAGCATAGCCCTCTCCATTGCTCTTGTGTGTGACCTATTGAGATATTAATTGTAATAGATCAAAATGGAAGATGAATTTGCATCCGATAGCTTCTCTATATTTCATTGATATCAATGGTGTCACCCACCGGCGGGCTGGTACGTAACGAAAGGTTCAAAACCATAAACTTTAAAAGAAACGCCGCGTTCCCCTAGTTGCACGTAAACACACATCACGCGTTTGATTATGCTAATGTGTGTTTGCGTACGTGACGCCGCCGGCTGTCGCTTAAAATACACGCCTCAAATACCTCCTGTGTAGAGAGAATTCATAAATTACGAACAAATTATTCATGGTGTGGTGACGGCTGGTCATTGATGTGATTTATTTACGATATATGACTTGATGGAGGTTAAACAAGCGAAGGAGCCGGTGAAAGGGTCAGTGTGGAAAACACACGAATAGCCCCATTGACTAGGAATGTGTAATAGGAGAGTGCTAATAGGAGGGTATTCAATCATTCTTCCACTATCGTGAGAACAGGGGGATAAGACATATTATTATCATATATTATCTCAGGAACAGAGATTATAAATAAATCTTTCATATCTTTATCCTAATAGATGCATCACGTTTATTTTTTCTGTTTTTTTTAAAAAAAATCTGGGGTTGCTGGTGTCAATTATTATATGTGCGGGTTGTGTATATGTGTGTGTAATACTGACGATCTTTACTAGATGGCAAACCTGTATTAAGAATACCACCGCCTTTCTTATTACAGCCGTGGAACAGTTCTTTGTGTTTCGTATAGGTAAAGGTATCCAGTGTTCTTACTGGGCATGGACGACATTTCACCTCAGCCTCATGCCTCAGGATGACAACGTGCTTGCAATATCAAGTGATAATAACAATTGCAGATGTCTGTAGGCGGCGGTAGCCGCTTACTACCAGGTGGGCCGTCATCTTGTTTCTAATCTAGTTGTGTAAAAGAAAAGATCACTGATCAAACATTGACCATGAAAAGTATTACTCAAAAAATGAGAAAAAAAATACCACTTAATTTCAGCAAAAAATATTTTATTTTAAAAAAGCAGCGATGTCCATTATACATGCCGGGTGCAACGGATCGCTCACAATTTTTATTAGCTAACGAAGCATGAGCGTAATACGCTCAAATAAACCCGACGGTGGCCAGCGATACATCGATGATGTACTAAAAACTGTAATCCTCGTTAGACTAGGTAGTGAGTGAAAAATTAGATTGGCGAGCTCGCTCGACGCGGTGGACCTGGCCGTAATCTCATTGGTATTGGGAAGGTTTGAAGGCTTACTGGTTGACCTTATGTCAACCTGCTTTACAGGAAGGGTGTAGAGCATAAAATACGAAGAAAGGCCTTACTGAAAATTGAAGCCTATTTATTTCTAATCTAATAAAGAAACAGACATACCTTCTTGGCCGTGAGAGGGTACCGCAGCCTTATACACACTCGATCACATTGGGCATCACTCACACTGTCTGTCTTTAAAAATTAATAGTTATTTGTTATACAAGAGTGCAAAGTTGCTTTTTAACCGCGTGCTCAATTTTGAAGACCGAGCAAGTGAAGGATTCTAAAATTGAATCCTTCGCTTGCTCGGTCTTCAAGATTCAAACACTAGAATCCTGAGCGTTAGCGAGGGAATCAAAAGAGCACGAGGTGAAAAATCTTTGCACTTGAGTGCAACACGTAACTTTTCATCCCACCTCAACGAGGAAATGACTAATGCAAAAAAAATTTTGGCGCATTATTAACAGTTACAGTCAATTCTGTTGGCGTCAAATAAACTTCTGCGTCGCTAGAATCACTCATTTTAGATTTTTTACTTATTTTCAAATTTTTTGTTTTAAACCTATGGTTTTAACAAATATGTCGCGAAAAGAAAAATAAAATGGCGTGCGGAAAGCAAATCAAACAAAAAGGTGTACTTTAGAAGGTGCCGAGTCTGAGTTTTTAACAAGTTCAAAAAGGTTGTATGATAAATTCGGCACCATGGAGGTAGAAGTAAAGAGGTTTAATGATGTTTTGAGTTTACAAACTTAGTGCACACGATGTTCTAAATTCAATTTTACTTTATCCTCTAGCGGATAAAAACGGCTTTTGCACTCAGATATCGAAGAGCAAAAATACTCTTACCGAGATGGTGGGATGAAAATGAAATTGTTATGTTACATTTGTCTGTGCAGTAAAGGATTAAGAATAAAACTTACCTCCTAATTTCTTACCTTTGGTGTGAGCTGATCTGAGCTACCAACTGCTCCACTGTCGATAGGGTCTGAACACCCGTCTGGTGGGAAGTCTTTGACAGTCCATGTATGTATATCCTTTTTGTAACGTCCTTTGAAGGCGTGAAAAGGCACCATATCAGCAGACAAGGTTAATGCTAGCCGTCTTCGTATATAACTCTTTTTACTGCTGCTGCTGCTTTATCAGCTGATATTGAGATGTTAGCCGTTCTTCACTACATAGTATAAAACAAAGTCGCTATCCGCCGTCTGTCTGTCCCTATATATGCTTAGATTTTTAAAACTACGCAACGGATTTTGATGCGGTTTTTTTAATAGATAGAGTGATTCTTAAGGAAGGTTTATATGTATAATACATGCATAATATTTACATAAGCATTGCACCCGTGCAAAGTCGGGGCGGGTCGCTAGTTATAAATAAAAAAATGATGAAAGCAAGGAAAACTTTGACCCCTACTTTCAAGTGACGCTTTCTCAACAAGCCTTGGCCAACCACACCACTAATCAGAAGTGTCCTTTAGCTGTGATCTTCTGTAAGATTGAGGTTTTACTCCAAACAGGCGTAGGACCACTATAACTCACTGGAAATCGAAGCCAATTTATTTTAATGTAGTTTGTTGCCGGAATCTTCTCGGTATTTCAACTTTTGGAACCGGTGTAAATTCAGACACCACATACAGACAGACATTATGACGTTGTTAGTTATTTTTTTTGCCATAA
Source organism: Nymphula nitidulata (assembly GCA_947347705.1). NCBI lineage: Eukaryota > Metazoa > Arthropoda > Insecta > Lepidoptera > Crambidae > Nymphula > Nymphula nitidulata. The sequence continues at coordinate 19,919,482 of OX374632.1, forward strand.
AATGTGATTTTAGACGACTTGAAAGTGCTTCTTTGTGGCCTATTTGTATGAAGATATTTTGATTTTGATTTAGCATCCTTCTGGTTTAGTAACTCTTCGTGTGTTGCTTCCATCTAGGAAGGGTGGTTGCCCAGCACTGGGACGTATATAGGCTGGTGATGATGATGATGACCTGAAGTGATAACCATACTCTATAGACGCATAGTCATTTGTCCTTCTGCTGCCAACCAATCACTTTCTAAATAAGTGTTGCTATACTTCTTCAATGTACAATACTACTAAGTTGTGTCATTTAGTTACTGAAGTAATAATATTCCCGGGTCCCGTTCCAGCAGGAATCCTCTCTATCACCAATGATGAAATCAGCTTATATAGTTAAAAAATGAAAGATTAGACGTCGTATTGGTCACATATCAGGCAATTACAAGAGTACACAATACACAGACAGACAAGTCTTTACCATTATAACAGGCTGACGGTATCTAATTATCCTCGGGCAGACCGTATGTTAGACAAAATTGTATTTAAATTTAATTACGCGTATAAATTATGGGTTAAAAATTACTTGTTAAAACTCGTTTTTAATTTATTGGATCACATTTCCATAATTCGGTTTCTCATAAAAGCAAGTCAAGATAGGTACAAGATATTTTTGCTTAGTATTTCTTGCTTTTGTTATATCGTATTTCAAATAAAGCTCAAATAATATAATAATCTTTCCGTAACCGTAATTTTTCGCTTTCAAAAAGATTAGCATTTTCTTTTTTCAAGCACAAGTTTTTTTAACCCATAAATTGTTTTTCTATTATGTCTACTGTATGAACAGGGAACATGGTAAGAATCATAATCGTTGCGAGGTGCCTTGTGAGTCCTATCATGCGGCTAAAGCGGTCTTGTAAAAGCTGCCGTCAATTTTCAACGCATTGTGCTGGCAAGTGACTTTAGTGACAGTTGTGGGACGTCAAAGTAGTGTTTTGTTTTGAGAAGTGTTGAAATCCCTTACCTCTCTAGAAGGCTATTTAAAAGACTAGACTTCTTGTCATATTGTATGAATATATTAATATATTACTAGGTGGTATCTCATCAGCCTATGAAGTCCTGAACAACGCCCACCCATATCGGTAATGCTCAGCCTGTACCTAACGGCTCCCCGCTGACCAGGTTGCCTGTCCATCTAGTGATAGCCGTATCACTTTGCGCTTTTCGGTATGTGGACAACATTCTAGAACTTTAACGCCCCATCGACCCTTCGTTCTGCGTGTTATGTGCCTTGCTCAATGCCACATCAACTTGCTAATCCTATTAAGTATGTCAGTTAGTGACTTTGGTTTTCTTATGAATGTAATTTTTGATTATATTTCTTAAGGAAATACCTAACATAGACTCAGTAAGCAACCAAGTTGCACACCGTATTTTATCACTGGCAACACACACTGATCAAAGACTTTCGACTTGAGACACTAATGTCCGTTTTCACTAACCATTCCCTAGGCTTAGGTGACTCCTAACATTTGTCTCTTTCTATCTTCTTTAGACAGACTGAGATAAAAATCGCTAAGAGACTCTTGACGCTAAGCAAATGTTAGTGCAAACAAGCATAAGGTTTTGGACGAGAATATCTCACGTTAATTCCGAACGCTGTCCATCCGAATTGGATTCGTTTATTTACCTTTTTCTCAAAGTTGGACTAACCTAGCTGGACCATTGGTCTGAGGTAAACGTACTCGTTAATAGTTTCGAGAACAAAACTCCCAGCTGTAACTGGTAAAAGTACAACATGGCTTTTCAACATAATCTATGAATTCCAGACACAGCAACCATTTTTAAGGCTCTATGGCTTGAATTTATGAAATTGATATCAGATGATGTTGCTTCTACCATAAAACGGAGCTCAGGAGAATTCAATTCTAAACTAGTCTATTTATTTGAATCATAGATTTATATAAAACGCATAAGCTGGTTATGGTTTCCTATTTCTCAATGTTTTGTTTTATTGCCGTATTTGAGAACTGTTTCAAATATGTTTAATAGATACATATATTTTGATTTTATTACGAAAAAGATGGATAACTTAGAAAGAAAAATAAACCAAAATTAATCTTATAAAATCGAAATTCAAGCCCAACACCGCTTTAGCGAATACGCATTCATCATCATCATCATCATATCAGCCGAGAGACGCCCACTGCTGGGCACAGGCCTCCCCCAAGGATCTCCAAAGCGATTGATCGTCCGCTGCCCTCATCCGATGGCTTCCCGCGACCCTCGCCAGATCATCAATATGCATTATACCCTAATGATTGTAATAATTTGTAATTCCATAATAACACTTTAACATTTTAACATGGTTAAGAGTAATTTTACAACGAACGGAATACGATTGATGTATTTTTTAACCGACTTCAAAAACGAGGAGGTTCTCAATTCGGCCGGTATGTTTTTTTTTTTTCTATGTATGTACACCGATTACGCCGAGATTACTGATCCTATTTACGTGATTCTTTTTTTGTTCGATGCGAAATAGCTGCCATTTGGTCCCATAAAATTTTTTTCAAAAACAGTTGGGTACTTTGGTTTTAAATATAAAAAAAAACTGAAATTATGAAATCGTCTACATATGCGTAATTGCGAATTTTTGCTTTTCCAATGACTTTTTCGTGAAACGATACGATAGTAGGAAACAATATAATTTGACAGTCACCCATCTAGCTTTGACCGTAGAAAGTTATCACTAAAAAAAGTGAAAAAAAAAATATAAACAAAAATTAAAACCGACTTCAAAAAACTGAAAAGGATAAAATAATTATTTTGTAATAAAATAGATTTACGCTTGATCGAACTTTTGCAGAGAGAGAGAAGTGAAGGAGTCGACAATGTAGCTACTTACCCAGAAGGTGCCTATAGAATTTAGATAGATTTTAAGGAATACATAGACAATTTAAGACGGCATGTACGGAGGTGCCTCCTAAACACTGCATTTTACCACGTTCAATAAGGTCGAAAATTGAACGCACGTTTCTAAATGTCAAATTACATGATAGCTATCCTTTTCGTATTCATTTTGAGAGAAAGAAATTTAAATTTAGACTTAGCATGTGTTCTCCAGAAATCAGGCCAGTGGCGAGTTGGTACTCGACTTGTGTCACAGATTAACACAAAATTTTATACCATAGTGTAAATAAATTAATGTACGACACTATAACTTTGTTAGTGAATATTTTTGGTTGTGATAGTCACACAAATGTAATTATTGACGATTAGAAATGTCTTCTTCGAAATGCTTCTTAGTAGCCTATTTGAATTAAGATATGTTCATCACATTTTATACATCATATTAGATGTTGCAAGCAGTTTAAAATAAATAATAAAACTGATATTCTATCGTAGAAAATATTTTAATCAAATTATACTGACAGTGACATGACACCAACCAAACACTATTTTTAAATCATATTGTTTTTCACTGTCCAAAGAGTTCAGCACATACTCCTCCTCGTCATCATCAGGTGGAAGCTGGCTCTGCTGGACCTTTCATTAGTAGTACCAACTTAGTCACGGGGCGGCGGAGACAGCCGCCACGAGTCAGTACGTCAGCCATGCGGACACGCCCATCTCTGCCCTCTACAGTATCTGTCACACGACCCCTTAGCTATGTATCTCTTGGAGCACTGATATCTACCATCCATACAAAATCTCCCATCTCTCCGTTCCGTCCCCTGTCGAACAGCCATTTCCTCAGTAACATCGCAGAAAGAGCAGTTTTAATCGCCCGTACTAATCTCTCCCATAGCAGTCCTCCTTTATTTTCGAATAAATTTAGGCGCTGCAGTCTGCTTTGCTGTCTCTTCGGCGTACAAGTATACGTTAGCTACACATCGCTTTAGACGCTTCAGCCATCTGGAGAAGATACAGTATTCTACTAGCAGGGTGACGGATTTAACCGTAGTCACTGATTTCCGGTGGTCGCCATGCTCCTCCTCGGTTTCTGGCTGTAGCTCAAGCTTAGGACAAATTGCTTCTGGTAATCTCAAGTAATCTGTATTTCTCCTAAAGGTCCCGACGCCAAAAATATCAAGGTGAAAGCAATTGTCGATCGTGAGGTAAAGTTCATCCTCCTTTTCTGAACGATGGTGGCAGGAAAACTCTGGTATTATTTCCCTCGATACAGGTGATGAAAGACCATGAAGAACCCAACCAAGTTTAGTAAGTGAGGCGACAGGGTCATCTTCTCCACCCTCTCTAATCTCGCGGCTAATGATCAAGTGACAATAGTCTTGGCCGATGAGAATGGATGGGTGACCCTGAAATGCTTCAATTGGAAGGTTCTTCAGATGTTCGTATCTAGAAATGGTTGCCTCGTCAAGAGAATATTTTGGAGGAGTCAAATTCTCTACCGTACGAACTTGATCTAGTAAGAATGATCCCTCTGCAGTCTTAATCGTAAGTGAAATAATCTGGCTTTTCGGGTTTCTCTCATTACCTACTGCACCCTGGAGTGACAGCTCGACATCTGGTCCTACAGCTCCTACCTCTTTGGCAATATGACCTTCAATCAATGAAACCGTAGACCCTTCATCAAGTAAGGCAAAGGTATCGAGACTGCTCTCAGGACCCTCCACAGTTACGGGCAAGACTTTCAAATATACTCTTTTCCTGCTAGCAAACCAGATATTGGCGGTAGTTTCAGGATCAGTCTTCCCCTTCGTGTCTGACTTCGACCAGTCATCTCGATGAAGTAGTCTATAGTGACCTCCCTTACAAGTAGAGCACTTGATCTTTGACTTGCATCGGTCACGACGATGAGTGGCTTTCAAACATTTGAAGCATAGTTGGCGCTTACAGATCCACTCCCAGCGTTGGTTCACATCTTCACTTCTAAATTTCTCACAAGCGTTGATCTGTTGACCTGTATCATTACAAAAGACACACTTGGCTGGCTAACCACGCACTTGGCACGTGTCAGTTGGTTCAATCCGAAATCGTCGACGCGCGTGTGGTTATCATCATGTACTTGATTACCTGCGTTCTCAAGATCATGCGTGTTTTGTTTCCCCATGTTGACGTTTTCAATCCATGCACGCGTCCGAGCTGACTTACTAGAACTGGCGGCGCTATTCTCCAATATAACAAGTTCTTCGTGTAGACGCGCATCAACTAAAGCTTTCTCCGCTGCTAATCTCTGCTTTTCTATTTCTATCCTTCGCTGCTCGATTTCTAAGGACTGTTGCTCTATTTCAGCCTTCTGTCTAATCGCTTGTGCCTCTAATAATCGTTTTTGAGAGGCAACACTAATCCCGCTACGACATGAGTGAGCTGTAGTTATCGATTTGAGGCTGCTACTATTACGATTACAGTGTTTGGCATTACCGGTTATAGTCTGAGAAGTAAGGGCGGTGGTTGCCTCCGCGGTGGTAATCGGTCCCCCGGTGGTAGTCTCGTCCATCACTTTACTTCGAATTATCGGTTCCGGTTTCGTCGTTTTTGCCGCTAATCGTTCACTGCGTCGCATTCCTGGTTTATTCCATTAATCACCGGCCTCAAGGACCACTTTGTTGCAAGCAGTTTAAAATAAATAATAAAACTAATATTTTATCGTAGAAAATATTTTAATCAAATTATACTGACAGTGACATGACACCAACCAAACACTATTTTTAATTCATATTATTTTTCACTGTCCAAAGAGTTCAGCACATAAGATATGTTCATTTTCATCTATTCTATCATCTATAACATCTACATCTAAAGTAAAATAAAATCCCGCACCATTTTAACCCTTCACGCGCTCTGCAAAATGTAAAAAAGGACTTGCCGATTTAATTTTGAAGAAAAATAAAAACGCCGGCTTTATTTACTGCTAGCTCGAGGCCGTTACTAATTTAATTCCCTCTCGTTTTCCCCGGGGATAGGGGGCGCCTTAATATTCAGGACCGCACACATAGTATTTATCCTTAGATTCACCTCACGTAATAAATCTATGTTATTTAATCTACTACGAGTTATCTACAGTACACTTTCTTTGTTATTGTAAGAATACAGCTTTTACTATGTGATGGTAGTTTTCTCAGAGGACTGGCAACACTGGTTATGGCAGTGGGGTAGATTTTTTGGAGGGGCTAATTAGTGATATATTTATTGGATATTTTTTTGGCTAAATCATAATAATAATCCACAATAACATTACGTCATAATGAAATGCTTACAAGCAAAGAAAAGTCAATATACTTAACTAAAAATTTCAAATCTCCAGCATTTGCCGGCGACTTCGTCTTGGTGAATTTGGGTTCCATCCCACGGAAACACCACGCGTTGTTCTGGAATAAAAAGTAACCTTTTCTATACCAAATTTCTCAGATGTTTAATCGCGAAAACGAAACAATCAAATAAACAAACAAACTCACTTTCGCATTTATAAGATTAGTTAGGATTAGCAGCCGCCGCGGTTCCGTCTCCGCAGCTTCGTGGAGGTTGTCTATTGTGCCAAAAATAAGCTATTGTTCTTACTCAGATTGTACTCTATCGCTGTTTTTTTTATCGGTTCAGCGGGTATAAGCTCGATAAGATAACAGACAGATAGATAACGAGTGCAGCTTAAACCCTGGCCGGCCCTTAGGATCCTTTTTTAACCGACTTCAAAAAGAAGTAGGTTATATGTTCCACTGTAAGTATGTATTGTTTTTGCATGTATGTTCACCGATTTCTCTGCCAATTGTGAACCGATTTACAAAATTCTTTTTTTTTCGATAGAGTATACTCTTGAGGTATTCCCAATTTCACCAAGTCAGGATCTGATGATGGGATCAAAGGGAAATCGAGGGCAAACCTCAAGTTTTATAGGCACGTATGACATGTTTAATTTTTTTCCAAAGCTATTCAAGTATTTGCTTTGTTAGTCATCATCTCATGAAGATGAGCTGGTGATGGAAGTTACAACTCCTTAACGGTTAGAAGTTAGAAGATAAATCTTTCACTATGTATTTCAACCAAAGCCAGGGAGAGATACAAGTCGATAGTGCTGACGGTCACCCATCTTGCTTTGACCTTAGGAAATCACTTAAATATGTGAAAAAAAAAATATTTAACAAATATAGATCCGACTTCAAAACACTAAAAAGGAAAAAAAAAAAATTTCAGTACCTAGGTAGGTACTTACCTCCTAAAATGATTTTTTTGGAGTTGGTGCTTCACTTTCTATTGTCTCTGGAAACAGATTAGCACCAACTCCAAAAAAATCATTTTAGCAGGTAAGTACCTAGGTACTGAAATTTAAATATTTTTTCATGTTTTGTTCTTTTTAATGTTTTGAAGTCGGTTTTATTTTTGTTAAAAAAAATATTATAGTCATACTAGCTGACCCCGAAACGTTGTTTTGCCACAAAAAAAATGTCAAAAAAAAACGAAATTTGGTAGTAGCCAATTCTTAGAGCTACTGAATATACATATAAAATTTCATGAAAATCGGTCAAGCCCTTTCGGAGGAGTATGGTAACTTCTGTGACACGAGAATTTTATATTTTAGATAATTCATAAATTATAATCATTTACAATTGACTTTATTTTTGCCAGATACTCTTAGGTACAGTCAACAGCACATCGAGCATAACAGTTTGAACTTGAGACCGCCTTTACTCCATTCGCAATAGAGGCGGCTTTCGTAGTGCGACTATTATTTTGGATGTGCTGCTGTCAATACATACATACAATTGAATAGGTGAATCTAAACAAAGCAGTATCATTGATTAATTTCACCTTTGTCTGGTATTGATACTAATCTAAACTTATCGATAAATGATTAGATGATTGATTGTAATTGCTATAACCTAAGATAATTTATGTAAGATTCCCGACTGTAATTAACGTCTTGGAATAAGCAATTATTAGTATTAAAAGATGGTCTAGGCATTAAAACAGCTACCCCCGTAGCGTGACAAGCTCCCTGGGGAGTTCACAAAAATTGTCTCACCCCTTGTCTCCTAATAAGTGGACATGGGTGGTGGAGAGAGATATTATCTACGGCCCGTACTACTAGTGCTGATAGCATAGATGTGTACTTCGTATACCGTGAATTTTATACTTCACAAAACCTTGTAGGAAGTGTTTTTGACCAGAAAACTGAACAGCTTTCTCTCTTAACATTGAAACGGCGAAAAAATCAGTAGAAAAAAATACTAATCAGCAATACCTACTCAACCGTAAGCAGCAGACTTTTTGCGATTTCATTGCGCTTCCATAAATAAAGTACTTCATTTTGATGGTTTATATAACCTTCTAATAGTTTTACGGTAATGTAAAATTCACGTAAGCAACAACAACATTAAGCGTACTTAACAAGTAAGCAAGTTTACTTACCAACAAAAAAATCAGACAACATTCACATTGGAACAACTTTACCAAATCTAAATATAATTTGCTTAAGCATGCTTTTGGCAAAACGCGAATCCATTGGAAATGTGGATAGATCAGTTATCCTGATATTTTTTAAAATATGAACAGCTTCTGTGCAGTTCGCCCGACGTGTGTTCCGTTTTATCGCTCCCATTTTATTTGGGAACAAATTTTTACACGATGCAGAATCCAGGTGATTGTGATACTAAACATTTTTTATTGAGCACTCGCGACCCGTGCCTATAAATCATCGTCGAATTTACAACGGGCTTGTAAACCAGAAGGTTTACGACCCCTGAGCGTGAACACAAATCAATGGGAGAGTCACGAACATTAAAACTATAAATCAGACTTTCCGTTTGAAAGGTTCACGATCTCTGATTTCTGGAAAGTTTGTGAAAGTTTCTAAAAAATATATTGACTATAGTATTTATTTGCTCTTATCTTTATTCAGTCTCTATTTATTATCCGCTGACATTTACCTTCGACTTGTTTGTTTCGTTTATTTTGTAGGAGACGCTTCTCCCTGTAAGTCTTGTGGAAGGCGGATTATTATTTGGCTGAAAGTTAAAGTATAAAAGAAAGCTATTTTCTCCCTGGATTCTTCAAGTCCAGTCGACGGCACACCGAGCGATCATATTGCGTTTGTAATAGAAATGTTTTTAATCGGCGGCCCGATTGAACACACTACAGACGCCTTAATAGAAAAACATCAATCCGCATAGTTCCTTGCAGTGTGGTAACATGAGACACGAATGATTCCATTACGAATTTACGCTACCTAATTTTTTTGTTTTCTTATGGCGAGATTCCGTAATGAAGATATTCGTGATCCATGTTTCTCAATGGAGTTCCACACTAAATTCCTTGGCATTTCTTAGAATTAACTCCATACTGATTGCAAAAGGTATGGTATCATTTGGCTATTATCTCACACAGTTTTTAGGACGCAGTCCATTACACCTACACCCATTAATCACAGCTCACTAAGAAGCTGGGAATTATCAAGCCTGTGAATTAGAATTACATTCGGAATATTTACCATGTAATTTGTTTGTAATGAGTTCGTGTAAATACTGAGGCTGAGTCTGACTGACCTGCTTAGTAGGGGCTTCAATCGTAGCAAGCGACAACGACAGAGGGTAGATCGAGATATCTGCCCACAATGAAGTTGACTTCTACCCGCAGTCTACCCGTGATCATGGCGCATGCAACTGCGCCGAAATATCGGGAACTCGTTACAAACAAATAACTTGGTAAATATTCCGAATGTAATTCTAATTCAAATGCTAATAACCTTGAAATTATAAAGTCCTACATCAAGGCTGTCTTCAGATTACCTCAAAAGATAAACTAAAAAGTATTTCAGCCACTGATTGATGCAATAATACTTGAATCCAACGAACAGTTTGCAACACCTGCCTCAAATGAGTCTGACAACGACGGATTACGTGTAGCAGGAATTAATTATAGACTGATTAGTTCACGCGGAATACATTTAGGAGGCCTTTGATGTTAGCTTTGAACTTGAGACGCTAATCGAGTTCTGTTGATGTTTGGATCGCGTAATTGTATGTTGGGTGTGTTGGTTTCACTGAGAACACTTTCTTGGAAGGGAACAATAGGCTATTGCGTCTCTTAAGGTTCCCCTTACAAAGCCCTGTTTTGAGCAGATTCTACTTCATCGTTTTGATTTATCACGCGATTCAAATTTTATTGTTGGATAGTTTCTGCGCACGGATTCGCCTGCGTAGCCCACTGGATACAAATGTATTTTTTTCAGAAACAGACATTACAAGATCTCTCAGCGTGTTCCCCGCGACCTTTGCCACCTTGCGGACCATGTACCTGTCTACCATACCGTGTAGGATTAAGGAAGCCTTATCTGACTATAGTCCCACCAAATGTAACTGAACTGCCTTTTCACAAGCATAAGCTATATGTCAAACAAATTTCCAAAGGTCCAAGAATATTTAGATGATAATATGCGTGGACACATTAAAATTTTAAAAGTTTGTTAAGGAGTATTACAACTGTTAAACTCTATATATTATAATACCTATATTGTAATTGTGCATTGTCAGACTGCTTGAAAATAATGAAATTACTTGTGTCATTGGGTATGTGCCTATTTTGTTGGTACGTTGATATACCTTCTCTTCTAATTAGTTTTCGGTGGTTTTTTCGTCACTGCACTGCTAAAAGTTATAATTTTGTAACAATGTTTATAACATTGTAACTTAATATTTGAAACGTGTGACTACACGAGTTTGTTGCGGGAATCTTCTTGGTATTTCAACTTTTGTAACCAGTGTAAATTTAGACAAGACAGATAGACCGACGACTGTGACGTTGTTAGTTAATATATTTTTGTGACAGTTATAAAAATCTGTTTTTGACGATTTTTTATATTATTTAAAAACTTTATAAGTTGGGAGATGATTTTGGAAAAGTGTAATTGATTAGGGCTCCAGTTCCTCCTACTCAATCAGTACTTTGAGTTTTATATTTGCCATACGCATAGACAGTAGACGATGTACATTACTTAACTAAAGGCCGAAACAGAACTTCTAGAAGGTTAAGTGAAAAAAAAACCTTCAAATTTCAGTCAAAATACTGTAAGTAACAACCCATTTAATCATAGCTAGAAAACAATGCTTTATACAAAAACAATGTCCTCTGATTCGCAGAAAAGCTTAGAATAGAATTTTTATAAACGAGAAATTCTTTGTAAGTCGACTGAAATCAAAACAAGCTTACCTGTTTTTATTTATCGAGGGTACCTATTATTTTAGGTTAATAAAAACAAGATTATTTTTATAAATATTCCTTGAAAGCCTGACTGAAGGCAAGCTTTAACTTCAATGAGTTATTCGGAGAAAAGTTTACAACTTTATTGCCTTCACTATAAAGTCGAAAATGCGCGAGTTTTAGGCAGAAACGTTAAAGTGGGCGACTTTAAAGAATATATCCAGGAAAACTCCTCAACAAATTCAGCTGTATCCGGTCAATCATGCGATGTTTTATTAACCGACTTCAAAAACGAGGAGGTTCTCAATTCGGTTGGTATGTTTTTTTTTCTTTTTTTTTCTTTCTATATTACGAAATAGTTGTCATTTTGTCCCAATCTTTTTTTAAAATCAGTTGGGTACTTTAGATTTTAATTAAAAAAAACTGCAATGAGAATATCATCTACGTATGCGACATTGCGAATTTTTGCTTTCCTATGACTTTTTAGTGAAATGATACGATAGTAGGAAACAATGTAAGCTGACGGTCACCCATCTAGCTTTGACCTTAGAAAGTTATCATTAAAAATTGTGTAAAAAAAAAATTAAAACAAAATTTAAAACTGACTTCAAAAAACTGAAAAGGATAAAATAATAAAATTTAATAAGGTACTTATCACCTAGAAACTTTTTTTTGAGTTGGTGTTTTCGGAAATAATAGAACGTGAAGCACCGACTCTGAAAAAATATGTTTCTAGGTGATAGGTACCTACTTAAATTTTATTATTTTATCCTTTTCAGTTTTTTGAAGTCGGTTTTAGTTTTTGTTTAAAATTTTTATGATTTGAAAGTTGATAATTAAGGGTGCAATATTGAGATACATTGCAGCGTATTTTATTTTGGTTTCAACCACTTTCGACATGCCTGATGCAGTGTCAATATGTTCCTACTAATATATTAGCTTTTTTCCGTCAATCATCAGATTCCAGATACAATTGATTTTCAATTGTCATAGACCTCCTTAGGTATAACGCCGCGTGACAGATTAATAACACTGAGTGCAAAATCCCTATCCCTAATTCCTAAGTAAGTAAAGTAATCAGAATGTACTTATGAGATCTTATCTTATCTTACTGTGGGGGCATGACTAAGTCACAGTGCACTTCGACCCATTGGGATCTTTTGTGCGTCCCCTGCGTTTACTCTTCCTGTGTCCAGAATATAGATGCCATTAGCCTTACTATATCTTTATGCAGAAAGAGCCTGTAGTCTTCTGGCTTTGGATATGCCACTTCCAGAAGGCTCATTCTGGTTCTAGCCAGGGCATCACAATGACACAAGAGATGCATCATTGATTCCTGGCATTCACCACATGCTCATACTTATGAGATACTATACTGTGAAAAGGAAAATTAATAAATATATTTCATCCTATCTTAACCCAGACAGCAAGACACTGCTGTAATAGGACATAGCTCCGACAAGTAAATAGAACAAAAAACAGTCTTGGCTACTACTGTATTACGTAAGTATGTGTTGTAGAAATAAAGGGTTCTTCGTTATTTGAACCTGTTAATTCATTCATTCCAGACAAACGGTTTTTCAATGTTATATGCCTCGAGCCTTGCGCGTCTCAACAAACTAATACTGGTGTAAATTTTATTAGTTCTTAAGTCACACATTCTATTTCATAGCGTACGCACTCCAGCTTTTATCACCGTAATAATTCTCGTTAATTATTCCAGATAAATCATTAGAAACCCCACGTATGATTATAATTTCAATGTCGAAGCTCTCAGGAAAAGTTACGGTTTAGCTCTTTTGAATAGAGCCTTTAGGGAACTTAGCATTTATGGGTATTATATTCAAAGGCTGTATTTGTAAGCGATTGTACGAAGCGATAAATGCTCTGCCATAAAATTGACATACAGCTTTTCGTATTGGTGCGAACCCATAAGAGACTTAGACAAAGCATTTTCGTTTCAATATAAACCGAGCTAGCGTTGAGTACGGATGTAAAAGTAAATTTGTAAGTGAAGAAAAGGAAACATTAGCACGTGAATAATCTCCGTATATTATCGCTTTTCGAGATATCGGAACGTATTCTAAGTTGTGATAAAATGAGATGTAGCGATCGATAAAGCTCTGTATTGCGGTTTATTGTGATCGTTACGACGTCTCACTCGAGTTGTTTTGTTAAAAGCATTCTTGGAGGATTTTTTTACGATAAGAAAGTGGACCGCCGCCGGTTAACGAAGCCTTTATAGGCTACGTTATCCGGTGACAATTATATCACTTAAAACTTCTGTTATGTTAAAAAAACTGAATTAAAATTATATCTATAACCCTTAGATAAGTGCTTGTACTTCTCTAAATAGCCGCCCATATTGTTGTCCTCACAAGAAAACGAAACTGTAAAAATTTCAGTTTTCTATACGACAAATACTTATTGGTTCGATTTCCAAGCACACTGCAAAAACTACGCTCATTACCACTGAATAAGATTGGTTCAAAATTACAAGCGTTATGCTTGGCGACTGTCCGCTGCACGTTCACAAAAGGAACTCTAAAAGAAAAAACAAATTCAATTTTTAAAAAGCAAAACAGCAATTACCCCAGAAAGTTTCATGCGAACCTCAAAACATTTCGCATTACAAACACATTACGAACAAGAAACAAAGTAAGCGCGCCAAAGCAAGAATGACGTCGGACACAGTTTATTCTCATTTGCGCAAAAACAGATTGGAGGATAGCAATCCATCAGCGGAGATTAGCTGGCCTGTACCCGGGATATCCCACCTCGCGAGATAGGGATGGCCCGGTAATTTATTACTTGTCGATAATGTCGACTACATTTTCGGTGGCATTTTTTAATGACTTAAACACTTTATGATTGGATAGCCTTACTCATATAGTTTATTGCTTAACGAAGTGATATTTACAAAGTTTTTAATGCATAATTGTGGTTGAAGCTACATGAGCCCAGTCAGGACATTGCTACAGAAGACAGCGTATCAAGTGTAGCAGTTGTGCTACAAAAACCGCCTCTATTACGAATGGCGTAAGGTCTCAAGATCAAACTGTTACATTTCATATGCTGTTGATATACAGTCGACGGCAAATTAATTTGTATAGTTAATTCAATTGTATATTCAAGATTTGCAGCTAATATCGCGAAGGTATAATAATATTAAAATGCCTTACAGCAAGACAAAAATCGGTCTAACACCCAAAATTAAAGAAAAAAGGTAATTTCTCGAGTTAGCTTTAAGCTTTTTACAGAAACAATAGAAAGTGAAGCATCAACTCGAAAATTAACCTTAAACTTAATATATAAATATGTTTCACATTCCAAGCATCTCTATACCTACCTTAGATTTAAGGGTATCCCATCAAAGCCAGTAGCGACCTGCCTGTCGATTCTGTAACAAAACTCGCACCTCACTTCGCAAGTCACTTCGAATTCAACTGTCAAATCAAGCAATTTTTCATACATTTTTTGCTTTATTTGACAGTTGAATTCGAAGTGACCTGCGAAGTGAGGTGCGAGATTCGTTACAGAATCGCACCCCTGATAAAGATAAAGGACCAAATCACCCACGAAATTTTGGACAGCGTAATTTTTATTTTTCTTTTAGTTGTTTTAAATGTGATTTCAAAAACACTACTACTTTATGTGGGTATTACTAAGCAAATCTTACCTTTATAGATAAAAACGCGTTTTCACTGCGTTTTCAATAGGGTAACAGTAATTCAAATTTGTTATATTCTGAAGGCGGAATGTTTTTATTATCAATTTGTTAATATTATTTATCATCATCATCATATCAGCCAAAAGCCTGCTGGGCATAGGGGAAGGCTCCCAAGGATCTCCAAACCGATCGGTCCTGCACTGTTAGTATCCATCTACTTCCCGCGACCCTCACCAGATCGTCGATCCCCCTTATGGAGAAAATACCGGGAGACCAAGGCTGCGTCTCCCGGTACGCTGCTGCCACTCGAAGACCTTTCCGCCCCAACAGCTGTCAGTCCTCCTTGCATTGTGGCCTGCCCACTGCCACTTGAATCTCGCAATTCTGTGGCCTATGTCGGAATCATGGTTATTTTTGATCTTCCATAAGATAATAATGTAATTTTTCAATATCAACGATGACAAACAAGACTATGATACCTTGTAAGATAAAAACTTACGAGTATCCTTGTTATTCTTCTATTACTAGGTAGTCTGAACTGGCAATGGTAGTATTGCAAACAACTTCTATTGCTGACACCGTGACACTTCCTCTAGCCCTTAAATTATGACTTACTTCAAACCCAACACAACCATTCAGATTATTGTTATTTAACCACGTTCCTCGATAGTCATCATCAATTTGGTCGATCCAATTTTATTTACGTGTGCTCATAATATTATTTTAAAATTTCAAGCCAATCTCGTCGCATAATTTTAAGCCGTTGGAGTTATCACGTCTTACATTTTAATAAACAATTTTCCAATATCGTTTATCGACAGCATAAACACCACCCCTATACTCCCTAAGGCCTCTTTTTGCTCCGTATGTCTTCTCAAATAAACGGCTCATGATGGCTCCTAGCTGTCTCTCGGGCGGCATCCCAGAATTTTGCGCGTCGTCAATAATTAACTTTTTTACTTTTGATAATACAACAATTTTTACATCCATGATTTTTATTACAGTTAAAATAAAGGCTATAGTTTAAAACTTTTTCAAAATGAAGATTTGAAAATTGGCGAGATATCAAAATTGAACATTCTTAAAGTATTTGACCTTATTCCGAAATTAGAAAAATAGCAAGCGTCCAATCTCCGTTCATCAATAACAACGGAACGCGGAAACTGCATTAATGATTTACAATTAAACAATTCCAACACTTTACAACTCCAGGAGTGGGAGAAAGGATGAAGCCACAAATAAAGCAATTAAAATTTCAAAACTTTTCCCATTGTCTTCTCGGTATTTTTGTGGTACAATTTGAAACTTTTCTACTGATACTTTTTTGTTTTTCTTTATACTAGTTCTTTTCTTAGCTTTATATCCATCTTTTATACGTATGCCTATACACTTATTGAATGCCAATTCTAAGCGACTCATATTGTATCGTTATTAATTTGCTTGGCTTCAGGTTGTTGACTATCACGTTTCTATTTTCATTCATCCCTTTTAATAAAGATAAAAGACGCAATTTTTCCCCAGGAAAATATACTTAACTTTCCTATAAATAAGGTTCATAGAGTACTTTTAAATTGTGTTTGATATTTTGTAGCAATATAAATATTTGTAAGATAAAAAAGGAAATCAATCGACATGGTTGGGTCGTGACCGCGGTAATAGTTCTTAGTGTTTGTATAGAGACTGGTTTATTTATTAATTTTCAATTATTAACATATAATTAACGGCCTTCTGTGCAAGTTCGCAGTCGCACAACGTGCTATGGAACGAGCTATGTTAGGTGTTTTTCTGCGAGATAGAATCAGAAATGAGGACATCTGTAAGAGACCCAAAGTCTCTGACATAGCTCTTAGGATTAGCAAATGAAAGTGGCAGTGGGCAGCCCGCCTAGCATGACCACCGAAACGCGATATGTTGCGTACTGTCAAAAATCATTGGATATAACCGCCATCTTTAAATTTCATCGAAACTGCGAACATGTATTGTACTTAGACATGTTCGCAGTGTCGATAAAATTTCAAGATGGTGGTTATATCCAATGATTTTTGACAGTTCAAAGCGATAAATGGCTTTATCATATCGCGTTTCGGTGGTCATGCTAGGCGGGCAGGGCACATAACACGCAGAACGGACGGCGGATGGGGCGTTAAAGTTCTAATACCGGAAAGTGCAAAGTAGGACGGCCTCCCACTAGATAGACAGACGACCTGGTCAGGGTCGCGGGGAGTCATCGGATGCAGGCTGCGCAAACCCGTTTTATTTGGAAAGCGATGGGGGAGGCCTTTGTTCAGCAGTGGACATCATAGGCTGGTGTGATGATGATGATGATGATTAACATATATTATATGTAATAAACAATTACCTAAAGATGCTCATAGCATCTTAGGTATACTAATCACGCGCTACCCACCCTATGAAAATCAAGAAATTATGGCGATCTATGGAAACGTTGTTTCGGCCGAGACAGATTGGGATAGAGGTATGACTGACTCAGCGGGAGAAAAAAAATAAAATAGCGATGGCACGTCTAAAGTAAGCGAAAATACACAAATTATAATATTAAAAACTAAATAATTATAAGGATTACAAAAAAAGCTTCCACGTGATTGTGAATATTAATGATATCTACTATTTATATTATTTATTTATTGAATACAAATTATAGTTTACCAATAATCTAAAGTTTTCTTATTTTTCAGAAATGAAATGCATCGGGGCAAAATCCATTGATCGTATTGTTGTTTTACACGTGTCACGATAAATATATGAAGGAATGTATATCTAATTTTCAGATCCGTTAGATCTTTCAGTGACTTATGATAAAACATATAAAAGTGCGATTTTTTTCAATAATGGCTCTCTTTACCCTCCGCTCTTTAAATTGTTTCCAACTTTCTTATTTTCAAGGTTTAAGCATATTTCTAACTTAAAATCTTTTAAGTCGTATCCTTAAGCCTTATGTCATAATCATTTGGCAACTCCAACCAAATTCAAAGCTAAAAAACTGTGAAAATACTTTCACCACAAACCCGCTCGTCTCTTGTGTCATGTTTGACATGATTAGCCTTAGACGTTAACACTAGCGTTGTCTCATCAATTTTATTGATTGATGATGACCAACAACAATATAGTTAATTTTAAGGAAAACCTGTTATTGGCCTTATAACTATTTAAGTAACATTTCATATTAGTTTAAGTGAACGCTGTTGTTTTTCGAAATAAATAAATTAATGATGAAGTTTTGGCATATCCTAAGACGGATTTATTTTAGAAAGGAGACTGTAATAACCATCCAGATAATTGTAGATTGTTTTTAAGATCGGTATTTTTTTTTTCTTTGTATGGATTTAAATATTTATATATTGTAATCTTTTAAGCATAATATTGTGTTTGTTCTATCTATGTGACGTTTCAGTAGAATTAATTTCCATCAGTCTATCTATTCTGTTGTGAGCGTTCCTTCGAATTATTTTGAAAAGATTTGCTTGAAAACATTTTACTGACAAAATAATTTTGAAGTTCCTTTTTTTTATACAACTGGATGACAAACAAGCAGACGGCCCACCTGATGGAAAGCGGTAACCGCCGCCTATAGACACCTGCAATAACAAGGAAAAATTACTTGATATTGCAAGTGCGTTGTCATCCTGGGGCCTAAGTTGAAATGCCGTCCATGCCCAGTAATTACACTGGCTACCTTTCCCTTCAATCCGAAACACAGCGAACTGTTTCAAGGCTGAAATAAGAAAGGCGGTGGTACCTACCCAGACGACCCTGCATACGGGCCTACCACCTAGTAAATGAACCACCTTCCTTTGATAATGTACTGAGAATTGCTTGATCAGATTATATGAATTTATAAAGTTTAGTTAAAACTACTAATGCAATTAAGAAAGTATACTTACTGTACTATTCAGCTATTTGACGAAGCAGTGAAAGAAAAGTACTGGTTTGTTGACCAGGTAGTAGTCATAAGTCTCTCTGATCACAGTTTTTCAAGGTTACCTATTTGCTTAAAATTTTCTATGTACAAAAATCAAAGAAGTAAAGCTTTAGAAATCTGATACGAAGTACCGTAGAAAAATTCACTTTGTCACTACAAAATTTCAGTTTCGAGTTAAAACTCCAAGTTTTTGTTATTTAAGCTAACGGAGCTAAAAACTAGCAGAAAGTTTAGTAGTAATTAGTTTTAGTCTAGAAACTTTACAGCAAAACATCTTCTGCGTAACTAGAGCCTTGGTCATTAAGGGCTAAAATACGCTGAGCAGTTTTGCTTTCACAATAATGTAAAGGCCCGTCCACTGATGGTGAGGTTTTCGTAGTTTTGACGCTCGTGGCAACTTGGGCACTACTCAGGTGTTGCATCATCATCATACTATCACCGTTACCTAGTTATCCATAACACAAGCTCTTGATGATGCTTACTTTGGGCTAGATAATTGGTCGTCGGTGGGCATGCAAAACTGCGCAAGAGCAGTTTGTAAATACCGCGTATTAGCTTTTTCTTCATTTTACAGGAGAAAAAAAAGCTTGTATTGTAATATCTTGGATATTCTACATAATTCTCTGACTGAATTTGTCTGGAAATTTTCTAGGTGTTGTTTAATGAGAATCTGGTGTAAGCGAATCAGCGCGGCAGCGCCAGGAACCCGCTAGCGCGATATTTTCATTTAGCAACTTTTGTAAATACGCGGTATTGCAAACTGCTCAACAAGACGAGGTGTGAGTGTAAGAATAATATTAATATTATTATCAACACATCAGCCGAGAGACGTCCGCTGCTGCACTTAAAAAAAAACCCTTTGGATCGTTTCGGAGCCAGCTACCGTATGGGAATTCAAAATCCCGCTCAGGAGCTGGCTCCGAAATGAGACTTTACTTTACCATTTCGTAGCTGACTTTCGGAGCCAGTTACCGTATGGGAATTCAAAATCAAGTTCAGGTCGCTCCGTTCCCTATAATATGATTGAGCGGAGCGATGGCTGGCACATGCGTCATACTTGTGAACTGGTGCTACTAGTGGAAATGGTCATCTATAAGCTTCCTTGATTTTGTAATAATTTACCTACATATTCATCAATATTTTTTCATCAATATAAGATTTTTGAGGTATATCGCATTATAGGATATTATATATAAAACAATACAATTATTATTGTAATGACGTGGTCAGACAAGTGTTTAAAATTAATGAAAGATGTTTAGCTTTTTTTATACTCTGTGCGACACTGCGCTGCTAAATACTATTACTGTGTAATTAAACATTGTAACTTAATGATTGAAAAGAGTGACTACACGAGTTTGTTGCCGGAATCTTCTCGGTAGTTCAACTTTTGTAACCGGTGTAAATTCAGACAGACTGACAGACAGACTGACTGACGGACAGACAGACAGACTGACTGACGGACAGACGGACAGACAGACAGACCGATAGACAGACTGACATAACATTCTTAGCTTACGTAGATCCAGATAAGACAGAGAGACAAACATTATGAAATTGTTAGCTAGTTAATATTATTTTTATGTGACAGACATAAGGGTTTTTTTGTTGACGATTCGAAAGTGCTTCTTGGGGGGCCTAATTGAATAAAGATATTTTCATTTTCAGGAGCTGGCTCCGAAATGAGACTTTGTTTTACCGACAACCGTCTTTTTAGGGTTCCGTACCTTTTCTTTAAAAAAACGGAACCTTATAAGATCACTTTGTTGTCCGTCTGTATGTCTGTCTCTCAAGACCATTTATCTTGGGAACGAAGTCTCATTCCGTAGCCAGCTCCTAAACGGGAATATAAATTCCCATCCCATGGAAAAAAACAAGAGAAAGAGTTATGTAACAGCATTGGAAACGAGTATCCCTGTTTGTTTTAAGATAAGGCTTCCACAGCTCTGGCGACCTTAGTTACCGCAGGAACATATCACTACAAGGTAGTGTTATTTAGCTGCGATCTTCTGTAAGTTGGAGGTGGTACCACAGTTGGGCGCTAATATTTCGAGTGATTTACCATTATGCCTTATCTAGCTTGATTCGTTATGTATTTTCTAAGCTGAACCCATATCAAACCATTCAGAAAAAATAAATTGGGGGTCAAACTTACCTATAAACTTACCTTTCACTAGTTGTTAAGCCCATGGGGTCGTCTGGGCAGGTATAGACAGCACCGTCTTTCCTATATCGACCGTAAATCGATTGAAAGGGAAGGTAGCCAGTGTAATTACTGGGCATGGAAGGCATTTCGTCTTGCGCAAAACCTGGCCGTAATGCCGGGTTACCCGGGGTTAGGCTGGTGAATTGGCTTGGGCAGAGCCCATTCTATACCCAAAGAGGTTCAAGTTCTTTATTGTGCATTGAAATAAGGTAACATTCAGATGTACATAATTTAAAAAAAACAACAGACACTTATTTCTACCTTTCCAGGCGCATACACAAACAAAATCTTAATTCTAAGTACAGCGACAAAATACTATTCTTACTTATATTCTAAGAATTCTTGTATACTGTAGAAACATTTCTCTACAAGCCAATCCTTAACAACTTTTCTAAATATTTTGAGTTTACGGAAGTCCACGGAAGACCAGCGCTGTGGCCTTCCAGGTTGCAGCATACGCTGAGTGGTGACCATTTGGTTATAAGATTTTGTTATAAAATTCATGCTGTTTTGTTACTACTTTTATTTATAACCAATAAATGTTTTTCATTTTTTCATTTTCAATTTATGTTCTTTAAGGGCAGTGGAGTTACCGGGGAGTTTTGTGGGTATTCCCAGTGCCGCTACGATCAGGCACTGGGTGATCTCCTCACAGGCCCGTCGCTTCGCCAGCGGCGGGTAGGTCTGTAAGCGGAATTCTCCCCGAGAAAAACAGGTCTCAGGACGATAATGCACCTACAATATCATGTGATTTTTTCCTTTGTAGGTGTCCGCTGCCAGCCTGCTTATCATCTAGTTGTTTAAAATGTATATGAAAACTCTTACATTATAATGATTTCTAAATCAGCATGACAGATGCAAGAGAGGTCTTATAATGATGGTTATTCCTTGACAGCACAGAACCCCTCACAGTAAAAACTTAGCTAAGTTTAGATGTTAACAGTTTACTTGAAGAGTTTCCTGAGCAAATTCCCGCGTCACCTAATGACGGATGGGCCTCAGGTGCGGGCTTGATGCATTGCGTGACTGGCGTGCCCTGATTGTGGCTTTACTCTGATAGCCATTTATTTTTTATTTATATCCCCTTTTCCTTGGAATAGAATGATATCTTTTTCATCTATTATATGTTTGGTTTCATTTTCATAAGTGGCTGATGTTTGTAGGAACCTTAATCCGCTGTTTTAAGGGTCATAATAAGTATTTGAAAAATATTAAAAAGAATATCTAAGCCATAACTTAATTATATCCTTAGGCTGTAACCGCACCCGTGACCAAGGACTTAGGATAACTTTCATAAACGAATACAATATCAGGGCTGTAAACTTAAAAAGCGCTTTAAATTAATGAATTCTGTGAGCTCTGTGTGCGTGAATTGGACCGCTCAAAATAGAACTCAAAGTGACGGTTGTTAACTTATAAACTTATCAAAGACAATTTACATCTTCTGTCTTCCCGTGACCACGATAGCTGTAAAGAAATCAAAACGATGGGACGTATAATAATAATGTCCCATCTAATTAAACGCGAGTTAAATCCGGAAAATCGGTTTATTTCAAATACTAACTATAATTCCAAATCTTGAGTCTTCACTACAGTTTCAATTATTATTTCTTTGAATCATTTTAAAGTAGACCTAGCTATATTGGTTTCTTAAATTTATCTAATACGAATCCAATGGACTGTACGTAATGCTAAGGCTATGCCTATTGACAGTCCAGTTTCGCCGGAAGCCGCCGGTTGAGGCTAATGGTGGGCCAGTGTCGTTCTTCAAGTGTTTGCCATATGGACTGATCCTAGGGATTGTGAATTTAGGGCTTTATATCTGTAGGATTGGGAAAAACCATTATAGCGTAAGTTTGGTGAAATATTTGATTTTGGAACAAATCATCTACATATGTAATATCAAAACATGATATGTTTGATTGTTTGCTTAAGTTCAATTGGTTCCATAATAATATCACAAATTTATGAGAAGATAGCCCTTAAAATATTCACTTTATACAGAGTATTTGATACATACCTATGTTATAAAACTCATAATTTCTAAAGTGTTAACAAAAATTCTAACTAGTAAAGAAAATTACGAATTGTTCGGTCGGGTAAACGAAATGCATGGGAAATTTCAAAATCGATTTAACAATTTTGAACTATTTATATGACTGCTAACATGGGTCAGTTTCCGCCTGTTATATTACTGTGTACCATTCACTTTCTATACGACAATGGTGGCTAAAGCATTCGGCTCACCTGATGAAGTGCTTACTGTAGCCTTTAGACGCTCGTAACACCTTGGACACTACTCGCATGCTGCTACAGTGCATGCGAGTAGCGTCCAAGGTGCTACGAGCAACCATAGTGCTACGAACGACCAATAAGCTACGGTAATGGAGCCCCACTGCTCCCAATTAACGCTTTCTTAGTGAGTTCTCCACAAGAACACTACACTAAAGAGTTACTAGCTGAATGGTAATAGTAACTACAACCAATTTTTCACCAACAAACCCTCATTGGTCCATCTCGGATCTAAAACGTACCTAGCCCTGTACATTTTCTCTAAATTTCCAAGCCTTACACAGCTCTGTAATGGCATTTAATTCGGCCATTCAAAATCAGGCGGGCCTGCGCAGCGTACAAGCAGAATCCATTTGCGTCATCCAAACTGCATCCGTGCGAGCCTATAAATGCTGTGCCTAATGTCTGCGTTCTGCGGAAATTGCGCGGCTACTAACTCTAAAAGAGGACTATGCAGGTTTTGTGCGATAAGGTTGGTATATACGCACGACCCTCCGCTGCCAATCGGTTACAGGCCATTGTTGCGAGATACGCACCATTACTGGAAGAGCCTATTTGTGTAGTGGTTAGAGCGGTTTGGTGATTACGAAAACTAAACAATTTTCGGTATGGGTAATTCTGGATGGCTAAGTATAAATTTGTTACCTTGAGCTTTGGATGCTCCTGATGTGTTTCTCCCATATCGGCATACCTATACCCAGCAGAGGGGCGTGTATATGCTGTTGAATTGACCCACCATTTATTTATTTCATCCAAGGTTGCCTGGAAATTATTACTTTTTGCAATCGCCGCCATTTGTTTGTATTTTCCTATGTCATACTCGTTCTCAGACTTTGTCTTTTTGAATAATTAGGGATATTATACACATTAATCAATCAACACACAATAATCAATCTTGCTAGCTATCTGACTACACATTATTTATCATAATCATAATCATTTGTTCCGTGCACATAGGTTCAAGTATAGATGTTCACATAGGCATTAGTTAGTAAGCTCTCTATGTCTCACCGATAGGCATACAGAATACAATACTTGTTTAATTTTTATCATTCACTTATATCAATTAAGAATTTAAATAAAATGTTAATAATAGTAATATAAAAATCTGAAATTATAAATAAAATCCAAATTGTAGTTACCTAATCTTAAACATTCATTATATTGGTCTTGTAAAAATAAAATAGGATACTTTTTTTTTAAATTTGCTTACAGAGTTCTGTCGTCTTGTTTTCTCTTATAAGACCATACTCATGTATATTATGTAACTATATTGTCAATTTTTAGTTAATGGTGGTTTCGTCAAGCTGACGATTTCCCCCACTACCACAACGAACCACTTATCTCGATTCACGAAATATTCGGTATTACGTGACACTGACGTGAGCCATAGTTACAGAAGTATTCGCTCGGAGCTGGGTCTGCATAGTTCCGAAACTTACTTCAGTTTAGAAGTTATTTGCAATCAAAAAGCATATAGATGATAGGTTTTCGCTAGCGGCTGATAAATTTGCGGTTGCAAAACGTGATAATGTACCAGCCAAGGGCTTAAGGCTGTTTTTTAATACAACTCAATAATTATATTATAATCATACACTCACACTTAATATCTAGCCCAAAGTTTTACTAGGTGGTAGACTCGTATGTAGGGCCGTATGGGTAGGTACCACCGCCTTTCTTATTTCAGCCGTGAAACAGTTCGCTGTGTTTCGGATTGAAGGAAAAGGTAGCCAGTGTGGCACTGGGCATGGACAGCATTTCATCTTAGGCCTCAGGATGACAACGCACCTGCAATATCAAGTGATTTCTCATTGTTATTGCAGGTGTCTGTAGGCGGCGGTCTCTGTGATGGTAACCGCTTACCATCAGGTGGGCCGTCAGCTTGTTTATCATCTAGTTATATAAAAAGAAGTAAGCATCATTAATCCGTCAAGCATCAGATTCTAGACACAACTGATTTTACAATTTCTATAGACCTCCAGAGGTATAACGCCACTTGATAGATTAAGAGCTTGTGTTATGGATAGATAACAGAGAAGTATTGATCATACCCCAACCGTGTAGTCTGTATAGTAAGGGGTAGTGACCAGTCGGCCAGGCGGTCGTCTAAAATCACACGCAAGCTGACGGCCCACCTGGTGGTAAGTCTTCTGTCGCCTATGAATACCTGCAATAATTGTCATTGCTTAGCAGACCTCACAAACCAATCCAGCAGTTTTACTGGGTATTTCCAGGGTCAATTTAGATGCTGGGCGAGCCCCGCATAATATACTCCGCATATACAACGGCAGGTAGGTCTGTCAATGGATACTCCTAGTTAAAAAAAGGTGCGTTGTCATCCTGAGGACTAAAATAAAATGCCTTCTACGCTCAGTAATTACACTGGTTACCTTTTCCTTTAATCCGAACACATCGAACTGTTTTATGGCCGAAATGGGAAGCGGTGGTACCTACCCAGACGAACACGAGGGTACGAGCCTACCACCAAGTAAAGTGGAATCGTATCCCTGATAAAACTTTTGCTTGGGTTGTGACTTTAGCTTCTGCTTTGGTTTGCTTAGTTAAATTTGTTGATTTGTTTGTCCATTCGGTTCAGTCGGGTAATATTATTTGACCCAATTTTCAAGGAGCTCAGTGGGGTAGTGGTTTTAACACGATCAAATGTGTTGAACACGACATACAAAGTAAAAAAAAATATTACCTTAAAAATTCAAAAACGGAAGAACCTGTTGTCACCAGAATTTCTAAGCGATTGCCTGTCAATCGATATTTTACTATAATCATCATCATTTCAGCCGAGAGACGTCCACTGCTGGGCATAAACCTGTCCTCCCCTCCAAAACTATTGACGAAAAGCTCCATTCGTTTGACGTCACAAAATTAATTCCAAATCTGGTTTTTCCACGTTTCAACTTTCATTTAAAAACTTTACCTTTTATTTGACAACACATCTATGTCAAATAAAAGGTAAAGTTTAAATATACAACCTCGGATGAAAACATAATCCCGCGAGAAATAAGTAAACAGCCGTTGACACAGGTGGGCAATTTTAAAACCCCACCGCAAAAAAGAATCCGTGAGGTCCCGACACAAAGGAATCTGGAGCCATTTATCAAAACGGCTAACAGCAAAAGAACTGGCAAAGTAAAGAAACATTATTGTCGTCCGCTTAATCCCGTCTCGTAGATTGCGTTGGAGGTGTCTGAACGAATATAGTCTGGAGAGGTAGGCGGAAATAGACAGAATGACGTTATCTTACATTTAATCCAGAATAATATTCGTAATCTTCGTAGACTTGGTCCATACGTTTACGCGCAGCTTTGTGATAAAACGTCAAAATCTATGACGGCTCGTCGGCTTCGCCGTCGTCGCTAAGCTGGATGTCGAATATTTCTGCAACTGAATCGCGCTGCAGTAGTGGTTAGTTTAGTCCACGGTGTTATAACTTCATACTAAAATAACCCTATCATATACGACCAATTGCAGTTAACATTGAAGTAACGACAAGTACAATTGGTTTAACTGATATTTAATTTGGTCGGCTTATAATGGGTTAGAAATTCAGGCCCAAGTCGTCAAAATAGTGACTTCGAAAAATATTAACAAAAATATTTAAAACTTAAATGACATTTAAGATGTTATTCATTAAACTGAGAAAAAATAATCACTTGAATTTTTAATCAATATTAGGTAACGTTGATATTTTTTCAGTATGTCGTTAGTAATATTCTTACTATAACTTATATCTTGCCCAAATTATTAATTACTTAGTTACCCCATGTATTGGGATTTAAACCTAGGCCGTCATAGCAGTTCCTGTCAGTTTTGAATTTTTCATGACATTTTAATTTTTTGGTGAGATTTGTTTTTTGGTGATTGTTTTTTGATGAGATTTGGTGTTCATTATTTTAACGATATAATTTTATACAGTATTTTTCAATAAATAACCATTATAAATATTTAAGTTAAGTAAATTAATGAAGTAGAAATGGTAGTGCTAATTTATCAATGTTAATAATGATAGGTTTGCGAGATGTCCTACGTTCTAAACCAAGAAAACCATGTTCGAATCCCAATTGGGAATTTTTTCTTTGAAATTTTATTTTGATACTAAAAATACGTAAATAAACATTTTTTATGTAACATTTGATTACTTAAATTTAGTTTTTAAGAAAAAAAAATGTTTTATTATGAGAATAATTTTTTGGTTGTCTACCGGTTCAGATCACCAGATATCGCTAAGCGTCATATATTTTGTAGTATGGAGTGATACCTCTATACCCGTATAAAAAATGTACTCTTTGGTTTAGTCTACGATGCTAATGCCTGGTAGGTAGAGTTATATTAGTAGTTAATAATTATGCTAAGCAAAATAAATCACATTCGTAATTAATATTTGCATGCCTACAAAATTTTACGTTTAATAGTGATGAAACTGTATATGAAATGTATTACATACCACCTTAATTTGTAGCACAGTAAGCAATTATAGGAGAATACCACAGCACAGATAATACCCACAATACTACATTCTGGCTCATCTTGTACAGAAAAAACAAATAAACGAAAAAAAGAAGTTTTTATTTTATCTCGTTCCAATTAAATTATTACTCTGTAAAACCCGCAGATACATAATTTATAATAAAATGAATACAAATGATATTTTCAATATCCGTCGGACGGAAGAACTTACATTTGCCTTACGTTGTACACTAAAATAACATGACTTTTGAACAATACGTAATTTATTTTAACAAAAAAAAATACAATGATGCATAAAGATCATAATTCATTTATGGATATAATTAACAGTCTTCATATACAAATGGAATCAATAAATATTTTATCTTTTATTTTAAATAATGTTATGTATGTTTTTGCATTTACGAACATTTTTAAATTTCGAATCGTAATCGTATCGTTCACGTAGGTACGCTTATAATTGGGATGTTGCCTAAGTTTGAATCTGGCGCTATTTTACACAAATTCGGAAAATATACGCTACTGTTACCTATAAAAACAATTCAAACTTAAAAGATATGGAATATTGTTGAAATTGTACTGATTTGAAAATTAAAAAATGGTCATTTTTATTTTTTCAAAATTAATCAAAAATGTTAATGATAATAAATAGCTGACATCAATTAAAACAACTATTATTATGACAACTATTAATAAAAACATACTAAATACATAGTTATTATTAATTTTGTCAGTATGCCCATACATTTCTTAGTAATATGGGAACATGTGACGTCACATGTTCCGTAGATTTTCTATGGAGCGTTTTTGGACGTTGCGCCGCATCATCTTAAACATACCACTGTATCTGTGAAACTATTGATCTTAGACATATTATTTCTTTTGCAATATTTCTTTAGGAGTTATAAACTTCTTATTTATGAAATAAAAAAAAGTTGTCAACTACCCTATTTAAAACAAAAGCTGGACTAAAGCTAACGTAACTACACGATCTGATAAGATGGCAATTCAAAATTTTAAAATGTTCGTGCTAGGGGTACCGCTGTCAATTTTGTAGGTACCTACTTTTACTCTTTGGTCTGCCATTGAGAAACTGACATGATATGTAATCGGGTGTTTTAATATGAAAATGTCGACTTTCGCTTTTAAATACGGACTCGATCACGCATTTGACCATTTAACTACTGCTAAATAACATGACCGCGGCGAGCCGTATAAAGAAAAAAAAAGTTGATTTTGCTTATGGTAAGCGAGCCACACTAAACTACTTAGCCAATTAAAATATATGCTTAGTACTTACCTAGGGACTCATGTTTTATAAGAATTTTGAAAACGCCGGACAATTTTTGAAGTGCAATCGCAATTATATAGGGTTGCACATTTTAGATCGGTCAGAATGGGAAAGTCTGAAACTATAAGACATACGAAAATTTCCTCTTAGGAACCATGTCATCGATTTTAGTAATAAGAAAAACTGTATTCATACATTTAAAAAAAACTCAGCTCAGGAATCGAACCCGGACTTTTTGAAAAATAAAACTAACACTATTTCTGTTTAAATATCGTTTGTGTAGGTCTTAAGCAGTAACCGTTACTATGAAATATGATGTCTAAAATGAATAAAATGCATTATTTTCATATCCTTTAACTTATTTTAGTAAGTGTTCGAAATTACCACCGTTTTTTTCAATACAACATTTAACTCGTTTAGGTGCGTAAAATTGACTTTCCATTTTCAAATGAGGTTTATCACGTCTCTGTTCAAACCAAGACGTTCCATTTTTCGTTACATTTCCATTCACATTGTTAATACACAAATATAAATAGAAGCCTATGTTTTAGTCACTGTTCTCACTTCTGTACCGTCTACAGTATAGCTAAACACCAATTTCATCGGATGGGTCAAACTACTATAAAACTTCCGGCATTGTCATTTCAATTCATTTGTGATGTGAATAATCTGAATGTCCTAGTAATACCCCTGTACCCCTAGCACGAACACTTTTAAATTTTGAATCGCCACGTATCGAGTGGTTACGTTAGCTTTTGTCTGGCTTTTGTTTGAAACTTTAAGCGCGCGTGAACGATATGATTACGATTCGAAATTTAAAAATGTTCGTGCTAGGGGTACTGACAGTACTGATTCCGTTAGTAGTTCCTAATAAAATCAGTCACAATAATAGTCACTTGAACATATTTTAAGCTCATTTGCCGACATTCTTCAAGATCTTAAGAAATGATAAATAGACCACTATTTGTCAGTGTACGAAGTAATCGCATAACGAAACATTATCAGACTATTTACACTATTGGGACAGTGGGCTTAAATTAGCGTTCAATCCTTTCCTTGTTGACATTCCATACGTCTGCACAATCCGCTCCGCCTATTCTCTTATGATGCAAAAAGGTTGGAACTCTCGCCCTACTAGGAACTGTCTTGTAAATCTTTGAGTGAAAGAGCGTTAAGCCATATTGCACTGAAGCATCAGATGAGATGCTGGGCAAATACAATGAAGTTTCTACAAATACCCGAGTGTCCAACGATCAGTAAGGCTTACCAGACTAGATTCAGGTACATGTAATGAGAAACATAAAATATTTGTTCACATTACTATCTTTGAAGGTCGAGAAAAATTGCTTCAGCTAATTTTATGGCCGCATCTACATTTGAGCAGTAATACCATTACGCCTTCACTTTCTAATGCATAGATCTTATCTTTCTAACTTTGTATAAGTTTTCTCATCAAAATATCCAACTCGATATAGATAATTCCGACTGTATTATAGCCAAGCGGATACTAATACCTTAGCCCTTCTGTCTTTATCTATGTCAGCCCCGTGACGTCAGAGTTTCCACTGCCGTTTTATCTTAAGGTCATTTGTCACCCCAGCCGAAATAATAAGTACTCCCGCACTATTGTACGTAGGTTCAAGGAATTTGTCGTTGTCTCCCTGAATAATGTACGGCTGTAACGTTCTCGCTATTCGGGAATTAACCGACTCGAATGAAGGGGTTTATTTGCTTTTAAGTAAATAGAGTGACGCGAAATCTCTTTGTTTGAGTGGAGAAGACTTGCGAGAGTGTATTGCGTGCGCCATTTTATATGAGCTTTTTGTTTAAGTTCTTTGTTAGATCTTTTCTGAGATACAATTTGTAGGAAATGGCTTAAATATTGCTTACTTTCCAAAATTCTCTTCATCTTCTTTTGGTAATTTTACAGTAGTATGCAATGATACAACTTCATCAGCGATATTATGCAAAATCCCGTAATGTTAACCAGTGATGGTTGATTTTATGCATACGGGAACGAATGAAATTACCACCTCAACGAATGTATAATTATTATGCACAAAATCCAAAAGTTACACACCATGCTAGACTTACAAAATGAATCATTAGAGATCCGTATCCTAGTTTGTTGAGAGAGGAAAGAATATCAGATATTAATATTCCAATCACGAAAAATAACAAAAATAAAACATGTCCTGATTCTGAGCAAACATTTTGTAACGTAACCTCCATAAATTTTGCATTGGCCGTACCTTTGAGCCCTCCAAATAATTATGCCCTAATACAAACCGTCAATAGCACTCGCAAACAATAAAATTGAATTGGTGTAACCGAAAAGCGGCCGCAGTCTGCGCTGAATGCCAATTGTGGGCTGAAATTTGGTAGAGGTGTGGAGAATATAAAAGTGTACAGACAGTGTAGGAATTTGACGAGTTTTATGTGCTTGTTAGTAGTGAGCAACCTTTTTTCGATTCACAATTTATATTGGAGTTGGACTCGAAAAGATTGGGATTGGCCTGTGTTGTGGACTTCAAGTGAGCTGAAAGAGAAAGAAGAAAGAAACGTTTATTGATTCACACAATGCTATTGAAGGACATGACAAATTAGTATAAGTTAAAATAAAATGTTAATTCAAAACACACACCCTACTTTCTTGGATGATTTAAAATCAACCATGAATAATTTATCGACTGTTGGATCACGGGTTATTACAATACAAATCGCGAATAGCGGGAGTACCATATTTGCGTACTGTCACGCGAAATAAAGGTACACAAAAAATATCAGAAAATAACATTTCATTTACAAACGAAATACAGTCCTTGACTGCATGCAAAACAGACCAAGATCAAACGTAACACGCCGACGGGAACGAAGTAAAACAAAAAGAATTAATTAATACTCTTTCTACCGATTCATTGCGAGTTCAAAATGAAAAAATAAACATCAAAGAACGCAAACAAAAACGGTGATATCAACAATTTGTCCTAACACTCAACTGCTACCGGAAAAAACGGGGCGAGTCCAACCCTTTTGCTACTGGAAACATTACCCCCATTTTGAGTTGACGGAACGGAATAATTTAATAGAGTGACGGCGTTTGAAATGCCACTTCTTCTTTTACGTGCTTTTGGGAAATATGAAAAATGCCGAGCGTCCGGTAAAGGTTTGTTCGTCATCAGATTTTCTGGTTGTTTTGATTTTAGAGCCCTATTCGAACAGAGGTTTCAGGTTGAGTACATTGAACAGATTATGTTACGGTTTAATCTGTCAAGCGGCCTATATCCCTCTGGAAGTCTATGACAGTTGAAAAATCAATTGTGGATAGAATCTGCTGCGTGACGGGATTTTTTTATGGAACATGATTCAGTTTTTCTTGAGATCTTTCTTAGCTATAATGTAAATATTGAAAACGATTAAATGATTAACCACAATGAAAACTTCTGCGTGGCATATTTTGAGTTTAAAAGCAGAGATTTACATTTTCATGTCGAAAACGCACCAAGTTGGCTTGGTGTCTTCTCTGCCACGGCGGAACAATTTTTAGGAGATAGATATAATATACTATGCTATCATCCACTCCTTTGTAGCCGTTTTAAGACCTTTTTAGTAAATTGTTTTGATGCTTAGCCAGCAAAACCCACGTAAACACTTGAAAACAGTGACGCAACTAGGACATCCTTCACCGAAAGCTTTTTGATCAATACAAATAATTTTAACTAAAGAAAGGGCTCCGGGAACGTGACAAAATATAAAGCTGTTCCATATATTTTAACTGAGTTCATTTGGTGAATTGTATGGAACAGGTGATTTTTAGGACGATTTTGGAGTTGTTACCTTAGGTTGATTGTATTGAACAGATCTGTAATGGTTTTGAGGTTGTTGGTCTTTGTTAAATAACCCTGTATCCGTTTCACTCCCAATACTAGGCACATGCCTTCCTACATGAGAGATACACACGACGAGGAAAATTCTCCACACTTTACGGTGAAAATCGCATCAAAATCTATTCAGAGATTTTTAAGTTATAACCGTATGAACTGACAGACCGAGACTTTGCTTATTAATATAAATATTACTAATTTCATTGCTGACAGAAAATAAGGTTTCAAAATCATAAGTTTCTACATCAGAGATGGTGGACCCACGATCTGGTGAGGGTTGCAGGAAGCCGATGGATGCGGGCAGCGTGGAGATCCTTCGTGGAGGTCCATGCCCAGCAGTGGGCTGAAATGATGACCAAGACGATCTTGCAAAATCAAACTCAAAATTAATTTCCGATCCTAGTCCACAATTCTTCTTCAACATTTATTTATAAAAATTCGTTGACAATATATGAGCTGTTCATTGAGGAAATTTCCCGACGTTACGGTAACCTGTTCACATCCCCCCTAAACGCAACACGTAATATTCAAAAGTAATAAAACATGAGAAAAACACCGTTCGCTAAAATTTATGCTCCATTCGCGATTTACTACGATGAGATATGGACGGAGCCGAAAGAGTTATGTACAGTGATATAGGGAAATATTACGTATGATGTTACCACAAAGTATACTTAATACAGAAGGATGGCTCCAAATAAGGAACAATAAAATGCACACGCACACACAGACACGTGCGTTCGGTGATTTCCAATCAAAATAAAGGAACAAAGTATTCGCTGGATAAGACTTGAAACGAGCCTATACGGAATCATATCTGACTGAATCAAATCTTCAGAGAACTATTTTCACTTTTGAGACATAATTTGAAAATTTCCAACTTTAATCGTTCTTTATATAATAATAATAATAATAATATTTAAGATTACGAACGCATCTGTGCTCGATATGCGTTTGATATCACTTTTTGTATGAATCCAGCCTTCTGCGTATATTGTGTGCTGTTACTATTCGCTTTGGCAGGAAGTTATATTTTTGTTTTAACGTAGAAGTCAGCTGGCGGAGTGTAATGAGCGCTTCGATTCCGATAGAAAAAACTTATTACTTCTTGGTTGGCCTCAAATGGCCCAAAAGAAAGTAATCCTTGAATCATTCACCACATCGGTTCCTGCCTTCCTTTAGACCTTGGTGATGAGGCCGACAAGGTGGAGGCTACTAGAATAGTGAGTTCATTCCGCACAAGCTGTCTTCGCAGAATGGACTCTTCTCAACTCTTCTTGTCAGATGATGTTGAGCCACTTGCCGTCAAAACAAAAACATCTAACATACAAATAAAAAATTTAAACAAAAATCAAAACCGATTTCAAAAAACTGAAAAGGGTAAAATAATTAAATTTGAGTAGGTACTCATCCCCTAGAAACATATTTTTTTGGAGTCTATGCTTCACTTTCTATTGTTTTTGGAAACAACTTAGCACCAACTCCAAAAATATGTTTCTAGGGGCTGAGTACCTACTCAAATTTAATTATTTTATCCTTTTCAGTTTTTTGAAGTCGGTGTTAAATTTTATTTAAATATTTTTTTTTACAAATTTTAGTGATAACTTTCTAAGATCGAAGCTAGATATAGGTGACCGTCAACTTATATTGTTTCCTACTATCACAGGAAGGC
Source organism: Nymphula nitidulata (assembly GCA_947347705.1). Taxonomy (NCBI): domain Eukaryota; kingdom Metazoa; phylum Arthropoda; class Insecta; order Lepidoptera; family Crambidae; genus Nymphula; species Nymphula nitidulata. Next base: position 19,954,055 of record OX374632.1, read on the forward strand.
AAAAATTCGCAAATTCGAATACGTAGACAGCTTACTGATTTCAGTTTTTTTTATTTAAAAACCAAACTACCCAACTGATTTTCTAAAAAAATTAATGGGACCAAATGGCAACTATTCCGCATCGAACAAAAAAAGAATCACGTAAATCAGATCAGTAATTTCGGCGTAATCGATGTACCATACAAAGAAAAAAAAACATACCGGCCGAATTGAGAACCTCCTCGTTTTTGAAGTCGGTTAAAACATCAAAGTTATCTTTTCCCATATACACGTTTCGTTGCTCACTGGATGCAAAAAATACGTTGAACGGTTGACTGTCGTTCTTATTAACCCACGTTAACGTTGCGGAAAAGGAAAATCGGTCATAAAGCCAGTGTTTGATTAGAAACGGTCGTTTAGCCATAAAAGCGCAACTTGGCACCACGAATAAACACGCAAAAATAATGTATTCAAAAAATAAAACAAATGAAAAAGGTCTTACGGCCAAGCCTCTTTCCTCGGCTTAGAACAGTCCGCAAAAACGCGAGCCGTGCGTAGTTGACGTCGGCATCTGTTTTCTTGTCCGTACTATAATCCGCTCCTGTCAGTGGGCCTCCCATCCATCAAGGTGCATTAGCTTCTCAAGTGAGGGTAGCGTGTCAGTCGCAGCGGAATGTCAGTGTGGACGACACTTTGTGATTAAACTAAAAATGGATACCAGTCTGAGATCATAATTGCTGGAGAAATCTTCGCTTTGATTGTTGAGAAATAATGAATTTTACACCTGCTAAATAAGCGACTTATAGTATACTCTTTTGTTTCAAAAAATGATACACTTATTTTAAGTTACCGGTATACAGCAACGTTTCTAGTTAAAGAATATTGGTATTTTTTATTCGAAGGAGCTCCCGATGGGAGATGCTTTTTCACATTCTAGAAGATTGTAACCAAATAAACTTCATTTTTACAGGCTGGAGAACACGTGGCACCTTACGCTAGCAGTATCATCAAGGAGTTTTCATCGGCTGTGGTTGTTTTATTGTGACTTTTTTGGACTGACTATTGATGTTGGCTGTAGATGGCCTTTACATGCTAAGGAGGCGAAAACCTTCATAAGTTCTAGACAGGTACCACTGGAGGAGGCATCCCACTGTCGCTTAGAGTCTCCAGGGCCCTCGAGCTGCGAAGGAGCGACAGACGCAAATGACAGGTGCCTCTAAATGCGCTGGATTATCCTACCACGACCCACTTTGCCGTAGAAGACTGGGTAAGATGCAGCTTAATAGCCAACCTCAGTGGTAGCAATGGATGATGTCATGGATGACTCTATCATGCGCCAAAATGATACGCCATTTCGCGGCACTTCTTTTCTTGTGGTAGATATTTCGCTATAGATGTAATGACGACCGGCTGGCCGAGTGGTCTGTACCCCAGGCTACTCGGTCAAGAGGTCCCGGGTTCGAATCCCGGTAGGAACAAATGTTTGTATGATGAGTACGAGCATTTGTTTACGAGTCATGGATGTTTATACGTTTATTTAGTATATTTATATAATATTTATACACATATTATTATCATTATTTCTCCGTTCTCTAGTATCCATAACACAAGCTCTTAATGATGCTTACTTTGGGCTAGATAATAGGTGTGAGTGTATAAAAAAAAAAAAATTCGTCTGGTTGGTGCATGACTGTGACGTCAAACCCTGGTCCAAAACGGAACTGGTCTTTTTGTAGTGGGTAGGCTGATGTTTATCACTGGAGAGTGCCATTTAACCCACGGCCAACCCCATTGCACTGTGGCCAGCTATTAAAGTTTTCTAGATCAAAATAACAGTTGATTTCCATTTTCAAATCACGATTTAATTTTCTACTACGCTTTCTCTTAGACCCCAGACCTACTGCGTACTCTGCAAACCGCTTTTTATTTTTCATGTCAATGTTCACTTTAGTCGCACGTCCGTCACTAATCCTGCACACTAACAGAATAGTCCAATAGCCAACAAATATTTTATCAATATCTGAATAAAACGAGTGATCCAAACATTTTCGTTCAGATGATAGCCGGGAAAAAACTCTTTTTTTTATACAACTTGATGACAAACAAGCTGACGGCGCAACTGGTGGTGAGTGGTTACCTCCGCCTACAGACACCTGCAATAAAAAGGGAAAATCACTTGATATTGCAGGTGTGTTGTCATCCTGAGGCCTAAGATAATATGCCGTCCATGCCCAGTAATTACACTGGCTACATTTCCCTTCAATCCGAAACACAGCGAACTGTTTCACGGCTGAAATAAGAAAGGCGGTGGTACCTACCCAGACGACCCTACATATGGGCCTACCAACTTTATTGGACTTTGAAATAAGCATTAGTAAACAACATAGATCACATAACTGTTACGCTTTATGTTGCTGTTTTTACAAAAACCTACACGTCAAACATATTTAGTTATTATTTAGTTACCGACACACTTTAGATTTGTGTAAGTACACCAACAAAAAATTCAAAAAGAATTCTCATTACTACACATAAAAGTATTCAGCGAGAGATTTTAACTTCAAAACTAGAACAACTTTATTTCACTGAAAGATAGAAAAAGGTTTTATCTCAGTGAAACTTTCACATTGTTACAGCTTTTTGCCACAATGTGAATTTGGACTTTGTCTAATTGTAACATATTTTTAGCCCCTCACGAAAAAAGGGGTGTTATAAATTTGACGTGTCGGACTGTGTGTCTGTGTCCAAATGCAAATTGCTATGAGCGTTTGCAGGCTACGGTACCAATACGTGAGTAGTGACCAAGATGATACGGGTGTCGACAGTCTACGGTAACTATGCGTGAGTAGTGACCAAGGTGCTACGAATAACGGTAACGGTAAGCCACGGTAACTGCTTACCATCAGGCGTTACACATAGAGAACTAAGCAAAGAAGCTGAAGAAAAGTAAGCATAAATTCCATTTCATTTACGCCCTAATTACGTAAGACATACAACTCATATTCAGCGTACCTTCGCAATAATTCAGACGAGATATCTAAGACAGGCTGTACCTGCAGTTCTGTTCCAGCTGTTCAACCATTCTCCGTCTTATTTATTATTTTAATTCCCGTCCCGGCAACGGGGCGCCGTGGCTTCGCTAATTACCTCCCAGATTTTACTGCCTCCCTCTAAGTCGAGTGAGAGCGTTTTCAGTTAAGAATAGTGGCAGGTATAATTTGAACGTGTCCTGTGGCAGTGCTACCGGGACCTTACACAATTCGAGGATTGCTGTCACCACTAATCTACCGAAGCATTCCTTAGGAAATTTCTATTTATTTATTTTCATTTACAGAGAACTTACTGCACTAGTTAGAATGGCAGATTTAGGTCTATGCGTTTAAATTAATAAAACAATTAAAAGTTTTTTTACATGGGATTGAGTTTGTGTTGCCAAGGAGTTGTTTAAAAAATGTATGGAGTTCCGGCCAGGTTTATGTACAATATACCGAAAAATAGGCAAAAATATCGGAACTTTTATTTGCTTTGTTTTAGGCACAAAACAAGATTTTTTATAGAAAAAACTGCAACACAGCTCCTTCATCATGGCTCCTGTATCACTTTGATGGCGTTAAGTTGACTTTTATGCCGCCCGCCATATTGCCATATTCGATAAATAAGAAATCGAAAAATCAGTTTGAATTATGTACAAGTGAAATAAACGTGAAAATAAACTCCTAGTATTTTTACAGGATTTAAGAGATTCAACCTGGTTTTTTGAGATAGTGTACATTTAATGATTTGCTGCATTCAAATAATGCAGCCAATATATATGAAAGTTATAGCCCATGATTAAATTTACTGTCGTATTGACGGCAACACCCTGTATACTTAAATAGGACAACATTTTCTCAATTAAGAACGAATCCTGTTTTCTTTTGTTTGTAATAAATTCCCGCCCTCACAGCTAAAATGTGACGAATCTCCAAATATTTTACGGTTTCCTAACGTTGTCGAGAAATTTCCGGACGGTTGACGATCAAGGGCAACTACGTCACTGAAACTCCGCCCTTATTACCACTGTATAAGGTCCGCAGTCTAAATTGATGTGCTAGACTGTACTGAAATAAAATAAACCAGCGAAAATATCCTCAGAATCAAAAGGCGACATTTTGCTATAGAAGGTCGCAATTTGAGTTTAAGTTAATATAAATTTTATTTCGGCTGAAATATTTTCAAAGCCTCATCTTGGTACATTATAAAGTAACAGATCTAAAACGTTCGTCATTGTGATAGACTTTGTAAATAATTCTTATGTTATATGAATAACAAAAACGAAATCATAGCTGACAAATAACAAAGGTTTAAGCGCTATCTTAATTGTCCTTTACTTGTGTGTATTGAAGAATTTTAAGAAATAATGAATTCGTTAAATTACTCTCTCTTTCTATTAAGTTAATGCCTAAGTTCAAAATATAACTAAATTATCAAATAATTGAAACAACATAACTAGCTCATAGGATTAGCAAGTTGAAGTGGCAGTCAACAGGGCCCATAGCACCGTCCTGCATTCACCTGCGATATCTAGTGATTTTTCCTTGTTATTGCAGGTGTCAATAGCCGCTGCACCGCTTACCACCAGGTGGGCCGTCAGCTTTTTAGTCATCTATTGTATAAAAAACTTACTATATTTCTATTATTTTTCGTGTCGGTTATTTGGTGTCGATTGAATAAATAATTTAAATTTATATTTGAACAAGCGACAAGAAGAGTCCATAATGTTCGGACAGTTAGTGTAACATAGAACACACACACACACACAGAAACTTCCCCTAAGGTGTCTGTTCACGCCTCTCTTAAAAAAAAACCATGTTGCAGAAAGGATGGAACACAAATGTGTTATTGGCAAAGAATTCCTGGTTTTGGAAGTAAGACAGAGAAAAGAATTGAGGGTAGTCTTAAGTTCTTTTAGATTCTGTAACTTTATTGTAATTTTTTTGACTTTGTTTGTTTTGTATATTTAGTGACATTATTATTACATTGACTTATTAATTACTAGACACTTCTATGCCATTTAATATTTATGACATTTATTATTATTATTATTATAATTACATATTAAAATTTTATTCCTGTTACTAACCATCTAACATACTTTAAGTTATTATACTTCGCGCCTCGTCCTCGAGATTAGTATTTCTTATTTTATTTGTTACCTGTAGTATCGCACAGATGTCACCACTCCTGCACTTAGTTGAGCATAAAGTTTTAAATTTTTTTTTTTTTTTTTGCTTGTGGGTATCTTTAACTATCTTAGTCGCACCATGATGGAGTAGGTATTGTCATTCGCATTTTAGTGCTCGTCCACTCCGGTCACTACAAAAACTACTTAATTATCAAAGTGAATAGTTAAAATATATATTTTTTCATAATTAAAAATGTCGAAACGAAAAAGTTCTAGGACATGTGAAGAAGAAATGGAACATCTGATGCGCAAAATGCGCAAATTAGAACGAAAAATCAAAGGAAGTGAGCCTCCACCACCGCCGCCCATTGAACATGAAAACGGTAGGTAATTAGTGACATTATTATGACAGTGTTTATATTGGTGTTTAATTTTTGGTACGAAATACATTCAGAATTAGCCGTTGGGGCTTCTTCAACGTATTTAAAATGTAACGGTTGGCGTTCAATTCATTGGGGATTGTTACCTAACCTTGATAAGATAACAATCGTTATCTAACAAGAGAGCTATTTAATTGTTCTCTCCGCATACATGAATTATGCTTGAATGTACCGTAATAAAATTAACGTATTTACGTTAGCCACGAACATGTAACTGAACTGCCGTTGGGGCTGTTTCGCCACATATTGAAATAGCTACATATAAGCAAAAGCATATTTAGTAGCGTAAAAACGATTTCTCATTTGATATTCGTTTTTTCAGACATGCCTACATTGGAACCGTCTGATTGGTTATCAGAAGTGCTTGGCATTGAGGAACCAGAAGCGTTTGACATTATCAGTAATGTCGGGGCACCTTCTGACGCTGACTTGATTGACGCGATAGTCCCTCAGGAGACGCCCGGTGCGTCAGAACTACAAACACATGTAGAGGCCATTACTAATAATGAGTTGGACAATGATGTCCTTGAAATTCTTGGCGAAGACCCGTCGGTTACAGAAAGACACGGAAAAGAAGTTCGACACGAGCTTTCCTGTCGTATTGAACATATAAGTACAGAGGGACTTACTAAAGAGACGCGAAAAGAGTTGATCTCTAGATACCCTATTCCTGCCAATTGCTTGCGTATTGATGCCCCTAAAATCAATCCTGAAATTAAGATCGCTGTACCAGAAAACCTATTAAAACGGGATAGAGGTATAGAATTGAAGCAAAAACAAATGGCAAGTGCTATTTCTTGCCTTGGAGAGATAATTACTGCCGAACTTAACTGTAACAATAACGATAAGGAAAAGCTTAAAAAACTTATGGACCTCAGTCGCTTACTATGCGACATTCAACACGGTGATTCCGTCACAAGAAGAAACTTTGTGTTGTTTTCGTTAAAAAAAGATCTAAGAGAACATCTTAGCAATACTAAGATTGACGGCCTTCTATTCAGTGAGACATTGGCAGATACCCTCAAAATGGCAAAATCAATAAATAAATCAGGAATTGAACTAAAAGCTGATTCGTCCAATAAGAATGCACCTAAGCAATCGAAAACACTAAATCAGAAAAGTTTAAACCGCAAAGCTCCTGGTCCAGCATACAGGCAGCCGGGCCCGTCGCAGAGGAGCAACGAGCCTGTGTTCCCTATCCCACGCGCACCGCGTCCGTTGCCGCCGCCCATACACTCGTCGAGACGCTCGTGGCGTCAACTGCCGCCGCCGCCGGCGCCGGCGCAGACACAGACGCGTCGCCGCTACTAAACACAGTTGAGTACGCTGGTCGTTTACACTATTTTCAAAAACAATGGTCGCTTATCACACAAGACCGCACAATTCTCTCTTGGATAAACGGGTATAAAATTCCATTTATCAAACAAGTAGTCCAAAAATCAATACCGATAACTCCGGTGCGGAGTAATAAAGACAACATTTATTTCATGGAAGCCATAAGTCATTTGTTGCGTATTGGAGCAATATCTTAATGTGAGCCATGCGAAGGTCAGTTCATATCAAGTGTCTTTCTTACTCCGAAACCGAACGGAAAAATGCGTTTTATCCTAAATCTTAAAAAATTGAATCAATTCATTAACACCGATCATTTCAAACTGGAGGACCTGAGAACTGCAATTAAACTTGTAACGAAAAATTGCTATATGGCAACACTAGACCTTAAGGATGCGTACCTTTTAATAAGCATCCACGAAGAATCCAGAAAGTATCTCCGTTTTATTTATGACAAAAAACTGTATGAATTTAACGTTCTTCCGTTCGGTCTCAATACAGCACCCTTTATCTTCACAAAGATAACGAAACCTATTGTGAAACTCTTACGAACCGCGGGGTTACTTTCCACTCTGTATTTAGATGATTTCCTTCTGCTTGGTCAATCTTACGAGCAGTGCTTATTAAACGTAAACGTCACAAAAAAGCTTTTAGTTTCACTTGGTTTCCTTATTAATGAAGAAAAAAGTGTTCTCGAGCCTTCTGTAAAATGTAAATTTCTAGGTACTATTATCAATTCACATAAACTACACCTAAGTCTTCCTATAGAAAAAAAGTTACACATTGCAACAGAACTAACAAATTTCTTGAAGTTGAAACGTTGCAAAGTAAGAAAGCTCGCCCAAGTAGTCGGCCTATTAGTGTCAGCGTGCCCAGCTGTTGAGTATGGTCTACTTTACACCAAATTATTAGAACGCTGCAAATTTCTCGCATTGAGAAAAGACGATGATTACGATAAATTTATGAATATCCCTGTTTCACTTTACCCAGATATTCAATGGTGGTTGTACAATATTAACAAATCAGTGCGCCTCATTAGGAACGACGAATATTTTATTGAAATATTTTCTGACGCCTCAACAACGGGTTGGGGCGCTGCTTGTCAAGACGAGACGGCAAGTGGTCAATGGTCATACGAGGAGCAACAAACGCATATAAATTATTTAGAATTATTAGCGGCTTTCTTAGCATTAAAAACTTTTACCAAAGACTTACACGATTGTCAAATACTCATGCGCATAGACAATTCAACAGCGATTGCATACATAAATCGAATGGGTGGGATTCAGTTCCCACACCTTACACAGATTACCAGAGATATTTGGCAGTGGTGTGAAGGTCGTAGGCTGTTTATTTACGCATCCTATATCAAATCGAGTGATAACATTATTGCGGATGCCGAATCACGGAAATCTCACCCAGATATTGAGTGGGAACTAGCAGACTGGGCTTTTCAATACTTAACTCACTTGTTCGGAATGCCAGAGATCGATTTATTCGCTAGCCGCATCAATAAAAAATGTAAACATTATATTTCTTGGCGTAGAGACCCTGACGCTGTAGCTATCAACTCTTTTACTGTATCATGGACTAAATTAAACTTCTATGCGTTTCCTCCTTTTTCAATCATATTAAAAACTCTTAGAAAAATAATTTCAGACAGAGCGACGGGTATCATGGTTGTGCCCCTATGGCCGACACAACCATGGTATCCTGTATTCCAAAACCTTGTAGTTTCCAGGATTTTAACGTTTGCACCTCATAAACGCACAATAATTTCACATTCTAGCTCTCGCCGGATACACGAGTCCACTACCCTGGTGGCAGCCGTCTTATCAGGGACGCGCTATCAAGAAGGAGCATACCAGAATCCTCCCTTGACATAATGCTGGCCTCGTTGTCTCCAAGCTCTCTGAGACAATATGACGTATGTTTTAGAAAGTGGTGGAACTTTTGCAATCATAATGCTACCGATGTGTTTGTTGCCTCAGTTCCTACAGTGATATACTTTTTAACGGAATTATACAACGATGGTTGTCAATATGGCACTCTTAACTCATGCCGGTCGGCTCTGGCTCTATTGTTAGGTTCTAACATTTCCAAGGATGACAGAATTCAAAGATTTTTTAAAGGCGTATTTCGTCTCCGAACCCCTTTGCCTAAATATAATAGTACCTGGGACACAAATTGTGTTCTAGATTCATTAGCTCAGCAATATCCCAATGAAGAACTGTCTTTGAACGTTTTAACTAAAAAGACTATAACATTACTCGCCCTTACAACCGCTCATAGAATGCAAACTCTGGCCAAAATATATATTGGTAATATTCACACTTCTAGTAACCGCATTACCATTAAAATTCCCGACATAATTAAGACATCGAAACCGGGCTGTAAACAACCAATTCTTTATATACCGTTTTTCGAAAATAAGCCCAATGTTTGCCCTGCAAAAACTTTATTATGTTACATTGATAAAACAGCCACTTTGAGAAAGTCTGACAGTTTATTCATAGGAGTTAAAAAACCACACAAAGCCGTCGGGACACAGACGCTCAGTCGCTGGGTAAAGAATAGTCTAAGCGAGTGCGGAATCGATACGTCCATATTCACAGCGCACAGCACGCGTCACGCCAGCACGACGCGCGCGCACACGCTCGGCGTTAGTATCGATGCCATCCGTAACACCGCGGGTTGGAGCGGCAACTCCACGGTGTTCGCGCGATTCTATAAACAAAATATTTTGAACGATGATTGTTCATTATTAGCCCGATCAATTATTGGTGATTAAAATACTTACTCCTGTTAGAATTTGTATATCAGGTACGTATTCTATTACTATCCTTTTTAACTATTATGATTATTATAAGAATAATGATACTTTAGTTAATGTATTTCATCCTCGTTATTCAAGAAATAATGTTGATTATACAATATTACTCAGTGTTCACAAAATGTATACTTATTAAATTTTGTTGATTCAAAAGAGAATGTGTTATTATTGATTATTATCCCACACTGACTGGGAACTCTAAAGGTCTACAGGTAACAAATAAAATAAGAAATACTAATCTCGAGGACGAGGCGCGAAGTATAATTGATGATTAAACGAACTTACCTATAAGTGAAGTTCTATCATAATTATACGAAGCGCCTCGTCCGAAGAGATTAGTAACTCCCGCCCACCCTGAATATCTTCTTGCACCCGTTACTAATCTCTCTAGGGATAAATCAATAATAACAATAAAGTTAGGTCTCTAAACTCAATGACAATACCTACTCCATCATGGTGCGACTAAGATAGTTAAAGATACCCACAAGCAAAAAAAAAAAAAAAAATTTAAAACTTTATGCTCAACTAAGTGCAGGAGTGGTGACATCTGTGCGATACTACAGGTAACAAATAAAATAAGAAATACTAATCTCTTCGGACGAGGCGCTTCGTATAATTATGATAGAACTTCACTTATAGGTAAGTTCGTTTAATCATCAATTATTGTTACTAACATAAGTAATAAAATGAAATTAATGTAATTTCAATTTGGATGTTAATCTGAAATAAATGAATTATTATTATTATTATTATTCATACTTTAATGTTTATTCTCTCTTATATGGAAGAGGTATTTTTGTCACAAACATGCGGGCTTTTGGCCAAGCTTGTTTTTATTATTATTATTATTAAGTTTTTTATTAGTTTCAAAAGACTGTCTAGAAATATAATATACCACGCCACGTGTATTCTATGTTGACATGATAGTAAAACTAAATTTTACTTCTTCGTAATAAGACTCGCAACTGTTAAAAGAACCTATAGTCTTTTAGAACGTTTTCAAACCAGAATGTTCGTTTCAATCTTCGGTCGATCGTTCATTTTCCTTTCTTTTTCATTAATTAGATAATCCGTACAGACGACAGCGCATCCAGTGGTGCAGTTTCAGTACCAGGCCGCCTTTGTTACGAACGCAGTAAGGGGAGGTCTCAAAGTTCAAGTGTAACGCTTGATGAACTGTCCACTGTATTAATAATGTTAGGATTAAATGAGCAACGTTTGTTTGATTAGTTACAACCAATCCGTAGATAGGAGATAATTAATATCATTAAAGTAAAGTAAAAGCTTTATCAGTAACAAAACAAAATAGAGGTCATTCACCATTTTGTTTACAAAAGGTTTTTGCTTGGGTTACTTTATTGTTTTATTTTCTTTCTCTTATTGGATTGTTTGTATTCTCCTATTGCCGTTAAATCAACAGCCTAGGCATCCAATTCGGTGACGGATTTAACCAGATGGCGGCAATGGGATGTTGCCTATGTTTGAATATGGCTCTATTTTTCACAAATTCGGAAAATATACGCTACTGTTAGCCATAAAAACAATTCAAACTTAAAATATATGGAATATTGTTCAAGTTCACTGTTTCAAGTTGTACTGTTTTGAAAATTAAAAAAAGGCCTTTTTTTTAAAGTTATTAAAAATGTTAATGGTATTAGATTGCTGACATCAAATAAAACAACTATTATTATGACAACTATTAATTAAAACATACCTAATACATAGTTATTATCAATTTTGTCAGTATGCCCATACATTTCTTAGTAATATGGAAACATGTGACGTCACCTGTAGATTTTCTATGGAGCGTTTTTGACGACGCGCCGCAACACATTAAACATACCACTGTATCTGTGAAACTATTGATCTTAGACATACTATTTCTTTTGCAATATTACTTTATGAGTTATGAACTTCTTATTTATGAAATAAAAAAAAAGTTGCCAACTACCCTATTAACACTAGCACAGACTGGCGACCGGGGTATAGGAGGAGCGTCGAATACCTCACTCCGCTACAAACTCGCTAACGATGACACACTGTGACGTGGTACTATAACACTGCGACGTTATAGCACCTCGTTTCTCTCTCCAAATTTACTGGCAACATTTAAAGTAAAAAAAAAAAAAAATCTAAATTCAAATTCATACATTGGCGCTTTATTCGGTTTTCCCTTTCAAAAATCATTCTATTGCTGACCGTCAGAGTAGACGTTTGTCTATAAGTACCAGCGGCGTCTCAGCGCCCTTCATACTTTTGGGCGATATGTTGCTATTTAAATAATATTACTATACCGATTGTCTATAAGCCAGGACCTAATGGAAATATTATAATTGCAATATGAAGGCACATATTCCGTGTACCTGATCTATGAGCCTAATTTGTGTTTCGGTGTTTATTCAGAGAGTAAGTGTTCAGTTTTATAGTGTAAATATCTTATATTGTTCGTGAGTGCTTTATTTTCCTACTTCATTTTACAATTTCAATATACCTTTAAAGTGACGTACTCCGGTGATTTATTTTTGGATTCTCCTTACGTCTCTCCATTACGTCACAATACTATGCACTTTTAGCCGGCTCTGCAGCGGCGGCTTAGCAGACTCTTGGGCGGTCGTGCCTCAGCTATGAAATTTATCGTTGCGTGTTAAGCGGACTCATTAATGACCTCGCTCATTTCGTGGTCGAGCCCCGTCTAGCAAAGCACTCCATAGGCGCTCATTTACGCAACTCCATCAGAGTAAAGTACTACAAAGATCTTTTATAAAGCAGTTCGATACTCAAATCTGATCCAAAGTAAAATAAATCTTCAGCTCTAGAAACGGCGGAAACTAATGATAAATAAAACAAAAAAACAGATCCCCAATATCGCTTTTATTCCTAAGTCATTGTTCGTTATTCATTACAGTGTAACACCGAAAAAGCAGCACTTACACGATTGTGTTCAGTGCAAAATCACTCCTGGGGAACAAAAAGGAAAACAATATGTAGCTAGAAGGATAAATAAGAGAAAGATTTATTTCGTGAGAGGAATAAGGGAGCTACGAATAGAATGTAAAACAGCCCGCTGTATTAACGGGCTCCTTGGCGAATTGGGAATGAATAAAAGAATGGACGGGAAACGCTATTAAATATGGAATATAAATACATTTAGAACTAAGTTTACTAGTTTACTAGGTGGTAGGCCCGTATGTAGAGTCGTCTGGGTGGGTACAACCGCCTTTCTTATTTCAGCCGTGAAACAGTTCGCTGTGTTTCGGATTGAAGGGAAAGGTAGCCAGTGTAATTACTGGGCATGGACGGCATTTCATCTTAGGCCTCAAGATGACAACGCACCTGCAATATCAAGTCACTTTTCCTTGTTATTGCAGGTGTCTATAGGCGGCGGTAACCACTGGTAATCAGGTGGGCCGTCAGCATGTTTGTCATCTAGTTGTATAAAAAAAAGTGGTGAGATAAACGCTGCTATTAAAACGGTAAAAAGGAAAGAAAGCGGTGAATAAATAAGTAGATTACATCTAGTGCCCCGGTGGCGCAGTGATTATCGCGTCTGGCCGGACATCAGGAGACGCGGGTTCGATTCCAGCCTTGGAGCATATAATTTTTCCATCGTTTTCTTTCTTTATTTTTAATATGTAATTGTTAGAATAAGGTAGGCGTCTAAATACATAAAAACATTAAAATCTGATTAACATAGCTTTTCTCACCTTAACCGGAAGTTTAAAAATGCTTGTAAAAGTATTCTTTCGGATCACTAGAGGTAATAACTTTAATGAGTGGTGAGACAAACGTTGCTTTAGAAACGTTAAGAAGAAGGATAGAAAGCGGTGAAGAAATTGATTTGACTCTCATCTATTGTGTGTGCCCTTGAATAAATAAATATTTGCCTTTAGAATTGGTTTTGTGGTAGAACACTAACGAACATTTTTTAACTCATTGAATCGACAGTAATGGCGACGGAATAACATTCTAACCCCATCATAAAAATAAGTAGTTAAGTAACACAGCATCCGCATTTCTTTTTATTTTATTATTGTTCAATAATAAAATAAAAATAAAATAATGGCGACGGAATAACATTCTAACCCCATCATAAAAATAAGTAGTTAAGTAACACAGCATCCGCATTTCGTTATTTCACAGAAATATTCAAATAGTTTCATTCAACGCGTATTATTCCTTATCCCCCAGTAATACGATCGCTGGCTTTTGGAGATCTGCAAAATCAGAAACACCTTTCCGCTTTGGACAAGTTGATTTTATTCTGTAAGGCTTGTTCCTGGAAGCGCATTTTATATTTTCCTTTTGACTTCTCAACCGGAGAATTTCGCTTCTCTGAAAATGTGAGCACCTACATTGGAAACTTACATAAGAGAATGATTCTTAGTGACTTATTTCATTGGCCCTAATTCCGGAGAAGACACGCTGAATCTTTATTTAATTTCGGTGCATCTCTTTCTCTTAATATGAATACAAAAAAGATGGTTGTCATATAATTTGGCATTTTTTATATTCTTACGTGTGTTTGTGCTATTTTCAAACTTAATGAACGTGATAAAATGCAGCATTTAGGAAGAACGTCCGTACATGCCGTCTAAAATTGTCTATGGTTTCCTTAAAATGTATGTGAATTTAGTTCATAGCTCTAAACAAATTCTTGCTATCTTTTTCCTATTCATATTGCGAGAAAGAGATATCTATACTGTACTTAAACTAAGATTAAGTGTGTCTGCAGAAATAGGTCCTTTATTAGATTGTAACTAAATACATATTCCATTGATTTTTATAAAACACTAACCGCCTTTGCGGTCTTGTGGTCGAGACGACTTACTTCAGATCTAGAGGTCCGGGGTTCGATTTCCGTTTAAAATTTTCTGCTCGGTTTAGTTGGTGGTAGGTCTTTTCTTAGACCTCGTGGCTAGCTACCACCATCTTACCTTAGTTTGTCGCCTTAACAATAATGTTGTCTGAATTGTTGGCACCAGTTCCTCTGTGGTTGAGGAATCCGGTTAAAGCTCGCTTCCATCGTCGGCCTTATCATCACTAACCATCAGGTCAGATGAATGCCAAGACCTACCCAGTTAAAAATTGCAAAAAAAAACACTAGTGACCGCCCACAGATTCCCCTGCGCAGATTTTGGTTATTATGTTCTTCCCAGGATTTCAAACTATCTCCATGCTATCATCATTACCAACCTAAACACGACCCACTGCTGGGCAAAAGCCTTCCTACATGGGATATACAAATAAGGAGTATGGGCTATAATAGTGGTTTACACGCTGAACTAATGCGGGTTGGTGGGTTAAATCGAATGAAGTAGCAACCGAAAGCAACGGCTTAATTTGCCTTACGAAGCATTGAGGAGCTCGCGATTACAAATTTCGATTGACCCATCCCGGGATCGACCATGGGGAAAGTTGTTTTGTTTTCGTAATCGAAACCAGAGCGCTCAAACCACTAATCCATCGAGATTCTATTCTCACTACCATGAATGTAGCTAATTTCATAAATATATTTATTTATTTTATTTTCAACATTATACAGGGTGGTGCCGTCAATACGACAATAAATTAAAACATGGGCTATATTAGTTAGGTAATGGTTTGACACTTTTAAAAACAAACTATTGATTTGATAATTTCATGACATTTCTATGAAATAATGCGGCCAATGTTATATTATTTCATACCGAGGTCATAAAATTATCAAATGAATAAGATGCACACCAACACACGCACACACACAGGGTCGTCCCAGGTCCTCGGTAGCTTAGATGGTTAAAGCAGTCACCCGGATTGTGAAAGGTCGCAAGTTCAGTCGCCGCCTGAGGATATATTTTTTTTCTAGTTTCAATACTTTTCTTGTATGATTTATTTTTACTGGCAAGTTTTGAAGCAGTTGTAGGTATTACTGTTTCAGCTAATTTGCTTAGTATTCATACTGATATGCCGCCATCAAAGCTATTGTTACAAATCTATAATTAACTGAGTGTTATTGACTGAAACAATAGGGTTAGTAACTAAATCTATTACGTGTCAATGAAACTAAGTGACCTTTAATCTCCTCTAGACGGTTCTAGATTAAAACACTTTAAATAAGGTGTAATCTCAACTAGTCCAAGAATCATTTGAATGAATTAACCCGGCGTCATGGGGATTGGGTCTGTGAGACCTGGCACATTTTATTTTGCTTGAAGTTAAGTTAATATGAATGCGACGTTGCCGTTCTTCTCAGTAGTTGGAGCTGTTGAAATGTTCCCAGCGTTGCAGTTAATACATTAATCAAGAAGTGGCCATTTTGTATACATATGATTTTAATTCTTTACATTGTATTTAGGCTTTATATATTTTTTTTTATTGATTCTATGATTAAGTTGCAAATATACAATTATCAACAAATTCCTCTTGCAATAGTTGCAAAAAATATAATATATTATGCTTCCAACTTATTGTACCTTGAAATTGGGTACCTACTTTGTACGTACGTTGATATACCTTCTCTTCTAATTTTAATAATTTTTTGCGCTAGGCGGCACTGCAATGTTAAAAGTTATAATTTTTTAACTACAAACATTGTAATTTAATATTTGAAAAGAGTGACTACACGAGTTTGTTGCCGGAATCTTCTCGGTAGTTCAACTTTTGGAACCGGTGTAAATTCAGGCATGACAGACAGACAGAGACTATGACGTTGTTAGTTAATATATTTTTTGTGATAGTTGTAAGAATGTGTTTTTTTGACCATTTAAAAGTGCTTCTTTGTGGCCTATTTAAATAAAGTATGTTTTCTTTCTTTCTTTCTTACCTATCTGTGCTGTTTGTTCTAACGATCATAATTCGGAGGGATGATTATATTTTTTAAAAGATTTTCTAGTTTCCTATACAAATGTGCCATAAGAGCAATAAACTGTTTGTTAATTAATAAAAGTACATTTCATCATAAAGATTTTGGTAAAATTTATTTTCGTTTTTTAAAATGATTTATTAGTATGATTAACACATAATATTAAATAATATTTTTTATTCATTTCTTTAAATTAATATCTAAACATATTATGAGGAACTAGCAAGAAACTCAGAGAGCTGTGATGTTTCGTACATCTTTTTAATGACAAAAAACGTCTAATTTTATTATCACACAATGACATAAGAATACGACCGAGCAAACGTGGAACATGTTGCTCGGCGAGCTATGGAGCCCTCTCCAATGGTTCCCAGCATCCGTTAAAGGATAAAATCCGCAACTCTACCATTGGTTGACATCATCCAGAAGGGCAGCAATCTGAAGTGCCAGTGGGCTGGTCACAGTTGTCGCAGAACCAATGAGCGGAGTAAAAAGGTTCTCGAATGAGACCACTATACAAAAACATTATGTAGGGCGTCGCTCTGCTAGATGGACCGACGACTTAAAGGAAGTGGTAGTGGTGGCTGGACTGAAAGAGGAAAACGGAAGACCACGTATTGGCGATGTAGAGGTCACGAACAACCTTGAGCCTCTGCAATTGCGTCGAGACATTGCGTCGCTAAGCGCCTTTTATCGGCTATATCACGGAGAGTGTTCTGAAGAGCTTTTCGACCTTATCCCACCTTCCCCCTTCCTGCTCAGGAGCACGCGTGCCGGTCTTCGGAGTCGTCAATTCACTGTCTCCACCTTAACATCACAAATGCACAAAGAAATTTAGTGCCTTCTTTCTTTGTCGTACTTCCAAAACTGTGTTAGAATAACGACAAAGAAACGATGCATCCAAAAATGTTCTCTCCTTCCTATAACATGGCTTCCTCTAAGTGAGGCGTGAAATAGCATCTTTAGGGCCGGCAAGGTGGAGGAGGCTAGAGCAGTGTCTAAATTGCACTAGAAATTTCACGAGCTGTCTTCACATATGGATTCATCTTTACTTCTTTATCATAGAAAAAAGTTTCACATCAGGTAGTGTTGAGTCGATTGCAGTGCTTCGTATAAAATAAATGCGCAGCACTTGGGCGGGCTTCGTCCAGCAGTGGACTGCAATATGCTGAAATGTACATAAAAATAAATTAGTATTAAAAGCGAGAAGAAACTTGTTTATTTCCATACATTAGTCATTTTATAATAACTTAATTTTTTAATACAACTAGTAAAAAACAAGCTGACGGTTCACCTGGTGGAAAGTGGTTACCGAGACACCTACAATAACAAGCAAAAATCACTTGATATTGCAGGTGCGTTGTCATCCTGAGGCCTGAGAAGAAATGCCTTCCATGTCACACTGGCTACTTTTCCCTTCAATCCAGTTGAATAATACAGCCATAGCAAAATATTTCTCAGTTGAATAATATTTCGTACAAATGTCATGAAATTATCAAACGAATAAACTCAAACTCAAATATTTATTGCAAATTAAGTGTTACAAGATCTTAAGATATTATTGTTATTACAGCACTTACAACATAATTACCCTTTTCGAGTAAAGCAACAAAAAGACAATAAATTTCCTAAAACTATATGAAATTACAACATTATTAACAATATATTTAGATTAAAAAGGTACTTAAATGAAATTGTATATATCAAATCTTGTTGATATAAGTACATTTGCGTATTTTAATGTATTGGTGGTTATCTGAAATTTGGTTAACTTCTGACGTAATTTTGAAGGTTTTTTAAGTTAAAAATCAGAAAAGTTTATATTCTATGCTGTGGGTATAACATCTACTTTGGTGCATCTAAAAGGGCCAGTCTCTTTACTTGATATTTTTAGAAAAATTTATGATTTTTTAAAATCAGTGTTCTAGGGACTGACGAGACGTAATAGGGACTGACGCCAAACACGGTTAATATGTCAAATCGCAATAAGATGTTTTTTAAGAGTGGCAAACCATTTCTATGAATTAATATATCTCATGTTTAAATTTATTGTCGCATTGACAGCACCACCTGAACAGGCCTACCACTTAATGAGCTTAATAGTAACTTTTTGATATGAGAATTGTTTTTCATAGCTCTTAAATTTATTATTAGTAAGGCTAATTTTTAGCGAGGGTCACGGGAAGCCGACGGATGCGGGCAGCGCAGGACCGATCGGTTTGCAGATCCCTGGGGAAGGCTTATGCCCAGCAGTGGGCGTCTCTCGGCCTAAATGATGATGATGATGAACGTTAGTAATATATTTGGTTATCTTACTAAAGAAATTAATACCATGATTTATTTACACCAATAAACAAAAATAGCAACATAACCGAAAGTTTTTAATATTGACAGATAATTAAATGCCAGAATATAAATCTCAAAAATCTTCAGCGAAAAAATATTGCCACCGAACAAATCACAATAAAATCCGAATTGTTTGTAATTAAAAAGCGAGAATTTAGCTAAGGACAAAATTAACAATCTCGCTTAAAAAGCGTGCGAAATCATTTCTCTTTTCAACTTTCCACGACGGAAGTTTGGGCAATTTTGTTGTTGTTCGCTTCGGTGAATTTTTGTGATTAAACGCCTTGGTAATTCAACTAATTTGGTTTAAAGTTCAGCGGAAATTACAGGCGGGAATCATGTACTACATTAACTTTAAAAATGAAATTAGAATACTCTTAATAGCGACAGAAACCACCTCTTTTGAGACTGCCTATCTCGGATCTAAAGGCCCGGGGTTCGATTCCCGTGGGGGCAGACTTTTTGCTCGGTTCGGTTGGTGTGAGGACTTTCCTAAGTCCGCCTGGTTAGCTACCACCGTCCTACCTAAGTCTGCCGCCATAACAATAATGTTAACAGCATTGTTGTGTTCCGGCAGTTAGAGGTAAAATAGCCAGTTCCTCTGTGGTTGAGGAATCCGCATGTAGCTCACTTCCATCTTCGGCCTTATCTTCACTTTACCAGGTGGATGAAGGCCAAGAAATAACCGTTAAGGTAAAAAATAGGTCCGCATCTTAGTTAAAGGTTTATGCTTCTTATTACTAACGCTTTCATTGTAAAATATTCATTGTTATGTGTAACATTTTTTTATTCTCGGCGGTGTGTGCGTGCGTGTGTGTGTGAGAGAGAGAGAGAAGAGAGAGAAAGAGAGAGAGAGAGAGAAAGAGAGAGAGAGAGTGAGAGAGTGAATGTGTGCTTCTGTAAGTTTATTGTAATATTAATAATAATAATATTCATAGTCTCACACCTATTATCCAGCCCAAAGTAAGCATCATTAAGAGCTTGTGTTATGGATACTAGATAATATGTATAAAAATATTAAATAAACATATAAACATTCATGACTCGTAAACAAATGCTCGTACTCATCATACAAACATTTGCGCCTACCGGGATTCGAACCCGGGACCTCTTGACCGAGTAGCCTGTACAGCAAGGGGTACAGACCACTCGACTAGCCGGTCGTCACCGGTATGATAAATATATTAAATGATATATCTACAATGTATGTATATAAACTATAAAAAGACCGTTTTGAAAAGTAACTCCATGGAATCTTACTCAAATCTCTCTAGCCATTTAAAAACAAATTTATTTGGAGGCATTTTTGTGGTATTTTTTTATTTAGCGATAGAGATTATCAAGTGGCATCCTGAGCTTCTCGGTAGTACTTCTCAGAAAAGGTGCTCACAAATTTTTGAACAAGTGGTAGAGTCACTTATTCACAATAGTTTTTTCATAATATATTTGCTAAGTTAATAAAGTAATATTTAACGTCGTCAAGTACCTGAGGTATGTACTCTTAACCAAATTAGTACTTAGATAAGTCTACGTTGAATGTACGACTTGAAATTTTAATATTCGTAACCTTCTTTTATGACTCATACATAAAAGGCCTTAAGCACCTCCTTACATTATTATTATAATATTTGATTCAATTAAATTTGATTCAAAATATAACGGTTACTTAGGTAAGTACATTTAACGTTTTAATAAGCTTAGTAAGCACTTCAAGTTACTTTGTCTGGAAATTCTTTGATATTTTATTGCCTAATTATAATAAAATATTACTTGAAGTTTTATTTAATAATAAGTGCTTACATTTGACGCGTTGCGTAGGTGTAATCAAAAAACCTACTTATCTGTTATGAAGAGCCCTAAATTGGAAACCTGAAACCAAAAAGCGTGGAAATAACGAAGAAAAAATAATGATAATTTAATTTAACTCTGTCTATTTCGGATCAGGTTCTGAAAAAATACCTTCTGTCATAAAAATGCTACAAAGACCTTTGTTTCTCGTCCGAAACACTCTTGGCCGATTTTTACTAAATTTACACAAATTAATTTCAATTTATCACCGAACTAGTAGATTTAGGGTATTGCGTTAAACAGTCGCTTATATCATTTGTCAGAATTTAATCTGTTTTCATGATGAATTTTATCTCAATCACTTTAGCGGCTTAGGAATTAAAACTTAACTGACGGTTATAGAGAGCATTACTTTCGCATTATGGATTATATTCTATATCTGTCCGTGATATGATCCATAGCATATTTACACTTTACTTTGGATAGATGATATGTGTACGAATCTTATTATTATTTAAGAACTAGAGGTTGTTTAATAAAAATGCCAATAAACTGAATAAACTGTATTTCCTTATTTTACTTGTAATTTACAAGAGCCATCTATGATGGTCAAGGGCGTGAACAGAAGAGATAAAATGTTGCCATTGCATACAAAACACAAATTACTTGGTGATACCCTTACAAAAATGAATTTATATGTTTTATGCACAGAGGTCAAATCACGTATTCGTATAAACGTGAATAATGATACACTTAAATCGACTTTATCAGTGCAACAAAGTCACCCATAAATTTATTAACCCAATTATATCGACCTTTACAAATCCAGCCGTAAACAGGCGAGCAATCCCATTCGAGTATTAACCTAAAACTAACTAATTAACAGACTATCGGCTCAGTGCGTAATTTACGCGGGGCGACCTACAAATAATGAGGGCGAACTAAACGCAGCGCATTGCCGCATTTGGGCGTAATCTAAACGCATTTATAGGATGCCTGTCTCGGCCACTGAATTTGCATTTAGATTTTCTCATTTGCAACTAAAATTCTGGCTAATTGGTTTTACACTACATATATCCTCTTCTTCTATATATATTCTATTATATTCTTCGCTAACACATGTGTTCCTCCTTCTTTTAACATGGGTTCCTTCAAAAGAGGCGTGAAGGACACCTTGTTGGTCAATAAGGTGGATATGGACGCATATGGACTCTTTTTAATGATAATCAATGGACATTTTAACACGTTCACGGAGACTTAAATTTTTTAAAACAAAACGATATGACACACAAATTCCCATACAACGGCTGAACATTATATGTTTGTTATGGCACTGGGCAACAGAAGTGCGAAAATTGCACGGCTACAGACGTATTGTCACGGCCAAAGAGTACATTTTTTATACGGCAGTTTGTGCGGGTGGGGGTGAGGGGAGCAATCCAAAAAATACTCTTTCTTCGGCTTTTCTTGTGACACTAGCGATATGGATTTTGATAGTGTTGTGACACTATATCGTGTTCTCCCCTTGAATGTAAATAAAGCGACCGTCCGACGCCGGCATAGCATTTTTTGTACAATTAATTGCTACCTATGTTGGTAGCGTTTATCAACATAGCATTGGTGGAGCTGGTAAATTGGTCAGTACCACTGTCTGCTAAGCCAGAGACACAGCCTGGACACGCATAAAATCTCCATACAGTCGCAGCGGTTTCACTGCTCACGCACACATAACACGCGTAACTTTTTGTGTGCCTGAGGCTAAGACATCCTTTTGTACAAACATACGAGTCTGGCCCGTATTACAGAACATTTCTCAGTAACGAATCTAGTTTTAAAACAAATTTTAATACGAGATTTAAATTTAAGCCTTTACTTTTAACGTAAACATTGATCAACTCTCAGCTGAGTAATTGCCTATTTTAGAACGGTACCTACTTACGTCAAAATCTGCGCTCAAGTAAAGATTTGATCGTAGTTTAGCTAAGTATGGTCGACACCATTCTTGAGAACGGATCACGGACCAAAAAAAGTTGTAATGCTAGTTCAATATGTTTGACTATATTGTTTTATAATCTGACGGGTTCTATTCGCCCATGTTTTGACAGTTTCGCTTTTATGTACTTGTCATTGTTGCTTTGTCAATTATTGATACAACATTAATAAAAATAACGTGTCTGCTTGAAATGGAGTTGGTTATCAGTAATTTAAAAAAAAAATGTGTAAATTTTAAAACAAACGTGACCCATAGACAAATTTGATCAGAGTTCAAATCTATTTTTGATTCTAGTTTCAGCTGATTGAGTCTTAAAACGCAACCTGTAATAAGCTAGGCAATTAAGTAGTGATCTACACTTAAAACTAATTTTGAGTGTTAAACGATGCTTGAGCCGCGTTCTGTAATACGGACCTAAAAATCTTGATGATTGTCAATTGTTATAGGACGATACATCTCGCCTTAATTACTTACATTAAAATATTTTTTATCTAATTTGACGTTTCTAAAAATAATCCTTTTGTTTTCTAACTGGCACACAAAACAGGGAGGTACTGCACTAAGAAGTTTTAGTAAAAGCTAAGTTAGATGCTTAAAAATTTCCATCAACATAAGCAACATTGTAACCCGTTAAAAGTTGCCAGAAAACCCGACTTCATCAGAAATACCATTGTACATCACCTTACCTCTCTCCCCCATCCCCGGAATTGACTTTGGAATAAATAAAGAGGGTCTTCAAAGCTTTGTTCCTGCTGTTAGAATTACATTCCGTTCTATATTGTATAGAAATAACAGGGAAACTTGAAATTAATAATAACCATTCGTATTATTGTGAAAGACATTGAAGTGGGTCAGTCCGGGACCTGCTTTGATTAAACTAAACCAAACTTATATTTACGTTAACATACAGCGATTGTATTAATACGAAGGGTTAGCGAAACCTTTTGGTTTCAAAAAAGAGAAAATAAATTAACTCTTATAATACTTTAAGTCGGTGTGCCGAAGAATTTTTCGATTCGACGAATTCGACGATTTTTTCGTAGGCGAACGTTCAAAATCCATTCCACAAATACCACTCGAAACAATTCAATACATATGATGGTATTACTAGTGGGTTGATGGTAATTTTTTTTTGACTAAGCAGAGTTGGATATTTTGTCTGGTAAGGCTTTAGATATGACAGCGAAACGTTCGATTTCACTTCACTTTAAGTGGAATGGGGCATAATGGTTTAAACAACAGTAGTTACTTGAGTTTTTAGATGGCGACAGGGTTAGTGACACCATCTTACAGAGAATCGCAACAAATTAACACTGTTTTGTAGTACTTTGCCTAATATGGAAGGCAAGGAGTAGTGCTAAGAGCGTCTATAGGCTACGCTACGGTAACAACGCGTGAGTAGTTGTTACCGTAGACTATACACGCTCGTAGCACCTTCGTCACTGCTCACATGTTGTTACCGTGGCCTATAGACGCTCGTACCACCTTAGGCACTACTCACGCGTTGTCACCGTAGCCCTATAGATGCTCGTAGCACCTTGGACGCTACTCACGCGTTGTCACCGTAGTCTGTAGACGCTCGTAGCACCTTGGACACTACTCACGCGTAGCCTACCCTGTAAAGATCAAAAGAATGTACTAGTTTGAGAGAATATGAGACAAGTCCCCCTGTTTCCACCATAATGCATTCCTTACTCATTCCAGCAACACGACAAAGTAGTGTTAATTAGCCGCAATCTTCTGTGGCGGAGGTGTTGATTCGATATTCGATATAGTAAATACCACTGTTCCCTAACTCTCGTATAAGCGATTTTTGCATTGTACTACTATAAAATCCTAAAAAAATCCTTTGTTACTGCTATACGCTCAAATTTTTGTACACTTAATTGAAGTTCCGATAGGCGTACACAATTAGTATTCTATAGCTGAGCGGCAAAATATACGGTGCGGTCGTGGTGTCATATCGCTATTTCGGGGAAATATGCCTCCACGGCAAATTAATTTATGCGTTTTGTATCTGTTACTGTACGCTGTTTTATGATAGTATTATCTCCATTCTGACCGTTATGGATGCATATGGTGGGTCGCATAATGCAGTTGAAATTAAGTAAACATAATGTCGTGTAGCTATAAAACAAGAATATAACTTGCGAAATGGTTTTGTAATAATTTTAGAGGCTTAATTAGTCCATCATTGACTGCTGTCAAACTGCGACTAATTGTACTGACTGATTGTGCTGAGTGACTATGTCAAAGCAACATAGGTACAATTGGCGATAAATTCCGAAGACTATTCACTGAACTATACGCAGCAATCACCCTCAACTTGAGGACGCCATGACAGATACCTACTGCTTAAAATAAACAAAAGCAAAAACAAAAAGAACATATTTGTAGCTAAATAATATAAGTGCTCATGAAACCAACAAAGGAAAACACTGCAGTCAACCCTGGACACAAAATAAGGACTATATACTGCTTAAGATGACCTACCTAGTCTAATTAAGAATTCGTCAAAAAATAAATACATATAATTATTATATACGAATTTCTCCATCTTTCTATCTTTTTAATATTGATCATTCCACTGAATAATATATCTTTCTGCTTTACTCCATCATTCCTCCATTGATATTGCTATTTGACTGGACAGATGGCATTCTGATTCAACTTCTCCAAGAGATTATGAATTCCTAGGTATGGATATATTAAATCAGACAAAAATGTTAAAACGGTAGCGGTGTTGTGATGAAAGATTTTAGAACCAAGATTTTTAAATCTGATTAAAAAATAAATAGCGTATTACTGATTTTGTGGATTTTAATATCTCTTGAACAATTCTAATGGTGACACAGTATATTTGTACGAAAATTGATTATACCTATACAATCACATTTTAATGTTTTTGATGGGTTTAAACACCTACTCTATTGTAACAAATACAAATAAAGAAAGAAAATGATGAAAATATATACGCTTCAGGCGGGATTCAAACCCGCGTCTCCTGATTACCGGCCAGACGCGACTGGCACTCTACGCCACCGGAGCTGTAGGTACAACCTATGAATTTCTTCACTGCTTTCTTTCCTTTTCCAACGTTTTTATAGCAACGTTTTTCTCACCACTCATTGAAGTTAGCGCCTCTAATGATCCGAAAAAATATTTTTACAAATATTTTTAAACTTCCAGTTCATCATTTTCTTTCTTTATTTGTAATTGTTACAATATACCTACACAATTTATATTTTACTAAACCTTTCTTAACAAATGTATTTCAAAGATGTAAAATACAACTCTGGGCCTACCGAAACATAAAAATACGCCTTCATCCATACCCAGTACCACACCCACAATTTACGATAACACAAGACGGTAATAACAGCAAATTGCCGTCAAATTGTCGCTGCCCGAACCAATTTGCCGTGCGTACTATTACTCATGTCTTAACTATTAACTGCCGGAGATTATCGATGATAGTAATGGCGATCGATTCAGTCACACGTGGCTGGTACAAGTTTATTGCCTTGGAGTAGTCGTTGAAGAGTTTCGGTACGTGTTGGGAAGATTGGGAAAACAAAATCTTGGATGACACGGAAACAATTTACTCAAAGTTTGAATCTGGAGTCTTGAAAAAAAAAATTTGACAAAAAGTCTTGTGTACTTACAAAAGAGTTGTTTTCAAAACTGTAGAAGTTATAAAAAATTCTAGTTGCTTAAAAATGTGTTATAACTTTTCAAGTATTATGGAAACTATTGAATCAAATGATATTACAGTTGTGTGTAGGAATGATAATTATTCACTAAGTGGTAGGCATCATCTGGGAAGGTACCTTCCTTGTTTCAGCTGTGAAACAGTTGCTGTATTTCAGAGTATAATTACTAGGCATGGAATTTATTTTATCTTAGGCCGCAGGTCGATCACCTCCGCGAAAGGAACGGGAGTTATCCAGGAGTTTTAGGGGGTATTTCCAGGTTCAATTTAGACGCTGGGAGATCCTCGCACACGCCCGCTACTTCGCTAGTGGCGAGTAGGTCGGTCAATGGATTTCTTTTGGTAAAAAAGGCCTAAGGACGACAAAGGACCTGCAGTAATAAGTGGTTTTTTTCCTTGTTATTGCAGGTGTCTATATTTCATTGTCATTATTGCTTCATCTAAGGCTTCGCGCATATTACGGAAAGCGACCCTTACTGACCGCTGACAATAAGAAATTTTTCGTCTTTCAATGAACAAGTGCGATTCGTACGGTTGTTAATATGAACATAACTGAATTAGTTTAACCTTGTCTGTGTACTTTGAGTTGATTGCCGCCTCATGAACTACCTGGCCCTTTCCTACTTACTTAGACGTTTACCTGCGTAATGGCTTAAGTTTTCTCATAACTTTAACAGAAACAATACTCGCACGCTTTTGAACAAGAGCTTTGAGCAGCCAAGACTACGTTAAAGACTTGTATGGAAGTATATTTTTAGTTTTAACCGCCTCTGTGGTCTAGTGGTTGAGACACCCTAAATCAGATCTAGAGGTCCGGGGTTCGATTCCCGCGGGGGCAGAAATTTTCTGCTCGGTTTGGTTGGTGGTAGGGCTTTTTTAAGTCCGCCTGGCTAGCTACCACCATCTTACCTAAGTCTGCCGCCATAACAATAATGTTAACATTGTTATGTTCCGGCAGTTAGAGGTAAGATATCCAGTTCCTCTGTGGTTGAGGAATCCGGGTGTAGCTCGCTTCCATCGTCCGCCTTATCTTCACTTACCATCAGGTGAGATGAGGGCCAAGAGTTACCCCGTTAAGGTAAAAAAAAAATACTAAGATATATAAGTATACATAGGTTTTGGCTTAGAGCAGTCGCTAGTGTAGTGAAAGGTAGTGGGTTTGTACCCAGTTCCAGGATAGTCTAGATATTTCACTAT
Source organism: Nymphula nitidulata (assembly GCA_947347705.1). Classification (NCBI taxonomy): domain Eukaryota; kingdom Metazoa; phylum Arthropoda; class Insecta; order Lepidoptera; family Crambidae; genus Nymphula; species Nymphula nitidulata. Next base: position 19,981,680 of record OX374632.1, read on the forward strand.
AACGGGTTTTAGTTTTCCTGACTAGGAGCTTTGAGAAATAAAGTGCACTTCGCTACGAAATTGCTACGAATATAGCACCGTAGAATGTAGCTACGAATACCGTAGTGCTACGTGATCGTAGCATTACAATTCGTTTCTGATGTTATTTCCTGTTTTAGTTGTCGTCAATTTTGATTCTCTATACAGCTGTTAATTACTAGATCGTATTTCATTGATTTTAATACTATTTTGAAGTAAATTGTTTACTATATCCGTGAATATATCCGTGAATATATGAATATATAATATTGAGTATTGAGTATTGAGTATATCGCTGTCACACAAAACATATTTACTGCAAAATTATTTTGAATTATTTAATTAATTTCATTGTTAACAATATAATCTTTAAAAGACATAAATGCAAACGATTTTTTGTAGTTTCGATATTTAAACAAATTGATTAAAATTTTAGGAACTAGGAAAAATGCAATATTGTTCGCTGAATATACAAATCTGAATAGTGTTACGAGTTTACGCCATAAAATATTGTATACGCGGCCCTCGTAATCCTGCGTTCGATGACTGAGATTGTGTATTCAATTTCCTCGCCGTACCGAAGCGAACATATATTTGTATTTGCAGTGCTCCTATGCTGCTGGAAAGATTTATGATGACGTCCACATAAACATACTGAAGCATATATAATATATTCTGTTCTATATTAGGATTATCATATTAGAATAGGGTAGTTGACTTTTTTTTATTTCATAAATAAGAAGTATATAACTCATAAAGAAATATTGCAAAAGAAGTAGTATGTCTATGATCAATAGTTTCATAGATATAATGGTATGTTTGATGTGTTGCGGCGCATCGTCCAAAAACGCTCCTTAGAAAATTTACGGAACAGGTGACGTCACGTGGCGTATTGACAAAATTAATAGTAACCATGAAATATGTATGTTTTTATTCATCGTTGTCATAAAAATAGTTGTTTTAATTGATGTCAGCAATTTAATATCATTAACATTTTTGATTAATTTTGGAAAAAATAATTGAACATTTTTTTAAATTTTCTAAACAATACAACTTCAACAACATTCCATATCTTTTAAGTTTGAACTGTTTTAAGGGTAACACAATTATATATGTAGCGCATATTTTCCAAATTTGTGGAAAATAGCGCCAGATTCAAACTTAGGCAACATCCCAATTAATGCAGCTCTATTCTAAAGATGGTACTCTCTGAGGTCTGAGTTTCCTAGTATTAGAGATAGGAGTATTATTTATGTGCTTGTAGTCGTATTGGTTCTCCCCAAGTTTGTGACGATTTTTGACGAACAAACCTCACTAAACGCAGGTTTTCTAAAGTAACATTAACAGCGTCTTATTACCTTCCCCAAAATAACTGGCAGTCTACTTTAGACAGGAGATGACAGTGTGAGTAAGAGTCTTTCATTCTATAAATCAGTTTTGATATCATATGTAGACTAAAAAATAATAATGCATTTAGGCGGAAACCGATCCCTTGACCTTTCGTAGCCCGGGAAAAAAACTCATAATCCTAACAACTAACTCACTTTCGCATTCATAATATATGAATGCGAAAGTGAGTTTGTTTGTTTGTTAGCTTTCACGCCTAAACAACTATGGTATATAGTATGAGTTAGTTTGAGAAGTTAGAAAGAACATAGTATACTATTCGGGGCGATAACCGATATCCACGCGAGCGGAGCCGCGGGCAAAAGCTAGTCGATGGAATGTATAGGTACATTAAAAATGTTAACACTACATTGCCTCCTACGTCAATGAAAAAGCAAGCGGGGTGGCTCCGGATTTGCGTCGAGACTCGATGTAGAAAACGCCCCTTTAGTAATAAATTCGCAACATATCACCCAAACAAGTGGTTTAATTATGTACACCGCAGTTTGCTCAGCTCTCCGTCAAAAGTCGACGTATTTTGTCTTGGTAAATACTTGGTGAAATTTAATATTTGGCCCTTTTATCTCTTCATCTTATCTATGACTTTGTAGGAGATTATTGCTTTTTAAACAAATTAATAAGAGCGTAGGTATTAAGTATTACTCTAGTTACAAATCGTCATCAACAACTGACTTAGTTTTACACCGCTGTGTTTAAATTTTTTATAATCTGGGAATTAATTATTGAATTTATCTATATCTTCTTCAACACGAAACCTATCATCGGTTCCTTTAGGAGATGCCACTCTTCGCATTTGGACTTGAACTGACAGACTTGCCGCCTTGCCTTTAACCATCAGGGGATTTTGAGACTTCCGCCATGATTTGTATAAAGAAATTCGTACTGGTGGCACAAGTAGCAGCGACGATCGAGACCAGCTGCTTAAATTAAATTCAGAAACGCTAAAGAGCGCGACGTACTATGAAAAAGAATAAAAAAATTAACTGACATCAAAACTAATAAGAAACAAATAATTAACATTGAGTACGTAGTAATTAAAATAGAATAAAACTAGACTCGAACCCGCGATCTTTCGCAATCCGGGCGACTGCTCTGACCACTGAGCCACCCAGGACTTGGGATATCCCTGTGAAATTCTTCTAGTCTATCTGTATTTGCGTTTATGAGCTAACGTCCACCCTAAAATGTCGAAATATTCTATTTCAACATCCGAAACGAGTATTTTTACAAATACCGACGATTCGGTTAAGTTGGGGCAGTGCTTTCAAATATTCTTAATTTTTGATTTTAACATTATTATAAATGTTTGAAAAATTACTAAGTTGTCCACGCGCGGACTTAGCGCCACAGGATACCGAGGGGCGCGGTGTGAAGGAGCGGGGGCGAGCGGTCAGCTGATCTGCGTGACAGAACCGGTCACTACTCCACACCTTAGCTTCATAGCGATCGGTCCAACTTATTTATTGAGTTCACAAATTGTATGCTGTTGGCAATAAACCGTTTTATTTTATAATAGTTATACAGTCCACTTATTTACCATCATCACTATCGAGGTATTAACATATTGGTCCTCCAACCGACAACAAGAATAGTGCCGAAATACGACGGTGAAACAAAACAGCTGCGGCTAACGGACTTTGACCGAACGGACACGCCCTGCCTATCTATTGCGCCGTGTCATCGCTGGCTTCGAGTGAAGATTTTGGAGATCCTGGAGTCACCTGTGGATATTTTGGACAAGAATCAGGACGCTTTGTGAGTTCGTTCCAATCTTTCCTACCTAAATTCCACATTTTTGTGCTTTTTTTGCATAAGTCCAATTCATATCACTTTTTTCTTCCCTTTATTTGAGTTGGCGCAAGTAAATTATTTCGCACGTCATTCTACTCCGCTAGCGGCCGGCACACTGCTGATTGTGGCTATTTTTTCATTATTTAAATATCGCAAGCGCACGATCACGTAACTGAGTCATTCAAAACCTATAGGTATTTCATCCTTCTAAGTACCGTTATACGGGGACTACATCAGCTGTGCGTTCATTCAACTATTATTATCAATAGCTAAGCGCGTAATTTACTTACAAATTTTGTAAGCGCTTATTTTGGACGATTTTTTTTCTTTTTCTCACTACCCTTTCGTCGTTTCTTTTCTTCCCACAATGGCTGAAAAATTAATTAGGAAGCGCAGTTCAATTAAAGCTAAGCTCACTAGTTTCACCAGCTATATTAATATATTAAAAAGCTGTAATCCATTGTCTGACCTACAAGTGCTAGAACTAGAAGGTCGATTTAGTAAATTTGAGGGCTTATATGGTGAATTCGATGAATTACAGACGGAGATTGAGCTGCTATCGGATAATCCCGAAGACGCCTACATCGAGCGTTTCAAGTTTGAGGAGATTTACCATCCCTTGGTTGCCATGGCGCGCAAGTTACTATCTGCTGGGCAAAAACAGCAGGACAAGTCTACTGCAGGTTCCGTATCAGGCTCCGAGGAATCAGGTGGGACAAAGAACAATTTTATTCGTTTGCCTAAAATAGATTTACCCCGCTTTGATGGTGGCTATCAGTATTGGCTGGAATTTAGAGACACTTTCCTCTCCTTGATTCACAATAATAATAGTATCGATAGCATAAACAAGTTTCATTACTTGCGTGCTTCCTTAAGGGGTTCGGCCGCGGAAATAATTAAAAATATCGATTTTAAGAGCGATAATTATGCGTTGGCCTGGGACTTGTTGTGCGATCGGTATAATAATAGCCGCCTCCTTATTAACAATCATGTGCAAGCATTATTTAACGCTGAACCATTGGCAAGCGAGTCAAGCGTTTGTTTACGTCGTCTTGTCGACATTATAAATAAAAACATACGTGCATTAAAAGCGTTGAATGAGCCTACACAGCATTGGGATACGCTTATCATATACATGATGTCATTAAAGTTAGACTGTATTACCAGTAGAAATTGGGAGGAGTATCGCAACCCATTATCTCATTCACCAACCTTGTTTCAGTTTTGTACATTTATTAATAACAAAGCTGACTTACTAGAAACATTAGAGGACAATAAAAAATTACATAAAAATCAAACAACAAATTTTAATAAAACAAAAAGCTTTGTTATCACCTCTCCAAACCCAATAAATAGTAGTGTACAAGACAGAAATAAAATTAGTTGTCCTTTGTGTTCACAAAATCATTTTCTATATTCGTGTGATGCTTTTAGAAAATTAACAGTAGAAAATAGATTACAAAAAGCGAAAGAATTTAGAGTTTGTTTGAACTGCCTACGTGTTGGACATGTAGAAAAGCGCTGTAGATTTTCACGCTGTAAATATTGTAAAAATAGACATAATACTTTATTGCACTTAGATCAACCAGAAACTCAAGTAGTTTATAACCCTATGCCTACTGCTTCTATTAACAATGTTTCGCTTTCTGCAAATATACAGCCTACTTCTCATCAAAATATTTTACTGTCCACAGCTGTGGTGAAGGTGGTGAGCGACAAAGGCGAAAGGTTCAGTGCCAGAGTCCTGCTGGACAGCGGTAGCACAGCCCACTTTGTTACTGACAGCCTTTGCAGTAAGCTCGGATTATCTCGAGTTGGTACCAGCTCAAAGGTTACAGGTATTAATAATTTGACCAGTAACAGTACACAGTCTTGCAACCTAACTATCGAGTCTTTTTACGATAATTATTCTTTGTGCATTAACTGTCTTATACTACCAGAAATATCTAAGAGGTTGCCGGCTTCCTATATAAATATTGAATGCATACCCATTCCCACGGGATTAATTTTAGCGGACCCATCTTTTAATATTCCGTCAGACATAGATATCTTGTTGGGTGCTGAACACTTTTGGGATGTTATTCAAAGCAATAATATTAATCTAGGTAAAAACTTACCAAAATTATGTGAAAGTAAACTCGGATGGATAATTACGGGTTCCGTACCTACTATTAATTCACATAATAATATTATTAATTCTCACTTTTGTAATTTTTCTAAAATAGATTCAAAACCCGAGTTAAGCAAATTTTGGGAACTTGATTCGATTTCACCCAAACATTGTTTTTCTTTAGAGGAGCGTGCATGCGAAGAAAGTTTTCAATTAAATACTACGCGTACTTCGGACGGCCGCTTCGTCGTCACTATGCCACTCAAAGCGGATCCCAGCGTTCTCGGTGACTCATACGCTATGGCTAAACGTAGATTTTTAACATTGGAGAAACGCTTTGAGCGTGATCCTGTTTTTAAGCGCATGTACTTAGAATTTATGCATGAGTACGAGGCCTTAGGTCACATGACTGAGGACACCGATTTGTCGTGCAGTGATCGAAATAAAGTTAGCTTCTTTTTGCCCCACCATGGTGTTTTACGGGAATCCAGTAAAACTACTAAGTTACGGACAGTTTTCGATGCGTCAGCCAAGTCAACTTCTGGGATTTCACTTAACGACATCCAACACGTAGGTCCCACAGTACAGGATGACTTATTTTCTATTTTGATAAGATTTAGGCAATTTAAATATATTATTACTGGGGACGTCGAAAAAATGTTTAGAGTTATTGACTTGAACCCTAATCAACGATCCTTACAACGTATTCTATTTCGTAAAAATCCTTCTGAGCCGCTCAAAACGTACACTCTAAATACGGTTACCTATGGGACGGCGTCTGCGCCCTATCTCGCGACCAAGTGTCTCGTGAGTCTTGCTGACGTCACGGATAATCATCAAGTGAAACGCAGTATCCAGCATGATTTCTACGTTGATGACTATTTAAGCGGATCAGACACAATTCGCGAAACAATTGATCTATGCCAGGAAGTTAAATCAATATTAGCTTCAGCAAAATTCAATTTAAGGAAGTGGCAGTCGAATAGCGCTGAAATATTGAAGGAAATCGTCGATGTCACAGATAATTCTAGTCTCGATTTGGATTTGTCTAATAATTATTTATCCAAAACTTTAGGGCTGTTATGGGTCTGTAAATTAGATATTTTATCATATTCTATTAATATTGATTATCAAAAAATAATAACAAAAAGGCATATTTTATCTATAATTAGCCAGATTTTCGATCCACTAGGCTTAATCGGTCCCTGTGTCGTCGAAGCGAAAATTATAATGCAAAAGTTATGGCTTTATAAGTGCGACTGGGACGAGGTGGTACCTCAGGATATAGCCGATCAGTGGTTGTCATTTGTGAACGCTTTAAAATATTTAAATTTTATAAAAATTCCCAGGTGGGTCCTATGTAATGAGCATGTCGTTCATGAAATACATGTATTCACAGACAGCAGTGAAAAGGCATACGGTGCTTGTTTATACATACGTTCCATTGATAGGTCTAATGCAATAACAAACCGCCTATTAGCGTCTAAAAATCGTATAGCCCCGATAAAGCCCACGACAATGCCCAGATTGGAGCTTTGTGGTGCACTTTTGGGTGCAAGATTGTGTACAAAGGTCAAAGAATCCCTTACCTTACCGATTAGCCGTTGCATATTTTGGTGTGACTCAACAATAGTATTGAGCTGGCTATCTACACCATCAACGCAACTTAAACCTTTTGTAAGACATCGTGTAAATGAGATACAGGAGACTACACTAGGTTCTAAGTGGAACTATGTACCAACGAGAGATAATCCCGCAGATCTTGTTTCTCGAGGGGTGAAGGCTGATCATATCAGCGATTCAAAACTATGGTGGTCAGGCCCCACATTTCTATTGCAGGATGAATGCCATTGGCCAACATTATCTAAAGACATCGTGAAACAGGATCTGCCCGAATTAATTCATAGCTTTGTAATTAAGTCAGACACTGATAATTGTCAAAATCTTCATATAATTAATCAAACTATTATACAACAATTAATTCACAAATATTCTGATTTCAACTATTTACAAAGAATCTTAGCCTACATAAAAAGATATATTTACAATTTAAACAATAAAAATAATAAAATAAAAGGTTGTCTTACAAATAAAGAAATTGAATTATCATTAAAGTGTATTATGCGTACTGCTCAATGTGAAATGTTTAAAGATGAATATTCAATTTTAAAATCAGGAAAATCTCTGCCTTACAAAAATAGACTAATCTCTTTATCTCCTTTTCTGGACTCTGACGACATTATACGTGTCGGGGGCAGGTTAGATAATTCCCCTTATGATTATAATGTTAAGCACCCTATACTTATATGTGGTAAACATCAATTAACAAAGGTCATGTTTCAAACTGTTCATAAAAAATTATTGCATGCCGGTCCTCAGTTACTTTTGGCAAATATACGCCAAAATTATTGGCCTTTAGGGGGCAGAAACTTATCGAGGCTCACTGTTCAAAAATGCATTTCGTGTTTTAGGCACAAGTCACTAAACATACAGCCTATAATGGGTCAACTTCCTAACTCACGAAGCAACCTTGAGTTTCCCTTTCTTAATTCCAGCGTCGACTATGCCGGTCCAATACTCATAGCTGACCGAAAGGGGAGAGGTTGCAAACTTATAAAATCATACATATGTATCTTTGTCTGCCTTGCAGTTAAAGCCGTTCATTTGGAGCTTGTTACGGACCTAACTAAGGAGGCCTATATGGCCGCCTTAAATAGGTTTATTGCACGCCGCGGTAAGCCCCGTACTATATTATCCGATAACGGCACAACTTTCGTCGGTACTTGCAATCAACTTCGCCTGTTTTTGCATGATTCAAATATTGCATACGACGTTGCTCAGGAAGGAATCGATTTTGATTTTGTGCCTGCCTATTCCCCCCACTTCAACGGAGTTGCTGAGGCCGCAGTTCGTTCGACGAAACATCACCTAAAGAGATTACTTAAACTAACTCACTTCACGTACGAAGAAATGTCTACGTGTTTAACTCAAATAGAGGCTGTTCTTAATTCCCGACCTCTTACTCCTTTTTCTCCCGATCCACTTGACTTTGCTGCCCTAACTCCATCGCATTTTTTGATTGGAAGGTCACTCACATCCGTTCCACATCCACAGGTGTCTGACGTCGGAAACATTTGCCGACTCGAGCGATTCCAACGGGTGGAATGTATCAAGCAACACTTCTGGAAAAGATTTAATACCGAATACATTTCTCTGCTGCAGCAAAAAACCAAGTGGTCTACAACATCGGGTGACATTGTTGTGGGGAGACTCGTCCTAGTAAAAGATAAGGCACTCCCGCCGCTCTGCTGGTTACTGGGTCGCGTCGTGCAGGTCTACCCTGGCTCAGACGGCGTCGTGAGGGTTGCTGAGTTGAAGACTAAGAAGGGGACGATTCGGCGTGCCTTCAACAATATATGCCCACTACCACTTTCTTGAAGTTCCCACTTCAACCCGGGGAGCATGTCCACGCGCGGACTTAGCGCCACAGGATACCGAGGGGCGCGGTGTGAAGGAGCGGGGGCGAGCGGTCAGCTGATCTGCGTGACAGAACCGGTCACTACTCCACACCTTAGCTTCATAGCGATCGGTCCAACTTATTTATTGAGTTCACAAATTGTATGCTGTTGGCAATAAACCGTTTTATTTTATAATAGTTATACAGTCCACTTATTTACCATCATCACTCATCATCATCAATTAAAATAGAATAAAACTAGAAAAATTTTACGTCCTGAGGCAGGAATCGAACCCGCGATCTTTCGCAATCCGGGCGACTGCTCTGACCACTGAGCCACCCAGGACTTGGGATATCCCTGTGAAATTCTTCTAGTCTATCTGTATTTGCGTTTATGAGCTAACGTCCACCCTACAATGTCGAAATATTCTATTTCAACATCCGAAACGAGTATTTCCGCGAGATCGCGGGTTCGATTCCTGCCTCAGGACGTAAAATTTTTCTAGTTTTATTCTATTTTAATTACTAAGTAATTTTTCAAACATTTATAATAATGTTTCGATCGTGTGGATCACATCATCTTGTTAAACAAGCTCCTGTCACTCGGTATTCGTGGCGATCTGCTGAGATGGTTGCAATCATATCTAACCAATCGCTCCCAGGCAGTAGTTTTGGGAGGATATCGGTCGGACTTTGTGAATATAACCAGCGGTGTGCCACAAGGATCACACCTTGGCCCATTACTGTATAACGCATATATATACGATATAGGCAAGTGTTTCAGACACACAGAGCATTTGTTGTATGCAGATGATAAAAAGATATTTTATCGAATAAAGACCCTACAAGATTGTGTGAACGTTCAACGTGATCTAAATAATCTAAGTAAATTTTACGAGGAAAATAGAATCACTGTCAATGTAAGCAAATGCATGTACATGAATTTTAGTCGTAAACCAAATCCTTTAAAATATAACTATAATTTCAATGGAATAATAATTACTCATAATAATGTTGTTCGCGATCTGGGTGTCATCCTTGATAATAAGATGCTATACGATAACCACATACATGGCATCACTGCTAAAGCGTTAAAAAATCTGGGTTTCGTCCTGAGAGCCTGCAAACCTTTCAAAGACTTATCTTCTTTGAAAGTCGTTTATTGTGCCTACGTTCGTAGTTTACTGGAATACGCAAGTCCAATCTGGTCACCTCAATATTCAGTTTACATTGACAGCTTAGAACGTGTACAGGGAAAGTTCATTAATCATCTCAACTTCCGATACCGTAACTCTGCCAATACTTATTTGGAGGTATGTCGCAAATATAAATTTTTGACTCTAGAGGAGCGAAGACAAATGTTAGACATGTGCTTCCTCCACGACATTGTTAATGGTCGTTTGAACTGTGCTGAACTAGTTGCCGGTCTCTCCTATTGCGCACCTGTGCGTCGTACGCGACACACTCAATTATTTCACGTACCGCGGTGTGTTACTAATTATGCTCAGAATAGTGTGTTGGTTCGCCTTCCTCAAACATATAACAAACTATTTAGCAAGCACGACATCTTCTTAATGTCAAAGCCAGTTTTCAAGAATTCTATAATATATCAACTGTTTAGTAAGTCATAATTATTATTTTATGTTATTAATGTATTAATTGAAGTAGGTACACTACATATCACGTTATATGTTTAAATATAATACATTTAGTTGAATATGTGTATGTATTTGTATATAGGTATATGTATATATGTGTATGTATGTGTGTATATATATATGTGTGTGTATGTATATATATATGTCTGAATATTGTTTACTTATTATTAAAGTGTATTATTCATATCTCTTAGTTTATTAATGTTTCTGTGATTTTGTTCTTTCATGTATGTGCATATGTATGTATATAATTTAGTATTTATTTCAATAGTTTTATATAAAAACATTAAAAAGTTACATAAAGTGGGTAAAGTGATTTATGTTTCATTAAGTATAATATTGTTAATTGATCAGTGTAATTTTGATTATTTAAAGGGAAACCTGTAATTGGCCTTATTATATTAAATGTCTAGTTGTAGATGCATTTTGTAACGCTGTTGGTTTTCTCAATAAATAAATAAATAAATAAATGTTAAAATCAAAAATTAAGAATATTGAGTACGTAGGTACTTATCTCATAAAAAGCTATTTTTTAGTCTGTGCTTCCCTTTTTATTGTTTCTGGTAACAGTTTTAGTACCTACCTACTTCATTTTCATTGTTTCTAATTAGTGTTTAGAAGTCGGTTTAATTCTTTAAATATTTTTTTTTCTTATTTTCTCTAGCTAAAGCCTAATTGTATGCCTTCCTATATGAGAGATACTCGTCATGTTTATCTCCCATAAAGGAGCAGTAGGAGCAGGAGGAGGCTGGTGATGATAATGATGATGATGATGGTGATAGCCGAATTGCGAAACCATTGAAAAAACAGGCCTAATCACGTTTTGGAATTACGCTGTTAAGCCAACGCCACGTTTTGTTAGTGACCGATACACACTGAACTATCTATCTTAAAAACTACTTTATCGACTTTGATAAAACTAGCACAATTTCCAAAGTTTAAATTATATGAGGTAAAAAAAAGATTTTTGAAATTGAGATATGCGCAGACAAACATACATGCAATCATTCATGAAATTTAGCACCCATGTTCAGAAGCTGGTATGGACTAACTTATACAAAAACTGTGCAATTTATCATACATACGGGTCGAATTAATCACCTCCTTTCTTGAAGTCGGTTAAAATCATAATTATTCATGAAATTTCACATATATGAACGTCGAATCCGAGTTTTATTTTGAACGTAGCTACGGCGATTATAGAGACAACCTATAGTAAAATTAAACTGCCCGTCAAATTGCCATCTTCAGGTTATTATTAGGGCAGAGTTTTGTGCTAGCTATTACGAACAATATTTTAAATGTTTAGTACCTATTAATAAAAAAGAAAAAACACATAGTAACAATAAAACGCATATACAAGTTTTTGTAAATGCGTTTTATTGTTACTATTTAGTAATGCTATGAAAAGTCGGCAGCACATCAACCGTAACAGTTTGACCTTGAGACCGCCCTTACTGCCCTCGTAATAGAGGCCGCTTTCGTAGTGCAACTGTTGCACTTGACGTGTTGTCGTCTTTATAATAGTATTTAAAGTCAAAGCGTAGAGTATTCTATTTTTAATCATCATCACCAGCCTATATACGTCCCACTGCTGGGCACAGGCCTTCCTACATGGGAGAAACTTCCTACATGGGAGTTTGGGTCAACAACACAACCACGCTGGTCCAATGCGAGTTGCTGGGTTAAAGCGGTTGCAGTAACAACCGGGACCAAGGCTTTACGTATCTTCCGAAGCACGGAGGAGCTCGAGATTATAAATTTGATTGACCAATCTCGGGGCCGACCATGGCGAAAGTTGCTTTGTTCTCGTAATCGAAACCAGAGCGCTCACTACGCCACCGAGCTCCTCATGAGCTACCTCATCGATGAGGATGACTGCTTTAAATTCAGTTGCAAAATTTGACACAAGCATACATCTCTTCTTCTCTTCCTGTTTATTTATTATAAAACTATCAATTTTATGTCCACTCAACATAAAATGATACATAATAAATGGAAAGAACGTACAAGGGTACTTCTTTTTCTTCTTTGTGCGCCTGTTTTGCGGCGGAGGGTAGGGGCCAGCTTATTCCAGCCATACCAGCTGCTCCAGGCAGTCGCTAAGTTCCTTCACGGCAACGAAAACTTCCCGGAGGCTGCCTGGAGATCCCAGGTGTTTTTCCCGGTAGTTGGCCGCTCCAAAACATTGCAGCAGGACGTGAGCAGCTGCTTCCTCTGCCTCCATGCAGGCTCTGCACAGTAGACTGTCCGTGACGCCTAAATTGAAAAGATGTCTGTTATTGTTGCTATGTTCGGTTATATGCCCTGTACCTACTAGGTGATAGGCCCGTATGTAGGGTCGTCTGCGTAGGTACCACCGCCTTTCTTATTTCAGCCGTGAAACAGTTCGCTGTGTTTCGGATTGAAGGGAAAGGTAGCCAGTGTAATTACTGGGCATGGTCGGCATTTATTTTTAGGCCTCAGGATGACTACGCAACTGCAATGACAAGTGTTTTTTTTGTTACTGCAGGTGTCTATAGGCGGCGGTAACCGATTACCACCAGGTGGGCCATCACCTTTTTTGTCATCTAGTTGTATTAAAAAAATATGAAAGCGGCTTTTGCTTACAAATCTAATTTTGAAGCAAAAACCGCTTCCACATTATCTTAGTCAACAACATAATACATTCTATCATCTGATATCTAGTGATGAACCTTTTCTCCCTTATTATAAAACGCGGACTAAAGTTAGTACGGGTCTAAAAATATGCTATCACTGTCTTTCTTTTAACAAATATAAGTGACAGCATCATTTTTAAACCAGTACTAACCTAAATCCGCGTTTTATAATAAGGTACTTAGGTATACAATATTGTAAAAGTCTGCTGAAAATTTATTCGAACATTATTCTTTTGCGTTTACCCGATAAACGGATTCACGCCCATATCAATATCACGCTACATTTTCTAACGTATATGAGGGTAGTAATAGACTACGTTCGTTCATAAATATTCAGTTCACAGATTTTGCACGAGAGAATTTTCTAGTCTGCTTAAAATAGGTGTGACGTTAATGGGAAGGAGTGAAATGACAGAAATATCTTGCAGCGATTGAAATATTTTTTCTTGTCAGTAAAATCTCAAAAATTGTCTAATAAACAGGGTAGTTGACAACTTTTTTTATTACATTAATAAAAAATATTGCAAAACAAATAGGATGTCTACGTTCAATAGTTACACGGATATAGTGGTATGTTTGATGTGTTGCGGCGCATCGTCCAAAAACGCTCCATAGAAAATCTACGGAATATGTGACGTCAAATGTTTCTATATTACAAAGGAATCTATGGGCATACTGGCTAATTTAATAATAACAATGTAATATGTAACTTATTATTCATAGTTGTAATAATAATAGTTGATTTAATTAATGTCATCAATCTTATGTCGCATCCATCGGCTTCCCGTGACCCTCACCAGATCTTCGGTCCACCTTGTGGGGGTCTACCAACCCTGCGTCTCCCGGTACGCGGCCGCTACTCGAGTACCTTTCCGCCCCAACGGCCGTCAGTCCTTGCAATATCGCCTGCCCACTGCCACTTGAGACTCGCAATTCTTCGCTTATTTCGAAAATCAACAGGGTTTAGTTATATTAATATCAAATTGTTGAAATTAATTCACATTCAAAGCACTGAATTTGTACTTGAACGTGAATAAAATTTAATATAGAGTTGAGGCCTACATATATTATAAATAAGTATTTAAATGTCAATATAGTAGTGATAGAATTTGAGAATGCGCAAGATTTATTATCTATTATTACATCAGAATTCAGAGCGAGTAAATTTTTTAATTTCACTATATCTCGCAATAAACCCTAGAACCGCTGGCTAATATCATATTGAAATAGGTTGGTAGACTTTTAGAGGACAGGTTGCACTGAAGATCAAAATGTCCTTAAAAAGTCTAATAATAACAATATTTGGTCATCTTGATCTTACATTCAAACACCCTTTCTACGTCCCACTGCTGGGATTAGGCCTACCTACATGGGAGAAACACACGAGGAGTTTGGGCCATAACACCACCACGCTGTCCCAATGTGGGTTGTTGGGTTCAAGCGGTTGCAGTAACAACCGGGACCACGGCCTAAATTTTGATTCACCCATCCCGCGATCGACCATGGCGAAAGTTGCTTTGTTTTCGTAATCGAAACCAGAGCGCTTAATCCACTTTGCCACCGAGCTCCTCATATCTTAGATTATCAGCATAATTTATGTAAATGAAAATTTCAGTGACAGACAAACATACAAAAAGATACGGAACCCAAAGAATCTTTGCAGCAACCATTCCTTATACTTTCCGTCTGGAAAATAGTATTAGCTTAGACAATATTTTCCAGTGGAAACTTCAAAACAAATACGTATTTCTCTGTCTGTCTTATTCTGCATAAAACGGAGCTGCTTTCTAAAGAGTAAATCCGCTGAGCTGAATTCTGAAGGGAATCCGACATTGATGGGATTCCCCTTATATTTTGGTTTAGATAAAAGAACATGCTTTAACTTTTAAAGTCACCAAAGTACAGTCGACATCACGCTAAGCGTAACAGTTTGACCTTGGGACCGCCCTTACTGCGTTCGTAATAGAGGCGGCTTTCGTAGTGAAACTGTTACACTTGGTGTGTTAGAATGTAGGCCAATATAAAATATACATTGACATTTATATAGTACTAGCTGACCCCGCAAACGTTGTATTGCCATAAAAAAAATTGTCAAAAAAAAAATTATAGTAGCCGATTCTCAGACCTACTGAATATACATATAAAATTTCATGAAAATCAGTCAAGCCGTTTCGAAGGAGTATGGTAACAAATTTCTGACACGAGAATTTTTTATATTAGATTGATTAGGGCTGTGTTCCAATTATGGTTTTTAATAATACTTAATAATATTATTAAAGAGTTCCGTTTTCGAAAAACAAATTTTTTTATATTAGATTTGGTTTTAATTATTTATTTTTATACAACTAGATGACAAACAAGCTGACGGCCCACCTGGTGGTAAGCGGTTACCGCCGCCTATAGACACCTGCAATAATAATAATAATAAAAAAAAAGCACTTGATATTGCAGGAATGCCGAAGATGAAATGCCGTCCATGCCCAGTAATTACACTGGCTACCTTTCCCTTCAATCCGAAACACAGCGAACTGTTTCACGGCTGAAATAAGAAAGGCGGTGGTACCTACCCAGGCGACCCTACATATGGGTCTACCACCTAGTAAAATTGGAATGGATGGTTAAAATATTAAAAATGAAGTAATACCATAAAAATAACGGCAAGGCATGAGATACATGTCAATAATGAGACGAGTTTTTTTTTTTGCTGCTGTGCTTGAGTGTGCCAGTGTATGTGAGTGTGCCAGTGTGTGTGTGTATGATAGTTGTAGACTTATAGGTAGCAAATTATTGTTTTGCTGCTGAAACTGGGATTGTGAGGTGATTATCCACTAAAATACAATAAATTATGCATACATTTTTATTATAAGTTCTGCCCCCTTATTCTCAATTGTTGGATCATGGATTTGAAAAGTCACAAGCCGTCTCGCTCTGACGCACCGCGATAAAAAGTGACAGGTAGAGTTTCCGAAATTCGAATATTTTCCGACAGTTGAGATGGGCTGGCTACCTTGCTCACTAGAGGAATACATCAGTACAAGTGTTCTGTTGTAATCTTCTGTAAGTGGTGCTACCCCAAAAAAGTGATCAAATATTTCTATATCCACTACAAACTTTTAAAACATTACTGTACAATACAATTAACAGTTTCGTTCTGGCCTGTTAAGGTTAGGTCTATCAGTATTCAGGAAATGTCCGTCGCCAATCACGCCACACCATCAATGAAGATTGATGCGCGTTACCATTAAATAATGGACGCCCGTTCGGCACTGATTTTTCGCATTTACAGTTAGAGTTGATTGCAGGTGTTGTTTATTACACTTGAATCACGTTTTAACGTCAGTGATAGGGGGATTCTGTGAAACTGCTGCACTAATTGTAGCACGAAGTTTCGTATAGTCAACGAGTTGTTGCTTGATACGATGACGGCATGATGGAGAACAAAATTTAATGATGGTCGCATTAAATTTATCGAATGGCTAACAAATCTTTTAGACATCATGCTATCATTGTAATGTCACAGTTTCCATACAAATGCCATTGTCACACTGGATGACGATTCTTAAAATTTCATACAAATCAGACGAGACGATAACGATTCCTCAATCGCAGAGAAACTGGCTATCTTACCTCTAACTGCCGGAACACACTAATGCTATTAGCATTATTGTTACCGGCGGCAGACTTAGGAAAGACGGTGGTAGATGGTAGGTGGTAGGATGGTGGAAAGCCAAGCGGACCTAGATAGGCCCTACCACAGCAAAATATTTCTGTCCCCACAGGAATCAAACTCCAGGCCTCTAGATCTGAGGTAGGTCGTCTTACCCACTAGACTACAGAAACAAATATAATAATTCTTCAATCCAAAATCGGTTTAGCGGCTTAAGGCTACCGTAGAGACAGAGAGCTCCTCTCTGCATGACTAACCAGTCCGTGATGACGTCACTAGGGATTTAGTTGGGGAGCAGCAAATCACTAGCATGGATTTTCCCTTAAAAACTTTAATCTGTAAACTATTGACAACAGCGAACTGCCACATCAATGATTCACCAGTCGAGATAGAATTTAAATCATGCCGATTGTGAATTTCGAATTCCGTTACACAGTTCAATCACTGCAAAGGGGTTTCCGGCATTTTATTTGGCTTCAAAGCAGATTGTTAGTCGCGGGGAAATCGTTGGACCGAACCGCGTCATTGATGACACTGACAAAATGTCAGCTCATGATAGTATAACCCTCGATATTGCAACCCTTAAATATCGTCAAACAAGCAATGAACTCATTTTACAAAAGCTCGATGGGGTATTAGCTTGAGCGCTCTGGTTTCGCTTAACGAAACAAAGTAACTGACCCTGAGATGGATCAATTAAAATTTGTACCCGAACTTCTCCATGTGTCGGAAGGCATGCTCAGCAGTTGGTCCCTTTATGCAGCTGCTTTAACACACCAACCCGCTTTGGGCCGCCTGGTGGTGTTATGGCCCTAACTTGTTATGTGTTGCTTCGATGTAGGAAGGTACTAGGTGGTAGGCCCGTATGTAGGGTCGTCTGGTAGGTACCACCGCCTTTCTTATTTTTTTTTTTTAATTTAATGCGCTTTTATGCCTAAACCACTGAACCGATTTAGATGAAATTTCGTGTGTAGATAGAGAGAGTGAAAAAACATAGGAAGTATCTATGTTTAATTTGGAGGGATAACCGATATTATTATTATTGTAAATGTTATAAATTGTAAACTCTGTCTGTAATTTTACTGGTATGTACTAGGTGGTGGCTGTACTAGGTGATAGACCCGTGTGTAGGGTCGTCTGGTAGGTACCACCGCCTTTCTTATTTCAGCCGTAAAACAGTTCGCTGTGTTTCGGATTGAAGGGAAAGGTAGCCAGTGTAATTACTGGGCATGGACGGCATTTCATCTTAGGCCTCAGGATGACAACGCACCTGCAATAACAAGTGATTTTAAGGCGGTAGAAACCGCTTACCATCAGGTGGGCCGTCAGCTTGTTTGTCATCTAGTTGTATAAAAAAAGGCCTGTGACCAGTAGTGGGATGCAACTATATTCTTCCTACTAGCCTCTTTACCCTTTTTATTATCATCCTATGCTGATGATGAGGGCAAAGAGGTATTCGCCACTGGAATTTTGAACCCCTGACTGTCGTTAAACCTCCACTGTGTCCCCATAAAAGTAGTATTAGTTGGAATCTGCTGTCGATAATATAGCGG